>CM056744.1:45825796-55825796 GCA_029851415.1 Eretmocerus hayati
TCATTTTCTAGATTCTACTCCTTGCGTTATTTCACCTGGAATCCAGCTACACAGTAACCACGCTCTGTTACCAGTTTTAGTTATGTTAGGTTTCTACTCTAATCTTCCTTGAAAGATTAGGGAAAAATCTAACTCAGCAGATCTGCTACCACTCTATTTTCGGTGGGTACCTGGGAATAGAGACCCGCGCAGTGGATAAATGCAAGAAGATTTGGGATCATTTCTGATGTATACCCGTACGGATACGTTCACATCGGCACCGGATCGGGAAAGGGTGCCGAGTGCGTGAACAGTCTGGATTTCCTGAAGGCAAATAACTACACCGGCGTAGTTAGGTCAAGTACCGAAACTTTATTTGAGTTTTATTTGTATCAAGAATAAATACGGTTGATATATTTTACGAGAATGAACAGCTACTTTGGCCGTCGAGCCGTGGCGAACAAGAGGTAGAGAAAAGGGAGAGAGAGAAGAATACAGTTCAAAAGGACTGGGCGGGTGATCGCTCGAGTCCGACTCACGATACTCCTTCGTAGTAGGCTGGCTGATGATTCGCTATACGTAATCCTTGCTCTCTATTCTGATTCACTTGACACTGTTTATTCGTCACTAAGTTTGGAATCACTAAATTACTTGAATTCCACAATTTTGGGATCGGGGCTGGCCTATTGGCTCCAGCTCTACCGTCCCGCTCGCGAGTCTTACTCTTGACTGACTTCTTAATCTCATACAACACGACTCCGTGACCTTGCCTTCGGCATGAAGTTATTATCTCCTTCCACACGTTCGCGTTTTACCGAAACAAAAGAAATTCTGTCCCTCTCTCTTCTTCTCATTTGTCGGCTACTATACTGGACCCAAGTGCAAGAGTGTATTAGCATCTTCGTTGGGTCTCGGCGCGTGAAATCACTTTTACTTCTCAATATCGCGAATATACGCGTTAGCTCGAGACGGTAAAATTCGTCTTGGCCGCAGTTTAAAAAGGACTTTATTCGGCTAACGGGCTATCGCTATGATTGAATGGGCTGTACCGTTATTCTGTTTCGAGTTTGAGATTTTGGGTTGAACGATCCGAATGCAGCTCAGCAATGTAAAAATGTGTCATGCAACATGCACTAAGTGAGAAGCATCGTCAGCTGGCCATCAACATCCGCACCTAACGTAGTGCTATTCGTCTTGACCTCCATCGCCCTGAGAAGGGCGCCCCGACCACAGCATCTTTGCTGTCCTCTGGTGCGCGATATATATGCACGTTTTGATTGGTTGAATGTGGATTCAATCATCAAAACGTGCACTTTCGAATGAGTGCCCTGAATACCGCGTGTGATTACCAGAGGATGACTGGTGGATGCAACACGGGGTCTGCGGGCCCCGGTTGTTACCACCAGCATCCTCAGTTCAGCCTGTATCCAGCGGTACCATAATAGGTACACCGCGGATACCTCATAGTGGTGATCACCGCAAGATGCATATGCGCGGCCCTGCGTACCCGGGTAGCCCACCCGGGGCATAATTCTCCTAGATCGTTGTCGCCGTCGTCGACCACCGGCCTCCTAGCGTATGATGCCCGCGGCTATCAGCGGTGCGGGTATGGTTGACGGCCTGCAGAAATACCCGCGGTATCGAGAACTCGTTGACTCGGCCGTCGTCGTCGTCACCTCGAGCAGCAGTACCTCGACAAAAAGGGGTACCTGAAGCTAGCGAACACTAACTCACAAATCGGGCCGAAACCAATTTCACTTTTTATTACTATTTTATTACTAATTTATTACCAAAGAAAAAAATTTATTACCGGTCATGGGCCCGGAATATGAGAGTTTTCGCTAGCGGAAGCTTACGCTAACGAACACGTGGCCGGGGAAAGATCGTACGAGAATGTGCAATAGCTCATTTTTTATTACTTTTTCATTACTCTCAGAATATGTTCTCAAAATATGCGTGTGATATGATTCAGCTGAAATATGGTCGTTTTCGCTAGCGTAAGCTTACGCTAGCGAACACCATATACAGGCGTAACTTCGAGGACACTCAAAACTACACAGAATTTTATTGCTTTTTCATTACTCTCGAAAGTTATAGTCAAGATAGTCCCGAGACCAAGAGGAAACCGATATTTGGGCCTGAGGCTAGACGAAAGCTGCAGCGGGGCGAGATGAGAAATATATGATAGACTGAGCTACCTCTGTACAATAAGGTGAGAATGAAAAAGTTCCATCGCATACGGGAACCTGTCTGACGATGAGCAGGATACACTGAGTCTTCGGAGATGATAGGGAATCGATAACGAATCAGCAAACTCGATCATAGGGCCCAAAACAGGGGAGACCCTGCTTAAAGTTATTATAGTCGCAGTCGGGGAGTCACGGGGGGATGCAGAAAGTCCCAATGGGCCCGAAACTCTACAAAACCCTAGATCAAGTAGTCACGTACTATCTCTGATGCCCAAAGAATTTATTACCAGTCAGCACCCTCGGCTATGGGGCCCAAAACAGGGCAAAATCGAGCTTTGAGCAGTTATCTGCCCAGTTATGACGCCACTGTGAGTTGTAGGATCTTCCAATGGACCCGAAACTCTACAGAACCTTAGATCGAGTAGTCAAATACTATCTCTGATGCTCAGAGAATCTATTCCCAGTCAGCACCCTCGGCTATGAAGCCCGCAACAGGGGAAAATCGAGCTTCGAGCAGTTATCTGCCCAGTTATGACGCCACTGTGGGATGTAGGGTGTTCAAATGGACCTGAAACTCGACAGAACCTTAGATTAGGTAGTCATGTACCATTGAAGATGCCCAGGGATTTTATTACCAGTCAGCACCCTCGGCTATGGGGCCCAAAACAGGGTGGAAACGAGCTTTGAGCAGTTATCTGCCCAGTTATGACGCCAGTATCGGTTGGAGGATGATCCAATGGACCCGAATCTCTACAGAACCTTAGATGATGTGGTTACGTACCATGAAAGATGCCCAGAGAATTTATTTCCAGTCAGCACCCTCGGCTATGAGGCCCAAAACAGGGAAAAATCGAGCGTTTAGCAGTTATCTGCCCAGTTATGACGCCACTGTAGGTGGAAGGATGTTCCAATGGACCCAAAACTTCACAGAAACTCAGATCGAGTGGTTATGTACCATTGATGATGACCAGAGAATTTATTACCAGTCAGCACCCTCGGCTATGGGGCCCAAAAGAGGGCAAAATCGAGCTTTCGGCTGTTATCTGCGCACTGATGACGCCACTGTGAGTTGTAAGATGATCCAATGGGCCCGAAACTCTACAGAACCCTAGATCGAGTAGCCACGTACTATCTCTGATGCCCAGAGAATTCATTACCAGTCAGCACCCTCGGCTAAGAGGCCCGGAACAGGGAAAAATCGAGCCATGAGCAGTTATCTGCCCAGTTATGACGCCACTGTGGGTTGAAGGATTTTCCAATGAACCCGAAACTTCACAGAATCTTAGATCAAGTGATAATGTACCATTGATGATGCCCAGAGAATTTATTACCAGTCAGCACCCTCGGCTATGGGGACCGAAACAGGGCGGAATCGAGCTTTGAGCAGTTATCTGCCCAGTTTTGACGCCACTGTGGGTTGTAGGATGTTCGAATGGACCTGGAACTCAAGAGAACCTTAGATAAAGTGGTTATGTACCATTAAAGATGCCCAGAGAATTTATTACCAGTCAGCACCCTCGGCTATGGGGCCCAAGAAAGGGTGAAAACGAGCTTTGAGCAGTTATCTGCCCAGTTATGACGCCAGTATGGGTTGGAGGATGATCCAATGGACCCGAATCTCTACAGAACCTTAGATGAAGTGGTTATGTACCATGAAAGATGCCCAGAGGATTTATTTCCAGTCAGCACCCTCGGCTATGGGGCCCAAAACAGGGCGAAATCGAGCTTTGAGCAGTTATCTGCCCAGTTATGACGCCAGTATCGGTTGGAGGATGATCCAATGGAACCGAATCTCTACGGAACCTTAGATGATGTGGTTATGTACCATTGAAGATGCCCAGAGAATTTATTTCCAGTCAGCAGCCTCGGCTATGAGGCCCAAAACAGGGAAAAATCGAGCGTTTAGCAGTTATCTGCCCAGTTATGACGCCACTGTAGGTTGAAGGATGTTCCGATGGACCCGAAACTCCACAGAATCTTAGATCGAGTGGTTATGTACCATTGATGATGTCCAGAGAATTTATTACCAGTCAGCGTCCTCGGCTATGGGGCCCGAAACAGGGAAAAATCGAGCTTTGAGCAGTTATCTGCCCATTCTGACGCCACTGTGGGTTGTAGGATGTTCGAATGGACCTAGAACTCAACAGAACCTTAGATTAAGTGGTTATGTACCATTAAAGATGCCCAGAGAATTTATTACCAGTCAGCAACCTCGGCTATGGGGCCCAAAACAGGGTGGAAACGAGCTTTGAGCAGTTATCTGCCCAGTTACGACGCCAGTATGGGTTGGACGATGATCCAATGGACCCGAATCTCTACAAAACCTTAGATGAATTGGTTATGTACCATTGAAGATGCCCAGAGAATTTATTTCCAGTCAGCACCCTCAGCTATGGGGCCCAAAACAGGGCGAAATCGAGCTTTGGGCAGTTATCTGCCCAGTTATGACGACAGTATCGGTTGGAGGATGATCCAACGGACCTGAATCCCTACGGAACCTTAGATGATGTGGTTATGTACCATTAAAGATGCCCAGAGAATTCATTTCGAGTCAGCACCCTCGGCTATGAGGCCCAAAACAGGGAAAAATCGAGCGTTTAGCAGTTATCTGCCCAGTTATGACGCCAATGTAGGTTGAAGGATGTTCCGATGGACCCGAAACTCCACAGAATCTTAGATCGAGTGGTTATGTACCATTGATGATGTCCAGAGAATTTATTACCAGTCAGCACCCTCGGCTATGGGGCCCGAAACAGGGAAAAATCGAGCTTCGAGCAGTTATCTGCCCAGTTATGACGCCACTGTGGGTTGTAGGATGATCCAATGGACCCGAATCTCCACGGAACTTTAGATCAAGTGGTTATGTACCATCGATGATGCCCAGAGAATTTATTACCAGTCAGCACCCTCGGCTATGGGGCCCAAAAGAGGGCAAAATCGAGCTATGGGCAGTTATCTGCGCAGTGATGACGCCACTGTGGGTTGTAAGAGGATCCAATGGACCCGAAACTCTACAGAACCGTAGTTCGAGTAGCCACGTACTATCTCTGATGCCCAGAGAATTCATTACCAGTCAGCACCCTCAGCTATGAGGCCCGAAACAGGGAAAAATCGAGCGTTGAGCAGTTATCTGCCCAGATATGACGCCACTGTGGGTTGAAGGATGTTTCAATGGACCCGGAACTTCACAGAATCTTAGATCGAGTGGTTATGTACCATTCGTGATGCCCAGAGAATTTATTACCAGTCAGCACCCTCGGCTATGGGGCCCAAAAGAGGGCAAAATCGAGCTTTCGGCAGTTATCTGCGCAGTGATGACGCCACTGTGGGTTGTAAGATGATCCAATGGGCCCGAAACTCTACAGAACCCTAGATCGAGTAGCCACGTACTATCTCTGATGCCCAGAGAATTCATTACCAGTCAGCACCCTCGGCTATGAGGCCCGAAACAGGGAAAAATCGAGCCTTGAGCAGTTATCTGCCCAGTTATGACGCCACTGTGGGTTGAACGATCTTCCAATGGACACGAAACTTCACAGAATCTTAGATCAAGAGGTTATGTACCATTGATGATGCCCAGAGAATTTATTACCAGTCAGCACCCTCGGCTATGGGGCCCAAAACAGGGCGGAATCGAGCTTTGAGCAGTTATCTGCCCAGTTTTGACGCCACTGTGAGTTGTAGGATCTTCCAATGGACCCGAAACTCTACAGAAACTTAGATCGAGTGGTCAAGTACTATCTCTGGAGCCCAAAGAATCTATTACCAGTCAGCACTCTCGGCTATGAGGCCCGAAACAGGGCGAAATCGAGCTTTGAGCAGTTATCTGCCCAGTTATGACGCCAGTATCGGTTGGAGGATGATCCAATGGAACCGAATCTCTCCGGAACCTTAGATGATGTGGTTATGTCCCATTGAAGATGCCCAGAGAATTTATTTCCAGTCAGCACCCTCGGCTATGAGGCCCAAAACAGGGAAAAATCGAGCGTTTAGCAGTTATCTGCCCAGTTATGACGCCACTGTAGGTTGAAGGATGTTCCGATGGACCCGAAACTCCACAAAATCTTAGATCGAGTGGTTATGGACCATTGATGTTGTCCAGAGAATTTATTACCAGTCAGCACCCTCGGCTATGGGGCCGGAAACAGGGAAAAATCGAGCTTTGAGCAGTTATCTGCCCATTATGACGCCACTGTGGGTTGTAGGATGTTCGAATGGACCTAGATCTCAACAGAACCTCAGATTCAGTGGTTATGTACCATTAAAGATGCCCAGAGAATTTATTTCCAGTCAGCACCCTCGGCTATGGGGCCCAAAAGAGGGCAAAATCGAGCTTTGGGCAGTTATCTGCGCAGTGATGACGCCACTGTGGGTTGTAAGATGATACAATGGACCCGAAACTCTACAGAACCGTAGATCGAGTAGCCACGTACTATCTCTGATGCCCAGGGAATTTATTACCAGTCAGCACCCTCGGCTATGGGGCCCGAAACAGGGAAAAATCGAGCTTTGAGCAGTTATCTGCCCAGTTATGACGCCACTGTGGGTTGTAGGATGATCCAATGGACCCGAATCTCCACAGAACTTCAGATCATGTGGTTAGGTACCATTGATGATGCCCAGAGAATCTATTACCTGTCAGCACCCTCGGCTATGGGGCCCAAAACAGGAAGAAAACGAGCTTTGAGCAGTTATCTGCCCAGTTATGACGCCACTGTGGGTTGTAGGATGATCCAATGGACCTGAATCTCTACAGAACTTTAGATCAAGTGGTTATGTACCATCGATGATGCCCAGAGAATTTATTACCAGTCAGCACCCTCGGCTATGGGGCCCAAAAGAGGGCAAAATCGAGCTATGGGCAGTTATCTGCGCAGTGATGACGCCACTGTGGGTTGTAAGAGGATCCAATGGACCCGAAACTCTACAGAACCGTAGTTCGAGTAGCCACGTACTATCTCTGATGCCCAGAGAATTCATTACCAGTCAGCACCCTCAGCTATGAGGCCCGAAACAGGGAAAAATCGAGCGTTGAGCAGTTATCTGCCCAGATATGACGCCACTGTGGGTTGAAGGATGTTTCAATGGACCCGGAACTTCACAGAATCTTAGATCGAGTGGTTATGTACCATTCGTGATGCCCAGAGAATTTATTACCAGTCAGCACCCTCGGGTATGGGGCCCAAAACAGGGCGAAATCGAGCTTTGAGCAGTTATCTGCCCAGTTATGACGCCACTGTGAGTTGTAGGATCTTCCAATGGACCCGAAACTCTACAGAATCTCAAATCGAATAGTCAAGTACTATCTCTGATGCCCAGAGAATCTATTACCAGTCAGCACCCTCGGCTATGGGGCCCGAAACAGGGAAAAATCGAGCTTTGAGCAGTTATCTGGCCGGTTATGACGCCACTGTGTGTTGTAGGATGATCCAATGGACCCGAATCTCAACAGAACTTTAGATCAAGTGGTTATGTACCATCGATGATGCCCAGAGAATTTATTACCAGTCAGCACCCTCGGCTATGGGGCCCAAAAGAGGGCAAAATCGAGCTTTGAGCAGTTATCTGCCCAGTTATGACGCCAGTATCGGTTGGAGGATGATCCAATGGACCCGAATCTCTACAGAACTTTAGATGATGTGGTTATGTACCATTAAAGATGCCCAGAGAATTTATTTCCAGTCAGCACCCTCGGCTATGAGGCCCAAAACAGGGAAAAATCGAGCGTTTAGCAGTTATCTGCCCAGTTATGACGCCACTGTAGGTTGAAGGATGTTCCAATGGACCCAAAACTTCACAGAATCTTAGATCGAGTGGTTATGTACCATTGATGATGTCCAGAGAATTTATTACCAGTCAGCACCCTCGGCTATGGGGCCCAAAAGAGGGCAAAATCGAGCTTTCGGCAGTTATCTGCGCAGTGATGACGCCACTGTGGGTTGTAAGATGATCCAATGGGCCCGAAACTCTACAGAACCCTAGATCGAGTAGCCACGTACTATCTCTGATGCCCAGAGAATTCATTACCAGTCAGCACCCTCGGCTATGAGGCCCGAAACAGGGAAAAATCGAGCCTTGAGCAGTTATCTGCCCAGTTATGACGCCACTGTGGGTTGAACGATCTTCCAATGGACACGAAACTTCACAGAATCTTAGATCAAGAGGTTATGTACCATTGATGATGCCCAGAGAATTTATTACCAGTCAGCACCCTCGGCTATGGGGCCCAAAACAGGGCGGAATCGAGCTTTGAGCAGTTATCTGCCCAGTTTTGACGCCACTGTGAGTTGTAGGATCTTCCAATGGACCCGAAACTCTACAGAAACTTAGATCGAGTGGTCAAGTTCTATCTCTGGAGCCCAAAGAATCTATTACCAGTCAGCACTCTCGGCTATGAGGCCCGAAACAGGGCGAAATCGAGCTTTGAGCAGTTATCTGCCCAGTTATGACGCCAGTATCGGTTGGAGGATGATCCAATGGAACCGAATCTCTCCGGAACCTTAGATGATGTGGTTATGTCCCATTGAAGATGCCCAGAGAATTTATTTCCAGTCAGCACCCTCGGCTATGAGGCCCAAAACAGGGAAAAATCGAGCGTTTAGCAGTTATCTGCCCAGTTATGACGCCACTGTAGGTTGAAGGATGTTCCGATGGACCCGAAACTCCACAAAATCTTAGATCGAGTGGTTATGGACCATTGATGTTGTCCAGAGAATTTATTACCAGTCAGCACCCTCGGCTATGGGGCCGGAAACAGGGAAAAATCGAGCTTTGAGCAGTTATCTGCCCATTATGACGCCACTGTGGGTTGTAGGATGTTCGAATGGACCTAGATCTCAACAGAACCTCAGATTCAGTGGTTATGTACCATTAAAGATGCCCAGAGAATTTATTTCCAGTCAGCACCCTCGGCTATGGGGCCCAAAAGAGGGCAAAATCGAGCTTTGGGCAGTTATCTGCGCAGTGATGACGCCACTGTGGGTTGTAAGATGATACAATGGACCCGAAACTCTACAGAACCGTAGATCGAGTAGCCACGTACTATCTCTGATGCCCAGGGAATTTATTACCAGTCAGCACCCTCGGCTATGGGGCCCGAAACAGGGAAAAATCGAGCTTTGAGCAGTTATCTGCCCAGTTATGACGCCACTGTGGGTTGTAGGATGATCCAATGGACCCGAATCTCCACAGAACTTCAGATCATGTGGTTAGGTACCATTGATGATGCCCAGAGAATCTATTACCTGTCAGCACCCTCGGCTATGGGGCCCAAAACAGGAAGAAAACGAGCTTTGAGCAGTTATCTGCCCAGTTATGACGCCAGTATGGGTTGGAGGATGATCCAATGGACCCGAATCTCTACAGAGCCTTCGATCGAGTGGTTATGTACCATCGATGATGCCCAGAGAATTTATTGCCAGTCAGCAACCTCGGCTATGGGGCCCAAAAGAGGGCAAAATCGAGCTTTGGGCAGTTATCTGCGCAGTGATGACGCCACTGTGGGTTGTAAGATGATCCAAAGGACCCGAAACTCTACAGAACCGTAGATCGAGTAGCCACGTACTATCTCTGATGCCCAGAGAATTCATTACCAGTCAGCACCCTCGGCTATGAGGCTCGAAACAGGGAAAAATCTAGCGTTGAGCAGTTATCTGCCCAGATATGACGCCACTGTGGGTTGAAGGATGTTTCAATGGACCCGGAACTTCACAGAATCTTAGATCGAGTGGTTATGTACCATAAGTGATGCCCAGAGAATTTATTACCAGTCAGCACCCTCGGCTATGGGGCCCAAAACAGGGCGAAATCGAGCTTTGAGCAGTTATCTGCCCAGTTATGACGCCACTGTGAGTTGTAGGATCTTCCAATGGACCCGAAACTCTACAGAATCTGAAATCAAATAGTCAAATACTATCTCTAATGCCCAGAGAATCTATTACCAGTCAGCACCCTCGGCTATGGGGCCCGAAACAGGGAAAAATCGAGCTTTGAGCAGTTATCTGCCCAGTTATGACGCCACTGTGGGTTGTAGGATGATCCAATGGACCCGAATCTCAACAGAGCCTTCGATCAAGTGGTTATGTACCATCGATGATGCCCAGAGAATTTATTACCAGTCAGCACCCTCGGCTATGGGGCCCAAAAGAGGGCAAAATCGAGCTTTGAGCAGTTATCTGCCCAGTTATGACGCCAGTCCGGTTGGAGGATGATCCAATGGACCCGAATCTCTACAGAACCTTAAATGATGTGGTTATGTACCATTAAAGATGCCCAGAGAATTTATTTCCAGTCAGCACCCTCGGCTATGGGGCCCAAAACAGGAGGAAAACGAGCTTTGAGCAGTTATCTGCCCAGTTATGACGCCAGTATGGGTTGGAGGATGATCCAATGGACCCGAATCTCTACAGAGCCTTCGATCAAGTGGTTATGTACCATCGATGATGCCCAGAGGATTTATTACCAGTCGACACCCTCGGCTATGGGGCCCAAAAGAGGGCAAAATCGAGCTCTGGGCAGTTATCTGCGCAGTGATGACGCCACTGTGGGTTGTTAGATGATCCAATGGGCCCGAAACTCTACAGAACCCTAGATCGAGAAGCCACGTACTATCTCTGATGCCCAGAGAATTCATTACCAGTCAGCACCCTCGGCTATGAGGGCCGAAACAGGGAAAAATCGACCGTTGAGCAGTTATCTGCCCAGATATGACGCCACTGTAGGTTGAAGGATGTTCCGATGGACCCGAAACTCCACAGAATCTTAGATCGAATGGTTATGTACCATTGATGATGTCCAGAGAATTTATTACCAGGCAGCACCCTCGGCTATGGGGCCCGAAACAGGGAAAAAACGAGCTTTGAGCAGTTATATGCCCATTATGACGCCACTGTGGGTTTCAGGATGTTCGAATGGTCCTAGAACTCAACAGAACCTTGGATAAAGTGGTTATGTACCATTAAAGATGCCCAGAGAATTTATTACCAGTCAGCACCCTCGGCTATGGGGCCCAAAACAGGGTGAAAACGAGCATTGAGCAGTTATCTGCCCAGTTATGACGCCAGTATGGGTTGGAGGATGATCTGATGGACCCGAATCTCTACAGAACCTTAGATGAATTGGTCATGTACCATTGAAGTTGCCCAGAGAATTTATTTCCAGTCAGCACCCTCGGCTATGGGGCCCAAAACAGGGCGGAATCGAGCTTTGAGCAGTTATCTGCCCAGTTATGACGCCAGTATCGGTTGGAGGATGATCCAATGGACCCGAATCTCTACGGAACCTTAGATGATGTGGTTATGTACCATTAAAGATGCCCAGAGAATTCATTTCGAGTCAGCACCCTCGGCTATGAGGCCCGAAACAGGGGAAAATCGAGCGTTTAGCAGCTATCTGCCCAGTTATGACGCCACTGTAGGTTGGAGGATGTTCCAATGGACCCGAATTTCCACAGAACTTTAGATCAAGTGGTGAGGTACCATTGATGATGCCCAGAGAATCTATCACCAGTCAGCACCCTCGGCTATGGGGCCCAAAACAGGAAGAAAACGAGCTTTGATCAGTTATCTGCCCAGTTATGACGCCAGTATGGGTTGGAGGATGATCCAATGGACCCGAATCTCTACAGAGCCTTCGATCAAGTGGTTATGTACCATCGATGATGCCCAGAGAATTTATTACCAGTCGACACCCTCGGCTATGGGGCCCAAAAGAGGGCAAAATCGAGCTTTGGGCAGTTATCTGCGCAGTGATGACGCCACTGTGGGTTGTGAGATGATCCAATGGACCCGGAACTCTATAGAGTCGTAGATGGAGTAGCCACGTACTATCTCTGATGCCCAGAAAATTCATTACCAGTCAGCACCCTCGGCTATGGGGCCCAAAAGAGGGCAAAATCGAGCTTTGAGCAGTTATCTGCCCAGTTATGACGCCAGTATCGATTGGAGGATGATCCAATGGACCCGAATCTCTACAGAACCTTAGATGATGTGGTTATGTACCATTCGTGATGCCCAGAGAATTTATTACCAGTCAGCACCCTCGGCTATGGGGCCCAAAACAGGGTGAAATCGAGCTTTGAGCAGTTATCTGCCCAGTTATGACGCCACTGTGAGTTGTAGGATCTCCCAATGGACCCGAAACTCTACAGAATCTTAAATCGAATAGTCGAGTACTATCTCTGATGCCCACAGAATCTATTACCAGTCAGCACCCTCGGCCATGGGGCCCGATACAGGGGAAAATCGAGCTTTGAGCAGTTATCTGCCCAGTTATGAAGCCACTGTGGGTTGTAGGATGATCCAATGGACCCGAATCCCCACAGAACTTTAGATCAAGTGGTTATGTACCATTGATGATGCCCAGAGAATCTATTACCGGTCAGCACCCTCGGCTATGGGGCCCAAAAGAGGGCAAAATCGAGCTTTCGGCAGTTATCTGCGCAGTGATGACGCCACTGTGGGTTGTAAGATGATCCAATGGGCCCGAAACTCTACAGAACCCTAGATGGAGTAGCCACGTACTATTTCTGATGCCCAGAGAATTCATTCCCAGTCAGGACCCTCGGCTATGAGGCCCGAAACAGGGAAAAATCGAGCGTTGAGCAGTTATCTGCCCAGATATGACGCCACTGTGGGTTGAAGGATGTTTCAATGGACCCGAAACTCTACAGAATTTCAAATCAAATAGTCAAGTACTATCTCTGATGCCCAGAGAATCCATTACCAGTCAGCACCCTCGGCTATGGGGCCCGAAACAGGGAAAAATGGAGCTTTCAGCAGTTATCTGCCCAGTTATGACGCCACTGTGGGTTGTAGGATGATCACATGGACCCGAATCTCAACAGAACTTTAGATCAAGTGGTTATGTACCATTGATGATGCCCAGAGAATCTATTACCAGTCAGCACCCTCGGCTATGGGGCCCAAAACAGGGTGAAAACGAGCTTTGAGCAGTTATCTGCCCAGTTATGACGCCAGTATGGGTTGGAGGATGATCCGATGGACCCGAATCTCTACAGAGCCTTCGATCAAGTGGTTATGTACCATCGATGATGCCCAGAGAATTTATTACCAGTCAGCACCCTCGGCTATGGGGCCCAAAAGAGGGCAAAATCGAGCTTTGGGCAGTTATCTGCGCAGTGATGACGCCACTGTGGGTTGTAAGATGATCCAATGGACCCGGAACTCTACAGAACCGTAGATCCAGTAGCCACGTCCTATCTCTGATGCCCAGAGAATTCATTACCAGTCAGCACCCTCGGCTATGAGGCCCGAAACAGGGAAAAATCGAGCCTTGAGCAGTTATCTGCCCAGTTATGACGCCAGTATGGGTTGGAGGATGATCCAATGGACCCGAATCTCTACAGAACCTCAGATCGAGTGGTTATGTACCATTGATGATGCCCAGAGAATTTATTACCAGTCAGCACCCTCGGCTATGGGGCCCAAAACAGGGCGAAATCGAGCTTTGAGCAGTTATCTGCCCAGTTATGACGCCACTGTGAGTTGTAGGATCTTCCAATGGACCCGAAACTCTACAGAACCTTGGATCAAATGGTCAAGTACTATCTCTGATGCCCAGAGAATCTATTACCAGTCAGCACCCTCGGCTATGAGGCCCGAAACAGGGAAAAATCGAGCTTCGAGCAGTTATCTGCCCAGTTATGACTCCACTGTGGGTTGTAGGATGTTCGAATGGACCTGAAACTCGACAGAACCTTAGATGAAGTGGTCATGTACCATTAAAGATGCCCAGACAATTTATTACCAGTCAGCACCCTCGGCTATGGGGCCCAAAACAGGGTGAAAACGAGCTTTGAGCAGTTATCAGCCCAGTTATGACGCCAGTATGGGTTGTAAGATGATCCATTGGACCCGAAACTCTACAGAATCCTAGATCAAGTAGCCATGTACTATCTCTGATGTCCAGAGACTTCATTACCAGTCAGCACCTTCGGTTAGGGGGCCCAAAACAGGGCGAAATCGAGCTTTGAGCAGTTATCTGCCCAATTATGGCGCCACTGTGGGTTGTAGGATGTTCCAATGGACCCGAAACTCTACGGAACCTCAGATGAATTAGTCACATATCATCTGCAATGCCCAAAGAATCTCGCTTCCGGTCAGCACCCGGGTCCTCAGCTATGGTTCCGAGTCATCAGTTCGAACTAGCATTCATTCATGGCTCACAGAGTCTTGAGCGTACCTCGGCTTGAGTCGTCTCAGACTGGCTCACAGCTTCATGGTCCCTCACTCTAGATATTCGTCAACCGTCAATTATGTTCATCAGAACTGTTACTAGTCAGCAGCCACGGTGATGGGGCCCCAGAATGAGCAAACTCATGCACATGTACCGAATCACGCAGTCGGAACGACCCCTAGAGCTGTATGCCACTGTCACGGATTCATAACTTCATGAAATCTTAGTTCGGGTACTGGTCCATTATCAGGAATGCCTATATAATCAAACACTGGTCTGGACCTTTGGTCATCGGGCCCGAGAATCAGTGGAATTCCCGAGAGAGTTGTGAGTCGCGCAGCTCAGACGGGCCACCCGCTCAGATGACGCCGAGAGTTGTAATGGGAAGGAATGGGCTCAAATATCCATGAGACAGTCAAGACATCTGTCAATCATCTGGGAGGCCCAAGGTCGATCATCTGGGAGGCCCAAGGAATCCATGAACAGTGGACCGCTGGACGATGAAGTTCGAAGATCCTAAAGAAACAACTCCACTCGAGCTTAAATTTACCTGGCGCATACGACGGCGTAAAAAAATAATTTTCTCGTTTATGGTAGCATGGAAATCTGTCCCTGTTGCTATTCGTTTAGAAGTTAGGTTCCTTGACATCGAATGCTATTTATTCTCATTCCTATAATCAAGAATCTGTTGAACAATAGATTTCATTGAGCGAGACACTATCTGAGGTAATCTATTTCCCAAGCATTCATGAGCGATACGAATAATATTTCACTCATTCTTCGTTCTCGTAAGTGAGATTCACTAATCTAATTACAGCAATGGCGACTTTCAGGCTTCCTTTTTCCCTCTCTACCTTTGCCACTGATCTAAGGTTCTGTTGAGTTTCGGGTCCATTAGAACATCCTACAACCCACAGTGGCGTCATAACTACGCAGATAACTGCTCAAAGATCGATTTCGCCCTATTTTGGGCGCCATAGCCGAGGGTGCTGACTGGTAATAGATTCTCTGGGCATTAGAGATAGTATTTGACTATTTGATTTCAGATTCTGTAGAGTTTTGGGTCCATTGGATCATCTTACAACCCACAGTGGCGTCATAACTGCGCGGATAACTGCCCAAAGCTCAACTTCGCCCTCTTTTGCGCCCCATAGCCGAGGGTGCTGACTGGTAATGAATTCTCTGGGCATCATAAATGGTACATAACCACTCGATCTACGGTTCTGTTGAGTTTCAGGTCCATTGGAACATCCTTCAACCCACAGTGGCGTCATAACTGCGCAGATAAGTGCTCAAAGCTCGATTCCGCCCTGTTTTGGGCCCCATAGCCGAGGGTGCTGACTGGTAATGAATTCTCTGGGCATCAGAGATAGTACGTGACTACATGATCTAAGGTTCTGTAGAGTTTCGGGTCCATTGGTACGTCCTACAACCCACAGTGGCGTCATAACTGGGCAGATAACTGCTCAAAGCTCGATTTTGCCTTGTTTTGGGCCCCATAGCCGAGGGTGCTGACTGGTAATAAATTCTCTGGGCATCATCAATGGTACATAAATACTTGATCTAAGGTCCTGTAGAGTTTCGGGTCCATTGGAACATCCTACAACCCACAGTGGAGTCATAACTGCGCAGATAACTGCTCAAAGCTCGATTCCACCCTGTTTTGGGTCCCATAGCCGAGGGTGCTGACTGGTGATGAATTCTCTGGGCATCATCGATGGTACATAACTACTCGATCTAAGGTTCTGTAGAGTTTCGGGTCCATTGGGACTCTCTGCATCCCCCTTTGACGTCTCGACTGCGACTATAATAAGTTTAAGCACGGTCTCCCCTGTCTTGGGCCCTATGATCGAGTCTGCTGATTCGTTATCGATTCCCTATTATCTCTGAGGACTCGGTGTACCCTGTTCATCGTCAGACAGGTTCCTGTATGCGATGGAATTTTTTCATTCGCACCTTATTGTACAGAGGTAGCTCAGTCTATCATATATTTCTCATCTCGCCCCGCTCCAGCTCTCGTCCAGCCTCAGGCCCAAATATCGGTTTCCTCTTGGTCTCGGGACTATCTCGACTATACCTTTCGAGAGTAATAAAAAAGTAATAAAATCCTGTGTAGTTCTGAGTGTCCTCGAAGCTACGCCTGTATATGGTGTTCGCTAGCGTAAGTTCACGCTAGCGAAAACCATCATATCTCAGCTGAATCATATCACACGCATATTTTGAGGACATATTCTGAGAGTAATAAAAAAGTAATAAAAAATGAGCTATTGCACATTCCCGTACGATCTTTCCCCGGCCACGTGTTCGCTAGCGTAAGCTTCCGCTAGCGAAAACTCTCGTATTCCGGGCCCATGACCGGTAATAAATTTTTTTCTTTGGTAATAAATTAGTAATAAAATAGTAATAAAAAGTGGAATTGGTTTGGGCCCGATTTGTGAGTTAGTGTTCGCTAGCTTCAGGTACCCGACAAAAAGAGAAGGATTCCTCGTGAATACTTAGTATTGAAGCGGCTGCTCGAGGTACGATGAGAGATTCACTCCGCATAAAGCCCCAAAACCGCTGTGACGATTTCATCGTCACAACACGTGAGTTTGTATCTGTTAGCTCTGGCTTCGCAAGCCCCTCATGAAATGGTCTATTGACTTGTGAAGGGACCTGGATACACGACAATGATAACCGATTGAGTGGTTCATGTGAGAAAATGTATCCCCATAGAAGTGAATTCGAAGTGAAGCACGTCTTGTTATGCTGAGCTCCCAGTTTCCCTCAAGAATCAAAGAATCAGTCCCCAACGAATACCCATATCTTGAAAGATAACGGTACTGAAGTCCCTTGGGATTTTCTCCCAACATATCGTTATACAGATAATCAGCAAATTGACGCGCGCCATTGCGCCTCATCGCTCCACTCCCAATCCCATGGACCCACATAGAGAAGCTATTTACGGTTCATCGTGTGGGAATTAATCATAATGAACTCCCACTGGAACCCTGCATATATCCTACCGCAAAATTCACATCAGAAACTCATTCCGAGCTAACGAGAATGTACTATCCCTCGGAACGAACCCCACAATAGTGTCGAGCACAGGTTTAGCCCACTTCAGAATCATGTTGACTCGATGTGTCGCGAATTCGAGCTGAGGCATACGTTTATTTCTATGTTGATACAAATCAACTAGAACTAACCGTTTAACGCTGGGGGTGTGATGTCGAGTACCACACGACATCTTGTGAAGGATAGAGGGAGAATTCGAGAAAATTAAGATAATGAGTGGCCCTACAAATGGGCAGGGCGAGTGTGGATATAACAAGCGGGTGCCAGAAAGAAGGGGTAACTTGCACCTCTCGGATCTAAAACGGTGAGACAGGGGCAGGCGGTGATCCCTTGCTATCCTGTCTAAGCATGCGGGACCGAGACTTGCGACTTTTCCTCTCGAATTTCTCTCCACCGGTCCGGAAAACTGGCAACGCCGCTGTCAGTCTTATGGAGGAAACTCGGAAGAATGGCAACACCGCGGCTACCAAAATCTATCGCTGAGTCTCTGCTTTAGCAGTGGACCCACAACATATCCCTGCATTGGTGTTGGTGAGTCGCAACGAGGGTTCGGAGACTGTGAAAATGAGTATGAATGACACAGCCGGTCCCCTCCGCGTTGAACTTGTCAACTCCGAAGGACTTCTCATCATTCTTTTCTCTCTCATTCTCGACAGAGAGAGAGAGAGAGAGAGAGAGAGAGAGAGAGAGAGAGAGAGAGAGAGATTGATTGATAAAGTATTTATTTCGCCTAGGTCTTGATAGACCGTAAGGCAAATGGGATAATCCAACAATTTACAGGGTGGTGATTCGAAAAGTGTACCAGTGATAATCAACAAATTTTACCTAAATTGCGAATAAAAAATAATAATTATATATACTCGTATAAAGCCGAATGAAATCGAATAAAATCGAGTAATATCGAGTAAAACTACCTTAATACAAATAAACGAATGTTCTATAACACATTTATAATACGCAGATTTCTGAGCATTCATAAGCATTCATATCAATTACAACAATAATTACATACATAATCAAACGATCGACATCATAGACGATATTATCACTTTTGATACTATAATTGCACATATTTTGACTCATTCTTGAGGGGGAAGTTCCTCTTTTTCGCAAAAATACTGGAATAGGGCTGATTTGAATGAATCTATAGAGTTCATCATGCGAATGTTGGTAGGGATCTTTTCCCAGAGGAGTTTTCCTCGTACTGTGAAAGATCCTTCGTAAGTTGTGGTTCGTGTCGTAGGAATACGCATTTGTGAGGACGTATTCCTGTCTGAACGACGCAACTCATTATCTATCGGAAATAGCTCTAGGAGATAATCGGGCTTAGACGTTGTGAAGATTTTATACAACATTACACCAAGAAAGTATTGACGTCGTGACTTTAGTGATAACCAACATAACTTTTGGTAGAAGGGTTTGAGAGCTGCATCACGTCTCAGATGAAAGATGAATCGTACACACATGTTATAAAGTCTCTGTAATTTGGTTTCAAGATAACCTGACATGTCATTATATACAAGACAAGCATAATCTAAGTACAGTGGAACCTCTGTATAACGAAACCCCGTATAACGAAAAACTCTGTATAGCGAAGACACACTCCGGTCCCAAGATCATCTATATACTACTCCATGTTAAATTCCCTCTGTATAACGAAGGTGAACCTCCCTATAACGAAAAATTCCATGAGAAGTAGAATGAAAATTCTTAAATTTACGACGGTTCTGCCCCCAAAGCCGAGCTATTGTGATCAGTCATACTTCTGTTCACGACCAGAGCATGAAACAGCACTAATTTATGAGAAGATTAGGTCAGGTAAAGGGACCAATGCACTTCGAGAAGTTCTCGGTAGTTGCGGCTCTTTCTCTGAGCAGGGTTTGCTTCAAACACACCAGCAAACACCTGACGATTCTCGTCTGTGGTGTCGAAGCCGAAGCGGCTTACTGTGGCTATTC
Organism: Eretmocerus hayati; assembly: GCA_029851415.1. Lineage (NCBI taxonomy): Eukaryota > Metazoa > Arthropoda > Insecta > Hymenoptera > Aphelinidae > Eretmocerus > Eretmocerus hayati. The sequence continues at coordinate 45,845,175 of CM056744.1, forward strand.
TCGAGAAGAGCTCGGATTAGAGAGCAACTTCCGCACTCACAGCAGGTGAGGAAGAGCCTTTTGATCTTGCCAATTTCCCTTTTGCGCTTGAGACTCACAGTTTGCTTCTGAGTCACGAATTTTGCCAATCCCTCTCTTCTTCTTGAAAGATTTGCAATTCATCTCTGAGACACGGGTTTTAGCGATCTTTGTCACTTTCTCTTGGAAGGTTTACAGTTAAACTCTGAGACATAAATCTCGTAAATCTCTCTCTTCTCTTCTTGGAAGACACTGCCCATCTCTGAGCTCTGGAAGATAATTTCTGTGACGAGAATTTGAGAGGGGGTCGAAAGGGTCAACATTTCTTCCCCACCAATCGCTGATCTTCTTAACGCAAGAATGATGGAACATTGGTGGCGGCTGATGCTTTTGCAAAGGTATAAAATCGCAACATCTCTGAGGCATCAACTCAGACCAGATTCTCACGCGCTCAGAGTCGGGGCTACTCTGCTAATCTGCGGATTGAGCAAGTGCGAATCTCGTACATCTTTGGGATTGAGTCATCAGAAACGTGCTGACCATTATGGTGTCTGAAAAACAACCAAGGTCCCGCAAGACTTTGACTTTCTCAGAGAAAGTCATTGTGATTCAAGAGGTGGAAAAGGGATTAAAAAAGGAGACCGAAATAGCCAAAGACTTTGGCATTCCAGTATCTTCATTATCCACTCTCCTCAAGAACAAAGAGAAAATCTTGTCCTCTAATCCAAATAGGAAAAGAGCAAGAGAACCAGACAATCCCGAAATAAATGAGTCTGTTCTTAAATGGTTCAAGCAAGCAAGGGACCAAAAAATCCCTGTAAGTGGCAGCATTTTGCAAGCAAAAGCAGAAGGATTTGCTGATCGTTTGGGTAAGACCGAGTTCAAATCCAGCAACGGATGGCTCGGTAAATTCAAAGATCGGAATGAGATCGTTTTCAAAAGTATCTGTGGTGAAGCTGGATCTGTGGATATGGCCAAAGCTGATGAATGGAAGGCTCAGTTACCGACAATCATCGAAGATGTGGAACCAGAAGACATCTTCAATGCAGACGAGTATGCGCTGAACTACCAGTGCACTCCAGACAAAACTACGGCTTTTAAGGATGACAAATGCAGTGGTACCAAACAGAGCAAAGCCAGAATAACCATGCTCGCTGCAGCCAACATGGATGGTTCAGAGAAACTTCCTCTTCTAATGATTGGTAACTATGCCAACCCACGATGTTTCAAGAATGTGAAGTCCAAACCAATAGAATATCATGCTAACACCAAGGCATGGATGACCAACCCTATCTTTACACAGTGGCTCCGTAAGACGAATGGAAGATTCAAAAGACAGAAACGTCATATTCATCTTTTTATCGACAATTGTTCTGCCCATAAAGACATCCCATAGCTATCCAACGTGACCGTTCATTTTTTCCCCGCTAACATGACATCCGTCGTTCAGCCAATGGATCAAGGAATCATCAAGAATTTTAAGCATTTCTACAGAAGGTTACTGGTTGAACAACTCTCTGTTGATGATGCTGATAAAAAGAAGAAAATCGACCTTCTAGATGCATCCAGGATGTGTTTCAGTGCTTGGGAGAAAGTTCAATCGAACACAATTGCTAATTGCTTCAAGAAGGCGGGATTCGTCACTGGTTCAGATGTTGCAACTGATGCTGATCACGTGGACCCTGCTGCACTCCACCAAGGCCCTCATCAAGAATTCATTACAATTCGTTATACAGAGGTTCCACTGTATGGGGTGACAAGAGCACTCACAAGCAGACGCTTGACCTCGGGTGACAAGGAGTGGCCCTTATGTCGGAGAGTGTGCATCACTCCATGAACTTTCGAGCAGATTCCCGCGACATGGGAATTCCAAGATAAATCTTGCGTAAACACAACTCCTAAGTTCTTGACTGAACTTTGAAATGGCACAGGTACTCCGTCGACAATAATGGGTGGTAAAGCATTCATACCCAATCTCATATGATATTGAACCGAGGCATAAAGTATTGCTTTTGTTTTCTGAAGGTTCAATTTGAGTCCATGTGCTTGCGCCCATGCAACTATTCGCGCCACATCCTCATTTATCAGTCTGATGATATATGGAAGATCGGATGGTTTGCATTGAATGTAAATTTGGAGGTCATCTGCGAATAGCATGCCTTTACAATGCTTCAATACTGACAAAATGCTGTTAATAAAAATCAAAAATATAATTGGACCTGGTTTCGACCCTTGAGGCACGCCAGAGGTATTTGGCAAAAATTCTGATAATTCATGGTGTTCATCAATTATTGCTTGGGAACGTTTACTCAGATATGAGTGAAACCATTTCAAGGCTTCACCAGAGAGAGAGAGAGAGAGAGAGAGAGAGAGAGAGAGAGAGAGAGAGAGAGAGAGAGAGAGGACGGAGCACTGTGCACGCGATCGAGGCGGTCCAAGAACGGGTTCAAGCGTCGGTAGGGAACCCATACCAAGGAAGAGGAGGATTCTGTGCCATCATTGCGTTGGACATAAAGAACGCATTCAACTGCGCGAGCTGGGAGCGAGTCTATCAATCCCAAGCAGGTAAAGTGCCCCCCTATCTACTAGCCGTCACGAGTGACTACCTGCGGAACAGGACCCTCGTGTACGACACCGACGAGGGACGAGAGATTCGTGTACTGTCCGCCGGAATCGGACAGGGATCGGTCTCCGGGCCGTTCAACTGGAACACCCAGTATGACAGCTTACTGTCTATCGAACTGCCAGAAGGAGTGATAATAGTGGCTTTCGCGGACGACGCGGGACTCATAGTATGGGCTGACAACGAGGAACTCTTGGGTAGACGCGCGAACGAAGCGCTGGCCCGAGTCTACGAGTGGATGATTAGCAGGCTTCTGGAGCTCGCTGTCAAGAAGTGCGAAGCAATCGTGGTCACAAGGCGTAGGAAGTTTGACTTACCCCGGTTTTATATCAACGGGCAAGAGATTCCACGGAAGACAGAGCTGAAATACCTCGGTGTATGGCTCGACGACAAGTGGTCGTTCAAGAAACACATCCAGGAAGCCGCCCAGAAGGCGAGCAGGGTCGGTGCGGCGCTCCAGCGGCTTATGCCGAATATCGGAGGACCCAAGGAAAAGAGGCGCGCACTTCTCAACACCGTCACTACCTCCATCATGCTGTATGGTGCACCCGTGTGGGGGAAGAGAGTAGAGAAGACCATCATCGAGAAGAGAATGGGGCCTGTCCACCGAAGAGCGGCCCTGAGGAGTATCCGTGCCTACCGCACTGTGTCAGGAGATGCGGCTTACGTATTGGCGAGTACTCCGCCCATCCACTTGCTCGTCGCGGAGCGAGTGAGGATCTGGGACCGCCAAAAAGTGATCGGAGCCGAACGAGTACTCACTCCGACGATGAAGGAGATCATCCGCGACAACGAGAAGGAAACCACCCTTGAGCATTGGCAAACTGAGTGGGATTCGCCATTTGCAAACGGCAGATGGACGCACCGGCTGATCCGTGACGTAGCCAAGTGGGCGGAACGCACCCACGGAGAGATGGACTACTGGACGACGCAGGCACTGAGCGATCATGGTTGCTTCGGTTCCTATCTAACCAGGTTCAAGAAGAGGACGACCCCAGCATGTCAGTCATGCGGGGACGAATGGGATGACGCCGAACATGCCCTGTTCAAGTGCAGCGACACCCGGAGAGAGCGCGCCGAGCTGGATGAATGGCTGGGTGCTCAACTAACTCCTGAGAATCTCGTCCCGTACTTGCTCCGCAACCAGGAGACATGGGATAGACTCACCGGATACATCAAGCTGGTGATGACCCGCAAAGAAGAGAAAGAGAGGGAAGTAAGTCGCCTCGAAGCAGGCGAATTACAGTGACTCTGCCGATTGAAACAGAAGAGGTCCAAATGGTTCCAGGAGGAATATGATGGATTGAAGAGGGAAGGAAGAAGATAGAAGATCGAAGAAAGAAGAAAGAAGAATGAAGAGATGGAAGAAGATCGAAGGAGGAGAAACAACCCCTGCGAGTCGTGAGAAGAGGGACGCTCGATCCTGAGCGCGAGACGCGACCGGTCCTGAAGTAATGCTCACGCGGTGCCGGGTCCGGATTGGTAAGTTGGTGGATCTCTCCCTTGTCCGATGGCCAGCGCCAAAGGGGAAGGGAGAGAGGGTTTATCTGGTACGGATGGCCGCATCGATGCGGAATCCAGCCCGGAAGCCTTGAGAAGTATCGGCCAGGCATAATTGTCCGTCCGGAACCTCTCTGTGGCTACGTCGCAGCGTATTCACCCTACAACCACCTAAAGAAAAAGAAAAAAAAGAGAGAGAGAGAGAGAGAGAGAGAGAGAGAGAGAGAGAATGGATGAATGATAACCTTCATTCGCCCAAGGGCAAAAATACAAAAATACAGTAGCATATGAAACATATGTCACTCATACACAATAAATACATTAAATTTGTAAAAATTTGTCGTTTTGGTTAAGGCTATTCGAATTATCACAGAAAGTGACTAGTCATCTCGAGGCATCGTAAGATGCTAAGAGTCATGAAAAGAAAAAGAAGAGAAAGTCACGTTTTCATATATATATATATACATATATCAGTCTTGACAAAGAAGGTTGAGGAAAACAAAACATTTTCCCGTTTGGGAAGACATATGAAGAAGACATGGGCCCACAGTCATATCACAGGAATCTCAGTTCGGTAGCGAAAAAGCCACGCATAACTCATCTGAAGTAGAAGACATCAATTGAAACGGGCTCATGCCTATCACAGTTTACGAATTGAAATAGTGTTTTTTCTCCACATCAATCCTATGGGAGGATAGTGTTTACAGGAAGTCTTTTAAGGACTCTTTAAATAATGATATCTCCCCAAGCTGCCGAAAGCCCGGAGGGAGAAAGTTCCACAAATGAGCACATTGGACCTGGAAAGATCTTCTTCCATATTCAAGTCTCATGTTGGGAACTTTGAGTACCCGCTCTTCTAGATCACCCCGTGCGGGGCGTTCGGATTGGTACCTGGTAAACATCGCGGCTAGGTAGCCAGGTTCTCCTAAGTGCATGATCTTATGCATCAAGAGAGCTGCGAAGTACATTCTCCGCGAATCAGTACGTAACCAACCCAAGCGCTCCCTAAACGGGGTGATGTGCTCGTCTCTCCTAAGATGAAAAATATATCTCACACATGAATTGCTTAGTCTCTGTACCCGTTGCCGCTGTTCGTCCGTGGCGTCGAGGTACACGACCGCGCAATAATCTAGGTGCGGTTGAACCGATGACTCGACTAGGCAAATTCGGAGAGGTCTGGTGATACATGCCCTAAAAACCGCAGACCGTATAGGGCTCTGTTGACTTTCTTAGTTACTTGGTCAATGTGCGGTTTCCATGTCAATTCACTGTCAAGTGTAACACCAAGACTCACGACCGTATCACTGAACGGGATGAACTTTCCTTCCTGTATCTCAACCCCTGGCAAGTCCATTCTTTTCAGATCTTTGATGTTCCTCTCAGAGCTGAAGAGGATTGCCTTGGTCTTGCCAGCGTTGAGACACAGACCGGAACTTCTGGCCCATTCAGCAATAGCAATCTTCTCCCAGCCGGGTGATGCCTTCCTTGATCTTAGTTTTCTCGACTTGGAGATAAATTTGAAGATCATCCGCATAGAATAGATGATATACCGACTTTCCGTCTAGCGAACCAGGTAAGTCATCAACATATAAGCTGAAGAGTAAAGGCCCGAGAACGGATCCCTGTGGAACACCCAGATTGGTTTCAAGCCAATCAGAACTACCAGATTTTGAAGAGACTATTTGGGTGCGGCCTTGTAAGTATGATTTCATCCACAGGAGTGTCGATTTTGAGAATCCAAGGTTTCGGAGCTTCCTCAACAGCTTTGACGGTGTTATTGTGTCGAAAGCTTTGCTGAAGTCGAATAGTAGGAGTAAGGTGATCTTCTTCCTATCAATGCCTACTCTGATGTCATCCGTCAACTTTAATAAAGCTGTCTGGGTGCTATGGTATCGCCTGAAACCAGTCTGGAAGCGATCAAGAAGTTTCTCTACTTTAAATACTCTACTTTAAATACTCCGTGATTTGGTCATGTGCAATTTTTTCCAGAACCTTGGAAAGGAAGCACAGCAGCGCTATGGGACGAAAGTCCGAGACCGTTGATGGAGCTGCAGTCTTCTTCAATGCAATCAGCTGCGCTTGCTTCCAAGCTTCGGGAAAAACACTATGAGCGAAAGAGGAATTGAATATATGTACAATAAGATCACCAATTGCCGGAAGAGCCTTCGCGATCACGCTCTGGGGGATCCCATCTAGCCCGCGGGCCTGCGAGGAGAAATGTTTAAAAGCAAGGACTACATCATTGAAATTTGTGGGCTCAAATTTAAACCCCTCCTCCGGTGCAGAGTTAATATCGTCCATTGCTTCATTGATATCTTCGTGAGGCGAAACGGGAACCCCCGCAAAGTGAGCGTTCAACTCATCCGGTGTGAAACCGTGAAGTTCTTCCTCTTTGCTCTTGGGCAAGAGGCCGAGATTGCGCATCTCCTTCCAAATATTCTTGTTCTGATCAAGAGCGTCTGAAAGATGGTTTTGAAGGAAGGAATTACGCTCTTGCTCAATGCGCAGATCGACCTCTTCGCTAAGCCGAAAGTACTCATTTTGAAGCTCAGGACACTTGCACTGGTTGCGTTGCATACGCTCCCAACGCCTACGCGTCGCGTCTCGCTTATTCATGAGCACCCTCAGCTCAGGACCAATCCAAGGACCATCATTTTTACGCGGGTTCATAGTTTTTTCCGGTGCTAATTCATCTAAAACGATCATTAAATTTTCATTCAAGCAGTGAATTGCGTCTTCCAAACTGGTTTCGGCATTTTCAAGAGCTGTCCAGTCACAGCGGAGCAGACGGTCATTCAATATCTCCGGGGTGATGTCACGAAAATCCCTATACTTGAAGGAATTTTTTGGCGGAGTAGGGGTGAAGACGTTGATGGTGACGTCAATGACCGAGTGCCCACCGAAACTGGGCAGGTGTCTGTTGTGAAAGTCAGTAATGGTGTCGTTGTCATCTACGTAGATGTGATCAATCCATAAATGAGATACATTGGGGTTGTGTTGATGAGTCGGGCCATGCTGCACTATCTGCAAGGCTAGTTCTTCTGTCAGTGCAGTCAGTGTCTTGGTGTCGGGATGAGCAGTATCCAACAAGTCAGCGTTCAGATCACCCATAATGATTTTGTGACTGTAATCACCACACAGCCGGCGTAACGAGCCAAACAGCCCATCATCCTTCTGCATGGCAATTCTAGGGGGTCTATAGATTACCGCGACTAATATTGGGGGTGAGCTGCGTTGCTGCACGCTACAAAAAAGGAATTCGGGCACGCCAGGTTTCCCCGGCCCAAAAGTATTCGACGAAACCAACTTCTCAATTTTGAAGTCATTGCGCACATACAAGGCAACTCCTCCACCCTCTCTGTTGCGATCTTGTCGCAACAACGAAAAACCTGGAATTTGAACGAGACTGTCATCCACATACTCATCTAGCTTCGATTCGGCCACCCCGAATAGATGATAGGAGGGATCGTTAGCGACGAGCAAGCGTAGATGCTCAATCTTATCTGTCAGGGAGTTAAGGTTGATAAATCCCGCTTTTAAAGAATTTTCCCTCCCTCGTCGCTCTTCAGCAGCCGTATCCAGTCAGGGAGTCCTTGCTGATTCTGTTGCCGGAACTTTATTTTTCTCCGGAACGATAGTGCAGCTCTGGGTGTTATTAGAGGACGCACAAGTGCGTTCCGGACCACTTCGACAGGTCGTTTGAATGACCTGCAGATCCTCAAGGGATTCGAACGTATGCGCTCGCTCACAATTTTTCCGTCTAACCCAGAAACGCCCATCACTGTGCCAGACGTATTTAAGACCCAAACCGCGTGCGACCGACCTTAAACATATAAATTCTTTGTATTTTTCACGGTGGAGCATCTCATTTATAAAGATTTTACGGTCTGGCACATGAGCTTTCGTATCTGGGTCGAGTAAGTCAGGCTGGATATTGTTGGCCGTGAAATAATTATTGGTGATTGAACGTTCAGCCCGAATCACTTTCCCGACTAGTCGACTACTGGTGAGTTGGTCTACACATGATGGTAAATTGCGCGTGATGGCAGCTGAGGCTCGGGAAGATAGAACCGAGTCACGATTACGTGTTGGAGTCCTCTCCCCAGACGCACGCCCCGGTTGCAGGACACGGACATCAGCAATGTCTGCCTTCTCCAATGAGGGGAGAATATACTTGAGCACTGCATAAGAAATATCAGATATCTGTGCTGGTGAGGCCTTAGAATCTTCTTTTGATACACCATTAATAATCAGTTCACAGCGCTCAAGTCCGTCATTGCCTAGTCCCTGCCCTTGCTTCCGAACGTATGGGTGGGGGGACTCGTCCATCCTAGGGGCAGTGTTAGGAATCGAGGATTGATGTGTCGATTCAGCATTACTATTCTCATCATTACGAAATTTACTATTCTGCAGAGTACTCTGGAAGCCTGACAATAGCTCCGTTAAGGTAGAAATTTGGCCTGCCATGATGGAATTTTGCTCCAGAAGAAGCTGTCGATCCAAGCGAAGCTCCTCCAGCTGGGAGCTTTGCTCCTCTATAAGTCCCTCGAGAGAAGATACACGTGCCAACAATCGATAATCCACCTCACTTACTGCTGGTGTGCAAGATGGAGAGGTAGTGGCAACGTTTTGTCGGATCACGAGGGATTTTATTTCGTCAAGCTGGTTCTGAAGCAAGGTATTTTGGTTGTAGAATAGGTCCAGAGTACTCTCCCGTATATATACCCACTTTGGTTCCGGAGAGTTTGACGACGTCGACGTAGTTGTTGCTGCAGGTTGATCCGAGATGTTGAGGCTATTGCTTTCCACCGATCCGACGGGGTGATCCACGTGAGCGTACTGAGCATCGACGGAGAGGCAGTAGTGAGCCGCGCATCAGCTTGCTGCTTTTGAATGTTCGCGGGTTCTGTTCTGCTGGACTCGTGGATGGTGGCGCCACTTAACGGAGGCGAAGCAGTAGCTGGCGGAATACCCCCCGCTAGCGTGAGCTGTCGACTCTCGATGGCTTGAGAGGCCCTGGTGGTGGGGAGCTCAGCGCTACTGCCCGTGGTGGAATGTTGCGGGGTGAGGGGAGACTTTCCTGAAGCGCCACGCGAGTTGAGCCGCATGTGTGAGAGCGGCTGATTACTCACACGTCTTCGTGTGCTTGTTTTCTCCTTCTCTCTCTCTCTCTCTCTCTGGCTATTCGCATACTGAGGCGGGAAGTCGAAGTCGTCTGCTTCGTCGCACTTGATGTTGATTTTGCGGCTGGATTCTCGCTCACCTGTAGACATCTTTCGCATGTCACTGCTCGTCTGGATGTTCTCGAGCACTTGACATGTGCTGATTTTTTACAGATGTCGCATACTCTGCTGCCTGCACGTGAGATGTTGTTGCAGACACAGCAGATGTTGTCGCTCATCGTGCAGCAGACAGCAAGACAGCGAAGCAGGCCAGCGTAGCAGACGACCTCCGAGTGCCACTCGGGACGACGTTTTGATGGTGAAATTGATGTTCGAACACGGAGCGATGTTAGATGCGTGTGGGAACACTTACCGCCAGAGAGAGAGAGAGAGAGAGAGAGAGAGAGAGAGAGAGAGAGAGAGAGAGAGAGAGAGAGAAGTGCAAAGCAATCGTGGTCACAAGGCGTAGGAAGTTTGACTTACCCCGGTTTTATATCAACGGGCAAGAGATTCCACGGAAGACAGAGCTGAAATACCTCGGTGTATGGCTCGACGACAAGTGGTCGTTCAAGAAGCACATCCAGGAAGCCGCCCAGAAGGCGAGCAGGGTCGGTGCGGCGCTCCAGCGGCTTATGCCGAATATCGTAGGACCCAAGGAAAAGAGGCGCGCACTTCTCAACACCGTCACTACCTCCATCAAGCTGTATGGTGCACCCGTGTGGGGGAAGAGAGTAGAGAAGACCATCATCGAGAAGAGAATGGGGCCTGTCCACCGAAGAGCGGCCCTGAGGAGTATCCGTGCCTACCGCACTGTGTCAGGAGATGCGGCTTACGTATTGGCGAGTACTCCGCCCATCCACTTGCTCGTCGCGGAGCGAGTGAGGATCTGGGACCGCCAGAGAGTGATCGGAGCCGAACGAGTACTCACTCCGACGATGAAGGAGATCACCCGTTACAACGAGAAGGAAACCACCCTTGAGCATTGGCAAACTGAGTGGGATTCGCCATTTGCGAACGGCAGATAGACGCACCGGCTGATCCGTGACGTAGCCAAGTGGGCGGAACGCACCCACGGAGAGATGGACTACTGGACGACGCAGGCACTGAGCGATCATGGTTGCTTCGGTTCCTATCTAACCAGGTTCAGAAGAGGATGACCCCAGCATGTCAGTCATGCGGGGACGAATGGGATGACGCCGAAAATGCCCTGTTCAAGTGCAGCGACACCCGGAGAGAGCGCGCCGAGCTGGATGAATGGCTGGGTGCTCAACTAACACCTGAGAATCTCGTCCCGTACTTACTACGCAACCAGGAGACATGGGATAGACTCACCGGATACATCAAGCTGGTGATGACCCGCGAAGAGGAGGAAGAGAGGGAAGTAAGGCGCCTCGAAGCAGGCAAATTACAGTGACTCTGCCGAATGAAACAGAAGAGGCCCAAATGATTCCAGGAGGAATCTGATGCACTGAAGAGGGAAGAAAGAAGGAAGAAGAGAGAAGAAAGAAGAAAGAGAGGGAACAATAAAGAGTGCAGATAGAAGATGCCGACAAGTGGCCGAAGAGAGAAGATGGAGAAGAGGAACGCTCGCAATCGAGCGCGAGACATGCCGCTCATCCTGAAGTAATGCTCACGCGGTTCCGGGATGAGATGGTAGATGCAGGTGGATCTCCTTCTTGATTGCCCGATGCCCTAGGTATCGGACATCGAGGGGAGAGGGATATTACACGGCCGGGCCCACCTCTCGGTGGGCCCCATCCAAACCCGTGTCCCGCCTGGTATGGCCTGCGTGGGCTATGCGTAGTCCGCGTAAGCTGAACCAGTCCGGTGTCTGGGGACGGATCCGAGGGATCCTGAGGCAGATTTTGCCCTCTAACCACCTTAAAAGAAAAAAAAAAAAAGAGCGAGAATGGTGTTGCTCACTCTGTCTGCTGCGCCACGACGCTGTCCCTAACTCGCCTCTTCTCGATATTCCTGCTCCCCTGATACTTCGATCTTGCGCGACTCGCTCGAAACGGGCTGCGAAAGGAGATCTCACCACCCCTAGGTCACCACCCACTCGCGATATGAATGAGACCCATGCGCGCTCCACATCTGCTGATGAAATTTGCATCACCAAGCGGACTAAATCAGAGCACGCGTACTTAGATGCATACTTGCCGCAATATTCTCGCTTGCGGTCGTTGCATTTTCTTTTGTCCACCCTCGCTTTTTGCAAAGGCAACTCCTACTGACGTACTCCGAAATTGAAAACAAAACCTAGTGTTAGTGTCCCACATCCACGGCAATTTATACAAAAGCCAGACGATTACCGCTCACTGTTTATTTATGTCCTCAGCCAAACTCCTAAATTTTCATTGTTGAAGTGCCTCCCCATTTATCACGTACATGCACAGTCATGCGATCGACAGCTCAGAAAGAAAGCCGAAATATGTTCATTTTAACATCAATTGAACCGCGAGTGAGCGAAAGAGTAATGAATATTTTCCAATGACCCCGATTCTCATACCTATTATACGAAATATGCATTCCTCTTTGAATTTCTTGACTCGAAATCACTGTCCATCCAGAGGCTGCGGCGATAAACTCGACAGATCGGTAAGAACCAAGGATAGTTTATAGCACCGCATCCGGAAAACTCGCGACCTCATTCCATTATCTCAATTCGAGACAAGGAAATCGACCCTTTGTTCATCATCAGCTGCGCGATGTATCCCTGACAGAATGATTTCCTAACTTCAATTTACGATCAAATGAATCCACAAGAGTATTGTGAGCTTCAAAAATCAGAGCCTTTGATTGTTCCGGGAATGTGCGAGTACAAAGGTTCGAACTCGCCCTCGGACTGAGGAGATGCCACTCTATTGCATTTTTATCACCTACTCTAGAAAAACAGCTGTCGCTCTTTGTACTCGCACGATCCCGCCAAGTCCGCTCTGAAAATTATTGAATCATTGAGAGAAATATGCATGAAACCTTGTGTGTATGTGTGTGTGAAAATACCATCAGTTAACTTTAGATCAACATTCAAGGAAATCTACTCACAATATTTATCATTTGCCTTAAAAAATTAGCACTCTCACGTGCCCGGATTTAACTCCGAAAACTAAATAGAGTTGCAAGGTTTCGTGAGCACTTATGAAAAATATTCGAAGCATAATATCATTTGGTTAAAAACGCTTGGAAACATTTTTTTGTAACTATTTTTGACCATTATACTTCAGGTTAATTCTGTGTGCGTGTCGTCATTTCATAATTATTCATTCATCAAATTGCGTGTGGGTTTTGGCTGAAAAGAAAAGATTATTTGTGAAACTTTTATATGTAAATCAAGATGACCTTGAAATGATTGAGTGGAATCATTCAAGACAATTGTAACTAAGGTTATTAAGAAAACAATACAAGTAGTTAGGAAACATATCAGCCAGAAAATGTCTGGTTCAGTGAGTATTTTTAGCACTGTAGGGCGCCACTCGTCGTGACAGATAATATTCCTAGTACCGATATTCAGCGCAATGAGCGCCACTTACCAGGACCCAAAATATTCATAGTACCTACTTTTAGAGCAACAGACGCCACTTGCTGAGACCAAATTGCCGTCCCACCAGGCCCCTCTCCAAGATGTTGCCGCCCCAAACTATGAGACTCAACCCTCCTTCTAAACTAATGAATAGGGCCCACGCCCTTTCTATTGATGTCAACTCCACTTTGGGCGTCGAGGCCCGGGCTAACAAAAGACTATGAACACCAATCACAGGGCAAGATCCTACCCCGCCTCTTAGCCCTCTGAGCTTTCCTTCTCCGGGAAATGCAGTTTCCGCCCGAAAATCATCGTATCTTCGCATAGAAGCCCGCTTTCCACTCTGTTCCTGGGTGCCGACCTGACCAGTTCAAGAGCACTTCTCTCAGTTTCAATTACCGAACTTAGAATTCTCTTCTGGTGTCTCGACCGTGACTTTCATCGTAACCAAATTCCACTGTTTCATCGGCACAACATCCTGGGGAGGAGCCTGGGATCGCTACCTTCCAATCTCAACTTCGCAGTTTGTTACGAGTGGGCCCAAGGACAGATCTACGAGATAAACGATCTTCACCGATCTTCATCTGCCAACCAAAAGTAAGTAATTATTTCATCCCGATAAATTCCCGCGCGAATTGAAATCATTTTTTTCTTCAAATGTGGTGAATACCTACATCTTTAAAACTCTAGTTTCGCGTCGCGAGTGAAGCGTGATTTATGTGAAAAATAATTCCTGAGATCATATACCTCCTAGCGATTGTGGGAGGAAAAATACTCGACAGTTTTGTCGGAGTTATCTTTCCAGAACCAATCATTGAGGAGTTTTTTCAGGTTCAAAAGTGTTGGAAAATTCGCCGCAAGCTAGGGTTCCTTTTTTTTCTTTTTCACGACAACCTTGTATTTTTGAAGCATTTCAACGTCCAACTTTTCGGATACAAAATTTTTTCGAGTACTTGGGGTCACTCCGAGACTCAACAATTTTCTAAATTGGCGTCGAAATATTTTTAAATTAAAGTGCTTCCGATGTAACAAGGGTATTAACTTTCGTGAGATTTGTGAAAACTCGATTCTTACGGGTTACTGCGGTATACAATTCCTCTGATTCTGCGATCAAGATTTCTAAAGAACCAGATGGAAGGTCTTTCAAGTCATCACTATTTCGATGTTTCATTGCTCATGGCCGTAGTTACGTGGGTACAGAATCGAAAAACGAACCTCGTCATCAGGAGCCTAGTATCGCAAAATGTTGCCAGTGAACATATAATTATTCAAATACCTTTAGAAATGTGTATTTCTGATGTCAAACTTTCACAATTCTCGTTTCGTGTTTCATATATCAGGAAAATGGCCCAAATAATAGGAATACACGGAGTGAAATGCATCTCACTGGAACCCACGATTCCAGTCTAGCTCACGAAAGCAAAAAGAACAGATATACTACAACAAAGAACGACGAATGACCTAACTGACGGATCAAAATCCGTAAGTGAAGTGAGATGTTACCCTGAAAGCAAATCCATGTCCACCGCCTTTGTCAGTTCTCTTCCGTCCATCGACAATGTTAGATGCTCGAGAGATATACTCATCATTACTAAGGTAAACCTCTTCACTGTGGAGATGATGCTGGAACTCAACCAAATTTCCCAACCTCTGGAAGTAATTGAGCTACCGTCCCCATTTACGGGACTCAATTATTCTGGCTGAATTCTATCACGCAATAAAAAATTCCTCCAACCAATTTCTCAAGAACGAATGAATCTTGATAAACTTCTAGTCATACGGATCTCATTCATACATTCCTTTCCATTGGAGAGGTTGCCGACCCAGGAATATTTCTACTGGTACGGTTATACACTGTGAGATTTCCGTCATTAAATTTTACAGATGTGGAATTAATTTTTGGAGAAAGACGCTGCAATCAGGGGACACTAGATATTTTTTGAAACCTGGGCTGCAATTTTGGATGTCATGACACTAATTTCCCTTCTCGGATACGATCATGGATTAAAATATAATTTATTGGGAAAGAAGAAATTGTTTTTTCACGGGTGGTATTTGCACTGACTTATGAAGTATAGATATGCTTGAACTTTTAATCAGATTTCGTACAATGTTTGATATATGAGTGATTATGAGATAACTTAGATATTTCGAGGGCAAAAACGGCAGGAGTTGGGATTTGGACCAACAATTGACTAATTGAAATATAGCCGCAATCTGACTGCTCATAAGTGTTTTCCAATCTATCTGACATCCAAAAACAATCCCCAGACGGGCATGAATATTAGTCAATCTATGTAGAAGATATGAGCAATTTTCGATATATATATTTTTTCCACGGTAAGGACAGCCACGGTAAGGACATTTTGGCATGAAAAGTCATCTCAAAGGCGTAAATCGAAATGGATCGTTTTTTCCGAATAGATGGCCCATTTTCACGGTGAGAGTAGACTGTAAAAAAATTTCTGGACCTTGATGTTGCATAGTGTTCGAGAGCCAGTGACCACGGTAAGGACAATTCTTATTTTGCAACGGAAAAATTGTCCATAAATCATCGCGTGGGAAGCTGTTCACGTAATACATCATTCCGCTGGTGGTGGTATTTTATTTTTCGATGTATTAGGAATCAATTACCACCGTTATAGAGCCGTTTGAAGCGATTCGCTGACCCGGAGTCGAATTATCGAGAAGCATTCGAAAAATTTGCAGAATTCCAGGACAGAATGTCGGCTGAGTTTCGACTATTTTGAAGTGAGACTTGATACTCGATTTGTACATAATATCACCTTTTCATAACCCAACTGTGATCTTTGAGTGGTACGGAACCGAGATCGAATGAATATCTCGGCAAACTACACGATTGAAATGTGCAACTCCAGTTTAGGACATGCCACGGGAAGGACATTTTGACCACTTTTGGTGAGCTCAGGTCCACATTAAACTTTATATCCGCTCCTGGAACTCTTGTGACATCTTCATTTGAATAGAATACACTAGATATCATCGTTAGACTCATCATATTTGGTCATTTAATATGAATGCGAGGTCAGGACATCAAATGCATAAGTTATCTCAGAATCACCCATATGGTGTTACATTATAAAATGATATGATTATATTATGATCGATACGTATGCCGCTATATGAACAGATATATGTTACATAACTCCTACCACACTCTCACTATATATGGTTTTCGTTTATGGCCAAATTTTGGAACTTCTATATCTACAAACGAGTATATACTAGCGGTAATGCCTTGCTCGCTGACGCTCGCTCGGCTTCACTCTATTTGGTGCGTTCGATTTTTTGAAAATTTCTAAATATTTCAATTTGAGATTTTCTTAAAGTCACAATAAAATGAAATTTCGTTTAATAGAATTGGAGGAATAAGGGATGGGGTTCATCATGTTTAAACGGTATAACGAACTTTTATATTGGTGGAAGCCTAATTGTAGGGAATAAGCCCCAAAATGTTGCCTCTTGCGGGAGAAAGTGACCAAACTCTTGATATTCGTAAGATTTTGGTCTCAATGGTAGATTACGGAACATTGATGGGGCTTCTTCTTGCAGAGAGCGAGTGTGTATTTGACGCTCACTCTCTAGGTGAGTGAGGAAGATAACATATTAGGAAATTCGATATTTTAAGACTCGTCGGGGAACCATAGAGCAGAAATCGAATGAGTTCAACCCCTCACACATTTTAGACACAGGGGTTAACCTTCAATTGGTTTCTCATTTTCTCGAAAATAATACAGGAACATATATGATCGGCACAGACTCTTCAAAATATACGCGAATCAAAATACTCTAAACTGCTCAAATTGGGTTATGGTCAACATCTTAATGAGTGAACTCTAGAAAGGGAATATTCTCATGTTTTCCTCAACATACCTGCTAAGAAACAAAGCTGAAACAGTTACATAAAAATTCAGCTGTATTGCAAAGTTCACATAAGTAGAATGTGCTTGAAACATCTGCTTGAAAAAGGGCAACTGTGTAGCTGTAGATACATATATATAGTCACATAGTTTCCCAAAAAATCGCAGACATCGACTAGTGAGATAATATCATAGAGCAAGAAGCGTCAGTCGGTCTCAACTTATCATAAGATAAGTCGATGCGCTCCAGAGTGGAACAAGAGTGTTCGAGTATAATCCCAGGGATTAAAAGCAGGGTCAAGGATCATCATATTGCTTCATTGGTAAGTATATAGAAACGACACTCATTCGAATAAAATCCTCATTCATAGAAATCGTTCACCCATCAAACATCTGGGTGCAAATGGGCACCCCTCCAGTGTGTAAATATCATTCTAAAGGACCAAGACTAGACTAAGTATGTTCATAATAAAATCCATCAATCAGTAAAATCAATTCGGGGTTTCTTGGTGACCCTACATAGACATGGTTCTTTATCTCTCTTCGAATCATATTATATGATGATTCAATAAAAATATCACGTAAACTAAATATATATGTCACTATAGAGTCGTTCAATATGAATATATTTCTTCAAAATTGAATGAAATTCCCATTTAGGGACAGTTCTGGCAAACATTTGTTGAAAACGGCAACTGTGTGGTTATAGATACGTATATATAGTCACATAGTTTCCCAAAAAATCGCCGACGTCGCCTGGTGAGACCATAAAGAGAAAGTACATATGGAATGTCTGTCGGTCTCAACCTACCGTGAGAGGAGGTCGACGCGCTCCAGAGAGGAACAGGAACTTTCGAACATAATCCTAGGAATCGAAAGCAGGGTCAAGGATCATCATATTGCTGCATTGGTAAGTAAATAGGATTAAACCTGTTCGAATAAAATCATCATTTATAGAAAGCGTCTACCCATCAAACATCCGGTGAATGGCCTCGCTAAAGTAAGTCATCCCATCACACATCCGGGTGCAAGTGAGCCACCCCTTCATGGTGCAAATATCATTTTGAAGGACCCAAGACTAGACTAAACTAAGTATTGTCATTCTGAAATCAATCAAAGCAGTGGAATCAGTTTGGGGTTTCTTGGTCACCCTCCATAGACATGGTTTTCCGCCAATTTTGGAAAACATAAAGGTAGCATCAAAAGTGAAAAAGCTTCCATAGTCAGAGACCGTGCTCAGCCACGGTCTCCAATAAATCAGGAAACCCATTCCACACAAACAAATCAACTTATACTTCAGAACATGTACAGTACCCTCCAAAATTAATGGATAATGAATAGTCTCAGTCAATTAACAAAATCTTCAATGTGGTTCGTCGTATGGAAATTTTGAAAGAAGCATCTCGAAGATCACAAAAAAATCTATCGACTCATGTGTTTTAAACATTTTAAAAGTATTTTTTGGTTGGTCTCAGTCGACGTTGAAATTTCTAAAAATTTATCCATTAATCAATCACTTGTATTTTTGACGGGATTCATTCGATTAAGGAAATTCTGACGGGATGTTGTAGATCGTCTAAAAATCTACAAGTTTGGTTCTCTGTAAAATCTTCTTACGACCCTTTCCGCCGGAGCCACGAGCTTAGAAAGAAAAATTTGTATTACACAGGCTGCCTATGGAAATACCGAGCCTGGCACCTGTTCCATTCCCTCTCGCTCTATTCTGGTGCAGAATTGAATGGAAAGAATATCATGGAATATGATTTCGACGTGGAATGATCTCATCTTTCAGAATATTCCATTAGATCGAGTCTCAAGTGTGACCTATGGGAACAGAACATGAAATTACTCTATTTTGACAATAAAACTCAAGGAATCGTTGTCACCTCAAATCTGAAACAAAATCTGATCAAATATTCTAAAGGATGAGATCATTTCACGTCGAAATCATGTGCTATGATATTTTTTTCATTCAATTTCGCACCAGAATAGAGCGAGAGAGAATGGAACCAGTGCCAGCGTCGTTATCTCCATAAGCACCCCATGTTAATACAAAATTTTCTTTCGGAGCCCGTATGTTAGATAGGAAGGGTCGCGGGAAAATTTTACAGGGAACCAAACTTGTAGATTTTTAGATGATCTACAACAACCCGTGAGGATTTTCACAATCGAATGAATCCCGTCAGAAATACAAGTGATTGATTGATGGATGAATTTTTAGAAATTCTAACGTCGACTAAGACCAACCAAAAAATACTTCTAGAATATTTGAAACACAGGAATCGATAGATTTTGTTGTGATCTTTGAGATGCTTCTTTCAAAATTTCCATACGACGAACTGCATTGGAGATTTAGTTGATTGACTGAGACTATCGATTATCGATTAATTGGAGGGTACTGTATAATATACAAATGTATTTGAAAAATGTACGGATAAATGAATTGAATAGGACAATTGTCTGCACACAGGCTACAACGCTATTAATCGGAAAATTCGAGATGTTCTTGTTCTAGGAAGTGAATGCCGAGAGGAAAAACATCATGAAATCCAATCTCATTATTAATTTGGGCAGTCATAATTACTTTCATAAATATAACTTATCATAGTCTATGTATCTATTTATATATACAGTACCGTGCAAAAATTCCTGAACGGGGGTATGAAATCCTCTCTCGCAAAAACGTCGATTGCTCGAGCCCAGATCAACGTAGAGGAATTTCGGAAAAAGCATCTTAAAGATGAGAAAAAATGCTCACTTTTTGTGGTTTCCGATTTCACTCTCAGTCTCTTTTGGTACCTCAAATAGCTGATGTAATTTCAAGGATTTCGAGAGAAAAACGGTTTTTACTCTATGGGCTGTAATTTGGACGCGGATAAAGATAGAACAATTTTGCAAAAAGCATCTTTAAGAGCGGAAAAAATACCATTCGCAATAATCTTCCGATTATTTTTCACGTCGTCCGAAGAAGAGTGTGAGAGCTCTCAAAGTAGCCGTTCTCGGATTTTCAATGAAATACGTGTAAAAACAGCAAAAATTGGCAAAAAACTACGGTTTTGGCTACTCTGAGAGCTCTCACACTCTTATTTACACGACGTGAAAAATAATCGAGAAATCATTGCAAATGGCATTTTTTTGCTCTTCAAGACGCTTCTTGCAAAATTTTTCAATTTTTATCCGCGTCCAAATTACAGCCCATAGAGTAAAAACGGTTTTTTTTCGAAATCCTTGAAGTTACATCAGCTATTCGAGGTACCAAAAAGGGCTGAGAGAAAAATCAAAAACCACATAAAGTTAGCATTTTCTCTCATCTTTAGGATGCCTTCCTCAAAATTCCTCTACGTTAATCTGGGCTCGAGCAATCGACGTTTTTGCAAGAGATGATTTCATACCCCCGTGCAGGATTCTTGCACGGTACTGTATGTGCATATATAAATAAATAATAATAGTAAATATGTACAATATGCAGGAATCCAGAATGCAAAAAATGAAAATCATAAGGGGCGGGAAAATTAGCCGTCCCCTCCCTCTTGTGTTATTCCATTTTCGATATGAAATAGAATCAGCGACAGATGTCAATTTCAATTCAAAATTCAATGGAAAAGTTAAGATCATTTAAAATTACTATTACTTTTACGGAAACTCCAATTTTTTCTAAAAAATTTCCAAAAACTCCAAATACATTGTGTACATATTCGAATACATCTTCTACCTTCTTTCAAGACCACGACGATAGGACAGATAGATATTCATCAAAAATCATTCAATAAGTCTTCTTGGATCAAAAAATTACCATTCGATGACAATTTTTATCTCTAAATGACATGACACCTACAAACGAAGAATCCAACACTTGACAATCGCCTGCGGAGGGGGGCCTCACGAAAGTGCTGAGGTATTGACAAGTATTCGGTGTTCTTATTAGCTGACAGACGGATCCCAATATAGAATTTCAGCCCAGTAGAATCCCTGTAATCCTGAGTCATTCTACACACATCCTTTGAAGGTTCCCTGTTAGCAATGACTCATCCATAGGACTATATATTCTATTGTAAGCTTGAAATTATGGGCTACGAACAGACTGTTTTATAGAATCAGAATGTTCTATCAAAAGTAGCTGGAATAGTTTGGATACTCTCGAAAAATTCTCTTCAAATCATATAACATGATGATACTACATAAACTATGGATATATACCACCCCAATATATATACAAAAATACTCAAACGCATACAGAACACACTACATATCTAAATTCTCACTTATACTACACCTTACGCACATTCACATAAATACACGTTCGAAAGCGTAAAAAACGATACCGTTAGGTAATTTCCGTTTAGGCCCTGAGCACAAGAGTGACTAACTCCACTGTGTACGACCGGAAACGGAAAGAACCAAATCACGAAATCGTTACCATACACGAAATCATAGAATACACACACACACACACACACGCGCGCGTTTACACACCCACACTCATATCCTCGAGCCAGCCCCAGCATGCAGGTCAATATATGTACTAGCGTAATGCCTCGCGTTGCTCGGCTTGTAAGTGTTCCTGAGAGGCGTATTAGTTTCTCAAAATGCTCTTCCAAATCAAATGAGGAATTGTTTCTCAACAATTTCATATATTTAGTTGAGCGATGGTTTTTCACATAGTTTTGAACTCATGGAGACCATAACAAATGCCATCACTCGACTCAATATATAAAAAGGGTGCAGAACATATCTTCATATGATTCGAAAGAGCATTTTGAGAAACGTATACGCCTCTCGGGAACTCTTACAGGCCGAGCAACGCGAGGCATTACGCTAGTATATCATTATTCAGTAGTATAGTAATAACAGTCATTCACTCATGTATTTTATCTGATGTTATTTTTTATATATACTGCAAATTTGATTTAATATTCGAATGCCTAAATCAATCAAAAAGTCCCCAGATAATATTAATGCAGTTCACGATTTGAAAATTCGTATCAATATTCTATCCCACAACGAGAAACTGAAATGTTGAGAAACTTGATTCATTCATTATTATGTTATGATATATATTAATTGATTGAAGAATCTGAGTCACACACATTATGATCATTTGATTGCCCCATGGAACACTCCATTCCTACAAAATAACCTATTACCAGTTTTCACGAGGTTAATCCATTACTCATGTACTTATAATATCGTGAATTAATATGAATTCATTTGTGTTTTTGAATGGATTGAACAACCGTTCCGAAACGATTTTATATCATTTAAATACTCAGAATCCTCTCTTCCATGTTTTCATAATGAATTCAGATAAATTCAGATTTGATTTGGAAAAAAACACAAAAATGCTATAAAAATTCGCCCGTAATTATTTTCTCCGATTGTCACTACCCAATTATTTGAAAAAAAGTAAGATGATCGAATCAAATAAAATAATTCTATCGGAAAACGTATAGTTCGGAAGATCTTTGAATTAAATTGCTGTTACTCATGAGGTAACTTGATTCGCTCCAATCAATGAAAAAAAGTTCGAGAATAAGACGCTGTATTCATAAGTTTCTACAATATTTTTCTCTCTTCTAGAAATCTCATAAGAGTTGTTCCCTATTCTTGAAAGACTCAGGACGAACGATCTTATACGTTTTCAGAACTCTTACGAAAAACTTATCCAAATTATTTTTAATGAAGTCCATCTTTCTGGACCTGTTACACGAAAACAAGTGAAAAATAAAGAATTACTCTCAAATGACTCAATGCATATAGCTTCATACGTTTTTGTGTCAGTCTTTCAGTCTCCCGCATGCCTCTCTTAGGAGCGGAAGTTCGCGTACCCGGTTGAAATTGTCAGTTTCCGGAATCAACGTATACGCGCAACATATTCGAGCCCGAGCGCGCCTCGCCGTCTCCCGCCTATTACTCATATGGGCAGACGCGCGCGTGCGCGGAAGCTTTTTTCCCCCTTCCATGTGCCATCTGACGCGAGCTGCAGCATAGAACATCCACAGAAGAAACGCTAGTCCCATGTTAAGCGCTGGCAACGAAATGACGTCCGCCATTCGTGCTGATTTTTCCCCTCCTGTGGGAAAATGATATAGCCCGATCTGCTGCACTGTACCTATTCGTATTACACTTTACTGTAATACTTATATTATAGTGCAGCTGATCGCGGAAACAACGAGGTAGATTCGCCGATTGCCCGGCACCGCACAAAAGTAAATTCACTCGAGGAGGGGGGGACTCGGTAGGTCACGGCCGCACGCTCGCAGGTAAGAAATTGACGCGGTTGGGTTCGCTTTGTTCGGGGATTATATCGCGCTCGGTTTACTAATAGCTTTCTAAGAGCTCTTATATATGAATCGCTGGCAAATTCGATCGCTTGCGAGAAAACAGTTTAGCACAGGTATGCCTTATTTTTCACTAATTTTTCCATTCAAGCCACCTACTGGTGAAAAGAGGATTTGAAGTCTGGCAGGACTGTTGGTGTTGGGCTATAATGTTTGAAGCGGCGCACATCTCGCGCCCCGCGAAAGGGAAAGGTGCTGATTGGTTGCTGAGAAAACGAGCAGGAATGGCGGACGCTCTGTTCTGTTGCCACTTTGCCCATAAGGAGCTGCATACCCCTGAGCTGCAGTGTTCGCGCTCAACAGCTTCAGTCAGTCTCCCGCGCGCCTCTCTTGAGGGCAAAAGTCCGCGCACCCGGCACTCCCATCTAATTGACGGTGTGTTTCATGTGCGCGCGAACATATTCAAACCCGAGCGTACGGAAACGCCTACGGGCCACACATTCTGCATGCTAGCACACGACCGACTCGCACCCCCGCACACCTGCTTCGGATGGCACTCATGCAAATCCACGAACGGCTCGCGCTCTCTGAAAACCCACATGGCATGATGAGCACGTATTGCACTGCATAATATACATGTATTGCACTGCATGATATATATGTATCGCACTGCATGATATACATGTGTTACACTCCATGATATGCATGTGTTACACTCCATGATATGCATGTATCGCACTCCATGATATGCATGCAATACACTCATCGTCATGCACGCATCGCATGTTATGTGTGACCTCCCTCACGAACATGTCATGACACAATTCCACTGATTAAATAGTGAAATCTCATGTTCAAATAGTGGAATTATGCGATGGCGTTCATTTCGCGAAGGTCATGCATAGCATCCGGTGCATGCATGACGTGAAGTGCGATACATGCATATCATGCAGTGTAATACATGTATATCATGCAGAGGAATACATGTATATCATGCAGTGCAATATATGTATATCATTCAGTGCTATACGTACCCATCATGCCATGTGGATTTGCAGAGAGCGCGAGTCGATCGTGGGTTTGCATGAGTGTCATTCGAAGCAGGTGTGCGGGGGGCGCGAGTCGGCCATGTGCTAGCATGCAGAACGTGTGGTCCGTAGGCGTTTCCGTACGAGTGCGCCTTTTCATCTGCCGCGTATTATTCATATGGGCAGAAGCGCGCGTGCGCAATAGCTCCTCTTTCTTTCCCGTGTGCCATCTGACGCGAGCTGCAGTGCTCGCGCTCAACAGCTCCAGTCAATCTCCCACGCGCCTCTCTTGCGAGCGGACGTACTCGCGCCCAACAGTTCCCGTCAGTTTTCAGTGGACCTCATCTACGTGCAGACGTATTCGTGCCGAGCCGCTGATAGCAGTCTACTCGAAAGCCGCGCCTACTCTTTCACATCGAATGCAGATCAAAATAACTCATTGGACAACCAGCATTGGAAGGGGAACATGAAGGATACCAAGGTCTACAAATAGGTAAGTCAACCTTATCAAATATCTTATTATTAAGAATCAGCTTCGGCGCATATAAACATCTAATAAATTTAATCTGCCGTCGCGAAAATCAAAGTGCGTAACTACAAATATGAGATATTTGAGTTTACGTCAAGTTTTTCATCCAAAATAACAGTTCAAGAAGTTACGACATTTTTCAAGCTGAATTTTTCATTAAAAACACCTCTTCAACTTGCCCGATGCTTAGATTCTTATGTTACTATATATGTATCTACAAATTGTGATTTTGTTTTTATCCGTGTAATATGGACAATTGCATTAACTTAATACAGAATAATTCAACTCTTCTTCTTATTTTCGATTTCAGAGTTGTTAGATTACCACCGCAGCAGAAGTGAACGGAACAAAAAAGATGATTAAAACATCACGGCAAATTTGGATTGGAAAAAACTTCGAGAAAATCACCATCGGCAATGCGGCATCCATTATGGAAATTTTGCGAGTTGAACTACTCGGCTCCATTTGATCGTGAAGTAATCTTCCAGAGCTCATTTTGAAGGTTCTTTCACGTATTTTAAGGTGGCTTCATTCATCTTTATCCACGAGGATCAGGATCTTCCCAATTTAAGCTTGGAAAAATGTCAATTTCGACGATATCTGGAAAAATCTTTCAACTCGTGCCAATCTGAACCACATGAATGTTTCAATATGAGAATTGTGACTTACAAAAATACAAGTCTAGAACTTTGAAATCAATTTTTCACGTCCCTCTGCGCCACTGCTAATCCGAGCTATGACACTTTCTTTGAGGGAAGATTCCCCACGATAAATTGCATTCCAATCTAAGAAAGATACAAAGATACATTTTTATGACGTATAGTCATCATTCTTGTTATCTATTATCCATATCTTGAACAAGAAATCGAGGAATCTTTGAAATATGCCCCACGAGGTGAGTTTTCTGCTCATTTTTGAATATAAGTGCTAGTTTGCAAAAAATCTTCCCTCAGAGAAAATGTCATAGATCGAACTGGAAGTGGTGTAGAAGGACGTTCAAAAATGGATTTTGAAGCTCTAAATATGTACTTTTGTTTCTCACAACTTCCGTATTGAAACATCTATATGACAAAAAAAATTTTGGGTGAACTAAAATCTTTGACCGGTACTGTGTACTCGTTCAAAACGATTAAATGTACATTCAAGAATTGAAGTTGGTTCATTGAAACACGAAATGATAAATTGATAAATTTCTAATACCAAGTTTTTAATTCCCATCATTCCTATTAATACATACTAGCGTAATGCCTCGCGTTGCTCGGCTTGTAAATGTTTCCGATAGGCGTATTAGTTTTCCAAAATGCTCTTCCAAATCAAATGAGAGTACGTTTTTCAAAAATTTTATATATTTAGTTAAGCGGCGGTTTCTCACATGGGTCTGAACTCATAAAGACCATGAAAGTTATCATTATATAACTCGATATGTGAAAATGGTACAGAACATATTTTCATTTGATTTAAAAGAGCATTTTGGTGAACTGATACGCTTCTCGGGGACTTTTACAGGCCGAGCAACGCGAAACATAACGCTAATGTTTAATTATAAAAATACGGAAGTTTCCTATCGGAAATTCAGAAATATGATGTTGTAAAATATCGTTATGCTCAAATAAAGTGATTACTAGTAGGCCAAAGAGATGTACATCGATTTGACGTGAATTAATTACTCAGTTGGTTACAGGGATAAATATACAAGTGACACTCAAAATTTTCATTCTGGGCCTTACTTCGTACTAAGATCAATATGACCAATGTCACCTGCTTGAGCCCATCGTGGATACACGTACTCTTTGAAGTTTAGCGAGTGTAAGAACAGTCGACGCAGAAAGAGGTGAGCTGCACAATATCATCGTGGACATTCACATCTGAAGACAACATCGTAAGCGCAAATAATTCCATCAATAATTTGATTACTCGTTTTTCTGAAATCGATAGAATTGTGGAAACAGGAAAGTCGAAGGTGTTCGAGTGATTCGAATAGAATAGGAACATAATGAATAGCAAAACAGAATTTTCTCCGAGCCTTCAGAAAAAAAGAAAATGTAAGAGATGAAATTTTTCCGGGCTTCGACAAAACAAATATATAAAAATGAAAATTGAAAAATTTCTCGGGATTTTGAAAAAACAAAAATATAAAAAATTATTTTATTTTTCAAAATATTTTTCCGGAAATTATCGAAATTTCCCACCGTGAAGCACATCCTGAACTTGCCTTCATTCTTCTTAGTCTCACTTAGAGGAACGCTCAAACATACGCGCTCTCTACCAGAGCCACAGTCGTCTCCTCGCTGCCTTCAAAAACACATACGCGCGCGAGAAGCATTAAACAACGTGACACCAGAAAAGGAAAGGGGATTCTTAGTGATGCGCGCTCTCTCAACAGCCCGCAGTCATCTTCTCAAGCCCGTCGCGAACACACGCGCTCATGGAAGTTGAGCGAGTATAAAAACAGTTGACACATAATGAGGTGAGCTTGCAGAATATTATCGTTGACATCGACATCTAGGAAAAACATCGTACAGGTGAGTAATTCCATGAATAATTTGGTTAATCGTTATCTCTGAAATCAATATAGAACGAAAATATATTGGATAGAAATTCGGAATTTTTTCCGGACCCTCAATGAAAAGAAAATGTGGAGAATGAAAATTCAAAAATTTTTTGGAAATTGAATGAAAACTTTTTCCGGGGCTTCGACAAAACAGATATATGAAAAATGAAAATTCGAAATTTTTTCGGGACTTTGAAAAAACGAAAATATAAAAAATTGTTTTTTTTTTTCAAAAAATATTTCCAAAAATTTTCGAAATTTCCCACTCTGAGGCACATGCTGAACTTGCTTTAATTCTTATCAGTTTCAGTTATAGAAACGCTCAGGCGTTGGCGCTCTCTACTGAAGCCGCATTCTCCCCCTCCCCGCATTCACAGACACAGACACGCGTCGAGAAGCATCACGACACCAGAAGAGGAGAGGGGATACTTAGTATCGCGCGCTCTCTCTACATTCCGCAGTCTTCTTCTTGTGCCCAGCGTAAACACGCGTATTCTATGGGGTCGAGCAGGTATGACAAAAGTCGACGCGGAACAGAGTCAGCTTGCAAGATGGCATCGAAGAGATCAACATACATAGAGGACATCATGAAGGTAAGTGATTTCAACCTAAATCTCGAAATTCATTCTTTCCGAAATCATTAAAACTAAGAAAACGATAACGTCGCGAATTCCAATAGTTCAAATTATCTGAATGTATGTAACATGGAATTTGAAAATTTTTTCCGGGGCTTCGACAAAACAAATATATAAAAAATGATAATTCGAGAATTCTCGGGACTTTGAAGAAACGAAAATATAAAAAATTTTTTTTTTTTTCAAAAACTATTTCCAGAAATTTTCGAAATTTCCCACCCTGAGGCACATGCTGAACTTGCTTTAATTCTTATCAGTTTCAGTTAGAGAAACGCTCAGGCGTTGGCGCTCTCTACTGAAGCCGCATTCTCCCCCTCCCCGCCTTCACAGACACAGACACGCGTCGAGAAGCATCACGACACCAGAAGAGGAGAGGGGATACTTAGTATCGCGCGCTCTCTCTACATTCCGCAGCCTTCTTCTTGTGCCCAGCGCAAACGCGCGTATTCTATGGGGTCGAGCAGGTATGACAAAAGTCGACGCGGAACAGAGTCAGCTTACAAGATGGCATCGAAGAGATCAACATACATAGAGGACATCATGAAGGTAAGTGATTTGAACCTAAATCTCGAAATTCATTCTTCCCGAAATCATTAAAACTAAGAAAACGATAACGTCGCGAATTCCAATAGTTCATTTTATCTGAATGTATGTAACATGGAATTTGGAAATTTTTTCCGGGGCTTCGACAAAACAAATATATAAAAAATAAAAATTCAAAAATTTTTCGGGACTTCGAAAAAACGAAAATATAAAGAATTGTTTTTTTTTTCAAAAAATATTTCCAAAAATTTTCGAAATTTCCCACCCTGAGGCACATGCTGAACTTGCTTTTATTCTTATCAGTTTCAGTTAGAGAAACGCTCAGGCGTTGGCGCTCTCTACTGAAGCCGCATTCTCCCCCTCCCCGCCTACACAGACACAGACACGCGTCGAGAAGCATCACGACACCAGAAGAGGAGAGGGGATACTTAGTATCGCGCGCTCTCTCTACATTCCGCAGCCTTCTTCTTGTGCCCAGCGCAAACACGCGTATTCTATGGGGTCGAGCAGGTATGACAAAAGTCGACGCGGAACAGAGTCAGCTTACAAGATGGCATCGAAGAGATCAACATACATAGAGGACATCATGAAGGTAAGTGATTTGAACCTAAATCTCGAAATTCATTCTTTCCGAAATCATTAAAACTAAGAAAACGATAACGTCGCGAATTCCAATAGTTCAAATTATCTGAATGTATGTAACATGGAATTTGAAAATTTTTTCCGGGGCTCCGACAAAACAAATATATAAAGAATGAAAATTCAAAAATTTTTCGGGACTTTGAAAAAACAAAAATAAAAAAAATTATTTTTTTTTTTAAAAAGTTTTCCCAAAAATTTCCAAAATTTCCCACTCTGAGGCATATGCTGAACTTGCCTTAATTCTTTTCAGTTTCAGTTAGAAAAGCGCTCAGGCATTCGCACTCTCTACTGAAGCCGCATTCTCCTCCTCCCCGCCTTCACAGACACAGACACGCGCCGAGAAGCATCACGACACCAGAAGAGGAGAGGGGATACTTAGTATCGCGCGCTCTCTCAACAGTTCGCAGTCTTCTTCTTGTGCCCAGCGCAAACACGCGTATTCTATGGAGTCGAGCAGGTATGACAAAAGTCGACGCGGAACAGAGTCAGCTTGCAAGATGACATCGAAGAGATCGACATACATAGAGGACATCATGAAGGTGAGTGATTTCAACCTCAATTTTGAAATTCGATTTTTCCAAAATTGTTAAAATTCAGAAAACGTTATCGTCAAAAAATTCAATAGTTCAAATTATTTGAATATATGATACATGAAATTTGAAAACTTTTTCCGGGGCTTCGACAAAACAGATATATGAAAAATGAAAATTCGAAATTTTTTCGGGACTTTGAAAAAACGAAAATATAAAAAATTGTTTTTTTTTTTTCAAAAAATATTTCCAAAAATTTTCGAAATTTCCCACTCTGAGGCACATGCTGAACTTGCTTTAATTCTTATCAGTTTCAGTTAGAGAAACGCTCAGGCGTTGGCGCTCTCTACTGAAGCCGCATTCTCCCCCTCCCCGCATTCACAGACACAGACACGCGTCGAGAAGCATCACGACACCAGAAGAGGAGAGGGGATACTTAGTATCGCGCGCTCTCTCTACATTCCGCAGTCTTCTTCTTGTGCCCAGCGTAAACACGCGTATTCTATGGGGTCGAGCAGGTATGACAAAAGTCGACGCGGAACAGAGTCAGCTTGCAAGATGGCATCGAAGAGATCAACATACATAGAGGACATCATGAAGGTAAGTGATTTCAACCTAAATCTCGAAATTCATTCTTTCCGAAATCATTAAAACTAAGAAAACGATAACGTCGCGAATTCCAATAGTTCAAATTATCTGAATGTATGTAACATGGAATTTGAAAATTTTTTCCGGGGGTCGACAAAACAAATATATAAAAAATGATAATTCGAGAATTTTCGGGACTTTGAAGAAACGAAAATATAAAAAATTGTTTTTTTTTTCAAAAACTATTTCCAGAAATTTTCGAAATTTCCCACCCTGAGGCACATGCTGAACTTGCTTTAATTCTTATCAGTTTCAGTTAGAGAAACGCTCAGGCGTTGGCGCTCTCTACTGAAGCCGCATTCTCCCCCTCCCCGCCTTCACAGACACAGACACGCGTCGAGAAGCATCACGATTCCAGAAGAGGAGAGGGGATACTTAGTATCGCGCGCTCTCTCTACATTCCGCAGCCTTCTTCTTGTGCCCAGCGCAAACGCGCGTATTCTATGGGGTCGAGCAGGTATGACAAAAGTCGACGCGGAACAGAGTCAGCTTACAAGATGGCATCGAAGAGATCAACATACATAGAGGACATCATGAAGGTAAGTGATTTGAACCTAAATCTCGAAATTCATTCTTCCCGAAATCATTAAAACTAAGAAAACGATAACGTCGCGAATTCCAATAGTTCATTTTATCTGAATGTATGTAACATGGAATTTGGAAATTTTTTCCGGGGCTTCGACAAAACAAATATATAAAAAATAAAAATTCAAAAATTTTTCGGGACTTTGAAAAAACGAAAATATAAAGAATTGTTTTTTTTTTTCAAAAAATATTTCCAAAAATTTTCGAAATTTCCCACCCTGAGGCACATGCTGAACTTGCTTTTATTCTTATCAGTTTCAGTTAGAGAAACGCTCAGGCGTTGGCGCTCTCTACTGAAGCCGCATTCTCCCCCTCCCCGCCTACACAGACACAGACACGCGCCGAGAAGCATCACGACACCAGAAGAGGAGAGGGGATACTTAGTATCGCGCGCTCTCTCAACAGTTCGCAGTCTTCTTCTTGTGCCCAGCGCAAACACGCGTATTCTATGGAGTCGAGCAGGTATGACAAAAGTCGACGCGGAACAGAGTCAGCTTGCAAGATGACATCGAAGAGATCGACATACATAGAGGACATCATGAAGGTGAGTGATTTCAACCTCAATTTTGAAATTCGATTTTTCCAAAATTGTTAAAATTCAGAAAACGTTATCGTCAAAAAATTCAATAGTTCAAATTATTTGAATATATGATACATGAAATTTGAAAACTTTTTCCGGGGCTTCGACAAAACAGATATATGAAAAATGAAAATTCGAAATTTTTTCGGGACTTTGAAAAAACGAAAATATAAAAAATTGTTTTTTTTTTTCAAAAAATATTTCCAAAAATTTTCGAAATTTCCCACTCTGAGGCACATGCTGAACTTGCTTTAATTCTTATCAGTTTCAGTTAGAGAAACGCTCAGGCGTTGGCGCTCTCTACTGAAGCCGCATTCTCCCCCTCCCCGCATTCACAGACACAGACACGCGTCGAGAAGCATCACGACACCAGAAGAGGAGAGGGGATACTTAGTATCGCGCGCTCTCTCTACATTCCGCAGTCTTCTTCTTGTGCCCAGCGTAAACACGCGTATTCTATGGGGTCGAGCAGGTATGACAAAAGTCGACGCGGAACAGAGTCAGCTTGCAAGATGGCATCGAAGAGATCAACATACATAGAGGACATCATGAAGGTGAGTAATTTCAACCTCAATTTTGAAATTCGATTTTTCCAAAATTGTTAAAATTCAGAAAACGTTATCGTCAAAAAATTCAATAGTTCAAATTATTTGAATATATGATACATGAAATTTGAAAATTTTTTCCGAGGCTTCGACAAAACAAATAAACAAAAAATGAATATTCCAAAATTTTTCGGGACTTTGAGAAAACAAGAATATAAAAAAGTGTTTTTTTTTCAAAAAATTTTCCCAAAAATTTCCAAAATTCCCCACTCTGAGGCACATTCTGAACTTGCCTTAATTCTTATCAGTTTCAGTTAGAGAAACGCCCAGGCATTCGCGCTCTCTACTAAAGCCGCATTCTCCCCCTCCCCGCCTTCACAGACACAGATGCGCGCCGATCATGTCATGACACCAGAAGGAGAGAGGGGATACTGAATAATGCGCGCTCTCTCAACGGCCCGCAGTCATCCTCTGGAACCCGTCGCGAACACACGTACTCTATGCGGTTGGGCAATCATAAGAAGAGTCAACGGAAAATGAGGTGAACTTGCAAAATATCATCGTGGACACACAACATTTATAGAATGGCTGAAGGGTGAGTAATTCGATCATTCATCCAATTACTTGTTTTTCCTTGAATCGTTAGAGTTACGAGAACATAAAGTCGAGAGTTTTGATGATCTAAATGGATGAAAGATACAATGAAAAAATTTCAAGATTTCGTCCGGGGCTTTGAACACAAAGATATGAAATATAAAAATTAGAAATATAAGAAATTGATTTTTTTTTGAAAATTTTCCCAAAAATTTCCGAAATTCCCCACCATGAGACAATTTCTGAACTTGCTTCCATTCTCATCAGTTTCAGTGAAAGAGACGCTCAGATATACGCGCTCCTCATCGGAGCCGCAATTTTCCCCTCGCTGCCCTCGCAGACACACACGCATCGAGAAACGACAACGTCACACCGAAAAAGAGCGGGGATACTCAATGATGCGCGCTCTCTCAACGGCCCTCAGTCATCCTCTGGAGCCCGTCGCGATCACACGTACTCTATGAAGGTGGGCAATCATGAGAAGAGTCGAATAAAATGGAATGAGCTTGCAGAATATCATCGTGAACATCAACATCTATAGAACGTCTGAAGAGTGAGTAATTCTATCATTTATTTAATTACTCGTTTTTCCTTGAATCATTGGAGTTATGAAAACATAAACGTCAAAAATTTTTAGTGATTTAAATAGATTGAAGATATACTGAAAAAATTTCAAGATTTTGTCCGAAGCTTCGAAAACAAAGATATATGAAATAAAAATTCGAAATTTTTACGGGATTTTGAGAAAACAAAAATAAAAAGAATTATTTTTTCTTCAAAAAATTTTCACAAAAATTTCCAAAATTTCCCACTCTGGGGCATAGACTGGACTTGCCTTAATTCTTATCAGTTTCAGTTAGAGAAACGCTCAGGCATTCGCGCTCTCTACTGAAGCCGCATTCTCCCCCTCCCCGCCTTCACAGACACAGACGTGCGCTGATCATGTCATGACACCAGAAGAGGAGAGGGGATACTGAATAATGCGCGCTCTCTCAACGGCCCGCAGTCATCCTCTGGAATCCGTCGCGAAAACACGTACTCTATGCGGTTGGGCAATCATAAGAAGAGTCAACGAAAAATGAGGTGAGCTTGCAGAATATCATCGTCGACACACAACATTTATAGAATGGCTGAAGGGTGAGTAATTCGATCATTAATCCAATTACTCGTTTTTCCTCGAATAGTTAGGGCTTCGAAAACGAAAATAAAAGAAATAGAAATTTGAAATTTTTACGGGATTTTAAAAAAACGAAAATATAAAAAATTGTTTTTTTTTTAAATGTTCCCAAAAATTTGCGAAATTTCCCACTCTGAGAAAATTCCCGAACTTTCCTTTATTCTAATCAGTTCCAGTGGAAAAGACGCATAAGCATACGCGCTCTCTCCCGGAGCCGCAGTTCTCCCCTCGCTGCCTGCACAGACACACATAGGCAACGAGTAAGATCAAACAACATGTCAACAGAAAAATAGAAGACAATTGGTGATACGCGCTCTCTCAGCAGCCCACAGTATAGCCCTTTACTCGGTCACGAACATCCGTACGCCAAAGAGGAAATCAAGTCCAAGAAAATCCTATGTAGATATATAAGAAGAGCTTATAAAATACCATCATGAACATTGACCTCCACTACACAATAATGGAAAGGTGAGTAATATCTATCAAAACATTATTTCCCATGTTCTCTGAAATTGATAATAGAACCAAACATCAAAATACAAACCTTTTCCGAAATTTTATAAAATCATGTACATGATAAATAAAAATTCAATTTTTTTCCGAGATAAAATCGAGAAGTGAATTAGATTTCCATAGTACCAATCGAAACTGATGAGTTACCTCCAAAGACAGAATTTCCGGGCTCTACGATTCCAATTATTAAGTTTTTCCACAATAGAGATATCTTGCAATATCACAAAATTCAGTCGAATTGACAACTCATCCATTAAATTGACCCCAATGGGGAGTTCAGTTTCATACCAAGGTCTATCATCCCACAGGCATCCAGATATCAAATGTGAGAATCACCCAGTGGAGGATTTACAAAAAGTTTTCAACTCAACGTGTTACAACCGTTCCAGAAAGATTAACAAAATCAAAACTACAGTAAGATGGCATGGATCCAAGCACAAGAGAATGACAAAAATCACATAAAACAAGGGAATCCATAACACCTCTGGAATCGAATCAACTTCCGAAGACATCAAATGTGAGTTTCATGTATCAACCCGTGTCACTCCTTATTCTAAAATATGTATAGAATTTTAATTAGATATAGCTCTATGGAAATTTTTCGAATATCATGATTCTATGAAATCGTCGTCAGAACATTAGATTGATTAGTTTTTCAGAGAACGTAAGCACATAATAGCCTTCACTTTTTTACTCAATTGGTATGCATGGTATCTCACAAATGTATCCTTGATCTTACAATTTAATTTGAGGCTAATTTTAATTACGAAAAAAATCAAATCATCTTCGTCACACATCTCAACAAATGATTCCCAACAATACACATCTCTTACATATCCAAGTGCAATCGAATACATTTACAAGTTGTAACAGGACTGTATGATGCCATGGCTCACATAGAGATCGAGACTATCATCTCTGAGATCGACATACTACAATCTCCTGTTGCCAAGCTGCTGTAAATGTAGGGTATTTTTCCAAAAAAACAACACAACACACTTACACCACTCTTCGGAAACATGTTGTTGGATTTCCTCTGATCTGAGCGCCGCTTTGGTCCCGACACTGGTAAACCAAATCGACGGGTCAGTCTCATCTGATCATGTCTCCTTCAACCTCTGTGATGGAGAGTTACATTTACACTGAAACGATATACACGGACCGATTCACACTCAATTCCACTCCATATCACACAACGAAGATGATAGATCGATATTTCTGTTCATTTCAATAAAATCTTCCGCAAATATCACCAGTGGTTATAAAAATATAGATCAAGGTATTGTTGAAATTAGTGCGTTCCTAGAATCGTATATCAAATATCCATAATTTCATTTATATATTCGTTTGTTATCGAATATGATTGAGGATTATCATTGATCAATGTAGTGACTCCCATATACGTTTCTCAATATTCAATCTTTTGTTATGACAATTCTCATTCAATTTGTACGATGACTCAATTTTATCAACAAAACGGCAACATACGCCTCCCATACGATTGTATATCATTACTCCCTCTATTATAAGTAATCAGGATGTAAGCCTATAATTGTAATAAAGTATGATGAAACTTTTGTTAAGAATATTACGTTCCATACTCTATATTTAAATATGTTCAATATGGCTTGTATCAATATCTGAATCTCCTGAAACTCGATAAATGAAATCAAATGGTTGGGGAAATTGCCCCAACCATCCCCGTGTCGATTCATTTACTATAGAATAAGCATTCGAAAGAAGTACAACTCATTAAGCGATATTTTCGTACAATCTTCAATTGTACATTCTTTCAATCTCGAGTTAAAACATATGCTATTCATAATGGAATTCATACGAATTTTCAAAAAGAGCATATGTGACTTTTTTAATATATTGGAGAATTTTGAGTACTGATTCCAGCTCATCTTGAATCAATTTCAAATCATTGAGAGAAACATATATGAATCCACTATCACTTAACAAGATGAAATCATCGTCCCAATTTCATCAAAGAGTAAATGCGTTCAAGTAACCTTCATTAACAGGATCCAATTCAAAACTTCGCTGATTACATATCGATTCAACTCATCCTCGTCATACTTACTCAAAACTACCACACCACACTTTTACGAGTTGCAACAGCACATAATGTCTTGGCTCATATGGGAGTTGGGTTTCTCATTCCCGAGTGCGACAGAGTGTGACTCCCTGTTGCCCAGCTATTGTAAAACAACAACACAATACTAACGCCACTCTTCGGAAGCATGTTGCTGGATTTCCTCTGATCTGAGCGCCGCTTTGGTCCCGACACTGGTAAACCAAATCGACGGGTCAGTCTCATCGGATCATGTCTCCTTCAACCTCTGTGATGAAGAGTTACAATTTCATTCTGAACATAAAACACTCCCCAGTTTCAACTCAATTCCACATTATCAACACAAATCGAGGATGATGGATATCGAAGTCATTTCATCGAATCGAAGACTCCTCAAAAATTCGAATCTTGCGACGTAAATGCTCAATATGAAAACAAAGAACTTTCCTGATGAATGAATTCCCAATAATTAATCTTGATGACCACGTAGCAGAAACCATCACAATGCATCAATTCAATTCTTCCCTCACCTTTGCATCAAGCGAGTGATATTGGATTCATTTATAAAATTCATTTTTAATACTCTATACGATACCGTTCCTCAATGTCAATTATCTATCCCTAAATCTCATGAAAATTACTTAAATCATAAACTGTTCCAGAGAATTCTCTCAACCACTCCCCAATAAAAATGACGCCCTCTAATGTAAACATACAATCTTTAATTGAACATTCTCTCAATCTCAAGTCAGAAAATATTCTAATCATCATTAGATTTCTACAAATTTCCAGAAGAAGCATAACTGAATTTTTTAATAGATCGGGAAATTTTAAAAACCGATTCCAGCTCAGATTGAATCGAATTACGGATAATTTAGAGAAAAGAATATGAATCCACTATCACTTGACAAAATAAAGTCATTGTCCCAAAACTATCAAAAAGTAAATACATTCACGTGATTTTTATCAACAGGATCCAATTCAAAGCTTTTCTGATGAGAAATATATTCAACTCATCCTCGTTATACTCACTCGAAACTACCACACCACACTTTTACGAGTTGCAACAGCACATGATGCCTTGGCTCATATGGGAGTTGGGTTTCTCATTCCCGAGTGCGACAGAGTGTGACTCCCTGTTGCCCAGCTATTGTAAAATAACAACACAATACTAACGCCACTCTTCGGAAGCATATTGCTGGATTTCCTCTGATCTGAGCGCCGCTTTGGTCCCGACACTGGTAAACCAAATCGACCGGTCAGTCTCATCGGATCATGTCTCCTTCAACCTCTGTGATGAAGAGTTACATTTTCACTCTGAACATAAAACACTCCCCAGTTTCAACTCAATTCCACATCATAAACACAAATCGAGGATGATGGATATCGAAGTCGTTTCATCGAATCGAAAACTCCTCAAAAATTCGAATCTTGCGACGTAAATGCTCAATATGAAAACAAAGAACTTTCCTGATGAATGAATTCCCAATAATTAATCTTAATGACCGCGTAGCAGAAACCATCACAATGCATCAATTCAATTCTTCCCTCACCTTTGCATCAAGCGAGTGATATTGGATTCATTTATAAAATTCATTTTTAATACTCTATACGATACCGTTCCTCAATGTCAATTATCTATCCCTAAATCTCATGAAAATTACTTAAATCATAAACTGTTCCAGAGAATTCTCTCAACCACTCCCCAATAAAAATGACGCCCTCTAATGTAAACATACAATCTTTAATTGAACATTCTCTCAATCTCAAGTCAGAAAATATTCTAATCATCATTAGATTTCTACAAATTTCCAGAAAAAGCATAACTGAATTTTTTAATAGATCGGGAAATTTTAGAAACCGATTCCAGCTCAGATTGAATCGAATTACGAATCATTTAGAGGAAAGAATATGAATCCACTATCACTTGACAAAATAAAGTCATTGTCCCAAAACTATCAAAAAGTAAATACATTCACGTGATTTTTATCAACAGGATCCAATTCAAAGCTTTTCTGATGAGAAATATATTCAACTCATCCTCGTTATACTCACTCGAAAATACCACACCACACTTTTACGAATTGCAACAGCACATGATGCCTTGGCTCATATGGGAGTTGGGTTTCTCATTCCCGAGTGCGACAGAGTGTGACTCCCTGTTGCCCAGCTATTGTAAAACAACAACACAATACTAACGCCACTCTTCGGAAGCATGTTGCTGGATTTCCTCTGATCTGAGCGCCGCTTTGGTCCCGACACTGGTAAACCAAATCGACGGGTCAGTCTCATCGGATCATGTCTCCTCCAACCTCTGTGATGAAGAGTTACATGTTCACTCTGAACATAAAACACTCCCCAGTTTCAACTCAATTTCACATCATAAACACAAAACGAGGATGATGAATATCGAGGTCATCCCATCCAATCAGAGACTTCTCAAAAATTCAAATCTTGCGACATAAATGCTCAATATGGAAACAAAGAACTTCCCTGTTGAATGAATTCCCAATAATTAATCTTAATGATCGCGTAGCAAAAACCATAACAATGCATCAATTCAATTTTCCCCTCACGATTGCATCAAGCGAGTGATATTGGATTCATTTACAAAAGTCATTTCTAATACTCTATACGATGCCGTTCCTCAATGTCAATTATCTATCCCTAAATCTTATGAAAATCACTTGAATCTTAAACTGATCAAAAGAATTCTCTCAACCACTCCCCCATATGAAATGACGTCCTCTAATATCAGCATGCGAGATAGACGTGAACCGCTTCCCTTTTCATATTTTCATAAGTTCGAATTTCAAAAGAACGTTTAATTTCTCCTCCAAATAGAAATAAATTTAAAAACTCCAAAGTATTACGTAGGTTCACACTCGGTATGAGTAGAAATACGAAAATCATCATCTTCGAAGTCAA
Source organism: Eretmocerus hayati (assembly GCA_029851415.1). Lineage (NCBI taxonomy): Eukaryota > Metazoa > Arthropoda > Insecta > Hymenoptera > Aphelinidae > Eretmocerus > Eretmocerus hayati. The sequence continues at coordinate 45,884,262 of CM056744.1, forward strand.
ATAAAAAATTCCTCGAATTCATTCAAAAAAGTTTCAAGAATTGGAAATCCATTCGTATGTATCATATATTCAAAATCAACGAAATAACAACCTCTCGATCTTTAACATTCCATCACTTTGTCAGTACGATTCGACTTCATCGTCACTCTATCACTTATTTCATTCGAAATCAACCAATACTCATGCGGATCGATCTATCTCTAACAAAAAATTAAAATGAAAACCATTAAATAAAGCTTACTCGAACACCAAAATTAATTCACATCTGAAAGTGAGGCGGCCTTGTCAACCGTAAAAAGTTACTCGGCTACCTTCGATGTTGAAAATGGTGGTGTCTCGAATTTTCTAATACGCTTCACTAAAATACGCCATAAAATGACTCCCAGCATGCACTTAATACGAAAATATTTAAACAAAACACATAAAAATCGATTGCTCCTAACCTTCGCCAACGGATTCGGAAGCTTCGGCAGTGTTCGAAAGGGCTCCGTGAGACCGATCAGCGACCGTCTTCACGGCAAGAATTAGCAGCAAATCGAATATATAATATCAACGTATAGATACATATAAACTAAATCGGAAATACATATAAAAAACTCAAAAATACGTCAAAAATACGTAAACGACACTCAAACACGTGTTCTATACATCGCGGAAAAATCTAGGGACATTTGACCTGGTCCAGGGACTTTTCGTGCCGTCAAGTTGGCAACACTGATTCGATTTTATGTTGGCAACCCTGATATAGGGATTCCGTGGGGGAATAGGCACCTTGTGTCTCTTAATATAATAATATAAAATATAAAATAAGTCATATAATCATATTAATGTCTATGCATTGGTTTTATCAGTATGAAATGATGTAAGTTACGAAGATTTATGCTGCCCAATTAATAAAATTGACTTCGAACTGATCAAATGAAAAACAAGTTGAAAGTTATGCATTCTACTCTAAGACCCTCGACAGAAAGTGCGCGATGCTCTTTTCTCCACTTTTTCCCCCGTGTATAAGCATAGGCGCTGTAGTTGCAATCGCCGCCACGGGCGCGCAATGGCGCTACTTCCACGGGGAAAAAAGAGGGAAAAAGAGCAAATGCGCACTTTCTGTCGGGGCCCTAACTTCTGATTTTTTTCCACAGGGAATCGAAAATCGAATATATCAAGATTACACAGGAGAAAATAAAGACACCAACCTCAACCCGAACAACTGACCACCGTTACAAGAAGCATGTCAGACTTGCAATTCGAGTGCAGTCACATGCATTCAACAACATAAGATGCTGCCAAGCGGGAACAATAATGATGAACATAACAGTGTTGAAATTTGATGCATGATGAAGATACTAATTTTGAAGGAATAAACTGCTGCTCGAATTATATATTGAATATTGATAATTATAATTATTCAAATATTGATGTATCAAACAGGAATTATTAGAGATTATCATTTATCGATGTATCATGTTCCTCGAGATTCATTCCGCGATTCTTAAAGAAACTAAGTAACGATTCTTCTTCTAAACAATACGCGTATATATGCTCTCCGAAGACTCCATATCATCCCTCTCTTTATTATATGAGATACAATGACAACACTATGTCTGAAAGAATAATTAAGAATATTTCGATGTAAAATATCACTCTACATACGATATATGTCAAAATGCTCAGTATCAAATGTATCAATACCTGCATCTCGTAAGATTGAATGAAAAAATGATCTGGTTGGGGAAATAGCCCCAACCACCCTCGTGTCGATTTATTCCCCGTAGAATGAGCATGATTCAGAGATCATAACCCATCACATAAAATATTTTCGAACAATCTTCAATTGTTCATTAGATCAAACTCAAATTTCAAAAACCTATATCATTTACTCAAGAAAATTTGCAGAATCGTGTATGGATCTAATATCACTTGGAAAAATGGAATAATTTTCTCATCTTACTGGAAATCCAATACTTTCCGTTATTTTTGTATAATCAAATCCGATTCAAAGCTTCCCTGAAAAGAATAATATCAAATCATCCTCATCACACATACTCAAAAAATACAACACCGCACTTTTACGAGTTGCAACAGCATTAAATGTCTTGGCTCATATGGGAGTTGGGTTTCTCATTCCCGAGTGCGACAGAGTGTGACTCACTGTTGCCTAGCTATTGTAAAAGAACAACACAACACTGACACCACTCTTCTGAAACATGTTGCTGGATTTCCTCTGATCTGAGCATCGCTCTGGCCCCGCCACTGAGAACCCAGATCGACGTGTCAGTCTCATCTGATCATGTCTTCTTCAACCTCTGTGAGAAGAGTTACATTTCCACTCCAAACATAATACACTCCCCATTTTCGACTCGATTCCATCACTCCAACACAAAACGAGGGTTATAAATCAGTGTTCGAAGTTCACCCCGAATTTTATACAAAAATTTTCCATGAATAATCATCAATTCAAATCATTTCATCAATTTAAAACGTATCATAAATTCAAATATCGCCTCTGGAGACTCGTAAATGAATTAAATAATAAATATTTCCAGTGAATAGAATTCTAATCATTGTTTCTGATGGTTACATATACTAACCCATCCTAATAATTCAATTATTATCTAACTTCACAACTACATTTGTGAAGTGATATTAAATCCATTCACAATAGTCATTTCCTTCTATTATAATATGCCAATCAATCCAACCGTTTTCCCGATCGAACTGCAAATAATTCACGAATATGCGTATGAATACAATATTACTAAGTAATTCGAGTCATTTCCTCTTATTTATTAGGAATTGAATACTCTCACGTTAATCTCTCAGCATAGGATCCGATTCGAAGCTTACCTGAGAAGGAAAATATCAAATCATCCTCGTCACACATGATCAAAAAATACCACACCACACTTTTACGAGTTGCAACAGCACATAATGCCTTGGCTCATATGGGAGTTGGGTTTCTCATTCCCGAGTGCGACAGAGTGTGACTCCCTGTTTCCCAGCTATTGTAAGAAAACAACACAACACTGACACCACTCTTCTGAAACATGTTGTTGGATTTCCTCTGATCTGAGCATCGCTCTGGCCCCGACACTGGGAACCCAGATCGACGTGTCAGTCTCATCTGATCATGACTCCTTCAACCTCTGTGAGAAGAGTTACATTTCCACTCTGAACATAAAACACTCTCCAGTTTCAACTCAATTTCACATCATAAACACAAAACGAGGATGATGAATGTTGAAGTCATTCAATCGAATCAAAGACTCCTCAAAAATTCAAATCTTTCGAAGTAAATGCTCAATATGAAAATAAAGAACTTTCCTGATAAATGTATTCCCAATAATTGCTCTTAATGATCGCGTATCGAAAACCATCACAATGCATCAATCCAATTCTCCCCTCACGATTGCATCAATCGAGTGATATCGGATTCATTCACAAAAGTCATTCCCAATACTCTTCACGATAGCGTTCCTCAATGTAAAATATCTATCCCTAGATCTCATGAAAATCATTTAAATCATAAACTGGTCGAGAGAGTTCTCTCAACCACCCCTCTATATAAAATGACGCCCTCTAATATAAGCATTCGAGATAGTCATGAACCGCTTTTCACTTCATATTTTCATAACTTCAAACTTCGAAAAAACGTTCAATTTTTCCTCCATATAGAACGAAATTCAAAAACTAAACGGTATCACGTATTCTCACACTCGATATGAGTAAAGGTACGAATATCATCATCTTTAAGATCAAATCAAAAAGTCCTCGAATTCATTTAGGAATATTTCAGAAATTTGAAGTCCATTCGTACCTATCAAATATTCAATATCAACCAATCAATGACCTTTCAATCTCCAACACTCCATCACTTCATCGGTATAATTGGACTTTATCGTCACTATATTACCAATTCCATTCAGAATCAATCAGTTCATTTGCGGATCGGTCTATCTCCAACACAAAAATGAAAATAAAAACCATTGAATAAAGCTAACTTGAACACCAAAGTTACTCCACATCTGAAAGTGAGGCGGCCAACCGTAAGAAGTTACTCGGCTCCTTCGATGTTGAAAACGGCGGTGTCTCGAATTTTCTAATACGTTTCACTACAATACGCCATAAAATGACTCCCAGCATGCACTCAATACGAGAATATTTAAACAAAACACATAAAAATCGATTGCTCCTAACCTTCGCCAACGGATTCGGAAGCTTGGGCAGTGTTCGAAAGGGCTCCGTGAGACCGATCAGCGACCGTCTCCAAGGCAAAAATCAGCAGCAAATCGAATATATAATATCAACGATGAATACAGATAGAAAAATCGGAAATACATATAAAAAACTTATAACGGTTTGTGATCTCGTTACACGCAGGCAGAGCCTGCTTGGATTTGAGGAACTCAGAGAGTGAGTTATTGCTGTAATGGTTCAAGATATTAGGAGAGGGGAGCACTGAATGGGCACACGCTCGATTAAAAGTAACAACAAACGGGCATTTATTGATGAGAACTATTTACAAGTTGGTCCACTGACCGTTACGATTGATCAAGCCCGAGCACGATTATCGAGGGCGCATTATTGGGAAAAATACAATCTACAAGCCCAGAAAGAGGAGAGAGAGATTTACGAGAGGCACTTACAAATATGAGTGGCCTTGACGCAAGATGGTCACTCGACCTCGGAATTGAGCACCGGCCCTCGCAGCTCACGTCGATCAGGCAGCTCGCAATTGTCCCAGACGACGATGTATTTGGTCGTAGACCACGGCACGGACTATATGAATTGCACGCACCGGAGCCCCAGCTGAATCGTGCCAAGGACGGGCTCCGGGCGGCGTGGACAACGTGTACGATAACAAGCCCGTTCGGAGCGTGCTAGCGCTCCAAAACGTCACGACAGACTGTACAGTAAAAGTTTGCTGGCCGGAGCAGCATTGGCTTGCGCCAGGGACGGCTCAGAATATGGGGCGCGCGGGCCCTACTACGGTGCCATCTCTCTGTCTCTCTCCCTCTTACCTGCGTTTACTATGCAGCAACCCTTCACGTGCTTGGGCTATAACATGAAATATTATTAGTACAATATTCGGTCCAGTTAGAGAGGAGACGGACTGACTCGGCCGTCACAAACTCAAAAACACGTCAAAAATACGTAAACGACACTCTAACACGCGTTCTAGACATCGCGGAAAAATCTAGGGACATTTCACCTGGTCTAGGGACTTTTCGTTCCGTCAAGTTGGCAACACTGATTTGATTTCATGTTGGCATTCCTGATATAGGGATTCCGTAGGGGTATAGGCACCTGGTGTCTCTTGATATAATAATATGGGCCATTTCGGAGCATGTCGATGGATGTCTGCACCAGGGGGGTCTGGAAAAAATCCATAAAAATTTTTTTCCGTTAGTACTATATTATTATAGTACAAAAAAATCCTTTTTGGATTCTTTCTGAGGCCCCCGTGGGTCCTGGGGTCTATGAAAGGTCCTTTCTAGGCCCCATTCTAGCCTATTTTTGGAAAATCATAACTCCGACTAGAATCAACATTTTTGGACGTACCTCCGCGCATTTTCTACCTTGAAACTAGTAATTTTGGGAAAAAAATTTTCCATGGTCGATACTTGATCCTAGCAACTTCTAGGAGCTATTTGCTGAGAGCACATTTTAGCGATTTTTGGGCTTGCTTCAAAGTGATGTAGCTCCCACTAGACATGTGATAATCGACTTTTACAAGTGGTCATTTTGAAGGTTTTGAAGAACCTACAATTTGATCACTGGTCAAATTCGATTACTCTACTTTCTATGATGAATTCCACGCCAAAGCGACCTACGGAAAGGGGCCTTCTCGCAGATTCTTTTTTAACCTTTCTCATTCGATTCTATGGCCCAAAAAAAGAACTTCGGACCACCTATGGGGCCCAAAAAAATTTCTCCTCTCCATTGCACGCACATCCGTCAACAGATCGAAAATTCATCGTGTAAAAATCAATGCTCTTTTATTCACAAAAATGGGAATATTTCGAGTTTTTGAATAGCTATCGATTCGCGGGTTGCGGCATCTGAAAGGGCATCAAAGAATCTATCGAAAACATCATCGGAAATTCCTTCTCTGTGATTTGGGGGCCTCCTGGAGGCAAAAGAGTGTTTTTCACTAAAATGTAGATTTCTCGAAAAGCCATTTTTTTTATTTTTTTAAAATCATATGATTGACGTAAAATTCTGCGTTCTTTTGAAAAAAATTAGTTTCAGAGAAGTTTGGGGCGATCCAAGTGACTTATGAGCCATTTTTTGAAAATTTGATTTTTTCGGTTTCAGAAAAAGGCAATTTTCTGCGCATGCGCACAAACGTAGACTTTCGGCGCCGCTTTCAATGGAAAGCTGACGAAATTTCGTATAGAATCACTACACGCAAAGTTGAAATTCATGCACTGAAACGCGATCTGCAAGGATTGATTATGTCGAATCAAAATCACATGGAAATTCAGGCCATTAACGCCTTCGTGGCGCCTGCTGAGATGACACATTCAAGAGATCTTCTCGGGACACGGTTTTGAATACGAAATTGACCTGAAAAAAATTCGGAACACATGGTTTCAACGTAAAATTGTATGAACTTTCAAAATATGCGATGAAAAACCTCGTTTGTGGCGAACCCGAGGTGCTACATTCAATTTTTGCCAGAAAATACGATATTTCACATTCAAAATTGCGAAAAATTTGATGTAGCACCTCGGGTTGGCCTCAAACGGGGTTTTTCATCCCATATTTTGAAAGTTTATACAATTTTACGTTGAAACCATGTGGTCCGAATATTTTCAGGTCAATTTCGTACTCAAAATTGAGTCCCGAGGAGATCTCGTGAATGTGTCATCTCAGCAGGCGCCACGAAGGCGTTTAATGGGCTGAATTTTCATGTGATTTTTATTCGACATAATTAATCCTTGCAGATCGCGTTTCAGTGCATGAATTTCAACTTTGCGGGTAGTGATTTCATAGGAAATTTTGTCAGCTTTCCATTGAAAGTGGCACCAAAAGTCTACGTTTGTGCGCATGCGCAGAAAATCGCCTTTTTCTGAAACCGAAGAAATCGAATTTTTAAGAAATGGCTCATAAGTCACTTGGATCGCCCCAAACTTCTCTGAAACCCATTTTTTCGGAAGAAAGCAAAATTTTACGTCAATCATATGATTTTAAAAAAATAAGAAGAATGGCTTTCTGAGAAATCAACATTTTAGTGAAAAACACTCTTCTGCCTCCAGGAGGCCCCCAAATCACAGAGAAGGAATTTCCGACAACGTTTTCGATAGGTTTTTTGATGCCCTTCCAGATGCCGCAACCCGCAAATCGATAGCTATTCAAAAACTCGAAATATTCCCATTTTCGTGAATGAAAGAGCATCGATTTTTACACGATAAATTTTTGGTCTGTTAGCGGATGTGCGTGCAATGGAGAGGACAAATTTTTTTTGGGCCCCATAGGTGGTCCGAAGTTCCTATTTTGGGCCATAGAATCGAATGAAAAAGGTTAAAAAAGAATCTGAGAGATGACCCCTTTCCGTAGGTCGCTTTGTCGTGGAATTCATCATATTTGTATTGGATTCGATACTGCTGAGCAGGATTGGTATGGACTGAGAATAAGTTTCGCTATCGGTCTGAATCCTGCCGGGCAGCATTGAATCGACCGCGTAAATCGATTCCAATGATGACCCAATCACTCATTGCGTCATTGACTAATCGAGATGAATACTACAGAATCGAATTGAAATCGTGGGTGCGTGGTTATTCTATCCCTCTCAATACTCACAATCAGTATTGAACTCCACTAGATTTCATACATTTCAATCGAATTCAATACTGCTGAGCAGGATTGGAACGGCCTGAAGATGAGTTTTGTTTTCGGTCTGAATCCTGCCAGGCAGCATCAAGTCGACTGCGTCAATCAATTTCAATGATGACCCAATCACTCATTGCGTGATTGACCAATCGAGCTGGATACTATAGGATGGGATACCGATCGTGAAAAAATGGTCTCTGTCCTCCTTAATACTTACAATCGGTATCGAACTCCTCTGAATTCCACGTATTCTCATTGATTCAATACTGCTGAGCAGGATTGGTACGCTCTGAGGATGAGTTTCGCTATCGGTCTGAATCCTGCCGGGCAGCATTGAGTCGACTGCATCAATCGATTTCGATGATGACCCAATCACTCATTGCGTGATTGACCAATCGAGATAAATACTACAGAATCGAATTGAAATCGTTGGTGCATGGTTATTCCCTCTCAATACTCACTGTAAGTATTGAACTTTTCCTGATTTCATACATTTGAATCGAATTCAATACTGCTGGGCAGAATTGGAACAGCCTGAGGATGAGTTTTGCTATTGGTCAGGTGAACGGGTTATAAGGTCTGCAATGCTGAGAATCAGGATTGTAATCGATTGGGGCGGATTGAGATCTCGGTGTTTGCAATACTGGAAGACGGTACTGGGATCGATTGGGGCAGATAAGATTTCAGGTCCTCAATACTAACAATCATCATTCAGATATATTGACGTAGATAGAATATACGGTATCCAATGTTACGGATCAGTATTTGGATCTATTGAGGCAAATAGGACTTCCCATTCCCAATCTGATACACAGCATTCGAATCGACTCAAGTAAATATGATATAAGGCCTGCAATGCTGAAAATCAGTATTGAGATCGATTGAAGCGTATTGAGATCCCGATATTTCCAATACTGAAATACAGTACTGAAATCGATTGGGGCAAATAGGATTCCAAGTCCTCAATACTGATATTCAGCATTCAATCCGATCCAGGTGAATATCATACGAGGTCTGCAATGCTGAACATCAGTATTGAGATCAATTGAAGCGTAATGAGATCCCGATATTCCCAATACTGAAAGACAGTTCTGGGATCGATTCGGGCAGATAGGATTCCAACTCCTCAAAACTGATATCCAGCATTCAAATCGATTCAAGTAGATAGGATATAAGATCTCCAATGCTGAAAATCAGTATTGAGATCGAATGGAGCGTATTGAGATCCCGATATTCCCAATACTGAAATACAGTACTGAAATCGATTGGGGCAGATAGGATTTCGAATCCTCAATACTGATATTTAGCATTCAATCCGATTCAGGTAAATATCATATGAGGTCTGCAATGCTGAACATCAGTATTGAGATCGATTGAAGCGTATTGAGTTCCCGATGTTTCCAATACTGAAAGACAGTTCTGGAATCGATTCGGGCCGATAGGATTTCAAGTCCTCAATATCGATATTCAGCATTCAATCCTACCCAGATGGATATCATATAAGGTCTTCCACGCTGAAAAGCAGTATTGAGATCGATTGAAGCGGATTGAGAACCCGATGTTTCCAATACAGGAAAACAGTTCCGCAATCGATTGGGGCAGATAGGATTCCAAGTCTTCCATACTGATATCCAGCATTCATTCCGATTCAGGTAAATAGTTCATAAGGTTTCCGATGCTGAAAATCAGTATTAAGATCGATTGAAGCTTATTAAAATCTCGATGTAACCAATACTGGAAGACAGTACTGGGATCGATTGGGGCAAATAGGATTCCAATTCTCCAATACTGATCTTCAGCATTCAAATCGATCCAAGTAGATAGGATATGAGGTATCTAATGCTCACTTCCAGTATTGAGATCGATGGAAGTGGGTTGAGATCTCCATGTTCCCAATACTGAAAAACATCACTGGAGTCGATTGAGGCAGATAGGATTACCAGTCCTCAAAACTGATATTCAGCATTCAATTCGATTCAGGTGAATATGATATGAGGTCTGCAATGCTGAAAGTCGGTATTGAGATCGATTCAAGCGGATTGAGAATTCAGTGTTCCCAATACTTGAAAACGGTATTGGAATAAGTTGGAGCAGATATCATTTCAATTCTCCAATACTGATTCTCAACATTCAAGTCGATACACGTAGATAGGATATAATGAGGCCACTTATGCTTATATTGAGTATTGAGATCGATTGAAGTGGATCGAGATAGCAATCTACCCAATCCTGAGAGACAGTACTCAAATCTATTCAGGTTATTGGGATATAAGGGCTCCAATACTTACAGCCAGTATTGAGATCGATTGAAGTGGGTTAAGATCTCGATGTTCCCAATACTGGAAAACAGTACTCAAATCGATTGGGGCAGCTAGGATTTCAAGTCCTCAATACTGATATTTAGCATTCAATTCGATTCAGGTAAGAATCCTATAAGGTCTGCAATGCTGAACATCAGTATTCAGATCGATTGGAGCGTACTGAGAACCCGATGTTCCCAATACTGAAATACAGTACTGGAATTGATTGGGGCAGATAGGATGGCAAGTCCTGAATACTGATATCCAGCATTCATTCCAATTCAAGTAGATAGGATATAAGATCTGCAATGCTGAAAATCAGTATTGAGATCGATTGAAGCGGATTGAGAAGCCGATGTTTCTAATACTGAAATACAGTACTGAAATCGATTGGGGCAGACAGGATTTCGAATCCTCAATACTGATATTTAGCATTCAATCCGATTCAGGTAAATATCATATGAGGTCTGCAATGCTGAACATCAGTATTGAGATCGATTGAAGCGTATTGAGATCCCGATGTTTCCAATACTGAAGGACAGTTCTGGAATCGGTTCGGGCCAATAGGATTTCAAGTCCTCAATACTGATATCTAGCATTCAAATCGATTCAAGTAGATAGGATATAAGATCTGCAATGCTGAAAATCAGTATTGACATCGATTGAAGCGGATCGAAAACCCGATGTTTCTATTAGAAAATACTGGAAAACAGTTCTGGAATCGATTGGGGCAGATAGGATTCACGGTGTCCTTGAACCAACTTTAAATGAGTCGGAAGACCACCTCGCCAAATATTTTCTTAAATGGTTGTTCAGGGCTCAAATAACATCTTCCAACTGTTTTTAAAATCGCCTACGTTAGAATTTTCAAATAAAACGACTTTTATGATTTTTTTTGGAAAAATTGTCAAAAAACGACTTTCACGCGCTTTGGTGATGATAAACGCTTGATTAAATGCTTCAAATTTCACAAAAATTTCGTCACAAAGTGCAGATGGTTCGTGACACTCTATCCCAAACGATTCGCAATGTAATACGTAGAGGAAAGGATAGGCTTCGTGAGCTGTGACTAATGCTTGGGTAGAGAGTCAGATATGGCGAATATAGAAAGGTCCACCTATCTTTATTGGGAAATTTGTCGTCTGCTCACGGCTCTGTCTTCTTCTTACTCACATTGGTCCTAATAATATGTACACAATGCCTTGGACTCTCGGCAAGGTCCTCATCGTGCAACAAAAGCTCTCACGTCGGTTCTGGAGAGCTTGCAGGTATATCATACCTGCTCCACATCTCGCATTCGAGTGGAGGGGGTAGCTCTATCGTAGTTCTAAGATGCCATGTGCTCGCTTTCATGAAGAGAATCGACTCAAATTTTGGGTATTGTGCATGAAAAAGGAGGCGGAAGTGCAGAAGCTGAAAAGAGACATGGAAGACTGCTCCAAAAATGTTCAGCGATTGACGGTCAGAATGATAGATTGACCTATCTGACTTACCTATGGCTGACATATAGATAAAGGTACTTTATCATTCTGACCGTCAATCGCTGAACATTTTTGGAGCAGTCTTCCATGTCTTTTCTCAGCTTCTGCACTCCCACCTCCTTTTTCATGCACAATACACAAAATTTAAGTCGATTCTCTTCATGAAAGCAAGCACATGGCATCTTAGAACTACGATAGAGCTACTCCTTCTACTCAAATGCGAGATGTGGAGCAGGTATGACGAACCTGCAAGCTCTCCAGAACCGGAGTGAGAGCTTTCGTTGCGCGATGAGGACCTTGCCGAGAGTCCAAGGCATTGTGTACATATTATTAGGACCAATGTGAGTAAGAAGAAGACAGAGCCGTGAGCAGACGACAAATTTCCCAATATAGATAGGTGGACCTTCCTATATTCGCCATATCTGACTCTCTACCCGAGCAATAGTCACAGCTCACGAAGCCTATCCCTTCCTCCACGTATTACATTGCGAATAGTTTGGGATAGAGTGTCATGAACCATCTGCACTTTGTGACGAAATTTTTGTGAAATTTGAAGCATGTAACTAAGCGTTCATCATCACCAAAGCGCGTCAAAGTCGTTTTCTGACAATTTTTTCAAAAAAATCATAAAAAATGATTTATTTGAAAATTCTAACGTAGGCGATTTTAAAAACAGTTGGAAGATGTTATTTGAGCCCTGAACAACCATTTAAGAAAATATTTGGCGAGGTGGTCTTCCGACTCATTTAAAGTTGGTTCAAGGACACCGTGGATTTCAAGTCCTCAATACTGATAGTTAGCATTCAATCTGATTCAGGTAAATATGATAGGAGGTCTGCAATGCTGAACATCAGTATTGAGATCGATTGAAGCGTGATGAATCCTGATATTCCCAACACTGAAATACAGTACTGGAATCGATTAGGGCAGATAGAATTCCAAGTTCTCAATACTGATATTCAGCATTCAAATCGATTCGTGTAAATATGATATAGTGTCTGCAATGCTGAAAATCAGTATTGGAATCGATTGAGCGGATTGAGAACTCGATGTTTCCAATACTGAAAACCAGTTCTGGAATCGATTGAGGCAGATAGGATTTCAAGTCCTCAATACTGACATCCAGCATCGAAATCGATTCAAGTAGATAGGATATAAGGTTTCTAATGCGTACTTTCAGTATTGAGATCGATTGAAGTGGATCGAGATAGCGATCTACCCAATACTGAGAGACAGTACTCAAATCGATTCGGGTTATTAGGATATAAGGGCTAGAACACTCACAGTCAGTATTGAGATCAATTGAAGTGGGTTGAGATCTCGATGTTCCCAATACTTGAAAACAGTACTGGATTCGACTGGGCAGATAGGATCTCACGTCCCCAATACTGATATTCAGCGTTCAAATCGATTAATGACGATAAATAAACTCGTCAATGCTCATAGTCAGTATTGGGACCGATTGACGTAGTGTGAGTTATTGAAGTTCCCATTCCTGAAAGTTAGTATTGGAATCGATTGGAGCTGGTAGAATTTGAGTGGTGGACGCTAGGTGGCGTTTCGATGACCATCTCAGTTTGCATCCAAGTATCATGGGATTGCTTCCTCGCAAGAGACGAACTATCTGTATTGTTCCTATATAAGACTGATGAGTGACAGAACCTCCAAATAGCGTTTAGTTATGTAATGCGATGATATGTTAATGCGATCATGATCGAAATGAGTATTGGATTGTATTGAAGCCTTAGCTGTAATGTGAGTGATGTATATGTAAGACGTTGATTTGTCATAATGACTGAAAGTCAGTATTGAGGTCGATTGAGGCGGATTAAGTTCTCGATGTTCCCAATACTGAAAATCAGTATTGGAATCAATTGAGGCAAATAGGATCTTGAATCTCCAATATCAATATCCAGCATTCAAATCGATTCAGATGCATAGGATATGGAGACTCCAATACTTCCACTCAGTATTGAGGTCGATCGAGGCGGATTGAGATCTTGATGTTTCCAATACTGGGAAACAGTATTGAAATCGATTGAGGCAGATAGGACCCATAGCATGACAATGCTCTTTTATGGCATTGACACAGATTGGAATCGCGATATTCTATCAAGGGAATCAGCATTCATACAGATAGAATGACTTCCGAATCCTGGCAGTAAGTATTGAGATTGATGGGCAATCTCTCTTTCAATGCGAAAAGTCTGCATTAGTGAAGATTGGTCTTTACTATTCGAATCATGATCAATATCATTGATCGTTATTGAACTTCAATCTTCCTCAATCCTGAAAGTCAGTTTCAAATTCATCATAAGATTCTAGATTCAGAACGATTGGATGTATTTCAATCGAATCCAATCGAACTTTTGCAGCAGGGGACAGCTCACGCCCCGTTCCGTGTCACGCCTCGGCGACGATGCTGCAGGTTCCCAATGGTCCACAGCACACAATTACACACCCGGAACACTCGAACACCACTCCACGACGTAGCGCGAGCACCAGGAAGCCGTGTAAACAACCTGTTGCAAAAGGCTGGCGGCGACCATCTTGAGTGCCGGTATAGCATGCTTGGCTGCTATATCAGCGTGCGCAGATGCGCGTCGCTTTGAAAATTACATGCTACAGTACTTGTATCATATTTTATTTTAATAATTAGTGTAATTGATTATAATAACTTGTAAATATGGACATTTTTGAAGGTGAAATCTTCTTAACCGACGCCTCGCGCTTTCGACCCGGGGAAAAATGTTGCTCGATGCGAACATCAGAATCCGTGTGATTCTTACGACGCGTAAGTAAATTCCCGCGTGAATGCCGTGTTTCCCCCGTGTCAACGCCGTGAATACGTGTGTACGCAAGAGCAGACGAGCAAACCCGATGTTTCCAATACTGAAATACAGTACTGAAATCGATTGGGGCAGATAGGATTTCGAATCCTCAATACTGATATTTAGCATTCAATCCGATTCAGGTAAATATCATATGAGGTCTGCAATGCTGAACATCAGTATTGAGATCGATTGGAGCATATTGAGATCCCGATGTTTCCAATACTGAAAGACAGACCTGGAATCGATTCGGGCCGATAGGATTTCAAGTCCTCAATACTGATATTCAGCATTCAATCCTACCCAGATGGATATGATATAAGGTCTTCCAAGCTGAAAAGCAGTATTGAGATCGATTGAAGCGGATTGAGAACCCGATGTTCCCAATACTGGAAAACAGTTCCCCAATCGATTGAGGCAGATAGGATTTCAAGTCTTCCATACTGATATCCAGCATTCATTCCGATTCAGGTAAATAGTTCATGAGGTTTCCGATGCTGAAAATCAGTATTAAGATCGATTGAAGCTTATTCAAATCTCGATGTGACCAAAACTGAAAGACAGTACTGGGATCGATTGGGGCAAATAGGATTCCAATTCTCCAATACTGTGTGAGTGCCATAACCCCAGAATTCCGTTGCTATTTTCAATATCTGAAAGTAATCAATGTATATAGCCACTTTATAGCATTTGAACGGTCGCGCTTCTCTCGAGTCGGTACGGCAGGAAACTTCTCCCCTCCCCGGCCGAGGGCGTGCAGTTCAATGGGTAAACTTACACAGTCTTACGTAAATACATATACGTACCGAAACATGGAAATACCGAAAATTCTATAGGTTTCCATGAGGAATTTTTCATATAAATCATCACCAAATTTAAAACTTCTTTTTCCCATTAATCAGCTTGTTTTGAGAACTATCAAGTGAAAATATTTTTATCCCATGAAAAATCTATTTGAGAGTCCTATTTTATTTTGCAAACTTGATTTGCCTATAAAATTTGCTAGCTTGAGAGTTCCAACTAAATTCTGCTTTTGGACACATAAGACCGATTTTGAAAGGATTTCCTGTCATTTATTTGTCATAAAATTACTTATTTTTTGAGAATTCGGTAAGAAAAATTTAAAGTATATACTGTGATTAAATAGTCATTACAAAAAGATAGGAAACCACGTGTTTCTAGAATGTTCCAGAAAATTATCTTTTATTTATTACTAAATGATTGGAGCAGCCAATTTTGAGTTTTTTATCACTTGTAATATATTTTGATGCGACTAATCCAAGGATAATAGAAGAATCTACCAATATCATCGGAAAATATGAATTTCCAAGAAGAATCATCGTTTTCCATCGTTCTATCATCTAAATCATCATCTAACGTACAATATAGATATACTGTACAGTCAGAGCACCGAGTATAAATACAGGCTCATCAGCCCATTGTGGCAGGCTTGCGCTCATTTGAATATTAGAGCTGTATCGAGGCTTTGGTGCTCTGGCTTTCCTCAAGTCTGTATAAAGAGTTGAAAATAAATGTCGATATTTCATTGGTCATATCTTGTAGTATTGATATGCCTCGATGCAGGTCCAGGACGATGCTGTGATGGCAGTTCGGGCCTAAGTCCCCGCACTTCTCCAGTATTCGTCTGATTCAAAATTACGCACCCCGGGAATCCATGTTTGTGTAGGAGCCTCAGTCCTCTCTACACTCTTAGAAACCCGGGTGAGCCAATCTCACATCTTTCATAAGTCGATATGCATGAGGGCCTCAGTCCCCTCGGCGTTCACTTATGAAAGAGTTATATATTTTTTGAAAGTCGATGTGCATGAGGGCCTCAGTCCCCTCGGCGCTCACTTACAAAAAATAGTTTAAGATATGCAAGAATCAGCTTTCTAAGGTCGAATGAATCTGTACCCAAGTACCTATATAGTTCACCTTTGAAAGTTGAGGAGATCTTTAGCTTTTGCCGCCTCGTTGAAGTGCCTCAATCCCCGGATATGGGTGAGCAAGGGCTAAGATAGTCCGCATTCCGAATCCGTAATATCCATAAAAAATAATATCGATCCAAGAATATGACGTACACCTCTATCGAGGTACCCATCCCTTATGATAAATTTTGACCACTGGCTCTCTCCCGAGATCCAGAGCCTATTGGTCACTCACAACTGATCTTCAGCATTCAAATCGATCCAAGTAGATAGGATATGAGGTTTCTAATGCTCACTTCCAGTATTGAGATCGATGAAAGTGGGTTGAGATCTCCATGTTCCCAATACTGAAAAACATCACTGGAGTCGATTGAGGCAGATAGGATTTCCATTCCTCAAAACTGATATTCAGCATTCAATTCGATTCAGGTGAATATGATATGAGATCTGCAATGCTGAGAGTCGGTATTGCGATCGATTCAAGCGGATTGAGAATTCAGTGTTCCCAATACTTGAAAACGGTATTGGAATGAGTTGGAGCAGATATCATCTCAATTCTCCAATACTGATTTTCAACACTCAAGTCGATACACGTAGATAAGATATAATGAGGCCACTTATGCTTATATTGAGTATTGAGATCGATTGGAGTGGATTGAGATAGCAATCTACCCAATCCTGAGAGACAGTACTCAAATCGATTCAGGTTATTGGGATATGAGGGCTCAAATACTTACAGCCGGTATTGAGATCGATTGAAATGGGTTAAGATCCCGATGTTCCCAATACTGGAAAACAGTACTCAAATCGATTGGGGCAGCTAGGATTTCAAGTCCTCAATACTGATATTTAACATTCAATTCGATTTAGGTAAGAATCCTATAAGGTCTGCAATGCTGAACATCAGTATTCAGATCGATTGGAGCGTACTGAGAACCCGATGTTTCCAATACTGAAATACAGTACTGGAATTCATTGGGGCAGATAGGATGGCAAGTCCTGAATACTGATATCCAGCATTCATTCCAATTCAAGTAGATAGGATATAAGATCTGCGATGCTGAAAATCAGTATTGAGATCGATTGAAGCGGATTGAGAAGCCGATGTTTCTAATACTGAAATACAGTACTGAAATCGATTGGAGCAGATAGGATTTCGAATCCTCAATACTGATATTTAGCATTCAATCCGATTCAGGTAAATATCATATGAGGTCTGCAATGCTGAACATCAGTATTGAGATCGATTGAAGCGTATTGAGATCCCGATGTTTCCAATACTGAAAGACAGTTCTGGAATCGATTCGGGCCGATAGGATTTCAAGTCCTCAATACTGATATCTAGCATTCATTCCAATTCAAGTGGATAGGATATAAGATCTGCAATGCTGAAAATCAGTATTGAGATCGATTGAAGCGGATTGAAAACCCTATTTTTCCAATACTGGAAAACAGTTCTGGAATCGATTGGGGCAGATAGGATTTCAAGTCCTCAATACTGATATTTAGCATTCAATCTGATTCAGGTAAACATGATGGGAGGACTGCAATGCTGAACATCAGTATTGAGATCGATTGAAGCGTGATGAATCCTGATATTCCCAACACTGAAATACAGTACTGAAATCGATTAGGGCAGATAGGATTCCAAGTTCTCAATACTGATATTCAGCATTCAATTCGATTCGTGTGAATATGATATAATATCTGCAATGCTGGTAATCAGTATTGAAATCGATTGAAGCGGATTGAGAACCCGATGTTTCCAATACTGAAAACCAGTTCTGGAATCGATTCAGGCAGATAGGATTTCAAGTCCTCAATACTGACATCCAGCATCGAAATCGATTCAACTAGATAGGATATAAGGTTTCTAATGCGTACTTTCAGTATTGAGATCGATTGAAGTGGATTGAGATAGCGATCTACCCAATACTGAGAAACAGTACTCAAATCGATTCAGGTTATTAGGATATAAGGGCTAGAATACTCACAGTCAGTATTGAGATCAATTGAAGTGGGTTGAGATCTCGATGTTCCCAATACTTGAAAACAGTACTGGATTTGACTGGGCAGATAGGATTTCACGTCCCCAATACTGATATTCAGCATTCAAATCGATTAATGACGATAAATAAACTCGTCAATGCTCATAGTCAGTATTGGGACCGATTGACGTAGTGTGAGTTATTGAAGTTCCCATTCCTGAAAGTTAGTATTGGAATCGATTGAAGCCGATAGAATTTGAGTGGTTTACGCTAGGTGGCGTTTCGATGACCATCTCAGTTTGCATCCAAATATCATGGGATTGCTTCCTTTCAAGCGACGAACCATCTCTCCTGTTCCTCTATAAGACTGATGAGTGACAGAACCTCCAAATAGCGTTTAGTTATGTAATGCGCTGATATGTTAATGCGATCATGATCAAAATAAGTATTGGATTGTATTGAAGCCTTAGCTGTAATGTGAGTGATGTATATGTATGACGTTGATTTGTCATAATGACTGAAAGTCAGTATTGAGGTCGATTGAGGCGGATTGAGTTCTCGATGTTCCCAATACTGAAAATCAGTATTGGAATCAATTGAGGCAAATAGGATCTTGAATATCCAATATCAATATCCAGGATTCAAATCGATTCAGATGAATAGGATATGAAGACGCCAATACTTCCACTCAGTATTGAGGTCGATCGAGGCGGATTGAGATCTCGATGTTTCCAATACTGGGAAACAGTATTGAAATCGATTGAGGCAGATAGGACCCATAGCATGACAATGCTTTTTTATGGCATTGTCACAGATTGGAATCGCGATATTCTATCAAGGGAATCAGCATTCAGACAGATAGAACGACTTCCGAATCCTGGCAGTAAGTATTGAGATTGATTGGCAATCTCTCTTTCAATGCGAAAAGTCTGCGTTGGTGAAGATTGGTCTATACTGTTCGAATCATGATCAATATCATTGATCGTTATTGAACTTCAATCTTCCTCAATCCTGAAAGTCAGTTTCAAATTCATCATAAGATTCTAGATTCAGAACGATTGGATGTATTTCAATCGAATCCAATCGAACTTTTGCAGCAGGGGACAGCTCACGCCCCGTCCCGTGTCACGCCTCGGCGACGATGCTGCAGGTTCCCAATGGTCCACAGCACACAATTACACACCCGGAACACTCGAACACCACTCCACGACGTAGCGCGAGCACCAGGAAGCCGTGTAAACAACCTGTTGCAAGGGGCTGGCGGCGACCATTTTGAGTGCCGGTATAGCATGCTTGGCTGCTATATCAGCGTGCGCAGATGTGCGCCGCTTTGAAAATTACATGCTACAGTACTTGTATCATATCTTATTCTAATAATTAGTGTAATTGATTATAATAACTCGTAAATATGGACATTTTTGAAGGTGAAATCTTCTTAACCGACGCCTCGCGCTTTCGACCCGGGGAAAAATGTTGCTCGATGCGAACATCAGAATCCGTGTGATTCTTACGGCGCGTAAGTAAATTCCCGCGTGGATGCCGTGTTTCCCCCGTGTCAATGCCGTGAATACGTGTGTACGCAAGAGCAGACAAGCAAATCAAAGCGGACGAGTCGGGCTGAGTAGAGACCCTCCAAGTAGTCTCTAGGGCCGAGCGTCGAACGTGGCCAAGTGCGGCCCGGCCAGCCCCGGCATCAGCTGAATGTATGTAATGATAAGTGTTGACGAGAATGTGAAAGTAGTGAGAGGTTATTATAAATAACTGAGGAGGCCAAGTTAATAATTAGACTGCATATAACTGAGACACTCCTTGGGTGTGCACAGGTCGGCTGCTCTTAGCCATCTAAAGTATATCACGCGATGCGCGCGGTAGTCGAGTCGAGGTCCCTAATAGCACGACTCGTTCCCGCGACGTTCCAGGGACGTGATTTTGGAACCTTGGGAACGTTGACACAGTGATTGCCATATACGTTCCTGGAACGTTGCAGCAACGGAGAAAATGTCCGCTTTCGTGCCATGTGGACCTCCGAGCAACGTGGCTGGAACTTTGCCAGTGACTTTCTCACCACGTTTCCACGACATTCCTCGACTGACTCTTTCCGGACGTTCTTGGCCCGTTCCGGTAACGTCAAGAGTGGTGCAGAAATTAAATCGTTCGAATGCAGCTCACGAGTGTTGTCACGTTCATATAACGTTCTTGCAACGTGACAGGGTAGTATTTCTTAACCCTTAGCTGGCGCCGCTCCGCCGAATAACATAGCTGGCTGACTGGGGTTCATTGCACCCCAGTCAAAAAAATTATGCTGTAGCTATTATATTGAATATTTAGACTTGAAAACTTTTCTGTAGCTTCTTTCATATGTTATTCATGAGCCAATATAGCCAGTTAATCTCCAAGGTCAAATAAAAAATTCCAAAAAATACAAATGTCCAAAAAAATGCAAAAAATCATCTTTTCCACAAAAAAATTGTGAACGGCGCAATTTTCATCCAAATGAGCTGAAAATTCACCCGAGTCATTTCAAGATCAGGTCAATTCAAGGAAAAAATAGCGTGAGGGCACATTTTGAGAAGAATGTATTTATTCCGACATATTTCGACGCATGAATTGAAAATTTTTATCCTCACCTAATATGCCGGAATGGAGACCTCCATTGAAAGATTGACCACTGGGCTATGCTCTTCTCATATTTACTTGACCTTGAGATGACTCAGTTGAATTTTCAGCTCATTCCATTGAAAATTGCGTCCTCTAGAATATTTTCAGTGGAGAGGCCTTTTTTGCAATTTTTTGAGATAATTTATTATTGCATTCAAAATGCACTAAAAAATAGCGCGCATAGCTGGCGCTCTGGGGTGTGGTGAACCCCATGCCCATTTTGCTTGGCTGTTGCGGAGCGACACGCGCGCCAGAACTGGATCTATGTGCACGGTCAGTAAGTGGCACATCTTGACTACCAACAGATGTCACTCTGAGCCCGGGAAACTTCGAATTACGCGCGTGGCGTACTCATGAAGGAGGCCTGGGGTGTAATGCACCCCACAGGGACAGCCGAGGGTTAAACACCACTGCAACGTTGCATTTAGATTCCGTGAGTACCAGAATCTGATCGATGGATTGCATCAAGTAGTTTGCGGATCAAGCGGTTACTTCCAGTTTCTTTGAGTATAACAAATCCTGTTTCTAAGACATTCATTGCACTCAAATCGCAGTCGTTCTAACTGATGATTTTGGATGTTTTTTTTTCTCTCATAGTATTTATTTTCCAATCATGCATACACATTTTTTCCAACGAATCGTGAAACATCAATATTTGTTTCAATTATGCTAATTCGTAAGAATCTCGTGGTCAATAAAAAAACAATAGGAGTTGGCATAATGAATTAAGACGATGCTCTGCAAACAGTTTCACGAATAACAAATCAAGCAAACTCTCAGAGCACATATGCTCGGCCAAAACTCTGCAAAGCGGCTACAATCTTGCGCTTCTGCGCTCCATCGCACTCCTGAAATAATGAGAAAAGTAAAAATTATGCTAATGAGCTAAAAATGCAGAACGATACGAGCAAAATACTCGTCTGTATCGATCAAGATTCACTAGTTTGAGTTAGCGATTGTCAGAGACGCCACAGATCTCCCACTTTTCTTTCTGACAATATGGTAGGTAATTGTGCATGAACAAGCTGAACCGCCTAAATATTTCAATATTCCTTCAACGAGAAGATTTCCTCACAAATTCTCCGGTCTTTTCCGAGAATATAATCCAAGTTCTATCGAACAAAATAGAGCATCACTTGCGGCTAAACTGATCTAGTGCAAAAAATTGTGCTTGATGGGTTCATGTATGAGGAGGAAACGTCATCACTCTTCTTACATCACTATTCTCCTTCAAGAAGAGTATTCTGCACATGAAATGTGATAATATCAGCTGTAGAATTTCTTGGGAGCTCAAAATTTGGAAGGGCTCCCCTTTGTTTATTAAGATAAAATCACCTGATCGTAATAAGTGATCTTAAACATTGAGAATTAGAAGAATCTATCAGATCTAGATAGGATACTCAGAAGAATGTGGCACATATTCAATATAATGTTTTGTGTTCTTAAGTATAACTACTTAGCCCACAAGGGGTGACATTGAGATCATTCTATTTTTCTAGTTGATACCGGAATTGCCGCTTCTCTAAGAGATGTGGACTCGGATATCTCCTCAGTTGAAGATACATCAACTGATGAAGAGGGATAGCCATCAGAAGAATGCTCAGATGAAGATATTTCTGCTCCAAAGTTGCCAGTGACAGCAGAAGGTAATGCTAATAATCAGCGTGAATTGAAGTTCGCTGTCTGATTTTTCTGGTCTTCTGCCCATGGACATTAATTCGGTATTTCTTGATGAGTTGTTTCTGTTGATCACTCTTCCACACTTCCGGACAACACATTGGCCTAAATATCTCCTCGGTGAGTATTTTGGGTTGGGAGCAGACAATTTAATTACAACTACCGAAAGTATGAAATTCAGCATATTTCAGAACATCCGAAGTTTTACGGATAAGAATGAGTTCCAGCCCCGATATCAATGTGTTTTCTAGATGTTATTGCTACTATTAAAAGTTTTGATGCAAATACAGTTTTTTTCTGTAACACTTGTACAACTCAGATGATGAGACAATTTCAGTGAGAAAAAGCTAGATATTTGAAATTGATTCTAAACTATGTATTACCAAGGGAGATAAAATATTGTAACTGAGGGATTGACTAGGATCAGGAGAGTTAGGTAAGTTAGGGTTTAGGTCCGGTTTGAGACTTTAAAGACAGCGTTTCATTAATGGAAACATATATTGAAACCATATTCACAAATAATCATGGATGATAAGTAGTCAAATGGAATCAGATATTTATTACTGCTGTATGTGTTACAAATGCGGTCTAGCCCAAGGAACGGTCGATACAGGGTACATACTAATACGGGTTACGATAGAGCCACGGAGGAGCTCCCTCCGGGTCAAACGCGGGGCATAGCCGGTGTGTGAGGTTCGACTCCTGGAGCTCCCAGGAAGCCAACGCGGGTGAGTGATTCTACTGCCACGGAGGAGCTCTCTCCGGGCCAAAAGTGGGCGTGCCGGTGTCGCGGTCTACTACGATTCTCAGTGCTCCTGAGAAGTCGGCTACTAGATGGTCTCATCTGCCTTAGAGCTCCTAAGACAGAGAGGAGTTGCCAGCTGCTAGACTCTATGGCCATCTCTTGGACCAGAGCTCCTGGTGCCAAGAGAGGCGCGTGAGTCCGCCGCTCAGTGCAGACTGGTTCGTTCTGGTCGGGCATCGGGTAGACATCAATGCTGACAGGTGTTTCGCTTGTGAACGATGTTTTCGAGACAGCCACCTGGTGGCTGAGGCTTGAGTTACTCTAATTGCTCGATGAATTGCGCGGGTACCGGAGCTATACTGGTATCATAGCGAAGGGGCCCGTCGCATCCCCCTCTTCTTTTTGAGAGTGAAGTTCCACTCACTCTTCCAGGCACTTGGTTTTCCGGTGGGCTGGAGCCGGTTCTAATGCTGTTGCTGGTGCTGGTACTGGTAATATCGACTGGTGGTCTGGAACTTGGTCGTCTAGGAACGGGTACGTACGTTAGGCGGGAATTGAGATCTCTCTAGGTTTCTACTTCCAACGCCTGCTGGTCGCTGCAAGTTCTGGTTCTAGACTTGTACTGGCTAGGGTACAGGTATTTAGTCTGGGTCCGGTACAATAACTGTTACTGGACTAATGTGCCTCTGGATCCTTAAGAACATGTGGTCGGTGTATTCGGGATGAACCCTCCGCTTAATCGGATGCTATGCCTCACGGAGTCAACCCCGTATATGACGAGTGGATTGACGAATATCCAACGGTTCTGATGATCTGGCGGGTTTACTGGTATTCCGGCAGTGTCCGGTGTCCGGATGGTAAGTGTCCTAAAGAACGGGTGATCAGTCCGATCAATGCTTCAAATGTCCTCCGTTGTGACAATCCATAGCTCTAGGCCAAAGCCCTCCACTTCAACGGCCAGGATGCCTGGTGGAGCTTTCCTCGTTTCAACGAATGGAAATAGCAGAGCTAGTGAGATCAGGGTGTTCTTCTGGCTGTATTGACGGATCTCTGGTTACATCAGGTGGTACAATGTCAATCAGCGGTTATCCGGTGTTCTGAATCTTCTTCTAACTATTCTCCTACGGGTCTGGTGCAGCGCTTGTCCGCTCTCGTATATCTCACAGGTTCACAATTTGGCTGGCGGCGAGAAGCGGCACGTATACGTTCCAGGCTGTAACCATCCACGCACTTGATGCCTATGGAGTCCACCCTGATAAACCAGTGGAAAGACGAAACTTTACTGGTACCTCTTCTGGTCCGGTTCTCCCTAATTGTTGATTCTGCTTCG
Source organism: Eretmocerus hayati (assembly GCA_029851415.1). NCBI lineage: Eukaryota > Metazoa > Arthropoda > Insecta > Hymenoptera > Aphelinidae > Eretmocerus > Eretmocerus hayati. The sequence goes on from CM056744.1 coordinate 45,909,033, forward strand.
AATCACGACGCTGGTTTTCCGATGTCATCTTCCTGCTGCGCTGGTGATAGGGGTCTCATTTTCTTTCTCTTCGTGTGTTTGTGTCGCGGTGTAGGTGTATGTGCGTAGCAATGAATATCAGACTCACAGTGAGAAAATTTCAGGTAACTAGAACGGGTATCGGAGCTCGTGAGGCTCAAAACTGGTCTGCAGAAAGGAAAAAAAATCTGAAGCCTTGTAACCATGAGGTTGTCTAGAAACATACTACGGAATAACAATGGCTTGAAAAAAAAAATCCCTGCTCGGGCACCATGGAACTGTTATATTACCAGGAAAGGAAAGAAAATAAGCTGTCAAAGTCACTGTCTGGGCGCCATGTAACTGAGGGATTTACTAGGATCAGGAAAGTTAGGTAAGTTAGGGTTTAGGTCCGGTTTAAGACTTTAAAGACAGCGTTTCATTAATAAAAACATATATTGAAACCATATTTACAAATAGTCATGAATGATAAATAGTCAAAAAGGAATCTGATATTTATTACTGCTGTGTGTGTTACAAATGCGGTCTAGCCCAATAAACGGTTGATACAGGGTACATACTAATACGGGTTATGATAGAGCCACGGAGGAGCTCCCTCCGGGTCAAACGCGGGGCATAGCCGGTGTGTGAGGTTCGACTCCTGGAGCTCCCAGGAAGCCAACGCGGGTGTGTGATTCTACTGCCACGGTGGAGCTCTCTCCGGGCCAAAAGTGGGCGTGCCGGTGTCGCGGTCTACTACGATTCTCAGTGCTCCTCAGAAGTCGGCTACTAGATGATCTCATCTGCCTTAAAGCTCCTAAGACAGAGAGGAGTTGCCAGCTGCTAGACTCTATGGCCATCTCTTGGACCAGAGCTCCTGGTGCCAAGAGAGGCGCGTGAGTCCGCCGCTCAGTGCAGACTGGTTCGTTCTGGTCGGGCATCGGGTGGACATCAATGCTGACAGGTGTTTCGCTTGTGAACGATGTTTTCGAGACAGCCACCTGGCGGCTGAGGCTTGAGTTACTCTAATTGCTCTATGAATTGCGCGGGTACCGGAGCTATACTGGTATCATAGCGAAGGGGGCCGTCGCAATATGTTCTTCTCTGTCCATTCAGGAAAATCACGGCGTGTCGCTGAGTCCTTGACCGAATCTGGAGTTTCGGTTGACCACTTGAACACCACAACAGCTGATTGCACCAACTGTACTCCTGACGGTACGTTATCCAGCTCGACACCTGATGCACAAGTATCCTCTCTCATTGACACCAAGAGCCGTGTTGATGAACACAGAGTATTCCACTATCATCAAGAACGTACCTCGAGTGGTCTGGTCACGGATTATTCGAGTTGTGAGTATTACATACAAATGTATCTCTTCTTTCATACGATGTACCGTTAGGTGTACTTCATGTGGTCAACTGTTAAGTTTGTGAGGTTTCTTCCATGTGAAGCTGTTTCACCTTCAGTTGTCACGTCGTTCGTACGATAGTTGATGAGATTTAATCTTTAGTCTCACTGTTCGAGCATGTATATCACAGTTTTTTGCTTTCATGGCTTCACATATGAGGAATGCTATTTTGATTTGGTAATGAGTAATCATCAATGCGATCTCTTGCAGTGAAATCATCTCAAAGTGTCAACGAGTTGGGTGAATCTAGCAGTCCAAGGGAGGATTCGGTGACCGAAGAGACAATCTCGGCCGATGGTTGTCCTAGCGATTCATTGCTTAGCACGCCGCCCAATGCTATAAGTAGTTCAGCAACAATTGACGGTGAGGAATATCTCAACGGAGGAGGCCCGACGCAATACAGGCACGATTCCATTTTGTGTGAAATTGTCACTACTAGTACAGCAGATGCGAATGATGAGGAATTCCACAACTTCTCGTCAAGTGCGTTGATCGATGCCGATCAAGATACGGAGATCCAAAGAAACAAGATGAAGCAGCATCCTGTTTCCGAGCATTCCATCTCAAAAGGAGGTGAATAATGATGTAATAGATCAATGGAATTACTCGTGACTAATACTCGAAAACTGTTATCAGTCTCATGCAACACCATTCATATCCGAGCAACTAAAAACAATGATTCTGTAGCGAGTACGGTGGATTTCCATTCATAAAATGGAGGACGTACTGAAAAATCCAAAAGCTAAAGCATTTTGATAGTAATGATTCACGTGAACTTTCAGCAGTGAATTTTGAAATACCATAGGTCACAATATGTGAGTTCTGCATCGGAACGAGCCGCTTTGAATTCTTCTTGATGAGATATTTAATAGTTTGGAACTACCTCCACCAATATTCTCTCATGATATGATCAACAGAATTTTCGATCCCTTGAACTTTAATCGAGGAAGTTGCACGGATTATATGTAGGATTGACACTTGTACTGCAATCCAGAGCTCTATACATCGAAAATCAAACTTTGTGATTAACCTCAAATCCAGAAGAGCTGAGATGCTACACTGACAGTTCACTCAATGTATCATACGTAAATCACGAGGACGGTATGAATTATACAATGAAATCAATGAGGCAAATGAAAGGTATTGGTGATGCGCATTATAAAAAATTGCATAAAAGCAAATTAGCTTGAATCGAGGGAAGTCGGGGTGAAAACTTTGGAATAAACACTCGCGAGTTTAGCAAAAAATGAGGTTCTCTTTATTTAGAGTAACCTAGGCTAAACTAAACTAACTAATTCCATTACTAAATAATATTACTCAAAATTGGGGTCCGTCCGAGCCGCGAGAAATATTTGCGATGCCGCAGAAGGCGGGAACATCGCACAAAAACAAGATAGACTTGCGGTCTTTCTACTGCGCTATCGTGCGCTGAACTGAAAATCACCGGCTCGCGGGCCAGCCGAAAAGCCGCGAACTTGAGCAAGTGCGGGTATTGCTAAAGGTAGGGACATCACGCGATGTCACATAGATGAACACATGTAAATTTACGGGCATTGAACTGCTCAACGGCTACTGAGTGTTCAAACTAAAAACCGTTCAAAAAGAGAATATATGACTCTTGAAATTAAGAAAATTTATGAAAATTATGACTTGCGCAACCATACCGCCCGCCATCGCGCGAGGTTACAACATTGCGCGATTAAAATCAGGTACGTGCAGCTATATAATGAAAATGAACGAGAACCAAAAAGAAAGAAAATCCACAAAAATGAAGAATAGTACATGAACTTAGTTTTCCATCGCAAAAAAAATATTGAAAGCTGGGAATTTCTACAAGTGTGATTAATCAAAGTATATCAGAAAACATCTCGAATTTCAAATCACTATTGACACATCTTCCTTCGAGAAGAGGAAAGAAATGGAACAACTACTCACAAAATTCATAAACTTGAGCAACGAAAGAAAACCAATAGTAAAAGTTATCACAAAAAAATTGAATTTCAAAACAAACCAAATGATGGAAAACTTCCTAATCCCTGCTCTAAGCCCTGAGCTAATTCAAATTAACAAAATGATACTGTCTTCTTCTGGAACTCAACCGCCCGCCGTGAGAATCTGCATTCTTGTCAAGTTGATAGACGTTTTTTCATGAACTGGCTGAAGAATCAATTTGTTGACAGGCCGAACAGACTCGGACGTGGCTGTACGCAGGGTAGCTACTCTGGTCAAGCTGTCCTTGCCAGGATGTACGGCAATGATCCTTGCCAGAGGCCATTTGTTCGGCGCCACCAAGTTATCCTTGAACACGACCAAATCGCCGACCTGAAGTTGATAATTTGGCTTCAACCACTTGGCCCGTTCCTGTAATTGCGAGAGGTACTCGCGCCTCCACCTCTGCCAGAAGTGATTCCGCATCAGCTGCAGTATACGCCAACCTGTACATATAGAGTTCTCCTTGTTAATCTCAGTGAATGGCTCAGGAGGAGCTACTAAAGGAGCCCCAATGAGAAAATGGCCAGGTGTTAGAGCAGAAATATCATTGGGCTCAGAACTTGAAGCACTGATAGGCCTTGAATTTAAACAAGATTCGATCTGATACAAAACCGTAGAAAATTGCTCATAGGTCAACTTAGATTCTCCGATGACTCTGTACAGATGCCTCTTCATGGATTTCACATTTGACTCCCACAGTCCTCCAAAGTTGGGTGCTCTTGGTGGAATGAAATGCCATTCGACTCCATCGCGAGCAATTGAGGCAGCAACTTCCTGGCCCAAGGCAGACGTTTCATTGAACAGACGATGTAGTTCTGCTTCACCACCTTTGTATGTCGTGGCATTGTCGGAGTACATGACTTCACACATGCCTCGCCTTGCAGCAAACCGTCGAAGTGCAGCCAAGAAGGCGGCGGTCGTCAAATCTGAAACAAGTTCCAAATGGATCGCTTTGACTACCAAACAGACGAATATAGCCACATAACCCTTAAAGGACTTTATTCCTCTTCCTTGAGAAGCCTTGATCCAGAAATGTCCTGCAAAATCCACACCACAGTGAGCAAAAGGCCTGGCAGGTCGAGTACGAATCGCTGGAAGTGGACCCATTTGTTGTTCCATGGTGATTGCATTATGCCGAGTACAGATAGTGCATTCTCTCACGATCCGTCTGATGGTACTGCTCGCCTGAATAATCCAAAATTTCTGGAACAGATAACTATGAACAATACGATATTCCCCATGCAAAGTACACGCATGAGCTTTCCTAATGAGCAAAACTGTTACATGATGATTCTTTGGTAGAATAATAGGATGTTTTTCAGATTCAGTCAGGAAAGAGTTCTGAAGTCTACCACCAACACGAATGAGACCATTCGTATCGATAAATGGCAGTAGTTTCTGAAGAGAACTCTGAGAAGAAACGTTACCCTTCGAACACAGATCTCGATAGTCCTCTGGGAATGCGTCCTTCTGCACCAGTTGATATAATGTGTGAGATCCCAAATTGAGCTCTGAGGCAGAAATTGATCCATGACGACGATCCTCGAGGACCAACTTGGAATTGAGTCTCCATCTGTGAATGTATGCTAGAATCGCTGACATCTTATCAACAGAAGAGAACTTCCGCAGCCAATCTGAAACAGTTGAATCTGATTGAATTAACCAGATGTTTACCCGTTGACGCGATTCCAACTGCGTCTCTAAGTCCTCTGGGTTAGTGGGCCAATCGTTTTTCAGTGAAGTCAGCCATTTGGGACCCCTCCACCACAACTCGGAATCTTTCAGCTGCTGGACTGTGCAGCCTCTGGTTGCAAGATCCGATGAATTGTCCTGTGATCGAACGTGATGCCAGCTAGCCTGAGGAAGATTACAAGTTATTTCACTGACACGATTTGCTACGTAAGGCTTCCATTTGGAAGGATGAGCCCTTAGCCAAGCGAGAACAACTTTAGAATCGCTCCAACAGTGAATTTCTTCTGGCTGTGACTCTAATTGGGGAAGAATACCTACAATCAAACGTGCTAGCAAAACAGCACCACTCAGCTCTAATTTTGGCAAGCTTACAACCTTCAAGGGAGCGACCTTGGACTTGGCGATGAGAATCTGCGATGATCCACTCTCTCCTGGAATGACGACGTACAGAGCAGCTGCATAGGCTCGCTCAGATGCGTCACAGAAGCCATGGAGATGCCACGATGTTGCCTTTGTAGTGCCCAGCCATCGATTGATCTTCAATTCTTCAAGTTCCATGGGTTGAGACCTGTACTGCAACCAGGACTCTTTGAAGTGACCCGAAATCCTTGCATCCCAATCGAAGCCCTGTAACCACAAGCACTGCAACAACATTTTTGCCCGGATCACCACAGGTGCCAGCCAACCCACTGGGTCAAAAAGTGTCGCCACCTGTGAAAGTATAGATCTTTTTGTGATATTTGGAGGAGAGGGAGGCAACTGGACCTTGAAACAAAACATATCTTCGTTAGGCAACCATTTCAGGCCTAAAGTGGAAACCGTCTCCTTGTCGTTCAGCTCCCTACTCTGAACTGAATCAGTGGTACCTGTCAACAAAGAATGATTTGCTGCCCATTTATCCACAGACATACCTGCTGATTTTAGAATACCAACAGTCTGTCTCTTCGCCTCCTCAGCTTCCTCAATGGTGTCTCCCCCCGCCAAAAAATCATCCACATATCGATTTTTTTGAACGACTTTGGACCCAATCGGGAATACCTCTTGTTCCTTCTTTGCTAGGTCAAGTAGCGTAGCATTGGCATCGAATGGCGCTGACGCTGTTCCATACGTTATGGTGAGAAGTCGGTAGGCCTGCAAGCGTTCCTCAGACGAAAATCTCCACAGGATACGCTGCCAGTTGACATCCTTCCGATCCACCAAGATTTGTCGAAACATCTTGACTATGTCGAAGGTGAACACGTACCGAAAGAAAGCCCAGCGAAGAATGATCACCACTAAGTCCTCCTGAAGTTTGGGACCTGCGCATTATAAAAAATTGCATAAAAGCAAATTAGCTTGAATGGGGGAAGTCGGGGTGAAAACTTTGGAATAAACACTCGCGAGTTTAACAAAAAATAAGGTTCTCTTTATTTAGAGTAACCTAGGGTAAACTAAACTAACTAATTCCATTACTAAATAATATCACTCAAAATTGGGGTCCGTCCGAGCCGCGAGAAATATTTGCGATGCCGCAGAAGGCGGGAACATCGCACAAAAACAAGATAGACTTGCGGTCTTTCTACTGCGCTATCGTGCGCTGAACTGAAAATCACCGGCTCGCGGGCCAGCCGAAAAGCCGCGAACTTGAGCAAGTGCGGGTATTGCTAAAGGTAGGGACATCACGCGATGTCACATAGATGAACACATGTAAATTTACGGGCATTGAACTGCTCAACGGCTACTGAGTGTTTAAACTAAAAACCGTTCAAAAAGAGAATATATGACTCTTGAAATTAAGAAAATCTATGAAAATTATGACTTGCGCAACCAGGTATTCATCAGTAGCCACAGCTGCTTCACAAAAATTTTTTTCTCAATGAGTAGGAACCGTTCGTTCTTTGGAAGTTTTTTAATCGCTCTAATATCTCGCATTAAGCCTCAGAGCAATTATCATTATTTGTGCATTTCGTATATCCAGAACACTGAACGAAAACTTGATCGTCGACTGATTTCGCAGGAGCTAAACTTTTGATACTGTTACGCCCGGGGCGGAAAACCCTGGAAAAGTAAACTAGTCGTATGTTTTATGGGATGGACTTTCCCAAGCAGAGCTGCTACCACTCTGTCTTAATTTTCCGGGGACAGAGACCCGTTGCAGTGGAAACTTGGGTGGCAGAGGCGTGAATCGATTGCGGGTTATTCCCGTACAGGAATGAGGACGGACTGGTAAAATACGCGAGTAGATTTGTTTGACTATGGGATCTGCTAAAGGTCTGGTTCACGGGAGCACAAATTCATAACACTGGGGCTTGAAATTTTAAGTACCGAAGCTTTATTAACTTGAATGGCGTGTTCGAATTATATGTAGCTGTGTTGAGGCGGCGAGGATCTGTCTCGAAGCCAAAATGCGTGTAAATGGGAGGAGGAGAGAGAAACGGACTCAGCGAAACGAGAACTATCAACGCCTGCTATGTTAGGTATATGAATCTTTACCTGGCGTGGTGGGCCTTTCGTTTAGCTTGTGAATACCCGGTGGCGCTCAAATATGCACACTGTGGGCTAGATCGGTACAGGCGGAGAATGAGTATATCGCTGTTTCTCGTGTCGTTCGCTCTTCTTCACTATCTGGTTCCGCGATTCGGGCACTTTATTCGAGATTGGCGTGAGCTGGAGACTTTACTGACACTGGTGGTAGGACTTAATACTTTTGGCTGAACTTTGCGAACCGAATTGCGGGTTAGTCGGAAAAATGGGTTCTTTCCCTGATTGTAAGAGGTATACTAAGAGATTTCGCCCCTGATCGAGCGAGCCACTGAACGACTGACTTCTGACTGAACTTGAACTGTACTGAGCTGGCCCCCTTGAAGTTAGGGTGCTTATATACTTTATGCGTCTTAGAAGCTACACACCTTGGGTGGCTGAACAGACGCATTCTCAATTGTTTGGAAAAAGTTCTTTCTTCGTAGTTGCTTGTAAAAATGTTTTAAGACGGGTATCCGCGAAGCTTATTGAAGTGTTTGATTCTTTCTCTCATACCGCCATTCGCGGTTGCGGCGTCAACCTTTGCTCGTTGTCTCTTCATTTTGACACCTTTTATGAGCGATGTAAAAGGTCGGGATTATGTGTCTGCTTAGTCGGGAGAAAGGAGTCGAAATGAGTAATACGTGCTTCGTTACTTCACAAACAAAATTGCCGTCTTCAAACTTTACGGCGGACCCTCTTCCCAATATCCTCAAGTGATCACTACCTCGATCGTTTCTCATCATTCTACGAATATTATTCTATAGAAGCAAAAAGCTTTTGCTTTGTAACCTCACACCCTCCCCTTCTTGGTTTTCGAGACATCCTCGTCGCGATTGTGAGTGCACGTCCTCGTCGCATATGTGTGTGTCGTTTTTCTCAGATTACACGATTACACATATTATTCTTATGATCTAAATTACATGATGATGTTGCCGACATTGTGTTCGTTTCAGAGAGAGTGTGTTAGTAGGAGTCCAGGTGAGCTTCCGTAATTCAATCGAGCTTTTTGCAAGGGAGGTTTTCTTCTCTTGGAATGGTAAGTTCTGTATGAGGTTAGATGGTGTGGATGGGGACCGGTCATCTGCTGTTAGGTAGGAGAGGTAGTCTGCCATTTTTCCTTAGGTCTCATTGATCTCTGGGAGGGACGTAATCTATTTTGGTCTTATTTTTATGCCAAAATACATTTGGTATGTCATGAGATTTCTTCATCTCAAAAGGGACGTAATCTATTTTGGTCTTATTTTCATGCCAAAATACATTTGTTATGTCATGAGATTTCTTCATCTCAAAAGGGACGTAATCTATTTTGGTCTTATTTTCATGCCAAAATACATTTGTTATGTCATGAGATTTTTTCATCTCAAAAGGGACCTAATCTATTTTGGTCTTATTTTTATGCCAAAATACATTTGTTATGTCATGAGATTTCTTCATCTCAAAAGGGACGTGATCTATTTTGGTCTTATTTTTATGCCAAAATACATTTGTTATGTCATGAGATTTCTTTATGGTGGGCTATTCTCTGTATTTGGTGGGGAGAGGAAAAGAAAAAAAATTTTCTTTTTTTGGGTTGGTATGCTATGGTGTTGTATGGGGGAAGAAAGGAATTGGTACAAAGGTCGAATGAATTCGATTGAGGATGGCTCGATCCTGGCTTACTGGTTTCGGATAAAATGATGTTAGTGCTACAGCGAAGAGATTAGATACTGAAAGGGGTATACTTTCTGTTGAAAGGAGGATGGAAGATTTTACGCGTTTTGCTCTAAAGCGGGATGGTCACTAGCGTGTTAAGATACATGGTGGGGTCTTGTGGTGAGCCAAAAGAGTGAACGGGCCGACTTTGAATATTATTGGTGTAATTTCTCTGACTAGGTTTGTACTCGTACAAGTGCTTCTAAACGGTGGTTCCCGGTAGTGGCTTGTAGGCATTGGGTTAGTGTCTGATCTGATGCATTTTGAGATGATGCATAGAATATACTGGTTGTTAGGGGGGTTATTGAATGATAAATGTATATATATATACCCGTCACCTCAATCTTAATTCTAAACCTATCGGATATGTTTCTATTATTGTTTTTTTTCCTTGGTCTCCTCCCCCTCTTGGTTTTTGGGCGGCGTCCTCGTCGCTTAGTCGTGTCTTCGTGTGGACCTCCGTCAGCTTTTTGAATGATTTTGGGGACCTCTCGTGCTACTCCTTGGTGGAATCTGATTAGCTCCTCTGTATGTCGTGGTGGTTAGACGGGCCCGCTACGTGGTTCTCGATCATTGACCCGTTTTTGTAGTCGTACAGCATGTATTTTGTCTTACGCAGGTTTCTCTGTCGTTTGCAGTAACATAGGTGGTTCTCCCAATCGCGGATGTTAATTTCTGCCTCACAGTCCTGATGGTATCGGAAGGTGGAATTTTTGTGGTCGGGTCTTAAAGGTCTTGGATGCCCATGTCTAGGTTTGTAGAGTATTCCTTCTGTGATAGCTTCTTCGGCGCCCTCTTTCGTCACGTAGGTGAATATGCCCAGACGGTGGGTCATTTGGGGGTCTTCGTGCCTAATGTATTTGATGTATACAGACTCGATGGCTCCGTATGTTAGGAAGTGGTCGACTGCATCCAGAATTGGGTCGTCCAGTTCTATGATTGCTGTTACTATTCTGCCGTGTTCTTGCTCGTTGTGCTGGTTGGTGTCGGCCATACTGGTTGGCTTAACTTCCGGGTGATTATTGCCTGGGCTGGGGTTGTTATCTGCGTCATGGTTTGTCGTGCTGTTGCGGCCACCTATTGAGGGTCCAGGCTGTTCCTCGTCGCGTTCTGGGTCTTCAATCCTCATTAGCGGAATGGGAGGGGGTACTAGATCTTGTGCGGACCCCACATCGAGGTCTTCGTCTGGGTCGCACGGGTCATCCTGGGTGGCCATATTTGCTGGCGCTTGAAGGTAGGCGTTTTCCCTTCGTGGGCTGGGTAATGGTTCGGCATGTGCTCCGTTTGCTGTTGTACATGGTGTTTGTTTCCGGCGGTTGTTCCCTGGTTTCCTTGGTGCATTCTTTTTTTGTTTTGCTCCTTGATTGTTGTCTGAAAATAGTTCCAATTTTTGCCGTTCATCCAGGCAGTGGTACGTGACGTAAATGTGGCTAGTTGTCGAGTGCGCTTCTGGTTTTATGGTGAGGGTGGCTATTGTTCCGAACTTTCCCAATGTTTTCATAATGGAATCCATTGAGTGGGGTGTCTCTGTCCGCATGATAAGTCGGCGGACATTATTTCTTGATACCACCATCTTTTTACTTGTTGGCTGAATTTGGTCTCTGCTCTGGTGAATTTCTCCATCTTAAGACCGTCGGTTGCTTCCTTTGAATATGCACTGGAATAAGCAAAACGTGGATGTAATTTATCTGTTTGAATCTGGGTTCTTCGGGGGACCACAAGCGGGAATCAAATCGAGGAGGGTGGCGTTGCTGGGGACCTTTGCTGCATAGTATTTTGGGTTGGACCATTCTACTGCTATTGGGAATCTGGAAGTTAGGACTTAGTACTGTGTGGTGTTTCCGTATTGGCTCATTTCCTCGATTATTGTCGCTAATCTTGTCATTGGTGGGCCCAGCCTGCCTCGTGACGTATGTTGGTTTTGTCGTGGATATTGTTTAACGCACGTTTTCGTATGTCGTTTGTAGACCTCGGCGTCGATCCATCTGCCGCAGTTCTCATGAATTTTGCAATAAGGTAGGTAACTTTTTGGTGGTGACTGCACGGAAGCCTTCACGGCGTAATATTCTAGGCGGCTGTTTGCTATGGCCGCTTCCAAGTGTTCCCGCTGGAAGTACCTTACTCTGCCATAGGCGGGTTTGTTGTCTCGTGTTATTATTTCGTGGTATAGCAGAGGTCCAAATTGGGCGAAGTGTTGGAAGAATTTTTCTTCGCGGGAATAAACGGGGTCTTTGGCTGGTAGTATGCAAAACAACATGGTGTCGTCTTTGGGTGTTCCGTCGGGTTGAGCGTTTGTGGTTGAGGGTGCTGTCGTTGTTGTCACCGTCGGTGTGGTTGCGGTAGCTGCTAGGTTTGTTTTTGGTTTGGTGATCCTTTTTACCACTGTCGAGGTCGGGGGGGGGGGGGCCATTGTCCTCCTAGGGTTTCTGATTATGTTGATGTCCCAGCCGTTCTTCTTGGTTTGGGCTTTTATTTCCTTGATGGTGTTCAGATCTAGGTCGTTTAGCAATCGTTTAAAGCTGGCGTGGGATGTAAGTTCGTAGTGTTCACTCATCCTTTGACCTGGAATAGAGGCATTCTTTTATCTCATTGGTTTAAACAGGTTTCGATTTCTTTTCTTGCGTTTAAAATGAATTCTGCCCATTTCATCTCGGGTAGGCTGGAGATATTCAGTATGTCATCTTCTTGGTTGGAAGCGTTTTGATTCTCGTCTGGTTGCATCGCCATGTCCTCGCTGTTATTTTTAGATTCCCAACGTCTCTGTGGGTATTGCTTTTTGCATGTTTTTTCATGGAGATGGTACACGTGGGCTTCTATTTTCCTCTCGCAATTTCGGTGGAACTTTTGGTGTTTTTGGTAGTTGCGGGGTAGTCGACGTATTGGCGCTTCTCTGGCTCTATACCGTAGGTCGCAGTTGTTGAGTGCGTTCTGGGCGTCCTTTTGGTAGAAAAAACGGATAAAACCATGTGACACTTGCGCCCTGTTTGTTGGTTACCACTTCATGGTATTCGATTGGTCCAAATTGTGAGAAGTGTCGGAGAAAGTTGTCCTCGCGTAGGTATTCTGCGTCTCCCCAAGGCAGCTGGCAAAATAGCCTGTGGGGGTCCATTGATATTGGTTTAGAGACGGCGTGTACCTCTGATCTGATCTTGTGAGTCGTCGGTTCCTGAGAGGGGGTGGATGTGGGCGTGGTTCCTTCGCTTCGAATAGTTGCTTCCCAATGGTTGGGTAGCCGTTCCACGTGTAGTGTCTTTAGAGTTGCGCATTCGATCCGTTCCAGTAGCTGTCTTAGTTCGTCTCGGGTCTGGACCTTGAAATGCTGTTCCATCTTGGATCTGAAACATGAAGATGTTCAATCGGGACCTAGCATTCGGCGAACGATGTTTCGATCCTGGTTCCAATGGGTCCGGCGGGGGTGTTGTTGGTTTGCTGGTAGGTTGAGTGTCTGCGTCGTGATACATTTTCTGGTAGTTCTAAAGTTTCGATTTCGCATTTCTTTTCACATAGAACCACTTTCGAGGGGTGTGAGGTACAGGTGTGTTGAGGGTCCGGTTGACCACGGATCGTTCTGTACAAGTAGCAGAAAGTGAGTATTAAGAGGATCAATAGTATTATTTGGAGTGCGTAGTTACCACCAGTTAGCCAATTGGTTCGCGTTCTGAGCCGTTCGTGCTGATTCAATATGTTCCTTTCGGAGGCCAAATCCGTTAAGGATCTCTCGTTGGGTTCCCAATCGTTTATTGTAGGCAACACCATTTCTGGCTTTCTATTCCATGATATGCGGAGTTGGGGAGGTATTCTGCTAATGTCGAGTGATGTTTCGGGTTCGTAGATATATCTCACGTTGCTGTTTTTCTTGACTTCTGATTGCACGGTCATTTCTCGGGTTTTTAGTTTACATCCGTCGCTGATTTTGATGAGTCCGGTCCCGTTGATTTGGACTGCTTGGTCAGGGCGATTCTCGCAGATAACATTGCCGTGGGTGAGTTGGGACACTGAGAACAGCCAGGCTCCTTCTGACTTTAGCAGAGTCCAATGGTTGTAATTACCTTCTATGATATTGAGTTTGCATGAACTCAGGTTGTGGCTGCTTCCTAGTAATAATGCCAACTCGCAGTCGGTACTGGTGACTACTTCGCGTAAAGGTTTCGTTGCTTCGCACATGTAGCCATAATGTAGGCTCTTGCAGGTCCGGAGGTTCTCTTCGTCAAATTTGAAAAAGTATTGTTCACCCTCGTCTATTAGGAGATACTCGTCCGTGGGCCTAATGAGGGCGGCTTTGCCTTTGTTGTCCCCTTCTTGTGGTGCTGGTGTTAGGTGCATTCTGTACATCTGGTAATGCGTGCGGCTGATTAAAGGTATGTAGAGAGATACGAATACTCTTTCGTCGTGATGCACGGTGTCCAGCTTGGAAATCTTTAACAGTTCTTCCGCTCTCATGTGTTCGAATGGTAGCGGGAACTCATAATCTTTGGCGTGGCTGCCAAGGTCTTGATTGATTGTCAAGAGCATACCTGAGGTTAAGATGTTGGGGTGTAATTTCCCTTCCTTAAACCATTGCAGTATGTTTAAGAATTTGTCGCTTGTTTTAATCATATGTTTGAAAGGTCTTTCCGTCTCTTTGACCAGAGCGAGTATTTCAAACAAGTACGCGGTGTCAACGTAGTTGAGTTGCTTTAGTTCATTACGGATGTTATTCAGCATTTCATGCTGCAGTCTGGTTACGTTGTATAATTCTTTCAGGGCTCCTGTGATGATGTGTTGGCTCTGGTTGTGGATTCTAATGATGTCTTTCTGGTCCGAAAAGAGGCTGTTCAGGTTCCTGTCGATGTCTTCTGCGTCGTCAGCAGTCATGAGGCCAAACAAACTTTTGCTCACGGTGCCTATGATCCCTAGCGGTACCACTTTTGTGATGCTCCTTGGTGTGCGAATCTTGTCTGGGGGAGGTTGTACTAGAGTTGCCGCTGCTTGCCGTATTTTCGTGTGGATTCTCTTCAGTTTGTTTCCTTGGTGTTGGAAATTTACCGGGTCTATTATTGCGGCGCAACCCCTGGTCAAGTTATGGCATTGGTCATCGCACTCGCCGTCAGGTCTTCTCATAGGGTGTAGACACATGTTACTGATGTGCTGAACCGTGATGTTCGGCGTATGCATTTGTATGAATTCTTCGATGTTTAGAGTGATTATGATTTGCCAAGTTGCTTTTTCAAGGAAGACTCGTCCAGTGTGCTCGAAGTATAGTCCCGAGCTGCGGTTGAACTGGATGAGCTCTTTGACGGGTTGACTCGTAGCTACTGTCCATGCCGCGTATAGCAACATGGCTCCGAAGCCTCGGGTTTTCTCCATTTTGTCGGGGTATCTTGTCTGGAAATTTTTAAGAAAAAGGTGTCCTCAGTAGTCGGTGTTGTCTTCGGGAACTGCCTTTCATTTATCAAGGTGTTTCCTAATTAATTTTCCGTCTGGTAATTTTAGAACGGCGTTTTTTCGGCCTATTATTTCTACGAGCTCGAGGGGCTGGTTATAAAAGTTGTCGAATTTGTGGGTGCGGGGTTCTTTTAAAATCCAAGCGAATTGTCCCGCGCGGACTCCGCTCGGTTTAACCTTTTTGTCATATCTTTCTTTACTTTTGAGTTTCTCTCTGATTTGTCTTTCTCCAGCTGCGAACTTCATCTCCGACAGCCTTTGTATTAGATCTTGTAAATATTAATTATATGTCCGAAGTTTTTCTTCGCTTGGTGTTCTGAGAGGTAGTCTGGCAATCCTTCCGTACACTAGTTCGAATGGGGTGAAATTCGTAACGGAATGGAGGCTTGCATTGAAAGTAAAGGCGGCGAATGGCGCTAGTTGATCCCAGTCGTCATATCTCTCTGAGTAAGTTTGAATGAAGTCTCCTAAAGGGGCGTGGCTTCGTTCTAATGCGCCGTTCGTCTCGGGTCTGTGCCCGGAGCTTGTTAGGTGATTGATTTTGAAAATGTACAGGAGAGCTCCGATTAATTCAGACATGAAACTTGTTCCCCTGTCAGAAAGGATGGCTCTTGGAGCTCCGTGCTGGCAAATGAGGTGTTTGGCCAAGGCCTCGGCAACAGTCGTGGCTCGGAGGTCTTTTATTGGCACTAGAATGACGTATTTGGTCAAGTTGCATTGCATGGTTAGTATATGGCAGTTACCCCTTGGTGTGGTCCGTAGTTTCCCAACGGTGTCGATGGAAACCTTGTCGAAAGCTTCGATGGGAGTGTCGGTGACTATCATTGGTTCTCGTGTTTTCACCCTGGTTAGTTTCCTCTCTTGACAGCTTGGGCACCGTCTGATGTAATCTAGGATGTCGTTTCTCATGCCAGGCCAATAATATCTTTCCCGTATTTTCTGATAGGTTTGGTTAATACCTTTGTGTCCTCCGACCAGGGTGTCGTGCAAGGAACTGATGATCTCCTTCCTATTTTCTTTCCGGGGGAGCTCCGCCTTCCCGTAGCAAATGGTGATCGTAATGGGTTTCTCCTTGAAAGTATCCGCGACGAATTCTGTAATTACTCCTGGGTCCAGGGGGTCCGTTAATTCTCCTCTCCTTGAGATGCGGAAACTTTTGCAATTTTTGCTACTTAGTAAGGATCCGAGGTTTGCGAGGGCATTCCTGATATGTTGAATGTTCAGGGGGTCGTTATATTTTTCTCCTATGACCACTGAGTATATGGTATATCGTTTGTAAGGGGTTGTCATGATTTGTCCTAATTTTGGTTTACTTAGCCTCAGTCCCGTAAGGTGGATAGCTCCGATGTCGTGGAGAAGTCTCGAAACGGATGATGCGGGGAAGCAGTCCTTGGTGATAAAGTGTACTCGGTTGTCTCGATTGTACGTGAGGCACTGTCGGGACGTTATTATTCTATTTTCTGACCGCGCAAGTTGAATTGGCTCCAGATGATCTGAGTCGGTCTGGGGCCCTTCTGGTCCTAGGGGTTCATGTCGTCGATTCATTGGATAGTCCAGTGGAAAGAGCGGGACCATCATAGTGGCGTCTAGTTTTGCTGGGCGCGAGGAATCCGGTTGTGTTGACGTATTCGTTGCGTCTTCGGGTATGTTCGATAAATTGTGGCGCCTGCCTTGGTCTGTTTGGTGTTTGGGCATAGGGGTGCTTTTGGCGATAGGCGGTCCTTCGCAGATGCTAGGTGTTATGGATATGGCTCTAGGTGGACCGATCTCGATTATTTCGTCTGTTTCTCTTCCCAGTGAATTCTCTCTTGCTTCGAGTTCCAATTGTGCTTTTCGGACTAGGTTTTCGACACGATCTGCCATGACTTCGTCGGAGAGCGTATAAAACAGTTAGACCCATACGACGATAAACGTCGTATGGGTCTAACTGTTCTAGTAATTCTCGGGTGTTGTTCCCAGGCCCGCGGCCGTCTGAATAAAAGGTATCCGTTAATGTTTCTTTTTCTACTAGGACTTCACTGTCTGACGCAATTTGGTTTGGTGTGGACGATGAGTCTGTCTCTTCAGATGTGTCGGAACTGCCATGCTGGTCGGTTGAACGGTTTTTTGATCTCTTTTTGTGTATTTCACGTAGTTTTTGTCTCATTTCTTCAACTTCCCTTCTCGAGATGCTTGTCCTCTCGCATATTTCTTCGTATTCGGCTTTAATCGCCTCTAATCCCTGTTCAGACTCGGTTTCGTCTTGGGAATCGCTTGGGGGTACCGGCTCTATGGGTAATTCGATTTGTCCCATCGGTAATTAGCGAACTTCGAATTCGGGGACCTCTGAAGTGTTCTCTGTCTCTTGATCTTGTAGTCCTTTCCATCGGTTATCCGAGATCGGGGCTCCAGATTCTTCGGGGTCGATGGTGGTGGATGAGAGCAGGGAGTCGTTTGATCCCATGAGTGCTTTTAATGAGTCGTTTATTTTGGTGTTGGGGTCGTGTTGTTCGGTAGACGTTGATGGGAATGAAAGAGGGTTGTTTTCGGGAGAGGGGTTGGGTTGGTTGGGTGTGGATTCTTTTTCGTCGGTTACTTTTTTGGCTCGAGTTCTCGTAGCGATAGCTCTTTCGTCGAGGGCGGGAGGCTTGGATCTTGTTTTGGACCCTTTAGGTCTTCCTTTCTTTTTAATTTCGGGTTGAGGTTCCGTGCCCATAGTATTGGCTCTCTGCCTTGGTGGCGGTGGCGTCGCTCGGTCCTGGGCTAGCTTCTCTTTGGTGGCCTTTTCCCTCATGCTGGCTGACCGGGTTAGTCTGGGTTGCGTAGGTGGTGGCGGTGTGCTCGTGGGAGTTTTCCCTTCTTCTGTTTTTTTTGCCGCTTTCCTGGCCATCATCAAGACTCGTGTCAGATATAGTTTGGAGTTAACGTCGTCAATCTCGGGATTTCTAGACAAGGCGTCTGCGTTGCTGTTCAGCTTCCCTGGTTTGTATTTAAAAGTATATTCAAAGTCTGTGAACTTGAACATCCAGCGCATTAACCTCTGTCCGGGGTCCTTGCGGTTGTGCATCCAGGTTAGTGGTTCGTGATCTCCTTGTAGTGTGAATTTCTTCCCCAACAGGTACGGCCGGAAGTGGTGCATTGCGTAGAGAGCGGCTAAGCATTATTTCTCTGTTGTACTGTAATTTTTTTCGTGCTTATTTAGGGTTCGGGACAGGTATGCCACGGGGTGGTCGAAACCGTCCTTCTCTTGGCTGAGTACGGCGCCTATGGCGTAGTCAGAACTGTCCATTGTCAGGGTGAAAGGTTTTTCGAAATTTGGAAATAGTAGAATTGGAGCTTGACATAACTGGTCTTTGAGGAATTGGAAAGCCTCATCTTCTTCCTTCTTCCGGTAAAAATGATGTGCTTTCTTGGTGAGCTCGAATAGAGGCCGGGCAATTTTCGAGAAGTCTTTAATAAATCGGCGATAGTATCCGACTAGACCAAGAAACTGGCGCACGTTTTTTTGGTTTTTGGGGGTCGGAAAGTTCTTAACTGCTGATGTTTTCTTCGGATCCGGTTCGACTCCTTTCGCGCTGACGATGTGCCTTAGGAAGCCTACTTCTTTTCGCAGGAACTCGATTTTGTCTGGTTGTAGTACCAGGTTGGCTGCGCGTAATCTTTCGAATAACAACCTTACCTTTCGTGTGTGTTCTGCTAAAGAGTTTGCATATACAATGACGTCATCGAGATCGACCAGCATCTCTGAGTCTAGGAGTCCTTTTCGTATTTTTTCCATCATCCTTTCGAAGGTCGCGGTAGCGTTACAGAGCCCTTCAGGCATGCGGGTGTACTCCCAATGTCCACGGGGAGTGCTGGAGCTAGATTTGTGCCTGTCCGCCTTTTTCAAGGGTACTTGGCTGTATCCGCTTGCCAAGTCAAATGTAGAGAAGTAGATTGCGCCTCCTAGTTTGTCCAAAATGTCGGCAATGTTGGGCAAAGGATAGGCATCGCCAATTGTTTTTTTGTTCAGTTCACGAAAATCGATTACTACCCGCCATCTGGGTCTACCTTGGCTATCTGGGTGTTTTGGCACAATCCAACACGGCGAATTGTACGGTGAATTAGAGGGCTGAATAATGCCGTTTTTCAATTTCTTGGCGATGTCTTCTTCTAGTACTTGCCGGTGTATAGGGGGGTGCCTGTATTGTTTTACGTTGATGGGTATGTCGTCGATGGTGGGTATTTCGTGTTCTGCTACGTGTGTGCAGGGCAGTGTGTCTCCGGGTAATAGGAAGACGTCCGCGAAATCTTCGATCAGTTTCTCCACGGTTTGTCGCTCTTCTGGGTTAAGATGGTCTTTGCGTATAAGTTCTCTTATCTTTTCAGCCCGGAGCCGTAGGTCCTGCTCGGGGGCTAGTCCTTCGTCTGAACTAGATTCGGAATCGAATGAGGGCACGTAATATTCGTAGTCGAGGATCTCTTTTGGGTCGATGTCTATGCACATGTCCTTGTCCAAAGTGTTTATGGCCATAATTTTGCATTTGCCGTTGTCGTCACTTACGAGCCCTTTACCTAGGTATACTCCTTCGACCGCTTTGATCCTGGGCAAGTACCCCTCTTTTAGGTTGGTGTCAATTAAGTTGATTTGGATGACTTGCCTGGTGCGAGCCCTGATTATGTGGTGAGTAGGTTCTTTAACTTCTTCTTCCGAGGTCCCTGACGAGGTGAGCTCGGGGTCGCTGTCTTCCTCTAGTTGGCAGAAATACGGGTCGTCTATCAGGTCATTTTCTTCGTCGGTGGAGTGCTCTACCTTATCGGCTTGCTTGGTGGTGCGTTTCTTCTTTTTGGGCTTGTTTTTGAGCACAAAAGGCATGGGATGCATCACGTCGGAGTTCACTACCATGGCCTTCGTGCTGTAAATGAGTACCGCTTCGCTGTCCCAAAAATAAGCTCGACCCAACAGTCCGTCCGTTTTCATAGGGAAGTCGTTGTCGACGATAAAAAAGGGTATTAGTTGCCCCTTTATGGTTAGATAGGTGAACCCTACGGATTTCACTACCTCAGAGGGTCCGATCCCTCTGAATTCGACGTCGTTCTTGATCACTTCTAGCTCAGGTTTTAAGATGCCCTTTTTTATCAAGTTGACATCGGATCCGGTGTCGAGCAAAAAGGTCGCCCATGCCTTTTTAAGTTCCGGAATCCGGGTACGGATGAAGGTCTCTTCGTCGCGGATGGCGCTGGGGACTATAGATCGCCAGCACGACTTAATACTTGGTGGTCTTTGGTCAGTTGGTGAAGCATCATGACTCTCGAGGTTCCCGGCTGGTTCGCCGCTGAGGAGGGCTCGTTCGGGGTTGCCCTGGTTCCGACTTGGTCGTTCCTGTAGTTGCTCGAAGGTGGTGGGTTTCGAGGGGTCGGGGAGGGCGCGTTCTGCGGAAGCGAGCTCGATTGGCTTGTCCGTTGGCGATCTTCCCATTGGATATTCTGACGGTTGGGATTTTGTACGTAACTGTTCTGCGGTCGGTATTGAGGTGGCCTCTGAAAGTTGTTCTGGTATTGGTATGACTCTATCGGTCGTGGGGTATCTCGGTTCTGAGGGTCGTTCCAGAAGTTCCGGGGTGGCAGGTTCTGTGGTTGGCCCGTCGCTGCAGGGCGGCGAGCTCCACAGTAGTTTAAATACGGGGGCCCTGCGTTGACACCTCTTCCTTCGTTGCCCATTCTGCGTGTTTCGTGCCATGGGCGTCCTTGGTTCCAGGGTGGCCTGTCGCCTCTTGGAAATTGGGCGACCGGATCTCTGGTGGCTGGGCGATTGTCGGTGCTGGTCGGGAACGGCCTGTCACCGCGCCGGGGCTCTTCGTTCCTCTGCAAAATTCGTATTTGATTTTCTGGATAATCATATTGTCTTGCGGAAAAATATTTTTGACGGCTCTCAGGTATGATTTTTGCGGCCATACGGGTTTCTAACCGGGCTGCTTCGTTGTATGCTTTCTCCAGAGTGTCTGGTCTTTGCATGTCTACCGATCGGCTGAGGTCGGGAGGTAGTCCCCGGATAAAGGCGTCAATGGATGTCTTTTGGAGGGGTTTTATCATTATCGTGTTGTAATCTCCTCCGAGTTCCTCTTTTAAGGCTTTATCCGCACTTGCGAGTAGTGAGTTGAGGTAATCATAGTATTCCCCAATGGACTGTCCTTGCTTCATACGCAGCGATGCGATTCTGTTGCAGTAGTAACTGTAGTCCCTTCCTATTGCAAATCTTTCTTTCAAGTGTTTCAGAAGTTCGTCTAGGTTGTTGAATGTCTTTCCGGAGACGCTATCTCGTGCGGCTCCTCTGAGTTCTCCGATCACTGCTTTCAAGTAATCTTCGTTTTGTTCAAGCGTGACCCACTGTTTCCCTGTGCTCACGGTTTGGGCATATTCTTTCAAGGACATATTTCGGCCATCGAATTGAGGGATCCGCTGTACCGCGTATTGTAGCGAGAAATTGTTGGTTATGGCCCCGGCAAGGGTCCTAGCCAACTCTTCGGCCATGGTTACTTCTGGGTTTTCTCTGCCGTCGTCGGGCATATTGCCGACGTATCGAGTGTCAATTCGGCGAGCAGGGGCGTGGGATGCGGCTGACGGGAGAGCGTTTGTCCCGAGTTATGCTCCTTCTCGCTCCGTCTGTCCTGGTCCGTGAATCCGTCGATTTTTTATTTTTCTGATATGTCTCGAATTAGAGCGTAGCTTTCTCTCTAATAATTTGGTTTTGGTCTTGAGCTTGGTGTTGTCCTTGATTATGACCGAGCAGAGTTCGTGCACTATGCCGATCAGCCGTTCTAATTTGCTTTCGAGGTCCTGAACCTTCTGGTTCAAGTTGGATCCGATCAAATAGTTATTATAATTCACTTCGCACTGGCTTTCTAGTATATTTCCCTGTTCTTTTTGGTTACGCGCTATTCTACTGATGCTGCACTGTATTTCTGAATTAATGTGCTCTAGTTTTCGTAGAGTTTGGTTAAGGTTCTCGGCGGAGGGCTGCTTGCCCTCGTCCATTGATTGGAAGATTGGATCTTAGCAAGTAATTTATCCAATTCGTCTAATAATTCGAGGTGAACTGTATTGGCGGGGTCGACAAGGTGAAATTTGACTCTCTTCCCTCTTCGTTTTCTCACTCGAGGCATAGGCTAAATTGGTGGGAGTGCGTGCGGGTGGGCGCACAGCCGTGGATTCAGGGTGAAAACTCGTGCAAATTAACGCACAGAGTAGAGGTGGGTTTTTAAAGGTCTATAGTGGGTGGCAAGCGGGAGCCTGTGCAAATCAACGCACAAGGCGGGTAAGCACTTATTGGTCTAGAGGGGTGAAGGGCGCAAGGCTCGTGCAAATTAACGCACAGAGTGGAGGTGGGTTCTTAAAGGTCTATAGTGTGTGGCAAGCGGGAGCCTGTGCAAATCAACGCACAAGGCGGGTAAGCACTTATTGGTCTAGAGGGGTGAAGGGCGCAAGGCTCGTGCAAATTAACGCACAGAGCTGCCTATGCCTGTTCCTGAGGACGAATATGGATGTGTTCCCCGGGGTGGCAGGGTAGTAGAATGTCGAGAACGTATTTGACAAGTACTATGTGCAAAAAGGTGAAATAGACGTAATTCAGGAATACAGCGACGAAAATAAATAACAGCAAGCAGTAAAATATGATGTCCATGGGGCTACTCAGTTTCAAGTATGTCTAAGATTCTGTTGATTACGATTCGAATAGCCAATGCGAGGAGAATCAAAGAGTTGACTATTGATAGTATGATCATCAACACGTGAATTATAGTTATTTCCATATAGGCTGGACTCGACGTTTGAAATTATTTATGCTGATGTGTAGCTTGATACCTTCCGGAGAGAGAGGTAGGCTCGATGGTGCTGGAAGGCTTCCTTACTTCAGGAGGAGCTGAAGTCGACTGCGCCGTGGCTTCGATTGGGCCCGGCTTATATTCTCTTCCGCGATGGGTGGGGATGGGTAATCCCTTCGCTTACTTCGCCCTGGAGTGGGGGCCTGGTGAGTAATTCACAGTGTTGTGCCTTATGATGTTTTTTTTGACGTTGATTGCGTCTAGTCTGCGTTCTGGAATATCAAAAGGTCAGAATCATTCACGTAGTCGTGATTGTCTTCCTTGGAGGCTGTTTTGTTCTCGTTAATTAAAAATCGAACTTTCGGTGCGTGAGGTCTTGGGGTGTCATACAAGGGAAGTTTCGGTTGCGCCGGTATTTTTCCATCGTCTTCTTCTGACGGGCCTTCTTGGGTGGCTTTTACCGTGACTTGGCGCACCGTGTGGTTATTGTACACCGTCTTGTAGTGCACGTGCAGGGCTTCAGGTATTTGGGCCCTGAGTTTGAGAACGGCATGAATTAAATATATATTCATCCCGGCAATGGAGATGATTATAATCCAATAAAACCACTTTGTGTAGTTTGATTCGTTTTGAGGGGGCTGGCTGCTGGTTTGTTCCATCCATTCGCTCATGTTGTATTTGTGCAATACTAACAGCGTATCTCTGCACCCGGTTGCTGGCAGAGTGATGTTGTCCACTGTGAGGAAACAGGTTTCTCGAATTTGTAGTATTCCTGCTCGGGATATTTTTGGAAATTGGTCTCCCTTTGTAGTGCAGCCGGCGAGCACTGTATCATTGACCAGTCCGGACAGGAGCCATGATTTTGATTTTTCTAGGTATTCTACGTGAGCTTGGGTGGATAGCTGTGTATGGGTCCTGCAGTACTGGCAACCCTGCCCCGTGGTCAGGATTCGGGCTTCACAAATCGAGCTTTCGTCTATTCGGGGTAACCCATGACAGATAGACCCTCTTCTTAGATGTGTGCATCTGCGATGATTCGCTGGGATGGCGACGACAGCTCCTGGCGGGTTGATACCTATATATTCGTGATCAATTTGTAGTTGCCTGACGTGGCTATTGTTAACCCGCCAAACTATGGGGTGTACTCTGTACATCTGTTACATTTCCTTTTTGAAAATTGGGATTTCCATCTCTATATTGATGGAGTCTACGTTGGGATAGATGGACATTTTGAGTGCCTCGGGTTGTAGGGTCCAGTCTAGATTGGGATATTTCTTTTTGAGACGTTTCCGTAGATCTCGGGATTTGTATGGTCCTAATAAGTACGGGGAAACGATATTTTTGTGAGCGTTCTCAATGATATCCAATAGCCGATTGTACATCATTGCTTGTATTCTTATTACTGGCTCGATCGTGTTGGCCCATGTTTCAACAGCCTCTAGGTGCTCGATCCGATGTGGGGCCAAAAGGATGGCCTTGGATTTGTCTTGGGTTGACTCGAAAAGTTCGGTGGCGGGTTGGATCAGTTTATTTATTTCTGCTTCGGCCAGTTCGGAAATATTGTCGTCTGGTGAGGTTTCCCGGGTCGGGACGAAGATTGCAAATGATTGGTTATTAGAGACTCTTTGCGCGTGCAGGATTATGGGGTCCGATGATTCGGATGCTTCGTTGAATATTTCCGTAGTATCGCGTTGCGCGAAATTCCGGATCGTCTTGTAGGTCGCATCTAATTAGTCCATCTGAATGTACAGGCCTTCGAGTTTATGTAGAAGTTGTTGACATTCTATGCTTTCTGGGTGGCATTTTCCCCCAACCATTCTCATCTGTTCCTCGTATCCGGTTGGTAGGATATTGAATTTTTCGGGGTCGATGGTGATTTTATGCTGATGGTATGATTCGGCTAGTCGCAGTGTTCCGTAAAACTCGAAAAATAGTCCCGCTTCTTCGGGTATCGTTCTCATTTGGTAATCGGGCGTTGCTGCGCTCATGATAAGAAACGCGGTGACTGCTATTCTGGGATCCATTGTTGGGCTCCGCTTGTTCTGGGTATTTCACTAGTAATGTCGAAAAGGATTTCAGCAGTGTGCAAGGAGACCCGTTCCCGTTTGGTGCAGGCTTCGACTGTAAAAGCTTAGAATTTTGCGGTGACCAAAGATGTTGGATTTCCCGATAGCAACCATTGGGGACGATCAGTGTGGCTTCGGTGCTTGTATTTTGCTTTTTGTTCCAGTATCGACGAGATTATTCTGTTTAGTAGGGCTGATATGTTAACTTCCTTAATGTACGATCGCGAATTTGAGGCGTCCGACATAATGTTTGTTTGATTTTTGTTACCCGAACCACGCTCTCACTACCAGTTTTTGTTACGCCCGGGGCGGAAAACCCTGGAAAAGTAAACTAGTCGTATGTTTTATGGGATAGACTTTCCCAAGCAGAGCTGCTACCACTCTGTCTTAATTTTCCGGGGACAGAGACCCGTTGCAGTGGAAACTTGGGTGGCAGAGGCGTGAATCGATTGCGGGTTATTCCCGTACAGGAATGAGGACGGACTGGTAAAATACGCGAGTAGATTTGTTTGACTATGGGATCTGCTGAAGGTCTGGTTCACGGGAGCACAAATTCATAACACTGGGGCTTGAAATTTTAAGTACCGAAGCTTTATTAACTCGAATGGCGTGTTCGAATTATATGTAGCTGTGTTGAGGCGGCGAGGATCTGTCTCGAAGCCAAAATGCGTGTAAATGGGAGGAGGAGAGAGAAACGGACTCAGCGAAACGAGAACTATTAACGCCTCCTATGTTAAGTATATGAATCTTTACCTGGCGTGGTGGGCCTTTCGTTTAGCTTGTGAATACCCGGTGGCGCTCGAATATGCACGCTGTGGGCTAGATCGGTACAGGCGGAGAATGAGTATATCGCTGTTTCTCGTATCGTTCGCTCTTCTTTACTATCTGGTTCCGCGATTCGGGCACTTTATTCGAGATTGGCGTGAGCTGGAGACTTTACTGACACTGGTGGTAGGACTTAATACTTTTGGCTGAACTTTGCGAACCGAATGGCGGGTTAGTCGGAAAAATGGATTTTTTCCCTGATTGTAAGAGGTATACTAAGAGATTTGGACCCTGATCGAGCGAGCCACTGAATGACTGACTTCTGACTGAACTTGAACTGTACTGAGCTGGCCCCCTTGAAGTTAGGGTGCTTATATACTTTATGCGTCTTAGAAGCTACACACCTTGGGTGGCTGAACAGACGCATTCTCAATTGTTTGGAAAAAGTTCTTTCTTCGTAGTTGCTTGTCAAAATGTTTTAAGACGGGTATCCGCGAAGCTTATTGAAGTGTTTGATCCTTTCTCTCATACCGCCATTCGCGGCTGCGGCGTCAACCTTTGCTCGTTGTCTCTCCATTTTGACACCTTTTATGAGCGATGTAAAAGGTCGGGATTATGTGTCTGCTTAGTCGGGAGAAAGGAGTTGAAATGAGTAATACGTGCTTCGTTACTTCACAAACAAAATTGCCGTCTTCAAACTTTACGGCGGACCCTCTTCCCAATATCCTCAAGTGATCACTACCTCGATCGTTTCTCATCATTCTACGAATATTATTCTATAGAAGCAAAAAGCTTTTGCTTTGTAACCTCACAGATACTGTAGAACATATATTTTCCCAAAGCTTTCAATGGTATCAAAGAGTCCACTTTTTTCAAGACCACTTGAAACGAGACACATCTCATTTTCTGGGCCGTAGCAAAGCCATCATCGAATAAGATTATATAGTTTTTTTTTCTTTATTCATTTCTAGACGCTTTTTGGAGCACACTAGGTGCTATTTAGCGTCCATAGATTATATAGTTGGAAGTGTGTTAGTTGGAACTTTGTTGTCTTTTTCAATTTGTGAAAGTGCCATATTTCCACATACTTTTGGATGTCGCAAACTAAATTCTAATAGATATTCGGTTCACTCGATATATTGGTAGATGTATCAAATTACTTGAGACTTTGGCAATTACAAGCGAGCCATCGTTTCCTACATCATTTTCAGAATTAATGAACGCTTTGCTGTGTACCTACTCATGTGTCAAATGTGACTTCGCATTCGTGTCGATGGAAACACATTATTACGATCGATTTTATTCATATCAAGTTGTAATCAAACATCAGTATTAGGTGTTTATCTTGCCACTCAAATTCAAAATTCCACATAGCACAATTACAGATTACGTACGTTTCATAACAGATACTTTATCGAGCGCATCAGAAAGTGAAGCAGATGACAGAGCCGAACACAAGCACACAAGGAAACGCCAAGCACCAAGTCCAAAAATTACATGACCTCTTGCAGAGGCAAGACAGCAAAATCCCTTCAAGACTCGTGAAGAACTCATTTTTGAATAGATGGAGATGCAGAAAAAGTTGCCTCTGCTCACCATACTTCCTGCACCATCAACAACTGAAGTCGATACGGTCTCACAATACTTTGCTGAATCAAACAAAAAGAAGTTCTACAAGAAGATTAATTACTGTTCTCATTGTGTGGGAATGTTTTCAAGAATTGATCGACATATGTTGTCCGCACATCAAGATCTTCAAGAGATACAGCAAATCCTCTTTCTGCCAGTGAGAACAACAGGGATACTATCGGAAGAGCAGAAGGAACGCCTAATTTTGATCGAGAGGATGAGGTTCAGGATGAATCATGTATGGAACAATGATCGAGTCAAGAACCCAACGGGCATCATCTTAACTTGTAGGAGACGGCGCCGCATTCAAGCTACCAGCAAACAGGGAATCGAACAAGAGGATGCTGCAGAGGACAACGACACGCCAAGAGAAGTCAAGAAATCTTCCAAGTTTGTACCTGTACGCGTACCCTGTCAGTTCTGCTTTGGATGGTTCGCAGCTCAGAGCTTGACTCAACACATCCGAAACAAGCTCCCAGAAATGATCAACGCGCATGCAAAGGCCCGAATCACGTTATTAGATGTTATGAGCCAAATACCTAGTACCACTACCCGAGAGCAAGGATCGAGATTGTTGCGAAAGGATTTGGTGAAATGGCAACGGACGAGGTTGGGATCGTAGCGAGAACTCAATTGGTTCTAGTTCTCTTCGCCAACAAATTCTTCCGAAGATACAATGAAATGAAGAAAAAGAGGATATTTGTCAAGAATGGACTCCGGCTGATGGCGAAGATTTTCATTGAGATTAGGAAGCTGAACAACGACATCGAGAATTTCAAAAACGCCCTGCAGCTTCGCTACTGGGGAGAGATGCTCACCGCCATCAAAATAGTCGCCAAGGTAGATCGTACAACTTCGAGGTACGAATCTATCTGAAACGCTGAGCAAGTCCCTATCTACTTGCGGAAGCTATTGAGGACCGTGGAGAGTGAGTACTTGAGGACTGGAAGAGTCGAAAAAGTTTTTGAGCAGTTTCGAGAGGTTTTCGAGGAAGAGGTAGTCCACACTCTTGCCTACACTGCGACGAAATCGAGGAAGAAGCAGTTGAGGCACGTACCTCAAAACGAGATGGAACCGGAACACTTCGAAATTTCCATGGAATATGTAGACGAGAAGAGGGACTTGGGTATCCAGCACTTTTCTGAAGTCAGAGATAAGTATGATTTGGCTCATTACATGTCCCTCCTCAAGACAACAGGAATCATGGTTGGTGAGTTCAATGGTAGGAGACCTGACCAGACAGGAGGGTGCCTACTTGCAGACTACCAAAACGCCAAGTCAGCAGACCAAGAGTCGGAGGGGTTCAAGATGCTAACAGAAGACAAGAAACAACAGCGGTTAAAGTACAAGGAGATGGAAATGCCAGGGAAGGAGCTGAAAGGTGATGGCCATTCATTCATCGGGAAGAAGAATGAAGACAGTATCGAGACCTCACTGAAATTCCGGGCCTACTTTGGCATCACAACCACAAATAAGTATTTCTTCGCAATCCCCACGAAAACCGGCGAAGAAGAGACCTACATGAATTTGTATCCTGTGTACGCCAAGCTGGTGGATGAGTGCAAAGAGATTCATCCTATTGTGGACGTCAAAGCTATCAGGGCCAATAAGGTACATCATCATCACGCTACGTTGCACGGGGTCGTCATAGAAGGTGAGAAGACTGGGCTCATAGCTGGCCAGCTGGGCCATTCTGTTGGCACTCACAATGCGTATTACAAAGAACGAGTTGACATAGATGACGTAGCCATCACTCAAGAACTGGAGGGTTTTGCGGGACAGAGCAAAACATTACAAGAAACGACAACAAAAACTGAAGTGGCTGCTGCGTCATTAGAGTCTTCTGCTGATATACCTTTTGAATCTTTGCCTGGAGCTCACTTAGTACTATGTTCTGACGCTAATTCATCAGAAAAGTACGAACCAGTGCCAAAGAAGATGGAAAAGGAGAGTATAATCAATATCAAATCCATCGGAGACTTTAAACCAAAGAGTAAGAAAACTTCTTTTCATTTTAAAATTCTAGCTACAATTTCAAAAATCGAATTCGATAGTGAATATGATCTCACATTGTTCAAGGAATGTATTTCTACACTCTGTAATTGCCACTCTCCACATTTTAGTGAGAAGAGGAGATCTCCATTTGATAATGCCTTTCTCGTCACAGATAATATTCAAGGAACTCACTTGTACTCTTGTGATTTTGAAGAGACAGTCGAATTTTTCATTCGAGGAAGTGAGTGGCTCATTTTCCTCCAAAGAATATCTAGATCAACTATTTTGGTATGTCAAAGAACATCGGTTTCCAAACTTCAGCTAGATTTCAATCGTTGTCACAGAAATAAAGTATAATTATCCTCATCTATCATGTTATTTGTACGCTGAGGAAGTTTTATTGAATTAATCATGATTCGTTTACAGTGAACGTAAAAAATCGATGGTCAACAGAAGAGAAGGATGCATTCAAAATGGCATTCAATCCAGATCATCCAGACACACGAAGTATTTTCATATTCGAGCAAAACACCATGCACTGAATTATCATTCGTTTTGTGTAATTTAGTCATCATACAATTTGTACTCATCAAACCAAGCCGTGTGAACTGTGAATGTTGTGTACAGTATTACTCATCATCGTAGAAGCTCCACAATAGGGTGTCCGTTACTTCCCAAGTCAAACGCAAACCTCAGCACATCCCCTACATCCGAATTCATTGTTAGTTCTAGCCTCGAGAACTCACTAGATCGACTCATCAATGTTTTCCATCGAGGAAATTGTGTTTTCCTCGCAAAAAGTCTCAAAGAGGGGCTAGAGCTGTCTCTGTGAGAGCCACGAGCGTTCAAAAAGACTATCCTCTGGGTAAAATTGTATACTGGAGTCAAATTCATTGACAATATCACTCGCAGAAGCTTTCCAAACTGGCTAATCAATTTTTTCAATTGGATTATGTTATATACTCCACGGAAACTTTGGAATAACTGCTAGCTCTGACCCTCAAAGAGCCGTGAGCATCTCAAAAAGCTCATTTCTCACGTGAAGTTGTGTGCTGAATCCGAATTCATTGTTAGTTCTAGTCCACGTAAAAGCTTTTCGTTCATATGAAGTTTTGCTGAACTCCATGTTCTGAAAAAGTTTATATGAACAAAGAAAATGAGACTATCCCGCAATTGACGGAGAAACATTTTCTGAACTTGGAAAAACTCCTTCTGAACTCCTACAGAAGTTTGATGGAATTCATAAATAGTTCCGCCAACTCTACACCCGGGCTATTCTTTTGCCTCCCAAAACTGACTCTTTTCAAAGACTTATTCATGAGGGTCTACTCATGGTATGCATAAGGCGCAAGAGAGAGAGAGAGAACAACTTTGATGACGACTCAGAATATGATGGCTGGCCTCTAAATTACCGATCTCGATTAAGTTCAACTCGAGGAGATAAGCTTCGAATTGACAATGTACCCGATGTCATTTCACTCGCGTATTGCTCCCATTGCTCGAGCCAAATTTGTATTCAATTTTTCAAAGAACAGCTCTTCTACTCATCTGTGTCCGACTGGCTTATATTGCTTCCCTTCGAGTCGATCAATCTTGTGTAGCTGCAAATTCTCTCCAGCATCTTGCGAACAACGCCGATCTGAAAACAGATAAGGAATATCCGCAAAGAATCACAGCCGCATTTTTTGAAGAGATGATGTTCCAATTTCCACCGCAAAACAGATTGATCAGCTTTGTAAGGCTCGGAAACGAAGAGAGTTAGACAAATCATTTAGGTTATGGAAATTTTCTGTTGCTCTAAAATATTTCCAAGTCAAATTCGAGACGGATAATTCAACTTATCTGATACCTGTTCCCCATCAAATGGATTGTTAGCTCGGCCACGCGTCAATTTGGTGATTCAGAAATGCATGCAAGAATCTGATGAAGAATGTTGACTTGATCGGTTCCCTCTCTCTGCGTCTCCTTGTATCCCAAAATCTGAGTGGCAGACAGGCACTACAGTCACCTGATGAGCTTCACTTCGTCAATTCGATCAATAACAATGCACGGAAAATGTATCAAGTCCGCACTTTCCATCAGATTCTCGCATGAATTTTTGAATCACCGAATTGACACGTGGCCGAGCTGAGGATCATATTGATGGCGAACAGACATCAGATAACCCGTATAAAAATCGAATTAGGGGGCGCAACGGGGCCCGTACGGGATCCCTAACTGCCCGCGTTCCGCCCGTACGGGCATGGTGCGGGCATGGAACGCTACGCATGCCGGCGCCCTTACTGCGAGTCAGGGCAGCGTTAGGGCACCATTGGGGCGTCACGCGGGCACAGACCAGAAAGCATTATCGCAAGATTGGCTTGAGAAAATATGTGGTTTTGGTACCGAGTTAGATAGTCTGAGCTTGAATGAAGAATAGATAGACGAAAAAGATTCAATCCAAAACTTGAAAAAGAATTACAGAAAATTCTTGTATTGATATGAATTTACAAAAAAGATATTTCCTAGTCCATGTCACATTATTAGCCGATTGTACAATTTCCTACTGCCACAGGCCTGTACAGCCAGAACTTATTGATAAATGTTCAGTCCTCTGGTTAAGAGTCACATGAAATATTTTTCCACATTAAAGTACGAGTCATCAGATTCTAAAGTACTGCGACTTCTGCAGTGCATTGAGATCTATCTATATACTGTCTCACTCGCACTCATGGGTTAGGGTACCATAACCTGCAGTTCACTTTCTATTTCTCCCGAGTGGACGGTTGGACGATAATAGCGTAAAACTAATAAATATCAGTTATCCTCACTGATCATCGATTCATGGCTCAACGATTTTGAAGGCAACAGTAGATTTCCAGATCCACAAGTCATGTGAAAACCCGAGCTCAATGTTGTAGACAGCTGTGTTCTGCTGTCAAAACAGCATATAGACAAGACGAGACAGGAGTGCGGGGGCTATTGAGGCAGCATAAGGGCACCGGACGGGCTGTTGTAAAGTTAGGGCTGCGTACGGGCACCCGTGCGGGCCCCGTCTTGCGCAGCGTTCCATGCCCTCATTCCCCCCTCAGATTGCCCTAACCCCGCCCGCGGCTCCCCCGTACGGGGCCCAATTTGTGTCAGGGAAAGCCCGTCTAGATTTCTATACGGGAAGTTGAGTTGTTCATTCTGAATTTGAGTTAGAAACTTTTTAGAGCAACAGAAAATTTTCATAACCTGAATGACTTGTCTCAATCTTTTTGCTTCCGAGCCTTACAAAGCTGATGAATCTGTTTTGCGATGACGATTTGAATATCATTATCTCTGAAATGCGGCTGTGATTCTTTGTGGATATTTCTTATCTGTTTCCAGGTTGGCTCTGTTTGCAAGATGCTGGGGAGAATTCGCAGCTACGCAAGATTGATCGACTTGAAAGAACGCAATATAAGCCAGTCGGACACCGATAAGTAGAAGAGTTTTTTTTTTAAATCAAATAATTTCGACTCGAGCAATGCAAGCAATAAGGGAGTAAAATGACATCGGGTACTTTGTCGATTTTGAGCTTATCTACTCGTGTTGAAATTAATCAAGATCGGTAATTTAGAGGTCAGCTAGTCATATTCTAAGTTGTCATCGAAATTGTTCTCCCTCTCTTGCGCCTTATGCATGGCATGAGTGGACCCCCATGGATTATTATTTATGAGGAGGCGAAAATACGCCCGGAATTGAAGTTGGCGAAACAATTTATGAACTTTATCACACTTCTGTGAAAGTTCATAAGAAGTTTTTCCAAGGTCAGAAAATGTTCCATCTCCAAGTGTGGGATAGTCTTATCTTTTTTGTTCACTTAAACTTTCTCTGAACATCAAGTTCAGAAAAACTTAACATGAACAAGAAAATTTTTTCGCGGGAGCCTAGAAAACTTACTAGATTGACTAATCAATACCGGATCAGTTCTCCCACGTATCATTTTTCCAACAGTCGAGTTGAATAGAATTCAGGTCATGGGAACATTGAAAGCAAAATTGAATAGGCAGATCGAGCGAATTGTGTTTTCCCCGCAAGGAATCTCGAAGAAAGGCTAGAACTGTCTCTCTAAGAGCCGTGAGCATCTCAAAAAGATCGTTCTTCCCGTGAAATTGTGAGTTTAATCCAAATTTATTGTTAAATTCAGCCTCGAAAACTCACCAGATTGACTCATCAATGTTTTCCATCGAGGAAATTGTGTTTTCCTCGCAAAGAGTCTCATAGAAGGGCTAAAACTGTCTCTGTGAGAGCCACGAGCGTCTCAAAGAGACTATCCTTTGGGTGAAATTGTATGCTGAAGTCAAATTTATTGACAATATCACTCTGAGAAGCCTTTCCAATTGGCTAATCAATTTTTCCAATGAGGTTATGTTGAACTCGTTACGGAAAGTCTGAAATAACCGCTAGCTCTGATCCTCTGAATGCCGGAGTCATCACAAACTAGAATCTTCATGTGGATTGTCTTCTGGATTCCATTCTGTCACTCATTTTGTCCCAAAAAAACTTGCCAGCTTAGTTGATCGAGGTATCCAAGCGAGAAAACAGAATCCCCCTTAACCAACATCTCGAACATGTCCTCAATACCTTCGGATCCTGGAGCAATTTAGACGGACAATAGGAGATATTTCTGTTTCGTGATAGTAGAGCTTCGAGCTCTAAGCTGTCGCTAGATGAAACAAGACGACTATTGAGAGTTTGTTTGTTCATCGTATTTATTCATGCCAAAGTCTGGTTTGAGGCACCAATGGCCATCAAAGCACCTAACAATGACCAGACTCTCATAGAAGACCTGTACAAATTCAAGAGAATCCTTCCTGATGTGGCTGATGCAGCTCTGAGAGAAATCCGTAATCATCTCTGGTATCTCGTTCCCGAGACCAGTGCCATATCAGTTTTGGACAGAAATGTGCCGATTCAAACGAAGATGGAGATGGCAGAAGCTCTTCAGGATGGTGTAGGATTCGAACGTGAGAGTCCCAAGGAATCGATCGTCAACAATGGAAGTGATTCGGATGTTCTGAGTGGCAGGGACATGAATTCTTCCATCAATTCTTATTCCTTGCGGTTCTTCGAGCGTTTTGAGGTCAAGACAGACTTTTCAAAGTTGAGTGTTGCATTGAGGGACAGTGACCCCGACTTTCTGGATAAACTAGAAGTAGTGCGCTTCTTGAGGGTTGTGAACGATACAGCTGAACGGGCCGTCAAATTGACCGAAGAATATATCAATAGGACAAAAGACGAAGATCCAAAGCAAGCTCTGTTTCTAACCATTCTACATTATAAGAGAGCTTATTCTGACGCAAACAAGCGTACGGTTGTAGGAAGAAATAAACATGATGGACAATATTG
Source organism: Eretmocerus hayati (assembly GCA_029851415.1). Taxonomy (NCBI): domain Eukaryota; kingdom Metazoa; phylum Arthropoda; class Insecta; order Hymenoptera; family Aphelinidae; genus Eretmocerus; species Eretmocerus hayati. The sequence goes on from CM056744.1 coordinate 45,943,329, forward strand.
ATGAAACTGATATTCTACATGTTTAAATTTTCCCTAGGCGCCTAATCCCGTGAAGGATTTCATTGAATCACCTGATCGTGTCATACGCACTCAACATGCCTTAGCCTCCTTTTTAGAATTGGAACGAATTCCATCCTAAACAGGAATGCGCGTGTCTCGAATTTCATCAGAATAGCCTCCATTACGAATGAAAGCGAGACAATCACCAGAATGGCTCAGAATCTCCATTTTTTACTTGATGCTCGAGCTCGTGAGTACAGAAGATTCTGTTTCCTCGCTTAGATACCTTGATCAACTAATCTGGCAATTTTTTTGGGATGGAATGAGTGCCAGAATGGAATTCGATAGACAATTTCACATGAAGGATTCTAGTTCGGAATGACTACGGCTCTCAAAGGGTCAGAGCTAGTAGTTATTCCAGAGATTCCGTAAAGAATATAACATTATCTCATCGAAAATATTGATCAGCCAATTTGGAAAGCTTTTCAGAGTGAGATTGTCAATAAACTTGACTTTAACATACAATTTTACCCAGAGGATAGTCTTTTTGAGACGCTCGTGGCTCTCAGAGAGACCGTTCTAGCCCTTCTTTGAGATTTTTTGCGGAGAAAACCCAATTCCCTCAATGAAGAACATTGATCAATCAATCGCGTGAGTTCTCTAGGCTAAAACTAACAATGGATTCGGATTGAGCACACGATTTCACGGAGAGAACAGTCTTATAGAGACGCTCGTGGCTCTCTCAGAGAGACAGTTCGAGCCCTTCTTTGAGATTTTTTGCGAGGGAAACACAACTTCTTCGATGGAAAACATTGATTAGTCAATCTAGTGAGTTCTCTAGGCTAAAACTAACAACAAATTTGGATCCAGTACACAATTTTACGTGAGAAATGAGCTTTTTAAGATGCTTACGGCTTTCCGAAAGTCGGAGCTAGCGGTTATTTCAGATTTTTCCTGGAGAAAATGACATTTTCCCATCGAAAATCATTGATTTGTCAATCTGGAGAATTTTTCAGTGAAAAACTAACGGTAAATTCGATTTCAGCAGACCATTCCACATTGAAAACTGTATTTCAGAAGAAATTGTGGTTCCTATTGAGATGCTCGCACGAGAGTTTGAACGCTGCGAATGAGCTACGCCGAACGATCCACAGGAAAAAGTCCGTGACTCTAGAGTCACGGTTCAAAAGTCGAATTCGACACCGGTTGCATTTGGTATATCATTTTTTGGTGTGCTGAGGTTTGCGTTCAATTTGGGAAATAACGGATACCCTACTCCACAAGTACTAGAAATTTAATTGTGATGTCAAAATATCAATTTCTGACAATCTATCAATTCTTTATGATTGATATCATTGATTTTTGGTCATGATTACACTTGAACTCCATGATTATCTCTCATTAGGCTCACTCAAGTGAAAAATAACGAAAGTGAATATGATATTTGCTTCAGAATCCTACTTTTCACATTTTTGAAACGATTCGTCTGCCTCAGATTGAAGAGGGAAACTTGACATACTTCCAATTTGAATGCATACCATTTCCAAAGCTTAGATGAGGGGAGTAACTAGATGTTTATGGTATGTAGAAGTAATGGCGGGAGACTCTGGACGGAAAGACTCACTACAGAGTCCTCTCAATTTAAATTTCATGTGTCATCTAATCGAAAAGCCCCGCATGTGGTGTGTCTTTTGTGCGATGGAATTTTCCATAAAAGCGATTATCTATCCAAGAAGATTTGAGATTCATCTCTAATGTGACTGGAATTTTCCACGAACGTGAGGACGAAAACTTAACCTCAAGATGATAATAAGAACGTCGAAGTGCTATTAGTGAGAAGTCAAACTGAATTGAGAATCGTAGGAAGAAAACTTGAGCAAATGGAAGAAAAATACCGAAAATCAAAATGACATTGCACATCATTGGAGAAAAATGGAAGGAAATCAACTCAGAGGCACAAAAACTACAGTGACTCAAGTGGAGCTGGTACAATGTACAACATGTTCCAGAATTCGTGTACACCCTGGAAAAATTGGGTAGCGGTGAGTTCGTTATTTCGATTCGTGAGATCGAGAGAGTTTGTTATAACTCCCTGAGTTTGTAACTGTCGTGTGGAAGAAGGTATTTTTCAGCGTTATGTCAGTAACGCTTCATGTGTAATGCTTAACGGTTAGCATTACACCAAAGTGTCACTTTGTGTATTCTGCTTGGTTATGGCTGGGAGGGGTGTGTTTGTCGGCTGCTCTAGTGTTGATTGTGGACCGTGATTTTTTGCGCAAGCTTTTGGCGTCGGAAAATTAGAGATCGATTCGGTATGCTGTGCGTGGCAGGGCGTTCGCGTTTTCGTGAGAGCTATGTCTTGGGCGGGTGCGGTGGCAGCGGCATTGCATAATTCCAAGAGCGCTTCTGCAGAGGCAAGGACGCAGTGCTTTTCGCGTTCGAGTTTGCGTTTCTGTGTTGTGGAAATCGCGGAGAGTGTTGTGGAATTATAAGGTGTGTGGAATGGTGTTACGAGTCATGCGTGGCGACTGACGAGAGCCGACAAGCAGACAACCGTGACCTTGGCCTTGCAACAGAAGGTTGGCATGCCGTATCGTAGCAGAAATTCCGTCGCAGAAGGATCAAACGCAGTACAGATGATGCAATATGTCTGCTGCGAGCCATGTTCTCGGTGCACCAATTGCGTGGCCCGTGACCGGGTGGTGCGGCATGATGCCACGTGTTGGGGTCGTGTTTATTTTTTTCGTCACACGAGGAGCATCCTTGTCAAATTGCCTCGTTTGGAATGTCTATTTTCCGTTGTGATGCGTGGCTCGACCTGTCGTCCGCTAAGGCTCAGTGCAGACAAGGTAGCAGACTCAATGCGGATCGAGCTATTTCAAGTTTGGCGAGTGACCCTTTTGCTCGCGAAAGGTCATGCCTCACTTTTTACTTAGGCTGGGGGATGAGCCAATTCAATCGACCCGATTAACAGTTTCGGCAGTGATACTCCACGTAAGTGCGAGAGATTGGCGCTGTTGAGGTGAGTGAATGTAGTTGGAATTCGCGCACGCGATAAATCGTACGATATGACACATTAATTTTCGCGCGCGCTCAATTACAAAATTATCGCGTTTGCGAGAAGCTGCCCTGGTCCCGTTTCCTTTTTATCCCTTTCCAACATGAGTCTCGTTTACGCTATGGTCCAACTCGATCATGCGCGACAGCAATCTCAGCGTCAACCATAACATTTTAGTTGATGCTCGCGTACGCTAATTCCGACAATCCACCGGATTGCACAGAATTCTCTGTGGGCTTAAACGATGAGTAATCCATATGACAATGAATTAGTATGATTCGTATCATTGCAGAACTCGCGGAACCGCAATTTGAACTCCCGATCGTGGAATGCTGATGATCCTGATGAATGCAGAATCTTGCAATTGAAAACCTAATATTTCTTTTCTTGATCTCGATGACAATGCACAGAGCTCTCCAATGGTTCGAATGACGGGAAAGAGCAACTATCTCACTCGACACCGAGCATCATCGTTTTCCAACGATGTCAGAAACTAGACTTCAATCACGATTTTAAGAATACTCGTCATCATCATAGGTGCATAGTCTCGTGGATAAAAATGTTGTATGGGACCCTGGGCCCTGGCGGTGATGCACAGATCTCTCCGTGGGATCAAATGATGAGTAATCCGCATCACAATGAATTCCTATGATTTGTATTATTGCAGAACTCGCGGAACCTCCATCCAAACTCTGAATTTTGGATCGGTTGTGACCGTATTGAATGCAGAATCTCGCAATTGAGAACATTATATTTTTCGCTTGATCCTGATGTCGATACACAAAGCTCTTTGACAGTTCGAATGATGAAAAGTAGTTACAATTTCACTCATCACTGAGCATCGTTGTTTTGCAGCAATCTCAGGAACTAGACTTTAATCACGTGTTCAACACTCACTTCTTCATGTGCTCCTCACTGACCCTCTAGCTGTTCGCACACGCAAATGGCGTTCATGTACTTCGTGTTGGAGAGAGAGCGCATCCCACTCAATCGTCGCGTACGCGAAATCAGAAAGTCTTCGCGTACGCAAGATTGTACTTCCTTTGCTTACGCGAGATTTTTCGGGTCGGCGCAGAGTATCTACCTCACCAGAATCTCCGGGCGATCGTTGGAGTTACGATGTAAACGGTACTCGAGAGTTTACTACTCGTACTACATAGATAATTCACGAGAATGCCTGAAATATCAGAGGAGTAGCTCGACCAAGTCAGCGACGGAATATTGGCTCACGCAGTCACTTACTTGGGATCAACTACGATGGAGGTGGGATCACAAACATATAACCACATAGAATTGACCAGTGCTGTAAATGTGCACTTCTAAAACCATGAACTATACAGTGCCATTCAAAAGTTTTCAGTGGGTGGACGCTCAGATACCTAATCCTAAACAGGAATGTGCCGAGTCCTATCCGTAATTCAAGAATTGTGAACGAAGCATTTCAAAGAAAGGACAAGATACCAGTTTTCCCTGGGTTTGGATGTTTTTCATCGACTGTCTTTTAGAGCCCTACGCACTGGTCAAAAACAGAAAATTTTGGAATGTTTCCCGTTCATTGTGACAGTTGCAGTTTTGTCACCAACAAAGATACGATTCAGGTGAAAACCCACTATTTTGGGTAAATTGACAGCTCACATGATCTCTCACGCAGGACGTAAAGGATAATCAGAACGCAGTTACGCATAGCATTTTTCCACTCTACGAGATGTTTTTTTTCTGCAGGATTGTCGTACCTTTGTTTACGACAAAACTGCAAGTGTCTCAATGAAAATAAAAGAATTATCAACTTTTCATTGCTTTATCAGGGAGTAAGACCTTCGAAAACAGTCGATGAAATCATCCAAACCCATAGAAATTCAGTACTTTTCGTGTTTTTCAAAAGTTTTCGTTCAAAAATTCCTGTACAATGCAGAGAACTCGACTTATTCTTGTTTGGAATTGGAGTATTTGAGAGTTCACCCATCGAAAAGTTTAGAGCGGTACTGAATGAAAAAGGTACAATCATCTCCTGAAACATCTAGATGGGAGCCTTGGGTTTCGCGGGGTTGGAAGATCATGAGCCGGAAAATTGCATGAAAATACAAAGAAGGCACTCGATGTGAGTGGACCTTGTGAGAGATTCATACATCCTTGAAAGTATGTGACGTGAGGATGTTTCATTTGCCACCACAGCTTTTATCTTGATCACAACGGTGGCCGGTCTCAAAATTTTTCAACTGAGCTTTTCTCAACTTCGAGCTGAACAGAATTTTGTCGTCTCGACTCGTTTCCTGTTTGGATATTTTCCAAGCTTCAATCGATCCGATGTGAGATCCAAGGACTAACGGCTCATGCAAGAGTCATGCTGTATCTTTTGCATGAACTTGGCACCATAACCACCGGGAGGTGTATTCCATGTATGCTTGAGGAGAATTAATAATTTCAGGTTGTTGGACATATGAGAAATTTTGTAACACGAATAAAATGGTGCCGTTCATCGTGAAAATTATCATCGCAGTTCTGGACTCGGGCAAAGCCATGCCGGCGAGACGAGCATAATTTCCATGATTCAGATGAGTAGATAAATTGTACATAAATGAATGCTCGTTTATGAGACAAAAATAGTCCCAATTTCGTCCTCAATATTCTTAACCTCGAAAAGCTATTTTTGTTTTTCGTCGGAACCGTATCTAATACTTTTTGTTTATGGAAAGCTTTCATGCAAGATCGAGTGAAATTTCTCAAAAACTAGTAGTCTCTAGTACTTTGTGGTTTTTTCTCATATTTCACCAGGTAAACAAGGCCTTCTAGGTCGTACCGCCATCACCATTGAGCTGCGTCACTCGCCGTGATTTCTTTTATGCTTGATTCCGAGGAATCCTGAGGCTGGAGAGTGGTTTTTCTCGTTGCAACACTACACTGTAAAAAAAATTTTCGGAAACTGCAACCAACTGATTGAATAAAAAATTCAACGAAACTCGTTGAATTTTCAACCAAATGGTTGAATTTCCCTTTCAACCAGCTGGCTGAATTTTTCATTCAACCAGTTGGTTGAAGTTCTTCGAAATTTTTTTTACAGTGTATATAAAGTCTCGCAACTCTATTTTGAACCATCGCGAATCGCGACAGGCGCACGACGCACGCATGAGATGGTCGACCCAATCAATGCGAGTCTGATTGCAGCATACGGAAGCCTCTAGCTCCTTGTACAGTGAGTAATAAGCTTCACCTTGATCCAAAAATTTTCAAAATGTTGTCTATTTAACTACAGTCGTCGTACATAAGCAAGATTCCTCATCCTTATGATTTGCACTCATTCACGAACCAAAGTTGATTTGCAAAGAAAAGATGTAGTACAGAGAGGTAATTTTTTGTCAAAATCATCACCTGTTGCTCAAGGCAAGACCGTCTAATTCTACTCATGCGTTTTATCTCCCCTCCTGGCTCCAGAAATTTCATTACCCGCCTTTGTTTCTACACTTGATGACAATCCAAGCACAAACTCGAATGTTTTGGAGCAGCTGTCGGATAGCTATGAATGAGCCCTTAGGTGCGTCTGACGCGGGTGTTTGAGAGCGATAATCTGCTGATCTCACATAGAACCCGAGCTATTTTGCAAAATTAGGCCTTTGATGGGGGGGGGGGGAGCACTCCATCGCAATTATATCTTGGTTGTGGTTGGATGAAATCAGGCGCACTTTAGCTCATTTTTTGGATTTTGAGCACAGTTCAAAGTCGATATTTTTGAACTGGGGCTCGATTCGGAGGGAATAGGAGGATCATGCAGAAGATATTGCATGACTTTTGCATGAGCCGTTAGTCCTTGGATCTCACCTCGGATGGATTGGAGCTTGGGAAATATCCAAACAGGAAACGAATTGAGACGGCAAAATTTTGTTCAGTTTCAACTTGAGAAGAGCTTAGTTGAGAAATTTTGAAACCGGCCACCGTTGTGATCAAAATAAAAACTGTGGTGGCAAAGGTGACATCCTTACGTCACATATTTCCAAGGATGTATGAATCTTTAACAAGGTGCACTCACATCGGGTGCATTTTTTGTATTCTCATGAGATTTTTCGGTTCATGATCTTTCAACCCCGCGAAACCTAAGTCTCTCATTTAGACTTTTCTGGAGATTATTGTACCTTTTTCATTCAGTGCCACTCTAAACTTCTCGATGGATGAACTCTCAAATACTCCAATCCCAAACGAAGATAAGTCGAGTTCTCTGCATTGTACAGGAATTTTGAACAAAACATTTTGAAGAACACGAAAAGTATTGAAATTCTATGGATCGCATTAATTGGTTGATAATTGGGATCGTCCTCTTATTTGCACATAAAATTGTAATTATCTTCAATCGATCTTGGAGGACTAGGTTTGTGTGGATGGATATACAGAATATTTTGCGAATTTCTTCTTATATTTGCGACGTTTCGTACAGTGGAATTCACTGTCCTCTTCAGGCTGGGAACATATAATACAACAGATTCACGATACTAATGACAAATATTTCATAGAAGATCCTACGATATAAAAATATAATACATGTACATACCATAAAAGCCAAGTTCTTTGAAAAGGTCACATATTTACTAATCAATGGGTAGAAAATCGTTCTACCATCACGTTTGAACTTTGAACAGTGAGTGAGACAACGAGCTAGATTGATGCTCAAGCTTTCGTATATCTATATATAATACAGTGGTGGTAGAATGACTGTGTAGAGAGAGACAGTAAGAACTAGAGACTAGGAAAGGTATATTGTCATACTTTTATGCTATTCAAAAATGGAACTGGACAGTCTGTTGAGATCACGCGTATCAGTCTCAAGATTGATGTTGTTATCTGTATTGATCAAAATCATTTCACTGAGTAATCTCTTGTGAAGATGAGGTTCTCGGTCCAATATTTTCACATTCGGCCAATCAAATTCATGCCCAACCCTTGTTAGAATAATCCATTCGGTCCGATTCAATCTGAATAGGAATGAATCAGTTAATAGGAAATTTGAAGTAGGAATAAATAGGAATTAAGTCCATTGATAGGATTCAATAAGTTTGAATAGGAAATTGAAGAGAATACGTTTTTTTACCCACAGCTGGATCGGATCGAATGTCGGACTTTATTGAGACGAATAGGATTTAATCGGAATACATTATCATTTCTCACGGGTCGATTGGGATAAATAGGGCTGTATAGGAACGAATAGGATCCAATCGAAATGAGTCGGATTCAATTGGTTTGCATAGGAATTAATCCAGAGCCGTCTCTCCCAGTAGGCCGAGTAGGCCCGGGCCTAGGGCCCCACGCTCGCGCGGGGCCCCTTGAGGCCGGGCATAAGATCGTACATTACGTGTCGAGTGCCGGGGAACTTCGTACTTCGGGAAAATTTTGCTGAACGTTAGTGAAGCCGACGTCCAGCAAAGTTTGAATAAATAAGATACAACAGTGGATGACGGAACTCATGAAAAATAATTATTTGGTGAAAGCTGTTCGCTGCCGAGGGAATTTCACATATTTGAGACCTACTGCGTCGTTGCGTAACATAAGTCAAAAATCCATCACTCAGCTAAAATAATTTTTTTTCTCAGCCAAAAGTTTTTTTTGTCCGAAGAAGTAAGAATGGAGAGCTCACAAAATCAGTGTGGTTCTTCAGCTATGTCTGAATTCTTTATGCGAATGATGGCAAACTGTTTGCCAGTTACTAAGTTGACTTTATGAGGAATTCCACAATCGAAAATGATACTGGGGTGAAAGAGTTGAGTAGCTCGATCTCTGGTGCCAAACTCGTCGAAGTTTTGAGATGAATACGCTGAAGTTAAGATTCGTGCAACTCGGCCAAATCAAAACAATGGAGTCCATTCATGCAGTGAAAAGTATTTATTCTCAAAGATAAATCATCAAGATACATCCATTTATTCACAGTCTGTGTCACTGTTTACAGCGTGATTTGTAGATAGTTGGTCACGCCGACTAAATGTCGGTGCAACTAGAACGCATCTCAAATCTCTTCGCGATCGATTCATTAATATCTCGAAGAGAGGAGCTCTCAGATCCACCAAGGAAACAAAATGATCTCAGATAGTACAGTTTGAGGGGAAAATTGAGGAGAACTTTTAAAGGAAATTTTGATTTATGTACAGCTGCGGTTTGGACTGAAATCTTTACCTTCCATGTCTATTCTCACTGTCATTCCTCAGTTTAATTCTCTGGCGTGACAAACTGCAAGGATGCGAAATTCCTTGCTTTCTTTTATTTTTCTAAAATTGTTATACTTTATTCTGAATTAACTGTACGTCAGCTTGACGTGACTTACCTTGCCATTGAACTCAGAATTCTTCCAAATTCTATCAATATTGTGTCAAGAATTTTATATTGATATCAAGCAATCGAAAGATTTTTATTTGACTCATTAATTTATAACACTTTTGATTGTAAGAATATTCTACGGTGAAAGAATTTGAGAGACAATTATGAAATGAGAAGATTCAATGAATTCATAAAAAACAACAAGGTCAGCAAAGTACTCTCACTTTTTAAGAGAAAATTCATTATCATATAATGATATCATATTATGTGTGGTTTTCGACTCTCATTGGGGATAGGCATTTGGGTGGGTCAAGAAATGATAACAAGCAAGAATGCGAATTGCATTTAATCACTGTTTATTTAGAAATTCGTCACACGAATTAGCGTATTTTTAGACATGTAAACGGGCATTTATTTTGACCGTAAATTAATTCACTTGATAATATATGAAAAGAGAAACACTGATTTTACAATACTCAAACTATTATATTACGAAAAATCACTACTAGAATTTTTACTGATACGTCGACACTTGTAACCGAACGGAGAAAAATAACGACCATTAACTCAAAGAAATTAACTCTTATCTGAAAAACGACTGTCACGTCAAAAGAATATAAGATGCCCGAAATTGTCAAATAATTATTAGCGATCACTGCTTCAAAATAGCGAGAAAAAGTCGCACGGTCGACCTTCAAACCGAAAGGGTTGACGCGACGCGGTTGAGAATTCATCCGCCTGCAAGAAAATTGTTTATACGTATATATCACAAAACTCCCCCACTGGCGCAGCGATTCCGATTCCACGAAAACTACTCACGGGGCATGTATTAAAGAGAGAGGCCCGCGCGCCGCACACTGAGAATCCACTTGCACGCGCGGGGGTGCATTCGCCCTTGATTCACTAAGAAAATAAAACTTGGGATAATCCTTAAGTGATGCGGCAGCAAGGCTCTACGTACGTGACATTACGATTAAATCGCCATCAGTACACGAGTCAAGCGTCTCCTCCGAAAATCTAGTCGGGGATATTTTCACCGCTAACCCAAAAGGATGAGAAGATCAATCACAGGCATTTCTAATCACATTACCACAAGGGCCATGACTCGAAAACGATTGCCTTTCTCGTCGATCAAAGATCTCGGAGAAACGTGATGGTTTGATCAAGGCAGGAAAAAAAAGGATGAGGTATTGGGCACCCGAATGCTACGATTTACCGGCACGCCTAGCTCCAGGCATCAGCGTGCTTTCTTTCGTTGCGGCCTCCTCTGATCACTCAAAGTGACAGGGATAGGGTAACCCAGGAAAGGAGATGAATTTCATCACATAGCACTTGACAAGTTGGCACTCTACTTACGTCGACTTCTTGACGATGCTCTTGCTACGTAGGGCATCATCAGGGCTGCAGCTCAGGAACGCCTGTTGCGAAGAGCATGGTGAGTCGAGCCGTCAAACTCCAAGAATGGATGAGTCCATCTTCTTCGACTCGAGAGTCGGATCCTGGAGAGCCTCCAGGTGTTGATCCTTGGATGAAATCGACAAGAATGCCGCTCCGCTGCAGCTTTCCCAAGCACATAAGCTCGGTTTCCGCGAATTAAGCTTCTCTCCCCCCACTCCTGGTACGCTCGACCAATCAGCGTCGAGGTCAAAGAAAAGCTTCGAATTTTCAAATTTCCAACTATCGAGTGGTAGGGTAAAATTACTAAAAATAGTGATTTCCCCTCATATCGTAGTTGGAATACGGGATAAAATGTACATACTTGCAAGTTATTATAATTAATTACACTAATTATTAAAATTAAATATGATACAAGTACTGTAGCATGTAATTTTCAAAGCGGCGCGTATCCGCGCACGCTGATATAGCAGCCAAGCATGCTATACCGGCACTCAAAATGGCCGCCGCCAGCCCCTTGCAACAGGTTGTTTACACGGCTTCCTGGTGCTCGCGCTACGTTGTGGAGTGGTGTTTTAGTGTTCCGGGTGTGTAATTGTGTGCTGTGGATCATTAGGAACCTGCAGCATCGTCGCCGAGGCGTGACACTGAACGGGGCGTGAGCTGTGAGCGAGACAACCAGCGTCTGCTCGAGCCAGCAAAACCGGGGTGTTTACATCGTGAGTAATTTTTTATTGATAATTCTAATTAACAATTATTGGTCGTAGCACCTGCGCTAGGCCTTTTTCTTCAACATAAGTACCCTGGGAAAACTGGGGAAGTCATACTCACAATGTATTCTGTGTTGCAACAGGACACTGTTTTACCATGCATTAGCATGGGGAGCCTCGGAACTTGAGCGAGGTCCGGAATCAGAACGAGGCAGATCACCATGGTGACGGCGTTGTTAAAAGGAAGTCGCATTTTGATTGTTTCGTCGAGCTTTTTCTCTGTGTTACCGACGCGCGCGATCGATCGCTACTCACCCAACCTGGATATTAAAGGCGCGCGTCCACTGACGCTTGATATATTAGATAATCCACTGCGATGTGAGGAATAATGCAACCTGACGGGTCTCAATACTTCTGAGTGATGGGTATGAATTAATTATTGTAATATATTGCGGCATTGGTGCGAATCGATTGCAATACTAGTAATGGTCTGACTCGGCTTATTTGAGATATAGATGGATTGATATGAGTCTCGATCGTGTAAGCGAGGGTGGCTGCGGGGGCGGCTGCGGGGGCAGAGGGGGTGAGACAGAGCAAAATCTTGAAGAATGAATTTTTTTGAGCGGGAGAGATCTTTACAAGGGTATTTCAAGGTCGCTGAGTTCAAATCTGGCATCGGCAAGACTCGATCTTGAAAGCGGGGGAGGCTGCGGGGGCGGAGGGTGCGGTACACAGTGAGATCGTGGAGAACCGATATTTTTTAGCAAAGACGACATTTTTAAAGATATTTCGAGGTCGTTGAGCTCAAATCTGGCATCGGCGAGGCTCGATCTTGAAAGCGGGGGAGGCTGCGGGGGCGGAGGCTGCGGTACACAGTGAAATCGTGGAGAACCGATATTTTTGAGCGAAGACGACTTTTTTGAGATATTTCGAGGTCGTTGAGCTCAAATCTGGCATCGGCGAGGCTCGATCTTGAAAGCGGGGGAGGCTGCGGGGGCGGAGGCTGCGGTACACAGTGAAATCGTGGAGAACCGATATTTTTGAGCGAAGACGACTTTTTTGAGATATTTCGAGGTCGTTGAGCTCAAATCTGGCATCGGCGAGGCTCGATCTTGAAAGCGGGGGAGGCTGCGGGGGCGGAGGCTGCGGTGCACAGTGAAATCGTGGAGAACCGATATTTTTGAGCAAAGACGACTTTTTTTGAGATATTTCGAGGTCGTTGAGCTCAAATCTGGCATCGGCGAGGCTCGATCTTGAAAGCGGGGGAGGCTGCGGGGGCGGAGGCTGCGGTACACAGTGAAATCGTGGAGAACCGATATTTTTGAGCAAAGACGACTTTTTTTGAGATATTTCGAGGTCGTTGAGCTCAAATCTGGCATCGGCGAGGCTCGATCTTGAAAGCGGGGGAGGCTGCGGGGGCGGAGGCTGCGGTACACAGTGAAATCGTGGAGAACCGATATTTTTGAGCAAAGACGACATTTTTAAAGATATTTCGAGGTCGTTGAGCTCAAATCTGGCATCGGCGAGGCTCGATCTTGAAAGCGGGGGAGGCCGCGGGGGCGGAGGCTGCGGTACACAGTGAAATCGTGGAGAACCGATATTTTTGAGCAAAGACGACTTTTTTGAGATATTTCGAGGTCGTTGAGCTCAAATCTGGCATCGGCGAGGCTCGATCTTGAAAGCGGGGGAGGCTGCGGGGGCGGAGGCTGCGGTACACAGTGAAATCGTGGAGAACCGATATTTTTGAGCAAAGACGACTTTTTTGAGATATTTCGAGGTCGTTGAGCTCAAATCTGGCATCGGCGAGGCTCGATCTTGAAAGCGGGGGAGGCTGCGGGGGCGGAGGCTGCGGTACACAGTGAAATCGTGGAGAACCGATATTTTTGAGCAAAGACGACTTTTTTTGAGATATTTCGAGGTCGTTGAGCTCAAATCTGGCATCGGCGAGGCTCGATCTTGAGAGCGGGAGAGGCCGCGGGGGCGGAGGGTGTGGTACACAGTGAAATCGTGGAGAACCGATATTTTTGAGCAAAGACGACTTTTTTGAGATATTTTGAGGTCGTTGAGCTCAAATCTGGCATCGGCGAGGCTCGATCTTGAAAGCGGGGGAGGCTGCGTGGGCGGAGGTTGCGGGACACAGCGAAATCTTAGAGAATCTGTATTTTTCTGAGCGCAGAAGACGGTTTTTAGGATATTTCGAAGTCACTGAGTGTGAATCTGGCATTGGTGTGTCTCAATCTCACGAAAGGGGGAGGCCGCGGGGGTGGAAATTGAGAGTCAAAGCGAAATCGTGGAGAATCCATATTTTTGAGCGTAGATGATGTTTTTAAGATATCTGGAGGTCGCTGAGTGTGTAATCGGTCCTGTCAAAGCTCAAAAGCGGAGGATGCTTCACTGTGTGGGCGAAGAAGGTGGGCACACCTCCCTTCAAGAAGCAAGTAGTATCATAAAACTGACACCAAAATCTACCCATAAGGTGTCTTTCGAGAGCTCTTACACAATAAAATCCGTTTCCTTCATGATAAAATGGGTAATCATCGAGTTATAGATTAATAATGGTGGTTCATGTCCGAATCGATCATTTATAGTCGCCCTTGACGGACGTGAGGATGGCTCTCAATATGCTAGATTGTAGCTGGATGACTATAAGAAATTATATGTACATCGTGCCACAATCGCCTGGGTGCCAAATATTGGAATATTGGGGATCTGACGCTAATATGGCGTTGTAGGCAGAGAAAGAATCGAGAAGGAGTGGAAAGTGTCGTATTTGATGATGTCTCGCATGACCATTACGTTTAGCATGCAAAAAATCGTACTTTGAGCATTTCCCTTTCTCGGCACCATCTTATCAGTCATCAATCATTCTCGTTCTGAAATTCCTTGACTTGCGAGGGTTCTCTTGCAGAAATCTTCGGAATACAGCATCCCGATTCATCCTGCTCGAACAATCTTTCATTTTTCTGTAAACGCTTGATTAACACTCATGTCTCGTAATAGAACTGCTCTGAGATTTCAACGAATGTATGAAATAGAAATGCGAGAAGAAGAACGGATATTTGATTTTATACTATTCATCGTACTTGAAATTCTGGTTCGAGCAAGGAGTGCAGTTCTTTTTATTATATTGCGACTTAGCAAAATAATCATCTGTAATTCCTGAATAACTCACGATTGTAATTTCAAGGAATTGGAGATGAGCGGATCACACATTAAATAATCGGAAGATGGGTTTTTGACTTCCACGCTGGATAATTGACTTGTTGCGATATGCGCACGTGCACACACTCTCACACATACCTTTATCATCAACATCAACATTCAGATCGGTCTGTGTTTCACTGTCATGTTTTTTTTATTGACTCGATTCCATTGATAGTGAGAGCAGACGAGTCCGAGAAAGTCACCATAACCCATAACCTCCAAGAGAAGAATTCGCACTCCAAGTGAAGTTTTTTGTGCTGTGATTGTGAAGTGATATCGAGGATGGACGAGGACGAAAAAGCAGAGAAAGCGGTAATTATCTGTGTTAATTATTTACTATTGCTCCCTTCATACGGTTAGAAATACTACAAGTATTTCATCAATGCTTTGATTGGCTCAATACCTCTTATATTCTACTTAGGCTGCTTCTCACAAAACACTGGCCTCTATCGAATCTGACTGAAGTATCTTACGTTAGTTCAGAGCTTGTTAAATGAAATTTAATAAAATGTCACAATTACATTCTTGTAAATTCAAGTTATTGACATCTTGGCGAAAACGAATTGAAATTATTTGATTGCTTGATGAGGCTAATTATTAGTCAAATTCATCTTATCCGATTTGTTCTCAAAAATGCAAAAATCATTTCGGGTTAATTTGGACCATTTAATGAATTCTCTTTTGCCACAAGTGAATTTCTTTTTTTTTTTACAAGCAAACGCGTGACTTTCACTCCTTTTGCTCTACTCGACTAAGAAAAGTGTTCAATATTATTATTTGCTAAAAATAGTACTGATTTGGGTTTATCAAGATTGATTCCTGGAGTTCGCTGAGCATAATCTGATATTCCGGATCAGTAACTTGGGAGCTAATGATGATGTAATTGGTGATCAATTGGTATTTGGTTTGCAATCTGTAGATTTTGAATGACAAACTAATTCTACGCGACGATTGACAGTCCCAAGCCTATAATAATCTTTTTTCTTTTGGATACGCCGGTAACCATTACATAGATTCTGAATTCGTCACAACAGATCCAAGTTTCGACTGATGCTGAGAGGTTCACCAATGGCTGTCAGAAGATCGCGGCACCATCACCTGCGCTTTCTTTGGCTGCCAAAATTGCTACTCTTCGAAAAGGAAATCAACCGACTTCAATCATGTTCGAGAATGGTTCAAGCTTCTCTAATAAGAATTCTCGAGTGCCTCAAAGCTCTGCAGCGCCACGGACTCCTTTCATTCGTATTGGAGGACGCAGTATTCTGAAAGTGTCCGCAACTAAGCCCACGAGTAGCATGAGAGAGAATCGTCGATGCAATACATCATTGACGATCACATCGAGCTCGGCACCACCTCTGGAATCGAAGGTCACTATCCCGAAGAGCTTGCATACGGCTAAAAGCTCAAATTCCAGCTCTCGGAATATCGTAGCAGCACGGCCAGCACCTCTTCTGGCTTACAGGATCACAGCTTCCGGGAATAAAATGAAAGTGCCACCAACGACAATGTATGCCCAAAACCTGAGTTTGCTGAATCACCATCAAGTGCCGCAGACTCGGCCGCAGAGCTTTGCAACGCCTCTGTCACCATCCGTCAGATACACGGAGCCACTCATAAGTTTGCACCCAACAGCAACAACAACTGCATCCCCAAACAGTCAGCATTCTACTAGGATTCTTTCGTCAAAGACAGTATCAACCAATGTATCAAGTGTAGCACAACCACTGGCTCCAAAAATCGCTAACTTTCACAACTCGTGCTCCGCTCCACCCGACGTTGCTACGACCAGGTTGAGCTCTGATGTTGGCTATCGAAATATTGTGGCACCGCAACCCGCACCTCATCTGACTTACAGAATTGTGAGTTCTGGGGCCAGAACGCAAAAATCATCATCGAGAGAGATTAGGCAGAATCTGAGCTCGACAAATGACTGCCAACTACCTCAAAGCTCTGCTGCTACAAGCTCCGTCCGTGGTCTTGAGAATGTTGCGAAACCGCCAATTGCGCTTCCCTTAGCTGCTAAGATTGCTGTACATCGGGACAGGAATCAGAGTGTTTGCAAAGGCGTATTGAAGTCTTCGAATGAACTTCGAAAGCTTCAAAGCTCTGCATCGCCGCTTAAACTATCCGTTCGATGTTCTGAACTACGCAGTGTGCAAAAATCAACCAGTACTGTAACTGTACCTAACTTGTACTCAGGAGATGAAAATCTCCAGTGCAACCCAACACCAAGTTACCCATCAAGTTCGGCACCGTCGATGCCATACTCGAATAAGTCGCTCTCGGTTATGTCGAGAGTCGCTCCAAACAGCTCGAGTTTAGTTCACGACATTGAAGAGTCATCTTCAACACAATCAAGATCTGCACCAGCTCCTAAATCTGTTGAGACCAGGGCACATATAAGTGCGCCACTAATCTCCCCAACATTATTTGATTCGTCTGTTGAGCGTCACGTCCCTCCAAGCCCAGATTTAACGCTGATTCAAACCGTAAGGTATGGCGAAGGACACAGTGCTTCTCCGGTACCCTGCGCAACGGATACGAGTGATTCGCTCGAGCTGCAACATGAGTCCCTTTCTGGATCGGGCATCACTCAAGACACCGCTCTACCTCCGCTGAATCTTCAGACTCTCAACATAGAACGAACGCCTAATTTGATGCAAGATAACTCTGCAGCCTCTGTAACAAAAGATCTCCAAGAAGAGAGAGATGATTCAAGATCGACAAATCACTCGAACTGCAAGGGCGGCAGGAAGTCGATCCGGTATTTCAACAACCATCGTCCGTTTAAAATCAACACCACCGATAAGAAAAATAAGAATATAAAGTGAGTTTCCAAATCCCTCCTGATCTTATACTTTCTTAAAGATAGTAAATACTTACACGGATCACTATCGAATGATCACAATCCATGAAATCCAATCAATATCACTCAAATAGCTGATCCAATTGAGTTTCTTTGCCATACTTG
Source organism: Eretmocerus hayati (assembly GCA_029851415.1). Classification (NCBI taxonomy): domain Eukaryota; kingdom Metazoa; phylum Arthropoda; class Insecta; order Hymenoptera; family Aphelinidae; genus Eretmocerus; species Eretmocerus hayati. The sequence continues at coordinate 45,960,958 of CM056744.1, forward strand.
CTGCCTGCAATTGATTCAGAGTTTCTGAGAATTGCGATATCTCCGACAATAATGTGTGGATAAGCTAGATTTGACGTTATTAATGGAAATCACTCACGCGTGAACTCCAACAATTCAATATAAATGGCAAATAATTTCAATTTATGTAGCAGACATTCATTGGAGTACGTGTTTGGAATCATGAATTTCTCCTCATTTAACTTGGATCCACTTGTCATTCTCGATTGATCATCAATAAGAGAGTCAGCGGTGACGATTTCGATAGAGCGTGTGATCAAAATTAGTAATTAGTTCTAACACACTTCTAGTAATTGGAAGATTTGACATAAAGTTTTTGTTTGGTGTCCAATTATGCTAAACAACACAGGTATATGGTGTGTGTTGGCAAAGATCCACAAGGAAAACCGTGTAAGACTACTGCAAAGCTCGACTTGGAGAAAAATGAGTGGAATACGGATAAGACACTTCATGTGTGTGAACCGGATCGAGGAAAAGAACAGACCCCAGCTTTTGAAGCGTTGCTAAAACGACTTCTGCGCCAAGATAGGGAGTCCGATTTGGAACGTTGTTATCTACTGGCCCAAAAGGAGTAAATTATGAATTTTCATATTTTCACAAAATTGTGATGTATACGAAATCACAATACCCCTCATAACTTTTCCCACGTAAATTAATGTTGCGCCTTTCTGGATACCTGTTGTTGATTCCATCATCAACATATATCACTATGTGTGACTTCAAATAAGTCCAGATTTTTCAAATTATTTATGAGCCCAAAACTCCACACTTGTGGCGAAGTCACTCATTTACTGGAATTCAAAAAGTATTGTGCGTAAATACCGAGTACAATTCGGGAGATGAGGTTCATAATTGAGTGCAAAAAAAATATTCATGCAAAATATTCACTTTGCGAGGTGAGCCAGGATTGTAATATAAATCTACGAGATGATTTCGATCATGGTATCACGGGAATGATGCTTCATAACATATCCGAGCCCTAATCCTTTCGATTACAGATTGCTCATATTCTGGGTACCATTTTCACGCGAGTAGGACTTTTGCTCAATTTTTATAGCTATTTCAACGAACTGTAGATAAGAAACTGTGCATCATTCCCTCTGTAATTTTTAGGCATGTGAGTTTAAAGTGTCCGTGTTATGCTCCTAATTTTCCTGAGAAGGTCAGACGATACATGTGAAATCTGTGCCGAATGACGAGTATATTCAACTATGGTATCAGACTTCACCTGTTCCGAAGCGTATTCATCGTGCACTAGTGACTTTGTGTGTAGATAGGCATCACAACTTATAAGGATCAGCGTGGGGAACTTCTCGCTGTCGTTTTTGCTGGTCGATATATCTCAAATTTTCCACTTGAAATAAAAGATACTTTTTTTTTATTATCCAAAAATAAAAGATACTATTGACGATTACAGTTACCCCGATGCTGCCGAACTGCATCCATTGAATGAGTCAATGCTGCGTAAAATGCGAGGGTGGAGAAGTGAGGGAGATACGGTCCAGAGTGAACCTCTCAAGAATATCGAGGAATTAACTGCATATCTTGAGAGAAATCCGGAGGTTCTCCAGTATATTCTAAATTATGAAGAAAATCCGAAGAAGCGCGAGCTGAAATTTGAAGAGGTTGTGGTGAAAGGTCATCGTCATCTCATTCTCTACGATCCTGAGCTTGCTCATCGAATGAGAGATTCTACAACCTTGAATATCGATGGAACATTCGATGAGCTTCCCAACCTCTCGGATGCCCAGCAACTTCTTGTGATCATGATGCAGAAATATGGGAAGGTAATCATACTACCATGAAAATAATTACAAGTGAGTCCGCTATACGAGGATAGGCCCGCACCGGAACTCTCTCTTGATTCTCCATTTGCTCGTGAAGTCTAGAATACACTACCGGGCCAAAGTGTGTCGCCTAAAAATGAAAATTCTTCCAAATTATAATACTTGATCTTTGCGTCTTCAACGTCCGAATGTTAAATCAACATGTAGGCTCCCAGCCGGGCTTATGAGACTTCCGTGAGCTTGCATGATCCTCGTGACATATCTGATGTTACTATGGATGGGAAAACCCTTTATGGCATCCATCGTTGAAAGCGCGACTTTCGACGCATCTACGCTACGCGTAGATGCGCCGAAAGTCGGCTTCCACGATGGATAGCCATAAAATTCTGTATGCATCTCGTTCCGAAAACGCGTTTATTAACAAAACTCGTGCTGTTACTGCGTAACAGCACTCGTTTCGTTAAATAAACGCATTTTCGGCACTCGATACATAATATACTATTTAAAGATAAGAAAGTTACCGATTTTCCTGGCAAAATTCCAGCAGTGTAGAGGTCGATTGAATATTCTCTCTGGGCATGCGTCCTTTCGTTATCACTTCCCTTAACTGGAGAATATATTCTCCGTATTAGGGTTGGAAGAAAATTGAAATTCAGATGAATGGTGTCCTTTATTGTCGATTTTAGGGAATCCCCGTGTTCTACGTTATCATGAGTCGCAGACGCACGGAAGATTATCGTGCCGTAATGCAAGCAATCAAAAGGATATGTCCCGGCCTCAAGCCTAAAAAAATCATTACGGACTACGAGAAAGCTCTCCGCAAGGCTCTGAGACTAGAGTTCAAGGGCGTCACTCTCATAGCTTGCTATTTTCATTTTTGCCAGGTACAGTCAATGATATCCACTAGGGTGACAAAAAAAGTTACACAAAATCATCATCTGGTCTATGCATCATTTCTGACCATAAGTTTTGTTTGCAATAAGAAAGACATTCGATGGTTTTCTTGGCGCAAAGACTTACTTAGATTTTGCTCCTCAGGCTTTATTTAGACAAGGCAAGAAGAAGAAAATCGCCATAAGATCAAACAGAACCAAACAACCGGAGAAACATCTGATATTGAGGCGGTTTATGGCTTTGGCGCTCCTTCCATCAGACAAAATCCAAGATGCATTAGATTTTATCATCGATGACTGCAAATACTATCACGGAGATTATTTTGATAGATTTATAAAATACTTCAATGACGAATACATGAAAGTGGTCACGGCGAAAGGTTTCAGCGTTTATGGAGAGAACGACAAGACGAACAACAAAATTGAAAGTTTCAATTCATATTTACTCAGGCTCATTGGCAAGAAACCGTTGCCGAACAAATTCATCAGTGAGTAAAAGTTCTTGTCTATGCTCTCTCAACTATCAGAAAATTGAGTAAACGTATCTGTTGTATCGGGGTAAAAGAATGAAATAATCAGAGTAGACATCATAATCTATTGCTTTTCTATCTCATCTAACATGTCCGCTCTATCTCGCTATTTTCACTCTCCCTATCTGTCTCAACCACTCTCTTTTTGTATTTTTGATGTTGAATTCATGCTTTCCGGGATTAATCAGATTTCGGGCACCTGATTTGTATGAAGACTAAATTCAGAATCGGAAATTTGATAATGCCAAGAGTTTCACTCTCAGTCCGATACTAATCATTTTTCATCATACGACCGTACTAAACCATCGAGATTCTTTACAACCTTCCGATAAGGGTGGAACTACTTGTGGGATTCTCAATCGTAATTTCAATCGGAGGAGTGAATTAGTATTCAAGACAAAGAGCCGTAAAATTAGCATGTACTGTGCAAGTGAATTTTTTGTAATTTAATTTGGTTTGAGAGTACCGAATGAGGGAAAACACGCCTGTACGGAGAAAACTTTTCTTTGCGCATTATTCATGCCTTTGGTAATGTGAATTCCCATCAAATATATTCATTGAAAATGATTATTGAGCCGATAAGAGTCGGTAAAGTTTGAAACTTGGAAAAATCAGGTCCCACTCGTTGAAGCAATCGTAGTTTACGTGTTATCATCGAAAGTGAAGGTTTCTTCTCTCTACCACCTTGGATCTGAAAAAACCAATCATGTAACCCCAAAATGGAGAGGAAATTATATTATGCAGCCGAAAAAATGAGAAAAATTTAGTTTCGCTCATTGTAAAAAAAAATTCTGTTGGATAGCACATTTGTCAAAAACCTCAATCACTTCGCGATTGATTACGCATTCTCTGAATGCACCTCATTTTTCACTATTTCTGTAAGCTAATGATCTTTATTCATTCGAGATGCACAAATTGAACAATCGATAACTAAATGACATATTTCCACTTGTCTCCAAAGGATGCCTGCAAGCTGTACATGTGAAATATTGGATTAAGCTTTCAACTCTAGAGGGTCCTGCCAGAGCTGGGCGCCCAGTTGGCTGTTCAACCAGTAAGAAAGGGATCGCCCGAGAAAATTTTATCAAAGAAAAGTGGGCGGAATACTTAGCGGGCACAATCACTGCAAATGACTTCGTAATATCGTGTGCAAGATATGGTGACCATGTAGATATAATATACGAAGATGATGGCTCTCTTCCTGCAGACGAAAACGAGATGTTGGACGATGAAGATGATAGCGCGGAAGCTATATATCTCAAGAATGGAGCGACTGAAGGTAATATGAATCAGAAGATATCTTACACGCACGCCTTCTGATACTTCATGGCTAATAGGTATTACTCACAACCTGCAAATCATACTAGAAGCACGTTCGTGTAAAATTTAAACGGTTCCTGCAACCAAATCATGAAAATTTCCAAGCGATATTTTTTCGTTTTGGGGTATCGAAAATTGATATTTTCTGGCAAAGAAATCACCTAGCATTCGATAAGTGACTTGGGAAGCTATCGACTAGTTAATAACGGAACCTCTAAACGCTTTTTTTGAACATTCCGGAGCTAATATATACCCAAAAATCACAGATTCACTAGTAACTTTTTCGAGATTCAAACCAAGGGTGATGACAGATAACCCGCTACGACACGAATCTCACGACACGACATCGCCCGACACGACACTACTTTCATTCGTGCAAACCTAATCATCGATGAATTCAATTCATTTTCATAATTCATAACTGACACTGTAAAAATGAGTCCAATCCATCGATGGTTGGGCTCGTGGGAGTGAAAGTAGTGTCATGTCGGCCAGTGTCGTGACGTGAGATTTATGCCGTAGCGGATTGCCACGCCACGGCCCAAAATTAATTCCAGCAGACCCAACCATCGATGGATTTGATCCGCCCTCATGATCCATGACTGGTAATATGAAAAGAATTCCAATCCATCGATGGTTAGATTCTCTTTTTTGAGCGAGTAAAACATCAGACGTGCTAACCAAACTCATAGATATTTTGATCCATATCTAATGGTTTTTTGACCATGAAAATCGTTCATGATATTCTAGATCTTGTTGAGAACCAGAATACCCAAGGAAACGATGACGCATCTGTACTTCATCACAGGAACAATGAAGAAGTAAATCAACCGTGTTTAGTCTCTAATCCTGCAGGTGAATCTCATGAAGCATACCAGTAATAATAAAAAAAAAAAAAAAAAAGCATACCAGTAATGATATTTGAGAGCTTGAGAGAGTGAAGGAATCATTCCAGTGGTTTCTTGGCTATGGTTTGGAATCGATTCATTCTTCAATGACGTTGATTACCTCTTTCTCACGATTCTTTCCGATTAAAGCAATAATTTCTCCCGAATTGAGAGGGTGTTGTGCATTCTTGTCTCATTTTTTGATCCAGTAAAATACCTAATGCGCTAGTTAAACTGATTGTGAGTTCGATGCGTATCTGGTAATTCTTTGAATATAAGAATCTCCTATAATTTTCCAGAGCTTGTTGAGAACCAGAACTGTAATACCCAAGAATATGATGATGCGTCTGTACTTCACCACAAGAACAATGAAAGAGTAAATCAACCGTATTCAGTCTCTGATCCTGCAGGTAAATCATCAAATATACTACTTACGTCGTTTAAGAGGATGAAAAAATCACTACAATGGCTTCATTGCTTTGGTTTGGAATCCGTTTACTCTTCAGTCATTAATAGCGTAATTTTCACAATTTTTTCTAACTGAAACAATAATTCCTTGCGCATTGAAGTGTTGTAATTTTTTGTGGAACCTGGAGCTCAAAATAATTCAGCGCTTCACTTCTTAAGCATTCAACTCAAAGCCGTAATCGAGACTTGATATGATTATTGCCACCGCCAAACTTCAGATGCTTCCCGAAAAATACAACATTTAACAGCATGAACCTATCACTGAGACTTATATTTATTAGACCTGACTCGGGTGATTACAGAAGTCGAGAATCACCAATGGGCCATTGTTCCCGCCCAACCAAAAGACCTGGGGACTTCAAGAACGAGGGGCAAAAAACGAGCTGCACCCCAAGAGCTGAAAATGACTATCAAGAGGATCCGTTGAGCGCGAAAAAAGCATCGAATCGTCTGTTGAAACTTTGCGCGTGTGAAGTCGAGTTAATTCAACATTCCTCCAATGTGCAATATTCTCAGTTGGTGGAATGGGATATCTTTATGAATATTTATGGACTGTCCCGTCATTTTGGCAATTCCACAGATATTTAATTTACGATTCGTTTTGAGCTTTTGAATTATAATTGTGCCTATTACTGCAAGGACCGGTAGTAAATTTCCTAGTTTCACTGATATTGGTCGATTCTTTGGAGATTTTTTGTGTTGTCGAATGTGTTGCATTGTACATTGCCATCTTGCGTTTCGGAGCATTTGTCAATTCTGCACGTAAAATTTTACAAACCATTTGTTGAGTTTTTCCTCACCAACATGACACATCACCAGATACCTCAATTTTGAATTAGGTTCCAAGAATGTCTTCATGGAATCTGATTGGCATGAGGGTTAGCAGTATAACCGTCGCTCACGGAAGTCGATTCTAGAATCATTATTAATGAGAGTTACCGTTGAAATTTTGCTTAGCTCTGGTTTTATGGGCATGTTCGATACTTGGTTATCACACGAATAGTTTTATTGTCTACGGAGTATATAGTTAACTGTTAAGTCTTGTTAAGTCTGTTATTCCTCGTGAGATTGATGGATGTTATAATTGCTGGTCGAATTGGATTTGAATAAATCGAATCTTGCACGTACATCCCGTTCGAATAATTGACTTGCTGAAGATCGATTCGTTGTATAATAATCACTATCCCTATTACCACACATGCGATCTTATTGACTAGAAAATATGAGGTATGATCATCGTGTGATATTTTGAACACAATGTAAACACAATAATTTACAAATCTCTTGGTATATTTGCGATTCTCTGTGCGGCAGGATGCATTGAACTCATCAGGGTTAATGACAAATTTCTAAATATAATTTTACATTCTTAATAACCGATAGGTAGACAGTATCGTTCTACCACAGCGTCAGGTTTTTACAAGTTGTTATCAATTTTCAGAAATGTAAGATTACCTTGAAGAACTTGGCGCTGAATCTGATGACGCCAGTGCATTCCACTGTGCCAATCGCCGAAAACATACGATATTATTTACAAATTGTCGTGCAAGATCGATTTTGATTATGCCTTCAACTCCGAGTTCACCTACTCGACACGATTTTGAAGCTCAGCAACATCGGAATCGTGATGAAAGATCTCGAAATATCCATTTCCCATGATTTCGTTCTACCCCTCCTAATCTGACCCCCCCCTCTCCCCGCAGCCGAACCCGCTCTCAACATCGAGTTTTTCCAATACCAGTTTTGAGCTCAGCGACCTCAAAACGTCTTGAAAAACGTCGTCTCCGCGCAAAAATACCAATTCTCCACGATTTCGCTGTATGCCACACGAGCGCTCTGCCCCACCCTCCGCCCCCGCAGCCTCCCCCGCTTCCAAGGTCGAGTCTCGCCGATGCCAGATTTGAGCTCAACGACCTCGAAATATCTCAAAAAAGTCGTCTTTGCTCAAAAATATCGGTTCTCCACGATTTCACTGTGTACCACACCCTCCGCCCCCGCGGCCTCCCCCGCTTTCAAGATCGAGCCTCGCCGATGCCAGATTTGAGCTCAACGACCTCGAAATATCTCAAAAAAGTCGTCTTTGCTCAAAAATATCGGTTCTCCACGATTTCACTGTGTACCGCAGCCTCCGCCCCCGCAGCCTCCCCCGCTTTCAAGATCGAGCCTCGCCGATGCCAGATTTGAGCTCAACGACCTCGAAATATCTCAAAAAAGTCGTCTTTGCTCAAAAATATCGGTTCTCCACGATTTCACTGTGTACCGCAGCCTCCGCCCCCGCGGCCTCCCCCGCTTTCAAGATCGAGCCTCGCCGATGCCAGATTTGAGCTCAACGACCTCGAAATATCTTTGAAAATGTCGTCTTTGCTCAAAAATATCGGTTCTCCACGATTTCACTGTGTACCGCAGCCTCCGCCCCCGCAGCCTCCCCCGCTTTCAAGATCGAGCCTCGCCGATGCCAGATTTGAGCTCAACGACCTCGAAATATCTCAAAAAAAGTCGTCGTTGCTCAAAAATATCGGTTCTCCACGATTTCACTGTGTACCGCAGCCTCCGCCCCCGCAGCCTCCCCCGCTTTCAAGATCGAGCCTCGCCGATGCCAGATTTGAGCTCAACGACCTCGAAATATCTCAAAAAAAGTCGTCTTTGCTCAAAAATATCGGTTCTCCACGATTTCACTGTGTACCGCAGCCTCCGCCCCCGCAGCCTCCCCCGCTTTCAAGATCGAGCCTCGCCGATGCCAGATTTGAGCTCAACGACCTCGAAATATCTCAAAAAAGTCGTCTTCGCTCAAAAATATCGGTTCTCCACGATTTCACTGTGTACCGCAGCCTCCGCCCCCGCAGCCTCCCCCGCTTTCAAGATCGAGCCTCGCCGATGCCAGATTTGAGCTCAACGACCTCGAAATATCTTTAAAAATGTCGTCTTTGCTAAAAAATATCGGTTCTCCACGATCTCACTGTGTACCGCAGCCTCCGCCCCCGCAGCCTCCCCCGCTTTCAAGATCGAGCCTCGCCGATGCCAGATTTGAGCTCAACGACCTCGAAATATCTCAAAAAAGTCGTCTTTGCTCAAAAATATCGGTTCTCCACGATTTCACTGTGTACCGCAGCCTCCGCCCCCGCAGCCTCCCCCGCTTTCAAGATCGAGCCTCGCCGATGCCAGATTTGAGCTCAACGACCTCGAAATATCTCAAAAAAGTCGTCTTTGCTCAAAAATATCGGTTCTCCACGATTTCACTGTGTACCGCAGCCTCCGCCCCCGCGGCCTCCCCCGCTTTCAAGATCGAGCCTCGCCGATGCCAGATTTGAGCTCAACGACCTCGAAATATCTTTAAAAATGTCGTCTTTGCTCAAAAATATCGGTTCTCCACGATTTCACTATGTACCGCAGCCTCCGCCCCCGCAGCCTCCCCCGCTTTCAAGATCGAGCCTCGCCGATGCCAGATTTGAGCTCAACGACCTCGAAATATCTCAAAAAAAGTCGTCTTTGCTCAAAAATATCGGTTCTCCACGATTTCACTGTGTACCGCAGCCTCCGCCCCCGCAGCCTCCCCCGCTTTCAAGATCGAGCCTCGCCGATGCCAGATTTGAGCTCAACGACCTCGAAATATCTCAAAAAAAGTCGTCTTTGCTCAAAAATATCGGTTCTCCACGATTTCACTGTGTACCGCAGCCTCCGCCCCCGCAGCCTCCCCCGCTTTCAAGATCGAGCCTCGCCGATGCCAGATTTGAGCTCAACGACCTCGAAATATCTCAAAAAAGTCGTCTTCGCTCAAAAATATCGGTTCTCCACGATTTCACTGTGTACCGCAGCCTCCGCCCCCGCAGCCTCCCCCGCTTTCAAGATCGAGCCTCGCCGATGCCAGATTTGAGCTCAACGACCTCGAAATATCTTTAAAAATGTCGTCTTTGCTAAAAAATATCGGTTCTCCACGATCTCACTGTGTACCGCACCCTCCGCCCCCGCAGCCTCCCCCGCTTTCAAGATCGAGTCTTGCCGATGCCAGATTTGAACTCAGCGACCTTGAAATACCCTTGTAAAGATCTCTCCCGCTCAAAAAAATTCATTCTTCAAGATTTTGCTCTGTCTCACCCCCTCTGCCCCCGCAGCCGCCCCCGCAGCCACCCTCGCTTACACGATCGAGACTCATATCAATCCATCTATATCTCAAATAAGCCGAGTCAGACCATTACTAGTATTGCAATCGATTCGCACCAATGCCGCAATATATTACAATAATTAATTCATACCCATCACTCAGAAGTATTGAGACCCGTCAGGTTGCATTATTCCTCACATCGCAGTGGATTATCTAATATATCAAGCGTCAGTGGACGCGCGCCTTTAATATCCAGGTTGGGTGAGTAGCGATCGATCGCGCGCGTCGGTAACACAGAGAAAAAGCTCGACGAAACAATCAAAATGCGACTTCCTTTTAACAACGCCGTCACCATGGTGATCTGCCTCGTTCTGATTCCGGACCTCGCTCAAGTTCCGAGGCTCAGCATGGGCTGCATGTAAACAAAGATTCATTTTTTGATCAGTCCCATTAATTTGGGACTGGGTGTGTAACTTTTTGTACTTAAATGACTATAAAAAATCCAATCTTTTTAATGGACTAACCCACATGTAGCTAGCTTAATTATATCTAATATTTTCCTTGTTGCAGGTATTGCGGAAACTAAGAAACGGAGGCTGGGCTATACCACGAACTTAGTCTGGTGGTGTTTGGAGGAGTGGTAATGAACTCCACTATTTATACCTGTCTCCAGCAATGATGTAAGGCCTCTTTTATGTATATTCAGTGATGTTTTATTTTGAATTGCCCATATTCACTATTGGGAACCTCTACTTGGAGTGGTCTGGGTTTCGGTTTCATAAGAAAGTCTCTTTCGGATTTGATCAACATGAATGAAATAATATACCAAAATGATTCTAATTAATTTTGTGCTTTTTCTAGGTCTACCTGGATACTCAAGAAACACCAGTGGGGCAAGTCCAGATGTGGAGACCACCTCCAGGGGTGTACCAAGAGAATCCGTCGTGGGGCAACCAACTTCAGAATTCAAGGTAAGGCTTTTTTTGAACTAATATTACTTTAGTTTAATGGTTAATGATACTAATGAGAATGATTTCCCCTTTTTAGGAAAATATAACGTAATTAACCCTTTTTTACAGATTATGGTCTTTGCCAATTTTGTGGCAAAGACTGAAATTAAAATAAGAGTCCTAATTCTTTTGATTTTTACAGGGCTTGGAAAACAACACTTGGAAATCTTGGTCATTGGCCTTGCTAATAGACCAATAATGAATTCAGATGAGGAAGGGAATATTTGCAAAATAACAAAGGCTGGCCTTCGTCGAGGGAAAACAACTGATTCAACAAACTGTGTGAGTTTTTATCTCACACGGCCAAGGTATTTTGCCAATTAAATATTCTTAATTAATTACCATGATTGAACTCAACTATTTGATATCTTTTTCTTGAACTAATAGATTCCTTTTCCTTTTTTTTAGGACTTTGACCCTCATGGCTTAATTTGAAAAATTGATTGTTCAATTTTATAAAAAAAATCAATAAAAGTCAATTAAACAGAACAACTGATTATTGTTTTGTTATTTCATAGTAACTTAACTTTTAAAAAAAAAAGACTTCATTCAGGTAAAAACATAATTGAATCTAACAAATTAGACTTCATAAGAATAATCTGAATTTTTAGAATTTTCTGAAGATTTTGAACCGTTGCAAAACGCTCATCACTTGTTCGATGATACCGCGCTATGAGTATTTACGTAGAGACTAGAAGAATACAACATTTTCTTCGAATGAATACATGATTTGAAAATTTTAAGCACGTATACTTATGAAATTAATCTAATACCAATAAAAATCTGTGATATATCAATACACTCAAGAATCGGGTTGAAATTTCGAATACTTAGGTACTTAAGTGACAAGTCTGACATCACGATTTGGATATTCCTCTGGTGGATGACAGCCGATATAGAAATCAGAAATTTGAAGTTGGCATTGTTCGCCAAATTATGGAATGAGAGACCAGAATATTGAGATCTAGGGAGAACGGAAGAGTAATAGAGACTGACTGAGAACTAAAATAGCTTAAAACATAATTATTACGAATTGAATAACTTTGAATGTTTCCTGGCATACATTTGTAATTGACAAGGTCAGTTAGATGAAATTGTGCATCTATCGAGATTGAGAATATGTGTATGAAGTTGCAAGGACGAGACATTTGCAGATCCTAGATTAGATTGTGCACTATTAGACTCCACTAAAAGGAGGCCAAGACATGTACCGAAGAGGCTGTGCGAGTAAATTTTGTTCGACGATGGAAATGCTCCAGATGACCAACAAGGAATTGATTGCGCTATTATCAGAGTCACGAAGCATTCTTCCCCTCTGATGATCCTGGTCTTCAATGGTTTGGTTTGGGAGGCAGACTGTTTGGGTCGGCAACGGATCTCATCGTCGCTTACGTGCAGTTTCAACGCAACTATATGGTAGCCTGTAATTGATCGAGTGAGCGCAATTTTGCTCGAGTTTCGGGGGAATAATTACTCCAATCAGCACTCATTTTTCGAGTGTAGAGGTGAAAGACTCAAGATTGCACAACAAACATCAAACTACGAGCAGAGTAACTGTCACGAAAGGGATCGATATTTCGAGTACAATGTGAGTGCATTCCATCGAAAACGGGTTTTCTATCTTACCTTAGACTATTGTCAGATTAAGGCATCAGAATGACGGTCGAGCGTTGGAAGCAACAGCTGCGACGAAATCCTCTGATTCGCAGACCTGAGTGCAAAACCAACAAGTCGCAGTCGCTCCGATGATCGGCTCGATCTGAGTGCTACCGTCATGATGCAAACCCGTGCCATCTCTCTGAAATAACAAAAATCACCACAAAGGAGGTTCTCTACGTTGGTATCGGTTTTCCAAATTCTGATTTTTACGTCTAAATCCAAATATAACCATCAAAGAGAATGATTTCTAGAAAATAGGTTATAGAGTACTGATGAACGATTTGAATTTTTATTTGATGTAAATATGATGATGATAATATGAACGTGATTTACTACTTATCTGAATATTCTGCCTGGCTGACACAAAGGCTGACCAACGAGCGGGTACCATCAAAATTTGCAAGATTTGCGTTCACAGAATTAAGCGAAATCTATTACCCTCCTCGTCCCCGAGGTTATGCAAACGCATTTACTGATACAAAATACAAGCCAACAGACCAATCCGATCGATAGTTGTTGCTGCTGTTGATCAACAGTCCCCTAACCACGGAGACAGGTCCCAGAGTTGCTATGTTTCTCATCACTAACAAAATAGGTATTGATCCAATTCGACAATTGGGATAACCTCGAAGATACAAATTCTGTGAAACCCTGTGGACGCAAATCTTGCAAATTTTGATGGCACCCGCTCGTTGGTCAGCCTTTGTGTCAGCCAGGCAAAATATTCAGATGAGTAGTAAATCACGTTCATATTATCATCATCATATTTACATCGAATAAAAATTCAAATCGTTCATCAGTACTCTATAACCTATTTTCATGAAATCATTCTCTTCGATGGTTATATTTGGATTTAGACGTAAAAATCAGAATTTGGGAAACCGATACCAACGTAGAGAACCTCCTTTGTGGTGATTTTTGTTATTTCAGAGAGATTGCACGGGTTTGCATCATGACGGTAGCACTCAGATCGAGCCGATCATCGGAGCGACTGCGACTTGTTGGTTTTGCACTCACGTCTGCGAATCAGAGGATTTCGTCGCAGCTGTTGCTTCCAACGCTCGACCGTCATTCTGATGCCTTAATCTGACAATAGTCTAAGGTAAGATAGAAAACCCGTTTTCGATGGAATGCACTCACATTGTACTCGAAATATCGATCCCTTTCGTGACAGTTACTCTGCTCGTAGTTTGATGTTTGTTGTGCAATCTTGAGTCTTTCACCTCTACACTCGAAAAATGAGTGCTGATTGGAGTAATTATTCCCCCGAAACTCGAGCGAAATTGCGCTCACTCGATCAATATTAGAGTGAGATATTTGGCAGATTTTTCGAGCCGATAACTTTTTCAAATAGGAATCTCAAAGATTTTTAGCTTCGACTTCAATATTCCACGAACAAAGTCTCGTCGTTCCAAGTTTCGATTTTGAATGATTTTATCCTCTTGTTGTGAGAACCTTTTGTTGAATTGTTTTGTGATTAGTTAGAAATGTTTGATCTTCCATCAGACAAAAAAAAACTGGGACACGCATGCAATGGCTATATATTCTATTGCAAACATCATTTCATGAATTTGATCTGATTCAATTACAGGTGTCTTCGAGTTGCGTCCTCGCCCTACGAAGAGGAATTCCATGAGCAGTGACAACAATCGTCGGTTCTGGGTTGCTGTGGTCTGCAGCATGTGTCACTGGCCAGTTGCACTAATAGCGGAACTTTAGATATTAGATGACACATCGACGCATGTCTTGCAAGCTCTCAAAAATTATATATTTTTCAATCGCTCAGAATCACTTTTTCATGTAAATCCTCATTTGTATCCGTTCAAAACTTTTTGTCATTTCCAGCAGTTGACACGCGTGTACACACGTGTTGCACTCTAAATGAGTCATTATTTTCAATATTCCTTTCTCGCCTTGATTTGGCGTTTCTCGGTCAATTCCACTAAAATTTTCTCTTCTTTGTCAACCTTTGGAAGTGCTCTCCAGTCCCAAAATAGCGATCAACGTAGCATCTTGAGATCAAACCGTTTATTGTGTATCTTGAAGCAACCAACGAATCGATATCAAAGTGCAATACGTACAGCTGTGGAAAATTTCTTTTCAAATGATTTCGAAACTTGATCAAGATCCGTGTAAGATGGATCTTAACAACTCGCACCAATTTGGATGAAACATTTTCTCAAATTTGTGGGAAAAATCGCCGCAAGTGGCCAATATATCGAACGCCGTTCTAGATTGTAAGGTTGATTTTCTACTTACCCCAGCCAATTTTTCGACCTTCATCCTTTCTGAAATGTTTATATTCCAAGAACTCTATGAACGAGTACTCCTGTCTCGACATTATCACATGCTCTTCGAAAAACTTTTAATCAAGGGATCAAATACTGTGTTTGCATTTTTCTGTTGTGAAGTCACTTTTAATGACATAGTGAGTAATAATATAAGCTAGCATGTTTATACTCCTGTTCAGGAGAAAACTCTAGCCTAACGGACTTGCATCAAATCATCACCACAGATGCACGGAAGAATTGAGATATTTTCGATGGAATGTAATGTATAGCCGAGATAATGATCAACCTTTGAATCAAGTACATATATAGCGTGCTAGAGTACTATATTTGTTGGCTTGAGTGCCTACATCCAGACTAATGTTGCGTATGTTTTGATGATTTTTCTAGTGCAATAAAGAGAATGAACCTATAATGACTCTTCTGATAAATAATTCAACATAAAATCGGGATGTGACCCACTCATTCCTATTCATTTGGAATGTTCACTACAATTGGTGCAAATTTATACTTATTACCAACTTAATTTCTTATTAGAACCGATTCCAATAATGATGACGCTCTAAGCAGAGAATCCAATAAAAATCCACGTACATCTATTCAATCTGATTCGGTATCTACTGTCTTCATTCGAATCCAATTGATTCGGATCGAGCACTGTAAATAACATTCAATCGTCATTAAAGGCAGTCGGATCGAATGTATTATTCTTACCAAACTACCCACTCGATCCGATTCAAAACTACCCATAAAATCCTATTGGAAGTCCATTTTGAATGTAACTCATTGAAGCCTATTGAATTTCTGACCTAAATATTAACTCCTATTCGACCCTTTTGATGACCTATTCAAACCAATTGAATCCGAATAATAATTCCTATTGGGTCCTACTAAAAATTGACCATCTATAGACCAATCGGAATCGATGGATTATTCAAGTTCTGTCATGTGTAGTGAAACAACTGTATTTGAGTTTTTCATTCTGATGTGTTCATTGAGTCTAGTCAACAACGATCTTTTCGTCTCTCCCACATGTGAAGCTGGACAATTTCTACACGAGAACTTATAGATTAATTCAGTTGCCTCGAATTTGTTGAACGGATCTTTTCCGAGTTCGATGACGTTTTGGAAATTTTGACTGAACTCAGGTAGAGTGTGAATATTGTACTTTTTTAGTACGTTAGAACATTTCTGGTAGAATTCTATCTTTATATCGGAGGACCTTCTATGGAATATTTGTCATCATCATCGTGAATTTGTTGTATCATATGTTCCCAGCCTGAAGAGGACAGTGAATTTCACTGTACGAAACGTCGCAAATATAAGGAGAAATTCACAAAATATTGTGTATTACCATCCATACAAACCTAGTCCTCCAAGATCGATTCAAGATAATTACAAATTCATGGATTTCTGTGGGTTTGGATGATTTCATCGACTGTTCTTGAAGGTTCTACGTCCTGATAAAGGAATGAGGGGTTGATGGTTTTTTTCCTTTTATTGAGACACTTGCAGTTTTGTCGCAAACAAAGGTACGACAATTCTGCAAATGAAAAAAACATCATGTAGTGCGGAAAAATGCTATACGTAACTGCGTTTTGATTATTCTCTAAGTCCTGCGTGAGAGAATATGTGAGCTGTCGAAATACCCAAAAAAATAGGTTTCCACCTAAATCGTATCTTTGTTGGTGACAAAACTGCAATTGTCACACTGAAAGGGAAACATTCCAAAATTTTCTGTTTTTGACCAGCGCGTAGGGCTCTGAAAAACAGTCGATGAAAAACATCCGAATCCATGAGAAGCTGGTCTCTCGTTTTTTCTTTGAAATGCTCCGTTCACAATTCTTGAATCACGGATAGAACTCTGCTCATTCCTGTTTAGGATGAGGGTATTTGAGCGTTCACCCATTGAAAACTTTTGAGCGGCACTGTATAGTTCATGGTTTTAGAAGTGCACATGCACAACACGGGTCAATTCTATCTGGTTATATGTTTGTGATCCCACCTATATCGTAGTTGATACCAAGTAAGTAACTGCGTGAGCAAATATTTCGTTGTTGGCTTGCTCGAGCTATTTTTCTGACTTTTTAGGCATTCTTGTGAATTATCTATGTAGTACGGGTAGCAAACTCTTGAGTACCGTTCACATCCTAACTCCAACGATCACCTCGAGATTCAGGTGAGGTAGATACTCTCCAGCTCCATCAGCGATGGAATGTGTGATATGAGAGTGTACGCGTGTATGAGGTATATGATCTCTCTTATGGGGATTCCCTGTTTTCTCTGTCCCAAGTCAGTTTTGCGTCTACGCGTTAGAATTCTTCCACTATTGAGAAAAATTCAATTCCAAAAAGACAGCGTTCTTTACGTTTCCTGCTGATTCTGTAAAATGAAAATCACTTAACAAGGGAGTAACGATTGGTCAGAATGCGTATCATCAAGATATGTTTTCCTATTTATTTTGGCCTGCGCGACACGATTCCGGTGAATATAGGACACGGCAGGGCTGAACCAAGTTTAAATGCGACTGAAAGTAACTCTCGAGATTCCAACGGGATATTGAAATGAATGTCAAAATACGTTACCAAGAAAATTTTTGTCGTAAGTTATGAGGCCGATTTCGAAAAAAATGATTATCAAGTCTGGAGGATCGAATTCTCTTGGAAAAATGGACAAACCTGTACGTTTTGGAGTCATACGGAAGGATTCTGTTCTGATATTCTTGATTCGCTATGTTACCATCGAAAAAGTGACAAAAAAGTGGTGATGCACTGGAACATGTTTAGACCAAGGCCTGAAATGAGACGAATAATCGAGCAGACGACTTTCCATATCAATGTAGAGGTGCAAGCCACTCGTATTCTTTCCATCACGCAGGATTTTTTGATAATACTCTCAACAATGACTGAAGATCATTGATATATTTCGATTAATTCAAGAATGTATCTTTCACATGTGGAAGAACACAATATGATTCGGATATTAGGGAAGAATAACAAATATGAGGATGGTTCATGATTATCTCTAGATATGCTTAACATTATACTCCTGAACAGCTCTCAATAACTTCCATGCATGAGCATGATGAGATCTCGGAACTTCATACTTAGCCCAAGTTGATTCGAAGTCGTGATGTAGAGACTCGACTGCCTGCTCTCTGTGTTGGCCTAGACCTTTCTTCGCTTTTTCACAAAAATCAAAAACATGAAAAAGGCCGCGTGGACCTTGGGCCTTAATCTTGAGGCTCCATGAGATTCAAATTAGTAGCAAGATTCAACACTTGAGAATACCACTCAAATCATGAGCAAGATCCTCCTCCACAGTTACATGTCATGCTCGGGGTTGTGAATACCGTATACAAGAATACGCTGGAAGAATTTACGGAAGATAGTGTCGCTTGGGCTCGAAAGTGTAATGTTGAATGAGGATTTGTACACAAGAGCCCTTCTTTTGCCGACAATGCTTGTTATAATCTTCTGAGCAACGTCGACATGTTGCGTCAATCGTGTGCTGAAGATTGCGTTAAGTACGTAAAATGTTCCGATGATTTCAAGTCTGTAGTTGATTCTACTTTTCCACTTGATCTCAAACCTAATGATAAGACTTGTATGGATAATTTTAGAGAATTTCACATAGCCTTTGATATCTCGATAACGCCCAAAGTCCACGTGGCCTTTTTTCATGTTTTTGATTTTTGTGAAAAAACGAAGAAAGGTCTAGGCCAACACAGTGAGTAGGCAGTCGAGTCTCTACATCATGACTTTGAATCAACTCGGGCCAAGTATGAAGTTCTGAGATCTCATCCTGCTCATGCATCGAAATTATTGAGAGCTAATCAGGAGTATAATGTTAAGCATATCTAGAAATAATCATGAACCATCCTCATATTTCTTATTCTTCCCTAATCTCCGAATTATATTGTGTTCTTCCACATGTAAAAAGTACATTCTTGAATTAATCAATATATCAAAGATCTTCCAGTTGTTGTGAAGAGTATTATCAAAAAATCCTGCGCGATGGAAAGAATACGAGTGGCTTGCACCTCTACATTGATATGGAAACTCGTCTGCTCGATCATTCGTCTCATTTCAGGCCTTCGTCTGAACATGTTCCAGTGCATCACCACTTTTTTTGTCACTTTTCCGATAGTAACATAGAGAATTAAGAATATCAGAACAGAATCCCTCCGTATGACTCCAAACCGTACAGGTTTATCCATTCTTCTAAGAAAATTCGATTCTCCAGACTTGATAATCATTTTTTTCGAAATCGGCCTCATAACTTAACGACAAAAATTTTTTTGGTAACGTATTTTAACATTCATTTCAATATCCCGTTGGAATCTCGGAAGTTACTTTCAGTCGCATTCAAACTCGGTTCAGCCCTGCCGTAAGGACCCTACAATGCAACCTTGAAACCATCCAAGCTAACTAGTTCACCTGGTGTATTTGTAAAAACAGTCCAATTTTTCAATAAATTCGCAAAAAATCACAACCCGGGCTAAAATGAACCAATTTGAACGTTCGAAGTTGCATTTTCTTTGTTTTGTCATATTTTTGGAGGAAAAAATCGCTCAATAGCCGTAGAGATACTGGATTGATGGGAGGATTTTTTCTTTAAAATCACCTGTTTCTACTATACTTATCGTTGTGTTGGAATCACAAGGAGAGACGTTTCACCTTGCGTGGGGTACCTGCACATGGCTTCTCGGCGCAAAATGACCGCCAGAACACGATCCCGTGGTCGGTTTTGGGCTACCAAATTGGGATTCTCGTCTAGGTCAAGAAAGGTCAAGAAAAGTCCTGGGAACAGGGTTTTTGTGGCTAGCAAAAATTCTGACGTGGTAGATCAAAACGGACCACGGAATCATGTTGAGACGGTCATTTCGCATCGGAAAGCAATGTTTAAATACCCTGCAAAAAGGAAAATTGTTTTGTTCGTGATTCTAACACAGCGATACCATTGCAAAAACGATTGTTTTAGAAGGAAAATTCCTGACATCAGTTCAGTGCCTCTACGGCTATCGGGCAATATCTTTCTCGAAAAAATGCAACCTCAAACGTTTAAATTGGTCCATTCTAGCCTGTTTTATGATTTTTCGAGGATTTATCGCAGAGCCGGACTTTTTTCCAAATACCAGATGGACTAATCAGCTTATTGGGCTCCAAGGTTGCATCGTAGCCTTCCAAGATCACCAGGATCGTGTTCAGCGAGTGGAGATGCGTGGGGAAACTTATCTCGATATACATTTGGACGTATCTTTACTCCCTGGCTAGGCGGTCTTCAATTCACAAAATTAGCAAAACATTCGAAGAACGCTGTTTTTTGGAAACTAATTTTTTTCAATTTAAGAAAAATCCTAACGCATAGGCGAAAAACTGAGGTCGGATTCAGTTGCAGCGGCAAAAAATACACAAGGAAATCACTGTCCGGTCCATGCATTGCACCATTCCCGACTCACAATTTTGTTGCTGAGTGTAATGGAGAGTATGTAGAACTTCCCAGCAATGTGCATTGGAGATGCTGTTCAAAGTTGTTTTCCTCCCAAATCATCGTGTTTCGTGAACAGCGATGTCGATGAGTTTGCGTCTCCACCTCCGCGTCCGCCCATGCAACACGATTTTGAGCCTGGGCAATATCGAATAGAGAACACGCATGCAATGCAATTACTTTGTTGAAATGAAGTTGATGACGTGAAAAACAATGTTACAATACAGTTTTTCATTTGGTGAACGATAAGTATTTTCAAATATTCATTGAAAGTTGGACGCCCGTTCAAAGCGATGTCACGTGATCACTGTCTCCCGCGAACCAGACTGTCAGCAATCGGCCGGGTTTGTTCGTCGTGGTGGAGTTGGCGTGGTAGATTGGGATTGACCGCATCATTACCTAATCCCGTGAGTGCCCACAACCCACAAGTGCCCATGCGGGGCTTCATATGAGATATGAGCTGCATGCCTGCATCTGCATAACATTGTTATTTTTACGCCATGCGAGCGTGCACAGCTGTGCACAGCCATGCACTAGACAAGCAGTGTTGTGTACTCTTATGTTACCTGATAATAATAACGTGTCGCAAAAATGAAATCATAACAATTGATTAGAGCTGTGAAAGTGAGTCTCAGACACGTCCCTCGGCTGCTAGACCAGATAATACTCAAAGGCAACACTGGGTTCTCCATGTGTTTGTTCTCTCATCAGATCAAATCAGATGAGTATTCTACCAAGTACAAATAAGGATAAACCAACTGAAGTAGAAAAACTTTGTTCTTGGTGAAGAGATCCCATTTTATTTCCAGGTTTCTGGTGTATGGGAATACAATGGAAATATTGAAGCCGTACAGGTCTTGATACCACTGACCTCAATCAATACTCAAAAACATGTGATTGGCAGACTATAGTTTGATGAATTCACCACTCGATATCCATATCTTCCCATTCAGTTCCAAAACCCATTCAAGCATTCGAATCCCCAAGTACAGCAAGGAGGAATGGGGAGTTTATGTGGGCAAATTGAATATTCAGACAGGTACTTCTGATTTCATAGTCTTTAATATTTCAACGTCATGGTGCATTTTGTACAAATATAATTATGAGTTGTTCAGTTGAGAAAAAATCCTTATCTGCCTATATGAGATTACCTTACGTTGACTCAAGATGGAACATTCTTTCCCTGGTAAAAATTTCGGATGAGTACCACGAAGAATCTCACGGTATCTCGCATACATGAGATGCTGTGTGATACCTTGTGATTCCTTGCCGATATTTGAAATGTGATTCCGTGAGACTCTCGTTGGTCAGACTGAGATATCTACTGTGAAATGTGTGAGATATCATGAGTTCACATAAAATACTAGGAGCATTGATCAGGGGGCAGATCCATCGCGATCCCGTGAAATTCTCACTTAGATCTAGAGAGCAATGTGTATGCGGCGAATGGTGTTTCGTCTTGCGATTCAGTGAGAATCGATCCGGAACCGAAATACCATGAGACGGGGTGAGATACTATTGATTACCATTTGGATACTGTGAGATCCCATGAGATAGTTACCACATTGTGAAGCCAGGCCTTATTCTCTTTGTACATAGCCATTACGCTACATTGAATCTTTGATTTGATTCAGATGTACAAAAGTGGTTCACTCCTGGTCCCACTGAGGTGCGCGGAGATACTGTGAGGTACTTCACTTGTGCACTTCTCAAAATAACTAGTTTTCAATATCGTTCATCGACTTGAAATTAACTTTTCTCACTTCCAATTAATTTATTTCCATCAGAATCACTCAGTTTTAATAATACATTGAGAATATCACAGAAAAAATTTTTGACTTACCTGGGATTTGAACCGTCGACCGTCGGATCCTGGGGAAGAGACCTCATCCACTAGACTATGGAGTAGGGTGGGCCGAAAAATGAAAATTTTGGAAATTCAACATGCTTGGGGTCAGAAAAGTTGTGTTTTTACATATACATACGAGAAAAATTTTGCTGGGCGCTGAGAAATGACATCTTGAGGTCGCTCAAGAGCCGTGAAGGTTTTTTCTTAATAACATGCGTTTAAATGGGAAACTGCATAATTTGTACATTTTTCTTCCTTGTTCAGCGGATAACTCTGGCGCATCTCAACCTTTTTAGACGTACCTCAACTCATTTTGAAGCTCTTCTCAAGACCTTCAAAATGAGTTAAAGTGAGTCTGATTTTGACTTGATGGAGCCGAGCTATCTTGATTTTTCCCAAGAGAGATTTTTATCGAAAATAACAAAAAAATTGCATTTTTGGCCTCTTAAAGCTAACTGAGCGCATGAAGCTCCACAAAAACGAAGGGGCAGCACGTACACTATGATATTTGGATGTTTTCTCTGTATTTACACTCACACACGTCATTTGATAGCACAGGCACAAGAACTTCCTCTAATGTCACAAGAGGACGAAAATCGGAGAGCGTTACTCAGCTTAGGGTGGGCCGTAAAATGTAAATTTAGGAAATTCAACATGCTTGGGGTCAGAAAAAGTATGTTTTCACATGTACATACGAAAAATTTTTCGCTGGACGCTGAGAAATGACATCTTGTGGTCGCGCAAGAGCCTCGAAGTTTCGTGGAAAAAGCGGTAAAATAGGCTTTTTGGCGATTTCCACCCTCTTCTCGATTCAATCGTGATCCCGACCTCACAAAGACGAATGTAGAAGATGGATATCTTCTTTCAAATCGTTGCCACCAATCTCACGTAATTATAAAGATCATAATGATCCCCACCATAGCACTAACGACTAAGTACTCAGAATTGGAGAATAATCATCAGAACCCGCTCCCTCACATCCTTTGACACCTTGCTAAACTTTTGCTAGAGACTTGCCGTTTCAGGTAGCATGTCATGAGTCACATTCCAACTTTTTGAGGATGACAATCATGACCAGTTTCGAGTTGCAATAGCCTGTCGAACTCATCTGCTGAGACAGATGAGGGCCAGTTGCGGAACATTCGATTATCTTCCGTGCGCTCCCTTACACGCGTTCCCTCACTCAGATTCGTTCGGCGCGCCACCACCAGGTGGCTGCCGTTGCGCTCGTGCCTGTGCAAGGATTCCGGTCTTACTTTCAGAAATCAGAGCGAAAAAGGGGAGGTAATCAACACTTGCTCTAGCAAGGTATCGCACTACTTCAGTGGCAGCTTTCAGGCAACGATGTATCGAACAAAGTTGATGAGCAGAAACTTCGAGTGTCCGATCTTCGGATCACCGCGAGAACTCCCTTCTAAGTTACTACCAACTCACCAGGATGTGATGAGGTATTGTTTTTTAGTAACGAAGAACTTGCAATTTGATATGAATGATAAGAACCCTGCTTTTAAGAACGTTGCAGAGAAAGTTAGTTGCAAAGTTGAACTAATTTATGATGAAATTTCACTCCCAAGAGTTTCTCACGAACGAGTGAAATCATTGATCATAAAATACCATGATGAGTACTTGAAAATCCAGAAAAACATTGGACGTATCGATGAAAGTGCACATACCGAGGAAAAAGTTGAGAGATTCAAAAGTGACTCCCTAAAACTCTTCGACATAACGGCGTGTAAGTGTCCTTCGTTTGATAAATGCCAATGTGATGAAGAACGAAAAGTCCCCGCTTCGATAAAAGAATTTTTGATGGATCAAAGAAGTGAGAGACGGCTATCTATCAGTTCCATTGATTGGGACCAGACGAGGAAATTGAAGAGGAAATTAGAGATACAAACCTGTGAATCAGCTCGCAATAAGAAAACTAAATCTGATGAACCTGAGCCAGGAGTCCAACACGAATCACCAGACTCGATCCCGTATAATTCTCCAGACTCTCAGGAATTATTTGTGCCAAGTACTTATACAAATCAAGTATCAACCACTGATCAAATGAGAATAGAATTGAAGAACACCGCTGCTGTCAGCTACAGATACGGCGTGTCAGACAGAGCCGCTGCTGCAATAGCAACAGCTATATTGCAAGATGTCAGTGCTGTAAACGATTCTGTCCAACCTATCGTCATCGATAAGAATAAATTACGCAGAGAGAAATCAAGAATCGCGGAAGGTCTGAGATCAACGGAAGGTGAGATGGGACCTCTTCGTGCGCTATATTTCGATGGACGGCATGATATCACAAAAACTATCATCAAGAAAAACTCGAGGTCTCACAGATATGATGTTGTTGAAGACCACTACTCTCTTTTACAAGAGCCTGGGTCGAAATATATTGACCACGTCACGCCAAATTCAGGTTCTGCTGCAGAGATATCAAGAAGTATTACAGTTTGCGTCGAAGAGAGATTTGCAGAAGGTCTTGATACTCTCGAAGCTATCGGGTGCGATGGCACAAACGTAAATACAGGAGATAAGGGAGGTGTTATTGTTTTGATCGAATCAAATATACAAAGGCCCATCCAGAGATTCATTTGTATCTTACATTTCAACGAGCTGCCCCTCAGACATTTGATACAAAAAATAGATGGCACGACCTCAGGCCCTAAAACATTCTCTGGCCCGATAGGAAAAAGATTACGTGATTGTGAAAAACTGCCAGTGGTAGCATTCGAGGCTATTGAATGCAATTTGACTGATCTCGATTCCGTAGAATTGAGCACTGGTCAGAAATACTTATACGAAATTTGTTTGGCTATCAGTTCTGGTGAATGTGATAAGAATTTAGCTGACCGACTCCAAGGAAACCTCAATCATTCTCGATGGTTGACCGCCGCAAATAGGGTATTGAGACTCTATATCTCTACTGAAAATCCTAGTAGAGAACTCAAAACCATAGTTGAATTCATCGTGAAAGTATATGCTCCTTCCTGGTTCCGCATTAAATCTAGGGAATCAGTGAGTGAAGGATCAAAACACCTATTTGAATTCATAAAATCATCTCGGTATCTACCAGAAGAATACTTACGTATAATCGACCCAGTTATTCAAAGAAATGCATTCTTTGCTGCTCCGGAGAATATTATTCTCTCTATGATGAGTGACGAAGACGTGAGCATTAGGCGTCAGGCTTTAGAACAAATTCTCCGCGCTCGAGAGAGTCAACCATGTAATGGAAGTATTCAACAGTTTAAGGTTCCAACATTGAATTTCTCAGCTGATACGTATGTAAACTTGATTGATTGGTCTGATTCAGATTTGCGATCACCTCCAGTTCTCAACTATCTCCAGACAGATGAGATTCGAGGGTTTCTACACAGTGGTTTAATACCAACAGAATGGAAATTCACTAAATACCCATGCCATACATAAGCAGTGGAACGCACTGTAAAACTGGTCACGGAAGCTTCATCGAAAGTTTGTGGCAAGAGGAAGAGAAATGATTTTATAATAACGGCTCTCCACTCAAGGCATTTGATGCCAAAATTTGATTCGAAGAAAGATTTCAGAGCCATGTGAATGTGTATGGGAGAAGTTCATTAGCATATTGTAGAAATGTACATAGAAAATTTTGAGAGCGAAAAAGGAGGAAAAATACAAAAAAAAATACAAAAATACAAAAACACGGAAAAGTAATTCTGCCAATGACAGTCCCAAGCCTGTATGAAAAGAAGAGAGCTCTTCCCAAGTGTATGTTCACTTCGATCTGCGCAACTGATAATCAGCAGGATATGAGTAGATTTCTCCGTTGATCTGAAGCAAGCGTTGAGGAATAGATTGATAGGGAAAATATGACAAAAATCGCATAAATTCAACTTTTTGCAATTTTTCGAATACTTGAGCCTCTGGCTTGCTAGGTTTATGGCAAAAACCACCGGTACGTTGTAAATTTGAGTGGATCGACGGAAGAAATCCAAAAAGGATGAAACCTGTACTACATTGGCTTTTGTGAGGTCGGGATCACGATTGAATCGAGAAGAGGGTGGAAATCGCCAAAAAGCCTATTTTACCGTGCAACGGTTCAAAATCTTCAGAAAATTCTAAAAATTCAGATTATTCTTATGAAGTCTAATTTGTTAGATTCAATTATGTTTTTACCTGAATGAAGTCTTCTCTTTTTTTTAAAAGTTAAGTTATTTTGAAATAACAAAACAATAATCAGTTGTTCTGTTTAATTGACTTTTATTGATTTTTTTTATAAAATTGAACAATCAATTTTTCAAATTAAGCCATGAGGGTCAAAGTCCTGAAAAAAAGGAAAAGGAATCTATTAGTTCAAGAAAAAGATAACAAATACTTGAGTTCAATCATGGTAATTAATTAAGAATATTTAATTGGCAAAATACCTTGGTTGTGCGAGATATAATAAACTCACACAGATTTTGGACTTATTTGATCCCTCGACGAAGGCCAGTCAATTCTTTGTTGGTCGATCAACAGGTCCATTGGCCAACATTTTCTAGTTTTGTTTTCCAAGTCCTGTAAAAATCAAAAGAATTAGGACTCTTATTTTCATTTCAGTCTTTGACACAAAATTGGCAAGGACCATAATCTGTAAAAAAGGGTGAATTAGGTTATATTTTCCTAAAAAGGGAAATCATTCTCATTATTATCATTAACCACTAAGTTCAAGTAATATTAGTTCAAGAAAAAGTCTTACCTTGAATTCTGAAGTTGGTTGCCCCACGACGGATTCTCTTGGTACACCCCTGGAGGTGGTTTCCACATCTGGACTTGCCCCACTAGTGTTCCTTGAGTATCCAGGTAGACCTAGAAAAAGCACAAAGTTAATTAGAATCATTTTGGTATATTATTTCATTCATGTTGATCAAATCCGAAAGAGACTTTCTTATAAAACCGAAACCCAGACCACTCCAAGTAGAGGTTCCCCATAGTGAATATGGGCAATTCAAAATAAAATATCACTAAATAGGTATAAAAGAGGCCTCACATCATTGCTGGAGACAGGTAAAAATAGTGGAGTTCATTACCACAACTCCAAACACCACCAGACTAAGTTCGTGGTATAGCCCAGCCTCCGTTTCTTAGTTTCCGCAATACCTGCAACAAGGAAAATATTAGATATAGTTAAGCTAGCTACATGTGGGTTAGTTCATTAAAAAGATTGGATTTTTTATAGTCATTTAAGTACAAAAAGTTACACACCCAGTCCCAAATTAATGGGACTGATCAAAAAATTAATCTTTGTTTACATGCAGCCCATGCTAATGCATGGTAAAACAGTGTCCTGTTGCAACACAGAATACTTTGTGAGTATGACTTCCCCAGTTTTCCCAGGGTACTTATGTTGAAGAAAAAGGCCTAGCGCAGGTGCTACGACCAATAATTGTTAATTAAAATTATCAATAAAAAATTACTCACGATGTAAACACCCCGGTTTTGCTGGCTCGAGCAGACGCTGGTTGTCTCGCTCACAGCTCACGTCCCGTTCCGTGTCACGCCTCGGCGACGATGCTGCAGGTTCCTAATGGTCCACAGCACACAATTACACACCCGGAACACTAGAACACCACTCCACGACGTAGCGCGAGCACCAGGAAGCCGTGTAAATAACCTGTTGCAAGGGGCTGGCGGCGGCCATTTTGAGTGCCGGTATAGCATGCCTGGCTGCTATATCAGCGTGCGCAGATGCGCGCTGCTTTGAAAATTACATGCTGCAGTACTTGCATTATATTTTATTTTAATAATTAGTGTAATTAATTATAATAACTTGTAAATATGTACATTTCTATCCCGTATTCCAACTACGATATGAGGGGAAATCACTATTTTAGTAATTTCACCCCACCACTCGACAGTTGGAAATTTGAAAGTTCGAAGCTTTTCTTTGATCTCGACGCAGATTGGTCGAGCGTACCAGGAGTGGGGGGAGAGAAGCTTAATTCGCGGAAACCGAGCTTATGTGCTTGGGAAAGCTGCAGCGGAGCGGCATTCTTGTCGATTTCATCCAAGGATCAACACCTGGAAGCTCTCCAGGGTCCGACTCTCAAGTCGAAGAAAATGGACTCATCCATTTTTGAAGTTTGATGGCTGGACTCACCATGCTCTTCGCAACCGGCGTTCCTGAGCTGCAGCCCTGATGGTGCCCTACGTAGCAAGAGCATCGCCAAGAAGTCGACGTAAGTAGAGTGCCAACTTGTCAAGTGCTATATGATAAAATGCATTTCCTTTCCTGGGTTACCCTATCCCTGTCACTTATAGTGATCAGAGGACGCCGCGACGAAAGAAAGCACGCCGATGCCTGGAGCTAGGTGCGCCGGTAAATCGTAGCATTCGGGTGCCCAATGCCTCATCCTTTTTCCTACCTTGATCAAACTATCACGTTTCTCCGAGATCTTTGATCGACGAGAAAGGCAATTGTCTTCGAGTCATGGCCCTAGCGGTAATGTGATTAGAAATGCCTGTGATTGATCTTCTCATCCTATTGTGTTAGCGGTGAAAATATTCCCGAATAGACTTTCGGAGGAGACGCTTGACTCGTGTACTGATGGCGATTTCATCGTAATGTCACGTACGTAGAGCCCTGCTACCGCATCACTTGAGGATTATCCCAAATTTTATTTTTTATAAAATCGAGTGCGCATGCACCCCCGCGCGCGCAAGTAATTTTCTGTGTGTGCGGCGCGCGGATTTCTCTATATCTAATACATGCCCCGTTATAGTAGTTTTCTAAGAATCGGAATCGCTGCGCCCGTGGGGAAGTTTTGTGCGATATATAACATAATGGGAAGTTTCTTACAGGCGGATGAATTCTCTACCGCGTCGCGTCAACCCTTCCGGTTTGAAGGTCGACCGTGCGACTTTTTCTCGCTATTTTGAAGCGGTGATCGCTAATAATTATTTGACAATTTCGGGCGTCTTGTATTCTTTTGACGTGACATTCGTTTTTCAGATAAGAGTTAATTTCTTTGAGTTAATGATCGATATTTTTCTCCGTTCAGTTACAAGTGTTGATTTATCAATAAAAATTCTAGTAATGGTTTTTCGTAATATAATAGTTTGGGTATTGTAAAATCAGTGCTTTGCTTTTCATAGATTATCCAGTGAATTCATTCACGGTCAAAATAAATGCTCGACCACATGTCTAAAAATATACTAATTTGAGTGATGAATTTCTAAATAAAAAATAATTAAATGCAGTTCGCATTCTTGCTTGTTATCATTTCTTGACCCACCCAAATGCCTATCCCCAATGAGAGTCAAAAACCACACATAATATGATTTCATTATATGATAATGAATTTTGCAAATTATACCGATAAGGTAGATCTCATCGATATTTCGACTCTATCGCTCGATTTGATGAAATACATTTAATGAATGAATTTATCGTTCTTTCGAGCCACTTATAATCGTCGCGCTCAGGCGACGATCACAGTTTGACAAATGCCAAACTGCGACCTTCGAGGCTCCACTTTTATAGTGGCTGCATCACGAAGGGATTTTTTATTTTTTTGGATTTTTCAATTTTTTATTGAAAGATTGGCCAAGAGATGAAAAAATTCTTCCTCGGGCGGGACTTGAACCTCGCAATCTCCGGTACTCCGGACCGGCGCCTTAACCAATTAGACCACCGAGGCGATTGCGTATTCACTCGCTCGGGGAAGCCTTCTCTCATCTCTTGTGCCAATCTTTCGATGCGGTCAATCAAGGAACCATGACCATTCAAATATGCAAATTATACCGATAAGGTAGATCTCATCGATATTTCGACTCTATCGCTCGATTTGATGAAATACATTTAATGAATGAATTTATCGTTCTTTCGAGCCACTTATAATCGTCGCGCTCAGGCGACGATCACAGTTTGACAAATGTCAAACTGCGACCTTCGAGGCTCCACTTTTATAGTGGCTGCATCACGAAGGGATTTTTTATTTTTTTGGATTTTTCAATTTTTTATTGAAAGATTGGCCAAGAGATGAAAAAATTCTTCCTCGGGCGGGACTTGAACCTCGCAATCTCCGGTACTCCGGACCGGCGCCTTAACCAATTAGACCACCGAGGCGATTGCGTATTCACTCGCTCGGGGAAGCCTTCTCTCATCTCTTGTGCCAATCTTTCGATGCGGTCAATCAAGGAACCATGACCATTCAAATATGCAAATTATACCGATAAGGTAGATCTCATCGATATTTCGACTCTATCGCTCGATTTGATGAAATACATTTAATGAATGAATTTATCGTTCTTTCGAGCCACTTATAATCGTCGCGCTCAGGCGACGATCACAGTTTGACAAATGTCAAACTGCGACCTTCGAGGCTCCACTTTTATAGTGGCTGCATCACGAAGGGATTTTTTATTTTTTTGGATTTTTCAATTTTTTATCGAAAAATTGGCCAAGAGATGAAAAAATTCTTCCTCGGGCGGGACTTGAACCTCGCAATCTCCGGTACTCCGGACCGGCGCCTTAACCAATTAGACCACCGAGGCGATTGCGTATTCACTCGCTCGGGGAAGCCTTCTCTCATCTCTTGTGCCAATCTTTCGATGCGGTCAATCAAGGAACCATGACCATTCAAATATGCAAATTATACCGATAAGGTAGATCTCATCGATATTTCGACTCTATCGCTCGATTTGATGAAATACATTTAATGAATGAATTTATCGTTCTTTCGAGCCACTTATAATCGTCGCGCTCAGGCGACGATCACAGTTTGACAAATGTCAAACTGCGACCTTCGAGGCTCCACTTTTATAGTGGCTGCATCACGAAGGGATTTTTTATTTTTTTGGATTTTTCAATTTTTTATTGAAAGATTGGCCAAGAGATGAAAAAATTCTTCCTCGGGCGGGACTTGAACCTCGCAATCTCCGGTACTCCGGACCGGCGCCTTAACCAATTAGACCACCGAGGCGATTGCGTATTCACTCGCTCGGGGAAGCCTTCTCTCATCTCTTGTGCCAATCTTTCGATGCGGTCAATCAAGGAACCATGACCATTCAAATATGCAAATTATACCGATAAGGTAGATCTCATCGATATTTCGACTCTATCGCTCGATTTGATGAGATACATTTAATGAATGAATTTATCGTTCTTTCGAGCCACTTATAATCGTCGCGCTCAGGCGACGATCACAGTTTGACAAATGTCAAACTGCGACCTTCGAGGCTCCACTTTTATAGTGGCTGCATCACGAAGGGATTTTTTATTTTTTTGGATTTTTCAATTTTTTATTGAAAGATTGGCCAAGAGATGAAAAAATTCTTCCTCGGGCGGGACTTGAACCTCGCAATCTCCGGTACTCCGGACCGGCGCCTTAACCAATTAGACCACCGAGGCGATTGCGTATTCACTCGCTCGGGGAAGCCTTCTCTCATCTCTTGTGCCAATCTTTCGATGCGGTCAATCAAGGAACCATGACCATTCAAATATGCAAATTATACCGATAAGGTAGATCTCATCGATATTTCGACTCTATCGCTCGATTTGATGAGATACATTTAATGAATGAATTTATCGTTCTTTCGAGCCACTTATAACCGTCGCGCTCAGGCGACGATCACAGTTTGACAAATGTCAAACTGCGACCTTCGAGGCTCCACTTTTATAGTGGCTGCATCACGAAGGGATTTTTTATTTTTTTGGATTTTTGAATTTTTTATTGAAAGATTGGCCAAGAGATGAAAAAATTCTTCCTCGGGCGGGACTTGAACCTCGCAATCTCCGGTACTCCGGACCGGCGCCTTAACCAATTAGACCACCGAGGCGATTGCGTATTCACTCGCTCGGGGAAGCCTTCTCTCATCTCTTGTGCCAATCTTTCGATGCGGTCAATCAAGGAACCATGACCATTCAAATATGCAAATTATACCGATAAGGTAGATCTCATCGATATTTCGACTCTATCGCTCGATTTGATGAGATACATTTAATGAATGAATTTATCGTTCTTTCGAGCCACTCATAATCGTCGCGCTCAGGCGACGATCACAGTTTGACAAATGTCAAACTGCGACCTTCGAGGCTCCACTTTTATAGTGGCTGCATCACGAAGGGATTTTTTATTTTTTTGGATTTTTCAATTTTTTATTGAAAGATTGGCCAAGAGATGAAAAAATTCTTCCTCGGGCGGGACTTGAACCTCGCAATCTCCGGTACTCCGGACCGGCGCCTTAACCAATTAGACCACCGAGGCGATTGCGTATTCACTCGCTCGGGGAAGCCTTCTCTCATCTCTTGTGCCAATCTTTCGATGCGGTCAATCAAGGAACCATGACCATTCAAATATGCAAATTATACCGATAAGGTAGATCTCATCGATATTTCGACTCTATCGCTCGATTTGATGAAATACATTTAATGAATGAATTTATCGTTCTTTCGAGCCACTTATAACCGTCGCGCTCAGGCGACGATCACAGTTTGACAAATGTCAAACTGCGACCTTCGAGGCTCCACTTTTATAGTGGCTGCATCACGAAGGGATTTTTTATTTTTTTGGATTTTTCAATTTTTTATTGAAAGATTGGCCAAGAGATGAAAAAATTCTTCCTCGGGCGGGACTTGAACCTCGCAATCTCCGGTACTCCGGACCGGCGCCTTAACCAATTAGACCACCGAGGCGATTGCGTATTCACTCGCTCGGGGAAGCCTTCTCTCATCTCTTGTGCCAATCTTTCGATGCGGTCAATCAAGGAACCATGACCATTCAAATATGCAAATTATACCGATAAGGTAGATCTCATCGATATTTCGACTCTATCGCTCGATTTGATGAAATACATTTAATGAATGAATTCATCGTTCTTTCGAGCCACTTATAATCGTCGCGCTCAGGCGACGATCACAGTTTGACAAATGTCAAACTGCGACCTTCGAGGCTCCACTTTTATAGTGGCTGCATCACGAAGGGATTTTTTATTTTTTTGGATTTTTCAATTTTTTGTTGAAAGATTGGCCAAGAGATGAAAAAATTCTTCCTCGGGCGGGACTTGAACCTCGCAATCTCCGGTACTCCGGACCGGCGCCTTAACCAATTAGACCACCGAGGCGATTGCGTATTCACTCGCTCGGGGAAGCCTTCTCTCATCTCTTGTGCCAATCTTTCGATGCGGTCAATCAAGGAACCATGACCATTCAAATATGCAAATTATACCGATAAGGTAGATCTCATCGATATTTCGACTCTATCGCTCGATTTGATGAGATACATTTAATGAATGAATTTATCGTTCTTTCGAGCCACTTATAACCGTCGCGCTCAGGCGACGATCACAGTTTGACAAATGTCAAACTGCGACCTTCGAGGCTCCACTTTTATAGTGGCTGCATCACGAAGGGATTTTTTATTTTTTTGGATTTTTCAATTTTTTATTGAAAGATTGGCCAAGAGATGAAAAAATTCTTCCTCGGGCGGGACTTGAACCTCGCAATCTCCGGTACTCCGGACCGGCGCCTTAACCAATTAGACCACCGAGGCGATTGCGTATTCACTCGCTCGGGGAAGCCTTCTCTCATCTCTTGTGCCAATCTTTCGATGCGGTCAATCAAGGAACCATGACCATTCAAATATGCAAATTATACCGATAAGGTAGATCTCATCGATATTTCGACTCTATCGCTCGATTTGATGAAATACATTTAATGAATGAATTTATCGTTCTTTCGAGCCACTTATAATCGTCGCGCTCAGGCGACGATCACAGTTTGACAAATGTCAAACTGCGACCTTCGAGGCTCCACTTTTATAGTGGCTGCATCACGAAGGGATTTTTTATTTTTTTGGATTTTTCAATTTTTTATTGAAAGATTGGCCAAGAGATGAAAAAATTCTTCCTCGGGCGGGACTTGAACCTCGCAATCTCCGGTACTCCGGACCGGCGCCTTAACCAATTAGACCACCGAGGCGATTGCGTATTCACTCGCTCGGGGAAGCCTTCTCTCATCTCTTGTGCCAATCTTTCGATGCGGTCAATCAAGGAACCATGACCATTCAAATATGCAAATTATACCGATAAGGTAGATCTCATCGATATTTCGACTCTATCGCTCGATTTGATGAAATACATTTAATGAATGAATTTATCGTTCTTTCGAGCCACTTATAATCGTCGCGCTCAGGCGACGATCACAGTTTGACAAATGTCAAACTGCGACCTTCGAGGCTCCACTTTTATAGTGGCTGCATCACGAAGGGATTTTTTATTTTTTTGGATTTTTCAATTTTTCATTGAAAGATTGGCCAAGAGATGAAAAAATTCTTCCTCGGGCGGGACTTGAACCTCGCAATCTCCGGTACTCCGGACCGGCGCCTTAACCAATTAGACCACCGAGGCGATTGCGTATTCACTCGCTCGGGGAAGCCTTCTCTCATCTCTTGTGCCAATCTTTCGATGCGGTCAATCAAGGAACCATGACCATTCAAATATGCAAATTATACCGATAAGGTAGATTTCATCGATATTTCGACTCTATCGCTCGATTTGATGAAATACATTCAATGAATGAATTTATCGTTCTTTCGAGCCACTTATCATCGTCGCGCTCAGGCGACGATCACAGTTTGACAAATGTCAAACTGCGACCTTCGAGGCTCCACTTTTATAGTGGCTGCATCACGAAGGGATTTTTTATTTTTTTGGATTTTTCAATTTTTTATTGAAAGATTGGCCAAGAGATGAAAAAATTCTTCCTCGGGCGGGACTTGAACCTCGCAATCTCCGGTACTCCGGACCGGCGCCTTAACCAATTAGACCACCGAGGCGATTGCGTATTCACTCGCTCGGGGAAGCCTTCTCTCATCTCTTGTGCCAATCTTTCGATGCGGTCAATCAAGGAACCATGACCATTCAAATATGCAAATTATACCGATAAGGTAGATCTCATCGATATTTCGACTCTATCGCTCGATTTGATGAAATACATTTAATGAATGAATTCATCGTTCTTTCGAGCCACTTATAATCGTCGCGCTCAGGCGACGATCACAGTTTGACAAATGTCAAACTGCGACCTTCGAGGCTCCACTTTTATAGTGGCTGCATCACGAAGGGATTTTTTATTTTTTTGGATTTTTCAATTTTTTGTTGAAAGATTGGCCAAGAGATGAAAAAATTCTTCCTCGGGCGGGACTTGAACCTCGCAATCTCCGGTACTCCGGACCGGCGCCTTAACCAATTAGACCACCGAGGCGATTGCGTATTCACTCGCTCGGGGAAGCCTTCTCTCATCTCTTGTGCCAATCTTTCGATGCGGTCAATCAAGGAACCATGACCATTCAAATATGCAAATTATACCGATAAGGTAGATCTCATCGATATTTCGACTCTATCGCTCGATTTGATGAGATACATTTAATGAATGAATTTATCGTTCTTTCGAGCCACTTATAACCGTCGCGCTCAGGCGACGATCACAGTTTGACAAATGTCAAACTGCGACCTTCGAGGCTCCACTTTTATAGTGGCTGCATCACGAAGGGATTTTTTATTTTTTTGGATTTTTCAATTTTTTATTGAAAGATTGGCCAAGAGATGAAAAAATTCTTCCTCGGGCGGGACTTGAACCTCGCAATCTCCGGTACTCCGGACCGGCGCCTTAACCAATTAGACCACCGAGGCGATTGCGTATTCACTCGCTCGGGGAAGCCTTCTCTCATCTCTTGTGCCAATCTTTCGATGCGGTCAATCAAGGAACCATGACCATTCAAATATGCAAATTATACCGATAAGGTAGATCTCATCGATATTTCGACTCTATCGCTCGATTTGATGAAATACATTTAATGAATGAATTTATCGTTCTTTCGAGCCACTTATAATCGTCGCGCTCAGGCGACGATCACAGTTTGACAAATGTCAAACTGCGACCTTCGAGGCTCCACTTTTATAGTGGCTGCATCACGAAGGGATTTTTTATTTTTTTGGATTTTTCAATTTTTTATTGAAAGATTGGCCAAGAGATGAAAAAATTCTTCCTCGGGCGGGACTTGAACCTCGCAATCTCCGGTACTCCGGACCGGCGCCTTAACCAATTAGACCACCGAGGCGATTGCGTATTCACTCGCTCGGGGAAGCCTTCTCTCATCTCTTGTGCCAATCTTTCGATGCGGTCAATCAAGGAACCATGACCATTCAAATATGCAAATTATACCGATAAGGTAGATCTCATCGATATTTCGACTCTATCGCTCGATTTGATGAAATACATTTAATGAATGAATTTATCGTTCTTTCGAGCCACTTATAATCGTCGCGCTCAGGCGACGATCACAGTTTGACAAATGTCAAACTGCGACCTTCGAGGCTCCACTTTTATAGTGGCTGCATCACGAAGGGATTTTTTATTTTTTTGGATTTTTCAATTTTTCATTGAAAGATTGGCCAAGAGATGAAAAAATTCTTCCTCGGGCGGGACTTGAACCTCGCAATCTCCGGTACTCCGGACCGGCGCCTTAACCAATTAGACCACCGAGGCGATTGCGTATTCACTCGCTCGGGGAAGCCTTCTCTCATCTCTTGTGCCAATCTTTCGATGCGGTCAATCAAGGAACCATGACCATTCAAATATGCAAATTATACCGATAAGGTAGATTTCATCGATATTTCGACTCTATCGCTCGATTTGATGAAATACATTCAATGAATGAATTTATCGTTCTTTCGAGCCACTTATCATCGTCGCGCTCAGGCGACGATCACAGTTTGACAAATGTCAAACTGCGACCTTCGAGGCTCCACTTTTATAGTGGCTGCATCACGAAGGGATTTTTTATTTTTTTGGATTTTTCAATTTTTTATTGAAAGATTGGCCAAGAGATGAAAAAATTCTTCCTCGGGCGGGACTTGAACCTCGCAATCTCCGGTACTCCGGACCGGCGCCTTAACCAATTAGACCACCGAGGCGATTGCGTATTCACTCGCTCGGGGAAGCCTTCTCTCATCTCTTGTGCCAATCTTTCGATGCGGTCAATCAAGGAACCATGACCATTCAAATATGCAAATTATACCGATAAGGTAGATCTCATCGATATTTCGACTCTATCGCTCGATTTGATGAAATACATTTAATGAATGAATTGATCGTTCTTTCGAGCCACTTATAATCGTCGCGCTCAGGCGACGATCACAGTTTGACAAATGTCAAACTGCGACCTTCGAGGCTCCACTTTTATAGTGGCTGCATCACGAAGGGATTTTTTATTTTTTTGGATTTTTCAATTTTTTATTGAAAGATTGGCCAAGAGATGAAAAAATTCTTCCTCGGGCGGGACTTGAACCTCGCAATCTCCGGTACTCCGGACCGGCGCCTTAACCAATTAGACCACCGAGGCGATTGCGTATTCACTCGCTCGGGGAAGCCTTCTCTCATCTCTTGTGCCAATCTTTCGATGCGGTCAATCAAGGAACCATGACCATTCAAATATGCAAATTATACCGATAAGGTAGATTTCATCGATATTTCGACTCTATCGCTCGATTTGATGAGATACATTTAATGAATGAATTTATCGTTCTTTCGAGCCACTTATAATCGTCGCGCTCAGGCGACGATCACAGTTTGACAAATGTCAAACTGCGACCTTCGAGGTTCCACTTTTATAGTGGCTGCATCACGAAGGGATTTTTTATTTTTTTGGATTTTTCAATTTTTCATTGAAAGATTGGCCAAGAGATGAAAAAATT
Organism: Eretmocerus hayati; assembly: GCA_029851415.1. Taxonomy (NCBI): domain Eukaryota; kingdom Metazoa; phylum Arthropoda; class Insecta; order Hymenoptera; family Aphelinidae; genus Eretmocerus; species Eretmocerus hayati. Next base: position 45,998,967 of record CM056744.1, read on the forward strand.
CTTCCTCGGGCGGGACTTGAACCTCGCAATCTCCGGTACTCCGGACCGGCGCCTTAACCAATTAGACCACCGAGGCGATTGCGTATTCACTCGCTCGGGGAAGCCTTCTCTCATCTCTTGTGCCAATCTTTCGATGCGGTCAATCAAGGAACCATGACCATTCAAATATGCAAATTATACCGATAAGGTAGATTTCATCGATATTTCGACTCTATCGCTCGATTTGATGAAATACATTTAATGAATGAATTGATCGTTCTTTCGAGCCACTTATAATCGTCGCGCTCAGGCGACGATCACAGTTTGACAAATGTCAAACTGCGACCTTCGAGGCTCCACTTTTATAATGGCTGCATCACGAAGGGATTTTTTATTTTTTTGGATTTTTCAATTTTTTATTGAAAGATTGGCCAAGAGATGAAAAAATTCTTCCTCGGGCGGGACTTGAACCTCGCAATCTCCGGTACTCCGGACCGGCGCCTTAACCAATTAGACCACCGAGGCGATTGCGTATTCACTCGCTCGGGGAAGCCTTCTCTCATCTCTTGTGCCAATCTTTCGATGCGGTCAATCAAGGAACCATGACCATTCAAATATGCAAATTATACCGATAAGGTAGATCTCATCGATATTTCGACTCTATCGCTCGATTTGATGAAATACATTTAATGAATGAATTGATCGTTCTTTCGAGCCACTTATAATCGTCGCGCTCAGGCGACGATCACAGTTTGACAAATGTCAAACTGCGACCTTCGAGGCTCCACTTTTATAGTGGCTGCATCACGAAGAGATTTTTTATTTTTTTGGATTTTTCAATTTTTTATTGAAAGATTGGCCAAGAGATGAAAAAATTCTTCCTCGGGCGGGACTTGAACCTCGCAATCTCCGGTACTCCGGACCGGCGCCTTAACCAATTAGACCACCGAGGCGATTGCGTATTCACTCGCTCGGGGAAGCCTTCTCTCATCTCTTGTGCCAATCTTTCGATGCGGTCAATCAAGGAACCATGACCATTCAAATATGCAAATTATACCGATAAGGTAGATTTCATCGATATTTCGACTCTATCGCTCGATTTGATGAGATACATTCAATGAATGAATTTATCGTTCTTTCGAGCCACTTATAATCGTCGCGCTCAGGCGACGATCACAGTTTGACAAATGTCAAACTGCGACCTTCGAGGTTCCACTTTTATAGTGGCTGCATCACGAAGGGATTTTTTATTTTTTTGGATTTTTCAATTTTTTATTGAAAGATTGGCCAAGAGATGAAAAAATTCTTCCTCGGGCGGGACTTGAACCTCGCAATCTCCGGTACTCCGGACCGGCGCCTTAACCAATTAGACCACCGAGGCGATTGCGTATTCACTCGCTCGGGGAAGCCTTCTCTCATCTCTTGTGCCAATCTTTCGATGCGGTCAATCAAGGAACCATGACCATTCAAATATGCAAATTATACCGATAAGGTAGATCTCATCGATATTTCGACTCTATCGCTCGATTTGATGAAATACATTTAATGAATGAATTTATCGTTCTTTCGAGCCACTTATAATCGTCGCGCTCAGGCGACGATCACAGTTTGACAAATGTCAAACTGCGACCTTCGAGGCTCCACTTTTATAGTGGCTGCATCACGAAGGGATTTTTTATTTTTTTGGATTTTTCAATTTTTTATCGAAAGATTGGCCAAGAGATGAAAAAATTCTTCCTCGGGCGGGACTTGAACCTCGCAATCTCCGGTACTCCGGACCGGCGCCTTAACCAATTAGACCACCGAGGCGATTGCGTATTCACTCGCTCGGGGAAGCCTTCTCTCATCTCTTGTGCCAATCTTTCGATGCGGTCAATCAAGGAACCATGACCATTCAAATATGCAAATTATACCGATAAGGTAGATCTCATCGATATTTCGACTCTATCGCTCGATTTGATGAAAAACATTTAATGAATGAATTTATCGTTCTTTCGAGCCACTTATAATCGTCGCGCTCAGGCGACGATCACAGTTTGACAAATGTCAAACTGCGACCTTCGAGGCTCCACTTTTATAGTGGCTGCATCACGAAGGGATTTTTTATTTTTTTGGATTTTTCAATTTTTTATTGAAAGATTGGCCAAGAGATGAAAAAATTCTTCCTCGGGCGGGACTTGAACCTCGCAATCTCCGGTACTCCGGACCGGCGCCTTAACCAATTAGACCACCGAGGCGATTGCGTATTCACTCGCTCGGGGAAGCCTTCTCTCATCTCTTGTGCCAATCTTTCGATGCGGTCAATCAAGGAACCATGACCATTCAAATATGCAAATTATACCGATAAGGTAGATCTCATCGATATTTCGACTCTATCGCTCGATTTGATGAGATACATTTAATGAATGAATTTATCGTTCTTTCGAGCCACTTATAACCGTCGCGCTCAGGCGACGATCACAGTTTGACAAATGTCAAACTGCGACCTTCGAGGCTCCACTTTTATAGTGGCTGCATCACGAAGGGATTTTTTATTTTTTTGGATTTTTCAATTTTTTATTGAAAGATTGGCCAAGAGATGAAAAAATTCTTCCTCGGGCGGGACTTGAACCTCGCAATCTCCGGTACTCCGGACCGGCGCCTTAACCAATTAGACCACCGAGGCGATTGCGTATTCACTCGCTCGGGGAAGCCTTCTCTCATCTCTTGTGCCAATCTTTCGATGCGGTCAATCAAGGAACCATGACCATTCAAATATGCAAATTATACCGATAAGGTAGATCTCATCGATATTTCGACTCTATCGCTCGATTTGATGAAATACATTTAATGAATGAATTGATCGTTCTTTCGAGCCACTTATAATCGTCGCGCTCAGGCGACGATCACAGTTTGACAAATGTCAAACTGCGACCTTCGAGGCTCCACTTTTATAGTGGCTGCATCACGAAGGGATTTTTTATTTTTTTGGATTTTTCAATTTTTTATTGAAAGATTGGCCAAGAGATGAAAAAATTCTTCCTCGGGCGGGACTTGAACCTCGCAATCTCCGGTACTCCGGACCGGCGCCTTAACCAATTAGACCACCGAGGCGATTGCGTATTCACTCGCTCGGGGAAGCCTTCTCTCATCTCTTGTGCCAATCTTTCGATGCGGTCAATCAAGGAACCATGACCATTCAAATATGCAAATTATACCGATAAGGTAGATCTCATCGATATTTCGACTCTATCGCTCGATTTGATGAAATACATTTAATGAATGAATTTATCGTTCTTTCGAGCCACTTATAATCGTCGCGCTCAGGCGACGATCACAGTTTGACAAATGTCAAACTGCGACCTTCGAGGCTCCACTTTTATAGTGGCTGCATCACGAAGGGATTTTTTATTTTTTTGGATTTTTCAATTTTTTATTGAAAGATTGGCCAAGAGATGAAAAAATTCTTCCTCGGGCGGGACTTGAACCTCGCAATCTCCGGTACTCCGGACCGGCGCCTTAACCAATTAGACCACCGAGGCGATTGCGTATTCACTCGCTCGGGGAAGCCTTCTCTCATCTCTTGTGCCAATCTTTCGATGCGGTCAATCAAGGAACCATGACCATTCAAATATGCAAATTATACCGATAAGGTAGATTTCATCGATATTTCGACTCTATCGCTCGATTTGATGAAATACATTTAATGAATGAATTCATCGTTCTTTCGAGCCACTTATAATCGTCGCGCTCAGGCGACGATCACAGTTTGACAAATGTCAAACTGCGACCTTCGAGGCTCCACTTTTATAGTGGCTGCATCACGAAGGGATTTTTTATTTTTTTGGATTTTTCAATTTTTTATTGAAAGATTGGCCAAGAGATGAAAAAATCCTTCCTCGGGCGGGACTTGAACCTCGCAATCTCCGGTACTCCGGACCGGCGCCTTAACCAATTAGACCACCGAGGCGATTGCGTATTCACTCGCTCGGGGAAGCCTTCTCTCATCTCTTGTGCCAATCTTTCGATGCGGTCAATCAAGGAACCATGACCATTCAAATATGCAAATTATACCGATAAGGTAGATCTCATCGATATTTCGACTCTATCGCTCGATTTGATGAAATACATTTAATGAATGAATTTATCGTTCTTTCGAGCCACTTATAATCGTCGCGCTCAGGCGACGATCACAGTTTGACAAATGTCAAACTGCGACCTTCGAGGCTCCACTTTTATAGTGGCTGTATCACGAAGGGATTTTTTATTTTTTTGGATTTTTCAAATTTTTATTGAAAGATTGGCCAAGAGATGAAAAAATTCTTCCTCGGGCGGGACTTGAACCTCGCAATCTCCGGTACTCCGGACCGGCGCCTTAACCAATTAGACCACCGAGGCGATTGCGTATTCACTCGCTCGGGGAAGCCTTCTCTCATCTCTTGTGCCAATCTTTCGATGCGGTCAATCAAGGAACCATGACCATTCAAATATGCAAATTATACCGATAAGGTAGATCTCATCGATATTTCGACTCTATCGCTCGATTTGATGAAATACATTTAATGAATGAATTTATCGTTCTTTCGAGCCACTTATAATCGTCGCGCTCAGGCGACGATCACAGTTTGACAAATGTCAAACTGCGACCTTCGAGGCTCCACTTTTATAGTGGCTGCATCACGAAGGGATTTTTTATTTTTTTGGATATTTCAATTTTTTATTGAAAGATTGGCCAAGAGATGAAAAAATTCTTCCTCGGGCGGGACTTGAACCTCGCAATCTCCGGTACTCCGGACCGGCGCCTTAACCAATTAGACCACCGAGGCGATTGCGTATTCACTCGCTCGGGGAAGCCTTCTCTCATCTCTTGTGCCAATCTTTCGATGCGGTCAATCAAGGAACCATGACCATTCAAATATGCAAATTATACCGATAAGGTAGATCTCATCGATATTTCGACTCTATCGCTCGATTTGATGAAATACATTTAATGAATGAATTTATCGTTCTTTCGAGCCACTTATAATCGTCGCGCTCAGGCGACGATCACAGTTTGACAAATGTCAAACTGCGACCTTCGAGGCTCCACTTTTATAGTGGCTGTATCACGAAGGGATTTTTTATTTTTTTGGATTTTTCAAATTTTTATTGAAAGATTGGCCAAGAGATGAAAAAATTCTTCCTCGGGCGGGACTTGAACCTCGCAATCTCCGGTACTCCGGACCGGCGCCTTAACCAATTAGACCACCGAGGCGATTGCGTATTCACTCGCTCGGGGAAGCCTTCTCTCATCTCTTGTGCCAATCTTTCGATGCGGTCAATCAAGGAACCATGACCATTCAAATATGCAAATTATACCGATAAGGTAGATCTCATCGATATTTCGACTCTATCGCTCGATTTGATGAAATACATTTAATGAATGAATTTATCGTTCTTTCGAGCCACTTATAATCGTCGCGCTCAGGCGACGATCACAGTTTGACAAATGTCAAACTGCGACCTTCGAGGCTCCACTTTTATAGTGGCTGCATCACGAAGGGATTTTTTATTTTTTTGGATTTTTCAATTTTTTATTGAAAGATTGGCCAAGAGATGAAAAAATTCTTCCTCGGGCGGGACTTGAACCTCGCAATCTCCGGTACTCCGGACCGGCGCCTTAACCAATTAGACCACCGAGGCGATTGATTGACCGCATCGAAAGATTGGCACAAGAGATGAGAGAAGGCTTCCCCGAGCGAGTGAATACGCAATCGCCTCGGTGGTCTAATTGGTTAAGGCGCCGGTCCGGAGTACCGGAGATTGCGAGGTTCAAGTCCCGCCCGAGGAAGAATTTTTTCATCTCTTGGCCAATCTTTCAATAAAAAATTGAAAAATCCAAAAAAATAAAAAATCCCTTCGTGATGCAGCCACTATAAAAGTGGAGCCTCGAAGGTCGCAGTTTCACATTTGTCAAACTGTGATCTTCGCCTGAGCGCGACGATTATAAGTGGCTCGAAAGAACGATAAATTCATTCATTAAATGATAATGAATTTTCTCTTAAAAGGTGAGAGTACTTTGCTGACCTTGTTGTTTTCATTGAATCTCTTCATTTCATGATTGTCTCTCAAATTCTTTCACCGTAGAATATTCTTACAATCAAAAGTGTTATAAATTAATGAGTCAAATAAAAATCTTTCGATTGCTTGATATCAATATAAAATTCTTGACACAATATTGATAGAATTTGGAAGAATTCTGAGTTCAATGGCAAGGTAAGTCACGTCAAGCTGACGTACAGTTAATTTTGAATAAAGTATAACAATTTTAGAAAAATAAAAGAAAGCAAGGAATTTTGCATCCTTGCAACCGCTTTTTCCACGAAACTTCGAGGCTCTTGCGCGACCACAAGATGTCATTTCTCAGCGTCCAGCGAAAAATTTTTCGTATGTACATGTGAAAACATACTTTTTCTGACCCCAAGCATGTTGAATTTCCTAAATTTACATTTTACGGCCCACCCTAAGCTGAGTAACGCTCTCCGATTTTCGTCCTCTTGTGACATTAGAGGAAGTTCTTGTGCCTGTGCTATCAAATGACGTGTGTGAGTGTAAATACAGAGAAAACATCCAAATATCATAGTGTACGTGCTGCCCCTTCGTTTTTGTGGAGCTTCATGCGCTCAGTTAGCTTTAAGAGGCCAAAATGCAATTTTTTTGTTATTTTCGATAAAAATCTCTCTTGGGAAAAATCAAGATAGCTCGGCTCCATCAAGTCAAAATTAGACTCATTTTAACTTATTTTGAAGGTCTTGAAAAGAGCTTCAAAATGAGTTAAAGTACGACTGAAAAGGTTGAGATGCGCCAGAGTTATCTGCTGAACAAGGAAGAAAAATGTACAAATTATGCAGTTTCCCATTTAAAGGCATGTTATTAAAAAAAAACCTTCACGGCTCTTGAGCGACCTCAAGATGTCATTTCTCAGCGCCTAGCAAAATTTTTTTCGTATGTATATGTAAAAACACAACTTTTCTGACCCCAAGCATGTTGAATTTCCAAAATTTTCATTTTTCGGCCCACCCTACTATGGAGGCAGATGCTTTGTCACATGCTAAGCACCTACTTGGGTGAGCCTACTTGGGTGAGCTAGTTCTACTAGCAACTGGAATGTGTAGAGCACGAGATGAATAAGTTCAAGCAATAGACAATACTATGTAATGTTATGGTTGTATGCACAAAATATAAATTTATGCAATATCAAGTTGACGTATGATTGGAAGTCATTAATATCATCATTTCCAACTATTCACCGCGAGTTGCTTGGAAATGTCATTATCTCAGGGAAAGAGAGCGAGGTCAAAGATTGACTGATAGTTCTTATTTCAGTTTCTTACTTATGCATCATTCATGAATTCAATGGGAACTGATGATCTGATGAATAATTGTCAATAATTATCCATTCAAGGGTATGAGAAAGGGGCGGAAGGGGAGGGCAATACTTTTTATTATTGAACCCTCCGCGGTTAACCTTTTTCAAAGTAACCGATCCTGATATAAATCGGTATATGGGCAAATCTCACGAAGTATGCGGTTTGGCCGAACAGGCTTATTTTTACGTTGTCAGAAGAACAGTCGCGTTTTTTCCGCCACTCGCATAAGATCATTTTGAAGATCCACTCATTTTCAACAGTTTTGCATCATTCAGAAGTCGATTACTTGCTATAGAAAGGTACTGGGAGACGCTTCTTCGTGACAAAATCGAAATTTTCGACCGAACAGGGTCATAATTCTCTCACGCCTTAGCTCGCCACAGGCGGGGCGGTTCGCCGATCGATCTGAAAATTGGATATGTGATGGATTATAATATATAGAAACATATAATTTTTGCCCGAAGCTGTGCCTATCAATGCGTCAGAGTGGCGATGATTTGTTGGAGCGAATTCCGATTTTTAATTTTTTTCCTGTATCGCTCTTCTAATGGATGCAGCACTCGGGGCGGTCAATGAAACGTATCTGTAGGAACGACATCTTATTCTACATCCAAAAACCTACGAATCTAGCCCGAAAATGATAGTGTGCTCGATTCCGCACGACGATGCGGCTTAAAATGAGAAAATTTATTTTCGCGTAAATGGGGTCAAAAAGATCGTTTTTCGTGTAGCACACGAAAATTTCGATTCCGTTGGGATTGAAACCACGTGTTAACTGATGACTGTACCTCAAGAAATGACTATGAGAATTGCCCCTACTACAGCCTCATCTCGGTCGTGATGCGAGGCTTGTGAATATTGACAAATGACGAAAATGAGCGTTTTGGTGGCTGTGGCACATCTTCATTTTGTACCACAGACCTTCAGAAGACACTGTAAATCATTAAACTTATCTCTTTTCTTCTATTCCAACACCAAGTATGCTATGTATTCACATACACATGAGCCAATTAGAATTACGGAAATATAAGGCTCCCATCCAAATACATGGGAAAATCTTCTAATCCCTCACAATTCCACGGCAGAGCTCCGAAGTGATTTACGCAAGTATTTCATCATTGTTTGAGCATTACTTGGACCAACCAAAAGTTCATGGGAGGTGTGCTGCCATTCTGGAAATTCTCGGAATTTCAAAGTCGAAATCGCATAGTTCCTGAGATTTGCCCATATAGGGGTTTTTGAGATCGCTGATCACGAAATTGGAGTAATATTTGGAGAATTTTGAATAGCGGATCCAAGATGGCGGCCAAAACTCCCAAAATCTCTTGGATCGAGGTGAAGGAAGGAATCTCACAACATCTCACGAGTTATTGAAGAGTGAATCATTCCTCATGATTCGACAAAACGGAAGTTATCGGATTCTCTAAATTCATTCATCACTGAAAACTCTTCTCTAAATCAGAGGAAACCTCCTCATATCTCACAGTATCTCATCGGCAACTCTTGCTCAGTCTAGAAAGCCCACAGGCTGTCTCATGCTGTCTCGTCAGTCACTTCCCCTCAACTCTGACAAATTCTCACGTCTCCACTTCTTTATCTCCGAAAGCTCCAAGAACTCAATCTCTTATCTTTTCACGAATAAGGGCGAATTATTGACCTTTATTTTCGGCCGGAACTCACATTTTCTCGGGATATCTCATAATTTCTTATCGGCACTCGTGAGATAGGGTGAGATATCTCTCTGAAATTTTCTATATCGAAATGAAGTTGATTATCAATATTATATCTCATCGTGACTAATGGAAAATGAAATCCAAACACCATTTTCGGTATCTCGTAATATCTCATCTCCGACGGATTTTCAACGAATACTACTCACAATATTTCATAGTAACTCACTCTTGTCAGTTGATCTCATGATATTTCTATGGTATCTCCGCAGTATATGTACCAAGCGTTCAACAGACAATGAGGTCTTACGCTAACTCTTAAAAACTCACAACCGACAAGTATCTCATGTTACCTCGCGGTAGTTCATATTTGAATTGCATAGCTGGTTGTCATCATATCTCATGGTGACTCATTGACGTGATATAATTACTGTACAATTTTGGAACCTCATAGAATCTGAGATTACCTCATCATGTTGCTCTAAGAATACTTTTGCGTGTAATTCTCGCCTAATCCTCCCTATGATGCACTGACTGGTATTATAAGTTGTAATGATGTATAAGTTAATGTTCACGAGATGTCTTCAGAGGATCTCACAATTTCCCACGAGTTCCTGAAGAGTGGTCAGTTACTTGAGATTCGTCGAAACAAAATTCATCAGATTGTCTAGATTCTTTGATCGCTGATTATATTTTTTCAATATTGAAGAAATATCGCATTGACTGTACGCGTGTCTCTTCATATCCCACAGTATCTCATTGGCGACTCTTGCTCGGTCTCCGAGCCCTCAGGCAATCTCGCGCTTTCTCATCAGTCACTCTGCCTCAACTCTTACGAACTCTCACGTCTTCACTCCTTTATCTCCAAATGCTCCGAAAATTCAAGCTCATATCTTTTCACGAATAACGTCATATCAAGCATCGCAAAATATGAGATATTGACCTTTATTTTTGGCCGGAACTCACATTTTCTCGGGATATCTCATAATTTCTCACCGGCACTCGTGAAATAGGGTGTGATACCTCTCTCGAATTCTTTATATCAAGATGAAGTTGATAATCAATATTATATCTCATTGTGACTCATGGAAAATGAAATCCAAACACCATTTCTGATATCTCGTAATATTTCATATCCAAAGGATTCCCAACGAATTCTAAATCTCACAATATTCCATAGTAACTTACTCATGTCAGTTGATCTCACGATATTTCTAGTATCTCTGCAGTATATACCTCGCGTCTAACAGATAATAATGAGGTATATACTGCAGAGATACTAGAAATATCGTGAGATCTTCTTCTTCTTCTTCTTTTACTTTCTGGCCATATCTTTCTGCTACTAAGCAGATTCGACTTTAGCCATTACACCAGTAGGTAAGGATAAAACTGGTTGGTATAGTGGAGAGGACGGATGTCCTCAACTGGTAAACTGTTACCCAACCGGAGGAAGGGTATAAAGGAAAGGAAAATGGAAAATGTAGGATAGAATTAAGGGAAAAGGGATGAGTAGGAGTATGGAATCTGTAAATATAAAAAAAAGCAAAAAATCAGTATGAGAAAGAAGAACCTGATTATATACTATTCATCAGACAAGTAGAGAACAGGCTTTAAGAAAATTTGTAATAAATTTGCATGGAGGCTTATTAGGATGTTTCAAGATATCTCCTAGGTTGAATGGTCTTGAAACTTTGTATTTTTCCAAACATTTGATGAGAGTTTTTCTTTGCTCAGTGAATCTAGGACATACCCAAAGGATATGATGAATATCTTCATCCACAAGTGGACAAGAGGGACAATCTGGGGAATTGATAAAGTTTTTGCGGAAAAGACTTGCAGCCAAAGAACAATGGTTGGAACGAAGACGATTGATTGTAACAATATGAGTCCTGGAAAAAGGGCACTTGCGAAACCAAGGTTTTGAATTTTTGATATTGTAGAAATGATCAAAGAAGTGAACACCAGTATTGGTGGCTTTGCTAGTGAGGTGAGAGTGGAATTTTTTGTGAGTTGTGTTCAAAGTAAGTTGGTAGAAATCAGAGTAAGGAATTAAGGATTCATCGAGGTGGCCACAACCACAAGCTTTTTTGGCTAATTTATCAACAGATTCATTACCTGGGATACCACGATGAGAAGGTATCCAAATGAGGCATATGAAAAGATTATTTTTTTTAGCTTGGAATAGAAGATTCTTGATGTCTAATGAGAGGAAGGAGAAGTCTTTGGAGAAGGGGTTGGATAAAAGGGAATCAAGAACGCTTTTGGAGTCAGTGAAAATGTTTAAGGGAGATAAGTTGTTATCAATAGCAAATTGGACAGCTCTTTTGATGGCTAGAGCTTCAGCAGTAAAGATGGAAGCATAACTAGAAATTTTGCGCTGAATGATCAGATCCTTTTCCCAACTATCAGAGAAAATAGCAAAGCCAACATAGGAGGATGAATTTTTTTAGAAGCATCTGTGAAAATATTCAAGTCATTGGAAAGTTTGTCGTGGAAGATACTGAACAATTTTGATTGAGGATTATCAGAGTCTTTGATTTCAAGTCCTGATGAAAGATCAATGTCTGGCGTAAATAAGATGGTGTCATAATCCTGGTTGAAGGGAAGAGATGTCACAGAGGAGAAGATTTTACTTTTGTGATGAACAAGTGATCTGTAAGAACTCAAAAGAGTAAATTTAGAATTGACTTTACATGGATCTCTAAATCTTATGAGGTAATCTAAAACAGAGAGCTTGTCATGTAAAGGGTGACAAGTATCAGAAAGAGGTTTCAGGAAGTATTTACAAGCAAGGGAATAGGATCTTATGGAAAGAGGGGGTTCATGGGCTTCAGCTAGTAAAACACGAATGGGAGTGGAGATTCTGTATCCTAATGAAAATCTAAGGCATCTATATTGGAGACGATCAAAGGCCAATTTCTTCTTTTGAGTCTGGAATGAGTAAATGAAACAAGCATAGTCTGTAATTCCTCGAGGGCTTTGTAAATATTGAGGAGCACCTGAGGGTGACCAACCCACCAAGTGCCTCTCAGATACTTTAAAATTTTGATCACATTAGAGCATTTGTTTATAAGGTAATCATAGTGAAGATCCCAGGTGAGTTTATGGTCAAAAATCAATCCTAAATAACGGAAGGAGTTAGAGTGAGAAATCTCAGAATCATAGAATTTGATCTTATAGTCTCTGAGATCAATGTTTTTTCTAGACAGAATACAGAGCTGGGTTTTGGTATCAGAAATGATGAGGTTTCTACTTTCAAGAAATCTGAATAATTTGTCAATGCTTTTTTTATAGAAGTCATAGCAACATTCGAATATATGTCAGCGCAGTAAATGACCATGTCGTCGGCAAACTGAAGTATATGACAATTGGGTTCGATAAATTTATGGGCATCTTTTGAGTCAATATTGAATTCGGCAGGACTGCCAACACAGCCTTGGGGAAGACCAAGCAGACAGGGCAGAGGACCTTTAAGATGATTATTAAACTTGAAAGTCAAGCTTCTATTTGAGAGAATGTTGAAGATAAACATTCTAATATTATAAGGGACATTGAGGTTTAAAAGATCCTGAATCACAATGTTTGGATTGACATTGTCGAAAGCACCTTTAATGTCCAATGGCAGCACAACTACAAATTTATTTTCAGATGAATATCTAAATAAGTCAGTTGTAAGAATTGAAAGACAATCTATACAGGATTTCTTTTTCCTGAAACCGAATTGAGTCACTGGAAGAAGATCATTTCTTTCTAAATAAAAGTTCAATCTGAAAATGACCATTTTTTCTAAGCATTTTAAGAGACAGGAAGCAAGAGCAATAGGCCGGACTTTACCAGAAGAATTTTTGGGAATAAGGTGGACTAAAAATTCTTTCCACATCTGAGGAAAGGAGCAGTTACTGATGATTTCGTTGAACAGATCAAGAATAATATACAGAAAAGAATCTGAAAATGTTTGATCATTTCATTGAAGATTTTATCCAAGCCAGGTGCACTGTTAGATTTGAGGGACGAAATAGCTGAATTGAGCTCGGTAAGTGAGAAAGGCGTGTTGAAAATAGAATTGTCAATGAGGGAATTTTTTGGATCCAAACAAACTTGATCAGGTGTAGGAGGAGAATAAGTAAGCGGAATCGGGATGCAAAAGTTGTTGATGAATTGAGTAGAAGCATTGATATAATCAGCATCATTTGTTGGAGGAGAGGCATTACTCAAAACTGAGTGTTTGAATCTTCTAACAACATTCCAAACATATGATGGGGGAGAGTTTCTGTGTAGAGATTCAGTAAAGTTTTTAAACTTTTCTGATTTAATTTTTCTGAGTTCTCGTTTGGTTTTGGCACGAGTCTTCTTGAAATCAATCCAAGTTTCCAAAGTAGGGTTACTTAGGAATCGTTGAAGTGACATCTTTCTCTCATTGATCAATTCATCGCATCGGGGATCCCACCAAGGAGAGCCGAGAGAGGTTTCTTGAATGAATTATTTTAGATATTTCAAGGCGCTTGTCCCTTTTTTGACGTTTAGATTTAGATTGATCTATTGCGTCAATTATTGAATTGACAAGAATATCATATTTGGAGTCAATAGAGTATTCTTCAAATTCAGGCGAGTTAAGTTCTTCAGCTTTTTTAATAAGAAAGGAAGAGTAATCGGCCCAAGAAACATTCTTCAGGCTGATTTTGTGAGGGGTGAAGAGATTGGATTGAGAATTGATTCAAAAGAGATTGAGATAGGAATCGGGAAATGGTCGCTGCCTAACGTGTCAGAAAGGGTATGCCAAGTTGTTGAGGCTGAAAAGCTAGAAGAAATCAATGAAAGATCAACAGCCGAAATGACATTTGGATTACGTGGAAGATAAGTACGAGATCCATCATTTAGTAAAACCATGTCAGAATCATTTATGGTTTCATATAAATAAAGACCAATTGGATCATGAGATGGAATTGAATCCCAAGTAGAGTGGTGACAATTAAAATCACCTACAACCAATGATTTGCAATTATATGATTTCTCTAAGGCACTGATTTTGTTGAAAAATAAGTTCCAATGATTATTTGGGAAGTGATCATTAGGAGGTCTATATATAGCAGAGACTAAAATAGAATGATCTATGTTTGGAAATAGAAGTACACCAGCAGATTCAAAAACATCTGGAAAATTGGGCAGATTATCAACTTTACTGAATATAATGTTCTTTCTGATGCATATACAGATACCACCACCTTTATTGGTGATTCTATCATTCCTTATGATGGAAAAATTTTTGAGCCAGAATTTAGTGTGAGTCTTCAAAAAGGATTCAATTATAACAAAAATGTCATAATCATTAGAAAGACGTTCAATTTCATGTTTTTTCCCTTTCACACCTTGAGCGTTCCATTGAAAAATTTTCAAAACTGATATGTCCATGATGAAGTTAAATAAAATTTAAGTAATAGGAAAGTGAAATTAAGTTGGGTTACTGGGGTTAGTTGTGGACTGGGAACGCTCAATGGAATCACTGTCAACTATAGAGGGGGAATAAGAAATTGGAAGAGGAGATTGAGGGATGTTTGGAATAGGACTAGGGACGTTACAAGAATCATTGAAATTTAGTGCAGCCAGACTAGAGGAAATCATCTTGTTGATGTTCAAAAGGATGGGAATGGCTAGATCATTTGGAGAGATATTGTCGTTAGAGATTGGGAAAGTGGCAAGACTTGAAACGGATGAAGGATCAGTAGGAGCAATGTAATTGGTGTTCACAACCTCACCAAAAGAAACAGATTTGGTAGGTTTTCTAAGGGGTGGAAAATCAGAAAGGCTATTGAGCTTACATCTTTCAGAAATAATGTTTCTGGCTTGATCTAGAGAGATGTCTTCTTCATAAGCCAAATCATGGATCAATAATTGTTGTCTCTTGACAGGACACATAGGGTCAGTTGCTTCATGATTCTGTTTACAATTGGGGCAACACGGAGGGGCATTAGCATGGGGGCAATGAACAATCATGGAATGACCAATACCTGCACAGTGTGAGCACCTTTCAAGTTTGGAATTACACCAATTCCTAAGATGTCCAAATCTCCAGCACTTGAAGCATTGTTTTGGTCTAGCTTTATATTCTTCAGTGTTGAATTTAACCAAGTTGAGACGAATAAATTTTGGAGAAGTCTTTGAGTCGAATAAGAGATGCACTGTAGTCGAGGGCTCAAATTTTGAGCCTGCACTATCTTGAATTCTCCTGTTGATTCTCCTGGCTTGAAGTATAGAACTGTTGTTGGGTGTGGAAGACAGGTTGACCAGTTCTTGCATAGAGATGTTCAATGGAACTCTTCTAATAATTGCGTTAGATGAGAAAAGGTGGAATGGAATGAATGCCCGTAAACCTTTGGAATGAAAAATTTCATCATCAAGAATCTTGTTAGCAGTTAGAATATCTTTAGATTCAATGGAAACCTTGTTATGAGACACATTGTATATGTCTGAAATATCATTGTGGTATTTCTGGATCAAAATACTGCCTACATAAGAAGCATCCAGTTTTTTTCTCTCAATATGTTGAATATGGATAATAAAAGGAGAAGAATGCTTGGAATCAATGAAGTGACTAAATTGGATTTTGTTCTTGGGGAATATATCAGTGGGATTACTTAGCGTCAGAGTAGAGGAAGCATCAGATGTTACAGAGCGATTATCATCATCATTAGGTGAATCAGGGGTATTTTTTTGATTAGATGTTTGAGGGGGGTCATCAATACTCATGGAAAAGTCATCATCTGACATATCAGGTAATGAAGATTGTGAAGGACCAGGAGAGAGATTAGTTTTGGATTTTGAATTGCTAGCATTTTTTTTTGTTTGGGAATCAATTTTCTTAACCTTAGTAGTGGAAGAATTTTTGTTTACATCTGATGGGTTAACTGAATCGAGGGGTCTTTTAGAAGATGAAGCCTTCAAGAAGGGCTGAGGGATTTGAGGAGGTTTATTGGGTGTTGATTGAGAAGAGCCAGATCTTGTGGAAACCCCTTCGCCCCTAGGTGAGTTTAGGAGAGGATACATCGTATCAATCAAATTGATACGATGTATCAGTGTGATGAAAGCGCACAATCAGGTAAAAATAAGGTGATAAAATGCGATGAGAAAATAAAGAAAGTGCACAGAAGAGAAAAAAAGATGAGAAAAGATAAGAAATCAAGACTACCCTTCCTGAGAAAGATGGTTGGACGAATCTCAGCAATCGGAGAAGATTATGAAAAAATCTGCAGAGCCGTAATAAAGGTGATCCGTGTGTCTCTTGTCGTGGTTGGCAAGCAACTCCTCCAGAGAAATCAACTGACATGAGTAAGTTACTATGGAATATTGTGAGATTTAGAATTCGTTGGAAATCCTTTGGATATGAAATATTACGAGATATCAGAAATGGTGTTTGGATTTCATTTTCCATGAGTCACAATGAGATATAATATTGATTATCAACTTCATCTTGATATAAAGAATTCGAGAGAGGTATCACACCCTATTTCACGAGTGCCGGTGAGAAATTATGAGATATCCCGAGAAAATGTGAGTTCCGGCCAAAAATAAAGGTCAATATCTCATATTTTGCGATGCTTGACATGACGTTATTCGCGAAAAGATATGAGCTTGAATTTTCGGAGCATTTGGAGATAAAGGAGTGGAGACGTGAGAGTTCGTAAGAGTTGAGGCAGAGTGACTGATGAGAAAGCGCGAGATTGCCTGAGGGCTCGGAGACCGAGCAAGAGTCGCCAATGAGATACTGTGGGATATGAAGAGACACGCGTACAGTCAATGCGATATTTCTTCAATATTGAAGAAATATAATCAGCGATCAATGAATCTAGACAGTCTGATGAATTTTGTTTCGACGAATCTCAAGTAACTGACCACTCTTCAGGAACTCGTGGGAAATTGTGAGATCCTCTGAAGACATCTCGTGAACATTAACTTATGCATCATTACAACTTATAATACCAGTCAGTGCATCATAGGGAGGATTAGGCGAGAATTACACGCAAAAGTATTCTTAGAGCAACATGATGAGGTAATCTCAGATTCTATGAGGTTCCAAAATTGTACAGTTATTATATCACGTCAATGAGTCACCATGAGATATGATGACAACCAGCTATGCAATTCAATTATGAACTACCGCGAGGTAACATGAGATACTTGTCGGTTGTGAGTTTTTAAGAGTTAGCGTAAGACCTCAATGTCTGTTGAACGCTAGGTACATATACTGCGGAGATACCATAGAAATATCATGAGATCAACTGACAAAAGTGAGTTACTATGAAATATTGTGAGTAGTATTCGTTGAAAATCCGTCGGAGATGAGATATTACGAGATACCGAAAATGGTGTTTGGATTTCATTTTCCATGAGTCACGATGAGATATAATATTGATAATCAACTTCATTTCGATATAGAAAATTTCAGAGAGATATCTCACCCTAACTCACGAGTGCCGATAAGAAATTATGAGATATCCCGAGAAAATGTGAGTTCCGGCCGAAAATGAAGGTCAATAATTCGCCCTTATTCGTGAAAAGATAAGAGATTGAGTTCTTGGAGCTTTCGGAGATAAAGAAGTGGAGACGTGAGAATTTGTCAGAGTTGAGGGGAAGTGACTGACGAGACAGCATGAGACAGCCTGTGGGCTTTCTAGACTGAGCAAGAGTTGCCGATGAGATACTGTGAGATATGAGGAGGTTTCCTCTGATTTAGAGAAGCGTTTTCAGTGATGAATGAATTTAGAGAATCCGATAACTTCCGTTTTGTCGAATCATGAGGAATGATTCACTCTTCAATAACTCGTGAGATGTTGTGAGATTCCTTCCTTCACCTCGATCCAAGAGATTTTGGGAGTTTCGGCCGCCATCTTGGATCCGCTATTTAAAATTCTCCAAATATTACTCCAATTTCGTGATCAGCGACCTCAAAAACCCCTATATGGGCAAATCTCAGGAACTATGCGATTTCGACTTTGAAATTCCGAGAATTTCCAGGATGGCAGCACATCTCCCATGAACTTTTGTTTGGTCCAAGTAATGCTCAAACAATGATGAAATACTTGCGTAAATCACTTTGGAGCTCTGCCGTGGAACTGTGAGGGATAAGAAGATTTTCCCATGTATTTGGATGGGAGCCTTATATTTCCGTAATTCTAATTGGCTCATGTGTATGTGAATACATAGCATACTTGGTGTTGGAATAGAAGAAAAGAGATGAGTTTAATGATCTACAGTGTCTTCTGGAGGTCTGTGGTACAAAATGAAGATGTGCCACAGCCACCAAAACGCTCATTTTCGTCATTTGTCAATATTCGCAAGCCTCGCATCACGACCGAGATGAGGCTGTAGTAAGGGCAATCCTCATAGTCATTTCTTGAGGTACAGTCATCAGTTTACACGTGGTTTCAATCCCAACGGAATCGAAATTTTCGTGTGCTACACGAAAAACGATCTTTTTGACCCCATTTACGCAAAAATAAATTTTCTCATCTTAAGCCGCATCGTCGTGCGGAATCGAGCACACTATCATTTTCGGGCTAGATTTGTAGGTTTTTGGATGTGGAATAAGATGTCGTTCCTACAGATACGAAATATTGACCGCCCCGAGTGCTGCATCCATTAGAAGAGCGATACAGGAAAAAAATTAAAAATCGGTATTCGCTCCAACAAATCATCGCCACTCTGACGCATTGATAGGCACAGCTTCGGGCAAAAATTATATGTTTCTATATATTATAATCCATCACATATCCAATTTTCAGATCGATCGGCGAACCGCCCCGCCTGTGGCGAGCTAAGGCGTGAGAGAATTATGACCCTGTTCGGTCGAAAATTTCGATTTTGTCACGAAGAAGCGTCCCCAGTACCTTTCTATAGCAAGTAATCGACTTCTGAATGATGCAAAACTGTTGAAAATGAGTGGATCTTCAAAATGATCTTATGCGAGTGGCGGAAAAAACGCGACTGTTCTTCTGACAACGTAAAAATAAGCCTGTTCGGCCAAACCGCATACTTCGTGAGATTTGCCCATATACCGATTTATATCAGGATCGGTTACTTTGAAAAAGGTTAACCACGGAGGGTTCAATAATAAAAAATATTGCCCCCCCCCCTCGATGCGCCAAAATTCGGGCGATCCAGCTTCAGCGTCAGCTCGACCAGAAAAAAACATGAGGCACTTTCAAGAAATAGAAGAGGGTAGAAGTCGTCGCAGAGAAGCTTCTGGGAAAAAGGCCCTCTACGACGTCCCTAGATGCCCGATCTGCAAGTGCCAAGGGTCATATGACCCAAAAGATTGTCCATTCGCGGACAGACACGATGAGCAATAGGTCTTAGACCGAAGAGTGGGTCGACGACCGAAGACACGTGGTCTCCGACCGATTAATTGTTTAATAACTTTTCATTTTTTTGCGTTGGTCTACGACCACTCAGTTTATATTCTTTCCTTTTTCAAGGTCAATTGACCAAATTTTTATAGTAGTAATACTAAGGTCTACGACCTAATATCTTAGAAAATAGTGAAAATTCTATTGATAACTTTTCGAGTTTCGATTCCATTACAGTCATACGAGCAAACTTTCGATTGTCTAGGTTAGCAAAAACTTACACGGTCAATGACCATTGAATTGTTCCTAAAATTAGTATGTTTATTTTTTGAACTTTCGTACTTACCTGTCAAATGACAACTTTTTTAGTATTTTTGATTTTTTTCTGTGCCAAAAAACAAATCATGTTCGATGTATAGGTCTACGACCAAACAATCATGTGACAAAACAGTCAATCAGTATTTTATTTTTATAAATTCGAGCGCTATTCATGTGAAAAGTATGGATTGAGCGATGTATGGTATGATTTGAATGCACGAGGTGTGAATACGGACAAATGTCCTAAATATGATCTGTGTACTGTGTACGATGTATGTTCAGTGTGCTGTATGCGATGAACGATGAGTATACTGTATGCCTAGTATGATCCAATAGCGACGGTAAATTCAAGAGACCAAGTGATTCAGTGAAACCAGTGCAGAACAGTGCAGTCAAAGACGCTCTCCAGTGATCTACGATCTAAGGTTTATATGAATAGTTGCTAGGAGAGTGGATTTTATGTCCGCATGTATGATATCCCCACCGTTTTTGAGGAATTACATCTACAATTTGTAAAATTCAACTTTTTATTTCAGAAACCCAAACATGATGCAATCATTGCAATTTTCATCCCGATTTCATGACCACAATAGTCAATTTTTCAGTTTATCTGGCCCAGATTCAGAGAGGGTAGGCTCCGAGCTGGTACGCCAGTCGGCTACCCAGCGTCTGGGGGAGGGGTGTGACGGATGAGTGATATCCGTCTTGCCTCTCTCGGTGCGCGCGTGCATATTTTGACCTGGTGCAGTGGTTTCGCGACCGACCCTGTGCTCAGTAGATTATCCAAGGAGCCCGGTGCAGCTTCCTGACCTTACGAAGTCAAATCGCCGACCGTGCCAAGCGTCCCACCAGCGACCGTCCCAAGGCCGACTTGCGTCTCGTGGCCATCGTGCGCCCAGTAGCCGACGTCGTCTCCAAGGGCAACATTCAACGTTCTGTAAGTGCTAGCTCGAATTCTCTCTCTCTCTTTCTGTGGCCAGTAGAATGTATTCCTCTTCGTGCCCTCTCGACCTCGTGCTCGAGCTTGCGCAAGTACTCTCGCGGTCTAATGACCTTTTGTAAATACTTTGTAAATATGTTTCGACTTTCCCCTCTTTATTTTCATTAAAGCTTCGGTGCTTAACTTCATTACCTTGCTCTTATCATTTCATGCTCTCTCTAAACATGCAAGATATACAGTGAGTAACCCACGAAATCAAACCAGGCTCTGCCTGGATGTGCCTGAATAAATCCAGTCACAGAATATCTATTTGAAGAACATTTAGCTTTAAAATTGCATTCCGTCATCTCCTGGCCACCCGTTATCAGCTGCTTGATTAAACCAGCTTCTGTTCCAATTCTGTAGAAGTCCTCATCCACGATTTTGATAATCATTCCTCAGGAGATGTACCTCAGGAGTTTGTTTTTCTGCGCGAAGTTTTCAAAAGATCAAGTTAACGTGCGAACTATTTCTTTCGTGACCAATCACGTTTCGGACATTTACGGAGGCTTGTTAGTCAATCCTAAGATTGACTAGTAATGTCCGAAATGCTGCCATTTCAACAACATTGACTAGACTTCCCAGTCAATGCTGGACATTTACTAGTCAATCTTAGGATTGAGTGGCCCCACCAGTCAATCCAAGGATTTACTAGTAAATCTCTGGCATTGACTTATTTCGGACATTTACTGTAACATATATAACTTCCCCCATCGAATCTACGCATTTATGGAATATTCGAAGCGTGTTCTTCGAACGCAAACGTTGTGGAATCATTTAATTCATAGAGCGCTCGGGAAAAATGTTCCGATGAACATTCCTCGAAAGAAGTAGCTGATGCAATTTCGATGAAAATGGACTTTTGATGTGCTCGAAAATTAGAACAATGGTCCATTTCCACTCCCTTATGTCAGTTTTTTATAACCTATTCATCGTTCTCCTCCACCGTGCGGATGTCCTGACCAACTGTCATCAACGGACAACGAAGAAGATGATTACATGATGAAATTCGGTGGTGCTGATCAGAGGAAGAAGCTCTCATTGCATGAGATTTAATGAGGCCAAAACAATACCAGTTCGTTACCGAATAACTTGATTCATTCTCATCCATGATTCATCTATTTATAAATTTCCCTCATTCTGACCTGAAAATGACGTTTCCGAACGCAAATTCGGGATCCTGGTGATGAAGAATCATGATTGTTCCGAGCTTGCAGTCTCAACTCGATCACGAAAGGATTAATTTTCGAGCCCGAACTGATGGGTAACCGACAGAGCAGTCATGTCCCATTCTCTCGAGTGTTACAGAACAAGATCCTTCTAATTTTCATTCCGATTAGGGAGACATCCATACAACGAATCAAAACTACATGAGTTACTTACATATTCACTGATTTCAGCGGGATCGAATTCGGATAGCCCTCGTTCCAGTCCACGGAGATTTGAACGAAATCGACCCAAACCCCTCGATCTCATTGAGGAAGGAGATATTACCGGAATATCGGACTTTCTTTCCCCGGGAGAATAATGTCATCACCTGTCATGATCGTTTTCTTCATCCCCGTAACGAGATGAATCTACTCGAAATCCTTCCATTGATCTGGAATCAAGCGCGCAATAAAATCTCTTCTAGTTCCGTTACACTTTCGTTATTCTCTCCCAGGACAAGATTGAGACAAGTTTCAGTTTGTCACAGGGAAAACGAAACGAAACGTGTCCACATGCTTCATTTTATTAGCAATCGAGATGAAACGAATGTCTCATAATCTTGTCCTGTTGTCAAATAACATAAGGACATGGAATTTCTGTTTGGTTTCTCCTCCAAAAGTGGGTATTCAACTCTCACAAAATATTAACATTGAACCGAAGAACAAGGATACAGCGAAATGGGACTCTGTGAGTACCGTTACGCTTCCATTATTCTCTCCCGAAACAAAATTGAGACAAGTTTCTTTCCGTTGTAGGAGTGACAAAATGAAACGAGGTCGCATGCTCCGGATCCTCCAAGAACCCGTACGGAACGAATCTATCATAAATTCAATCTATCATCAAATATGGTAGATAAATAACATTCCTGTCTAGTTTCTCATCCGATGAAATAAGACCAATCCAAACAAAATCCTCAGATTAATCCAATAGTTATACTACACTTCCGTTGTTTTCCCCCGGAACGAAATTGGAGCGAGTTCCGTTTTGTTACAGGAGAATGGGACGAAATGAGTTCAAACGATTCGAACTCAATGAAAACCAGAAAAGGAACGAGGGGGTTGTCATTTCGTTTCGCTATCACATGACGTGATAACCTGTAATTTCATTCAGTTCCTTCAATATGAAACTCAACAAAATTCCGATGAATCGATTTTTCTTCAGAATCGGAACGGTACACGATGAGATGCCTTTGTTTCGTTTCGTTTCTCGAGACGCCTCAGTACGAAGTCTCGAAATTATTATCAATATCTGTTCGAACCGAATTTTCCCCTTGGAATGTGATGGGATGACGAAGGAGGACACGCAAGTACTATGACGATCTCATTTTTCCATGTTCTGTGGGGTATTTCATCATCATATTATTTGTACGTAACGTTTAAAGAGAGTGATAATCAATCATGTACAATCCTTGGTCTTGGTGAGAGGTATGATCGCGATACCAATTTTTGCCTGGGGTATTCGCCACCACCTTCCAAGCTTGTGCTCTTGCCCGATTCCAGCGAATAGGTATCTCGCGTCAGGTGAAAATGTTAGCGAATTGATGAAACCATCGAGCTTGATCTCAAATAACTCATCCAAGTTTTTGAAGGATCCTCCACATTTCCAAACTTTTATGGAACCATTCCTAGAACCTGGAAAAATTCAGTGTGATTAGAGTTTTATAAAATCCCGAGCTCAATTCAATATGGGGAAGATGGTTAATTGAGTGACAGGAGGTACTCTCTTATTATACTTGGATGTCGATATTCGACGTGGGAATCATGATTACGTCGAATACATTCCAAGTAATACCTTCTCATTTGTCGGGAGCTTTCGATACGATCCTCGATGTTCCAAAATCTCCGCATATTGAGACACGGGTAGCCTGAGCTATTCTTTAATGATGCGAAATGCCACCCGAAAATACCTTGTGGGGTACGATTCCTGAATGTTTCAGGATCACTTCCCAACTGCTAGTGGGATCGTAGAACCAACCGTCTTTCATTTCCGTTACTCTTAGTGTTCTTCGGAAATGACCATCTGTTTTCTCTTGAGAAATGAAAATGTCTGTTACCGCGGTTGACATATTGATAGATATTTTGAACTGAGCGCACCATCATCAATTCTAAGACTGATTTATATAAGAAATCAACTCCAAGATCCATATTTCGGACGACAAATGATTTCTTCAATGAATTTGACGTATAGGTAGAGATGTAATCGCACCGAAATTTTATCGCATGAGTTGAGATTGGGATTATTTGGTGATGTCGGAGCCATCTCTCTAACTTGATATTCTTTTATTTCCTTTCCTCATACATTCACGCTCTTCTCGTATGCACACGACACTCTTTCTTGACTCTCGAGTCACCCAAATTACGACATAAGATTTAAATACGACGACTTGTGGAAGCTTCCTCTCCCTCCCCGCAGCTATAGAGTTGCGTTTCCCAACCTTCTCCACGAGTATACGATGACGCGATTGTATATTAGAGATAAAAGAGTGCGCTTCTAGTAGGCAAGTGTGGAATATATTGGAGTGTTTTAGTCCGTAAGTTTAGGTAATCTAGCGGGCACAGACCCGAATAAGCAGCCAATCAGAAGGCGCCACATACTTTTTATATCTGGGACGCAGAGAATTCCCTTTTCGTCACCTAAAATCAGTATAGCGATGGAAACTCTGTACGTCTTCCTAGGCAGCAGTCATCCACACGGCATCAAGTCATTCAGTTGTGCTCTCCCTTGTGGGCGAGTCTCATATTTTTTTTCTTCAACTAAATTTCAATTTTTGTGTTACGTCTAAAACTATCACTTTTTGTAGAGTTTAAATTACATGAATAAATATATGAATCGAGCCATGCAAAAAGGGACCTCCGTGCAAATGACAAATTGTCGGGAGAACGAAAAAACTGTGTTGCATCTCTACCATTCACAATTCCCCAACGCCAATGTACATACACATACTTCTTATCAGTATGTACTATGATCTCCTCCATTTTTTGTCCAAGGGTGGTCTGCAGAGTTGTATTTTGATGGAAACTCGAGTGGACTTGGGTCCTTTTAAGCATAGATTCCTTCAAAAAGCTATGATTTCATATCAAGACACTACGGAACTGGAAAATATTGAATTTAAACAATATCTTGATGATTCACGGTGGAGGAGAACGATGAATAGGTTACAAAAAACTGACATAAGGAAGTGGAAATGGACTTTTGTTCTACTTTTTGAGCACATCAAAAGTCCATTTTTATCGAAATTGCATCAGCTCCTTCTTTCTAGGAATGCTCATTGGAACTTTTCTGAGGTATGCTCTATGAATTGGATGATTCCGCAACGTTGTCGTTCGAAATATACGCTTCAAATATTCCACCAATGCGTAGGTTTGACGGAGAGAGTTTTAGACACATCCGCAATATATAGCACGGACTGATTCCAAATGCATTCTGGTGCTTCTCGAATCACAAAATGTTTCTCATTCTAATCGTCCGATTCATTCGCCAGCTCAAGTGAATCTGACCAAGGGAGCAATTAAGCTTCTCAAAGGGGTAGAAATTCCAAACCGTGTTCTTTCAGAGTTTCCAATAGAACTAGAAGTGCCTGCTCATATATCCACAGTATATCTGGGTTCCAAGAAAATCCATCAATTGTCAGTTGTCAGATTGTACAACACTCAATGCAGAATACGTGGTAACAGTTTTTAATCAATTTATTCATGATCAGAATTGAGGAGGAGAATAATCGTTTCACAAACATTCGGAAACGGAAAAGTGAAGGTCAACAATGTCATGGAATGGAATGATAACAAATGATCTGAAGACAACAAATGATCTGAATATATCACATGATCAAAATATACTGAGTAATCTTATTACTCAGGCTGGAATTCATAGTCGTTAATCTGAGATTAGAATCAGCGGATTTAGGGCGCTGCGATTGCCATGACGAGTCATTTTACATCCCAGCACAGCGATCGCAGCACTCCTAATCCGTCTTTCCTGATCTCGGATCAACGACTTTGAATCCGAGTCTCAGAGGCGCTGCGGAGAGAATTGTATCACTGCTCTCTCCAATTGTGTAGCGTACATTGGGTCTTGATTTTTCTCTTCGATTTCGATAATGAATAAATTGATTCATAACTCTTACTACTATTTTTCCATTGAACTGATAATTCATGAATTGGTTCGGAACACAGATATACTGTAAATATATATGAGCAATCACTTCTATCTCTATGAAGAATTTTGAAAGAACACTGTTTGGGATTTTTATCTCTCCTAGGAGCTTCATTGCTCCCTTGGTCAGATTTATTATAGCTGCAGAATTATTCAGATCAAAATGAGGAACATTTTGTGATCCAAGAAGCATCAGAATACATTTGGAATCAATCCTTGTAATATACTGCGGATGTATCTAACTTTTTCCATCAAATCTACGCGTTGATGGAATCAGTTATTTGAAGCATATTCTTCGAACGACAACGTTGTGGAATCATTCAATCCATAGAGCGTTCGGGAGGAAAGGTTCCAATGAGCATTCCTGAAAAGAAGGAGCTGATGCGATTTCGATGAGAATGGACTTTTGATGTGCTCAAAAAGTGGAACAGAAGTCCATTTCCACTTTCTTATGTCAGTTTTTTGTAACCTATCCATCGTTCTCCTCCACCGTGGATTATCATAAATTCATAGCGGGATTTAGGTACCTTTCTGCTCGGATTGACTGAAAATAATTCGGATACAATTATGAAGTTCATTACAACAAACAAAACCATTATGACTATCTAAATCACGTAACATTAACATTCATAAGATCTATGAATCTATGAATGTATTCATTTTGGCTATTTGAAAAAGGCTCGCCATACGTTTTCCATCTTTTCCTCTCATACCGTGCCCAAGATGAAGGATCGCTACGACTTTTCCGTTTTTCATCATCGTTATTACTGTCACAATCCATATTCTAGATTTTATAAACTATGAGACAGACAAAATCAACGTCTGCAGAGCTATCGGTTGATACACTGGATACTACAGTACTTTTTGATCATTTCAAAATTCGAGTTGAGTTCAGAGCGGAGAGTAACACTTATATGCCTATACATCATTCGAGGCGTGGCAAGATGTGAACCTTCAGCTCGTCGACCAACTGGCGCCAAGAATCACAGCGATCAACTGTGTGAGTGATAGATGTGATGATACAGTGCGTAAGTATCAGTGTTTGTAGGTTCTTTCATCAATCCATGCCAAAAGGGCCCCATATCCTGTACTTGGGTCCCTTTCTGCATGGATCGGGTCTCAGAGATTGGTTATATCGGAAAGATTTCATGTGCCAGTGATAAAGGAATGTTCAAAGAGTGCAAATATCACCTTATCTCAATTTTGCAGAAAATGGCGCTCAGTTCCCTTTTTGCATGGCTCGATTCATATCCAATTTCTAGTAATCCGTAGAGTATTTTCATCTCAATTATATAAGAATCCACAAGCTACCAAAGTGCGAGTATTCTTTCTCTTATTGATTGAAATTCATCAAAACAAGCGACAGCTCACCACTCAGTAGTCTCTCTGTCACGGATAAATCCGAGACGAGGTGCGCACAAGTATGAGCAGTCATAGATGCTTGTGAAGAGGGTGCGTTTGGCACTTCACTATTGGGCGCACGCATGCCTTTTGCTTTCTCAAAAGAGAAAGCTTTCATTTGATGGTAGTTGATTGTTCCTCGAATTTTTTTTTTAAAAATTTTCTTCTCCTCCAAGAAAGCTCTTGGATACATGAAAATCGTACTATCCTCTCCGTTTTTCCGAGATCTATCGATTGTAGGTAACAGTTCTCCTTGATAACGCCTTGGAAAATTACGATCACCCCATATCTTCCGAGCCCTCTGACCGTGTCTGTGTATATTTTCCTTTGTATGTCGCAGCAAAACTCCTTACTGTTTCCACCAATCCCCTCCGAATTTTGCACACATGTTCGTTGTCATCTGTAGATGGAAACCCTACAATTTGAGCACCCCTCGACCATTATCCCCCGAACTGGAAAATTTTTCCTGAAAATTTCTCATTTTTCCATATCTTAAAAACTATCCATAAATTTTCCTCCTCCTTTGAAGAATATGAGTCCTTCAATATAAAGGTTTTTCGAGGTGCTGAATCGATTGGTTAAGACACAATTTTGATTTCTTCCCATTTTATTCTAGGTTCCCTGTACTCCTCTTCACACTGGTCTCTACAATAGAGAAGTATATGTGAATGGATTTTGTAATAGAATTTGAATAAACGTATGAAATTATTTTCATTATATAATGAAAAATTATAATATTCCGGATTCCAGATAATCGATAGATGAAGTGTTGATTTCATAAATTTGATTTGAGAAAGCATTCTGCTGATCTCTTTCAGCAGCGTATTTTGTTTAAAAATTTGAAAATTACTCCACGAAATTCTACAGATTGCTTAGTAAAATACGCTGCTGAAAGAGATTCGCAGAATGCTTTCTCAAATCAAATTTATGAAATCAACACTTCATCTATCCATTATCTGGAATCCGAAAAATTATAATTTTTCATTATATAATGGAAATAATTTCATACGTTTATTCAAATTCTATCACAAAATCCATTCACATATACTTCTCTATTGTAGAGACCAGTGTGAAGAGGAGTACAGGGAACCTAGAATAAAATGGGAAGAAATCAAAATTGTGTCTTAACCAATCGATTCAGCACCTCGAAAAACCTTTATATTGAAGGACTCATATTCTTCAAAGGAGGAGGAAAATTCATAGATAGTTTTTAAGATAAGGAAGAATGAGAAATTTTCAGGGAAAATTTTCCAATTCGGGGGATAATAGTCGGGAGGTGCTCAAATTGTAGGGTCTCTATCTACAGATGACAACGAACATGTGTGCAAAATTTGGGGGGGATTGGTGAAAACAGTGAGGAGTTTTGGTGCGACATACAAAGGAAAATATACACAGACACGGTCAGGGGGCTCGGAAGATGGGGTGATAGTAATTTTCCAAGGCGTTATCGAGGAGATCTGTTACCTACAGTCGATAGATCTAGCGGGAACGGAGAGGACAGTACAATTTCCATGTATCCAAGAGCTTCGTTGGGGGAAAGAAGAATTTTTCGAAAAAAAATTCGAGGAAAAACGGAATAATATGGCTTCATAGGTAACACGAAAACTCAAAAACGCTTCGATAAGTTATTCTCAAACTATGAGGGTGGATTTGGAAGACTCTCCCGCTGAGGCCAGTGGATTTTGAGCATTATTCGAAGAGTATTTTTTTACTTATAAACTTTTTTATGACAAATCTTCGATTTTTATTAAAAAAGCATATCTTAAAAATGATTTGTAATTCTTAGTCCTGATTCAAAAAATTCTTAGAGAAGTAATTTTTGATGTTTTTTGAGGTGCTGAATCGATTGGTTGATACGGGATTTTGTTAAAATGTCACTATCATGGTCTTAGAGATAAATGAAGAAAGGGGTACACAGAAACTAGAATAAAATTGGAAGATATCAGAATTGTGTATTAACCAATCGATTCAGCACCTCAAAAACCTCTATATCGAAGGACTCATATTCTTCAAAGGAGGAGGAAAATTTATAGATAGTTTTCGAGATATGGGAAAAAAAATTTTTTCAGAAAAAATGTTTTGATTCGGGGGATAATGGTCGGGGGTGCTCAAATTGTAGCATTCTCATCTACAGATGACAACGAACATGTGTGCAAAATTTGGAGGGGATTGGTGGAAACAGTGAGGAGTTTTGCTGCGACATAGAAAGGGAAATAAATGTACACACACACAAACCTGGTCAGAGGGCTCGGAAGATGGGGTGATCGTAATTTTCCAAGGCGTTATCAAGGAGAACTGTTACCTACAATCGATAGATCTCGGGAAAACGAAGAGAATAGTACAATTTTCATGTATCCAAGAGCTTTTTTGGATGAGAAAAAAATTTTTCAAAGAAAATTCGAGGAAATATCAACTACCATCAAATGAAAGCTTTCTCTTTTGAGAAAGCAAAATCACTCTCCTGCTAGACTGAAGTCCGAGCTTTTCATAGGAACAAGAGGCTCAAAATTCAGTCAATATCACCGGATTTGCAATATCCGACGTGACAATTTTGGAGGCCCCGGGGGGGGGGGGATAGGGGAGAGTGATCAGTATTCTTTATTTTCAAAATCACAAAATTTCCAAAAAGTTCCAAAATTTTCCAAATCTCAAAATTTTTCTAAAAAATTTCACATTCTCAGTTTTTTCATTCTTCCACTCCACACATCTCTAATTCAAGTTTCCTACATCAAAGATATCATTGGAGTTATTTTCAAACTCATGAAATTCCAAGTTCCAGAAGAGAATATTTTCTGAATAACAAATCGCTCATTCCAAGCTTACTAATTTCATAGATTCCAAGTTTCTGGATCCCAGAACATTGAATTTGATAAAATCCCTGATTGTGTTTTTCCAAGTTCATACAATCCTCTAAGTTCTACAATCAAAATTCTAAATCTTACAAAATCCCATTTTTCCCCCAATACTGAATTCAAGATTTCCAAGTTCTACAAGCTTCCAAATTTTCTGAGTGCTAGGTTCGAAATTTCAAGTTTTCTGAATCGAAATTCCTCAAAATCTCCAAGTTCTCTAACTCCAAGTTACAAAATTCCAAGAATCTCAATTTTCACATTTACAAGTCCTCAAAATTCCAAAATTCTTTTTCTCAACATCAAGATTTCCAAGATTTCTGCGACTTATCTTCTGAATATTCCAAACTCCTTGAGGGGAGTCATCTCTGTATTATTCAAGATTCTAAAATCGAGAAGTTATCAATCCTTATTTACCAAAACCACAATTTCTGAGGTTATTACAATTTTTGAATCTCTGATTTCTCCAAGTTCTAAGTTCCAAGTCCTAAAAATTTCCCAAATCAAAGGGATCTTGGATCAAAACTCCAAGTGGAACCTTCTAAAATTGAATCCTCAATTCAAAGCTAAAAGATCAGTACAGGCAGCCCCCACTATTCGCGGTCCCGGTATTCACGGAATTCGCTTATTCGCGGTTCTGCAAATGCGGCACCGCCCGGTATTCGCGGTGCCCTGACTCGTTTATTTGCGGTTTGGGTCTGGATTCTCGAGACAACTTTGACAATTGAAGATGAATTTTTGTCGGACCCCATCGAAATATATCATTCAAAAACAACTTCAGGATCTAAATGTTCAGAATATGTGGGTATTGTTATCGCTCTATGAGACTAATCAGTTATCTGGTAGAATTGATAGTGTCCCATCACGGTGTCCTTGAACCAACTTTGAATGAGCCGGAAGACCACCTCGCCAAATATTTCTTCAAATGATTGTTTAGGGTTCAAATAACATCTTCCAATTGTTTTTGAAATCGCCTACGTTAGGATTCTCAAATAAATCAATTTTCATGATTTTCTTCTGAAAAAAACGTCGAAAAACGACTTTTACGCGCATTGGTGATGATAAACGCTTGATTATATGCTTCAAATTTCACAAAAATCTCGTCAGAAAGTGCAGATGGTTCATGACACTCTATCCCAAACAATTTGCAGTGTAATGCGTAGAGGAAGAGATAGGATACGCGAATTGCGGCCAATGCTTGGATGAAGATTCGAATGGCAAATAGAGAGGTCCAAAAGCCTATATTGGAAGACTTTTAGCATGCTTACGCCTCTCTCTTTCTCACCCTTTCTCACATTGGTCTCGATAATATGTGAACAACGCCCTTGGACTCCCGGCAAGGCCCTTATAGCGCAACAAAAGCTCTCATACAGGTTCGGGAGAGCTTGCAGGTACATCATATGTACATTACTTCTTGCGTCTGAGGGAGAGGGGGGGTTCTATCTTAGTTCTAAGATGCAATGTGCTTGCTGTCATGAAGAGAATCGGCTCAAATTTTGGATAAAAAGCATGAAAAAGAAGTTTTGAGTGCAGATGCTGAGTGAGAAACATGGAAGATTGCTCCAAAAAAGTGTTCGGCGTTTGATGTTCAAGATGATAGATTGCCTACATCTGACTTACTTATGTCTGACATAAAGATGAGGCAATCTATCATCTTGAACATCAAATGCCGAACACTTTTGGAGCAATCTTCAGAGTTTGAATCGAGGTTCCGCGAGTTCATCAATCTTACGGATCATAGCAATCAATTATCATGTGAATGACTCATCATTTGAGCTCTTGGAGAGATCTGTGCATTGCCGCCAAGGCCCAGGGGTTGATAATACATTCTCATTCAGACTATGCACCTATGACGATTACGAGTATGTTTGGAATCGTACTTCAGTCTAGTTCCTGACATCGCTGGAAAATATTGATGCTCAGTAATGAGTGGAATAATAGCTTCTCTTCATCATTCGGACTGTCAGAGAGCTCTGTGCATTGGTATCGGGTTCGAGGAAAAGACATCATGTTTCGAATCGCGCGATGCTGCATTCAATATGGTCAAAACGATCGAACCGAAATCGATGGTCATTCTTTATTTTGAAACTGTCATATTTTCTACACAAATTAAGACTGGTGTTCTTTATTTCTCCTATTATCGTGCTAGCTATCCATCTATCAAGTGGAGCACGCACCTAGTTTCAAGTTAATCATATGTAAGGACGTTACGTCCGTGAATATATCAAATGAAAAAAAAAAAACGATCCAAAATTCAGTGTTTGAATCGAGGTTCCGCGAGTTCTGCAATAATACGGATCATAGCCATTTGTCGTCAGGTGTATTATAGATGAATTTATTGGTTTTTCCTGTTATATTTGCCTTATTAAGAACGTCAATTGTGCAACGTTTCGACTGCTCTTATCTACAGCCCTATTCAAATTAAAATTATAAAAATAATAAAAGTTCACATTTGTTCACGACCTTTTTCACAGAGTAGAATATCACATTTTAGAAAAATTACCTTATAATATCACACAGAAACACTTATTCGAGCGATTATCACACATAATTCCTAGGCATAGCTAGGAGTCAAATTCGATCTTCTAAAACGTTCGTGGAAATTATCCAAACCTGCAAATATTTGGACCATTCTGACGACATTCTATTGTATAATGATTTTTTGAAAAATTTCTCAAACATGAAATTTTGTAAATCTCACGTTTTTTTATATAATTTGCAACTTTTCAATTGTGTGGAGTCTACTATCTCGCATTTTCCTGGTGCTCTTCAAGGAGATGGAATTCCCTTCCATGATCGACGAGTGATCTTGGAAAGCGAACAGGCTAGACTGAGCTTTCGAGGCAAAACTGGACTATAGGAGAGTAACTGTTCCCGATCAGTTTATTGTTCATTTCAGCAACTATTTTCGGCGTAATTGAATTTCTACCTAGATGAAATTCCCAAAGTTCAATTTATTATTTTAATGGTTAAAAGTATTGAAATGAAATATTTGTGTTATCAAAAGTTGAAATTTCAATCTTAGTTTATTGGAAATATGTGAAATGTACATTTTGAATATTTGAATTTTGAAAATGGAAATGAAATCCATAAATTCAATCATTACGTGTAGATTACGTACAATAAAAATTGTATAGGGAACACGCATGTGTCAGATTAAAATGTTCTAGCTTATGCAATCGATAGTTGATATGAAATGAATAACTTCTGTGAAAACAGAATATTTTTAAACGCTATGAATTTTTTTTGAGAGTCGATTGAAATTGGGAATGATTCGGACGCCCGTTCAAATCGATGTCACGTGATTGCTGTCTGCCACCGAGCCGACTGTCAGCAATCCAGCCGGGTTTGTTCCTCATCTAGTTAGGGTCCCTAGACAGTTCAGTACTATATATAGCGATTGTAAGTCTGCAGTGTTGTGTCCGTGTGCCGTTCAATCACACTCAACTCCACGATTTGTCGCAAATAAAATGAAATTATGACAATTAAGTGCTGTGAATATGAGGCTCAGACAACTCCCTCATGTGATAGGTAGCTGCTAGATCAGAAATCAAAGGCAATGTCGAGTTCTCCATGTGTTTTTCCTTTCATCAGATGAGTATTTACCAAGTTCGAATAAGAATGATCTAAATGAAATAGAAGAACTCTGTTCTTGGTGAAGAGATCCCACTTTATTCTCAGGTTTCTGGTATAAAGGAATACAGTGGGAATGATGGAGTCGTACAGGTCTTGATACCACTGACCTTAATCAATACTCAAAAACATGTAATTGGCAGACGATAATATGATGTTGTCACCAATTCATGTCGTGCTTCATGTGCATATGTTTCCATTCAGTCCCAAAACCCAGTGAAGCATTCAAATCCCCAAGTACAGCAAGGGGGGACGGTGAGTTTACGTGGACGAATTCTTATACTCAGACAGGTATTTCTCACTTCATGGTTCTCAATGTTTCAACATCATGGTGCTTATTTTACACATGTAACTTTAAAATGTTCAATTAAGAAAAAATCCTTATCTGCTTCTATGAGATCATCCTACGTTGACACAAAATAGAACATTCTTCATAAAGTCAACCGTAAAATTTCAGGAATTTCAGGTGTAGTCAGATTCATGACTGGAATAGAAAGATTCTATATATTTTGTCACTATACCAATCTGTACTGACTTCGCGAATTGGTGTAAGTCGCTTGGTACGGTTGTTGCCACTCGCCCTTTGTACATTGTGTCCAGCACTATTAATCAACCAATCTGAAGCTTAGCAGAAGGATAAATTATTCTTTTGCTAAGCTTCAGATTGGTTTAGGTAAACAATTTGTTTAGGTACACTGAATACTGGTGAATAACATGAAGGATGAAATGAGACATGTTCTTGTTGCAGATTGTACCAGCACAGAAAAATTTTCTCTCGATAGAGATGACTCTTTATTCATTATACAGATTATGAGAAGTCATGGTTCTCTCAGAATACACAATGGTATTATATCTCAGTATAGATCACACCAATCTTGTGACAGAATGAATCAAGTCCACTCCGATATCCCTGATACTGTCACTGTCTCCAATACTGCAGAAGGTAGAATATGACCAAAGAGTTTGCATATCATTCAATAGAAAGAGAAGTATTCATTGAACTACATCCATCACTCAAAGGCTCGCTCAGTGCTGATGTAATCTGCAATAAAAAATATGTCCCTCTCAAATATTTATGTTCCTTCGCAGTCTCTACTCACATTGTCAGGAACTCACTCTTGAGTCTCCCAAAACAACCATATTCCTCTGCTATGCTTCAGATTGTTTGGTCTGTGATGATGAACACTGTTTACAAAGTGATAATGGCAACAAACGTACCAAAGGACTGGCACCGATATCCAAAGTCAGCACAGACTAATGTAGTGGCAAAATTTATAGAATGTTTATATTCCAGTTATGAATCTGACTACAGCTGGAATACCTGAAATTTTACGGTTGACTATATGAAGAACGTTCCATCTTGAGTCAACATAAGGTAATCTCATAGAAGCGGATAAGGATTTTTTCTCAACTAAACAACTTATAATTTTTGTACAACATGCACCATGACGTTAAAATATCAAAGACTATGAAATGAGAAGTACCTGCCTAAATATCCAATTTGTCCACATAAACTCCTCATTCTCCCTTGCTGTACTTGGGGATTCGAATGATTCACTGGGTTTTGGGACTGAATGGAAAGATATGGAAATTAAGTGGTGAAATCATCAAACTATAGTCTGCCAATTACATGTTTTTCAGTATCGATTAAGGTCAGTGGTATCAAGACCTCTATGGCTTCATCATTTCCATTGTATTACCATACACCAGAAACCTGAAAATGAAGTGGGATCTCTTCACCAAGAACAGAGTTCTTCTATTTCATTCAGAGCATCCTTATTTGAACTTGGTAAATACTCATCTGATGAAAGGAAAAACACATGGAGAACTCGGTGTTGCCTTTGGGTATCTGGTCTAGCAGCTGAGGGACGTGTCTGAGACTCACTTTCACAGTTATCATGAATTGCTATGATTTGATTTTTGCCACATGTTGTTATTATCAGATAACATGAGGGTACACAACAACGCCGCAGCCGACTGACTGCTAGTCTAGTGTGCATGGCTGTGCACAGCTGTGCACGCTCGCATGGAAATAATAGAGTTAAGTGATCCTGGCACCGAATTTTTCAGCCGCGGAAATTCCAAAAAAAGAAATCGTTAAAAAACATGTTATGCAGACAATGTTATGCAGATGCAGCTCATATGGCCATGGGCACTTGTCGGCACTCACAGAAGTAGGTAATGATGCGGTCAATCCCAATCTACGACGTCAACTTTACCACGCCGAACAAACCCGACTGATTACGGACAGTCTGGTTGGCGGGAGACAGCGATCACGTGACATCGATTTGTACGGGGGTCCAACTTTCAATGAATATTCGAAAATACTTACCGTTCACCAAATGAAAAACTGTATTGTAACTTTGTTCCTCACGTCATCAACTTTATTTCAACAAAGTAATTTCATTGCATGCGTGTTCTCTATTGTAATCATGCAATTGTAATTGTAGAATTGTAATTATGTGTTCGCTTCAAATCTAAAATCGTGTAAAATCTTTGATTCATTTGAATCACTTTTCTCTGAATTACTCTCGCTAGGACGTGAGGGACGTGGTCCCGGTGTCCCCGGCCGTAGCACGGGTTTTTCATCCGTGGATACCTTTCGCCTCTCGTGCATGAGAGGCCCTTGTCGCAGACAGTATGTCTGTGGGGAATTGGCCACCAGGGAAAGTAATTCGATTCAACTATAACCAATTTTGTTAGCAACGCGTTGTCAAGCAAACGAAAACATGTAAATCGTTTGCTCAGATTTGCTCAGGCTCTTAAAGCGAGCACAACAACGTCTAACCCAACCAATTTTCTTTTTTCGTAAGTTTTTCTATTTCATTAAAAAAATTAAATGAAATCCAGTGTTCTCAATTGTAATTGACTCATTTATCTCCCTGCGCAATACTCGCGATGGGCGAGCACATTCTTGGCGACCGTGACAGGACAACTACAGGCATCATCAGCAGCTTGCGAGGGAGAGATTCTGCAGAGAAGAAACGGCACCGCCCACAAGCCTAAGTTCTTGTTTTGATTCTTATAATCGTCATTATCGGAACTATTTTACGAATTGAATATTTTTGAGCAATTTAACGAGAAATGAAATATGTATTGGTCAATTGAGGTTAATTTCAAAAAATCACAAGCTAAACTATATGTGCATGCAGGTTATATCTCCGAAAGTCAGTGGCTACGAGAGCCGCTGTCAATAATCTGCGGAATTCGGCTGC
Organism: Eretmocerus hayati; assembly: GCA_029851415.1. Classification (NCBI taxonomy): domain Eukaryota; kingdom Metazoa; phylum Arthropoda; class Insecta; order Hymenoptera; family Aphelinidae; genus Eretmocerus; species Eretmocerus hayati. The sequence continues at coordinate 46,036,100 of CM056744.1, forward strand.
GTCGCACACATTATCTTGAAGTCGGGAACCATGGGTTAGTGGCGAATCAGCGCGGCTCTGTGGTGTTTGTTGACATTGTCGAGCTTGGGCCAACGAAATACTGCTGCTGTGTTGGAGCTGTCCAGCATCTTCTGATCAGCGCCGACATGGCCTGTTCGATCATCAGACTCACCTGCTGTATTCGTCGGCTGCATGCATTAGGGACTCTTCGTCTGTTTCTACGAGAATTATCTAGTTTTCGAGCGAGCGGTCATCTGTATTTGCTATTTCGCCGAGACATGATTTCTGCACCAAGATTCTACGCTACGGATGCATCGAAGACTCAAGTTTCATTATGCATTATTTATCACTTTTACGTTCTTTCTTCCACAGAAGCATATTGAGTTATCAGATCGTATAATCTTTGCGTAATCGCTGCTCAAATATGATAGCTCTCGTCTATACCGATGCTCTGTCTGTCTATACTAGTTCGTTCGGATCCAAATCATTAATATTTCTCCTTCTCTGTGGCGAATGACGTACCGAAATAATAACTCAAGCCGATCTGTACATGATTCAACACATCTTATATTTATCTGCCCGTATGCTAAATATTCATGATGCTCCTTTGGCGCGTACAATTTGCAACACACAATCAGTTCGAAATGGCTCACCAATGTACTAATCCTTCTCCACCTGCTTTCATGCATTCGATGTCTAAGATAAGCGAAAAATATCATTTTGAGAACCATATCTCCACAAAAAAATTGCCAAGCAACCTGTGATATTCTCACGCGTTGATTCGTCCTGGAATCAGACTCTCGGGAAATTAGAGGTGAACTGGTATTTCGAGTTACAAGCAGAGATGATAATCACGTTTATTGGAAAGATATTTCTTTCTAAAAGCTTCTTGGGACTTCTATCGTGATATAATCTACACCTATGAACTCCGAACGTGCAGGTTCTTGGCGGTGTAAAATACACAGCGGATGATCGCAGGGTGAGTGGAGATAACTGCATCGACGTGGTCATGAACGTATCCTTGCGACGTGCACTGCATGCGTCGGTTCTCAAGCAAATGGTTCACCAAGAAACTGAATTTTAAGACAATCTCGCTGGATCGCCCACGTCTGCCAATATCACGCACTACGTTTCGATATGGCAACAGTAGACCAAACAACGAATGGACAGTTGTAGAAGACGCTCTTCAAACGTAACCTCTCTAAATCATCGCTAGATGAAATTACCAGGATAGAGTTTGAAGACTACCAGTGGAGCTCACTTGAACTATCCCAAGTTTCATTTCCATCATTATCCTCAAAATAGTCTTGATCTGTCTACATATTCCTTTGTGCTTAATGACGTAATCATCTTCTAGAAGAAAAAAAAAATCAGGGATTCTTGATGGGTCTCGTCTTCACTTTCGTCGGCTTATATAAACACAAAAAACTTGTCCTCCCTTCTAATTTACCAATTTCAGCGGCTCAATACAGATTTCACTAACTTGTCGTCGAGACGTAGACAAAGCCAAAGATTTGAGTTATCGTATTCTGATTCAATTATGACGAAGGATGATGCTCCTTGATTTCATAAACAAGGCTAACAAAATTTCAATTTCAAACGTGCAGGTTCTCTTCTTGAAACTTCAGAGTTCGATCTGATTGTTGAAGTTTATTGCTGCATTGATTTGGTGCTGGATTCCGGTGTAAGCATGGCCTCCCGACTAGTCCCAGATATATGGATTCCACTGAGTGCCCGTTGAAAGTTCAACATATGTAGTATGCTGTGGCAGGATGAACTTCATTCCGATGGGATAAATGACACCAACATCAAGTGACTTCGCCATTTCCTGGTAGGCGCATCTACGCTGCCCCTCTCAGTTCATCTGAGCTGACATCGTGATTACAGCACATTTCTTCGAATTTTTGAAGGAAGTACGACACGGCGTGAGATTGAGATGAAAATTCAGTGCACCAGATATCAAGCGCTCGTGAAATCAGACTTTATCTTGAGATTGGTATAGCTTAAGTGAGCGGTATGGGAGCTGTATTGGACTTCTTAATCGGTTGCAATTGTCTATATGAATTGAGTTCCGTTCATGATAATTCTGGTACTTCTATTAGAATCATAACGCAGCTCAGGCGTACGCTGACCTGTGTTGGAATACCAAAGCATCGACGGTGGCCGATGATTCTGATGTGGTGAGATTGTAAGCCACAGACCAGTCTCATTCGTTCTCGGCGATGTTCTGTAGTCGACTTTGCTCAAATGTTCGTGGTTTCAGTTTGATATTTAATATTTAATTCTTCTGATCGTGCTTCATGTTTTATGAGAGAGGAACGGATAATGATACTCTCATCACAAATGATTCACAATTCCTATAACGGTCTGGCTTGTGAGTGTGGTTTGACTCGTCTGTAAAGATTTTCTGGTGGAAAATCCACGAAGTTTGTGAACAATAGAATTTTGATGAGAGTCTAATACTCGCTCACATCCATTTAGGATGAATCAAATATGTTTTCATGAAGAGAATTCTTGGTGGTTGAACATCTTCAGTTAGCAGGGAAGTATCGAGTCATATCTTGTTGTTTTTGTCTCCATTATTGAGAGATTTTTTAAGTGAGACTTTAATCTGCAACGAGCTTCAAAATCTTCCGGAATCTCATATAAAAAGTGAACCAATAGATTTGACGGATGATATAATGACTCGTTCAGCAGCCGCCACTATTACAGTCACTATTATAGTGACTCGTTCATTAGAAAAGAACACGAGTGCATATACACCATGATTATCAATAGATTTGACAGTAAGGGTTGATATCAAATCTACCCACGGAATTTTGGACATCGTATATAGCTTTTTGTTGCACATCGAGCGCATTTTTTGATGAACAATCAAATCGTGAGTAATAAGGAGAAGAGAACTAGGTTCAGTTGGACTGATACTGTTTACTTGCTTCAACCCACTGCTGACCTAGTTGATTAATGATGTGATCAGTTTTCAATTGCTCTCCCCAAAACGTGGGGGGCGTAGTTTCTGAGTTCATTGACGGATTTTTGAGTCCGGGGTTGCATTTATCTCTCGTGCACGAGAGACCCTCGTCGCAGAGTGTCTGTAGACGATCGGTCAACCGGGGAAGCAATCAGTTCTATTGTAAATTGTAACATTCTTGTCCAGCATCGCGTTATTTAACGAAAGAGATGAAGATTCACTGATCAATCCGAGCTTGAAACAAGTACGCGCAATATCAAATTTTTCTAGATTTATATCTATTGCATTTTGAGATGAATGAGAGAATATTAGACAAATTTAGTTCCTCGCAAAAGTGGTAACATTCTGACGATCCTCTGGCAGTCAGAAATATCGTGTTGTGAAGAGAAAATGATGTTTCAGAAGTGAATGGAGAAGAGACATGATTTGGTAGTTTCTTCATTCAGTGTAATTTTGAAAGTCTGAAACCTAGAAAAATGATGATAGACTTCAGTTTCGATTCCATGAAAGTATACTTGAATTACGACGCATTTAAAGTGATGAATTCTGGATTCCAATATGTGAAATGTTCAATTGAACTCGAAAATGTACTCATTTCAAACATTATCCCAATTTCAAAATGTGTCCAAGCATGTTTTTCATGTTGTAATTACTTCCCTCAGGACGTGAGGAACGTGGTTCCGGTGTCCACCAGCCGTAGCACGGATTAGATCCGGGGCTACATTCACCTCTCGTGTTTGAGAGGCCCTCGTTGCAGAGTGTCTGTGAACGATCGGCTATCGGGGGAAAAAATCGCATTCAAGTGCTTTTTAGATACCCTAGAAATAGTGTATCAAAGCTCAAAAAGAGGGCAGATTTCGGTTGAATTTGAGGCAAGTAGACGTGAGAGTCTTTTCAAGCATTTTTCTTTCCTCCGTTCCTCCTAGTTTCTAAATGATTCAAGTCAACCAATCTAGCAGAAGACAGATGTAAACGTGTCACTCATGAACGTACAGCCTATGAAATTTCGAATCGGCCAAGCCATAATATTATCAAGTTAGCTTGTGTATAAAACGTATGTTTTCTACGGGGGGAGGATGTTCCCGATTAGTTTATTGTTCATTTCAGCAACTATTTCCGGCGTAATTGAATTTCTACCTAGATAGAATTTCCAAAGTTCAATTTATTATTTTAATGGTTAAAAGTATTGAAATGAAATATTTGTGTCATCAAAAGTTGAAATTCCAATCTTAGTTTATTGAAAATATGTGAAATGTACATTTTGAATATTTAAATTTTGAAAATGGAAATGAATTCCATGAATTCAATCATTACGTGTAGATTACGTACAATGCAAATTGTAATTATTATCATGTAGTTGTAATTATTAAATTGTAATTATGTATTCGCTTCAAATCTAAAATCCTGTAAAATCTTTTATTTATTTGAATGACTTTTCTCTGAATTACTCTCGCAATGACGTGAGGGAAGTGGTACCGGTGTCCCCGGCCGTAGCACGGGTTTTTTATCCGTGGCTACCTTTCGCCTCTCGTGCATGAGAGGCCCTTGTCGCAGACAGTGTGTCTGTGGGCAATTGGCCACCAGGGAAAGTAATCCGATTCAACTATAACCAATTTTGTTAGCAACGCGTTGTCAAGCAGACGAAAACATGTAAGTCGTTTGGTCAGATTCGCTCAGGCTCTTAGAGCGAGCACAACAACGTCTAACCCAACCAATTTTTTTACGTTATAAGTTTTTCTATTTCATTAAAAAAGTTGAATGAAATCCAGTGTTTCCAATTGTGATTAACTCATTCATCTCCCTGCGCAATACTCGCGATGGACGAGCACAGTAACTAATACCATCTATCACGTCTGTACATATTTCATCAACTTTCAGGGGCTCGCCTTTTCTCTGACTCTCTGAATGAGACAATTGAATTTCTATAAACATACTTGAGACCTCGAATATCCTCAAGTCTATTTAATGTATGTGGGTGATAAAAGATATTTGCCATCTCAGAAAAAAATCGGGACCGATACCTGTTTTCTGTATCTAATATTCGAACATTTCTAAAATCAATTTTGTGATTCGAGAGAATTGTATGAAGAGCCAAAGCGGACCTATCTGATTCATCTCTGACATCTCTTTCATGACCTTTTATTGTGCATTTAAACTTCCTCATGGTTGTGCCAATATACGAACTAGGTCAATCTTGGCAACGTTATGTTTTTCTTCTATTGGTAAAGGATCCTTCCCGAGGATAATAAGATTTTCTTGATCGTTACAGTTAATATTGATGGGTGAGATAGAAAATTTCTTTAGGATATGATTGATATTGGGTGTGAGATTTTTTACGAAGGGGAACACAACAGCTGGCATCTTTTTTGAGAGTCCATTGTGAAGTTTCTTCGAGTTTGGGGTTTTTGCAGATAGGATAGTATGTGATCTTTTATCTATATATTTATTAATGAAACTAACAGGGTAATTATTGTGAATTAGGAAGTTTCTCATTATATCAATGTTTTTTTGGTGGAACGAGGTATCAGAAAATTCGATGCCTTTATCAATCAAGTTATAGATTATTGCTATTTTTTGTGATTTTGGATGATGTGATGAGAAATTTATGTATCGCCCTGAAGCTGTTTGCTTACGATACCAGTCAGTCAAACAGATTTCATTTGGTCTTCTCATGATTTTCATGTCTAAAAAACTGATAGAGCTTTGATTCTCTAACTCACATGTAAACTGAAAATTTGGATCATAACTATTGAAAGTATTCAGAACCGTCTGAACCATGTCTTTACGGATAATTAAGAAACATCATCCACGTACCTTTCATATAAAAGTATATTATTCTTCATAATGTTGAGACAGTAAATCTCTAGTAATTCTAGAAAGATTTCGCCAAAGAATGGGCTCATACGACCGCCCATGGGTGAACTTATCTTCTTTCTGTAAAACCTCCCATTGAACTATAAATATGTAGACTTTAGCAAAATCTTTATTCTAGAAAGAAATTTACCTTTGGTTATTTTTATGCCAATCACATGCTTCAAATATTTCCATTCTTCACCAAGAGCTTGAAGTATTAGCCAATGTACTAAGTTCGTGAAAAGGCTCACCACATCGAAAGAGACTAACTCATAACCGTCTGAATCAGTCAAGATCTTCTTCATCTCATAACTGTTCTATGAAGAAAATCTTGACTGATTCAATTATTTCAGACGGTTATGAGTTAGTCTCTTTCGATGTGGTGAGCCTTGTCACGAACTAAGTACATCGGCTAATACTTCAAGCTCTTGGTAAAAAATGGAGGTATCTGAAGCATGTGATTGGCATAAGAATAGGCGAAAGTGAACTTTTTTCTAGGATGAAGATTTTGCTAGAGTCTACATATTTACAGTTCAATGGGAGGTTTTACAGACAGAAGATAGGTTCACCCATGGGCGGTTGTATGAGCCCATTCTTTGCCGAAATCACTCTAGAGTTACTAGAGATTCACTGTCTCAACATTATGAAGAATAATATACTTTTATATGAAAGGTATGTGGATGATTGTTTCTTAGTTATCCGTGAAGACATGAATCAGACGGTTCTAAATACTTTCAATAGTTATAATTCAAATTTACAGTTTACGTGTGAGTTAGGGAATCAAAGCTCTATCAGTTTTTTAGACATGAAAATCATGAGAAGACCAAATGAAATCTGTTTGACTGACTGGTATCGTAAGCCAACAGCTTCAGGGCCATACACAAATTTCTCATCACATCGACCAAAATCACAAAAAATAGCAATAATCTATAGCTTGATTGATAAAGGCAGGAAACTTTCTGATACCTCGTTCCACCAAAAAAACATTGATATAATGAGAAACTTCCTAATTCACAATAATTACCCTGTTCGTTTCATTAATAAATATATACATGGAAGATTACATACTATCCTGAATTGATGAGTTGAAAATCTTGAAATCGATCGTGGAGGACTAAGGTCTGTGAGGATGATAAAACACAGAATTCTTGCACATATAGAAATTTCAACACCTGTGGTATATATTATGGACAAACAGTAGCACGATTCACAATGGAGTTGCAAACAACAATTCACATACCTAAAGCTTGTTGTTTTTTAGAGCGATTATCACATTTTTACACCATGATTAAAAAAGTAGAAACACAGAAACTGTGATTCACGTCTTACGTCGATATTTGGTATATTGATACTGATCAGTCCATGCTAATGTGTGTATATGGAAACGGGATGAGGAGAGAAAGAGAGAGAGAACCAGGTGATTGAACGGGGAGAGGAAAGGGAAGGAGAAGGAGTCAAGAGAAGCAGCTATATGTCATAATCGACGATGAGACAAACTATAGTAGGAGAGAGTTATAGACACGATTTAGATGGAAAATATCGTCTTCCAGATTGATGTTATTCTTATCAGAATTAATGAAAATCATTTCTGAGAGTGTCCTTTTATGAAAATTCGATTCTCTATCTAAGATCTTAGTATTTTTCCAATCAAACTCGTGCCCTAGGTTTTTTCGATGGAGCGACACTACAGAATTGGGAGTTTTGAAATTTATATGTTCATCGATTCTCACATCTAAAGCCTTTTTTGTCTCTCCTACATAGCTTGCTGAACAGTTTTTACAATTTATTTTATAAACTACATTTGGATTTTCAAATTTCTTCAATGTATCTGTGCCTAATTCTATAACATTATCAACTCCTTTAGTGATTTTTGACAACGTTACAATGTTGTGTTTCTTGAAAACGTGTTTACATTTTTGAAAGAAACTTTTACGAAACGGAATGCTCACTTTCTGTAGTGAAGCAAATGTACGTTTTTCCAAGCTATTTCCATAATTCTCCTTGTTTTTCAATTTTTGAAGTCTGTTTCTCATGCATTTTTGTACAAAATCAATGGGAAAGTCATTTTTTAGCAGTAAATTTTGTACGTATCTTATGTTTTTTCTATGGAAACAAGGTTCAGATAGATTAATAGCACGGTCTACCGAATTGTATATAATATTTTCTTTCAATTGAGTTGGGTGGTTCGAGTGAAAATTCAAAATCCTATCAGATGTCGTGGGCTTATGGTATCAATCCGTGATAATCTTATTGTCTTTTCGTATCAATTTCAAATCTAGAAAACTAATACTGTTATCTTTTTCAATCTCGTGAATGAATTTTAGACTTTGATCAGATTGATTAAGAACTTCCGGTACTACATTGATCTGGTCTTCTTCGATACATAACACCGTGTCCTCGACATAACGGAAATAAAATGATGCTACACAATTATGTTCATTTTTCAAAATCTCAAGACAGTCTGTCTCGAGGTCTTCCATGACCATGTCGGCAAACATAGGTGATATGGGAGAACCCATGGGACTGCCCGAGATTTGTTGGAAAAAATTATCATCAATATTGAGAAAGGTATTTTTGAACAAAAGTTCAATATTGGCACGTATTTCATCGAATGGAATTTTGCATTTCAAATGTATGTCATTATGGCGACGGTCTAAACTGATGAGAACTAGTCTGAGTGGAATATTTGTGAAGAGCGAAATGACATCAAGTGAAAGAAGGATATATCCATCAGGAATATGTTTTCCATTTAATTTTTTCTTGAGTTCTGAACTATTATTGATGTGAGATTTAGGACGTCTCGAACATTTTTTCAACTCTTTGTAAAGAATAATTGAAAACAAATAAGATGGGCTATTGATTGTAGAGATAATGGGTCTTAAAGGGTTATCTGCTTTTTGAATTTTCGGAAGACCATATGCTCGGGCCATAGATGTGTCAGTTAACGTGAGAGCGTTAGGATGGAATTTTTTGTGTAAAAGATTCCTTTCGTTCCAATCTTTAAGTACTTTTGAGTATTTCTTCTGAGTCCTTCCCAATGGGTTGAACTTAACAATTTTGTATACATTCTTATCTGAGAGTAGCGCTCTCATTTTACTCCTATAGTCCGATTTATTCATACAAACTGTTACATTCCCTTTGTCTGCGCGAGTAAAGAAAATATCTTGATTGGAGTCTAGAAAAGACTTTGTCTCATCTAGTTGTTTTTTGAAAGTTCTGTCTTCAATGTTGATATGTGTTTGTTTTTTCTTCTCAAATCGGATATTATTGCAAACTTCTTAATGGACGGAATCTCTTTCTGTATCATTCAAATCTGACAATCTAAGATAGGTTTCTACATTTTTTACAGTACTTATAATATCTTTGGTTCCGAAAGTAGACTCAAAACTATAATTCTGACCGAGGGATACTACATCAATGACATTATCGGGTATCTCTACATCACTAATATTTCGAATCCAACTTTTTTTGTTTATAATAGGTCGATATTTAGGAGGTAACAATGAACTGAATTTCTTCTTATGAACATGATTAAATTTTGACTGCGTATACCTAAATCTTCTTTGATTGAGTTCGATGAATTTACATAAAGCATCTCGGTCTACATTTGATTCATAGAGACAAGACTTATAGGAATCAAGTTTTTCATTAAGAAATCTGAGATAAGGATGAATATCTCGTATTTCATTATTCAAGAGTTTCTTGGAAACAGACTGAGAAAGAGCTTCATTTGAATGTTTACTAGAATCACTATAGAATGTCACCTGTGTGACGGCTGCTAGATTTGCCTAGTTAATTTAGCCGCACATGCTGGGCTGTGTGCAATGCCCAGCAAATTTGTATATAATAATTGTAACTGGAACTCTGCATCTGCTGCTACTACTGCATATCCATATAGAAGTATATATTGCTGCTATTGCGCGCGAGAGAGATTGGGTATGGAGCGCGCCAAATAACAAAGCATGATTTTAAGATGAATAATAATGATAGGATTTATTCAATAAATAAACATGGTGCATACGAGCACATCGAACGCGAGCACGAAGAGAGCAAAGGGTGAAGCCCCAAACAGAGAGAGAGCAATTCAAGGCTGTACTCACAAATTATATATTGGCTATCGGCCGCTCGCATGATAATAATTGTTCTAATCGGACGATGTCCAGGACGCAGGTATCGGTCGCACGCAATGTCGATCTGGACTGCCGGATGATCATCCTCTCGAGCACGTCGCCAAGGTATCCGATCAGGAGCAGGTGCACACGCGGCGCGGGCACGAGGAAATTGCGAAGAGCGCGGGATATTGCTCCGATCGCGGCAACATGGTCTGCTCGGTAGGACGGGCGAACAGAGTCTGAATTTGGCGCAATGCGCGATGCCGGTCAGCTGATTAGCATGGACACGAGGGGCGCGGTGCGGCGATTCTAAAGGTTCGATGATATGATGGTTCGCGACAAACGCGTGATTCTACTGTCTCTCTCTCTCTTACACATGTAACTTACTGCTCTCTCCTCGGATGCTCTGCTACACTCTGTAAGAAAGTTATATGATTACATTGATTAGGAACAGGAGAGAGAGATGATGGTTGGGATTATCTACTCAACCGTCACACCCCTCCCCCAGACGCGGTTTAGCCGGATGGCGTAGCAGCTCGAGAAATATTCTCTCTCTATCTGGGCCATGGATGGAATGAAATGGTCCGAAATCAACGTAGACTGATTTGAAAATTGAAATTGAGAAAAGAAAATTGTAAATTCTTTACAAAGAACGTGAAAGATGAGATTGAAAAGAAATTTCCTAAGGGAAAGCATGAAGTAAATGAATGATTGTGATTCTGGTAAAGTCACTCGATTGCTCTCTTGAACGGAAATTTAGACTTATCGCTAACATCCATCCATTCAAGCTTTAGATTATGAATAATTGTACTTGGATCGTACGAATAAACTTTTCAAATTTTTCAAAACAAAAAGAATAATTGAACTATGATGATAATAAGGTTGAATGACTAATCATCCAAAAAAAAGGATTATGAAGAAAATTATTAAATATCCTGAGTGACGAAAATTGTCTAATTTGTGCTTCACAAAAATTTGCACTGATTGATTGACTGGATACAAAATAAATTATCAGATTTCGATTTTGATACTGAGAATTAAAATAATACTCAACTCGTACGTTCTCGTGCTGATTATTATTAGCGACTAATGTGAAAAAATTTTAAGGAATAAATAAATACGAATTACTGATCGGTCGTAGACTTGAAAATATTCTACAAAAATAGCAATCATTATGTACTAATATCATCCATCCACTCTCCTACGGGTCGGCCGGGAACCTATCTTATTGATTTCAACGAGCACATTGGTATGAAGTGATGGGGAAAGTAACATGGCTAGAAAATTTGCCAGACAAAACAATGCAGACTAAAAATAATAATCATCGATCGATTGACCTAGCTAACGATCCTAATTCGATTGTAATACTAAGTTTTTCTCATTCGAAAGAAAAAACTAAATCTAACACTTCACTGAAAAAGTCTTGTCAGCAATAGTACTGATCGGCGCAAAGTCGAACGGACACAACACACACCGAGTGAGACTCGCGCGCACACACCCGTCGCCGTCCATCGATGAATCTCCCGCAGGAATGATGTCGACCTCAGCTTCGGTTTGTGGTACACGGACGTCATCCTCTCGTACTGGTTGCTCCTGCACCTTGGTTCGATGAAATTTTCCTCCTCCAGGGCCAGACTCTCGTTCTAGATTGGTCAAATTGACATGTCTCGGTCGAAATGACCTCAAAAGTCCTCTTGGAATCATTTGCAATTGCTCACTTATGCTAGCGAAATGAATCCTTCTTGACTCTAACTCGGACGAACAGTTATTGTCCATCTGAAGAAAATCTTTAGAAATGCTTTCGTCGAACGACTCAGTCTGTGTGGAAAACATAATCCGGTGCAGTGAGACATTTCGAATACGAACATCCTGAATTGATTCGGTCGAATGACTGTGACCGTCTCTCGTGTACATTTTGTGCGCAGAGAACGCGTAATTCATGCACGCATTTGTATTTGGCAATATATCCACAGATGTTGAAAATAGATATTGATGCGCTGATGGGAATTTGGAGCATGATGGTCTCAGAGACTGATTCACTCCTTTTGCTATGGTCGTAATTGAATCAAAAGTTTGATCAGAATGATCTCTCTGCATTAGGCAATCGTGAGCCTACTGTCCGTCTCGATCATTTTAGAAACGAGATAATTGTGTTCATCAAACGAACGAGGAATATCAAGTCCGATGATGTGCTCATTTGCTTCTGCGAGATTGAATTCTGAAATGTGGACTACAGATGGATCCAAGTCATTGGAATGTTGACTTTCTGATCTAGCATTATCAGCCTTGTCATGAGATGTAAAAATTGCCTCCTTGATAGATGAATTCTGAGCAGCTGATTTGACGGATGAAGAGCTTGAAGGGCCCATCTCGCTCTTTGTCAGTGTAAATTTGCAAGACTCAGGAATTTTTCAGGAGCATAAGCAAAATTTGCTACCAAAAATCGGTCGCAGGGAACGATCTCGACACAAATTGAGAATTTATTGCACAAATTGACATTTGTCCATTGCAATCCAGCCCGCACGAGTGATTGTGCTGATTGGCTATATGCCAAGTGATATAATTGGCTTCGATGGTTTGCTAAATAGAAGTCTAATACATGACAGGATTGTGAATTAATTGGTCCATTCAAAGATGTTGATTTTCTGTTTCTATATTTGCTATATGTAGCAAACGGGATTCGGACGATAATATTGTCCAAGGAATTATTCGGAAGTACTGCAACTGCGTGATTCTTCCGGCGAAATATGGAATTTTTGACTGAATAGTGTGCATGATTAGGTTTGACTTGGCACTGTGATTGGGATTTTGAGAAATCAAAATGATGATTTGAGCGTATCCACCATGGCTCACGCCATTCATGCCCAAATTGGTCGACATAATCAAGTCCAACGACTGGCAATGAATCAAAAATTGCGTTTGATTGAGCAGTGTGAATTTCCGTCAATACAGACGAATAAGGTCTTTGCTCTGATGAATCATAATTTGATGAAAAGTTATGATGAGGTATTTGAATATTTCGACTCTCGTCCGAAAAAAAATTTGGACAATGCGAACCACCCCTCCCCCTGAGACGATGAGGCTCTGTAATGGGGGTCAAATTGAATTGCGTACTTGTTGCAGATTCGTGCGTACACAATGAGCACGTACAACTATCCGCACAATGTGGGTGTGATCTTAATCTGTCGAAGTTATCCACAGGAACTTGACTCGAAGTTGAATAGGAAGTTGTAAGGGAACTTTGACTAAAATTGTCAGATTGATGTAATCCATGGTCATCCTCCTGTTGATTGGTAGTGATGGTAATTTGCGCGCGCGCGGATGTCTCACTTTCTTGATTACGCGATGATCGACTCTTGAAGTCTATAACCCATTCATTGAGCATCGCATCTCGGTGATTTCTAAGCGCAGCGTCGCTATGGAAATTTTCATTTTCGACAAAATCATCGATTTCATAATTGCCTGCGAGGCGTCGCAATAAACGTGGCAATGTTACATTTTTGAGCTCAAGCTTCGTGAGCATAATTTGCCATCCATCGTCCGAAAGACTAGTAATATATTTCAGTAATGAGGGTAAATCCTCTGAATTGATGATATTTGGATTCATAATGGCATAAAAAAATTCTGAGAAAAAGTGAAAAAAAATTGTTTTAAAATTCTCTATTGTTCACCTAACTATCGGAACATTAACCAGGAATATTCAATTTTGAGTCGACTGTATCTCGAACACAGAGATTGAGGACGGTGTCTTCAGTCTGCGTACTAAGCATGACCAACCGAACTACACTAAATAATCGGCTTGTTCGTTTAGAAAGTCTCACAATTGCGAAAAAAATATTGATTTAATTCATCGCAGAAATTTTATAAAATGATCTCAAATATGAACTTATTTCCATGATTCGATTCTGGAGATTGAGGAATTTTCAAATTTTCGGAACGATTAGTCCAAATTGGATTGGAAATTGGCAATATTTTAAATTTTCAGTTGACTATTGATTATGTAAACATTGATTCTGTAACTCATGGAGTTACACTTGTACATCTCGACGGTACGATTTCGATTTCAGGAACGGTTGATGACCTTATTTGAACGGCACGTGTATTGAGTATTCACTCGAACGCCATCCCATACACATACTAGCATACAGTTGCTCATACATACAGGGATTTTACGATTATTCGGACGATAATATCTACGAAAGTCCATGAATGATCACTTTGTTTATGCAAAAATAAAAATTATTTGATTTCTCACTCGAATATTTGCACTGAAAACAAACTATGTTGAGCGGATATTATTGTTATTAATTTTAAATCAATCTTTCTAATCCAAATCGGACGAAAATGAGCAAGCTAATTCGCGCTTTCACAAGGCGTCAGTGATTTGAAAAAAATTTTAATTTAATTTGGACGATCGTATATATATCACCCGGAGACTCTTTCGCACTTGATTCGCGAATTTTGGGAAAATTTCATACACTCTTGATATCCGCTGACATCAAGTTTTCATACACTGCACACTGTGCTATAACTATATATACGCACGATTGTAATGTCACTCTACTCAATACATACGCACTACACTATACCTATATATACGCGTATGCTCATCTTATGCCACGCATTGGCCTGTGCACTCACTGATTTATACATCAATTGCATTACACATTGTTCATATTCATTACTGCATGCAAACACTACAGTAATACTTTAAATGAGTATGAGAGGCTATATATCGGACGATTCGATTGTCCATCTCTCTCACTCCTATGATATAATTTTTCGAACATAAAATCGTTCGAAACACGAGATAACGTCTGACCGCGACTTTGTTTACTTTCCGCCCCTTCGCACTGGGCTTAGATTCCGATCGCGCGACACTCACACTCATGTATCTAATTCGCTCACGGGCGACTCTAATATCCAACTCTCTCGGTGCAGCAGACTAATATATTTGAATTTCGATTGGAAAAGGAAAAATTTTTGATTTGCAGCAGCAGAAGGAATTGGATTAATTTTGGGATTTTTTGATCGGACGCCAATGTGACGCACACGGTATAATTTCACAGAGATTTCGGTGAATTTCTGTCTGGGCACCGATGTGACGCGCACAATACAACAAAAATTTAATTTGCAACATATAAATTTAAATGCGCAGAGAAGATAATGCTTAAATGATTTGATGATTTGATTTTTACAGTTCTTTTTGTCTGGCGCCAATGTGACGCGCACAAACTGATTTTAACTGAATTTAAATGAGCAGCAGGGGAATGATTTTGATTGTTCCAGGATTTTTGGTCTGGGCGCCAATGTGGCGCACGTAATATGATTTTAATGAATTGAATCTTGAATTTTAATCAGGACCTTTGGTCTGGGCGCCAATGTGGCGCACGTAATATGATTTTAATGATTTGAATTTTGAATTTTAATCAGGACCTTTGGTCTGGGCGCCAATGTGACGGCTGCTAGATTTGCCTAGTTAATTTAGCCGCACATGCTGGGCTGTGTGCAATGCCCAGCAAATTTGTATATAATGATTGTAACTGGAACTCTGCATCTGCTGCTACTACTGCATATCCATATAGATGTATATATTGCTGCTATTGCGCGCGAGAGAGATTGGGTAAGGAGCGCGCCAAATAACAAAGCATGATTTTAAGATAAATAATAATGATAGGATTTATTCAATAAATAAACATGGTGCATACGAGCACATCGAACGCGAGCACGAAGAGAGCAAAGGGTGAAGCCCCAAACAGAGAGAGAGCAATTCAAGGCTGAACTCACAAATTATATATTGGCTATCGGCCGCTCGCATGATAATAATTGTTCTAATCGGACGATGTCCAGGACGCAGGTATCGGTCGCACGCAATGTCAATCTGGACTGCAAGATGATCATCCTCTCGGGCACGTCGCCAAGGTATCCGATCATGAGCAGGTGCACACGCGGCGCGGGCACGAGGAAATTGCGAAGGGCGCGGGATATTGCTCCGATCGCGGCAACATGGTCTGCTCGGTAGGACGGGCGAACAGAGTCTGAATTTGGCGCAACGCGCGATGCCGGTCAGCTGATTAGCATGGACACGAGGGGCGCGGTGCGGCGATTCTAAAGGTTCGATGATATGATGGTTCGCGACAAACGCGTGATTCTACTGTCTCTCTCTCTCTTACACATGTAACTTACTGCTCTCTCCTCGGATGCTCTGCTACATTCTGTAAGAAAGTTATATGATTACATTGATTAGGAACAGGAGAGAGAGATGATGGTTGGGATTATCTACTCAACCGTCACACCTGGTTGATGCGATGTTGTATACACATCAGATGTTTTGGCACCACATCGTTACTTCTGCACTTCAGTAGAAAGCGACGTCTCGATACTATTTCTGCGGTGCGAATGTTTGTTTGGATATATTTCTTCATTGTGGATACTACTTGATGGCCATAGTTCTCACGGATGTGTTGAAAAAACTCATGTTATGGATGTTGGTTGTAGTCTTATCTTGATCGAAGACTTGGTGTGGAATAGAAGTAATGAACTTCGAATACCAAGTCTTCGATCAAGATAAGACTACAACCAACATCCATAACATGAGTTTTTTTCAATACATACGAGAGAACTATGGCCATCAAGTAGTATCCACGATGAAGAAATATATCCAAACAAACATTCGCACCGCAGAAATAGTATCGAGACGTCGCTTTCTACTGAAGTGCAGAAGTAACGATGTGGTGCCAAAAACATCTGATGTGTATACAACATCGCATCAACCAGGTGACATTCTATAGTGATTCTCGTAAACATTCAAATGAAGCTCTTTCTCAGTCTGTTTCCAAGAAACTCTTGAATGATGAAATACGAGATATTCATCCTCATCTCAGATTTCTTAATGAAAAACTGGATCCCTATAAGTCTTGTCTCTATGAATCAAATGTAGACCGAGATGTTTTATGTAAATTCATCGAACTCAATCGAAGAAGATTTAGGTATACGCAGTCAAAATTTAATCATGTTCATAAGAAGAAATTCAGTTCATTGTTACCTCCTAAATATCGACCTATTATAAACAAAAAAAGTTGGATTCGAAATATTAGTGATGTAGAGATACCCGATAATGTCATTGATGTAGTATCCCTCGGTCAGAATTATAGTTTTGAGTCTACTTTTGGAACCAAAGATATTATAAGTACTGTAAAAAATGTAGAAACCTGTCTTAGATTGTCAGATTTGAATGATACAGAAAGAGATTCCGTCCATTAAGAAGTTTGCAATAATATCCGATTTGAGAAGAAAAAACAAACACATATCAACATTGAAGACAGAACTTTCAAAGAACAACTAGATGAGACAAAGTCTTTTCTAGACTCCAATCAAGATATTTTCTTTACTCGCGCAGACAAAGAGAATGTAACAGTTTGTATGAATAAATCGGACTATAGGAGTAAGATGAGAGCGTTACTCTCAGATAAGAATGTATACAAAATTGTTAAGTTCAACCCATTGGGAAGGACTCAGAAGAAATACTCAAAAGTACTTAAAGATTGGAACGAAAGGAATCTTTTACACAAAAAATTTCATCCTAACGCTCTCACGTTAACTGACACATCTATGGCCCGAGCATATGGTCTTCCGAAAATTCAAAAAGCAGATAACCCTTTAAGACCCATTATCTCTACAATCAATAGCCCATCTTATTTGTTTTCAATTATTCTTTACAAAGAGTTGAAAAAATGTTTGAAACGTCCTAAATCTCACATCAATAATAATTCAGAACTAAAGAAAAAATTGAATGGAAAACATATTTCTGATGGATACATCCTTCTTTCACTTGATGTCATTTCGCTCTTCACAAATATTCTACTCAGAGTAGTTCTCATCAGTTTAGACCGTCGCCATAATGACATACAATTGAAATGCAAAATTCCTTTCGATGAAATACGTGCCAATATTGAACTTTCGTTCAGAAATACCTTTTTCAAATTTGATGATAATTTTTTCCAACAAATCTAGGGCAGTCTCATGGGTTCTCCCATATCACCTATGTTTGCCGACATGGTCATGGAAGACCTCGAGACAGACTGTCTTGAGATTTTGAAAAATGAACATAATTGTGTACCATTATTTTATTTCCGTTATGTCGACGACACGGTGTTATGTATCAAAGAAGACCAGATCAATTTAGTACTGGAAGTTCTTAATCTATATGATCAAAGTCTAAAATTCACTCACGAGATTGAAAAAGATAACAGTATTAGTTTTCTAGATTTGAAATTGATACGAAAAGACAATGAGATTATCACGGATTGGTACCACAAGCCCACGACATCTGATAGGATTTTGAATTTTCACTCGAACCACCCAACTCAATTGAAAGAAAATATTATATACAATTTGGTAGACCGTGCTATTAATCTATCTGAACCTTGTTTCCATAGAAAAAACATAAGATACGTACAAAATTTACTGCTAAAAAATGACTTTCCCATTGATTTTGTACAAAAATGCATGAGAAACAGACTTCAAAAATTGAAAAACAAGGAGAATTATGGAAATAGCTTGGAAAAACGTACATTTGCTTCACTACAGAAAGTGAGCAATCCGTTTCGTAAAAGTTTCTTTCAAAAATGTAAACACGTTTTCAAGAAACACAACATTGTAACGTTGTCAAAAATCACTAAAGGAGTTGATAATGTTATAAAATTAGGCAAAGATACATTGAAGAAATTTGAAAATCCAAATGTAATTTATAAAATAAATTGTAAAAACTGTTCAGCAAGCTATGTAGGAGAGACAAAAAGGGCTTTAGATGTGAGAATCGATGAACATATAAATTTCAAAACTCCCAATTCTGTAGTGTCGCTCCATCGAAAAAACCTAGGGCACGGGTTTGATTGGAAAAATACTGAAATCTTAAATAGAGAATCAAATTTTCATAAAAGGACACTCTCAGAAATGATTTTCATTAATTCTGATAAGAATAACATCAATCTGGAAGACGATATTTTCCATCTAAACCGTGTTTATAACTCTCTCCTACTATAGTTTGTCTCATCGTCGATTATGACATATAGCTGCTTCTCTTGACTCCTTCTCCTTCCCTTTCCTCTCCCCGTTCAATCACATGGTTCTCTCTCTCTTTCTCTCCTCATCCCGTTTCCATATACACACATTAGCATGGACTGATCAGTATCAATATACCAAATATCGACGTAAGACGTGAATCACAGTTTCTGTGTTTCTACGTTTTTAATCATAGTGTAAAAATGTGATAATCGCTCTAAAAAACAACAAGCTTTAGGTATGTGAATTGTTGTTTGCAACTTCATTGTGAATCGTGCTACTGTTTGTCCATAATATATACCACATGTGTTGAAATTTTGTTACAGCCTGAAGAGGTTTGCAAAATATGCAGACGAAACGTTGCAATATATATTCATATGCGCGAGAATTCTGTGTTTTATCATCCTCACAGACCTTAGTCCTCCACGATTGATTTCAAGATTTTCAACTCATCAATTTAGAATAACCGAGGACGATTCAAAGTTCATTACTTCTATTACATACTATCCCATCTGCAAAAACCCCAAACTCGAAGAAACTTCGCAATGAACTCTTGAAAAAGATGCCAGCTGTTGTGTTCCCCTTTGTGAAAGAACTCACACCCAATATCAATCATATCCTGAAGAAATTTCCTATCTCACCCATCAATATAAACTGTAACAATCGAAAAAATCTTATCATCCTCGGGAAGGATCCTTTACCAATAGAAGAAAAACATAACGTTGTGTACAAAATTAATTGCCAAGATTGCCCTAGTTCGTATATTGGCACAACCACCCTGGTGAAAATAACAGCGTAGTACTGCAGTAGTACTACAGTAGTCTACTGTCTGGCTGATCGTGCTACTGTAGTAGCTCACTGCCGTACTACTGCAGTAGCCTACTGCAGTAGTACGACCGTAGTCTACTACAGTATCACTGAGCGTACTACTGTCGTACTACTGGATAATAATACTGAGCTAGATCTCGCTAGTTTGTTTACTTTCTGCCCTTGAGATGATGGAGCCAAGGAGAAACAATGATAAAAGGGTGTGACTCTAGATGAGTTTAGGCTCACTCATGAGAATCTCTTTAGTAAAATACTCGTGCGCTACTCTCTAAACCCATAACATAACCTACACTCGCCACGCACGCCCGCTCTCTCCGCAAACTCACACAGCAGAAGACGAGAGTCATACTGCTGTCGCGTTTTGTTCTGATGAGTCGATGCAACAACCGTCTTATTTTGATACATTCGGTTTGATTCTGCCATTCGAGTATCAACGAGAGGCCATGGATAACGAAGCCGGTTGTTATTCATTCCGATAAACAACACAAATGAAGCCCAGATCACAAGCCTCTTATGGAGCTTGACTCTTATAAGCAACATTTCAGCATGGTTAGTGATAGCAAGGATTGGCGCAAGTGGCAGCGGGTTCGCCTCGCACGCGCGAGGCTCGGGATCGAATCCCATCCAGGAATTTTCTTTCCTTTTCCCCCAATTCTGTTTTTTTTTGGCTTTACGCAGGCTTGCCACTCCTTCCGATATCGAGTATGTATTCAATTCTAATTTCATTCGAATATATATTCAATTCAAATTTGAAATTTGAGATGAGTATAGGCACCGCTACAGCATATTTTTCAATCCAATAAAAGATTGACGGGCTATTTGTACATCTTGAAATATCATATTAAAATTAATTGATTAATCAATTTTACTTTTGAATAATATTTCATTAATTCAGATTGAATTTATTCAATCCATATGAATCAAAAATGATGTAACTCATCAATTCATGACTGGATCGAAAAATATGCTATAGCGGTTATATTTTGAAAATTCAATCATAGATGATTATAACAATCAGAATAATTATATTACTCCTTAAAAATGATTGTTGACTCATTGACATCTATATTGAAAAATGATTATTCTTACTTTATATCATGAGGTGATCTCACCAAGCGTAAATACTTTTACAAAGTCGAAATACTCATTCCGTCGGAATCTACACTCGCAAACATGATTTGAAAACCCCATACGAGTATTTTCTGCGTCGAAACTCTCAAAACTTGGATGTTAAAATTTGAATTACATATATAAATGAATGAAATTAGGATTAAATACGTATTCGATATCGAGGGAAAAAGTGCAAGCTTGCGTAAAGCAAAAAAAAAACAGAATTGGGGGGAAAAAAAAATTCCTGGATGGGATTCGATCCCGAGCCTCACGCGTGCAAGGCGAACCCGCTGCCACTTGCGCCAATCCTTGCTATCATATAATAGGCTCAAATGTTGCTTATAAGGGTCAAGCCCCGTAAGAGGCTTGTGATCTGAGCTTCATTTGTGTTGTTTATCGGCATGAATAACAACCGGCTTCGTTATCCATGGCCTCTCGTTGATACTCAAATGGCAGAATCAAACCGAATGTATCAAAATAAGACGGTTGTTGCATCGAATCATCAGAACAAAACGAGTTTGGCCGCGACAGCAGTCCCACTCTCGTCTTCTGCTGTGTGAGTTTGCGGATAGAGCGGGCGTGCGTGGCGAGTGTAGGTTATGTTATGGGTTTAAAGAGTAGCGCACGAGTATTTTACTGAAGGGGTTCTCATAAGTGAGCCTAAACTCATCTAGAGTCACACCCTTTTATCATTTTTGCTCCTTGGCTCCATCAACTCAAGGGCAGAAAGTAAAGACACTAGCGAGATCTAGCTCAGTATTATTATCCAGTAGTACAGCAGTAGTACGCTCAGTGATACTGTAGTAGACTACGGTCGTACTACTGCAGTAGGCCACTGCAGTAGTACTACAGTAGAGTACTGTCAATCTAGGATGCCTGAACTCAGCACAAACATTTCCGCACAAACACGAATGAACCATCTGATATTTCATTGCTTTTTTATTGCTAATTTATTGCTGTATTGCGGAATTTATTGCTCTTCATTTTCTCGAATTATGAGTGTTTGTGCTGAGTTCCGTTCGGAGCTAGCACAAACATTGGGTTTTTGTCGACCTATAGAAACCCGACTTAGCTTATATTTTATTGCTGATTCATTGCTCTCAAAATCCGTCCTGATCATCCCCTTAGAGCAACTTCCGGCGGAGATATGAGTGATTTTACTGAGTTCAATGTGGACCCAGCACAAACATTGGGTTTTTGCCGACCTTTCAACGCCTTGATTAACCTATACTCCTTCGCTATTCCATTGCTCTGAGAACCTTCGTCGATTATTATCCCAAAGGTGCAACAATAGACATTCGCGTTTGGACATGGAGGGCCCGACAGCCATCGGTGGCGAGGTTGCAGTGGTGCAGGAGCCGGGAAGTCGTGAATATAGGGACCACTCTTCATGGCATGTTCTTCATACTTTTGGGGCCACTGTGGAGAGTATTTTACACAGTTTCGTGCTGGCTGACGGAAGCTCAACGGAAAAGTCTAATCTACGATTTTTAGAGAGAGATGCAGCGATGGCATTTTGGAGCAAGTTCATAGTGTCCCCAGGCCCAAAAATCAAAATTTCAAGAATTCGTTCGTTACGAACGTTCGTCACTTCAGATGCATGTATTTGTGACGCAAATCACCTACGAAATCCTTGGGTGGTCGGCGAGATTGATGAGGTTCCCAAGAGCATTTCCGCGAGGGGTTGATAAACACAAAAAAATTAACTGTAAATTGAGCTTTGACCAGCTTCAACTCTGACATTTTTAGAGATGATATTTTAAGCCCGATCGGCTGAAGCGTACACGTAATTCATAGTGGATCACGTCTACTAATGGTGAAATCGAGGTATTATACTAAAGGATTCACAGCTGAATGGTGTGCTCACACACATCAGAGGACTGGATTCACCTACGGCGAGGGTGAAACGCAAGGAACCGACGAGTTTCTTCCATCTGTGAAACTCGCAACAGTTGTATACCTCGGTTCGGAGTGGATTTTCAAAATATTCACAAAAAAGTTCCCTACACATTTTCGGTGAAACTAATTTCATCTTTTAGTCTTAGAACGAAAAGCACATCACAGTAGGAGGGCAAAAAAATCGCAAAGAAGGGGAGCTCTTACATCCCATTTATACCGGTGAAAGCGAAGAGTTGACTCAGTTCCAGATTCCATCGACGGATGATTCCAATTCTTCCAGGAAAATGACCGTCAAGGTGCCTAGAAATTGCTCGAAAGTGAATCTCTCAGATCGGCCAATCTCCGACTCTGCAATGTAAGCATGTTTCGTTAAAATTGTAAACTTCATCGCAGGTTTCATTCAAGGGTTCATTAAAAGCGGGTATTTGAGCAAGAACGGGTAATTTTCCTCCCAAAGCGGGTAGTTGTGAAACCCGAAATTGGGTAATTGTTAGAAATATTCTTTCCGAGTTCCAAAAGGTAAGTGCGAAGAAACCGAAACCAAGATAGGTTTACTCGTACTGTTTGAGCTGTGGAGCGAGAAGGTCGAAAGGAGGCGGAAAATACGGTCCTTGATTCTCTTCCATAACCGCTTGAACGGTGATTCCCATTCTAGCTGACCAGGAGAGTGTTTCAGATCCGGATCTCGGATTTGGCTAGAACTCTGGGAATAGTTCTCTTTCAGCACCAAAAGATGAAACCCAAAATTATAGACCCTAACGCTCAAGCGTTTTCGAGCTACAGCCAATAACATTAGCATTGCCATATAGGCCAATGTTAAAAATCATACATATAGGTATACCTGCAATGCTAATGTCCATGGCTGTAGCTCGGAAACGCTTGAGCGTTAGGGTCTATAATTTTGGGCCTCATCTTTTGGTGCTGCAAGGAGACTATTTCCAAAGTTTCAGCCAAATCTGTGACCCGGATCTGAAACACTCTCCTGGGGAAACATGATCCCAGGTGCTTGTGTTGGAAATATACTTACACAACTTAATAGAACCACAATACGAATATATTCAAATGAGCGCGCGTCTTCTGTTGAACAACGGAACGGTTTGGTTGCACGACTGTCATCACTTCGTTGTGAGCCCTGTTCTAGTGCAGTCACGCCGCCAGTTAACCTCAACGAATTTTCCGCTGTGTATATCGTGCTTATTGTATATATTGTTTATTGTGCCTATCGAATCTACGAGTCTACGAATCAGCAGTCCTGAATAAACGAGTCATCAGTTTATATAAATTGTGTGTGTCTCCTGCTTCAAAAGCCCTGCCGTGCTCGCAGGTTATGGGCCCAGCGCACGCTTCCACTGCGTAAACAGTGCAAATTTTTAACAGTTCCAGAGCCTCATCGCCGAGCAGAGCTTTGAAGCAGCATAATTTCATACACTATAAAGATTCGAGGTAAATGAAAGTATGTGATCGCGAATAGAGTCAAAATTGCGTTGTCTCAATGGTGAGCTTATTTAGCCCGAATTCAAGTACGATTCTAAGATTCAATGAATGGTCCGCCGGCATAGCATAAATAAATACGACAGTGCGGTGAGTCGTATGAGTGTAGAGTTTGATAGATTTCCATGTTTCGTGTGGGATTGCCATTGTAGTGGGTTATCGACATCCCGGAGGAGCATCATTATCAAGGTTGCAGTTCATGTTGCATCGCGAATCATACAGCGTGTTCGTGGCGCGCACGTGTATATTCTCGCGCTATAAGCCAACCGGTAACGACGTGTTTTCGCGCTATCTCGCTCTCGCGCGCGCGCGTCCTCTCTCTCTCTCTGTCGTTCACGTGTGTTAGGGTAAGGTTTATATCGCGACTCGATTCGATTCGGTAAACAGACTCAAAAGGGATTCTTTGTGATTCGTCGGTTGACATTGAATACGATTCATCGAGCATGCGGCTTGCTGCAATAACCTTGTCTTTTGACACTCACGTACGCGCGCAGGATGCATGTTTTGCTTGATCTCAAGACATGTAGATGTTCGCGGTTTTCAACCAGGGCACTCAGATGTGTATTCTCGTTGCGTGGGGATGTTGCTGCTTACATTGGCGATCGCTGCGATTTCTTGTGAAATATCTAGGCAAATGTTCTGCATTCATGTTTATGTTAATATATATATATATATATATATATATATATATATATTTATATATGATGCATTGATGTTCGTGTTATCATATAACCGGTTCAATGAGTCAAGAGTCTACGATTCAAGAATCTATGAGTTGACAGAATTTGACAAATATCCAAATATTTTATTGAATTTCGGTAGATTTTATCATGGTCGAAATTTGAAATAAAATTCCCTAGGTTCAATTAAAATTTGGATTCCGGGGATCAATCACAAATTGAAACTTGATGTTCGGTGAATTTTTGTAGTTGATTCAGAAGTTTGTGACGAAGTTGCTTACAGTGCTCATATGCGTGTGCGCAACCCAAATCTGGATTTTATCACAGAAGTGCTTGGTAATATCCTAAAGGGGTGCACATATGAGTGCATATGCGGCAAATGAGTCAAAAACTTCTGCTTCTTAGTTTTTTCTGAAAATCGCAGTGCATTATCTATTAACTTGGAAGTATGAAACATTATTGAAAGTTATATCTGGTAAAAGAATCAATTTGGAAGAATCTAGAAAACATACGAATCTTGGACGAATATTTACGAATCATTTCAATTCTGTTTCATATCCCGGTTAAGATGGCTGATAGAGAAATTCAACAAGATGACGAGATCTTGAGCGGATCGGAACAATCCTCTAACATTTCAGATGTTATTGTGGATCCAAATGAAGCTCGTCAGATTGAAACGATGGAAGTAGACGAATCTCGAAAGAGAATCAAGAGATCAAGAGAGAAGTAAGATTCATATTTAAAACTTTCTTTTATTTCATCTAAATGTTGATGTGTTCATGAAAATGAGTCTTGAGATCAAGCCATCTGGAAAATTCTGTAAGCTGTGAAGAGTAGAAGAATTTCTAAGTTCCTTGAGATGATTATGAATAAACTTATGAAGAAGAATCTAAGAATCAAAATAGTCAGGCCTGACACGAATAAAAAATCCAGATAATGATTCACGAATATTTTTTACAGCAAATAATAAGAACCCTAAGATTCAAGAAGAAGATTCTACGATTCCACCTGAATTGAACTCGAGACCAATGAGTATGTCAACGCCAAATAAGAGTATGACTACTGGTTCTACGTCAAGAGATAGACAGACCACGTATGTTCTTGGTACGATCAACATTTCTACGGATTTCGTACTTACGTTCAGAGATGCAGCGAGGAATTTCAGTTCTGCTCTTACTACTCATCAAAAATTGGTCGAAAAATCCAGCGAAGTTGTTGACAAGTTAAATGAAAGTCTGAAGCTGAGTGCTGATATTGAAAGAATGCGTTTAAGACGAGCTGAAATTGAGAGGGGAACTGATGAATTGAAAAGACTCAACATGGGTCAACAGAGTTCTCAAATAGATCGCCCGTCTCAAGATTCCACAACGATTCAACCAAGTACGAGAGCAACTCAAGATTCTTCGATTCGCACTGATCAAAGACCGAGCACAAGTGCAACTCAAGATTCTTCAACGATTCGCACTCATCAACCAAGTACGAGTGCAACCAAAGATTCTTCAACGATCCAAATGAATCAAACGACTCCAACTGAACAGGTAAATAACCTACAAAATTTAACCACGACTCATGATTCTTTGAATTTAGAAGAGACTCTGAAATCAATTCTCGTAGAAAAATTAACAAACGATTCACTTACATCAAAAATTCATATTGGCAGAAAATACAAACTGTCTGAAAAAATGAATTTCGATTTATGGTTGGACAATTTCAAGTCTGAATTACAAAGTGATGATTTGATAGATATTATTGACGATGATTCTCCTAATCCTAGAGAATTTACTGAGACTCAAAGAATCCGAAGAAAGAATCAAGTCAGAGACATAATCATGAATAGAATTGATGGAAAGTATCATAGTAGAATCACTAACATTCAAGATCCAAAAGAATATCTGAGCAAACTTGAAAAACTCAGAAGGAAAGAGTTGAATTTAGATTCTGTAACTATCAAAGGAAAGTTATATGAAATTCGAATGAAACGAAACGAAAAAGTATTCGACTTTTGCGAACGATTCGACTCTCTAGTGAGAGAGTATAATTTATCTAACGAGTCAAAACCCTTGGATGATGAAGAATTGAGTCCATTATTCTATCATGCAGTCTCTGGAGTGAATGAAGATTTAAGACAGACGAATCTCATGGAGAAAAACGATAACAAGATTGGAATGAATATATATCAAATGAAATCATTCATGTTTCAGTCCGAATCTGATCGCAATCAACGCAACGAATCAAGAGTCAATAGAGTCTTCTGTCTTCACTTCTCTTTCTGATCCCGAGATGCAAACCTGGCCGCACGATTGCGTTGACTGTGATATGCGAATATTTTGGGGAATTGAAAATGAATTCTCGACTGCTTAGCTTTCTGAAGAAGACCAGCAGTGCGAAACTTACATTAAAAAAACTCACCATCGCCTAGACAGTGGACGCTGCCAAGTTAGACTTCCTTTTAGTCTGAGTCCTTCAAAGTACTTGATGGATAACCGAAATATGGCTATCTCTTGCCTCCACAGCAATGAAAAAAGACTTGCTCAAGACCCTATTCGCAGAGAAAGTTATAAAAAAATACATGTCAGAGTACCATGTGCTCGGACATATGAAAATCGCTGATGATATTCCGGATCATGCATACTATATGATTCATCATGGAGTCCATCGCGCTGGTAATCCTCCTGAAATTATTCGTGTCGTGTTCAATGCCACTGTCAAAACTCGCTCGGGCTATCCCCTCAACGACTGCTTGATGGCTGGTCCAAAACTGCAACCGGATCTCTGGATGGTTCTTTCTCGTTGGAGACTCTTCCCAGTCGCATTCACGACCGACATCGTGAAAATGTTTCGTCGAATACTTGTTGACCCTGATATCATCTGGCAGCGCATCCTGTGGCGCGACGACGTATCTTCAGAGATTACTGATCATCTACTCAATACTGTGACCTATGGTGAAACTCCATCGCCATACTTGGCTCTCAGGACTCTGCTTTAGCTAGCTTCGGACGGAGAAGCACGCGCCTTCCTTGGTGCTATAGCAATACGCGAGCACTCTTTTGTGGATTATTTTCTTGCCGGAGGTGACTCAATTGAGAACGCACTCGAGGTAAAATCACAACTCATGAATATCATGTCTGCCGGTGGATTTCCATTGTCAAAATGGGCTTCAAATGCGCCCGAGTTGTGCCCTGACAGTGAAAATCTCAGTAAGCTCTTACACGAGATCACTGGCATCCCTACTCTTGGACTGTTGTGGAATCCCATCTCAGATAGTTTCACTCCGAAAGTATCAGGTATTAAACTCAAAAACCCCAGTAACCCTAAGAGAACTGTCCTCGCAGACGTTGCTCGTCTTTTCGACCCTCTTGGTCGGGTAGCCCCAGTTATCATTACAGCAAAAATTCTCATGCAAGATATGTGGATCTTGGATTTGAGCTGGGATGAGGTGCTCCTACCTGACATTCTTCGAAAATGGAAAAACTTAATAATCTCCATTTCCTCCTCGGATTTTTCAAAAATTCCACGCAGGGTATCTACGCGTAATTTCAACCGAGCAAATTTTGAGCTACACGGATTCTCTGACGTTTCAGACCGTGCCTATGCTGCCGTAGTATACCTCAGAGTTTCTTGCCCAGACTCAGGTCAATTTAATGACCACTTGCTGGTGGCAAAATCAAAGTTAGCTCCAATCAAAGCGATGAGCATCCCTCGAAAGGAACTCTGTGGTGCCTTAGAGCTGGCTCTTTTGCTTACAAAAATCCGCCAAGGCCTGAAACTCCAGGACGTTCCCATATTCGCTTGGACTGATGCCCAAGTAGTACTTGCGTGGATCAGAGCTCACTCGTCGAAACGGACTCCATTTGTAGAAAATCGAGTGGCTCAGATCCAAGAATTAACACCCTCTTCTGTATGCAAAAATATGTCCATACCTCACAAAACCCTGCCGACTCAGCCACGCGGGGCGTATCTCTTGACCAACTACTGGAGGATGAGCTGTGGTGAGAAGGACCTGTCTGGCTTACGAATCCTGAACTCGCTCCCAGGTTAGACTCACAACTTGACGGAGAAGCTGAACTCAACGAACTCAAGCGTCAAGTTTTTGCTACCTGTACAAGCGAACAAAATGAATTCCTCACTAGGTTTTCTAACCTCAATCACCTTCTTCGCATCACCGCTTTGTGCTTAAAATTTGTTGCGAGATTGAGAACAAAAAAACCTCAGGACACTGGGTTTATCAAGACTTGTGAACTTGAGAATGCTATGAAGGTTTAGGCCCGTTATTCTCAGCATCAAGATTTTGGAGATGAAATACAAGCAATTTCAGCTGGCACCGTTCTTCCTCAAAAATCCCCCCTTCTGTGATTCAACCCTTCCATCGATGAAGATGGAATACTTAGACTTGGAGGTAGACTCCAACACTCACAGCTGCCTTTCTCAGAACAGCATCAGATCTTGCTTACACGGAGGTCAACAATTGACTCGGAGCATTCTTCTCAGACGCTTCTGGATATTGAAAAATCGTGTTTAAGTCAAACGCTTAATCAAAGAGTGTGTCACTTGTGGTCGACACGCAGCTCAGCCTATGAATCGCAACATGGGTGAGCTTTCAACAGCTAGAGTTGTTCCTTCGCCACCTTTTCTGGCTTCGGGGAATGATTTCGCCGGCCCGATCATGATTACTAATATCAAGGGACGTGGTCACAAAGCAACCAAAGGTTACATTTGTGAGTTCGTCTGCTTGTGCACAGAAGCCATTCATTTGGAACCTGTGACAGATCTTACATCTGAGGTCTTTCTGGCCGCTTTTGGACGCTTTGTTTCTAGGAGAGGTGCCTGCGAATCACTTGTCTGCGATAACGCGAAGACTTTCCACGGTGCCGACAAAAAACTACGAAGGATGTTCAGTAGATTCTCAGCATTCTACAAGGTCACTGCAGCTTCCCTGGCGAACGCTGGTACCGATTGGACGTTCATCCTTCCTCGAGCAACTCATTTCGGCGGTCTCTGGGAAGCCAGTGTAAAATCGGTAAAAGGTCAACTTTGTCGCATCATTCCAGCGGACAAAGTCTTGACTTTTGAAGGATTCGCTACAGTGCTCTGCAAAATCGAGGCCTGCCTCAACTCGCGGCCTCTGTATCAGATAAGTATTGATCATGGGTGTGGTGTATGCGATTGAGACATCGAGTAAGTGCAATGAACGCGTTGCACTTACTCGGCGGTAACAAAGAATGTGCTGATGAATTTGTGAATATTGTAAGGCCTGAGTGGGTCATTGATGACGGCCAAGCGGGTATTTCTTACCGTGCGGACGTCAAAGTTACATGTACGATTCAGGGTAATAAAGTTGATTATAAGATTTCGCGCATATAGATAGATTTATTCCTATATCCTCACTGTGTCCTCACCCGGGTGTGCAACATAACATTTGACGACGAAGGATGACGCAGTGAGTGACAACAGTTATTTATGGATTTACCAGAAGTTCCAAGAATCCATATCCAAGCTTTGAAAGAGGCTGAGCTAATCAGTTACTTGTGCAAATACCCGAGCAGTTTGGTTTACAACTTACAAACAACCGACACCTTACGAGCAGCTCTACGCGAAATACGAAATATCCAACGCACTAGGAAAGGAGAATTACAGAAAACAGGAGGGGTATCACACACATCTTACGCTCCCTTGATACATACATACGTACGCTTCCTATGTTACCTACGAAAAAAATAAATGAACAAACCTAACCCCGCAAAAAATATTTTTCGTCTGCGAATGGTATTTTGAGCAACTTCTGCTCAATTCATCCATTAAATTGAGCAAAAACTCGGGCTCGTGGCCTCGAGTAACTGAAGTGGTGCATCCTGGATGAATTAGAGTAGCTCAATCACCTAGTTCAATTCTTTCTTCTGTGATGTGGTGTGAAAATGAACCATGTAACCTCAGTGTTTGATGCTACATGGTGAAAAGCTAGTTAGTGGTGCAGTTTCGGTGATTATTTATGTATTTCGGGATGGGATGCTGCTGCTGTATTTAGCACTGCCACCAAAAAAGTGTTGAATGGGTGTTTAGTGCGCAGAGGTGAAACAAGGGCAAAAACGCTTCAAGATAGTTTGTTTACGATCAATATTCGTACTCGACTTCAGAACTGAATGCAGTTTTCAATAGTTTCAACTAATTGTTGGAAAAACAGTGAATCTTGAACTTTGATCGGTGAATGAATTTATGTGTGCAGTTCTGGAGAACATCATCACATGAATTCATTTTGGAAACGAAATCTACCTTGCTCACATCTAACTACTTTGTGAATATCAAGCAAGGTAGCCTCGCACTCAGATGATGATGTAATTCATCACTCCACAGATAAACTAAATGACCGGTTAAAGTTTAAGATGCACTATTTTCTCAACGAGTATTTGGATCTATTGCAAGCTGCATTCAATTCAGACCTTGAATACAAACATTGCTTGAAGAACAATTTGTCTTGAAGTTTAAAAGTTCTATGAGCAAAGGTCTGACAACGACAAGCTCCATGAGAGTTTGCTCATTGATCAGCGTTTGTATTCAAGGTCTAAATTGAATGCAGCTTGCAATAGATCCAAATACTCGTTGAGAAAATAGTGCATCTTGAACTTCAACCAGTCATTTAGTTTATCTGTGGAGTGATGAATTACATCATCATCTGAGTGCGAGGCTACCTTGCTTGATATTCACAAAGTAGTTAAATGTGAGCGAGGTAGATTTCGTTTCCAAAATGGAATCATGTAATGATGTTCTCCAGGACTGCACACATAAATTCATTCACCGATCGAAGTTTGAGATTCACTGGTTTTTCAACAATTAGTTGAAACTATTGAAAACTGCATTCAATTCTGAAGTCGAGTACGAATATTGATCGTAAACAAACTATCTTGAAGCGCTTTTGCCTTCGTTTCGCCTCTGCGCACTAAACACCCATTTAACACTTTTTTGGTGGCAGTGCTCAATACAGCAGTAGCATCCCATCCTGAAATACATAAATAATCACCAAAACTGCATCACTAACTAGCCTTTCACCATGTAGCATCAAACACTGAGGTTACATGGTTCATTTTCACACCACATCACAGAAGAAAAAATTTAACTAGGTGATTGAGCTACTCTAATTCATCCAGGATGCACCACTTCAGTTACTCGAGGCCACGAGCCGGAGTTTTTGCTCAATTCAATGGATTAATTGAGCAGAAGTTGCTCAAAATACCATTCGCAGTCGAAAAATATTTTTTGCGGGGTTAGGTTTGTTTATTTATTTTTTTCGTAGGCAACATAGGAAGCGTATGTCTGTATGTATATAGGGAGCGTAAGATGTGTGTAATACCCCTCCAGCTCAAGTAAGTGCCAGCCAGCTTGATATTACACTTCCGAGTAAAATCTAAGAGGACGATCTCAACATTTACGAGGACGTAGCTCAACAATATACATGAACGAAGGACGGCGCGCAGGTCGACGAAGAGAACCAATATATACGAACACAAATCCAAGCAGACAACACTCACATCGAGAGTCCGGGAGGGGACACAACAAGCGACGCAAAGGCCACAGAGACAAAGATTTACTTCAAGCTCGAAACAGATGACTGGGAGTCATTCGCAGAACGGCTTGAACTGCATTCTTTCGTGAAGAAGATTACTGATCCAGAGATGAAGAGAGCGATGCTTCTGACACACATAGATGAGAAGACAGACAAATTATTCAGGAATTCATGTACGCCAAAAAACCGCTGGAAGTGTCATACGATGATCTCGTGAAATTGTTGTCAGGACACCTCAAGCCAGTGCCATCGGGAGTAATGGAACGCTTCAATTTTGCGAGCCAATAGCTGACTCTGCAACCCGTTTAAGATAGTTATCTCTGAAATGCAATTTCGGAGATTTGAGCGCAGCGCTGAGAGATCAGTCTGTGTGTGGTTACCAAGATGAAGCTACCAGAGTGGATCTGCTTAAGCTAACAGATTTGTCATTTGATGAAGCACTGAATGAAGCATCTGCAAGGGAAAATGCCACGAAAATGCAGCAAACGCACTGAAATCGTTCACGAACGGAGATCGGTTCAAACAGGACAACTTTGCTATAGCAAAATTGTCCTGTTTGATATCTATGGATAGAGCAAGGCGTTACAAGCCCAGACAGCAACAACGTACAGAAGATAAACAAAGAGATGATAATATACGCAACAAATCATTTCGACCCCACAGCCAGACAAATAGACGCATCTGCAACTGCTGTGGAGGATAGGGACATTCGTCATACATGTGCAGATCCAGAGACGAAGTGTGCGATTTCTGCAAAATCAGAGGACATTCAGAACGTGCCTGTTTCCGGAAGAAGAAGGCGTCCAACAAATTCATCGAGGAAGACTACGCCGAAGAGCATCAAGAAGGCGGTGAAGACGATCGAGGAGATAACTTTACCGAAGAGAACCATCATGTAGACTTTCTTGCAATCAAGAGTGTGTGTGATAACGCTACTAGTTGTAATCTCATTAAAGTTGATCCTATGTTCTTAGAAGTTAACATCAATGGGGAACGAATCAATATGGAGGTTGACTCAGGTACGTACTTCACGGTAATGTCCGAGGATTTTGTTAATCGGGATTTTAAAGATTTACGAGTCGAATCAGCGTCGACAAATTGACTCAATTATGAAAACGGCACAATAAAACCACGGGGTCAATTACGGAACTTGCAAGTGGAATTTAGAGGCGACACAAAGTGCCTTCGATTGGTAGACAATGGCTTGCAGCTTTCAGATTGTGGCCCATGAATTTTCATGTCAACTCGGACATTGCCGGAAAGTATGAAAAATCCGTTCGCAAAGTAGATACAAGTGATTTGGGCACAAGAATTGTGGAGGATTTCCCTCTTCTATTCAGTGATACGCCAGGATTGTACAATAAACGGGAAATCAAATTACACGTGAAGCCAAACACAAATCCCGACGCGCTTAGGGTGAGGCACGTATCTTACACGGTGAAACTCAAAATCGAGAAAGAGATTTACCGCCTGGTGGGGTTAGGGAATTTCGAGAAAGTTCAATCGAGTGAATGGGCGACACCAATCGTCCCGGTAACGAAAAGCGACGGGAACATTAGAATATGTGGCCATTTTAAGTTAACTTTGAATCCACATCTCATCATCACCAAACGCAGGTTTCCCAGAGTCGATGATATTTTCGTGGTTATGAAAAATGGAAGACAATTCTCTCAGCTTGATCTCCCACACGCGTACATGCGAATCCCAGTAGAAAAAGGGTCGCGGAAATTCCTGACGATTATAACACATTTGGGATTTTTCCAATCTACAAGAATGTTTGAGGGCGCATCAAATTGTCCAAGGGATTTTCAAACAATCATGGACGAAACTTTACAAGGAAACACAAGAGCATACATGGACAATATCTATGTAACGGGTGAAACAGATGAGCAACATGAACGGAACCTTCGAACGGTTTGTACGCGACTAACAGAGCGAGGATTGCGTTTGAACAAGAAAAAGTGCGATTTTATGAAGGACAGAATTGAAATTTTGGGTTACGTTATCGACAAAGACGGGCTACACAAATCAAAAACAAAGGTGAAAGCGATGTATGAAGCTCCACGTTCCGAAAATACCAAACAATTATCATATTTTCTTGGCCTGCAATTTTTACGCTAGATTTTTAGATCACAGAGCGGATAAGCTCAGGCCTCTTTTCAAATGCGCGAAGAAGGATGAGTTCGAATGGGACTCAGAGTGTGACAAAGCTTCCAAATGGGTCGAGAATAAAATGATATTGCCTAGAGTTTCAGCCCACTACGATGGTAACGAGAAACTTATATTAGCTTGCGACGCATCACAATACGGGTTGTCAGCAATTTTATCTCACCAATATGAAGATGGCACAGAAAAGCCGATCGCGTTCGCGTCAAAGCGAATTCCGGAAGAAGAATTGAGCAGAGTTATCATTGATGAAGGAGCAAGTGCAATCGTGTTCGGTTTCACAAAATTCTATGACTTGGTTTACGGACGTAGAGTTACGCTTGGCACAGACCATAAACCGCTGGAAGTGATTTTTGGACCAAAAAGAGGTCTGCTGTTGACAGCGGCATCCAGATTACAGCGCTGGGCATATTTCTTGTCAGGGTTCCAGTACGACATAGAATGGATCAAAACGTCCCGAAACGGAAATTGTGATGCTCTGTCGCGTTTGCCTATCGATGACGATACAGAAATTTTCGATCCAAAATTTTCCATGATCCATTACATATCCAAAGAGACGAACATTGTGGAATATAAAACAGTACTAGCCGAAACGAAACGAGACAGTGTTCTGTCTAGGATAATCAAATTTTGTATTTTCGATCGGCCAAAAGAGTCTAAACATCTCTCAGATGAAGAAAAAAAGGTATTTTCCGAGATGCAACGAGTTGTCGGTAGAGGAAGATTGTTTATTTTGGGGATGCAGGATAGTTATTCCCGAAACACTGCGGAGCCAATTATTAGACGAATTGCATCTCTCCCACATGAGGATAGTGAAAATAAAAGCATTGGCTAGATCATACATATGGTGGCCGGGAATTGACGCGAACATCGAAAAACTGGTAGAATCTTGCAAAATTTGTGTAGAAAACGAGAAAAAGCTTCCTCATACGCCTCTCACACCGTGGCCATGGCCGCAAAAATCTTGGGACAGGAGTCACTGCAATTTTCTAGGTCCTTTCCACCACGATATGTATCTGGTGGTAGTAGATTCGTATTCAAAATGGCCCGAGATCATAAATTTCAAGCAAAACACAAAATCATGTTGATTGGTAAGTGTCGTTCAAGATCTATTCGCGCGGCATAGATTACCAGACCATGTGGTCACTGATAATGGCAGGCAGTTCTCCAGTGGGGAGTTGACAACCTTTTTGAAGCAGAATGGGGTCAAGCACAGTTTTTCGCCACCATATCACCCAGCGACAAACAGGGCAGCCGAGAATTTTGTCGGTACTTTCAAGGATAAATGTTCAAAAAACGTTCAAGGGGGGAAAACGGTAGAGACCGCAATAGCGCGATTCCTTTTTGATTACAGAAGCACACCACACTGTTCTACAGGTGAATCTCCGGCTTTTTTATTATACAATAGGGAGTTAAGAACGCGGTTTGATTTGTTGCGGCCTAATCTACGGTGCATCATGGCCGAAAAACAACGGGGCCAGATCGTCTCTCGTCGAGGGCCAAGAAAAGTAGAGACGGATGTCGGGGACTCGGTAATGATTGATAATTTTGGGGTTTCCGGAGGGGAACGCGTTGAAGGGGAAATAATCGAGAAATTATCACCATCAACATTCCGAGTAGGAACTGAGTCAGGCACGACGACAAAGAGACACACCGGTCAAATCGTTTAGTTGCCTCGGCGTTCAGAACGCATAGCTAATGAGGGAAGGAGAGGTATTTAAGAAGGGGAGGAACTGTGGTGTATGCGATTGAGACATCGAGTGAGTGCAATGAACGCGTTGCACTTACTCGGCGGTAACAAAGAATATACTGATGAATTTGTGAATATTGTAAGGCCTGAGTGGGTCATTGATGACGGCCAAGCGGGCAGTTCTTACTGCGCGGCCGTCAAAGTTACATGTGCGATTCAGGGTAATAAAGTTGGTTATAAGATTACGCGCAAATAGATTTATTTCTATATCCTCACTGTGTCCTCACCCGGGTGTGCAACACAACAATGAGGATCCTCTTCCCATCACATCTGGCGAACTCGCTATTGGTCGACCTCCTGCTGCCGTCCCGGGAAAGGGAACAACCGATTGCTCACACCAACCTGTTTCTAGGTGGAAATTGCTGACCCAAATCAGATCTCTTCTGGAACTGGTGGCGTAAGGACTATCTGCACACCTCGCAGCCACGTGACACGTGGAAACGAGCTCGCCAAAATCTAACTGTTGGCTCCATTGTGCTCCTGAACGACAACTGTCCGCCTACCAGGTGGCCACTTGCAAGAGTGCTTGAAGTGCACTTGGGACCAGATGGCCTTGTGCACGTTGCACGCGTCAAGGCGGCCACTTCTATCTTGGAGCGGGCAATTTCAGAGATTCGCCCGTTACCCGTTGCAGTTGACTCTCAGTGACTTTGGAAGTGGAAATTGTGAGATACGTGCCAGAACTTTGCCATAGACACTGATCACTTTTGATTCCTACATGGTGTGAAGAGAGCTATTCCAACTCCTTTTCTATCCTCATTTTCAACTCATTTTCTATTCCATATGATTTGCTACGGTGGGTGGCGTGCCATACGGTGAATTTCTTACGTTGAGGAATGTAGTGTATTCTTACTTAAAAGGATAGTGTCTCAACCTCAGAAATTGTTGAGTTTCTTGTTAATATTGTATATAAGTGATTTCAATTGCGTGAATTTTTCTGGCGGGTGGTGTCGCGAAATTTGGTTTGTATTCTTGACGTTCTCTTTGAAATTATTATCCTTCGTAAGCATAGACATAGAAGTATAGACTGCCGATCCCGTATCTTCGCCGTTGACATCGAGGCTCCGCAATGAGAGTGAGAGAGACGCAACATAGGAATCGCATGTTGAAAGTGTGCGCCTTGGAGCATGCCGTCTCGCTCACTCTCACGCAAAGGCCTATCTCTCGATGACAACGGCGAGTATACGGGACCAGCAGTCTATACTTCTATGTCTATGTTCGTAAGGCGACGCGTCTCTTCAAGACAAATCGTCGATTGACAAAGGTGGGTGGCCTGTGAGAGTTTTCTTTCAATTCCTGCGTTCAAGCGCTCTCGGAGAGACGCATTCTTCCTTCGCTTGAGTCTCTCCCCCCCCCCCCTCCCCCCACCACGCTCAACTCAGCTCGCTCGCGTTCAGCTGCGATTCTCGTGTCTGCCGCTCTTTCTCGCTGCAGCCGTGGTCCGCTTCACTTCTGAGCGTGTACGAGCGGTATATCATTTTTCCACCACGTGCTGAAGTGCTCCGTTCTTTCATCGCGTCTTCAGCAAGCCACGGCTTCCGTCCTCGCCGACCCGCCAGTGTATCCATAGTTTTTCTTGAGTCAATTGAAATGTATATAATTTGAATTGCGCGAGTGATTATTGCTTCCCGTCTCCAGCGCTCACTTCGAGCCGATAGTTCTAACGGAAACAGAGACAAACTCCTGAAGCAGTACAGAAAATACAACTGTATCCACTAGGTATCTTTGATTTTGTAGCCAAGGCACTATTCAGACTCGTTTGATGCTGGTAGTTGGGGTCCCCAGTAGAGGAGAGATTCTCTTTAAAAGTTCAAAGATCTCGTTTGCACCAAGTATTTCATCGATACTGTAAGTGAGATTGCAGCATTTGATGTTCAAGATGATATGGAAGTTGATCATATTGACGTGAGCTTGGCCATGTCTCAACAGAGAAAGTGCACTGAGAGTTAGAAGAATGAAATCAACTCTCATTTGAAATCAGAACGGGCACTTACGGACATTGATGAATTGGCATGGTGTGAATGCAATTCAGCCGTATATCCTCATCTTGCTCGAATAGCAAGACATGCTGTGTGCATAACGACTACGTCTGTGCCCTCTGGGAGGGTTTCCCCTGAAAGTTTCTTGTTCGTCACTAAAAAGAGATGTTCCCTGAATGATGATATTATTCAAGCTCTCATTTGTATAAATCGATGGATGTATTCAGCCCTCTCAGAGTTAACTAGTCAAGTTCAGTTGTTAAGCTCATTGCCTCATTAGTATAGTTTGGCCTAGTTATATTGAATGTAGAGCTAATATTCGTTTTAGATGAGATTTGAAGGATTTGAAGCCTAGTCACGATACTGACGATTGCTGCTGAGAAGTTGGATCTCAATTCTCCTCGACGCTGGAATGGGAAAGACTCTTTAGCAACATGAAACCACTGGGAATGACCTATATCGACTCGAAACTCGGTATTCTGCCAAGCCCACAACATTTCGGGTGTATTTCTTCTCCGGTATCATGATTTCAAGCATAGTCGCGTGTCTGAGAATTGCCGCACGGAGGTGTCACATCGACATTTTGCTTGAGAACACTGGAAATCAGTGCAGATTCAACACGAAATAGTGAATTCTAGGTGAAAAAAAAGTTTGCTGCCGATTTGGAACCTCTCAGGTTATATTCAAGGATAGGGGCACAAGAATTCAAGCACAGCTGTACACTTGCGATTCACAGCTGACAGCTCTGATAACGATTCTGAGCCAGCAGTTGGTGATAGTCGCTGCGAGTCAACCGGGAACCATGGTGCTTACTCGTGTAAAAATGCTAGGGACGCGGTCGCGTCCCTCCAGGGGGGTGATTTCGTAAGTCAAGGTAGCATTTTGAGAAATTTCCGTCACAATAACAATAGGCATCTTGCATTTTTTTGGAGGAAGGTTTGGTAAATTCGAGCAAATCGAGTTAGGTAGGGTGCAATTGTGAACAATATCCCCAAAAGTTTTTTTTATCTCGCGCAAATTGTTTGAAAGTCTGATGACTTGCACTGTGTGACGTCACTCCGACAAAGTCGTCGACTGCCGCTATTGTATGGCGTCTTGCAATTTGTTTGATCCCTCCAGAAAAAGGTTTGGCAAATTCGAGCAAATCGAGACAAGTATTGTGCAATTGACGGAAAAATCCCAAAAATTTTCTTTGTCTTGCGCAAATTAATTGACAGTAGGATGACTTGCACCGTGTGACACAATCGTCTGACTTTCAAACAATTTGCGCGAGTTGTAAATAGTTTTAGGGAATTTCGTTCCAATTGCACCTTACTCATCTCGATTTGCTCGAATTTGCCAAACCTTTTTTTTGGGGGGTCAAAAAAATGCAAGATGCCTATTGTTTGGATACTGTTCAATCTAACAGTTCAAAAAAATCTCCCCACACACTCAAGTGTGGTCTTGATAGATTCCAATGATGTTTCTGGTCAAAAACAGGTCAAAAATTTCGCGAACTGATCAACTGCCAAGTCTTTGAGAACCAGGATAGAGTCAATGATGGTTTTACATCATTCACAATAATAAAAACAAAAAGACTTTACTCGAATCGTCTCGAAAACAATTCTCAATTCCTTATCGGGCTGGGAACTAACAAGCCCATGCTCATTTCAAGAAGCTACCTTCTCATGGTCTCCTAAGCAAGCACTTTCGAACGATCAAGACGATGCGGTCACCGTGCACTGCGACCATGGACCTTGAAAATACATCTTACATGAAAAGTTTGATGAAGTGTGAGTAGAGTTGTCGAATACTCTTTATTGTCCAACTTGTATTCCTCAATCCGTCGCTCAGCTCAAATCACAAGAAAATCGGAGAAAAGTGAGAATAACTCGGCCGCGGGAACCTCCAAACCTATAATATACGCACATTTTTATTCCCATCTTTCTCCGATTTTATTGCAATTCGGGCTTGAGGGAGAGCAGACAAATCTAAGTTAGATGATAACAAATATTTGTGCGCTCGTCGTTCAGCCCAAATCGCAATAGAATCGGAGAAAGTTGGGAATGATTTTCAGCTTGCATGGTGGACCGCATCACCTTAATTCTCATGGTGGATCACATATCGAGTGGTTCGGCATGAAAGCAACCTACGACAAGAGGTCATGTCTCAGATGAAATTCGATTCTATGGTACAAAATATTAAGTCCTCAGTTTGATTCGATGGCGAGAGATCTCAAGAATGAAGAGTTTTTACAAATTCAAGCAGTTTTTTCCACTTGAATTTGCTCGCAGGTAGAAACACGCGGTGGACAGCAATCTAGAAGAGATCTCAAAATACATATCAAAATCGCTATTGGAGAGATGATTTTGAGGTTATGGACGACGTGTCAGAGCAAAAATACAAAAAAATTACAATAAAGTGAATTTTTCAAGAGCTCATTTCTTTCATTTTCTGAAAATCACAAATTTGATATAAAAGTTCGTGTTCTTTTTGGAAACATAGTCCCTATGAAGTAATTCGCGTTTTTAGGTCTGTACCTTCTGCTTTTTGCGAACTCATTCTCGTGGCAATTCGTCATCGTCTGTTTACTGCTCATGCGCAGAGCTCTGGAAAGCTGGAATCAATTACATTGGGAAGCCGAAGGGAATCTCCTTCAAAATCACCACTTGACAAGGTCCCTTCAATTTGGCTCGGAGCTACAACGTTTGAAAGACCACTGGGTCTCGACAACTACCAGGTGGGTCGGAGCCACCGCGACAATATTAGGGGAATCTGGGTGCGATTTAGGGTCGTTTAACCTATTGACGTACTCGAGCTGACGCTTCATCTTTCGTACGCTGTAGCTTCGGGCTGAGTTGATGGAATTGACTTTGTCAAGTCCAATGTTGTTCCAGCGATCCAAATTCCTGCGCATGTGCAGTCAACCGATGATCTTGAATTGCCTGTATGATGAATTCGCAAGAAATAAGAAAAAGAAAGCGAAAAAGTGCATTAAGGCCGTTTCTTCTGAAAGAACACAAAATTGTACATCAAATATATGATATTCAGGAGATAAGAGAGAGTAGGCTCTTGAGGCATTCATTTTCCAATGATCTTCACTCTTTTGCTCCTACCATAGACATAGAAGTATAGACTGCTGGTCCCGTATACTCGCCGTTGTCATCGAGACATAGACCTTTACGTGAGAGTGAAAGAGATGGCATGCTCCAAGGCGCACGCTTCAAACACGCGATTTTTATGTTGCGTCTCTCTCACTCTCATTGGGGGCCTCGACGTCAACGGCCAAGATACGGGACCGACAGTCTATACTCCTATGTCTATGGCTCCTACAGGACGTTTATAACCTTTCGAATGCCATCAGTTGTGTGTCCTTTCCTGCAAGCATTCAAGTTACTTGTATTTTAGAGCAGAAGAGTTGCTTGAATTCGTAAGGAATATATTCTACTCCATTTCCGAAAATTCTCGCCATGGGACCAAACAATTTTTCCGGGGCTTGATAAGTAATAAAGGATTCATATTTTGGACCATAGAATCAAATGGGAATGCCAAGAAGAAGAAGATCTGAGACATGACCCTTTTTCGTAGTTCGCTTTTGCTTGAAACTACTCATAAATGAGTAATTTTTTTCAATATCACCGACTGTTGGGTCGAGGGTCATGTATTTTTCTGTAACTTTGGGGATATGTTCCATATGATGAAGAAGATAGAAAGCACAGTTTATACTCGCCCAGCTATGATCTAGCACATCCCGGGTGAGAAAATGAGTCGCAATCAGGTACATCATATACTATTCTAAGCCTCAAAAGTCATCATTGCGAATTATGTGCACTATTTTTGTTCTTAAAAATTGAGAACTTGTCCATCTTTCAAGTTCTAGATTGATTTCTTACCAGTATTGAACCCTATAAAATAGATATCCAAAACATCTTTTTCAACGTAAAAAAGCTGAAAAACAACAATTTTTTCAGGACAATTGATTCCTCGGGCAATAAGCCCTATTTCATCTCAAAACTGAGATTTTTATCGGATTCCTCGTCTAATTTTTCGTCGGATACCGTTGCGAGGTTGGGGATATACCTATAAGTATATAATCACTATTTTACTGAGCAAACGAGTCGCATAAATACATATTTGCGACTAAGAATCGGTTCTGCTGCACTGCTCACTCTGCAACCAATACTTACTCGTTATTGCTCGGATCGATCGAATACCTCGTACTCTCGATCGATCAATCGGGGATACTGCTGCTTGTGATATTTGCACTCCATTCAGAAATGCCAGAGGGGCATGCTATTGCCATATATCATTCGTTAGAACCATGTCCAATAAGCCACATGCGTGCCTTTTTTATATATGATACGCGCATAAGCAAAATAAGTCAAAATCTTGTATATTCACGATTCAATCGATCAACACGCTGGTACACAGGCAATTTTCGTTATAGCCATATCTGTGTGTACTCAAATGAAAGCTAATGGACCATACTACATTAACATATGATAATCGAGCCTAACGAAAATGGCTTACCCATGCGCTTGATCGATCAAAGGTCAATTTTATGAAAAATTGACCATCCAACATACGCATGCAGAGAATCTCTACAATATCCACTACGTATTGAAATCTATTGGTCTAAAACTGTTCTGCGATTGGTATGGTACATATTCGAGTGGCTATTGAGATAGAAAGTTTGATTTCCAAGGGGAAGCCTGAAAATATTGAAAACAATATATGGGAAGACAATTATTGGGTAAATCTCTCATAAAAAGACTTAGGTTCATTTAACCATACTTTTATTCAGAAAAATATAATGATTCGAAATTGATTGAAGTTTGTGCTTCTGAATAATTCGAATACCACGATCTCGATCGTGTACAAAGAATTTCCTCGATGGAAAATTAATATTCGCACTCTATCTGACTTTTCCTTGATATCACTCCTGTAATCGAAGATATGACTCGTATCTTCGATTTATATTGAATTGAAACTTGCCATCTGTCTGTAACATAAAATGATTGTTTCGGCGCGTAGCGCACTGAAACTTATAACCCTACCGTCTCATCTTCTGGACGGATTTGCCACTACGATGGGCGAAAATGAGTTCAATTCGCAACTATTTGGCCCCCGGAAAGACTTTGAATATATATATATATATATATATATATATATGCCTATGCTTGGTTTAGCATCGCGAACGCGGTGAAAATTTGCAATTGAAAATCCAACAACCTAAGTAAGCACTGAGATATTATCGGCTGGTCGTGAGTCTTTACCCTATCCTGGGTATAGAGACGGCGAGCTCAAATTTGCCAGTGTGCCCGGATATCATATAATTTGAGCCTTCGCAATCTAAAACTTGCCCAAGTTTTTCATTCCTGTCTAAGCAGGCCCATTCGAACCGGGGCCGCAGTTATTGCCTATTCCATTCCAAATACATCTCGAGGATGCCTTGTGGTGGAATTTTATAATCTTCAAGGGTAGGGGCACAAGAATTCAAGCAGCAGTTGGTGATGGTCGCTGCGAGTTAACCGGGAACCATGGGCTCACCCGTATAAAAATGGTAGGGACGCAAACGCGCGCGATCGCGTCCCTCCAGGGAGGTGATTTCGTAATTCGGGGTAGCATTTTGACGAATTTCAGTCACAATAACAATTGTTTGGATACTCTTCAATGTAACAGTTCAGAAAAATCTCCTCCCACACTCAAGTTTGGTCTTGATAGATTCCAATGATTTTTCTGTACAAAAAAAGGTGAAAAATTCCGCGAACTGATCAGCTGCCAAGTCTTTGAGAACCAGGATAGACTCAAT
This sequence comes from Eretmocerus hayati, assembly GCA_029851415.1. NCBI lineage: Eukaryota > Metazoa > Arthropoda > Insecta > Hymenoptera > Aphelinidae > Eretmocerus > Eretmocerus hayati. The sequence continues at coordinate 46,080,348 of CM056744.1, forward strand.
GATGGCTTTATATTATTCACAATAATGAAAACAAAAAAAATTTACTAATAAGAGTAAAATCATTGGAATCTATCAAGACCACACTTGAATATGTGAGGAGATTTTTTTGAACTGTTAGATTGAACAGTATCCAAGCAATTGTAATTGTGACTGAAACGTGTCAAAATGCTACCCCGACCTACGAAATCACCTCCCTGGAGGGACGCGATCGCGCGCGTTCGCGTCCCTAGCATTTTTAGACAGGTAAGCACCATGGTTTCTGGTTGACTCGCAGCGACAATCATCAACTGTTGGCTCAGATTCGTTCTCAGAGCTGTCAGCTGTAAATCGCAGGTCTACAGCTGCGCTCGAATTCTTGTGCCCCTATCCTTGAATATAACCTGAGAGGTTCCAAGTCGGCAGCAAACTTCTTTTTCACCTAGAATTAACCGTTCCGTGTTGAATCTGCACTGATTTCCAGTGTTCTCAAGCGAAATGTCGATGTGAAACCTCCGTGCGGCAATTCTCAGACACGCGACTATGCTTGAAATCATGATACCGGAGAAGAAATACACCCGAAATGTGGGCTTGGCAGAATACCGAGTTCCGAGTCAATATCGGTCATTCCTAGTGATTTCATGTTGCTAAAGAGTCTTCTCCGTTCCAGAGTCGAGGAGAATTGAGATCCAACTTCTCAGCAGCAATCGTCAGTATCGTGACTAGGCTTCAAATCCTTCAAATCTCATCTAGAACGGATATGAGCTCTATATTCAATATAACTAGGCCAAACTATACTAATGAGGCAATGAATTTAACAACTGAACTTGACTAGTTAACTCTGAGAGGGCTGAATACATCCATCAATTTATACGAATGAGAGCTTGAATAATATCATCATTCAGGGAACATGTCTTTTTAGTAATGAACAAGAAACTTTCAGGAAAATCCCTCCTAGAGGGCACAGACGTAGTCGTTATGCACGAAGTATGTCATGCTATTCGAGCAAGATTGGATATACGGCTGAATTGCATTTGCACCATGCCAATTCATCAATGTCCGTAAGTGCCCGTTCTGATTTCAAATAAGAGTTGATTTCATTTTTCTCACTCTCAGTGCACTTTTCCTGTTGAGACATGGCCAAGCTGACGTCAATATGATCAACTTCCATGCTATCATCTTGAACATCAAATGCTGCAATCTCACTTACAGTATCGATGAAATACTTGGTGCGAACGAGATTTTTGAACTTTTTCAGAGAATATCTCCTTTACTCGGGACCCAAAGTACTAGCAGGAGATGCACTATGCTCCTACCCGGACAGCTTTGCTAGAACTGACAGAGGACATCATATTAGGCACAGACAAGAAGGAGATCACCTCGATACGACTCTTCGACTCCAGCAAGGCATTCGACACGATATCACCATCGAAGATACTGAGTAAACTACGACAGCTTGGGTTCTCGCGATCGGCACTCTTGTGGGATATTTACAAGTCCGCACCCAATTTGTGACTCTCAACAATGGTAATTCTCGTTAGCTCACGACCAATCTGGGCGTTCCACAGGGTTCTGTTCTCGGGCCCTTACTCTTTAGCTCATATGTGAATGACTTAACTGGATCACTGGACGGAATGTCAGTGGATCATTTTTTTTACGCTGATGACCGGGAAATTCATCTTCAGGTTGAGAAGAACAAGGTCAGGGAAAGGATTGCTCGTCTAGGATGAGTCGGACTCCGTGTTGCTGAGGAGGCGGAGAGCTCCGGCTTGCGATTCAATGCTGATAGGACCAAGGCAATCTTTTTTTGCTCTAAGAGGAATATCAAGGATTTAGAAGAGATGGGCTTGACAGGTGTCAAGACACAGAGAGGAGTGTTCATTCCGTTCAGTGATACAGTCGTGGGTCTTGATGTTGTACTAGATAGTGAGCTACAGTGGAAGCCGCAAATCGATCAAGTGACAAATACAGTCACCAAAGCTCCGTATGGTTCTCGGTACTTCAGGACATGCATCACCAAGACTCTTCGAATTCGACTGGTTGAAGCATTAGTACAACCCCACCCCGATTGATGTACCTTGACGCTCCGAACGAGTAGTGACAACGATTACAGAGACTGAGCAATTAATTCGTGAGATACATATTTGATCTAAGGAGAGACGAGCACATCACCCCGTTCCGGGAGAGCTTAGACTGGTTGCGTATTGATTCGCGGCGAATGTACTTTGCAGGCATCATGATGTATAAGATCATGCATATGAGAAAACCTGGCTACCTGTGTGCAATATTTGCCAGGAACCAGTCTGAGCGCCCTGTGCCGGACAGGGGGGGGGGGAGGTAGTATGAGAGCAGGAAATCAAATTCCCCAAAATCAGACTGGAGAATAGACGAAGATTCATCGAAGTCCAGTGCGCTCATTTAAGGAACTCCCTACCTATGGGCATTCGGCAGATTCAGGGAATTTCATCCTTCGAGGGAGCTTCGAAAGGGTCCCTTCTATCCCAACCTCCCCAGAGGATTGATGTGGATAAGAAACGTTACCGTCAACCGAGGTAACTTTGGAACACGAGGAATAACTTTGGAACAACACGAGAAAGAGTGGTTATCACGCAAAGTTGGCTAGGCAGATGATCCTGAGAGTTCGATACCGATTCCTCCTACTTGGGGCACGCATGAACAATGTTTCGCATTGGCGCGAGGGCCTCCAACAGCTTTTAATCCGTTCATGAGCTGACTCCTCCAGGAGTATGTTTTCAACCTAGCAAACAGTCTCTCGGAAAAAATGGTGTGGTTCTGACTTTAGCAGGTCGAATCCAAGGTAGCAGAGCTAGATTTCACTTGACTTTCCACATATCTGGACGAATCCATTGTTACATTCGAGAATTTCCACGGAGTTTCAATTTTGTAGCGTATAAGCCGACAAGTACGTATTTTTTCCAGAAACTGGGGTAGCTTTGGAACACTTCTTAGTGTTCTCTAAACTATCTCCCGATTCCTATATCATCATCGAATTCTACTTATCTTAGTAGTCGTTGATGTAAGCTCAAGAATCAGCCAAAGAACGTCTCATTTCGACCCACGGAGGCCGAGTTATGGCAGTTTTCGTCAGGAACCGACTGAGGAGGTATTTTCGTCCCCGAACGTTAGCCGTGGTGCAGAAGGTGAGGTATGTTGAAGGCGTCTATGCTCGATTGTAGAAGTTGAATTGAACCAAATGCACTCTCAAATAAGGTCAATGGAAAGCTAAGACACTCAACTCTCGATTACTGAGTGTGAAAATCGATTGCGTGACCTATTTCATGAATAAATCGACGGATGAATGATAATGATAACTTCTGTCCCAAAGTGATTCCAGTCCGTGTCCAACTTTGGTACACGACTTTCAGCGCTCTTCGCTCCAACCAGAGATGTTTCAATGGACCTTATAATCACCTCGATCGATAGCTGAAACTGTAAGCTTTCCATTGACTAGAGATACAATGAGCTTCTGATGCAAGACGTACAAGTTTGGCGAGGTTTGGGGGGAAAAATGCGATTTCTGTTCCAAAGTTAGTCCGGTTGACGAAATTTCAACCTCTGACAGGCTTCGACTCTTCTCTTCCAGTCTGTTTCGATTTGAGTTGAGTTGTTGAGTTACGCATGGCTTTCTGTCACGTAACTGGAATATCCGCAATACTCTCGCAGTTCTATCGTCTTATCTTATATACAAATATTTTCTCTTTCCTCGCTCCTCTTTATCATATTCTAGCATCCATCACATGTATTGAATATAGTGTAAATCATTTGCTGTCATGCACCTGTTGGTGCTTTGAAACGACTAGTCACTTATTGTGACGAATGCAGTGTCCTTGACCAAGACGATGAATCCTCTAGACTTTCTATATACGTTTGATAATCTTGACGTATGCAACGTGACAAAATTCAATTCTTGCCTTCGGGCGAATAGGAGTTATCATTCGGTTAATCATTCAATCAATCAATCTGTCTGTTTCTTTATTATTTTGAATCTTCATTCAGTTTGATTTCATTCTTACTCGAGTGGCAGAAAGCAAGCAGTAATTGACAAGAATGGCGTAGAGGCTGAATTTGAACCCAGCCCATCGGTTTTCCCCCGAGGTTCAAATCCGGGATCCACTATTTTCCTGATTTTTTCAACCCTATCTTACGAGTGCTGAAATATTGCGAGGGTGCGCTTTTTACTGATAATCTCCAAATGTACATTCAAGGCAAGCCTGATGAACTACCAGCGATGATTGGAAAGCTCAATGAGGATTGTGGGAGTATTGCGCAGTGGGCTTCTGATAACAAGTTGTTCTTGATCATTCCAAAGACAGGAGCAACGCTCTCTGCTTCTGTTCAATATCACAGGAGAAATGATGTACAAATATTGCAACCAATCGTCGTTGATGGCCCAATAATTCCACTGCGTGGATCGATTGAGAGCTTGGGAGTAATTTTCCCAAGAAATCTTTCTTGAAATGCTCACGTAGCCAGTATCTGTTCAAAACTTCATGGAGTCCTGCATAAGCTGCGATATCGTGGAAACTTTTTGTCGACCGATGTGAAGAAAATGCTCGTTAACAGTTTCACAATACCTCAACTTGACTACGCTTGTTTAGTGTACTATGATTCATCTGGTTCCTCAGAATCGGAATTGCAGCGATTTCTCAATACTTGCATCCGATCCATCTTCCTTCACCGCCGCGACGTGGCCATAAAACGCAACTACCTGCATTGGATGCCCTTGGGGCGTAGACGAGATCACTCTTTATGGGTGGAGGCATATGAAATCTCTACTAGCGCAATCCTAGAGTACTTACATGGACTTTCCAAGCTTTCAGACGATACGGACCGACAATCGCAAAGAGTCAACTTGACGCGAAGTAACATTCCTGTTACATGCACTATGTCGTACAAAAAAGCCTTCTCTTCACAGGCGATGGCAATGTGGGAGTCCATCCCGGTTGTAATTCGCTCGATTGCACTTATTGAAGCATTCAAGATGGCCATCGATTGATTTTTCTATGAGATGATTCTGATTATGTAATTTCGCGTCCAGAAAATCAAATTCAAAATCTATTGGACATGTTCGGTTCGATTGCCATACGGTCCTCGTGACCATGGCATGATAAATCTCTTGATCAAGCAATCGATCAATCTCTCTCTTTTCCTCTTCTTTTTCAGGTGGTTGTAAGGCGAAATACGCTGCGACGTACTTCGGAGAAGCTACCCTCTCGCTCCTCCGGGTTGGAGAGGTCTCGGTCAATAAGGCTTGTCCGTGGCACCCCAGACCACGCCGGGCTGGAATCCGCATCTATTCGGTCATCCACTATATGCCGGCTAAAACCTTCTTCCCCTTCTCCAATGGCGATACCCGATTTGTATTTGGGAATAATCTTTGGAGTGATTATGATCCCCTCACGGTTGGCCTGAACTGACTTCAACCCAAAGGTGCGTGCCCCTCAGAATTGATTTTTCTCTTTCCAAGTACACGATAAATGGAAGTTTCTCCTGCAAGAATGAAAATCTTCCGTCGAGCCGTTTCTTGAAAAAGTGAGATTTATGGTTTTTCATAGGAATTTCCATACTAATCTATCCACGCGCGATTAAAATGCAGTTGTCGGTTGACTTCCTCGGAATTCAATTTCAATTACATTGAAATACGTTATAATCCATCAAAAGGATAGTTTTGAGAAACGATTATATAGTACAGGTGAATATCCATGGTCTGACGATGCCGAGAGACAAGCAATGATGTCGCACGGTAGGCCTGAACTGACTTTAGCCCAAAGGTCCTTGCCCCTCAGATTTCTTCTCTTGAGTTCAAGTACGTGATAAATGGTAGTTATTTCTCGCAAGAATGAGAATATCTGATGGAGCTAAAATCGGGAGGAGTCAAATTAAAATATTTTGAATCTTGATTTTGACATTATTTTGAGAGTAATCACGGATGAGCTTTGAAATTTACCTTCGATATATAATTGCGTGAATGACTATTATCCACACTGAGGAAAAAATAAAACAGAAAGAGCTGGAGACCCGGTCAGTTTCTGCTTGAGAGCCAAGCAGAATCTGCTTGGCTTGTCGGGTAGACGTCAGCTGTGGTATACGTCCTGTGCAAATCATACGATTGCTGTGGAACGATTCGATGAGATGATCTGAAATTTTTTGTACACATAGTTGGAAAGCTTTGCTTCCGTGCTGTGGAAGATTTGTGCCGAAAAATGCTTCCCTTAAAATTAGAAAAATCATGAGATTTCTCATCATTTTCGGGTGTTTCTCGCCATGCTCGGAAGCGGGAGGCATAATTTTCGACATGCGAGGAAGTTTTTTAGGTTTCAACCATGACAAAACTCAAAGCGAGAAAGTTGTTCAGAATTGTGTGAATAATGTTGACCACTAATGTCTAGATCGAATAGTGCGAATAAAAAAAAGTTTCAGTAGTTTTCGTACACGGTTCCCGGCGGCTGCCGAATACAAAATCAAGACGCCTCGCTAAACAATCTCAAAGAAATTCCCACAACTTTTTCTCTATTGCATCATTCGATCTAAACCTTGGAGACTAAGCTTATTTACACAATTCTGAACAACTTTCTCGCTTGTAACGGGGAGGATTTTTGCAAGGGGATGTTTACCTGAGAACCTGAACCCACCCACGTCACCTCACTTATTTTAGGCCGGATCAGGTTAGGGCCAGGTACCCCGCGCCACGAAGGGCGGGACGGCGGGGGAAATTGGGAGCACCTGTAAATCGCGGAAATCATATGCTGCGGACACTTTCATGTAATCTCATATCGATCGAATGAATACACGGGATTTGTCTGAAAATACAAAATATACGATTTATTTCTATGAGAACTTCATGTAACGACTCGCAGGTCGATAAACCTAATTACAGCGCCACCTATGGCGTGAATGTTCTTCAAATGTCCGTCGAAATGTTCAATATTCAATATCTCATGATCACTAAAACTCACTTGTAGCGGAAATGCCTATATACACACGAGTCGGAATTCATTTCACTTGGTTACCGCAGAAATACCCATATATACAGTGGGCGGGGCTAACTCGAGAGGGGAACAGAATATCCCCACGCGGCGGGCCCGTATCCCTCCAACTCCGCGCTTCCGTCTCCGGAAGTTGGAGCTGCTACGCGAAAATGGCCGCTTTAACGACCCGCGTGGCCTAACATGACCGAATCGAGTATGCTAACCTGGACGCGGGGAGTTGGGTGGACCGGCGACGACGTGGTGAGGCGGCGGATCGCCCACGGATGAGGAAAGCTCACTACGTCGTCGAGCGGGAGATAGACTGCCCGGTAGCTAGCCTTCGCGACACGACTCCCCAAAGATAAGGGCAACGATAAGGGCAAGCGTGCACTGGGGAGACATTTGAAGGGCCTACAGAGAGGTCTGCTACATGCGGCTGCCATCCCAAGATTGCCGGCCGGCAACGCGCAGCGCGGCTTCCTCTTGCCCGCGCGAGCGCCACGCCGCCTGGCTGGATGGGCCGGCAAGTGCTGCCACCAACTCGGTGGCGGGAGTTGCTGGCCCGTTCGAAAGTTGCCTGTAGTCTCCTCCTCTCGTCACCTCGGGTAAACCTCGGAAGAAAAGTTGGACATAAGAGATTAGTCCTGAATTCACCTTGCCCGAGGTGACGACGAGGGTTTGACGAGAGGAGACGAGAAGCGTGCTGCAACGTCCACGTTGCACGCTTTGAGTTTTGTCATGGTTGGAGACCGAAAAACTTCCTCGCATGTCGAAAATCATGCCTCCCGCTATCGATCATGGCGAGAAACACACGAAAATGATGAGAAATCTTATGGTTTTTCTAATTTTTCTGGAACCATTTTTCGGCACAAATCTCTTACAGTACGAAAGCAAAGCTTCCCAACTATGTGTATTCAAAATTTCAGGTCATTCCATCTAGTCGTTTCGAAGCAATCGTATGATTTGCACAGGGCGTGTACCGCGGTTGACGTCTACCTGACAAGCCAAGCAGATTCTGCTTGGCTCATCCAGCTCTTTCTGCTTTGTTTTGTTTTCAGTGCAGAAAGTATAGATCAACAATAATCTTCGAAAGTTCATGAGAAAGAACACACTTCAGAGTGAAACAATTTTATGGTCAATAAATTACAATTGGAATGTGCATACTGCTGTACACACACAAAGCTCTAACAAGTTTCTCTATATATTGCAATACGCATACTTGCAATTTTCCCATGTTAAGTTGAAGTCAAAATATGCCAATTCCATGGATTGCTCACTATTCAATCCGAGGTCCATCCTCTTCATCTCACAAAACTGTTCAATGTGAAATAATACCACGTGAACTTTCGGGGAAACTGGAATCTCCAACTCTAAATAACTCTTTGAGAAGTCTGTCCTACACACGATCTATTAGATGTTACTCTGGCGAAGGAACAGATTCCGCATATCAATCGTGCATGGATAGATTACTATATGAATTCCAATGGAAAACCATAAATTTCACTTTTTTAAGAAACGGCTCGACGAAAGATTTTCATTCTTGCGGGCAAAACTTCCATTTGTCATGTAGTCGGAGTGAGAAAAATCAAACCTGAGGGGCAGGCATCCTCGGGTTGGAGTCATTGCGGGCCCACCGTGCCCTATCGGCAACGACTAGGGTGGTTCACGGTCAAAGCTCAACGAGAATATTTCTCAGCCAGCTCCATGTTCCAAATACTGAAAATAGGAAACCCTCAATATTTAGCCAAATATATAGTGGAAGTTTGCAACGCGAGTGTTCATAGGTCAGCAAGCCAGACTTGTGACCTTATAACTTCCAAGTGTCGTACCACTGCGCTTGAAAATTTGTTCTATGTTCCTGCATCCATTTTTTGGTACCGGTTGCCGCGCAATATCACTAATTTGCCACAAGATGTCACCTCCCTGAACGTTCTTAAGAGCCATTTGCTTCTTCATCTCACCGGTCAGGAGTCTAATGCGAACGAAGTCAGAAACGGAAGTAATCTAATTTAATAAGTGTTCTTCGTATAGTTCTTCATAGAATGCTATGTACTATGCTACTGTGTACCGAGTTCATATATTTGACCTACCCATAAGCATATTTGTACCAAAAATTTTATACTCGTTCTCATATGAATGTGTTATCTCCAAAAAATTGTATTGTATCAATGGCTCAATCATAACCTACATCGACCGAATTAAGCTCCTTGATACGGTCATGGATCCCTGACTAAATTTGGGGTCGCAAATCGGCCAAATCTCCAAGAAAGTTCACGGCTCCCTATACTCACTTCGTGTACTTGGTAGAGCCCTCCCCATCCCTTTGGAGCGTCAACTCTCCTGTAGTACGGTCCTACCACACTTTGGTTATGGTGGAAACCTCCTATCAGGCCTCACAAAGAGCAAAAGCTGAAGCTTCATCGGCTCTTGAATACTTGCGTAAGATTTCCGAGCGGTTTTGTTCTATGCCATGCCCATGTAATACGTAACCGACTAGCGCTGGAATGGCTCTCAACAGTTCGTCGTTGGGGATATTCGAATGGTTTATTGGCAAGGCTTCCTCTGTAATCCACACCGAGCTACCATCTTTCCTCCGCTCGCGCTTCACGCGTACTTCTGACTCATCAGATCTTCGGCGATCCGAACGTAACGAGAAGGTTTCACATAGGTAAGAAGCACCTCGAACTCAAGCTCTGAATCAGTCCATCACGTGCGTATCATCTAAACTGGTCAACTCTTTCACGGATGCTGATTTCGTGGAACAATGCCCAGAACCGTTCAGACGCTCTCTCCTCTTGAACTTGTTAGAACGCGACTATAACGATTGGATCGATCGTGCTCACCTGAAGCTGAACGCCATAACAACTACTTTATCTCATCTCCTAAAGTCTCACGTGCACGTGAAATGAGCGTATCACTTGTGCAATCCTCATAATTCTTATGTATATATATTTATTTGTAGACATTACTGCTCTGTACATTGTTTAACCTCTTCGTGCACGCACCTATTTCCCGTGGTAGAAAAAATTATTTCTCGATGAATTTCATCAATTCTAACGTTGAAAAGTTCTCTGATCTTCAAACAGATGAAAGAATTCATCATTATATTGTATTTTTGACCATGTCCACGTATGTGGACACCGTGGAGTCATGGAAAGGAATCATAGAAGGAATTTGACTCCACCAGTTTGATGAATGAGTACTAAACAGCGTATAACATAGTCTAACAACATGACATTCCTATTGTGAGGGTATTCCACATCGTCTCATCCTCATTGTTCATACATCATAACTATATAAAAACTTGGACATGAATGATTTCCTGAAAAGTCCTAATCATAATCGATTTCCATAAAGTGATCATGGCGAAGAGTACGGCGAGAAAAACTCTACACGTTGTCGTATATAAACTCTCTGTATACTCTGGACATACTGGCTCTTTCGAATTCCTTGAATGCACGGTGTACACGTATGAGGCCAGACTTCACGAGGCTCGTTATTTCGTATACGTCAACATTATGTATCCTTTCTTGTGGCAATAGTTTGGTGTACTCGGAAGAGTATGTTCAAATCCTTCTTCATGATTTTTGGACTTTATGTTCGAGTATTAAGCTCAAGTTTTAGCTTTTCCGAAAAATTGAATTTTTCAATACAATGAATTTGCCTGAAACAGGTAGTGGAAATGAGTTTACCGAAGAATAAACTCGAATGAATCATCGATTTTGGGCGAGAAAAGAGAGCCCCACAAGAATTTTTGCGATATCTTGAGAGGGGAATTTACTAGCATCATCCAAAGACGCGTCCACGTATGTGGACAAATGCGTGAAGAGGTTAAATCTTCAAAGCACCTATTTCGAGTCTTCTCATGGATAGTTATTCACATTTGTATTGTAACATTAATTTGTACCTCGAATAGGGCAAATAGAGTTTACCCTCGGCTCTCGATAAACTTGAATCGATCAATCAATCAATTCCTCGTATGATCTTCCCGGAGTACTTTGACACTCCGCTCATGAGATCTTCGCTAATGATAGCCAGATCTATATTAATGCGCCTTCATCACAACTGCAGTCTTGCATTGAACGCATCAATACAGATATCAACTCAGTAGCTCAGTAGTCGACTGATAATGGTCTGAAACTAAATCGCGAAGAGAAAATCGTGATAATTTCAGGCAGTAAACTATATGTTGACGGAATAGAACCACGTAAAATTACTCGTATCGATTGCGAAGGAGTTTGTCTTGAAGACTCCACGATTATGAATTTCCTTGGAGCCCATATAACCCTATCACTTAACTGGGATACGCAAATTCACACATAGATCAGAAAAATTAGATTTTTTTTGCGGTAGAAGATAGGTGCTGGTTTTATCATTTTTTCAGGTGTAGGACACTCCATAGAACCATGTCTACCACTTCCGAACAAATTTCGCTGGCCGAAAAAAATTACTAACGATGAATTACTGAAAAAAACGACACTTCTCGCAGATTAATGCCTATAGCTCTGTGGGTATAACTTTGAACGAGTTCGCTCTGGTCTCATCTTCTAGCTAGTGAAAAACCCTACAGATTCAAAAGAAAAATTTACTGCTTTAGCCTATTTTTTGTTGGAGTTGCATAGGTTTAAACAAAAAAAGACCCATTATAAACAAATGGTTGTTAATCCTCCGAAAGTTGACCAATAAGGCCAAAAACTCAGACAATCGATAGTCCTTATTGAGGTTAATAAGCATACCAAAGGACCCCGCACCAAATACATTGTTTTTGGGTCTCTGTAATTTTCAACGAGACTTGGCAGACAGATAAATTGAAATGCGCTGAACAAATGTTCAAATGGAGTCGAGTTCCTATCGGTTACGGTTATTGAGATATCTGTCCCGAAAGCTGTGGAAAATGCAGGCCATTATGGAGGTTAGGATAACGAATCGAACGTCAACATTGGCACAATGTATACATATAGCACTTTTGCACTCGGCGCTTTTGTGCAGTTTTTGGGTGGCTTCGAGGCTGCAGTAGATAGATTAATAATAAGGGAAAAACAATAAAAACCTCAAAAATTGAGCTTGAATGATTTATCAACGGAAACAAGGCCTGAATATCGTTTGCTAATTAAACTAAACTGAATTTCCAAAGCTGCCCCGCAAAAGTCTTCGCGTGCGCGAATCGGGAAATTTTCGCGTACGCGAAGAACGGGCTCCCTTCGCGTACGCGAAGGATCTTCTAGTTGGCGTACGCGAAGACTTTCATGAGGCGGTTTTCCAAAGCTCGTAAAGAATGCGCCCTTTCGCGTACGCGAAGACTGGGCCCAGGGGCCGCGGTCTCCCGCGTACGCGAAGGATTCCCTAGGGACTTTTTCGGCGAAGACGTTACATGCGTCGTCCACCAGAACCCTTGTTTCGCGTACGCGAGTCCGGCCGTATAGACAAGGCCGTTTTATCATTCAACTAATCAACCAATCGGTCAATGGATCAACATGTCTCTTCTTCCTTCCTTTTATAAGAACACGAAAAAGTGTATATTCTGTCCACGCACATGATGAAGACCTTGTAGTATTCAACTCGAATAATCTAGACATCATTTGAATGAAAAGAATCTATACTTTGTCAGTAAGACATGTATTTATTCCAGTCCTTGACATCTTGAGAAAGAAACAACACAAGAACCGAGTAACGCGACCCGAAACTCAGCATTCGAGTAGGCTTGAATATTTGACTTCCCTTGAGCCAGCTAGCTAACGATATTCAGGCCTTGTTTTCGTTGATAAATCATTCAAGCTCAATTTTTGAGGTTTTTATTGTTCTTTTCTTAATCATAAATCTATCTACTGCAGCCTCAAAGCCACCCAGAAACTGCAAAAGAGCGCCGAGCGCAAAGATGCTATATGTATACATTGTGCCAATGTTGACGTTCAATTCGCTATCCTAACCTCCACAATGGCCTGCATTTTCCACAGCCTCCGGGACAAATATCTCAATAACCGTAACCGATAGAAACTCGACTCCATTCGAACATTTGTTCAGCGCATTTCAATTTATCTGTCTGACAAGTCTCGTTGAAAATTACAGAGACCCAAAAACAATGTATTTGGTGCGGGGTCCTTTGGTGACGATTCATTGAACCGTTTTTGAACAACCCTATTTGTTCATAAAAAATTGTTTTTCAGGAGAAGTGGCGTAACTTTTCTATAAACAAAGATGGTGTTTTGGGAAAAATCAGGGGAATACCTAGAAATCTACTCTTCAGTATCCCGTTTGAATCATTATCATATCTTACTAGCTGGATCTCTACTAGCTGGATCTCCCATCTCAAGTAATAGACACTCACTCGAGCAGTTTTGAATCAAGTGTTATCAAAATTTCACTGCAGCACAAGACATATATTCTATTATTGAGCTATGTGCCACTATTAAGCTGCTCGTCGTCAGAAGAATTTATATCAGCATTCACTAAAATGAGTGACATGATTGAAAATAGCTCCCACGCTAACCTAACAGCTGAGTCAATCATCATCGGAGACTTCAATCTTCCAGGCTACAACTGGTCGGTCAAGAATAACTCCCTTATAGTAGCTTCAGGAAAACATCCAAGCCTAGCAGTCCAACAAGCAGTAGCGGAACTAGAGCTGTGCGTGAATCATTAGTGCATAGATAGTGTGTTTAGTGCCCCCAATAGCAGTGGAAACTATTTAGACCTAGTTTTTTCAAACATGTGAAATGTAGAATTTATGCTTAGTTTAGACCCCATAGTTGATAATGATCGACATCATATGGCTTACAGGCGTACAATACCATAGATAGGTATAGCAAATATGAAATCAGAGAATTTTCAGTTTAATTATAGCAAAGGAAACTTTGATGAGATTAACGAATCCCTGAAAAAAGTCAAGTGGAACGAGTTTTTTGATAAAAAAAAGAGTGTGGATGAAAACTTAGAGAAATTTTATCATTTTATCTTTGAGTTAATTAGCTGCAACATCCCAGTAATAAGGAATTTTCAATCTAAATTCACACCATGGGTTACAGATGAAGTGAAAAAAGCCATATTTGAGAAAAAAGCATTGCATGCAAAGTTTAAAACGAGTTGGTTAGAATCCGATTACAAGAATTTCCAGGCTCAAAGGAGGATTTGTAAGAGATTAATGACACAAGCTTCGAAGAAGTATTCGAGCGGAATTGAAATGAATATTAACAAAAACGCCAAATCATTTTGGTAGTACAGGAGTCCCTTGGTATCCGCGGATTTTTTATCCGCGGGTTTCGTTATCCGCGGTTACCCTATTTGTGCCCATCCCTTGCTATCCGCGGGCCGAGTCTTGTTATCCGCGGGCCCATGCCCGTGATTGATATAGAATAAATCCATTTCTGTGCAATTTCACTTGTGACGAGTGATGCGCGACCTTTCAGAATACCATCCGCCCCTCATGTGTTACGTTTGGATGATACTTTCCTCCCTGAAAAGGCTTGGAATATGGATTGGCAATACATATTCTTTAGTCAGTCGAAGTTTTGAAGTATAGAGGACTGTCGAATTCGTCAAAATTGGTTATGCGCAGGTTTACACCATCAATTCTGCAGTAATTCTATATATTATGCTCTGGCATTTTTGATCAACCGTAAGTTTCAATATTTTGACTAAATTCTCGATATTTTAATGATTCTCTACATGTAAATCGAATGTTGACATCCTTCGAGCCTCCACAGAGATATTTTGAGACGAGCGAAGCAGTCGAAGATGACAGATTTTTTCGAGAAATAGATTTACTTTTGTATGAATTTTACGAAATTTCGTCATTTTCATCGATTGTATATCATCCTTATGTACTAGTTTACTCCTCATTTTGTGACAAAAATGTTGAATAAATGAAAACCATGCATGAATAGCAATTTTTCTCGTGATTTGCACAGATGGTCGACCGTAACCCCCTGTTTCCCATAAGACCAAGGTCTTATTATCCGCGGTTTTGTTATACGCGGTACTTCTTCCAAACGTAACCCCCGCGGGTAACGAGGGACTCCTGTATGTGAACCCAATAAATGATAAAGGCATACCAGGAAGTGTAAGATTGAATAATAAGGTAGCAAATGATTCTAAATCTGCTTCTGATCTATTCGCGGAACATTTTTCCACATTTTATTTAGAGTCGAACGACAGCCCAGATATTTCTATTGATCCAAAAATCATTCATAACGAATCGAATTTGGGCAATATAGAAATAAACGCTGATGATATACTTCATGAATTATTAGGGATCGACGAGAATGCAGGACTGGGACCAGATAGTATCCATTCCAAACTTATAAAGAAGTGTCATATTAGGCTAATTGATCCATTACTTTTCTTGTTCAATCAATCGATAGAATCTGGAATCTTCCCAAATAGATTGAAGAACACGTGGGTAACGCCTATTCCAAAAAATGGCTCTCGTGAAGAAATACTCAATCACAGACCGATAACAAAGATAAGCTATTTTCCAAAAATTTTAGACTCTATTGTTGAGAATCATCTTGCAAAATTCTTACATAAGCACATAGTCGAACAGCAACATGGCTTTATGCCAATGAGGTCGACAACAACAAACTTAATGACGTTCACAGAGTACGTAAATGATTCTCTTAATAACCATAAGCAAGTTGATGTGATATACACAGACCTAGTCAAAGCCTTTGACTCTGTGAATTTAGAAATACTATTCGAAAAACCACAAGCTTATGGAATCTCTGGAAATTTATTTTGCTGGTTAAAATCATTTCTCAAAGGACGCACTCGTTTCTCAAAGGATGCACAAAGTGTCGTTTTTTCCAGTAATTCATTGTTAATAATTTTTTCCGGCCAGCGAAATTTGTTCGGAAGTGGTAGACATGCTTCTATGGAGTGCCCTGCACCTGAAAAAAAATAAAACCAGCACCTATCTTCCACCGCCAAAATGACGTCCTTTTCGAGCTAATTCTACTGGCCTACAAGTGAGTTTTCACGGCTCTCTTTATTCCCATCGCGCCCTGAATGGTGCGATGCCTCTTCTCCTCCGACGACAACTCATACAGAGACTTGTGCTTCCACGATTCCATCTCTCTATTTTCCTCAAGAGACTAGGGAAAGGACGGATGTTAAATCTGCAGAGACTTCTGATTGCCAGCGTACGCTTTGTCTATGGTAATACACCGAGGAAAACGAATGTCACTCCATGTGATATAGCCTTGGGTTGGATGGCAGCCGAAAAATTGAGAGAGTATCTGCAGGGCTCGATGGCGATTTGTCTCATCAAATCAGGTTAACCCTAGTACCTTCACGGCAGATCTCCTCCAACCCAAGGGATATTACGACCTTCAACAATCTGAACGCGACAAGAAGAACACCCTTACGCATGAAACACCGAGAATTGTAGTACGGAGGCAGTCCTTTACTCTAACCTTTCCACGTATCCTGAATAGATCACCTGCTTTTGATGAACAGGACGCTTCTCCTGAAGTCATGAGAAGACTGTTGTAGTCTGCTACCATGAATGAAGATAAACATGGATAGTTCATGCGTGCTGAGAAGAAATGCCTTGTGACCATCCCGCAGTCATCAATGGATAAACTTACCTATCCCTCCGAGCAAAAGCAAGGAGGCACGAGCAGTCACACTGCAGTACACCAGCTTCGTTATCCGTATCATGATCATCATACTCCGAAGAGCCGAGCTTGATTAGTGAAGAGTGAACTGTATTTATGATCCACAATATTTTATTATACCATGATGTGATAACACTGCGAGCATCAGGAGATCGGATGTTTTACCGGAATATCAACTTTATTCTTATATCGTTATAGTATGACTTTGTTCCTTTCACATCATAAGTCTTAAATCACGTTGAATAAACACATAGGAACATTTCCCCTGTACTCATTTGGAAAACAATAAATCAATCGATCAATTCCTTCATCTCCATTGAATAATGGTGATGGCACGACGGAAAATCACTGAAACCACTGGCTCATAAAATGGTCCATCCATAATCCATTCACCTGGACTCCTTCTCATACAGATTGTTCCGAAATTTCATTTCCCTTTTGGATATTTCGCTCCGCGGGGAAAAATCACTCCTCATTTTGAAGATATCGAAATTTCAGCGAGCGTAAGTAAGCGGAGTCATTCTGCTAGTGAAGCATCGTAAAGAGAGGTAGTGCGTTGTACGAGCCGAGAAATTTCTGAGCAATGAGGGTCGATGTAAACCTCATTGTGAGAACGAATACTTGATGAGTTGTACTGATGAAGCTTTGACGTGTAATGATGGGTTTGGAGTTGATTGGAAGTTTCTCCATGAGT
The DNA here is from genome assembly GCA_029851415.1 of Eretmocerus hayati. Classification (NCBI taxonomy): domain Eukaryota; kingdom Metazoa; phylum Arthropoda; class Insecta; order Hymenoptera; family Aphelinidae; genus Eretmocerus; species Eretmocerus hayati. Next base: position 46,097,618 of record CM056744.1, read on the forward strand.
ATATCACATTCACGTTACAATAGAGGAAATGCGCTCTCGTAAACTAGGAGAGTATATTTTGATTGATTCTCTTACCGTTTTGGAATTTTCCGCAAAATTGTCGAATTTTGTTAGGAGAAATTCAAGAAATCAGTGTGTCACTCGATTTGAATGCATCCGGGCGGAAATATGTAGGTGAAGATAATTGATATAAGCTTGTGAAACACTAAAAAAATGCGCCGCTGGGCCAATGATCACACGGAATGAGCAAAGAGTTCTAACAACGCTGTTGCATGGAAGATCAGTTTCTTGCAATTCGGGGAAAACCCTGATGTATAGAGGCAGATGTCTCTCCGTTGGAAAGTACGTAATAATATGATATTTCCTGCGAAAGATCCTTGGGGATTTGAAATTTGATTCCTGAGAATTATCTCTCCAAATATCAAGGATCTCATCCCAAGAAGACTGAGGCTATCGCCAGGGTCGAAATGAAGCGTTACTAACCTGAAGCTACCAAATCTGTGTTCCATGAAGCCGTTACACTAGAGATCCATGTAGGGAGATTGTTTCCTTCATCTCTACCGTGAGCTTCTTGCACACAGCATAACGGTTTTTTCTTCAGATAACTCCAAACACACAACTGTCCATCATCCCCACAACTGAGAAAATGCTCGTCATCTATGAACTTGACAATGTCTACACTACCGCAATGACCATTGAATATCAGTTGAGATTCTTCTGAGATCTTCCACATCCTTATCGTACCATCAAAACCGCCACTAGTTAATGCCTTCTCTTGAGATGAGACATCAATAGACGTGATGCCACTTTGATGCCCAAAAAATGACTCAACATACGTCATGTTATCCATATCCCAAACTCTGACAGATCGATCTAGAGATGCGGAATAGAGTGTATGACTATCCCTCCGGAATATCAGTCCAGTAACGATATCTTTGTGCCCTTGCAATTCGCTCAAGAGCTTCAAATCAGAAGCTGAAAATACTTTAATAGACTTTGATCCATCACATCCGATCACCTGTGGGAAAAACTCTAGTTTATTCGTGAGTCATATCGAATTTTGCGAACATGAGAATCGGAAGATAACTCACGAGGTATTTACTGTTCAAACTGACAGCAATGCACATGATACATTTTAATCCATACTCATTGCCACGCCCTCCTTTGATCGATATCACTTTCGATCTGTTTGGTACGGACCCTAAGGTGTCGGAGAAGAAAGAATGCATAAATCGATGGAAGGATTGACATTATTGATAGGATTGCCGCCTGAGATGTTGATGAGTGAACAATGCACTAGTCCCTGGCAGGAACATTGACTAGAATCGCTAAAAATCAGCAACGGGACTTTTCTTGTTATCCTCATAAGTAACGGAATTTCATTGCTTGGAAGTCGGAACTAACCCTTTTAATAAAACGTGTCGAGAACGAGCGCACAGTTATCGGAAGATATTCTTCTGCTTCTTGTGTTCAGTTGCAGGAAACAAGGAAAATTGGATCGAATATTACCCACAGCCCTGACATGAAAAGCAAGATTACAATGTGTTCTTCGCCATCCGGAGGGTAGTATCCCAACTTCGAGAATAATCAAATCAAGTTCCTAGTCGATACCATACCAGGAGCATGTAATACATTTGATAAGTCACCGAGAGTGGACACAGGTGACGGAAAGATAATATTCGATAGCTTGTAGCTGATCTCTGACCAAAGTGTTGACAAGGACAGACGGAGATTTCGAACTCATCGAATGGCGTCACTTTTGAGCACGAAAAAAAATCCTGATGCCAATTTTTATCATCATTCGAGGGTCCTTTTTCCCACCAAGAACAAACCGTGGCCGTTTAAAACACCAATGTATCCCAGTTCAGCCGAAACATCACGATCACACGATGGAATGAGAGGATGAGTTATTGACGCTGGTCGCAAGAGCATGAACCTGAACTTGATTTGGAAGGATAACAAATTCTGCCAATGTCAATTTTGGTGTGACCCTTACTCTAAAAAACCTGCGCAGATCCCATCAGGGTTGGATGAATCATTCTCCGAAGTCTCGTGCCCCAGAACTGTGATAGTGTGATCGAATACAAGTACGACGAGCATTCAAGTGCTGCGGCAGATCACGATGCTGAACGTGCAGCCAGAAGAGCGAAGCCAGATCTGTCCGTAAGCATCGGTTCCGTTTTATCTGCAGACCGCGATTCGATTGACCACTCATCTCTTACGGCTTATATGATCATGAGATATAATCATGAGACAAGTAAACGAAATCATTGTAAGAGATGTGATTTGTCAAGATAAATGACATATCGCAACATGATATTTGGATCTCCTCAAGTCCCCGATGTAAGCTCGATGACTATATATGATGTCTCAACCGAATAAGTCCACGAGAAAACAATATATGGTCGAACATAGGGTCTCAGATTTCTTTTTGAGTGATTTTTGTCGATTCTATCGGTGAAGATAGGGCTATCTGTCACGATGGATGAAATTGAGTTTTCGAATTTTTCTTGCAAAAAGGACTAAGCGCTTAAGCATGGTGAAGCGGACCTTGTCAGGCATGGCCCCGGAAGGATTCTCCTCTACGTTTCACCCCAAACGGTGGAGAAAGCGAAGTTTTGTAGGTCCCAAAAGTGCCCCTGTTTCCTAGGGCACCCTAGAAACCCTCTAAAAATGCTAGCATTCTCACGCATCCCAACGAATCGATCTAGAATTTCCACCGTCCTTCAAGATCGGCGAGACCAAATATTCAACTCGTAGATCTAGAATTTCATTGACATATCATTGAAACTCTGACGAATAGGAGGAAGATATTTGCATACTGACAACTTTGGATTTAGGCCCCAAAAAAATTCTTGAATACTGACAAACGATTTTTCTCATAGGAATTGGAGAGAACAACGTGAATAGACCATCTCCTCTTGTTTGCCGGCTCATTCTTCATTGAAAACCGCTCAGGAACATGTCATTTTAGGTAGTGGAGAGTGGTCAATGCAGCCAATTATCGTTTTCAGAGCAAATTCCAATTCAGTCATTTGCATCCTCTGCGCATGGGCTTGCTCCTATCTCTCTGGAAGTATTTTCGATGCATAGCCAGTGTAGTTTCCTTCAGAATGACTATTTGGATGAGTCAATCTGACGCGGTAGAACTCGAGATCTAGCTGGTCCAAAACATGAGAAGATCCAAGGTATCAAATCTGTGAAGCCGTGGCTCCTCCAATGGGCCAGGCAATTCCAAATTTTGATTCGGACTATCTAAAAGGTGTCAACATGTGTTTTTGATGTAATTTTTGACGTAAGAGCCGAATACGTCGACACTTTTATTCCGACCTTCAAGACTTTTCATCATACTCAAAAACTGATCGGAGATTGTATGGCTATTTCCAGACTCTATCCACACATTTGAGATCTATGTTGAGTGTGGGCAAAGGTTCGAACTTTTCGCGTAGATGATGCAAGTATGTTTTCCTCCGTACTATGATCAGCTGGGGACCGTCCGATAATTTTGGGGCACAGGAATGAGTCGAGAGAGATATGTAAGGTGCATGATGCAGTTTTCTCTGGTAAGATCATTTAACAAAATATAGCTCCATCAGCCGAAATCTGACTCCCAACTCATTCCCAAGCCTTTTTAGGTTATCATTGACATCGCCATCAGCTGGTCAAAATACATAGGGAAACATACTTGCCTTCTCTACACGATGAGTTGAAACCTTTGCCTGACTCAACATACATGGTAAATGTGTGGAAAAAGGCGGGAGATGGCCGCACACCCTCGAGTCAGTTTTCTGAGTACCATCAAAAATCTTAAGGGTTCGGGACAAAACTGACCACAGATTCGGTTTCTACGTCAAAAAATCCATCGAAAATACATGATCACATCTTTGAAACAGCCCGACTCGAAACTCGCACTTTTCGGGTCCATTGAAGGAACCACGGCCTCACGGATTTGTGACCTTCAATTTTTTCATTTTTTGGAGCAGCTAGATTCCGAGTTCTACTTCGTCAAATTGACTTCTCGAAGTAGTCATTTTGGAGGGAATCACACTGGCTATTGATTGAGAATACTTCGAGAAGCATAGAAGGACACGCAAGTAGATACCTCTCACTATGGGCAGACAGACGCCCCCACTCCTCCCCACTCTTTTCGTCCACTGTAGTCATGCGGGAGTACCTGGTGTGAGAATTTCGGTGCGCTCTCTCTCTCTCTCTCTCTCTCTGTCTCTCTCTCTTTGACGCACTGATGGTACGTGTAAGCTATATAGCTAAGCAATATATATATATATATATATATATATATATATATATCGTATGACCAATCTAAGGTGGACACCCCTTGGCATTTCTTATCTTTGCAAGGTACAAATTGGATCGAAGTCGATTCTTACATGGTTCGACCTCCTGCCTCGGATGGTGGAGTGAACAAATCGAGAAAATGGAAAATTCGATGCGAACGGGAAAATTTTGCTCAAAATATTCAAGAAAAATATCATTGCGATACGGCATCGTGTAGCTCATCAAATTTGGAGTTCGAAATGACTTGTCTGATAATTTTTTTTATTGCTCAATTTTCCAGGAAAATTGATGGACAATTGCTCATTCTGAATTTGCTACCACAAATGTCGTAGAGGTTAGTTGCACCACGTGTTGGGTAATGCTATTGTTTTGGTGTAATGCCACGGGCTTTTGTTATTGTTTAGTGTTTAATCTATGATCACGAATGTTGTTTTGTAGGTTATGCAGCCACGGCATCCACAATAGAAACTTGTGACCGAGTGGGAATGTCAATCGACTAAACTTTGAAAGATATCAGAAGCATCGAGCATGTACTCTTGTACCTCCTAGTACAAGAGTCCAACAACGCGTGAAAAAATGTGTAGCAGTCATGCGATCAAAATTCTCCAATATGGTTCGAAATTTAAATAATCCCGCATTTGAACCTCTTGGACAATAGTAGTGCCCAATAGATTCAGGTAGTGGTTATCAATTTTGTACACTTTATCGCCCAAATTCTGACTACTAAGTTCGGGAGAAGTTTCTACCATAGATGAGAGCAATCTATCGGTACGAGTCATTAGAACGGTATCTCGTAGCTGGGGAGATGAAAAAAATCTGAAAAATTGTGGCTCTGGATGCTTCTCACGAAATCGAAATCTTATAAAGTGGGTGGGATTTTCGAAAATTACAAACGTGAACCCACAAGAGAATGGTAATGCCAAGCAGATTTGAATACTGCCTTCTAGTTCTGAACACTTTTTCAACGAGAATCTGAACACGAAGTTTGAAAAAAGTTTGCATCGTAGGTAGACAGATCTCGTAATAGGTACAAGGATGAATACACGAAGAATTGTGGCTTCGACCGCTCAGTTAAGAGATCAAAGTTCCCAAAAATGGTCAAGGTTTTGGAAAATTCTAAACACGAACCTTTCAGACATTGGTGATACCAAGCAGATTCGAGCTTTACTTTTCAAGTTCAGAAGTTCTGTCTAGTGAAATTTGATTACAAAATTTGGAGCGTCAAAGGTGGATTATAAACTCGAATTGAAGCGGTATGCAGCAGCTGGGGAGTAGAAAAATGTTTGAAAAAAATCGTGGCTTCCGAAACTCACCTATGGGATTAAAATTCTGAAAAAATGGGTGGGATTTGCATGAATTTGAAACGTAAACTTAGTAGAAAATGGTGATACAAAGCAGATTCGAGTTCTGCTTTTTGATTATGAGAGTTTTGTTGGCTAAAATTTGACTACAAAGTTTAAGGAAAGTTGGCATCAACGGTAGACTATCAACACGAGTTCAATCATTACTCCCATAAATGGGGAATACAGGAATGTTTGCAAAAATCGTGGCTTTGACTGCCTTACCTATGGAAGCGAAATTCTGAACAATGGGTGGAGTTCGTGTGAATTTCAAACGTGAACCTAGAAAAGATTGGTGATATCAAGCAGAGTCGTGTTTTGTATTTCGATTACAGAAGTTTTGTCAGCTGAAATCTGACTACAACGTCAAAGGCGCGATTTTTCAGATTTTTCTTGTTTTTTTCAGCTATGAGATACCGTTCTAACAACTCGTGTCCATCATCTCTTCACCGTCTACGGTACAAACGATTCCCAAATTTTATAGTCAGGATTTGGGCAATAAAGTGTACAAAATTGATAACCACTACCTGAATCTGTTAGGCACTACTATTGTCCGAGAGGTGAGAATGCGGGATTGTTCAAAGTTCGAACCATATTAGAGAATTTTGATCGCATGACTGCTACACAGTTTCTTACGCGTTGTTGAACGCTCGTAAAAGGCACAAGAGTACATGCTCGATGCTTCTAATATCTTTCAAAGTTTAGCCGATTGACATTCCCACTCGGTCACGAGTTTCTATTGTGGATGCCGTGGCTGCTTAACCTACAAAACAACATTCGTGATCATAGATTAAACACCAAACAATAACAAAAGCCCGTGGCATTACACCAAAACAATAGCATTACCCAACACCTGGTGCAACTAACCTCTACGACATTTGCCACCACAATTAATTGTGGTGGCAAATTCAAAATGAGAAATTTTCCATCAATTTTCCTGGAGAATTGAGCAATAAGAAAAATTATCGGGCAAGTCATTTCGGACTCCAAATTTGATGAGCTACACGATGCCGTATCGCGATATTATTTTTCTTGAATATTTCGAAAAAATTCTTCCCGTTCGTATCGAATTTTCCATTTTCTCGATTTTTTCACTTCACCATCCGAGGCAGAAGGTCAGACCATGTAAGAATCAACTTCGATCCAATTTGTACCTCGCAAAGATAAGAAATGCCAAGAGGTGTCCACCTTAGATTGGTCATACGATATATATATAGCTATACCTGATTATCCATGGTACTCAGTATATGAGACTTGTAAGCGTATGAGATCGCGCGTGCATAGTAGTTATACATATATCGTTCTGCGCTAGCTCGTATTCGCGAATGCATCTGAACGATGCGTAAGCATTTCATACTTGAAATTTAATGCATCTACTGTATACAGTGTATTTTGAGAACGAAGAATAATATGTTGATGATCATTCGTTGAAATTAATTTTAAAATGTCCGTAATGAAATTAAATTTTCAGATGATACTTTTTGTTCATTTGATAAATATTTGGTGGTGAAAGAATTTGGGATATGACTGGTGGGAGTGATTAGATTGAATGAAAAATATCCTTTTATTTTCTCCAATTTATTCAACTGTGTGCAGTTTGTTTTTTCTCATGCAACACAGGATTCAATCAAATCTAATGAATGTGAATATTACATTATTCTACCCATGATTCCCATTGGTCTTTATATTTTTGATGGCTGCATACAATTTCATTTTCGTAAAATTGGTCTCTCCTTAAACTAGGACGGAAAGTTGTAAGTCGTAATTTTAAAACATTATTCATTTTTATGATGTCTATCAATTTAGTGAATGAAGCCTTGATGTGATAGACATCTGGTAGATCGTCGAATCTATCAGAAGGTAGTTTCACCAATTGTCTGTTTTGACAATCAGAACTACATGGAACCTCCGTTGGCAAAAATTTTTTCCCGAAATTACGTCGCGATTCCGTATAAGTACAATTCAAACAGACCTTATATTGAGGAACAAGCAATATTACCACGTGATGGTCATCGAGGGGTATGATCATCCTTTTCCGTAGCACTTCGAAGGTCGCCATGAGTCTAGCGTATTCGTCCTGACTGTTTTCTATTCCGGCATATAATAGTCGATGAAGTAGTTCATTCATAGCCCTTCCTGCTAGTGTCCGCTTATACGACGGATAGCCGTGACATTCAGGGTCATTGCACGGGTTTCTATGCGACCCTTTCCTCAGGCGTCTGAGCACTGAAAATAACATTTAATTATTCAATGTCTCATGCAGAATCAAACCATGAAATAAATTTTAAATTGAAGTACCTGCAAGATGTAAACTTGGGGCCAAACTCCGAGTAATTGAATCTTCCATTCGAATCCGCTCTTGCTCTTCTTTTCTGGCTTTTTTCATAGCTGAGGATGGAATAATATATTAAACATACTAATGGATGAAACGATAATGATCTCAAATTTCATCATACTTACAACGCCATTCTCTCATAATCTCCGCACACATCGGCTTCTGATCCAAGCCAAACTCACACAATACATCCACCAGTATTTCCATGGTATACAACTTGCAGAAGATACTACACATATTAGATGTGCAGAGTTGGTCCATTGGCAGGTGTGATATATAATTCCGCAGCTTTCTTCTCAGATTTATCACTTCGAGACAGGATAGTTGCGATTCGTGTAATGTAATGCTGTTATACTTTATCACAGTTCCTTGTAACAGTGGGTGGATACGCAAGATACACTGTATGAGTACCGACTTCATTATTTCCGAGATGATTTTATTCTTCTCACTAAAACTTTGAGAATGACTCTCCTTTATGCTCGAGTAGCTGCGAATGGTAGCGAAGCACTAATATTTGGCGCGCTCCGGATTCCAAGTTTCTGGAGACATACGATGCATCCCTGCGTGGAAATCAGCGCGTCGAAAATGCTGATGTTAGCCGGACGCTCGGTGCAAACCTTAAGTTGCTGACACTATCCTGTGCAATTCGCGCTTCTGCAAGTCCCATTGCTTCCGCAGTTTGATTCGACAATTGACAGAGAGAACATCGTTCGCGAATATTCTAAAAATGAAGGCCAAACTAATCGAGTGCATTTTAGTGATCACTGAAATTTTAAAAAAATGCATGGTCCGATACAGGATGATTCCGCGAGGTGATAGTGATCGATTGAAGCTTTTACCTGAACATGTGCTCCAGAGAAAACTGAGGCACTTGGTGCAAGATCTCCCGATCTGGGAGCTAGATAAAGCTCTTCGGAAGGGAATCTTCAGCGACATTGATACCCTGTGCGCTGCTGAGGATGCGGTTGCATCGTGCGGTTGGGGGCAGACGGCGATCGGAAGAAAAATATCACAGGCTCTTGAACGTGAGTACAAAGTTAATTTATTTCATGAATTTCTGGGAGGCCCAATCTCATGATGCATTACGACTTGTTTAGAAATGAGAGGAGAAGAAGATCTCATGTCTGTTGCTGGGGCTATGGTAGAGCAAGAAGATACTCGCGTGTGCTCTGACACAGACGAGGCGTCGAAAGCTCCGCATACCACTTTTGTCGAGCATCATGTACAAGGTTGTTCTGAGGATACGTCCACGATCTCAACTTGCGATCACGGTGAGTTTAGCAGTAAATTTCATACTATACGAGTTTTCGATTCTCTTCTCATGAGACATATAATGTTTGTTTAGTAATGAGAGAAGAGGGAGATCTCGCGACAGATCGAGAGACTATGATGATACAAGATGGATCTCACAGATACTCAGGCCCTGTTGATCATACAGGTGAGTCTCTCACGTACTCACGTTCATGAAGTGTGATTATGTATACATGATTGTTCACCTAGTCACACACACACACACACACACACACACACACACACACACGCACACACACACACGTATAATATACGCCTTAAGAGCTATTTGTAATAAAATGAATTTCTATCATGTTTCAGGGCAACCGTACAGCGATATATCGGATGATGGTGATGATGCGATCCAATCCGCAAAGTCTCAAAGTTGTGTGACGGAGACTGCCGTGGCAGGCCCATCGCACTTACAAACTTTAGCAGACGCAGTGCCAAGTCTGAGGATCATTGACGATGTGATGCTGAGTACTCCGCTTGATCTGGACAAATTGAGAAGGAAGCAAGTCGACAACCCTATAGAGCCCGTTAATGGAGAGGTTGGCCATGATTCGTCTATACCGACAAATTCTTCGCAGGGTGGTGAAGGTGAGACGGATCATTGCGATAGTGTGATTAATATATCGCGTGAGAGTGGTTGCCAGTTAATTTTTAGAAATAGCGAGTGTATAAATAACTGCAATCCACAGTTTTTCCATCACGACGGTGAAAATGTAATAACTATTGATGATGATTTGCAATCGCAAAATTATGCTGGAAATGTCATCACTATCGAATAAACATTGCAGATTTGTATCGTTAATTTTGTCATCATTCAGTATTCCCTCTCATAACAAAGATAAAATATTCCCGACATGTTTCACGTATTTCAATCGCAAAATATTATCAAACTTGACAATCGAAATGTAAATTTTCAGAGACTGAATGCCTTATTCTCATTTCTTCAAACAATGCTGTGACAATTGTCACTTATAGTCTATCAAAAATATACAACTGCTTGCATTCGTTCATTCTTCACAACTGTGGTCTCTAATTTCAATGCGAATACTACAAAAATGGAACTTCGTTGAAATTTGAAACAAAGATAGAGATACCAAATCATTGGTAAAGCACTAAATTTGAAATTTGACACAATTTCGATAGAAAATGGAGTTTCAATTCGAAATTTGACACAATTTCAGCAGGAAATGAAGTTTGCCAAATTGGCCATGGAAGAGGTGATCTGTCATCAGATGGCGCAGTCGAAGCTGATAGAGCACACGATGATGAACAGGAAGAAGACGAACCTTTTCCCGAAATTTTACCACCAGGCCAACGATTCGCCATCGAGGGTGAAACAAGAAGATTTTATAGGCGTTTCCGCATGAGAGGTAGGAGAGTAACTCTCCAATTATTGCGTCCCGAAGAGGGAAATGTAAGTTCAATAGAATGGTTAGAGAACGCGATCCGCGACATTCACGCGTATTTGACAACAGAATGTTTATCCGATGATTATATTGGCATATCTTTTTTAGCACGAGAATTGACTCGGGGTAGTTTGTGGCTATCGTTTCGTGAAGTTAGAGATTTTTATTTTGACGATCTCTGGGGCTTAATTTATAGAGCCATTCAAAGCAATACCGTTTTCTCTCTAGATACGCCAATTACTTTACATTCAGCAATCGTGAGAGTACCACGAGGGGGACGCAGGATACGATTAACGCACGAAAATGTTTTTAAGCGATCCATCTTGCGCGTCAAGAAGGATGATATGAAGTGCTTACCTCGAGCCATTGTAGTTGCTCTAGCACATAGTAAACGAGGTAAAGAACGGGGTAAGAAAAATCTTTTGCACATCGAATGGAATAAAATTCGTCGGTATAACAGTAAATATCAAACAAAAGCAGCTGAAAAGCTCATCCGGGACGCAGGCGTCGTTATCCCGCGGAGAGGGTGTGGCTTAGAGCAGATCGTACAATTTCAAAATTTTCTTGCAAACGATGGCACAGCTCTCGTCGTTTATAATTTCAAGGGGATAGGTCGCGGCGAGAGACCTATATTCGACGGCTCCGATATGGTCGCGGGTTTGAACGATCGCATCAGTCACACCATCAGGATAGTATATATGCCTCGAATGAAGCACTATAAGCCGATTTTAAATATGTTGCAAGCTTCCGGGAGTCAAGGTTTCTGCATCCCGTGTAATAAATCGTATCGATATGAGCATGATCATAGATGCTCTAATAAATGTCCTTCCTGTTATGGAACTCCGCAATGCGACAAGTCAGTTGTAATTAAATGCGATAAGTGCCGAAGGAATTTTCATGGTCAAGAATGTTATGATAGGCACGCGAGAGTCGGCTCATACATGACCATAGACAAAAAACAGCTCAGTATCTGCGATGGTGTATATTTTTGCGAAAAATGTTCAAAAATCGTTAAACTCACATCGAAAGACAAGATACACGAATGCGGCCATGCCTTTTGTAAAATTTGTAATTGTAAGAGGCCTTTCAACCACTTATGTTTCATGTCGCCGTTGAAAATCAAAGATCATGTCGATCAAACGAATCCGTCCAATGGAAAAACGATGTATATATTTTATGATTATGAGTGCAGACAAGATGATGAGATGAAAGGTGATAAGAGTGTGAAGAAGCATGTACCGGTTTTGGGTATAGCGCAACAAGTATGCACAGATTGTTTGGATAAATGGGAGCCAAATAAAATATGCACTACCTGCGGAGTGCATGAATATATATATTTAAAATTGATCCCGTAAAACAGTTGCTTGACTTGGTGATTCGAGAGTCGACTAGTTTCAAAAGTATTATTTGCATTGCTCATTTCAGTAAAGGATACGATTGCCAATTTTTGTTGAATTATCTCGTTGAACACGGCCATCAACCAGAGTTGATCATGAAAGGTACTCAAATCATGTCGATGAAAGTTGGACCAACACTTTTCTTAGACAGCATAAATTTTTTCCAGTTACCACTCAAAGCTCTTCCGAAAGCTTGGGGCTTCACAGATATTTTCAAAGGTATCTTTCCTCATAAATTCAATACGAAAGAAAATCAAAATTATAGGGGTCAAATGCCTGAATTACATTTTTATTCACCCGACACCATGTCAGAAACCGATCGAAAAGAGTTTCTGAAATGGTATGAAGATACGGTGCTAAGCGAATACATTTTCGATTTTCAAAAAGAAATCGTCGAATATTGTCGGACTGATGTTGACATTCTTCGAAGATCTTGCTTAGAATTTAGAAAGTTACTCATCGAAGTTGGAAAAGTCAATCCTTTTGAAAGCATCACGATTGCAGGTGCTTGCATGAAAGTTTTTCGCCAGAATTTTTTGAAGAAAGATATGATTGGAATCATCCCAGCCGGGGGGTACCGCAGAGGAAATAACCACTCGCGCGTAGCCATCGAATGGCTATTTTGGGAAAAACATTCAAGAGGTATTGATATTGTACAGGCTGAAAATTCGAGAGAGTACAGGATTAAAGAGGGCTATGTGGTCGATGGTTACTATGAGAATCCAGAAACAGGCGAAAAATACGTTTTTCAATTTCACGGCTGCTATTGGCACGGTTGTCCCAAGTGCAATACAGTCAATAGAGATCAAATAATCACTTCGAATGAAACGATGGATGATAGGCTCGCGCGGACAAAGTACATATCTGAGAAAATCGCTTCGTTTGGATATATTTTGATCGAAAAGTGGGAATGTGACTTTGACCGCGAGAAAAAAAATAACAGTGATCTCTCGGAATTTTTGTCAGCACACGCGGAAGATCTCAAGCGCCCACGGCTGGATCCTCGCGGTGCATTTTGCGGTGGTCGCACGGGTAACTCTGTAAAAGTAATAGAACTCAACCCATCCGGAACGATTGAATCGAGATATTACGATTTTTGCTCAATGTATCCCAAAATTTGCAAATCCGGCGAATTTCCTATCGGTCATCCAACTATATACGTTGGTAAAGAAGAATGCAAAGAGTTCTTGGGCGAAAACTTGGATATTTCTAAAGTTAAAGGGCTCATCTTTTGCACCGTTCTACCGCCCTCTGATTTATACCATGCAGTCCTGCCGCTCCGGATGCATGATAAATTACTTTTCCCACTCTGCAGAGTATGCAGCGAGAAAATGATCAACGATTTTTGTCCCCACGAATCTAAAGACAGAGAAATCGAGAGCGTTTGGGTATCAATCGAACTCCATCTTGCCATCAAGAAAGGCTATAAGGTAACGGCTGTGCACGAAATTTGGCAGTATGAAACGACTCAATTCTCACCGGAGACAAAATCGGGTGGAATTTTCGCCGGGTACATTGAAGCATTTCTAAAATTCAAACAAGAATCGAGTGGGTTTCCTGTTGATTGCACCGACGAGGCATCAAAGGCAAAGTATATTGCCGACTACGAACGCGTTGAGAATGTGAAGCTCGATCCCGCAAAGATAAAAAAGAATGCCGGTATGAGATCGATCGCGAAGGCAATGCTGACGAATCTATGGGGAAAATTTGGGCAGAGAGATAACTTCACAAAGACCGAAGTTGTGAACACGCAAGAGCGTTTTATGGAGCTCTTTACTAGTCCCGAGCTAGAGATAACGGGAATTCTCCCGGTTAACGATGAAGCAGTGTATATATCATATGTGCGCAAAATTGAAGCACTCGAACCGTCAAGCATGACGAATGTTGTAATCGCGGCGTTCGTAACGGCTCAAGCACGGGTCAAACTTTACGACCACTTGGACAAACTTGGCCGTCGCGCCCTCTACTGGGACACTGATTCAATAATATGGCTGGATGAGGGTAAACCAGGCGATTATACGCCCGAGTGCGGCCCATACTTGGGCGATTTAACTGACGAACTCGAGGTATACGGCAAAGGTAGTTATATTAAAAGTTTCGCATCGGGAGGTCCAAAATTTTACGCGTACATCGTTCGTAAGCCTGATGGTCAGGAAATCGAAGTATGTAAAGTGAAGGGTATAACCCTCAACTATCAAACGAAAAATTTGATAAATTATGAATGGCTGAGAAATTATGTAAAAAACGGAGATGAAACACCTTTAGCTATAGGATATGATGCTATACGGCGTACTGAATTCCACGAAGTTGTAACTCGAAAAGAAACAAAAAATTGTAAGCCTGTATATACGAAAAGATGGTTTGTAAATGATGAATTGTCGTATCCATACGGATATAAGGAGAATACTCATCAAAATAAATGAATGATTTTCGATCAAATTTCTTACTTTTTACTCGCAAAGCCCCCTTCATGACTAAATCCACAGGTATTGGCGACTACGATCGATCGTCGTCAATAAGCTTGTAGCGACGATCGATACCGCGCACCGATCGTCAAATGAGCTTATAAGACGATCGGTGACCGCGGCGATCGCCGATATTAGCTCATACACGGCGATCGAATCATTCGCTCATGGGAATGCCGCGCGCCGCCGCCGCCGCCCGCCCGCCGTGGCCGCGGTTTGTTGAAAATTTGAGACTATATAATCTGCTCTCAACGAAAATGATCATCATTATTCGACATGGAGACAAAGTGGTCACATCCATTTACGGTTCTTTGCTCGGGCCCGACTTCTTGTGGGAAGTCTACCTGGGTCAGGACGTTCCTTCGATTTCGAGATCAGATGTGTGATACAAAATTCGAGAGAATCATTTTCTACTACTCTGAATGGCAACCAGCATACACTACTTTTGACTCTCTGGTAGAATTTCGCGAGGGTATCCCACAGAATTCTGATTTTGTGAACGACGCACGACCAAAATTGATCATAATTGACGATTTCATGCGAGAAGCATCGAATCCAGTTATAGTTGATTTATTTTCCAAAAATTCACACCACCATAGTCTAAGCGTCATTTTCATTTCTCAAAATCTTTTTCATAAATCTCAGAGAGATATCTCGTTGAACGTTTCGTATATGGTGGTATTCAAGAATCCTAGAGATCGTGCTCAGATACAACATTTGGCGAGACAAGTCTACCCCGAAAATCCGCGCTTCATCAGAGAAATTTTCAAAGACGCCACCGCTAAACCGCATTCCTATCTTTTATTCGATATGACCCAGTCGGCCCCAGATGAGCTTCGATTCCGCACCAATATTTTTCCAAACGAAGGCTACGAATGCGTGTATGTACCAAAAAGAAAGGTATAAAAGCGTGAAAAGTGACTTATTCCAATCATTCGATCGAATGTGATGGCTCCATCCACATCGGCGCCATTCGGTGCAAAGTACGCTTCAATTTTACGAGCTCTCTGCCACTTGAGCAAAGATCAGAGAATTGCTGTCTTACGAAAATCCGCGAGCGGCCTCATCAAGTGCATATGCGAGTGCGCTCTGAATATTCTAAACGGCAATATTCCTCTGACTGATTACGAGAAAAAGAAGTTGAGAAAATACGCAGAAATTCTCCGTAAACTCGTTATTCCGAGCGGCACTTGGAACAGCAAGAGAGTTGTCATCATTCGAAAAATATCTGAATTTCTGCCATCATTATTATTGCCTGTGCTGAAATTTTTTATTGAAAAAAAGTGAATTTTCGAATATGGAGTACGCTCGAAAGATGGTTCTGGTGCCCGAGGATATGGTAAAGAGTAATAATATTCATCCGATAAAAAGTTCCCAAGCCCAGCAAGAGAGCGCACCAGACTTACCCAAATCCGTGCAGACACCTGGAAACGTGTCCTCTAGGCTAGACAACGATATGTACGATATTCTACACTCCGATGCCAAAGACAAGCGTGAAAAATGGAAGCTTTTTTCTCAGGCTCTCCAGAGATTTTTTTTTTTCATGATGGCAATCACGAATCTGACGACTTCAAAACTGAACGCAAAGAGAGTCCTGATGATGATTCTCTCGATAATGGAGGGGATAGTACGAGCTTGGTCAAATACTCTGATGAAAACATCATCAACAGCGTTCCGAATACATATAGATGGAAATGCAGTCAGCTCCTCAGTCGCTTACACCAATGCGGCCAGGAGCACATCTCGTGGGATGACTCGGGCACCGTGAGCATAGACGGAACCGCGATCCCTGATTCAAACATTGTGGATCTCGTGAATTTGGCAGCCAGATGGAGAAAATCACATACTGCCGTTGGGGAGCAAGAATTTGCCAAGTTTTTGCAGAATTCTACCATACCGAGAGAATTTATCGGTAATGCGAATTTGTTGAATGAAGTAAATGATACACCTCTGACGAATCTTAAAAGGAAATACGGCAGAATTTCTCGACACTTTAGTGACTCGGTAGTGACTCCGAGTAATTTGGCAGGGCCGAATGGTTTGACTGACACGACGCATAGTGAAGACAAAAACGGCGGTGGCTGCGACAACGAGGACTGCAGCGAGGTTTTCAAAGAGACAGCTGATGCTACTCTCGAATATAGTACACCTAATCCTGAGAAAAAAAAAAGTCTGCTTGGACTACTTTGACTCTCAATAAATGATGGAAGAAATACTTGAAAATTATTATTACAATCCGGAAAATCCTGCATCGCTGTCTGGAATCAAAAATTTTCTCGCTGAACTCAGGTCGAAAAATATTCACGTCACGAGAAGTCAAGTCACAAATTGGTTAGAATCTCAAGACGCTTACACACTTCATAAGCCGAGACGATTGAGATTTCCGAGACGACATTATAATGTTTCCAATGTTGATGACGTTTGGGAGGCTGATCTTATGGATTTCCGTTCTATCAAATCTTACAACGAAGGCTTCGCTTTTGTACTCGTGGTTATTGATGTTCTGTCAAAATACGTATGGATAGAATCATTGAAAGATAAGAGTTGCATGAATGTTACAGCCGCTTTCGACCGCATTCTATCTCGTAATAATAATCGCAGTCCAATGCTTCTACAGACCGATCAAGGTAAAGAATTTGAGGGATCACAATTTCAAAAATTACTGAAAAAATACCATATTAAATTTCGAGAATCTGTGAATGCAGAATTCCACTGCGGTGTTGTTGAGAGAGTCAATAGGACACTTAAGAGTCGGATGTGGCGTTATTTCACGAGATTCAATACAAAGAGATATATAGACATCTTACAGCGGCTGGTGGAGTCCTACAATGGAACGAAAAATTCAAGCATCAAAATGAAGCCTTGTGACGTCAACCTCCAAAACGCTCAAGAAGCTCGAGCCAACTTGAGTAGAAAATATGAGAAGCGTTTTTCTCGCGGAACACCTAAATACAGCGTTGGGGATCTTGTCAGGATCAGTACAGCGTCGCACGCCTTTGCGAAAGCATATGAAGCCGGCTACTCTGAGGAAATTTTCAGAATTGCTAAAATATCAGGGACTCGCGCTCCATATGTCTATAATTTGCAAGATCTGCAAGGCTCCGATATAGATGGTATTTTTTACGAGCCAGAGCTCTCACGCGTGAGGAAGGATATCGATCAAGATAGTTTTATTATTGATAAAGTATTGCGGACTCGCGGATCTGGAAGAAAGAAAGAATACTTTGTATCTTGGGCTGGTTATCCCTCTAAATTCAACAGTTGGCTGCGTGCTGATCAGATTCATAATTTAATATGAGGGATGAATTTTACGTGGTTTTAAAAAGCAATAATAGCAGTGGCTATTTTCCAGAAAATCACGCGTCGAGTTTCACAGCTCTATTACCACATGAGCTACAGATAAGTGGGTCATGGAACGTCGCATTAGTCGAAGTTCAATACCCGCAAACATGCATGCACTTGAGGCATGGTAACGATTTTATACAGGTTTCGTCAGAATCTCTGGAATCTGATGACGTACCTGAATTGAGTAATTCTTTGAGAGGTGGGTCATTGGATACAGGTCATGACAAGAATCGACCGAATGTTCGTCGAGAGATTGGCAGTTTGCATGGCATATACACGAATATTGAGGATTTTATTGGAAAAATCAATAAGTTAGATAGCATCAAAGACCGCTTACTATTCACATTGGATCATGGCCGATTTGTCGAGATCCAAAAAATATGCAAAGGAGATACCTGCTACGAATTGATGCTATCCGAAAATATCCGATTCATCTTGGGTGACGATAGTAAATACAAAATCTATATCGATGATGAAACAAAATATCGCTTTCACTCACCAGCGTCGCTTGATAATGGATCTATATCTATTCTGTCTGTCTATTCTGATGTGTGCATGCCATACATAGTTGGAAATTCACAGTCACCTCTTCTCGGTGATTTTCCCATTTGCATTAACGCAACTACTTTTGGAGCTTATAAAATCCATCATTTCTCCAGACCAAGATACTTACCAGTGCAAAAAACTGAATTTCAGACAATAAAAATCGATATAGAGGATCAGTTTGGGAGAAGCGTCTCATTCGAACACGGTTCTCTGAGCGTGACGCTGCATTTCAAAAGAAGGTATTCATAATGTCGAGGTACGAAGAATATTTTGACGCTCAAGTAGGCGGAGGATCCAATTTTCTCGATAAGTTGGGAACATTGTGCACCGTCGAGAGCAGCCAGAGAGGTTCAGGAATAGGAGGATTTCTAGGTGGAGTGTGCAGAAGGGTTCTTCCTCTCCTCAAAAGAGGGACTAAAGAGGTTGGAAAGGAAGCCGTGCGGGCTGGATACAATGTTGCGTCTGATATTGCTCATGGCAAGTTGCCGTTGCGAAATTCGATTGAATCTAGGTTACGAGAGTCAGGGAATGTATTAAAGCGAAAAGCCGAGAAAAAATTGAGTCAGCTATTTGATGAGCCAAAATATAAAAGGATGAAAGAACCCGATGTACTCCAGTCGCTACCCGACAGTGGATCTGAAAGTTCAGAGACCTCGGAAAAGAAAGTAAAATCTGCTCGCGGATCCAAGTCTCAGAAGAAATTGACAAAAAAATCGGCTTCCAAGACACAACTGAAGAAGAAAACTCAGAAAAAATTACGCGCAATTAAAGATATATTCAACAGTTGAAGAAATGGCATTCTTGCACAGCGCCTCAAGCGAATGCTTGAAAGAGGAACTTTCTCTGTTTGAGATCCCTCCAACCCAAACTACGATTGAGAGTTCCCAGTGGGTGAGCTACAAGCCGATATCTACTTTGTCGGATGATTTTCCCATCGAATTCAGCATACCCTCAAGTGGAGAGGACTATATCGATCTGGCCCACACTATGCTGAGTTTGAGAGTAAAAATAAGGAATGCTACTGGCGAGAAGCTGCCCGAAGATTATGTGGTCGGGCCAGTGAACAATTTCCTTCATTCTATGTTCAATCAAGTGGATGTGTTTTTTAATCAAAAATTGGTAACTCCAGCAAATAATAACTATGCGTATAGATCATACATTGAAACTCTCCTCAACTACGGCGAGGACGCAAAAAATTCACATCTTTCGAGTTGTTTATGGTATGATAATACCCCTGGAAAAATGGACTCTATTTCCGCAGAGAATGTTGGCTTCTTGAAGAGAAGCAGTTTGACAGCAAAAGGAAAAAGTTTTGATCTTATAGGCCATTTACATATCGATTGTTTCTCGTTAGGGAGGTATTTACTGAGCGGTGTAGAGCTGCGAGTTAAGCTCAATAGATCTCGAGACTCCTTTTGCTTAATGGAGAGTGAGAGTAATCATCATTCTGTCCATGTTTCGGAAGCTACATTGCTCGTCAGAAGATCAAAAATTAATCCAGGAGTTTTACTGGCACACGCAAAAGCTCTATCCAAAGCAACAGCAAAGTATCCTTTGACTCGTGTGGAAGTGAAAACTTTGACTATGAGAGGAGGTATTTTAGGAGAGACTCTCGACAATGTGATCCTAGGACAGTTACCGAAGCGTATTATTGTTGGATTTGTCGATAATAAAGCTTTTAACGGTGATAAAACTCTCAATCCTTTCAACTTCAAACATTACGATATCAACTTCTTCTCACTCTATATCGATGGGACGCAAATACCATCAAAACCCTTGCAACCCAACTTTGAGGAAGGATTATACGTGGAAGCTTATCATACGCTTTTTTCTGGTGGTGGAGTACATTTTCTAAATCGAGGCAATAAAATTTCAAGAGAAAGCTATGCCAAGGGGTACTGCCTCTTTGCTTTTGATTTAACTCCTGATTTGTCGGCTAACACGTCGACTCATTGGAATTTGATAAAAAATGGGAGCTTGAGGATTGAGGTCAAATTTGCAAAAGCTCTGGAATCTACCGTGAATTGCATAGTTTATTCAGAATACGATAACCTACTTGAAATTGATTCAACACGTCAAGTTATTGTCGACTTCAGCGGATAAATTCGATTAGTCAGCAGATAATATTCGAATCTAGAGCAGATCATGGGGCGAGCCATCAGTTCAATTTGAGATATCGAAGATTATTGACGTCAACAGCTATGGACTTTGTCATCGACTTTGAGAGCTTCAGAGATGGGAAGAATATATTCATACCAAAAGAAGTTGCAGTGGTTTCAATTCAAGGATCTTACATAGCTCATTGGGTGACTAGCCCCTTGTGTAATTTTTGTGATCTACCAGAGAACATCCAGAGAGTCAATAATTGGAGCACGCTTCAGGGGCATGGTATTGAATGGTTCGAGGGAGAAGTGAAGATCAGTCTGCTGTTCAAAAATCTTCGTGATATATCGAAAAAAGCACGCTCAATTTTCACGCACGGCAAAGAGAAAGTTAACTTTTTGCAGCAAGTTATAGCACGTGAAATTATAAATTTAGCTGATGTTGATGATTTTCCCTCATTCAAAGATTTGCCGCTGTCAAATACGCACTGTATTCTTCATTTCATCAAGAACGATTTTCGCAACCTCAATTGTGCTCTCAATAATGCTAAAAGAATGAAAAAGTGGCTCCGAGTAACATATAAAGGTTTTGATCAAAGCGCTACAGACGATTGTCATGCGCAAAATGAACAGCTTAGAAATATTGGATACTCTACGAAATCTGCCGGTGGCTACATACGGGGTTTATGCTTCGGACAGGATTCCAATAGTTTGGACAAGACCTGCAGCGATTGTTGCTAATTGTTCCGATCATACGAAATTGGGATCGCATTGGATTGCTTTTTACGTAGATGCCTATGGATTTGGATATTTTTTCGATAGTTTTGGAAGACATCCATTCGTCAAAGATCACATTGATCGCCTAAAAAGGAATTGTAAGAGTTTCAAATGTAATACGATGGTTTTACAAAGTGAAAAATCAGATGTATGTGGCCAATTCTGCGTGATGTTTTGTCATTTGTTGAGTAGTGGTTTTGGTATGAATAGATTCAATGGTATGTTCACAAAAAATCGTAAAGAAAATGATTCGATTGCGCGGAATTTCTATTCAAAACTATGCGAGTCAAAAGATTCAAATGGAACAAGTCGGTGCAATGATGCGAAAAAGACATCGCTCGATTGCGGTGGAGAGTGTTGCAAAAATTCAGAGTGAATGCGCTTAGTTTGTAAGTTCAGAGCATTGACCACCCGCACAAATAGTCAAGAATCGCATGCAAGCTCTTTACAAATTCTTCATCAGCAGAATTCATCGTTAAAAGACGGGCAATTCTCTGATCGAGTCTCAGTTGTCAAGTATCGTTCGATCGATCAGTTACCCGTATCATTCATTGCAATGGCTTTCCAAATCGTCACAAGTCCAAAATTTGTGAACTCTACCCTCGCTATTAACAATAGTCAGTCGAAATTGATATCTGTGGGGCTGCAGCTGCAACAAAACGACGAATTCGAACCCGTCATCTCGTTACTTGGCTATTCTCAAGGAATCGACCTCACAGTCTCTGAGTGGAAGCTGCTACAAGAAAATTTTGAAGAAATATCAGCGTTCTTCAAAAGTGATGCTGCTACGAGATGGCGTGCTCCAATTGTCATGACCGAAAGGCTAGCGATAATATTTACAAATACTTACAAATCGAAAAATATTGTCATCGAAAAAAAATGTGAAAGCAGTACCGAAACGGAACCAAATACAGAGGAGCCCTCTAAGAAAAAGATGTGTTATGTTCCTAGTGTGAGTTTTAAACAAATAACATTTGAGAATCTTGTCCTTATGAGTGAGCTGATTGTGTGCAAACTTTCGAAACTGTGTAAACTTGAAAAATTTATTGGTGAATGTAGGAGATCAATTTTATCATGTTTGATTGAAAATGCATCTCAAGAAAAGACAATTTTGAAGGAGAACGTGATGGAAAAAATGAGAATTGAATTCTCAGATTTTGTAAAAAATGATATGATTTTTGATGATATATTTGATGAACTATTCGCATTTATAAAAATTGCTTAGCACCTGCGATGCATGTGAAAAGATAAAATGCTCGCAGACGAATAAATGGGAGAAAAGAAAATGATATTGTTCCCTGCAAACCCTTACCCTATTATATTAATGAATATTCAGAGAAATTGTATGATTATTTTGATTCAGAAACTCGAAATTCATATTTAAGCACTTTCATCTGATCCATGCGATTCTTGATTATTCCTGTAAAGGACGTATTATTTTACTTGACAAGAGATCACTTTGAATATGCTATTACGTGATCAGTTTCACACTTTTCGTATGTTCAATCACACATCTTCTAAATGAGCTATTTAATACAAACGAAACATATGATCAATTATTTTAAAAGCAAAAATGAGCATATCATACTGCCACTCAAAACTTTTTTCATGCATTCTATAACATTTTCATGCGATCTTTAATCCCTGCAAGGCATATCTAAAACCGCTAGAATATCTCTTCATTCGAGTATAAATCAGCTTACGCATCATTCAGTTGCATTCGTAAATGCATGCTATAGAGCACCTCTTCGCATGCTTGATAGTGCATGTGCTATAAGCACACACACACACATATAGGGAGAGCACACATATAGCTATCCCCACCACAGTGCGAGAGCTGCCGAAATCCATGCATCAGGTACCAGCTATAGCTTAAGACGACAAAAGAGTGGGGAGGAGTGGGGATGGCTGTCTGCCCATAGTGAGAGGTATCTACTCACGCATAAGCAGAAGATGCAAATAACTGAATTGAAATTTGCTTCAAAAACGATTATTGGCTCTTTTAACCACTTTCCAACACCTGAAATGATATGTTCAAAAGCGGTTATCGATGTAGAATGAGCCGACAAACACGATGGGATGGTCAATTCACATGGTTCTCTTCAAATTCCATGTGAGATAGTAGATTTTCCACCGAGTTTATGAGGTTGTAGCTTGTTCCTGAGCGACTGGTTATCTGCCTGAGTCGCGGGCAAAGGTCCGTTCAGGAGCGGGGAACCTCATGAACGAGTTACGAATACTTTTTTCACAATTTTGTGAGCACGGAAACATGGGAAAATTGTAAGAACTCGTTTTTCAATATTTGAGAATCTTTTTTGGGGCTCAGATCCAAAGTTATTGGTATGGGAATATCTCCCTTCTGTTTGTCAAATTTCCGAGAATATGTCGAAGAGATTCCAGGTCGATTCGTTGAAATGCGCCTGAATGCGATTTGATCGAAGGAACATCGATTCCCAGCATTTCTAGAGGGTTCCTAGGGTGCCGGAGAAATCAGGGGCAACTTTGAGACCTACAAACCTTCGCTCTCCCGTATACATTGTGAATATACTATCATATATTGGGGTTACGGAAAGGGGAGAAATACTTTCGGGGCCATACCTGACAAGGTCCACTTCACCATTTTGGGCGCTTAGTCCCATCTCGTAACTTTCTAACACTCAAATCGTTATAGCTCCAAGACAACGTAAGATACAGGGATGCGGTTCAGCGCATCTGAATCATAGACATAGAAGTAAGGTAAGTGTACCCAACTTACCCCCATTGAGCCATTTTCTAAATAACTTTGGCCCATCTCCATATTTTCCAACGTACCTTAGCTCATTTTAAAGCTCGTCTCAAGACCTTCAAAATGAGCTAAGATACGTCCAATTTGGATATAGTGGAGCCGAGCTGTTTGAATTCTCCCAAAAGGTGATTTTTGAGAGTTTACAAAAGTGTGTACCCAACTTGCCCCCATCATTTAAAACAATGTAAATCGGCGAAGAAGTGAATAGAATCGCTTTGATCTGTTTGGATCACTGATGCAGCGACATTTGTAGCTCTTAGCAGGCCCAAGCCATCGTTTCCGACCTATTTTGACGTGATAAACACGTTCTGAGTAGTAAAAAAAGCCATACTGCACGCCTTTCCGAGATAACCATATGGGGGCATGTTGAGTACACTCCGATGTCGGCCTTCTTGATTCTCAAACCATCTTCTTGTTTTGTACATAAAATCGCTCTAAATCAGAGTTCTGCAACCCTGAAGAGCGGATTTTGAAGGTCTTGGGACAAGGAATCGAATGCGCTAAAGTACGTCAAGATTGGTCGAATAAAAATAAATTGGCACCGGTTTTAGTGAACGCGATTTCCTCCTCGATTTCTTAGCCGTGCAAACACGAAAAATGGACAACTCACTTTATATTTTCTGGAGAACGCAGAAATGATCCGGGGTCGATGAAAACTACGTACTTTCTCATATTTTAACATAACAAACGTAAAAAAATTGCGGGAAGGTCAACGAGCGCCCATTCCTAAGATCGGCATATGGGGGCAAGTTGGGTACAGAGGCAAGTTGGGTACACTTACCTTATAGACTACTAATCGCCTATACCGCGCGTTGACATCGAGGCATAGGACTTTTTGTGGAAGTGAGGAAAGGCATGCTGTAAGAGGAAGGCAATTCAAGACGCGATTCCTATGTATGTCTCCCTCGCTCTCATTGACAAGCCTCGGTGTCAACGCGCGGTATAGGCGACCAGCAGTCTATCCCTATATGTTTATGACCTGAAAGGTGAGCAGAAAACCTATGAGTAATCACTCTGAACTTATGTTTCTCATACGACCTCGATTACATATGGATGATACCGTGGAAATCATCTATCATTTTTTCCCTCAAGAACCTATTTTTTAGAATATTTGGGAGTACATTTTTCTTCTCAAGAGAATTTGTGTTCCCCACGGATGAATCATTCAATATTTTTGGGATTTCGAGCTGTTTTCTGGGCGCTTTCTGAATTTTAATGATAGGAAACCTCAATTCCCTGCGAATGGCCGAGATTCAAAATTCCAGTACCAATATTTTTTGGAAGCTGAGAGAATTTCCTCCAAAATGATTTCTTCTTGAGTTCGTTCCCATCAAGTGCGACCGGAGTTGCAGTGCACGAATGATGGAGAACGATTTGAACGAGAACATGGAGGCTTCGAAGCCTTCATACTCCCGCTCCAAGATCCAGGCAATGACTGGAATGGATATGGGGCCTCGCACCAAGCTGCATTTTGTAGTGGCTGTCAAAAGTCACTGAAATTCGATTGAAGGGTTCGAGCTCAAGAGATGATCATCTTGGAGTAAACTTTCTGAGCTTCTGAAAATTATTGGTTTTGGAATCTCAAAATCTCGCGCATGCGGAGAAAATTGAGGTTTCCTATCATTGAAATTGAGGAGAGTACCAAAAATAACTCAAAACCGAGAATGCAGAGTGAAAATATCTTATCCGTGAAGAACACAACTTCTCACAAGAGAGACTATTATTTTCAAATATTCCGAAAGAATAGCTTTTCGAGAGAGCGAATAGAAGATTATTTTCACGGAATGATCCATATATTGTATTACCACGATGAGGAGGCCACTCCTAATGTTTCTTTCCTTTTCAGAGGTACGAATTCGTCGGGATATATTTTTATATCTCTCGGTCCAAACTATCCGATGGCTAGTTCAAACTCCAATCCTGTTTTCTTCTTCGATGCGAACGGAGGAAATTCTTTCGAAATATCCAAAAGGGATGAGCTCGAGTGCCGCTGTTCAGTTCTTTTGTTGATTTTGATTGATATTTCTGGATTCGAATTTTTGGCACGCCGAGCCATTTTGTTCATGCATCTCGCGCTTTGCGCCATCGTGCTCGCCGCCTTCCGCAGCCCTCATCAGTTACCGCTCAGCAGCCGACCGCGCCACCTCGCTCTGTATCATTAGTTTCATTATAATATAGTTTATTCGTTCATTTAAACTATGTGTCAGAAAGTTATCAAGTTCACCTGCTCCCATATTGAACATAATGGCTTCGAATACCGGATTGGAGTGAGTGAAATTCAAGTCGATATTTGCATCGACACGAGGTGAAATTTATGGTGATTGTGCACCGTCGGATGTCTTCTCGGGTGGCCATCGGCGGCGTCTACGAGGCCTATCAGCAGGTGCTGTGCTGATATCCTAACGGCGGACAGGGATAATTCCTCGATTGCTCGCTCCAGAGCATTGGTCCACCGGCAGCGAAAGCAAGGTTAGGGCAGCCTCCGCCATGGTTTTGTCTTGGATCCAGGCTAACCCGAGAGGCGCAACGAGGTCTCCAGTCGCCGCACCCCGAGAAGACGGCGGAAACGACTTGGGGATCCAGGAGGGTCCCTGGGCACCGTGAGAGTTCATCATGGGATGAATCGGATGAGCTATTTTGCTCTCTTCTCTGGTTTTCTCAAATTTGTTTGACAATTTGGATATTTTTTGGTCTTTGATTCTCGATTTTTAAATCATAATTTGCTCCCCACTCAATGTTTTGGATTTGAGCAAACATCTGAGAGAAATTGTTTGCAATTATGTTTGATTCGAGCATGTTCACGATGATAATGACCTTGGATGTGTCCTAAAGTCAATGACCTTTCTAGCATCATCGAACGAACATCGTGTGTGTGAGCCAACGTCGGTGTACCTAAAGCTTGGATCTGTGCACGACATCTGGCAACACAGCTGACCAGTGTCAACCGAAGCTGTTCGTCGGCTGCGCACTGCTGATCATTGGCACTCGGCGGAGCAACGGCCTTCTCGTTGTGAAGACGGCATTGCTGACGAGGGAATTCTAGCAGCAAGCTCGGCGTGATACACCGCAGCATTGCGGCTCACCACGTTTTCGGCTCCGGCGGATACTTGTCGTGCCTCAGCTGATTGTACAGCGGTACCAGCGAGTCAAAGTTCATGCATCATATGAGATTGTCGCATTGTCGAATGTTGACTGGGTACTAGATCAATTGTAGGATATCTTAACTCACGTTTCCTGGCTTCCTAACCTCAAAATGTTGAATTGAAGGAATTGCCTCACGTTTTAGGTTGCGTTGTGAATAATTGTAAATATCTTTCGGTACGATTAGGGGGGTTTTTGGATCAGTGCTTCCATCAAATATTTGGGTTCCATTCGAGAAATTCCTCATTTTTCGGTTTGTTTCCCTAATGTTGGCTGGAATTTTGGCATTCTTCATCGGTTGTTCGGAAACATACTAGCATATCTGTCTGTATCCAAGCATTCACATTTAGATTTCGGTTTTTTCAAGTGAGTATCGTTTCGGTTATGTAACGCTTTCTTACTCTATTTCTGAATAATCATGGAGGCTCTCTATGACTAAGGACTCGATTTGCAGAAGAAGATTCCCTTGGCTTACAAAAACTTCAAGGCCAAGGGTCAAGCTGAAATGACTAAGGCGAATGCGTTTGTGCGGGTAGGAGAGTTTCCCTTCCACTACAAAACTTTCTGTTTGTATCATAACAAGATAATAGCAGATTCCGGTGTAGACAGGAGATCAGATTAGTTCAAATTAAAAATTGGCGATTTGGTTGGAGAGTCTTGTATGCATAATAAGGCTGAGTTTCGAGGATTTTTGGATTCGATTGCAGATTTGGATAGGGCAAACCTGGAGACTAACGCTATTATAGCACCGGATTTGCAAACAGTTGTAGATCCTGCTTCGTCGTATTCCCTCGCCAAATTCAAGATGCCAACGTTTCCAGGAAAGTTCAACGAAGGGACCAATTTTCGGGATCTTTATAAGAACTCGGTGCATAGGAGAGATGAGAATCAGCCAGTAGTAGATTTCTATCATCTGCGATCCGAATACACGATGAGACATGAGATCTCAACAAATCCATTGATCTAACGGTCGACGAATACCCACGAGCTTCGAAAGAACTGTGTCATTCTTATGAGAATAAGCGGCGAATAGTCAGCTTGACTTCGAGTTCTTTCTATTCTCCGAAACAAATGGAAAATGAATCTCATGCTGAATGGAAAGAACTTTAATCTGGAACCTTTGAAACATTGAATTTCTTGAGAAGTTTAGATCGTTCGGTGAAAACTCATGGTGAAGATCACTTCGTATTCACGACTGTCTCGAGATTTGACTTAGTTACGAGGAAAGAATGGGTGAAGCATTTAGGCGTCTCTCACGATCCTCTATCCATTGAGCAATTGGAAGCTTTTTTGGAAGGAAAATCAGCTACGTTAGAGTCAATCGAGAGCAGCATGGAGCCGAGCTCTAGTAACCAATCGGGAAAGAATTCCAATCCAAGCAAAACTAATTCTATGGCTATTTGTTCGGATTCTGAGTCATTAAACAAGGTTTGTCTTTGTTGTTCAGATAACCATCATCTATCACAGTGTGATGCTTATGAAGCGAAAAGTAAGGCCGACAGGAAATTGATTGCGATTGAGGAGAGGCTATGTTTCATTTGTTTTGGTCAGCACATTGCTCGGTCTCGTCGATCCAAGGCATCTTGCAGAAAGTGTAACGGATGACATCACACTTCCCTTCATTTGAACATCTTCAAGGCACTAACCGATTCTCGAACTGATGATGAGACGGGTTCGGGTCCTTCGAGCGAAGACAAGGGTTCAGGGGCGAATCAAAAATCTCCCTCGAATACGCATTCAACGGTCAGGACTTGTCTGAATTCAGTAAACAATTCGGGCTTCGTGCTTTTGCCCACAGCATTAGTGGAACTTATATGAGTTGACGGATTTGAATTTTACTTCACAGCTTTGATTGATCACTGCTCGCAATCCCCTCCCACAACAGAGGGTGGTTGCCAAAAATTAGGAATAAAAATATGAAATCCAAGGTATAAATCAAGGGGGTCGGTGACCTCAACACCGGAATTACACGGGATGTGGTCAATTTCACAATGTATCTCAGATTTTCCTCTGATTTCGGTTGTGACTGGCAGGCTTCCATCATTTCTAAAGTTTCCGGCTATAAATCTTCTGTTTCAACGGAGGCGGATAAATGGAATCATCTCAGGGGACTTGATTTGGCTGATCCCAATCTCTTAAGAACGAGATCAATTGAGGGGGTGGGTGGAAAAAGGGCCTAAGTGCACTTAGGCCCTTTTTCCGGCCTACCGCTTTTTTGAACCCTTGAACCATGATCTATCACCCCATGAAAGTTGTTTTTCCATAAACTTCGAAAACCCCATAGATCAGAAAAAGGGCCTAAGTGCACTTAGGCCCTTTTACATATTCGATAAAACGGCCTAAGTGCACTTAGGCCCTTTTGTCGATTATATGATGGGAGTTACGCCCTTTTATCGATTGTACGATGAGAGTTAGATCCTCTGTCTATTATCTGAAGGCGGTTAAACCCGGCTAGACTCCTTGGACAGCTAGTTGTACAGTTTTGATGGGTAAGAACGAATCGCCTAACTACGATGCTGCACCATTGGACACGAATGGTTCGCCAATCATTTTGAAGAGAAAAGCATGACCTCACTATTTCATAAGCTTTGAGTGGGGAAAGAGCTTTCTAACGTCCCAAGGTCATCTCTGTGTCGTACGGTGTTTTGAGTAATCCTCCAAAAAAGTTGAAAATCGGCGTTCCATTAGTAAAATCGTGTTCTGATGGATTTCAATGAAACAACCTGATTTTTTTCAACATATCTTCGGAACTCGGACAAATAGGAGAGCAGTATTCTTATATCGACAACCTGTGATTGAGGCCTCTAAGGAAATTGATAAAACATAAGAATTGATTTCTAACCATGTTACCTGTAATCAAGATGTTAGTTAACCACTTCATCGTGTTTGCCGGGTCATGTTACAGCGAAAACGGTTTCAAAACTATCAGTCTTGGCGGTGGAGAGTGGTCAAAAATGCAAAAATTATCTTTGAAACAAATTTCAATCCAATATTTGCATCTCTTGTGCATGCCCGTCCTCTGATGTCTCTAAAAGTAATTTCAATTGATAGCCGCCTGGTGTAACTCACTTCAGAATGGTCACTCGAGGAAGTCGGTTCGACGCGTTAGATCACGAGATCTAGCTGGTCCAAAAACTGAAAAACTCCAAGGTATCGAGTCCGTGAACCCGCGGCTTCTCCAATGGACGCCAAGAATGCGAATTTTGAGTCGGATCGTTCCCAAGACGTGAACATGTGTTTTTCGTGTATTTTTTGATGTAGAAACCGAATCCATGGTCATTTTCGTCCCCAACCTTCAGGATTATCTGGTAGGCTCAAATGGAGTAAGATAGGCTAAAGTAGGTTCAAGTAACGAGATCAAGTAAGAAATTGATTGGGCCCCATTCACTGTGGCGCCCAAAAATCGGATTCGCAACGGGAGTTCGGAGGGTCCGGGTCATCATACCTCACTAAACTTTTTTACAGTCTCGTACCACCTAGAAAATGGAGAATCCAGAGTGACTCCCTCAAATGGGCTTTCTGTCCAGAGCTACAAGCAATAACGTAAGAATTGCCCATATAGGCCCATGTCAAAAAGTGATATATATATATATGGGTATACTGGGAATGCTAGCGTTTTTGCTTGTAGCTCTGAAATGAAAGCCCATTTGATGGAGTTACTCTGGATTCTCCATGTTCTAGGTGGTACGAGCCTGTGGAAAAAGTTTGGTGAGATTTGGTGACCCGGACCCTCCGGACTCCCCTTGTCAGCGTGAGTGTATCTCACGGGCACGATTTCTTCATACATAGCTATTTTTCGGAAAATCATAACTCCGACAGATTGGATTTCTCATCTTATTGTTGTTTGACTGGGGAAACTAGACACCTCCGAATTCCCCTCAAAGATTATAACAATGAGACTCCGGAAGGGAGTTTTGTTTAGGAATCGAATCTCAGCACGAATGTGACTACGTAAAAGGGTCTTATCACTGCAGAGAGAGGTACCCACAAAGTCACCAAGACCTCGAAGATTTTCTAAAAGAGCCCAAACAACAGGAAAATTTTGTTCGAAAAAAGGGCCCAAGTGCAAGGGTATTGTTAAAAAGAGCCTCAACGTAGAAGTACTGGCAAAAAGGACCTTAGTGCAACAGTATTGGTAAAAAGGGCCTAAGTGCAACAGTATTGGTGAAAAGGGCCTAAGTGCAACATTATTGGTAAAAAAGGCCTAAGTGCAACAATATTGATGAAAAGGGCCTAAGTCACCGTAAAAACTGGTTCAAAAGGGCCTAACTCCACTATCGATATCGGGATAAAGGGCCTAAGTGGTGAAGTATTGGTAAAAAGGGCCTAATTTTCAACTAAAAAATTTTTAAAAAATTCTTATGACCTCCATATCTCTTTTCTACCAATTCTGGCTATCAAATCATGTTCTTTGGCCTTCAAAAAATGTATCTTCATGCTTGCTAAGTGAATATTGAGTGACCTCAGTTTCACACACTCAATGGAACCATCTTTCACGTGCAGGATCGATGAAAATGCATTCAGACGTTGAATCGCAATTGGATATCTTGTGCGACATACCCATAGATATGCTGATGAAATTTGGAGGCCATTGAACTCGATTTCGCAACGTTATCCAACTTTTAGTGGACCAACTATCCCAAAAATTGACCCAGTATTGGGGAAAAGGGCCTAATTACATTTTTTCGAATGGCTGTATACCTCTCAAAATCGACAGCTACCTTCCAATTCCTGTGCGGTTGTTTTGGGGATGCCAAAACCTTTGAAATAAGCCAGGTATGCGCATCGAATCATGCCACGGGCATGATATAGTTAGTTTTTATCGTTTTTCTCGAAATGGCCGTTTTGTAATTAGGCCCTTTTTCCACCCACCCCCTCAACTGATGTCTTGCTGGGTTCCAAAATTCACACTCGGATTGTGCTTAAGAGCGTGAAAAAGGCGAATGTTGATCTTTCAAACCAACCCATCGCTACAAATACTGAATTGGGTTGTATGGTTTCTTCTAGTGTCGGGTAAAACTCAGAATCTTCTCCACCTTCTTTTCATTTGGTTGATAACACAGTCTTAGAATCGATTCTCGGTAAATTCTGGAAGCAAAAAGAGATTGGAACGGTCAGGATGATCGTAAGTGCGAAGAACATTTCGAGGAAACCCATTCACAAGACCCGAGCGGTAGATACGTGGTTCGGTTGCCAGTAAAGCAAGAATTAATCGAAAGTTCGAATCTTGATCTCGGCGTTTGTAACAGTTCCGCTTTTCAAACACTTCACTCTATGAAACGGAAATTCTCAAAAAATTCGAATTTTGGAATAAAATATAAGGTTTTCATGCAAGAGATGAGGATCTTACTTATATGGAGAAAGCTTCAAATCTATCGGTTGAGGATGAGAATCGCCGCTACATTCTTCCTCATCATGGAGTTATTCAAGGCTCCAAAAAATTACGGACGGTTTCCAATGGTTCAAACAAAATTCACGGTACTTCTCTGAACGATCTTCTCTACACTGGTGAGAATTTGCTCCGAGAGCTGATCGCTCTGATTTTAGAATGGCGTTGTTATAGATTCGTGTTTGTAGCCGACATTGGGAAATGTACAGACAATTATTGGTGGATCCGCAAAATCGGCATTGGCGAATGATTTCGTGGAGAAAAATTCGGATTGAGAAGTTTCCCTTCACTCTCTCAAGACAGTGACTCATGGTTTGAAATGTTCACCGTATGAGGCTATCAGGGTGCTGAGACAGTCAGCAAAAGATTACGGTAATCTCTTTGTTGCTGCTATTAAAATCATCAAAGATGAATCTCGTATGGATAATTTCATGTCGGGGGGAGAGACTGTGGAAGAAACACGAGAAAAAACAGTCTCAACTGATAGAGACCCTCAAGGTGGGCGGGTTGGAAGTGAGGAAATGGGCAGCCAATAACTCTCAGTTGATCGAAGATATTCCGATTGATCATAGAATTCACGGTTCAGCAACTTTTGATTCTGATGATCGCACGTCCATACTGGCCTCTCGTGAGCGCCGGGAGAGGATTATTTTCACTTCAGGAACGAGCCTCAAGTTTTGGTTAGTAGAAAGTTGACCAAAAGGACGGCTTTGTCACTCACTGCGAAAATCTTTGATCCTTTAGGATGGTGAGCTCTTGTGGTTGTTTGGGCAAAAATATCCATGCAATCTCTTTTGTTGTTGAATTGCGGTTAGGATGATGTTCTTCCGGATGAGTGTGCAAAGAACTGGTCGGATTGGTATAGCAAATTGAGGGCGTGCATGGAAGAAGGGTCCAATGGCGCTTAGGCCCTTTTTTTCAACGGAATGACGGACACTCGCTTTTTTTAACCTCTGGACCATGATCTATCACCCCATAAAACTCGTTTTCTCATAGACTTTGAAAATCTCATAGATCGGGAAAAGGGCCTAAGAGCCATTAGGCCCTTTTGTCGATCATCCGATGGGAGTGAGGCCCTTTTGTCGATTATGTGATAGGAGTGAGGCCCTTTCGTCGAATATATGATGGGAATTAGGCCTTTTTGTTTATCATATAATGGGAGTTAGGCCCTTTTGTCGATTATACGATGGGAGTTAGGCCCCTTTCTATATTATATGATGGGAATTCGACTCTTTGCATAGATACTTTACTGTTCCTTCATTTCGAACAAGTAGTACACCTCTGTTCTATTTGTCTTTCCTATTAAATTCCAAAAATGCGTGATCCGAAGTTCGTTTCATTTCCCATTCAGCGAATATGCAGATAGAATTCGGATGCCGATTCAAATGATGTTTGTTTATCATTATACTCATATTAATCGAATCACAGTTTCAATAGATTGAATTCCTCACTACATCATTTTGTTGGCGAAGGAAACTGAATTCTCTTCGGATTTTCCTGAATATTCCAAGTGAACCGTCAATCCAGCTGAGACAGCCAGCTCAATTGACTTCCCTTCCGCACTGTACGGAGCCTTCAACCAACACATTCACAAAAATTTGGTGAATGTTGATGCGTGGGACCTATGCATTAGCACATTCACGAAATATACATCCGAAAGAACATACATCACTGGTACTTCGAAAACAGAGAAGAAAATCTTGTGCTCACCATGAGAGATACTCTCAGAATCGAACGAGAGATTGAAACAGTGAGAATTTTGAAGAAAGACTAACGTGACAACCAAATCTCAGCACGAACGTGAGTGTACAGAGGGAATTTACCGCGGAGACAGGTACCTAGAAAGCAAACACTGCCACGAAGATTCCTTGAAAGTGCTTTTCGATCAGTATAGGAAGAAAGGGCTCAAGTGGAAAAGTGTTGGTGGAAAGAGCCCAAGTCCAAGATTATTGATAAATACGCTGCAAAACGACATTTGCAGAATGCATTCTCGTTCCCTGTTAAGGCAATGCGGTCACCGTGCACACTGACCGTGGACCTTAAAAATACACCTTTTATAAAAAGTTTGATGATTCGAAGTGTGAGACGAGTTGTCAAATACTTGTTATTGTCCAAATCGTATTCCTTAATCCGTCGCTCAGCCCAAATCACAAGAGAATCGGAGAAAAGTGGGGAATAACTCGGCCGCGGGAACCTCCTAACCTATAATATACGCACATTTTCATTCTCAACTTTCTTCGATTCTATTGCAATTTGGGCTTAACGAAGAGCGGACAAATCTAAGTTAGATGATAACAAATATTTGTGCGCTCGTCGTTTAGCCCAAACCGCAATAGAATTGGAAAAAGTTGGGAATGATTTTCAGCTTGCATGGTGACCACATCGCCTTAACCGTTTAATCATTTAAAACCATGAAGACTTGTATCGATTAATTTTCGATATTCATTCGAATTCGAATCAAACTTTTTGTCATTAACTTTTATTATCGGATATAATTCTTTCACCTTCGGTGATAACAATCATAAACCTTATATCCATATCAATTACTCGCATGGGAATCCACTTATCACTCCAGATTCTATTATTTCTATTAAATGACTACGCATTGATTTTGTAGTGAGAGAAAATTCCAAATTGAAGTCAGAAATATTTCTGGAGTAAATTTGGATCTAAAACTGATTGTTGAAAGCAACAGGGCCCATGGAACGAGAAAGTTGAATCACGACTCATAATCTCCAAAAAAATCCACGAATGGCCTTTGTAAGATTACAAGTATCATGAAACTAGAAATTAAAAAATTACTTTTTTTGAAAAAGGAAATTATGATCGAAATTTTGTATTAATTAATCTATTTAGAATGGAAAGAGATATTTTAAGTCGATCACAGAAAGGTTTATATGTTCATAATTGGATGCTGGAGCGTTTGGACAGATATGTTCCAATAATGATTCTTAATCTATTCTAATCAATTTTTCTTGATATACGGATTATAGGGAGTAAGGAGCTGACATTGGAATGGGGACATCACTGATACATTGAGAACAAATCCTGAAATTTTTATGGACATTGGTAGAAGGGTTTAGGAGAGATACGATGACAATGAGAAAACAATATGCATACACACACACATATGGACACACACAAGGTTTACTTTTGAATAATTCACTGGCTGTGCTATGTAGTGGAAGATGGATGTATACGGATACCATTTGATAGATCTCGGCGAGTAGAATGAAATAGATCGATGTTCTTTGGAAAGGGATTGAGCTAGGGGGTCAAGAAAGGGAAGTTCAAGAATTTTTCATCAAAAAATTTGAAGACGAAAAGTGAAATTCATATCAAGACGACTATCTGTATCAATATGGATCGGCAGATAATCGTAAAAAATGACTGGGCCCACCACCCAAGGAAGCTGAATAACGTGTCAAATTTTTAGAGAGATTCATACAGGCGTTGGCCAAATTTCGAGTGACATAGAACGTGAAATAAAAAAATTCAATCTGAAAAAATGAAAATTTTCATCAAAATTCCGTATTAACCAATCTCTTTAGAACGATCAAGGAATACTTGGACAACAATGAGTAACCGTTTATAGTGAGAATCGGTGGTGTTAGAACATTTGGACCAACAGGGTCCGAAAATGGTGTTGAAATTCAGGCAATCAGTTGAACGTGGGAGAGGGAGTATTGAGAGTATAGAGCTGTCAAGAGACTGGGCTCATCGCTGATCAATTTAGAACAAACCCTCAAAGTTTGAAGAAGATTGATTCAGGAGTTCAGGAGATATTGCGTGACAAAGAGAAGACAACATACAGACACACATACATACGGACATGAGCAATGCGTGTTCGAAAATATTTCACAGAGAGCGTTGTGCATGTCGGGGGGAATGTATAGGGGTACCATTTTATAGATCTCGGCGAGGATAATAAGATGGACTAACATTCATTTGGCTATTGTTCCAATTGAGGGGTCAAAAATGGGAAATTCGGAAATTTTTTTTGCAAAAATTTCCGCACCGATACAATACTTTCTCTTCGAGAAAGCAAAAGCAAAAAGGCCTAAGTAAAACAATAGTGGTGAAAGGGCCTAAGTGCAACAATATCGGTAAAAAGGCCTAAGTCCCCAGAGGAACTCGTTCAAAAGGGCCTAACTCCACTATCGATATCGGGATAAAAGGCCTGAGTGGTAGAGTAATGGTAAAAAGGGCCTAATTTTTTACGAAAAATTTTTTGAAAAATGCTCATGGCCTCCATATCTCTTTTCCACCAATTTTGGCTATCAAATCATATTTTTCGGCCTTCAAAAAATGTATCTTCATGCTTGCTAAGTGAATATTGAGTGACCTCAGTTTTATACACTCAATGGAACCATCTTTCACGTGCAGAATCGATGAAAATGCATTGAGACGTTGAATCGCAATCGGATATCTTATGTGACATACCCATAGATACGCTGATGTTTGGAGGTCATTGAACTCGATTTCGCATTGTTCTTGAACTTTTAGTGGAGTGATTGTCTCAAAAATTGACCCAGTATTGGGAAAAAGGGCCTAATTACATTTTTCCGAATGGTTGTATACCTCTCAAAATCGGCAGCAACCTTCCAACTCTTGTTCGGTGATTTCGAGAATGTCATAATCTTTGGAATAAACCACGTCCGCGCATCGAATTATGCCACGGGCAAGATACAGTTAGTTTCATCGTTCTTCTCGAAATGGCCATTTTGTAATTAGGCCCTTCTTCCATGCATCCCCTCAATTGGAAGTTCTAGAGGAAATATGGATACCTAGGTGGATTGGCTATTCAAGTTCAGGTTTCCAAATTGAACTACATGGCTTCGCAGATGCATATTCTAAGGCATACGGCGCGATTATCTATATTGGAATGTTAAAAAATGGGCAGGTTGTTGTGTCGGTACAGTGTGCAAGATTAAAAGTAGCTCCCATCAAAACAATTAGTATACCTCGGCTTGAGCTATGTGATGTCTATTTGTTGACTCAATTAACTCAACACTTCTTGAAGACTATGCCTTTGGAAATCGCCTTACAGCATTTGTGGCCTGACTCAAAAGATGTTTCATTTTGGCTCAGAGCCTTGCCTAGTAGGTGACAGACGTTCGTAGCTAATAGATGTGCGCTCATTAAGGCGATGCGGTCACCGTGCACGCTGAACTTTGTTCACAGAATTCTCAAAATCTTTTCCATTATGGGCTAAACGACGAGTTATCCAGGCTTTATTATCATCTAACTTGGCCTGGATAACTCTTTGTTTGGCCCAAATCGGACTAGATTTTGAGAGATTTGTGAACGAAAATGTGCCAATTTGTAGGTTAGAAAGTACCCGCGGGCAAGTTATTCTCTTTATTAGTGATAGTCTTGTGATTGGTGACAAATAATGAGTTGTCCACCACAATTCAGATGATAATACGTAATGGACAAATTGTCTCCAACTTCGTTTCGTGAAAATTTTTTGATTTTCATCCAAATAAGATATAATTTCCGGGTTGCACGGTGACCGCATCGCCTTAAGACGATGCGGTCACTGTGTACCGTGCACGGAGAAAGTTATTCACACTTTTCTCCGATAGGGTTGCGATTTGCACTAAACTAGGAGGAGACGAATACTTATTATCATCTAACTTGAGTTCGTCTTCTCGTCGTTTAGCTCAAATCGTAAGAGAATTGGAACTTGAGCGCAGGCACCTCCTATCCAACAATATAGGTACTCTGTAATTCTCACCTTTATCCGATTCTCTTGAGATTTGAGCTCAACGACGGGAAGACGAACTCAGCCTAGATGATAATAAGTATTTGTCTCCTCATCGTTTAGCCGGAATCGCAAGAGAATTGGATGGGAGTGCGAATAACTTCCAGCGTGCACGATGACCGCATCGCCTTAACGAATTGGTTCCCCGGGCACATTGGCATCATGTGCGGTCTCAGGACAATCCCGCCGACCTTGTGTCACGTGGACTGAAAAGTCGTCATCATTCGAGCTCTGGTGGAAGGGTCCCTCGTTCCAGTCTGAATCAATTGATCCGTGGACCACTGAGGCTGAGAACTTGGAAGTACGTTCTCTCGGAGAGAGGACTATCTCTCATGCCACCACGGCAAGTCAGTTGAAATTACATTGGTTTGGATGCAACAACACTATCCACTGGCGCATTATAAGGCGGAAGCAGATCCGATTTTGGTGAAAATGAGTTCTTCAGTGGAAAACTGCGAGGAAAATGATAGCATGCTCAGTTTTTTTCGTTATTCTTGTCCATCTTTTTCCGACTTCAGGATCATCGGGATCCAGCTACCAAACGCGGAAACGTTGCTCAACAAGAGTCTCTGACTGAAGTAGCCCTCTGCCCACTTCTGAATTCCACCTATTTGGTTACACAAAAAAAAACGAAGAAACTCTTCCCCTGCCCTAAAAAAATGTCGTCCAGGAACCACCGCCCATATGTATTCATCGAACGAGTAACGTATTCATGACCAGAATACTCACAGGTGTCGAATATTGAACCAGCGTGGTTGAATTTGTGGCGTCCCGCCATCCCGGGGTGACCCAATTATTCAAAGAAGTTGTGAATTGCTGAGTTGCGATTGAGGATTGCTTGTCTTTTGAGTAACCTCTATTCAATTAAGCAATCAGAATTATGAAGACAGGTTGATTCAGCGCGTTGTTGTCGCCGTGCGCGACAACAATGCGCTAAATCAACCTGTCTTCATAACCCCACAGTAACTCCGAGTTACGCGCACGGCCAGAAAACAGGCCAAATTTCATAATCACAAATCTATAAGAATTGAGCGTTAACAGCAGTAAAGTGATCAGTCTTGAAACTTAACTCTTAAACTCACGCGCAGATTTTACCCAAGTGTTGAGCACGACAAAGTGAATTTCTAAGTGAGAGACTGAGTCGACTGAATCCCGCCGCGCATCCCCGGCGTCATCCAGAGTACGTGCAAAGAATCAACCTGTCCATCAGCCTCGAGGATTCTCAGCTCCGCGAGTCGAGATATCCTGGAGTAGAATCAAGATTCAATATAATTGTAAGTCTAAGAAAAATCTACCATTGTTAAACTTTGAATATTCTCATTCAAGTTCAGTACATTAAATCTATCGTTGTTACCTTTGGATTATCTAATTCAAAATCAGAATATAAATCTATAATCATTCTCAAATCAACCCTTATTAATTAGATTGACCTTTTCCCTGATGATTATTATGCATATTTCATTTCCCAAAATTTGAATTGTATATACGTACTAGGGGGGGGGGGGGAAGCCCCCTGCTCGCTCCGCTCGCCAACCCCCGCTACGCCTGATTATTGATTTGAAGAACTGAAAAATCAATAGTCCATCCATAGCAACATATCAAATGTTTACTATTTACACTCCAAATTGTTGTTGTTTCAAACGTGTGGAAAATCAACAATCTTCAGCCATAGCAACCCCGGATTAGCAGACACCGAATGTTTTCTATTTACATTCACATCATGTTGTTAATGTTGTTCCGACATATATTTAATCTACATCTGCCAAAATTCCATCTTCATACACAAAGATCATTATTATATGACACGAATGAATACTTCCAACTGTAAGTAGAATTTAGAAATAGTTTTAATCATTTGAAGCGATAGAATTCCATTGCTTACAGAGAATTTTGTTCCAGTGTGACGTGGTGAGTCTCGGGCCTCCTATCCGCGCCTCTCCTCGTCCCGTGACGATTCACCGGTGACGACTTCGCGAGCCGCGCAACCTTTGAGCGCTGCTCGTCGGCCGTCGCAGGTGCATCGTCAGCACCTTGACGTGGCTTTGCACTCTCCCCTTTGGCACTACTTCATGGAGATGCAGAGCATCGTTGATGACGATGCTCGGCATGCTCGAGAGACTGCTCGGAGCGGCCAAACCACCCTGACCATCTCGGGTGCGCTTCGCGCCGCGTTCCACACTTACCACTTACACTTACTTTTCCAAGTACATAAAGGCATCAGTAAAGTACATCTTGCCTATTATTTGAACATCTCCCTCACATCTCACCTTATGTGCCGAATTCCTCCCCCCCCCCACGTCTCACCGGCAATCATACTATTTGGATGTGTCAAATTTGCATATTTGTTCGAAATCTGCTGTGATTTATGCCTTTGTAATATTTCTCTTGGAAGAATTTTGGTACCCAGTTTTGTGATTGGATTTCATTCTGATACAATATATCGATTTGTGGATTACTCGTTTACAAAACAAAAGGTTAGTCTTTGGGCTAATGATGAATCTATCTTTAACAATTTCAAAATACCTACATATACACTTCCACTTCAAGAATGATTCCGTCTGTCAATACTATCATTGCACATACGCAACATATCTCTTGGCAAATTTTGTGATATATTTTTGGTATTGGATTTCGTTTTGATTGTGGCGCGATTTTGGATTGCAAATAATTCTTCGTACCAAACCGAAGGTTAGTCTTTTTTCTAATTTTGATCATCCCAATTAATCCATGAAGATCTATGAGCATGAAATATTCAGAAATCCAACTTTCTGCTAGCCGCGGCTGGGTAAACCACGCGGGGCAACTTTCATAAGGATGGATCCACAG
This sequence comes from Eretmocerus hayati, assembly GCA_029851415.1. NCBI lineage: Eukaryota > Metazoa > Arthropoda > Insecta > Hymenoptera > Aphelinidae > Eretmocerus > Eretmocerus hayati. The sequence goes on from CM056744.1 coordinate 46,138,837, forward strand.
ATAAAACGCCCGCAGTGCGCCTTGGCGCATGGCACCGCTCAAGGCACCTGCGCTATCGCGCGCTGAAAATTGTTCGCGTTAATTTATAGGTACACACACGTCAACTCATCTTTTCAGAGTTGTACTTAGCGATCGAGGTGGGTAAAATCTTGTTGTATACTTCTGATATAGTGGGTAACATGTGGAATTTGTAAGCCCGCCCAGAGCGCAGTGCTAGAGCGGGTGTCATAAGCGGCACCATGCGCCAAGACGCGGCGCCAGCGCTTCATTTGTGGACACACTCTAACCAAATTTAAGCGTGGCAGAGAGCTTGTGTAATGTGACTCATTTGGAGATTCTAATCATTTTAATCAAGTTACTCCGCAACCTCGAAGATGTACGAATGTAGAAACACAATATAAAAATTTGATTGAATTTTCAACCAGCATGTTGGGTTTCCAACTACGCTGGTTGCATTTTTAATTCAACCGATCGGTTGAAATTTCAAACAAAGTTTTTGGGTGCATGCATTGTTTGTACATATTTACACTCATATATGAGTGTAAAAAGACACTATATTGAAATTTAATTTTAATATAGTGACACTATTTGGAAATTGGGTGAATTTTCACCCAACATTTCAACCAGCTGTTTGAATTTCCAAACACACTGGTTGAATTTTTCATTCAACCAATTTGTTGAATTTTCAACCAATATTTTTTCATGCATGCATAGGTCTATGCGTAAATGAGTGCATGTGTGTGTATATGTGTATGGATGAATGAATCAATGAATAGATCATTTTGATGAATGCATAAGTCTATTGATGGACTCATCCGTAAATGAGTGCATGTATGTTTGTATGTGTGTATAGATGAATGCATCAATGGATCGATTAAAGGATAGATAGTTGATGGTTCTTTGGTTGGGTTAATTGATGATGTGTGGATAATCGACGATTTCATGGAATGATCAAGATAAATTAGTCAAGAATGGATGGATGGTTGGATGGATGGATGGATCGGTTGATTGATGGATGGATGTGTATATGGGTGGTTGTATTGATTATATTCGGTGATTGATGCATGTATGGATGAATGGATTCGTGATATTTACATGGCTGTTTAAATTTTTGAAGGATGAATGGGTGGTACGATGGGTGGTTGATGAATCGATCTATGCATGGGTGAATGGGTGGATGTATGTATGGATGGATCAATGCATGGATGGATGGATTGATGTATGTATGGATGGATGGATAGATAGATGAATGGATGGATGGATGAATTGATGGGGAAGATGTGATGACTCCCCTACGCAGCATAACTCTCTTATAGAAACTCTCTTACTACATTCATCGAATACCCTGCTTGCGGAGCAACTTGATCACAATATGGTCCCATCATCCATTCCGAGAAATACGTGAGTAGATCACGAACATTCTCCCGGGCAAATATTGAATTACTATGATTCACTATACAAAATTGATATCCCGCTTAGCTTTTGGCATCTGCCTGGGTCAAATTAGTGGAATCCGTTTCTTGGCCATACGTTTTCAGATAATCTGACAATCATTAAAAATGATTTTCAGATTATCTAAAAACGTATGGCCAAGACGCTATGGAACTAATTTTCCAATGAAACCATTGTTTTCAGTCATTATAATGAGATCAAATGTTGTCTAAGTTGAAAAATTATGATCTAGAGGATCTCACGGGTGATACGTTTCCTCTTTTCAATATTACAGACTAAAATTTTAGAAAAAAATCATCGGTTTGGAGCACAGTACATCGCTATTCTAAAATATGATGGTGATTATTCGTTTGTGAATTCTAGATTTCAAATCACCACTAACATCAGCATGTCTGTACATAGTGTGTGCAGATTTTATGGAAATTTTCAGTGTTTACTCGATCAATATTTATACATGTTTCGTGTCAATTTTTAGCCTTTCCTAATTTTTATGGAACAATACTCTCTCTCATGAATTTGGAGTTAAATACATCAATGATCAATGATTGCTATACTTTTAACAATTGATTTTCCCCAGAATTTGATATGATATCGACAGTTTTGAATAACAATTGAGCAGGGTTTTTAACGAAACGAAACAAAACTCTGTATGATTATGTTGAGGGTAAACGAAACTAAACATAAACGAAATGTCATTAAACGAAACGAAACAAGAATATTTTTGTAGAGTTCAGTTTATCGAGAACTTTGCCCCGACGAGATCGTATTTGAACGCGGCATTATTAGGTTAGAGTAATGAAAAAAAATTTCGACACGTTGTGTGGGAAAGTTTCTTTCCCATACTGATTTTCCTAATTCACGGACAGTTTGTCGAAAAACACAGTTCGATACACGGATTTGAAACCTATTTTTAGCATACTCGTCTTGATTTCGACCTTCGACCATGGCTCAAGCCGCAAACCCATCACTCGGACGCGAAAAAAAGTTTTTCCACCCTTGTATCGGAATGTACTATTTTCCACCCTTGTATCGAAACGTACTATCTTTGCATGAGACATGAAAATGAGGACCTCATTGTAACTAAAATCACGTGTAATCTGATTTCTACTTCAACAAAAACGTATGTGGAAATCGCCTCTGTCATACACCCATCTCAGGAGTGATGCGAGACTAACAAAAATTGAGAATTCACAAAAACGCAAATTTCGGTAAGTGAGAAGTTCCTTCACCTTGTAACAGAGACCATTGGGAACCCCTATAAACTGTAAGAATCCCCCCTGTTCACTCTTTTGACGCCGAAGACAGCTTATCACTAGGATGAAGTGTACTCATTAGAATAATTGTAATACGAGGTTCTTATTTGAATACATGAGAACATCCGTTATTCGACCGCTTAGACGCGGCGAAGCTGCAAAATGGATCACGCGAGTGTCATACCATTGTTTGAGTACTAATGAATCAATGAAAAAGTTACCCGGAAATGTCGTATCAGATTGAAATATCTCGGATTTGCCAACCAGTATCGCTCAAATGCCGAGATTCGCCCATAAGACCCTCACCCAAAGAACTAGAGCTTCTGCGAATAATGATACGTATCGAATGGAGGGTGTTGTTGAGGCGATCGAGCACTCATAGTTTCCACCTTCAAACAAAGGTAGATGTGTGCAATTGAAGTGAACTAGAATAATGATGAAAGAAGAAGAAAAACATTTTGTTTTGTTTCGTTTAGTTTTGTTTAAGGGAAAAACAAAACAATATAATGAAATTCCGTTTACGTTGACGAAAAACAAAACTAAACGAAACGATATGAATGAGAGAACTGCATGAACAAAACTAAACGAAATCATGCGAGTTTTGTTTCGTGTAATATTACGTTGAGCCTTTCTGATTACGTTTAGTTCAGTTTCCCTCCAACATAATCGAAAGTAATTTTGTTGACGTTTCGTTTCCCAAAAACAAAATTTAACGTAATCAAAATGCCAGAATTTCGTTTAGTTTTGTTTATTGATATTAAATATTATTAATGTTTTGTTTAGTTTCGTTTATCATCAACGTAACCGAAATTATTTCGTTTCGTTTCGTTTATTTGCTAAACAAAACGAAACGAAACTAATATTCCGTTAAAAACCCTGCAATTGAGAGACAATTTGAATTTTTTTCATAAAAATCAAACATTCACGATATCAGTACCTCCTTGATGGAGTCGAACTACAAAGGGTAGAAAGTATATCTGACTCAGGGGTAACTTTTGATTCTGGTCTGAAATTTGATGTGCATATTGATCTGATGCTAGCAAAGGCCCATAAAGTACTTGGATTCATTAAGCGATCGACTTCTGAATTCAGAAACACTGGCCCAATCGTATATCTATATAAATCTTTAGTTATCCCAATTTTAACTTATGGTGCTGTAATCTGGTCCCCTAGTGTAAAATACCTGCAAACTAAAATTGAAAAAGCCCAAAATAAAATCCTCAGGTACCTCTGTTACAAAAGTGGACACCCCATGCATTTCACGGATCACGATTATACTGATGCACGTAAGAAATTTAATTTGTTGAGCATGTCAGAACTTTCAACTTATCATGACTGTGTTGTAGCATTCAAGATAAAAAATAACCTATTCACAAGCGACTATGTAAACAGCCTTTTCAATGCAAGAACAGTAGGTTATGATATCCGCCACGTCCGCAGTATAAGTGAAACATGTTGTTATTCTAATTTTACATTTCATCCAACTACGCACAGACTTCAGAGAATCTAGAACTCATTACCTGAGAATATACGTGATCAAGAATCATTAATCAAGTTGAACCTTTGGTCTCATCGATCTTGAAGGACGGTGGGGAACTAAATAAATTCCCAAAAATTTCATGATGGAAATTTTATTGCAACGTTTCGTCCACTCACAATCATTAATCAACTTTAAAAGTTTGTTACTGTTTGAGCTAAATAATACAGAGCTGTATCAGAATCTAGTCAATATTGCTGTATGAATTTGAGTCTGAGTGGAATATTCTCTTGATGATTTCCTTGCTGATATTATATCATATATATATATTTCTTTTTTTCCACACATTTTTCCGAAAATTTGTTATTTTCATCATTGCATATATATTTTATTTTAATTATATTCTATAATATGTACCCTGTGTAAAAGGGCATTTATGCCCGTTTATTTTCTAAATAAATAAATAAATAAATAAATAAATATCAGAGACATAACTTCGTCTCTCAAAATTCAGTTTGGGAGAGAGAGAGTATTGACCACTAATTAAGACGCTCTGTAAGTTTGTCCCATAAAGATCAAATACGCTGAGTGTAAAACATCATTTTCGTCGACTTTTGTGAGTCAATCTTAATCGGAGTCTCACATATGTACAAGAGCAATGTGAAGCTGGTCTGTTGAACTCAATTCACTCTAAAATCACTATTCCAATTTGGGATTCTCCCATAAGAGTTAATATCTTCCAAAAACATAATTCTTCCTAGTTTTTCGGACCGTTTTCAAGGATCAATCAGTCAATTACAATCTGACACATGTTAGAAGGTCAAGATTTAGGATTTTGGAATAAAAATGTGATTGGAAATTTTTTTCATAGAAAATCAATGACTCAGTTTGAATCTCACAAATAATCGTATGTAAAGATCTAGGATTTTCGTATTGAAAATTTGTTTGGAAATTCCTTCTATCAAATATTTGTAACATATATATATATATATACTGCTGTGTTTTCAACAAACAATTCCATGTCAAGTATTACACATGAGTGAAAGAATTGTTCATAACGTGCATATAGGAGGGAGGTTTGTCATTTGAGAAAATTCAAAAATGGACAGGAATGTAATTTACATCTATTCTAATGGCAATTGTCTGTTCAGGTGTTTCGGTTATTCACTGCACGGCAATCAAGAATTTCATAAGAATATTAGAACTAGTATTGTGAGTCATATCAACTTGAATTGGAATAAATTCAAAGAGTTCATAATCGGAAATGAATACTACAAGACGATTAAAACTCCTGAACAATATTCTAGGTTGATGTCACAGGACAGGAATTACGGTAGTGAGGTTGAGATAAAGGTATTCTGTGAATTGTATACAACAAACGTGTACGTATATATTGGAAGTGGGGATGAAATTATCCCTTTTGCGTTTGAAGGTAATCAAAGAATACTGAATCTCCTTTTCTCTGGGACGGGAGAATCAGCTCATTATGACGCACACTATTAAAAAGAAGGCCACGGGACAATATCAATTGCCCCGTGAAAACGGGCGATTTTTGAAATCTGCAACAAGGCATTGTGTAGCTTTTTACGTCTAGTTTCTGGATCTTATCCCATCGGGATGCTTCATAGTGGTCTGTGAGGGTGGCATCCTCCAGAACGAAAAAATGTGCAAAAAGCCGACCAAAAAAGTGGTTTTACTCGAAGGGGATGCATTTTGAGCTAAAAGTGAAGATCACCAAAATTAAAGATTTTCAACCGACAAATCGAAAACCATTGCCAGTATTTCAGAAAATTCACATTTTGGGGGGGGGGTTGATAGTTTTTGGGGTTTTGGGGGGGGGTTTTGGGGGATTTTGGGGAGGTTTTTGGACACTCACGAAAAATCTGACCAAGTCAGTCGAAAGAACGGGAAATTTTACGTCGAAATATGTGTTTTTGAAAATTTTCAGATTTTTTTGAAATTATTCCCAGCGGGACGTACAGATTCAGACCACACTTTACCTATTTAGTCAAGACTGAGCCAAAAATCATGATTTGAATCAGGGTTTTGTGAATTCTGCAATAATGAGAATCATTCGAGTGTATTGTGGTGTCAATTACCTACAATTTGCGCCCAAGCAGAGCTCTGTACATTGCCGCCAAGAACTGGGGGACTCGATTTTAGCCGGGCCTCTACGATTTTCCACCTATTTAAATCACAAGATCGAGATTTGAATCTAGGTTCCGCGAGTTCTGCAGTAATAAAAGTCATTCGAGTGTATTGTGGTGTCAATTACCTACCGTTTGCGCCCAAGCAGAGCTCTGTACATTGCCGCCAACGAATAGGAGACTCGATTTTAGCCGGGCCTCTACGATTTTTCACCTATATTCATCACAAGATCGAGATTTGAATCTGGGTTCCAAGAGTTCTACAATCACCAAAGTCATTCGAGTGTATTGCGGTGTCAATTACCTTCAATTTGCGACTAAGCAGAGCTCTGTACATTGCCACCAAGGCCCAGGAGAACCGACATTATGATCAACGAATTCCATCGAAAGTTTCATCACGATTCTTTCACTATATTGATCACGAGTAGGCCGAAAATCTCTATCTGAATCTGAGTTTCGCGACGTCTGCAAAAATGTCAGTTGTTCAAGTGTATTTCCTTGTCAATTAATCGTCATTTGCGCCAAAATAGAACTCTATATATTGCCGCGAAGGCTCAGGAGAACGGATACCTCAAGATTTAACACGATTCTTCACCTACGTTGATCACGAGTCAGTGAACAATCTTTATCTGAATCTGGGTTCCATGAATTCTGCAAGAATTTGTGTTGTTTGAATGTATTGTGGTGTTAGATACCCATCATTCGTACCTAAATATAGCTCTGGTTATTTCCGCCGAAAACCAGGGGACTCAATTTCACCCAAGTTACACGATTCTCTATCTAATTACACTTTTCGAACTTGAATCGTCGTCTTTTTTGAATCAATGAATCCGAAAATCGGCATTTGGAGGGCCTATTCCCATCTCTCTATTGGTGACCTCGGATTTGAGGCCATTCTTGATGAGAAATTATCGATCGGGGTTTGATCATCAAGATTTTAATCAAAGAAAAGATGCATTCGAATGGCATCGTGAAAAAAATGCCTCGACCTAGGATCGAGCTGGGGGCCTCCTTCTCACCGGGAAAGACAGTCTACCAGCTGAGCTGTCCAGAGCTTGCCAGTTCTTTGTTTTGATGTCACTCTTATTCACTCCTAATGCCAATTTACGGCTTCAATATCATTGATGGATAAAAGAGGACGATTAAAGTTCAGAAAGTGTAATTTGAATTCCACGCCGCGGCTCAAATAGTGGCGCTAACGTATAAGAGTGACATTGAGACAAAGACCTATCGAGCCCTGGATAGCTCAGCTGGTAGAGTGTCTTTCCCGGTGAGAAGAAGGCCCCCAGTTCGATCCTGTGTCCAGGCATTTTTTTCACGATGTCTATTGGATGCATTTTTTCTTTCATTAACATCTTGACGATCAAACCCCGATCGATAATTTCTCATCAAAAATGGCCTCAAATCCGAAGTCACCAATGGAGAAATGAAAATTGGTCCTCCAATTGCCGATTTACGAATTTAATGTCATTGATTCATGAAAGAGGACGATTCAAGTTCGAAAAGTGTAATTAGATAGAGAATAGTGTGACTTGGATGAAATTGAGTCTCCTGGTTCTTGGCGGCAATAACCAAAGCTCTATTTAGGTGCAAATGATGGGTATTTAACACAAAAATACAATCAAACAACTCTAATCCTTGCAGAACTCATGGAACCAAGATTCAAATAAAGATTGTTCACTGACGCGTGATTAATGTAGGTGAAGAATCGTGTTGAATCTTGGGGTATCGGTTCTCCTGGGCCTTCGCGGCAACGTATAGAGCTCTGCTTGGGCGCAAATGGTAGGTAATTGACACAACAATACACTTGAACAATTCTCTTAATTGCAGAACTAACGGAATCTAGATTCGAATGGAGATTGTTAACCTACTGGTGATCAATGTAGGTGAAGAATCGTGATAAATCTTGGGGTTTCGGTTCTCCTGGGCCTTTGCGGCAATGTGTAGAGCTCTATTTGGGCGCGAATGACGATTAATTGACACGGAAATACACTTGAACAACTGCCATTATTGCAGACTTCGCGAAATCAGATTCAAATAGACATTCTCGGCCTCCTCGTGATCGATATAGTGAAAGAATCGTGATGAATCTTGTGATGGGATTCGTTGATCACAATATCGGTCCTCCTGGACCTTGGCGGCAATGTACAGAGCCCTGCGTGGGCGCAAATGGTAGGTAGTTGACACTGCAATACACTCGAATGACCTTTGTTATTGCAGAACTCGCGGAATCCAGATTCAAATCTCGATCTCGTGATGAATATAGGTAAAAAATTGCAGAGGCCCGGGTAAAATCGAGTCTCCCAGTCCTTGGCGGCAATGTACAGAGCTCTGCGTGGGCGCAAATGGTAGGTGATTGACACCACAAAACACTCAAATGATCCCCTCTATTGCAGAACTAACAGAATCTAGATTTAAATCGAGATTGTTAACCTACTCGTGATGCATGAAGGTGAAGAATCGTGATAAATCTTGGGGTTTCGGTTCTCCTGGGCCTTCGCGGCAATGTATAGAGCTCTATTTGGGCGCAAATGATGGATAATTGACACGAAAATATACTTGAACAACTGTCATTATTGCAGAACTCGCGAAACTCGGATTCAGATAGAGATTTTCGGCCTACTCGTGATCAATATAGTGAAAGAATCGTGATGAATCTTGTGATGGAATTCGTTGATCACAATATCGGTCCTCCTGGACCTTGGCGACAATGTACAGAGCCCTGCGTGGGCCCAAATGGTAGGTAGTTGACACTGCAATACACTCGAATGACCTTTGTTATTGCAGAACTCGCGGAATCCAGATTCGAATCTCGATCTTGTGATGAATATAGGTATAAAATCGCAGAGGCCCGGGTAAAATCGAGTCTCCCAGTCCTTGGCGGCAATGTACAGAGCTCTGCGTGGGCGCAAATGGTAGGTGATTGACACCACAAAACACTCAAATGATCCCCTCTATTGCAGAACTAACAGAATCTAGATTTAAATCGAGATTGTTAACCTACTCGTGATGCATGAAGGTGAAGAATCGTGATAAATCTTGGGGTTTCGGTTCTCCTGGGCCTTCGCGGCAATGTATAGAGCTCTATTTGGGCGCAAATGACGGATAATTGACCCGGAAATATACTTGAACAACTGTCATTATTGCAGAACTCGCGAAACTCGGATTCAGATAGAGATCTTCGGCCTACTCGTGATCAATATAGTGAAAGTATCGTGATGAATCTTGTGATGGAATTCGTTGATCACAATATCGGTCCTCCTGGGACTTGATGGCAATGTACAGAGTTCTGCTAAGGCGCAAATTAAAGGTAATTGACACCACAATACACTCAAATGACTTTCATTATTGCAGAACTCGCGGGACCTAGATTCAAATCTCGATCTTGTGATTTAAATAGGTGAAAAATCGTAGAGGCCCGGCTAAAATCGAGTCTCCCAGTCCTTGGCGGCAATGTACAGAGCTCTGCTTGGGCGCAAATTGTAGGTAATTGACACCACAATACACTCGAATGATTCTCATTATTGCAGAACTCGCAAAACCCTGATTCAAATCATGATTTTTGGCTCAGTCTTGACTGAACAGGTAAAGTGTGGTCTGAATCTGTACGTCCCGCTGGGAATAATTTCATCTGAAAATTCTTAAAAATACATTTTTTGACGTAAAATTTCCCGTTCTTTCGATTGACGTAGCCAGATTTTTCGTGAGTGTCCAAAAACCCCCCCAAAATCCCCCAAAACCCCCCAAAAACCCGAAGAACGTCCAAAAACCCCTTCAAAATGTGAATTTTCTGAAATACTGGCAATGGTTTTCGATTTGTCGGTTGAAAATCTTTAATTTTGGTTATCTTCACTTTTAGCTCAAAATGCATCCCCTTCGAGTAAAACCACTTTTTTGGTCGGCTTTCTGCACATTTTTTCGTTCTGGAGGATGCCACCCTCACAGACCACTCTGAGGCATCTCGAGGGAAAAAGATTCAGAAACTAGACGTGAAAAGCTACACAATGCTTTGTTGCAGATTCCAAAAACCACCCGTTTTCACGGGGCAATTAATATTGTCACGTGGCCTTTTTTTTAATAGTGTGTGACGTGAGGAATTCATCTCTGTTTCCTGAAGAATTGGATGATACTTTCACTAAAAGAAAAGTTGGTCAACACACTATGTATAATATTTCTAAGAATTTCAAATCTTCTCATTCCTCCCAAATCAGTAATAGAAAAATTCAAGTCATCTCATGTACCACGATCTCAGATGAATCTACAAACTCGAAAAATTGATAAATTTGGCATTCCTTGCGAGTTGGATTCTGTAGGATTGAACAAGTCGTACAGTAGAATCAAATTCAAGTGACCAGTAGTTGAACATTCGGGAAAACACCTGGAGAAAAATGAAACAGTTGATAAGTGTGATGAAAATGATGTAGATTACACTGTTGACTTTGGGACAGTCCAACTGATGACAATTATGGGAAAATCAAAAGATCAAAAATATCTTATAAAACAAGGGAACGAACTTTGAAAACAAAAAAGAATGAGCAGTTTATCCCTGTATCAGACTACGAAAATATGGACTATTCATGTAGATACTGTGGGGCTGTTTTTTGGAAACAGGAAAAGAAAAAAAGTACTTGTTGTCGGAATGGTCAAATTTTTCTGTCGCCTCCAAGTAAATACGATCCACGATTAAGAAAATTACTTGTACACGATCTAGCATTCAGACATCTGATAAGATTCTACAATAACATGTTCAGTTTTGCAACTTTCAAAGCTACCGTTAAGATACGGAAAGGTATATACAATATCAAAATACAAGGCCAAGTTTGCCACACAACTCCTAATCATGTCATCCCAAGCTATAACAAAAAACCTGAACTGTATCATAAAATGGCAACTGACATCAGATTGAATGAATGGAGGAAGTTGAGGGTAGAGTTCATTTTGCTCCAAATATCGATGATGACTTGAGAAAGAAGCATATGAATCTGTTGACAGACGCGATGAATGACAATCCCTATGCTAAGCAGTACAAAAATTGACACAAAGTTACGAAAAATCGAAAAATCCCTGACCATAAACTCTACTTCATTAGGAAAAATAAACATCACAGACATACCTATAATAAGCCTCTCATGTCCGAATGCGAAGCCATTTTTGTTTCTGATACAGGGGTTCCACATGACTTTGATCTATGTGTTTACCCTCGAGCTGATCGAGAGAAGATTCAGCACACACGATCACACAAATCATCCCATCACGTAGGTCCAATGGTTTTCCACTTTTTTATCCCAAGGAGATTTGAAGTGGAGCACAGGATACAAAAAAAGACCTGATGCTGCACCAGATGAGAAACAATTGTCATTGTTGGATTATTCCGCATATAGATTGGCTTACAGGCCGAAATCCAAAAGTTTCTCGCCAATTTCATATGGCGGTAGACTGACTCAACAAAAGTTCATTCACGCGTATGTTATGGTAGAGAGCAACAGAATGCGATTCCTCCGAAAACACCAAAAGGATCTGAGGATTGAATGTTATCAAGGACTGTACGATGCTGTACAGAACTGTGCATCAAATATTTCTGCGAATTTTGAAAAGAAAGAGAGGTTAGGTAACTTATTCATTTTGCCATCAATCTTCATTGGCGGACCTCGTTACATGCAACAGAATTATCAAGATGCAATGGCGATTATGAGGGAAAAAGGAAGGCCTGATTTGTTTATCACTGTCACTTGTAATCCCAAGTGGGATGAGTTCATCAGGGTTCTCAAGAAGTTCCCAAAGGATACAATTGTGAATAATATACCTGGCTTAGCTGTGAGGCTATTCAAAACTAAATTGGAAGAGATCGTGGAAGATATAATGGATAGAAAATTGTTTGGAAGAGCGATAGCACAGGTCCATATTGTTGAATTTCAGAAGAGAGGTCTTCCTCACGCTCACATATTAGTGACCTTGAATTCCAAAGATAAACTGCTGACTCCGGAAGCAATCGACCGACATATCTCCGCAGAAACACCGACAGATGATCCTGAATTACGGAAATTAGTTCTGCAACATATATTACACGGTCCGCACTCTCAAAATACACCATGTTATGATTTTGAAACGAAAGCTTGTAAGAGACGTTATCCAAGGAAATTCCAGAATCATACTACTATCAACAAAGATGGTTATCCAAATTATATGAGAAGAGATAATAGATCAGAAGATCATCGCTATATCTCGAAATTACCGAGTAAAAGGTTATCTGTTGATAATTCAATGGTCGCGCCGTATAACAAATTTTTATTGAAGGAGTATAAATGTCACATAAATGTTGAGTACTGTGCATCTAGACAGAGTATTGAGTATGTCTACAAATACCTCCATAAAGGACATGACAGAGCCCGTTGTTCGGTAGTGAAAGGGGATCAGAACCGAATGAGAAATTCAGACCTTCACAATGAAATCAAAGAATACATCGATGGTAGATACTTGAGCCCAATGGAATGTGCTTGGCGATTATCAAAACTTGCGTTGATAGGGGGAAGTCATTGCGTCGAAAGGTTACCCATTCACCTTGAGAATCAGTAAGAAATAGCTTTCGAAGAAGGAGAAGAGAAGTCAGCACTGAAGAAGTAAAGACCGCAATTGTTTGCGTGGTTTGAGTTGAATAAAAAAGATAGTTTCTCTAGGAAGTTGAAATATGTCAGCATTCCAAAATATTATTGTTTTGATAAACGAACTAAGAAATGGGTAAGATGGGTGAGGTCGCAAAGATTTCAAACAATTGGTAGAATATCTGTGGTATCTCCGAAAGATAGTGAGAGATTTTTTTGATACTGATTCTGAATCGCAAGAAAGGTGCAACGTCTTACAAAGATCTGTTGACAGTCGATGGTATCATTTACAAGCCTTTCAGAGAAGCAGCAATGGCTCTGGGATTGATAGATACAGATGAGAAAGTCTATGAAATTTTTTAAGAGGCTTGTACGATCATGTCAACATATCAACTGGAGAAATTCTTCGCTTGGTTTCTTCTTGCTGAGAAAATTCAAGGTAATGAAATTTGGGAACGATTCAAGAAATTTTTCACGGAAGATTTTGTTGAAAACGGTGATCGGTTTGCTTTGAGTCACATAAATGATATCTTAAGTTCTGAAGACAAAAAATGCGAGGATTTCAGTCTACCTGCACCAGCCATTCCTTTCGACGATTCCAATGATGATCATTTCAAATTGTGTATGAGCGAATGGGAAGAGAGAGACAAAGAAATGTTCCGTCAGTTGAATGATGATCAGGAAGAGATTTTTGAAAAATTACGAAGTAATGAAAATCTAGTCAATTCCATTGATGGTCCTGGAGGTTGTGGAAAGACTTTCTTGTATAGATGTCTCATTTATTATTTTCTGTCCCAAGAGAAAAATGTTTCGTCAATGGCGTGGAGAGGTATTGCATCGATTCTCCTACCACAAGGTATGACAAGTCATAGACACTTCAGACTACCCTTGGATCTAGAGAGTATTGAAAGTATTTTCTTGAAATCTGATGCTGATAAATAGAAGTTGAGGGAGGCAGATGTTATCATCTGGGATGAAGCCTCGATGATACTCAAGAAAGCTTTAGAGGTGGTTAACGTACAAAAAGTTAAAGAACATTTCAACAGAGGAAATTGAGATTATTAAATTGTTCTCAGAAATTATTCAACAATATTCTGCTGTGGCGAATACGACGTTGGGATGTACAATGAGATAAATTTTGATGATATCCCTTCAAAAAGAGGGCCAATCAGTAAGTTGAAGTGGTAATGTTTCAACTATGATACATGATTTTTACGTAATGTATGTCGATTATTTAGAGATTGAAGGTTATCTGAAGGATCAATTCGTTCAAAAGAATAAGAACAATGAAAATGGAATTTTTGATGTGATCACGAACGGACGTCACAAACTCGATATTACTGTTGTGAAAGATGGAAACGAGAAAATTGAATCGTACGATCGTGGAGTGAAGTTAGAAGTTTGCGGTGACTTACAAGAGAATGGTTAATTTTCTAATAAACTATATAAAATTCAGAGAGGAATCGTTCTGGAATGAAATTGATTTCATTGAGTGGTCTTTACAGGTTCAACGTACATGGTGAAAGTGAAGGGTGTAGATAAATTGAGATTTTTAGGTGGTGAGAAAATGGAAATTGAAAAATTGATTTTAGGGAATGAAGTTCATGTTGTGGAAGAGTCTCCTTCAACAAAGATATTGATTATTGAATTTTAATTTGATGGATACATCGCAAAATTTTTGTGATTCATATTTTTTTTAAATTTTGTGATGATGATGGCAAGGAGGTAATGTCTCGGAAACTGCAGAGAAAAATTAAGACTGAGGGACCACGAGGGGCTGAGAAAAGGAAGGGGCCCTCAGGGGCCCTCGGGGGCCCTCATGGGATCTCAGGGAAATCTCTCAGCCCCTAAGGTAAATATGCAACGTAATTGAGGTTAATTGGTCGAAGGTACTCGGGGCCCTCAGGGGCCCTCGGAGGCCCTCAAGGACCCTCGGAGGACCTCAGAGGCCCTCAGGGGCCCTCATGGGCATTCAAGGCAGTCAAGGGCATCCAGGGGAGTTCAAGGGGATTCAGAGGAATTCAGGGAAATTCAGAGGAATCTCATTCTTACTACTTCAACGGAACTAGGAGGGAATTCCGTTCAGTTGTTTTTCAAAAAACATGATCGAAATACCAGAATGACGTTTCGTTTATCTGATAAACGAAACTAAACATAATTATTGACTTTCAATCACGTATTACATTCCGTTTATCAGAAACTAAACTGAATGAAAACGGAATATGGTTTGGTGAGGAACGAAATGAAAGTCAACAATAATTTCGTTGGGAAAAACGAAACGCAACGTAAGTCTTCTATCATTCCGTTTCTGACAAACGAAACTAAACGAAAATTTCCGTTAGGATCGCAAAAAACGAAACGGAACCCAACTATAGTTTCGTTGGGAAAAACGAAACGGAACGTTGATCTTCTATAATTTCGTTACTGTTAAACGGAACCAAACAATAATTCCGTTGAAAGAAACGAAATGAAACGAAATTGATTCGAACTTAGTATTTTTCTCAACGGACGTAAAGGTAAGCGAAACGGATGGGTACTAATAAGAACGTGAACATTCATCTTCGGCCGGGAACTCTTCGTTGCCAGTCCGAGAGCTGAGACAAGAGTGGAGTACTCTTATACATGTAAGGTTCTAAAAAAAACTGTCAACAAGGTTGGTTGTCTTCTCCACAGTTTCAGGATAATATAGTGCTTCGAAAGATGGTAAGACGTATGTACTGGTGTTTTTGTATGCTGGTATGATTGCACATATGTACCGTCGCACTTGCAAGTTTGTATGAATACAGACGTGTGTGTGGGTACGCGTGTGATCGTGCGTAGCTCGGGTCTGTATATGAGCAGATCTGTGGAAACTTGCTACTTCGAGTTGAGAAATTTGAGAAAGACAAAAGTGAGCTAATCGAAGTCAGAGGTGACTTTTCTTACTCGTGATATCAACTAGATTGAGAATCAGAAAAGAAATTCTTGCATGTTAAAATCCCATGAGAACTCAGCTCAAGATCGTTTTTGGCCATGAAACTGACAGCCATGAAATTGACATTTCCGGTTTGATCAGTGTAATCGGATCGAGGATTTCACGTATCGCTTATCCCGCTTGTATAAGAATTCGGTATACCAAATACTTACGAAAAGTCGAGGGAGGTTCTGGATTGTCGATCTTCTAAACGTGTTCGCAGGTGGCCACGGAATTGATACTCTTATTCAACCTGTCGTTTTTTCGAAGAAGGGCTCCCCGCCAATCCTCGGGAGCGGAGCGAACGAAGTCTGTGGCGCAGCTGTTTGATAGTTTGAAGTGTTAGGATCAGAATGTGCCCACGAGCGAATGCTTCCAAGTCTCGAGACGCTCTCACGCAACACATGTTGTCAAAACCGCGATTTTGGCGCAAATCGATGGACACAATGTACACATCGCGTTGGGGATGTGAAAGACCTAGTCGCGACTCTCAAACTGCGAGAACATGACCAAAATATGTCTAAATTTGATGTCTTCACGCGGGATAATCGTTGAGGAGTTGGGTATCGCTGTACCGCGCTCATGAACGCTCATGAATGGGTAGAGATAGGCCATGAAATTGCCATTTCGACCCTTAATTCGCACTTTCTGACCCTTAAACCTCCAGCTTGGTTTGATATGACTTCTTGCCGAAAAAAGACATGAAAAATACACAAGAAAAGTGTTCTGCACAATCGATTGTGAACACGCAGATGCCGCAACAAGCCGGGCCGCATTGTGAGCAGATTTCTACGGACCTACTCATATACTTCCATGTCCGGGAATGTGGCTTGTGTCTTTAACCTTGAGAAGGATCAAGATTCTGTTCATAAAATTACTGAGTTTATCTGAACGAGTTTCTGTTTAGAACGAAGCAAGTCAGGATAAATGCATACGATGAGTTTTCGTATCAGAATGTCATAAATTCACAATCTTGATGTTGTTCGGACCAAGTACTTTAAATAAGAATTCTCTGAGAACATGAGGACTTTTCAAATCAAATGAGGCGATTCTGATGACTAAAAGGGCTGGGAGGACCGGTACACACCCCGAAATCGGGGACTTATGTGCTTGTAGGGAATACTGAGATAGCAGTGACTTAACTGGGCACACCTACGAGATTGCGCGCATTTCTAATAGAGAGTGAAACCAAAGCACGCGATATTTTTCAATAAGCTCTTGCATAGAGAAGAATCATCAGGAACCACGGTTGTACATGATGATTATGGGAAACTACTATCGATGAATTATACATGTAGTAGCATTCGCTCCTACATTGTAATTCTACGGATTGATACATTTCGGAGTAACTTTTCGCGTTAGAGAAATGGACGGTATTGTTAATCAATCATATTCACTATCACCACGCCGCCCAGATTGATGTGGAGATAGATTAAAGTACAGGCATCGAAGTTGCTATTAACGAGGTACATTAGGACGAAGTACAAAAATATTTTTACGGACTAAACTAGTTCATCACTATAATGAACTTCAAGATGAGGGAAAAATATGTAATACGTCCTTAATTTCATGATAATCTGGTAATACGCTGAAATATACCCCTCAAGTATGACGCGCCACAGTTTAGAAATACTGCGTATGGCGGCCAACACAGCGACTCTTTACAGCGCGGTATTAGACTTGCGCCTGTGATCCTAACCAATCCTCACCTGTTATGGACGTGACGACGAGTCAGAGCTGAGTCTGGCCCGAAGTCCAGCCCAGTTTTCGAGTGAAATTGGAGCCCACAGCTTGGATAACGGGGGGGGGGGGGGCTAGTTATGTTAGCCAACCGATTGGAGCCGCTCGTACTGGATAACATGTGTGCGAACTGGCGTATGCGCTCGTGTATACACAAACAACACAAAGCGCTGAATGAGAGGCTTAAATACGCTTTTGCACTGGAATTATCGGGTATAAGAATCTCAAAGACAGGAATTACTGAAGCAGAAACTGTAACGAACGGAAGAACGTCAAAAAAATGGTGTGTGCGTCCGGAGAACGCGTGGTTGATGGAGACATAATATTAGGTTTGGATTTAGTCTAGGTATGAAAATCGTGTAACGTGCAGAGCTAAATTCAATATTTGTAATACCTCTTGAGTTACTGGAACCTCTCAGACGCTTTATACACATCACATCATTACAGAGTTTGCTTCTCCATTTTTTTTGCTACGTGATATTTATTTCCGTCGATTATGGGTGTAGATGACTGAGTCGCTCAGGAATTAGTAAGGCCCACGATTCCTCCAATTTCAATCTTTCACCGGCTTCTATTCGCTTCAAAAGTATTCTCGATGATCTTGTCATCTTTCATGGCAATTTACTTCTCCAATAATATAGATGATATACGAAAGAAGAATTCACTCCCGTATAGACATTTTTTCAGAATACGGTAGTTCGGTTCATGGCTCAAATAAAATTACGAAAAGTTGACTTGCAGTGAACGGGCTAATCCCACAAAAATTTGTCCCGATTATACTAAAGCTGCCTCTACAATCAGAACCACAATCAGGAATCCTAACAGAGGTGTGCTGAATTACACAATGATTTGCATTCAATTTCTGAAAATTTTTGCTGTGCTTATATTGAAAGTCTCAAGTACCAGAGCGAGTTCCTGCTAGCTTTTTGGTCTGCACTTTGACTTGCAATTCCTTCATGCCAATGCTTGCATATCATCTTACTACTACACAATACTCCTACTCACACAGATAGCCACGCTGTAACACGCACGGCGCATGGGGAGTTGCGCCAGGTTGCGCGCGCATCCGCGTACGAATATTCGTGTCCACATGCTCGACAAAACTCAACGCGCGAGAAGATGACTTCGTCATCAAAAATCATCTTTCTTCAAATTTTCTGAACTCAGCGAAAAAACTTGCTCATCCGAGCCATTCCGATCGAAATCATTCGCATTGAAAATCAATCGTAGCAATATGCTCTTTTGCTAGAGAAACTCTGCTCGAACTGAAAAGAACGACACCACCTCGAATTTCCAGATTGATGATCAAAAGCATGAAAGTCCAGGTCACCCATTCACTTGAACTTGTAGTAAAGGAGCATGTGTGGGTGATGTATGAGATAGCGAGTATCTGGTCTTGATGCTAATCATTAACTCATTCTACGGGGGAACAAATAGAAAAACGTGGACATTTGAGGTTGTTTAATTACTTTCAGTTCGAGTAGTGTTTTTCTCGCCTGAGAGCGCATCGCTACGAACAACGTTCGAAGCGTACTGAAATGGCTCGCATGAGCATTTCTTTTGCATACTGTCAACTATGGGCTCACCCGGCCATTTGTTCATTTTCTAGATACATCCGACGGCAGCTTCAAATGAATTACTGGGTCATTTAGTACTCCCGCTTGGGCTACAGCCACTATATGTGCCTGCTTTATGCACAAGAGTGCTCGGAAGATATCACCGATCTGAAGCACCGGATCAACAGCACATACCGTCAACCGGGGTAGCTTTGGAACAGAAATCGCGTTTTTTTCTTCAACCTCACCAAACTCGTACGTCTTGCATTAGAAGCGCATTGTATCTGTAGTCAAACGAAAGCTTACAGTTTCAGCTTTCGATTGAGGTGATCATAAGGTGCATTTGGACATCTCTGGTTGGAGCTAAGAGCGCTGAAAGTCGTGTTCCAAAGTTATACACGGACAGGGGTAACTTTGGAACAAAAATTGTTATCATTATTGATTCGTCAATTAATTTATGAAATAGGTTACGCAATCGATTTTCACCATCAGTAATCGAAAGTTGAGTGTCTTAGCTTTCCATATTGTAAGTGCTTGACATATTGTAAGAGTCCATTTGGTTGAATTTGACTTCTATAATCGAGCATAGACGCCTTCAGCATACCTTACTCTCTGCACCACGGCCTATTGTAAGTCTCGAGGGGGAAAATACCTTCATAGGCGGTTTCTGACGAAAACTGTCATAACTCGGCTTCCGTGGGCCGAAATGAGACGTTCCTTGGCTCATTTTGGAGCTTTCGTTAACAACTACTCAAGTAAGTATAATTTGATGATGATATAGGAATTGGGTGATGATTTAGATTACATGAAGAAGTGTTCCGACGTTACCCCAGTTTCTGAAAAAAAAAACACATACTTGTCCGTTTTTACTCTACAAAATTGAAAATTTGTAAAAATACTCCAATGTAACAATGAATTCGTCCAGATAAGTGTGCAGTCAAGTAAAATCTAGCGCCGCTACCTTGGATTCGACCTGCTGAAATTGGAACCAGACCACTTTTTCCGAGAGACTGTTTGCTAGGTCGAAAACATACTTCTGAAGAAGTCAGCTTATAGACGGATTAAAAGCTGTTGGAGGCCCTTGCGCCAGTGCAGAACATTGCTTATGCGTACCCCAAGTAGGAGAAATCGGTATTAAAGTCTCAGGATCACCTGCCTAGCCAACTGTGCGTGATAACCACTCTTCCATGGGTTGTTCCAAAGTTACCCCGGCTGACGGTAGTGTACTCTCACTCAACATCTTCACTATCGACACTCTTATTCACTAATTGTCGCCCAAAGTGTGTTTTTTTCTTAATTGTTTTCTCACATTTCTGTTTATATTCGTTTCGTTTAGTTTCGTCTAGTTTCGTTTTTGGTCAACGGTTTCAAAATCGCTCTCGTTTAGTTTCGTTCATCTTGTACATAATTATGTTTCGTTTGGGTTTCGTTTCGTGAGTTTCGACGAAATCGTTGGGATTTGTTTCGTTTTCAACGATATTAGGGTTCATTTTCGTTTAGTTGTTTTTTTATAAACTCAACTAAACTAAATCAAAAATTCTCATCTCGCCAACATTCGAAAAGAGCACAAGCTTTTGTTCCGCTGAAGAAGGCAACTGAGACAATAAGATTGAGTTATGGTCGAACCTGTGGAAAAACGAAACTAAATAATTTCGATTTTGTTGAGTGCCCATTAACCCTTAGACTGCCGGCATTTTTCCTAATAAAATGACCACTTCCGGAGGGGAAAATTTATATATATGAGTAACTAATCCGTCGCGATGAGTTCTCAAGGTCATGGGTGGTTCATATATGAGCCAGGCCGGCAGGCAACGGTCGGGCCCTATACTGTACATTTCGGAATTCCGCAGATTATCATTCAGTTACATCTAAATGAATCCCTGGCTTCCTCGGATGTAATAGACTGTCCAAACCGCTTCTTTGTGCATTCACGTCATCAAAAAACACCGAGTATCAAAACTACCCCTCATCAAGGGTTGAAAATTTGAAAATTCATGATTAGAGAATTACTGACTTTTGAGAGGATTTATGTGATAAATGGTTCGTGGAGGATCCAAATTGTTACCCGCAGTTGTTGTGGAAACACTAATGTACATAAACTATTAGCCAGGAGAAGTTTCGGTAAATCTGATATAAGTCTGATATTTTATTCTTAAATTTTAGGGGTTTCACTCCCTCGTTAGGGGTAGTTCAGATACCTTGGTTGGTTTGGAAGAATCTCGGGGTAGCTGACGATGCTTTTGAATCCATTTCATCATAGAAACCTCATCGGAAACTCACCTACAAAAATCAAACTCATCATAAAATAAGTGGCTCATGTATGCGCCAGGCCGGCGGTCTAAGGGTTGAACGAAACTTAAAGCGAGTTTGTTTTGTTTAGTTTAGTTTCTCAAGATTCCTTGGAGTATTGTTTACGTTTCGTTTCGTTTATCATCAACGGAATTAGTACTTCATTAAGTTTCGTTTCGTTTTTCAATAAACGAAACTAAACATATTATTTTTTTCAGTTTGATTTCGTTTAGTTCCAAACCCTGGTACGGAGGAAGTCGGAACGGAGAAATCGTTTGGCCTTGTATCTCCATAAGCAGGCTCTCTGATGACAGTTTTTCTTTCGAAGATCAGTAGACGAAGAATGTCGCGCAGGAGAATTTTGGACAAGAAAATCCTAGATTTTAGAACTATCTACATGATTTGGTGAGGCTTTTCGTGATCAAATAACTCCCGTCGAATGCGTAGGCGATTGATTGAAGGGAAATAATTCCTGATCTTCGACGTTAATTAAGACCCTCCCAAAGGCGCGTGAAAAATGTTTGTAACACATTAATCGATATTTTTTTGGTCTCTTTAATATCTTTCCTTTGAAATTTCCGTACGACCAAGTACACTTGGCAGGAAGGTGAACTGCAGTGCATCGAGATCTGCTGTCTCACTCACACTCAGAGGTTAGGGTACCATGACCTATGAGTGCGAGTGAGACTGTAGATCTCGGTGCACTGCAGTTCACTTTTCTCCCGAGTGTACATTGGAAACACCTCGGGGAATACCGATGTTCCTGGACACCGTACATGTTTCATCATTTATGAAAGCTACTGTACTTTTTGCACTGTCATAACAGCCTTGTATTCACGCAACTTCCGTACCTAGGCAACTACTAAGGATTCTCAAATAATGTCTTCCTCTGGAGTAATGGAGCAAGTGACGTCGGAATGAGTCGGGAAATTAGTTCTCAATGCAAACGCCAAATTTCAACTTCTGGAATTCCGGACCAGAATGAGTAAATTTTCTAGATGATCTCCATTACGTTCTCGCGTATTTCACAATTTTTGATTTTCGGCCGGGACACCCGTCGGAAATCAAGGGGGTTTAAAAATTGAGGGTTAAAAAAGGGGAGAGTAATATTTCCAGGGTTATACAAACAGCTTTTATAGCAACCCTTTTGACATCTTGTCCTGATTCAATGTTCATTTTGGATTTTTCAAACAATTTTAATTTAGTTATTCACATATGCTGCGCAGGCACGTTCTCTGAAATCTGCGTCTCCGGACGTATTTTCAACCGATAGCTAGTATGATTTCTTTCGGAATGGGTACTCGAAAAAGTCGATTCGATGTGATGGGATGAGACAAGTAGATGGTTCAAGGAATAAAAAGATCCAAGGGATCAATTCTGAGGAATGTATATTGTAAATGGATTTTTGAGTCCAGCAAAAAATATTAAAGGTTCGGTACTGAACTGACAACGTCATCGATTTTACGTTGGAAAATACGTAGAAAAACACACATGACTTGCATTGGATCGTCCCGTATCAAGAGACACATTAGTAGGAGTTCGACAAATCGTTGAAGGAAACTCCACATTCACGGAATCGATATCTTGAATTTTTGTATCGCTTGAGCCTGCCGTGGTTCTCGCCCTATTTCATCAAATTGACTTGTTCGAGTGGTCATCCTGAAAAAAATTACACTGGCTAACAATTGAATATGCTCCCAGAGATCTTGCGAAACGCGCATGCACAGCAGATGCGAATTACTGAATAAAAAAAACCGATTAAGGGTATCGCCGGATAAGATAGTGAAATCAGCCCCAGGCTACATCGCCAGGAGAATTAAGGTGTTTAGTTGATACATGTGAAACATACCTTCGGGAAGAAATTCAGACCCTTAGACCACTCTAGGCCGACATACGCTGAAAAGAGCTGTTGAGCGGTATTTATTTTAGTGTGGCGAGACCAATCGACCAAAAATTCTGAAAAAAGTCACAAGAATCTGTCTCAACGCAACGAATATGGAGAAGTTATTCCCAGGGTTCTTTACTGTCACACTGCGGCAAGAAAATTTTTTCAAATTATGAAAAATTTACCGAATAAACGAGGCGCCACGTGCAGGTTGCGAAAAAATATTTTTTCGTGGATTTTTGTGTATTCCATAGAGGAGAAAAATTTTGCCCAATCTTTTAGGTGGTACAACAGCTCGGAAAAAATTGAAAGGTGCCAAAAACGCTGTGTTTTGCGTAACAAGCTCACTTGAACGTATTCAGTCACTTTCCACAGGGATGATACTATTTTATCCAAAAAGATCGTCAAATTTCACGAGGACAACTTTGTTGGGAGGGTTGATTTGGTGATTTTCAGACCGAATCCCGAGACATTTGGAGGTAATATATGCCATTGTCGAGGAGTATAAATTTCATTTCCCGAAAGCACGCAATCCTTTTCCTATGACAAATCGAGGCTTCTCGGGCCTCTTACTCCGGCACATCTTAGTATTACCGACATACCGCAGCTCATTTCAAAACTAATTACAGAATCTTAACAATGAGTTGTGGTGCGTTGAGTTTGAATGAGTTAGGAGCAAAAGTTTCTATGTGGATGGAGCATAAATGTCGTTTTCCAGAGACAGGTTCAAGCCTTTTCGGGTTTGCAACTCGGATGTAGGTTTCCGAGCCTAATTTTTCAATCATCTTGTCTCGTTTCCTAGTTGTTTGTGATTCAGTTGTAGGTGATTCAAAATGAACGAAAAAATATGGATATATACATGCAATAGAATCCCGAGCTTGGGGATGTTTGATTTTGTCTCTGGAAAACGACAAGTGTGATCCATTCTCATAAAGCATTTTGCTCTCAACTCACTTGAACTCAACGCACCACAACTTTTTGGAGTGGAGATTTTGTAATTAGTTTCGGAATGAGCTGGAGTTCGTTGGAAAATTCTAAGATACACCGAAGTTAGAGACTCGAGAAGCCTCGATTTGTCAAAGGGAAAAGATTGCGTGCTTTCGGGATATAAAATTTATACTCCTCGACAATGGCGTACATTAGCTCTGGTGATCCGAAACCCACCGTACCTCGGCTTATTTTCGAGCTCTTGTTCATATCTACAGAATTAGTTGGGATACGTTGAAGAATGAGTGAGTGGGCCGGAGTTAGAAGCTTTGCCGTGAAAGATGACCCTCAAAGGCTGGATTTAGGCTGAAATTACATCGGTTTGAATGCGAAAATACAATCCATTGCCGCATTATGAGGCGGGAGCAGATCCGATTTCGGTGAAGATGAATTGTTGAGTGGAAAATTGCAAGGGAAGTGATAGCGTGCTCAGTTTTTCTCGTCATTTTTGTTCATCTTCTCCCGGCCTTAGGACCACCGTGTGAATGGGTGAACGCTAACAACGGAGAAGTCGTATATGAAATACTTATATTAATAGATAAACCAATGGAGAATCATAATCCATCGAGAAAAGTAGGGGTTGGCGATAAAAATCTCGAATAAATCCATTTGGCAGGAAAATCCTGAGTTTTGTCAAATTTTTGATACAAGAGAGACTGATATTTACAGATTGGTTGGAAGGAGAATGTCGCATAGCTGGTACAGGAGTTCCGCTGGGGGAGGGGGATGTGCAGAGCTCTCTCTTGTTGATCATGTACATCAAAGATATTTTCCACAGTATTCCACGTAGCGTGCTCAGTTCAAAGTTTGCTGACGACACACAGTGGGGCCAAGAAGTTCTTGGATAATTCGCCTTTACGCGAATTTGCAACCAATCGACATATGCGCAGACGCATGAGGTTGTTCTCATTCATCCAAAAGTCTTCTGTTTGCGCATATGTCGATTGGTTGCAAATTCACGTAATGGCGAAGTACTCAAGAACTTCTTGGCCCCCCTGTGCGACATCTGTCTCTATAGCACATTCCACTCTTCTTCTAGTTGTTAGAACGTATTTAGCGAGCTGTCGATGATGAGAGATCTCCAGGAACCTGAGTCTAGAGCTCAATGAATGTTAAACAGTTCTAATTCATTTCAATAACAAGAACATTGGGCCAGGCGAGACATCGATTACTATCGACAATCATGAAATGGAGTCGACTAGTTCGGTGAAATTTTTGGGCATTATACTCGACCATCGAATGGATTTTGCACCACACTTTGAGTTTATCAAGGGAGAGTGTATGTGAGCAATGAACATTGTGAAATATTTGTGCGGAACATGGCGGGGGTCTGATCCCCAAACACTGAATAAACTGTATAAAAACTATGTCCACTCCATTATTGAATATGAATGTTATATGTACTTTCCGCGTCGGGAGGATAAAATAAGAATGATCGAGAGAATTCAATATGCAGAGATACGCAAAGCACTAGGTTACAGACAAAGCATACCGGGAAACGTCTTACCAGGAGAATCTGAGCTTGCCCTGGAGGAGAGAGGAAAATTGTTGTCCAGCAGTTTTGTTATCAAAACTCTGGTACAAGCATCATCCTCAACGGAAGGATACATGCTCGCATATCACTTTGAACAACTGGAAAAAGACTCTCTCGACGGAAATCTGCAAGTTTCCAATTCTAGCTTATTAGAAGAGGTAGAAGTAGACTATCTTCATAACACTCTCATGAATATGCAACACAGCACTCTGGAATTGAAGCGAATTTTTCCTTAAAAGATCAACTTAGAGAAAACGACAATCTCAATTACGCAGTTCAGTCAATTATTGATGAATTTGGCGGTGTCGCTATATACAACAATGGCAGTAACTCAGATTCACAGTACGGCCCTGATCTCCAGAGGAGTATTATTGAGTCGACCGTTAATGGAATAGCCTTTGTTTATTCGGCAGAGTGCATTGTGTCCAGAGGAAATCGCAGCGATAATCGTGCACCGGCGATCCGGAGCGCCCGCCGTGAATTTTTCCGATTCTCAACCCCCGCATAGGGGTTGCTCGCATTCACCAATGGGGCTGAAAACAAATCAGACATCTATTTTTATCGTCCCGAAGTGAAAATCGAAGCGATAATCGTGCACCGGCGATCCGGAGCGCGCCGTGAATTTTTTCGATTTCCAACCCCCGCATAGGGGTTATTCGTATTCACCAATGGGGCTGAAAAAAATTCAGGCATCTATTTCTGTCGTCCCGAAGTGGAAATCGAAGCGATAATCGTGCACCGGCGATCCGGAGCGACGCCGTGAATTTTTTCGATTTCCAACCCCCACATAGGGGTTGTTCGCATTCACCAATGGGGGTGGAAGAGATTTAGGCATCTATTTCCGTCGTCCCGAAGTGAAAATCGAAGCGATAATCGTGCACCGGGCTGCGGCAAGCGAAATATTTTCTTTCGATTTTCGGTTATTCAAATCGATTGGAAGTTTCGAGTCATCTCTTTGGAGTGATTCAGCCAGTCTTTGTCTTTGATACTTTCATCCACTTTTTCCCTTCTTGTTCTTTTTCTATTCACTGTTCTCCAGAACGTCTCCCCCGATTTGTCCTTTAGTAGCTCTTAAATCATCCTCTCTCTTTTCAGTCCTTTTTCTCTCTCTAAGTAGCGTGTACTCCTTTTCCATTCTGTCATGCTCTAGTTGCTTGTCAAACCCTTCCTTATCTGGACGAATGCTTCTTTGAACTTCTTTTTTGTTCCTCAACATCCTCCGTCCCACCATTTTTGTGAGTTCATTTTTCCTATCATTCCTTCTTCTTTGCTTATTGCTTCTTTGATCTTGTGTACCAAGCTGAACCAGTCGGTAACTCGACTATCTCTTCTTAAGTTTACTCTGTATTCTTTGACCACTTCTGTGTCCCACTTCTGCACCTCTTTGTTCATTTCATGCCTCTTTTGCATCTCTTCTATTCTCATTTCTAAGGGCAGATGATCAGACTTCATTCGATGACCTACTTTCATTTCTTCTATTCCTTCTTTACCTTCACTGTTCATCACTAGATAGTCAATGGCTGCATCGCTTCTTGGGCCCATTTATGTATAGTCACCTAATCTATCACCTTTCATCATTCCGTTCGCTATAAATAGCTCCTAATTGCTTATTGTTTCTAACATTTCCCTACCTTCCATATTTATGACTCCATTCTTCGAAATTATCTCGCCGTGTTCCCCATCCTTGCGCTCAGATCCCCTAAAATCATTAAATTCTCAAGTTAAATCGTTTGACCTTTTTCTTCTATCGTTGTCCAGTTCTTGTCTTTCTCCTTATTCATGTATGTGTATATAATCTCCCATTTCCTGTTATATATTTCTATACTCTTCATCAATATCTCATTACTGTCCCGGCTTTGGGCTTCCTTGATGCTTAATATAATTTTTCCTCTGTTGCCAGTATCCTCTGTCATATTGCCCGTCCTTTTCCGTGTATTCTTGCTGCATTCTTGAATTCTATATCATAATCCCTTAGGTTATCTTTGATCCATTTTCTTCCTCTCCCTTTGCACCAGGTCTCAGATAATCTCATCATATCAAATTCTTCAATGTACTTCCAGTAATCTTTATATAGGCTCCTCATTCCCGCAATATTTCAGGATGGAATCTTAGTGTTACTGTGCTGATTCTGTATATTTCTTTCTTCCTATATCTTGTCAGTTTGAAATATGTTCTGGTTCTTTTCACTTCAATTCCAGATTCTCTCATCTATAATTATGGAATGATCCCTTACCAGAGTTCTTCTCCCTTGTTCAGTATGTGATTTTGCTATATCCTTCAGTTTCTTTTTTATGCTTCATTCCTTGTTTGTCAAGTCTTCATCAATATACTTATCAGATCCTTCCAAATTCTTCTTGATCATTATTATTCCTTTTTTCTTACTTCCTTTTCCACATCCTGCATCTATTGCATTTTCTCGTCCTTCTATCTCCCAGCATCTTATGACCACTACGTCAATTTCTATTTTTGCTTTCATCCATCCTTGAATTTGTTCCCTGATGTTTTGTTCTCGAAGTCTTAGGCCGAGGATAATTATCTTGTTTCTTCTTACCCTTCCCTCTGTTTCTTCTTGTTCCCATGTCAGTTCATTGATTGTGTCATTCCTGACCTTCCCGTTCTCCTGATCCTGTGCGATTTCCATGTTTTCACTTGTATCTATAATGAAGCTCTCCATCTTGTCGAGTCTTTTTTCAATATTTACAAGCTTTGCTCTCCATCGCTAGACTTAGATACTGTGTTTCACTGTAGCTTCCTTCCGATTCTTGTTTCTCACAGTTCATTCTTGTTGGTTTCTTATTGATATTTTCCAATACTTTCTGGTGATCTGTCAATGTTGCTTCTTTCTTTTGACGTAGGAGTATCCGATGGTGAGTAGGATTCTCTGAAACTCCTTCCGTTCCCACTCGAAGAATTTGATCTCGTCCTTGAATTTTGATTCTTTCAATTCTTCTTCGGTAAACTTTTTCGGCTTTTTCCATCTATGCCCTAAGACTGTCTGCATTTGACTTCACTATGCAGCCCACGTATCGCTAAGCGATTCTAACCTAAATCGTATGTTTTCATTGGTCTCATATCTGTAGAGTTATTCAACTTCGTTCCAGGTTACTTCTTTCACTTCTATCTCTATCCTTATCCTCCTCAATATTTTCTCACTAATTCTTCTGATTCTCTGGCTGAAGACGAATAAGAAGATAAGCTTCGTTCATTAACAATTTCGCAAGAGGGACTGGATTGTTCAGTGAAGAATCTCGATGATAACACCAAACCAGATCCTGATGGTATATCGGCATTTTCCATCAAATGATGTTAGTCTAACATTCGTGAAACAGTTCTACGAATTTTCAATAAATCATCACAGAATGGTGAATTTCCTCCAATCTATAAAATTGCATTCTTACAGCCAATTTTTAAGGATAAAAATGAACGAAATATTGGAAATTATCGACAAATTTCAACCCTTGGCTGTCTAGCAAAATTAGTTGATGCGTATGTAGCAAATCATCTGACTGAATTCCTTGCAGGTAAAATAATTCAAAATGGACATGGTTCTTTGAAGGGTCAATCAACAATAACCAATCCCATCCTCTATCAAGACTACTATATCAGAAGTTTGAGTGACTATGAACAAGTTGATTCGATATATATGATTCATTCTGGAGCAAGCTGGACAAAAGCGTCTCCGAGGGGGTCTGGGAAATATCCGCAAACATTTTCTCGTTTTAGAAAAAAAAACATCTTTGACCACGGTCACATATGCTCCAATCTGAACTGATGTGCACCAATCTGTGTGCAAGAACTTTCCAAAGTACTCCCGAGTACGTGTAAGGAGTTGTGGGGACGAGCCTTGAGCCAGGAGCGAGCTGTAGGTTCTATCTACCGTGTCAAAAATAGGCATTATTCTGGCTGTTTGGCTGTACGCGACCGAGAGTATGATTTTACTTGTTCTGCTCACAAATGAGATGATAGAATAGAATGAGGATCCAAACATACTTTTCCGACTCGAAATAGCCATCTGAACACAAATCTGAGGGCAGCGTAGCTCTAGAACGTCGTCTCATGCCTCAACGGCGTCCGAACCTGTCAACAGAGTCTAAATTGTTTTAGGTCCGAGAGGTGATTCTATAGGGCAAAATTGACTGCGGAATAGTGTTCAGATGGTTATTTCGAGGCGGAAAACATATTTGGATCCTCGTTCTAGCCCATTATCTCATTTGTAAGCCAGAACAAATAAAATCATGCTCTCGGTCACGTACGCCCAAATAGCCAAAATAATGCCTATTTTTGACACGGTAAATAGAACCTACAGCTTGCTCCTGGCTCGAGGCTCGTCCCCGCAACTTCTTACACGTACTCAAAGGTACTTTGGGGAGTACTATCACACAGATTGGTGCGAACCAGTCCAGATGAGAGCATATGGGCGAATCTCAGAATTCGGGCCACTTTCATTGAAAAATTTGGAAATTTTCAATATGGCAGGACATACCCGGCAAACTTCTTTTGGGTAATGTAGTACTCAAACAATGATCAAATAGTCGCGTAACTCATTCTGTAGCTTCGCTGCGCACTTGCTGTCGAATAACGGATGATCCTATGCATTTAAATGGGGGCCTTGTGTTACAATCATTCTCATGAGGATACTTTCTCGCAGAAATGGGGTGACCGTCGTATAAGAAAAGTGAGGAAATGTCATGATCAACATTATGCGACACTTCCCAATGGCCTCTGTTACGAAATAAAGATACTCTACAGTCATCAAAATGCACGTTTCCGTCGATTCTCAATTTTTATGAGCCTCGCATTCCTCCCGGGGTAGGTCTACGATTGGGGCAGTTTGTATGTCCGTTTCTGTTATCCTAGAGATCAAATTACACGTGGTTCTAGGAGCAACGGAGTCCACATTTTCATGTCCCATGAGAAAGAGACATTTTCAAGGCTTAATTACGCAGAAGCAATTTTTCTTCCCATCGTGACAACAGCCACCGGGATTTGATGACATCAATGGGGCTTATCTAGATTTATAGGTTCCTTCGTGTTGAATCAGATCCCGTCTCCAGAATTTCATTATTTTCATCGCCCCGATGACAGGATCGTAAGCAAGAGCGATTCTTAAAAATGACAACAATTTTGTGACACACCAACAACCTCCATCAGATCTCGCATCTCAGCGAGGACGGCCGTGAGGCAGAGGTAATTCAATTCTTCAAAGTGTAATCAATCACCCATCCAATTCCCAGTGTGGCGTCCCAGACGACGCAACTGTTAAGATAATATTTCTCAACATGGAGATATATTATTTTAACTGATATATCGAATCAACTTGTTCATAGTCACTCAAACTTCTGATAATGTAGTCTTGATAGAGGATGGGATTGGTTATTGTTGATTGACCCTTCAAGGAACCATGTCCATTTCGAATTATTTTACCTGCAAGGAATTCAGTCAAATGAGTTGCTACATACGCATCAACTAATTTTGCTAGACAGCCAAGGGTTAAAATTTGTCGATAATTTCCAATATTTCGTTCATTTTTATCCTTAAAAATTGGCTGTAAGAATGCAATTTTATAGATTGGAGGAAATTCACCATTCTGTGATGATTTATTGAAAATTCGTAGAACTGTTTCACGAATGTTAGACTAACATCTTTTGATGGAAAATGCCGATATACCATCAGGATCTGGTTTGGTGTTATCATCGAGATTCTTTACTGAACAATCCAGTCCCTCTTGCGAAATTGTTAATGAACGAAGCTTATCTTCTTATTCGTCTTCAGCCAGAGAATCAGAAGAATTAGTGAGAAAATATTGAGGAGGATAAGGATAGAGATAGAAGTGAAAGAAGTAACCTGGAACGAAGTTGAATAACTCTACAGATATGAGACCAATGAAAACATACGATTTAGGTTAGAATCGCTTAGCGATACGTGGGCTGCATAGTGAAGTCAAATGCAGACAGTCTTAGGGCATAGATGGAAAAAGCCGAAAAAGTTTACCGAAAAAGAATTGAAAGAATCAAAATTCAAGGACGAGATCAAATTCTTCGAGTGGGAACGAAAGGAGTTTCAGAGAATCCTACTCACCATCGGATACTCCTACGTCAAAAGAAAGAAGCAACATTGACAGATCACCAGAAAGTATTGGAAAATATCAATAAGAAACCGACAAGAATGAACTGTGAGAAACAAGAATCGGAAGGAAGCTACAGTGAAACACAGTATCTAAGTCTAGCGATGGAGAGCAAAGCTTGTAAATATTGAAAAAAGACTCGACAAGATGGAGAGCTTCATTATAGATACAAGTGAAAACATGGAAATCGCACAAGATCAGGAGAACGGGAAGGTCAGGAATGACACAATCAATGAACTGACATGGGAACAAGAAGAAACAGAGAGAAGGGTAAGAAGAAACAAGATAATTATCCTCGGCCTAAGACTTCGAGAACAAAACATCAGGGAACAAATTCAAGGATGGATGAAAGAAAAAATAGAAATTGATGTAGTGGTCATAAGATGCTGGGAGATAGAAGGACGAGAGAATGCAATAGATGCAGGATGTGAAAAAGGAAGTAAGAGAAAAGGAATATTAATGATCAAGAAGAATTTGGAAGGATCTGATAAGTATATTGATGAAGACTTGACAAACAAGGAATGAAGCATAGAAAAGAAACTGAAGGATATAGCAAAATCACATACTGAACAAGGGAGAAGAACTCTGGTAAGGGATCATTCCATAATTATAGATGAGAAAATCTGGAATTGGAGTGAAAAGAATCAGAACATATTTCAAACTGACAAGATATAGGAAGAAAGAAGTATACAGAATCAGCACAGTAACACTAAGATTCCATCCTGAAATATTGCGGGAATGAGAAGCCTATATAAAGATTACTGGAAGTACATTGAAGAATTTGATATGATGAGATTATCTGAGACCTGGTGCAAAGGGAGAGGAAGAAAATGGATCAAAGATAACCTGAGGGATTATGATATAGAATTCAAGAATGCAGCAAGAATACACGGAAAAGGACGGGCAATATGACAAATGATACTAGCAACAGAGGAAAAATTATATTAAGCATCAAGGAAGCCCAAAGCCGGGACAGTAATGAGATATTGATGAAGAGTATAGAAATAGATAACAGAAAATGGAAGATTATATACACATACATGAATAAGGAGAAAGACAAGAACTAGACAACGATAGAAGAAAAAGGTCAAACGATTTAACTTGAGAATTTAATGATTTTAGGGGATCTGAGCGCAAGGATGGGGAACACGGCGAGATAATTTCGAAGAATGGAGTCATAAATATGGAAGGTAGGGAAATGTCAGAAACAATAAGCAATTAGGAGCTATTTATAGCGAACGGAATGATGAAAGGTGATAGATTAGGTGACTATACATAAATGGGCCCAAGAAGCGATGCAGCCATTGACTATCTAGTGATGAACAGTGAAGGTAAAGAAGGAATAGAAGAAATGAAAGTAGGTCATCGAATGAAGTCTGATCATCTGCCCTTAGGAATGAGAATAGGAGAGATGCAAAAGAGGCATGAAATGAACAAAGAGGTGCAGAAGTGGGACACAGAAGTGGTCGAAGAATACAGAGTAAACTTAAGAAGAGATAGTCGAGTTACCGACTGGATCAGCTTGGTACACAAGATCAAAGAAGCAATAAGCAAAGAAGAAGGAATGATAGGAAAAATGAACTCACAAAAATGGTGGGACGAAGGATGTTGAGGAACAAAAAAGAAGTTCAAAGAAGCATTCGTCCAGATAAGGAAGGGTTTGACAAGCAACTAGAGCATGACAGAATGGAAAAGGAGTACACGCTACTTAGAGAGAGAAAAAGGACTGAAAAGAGAGAGGATGATTTAAGAGCTACTAAAGGACGAATCGGGGAAGACGTTCTGGAGAACCGTGAATAGAAAAAGAACAAGAAGGGAAAAAGTGGATGAAAGTATCAAAGACAAAGACTGGCTGAATCACTCCAAAGAGATGACTCGAAACTTCCAATCGATTTGAATAACCGAAAATCGAAAGAAAATATTTCGCTTGCCGCAGCCCGGTGCACGATTATCCCTTCGATTTTCACTTCGGGACGACGAAAATAGATGCCTGAATCTCTTCCACCCCCATTGGTGAATGCGAACAACCCCTATGCGGGGGTTGAAAATCGAAAAAATTCACGGCGGCGCTCCGGATCGCCGGTGCACGATTATCGCTTCGATTTATACTTCGGAACCACAAAAATAGATGCCTGATTTGTTTTCAGCCCCATTGGTGAATGCGAGCAACCCCTATGCGGGGGTTGAGAATCGAAAAAATTCACGGCGGGCGCTCCGGATCGCCGGTGCACGATTATCGCTTCGATTTTCACTTCGGAACCACAAAAATAGATGCCTGATTTGTTTTCAGCCCCATTGGTGAATGCGAGCAACCCCTATGCGGGGGTTGAGAATCGAAAAAATTCACGGCGGGCGCTCCGGATCGCCGGTGCACGATTATCGCTGCGATTTCCTCTGGACACAATGCACTCTGCCGAATAAATAAACGCTATTCCATTAACGGTCGACTCAATAGTACTCCTCTGGAGATCAGGGCCGTACTGTGAATCTGAGTTACTGCCATTGTTGTATTTAGCGACACCGCCAAATTCATCAATAATTGACTGAACTGCGTAATTGAGATTGTCGTTTTCTCTAAGTTGATCTTTTAAGGAAAAATTCGCTTCAATTTCAGAGTGCAGTGTTGCATATTCATGAGAGTGTTATGAAGATAGTCTACTTCTACCTCTTCTAATAAGCTAGAATTGGAAACTTGCAGATTTCCGTCGAGAGAGTCTTTTTCCAGTTGTTCAAAGTGATATGCGAGCATGTATCCTTCCGTTAAGGATGATGCTTGTACCAGAGTTTTGATAACGAAACTGCTGGACAACAATTTTCCTCTCTCCTCCAGGGCAAGCTCAGATTCTCCTGGTAAGACGTTTCCCGGTATGCTCTGTCTGTAACCTAGTGCTTTGCGTATCTCTGCATATTGAATTCTCTCGATCATTCTTATTTTATCTTCCCGACGCGGAAAGTACATATAACATTCATATTCAATAATGGAGTGGACATAGTTTTTATACAGTTTATTCAGAGTTTGGGGATCAGACCCCCGCCATGTTCCGCACAAATATTTCACAATGTTCATGGCTCACATACACTCTCCCTTGATGAACTCGAAGTGTGGTGCAAAATCCATTCGATGGTCAAGTATAATGCCCAAAAATTTCACCGAACTAGTCGACTCCATTTCATGATTGTCGATAGTAATCGATGTCTCGCCTGGCCCAATGTTCTTGTTATTGAAATGAATTAGAACTGTTTAACATTCATTGAGCTCTAGACTCAGGTTCCTGGAGATCTCTCATCATTGACAGCTCGCTAAATACGTTCTAACAACTAGAAGAAGAGTGAAATGTGCTATAGAGACAGATGTCGCACAGTGGGGCCAAGAAGTTCTTGAGTACTTCGCCATTACGTGAATTTGCAACCAATCGACATATGCGCAAACAGAAGACTTTTGGATGAATGAGAACAACCTCATGCGTCTGCGCATATGTCGATTGGTTGCAAATTCGCGTAAAGGCGAATTATCCAAGAACTTCTCGGCCCCATTGTGTGTCGTCAGCAAACTTTGAACTGAGCACGCTACGTGGAATACTGTGGAAAATATCTTTGATGTACATGATCAACAAGAGAGAGCTCTGCACATCCCCCTCCCCCAGCGGAACTCCTGTACCAGCTATGCGACATTCTCCTTCCAACAAATCTGTAAATATCAGTCTCTCTTGTATCAAAAATTTGACAAAACTCAGGATTTTCCTGCCAAATGGGTTTATTCGAGATTTTTATCGCCAACCCCTACTTTTCTCGATGGATTATGATTCTTCATTGTTTCATCTATTAATATAAGTATTTCATATACGACTTCTCCGTTGTCAGCGTTCACCCATTCACACGGTGGTCCTAAGGCCGGGAGAAGATGAACAAAAATGACGAGAAAAACTGAGTACGCTATCACTCCCCTTGCAATTTTCCACTCAACAATTCATCTTCACCGAAATCGGATCTGCTCCCGCCTCATAATGCGGCAATGGATTGTATTTTCGCATTCAAACCGATGTAATTTCAGCCTAAATCCAGCCTTTGAGGGTCATCTTTCACGGCAAAGCTTCTAACTCCGGCCCACTCACTCATTCTTCAACGTATCCCAACTAATTCTGTAGATATGAACAAGAGCTCGAAAATAAGCCGAGGTACGGTGGGTTTCGGATCACCAGAGCTAATGCACGCCATTGTCGAGGAGTATAAATTTTATATCCCGAAAGCACGCAATCTTTTCCCTTTGACAAATCGAGGCTTCTCGAGCCTCTAACTTCGGTGGATCTTAGAATTTTCCAACGAACTCCAGCTCATTCCGAAACTAATTACAAAATCTCCACTCCAAAAAGTTGTGGTGCGTTGAGTTCAAGTGAGTTGAGAGCAAAATGCTTTATGAGAATGGATCACACTTGTCGTTTTCCAGAGACAAAATCAAACATCCCCGAGCTCGGGATTCTAGTGCATGTATATATCCATATTTTTTCGTTCATTTTGAATCACCTACAACTGAATCACAAACAACTAGGAAACGAGACAAGATGATTGAAAAATTAGGCTCGGAAACCTACATCGGAGTTGCAAACCCGAAAAGGCTTGAACCTGTCTCTGGAAAACGACATTTATGCTCCATCCACATAGAAACTTTTGCTCCTAACTCATTCAAACTCAACGCACCACAACTCATTGTTAAGATTCTGTAATTAGTTTTGAAACGAGCTGCGGTACGTCGGTAATACTAAGATGTGCCGGAGTAAGAGGCCCGAGAAGCCTCGATTTGTCATAGGAAAAGGATTGCGTGCTTTCGGGAAATGAAATTTATACTCCTCGACAATGGCATATATTACCTCCAAATGTCTCGGAATTCGGTCCGAAAATCACCAAATCAACCCTCCCAACAAAGTTGTCCTCGTGAAATTTGACGATCTTTTTGGATAAAATAGTATCATCCCTGTGGAAAGTGACTGAGTACGTTCAAGTGAGCTTGTTACGCAAAACACAGCGTTTTTGGCACCTTTCAATTTTTTCCGAGCTGTTGTACCACCTAAAAGATTGGGCAAAATTTTTCTCCTTTATGGAATACACAAAAATCCACGAAAAAATATTTTTTCGCGACCTGCACGTACCGCCTCGTTTATTCGGTAAATTTTTCATGATTTGAAAAAATTTTCTTGCCGCAGTGTGACAGTAAAGAACCCTGGGAATAACTTCTCCATATTCGTTGCGTTGAGATAGATTCTTGTGACTTTTTTCAGAATTTTTGGTCGATTGGTCTCGCCACACTAAAATAAATACCGCTCAACAGCTCTTTTCAGCGTATGTCGGCCTAGAGTGCTCTAAGGGTCTGAATTTCTTCCCGAAGGTATGTTCTACATGTATCAACTAAACACCTTAATTTTCCTGGCGATGTAGCCTGGGGCTGATTTCACCATCTTATCCGGCGATACCCTTAATCGGTTTATTTTTATTCAGTAATTCGCATCTGCTGTGCATGCGCGTTTCGCAAGATCTCTGGGAGCATATTCAATTGTTAGCCAGTGTAATTTTCTTCAGGATGACCACTCGAACAAGTCAATTTGATGAAATAGGGCGAGAACCACGGCAGGCTCAAGCGATACAAAAATTCAAGATACTGATTCCGTGAATGTGGAGTTTCCTTCAACGATTTGTCGAACTCCTACTAATGTGTCTCTTGATACGGGACGATCCAATGCAAGTCATGTGTGTTTTTCTACGTATTTTCCAACGTAAAATCGATGACGTTGTCAGTTCAGTACCGAACCTTTAATATTTTTTGCTGGACTCAAAAATCCATTTACAATATACATTCCTCAGAATTGATCCCTTGGATCTTTTTATTCCTTGAACCATCTACTTGTCTCATCCCATCACATCGAATCGACTTTTTCGAGTACCCATTCCGAAAGAAATCATACTAGCTATCGGTTGAAAATACGTCCGGAGACGCAGATTTATATTATATCAATTCATTATGAGGTGGGTGTACCCAACTTGCCCCCATTAAGCCATTTCCTTAATAACTTTGGCCAATCTCCATATTTTCCAACGTACCTTGGCTTATTTTTAAGCTTGTCTCAAGACCTTTAGAAGGAGCTGAGATACGTCCAATTTGGATGAAAGTTTGTTCGCCTTTGATTCTGTTTTTTTACACTATCAAGAATGTCCGTGCTGAATTTCACATCTATATTACTGAAATTGTCCGTTCTGTAACCAAATAATGCACTGATTTCTGATTTGTGTCGAGTCAATCGTTCTCTCGAGTGGTGAAAATGTTTGTTAACATTTTCGAAATTATCGGTACTTGTAATCATTTTGAATTCTCCAAATGGAATGGACAGCTAGATCTTGGAAAGAGTTTCAATTGAAGCTATTACACGCTTCAATTACGTCAGAAATTCACTGAAATATGGTGAGAGTACCCAACTTGCCCCCATATGCCGATCTTAGGAATGGGCGCTCGTTGACCTTCCCGCAATTTTTTTTTACGTTTGTTACGTTAAAATATGAGAAAGTACGTAGTTTTCATCGACCCCGGATCATTTCTGCGTTCTCCAGAAAATATAAAGTGAGTTGTCCATTTTTCGTGTTTGCACGGCTAAGAAATCGAGGAGGAAATCGCGTTCACTAAAACTGGTGCCAATTTATTTTTATTCGACCAATCTTGACGTACCTTAGCGCATTCGATTCCTTGTCTCAAGACCTTCAAAATCCGCTCTTCAGGGTTGGAGAACTCTGATCTGGAGCGATTTTATGTACAAAACACGAAGATGGTTTGAGAATCAAGAAGGCCGACATCGGAGTGTACCCAACATGCCTCCATATGGTTATCTCGGAAAGGCGTGCAGTATGGCTTTTTTTACCACTCATCACGTCAGAATAGGTCGGAAATAGTGTTTTGGGCCAACTAAAAGCTACAAATGCCACTGCGCGGTGATCAAAACGGGTCAAAGCCATTTTTCGCATTTCATCGCCGATTTACATTGTTTTAAATGATGGGGGCAAGTTGGGTACACACTTTTGTAAACTCTCAAAAATCACCTTTTGGAAGAATTCAAACAGCTTGGCTCCACTATATCCAAATTGGACGTATCTCAGCTCCTTCTAAAGGTCTTGAGACAAGCTTTAAAATGAGCCAAGGTACGTTGGAAAATATGGAGATGGGCCAAAGTTATTAAGAAAATGGCTTAATGGGGGCAAGTTGGATACACCCACCTCATAATGAATTGATATATACCTATTTTCACGAGTGAAAGACAGTGGTTTTCATGTATTTTTGCTATGTTGTGGTGAATTCATGGATTTTGAAAGTTTGTTTGCCTTTGATTCGATTTTTATACACTATCAAGAATGTCTGTGCTGAATTTCACATCGATATTACTGAAATTGTCAATTATTAATTTGAATGGCCAGATAGATCTTGGAAAGAGCCTCAATTCAAGTTGTCACACGCCTGAATCGTATGAAGATTGACTGAGTTAAAAATAAATTTCGTCAGTAATGTTGGGCTCATAAAATCAATGATACTGTAAAGAAAAATTGAAAATGAACAACTTTTATCCTGAGCAATTTTCCGCTAAACCTAAATGTTTCCGACTAAATCGCTATCTTAGCTCAAGAGTCACGAAAATCCTAGAAATAACACGATTTTTAACCCACTAGCCCATCGTTCCCCTTCACCAAAGTGTATAGAAAAGTTGTATCTTTTGATGGACAACAACATCCCATTAGAATTAGCCAGGGCGATGTACATAGTTTCGAGCTGTGAACCAAACATGGCGTTCCCAATGTATTTCAAATGGGGAGGTTATGCGCTACTACGGCTTTTGAGGTCAGTTTCGATGGAAATGGAGTACGGACCCATTTTTAGGCCCAAAAAGCCTATCTTTTCCAGGACTTTTGGGGCCAAAACTTTTGGAGCAGATTTCGGCCTATATGCATAAGGTCCTTTTGTGAGAATTCGATTACATCACCATTTCGAGTCCCACTAAACGCCGCCGCATTGACTGAGTATAACCCACGATTTGTAGGCAACTTAGAAGCCTAACAAATCACCTACCTCAGGCAGGATAGCTCATTTACTCGTCAGAGCAGTGAGAACTTGGGACCAAATCATCGATTTTTCAAATTACAGACACGGAGTTTACATTTCGACGATGAAACCAGTCATATTATACCTTCCCCAGAGAAATCGTGGTCTGCATATACATGTGCTTGACGGGAAATATGTTGTTTTAGGTCATGGAAGACTTCCTAGTAGGCTAGTATATTCCTCTGGAAAATCGCGAGCCATTACACGCAATTGACGCGCCTATGGAGAATGACCCATATGCTTCTCCATACATTTGCCCCGCGGGGCCCCCACGGGGAAGCTCTGTTGACGCGGGGGAACTCCTGATCGGGTTATGTATTGATGTTGGTTCCTTGTTATACAACCATTGGCACATTTACTTCTTGTAAATAATCTTCATCACTATGAATCAACCAGTCCAAGACATGGAGCATGGAACTAGAGTTGATACGGTTAGTGAAGTGTTAGCTTGCGACAATATGAATGGAAAGGAGGAATTAGGATGACTGATTGAGTAAACTTCTTTTGATTGCAGACTGTATCAGCACCATGCAAATCTTTGAGGAATGGATGTCGTTCAACAATCAATTTTTTCCCTGTAGCTTGATGGAAAACTCTCCTGTCTCGTATATCCTGCAGTGTAAAAGTCAGTGACAGTATCAATGGTATAGTAAAAGACTCAAATTATTCTTGTACAAGATTGGTGTGATGTATACTTCTCAGAGCGATATGATGTACACTCACCAAGGACTTGAACTGACTGGGACGAAATTTGAATGTTGACCATTTGTGACCTGCACAACTTCAAGTCGTTGAAAAGGGGACCCACCAAATTGAATTTAAAAAATCATGCTAAATAGTAACATTTTATACGCATTTAATTCAGAAAAATTTGCTGTTTTGTAAATGATTACTGGATCGGATTGCGCATATCCGCAATGAAAGAAAATGCTGAATTGCGGGGGGGGGGGCTGAATTCATCGTATAGCATAATATTATATGTGATTTTCGCCCGTTCGAGTTCTCCCCGAGTGAACTAGGTGGTCGCGTCGCATCTGCGGTGCTGGTAAATTGGACTATAATTCGGTGAGATCATTGAAGATCATGTTTCACCAAAGCATTGAATTGTAGGGTTAAGTGCGGTGGGGCATTTGTTGTGTTATTGTGTTTCTTTTTTTTTTTTTTTTTTTTTTTTAAGGTGGTTGTAGGGCAAATACGCTGCGACGTACGAAGGAGAGGCACCGGTCAGCCAAACACGGCTGGCCAGCACCTCCCCAACAGTCCCGGGCTGGAATCCGCATCGATACGGCCATCCGAACCGGGTAAACCCTCTCTTCCTTCTCCGTTGGCGCCGGCCATTGGACAAGGGAGAGATCCACCAACTTACCAATCCGGCCCCGGCACCGCGTGAGCATTACTTCAGGGCCGGCGGCGTCTCGCGCTCAGGATCGAGCGTCTCTCTTCTCACGACTCGCAGGTGTTGTTTCCCTTTCTTCGATCTTCTTCCATCTCTTCATTCTTCATCTTCTTTCTTCTCTCTTCTTTCTTCTCTCTTCCCTCTTCAGTCCATCATATTCCTCCTGGAACCATTTGGACCTCTTCTGTTTCAATCGGCAGAGTCACTGTAATTCGCCTGCTTCGAGGCGCCTTACTTCCCTCTCTTTCTCTTCTTTGCGGGTCATCACCAGCTTGATGTATCCGGTGAGTCTATCCCATGTCTCCTGGTTGCGGAGCAAGTACGGGACGAGATTCTCCGGTGTTAGTTGAGCACCCAGCCATTCATCCAGCTCGGCGCGCTCTCTCCGGGTGTCGCTGCACTTGAACAGGGCATGTTCGGCGTCATCCCATTCGTCCCCGCATAACTGACATGCTGGGGTCGTCCTCTTCTTGAACCTGGTTAGATAGGAACCGAAGCAACCATGATCGCTCAGTGCCTGCGTCGTCCAGTAGTCCATCTCTCCGTGGGTGCGTTCCGCCCACTTGGCTACGTCACGGATCAGCCGGTGCGTCCATCTGCCGTTTGCAAATGGCGAATCCCACTCAGTTTGCCAATGCTCAAGGGTGGTTTCCTTCTCGTTGTCGCGGATGATCTCCTTCATCGTCGGAGTGAGTACTCGTTCGGCTCCGATCACTTTTTGGCGGTCCCAGATCCTCACTCGCTCCGCGACGAGCAAGTGGATGGGCGGAGTACTCGCCAATACGTAAGCCGCATCTCCTGACACAGTGCGGTAGGCACGGATACTCCTCAGGGCCGCTCTTCGGTGGACAGGCCCCATTCTTTTCTCGATTATGGTCTTCTCTACTCTCTTCCCCCACACGGGTGCACCGTACAGCATGATGGAAGTAGTGACGGTGTTGAGAAGTGCGCGCCTCTTTTCGTTGGGTCCTCCGATATTCGGCATAAGCCGCTGGAGCGCCGCACCGACCCTGCTCGCCTTCTGGGCGGCTTCCTGGATGTGCTTCTTGAACGACCACTTGTCGTCGAGCCATACACCGAGGTATTTCAGCTCTGTCTTCCGTGGAATCTCTTGCCCGTTGATATAAAACCGGGGTAAGTCAAACTTCCTACGCCTTGTGACCACGATTGCTTCGCACTTCTTGACAGCGAGCTCCAGAAGCCTGCTAATCATCCACTCGTAGACTCGGGCCAGCGCTTCGTTCGCGCGTCTACCCAAGAGTTCCTCGTTGTCAGCCCATACTATGAGTCCCGCGTCGTCCGCGAAAGCCACTATTATCACTCCTTCTGGCAGTTCGATAGACAGTAAGCTGTCATACTGGGTGTTCCAGTTGAACGGCCCGGAGACCGATCCCTGTCCGATTCCGGCGGACAGTACCCGAATCTCTTGTCCCTCGTCGGTGTCGTACACGAGGGTCCTGTTCCGCAGGTAGTCACTCGTGACGGCTAGTAGATAGGGGGGCACTTTACCTGCTTGGGATTGATAGACTCGCTCCCAGCTCGCGCAGTTGAATGCGTTCTTTATGTCCAACGCAATGATGGCACAGAATCCTCCTCTTCCTTGGTATGGGTTCCCTACCGACGCTTGAACCCGTTCTTGGACCGCCTCGATCGCGTGCACAGTGCTCCGTCCCTTCCGGAACCCGAACTGCATTGGTGATAGCCCACCGCCTTCTTCGTAGGCTTTTTCCACCCTGTTGAGCACCATCCTCTCGTACATTTTCCCGATATTGTCGAGCATGCTGAGAGGGCGTTGACCTCCTTGACCCTTAGGTATCAGGACCAGCTTCTGGCGTTTCCACTTGTCCGGGAAAGTTCCCGCGCTCAGACAGATGTTGAAGAGGTCGAGGAGTAGATCTGGCTTGTATTTGAAGACCAGTTTCAGAGCCTCGTTTGGGATGCCATCCAGGCCAGGGGCCTTGCCGTTCGGCATTCTCTTCGCCGCTATGAGTAGCTCTTGCATAGTGAAGAGCGGGATGGGGTCTTCGCTCTCCGTAGGGGATGTAACTCTGGGTCCTCCTGCTGGGAAGAGGTCTTCCACGATGGTGCGCAATGTTGCTGCATCGGTCGGTGCTGGGTTGCCCCTCCGGGGTCGGACCTTTGACATGACCACGCGATATGGCGTGCCCCAGGAGTCTTCGTTAACCATGTCGCACAGTTCACCCCAGCACTTCTCTTTGCTCCTCCGGATGGCTAGAACGAGAGCCTTCTTTGCTTCTTTGTACGCTCTGTCATCTTCCGCCAGCGATGGTCGTTGCAGCTTCCTTGTTCGCCATGCGGTCCTCCTTTTCTTGTTGCTCGTTCTTCGTAGAGCCTTGATCTCATCGGTGATCCAGTACTCTGGTTTCCTCCAAAAACATGGTGTTGTCCTGCGAGGCATCGAGGCGTCGCAAGCTCTCGTGATGGCGGATGTTACCATCGCTACAGCCTCGTCCGAGGCGGAGTTCATCGGGAGATCTTCGACTGTTTCTATCGATTCCCGGAATTTTCCCTCGTCCAGCTTCCGTACCTGCCACCCCGTTGGTCGCGGTCTGCGTGTCGTCTGTCTCTGTCCGTCAGTCCTAAGTCGAAACCGAATATGTCGATGGTCACTCAGTGTTTCCGTGTCCAGAACTTCCCACGATGTCATACGTCCCATGAGCGACGGGCTCATGAACGTCAGGTCGAGGACTGATGATGAACCTCCCTCCCGGGACCGAGTGTCGTGCCGGTAATAGGTGATAACCCCCGTCTCGTTCGCGAGCACTAATCCCAATGCCTCCATGGCATCAGCGAGTATTACCCCCCGTCTATCGCGCGGCCCCCCGCTCCAAGTCGGTTCCTTGGAGTTGAAATCTCCCGCGATTATAACTGGGCCCCCCCATTGCCTCACATCCTCTTCTAGGTCGTGGAGCTCGTCTTCAAATTCGTGCGTCTTGAGCGACGGCGAGTAGTAGCAGCTGTATACAGCTGTGCCCCCTATGGTCTTTCGAGCATAACCGCGGCCACTAACAGCTGGTTCAGTCTCGCGGATCGCGGGATTCGTGATCTGAATTACAGCGGTCCCCCAGTGATCGAATGTGGAACGGGAAAGTTCGCGCTTCCGAGGCGGTTCGGAGATGATCAGAACATCGATACCCCCTTCTTTGGCGGCAGTGTGTAGGAGGTCACAAGCTTCCCCGCTTCTC
Organism: Eretmocerus hayati; assembly: GCA_029851415.1. Taxonomy (NCBI): domain Eukaryota; kingdom Metazoa; phylum Arthropoda; class Insecta; order Hymenoptera; family Aphelinidae; genus Eretmocerus; species Eretmocerus hayati. The sequence goes on from CM056744.1 coordinate 46,183,563, forward strand.
CTGAGGTTGGCTTGGATGAAGTTAGCCATTTCTTCCCCCCCTGCGTCTATATGTCGCCCTCGCGTTTTGGTAGGCTGTGCAGTTGCTGGAGCCCCACCTGTGGTCAGATCTGGTTCCGATAGCCACGCAGCTGAGGCATTTTGGTTTCTCTTTACAGGTAGCGGCGAGGTGTCCTGGTTCACCGCACTGGAAGCAGAGTTTCGGTTGACGTTCCTCTGCCTTCTCTTTTTTGCAGCCTGAGGCCTTGTGGCCATACTCTAGGCAGTTATAGCAGCGTGGGATGCCTCCCTTCTCGCGGATTCTCACTCTGCTCCATCCCACCTTGGGTTCTTTCCAGTCCAGGAGGCGGTGAGCGAGCCTCGCTGGGATGGACACAACCGCTGTTTGGGTGCCTCGGGAGCCGTTTCGCAGGCTCTTAACTATTATGGCTCCATCCTCGTTTTCTGGTAGGGCCTTCGCGAGGTCCTTCTGCACTTTAGTTTTGTCGACATCGTAGTCGACTCCGAGAACCTCGAGGGTCATGCTATTTGCGAGGCAGTGGACGGCCCCTTCTTGCCCGACGACTGGTGTCAGAGCCGCTTTGATGGCTGCAGCGTCGGTGCCCTTCCTCAGTTCAATGAGGATTTGTCCTTCCTGTGTTTTGCGGATGCCCGTGACTCTAGAGCCCACTTCTTCATTAAGGTCATCCGTCTTTATCTTGCGCAGCATATCTGCGTAGCTTAACCCACCTTGGTTTGCCGTGACGAGAACGGCGTCGGATTTCGCTCTTCTTGGCTTCATCTTTGCCTTCTTTCCAGCGGTGTCACTTGATCGACCGCTTTTCTTTGCCCTCTTCGTATTTCTCTTAGAGACCACTTCCTGCCAAGGCCCGTCCTGCTTGGGCCTATTAGGAGTCGATGTCGAGCGCGGTGTTTCGAGGGCTCCCGATGGATGTCCCCGTCGCGTCCTCTTCGTATCGTGCTGTTTCCCTTGTCGCGATTCCGGTTTATTCGCCCCCCTTCCCTGTGTGCCGCTTCCCGACGCGGCTGGCGCAGAGGGCTGCGCACTCCTCTTCTTTTTTAGGGTCTTCTCCGCTTCGAGAAGTGTGGTCTCGAAAGCCGCTCTCTTCCCTTTGTCTGCCGCAAGTAGGCCTTCGAGAGCGTGGCCAATCTTCTTGAGCTCTTCCATGTCGCCCCGAGTTCCTTCTGGGATGTTGGAAGCAGACTCGGCTATCCCTATGACCAAGTTCAGGTGGTCGAGGAGAAGATGAGTCTTCTCCTCCATCTGTTCTCGGCACATTTTCAAGTCCCTCCATCCTTCCATTAGATCGGGGGCCTTGTCTCCATTTCTTTGTCGACTGGCCTTCTCAGGTGTGGGGAACCGATCGATGTCCATATCCTCCGGTGTTTTTTGACCTTTTTCGAGTCCACGGTCACAGTCCTTGGATGTCAGGGTGTCTTCTGACTTCTGGGACTCCGTGGTGGTGTTAGAGTCCCCTGAATCCGAGCTGGAATCGGCGGTATCGTCTCCCTTGTTCTTGTCTTGCGTAAGCTGGATCTTGATCGCGGGGTTGATCTTCATAAGCTTGTCTGCCGCCGCTTGCGCTTCTCAGCAACCTTCGCGTTCTTCTCTTTTTGGCTCAAGAATGTGAGCTTCGATTGTTTCAGCGTTCGCTTATCTACTTCCTCACCCAGACCCTTTCTCTTCCTGCTGTTCGGGGTGAGGTCTACTCCTTTCTGGTGTTGGTCCTTTGCTCCAACTATCTTCGCCAGAGGCGTGTTTCCATCGCTTGTAGCTTTACGCGTGAGTCCACCAGCCAAGTGTGCCACTGGTAGCGCGCTTTGCATCGTTGGGCCCCCCCCCCCCCCCCCAAGATCCGAATGGGGCCCCGCTTTACTTGGGGAATTCTTGCCGTCAATGCTGGACATCTTCTTCTTTCTTCTTTTTCCAGGGCCTGGAATCGCATGCTGGCCGACCCCGGACCAGACCAGCACGGGTGTGGTGTGTTGTGTGATGCGTGTTCTGTATAATGTTGGTATGTCTGTGTAATGCTTGAGCAAGCGTAAGTATGGTGCGTGTAGAGTGTAGTGTGTGTGTTAGTGTGAGTGTAGGACTCGGGTCCGGAGGGGCGTCACTCCCTCAAGCTCCAAGTGCAACCCTAAGGTCACACCCAAAGCCCCCTACGGGGTGTTATTGTGTTTCTCTCGCTCTCTCTCTCTCTCTCTCTCTCTCTCTCTCTCTCTCTCTCTCTCTCTCTCTCTCTCTCTCTCTCTCTTTCTCCCTTTCTCTCTCTCTCTACCGCACCTAGATTATTGCGCGGTCGTGTACCTCGACGCCACGGACGAACAGCGGCAACGGGTACAGAGACTAAGCAATTCATGTGTGAGATATATTTTTGATCTTAGGAGAGACGAGCACATCGCCCCGTTTAGGGAGCGCTTGGGTTGGTTACGTACTGATTCGCGGAGAATGTACTTCGCAGCTCTCTTGATGCATAAGATCATGCACTTAGGAGAACCTGGCTACCTAGCTGCGATGTTTACCAGGTACCAATCCGAACGCCCCGCACGGGGTGATCTAGAAGAGCGGGTACTCAAAGTTCCCAACATGAGACTTGAATATGGAAGATCTTTCCAGGTCCAATGTGCTCATTTGTGGAACTTTCTCCCTCCGGGCTTTCGGCAGCTTGGGGAGATATCATTATTTAAAGAGTCCTTAAAAGACTTCCTGTTAACACTATCCTCCCAAAGGATTGATGTGGAGAAAAAACACTATTTTAATTTGTAAACTGTGATAGGCATGAGCCCGTTTCAATTGATGTCTTCTACTTCTATGCGTGACTTTTTCGTTTCCGAACTGAGATTCCTGTGATATGACTGTGGGCCCATGTCTTTTTTTTTATATGTCTTCCCAAATGGGGAAATGTTTTCTTTTCCTCAACCTTTTTTGTTAAGACTGATATATGTATATATATGAGTGATTCTGGAGCAAGCTGGACAAAACCGTCACCAGGGGGGTCTGGGAAAAATCCGCAAAAATTTTTTTTCATCAGTACTATGTTGAAATAGTACGAAAAAATTTTTTTCAGATTTTTTCGGCCCCCCCCTGTGGGCCCCAGGGCCCATGAAAGGGCCATTTGAGGCCCTTTTTTAGCCTATTCTAGGAAAATCATAGCTCCGACGCAATTCAATATTTTTCAACGTACTTGGGCGCATTTTTCTCGTCAAGACTAGTACTTTGGAGAAAAAAATTGTCTAAGGCCACCTAGTGAGCCTGACGACTTCTGCCACCTATTTATTGAGAGCAAATTTTAGCGATTTTTGGGCTTGCTTCAAAGTGATGTAGCTCTCACTAGACATGTGATAATCGACTTTTACAAGTAGTCATTTTGAAGGTCTTGAAAATACCTACAATTTGCCTACTTGTAAAAGTTAATTATCGCACTTTTTGTTGGAGCTACAGTCGATACAAGTTGAGCTATTTACGAAAAAGTCGAAAATTCAGGACTCGATTCCAAAAATATATCTTAATTTTTTTTCACCAAACTTGTGCGAAAATGTTCTTTCAGACATCTACTTTTAGTAAAAAAAATTTGGCGGAGGTTATTTTTTTTTATTTTTTTTTGCCGAGCGTTACAAAATGCCGCATTTCGCGGTTTTAGCAAAAACAGCATCTTTGACCACGGTCACATATGCTCCCATCTGGACTGATGTGCACCAATCTGTGTGAAAGTACTCCCCAAAGTACCCCCAAGTACGTGTAAGAAGTGGCGGGGACGAGCCTCCAGCCAGGAGCGAGCTGTAGGTTCTATTTACCGTGTCAAAAATAGGCATTATTTTGGCTATTCGAGCGTAAGCGACTGAGAGCATGATTTTACTCGTTCTGGCTCACAAATGAGATAATGGGGTAGAATGAGGATCAAAACATGCTTGTCCGACTCAAAATGACCATCTAAACACAATTCCGAGGTCAGTTTTGCTCTGAGTAGTCGTACCTCTGCCCCTCAAGAACTTAGATTCTGTCGACGGGTTCTGACCCGTTGAGGCACTAGACGACATTCTAGAGCTGAACTGACCTCGGAATTGTGTTCAGATGGTCATTTTGAGTCGGAAAAATATGTTTGGATCCTCATTCTAGCCCATTATCTCATTCGAAGCCAGAACAAGTAAAATCATGCTCTCAGTCGCTTACGCTCGAATAGCCGAAATAATGCCTATTTTGGACACGGTGAATAGAACCTACAGCTCGCTCCTGGGTGGAGGCTCGTCCCCGCAACTTTTTACACGTACTTGGGGGTACTTTGGGGAGTACTTTCACACAGATTGGTGCACATCAGTCCAGATGGGAGCATATGTGTGGTCAAAGATGCTGTTTTTGCTAAAACCGCGAAATGCGGTATTTTGTAACGCTCGGCAAAAAAAATAAAAAAAATAACCTCCGCCAAATTTTTTTTACTAAAAGTAGATGTCTGAAAGAACATTTTCGCACAAGTTTGGTGAAAAAAAATTAAGATATATTTTTGGAATCGAGTCCTGAATTTTCGACTTTTTCGTAAATAGCTCAACTTGTATCGACTGTAGCTCCAACAAAAAGTGCGATAATTGACTTTTACAAGTGGGCAAATTGTAGGTATTTTCAAGACCTTCAAAATGACTACTTGTAAAAGTCAATTATCACATGTCTAGTGAGAGCTACATCACTTTGAAGCAAGCTCAAAAATCGCTAAAATTTGCTCTCAATAAATAGGTGGCAGAAGTCGTCAGGCTCACTAGGTGGCCTTGGAAAATTTTTTTTTCAAAAGAACTCGTCTTGACGAGAAAAATGCGCCCAAGTACGTTGAAAAATATTGAATTGCGTCGGAGCTATGATTTTCCTAGAATAGGCTAAAAAAGGGCCTAAAATGGCCCTTTCATGGGCCCTGGGGCCCACAGGGGGGGCCGAAAAAATCTGAAAAAAATTTTTTTCGTACTATTTCAACATAGTACTAATGGAAAAAAATTTTTGCGGATTTTTCCCAGACCCCCCTGGTGACGGTTTTGTCCAGCTTGCTCCAGAATCACTCATATATATGAAAACGTGACTTCTTCTTCCTTTTCTTCCCATGACTCTTAGCATCTTACGATGCCTTGAGATGACTAGTCACTTTCTGTGATAATTCGAATAGCCTCAACCAAAACGACAAATTTTTACAAATTTAATGTAATTATTATGTATAAGTGACATATGTTTCATATAGTACTGTATTTTTGTATTTTTGCCCTTGGGCGAATAAAGTTTATCATTCATTCATTCATTCATTCTCTCTCTCTCTCTCTCTTTTTTTTTTTTTTTTTTTTAAGGTGGTTAGAGGGCAAAATCTGCCTCAGGATCCCTCGGATCCGTCCCCAGACACCGGACTGGTTCAGCTTACGCGGACAACGCATAGCCCACGCAGGCCATACCAGGCGGGACACGGGTTTGGGTGGGGCCCACCGAGAGGTGGGCCCGGCCGTGTAATATCCCTCTCCCCTCGATGTCCGATACCTAGGGCATCGGGCAATCAAGAAGGAGATCCACCTGCATCTACCATCTCATCCCGGAACCGCGTGAGCATTACTTCAGGATGAGCGGCATGTCTCGCGCTCGATTGCGAGCGTTCCTCTTCTCCATCTCCTCTCTTCGGCCCTTTGTCGGCATCTTCTATCTTCATTCTTCATTGTTCCCTCTCTTTCTTCTTTCTCCTTTCTTCCCTCTTCAGTGCTCTCTCTCTCTCTCTCTCTCTCTCTCTCTCTTACGCAATTAAATGTCTCAATGACAATTTAAAAGTAGTATTAGATGAGCTGGCGCCTGAAAAAACGATATGCCCTCGTAAAGGCGATGCTCCTTGGATTGGTCCTGAGCTGAAGGCGCTCATGAAGAAGCGAGATGCGACACGTAGGCGCTGGGAGCGGAATCAATGCAACCAACGCAAGCGTACAGAGCTTCAGAATGAGTACTTTCGACTCAGTGAAGAGGTCGACGAGCGCATAGAGCAAGAGCGAAATTCTTTCCTTCAGAGTCATCTCTCAGACGCTCTTGATCAAAACAAAAACATTTGGAAGGAAATGCGCAACCTCGGCCTCTTGCCTAAGAGCAAAGAGGAGGAACTTCATGGTTTCACCCCGGATGAGCTGAACGCTCACTTTGCGGGGGTCTCCGTCTCGGCCCATGAGAATATGGAAGAAGCAGAGGGTGACCTCATGTCGGCTTCAGAAGACGGTTTTGAATTCAAACCCACGAATTTCAACGAAGTAGTTCTTGCCATCAAACATTTCTCATCACAGGCCCGTGGGACAGACGGAGTCCCTCAAAGCGTGATCGCGAAAGCTCTCCCGACGTTAGGTGATCTTATTGTACATATTTTCAACTCCTCTTTTGCTCACAGCATCTTTCCCGAGGCCTGGAAGAAAGCACAGCTGATTGCATTGAAAAAGACGGCAGCTCCATCGTCAGTCTCGGATTTTCGTCCTATTGCGCTGCTGTGCTTCCTTGCTAAGGTTCTCGAAAAGATTGCACATGACCAAATCACGGAGTTTTTGAAGAAAGAAAAATTATTGGATGGCTTCCAGGCTGGTTTCAGACAACACCATAGTACCCAGACAGCTCTGCTGAAACTAACCGATGACATCAGAATAGGCATAGACAGGAGGAAGATCACACTGCTATTACTATTCGACTTCAGCAAAGCTTTTGACACAATCTCACCAACGAAACTACTGAGAAAACTACGACATCTTGGTTTCTCGAGATCGGCACTCCTGTGGATTAAATCATATTTACAAGGTCGCACCCAAGTAGTAACTTCCAAGAATGGTAATTCCGATTGGCTCGCCACCAATCTGGGTGTTCCACAGGGATCCGTTCTTGGGCCTCTGCTCTTTAGTTTATATGTCAATGATCTACCTGGGTTACTAGAAGGAAAGTCGGTTAATCACATCTTCTACGCAGATGATCTTCAAATTTATACTCAAGTAGAGAAGAAGAATATCAGAGAGGGAATTGCTCGGTTAGCAGAAATAGGGCGACTCGTCGTTGGGTGGGCCGATGGCTCCGGCCTGCGTCTCAACGCTGGTAAAACCAAGGCAATCTTTTTCTCTTCTGAGAGGAATATCAAGGATCTGAAAAGGATGGATTTGCCAGGTGTTGAGATACAGGAAGGAGTTCTCATCCCTTTCAGCGATACAGTTGTGAGTCTTGGTGTTGTTCTTGATAGTGAATTATCGTGGAAATCGCAAATAAATCAAGTGACAAAGAAAGTCAACCGAGCCCTATACGGTTTGCGTTTTTTCAGGGCATGCATCACCAGGACTCTACGAATTCGTTTAATCGAGGCGTTGGTCCAACCCCATCTGGACTACTGTACTATCGTTTACCTTGATGCGACGGACGAACAACGACAACGAATACAGCGGCTGAGCAATGCATTTGTGAGATACATTTTTGATCTTAGGAGGGACGAGCATATTACTCCGTTTAGGAAAAGATTGGGCTGGTTGCGTACTGATTCGCGGCGAATGTACTTTGCAGCCATTATCATGCACAAGATCATGCATTTGGGAGAACCTGGCTACCTGGCTGCAATGTTTACCAGGTACCAGTCCGATCGCCCTTCTCGGGGTAATGCCGAAGAGCAAGAACTCCAAGTTCCCAGGATGAGGCTCGAATATGGCCGAAGATCGTTCCAAGTTCAATGTGCTCGCCTGTGGAACTTCCTCCCCTCGGGTCTACGGCAGGTTCAGAAAAGTTCATTGTTCAAGGAGGCAATCAAAGAATTCTTGTTCGAGCAACCTCCACACAGAATTGATGTGAGCGGGACGCAACATTTCAATCTTTAAGCGACCTGGGCTTTTCCTATTTGTTCCTATATTCTTTTCTTTTCACTAAGAGGATTAGCCTTCATGCGTGACTTTGCGTCACGAGACTCATATATGACTGTGATATTTTTCTTTGCGAGCCCTTGTCGACGTTATTGTATTGTAACCTATGTAGTATTCACCCTCGGTGCTATTATTTCATTATTTAGTATCATATGACTATTCACGAACTGTGATGTACCTTGTCCTTGACCAAACCGAGAAATATTGATTACCTATTTGAAGGAGAATTTATTTATTTTCATGAGACTGATATTTTGTGACATATGTAAAATATATGTATCTTTAACTTTTGTCTACGGACAAATAAAGGACCATCAATCAATCAATCAATCAATCTCTCTCTCTCTCTCTCTCTCTCTCTTGTCCGGCGCCGCGTGCGCGCCATCAGCGGCCACGGGCCACCATGCAGCCAGTGTCCCGACCAGTCCCGACATCGTTGCCATGATTGTGAGGTTGGTGATTTTGTATTGTATTCAATCTTTAGCCCGGGTAAGTTTCCAGCTTGGATTGTTATATCAGATTCAAATGGAGTACCATGAAATTGAGTAATTTTCATTATCTATCTCTTCTGAAATTGAGTAATTTCCATCATCTGTCTGTTGCAGACTTTTCGCTTTTGATCCATCAATACTTTGGCCTTATGATCTTCAATGTCTCAGTTGCTGCTGTTCGAGGCAGTATTGCATCTTGTTGCTGAGCATGAACCTTATCCGGAGTCATTGAACACATATTGAAATAAGGTGGCTGCCATTTGTTTGCTTCGTAATCAAATTGAAGATTTTTGAAAGACTTCGGAGGTGTTGTAATGGACACAATATGGTATCTGCGACATGTAGAATTTTCATTTGGTGATTTTCTGGAGTCATGCAGATCTTCAAGAGTTGAAAGTTGTTTCCTGGGAGTAGTCGTGATAGCAACCAGTAGACGATCAACAAATATTGTCTACATGTGAAAATTTCATGTCGTCATCATGGGTGATTTACTGCAGTGGTGCAAGTTCTCGAGAATTGAAGAATTGCATGTTGGAGGTTATCTTGGAAGCAATCAGTACAAAATCAAGAATCACTAGCTACCTATGGAGTTGAGTCCAATCTTCAAGATTTCAAAAGTTGCATGGAAGAATTATCTGCGACATGGAGAATCTTCACATCAACATCACCAGTGATTTGGCGTAGCACAGTAAACCTTCGGGTTTTGAATATTCGTCACCTGGTGGTAATCGTTCTATTAACCAGTACAGGATCAAGAGTCATTAGCAGCCTATAGAATTTTCATGTGGACATCAGTGGTGATTTACTGATGTTTTGCAAATCTCCAAGGATTGAAAAGTTGTATCATTGAAGTATTCTTCTGGGCAACCAATACAGGATCAAGAATCATCATCTACTTTCCGGATGTTCATTTCAACATCATTGGTTGCTCACTGGAGCAGTGTAAACCTTCGAGGTTCAAAAATTTGTATCTTGGAGGTAATCGTGTGAATAATGAGTACGCAGGAACAAGAATCATCAGTTAAGTGTGGCATTTTCATTTTGACATCACCGGTTATTTACTGAAGTTGTGCAAATCTCCAAGGATTGAAGGGTTGCATCTTGAAATTAATCATGTGAGCAACCAGAGCAGGATCAACAATTATTTGCCACCTACTAAATTTCCATATCATTATCACCGGTGGTTGGAAAATTGAAAGTTATTGTGTGTTGAACCAATAACCAGCACATGTTCAAGAATTATCTGTTACCCATGGAATTTTCATTCCGACAGAACCAGTGTTACACTAGAAGGACCAAGAATCATCTTCTGCCCACGGAATTACCATATCAACATCAACAGTGATTCACTCAAGTAGTGCAAGCCTTCAAGAATTGAAAACTTTTTTCTTGGAGGTAATTGTGCGAGCAGCTAGTACAGGATAAAACATTGGGAATTATCATATCAACATCACCAGAGATTCACTGGAGCAGTGCAAACCTTCAAGAACTGAAAATTAGTGTCCTGGAAGTAATCGTGTGAGCAACCAGCACAGGATCAAGAATTATGAGTATCGGTGGTGATCTAAGATAATGTTCCCTATAACTCCTCAAGTTGGTATGTAGTTGTCGTTTAAATCTCTTCACCAAGCCTTCGAATTGATCATTAATAAATGGGCTTATGCTTCGTAGGACAATGTGGAACTGCCTCCTCTACTGTATTGGAAGATCTACAATATCATTCGAGGTTTCAATTCCAAGAGGGTGTTTCTTCAAGCACCTCTGCACCAAGCACCACTCCACTTGATGAGAATAGCTCAAGGTCACGGTTCTTATCATTCTTCGTCCCGTGCCTTTGGTTCCGTTGGTCCCGTTCTTGGTTTAATTTCTCATCTCATCAATCCAGGTTATGCACAATCAAAAAAATTTCCACTTGTTTGCATTTTCTCTACACAAAAAGTGTCGCTCAGTGACCTATTTAAAGAACTCTTACTTGATTGAACGTCTTATTTGTTATACTTTTCATGCCGCAATAGTCGAATTAGATCATCAAACTCTACGAAGAGATAATTAGAGTTTACAATGTTGAAGAATCCTCCTGGAAAAATTTCTTAACAATACATCAAAATGCGCAGAACTAGTGACATACTCCTAGGTCAGAATTATGAATTTTATCTTTGGAATACCTCAGGACTTCAGAATATTGATTTTCTTCGATAATCACAATGGTAACTTGATTTATTGTAAATTACTTTCAACTAGTCGAGAAAAAATTTCAAAAGTTCTAAAAAACAACCATTAAAAACTGAGCAGTTTTACAGAATTGAAAGTTTTTAGGAAGTTCAGGATTGCATCCCTCCTCGGTGAGTTTTTTTATCACATGAGAGAAATGCAAATTCGAAATTTTTGAGATTTTACGGGACATGCCTTGTGAAATTACTAAGAATGGCAAAAAATTTTTTTAGCCTGCTCTGATGATCAACCGAACCGCATCAACAACTCAATCATTTTCATCGTGTCTTTCATCCAAAATCACAAAAAAGCTCCGTCAATGCGTTCAACCCTTGAAAGGCATCATATATCCACCATTCCGTATCAGTCTCCGCATAAGCTCTTCCTTCCCCTTCGCCGCTCCCCTTCAAATTGACCCCCGAAAATCAAATCGGCGCGTACGGCACTGGCCCGGCCGGCGCATAAGTCTCTGTGTGGCGGCGCGCGACGAGCTTCGACATTCAATTATTTCAGCGCAACGACACCTCGAAATTCATTCACCATCATCCATCACATTCAATCTCGAGCCACTTATTGCTCTTTTTCATTTTTTCACTGCAAAATTCTTTGTGAAAATGGACCTTCGACTGGTTATTGATATGGACATCGCCGAGCTCATGCAAGGCCATCGACCAACATTGGATCCTGCTCACTGACTGCATCTGCATGCTGATACTCGGGAGCAAATTTACAGGACAGCCGACCACGAGCTGCATCTTCGGCGACCTGAAACACACGAAATCCTGGGTATCGATTGTAAGTGTCTCATCATCCTATTTTTTGTGAAATGAATCCTATGTTTGGGAAATGAACCTCAAAATCATTCAAATTTCATGCTTCCGAGTCTCATACATATTGGTTAGATCAAAGCTGTTTAAAAAATTGTCGATTTCGATTTCTCGTTTTTGCCAGGATCCTCGAACAACTAGGTTATTATATTGACCACAACGCTTTTGATTCCAGAGGAATTCGTGGGGACACAATGGGAATATCTGAGGAGCGTTTGGCGCAAATTCCAAGCTCTGACTCGACGCAACCGAGGTAATTTGGGAAATCGAGCACCAAGGACGATTGCAGTTCTGCGTGCCACGAATTATCTGATGCATTATGGACGTAATCATGATGGTGCCGAAAATATCGACATGATCCCTCACATCAACGCAGTGTTGCCGCTTTTGTAAACAGTTTCTCATTTTTTTGTGAAATTCAACATACAACCTAACTAGTTCCAATGAAACTGTGATCGAATAGTGTTCGAGCTCAAATCTCTTAGTATTTCAATATTATTTCCTCTCTGTCGATGTTTTATATTGTGAAGTCTACATTTCAGTGATGGATTATTATTGAGATTGTATCACACAGACTGATTGGCTATTGCCCATGAGACTACATAAGCAAAGTATAGTTTCTGTTCCACTCGATAATTGAGCGTAAAAGTGTATGATGGCAAATTATCACTCAATAACTTCACTGTCATGTAACAAGTATCTAGTGGATCTCCTGGATTCACTAAATCGCTATTAAATTAGTCACTAAGAGAGATGTATGGCTCTCTTCTTCTTGAAGCTAATGCTCGATGATTTAGTGGAAGCGAAGCCAAGCGAAGTCATACTCTGGTCTCGTAGTGTTATGTGCAATAGCCATTCTGTTAGTCAAATTCATCCTGTATGATAATAATTCATCCAAAAACATATTACACATGTAAAACTGCAAACAGTATGAGGAAAATTCAAATTTATATCATCCTTGTTAACAAATGTAATATTCATGTATTGATTATATATATTTTACTCGCCAATTGCTTCATTTTAAATTGTTGGAAGAAGAGTGTAGCCAAAGTCACTTCGACATACGAGATGAATTTCGCCACTTTCGTTGAGCACCTTGATTTTACTTGTATGAGCGACCTGCATTACTCTCTCAGGGTGCCTAGCGAATCTGAATCTTGAAAACGTGGAAAACAATCTGGCGAAGGAACTCACACCTTGGAAAACCTGAAAAACCGTCATTATGAGCCCAAAAATGTGAAATTTTCCACTTAATTATTGTCGCAGAACCTTAATTGTGAAACGAATAGTTTTGGTTTCTCAGCACAGGTCAAAAACTTTCATCCAATAAAATATATACAATGAAATACAGAGAGGTGGTACTCGAAAATTCGATTCCTGCATCCTTCGTGTTCCAAAATGACTTTCACTTCCCTCATTTTGAAACTTCTCCCAAGTACTCCAAGGACTTCTTGCGTTTTTCTTCGTACGACACATCAGATTTTTGCAAGCTCACTCCGAACTCTTGGAAAATTCATTGGAGTTAAGTCTACGCTCGGACTTCTGCAAGTCGGGCATGAGTTATTGGATCGGCAAAATTTGAAAGATCGGCAAGATTTAGAATGACGCATAAAAAGTACATTTTTTCATGTAAAAAGTTGTGTTCTCCAAGAATAAAATATTTTCACTCTGCGTTTTTGGGTCTTGAGCTGTTTTCTTGGCGCTTTCTGAATTTCAATGACGGAGAATCTCAATTTTCTGCGTATGTGCGAGATTTTAGGATTCCCAAAACCTATATTTTTTAAAAGCTGAGAGAACTTCCTCTAAAATGACCCCGTGATGAGTTCAATTCCATCAACTAGAAGCGGAGTTGCAAAGTCCGAATGATGAAGAACGATTTGAGCGAAATCATGAGGGCTTCCAGGCAATGACTGAACCGAATATGGGGCCCAGCACCAAGCTGCTTTCTGGCATGGCTGTCAGAAGCCACTGTAACTTTGGCTAAAATCAACGGATTCAAGCTCAACAAGTGGTCACTTCGAAGGAAATTTCCTCAGCTTTACAAAATAATTGGTTTCGAAATTTTGAAATCTCGCGCATGCGCAGAAAATTGAGATTTTCTGTCATTGAAATTAAAAAAATGCCCAGAGAACAGCTTAAGACCCAAAAATGCAGAGTGAGAATATTTTATTCGTGGAGAACACAACTTTTCACATTAAAAATGTACTTTTTAATCTTAAAAAAAAAAAAAAAAGCTTTTTGAGAAAGAAAATTGAACATGATTTTCACGGAATCATCCATATATAATCGAGGTTCTATGAGAACCAAAACTCCAGAATGGTTTTTGATAGGTTTTTTGCTCACCTTTCAGGTGCGCTGAACCGCGTCCCTCTATCTGCGGTAATTTTTTAGCTGTAACGATTTGAGTGTGAAAAAGTTACGAAAATTTTGCCAAAAAAAAGTTGAAATCATAATTTTGATTTGTGTACCAGGGTCCGAAAAAATTTTGTGATTTTTTTTTATGGTAACGGAAATTCATTCTTTTACACATAAGATCGAAAAAGTTAATCTGAGACCCAACTGTCGACCATATATCGTTTTCTCGTGGAATTACTCGTATACCAATGAAAGTATTAGTCCTATCATGATTTTCCAAAGACGTATACGTAAAAAAACTGTCAGCTATTGAACCAGCATCGACCTAGAATGGTTTTCCAGAAACAGATTTTGAAATTCTTGAATTCTACTTTCAGATGCTTTTTGGATCATTTTGATCCATCAACTCATGTCTTACTTGGATTAGTCCGAGTTCAGAAACAATTATGAATCTCGTCTACGGTTTGGCTTGATCTAGCGAAAATCTGTTGTGCCACACGGAATAAAATCAAAGAAGTTTTCGGCCTGCTTGAAAGAAAATACGAAACAAGCTAAGCCGGTTTTTTTTTCATTTTGACCAAACTTTTGACTAGGAGTGTATTTACAGCTCGTCATAATTTTGGATTTAATAAAATTGCACGAAATATCGTCTGTGTATAGATTCCGGCATGGGGAAATGAAGTTCCCATATTTGAAATACTTGGATAAAATCTGGAAATTTGTATTAGGATTATACTATACATCCTACTGTTTCCCCTGGTTTACACCATATTGGGGGGGGGGGGGGAATTATACTAATTTGTAAAGTGTGTATACACGCTTCTCACAGCTTGGAGCGAATGGATTTTCACGAAGATTAAAATATTGAAATGAAAAAAGACGGAAAATTCTCGATTATTCACAAATTTTGATATCATAATGATATATCTTTCCATTGCAATCCAAGGAAAATGAAACGGATAGAACAAGACAGAGTTTGCACCACAAATCCACATAACGTTGAATTCAGAAAAGTAACTTCACACGACCGCATTGAGAAGTATGAAATAAAATTCACGAATCGAACCAAATTTATTACGACTTGTGTCATGTAGACTATGTCCGAAACTTCTAGAGTATTTTGAATTTTCGGATTCTGTGGAAGTTTGAGAAAAATTTATGGAGACAGTGGTATCTCAGAGACTTTGATAGAGGCTGGTGAAATCAGAGCATGAGCCAGAGCCGTCGAGTCATTCGATAATAATGTAAAAAATAGGCTATTGTGTAGTGTAGTGTTCTTCTTCAACTGATCAGGTAAGAATATCGTTGAAATCAAAATCAGAGCGGCTTATTTAAATGGGAACGAAATGACGATTAGGAATTTCAGTTATTTCCCCACAATCAGTTATTCTCCCGAGAATCAGGCTTTTTTGAAATAGCAAAAAACTGATTCACCAAGAAACACTGTTTTTTGGAATCACTTCTAATTCTCCAAGTTGATGGTTGATTATAGCGAGAGAGTCCCATTTGGTGGACACGCTTATCAATATAAGTTCTCCTACGTATTCTTACCTGTTGAACCCGATCCCGGTAGTCTCAGAACGCTACATCAGAACTGCAAAACCTTATAAGCTAATTAATCCACCTAGTATAAGGAGAAACAGTCCAGTCTCGGAATAAACTTTAGAAAAAGTCATGGAACGGGCTAGGGAGAACTAATCAGAACGTACGAGGTCGCATTTCCTTCGTCTTGTTGTATATTTTGGAAGATAGAATTGTACGGTACCCATACACATTGTGGTTTGATGCAACGAATTATCTTTTTAAAACAGCTGTTTTCGCAATAATTTTAATTGTATAAAAGTCACGAGGAGAGGAATTTCCCCTTGCACGAGTCATACAAGGAAGGTATTCCGACGCCGCAATGACCGTTTGAACACGGTCTAATAGTCAGTTTTCAGCTCCCACATTGGGATTTTTGTGTAGACCAAAAAATCCCTGAAAAATCAATTCTTTGGCCCTAACTAAAAATCCTGAAGTGGTAGCTCAAAACTAACTACGGGCCATCTTCAGATGGCCATGTAGCTGCAAAAAGACATCCTTGTAAATCTCGTGCAAGGGAAAATTCCTCTTCTCGTGATCTTGATACAACGAAAGTTATTACGAGAACAGGTGTTTTGAAAAAACATTCATGACATAAACCACATTGTGTGTGGATGCGGTACAATTTCATTTCCCCAAGTAGTTATCAAGACAAGGGAAATGCGACCTCGTATGTTCGAGTTGGTTCTCCCTAGCCCGTTTCATGATTTTTTGAAAATTTATTGCTGAATTGGACTTTTTCCCAGGTACTAGGTGGACGAAATAGCTCATACGGCTTCACGGTTCTATTGTAGCATCGTAATACAACTAGGATCGTGTTCAGCGCGTACGCAGGAAAACATATCGTGACATGCGTTTTCACCAAACGGGACTCCCTCGGTAATTAGTCATCAACCTCGCCAACTCCATAAAAAAACCAAAAAAGACTGTTCACTAATAATGAGTTTTTTGCGATTGAAAAGGAAATCCCGCCATGCAGGGGCAATACTGAGCACGGATTCGGTTTACCCGTTGGAAGATATACGAGAAAATCCTATTTTGCTGAGGTTGCCATGCCAGACCAAGAATTTTGTGGTCCAGTATAGTTGCTCACAGCCGAGTTCACCAAATATATTTCGTGAGCTCAGCTCTGATCGAATGACTTTCAGTCGATAAAAATATTTTGACCTCCGTGTAGATGAAATTCTTTTCCTGAAAAGTGAGTTGGGCAACGAAAAATGCCATTTTATCTCGATCTACTTTGCATCGCGAAATGTCATGTGATGATTCGATTCAATAATAATGCATGGATGATTTTTTCGTTCCTAAAGATCATATTTCAACGTCTCTCAGTTGATGAAGATGCAAAGTAGTTGAAGATAATGCATCGTTATTGAAATTGAATCTTCATTGACACAATTAAAAAAAATCGATATTAAATAAGAGGACCATCAACTTGCCATACCTCCAACTTGGAATTGGCCGCTTCAATGAACTAGCCTTTTGATTGGATTCATAAGAATTCTGTAGGGTATGAAAACGATGTAAACTAAATATTTTATCTCTATCATCAACCCTGGCAGATATGACACAGCGAATATTATACAAGAAAACAATAGCGGACGCGTGACAAGATACAAATTTTTGAACCTCGAAGGTTTACCCTGCTGCAGTAAGCAACCAATGATGATGAAATGAACATCCGAGAAGTAGCTGATGATTCTTGATCCTGTATTGGTTGCACAGAAGAATACTTCAATGATACAACTTTTCAATCCTTGGAGATTTGCACAACATCAGTAAATCACCACTGATGTCCACATGGAAATTCTATAGGCTGCTAATGACTCTTGATCCTGTACTGGTTGATAGAACGATTACCACCAGGTGACGAATATTCAAAACCTGAAGGTTTACTGTGCTACGCCAAATCACTGGTGATGTTGATGTGAAGATTCTCCATGTCGCAGATTATTCTTCCAAGATGCAACTTTTGAGATCTTGGAGATTGAACTCAACTCCATAGGTAGCTAGTGATTCTTGATCTTGTACTGATTGCTTCCAAGATGACCTCCAACATGCAATTCTTCAATTCTCGAGAACTTGCACCACTGCAGTAAATCACCCATGATGACGACATGAAATTTTCACATGTAGACAATATTTGTTGATCCTCTACTGGTTGCTATCACGACTACTTCCAGGAAACAACTTTCAACTCTTGAAGATCTGCATGACTCCTAAAAATCACCAAATGAAAATTCTACATGTCGCAGATACCATATTGTGTCCATTACAACACCTCCAAAGTCTTTCAAAAATCTTCAATTTGACTACGAAGCAAACAAATGGCAGCCACCTTATTTCAATATGTGTTCAATGACTCCGGATAAGGTTCATGCTCAGCAACAAGATGCAATACTGCCTCGAACAGCAGCAACTGAGACATTGAAGATCATAAGGCCAAAGTATTGATGGATCAAAAGCGAAAATTCTGCAACAGACAGATGATGGAAATTACTCAATTTCAGAAGAGACAGATAATGAAAATTACTCAATTTCATGGCACTCCATTTGAATCTGATATAACAATCCAAGCTGGAAACTCACCTGGGCTAAAGATTGAATACAATACAAAAACACCAACCTCAAAATTCGACACCACAATAAAAATGTTAACCTCAATATCGGGGCCATTGGAAACATACTTTTCAGCAACAACGCGAAGGAAATACTGAAAATTCAAGATGAATTCCTCACAAAGAGACAAAGTCCATATTATTTTTACCAAATAAAGAATATACTCATCTGATCAGTGACCTGCTTTGAGGTTACTTTGGCTCACACTGACTGTTCAGCTGGCGAATCCGCGCGACACTCAGCATCCACGAGACTATGCCTCGTTGTGATATTTTACCTGAGCTATCCAGGACATGGGGCAGCAACACAGGCGATTCACCAGGGTACGGCGTGCGTCTTCTTCGGGAGCAGCTCAGGGCAACGATGTCGGGACTGGTCGGGACACTGGCTGCATGGTGGCTCGTGGCCGCTGATGGCGCGCACGTGGCGCCGGACAAGACAGAGAGAGAGAGAGAGAGAGAGAGAGAGAGTCGGTGCGGCGCTCCAGCGGCTAATGCCGAATATCGGAGGACCCAAGGAAAAGAGGCGCGCACTTCTCAACACCGTCACCACCTCCATCATGCTGTACGGTGCACCCGTGTGGGGAAAGAGAGTAGAGAGGACCATCATCGAGAAGAGAATGGGGCCTGTCCATTGAAGAGCGGCCCTGAGGAGTATTCGTGCCTACCGCACCGTGTCAGGAGATGCGGCTTACGTATTGGCGAGTACTCTGCCCATCCACTTGCTCGTCGCGGAGCGAGTGAGGATCTGGGACCGCCAGAAAGTGATCGGAGCCGAACGAGTACTCACTCCGACGATGAAGGAGATCATCCGCGACAACGAGAAGGAAACCACCCTCGAACAGTGGCAAACTGAGTGGGACTCGCCATTCGCGAATGGCAGATGGACGCACCGGTTGATCCGTGACATAGCCAAGTCGGCAGAACGTTCCCACGGAGAGATGGACTACTGGACGACTCAGGCACTGAGCGATCATGGTTGCTTCGGCTCCTATCTAACCAGGTTCAAGAAGAGGACGACCCCAGCATGTCAGTCATGCGGGGACGACTGGGATGACGCCGAACATGCCCTGTTCAAGTGCAGCGACACCCGGAGAGAGCACGCCGAGCTGGATAGATCGCTGGGTGCTCAACTAACACCTGAGAATCTCGTCCCGTACTTGCTCCGCAACCAGGAGACATGGGATAGACTCACCGGATACATCAAGCTGGTGATGACCCGCAAGGAGGAGAAAGAGAGGGAAGCGAGGCGCCTCGAAGCAGGCGAAATACAGTAAACCTGCCGATTCAAACAGAAGAGGTCCAAATGGTTCCAGGAGGAATATGATGGACTGGAGAGGGAAGAAGAGAGAAGAGAGAAGATCGAAGAAAGAAGAGAGATCGAAGAAAGAAGAAAGAAGAATGAAGAGATGGAAGAAGATCGAAGAAGGAAAAAGAACCCTGCGAGTCGTGAGAAGAGAGACGCTCGATCCTGAGCGCGAAACGCCGCCGGTCCTGAAGTAGCGCTCACGCGGTGCCGGATCCGGATTGGTAAAGTGGTGGATCTCTCCCTTGTCCGATGGCCAGCGCCAAAGGGGAAGGGAGAGAGGGTTTATCTGGTACGGATGGCCGCATCGATGCGGAATCCAGCCCGGAAGCCTTGAGAAGTATCGGCCAGGCGTAATCGTCCCTCTGGAACTTCTCTGTGGCTACGTCGCAGCGTATTCACCCTACAACCACCTAAAAAAAAAAAAAAAAAAAAGAGAGACAGAGCGAGAGAAACACAATAACAACAACAACAAATGCCCCACCGCACTTAACCCTACAATTCAATGCTTTGGTGACACATGATCTTCAATGATCTCACCAAATTATAGTCCAATTTACCGGTACCGCAGATGCGACGCGACCACCTAGTTTACTCGGGGAGAACTCGAACGGGCGAAAATCATATATAATATTATGATATACGATGAATTCAGTCTCCCCCGCGATTCAGCGTTTTCTTTCATTGCGAATTTGCGCAATCCGATCCAGTAATCATTTACAAAACAGCAAATTTCTCTGAATTAAATGCGTATAAAATGTTACTATTCAGCATGATCTTTCAAATTCAATTTGGTGGGTCCCCTTCTCAACGACTTGAAGTTGTGCAGGTCACAAATGGTGAACATTCAAATTTCGTTCCAGTCAGTTCAAGTCCTTGGTGAGTATACATGAGTATATAATGGTCATATACGTATATGACCATTTTTTCAGAATTCAAGAACCAACATCTCTCATGAAGTGTATCATGAACAAAAGCACCACCTCCACCAAGAATACCTTTTTTGACGCTGAATGGAACAATCTGCAATACAACACGATTAACTCGATCATTCTTGTTGATTAATTCCCAGCCTCTATTCACATTGTCGGGAACTAACTCTTGCCCATAGCTGTACCAAGGAACCAATACCAATGCAGAACATCACTACCCACTGGTTTATGAGAAGAAAGTAGGGAGGGTCTTTTTATTCCAGCCTTGGGATTAATCTGAATTGAATCTCCTGAAAGCTTGCGGTTCAGTTCATAAAGAACGTTCCATCTTGAATCATAGTATTTAGGTTATTATAACTTGAAGATACTATAGATGCTCTTCCTACAGAGCATTTGACTGGTATTGGGGTGCATCATACATCACGATGTCCATACATTGTTGAATATGAACTGAAAAATACCTGTAAATATCTTCAATAGTCAATTTCTCAACATAAGCTTATCGGTCCCTATTACTGTGTGTGAGAGTTCGGAAACCGTCGAATTGGGTAATTTTGGTACGTTTTCGGTGCTTTTCATTTTGTTTGGCTCGGCATTCTAACATACATTGACAAAACCCACTTCTTTTAGTAGTCAATCCAAAGCTTACAATCTCAGCTTTTCATTGATGGGTTACAAAGTTCAATTTGATGTGTCTGAGCTGGAGCGCTAAGAAGTTGGATAAATGTACCAAAGTTAGACCTCGATGGGGTAACTTTGGTACGCTTACAGAATATCTCAATTCTACCCACCACCATGCGAGTGAATTGATGTTAACCGTTCAGAACTCCCATTTTAAGCTGTTTGAAACATTTTAAAACCTCATAGACCATCACTGGATTCAAGATGATCTGAGAAGAAGCTGTCATAGGGAGTTGTTCTAAGTTACCCTATCCTCGTGCTTCTTACCTAGAGTAGGGTAACTTTGGTACGTTTCTTCATGGTTTTTTCAACTGTTTTCCATTCATCAAAATTCCAAATGCAGTAATCACTCTAATGTAACGATGGTTTCTTTATATGGTGATAATATATATATAATGAAAATGTAGCATTACACACCCGTAGTCCATTCCGGAACAATTCTTGCCAGGTACACTAACTGGACCACTCGCGTATGGGTGCTAAACCAACTTTCTGGGAAAAAGTTTCAATGAACGACTACAACCATTCACGCGGGATCTACGGTGGCTCAACACATTGTTTATGTGTGTGCCAAGAAGGGAGGGTAGGTTCCAGAGGAATAGAATCATTCACCTTGCCGAATGCAGCTTTGAGAGTCATTTCTCAGGGGTGCACCAAAGTTGCACCCACTGTACCAAAGTTACCCAATTTGACGGTACTTCACAGTCTTTTGGGTCTGAGTGGAAATCTGTGGATATTGATAGATCGCAAGCATATCATACTATGATCTGCCAATCAGATGTTTCCAAGTATTGACTGAGGCCAGAGACAAAAAACCTATACGATTCCACTATTCGTGCCCATTGTATCCTGATAGCCCAAGAACTTTAAAGCAAAGTTGGACCTCTTCACCAAGAATCGAGTCTTGTTGTTTACTCAATTTATGCCTTGATTCTACTTGATAAGATATACTCATCTGATAGGGGTAGAAACACATGGAGGGCCCGGTGTTGAGTTTGAAATCTGTTAAGGTAGTACTAGCGGTACTAGGATTGACGTTCAGAAAATTACGAAAGTCGACACACTTGTACTTTAGGGCCTCAAAGTGCTCCAGTTAGAATTTCAGTAGCCTTCAGTACCGGGGAAAAAAGTTTTGAGCGTTTCCGTAAAGGCCGTTCAACACGGAATCTTATGGAGAATCACGAGTACAGTGATATCTGACGTTCAGATTCTCGTGGAAATGGATACACAGAAGAAAGAATGCACAAAAATCACTTATCAACGATCAAATTGATGATTCAGTGCCGATGAAGAGAAATCTAGAGACAAATGTAGGATCTTTTGGCTGTTACGGGGTTATGTTGTCGTCTGCTGCGCGCATTCACTGTACCTATATCGCGGGCGGATGGGAGTTTGACTCATGCAGTACCGCTACTACTACCTCAACTGGGAACTTTGATGAAGAATGAAAACATGAGTCAAAACCAAATTCATGAAAATACATGATCATCCACAAGTCACAGAGCGATGGACTATTTCTTCCAACCCCTCGTTCAATCCCATACATCATAATTTTTTAAGGTGGTGAAATTTCTATAATTTTGCTATATGCTCTACCACAATAAGTGAGCTGGGAATGTGTAAATGTGCTCATGCATTGCAAATATGTCACTGACTCTAATACTTTTCATACTAGGCAAGGAACTTTGATAGAATAGGCATAACGAAACATAGGTCTTCTGCTTCTGACGAGATCGTATATTCGTTCTTGATGGCCGCTAACCTCGAGTTCTGCTACTTTTGGATCAGTCGGTAATGTGGAAAACTCGCAAGCCGGCTCTTTTGGTGAGTAGCGCATGGGCTCATGAGCCAGCGTACGCCAAGCGTACGCCAGTGGGTGGTGCATGTGCTTCATTTGTGGACACACCCTTATCCAAGTGGCGCGCGCGCGCGCTCGCTCCTGCTCGTGCACGCACCGAGGAATATGTTACGTGCAGAGCCCGGAATCGTGCACTCCGGGAAGTACACAATGATGGTTTGGGCGAAGCCCGGTGAATCGGGCTTCGCAAAATGCGAGGTATGCAGAGTCCGATGCACTGGGCTCTGCACAGAGAGTTCTTGTGCAAAGTCACAACTACCGGACTCTGCACAATTCTTGTTTGGCAAAGCCGGATATACCGAGTTCGGCACACAGAATCGGTCTGGAATCTGTAATCTTCAGAGTCTGAATCGTTTTCGGGAACCTGAAAAAAATTTCTTTCCGTATACATTCTCCAAGGGTTACGACACTGGATGAGGGAAATTCTTCATTATAGTCAGAAACATTTTTGATGGAATGCATCTCAGTCGTATCATCGAGCTTCACCTGATATTTTCATCCGGCCCATCGTCAAGTTTCATGACTATGGCAGGCTTCACCACCTCGGTTGCTTTGAGAATAGTATCAAATTCTCCAATTTCCGGCAACCTTTCAGAATCCAAGTCATGGATGGCAGCTGTAGAGGAAGAATGTCTCCCACTCCTGATACTAATGTATGTGGGTCCCGAGGGAGATACAGCTCCTAGCGAGCCCAGTTCATTTGGTTTTATAATTATCCCAGCATAGACTAATGGTATTCGTTTATGCCGGGCTGCTATAACGAAATCATGATCGGATAGTTTTATTATGACTCTACATGCATCAAGAGGGGGTCTTGCTTCTTCTCGGCAATGAGTCCGGTCGGCACCTCTTCTTTGTCATCCTGTGAGGCAAATCCCACTTCGTTG
Source organism: Eretmocerus hayati (assembly GCA_029851415.1). Classification (NCBI taxonomy): domain Eukaryota; kingdom Metazoa; phylum Arthropoda; class Insecta; order Hymenoptera; family Aphelinidae; genus Eretmocerus; species Eretmocerus hayati. The sequence goes on from CM056744.1 coordinate 46,207,184, forward strand.
GGCCCCAACATAGAGGACTTGAGAATCTACATAACGGATTCACGCGAGACCAAAATTATTATCGCGATGTTTTTTATGGGGGTCATTGTTCGCCTTACGTAACTCTACAGGCACTAGTCGAACGTGTCTTTGACCTTCGACTGATGAGGACTTTTTGGGCAACAGCTGCGGGTATGTAGCACTTCGAGAAATTTGAAATCTATGATCAAGTAAGGCATTATGGAGTTGGTCCGAAGTCTTGCAACTGTGAATTTCCTCAGTGCGCCACCAATCGCTGACCGCATCACCAAATATAGCGATCTGTCTGATGGTTTCGTTCAAAGTGGCTGTTCGTTTTCTCATCAGGGACGACCAACTCTTGCCTCTTGATCAGAATTTGATCCTGGAGACTCATTTACAGCATTCAACTCCCTTCTGACTTTCATACTGAGTGTACTCTGATATATCCCATTATTATCAATATTCTCCAAGGTCTGCTCAGCTATCACTAGTTTTGGCTCAATTTTCTCAATTTCTCCAGCATAATCTAAGTGAGCATTGAGACCAGTATTTCGCATCAACATCTGGATATTGAGACTAGTTTTTACAGCGTGAATCATTTTCGGTTACTTGTCTTGAGCAGGAGTGGTGTTTTTCTTAATACTAAGATTCTTATAAGTAGTCACTGTTTCACTGTCATTCAGCTCGTTTCTGGGCGGAGAACGTAAAGATGTTGGCTCGGGCAATAATACCTGACAATAATGAAAGAGTTGAATGATCAGCTGGTGTCACATACATCATGGTCGTATTGGATTCAACAGATTGGATTGGAGTACTACGTCATATTTAGAAAAGGAAATAGATGATCTGTATAGAGACACGTCGAGAGCCAGACACTCACTCGTTTCTCTGTCGGAGGAGTAGCCTGATCCACAACTTCTGCCGGAAGATTGAGATTCTGACCAGAGTTGTACATGAATAAAGAAAAAAATCCACCGGTTGACTGGAATTAAAGACAGCTGACCCTCGTTATGAGTTTGGAATCAAGTCTCTACGACTCAGTTGAATTTCCGGATCTATCTGTGTTCGAAACTCGGTCGACACAACTGTGAATTTTGATAAGTAGTCTAACGGTGGTATCCGTGGTTCGGAATTGACCCTTGACTCGTGGGCCCCGCCGAGTATATTCGAGATGATGTTGACAATTTGTTGATAGAGGAAGATAGAAATTGTATATCATCTCGCCAACAGGGAAAACTGAACAAGTAATGTTCCTCAGTCGAAATTGGACATCACAAGTAGTCTTAGTATTAATCAGGGTTTGAGAAATAACGCTAGTTTCGTTAGGTGCGTTATTAACGAAACCCTCGAAGATCTGTTATAATATTCGTTAATTCGTTAAATAATGGGTGGAATCCCGTTATGTTTTTCGTTACGTTACCAGAATAACCTTAAAATCATAACGAATTGAATTTCGTTTCGTTATGAGTTTCGGTATTCTTAACGAAACGTATAACGAAATTCATGTGGATAACGTTATTCGAAACTAACGAAACTAATAACGAAATTGAGTAACGTAATTTCCAAGACATTTCGTTAAAGTTTCTCGTTACGTTAACATAACGAAATTCTTTTCCGAGTTTCGTTACGTTATTTTTTTCCATTATATTCACAGCCGCTAATGAATTCTGACTCAATTCTGAGTGAACGCAATGTCACCCTCTCTGAAAATGACGGTATCTCGGATTCTATGCGTCGTAGGAGAATTTTGAAAAAAGTATCTCCGAATACTTGGTTGTACCCACCAACCTAGTCTATCTCTGGTGCATTAGGAATCAGTCATATCCGATGTTCTCTATTTAAGGCCCTCGGGGAGCAAAACTTCGTCCTAATCACTTGGCGAAAGAAAAAAAACGAAACAAAATACAACTTCCATTTCGTTACCTCACTCGCGGAAGTAACGTAACGAAATCAATTATAATGTGAATAACGTTACTCGAATACCGTAACGAAACTCCAATACTTGAATTTCGTTTCGTTATTGATAACGTTATTCACATATAACGTTATTCACGTAAGAGTCGAGTTTCGTTATTATAGAATAACGTTTTAGTAGATAGGACAAAGCCGCTACCAGCCCGATTGGCACTAGGTTCTACCCCCACTACAGAGAGCTTGCAAGCTCTTCCAGAAGAAGACCATCCTAGACATCGTCTTCGGCTACCTGGCTTTAACCTTAAGAAATTTCCAAGGACAAAGCCACTACCCCCACTACACAGAGCTTGCAAGCTCTCCCAGATGATCATCTTCGACTACCTGACTTGAAAAGTCCAAGGTTAAGCCCCTTTCCTTGTCACATTTTTTATTAAATCACAATATTGACTGAAATTCGGTAAACGTATATTTACATCTCACCGACACGCAAGCTGGTTGGCTCTGGTGCTTCTGGGTAAGTTATAGCAGTGCGCGCAAAGAACCGGATTTTCTTTGGCCAGTTTAGTGCGCGTTAATAGCAGATTACGCGCGCGATCAGCGCGCGGTCTCGATTAGCATACGGTGAATGCACTGTGCGATCTTCACCTCTGTATGCACACGGAGATTCGTTTCCTCGAGATGTGAATGGAGATTTGTTACGATACACGCGCGCGATTAGCGCGTGGTCTTACTTATTGCTGCGCGATCTTTTTTTTCTTACTTCATGCAGCGGTCAATGCAAACGATGTTCACCTTTGAATGCACTTGACATTGGATCATTTGCATCTGATTTTACTTAAGAGTCAAGTAATTATAGATTTTTTCTTACTTCATACAGCGATTGAGCTAATGAAATTTGAGCAGCTTGAAGCAGTTGGTTAATCATGAATTCGTTCCCGAGTTCCGGCAAATTTTTTTTTTTCCAACTTTGAAAATCTAGCTTTATGGGGAGGAATGATCAATAACAAACAACTGAAGTGTAGATATATAGATATATAAGTTTATTGAATTTCAAAGCAAGCACATATAATCAAAGCTAGATACATTTTTTTTGGTTTTTAGATGGAGCAGCCCCTCCATCGCTGCATCTCGTGGGGCCCAACCTGTTTTCCATTTCCCATACATATCATATATATTTTGACTCCTCCGAATAGTTATTTTTATTTATTTCCTATTCTTTAATACAACAATTTGTACATCCTGGATATAAGAGCGATATATATGTAGAAAAGTTATGATTTCTTCAACATTACCTTGATAGTAATGAGAAATTGAACGAGATGGATTGAATTCACATTTATCTCTATCTACAATCAATTTACTAGTTAAGAAATCAAGGAACATAGGGAATACTCTCAAAAATGATAGAAAAAATAATAGTTTTATCCATTTTCCTTCCAATTTCTTGAAATTTTTCCAGAGCTTTGAGGTGCTCTTCGTTCGACTCGACGAGGACTGATTTAATTGCTTGTAATTGTTCTGGTATGAAAGATTTACAAATTTTATACATTAAATCTAATTTCTGGTATATCTAATTTCAGTTGTACGATTTGAGGGTTCTTGATGATATGAAAGTTGTCAAATAGCCCCTTCAAGACATCACCTATATCTCCTCTTATGAAATAATCGCATGAGATTAGAGGATTGAAACTACATTTTGACGTATCAACTGTCCAAATACTATCTTTCAATTTCTCAAAACTAATATTCTTACAGTTACGCTTGACATTAAAAACAAATGAATGTACGAAAATATGTTCAATCTCCCATGACATAAGACAGTAAGTGTAATAGAATTCTCGACAATTGAACATCTCCTTCAACATTTCTTTCTGACCTGTTGAAAAAATCAGCATACTCTTACCTATTTAGTGTCAATAGCTTATACTATTCTTAATCTAGGTCGCAAGTGAACTAATTGCACATTCGTTATACGATCTCTATATTTTTCTAAAAATGAAAATATTTGATATATGTCACCTCTTCTGTAATAATCTTTTGAAATCAAACTATTGTATTCACATGCATTTCGATCGACTTTCCATTTACTTTTTCTGAATTTACGAAATTTTTTACTAGTTTTTCCAGTCCTTTTAACATTAAAAATTATTGAATGAATATATGTGAATTTTATTCCTCCATCTCTGATCAACTCTAAAATACTATTAAAATTCCCATCTTGTAGCTGTGCCCTCATTATCTCTCTTTCACCTGTCAAAATTTTTTTGCTCTCAATTTCACAAATTGCACATTTAAAATACAAGGCATATCCTGATCAAGTATAGCTATAATTTCATAAATATTTCCTCTAGCATAGTGGATTGAAGTTAAATCCGAGTTAAAGTTTGAATCATTTGGATCAACTTCCCAACAACTATTTCTAAGTTCTTGCAGAGGGTTATTATGGTAAGCCCATGGATGTTGATTGTATATCATTGTTATTATTTTGCTTGAGTCGAAACATGATTTGTTTTGCTCATACTCTGTGAATATATCTTCTAGTTGCAAGTTGCTGTTAGTGGAGTACGACTCAATGTATTCTGCAATACGACGCACGATTTTCATTTGCTCTGTAAATGGTTAGGTTTTAGTTTTACAACTTGAATAAATGTCATGCAGTGGAAATTTCCTCGCAAAATTTTTACAATTTCTTTTAAAGATCCTCGAATATAGAATGTGGATGCAAATTTTGGACGAAATGAGTAATCTTCATCTACTATCCATCCACTGTTTCTCAACATTTGACAATCATAATTTTCCGAAGTCCAATAATAATTTGTCCCAAAAACTAAGGAAAATATTACTCTGTCATCTAAGTACAACTCAAAACGTTCAAATTTATCGAAGACTGGTTCAAGAGAGCCATGTTTCTCATCGTGGAAATCCATTAGAGCGTTCAGCAATCTCACAAGGATTTTCAATTGGTCTAGAAAAATATTTCACTTTTAGGTCTACCAATTGCGCGCGCTCAAAGCAAAAACCATAAAATGATATAAAATCAAACATTTTATGAATATTTCCTTCGAAATAATAAGGACCCTATATGCTAGCAACATATCGCCTTGAACAACCAATTTCATAATTGCTCGAAGCTAATAGTACTCTATCAAAATAGAATGAAGAACAAAATACATTTGTTCCATAATTCAAATAAAAAGTACACGAGTCATCGAATTCTGAATGATTCGTAAGATAATCAAAGAAGGCTTCGGAATAGCTCATCCTCTCGTCAGTATATAGTTTCATATTGGAAAGGCATCCTTCCAAAACAGAGAACTGAACTAAAAGAAATTAATCGGTTTTTTTTTCATTTTGACTTCTACTAGGTACATTTCTTTTATCATATATTTAAATTCATGGATGAAATGTACGATTTTAATAATGTCCCCTTTTATATAATACATAGTATTTAGATCCGGATGGAATTTAGTTCTTTCATAGTCCAATTCCCATGGACTATCTTGTAACTTCTTGAAATAATTCGTTTTTTCATAATAGAAACTAGTTGTAGTAAAAACTAAACAAAAGTCAAAGCTAGTATCTAAGTTAGATTCTATCATCAGGAAAAGATTGAAAGCTGCGAGGTAGTCCTTCTGTTTTTTGAGTCGTATTGCTTCTAATATTTCTAAATGCCCTAAAAGAGGCGACATGAGATTAACTTAAATGAAAAAGTTTGAACCCATGAACCTCTTACCTTCGTATCCAATTCCAAAAACTATTATGAAGCTGGTATGACTGACTTCACAACAAGACTGTCAAGATTTCGATGAGTTGATTTCCAACTATTCCAAGTTTGCAGATTGTTGGCTGTTCGAAATATCTTTTCAAAAATACTGATTTGACTTGGAAGCAGCAACACGAGTAGAAAGATACTTGCAATAGAACAGGGATTAATACTGAACAAATGGAATGATTCGTACGCTTTTATAAGAACAAGAGCCCCTCTGCACAAAGTTCGAAGGTGGAGGGTGACGTTGAATGAAGATTGCAGTGGCACAACTCGTTCTCGATGCAAAGTAAGTCTTTTGCATTGACGACAAGAAGGATTCTATAGCATGCTTTATTGAATATGGATGTATACATCAAGTGTCCGACACAAAACTATGATAATTAGCTTTTAGCTCATGATTAATCCATCCTAACACGAGTGCGTATGTTTTGATCGAGGTGATTAATTTTCGCATTGACATTTTCGATGGCAACATGGTTTTGCTGAATTTTACGTTCCAGTTGCTCTTTTGCAGCTCCTTCTCTCTCCTGTTTCTGTCTGAGATGATCGAGCATTTGTCTATATTCTTCCATTCTCTCACCAAAACCCTGAACTACGTTGTTTATCTCCTCGTATCCAATCATTAATTCTTCTTTCATTTGTACTATCTTATTATTGGTCTCCCCTTGACGATCAAGTATGCTATCAGCCAATGATGCACTTTCCATAAATTTTAAATCATAGCGCTCACTATTTTTTTCGAAACGCTCAGATAGATTGTAGTGAGATTTTTTCAAACCAATCACTTCAGTAGTCAGATGACCGGCTACAACGGAATGTACATCATTTATCTCTTTATGCATAAAGTCTTTGAGGTTCACAAAATCATCGCTACTTCGCAAGTATACATTCTTCAGATTCGAGATTGATTTTTTCATATCTCGGATACTATCCATCATATCAGCGATTGATTCATCAATTTTATCAAATTTTTTTCCCGAAACTGATGAATGGTCCATGAATACCTTAGTCAAATTAATTACCTGACCTTTGAAATGTAGATTGTCTCCCTGACTTTGAATCAAACTTTTCTTCGCAACAGTGAAGAGCATCTCATTCTTTTTGAACTTGACTGTAAAATCTTCCATGTCTTGTTGACGTAATTGCTCTCGCTGTTCAAGAGCCAAAACTTTCTGATTGATATTTGTGGTGAAAGATTGAATTTAGTATCAAAATTATCATTCATCTTCTGAGTGTTCCTGACGATTTCATTCTTCACATGATACATATTCACGTCCATAGCATGAAATGATGAGGCTAGCTTCTCCATCAGCTTTGTCTCATTTTCATCCAAATTTTCCATGAATTTGGAACTTGTTTCATCGAGTGCAAGAATAGTCTTGTCTCCATTCTGCTCGTCACGAGCGAGAATCACATCTTTTGCTTCCGCAGAAGTAGTACTCTTTGCATACATAATCTATAGTCAATCGAGTGTATAATGAGCTTGCATAATGATTTTGCATACATACCGCCTACTGCATCGTACACCTTTTCACGCTCTTCTCGGTCACTAGTATCCGATGTAGACGACCTTCTTTCTCCATGCTTTGCTCTCAAATGCTGAGACAAATTCTCATTCTTATGATTTTCAGTTCCAGATAGATGTGAAGTAGACGATGGTAGTCTTGTGGATCCATCCTTCTCAAGGATCCTCAGATTCTGAGCGTTTTTCTCCATTTTCACTGAATATGTACTCTTCGAACTGTCGAGACGGAATGATCCTACGAATACCAGCTCCCTTTATTTATAGGATGAAACCTGCTTCACGTAGCTCTACTATTATAGAGATCACCTCATTGCGGGTTGATTCATTCCCAGCCTGGATAGAGCGAAGGCAAAGATCTAGACGTGTACAAAGCTCATTTGCATCATCCCACCAAACATATTCCTGTGATTTAGAGTTGTGGAGCGTCATAGTATCACTGTTTTCTACATTTTTCACTATTTTTTGCAGTCCAGAGCCTGTTTGATTTTTGAAAAGAGGGGCAATAATGGTTTTATATTTTTCACTCTTCGAACTGATGATTCTTTTTGTAGGATCATGATCTCGTCGGTGGGCACTAGTCCATTCTAAAATTTTCTTGTACCTCATGAGATCATGCGATTTATAGTTTTGAGGCTTGTCTTTGAAAATTAATTCGTAAATTCCAACTGAGGGTTGTACAACGTGTTCTTTTCCCAAGAGTATAACATCATTATTCTGATTGGAATCCATAGATAAATTACCTAACATTAATTGATTATCTGAATAATAGTGTCCGCTCGTTAGATCTATACCCTTATTTCCTTTGATAAAATCTGAGAGATAACGAAGTGACAATGCTCCTAAATTTTTATGCAAAAAATCTTGGAAATTTGTCCACTCTCGTGGATTTTCCACGATTTGATGAAGAGACTGCTCGAGAGACTGTTCCTCGATGTTATCAGAATCATTATGAGTGGAAAAAACTTCTTCCACATACTGCCGGCTCCTAGTTTTTTTTGGACGTTGAAAGGGAGATGAAGGCCCAGGCTTAGATATGCTTGCGTTTAAACGTTCTTCATTGAAACTGGATCGTCTCGGAATGTCCATTATTTTCAATCCTTCCTCGCTACTCTTACTATCTTCGCTTTCCATCATTTCATCAACTGGCTCATTTTTCAGTTTTCCTACGTCGATCATCTTCTCTTGTTGACTAACCAATTTTCCCAAAGGCTGCACGAGTGGTTGTAAACTCCATAACTTCTTCACGATAACTCATTTTTGTGAGCTTGAGAGCACTGCTTTTTTTGCGAATTGCTGATGAAGCTTTAGCTATCTGCTTCGCTATCTCAGTTTTTCCTCTTTTTTCCTCAGTTTCAGTTTTTTCTTCTTTTTTTAGGAGCACTCTCTTCACGGGTTGCGCTTTTGATCTCACCATTTTGACGCTCACAATCAGACTGATCGAATGTTATGAATGTATCATAATTTTTTCTATACCTCCCTTCATTCTTTGGAGATGTCTTGTCAATTACACAGAAATTATATCTACCAGCTGACCAACAAGCTGCACACATGGATTTGAATTCTTCCCAACTCATATCAGAATTAACGTGAGAATGATATATTACTCGAAGAGTTGTGTCGTCGACATTGAAAATGACTAAAAAGTTCAAATTATCTCGACATAGTTTTTTCGGTGCACTCGTATAGGATTGTGTAAGAAAGAAAACATCCAATCCAAAGTGTCTCGACATGCAAAAGTGAGGTAGCAATCAAGGATAGTTTTGATGAGCAACGTCATCGAAAATGAGGATGGAATTCGGTTTCGCATCTTTAGGATCGATTATTTCTTCACTGTTTGTCGATTCATAAAAATTCATACCATCGTCCGATAGTTCATTCGTTACAGCCTTCAAGAGACGGTACTTTGCTTGATCCAAGCTCTTAGAGTATAGATATATATATTTTCAAATGCTAATCCATTCGGTGCAAAGATTAATGACAGCAGCGCATTCGTTTTTCCACAGCCACCCGAACCAATGAATAATGCTCGCAGGTTGCACGGAAGTAGCTTACCATGTTTACCCTTGACTTTGTCCTCTTCGCAATTATCCAGATTGAAGACAGATATCCCCTCTTTTTGCTTAATGAATCGCATGATGACTACTGAATTGATGATGATCTGACAATATAAATATGTAGCAATCGATTACGTGTTCAGTTTCGCGAGATAGTTTGAATCATTAGTATGCATGCAGAGAGGGAACGGCTTCGTTGATAAACTCATTAATAATCTACCATTCGAGCTTCATCTACCTGGATACAACTTCTGTGGACCTGGTCCAAGATTGAAGGAGAGATTAGAGCGAGGTGACAAGCCTAAGAATTTATTAGATTCCAGCTGTCTCAGGCATGACATAGATTATTCATTGCATAAAGATCTTGGAAAACGACATCAAGCGGACGCGCGACTGCAAACTGCAGCTGAGTCACGTGCTTCTGCACAAGACGCATCTTTTTCTGAGCGGCTGGCAGCCAAAGCCGTAGCTAAAATCATGAAAATCAAACGACAACGAGGTATGGGTATGAAGAAAAAAAAGCGAGCAGTCCGCAGCAAGAAGAAGAGAGAGTTGATATTAGCTCGCAGAGGTGGATTCCTAGGGGCTCTACCCACTATCGCAGCTCTTTCCGCGCTCGCAACGGGTGCAGCCAACGTAGTAAAATCTGTTAGTGATATGCGCACCAATCGTAAGAAATTGGAGGAGCTATCACGTCATAATAAAGCACTTGAAAAAGCTGGTGAAGGGATTTATCTGAATCCTTACATGTATAAAAGAGTTGCGGGCTTAAAAAAAAGTCCAAGTCGAGAAAATGCAAAGCAAAGGTATGAGCGGAAAAGAGATTATGGAAGCAGCAAAAGGTATCAAATATTTCAGAGGTGTTTACGCGCGAGACGGGCTCCCACGCTTACCATTGCCTCGTGAATGTGGTGTGCTTAACTTGGCTAGCTTGACTAGCAAAGGCACGCATTGGTGTGCATGGAGTAAAGTAGATAAGGTAGTGAAATATTTCGACCCGGTTTCCGGCTTAACCCCTCCAAATGAGCTGGTTAAGTATTTTCTTAATACTTGTCCCGATTGTCAAATCACATATAATCGCATACCCAGGCAAACGTGTAATCAGAGCAATTGTGGACAACTTTGTTTACAATTTTTGAGGAAAAAATTCATAAATTGAGCTCTGATTGTTCTTATACTCAGTCATGTCTTGAACTTATTCCATATCAGGCGTTGAATCAAATCTCAGCACCAGTGTTACTCCAAACGTTGACGCAAACAGTGAAACCTATGAACTTCGATTAGTTAATTTCACAGTCGTTAATTAAATAGGCAACGTTGATTCTAGCAACAATCAATTCCATTACGAGGATCAAGTTTATCTCATACCACGAGGATCTTACGAGCTAGAAGATTTGGAAGAATTATTACGCCAAGTGTTAGTTAATCATCACACCAAGGTCAAAAAGCAAACTTTGAAAGCTGATGAATATCCATTCTCGCTTCGAGCTAACGAAGTGACTCTATGTGTAGAATTATATTCATATTATGACATAGATTTCTCACGGCCTCAAAGTATTGGATCTGTTTTAGGATTTTCTAGTGAGCACAAAGCTGGGAAAATTTTGGAAGCTCGTATCTGGCATACATCCAGCGAACTAATCAAAATCAAAAATATATCAGTGATTAGACTAGAGTGCAACATTATTTCTGGTTCATACCGAGACGGGGTTGAAAGTCACACGCTCTTCGAGTCCCCGTTACTTGTTCCAACAGGATACTCCATTGATATAGTGCCAACAGATAGAATATATTATCCAGTTCACGTGCATCTGATTGATCATATAAGCGTAAGAATTTGTAATCAAGACGGAAAATTAATCGACTTTGGAGGAGAGCCAATAAATTTACAGGTTCATCTTAGAAAACGACGATGATTGTCTATAATAACAGTGGCTACTCATTCACCCCAGTCATTCACCATTCACCTCCTGTCAAAGCACGTTCTTTGCATAAAACTCCACGATCAGCTAGATCTTCTCATAAAATTCCATTGACTCCTGCACACGTTCGATTTCTACGCTCATTGGAATTCAAAGTACGGAAGAATGGAGGATGCTCTTGACATTTTTGCTAATCCACAAGTCGACGAGCGCATCGTTAAAAAAGATGTAAGATTTTTCCATCCATATACTCCTCATAGCTATAATAAGAGTGATGAAGTTAGAATTGCTATTCAATCTCAAGATATGCTAGTGCTCCCATGTGAGAGCTATTTACATTTAACTGGTAAAATCGCTTTCGAAAAAGACGCGAGCATCACATGCGTGCACGATTTTGCATTATATCTGTTTGCGGAAATGCACTATCTATTGAACGGTTTCTGCATAGACTCTTGTGAGCACGTTGGGCTGACGACTTTGCTCAAAAGTTATCTTTCAATCTCTCGAGCAGAAGAGAAATCTCTATCTCACGCTTGTTGGAACTTGGGAGACTACAATGTAGATAAAACTAACTATGTCTTCGATTTCTGCATTCCATTGAAAAGAATTTTTGGTTTTTGCGAAGATTATGAGAAAATAGTGATTTACTCGAAACATGAGCTGGTTCTCATTCGATCCAAGTCGGATTATGACGCTGTGGTTGTGACGCATAATGAATGCGAACCTGGAATCACTATCCAAGAGATAACATGGTGCATGCCATTTTTGATTCTAAACGATTTAGAAAAGCTCAATATGCTCAAGACGGTGGATCGCAGGGTTTCCATCACCCTGTTTTTTCGGAGCTGGGAAATTTTAGATTTTCCTCTTTTACAGGGAACTGATAAATATGTTTGGTCAGTTAGATCCTCCAATAACTTGGGAAAGCCTCGATTCATCATATTAGCTTTCCAAACTGGTCGCAAGCAGAACAAAAGAGTGACTACCACTCATTTTGACCATTGTAAGCTCACCAGTTTCAAAGTATATCTAAATTCTGAACAATATCCTGCAGAAAATCTCTCTGTCGACTTTGTTGCAAATAAACAAGTCTCTCTTCTCTATCCTATGTTTGCATCGTTCAGAAAATCTTACAATGTTCAGGACAGTCAAGTTGCACTCTCGATCAGTGATTATTGTAAACTTGCTCCTGTAATTGTAATTGATTGCTCAAGACAGAATGATACGCTGAAGCATTCGTCAGTAGATTTGCGCATCGAATTTGAGTGTAAAGGAAATATACCAAAAAATACGTCGGCTTATTGCTTGATTTTGCATGACAAAATCATTCGTTATGATCCAATGACGAATATCACTCATAAGCTGGTTTAATAGGAATCTGAAGAATTGAACCACCCGAGCAATCATCTTTTCATCGATTTGCAAGGATTCCAGATTGGTGAAGAGAAATGCTCCATTCCAAAAGAAGTTGCAATTTTCAATCCAGAGACAAGAGTGAAGGAATGCTACACCATCAGACCATCTTTTCATTTTATGGAACTAGATTATAGAGACAACAGGCATGCTAGATATGTATATCACAATTTACATGGATTTAAATGGAGTGATGGAGATGTATTATGGAACGAGAGACTATCGATTGCGGATAGAATTGTGAGAACAACGTGTGATAATGGAAAAATGACATTTGTTTACGTGAATTCTGATGAGAAAAAAAATGGGTCAAAGAATTTCTTCCAAATTATTTTGTTCATGATCCTAATTTTCATGTGATAAATATTCACGAAGAATACGAATGTGCTTCAAATGATTATTGGTCAATGGAATATGAATATTCTGATTGTGATCATCATGACAATGAAACATTTCGATGTGCTCTGAGAACTGTAGAATTTTTATCACATATCATATGTAATGCGCCTCGGATAGATCATGAATAATGAATTAACTAAAAATTATTTCACATTTCATCATTTACCCCACTCCTCTGATAGCTATAAAATGACTGTTATATGTCTCAATTGAGTCAGTCATGAATATCGATAAATTTGGTAGAAGCTTTGGAACAGAATATTCTCACAAAAGAGCTATTGCTCAGATCAGTTTTAAACAAAGAGATTTGGAGAGAACCTTGAAATATCTATATGGAAAATCAGGAGAAAACGAGGAAAATCTATCGAAAAGTCTATTTCAAATCAATTACCGTTTGAACGAGTGTTTCAAGCAATTGAAATCAGTTGAAGAAAGAATGAGTAAATTGGAACAAGACATGGGCTCAGACGGTTTCTTTAAGCGGCCGAAAGCAGTCGAATTCAGAGTCGGAGGCTTGGAAAGAGGACTGAGTATTCATGGATAAATACAGAGCAGAAAAGCGTCAGCTCGTGAAGGAGCTCCATGCTCCGGCTAGAAGGAATTTCCCTCGTCGTCGTGTGGAAGTGCGTTCTGTTAATGACCTTTGGCAAGCGGATTTGGCAATCATGATGCAATATGCAAGTCACAACAAGAATTTCAAATATATTCTAGTGGTAATCGATGTTTTTTCAAGATATTCGTGGGCTGAGCCCATCAAGTCTAAAACTGGGGTAGAAGTCACGGCTGCGTTCACAAAAATATTAGACAGAGCAAAAATCGTTCCAAAAAATTTACAAGTCGACAAAGGTCGAGAATTTTATAACAGAGACTTCTTGAAATTGGTTAGAGAAGACAATAATATTAATATGTATTCCACCTATAGTAATTTGGAAGCTAGTATATGTGAACGAGTAATTAGGACTTTGAAATCAAAAATTTATCAATCATTCTCGTTGAGAGGGAAATACGTTTGGATCGATATCTTACAAGATGTTATGAAATCCTACAATGAATCAGTCCATCGCACAATTCAGATGAAACCAGTCCAGGTTTGGCAAAAAACTAGGAATCAAGGACAAATTGAAGCAGACCTGTTATCCTCAACTTATGCGCCGAGGAGCATGCCGAGAATATATAAGTTCAAAGTCGGTGATGTTGTGAGAGTGAGTAAATACAAGTCTCTCTTTGACAAGGGATATCTGCCAAACTGGAGTGCAGAAACGTTTACTATATATCGAGTGCAGCAAACCAACCCACCCACGTATCTGCTTGAAGATTATGAGAGAGAAAAGATTGCTGGATGTTTCTACGAAGCAGAGCTCGCTCACGAGCGAAATCCGAACGTGTTTCTTAAAATTCTGAAGCGGAAAGGGAATCAGGTGCTGGTAAAGTGGTACGGTATGAAAAACACTTCTTGGTGTAAGAGCTCTGACATACTTGGTTAGAGCTCGTTTATTTCCAAACGATAATCTCCATACGCAAATGTGTGTATATGATCGCAATGAATAATTCTCTTATCATCGCTTGGTGAAAGAGCTAGCTTGCGCTGGCGGATGGAATATAAAGTATGCTTCTCTGATCTCAGAGTGATTTGATCAATGTACATTGAATCTTGATTGAATAAACAATTTTTGTAATCTGAAAACTTGAGCTTATTTCTCAATGTCGATTTAGTGATTCCTTTCCCAACACATTTTTCAGAGTCCAAAGCATCGATACAATATAGCTTGGATTTTATGAATACAGCAGCTTTTATTTGTACTCCATGCATCTCATCCGAGAACTTTCCTAGAACTTTTTTGTTGAGCAATGGCATATTGTATGGATTGTTGGGTGCATAATCTGAAGTGTCAAAATATTTTTCACAATAAGGTTTTAACAAATCTTTGTATAAACAAATGTTTTTTGAATAATATACAGACAAATCGGTGTCCCCGTAGCACAATGAACAATCTTGTGGATTTTTTGTAAACAATTTCATCATAAAATCATAATGGAAAGAATACATTATGTGCTTCGAAATTTCTAGAATGCACACTCCAACAAACGTAGGAACATTGTATAATACGTTCAAGGCCTTCATTTCTAGAGCAACAAAGCTCTTATCGAATATAACTAGTCTCTGAAAGTGAGGGTGACTAATAAGAGTTTGAACACCGTATCGTCCATCCCACTTGTTTTTTAGCAAGACCGTCCTCCTCTTTTCAACATATTCTATCATTTTACCGAACGAACTATTGATACTTAATTTATAGAGGGCTTTTTCGAATGGATTTTCAGCGTTCTGACGGTAAAAAATATTTCTTTCAATGTAAGGTCTCAAAAACGGCTTCTGATCGAATTGAAGTACGCGAGTGATTTTTGACATAATGAGTCCATGTTCGATGGCTTGCTTCAAATTACGATAGTAGATTACATAGTTTTCTTTGGGTAATAAAGTCAACGAAAGTTTTTCATTATCAGAATAACTATTTGGAGGTATCATTTTTTCTGCACAGAATGGAAAGTCTCCATGCAAAGCGTGTAGTTCTTTTGGATATTCAAGGTCGCACTCAATCACATATCCAATGTCTGAATCATCACTTATAGCAGTAACATCGGAATCAGATGGATTTTCCAACCATTTAAAATTTGCATAAGGGAGAGGCCATTGCATTGCTGTTCCATAGAGGCTGTTACAGTCCAGGTACGCAATGTGACTTGTTTCTTTGTTAGGATCATAATTCGGTAGATAGATGTTGTTAGCCTCCACATAACGAAGACAACTTTGGGAAATTCCTCCTAATAACATTCTCTCGAACAATATCAAAATATCAATGTCAGTTAATAATTCCAATTCTACTTTCGTTAGATGTAACATAGCACTAATAGAATAACCAGGAAGTGAGAGATAGTGAGCAGGATCAAGACCAAAACTCTGATGGAAAGTCTTACTAGAATTTGTGAAAACATCACACAGAAGCAATACATCTATCTTTAGGTACAGATTACTATAATCACCTAAATTGCTACACCCGAATGTGTTCCATACTTTAGCCCCATGTTCATAATCAGCATCAGAAATATGTGAGTCATTCAGTATGTTATAAAAATCATTCTTGCTAGGATAGACTGGAGACTTGAATTTGTTAAACGAATCCAAATAATCATATGGGAATACAGACTTGCGTGTGGCGAGCTTGAACAAATCTTCAATGCTCTCGCCAGTTCTTTGCGAAATGGCGCAAATTTCATCCTTGAAACTATTCCACAGCACAATTTTTTCATCATTCTCCAGATAGTATCCCAATTTTCCTAAACTCTCGCTCAAAAACTTGAAAGAGTCTAGAAATGTCAATCTTATCCGAGTCCCTTCAACTCTCTTGAAGATGGCCAAATAATTTTCCATATTATGAGGGATTACCTCGATATCTCCAGGGAGATCGTTGACTAAACTCTTGATTATTAGGTGATTATCATACTTTTCAGGATTATGCATTAGAATCGGCAAGTTAAAAGACTTGCGATATAGAAGATTGCATTGATTATGCGTCACACCTCGGAACCGGCCTTGAATGAGAAAAAAAACTAGTTAGTCATGAATCATAGAAACATAACGTATGCTCTACCTGTGAAATGACAATGGTCCAAGACACGATCTTCTCCTAGAGGCTGCTCGCAAATTGCACAGTTCTCTGAGATTTGAATCAGCAATTCATCCTCATAACTAAGTGTTAAGGGAACAATGTTTTCCAACTCCTTAAAATAATCAAATGAGTGGACAGAAATGGGTTTCAAATATAAATATATATATATATATATACTAGGGGGGCAAGCCCCCCTGCTCGCTTCGCTCGCCAACCCCCACGCAACCTACTTACTCCTCCAATAGTTCTGAAACATTGAAAAATCAAATGATTGGTTTTAGCAAATCCTTATTCTGATGAATCTAACCTGAATTTAGTGAACAGTATCTTCCTGCTTGTTTCTTTTGAATGATTCATATCTAGAACGATTTTTCTGCTTCGACTTCTTTCCACTATTTTTCTCAGCTATAAATATGAAAATCATCACACAAATAGTAAGTACTCATTATTTCTAAAATATTTAAGAACAATCGACTGTCTAAATATAGAATATAAAACTATTCATAAACAGTCTGTTATTCACTTCCTTCAGGATCAAAATACACTGAAAATACTGTACATTTAGTTCCCTGAATATATACAGATACAAACAGTGACTTCATCGGTTGATTGATGATGAACTTCTACATATTCGTTCTGAGAAGTTAACTGTTTCTATTGTGATTAAGCACAAAATTTTGGAAAGATTATAATAAAGGTTAGTTCTTCGTATAATTGATTTGAATCTATAATCTACCAAATTGTATTGATTCGAAAATGATCATCTATTGAACGATATTATATGAAACTATCAATAACCCTTGTTCTATTTACTTCTTACAGCATCAACACTTAAAATTCTGTCACTGTAGTCCCCAGAAATCTATATCAGTGATTCCGTTGAAAGTGTGATTTTCCGTGTTCCAAGTTCCCCCAAGTTTCTGAGGGTTTGAATATGCATTATAACAATTTTCTGGGGTGTATTCTATTGGTGCGCAACTATGTAGATAGTTTTTGAGTCGTTCTAACGTCCCCGTAATTTGTAAAGCCTCATAAAGGGCCGAAATGTCAATTCCGTCCCCTGTAGAAAACCTCCGTTTGATTTTGCATTCACTGCAAGGCATATTCAGAGTCGAATACCCTCATTTGTAGCTATGCACTTCAATTTGTAATACTTTAAACAACATATGCCACCACTTTGTGAGTCAAAATTACTCGCTTAGTTCGCGCACGAACATCCGAAATTTTGAAGACGGATTTGCACCGAGCCTGCTCGCACAACACTAATTAGGTCAGCAAAGATTGTGACGTGGTAAATGGATTGCCAGCACAACTAATTTATATTCGACGGACTCTTAACCTAAATCGCAGGTCTCGCGCGCAAAGTTCGGCGAACGCAATTCTAAATGTTAACTGGAACTCGGCTTCACTGCATCACTCACCGTGATTCTACCTGAAAATCGGAAAAGGGGGTGGGGAGCGCTCGCACACGCACTCCAAATAATAAATCAGGATTTTTCAATAATATAATTCGGCCTATATTCTGTACACGTTCCTTTTTCGCGGCGATACATGAATCTACATATGAAAATCCCGACAAACAACGGCCAGAAATATTCGAAAAGATTCAACAATTATCATCAAAATGTCTATTTCTCAATAAATGTCTCTTAAAATTTCCTGTGAAACGCGAAAATTCACTTCACAATCCTGAAAATACAATGTAAAATACACTTCACTAACGGCCTGGGCAATTCGCTATCGGCCTAGTCAATGGTTCAACGGCCTAGTCGACTTCGCTCACGATGGACTCCAAAATTCAAGGAGCACGCTGCTCCAAAATTTACTCAAAATGGCCGCTCCACGCTACGAATAATTGCCGCGTTGGGACAATGGCCAACTGCTCCAATTTGTGGAGCACGAGCTCCGCGATTACCGGACTCTACTGGCCAAGTACTCCGCGATTACTCAGGGTGGCACTCTACTGGCCAAGTACTCCGCGATTACTCAGGGTGGCGATCCACCGACGGTACGGCCTTGCTCTTCGTCCTCCGGACGATGGCAACCCCAAATTCCCACGCGACTTTTCCCCCCAACGGCACTGTCTGGTACGCGCACTACGTCTTCACGAGGGTTCACCTCGACTTATCGGCCTCTGGTCACAATATTCTCGGCCCCCGGGGCGTGCTATTATTTTCCCGCACTGTTCGGCCTTAGCACGTGGTCCCCCAGGAGTCCGGATCGGCTGGGAGTCGGCAGGGGTACGCGCGCACGAGGCTCAAGTTTCGGCCAGGACGAGGGAGTTCACTTTAATAAAATGAGCAATAATAGGACTCACCGTTATTTTCCATCACTTTCGATAATGGCAATTTTCTTTCTCTCTATAATCTAGACTCTTGAAGTCTCGTGTGCTGTCCTCCGGGACTCCTGGGGAACACACGGCAAGAATATGGCTGCTGAAAAGCGAGAAGGCGAAAAGCGCGTGTACTCTGGGCAACTGCTATCCAACAAGTGGCCTAATGGCTGACTTCTTCTTCAACTTGAAGTTCCGTCTTCTTCAACGAAGAAGACGCGCTGTGATTGGCCCATTAAATTCCATCCGGAAAACTGGCAGCACCCTCTATCGGGGCTGCGCGGCAAAGTTTGAAGTGCATAAGAGCACATTGCGGCCAGCATGCGCACGGAATTCACAGAATCACAAGGAATTACACGGCCAAACTGCACGGAAATATATGTACGGCACTGCCTTTGGCCTCCACCCGTATCATCTTTTATCTCACTTGCACCTATAACAAGCATAGGCCGGCGTGGAGGCGCTGCGCAGCTCGCTTTGCCTCCACTTTTGGCCTTTCACTGCACCCGATATTCGCTACATGGCCTACTATACCTATATCTACTCGCGGCCTGTAGTACTATAGCTATATAGTACTTCCCATGCATCAGTATATCTATATGGGCCTGTGCATATTCACAGCAGGTCCATATGTATGTAATATACCATCATCCGGTCGTATCTCGGCCTCACACACATATATACATATGTGTGTGTCGTCTGCAGCATCATTTTCTACCCAGAGGCCGATGTCCGGGTCGGCATCAATTTTCCTATCGGCCTATTTCAGTAACGGCCTGCCCTGATGTCGGTACGCCGTCCGGTGGCGCCATCACCTCGATAGTCTATTGAGCCATCCTAACCAATATGGTTGATGCCCAGATACCCAAATACACCTAATTCTTGCGCGACATGAATCGGAAAATCGAATCCGCGGCCGAGTGCACCATATAAACGTGTTTTCCGAATGGCGTACAAAATTTTCGGTCGATTCCGTCCCCATGTTGTGCTCCTACCCAACGCGCTATATCGCTTCGTGGAACACATTCTCTTGGAGTATTTGGTTGCATTGGATCGAATCTCACCAGCATCAACACTTAAAATTCTGTCACTGTAGTCCCCAGAAATCTATATCAGTGATTCCGTTGAAAGTGCGATTATCCGTGTTCCAAGTTCCCCAAAGTTTCTGAGGGTTTGAATATGCATTATAACAATTCTCTGGGGTGTATTCTATTGGTGCGCAACTATGTCGATAGTTTTTCAGTCGATTCTAAAGTCCCCATAATTTGTAAAGCCTCATAAAGGGCCAAAATGTCAAATTCGTCCCCTGTAGAAAACCTACGTTTGATCTTGCATTCACTGCAAGGCATATTCAGAGTCGAATACCCCCATTTGTAGCTATGCACTTCAATCTGTAATACTTCAAACAACATATCCCGACACTTTGTGAGTCAAAATTACTCGCTTAGTTCGCGCACGAACATCCGAAATTTTGAAGACGGATTTGCACCGAGACTGCTCGCACAACACTAATTAGGTCAGCAAAGTTCTCTTTAGTCTATTGAGCCTTCCTAACCAATATGGTTGATTTCCAGATACCCAAATACACCTAATTCTTGGGCGACATGAACCGGAAAATCGAATCCGCGGCCGAGTGCACCATATAAACGTGTTTTCCAAATGGCGTACGAAATTTTCGGTCAATTCCGTCCCCATGTTGTGCTCCTACCCAACGCGCTATATCGCTTCGTGGAACACATTTTCTTGGAGTATTTGGTTGCATTGGATCGAATTTATGCGGGAAAGAGTCTGCGATTAGTTGGATACTCTCTTGGAAGGAATATACATTTTCTCCGTAACGCAAGCTCACTTTGAATGTTTTAATAATTCAACAATCCGATGAAAAATAATGATGATGGGGAGGAGGTAATTTCTGGGAAGCTGCAAAGAAAAATTGAGGAGATTGGGGGACCTGCAGGGGCTCAGAAAAATCTAGGGGCCCTCAGGGGCCCTCGCAGGCCCTCGGAGGCTCTCAGGGGCCCTCGCAGGCCCTCAGGGGATCTCAGGGGAATCTTTCAGCCCCTAAGGTAAATATGGAACGTAATTTAGGTTAATTGGTCAAAGGCACTCGGGGCCCTCAGGGGCCCTCGGGGGCCCTCAAGGGACCTCGAAGGATCTCAGAGGCCCTCAGGGGCCCTCCTGGGCATCCAAGGCAGTCAAGGGAATTCAAGGGAGTTCGAGGGAATTCAGGGGAATTCAGGGGAATTCAAAGGAATCTCATTCTTACTACTATATATTAGGGCGAGATATATTCTATGTACCTCTTGCACAGTTCTTGCGATTTCTCCAAGGCGAATGACAAATTTTTTAGCACAGTCCTTGCCCTCAAAAAGCTCGTAAATACATTTGCTAGCATCATGTTCACAATGAAAATACATGCCGAGAGAGAATGGTACGTGTTTTTAAAAGGCATTTTGGATAACTTTAGAGCGACGAAGTTTTTTTTCTTGATCTGTTGCTCTCAAAGGATCCTTGTCAACATTTTGCAATATGCTTTCAAAATCTCCATAGACAGTGAATGGTAAGAACTCTTTCTTGTAAAAATCTTTAAATTTCAAGATATTGTCATCTTCTGAAGGTAGTTGCATAGTACAGTCAAACGTTTTGCAATACTCGCGATGACATTCAAGTTTATTTTCTGAATGAAAAACATGTAAACATCGATTGCATAAAAATATCCTATGTCTATGTTTACTAACTTGGGAGCTTACAAGTCTCGATGAATTGGATATGTAACAATAATGATACTCTCCATCAGATTCAAAAAGTAAAAGATTCACGTGAATAGGCATTTCCTCAGAGGTTAAGTATAATGGATGAATTTTTTCTTTTTTAAATCTACTCCATAACAATTGATCGACAAACGATTCACCTCCTCGAATCGTGCAATTCTTCTTGGTTTCATGGGAAAATCTGCGGCATCGATCTTCAAATATTTCTTATAGTGCGGATAAGCAGACATTTCAATAGAATGATGAGATTGAGCTTTAACTGAATGGATCGCAACTAAAATTGACCAATAGGAACAATCATTTCTTCCATCATTCTTCACATTTATAGTCGCTTTCTTCTTTTCAATCCAATCAGGTAATTTCACATATTTTGGAGCACTAATCATCTTTGATTCCGCTACGGTAATTTTTAGAGAAAGGATTTCTGATAATGAATAACCGGAACCACAATCTTCAAAACTCGATAATTCATCATTGATAAATATTATAGATTCATCAAACCAACGATTCAATTGAGATGATTTCATTAGAGTCTCGTAACGAGTTTGAAAGTGTTTGATTATTGATGATTCCTCACCCAAATCAAAATATGCAGAGGATATAAGACAAACTTTAGCAGTTTTGAATTTCTTAATCAATGGTCTTAGAAATCTGAATATTAAAGGTTTAGCTAATGTGCAAAAAGTAGTCACATCGTAGCAGTTGATATCGCCACAGATTCCTGAGACAATACGATTTTTGAAAGCACTAGGTCGTGTATAGAATGAAAAATCCCCTATATTTTTATTGCTAGCAGATCCATACATATTCTGAAGAATGATATATTTAGATTTGGATTCATTATACAATGTCTCGAGTCGCGCTTTACGTCCAGTAGTCAACTTTATCTCATTCGTTAAATGCATTTTAGAAATATGAGATATGCGGCGCATGAGCTTTTTGTAATCCTTTTTAAGTCTCAAAATGCGTTTCAAATTTTCATTACTCACGTCTTCCTCTCTCAGCAAATTGAAAATCTGCAAGAGATTCTCTCTCTCTTCCTCGATGGGTTGCAGCATGTTGACCATGACCACGAGTAGCTTCCGCGCTAAAGAAGCCACGATCTTATACTTCAGCGCGATTCATTATATCATCAACTTGAATCATCGTCACTCCTTCTCTTCGATTCGTTATAAATGCAGGCATATAAAGCAAGCTAACTAAGTATGTCTCCACTCACTGCATTGAATAGATCAGGAAAATATCCTCCGTTAGTTCGAGTTCGCAATTTGTTGTCATCGCGTCGATATAAAATCAAAAGCGCGTCGATTAGGAATACTGAATACGGAGAAGCGTGTTCATTAATTCTCATTAACGAGAGAAACAAAAATATTCTCGTCTACGTGCCGAAGCCGACATTGCAGCTCATCCTCAGGAAACGAGAATTTCGGTTGTAGAAATTCAACCAAAAGAATAAATTGTATTGCCGCGCTGTAGAAACTGGGAAATACCATCGTCTCAAGTTCTATTCTTCGCTAGACGAGGAATCTGAAAGTGAAGATGAGGACGAGCAAGACGATGACATTGGAAGTTCAGGAACAGCAGGAGGAGAAAGCCAGACAGAATCTACAACATCCACCAGCAGAGCAACTACCGAGTCATCTTCCAATGGACGTTCATAGAATGTCAATGCTGATAGATAGGATGAGTTCACCAAAAACGAGTACTCGAGCCGAATTGGATGAGCGGTGAGTTTTTTTCTCAAGTTTTTTCATACCAACAAAAATGCCAAAAATTTTAAAAAGTTGGCACCGCCATTTAATCCGTTTCAGAACTTTATTACCATTTGCTATCAACCACTCTGCACCAAAATGTGAATCAGATCAAACAAATACTGAAGCCTCAGAACCTACAACTACAAGTGCATCTATAAATCTAAGCCCTTCAAAAGCTGAATCAGATCTGACTATATCAAATACTGAAGCCCTAGAACCTTTAACTACAAGTGTATCTAACAATCTGAGCCCACCAAAAACTAAATCAGATATATCAACTACTGAAGCCCCAGAACCTTCATCTATGAATCTGACATCTTCAAAAGCTGAATCAGATCTGACTGCACTAAATACTGAAGCCCTAGAACCCTCAACTACAACTGTATCTATCAATCTTAACTCACCGAAAACTGTATCAGATACACCAACTACTGGAGCCCCAGAACCTTTCACTACGAGTGCATCTATGAATACGAGCCTACCAAAAACTGAATCAGATCAGAGATTCCTAAATACCGAAGCTCCTTTGATTGAAATAATTGATGATGATGATGATGATGATGATGATGATGATGATGATGATGATGATGATGATGATGATGATGATGATGATGATGATGATGATGATGATGATGATGATGATGATGATGATGATGATGATGATGATGATGATGATGATGATGATGATGATGATGATGATGATGATGATGATGATGATGATGATGATGATGATGATGATGATGATGATGATGATGATGATGATGATGATGATGATGATGATGATGATGATGATGATGATGATGATGATGATGATGATGATGATGATGATGATGATGATGATGATGATGATGATGATGATGATGATGATGATGATGATGATGATGATGATGATGATGATGATGATGATGATGATGATGATGATGATGATGATGATGATGATGATGATGATGATGATGATGATGATGATGATGATGATGATGATGATGATGATGATGATGATGATGATGATGATGATGATGATGATGATGATGATGATGATGATGATGATGATGATGATGATGATGATGTTAGGGTACTCTGTGAAATGCAGAAAAAGGAAACAGGACAAGTCAAGAGGAAACTCGATGTTTTCTTGGATGATCAAGATGTAGAGGACTGTGAGATCACTATCCGAGTGGTGAGACCATGGTAAGAATCACTGTTTGCAATTTTGATGTTGCAATTTGCTGTTAATAAACATTTTCTCACATGCTTTTGATTTTTATTACAGCCTGGATGAGATGGATGAGGCGCAGGATTATATATATATATTGTCTCCAGAACGAGTTAGAAATTCGTACAATATCTGACAGAAAAAAATTTGAAGTATCTATCGGATCTGGGGGCAAAGGTTTCACAATCAACTATGGAATCTGGAGTAGCCTCTTAGATAAAATCAAAGGATTGGCAGTGACAGAACAAGAAGGATCTGGTGAGATTCATTCTATATTTTATGAGTATAGGAACAAGGGAGTATTCGCAATTTTGACATTGATTAAAAATCCAATAGCTGTGAAAGCTTCCTTCTCAACTTTTCTTAAACTACTATTTTTAGAAGATTTCGTCTGCAAACGCTTTTTAAATTTCATGAATTCTGAAAAACAACAAAAATTGAAAAAGAATACAAAATTTTTAGAAATTGGATTGAAAAGTGAACACATTGTGAAAAATGATAAATTAGGAATAGTTAAATATTTAAAACTGTTGAATGTTGATCATGATTTCTTGATGAATGAAATAGATGAAATATTAACTAAATTGTAATATGTATGTTACTGACCTTCGAATTCTAATAAAACTATTCATTCCAACTGTTTTGTTATCAATATCTACCCTATTCCTTCTCCTGGATTGAGAAAAAAATGAGTGGCTTTATTAAAATCCTATGAATTCTTAAAAAAGAATTGTCAGACTATTGCTACAAGGAGAACTGAAGAAGACATTCAAAAGTTATGAAAAATCTATAACTACTTAACTCTTAAGTAGAATCAGATGCAAATGATTCAAAGTCAAGTGCATTCAAAGGTGAACATCGTTTGCATTGACCGCTGCATCAAGTAAGGAAAAAAGATCGCGCAGCAATAATCTATAATTACTTGACTCTTAAGTAGAATCAGATGCAAATGATCCAATGTCAAGTGCATCCAAAGGTGAACATCGTTTGCATTGACCGCTGCATGAAGTAAGAAAAAAAAGATCGCGCAGCAATAAGTAAGACCGCGCGCTAATCGCGCGCGTGTATCGTAACAAATCTCCATTCACATCTCGAGAAAACGAATCTCCGTGTGCATACAGAGGTGAAGATCGCACAGTGCATTCACCGTATGCTAATCGAGACCGCGCGCTGATCGCGCGCGTAATCTGCTATTATCACGCACTAAACTGGCCAAAGAAAATCCGGTTCTTTGCGCGCACTGATATAACTTACACAGAAGCACCAGAGCCAACCAGCTTGCGTGTCGGTGAGATGTAAATATACGTTTACCGAATTTCAGTCAATATTGTGATTTAATAAAAAATGTGACTAGGAAAGGGGCTTAACCTTGGACTTTTCAAGTCAGGTAGTCGAAGATGATCATCTGGGAGAGCTTGCAAGCTCTATGTAGTGGGGTAGTGGCTTTGTCCTAGAAAATTTCTTAAGGTTAAAACCAGGTAGCCGAAGACGATGTCTAGGATGGTCTTCTTCTGGGAGAGCTTGCAAGCTCTCTGTAGTGGGGGTAGAACCTAGTGAATATCGGGGGCGGCTTTGTCCTACCTTGTCTCAAGGTTAAAGCCAGGTAGCCGAAGATGATGTCTAGGGTGGTCTTCTTCTGGGAGAGCTTGCAAGCTCTCTGTAGTGGGGGTAGAACCTAGTGCCAATCGGGCTGGTAGCGGCTTTGTCCTATCTACTCGTTTTTAATAACAAAACGGAATCCAAGGATTGGAGTTTCGTTACGTTATTGTATTACGTTAGTGACATTACATTACGGTATTTTGTTATGTTATCCTAACGTAACGAAATCACCTCTTAATTTCGTTTTTTGTCATGATAACGTAACATAACGAAATCGATAACGCAATTTTGTTATGTTACTTGACAAACCCTGGTATTAATTGACAGATTCTTGGACCGTTTGATACTAGAAGAATCCCAAGATATAACCATTATAATCATCAGCATATCCCCACATCATTGTTCACCACTGGGTCACCCGTTGTACCTCGGCTGGATTTTTTCGATCACTACACGCAAAAAGTATTCATAATCGTTCGAGAACCTCATGTCTACTACCCTCAAAATGTTTGCAAGGATATTCCCCATTCAAGTTAAAGAATCCGTCGTATTAGTCTTGTTTATTGATGTTTCATCCAAATATATTGTAGGACGAAGCACTCCGGAACCATCATAGATGTACTGCGAGTTGTCGAAAAAGCATTATCCTCACGAGTACAAGGCTTACACACTAGAGTGGGCCGAGGAATAAAAATCTCTGAATTTCGACACGTTCGGGGCGGGAAAACTTGCATATTAATACATTCACACGAGGAGAATTTTGATACATGTTGAGAGACGATATTTTGAAGCCCGGCGAGAGACTTGAAGTTCGGAACATAGATGTATGTGAAGTGCCTTTTCAAGGGTTTTTCTTCCACGCATGTTTTCTTTTTGAATCGAAGTTCTGATGGATGATGCATTCTGGTCAATGAGAGTCCGAATGTGCGCAAGCAGGGGGAAGATGAAACTCATCCTGCACTTATGGGACAGCAAGAAGTTGGGACATATGGATGGTGATGGAGGAGGTCCTGAATATCCACAATCAACTGCGCCACGTTGATGATCATCCCTGGAATAGAATGCTGAAGCGAAGTATGAAACATCGCTAGTTATTTGTTTTGATTGTGAGCGAAGGTAGAGGACTTTCATACTCACATTTCACAATACTCCCATCTTTTGAACCAGAAAACAGGTATTGACCATCATTGGTGAGACACGTGCATGTGACTGATCTTTTATGATCTCGGCACAGGAGGTGACTAATCTCTCCGTGCCCCAGATAATGACTGGCGACATTTCTTCTGAATTTACCTCTCCCTTCTAGGTAATCTTCTTCGAGAAATCTCGTAACATCCTTGTCGAATATCGCTTCGTCTCTCCCTTGCGAATGGGGTTCATGAATGACGATAAGAGCTCAACTATCTCCAGGTATCAAAATCAAGGAGGAATACTATGGAACATGATTGTGATAATGGGGAATACTGTTGGGCTGATTTGTGACAAGGCATCCTCCGAATGAGAACTACAGAGATAATCATCGAATGGCGATTCCCGGGAGTCCTCGTTTGAATCTCATATCAACTAGAGACCTGTTCACTAACTATGCGTGATATGTTAAATGGGATTCTCAGTTCCGACGTTTCAGGATAGCATGTTGCAAAGAGGTGAGAGTCGTAGAAAACTTTACAAGGACTGCAGGTGAGTATTAAGTACCCCATGATTAGATCACGTACTGGGTATCCCAAGAGTCAATTCTCCTTCTGTTGCATGACACATTTTTACATTGCTGAGCTGCATTCGGATCGTTCAACCCAAAATCTCAAACTCGAAACAGAATAAAGGTACAGCCCATTCAATCGTAGGGATAGCCTGTTGGCCGAATAAAGTCCTTTTAAACTGCGGCCGAGACGAATTTCACCGTCTCGGGCTCACGCGTATATTCGCAATATTGAGAAGTAAAAGTGATTTCACGCGCCGAGACCCAACGGAGATGCTAATACACTCTTCCACTTGGGTCCAGTATAGTAGCCGACAAATGAGAAGAAGAGAGAGAGACAGAATTTCTTTTGTTGCGGTAAAACGGGAACGTGTGGAAAGAGAATAGTAACTTCATGCCGAAGGCAAGGTGACGAGTCGTGTTGGATAAGATTAAGAAGTCAGTCAAGAGTAGGACTCGCGAGCTGGACGGTAGAGCTAGAGCCAATAGGCCAGCTCCGATCCCAGAATTGTGCAATTCAAGTAATTCGGAGGATAAAGGACAGTGAAAATAGTTTGATTTAAAAATTAGTGATAACATTCTTGAGTCCAAGAAAGATTAATGAAGCTAATCAAATGCCAAACTTAGTGACGAATAAATAGTGTCAAGTGAATCAGAATAGAGAGCAAGGATCACGTATAGCGAATCATCAGCCAGCCTACTACAAAGGAGTATCGTGAGTCGGACTCGAGCAACCACCCGCCCAGTCCTTTTGAACTGTATTCTTCTCTCTCTCTTCCTCTTCTTTACCTCCCGTTCGCCACGGCTCGACAGCCAAAGTAGCTGTTTATCCTCGTAAAGTATATCAACCGTATTTATTCTTTATACAAATAAAACTTAAATAAAGCTTCGGTACTTGACCTAACTACGCCGGTGTAGTTATTTGCCCTCAGGGAATCCAGACTGTTCACGCACGCGGCACCCTTTCCCGATCCGGTGCGGGTATACATCAGGAACGATCCCGAATTTTCTTGCATTTATCCACTGCGCGGCTCTCTATTCCCAGGTACCCACCGAAAATAGAGCGGTAGCAGATCTGCTGAGTTGGATTTCGCCCTCATCTTTTGAGGAAGATTAGAGTAGAAACCTAACACCTCCCTCAAACATGGCTCCGGGTATCAAGAGCTCTAAGACACATGCATCCTAAATGATTGAGTGAGATTCAACTCTGAGGACGATCTTCATGGTTTTTGGGAGTCACATCGAATTTTCGAAATGGAACTCTCTTGTTTTAACACTAGGCCCTGGTGATAAGACAAAATTCAGGTCCAGATATGACTCTCTACCGATTGAAACTGTAAGGGGAATAGTGAGTTCTGGGGTGAGATGACCTCCCGGCCTCAGTTAACGGGACACCGTATCCGGGCTCGCGTCCGAGTCCGGTAGGAAAG
Organism: Eretmocerus hayati; assembly: GCA_029851415.1. Taxonomy (NCBI): domain Eukaryota; kingdom Metazoa; phylum Arthropoda; class Insecta; order Hymenoptera; family Aphelinidae; genus Eretmocerus; species Eretmocerus hayati. Next base: position 46,236,643 of record CM056744.1, read on the forward strand.
AGCCTGGCCCCGAGACTGGTGCTTGGAATGCTTTGGCCTCTCCCGAAAACTCTCAAGAGGGTTCAGGCGAATCCGTGTCTTTGCCCTGGAGTCCAACGAACGCCCGGCCCCAGTCAGGACCCGTCGGAGCGTGAAGACCACACATCTCTATTCGTCGCCTGGGAATAGATAAGTCTAGGGACTCGTATTGGGGCCATCTATGGACGGTCACAACGTGAGCCTCGACGACTCATCGAGCCACTCGGAGGGGCTCCCTGGACTCCAAGGAAGCCTAGAGAGATTCCAAACCCCCGGCCGAGGGGTGGGCTTGTGCTGGGGGCTGAGCCCGTGATTCGGTAGTTGAGGAGGAAGAGCGGTCATTGCAGAGGCATTCGTGTCCTCGTGATATTCGTCTTCAAAACCGACGCGGTAGCGGGGCTTATCCTTGTCCCCCTTTCAAGGGGGGAATTGTGGCAGAGACAAAAGTATGAGACCCGGTATACAGAGGCCAATATCCCTTTCTATCAATTACGTGGATGACCCTCGAATGACATTTGGAGGTCATATGTCTATCAGTAGGTAAGCTATAGGGGGGCATTCGTGCCCCCCTATAGCCACCCTTTACGTATTGGGAGGCGCACTCGCTCCTCAACATGCGTAAGATACTATAAGGGAGCAAGCGTGCTCCCCTATAGCCATCTTCTCCGTGTTGGGAGGCAAGCTTGCTGTCTTGTAGTATCATACGCTTGTTGTGGAACGACTTCACCTGCTTATAGGATCCTGCAATGTATGAACGGGAACTCGCTCCCTGCAGTATCTTGTCTATATAAGAGGGTACCCACATACCCAGAAACGTTGTAAGAATCGACCACATGGCGTCCGGCTCTTTTGAGCGCCTCAAACGCATACCCAGAATAGTAAAAGCGCATCAGCCGGCGAGAGTTAAAAGCCATCATTCATTGGTGTCTAGTCCCTTCAACTATCACCGCGCGGCGCGCCTCCCTGTAACGTGAGTAGTCGGGCAGCTCTCTTTTCTATCCTCATGCTATACAGCGCGCCTGCCGCCGCAGCGTTGCGGATCGAGTCCCAGCGGCTTCTCAAACAATTCGAAAAGGTATAGGAGATTGATGCATCTTCTTTCCTATGCAGCATCGGATCGCGTTCGACCCTTTTAGAAGTAGTATAGTAGAAAATTGCAGGCTTCACTATACATGCAGAATCGGATCGCTTTTTGGGGATTGACCTTTGGATATTTCTCTTGATGCATCACAAAAAACTTCGGATGCATTCGAAAGCAGAATTCTCTGGTAAGTATTAGCCAATCGCACCAGACTAACGCATTTGTTCCACATATGCCCTATCATTTATTACATATCACCTATCATTTTGATGGAAGTAACGGAAAAATTCCTGCTTTGAGTTGAGCGTGAAAGGCAAGAGTTTTAAAGATCAAAGACCTCAATCCCGATTGTGGGCTTCACAGTTCTCGGGAAATGAAAAGGCCTGCTGTGTCATGTCCACACTGATATTTTTTAGCAGCTGCGAGGAGATCTAACTCAAGAGAACAAGGGTAACCGTTACACCTCTCGAAATTCATGAATGGTCCATATATATTCCAGCATACTGAGCGCTGTTGCAACTCAAACACATGATGCAGGGATCGACTTTCAAAAACTTTTATTGATAGATCGAGACCATTTACCGCCGGGGAGCTAACCAATTTAGCTTCACTGAACCCTCTCGAGAGGTGGCTTCTCTCACATATCAATCAAGAGAGTTCCTAGGAAAATTGAGTATCTTGGAAAGGGCTGGGAATGACCGTTTTTCTTTGGAAAAGCCCCCTTATGGATATTCGAACACCTTCCTTGGAGAGGGGTTAGGATGACGGTTGCGACGCTTCCGATTTGGATTGGCCCTCAGAATTTAAAATAAGTGAAGCCGCCTGAGCGGGGGCGAGAACAACGACGTCTATATAACTCGATGCGCAAGCCGTTCTCGGGATCAGTCTCATGACTTAGTGCTCAGAAGTACGTCCTGCATATCTCCGTGATCTAGACGGCATCTTTTGGACTCCAGGACCTCGACCAAGACCTCGCATCACACGTTGCCGAGGACTCCGGGACCTAGACCGAGACTTCGCATCACACTGCAGTAGCGCTCTCCCTCTCAACCAAGAGTAACAGCATCAATCCGAGTGAGTAGTCAATATATATCATAGCGAATACATGCAGTAAACTATTTATTCGAATTATTACGCGAATTTTGATGAAATCTCTCGGCGCAGAGTAATAGGAATCTATGAGTGAATAGAAAGGTTCGGCTACAGTCTAATCGGTGTGTCTATCTCCTCTCGTTCCTGCTGTACTAGGGTTGAGACTCGCGTAGAGTCTCTACTGCAATACAGTGGGAGCGAGAGGGAAGAAAGAGAAAGGAAGAGAGACCGATCGTATGATTTTTTTACCGATTAATGATATTAGATTCATGTTATTAACTTTATTTTAATAATTATAGGTCGATGGAATCTTCCCGAGAACTAAATACCATTGAGAAAGAGGGTTTGGGAATACTGCTCCAACACAGAGCATTCGTGATCGTCATCACCCAGGAGTCGCTGGGTTATGCGCCACCCCCGCCGCCGACAAACTCTCCGAATAATCCAGCCCCGCCAGGCCCACTAGGCCCACAAGTCCTAGCAGTTCCCGGGACACCGACCCGGTATTATATTGAGAACGGGTGGAAGACACCCGGATTACAAGAGCTGGGGCGGCTCGCGTACTATAATCCGCCCCAAAGCCCGTCAATCGTCGACCTAACTTAGGAGGAATATTCAAAATACATCCCAGGAGTATTTAGTCCAGACGAAATTATTCAAATCGACGAGACTCCGTCTCCGCCAATAAAACGTCCTGCAGGTTACCGCAAACGTCTATTCCATTGACGTTACAATGAGCTGATATGTAACCCTGCACTCAAATGTGCATCCAGAGTTACTCTCTGGTGTATCGATGACGATCCACCTCAACATTACATCTTTGATGGTGAGTTCAATTCAGAGTAAATCTTTATGATTCATTATTTTATTCATAGATGGAACTAATACTGAAATTTCCTTCTGTTCCAGTCATGGGAGATGAACAATCTCATCTCCGAAGTATCGTGCAAGATGGGGAAAATCGCCATCGAAAAAGTAATATGTGAGCCGTAGCTCCACATATACGAGGATATAGATCCTCCGATAACCAGGTCGGTGATCGACAAACTATGGCCCCCAGTAAGGGACAATCTCACAGCTTCAGGTATTCGAGAACTCGAGAAAATCATCCTCAGGAGCCTAGATCCCGCGCCAGTGAAAGATAAAACGGAGAGAATGCTCTGTCAGGAGAGGAAGGTGGAATCAAAGAAGACTGGCCTCGGCAGATTTATAAAAACATTGAAGAGGAATAATGAAGAAGAAGAGAACATTTCGCCCAAGAAGAAGCTGTCCGAGTTCTTGAAATATTAGTGGTGTAAATTTTAGGGATATTTTTCTCATTTATTATAACTTTCTCATGATATGATTTAGATATTATTTAGATTCATCAGTACCATACAGGCAATTATACTTGGTTATATATGCAATGAGTCTTCATGTCATATAATGCTACTATATCTCATAACCCGTATAAATATTATATATAATAAACTATTATATATTAAACTATTATGGTTATATAGTATAATATACTATTATACACGATATGATATAGATACTATCAATTATATTTGAATATTTCACCTATGATATTCTCGATTTATATGAATATATCCAGTATATTCGGTTGAAATTTAATACTCATACACATATTAGTCTCAATGTTATATTATAGGTATGGAATATTAATATATCGAATATATGTTAAAATGGTCCATAAAATCATGAAAAGCTATACCTTAATCAGAAATATCTCCAAATTTCAATATTCTGTCGAATTCAAGTATGTATTGTTAATATGTACATTTTAGAGGAACTATTTCATTGAAATTAGACTGACAATAATCATGTTTTATCCTCACAATCCCATCCAATTCACCATCTCAAATTATTGATTCAGAAAGATATAGAATGACGGAATTTCAAATCATTCACGTGAAGAAATTCAAATCTCATGTTCCAGGTTTCTCAGTGTGAGTACATATGTACATGCATTTAAACATCAATCATTCATGATATTTTTCCATTTATATGAACATTCAATATAAATGTTTGAATATGATCCTGGAGTCAACGTATAGAATGCATTTCCTAATTATTGCAAATATACAGCTCGAATAACAAATTCGTCGGCTGCCGCTGAGTATCAGGAGTCCATGATCGGATAGTAGGTTCAGCGAGGTAAAGAGAGAGCTCTCATCCCATAGCACTATACATATATAATACCATAGAGGAGGGATAGTATAGGAGCCACTGTAAGTGGCCACGGTGGAGGGAAAGGAACAGGCAATCCTGTTGCTCTCTCTCTCACTCGAATGGGAAGCGGTCGGCGTAAGGTTAGTAGTGGAGAGCGAAGAGGAGGAAGGGGCAGCATTTCTCGCTCGCAGAGAAGATGCGCATGCCTGCTCTATTGGTATTATATCTCTATGCATAGCATACTGCAGACGTTACCTCCTGCGATCTCATGCTCTCCTAATACTCAGTATGCCTCTACGCATCACCTTTGCGTTGTTATTTATATTGTTATTCGAAATTTTGCGATGGAACACTAATTTGATACTATATAGAATGATTGGGATCGGCGAAATCGAGATCAAACATTGTCAGATATTGAACGAGGGATCAGCAACAATCCCGATCGGTAGCTTGCTGCAGACGTTACCTCCAGCAATCTAATACTCTCCTTATACTCAATATGCTTTCACGCACAATGTTTTTTGTTCTATCTATATTGTTATTCAGATTTGACTTTGGAGGGGTACAAAATGTACTCATCACTCGCCGCTGAGTATTCACCTCTTCGCGCATTTGTCCACATACGTGGACGCGTCTTTGGATGATGCCAGTAAATTCCACTCTCAAGATATCGCAAAAATTCTTGTGCGGCTCTCTTCTCTCGCCCAAAATCAATGATTCATTTGAGTTTATCCTTCGGTAGAGTCATTTCCACTACCTGTTTGAGGCAAATTCATTGTATTGAAAGATTCTATTTTTCGAAAAAGCTAAAACTTGAGCTTAATACTCGAATATAAGGTCTAAAAATCATGCAGAAGGATTTGAACATACTCTTCGAGTACACCAAACTATTGCTACAAGAAAGGATACATAATGTTGAAGTATACGAAATAACGGGACTCGTGAAGTCTGGCCTCATACGTGTACACCGTGCATTCAAGGAATTCGAAAGAGCCAGTTTGTCCAGAGTATACAGAGAGTTCACATACAAGAACATGTAGAGTTTTTCTCGTCGTACTCTTTGCCATGATCACTTCATGGAAATTGATTATGATCAAGACTTTTCAGGAAATCATTCATGATCGCGAGGTGAATAAATAATTGTCGATAAAATTCTCGCACAATAAGTAAAATATTTAGAGGCGGGATGGGGCTCTCGAAACGAACAGGGCAGTGGAAGCTTATTATAAAATTATAAGTACACTCGGTCTCATTGAAAATAAATAGCACTTTAATCACAAAACTTGTGTGATAACAATAGTGTAAACAAGATAAGACGCGGAGAGAGGTGAGGGGTGAATTAGTCGCGGAGGAAACGATTGCTAGATGAATTTAGGCGGGAGCTCGCGGCGCGAATCGCGGGCGCGAGATCATCCGAACTTGCTGTCTCGCCGATCCATGGTCAACTGACGAATAATTGCTTTAGAGTAATCGACAACGGCAAAGTGCGAGGCGAGATGCGACGTTGCCCAATTTCATATTCAAATGCACCAATGAGCTAAATTTCGAGCGATCATCTGACTGATCGATACATATATAGTTATGGGCAGGGGGGGTCATCGCTCTTTTCGTCGCAGCTCGCGTTCTCGAACATTCGATAGCCACAAAACAACTTTAATGTTTTGAACTGAAAGGAAATACTTGCACATTTCCGAACATACCACCCTCTTTGCTCGCACATAGCGAGCAACCAAATGAAAGATTGCTAAATTTCACCAATGTACTGAATTGAACCGAATGCAATGAAACCAATGAATGTACACTCGGTTATCACTTGATCTCGCGGAATGTTTATATGTCTATCTCACTCGTTGAATAGGTTAACTATTGAGTGCGACTGAGATAGGAATGTAAACATTCCGCGAGATTAAGTGATAACCGAGTGTACGTGTGGCGAAATATTCGGTAATGATGTTGCAGTCCTAATCAAACAAAACAAATATTGTACAATGTTGAATCACAACCGTGAACTAAATTCTCCGAACGTTGCAGAAATACCAAATCAATTGAATGAAATAATCTATAAGCTAAGACATTATTGTGTTTTTCGAGAACAAAATGAAATAAGCAAACTAAGCCAACAGGTTTCAATTGCCAAAGGGCTCCATTGCAAGAAAGAGATATATGTGAGAATAATCTAAAGCCAATGAGTCGCAAGTATATATATGTCGGAGATGACGAAAGGAATCAATCTCACAATCCGTATTACGGTCTCTGACACAGTAAAATTTCTCAGGACTGGTGGCTCAAAGAGTCGCTAAAATTGAACCAAATACCTATCTTAATGATGTCACAAATAACAAAAAATGCGAAAGTCGCATAGTCGATTGCATAGGCGAATGACTAGAATTCAATAAGTAAAATCTAAATTGAGACTTGACTCTGTTGAAGTCCTAGACAAAAAAATATTACAATTTAAAATTTCCAATCCACGCAATAATCCCAATAATAAGATTTGATCCATGAGTTGTCATAGAAATTCATCTACAATAGACTCAACCTACCGAGACGGATCCAAACTATCGACAGACAAGCTGTGCAATTTTGAAATTGAACGCCAAAGATAGAACTATTGTAGGCCTTTGAAAAGGAAGATTCTCAGTTGTAAAAAAACTAACATGATGCCAATTGCTGAATCCAAACCAAAATACAATTCAAAGATATGAGTGACTCTATAAAGGCTCTACAACGTACAATTTTCGCTAAGGGGGACCAAACAAAATCGTGAAAAGCTTTCGCGGGTGTACGGAACGAGGAAAAAATGTGTAGTGTGTGTCGAGGAGGTACGCGATAATCGAAATTCATTAATCATAGTATCTTCAATCTTCTTCTTGATGCAAACCCAATTCCAATGTTGATGTCCATCTTCCGACAATGTAGTGGCCATCTTTGCGAGACCCAACTCCAGCTGGCAATATCCGTGATTGAATAGACAATAGCCACAATATCCTTGACGTTGGCGATCGTTGTTCCAATCGCATGTGTCCATCAACCATTGGCAATTCATCAAGGGTTCGCAACGGCCATCCAAATATCCGAACATTTTCCAGATAAGCCCATTGATCTGGGTATGACAAGAAGCCATTCTCCATCCAAGTTGTTCTCTTTGTCAACCGAGTACTCGTGAATTCCATGAATCTTGACTCCATCTGCACTGAAGAGAACTTTTTAAGCGTAGTGTCAGTTCCATTCCAAAATATTGCGAATAAAGATGTAAGTCGTGTGTAAGATATACACTTTCATAGATAGGACTATATATAAATGACAAAACACAGTGAAAATGTGAACAATTGCAATTTACAATTCTTTGATGTTCTTGAGTCTCAACTCCATGTTCCAAGACCCATGAAAAATCTAAAATCAATGAGCCACAAATCCAGAGCGCGGCGAGCAGCCGCCCCCTATGAACAATTGCGACAAACCTTGCGACATCGTAAGATGTTGTCAACATGAGTTATGTGACATAAACCAACAACATGTACAAATTCAAGGTATTTATCCATGACCATAAAAGAACCACAAGAATATACATGAATCAAGTATACATTCGAGGCGCGGCACACGGCCGCCCCCTTTCAATAACTCAAAATGAGGACCAGAGTGCCAACATTTTTGTCAGAAAATATCTGACCCAATCAGGGACAAACCATCTTTCGGAAACAGCCATTTCAATTTTCTGTTACACTCAAATCCAACAACAAGAATTCCAACTCAACTCGATTCTAATAGTTTGTGCATGCATGACTGATTGAGGACATGAGACAATATGACCAAAACCCATAAATCAATCAACCAAGCCTCGTGAAATCGACTAGTTTGCCAACGCCTGCGCTAATGCAGAACTAGCCGTAAAAATGATTCGACAGGCAAATCTGAGTTCTCACGTTCACCGCAGCTACTGCTAAGGGCAGAGAAAATCGACTCAAAGTGAATCGATTTCAAACCAAACCAAATACCAAAGCACCATGGGTGAAGATGCTACCAAATGAAGGAATGAATCAAGGATCATCCCTCGCCCAAGTGAAAGAATGAATCAAGGATCATTCTTTGCTGAAGTGGATACTCCATTGAGAATGAAGCCAGAGCATATGTGAGAATGACTCTGCAGTAGACCGTATATGATCAACTGTCCACGAACCAATTATCCAAAATTGAGAATACAAGTTCTCAGCCAAATAAACCAACCATGAACCCTTACCAAACTTGAAATGTCTCGGGATATGAGACGTCATCTCTTCTGTGCTTTCTAGCATAGGAAGAGTTGCAATTCGAACCAAACCAATTCTTGGGAATGAGATTATATTTTCGACAATGACTTGAAAATGAGTATGCACATGTATATAGTCCAGTATGCATAGCACATTTTCCAAAACCAAATATTTACAGAATGAGAAACTGAATCTCGTCTGCACGAAGTACAGAGAGAATCTTGATCAGAAAATGAGCTGAACCAAAACCAAATGAAAAAACATGCAGCAAACCCATGAATCAAAATTGAGTGAACATTCAGCCAATCAATTTCCCAAACCCAAATGAATGTTTGAGTGTACCAAGTGAAAGATATTTAGAATATCTACTATTACCTGGGATGAGTCAAAGAAACTCTGACTCAAAAATTGTTCGAAGGCGATGCCTGCGCAGCAGTTGATTTACGTTGCGTGATAAAATTCCGAAATTCCACGTCCATATGTGACCAGTAAGTTCTGCATACGCCCAATCAGCATCAGCTCCTTCGATCCAATTGCCAATCCAATCCAATTGTGATCAAACCAACCAGTGTACGCCTGACGAGACGCCGAAATTGTGACAGCTTGTAGAACCGGCTGCAGTGATGTTCCTCAACAAAAGAAATGCATAGTAAGAACGAATTGTAGATGATGGTGTATGTCTATGGCCAATCGCACACACTATTTAAACCTAATGAGCATTCACGAGATTCTCATTTCTACGACTTTTCGACTTCATGAAAAATAGAAGGAATCATTAACTACAGCGCGAGCCTTGACAAAAAGTCAGCAATTGTGCATCAAAATGCACTTTCAAGTATGTAAGTCCTCAAAATGTGCACGAAATTACACGAAAAAAGACGAACCAAACTATCCATAGTTGCCAAAAAGGACGAACACTTTGAAAACTCAAAACGCTCCTGCAATTCATTGTGTACTGAGAAGTCTCGGAAACAATTCGAATATTCACCAAAACTTGAGTGGAGTGATACGTCTGTAACGTTTGACATCATTCACATACAGAAACCAACAGGAAATTGAGTATGATCAAGATTTTCCATTCTATGATTGAGTATTTTCCAATGCAAAATATACCATTGATACAAATCACGAAGTGTTAGATTTGAGAGTGTCCAAACTATAAATGCAAAACGCTCGTGATCGAAATATCAGAACGCTACTCAAACAAATCAAAACTAATTCTTGCCATTACATCCAACAAAACAAGACACAAAACGCGGGAAAGTCGCGAGCCGGTTGCTCCATTCTACTTTGAATTTTGACCATGAATCTAATTTGCGATTGCCAATCAATTTACGTAGCAAAACCAATATCCATAAAAATATGCTGAGTGAGAGCCAACACCAAATGTAAATGCTCGGCCAAGCGCAACCGAAACAAACCATCATATGCTTGCCGAGTTTCTCACCAGCTGAGCGTATCTTGGTGCGTGAGCGCGAGAGAGACAGCGCTCTCAGCGAAAGCAAGTAAAGCCATCCAAACGGGAAAGGTATATGAAACGATACGCTCACCAATATCCTTGCGCGATGAGCTGGACAAGCAACGCAGCCAACTCATCGCCACCAATCCAGTGTACGCGCCCAGGCAGTAGAGTCGCGCAGCAGGAGGAGTCCCCTCAGGGGAATAGTGGTGGGCTGATGGATGACGCCGTTGTGACGTCACCGCGACAAACAACAGGCTCGAACGATGATGAATCGCGGGAAAATTCTGCGGTGCGCGCCAAAACCAATGCGCTACCTTGCTGCCGCTTCCAGGCAATGATGCCACACCACTTCCAAAGCCAATGATTCATGACTGCTGCACAACTGCTTTGGGGCCAGGATGTCCTTTTTGGACCTCGATGATACCGTTATTTGTCGGCGATGCCATCCAAAGCCAAAATGTCCAAAAGTTCCGCGTCGAACACACACATTCGACGGCCGCGAGCTCCGATTTCTCCGCGCACTATCACATCACCTTCACTCGCGCGCGACGAGATTCACTCGCGTCTGACGATGACAATAAAACCACCAAAAACCAATCGAATTGCCGGAGTGCAATCGGCCCCAACCACGCTCTGCTACCAAAAATGATCGCGAGGTGGATAAATGATTGTCGATAAAATTCTCGCACAATAAAAAAAATATTTAGAGGTGGGATGGGGCGCTCGAAACGAACAGGGCAGTGGAAGCTCATTATAAAAGTATAAGTACACTCGGTCTCATTGAAAATAAATGGCACTTTAATCACAAAACTTGTGTGATAACAATAGTGTAAAAAAGATAAGACGCGAGGAGAGGTGAGGGGTGAATTAGTCGCGGAGGAAACGATTGCTAGATGAATTTAGGCGGGAGCTCGCGGCGCGAATCGCGGGCGCGAGATCAGCCGAACTTGCTGTTTCGCCGACCCATGGTCAACTGACGAATAATTGCTTTAGAGTAATCGACAACGGCAAAGTGCGAGGCGAGATGCGACGTTGACCAATTTCATATTCAAATGCACCAATGAGCTGAATTTCGAGCGATCATCTGACTGATCGATACATATCGTCGCCCCCGACGAAGAAAAACACGTCCCCATTTAAAAATGCATTGGGAGAACAATGGGAGGTGTTTTCCTTCTTCGGGGGCGACGATATATAGTTATGGGCAGGGGGGTCATCGCTCTGTTCGTCGCAGCTCGCGTTCTCGAATATTCGATAGCCACAAAACAATTATAACGTTTTGAGCTGAAAGGAAATACTTGCACATTCCCGAACAATTCACATCCAAGTTTTTATATGGTTATGATGTATCGACAATGAGGATAAGACGATGTGGAACAGTCTTACGATAGAAATGTCATGTTATTAGACTATGTTATACGCTGTTTAATACTTATTCATTGAACTGGTGGAGTCAAATTCCTCCTATGGTTCCTTTCCATGACTCCACGGTGTCCACATACGTGGACATGGTCAAAAATACAATATAATGGTGAATTTCTTCATCTGTTTGAAGCTCAGAGAACTTTTCAACGTTAGAGTTGATGAAATTCATCGAGAAATAATTTTTTCTACCATGGGAAATAGGTGCGTGCACGAAGAGGTTAAAAGCCCATGGTCAGATGGAAGGTTCAGCAAGAGAAAAAGAGAGAGCTCTCATCACGTAGCACACTGCAGACGTTACCTCTTGCGATCTCGTGCTCTCCTAGTACTCAGTATGCCTCTACACATCACCTTTCAGTTGTTATTAATATTGTTATTCGAAATTTTGCTACGGAGCACTAACTCAATACTATATAGAATGATCGGGATCATGCAAAATTGAGATCAACATTTTCAGATATCGAACGGGGGGTTCCACATCGATCCCGATCGGTAGCCTGGTGCAGACGTTACCTCCGGCAATCTCATACTCTCCTCATACTCAGTATGCCTCCGCACACCACGGTTTTGTTGTTATTCATTATGTTGTTCAAATTTTTGCATCATGACGATCAGCTTATGCTGTATAGAACAATTGGATCATATGAAAATCAAAATCGGAAATTTTGAGGTATCGGAAGGCTTGAGTGGAAATTAACTGTACATAGTCAAGATTGCATCGTCTATTTGAGCATATCGCTGATCAGTTGAAAACGGAATCGCTTTATCGATTCCGATGCAGTAGCCCACCTCATCCTCCCCCTCTTGAGTTTCTTGGAAATTCCTCCCCTTCAGGAACCAATTCCGGAGAGAAAAGGCATTTTTTACAGCGCACATTCCATTTGCTCGGAGTGTATGGTGATGGCATGATATCCGATGATCCGTACTGAGCTCTCGTAACGGAGGACAACGTATTTCTTCCATATTGATAATCAATCTGGAATCAGATATTGTGTAAATGCCAATCGAATTTTGTATACAGACCAAGAGAAGAAAACTCACTTTTCAGAAAGTATTTCTTCGATCCATCTTTTTCTCTCCACCCCTTTCACGTATATCTTTGAGGCACTCCTCAAATTATCATGTAAAATTCGTATCTGACAACTCGAAGCAATGGAGCCAGAACTCTAAGGAATACCTAAGAATTTCTCCAACCATTCATTGTATTTCCGTTCTTGAGGGAGCAACTTGGCCCATCCACACGGGGCTTTGAAAAGACATATCGTTGGTAGAAATGCATTTTCGAGTGGAACGATGGCCAGTTCCTTGAGCTGGAAAAGGTTTGTTGATCTCCGAAAGCCCTGAATATCAACGAAAAAATCCATTTCCGACCTGGAGTAGCCTCTCTAACAGCTCGTCATGAACTGATCCTAAATTCATCAAGACATGTGTAAACTCATGAAATTGAACAACGTTCCTGAGAGAATTGCGGGGAGAAGTGAAGGAATGGAAAATAGGTGCTATGCTCTCTCCCCCCTTTTATACGTTGACTTTCCTCTAAGAAGTATGAACAGCTCGCGATCGGATTCTTCCGAAAATTTCTTCCGAGAATCCACGGATGCAGCATCCTCAACATAGGTATAAGAGTCGCTCCAGCCCATAACTCGGCAGTCCAGTGCCTCCCATCATCTGAGCTGGAGGCTCTATATAGATAGAGGTTCTATATAGGTGGGCAGTGTAGACCAGCTCAGAAGCTTATGAGAGGACATGACTACATCTGCAGTCGTGAGTAGCTTGGCCGAATAATTGAGGAGAATTCCGTCGATTTGCATATACTTGTAGCCAGACTAAAACACAAGACGGAGTCATTCGAACCTTACGAAATGAATATTTGGATGCTCATGCACTCTCTCCAAACGTATGCTCATGATGCTTCATCAGAGCTGATTCAGCGGTGGTTAGATGCATGCTCGCTCGTGGTTGAGAGTATTCAAAAGTTAGCTATTCCTAAAAAAATAACAAGACATGAAAAACGAAAATAACAGACATGCCTTTCAGAGCTCGCGAATATTGAAAATAGACTCATGCATTTGTATGTAACGAACACGGAAAAATTTGGGGGGGGGGGGGACTAGGGGAGCAACCTCCCACGTCATCGGTACAATGGGATGATATCTCATCAGTTTTCGAAAATCGCATAAGCTCCGGTGTCATGAGCATATTTCATAAAGATTTAAGACAATTCCTGGAGGATGCTCGAGTACTATCCAGAGAAAAATCAGTGCTGCCCTGAAATCGTTCTCTGCATTGAAAGTCAATGTCGAACTTTCAGCAGAATATGTTGTTCTGAAGGACGATGCAGAAACTACCGATAAGAAATATTTTAATACAGCAAACCAACCAATTTATGAATCTACTGATTTGAACGAGTGGTATGATGCTTTCGTTATCGAACCGATCCTCCATCAGATAGAAGAATTCAAAGACAAGGGCTCTGGATGGCCTTGGAAGAGATTCTGAGTTTGGTGGTCAATATGAATCATTATCAGCCCATACACGGAGTTCACACATACCTTCACCAGAACCAATACGGAAGAAACAAGCATGTGTGAATGTCGTGAATGGACACGAGGAATGCTTTAAATGGGCAGTGCTCTCCGCTCTCTATCGTGCGGAGAGTAATCCTCATAGGATCACCTCTCATAAACCTTACGCAAACGAGCTCAATTTCCGGGAGATCAATTTTCCAGTGACTCCCAAGCAAGTACGGGAACTTGAGAAGCAAAATGATGTGTCAGTCAATATCTTTCTGCTCAAGAAACGAAATAATTCTCTGTCAGTCTGTACAGCTCATTTAACGAATCCGCATGAAACCAAACACGTGAATCTACCACTCATTCAAGATTATTATATCGACGAAGAAAAGGGTATAGATGAGAGACAAAATGAAGCCCCAAGATATTATTTGTGGATCATGGACTTATCCAAACTAGTAAGGAGTCAAAAGACACGTTTCAACGGACGAATTCATATCTGCGATCGATGTTTACATTATTTGGGACAGAAAAGCAGCTAAAAGATCATCAGATAGATTGTACTCAATTGAGTAGATGTAAAATACAATTACCTAGCATAGAAAACAGTGAATTATTTTTCAAAAATTATAAGAACAGAGAAAAAGTCCCGTTCACTATATATGGAGATTTTGAGAGCATACTTAAACCGTCGACTGCTCGAGCCACTTTTCAGGATCATCAAGCATTTAGTGTTGGCTCCTACTTGAAGAATAGCTTCAACGACTAAAATCGTATTATCAGAGTTATTGGCAAGAATCGTATAATGATGGTCGTTTGGGGATATTGTCACCAGCTCAATGGTTTGTGAAAGAGCTTAGAAAAATAGCATTTGAGTTGGATGCGCTCTACAAGAATCCTAAACCGAGAATTTTTACGGATGAAGATGAAAAAGACTTCGAATTGGCTATAAAATGTAACATCTGCCAAAAAGCCTTCACGCATGCGGACGAGAGAGTTCGCGATCACCGTCATTTAACAGGTAATCTGCTCATTTGATTGAACTCATCTATCATTTACGCAGCTATAACCTCCGTTTTGATTCGATTTCAGGCCTTTTTAGAGGGGCTAGCCATTCCAGATGCAATCTTTTATATCAGTCACCAAGATATATTCCCACATTTTTTTACGGACTATCTAATCATGATAGTCACCTATCGATTTAAAAATGATTGTCTCCTCGAGAATTTTTGGAATATCGGCTCCAAAAAAATGTATAATTTTTCTAACTTACATAACATCAATGCACATCTAGTTGCGGCCATGTTAAAATTTATTTGAGGTCGATCGGATGATAACTGCGTCGGTAGCCGTTATCAAACGCAAGAAAACGCAGGTAAAAGGCCTATTTCAGAATTAGCTCGACTTTCGGATGCTGAAGCTTCGCGAAAAAAATTTTTAGCGCACTGCAAAAAAATTAAGGTGATAGATATTCCATTTAGGAATGACCTCCAACAAAGATCGTCCGGAAAAATTAATAACTTTTGGAGATAATCGAGAATTTGTTATCTCGAGATTTACTGAAGTTAGAGACTTGATTCAAGAACAGAAAAATTATGAATAAATTCTGGATATCAAAAATGATAACGCGATATCAAATATCGGAAGAACGAACGGAAGGCGAGGTCGCAAATCTTAAAAAAATTAAAGTCTGGCCACATTGTGCGGCCTTTATTGTCCCTCACAGCCGGGGCCCTCAAAATCGTCGATGGGCGGGACTACCCGACCGCAGATCATAAAAGTCATAAAGTCTCGGTTTCAAAGTCAATAAGGGTACCATCAGTCTGCTGCAATAAGGAGTCCGAATTTTTGACAAAGGGAACAATAAAACTATTTCAAGCGCGAGTTGAGCCTCGCAATATTATACGATATATCTTCGATTCATCGATGAAGCGTTATCAATGATGAGTCGAATAGATGATCAGATAACATACAAATGTCCTTCTCATTCTAAGAGTTTTATGATCGATACATGTGACCTTTTTTAAGACGATCCTTCAAATGATTGATAACGTAAGATCGTCCTTATCGGTTAATGGTCCATCATTTGGTTATCATTCTGATTCATAAGATGAACATCAATAGTTGTATGATTAATCTATTATTTTGTTTGATTGTTGACTGATCTTGACTGATTGTGCAGAATGCGTGATAACAAGACACACATGCATGTCTATGATCTTATCAATAATAATCGGTTGGACAAGAAAATAGATTAATCATACAACGATTGATGTTTATCTCATCAATCAGAATGATAACCAAATGATGGACCATGAACCGATAAGGACAATGGATCGATCTTACGTTATCAATTATTTGAAGGATCGTCTTGAAAAAGGTCACATGAATCGATCATGAAACTCTTAGAATGAGAAGGACATTTGTATGTTATCTGATAATCTATTCTACTTATCATTGATAACGCCTTATCGATGAATCGAAGATATATCGTATAGTAACGCAAGGCTCAACTCACGCTTGAAATAGTTTTATTGTTCCCTTTGTCAAAAATTCGGACTCCTTATTGTAGCAGACTGATGGTACACTAATTGACTTTGAAACCGAGACTTTATGACTTTCATGTTCTGCGGTCAGGTAGTCCCGCCCATCGACGATTTTAAGGGCCTCGGCTGTAGAGGACAATGAAGGCCGCACAATGGGGCCAGACTTTAATTTCTTCAAACTTTGCGACCTCGCCTTTCGTTCGTTTTTCCGATATCTGATATCGCGTTATCATTTTTGATATCCAGAATTTATTCATGACTTTTCTGTTCTTGAATCAAGTCTCTAACTTCAGTAGATCTCGAGATAACAAATTCTCGATTATCTCCAAAAGTCATTAATTTTTCCGGACGATCTCTGTTGGAAGTTATTTCCAAATGGAATATCTATCACCTCAATCTTTTGCAGTGCGCTAAAAATTTTTTTCGCGAAGCTACAGCATCCGAAAGTCGAGCTAATTCTGAAATAGGCCTCTTACCTGCATTTTTTTGCAGTCTGATAACGGCTACCGACGCAGTTATCATCCGATCGACCTCAACCGCAACTAGATGTGTATTGATGTTATCTATGTTAGAAAAATTATACATTTTTTTGGGAGCCGATATTCCAAAAATTCTCGAGGACACAATTATTTTTAAACCGATAGTAATTATTACAGCACTCGCTCCCGATGAGATTCTGAATGGGCGTACATCAGTTCTTGCGGAGAACAAAGATCGTTAGATAAGTTTCACAGAATATGTAGATGAGACTGTCATAAGTTTCAGATTCTTAGATTCTTTCCGATTCATGTCATCATCTCCCAAGCTGATGGATTAACAAATGATCAAATCAAACTTCTCACGAAGAAGGGCGTATATCCTTACGATCATACTAACTCTTTCGAGAGATTGAGCGAAACACAGTCACAAGCAAAGCAAGACTTCTAGAGTAAATTGAATGAATGTCCTATCAGTGATGAGGATTATGCGCATGCTCAAGAAGTATGAGAAGAGCTCAACATACAAACTCTTGGGAAGTACTGAGACAGCTACATGAGAACAGATGTGCTACTCCTAGCAGATATTTATGAGAATTTCCGCTCAACTTGCATGGCAGCATATGGTCTTGACCCCGCACACTACTATACTACACCGGGATACAGTTGGGACTGTGCTCTGAAGATAACGGGGGTGCGATTGGATTTGATAACAGATATTGATATGCTATATATGGTGGAGAAAGGTGAGATATATTTTTTAAATATTCACTGATGAATTTGACACAACTTTCTCTCTTCATATTTCAGGCATTTGCGGAGAGATCAGTATGACTGCTAAGAGATATGGGAAAGCAAATAATCCATACATGGAGAACGGCTATGATCCTACTCAGCCAGAACATTATTTGATTCATTCAGATAGCAACAATCTATATGGCTGAGCTATGGCCCAGTTTCTTCCCGAAGGAGGTCTTGAATTCATGGAAAATATTCAGGAAAAAGATCCGGACTCTTATGTCGTGCCAGACAACAGTCCAATTGGATATATTTTGGAAGTAGACTTGGAATACCCCAAAACAATTTACGACGAGCATCGGGATTTACTTTTTTGTCCAGAACACAAAGCACCTCGAGGCACCAACAGGAGAAATTGCTCTTAACGCTGCATGATAAGGAACGCTACGTCATTCATTATAGAGCACTGATACAGGCCCGTAAATATGGTCTCAAGAAAATTCACCGAGCCATTCGATTCAGACAGAGCCCACGGCTGAAGTCTTATGTGGACTATAACACGCAGAAACGAACTGAGGCCATCACTGAGTTTGATGAGGCTGTTTTCAAGTTGTTAACGAATAGTTGCTTCGGTAAGACAATGGAAAATGAAAGACGAAGAATGGACGTACGTATTGTGAATAAGTGGTTTGGTCCATTAGGAGCAGAAGCATGCATTGCCAGCCCCGATTTCCATAGCGTTTCAGTGATTTCTAACGATATTGTCACAATACAGAAACTCAGAACAGAAATTCTCATCCAGAAGCCGGTATTATTTACTATTCATCCTATTATATACAGTTTACGAGACAAATTACCCTTCTATATACATAAATTATAAGTATAAGTCGCTATTACAGATATATATATATATATATATATATATATATAGGACTCAGCGTTTTGGATATATCAAAGGTTCATATGTATGGTTTTTATTACTCAAAAATGAAGCAATGGCTTGAGTCAAGATGCAAGTTACTCTACATTGATACGAACGGAATCGTGTCTGATTGTGAAGGAGTTAATATTTACGAAGTGATGAAGAATCATTCAGAGTTCTTTGATACATCAGATTATAAGGATGATAATCCTTTTGGATTGGAACGGAAGAATGAGAAGGTTGTGGGTCTTTCCAAAGATGAATGCAACTGTGAAATTATGACAGAATTCATTGGTCTTCGCAGTAAAATGTACAGTCTGCTCATACAGAATGAGCCACCCATACTGAAGGCAAAGGGAATTAAAACAGGCGTAGTGAAAAGGTCATTGACCTTCGAAGATTACAGGGGTTGTCTTTTTCAAGGGAATGTATTGCGACGCCACCAAAATACGATCCGTTCCAGGAATCACCAGATACATACGGAGCGTCATGAGGAAATTGCTCTGAGTGCATACGATGACAAACGATACCTGATTCCTGGGGAAACTGATACTCTACCATGGAGGCACAAAGACATATTCACTGAAATTCCGAGAAACCCTCCTATTCGGGAGGAGTTTCTTTCGCAAGGGATGGATCAAGAACAAACTATTCAAACAGCTGATGATAACGAAGTCGATACGCAGGAACAGCAAAATCCGACGGATCTCGTGGGCTTCTGCTTGGACGAGGATTTGCTCGAAGAACCTTTCTAAGTTGGACGAGTCGAGGTCAATATGCAGCATCAGAGATCTGATGGAACAAAGTATGATTTGGAAGACATTTTCTTGGATGTGGAACTGCAAAGAGAATTCGAAGAACCTTTCCAAGGCGGAGTGGGGAGTGGTCTACAAAACGGCGGTACCTCTGAGCAGGAGCTCATTCGACTGCCAGTTGAGCAAGAGAGCGGAGTTCTCCATACCAGAAGAATTCGTCCATAGGTTTCAATCTCGTAAGTATAAACATGTATTACCTAAGTAGTATGTATGCTCTTTTCTAATGATAGATTGGTAGAACTTTCATCCATTTCCAGAAAATGGATCTTGACAAATTGAATGAGATAGCCAGTACCACAGAAGAGAAAAAACGCTGGAAGGAGCTGGATGAGGGGACAACCTACCGAGTGGTTGAAATAAGAAAACTCAAAACAATATACGGCCCGCGTATGCTTCTTATCATTGAGAAAATGGATGGAAAATTCCAGCTTTGGCTCCCCAAACGAACCTCAGATGCCTTATACGATGATAATCTAATGTTTGGATACTTATCAGCAAAAGCCAATAAGTTGCAGCTGAATATCTTAAACTTAGGTGATAGCAAATTTGAATTTGTATAACATGTATTCGAAATGGAGAGATAGGGGAAGCCTAATGGAAGGAGAGATACTGGATGACTCATGATTATTATTCTCGAGGAAATTTATTTTCTCAAGTATGCTAATCATAAGTACTTCAGTGGTTGATCTCCACCGGGAAAGAGCGCAGGTGAGGGCTTTTCTCCCTTCCCCAAATTATAACTGATCTTTGTCTATCCATGAATTGTGCAAACTATCAAATCCCAACCACTTAACATAGACTTGATTACCACGCTTTTTCAAAATTTTTTCAACCAAGTATATATCAGGATACTCAGCTTTCAAAAGCTCTTGCTCACAGAAACCTCCGGCTATTGGTTGATTCTGATAATCGTTCAAATGATATGTAATTGGTTTTGTTGGGGTGAGGTGATCAAAGCCGGAACCTCAGAGCCCATTCCACGAGATTTTGTCGTGATTTTATAGGATTTGGGAGCGTGCGAGGTGTTTAAATAACAAGTCACTGTTTCCACTCAAAATCACTTAGCAGTATATCCTGTTATATAATGTGTCACATATATGGCACAGTGAAGAGACCCGGAGATCGCGTACGGCACTTATATTTAAGAGAAAAGAATCGAAAGTGAGAAAACTTGAATGAGTCCCGGGGCGCACACCGGCGCAAGATATTATGCGGAGACGCGGAAGCTGTTTACAACGTGCAGCTCCGCTAGCGAAGGCTAACTGGCGCAGCCCAAGCGATTCGAGCAGCTCGTGGCCCAGGACCTCGGTCACCTCATACAAACGGTTCATCTAAACCGACCAATTGACACAGAGCAAATAGATCATACGATTTCGAGGAGAACGGAGGGGTAATAAGTGAACGACTGAGGCTTAGGCGCCGAGCTGCTCGAGTGTTCTCGAATGCTTATATTTACGCGAACAGTCCGCCCCCTTTGCTTGACTTTGTCAAGCAAGACTAGACAGTACTTCACATGAGTTTCGAAATTCAGAGTGGGGGGGGGTACGACTGAGAAATATGAGCGATCCAGTAACTCATCGGATGACAAAAATCAAACATATCAAAAGAATCAACTGATTTAAAATTGATCAGGAAACAGAAAAATGTACAATAAAACTACAACCAAGTTAACAGTTTGAAAATGAAGCTGATTCACAATCAAAAATATTTTCAAGGATCACTTTGAAATTCCTCAAAGGACAAATCAACATAGATCTTTAGATTGCAATTATGACCAAGCTCGAATCAAAAAACTCAAAAATGAACAAAATTGCTCGGCTCGCCTTGAGCTCAAAATTCAAGATTGGTGCTACGCCCAATCGGTAAATTCGTGACGTAGTCACAAGTGATTATGCGCATAGCGTAGTTAAACGGAGGGACAAAAATTCAAGAATGAAAGATCGCATTCCTAAATGACTCTAAGTTTTCTAAAAAAAAAAAAAAAAAATATCGCGAAGAAAGATGGCACGGGTTTCCCTACTTATTTTCTGGGTTCCGGGTGTCCAGGCCACCACTAGAATCTGAATGATCCGTGATTCTACAGGAAATGCGATCGATTGAGAAAAACTTCGAAAGTACAAATTCGCAAACGTGCCACCAACGCACTGTACTCGGAGCAAAGAAAGGTGTCTGTAGATGTTGGGTGTCGCGAGATTCAGTTATCATTATCCCGTTGTTCTTGCTGTATCATGGTTGGACGTTCTTCATCATCTTGTTGTTTCGGTGGCAATTTGACGAGCTTGCAAAGCGCTCGTCTGTATGTGGATGTTGCGGTTTTGAAGTCGACCACTCTGACTAGTCCGTCTTTCCCAGGGGGAAGAGCGGTGACTCGAGCAAGCGGCTATTTCGTTGGTGGAGTTAGCTCATCCTTCATGAGCACATATTCACCTACTCTCAGATGGTCTTGAGCGTCGTGCCACTTCCCTCGTTGTTGGTATAGGTTCATAACCTCCTTCCTCCATCGTGCCCAAAAATGGTTCCTCATATTTTGTATCAAGCGCCATTTAGAAATATGAGACATTGTTAGGTCCTGATCATCAAACGGCTAAGGAATAGCCGACATGGCTCTATCAGTGACAAAATGACCAGGTGTTAAGGCATAAGATCATCACCATTCAGGCTAATTGGGCACATGGGGCGTGAATTGAGGCAAGCTTCAATTTGAGATGTTAACGTGGAAAACTCTTCAAAGGTCAAGATTGAATCACTCGCAACAAGTTTGAGATGATATTTGAAACTCTTGACCGCAGCTTCCCACAGTCCATCGAAATGTGGAGCTCTAGGTGGTGAAAAGTGCCATTTGATTTCCTCTCCAGCGAGCAAGGATGCTCCTTCTTTCGAAAACGATGATGCTTCGCTGAACATTTGTTTAAGCTCGCGGCTTGCTCCGGTGAAGTTCTTCGCATTGTCACAATATATGTCTGGAACACGACCTCTTCTAGACACAAAACGACGAACAGCAGCAAGAACAGCAAGTGTAGTGAGATCCGATACAACCTCAATGTGATTCGCCTTTGTGAACATGCAAACGAGTATTGCGAAATGACTTTTCACCGATTTAGCCCCTCGAGCACGCGAGAACAAGACGTGAATCGGACCTGCGAAGTCTACTCCAACTGCTTCAAAGGCCATGCGAGGCGTGATCCGAACAGCTGGCAAGGGAGCCATCTGCTGAAGCAACGGTCGAGCGCCAAAACGCGCACAACAAAGACATAACCTGTAGACGCCTTGAACGTGTGAGAAATGAAGTATTCCGATCACGTCTCTTCCGAGCAGCATTAAATTTCCACCGATAGATGAATGCAACAATTCGAATGTGTTTGGAAAATGACGACCATTTTTCCAGTGGCTCTAATACGTCAGGATTCATGTTGTTGTCTCTACAAACAGCTACATTCACGCATACCTCCAAATTATCTTGCGACTCGGGGCTAGATCGCGACAGCCATTGAGAAGAATCTTTAGTAACCCAATGCGGCCCGTATCACCACAACTCAGAATTTTTAATTCCCAAACAGTTTTCCCCCGGGTTGCGAGGTCTGCGGGATTTTCATCAGTTGGAACATGATTCCATTTTGCTGAAGGCAGCGATTGTTGAATTTTGCTGACTCTATTTGCGACAAATGTTTCCCAGCGCAATGGTAGTCCGGCTATCCAGTCAAGCGCTACTTTTGAATCCGACCAACAAAAAAAGTGCTGATGCACGATGCTGAAGTTGAGGCTCTATGTTTTTTATCAATTGTACAAGTAATAGTGCCGCACACAGCTCAAGACGTGGTAAGGACTGTGTTTTTGTCGGAGCTACCCTATTCTTCGACATCAACAAGAATGATGATCTCCCAGGAACTACCAAATGAATCGCAGATGGATAAGCAGACATCGATGCATCCGCGAATCCATGCAATTCCCAAACCGTAGAACTCGAAATACCCAGCCACCCAGAGACACGAATTGACGACAACTCCGGCATCTGCTCTCGCAGCTCGCTCCACTTAATTAGCAAATCTCCTCCGATGGATGAGTCCCAATCCAATTTTTGAAGCCACAGTTCCTGCAATAAAATTTTTCCTTGGACAAGAAACGGAGCTAGCCAACCTAACGGATCGAACAACTTGGGACTTTCAGACATAATGGTCCTCTTCGTTACAGCATCAACTTTCGCCGGCATCTCGACCCCTAAAGAAAATTCGTCCAAATTTGTCGACCACTTCATTCCGAGAGTTGAAACGACTTCATCTTTTCCAACGTCGAGCTCGATCGCTGGCTCGGATTCCACCCCCTGTAGTAGCTTAGGTTTATTCGCCGCCCACTTATCGAGAGGAATTTTTGCTCTTCGCAAAATAGCAATCAATTGATTGCGAGCGTCTAGAGCTTGTTCAAGGGTATCCCCACCACCATACTTGTCATCAACATACAGTACCCACCATAAATAATGGAACACGTAGGGTCTCATTCAAACAGTGATATTTCCAATTCGATTGGCCGTACGGGAATTTGGAGGAAAGGGTTTTGAAGAGCTCAAAAAACTCTATCAATTCATAGGTTTCCACAATTTTTCACGTGCTTTTTGAGTGCCCCTATACGTGGTTGAAAATCAGAAAAAATTCTCCTTCAATCAATCACCTACAATTTTAACGGGTGTGATCCGATCTTCACGGGATCTTGTGGATCGTTCAAAAATCTAAAAATTTGGTCCTCTATAAAATTTTTGTACGACCCTTCCCGTCTGACTTACGAGCTCCGAAAGAAAACTTTGTATTAACATTGTAGGGTGCTTATGGAGATACCGAGCCTGGCACCTGTTCAACTTTTTCTCGCTCTATTCTGGGGTGAAATTGGATTTAAAAAATATCATGGCACATGATTTCGACGTAAAATGATCTCCTCTCCCAGAATATTGCATCAGATTTTGTCTAAGATTTTGAGGTAGCAATGATTTCTCGAAATTTGATGTGGAAATTGATAAATTCGGTGTTTCGCTCCTATAAGTCCAATTGAAAATTCCAATCAATTATTTACTCTCATTCAATATAATTCTCCATTCTTGGATTCCGATGGCATCTTATCCAAATGGTGATCTTTCATGAGGTGTTTTTGTCCTCCATATACAGTGGGTCAGAGTTGCTATGAAAGCGACGTAAACGTTGAGACCAAGTTTTCTCCAGCAAGATATGAGTTAAAGCTGTTCTCGAGTATACGACGAAAAAGAATGCGAAAGAAATCAAAATGATATGCATCTACGAAAATGTTCATGATATCCAATCGGTTTATGGAAGTGGAATGGAAACTCAGAGTTCCACTCAACTTTGCAGGATTCGCAGCGCGGTGGCTGGCGGAGCGTGGACAGTCCCATACATACGTCGAGCATCATATCAGTCAGTTTAGACTAGATTGCGAACTCAAATGCAGTCCAGCTACACAGGATCAGTAACGCGTTACCGCTTCTCTACACACATTCGGAGCGTTTCTCAACTCAATGATTGATTCGACCAAGACGGTAAGTAAGCCATGTAGGGGAGGGGTTACGGAATCTCGTTCACATCAAGTGAGTTGGGCAAGTATTCGCACAGATACGATTCGTGTCCAGAATGACCTGTTTTCCATCACTATACGATAAAGATCGCAAATGTCGACAATAACTTCTTAGAGACACTAATTTCTTGTAAAGGATTCATGAGCGACTACATTTCCTGATTTGCAAGAATGGAGATCGATAAGTTTCCATCTCGCGGAAACGATTGCTCATCATTCATAAATGCCAATCATACATAGATGAGAACCAGATCCTTGAAGGAAGCCAAACTCCATCCTTGAAACTTGGGAAAGACATTAAAAATCTGGTCACATTTTTTCGTTAGTTAGTCACATTTATTCGGAAGAAGACATGCTTTTCATATGCTATCCACATTTATGTTCCAACAACGCAAATATAGTGCGTAAGCCAGGTGAGGATGTAACTGAACAATGTTCTCTAGCAAGGCAATTCTATATGCTTTTATATTTCGTGACCAGTCTTGTGGCGATAGTTTGGCCCGCCCCAAAAGTATAGAAAAACTATAATTTTGATTCTTGAACCTCATTCCCAAAACTGAGATTTGAATTCCACTCCCCTAGAAAAACAGATCCTCCTATTTGTTCTCTTAGCATAAACCTGCAAGGAACGTCAAAATTTTTTCATGCAAAACTATGTAATATCTATATGCTTGGACCAAAAGAGGGGATCGCACCGGGATATTTGGCGAATTACAAAAACTCAACCCCCAGAGATTAAATAACCTTCGCATGAGAGGGAGGATTGAAAGGGGACTGTTGGCGTATTGGATGTCAAAAGATGCAGTTTGTCTGTGGATGTTTCCCGAGATCATAGCTCGGTCTTCCTGGTGTTCTCATCATTGTAACATCAATGCACAAAATCTTACCTCCTCGTTTCATCCGATCGAGATAATCTTTGGCTAAACGAAGGCGCTTATCTTGGGTTGTTTCGTCCCTTTCGGGACTTGAATCAGAGTTTGTCTCATATCTGCAGAGGTATGATGAAGAATCTATGAAGGATGGAGATATAACCAAAAACATGGAAGGGAAGATTCAAACCTCTGTTTCTGCTGCTTGTCTTCCTCATCTGTACTGCATAGGCTTTCATTATCAGTCTGAAGTCTGTCATCGAATTTTGAATCTGATGAGACATCTTTAATAGGTCTTGAATGTGCTGCTGTTCTGAATCCCTGTGAATTACGGGATATCAAGTCGTATTGATAAAATGCTCCAATCAAGATGAAAGATTCGGCAGAACACCGTAACAACTGTGGAAGGATCGGATGTAGAGTACCAAGAAACGTAATATATTAATCGTGGCCTTCTGTTGATTTTTGATAGCATTTCCTCCTGAAGGGCTCCATGCACAGTGTGATATGCGACGTTTGAGGGCACTGGAGTGCCTAACCGAGGAACGAAATGAGATCTACATTTTTCCATTCAATGAATGAGTTTAACGTTCTTTCGAGCCAGTGATTATCGCCGCACTCACAGCTTGACAAATTTCAAACTGCGACTTTCAAGACTCCACATTCATAGTTACTGCATCATGGGGAAATTCTTGATTTTTCATTGAAAGATTGAACAAAGGATGAAGAAAAATTCTTCCTCGGGCGAGACTTGAACCTCGCAATTTCCGGTACTCCGGACCGGCACGCATTGGCCGAAAAGAACGTTTTCCCAGGGAAGTCTCGCTCCAACTGAATTTTCGAGATATCGGGATCGTTCAACCGATATCTCCTTCGTTTCTTGAGGACGCCCCAGATACAATAAGCTGATTGTGCTCCAAAAGCAATGACTGGAGCACCGAAAAGGAATTAAGTCATCGCTGCGTGAGGTAGAGACCCTACAACTCGATGCTGAATGAGATCCGTAATGTTGGAAACGACTCCTTGTGACAAAAACACATATTCTGATCTCTGCTCAGCCAGCAAATCCATCAGAAGCTCAATATCTCGGCCTCTTTTCTCGCGAAGCCCTAAATTGTAGATTTATTATTCAATCCAACTTCTCCTTATTGTACTTGTTTCTCCGACTATATTGATAGTGTTACGTGGGTGAAGAGCTCCAGTCTTCAGTAAGAACACGAGTGATTGCGATGATTGGTGACTAGAATACATAAGAGAGAACTTGTGAGGTGAGAGAGATGGTGTGTGAGTAGTTCAGCTGGTCAGAGCGGTCTGTCCGCTGTGCGGCGCCTCGTTCGAGACGATGGGTTGCATCGCAAAGCAGTACCTTGAGGGGGAGGCGCGAGCCGCCGTCAGGGACTCTGACGGTGCACCTGCTACGGACAGCGAACCGCGCAAAGATGTTGCGTGGCTCTCGGAGCCATCGCAAGTGACGCGTCATGGGGCGGGGTGAGGATCGGGCAAGGCCCGAGACTCACCACGTCATAAGAGTTCAAACATTCGAGGCTCTGCTGGAGTTATCTTCCGAAATTCTTAGTTTTCCGCAAGAGTATGACAAGAATTTCCCCCAACTTATCTTACCTTCTATATGAAGATGATACATACATATAACGTGGAAAAGTCATAAATTCCATCAAACTTCCGTTCTATGCCACTCCGGCACTGCTGATACTTCTAATACTACTTATTAAACACACGCACTCACGCATACCCACGAACACACACACACACACACACCCACACATTCACACGCGGTAAACCGTGTGATATTGAAATTATCTCCAGAACTTCCTCATTCAGCTGAAAACGCATAAAAGCAGTCGGATATGTCAACTATCATATATTCGTGAGTATGTGAATGAGAGAGCTCGCGCGTGTGTGAGAATGTGTTCGCGTGTGTTAAGTAAGTAGCAGTAGTAGCGCTAGCAGTAATAAAGTTGCATGCAACGGCGGGTTGATGGAGTTCATGATTTTTCCATGTCATATGTACGTATTGGTATATATGTTACCGGCAAAGTCCGAAATGCAGGCAAACCGCGGATTGCCTTGCAGCGTCTCTGGCAAAGTCCGAAATGGATGCTTAATTCCGGACTTTGCCTGGGCAATCCGCGGATTGCCTGTTGAGTCTTTAGGCAAAGTTGAATGCAAGCATGATCTTATATGCCAGGGGTTTCGGGTTGTCACTTTTGATGCGTTTTCACGAGGATAAATGATAAGTGTAGGTCATCATCAACGTATCTCTCATCTATGAGACATTCTGGAGAGATGAACATGTGCCAATGGAGAATGAGAAAAAATCATCCTGATTTTCGGTCATCGTAACAATTCAACCTGATTCAGTGTCAACGGGATAATTTTTTTAGAATAATACAAATAAGAGAATTGGATGCAAACGGAATCTGCTAGGCCAAATTTAGATGTCAAGATTTGTTTAAAGATGAACATCGAAGGAGTAAAAGTTCAAATCGATATAACGAATGACTGTGAGAAAGTAATCACTGTCTACTCTTGGGCAGACTTATCAGCATGAGAATGTTTGATCAGTTATTCTTCTACATGGAAGATAAATTCCCACTTTGATGCTGTATGTGATTCACGATTGTAGCTCACAATCATGATGCCACCTCAGACGGCGTTGCCAACTCAACACAAAACCTACACTTTTTACATGGAGAACACTACTCAGAGACTATGTATTGGTGTCCATCTGATCCACAAAGTTGCTGCAAATGCAATGTAAACATCACCAAAGCCACACAAAGATGTTGTATTACACATTTTGACGTGTGCGGAGACCCGCGATCGCCGCACACTTTCTTAATTGTGAAGAATCGACTCTTCACGATCACATTGCAACATAAATTGAATTATAGCTGTACGCGAGATCATTTTGTACACGTAGCTTCTAGACTATACACGAATATTCGTTGCTTCACGACAGCAACGGCCGGCGCATGTGACTACCCGCCTAGTCACAAACCCGGCCGCTCCGGCAAGCGGTTTCAAGTTTTAGCTGTAGCTGTAGAATAAACTTGTGCCTTCAAATTTCATCACGTGATGCATAATTTCGTCACGTGAGGTTCAAGCACGTCACGTGAGATGTAATTGCATCACGTGAGGCATAATTGGGGCACGTGATCCCTAATTGCCTCACGTGATGCATAATTGCTTCATATGACCCGTGATGACTTCACGTGACCGATCTATGGATCACTAGTGCCTTAGAATTAGTATAAGTACCTGTCCTCAACGAGGGCAGGGAGACATGTATTCTGGGCGTCTAAGCCGACGGCGAAGCCCTGCTCAAATTTCACCAGGTCCGGCCTTCCCGCGACCTGCGCATCATCGCGGCTTCGAATCACGAGGCCGAGTAATCGTTCATCTATTTTCCTCGATCTTCTAAGTAACCTACCAAGTTCGATTTCATCTTCAAAAATTGTAACGTTCATAAAATGTCCGGTTGGAATGTATGTGTGAACGTCCGCGAGATCACGAATAATGCACAACCAAATTGTGATTTCATCGCCCCCCACTGTCCCATCTTCCTCACCCTGGCATGCTGCCCGACGGCTGATAAGGCTTGGTGTCATCACCCACCAGGACCCGCCGTGTCAATTTGCTACACTTAACTGTAATTCTCAAACCAATAGCTGTTTGATTTTTCGTGGTTCCGTTCGGATTATAGAGATGATAAGGCTCAGCTATTGGTATGAACTCCAATCGTATCTTACAAAATTAATAACTTGAGTATGAATGAGAGGGAGCTGAGGAGTTTTCTCTCCTTGCATGGAGGGCTAGCGATGACTTTGTTGGTTAGAAGAAATCATGTTTGACTTCTTGTAAAGCTCGCAACCCAATCTGCAAGGAATATATGTTATGAATGATTCTTCCCATCATACACTCATTCATCCAATGAACTCACTCCTGATACGCAACACGTCAATTATTCGCGTAAATATGAGCATTCGAGAACTTTCGAGCAGCTCGGCGCCTAATCCTCGGTCATTCACTTATTACCCCTTCGTTCTCCTCGAAATCGGATGATCTATTTGCTCTGTGTCAATTGGTCGGTTAAAATGAACCCTTCGTATGAGGTGACCGAGGTCCTGGGCGACGAGCTGCTCGAATCGCTCGGGCTGCGCCAGTTAGCCATCGCTAGCGGAGCTGCACGTTGTAAGCAGCTTCCGCGTCTCCGCATAATATCTCGCGCCGATGCGCGTCCCGCGACTCATTCCATTTTTTCTCACTTTCCAATTTTTCTTAAGGACATGTGAAAGCTCTACCTTACCATTTGAGCAAAATACGGCTAAATTGAATTCTCTTTAAAAAACTGTGTAATTTCTCGAAAAAGTAATATCCTTACTTTGTACTCTGTGATCAGATCTATCATCTAGAACAAGTAAGGAATTGATCGGTGGTGTCGCTTTTTCAAAGTCGTGAGGACTGTAATTGTGTCGATGAACATTTATTACAGTCCTCACGATTTCAAGAGAACAACAGCTCGAATCAACTCGATTTTTTTTGTAAATGGTAGATCTGATCCCCACGTACAAAACAACGGTTCACTTTTACGTAATTCTACCGGAAACGATAGATATTGACCGAGAATCACAAGCAGTAAATTACCGGCCCGCAATCAGCTGATCGAGACCGAGGCTTCGTGTCATCGCGCAGCGCGTAGACAGACGACGCGAACGTGTTATACCTAACCCGGCATCTGCTCATCGGCTGTGCTTATTATTGTGTGTTATTGTGATTGGCCGCGTGAACGAGTTGCCGCCTCTCGGTGCTCTCATCGCGGGTGTCCTGATGGTCAACAGTAGCGATCCTTACCTGAAGGATCGCTAGTCAACAGCTAGTGAACGCGAGTGCTCCGTGTGACGGTGATGGTGTGATGCCGGTGGAAAATGTGCGCGTAAATCTTGTTTTTTTTTCTTCTTTCTTCTTCATCGGGCAACGGCTACTGATTCTATCGAGCATGACGTCGTCAGCTGCTTATGACAAGCCGATTCTTTACAGGTCAGTATGAATAGAAAACACAGTTTCACTGTAAAATAATCAACGTTGGTGGTACCTAATGTCATCACAAATTGAGCATGTTTCGTACAAACTCAGTGTTTTTTGTAGTTTTCTCATGCGCTAGGTTATAAGTCAGCTGCTTCTGCTATGTTTTTGTATGAGACTACATGTCAAAACTTTTCATTTTCAAGATTTTTTTCTACACATCACACTAAAACTGAGACTTTTTGTATGCAATATGATCTTAGAATTATGATCTTACTACTGAAATGGGTTCTGCTTAAGATTACAATTTAATCATCTTCCAATACTTGGCTGAGCAGCGAGCCCGAATGACTTTCAGAAAAAAGTAGATAATTGGATTTGCAGTGACCTCCAAATTGGATCTGCTAGAATCTCTACAATTTTCAGAGGTTCTCTCAAGTGTTTTTGTCTTAGTCCGTTGAGAATTGGCTTTACTGTGGAATATTTGTGATCTCAAGTTGGAAAGTTACATGGTCAATTTTGTGAGTCTAGGCATGTCTTGATAAAATCCAAGATCTTATTATTATTTATTGACCTCTGAATCATTCTCTATTAATCTCACTATTCTATTCAAGGTGCCAACTAGACTATCCCAATTTATCTGTCCAGAAATGGCGCGCCCGGATGACTTTGTTAGCAAAAGTAAATGATTGAATGTTGCAATGGACTTCAAATTGTGTTGCTAGGATCTCTACAACTTGCAGGGGTGGTTTGGAGTGTTTTTATTGGGATTCGTTGAGAATTAGCTTAACCGTGGCAATCATTCCTCATATCTCAAGTTGGAAAGTTACATGGTAAATTTTATAAATCCAGGTATGTCTTGATAACATTCAGGATCTTATCACTATTTATTGACCTCTGAATCATTCTCTACTAATCTCACTATTCTATTTAAGGTGCCAACAACTCTATTCTAATTTATCTGTCCAGAATGGTGCGCCCGGATGACTTTGAGGGCAAAAGTAAATGATTGAATGTTGGAATGGAATTCAAATTGTGTCTGCTAGAATCTCTACAATTTACAGGGGTGATAGCAAGTGTTTTTTTTCGAGGTCCGTTGAAAACTGGCTTTACTGTGGAATATTTGTGATCTCAAGTTGGAAGGTTAGATAGTAAATTCCATGAGTTCAGGTATGTCTTGATGAAATGTTAGGACCTTTCTATCATGTATTGGCTTTTGATTCATTCTCTATCAATTTCTCATTCTATTTATGGTTCTCACTAGAAAATCCCAAAGTAACCTGGTCAAATTGGTGTGCACGGATGACTTTGAGAACAGAAGTCAGTGATTGGATGTTGTAATGAGCTTCAAATGGTATCTGCTTAGATACTTGTATTCCAGAGGAGTGATTCCATATCCATCTGCTTAGATCGGTTGAAAATTGTCTTACTTGTGGGGTTTTTGTGACTCCAAGTTCAGAAGTTAGAAAGTCAATTCCACGATCCTTAGGATATATTGATGAAACTCAGAATTTTATTGTCAAGTGTGGGCCTTAGGATATTTCTCGCCAATCTAATCATCCTATTCTAGGTTTCAACTGGAACATCTCAGAATACTTGGTGGAATTGGTGCGCTCAAGTCACTTTTACAGCCGAAGTTAATTCTTGGATTTGCGATGAGCTTTCAACTTATATTTGTTAAGACCCTTGTATTTTAGAGGGCTGATTTCATCTTTATTCTAAGGTATTTCATGATTATATGCACCTCAAGGGTATATTGTATTACCTCCTATTTGAATGTTTTGACTAATTCCTCTAGAAATTGATTGTTACTATTCATGAAATACTTGATCCAAAATTTTGAACCATGTCTTGGTGGAGTTGCAATGCATGAAATAGATAGATTTTATTGAGTTCCGGATGGAGTCTAATCTGTGTTTTTAATCAGAATTGAGTCCTTGGAGCATTGTATGTGGTGATACTATGATAATGAATTCTTTTAGGTACAGCGGTAACATGGGAGCATCAGTTATGGTCAACGAGAGGCAGCTATGTTGAATAATCAGTACAGATCTTAAATTTTTTCTCTCGACAGTATCCACAAAATCGCACAAGAAATATGTAGAGAGTAGTGTACTTGTGGTCAATTATTTGGGGAGAAAGTTGTTAAGGATTTTACTTCTGCAAAAATCACTCCATTCAAAATGAAAGCATATAGTACAAAAATGTATATCCATACATAGTACAAAAATGTGTTTTCAAGAGTAGAGGTGATGGTTCAACCGAAATGTCATGCACATAAAAAGTATACTTGCTTGTATAAACAAAATATGAGCATGAGCAGAAATGTTACTGGTTGTCGCATGAAAATATACTTGAGAGTATATAAGGCATGCGAACAAGATCCTTGTTATATCAGTCATCGAATATCCAGTATTGTCTAGTATGCCTTCGAGCCTTCGAGTATATCTTCTGAGCCTAAAACAGAAATTCAAGCAGTTCCCTGCAACAAGAATTTCTGAGCTTAAAACAGAAATTCAAGCAGTTCTCTGCAAAAAGAATTTCTGAATTCAAAACAGAAATTCAAGCAGTTCTCTGCAACAAGAATTTCTGAGCCCAGATCAGGAATTCAAGCAGTTCTCTGCAACAAGAATTTCTGATCCACCATCAGTTTGTACAGTAAAGCGTAAGTAGATTACCATTATTCTATAACAGCGCGCCTTTATGTATATAGCTGTGTGTCTTTCACTTGCGTAATACAATACCTCTATGCATGTGAAAAACAAGCAGTTTTGCGATGCGAGGCGACGCGTATTATACCAACAGTGTATGACGGCGTTATTTATTGTGGAGCCCCTACCGGGCTGCCTTGGTACTACTGACCCAAACGAATGGCCGCTCGGACGCTAATAGCAGAGCTTTCACATGGCCTTAAATATAAGTGCCGTACGCGATCTCCGGGTCTCTCTACTGTACCATATATGTGACACATTTTATTGTAGAATATACTGCTAAGTGATTTTGAGTGAAAATAGTGACTTGTTATTCGAAACACCTCGCACGCTTCCACATCCTATAGAATCACGACAAAATCTCGTAGAATGGGCTCTGAGATTCCCGCTTTGATCACCTCACCCCAACATTTTTGGTAGCGGAACGTTTTAGCTCAAACCGATCTTTTTGTGTCGTGATCTGGAAAATTGTGCCGGAGAGAGTGCAAAATTGTGCGCGCGCAGGAAAATGAGAGAGTCGCGGGGCGGGAAAGTGTAGTTAAGTGCTGTGTCCGGTGTGGCTTTTTACCCACCAAAAAATTGATCATCATCGTCTCGGCTCCTTGGGCACCAGCACCGGAGCCTCACGCACGAGGCATCTCCGGCACCAGCGCACAGTGGGGCCAAGAAGTTCTTGAATAATTCGCCATTACGTGAATTTGCAACCAATCGACATATGCGCAAACAAAAGACTTTTGGATGAATGAGAACAACCTCCTGCGTCTGCGCAAATTTTGGTTTGTTGCAAATTTTCCGTGAAGGCGAATTATCCAAGAACATCTTGGCCCCACTGTGCGGCGCAGCGGACGACGCAGCGGGTCGGCTCGCCAAGAGGCGAGTCACATCATCGCGTGGGAAGGAAGCAGCAGCTCAACGACACTTGGGCCGTTACGACCAGCTGACCGGGTTCATCGCGCCCTTTCACCTGCGCCCCGGATCAGCACGTGCTGCAGCCTCGACGCCCCGTCACCACGACGTCGAGCACCTTCGCCTCGCAAACGAAGCCAGCAGGGGGCAGAGGAGGGGAATGGCCGTGGCAGGCTTGTCACGGTTGGTGAGTTGTATCGTTCCAATACATACTGACTCATATATACATCACACATCAGGTGATCTTGAAGAGGCGCGAGTCATGAAATCTTGCTAGTGCTCCCCTCCTCCTCCACCTGCCCGGCCCATCTCGAGCGGTCAGCTGTGCTGCAGCACGGCTTTGCACATACCCCTCGCGACGTTGTAACATCGCGCGTTCAGCGTTGCAACTTATTGCCACGCCGCGCTTCCTCTTCTCGACACGCGTCTCGCCTACAAGCCTGACATCGTATAGTCAGACTTGTCAGCTGTTTTAAGCTCGCGTAAGCCAGCATATTCGTCATCGTTGCAGCTTTTTTTCGCGAAACGCGCGGATCTTGTGGCTCGCTACACCTGTGCGGACGTGACGCACCGGCGGTTAGCTCTTTAGTGTTCGTGTTGTCCTCGTACTTTATCGTTTTTTAAACCTGAAACTCGATCCCAGAAAATTTTTTTACTTTAGTTGTAGCTAGCCAGAAATTTTTTCGTGACCTATTGTCATATATTAGCATTCCGAATTCAGTTGTGGTTCGGTACTAGTCATGGCACCGCCAACAGCAACTGAAATCGATGCAAAAATTGAGCGTCTAACACGCTTCCGAGGCTACATTTTCAATTTCGTTGGAAACGCCAAAAAGTCGGCAAATGAAGAAGTGCGTTCGCAACCGGCGTACGTAACATAAAGCTCTCGGATTTAAATGATTATTGGGTCGAGTTTCAAAATCGTCAAGAGTTCACGTACGCACACAAACAACTGATTCCCGATCATGAATATCTTTCGGAGTATTGTATTTTGGACGTTGAGGATACCGTTGCTCGGCATCATTCCACGCTGCAATCGTGGATGCCTGCACCTCCTGCACAAGAAAATCAAAGCGTCGCGGGTCAACCAGGTAATTCATCATTTACAGAGGCGATTTCGATTGCTCAAATACAAGCGCAGCAAGCGTATCAATTCGAACAGTTTTTGAAATCTGCGTCGGAATTACAAGCCGCTCCTTCCATACCATTGCTCACATTCTCTGGCAAACAGGAAGACTGGGACTCGTTCAATGCTCGTTTTGAGGCTGCGGTCTTGGAAAAATCATACTCGGACGCTTTAAAACTACAATATCTTCTCAGTGCAGTGCAGGGGGTCACAGCAGACACATTGCGAGGCACGAAGCCTGAGGGTACTAATTATCAACCTGCCTGGGATAAATTATGTCGGCGTCACGATAATCCTCGTCGGAAGATGACAGGTCACATGTTCGCGTTGCAATCTCTCAGACCAATGACTGGAATATCCTCGTCACAATTCAATGAGCTTCTGAATGAAGCGAAAGAAGCGGTTCAAGGTTTTTGAGATCTGAAGCTCCCTGTTGAAACTTGGGACTGTGTGCTCGTTCATGCCATTGTCTCGGAATTAGATTCTGGTACTCGTAAGGCTTGGGAGTTGAATCAAATGTCGGTCCCCGGATTCTCAACTTATGCGGACCTTCTGAAATTTATCGAGAATAGTGTCAACGCGCTTGATTCAGCAACAGCTTATGAAGTTCTGAACTCGTTGTCAAACCAAAATGCGAATGTGCAAAAACCTCGTTCGTCGTCGCAATCCTCTTCACAACCTAAGAATTCCTTGTCATTCAACGTGGCAAATTTGAATAAGAAAAAACAATAGATGCTCGTCGAAATCTAGTGAAAATTGTCCCTGTAATGAAAAGTTTCCGCTTTATTCTTGCAAAACTTTTGAATCCTGGACACCTCAAAAACGCTTCGAATATGCAAAACAACGTTGCTTGTGCATGAATTGTTTGGGACCAGGTCATTCCTTGGAAGACTGCAATTCGGAATATCGTTGTTCGGTCTGCAAAGGTGCGCATCACTCGAAATCGCACACAGGAGTGTATACAAAAAATTGGGAAAAACCTGCGGAAACAGGCGGTCAATCCAAACCACCGGATAAGTCTGCACCCGTCTTAGCAAACATGTACTTCAAGGAAAATCGTGTCTTCTGGCGACAGCCAGAGTCACCTTGGAATCATCATCAGGAGAATTAATAGAGGTCCGCGCGCTTATAGATCCAGGTGCGGAACGATCGTTTGTTGCCGGTCGCGTTGTCAAAGCTTAAGGTTTACCGCTTCACAAAATTACACAAGATGTTAGTTTTCTTGGAGGCGAATCAGGGCTCACTGTGCGAGCAGAAGCTTGACTTGTTTTGGAATCAAAATTACGTGCAAGATCGAATTGCGATTTTCAGCTCTCGTTCTGTCTGAACTCACTAGGGTTTTGCCAGCTGAGCATGTTGACGTAAGTCATTGCTCATACGTAAAAAACTTGACACTCGCTGACCCCGTATTCGCTTCACGTCAGAGAGTTGATTGTGTTCTTGCAGCCGATGTGTATTCGCAAATTCTTTTGCCAGATTTCGGAAATCTCAAAATGATTCGGTTGTTGCTCAGAAAACGGTGTTTGGGTGGATTCTTACGGGTAACACACCCACGTCGAACTCGAATAGTAGCGTTTCTTGTTTTCACATTTCAGTGAACGACCCGTTGTCGAAAGATCTTCAAAAGTTCTGAGAAATCGAGGAAATTCCAAACTCATCGCGTCGCTTATCCCCAGATGACAAATACTGTGAGGAATATTTTAAATCAACAGTAGCGTTTGATTTTGATGGTAGAATTGTAGTCAGGCTGCCACTATCACAAACTGCAATACCTCTCTTCCATGATTCGAGGGAAATTGCTGTTGCGTGCTTGCTGCGATCCGAGAGGACCCGTCAACGCAATTAGGATTTGGTGACAGCATACACCAACTTCATGGAAGAATATGAGGAGCTTGGTCACATGGAGCGAGCAGCTGATACACCAACGTCAGAGCCTATCACCTACCTACCACATCACGCAGTTCTTCGACGTGAAAGCGACAAAATTCGGGTAGTCTCCAACGCTTCTCAACGGCCTGGTAACGGGAAAAGTATCAATAATCAATTACTACCCGGCCCAAAATTAAAAATTGATATTGCCCTCATAATCACTCGATAGAGATTTTCCAAATATGCATTTTCCACTGATATAGTAAAAATGTTTCGACAAATTCGAGTACACCCGAATGACTGCAATCTACAGAGTATTTTTGGAGAGATTCGAACTCTCTAAGAATTGTCGAATACATCATAACAACGGTGACTTACGAAACAACTTGTGCGCCATACTTGGCGGATCGTGCACTGATTTTCCTAGCGGAACAATTCGGAGGAGAATTCCCACTCGCGGCTAGCATCTTGTTGTTTTTGCGCTATGTTGATGACATGTATAGTGGTGGGGATACACTTGAACAAACTCTAGACGCTCGCAATCAATTGATTGCTATTTTGCAAAGAGCCAAAATTCCTCTCGATAAAAGGGCGGCGAATGAACTCAAGCTACTACAGGGGGTGGAGTCCAAGCCAGAGATCGAGCTCGACGTTGGAAAAGATGAAGTCGTTTCAACTCTCGGAATCAAGTGGTCGACAAATTCGGACGAATTTTTTTTCAGGGTTTAGATGCCGGCGAAAGTTGATGCTGTAACAAAGAGGGCCATCTTGTCTGAAATTTCCAAGCTGTTCGATCCGTTAGGTTAGCTAGCTCCGTTCCTTGTCCAAGGAAAAGTTTTATTACAGGAACTGTGGCTTCAAACATTGGAACTCACCCATCGAAGGAAACTTGCTAATTAAGTGGACCGAGCTGCGAGAGCAGATGCCGGAGTTGTCGTCAATTCGTGTCTCTAGGTGGCTGGGTATTTCGAGTTCTCCGGTTTGGGAATTGCATGGATTCGCGGATGCATCTATGTCTGCCTATTCAGCTGCGATTCATTTGGTCGTTCCTGGGAGATCATCATTCTTGTTGATGTCGAAGAATAGGATAGCTCCGATAAAAACACAGTCTCCATCGCGTCTTGAGCTGTGAACAGCATTATTACTTGTACAATTGATAAAAAACATAGGGCCTCAAATTCAGCATCGTGCATCAGCAATTTTCTGTTGGTTGGATTCAAAAGTAGCACTTGAGTGGATAACCGGACTACCATCGCGCTCGGAAACATTTGTCGCAAATAGAGTCAGCAAAATTCAACAATCGTTGCCTTCAGCAAAATGGAATCATGTTCTAACTGATGGAAATCCCGCAGACCTCGCAACCCGGGGGAAAACTGTTCAGGAATTGAAAAATTCTGAGTTGTAGTGGTGCGGGCCGCATTGGGTTACTGATAGTATATTACGCAACAAGTGCGAGAAGGTCAATTTCCGCACAAGTTACCAAACGAGGGCGAGAAGTTAATATTCACGCACACTTTGGAACTTCTGGGTCTGCGAGAAGTTTCGAAGTGTGCGTGAATGTTACTTCTCCCGCGAGTTGGCAACGTGTGCGGAAACTCCTCGCACGTGTTGCGTATACTATTTTTTGCAACTGTGCGCGAAGTTTTAATTGAATGCACCACTGTCCGAGCAAGATTATCTTGAAAACGAAGTTTGCAAGAAAAGCGAAATTCAGAGGGATGACGTGACATCATAATTTGGAACTGTGCGTGAATGAAAATGCTTTAGAGCAAGAAGTTACATTCATGCACACTTCACCAGTGCGTAAATGTAAAACTGTGCGAGAAGTCATTTACGCATTACTTCTCGCACTGTAAATGATGAAGAGGAGTCTCATTTTTTCACAACTTCGCGCACACAGTTGCAAAAGGATTCTCCTCAATGGCCGTCACGATCTAGCCCCGAGTCGCAAGATAATTTGGAGGTCTGCGTGAACGTAGCTGTTTGTAATGACAACAACATGAATCCTGACATATTAGAGCCATTGAAAAAATGGTCGTCATTTTCCAAACACATTCGAATTGTTGCATTGATCTATCGGTGGAAATTCAATGCTGCTCGAAAGAGACGTGATCGGAATACTTCATTCCTCACATGTGATCAACGTCGCACAGTGGGGCTAAAAACCGATTTCGGGACAAGATTCAGCGCCACGAGAATTTTGAACCGATCAAACCAATTCAAACGGGCTTCTCTTCGTTTTTTCTTACTCTACAAGATACCTGCCCGGAGAATTTAATTTGGGAAGCTCTGGAGGCCCAGGATCGTGTTGAAGGGCGTCCAAGAAAAAAAGTAAGAAGTATCAGTTTGTACCGATGAGTGATGAATAGTTCCCCGGTGGGAGTGTTCGAAAAGCATTTGAGATCGAGTTGACACCTTGGAGAAACATTTTGTGAGGCTACATCGACGTATACT
Source organism: Eretmocerus hayati (assembly GCA_029851415.1). Classification (NCBI taxonomy): domain Eukaryota; kingdom Metazoa; phylum Arthropoda; class Insecta; order Hymenoptera; family Aphelinidae; genus Eretmocerus; species Eretmocerus hayati. The sequence goes on from CM056744.1 coordinate 46,276,699, forward strand.
CCAAGAGGTCGTGAATATCGATGATATTTGAGTACTAAGTGAGTGGGGGAGATATTGCAGGGTTCTGAAGCCCTTGGATCAAGCTCACGCATTCCTGTGACATGGGCTCACAAGTTGTGTATCTCTAACTTATGATTTCAGCCCGCCTAGAATTCCGTACATTACCGCCAGGATCGAAGAAAGTCGATTTTTGATGATTGGAGTTTATTACCAAGGTAGTTGAGCCTGGAATCCTGATTTGAAGTTAGGTTGCCGGAGTTCTGCAATAATGAGAGTATTTCCCTTATCAAGTGGGACCAAAAACATGTATTTTGGGCCCAACCAGAGAATCGTACATTGCCGCCAGGATCGAGGAGACCCAATTTTCGACGATTTTTGGTTGATCGACCAACACGATTCTGTGACTCCGCAGCTTCCCAAATCAAATTCTCCGGAAAGGAATCTTGTAGAGTATCAAAAGACGGAGAAAATCTCGTTTGAATCATTTCGATTGGTTGAAGATCCGCGTGGCGCTGAATCTTGTCCCGAAATCGATTTTTAGCCCCACTGTGCGTCGTGCCACAAAATCCGCAATCTTTAGAGCCGTAAAGAGACGTTACTATGTAGATAAAATAGTCGCTCTCGAGAGCAAACGTCCTTTATCGATCAAGAACGAACTACGTCGTCTTGCGCCGTTTTTGTGTCCTCAAGGACTCCTTAGAGTAGGTGGTCAGTTGCAAAATGCTGATCTATCGTATGCAGAAAGACATCCTATCATCTTGTCAGCGCGTAGTAATTTTATTCGTAGGTTGGTGCGAGAATTGCATCGAGATACCTTGCATGGTGGTGTTCAGCTCATGATCAGTGACTATTCCGTTGGGCGTGGATTCCGCGTATTGTCAGACTAGTTCAAGGTGTCTACAGGTTGTGTCTTCGTTGTGCGCGTTTTGGCGCTCGGCCTTTGCTTCAGCAAATGGCTCCTTTGCCAGCTGTTTGGCTCACGCCTCGCATGGCCTCTGAAGCAGTTGGAGTAGACCTTGCAGGCCCGATTCACGTCTCGTTCTCGCGTGCTCGAGGGGCTGAATCGATGAAAGGTTATCTCGCAATATTCGTTTGCATGTTCACGAAGGCCAATCACATTGAGGTTGTATCGGATCTCACTACACTTGCTTTTCTTGCTGCTGTTCGTCGTTTTGTGTCTAGAAGAGGTCGTGTTTCAGACATATATTGTGACAATGCCAAGATCTTCACCGGATCAAGCCGCGAGCTTGAACAAATGTCCAGCGAAGCATCATGGTTCTCGAAAGGAGTAGCATCCTTGCTTGCCGAAGACGAAATCAAATGGCGTTTTTCACCACCTAGAGCTCCATATTTCGGTAGACTGTGGAAAGCTGCGGTCAAAAGTTTCAAATATCATCTCAAACGGGTTGCGGGTGATTCAATCTCGACCTTTGAAGAGTTTTCCACGTTAACATCTCAAATCGAAGCTTGCCTCAATTCACGCCCCATGTGCCCAATTAGCCTGAATGGTGATGATCTCGTTGCCTCAACGCCTGGTCATTCTGTCACTGGTAGAGCCATGTCGGCTATTCCTGAGCCGTTTGATGATCAGGACCTTACTAAGTCTCATATTCCTAGATGGCGCTTGATACAACATATGAGGAACCATTTTTGGGCACAATGCGCGATGGAGGGAGGGAGTTATGAACCTATACCAACAACGAGGAAAATGGCACGACGCTCAAGAACACCTGAGAGTAGGTGACCTTGTGCTCAAGAAGGATGAGCTAACTCCACCAACGAAATGGCCGCTTGCTCGAGTCACCGCTCTTCACCCTGGGATAGACGGCCTAGTCAGAGTGGTCGACCTCAAAACCGCAACATCCACCTACCGACGAGCGCTTTGCAAGCTTGTCAAATCGCCACTGATTCAGCAAGATGATGAAGAAAGTGCAGCCATGATGCAGCAAGAACAACGAGATGATGACAACTGAATCTCGCGAACCCGACATCTACAGACACCTTTCCTCGCTCCGATTACACTGCGTTGATGGCACGTTTAAGAATTTGCACTTGCATAGTTTTTCTCAATTGATCGCATTTCCTGTAGAATCACGGATTATTTAGATTTTATTGGTGGCCTGGAAACCCGGAAACCGAAAAATGAGTAGGGAAACCTGTGCCATCCTCCTTCGCGATAATTTTTGTGGGAAACTTAGAGTCATTCAGGAATGCCATCTACCATTCTTGAATTTTTGTCCCTCAGTTTAACTGCGCTATGCGCATAATCACTCGTGACTACGTCACGAATTTACCGATTGGGCGTAGCACCAATTCTGAATTTTGAGCTCAAGGCGAGCCGAGCAATTTTGTTCATTTTTTTGATTTGAGCTTGGTCATAATTGCAATTTAAGGATCTATGTTGATTTGTCTTTTGAGGAATTCCAAAGTGATCCTTCAAAATATTTTTGGTCGTGAATCAGATTCATTCTCAAACTGTCAACTTGGTTGTAGTTCCATTGTACATGTTTTCTGTTTCCTGATGAATCTCAAATCAGTTGATTTTTTTCATATGTTCGATTTTCGACATTCGATGAGTTACTCGATTGCTCATATTTCTCAGTCGTACTCCCCACTTTGAATTTCGAAACTCGTGTGAAGTACTGTCTAGTCTTGCTTGACTCAGTCGAGCAGAGGGGGCGGAATGTTCGCGTAAATATGAGCATTCGAGAACTTTCGAGCAGTTCGGCGCCTAATCCTCGGTCATTCACTCATTACCCCTCCGTTCTCCTCGAAATCGGATGATCTATTTGCTCTGTGTCAATTGGTCGGTTTGAATGAACCCTTCGTATGAGGTGACCGAGGTCCTGGGCGACGAGCTGCTCGAATCGCTCGGGCTGCGCCAGTTAGCCTTCGCTAGCGGAGCTGCACGTTGTAAGCAGCTTTCGCGTCTCCGCATAATATCTCGCGCCGGTGCGCGCCCCGCGACTCATCCCATTTTTTCTCACTTCCCATTTTCTCTTGAATATCAGTGCCGTACGCGATCTCCGGGTCTCTTTACTGTGCCATATATGTGACACATTTCATTGCAGAATATACTGCTAAGTGATTTTAAGTGAAGATAGTGACTTGTTATTTAAAACACTTCGCACGCTTCCACATCCTATGAAATCTCGACAAAATCTCGTAGAATGGGCTCTGAGGTTCCCGCTTTGATCACCTTACCCCAAGATCAACAATTATGGATGGAAAAAACAAAGAGTACCAGAAAATGGAGGAAACATTCACGCAGAAACTGGAGACATTTATCCCGAATCACAATTCTTTACGTATACCCTCTCAAGAAATATGTGATGACAATTAATTCCACGAGGCACGAGCCAAATATTCCACGAGGAGCAGGATGATAAAGAATCTTCGCAAGATCTCAGTCCAGCTATTGAAAAAGGTGACACGTGCAATGTAATTCCAACCCTGTTTATCTCCGCACCAGTTCTAGGATGAATTCATAATTTTTGACTGAGCGCGCTTCGCGGAAATAGGGTTTGATAATGATTTGGTCAAACTTCCATCTTTCGCTCTGAGTGATTGAGTGAACCAAATATAAATTCACATGTGATTTGGATTCCGAAAATATCTCTTTGCGAGAATGTTTTATCATCAAAATCAGTTTGATTGGAATGTTCTGTTATCTCATACACTCCAAAAGTCTCTTGCTGTATTCACGGACTCCTATCAGCAAATTTGCCAATGTTCATGAACAATATTCATTGAATTCTATATTACAGGTGTCGACGAATTTACAAGTCATGTTTGCGGAAAAGAATCTACCAATGCACATCAATGCGGAATCTGTGGCGGAAGCGTGCATACTATCTGTGGTAATCCAGCTAGTGATGAGCCAACTGAAGATGATGAGTCAAGAATTCTATGTAACGTTTGTTTTAACAATGAGAAACGGTTGAAGAATAAGGAGACCGCTCACAAAGGATTGAAACGTCGAGGTGAAAGAATGGTGGCTTCATCTAATGAGAAGTTTGGCAAGATTGACAAAGGTGCCCCTGTGAGAGTTCCCATCCCAGAGGTTGATCGTTGTAGAGGAGATATTCGAAATTTTATCGGAGTTGTGATGGATATGACAGGAGATGGTTATTATCAAGTTGGTACGGACCAGGGTATAAGCAAATTATTATTTCCAAGGAACCAGATCGAAGTCTGTAAGGGAAACTTCATCAAGATCGATCAAGTCTCTCAAAATAAGATCTTACTGTGGTCTACCAATGCAAGAACTTCGTTCCACGCGGGCCAAGGATTTATAAAATGTAATTGCACTAAGACATGTATCAGTAACGCTTGCAAATGTAAGCGCCTTAAAGTTTTGTGTAACTCAGAAGGTCATTCAATATTTTGGCGCACCCCATGCTGTAATTGATAGAAGGTTCCTTGAATGATTTTTTTGAGCTATCAGAGACAAAGTGAAGCAACAAGCGTCGCACATCCACTGAAGTATTCCTCGTGAAACACTTCTGGGTGTACGAAGTACGGAAGAATAGCGAATCAGATGTTTCGAGGACCCCTTCCGATCCTCAGTCGTACATGTTCATCTCTCCAGAATGTCTCATCGATGAGAGATACGTGGATGATGACCATTGAGATATTACAGATAGAGGAGGGAAGAGGTGGGCCTCTCTGTAAGTGGGCTTTTCTCTACGAAAGAGAGAGAGGAAAGACAAGGAGTCCTTTTTTTTCTCTCTCGCACCTGCGCGGCGCATTGCGCAGTCGACACCAAGACACATAGGCGCGTCGGAGAGGGGATAGTGTTGACAGTTCACTTCTTGAGATGAAACTTGGTACTTTTATCCCCTCTCCAACGCGCCTATGTGCCTTGGTCTCGGCTGCGCGATGCGCCGCGTAGGTGCGAGAGAGAAAGGAAGAGGACTTCTCATCTTTTCTCTCTCTCTCTTTCGCGGAGAAACGTATAGGCTGCGCTTCCCTCCCCTATCTGTAATATCTCTATGATGATGACCCACACTTATCATTCATCCTCGTGAAAACGCATCAAAAGTGACAACCCGAGACCCCCGGCATATGAGAACATGCTTGTATTCAACTTTGCCTGAAAACTCAACAGGCAATCCGCGGATTGCCAGTACGAGAGCATGCAATCCTTGGATTGCCTAGGCAACGTCCGGAATTAAGCATCCATTCCGGACTTTGCCGGAGACGCTGCAGGCAAACTACGGTTTGCCAAGGCAATCCGCGGTTTGCTTGCATTCCGGACTTTGCCGGTAACAAACACTGGTAAGAATTTTTTCCGAAAAACTTCAACCAACTGGTTGAATGAGGAATTCAAATTTTTGGTTGAAAATTGAACCAATTTGGTCGAAAATTCAACCAGTTTGGTTGAAAGTTCAACTAGTTCATTCAACCATTTGGTTGAAGTTTTTCGGAAAATTTTTCTACAGTGTATTAACGGTAAAATCAGTTTGGTACCGAAACCTGTGGGGGCCAATTCAATCGGGACAACGCGGCACAGCGGAGCAGACGCCCGCACGCTTCTAATCAAGGCGGGGAGGCAGAAGCAGTAAGAAACAAGCAAAAACGAACCGAGGGATATCAAATGAAATTGTAGAACTTTCTACACGATTCTCGTTAACAAATGAGCTCACCTACCGGATTTGTACTCTTAATTCATCTATGATTATGGTGCTACAGTTTATGGTGATAGGACAGCTGATGAATGATGGAGAAAGTGCTAATCTGTAGGTTAGCCCTGGGTCATCCTCTATTGCTCTCAATTATCTTTTGTCAACGAGATTTTATATGCAACTGCGGGTAAAACAAGGAGTATCCTCAGCAAGACTTGATTGTTTGTGAATGAATATGATGGTCCATATGAGAGCGTTCAAGTATCTGAATCTTATTTGCTTAGTTTAACAATATAGGAAGAGCTACTTGATCACCTTATTGATGTTTTCAACTCGAGATTCATTGTGAATGTTCACAGTTATACAGCTGTGGATCATGTTGTGGCTGTCCGAGGAAGTACAATTAAACATGTGACCTCCCTATCATGGTAAAAGAGTTACAGTGGAACGGCTTCCACTTCCCTGCGGATATTTTATGAAATTATACTTTCCAGAGATCCATAATATAATTCTCATCAGACAATTGATGATTTTCTGATCCAGCGAGCGTTTCATAAGATGTGGCAGTTCTGTAGTTCTTCTCTTTTTAGTTCCCTCAAACATAAACTGCAAATGCAAATATATCAGAATCAACTTCTGAAAGTTGTTATAACTGAAATCTACCAGAGGTATACCATACCTTGTGGCATAGTTCCAGCACCAGTAAATCATTTCAGTTTGGTGGCAGTGGCGGAAGTGACGCCTAATGGAGATGTATTTGGAGAATAGTCTTGATCTTAATAAAACAAAAAAACTCTTAATCTGATAAATGCGTATCACGACAACTCATAATACAGTCAAATGCCTGATAATAGGAGCATGTCATAATCCTCCTAATATCTTCGTTTGAATCCATCATGGCCCTGCCGTTGTTCATTCATACTTAATCCAAGATTGACCAAATATTCCATGTTAAACTCAAAGCCGAAAGATAGATGACTGGGATACATTTGATATAGAGTTCAAGGGGTTGCAACATACCCTTCCAGCTCCTTGAATTGGTCTCAAATACAAAATCTCAGCTTGAAAATGAGAAAGTTAGAATAAAAGAGAAAATACTGTAATTCTGAAACGCACTCAGGAGAATTGGCAATATAAGTTGATCAGTCTCCTCGCACCTGGACTATGCCTTTGTTATTTGATACCTTTTCACTTTTTGTTTATCATTTGAACAATTGGGATATTCATGTAGGAGTTGGGAAATTTTCCAGGAACATTCTGATGCGATCCCTTAAAGATTATCCATGCAATCCAGAGCCAATGCTTAACTGACAATGAGAGTGACGAATTGGAGAGATTCCTCAACAGGAACAATGCAGCTTGAAAACATCTCTTACTGTTGAGAGTTTTTCAAGGCATAGAATGTTCTAGGATACATACAGATTTGTAAATATTTCGATACATTACATAACTAATTATAAGCCAAGAGTTGAGATTTGAAAACCATACTCATTCCTGTGGACTGATAGGACTGGAATGATGGTCAATATGGTCATATTTTGGATATCTGATTCGTTTATTGATTTTTATGATGAGGGAATGGGAGAAGATTCTACAGATATTCGGGATGCTTACCCCAAGCCCCGAGAACTGATGATAGTGTTCTTGAAGTGCTCATTGTGTAAGTTTTGTTGTGGGTGACTTGCAGAGAGATGCGCATGTAACTCCCCATCGTCTGAAGCTCGGTTGGATGTCTGTTTACAGGAGACGTGAATATTTCACATGCAATCTAGCATATAAAACCATTGCCACCGGTATTCCCGACTACTTAGCTGAGAAGTTCGTGAGACTTGGGTTGGATGTAGTTTTGAGAAGGTCGGAGAGGAAGCCTAGTGGGATATTACTTTTGGTAAAAACCAACTCAACAGCCTGGGAAAATTCATTCCAGATCAAAGCATCGATGCTTCTTAACTCCCTGCATGTTACTGAATTCGAAGTTGAACGGTTAGACGCAATGAAGAAATTCTTCCGGCTGGAATTTCTCAAGCGCGACGCGAATGATTGGAATCAAAGGATACTGAACGAAGGTCTCTCTTCCCCAACTCTGGACATAAATTTGCTTTTTGGGGGTTAATTTCACTTAGCCGTTTATTTATTCATTAATTTATACTTAGCCGTAGTCTCTTAGTCTGTTAGTCTCTTAATCTTCATCTTGATCTTAATCTTAAGCATTGTTGATACTGTTAAATTCTAGTTCTCTAACCTGCACTTCAACTATATTGCTGCCCTGTATATTGAGCTGTAATTCTCTAGCAAGTCCGATTATGTAAAATCAATATTTTTGTTCTTGAGCTCTCATTTGTCGAAACTTTTATTATTATTTTGATATTCCTACTGTAATTGCGACCTGGTTTTGAGTATTTTTTGTATATTTCCGTATCTTTCGTAAACACCAGACGGGGTACTACCCCAAGGTGTAATAAAGTTCAATACATACATACATACATACATACTCTGTTGAAGATATTCTCTCTAACTTCACCAAGTGATAATTCTAGCACTACATTGCTACCACACTAAAAGCTAATTCACTAGTGCTGGGATACGTCACGAGGTATGGTATACCTGTGGTAGATTTCAGTTATAACAATTCTGAGAAGTTGATTCTGATATATTTGCATGCGCAGTTTTTGTCCGAGGGAACTATAAAGAGAAGAACAACAGAACTGCTACATCTCATAATACGCTTGCTCTATCAGAAAATCGTCAATTGTCTGATCAGAATTATACTATGAATTTCTGGAAAGTATAACTCCATGAAATATCCTAAGCAGAGTGAAGGCCATTCCATTGTAACTCACTTATCGAGATAGGGAGGTCACATGTTTAATTGTACTTCCTCGGACAGCCAGAACATGAACCACAGCTGTATAACTGTGAGCATCGAGAATGAATCCCGAGTCAAAGAAATATTAGCGAGAATCGTGTAGAAAGTTCTACAATTCGATTTGATATCCCTCGGATCGTTTCTGCTTGTTTCGTATTGCGCCCGCTCGTATTGACAGTTTTCCACCTCTCCGCCTTGTTTAGAAGAGTGCGGGCGTCTGTTCCGCTGTGCCACGTTGTCCCGATTAGAGCGGTCCCTACAGGCTTCGGTAGTTTGGGGCGATTCTTCTCAGACTTCTGCAGAAAACCAAGAATTTCGGAGGATAACTCCAGCAGAGCCGAGAATACTTGAACTATCAATATATCCGGGGAAAAAAATGAAATGAGGAAAACTTGGGATGAATATAATATCTATAATTTGGCGCTTCGCGAAGGAGGAGACCAAGATATTGAACTGCGGATGAGTTTGCTGGCTGAGCAAAAATCGAAATATGTTCATTCTGTTACAAAAAGTCATTTTCAACATTACAGTTAGAGCCTGACTTCTCTGGAAGAAAACGTTCTTTTTGGCCAATGCACGGCGCCTCAACCAATGAGAGCACCGAGACGATTGCGTATTCACCCGTTCGGGGAAGCCTTCTTTCATCTCTGGTGCCGATCTTCCAATGCGGTTATTCAAGAAACCATAACCTTTCAAATATTCAAATAATACCGATGAGGTGGATTTCATCGATATTTCGGATCTATCGCTCGATCTGATGGAATACATTCAATGAATGAATTCATCGTTTTTTCGAGCCCCTTTTATAGCCGCGCTCAGGCGGCGATCACAGTTGGACGGATGTCAAACTGTGACCTTCGAGGCTCCACTTCCATAGTAGCTGCATCACGAAGGAATTTTTTATTCCTCTGGATTTTTCAATTTGTCATTGAAAGATAGATAGATAGATAGATAGATAGATAGATATATACAGGGTGTTCAGAAACTCCTTATTCACGCGGAACCGGGTGAAACTTTGAACATTTTTGAGTTTGGTGGCGCAAGAAAAAATTTTTCCACCGAGGCATTTCTTAAAAAAGCTTCACGAAAAAGCGTATCAAAATCGTATCGTTCGTATCATTTCGCGTATCGCGCGTATCGTTTAGGACGTATCGAGGGTGCATATCGCACGCATCGTCGTGCCGTATCGCGTGTATAGCTGAAGCACATCAGCAGATACGGTCATGCTTATTTTTTTGGTATTGTACGGGCTTAATGCGTGGCTTCGAATAATTTTTGAACAGCTAGTGCGCTGTGGAGCTAGTGTGTATGGTCTGGGCATGTACATACTAGTCTCATCTCTCGAGATGTTTTCACATCCGAACTATCCTCAGATCCTGGACGTGCATGGCCTTACTCGGGCCCTGAGGCTTAGAAGATAGATAACTGATGAATAAGCTCGCCAAGGCGGTGCTGGTGCAGTTTTTTAGTGCATTAGTGATGTGATGATTTGTGTGTTTCAGATGTGCAGAATGCAGCTTGTCTTGCTTTCAAACGCTGAACGATCACGTTTTGGTTTTCTTTATACAGATCTGGGAATAGTTTTGAAGCAGATGTCAAAGAGACAATTTTCTCCATTCTGGCAGTTTTCATTGACAGTGGATTAGATCTTTCAGATACCAATCAAATTTTCTACTTGAAATTTTCTGAGAACCTGATGGACCATAGGCAAAGTTACGCAAGACATTATATGAGAAATTGACTTGTCGTTGACACAGAGCTCAAATTCTCTCCTCAGGGTATGTCAATATCCTATGCCCTTGATGGTTCAGTTTTGGAACCGCAACCGATGAGATTGGAGAGGTAAGATGATTGACGCAATGGATTGTTTTGATTGCGAATAGTTACAGAGGCTTCATGTGTTTCTTCAATAGTTCATTCATACCCAAGAGAATAATTTCCATCATCTCTCTGTACTTCCCAATCAAATACATTTCATAATTCCAATCATCATAGTAGAATAGTGTTTATAGCTTGACTGATAAATTTCTGAGGCAAAACTAAGCTGATTCAAATTAGGAGCCATGATAATTTGGGCTTGAGCTGTGTGGAGTGGTCTGTTTAATTATGGCAACGGATGGAGCAATAATAATGAAACCAATGGGCAGCTGAGGTTTCCAATGGATTTTGACGATAGCTTATGACTCAAATATTGACTACGAGGATGGGTTGTATCAGTTTCTGTGAAATTTTGATCACCCGGATGGGTTGTATCAGTTTCTGAAGAAGTGATACAAACCATCATGGTAGTCAAAATTTCAGTTATAAGCTATGGTCAAAATACATTGGAAGCCTCAGCTGCTCATTGGTTTCGTCATTATTGCTCCATCCGTTCCCATAATTCAACAGATCACTTGACAGGGCTCAAGCTTGAATAATCATGGCTCCTAGTTTGATTCAGCCTAGTTTAGCCTCAGTAATGTATCTCTGCAGCTCTGAGCAATATTCTACTATTATGATTGGGATTGTGAAATGTAGTTGATTGGGATAATACAGAGCAATGATAGGAATTATTCTCTTGGGGGAGAATGAACTATTGAAGGATGATTCAAACTAGGAGCCATGATTATTCGAGCTTGAGCTCTGTCGAGTGATCTGTTGAATTATGGCAACGGATGGAGCAATAATAATGAAACTAATGGGCAGCTGAGGCTCCCAATGTATTTCGACCATAGCCCATGGCTCAAATTTTGACTACGATGATGGTTTTAGTTTTTCAGAAATGATCGATTTACGAATGAGTATTGTGTTCAATCAGTTCACAAAGAGCTCAAAGGATGAAAAATATCAGTATCTCGAAGTGAGTTAACTAAACTAATCAAACTAAACTAAACTAATCAAATTAATCAACTAGATCACCGAAGAGGTTATGTTCGGTGTATTGTGTACCGCAGCAGACAACAACATCAACTATTTTTCCAGGAACCATAATAATTCTCGGAGCACACTCGGGCGAGTGTCGTGCGCTGAAATTTTAGGAATCTCTTCTTTGCGAACCTGATCTTGTCATGTTATTATTGTGCTGTTGAATCTGTCAACTCGAGTGTTTCTCAAGTGTCGGTTGCTTTGTGTCATCAAGTATGCATGGTACTGAGACCGAGCATAACCTCTTCAGGAATCAACAAAATTTCCTCCCAGCCGATATTTTCTCTCTAAAGCACATTGTGAGCTACTCAGGACTACTCAGGCACCCCACGGACGATGGTTATTTATTCATAATCATTTGTGAATCGGCGTAAATTCTGGATTTTGTTCTCATCCGCGATCTACCTTATCGATAAAATCACCAAATTCTCTGCACGCTGGCTGCATACAACTGCATGCAAGCATTCGCAGAATCTAATGTGGACGCACCCATTTTCGACTCCGGAACCTCATCCGCGGACGCGAGAGTGTCATCTCGCGTACGCGACAATTGGACCTCGCAAATCACACTTGGTTCGTGCCCGCGAAGATGCCATGTCGCGTACGCGACAACAAGACCTCATTCGCCTACGCGAGAATGTCGTCTCGCGTACGCGAACAGCGGTTTAGCATGAACCGCACTCGGTTCGCGCACGCGAAACTGCCAAGTCGCGTACGCGAAAACGAAGTTTCATTCGCATCCGCGACAGTATCATTTCGCGTACGCGACAGTCAGACCCGCTCAAGCAAATCGTGTTGGGCATACTCTTGCGTCCGCGCCAAGGAGATGACGGTTCTCTTCATGCACGCAGAGCCGGCATGACCGGACTCACTTCGCGCACGCGAAGATGTCAAGTCACGTGCGCGACTATGGAACCTCATCCGCGGACGCGAGAGTGTCATCTCGCGTACGCGACAATTGGACCTCACGAACCGCACTCGGTTCGCGCCCGCGAAAATGCCATGTTGCGTACGCGACAACGAAACCTCATTCGCCTACGCGTCAAATCATCACATCACTAATGCACTAGAGAACTGCATCAGCACCGCCTTGCAGAGATTATCCATCAGTTATTCATCTTCTGGGCCTCAGGGCCCGAGTAAGGCCATGCACGACCAGGATCTGAGGATGGTTCAGATGTGAAAACATCTCGAAAGGATAGCGTGAGCGAAGGGAAATTTCTAAATCCCACACACATTTAGGGCGACGAAAATTTTCTGCTCGGGCTGCCTTCTGCTCGCTCGTCGCCGCGAACGAAGACAGCTGTGCCGTTCTCTGCCTCCCCTGTCAGAAATCTATCCGTCAACCTCAGGGGCAATCCATAAATATGGTCGCGCTTCACCTCGGCACCAAATCAATCTCAACTGCAAGAAATCTGCGCTGCCGTGTAAATACAACATACAACCTCTGTCATAGCTGCACAAGGATTTCTTTCGTCCGCACTGTAACCGTTTTTATGAGACTAGTATGTACATGCCCAGACCATAAACACTAGCTCCACAGCGCACTAGCTGTTCAAAAATTATTCGAGGCCACTCATTAAGCCCGTACAATACCAAGAAAATAAGCATGACCGTATCTGCTGATACGCTTCAGCGATACACGCGATACGGCACGACGATGCGTGCGATATGCACCCTCGATACGTCCTAAACGATACGCGCGATACGCAAAATGATACGAACGATACGATTTCGATACGCTTTTTCGTTAAGCTTCTTTAAGAAAAATGCCTCGGTGAAAAATTTTTTTCTTGCGCCATCAAACTCAAAAATGTTCAAAGTTTCACCCGGATCCGGGTGAATAAGGGGTTCCTGAACACCCTGTATATGAACGCTCATTTCTGGCCACAGGCGAAAATAATATCAACACAGTCGTTATATATAACTCATGAAAACATTTTTCAAGGATAAAGGAAAGAGGAAGAGAAATTACCAGATACTTATTAGTGAAAAAGTATGATAAATCAACAATTGATAATTGGTCAGCGCTGTTCACAGTCTTGTTCTCATCACAGAGTGATATGTCACTTACATTATTACAGGTAACACAGTTACCTATGTCACAATTCACAACAAACTCTTCTCACTGGGAATCCTCATTCCAAAGCATCTGGAATAATTGGGGAGTCTTGGGAGTCAAGCTCATGTAAATGAAGTGTCAGAAGGTATTCAAATGATGATGATGAGGATCAGTTTCGTAGGAGGGACGATTGATTGATTGATTGATGGTCCTTTATTTGTCCTGAGATAAGAATTAAAGATACATATATATTACATATGTCACAAATATCAGTCTCATGAAAATCAATAAATTCTCCTTCAAATATATAATCAATATTTCTCGGTTTGGTCAAGGACAAGGTATATCACAGTTCGTGAATAGTCATATGATACTGAAAATAAAATAATAGCACCGAGGGTGAATACTCCATAGGTTACAGGACAATAACGTCGATAAGGGCTCGCGAAAAATATCACAGTCATATATAAGTCTCGTGACGCAAAGTCACGCATGAAGGGTTGTCCTCTTAGTGAAGAGAAAAGAATAGAGGATCGAATAAGAAAAGCCCAGGTCACTTAAAGATTGAAATGTTGCATCCCGCTCACATCAATTCTCTGTGGAGGTTGCTCGAACGAGAATTCTCTGAATGCCTCCTTGAACAATGAAATTTTCTGAACCTGCCGTAGACCCGAGGGGAGGAAGTTCCACAGGCGAGCACATTGAACTTGGAACGATCTTTGGCCATATTCGAGTCTCATCCTGGGAACTTGGAGTTCTTGCTCTTCGGCATTACCCCGGAAAGGGCGATCGGACTGGTACCTGGTAAACATTGCAGCCAGGTAGCCAGGTTCTCCCATATGCATGATCTTAAGCATGATAATTGCTGCAAAGTACATTCGCCGCGAATCAGTACGCAACCAGCCCAATCTTTCCCTAAACAAAGTAATATGCTCGTCCCTCCTAAGATCAAAAATGTATCTCACACATGCATTGCTCAGTCGCTGTATTCGTTGTCGTTGTTCGTCCGTCGCATCAAGGTGAACGATAGTAAAGTAGTCCAGGTGGGGTTGGACCAACGCCTCGATTAAACGAATTCGTAGAGTCCTGGTGATGCATGCCCTGAAAAATCGCAAACCGTATAGGGCTCGGTTGACTTTCTTTGTCACTTGATTTATTTGCGATTTCCACGATAATTCACTATCAAGAACAACACCAAGACTCACAACTGTATCGCTGAAAGGGATGAGGACTCCTCCCTGTATCTCAACACCTGGCGAATTCATCCTTTTCAGATCCTTGATATTCCTCTCAGAAGAGAGAAAGATTGACTTAGTTTTACCAGCGTTGAGACGCAGGCCGGAGCCATCGGCCCACCCAAGGACGAGTCGCCCTATTTCTTCTAACCGAGCAATTCCCTCTCTGATATCCTTCTTCTCTACTTGAGTATGAATTTGGAGATCATCTGCGTAGGAGATGTGATTAACCGAATTTCCTTCTAGTAACCCAGGTAGATCATTGACGTATAAACTAAAGAGCAGAGGCCCGAGAACGGATCCCTGTGAAACACCCAGATTGGTGGCGAGCCAATCGGAATTTCCATTCTTGGAAGTTACTACTTGGGTGCGACCTTGTGAATATGATTTGATCCAAAGGAGTGCCGATCTCGAGAAACCAAGATGTCGTAGTTTTCCTCAGTAGTTCCGTTGATGAGATTGTGTCAAAAGCTTTGCTGAAGTCGAATAGTGACAGCAGTGTGATCTTCCTCCTGTCTATGCCTATTCTGATGTCATCGGTTAGTTTCAGCAGAGCTGTCTGGGTACTATGGTGTTGTCTGAAACCAGCCTGGAAGCCATCTAATGATTCTTCTTTCTTCAAACACTCCGTGATTTGGTCATGTGCAATCTTTTCGAGAACCTTAGCAAGGAAGCACAGCAGCGCAATAGGACGAAAGTCCGAGACTGACGATGGAGCTGCCGTCTTTTTCAATGCAATCAGCCGTGCTTTCTTCCAGGCCTCGGGAAAGATGATGTGAGCGAAAGAGGAGTTGAGGATATGTACAATAAGATCACCTAACGTCGGGAGAGCTCTCGCGATCACGCTTTGAAGGACTCCGTCTCTCCCACGGGCCTGTGATGAGAAATGTTTGATGGCAAGGACTACTTCGTTAAAATTCGTGGGTTTGAATTCAAAACCATCTTCTGAAGCCGACATGATGTCACCCTCTGCTTCTTCCATATTCTCATGGGCCGAGACGGAGACCCCCGCAAAGTGAGCGTTCAGCTCATCCGGGGTGAAACCATGAAGTTCCTTCTCTTTGCTCTGGACGAGAGAGAGAGAGAGAGAGAGATTGGTGGATCTCTCCCTTGTCCAATGGCCGGCGCCAACGGAGAAGGAAGAGAGGGTTTACCCGGTTCGGATGGCCGTATCGATGCGGATTCCAGCCCGGGACTGTTGGGGAGGTGCTGGCCAGCCGTGTTTGGCTGACCGGTGCCTCTCCTTCGTACGTCGCAGCGTATTTGCCCTACAACCACCTTAAAAAAAAAAAAAAAAAAAAAAAAAGAGAGAGAAAGAGAGAGAGAGAGATGATCGGAGCCGAACGAGTACTCACTCCGACGATGAAGGAGATCATCCGCGACAACGAGAAGGAAACCACCCTTGAGCATTGGCAAACTGAGTTGGATTCGCCATTTGCAAACGGCAGATGGACGCACCGGCTGATCCGTGACGTAGCCAAGTGGGCGGAACGCACCCACGGAGAGATGGACTACTGGACGACGCAGGCACTGAGCGATCATGGTTGCTTCGGTTCCTATCTAACCAGGTTCAAGAAGAGGACGACCCCAGCATGTCAGTCATGCGGGGACGAATGGGATGACGCCGAACATGCCCTGTTCAAGTGCAGCAACACCCGGAGAGAGCGCGCCGAGCTGGATGAATGGCTGGGTGCTCAACTAACACCTGAAAATCTCGTCCCGTACTTGCTCCGCAACCAGGAGACATGGGATAGACTCACCGGATACATCAAGCTGGTGATGACCCGCAAAGAGGAGAAAGAGAGGGAAGTAAGGCGCCTCGAAGCAGGCGAATCACAGTGACTCTGCCGATTGAAACAGAAGAGGCCCAAATGATTCCAGGAGGAATCTGATGCACTGAAGAGAGAAGAGAGAAGGAAGAAGAGAGAAGAAAGAAGATGAAGAATGAAGAGATGGAAGAAGATCGAAGAAAGGGGAACAACACCTGCGAGTCGTGAGAAGAGAGACGCTCGATCCTGAGCGCGAGACGCCGCCGGCCCTGAAGTAATGCTCACGCGGTGCCGGGGCCGGATTGGTAAGTTGGTGGATCCCTCCCTTGTCCAATGGCCGGCGCCAACGGAGAAGGAAGAGAGGGTTTACCCGGTTCGGATGGCCGTATCGATGCGGATTCCAGCCCGGGACTGTTGGGGAGGTGCTGGCCAGCCGTGTTTGGCTGACCGGTGCCTCTCCTTCGTATGTCGCAGCGTATTTGCCCTACAACCACCTTAAAAAAGAAAAAAAAAAAAAAAGAGAGAGAGAGAGATGATCGGAGCCGAACGAGTACTCACTCCGACGATGAAGGAGATCATCCGCGACAACGAGAAGGAAACCACCCTTGAGCATTGGCAAACTGAGTGGGATTCGCCATTTGCAAACGGCAGATGGACGCACCGGCTGATCCGTGACGTAGCCAAGTGGGCGGAACGCACCCACGGAGAGATGGACTACTGGACGACGCAGGCACTGAGCGATCATGGTTGCTTCGGTTCCTATCTAACCAGGTTCAAGAAGAGGACGACCCCAGCATGTCAGTCATGCGGGACGAATGGGATGACGCCGAACATGCCCTGTTCAAGTGCAGCAACACCCGGAGAGAGCGCGCCGAGCTGGATGAATGGCTGGGTGCTCAACTAACACCTGAGAATCTCGTCCCGTACTTGCTCCGCAACCAGGAGACATGGGATAGACTCACCGGATACATCAAGCTGGTGATGACCCGCAAAGAGGAGAAAGAGAGGGAAGTAAGGCGCCTCGAAGCAGGCGAATCACAGTGACTCTGCCGATTGAAACAGAAGAGGCCCAAATGATTCCAGGAGGAATCTGATGCACTGAAGAGAGAAGAGAGAAGAAAGAAGAGAGAAGAAAGAAGATGAAGAATGAAGAGATGGAAGAAGATCGAAGAAAGGGAAACAACACCTGCGAGTCGTGAGAAGAGAGACGCTCGATCCTGAGCGCGAGACGCCGCCGGCCCTGAAGTAATGCTCACGCGGTGCCAGGGCCGGATTGGTAAGTTGGTGGATCCCTCCCTTGTCCAATGGCCGGCGCCAACGGAGAAGGAAGAGAGGGTTTACCCGGTTCGGATGGCCGTATCGATGCGGATTCCAGCCCGGGACTGTTGGGGAGGTGCTGGCCAGCCGTGTTTGGCTGACCGGTGCCTCTCCTTCGTACGTCGCAGCGTATTTGCCCTACAACCACCTTAAAAAAAAATAAAATAAAAAAAAAAAAAGAGAGAGAGAGAGAGAGAGAGAGAGAGAAAGAGAGCCTGGCGCCACGAAAAGAGAATGAAGAAGAAAGAGAGGGGAGAAAAAATGAAGATAGAAGATATCGACAAAAGGCCCGAAGAGAGAAGAGAGGGAAGAGGAACGCTCGCAATCGAACGCGAGACGCCGCCGGTTCTGAAGTAATACTCACGCGGTTCCGGGACCGGATTGGTGAGTTGGTGGAGCTTTCGCTCGAAAGGAGAGGGGGAGAGGGTTTATTCGGTTCGGATGGCCATATCGATGCGGATTCCAGCCCGGAACGGAAGGGAGGTACTGGCCAGCCGTGCCTGTCTGTTCGGTGCTTCTCCATCGTACGTCTCAGCGTATTCGCCCTACAACCACCTTAAAAAAAACCTCGCGCTACGATACTGAAAGATGTATTCAGTATAGTTTTGAGCTTGACTCTGGGGATGTAGAATTTTTCTCATCAGTACAACTGGTAGCTCTGTGCTGGTGCTTGTTGAAGATTGCCGCCGGATATTCAGGCTCTTTTTATCTAATGGCTGCAAAGTATAGTCTACGCGAATCCGAGCGTAGCCAGCACAGTTGCTCCCTGTAGGGGGTAATATGTTCGTCCGTCCTGATGCCGAATATGAATCTCACACATGAATTATCCGACCGTTGCAGTCACCATTGTTGCGTTTCACTAACTCCAAGGTACACTACAAATTTACTGCAAAGCGTGACACCGAGACTTACGACCGTGTTACTGGAGGGTATCGTCACTCCACCCGGCATTTCAACGCCATCCAGACCCATCTCCTTCAACTCATTAACATTGCAAGCCGAGCCGAGAAAAATAGACTCGGTCTTGCCGGCATTGAGACCAGACTTGGGATGAAATGAATTTCGAGAGCCCATCCCCCATTCTACCCCTCAGGAAGCGGCACCCACCCCTCTCGCGCTACTCCTCCGCCGCCACAGTAGAGGAAGTCGTCAAAAGCCGTCTGCTTATTTTCGTGACCTTTGTTAATGTAAAGATGTCGAGCCACTTACTTGATCTATTTGACACGATACTAAATAAAATACGAAAAGTGATGTCTGCATATCAACGACAGTGGCTCTACTTGATGAGAATAAAAAGGCTATAGCTATTGAGAAGAGAATAGGGTTGATAGAATTTTCCCAAAGAATTATCTACATGCTCTCTACTCATCTCTTCTCATCAGCGAATTTTTTTATTGAGTAAAGATCATAGGAGTGGTCCACTTTGAATTTGAACCTGGCTTTGATGTAATGATGGTATATATCAAAATTGGTTCTATGAGTGACATGATGAGATAATGATCAAGTACAAGAATTCCGATTAGCGAGAATGTGTTTCTATATAATCAGATAAGTGCAGGTCTCCTTCCCGCTTCCGCTGAATATGTATGCTTTCTGAACTCGAGACTTTGTAAGGATTTTTTTTTCTGCGAAATAACTTCATCCAAACGTGATTGATTCGAGATTGTTTTGTAACTCATAAACTCATGGGGCTGATCTTGATCTCATGAGACGTCCAGAGTGTGTTGGAATCTATTAGGATGAATATTTCGTCAAAACTCGATTTTCTCAGAGTAATACTCTTCATTCATATTTCATACCTCAATCTATAAATTCTCATGAGAGACAGTTCCCACAATGAAGTTGTTGTATCCTTATGATGACTGTGGATCGCACAAGTAATCATCTTGGTATAATCCTGGTCTTACTTCTTTAAGCTCACTGTGACTTTTTTCAGGCACTAATGTTAATGCTGGACTGACTTCACGTTTGCTAATTGTTACACTCGATATGGAGCAACTGCAAGAGGGATGTGATTTGAAATTCATCAAGTCATTAGTTCAAACGATAGCAGTTACAAAAAATGCCGCATATGTTTGAATTACCCATAAGCCATTGCATCTGCAGATTCTTCATTTGAAAAATGCTCCGACTTGGACAATTGTTGATAAAAAACGGAAAGAGATGAATAATTGAGGTAAGGATTTGAATCAAAACGAATGTGTAGGGAGCATGCAAAACCGCTTGAATGCGAACCGTTTGAAGTCAGCCTGTTTTGACACAGATATCACTGTCAGAGGAATGAATAGAATCAGCCTCCTAGGGAAATTTTTTAATGAATTATCATCTACGAATAACTCTTACAGATTAGGTGAGGATCCCAACCATAGATACCTGAGACTAACCAGGTCCTTTAGATCTGGAAAATGCTTGGTTTTCGTGTTATAATGGCATGGCATGGTAACTGAGGATCCGGAAAATATTTCATACCTGAACGCAAAGACCCAATGTAATTCTGGTCTGATTTGCACTGAGATCAAGAACCACAAGATTGCGTATGTTTTCAAATAATACTGGGAGGCTTTCTATACAATTTCACATCTTCACATCTTCTACCGCCCCTGGAATTTCCGTTAATCCTCGATTATTCCAATTCAATATGTATTTCTCTTCGTCTTTATTCACCATAATTATCAAATCTGAATCCATATTTGTTGAAAAATCGTTGCAAGGATCGAAAATACCATGGTCGTGATTCGTAAGTCCTGGCATCCTCGAAAAATTTGTACAAGCGTTGAAGGATTAGATTCAATTCCATGGATTTCACAGCCGTTGAAGAAAATGTAGTTACGCCCTTCTCCCGAATCGCGGTTTAATTTTTGATGCACTCAATAGCTGTACAAAAAGTTGAATCAAATCCCAAAATCAAGTTCAATCACTCTCGAAATTAAAGAGCATGCCTATCGGTGCCTACTGGAAAATGTTCCATGGCAGTGAACCTGTTCAACCCATGCTCAGAAGCTCCATACTCGCGAAAAGCTCAATGTGAATTCCATAAAACATCGAAACTCTAAAATCGCTATATTAATGTTTAGAAACTCATCCTGTATGTTCTAATAGTTCAAACCCTTAGGAATAAGTTTCTGTGCTGGGGGAAATTTTTCGAGAAACTTTCTCACCAGCAACTACGCTCTTTTTCCGAATTGCACCGAACTTACGCCCTTTTGAATTTGGTCACTCAGCAACTTACGCCTTTTCAGAATTTGAACATGTCAGTTGAGCCCTTTTTATATATATTCAAAAATTGATTGGAGATGTTACGAGGGCGTAATGGCCTTCACGCCCTTTTCAATCTCCCACTGTAGTTACGCCATCTTCAATTTTTTCTGCAGTTACGCCCTTTCGCCACATTCCTGAGGAGTTATCGAAGTAGTTACACCCTTTCGAATTTTTTCAATACAGTTACGTCTTTTCTGATATTTATTTATGCAGTTACGCGATTTTGGTGAGTGGTGGTGTAGTACATCGAAGTGAATTTTCAAAAGCTCCCAAGCGATTTTTTCCATTCTCGTGTATTGAGAGAAGGAGTTCTCCACAGTTATCTCCCTCCAAATCCCTTTGCTCGAGATAGTCTTATGAATTTCACCAAATAATTGAAGAATTGAGTCCATGCTACTGTAATTTATTCATAACTCTGCAGTGCTATGGCCGATATTGATTTTAAGAACAGCATGAGTAACTCAAAAACCTATCACCTAACTTTTCGTAAAGAGCCTCCACGTCTCTTTTAAACACCTCCGGGCTAGAATACTCACAAATCGGAAATTTGATGAATCCGTCCTTCTTTTTCAAACTGTACGATGATGAACTGCATGTATGAGTTTTCAGATTCTATTCATACTTCTCGAGCACTGTAGGGCTTTTTCATTTACATGAAAAATCTCAAGAAACTTGACAAAGGCTCAACAAAATGTCCTAATAAAGAATCGCGCAACCCTATTCTAGTTGTGGTATTGAATCAATTGTGAAACACACTTTCCAGTATCATGTTGAATAATGAATGCTCAAATATGAGTAGAAAGGTATTCAAAGAGCTAATGTCATCGGCATCTATTCACAGAAGATGCTTATTGTGTATTACATACCTAGAAAATAGCTCATGTGACTTTTTCTACGTCTCTGGAACTACTGTTGATCAATAGCTGGCCTGCTTTTCGCGAAGAACATCTTTCGCCGAGGTTGATCCGGAGCAGCGTTGGACTGCAGTATCAGTTGTGGGACGAAGGATGAAATTCCTAGTTATACGACTCGTTAATCTCAAGCTAGCTCATGAATCCCTTCAAGATTTGGATGCGTAATTCTGTGGTCGTATTATATCGAATTGAGCTCAGCAAGTGGTGATTTTGAGGGAAATTGAATCGCCACCCGTTAGGAACTCATTTTGGCCCAAAATCTACGTATGAACGCGCAAAACTTATATATAATGAATTATGACTCAATTTATTGTAATCTCGATCTACCGTTGGTTAACTTCCTGGGCATCAATGTGGATTTCGGCCATTGGAATGAGTTAGGATAGGTAAATTGGCTACCTCGAAAATTTACCATCTGCTGTACTCAATATGATACAGTAGAACCAGAAACGTCATACGGATTCAAGTGTCAATGGGATCGTCGAGCTAACCTCGGGCTCACGGATATGTACTATCCTTGACAATTTTATCCATCTTCTTCTCCCTACGGTTCAACTGCTCTAGATTTCTTTGGGCAAGAGAACTTCTGAAAATAGTAGATTAGCTATCCAATGAAAATATTACCAGAGATGTAGAGAGTTGCGCGTGAGCTGGCAATATGAATAGATGAGATTTGCGTTCAAAACTACTCCTAGGTCGAATCATCAAGAAAATTCCGCGATCTTTATTTGTTGATTTTTCCTGACGAACTGCGTGGCGTTTGATTGGGGTGTCGACTCTTTTCTGGATAATTTTATGATAAAGTGCACAGTGAACTACCGACCCGCCGGATACTGTCGATATGGAATATGGTTTCAACAAATGAATAATATTTATATAGCATTGGTAAGAATGGAGTGTGAAGCGCGATATAATTCAAATGCGCTATGACATTAACATCTGTATACTCCTCGGCATTACGATATCCGTTGGATATTTAATTCTAAAATCCCAATGTCAACGATTTTATGTGGTTCGATTGACTGCAGACTGGAAGACAGTCGAACTAGTGTGATGAGTTGAGAATTCAGAGGATGGGCGTAACTTCCATGAATTTATGAGTAAAAGAGCCTCACTCACATACTTCTGTGAATAGAAGAGCGTAAAGGCGTTTACGCCCTTTTGTCAAATCGCAGAGAGGGTGAAATGGCGTTTACGACCTTGTTGAGACCTCGAGGTTCGTGAACACTTTTTTCAAAACGGGTTCCATGGGTGGTTAGAACATCCCTCAGAGGGCTCAAAAAGCGAAAGGGCGGGCAAAGGGCATAACCGTTATTACACCCTATTCCCACGAACCCCCCCCCCCCCCTAATTGATTCAAATCCTGGTTCTATGACAACAATTTGCATCCAACATCGATCAAACGTAAATACTTTAAAACGCAATGGGAAGTCCTGCATGAAGAGATGCGGATCGCAAGAATGATCCTCATAAGCAATCAATCAACTGACAAGGGGAGGACCAGACCTTTGTATCACGAATCTTGTCCAGAATTTGTTTACAGTTTTGTATTACCTAGAATATGGAGAATCCAAAGTAACTCCGTCAAATGGGCCTTTCGTTCAAAGTTACAGCCCACGACATTAACATTGACCATATAGACCCATGTTAAAAAGTGATATGTATAGATATACTGGCAACGCTAACATTTTAGCTTGTAGCTCTGGACAGAAGGCCCAATTGACGGAATGACTCTGGATTCTTCATATTCTAGGTGACACGAAACTGTGAACAAATTTTGGAAAGGATTAGTGATCCAAAGGTCTGGTCCTCTCCTTGTGAGTCGAAACTGAATTCAACGCATGCTATTGAAAAAATTATGAGGTGTAGGTTCAACGCCAACCATGCTTTCATTCAGCACTCCGATACATGCAGTACCAAAAAAAATCCAGTTAAAACCGATCAAGTACACTTGAGAGGTACAGATCAGATCTGTACCTCTCAAGTGTACTCGTGCTGATTGTAATGCTGTCGATCACTATATTGAGGTGAAATTCGGCCCCAAATTCGATCAGTAATTATTACGGAGAAACGACGAGTATGAACGATAAGTACTGTATGACATGAAAATTTGCGAGGATACAGGTAGCCCCCAATACTCGCAATTGATGCGTTCACTCACCGGACATAATAGCCGAACAAATTAAAAGAAGCTTTTTATCCCTGAGCTGCTGTCTCAATCCAGATCAGACTATTTGTGGTGTCTTGATGATCGTAACTGTAAACTTAACCCATCATGATTGAAAAACAATCCTAAGATTCCAAGTAGCACCTCGAGGGACAGATCGGATATTATGTCCAGTGAGTGTACATTAAAAATAGTGGAAATGCCGCGACCCTGTTGAAAACCTTGCTCTTATTAAATTGTGATTAAGTACATGAAACAGCTGAAAAGTGACTGAGACATATGAATCGTGGATTAGGATACTTATCATATATGAGAAAAAAATCGTAAGCCTCATTTGTGAAAAAATTACTGGGTATTTGCATTATACGAAGCTCAAAACTCACGCGAATCTATTGCAAGTTTAAGTACAATTGAATTCGAGCTTGACCAAAAGTGCAGTGACTTTTATCTGACACATTAGACAAACTTATTCTGTACAAACACGGTGTCCTTGAACCAACTTTAAATGAGTCGGAAGACCACCTCACCAAATATTTTCTTAAATGGTTGTTCAGGGCTCAAATAACATCTCCCAACTGTTTTTGAAATCGCCTACGTTAGAATTTTCAAATAGATCAACTTTTATGATTTTTTTCTGGAAAAATCGCCAAAAAACGACTTTAAAACGCGCTTTGGTGATGATAAACGCTTAGTTATATGCTTCAAATTTCACAAAAATTTCTTTAGGAAGTGCAGATGGTTCATGACACTCTATCCCAAAAGATTCGCAATGTAATACGTAGAGGAAGGGATAGGCTTCGTGAGTTGTTGCTAATGCTTGGGTAAAGAGTCAAGAGGCGAATATAGAGAGGTCCGAATAGTTGGAAAATTTGTCGTCTGCTCACGGCTCTGTCTTCTTCTTACTCACATTGGTCCTAATAATATGTACACAATGCCTTGGACTCTCGGCAAGGTCCTCATCGCGCAACAAAAGCTCTCGCTCCGGTTCTGAAGAGCTTGCAGATGTGTCATACCTGCTCCACATCTCACATTTGAGTGGAGGGGGTAGCTCTATCGTAGTTCTGAGATGCCATGTGCTTGCTCTCATGAAGAGAATCGACTCAAATTTTGGGTATTGTGCATGAAAAAGGAGGTGGGAGTGCAGAAGCTGAGAAGAGACATGGAAGACCGCTCCAAAAATGTTCAGCGATTGACGGGCAGGATGATCAAATACCTTCATCTATATGTCAGACATAGGTAAGTCAGATAGGGCAATCTATCATCTCGCTGGTCAATCGCTGAACATTTTTGGAGCGGTCTTCCATGTCTCTTCTCAGCTTCTGCACTCCCACCTCCTTTTCCATGCACAATACCCAAAATTTGAGTCGATTCTCTTCATGAGAGCAAGCACATGGCATCTTAGAACTACGATAGAGCTACCCCCTCCACTCAAGTGCGAGATGTGGAGCAGGTATGACACATCTGCAAGCTCTCCAGAACCGGAGTGAGAGCTTTTGTTCGCGATGAGGACCTTGCCGAGAGTCCAAGGCATTGTGAACATATTATTAGGACCAATGTGAGTAAGGAGAAGACAGAGCCGTGAGCAGACGACCAATTTCCCAATTATGTGGACCTCTCTATATTCGCCTTCTGACTCTCTACCCAAGCATTAGCAACAACTCACGAAGCCTATCCCTTCCTCTGCGTATTACATTGCGAATCTTTTGGGATAGAGTGTCATGAACTATCTGCACTTTCTAAAGAAATTTTTGTGGAATTTGAAGCATATAACTAAGCGTTTATCATCACCAAAATGCGTTTTGAAGTCGTTTTTTGGCGATTTTTTCAGAAAAAATCATAAAAGTTGATCTATTTGAAAATTCTAACGTAGACGATTTTAAAAACAGTTGGGAGATGTTATTTGAGCCCTGAACAACCATCTAAGAAAATATTTGGCGAGGTGGTCTTCCGAATCATTTAAAAATGGTTCAAGGACACCGTGCAAAGCTCTTGGTAGGTGCACATTCAGATGTACACTGTCTGATCAGATGTACACTGTCTGAATTTGGTGTTTGGTATTCAGACTTGAATTCACAGTTGAATTCAATTTTGAGAACTCACCATCCATATCCCTTATCCCATTTGAAAGTGACGATATTAGTCACCTCGTTTCTCAATGAACGAAATACTCATCCCGGACGCAACCGTGACTCTTAGCGCGTATTGAGTTTCGATAGCCTTGCGGGAGATTACGAATAAACCGCAAGAAGATCGATCCGAAAAGATTACTTTATTAATTCTTGAACTTGCTTTGGATTGGAGAATTGGAATTGAAATTTTACAGGCATCTGCGTTTTATTTGAAGGAACCGTGAATCAAAAATCCCTCAAATCGCGAGAATTGATGACCGGAGGCTGCCTGTACGGATAAGCCAGTGCAATTATCAACCTAGCTATTATTAGTGATTTATCGAATTATAGTATTATTAGTGATGCATCGAAATATAAATCCAGCATGCAAGGGCAAATCATTAAGCAGGGTTAGACAAAACCGGTAAACGGATATTTGATTCAATGCCTGTCTCCTCCTGATCGTTATTACCGCCTGATGAACAAGCCAATGTGTTATCCGTGCAATTGTTGCCGCCAATCATGCCATCACTCTCATTTGCCATGCTATTATTTCTATCAGCCATGCGAATATCACTCGACGTGCAATTAATGTTTTCATCACAGCCGCTTGATTGCAATCTCGATTCTTCATTGACCGTCACTTCACTTACTGGGACTCCGCAGTCGGAACATTCAAGAAGCTTTCGTCGTTGAATGTGAGTTTCATCCTCTTTGGTATGGCAAAGCAGTGGATCCTTCCATGCCGCTGAACTTCTTTCGCAAATCGTGCATAGAGCTTTTTCATTCGAGCTTGGATCTCTACTGACGAATTTGGAAAGGATCCCATGATGCTCCCACGCAGGATTGTATTCCGGTCTTCTTTCTCGACCACCCATCCTTTTTTATGGTCAACCTGTTGTAAAATAATTCCCGTTGATCTTGCCGCGGGTGGACGATCGAAATTAGGATAATAGAATTAATCCTTCTTTTCTCGTACCGAATTCAGCGCCGAGTGAAATTTCCGCAAAAATACTATTATGTATCTTCGATATGACTGAAACTAGGCCATGGGATAATGGGTAAGCTTATCGTGAAATTCCTCTTATAATAGAACATTTCGATACGAGGGCGGAAATGTTGGATTCCGCACAACGAGTGATATTTTCCGGCCCGAGCCGAAAGCGAGGATCGGAATGATCACGAGAATGCGGAAACCACCCCGTCCGAGTGTCGAATGCTATTTTTCCATCTTATGTGTGGGGAACAAAATCAAAAAACCCGTGCGGAAAAGTCATTTCCCGCACAGAAGATGGAAAAGTATTATACACTGCCAGTCGAAAGTTCCCAAACAGCCGAATTTTTTTTTCCAATTGTATGAGTAGGACTACTAAGTTCTAATTGACCGAAAAAGACTCCATCATGGCTTATTTTGGAGATCTTTTCGCGTACTTCGAGATGGCAGTATCCATTTCCATCGGTACAAATCTGGATCATCCCAATCATCCCAATTTGAGCTTGGAAAAGTGCCAATTTCGATGATTTTTGGACTAATTTCCTGGCTCCGGTAGCTCAAAGGTACATTAATATTCTGGAACGTATCCAAAAAGACCTGAAAGTCCAAGTTCAGAGCTTCAAAATTCGTTTTCCAACATCCTTGTACGTTACTCCTCCTAGTTATGACATTTCCTGCGATAAAAGATTTTTCACCAAAACTAACACCTAAATTCGAAAAAGATAGAGAAATCGCTCCTCCTAGTATCTGTCTCCTACATAATGATCAATAGAAGCAGGAACTTTCGGAACATGCCCCAAAAAGTGAATTTCTTCCTCATTTTCTAAGAAGGGTACTACTTTTTTCGGAAACTCTCCTCAGAGAAAAGTCATAGCTCGGTGTAGGAGTAACATAGGAGGATGTTGGAAAACCAATTTCAAATGTCTACACATCTACTTTCGAGTCTCTTGAGGTCCATTCCAGAATGCTCCTGTACTTTTGTGACGTGGTATTTTAACCATCATAACTAATTTATATTCAACGGGACTCTTATCCTAAAATCGCAGGCAATACGCGCGCGAATGGCGAAGCGACTCCGTCAAATTCAGCTTCTCTGCTACTCAGCAACACCTAGCGTGATTCTACCCTGAAAATCAAGAGGGGGAGGGAGGGCGCACGCTCATGAATAATCAGTCCCATTCATAAATAAATAACTTGGCCTCTATTCTTTACGTTGCTTCTACGCGGACGATACATGAATTTTCACATATCATTCACAACCGACATTTGTCAGGGTGACTCTAATATCTGTCCGAAAAATATCAATCAATCACGTCGAATATCAAAAATGTCTCTCAATCTCACCTGTAAAATACAACAAAGGTTCACTAAACACTAAGAGGTCACACTCCGTCCAATCACTCGCGAAAATCTACCTGCACTCCGTAGAGTGCAGCTTGTCCAGTCCCTGCTCCGATATTTTTCCCACAATTCATCTGCTCCGAAATTCCATCGTTCAAAATGGCCGCTCAACGGCTCTCGCAACGCGCGCGCTACGGCAAGCACCCAAAATGGCTTGTGCTCCAATGCTCTCTCGTCCCACGCGCTCGAGCAACAGGTGCACGATCACACACCTGGCTCTTATTCCAGCTATAACTCGTCCAAGGTCCACTAGGTCCTCGTCCACGCGTGCCACCCTTAGGAGGTCTGTCCTCGACACGAATTTCCTATAGCGCGTACGTCTTTCCAGAACGTCTTGTCCACGAGCACACGCCAAAACTCCGCTATATTGCTGCTCCGAATTTCTCTACGCGACGCGGTTGCTGCTCCGGGTCCGCTGGTGCAATTTCACAACGCGCGTACGTCACTTGGAGACGTCTTGTCCACGAGCACGCGATGCACCAGCTCACGAGGTCCCCGGGAGTCCGGTCTATCCGCGGTCACGACGATTGCCCTTCGCGACGCGCGAGGCTCTCCGCACACCCGACGAGAGAATCTAAAAAAAATAGCAAGACTACTCACCGTTTGATGCCATTGTCCGTTGCTTGATTATTTTTCCTTGCTCCGTCCAAATGTAACGTCCCACAATTACACGAGTCCAATCACAGCAGCTACTACTCGTCCTGGGCAACCGGGACTCCTGGGGGACTCGCGCCCGGGCACGTGCTCCGAATTAAAAGCGCGAGCGCGATTAGTACGTGTGCACTGCACCGGGTCAGATCCACAAGTGGCACAATGGCCGCTTCATCTTCACCAAAAGCTCGCCTTCGTCTTCACCGAAGAGAAGCTCTCTGATTGGTCCGTTCAATTTTACCGGAACACTGGTAGCGCCAGCTAGTGGCTAAGCGCGCCAAATATGCAACTTCAGTCCACTATCCACGTCCCACACAGTCGCTCAGATTGTACGAAATTCACATTCAAGTCGAGCAAATGCAGTATCTACGGTCCTGATGCCTCCACCAAGAGAATCTCCTGTCCTGCTCACGCGCATGCACCGCTGAAATACGCGCGGAGGCATCGCGCGCTAGCGCTTACCGCAACTCCACGCTTCCACCTCATATAGCCTTTATACCCGTCCGTATATATCTATATCTAGTCCGTATTGCAGCAGTATATCTATATATACTCGCGGCCACCCATGGCATAATGATATCGAGTCCGCATGGCTGCAGTATACCTATATATATGCTGTGCACAGTCCCAGTGCAACATTTTCATGTGTACATAACCCTAAGTATATGTAAACGTCGTCCGCAAGACCAAATTTGCCCAGTAGCCGCTGTCCAGGTATCCGTCGGTAGTATTTTCGTGGCCACGACCACCCGGGTGTGGCCCGGCTTTACATGTCCGCAGTACGGAAACGCCTAAGGGCCACCCCTTCCGCATGCTAGCATATGCCTCACCCACACCCGTCTCACACGCGCTGTATGTTCCTTATGTTGTGCATCTACCGCGCTGCATGTCATGCACTGCCTGCACTGCATGTCATGCATGTACCGCACTGCATGTCGTGCTTGTACCGCACTGCATGTCATGCATGTACCGCACTGCATGTCATGCATGTACCGCACTGCATGCTCTGTATATCGCGCACGGTCGAGTCGCGATGCATGATATGCATTCCACCGATGAAAATGTAGCGCCTGCGCCGCTGAATGTACATGGTGAGTAGTTTATCATATTCTACGAAAAAATGATCCACATGCTCCTTGATTCCTGTGATGAGAAATTATTCAGTGGAAAATGGGGATCAACGTATTTTGAATCAAATGAATCCCGTATGCGAATATAGGAATAGGTTGGAAAAAACTCGGCTCCGAGGTGGAGACCGGAACAAGTAATGAAGTCACAAACCGATATCTGCGTGCATACACGATTGCATCGATTCCTCCCTGTGAACCGAAATTATGAATTGCGATGAAGCCAGGAATCATGACCGCCCCAGAATATAATTAGTGCAATACCATCTGCGCGTCATCGGATGCTATTGAAAATTTTCTCTGAAATATCCATGTTCCATCCATTCATTTTTTATGGGTCAGAGGAACAAGTTTCTTCGTGTTTCCTCGTGAAAGAATGGAAAAAAAGTCGGTAGCGGCCGCCTGAGCCGTTCCGATAGAAAAATCCATGTGAAGGAACTTTTCCGCGGTTCGTATCCAAATGGGTTACCAGACCCGCCTTAGTTTGCAAAGCTTCCAACTTATTCGGGATCGGGAGCTTGGCAAATCAAGGATGAGCGTACACCCATCCAGATAAGAACCGCAAGAACGTTGCTTAGCCTAGATTTTCAATCATAAGCGGCACCTTCGCGTGAGTTCGAACAAATGCGAATGCATTTGTTCCTGCAAGGTGATTCTTGTACCACCTGCATCCAGATTTGCTCAATCTGAGATGATCCATGATGATCCAACTCATCTGCTCGCATCTTAGTTCACGATATTTCACCTGGGAGCCTATTACGAACTTTGGAGTCGAGTGAGTGTATTCACAGTGACTAACTCACATACAATTTCAGTCTAATAAGATTAAATATTTGATTGTCTATAGACTCACCATTACATTTACAATCATTTATTTTCAATTTGGAACCAAAAAATGTACTTCTTCGACTCAATTAATGTAGAAGTGTTCACAGTCACCAACTCACATACAAGGTTTCAGTACAATTAAGGTGGATAAAATACCGTTTTTTCGTTCCAAATTAAAAATAAATCATTGTAGATGTCTATAGATCATCAAATATTTGATTTAATTGGAATAAAATTGTATGTGAGTTAGTCACTGTGAACAAACTCACTCGACTCTAAAGTTCGTAATAGGCTCCCTATTTTCTGCTCCTCTGGTTCAGACTGTGAGAGCGCGTGCGCGAGACGGAGAAGCGACGAAACGACGCGTCGAGCTGCGATGTATGCGATGCCATCGAGTCTGTCTATTCTACGACGTGCTATCAGCAGACAATCAGTCGGTAACAGTCGCTTGGCTTGGATAGGACGTTTGGGCACCATCTCGTCAAAGCAGCAATAAAGAGCACAAGATTAGCGTCTCTCGCGCTGGCCGGTTCTATACAGCACCTCACGTCGGCCAACGTTGGGCACTTGAGCTGCTCGCCACTAGTTTTGCAGGTAATAATTTTGGCTTCCGTTAAATGTGGCTCATACACTCTTGTAAAACATGCTCGAGGGTACATTTGAATTTTGAATTCAACTCTTCACTGACAGGTGAGACTGAATTTTGGTGAAAGCAACATAAAAATGGTGACTTGCGACGACATCCTCTTGTTCCGATGATGGTGACTCTAGACTGTGGCAATTCAATAACGTGCCTGCCGATCTCCAATAATTACTCAGGGAAATTCTTCAAAAGTTACATCTTATGAAGGCAACCCCGTTATTCGTGAAATTCACTTCCGCGGTTATGAAAATTTTACGTCCTCGGTATTAGTGATGGCCCGTCTCGTTTCCTCGCGGTTTGGACCGTATTTTCACAATCATTCAGCTCGCGACTATTAAAACATACATTCAGAAACACATCCACGTCCAGGATATTCAATTTTAACTGTTCTCTAAGAACGATTTATTGGTCATCTGATGAACCAATGATAATATCATCAAAATCTTGGTAATACTTCATATCGATCATGAAGACGGCGCAAGTAAATTGGGCCTCTCGCGTGACCTAATAAATTTAATTCAGTGACTTTTGGAAGAAAAATGTCCGCGGCTACACGCGATCGTTTGAAGCAGTTCGGAGTCAGTAGGGCAACGCGTCCATTGGCAGCTCCGGCAGAGCTCGCTTTGTTTACAGAGTCATAACGTCTCTAACGCGAAACGCAAGAAGCCATTTCCCAGTCAAAATAAGCTGTATACAAGCCTCACTTTCATGCATGTAACCAATTTTCTGGTTATAATGTCAATCTTCATCAAGTTCGGTCAAGGTAGGAAATTCATGCAATTATGGTTTCATGCATCAGGTAACCATTCAAAACTTGAAAATAAAATTCTTCGCACGAAGTCACTTGATGAATATGATCGTTCGAATTTTTTCCATGTTGTGTTCCTCTGGTAAGCTATTTTATTTCCGATCGTCTGTACGCAAATGAGTCATTTGCACACTGTTTCCCGCTTTTCATTTGCTCACAGAAGATCAAAAACCATAGTATGACACTCGGGCGCAATGGTTTTCGCTTTCTCGTGACTATTTAGACCCTCGCCTGCGGCTCGGGCCTAAAAAAGTCACTCGAAGTGCGAAAACCATCGTTTGCGCCCTTGTATCATAATATACTATTTTGACCCGTCTCAAAAAATATCATCGTTTTCTCTCTCTTACATATCGACCTCCCTCAAATTCGATGAATCCCAGTAATGACTCTTGTACTTGAATGTAATCGGAACGAATGGTCATCCTCTGGAGCAAGGGAAGTACGGACCCTAACGAAAATTGATGCGAGACGAAACCAATCGCGCGCGGCAAACTTGCGATCTTATTTCACGTCCGTTCGTGTACAAACATAGAGATCGTGCACACCAGATTACAGTGTGTTTCTCACGAGACATAATTCTATGAATTACTAGGTTACATATTAGAAAACTTGAAACTCAAGAAAAGAACGAAGTTGCGCTAGAGACGAAGATCGATCGATCTCATTGACCCTGCTGAATTCATGGACCAGTTGTATCTTCCGCTAGTGCATAAGATTTGCGATTGCCTTAACCATGTTCAACAGTTACCTGACGCAATCAACCACAAAACAGAGTTGTTCGAACTTCGTCGAGCGCGATGGAAGTTTCACTTCACCGACCGAGAACTGGTCAATTGGCTGATTTTGAAGCTTGTTTACTTTACACCCAAGCACCATTTCATCTGGGAATAAGCTATATGCGCTTCGCGTCGTTTGCAAAATATTGGCCAAAAGGCGCCTCCGTGAGAATCCCCTCGGACAAGCTCGTGTATCCCCCAACATCACTTTCTAAGAAGTAGGTGGAAGCTGTCCGTTTAGCTCTCCAGTCAAGAGTGACAGTATTATTTGTATTATTTAGATGGCAACAGATTTTCTTATTGAGTTTGAAGCAATCCACTGAAATGTTTCATCAGCATCATAATTATTGTTCTCACAATTCTTCCCAAAATAAATCGTTTGATAAGGCATTTTACTTATATTGCATCGGGTAAGAATTAAACCAGATATTTTTGGGTGTAATCATCGGTTATTCCAAATACCTTTCCTCCATATAAAGGAGGTCCTTTCATTCGCCTATGCGGTATTCTGGATATTTTACTTTGGCGCATTCACACGCAAAAAAGGAATCATGCGTTAGCTCGGGTGGCGCCACCGCCTCCCTCGGTGATACCCCCACCGACGGTCCCGGTGCCCGGCCAGGGGTGTCAAGCGTGGTAGAGTCCCTCCCCTCAAGCCCCTCCAGTCAAGTGCAGAGAGCGTCGCGGCTCGCGGCGAAGGAGCCTCTTCCCTGCGACGCCGCGGCGCGCTCTACTCATGACTGGAGGGGCTTGAGGGGAAGGAATCTACCACGCTTGAGACCCCTGTGCCCGGCAGCGGTCTGCGCGGTGCGAGCACCGGAAAATCCGTGCTGGCCACGAGTTTTGGGTTGAAGAGCTCGGCTAATGAGTAGAAGCAGCCGATCTCGGCGAGCGCCGGCTTGGATGCAGCTACTCTTGCTCTCATGTTATTGATTGATGGCTCAAATATGAAGATGGATTGACGACGTATTGCATATTAGGATGACCAGAATTTGGATAGCGTTGGTGATTGGGCAGTATAGTTGCATGTTTTATGGATCGTTGGATAGGTTGGGATCAAGTGTCCAGTGGATTTTTTCATTGTCTCTGGGATGTGGTGATTCTGACAAGCACACAACATGGGAATGATGGTGTGGAACATCGCAATGCCACCAAAAAATTTTGCAAAAAAATAACTCAAGAGTATTAGCACTTACTATCTTGAATCACCGCTGGCCAAGTTTTGACTACGAACAAGGGATTCTCACCTTAAATGTCAGTGGATTTGTGTTAGAGACCTTCATAGATCTCTGAAGTGCTTGAGTATCCTGATTATAATGAATCAGAAGTGTGCTAACATATTGAAAAATTGTCAGTGAGTTGGTGGAGTAATCGTACAATTGTTCAAAAATTTCTTCTGTTATTTAAAGTTAAGAGATGAGTCCTCTTCTCTGGGCCTGTGATTATCACTTAATACATACCAATGATAAGTTCTACATGAACAAGTACTTCCATCAGGAGCTGGTATTCCATCATTAGTTGTAATCACCAAATTAATTATTGCTGCCTGAAAAAAGGATTCTCTGATCATTTGATTCACTGGTACTATAATGACATTGATGCCTAATAATAATCACTCTCAACGATTACTGACTTGCTGTGAGCCCTCATTACGCTATCAATCCATGATATTCTATGTATTATGGTCCTCAGTAAATTATGAGAAGCTTCAAGAAGAGTACTAATGACTTTCCATAAATAGTCATAGGGCACGCAAAGAAATTCTTCTGTCGGTATTTCTGAGATGAACTCTGTTCTTCATTTTAGCCACGCGTAGTGAGTTGAGATTCTCAATTCATTATGGAAATACATGTTTCTGATGGAAGTCTTCATTCATATAGGTGTTGATATTAGTGCGTAAATGACAATCACAGGTCCACAGAAGAAATTGGTCTCTTGACTTCAATCAGTGCAAGAGAAATTTTTCATCAACTCTATCATTACCCCATCATTATTGTATCAACTTGTTGAGATATTTTAAATATATAATTTTGAATAACTATTTCACTTCTCATTAATTTTGATTAGGATACTCAATCATTTTAGAGATTTATAAAGGTCTCTAACACAAATCCACGACATTTAAGGTGAGAATCCCTTGTTCGTAGTCAAAACTTGGCCAGCGGTGATTCAAGATAGTAAGTGCTAATACTCTTGAGTAATTTTTAGCAACATTGTTTGGTGGCATTGCGATCTTCCACACCATCATTCCCATGTTGTGTGCTTGTCAGAATCACCACATCCCAGAGACAATAAAAAAATCCACTGGACACTCGATCCCAACCTACCCAACGATCCATAAAACATGCAACGATACTGCCCAATCACCAACGCCATCCATATCTTAGTCATCCTAATATGCAATACGTCATCAATCCATCTTCATATTTGAGCCATCAATCAATAACACAAGAGCAAAAGTAGCTGCATCCAAGCCGGCGCTTGCCGAGATCGGCTGCTTCTACTCATCAGCCGAGCTCTTCAACCCAAAACTCGTGGTCAGCACGGATTTTTCCCGTGCTCGCACCGCGCAGACCGCTGCCGGGCACCGAGACCGTCGGTGGGGGTATCACCGAGCAAGTCGGTGGCGCCACCCGAGTTAACACATGATTCCTTTTTTGC
This sequence comes from Eretmocerus hayati, assembly GCA_029851415.1. Taxonomy (NCBI): domain Eukaryota; kingdom Metazoa; phylum Arthropoda; class Insecta; order Hymenoptera; family Aphelinidae; genus Eretmocerus; species Eretmocerus hayati. The sequence continues at coordinate 46,312,815 of CM056744.1, forward strand.
GTGTACCGCGATCAGCGAGGGTAGACTGCACTTGGTTAGTGAGTGCTCATGTGACGTATACATTCTACTTCAAAATTCAACTCTCCACAGACAACCCAGACGAATAATTGGTTACGCCTATCAATCATGGACGACACGAACAAGAGGATCATCAGCATTTGCAATAATGGTCATACGAAGAAGTTTAGGTCTACAAATGGCGAAGTTAGCAAATCAGCACTCGCAGATCATTTTGGCCAGGGGCGGCTGATCTACATTATCGACGACGAACCTTTTATTCTCGCATCAGATGAAGCAAACTTCTTCCTCGAAGAAGATATCGACGAATACCATTTTGAACCATCAAATGGTTCATTGGCCTCTCGTAAGTTTTTGAGATTCGAAGAAATGAGAGAGAAGCTTTTGCTGAGACCAGATGGGAAAAAAGCAGGCAAACGCAGCTGCGTGAGTTATTGTTGTTACATTTTATGAAATTCAAAGATGTTGTAGATCAGTACATCATCTCTCATGTTTTCCACATATACTGTTCCTGTGATACCTGAATTCCCTCGTGTACTGAAATTTGAATTAATCATTGACTGGGTCCTTGAAGGTGTTATGTTCAATTTGAACTTAGTCATGATGTGCTAAGATTTGATATTCTCTTGGAACTTACAAGGAGGGTGCCAGGCTTTCGGATCACCAATCCTCCTGGAACTCTAGGATATGTTTTGTTATACCATGACATGTAACAAACCACTCTTATAACTTGCCAACGCTCCCTAGAATCATCCTGAGTACCAGGGTCAATATCCCAGCAAATAGGCCCGTTCAAGGTGGATTGATGCATCCATAGCTCTGCATAAGCTGGCTATTCAATGGCGTGGGACTTTCCTTTAGACAAATAAGAATAGTTACATAAAATAGAGACTGAAAAGAACAAATTCCAGCCATGTAAGACTGATATAGCTCATCTCAACCATGGTTGAGGGAAGTTGAGAATCAAAAAATTGACAAGATTGAGTTTTTTAACGACGGAATGATGAGTCTGGGAGGATATAAGACTTTTCAATAAACATACGGTGATGAATATGATTTACTCACATTCAGAGACCATCACTTCCCCAATTAGTGTTGTCGAACAGCAGCTGCACTGTGTAAACTGCCAAGGCCAGCCAAGGAAAGTCACAACCAATAGCAGATCCTGCGAGTGACCTGTAAAAATTTGACAACAAAGTATCGTGCTCAACTCACACTCTGACTCTGCATATTTCACACTGATTCTACATGTTTTTATTCACCAGTTGACTGGAAAAATCCAATCTGAACTGATCTGAAATAGCTCTATTGACAGAAAGTTAACCTGATTCTGACCTCGTTTAGAACAATATCACAAGCGAATTCTACAGCACATAAAAGTAAGTACTCATCTGAAAACCCCAAACTGCAGACCACCAGCCACGGATTTTCAAGATGCTTTTCGACGATAAATGGTAAAGTGTGAATTTCTCTCAAGCAGACTAATAAATATGAGGCCAGGTGAGGTGATGATTTGCGAGAAACTGTTGCACCGGCAGAGTTTGCCATGCTATGAAGGAGCAGACGACAAAAGTCATACAAGTGTCGTTCAATCGTCTAGAGAGAAACTCGCACTTGATCACTTTTTCATCACTAAAATCGTCGACGACCATCCCGACAGTCCGTGGCAGATAGCCTGCGGTTTGGAATTCTCAGATAAGTATTCATTTTGAGGCGCTGAATGGGATTTGCTTGTGACACTGTTCCAAACGTGGTCAAAATTAGGTTAACTTTGTGTCAACAGAGCTATTTCAGATCAGTTCAGATTGAATTTTTTCAATCAACTGGTGAATAATATATATTATGTACCGAGTTGCGGAAAACGCATTTTCTTTACGAAACGGCTTGCGCCGACGTCCAACACTCGTTTCGTAAAGAAAATGCGTTTTCCGCAACTCGGTACATAATACATATTATTCACCAGTTGATTGAAAAAGTTCAATCTTAACTGATCTGAAATAGCTCTGTTGACACAAAGTTAACCTGGTTTTGACCACATTCGGAACAATGTCACAAGCAAATCCCATTCAGCGCCTCAAAATGAATACTTATCTGAGAATTCCAAACCGCAGGCTATCTGCCACGGACTGTCGGGATGGCTCTCGACGATTTTAGTGATGAAAAAGTGATCAAGTGCGAGTTTCTCTCTAGCTAAAAAAGAAGTGAGGAGAAAAAATACGACTGAACGACACTTGTTGAAGAAAATCGTTTTCTGCACGAGGTACATAATGAATTTTATCGCCCGACGATGGAAACAGCGTTTCTCCGTCCGCGTAGGCGGACGGATCGCCTTCCCGATGGAAACACGATGTTTCCATCGGTAAGGCGATAAAAACATATAGAATCAGTGTGAAATATGCAGAGTCAGAGTAAGAGTTGAGCACGATACTTTGTTGTCAAATTTTTACAGGTCAGTCGCAGGATCTGCTATTGGTTGTGACAATCCTTGGCTGGCCTTGGCAGTTTACACAGTGCAGCTGCTATTCGACAACACTAATTGGGGAAGTGATGGTCTCTGAATGTGAGTAAATCATATTCATCACCGTATGTTTATTGAAAAGTCTTATATCCTCCCAGACTCATCATTCCGTCGTTAAAAAACTCAATCTTGTCAATTTTTTGATTCTCAACTTCCCTCAACCATGGTTGAGATGAGCTATATCAGTCTTACATGGCTGGAATTTGTTCTTTTCAGTCTCTATTTTATGTAACTATTCTTATTTGTCCAAAGGAAAGTCCCACGCCATAGAATAGCCAGCTCATGCAGGGCTATGGATGCATCAATCCACCTGGAAAGGGCCTATTTGCTGGGATATTGACCCTGGTACTCAGGATGATTCTAGGGAGCGTTGGCAAGTTATAAGAGTGGTTTGTTACATGTTTTGGTATAACAAAACATATCCTAGAGTTCCAGGAGGATTGGTGATCCGAAGGCCTGACACCCTCCCTGTTAGTTCGACCTTCTATGAAATATCCTACACGTCTCATTTATTTCTTACAATTCGTACATGAATTCCTCGGAAAGAGTACTGAAAGTAGTTAGCTCTTGATTAGACGACTCTATACATATGCAATTTTCGAAATATTGATGTCACATCACCCCTTGATAAGGCCATTCAGTGGATATCCAATTCTTCAAAAATTCATGTCACAATTTGCAGAATGAACTCAAATAATGATCCAGGTAACGAAACTCATGTCTTGAACTTCCACGTCAAATTGAGATATGATCAATGAGCAATGACTCCTTGGTGCGGAATAATATGCAGAGAATTTTCATTTTGGATTGACTAATTATAGATTATGGGGAAGTATTTGTTCATGTTTCGATGATAAAAATGGATTTGAAAAGTATGAAAGGTCTATATTCGAAGTTCTGTCGAATATACGAATTTGCATCTAAGTGGCGAGGAACAAGGACTATCTTTCAGTGTTCCTAAAGGAAATATATTTTGCACATATTCAACCAAATCAATCCCAAAGACATTTATGTAGCATAGATACGACCCTCACCACATCCTAATCACTTTATACATTTTTGATAACTTTTTCCTATTCTTCCAGTCTACTGATGACAGGGTGATGAATGAAAGACAGCAAACTGAAGATGTTTCCATCAATCATCAAAATGGAATTCTCGGAAGTGACAGAAGTCGTCCCAATGCTGCTCAAGGATGCCGAAGGCCACCGACCCAAGCGGCTAGGAATGCCAGTAAACCGAAAGTTAATTTGCCGTACTTAAAAAGGATCCTTTACGTACGTTGCATGGTGAAAGAACATTTCGACGCATCATTCGTTCCTCAAGGCCGTGGAACTTCCTTCGAGCTCGATGGAAATCATGATTATCCCATCGAAGAAATCAAGGACATGTGCAAAGAAGCACTTTTGGCTGATGGCAGCATCTGCGACGAAGATGTAGCACGCGGTGAATCGATTGTGATGCTCGGATTGCTGAGTGGAAAGTCGTTCGATGAATTCGTCGACGAATCAGGAAAACCTTGCACCCTATGGGAATTTTGCAAGTGCCCTGGGTATAGGAATGGTCATTCGGAGATGAGAATGTCCCTGTTGATAACTAAAATCGCTTTACCCCCTGGCTATTCAAACGAAAAAAATTGTACAACACGCCCGAGCACTTCAGATGAACAGCCACCTCTCAAGCGTGAGATGAGTCTTGGAAACGAACCAATCTTGATAGAAGATGATTCAGATTTAAGTTATCCAGATTTCGATGGCAGGCAGACTCAGCCGCCATCGCCGCCAAGGGATGACGACGACGACGATGAAGTCTTGAGATCTGCTGAGGCTACGTTGCTACGAGTCAAGAAGCTAATCAACCTTCGGAAGCCACAAGTCGACGAACTTTCAGCCTCATCATGTTCAGCACAGGAAGATAAACTGCTGTCTCTTCGAAGGCGAGGTGTATAGAGATGTCGCTAGTTCGTGATCTTCAGATAATTTGCGTACATACGAATAATTGTCTTATTGCGAAAATCATTCGTTGGGTGGAAATTGGCCAGCTCCTGCGCATTCTCACTTGTTTTGATTTTTTTTGACCAGATGTAGTAGTCTTCAACGACGTTGCAAGAATATATTTTTTTGACAATTTACCAGTTCTGGAACATTTTCAGTTGTTTAGATTTTTTTCTTGGACAGTTATTTCTATCTCTCACGACATTGCAGGAATAATATCATTGTATGAAAAAATTAGCTATAATTAGGACGAAGTATCTGACAAGGAAATGATCCAATGTCTGAGCATGAGTTTTTTTCCTCATTTGCTGGGCAAATGAGCCAATAATGAATTCAATATTTGACGGAGATGAGTATTCAAGAATTGTTCATTACCTTTAAGTCTCTTTGATTTTTGAATCGTTATAGCATCAATGCAGACCTTGAACGCTGTATGTTTGATGTTACAAAGTTAATAGAATTAAGTGATTTATGGATGACATTAAAAATATCTCAGCAGGCCGCAACGTGTTTTTTATCGTACCCTTTCTCTTTCTACTGACCAGACGGACCAACACCGTGTGTCTCTTTGTATGGTCAAGGATCAAAGGATCGAGATTTGAAGATATAGTCTACATCAGAGAAGTCAAATATCCCACTATTATTTCTCACAAGAGCTTCATGAATTTCTTGTGTCAAAGCAAGACACTGACTGAGCTTTCCATCTAGTGCTCCGGCCACTGCGAGAGGAGAAAATGATTATTCTGTCATGTTGAAATCAGATTCATACCTGATGATTCTATGAAAACCTCGAGTAGGACACTTTTAGTTTGCTACATTTCATTGGATTATCAAGGTAGTGCTATCAAATCACAAAGCAATTATTTAGTAATAAATTGTAGATCTATCAAATCCAAGTGAAAGTAGCTCTTTGATTCCTTTTACTCATCGGTGAAATGAAGGACGAAATCCCTTTGGGACAACAAACTTGCAAATAATGCAATTCATACAACAATCTCGACTGTTATAATAATGTTAGATACGACAGACAGTCTCGACAAATTTCTTGCCCCATCTGAGAGACAAATACACTGATCAGATTTTACACTATTCGCCTATTTCTTGAACCAAGAATGGGTTAGAGCACTTGTGGCAGGGGACAATTTCGGATGTGGAAGGTTTTTTATCACTCAGTTCAGGAAAGCCAAACAACCTGCAATTCATAATTATGAATCACAGGCGATTCAGGATTAAGTCTCTTTAGTATCCCGTTAATTTTCCTAGGCCACCCATCATTGACGCGGAGAAAATAATGTCCTAAAACGCTACTAAAGTCGTAGAATCTTCATCTCAGTTGTTTCTTATATCACGAGTGAAAATTGCTATCAACTAGCAATCTCGGTGCATAGTATTCGATGCATATGAAGGACGTCCACACTCAGGGGGGGGGGAGTCATGGGAATACCTGGAAATGGAAAATGTAACTTTTTGTGGCTGGTGACGGTGGGGATCTCATGGGCGTCCGAACGTCTGCATTTTCCCAAGACAAGCCGCCATCTTTGACTAGCCTACCCGTTGGCCAAAAATGGCGGCTTCCCGGGGAAAGAAAGGTCATGTTACAAACACGCACCTCAGCTCGGGGTATTTACCCTTGTTTGTAAAGAATAAACTTCTTCAAAGCGTACCTGACAACTTCGGGTAAATCACCATGGGTTTTATAATGTGGAACATACACTGTTAGTAATATTGCTTGGAATTTGAAATACTCTTTAAGGAAAAATTCAGGCACCTTGCTCAAAATTTTAAGCAAGGAACGTGAAGTTTTTCCAGAAAGTACTCAAATAATGGAAATTTCAAGTATTTTTCTTGAAATTTGACGCAAAATACTCGCAGTTCTTCTGAAAAAGTGTGTGAAATTCGAAACAATTTCTATCAGAGTGACAAAATAGAAGTCCAAAGTACTGATAACCAACTTTTTTTCTTAAGGAATGCGCGGTTTATTAAGAATTGGTTCAAAACATCCATCTCTCAATATTCTCACGTATCGAACATGATGAAAATGCATGACAAGGCCTGCGTGGGCGTCCATTCAAGAACTTGAGTGGTGTCCAATTAGGCCCAGCTGCGCCGAATAGTGTGAATTTCGAACGTTCTCTGCGTGTCTCAGGGAATGCACAGTGAGTTTTCCTCCTACTTATTTTGCATAGCTAAGGAATCGCCGAAGGAATTTTGTTCAGCCAAACCGGTTCCAAAGATGTGTCGCTCGAATAATCTCAACATAATTCAGCCTATTCAATTCCAATATTTCAAACCGAAAAAATCCTTTTTTTGGAGTCGCAACATTGGAGTTGGAGCAAACTGCGGGGATCTTTTAAAATACGAAAATCAACAATGGAAAGTACTCAAAATGCCCCAATAGTTTCATCTCCAAATGGTGTGCAGTATGAATTTATGAATGAATCAGATCGTGATCATCGCCACAAAATAGGCTGGATGAAGTGATATAGATCGATGAGAAACTCTCAACGCCGAGTAATATCGTTTTTTTTTGGGAAAATTAAAAGGGCTCGACTCCAGTTGGCCAGAATCATAGTCTAGCTTCAGCTCATCTGAAATGTCTTGAAACAAGCTTTAAAATCAGCTAAATTATATCATGTTGAAACGATCTTTGAAATCAGCTAATGTACGTAAAAAATTATTCAAGTTGACCAAAGTCATTGGTGAAACGGCTCAGGGGGTGGCTCATGTTGGATATCCTTACCTTAAGAAAATGATTGAAAAATTGGGACGTCCTCGAAGAGGGGGGAGGGGCATGCTCACAGAATCTTACCACGTGTGACAAGGAGAGGGAGGGGTCCAAAATCTTGCGAGAACCGCGGATGCCATTTCAATAGCTCTCCTATCATACATACATGCCCCGACCGTATTATCAAACTGTGTTATAATTGGAGTGATGATTTGACCCTCTCTCGCGCATATGGACGTCCGGATTGTGCCAACGCAGGGAAGTTTCTGAAAAGGTCTTATCCACAAATCCATCCTCTTTAATCATCATAGAATAAATTTGGATACTTGATTACACGACGGAGCTTAAGAGTCTTGTATAGAAGCGAGGAACTGAATGAGAAAGTGCCAGAAACAAAGTTGCAGTATAGTTGAACGTGTTGTACTCAATCATAGAAGTATTTAGTAACAATTTGAACAAATAACAGTGTAATGACAACAAAACATCGTACTACGGTACTAGCTAACGCAGCTTTGTGGGGAATCGTCCATTTGCCAAAAATAAAAATCAGAACCAATAAATAGGTAAGTTATTCATTTGAATTAAATCAAAGAGCAGATGTCATTGTGAATTTTGGACTCCTCAGTAGTTGCAATCTGTTACCGCTTGTCCTTCCACTGGAGTCAGCGCTAAAATCTCCACTGTGACACCATCACAATCAACCACGGATTACATCGGTGATCTTCAGAAACAGCTCGTAAGCATCCTCGGTTATTTTGGGGGTCTGGATGTTAGGGATTGCCGCCTCGACCGCTTCCTTGAATTCAGTTGAACACAAATGAGGAACGTCGGCGTATTCAAGAAATAGATCTTCCAGCTGTTCCACGTTGAGGTGCTTCTGGCATCCTGTAGCCCCAAACATTTCAGGACAATCATACAATTCGTTGGGCTTCCCGGATATGACATTCCGATTATTTTGCTTCCTTATACGGTGCTCGTTCTACTCTTTTATAGTCGACTTGATCTCTTCATTGACGAGATCGCCAAAACAATACCTTAGACTCTCAATATGGAGAGGATCTCCGATGTCCAAGATTCCTTCATGTTCCATCATCCTAAACAGATCCATGTAATATTGTCCAAGAAGTTGACGCAATTGCCTCCACCACGATTCAATTGGTTGTTGCTCGTGCTTTTACCTCGCAAAAAGCTGTTGATGCCGGCGTGTTCGTCGTCGTGAAACTATCGTGACGCCATCTGTGCGTCACCCATGATTCCAGGCTCTGTGCCTCGATCTACTCGCAATATTGTTGGTATGCGATCAAGTTCAATAGCGGTCTTGGCAAATAAGTAGAAAATTACTTCTGGTTTGTTATTCGTCGACGCTACTAGGATACCAATCACTTCTTTTGAGAAGCCGTCAATAATGGCGTATATGGCGAAACCGTATCTTTTCAATTTATCATGATTGTCGCCGTGCCAGAGAAAATCTGGACCCGGCGTATCGTACTGCCGGTGCTTTAATCTATATCTGCTTCTGGCCTCTACTCCATCAGGATCTAATATTTGTAATAAGTACATAACTGTTTGCTGTTTCACTGTTAGTTCATAGACATTCCTCAGTCGTTTCCACATCATTTTATACCCCAATAAAGAGTCACTCCCAGCCAGTTCGATTGACAATGCCAAGATGATCTCATCCAGAGAACTTTCAGTCAAGTTCTTTCTTCTCAAATTGTATTGAGATTGGATTCGTGTAAGCGTCCTGAGCGAGATGATAATATTGTGTCTCCTTCGCAGGATGCCAATTATTGCTAGTCGGGAATAGTCCTGTTGGTAATACTGGTCGATTAACTCGTGAAGCTTCAATGCATTACGTCGGTTCATCTGGAAGAATATGATGACTGATTTGGACGTCGCAAGAATCTTGTTAAAGTTGTGAGGGTTAGATCATCGTGATGATGAGTTGTGGTTTTTATCTGCATGAAATTTGAATACTATAAGATGGATTATGTAGAATGCTCGTTTGAGATGCGAGCATCACTACTCGAGTGAGAAATTCATTGATCGAGTAGTCTTTTTGCTATTTTGAGAAAGAGTTGCAGGGGGTCGCGGAAACTTGGAAATGCAAATATAGTTGCACTGGTGCACGTGTTGCTCTAGTAACGTCAATGAAACGTTAACGTTGGCGCAGGGAAATCTGCCTGATTACAAGAAAACGTTCAATCTGAATCATCCCTTGATAAAATTTTACGAAAGCACGCGTGCACCTGCCCCTACACGCGCATTCATGAGGAGTAGTTTTGTTACCTTGGCAAATCAGTAACACTATTCGACGACTGTCAGGAATCTATGCAGAAGTCACTTTCGCAGAGCTCATGTCAGCAAAACCACCATGTTGTCTCTGCGTAGATGCAACAAAGCTCTTTTGATATAGATGGCGTAACAGCATGAACTTCATTTGTAGTCAATGTGAACGTCGAAACTCTGAAGGATACCCAGCATTCAGCTATAAAGCACATTTCAAAAAACCATTTATAATTGTATGAATATATTCAATCTAGTCATAATACGTCACTTTCAATCAGACCCGCAAGAAAAATGAAGTACTACACTCCCAAGGTTACAGATTTGAATAAGTATCACTCATGTTGGTTGAAGCAATTTATGATAATGCAGTTTGATATAAGCGTCCAACGCGGTGAACAGCATGTATAATTTTTTGCGGTCAACCGAGAAAAACTTACTGTGCATCAATCGCGTTTGGGTTCATCACATACTTTCATTCCGTCTGTTCGTAGTAATTCTCATGGTGCCGCGTATAAATTTGAAGGCAGGATTGAACGTGGTATCTGAAAGCAAAAAAATTTCACCGGGTGGAAATTCGAGGGCTTGATGACACAATTGATCCTTATCGTGGACAAATTTCATCAAAATGAAAAAGTCGTCCCACTTCATTCCTGAAAGTGATTTTCACTCCAATTCACAGTAACTCACTTCACTTATTTCGGAAGTATCATGAAAGTCACACAATATACTGAAAGGCGTTGCGTAAGTCCCTCCGGCGGGAACTAGTGAGAATTTCGACCAGAGCAAGCCTTGAAATGGTCAATATCAATCTCCGATGATCAATCAATTTGAATAACGAGTAACCTGACTTGTCACCACGCGGGATCAAACAATAATATCGAAATACAATCTTTCACAAAATGACACTTATGCTTAATAGGTGATTAGATGACATTTTTGTTGAAAGATTTCCAGCAAATTGAGGTATGGATAGGACAACTGGTGGCTAATAGCCAGTATAATGATCAACTGCTACGACGAATTGCGCGAATACAAATAGAGGAGGTGCAAAACTCTCACGGTGGAGCAAGAAAATTTTGATACATATTACTTCAGCAAACGAGGGAATGCATTGGAATTGAAAGTAAATTATGACTCGACTTATTCCAACCTTCATCATTCAATTAGAGACGGAATTGTTATCCGAACAAACAAGGCCAATGAATGGACAAAAACGATGATGCACAATAAAAATTGACCTATAAGAGACGTTTTAAGATAAAAAGTAGAGGAATTTCTTACGTCCTCACGGCGTGACAAGAACAATGAGTCTTTTCCAAGACTCAAATCTTGACTTGTAGCGAATTCTGATAGTTGAACAGTCTTTGTTGATAACAGTGATAATACCATCAATCTATGATGGTTCACGTATCGCTTACAGAGCTGCCACCGCGTGGAAGACTCTCTTCATGCCTCAATATTCCGATTAAAATGAGCAAAAGTGCCTCGACCATTCACACTCGCAAAAATTCTAGCGTCAAAGTCTCGAGAGAGTATTCCATACTCCCATCGATCATGATTAGGGACCACATAGCGGATAGGGAGATACGATCTCCTCAAATTACCTCTCGTATGCATTGCCAGAAAGTTGATCGACTCTTTAGCATGGGATCTTTTTTATCCCGTCCCGTGACATAGGTTGTGAGGCATATATCTCTTCAGGGCTGCAAACATAAACAAGAAGATCTTAGCTCTGTGTTCCATTACAATACTAGCGTTTTTGCCTTACTCGCTACCGCTCGTTCGGCTAGTAAATATTCTTGATAAGGCATAGAAATGCTTTCATAGTTCAATAATTAAAGTTGTGAAATAACGATTGCTGATCAGTTCAAGGTATCTAAAAGAAAAAGATTGAAATAGTCCACAAAATTGGTATCGGACTGAATTATGCTGGCTAATGGCGGAGATATAACTTCAAGTAGGAAATAGTGAGTATTGAGAAATTTTATAGTTTCTCTCCAATCACCTGAGCTGATATTTCTTTGTTCAATCGATTAGGCTGAAAAACCTATCGTTACATGGCATATATCTAAAGGGTTAATCAAAGCGAGGTCTATTCAAATCGTTGTGCAGTGTGCATAAGTTGACCTTTGATTCGGTCTAGTTCGTTCTAGTATGGTATATTACGGTATAGTTCGGTCCAATTCGGTTTAGTACAATCCAGGTCAGTCTAGTTCGGTTTGATTTGGTCTAATTAGGTCTAGTTTGGTCTACTTCGGCCTACTTTGGTCTAGACGGAATACGACCAAACTAGACCGTAATGGACCATACTAGACTAAACTAGACCTAATTAGCCCGAACTAGACCGAACGAGAACTAATTACCCCGAGCTAGACTTAATTAGACCGAACTGGATCAAATTACAACGAATTGGCCCGATCTAGACCCGACTACACCGAGTTAGACGGAAGTAGACCGAACTAGACAGACCTAGATCTAAGTATATTGAATTGGACCAAACTAGATCGTAATTGACAATACAAGACTGAACTAGACCGAAGTAGATCGAACTAGACCTAATTTAACCGAACTACACCTAACGAGACCTAATCACCCCGAACCAGACCGATGTAAATCGAGCTAAACTCATTTGAAACGGAGGCGACCGAACTAGGCTAAACCTAACCTAATCAGAAGGGAATAGACCGCATGAGAACCAGTTAGACCAAATTCGACTCAATAACGCCCATTCAGACCGAACCAGATCGGACTAGACGATTTCAGCAAGGTGCTTCCCATCCTCATCCCCGTCCCCATTTTCATCTACAACCATCTACCCAATCATTGATCCACCCATTCATCCATCCATGCCCCCCCCCCTACCCATCACTCTTATACAACCACCTATTATACCGGATTAAACAAATTAAATCTATCCTGCCTTGTTGACTTTGCAAGTTTTGATTTGATTTTGGTATGATATAAGTGTTGTGGTTCAATGATTCTAAATAGTCATCTCTATGTGACATGCATTGAAGTAAAATATCCTAATAGTAAACCTAACAAAATTGTAGCGAAGCGTTGCAAGCAACAACTGGGTGCTTACTTTTTGGAGTTACAAAATGAAAATTTCAAATATACCTACATCCTATTCTTTCGTCCCATCCCCAGCGTTGCCAAAAATGAGTCAGTCCCTTGTATGGAACAGCTACACTTTAAAACGCGATGAATGCGTACTCATTACTTGTAGAATCAATTCATGAAAAACGCACGAATCATCAAAAGCCAATGGAATCTGGTATTTAAAGATATTTGACTTTGACAATACTCACATTGTAGAGCTCAAAATATGTCATCAATGAATGACCTATTTTCACCATGTTTTCTGGGCATGAGTCCTTGTGGGAAATAACAAAGTCTGTAACTCTAAAGCGCTTGAGTATCCAACTCTACGCCTTCAGATATCGTCTTTGGAAGTTGAATGAGACTGTTCGCCAAAACCAGAGAACCAAATATCGTGCACCCCTCGTCAGCTCAGATCGATATAAGTTTCGCAAGAAAATTCACACTATTTTTGTGCCTCCACGCGGCTTTTCTGTATCATTGCCATAATCCATAAGCCATCACCCACCAACCCACCAACCTACCGATGACACATACGGCCACAGGATCACGGACCCACCCACCCATCTACCCACTCATCTACCCGCCCATCATAATTCAGTCCTGCCACATGGGCAACCCTATATGAGGGACCAGGACAGACAATTTTTAGACTGGGACTTGATTATTCGAAAAATTTGTAGTCTGGCACTCAATTATTTAAGAGATCCAATTATGTAATCACATCAGAAGGCCTGACAGACTGTCCAGAATATGGCACACGACGTAACCAGTGAATGAATCGAACAATCTTTCACGTAACTCCGAATCAAACAATCTTCCGTAACTCCTCACACGATATTATACCATAAGCGTACAGCCTTGTTACGGAAGAACCTACGTAATTCCACAGGGAACTCATTTGACATACGTGGTTCATCCGCATGTGAGAGCGTACTCCTCATGACCGTAACTACTCACAACCGTAACTCCCCGTAAGCGTAATTCCTCATGACCGTAACTCCTCCTAAGCGTAATTCCTCAAACCGTAACTCCTCATATGCGTAACCCCTCATGAGCGTAGATCCTCATATGCGTAACTCCTCATAAGCGTGATTTCTCATAGCGTAACTCCTCATAGTGTAACTCTTCATAAGTGTAACTCCTCATAATGTAACCCCTTATAAATGTAACTCCTCATAAGTGTAACTCCACATGAGTGTAAATCCTCATGGGCGTAACTATTCATGAATGTAACCCCTCATAAATGTAACTCGTCGTAAGTGTAACCCTTCATAAACGTGACTCCTCATAACCGTACCTCCCCATTTCCTCGTTCCCACCAATTCACCGACACATGTCCCATACGGCCACCCAATCACCGACCCACCCACCCATCACACTTCACCCCTTCCGCATAGGCGACCCGATACGCAGTATGTGGACGGATAAATTTTGCCTGGCTCCTTAATTATTATAATTTGTGAAAATTAAATGGTATATACTCTATGAATGAATTTGTATCCTTTGGATAATGGAAGCACATCTCGACATCATGTTTTGGTATTTTTATACTCACACCGATATGTAGGGATTTTCTCTCATAATTGATGATCAATAACAGGATCGTGGGCATTTATTTCCAATGGATGGAATGGAGACTAGAAACCTGCTGGCTCAATCATTTAGATTATTTGTGATTAGTAGCACAGAGAGGCACGAGTTCTCGTCAGAAAATAATCATTGTCTCTTTGATCCAGCAAAGACTTCAGCGTCAACCACGAATGACGCGCCCCGGTCTGAAAGATCAATTATAACTGATCTGCGTGCTTTGGCATCAATTGTCCTGACTTCCTCATTTTGTCCGTAAATGCATAGTAATAAGTCTCATTGAAGCTCTCATGAATCGTTTGTACCGTTTATCGAGGGATAGTTGAAATTGGCAGTGAGATAGATTGATCTCTGCAAACGAACTGATTACACGAACGACGGAAGCTCATAGGAATCACCGCCAAAATTTGAGGATAGCAAGGAAAGACACAAGATGAATCGCTCACTTGAGGCAGGGTTTGAGCGTGACCAATATTATTGACTTGAGCCGCCAAAATTATGCTCGAGCGTGTGCCGGAGCCGCAAGCAACTCGGCGCATAGTTCCATCAGATCTCCTCTCTTCAGAGCACGTGCTATCACGGCCTGGATGGGGCAGCGGAGAATAAGTGAGCCCGAAGTAAAGGCTCACTATGGAAAACAGGCGCAAAATCGTCAACGACGATGCGAGCAGATGAGTTGGATCGTCTCAGGTTACGCAAGTCTGGATGCGGGTGGTACTAGAAAGTGCTGCGAGTCTTGAAGACGCGGTGCTCCCATCGATTGGATAATTTCTGAGCTAATCCGATATCATATCTGATCGATGCTGGACTTGATTGATGACACGCATTTCGGTACACGGCGCACCATGTTATTGCGTGCAAGAATGCTCCTTAGAGTTGTATGAAAACTTTCCTTATAACATCTATGGATTGTCCTTAGAAATCATCTGGACAGCCATGTGCTCTTACAAGTTTTGGTATCTACAATCATGCTGGTGATGATATCAGATTCGATCTTGTCAACGGCTATGATAATTTCTTGAAACGTTGGATAGCATAGAACTCGTCGTGTATTCCTCGGTCCACATTCGCCATAAATATCAGTCGAGGAAAAAAGATAATGCTTCGCACACATCTGTAAGCGGTACTGAATGATCAAATTTAGCTTTTTGACCCTTTAGAACACATGCGAGTTGATCCTGGATTGTACTGGATTTGAAAAAAGAGTTACTGATGTGCGTAGACGAAAAAAATATCTTTTACGAAATGTTTCATCAAGATAATGTCGAGCTACGAGAGGATGGTGAAAACTCTCCTTGTTTTGGTCTGAATTTTATTTGAACATGCAATTCTCCCACCTGAAATCGGAAATTTGTGTAAATTCATTATCCCATGGGAGATCATCTCACGCAACTTGATCCATTTCCATTGGAGACCACCGGTGCAGATCAACTCTATTGATTCCAACATCAAAGGACTCACATGGTAGCAGTTAAGTATAAATCGTTCAGTGCGACGGGTCCCGAAGGTGAGACCCGTGATTTTCTATTTCTCAATTCTCGACCACTTGAACTACCTCGAAAATTACAGCAAATGGCAATTTATTGTAGTCCTTTGGTTCACTGAATACGTAAATACTAGATAGAGAATAATTTACTCTTATACAGACTCATTTGTCGAAATGCGGGGATTCGGTTCATGACTTAAATGAAATAACGAAAAACGGCGTCACATCGAACACATTAGAACGTAACTGTACAACTATCAGAACCTCAAATTCATTCCACGAAAGGATTCATTCATCCATTATGTTTTTCTCACACTGCAAGTATAGGTATAATGCCCAAATAATGTGAGTTTAAGAACACGAGGCTCTTCACCGTGAGTAGATTTTGTAGGTAAGATAACGGGAAATTTCTCATCGTCACATAGATCTGAATTTTTGATTCTGCTACCTGCTCCCAACAAATCGTCCTTTAGCACGGGGTTCACGGATTTCAAGGCATTTGCTTTAATTAGAATTTCACCTTCTTGCAGCATTTTATATTCAAATTGAAAATAAGCTAACTGAGTAAGATAGCTCATGACAAGTTTAGCGTGGCGAATTTCACTGCTGTCTATGAGCTGATCTAAACGAACAGGAAACTTGCTAATAACGCATGAGACTTTGTCTTTGAGAGACGTTCTATTCACGATTCTTGAAATAAATCTCATAATATATACAGTGATTCTAATCAGTTTGGTGAAAGAAGAGTACCATTTCATCAGATTCCAAATTTGAATCTTCGGAGTCTCTGAAGTGATGGTATTCACAGATACTTGAATGTTTTTATTAGTCGACTTCTCTGGAATGGTGGAAAAATTCAAATCGACATAACCTGTTAGACTCCAATCGCGATTGTGTTCTCGCAAGTCGGGGGGTCCCTCCCACCACAGACGATTCGAGACGAGTTCATTCCCCAAACACCCTCTAGAAGCAACATTTGCAGGGTTTTTCGACGATTTGATGTAGTGCCAAATGGCAGTGGGAATCAGAGTCTTGATTTCAGCACACCTATCGGCAACTAAAACCGGCCACTTAGGAGGGTGCTCATGAATCCAGTGCAATAGTACTTTTGAATCGCAGTGCACATGAATCGACAAATTATCAAATTTGAGCTTTGATGCAAATCGATTGAGCAGCTGGGCGACTGTCAAAGCGCCGAATAGTTCCAATTTCGGAATCCAGGGGATTGTTATGGGTGCAACTTTTGATTTAGCACCCAACAAGGTGACTTTACAGTCATCATCTAGAACTCGTAGATATACAACCGCTGCATACGCTATCTTGGAAGCGTCGGAATAACCATGTAGCTCGTATTTTTGGGCTTTTTTCGTTATACCCAAGTAACGTGGGATTTTCAAGTCTAAAAGGTGAGTCAAGGGAGAATACCATTGCTCAAATTTTTTGGTGAATTCATCCGGTAGTACCTGATCCCAAGGTACATTTTTTATCTACAGCAGCTGCATGGAATTTTTACCGGTGATGATACCCGGAGTTATCCAGCCCAGTGGGTCAAAGATCCTAGCAATTTTGCAAAGTACAATACGCTTTGTCAGCGGAACCGTCAAAGGGTCAATTGACAATTGGAATTTGAAAATGTCATTAGCGGGACACCAACTTATACCGAGCACTGAGAACAAAGAGTCCTCTTGCGAAGGGTCGTCCGCAACTAATATGTTCCTTGGTAATTTATCGATGAGTTCGGGGGTGTTTGAGAGCCATTTTTTCAACTCAAACCCACCAGATTTTAGGAGGTTACTTGTATCCGATTGCTTAGTCAAAATATCCTCAATTGAGAAGCCACCAGATACTACGTCATCCATGTAGCTCTCTTCATTGATTACTTCAATAGCGCTCGGAAAATGTTCACCTTCATCTTTGACTAACTGTTTAAGTGTCATAATGGCTAAAAAGGGACTACTCGTATAGCTAAGTGTCAGTACGGTCAACAAAAGTTTCATTATTGCATCACTGGGGTGCTCTCGCCACAGAATAGTTTGGAGGCGTTGATCCTCTGGATGGACGCAAATTTGTAAAAATATTTGTTTTATATCCGCCACAGAAGCATGAGGATACTTACGCCATTGGCTACATAAATCAACTAATTCAGGTAGCAAATTCGGACCTGAATAGAGATAGTCATTGAGCGAGTAACCCTTATCAGTGATCATTGAAGCATTGAAAACTGTTCTCACTGGAGTTGTCGAGCTATTCTCTTTGATAACTCCGTGATGAGGTGAAAAATAGAATTGATCATCAGGGATACTGGTAGTGAATATTGGGCGCACGAAACCTTGCGATAAGTAATCTCGCATTGATTTGACATACGCGTTCTTGGATTTAGGATTCTTTGCAAACTTCTTTCCCAGACTAAGAAAAACTCGAAGTGCTTTGGAGTAAGGATCTCCTAGAATACCTGACTCTGGAAAGTTGGGTTTCCGTGGAAGTTTGACGATATAGTTGCCGGTTTCTATGCGACTCACATTATTATTGTAATGTTCAACACACTTTTGTTCATCATCCGACAAGAAACGTTCCTTTGGAATCTCCTCGCGATCGAAAAACGAACGGAGAGTTTCATTGAGTTGAGAATCAGTGTCATTAAGACACAAATTTATTGTTGGTCGCGACGATTCTTGAGACATCGAAGAACCAGAAACTATCCAGCCGAAATGCGATTTTATAGCTATAGGAGCATCGCCCTTTCGGATCTTACCTAAACCTTGTTGTATGATTTGTGCGTGGATCTGAGCACTAAGTAACATATCAACAACACCAGATTCATTAAAATTAGGGTTTGCTAAGCGCAGCTTCTTCAAATGTTTCCAATCCCCACTGAATAGAGAGTTGGGTCGATATTGGGTAACCTTAGGAATCACGTAAGCTGACACTATGAATTTTTTATCGGAAGTAAAGCGAGGTCGTATAGTCACCTCCACTGCGTTTTTGCATACAGGGCCACTTTTACCGCCAACTGTCGTAGTAGGTACCATAACGGGTTTTTTCTTCAACCGAAGTAATTAGCATAAGCCTTCTGAAATGAATGAAGATTGTGCGCACTGATCCACAATTGCCCGTATTTCGTGTGACGAACCAAATGTAGATTCAGCTAAGATTCGAGCAGTTGCGATGAAAATCTCCCCATCATTGTCATCTTTATTAACAATGTTATTGACGTGGTTCGATTCTAATTGTAACATAGATGCTGCACCATTGGACTGTTGGGCGGGCGTATTTGATTTGGAAAGTTGATCAGCGGTATTCGGAATACTGGGCTTACCACTTTCATGAATAGTCGTATGATGTTTTCTATTACAAACCGCACAGCGTTTGTCACTAGGACACTCCGGCAAGAGATGGTCGGAAGAAAAGCAATTGAAACATCTCTTGAGTGAGGTTATATATCTTTTCCTCTCAGGCACAGATTTTGCCTTGAAGGTATTACAAAAGGTGAAAGAATGAGGACCCTCGCAAATCATGCACACGGGTCGCTCACGTCCAGGCTTTGATTTATCTTTTTGATTCACGTGGACAGCTTTTGAATCTTTGGGTTTAGTATTCTGATTCTTGTTTTGATTCTTTAAATCAGAGGTGGCACTAGATCTGGGTTTTTTCTCTGTCTGCTCAGTTGCTTCCTTAGCACTCTCAAATTGAGCGTGAGCCAGTCTCTGAGTTTCGAGAAAATCATCGAGCATTTTGTAGCTAGGACATTGCTTCCGATTTTCTGATCGTGCGACATAAGATTCCCAATCTTTTTGAAGAGCAGGAGTGAGACGCATCACTACTAGAAAAACGACTATGGGGTCCCAAGTATCGATTTGACAGTTCAATGATTTCAGAGCTTTCAAAACATTGTTCACTCCGTTGCGAAGACGACTGATCTCTGAAGCGGTATCAGCTCCCATTTTATTCATGGACATCAATTTTGAAAGTAATTTAGAGACTAATAAGCGATTATTGCTGTAGTACTCTTTAACGCTTTTCCAGGCCGAATCAAAGTTTTCGCCAGAGGGAGCGCTTTCTTCAAGGAGTTCTGCGGCTTCCCCTTTGAGTGAGGATCGCAAATAACTCATTTCATGAACATTCGCAAGGCCGTGTTTCTTCACCACCATTTCATCAAAAGAATCGTGAAAATTCTTCCAGCTCTGAATGTCACCAGAGAAGGTGAGAAGTTCAATTGGCGGTAATTTGGCTTGGAATGTAGCAGATTGTTCAGATGTTCCAGCATTTCGCGAACCGGTAGGTGCTGCCACGTCGAGATTTAATAGGAAGTCTTGGAATAGCCCTAGGGGAGCAAAATATGATTCTTCTACACTATCATACACATTATTCTTGAAGTAGTTATCTGAAGCGTCAATATCATCATCGTCTAATAGCTTCTCATGAATATCTTGAAACTTATTCCAGTAATCTTCCAACCCTTCATCCGGGTAAGGCACGCGCCTTTTGTCATCTTAGCTTGGCCTATTTTTTGGAAGTTTATATACGCGTTCGCAATGCGCGATTGAAGTTTGAGTTGCTTCTCAATCGAAGCCATTGTGTATAATTGGATGAATATAGTCGTTGAAATACTCGTTCACCGATTTACTCGTCTGAACGAAAAATTCAGACGAAGTAAAATTTCAGACGATGCGAACATTTCGAACGTCCGAGTGAACATATCGCACTCGACAGGATCTACGAGAATTGCACTCTACAGGATCTGTGAATAGCACTCAACAGGATCGGCGTGATTCGCACTCTACAGGATCTACGAGGATTGCACTCTACAGGATCTGTGAATAGCACTCAACAGGATCGGCGAAAATCGCGCTCTACAGGATCTACGAGAATCGCACTCTACAGGATCTGTGAATAGCACTCAACAGGATCGGAGAAAATTGCACTCGACAGGATCTACGCGAATCGCACTCCACAGGATCTGTGAATAGCACTCAACAGGATCGGCGAAAATTGCACTCGACGGGATCTACGAAAATCGCACTCTACAGGATCTGTGAATAGCACCCAACAGGATCGGCGAAAATCGCACTCGACAGTATCGACGAAAATTGCACTCGACAGGATCTACGAGAATCGCACTCTACAGGATCTGTGAATAGCACTCAACAGGATCGGCGGAGATTGCACTCGACAGGATCGGCGAAAATTGCACTCGACAGGATCTACGAGAATCGCACTCTACAGGATCTGTGAATATCACTCAACAGGATCGGCGAAAATTGCACTCGACAGGATCGGCAAAAATTGCACTCGACAGGATCTACGAGAATCGCACTCTACAGGATCTGTGAATAGCACTCAACAGGATCGACGAAAATTGCACTCGACAGGAACTACGAGAATCGCACTCTACAGGATCTGTGAATAGCACTCAACAGGATCGGCGAAGATTGCACTCGACAGGATCGGCGAAAATTGCACTCGACAGGATCTACGAGAATCGCACTCTACAGGATCTGTGAATAGCACTCAACAGGATCGGCGAAAACTGCACTGGACAGGATCTACGAGAATCGCACTCTACAGGATCTGTGAATAGCACTCAACAGGATCGGCAAAAATCGCACTCTACAGGATCTACGAGAATCGCACTCTACAGGATCTGTGAATAGCACTCAACAGGGTCGGCAAAAATCGCACTCTACAGGATCTACGAGAATCGCACTCTACAGGATCTGTGAATAGCACTCAACAGGATCGGCGAAAATTGCATTCGACAGGATCGGCGAAAATTGCACTCGACAGGATCTACGAGAATCGCACTCCACAGGATCTGTGAATAGCACTCAACAGGATCGGCGAAAATCGCACTCTACAGGATCTACGAGATTCGCACTCTACCGGATCTGTGATTGGCCGAAAATGTTTGTGGTCATGTCACCTCGAGAGCCCAAAAATGGAATATCTCCTAGAATGCTCAAAATGAGTGTTATCAGCGCGTCAACTTGAGTGCTCAAAATGGGGAATCTCCTCAAATGCTCAAACTGAGTGTTGACATGAAGAACGAAACTAATTCGACTAACTATGTGTCGCGAATAATACGAATGTACGATGCATTTCTCGTTAAATGTAATGATCGGCCGTTATCCGGTGATCTCGCCATGAATGAAAAATCATGAAAATGTAACGATCGTTAGAATATATTGATCAGTTATATACTGTCCCTCCCAAACACGAAGAGAAGCTCTAAATATTCATCGCAAAATGTAGCATGGTACGGTTCCGACTAACGAGAGGGGAGGGGGCAAGGGCAGGCAGCAAAACATCCCCAGAGAACGTAGGGAAGAGTAAACAACTCACTCACCGAACGATGACCTTGCCTCTTGTCGCGAACGCTTCGCGCTTGTTATATTGTACAAGAATGTGAAGGCCGCCGTCGTCGTGGCGCCGCTATGTCGCCGACTCGCTGCTCATCTACTGCTAACTGCGACGTTGAAGAAGGAGCATGCTTGCTCATAAAGATGGCTGCCGCGTTCTCTTTATATGGTCCGCTTGGCGTCACTTGCCGTTTGGAGCACTAAGGATAAAATGGCTGTCCATTGGCGTGGGTGCTGACACAACGATGACGATGCCATGCAATTCCCACAATTGTGTGGATCGCAAGTCTTACGCACGGTATTTGAGAGTCATCGCACTATAATTAGTGCACAATATAACTGCACTTGGCGAATAAACTTCGCACCAATATTTGCACCACGTTCTCACACATCACTGTGATAACTCCCTCCATTCACTGCATTTTTATCCGAAGGCTCGAAGGACCAAATGTTTATATGCGGGGTTGGATTCAGGTGAATGCAGAATGAACTAGAGGAGAGGTTTAATTAAACTGTTCGCAAAACTATATTGAGCAATATGATACATGCTCGAGGTGGTGGAGAGTGTGCGTACTGTTCGCGATCCACAAGAAGACAGACTGAACCGGAGCAGAGCGGGAGGCCTATAGCCGAGCGGCTGAATGTCTATATATATATATATATATATATATATATATATATATATATATATATATATACTGCAATCGGTTCTACTGCCGGTTGAGCATCTAATGCCACTTGACGGCTTAGCTAATGTGTGCGTGAATGTATGTGTGCTGTCGCGGACATTGTTTAATCGGTGCTACATAAACAACGTCAATGATCGCCAGTAATCAAGAAATCAAGAGATGAAACATCATACATATTATACGAATGGGAACAATTTTTTTTCTCAATTGCAGTTTGCTATAGTACTCTTCCAACAACCTTTGAACCAAACCCATGCTTTTCCATTTTCTGATGCTCTCGAACTCGTCTTTAAGATGTTCCTGCTTAAGATCGTTTATTATTGAGTAAATCGAGATTGCATACAGTTTGCAAATTGAGTAAAGATAAATTGTTGACCTCAAAGCCTTCAAAATTTTTGTATACTGCCCTCTGTTATACCTGTAATAATGCAAGCGGCGATTGGGTGGGAAGTGTACGGCATGCCGAACGACTATATTTGGAGTATACGGCAAAGCCACGCGGGCAGCGGAACGTTAGCAATCCGAACGCATGCCCCGTGCGGTAGCCGAACGTTTGCCGGCGTTCGGCCCGAACAAAGTTTACTGTACAGCCGAAGACTGTTTCAACTCGGGTGCCCCTACCGGCAGGGAAAGCCAGAATGACTGGGTAAACCGAAGCGAGCTCTGCTGGATCTGCCAATAGACGCGCGGCCCGACTGACTCCGAATTCCTTCAAAGATCGCATGTAGCCGCGGCCATTTTTCTTCCAAAAGTGACTGAACCAAATTTATTTGGTCACGCGAGAGACCCAATTCACTTGCCCCGTCTTCATGATCAATAAAAAGTATTACCAAGATTTTGATGATATTATCATTGGTTCATCAGATGACCAATGAATCGTTCTTAGAAGACAGTTAAAATTGAATATCTTGGACGTGGATGTGTTTTTGGATAATATGTTTTAATGGTCGCGAGCTGAGTGATTGTGAAAATACGGACCAAACCGCGAGGAAATGAGACGGGCCATCACTAATACCGAGGGCGTAAAATTTTTTCAACCGTGAAAGTGAATTTCACGAATAACGGGGTTGCCTTCATAAGATGTAACTTTCAAAGAATTTACCTGAGTAATTATAGGAGATCGGCAGGCACATTATTGAATTGCCACAGTTTAGAGTCACCTTTATCGGAACAAGAGGATGTCGTCGCAAGCCACCATTTTTACGTTGCTTCCACCAAAATTCAGTCTCACCTGTCAGTGAAGAGTTGAATTCAAAATTCGGATGCACCTTCGAGCCTATTTTTCAATCGTGTATGAGCGACGGAAGCCAAAATAATTACCTGCAAAACTAAAGGCGAGCAGCTCAAATGCCCAACGTTGGCCTACGTGAGGTGCTGTGTAGAACCGGTCAGCGCGAGAGACGCTAATCTCGTGCCCTTCATTATTGCTTTGACGAGGTGGTGCCCAAACGTCCTATCCAAGCCAAGCTGTTAGCAACTGATAGCACGACGTAGAATAGACAGACTCGATGATGGCATCGCATACTTCGCAGTTCGACGCGTCGGTTCGTCGCTCCTCCGTCTCGCGCTCGCGCTCTCACGCAACAGGTGGAATATCGTGAACGACGATGCGAGCAGATGCGTTGAATCATCATGGATCATCTCAGATTAAGCAAATCTGGATGCAGGTGGTACAAGAATCAGCTGCGAGACCTTTGAGACTGCGGTGCTGATATAGATTTGATACTTCCGAATCTAATCTCATTTCACATTTGCTCAATGTTGTACACGATTTCAGACACGCGTATCGGTACACGGTGCACCAAATTATTGCAAGCAATGATACTTGTTGAAGTTGGATGAAAACTTTCCTCATAACTTCTACAGAGTGTTGTTGGAAATTATCAGAATAGCCATGTGCTCTCACAAGTTCTAGTATCTACGATTATATGTTGGGTAACATAGGAAATGTGGTGTATTTCTCGGTCCAAATTCGTCATGAATAGCACTTGAGGAAAGAACCGCTGCTTCGAACTCATCTGTGAGCTGTACTGAATGGTCAAATTTAGATTTTTGACCCTGTAGGCCACATGCGAGTTGATCCTGGCAGTACTGGATCCTGGATTGTACTGGATTTGAAGGAAGAGTTTCTGATGTCCATAGATGAAGACAATAGCTTTCGCAACATGTTTCGTCAAGATAATGTTGACTTACGAGAGGATAGTGGAATCTCTCCTTGTTTTGGTCCAAATTCAATTTGAACATGGAATTCTCTCCGCTGGAACTGAAATTCTTTTTGGATTAATTACCCCATGGAGAATCATGTTACGTATCTTAATTGATTTTCACTGGAGACCACCGGTGCAGACCAACTTGGATGGACCCACATAGTATCAGTTGAGTTCAAAAACGTTGCTGGCAAACCATTATAACTTCAAAATCAGAGCAAGAAAAGATTATTCCATCCATGATGATTTTTTAACACTGCAAGTATTAGTATACTGCCCCAATGGTGTGAGTTTAAAAACACGAGGCTCTTCACCGACTGTAAAGATGAATTTTTTCCTCAAAAATGTCCAACCAGAGATACTAAGCAGTGACATTTGCAAATGTAAATGAGTGTTGCAAGTGAAGAGAGTTTGGGAAACTTCAAGAATACTATAGATTATTGTTTTAATGATCTCTTGAAATACGGACTTGGTTTTTGTTCACAATTGCAGTACATCAAGACCATGAAGTGTGATCCATCACATTGGCTCTGCTCATGAATCATTGTTGTGCGAGAATAAGTATGTAATGAGATATTGGTTGTAATCGTGGGAAAGAGAATGCCCAGTATGCTCACCAACATGAGTATAATCAAAGTGTCATCTCTTGGCTCACGACGGATCATCTTTTCAGTAAATAAAGATTTGACAGTCACAGTGGTGGGGCTGAAACATCCAGGCCAAACTACTTGATGGCTCGAAGAAGGAGCCAATGCATATTTGCCTAATGCCCGGTCAGTAGTACTTGTGAGTGTACAAAAAGACAGCCTTCTACTCTTCAAGAAAGATGAGATTTATTTTGACACTTGATCTTCATCGACTTTCTTACTCAAAAAATCATTCTCACAATCATGCCCCAGATGGTTCCTCGTAGCAACTCTTTTCTGAAATAAAATCATGAGATTGTACATGAATAATACATGGTTGCCGATGTAATTGTTCATATTTGGTTGTAACTGATCATCTTCAATGCTAATCAAATGTCACTGTGCAATATATTGCTGAATCTGATTGTAGTGCATTTTGATGAGCAAATGAGGAATCAAGACAAATAAAAAATTTTGGAGGGATTAAAAACATCTGCACCAGCGAGCATCAGCATTATCAAAGGAATTGCAATTAGTAGACTACTCTGTTCTACAAATGAATCTCATAATGTCCAAGACGGAAATTATCAAACAACTACAGCATGGAGATGAGTTCTACACATTGACCTGTCCAGAGGCTCTTCTCACTTAATAAGCATCTAGGTCGATGGATTGTACTCAAAACGTCACATTTAGGACAGGAAATAATGGCCAAGAAGAAACTCTGAGAAAATTCCTGGAGATAGACTGAAGGGATGACGTAAATGTAAGCAAATAAATGAGCTTTAGGGTGTTAGACTAATGTTACTTACGCCGAGTGCTGAAGTTCTTCTTTTATTCTGCATCATGTCAGCATGGTCGATGGGATTTTGTTGGCAGAATCTTATGCTTGAATACATCCATCTAATCCACGACGAATGGTGAACTGGAACTCAATAAGGTCGTCCAAGGCCACCAGGATGTACACGCATTTATGAGTCGATCAAAGCAACGCGAGCAGACGTGAGACCGGGAATGATCCACTTGGCGACGATCTAAACAAAAAGTCGTTATGCACATAGTTGGGAGCGAATTTCTTTGGCACATTCTGCAGCGGTTTCCTCGCATCACGCCCACCAGGATGGCAAACCTAACCTCTCATCAAACAGCACTGCAGGCTGCAGGACTGATGGCCCGGACCGCGGCAACTCAACTCGCATCCCCATTAGCGCCTCACATCATCAGAGAATGGTGGATTCGTGTCAGTGGGGTCGGTTGTGTGGCGCACAGTGCGTATTAGCTACGTGCCACTAGGTGCCCCAGGTTACTCGCTGACTGAACCAAGGCCGCGGTCCACGCAAGTCGGTCACACGGGTCTGTCCGGTTTCGAGAGAAAATGCCGACTGCACACTCACACAATGCATCATGCCCCTGCGGTTGTTCGAATGGCCGCGTCTCTAGGCTTCCATCGTCGGCGACCCCAGCGACCCAAGTTCAACTTAGTCGAGGGGTAGATCGTGTGCTTCACTTCACTTCACTTGATGTCCGTAGCGGCACACGACTTTATATGCAAATGATGGCTGGCTGCGGTTGGGCAATATTTCGGCGGAGGTCGATAAGGACGAGACCTCCACCCAGCTGCTGCCTTTTCCGACCGGTTAACCTCATCCCCAATCAAGAATGGTACAAGTTTCTGATCCTGTTGATGTTGGTGCACAGTCAGGTGTTACATGTGTTTTTTTGCTTATCCCGATCCAATTATCTGAACTAATTGTGGCTCACGTCGTTCACGCTTTTCACGGATCTTTTGGTGAATAAATTCAATTGAATGGTTTAGTTTTACACTGTCAGTCGGTCAAGATTGTAAGCTTGGTACTCATGCATGAATAGTTTTGCATTTTTTCAAGCTACTCAGGAGGATGGATATGATTCGTACATAATTTTTTGATCATTCCAATGAACATCAGTTTATTCTATGCTGTGAATACACGAGTGTCATTCACTTTTACTGTCAATAGGACAAAAAATCTTGTAAAGAATAACCAAGTGTTACATCAGCACTTGTGGACAAAAAATAATATCCAAAATAAATTGTCTCCCTCTTCGCAATATGTTAAAGCCGAACTTAATCTTACAGAGCAATACGCATCAGTGTAGTGGAAGGCTGCAATCTCGAATACTGTATTTTATTTTGGTGTACACTTATACATTGTTCTTACTGCTGAACATTTGAGAGAACATCATCACTGTCACATCAATAGGTCTGTATGGATAGCACAATATGTATTTTTACTATACCATGAGCATTAATAAAAAAATACTTCAATTTTCTTATATGAAACATCATGATCTCTGAAATGCTACTCGTGGGTAACAGAATGACCTACACCCATTCTTCGCCAATAAATGTTACATCTTGTGTTGAGATGGATATACAAGGAATTTCACTCCACAATCATCTGAAGCCAGGTAAAAACTTGTTCATGTATTTGTTTCAAACTCATATAAGCATGAGTTTCAACTACCAACATGATGAGGTACTCTAACCGATCATGATATATATTTCCCTCGATTTGTTCTCCCTTTTAGTCGCGAGACGACCTCTATTTCTCAGGAGAAGAATTTATTGTCCAGCGGGGCCTCATTACTCACGTCACTATGACGGTTATGACAGAATTAAAAAAAGCAATCTCATTGTGATCTGCAGAGTGTTCGAAGGTGGTAGTATTCTTTACATCTGTCAGATGTAACTATCAACAGAAGCCAAGGAATTATTTAATTACATTCTACAAGAGTTGATAAACTACTATTGAGAAATCTCCATTAGAAATGACTCAACGAGTGAAGCCATTGGTAATCATACTCTCGCCACATGTTTTTTCTCCGAAATCATTTCCCTGACGCTCAAATCGAAACCTCATGTGTAAGTAAGAACTTGTCGCTACTTCTATCTTCATGACGAGTATACTGTATACTCGCCTCGACCGAGATCTTGCCAACGTGGAGGCGCTG
Organism: Eretmocerus hayati; assembly: GCA_029851415.1. Taxonomy (NCBI): domain Eukaryota; kingdom Metazoa; phylum Arthropoda; class Insecta; order Hymenoptera; family Aphelinidae; genus Eretmocerus; species Eretmocerus hayati. The sequence goes on from CM056744.1 coordinate 46,341,406, forward strand.
TTTTAATGATAATGAATTCTCCAAAAATGCTGATATGAACGAGGCAACGCTTATCTCCCCCACACACAGCCTCTTCCATCAAAAACTTCCAGTAGCATACGACTATAATAACCATTTTACACTAATATTTGAGTATTATGACAATATCACTTGTGAATCTACTAGAGGAACGAGTGGGCGATCCAACGTCACTATTGCTCAATTTCTTTGGTTTTTCCCAGCTTGGACGCTATGCTTGTAAATGCCACTTGATGAAATTTTGTTGAATTTCTATTTCAAAATGCTCATCAGTGGTAAGAGCATACTTAATATAGAAAATTATCCGCTCAGGGCACGTGAATAACTTGAAACGAACGAGGTTAATACCTATACTTCTGGTTTGCTGGCTCGAGACGGCGACGAGAGATTTTAATAATTTCGGCTGTGACGGCTTGTCCGTCACACCTTTGAGCTACCGGAGCCAGGAGATTCTTCAAAAAATCATCTAAATTGGCTTTTTCCAAGCTCAAATTGGGAAAATGTAGAATTGTACTGATGAAAGCCAATAACGCCACCTTAAAGTACGTCAAAAGACCTCCAAAATAAGCTTTGATGGAATCCTTTTTGATCAAGTAGAGCCTAGTACTTTCACTCACGAAATTTTGAAAAAAAATTCGGGTGTCCTGAAACTTTTGACCGGCAGTGTAAATGCTTTCAGTTGGGCTGTTTCTAAAGTGGGAAGATTCTTGATAATTTAGGATCCTGGAGTGATTTCAGTTTCCAATTTGACGGAAATTTGATTATGAATAAAGTTAATACACTCTTTCCTCGTTAACACGAACTCATCCGGCCACAAATTTTGTTCGTGTTATCGAGAAATTCATTTCACTTTCTAACACGAATTAGTTCGTGTGAACAAATTAGCTCGAATTAGTTCGTGTTGAGAAATTAACCCGAACCAGTTCGTGTTACTCAGGGAATATTAATCAATCTACATTTTCACTGTGATCCGATGAGCATTCATTCATAATAATATAATTCGTCATGAGAATCGAAAGAGTCAGTCAAAGAGAATATGATCCACCAGTCTCAAGTAGAATCTAAGAACGCACGTACAAGTGATGTACAATTAGGGCTTCTTTGCTGAATTTCCGAAAAAATCGTCCAGAGTCAGCTGATGAGATTGCGCGGGATTCTTTATATGATACTTAAAAGATATCTTTTCTAAACTATCAAGTAATCCAATAGAAACATTCCTAGAGGCGACAACATAATTATACAGAATTTGCAAAGATGATACAACATCAGATTTAGTTGGTGGCTCAATATCTTTCTCAGATTCGTTGTCACGTCCAGAATCAATAGCCGACTGCTCACGCTTACTCATCTTGGCGGTCTGATCGTGAGTTGACTCTGCAGGCTTCGCTTCTGTTCACTACTTCGAGTTCGTGTTAACGAGAAAATTTGATTGACGGGGCCGGAAAATCATTCGAGATTCGAGTAAAAAAAAATTCGTGTTAACTCTGAAATCGCCTATAAGAGCCCATACAGTTTTTTTGGGGCAAGAATTTTGTTCGGGTTAACGAAAAATTCGTGCTAAAGTTGTTCGTGTTAACGAGGAAAGACTGTATTTCCCATATTTCAAGATATGTTTTATGTGAGCATTGGTCATGATTCGGAATTCACAGGATTTTCGTGTGCGAACGAATGAATCATTCAAAATCGGCAATGTCCTCATGAGAACAGAGTAGTCAACGGGTTGAATTTCACAGAATGGAGTTGATTTCCACGATAAAAAGCAGTGAACGTATCCGACGGACGAAGCGTGTTTTCAGAGGGAGTATACTCGTTGGATTTTGCAAGTACCAGGTACTTGATAGTAAGAAAAACTCATTTTTCTAGCAAGTATGATCCACATTCCTCATATCAATCGATTGGAGCACGCACATCAATGTACCATGATGTGCCTGAACCAACTTTGACTGCGACTAAAATTGAGAACAAAAAGTCCAATTGGACATTGAAGACACATTTCAAACAGCCCTAAGGGAATCTCATGTTGTAACTTCTCGACCGGACCAGGAAAAAATTCGTGAGAAGGTATTTCTTTGACACTAATCGCTCGCCTACCTTCAATAACTCGAAAAACGTGCAACCTATCGAAAAATATGACGAAGAGCTTCTTGTGGATGATCAAAATATGCACGAAAGATCCCCACACATTTCAGAGTCGTAGAATAACTTTTGGTAGGTCTTAGAAAAATACAAAACCGATTTAACCAACTTTTCCAATGTAATAAAATCGGTCGCGTTTTTCAGAACTTTTCACGAAATACACATTTTATCTGCCAAGCTCTATTGTTTTGACCCTACGACTAGAAGAGAAAGTTTTTTTTCAACAGTGTCGAACAATTTCTCATAGATTTCCTAGAGACAGACAAAAGTACCTAAGTTGCCTTCGTTCAAGGTTTTACATGCACACACTCGTCGAGTTTGCCGAGCGTATTTTTTATGCTCCGTACGCGTTAGGAAGAAATCGTTGTGAACAAGTCCAAAATGTCTTGTGTCTTTTTTGGAGGTAAGTTTTTGGTTTTTACTTCGGCTGACTCACTTTGGTGTACGCTAAAATCCATGCTGAAGAAAATTGGTGCAATCAATCTTGACGTACCGTTAAATTGGGTGACTTCTGTACAGTGGGTACAATTTTGTTACACCTCTCAGGAATGACTTTCGAAGCTGCGTTCGGCAATGTAAATAACTATCACTTTGAAGCCTGCCCTCTTTTTTCAGCACACTTATAAACGATGTGCTGAGCTACCGTAGACAGCACGTGGATGATTGTAGTCGTTTATTGAAGCTTTTCCCAAAAAAAAAGATTTAGCTCCGATACACGAGAGGTTTAGTTAGTGTACCTGGCAAGAAGTGTTCCGGAACAAACTACGGATGAATAATACTTTTGACCACATGTATCACCATATTGAAGTAACCATCGTGACATTGGGATATCACAACATTTGAAATTCTAATGAATGAAAGGCAGGAAAAAAACCATAAAAAAGTGTACCAAAGTTACCCCACTCTGAGTAAGAAGCATGAGGATGGGGTGACCTCAATACACATCGCTATGATAGCTTCTTTCTATCTCATCTTAAGTCGAATGATGGTCTATGAGGTTTTAAAATCTTTCGAACAGCTTAAATTAAAACCTCTGACGGATGAAAATTAATCCATTTGCATGGTGGTGGGCAGAATTGAGATATTATGTAAGTGTACCGAGTTGCCCCATCGGGGTTTTACTTTGATACACTTCTTCAACTGCTAATAGCTCCAGCTCAGACACATCAAATTGAACTGTGTAGCCCATCGATCGAAAGCTGGAACTGTAAGCTTATTTAGATTGACTACTAGTAAAAGTAGGTTTTGTCAATGTGTGTTGGAATGACTAGCCAAACATAATGAAAAGCGCCGAAAACGTACAAAAATTACCCAACTTGACGGTATCTTGGTCAATTCGCTCCATCCTTTGTCTCATCTTTCAGATGCATTAATATTATTGTGAAATTCGATTTCAAACCTATTCTGTATGAAACTGAGAAAGTCAGAGTGCCTGCTCCGGCTCGACAGCTATTTTATTGATTTGTTTCTTCATTCGATAGAAATTCATCAAATAAACTCAGAATTCCGAATGCAAAGAGCGTAGAATGAACTGGAAATTTAGCTAGTGGACGTCTTATTCAGTGATTTGGGGGACACGTTCATTCTTTCCCTACAATATTTATGTTATCTCATGAAAATGCCTTTGATTCACGTTCTGTACATGTTAGATCACAACCTCTGAAAAACTCACAAAATATCACTATACGTGAAAATTGAGATATCTTGTCACTGATTGATCAAATTGAAACGTACTCGGCTTAATTCCTGAGGCGACAAAACAAGCTTCAGAAAAAACTGAGCTAGATTAAAAATAATTGAGATGGGTCAAAGGCAGCGGCAGGAGCAAAACAGAATGGGAAATTGGGTATATACTTGGAGAATAAGGTAACGAAAGCATCAAAGTTAACATTTTAGAAATCCAAAAATTTGCGAATGGGTATGATAGATCAAGATAAGAGAAACTCGCTTATTTTGTAGAAATGACACGTTTTGGTGGGTACTTATTACTACAAGGTGAATTCCTACGCTATTAATCTATTGTCCAGAATATTGTTCAAGCACTTACCTTGCGATATGAAATGCAGATGGCGTTAGATTAGCCTACTGCAAAACAGCCAGTCAGTCCTGTCCATGATGATGTTGACTATTGACAATGCAATCACACAGTTTCCGATAATGGCGATCTAGTCAGCAACATTTTTGATAATCCGGGTGAAAACACTGGTGTAAGCTTAGCGTATGCTAATATTGCCTCGCTCCAAGCATTGGAACGATGTGGATATACCGAGAGATGTAGAGACAGCCCGCTCGCAAAAACCGGGCGTCGCGAAAAACAAAAGACAGACGCGGAAAACAATCGAATGCTTCGAGACTCTGTAGCGCGCTATTGACAATTACAACTATGATTTGAACCACTGACAACGGTAACTTTTATAACAATTTTCATTCATATTTAGAGGAAGCATGCGTTTGAATATTGTTTATCGAGAGAGAGGATGATTTCGTTTTGGGGATCAACTTAACATCGATGCCTTGCTTAGAATTTCCGGTTCTCCAAAATTCCAATCTTCCACCGTCAACGAGCTTTCTCGTTTCGGGACAATACCTGTATTTGTTACCCATAAATTTTTCGGCTACTTTTGCAAATAATTTTCTTCCAATGTATATGTAGAACTATGGCACGGTGCCCTTGAATGCAATTTAAATGAAATATTCCGTTACCAACGGGATTATTTTGGTTTCCGTTTCCGGATATCTTAAAGAATACATTCCTAAAAGAATTAAAATCTTTCGCCGAGCCGTTTTGAAGGAATGTCATTTGGAACATTTTTTGGAACTCTTATTTCCTCAATGATAATAAATGTTCTCCAAACCTAAGATTCCTTGGTCAAATGATGATCTAAATGAAAAATGATGATTCAGGAGGATGATTCGAGTAATTATGACAATGAGAATAGTTACGAGAGATTAAATCTCCAAAACTGCTGATTGTGGAGAGTCCTTTTGGGGGAAAAATTATGAAGCAGAGTCCGGATCTCAAATTGGGATTCCCATCCACATCTTGATCAAAACTACTCAAGTTACGATCAATATCAATCAACATAAATCAATATAGCATTGCTAATCATCGTTTCAACGTCATCAATCGACACAGATCGGTAAGTTGGAATACTGTTTTGCGGTCGTCTTACGACACCGTACCCCGTCTGCGGCAAATTCCTCGCGTGCTCAATCGGCGACATTTGTTGATATGGTCTACATACTCGCTCCAGACAATACTCTCAGTATACATGTATGCCAGCGAAATTCATAACAAGAGTGAATTCTGGAACTTTAGCTAATGGGTCACTCAACTAGTATCTCGCCAGCTTGTGAGCGCTTCGCATGTGTCTCTGAACCTTGTGGTGAAAAGTTTCAATTGTTATCCCAATCAATGCGTATTCATTGCTACGTTGACTGTATGCGGATTTCACAATCGTGATGACGAAGGACCATGCATTTTCTCACGAGGAGAATAGATCCAAAGTCTGTCTGTTATGTTTTCGAAAGAAGAAAATGATGGTTCCCATCAAAAATCAACTGAAAATAGATCTGGAGACAATTTTCAATCATTATCGAGAAAGCAAAAGTTCACCAAGTGCTTTGTGTGGTACGTGTAAGGTGCACGTGAGTCGAGTTAAATCTGGCAAAGAGACGATGAATATTTTGAATTCACCCAGAGTCGTGGATATGATAGTTTCCGAGTCAACCGAGAATTCGAGGTGTGATTGTGAAATCTGTGATGTTGCACGAAAAACTCTCAATTCACAGCAACAAACTACATCTAAATCAGCAGGTGAGTACTTGAAACCCTGTCAAATGGCATTGTTCCAAAATTCCATGGATTTTACGAATAGGTTTCTCATATCGACGTCCCAACATCGTGAACTTGTGGCTTCCGAAAATTTTTTTACGTACAGCCCGAGTCACGCACTAGTAATCAGCCTTTCCATCACGATGATTTTGACGTCTCGCAACTCTACCCTCGCTACCCTACATCAATATATCTCTTGATTATCGGGTTACCTATCAAAGTGGAAATACGCACAGATTGCGCTCGCGCTTCTTCAATATTTGGACGACAAATTGTACTAGGCTATTTTGCTTTGCGCGGAGTCACGCATGAAACTCAATGATCTTCTCTCGATTCATAAATGTTGCAGAAAACTGATATCAAAATGTCATAACTCTTCAGTGGGCTCAAATTCCCATTATTACAATAACCATCAACTATTTTTCCATTCATCATTGAAATTAAACCATAGTGTACTCGAATTTCCGTAGAACAACGTAAAATATTTATGTATCTCGTACCAAAAAAGCTTCTCTTTTCACTCTCGCACTGGGGAATCCTGATCCATTACGTGACGTTTTTCGTCGAGCGTAGGGGCCTTGTGAGAAGTTTTCATCGGAAATTCCACGTGCTTAACATCATTTCCAAAAAAATTGCATAAATTCGGAATGTGACGCGGTTTTGTATGAAATCTTCAAGTTTCATTGAATTTGACAAAGTTCCCGAGTGGAATTCATTCATGTCGTGAATTATATTACAGGAAATCCAGCTCCAAGCACATTGAAAAACCCCTGCCGCAAATGTCTCACTCCGGTATCCAAAGGAGTATCTCATATCTGCAATGTGCAGTCTCAAGTTGATAATCTTTCAACTTATTTGGAAAGTTGTCCCCAAAGAGTACAAGATCAAGTAGTGTCCAAATTCATAAAAAATAGGACTGCAGTAGAAGAATGTCCAGAGTCACAGGAGACACTCGTCATCCGACAATCACGAGGCAAGCCACTCCATTTCATCAGAAAATCCTGCAAAGGGTCCATAAGTAAAAAGACCGCGTGTAAACGCTCAGTATCTGCAGAGGATCTTTCAAAACTGCAGATAAGCATGAATCTAAGCTCTCGCCAGACGCATGGGATCGCCTCATTTTTACGGACAGCCACACAAGATAGAAAATTTATCGAATCAGGCTCGACGATTAAGCTTATGGAGAAATCTCACCTACTCGACGATTTTTTCAGCCACGGAGAGTTTGAGTTCTTGAAGATTAATGGAAAAGAGATCTCCGAAGTGCATAGAGTTGTGGTCCATTGTATTGGTATAAGTGATTTCATAGCGTTCTTAAAAGAGAAAAGGCGCACTGGAGAGTATCTTATCAAGAAGGGCTTGGACGGTGGAGGAGGATTTTTCAAAATTTGCCTCTCAATTCAGTCGGAAACATCGACAGCAGAAATTACCGGCTCAGAACGTCGGAAATTTTCTGACGGTATTGCATTCAAACAGTTCAAAGATTCTGCAGTCAAAAAGATATTCCTGTTGGCAGTAGCTCCTAAGATTCAGGAAAATTATAACAATGTTTCTACATTAATGAATGCCCTGGATCTCGAAGAGCTTGAAGGAACTATAGCTACCGATCTGAAATTAGCTAGCATCATATCCGGTATTATGCCGCAGAGCTGCACCCACCCATGCATCTGGTGTTTTGTGAATAAAGATGATCTCAACACCTGCGGTGAACTCAGAACGGTCCAAAAGAATCTGACTTACTACGAGAAGTGGGTTGCAGCTGGATCAGTGAAGAATGATGCGAAAAATTTCATGAATTGCGTGAACAGACCACTATTCAAGAGCGATCCGGACGAGACATTCCTGCAACTAATACCACCACCTCAACTGCACTTCATGCTAGGAGTGGTAAATACCATATTCTTCCATATGTACCGAGAGTTTGAGAGTGAATCTACAGCTTGGATGAAAAAATGCAACGTTGAACGAGAGATGACACATGGTAGCCCAGCTTTCAAAGGGAACTCGTGTAAAAAACTTTTGGAGAATTCCGATTTACTATGTGTTCAACCAAAAGCAAGACTGGAAAAATATCAAACATCCTTCTCTGACTTCCGGGATGTTGTAAACTCGTGTTTTGGAGAGGTTCTGGATCCCGATTACAAGCTTTTCATCGCCAAGTTTCGTCAAAGCTATATGAACTTAGGAATCAGTGTGACTCCAAAGGTACACGCAGTATTTTTTCACGTCGAACAGTTCTGCGAATCGAAAAAAAGAGGATTGGGCTTCTACAGTGAGCAAGCAGTTGAGTCTGTTCACTCCGACTTCAATTCCCTCTGGGAGAAGTATAAAGTTAACGATTCGAACGAGAAATATCCCGAGAAACTTCTACGTGCAGTGTGCTCATACAATGCCTCCCACATTTGAAGAATTCATAAGTCTTTGGAAAAAGATGGAATCATTCTGTATTACAGGCTCACAGTGACTTCTTATCATGTCTCCTCATTTATCTTGTACAATGTGCATCTATATTGGCCCCAACTTGAGTAGTTTTGAATAAAATGTGGATGGGAATCCCAATTTGAGATCTGGACTCTGCTTCATAATTTTTCCCCCAAAAGGACTCCCCACAATCAGCAGTTTTGGAGATTTAATCTCTCGTAACTATTCTCATTGTCATAATTACTCGAATCATCCTCCTAAATCATCATTTTTCATCTAGATCATCATTTGACCAAGGAATCTTAGGTTTGGAGAACATTTATTATCATTGAGGAAATAAGAGTTCCAAAAAATGTTCCAAATGACATTCCTTCAAAACGGCTCGGCGAAAGATTTTAATTCTTTTAGGAATGTATTCTTCAAGATATCCGGAAACGGAAACCAAAATAATCCCGTTGGTAACGGAATATTTCATTTAAATTGCATTCAAGGGCACCGTGATGGAAATGCGACAGCTCTGGTCTATTCTGTGTGCGTCGTAAGAATAATTGCGAAGTAAGGCAAATTTTTCGTATAGCAAGTCGGGAAACCAGCTTGTAATTTGGTTAGGCCACATCCTAACTTCTTGAAACCCCCGTAATCGTGTTTTGCACATCACACACGTGGAAAACCGTAGTTTTGATACTCGCCTGGCCCACCACAAAGATCCGTCATCATAGCATTGAAGATACCAAATGAAGACTGAATGGAGGTGAGGTTGGATTTGTTCTGTAGGTCGATGAATACACAAAGAGATAATATGCTACTAGGGGGGATGATTGAGATCCACAATTTTGTGGTCCAGTAAGATGAGTAGGAGAGTGAAGTTCCTTGGTGAATAGGAATGTGGGAAGAGGGCGTAACCGCAGAAAAAAATTGGAAATGGCGTAACTACGGAGGGAGATTGAAAAGGGCGTGAAGGCCATTACGCCCTCGTAACATCTGCAATCAATTTTTGAATATATGGGGAAAGGGCTCAACTGACATGTTCGAATTCTGAAAGGGCGTAAGTTGCTGAGTGACCAAATTCAAAAGGGCGTAAGTTCGGTGCGATTCGGAAAAAGAGCGTAATTACCGGTGAAAAAGTTTCTCAAAAAATTTCCACCAGCACAGAAACTCATTCCTAGGGGGTGGAACTAATAGAACATACAAAATAAGTTTCTAAACATTGATATAGCGATTTTAGAGTTTCGATGTTTTAAGGAATTCACATTGAGCTTTTCGCGAGTACGGAGCTCCTGAGCATGGGTTGAACAGGCTCACTGCCATGGAACATTTTTGAGTAGGTACCAATAGGCATGCTCTTTAATTTCGCGAGTGATTGAACTTGATTTTGGGATTTGATTCAACTTTTTGTACAGCAATCGATTGCATCAAAAATTCAACCGTGATTCGGGAGAAGGGTGTAACTACATTTTTCTCCAACGGCTGTGAAATCCATGGGATTGATCTAATCCTCCAATGCTCGTACCAAATATTTCGAGGATGCCAGGACCTACGAATCACGACTATGGTATTTTTGATCCTTGCAACGATTTTTTTAACAAATATGGATTCAGATTTGATGAATATGGTGAATAAAGACGAAGAGAAATACATATTGAATTGGAATAATCGAGGGTTAACGGAAATTCCAGGGGCGGAAAAGATGCGAGTGAACATGTTTGAACAAGAAGTTTACCAGAAATGGAAAAAACCCAGTACTTTGTCTCCTGAGATCGGTAATTTTACACAAGTTACGAATCTCTAACTGTATAGGAATTGTATAGGAAGCCTCCCAGTATCATAAAATATGTACAATCTTGTGGTTCTTGACATCAGTGCAAATCAATCGCAAGATCTGCCCAGTAACTTATTAGGGATTCTTAGGAATCTACAGGCCTTGTTACTCAACCAGAATTACATTGGGTCTTTGCGTTCAGGTATGGAATATTTCCCGGATCTTCATTCACCATGCCATGCCATCATAACAAGGAAACCATGCATTTTTCAGATCTAAAGGACTTGGTTAGTCTCAGGTGTCTATGGTTGGGATCCTTACCTAATCTACAAGAGTGATTCGTAGATGATTATTCATTGAAAATGTCCCTAGGAGGCTGATTCTATTCATTCCTCTCAGAGTGATATCTGTGTCAAAACAGGCTGACTTCATACGGTTTGCATTCAAGCGGTTTTGCATGCTCCCTACACATTCGTTTTGATTCAAATCCTTACCTCTAATTTTCATCTCTTTCCGTTTTTTATCAACAATTGTCCAAGTCTGAGCATTTTCCGAATGAAGAATCTGCAGATGCAATGGCTTAAGGGTAATTCAAACATATGCTGCATTTTTTGTAACTGCTATCGTTTGAACGAATGACTTGATAAATTTCAAATCACATCTCTCTTGCAGTTGCTCCAGATCAAGTGTAACAATTAGCAAACGCGAAGTCAGTCCAACATTAACATTAGTGCTTGAAAATAGTCACAGTGAGCTTAAAGAAGTAAGACCAGGATTATACCAAGACGATTACTTGTGCGATCCACAGCCACCGTAAGAATACAACAACTTCATTGTGGGAACTGTCTCTCATGAGAATTTATAGATTGAGGTATGTAAATGAATGGAGAGTATCACTTTCGGAAAATCGAGTTTTGACAAAATATTTATCCCAATAGATTCCAACACACTCTGGACGTTTCATTGGATCAAGTTCAGCCCCATGTGTCTGTGAGTTACAAAACAATCTCAAATGAATCATGTTCGGATAAAGTTATTTCGCTTGAATCTCGCATTCTATATAGTCTGACTAAGGATGACCCAGCCAGTATCTGCATGCATCATTCATGCAATGAACCAATATTCGCTGATAGTTGGGATGTTTTGAATCTGGCAGAAATACTTTTGGCATTCCAATCATGGTCATGTTGTGCAGTCACTGGTGATACTTGATTCCTGACTTGATGATAGTTCTCATTGAATCATGAATGATAATTCACTTGTTTTGTATAGATGTGCTGTAACATTTGTTAAACCTGCAAACTTCACGGAAGCTAATGAATTGGATCGAGCCATGCAAAAAGGGACCTAAGCGCCATTTTTTGCAAAATTGAGATAAGGTGAACATTGCACTCTTTGAGCATTCCTCTATCACGTGCATATGAAATCTTCCCGATATGACCAATCCCTGAGACTCGATCCGTGCAAGAAAGGACCCAAGTACAAGATATGGTGCCCTTTTTGCATGGATTGATACGAACCTGCAAAAACTAATACTTACGCACTGTATCATCACTTTTATCACACACATAACTGATCGCTGAGATTATTGGCGCCAGTTGGTCGACGAGCTGAATATTTACATCTTGCGACGCTTCGAATAATGTATAGGTATATACTCTCCGCTTTAAACTCATCTCCAATTTTGAAATGATCGAAAAGTGCTGTAGTATCTAGTGTCTTATCCGATAGCTCTGCAGACGTTTTCTCGTCTGTCTCATAGTGTGTAAAAGCTAGACTATGGATTGTGACAGTAATAACGATGGCGAAAAACGGAAAAACCGTAGTAATCCTTCATCTTGGGCACGGAATCAGAAGAAGAGATCGAAAACGTGTGGCGAGCCTTCCTTAAATAGCCAGAATGAATACATCCAAAAATTCATAAATATTATGAATGTCATTGTTACGTGATTTAGATAGTTATAATGGTTTTGTTTGTTGTAATGAACTCATTAATTGCATCTGAAGTATTTTCAGTCAACCCGAGCAAAAAAGTCCCCAAATGCCGCTATGAATCTATGATAATCATCAACATATTCTTTAAATCTAATATTTTCAAGTTTTGTAGTGTCTTGATATGAAATAATAGCTTTTTAAAGGAATCTATGCTAAAAGGGACCCAAGTCCACTCGAGTTCTTATTAAAAAAGAGCTCTCCAGAACGCCCTCGGTCAAAAAATGGAAAAGATTACAGTACATACTGAAAAGAAGTATGTGTATGTTCATTGGCTCTGGAAAATTGTGAATGGTAGAGATGCAACACAGTTTTTTCCGTTTTCCCGACAATTTGTCATTTGCACGAAGGTCCTTTTTCGCATGGCTCGATTCAATTGGGTAGAATCCAAAAGTGAAAACCAAAATCTGTGATACTTTTGTGAAAATAAATATTTTGCACTTCACAAGCCTACAATGTCGTGAAAACTGATTCAACCAATATTATGCATGGGTGAGACACATATTATCATTGAGCTCATATAATAGGAAATGCATTCAGGATTGTCGATTCTGGAAGATTACAAAAATTACATGTAACTAATGAAGTTTGTGGTATTGTTTACTTGTCTTGCATGTTCACCTCATAGTTAGGTCACTCTAATTCTTCATTGAGTTCTTAAACAATCGAAGCGACTCAAACTAGTTTCGGTTCAGTTTCAATTTCATGAATATATCCATCATTCCCTGCATACTCTTCGAGTAGCATTTTTCTGTCTTCAAGGCCATGTTGGAGTCTCGCGGCTAATACGGGGTTACAACTTACACGATGGTTTTTCTATCAATTGAGACGGGGGTGGTCGCAAATGACTCGGAATTGCTTCAGGAATGTGTCTCTGGTACGATCTGTTAGGATAGTTGTCTCTCACTCTTCAGGAGGAATCGAAGAATCGAGAGATTCCCGATTCTGATCCTCAGAGAGCGCGATTTTGCACCTTACATCGAGTTTTGAGGGAGATAGAGGCGTTGATCCTCACAGATCGTACCAGAGGCACATTCCTGAAGCAATTCCGAGTCATTTGCGACCACCCCCATCTCAATTGATGGAGAAACCATCGCATAAGTTGTAACCCCGTTTCGCACGAGACTCCGACACGGCCTTAACTGCTTCAAAATTGGGACCTGGTGACCACTGTGTAGTAGCCGGTAGGCTGATGCAAAACCTTGAAGTAACACAAATCTACATCTTACAAATCCATACGCTATAACAGTACTATTACACCATTACGGGACACTCATCTAATAAGATAGATATGATACCTGTGCAAGCTCTTCCATATCATTAGGAGTTTACAACACCATGTTGTCGAAGAGGCTGCTAGCATTATTATCAAAATTAGAATAGCCATCTAATTCATTGATTTTGGCATTACTCTGATAGCTATTGTCTGTTGATGAATACCGAGGAGTGAAAGTTGTCACGGCGGGTCGGAACGGTGAAAAAGTGTTAGGTGTGTGATCATGAATATTACTGATTGGATATGTTTCAGGCTAGTCTTTAGATCATTTTCCAGTGAGAATTAAAATCATCGGTCGGGGGTTTTTGAAATAATCTTCACTTTTGTGTTATTCAAATTCACGCATTTTGATACTTCAACGATCCTTTCCCAATCACTCGAGCTATGATCTTTCAACTGAGAACAACTCTCAGAGCTGAACAGACAACAACATTTCCACGATTCATCCATATCATTCGGTGGTCTGGCCTAGACCCGCCAGAGATGAAGCTGTGGTGACATACCTGGAGATTAGTGTTAGTGAGGAGGAAAACCCACGTTATTTTGATCAAAAGTCGTTCAAAACGAGCATTTAGTCAGGATTCAGTGTCATTCATCCACCAATATGATCCACATTGGTATCATCACATTCAACAGTACACGCGTATGTGATGTCGATGCATGTTAGAGACTCACTGGTATGCAAAGTATGTAAAATGCTCATAAAGATTCACGATAGATATGGAAAAGACAAGACCTTTCTATCTCATTGTTCTTGAATGACTAGGTTTTATCATATCCACGAATCATCAGAGTTGATCTCAAATCCCTAAGGTTGAGTGATCTCGAGAGTTTATTATCGGCGCCCAATACTTGTTAAGTTCGGATTTCGATTCCGAAAACAGACAAAATTTGTCATAGCGAGCGGACTCTGGAGTCCATACATCACAGTATTCTTCAAATGTCGACGAAGAATGAGATTCATCACGATCATCCCGAGTGCCCAAATCGCATACTACGAGTTGTATGTGAGTTCAATAGCTTACATCTGGAATTGATTATCTGTTGATTGAACAGGAAGAGTGATATAATTTTGTTCCAATGAGGTTGTAATCTCAGCCCTATTCGCTCTCTTGACCTTTCCGAGTGAGCCTCCCCCTCCCGTTGTGGCAAATTGGAAACCGTGAGATTCACTCGAACATGAGTGGAATTTTCACCCCAAAAGAGTTTCGGAGTTGCTACGAAGAAGGGGGAGGGGTAACCGGGGAAGGTCGGGAGAGCGCTCACAACAAAAGAGGGCGACGGATGAAAAGTTCTAATATCTCAATTGGCGATCGGAGGATGTCATTGATGTTCAAACATGACTGTGGGACACGACTTATTAATACCTCAGTGAATTAAAAAATAATGTATGATTTGTTCAAAAATTATAGATCAATTGTGGATTCACCTCTTGGGGTCTCTTTCTGATCGATCAAACGAATGTTCGCCCATATTTGTAATATGCATCGCTCTACAGGGATTCTGACATGTCACACGCGTTCAAATGTACACGACTATTACATGTAGTGTTACAAATTTGAATTATCTTGGAATGGTTCTGAATCCTGACTAAATGTTCGTATTGAACGACCTCTCATCAAAACAACGTAGGTATTCCACTTCGATGAATCTCAATGTCTATGACCACAGCTTCATCTCTGGCGGGTAACGAATGATATGGATGAATATACGTGGGAACGTTGTTGTCTGTTCAGCTCTGAGAGTTATTCTGAGTTGGACAATCATAGCTCGAGTGATTGGGAAAGGATCGTTGAAGTATCAAAACGCGTGAATTTGAATAACACAAAAATGACGATTATTTTAAAAATCCCCGACCGATGATTTTAATTCTCACTGGAAAATGATCTAAAGACTAGCCTGGAACATATCCAATCAGTATTTTCCATGATCACGCACCTAACACGTTTTCGCCGTTCCGACCCGCCGTGTTGTTAGATCGACAGCAGAAGTGACTCGAACAGAGAATGACTTTGAATTTGGATTCAGAGATGTTGGCGGAAGGAGATTTACTGGCTCATGCTATGTGTTTCCCATCTACTCCGAGTCTCCTAACTTCTGCATTGGTAACTCTTGCCTTACGCCATTTTGTCATCTATGTGACAACAATGATGATTCACTTCGCACTTATGGCACAAATATCTGCACCGGTCATGGAATGACTGTACTAGTCCATAAGTTTGAGATGAAGAAAAGCAAGACTTTTACTGAATGAACTCTCAAATCTGGATGATACATGTACCAAAGGAAAAATGAAAGTTGTTCAGTAAACAGAAAATACTCGCTCGCAATAGCATTTGAGCCACCAAGACTGAAAAACATGTACATTCTATGAATGTACAAGCTTTTTGAGATAAATATCTCAGGTCAAGTTTCGTATCCATATGATAAAAATGTGAGGACTTCAATTCTTGACAACTATTTTTGGAACGACTGAAGCAAATAGAAAGGATCAAGTTTGAGGAACGCCAGCATTTATTATTAGTCACGTTCACTTTCTTGGTGAAGATTGACGCACAAGACAACTATATCAGTCATATCCAATAGTCACACTTGGAAAACTTTAGCAATTGAGTATGTATGTCACCTAGGAATGATGAAAAAATTCTACCTAAAGTCTCAAGTTCAAAAAGCATACATATTCAGTGCAAGCGAGAACAAGACCTGCACTTATCTGATTATATAGAAACACATTCTTGCTAACTAGAATTCTTGTACGTGAGGATTATTTCATCATGTCACTCATAGAACCAATTTTGATGTATACCATCATTCCATCAAAGGCAGGTTCAAATTCAAACTGAACCATTCCTATGATCTTTACTCAATGAAAAAATCAACTGATGAGAAGTGATGAGTAGAGAGCATGTAGATAATTCTTTGGGAGAATTCTATAAACCCTATTCTCTTCTCAATAGCTATAGCCTTTTTATTCTCATCAAGTAGAGCCACTGTCGCTGATATGCAGACATCACTTTTCGTATTTTATTTAGTATCGTGTCAAATAGATCAAGTAAGTGGCTCGACATCTTTACATTAAAAAAAGTCACGAAAATAAGCAGACGGCTTTCGACGGCTTCCTCCGCGGCGGCGGCGGAGGAGTAGCACTAGAGGGGCGGGTGCCGCTCTCTGGGAGGTAGAGTGAGGGGTGGACTCTCGGAATTCATTCCATCCCAAGTCTGGTTGTAACGCAGACCGGGGGACTCATCCCACTCAACAACCAGTCGCGCTGCCTCCTCTAGTCGAGGAATGCCCTCCGATATTTCATTCTTCCCCATATGAAGATAAGTCGGGAGGTCATCCGCGTGAAACAGATGTTTGACGTGCTCTCCGCGGAGTATATGGGCAAATCTCACGAACTGAGCAATTTGGCCGAACAGGCCAGTTTTCACGTCGAGAGAAGAACGGCCGCGTTCTTTCCGCCACTCGCACTGGGTAATTTAGAAGATTTCGATAGTTCTGTTCCATTCAAGAGTCTATAACTTGCGTGAGCAAAGTACTGGGAGACGAATCTACATGACAAAATCGCAATTTTCGACCGAACAGGACCATAATTCGCTTACGCCTTGGTTCGTGGCAGGCGGGCGGTCTCAAGATTGGATATGTGGTAGATTATAATGTGAAGGAACGTATAATTTTCAGCCGAGGCTGTACCTATCGATGCGTCAGAGTGGCAATGATTCGTTGGAGCGAACTCCGGTTATACATTTTTTCTTGTATTGCTCTTCTAATGGAAGCAGCACTCAGGGCGGCGGATATTTCTTATCTGTAGGAATGACATCTTGTTCTGTGTCCAAAAACCTACAAATCTAGCGAAATAACGATAGTGTGCTCGATTCCGCATGACGATGCGGGTTAAAATGAGAAAAATTATTCTTGTGAGAATTGAATCAAAAAATCGTTTTCCGTGTAGCACACGAAATGTTCGATTCCGTTGGGATTGAAACCAAGTGTGAACTGATTCTCATGTCTCAGAAAATGGCTCTGAAAATCGCCCCTACCACACACGCATCTCAGTCGTGATGCGAGGCTTGTGAAAATTGACAAATCAGAAAATGAGCGTTTTGGCAGCTGCGGCTCATTTTGATTTTGTACCACAGACCTCCAGAAGTCACTGTAAACTATCAAGTTTGATTGATCTTGAACTCGATCGTAGAGGACTAAGGTCTGTGTGAATGAAAATACACAGTATGGTTGCAATTTTGATTATATTGCTTCAAAAGCTTGACGTAAGACGCGTCTCACATCACCGTGAGCTCACGCGTTTTCAAACTTTATCTTGAACTGTGACGGATGAGTGATATCCGTCTTGCCTCTCTCCTGGGCCAAGTAATGTAATTTATAACCCAATCATAAAGTTATTGTTTCAGCAAGAGCCGAGCGAAGGAGAGGACATTTTTGAGGTAAGAGAGAGAGAGAGAAAGCACACCATAGCGAGACGAACCCGCGCGGGTTATAGTTATAGCAGTAGCCATACTTCCCCTCGCGCGCCATTCCGTCATCGCCACGCCGCCGGCGGCAGACTTACGTCGTATTCGGTTGGATGAGCACGTGCTGTCGCTCGCTCGATTCTGCTCCGTTTTTGCCGCGGATTCCTCGTCACCGCTATACGAAGTCACGGTACGCGCGTGCATATTAGACCTGGTGCAGTGGTCTCGCGACCGACCCTGTACTTAGTGGATTATTCGGGGAGCCCGGTGCAGCTTCCTCACCATACGAGGTCGAATCGCCGACCGTGCAAAGCGTCCCACCAGCGACCGCACTATCTTTTCAAAATCTCAACTTTGCTAGTAAATCCGCTTCAATCGGCTTCATCAGCTATCGGGATGATTCAAACGGGCTTCTCTTCGAAATCTCCTCAGCTACACGATGCGCGATGCCTTTTTTGTCCTAAACTCAAAGGGGAGGGGTGGGGGCGATAAACGCCCCCCCCCCCCCGAAAAAAACAACGAAATTTTACCGAAACAAAACATACACGTGACGAGTCCCTCGTTCTACTGCCAACTTGAATATACTTGGAGTACATTTTAGGACCCTATGGTTGAATTTTGGGCCTGTCCTCGAACCTGGGAATCACTGCTATGAATTTTAAGGGCGATTTTTAGCTAGAAACATGTTATAGACACTGGATATTTGACCAAAATCGTTGATTCTAAGTCGGTGAACGTTGTGCTGCCTCCTGAAAAACAATAGCGATGAATTCTGGGATCATTTTACGAGATTTTCAGCTAAACCTCGAATTCAGAAATTGCTGTTGACATTGATGCGATGCGGTTTGAGCTAAGAACGATTGAAAAAGCCTTACCACCTGATCGAGATCATGGATTTCAGCTCGGATTTTCTACTACTGCCAGCTCAAAAACACTTGGAGTGCACTCTAAAATGACTGAACATGATTTTGACGTCAATTCCGAGTCCCAAACTTACTGCAAGATGATTTATGACCGATATGAGGCCAGAAAAGCTACAAAAAAAATTGACATTTGGGAAAAAACTATGGATTTTAGATGAAGAAAACTCTACTGCCAACAAGTTAAGGCTTGACGTACATTCCAGTCCTCCCTCACAAAATTTCAAGCTCAAGCCCGAATCTGGGAATTGCTGCTGAGAGCTCTGAGATCGATTCTGAGCCAAGAGCGTGAGATGAATCGGGCAAATTTTTGCGTAATTATGAATCATAGGTTGGAAACCGCTCTACTGCCACATGAAAATTGGTCACATAAAAATCCAGGGTTGAACAGCAAAATTTTGAGCCTAATCTGAGATCTGGGGATAACTTCTGAGAGTACTGGGATCGATTCCAATACGGCATGTGCCAAGAGTGTGTCACTAGCATAGCAAATCATCCCGATTGGCCGATTTTAGCTCGGAATTCCTATTGCTGCCAGCTTAGAAATACTTGGAGTATACTCTGTGATCACTCGGCAAGATTTTGACACTGATACCGAGTCCGAGAACTGCTGCAGTGAGATTGAGTGTTGGTATTGGGTCGAAAAAGGCTCACAGATACGGCATCTTTGGCGCAGAATGATGATATTTAGTTGAATAAAAGAAGTAATGCCAACTAATCAACAATTGGAACCAATTCTAGATCTCACTCAGAATTTCGCGCCCAATCTCACCCCCGAGAATCGCTGCTAAGAGCACTGAGATCAATCCTTATCCAGCAGCATTGCAGAAAGGTAAGGAATTCTCGCATGATCGTGAATTATAGGGCGGAAATCGTTCTACTGCCACCTGAACAGCAATCGAGAATCATTTTGGGATCGTTTGACGAGATTTTGAACAGAACCTCGATTCTGAGGCAGAAATTGCAAAGTGGCACTAGAAATGAGCCAGATCTAATGATTTTAACTCCCGATAAGTACTACTACCACCCCAAGAGTACATACAGCGAAATCTAGAATCATAGACGGGAATTTCTAGCCAAATCCTGCATCTGAAAATTGCTGCAGAGAAATTTTAGATGCATATTGAGCTCAGTATTGTCGTGAATTACAGTCGATCTGATGAGGAATAGTTGAATTTTTTTCTTCAATTCTACTACTGCCAAGGTAAGTACCTTTCCATCTCGTTACAAGTCCAAAAGTGAATATTTTGAGCCTGGTGTCATGCCCCCGAATCACTGCAGTGTGATCTGCAATCAAGATTGAGCCGAAATCATCGGAAATCCGTGCGGATCCCACGGAGAATGACGAGTTTCAGGAGGGAAACCATACTACTGCCAACTCGAGAACGATCTTATCGAGTTCCAAATTTGCCAGTGAATTTTTTAGGCACATTCCCGTGTCTCAAAACTACTGCAGTGCGATCTGAGAACAATATTTGGGCCAGAGTACTCGCAAATCAGCGCGGGTCATATAAAAGAAGATGGACTCTAAGGCGTAAATCCTACTCCTGCCAACTTGAGAATGGATCCAGGACATTCTTAGTATAGCTGCGGGTATTTTGGGCCCGATCCTGTGTCTGGCGATATCTGCAGTGCGATCTGCGATCGGTATTGGGCCCAAAATTGTGGGAAACTTCTGCGAATCCTACAGAAAATGGCGATTTCTAGGGGGTAAATCGTACTACTGCCAATTTCATCAGGAATCTAATACATTTTTTAATCGACTAGAAACAATTTGAGCCGAGCCTCGTCGGTCAGAATCACTAGAGTGCGATTTAAAACCCGAATTAGGCCCTGAAACGTTGGAAATTCGTGCGGATTCCACGGGAAATGATGGGGTTCAGAATGGAAATCGTAATACTGCCAAGCCGCGAGCGATCCCACCGTATTCCATGTTTGTCAGTCAATATTTTGGGCCCGTTCCCATGGCTCAGAGTTACTGCAGTGCGATCTGAGATCGGTATTGGGCCCAGAATCATCGGAAATGATCACAAATCGTATTCAAAATCGTGAATTCTAGGGGGTAAATCCTATTCCTGCCAACTCAATGAGGAATTCAGTTGATGTCGGGATCGAATAGGAATATTTTGAGCCCAATCCCGTCACTCAGATCAACTGCAGTGCGATGTAAAACCTGTATTGGGCCCCGGATCGTCGAAAATCCGTGCGGATCCCACGGAAAATGTTCCATCTTAGGATGGGAATCATACTACTGCGACCCTTGAAAGCGACCCAGCACATTTCGAATTAGGAGAGAATGATTTTGAGCTCAGTCCCGTCACTCAGATCCACTGCAGTGCGATCTGAGATCGGTATTGGGCCCAGAATCGTCGGAAACTCCTGCGAATCCTACAGAAAATGACGATTTCTAGGGGGTGAATCGTAATACTGCCAACTCGATAATAAATTCAGTACTTTTTGGGATTGAATGAAAATATTTTGGGCTCAGTCTCGTCACTCAGATCCACTGCAGTGCGATCTGAGATCGGTATTGGGCCCAGAATCGTCGGAAACTCCTGCGGATCCTACAGAACATGACGATTTCTAGGGGGCGAATCGTACTACTGCCAACTGGATAATGAATCCAGTACATTCTGGGATTGACTAAAAGTATTTTGGGCCTAGTCCCGTGGCTGAGACTCACTGCAGTGCGATCTGAGATCGGTATTGTGCCCAGAATCGTCGAAAATCCGTGCGGATCCCACGGAAAATGTTCCATCTTAGGATGGGAATCATACTACTGCGACCCTTGAAAGCGACCCAGCACATTTCGAATTAGAAGAGAAATATTTTGAGCTCAGTCCCGTCACTCAGATCCACTGCAGTGCGATCTGAGATCGGTATTGGGCCCAGAATCGTCGGAAACTCCTGCGAATCCTACAGAAAATGACGATTTCTAGGGGGTGAATCGTACTACTGCCAACTCGATAATAAATCCAGTACTCTTCGGGATTGAATAAAAATATTTTGGGCCCGGTCCCATAACTCAGAGTTACTGCAGTGCGATCTGAGATCGGCATTGGGCCCAGAATCATCGGAAATGATCACAAATTGTATTCAGAATCATGAATTCTAGGGGGTAAATCCTATTTTTGCCAACTCAATGAGGAATCCAGTTGATTTTGGGATCGATAAGGAATATTTTTAGCTGAATCCCATCACCCAGGTCCACTGCAGTGCGATGTGAAACCAGTTTTGGGCCCCGGATCGTCGAAAATCCGTGCGGATCCCACGGAAAATGTTTCATCTTAGGATGGAAATCGTACTACTGCGACCCTTGAAATCGACCCAGCACATTTCGAATTAGAAGAGAAATATTTTGAGCTCAGTTCCGTCACTCAGATCCACTGCAGTGCGATCTGAGATCGGTATTGGGCCCAGAGTCGTCGAAAACTTCTGCGGATCCTACAGGAAATGACGATTTCTAGGGGGTGAATCGATTTGAAATCCACTCTTGCATGAGATTCAAAAGTGGAATGAAACTATGAAAATACGTATGAATATCGGGTGATGATCAGGAGTCCAAGATTTGTATGTCAATGAGAATGCAAAAACAGTAGAGTGGGTATTGCTGAAGTCTCAGGTCGTCTGTTTCCTCTGAAGATGTCGTTGATTAACAAAAGTTTGGACCTACTGAATCTGGATCTCGGCAACACCTGACAAAAATTCTCATTTCTCTTGCTTTGTCTGTTCCCCCAGACGAGACAGAAAAATTCCATTATGAGGCCTACGAGGGCGTCAAAGTATTGAATTCGTTGATATTCGTGGAATATTTTGTATATCACATTACTTTCCCACAGAGAATGCACGATCATTGAGTTATTAGTATGTGGATCAAACTTATCTGATCTTCTCATTAAGGTTCTTTTTTGTTCAATGAAACAGTTGATGATACTGAATGAGTACATACTCATGAAGTATCATACAGTTGATTGGTTACCTTCCTAATCAACAATTTCATGTACGCTTGAGAAATTTTTTCATTGACAGTGATCATTCAATTAATGAGGATGTGTATTGCTTACCGAATTGTTGCGTTGCGGAATTTTTTCTTACGACTACATAATCGGTGATCTATTAATTCTATGATTTCCCGAGTTATGAGAACATTTTTGAATGTACAGTTATCAGTTAAGTGATTCGTATGTGAGTTAATCTTACTCAATATTGTGAAAGGAAGTCTTTCGGATTTTTTTGTATGACAGGGAGAGGACCGCTTGTCATTCAATTTCATGATACGATAGAAACTTAGAACATTCTAGAGTTTGAAATGTGATGATAATGGATAAATAAACTTTAGTTGTCATTACTATACATGGAAGTTGTGCGATCTCTTGGCAATGATTCTCAGATTGAAGTCCCGACTTATGACTGGGATAGAACATGACTCACGACTCATTCAGAATTGACAGTAGGAAGCCATCCATTCAAATTTACTTCAATCTGAGATGGACTTGCGGGGGCTATCGGATTTGTCAAGTTCGGCACAAATGACGATTGACTCTCCGCCAATATTCTGAATAGGTATTGAACGAAACATATCCCCTCGTGTGCCTGGAACAAATGGAATTATTACCATTTTCACAAGGTTACGATCCCTCCTCAAAATTTTCATCATGGTTCAGTGGAATCCGCAGGAAATTTCGACGATTCTGAGCCCAATACCGATCTCAGATCGCGCTGCAGTGACTCTGAGCCACGAGAGTGGGCCCAAAATATTCCTTGTCGATCCCCGAATGTACTGAATTCATCATTCAGTTGGCAGTGGTTCGATTCACCCCCTAGGGATCGTCATTTTCTATAGGATCCGCAAAAGTTTTCGACGATTCTGAGCCCAATACCGATCGCAGATCGCACTGCAGTGGATCTGAGTGACGGGACTGGACCCAAAATATTTTTCTTCTAATTCAAAATGTGCTGGGTCGCGTTTAAGGGTCGCAGTAGTACGATTTCCGTCCTAAGATTGATCATTTTCCGTGGGATCCGCACAGATTTCCGACGATCCGGGGCCCAATACTGGTTTTACATCGCACTGCAGTTGATCTGAGTGACGGGATTGGGCTCGAAATATTCCTATTCGATCCCAAAATCAACTGGATTCCTCATTGAGTTGGCAGGAATAGGATTTACCCCCTAGAATTCATGATTTTGAATACGATTTGTGATCATTTCCGATGATTCTGGGCCCAATACTGATCTCAGATTGCACTGCAGTAACTCTGAGCTATGGGAACGGGCCCAAAACATTGACTGACAAACATGGGATACGGTGGGATCGCTCGCGATTTCGCAGTATTACGATTTCCATTCTGAACCCCATCATTTCCCGTGCAATCCACACGAATTTCCAACGTTTTAGGGCCCAATTCGGGTTTTAAATTGCACTGCAGTGATGCTGAGCGACGAGGCTCGGCTTGAACTGTTTCTAGTCGATTCAAAAATGTATTGGATTCCTGATGAAATTGGCAGTAGTACGATTTACCCCCTCGAAATCGCCATTTTCTGTAGGATCCGCAGAAGTTCCCCACAATTCTGGGCCCAATACCGATCGCAGATCGCACTGCAGTTATCGCCAGACACAGGATCGGGCCCGAAATACCCGCAGCTATACTAAAAATGTCCTGAATCCATTCTCAAGTTGGCAGGAGTAGGATTTACGCCCTGGATTCCATCTTCTTTTATATGACCCGCGCTGATTTGCGAGTACTCTGGCCCAAATATTGTTCTCAGATCGCACTGCAGTAGTTTTGAGACACGGGAATGTGCCCAAAAAATTCACTGGCAAATTTGGAACTCGATAAGATCGTTCTTGAGTTGGCAGTAGTATGGTTTCCCTCCTGAAACTCGTCATTCTCCGTGGGATCCGCACGGATTTCCGATGATTTCGGCTCAATCTTGATTGCAGATCACACTGCAGTGATTCGGGGGCATGACACCGGGCTCAAAATATTCACTTTTGGACTTGTAACGAGATGGAAAGGTACTTACCTTGGCAGTAGTAGAATTGAAGAAAAAAATTCAACTATTCCTCATCAGATCGACTGTAATTCACGACAATACTGAGCTCAATATGCATCTAAAATTTCTCTGCAGCAATTTTCAGATGCAGGATTTGGCTAGAAATTCCCGTCTATGATTCTAGATTTCACTGTATGTATTCTTGGGGTGGCAGTAGTACTCATTGGGAGTTAGAATCATTAAATCTGGCTCATTTCTAGTGCCACTTTGCAATTTCTGCCTCAGAATCGATCTCAAAGCTCTCGGCAGATATATAAAGAATCGAGGTTCTGTTCAAAATCACGTCAAATGATCCCAATATGATTCTCGATTGCTGTTCAGGTGGCAGTAGGACGATTTCTGCCCTATAATTCACGATCATGCGAGAATTCTCTACCTTTCTGAAATGCTGCTGGATGAGGATTGATCTCAGTGCTCTCAGTAGCGATCCTTGGGGGTGAGATTGGGCGCGAAATTCTGTGAGTGAGATCTAGAATTGGTTCCAATTGTTGATTAGTTGGCAGTACTTCTTCTATTCACCTAAATATCATCATTTTGCGCCAAAAATGCCGTATCTGTGAGCCTTTTTCGACCCAATACCGGCACTCAATCTCATTGCAGCAGTTCTCGAACTTGGTATCAGTGTCAAAATCTTGCCGAGTGATCACAGAGTATACTCCAAGTATTTCTAAGCTGGCAGCAATAGGAATTCCGAGCTAAAATCGGCCAATCGGGATGATTTGCAATGCTAGTGACACACTCTTGGCACATGCCGTATTGGAATCGATCCCAGTACTCTCAGAAGTTATCCCCAGATCTCAGATTAGGCTTAAAATTTTGCTGTTCAAACTGGATTGTGATGTGACCATTCTTCATGTGGCAGTAGAGCGGTTTCCAACCTATGATTCATAATTACGCAAAAATTTGCCCGATTCATCTCACGCTCTTGGCTCAGAATCGATCTCAGAGCTCTCAGCAGCAATTCCCAGATTCGGGCTTGAGCTTGAAATTTTGTGAGGGAGGACTGGAATGTACGTCAAGCCTCAACTTGTTGGCAGTAGAGTTTTTCTCCATCTAAAATTCATAGTTTTTTCCCAAACGTCAATTTTTTTTGTAGCTTTTCTGGCCTGATATCGGTCATGAATCATCCTGCAGTAAGTTTGAGACTCGGGATTGACGTCAAAATCATGTTCAGTCATTTTAGAGTGCACTCCAAGTATTTTTGAGCTGGCAGTAGTAGAAAATCCGAGCTGAAATCCATGACTTTGAT
The DNA here is from genome assembly GCA_029851415.1 of Eretmocerus hayati. Classification (NCBI taxonomy): domain Eukaryota; kingdom Metazoa; phylum Arthropoda; class Insecta; order Hymenoptera; family Aphelinidae; genus Eretmocerus; species Eretmocerus hayati. The sequence goes on from CM056744.1 coordinate 46,367,538, forward strand.
CAGGTGGTAAGGCATTTTCAACCGTTTTTAGCTCAAACTGCATCGCATCAATGTCAACAGCAACTTTTGAATTCGAGCTTTAGCTGAAAATCTCGTAAAATGATCCCAGAATTTATTGCTATTGTTTTTCAGGAGGCAGCAGAACGTTCACCGACTCAGAATCAACGGTTTTGGTCAAATATACAGTGTCTATAACATGTTTCTAGCTAAAAATCGCTCTTAAAATTCATAGCAGTGATTTCCAGGTTCGAGGACAGGCCCAAAATCCAACTACAGGGTCCTGAAATGTACTCCAAGTATATTCGAGTTGGCAGTAGAACGAGGGACTCGTCACGTGTATGTTTTGTTTCGGTAAAATTTCGTTGTTTTTTTTGGGGGGGGGGGGGCGTTTATCGCCCCCACCCCTCTCCATTGAGTTGAGGAGAAAAAAGGCATCACGCATCGTGTAGCTGAGAAAATTTCGAAGAGAAGCCCGTTTGAATCATCCCGATAGCTGATGAAGCCGATTGAAGCGGATTTACTAGCATAGTTGAGATTTTGAAAAGATAGTGGACCGTCCCAAGGCCGACTTGCGTCCCGTGGCCATCCTGCGCCGAGTAGCCGATGTCGTCTCCGAGGACAACATTCAACGTTTTGTAAGTGCTAGCTCGAACTCTCTCTCTCTTTCTGTGGCCAGTAGAATGTATTCCTCTCCGTGCCCTCCCGACCCCGTGCTCGAGCTTGCGCAAGTACTCCCACGGTCTGATGACCTTTTGTAAATACTTTATGAATATGTTTCGATCTTTTCCACTTTACTTTCATTAAAGCTTCGGTGCTTAACTTCACCCCCTCGCTCTTATCATTTCATGCTCCCTCTAAACATCCAAAATATAGAGTAAGTAACCCACGAAATTAAACCAGGCTCTGCCTGGATGTGCCTGAATAAATCCAGTCACATTGGCGCCCAACTCGGTTCTATTTTATTGCATAATTAGAGTACAATCCACACAAATTCGAGCACGTGGTAGTGTGTAATAGTGTGTGTGAATTATGAGTGTGAGAGCATAATGATTCGAGTATGAAAAATCCAAGTGCGGTTGGATTTTCGGAGCAAATTTCCTGCACCGCGTGGTCTCGACGGCCATTTTGCTTAAAAATTTTCGGAGCAAATAGAAGCACAAAATTTTCGCGACTTTTCGACGCCTCGACAGGAGAGGCAAACAAGACCATATATGGTCATACCCAACATCGCGCGATTGTCGCTCGCTCGCTAACGAGTTAAAGTTCTCTCTCACGAGCGCGAGAGAGATAGCGATATATAATATAATATTAAATAAGAATATTTCATGCGCGTGGCATAGTTCATTCTAAAATCACGCGATTTAAACTCGCCATGCAACAAGTGTGTGGATGAAACGTGCACTATGAAAGTGCACAGCGATGCAAGCGACAGCAATATATATATATATAGATATAGTGATATAGCGTTAGGCGTTTATAATCGTCCCAGCGTCCCAATGCGTTCCGAAAATTCTTGCGGTCGATTGAAATAATTCGAAAGCGATCGCTGATCAATGGACACCTGAAATTAATTGTTTATTGATGAATTTAGCAATTTTCAGTGCAACTTGAGTCAATTTTGAAGGTCTTTGACCAATATTTTCAATTCCCTTTGTAAAAATTCTGAAAATTTTTCTATTGAATTGAATAAATTTCTAATGACTCATGCACACTTGTGCATTGCAAATACGATTGTTGCTAACAATTTTATAAACAAATTCGAGTTTTTTGACAAATAATTGGTCAATTTCAATAGACCAAAGTGCAAACGACCACATATAGGTAACATTGATCGGTCTCGTCTTTGACTTGAATATATAGATATACCAATACCCTTGAATAATATATATAGGTATCCTGACGACTACATAAAGTCGAGCGCTGCGCTATAGAATAGGCGTGCGTATTTGGACTTTGTCCACATATTATGGGTATATAACGTGCGCGTAGCAAAATAAAAAATTGTTATTGTTAATTATTTAAACAATTTACAGTAAAAATCGAACATTCTCTGCAAAGAACACCCGATGTTGGGGTAAACGAAGCCATTCAAAGGAAAATCAAAATTGATTTCTGAATATTTTTGAAAATAGCTGTTTTTCAATTTTTTGACTTTTTGTATCAGAATTCGACTGCGATAGCAACAGATATCATTAGGAGTCCAAGATTGCGATTGACCCAACTGTTTACAATAATTTTGCAATTAATTTAACAATAAATTTTGCAATAAACAAAATTCCAAAAATTCATTTCTCCGCTTTTTTGCAAATTTTTGAATAAAATTCAATACTTTCCATAAATTTGACTTCACAGTCAATGAAATTGAATGAATTTTGAAACTTTTGCAGCATTTTTAAAAATCATGGCGGACGAGAACGAAACTTTTTTCGAATCAGAAGCAGACTTGACCTGTTGGTTGACTAGTCTGAAACCAGATGAACAATTAGAGACAATTCGCAAACTTGAACTCCGAGAAGATGGAGATAAAACCATCCAAATGGAAAGGCTTATGCGCTGCCTGTTAGGTGATTATACCGGATCTGACTTCATTGAAAATAATAAATTCGAAAATGATGAAGATAAATGATGAAGATTTAAAGCAATATAGGATAAGATTGCGTAGGGATTTAGTACGAACTGCGTATAAATCGGTTCGCGGAGACCACTACATCAATGAAGATAGCAACGTCAACGCAATGGCAAGCGGAGGATTAACATCGTCATTTATACAAGAGGAAGAGAATGTCATCTTTCCAACAATAGTCAGCGGATCGACGACAATTACAACAACATCAATGCCCATTTCGAAATGTACAGGCAGGATGCCTCGGCAAACCATAACCTCTGCGACCTCGATGAACAACAGGCCTATCACTAGTACCACAGGTAGTCCTACTGACCTTGATTTAGTACCATACATCTGTGATGATGGTACTGAACAACATATACCAAGAATGGTTGCAAATCAATTGAAGCGGTTGACCGCCGCGCAAAAACGGGTCGACGCATTACAATTAAATTGGCCCAAGAAGAATCGCGAGCTAGAAGAATCACAAAAACGTGCGCAAGCAATTGAAGCTCAATTAATCGAAAAATCGCGCAATTTCAATACTCGCGAATTCGCAAATAGCACGCAAATGCCTGTAGGTCAAAGCACAGTTATACCAACGAGCGTGCCGAGGCTCGCAAGCGACGCACCTCGAATGAGAAGTGTTAATCTTCAAGATACATACGAACTTCGGTGTTTCAATTCAAATGAAGATCGAACAAGACAATCTGGGCAAACAGTCATTCAATCAATAAATGCAACCAACAATCTGCCAGCACCGCAAGTTGTGCACAGTGGTATCAACGATACCTACGGGAGAAGTACTCAATTCGCAGCCAACCTGTCGACATTGGAAAAATAGTACGACAATGGAAATGGACTTTTTCGGGAGATTTAAAAGATGGCAGCATAGAAGAATTTTTACAACGAGTTGATGAATGCAAGACCCTATCTAGTATTGCGGATGGAGGCCTTATGAATGCACTGACAGAATTACTCACCGGTCCAGCTTTGCGATGGTTTAGACAATCTCGGTCCAAATGGACAAATTGGGCTGCATTCAAGACAGATTCTCGAATATGTTTCGGTCGAGATAAACACTTTCAGCAACGACTCATCCGCGAAGCAGAGTCTCGTTCGCAAGGGAAAGAAGAGCGTGCAAGAGACTACATTGTTTGTCTTTTAACAGCACTTGACAAATTTGATACACCATGGAGCGATGACCAACAACTTGAACTTTTATATCGCAATTTGCATCCCACAATTCAACAGTGGGTCCCTCGCGATGAAGTCAAAACGGTCGACGACCTCTTCACGCTTACTCGAGAAGCAGAGTATATTCGAGATAGCAATAAATTTTATCGTCCGCCCCCCAATCCTGATCAGTGTCTCTTGCCTGAACTGGCATATAAACCACCCGAGACGAAAAAATCAGACGACAATAAATCTCAACCTAACCTAGCAGCAACCTCGGTTGAACCATTGGTTGAAACAACAAAATTGATTAAAGATTTGATTCAAAAAGAATTGAAATCGCTGACACTGCCTGCTGCGCCCCCAGTGCCTAGGAAAGCTCAAAACACGAATGCGCCATCCTCGATTGCGCAAATGACAGATGCAGTGGCAAAAATAACTGATGAAAAATTCGAATCATTAAAATGGCAGAATACGAATACGTCTGCAAATAAACCTGCATCGAACCAACAACGAAATAATTCAAATAATGACAAACCTAAAACCAATATGGTCCCTAGACCTAAACCGGTCATTAAAAGCGACCACAATAAGGACAAAGAACCTGGTCCTGGTCCGAAAAGTAGATTCTGCTGGAACAGCTTTTGGCCTGGATACACGAAAAATGACTGTCCTGAATGTCGAAAAAAGGAGGAGGAGGCGACTAGGTAAGGCCTCTACCGCCTCTCTAGAGGATATGGCCTCTGGTAATGGGTTGGTCAGTGACCAACAGCCAGCCACGAAACCAGGACTATATTCCACGGACTCTCCAAGTCCATCAACTGATTGTGACAATGAAAAACCACTTGGCGATCATCCTCGCTGGTGGCTCAAGACAAATTTAGGGAACGCCTGTGTTCGCGCTTTATACGACACTGGCGCATCTCGAACAGCTGTTGGGCCAATCGGTCTACAATTAGCTGCTGCAATTGGAGCTCGTGTGTCGCCCTATCGAGGCCCACACTGCCGCTTAGCAACTGGTGAATTAGCGCGACCGGTAGCGCAAACCAAATTGCCAATTGAGGTTGCTGGTGTAAAGAAAGACATTGCAATGTTCATTTATGAAAAATTGGCCTGTGACCTAATTTTGGGAGCAGACTTCGCATATTCTTTCAATGCAATCCTTGTTCCTGAAGAAAGCACTATGACAGTGGAAAGCGAGAAGGGCCCATCAGACCCTTTTACTGTTGAATTTGCTACTCAGGGCGATTTAAATACAGCCAACCTCGCACCAGTTGGCATTGAAGATCTCACTGATAAGCAGCGCGAATTGTTAGATGACGTGTTAGACCGAAATATAGTAGTACGTGGTCCAAATATTAGTTGCACGGACCGGATTGAACATGAGATCGTCGTCGAGTCATGTCGACCGATCCAACAAAAATATTACCCCGTATCCAAACGGATCGAGGACGAAATGCATGATCAAGTCCGGAAAATGCTCCAACTCGGAGTGATCAGAAAATCGACGAGCGCATTGTCTAGCCCCGTGGTAATGGTTAGGAGATCGAATGAAGAATATCGCTTTTGTGTTGACTACAGAGAATTGAATAATGTTCCACGCAAAAATGCATATCCGATACCGCAAATGGATGCAATTCTACGGAAGCTTCAAAATGCTAAATATAGCAGCACTATAGACATGAGCTCCGCATACTGGTCTATCCCACTTGAAAAAGGTTCAGAACAATTTACGGCTTTTACAGTTCCCGGATTAGGTTTGTTCGAATTCACAAAATTACCGTATGGAGTCTGTAATGGTCCTGCGACCTACCAGGCCCTAATGGACGATTTAATCTGTCCTGAATTAGAGCCATTCGCGTTCAGTTATTCAGACGACATCATCATAGTAACTGAGACGTTTGAAAAACACCTAGAAGTACTCGAGCTAATTTTGAAAAAAATCAAAGATGCCAGTCTAACAATCAATCGTGAAAAAGTCACCTTTGCAAGGACGAAGTTAGGTACCTCGGAGTCCTAGTCAATCGTGATGGCTTTCGACCAGATCCAGAGATAACAAGCCAATTGTAGAATTTCCAGCCCCAAAGACTTTGAAAAAATTGCAGCTTCTTAGGCATGGCGTCGTGGTATAGAAAATTCCTGAACGATTTCGCCACGATCGCCGAACCGCTCACTCGCCTAACCAAGAAGGGGACGCCTTTCTTATGGACAGATGAGCAACAGAATGCCTTTGAGCAAATAAAAATCATGCTTGCAACGGCTCCAGTCTTGACTCGGCCTGATCACAATCGCGAATTTCAAATCCAGACCGATGCGTCGAATAGGGGCCTTGGAGCCCTGCTTGTTCAAATGGTAGATTGTGAAGAGCGCCCTCTAGAATTTGCTGGCAGAGTACTCACGCCCCAAGAAAAGAATTTCTCTTGTACAGAACGAGAATGCCTGGCTCTTCTATGGGCAATAAGAGAATTTCGGCCTTACATTGAGGAATACCCATTCAAGGTAATAACTGACCACAGTAGTCTGCGTTGGTTATTCAATCTACGGAATCCCACAGGACGCCTAGCCCGCTGGGCACTTGAATTACAAAGCCATGACTTCCCCATACAACATCGACCAGGAAACAAAAATATCGTACCAGACTGCTTATCTAGGATGTACGAAGACGAAGAAACGCTCAAGACACCTGGTCTAGCGACCATTAGTGTAGAAAAATCCACGCAAGATGCGTGGTACATTGAAAAATTCAACGAGGTCCAAAGTCGACCAAAAGAATTTCCAAATTGGAAAATCGTCGGTGAAAATCTTTACCATCATAAGCCCGACGGCGTGCTTGACGATCTTGGAATTGACAACGATGCGTGGAAATTAGTAGTACCGCAAGAAAATCGTTTACAAATCCTAAGAGAATGCCATGACGAAGTAACAGCAGGCCACTTCGGTCGATTTAAAACACATCAACTTGTTATACTACATTACTTCTGGCCAAATTTATACCACGATGTGGCAAATTTTGTGAGAAGATGCACAATTTGCCAACAATGCAAAGTGCAACAACTTGCACCAGCCGGCCTCATGGGCAAACGGTCAATCACACGACCATGGCAAGTTGTAACAGCCGACACTTGCGTGTTTCCTCGCAGTGTTCATGGCAATGAATATATGACAGTCTTTATTGACTTATTTTCAAAATGAATGGAATGTGTACTAGTTCGCAGAGCAAATGCACTGACTGTGCGTAAAGCTCTGGACACCAAAATAATTCTACGTTTTAGTACTCCCGAAACTTTCCTGTCCGACAACGGACCAGAGTACTCAAACAAGGTAATAGACAAGTTTTTGCAGGAGCGTGGGATTGTACATATGACTATACAACCTTACGCTGCTCATTGCAATCCAGCAGAACAAATAATAAGAACAATTAAAACGTCCATCATTGCATACTTAGAGGACAAACATAGTCGCTGGGACGAACACGTGACCGAACTCCAGTTCGCTTACAATACAAGCGTCCAGCACTCGACTCATCTCAGTCCAGCTTTTATGAACTATGGACGTAATCCAGTTCCATCGAAAAACTTCAAACGTCAACAAGAACTCGCGTCTGCTGAAAAAGAGCTAGTGCAAGCAATAAGTAACTGGCAAGCACACATGCTGAAATTGCCTGACTTACATACGGTCGCAATGACCAACTCGCAAAAAGCTCACGAGCATCAAGCTCAATACTACAATAAAAAACGACGTGATGTTCAGTACGCAATAGGAGATGCTGTTTGGAAGCGTAACAGAGTCCTATCATCACAAGCTCAGGGTTTCACAGGCAAACTTGCACCCAAATTCGACGGCAAATTCATCATCCTGGCTCGACTCGGTTCAGATGTTTACGAACTGGCCGATGAATCGGGCCAAAGCATCGGAAAAGTGCATGTCCAAGACCTCGAACCCTATATCGACGGCGAAGAGCCCCCAATCGAACCTGAAACCGAACAATCAATAATCGCCCCGTTAGATGACGATTCGTTCAACCAAGGTCCATGTCGGGTACTCAGATCCGCAAAAAACGTTGCGCAAAAAGCAGATACTCCGAAATTGAACAAAACACGGGGGCGACCGCGAAGAACGACAATCGTAGTTACTATAAAACGCGTAAAATTCGCGCCCTCAATCGGGCATGAATCGAATGACCATATAGTCAAAGTGACTCCGCCAAATACGACCGACGCGGTGCCAAAACGACCGCGCGGCCGACCAAAAGGATCGACAAAAAAGAAGATTTTGAATGCGTCAAATGTATACCCTATGCGCACTAGATCTAGTAGTCGCTTGGCAAAATAGTGATTCTATTTTCCAACTTACACTATTTTGTCGTAGAACTCTTGTAGAAAAACTCTTTTTTCTTTGTAGTGGACGTCTGTCCGTAGGAAGAAGAAATATAGGGAAACAACCTAGAAATAATTTGTTCCAGGAAATGGATTTCCTCAATGACAGCAGTGAAGTCACCGAAAAGTCACCAGAGGAGGTGAGAGAGGCGATGGAGCGAATGCGCCTATTCAATGAAGAATGGGAAGAACAGCTGGTCGGAAAAGAGGCTGAAGCGGCACGACTATCTGCCGCGACAGCAAGCACCCCCGCTGATGAAAATGTCAACGCTGACAATGAGAAGGATGAAGCCAGGATCCTCATGGTCGAATAGACGACTATATACTAAAAATGGAGAATCAGAGGGCAGACACAGATGATTTGATAGCGGAATGCTTCGCATTCCAGGACAAATACGGGAAGGCCAGCGTTGACCTTTCCGGTCAAACAAGAATCGAGCACTTCGAAGACACCATGGAAGACTTGGCCATGATCGATGAAGCTCACAACATCCGAGAACGCCGCCGCGAAGCTCGTCGCAGAGGAAAAGAGAGGAAAAGGCGAGAAGCGGAAGAAATGCGGCAACTTGAAATAGAGGCCAAATGCGCCAATACTCGGGCGGTCCAGCTTCAGCGTCAGCTCGACCAGACGAAAAACATGCAGCACTTCAAAGAGATAGAAGAGGGTAGAAGTCGTCACAGAGAAGCTTCTGGAAAGAGGGCCCTCTACGACGTCCCCAGATGCCCGATCTGCAAGTGCCAAGGGTCATATGACCCAAAAGATTGTCCATTCGCGGACAGACACGATGAGCAGTAGATCTTAGACCGAAGAGTGGGTCGACGACCGGAGATACGTGGTCTCCGACCGATCAATAGTTTCATAACTTTTCATTTTTATGCGTTGGTCTACGACCACTCAGTTTATATTCTTTCCTTTTTCAAGGTCAATTGACCAAATTTTTATAGTAGCAATACTAAGGTCTACGACCTAATATCTTGATAATGATCCAAATACTGATAATATTTCCAATTTTTATTTCATTACGGTCATACGACCAAATTTCCGATTGTCTAGGTTAGCTAAAACTTACACGGTCAACGACCATTGAATTTTCTCTGAAAATAGTATGTTTATTCTTTGAACGTTCGGACTTACCTGTCAAATGACAACTTTTTTAGTATTTTTGATTTTTTTCGTGCCAAAGAACAAATCATGTCCGATTATGTAGGTCTACGACCAAACAATCATGTGACAAAATAGCCATTCAGTATTTCATTTTTATAAATTCGAGCGCTATTCATGTGAAAAGTATGGATTGAGCGATGTATGGTATGATTTCGATGCACGAGGCGTGAATACGGACAAATGTCCTAAGTATGATCTGTGTACTGTGTACGATGTATGTTCAGAGTGCTGTAGGCAATGAACGATGAGTATACTGTACGCCTAGTATGATCCAATAGTGACGGTCTATTCAAGAGACCAAGTGATTCAGTGAAACCAAAAGTGATTTCCTCTGTGGCACAGATGTGCAGAACAGAGCAGTCAAAGACGCTCTCCAGTGTTCTACGATCTAAAGTTTATATGAATGGTTGCTAGAAGAGTGGATTTCATGTCTGCATGTATGATATCCCCACCGTTTTTGAGGAATTACATCAACATTTTGTAAAATTCACTTTTTATTTCAGAAACCCAAACATGATGCAATCATTGCAATTTTCATCCCAATTTCATGACTACAATGGTCAATTCTTCAGTTTATTTAGCCCAGATTCAGAGAGGGTAGGCTTCGAGCTGGTACGCCAGTCGGCTACCCAGCGTCTGGGGGAGGGGTGTGACGGATGAGTGATATCCATCTTGCCTCTCTCCTGGGCCAAGTAATGTAATTTATAACCCAATCATAAAAGTTATTGTTTCAACAAGAGCCGAGCGAAGGAGAGGACATTTTTAAGGTAAGAGAGAGAGAGAGAGAGAAAGCACACTATAGCGAGACGGGCCCGCGCGGGTTATAGTTATAGCAGTAGCCATACTTCCCCTCGCGCGCCATTTCATAATCACCACGCCGCCGGCGCGGCGGTAGACTTACGTCGTATTCGGTTGGATGAGCACGTGCCGTCGCTCGCTCAATTCTGCTCCGTTTTTGCCGCGCGTTTCCTCGTCGCCGCTATACAAAGTCACGGTACGCGCGTACATATTAGACCTGGTGAAGTGGTCTCGCGACCGACCCTGTACTTAGTGGATTATTCAAGGAGCCCGGTGCAGCTTCCTGACCATACGAGGTCAAATCGCCGACCGTGCCAAGCGTCCCACCAGCGACCGTCCCAAGGCCGACTTGCGTCTCGAGGCCATCCTGCGCCCAGTAGCCGACGTCGTCTCCAAGGACAACATTCAACGTTCTGTAAGTGCTAGCTCGAATTCTCTCTCTCTCTTTCTGTGGCCAGTAGAATGTATTCCTCTTCGTGCCCTCCCGATCTCGTGCTCGAGCTTGCGCAAGTACTCCCACGGTGTAATGACCTTTTGTAAATACTTTGTCAATATGTTTCGACTTTTTTCACTTTACTTTTATGGAAGCTTCGGTGCTTAACTTCACCCCCTTGCTCTTATCATTTCATGCTCCCTCTAAACATGCGAAATATAGAGTAAGTAACCCACGAAATTAAACCAGACTCTGCCTGGATGTGCCTGAATAAATCCAGTCACAAAACAATGTGAATTTTGTTACAGTTGAGCCTGATGAGGTCCACAAAATATGTGGACGAAACGTAGCAATATAATCAAAATTGCAACCATACTGTGTATTTTCATTCACACAGACCTTAGTCCTCTACGATCGAGTTCAAGATCAATCAAACTCAATATTCAAACAATTGAGGACGATTCCAAGTTTCGAATTCCAATTCACTGTGAACTATTGAATTCATATCTTCCCCTCTATTCCAACATCGAGGATGCCATGTATTCACATACACATTTGCCAATTAGAATAACGGAAATATGAGGCTCTCATCCAAATACATGGGAAAATCTTCTATGCCCTAACAAATCCACGGCGGAGCTCCAAAGTGATTTACGCAAGCATTCCAACATTGTTTGAGCATTACTTGGACCAAAGAGGAGTTCATGAAGAATGTGCTGCCGTTCTGCAATTCTCGAAATTTAAAAGTCGAAATCGCACAGTTCCTGAGACTTGCCCATGTCTGGCGAGTTCTTGAGGCCAGTCCGGAGGAGATCCAAATTTTTTGCTCAATAGATGGCGCGTTGACCGCATTGCATGCGATCGGAAAATATGTGTAGCTATTTTTCCTTATTGAACCTCAACCTCTCATTTCTAGCCCAACAACATCCGAGGAGAATCATAATCCTTTGGCACACTGAGTGACTCATAATGCTCGATGCTCACTCTTCTTCCTGGTTTTTTCGAAGGGGATTCAAAATTTTCCGATGTTGGATGGCTCATTTGATTAGAAATCCAAATACATAGGCGGGATACTATGTCATTTTGGCGGAAAATGATTTGCTGATGGATGATAAACATGATGTGGCGAGATACCTCCGTGTTTCGACCCCATTACCAGTTCCAGGTTTTCTCGTTTCCTCCTCAACAGATTGAAACGAATTCTCGTGTAGTTCCGTGAACTACGATTTGGAAGGCGGGATGCTATCTAGCCAACTTATCCAATTCCAATGAAAAAGTATAAAGGATGATACCGCTCTCAGAATCATTGCATGTAGCCGCAACCTAAAAGTACGTCGGTGCGTGTCTGGTTGCTGTTCTGCGGGGACTCTGGACTGGCCTTACCGTATAGGCTGAATAATAGAGGTACGAGGCTGGGATACTCAATCAGAATCACCACTGTTTTGTGATGTCACCATTTGAGAGCGCCCTTCGAGATATGTTCTTATCCACATTAATGCCATCCTCGAAAACCGCATTAGACAAAGTTTCTGTAGCAGTTTGGATGGTGAAATAGAGTCAAATGACTTGCTGAAGTAGAAAAGTAACAGTAGCTCGCAAGAGAATTGCCAAGACCACATTCATACATATATCAAACATCTACGGAACTAAACATATTCATTTCCGCATGATGAGCAGGTATGAAGAGTGACACCCATGAGACCGCATGTTTTAGCGCGTCAGATGCTAATGCTTTCTTTCAGAATTCATATTAGCAACCTCCTTTTTTCTCGGTACATACGAAAAGTTCAGAGATTCAGCTTCAATTCTTACTGAGTGTCCCTCTGTGAAGAGTATTTCATTAAAAGTGCGGGTACTACCTCAAGTGATTGTGAGCAGGCGAGCGCTTGGCACGAAGCACATCATGAGCAAGACGCTCGCCGGACAGCTTAATTATAAATGATAGTGAAATACTCGAGCTCGACCCCCCCCCCTTCTGTTCCAACTTCCGACCCTACTCTCGCCCGCCGCGACTACAACACGCGAACACCGACGATCTCCTCCCTCTTCAGCGAGGGGAGGATTGTGCCGAGCATAGGAAACGAGATATCCCTAGCCTCCTGTTCAGATACACGTGTATCAAGGTAAGGAAGTCTGTTCACTACCAATTCACACAAAAAATGTGAATGGATTTTAGAATGGATTGTTGTTAATAATTTCTGGTAAATTGTTATGAGTCAGCACTACAAAAATCCCATTGAATAAGTCTAATCACACACGAATCATCATTTTTCATGCACGATAAAACGAAACGCCACGAATTCCGCTGCACGGAATAATACTGTTACTAGCGGTATTTCCTCGCTCGCTCACGTTCGCTCGGCTTCATTTCATTCGGAGCGTTCGATTTTTCGAAATTTATTAGAGTTCATTTTATAGATTCCTGTTATACGTGTATCTTGCAGTTTCCAAGTTTTGAATTCACATATGAGCGATCAAGGCACCATCTTGTGGATTTATTGTGGAATTGAGATCAGCGCATACAAAATGTTTTCCTCTATCGCCCGACTCAAGAGTGCCCATGAAAAATTGCCTGGTGAAATTCTAGCGATTCTCATGCTAGAATAGAAATTCTCCCACGATAATATCCCCATTGTGCCAACCAGGGTAAGTTAGAAATTTGTAACAGTTATGACCTGATATTATTTTCACGCACACTCAACCACGCACGCACACACACACACGCACACACACACACACACGCGCGCGCGCGCGCGCGCACCTTTACGCAACGATACACCCACTCACAATCGTTCGAATTCGCACTCATGCGCACGCACACAAACGTACACACACGCACACACACACAAAAACCCACCACACACCGTAATCCATCCACCCAACACACACACTCACACACTTACCCAATATCACCAATATAGGTATTCAGTCGAGTCCCAGACTTTGGTCTTGACTCCAAACAGGGAAAAGGTTGCCAGATTGTACTGCGCAAACGTAAACGGTAGGTGTTGTTCAATACCCAACCGAGACACACTTGTTCAGCTCCATGAAAGCTGTGTCAAAACTTATCCACATCTGCACAGTTCCACACCACTGTTACTTCATATAAGCAGCTACAGTAGTGCGAAATTTGTCAGTTGTGGCATTTCAGTGTCCATGCAATAGCAGCACCTACACTCGTCCGTGCGTGTAAGAACTGAGAGGGCTCAGCGAAACAACACACCGCGTTGTTCTGCTGACGGCGCACTAACAGTTTGCTGCGGATCCACTGACGGTGCACTAACAATTTGCTGAGGATACCGGTGCGAACTCCTATACCACATTTCACCGCAAGCAGAGTGGATGCGGTTCTCCCACCTTTGTATCAAGAAGATAGTACACCGGAGACAACAAGGCATCCATGGCATCTACAATTAATCACAGGTAAGTCAAGAATTATTTAGTATTTATTTATTGTTGTTAAAACAGATGCCGAACTCGACCCAGGGAAAACAGTTTTGCATCATTGTATTGCATGCATACAGCTACAATGGTGCGGAACTGGTCAGGTGTCGTCTGAAGACACACAGCGATGGCATTCTCACAGGCTCAGGAGCGGTGATAAGAAATTATCAAGAGCTTCTTGTTCTTGTGGGAGGATGCCAGAAAAATCAACTACAAGTCGAAAAGATGATGAAGCTGAGACAACAATGGATCAAGACAACAAGTAGTCAGTGGGATCAACAACTAACTACGGGTGAGTTATCATTTCATCATTCATCAAATAAAGAAAGTAATTCTCAATGAATAAAATACCCGGTCAAATACACACAAATACACGCGCCCACTCACACTCAACACACACTTACATACTTACACTCAAATACACACACACGTACCCGCACTCACACCCACACACACAAACAAATAAATCGATTTCATTCCGGCAAAAATGATGTGATATAATATTTATATTTATTCGATCAGACATCGAACTCGACCCAGGGCTCAACAGTCCTGCATCATTGTAATAGCATGTATGCAGCTACAATGATGCAAAATTTTTCAGGTGTCGTTTGAGAGCAAGCAGTGATGGCGTTTCCGCAGACTCAGGAGCGGTGGTAAGGGATTGACAAGATGTCCATGTTCTCGTGGGAGGATGCCGGGAACACCAACTCCACGGAACCTCCAAATGAGCCAGGTGAACAAGAATTATTGAAAACATACTTAGGATAATATTTTTTCCGGTAATCTATACAGTTATTAGAAATGTTCAGTATTATATTATATAATATATATATTTGTATATTTTTAGTATAATTGAATAGTATAATATGGTATAATCGTGTAATATTTAGTTTTATCGAATATATAAGAATAATGTCGAATTGATCCTCCAAATTACAAACAAAGTCATAAGGGACGAAAATTAGCCGTCCCTTCCCTTATAACAAAATTCGAGTCCCATTACAAAACATTAGTGAAATAATTAGAATAAGGAAAGATGATATTGGATTTTCGAGAATTTCAATTTCCTTCAAGAATATTTCAGACAATTCCAAATTGACTGTAAGAAACATTACTCTGTTTCTCGGATTCTAATCAAGAGCATGACGATAGGACAGATTCACTTCAAAATATCTAATAATTCTCTATTTTTTAAAAAATCACATCACATCAGAGTGAAAATTTTCAATTCCAAGACGACGTGACAAATACAAACGAAGAACCCAATACTCGACAATCGCCTGCGGAGGGGTGCCTTACAAAAGTGCTGAAGTGATGCCAAGTATTAGGTGTTCTCATCAGCTGACAGACGGATCCCAATATAGAACTTCAGCGCAATAGAATCCCTGCAACCGTGAGTCATTCTACACACATTTTTTGAAGGTTCCTTGTTATCAATGTCTCATACATAGGATTAGATATTCTATTGTGAGCTTGAAATTATGGGCTACGAACAGACATACTCAGACTGTCTCATGAATTGAATATGCTTCCGGAAATGATTCGAATTTCCCATCATTCATCATTCTAATATATTCCTTACAATTAATTGGGAAATACTTGAAACATTTTCTTCATTCAGTTCTCAAACAGTCTTAAAAAATTCTCTATAAAATAATTATACGATAATTAATACTACATAAACTATAGCTATATGTCACCCAAATATATGTACAAAAACACATAAATGCTTCAGAACACACTACATACTGAATACTCACGTATACTGAATTTTACACACATTCACATAAATACACGTTCGGAAGCGTAGACACGATACCGTGAGGTAATTTCCGTTTAGTCCCTGAGCACAAGAGTGACTAATTCCACTGTGTACGGCCGAACACGGGAAGAACCAAATTACGGAATCGTGACCATACACAAAATCATAAAATACACTCACACACAAACCTTCGCATTATGAACTGCCTCATATAGAGGACTCACACTCACACACTTGCACAACATATTAATAAATCAATATAGTTAAGCCACGGGCATATATATTGGACACAGCGGTAGCTGTGCTCGAAAGTATGGCGAAGCCTTCAAGCAGCTCCGCTGTGGTATATACGCCCAAGTCGGGCATTCTAACCTCCTTTTGATTTTCGAAGATACATTAGACTTCAATGTGGACTCCAAAGACACGGTATTCCCATATCGAAATCGTTTGAAATAAGAGGGCTTTTCGTGTAGAACTTTGATTTTGATGATTAATTTTTTATTTGCTGAGATATGGAATACCGTATTTCGCTGATGTCGAAATCGTTTTTGGAGAGGAACTTGTTTTGACGGACATTACGTAGTTCGAGAGCGCGAATTTTCAAATGCGAATGAATGCTGTAGGATAGATGATGATTCCTGGCTATGGAATGTGCAAGCCCGAACTTGTGTCGTTTGCAACTACGCGAAAGAAAGTGTGGCTGTGTGTGTGAATGTGTGTGTCGTCTGCTGTGGTGGGACGCGGAAGGCACGGACATTACCGATCGATGATTCGATCGATAGCTCGCGCGGACATCTGGATATTCGAGATATGCGGATTTAGCTCAAGTACTGCGTTCTACACATGGACCGAGTCAAATCCTTTGGTATATCTACATCTCAAACATTCCGTGATGTGATATAACTCAAACAGGTATTATGCGTTAAAAGTATGGTGGTTCATGTTATTGTCGCAAAAACAGTAGTGCAGATGTACCACCATACTTTTGACCCATATACCTTTTTGAGGTGTATCAAAAATCACCGAAATATATCTGCATGATCTAAACACGACATGCTTGAGATGTTGTAGTGGATATATATCC
Organism: Eretmocerus hayati; assembly: GCA_029851415.1. Classification (NCBI taxonomy): domain Eukaryota; kingdom Metazoa; phylum Arthropoda; class Insecta; order Hymenoptera; family Aphelinidae; genus Eretmocerus; species Eretmocerus hayati. The sequence goes on from CM056744.1 coordinate 46,384,384, forward strand.
ATGAAAAGAATCGCAATCGAAAATCAGAACTGCCAACTTGACGTACACATAATTTTCCATCACATATATATTTTATAGAGACATATATACATATACTTATATATATATATATATATATATATATATATATATATATATATATATATATATACACACTTTACGTCGAGTTGGCAACACTGATTCTCGAACGCGACTTTAGTTTGGCAGCCCTGCTCAGGGGATCCGGACGGACAGGAATTCGCACGTGGCTTAGTTATGTTAATTCCAAGAGAGTCTCAGTTGTCACTCTGTATGGTACAATGGTCATGCCTCCGGAATTCCAGCGCGATGATCGACGGATCGATTTCATGACGGACGAAATTAATCTTCGGGAAAGAATTTTCAAATTATCAATCAAATCCTTGGGCCCTACAGTACGACTTGAGCCGGTTACAACTTGAACGAGAAAATTACCATCTCATAGACTCAGGAAGCTGTCAGTCCATAGTCTGAATTTGTAAAATCCACAGATTCAAGAAATAAACTGCATCCAAGAATAAATAGATTGCATCTGTTCTAGGTGTGCCAGCTGCGCCTCGTATAGAGTGTAGATGAACGAATGAGTGTATAAAAGGATGTAGTGTGTGTATGATGTATAAAAATGTACGTTTCAGTGTATGGACGAATTTGACAGGTGTACTGAATGTAGAAAGCGTGTTTCGAGTGAATAAATGAACGCAACGCGAGGAATGTATGTTTAGTGATAGGAACGAATGTGATGTGTGTATTATGCTCAGAATGTACGTTTTAGGTGTATGAATGAATGTAATGCGTGTTTTATATTTAGAATGTACGTTTTAGGTGTATGAATGAATGTAATGCGTATTTTATATCCAGAATGTATGTTTTAGGTGTATGAATGAATGTAATGCGTGTATTGTGTTTAGAATGTATGTTTTTGGCAGATGAATGGATGAAATGCGTCTAATGTGCTCAGAATGTATGTTTCAGGTGGATGAACGGATGTAATGTGAGTATTATGTTTAGAATGTATGTTTTGAGTGTATGAATGATCGTAATGTACGGGTTATGTCTAGGATGTATGTTTTGAGTGTGTGAATGAATGTAATGTGTGTTTAACGTTTGAAACGAATGTTTTGAATATTTGAATAAGAGTAGTACTTGTTTCGGACCTTTAGCGTGAAATTCTAACACATCTTGAGTATGCAAGTGAAAATGAATGGTTAAGAGCGCGAGGAGCAAAACACATAAGACGCGGGACTGGCTAACAAAGGAAAAGGTTAACGAGGTGAGGTAGAGAGAGATTGATTGATTGATTAATTTAGGTTTTATCAAGGACGGGGGGGGGTAGAAACCCTATTCGCCCACATAACAAGTGTACAAGCATAGTACATAGAAAATCATGATTGTGAATTCAAATATATACATATAAGGTATCTATTAAAATGAGGAAACGGTAGAAACGGCATTCATTACATTGAAGTGCTGAGGAGATATTTCCATCCTCTAACGTTATCTCGAGATGTAATTTGGAGGGGGGGCTCTCAAAACAGGAATTTGATTGTATTCACAATGAAGGATGATGAATAGTATCGCGTAACGGTAGGGGGGTGGCCTCTATGCCTTCACAAGATGCACGCTTGAACCAGTCGTCACGATCTCGATCTCGCAAAAAATCCAAGAGTATGATTTTCAAAGTATCCAGGCTCAGCTCAAAGTTCAAATATAGAAGTTGATTAAGAAGATGTGAGGCTCGGATAGTGAAGGACTGGTTGAGGGTTTCTGTTCGGGGAGAGCGATAGGTGGAGGAGGCTTTGTTTTTCCTCTCGGACTGGCGTAGGCTGGTATTTCCAGTAGCAAGCGAGAACTTAGACCTCAGGAATGTTGGTTGGTTATACTTGATGATAGCGAGTGCGAGGGATCCGAGCAGATATTCTCTGCGGCTCTGGTCAGAGAGCCAATCAAGACTGACACGATAGGGTGTAACAATAGCCTGTCGAGGGATATTCCCATAGATGAATCTTATGCAGGCATTTTGTAGACGATGAAGATTCAAGTTTTGTTCCCTGGTTAAACCGGTAAGCAATGCTGAGCCATAATCGAAATATGGCGGTACCAAGCTACTCACAAGTTGTTGCCTCAACGGACGAGGCAGAGTGCGAGCAGCAATTCTGAGGGAATAGAGGGATCCATGAACGCGCTGACTGATTTGGTTGACTTGTTTACCCTAGTCGAGCGAGCGCTCGACAAGCACTCCAAGACTCTTGATTTGCTTCGAGTAGGATATAGGCGTAACCATAACTTAAACCTGAGGCGTTTTTCGAATCTCATCTCTTTGAGATAGAGTTTGCTTCCTAAGATGATGACTGACGTTTTAGAAGTGTTGAGATTTAAGCCGTTCTCTGTGGCCCACTTGGCAACTGCTTGGGCATCTAAAGATATGAGAGCAATGTAGTCCAGCAGCTCGTTTGGAAGACAATGAAGGTAAATGCTTGAGTCATCTGCAAAAATGGTACATTTGGTATGTAGCAGGGTCTCTGGGAGGTCATTTATGCATATCAAGAAAAGAAGGGGTCCGAGCACACTTCCTTGAGGAACGCCAGTTATGAGTGAAAGCCACGATTCATGCATTCCATCACTAAGACGAACAGCATGGTGACGACCGTGGAGATTGCTTGCGAACCAGCGAATAACTCGGTCACTGCAACTGATTTTCCTGAGCTTCATCAACAGTTTAGCATGTGACAAGGTATCAAATGCCTTTGAGAAGTCGAAAGAAATCGGCACAGTGAGCATTCGTTCATCTATGGCACTTCGGGTGTCCTCGAGAACCCCGAGGAGGGCCGATTGGGTCGAATGATGAAGCCGGAAGCCAAATTGACGGTCGTGAAGTAAGTTCGAGGTCGACAAATGATCTGAGAGCTGCTTGTAAACTATTCTCTCCAATCCTTTTGAGAATTTGGATATTGCGCAATAGGACGTGTATCCGAGGGTGTCATGGGAGCAGATATCTTCGATAGAGGGATGATTGAAGCTAGTTTCCAAGAAGTAGGAAAATAGCCTGATGAGAGAGATTCATTATACACGCGTGTTAGGTGTGGCCGTATGTCAGGAAAAGCTAAGTTGGTCATAGAGGAAGAAATCTCGTCCGCGCTCACACCCCTAGACTTGCTGTCAGAAAAAGCTTGAGTAACGTCAGTTTCACTCACTAGTGAGGAGTCAAATGTTGGGATATTTGATGGCAACGGCATGGAACAGATGCGTTCGACTTCTTCATCTTTTAGTGCATTACCTATGCTCGTTACGGTAGCATAATGTTGATTCAGTGTTTGAATCGAACAAATCTAGGGGGGGACAAGCGGGGGCGAGAGACTATCCCCAGCTCCCGAAGTTCGCTCTATCTGGATTGAGAGTCTGGAGCAGATGAACTCTGTCAGCGATATACGCGTTCTCGGCGTTATCCAATTGACTTTCGACTTCTGCACGTTTTCTACGATACTCAAACAAGAGATCTTGCGAGTTCATGCGACTTGCCGTACGAAACAATTTGTCACGCTGATCCATGAGCCGACGAATATCAGCTGACACCCAGGGTTTTTTTGCGGAGGTGCCATTGAAGTTCCTAATGGGTGCTAGCTGATCGAAGGCTTCAAGTGTGGCGCTGGAAATCGAATTTACAGCATCATCTAGGTGACTCTTAGCAAAATCAAAAAAGACGGGGGAGCTTAGGTCTATGGGTCTTAGAATAGCATTATTACTGGAGCTTAGAATAGAATCATGTTGAATATTCACAGAGGGACAGGGAGGGAAGGGCAGCGGTAGACAGGGGCTCTGTCGTGCGTGGACTACACAGTGAGAAATAGGTTCTTGGTCTGTCACAGGAAGGTTCTGGTTGATCTCGAGCAGCTCGCTTCCGATCAGATCCAGTAGCTGAGGTTGACTTATCTTCGAAAGATTTCTCACAGAGATGGGTTTTGCAGGAATAACTGGCGTTTTGATACTGGGGTCAATTCCTATGGAATCATGTCCAGCAGCGAACGAGGATTCAGATTCCCTGTGTACAATGAAGGCCGTTATATTTCGAAATAGAAAAAGGTCCAAGCGGGTGTGATGCAAAATTTTATCTTTCCAAATCGCATGATGCGTGGGAGCTGAATTGACAAGATGGAGTAAATGGGCACTGAACAGATCTTTGAATGATAATGACTCAGAAGTATTGGCTGCCATATTGAAATTGAAATCACCAGTTACAATAGAGTATTCATGAGAAGGGAGAAGTGGAGATAAGACGTGCATAAATTCAAGTGGGTATGCTGCAGAAGGTCTCCGGTATACAACAGAGAAGAATAATTTTGAGTTACTTGAATTTATTTCAGCAATTACATCCTCGGGAGTATTATTTAATTGAGGATCAGATTGGTGTAAGATTGTAACAATGAATTCAGATCCGCCATTGAATCCTACTCCGCCACCTTCCTTGCCAACTCTATCGTGCCGACAAAAATTATAACCAGGGATATTATACGGAACAAATGAGTCATTCGGCCCTAACAAAGTCTCAGATACAGCCACGATATGATAGCGATGACTTGACATCTGCATCTCAACAAAGTTGAAGTTTGCAGTGAACCGGTTTAGGTTGATGTGACCGACAGTGATATGAGATCTTGAAAAAAGGACAGGAAGAATAGGGGTCCGTGACAGACCTGCGAAATCTCATGCATCTACATCCATGCGCTCATCGCGCTGATTTGGCACAAGAGGAATGAAATCATCTTGATTAACCCTCTAGCGCTCACTGGGTCCTGTGGGACCCACTTCCAAAATCCAGACATGACGAACACCACGGCAATATTTCGGCAATTGTGCATAGTAATGGCCTTCTTCTAGGCCAAAACTGAAAGTCGGTCAAGATACGAGGCCCTGATAAAGCGTACATAGTTTTCAGGATCACGCGAAACTCAGCGCTCGCGCGTCGATTGACAAGGACGTGAGTTCACGGTCTAAATCGGTTCATGTAGAGATCCGAATGACTCCTAAGCATCCAATATCTATTGGAAAATATTTTTTCCGCCCCTCCTGAAGGTATCCATGGGTCGGAATGGTTCGAATGGGAAAATTGTCCAGGGGCTGGTCAATTTAGAAAGTGGGCCCCACAGGACCCACTGGGCTTCTGCGACATGGTATCCGTGCATAAATATCTTTAACGTAAAAGAATATTTGGACGTGTAATTGTGCGTGAAGTGGGTCCTGCAGAACCCATTGGGCGTTCGCGTTCACAGAAGTCACGTGGTCGTTCGAATCGATCTCTATCGAGCGTAGCTCAGAATTCCAGCCGTCGAATCTCTGAGAAAATTGTTGTGGATATGAGGTATGACTCGCAAGAGCACTTCCTCAAGTTTGCGGACTGCAAACGAAGATGTAGGCTCTGCGTATAGAGTGAAGTATACTCTTTCTGTGAGAAGTGTCAAGTAAATCTTTGCTGTAATGTATCCAAGAAACTGTTCCTATGACGTCCATCATAAGAATTCCGATCAACTGAGCAATGTTATAATGTTCTCATTGATCCATGATTGTAAGCTTCTTCGTCGAAATTCACTTTAAAAATTTAAAGATACAAGCCTTTTGTTCAGAACAAGGAGATTGTTTGTGTAGATTCAATATTATGACCTGAACGCCCAATGGGTCCTGCAGGACCCTCTCGAAAAATGCTGTTTCCGGTTATTTTTGAGGAAATTGCGATTTGTCACGCCCATCTAGGAGCCAAATGGAAACATTTGAAGTAAAAAAAGAAAAATAAAAATCCGTGTCCTTGATACCTTGGGCGCTAGACGGTTGGGGATGGGAATGAGGTTTGCTCGGGGCGCAGGTCGCATCATAACGGTCAGGTTCTGCACAATTGGCCTCAGGTACCCGAGTTCTCTAGATTCAATTGATGCCGTACGCCAAATTTCATTAACTTGTGAAGGCAGAACAGGATTCACGTATATCTTGTCATTCTCAACCGAGCCAAAAACATCCTGAGCGGTTTTGGCCTTCAGACCCGAAGCTTTCAGAAGAACAAAATCGCGAACAGTGGAGGAGCAGAATTTGGCAACTAGGGCAATTTTCGCAGTATTTTGTACCTGCGATGAACTGTTTGTAGCACGCGGGTTATTACCAGGCTGAGCAGTAGGCATGCGAGAGGGAGGTGACGTCCATCGCCTTATAGACAGGATTGTTACACTACACGGTAAACGCATTCGATTGCTTTTAAAACTTGAGCAAGAGTAACTTCATCGGGAGTAACAACTGAATCTGGAATTTAGATATTCAAATTTCACGGGGGTTAACTTGGGTTCGTGTAGCGATGAAATCCGCGCGTAGGCTAGCAAATGCACGTGCATGTTCTTCCTCGTTATCTGTTAGACGTGACTCTATTGTTGTTAATTGCGTTTTGAAGGATGAGTGAGATATCTCGAGCAAAGAACCAAGTTTCTTCAAGTGGTCAGGAATCTTCGGATCATTCTGGAATTTTTGCGCTCTGGACTCAGAAAGTTGAGACATGTTTTTAGATTCAAGCGATTCTACTTCTGTCGACGGTAAGGTCTGTCGAAATTTAACTCTACTCAGTTGAACTTGAGCGTAACTCGAATAAGTTGCGCTCAAGTTTGTTGGATGATAAATTCTTTGTTGAATAATGAAGTAGACAATCAAGCTATTCTGTCACATAGGGAACAGTTGTCTATGTGGTTTTCACAGATTGGTATTTACAGTGCATCCACCCAGCTATCATCCATCCATTCACTCAACGCCCTACGACCACTATCCATCATATTCACCCCTCTCACGAGGGCTACCTGATATGCGGGCAACCGGATGGACAGCTTGTGGCTGAGCATCTAATTATCATATGAGCTATCATTGGTGAATATTGAACAAAACTAGTTTGAATATCAATTCAACCAGTTAGTTGAAGTTTTTTGGATGAATTTTATAATGTGTATACCATACTTTTGTCTTAGATACGCTGCGACGGGCCCCTTCGCTATGATACCAGTACAGCTCCGGTACCCGCGCAATTCATCGAACAGACAGCGTAATTCGACCTTTCGCCACCAGATGGCTGTCTCCAATACACCGTTCGCAAGCGAAGCACCTGCCAGCATTGATATCCACCCGACGACCGCTTCGAACAAATCAGTCTGCACCGAGCAGCGAACTCACGCGCCTCTCTTGGCACCAGGAGCTCTGGTCCAAAAGATGGCTCTAGAGTCTAGCAGCTGGCAACTCCTCTCTGTCTTAGGAGCTCTAAGATAGATGAGACCATCTAGTAGACGACTTCTCAGGAGCGCTGAGATTCGCAGTTGACCGCGACACCGTCACACCCACTTGTGGCCCGGAGGGAGCTCCTCTGTGGCAGTAGAATCAGACACGTCGGCTTCCCGGGAGCTCCAGGAGTCGAACCCAACACACCGGTGAGACCCCCGCGTTTTGGCCCGGAAGGAGCTCCTCCGTGGTACCAAAGTAACGCATAGTAGTATTGTAACCAGTATCAATCGTTCATTGGGCTAGACCGCATTTGTAATACACACGTCAGTAATGAATATCAGATTCCTCAGACATATTTATCTCTCATGACCATTTGTATATAATATCTTATCTTCTATATATATATTTATATATATATATATATATATATATATATATAAACTCATCTATACAGTACTTATGACGACCGACAGTATAGATACCGTTGTTACACTTATCAATATGTTATGACGACCGGGGGTTAAAACAGTGATTTTACGTTCAAAAACTAAACCATCCCTCGTGGGAGATAACCGCCGAGGAGATAACAGTTGTTCTGCTTAGACAGTGGTTTCGCGTTCAAACACTAAACCATCCCTCGTGGGAGATGACCGCCGAGGAGATGACAGACGTGTGCTCAGACTCCGTTTTGCGTTCAAACACTAAACCATCCCTCGTGGGAGATGACCGCCGAGGAGATGACAGACGTGTGCTGAGACTCCGTTTTGCGTTCAAAACACTAACCATCCCTCGTGGGAGATGACCGCCGAGGAGATAACAGAAGTTTTCTGAGACAGCCGTTTCCGGTCGTCATAAGTCATGTATACGTAAAGAAAATTTTGGTCGTCATAAGTAGGTATATTTGTAAATGTTATGACGACCGGTCGTCATAACCGAAAATGTCGTCATAAGTGGGTATATTTGTAAAATTGGTCGTCATAAATGTCTATAACTAAAAATATATATATATATTGATGAAACGCTGTCTTCAAAGTCTTAAACCGGACCTAAACCCTAACTATCCTGATCCAAGTAAATCCCTCAGTTACAACGCATGGGGTACCAAGAAATACTATGCGATACTCACCGTAGACCACCCTGGATTTTTGTAGGATACTACGAGGTACTAAACAATACTATGCGATTCGATGAGATCTTATGAAATACTGAATGATGCGCGACTCTTGAGGCAGAATATACGCTTGCGATACTCTAAGATACCGATTGATATTATTAGTCTGATACTAATGAGATACTACACGATACTCGCTCCAGGACTTCTCTGTATTCTCATGCGATTCCACGAGATAGTGAACGATACTATTATATTCTGTGAGATACTGTGATATACTGTACAATACGTGATTTTTGCGGCAAAATATAGGCTTGCGAAACCATCAGATACTGATTGATCGTATTGGCCTGATACTAATGAGTTACTATACGATACTCACCCTAGGACTACTCTGTATTCTGATATGATACCACGAGATAGTGAACGATACTAATGGATTCTGTGAGATACTGTAATGTTACGTACAATACGTGATTTTTTCGTCGGAATATACGCTTGCGGTACTATGAGATACTGATTGATATTATTGGCCTGATCCTAATGGGGTACTATACGATACTCGACCTAGGACTGCTGTGTATTTTTATGCGATTCCACGAGATAGTGAACGATACTATTAGATTCTGTGAGATACTGTGATATACTGTACAATAAGTGATTTTTGCGGGAAAATATAGGCTTGCGATACTATTAGATACTGATTGATGGTATTGGTCTGATAATAATGGAATACCATACGATACTTACCCTAGGACTGCTCTATATTCTTGTATGACACCACGATATAGTGAACGATACTATTGAATTCTGTGAGATAGTGGGATATACTGTACGATACATGATTCGTTGAACAGAATATGCATTTGCGATACTATGAGATACTGATTGATTTTATGGGCCTGATCCTAATAAGGTACTATACGATACTCGACTCAAGACTGCTCTGTATTCTTATGCGATACCACGAGATAGTAAACGATATTATTGGATTCTGTGAGATACTGCCCAGAAGACCATGTATCGTACTGTATATCACAGTATCTCACAGAATCCAAGAGTATCGTTCACTATCTCGTGGAATCTTACGAGAATACAGAGCAGTCCTAGGGGGAGTATCGTAGAGTATCTCATTGATATCAGACGAATAATATCAATCAGTATCTTATAGTATCGCGACCGTATATTCTGCCTGAAGAGTCACGTATCGTACAGTATCTCATAAGATTTCATTGAATTCCCTAGTATCGTTTAGTAGCTTATAGTATCATACAAAGATCCACGGTGGTCTACGGTGAGTACCACATAGTATCTCTTGGTATCCCATGCGTATCTAAGACAAAAGTATGGTATAAAATGTAAGAAATTTATCCGAAAACTTCAACAAACTGGATGAATAAAAATTCCAACCAATTTGGTTCAATATTCAATTAATGATAGCTTATATGACAATTGGATGCCCAACAAAAATCTGTCTATCCTGTTTCCCGCATGTTGGGTTTCCTACGTGAGAGGGGTGATGAATATGATGGATAGTGGTCGTGGGGCGTTGGGTGGATAGATGGATGGATGATGGGTGGGTGGGTAGATGATGGATGGATGATGAGTGTATGGATGCACTGTAAATCCCAATATGTAGAACCTACATAGACAACTCTTCCCTAGAACAGATGCAATCTGTTGAATCTCGGTGGCAGTTTATTTCTTGAATCTGCTGCAATTTGAATCTGTGAATTCTACAAATTCAAACTATGGACTGACAGCTCTCCGAATCGATAAGATGGCAATTTTCTCGTTCAAATAAGTTTTAACCGGCTCAAGTGGTACTGTGGGACCCAAGGATTTGATTAATAATTCGAAAATTCTTTTCCCAAGTCTCTTTTGAAATAACGGTATCATTCCATGCAACGGATTTCGTCACATTTTGTTTTATCGTGCATGAAAATTTTTGGTCGTGCCGACTCATAAACAATTTACCAGAAATTGTTCACAACAATCCATTACAAAGGATCGCAAATTATTTTCATTGGGGAAGAATCGTCTCGCATTCTCTACCATATTTTAAGAGGGGATGGTTCGCCTAAGCATGTCATCGAAACCCATAGATTTTGTGGGAAATTTCCTCAGTTCCAGAAACCTTGAAAATATCAGACTTTTCATAGCATACGCTATTTATACAGCGAGACGCAGAAACTGCGTGTTTCCGCGTCGAGTCGTATAAAATCCATTTTTGGTTGTTAATCTTGAGTGGAATATAGGCCAGTAGAATTAGCTCGAAAAGGACGTTGTTTTAGCGGTGGAAGATAGGTGCTGGTTTTATTTTCTTTCAGGTGCAGGACACTCCATAGAAACACCATATAAACATGTCTCCTTACTTCCGAACAAATTTCGCTGGCTGGAAAACATCATTAACAATGAATTACTGGAAAAAACGACACTTTTTGAGGAATTAATGCCTGTAGCTCTGTGGGTATAACTTTAGTGAGTTCGCTCTCATTTCATCTTTTAGCTGTAATATTGCTTAGAAATACCTGTCCAAACATTCAATTTGTCCATTGTATTTTGAAGCAACAGAAATCAGTAAGTAAAGGATAATCTCTTCATCAAGAATAGAGTTCTTCTTTATATTCAATTGATTTCTCATCCCTACTTGGTACAATCATCTGGACCTGATGCGGAGGAATAAACACATGGAAAATTCGATGTTGACTTGAGGTATATGGTCGAGCAGCTACTCATCACAGGAGAGTGTCCAGAAGTCACATTCATAATTCTACGTTATCATAATTCTATTTTAGCGATATGTGATTTTGATCAGATGATCACATGGATCTACTAAACTGCAGCACAAATCAGGTGTGACGGTAAGCAGACTTAGTTTGCAGACCTAATGATGCAGTTTTTCCCAAACCTGTGATGTCAAACTCATCACGATAAACTAGCCCGGCTCAATTACAGACCATTAGCTTAGTGGTAAAAAGTCATCACGTGACATTGATTTGAATGGGTGCCCAATTTCTGATGATTATTCACAATTTATTCCATTGTCCGTGGATAATACTCCATTGTAAGTTTGTTCTTCATGTTATGAACTCCATTTTGGCAAAGTCATGTCATTGCATACGTGTTCCCCACTGTCAACACAGTGAGTCAGATTCTCAAAATGTAGATTACTGTATACACATTTATGATATGAAGTTGATCCGCATCCACACTGGGATCAAGAGCTAAAGACAGATGTGAAGAAATGTGGGAAGAAATGAGGAAAACACAGTCACCAATCATTTCAACGCTCAAAAGCAAATTGAGGACTCTTAGCAGAATGACGAGGGCATAACAGTTCTTTGCTTATGTAGGACCTATGTGAGGAATGAGACATAATACTTGTCAGGGTACTTTCCAGATACAACCTGAAACACCAGTTTTTGTCTTGGGTGATGGATTGAGCCTGAACCAATCAATATAAAATATCAGGATATATCAATCCAACTCATTCAATAAATTATTATCGATTACCGAGATCTCATTCCATGATAGTCTTAGGCATATGGGCACAGGCATGATCTTACTTTGACAGAGAATCACTAACAGTTTCAATGTAAATCAGGCTTGGACAAATATTACAGAACAAATATCAGAATATCCATGTATACTTCTAGCACCCGAATTAGAGGTCATCTACCTTCAACAAATTGTCACATGTGACCATTGACAAAACTGTATTGGAATAAATTGAAAATTCAAGAACAAGAAATTAGTGCATCAATTAATTCACATCTCATTCACATATACAAAATGAACTTGATCCACGATACAGAATTTTTCATGGTAAACCACTGAATCAACTTGCTTGGTTCATGTTTACAGCTAAACTTTACCAAACTTTTGAAAAGCAGTCTTATTTTGTATGAGACACATACCTTGCGCTTGCATTGTTTGGATTGACTTTGTACACTTTTGATGAAGAAAGGCATATTTTCAGAGGATGGTGAAGAATGTTACTTCCTAGATATCTTCTGAGAGAGAAGCTTCGTGATCTTTACAAAAATTCACTTTTTGTGCTGTAAGAAGGGCAGAGAGAAGGAGAGTGAAACCCCGGCTCCGTTCCGTTGGATGTACGGAAAAATTGATCTGCGGAATTCGCTCCGTGATAGGGTCCCTAAAATTAATGGTCTAGACAAGGGGGGGGGGGCAGCCGCCGTATTCAGCGATCCACACGTACACGGGCGCACTGGTGTGTGCTGTGGGCATCGGCACACACACACTCATGTAAGCGCGTGCGTGTCTCTGCCTCAAAGAGCGGGGATGAGCAACGGGCGATGTATTATGAATTGTGAGCGCGGCATAAGCTTATACAGCTGTCAGTTAGTTTTTAAGCTACTGTTGTGTTGAGTTCTCTGCGGCGGCTACTCATCAGTCCTGCATCTACACATTGTCGCGCTGTGCTGATACGGGCGCTTAGGGCGCCTGCGCGCACCAGTCTCTCCTCGTCTCGTCGTTTTCCTTGCTGTCCAGTCGGTTGCGTGCCGTTCCTAGACGCGGAGCACATCGTGTTGTGTGTTCACGCTGTAACTTGCTCTTTATTGTACTAGATCGTATTACTCTGTGTACCTAGATTTTGATCTTTGTATTAGAGTCTTTTAATTGTTTGTAATGAATCTCACGTGTGACTCGCGTATTTTCTCACATGAAAATGAGTATTATTAAAAGAACCCGGCGCCCACTCTAACAGATTATGGGCCCAGCACGTCGTGCAGAAGCCCGTACCGGGGCGACTGCACATGGCTCCAGGTCGGCGCGACCACTCCAGGGTTAGGAGCTCCTCCGGGGCAACGGAAATGGAGAAAGTGCATTCGGTGACCTCGGAGTGAGTGCGGAAAGTGCCAGGATGACGCGGCGACGCTCGACTCAGAAAATGCTCTCGGAGCTCGGGCACGACCGCATAATATATAGAGGTTAGCGCGCGTCGTCACACCTAGATGCCGTCGCTCACCGGTAGACGTGGAAAAGCGGCGCGGTCGAGAAGATGCACATCCAGGAGAAGACGCGCAACGCAAAGCTGCATTCATAGCGAGTCTCGCGTCTAGAAGGAAGTGCTCACCAAGAGCGGAACATCTAGAGGTTGGCGCTTGTCGAAAGTAAATCGGCTTGTGTTAAGTGCTCACCAGGAGTCACATATTGAGGTTACGCTCATCAAGAGCCGCACTCGGAAAGTTGGCATTTTTGGGAAATCGCGTAGAACGAGCGAATGTAAACACGTGTTCCCGAGATTGTGGAGGGAGAGCCAAAATGGCGCGGGGACGCGCGCAGAGCATCTTTTGGCCTCCTTTTTGTGCTACTTTCGCATTCAACATGGAAACGGCAACTCGATTCTCGATGATTCCGTCGTGCGTGAATTTTCTCCTCGGACGAGTGATTCGAGAATGGAATCGAATAGTGTTGCGAGATGTTAGATTGTGATGCGCAATACCGAGTTGTGCCTAGTTTGAAGTGGGTTTTCTCTACCTTTGGAGACCACAATGTTCACATTGTCGTGTGTACATACATTAGCTAGAAGTTAGGGGCTTATTTCTAGACGTACAGGTTGACGCCTGCTGACATTTTCCAGAGCCGCCTAACAGAGTTTGATGAGCGCTGTGCGTCGTCAACTCGCGGTGGTGGTGCTTGCTCCAACCAGATCCCGACATTTGTGTTGACATGTCGACCCTATTGAAAAAAATTATGTCATGTACATGACATAAAAACGTGATGTCACGTTTTTTTCGAAAAACCATATCACGATCTTGGACATTCATGACATAAGTCCATGATCAACTTCATGTCATGGAAACTTGTCATGATCATATGTCATAGTTTTATGTCACGAATTTTCGTCATGATTTCCCGGATTTTCCGCGCATGTCACGGGACTTTGTCATAATTATTTGTCACGATTTTCTGAATTTTCACGTAAAACGAGGCATGTCATGTGACTTTGTCAAGATTATTGTCACGTTTCGCCGGATTTTTCACTAAAACGCAACTGAAAGATCCAGTGCATGGACAAAAAATTTATCAATAACGGTCGACCAAAAAAAAAAAGTCATGACATTGTTCCCGTGAAGATGAACTTTGCCGACACCGGGATTTGAACCCACCCGCAGTCGGATGTGTCAAATTCATAGTCCAATACCTTACCGTCGTGGCCAGCGAGGAAGGTTAGGTTACAGTCGGTAAAAGGCTTTCTTATGTTGCGGATCGCTATAGCGGTTAGTATATAGGCCACATATAGGCGTTTTGATGCTCATTCGTTGATATAATAATGACGAGCAGAATATTTTTGTCGCTCGCAGACGAGCGAGCGGACGCTGTTTACACACTTTGGATTCTTTTCCAGCTTTGCTCAAAAAACTTTGTCAACTGCGTCCGCTCGCTCGTCTGCGAGCGGCAAAAATATTCCGCCCGTCATTATTACATCAACGAATGAGCATCAAAACACCTATATATGGGGCCTATATATACTAACGGCTATAGCGATCCGCATCATAAGAAAGCCTTTTACCTACTCTCTACTAACCTTCCTCGCTGGCCACGACGGTAAGGTGTTGGACTCTGAATCTGACACATCCGACTGCGGGTGGGTTCAAATCCCGGTGTCGGCAAAGTTCATCATCACGGGCACAATGTCATGACTTTTTTTTTTTTTTGGTCGACCGTTATTGATAAATTTTTTGTCCATGCACTGGATCTTTCAGTTGCGTTTTAGTAAAAAATCCGGCAAAGCGTGACAAAAATCTTGACAAAGTCACATGACATGCCTCGCTTTACGTGAAAATTCAGAAAATCGTGACAAATAATTATGACAAAGTCCCGTGACATGCGCGGAAAATCCGGGAAATCATGACGAAAATTCGTGACATAAAACTATGACATATGATCATGACAAGTTTCCATGACATGAAGTTGATCATGGACTTATGTCATGAATGTCCAAGATCGTGATATGGTTTTTCGAAAGAACGCGACATCACGTTTTTATGTCATGTACATGACATAATTTTTTTCAATAGGGGAAATGTGATTCGAAATATGTGAAAACGCGTGATAGAGGTATGCGCGCAGATACGATATGCTTATCTGTCTGATACACTGCGGTGCAGGCGTCGGTGCAGTGGCATGATCCAAACAAACGGCATAAAACTAGATGTGTCAAAGGTTATTCGATGACAATAATAATGTGTATTAGAAGTTGCATGTGTGCATAGCTGAGATATTGCTCGCAGCTGATACACTGCAGTGCAGGTATTGGTGCGATGGCAAATTAGCAGCTCGTGTAAGGTGGCTAACGTGTCACACAGGTAAACGCTATGGCAGGTACACCACCTAATAACCTAGAAGTCAATCACAAAAAGGGATTTCAACTCCACCTAGAAGTTTATAAAAACCATAGAAGTTTAGAAGCATAGGGGTTTGGAGGCATAAAAATTTAGAGGCATAGAAGTATGGAAGAATAGAAGTTTAGAAGCATAGAAGTATGGAGGCATCGAAATTAGAGTTGAAAATTCCCAAAGTTAGAATCGGGTGGCAGATTTCGATGAAAGTAGAAACTACATCTAGACTAGACGAAACTACCGCCATCGTTTGCAAAAATAGGTGAGTGGAATTTTTTTGTGGGATCCTCTCTGGAAGACCCTCCTGATCATAGAGACGTATGGACCCAAGCCGAATTCCGATGCAACATTGTTTAAACCGAAATTGTTTAAACAATTAAGAAAAATCACTTATTTCGGCCTGAAACTAATTTTAATAAGGTAATTTGGGATATTTTGGATCGAAAAGTATTCTTGTCATTTTTCTCTAGGAGCCATCATTTCCGAGCTATAAGCGTTTCAGAGTTGAAAAAACGCGAATTTTGCGATTTTGAACGTTAAATAAAGGTAACAACAAAGCGAGAAATCGATGTTCTCAAGGTCGGGATCTATCCACTAGGGTGTCCTCTACAGGTTCCAATAGCAAAACTCCATGGTCCCGGCTCAGAACCTTCCGTTTTTCGGAAGTTTTCAATGCACTGTTTTGAATGGATCTGAGATTGACCATATATATCGGTCCGCGATGTATATAGCTATACTGGCGCCTGTAGAAACAGTGCTTTGAAAACTTCCGAAAAACGGAAGGTTCTGAGCCGGGACCATGGACTTTTGCTATCGGAACCTGTAGAGGACACCCTAGTGGATAGATCTCGACCTTGAGAACATCGATTTCTCGCTTTGTTGTTACCTTTATTTAACGTTCAAAATCGCAAAATTCGCGTTTTTTCAACTTTGAAACGCTTATAGTTCGTAAATGATGGCTCCTAGAGAAAAATGACAAGAATACTTTTCGATCCAAAATATCCCAAATTACCTAATCAAATTAGTTTCAGGCCGAAATAATTGATTTTTCTCAATTGTTTAAACAATTCCGGTTTAAACAATGTTGCATCGGAATTCGGCTTGGGTCCATACGTCTCTATGATCAAGAGGGTCTTCCGGAGAGGATCCCACAAAAAAATTCCACTCACCTATTTTTGCAAACGATGGCGGTAGATTCGCCTAGTCTAATCGTGATATCCCGTACCCGGTGTATATATAGTTCATCGATCCACTGATCAGAGTACAACGAATGCAATGCCTTATGAACAAAATGGCGGTTTCCCGGGCGATTTTCCGAAATTGCATTGATGTTCGTGCAACTAGGTTATTCATCCGTGTGTGTTTTTCTTCGGGATTGTGCAAACTGTATGCGTGTGCGATCGCCCCTACCACGCAAAATAGCTTGTCCGTCGTACGGCTAGACAGAGTGGGAGGGAGCACGTATACAGCGGGTACATTTTCGGGAATTACGCATTTAGTTATGACGATCTCTGCTAGTAGTACTAGCGGTGTGGAGTCTAAGCTATATACATACATAAGATACAATATGTATGTAATTGGACCATCGTCATTAAAATTTACAGTCAATTGGGTATCACTGGATACATGGCTGGACGTACGTTCCAAGGTAACTGGTCATATATAGAAGTACAATATCAATTGATCGTTGAATTAGAATTAAATCCAGATCTGGCATCCTCTAAGTACTTGAAGTTGAGATTGATGAGTTAGAAGCTAAACTCAGAGGATGGATTAGAGAGTAAATGTAGAAGTCAATGTTCAACAAGAAATTGATATTATTTAGAAATTGCTCGCACATTTTGAAGAGGGCTTGCGCCTCGTTACACGGATGCTGAAATCAGAGGTTCGATGAACTAGATGTCTTGGTAGAATTTGTAAATGAGGTTTGCCTCTCGTTTCAGAATTGCCAAGATTAGGGGTTTGATGAACTAGAAGTTTACTCGACTAAAAATTCCTTTTTGAAATGTTTCAGGTGATGAGCTAGAAGTTTACTTGACTAAAATTTTTTTTAAGTGTTTCAGTATGTGACCTACATCTAGCACTTGCTGTATTTCAAGCATCTCAGGAGTGGCACCTGTATCTGCTGATAGACATGCCAACAGTCAACGTGTAAAATTCCGTCGCTGCATCAACTGATACACAAGATATGCGTCTAACCCACCTGGGAGTAAAAAGGAACATCCAAGCGGAAGAGAAATGTGAAGGATCGAAGACTAACCAGATTTAGAAGGAATAAGTAAACCTCTGTCCTCGCTCGGATAGAGCGGAGTATTGTTAGAATTCAAAAGATCATTGACCCCCCCCCCCCGCCCCCCGAGAAACAATGTAATGTCTTAGAGGTAGTACTATCATCTTTCGGTGTTGCTTGATTTTCAGGTTGACAAGCTATGGTGGAAGTTCTGATCGATCATAAAGCCTACTGCTCCTTCACCCTTGAAATACGGTACATTCTTTTCTCACGATGAAGCAAGAAATTTTCATGGAGGGTATACATATATAGTGTATCAGAAGTCTGATGAAAATCACGCATTCTTGCAAGGAGGTGGTGCATACTAGAGCTTCCACCACATGCCGGAATTGTTCTTCTTTATGAGGAGTGACCCGTACCACGTTTATTACCGTACAGAACTGATGCATCGACTCAACATAATATCAATGAAATTATGACAGTGCTGAAGCCCACAATTTCACCAAGGTAAGATCTAAGGGGCTTTCGTGTCTCCTGGGCTCGTGTTTTGTCTCATCAAATCCATGTGAATCACCAGTAGGATATGGAAAAATCGATTTACTGTGTTACTTGATTAGTTATATTCATTTGGAGGGCTGATTATCAGACTTAAACTTTGAGTCCGGAATAATTGAGATAAAGATATTCTCAGGAATATTTTCAAGTAAGAACCGAATCTGCAGTCAGATTTGCCTTCACACCTCAGAAGATTTTGTAATCCCACGAAATAAATTTTTGATTTTGCTTTCGTGGAGCAGCGTTGAAGTGTGACCTTCAGAATACAAACGGAGTGGTTTCTACAAGCGAGTGCGTTCAAAACAAAGGGCCAACTGATCCCTCGACTTGCTATTAGTACAATTAGACTGATTCCGCAAACAATCTTGACTCACTCAGAAAATCGATCAGCAACGTACCAGATGAAGAAAGCACATTCTTTGGTATTTTAAAAGAACCTGTTTCTTGTGATTCCCAAAAAAAATTTGACTTTCAGGAGCAAAACAGCCTGAGAACACGGTTCCTATGTCAAAAAAGCACGAGGAAATAATGGTTTGATGAGCGTAAAATTGACTACATGGAACATTTCCAAACATGTCGAAACAGACGCATCGGTAATGCTTGGACAAGCTGAGGTTATTTTTATAACTGTTATTTAAGCATTTAGTATGCGTCCGTTTGGGCATGTTGAGGGAGTAATTCCTTGAAGTGAAGTGGACATACCGTTCCAATTTCCCACTTATACTGATCAGTGTTATTGTTATTCAACTGTGTTTATCCAACGCACTCCAAAAATATCAATTCCTTAATTTCCATCCATGGATGTTAATATTGGCAAGTATTTGTAAGATGCATCTAGAATGGATCATTTCCATACTTTTCTTGGAAATGAAAAACGATCAAGTTTATTTAAAAAGTGTTGTTTCTTCTCCGATGTATCAACGAATCAATCGGGATTTTCTGAAGAAGTATAAGAAAAAGTCAGAAATTGCTAGAAGCGCCTTCTGTGAATTCCCTGAGCTATTCATGATCTGCAGGAAAATGCGATCCAGCCAAACCAACTAGCGCTGAGAAGAGGGAGTAGACCCAGACAGCTCTTGGCTATGTATTACGTAAATGAGAGCAACCTCCTTCATAATAGCTTGGGATAATTAGTTAATTGGTTTGAGGAAAAATTGGAGGAGTGTTTGTTGCAAAACTTACGGAAAGCAGGAGATGTTCCTTCGCCTCTTATTTCAACAGACCACTTCGACTCTGAAGTGGAACTTGACTGTTTGGGATCTGGACTGTCAAATGGCTACAATGATCAGCTCAATAATTACTGCGGGCTTGGTGTTTAGTTGCTTCATCAGAAGCTCATATCTGATCTTGAGTTTCCAAGTTTTGTATGATCGTATCAGCTTTAGCTTCTTCAACTTGAATTAGCTCGGCAGATGATCATCATCTGACCATTCATCGAATTTGTAGACCATCAACTCTCACCTTCGATAAGGTCCACACGCAAAATTGTCGAGAAAATTTCCTGTCCAGCGATATCAGAACACTCAACTGATCTTCGATCTGAATGTAGGCATCAGTACTTGTCAATCGACTTCATCACATATCACAGTTTAGGAAGTTGACTTTGGGATGTAGACCAATGAAATGTTCTGATCGAAGTTGCGTGATAAGATTGTCGCACATCTGTTCCGCAAGAGTTCAGTGAAGACTGGATACTGCATTCTTAATGTTGATTTGATAAGATACTTATGGGCAGATAGCTAAGCGCTGTGCTGAAGTCTTCAAAGAAATGAAAGATAACCACCTACAATCATCATAGCCACGCTTGAATCGCTTGTTTTGATTGAAACTATAGGAACTCCAGCTTTCAGTAGAATCTGGTTCCGGGAAATTTTCGGCTAAATGGCATATGATCAATCACGACACTGTATTGAAACAGCCATTGCGTCATTTTGTAAAGGCTAAATTTGTGTAGTACTCTGCCAACCTTGCGCAAATATTCATGCGTTACGAACGCGCCTCACGTAAATGGAAAAAACATCGGTTTCTCTTGCAAGTACTGACAAGAGGTGGCGAAAGGAGGGTCAGGTATCTAGCAATAGTATGGAAATTGAAGTCTTCTTCATCATTCCGCGTTGAGCTGCTCATGTCGGTGATCCTTGATCTCTTAGGCTTTACTTCTTCTTCTCCTTCGATTTTGGAACAGTACACCTAAAAGCACCGGCCGGTCTTCCACTTATTTTTATGGGAGTAGACAGGGCAATGGTCGGGTCAGAACCCATGGTATTATTGGGAACTTCGTTTTCTTCGTTTTCTTCATTATCTTCGTCATGAATAACAATTTCGAGTTCACGATTATTACTCCACGCTTCTGCCACAGTTTCCAGGAATTTTTGCCTTCGTTGATACGTTTTACCGGTTGTCAAACTCCCCAGCATGGCCAATTGGTCGGTCACCGTCTTCAAAGTCTTACGTCTCTGCGAAAGTGTTGCAGGCTTCGGTTTTTCAATTCCCAAGATACTCACGAGCGTTTGAGGGAGTTTACGGCTATGCCTCCGGTCAACAACCAGTGGATGGTTTTCATTGGTATATTGCTTAGTCCATCTCGGCTCGAACAAGCTCGTGTCCATTACGTTGAGTCCAAAACGTTGCCGAACAGCAAATACATGGTGACACGGCAATTTGTAAGATTTACTAAAATTACAGTCACAATCTTTGACTGATGTATGGAGCATAGCGTATCCCTGTCGTATCCAGCACTTCTTCTCTTCCTCCTCTATTTCTTCAAAGTCCATCGGGGATTTCCTGTGATATTCGTTGATGACGAGTTTGGCACCTTTGGACTCTAGGTAATGGTTGATCCAATATTCGTTGCTACCCACTGGAAATCCAGTAATAGGTTTTTTATACGTCCTCTCACCAACAAATTTTTCTGCTGTCAGATTTCGCCTGTTGTAAAATGCCATAAACTTTCTTCCAAAGCCCCCCAAAGTGTTTCTGGTCCTTGTCTCAAATTTCACGATGGAGTTTGTAGATTGTACTGGATTATTCGTGTTATCACCAAAATTGGCATCACTAATTGCATACCGAGCCCATTGTTCTCTGATAGCATGCCAATTAGTTCCAAAATACTGTAAAACGTTCCCGGACACACTACTCTTGAATCGCTCATAGTGAACATCATACTCTTCAGCAGACCTGCTCTTGGTCATTCTATTGAAAAGATCCAAAGCAGTTGTCCTCTCTTGAGAAGAGATGTTCATTTTTGTTGTGGTGACGTGTCTAGAGAACGCGGTAAGCACGTGATACTCGCAGAGAATCATTTTCGCCCACGGGAACAGTTCCAAAATGACTCTTCGCTCGTTCATATCCTTATCTGTCATGACTGTTTTGAGCTGCAGGCACGCTTCAGGGTGCTCTTTCTTGAAGATAGACATAAAGGCTTTGATGGTCTCAGCTTGCTCATTTGCGAGAATACCCACCGCTACAATGTGCGTAAGACCAAATGAATCTCTGACTACGACAAAATACAGAACGTAGTTACGGAAGAAGACCAAGTAAGTACCGTCTACATATATCAGGTGAGGGTACGCTTTATAAGCTTGTCTCATGACTGGAAGCGAAAAATAGAGGACTTTGAAAGGTTTCTGTGCACCGCTGTCTCCAGAAGCTGGGTCTGATGTCTCGCATGCAATATGCACGTTAGCCCCTGAAAAAAACCGAGTATCAAAGTTTTGCGAATCGAACTTGATATATACGGAACATGTGAATAGAACAGTATGAAAAAGGGACTAGGCGGTTAAGCATGGTGAAGTGGACCTTGTCAGATATGGCTCCGAAAGTATTTTTCCCCACTTTCTAACACCAAATGATGGGGGAAGCAAAGGTTTGTAGGTCCCAAAATCGCCCCTGTTTTTTACGGCACCCCAGAAACCCTCTAAAAAACGCTAAAAATCGAAGTTCCTTCTATCAAATCGCATTCTGACGCATTTCAACGAATCGATCTGAAAATTTTTTGACATACTTTTGAAATGTGGTCAATCATGAAGAAAATATTTTCATTCCGACAACTCTCGATTGAGGCCCTAAAAAAAATTCTTCAAAACTTCAAAGTCAATTTTCTCATGTAAATTGGAAAGAACTATATTAGAAAACCATTGCATCGTGTTTATCAGGTCATTCTGCATCGAAAACGGGTATTTTTGGGATTTTTTAGGTGGTGGAACATGGTCAAAAATCTAAAAAATCGTTTTCAAAGCAAATTTTGATTCAGTAATTTGCATCTTCTGCGCATGCGCGTCCTCCTACGTCTCTGAAAGTATTCTCAATCGATAGTTGATGCAATTTCCTTTAAAATGACCCCATGAGAAAGTCAATTTGATGCAGTAAAACCTGAGATCTAGCTAGTTTAAGAAATGGAAAAATCCAAGGTACCAAATCCGTGAAGCCGTGACTCCTTCAATGGGCCCGAAAAGTGCGAATTTTGAGTCGGACTGTTTCAAAGATGTGAACATATGTTTTCGATGTAATTTTTGACGTAGAAACCGAATCCGTGGTCAGTTTCATTCCAAACCCTCGAGATCTTTCATTATACTCAAAAACCCGACCGGAGAGTGTACGGCCGTTTACATCCTTTTCCCACACATTTGAAATGTGTGTTGAATATAGGCAAAGGTTTGAACTAGTCGCGTAGAGGATGCAAGTATGTTTTCCTTTGTATTTTAACCAGCTGAAGACGATTTCGATGATTTCGAGGCTTGGGGATGACTTGGGAATGAGATTTGGGCTGATGGAGACAATATTTTGTTACATGTTCTTATCAGAGAGAACTGCATCATGCACCTTACATCTCTCTCTCGAGTTATTTATGTGCCTCAAAACCATCGCTATTGTCTTCAGCTGGTCAAAATACAAAGGAAAATATACTTGCATCCTCTATGCGACAAGTTCAAACCTTTGCGGATACTCATCATACATCTCAAATGTGTAGAAAAAGGCTGGAAATGGCCATACACCCTCTAGTCGGTTTTTTGAGTGTCATCAAAAATCTTGAAGGTTCGGAACAAAACTGACCACGGATTCGGTTTCTACGTCAGAAATTACATCGAAAACACATGTTCACATCTTTGAAACAGTCCGACTCAAAATTCGCACTTTTCGGGCCCATTGAAGGAGCCACGGCTTCACGGATTTGGTACCTTGGATTTTTCCATTTCTTAAACTAGCTAGATCTCAGGTTTTACTGCATCAAATTGACTTTCTCAAGGGGTCATTTTGAAGGAAATTGCATCAGCTATTGATTAAGAATACTTTCAGAGACGTAGAAGGACGCGCATGCGCAGAAGATGCAAATTACTGAATCAAAATTTGCTTTGAAAACGATTTTTTAGATTTTTGACCATGTTCCACCACCTAAAAAATCCCAAAAATACCCGTTCTCGATGCAAAATGACCTGATAAACACGATGCAATGGTTTTCCAACATATTTCTTTCCAATTTACATGAGAAAATTGACTTTGAAGTTTTGAAGAATTTTTTTTAGGGCCTCGATCGAGAGTTGTCGGAATGAAAATATTTTCTTCATGATTGACCACATTTCAAAAGTATGTCGAAAAATTTTCAGATCGATTCGTTGAAATGCGTCAGAATGCGATTTGATAGAAGGAACTTCGATTTTTAGCGTTTTTTAGAGGGTTTCTGGGGTGCCGTAAAAAACAGGGGCGATTTTGGGATCTACAAACCTTTGCTTCCCCCATCATTTGGTGTTAGAAAGTGGGGAAAAATATTTTCGGGGCCATATCTGACAAGGTCCACTTCACCATGCTTAACCGCCTAGTCCCTTTGTGCACAAGGATCGACCGAGTGATGTGGTATCTGAAGTTGCACGTTGTTGGGATGAAGTTATGCGAGTAAGAGTAGATCGTCTAGATAAAATGATATCGAATACTGTCGATGAGATTCATTACACCCGGTAATGGCAAGAGGGCCAAGTCCACAGGCCACTGGTGCGAAGAAGAAGATAAGTTCCATGCTCAAACTCATTATTTCCGACATGAGAGGGTAGATTCATACAAAGGACTGTTTGTGACACTATCCACGGTATAGCTTCTGATCGTTTTCTATGAAATCGACTGTCTATATGCCATTTGATCAAACACTTTCTGACGGAAATGTGTAAAAATCACACTGGTGCTTGCGATTTATTTGCAAGAGTATTACAAAAAATATGCAATCCTGTCGACCTCTACTTTCTTAAAAACCACAATCAAGAAAAGTCTTACTCAGTATCATCGTTAGACGATTAACAGGAGGGTACACCCTAATTTTGACGTCTGTTCGAATAAATCATGGGGAGAGGGGCTGAAGATTGGGGTTTCTACCTATTCTTTCGAGCTAAAAACGATGGCGAACGGTCAAGTTGGGTAAATTTGGTACAGTGGATGCAACTTTG
Organism: Eretmocerus hayati; assembly: GCA_029851415.1. Lineage (NCBI taxonomy): Eukaryota > Metazoa > Arthropoda > Insecta > Hymenoptera > Aphelinidae > Eretmocerus > Eretmocerus hayati. The sequence goes on from CM056744.1 coordinate 46,409,332, forward strand.
GTACACGCCTGAAAAATGACTTTCAGGGTTGCGTTTGACAAGGTAAATTATTCTATCGCTCTGAAATCTGCCCTCCCCTCTCGACACACGCATGAACAATGTGTTGAGCCACCGCAGATCCTGTGTGGATGATTGTAGCTGTTTTTGAGTCTTTTTTCCGAAAAGACGGTTTAGCAGTGATACGCCAGTGGTCCAGCTAGTGTACCTGGCAAGAAGTATTCTGGAACGAACTACAGGTGAATAGTGCTACATTTCCATCAAATATATCACCATATTGGAGAAACCATCGTCACACTGGGGTATTTACAGCATTCGGAATTTTGACGAATGAAAAACCGGGGAAAAACATGGAAAAGTGTACCCAAGTCACCCCACTCTACGTAAGAAGCATGAGGATTGGGTAACTTCAATACACTCTCCTATGATAGCTTCCGGTTTCTCAACTCATCTTGAGACATCGAGAGATGGTCTATGAGGTTTTCAAACGTTTCAAACAGCTTAGAACATGACTTCTGAGCGGCGGAAATTAATTCGCTCGCATAGTGGTAGGTAGAATTGAAATATTTTGTAAGTGTCCCAAAGTCGCTCAGTCAGGATCTTACTTCGGTACATTTCTTCAACTGCTGATAGCTCCAGCTTAGATACATCAAATCAAACTTTGTAGCCCATCAATCGAAAGCTGAGACTGTAAGCTTTCGATTGGCTACTGATTAATGTGGGGTTTGTCAATGTATGTTGAAATGCCGAGCCAAACAAAATGAAAAGTAACGAAATCGTACCAAATTGACCCAATTTGACGGTAGTCGGTATTAAAAAAAAATTTTTTTTCGACCATACTTATTCTCTGGCTCACGCCTCTTTTGTCGGATTGCCAAATCCATATGACATTAATTTAAAAACTTTGAGAGGTACACCCAAAAAAATTTACAGACCAATCCATCGCATCCTGTTGGACTAGACACATATTTTCGGGCCAAAAATCTGAATTTCTTTGCTAAAATGCCTCAGAACTCGAAAAATATCGATTAATTGGAAAAATTACAAGACTACTTCTGTGTTAAAGTCAATAGATTGCCTTCAAATTGTGGACAGAAGAATGGCGAGAATCATGAAAGAATATCACCAGAAAATTATATAATTATATATACAGTACCCACCAAAAATAGTGGAACATCGATACTCGCACTAAAACATCGACTGCTCGAAAACTATAGGTCGTATGATAATTTTGAAAAAAGCATCTTAAAGATCGAAAAAATGCTAACTTTTTATGTACCTCGAAATTTTTTTTTATGTGTTTTTCATGTCCAGTGTTCACTGTCAAAAAGTGAAATTTTTCAAGTCGCGTCAATCACCTGTAATTTTCACGGGCATGGACGGATCCAAAAAAACTCAACGGGATCTTGTAGGGCTTTTCAAGACCTTCAATTTCCTTCTTTATAAGATTCTCTACGATGATTTTAAGCCAAACAATCACTCTCGAACGACAACGATGAAATATGCGTGCTACCTGTATGGTTCCAAGGGCGTTCCGCCTTATTTTGATTCGACCTCATTTGTGAACATGAAATATGACTTTGAAAAAATTTCAAAGGACACATCATCGACGTGGAATTGTCTGAACTTTGAGAAAATGTGATTGAAATTTCCCTCAAATGCGCTCCTGAAGAGCTACATTCGTTTTTCTTCATATAATTATGACTTTCCACTCAAAACAATGTTTGAATCGAACGTAGCTCTTCAGGAGTGCATTAAAGGGCAATTTCAACCACATTCTCTAAAAGTTCAGACAATTTTACGTCGATAATGTGTCTTCTGAAATTTTTTCAAAGTCATATTCCATGTTCACAAACGAGGTCGAATCAAAATAAGGCGGAACGCCCTTGGAACCATACAGGTAGTACGCATATTCCATCTTTGTCGTCCGAGAGCGATTATTTGACTCAAAGTCATCGTAGAGAATTAAGAAAAAAGGAAATTGAAGGTCTTGGAAAGCCCTACAAGAACCCGTTGAGTTTTTTTCGATCCGTCCATGCCTGTGAAAATTACGGGTGATTGACGCGACTTGAAAGATGCTTTTTTCAAAATTACCATACGACCAATAGTTTTCGAGCAGTCGATGTTTTAGTGCGAGTATCGATGTTCCATTATTTTTGGTCGGTACTGTACGTCCGATTTTTTTTTTTTGTAAAATATGTTTTTCTACGACTTTTGAATATTCTGTTCATTATTTCGAAGTAGAAGTTTTTCCATCGCAAGCAAAAAGTATTCCTGTAATTTCTCGAAATAATCGAGATTTTTCGAATTTTAAGACATTCTAGCGAGGGAAATTGAGATTTTTCACCGGTGAAATGTATCAAGTCCCACATAATTCGATGGATCGGTCTGTAAATGTTATACGGGGTACATTTCAAAGTTTTGAGCCACATGAATGGGTTTAGCGATACGACAAAAGGGTCGCGAGCCAAAGAATCAATATGGTCGGAAGCCTTTTTTCCTAAAATACCGACTACACCATCGTTTTAAGCTCGAAAAAATACATGTAAATGAAGATTTTCACCTTCCTCCCGAGTGTACCCTGCCATCAAGATTTTCTGCTTACTGGTTCTTATTCCCAAAACTTCATCCTTTCATTGCCATTTTGAGCAGTAGAATACACGAGAATCGATAACACGGCACAACAATTCTGAAAATTCTTTCCAATGTATCATTTTCCAAAATCTATAAACTCCTTCACAGATAGAGGGATAGATATTCACTGCAATCGGTCACGATATATCTCATGATAGAATTTTGTTGCTACATTACCATGCTTCTCTTTCAAAAAAGCGACAAAGTTCGTCAAATCTTCATCATCTTTCTTGTCTGGTTTGCTTTTCTGTTGGATATTGCCAAGATCTTTTGCAGTCACTATGATGCTCTTGGTTTGGAATATTTTGTCCTGTATCCTTTCTTTCTTACAGCCCATTTCCAGTAGTTCTTGAACTTCTTGTATATCTTTGGGCGAACGAAGGTGACGATTCTCCGGCAGGAATTTGAAAAAAGCCTGAATATACGATAAACCACCGTTATAATTCCTGTGCCCAAACAGTTTTGGCAAATATTCCACATGTAAATAATGTGCTTGTGCCTTAATGGAGGGCCGTGAGAATTGGGGTAAGACAACGAGTTCTTTTCCAGCAGTTGATAGCGGCCATTATGAAGTTTCGTACCAAAAATCAAGTTATACCCGTGGGTTGATGAAAGTGAAAAATATTCTCCCCGGGTCGGTTTTACAAGCCATGGAATATATCCAAACTTGGGATTCTCAAGTGACAACCTTTATCTATAGGTAGATGATCAGTTCGCTTTCAGCTGTTGACCCAGCTGTACCTCGTTCCGGATCTATGACGTGTAAAGGGTCAATTTTTGTGGGGATCTTTTCGACGCATAAAAGGGAGGCATATGCGGTCCTGGTTCTACTTGACGGCACACTCTTACTCGACTCGTTCTCCTCGTGGAACCCCATTACTCTCAGAGATGGGTCAAAGACCCAAGATATGATTAGCGAGAGTACAGCATCAAAAAAATGAGATCACACGTGTGTATAATCAGCTGTAATAGTAGTTGACACGTTCGAATCATCAAAAGTGAGACAATTTCACATTTACTCTATGTGTTACACGGACAAAAGCAGAATTAGCTAGGTTCCAAGACATGTATGACAATTTAAGGGATATAGCCGGATAAGATGATGAAATTGGCCTCAGACTACATCGCCAGGAGGATTATGGGCTTCAGTTGTTGCATGTAAAATATACCTTCAGAATAAATTTAAGACACTTAGACCCCTCCACTCCGACCTACGCTCAGAAAAAGCTGTTTATCGGTATTTATTCAAGTGTGGCGAGACCAATCGACAAAAAATTCTGAAAAATAATCACCAAAACCTGTCTCAACACAACAAATATGAAAAAAATATAATTCAAGAATTTTTCATCGTCACACAGCGACTCGATGAAATTTTCAAATTTTCAAATATTCACCAAAAACGGGGCGTGAGGTGCCGGTCGGGAAGGTTTTTTTTCTTGTGTATTCCCGTGTATTCTATACAAGGAAACAATTCTTGCCCAATTTTCAAGGTGGTTCAACAAATGGAAAGAAATAAAAAAGCACCAAAAACGCTCTTTTTTGCGTACCCGTAAAGCTCACTCGAACGTACTCAGTCACTTTACACAGGAATGAGACTATCTTTCCCGAAAAAAAGATCGTTGGCAAAAGTGCGACATGAAAACGTTAGACTGATGCGTCCGTTGTACTCTTCGGTAGAATATAAGTGGTCTAACCTAATAGCTATAGTGAACAAACCCTGAGAATCATAATACATATCGTTTGAGTATACTTTAATGCGTCGTACACTTGGGAGGAGTTGATTTTTTTCCAACATCCTCCCTATCCCTACCTCCCCTCTCCCCCTAATCAGAATCAGAATAGCGTCTTTAGGTTTTTTCTCCTCATATGGTGATGAGATTTTTTCCAAATAAGATAACACGATACTTTTTGCGCACACTACCGGCTAAGTCCGAAAGCATCTAGCCTGTTATTCTTCCATATGATAGGAAAATCTCTTGTGAAAATTAAGACCCGAAAACAAGACGCCTCCTGTGGGACATACTTCCTAACCACCTATGATCATTAATTAAGGTATTTTGTTAATAGTTTAGTTTGCGCCTCCCATCTCAATATGTATCACACTCATGCAAATAAAGAAACTTTTACAAAAAAGAAAAAAAAAGATTTTTTTCCAACACGGGTATTTACCCGTGTTAATACCGCGAGCTAAGGTGCGCGTTGGTTAGCTTTCTCCAGGAAAGCCGACATTTTTGCGCTATCCCTTTGCCCCTCTCGATAAGCACAAAGATGGCCTTGCTAAAGATGGCGGCTTGCCTGGCAAAAGAAACAGATCATGAACATGCGCCTTGGCTCGCGATATTTACCCGTGTTTAAAAAAAATCAATTCCTTCCAAGTGTGCAACGGACGCACCAGTCAAACGTTTTCATTTCGCACTTTTGTCAAAGATCTTTCTGGAAAAATAGTCTCACTCCTGCGGAAAGTGACTGAGTATGTTCAAGTGAGCTCTTCACGTACGCAAAACGCGTTTTTGGTGCTTTTTAATTTTTTTCGAGGTGTTGTACCACCTAAAAGATTGGGCAAGAATTTTTTTCTTGTATAGAATACACGGAAAAATACTAGAAAGAAAATCGGTGAGATTCAAAACTAAGAAAATCAGTGGTGATTAAAATTTTTCAAAATGTTCTTTCTATTTCTGTTACATTACTACAGAATCTTGTGATTTGTCAGAATTTTTGGTCGATTGGTCTCGCGATACCAAAATGAATACCGATAAACGGCTTTCTTGAGCGTGAGCTCGAGCGTGAGCCAGCCTGGAGGGGTCTGAGGGTCTGCAATATTTCCTGTAAATTGAACTCCATAATTTTCCTGGCTATGTAGCCCAGAGCCGATTTCATCATCTTATGCGGCTATACCTCGATCTTCTGATGAATTTATTAAACTAAAGCCTTATAATCGAACAATGAAAAATCTGACAATCGCGAGGAGCTATCATTTTCATTGGAACTGGAATTTTCGCTAAGCTAGACATGAAAATTGACTATTAACTGATTAACAACTTAAGTAACTCAAACTTAAGTATTATTCTGACTCCCTACTGAGCAAACGCTATTTTCGAAAAGTTTTCACCGCGCATGAGAACGACTCGGAAAAGTACTTTGCCAGTCTCAACAATAGAATACCACATGAGTTCATTCTTTTCGATATCACCAGCTTTTGAATTGCGGGTCAAGACTTTTTTTGTGACCTCAGGTACTTTTTTGTGACCTCAGGTACATGTTGTATATGATGGAAAAAAAATGGGTAGCACAGTTTTCAGGCCTCAAAAGCTATCCTTCCGAGTTTGGCAACCTATTTTCGTTATGAGAATCCGTAAAAATCCGTTATTTTAATCTTTTGATTGATTTCTTACCAGTATAGGACCTGACAAAAAAAATATCCAATACACATATTTCCACTTAAAATGGATGAATTTCACTTTTAAGATACTTTCGGATCCGTAAAAGACAAATATAATCTCAAGAAATTATATTCTATCAGAAAGATCGGTTTTTCGGTCTAAGGCAGTATTTCAGCTCAAATTCGATATATTCCGGATTCTCCGACAAATTCTGCATCATTAACTGTTTCGAAAAAATTGGGCTGAGGATGGGCTTGGCCACCATAATAATAACTTGAGTAGCGGGATCGGCACTAAAGTGGGTACGGTGAACGATCGATTCAATGAGTCACGGGCTGCTCTTATAAACAAGGCCCAACGTCTCAGCGGCTGATTTCCGCCCTTATGAAGTCTCTTGAAATTACTAATACATGAATCACATGATCAAGCCCACCCTGAGCCCAATTTTTTCGAAACGGTTCTCGAAGTAAAATTTGACGAGAAATCAGATAAAATGTCGAATTTGAGATAAAATAGGGCCTCAAGTTCGAAAATCGACTTTTTCTGAAAGAAAGTACTCCCTGTAGGTCATATTCACCTTTCACGGATCCGAAAGTATTTGGAAAGTAAAATTCGTTCTCTTCACGTCGGAATAAATATCTTGAATAATCTTGCTGTCGGGTCCCATACTCGTGAGAAGTCAATTGAAAAGTTGAAAAATCCAATTTCTTACGAATTTCGAAAACGAAAATAGGGCGCCAAACTTGCAAGGATGGCTTTCCGGGCCTGCTAACTGTGTTTTCTATCTTCTTTCGTCAAATACAACATGTACTCAAAGTTTCAGAAAAATCCCTCATCCGCGACCCAAAAGCTGGTGATATCAAAAGGAACGACTGATTCAAGTATCATCATCTCGTTGCGGGGAACGCGGGTTCCTCGGAACTTCTTGGTATATGAAATACTATTATTGTGTATTCTGCTCAAATCTTTCATGAGTCCGATTTTGGTAACTAACGAAAGTGTCACAAATTCATCTTAAATAATTATTGAAGTAGTACATTTTTTGTTGAGATTCTACTTCAGTCTAGGTTCCGAGTCTAATAGGGTCATGAAATCTGGGAAACATAATTGAATGTCAACTAATATCTCTGGGCTAATGGCGATCTAGCATTTAAAGAAATCTTGAAAGGCGCAGCAAAAACGGGTAACATCTCTCAACAGTGTTTGAGGCCGACGTTGTCTTAAGAAAGTAATAATGCGGGACATGAATCTGATACACTTTAGCTATTCAAAACGACAAATGGAACCTCTTGCTGGGATTGTGAATGTCTTATTTCAGGATGCTGCGTGTTTTTTTTAATCTACTTGAAATTGAATCTTTTCGAGTGTTATTCTGCGACAACAGAACAGCATTCGAAAATTTTCAATTTTAGACAAAGTTGATCAACTCATAATCAAGCGATGAGCTCAATTTCTCGCCGAAAATATTCACTACAAAACCTACTGGATGAATAATTTGTCGAAAATTAAAAAAAACTGTTGAGACCTCATTACCCTCGTACGCAGGGATGTATCCCTTTCGTCTACTATCACGTAGATCAACAATCTCTGATCACAATGCAAACTCTCTCTTGGACCTTAAGGTGAGACCGCAAGTACCACTTTGTTCTCGCGAAGAATGCATTCTCTCGGAAAATGTAAAAGACACCGATCAATATCTTTATTATGCAAGTTTGCGGATAATTTGTGTTTTTTCAAGAAAAATACGGAAATAATTATTCTTGGTCTATGAGCAGCAGTCACTTTCATTCGTGGTATACCCGATCTAAAAACTAGTTTACAATACGCCAATACAATGCTCACCTCTGAACCATCGTGCCCATTGTGATCGAGTTTGAGATCTAATATGTACAGTTGTTGAGCATCAACCGTCAATTTCATGTAGATAAATGCTTCGCAATCACATTTGAAAGTGCTGAAACAGAGGAAAAGGTACTCATGTTATTTGAGAATCGTAACGCACGAGAGTTGACGATAATTGGAACAAATCGTAAAATAGTATCAGCTACAGCTACTTGTGAAACTGTGTTTCCTGATTAATAACGTAATGTGATAATCGCGTTGCATTGTTGATCCAATACGAATTTACGCAAAACTGTTATGTTAATTGTGATCAAAGACGTATGCGAAAGACAGAGAAAGGCTGATTTTACAAATTTACACAGATATGATGATATGTATATATAGCTCTCTACAACTTTGTCTGTCACGAAATTTTTATTAAATGTGGTTTATCTGATTGTGGCCTAGCAGATTCTGACCCGCCTCGAAACGGCAGATGTCCAAAGAAGTTTCCGGAGATTAGGCTCTACTGCGATTGAGGGAGTGAACCAGTGTATCTGACCTCGAAAGTAAAATTGAGATGACATAGACTTCACTTTATCACAATTCAATTTGCAGCTCATCGGCAAGAGATATCTTTAATAGATCCAGGCACGCAAAATATTGGGCTACAGCTATGAACTGCATAGTGCTATGGTGGGAGAGAAAAATTCGCAGCACTTTAATCGGATCTGGCCCAGACATGGGTCTTCCTCTCTCCATCAGTTCATAAGCGAAAGGTTGTGAAATTCTGTTACTGCAACTAATTCAAGATGCCGTGCCGTTGAACGCTTGAGGTTGCTGCGACATAATAAGCAATCGAATTTTTGATTTCATACACACACACACATACAAACATACATACGTACGTACGTACGTACAAACACACACACACTCACATAACAGTATTAGGAAGAATTAAATTTATTACCGGGTTTCACGCTCATTAGTTAGTTGTACTGGGTGTCTTTTCTTGCCAAATTTACAGTGAAGCTGAACACGCGAGTACTTGCACTCCTTATTAGCACCAGGTATTTCATCAGGTTTTAGGAGATCACCTTTGGCTGTAACAAATAGCTGTTGCCTCTGTTGGTAATAAAAATTCAAATCTGCCTTACACTCTTCCTAACTGTTGAACTTGGCATCTTTTTTGATAACTGCGTCTGTTTCGACGGTAGTTGAAGAGGAATTCGGCATGGTTGACAATGAAAACTGGAAATATGAAATTCATTAGAACCCATCGCAGCGTAGATAAAAGATCGAGTAAAAGAGAGTAGAGGAATGAAGAAATTTCAAAATGGAAACTGTAATCTGCATCACATTCCCGTATTGATCCATTTTTCTGAAAAATACAGTAATGTAGAATGATCCAATGATGATCTACAGATTAATGGGCTGAAGAGAAAAGGACACCCACGTTTGGACGATCATGGTAGAAACGTTACAAGCTTTCTGTACACAGGGGGGATAAATGGGAGGGGTGATGTATTTGGTCAGTTTTGCTAAACAACAAGTAAGGAGTGTGCCAAGGCCAACTGTTTGAATTACTGTATCAATGGGCTGAGGAGGTTGATTGGCAAAGGAGAGTAAGATTATACGAGAACAAAGGAAAGACATCGCTTGCACTCATTCACATTTGTTTGGCTGATTTACTCATCAATAGTCCACCACTAATATTCTAAATCTCAAGGGAGATTCATGTAGGTAACAGTTAACATTTTTCAAAGTAGAGAACTATAATTGCTTCAAATTAGAACAAAGGAGAGACTTGCGCTCATTAACATACACATGGGTTGTTTAGTATTCAATAGTTCACCACGAAGGATCCTAAATCACAAGGGGAGTTTGTGTAGGTAATAGTTGTCATTCTTCAGAGTAGAGAACTCTAATTGCTTCAAAGTAACTAGTGGAATAGGGCAAAAAATGTTAAGAGTGGAAACATTTGGTGTGAACACATTTTAATCAGCGCAATGCTTTTTCTCTTGAAATAGAAAGTAGTCCTCCAGATTTGGATCCAGATCTGGAGGACTGGTTTGTATCATTTGTGCTTTGCTCTATTATCTAATTTTAATTCAACTGCGTTCAACTATTAGGTGGCTCTCTTACGCAAGCTTGTGAAGTTAAATTTTGAGTCAGATAAGACGAGCTGAAGATAGTGTTTTTGATTTACAAGGATAAAATCATTGTTTTTGACTACAACACCAGAAAAATAATGAAGATAACTTGATCCACCAAACATACCACTAGGAAGATCAAAGCCAGTATCCAACTTTGTATTCTCATTGTTGTTGTCGTTGTGGAGTTGGTCTATTGTTCTTGCAGTTCTGGCCTCTGAACTGGTGTCATTGTTAATAGTATTCTTCCAAAGTTCCAGATACGTCTCATCTTCTGGCAACTGGTCCATCCTTCTCTTTAGCACTTGTTTCCTTATTAAGACTTATTTTTTGCAAAGAATTGCTGTAACTGTTAAAATGTCTGATCTAGGAATCATATTTTTTCTTGTCAAACTCTGTTACTGGTTAATACCAATGTCGATCAAATTAGTGGCATCGTGCAGACATAACAAGGTTTGATTTCATACAGCGTAATATTAACTGAGAAATTTTTGATACTAACCAGTTTTGGATATTCCATGACACATTCAGGAAATTTGTATCGAGCAATGATAACCATCTTGTATCTCACTTGATGCAAAGATAAACAGATGATCACACACTGAAAATTGTTATCATGATTTGTCACCATTATCTAAAGACATGTTTGCAACTTGAATAGTGAGAAAACGAGTAATGAATCAAAAGTTGTCTCACTTCTTTGTCATGAAATCTCATCAACATAATATTTGATAAAACTTTGGCAGTTTTGTTCGAATAAGAAATTGTTTGTGCCAAACTTGGTTGAAAGAACACTCGATGGAAGAATACCGAAAAATACCGAACGAGCTCTATTACGCGGCAGCCTAGCTCGAGTACCTATTTCTCTTTCAAACCAAAGATGTTTTCAGGTCGGATTCGTTCCAAATTCTAATAAGATAATAACAACGAAATCGACAACTCGTTATTCACGTCAATTCGTCTGAATTTCTATTAGGACTGTATGATGCCGATGGACAGGTTACTTATCATCACTCGCTTGAACTTCGGGAAATGCGAGATAAGTATACATACCTTGTCGCATTGCCCTCGAAATATACATACTCACATTCTGGTAAGTATCCGTGCCAGACGTGCTTCGACTCAGCTCTTACCCGAAACTCGATTTAACGAAGTTTTTTCACTCCTATGAAGGAGAAATCTGTTTACAGGCATTCCTCCACCAGCTGGCTCTTATCACATCGAGCACACAAGGCAAGGCTCGACATACTGGGCCAGGGTGAGAGGTTTTTGCCTGTCAATATCCTCGACAACGCTGTTTGCTGATCGACGCCATATTACCCTGCGCTTCAGTAACGAGACATCAAAACAGCTGACGATTAACCCGTAACAGTCTTGTGAACGAACTATCCACACAATTCCGTTTTGCTGCTGAAATGTGAAGTGAATCGACCGGTTGCACTCTGAAGTGAATTATGCAAGAGCAAAAATTTAAGCCGGCAGTGTCTTCGTGTCCTTAAGTGAGTGTATGTGTATGTGTATGTGTAATCAGACTCTGCAACGAGAACGTCTATCAGTGCTACCATCATTCTTACCATATAGTGAGTTCTGCCCAAATTTTGTCTAAGAATGAGAGATATAGCCTCGTTAATACTTTTTTCGAGCATCATCATTTCAACGCATCAGTAATCGGGTAAGACGATTTGCCGCTTTGTGCATATATACATATATAGACCTATAAGTCAAATCTAGCTACTATAGCAAAGCAGGTAGTAAATCATTGCGTCGATCGGTTTGTTTACATCGCGAGGCAGTACAATTGCTCACTCATGCCGCTGCCTGTCTTATGCTTCGTATAATCTATTACTTATATACTTGTCGCACAGCTGTTAAAGTTCTCGCTTAAGGTTTTCGCTGCTGTTTCATATAGACAGACGAACTTTCTTTCTCATTTTGGCATTTGATGCGGTATGAGTGATAGAATATGTCCTGCCTGCAACATCGAGATTGAGCAAGGTGTCAGGGCACTACGTGAATGCAAGTTGTGTAACAAGCGTTTTCATCTAGCGTGTTTGAAAGAATCTTGGCGGTGGAACGTAGACCTGCATATTTGCGCCACTTGTGATAAAGATCAGTCACAGTTTCCCACACCATCGAATTTGCTGGACGCTCAGGCTGGAATTTATAGTCGTTGCCCTTATCCAAAATCCTTACGGCTTCCCTTATGCTACACCTTACGGACGGTTTTCAATAACATGTCGCGACTATCTATGCATTTTTCCGTTCAATTCATTAATGGAATTCCATATTATAGATGAGCGGGTCATATTTGATAACTTTTCGGCCCATAACTGCATTTAGTCTGTTCTGCCGGTCCCAAATAATTTAATACTGCACATAATGTCACGACAAGTTGTTAGGAACCAGCCGTAAGGTGTCGGATAAGGAAAGTTGTAAGGAGTTCGGGTAAGGAGAACGACTATAAATTCCAGCCTCAAGCTCTTCCCGCCGGTTCAAAGCCTGATTGCGTCATTCCCGTCTCGCCTACTATAGAAGACGCGCCACTGTTCTCAAACACACATACCTCAGAGGTAACCCCATCGCAAAACCGCAAGCGTCTCCCTGATCAACTCACCCCCCCCCCCTTCACCATCAGACTCACGTGCATCTAAAGTATCGTGCACGGATCCAGCAAACATGAGTGAGATGCCAACATGGTTTGCCGATTGGCACATAACACACTTTTTGCCATTTGAACAGTCTGTGGACCCGCGCTTTAACTCTCTCTCTGATCGTCTAGACGTACTCGAATCCTCAGCTGCTAAAGCTGATCACAAGACCCAAACAGAACTAGCTGAAGTTCGTGCAACATTGAATCATCTGACCTCAAACGATCTGCTTACTGACTCGTGTGAGCTGCGCGTCTCAGGTATTCCATTGAATTATTCTAATAACACTTCACTAGCTATTCAAAATGTTTTCACAGCCATGAATGCTCAAGACTACTTGAAGTTCATTACATCAATCCGATTGTGGCCCATGCCCTCCAACACCAGCACTCAGTCCGCTCCACAATCTCATAATTCTCAACAGAGAAATTTCTTTTCAGCAGTAGTTAAGCTTATTTCACCATCAGTGCGTAATGAAATAATGGCTAGAGCAAATCGTTTGAAGAGTCATACCATGCAGTCAATTTTTAATGAAGGTGGAGGACAGAAAGTATATGTTACGCCTCTCTGGCCACGTCCTACACACGAGCTACTTCGGGAAGCGTACATTAAATCCAAAGAGCTCAATTACTTTCGCCCCACTGTTAGAAACCTTATCGTCTGCATGCGACCAGACCGTGACTCTCGCCTTATTCCAATTCACTCCATTGCAGATCTGGTAAATCTTGAAGCTCGGAAACCTCCACAGCATCAAAATCTAAATCACGCTGCAACCGCCCCTGGCCAGAGTCAAATGCCCCCTCAACAGTATCAGCCACACGCAGATCATATCCCAGGCCAGTCATTCTCAAATTCATGCAAACAGACTTCGAGTAATACCATGCTCCTCACAACTCAGAAACAAAACTATAACGCCCCCCTAATACGTCAATCTTCACAGCAACCTAACCTTACTTCTTCAAATCACTTTCAACTTACTCCTCGAACGCAGCCACTTCATTTTCCACCCAGCCACCCACATTCTTCCCAACATCAACAATTTCAAAACTCTCAACAGCAGTCTCCACAAAATATCTGAAAAAAATCTGCTCAGACAAGCAACCAAAAATCAAAGCGCCACTTTACCCTCTGTCACAGCAACATTAACCGTCTAGCGACGCACTTTAATGATCTTGAATACTTTTTAACCTCTCATGGCTCACTTGACGCCATTGCCTTAAGCGAAACTTTCATTGAACCGGATAAGTCTACTTCCAATTTTGCACTAGACGGTTTTGATTTCCTTCATCATGATCGTGCTGGCAAAAGTGGAGGAGGAGTAGGTCTCTACGTAAAGAACTGCTACCAATCTAGAATCATAGCCTGCTCTGATCCACAGTTTGATAATACGCCAGAATACATGTTCGTTGAAGTCAAATGGAGCTGTACCAGAATTCTCATAGTAGTTGTCTATCGGCGTCCGCATGCGGCATATCCAACTGCGCTGTTTGCAACCATCGCCCAACATACGCCACAATACGCCAATTTCATTATAACTGGAGATTTCAACTTTCCAATGCATCAAGATCACCAAGACTCTAACTACTTCCGAGATCTCCTTCTTGCACATAGTCTAGAACTTGTACCGTCGGAACCGACGCACCACACTCTTCACGTTGATGGCTTCCGGAGTGACACCTGGCTCGACCTTTTCATCGTTCCCTCGCTGAGATTTGTCCGCTCTTACTATAAGACAGACGTGCCTTTTGCTGCAGGCCATGACTTAATCTCACTCGAATTTAATCTCCCGTCACTCGCAACACAACCGAAAACCATTACAACTCGAAATCTGAGAAATCTAAACAAAAATAATCTTCATGCTGATTGCTGATCTCCAGCTGAGACTGAATCGAACGAAAGCTTGTACTAAATTGGCTTCTTCCCTGTGCTCCCATGCCTCACTTCATGCCCAGTCTTTATCAAATATCTTAATAGAGAGCTTTGATCACGTTGCTCCAGTCAAAACCGCGAAAATACATGCTCGGCAGAAACCGTGGGTCTCAGCCGATATGCGGGCACTCATGGCCACGAGAGATGCTGCTTACAGGCGAGCTAAAACATATGGTAAATCTTCTGATGTCTTGCAGTATCGCGACCTTCGGAGAGTTGTAAGTAACAAATTAGACGCTGCCAAAAATGACTATCTCTCTTCTATGCTTGATGAATCGACTGATCCTAAGACTCTCTGGAGGCAACTTGGAAGTATGGGACTCACTACACCAAAGTCTCCATCGCCACTGCGTTACTCTTCTTCTGATGCTCTCAACTGTCATTTTGCCGCTATATCCTGTCAAACCCCAGCACTTGAGCCTAGAGACGTGTCTGATGTACTCAAAACTCCTTTCAAAAATGAAATCCCAGATTCTTTTGAATTTGAACCCATCACCGGTGTGGACGTTGATGGAGGCCTAGCAAAGGCCACTAAAAATTGTTCTGGTTCAGACCTGATCAGCACGAATATGCTTAAAATAGCCTACCCAGTAATTCGACCCCACTTGATTGAACTTTTCAACTCGTCAGTGAAATCTGGAGAGTTTCCAGACTGCTGGAAAATCGCGACCATCATCCCTCTCGCAAAATGTCACCCTCCTTCCTCTCCATCGGAGACTCGCCCCATTGCACTGTTATCCGAAATCTCAAAACTTCTGGAGCGTATCGTGCATGAACAGCTAGCTCAATATTTAGCAAGTCATAGCCTACTTGATGAGCATCAATCGGGATTTCGATCATATCACTCAACTCAAACTGCACTCTTAGGATTCACTGAAGAGGTTCACCGTGGTATAGATCAACGTATGCTCACTGCGCTCATCTTATTTGATTTCTCAAAAGCATTTGACACTGTATCACACAAACTTATCTTGAAAAAACTGCGCTCACTGAACTGTTCAGATACAGTCATCAAATGGTTTGCAAGCTACCTATCAGGGAGACGACAAGCTGTTCGAGATGAAGATGGCGCTTCCTCAAAAACCACGGAAACCTTTGCAGGGGTTCCACAGGGCAGTGTCTTGGGCCCCCTACTCTTCACCATATTTATTAATGATCTGCCAAAAGTCCTTCGCTTCACCAAGCATGGGATCTATGCAGACGATACCCGAATCTATCTCCAATGCCAACCAGCTGATCTGCATGAACACATCCAGATGCTAAACGAGGACTCAAATCGAGTATACGCGTGGGCCTGTGAAAACTCAATTAAACTCAATCCGGACAAAACAAAATTCATCATACTTGGCAATTCTGCATTCCTACGCCCTATTGAGCTACCAAATCTCCCACCTCTGATCATCAACGGAATCAACATTACTCCGTCGAATCAAGTAACTGACCTTGGAGTACAACTTCAAACCAACCTCAGTTGGAAAAAACATATAAATTCGATAAGCAGCCGTGTGCATGGATCCCTCTACACTTTGCGCGAAGACGGGCTTGTTCGGGTGGTCGACCTCCGGGCTGCTGCCTCCTTCCTCAAAGGCGAGCCTTGAGGAAGGAGGCAGCAGCCCTGTGGCAGTCATTGGCCACAGCGAGCAGTCGACCCGGAATTTTTTTTTCCACGCATCATCATCGGCGTTTGGGTCGACGTTGCTGCCGTCTTGACGTCCACACCATCGAGCGACGCCGGGCACCTTCCATAGCATCCTAAGGAGCAGCGAGGAGGGCAGAGGGGAAAGGGAAAGCTGTGGCAATCGAGCCGCGGCCGGTGAGTGTATCGTTCCTTTACATACATATATATATATATATATATATATCACCACATTTGAATCTTACGAGGCGATCATAGTTGCGCGCTCTCGCACTTGTCCCCGCCCGCCCACCCGCTCTTCTGCACATACTTGAGGCAGCTATAGTTGCTGCCGCAGTGCAACGTTGCCGCTGTTTCATATGATTGAGCGCTATATATAGCACTATACTCCCCTCGCCGCGCGGCTCGCTTCCAAGACTAGTGCTCGTGCACTTGCAATACGAACAGCTGTTCTCAGTCTGTCTCTCTCGCTCATCGCTCGACTAGACTTGGCTGCTGCAGTATAGGCTCGTATTGGCGAGCGTCTCGATACATGCAGCAAATTACATCGCGAGTCGCGCACAGCTGATTATACTTGCTCCCTCGAATATCGGTCTCGAATATTGGATGCTCACTAGGGTGGGCCGAAAAATGAAAATTTTGGAAATTCAACATGCTTGGGGTCAGAAAAGTTGTGTTTTTACATATACATACGAGAAAAATTTTGCTGGGCGCTGAGAAATGACATCTTGAGGTCGCTCAAGAGCCCTGAAGGTTTTTTCTTAATAACATGCGTTTGAATGGGAAACTGCATAATTTGTACATTTTTCTTCCTTGTTCAGCGGATAACTCTGGCGCATCTCAACCTTTTTAGACGTACCTCAACTCATTTTGAAGCTCTTCTCAAGACCTTCAAAATGAGTTAAAGTGAGTCTGATTTTGACTTGATGGAGCCGAGCTATCTTGATTTTTCCCAAGAGAGATTTTTATCGAAAATAACAAAAAAATTGCATTTTTGGCCTCTTAAAGCTAACTGAGCGCATGAAGCTCCACAAAAACGAAGGGGCAGCACGTACACTATGATATTTGGATGTTTTCTCTGTATTTACACTCACACACGTCATTTGATAGCACAGGCACAAGAACTTCCTCTAATGTCACAAGAGGACGAAAATCGGAGAGCGTTACTCAGCTTAGGGTGGGCCGTAAAATGTAAATTTAGGAAATTCAACATGCTTGGGGTCAGAAAAAGTATGTTTTCACATGTACATACGAAAAATTTTTCGCTGGACGCTGAGAAATGACATCTTGTGGTCGCGCAAGAGCCTCGAAGTTTCGTGGAAAAAGCGGTAAAATAGGCTTTTTGGCGATTTCCACCCTCTTCTCGATTCAATCGTGATCCCGACCTCACAAAGACGAATGTAGAAGATGGATATCTTCTTTCAAATCGTTGCCACCAATCTCACGTAATTATAAAGATCATAATGATCCCCACCATAGCACTAACGACTAAGTACTCAGAATTGGGGAATAATCATCAGAACCCGCTCCCTCACATCCTTTGACACCTTGCTAAACTTTTGCTAGAGACTTGCCGTTTCAGGTAGCATGTCATGAGTCACATTCCAACTTTTTGAGGATGACAATCATGACCAGTTTCGAGTTGCAATAGCCTGTCGAACTCATCTGCTGAGACAGATGAGGGCCAGTTGCGGAACATTCGATTATCTTCCGTGCGCTCCCTTACACGCGTTCCCTCACTCAGATTCGTTCGGCGCGCCACCACCAGGTGGCTGCCGTTGCGCTCGTGCCTGTGCAAGGATTCCGGTCTTACTTTCAGAAATCAGAGCGAAAAAGGGGAGGTAATCAACACTTGCTCTAGCAAGGTATCGCACTACTTCAGTGGCAGCTTTCAGGCAACGATGTATCGAACAAAGTTGATGAGCAGAAACTTCGAGTGTCCGATCTTCGGATCACCGCGAGAACTCCCTTCTAAGTTACTACCAACTCACCAGGATGTGATGAGGTATTGTTTTTTAGTAACGAAGAACTTGCAATTTGAAATGAATGATAAGAACCCTGCTTTTAAGAACGTTGCAGAGAAAGTTAGTTGCAAAGTTGAACTAATTTATGATGAAATTTCACTCCCAAGAGTTTCTCACGAACGAGTGAAATCATTGATCATAAAATACCATGATGAGTACTTGAAAATCCAGAAAAACATTGGACGTATCGATGAAAGTGCACATACCGAGGAAAAAGTTGAGAGATTCAAAAGTGACTCCCTAAAACTCTTCGACATAACGGCGTGTAAGTGTCCTTCGTTTGATAAATGCCAATGTGATGAAGAACGAAAAGTCCCCGCTTCGATAAAAGAATTTTTGATGGATCAAAGAAGTGAGAGACGGCTATCTATCAGTTCCATTGATTGGGACCAGACGAGGAAATTGAAGAGGAAATTAGAGATACAAACCTGTGAATCAGCTCGCAATAAGAAAACTCAATCTGATGAACCTGAGCCAGGAGTCCAACACGAATCACCAGACTCGATCCCGTATAATTCTCCAGACTCTCAGGAATTATTTGTGCCAAGTACTTATACAAATCAAGTATCAACCACTGATCAAATGAGAATAGAATTGAAGAACACAGCTGCTGTCAGCTACAGATACGGCGTGTCAGACAGAGCCGCTGCTGCAATAGCAACAGCTATATTGCAAGATGTCAGTGCTGTAAACGATTCTGTCCAACCTATCGTCATCGATAAGAATAAATTACGCAGAGAGAAATCAAGAATCGCGGAAGGTCTGAGATCAACGGAAGGTGAGATGGGACCTCTTCGTGCGCTATATTTCGATGGACGGCATGATATCACAAAAACTATCATCAAGAAAAACTCGAGGTCTCACAGATATGATGTTGTTGAAGACCACTACTCTCTTTTACAAGAGCCTGGGTCGAAATATATTGACCACGTCACGCCAAATTCAGGTTCTGCTGCAGAGATATCAAGAAGTATTACAGTTTGCGTCGAAGAGAGATTTGCAGAAGGTCTTGATACTCTCGAAGCTATCGGGTGCGATGGCACAAACGTAAATACAGGAGATGAGGGAGGTGTTATTGTTTTGATCGAATCAAATATACAAAGGCCCATCCAGAGATTCATTTGTATCTTACATTTCAACGAGCTGCCCCTCAGACATTTGATACAAAAAATAGATGGCACGACCTCAGGCCCTAAAACATTCTCTGGCCCGATAGGAAAAAGATTACGTGATTGTGAAAAACTGCCAGTGGTAGCATTCGAGGCTATTGAATGCAATTTGACTGATCTCGATTCCGTAGAATTGAGCACTGATCAGAAATACTTATACGAAATTTGTTTGGCTATCAGTTCTGGTGAATGTGATAAGAATTTAGCTGACCGACTCTAAGGAAACCTCAATCATTCTCGATGGTTGACCGCCGCAAATAGGGTATTGAGGCTCTATATCTCTACTGAAAATCCTAGTAGAGAACTCAAAACCATAGTTGAATTCATCGTGAAAGTATATGCTCCTTCCTGGTTCCGCATTAAATCTAGGGAATCAGTGAGTGAAGGATCAAAACACCTATTTGAATTCATAAAATCATCTCGGTATCTACCAGAAGAATACTTACGTATAATCGACCCAGTTATTCAAAGAAATGCATTCTTTGCTGCTCCGGAGAATATTATTCTCTCTATGATGAGTGACGAAGACGTGAGCATTAGGCGTCAGGCTTTAGAACAAATTCTCCGCGCTCGAGAGAGTCAACCATGTAATGGAAGTATTCAACAGTTTAAGGTTCCAACATTGAATTTCTCAGCTGATACGTATGTAAACTTGATTGATTGGTCTGATTCAGATTTGCGATCACCTCCAGTTCTCAACTATCTCCAGACAGATGAGATTCGAGGGTTTCTACACAGTGGTTTAATACCAACAGAATGGAAATTCACTAAATACCCATGCCATACATAAGCAGTGGAACGCACTGTAAAACTGGTCACGGAAGCTTCATCGAAAGTTTGTGGCAAGAGGAAGAGAAATGATTTTATAATAACGGCTCTCCACTCAAGGCATTTGATGCCAAAATTTGATTCGAAGAAAGATTTCAGAGCCATGTGAATGTGTATGGGAGAAGTTCATTAGCATATTGTAGAAATGTACATAGAAAATTTTGAGAGCGAAAAAGGAGGAAAAATACAAAAAAAATACAAAAATACAAAAACACGGAAAAGTAATTCTGCCAATGACAGTCCCAAGCCTGTATGAAAAGAAGAGGGCTCTTCCCAAGTGTATGTTCACTTCGATCTGCGCAACTGATAATCAGCAGGATATGAGTAGATTTCTCCGTTGATCTGAAGCAAGCGTTGAGGAATAGATTGATAGGGAAAATATGACAAAAATCGCATAAATTCAACTTTTTGCAATTTTTCGAATACTTGAGCCTCTGGCTTGCTAGGTTTATGGCAAAAACCACCGGTACGTTGTAAATTTGAGTGGATCGACGGAAGAAATCCAAAAAGGATGAAACCTGTACTACATTGGCTTTTGTGAGGTCGGGATCACGATTGAATCGAGAAGAGGGTGGAAATCGCCAAAAAGCCTATTTTACCGTGCAACGGTTCAAAATCTTCAGAAAATTCTAAAAATTCAGATTATTCTTATGAAGTCTAATTTGTTAGATTCAATTATGTTTTTACCTGAATGAAGTCTTCTCTTTTTTTTAAAAGTTAAGTTATTATGAAATAACAAAACAATAATCAGTTGTTCTGTTTAATTGACTTTTATTGATTTTTTTTATAAAATTGAACAATCAATTTTTCAAATTAAGCCATGAGGGTCAAAGTCCTGAAAAAAAGGAAAAGGAATCTATTAGTTCAAGAAAAAGATAACAAATACTTGAGTTCAATCATGGTAATTAATTAAGAATATTTAATTGGCAAAATACCTTGGTTGTGCGAGATATAATAAACTCACACAGATTTTGGACTTATTTGATCCCTCGACGAAGGCCAGTCAATTCTTTGTTGGTCGATCAACAGCCCTGCTGCAAAAGATCGATTGGGATAGATTGAAAACCAATCGAATCCTATCGGGATGAATACATTTCAATCGGTTCTATCATTCAACCGGCAAGAGCAGTATTGGAATTCAATGCAGATCAATCGAACAAAGACCCAATCAAGCTGAATCCTGAATTGTAGAATTGGGATCACAACTGCCAATAGAATTCTATACTGTTGATGAGGATTGATATAAGCGAATATAATCCAATACTAGTATTCAGCATAGGATCGGACACGGAAAGATGGATGGAAGATCTTTGCTGGTTCAATATGTTTTAATGAACCGATTCAGTATTGGAATCAATCTAATTGAATAATGGATCTCGTCTCCCACTGCTCTATCGAGATCAATGCTTCAGAAAGTGATTCGATTCGCGAAACGATACTAATTGTCTATCCTAACCAATCCCAAATGACAGGATTGGATTTCACCTTTTGAACACTATTATTTCAACATTCCTCAATCGAACTGAATAATTCTCTGCAGTACTGGGTGTATAATAATCTTGCTCTTTCCTATCCGTTTCAATCATGAATGGACAGATTCGAGTCGAATTATGCCTGGATCAATTCCAATCATCCCGCTATCACCTATTGCGTGATTGACCAATCGAGCTGAGTACTACAAAATCGGATTGAAATCGTGGATGCATGATTATTCTATCCTTCCCAATACTCATAATCAGTATTGAACTCCGCTAGATTTCATATATTTCAATCGAATTCAATACTGCTTAGCAGGATTAGAATGGCCTGAAGATGAGTTTTGCTATCGGTCTGAATCCTGCCAAGCAGCATTGAATTGACTGAGTCAATCGATTCCAATGATAACCCAATTACTCACTGCGTGATTGACCAATCGAGCTGAATACTACAAAATCGGATTGGAATCGTGGATGCATGGTTATTCTATCCTTCCCAATACTCACAATCAGTATTGAACTCCGCTAGATTTCATATATTTCAATCGAATCCAATACTGCTCAGCAGGATTGGAACGATCTCGAGATGAGTTTTGCTATCGGTGTGAATCCTGCCAAGCAGCATTGAATTGACTGAGTCAATCGATTCCGAAGATAACCCGATAACTCACTGCGTGATTGACCAATCGAGCTGAATACTACAAAATCGGATTGAAATCGTGGATGCATGGTTATTCTATCCTTCCCAATACTCACAATCAGTATTCAACTCCGCTAGATTTCATATATTTCAATCGAATCAAATACTGCTCAGCAGGATTGGTACGGCCTGCGGATGAGTCTCGCTATCGGTCTGAATCCTGCCAAGCAGCATTGAACTGACTGAATCAATCGATTCCAATGATAACCCAATTACTCACTGCGTGATTGACCGATCGAGCTGAATACTACAAAATCGGATTGAAATCGTGGATGCATGGTTATTCTATCCTTCCCAATACTCACAATCAGTATTGAACTCCACTAAATTTCGTATATTTCAATCGAATCCAATACTGCTCAGCAGGATTGGAATGGCCTGAAGATGAGTTTTGCTATTTGTCTGAATCCTGCCAAGCAGCATTGAATTGAGTGAGTCAATCGATTCCAATGAGAACCCAATTACTCACTGCGTCATTGACCATTCGAGCTGAATACTACAAAATTTAATTGTAATCGTGGATGCATGGTTATTCTATCCTTCCCAATACTCACAATCAGTATTGAACTACGCTGGATTTCATATATTTCAATCGAACTCAATACTGCTCAGCAGGATTGGAACGATCTCGAGATGAGTTTTGCTATCGGTCTGAATCCTGCCAGGCAGCATTGGATTGACTGAGTCAATCGATTCCAATGATAACCCAATTACTCACTGCGTGATTGACAAATCGAGCTGAGTACTACAAAATCGGATTGAAATCGTGGATGCATGGTTATTCTATCCTTCCCTATACTCACAATCAGTATTGAACTCCACCAGACTCCATATATTCCAATCGAATCCAATACTGCTCAGCAGGATTGGAACGATCTCGAGATGAGTTTTGCTATCGGTCTGAATCCTGCCAGGCAGCATTGGATTGACTGAGTCAATCGATTCCAATGATAACCCAATTACTCACTGCGTGATTGACAAATCGAGCTGAGTACTACAAAATCGGATTGGAATCGTGGATGCATGGTTATTCTATCCTTCCCAATACTCACAATCAGTATTGAACTCCGCTAGATTTCATATATTTCAATCGAATCCAATACTGCTCAGCAGGATTGGAACGATCTCGAGATGAGTTTTGCTATCGGTCTGAATCCTGCCAAGCAGCATTGAATTGATTGAGTCAATCGATTCCAATGATAACCCAATTACTCACTGCGTGATTGACCAATCGAGCTGAATACTATAAAATCGGATTGAAATCGTGGATGCATGGTTATTCTATCCTCCTCAATACTCACAATCAGTATTCAACTCCGCTAGATTTCATATATTTCAATCGAATCGAATACTGCTCAGCAGGATTGGTACGGCCTCTGGATGAGTCTCGCTATCGGTCTGAATCCTGCCGTGCAGCATTGAGTGGACTTCGTCAATCGATTTCAATGATGACTCGATCACTCACTGCGTGATTGACCAATCGAGCTGAATACTACAAAATCGGATTGGAATCGTGGATGCATGGTTATTCTATCCTTTCCAATACCTCCAATCAGTATTGAACTGCGCTGGATTTCATATATTTCAATCGAATTCAATACTGCTCAGCAGGATTGGAACGGTCTCGAGATGAGTTTCCTATCGGTCTGAATCATGCCAGGCAGCATTGAGTGGACTGCGTCAATCGATTCCAATGATGACCCAATCACTCCCTGCGTGATTGACCAATCGAGCTGAATACTACAAAATCGGATTGAAATCGTAGATGCATGGTTATTCTATCCTTCCCAATACTCACAATCAGTATTGAACTTCGCTGGATTTCATATATTTCATTCGAATCCAATACTGCTCAGCAGGATTGGAACGGCCTGAAGATGAGTTTCAATCGAATCCAATACTGCTCAGCAGGATTGGAACGGCCTGAAGATGAGTTTTGCTTTCGGTCTGAATCCTGCCAGGCAGCAACAAGTCGACTGCGTCAATCGATTTCAATGATGACCCAATCACTCATTGCGTGAATGGCCAATCGAGCTTAATACTATAGGATGGAATACCGATCGTGAAAAAGTGGTTTCTATCCTCCTGAATACTTACAATCGGTATCGAACTCCTCTGAATTCCATGTATTTTAATTGAATTCAATACTGCTGAGCAGGATTGGTACGCTCTGAGGATGAGTTTCGCTATCGGTCTGAATCCTGCCGGGCAGCATTGAGTCGACTGCATCAATCTATTCCAATGACGACCCAATCACTCTTTGCGTCATTGACTGATATCAAGATGAATACTACAGAATCGAATGGAAATCGTGGGTACATGGTTATTCTATCCTTCTCAATACTCACAATCAGTATTGAACTCCTCTAGGTTTCATATATATCAATCGAATTCAATACTGCTGGGCAGAATTGGAACAGCCTGAAGATGAGTTTTGCTATTGGTCAGGTGAACGGGTTATAAGGTCTGCAATGCTGAGAATCAGTATTGAAAACGATTGAGGCGGATTGAGATCTCGATGTTTGCAATACTGGAAGACGGTACTGGAATCGATCGGGGCAGATAGGATTTCAAGTCCTCAATACTAACAATCATCATTCAGGTATATTGACGTAGATAGAATATACGGTATCCAATGTTAGAGGTCAGTATTTGGATCTATTGAGGCAGATAGGACTTCCCCTTCCCAATCTGATACACAGCATTCGAATTAATTCAAGTAGATATGATATAAGGTCTGCAATGCTGAACATCAGTATTGAGATCGATCGAAGCGTAATGCGCTCCCGATATTCCCAATACTGAAATACAGAACTGGAATCGATTAGGGCAGATAGGATCCCAAGTCCTCAATACTGATATTCCGCATTCAATTCGATTCAGGTAAATATGATATGAGGTCTGCAATGCTGAAAGTTGGGATTGAGATCGATTCAAGCGGATTGAGATCTCAGTGTTTCCAATACTTGAAAATGTTATTGGAATGAGTTGGAGCAGATAGGATCTCAATTCTGCAATACTGATTTTCAACATTAAAATCGATACAAGTAGATAGGATATAATGAGGTCACTTATGCTTACATTTAGTATTGAGATCGATTGAAGTGGACTGAGATAGCAATCTGCCCAATACTGAGAGACAGTACTCAAATCGATTCAGATTATTGGGATATAAGGGCTCCAATACTTACAGTCAGTATTGAGATCGATTAAATCGGGATAAGATCTCGATATTCCCAATACTGGAAAACAGTACTCAAATCGATTGGGACAGCTAGGATTTCAAGTCCTTAATACTGATATTTAGCATTCAATTCGATTCAGGTAAAAATCATATGAGGTCTGCAATGCTGAACATCAGTATTGAGATCGATTGGAGCGTACTGAGAACCCGATGTTTCCAATACTGAAATACAGTACTGGAATCGACTGGGGCAGATAGGATGGCAAGTCCCGGATACTGATATCTAGCACTGATATCCAGCATTCATTCCGATTCAGGTAGATAGGATATGAGGT
The DNA here is from genome assembly GCA_029851415.1 of Eretmocerus hayati. Lineage (NCBI taxonomy): Eukaryota > Metazoa > Arthropoda > Insecta > Hymenoptera > Aphelinidae > Eretmocerus > Eretmocerus hayati. The sequence goes on from CM056744.1 coordinate 46,435,245, forward strand.
TTCTGATGCTTACTTTCAGTATTCAGATCGATTGAAGTGGATTGAGATCCCGATATTCCCAATACTGAAATACAGTACTGGAATCGATTAGGGCAGATAGGATCTCAAGTCCTCAATACTGATATCCAGCATTTAAATCGATTCAAGTAGATAGGATATAAGATCTGCAATGCTGAAAATCAGTATTGAGATCGATTCAAGCGGATTGAGAACCCGACGTTTCCAATACTGAAATACAGTACTGAAATCGATTGGGGCAGATAGGATTTCGAGTCCTCAATACTGATATCTAGCATTCAATCCGATTCAGGTAAATATCATATGAGGTCTGCAATGTTGAAAATCAGTATTGAAATCGATTGAAGCGGATTGAGAACCCGATGTTTCCACTACTGAAATACAGTACTGAAATCGATTCGGGCAGGCAGGATTTCAAGTCCTCAATACTGATATCCAGCATTCAAATCGATCCAAGTAGATAGGATATAAGATCTGCAATGCTGAAAATCAGTATTGAGATCGATTGGAGCGCACTGAGAACCCGATGTTTGCAATACTGAAATACAGTACTGAAATCGATTGGGGCAGATAGGATTTCGAGTTCTCAATACTGATATCTAGCATTCAATCCGATTCAGGTAAATATCATATGAGGTCTGCAATGTTGAAAATCAGTATTGAAATTGATTGAAGCGGATTGAGAACCCGATGTTTCCAATACTGAAAAACAGTTCTGGAATCGATTGGGGCAGTTAGGATTTCAAGTCCTCAATACTGAAATCCAGCATCCAAATCGATTCAAGTAGATAGGATATAAGGTTTCTAATGCTTACTTCCAATATTGAGATCGATTGAAGTGGATTGAGATAGCGATCTACCCAATACTGAGAGACAGTACTGAAATCGATTGGGGCAGATAGAATTTCGAGTCCTCAATACTGATATCTAGCATTCAATCCGATTCAGGTAAATATCATATGAGGTCTGCAATGTTGAAAATCAGTATTGAAATCGATTGAAGCGGATTGAGAACCCGATGTTTCCAATACTGAAAAACAGTTCTGGAATCGATTGGGGCAGTTAGGATTTCAAGTCCTCAATACTGAAATCCAGCATCCAAATCGATTCAAGTAGATAGGATATAAGGTTTCTAATGCTTACTTCCAGTATTGAGATCGATTGAAGTGGATTGAGATAGCGATCTACCCAATACTGAGAGACAGTACTCAAATCGATTCAGGTTATTAGAATATAAGGGCTAGAATTCTCACAGTCAGTATTGAGATCGATTGAAGTGGGTTGAGATCTCGAAGTTCCCAATACTCGAAAACAGTACTGGATTCGACTGGGCAGATAGGATTTCAAGTCCCCAATACTGATATTTAGCATTCAATTCGATTCAGGTAAAAATCATATAAGGTCTGCAATGCTGAACATCAGTATTGAGATCGATTGGAGCGTACTGAGAACCCGATGTTTCCAATACTGAAATACAGTACTGGAATCGAGTGGGGCAGATAGGATGGCAAGTCCTGAATACTGATATCTAGCACTGATATCCAGCATTCATTCCGATTCCGGTAGATAGGATATGAGGTTTCTGATGCTTACTTTCAGTATTCAGATCGATTGAAGTGGATTGAGATCCCGATATTCCCAATACTGAAATACATCACTGGAATCGATTGGGGCAGATAGGATTTCAAGTCCTCAATACTGATATCCAGCATTTAAATCGATTCAAGTAGATAGGATATAAGATCTGCAATTCTGGAAATCAGTATTGAGATCGATTGAAGCGGATTGAGAACCCGATGTTTCCACTACTGAAATACAGGACTGAAATCGATTCGGGCAGGTAGGATTTTAAGTCCTCAATACTGATATCCAGCATTCAAATCGATTCAAGTAGATAGGATATAAGATCTGCAATGCTGAAAATCAGTATTGAGATCGATTCAAGCGGATTGAGAACCCGATGTTTCCAATACTGAAATACAGTACTGAAATCGATTGGGGCAGATAGGATTTCGAGTCCTCAATACTGATATCTAGCATTCAATCCGATTCAGGTAAATATCATATGAGGTCTGCAATGTTGAAAATCAGTATTGAAATCGATTGAAGCGGATTGAGAATCCGATGTTTCCACTACTGAAATACAGTACTGAAATCGATTCGGGCAGGCAGGATTTCAAGTCCTCAATACTGATATCCAGCATTCAAATCGATCCAAGTAGATAGGATATAAGATCTGCAATTCTGGAAATCAGTATTGAGATCGATTGAAGCGGATTGAGATCCCGATATTCCCAATACTGAAATACAGTACTGGAATCGATTAGGGCAGATAGGATCTCAAGTCCTCAATACTGATATCCAGCATTCAATCCGATTCAGGTAAATATCATATGAGGTCTGCAATGATGAAAATCAGTATTGAAATTGATTGAAGCGGATTGAGAACCCGATGTTTCCAAAACTGAAAATTAGTTCTGGAATCGATTGGGGCAGTTAGGATTTCAAGTCCTCAATACTGAAATCCAGCATCCAATTCGATTCAAGTAGATAGGATATAAGGTTTCTAATGCTTACTTCCAGTATTGAGATCGATTGAAGTGGATTGAGATAGCAATCTACCCAATACTGAGAGACAGTACTGAAATCGATTGGGGCAGATAGAATTTCGAGTCCTCAATACTGATATCTAGCATTCAATCCGATTCAGGTAAATATCATATGAGGTCTGCAATGTTGAAAATCAGTATTGAAATCGATTGAAGCGGATTGAGAACCCGATGTTTGCAATACTGAAATACAGTACTGAAATCGATTGGGGCAGATAGGATTTCGAGTCCTCGATACTGATATCTAGCATTCAATCCGATTCAGGTAAATATCATATGAGGTCTGCAATGTTGAAAATCAGTATTGAAATTGATTGAAGCGGATTGAGAACCCGATGTTTCCAATACTGAAAAACAGTTCTGGAATCGATTGGGGCAGTTAGGATTTCAAGTCCTCAATACTGAAATCCAGCATCCAAATCGATTCAAGTAGATAGGATATAAGGTTTCTAATGCTTACTTCCAGTATTGAGATCGATTGAAGTGGATTGAGATAGCGATCTACCCAATACTGAGAGACAGTACTGAAATCGATTGGGGCAGATAGAATTTCGAGTCCTCAATACTGATATCTAGCATTCAATCCGATTCAGGTAAATATCATATGAGGTCTGCAATGTTGAAAATCAGTATTGAAATCGATTGAAGCGGATTGAGAACCCGATGTTTCCAATACTGAAAAACAGTTCTGGAATCGATTGGGGCAGTTAGGATTCCAAGTCCTCAATACTGAAATCCAGCATCCAAATCGATTCAAGTAGATAGGATATAAGGTTTCTAATGCTTACTTCCAGTATTGAGATCGATTGAAGTGGATTGAGATAGCGATCTACCCAATACTGAGAGACAGTACTCAAATCGATTCAGGTTATTAGAATATAAGGGCTAGAATTCTCACAGTCAGTATTGAGATCGACTGAAGTGGGTTGAGATCTCGAAGTTCCCAATACTCGAAAACAGTACTGGATTCGACTGGGCAGATAGGATTTCAAGTCCCCAATACTGATATTTAGCATTCAATTCGATTCAGGTAAAAATCATATAAGGTCTGCAATGCTGAACATCAGTATTGAGATCGATTGGAGCGTACTGAGAACCCGATGTTTCCAATACTGAAATACAGTACTGGAATCGAGTGGGGCAGATAGGATGGCAAGTCCTGAATACTGATATCTAGCACTGATATCCAGCATTCATTCCGATTCAGGTAGATAGGATATGAGGTTTCTGATGCTTACTTTCAGTATTCAGATCGATTGAAGTGGATTGAGATCCCGATATTCCCAATACTGAAATACATCACTGGAATCGATTGGGGCAGATAGGATTTCAAGTCCTCAATACTGATATCCAGCATTTAAATCGATTCAAGTAGATAGGATATAAGATCTGCAATTCTGGAAATCAGTATTGAGATCGATTGAAGCGGATTGAGAACCCGATGTTTCCACTACTGAAATACAGGACTGAAATCGATTCGGTTAGGTAGGATTCTAAGTCCTCAATACTGATATCCAGCATTCAAATCGATTCAAGTAGATAGGATATAAGATCTGCAATGCTGAAAATCAGTATTGAGATCGATTCAAGCGGATTGAGAACCCGATGTTTCCAATACTGAAATACAGTACTGAAATCGATTGGGGCAGATAGGATTTCGAGTCCTCAATACTGATATCTAGCATTCAATCCGATTCAGGTAAATATCATATGAGGTCTGCAATGTTGAAAATCAGTATTGAAATCGATTGAAGCGGATTGAGAACCCGATGTTTCCACTACTGAAATACAGTACTGAAATCGATTCGGGCAGGCAGGATTTCAAGTCCTCAATACTGATATCCAGCATTCAAATCGATCCAAGTAGATAGGATATAAGATCTGCAATGCTGAAAATCAGTATTGAGATCGATTGGAGCGCACTGAGAACCCGATGTTTGCAATACTGAAATACAGTACTGAAATCGATTGGGGCAGATAGGATTTCGAGTCCTCAATACTGATATCTAGCATTCAATCTGATTAAGGTAAATATCATATGAGGTCTGCAATGCTGAAAATCAGTATTGAAATCAATTGAAGCGGATTGAGAACCCGATGTTTCCAATACTGAAAAACAGTTCTGGAATCGATTAGGGCAGTTAGGATTTCAAGTCCTCAATACTGAAATCCAGCATCCAAATCGATTCAAGTAGATAGGATATAAGGTTTCTAATGCTTACTTCCAGTATTGAGATCGATTGAAGTGGATTGAGATAGCGATCTACCCAATACTGAGAGACAGTACTCAAATCGATTCAGGTTATTAGAATATAAGGGCTAGAATACTCACAGTCAGTATTGAGATCGATCGAAGTGGGTTGAGATCTCGAAGTTCCCAATACTCGAAAACAGTACTGGATTCGACTGGGCAGATAGGATTTCAAGTCCCCAATACTGATATTCAGCATTCAAATCGATTCAGGACGATAAATAAACTCGTCAATGCTCATAGTCAGTATTGGAACCGATAGACGTAGTGTGAGTTATTGAACTTCCCATTCCTGAAAGTTAGTATTGGAATTGATTGAGGCCGATAGAATTCGAGTGGCTGACGCTAGGCGGCGTTTCGATGACCATCTCAGTTTGCATCCAAATATCATGGGATTGCTTTCTCGCAAGCGACGAACCATCTCTCCTGTTCCTATATAAGACTGATGAGTGACAGAACCTCCAAATAGCGTTTAGTTATGTAATGCGATGATATGTTAATGCGATCATGATTAAAATAAGTATTGAATTGTATTGAAACCTTACCTGTAATGTGAGTGATGTATATGTGAGATGTTGATTTGTAATAATGACTGAAAGTCAGTATTGAGGTCGATTGAGGCCGATTGAGTTCTCGATGTTCCCAATACTGAAAATCAGTATTGGAATCGATTGAGGCAGATAGGATCCCGAATCTCCAATATTAATATCCAGCATTCAAATCGATCCGGATGAATAGGATATAAGGTCTCCAATGACTCTAAGCAGTATTGAGGTCGATTGGGGCGGATTCAGATCTCGATGGTTCCAATACTGAACAACAGTATTGGGATCGATTGATGCGCATAGCATTTCTGATATCCAATACTGATTACCAGCATTCAAATCGATTCAGATGAATAGGATATAAGGTGTCCAATGATTCTAGTCAGTATTGAGTTCGATTGAGGTTCCAATGCAGAATAACAATATTGGAATCGATTGAGGCGGATAGGATTTCGGATATCCAATACTGATTTCCAGCATTCAAATCGATTCAGATAAATAGGATATGAGGTGTCCAATGATTCTATTCAGTATTGAGTTCGATTGAGGTTCCAATACAGAATAACAGTATTGAAATCGATTGAGGCGGATTGGATTTCGGATATCCAATACTGATTTCCAGCATTCAAATCGATTCAGATGAATAGGATATAAGGTGTTCAATGATTCTAGTCAGTATTGAGTTCGATTGAGGTTCCAATACAGAATAACAGTATTGAAATCGATTGAGGCGGATTGGATTTCGGATATCCAATACTGATTTCCAGCATTCAAATCGATTCAGATGAATAGGATATAAGGTGTCCAATGATTCTAGTCAGTATTGAGTTCGATTGAGGTTCCAATGCAGAATAACAGTATTGGAACCGATTGAGGCGGATAGGATTTCGGATATCCAATACTGATTTCCAGCATTCAAATCGATTCAGATGAATAGGATATAAGGTCTCCAATGATTCTAGTCAGTATTGAGGTCGATTGGCAATCTCTCTCTCAATGCGTATAGTCGGCATTGGTAAAGATTGGTCAACACTGTTTGAATCCCGATCAACATCATTGATCGCGATTGAACTCCAATCTTCTCCAATCCTGAAAATCATGTTTCAAATTCATCATAAGTTTCTAGATTCAGATCGATTGAGTGTTTTTCTATCGAATCCAATCGAACTTTTGCAGCAGGGAGGTCCATTGGCCAACATTTTCTAGTTTTGTTTTCCAAGTCCTGTAAAAATCAAAAGAATTAGGACTCTTATTTTCATTTCAGTCTTTGACACAAAATTGGCAAGGACCATAATCTGTAAAAAAGGGTGAATTAGGTTATATTTTCCTAAAAAGGGAAATCATTCTCATTATTATCATTAACCACTAAGTTCAAGTAATATTAGTTCAAGAAAAAGTCTTACCTTGAATTCTGAAGTTGGTTGCCCCACGACGGATTCTCTTGGTACACCCCTGGAGGTGGTTTCCACATCTGGACTTGCCCCACTAGTGTTCCTTGAGTATCCAGGTAGACCTAGAAAAAGCACAAAGTTAATTAGAATCATTTTGGTATATTATTTCATTCATGTTGATCAAATCCGAAAGAGACTTTCTTATAAAACCGAAACCCAGACCACTCCAAGTAGAGGTTCCCCATAGTGAATATGGGCAATTCAAAATAAAATATCACTAAATAGGTATAAAAGAGGCCTCACATCATTGCTGGAGACAGGTAAAAATAGTGGAGTTCATTACCACAACTCCAAACACCACCAGACTAAGTTCGTGGTATAGCCCAGCCTCCGTTTCTTAGTTTCCGCAATACCTGCAACAAGGAAAATATTAGATATAGTTAAGCTAGCTACATGTGGGTTAGTTCATTAAAAAGATTGGATTTTTTATAGTCATTTAAGTACAAAAAGTTACACACCCAGTCCCAAATTAATGGGACTGATCAAAAAATTAATCTTTGTTTACATGCAGCCCATGCTAATGCATGGTAAAACAGTGTCCTGTTGCAACACAGAATACTTTGTGAGTATGACTTCCCCAGTTTTCCCAGGGTACTTATGTTGAAGAAAAAGGCCTAGCGCAGGTGCTACGACCAATAATTGTTAATTAAAATTATCAATAAAAAATTACTCACGATGTAAACACCCCGGTTTTGCTGGCTCGAGCAGACGCTGGTTGTCTCGCTCACAGCTCACGTCCCGTTCCGTGTCACGCCTCGGCGACGATGCTGCAGGTTCCTAATGGTCCACAGCACACAATTACACACCCGGAACACTAGAACACCACTCCACGACGTAGCGCGAGCACCAGGAAGCCGTGTAAATAACCTGTTGCAAGGGGCTGGCGGCGGCCATTTTGAGTGCCGGTATAGCATGCCTGGCTGCTATATCAGCGTGCGCAGATGCGCGCTGCTTTGAAAATTACATGCTGCAGTACTTGCATCATATTTTATTTTAATAATTAGTGTAATTAATTATAATAACTTGTAAATATGTACATTTCTATCCCGTATTCCAACTACGATATGAGGGGAAATCACTATTTTAGTAATTTCACCCCACCACTCGACAGTTGGAAATTTGAAAGTTCGAAGCTTTTCTTTGATCTCGACGCAGATTGGTCGAGCGTACCAGGAGTGGGGGGAGAGAAGCTTAATTCGCGGAAACCGAGCTTATGTGCTTGGGAAAGCTGCAGCGGAGCGGCATTCTTGTCGATTTCATCCAAGGATCAACATCTGGAAGCTCTCCAGGGTCCGAATCTCAAGTCGAAGAAAATGGACTCATCCATTTTTGAAGTTTGATGGCTGGACTCACCATGCTCTTCGCAACCGGCGTTCCTGAGCTGCAGCCCTGATGGTGCCCTACGTAGCAAGAGCATCGCCAAGAAGTCGACGTAAGTAGAGTGCCAACTTGTCAAGTGCTATATGATAAAATGCATTTCCTTTCCTGGGTTACCCTATCCCTGTCACTTATAGTGATCAGAGGAGGCCGCGACGAAAGAAAGCACGCCGATGCCTGGAGCTAGGTGCGCCGGTAAATCGTAGCATTCGGGTGCCCAATGCCTCATCCTTTTTCCTACCTTGATCAAACTATCACGTTTCTCCGAGATCTTTGATCGACGAGAAAGGCAATTGTCTTCGAGTCATGGCCCTAGCGGTAATGTGATTAGAAATGCCTGTGATTGATCTTCTCATCCTATTGTGTTAGCGGTGAAAATATTCCCGAATAGACTTTCGGAGGAGACGCTTGACTCGTGTACTGATGGCGATTTCATCATAATGTCACGTACGTAGAGCCCTGTTACCGCATCACTTGAGGATTATCCCAAATTTTATTTTTTATAAAATCGAGTGCGCATGCACCCCCGCGCGCGCAAGTAATTTTCTGTGTGTGCGGCGCGCGGATTTCTCTATATCTAATACATGCCCCGTTATAGTAGTTTTCTAAGAATCGGAATCGCTGCGCCCGTGGGGAAGTTTTGTGCGATATATAACATAATGGGAAGTTTCTTACAGGCGGATGAATTCTCTACCGCGTCGCGTCAACCCTTCCGGTTTGAAGGTCGACCGTGCGACTTTTTCTCGCTATTTTGAAGCGGTGATCGCTAATAATTATTTGACAATTTCGGGCGTCTTGTATTCTTTTGACGTGACATTCGTTTTTCAGATAAGAGTTAATTTCTTTGAGTTAATGATCGATATTTTTCTCCGTTCAGTTACAAGTGTTGATTTATCAATAAAAATTCTAGTAATGGTTTTTCGTAATATAATAGTTTGAGTATTGTAAAATCAGTGCTTTGCTTTTCATAGATTATCCAGTGAATTCATTCACGGTCAAAATAAATGCTCGACCACATGTCTAAAAATATACTAATTTGAGTGATGAATTTCTAAATAAAAAATAATTAAATGCAGTTCGCATTCTTGCTTGTTATCATTTCTTGACCCACCCAAATGCCTATCCCCAATGAGAGTCAAAAACCACACATAATATGATTTCATTATATGATAATGAATTTTCTCTTAAAAGGTGAGAGTACTTTGCTGACCTTGTTGTTTTCATTGAATCTCTTCATTTCATGATTGTCTCTCAAATTCTTTCACCGTAGAATATTCTTACAATCAAAAGTGTTATAAATTAATGAGTCAAATAAAAATCTTTCGATTGCTTGATATCAATATAAAATTCTTGACACAATATTGATAGAATTTGGAAGAATTCTGAGTTCAATGGCAAGGTAAGTCACGTCAAGCTGACGTACAGTTAATTTTGAATAAAGTATAACAATTTTAGAAAAATAAAAGAAAGCAAGGAATTTTGCATCCTTGCAACCGCTTTTTCCACGAAACTTCGAGGCTCTTGCGCGACCACAAGATGTCATTTCTCAGCGTTCAGCGAAAAATTTTTCGTATGTACATGTGAAAACATACTTTTTCTGACCCCAAGCATGTTGAATTTCCTAAATTTACATTTTACGGCCCACCCTAAGCTGAGTAACGCTCTCCGATTTTCGTCCTCTTGTGACATTAGAGGAAGTTCTTGTGCCTGTGCTATCAAATGACGTGTGTGAGTGTAAATACAGAGAAAACATCCAAATATCATAGTGTACGTGCTGCCCCTTTGTTTTTGTGGAGCTTCATGCGCTCAGTTAGCTTTAAGAGGCCAAAATGCAATTTTTTTGTTATTTTCGATAAAAATCTCTCTTGGGAAAAATCAAGATAGCTCGGCTCCATCAAGTCAAAATTAGACTCATTTTAACTCATTTTGAAGGTCTTGAAAAGAGCTTCAAAATGAGTTGAGGTACGACTGAAAAGGTTGAGATGCGCCAGAGTTATCTGCTGAACAAGGAAGAAAAATGTACAAATTATGCAGTTTCCCATTTAAAGGCATGTTATTAAAAAAAAACCTTCACGGCTCTTGAGCGACCTCAAGATGTCATTTCTCAGCGCCCAGCAAAATTTTTTTCGTATGTATATGTAAAAACACAACTTTTCTGACCCCAAGCATGTTGGATTTCCAAAATTTTCATTTTTCGGCCCACCCTAATGCTCACGGCTAGCTACAATTATGTTTGTTCTGTCTCTCTGTCCCGTGTGTTGTCCAATCCAAAATCCCTTGTTCGAACCTTGATCTCAGTCCTTGTTCCTCTTAATTTTATCCTATTTTTTCGCAATCTAGTCAATCACATCGCTTGACGTGCACTTTGAGTACGTTTACATAGTACGTTCCTCGAACATTATTAGACCATTTTTACTGCGAATTAAGATCGATCAACTTGTAAAATCATGGCGACGATCACCGCAGCTGAGTTAAATTTGAAACTCGAACGTCTCGAACGGTTGGAAGGTTATATTTTTAATTTTATAGAAAATGCTAAAAAAATCAGCTACAGCTGAAGAACGAAAGCAATCAGCGTACGTAACGAAAAAACTTGCTAGTTTAGCAGATTATTGGTTTGGATTCAAAACCCATCACGAGTTTGCTTACACAAAGAAATCCCTTTCGCCAAATCATGAATTTTTCGAAGAAGATTGTTTTCTTGAAATTGAAGACGCGGTAGCGAGGCATTATGCAGCTATAGAATCCTGGCTGCCTACCCCTGTACCAGCGGAACAAAGTGTATCAGCATCAAATATAAGCTCAGACTCAATGACTTTGTCTCAAATATTGGCACAGCAAGCATATCAATTTGAACGTTATTTAAAAAGAACTTCTGAAATACAATCGGTCCCTCCTATTGCAATGCCTACCTTTTCAGGCAAGCAAGAAGACTGGGACATTTTTAAACCTCGTTTTGAAGCTGTTGTCATGAATAAGCCATATTCTGATGCACTCAAAATCCAATATTTACTTGATGCTGTACAGGGGGCGGCAGCAGAGTTACTGAAGGGTATCACGCCTGATGGCACGAATTCCAAGCCAGCTTGGGATAAATTGTCTCGTCGGTATGATAATAGTCGTAGAAGAATGACTACGCATATGCACGCGCTACAATCCTTGAAACCTTTTACCGAAAAATCGGCATCTAAACTAAATGAAATTCTGAATAAAGCTGAGCAAGCAGTTCAAGGTTTTAAGGATCTCAAATGTCCTGTTGGATCCTGGGATTGTGTTCTTGTATATTGCATTGTTAGTAAACTTGATCCTAGCACTCGTGAAGCTTGGGAAAATAATTAATCGAATATTGAGGGATTTTCTACGTACGCTGATCTTTCAAAATTCCTCGAAAATCGCATTCGTGCTCTTGAATCGGCGGCTCTTTACGCCACACTTGACTCGTCTTCGAATCAAAATCAAAGCTCGTCGAAACCTCGTTCCTCGTCACAAAACTCGTCCGCAAAAAACTCGTTGGCTGTAAATGTTGCGAATGTTCAATCGAACAGCAAAGCGGCCTCATCATCTACGGTACCCTCGGAGAAACAAGTTGATTCTTGTTATTGTTGTAAACAAAACCATCATATCCATGCTTGCGAGTCCTTTGCAGCCTTGAGTGTTCAACAGCGATATGAGCTCGCTAAACAAAAACGGTTGTACATAAATTGCCTACGTCCAGGTCACTACCTCAAAGATTGTAAATCTAGATATCGCTGCTCAATCTGCAGAGGGTCTCACCACACAAAATTGCACAACAGTGCGTACTCGAAAAAACCGGTGGATAAACAAGAAAAAGCGGAAAAACCCTCGACATCTCCACAGGTGGTTGCGCATACTGCAGTGGTCGGGAGAACTTGTTTGCTTGCTACAGCTAGAATCATCTTGCATTCAAAATCGGGCGAATCACTCGAAGTTAGGGCTCTCGTCAATCCTGGGGCTGAGAGATCTTTCTTATCAGAACGAGTGGCGCAAGTGCTCTCGTTGCCGTTATCAAAAATATCACAAGATATAACTTTTCTTGGAGACGAATCTGGGCTTACTGTAAAATCAGAAGCATTTTTGGAAATACGCTCACCTATTCGTTCGGATTTCAAGCTTGATCTCTCAGCTCTAGTACTGCCTGAACTAACTCGAGTCTTGCCAGCTAGTAAAGTCGACGTGAGTTCTTGCGCTCATTTGAAAAATCTCCAACTCGCTGATCCTTGTTTTGCGTCACCTGATGAAGTTGATTTTGTCTTGGCTGCCGATGTTTATGCGGCGATCATTTTACCAGGCTTGCGAAAAGGCAAAACTGATGACCCTGTGGCGCAGAATTCGGTTTTTGGCTGGATTTACACTGGAAACTTTCATTCAAATTATGCAAGCTCTAGTTCTTCTTGTGCTTTTCATGTTGCCCTTTCTGACCAGTGTTTGTCTGAAAACTTGCGAAAATTCTGGGAAATCGAGGAACTTTCTCACGCTTCAGCACCTAAATCCCAAGATGATGAATTTTGTGAAAATTATTTCATGTCTACGGTGTCATCCACGCCGGAAGGACGGATTATCGTTAGGCTTCCATTCAAGCAAGATACTGAAATTCCACATTTTTCTGATTCGAGGGACATCGCCATCGCTTGTTTGCTACAATCAGAACGACGACGTCGGCGTGATGACAACCTTGACGCTGCATATACGGGCTTTATGAAGGAATATGAGGAGCTTGGGCACATGCAGCTTGCGGAAGAATCAACATCAGCTCGCCCAGTAGTCTACCTTCCACATCATCCAGTTTTTCGCCGTGAGACCAACAAAATCAGAGTGGTATTCAACGCGTCGCAACATGGAGGTAATGGCTATTGTATCAATGATTTTCCGCTCCCTGGCCCAAAGTTACAGAAGGATATCGCTCATATTATCATTCGATGGAGGTTTTTCAAGTTTGTATCCGCCACGGACATAGTAAAAATGTTCAGGCAAGTGCTAATTCACCCTGATGATCGCAATTTTCAGCGCATCGTATGGGAAGATGATCGATCTCCAAAAATCCTAGATTTCATTTTGAATACGATAACGTATGGAACCGCTTGTGCACCATTTCTCGCACTCAGAGTTTTGATCTACCTCGCTGACAAATACGGAGACGAATTTCCACTTGGTGCAATGATCATTGAATTACTTAGCTATGTCGACGATCTCTTTGGAGGGGGGGATAATTTAGAGGATACCCTTGAAGCTCGTAATCAACTGATAGGTCTATTAGAAAAAGCCCTCATACCACTTGGAAAATGGGCTGCAAATGATGTCGAACTTTTACAAGGACTGAATACGGAAGCCGAGTCCGAAATTTCTGTAAATATTGAGAACGTTGTGTCAACTTTGGGCCTGAAGTGGGCCACAGATTCAGATGAATTCTTTTTCAAGGCAGACATGCCGGCAAGCCAACAATTTTTACAAAACGCATCGTTCTCTCAGAAGTTCCAAAATTATTCGATCCACTTGGCTGGCTTGCTCCGTTTTGGGTACAATGTAAAATCCTCCTCCAAAAATTCTGGTTAGCTTAATTAGATTGGGATACCTCACTTGAAAACAATTTACTTGAAGAATGGCTTGAACTTCGAAATCAAATCCCTACTTTGAACTCGATTAGAGTACCTCGATGGATGAAGACTTGTTCGAGCACTGCATGGACGTTGCACGGGTTCGCCGACGCGTCAACTCATGCATATGCAGCTGTCATTTACTTAGTCATCCCAGGACACTCGTCAGTCTTGCTCATGTCAAAAAATTGTGTTGCTCCCACTAAGTCCTTATCTGTACCTCGTTTGGAGCTCTGTGCAGCCCTTTTACTCGTACAGTTGATTAATCATGTGCATTTACAACTCCAAAATCGAGCAACGCAGATTTTTTGCTGGTCTGATTCCAAAACCACTCTCGACTGGCTGGTTGGTGAGCCTACGCGTTGGGTAACCTTTGTAGCGAATAGAGTCAGCGAAATTCAAAGGTCTCTTCATTCCGCATACTGGTCATATGTACCGACTCATGAAAATCCGGCGGACCTCGCAACCCGGGGGAAGACGGTTGAAGACTTGAAAAATTCGAGTCTCTGGTGGCACGGGCCTCATTGGATCACATCAGACGCGTCTCAGTGGCCGTCTCAGCTTAAGATCAAGCCAGATCAGAACTTGGAGGCCCGCGCTCATGCTGTATTCGAAGTCCCGGAAAACTCGTCAGCTCTTGAATATCTTGAAAAGTTCTCATCATTTCGAAAAATTAATCAAATTGTTGCCTTCATATATCGATGGAAATTCAATGCCAAATTAGAGAAAGGTGAACGTGTAAACGGTTCACTTTTGCGCTCTGAGCTTCTTGCCGCGGAATACGGGATGATTAGGGCCATTCAGAGCCAATTCTTTACAAAAGAAATTAAAATTATGATGGATAAAGGAAAATTCCCTGCAACCAGTTACTTACGTCGGTTACTTCCGTTTTTTTGCCCGCAAGGTCTGCTTAGAGTAGGGGGTCGACTACAAAATGCGGATTTGCCTTTCAATGAGGAACATCCGATTATCTTGCCAACTAAATCCATTTTCGTTCGGAGACTTGTTGAGGAACTCCATAGATCTTGCTTGCACGTAGGAGTGCAACTCATGCTGAGTCAACTCTTTCGGTGGGCTTGGATTCCCAGAGTAAAGCACATTGTTCAAAAGGTTTTCAAAAATTGTCGGCGCTGTGCTCGTTTCGCTGCTAGACCTTTGGAACAGCAAATGGCTCCTTTGCCAGCTGTTAGACTAACACCTAAAATGCCATTCGAAGCTGTGGGAATAGATTTTGCCGGACCAATTTCCGTCTTGTTCTCTCGTGCCCGGGGTGCAAAGTCAATAAAAGGATATTTCGCCATATTCATTTGTATGATCATCAGGGCAATTCATATAGAAGTGGTTTCGGATCTAACTAGTTCAGCATTTTTAGCAGCGTTTCGACGCTTTGTGTCACGAAGAGGTAAATGTACTGACGTGTATTGTGATAATGCTGGTAATTTCACCGGTGCCAGCAGAGAATTGAAACAACTTTTCCGACAAGCATCCTCGTTTTCAGCTGAAGTCGCTGCTTTACTCGCCGACGAAAAAGTGACTTGGCATTTTTCTCCGCCACGCGCGCCACACTTCGGCGGTCTTTGGGAAGCTGCCGTAAAAAGCTTCAAATATCACCTCAAGCGCGTTGCAGGAGACTCGATTTTGACGTTTGAAGAATTTCCAACCCTCACTGCTCAAATAGAAGCTCGCTTAAATTCAAGACCCATCTGTCCTATCAGTTCGGAGGGCGCTGACTTAGTCGCGCTCACTCCTGGGCATTTGCTTATCGGTCGATCTATGTCAGCCGTCCCAGAATCTTTTGATGACAGGAATGTAACTATTTCACCTCCTTGTAGATGGCTTCAAATCAAACGAATGAGGAATGATTCCTGGGACAAGTGGAGGAAGGAAGTCATCCATCACTATCAAAAACGAAGCAAATGGATCAACATTAATGAGCAGTTGAGGGCAGACGACGTTGTTTTGATCAAGGACGAATCAACTCCACCAACAAAATGACCCATGCCTCGGGTCACGGCACTTCATCCTGGGAAAGACGGGCTTGTTCGGGTGGTCGACCTCCAGACCGCCACTTCCACCTGCACTCGAGCTCTGTGCAAGCTCGTGAAACTGCTGACTGAGCCAGATGAACGAGAGGATGTCGTAGGCGAACAACACCAGGCTGACGATGATTCTACATAATCCTCGCAAATTATCCGACATCTCACTACACACTTTCCTCGTTTCGCTTTACACCCGCGAAAGAATAACGTCCGTTTGTCGATTTTGATTTTCTTATCATTTGTTCCACCATACTTCCTCGTAGAGTCACGCTTTTCATGAACATAATAGTGACGCTTGCTGAATCTGGAACGCTGTAAAGCCGGAAGGGTCAGTTTCGTCCTTTTCTGCGATAGTAATTTGATTTAACTTAGAGTTTTGTGAGGAGTATGAGTATTTTGTTAATGTTTTCACCCGTTTCACACATATGTTAATTGCGAAAAGTGACAAGGTCACATTGAATTGTATTCGATTGCGTTGATTCCGAAAATTTAGGGAATTGTACACGCACCAGGTTTTTTCTTTTGTTTTTTTTCAGAATTTTGTTTGTTGATTTTGAGTTTATGGCACTATTTAGTGTACCATATGAGATATATTTTCGTTACCTTTCAAGGTTTGTTATTTGATGTGTCTCAATTTTGAGAAGTTATTGTTTAGATAATTGATACTGATTGAGGTTGATTTCATCTATCCTTTCTTGAGTCATTGGATATCAGGAACTATGTTCAACTGTTCCTTCTCCTTCTGAGATTTTAGTATGTCGCTTTGAAAGTTTCTTATGAAATGTATATTTTTTTGATCTCGCTAAACGTACGGACATACCGTTCTCCCTTTGTCTTAATTTCTCGTTTTCTTGATTTTCATGCATTGTGATACTTTTGTTCTTGCTTGCTTTGAGCAAGCAAAGAGGGCGGTATGTTCGTGTGTATGAGTATTAGAGCAATTATATATCTATATTCATAGATCTGTATTCATAGAGACTGCTCGGCTTGACGTTCTCGGTCGTTGCCTTTCTTCTCCTTGTTCTCACGCGAGTTAATATTTTCACCTTATTGGCCGAAATTAAATCAGGTGACCAGTGCAACGACTCGAGTCCTTCTTGCCGAGCTGTGCTCATTGCTCGGCATGCGTTAGTTAGCCGTTGATCTGCGAGTACGCAACATGTGCGGCTTGAGCGTCGTCGCGTCCGATCTTTCTCGCGATCACGCCGATGCCCGCCCGCGACAATTAATCCTTTGTTTCTTTCAATAGTTTTTACTCTCAATTTTCAATCCTGCGCCGCGCACGCGATTCTCCGCGATTCATCTTTTTACCTTCTGTTCCACACCTTTTGTCGGCAATACAGTGATACTTTATTTCCATTATATATCAAGTGAGTGTTAATTAGAAACCCTTTTCCTTTCATGCGATCGATCCACACTAGTATAGGCTCCGAGGTTCCATAAGAACACCTCGTCCCGACAAAGCGTGCTGACAATCAGAGTATTTTTGTACATGTCGACTAAAAAAAGTGCCGAATTGCAAGGTCGCATAATATTTAGAACAGAGAAAGATTCTATACTGTAAATTCACACGGGCAGCATTTTTTCGGCAATGGCCGATTGTTGCCATTGAACGGAACAAAAATAACGAGTCGTATTGTTTTTCTTGCTCCGACGAATGAATTGTCAAAATTTCGCAGTCTTAGCCACACATTTCTGCTGTTTCTGGTGTATTTCAAAATTCCAATATTTCAGATTATTGATAAATGATTTTCCCTCAGAATAGAAATTTCAATTACTTACGGTTGCTCTGAATTTTTCTTCTTGATACGAGAACCAACCTTGTCGAATGTGGCTATCGATTCAATACATCAACTAACACACCACTCAGAAAATAATTAGATCTTTGTCATTGACAGTCTTGTCAAACAAAAATCTCAATAAAACTGAAAAAACCTTGATTTACTAGATCTTAAGTACGAGGAATAGCAGCTCACAGTGTGCCTCACAAGCCAATTCAAAACATTGAGCAGAAGACGGAGAACCGGGGGAACGGGAACGGCGGACTGCGCAGTCGCGACTTTCCCCTACCGTCCGGAGACTGATTCTTGCAACACTGCTCGGGGGACGAAACGCAGTCAGATCGTTTGGTTCGTGATGGTAGGGTAGATTCTTTAATCTTCAGAGATCTTCCATCGGATGCTATTCGAGCATGGAGAATCTGTCGATTTGTCTTTTCACATTTTTTGCCATGCGTTTACCCAACATATATGATGACCTTTGACCCCTGCATTTTGGATTCCAACTTCTTTGCAAGTCACTTCAAAAGAAAGCAAAGAGCAAAAAAATTGTTCATACACGAATCTATTTATCGCTGGAAAGCATTTTTATGCTGTAACTAGTTTTCCGTGGATTGTGTCTCTGATGGCTATCTCCCGGAGTCACCATCAATCTGCGAATGATTGCAACATACGCTTTGTTAGGTCTTGATGGAAGAGTTAATCTCATTTGTATGACTCATGTACCAGGGCTTCTAGATTTTTCTTATCGCCAAGTTTCTTCAAATTTTACCACAGCGACTCACGAAAGCAGTGAATAAGGAAGATCGAGACCCAATCCATTATGTGAGTGTCACTATTGAAATTGCAACATCATTGAGATCACGAAAAATCGAGCAATTCCAAGGCATATTGATCAGCTCTCTCAATCTTTATCCCGAATCAAGGTATCACATAACCCTCAAGTTTGTATCTCTTACCAGTGAGAATTGATGATACTGTTCTCATGGATAGCATTTCTCATTCCCAATTCCTCTAGGTGTGATGTAACACATCATTTATTCATCAATTCGACCAGATTGATGACGTCATTCGATGCATTGGAGACTTATTAGATTGGGCTGATGCCCGGTGTTTCTTTCGCTGTGGAAATATGGAAATTCGATTCTGTGGTGTGGAATGCTGATAATCCTTGTAGTCTCATGTTGGTGAGGAGAACAAGTGATGGAATATGTAATGTCAGCTTCATTAACTAGAATTCATGTGAGAGATGGGTTAACCCAGGGACTCTTTGCAGCAATGATGATAAGAACGTGATAGGAGATGTGCTATGAATATATTT
Organism: Eretmocerus hayati; assembly: GCA_029851415.1. Classification (NCBI taxonomy): domain Eukaryota; kingdom Metazoa; phylum Arthropoda; class Insecta; order Hymenoptera; family Aphelinidae; genus Eretmocerus; species Eretmocerus hayati. The sequence goes on from CM056744.1 coordinate 46,454,246, forward strand.
ATTATGGAAGAAAAAAAAATATAATATATCAAAAACCGCATGCTTTTCTACAGATTTCCTTGGGCAGCAAGGTGCTACCTCTTCGTAGTCTATCAACCCAAAAGCAAGTGCTTTGAAGATAGTACAAAGAGTCAATGCTTAGTTGAGTCTGGTGTGACTCAGCTCATATGTCTCATTTTTCAAGTGGTTTTGCTTTAGCATGATAGAATTACAGTCATAGTCTGTGCAGCTCCTCAAACCTACCCTGTAAAAGTATTTCTCGATTACAACATTGATAAGGTTCACTCTTTCCGGCATACAGCATCTTCTCAGTTTGCTCATCTCTCCACGTTACCTCATCTATATTGTAATATGTCAATTGTTAGATTGAGCCTAACTATGTAACTCAATAACAGCCAGAATTTTCATCTCTAACTCAGCTCACTTGCTGTCACAAGGGCTTGAGTTGTTATTCATGGAGAAGGAGATGCTAGAGGTATGCCATGAGTAGCAGCAAAAAGTTATCATTCACATTTGTATTTTCTAATTCTACCGTTCCCTTGAAATTGAATGAATGATGCTTGTAATTTGAAAGTCTCTTGTTGGAGAGGGTTTGATATAGCAAGGGTGAATGACCGGGAAAATAGTAGGAAAAATTACTTTTCCTCTACTTTCCACTGATCTAGCAAGCGAAAGTAAACATCTGGGGAGAGTAAGATGACTTAGGGGTGCAGAGGAAGAGGAGACTCTGTCATGGCTCTACCAAGTTTCCACCAAAGTTTTTAGTTCATTAAAAGATGATCCCTTTTGACCAATTGTGAGAGACATTGGATCAATTGATCTCAACATCGTCATGAAAATGTACAATAAGTGTATGCCATCAAGGCACACAAACTATCCAGTTCCATGCACTTGTTGCAATACCAGTGGAATCCAAAAAGTTGAGGTGATCAGTACACAAGCTCTGCTAAAAACTCTGAACAGTATTAATATAGGCCTTGCTGCGTGCTCATATGTTGCTTCTTGTGAGTGCGTATTATTTGGTTCCGATCCAGTGCCTTTTTTTTTCAGTTGATGTCTAAGAGTGGAGTATTTTAGCTCTATATGCAAGTGTAGTGCCACCAGTTGACCAGCAGAAACTGAATGTTAGGATAGGCCTCATTCAATAACTATCCCATACAATGAAGTGAGCTGCCTGGTAAGGAATCATGATAGAAATACAAAACCAGGTTCAGTTTAAATACCATCATTTTTCATTAAGATATGTTAGTCTGATACCAATGGTGATGATTCCTTATCTCCACGGGAAGACGATTCCAATAACGCCTTAGTCTATTAGTAGTAGAACTATGAACCCAATTAGAATTGTTGAAGACTTGTTTCACCGTTCTAATGGAGTGCAACTCATACTCAACAACTCTTCCAGTGAATAAAGCATTTGCTTGTACGCTAGAGAAAAGTTCGTTTTTTATTTTGAATGCAGTAACACAATCAAGAAAGCAATGACGTTTTGCTAGTTCAGATAAATTGAATTTTTCTCGAACAGGAGAATACTCATGATCTGTGAAATGCATTGGGTTTTTATCCTTATAACTCAAGTAGCGAAGCATCCTGTTTTGAATTCTTTCTAATTTAATTTGGGTCTGTTTCGTATTAGGTGCCCAAATGTTCGACCCATAAGTCAATATAGGAATAACAAGGGCTTTATACAAATAAGCAATAGATTGAGGATTTGTAAAATCAGATGTCGATCGCCTCAAGAACCCAATAACTTTTAAAGACTTCTTTGACATTGTGTCAATGTGTTCATCAAATTTAAGACTCGAATCAAATATGATTCCAAGATCGGAGATGCAATCAACGCGCGCAATTTCTACATCATCAAGTTGGTACTGGTAATTCATAGTTTGTTTGGATCTTGAGAAAGATATTATAGCACATTTTTTCTTATTTATACCTAAACCATTACTATTGGCCCAATCATTCAGCAAAGAAAGAGCTTTCTGTAGACGACTAGCATCAAGTGGGGACTTGATAGTGGAGAATACTTTTACATCATCAGCGTAAATGAGAATCTGAATTTGTGGCATCTTCTCTACTATGTCATTTATAAATATTATGAACAAGATTGGGCCTATCACGTTCTGTGAATATCTCGAGTTTTACTTAACCAAATCCCTTCATATTTTGTATGCGTCAACAAAATGCATGTAAGAATTGCGCTATGAAGCGAAATCCCATAAAAGTAGAGAAAGAAACTTCCATGATAAGCGCTGGACAGATGTCGTCTGCTCCTGTGATAAAGCATGCTGTTATACTTCATTCTATAATTTTGTGATCAGCTCGTTTTTTCTCACTTTCACTCCATAGCGCAATTCTCTCAAGTTCGTAGATGATAGTAAGACCCTTATTCTTTGATAATTTTCTATAAAACTTGAGATAAATCCAGAACGGCGATGAGTTATACACGATGACAGCCATAATTTTACGTTTCTTCAAAGTGGTCAGACTGATCAGCGGGCGCGAGGCGGGACAGCAGCAAAACCGTCTGCTTCGATGATGCACGTTCCCGTGTGTTGTCATCGCGGATGAGATCGCGGTTGTGAGACTTGTAAGCCGCGACTTCCCGGTGGAAAGCGACGGCCCAGGTGATGACATTATGTCATCATCGACCGGACCCGGGTCCTTTGTCGCGCGAGATTTCTGCGATCAGGCATGGTGGTGAATCTGATAGCCGTCCGCTGCGACATGCATCTTCTTGCATCTATTGGCAGAGAGCTCAGTGCAACATCAAATTTGCAAATTTGCATGCACGAGCCCTTGAACAAATACAGGATGTAAGTGTTCTGTTTGGACCTTTAATCCAGTTCTGATCATTTTGATTATTCTAATCAAGGTTTCAGTTTCAATACCCTAGAATACTTGGTGAAAATAACGTACCCGGGTCATTTTGAGAGATAAAGTCAGTTTTGGAATATTGAATTGGAGTTCAAATCATGTCTGCTAAGATCCCTGCATTTCAGAGGGATAATTTTATGGTTAGTTATCTGAATCCATTGGGAATCACTTGAGTTCTAAAGGTTTTGTAAACAAAAGTTAGAAAGTTAGTTTACGAATTTTGTTGTACTCAAGATGTATTGAATAAATACAGAATGTAAATGTTCTGTTTGGGCCTCAAAACCATTTCTGATCATTCAGGTTTTTCTATTCAAAGTTCTAGTTCCAATATCTTAGAATACTTGGTCAAAATGGCGTATCCGGGACATTTTCAGAGATAAAGTCAATCTTGGAATATTGAATTGGAGTTTAAATCATGTCTGCTGAGATCCCTGTATTTCAGAGGGATGATTTCATGTTCAGTTATCTGAATCCGTTGAAACTTGGTTGAGTTATAAAGATTTTGTGATCAGAATTTAGAAAGTTATATTGCAAATTTTATTGTCCTCAAGATGTATTGATGAAATACAGAGTGAAATTGTTCTGTATGGGCCTCCAAACCATTTCTGATCATTCAGGTTCTTCTATTCAAAGTTCCAGTTCCAATATCTTAGAATACTTGGTTAAAATGGCGTATCCAGGTGATTTTCAGAAATAAAGTCAATCTTGGAATATTGAATTGGAGTTCAAATCATGTCTGCTGAGATCCCTGTATTTCAGAGGGATGATTTCATGTTCAGTTATCTGAATCCGTTGAAATTTGGTTGAGTTCTGAGGGTTTTGTGAAATAAAGTTAGAAAGTTAGTCTGTGAATTTCATTGTACTCAAGATGAATATAACAAATACAGAATGTAAGTATTTTGTTTGGCCCTGTAAACCAGTTCTGATCATTCTAATGATGCTAATCAAGGTTCCAATTTCAATACCCTCCAATACTTGGTAAAAGTAACGTATCCGGGTCACTTTGAGAGATAAAGTCAGTCTTGGAATATTGAATTGGAGTTCATATCATGTTTGCTAAGATCCCTGTATTTTAGAGGGATAATTTCATGTTCAGTTATCTGAATCCGTTGGAAATTACTTGAGTCCTAAAGGTTTCGTGAACAAAATTTAGAAAGTTACTTTATGAATTTTGTTGTACTCAAGATGTATTGAACAAATACTGAATGTAACTGTTCTGTTTGGGCCTCTAAATCAGTTCTGGTTATTCTAATGATTCTAGTCAATGTTCCAGTTTCAATATCCTAGAATACTTGGTCAAAATGACGCATACGGGTCATTTTCAGAGATAAAGTCAGTCTAGGAATATTGAATTGGAGTTCAAAGCATGCCTGCTAAGATTCCTGTATTCCAGAGGGATGATCCCATGTCCAAATTTTGGGAACAGTTGAGAATTGATAAATTTGTATTTTCTGAAGTATTCCTAAAATTGAAATTTGGGGTCTCTGATAATACTAATTTTCCAAAAGTTCATGTATTCATTCAATTTTAATCACCAAGTCAACTGAATTACATCTGTGGTTTCCAAGTATAGAAACACATTATTTCCAAAGGCCCCTAATGTATGTGAGAGGGGCACAATGTCAATCAAGACCTCTGATAATATCAGTATGCGAGAGGGGTACAATATATCTATATCCACTTTTGTAAACAGTGTTGTTGTGTGTGTGTGTGTGTTCACACATACATATACATCAACAATCATGTTTACAAAGGTTAGAGTGTGCGGGTGGTGACACGCTTGCTGTCGCTGATCATCACTTTGGTGATCGCAGGGGTGCCACCATGAGTTACTAGGGCTGATCCGATATAGCGGCAGACTACGGCCTCGCCTTAAAATCTGAATCTTTCAGGGGTGATAGATCATGATCCCAAATGATCGGAATCAACCATCAGCCCCTCCGCAGACTGGGCCTTTTGCGTCAGCCCTTTGTTCAATATTCAATATTGACAAGTTGGTGTGTTATATTTATTAAAATCTGAAACTTTCAGGGATGATAGATCATGATCCAAAATGATCGAAATCGACCGTCAGCCCTTCTCTAGACTGGGCGTTTCCGAGACTGACGATTTTTCCCGATGTAAACAAAGCCCCGCTTCGAGGCCGCGATTTATATATAAACTTTGTCTCATCTCAACGTATCTTCTCCGTTGTCTAGTGGGTACGGTTCTAGTCTTCTGTCTGGAGGGTTCGAGTTCGTATCCCGGCAGTTCCAATTTTTTTTTTTTTTTTTCATTCTTCTTCAGATGTTATTTCAACGCGAGAAAACCTTCATTCTCTGATAAGGGAACTTTTTTTTATCTTAGTACGGTTCATACAAGTGCGTATTTGATTGAAGGTTTTAACTGCGAACTCCCACAAAATAAAATGAATTCGAGGTTCCTCGTCATCAGGCTCGAATTCATAAGTGATATTCAAAAATCAAATATTTGTGCTATGAACGAATATTCGATTCTTGCTCACGAATGTTTTGAAAATACGACCAGGAATAAAAAGCAGTGTTAGCTGTAAAAAATGAATATATAACTTGTCAAAATCGAAGATTGTGTATCAATACAATTGATACTTGTGTGGTTTCTGAAAAGTACAGGGTGTTATGGAGGAAATGATTTATAAATATTGGGCGACTATCAACATGAATGAGTGCTGCACATGGATAAAATTAAACAATACTGTCTCATTATTGGACGTTTTGTGTATACTCCCTTGCTATTATTACTTATAACACTGAATGAATGAACGGTCTTGAGATAAAAAAAGTTCCCTAATCAGAGGATGATGTTTTTCACGCGTTGAAATAACATCGGAGGAAGAATGAAAAAAAAAAAAAAAAAAAAAAAAATGGAACTGCCGGGATACGAACCCGAACCCTCCAGACAGTTGACTAGAACCGTGTCCACTAGACCACGGAGACGATTCGTTGGAGTTAGACAAAGTTTATATATAAATCGCGGCCTCGAAGTGGGGCTTTGTTTACATCGGGAAAAATCGTCAGTCTCGGAAACGCCCAGTCTAGAAAAGGCCTGACGGTCGATTTCGATCATTTTGGATCATGATCTATCATCCCTGAAAGTTTCAGATTTTAATAAATATAACACACCAACTTGTCAATATTGAATATTGAACAAAGGGCTGACGCAAAAGGCCCAGTCTGCGGAGGGGCTGATGGTTGATTTCAATCATTTGGGATCATGACCTATCATCCCTGAAAGATTCAGATTTTCAGTCATATAGCACATGAGTTGGTCGAAAAAATTATTTGAAAATTTGATTTTACAAAAACGCCCAGGCGCTGAGAGGGCTGACGGTGGGTTTAGGTTAGGTACATCAAAGACAACATTTTAAGTACCTTTCCAGCCTTGATGAAATATGGCACAAAAAAGTTCACGAGCTCCCGGTCTATGTAGTTCCAGTGTATCTCCACTGATTTGAAGAATATTATTGGAATATGGGTAAGTCCCAATAATCCCAAGGGGTCATCACGGAAGGTGGCGCCTAAGTGAACATCGTTATTTATTCGTCTCTCTCTGTTATTGTTGATCTTCTGCAATATTATCATTTGTATAACAGAAATATCGAACAGAGTTGTTTTTGACAAAATTTCTCTTAGTGAATTAGTCAATTTTTATGTGGATAGAGAAACATTCGCAAGAATTCGAGTTGATTTTGTTCCTAACCCACAAATCACATGGTGAAATGTCTCAAGTGTCCCATCAAGAAAGGTGATTTCACTGGTGTTGTGGTTTATTGATGCAACTACGACAGAATCATTTGCATTAGAGCTTACTATCCCTCATGTTCTCAAAGGGCAGGCCCACATAGTGACAGATCATTTAAAACTTGCTGTCCAGATATTGGGTATGCACTAAAAGAAAGTCAGACTGGCAGTTCAACTTCTGATTTGAGCAATACCTCATCAAGTGATAAGTATACTGATTGTGAGGAGTCATTAAGGTAGTTGTACACCAAAATTATTCATCGACAGAATTTCTTGAGATTCTGCAGAAAGATAGTTCTAATATCGAAGAGTACGTGTGCAAAATTCCAGAACGGCTGACCATCCCGTTTTAGAGTATCGATCGTCACAATTCGACCAGTTTTCCACATTTTGAACATTGCGCTTATGGGAGCGGGCCCCAAAAACAGCACAAAAATGGGTCCAGCGCAAAACTTGATCAACAGAAAATGGTGGGACTGCGAGAGATCCGAGTTTATGTATCAATGAATCATATGGCCAAGCCTAGAGATGATGGACCACGTCGTTTTTTAGTAATTGTTCATACAAAGCGTATAGACTAGACGAAACTACCGCCATCGTTTGCAAAAATAGGTGAGTGGAATTTTTTTGTGGGATCCTCTCTGGAAGACCCTCCTGATCATAGAGACGTATGGACCCAAGCCGAATTCCGATGCAACATTGTTTAAACCGAAATTGTTTAAACAATTAAGAAAAATCACTTATTTCGGCCTGAAACTAATTTTAATAAGGTAATTTGGGATATTTTGGATCGAAAAGTATTCTTGTCATTTTTCTCTAGGAGCCATCATTTCCGAGCTATAAGCGTTTCAAAGTTGAAAAAACGCGAATTTTGCGATTTTGAACGTTAAATAAAGGTAACAACAAAGCGAGAAATCGATGTTCTCAAGGTCGGGATCTATCCACTAGGGTGTCCTCTACAGGTTCCAATAGCAAAACTCCATGGTCCCGGCTCAGAACCTTCCGTTTTCCGGAAGTTTTCAATGCACTGTTTTGAATGGATCTGAGATTGACTATATATATCGGTCCGCGATGTATATAGCTATACTGGCGCCTGTAGAAACAGTGCTTTGAAAACTTCCGAAAAACGGAAGGTTCTGAGCCGGGACCATGGACTTTTGCTATCGGAACCTGTAGAGGACACCCTCGTGGATAGATCTCGACCTTGAGAACATCGATTTCTCGCTTTGTTGTTACCTTTATTTAACGTTCAAAATCGCAAAATTCGCGTTTTTTCAACTTTGAAACGCTTATTGTTCGTAAATGATGGCTCCTAGAGAAAAATGACAAGAATACTTTTCGATCAAAAATATCCCAAATTACCTTATCAAATTAGTTTCAGGCCGAAATAATTGATTTTTCTCAATTGTTTAAACAATTCCGGTTTAAACAATGTTGCATCGGAATTCGGCTTGGGTCCATACGTCTCTATGATCAGGAGGGTCTTCCGGAGAGGATCCCACAAAAAAATTCCACTCACCTATTTTTGCAAACGATGGCGGTAGATTCGCCTAGTCTAGTAGAATGCAAAAAATGCGACACGTGATTTTGATTTTAGGGTAGATAACTTTGGAAACCATGCCTGATTCTGTTCAGGAAGGCTTAGATGACCGTTTTTGTTTGTTGTTTGATGGGAAAAGTGCAGTTATTAACAATAATAATAATTTCGAATATTTTGATGTGGGCAAAAAAGTGAGGTTAAGTCTCTTTGACTCATGTAGTTGGTGTACAACTACCTTGACTGAATGTAGTATAGAATTGAAATCAAGCCAAGCATATAAGTTAATGATTAACTCCAATGAGAAGCTATCGACTAATGAATTGCTGGATGAAATGGAAAAATTATACTTAATGAATCTGATAACATAAACAAGATCGTAAACTCTAAAACTAGCGAGATCTCAGCTAAGCTTGATGATGCATTATCTAGAATCAGTAACTTGGAAGAAAAAGTTGATGACGCCCTTGACCGAAAAACTGTCCTTGAAAATGTTGAGCAGGCTGACAAAACTGAAGAGCAGGAGCTAATATATTATTTTATTACAATAATTAAGCCGCGGGCAAAATCCCGTCCGTCCGGATCCCCCCAAGCAGGGCTGCCAACGTAAAATCGTAAGCAGGGTTGCCAACTTGACGGGGAAAAAATATGAGTTGGTATTGTGAGAGCGACAATAGACCTTATGTGTCGCGAGTGTCTAAGTACTTATTATCTAAGATAATCTAAGATCATCTGAGATCATATATGATCATCTTAAAGTTATCTTTTTATCTTATTGTTATCTTTTGATCATCTTTTTATCTTTTGATTATCTTATGATTATTCTTAAGTTATTGAGTCGTTTTTTGATTATTTCTACTTTTTTTCGGTTGTTTTTACTTTTCCGAGTGATTTTTTTATACATTTTTATTTTTTTGGTGTATTAAATTGGAGTAATTGATTTTTTATGTACTGTGTAATTTTTTAGAGATGGTATAACTCAATCGTTATTTAATTTACATGAATTTTCTGAAACACTTGAGTGATTTACCTTGAAAAAAGTTGATTATTGAATATTTTTTCAACTATGCATTGGGTACTCCTTAGAAGATTTGATAATTATTTAGAAAGATTTGATTAATGAATTTGAATGAATAAATTTCTATTGTTGCAATATGGAAATTGTTAGATTGTTTGTTATATTGATTTGAGTGTCTTATCATGTTGTGTGTAGAGTGTTGATGAATTAGTTTTGGATTTTTCGCTTCGGTCGCTCTCAGCGGAGTTAATATAACTCTTGAGCCATGTCCTAGGCGAGTTACCGCAACGTTATCATCAGTGTAAAGTTAGTGATTCAAAAGTGCTTTGTGTGATCAGTTGATTGTATGAAGGCCTATATATGTGATGAGTGTAGTGTTGATGAGTTTGTATTGGATTCTTCGCTTCGGTCCCTCTCAGCGGAGTTGAACACTCTTCAGCCATGGCCTAGGCGAGTCACCGCAACGTTCTCATCAATGTAGATTGAAGTGTCTCAATTGTGATGATGTGTTTTCTTGTGTGTTCTAAATCACCAATGGTGTTGTATGAGGGCCTGTTAGTGTTCTTCAGTGTAAATTCCATTTGGCAACAATAGTTACTAAAAAGTTTATTATCATTTGTTATTCCGTTCTAATGAGTGTATTGAAAAAAAGGAAAACTTTGATCTCTAATGACGATTTTAATTGGTTGCAAAATCTTCTAAAAGTTATTATCAGGAGAATCTTTTTTCTATTTTGTTCAATTATTGCTCGATGGATAATGCATTCAGAGTATGTGCGTTCGTAGCCCAGAATTTCACGATTCCAAGAGAATGTACAAATCTATGGATGAGTCATTTACTAACAGGGGACCTTCAAGGGTTCTGTGTAGAATGACTCAGATATGTAGGGATTCAATTGGGCGGAAATTCTTTGATGGGATCCATCAGTCAGCTAATAAGAACACCGAATCCTTGACATTACCTCAGCACTTTTGTGAGGCACCCTACCGCAGGCGATAGTCAAGTATTGGATTCTTCGTATGTTGGAGTCACGTCGTTTTTTTATTGGCAAAAATTCTAAAGTTAAATTTACTCATTCTTGAAATTTCTGTCCTATCGTCGTGGTCGTGATTTGAAATTATTTATGATTTTGCAATTAATTGAAATCGTCGGAGTTGAAACAGAAATGATTTGAATTTGATTGAACCGCAATGAATAGTATCTTATCAACGTTTTTAAATCATATTGAAATTCTGTAGAACTTATCTTAATTAAACCTATGAAATGGAAGGATATGAAAGGGATGAGATGGACAAATGTTCGTCTCGTTTGGAATTCATTAGATGGTTCGATATATATAATTTTTTCTGAAATAATCGAGTGATTTTACTATGGAATTAGTTGAATATTGAATATCTTTTCAACTATGTATTGAATACTTATTGAAAGATTTGATAATCATTTGAAACGATTTTATTATTGCATTTGAATGAAACTTCTACTGTTGCAATATGGAAATGGTTAGATTGTTTGTTATATTGATTTGAGTGTCTTATCATGTTGTGTGTAAAGTGTTGATGAATCAGTATTGGATTTTTCGCTTCGGTCGCTCTCAGCGGAGTTAATAACTCTTGAGCCATGGCCTAGGCGAGTCACCGCAACGTTCTCATCAATGTAAAGTGAGCGTTTCAATAGTGCTATGTGTGATCAGTTGATTGCATTAAAGCCTATATATGTGATGAGTGTGGTGTTGATGAATTTGTATTGGATTCTTCGCTTCGGTCCCTCTCAGCGGAGTTAATCACTCTTGAACCATGGCCTAGGCGAGTCACCGCAACGTTCTCATCAGTGTGAATTGAAGTGTTTTAATTATGATTGATGTGATTTTTTGTTTGTTTTGAATCATCAATGGTGTTGTATGAATACTGTTGGTGTTCTTTAGTGTAAAACCCATTTTGCAACAATAGTTACTAAAAAGTTTATCATTACTCTTATTCCATTTTGGTGAGTGTATTGAAAAAAACAGGAAAACTTTGATCTCTAATGACGATTTCAATTGATTGCAAAATCTCCTAAAAGTTATTATCAGGAGAATTTTTTTTCTATTTTGTTCAATTATTGCTCGATGGATAATGCAGTCAGAGTATGTGCGTTCGTAGCCCAGAATTTCACGACAAATCTATGGATGAGTCATTTACTAACAGGGGACCTTCAAGGGTTCTGTGTAGAATGACTCAGATATGTAGGGATTCAATTGGGCGGAAATTCTTTGATGGGATCCGTCAGTCAGCTAATAAGAACACCGAATCCTTGACATTACCTCAGCACTTTTGTGAGGCACCCTACCGCAGGCGATAGTCAAGTATTGGATTCTTCGTATGTTGGAGTCACGTCGTTTTTTTATTGGTAAAAATTCTAAAGTTGAATTCACTCATTCTTGAAATTTCTGTCCTATCGTCGTGGTCGTGATTTGGAATTATTTATGATTTTGCAATTAATTAAAATCGTCGGAATTGAAATGTAATTAATTTGAATTATGTCGAACCACAATTTGAAAATAATTATATCGTTGTTGTTAAGTCATTGTAAATTTTGTAAAACTTATTCTAATTAAACCTATAAAATGAAAGGAGACGAGAGGGGAGAGACGGGCAAATGTCCCGTCTCTGTTGAATTTTATTAAGTCATCCAGTATACATATTCTTATTTTACAATTTATAGTAAATTTCATAATTTTATAGAAACAGTATAAAAATAAATAGGTTATTACCTAAATTGAATGTTTTTAAATTATTTTAACTCACCTGGAATCCGTCCTTTAATCCACAATGATGGCATCCCAATTTTGCTTCTTGATTTCTCGCCGAGTTAGTTATCCCATGGACTAACGGGATACATTTCCATTCGTCCTTAATGGCGCTGTGGAACGGAAAATGTAATATTGCAGATTATTCCTCTACCATAAAATAATTGGAATTTGTGTGAAAACGTGTATATATATATATATACATGTGAGGGATTGCGTGTGTGAATGCGTGTGTGTATTTATGTGTAAATTTATCTGATGAAATTCTGAAAGAGGGAAGGGGGTGAGTGGTAAAGCATTTATTAGAACAATTAATGCGATTTTGTTAATGTTCTAACAAAATCAAGTATACTAATGTTCATTAAATATTTAAAAAATTCTAAAGATAACTTACCAGAACTGCTTCCCAATATGTTTCTTGATAGTTTTAGAGGTTGCATTCTTCTTTTCCATCCTCTCATTACAGTTGGCAGGATGCAGGATGTACATTATGGTATATGCTGAAATCAATCCAAATGAAAGTTACATTGTTATTCAGAAATATAATAAATAAATCAATATAGATAGATAGGGATGGATAAATGGTATATACTATTTAAATTATTTATTCGAATATCTGTGTTTGAAATGTTTTATAAATAATTACTTACGTTTGATTCCTTCGTGATATCTCGATTGACCTTATAGCTTCTGGGGGTTGGCTCTTGGAGTACTTCTTGATCATCAGGAGCGGCATCGACTCCACCCTTCAGTGGGTTGAAACAGACTGACCTTTCTCCATGCTTTAACATTGTATATATATTTTTAACTCCCTCTATATATTAAAATTATATGTCTAAATATTTATATATTTAAATGTTTTATAAGTAATTACTTACGTTTAACTCCTTCGTGATAACTCAATTGACCTCATAGCTCCTGGAGGTTGGCTCTCGGAGTACTCCTTGATCACCAGGAGCGGCATCGACTTCACCCTTCGATGGGTCGGAACAGACTGACCTTTCTCCACGCTTTAACTTTGTATATATACCTTTAGCTCCCTCTAGTGACTTTTATGATGAATTTTTACGCGTGTATCTGAATACTTACTGTATATCTCCAACTATTTTATCATCTAAGACTATCTTGAAAGTATCTTTAGATTATCTTCTTATCTGAACGTTATCTTTGGGTCATCTTTTTATCTTTTGGTTATCTTTGAGTTATCTCATCATTTTTTTCCTTTTTTCCCCACAAAAATTTCTTTTCATAATTGAATTGAATTGATTGAATTGACATTGATTAAGAACTTCAGTGGACGAGCTTAATCGCCGTTTAGGGGTCAAAAACTATATTACATAACGAAGATTTTGAGCCGTCGTGGGCCAAAATCGGTACACTTGAGCCCAAATGATCACAATTCTGCGAAAAAAATACCTAAGGGCATTTTTGGACGAATTGGTGGGGGCGAAATTGGACAATGCTAAATCCCATCTAAAATCGGTCGACTGATTGCCTGCCCATGTTTATCGAGGATAATTGCGCGTATCGAGGCGCGTGTGCATCTGTGCGAATCTTTCCAAGCGTGGGAGGTTGGAGATGAGTTAGTTTATTGAAAATGGGTGAGGAAATGAAGTTACGATGTCCCATGGCCGTCTCAGGAGTCAGAAGTCGCTTTCAACGTGTTCCAACATAGCCCTCGATTTTTGCATTTTCACTCTCGCATTCGGTGACATTGCCTTGAATGTTCCACACTATCAAGGGGATCGTTGACGTAGGGGCGAGTATGAATACCTCCAGTATGGAAAAACAGAAAGAAAAGTCGACTCTTAGAAGCTACGAGTCGATTACTGATTGCTGAAGACGATATTACACCAGTGAAGAGCCTATCTCAATAATGCTGAAGGATAACACAAAAACGGCTCGCTTGCTCGGGCTATGGGAGGATGTGAAAGTCTCAGGGGGTTCCTCTATTGATTTTGAGTTATTACCACGTGTTTTGATGGGCAAATGCGATTTTAAGAGGTAGAGAATAATGCCGTATACCTCAATTTTGGAAGGCTGTCCAAATTTGCCCCCAAAACTTGTCAAAAGAGCCCCCCAGTTCGGGATGAATTTGGACAGATTTTTTTTTTCAACTTCAAGAAAAAGTATGAACGCTGAGACCTAGGGGTCTGAAAATTTTTTACAATCTATTCAATAGTTGAACTTCAAAGTCCCATAGCGCGCCTAGTCCCAAGTATCGTCAGATAGCCCCACTGCAAAATCCGTCCAATTTTGCCCCACTCTCCTCTATACTTACTCACATCGCAAGAATTGGCTGCAACGCTACTTTTTTACTTTCACTTTCATTTTTTAGAAATTATAGTGATTTACCCATGATTTTCCTGGTATCAATTTTTAGGAAATGGCTAAGGATCCGTTTCCTTAGTCAAAACAAAAATCATACGAATAGTTACCGCGTGAGCTCATCTTATTGCATCTGACCCATAAGGTTACGTGTAAGTCAAAAACAATTTTTGAAGTCAATTTGCTCACGATTTCAGTGGTTGACTCCATATATTCGCAAATGGTTTAATATGTCTGATGTTAAAATCAAGTATAGTTCATGCCCATTTGCGCTTGAAACAAACGTTTTATTAAAAAGTACTGCAGCCACCTTAACTGAAGAACAACTAGAAATTTTAGTCAAAAAACTACTAAAAAGAGTATCTTCATAATATCGAAAAATTCTTAAAGAAAACTCGGAACTTATCATAGTCAAAAATTTTTTATCAACTGATAGTTTTAATAGTTGCAAAACATAATAGAAATCAATTTTATGTCGCAAAACTATTGATTTTACCAAATAAAGTGAAGCCGAGTGAGCGTTAGCGAGCAAGGCAGTATCGCTAGTCATGAAGTACATGAACGTATAACAAAAAAGAAGAATGTAATTGTATTCGGAGTCCCCGAGTCTAATGAAGAAGACTTCTTGGACAATTTCTTTGCTGATCTTTTCACTGGGAAGAATATCCCTTTTGATATGAATAGCTTTAGGTACCACAGATTTGGAAGAGCTATTGGAGGTAGAACAAGGCCTGTTGAAATAGTTTTCTGTAGTAAGGATTATGCCAAGTGGGTATTGCTGAATCAAAGTAAGTTTTCTGGGTCCAAAGTGAAACTTGTAAATGACGAAACTCCTGATCAATTGAGGTATCTAGGCAACCTTGGTTCACAACTTGAAGAACTTGAAAAGAGTGGTATGAAGCACTACACAATCAAGTATATCAGAAATATACCTAGGATTGTTGACACCAGAACCAGTTCAAAGCCATTCAATCCAAGGAGTAAATCTGTGTCAAAGGCTACAGTTATAAGTATATCGAACAAAGGGTATGGGTCTCAACTGGAAAATGTAAGTATGCTAAAACCTAATGATTCAAGAAGCAGAACCAACAGTGGCTCATCGTCAAATAATTCCCAATATAGTACCAGGAAACAGGCTTCACAGAGAAATGCAAAAATTTGAATGGATCCAAGCTTGGAGGAAGTAATACCTTCAACAATATCCTATCCATCTATGTACAGAACGTTAATAGCCTCAAAATAGAATACACTCATTCAAGAAAAATATTATAACCTCAAGCATGAATTTTGACATTATATGTATATTTGGAACCTGGTTTGATGAAGATGTACTTGATTCAGAGTTGAATATACCTGGATATAAATTTTCGAGACTGGATAGGAACAAAAGTACAAGTGGTGAATCAAGAAGAGGAGATGTTATAATCTACATCAATCAATACACTGCCGGTCAAAAGTTTCAGGACACCCAAAATTTTTTTTTTTGCATTTTGTAAGTGGATCTACGAGGCTCTACTTGACCAAAAGTACTTCATTGAAGCTCATTTTGAAGGTCTTTACACGTACTTCAAGATGGCGTTACTCATTTTCATCAGTATGAATCTGGTTCCTCCCAATTGGAGGTTGACAAAGTGAACTGGAGCTTGAAAAAGTGCCAATTCCGATGATTTTTGGAAGAATTTCCTGGCTCCGGTAGCTCATGAGTACAAGAATTTCCTGGAATGAATCTTAAGAAGCCTGAACGTACAATCTTAGAGCTTCAGCATCTGTTTTATCCTTCTACGTTACTTCTACTCCGAGCTATGACATTTCCTGTGAAGAAAGATTTTTCGTTATACTAACACCAAAATTCGGAGAAGACAAAGAATTGCGTTTCAAGGGGAATATAATCTCTGATTCTAGTATCTATCTTCTAAGTCATGATCAAAAGAACGAGGAACCTTAGCAACATGCCCCAAAAAGTGGATTTCTTCGTCATTTTTTAATACCGGTGCTACTATTTTGGGAAAACTCCCCCCAGAAAAAATATCATAGCTCAGAGTAGAAGTGACGTAGAAGGCTGTTGGAGAACAGATTTCCAAGCTTCAGACCTCTACTTTCAGGTTCTTTTAGATCTATTCTGGAATATTCCTCTTCTTTTGAGCTAACGGAGCCAGGAGATTCTTCCAAAAATCATCGAAATGGCACTTCTTCAAGCTCAAATTGGGAAGATCCAGATTCGTACTGATGAAAATGAATGACGCAATCTTGAAGTACGTGAAAAGACGTTCAAAATGAGCCCTGATAAAGTCCTTTTTGTCCAAGTAGAGGCTCGTAGATTCACTTACAAAATCGGAAGAAAAATTTGGATGTCCTGAAAATTTTGGCGGCAGTGTATATTATTTCTCAAGAATTGGTGGAGTGCTCTGACTCAAGTGGAACATTATGTGTCAAACTGGCAGCTGAGTACAATCAGTATTTGGTTATCGCTGCCTACATTCCACCTAGCTCATGCTGCTCATCTGAGGGATTCATATCATCCTTCAACAAAGTGACTGCAATCATCGAAGAAATGACGAAGAAGTATCCAAGAAGTGAGGTGTTCTTATGTGGTGACTTCAATCTACCTGATTTCAAATGGTGTAGTAAGGGCAATTTATTATTAGCTGAAGGTGTACTAAGAGTTGCCACTGTGAAAGAGGGTGCTTCTTCCCTCGAGAAATGTGTTAATCAGTTCAATCTTACTAGATTCTTTGAATTACCAAATGACTTTGGAAACACTCTTGATCTTATTTTCACTGATTTACGAAATGAGTTCTCTGGTTGCATTGATCCATTGATCGACCCACATGAATTTCACTTGGCTTATGAGATTATTATTCCTTGTGTTGGAAGATAATTTTTCCCAGAGGAAATCAAGTTTAACTACAATAAAGCTAGCTTTGGACAAATAACCACTGAACTAATGAAATACAATTGGGAATCTGTTCTTCATGACTCATTGGATGTTGAGACCGCTGTTGAAAAGTTCTATAGCATCCCTTTCGAGGTTATGAGTTGCGATGTACCATTCACTGAATCATTCATTTCGACTGACCCAATTTGGTTTAATCAAGATTCGAGACGAGGAATCGCGTTAAAAGAGAAGTTACATATAATTCATAAAACTCTTGAGACAAATGAAAGTCATTTTGAATCTGAAGTGCAAAGAGAGAAATGCAAAAAAATGATAAGAGATGCTCACAAGGATCATATTGCTAGTATTAAAAGCAGTATAAGAACGAACTGTAAATCCTTCTGGTCATTCGCTAATCCAAAACTTAATAAGAGTAGTGTTGAGATATGTGTACATTCAGATGTGACACTGACATTAGCAGAAGCTATTAGATAGTCGTGTAAGGAAACTGCCATACCGACTTTGGTGACGGCGCCACGAGATCATAAATATGAATCCGTGTGAATAAGGAGAAGAGCTGCGCCAAGCGCGGCAGATCGGACGAGAACGTTGTAAGAGAAAGATGTAGAAAGGAGCGTGGAACTCAGAGCAAGTATTGGATGAATATCACTTAGTGAAACAAGTGTTATTGAATTGAAGAAGTCCACAACGATCCATGAAAAATACCTTTTTTCCCAACATGGTTGCAGTTGCTAAGCTTATGAATGTGGGAACGTTTTACTGATCATTTGATGAGAAGCTGCATTGGTGAAGAAATTGAAGATACGCCGCAGAGTTCAGAAAAAAGTGAAGAATCAGTGATGAGTGAGATAGAGTTCCAAGAGAGTAGAGATATGAATGATTTAAACGGAGAAGCTCCCAGTGAAATTGACGAAAGTAAACGGCAAAAGATTTTACGGTGCCGGTTCTCGACGGAGAATATTACATTAACTGGAAGAAAAGAATTGAAATGTTACTCAAACTCAAGAACTGCCACGAAGTAATTACGAGAGGGAAATCAACTACTGGTGGAGCAGATTGGGATGACCAAGACCTTGAAGTTAGCCATTATATCCACAGTGGAATAAATAATTATCAGTTGGAGTTTGTGAGTGATCTAGAGATGGCTCACGGTATTATCAAAAAGCTCGATGATTTATATTTGTCGGAATCAACGGCGCTCCAAATTGTAATCAGAAGTCGTGTAGAAGATATACGGTCGGAAGACTATGAGGACTGTGAAAATTTTCTGTGGAATTTGAAAGATTGACTAATGAGTTGAAAGCTGCTGGAGCAAAATTGAAAGAAAGTGGAAAAGTGAATTATCTCTTGAGGGCATTGCCGGAAGATTACAGTTATATTGGAGATTTGATTGACGCTCTGCCAGAAAAAGACCGGACTCCAGAGTACTTGGGAAGTGGAATGAGAATAAAAGATACGAAACCAAAAGATGAAAGTGCGGGCGGAAAATCGAGCGCATACGCTGCGACAGTGAGGGAAACGGATAAGCAAGTACGAACAAGTCACGAATGTCGCAGGCCCGGCCATATCGCAAAGGAATGGGAAAATAAGATTTCCCAGAATCCACACCAAGGCAGGGGCAGTGTAAGAAGAAATAACCATCAAGGAGGTCGATTCAGGGGCCTCATAGGGCACGTGTACACTGAAAGAAGGTTGGGAGCTCTGCGCCCGTTGCTACGGGATCGCTCTCGGCTAACAAAGTCGAGGCGGCAGCGCCCGCTGATTCGCGACCGGAGACGCGCGGGTATCGCGAAACGAATTAAGCTCCACGGGGCCACCCGTGGTCGAGAGCTGAATTGCTGTATCCGCAACCACCCCCTCCAAAAACTTCACAGACACTGGTATCCATAGTCGTCTGTAAACCACGGGTTTGCGACGACTACGAATACCAGGGATACTCGCGTATACTCTTAATTTTGGACACTTCATTGATTGCGTGCATCATAGAATTAAGTTGATTTTATTACGCAGAGTACAAAATTGTCTCTTGATGACGATAACACGGGCTAGATGAAGAAATCTCGAGAACAGAGTAACTTATATTGAAAAAGCGTTCCAAAGTGTTCCGGCATTGATCGAAGTTTATCGGTAATATTTTTTCTAGCGGTAGAAGAAAACGTAGATTAACATATTTTGATGGACAACTGTCATTATGAATTATAATTTTGGATATACTTGAGCGTATCAAGTAAAATGTTGAATTTTCTCCGAAACCAAGGAATTATTTACATGGCGATCTCAAAAAAATTAGTTCATATGCGCGTGTACTTGCAAATATTTTCGTAGATTTGTATTCGCATGTCATTTGAATGCTATAAATAGTTTGGAAATTCAATTTTGATCTTCATCGAAATTAGGTTCATCGCGTTCACCGAGTGTATTACACGCACGATGCGGATTGATGTATATCAAACGACCGCGGGATCGATACCAATGTTAAGGACCATGATCGTCTGCACCGCGAACTCTGATCGCATGCAGTTTATATTGCTTACAACTTCTGCGACAAATGCCTGCCCTAATCGCCGTTCGCTTCTCAAGATGTCAGAGCTACCGATCAGCGGTTGCAGAGCTCGCTAATACGAGGCAGCCGATAACTTGAAGTTCCGCATGGCAGAAGTGCCGACAGCGAGCCAAGCGCCCTTAACCTTCTTTCAGTGTACCAACACTACCAAGGGAGAGGTAAGGGACATATACAACAACGAGGTGCTCACCACGGAGATGGCGGTTACTTTGCCGGCCTAAAGGCGTTATCGAATGGATACAAGAATCAATATCGTGGGGGTGGAGGATATACGACACAGCAGCAACCGCAGCAGCACATGAATATCAATACATTTAATGTAGAAATACAAGTAAAAGCGCAAACTCATAATGTTGATACAATTTTTGAAAATAACACATCGAAATGGATGGATTGGCTTCTAGATAGTGGTTGCACTGACCTCGTTATTAACGACGAAGGGTACTTTCATGAGTCAAAAAATTTGATAGAACCCGTCAAAGTAGGTGATGGAAAGTATTTTAGAGCCACGAAAGTAGGAACAGTTTTGAGTAGATTGTCAGTTTACAGTGATTTGGTTTTGATCAGAATGACAGACGTATATCTGGTCGAAGAAGTGAACAGGAATTCAATTTCGTACGCTAGAATCACGGATTATAATGAAATATTATCGTTAGGAAACGATTCAATGATTTGTAACAGAGATAGAAAACTCATAGTTATCGCGTTGAAAGAGAATAGGTTGTATAAAATGAGCATTGAAAAGGAAGAAATCTAATCAAATATGGTGAATATGACGAACAAAGAAAAGTGCCATAGAATTCTAAGCCATGTTAATTTCAAATATTTCGATAATTCATCAATGAGTTGATCAGTATTAGGAATTTAGAGATAGCCTCACAGAACCGGCATGCAGAATGGTTTCCCTAGACCAAAAGTTCAAAGAATGTAAGGCCCAGTTATGTACACCTTCATCCTTTAGTGAGCTAACAGCCTAACACAGTTCCAACACTTGGACATACAACTTTGGAGGATTTGTGTCAAGGGGGATGTGTGATTATCAACACATGAAAGAACATTGGGCAGCAGTATTCTACCACATCAAATCCACTCAAGTTTTCATATTCTCGGTTACTCATATCAGAGCAGAGTACTAGCAAGGGAATTCATATTAGGTAACCATCGTGTGGGCATATTTATGAAGTCATGATAATCTCATTTGTATATGTTGAGCAACTTCTGTGAATTGAACCAATCTAAAACTGAAAAACAGAACCTCATCAAAATATGAACCTGAGAGTGAATGCTAAGCAACTTCTGTGCATGGTTCTAATCAAATTCATGAAAATGGTAACCTTGCTAAGTGCATATTGTTGACAAGTACTGTGCACTTTTCTAAAACCCACCTAAGCACGAAAAATATCCAATCATGATGGAAAATAACACAATGATCAGATAAGTAAGGAGAATTGTATGATTTCAATTTCACGTTAACAGGATTTGGTGAGAAGGAACCTGGCGATACCTGCTTTGAAGGGTCTTGCGAGCGTTTATCAGCCAGCATAGCTGGAACAGCTGGTGCAGAATCTGTAGATCATCAACAAAATGTAAGAATCGACTATATTCATGAGAATGGATAATTCACAACAAATTGTTCACAATTAGACGTCAGATAGTAATTTGTACGAGAGAATGATTCAACCTTCTTGATGTGAACTACGACAAGTGTATGTGTATATTTGATTAGAGTATTACTACTACCTAATTCAAAATACTAAAAGATGAGAAATGTATGGGAATTGATGCGGGTTATTTGATGAATTTTATTGAATTTCATTCATGCATACTAACCTCCGCAACATAAAATGGTTGCAAGGTGGTTGTGCTGATGCTGTGTTTTGGTTGGGCATTGAGGATCCCTGCAGCTTGTACAAACATATATCGATTTCTTTGATAAAATGTCATCCGTTTTTGGCACATACTTGTGGAACTCGTTATCTTCCCCTTTCACTTCGATTCTATCCGTGACGGCAGTCGATTCTCTTCCACTTTGATGATATTTGACACCACGATTTGTCATCACGATCGTTTGTTCGATCGTATGCGAGATCGCACGCTCGATCGGATGCACGATCGTTAGCACGATCGTGTATGAGATCGTATATACGCTCGCGCACAGGATCGTACACAAGATCGTATGCACGATCTCATATGGCAAGTCGGATTTCAGGCCGACCTAGTTTTTCTCGAGCCGTCATATGACGATCGTGTGTACGATCGTACGCGCGATCGTCATCACGATCGTTCGTTCGATCCTATGAGAGATCACACGCTCTATCGGATGAACGATCGTGTGCACGATTTTGTATGACAGGCCGAGTGTCGGGCCGATCTAGTTTTTTTTGAGCCATCATATGACGATCGTGTGGACGATCGTATGCGCGATCGTACGTACGAACGCGTGTGAGATCGTATATACGCTCGTGCACAGGATCGTACACACGATCCTGGCTCGATCGTCCCTGAACCTACAGAGTACGATCTCATTCACAATCGTGTGAACGATCGTGCGTACGATCGTATGTTCAAATTTTCAGTAGGGGAGGGAGGAGCGCGGGCCGGAGTCTCGAGACTCACCACCTCGTAGGCGTGCCTGGTCAAAGATTCGCGTCGTCCCCAATGCGGTGGTCTTTATTACGATATATCAGCTGTGGCCTCTTGAATGGCCTTCAAATCATATGATTTGAAAAATCACATGTGTTGCCGTAGCGTTAGCGCGAAAAAACGCGTGCTAGTGTGTATATGTGTAAAATCATGGTAGAGCGAGAGTATCGATGTCAGTGAATGTCGTGTGTACAATCTCTTATCGCGAACTCTCTTTCGGTATGATCGTTCTTCAACTTGAGTATTTTCATTCCCTCAACTCCAATTTGACAACATGTGAATTTTCGTTTGCATCAGATTATGCTTGAAAGTTGAAGCATGTTCGATGGAGATTCTCAAAATTATCAATATGTTTCATGAAATTTTTCGAAAATTATTAACAATAAATGATTAACAACTAATCTCCTCAATTCTATAAATATCCATATGAGGTTCTATACCTCTATTCGATGCCAATGTTTTACAAAATTATAAACGCGTTGGAATTTTTGGCAAAGATTATTAACGATAAGTTGCTTATAAACAATATTCAAGATCTTAAACAATTTTCAAGATGGAGGGTGAGTCAGGCGGCACGGGCACCAAAATTCCTCCTGATATTGATTTTAGTTGTCACTCAAAGCAAGTAGCTCCTTACGTAGTTTGTCTCATATGTGATGGCATTTTTCATAAGTGATTTTGTATCAAAGAAAACCAGCATATTCATTACTAATGATACTGGAATCTGTCACGAACACAAGGATGTGAATATGACCTCAAATGACAAGGTGGATACGATAGACATAAGAAGGCGTAGACTGCGAGTCGCGGGTTATTGCCGTGGGACTTCGTGCGAGTGAGACGGATGCGCAAGAGGCGATGCTTTCTCATGCAGCGGCGTGACTCTTACGTCATGCTCTCTTACTCGCACTCATGCAATCTCGACGTCCCACTCTCCCAACCCTGACCCGCATCCTATATCTTTCTATGTCTATGGTGGATACCGAAGTACTGTTAGCCAAAAGTGAGAGGAACTTAAAAATGCTCGGAGGACAATACAGTCAATTGAATGATCAGTATCAAAAATTAGAAATCCTATACGTTAACCTAAAGGAAAGCAATGCCAAGCTTAAATCAACAGAATCTAACTCCTCAACAGCAGTGTCAAACATGGACACTATTGAGATTCACAAGAAGCTTAATGAAGACATTAGTGACAGAAATAGAATCTGAATGATCTTAATCACGAACCGAAGGAAGATAATACGTTACTCAAAGAAAAGTTAAGTGGAACGATGCCAAAAAACTCACATGTCCAAGCGCTTACTAGCACTAGACCTCACAACCAGGTCATGAACAGTGTACCAAGTATCATAATTAAACCTAAGGAGAACAGTAAAGTTGAAGAGATAATCAAAAATAGTAAGAAGATGCTATCCATGGAATCAAGTGTCCGAGTACAAAAAGTGAGAAGTAACAAAGAGGCAATATTCATCAGCTGTAATACAATGGAGCATGTGGAAAAAATAGAGCAAATATTGGTGGAAAATGACAAAGAGAGTGGAATTGAAATCGAAAGGAGAAGAAATCCAAGGATAAAGATTATCGATGTCGACATGGAAACTGATTTTGGCGAATGTGACAATAAAGTAATTGAGGAAGATATTCACTCAAAAAATAACCTAACAACAGATGGCATGTTACTGATATAACATAAATACATCAATAGTGAAACTCATTAGTGGACAATCATTGCTGAGACTAATGCTGTGACGTATGAGAAAATAATGATGGATAAAAATATTTTTAATGTAAGTTCAAGACTGAGAGTAGTGGATGATTACAACTTGAACATGTGCTATAAGTGCTGCAAATATGGACATGCAGCTAAGGAATGCAGGTCAACTGAAACTAATTGTAAATATTGTGGACAAAATCATGAGAGTCAAAATTGTGAGGAGAAAAAGTAACCACGCTGCATAAATTACTATATATCGAATGAGATCTATGAAATGAAGAGGAGAACTGATCATTATGCTGTGAACAGAAAAGCCTGTGGAACTTACAAATACCTCCCCCAGCTAGCAGTGGGAAAATGTGACCATCCTTTCAACCTAACGAGCAAAAATGGAAGATGAATTATCTGAGAGCATTGATGTATCTATGAGGGAGATCAACAGGACTCAGAGGAAGATCAACAGGATCTCATCGTCAGAGAAGTTCATATCCCCACAACTCAAGAACTTGATAAGTATCTGGCACAAAATGACACATTGATCATGTATGTAAAAATAAGAAGTCTGAGGAAGAACTTCGATAAGTTGGAAATGATATCAGAACAGCTACAAAATAAACCATCGGTCATCATCTGTGCTGAAACTTGGCTTAGCAGTAAAACTTATTGTTTCCTAAATATTCAACGGTACACATTGTGTCTGAATGGAGGAAGTATCAACAGAGCTGATGGAGTAGCTGTCTACGTCTCCAGTGAAATGAAACCTCATTGTGAAATTATTGACATTGAAGTTGCAAAGGTTACAAACTAGATCTTGACTTAAAGTTTGGTAATCACGGTGACTCACTAATCAGTTTTCTTCATAGATCACACCATTTTCAGCAAGAAACTTTTCAATGACAAATTGTATACTTTTTTGAGTAGTAGAAAGAAAACCAAAGAACATATAGTTATTGGGGACTCTAATATAGATATAAGGAAGACTGAAGAAGAAAGCCTATGTCTACTGAATAATTTCTTGGAACTTGGCTATATTCCATATAATAACTCAGGCACCAGGAGAGGGGGAATAGATAATGATTCCTGCATAGATAATGCTTTTATCAGATCTAAACTAGCTATAAATTTTTCCAAACTAGAGCAAGATTTCACTGATCACTTTCCTCTATATTTGAGTACTAAAGTAAGAATTGGACAGACACCAATATCCAATTCCAAAACAGTCATAAACAAAACTGAATTCAGAAAATTGAACAATATGACAGACTGGAAACCCATTCTAGAAGTTAATGATCCTAATGAAGCTACGAATCAACTCATTGAAATGATGAAGCAAGTCATAGAGAAGAGTTCAGAAGTTGCTAAAAGAATTAAGGAAGGAAGAAAACCACGAATGCATGAGAATCTACTGAGAATTATCAAAGAAAAAGGATCATTATTTAGCAAACTGAGAGTTGACAAAACAATGCTATTCTAAAAAATCGTTATGAAGGAAAGTGCAAAGAGATCGCAAGAGGAGTGAAAGAAGCTAAATTTGAATATAGAAACGACAGAATAAAAAATCATGGTAAAGATTCAAAAAGGATCTGGAATTATGTCAATGAAAAACTGAATCCTAGAGGTCATAAGCCTAACGAAAAAGTTGAGAAACTCATAGCCCCAGACACCAAAACTGAAATCAAAGGTATAGGAAATATTGCCAATCATATGAACGAGTATTTCAGTGAAGTTGAGAGAAATCTAGTCGAGAGTAGAGAAATCTAGTAGAGAGAAAAATAGTCTGTATCTCTTTTGCTAATTACAAAGGTAGATTACCGGAGAATTCCCAGCTGGACATTAAAGGAAAATTAGTACAAAGAGTTGATAAAACCAGGTATCTTGGAGTCTACATTGATTGTCACCTAAGATGGGATTCTGAAATAAGGTGCAAAATTAATAGAATAGGGTATCTTGTATATACAGTAGGTAGGCTGAGCGCACTATTATCGATAAGGGTCATTCTTTTTATTATCACTAGGTCTTTGGTCGATGGTCGGGGATTTTTCTGTAACTTCAGGTACATGTTATACATGATGAAAGAAGATGAAAAGCATAGTTTATAGGTCCCAAAATCTATCCGTGCGGGCATGACGCGCTATTTTCGTTTTTAAAATTTGCAAAAATATCGACTTTTTCATCTTTTAATTGATTTTTCACGGATAAAAATCCCATTAAAAAATTCCTCCCCAGCACCTAATTTGACGTAAAAAAAGTTCAATTTCACAAAAAAAATACTCTCAAATCTGGAAAAGGTCAACATAACCTCAAAAAAGTAGTTTTGACACACTGTGCGAGAAAGTAACTTTTCTGCACTGATTTTCCCCTTTCTTTCACAGTTTGTCAAAAAATAGTATTCGATACACGGGTGTAAAACTTATTTTTCGCATCCTCGTGTTGATTCCGACCTTTGCCCAATACTCAGACGCGAAAAAAAGTTTTTCCACCCTTGTATCGAAATGTACTATTTTTTGCATAAAAATGTTTTTTCGGCTCTTCAGTCAGATTTTATCTCAAATTCAATATTCTTATCGGATTCCTCGTCGTTGAAATTTTACGTTGAAAATCATTCTCAAAAATTTGGGACTCGGATGGGATTGGCCGCTATAATTACAACCGTGGTTTTGGAGGGAGACTTATTTCACTGGACAACAAAACTGTGGGTTAGGGATAGTGCATTGACCGGACTATGTTTTTTCTGTGTATTTTGCTTCCTCTAAAGAGAAAGGTCTGTTTCCGTGACAGCAAATTTTTGATCAATTTTTCCATTTAATTGGATATTTTCTCCAAGAAAAGTCTTCCTATCCAAAAAATGCTTAGACCATTTTGTTCCTCTCACCAAAATCTATCGATTGTAGGTAATGTTTTTTCTCCAGCAGCCATTCCAAACCTAATAGAGACCCATCTTTGTGGCCCTTTGTCCGTGTCTGTGTGTGCATGTGTGTGTTTTTTTTTCGTCCACGCTTTCTCTTTTACATCCAATCTGATCAACTTTTGATCTTCTACAAGTTGTAGAGAATCATTCAGAAGAGAGCCCAGTGATTTGGCATCTCGATCCTTCCACTCTCATTAGAGGCTTTTTAAGCGAAAATCGCTTGAATCTCGTGTTTTAATAGTAAAATATCTTTTCCCACCAAGGTCTCACGGGGATTTTGGTTACCTAGAATATACTCATTTTGACTTAATCTATGAATTGGTTGATACCGATTTTCCATTTCATCCCTGCAAACCTCAGCAATCAATGATTAATCAAAATTTTCACCAAAATTCCCTTATGATTGTCCTCAACCCAACTGTATCAAAATTTTGTCTCAACCAAACGATTGATTTCGCTCCAAATTCCGCTTATAAGCCCCCTCAAAAAAAAAAATAACTTGAAATATAGTGAAACATTTTCTTCAATATCCATTTTTCTCCCACGTCTTCCTCTACAAGAAACCTACCAAACTTTTAATAACCTGAACAGGTGATTTTTCATCATTTTCTATTGACTGGTTGATACCGAATTAGAATTGAACTAGTAAACCATTATAGAAATGAAGTTTCCTCCCTCAAAAATCGAAATTTCCACTAAAAATTACATTTTGACCATCCTCAAACCACCTCTATCAAAATTTTGTCTCAGCCAAGCGATAGATATTGCTGAGGAAACCCTACTTTAGATCCCCAAAATTTCGCTCATGAGCTTTTTCCCAAAAATAAATAAAAATATAGTGAAACAATTTTTTTGATTATTCACTTTTCGTCTGTATCTTCCTTCACTACCCAACTTTCAACGACCTAAATAGATATTCAATCATCATTTTCCATCGATTCGTTGATATTTGTTTTCAGTTCAACTCGTAAACCATTATCCAAATCAAGTTTATTCCTTGGAAAATAGAAATTTTCACCAAAACTTCCATTTTGATCACCCTGAAACGAACTTCATCAGAATTCCGTTACAACCAAGCGATAGATATTGCTGAGAAGACCTTAGTTTAGATACCCTAAATTCCGCTCATGAGATTCTTCGAAAAAATAACTCAGCATATAGTGGAACAATTCTTTAAAATTTCATTTTTTCCCTCTATTTCCCTCTACAAGTGATTTACCCAATTTTCAATCACGTGAATAGATACAGTACCATCATTTTTCATCGATTTTCAATCCCCGATTTGAGTTGAACTCGTAAACCATTATCAAAATTAAAGTTCCTCCCTCAAGAATCTACTTTTAAACGAAAATTTCACTCGATCACGCTTAAACGAACTGTATAAATATTTTCTCTAAACCTAACCATTCACATTGCTGAGGAAATAATACTACATTTTTCAAATTCCGCTCATTAGCTTCCTCAAGAAAAGCAGACGAAGAGTAGGGAAAAAATACAAGCTTATAGATTTACAAGGAGGAAGAATATGATGGTACAAGTTGTAATAAAATAACGCGTAGGGAAAGCATTCTGCTAATCTCTTTCAGCAGCGTATTTTGACGTAGAAACCGAATCCGGAACTAGTTTTGCACCTAGCCATCAGGAATTTTTTTAAATCGCGAAATACTGAGCCTCTACAGAACTGCGTTTTTAGCGTTTTTTTGGAGATTTTGTAGATACATGATTTTGATGGTGCAACGTTGCAGCGGGCTTCGAGCGTACCCGAACTATGACTCCTCACGTATTTTGACCTGCTAAACACGATGGCAGTGGTTTAAGAGGGGTAGCATGCGTTCGAAACGATGGACAAGCTGATTTTTGAGTTGCTATCAGCAAAATTTGCCTGATTTTGCAATAAATCTCCGAGTGCTCACGAAATCGACCAGGAAGATCCTTTTACAACTCCACGAGGGCGTATTTCCTTCGTTTTTGTATATTCAACGAGGGAAAGTTATATGTAATAGCCCAAGAATAGATGGGACCAATATGCCTGTACTATTCTGAGAGACGCGTTCTGAGCATTATCTGGAGAGGGCTCAAGCCTCCTCGTTATGAGTCGAATCTTGAGTATTTTACGGCCCTCGGAAACTGTTTTCTGCGTAGTTCTGTTTTGTTACCATGACACAATATCTGGAATTCTGGCGATCTATACTTTGGTAACATCAAATGAACCTCGATATATGATTAAGATCCTGTCAATCATGTTGACATTGTGTTCCATCCCAAGCTTAAGATCTAATCCTGGCGGCCAATCCCACCCGAGTCCCAATTCTTTGAGAAAGGTTTTCGACGTAAAATTCGACGAGGAATCCGATGAAAATATTAAATTTGAGATGAAATCTGACTGAAGGGCCGAGAAAACGTTTCTATGCAAAAAACTACTTTTTTGAGGTTATGTTGACCTATTCCAGATCTGAGAGTATTTTTTCGTGAAATTCAGCTTTTTCACCTCGAAATATGTGGTGGGTTTCACATCCGTGAAAAATCAATTAAAAAATGAATAAGTCGATTTTTTGCAAATTTTAAAAACGAAAATAGCGCGCCAAGCCCGCACGGATAGATTTTGGAACCTATAAACTATGCTTTTCATCTTCTTTCATCATGTATAACATGTACCTAAAGTTACAGAAAAATCACCGACCATCGACCAAAGACCTGGTGATAATGAAAAGAATGACTCTTATCGATAATAGTGCGCTCAGCCTACCTACTGGGTGAACAAGATACCCTATTCTATTAATTTTGCACCTTATTTCATAATCCCATCTTAGGTGACAATCAATGTAGACCCCAAGATACCTGGTTTTATCAACTCTTTGTACTAATTTTCCTTCAATGTCCAGCTGGAAATTTTCCGGTAATCTACCTTTGTAATTAGCAAAAGAGATACAGACTGTTTTGTCCAAATTCAGGGATAATTCATTGAAGTCTAACCAATCTCTGACAGCCACTAATTATTCTTTCAGCCTCGCCAGAACTTCTTTCCAACTTGCTTTAGAACAAATTATTATAGTATCATCAGCATATGAGATGATAGTACAGTCTTCAGATTTATAATTAAAGATATCATTTAGGTACAAAATGAATATCAGTGGGCCAAGGATTGTGCCTTGTGGGACACCTATATGAGCCATTCTGGAGCAAGCTGGACAAAACCGACATAAGCATCTTGGCAGCCATTATGTATGGCCTTTATTACTCCATCATCAACTATGGAATTATAGCCTAAGGATCTACTTGTAGCTCAAATATCAAACTGCTTGATAGTTTACACTATGAAATTATGAAAATTATGAGAAGAAAGGATGAGAATTTCATCCAGTCACTTGCTCCGAAAGAAAACTTCATTTTAGAACGTTCGGCGTTCAACTATGATGACCTAAGTAGGAAATACTATTTGAGTGATTCAGTCACGCGTAGAAAAGAAGTGAAAATCCCAAAAGTTCTGAAAAACGTGGGCAAGAAAAGTCTCAACTATGTCCACGGTGGTCCTAAAGCCGGAAAAAGATGGACTAAAATGACGAAAAAAACCGCGCACGCTATCATTTTCCTCGCATTTTTCTGCTAGAGAATCCATTTTCCCCTAAATCCGATCTGCTTCCTTACTCAAATGCGATTAAGAAGTCGTAAAGAAGAATTTTAGGAAATGTCTGCATTTAGATTAACAATATTCTAAGATGAAATATGACTCTTCAATGGAAATGTGAATCAAAATTTCTCCACCAGAAGTAATTCTTCAATGAGATGATTACTGAATTTATCAGAAAATATTCTACAAAGTTCTCAACGTCTCATGTAATGCATTAAAAACGACTAGTGACAGGAGAATGAGATTCTCTGAATTACGAAGGAACAAGTTTTCCTATTTTGGAATCACTCTTGTACCTAATTGAGTATTCTTTCTATCTCTCATGATTCCAAAGCACTACTGAGATCACGCGATCTGGAAAAATGAGGAACAATGGTATGCGTCAATTGTAATTTATTAAAAAACTGGTATCGAACTATAACAAAGGACATATAGGTAACACATAAATAAAAGAACTTTATATTGGAAACGTTCATCAAACATATTCACTGAAGAATTATCACGCAATGTCACGTCATTGCAAAAGAGGGAATCGGTTGTAATCAAATTGTCTGTTCTTATACTTTCAGATAAAATTCACGGAGTAGATTTCAACATATTTTTCAATTCACTCAATCAATGTACCAAAATTCCGATCTCACTCATCGATGATCAAATGTGACGAGATGAAAATTCTACCACGGCCCTTTTCAAATTGGTTGGGTACGTCGGATTTGTCATTGAATTAATTTTATACTTATCCCAATATTTCAGAAACTCTCGGTGTATTGACTCGCCAGCTTGCTCGGACCAAATTCCTAATCCATCTCCATTTAGATGTTCCAGACAGTCTGTAATATGTCGTAAAATCGCATGGATTTTCGGTGTCTCTGATAGCCCTGTAGCTTTGAATGCTTCATCAAATTTATCAATTTTCATCTTCAAATTAGGCCCCACTTTTCGAACGGAGAAGCTACATTTGACGACTTCATCCATGGCTTTCAAAGTTTTCACGAATGAACGTAGCTGAGTTATGTTATTGCGATCGGCAATCTTGAGTCTGAGAAGCTTATCAGCCTCCTTTAGGAGTATTCGACAGGCTCCTCCTTCGAATACCCTACCGTGATAGTCTTTAGAGATGAGATTCAAACTCAGGGGCCATTTTTTAGCGATGTCTTCTCCAAGAAGAGGAACAATGCCAGTCCAGTATATATGGTTTACCACACCTTGTAACAAATGAAGTTCTGGTACTGGGCATTTTTCAATGACATGAACATCAATTTTTTCATTGAAAAGAGAGGCATTAACTGTACTGTGACAATATCTTGCCATCTTCAAATCTTCTCCCATCGAACAGAATAATTCATAATCCTCCTTCATGCTCCCGTACGTTCTCAATTCTATTGGTGCCTTCTGTGTATCGCAAGCAATCTCGGGCTTCCTCAATTCTTGTAGTGTGATATTGCACCAAGGGCAAGGGCAAGTAGCTGAAGCTGTCTGTAGCCCGTTTGTGGTTAGCAAGAGTTTGATATCACTTACATATTTGAAAGATATCTTATTGATGTTCGTTAGTTGAAAAAGTAATTTTACATTATCATAAGTCTCGGCTATATTTGGCACAATGCATAACATTATTAATCTGTTCACACTTGTCAACTTCGACTTCTGGCCAACAGTGCCACCGCTTGCATAGAGCCGCCGCTTTTTCTCAGGTACATATTCATCCTGTGATTCGCTGTAACCCTCAGGGAGATACGTGGCACAGACTTTGAAAAACCCTTGGCCACTGTCTGCCATGACTTTCGTCTGATAGTTTCCGTAGACTCGTCGATTTTCTATAACAGCGTTCGTCAATTCTGATGCATCAGCGTATATCACATATCTCTTCTCCTTCGGCTTGCCTTTAACAATATCAAAATAGAACTCTCCGGTTTTATAATAATTTTCCAGAACGTTCGACATATCTTTCATGTGATCGCGATAATGAGGAGGAATAGCATTACGACCGGCATGAGCCCGGATGAAATTCGTTACTTTCAACATGGATCTTCGACTAGATCCTGTATTTGTTTGGAGGTTATCTAAGCTCATCGCTGAAAACTGAGTATTTCCCTTCTCCTCGGCATTGTACAAAATTTTCTTCGGCCTGCCAAATGTGTTCATATTCAATTCAAGATTCTTACGTGCTCGAGGGTCACTTGACTGATTTGCTGTCCTCTTCAGAATCGAATGAGCAATCCTCAATTGAGAATCTTCAGGGAGCCTCTCGATTTCAATAGAAAGATTCCGCGTTGCCACCCTCTTTATCATAGCTTTATTTGGATTCCGTCTACATACATGACTTTTTCCTCTGGATATCTCTTGCCGGCATTGAACGCATATTGAGGTTGATACTTTTGGAGTCAATCGTGAGATTTCAGTCGTTTCAGTATGAATACTATTAGAGCCAGCGCCATATAACCCATTCGATCCATTTATCGTATTACTGATATTCTCACGTAGATGACCCCTACCTTTGGAAGGTTTTTGGTGGTCAGATGATCTAGCTTTCAAACAGATATAACAAAGACAGATTCTGATATCATTTGTTGAATTTCTAGTTTCTTTGAGTAATACTATATCTCCGTGATTAGGCATGGTCGGCATTGGTCTCCTCTTAATATCTTTTTCATGTTCAGATAAAGTTAATCGACAGGTAACACAAATACTCACAGGAAACTTACTATTCGTTAATGAGAAATTAGGCTCAAGTTTGGATTTAACACATTTTTCGAATCTATCTGTGATGGCAAATTCAGATATTTTCTTACGCCCAAATATAATCTTATTCCCACACGGGGCACACACTTTTTTCCGATTATCTTCATGGCTTGCGTAATTCGACATCTCAATCATGAAGAGCAAACTTCCCTCATTCAAAACTACGAACTAGGGTCGGTGAGCAGCCCGAGGGATCAAGATATATCTAGAATGGAAAATGCGGTGGGTCACATTTCAGTTTCAACCGATACGATGCAGATCTCGAAATAATGAACTCACTTGGCGAGATGTTACTCACATATTCCTTGCTTCGTCGATTACATCAACATCAACCACATTCAACTTGCCTACGACATTGATTAGCTCGTACTAGGATTACGAAATGTCTAAAATATGAAAATACGAGTTTGCACTATTCTATATAAATCTAACGTGAAGCATCTAACGTAAATATGACGCGAAGCAGAGCACACTATAATTCAATATTTACCTTGCAAGATGTGTGATATTATCCCATTGGATGGCCGCATCTACTTATAAGGGCCGATTATTTTCTAAATTAGGTCAGCTTATGATGTGCCAAGAGAAATCTAAACATGAAAGAACACGAACACACCCCAAAGTGGATCCGAAAATGAAACGTTGAATGAATTCCACTTCATCTCATCGTAATTGAGAGATTTACGTCAAATACATCTCGCTATACTTCATCATACTTGAGATATTAACGCAATCTTACTATTAGAAACACTGCGTTTACTTATCACACCTGCATATCCACGAAGCAACATTGGAATAAAGCTAACGACGAGGTACAGCAATGGTGCTTGTGCATATCGCGAGAGAGCTTCGAAATCGTCAACGGAGAATTCAAATACTCAGTCGGTCAAGCAGATTTCTCGCTGACCATATGCATTAGCACACTTGTGCCAGTCGCACCAGTCTGCTGCTACAGTTTGCTCCAAAACGCTCCAAAAGCTGTACTGACAGCGAGCAGTGTCACGATAAAAGCTTGTTTATTGTATGTATGAGTAGCACGATTAAGCAGCTGAATACGCGATCGCGTCTCGTTGTCAATGAGATGAATCTCACCTGAAATCATAAGAAGAGCTACGCGATGTCAGAAGGGATCGAATTCGTTATCCGTGTACGATTCTATTCGGTGCTTTTTGAATCCCTCAGAGCTATATGTGTTTCGTCTGCTCTTACGAGCGCAACGCAACAGAAGCTGTCTCATCTCGTCGGACGCACTGAGCGTGCACAATTTCCGAATTCTTAATCGTGAGTGATACATCATAATCATCGTCAGCAGAGTGTGCATCAATGCAGCTCGGATATGCACATGATTTTTGCTGTATTCTATCAACAATACATCTCCCAATTACCCAGGAGAGTGAGTTGTAGTGTCGCATTTGGCCCGAGAGAGTTAACTGAAGCACCGACGCAGCATATATAATCTCCAAATTCGCAGCATGTGATCAAAATCGCAATATCTTCCAGTATCGCACATTCGACGAGACTTTTGGGGCTTTGTAGAATATTTTCTGACAAATTCAGTAATCATCCCATTGAAGAATTACTTCTGGTGGAGAAATTTTGATTCACATTTCCATTGAAGAGTCATAGTTCATCTTAGAATATTGTTAATCTAAATGCAGAAATTTCCTAAAATTCTTCTTTACGACTTCTTAATCGCATTTGAGTAAGGAAGCAGATCGGATTTAGGGGAAAATGGATTCTTTAGCAGAAAAATGCGAGGAAAATGATAGCGTGCACGGTTTTTTTCGTCATTTTAGTCCATCTTTTTCCGGCTTTAGGACCACCGTGTGTCACCACCGTACATTTTGATGAGCTTCCATCAGAGGCTAAAACTCTTGGTCTAAAGATGAGGAAAAAGATTCTTAAGAATTTTGTCAGTGATATGAATATAACTGATGATGAATGAACCAGGGCTTTTCCCCATATTTTGGAAAACAATCATGATCTTTACCTAGTATATACCCGGCTGAAAATGATCGGGCGACTGTCGCCCCACAGTCGCGCCACCGGTCGCGCGACATTCGCGCCACTGGTCGGGCGACCAGCGCGCGATGCTAGCGTCGCGCGACATAGCTGTGGTATAGCAAGCCGCATACTCTGCTGTAGTGCTGTACTGCTGTAATAGAATAACTCTACTCATCTCTGGCATAACGCACTTTTCCAGCTTCGACTCCAGAGCCAGGCTGGGCCCAACCTGGGCCAGGTTCAGTAACGGGGGCGGGGGGGTGAGGGGTGCTTTTAGCAGCATCCCTCGTGCGCGGGATATGTTATGGTATGTACACATGGTGTGTATGCTGCTATGCAAGCTGGTCGGGCGACGGCCGACGTGCGGGCGATTGTCGCGCGACTGGCGGGCGATGGTCGGGCGATGGTCACGCGATGGTCGGGCGACTATCGCCGGACGCGAGCATATTTGTTAGTAGAGCGATCCAACCGTTTTCTTTCACTCTCATAAATAAATAATAAAGCATGAATAAATAACAAATAAATGCATTTTTTGCAACTGTGTGCGCGAAGTTGTAAAAAAATGAGACTTCTCTTCATTATTCACAGTGCGAGAAGTAATGCGTGAATGACTTCTCGCACAGTTTTACATTTACGCACTGGTGAAGTGTGCGTCAATGTAACTTCTCGCTCTAATGCATTTCCATTCACGCACAGTTCCAAAATATGATGTCACGTCATCCCTCTGAATTTGGCCTTTCTTGAAAACTTTGTTTTCAAGATGATCTTGCTCGGACAGTGGTGCATTTAATTACAACTTCGCGCACAGTTGCAAAAAAAAGTATACGCAACACGTGCGAGAAGTTTCCGCACACGTTGCCAACTCGCGCGAGAAGTAACATTCACGCACTCGTTTGGCAACTTGTGCGGAAATTGACCTTTTCGCACTTGTTGCGTAATATACTATTTCCGTCCTCTTTTCGATGTTTCCACT
Organism: Eretmocerus hayati; assembly: GCA_029851415.1. Lineage (NCBI taxonomy): Eukaryota > Metazoa > Arthropoda > Insecta > Hymenoptera > Aphelinidae > Eretmocerus > Eretmocerus hayati. The sequence continues at coordinate 46,490,620 of CM056744.1, forward strand.
GTTCACTTTTTCCCGTAAAATGCATCCTTTTGGAGTTATTCTTGATCGAGGTTATAATCGAATTTGTTTAAATAAATTCGCTAAAATTGTTGATCACGGGTTCAAATTGTCTTTTCTAGGTAATTGAGGCAATCTTGAAATGAAAAGCTCTCATGGTATTTTTTCCTGAGTTTGATCGTTTTCCAGTAATGAGAAAAAGCAGGTTTCGCAACTTCCAAGTCGAAGTGCTGTCATGAAAGCATCGCATTGAGGGTTAGAAGTCGCGAAATCTGCTTTCTTCATTACTCGAAAACGATCGAACTTAGGAAAAAATACCATGAGACCTTCTCTTTCCAAAATCGCCTCAATTACCTAGAAAATTAATTTGAACCCGTTAATCAACAATTTTAGCGAATTTATTTTAACAGATTCGATTATAACTTTGATCAAGAATAACTCCAAAAGGATGCATCATACGGGAAAAAGTGTCTGAATTAATCTTGTAGATCGTTTGAAGCTCTACAAATTACCTCTGAACAAGTTTTCCCAAAAAATCAATATTTTTCGACTTATAATGGAAAAATCGAGAAAAGGACGGAACAATGCATGTTTTTATTATTGATTCATGCCTTACTATTTATTTATGAAAGTAAAAGGAAATTTCGTTTTTGCTTCGATCGCGCTACTAACGAATATTCTTTCGTCCGGCGATATTCGCCCGCCCGTCGCCCGACCAGCTTGCATAGCAGCATACACACCATGTCTACATACCATTACATATCCCGCGCATTAGGGATGCTGCTAAAAGCACCTCCCCCCCCCTTACTGAACCTGGCCCAGGTTGGGCCCAGCCTGGCTCTGGAGTCGAAAAGGTGAGTTATTCTATTACAGCAGTACAGCACTACATCAGTGTGTGCGGCTTGCTATACAACAGCTGTGTCGCGCGACGCTAGCATCTCGCGCTGGTCGCCCGACCAGTGGCGCGAATGTCGCGCGACCGGTGGCGCGACTGTGGGCGACAGTCGCCCGATCATTTTCAGCCGGGTAAGCTTTTGAATCTATATATATATATATATATATATATTTATATTGTATATTATTCAGATTATTTTTAGATAGATATATATTATTTTTTAATTATTCTATTGTTTCATTATACTCCTGTACCAGTCTGCACACAGATGTCTTACATCTCTGCAGAGAATCGTAATGGTTCTTGTTGTATAACAACCTGGTTGAGTAAATTAAAATTGAATTGAAAATTGAAATATTCTCTAAATCTATTGTTATTCATATGAGATCCTATATCTCAACTCCGTTAGAAAAAAATGTCCAACGAGGTTCATTCTTGAATCAACAATTCCTTGAGTGTTTCTAACTGATATTGTTATTAATAAAGACTATAATAGTAATTGTCCATAGTCGGGTATTTTCAAAAGTGACATTGTCAACATTTTGGACGACCAAGAATTAAGTTGCGAAGAGGCCGAATTTCTATCGGTCTCGCACTGTTTCTCTTCTTTCTTTGGTATACAATAGGTATACTATTTATAGCTATATACCGCTGTAGCCTCGAAAGAATTCCTATCTCTCGCAGCTGTGAGATTATTTCCCATCAGCTACTAGAAATACTCTGTCTTCCTTGAGTTGACTTTAGGTCTCATTTTGATTTTATTATAATATTTCCGGACCGGTTTTCACATGGAATGTTCGTGAGGAAAATATGGCAGATGGTTCTTTTGAGCGGTAGAATTGTGAATTTAGTGCCATGACGATTCACAAAATTTGCTTCTTCTGGAATTTTCTGATCGAACAGTCGGATAGTTCTTAGACAGACCTTCAATTGAAGCGTTTAATTGCTGATTTCGGATAAAAATTGACCGAGTTATGGTCGTTTTCTGGGTACTCTCATTTACGTACGAGAAACTGTAATTTATGTGGATTTTCACTCTACTGTGGTGATTCGAAAATTTTTGGGTAGTCAGTCAATTTTGATTTTAACAGTATACATTCTAAGAAATGTTCATACAAATTTTCGAGTTGATATCACCACAATTTCTCGATACATAACAAATCATGCACTCATTTCTAGTGCTGACGGTAACTTTGCGAGTGACAGTTGGACTCTATGAAATTTTGGTCTCAAAATTTTTCTATTCAAACCTAGGTCTCTGTCATTGGTTCCACTTCAAAGTATAATGAGTAATTCCACGTCAATTCAGCAAGGTTTTCTCCGACCATTTTGCTTCCTCAAAGAGAAAGCCTTGTAATGGTGCGGAGTTTTTCGCTAAAATTTTTTTTTGTTTTCTTCAATTTTCACCGTTCCATATTTCTCTCCGGCAAATAAAAGTCATTTCATCTTATTCTACTCGACGAGATCTATCGATTAGTCCCCCCATATATTATCCCAAACACATTCAACATCTGCTACAAATTATTTTAAACTGCCATGTGCATATGTCCGTATGTGTGTTAGTGTGTTCGTTGTCTTTTGCTTACCATACAACCACTCCGATCCCCTTTGTCCGATCTTCATGAAATTTTGAGGGCTTAGATCAAATTAGCTCATGATTATCTCCACTGAATTTGAGCCTTATTGACTGATTGGTTCGACTTCCACATAAATTATTCCTCCAAAAAATCAACATGGTTTTGTTTCAATGTTGGTCCAAACATTATATCATCAGCCTTCGTCCACTTCAAAAATCTAGAGTCTCTTTCCGTATCATCTAATGCCATTTTGAAGTGATTGGTTGATACGGAATTTTAATTTACCCCCCTGTAATCCAAATGTCAATTTTTCTATTTACCTCTTCTATGGAATTCGAAAACTCTTTGGCATTTCCACCGATCGTCTTGAAATTTTGAGGGACTGTTCAACATTAGTGAGCGGTGAGCCCAGTCTATTTTGAGCTCATTCCATCGATTAGTTCGTCACCCTCAATACTTTTCATGAGGAAAAATCATGTTTCTCCTCTCAATTTTATTACATTTCTTACCATAAATCCTCAACCATCCACTCAATAACCACCAAATTTGAACAACTTCTTCCTCTTACTCCATCGAACATCGCCGTGCATTTCAAGCTTCATACTCACTCCAATGCTCATCCCACTCATCCTGAAATTAACATCTCATTTTTCATATTACTTTCAAAACAAGATATTATCAAAAATTTTCTCAAATATAGATCTAGCAAATATATTTCTATCATTTATCATCACTTTTCAAGCGATTGGTTGATACCGAATTTTAATGTACCCCCCTGATTTCCAAATATCGATTTACCTATTAACCTCTTCTATGGCATCCGAAAACTCTTAGTCGTTTCCAGCGATCGTCTTGAAATTTTGAGGGAACATGGAGAATTAGTGAGCGGTGAGCAGATTCCATTTTTAGCTCATTTCATCGGTTAGTTCGTCACCCTCCATAATTTTTATTAGGGAAAATCCTATTTCCCCTTCCAATTTCATTACATCTCTTACCATAAATCCTCAACCATCCAGTTCCGAAGAACATTTTTGTGCAACAATGAAATAATGAATTGACCCAAAAAAATGTAGTATGTCGATGAATATTTAGGATTTCTACGAGAGGGATAGATTTAATTGAAAGAAATATAACAGGAATATGAGACAAGGAATAATTGATGATGATTTTCTCTCCGTGGAGGTGAAAAACTAATGAGCAAAATAAACGAAACTCAACACAGAAAAACGTTGAAGAACTATTCAAAATGTCACACGATCGTCAGAACCGTTTCAAAGTTTCCGAAGACATGAGGAAGAAAAGGAAGAAAATTAATATTCAATTGTTAGTCACTATCAAGAAAGAGAAAATTCGGGTGATGATGCTTCGAGAAAGCATTCTGCTAATAACATTTAGCAGCGTATTTTATCCCTCCATAGGTCTTCTTCCCGTTTTATAGTGTTGGAAAGAGATAGTTGCAACAGTTTATAGGGCCAAAAAAATTTTTTTGCATCACCTGGGTCCATATAAATGGTTTTGCCATAAATCCAAGATTTGAAACATTGCCTCGGCAATTTGCATATAACTTTTGACCATCGTCACCAATCGCAATTCAGCTTACGGCATTCGAAAAAGGGGTCAAAAACCTATCGATATACCGCCCGCAAAGCTTCCTAAAAGCCGTTCTGGCTCTTGCCAGACTCAAAATAACCTTGATTCAAGGTGTAGCCCATATCTTTTTTGACCCCCGAAGGAAAAATTCCTTTTTCGATTGATATTATTGTTCCAAACTAATCGTAGGAGAAATTAGTAGTATTTCTCCTGAGATATGGCTTCGCTGGAATTTCTTTCGTGCGCAACAGTGTCAAAAAAAGTAGAAAATGATTCCTCATGAAGCCGGAACTCTTTGTAGAGCTCTGAATTCATTTTCATCGTATTTGCCGAGTCGTTTTACATCGGAAATGTATTTTCTAACAATCATTTGAGTCTTTAAAAGTCGTCAAAACACTGAAAAATCATTTTCAAAGCACATTTTTGAACAGAAAATGGCCTCACCAGCATGCCCATTAGATTTTGGGCTTGTGGAACTATGTTCAAATGATAGCCCTTGAAATTTCCTTCAAAATGACCTATTGTCAGAGTCTATTTGATGTACTAGGAGTGGATTTGTAGCCACTCGAATCAAAACAAGAATGTCAAGAATGAAATCTGTGAGCCCTACGTACCCTTCTCATAACTTCAAAGACTCTTTGGCAGCTGTGTACCACATGATTCGACGGAATCGACTTCGGCGAGAGGTTTTTTCGAAAAAATTGACCTAGCTTTCGACTGGAAATAGTATTGAGACCATAGAGTTGGTCCCATGGGCAGGCGATTCATGTTCAACGAACGCTATTCAGTTAACCGTCCTGTTTCTCTTTCATAATGGTGGATCTCCTGCCCATTGATCCAGCTCTATGCTCTCAATATCATTCCCAATCGAAAGCTGGGCCAATTTCCTTCCAAAAAACCTCTTGCCGAAGTTGATTCCGTCGAATGATGTGGTACACAGCTGCCAAAGAGTCTTTGAAGTTATGAGAAGGCTACGTAGGGCTCACAGATTTCATTCTTGACATTCTTGTTTTGATTCGAGTGGCCACAAATCCACTCCCAGTGCATCAAATAGACTTTTTTACAGTAGGTCATTTTGGAGGAAATTTCAAGGGCTATCGTTTAAACATAAATTCACGAGCCCAAAATCTAATGGGCATGCTGGTGAGGCCATTTTCTGTTCAAAAATGTGCTTTGGAAATGATTTTGTAGTGTTTTGCCGACTTTAAAGGACTCAAATGATTCTTAGAAAATACATCTTCGATGTAAAATGACTCGGCAAATACGATGAAAATGAATTCAGAGCTCTACAAAGAGTTCCGGCTTCATGAGGAATCATTTTCACTCATAGCTTTGAACAGGGAGCCCATTCGACGGAATCACTTCGGATTCTTCATAATCTAGGTGGTACGAGACTGTGAAAAAAGTTCGGTGAGATTTGGTGACCCGCACTCCGTGGGTCCCCCTTGTGAGTGTATCGTGGGCATACAGTCAAATTCTCCCGACTGTATAATCCATTGAGAGATAGGTAACCAAACTTGGAAATGTCACGAACTTTGCATCCGAAGTTTTCAAGCCACTCTTTGTTGATTGAACCTTTATCGATCATAGATTTAGCATTATACAACAACCTTTTCAAGATGTTACCAATCTCGGTAAATAGTATCTGTCCGGAATTCCAAGGAATCCCGTGATGTTGTCGTTCGAGACAAATATTTTGATTTCGATACTCCTGTGAGAGTCTTCGTTTTGGGAATGGTTCCTTGAACAAGGAAGTTTGTGGTTCTGAAACATTAATGAGGACAGCTACTGATAATTCTTTCAATATAAAGTCATTGACAGGCTGTTCAAAACCCTGCATGTCCACTATGTACTCCATCTCGGATGAACTTTTCGCGGGATGGTGGAGTCATTTTATATCATTACCGCCCACCACTCCTAAATGACTCCTGACGTCCCAGGTTAGTGGACTGTACTCAACAATCCGATCACATATAATCAAGCAATATGCCGTAGTGTGGGCTGGAAAGTTTTCTCTAGCCTCGAATTCTAGTCAGACGTTGACTGGAGCATGCTCCGATGTTTCATTTTGCTTAGAACAATCAATAACGAAGAGAGGTGCATAAGAGATGAATCCACTCTCGTTGAAAAGTGTTTCAAGTTCTTTCATGTAATATGTATTTTGGAAGTTTGTGAATTTATCATATAGGAAAGCATACTGATTCCGATTGATGTCAAGATTGAGATTACCATAGGGAAGTACTGCGAGTTGAGGGATAATTCAACATTGCTTACATTACAATGATCGAATAAACTTGAATCTACACCTCTCTGATTCTTAGGGTTAGTTTGGAATCCAAGTATCACATATATGGGGTTTCCTAACTCATTGGATGTCTTGACAGTCCAGACATGTCTCATTGTAGTGGGAAGCACCGGATACTCGAAAAAATCCCACGATCGGAACCCTATCGCAATTGCCTTGCCCTTCTGAAGTTGATTGAGTAAACAAATCTTATTCTCGTTTGATAGATGAACGTAAGGCATTGACCACTCCATCCTTGTGAGTTCGAACTTCAGCAGATCCTCCCAAACTGTATTATTTCCATCTCTTTGCACAGCCGTTTAGAAAACTGCATTAATATCGGTGTTTGATCTTCTCAGGATCAGTCCATGTTCTACGTTTGCCGCAATTTTCTCTTATAATCCTCAGCAAAACCCAAATGTCGTAGATAGCGGGATGATGACTCCGAAATAACCATTCGCATCCGCTATCATCTCTTCCGCATCATCTTCTCCATCGAACCAACCTGCATTTTCCATACTTTGGAAGGAACGTATGGATAGATAACCCATAATACCATTAGAGGAGGCATGGCATAGGGGCCGCTGTAAGTGTCCGCGGCGAACGATCTTGGACGATGTAGAAACAGAGAGAGAAATGCTTTGATGCAAAGAGAAGGGAGGAATCCATAGAGGTCTATACTTCGGCTACCCCTGCCACGCTGCCCGTGGACAGACCAGGGGTGTCAAGCGTAGTAGAGTCCCTCCCCTCAAGCCCCTCCAGTCAAGTGCAGAGAGTGTCGCGGCTCGCGGCGAAGGAGCCCCTCCCCTGCGACGCCGTGGCGCGCTCTATACATGACTGGAGGGGCTTGAGGGGAAGGACTCTACCACGCTTGACACCCCTGAGACAGAGAGAGCGGAACGCTAAATTCTCTCTCATCCAAACCTTCACCGCAGAAGAGAGGCGCATGCCTGCTCTATTGGTATTATATCTCTATGAGATAACCTCTCATTAGAGTCGTTACACCGATATTCTTGCAGCGATCTATTCCGATAGCGTTGATTTCATAAACATCCTCCTCAAGTAGTCTACAGATGCCATTGTTGACAAATTTGGAATGCTCGACAAGATTGTTTTTCGATTTGAGGAGTCGACCACATGCGCAATGAACCGCGGAAAGGTAGAAGACATACCGTATTTACCCGTGTAAAAGACGCACCTATAGATAAGACGCACCCCACTTTTTGGGGGGAAAAATCGGAAAATAATAAGAGCCTGTAGATAAGACGCACCCATGGATGAGACGCACCCCGGTTTACTAGGGCCCGGAGTGAAAAATTTCAGATGAAACCGGGCGAATGAAGGACAACAGAGATTCATTCGATATATCACAATGCATTTATTGTCCACTCTCTCGATTTCCAACAGCTTCAGCTTGTCGCACAACCTTTAGTTTGAAAGCACTTGTATATGAATTTCTCTTTTTGAGCTCCATATTCGTAATCTCGCTCAGCTGTTGGGCTACTGAGATTCGACAGTGTACTGATGTTATCGAATGTTGATGAAATATCATATTCATTCGCGATGTGGCAATGCTGTTATGACGATCACTTAGTTTTCGATGTAATTGAAATACGTACACAAAGTCACACAACTGCGCGTACACTCACGCGTGTTTACGATTGTGAACAATTTTCAAGAATACGCAGCTGAGTATGGTGGTATTCTATACATTTCTGGTGCGTCTTATACACGAGTGCTGCCAACAAATTTTCCGCACAGAAAATATTGAGCACCTATAGATAAGACGCACCCATAGATAAGACGCACCCCTGTTTTGGAGTGCTCAAAACTGATTTTTTGGTGCGTCTTTTACACGGGTAAATACGGTAAGTATTGATGTTGGGTGGAGATTCGAATCTCATCGTTATTACGATAATTTGAACCTGTATATGGCGTGCGTTCCATGATGAGAGATGCTTTCATCGAATATCATTGGAGACGGAATATTTAGAATGTCTTCCATGTTTGTGATAGCAGCAGAGAAATATACAAGTTATATTTCCCACCAGAGTGGACTGGGAAGTCTATTTTCCTTCGGAAACTGAATGTTCTGCCGTCTCTGAGAGCCCGTTGACTGATGTCTGGTCGACATGGTGTTCTACTTATATACCCTTTACCGGTGTGGACAATACCCATTCTGATATGGTTCGATTATTCTGAGAGTCGCAAGGTGATTGTGATGGTTTCTCTCCGGAAAGTGACTAGCTTTCCGTCTTGATCCACAGTTCGGAGTCGGATATGTTTGATTACATCGAGTGTAATAGGTAATGGGATTGGGTGTGATGGTTTTTCGATTATTTTGTAACCTGAAGGAACAGTAGGGAAGAAGTGATAGATCACATGCGATTCCATGCCATTTATACTCGCTCCATGTGTGATATCACATCCAACTCCTAAACAGTTGATTCTGAGAATATTCACAGGATAATCGGAAGAATGAGTGACTTTAGGTACCAGGATTCTAGGTTTGAAACCCAAGAGAGATCCAATTGAGTCCTCGAGTGTAAAATCAATCTTCCTGTTACTTCCCATCTCACATTCTAACGTATTACTGTTGGACTTCAGACTCAGTGTTACGCCATCATCCAACATCTTCTGTAGATACTTCTCGATATCTTCTATTTCATAACCTCCCGTAGGTAAGGAGACTTTCGTTTCCCGATATGAAATTTATTATCACCATTGTCAATATTTAGAATGGGATTACATGTGCTCAGACTGATTGTGAGTAGTGCGAAAGTATTATTTCTGTATTTCGTCATTCCATAGGGGGAAAAGATAGAAGCTTCTAAGATAGATGCGGTACCTGAGAAAACTATCAAACGTGTGCACATGATCGCTGGTACTCGAATGAGTATTGAATCCTAAGCGTAACCTTATGTAGCCTTCAGCTGAACACTGAAGAACTGAAGACAAGGATGGCCGCAATTGTACGTTGCTGTAGGGGGGGGGGGTATCACCAAAACTATCGGAATAGGTTGCACCATCATCCTGTTTCTTATAACAAACCCAGTGAGTATCTTGATTGTTTTTTTGGTCTACATTTACGATTCCGCTTTCTCGGTTCCATGGGCCACTAGCAGGTAAGTCATCTCGCATGAAGACTCCCCTGAAATGTGGTATTTTCAATTCGTGAGCATATTCAACTAAATCGAAATTTGTCAGAGTTTTCTTCGGTAATTTCATCTAGGAATTTTTTTCTTCTTCCGCATACCTTCCCCCGAATATGGTTCCAAAACAGTCCATAGCCCATTTCGTAAGGTTTTAGATAGAGGATTTTAGCCAAAGCAATGATTTTCATAGTCTTGTTATGTCTCGTACTCTCCGCCAACTGATGCTTTGGTGCTTGAGCATCATTGATTGCTTTCACTATCCTGGCGGCCCGTCCTGCCAGTACTCCAGTAGTTGAGCTCAAGCCCGAGAAAAGAGGAATCAGATATGGCAAGAGTCCTCCGATTTTTGAGGAAACTGGGTCAATGCGTGAAATTTTTACGCGGTTCTTGCCACCCGCAGCTTTGATTGCAGCTTTGGCTCCCTCAAGAGCAGAGTTGATCAATTGTTTGGATGATTTTCCGAGAATGACCGAAAGTGAGGCTGCCTCGACGATTTTTGTTAGCGGAGTAAATAATTTTCCCTCATCGCTCTTCTTTTCATGAGAAAGTTTTCTCCTTGTTGTGGTGTTCTCCTTCCTTTTGGTATGTTTCTCCTTTTTCTCCTTCCTGGCAAGACCCATACCAAGTTTTGATTCCAGTTTCATTGTATTAGCAACAGTCCAAGCAGCCGCCCTTTCTCCTAGACTAGCAACCGATGATCGAACCCTTCCCCAAGCCTTTTCAGCAAGAACTCTATCCGCAGCGTTCCGAGCTTCAACATTCTCGCGTTTTAGTGAATAAACGGTATCGTGGTCCTTGCAAGTGGAATCTAAGAGGTCTCTTCCTGGGTCTTCGCGGTTTCAACGTTTAGCTAACTCTGATCTAGGCCCGCAATATTGATATCCAGGTAAGTGTAATGCAAATGGAAGTTCATTTATGGCGGTATTGTGGAGACGCCGTCCTTTCTTCAGTTTTTCTCTGTGGATGATCATCGCCTTTCGACGACTCACATACGACTGACTGATGGGGTATAGAAGCGCTGTATTCATATCTGTGAGCTCAGTTGTAGTCGAGACAACATGTGGTTAACATGCACTCAACAGTCTGTAGAGTTACCAATAGAGAATTTTGATATTCTAATGGATCGTAGAAAGAAAGTTGAACGTCATGGTGATCTACTTCCAGGTACTAAAGGAGTCTTTTGCGGCCCGTCAAATTGAGGCAAGACTAACAGTCCCCTTCCTCTCATCTTCCACCCAAATGGAGTTGGATTTGAGAATGTATATGTATACTCAGAATCCTTGAATCAGCCAAAATATCATTCCTCGGAGAAACTATTAATTTCAAGTGGTGGGATATAGTACTTCATCTTCAGTGATCATGATGTTGTAGCTCCTGATAAGGCCCTTCTGGATTCGATCATGATATTCGATGGTGTTGTTTCTGAGAAAAGTGATAATTTGAAAGCATATTTTTGTATGGGCAGACATAAAGATGTTGATAAGTTCTATCTTTGTCAATCATATGCACAAGTCCCGAAGCATTCAGTAAGAGACGATGCTTATTTACTCGTGAAATTCAATCAAGATGGCCTCCATTTAAAACATATATATGATGATCATGTCAACACAGATATGAGCTATGATGAATTCAAAGAACTATGTTCGGAATGCTGGATAGATAAGCACGGTTTCATGGTCATTGTCAAAGACTATCCGAAGGATATGGGTGGGTTTCGTGAACGGTTCGATAATTCTGCTATAAATATAGTGAAGTGATCGTTCAAGTCCCCATTCTGCTCTAAATTATGTGACAATCAACATGTCTGGAATGCAGCTGGAGAGATGTATACTTCATCGACTTGTCAAAACGAGAGATGCCATCAAACATGAATATAATTTGATAAGGATCGAAAAAAATAAGGTTGAGGGAGCCATGAGTGATACTTTGAAACCGATCATTGATCCATTGGAAAGGATAGCACATCAAACCAAGAGAGTTGATGAAGCTCATATAATGAGTAAATCTAGAAGTTCTGATATAAATTTCCCCGTCAGAATAGAGCGTGATGATAATGCTCTATATAGATCAGATTCTGATAGTGATGAGAGTCTACAGAATGGAGGGGATTCTTCTTTTGAAACTGCTAGTAGCATGGAGAGTTTTCCAATACATCATCATCCTCTACCGATGAGAAATAGCTTGATAAATTGTATGGTGTGCGCGTGATAGGTGGGAAGTATATGCTAGATGATTCACCTATCAATTTTGAAGGCAGTACAGTTAAAGTGAAGGGTAAAACTTATCCGAAGACTTATGGATTAATAGATTTATATTCAGAAAACAAACACAACAGAGTCTTATATCTTCCAATGATACTGATAATTAAACAAGCCAATCTCGAGCTCACAATCTTCATGAGAGAGGTCACCGAGCAGATGCAGCACTTCGATTCTCTATAAGTAACAAATTTGAACATATAATCGAACCTCTCTTCTACTGAAACTAATCTGGAACTGGACTCCTCCTCCTCCGCTATAAGACTACGAGTTTGAACATGCAGAAAGATTATGGATACTGGGATTCTGTGAATGAACTAGTTGATTATCTCGGCTTGTTCATAGCAGAGAGATCAGTTGGTCATAATAATCATGAGAATAAAATCCACTCTATACTCGAAGAGTTAAAGGAGGCAGGGTATATAAGTGAGTAGTACATTCGTGGATTCTCAGTATCATAATGAGTGTTGACGTGTTCGGACGTTCTTGGAAATGATGCTCGGGGCTCGTGGTCCTCCTGGTGTAGGATATGAATTCACCAAGGATGGGAATTTAGATACCGTAGACCGGGGTGAATGTGTCCACTTTCCCCGGAAAGAATTGTCAGCGTCATTTTTTTGCTTCTATAGCACCTACAGAAACCTGCCGGGGGTCATTTTGAAGCCTGCAATCTGTATCTTCTCGAGAAATAAGTTCTATCCCGTGGAAACGAAGTCAAGGATATCTTTTTTGCTGTTGAATGGAGTTAAAAAATCAGAACGAAAATTGCAACGCTCAAACTTTTATCTAAACAAATAACTTAGAGTCGTGCTAGGCTTTCTGACTTCTCTCTTGCAGTTGGTAATGATGTCTTTGACATGAAAAAATGTCACCGACGCGGCTTGACTGCGATGGTCATTTTGGAACGATCATTTTGTAAGCACATCGTCAATTTCCGTCTGGACCGGGGTGAATGTGTCCACCTGCTGCAGGTCGACTATATTTCATCTATCCAGGAAATTTTGATAGGATTTGGTATCAATGTATGGGGCGGTTTACGTCAACTCTCCAAGCGTGCTTTTTGAGCGTCGAAAAAGCTCTCTTCTAACGTTCTGTCTCGGACTCGAACTCATACCAAAAAAATATCAAAGACATTATATCCGATAAATTTTTTCCTCAGCTTTTTAATGGCGTGGTCTATTTCACAAAATAAGGTCAACATGACCTCAAAATCTGTTTTTGAAAAATAAAAAGCTTTATAACTCAAAATTACCCCTTTTTTCTTTCTTTTTTTTTGATATTTTTTAACTCATCTTTCACCTGCTCATAAACCTCCTTCCACTGAAAAATACCTCGGTCTCCTTATAATACTCTTTCGCCCACTCAAACAGAGATTGTGGTGTGAGGATATGGTGTTGAAAAGAGCACTGTAAGCTGGCTTGCTTAGCGCCTCTCTTCAAATTTGCACCAATCCCATCGCAGGCGCCCTTTCCGTGAGCAGTTGCATGGAAGTGCCATTCTGCTACGACCCCAAAATCTTTCTCATGTGCAACGAGATTAGCAAAATTACTCTTATTTTTGAAATGTTGGCTAGCTCCGTCAGTGACATAAAAAATCTTCGTAACTAGCTCAAAATTTAAACAGAGTACGTGTCATGAGCTAAGTTGTCGGAAATGATAGCCAGGCTTTTATGTTTCAATTCGCGATTCTGTACGTAGTAGATCACAACTGTGAATATTGTGGCTTGGTTATTGTTCCAGTGGAACGATTGAGCTGAGTTCTGGACCACAAAGGCGTAGTTTTCTGCAGGATCAAAACAAACAAAAACTGCCCAGGTTGTAGATTAATTTTCAGTTCTTTCACGAAAGCCGATTGTTGTCTAGCAATGAAATCGTGCGTTTTCAATTTCATGAGCCTTTCGCATAACAAATCAAGGAACTCATGTGTATTTAAGCTCTCAGTAACTATCGAACATCGGTCTGTGTGCGTCCATGTTTCAAACTTTATTACACTTATGATTACGCTTTGGACGGAGTTGAGTGAATTTAGAAATGCCAATTCTCTCATCTGGATACTCTTGAACGAATTGCGAATAGAGTTCGTTCATATTGCAAAGTAATAAACGTTTCTGAAGATGTTCCCGCTTTCCATCGCTGTTCTTTACTGAGATGTAATCATTCATCCCTGGCATAAGCCGACTGTTATCATCTCTGTTATAATAAGCTTCGACCGCATCTACAACATCTAGAGATAGGGTTTTTCCCCGTTTTTTATCGGGCCAAGACAAGATTCCACGGTCTGAAACGAGACCTTGAGCTCTCCTCGCTTCCCATTCTGTACACCCAAACTCTTTCACAAGATCATTTCGGCGCTCGAGTATGGTAGTGCTACCTCTTGCTGGCTCTCTAGCTCGACAGGATCAAGAATACGTCTATTTTTCCTCAAGCTATATCGACGTGAGATTGTCTGATCTTTCCATTAAAAATATCAAAAAAAAGAAAATACGCTGCTAAATGAGATTAGCAGAATGCTTTCTCTTAGCGAAATAGTTCAAGAGATTCACTGAAACTAATGAAAAATTTGCAAAACTGATCGAATTCCAAAATGATGATTGGGATTCCTACAAAATAGTTATATTTTTTAATCTAATTTAATTGCATTTTATATCACACTCACAATCCAATGATTGGATCCAACCAATCGATGTAGAATGAGGAAAAAGTATCTCTCTAGTCCATTAAAAAGTGGATAGATTAGTTGTAGAGGGAGATATGAGGATAAAATGAATTTTAGCTGCAATTTTCTTCTAATATTTTGGGTTATTATTACGAGATTCACTTATAGGGGAATTAAGATGACCTAAACTGGGTTTTTTCGTGGAAGATATGTAGTCTGGTAAGTTTGATCCAGTTGGTGAGAGGATCATAAAAATGGAGTTTTTAAAAAAAAATTTGGATTTTTCGGGAATAAATTGAATTTTGAATGTATTTAAAAGGATTTTGAAAAATTCGGTATCAACTAATCGATTGAGAACGATGAAAAAGTATAAACTCAGTTGAGTAAAATTTGTATATATTAGTTTAGGGGGTGGGTAATAGCGGAAAATGAATTTTAGATGCGATTTCCTTCTAATATTTTGAGTTATTATAAGGAGATTGCCTTTTAGGGGAATTCAGGTGACCTAAACTAGGGCTTTCCATGGAATATATGTAGTATGGTTGAGGGCAAATTTTAATATAGTTGGTGTAAGGATTATAAAAATGGAGTATTTTGAAAAAATTTGGATTTTTCGGGAATAAATCGGATTTTGAATGTATTGAAACGGATTTTGAGAAAATTCGGTATCAATCAATCGATTTAGAACGATGAAAAAGTATCAACTTAGTTCAGTAAAATTTGAATAAAGTAATTTAGAGGAAAGATATGAGGAGAGTATGAATATTGAAAAAAATATTTTTGTATATTTTGAGTTATTTTTTTGAGGAAAATAGTTATCGGGATTTGGGCTATCTAAAGTGAGGTTTTTTTAGCAAAACGTGTAATTTGGTTGAAACAGAATTTCGATAGAATAGGTCTAAACATGCTCAAATTGCTGTTTTTGTTAGAAATTTTGGTTTTTTTTATAAAAATTTACGTTGATGGAGTTTGAATGGAATTTCGGTATTAACCAAAAGATAGATTGAGCCAAAAAAACCATAGCCTAGGTAATCAAAATTGGGGTAAGGTGAAGTTAGAAAGAGATATTTTAGTATGAAAGTACACAATTTCAGCGATTTTACCTCAAAAAACGTTTAAATCAGATTCGATTTGGAGAGGAGACCAGACAAATCACTGGTCCCATCTCTGAGTGATCCTCTACAACTTGTAGAAAAGCAAAAATCGATAAAGTGGAGTGTAGAAGAGAAAGCGTGGCGCAAAAAAAAAAATAACACACATACACACACACAGACACAGACAAAGGGCCGGAGAGATGAGTCACTGGGGGGTTTTTGAGGATTATAAGGAGAAAAGTGTTACTTACAATCGTTAGGTTTTGGCGAGAGGAATAAGATGGTTGAAGCACTTTTGTGATAAGATGAATTATGTTGAAGAAAATATTGAGTTGAATGGAAAAATTGATCAAAAATTTGCTGTGTCGAAAACAAAGCTTTCTCTTTAGAGAAAGCAAAAGGGGTAATTTTGAGTTGTAAAGCTTTTCATTTTTCAAAGACAGATTTTGAGGTTATGTTGACCTTGTTTTGCAAAACAGACCACGCCATTGGAAAGCTGAGGAAAAAATACATCGGATAGGATGTCTTTGATATTTTTTGGTATGAATTTGAGTTCGAGACAGAACGTTAGAAAAGAGCCTTTTGACGCTCGAAAAGCGCTTGGAGAGTTGACGTAAATCGCCCCGTATGTGTCCACCCGATGCAGGTCGGTTGAATTTGGTCCATTTAGTAATTCTGGTAAGTTTTGTCGATCGGGCTTGAGTGAGACGGTTGCTTGGAACGACCGCTGGGAAGAGAGAGTATCCATTCCCGCGGCTGGACCGCTGTGTATGTGTTCACCTGCTGAAGGTTGGCTAGATTTGGTCTATCTAGTAATCCTGTCGAGTTTTGTTCTCAAAACATATTTGATTCCATTCACGCAATTCTGGATCGATATTGACAGATAGATCTCTCATGGGTTAGTTGAAGGTGCAATCGCGAGGCATGTATGTACTGCATGAAAGTCACTGACGACCCTGTATAGAATAAGTGACTTATCAGAAGTGACTCAGGGATTTGAGACATTGAAAATAACTCATCCAGAATGAGTTATTTGAAAAATTCGATTGAGGATAACACCGGCACACAAAAAAAAGAAGTATCTGTACTTTCGACGAGACCTCCTTCACTTCATGTATTTTGGCACGCTGAATCCGGATCCGGAGTCGGTTTGGCTCGTTCCTATCTTGATTTCGAGAGAATCGAGAAAAATTCGGTGGAAATCGTGGAAATAGCGCAGAATAGCACGATTCTCTCGAAAACAAGATGTGGCCGGCCAAACCGACCTCGAATTCAGATTCAGCGTGCCAAAATACATAAAGAAAATTAGGTCTGGTCAAAAGTACAGATAGTTTTGACCAAAACTACTTATCTTCATGTATTTTGGCACGCTAAATCCGAATCCGAGGTCGGTTTGGCCCAGCTACCTCTCGTTTCCGAGAAAATCGTGCTATTCTGCGCTATTTTCATATTTTCACGATTTTCTTGGAAACAAGATAAGACCGAGCCTAACCGACCCCTGGACCTCCGAACGATTGGAATGAAACTTAAAGATGTGGATTCATAAAATGAAGCGCAAGTCTTGAAGAGATTTTCTCAAAAAATGTCTCCATGAAGAAACCGAAATTCAAAGTTGGTGATATAGTAAGGGTTAGCAGATTGGAACAAATTTCCGATAGAAGTTATACACCCAACTGGTCAACTGAAGTTGTCACTATCGCTGAGGTTAGAAAAATCTTATCTTGTGACCTACCACTCAGAAGATTATTAGGCTAAACTGGGGGTTCTTATGAACAAGAGCCCTCCAAAGTTCTATATTCAGATATTTATTTGGGTGAAAAAGTGTTGAAAAGACGCGGTGACCAAGTCTATGTCAAATGGTTAGGATTTGATAGCTCACATAACAGTTGGATAAATAAAGCAGATATTTGATGTGAGTTCAACAAGAGAAAGAGAGGAGAGGAAAGAGCCCCCACCTACGCTCCGCTCCTGTGGAGATCAACCAGTATCCATAACTTATACTTTGGACAATATTTCCAAAGTATATTTCATGTGAATATCTTCTCCATTGTCCCACTCTCTTCCTCAATTCACCAAATTTATTCAAATCATATTCATGGAATCATTACAAATCTATACATATCAGCTTATTGAGGATCGAAACTGAATTTATCATCGTCTTCAAAATCCGTATACAGAGAGTGATGATCAGCTCTCTCGTCGAAGTGACGATCAATTTGGTCAAAAGCCTTGGAAACTCAAGCAGGAAGGACTATTTGGCATTCATCACTGATCGTGGTGACGATCTTCTTACCAAACTTGGTGGAAACCTTCCTAACCTCTGTGATGGTGTATCTTCGACCTGCCATCAAATCTGAGAAGCTCTTCCTTGGGAAGTAGGTAATGTTGGCATTGCGATTCAGTGCGCTGAAGTCCATTTCGCTCTGAGAAATGGAGTTGTAGTTGCAGATGATGATTGTAACCAGGACTCGATCTCAACGGAGATGTGGCTGAGCCAGGGTGTCTGCCTCGATGCAGACGATGTTGCAAGAGATGATGACTCTTAGACTCTGGATCTCTTCCTCCGAGGCTGACCTGTCGCTTCTCCGGTGATCGGACGACTGTGTTCTGATCTTTGATTCACCTCGTTTTGTAGGCATATTCCAACTATCTGGACTACCCTCTCTCCTTTGTTCACCTCTTTCATGTCAACCTCCATAGTGGCTTCTTCTTTCTCTCCTTCGAAGACGGCGAGGACATCTTCCTCCACAATTTTATAACGGCTCAATGGGAGAATGTCTGTGTTATCGGTCAATAAATGGCGCTTATCATCGTGTGGACTGAGAGCAACTTTTCCTTGTCTCTCTGTACCAACATAATGATTTCGTGAGCGAATAGTATTCTGATTGCGTCTTACCGTAGCTCCATTGAAGAGATAGTTTTGATATTCTTCAAGAGTGATTGTGTGCTTTACTACATTTGATTTGAGCCCCTGCTTGATAGGTTCTCTCCTTTGTTCTGAACACTGTACATTTTACTACGAAGACTAGTGAATTCTAGTATGATATCTCCACAGCATTCATCTTTCATCATACCAACAACTTCTTCATTGAGTCTAAGTATCCCAAATTGATTGGAGATGGGGTAATCTGACGTATCGTATTGATAACTCTCAAATACAGCCGGAGACTCATCGAAGCTGCACACTAGATGATAACCAATGCTATACGCACGATGTTTTGATGAATTCGAGTATGATTCTCAACAGGCTCGAACAAAGATTTGAAGTCAGCGTACATCTTGAACGCTACTTCCTTTTAATCTATAAAATTCTCAAACTTCAAAATATTATCTTTCGCAGGCGGTAATCGAATTCTACATCCATGGAGTTGAATACAATCAATTACATGATTGGAGAGTTTCTTTTCAGTGTGAAAGAAATGCAGACATCTATCGCAAATGTGTTTCTTATCACTATGTATTGAGTGCTGAGAGCTAACCGATCGTGACAAATTCTTAATCCACACATAATGACCCTGTGGTAAAAGATGATCATCGGACGGATCTTCATTTTCATCTTCTCTATCGATATAATTATCCTAAATAAACAATGAATTCACATGTTTATCTTGATTAGAAGGAATCTTATGATAAGGTGACACTTTGATTTCAGCACGATACTTTTTCCAAGAGTATACATTCACAGAGTTTGAATTGAGTCGTTCGGGTTAACTTATCTGGTGAATAGTCTTTGGAAAATTTATATTTGCACAATTGAGTTCATTTTCAAATTTTCTTTAAGAGCTTAAGGTATGTCTCCGGGTTTTTTGAAATTTAGAGAATCTTCTGGAAATTTGTGTGGTGGTTCAACTATCCACAACACACATTCTGCTGAAATTTCAGGGAGCCTGTCCATTTTGTTTTCAAATGTTCGATGTTGGAAGTTCGAGCTCGTAACACACAAAGGATAGGAACGGCGCAGCAGAAGGCATTTTTTTATACCGTTCTCACGAATGCTCTGACAATTCTTTAGAGATTCCGCTGAAAAATCGATATGTCATTCATTCAAGTGTTATCTTCATCCTCGCCAAAAATAGGGACCCGTGTCCATTCATTTCGTCTACACGAGGGCTCGAATATTTGTGACTTTTGTCCGCGCGCAATGTTAATTTCCTGCCTCGCGGAGAGCGTGTAAGGGTGAGCGTGTACGCGCACGAGCTGCTTTGTTGTGTATGCGCGATTGTACATGAAAGACGGCGAGGTCGCGTTGCTATCAAAACAACACGGTTCGCTCAAACTTTTCATCCTGATTGTCCCAGGAGACATACCTTAATCGATATGAATGGGATTTAGCTGAATGTAGAGCTGCCAGGACTGCTCACTTGAAGTATCCATTATCATTGTTTTGTACATCAGTACAAGCATTTTCATCCAAAATGGCTGTCGGCAGAGCAACAAAAGCACTTCCTCGTATCGGATTGAATTGATTACTACCAACAATCAAGCTCAAAACTCTGAGGAAGCTCCATCCAGGACCCTCATCTTGAAATTCTTCAACCTGTTGGAGCAGAGGTTTTTGATCATTGGTTTCATACCATTCTATGAGATTGGTTGATGGGAAGATGCCTCGATTTTCAGTATTTGAAGTATTTCATATCGACGAGCTCGGAATTATCCTTTTGTACTGTCTACTCAGCAGAGAGCTCGAAATCAACTTTCAAAGAACCGTATTTCCGAAGTGATAGTTTGATTTTCTCGATGAAGAATAGTTGGGCATCCTCGAGGAAAGTGTTGACGTCTAAGTGACCGAGGATGGAAATTACCCCAGATTGGATCCACCGGCGGGAAGCAGATGGCATATCATCCCATTGGACTGTAGCCTGCAATGGAGCTGGGGCCTGCAGATCACCTAACTCTCCTCGTGGAGCTGTTTGATTTGATTTTGGCTGCGCACGAAATTTGTCATACAGGTTTGAGCTTTCTGGTTCTGACTCCTGGACAACTTTGATGAATCCAGCAGTTCTTCGAGCGCTGTAATGGCTTCCTCAGCAAGCGTTAGCCATTGTCGTCGATCAGCATTTTCAGCATCTGTAGAACGTGACTGGAGAGCTACCTGAACGTTTCGTTTGAAATTCTCGGAGAACCTTGGGTCAGTAGGAGACATTCCCTGAGACATCTCAGTAAGGTAGAACTATATGTAACATCCAGCTAGTGAACAGCTGAAGGAGTTTGTTGAGAACCTCTACCTCTAGAGCTAAACTCTTTCATCCGGAGATCACGAGGAATTGCTGTTGCAGAGTATGCTTGAGTCGAGCCCCACTGTCCGAGACCTCTATGAGCTCCTCTGTACTTGGTTAGTATCCGTCTGGAAGTACTGGGATGAGAAGAATAAGCTCTTGCCCGGAGCTGAAGCGTTTTTATAACCATCTCAAGGAGTGGGGGTGAAATACGTGGCGGATAAGATACCGGAATGATATGGTGAAGGGGGGATAGAAGTTGGCGATATCATGGCGTATAATGGAGAGTGGGATGAGCGATACGGTGGATAAGCGCATATGGGTGAATCTCAGAATTCGGGCGACTTTGTGATTCCGAACTATTTTACGTCTCAGGAGACATGGTTTTCGACAAGTGGGGATTTTCACTGGATTTCTTCGAGAATTTATTCGTCGCCAACACTTTCGAATGCTTCTGAGGTCCATATCTTGCTTTAGCTCAATGATACGAGATGTGTTTTGTGAGGAAAGTCGATATTCCGGCTGTCACAACGATTTTCAGGTGCACGCCTTAGCTTGTAGGTTCGAGGGCGATTGATCAACCATCCTGGAGATCGAATGGGTGAGAGATTACACTTTGAAGAATTGAATTTTCTTTGCCTTACGGCCGTCCTCGCCTAAATGCGAGAGCTGACGGGAGTTGTTGGTGTGTCACAAAATTCTTATCATTCCAAAAAATCGCTCTCGCTTACGGTCGTGTCATCGGGGCGATGAAAATAATGGAATCCTGGAGACGGGATCTGATTCTACTTGGGAAAACCTATGAATCTAGCTAAGTCCCATTGATGTCATTGGAACCTGGTGGCTGTTGTCACGATGGACGGAAAAATTGCTTCTGCGTAATTCAGCCTTGAAGATGTCTTTTTCGTATGGGACATGGAAATGTGGACCCCGTTACACCTAGGACCACGTGTAATTTAATCTCTAAGAGAACGCAAACGTATATACAAACTGCCTCCATCGTAGATCTACCCCAGGAGGAATGCCAGGCTTATACAAGTCGAGAATTGACGGAAACGTGCATTTTTGTGAGTGTAGAGTATCTTCAATTCGTAACAAAGGCCATTGGGAAGCATCGTATAATGTTAATCATGACATTTTCTTACTTTTCTGAAATTAAGGTCACTCCATATCTGCGAGGAAGTATTCTGATGAGAATGATTGTAACACGAGGCTCCCGTTTATATGCATGGGAATATTCATTATTTGACCGGAAGTGCGTCGCGAAGCTACAAAATGAGTTACGCGACTATTTTATTATTGTTTAAGCACTACTCCACCCGATAAAAGTTTGCCGGGTATGTCCTGCCACGTTGAAAATTCCCAAATTTTAAACGAAAGTGGCCCGAATTCTGAGATTCGTCCATATAAAAGAGCGGACTAGACTCGGGAGAGCACAGTTCACAGGTTGGTCTAGAGTTAGTACTCCCTGAGGTGGAGCACTAGGTCATCACGTTTCCAGCAGAGAGTGGAGTCATCATACAGCACAACAATACCATTATCCTAGAAATGCAGTACATCGTCGATGTCCAGGGCTTCCGTAGGTCGTTCAACTTGTTCATCGTCAGAGAGCTTACCGTCATCCCTTTCCTGCAAAAACCACTAGAGGAGCTGCTGCCATTCGCCTCTTTCTACCTCCACGCAAGAGGACAAAACTGCTACGAGACGAGATTCCTGTGAACAGATGGCTGGGGACTCGCCTCCATGGCATTCCTTGGCAGTCAGGTGAAGTGCTTCATAACACCTACGTTGAGGTACTATACAAAGAGTTGAAAAATTCTACAAAGATCTATGTTGAAGGATTGGAGAAGAAAAGATGGTTGAATGGAGTTTTACCAACAAAGTGAGTATATAATTCATCACCCTTTCATGAAACTCATCTTCTCGAAACACTCTTTCACATGATTCCCTCTCTTTATAGATCAGTAAATAATATAGATGGCATGAATTGCCCATCTATGAAGGAAATGACGCAAGCTAAGACATTTTGTCATTGGCACCCGCTCCATCAAAAACCGGTTTGTGTTTTAAGAAATGCTTGCACGCTCAAAAACTGGCTCATGGACCGTCATCGAGAGGAGTTGGAGGCGCTGAGAAAGGAGAGAGAAGGGGAAGATGGAGTTGCTTCCGAACTTGACGATTTTTGGATGAAATACCACTGTAGCAATTATAAAGAATGTGAATAAGTTAAGCGGAATAGATGTGTGAGTATCCATTCTGAATCGTACGTGATAGTTCCAAAAACCTATCATTATCGAGCCGTATGAATTTTTCCGTGATTGATGATTTCCACCTCGTTGAATACAAAGATGAATCATTTGGGATGAAAGGAAAGATATGAATCTCATGTGACACGAACACATAACCTTCTGGTATGAGAACAGCAGCGCTACAGAGTCTTATTTCATTGTATAAGGAAAACCACTAGTTCAAAGAGTGGACTCTGAATGAGAATCGAACCATAATTAGAATTTTCAAGAACTTTGGCAAATTTGTTCCATCGTTATATGATTTTCAATATAATTCTCCCAAAACCGAAATACTGTTCGGATGAGAAAGAGAAAGGAAGAGACAACTATTTTCATTTTTCACAAGCATCGTTTCATTCATTCTCGAGAAAATTACACCGAGGAACAAAATTTGGGGGTCGGAATGTCCCCCCTGGGAAAGTATAATTTCCTTGTGTATTCTTGACCGTAGAATCCGAATCCGACCTCAGTTTTGCCCCGACACGTCAGAATTTTTTTTAAATCGCAAAAACTGATTTTCCAAGAAACGGCGTTTTTAGCGTTTTTTGCCAATTTTTCAAGTTGATGATCATTTAGCCAGGGAGTGCCCATTGGTCAAAATGCATACCAAGGTATGTTTTCCTACGTGTTTTGACCTGCTGAACACGATGACAGTGGTTTTAGGGGGCTAGGATGCACTCCAAAAGCGTGATGAGCTGATCTTCCGAGTTGCTATCAGCAAAATTCGACCAATTCCGCAATAAATCTTCAAATGCTCATAAAATGGACAAAGAGCACCCAAATGGAACCTACAATAGCTCATTTTGTTCATTCCGACCTATACTTTTGACAAAAGATGTGACCCAATAGCCATTTTGAGAGTGACAGCTGCCTGGAATTTTCCCGGCCAGGGATTTTTTCAACGTTTTCGAGCACGTCGCAGCAGCATCGTAATGGCATTGGCTGGGGTCTCACGCACGTAGCTCGTAGATTTTCATGTACACAACTGATATATGCGAACTCTGAGTATGATTTAAAGATGGTTCGACATGGAGTGACTACAGATCATCGATGATCTCTTATTCTCCGTCAGAATCCGCGATCACGAAACTCTTTCTCGCTGATTTCCGCCTATGAGTGCTGGAACCCTCAGTCACCACATTCCAACAATAATCTGCCAACATAATCACGGATTTTTTGGAGTTATATCTATTTTCTGATGTAGCTATTTCTTGGTGGAATCTTTCTCCATGCTCGTCGCTTACCGCTCCAAGATTATCAGGGAAAAAGTCCAGATGTGAATCGAGCATGTGGATTTTCAATGACTGATTGACTTTTATCTGCTCAAAGTTCTGCAACATATCCCTTACGAGAGTTTCATGATTCTCGGACTTGGTTGCCCAGATAATTGTTTATAACATTTTTGACTGACTTCCAACTTTTCAACTCAACCTCATTCAGAACAGCATCAAAACCAGAATCAAACATCAATATTCTAATGTCTGGTCCGATCGAAACCCCTTCCTTCAGTTTTGCTTCACTGAGCCTCGGAAACTTTTCTCTGAGAAATAAAACTCCAGCTCCAGTCTTATTCATAGCTTTTATGAAATGTTCGACTATACCTAATTTGATATGGAGAGGCGGTAATACAATTTTGTCCCGATCTACAAGAGGGATAGCTTGGACATTTCCCTGACCCGGTATCATTACTTGTCGTGGTGGCCAACCTTTCCTTACATAATGCTCTTCTTTACTTCGGGAATTCCATTCGCATGAGAAACACATGTGTCTCGTATAACCCAACTGTAAACCGAGAATCATACTGATGATTTTGAAGTCACCGCATATGCCCCATCTGTATTCCTCATAATTGACTTTATTCAAGAAAATTTTCACATTCTCATAGCATTCTTTGACTTGTGGCCCATAGTAAAGCGGCATTGGGGATTTCTCGTTGCCATTATGTAGCAAAACTCCTTTCAAACTAGTTTTATTCGAGTCTATGAAAAGGCGCCATTCATCAGGGGAGTGCTCATATTCGAGTTCGGAGAACAAGCCTTTAACATCATGGCGATATAAAGTTCCATCATCATCTGTAAAGAAACCGGCAAACTCTGATCCTCTCTGTCGGAATGAAGTGATTGAGACACCTTCCTCGAGCATGTTCCTCTCTTTGAGTCGCGAAGCTGCGAGCTCAGCCTTTTTTTGAGAGTTCCAAGTCACGAATAAAATGATTCAGATCTTTCTGACTGAATAATCTTGGCTCTTGTGGCTTTTTCTCTGTCGTACTATGCATAAATTCTTGTGTTGATGGATCGGAACTGAGGGATAAACATTCTAGAGACTTCTGTGAATCAGTAATTTCAGTATCTTGACATGGAATGGGGATATTTTGAACAGGGTGACCGGGAATAGGTTTTGTAACAGACGTTATATCTGGATATTTGATGAGGTGTTTTGTTCGGGAGTTGAACCCAACTAAATTGGTCAGACAAAAGTAACAGTCGTGAACGTGATCCCTTGGTTCTCTCCATATTGTTGGAACGGAGAAGTTTAAATTTTTCTCTGATTTCGAAACTAATCTAGTAGCACAAGTAGTGCATGTCACGCCTGGTACCCAAGATTTGTTGATATTGATGATTCTGAAACCAAAGTATTTCTCATATGCTTCTTGATAGTGGGACGAGAAGGGACGGGTATCCAGCGCATATTCGCTGCATACGTAACAGAACTTATTAGGGTTATTGGTACACTGAAACTGTCGCTGCATTGCTATTTCGAATGGCGGCTGAATAGGAGTCCATACTCAATTGATTTTGAACACGAATGAACGTTATTCAAATGAATCATTTGAGTCGCGTTTCATTGTACCCTTGTATCTTGAACGGATCACTTCTATAGAAGATAAGAGGAATCCGGCATCCATCTAGCGGTGAGAGTTTGAAAGTTGGCCTGTGTTGAGCTCGTATCTTACTTTAAGCTGGACTCGACAGTCGACAGTGATCACCTGCGGGTAATATTCCTCAACCTATCTCCATTTCATACTCAAGGTTCGCATATATCAGTTGTGTACATGAAAATCTACGAGCTACGTGTGCGTGAGACCCCAGCCAATGCCATTACGATGCTGCTGCGACGTGCTCGAAAACGTTGAAAAAATCCCTGGCCGGAAAAATTCCAGGCAGCTGTCACTCACAAAATGGCTATTGAGTCACATTTTTTTGTGAAAAGTATAGGTCGAAACGAACAAAATGAGCTATTGTAGGTTCCATTTGGGTACTTTTTGTCCATTTTATGAGCATTTGAAGATTTATTGCGGAATTGGTCGAATTTTGCTGATAGCAACTCGAAAGATTAGCTCATCACGCTTCTGGAGTGCATCCTAGCCCCCTAAAACCACTGTCATCGTGTTCAGCAGGTCAAAACACGTAGGAAAACATACCTTGGTATGCATTTTGACCAATGGGTATTCCCTGGCTAAATGATCATCAACTTGAAAAATTGGCAAAAGACGCTAAAAACGCCGTTTCTTGGAAAATCAGTTTCTTGCGATTTAAAAAAAATTCTGACGTGTAGGGGCAAAACTGAGGTCGGATTCGGATTCTACGGTCAAGAATACACAAGGAAATCATACTTCCCTAGGTGGGACATTCCGACCCCCAAATTTTGTTCCTCAGTGTTATAACAGCGAAGTAGGAACAGATGCCATCTGTAACTTAATTATTCACTCTTACACATAAGCTTGAGAATTATGGTCCTCGTTTTCGAATCACAAATCAGTGTAGATGAGGTATAAAGAACTATAGATGCAGACCGGTGATAACTCGAAGAATCAGACGAGGATAAATCTCAGAGAAAATGAGAAATTATCAAAGAGATGCATTCATGTAAAATTTTCAAAAGTATACATCGATAAAATGGCTCAATATATAAGTAAAATTATGATTTACCAACTGCAAAGCAGTACGAAAGCATACAAAATACTTATGGTTGTACATAAGAAAATTCCTATGAAATCCAGACAAAAGACAAATTCGGGTGCGTTTGAGAAACGCGTAAGGAACGGAGTTCCAAAATCCGCCTCGATAAGATGTGTGGAAATGTCAACAAAGTCTAAAACTTTGAGCGACTTCAAACTGAGGTTCAAGGTTTTGAATGCTCATCATATAACGATACCGATAAAGATGCACACCAATGAGCCCCTGAGTGATTGAGATAGTTTGCATCATTTTTTCAAGTATTAAGCACTATTATGTAAAGAAAATGATGAGTCCCTGGCCTTGGGTGGACTCTTCAGAAGATTGTGGTGGGGGACATAAAAAGCTTCTAAATTTGAATCCGAATCCTCACTACTTAATTGCGGTTCACAGAATGCATCAGAGCCGATTGAATAAGAAGAGAATTTTATTGGGATTCACTGAATCGTTGGATTTAAGATGTCACAATGAAACTTCGTACCTTTAAGATATGGAAGCGATATCTGATTCATTAAGACTTTAAATTCTGCCCAGAGGAACACATAGATATCACTTTCATCATTTTATATCTAGCAATACTATCAACAACAATCGAATAGTGCCCCGTGCATTCAGACGGTAGACCATAGCAGACGGATTCCGGCATTCGGCATCTGATGATGCGATAAGAAGTATGCTGATGAGAATGAATACGCTCGGTTGCTTGCGCAAGCAGTATACCTATATCGCAAAAGTGTCGCTTTTTCGTTGCATCGTATGGCGGGTTGCATCGAATCTCGTTCCACGGGGCCGTGTCGGTCAGCTGATCGCGAACGATTTTACTCCTCAGACGAGCGTAAAGGAACTCCGTTCCAAAATACGTGTGAAAAATTCTATAAAAAGAATATGAACCTGGTGACATCCAGGATGAATCGTGGTTTTCTAACTGCAAAGCAGTATAATAGGATATAAGAGACTCATAATTATACATAGGTAAGAATTCTATGAAATCCATATAAAATACAGAATGCATGGGAGAAAATACCATGGAAAAAGACGAAACAGACCACATACAGGATAAATTCACAAGGTCTCAAAGAATCCAATTATTGAGTCCATATACTCACACCCAGAAAAATTATCTAGAAATTATCTGAATACAAAACAGTCATAATGATCAATATTTGAGTCAGAGTACAAGTTCTAAACAAAATGGAGAAAGACTCAATTAAACGCAGGATGAATTATATACAAGATTAGTCTAACCTGAACTGGAAAAAAATAGAATTCATTGCTGACCCTGGAGCATGAAACATCAATGTATTTTGGTTGAGTACTTGCTAGTTGTCGAGATGCTACTCGACAATGGTTCTTTGGTACATGACAAGGTGTTGTGGGGGCTCTTACCCAAGGAGAATGAATGCCCAGCTTAACAACCTCCGCCTCATAATCAAGTCTTCTGGCCTCGAGGACCTCATCATTGAGGGGGTGACGTGGGGATTGAGATGTGGGGTCCCAATCGACAACCACACCGGAGACTTGGACTTGACGATGAATGGCTGATGATTTTTTCTCCTCAGGTAGTACATCCCACCGAGTTTTGGGGATGGGCCCCAGTGGGTCTTCCTCTTCCTCTTCCTGATATTCGATACGGTAAGAGAATCGACACGAGTACACTGCAAGAATGGAGAAATAAGGATTCAACACTGTGCAAGCAGGATGAAAGAAGAGAATTTTGAACAAAAATACTCACAGTTAAATCAACGGACTTATCAGGACCTCCTGATGGGTCACGGCTGTTTTGAATAATCTTTTCAAAGTCAGGACTCTGCCAAAAAGTCTGTACGGCTTCCCCGGTTGAGTGAGATCTGTTCCTCCAGGGTTCGGACACATCTCAGTATCTTCCCCAGACTCAGGAATCCTCCACAGGAAAGGGTAAGCTTGACCTGGTATCCTGTATCGCAAGAATTTTTCATATAAACTCAGCAATTTATTGCTAATGATGCGAGGTTTCTGAACTTGTTCCACTGAACTCGCTTGTGGTACTCCGACCGAGTCAGGAACTTCCATGAACTCTGGTGAAACTAAATGGATTTTTAACGATGACGAAGATGGAGGAGCCTCAATATCCTCCTTATCCATCGAATCACCGCCTTTGGTAACTGGGTGAGGAACTTTCATAATCTCCGGAATATTGGAATCATCTGCAGGATCTGTTGGTGGGAATGAGGATGAAACAACCGGATCATCCAAAGCCATCATCTCCTCACCAGTAGCACGGGAATCAATTCAATCAGTTTGAAAACATGACGTATCCATTTGAGATGAATATTACATATCTTTTTCTTCAACTTCCATGTGATCGTTCAATATGGGTGATAGTCTGAATCCTGTAACATAAGATCGCAAATCATCAATTCACCATGGTAGTATTCACTTCAGAGTGAATATCATCCAGAAAAAAGTCAGAGTAGTGATGATTGATAGAACTCACCCTCATGCATCATGAGAGTATCAATTTCTTGACTCAGTGATGGCTTCTCAGAGTTACTTCGTTTATTGACGTTCCCATCTTAAGAGGAGAGGATATTTTGACTATCAACTTGAATCCAGGATTGAGAGATCTTCATCTCAAACACAAATCATCACTAACGAAAGTTTCTTGAAGGATACGATCAAATTCTTCATTTGGATCATCGCCCATCAGCTGACTGCAGAATTCGGAAAAGAATTTATCCAGCGACCCAACTGGTTCTGCATCGAGAGCCAATTCCATCCTAACATCCTTCTGCGCGTGAATTGGAATCCTTTCTGGTGAGTTACGTGATACATCCATTCGATCAGCCAATTCCATCATATTAGCCTCCTGCACGATGATTGGGAGCCCTTCTAGTAGGTTGCATCTTTCAGCTAAGGAATTGTGAGCCTTATATGCCAAAACCTCAGGAACTATGTCAACCGAAACATCTGGTATCGAACGATTTACTCATTGGGAGGCATGGAGTGATAGAACCTGCTGCAGTCTTCAATAGTGATCGGAAGTCTCCAAGTTCGAGCTTCCGGAGGCCCCGGAAGAACCTACTCAGGCTCAATAGCCATTGCCTCAATTTCCTTCATAACAGATGTACAGGAGCAGCAGCAGACAAATAGAACAGCAACAAAAATTGAATTAAGAACATTCAAATATTAGTGATTCTAGCGGTAATTTTGTTTTAGTCATTTTTTTTCTCTTTTCCATTTTCTCGGAAAAATTTTTGATCATGGATGAAATGTACACCCCTCTTACCTCTGTCTCAGCCTCATCATATAGATTTTCGACATAAGAGGAGGAGAAATAGAAAATGGCGTGCTCTTCATGGCGTTCGAAATATGTCGAGAAGAGCTCGGTCGGTCTTTACCATTGACTCACTATCCTCGTGAATGCTGCGGGCAGCATTCTTGAGAATAGTGAGAAAAGTACGATATCATCTTCATACTCTAGAAACACAGATCAGGTATTGTGGAAGCGTCTCATCAGGGTGTACGGAAAGAGAACGTTTACGTATCCAGGCATGAGAACACACGCAAATGGTCGAAAGATTTCCGTCTGCGCGACTGCTAAAGGGAAAAAAGAGCGTGAAAGATTGAGTGCAGTATCACGAGAAACACTGTACAACATGCGACAAATACTTGACATTCGATTGAGAGAGGATACAGAAAAAATTGATAGTGCTGCACGTCCGATAGACTGAGAGAGGTGCATGACATATCATGCATCACGAAAATAGCATCTTCGAGAAAAAACTGCAAACGCGCTGGAAAATCCTCACTTACACTTTGAGAAAAAACAACCGAAGATTATAGGCCGAACACAGCACGAGCAGAGACGTTGAGCTCTGCAAATACCTCAAAGCATCAGAACTTACGAGGTGATTAATCTGTCTTCACCCACCTCAACAGCTTTGTTAAATGAGCCGCCAGCTATCAGCAATGAAGAATACAAGAGTCTGCAGCTGGAGCTCGATTTACTTTCACTCACTACCAAATACACAAATAAATCTCCACTCAAGCACCAAAATCGATTATCACTGTTGGACACTGTTAAGTCGATATGAGCGGAGTGCTATCTCTCTGTTATTTTTGGGGAAGGAAAATCAATCCCAAAGGGAACAGAGACCCGCAGTGGAAGAGTTGAATCGACCCGTGAAACTTTTAGGAGAATCCCTATACAGGGATCTCGTGTATCTACTCGGATCGGAAAAGAGAGTAGTTACGCGACACCCAAAATTGAGGGAAGGCTCGGATCGGGGATAGAGCTTGTATCGAACCGGGGCCTACTCACATTAATACAAGAAATTTTGTTTGAGCACCGGAACTTTATTGAGAAATAAAAATCAAAGTTCACAGTGATATTTTAATGGTCGGGGGACCTATCTAGAACGAACGCGAGAATGAATGAATGAATGAATGAATGATAACCTTTATTCGCCCAAGGGCAAGAATACAAAAATACAGTAGCATATGAAACATATGTCACTCAGACATAATAAATACATTAAATTTATAAAAATTTGTCGTTTTGGTTAAGGCTATTGGAATTATCACAGAAAGTGACTAGTCATCTCGAGGCATCATAAGATGCATGAGAGTCATGAAAGAGAAGAAGAAGAAAAAGTCACGTTTTCATATAAATATATCAGTCTTGACGAAAAAGGTTGAGGAAAAGAAAACATTTTCACGTTTGGGAAGACATATAAAGAAGACACGGGCTCACAGTAATATTACAGGAATCTCTGTTCGGTAGCGAGGAAGTCACGCATAACTCTTCTGAAGTAGAAGACATCAATTGAAACGGGCTCATGCCTATCACAGTTTACAGATTAAAATAGTGTTCTTTCTCCACATCAATCCTCTGGGAAGATAGTGTTAACAGGAAGTCTTTTAAGGACTCTTTAAATAATGATATCTTCCCAAGCTTCCGAAAGCCCGGAGGGAGAAAGTTCCACAAATGAGCACATTGGACCTGGAAAGATCTCCTTCCATATTCAAGTCTCATGTTGGGAACTTTGAGTACCCGCTCTCCTAGATCACCCCGTGCGGGGCGATCGGATTGGTACCTGGTAAACATCGCAGCTAGGTAGCCAGGTTCTCCTAAGTGCATGATCTTATGCATCAAGAGAGCTGCGAAGTACATTCTCCGCGAATCAGTACGTAACCAACCCAAGCGCTCCCTAAACGGGGTGATGTGCTCGTCTCTCCTAAGATCAAAAATATATCACACACATGAATTGCTTAGTCTCTGTACCCGTTGCCGCTGTTCGTCCGCGGGGTCGAGGTACACGACCGCGCAATAATCTAGGTGCGGTTGAACCAATGACTCGACTAGGCGAATTCGGAGAGGTCTGGTGATACATGCCCTAAAAAACCGCAGACCGTATAGGGCTCTGTTGACTTTCTTAGTTACTTGGTCAATGTGCGGTTTCCATGTCAATTCACTGTCAAGTGTAACACCAAGACTCACGACCGTATCGCTGAACAGGATGAACTTCCCCTCCTGTGTCTCAACCCCTGGCAAGTCCATTCTCTTCAGATCTTTGATATTTTTCTCCGAACTGAAGTAGATTGCCTTAGTCTTGCCAGCGTTGAGACACAGGCCGGAACTTCTGGCCCATTCGGCAACTAGTCGTCCTATTTCGCCCAGCCGAGCAATACCTTCCCTAATCTTATTTTTCTCGATTTGGAGATAAATTTGGAGATCATCCGCATAAAATAGATGATGTACCAACTTTCCGTCTAGCAAGCCAGCCAGGTCATTCACATACAAGCTGAAGAGGAGAGGCCCAAGGACGGACCCCTGTGGAACACCCAGATTGGTTTCGAGCCAATCAGATTTGCCTACTTTAGAAGTGATTTGTTGGGTGCGACCCTGTTAATATGATTTTATCCACAGGAGCGCCGATCTTGAGAAGCCAAGATGTCGTAGCTTCCTCAACAGCTTGGATGGTGAAATGGTGTCAAAAGCCTTGCTAAAATCGAATAGTAGGAGCAGAGTGATCTTCTTCCTGTCTATACCTACTCTGATGTCATCGGTCAATTTCAACAAAGCTGTCTGGGTGCTATGGTGTTGCCTAAAACCAGTCTGGAAGCGATCAAGTATCTTCTCGATTCTCAAATACTCCGTGATTTGGTCATGTGCGATTTTTTTTAGAACCTTGGAGAGAAAGCACAGCAGTGCTATAGGACGGAAGTCCGAGACCGTTGATGGAGCAGCAGTCTTCTTTAATGCAATCAGCTGCGCTTGCTTCCAAGCCTCAGGGAAAATGCCATGAGCGAAAGGGGAGTTGAGAATATGTACAATAAGATCACCAATAGCCGGAAGAGCTTTTGCGATCACGCTTTGGGGTATTCCATCCGCACCACGGGCCTGTGAGGAGAAATGCTTGATAGCAAGGACTACAGCACTAAAATTTGTGGGCTTAAATTCAAACCCCTCCTCCGGTGCCGAGTCAATATCGTCCATGGCTTCATTAATATTTTCGTGGGGCGAAACGGAAACTCCCGCAAAGTGTGCGTTCAACTCATCCGGTGTAAAGCCATGAAGTTCCTCCTCTTTGCTGTTAGGCAAGAGGCCGAGATTGCGCATCTCCTTCCAAATGTTCTTCTTCTGATCAAGAGCATCTGACAAATGGGTATCATCTGACGAATGGGCGAGAGAGAGAGATCAGATTAGATTAGATTAGATTAGTTTTTATTTGGTACCTTGGGGTATTACCCTATGTGGTACAGGTAGCAAGTACAGTTTACATAATAAATATAACAAATATATACAAAGAGTATGAGAAATATGATTAATGAGAAATATACTGAACAGTTCATATTTTCCTATAAACAGTTGATCAAGAGATATAGTAATACATTCAGACTAAGTGAGATGGGTATACATACAAGTCTGAAACGATGAACTTGCGCATTTCAAATAAATTACTCGTAACTTGAGAATAAATAGAAAAGATATCTTAATACAATGCAACTATCCTGCTAGTGCAGTGACAGAATATTGATTGATTATTCAGTAGAAAAATTTTGTGGAGAAAATTTAAGCTTTAGGATATGATTCAGGACCATATCAGCTTTGGAATTTACCAAGATCGAGTTCTGACAAAATTGGGACGAGAGGCTCATTTTCCGATGGTCTCATACACACGATAAGATTTTTAACTACTGGTTTTTGCATTTTTAATTTAACACTCACCAAATGAGCTTGTTTGAACAAGTTGTGTACGTCTTTTGGCCACAGTGGGCTACAAAACATTTGAGAATCGTTTCCACGTCCAAAAATATCTCTAATAGATTTCTTCCCCAATTTCGATGAGTTTAAAATGATTTTATCTCGAATTATGGTTCAGGATAATTGTATGACAATCGATTGAGGATTCAAATTGTGGCTCTTCGATAAACTCGGTTTCGAAGTTGAAATAGATGAATCTTTATTGCGAAAACGTGGACCTTTCCTTTCTCTAATATTGATTACGGAGTCTTGCAGTTCAGGTACATCCATAGCATGAAAAATTTTGCTTACTATTTCAGTTTTAGAGAGATCCAAATCGCGAGGAATGTCCGAAAAAATCATTTCAGCTGAGTCAACTATTGTTGCTTGTTGAGAAAGCTGAGAAAGCTTATTACGAATGTCCAGAACATCTTTTTTAATCGCAGTGATTCGATTTTCTATTCTGTCCTCGAGCTCATTCAACTTCGAGGAAAGTTTTTGCTGACATGCATCAAAATGAGAAATAAACATTTTGAAATAGGGAGGCATTTCACATGGATGGTCAACATGCTCTGCGTTAGCCTCAGATTTACGTGATTCATATGAAATTACTCGATTTTGTTCAGAAAAACTCACTGTGAGTGGATTTCGTGTCATGGTAGCGCGATAGAAGCACTAGAGCAGCAGAGGATTGAATCAGCTGTCACTGGTGTCGGACGTGTGTAAGCGTTGATCAGGCAGCTCGTTTGGGCAAAACTCTTTTAGAGTGGGCCACGTGTGAATCAGGCTTTAGAGTTGCATATGCAGGGATCTGTTTGAGATTGTCGCCATCTAGCGTCTGATAAGCGGAGTTCGTAGATCCAGCGAACCAAGCTCAATGAAGCGTGCAATCTAACCTCAAAGTACGAATCTTGCCGATGGAAAAGCAGGTGAAATTCTTGCAGGATGAGTAGATTCACAGAGATATATGAATCCAACGAATCCTTGCAAGATTTGGCGTGCAAGAGTCTGAAAAAGAAAAGCCCGGAGGCACCTTGCGGCAGAAAAAGTGGCGAAATACAGATGGGCACTATAGAAAGCGTGTTGTAACACTCACCGAGAGAGAGAGAGAGAGAGAGCCAGGTGGATCTCCTTCTTGATTGCCCGATGCCCTAGGTATTGGACATCGAGGGGAGAGGCATATTACA
Source organism: Eretmocerus hayati (assembly GCA_029851415.1). Lineage (NCBI taxonomy): Eukaryota > Metazoa > Arthropoda > Insecta > Hymenoptera > Aphelinidae > Eretmocerus > Eretmocerus hayati. The sequence continues at coordinate 46,525,997 of CM056744.1, forward strand.
CGGCCGGGCCCACCTCTCGGTGGGCCCCACCCAAACCCGTGTCCCGCCTGGTATGGACTGCGTGGGCTATGCGTAGTCCGCGTAAGCTGAACCAGTCCGGTGTCTGGGGACAGATCCGAGGGATCCTGAGGCAGATTTTCCCTCTAACCACCTTAAAAAAAAAAAAAAAAAAAAAAAAGAGAGAGAGAAAGAGAGAGAGCGAGAGTTCGTGTATTGGCGAGTACACCGCCCATCCACTTGCTCGTCGCGGAGCGAGTGAGGATCTGGGACCGCCAGAAAGTGATCGGAGCCGAACGAGTGCTGACTCCGACAATGAAGGAGATCATCCGCGACAACGAGAAAGAGACCACCCTCGAACAGTGACAAACTGAGTGGGATTCACCATTTGCGAATGGCAGATGGACGCACCGGTTGATCCGTGATGTAGCCAAGTGGGCGGAACGTGCCCACGGAGAGATGGACTACTGGACGACGCAGGCACTGAGTGACCACGGTTGCTTCGGTGCCTACCTGACCCGGTTCAAGAAGAGGACATCCCCAGCATGTCAGTCATGCGGGGACAACTGGGATGACGCTGAACACGCCCTGTTCACGTGCAACGACACCCGAAGAGAGCGTGCCGAGTTGGATGAACGGCTAGGTGCTCAACTAACACCTGAGAACCTCGTACCGTACTTGCTCCGCAACCAGGAGACATGGGATAGAGTCACCGGATACATCAAGCTGGTGATGACTCGGAAGGAGGAGAAAGAGAGGGAAGTGAGGCGCCTCGAAGCAGGCGAATCACAGTGAGTATGCCAACTCGAACAGAAGAGGTCCAAATTGTTCCAGAAGGAACATGATGCTCTGAAGAGGGGAGGAAGAAGAAAGAAGAGAGAAGAGAGAAGATCGAAGAAAGAAGAATGAAGAGCAGGAAGAAGACCATGGAAGAAGGAACAAGACCTGCGAGTCCTGAAGAGAGAGCCGCTTGATCTAGAGCGCGAGACGCCGTCGGTCCTGAAGTAATGCTCACGCGGTCCCGGGGCCGGATTGGTAAGTTTGGTGAATCTCTCCCTTGTTCAATGGCCGATGCCAACGGAGAAGGAAGAGAGGGCTTTAATCGAAAGGGGTGGCCGTATCGATGCGGATCCCGGCCCGGTACTGTTGGGGGGGGCCACGGACAAGCCGTATTGACCGAGACCTCACCAACCCGGAGAAGCAGAATGGTCGCTTCCCGGAAGAACGTCGCAGCGTTGTTCGCCCTACAACCACCTTGAAAAAAAAAAAAAAAAAAGAGAGAGATAGATAGATATCCTTTATTCGTCATACGACAAAATACACCTACATATTTTCATATGTGTCACATATATATATATATATATAAAATTAATAAATATTCCGATAAAATCATATTAAGAAATAATTTGGTCAAGGATAGATATATCACAATTGTGACTAGTCGTACACTTTACGATTTCACTTGGAAGAAAATGAGATAAAGGGCATTGGTTCACAGAAATATCACAGTTTTTCTTCAGTCTGGTGACAGAAGGTCACTTACAATAAAAAAGAGATAGAAAGAAAAGGAACAAAGCCCTAGCCCATCAAAGATTGAAGTAATGCTGCTTCTCCGGATCAATCCTCTGAGGAGACTTTGTTAATAGGAAATCTTTCAAGGACTCTTTGAACAAGGGTGTTTTCCCCAGCTGGCGAAAGCCCGGAGGGAGAAAGTTCCAAAAATGAGCACATTGAACCTGGAAAGATCTCCTTCCATATTCAAGTCTCATATCGGGAACTTTGAGTACCCGCTCTGCTGCATTACCACGTGCGGGGCGTTCAGATTGGTACCTGGTAAACATCGCAGCTAGGTAGCCAGGCTCTCCTAAATGCATGATCTTATGCATTAACAGAGCTGCGAAGTACATTCTCCGCGAATCAGTACGCAACCAACCTAAACGCTCCCTAAACGGGGTGATGTGCTCGTCTCTCCTAAAATCAAAAATGTACCTCACACATGAATTGCTCAGTCGTTGTATCCGTTGCCGCTGTTCGTCCGTGGCGTCGAGGTACACGACTGTGCAATAATCTAAATGCGGTTGAACTAATGACTCGACTAGGCGAATTCGGAGAGTTCTGGTGATACACGCCCTAAAAAACCGCAATCCGTAAAGGGCTCTGTTCACTTTCTTAGTTACTTGGTCGATGTGCGGCTTCCACGTCAGTACTATCAAGTGTAATACCAATACTCACGACTGTATCGCTGAACGGAATGAATTTTCCTTCCTGTATCTCAACCCCTGGCAAGTCCATTCTTTTCAGATCTTTGATGTTCCTCTCAGAGCTGAAGAGGATTGCCTTGGTCTTGCCAGCGTTGAGACGCAGGCCGGAATTTCTGGCCCATTCAGCAATTAGTCGTCCTACTTCTCCCAGCCGAGTGATGCCTTCCTTGATCTTAGTTTTCTCGACTTGGAGATAAATTTGAAGATCATCCGCATAGAATAGATGATATACCGACTTTCCGTCTAGCAAACCAGGTAAGTCATTAACATATAAGCTGAAGAGTAAAGGCCCGAGAACGGATCCCTGTGGAACACCCAGATTGGTTTCAAGCCAATCAGAACTACCAGATTTTGAAGTGACTATTTGGGTGCGGCCTTGTAAGTATGATTTTATCCACAGGAGCGCCGATCTTGAAAATCCAAGGTTTCGGAGCTTCCTCAACAGCTTTGACGGTGTTATTGTGTCGAAAGCTTTGCTAAAGTCGAATAGTAGGAGTAAGGTGATCTTCTTCCTATCAATGCCTACTCTGATGTCATCCGTCAACTTTAGTAAAGCTGTCTGGGTGCTATGGTATTGCCTGAAACCAGTCTGGAAGCGATCAAGAAGTTTCTCTACTTTTAAATACTCCGTGATTTGGTCATGTGCAATTTTTTCCAGAACCTTGGAAAGGAAGCACAGCAGCGCTATGGGACGAAAGTCCGAGACCGCTGATGGAGCTGCAGTCTTCTTCAATGCAATCAGCTGCGCTTGCTTCCAAGCTTCGGGAAAAACGCTATGAGCGAAAGAGGAATTGAATATATGTACAATAAGATCACCAATTGCCGGAAGAGCCTTCGCGATCACACTCTGAGGGATCTCATCCAAGGAGAAATGTTTAATAGCAAGAACTACATCATTGAAATTTGTGGGCTTAAATTTAAACCCCTCCTCCGGTGCAGAGTTAATATCGTACATTGCTTCATTGATATTTTCGTGAGGCGAAACAGAAACCCCCGCAAAGTGAGCGTTCAACTCATCCGGTGTGAAACCGTGAAGTTCTTTCTCTTTGCTCTTGGGCAAGAGGCCGAGATTGCGCATCTCCTTCCAAATATTCTTGTTCTGATCAAGAGCGTCTGAAAGATGGTTTTGAAGGGAGGAATTACGCTCTTGCTCAATGCGCAGATCGACCTCTTCGCTTAGCCGAAAGTACTCATTTTGAAGCTCAGGACACTTGCACTGGTTGCGTTGCATACGCTCCCAACGCCTGCGCGTCGCGTCTCGCTTCTTCATGAGCACCCTCAGCTCAGGACCAATCCAAGGAGCATCATTTTTACGCGGGTTTATAGTTTTTTCCGGTGCTAATTTATCTAAAACGATCATTAAATTTACATTCAAGCATTGAATTGCGTCTTCCAAACTGGTTCCGGCATTTTCAAGAGCTGTCCAGTCACAGCGGAGCAGACGGTCATTCAATATCTCCGGGGTGATGTTACGAAAATCCCCATATTTGGAGGAATTTTTTGGCGGAGTAGGGGTGAAGACGTTGATGGTGACGTCAATGACCGAGTGCCCACCGAAACTGGGCAGGTGTCTGTTGTGAAAGTCAGTAATGGTGTCGTTGTCATCTACGTAGATGTGATCAATCCATGTATGAGATACATTGGGGTTGTGTTGATGAGTCGGGCCATGCTGCACTATCTGCAAGGCTAGTTCTTCTGTCAGTGCAGTCAGTGTCTTGGTGTCGGGATGAGCAGTATCCAACAAGTCAGCGTTCAGATCACCCATAATGATTTTGTGACTGTAATCACCACACAGCCGGCGTAACGAGCCAAACAGCCCATCATCCTTCTGCATGGCAATTTTAGGGGGTCTATAGATTACCGCGACTAATATTGGGGGTGAGCTGCCTTGCTGCACGCTACAAAAAAGGAATTCGGGCACGCCAGGTTTCCCCGGCCCAAAAGTATTCGACGAAACCAACTTCTCAATTTTGAAGTCATTGCGCACATACAAGGCAACTCCTCCACCTTCTCTGTTGCGATATTGTCGCGAAAAACCTGGAATTTGAACGAGACTGTCATCCACATACTCATCTAGCTTCGACTCGGCCACCCCAAATAGATGATAGGAGGGATCGTTAGCGACGAGCAAGCGTAGATGCTCAATCTTATCTGTCAGGGAGTTAAGGTTGATAAATCCCGCTTTCAAAGAATTACCCCTCCCTCGTCGCTCTTCAGCAGCCGTATCCAGTCAGGGAGTCCTTGCTGATTCTGTTGCCGCAACTTTATTTTGCTCCGGAACGATAGTGCAGCTCTGGGTGTTATTAGAGGACGCACAGGTGCGTTCCAGACCACTTCGACAGGTCGTTTAGATGACCTGCAGATCAGCAAGGGATTCGAACGTATGCGCTCGCTCACCATTTTTCCGTCTAACCCAGAAACGCCCATCTCTGTGCCAGACGTATTTAAGACCCAAACCGCGTGCAACCGACCTTAAACGTATAAATTCTTTGTATTTCTCTCGGTGGAGCATCTCATTTATAAAGATTTTACGGTCTGGCACATGAGCTTTTGTATCTGGGTCGAGTAAGTCAGGCTGGATATTGTTGACCGTGAAATAATTATTGGTGATCGAACGTTTAGCCCGAATCACTTTCCCGACTAGTCGACTACTGGAGAGTTGGACTACACATGATGGTAAATTGCGCGGGATGGCAGCTGAGGCTCGGGAAGATAGAACCGAGTCACGATTACCTGTTGGAGTCTTCTCCCCAGACGCACGCCCCGGTTGCACGACACGGACATCAGCAATGGCTGCCCTCTCCAATGAGGGGAGAATAGACTTGAGCACTGCATAAGAAATATCAGATATCTGTGCTGGTGAGGCCTTAGAATCTTCTTTTAATACACCATTAATAATCAGTTTACAGCGCTCAAGTCCGTCATTGCCCAGTCCCTGCCCTTGCTTCCGAACGTATGAGTGGGGGGACTCGTCCATCCTAGGGGCAGTGTTAGGAATCGAGGATTGATGTGTCGATTCAGCATTACTATTCTCATCATTACGAAATTTACTATTCTGCAGAGTACTCTGGAAGCCTGACAATAGCTCCGTTAAGGTAGAAATTTGGCCTGCCATGGTGGAATTTTTCTCCAGAAGAAGCTGTCGATCCAAGCGAAGCTCCTCCAGCTGGGAGCTTTGCTTCTCTATAAGTCCCTCGAGAGAAGATACACGTGCCAACAATCGATCATCCACCTCACTCACTGCTGGTGTGCAAGATGGAGAGGTAGTGGCAACGTTTTGTCGGATCACGAGGGATTTTATTTCGTCAAGCTGGTTCTGAAGCAGAGAGAGAGAGAGAGAGAGAGAGAGAGAGAGAGAGAGAGAGAGAGAGAGAGAGAGAGATGCCAAACGGCAAGGCCCCTGGCCTGGACGGCATTCCAAACGAGGCTCTGAAACTGGTCTTCAAATACAACCCAGATTTACTCCTCGACCTCTTCAACATCTGTCTGAGCGCGGGAAATTTCCCGGATAAGTGGAAACGCCAGAAGCTGGTCCTGATACCTAAAGGTCAAGGAGGTCAACGCCCTCTCAGCATGCTCGACAATATCGGGAAAATGTATGAGAGGATGGTGCTCAACAGGGTGGAAAAAGCCTACGAAGAGAGCGGCGGGCTATCACCAATGCAGTTTGGGTTCCGGAAGGGACGAAGCACTGTGCACGCGATCGAGGAGGTCCAAGAGCGGGTTCAAGCGTCGGTAGGGAACCCATACCAAGGAAGAGGAGGATTCTGTGCCATTATTGCGTTGGACATAAAGAACGCGTTCAACTGCGCGAGCTGGGAGCGAGTCTATCAATTCCAAGCAGGTAAAGTGCCGCCCTATCTACTAGCCATCACGAGTGACTATCTGCGGAACAGGACACTCGTGTACGACACCGACGAGGGACAAGAGATCCGGGAACTGTCCGCCGGAATTGGACAGGGATCGGTTTCCGGGCCGTTCAACTGGAACACCCAGTACGACAGTTTACTGTCTATTGAACTGCCCGAAGGAGTCATAATAGTGGCTTTCGCGGACGACGCGGGGCTCATAGTCTGGTCCGACAACGAGGAACTCTTGGGTAGACGCGCAAACGAGGCGCTGGCCCGAGTCTACGAGTGGATGATCAGCAGGCTCCTAGAGCTTGCTGTCAAGAAGTGCGAAGCAATCGTGGTCACAAGACGCAGGAAGTTTGACTTGCCCCACTTTTACATCAACGGGCAAGAGATCCCACGCAAGACAGAGCTGAAATACCTCGGCGTATGGCTTGACGACAAGTGGTCGTTCAAGAAGCACATCCAGGAGGCCGCTCAAAAAGCGAGCAGGGTTGGTGCGGCGCTTCAACGGCTGATGCCGAATATCGGAGGACCCAAGGAAAAGAGGCGCGCACTCCTCAACACCGTCAGCAACTCTATCATGCTCTACGGTGCACCCGTGTGGGGAAAGAGAGTAGAGAAGACCATCATCGAGAAGAAGATGGGGCCTGTCCACCGGAGAGCGGCCCTGAGAAGTATCCGTGCCTACCGCACCGTGTCAGGAGATGCGGCTTACGTATTGGCGAGTTCACCGCCCATCCACTTGCTCGTCGCGGAGCGAGTGAGGATCTGGGACCGCCAGAAAGTGATCGGAGCCGAACGAGTACTCACCCCGACGATGAAGGAGATTATCCGCGACAACGAGAAGGAAACCACCCTTGAGCATTGGCAAACTGAGTGGGATTCGCCATTTGCGAACGGCAGATGGACGCACCGGCTGATCCGTGACGTAGCCAAGTGGGCGGAACGCACCCACGGAGAGATGGACTACTGGACGACGCAGGCACTGAGCGATCATGGTTGCTTCGGTTCCTATCTAACCAGGTTCAAGAAGAGGACGACCCCAGCATGTCAGTCATGCGGGGATGAATGGGATGACGCCGAACATGCCCTGTTCAAGTGCAGCGACACCCGGAGAGAGCGCGCCGAGCTGGATGAATGGCTGGGTGCTCAACTAACACCCGAGAATCTCGTCCCGTACTTGCTCCGCAACCAGGAGACATGGGATAGACTCACCGGATACATCAAGATGGTGATGACCCGCAAAGAGGAGAAAGAGAGGGAAGTAAGGCGCCTCGAAGTAGGCGAATCACAGTGACTCTGCCGATTGAAACAGAAGAGGCCCAAATGATTCCAGGAGGAATCTGATGCACTGAAGAGGGAAGAAAGAAGAAAGAAGAGAGAAGAAAGAAGAAAGAGAGGGAACAATGAAGAGTGAAGATAGAAGATGCCGACAAGTGGCCGAAGAGAGAAGATGGAGAAGAGGAACGCTCGCAATCGAGCGCGAGACATGCCGCTCATCCTGAAGTAATGCTCACGCGGTTCCGGGATGAGATGGTAGATGCAGGTGGATCTCCTTCTTGATTGCCCGATGCCCTAGGTATCGGACATCGAGGGGAGAGGGATATTACACGGCCGGGCCCACCTCTCGGTGGGCCCCACCCAAACCCGTGTCCCGCCTGGTATGGCCTGCGTGGGTTATGCGTAGTCCGCGTAAGCTGAACCAGTCCGGTGTCTGGGGACGGATCCGAGGGATCCTGAGGCAGATTTTGCCCTCTAACCACCTTAAAAAAAAAAAAAAAAAAAAAAAAAAGAGAGAGAGAGAGAGAGATCCATGAGGAGTAATGAGGTGGAGGACTCCACTACACAGTGGAGGAGAACGATGGATAGGTTACAAAAAACCGACATAAGAAAGTGGAAATGGACTTCTGTTCCACTTTTTGAGCACATCAAAAGTCCATTTTCATCGAAATTGCATCAGCTCCTTCTCTCGAGGAGTGCTCATTTGAACCTTTTCTCCCGGACGCTCTATGGATCAAATGATTTCACAACGTTGTCGTTCGAAGAATACGCTTCAAATAACTGATTTCATCAATGCGTAAATTTGATGGGGAAAGTTAGATACATCCGCAGTATTATACAAGGATTGATTCCAAATGTATTCTGATGCTTCTTGGATCACAAAATGTTCCTCATTTTGATCTGAATAATTCCCAAACAGTGTTCTTTCAAAATTCTCCATAGAGATAGAAGTGACTGCTCATATATATTTACAGTATATCTGTGTTCCGAACCAATTCATGAATTATCAGTTCAATGGAAAAATAGTAGTAAGAGTTATGAATCAATTTATTCATTATCAAAATCGAAGAGAAAAATCAAGACCCAATGTACGCTACACAATTGGAGAGAGCAGTGATACAATTCTCTCCGCGGCGCCTATGAAGCTCGGATTCATAGTCGTTGATCCGAGATCAGGATCGACGGATTAGGAGCGCTGCGATCGCTGTGCCCAGATGTAAAATGACTCATCATGGCGATCGCAGCGCCCTAAATCCGCTGATTCTAATCTCGGATTAACGACTATGAATTCCAGCCTGAGTAATAAGATTATTCAGTATATTTTGATCATGTGATACATTCAGATCATTTGTTGTCTTCAGATCATTTGTTATCATTTCATTCCATGACATTGTTGACCTTCACTTTTCAGTTTTCGAATGTTTGTGAAACGTTTATTCTTTTCCTCAATTCTGATCATGAATAAATTGATTAAAAACTGTTACCACGTATTCTGCATTGGGTTTTGTACAATCTGATGACTGACAATTGATGGTCTTTCTTGGAACCCAGATATACTGTGGATATATGAGCAGGCACTTCTAGTTCTATTGGAAACTGTGAAAGAACTCGGTTTGAAATTTCTACCCCCTTGAGAAGCTTAATTGCTCTCTTGGTCAGATTCACTTGAGCTGGCGAATGAATCGGACGATTAGAATGAGAAACATTTTGTGATTCGAGAAGCACCAGAATGCATTTGGAATCACTCCGTGCTATATATTGCGGATGTATCTAAAACTCTCTCCGTCAAATCTACGCATTGGTGGAATATTTGAAGCGTATATTTCGAACGACAACGTTGCGGAATCATATAATTTATAGAGCATACCTGAGAAATATTCCAATGAACATTCCTAGGAAGAAGGAGCTGATGCAATTTCGATAAAAATGGACTTTTGATGTGCTCAAAAAGTAGAACAAAAGTCCATTTCTACTTTCTTATGTCAGTTTTTTGTTACCTATTCATCGTTCTCTTCCACCGTGACTATACCTCATTATGATCGACTGGCGAGGGGCAACTCTGAGGTACAACTTCACTTGTTGGGTTCTATTCGGAATTAAAACTGATCGGCAACCAGTCGGAAAGAGGTAATGAGTAGTAGCCCCCAAAAATTGAAATTATCTGATCGGCGTCATGCCGAGGACTTTTTTCAAACGGCTCCTGGACGGAAACTGCACTCTTCGGCTTCTAGCCGGGAACTGAAAATGATCAGGTCTTACCCGAGGGGCATCCTTGCCCAAATTTTACTGTTCGGCGTCTTGCCGAAGACTAACTTCTGGGCAGCAGCCCGAAATGCTAACTCTTCTTGACTGACTCTTCTGGCAAGGATCCCCCCTTTCAAAAGCTACCAACGAGTGGTTTCCACGAATTACAAGATTGATGCCACAAAGAAATTCCCCACCATGTCTTTCTTTCTCGCGTCTGAAATTCTTAGAAAATGAAGTGAGTCGTGGGACAGGATGATACGTGCATCTCCAATATTTAAAAATTGAGAAATCGTGGCAAAACTGTCACGTGTGATGATCGTAAAAGTTTTGGTTGAGACTCTGTTTACTCTTTATTGCTCTTGAAACGTTGTCCGGGCGTACAGAGTCTCGAGGAACTGAGTGCACTATTTCATCGAGGAATCTACCGTGATCGTTAAATTTAGTACAACCGCGTCTCTGGATCGATCTTAACCTTGGCTGAGTTCGTGTGCTTCGGAAAAAAAGGCGCGCCGGAATAAGAAGGGAACAAAAGAAAAGAAAAGAAAAATATATTGACTATGTCTCATTGAAAAATAGGTAACGTAACATCCTCCCCCACTCATTTTTGCGATGTCCCCGTCGCATTAACAATACATATCCTTAGAACTAGGAGTACATATTCTTATACGTAGGAGTACATATGAGGATTATATATTTGTTTACATGAGGGATTATGATTGACCACAATGAGTTCATCCTCTGGTTATTTCAGGATTATTTGATAATGAGAGTGTTGATTATAGACTTGAACATTGTATAGGAAATATCGCGTATAGATAGATGCAACATCTTTTCCATGCTCTCGGAGCAACATCAACTCTTTCGAGTTAGTTTTGCCCACTTAGTCAAGGCTAAACTTATATTTTTATTTGATTGACTCAGGGAGTCATACTTCTCCTGTGCTCAGGTCGCATGCGCTCCTGGGAGTCGATGCTTCCACAGTGCTTTAAATCTTTCATCGTTGTCATTACTAAAGTAACTTATCCGCTTGGGAATGATTAAAAAAAACAGAAAAAACATCCTTAGATCTACCATCTACTTCTTCGAGCAATGGGCCAAAGTGATTCATTTCCTCATAGGACGTGAACAATTCGATTCGCTCCTGGAAGTCATTGCTTCCTCTGGGCTTCATTAAACATTTCACCATGACGAAGAGGTGTCCTCTCTTCGTCATGAAAAAAAGATTCTTATATCTACCATCTGCTTCTTTGAGCGATGGGCTTAAGTAATTCATTGCCTCATCGGGCGTAAACAATTCAATATTCTCCCGAAAGTCTTTGCTTTCTCGGGCCTCGATTCAATGCTTTTTGGGCGAGTAATTAAATGATTTCTTGCCTCTGGGAGTCATTGCTCTCTCTGGGCTAAGTATATTGAAAGAATGTCTCAAAACAACCATCTTCTTATCTGAGTGATGGGCCATTGTAATTCTTCGTGCTCAAAGTAGTCAAAACTAGATAACTCAATTAGCTCCTGTAAGTCATTGCTTTCTCAGGGCTTGCATATCTCAAAGGAATAGTTAAACTACTATCTTACCGCCTTGAGCGATTCCTACCTCTAGGAGGTGGATGAATTCTCAGAACCTCTTGAGAGATAAAATCGGACTCTCGATATATTTAAACAAAAGGTTAATATCTTCGATTGATAATCAGTGATATCAAAATTGGAAATGACCTCCGTCAACAAAGAACAGCTCGCAGAACCGCAATGCATGAATCCAATTTGATCATTGTTAGACGTGGTTCAATTCTCGATTAGAAGAGTTGAAGATCAATTGATGTCGGTTATGAAAATTTAGGGGAAGAACAGAGTTGTCTCAGGAAGAGGATACATGGGAAATGTATACGGGGAAGTTAGACCAATTTTCTGCGAATGGGAATCTAGAGACTTTTCACGAAGACTCGCCCTGTGAGGGAACTCAACTTGTTGAGCTTCCGAGACACCACCTCAACCAGGAGGGGTTGAGAATTTGATGATTCTGTTCCAGATGGAAACTCTCGTATGATCGTGAAACCCGAAGCTGGCAAATGTTTGTTAGAAAGCAAATAACCGGGACACGATTTCGAAATTTAGCAATCTCCAAACCTTTTGGAGAATATTCAGAAGATAGCAAAAGCCTGAAAGAACTAGGTTGTTAATATGCACTTTTCCTTTATCCAATAATGCATGACACAAAATTATTCGGGGAAAAAGGTCTCATTAACTTTGGGTGAAGTTCTTAGTTGAACTCATTCCAAAATGCTCCTAATTGGAACAGACATTTTTCTAGCGGATTTCTATTTATTCCGAATAATTTGACACGGTGACCATGGTGCACGGACCTACGGTACCTTGGCTCATGATGAAGATTCGAATGCCAACCTAGCAATTCGGTAACTGTTGATGACTCTTACCGCGCTTGCGTCAGATAGATAGGGCGAAATCCATTGTCCAAGTTCCGTAGAAAAATGTTCCAATCTTGTACGTATCTCCCTTGAACGCTATTGATCATAGCCAACAGTTTAATTGTCCATTTTCGGCCTTGTATTTCGGGACCATCCATCTGCTTCTCCATAGGATCAGTGGGGTTCTCAGGACTGGGAATAATCGAGGGAACGAGGATGAATAGCCGAATGGGAAACTGATCAAAGTCGAATTCCGCATGTGTTCTCGAGCATTGCAAGAACATATGGAGGTTCCTATTATGTGCACGTCACACTACACATTTTCCACTAAAGAATATATTTAACATTGTGTGAGGTAATAGTTTTTTTTAGCTAAAAGATTTTGAGAATTGTCAATCACTCCTGTGATTATAATCACAACATTTTTATTGTTAGAAGAAGGGAATACCGCCAAATTAACCCGTGACTCCCTAAATTAGATTAATCCAAATCCCGCTAATGGTTACAATACATGAAGAATATATTATGCTGAAGATATAAGTCGGCAACGACCCTCTGTTTCGTATCAGTTCCAATTAAGACTTATCATTGATCCTAGATTCAATTCTTAATCCAAAAGACATTGATTAATATAGGATGACTCATGAAGATCGATCTTCGTTACTTGGTATTGAATAGATTTCAGTAGAAACATTACAGAGCCATGCGCTACATTTGAGATAACGTGGGATAGCACCTACAGTGATCAAAATACTCAGAAAGAAGGTAATTGGCGGTTGAATCCTCAGGAAAAGAAGATTCCTTCAAAGAAATACTGGGTTGGAGAATTCCTCCAGTCCTTGAGAGTATTTCGATGTACAGATTATTTCAGACTCATTTAAATCACTAGATTATCTTGAATTGTAAGTTCTGGCCCTTCGGGAGGAGGCAGTTGGCGGGTGCGCCCGTGGAGAACTAGTCAAAAACCCAAAACAACAAAGTAGTAGCAGTCTCCCTTTGGCAAGGGTGTCATTATCTGAACACCTAGAAAAGATAAAGACTCTGAGAATCGGTAACAATTCAATCATTAGATATAGAGGCGATAATTCTGTAAATGACGATTTCACTCTCCTCAGTCCTTTTCCCCGGAAAATGGAACAGCATTCATCTCAGATCACTCACTGTGGGTTGATCTTTGCCACTCACTATAAAATGAATCATGGCATTGTCTCGATATTTTGAAACAGCTCCGAAGACATATTAGGGTTTTGTTATCTCAATTTTTTAAGAGCTCAATCGAGCTGCATATCTTCCAGAAATGGATAGAGGAATTTTTGCTTGATTTTTTGGCACATTTATCTCGAAGTGATGACCCATCTTCACGAAGCTCTATTCGAGGTAATCAGTAAAGTAAGAAAAAGACTGAATCTGATACAGTCTCGTTGAGTGAAACCAGTGTAATTACGCCAAGCGCCTCAGCAAAATAGAATATGTTCATATACTTTTAAAGATTTTAGACACTTATTTCCCGAGAGTGAACAATTTGACAACAATCGCTAGCCTCGTACCTATTCCAATTAGTCCTCAATTACCAGAATCCAGGCCTCACCGTGTAAATCCGTACAAAGGATTCCTTGATACCCATCCGCGAGAAGATAATTTAGGAGTACCCTGATATAAAAAAATGGAAATCAGTCACATCGAGAGCGATCGGTGAAAATATGGATAACGAATCTCTTGGTCAGTTTTTGTGTCCATACTCACTCAGTAGGGTGGCAATACATAAGGAATAACCTCAAGAGGGAGGTTGGTGGACCATTGCCATTGATCAATAGACACTAATTGCCATCATGTGGTTTATCGCAGGGAACTCATAAGAATCACGATTAGTTAGATTGGAACGTGCATCGCCGTGTTCCTAACATCAATCAATGGATTTCCAAAATGGACTATGAGAGCGATATCAACGTACTGGAACGACTTTGTACGGAACTAGTGACTCTTTTGAAACAGCTAAGTTCAGAAGATGAATTACCCGCTACTGATTCCTTCAGAGCCTGGCATAATTTAGTGACGGCCTGAGTTACACTTACAGGCCTAGGCCTTGAAGCCTTTATCATAAGGCGATGCTCTAGGAGAACCCTTACTGAGAAGAACAATTAAAGGTAATTCGTTTGAGAAATATGAGCGAAGAAGATCACTGGCTATAGACTGAGAATGCTGAAATTCAAGCTGCAACAAGGGAAGTTGACTTGAGGAAGCTTTTTGTTAAATCACCAAACCACAAGGGATGTATTGTGACAATCCTGGGATATGAACCCGAAACAGTTTGATATCTACGTGCTCACTTTTGACTACAGCCACCTCAATGGCTCATACATCACTTTCTTAGTTCTTGCTCAAGCAGGAGCAGTCAAGAATTTCATTTAATTTATGATTCTGCTTCGAGAACCCATGCCATATGGCAAGATACCATTGGCTACTACCGTTTTCCAAGTGATAAGCGGCACGAGTTCAAAACCTTGTACAGGATTCTATTCAGGAATTAGCTTAATCACAAGTCGTGAAATGCTATTCGCTGATAGCTATTAGGAAATTAACCATGATCGAGATCTGTCCAAATCTGCTAAAGAATTACGTAATTACATCCTGAGCCTTATTTGGAATTCATATATCCTCCATCACACCAGAGACTTTTTATGACCGAAACTTCCAAGATTTGCGAGAGAGTTGCGTTATTACACCTCCAGTCCCTATAAGACAACATAGAGGGCGATAACAGGCCCGGGACTTAGCTTGGAGGCTGGACTGTCGTTAAATCATGTATAGAAGCACTAAATCTAGAATATCCGAGAGGATGTTAGACTCCCGAACCTGAATCTTATGCTCCAAATATCATTCAAATTCGATTTGTAGCCAAGATACAACCTCGACATTCCGTGAATTTGACAGAATTTAATCTGCACCAAGGGAAAATGTTAATTCCGATCAGGTATTCCCGGACAGCTAATTCATTCAAATATTGTGTGAGGTATTGATGACGAACGTCCCAAGTCTGGAAATAACTACAGAGTGGGTTGTTTTTCGATACTTTAGAAATCAACCATATCCATTGGTTATTCATTGCGCTTCAAAGGCCGATTGTGAAATTCCAAACACTTCTCAAGCAAAAGATATTCGTTTTCAAAATTAATTATGAATCCAGTTTTGGAACTTTGACTACCAGACATTTACAGGGGGTGATAACACCTTTCCTGATCCGGAATGTAGGTCGTTGTCAATTCATGTACATCGACGTTAATTCTAAACCGGACGACGACGACGACGACGACGACGACGATGGAATATCTAGTAGTTGTCGCTGGACCTTGTTCTTCAGAAAAATTCGTTGTAAAATATGAGGACTTCCGTCCCCCACTTGGGTTGGTTGATGTCCTCATCAATCCTTCCCCCCTCCATTTACTTTTTCCAAAAGTATAACATGGCGAGTATGAGTTTATTCCTCATAACTTATTGATTTTCGTAGGGCTTCCACAGTGAAAATGATGATTGATTTGGATCAGCTGTATTACATACTTTCAACTCTTGAAAGAGATGAAATATAAGGAACTATGTCGAGTATTTCTTTAACTTTGAGAGACAAACCATTTTCCAGGCAAAATATGGCATTTTTCAACTCGGGAAAGGAATGAAATAAGTGAGAAAATATGTCGAGAGTTTTTGGAACAAGATCGATTGGTTAAGGTGGTGGATTTCGGAAATTATGTACGGTCTTTCTTAATCGTTGTTCGTTAAATGAAAAACTTGAATTGGAAAAATTGAAGAAATGAAATATGTAGTTGATCAAAAAATCACGCTAATTATTCTCCAAACTGTAGATTTTTCTTTGACAATGTAGAGCGAATCACTCGTTGCTCTCTCATGTATTATATTCATTCTCATGTGAGAGCGACGAGTGATTCGCTCCACATTGTCAAAGAAAAATCTACAGTTCGGAGAATAATCAGCGTGATTTTTTTAATCAACTACATATTTGATTTCTCCAATTTTTCCAATTCAAGTTTTAGATCTAACGAACAACGATTAAGAAAGACCGTACAAAATTTCCGAAATCCACCACCTTAACCAATCGATCTTGTTCTAGAAACTCTCGACATATTTTCTTACTCATGTCATTCCTTTTCCGAGTTGAAACAATGCCATATTTTGACCGGAAAATGGTCTGTCTCTCAAAGTTGAAGAAATACTCGACATAGTTCCTTCTATTTTATTTCTTTCAAGAGTTGAATCTATGTAATACAGCTGATGATAAATCAATCATCATTTTTACTGTGAAAGCCCTACGAAAATCAATAAGTTTTGAGGAACAAACTCATACTCGCCATGTTATACTTTTGAAAAAAGTAAATGGAGGGGGGAAAGATCCAATTCCTTTCTTATGAAAATAAAAAAACATAGTTCCTTCTATTTCATTTTTTTCAAGAGTTGAAACTATGTAATACAGCTGTTGATAAATCAATCATTATTTTTACTGTGAAAGCCTTACGAAAATCAATAAGTTTTGAGGAACAAACTCATACTCGCCATGTTATACTTTTGAAAAAAGTAAATGGAGGGGGGAAAGATCTAATTCCTTTCTTATGAAAATCAAAAAAGAAGAAAGCGACTATCTTATCTGATCACAGCTTTGAGGTATCTGTTAATCAAATATGCACCTAGAATAGGATATAGAATATCCTTCTTTATTCGCCCTGGGGAAAAAAACATCAATCATTCATACAATACTCGTACATATACAAATCCAGTAATAGCATTTTGGCCAAGGATTTACCATCACAGATGTGACTAGTCGTTTGATAATAATATAACTCGAATTATTCTAGTTCACAGACGAGATCATGAATGGCATGGGTTAGAAATAAATAGTTACAATAGAACATGAACAATTATTTCACTCAGATCATCTTTTTGATAAAGTTGACTTGGAGCGGCTTTTGATTTACTTGAGAAATTCCTCATATCATCCCACCCAAGTATTGATTCTATATTTTTGAACGAGACATCGCTCTTTATCTAATTCTAGATCTTACCCCATTTATAAGGAATTAGAAAATTCCCTCATCACAATCATAACATCAATACTCGAATAATATTAGACATTCCTCATCCAGAGAAGAAGTTGGGATGTTATGACTGTGACCAGAAATCTCCTGATTCTTCATTGTTCAGAATATATTTTGGAATCAGAAAATGAGAATTTTTCTGGTTACAAACATAACATCAATATTGAGAGTGAAATAGTACTAAAGAATTATACAAGGAGAGCAGAAACCGCTCCAAGTCAACTTTAGTCACAAGATAATTTGAGTGACATAAGTTTTGCTATCCTAGATAAATATTTGATTCACTGATAGTCAAAAGTTGTGAGCAGAATTTCAAGCTTCAACTGCTGTTGTGTCCAGAAATCCATATTGCCATCTTATAAAGCGCTGAAATATCTTCTTCACATCACATCTCATCTCACTTCATGAGTTACAACATATGATTACAAACTTTCTTGGAGCGGCAATCACTCTGCTGGGATTTTCTAGTAGTACTACATAGACCCATGAGCTGCATGTATGATTGTGATGATGGAAGAGTTGTTGCTCTGGATCTGAAAAATTGTGGAAGTGTGTGGTAGTTTCATCGAACTCGCTCGACACCTTGCCAATATTTGCTGTCACATACCAACTCTAAAGCTTCTCACTTGATTACCCTAATAATGAGTAGAACTCAAAAATCAACTGAGAAGCAGTCAAAATGATAAAATGTATTGTGTGGTCCCCACAATGATATCAACTCTTGATGGTAATATTAATAGACCAAGAGTAAAATAGTGACCGCTCAATCTCAATTCATCCAGATTATTCTGTGTATGCATGGATATCAGGACACATAATCAATCACTGAAACTTCCCATACACCAATTTTGACTAAATGTTTAGGAGAAAGAACATGAAAAACAAGATCACATGTATCAACGCAGTTAAAGTAACTTATTGAACCTCAAGGAGCTGTACTCGGAAAATGCTCCTGATTCTGAAGACATTTAGTTCTGCATTGCATACTCTTCGAGACTTCAAGTTGCATCTGAACTCCAAATCTGATGGGGCAAAGGAACTATATACAGCTGGCAAAGATTTTCAAAATATACCACGTTCAATAACATTTCACCCACAAACTCGTTATTCCATGAAGATACAAACATTTTGGATATATTTCGTCCAAACGAAATAATGCCCGCAGCTGTATAATTGAGATTGCGGAACCACGGTATGGCGATGTGAACAAAGCAGACGGATCTTCTCTGTTTCTCTCTCTCCCTTTCTCTCTCGCTCGCCGACAGCTCTCAAATCGGAGCTACGTTCGAGCTCTAATGAAACTCGAATGGATAAATTTTTTGAGGTGGTGAAAATTGGCGAAGCGAAATGAAAGCCCCAGCTTTCAGAATCGGAAAATTGATGACACCAACAGAGAGTCCTTATTAAATCAGCCCTGAACAGAGAGGCAGGAGATGTATATGCACCCGGGTCGTGGTAATGAGTAGGGTGGGAAAAATGTGTGAGGTTAGAAAACTCCCAATCCAAAGTATATGAGGCACAGCTCCTCGTTCGATTTTTTGTCTGCTCATACTCGCCGGCGATGTATGTGCTAGATGTTTTTGTGGACCAATCCTCACCTACTAATTACGAGTTTCTGTGGGACCTCTTTCTCCTATTGAGAATCTGGTGTATGTGAGACTTCTTTTTCTGCTTCTGTCTCTTCCTTGGTACGATTATTGTACTTGTGTCGGAATCAATTTCCAACTGTTCGGATTTTATTGTTGTCTTGTCTATTTGGACTAATTCAACTTTTGCCTCTTGCGTGAGAGTCAAGTCCTTGATTATTTGTACTCTGCTTTTCGTGGTATGATACGGACTTAAACATGTTAATGGCGTTGGACTCGCTTGGTTTATCTCATTCTGTATATCTCCAATCGAACCTGGATCGATTTCCTCTTGTGGCTCGATCGCTGCCTTTTCAATGAGTAGTAAATGAGAGGTATCTGGTTTTTCTGTCTTGATTTTGGTTCTCATCCCGTCCATTCTGGGGAGACGTATACGTGCCTCCTTCTTTGAGATTTCGTTCCGAATTACTCTGATGTTTTTCTTGACCATCTTGTTATCATCTAAGGTCGGATAATCCATTTTCGGTGTTGCTGATTTTGTGCAATTGAAATCATCCAAGAGATCAGGCGATCTGCCTGGTTTAGGCGTTTTGTTTTCCACTGTAGATGTTCGTTTCTCCGCTTGTCCAGTTATCTTTTCGTTATCTGTAACTTCAAGATCATCCTTTGATTCAGAGTTGATATCTACGTTATGATTCTTGATGTGTGAATCTGGGCCTCCTGGTTTTTTCCTATTTTCTAGACAAGTTCCCTTGGCGAGGAATTTCTCCAACATTTGCCTTTCATCAAGACACTCGTACGTGATTGTTTATGATATTGTAGCGCTCTTGTAACTAGTTTTGTAAAATCGGCATCAATTTATAAATTAAGGCTTCCATGAGCATCAGACTCCTCCCTGAGTCTATTACGGGTTCAAACTGCGTTACTGTTGGGTTCATCAGGTTAATACCGGAAGTATTCGTGCCATCAAATACTTCATCACCGCCCCTAGGGGGATAATTCTTCACTAATCGATATCGTATCTTCGCTTGATCCAGCTGTCCACGTACGTTTTCTAGTGTATTCTTGGAACGCCGATCATCTTCCGTTAAATTTCGGCACGATGAGATTACTGACTCTAATTTATTTTTGTAAGTCCGATTAATAGCATGGAAGTCCTCCATGTCGATTTTAATATAATGCTGATGATATGATTCTATAACCTTCAATGCTCCATAGTTCTCAAAGAAAATCGCGGATTCAGCCGGGAAAGACTTGAGTTGCCATTCAGGAAGCGCGTTCACTGCTGTCATTGCACCAGAAAGTATCAAATACTTGTACGGAGCAATCATTTTTACTATGTAATTGATGTTAATAATAAAGTTACCTATGTAAACAATATGTTATTTTCCAAAATTATTACGTGACGATTCAGCCAACAACCTGACTCGAAACACAACTCAGGACAGACTACATATATATTGTACATCTCTTGATGGCTTGTGGACTCTGGTGAGAATAGGATCCCGTATAACTCTGACGCATCTCAACCTTTTCAGACTAACTTTAGCTCATTCTAAAGCTCTCTTTAAGACCTTCAAAATAAGCTGAGGTGAGTTTGATTTGGCTGACTGGAGGCGAGTTATCTTAATTTTTCCAAATAGGGATTTTTATCGAAAATAACAAAAAAATTGCATTCTTGGCCTCATACGGCTAAATCAAGGCACGAAGCTCCACAAAAACGAAGGGGCAGCACGTACACTATAATATTTGGATGTTCTCTCTGTATTTTCACTCAGACATGTTATTTGATAGCACAGGCACAAGAACTCCCACTAATATCACAAGAAGACGAAAATCGGAGAGCGTTATTCACCGCGTTAGATGATGATATCATTCATCGAATGTTAGTACCATCAACTTTCTGAGGAGTAGGAAACGAAACCGCCGATCATCGAAGTTAAACATCATTGGGCGCGGTTAGTACTTGGATAAGTGACCACCCATCTCGGTCTAATCAACCTTGACGAGCTGACTTTTCTGATCGATTAGTTGACACTTACACCTTAGCAACGTAAGCGGGAGGCATGAAATGTTACAATTGCGACGTTCGTGCTCACGAAATGTGGCATGAGCACCGTAAAGGTAGCATGATAGACGTGCCGATCTATCCGGGGCAGGTTTTCTCCCCTCAGGAGTTTTCCATCCGCGAGATCCGCCCCGGTTGTAATAGTCCATTGGCTGAACCGACCGTTGAACAAATGGAAAAAAAACTACGTGCTCAATCATCTATTTCGAGCTCCGATACTATCAAATCGAGGAGGAAGTATTGAGACCAATTTTCAAACACGACAAAAGTCTATATAAATGATGGACAGTGGCGTCCCATTGTTGCGCCACTTGATCCGTACGAACTCGCTTGTCTCAACTTGTGTACTGGAAATGGAAAAAATGGAGAAAATGTAAAAAGACTGTAAAAATACAGAAAAAGTGACTCTGACATCGATGGTACCAAGCCTATGTGAGAAAAGAGGGAGGCCGGATATGATGGAAGATTTTCGATAATTTCGGGATTATTGATGGATTTTCTGCGCGGGCTTAGTGAATGTGCTTTGAAATGGCGTTTTTTTGTGTAAATACAGAGGAAACATCTAAATATCATAGTGTACGTACTGCTCCTTCGTTTTTGTGGAGCTTCATGCCCTCAGTTAGCCTTATAAGGCCAAGAATGCAATTTTTTGTTATTTTCGATGAAAATCTCTCTTAGGAAAAATCAAGATAACTCATCTCCAATTGGTCGAAATCGAACTTATCTTAGTTCATTTTGAAGGTCTCAAAGAGAGCTTCAAAATGAGCTGAAGTACGTCTGAAAAGGTTGAAATGCATCAGAGTTATCTGCTAAACAAGGAAGAAAAATGTACAGATTATGCAGTTTCCAATTTAAACGCATGTTATTTAAAAAAAACCTTTACGGCTCTTGCTCGGACGGAAGATCTTATTTCCCAGCCTCCAGCAAAAAATTCCCTCATCTACTAGCCGAAACCTCACTTCTCCGACCCCAAGCGTATCGATCTAAAAAAAAAGTTCATTCTCGGCCCACCCTAATATATATAGATATCATTTTTTAATATAGGCCTATATGAGCTATGCTAATCTCAGTGGCTGTACCTCTGGACAGGAAGCTCATTGGACGCAGTTACTCTGGATTCTCCATCTTTTCGGTGGTACAAAACTGTGAAAAAAAACTTGAGGGAGATTAGCGACCCGGACCCCGTGGTCCCCCCTTGTCTTGTTATGTCTTCAGGATGCAGAGTTACTCCTCAGCCCTGGCTCTGGATGTCGAATATCGCCATCGACAGTGCCGGTCTGGCTGCCTTCTTGAGCAGGTCCTCGTCACCTTGCTCAGTGGTTCTTTTTGATTCTCTCTAGTTTTACTCGGTTTCTGAGTGTGCCCGCGGTCGGGTGTGATTGAGTTCACCGTGTACTGTGTTCTGTGTCTTGTGTTTGATGTGTGTGGTTGCTGTCTATACTGCAATGCTGGGCATTGACTCGCCCGACGGGTGGAGCTTTCGTACGCGATTCGGGTCCACTCTCTGGACCGTGTTTATAAGACTGCGGCTAGATTGTGGCCGTGGAACGCGACCTGGCCTTTTCACCTTTTTGAGCCGCACCGTCGCCGATTATCCTTCAGAGGGATATGATATTTATCTGATGCAAATTTTTCCCTACCAGGTGTTTTTGGTGCTCTATTCCACGTATGGTGAGTCGTTTTGTTGTATAATCATATGTCTGGCGGACGGCGTTCAAGCCTTGTCTGGTTGAATTTTGGTCGCGTAGTGTGAATTGTGCGGCTCGTGTGTGTGGTGTCATGTGTGAGTCCTTCCCCTAATCTATCTTACTAACAATTTAATTTGAAATCTTACTAAAACCATTAACATGTAAAATCTTACTAAAACTATTACCGGTAGTGCAGCGGTGATCTTCAGTGTTGCATGATGGAATTTCATTGAGATGAGTTGTCTCACCGTTGCTAGTGTGTGTGCTCTGGACATCTTCTCCGATGGCAAGAGACGTGACAGCTCAAGCACGCTGTTGGCTGTACGCTCGTCGTCCTCTGTGATCCAACGGCGGGTGCGCCAACCGATGTGTGGGCGCAGGTGTTGCTTTATGTGGCCCACCTGATGTAGTATTTGCATAGGGATTCCCTCGTTCACGTTCTCCTCCGATCCATTGCGTCGCACCGCTTCTGCACATAATAGAGAGCGAATAGTTGTAAAGATAGATAGGTACAGTTTCATGGATTTCCCAAAAATTTTCATCACAACAATGACCGTTATTGTCATATCCGATGCTATTGTTAGATAGAGAGTCGAATAGTTCGTAGACTATGGAAATTTTGCGTCTATACTTGCTTGGTATTCGAGCTTTTGCGATTATGTCGCGCAAACTCGGAGCGGCTTCCGGGGCCTCGACGTGCGCTGGGCTGATTGATCCTTGCTCCTCCTGCCATAATTTTCCCATAAGCTCGTGTATGCGTGGCGCAGTGGGTTCGCCCGCTGTCTTCTTGAGTAGGTCCTTGATGTTCAGTTCCAGTTTTTGGAAGATGGGTGGTGACTGGGACATCTCGATAGCTCCCGTTGCTGTCAAGCGTGCGTTCGGGGTGATGGGCATGCAACCTGGTAGTAGTCTAAGTATCCCTGTCCTGGTGATCGACGTTGATGGATGTTCATTACCGAGGCATTGGATGAAGAGTCGCTCTCCTCCGAATGTTGAATATACCCTGCTGTTGGCCTCGTGGAGGCGCATCCAGTATGCGTCATGCATCCTAGTCAGGGTGATGACAGATAAAGCGCTACGCTACGATTTTGCGCCACGTCACGACGCGCTATCGCACGCCACGACCCAAAAATTAATTCCAGCGAACCCGACCATCGATGGATTTGATTCATTCTCGTAATCAACGACTGATACTGTGACAAAAAATCGAGTCCATCGATGGTCGGGTTCGCTGGAATGAATTTTTGGGTCATGGCGTGCGATAGCGCGTCGTGGCGTGGCGCATAATCGTGGCGTAGCGCTTTATCTGTCATCACCCTCATTCGGATGTCACAGCTGGCGATGTCCGTGATTTTGCGATCCAGTACCATTTCAATTTCTCGGGTAAATGTGAGCAAACGGGCCAACCGCACATTCGTGAAGTTTTTGTAAGATTTGCAAGGCTGATGCTCTATAGAAAGAGTATTCTGCCAAATCCAAGAGTGGGATTCCCAAGAAGGAGATGAGTGACTGATTCATCAGTACCATCGAAACTTCTGAAATTTTTGCAATTTCAGTTATAAACTCGTTATTATCAGTCCGTGGGAATCTCACTTCTGGTAAGGCATTTTCGAAAGTTTCAGCCGATTTTTCGATCAACTCTGGTGTGATGAAGTGCGGGTGAATTGAGCCCCGCGATGCGAATAATTCCATTCCCATTAGTGATTGAGCGTTGAATTCATGATTATTTGACGCGGCTGGTATGATTTGGATTGGATTATTGCATTCCAACTCATTGTCAAATCCATCGACACTTGCCAAATTTCCAATCATTATGTGCAGTCTCTCTAACTTCTCGGGATTTTCCACAAGTTCAGTTTCGATTAGTTCGGTCTGATTTCCCAATAATTCGGCAATTCTCCGGGTATCATTCGCTCTCGTCTGAATAATATTCCCCAGTTCACTTTTTGAGCGTTCATCGAGTTTCCCAAAAATGATCCTCATCCCCTTTCCCATCCATGGGAGCCATGCTCTGCGTTGGCGGACGTTCCTGTTTGCCAATTTTTCCATCATGCGTTCCTTGTCTCGGCTCGTCTCTCCAGTCTGCCGAAGGATAGAGTTCAGCTGCGCCACGTGGAGTTTATCAGGGCAAGGTGGCATGAGTTGGTTCGACGCCTTCCTCAAGGTGGTTGCTGATTCGGATGATTGAGTCAGCTCAATCCGCTGCACAATTTTCCATCTTGTACTGGACGTTGACAGCTGGGCTATGCATTCCACCAAGAGTCCTGGTGTGTGTTCTAGCAGCGTGATGTATTTGCTCGTTTGTGTGGCCCTTTCCGCGCTGTAAAAACTTTGAACTAACGTAATTCTTGTTGTTTTCAAATTTCATACTTGTTTTGCTAGGAACCGAATAATCAATTCAGAAATAACGCGTGCGTGGCTCGTCCCTGGGCCGGAGTATTTTCTACAACGGTCAAGGGCGAGTTTACATTCTTTCTATCTACCGAGAAATATCCTCAACATTTCGTGCCTGGGCTGGAGTATTTTTTCGGCTTAGGACCAACATGATGAGCGTTGGTTCTGTGGCGTTGGAATATAGAATAAGAACATTTGATTTCTGTGCTCGGAAATTGGCTTCTGCCATCTCTATTTCGGCTTCTGCGCATCTCTTGATATGGTCGATGCGTACCACTTTCGTAGCGGTGTTATTCACCAAAGTAACGTTTTTGTCTGGTAGTTAATTTGAACAATTCCTTGAGGCCCAGTATACTGAAGGGCTAACCTAATTTTGACAGGTAATTTAAATTCATATACAGTAGAACCTGTCTAAGTTGGACAGTTTGGTTCCAAAGAAAAGTGTCCAATATAGCGAGGTGTCCAACATACACGGACATACCGAAAAATCGACTCATTGTAACGTCAAGTCACTCAATAAATGAATCTAAACATCCATGATATAGACACTCATTCACTGACAAATTAATGGATGACTCATACTTGAGGATCAAAGTTATATTCTTCGAATATCTGTTTGAAAAAATGGAACAATGCAATTCCCAATCATGTTGTCAGTTGACCGTTCGTAATTTCGAATATTCAATAAATGAATCGAAATATCCGTGATATGTGAACTAATTCATTAAGAAATCGATAGATAGCTGAGTCATACTTCAGAATTCTAGATACCATATTCGAACATCTGTAAGGGAAATTGAAGTTGTCGTTTTGTTTCACCATTCCCCTATAGAATGTTCTTGATAGATCTTATTTGAAAATTCTGGAAGCCTGCTTCCTTGAAGCATTTCGAGATTCTCGTTTTAGAGACAGTTGACTACAAGCGTGGGTTTTCACATTTTTTACACCATGTATGTGCGTACATCATATTATCAGATGATCAGTAGGCAATACAGTCTTATTCTGATAATGTGATCTGGCGAACGTCCTAGTATGTGTCATATAATTTGAAGTGTCCATCTTTGAAGGTTTTCATACATTGGAATACTATTTCTGGATTCCTAGTGAGGGGTAAAACTTAGCGAGGTGTCCAACATATAGAGTGTCGAACATACAGAGAAGAATTCCCATTTGAGCTAATGTAATTTTTTTCGGTTCCGATGGAAGGCGTACAACTTAATGAGGTGTCCAACATAGGGAGTGTCCACCTTCACAGGTTCTGGTCTTCACAGGTTACTGTACTAGTTCACCTTCACGGAAATGGTACGTATTGGTTCCTTCCAAATCGTAATAATGTTTGTACCAATAGCGTGCTAAATTAGCATGAAGTGCCGCTAAAGCTTGAGTTTGCTTCAACTCTGTCTTCTACTTTCGACAAAGTCGTCGTACGTTGGGGCATCCACTTTGCTGTCCATGTGGTCCTGGCTGCCTAATCTTGCGCCTCAGCACCAGTGTGGAAGGCGCGTAGCCGGTCAATGTATTTTCCACAGCGTTGATTGAGTATTGGGCCAGGGATGATACCTTGTCCCAATCCGGATGGTCCTCAGCGAAGGCCTTGAGGAACTCAGTCAGTGTTGCATGCATCCTCTCGATCATGCCGTTACTCATCGGCGAGTTTGGTGATGTGCAATATTTTTTGATACCAAAGACTCGTGCAAAATCATTCAGAACGGTATTCATGAAATGTCTGCCTTCATCGCTCAAAATTGACCCTGGCGATCCAGAATATGCGATCACTCGATTGAGTAATGCATGGGCTACTTCGTGTGCCGTGGCGTGACGTGTCGGAGTCAGTATGACATAGCGTGTCAGCTGATCTTGCACCGACAAGATGTGATTAAAGCCGCTTTCCGATGGACATGAAAGTGAATAGAAAAAAATCGCGATTTTATCAAAAGGTCCTGGTGGCGTATTCACAAGTCTCAGTGGCAAGCGTACTTCTCACCTCACCAATTTGTCGATTGCGCAATCATTGCAGCACTCAACTTCACTCTTGACATCCTAACGCATTGTTTTCCAATAATAATTCTGTGCGATCAGATTGTAAGTTTTGTTAACGGCACGATATCTATCATTCGTCAACGCGTGGAATTCTGTGATGAACTTATATCCATCACTATCGGAGAGTACTTTGTGGTTGTGCTTGGAAAGTACAATTCTAGTGTTTTTGCCATTAAGAGTTTGCTCAGCCGTTCCGATCATTCTTGGCCGAATAGATAGAAAAGAAATTCGGTAATCCCTATGAGTCGCGACTCATTCTATTTACCTGTATTGACAGGAGCCAGACGTTATGTCTGGGCTCTATTACAAGATAGTTCAAAGAATATCATGACGATTCAAAGAATAACAAACCTGAAGCCTGATGAGGTCCACGAAACTTAGTGGACGAATAGTAGCAATAAAATTTCTATCATGAAATTTTGGGAATTTATTTAGTTCCCCACCGTCCTTCAAGATCGACGAGACCAAATAATCAACTTATATATTAACCATCAAGGACGAAAAATCTACCAAATAACTTATGAACTATAGAAAAGTAACTAATACCATCTAACACGTCTGTACGTATTTCATCGAAGGGGCTCGCCTCTTCTCTGACTCTCTAAATGAAACGATTGAATTTTTATAAACATACTTGAGCCCTCGGATATCCTCAAGTCTATTTAATGTATGTGGATGATGACAGATGTTTGCCATCTCAGGAGAAAATCGGGACCGATACCTGTTTCCGGTATCTAATATTTGAACATTCCCGAAATCAATTTTGTGATTCGAGAGAATCGTATGAAGAGCCAAAGCAGACCTATCTGATTCATCCCTGACGTCTCTTTCATGTTCTTTCATCCTGCATTTGAGCTTTCTCTTGGTTGTGCTAATATACGAACTAGGGCAATATTGACAATCAATTTTGTACACAACATTATGTTTCTCTTCTATTGGTGAAGGATCCTCTCCAAGGATGATAAGATTTTTTTGATTGTTACAATTAATATTGATGGGTGTGATAGAATATTTTTCCAGGATATGATTGATATTGGGTGTGAGATTTTTTACAAAGGGGAACAGAACAGCTGGCATGTTTTTCAAGAGTTCATTGCGAAGTTTCTTCGAGTTTGGGGTTTCTGCAGATAGTATAGTATGTAATCTTTCATGTATATATTTATTAATGAAACTAACAGGGGAGTTATTGTCAATTAGGAGGTTTCTTATCATGTCAATGTTTTTTTTGGTGGAACGAGTTGTCAGAAAGTTTGATGCTTTTATCAATCAAGCTGTAGATTATTGCTATTCTTTGTGATTTTGAGTGATGTGATGAGGAATTCATGTATCGTCCTGAAGCTGTTGCCTTTCGATACCAGTCAGTCAAACAGATTTCATCTGGTCTTCTTATGACTTTTATCCCTGAAAAACTGATAGAGCTTTGATACTCTAGCTCACACGTAAACTGTAAATTCAGATCATAACTATTGAGTATATTTAGAACCGCCTGAACCATGCCTTTGCGGATGACTAACAAGGGGAACACCAACCTCGTGGGTCCTGGATCTTGACGAAAAATCGGGAATCTTCTTGTTTTGGTGAGAAATGAAGGTACCCAAGAGGGTTTTGTCCAATGGGCCTCCTATCCCGAGATACAGCTATGGAAATTAGCATTGTCCATATAGGTCCATGTTGAAATGACACATATATAGATATACTGACAATGCTAACCTCCATGTCTGTATCTCAGGATAGGAGGCCCATTGGACGAAACCCTTTTTGGTACCTTCATTCCTCACCAAAAAAAGATCATTCCCAAAGTTCTGTCAAGATCCAGTCCCATAAGGTTGGTGCTCCCCTTGTAAGGAACGATCATCCACGTACCTTTTATATCAAAGAATATTATTCCTCATAATGTTGAGACAGTGAATCTCTCATAATTCTAGAGTGATTTCGGCAAAGAATAGGCTCATACAACCACCCATGGGCGAACCTATCTTTTGTCTATAAAAATTCCCATTGACCTGTAAATATGTAGACCCTAGCAAAACATCGATCCCGGAACGTGTGAGCTAGAAAATCGGAGCTCTACCAGTTTTTTAGACATGGAAATCATAAGAAGACGAAATGAAATCTGTTTGGCTGACTGGTATCGAAAGCCAACAGCTTCAGGGCGATACATAAACTTCTCATCTCATCATCCAAAATCACAAAAAATAGCAATAATCTATAGCTTGATTAATCAAGGTATCAAACTTCCTGACGCCTCGTACCACCAAAAAAGCATTCATATAATTTCCTAATAGAAGAAACTTCCTAAATAACAATAATTAGTTCTGTTAGTTTCATTAATAAATATATACATGAAAGGTTGAATACTATCCTATTTGCAAAAACCTCAAACTCGAAGAAACTTCGCAATAAACTCTTGAAAAAATGCCAGCCGTTCTGTTCCCCTTTGTAAAAAATCTCACACCCAATATCAATCATATCCTAGAGAAATTTTCTATCTCGCCTATCAATATTGATCGTAATAATCAAAAAAAAATCTCAGTACCCTCGAGAAGGATCTTCACCAATAGAAGAACATGACATTGTGAACAAAATTGATTGTTGAGATTGCCCTAATTCGTATATTGGAACAAACCATGGAAAAGCTCAAATGCAGGATGGAAGAACATGAAAGAGATGTCAGGGATGAATCAGATATGTCTGCTTTGGCTCTTTATGCGATTCTCTCGAATCTCAAAATTGATCTTGGGAATGTTGAAATATTAGATACGGAAGACAGGTATTGGTCCCGATTTCATCCGAGATGGCAAACGTCTATTATCACCCACATACATTAAATATACTTGAGGATATTCGAGGGCTCAAGTATCTTTATGAATATTCAATCGTTCCATTTAGAGAGTCAGAGAAAAGGCGAGCCCCTGAAAATTGATGAAATATGTACAGACGTGTTAGATGGTATTAGTTACTTTTCTATAGTTCGGTTCTGCCTTGAAAGCTCAGTCTAGCCTGTCCGCTTCCCAAGATCACTCGTCGATCATGGATGGGGATTACATCGCTCTGATAAGCTAGGAAAATGAGAGATGACATTTCGTGAAATTAGCCACTTTTGATCGAAATAGATGCAATTCTCCGTGTGTAATGGTCTTCGGCGAGATAAGACTTAATCAGGGGGGTCAAGTAAGTTATATTGCACCAGAAAATCTTGGTACAGGAACACTATTAGTGAGCAGGATTCACAGAAATTGATTTCGTCCGGAATCGAGGAAAGTTGAATAGCTCAAAATAATCATCCTCAATTTTGATGGGAAATTTCCTGTAAACTCGTTGAAACATGAAGAACAAAATGCACTTGGTCCGGTTTGCGCGACGTGACGCAGTGTGGCGCTATAGATCATCTGGATTTTATTGTTGGAACTTATTTTCTAAGATTGTGAATGTGATACTATGATGCTTCGATGCGATACTATGATGCTCCGATGCTATCAAATTTAAGTTTGACTCATCTATGATATCAGACTTGTGTTATTATTCGACACAAGTATGGCGTGGAGTTTATCCTGTCTTTCAGATAAGATGAATGCAATAAGAAACGAGAAAATCAGTCTCTAACACCCATTGGCGTGGATGAAAGCGTCCAAATATCGACGGAGCACTCCACTGACTCTTTACGAACTCAATCTGTCCAAACGATCATGAAAAGGAAGTTTCGACGACTAAATCCATAGAATGGTCTTTACCGCCACTCTGCGCTACGTCGCGCAAACCGGACTAAATACATTTTGTTCCTCATGTTTCAACGAGTTCACAGAAAATTCCCCATCAAAGGTGAGGATGATTATCTTGAGTTAATCAACTTCCCTCGATTCCGGTCAAAATCAATTCCTGTGGATTCTGCGCACTAATTGTGTTTCTGTACCAAGATTTTCTGGTGCAATATAACTCACTTGACCCCCCCTGAACAAGTCTCATCTCGACGAAGGCCATTACACACGGAGAGTTGCTTCTATATCGATCAAACTCGCTAATTTCACGACATGCCCATTGAATGAAAAAAATTCGATAACTTCGAGTCAAAGCATGATAAGGCAAACGCGAAAATACGTGTGTCGTTAATTTGTCCTAAGAAACATATATTTCATCCTGGAAGAGATTTGAGACTTGAGCAATTTTCGACTGTCTGATGTTACATGGAATTGGTCAGATAGTAGACTCCACACAATTAAAAAGTTGCAAATTATATAAAAACCGTGAGTTCAGAAAATTTCATAATTTGAAGAATTTTCTCCAAAAATGATCATGCAATAGAATTGCGTCCGAATGATCCATATATTTGCAGGTTTGGATAATTCTCACCAATGTTTTAGAAGAACGAATTTGACTCGTAGCTATGCCTAGGAATTATGTGTGACAACCTCTCAAATGAGTGTATCTGCGTGATATTATAAGGTATTTTTTCTAGAATGTGATATTTTACTCTGTGGAAAAGGTCGTAAACAAATGTGAATTTTAATCATCTTCATAATTTCAGCTTGAAAAAGGCTGTAGATACAAGCAGTCGAAACGTTGCACAATTGATGTGCTTAATAAAGCAAGCAGAGCAGGAAAAATCAATAGATTCATCTATATTATCTGTGATCGTCATCCTGCGATAGAGTCAAGGTATATATTACGCAATTTCACTCGCAAGATGCAAATCGTAATTTTTCCCTCCAAGTCCTTCAAGCACTCAAATATCGCTTGATTATTGGTGATTTTTACGCCGTTGTTCAACAATAGCCCTATTGCAGCTTGATCAATTTTATAATACCGCTCGCAGTCCTACTTGTACCACTCTCTAGGCAGGCTTTCACACAGTTCGAACTGTTCATACATTCTGGATCTTGATGTTTCCCTATTCATGGACTTGTCTCCTCAAGGTCGTAACATGAATTGAATACTTAGCAGCAGAAGCGAAGAGCAGAATTATTTTCACCAACTATTCTACTTCACGGAATTCTCAAGCGTGGAATCAGTTCCTGCGTCTTTTGAGTGCCTTTTGCGCTTATTACAATATTTCCCGTGCTTTTCGTTCCTGCTCCGCTCTACTCGTCGGGCTGCTTCTCTTCTTAATCTTTCAACTCATTTTTTCGAAGAATTTAGAGATGCCAGCTGTAGAGGTGAGGGACGCAAAACGAATAGAGCGTCGGTCTGTCCCTTACAAGCATGATGCACAATTGACTGTAAAAGAGGTAATAGCTCGGGCTGGCACAAAACTGGGAATCCGAGGACACAGCTTGGTTTTAGAAGGCGATGGAACCTGGATTGATGATGATGATAGCCTCATATGTTTTAAAGATGAAGTGTTGATTTGTTTGGCTAGCGGAGGAAAATGGTGTCCTGCCTCAGCTGGAGCTGACCATGATGGAGGTTCATTTCACTCTACTGAGTCAGAAAATTCAGCATCTCTCTCGCATGGAGAAGTGCAGATAAATGTTACGAGGACTCAGACGATACGTAATAGTCGAACTCAGTTATCTGACGTCTCACTCAATAGCCGTAATCAAAACACGTTATCTAGTTCTTGTACTCTAGCAGTTCCGGGAAACAGGTGTGTGCCACCACCTCGTCCGATAACGATCGTGAGTATTTCATCACCTCATATCTCCTGCGAATCGTGACTTTGAAGTAATTCAGCAGTTGTATTCTATCTCGACACAGGACAGTGATGATGATAGCCTTAACGAAGACGATGATACTTCTACTGGAAAACCGTATTATATCAGTCAACGGAGCAACTTTATCAAACGAAAGTAAAAGCGACTGTGAGGAATCCAAAATGATATTTTTAAGATCAGCTGCTGTGGACGAGTCAGATAGAGAGGTGGGTGGGGGCCTGTTGGTACATAGACATTCGTGAAGATTCTGAAGATTTATGTGTTTCATGTTCCTTACTGTAATGGTTTTCGTTACATGCGGGGGTTTGAGAATAGTAGATTTCGCACCGAGATTATGAGGTTGTAGCTCGCTTCTGAGCGATTGGTTTTCGGCCCGAGCCGCAGGCAAGGGTCGAAATAATCGCTTGGAAGCGGAGAACCTCATGATCGAGATTTCCAACCCATGATCCATAATTACGCATAAATTTGCTCGATTCATCTCACGCTCCTGGCTCAGAATTGATCTCAGAGCTCTCAGCAGCAATTCCCAGATTCGGGCTTGAGCTTGAAATTTTGTTAAGGAGGACTGGATTGTACGTCAAGCCTCAACTTGTTGGCAGTAGAGTTCTCCCCCATCTGAAATTCATATTTTCTTCCCAAACGTCAATTTTTTTCTAGCTTTTCTGGCCTGATATTGGTCATAAATCATCCTGCAGTAGGTCTGAGACTCGGGATTGATGTCAAATCCATCTTCAGCCATTCCAGAGTGCACTCCAAGTGTTTTTTAACCTGGCAGTAGTAGGTAATCCGAGCTGAAATCCATGACTTTGATTTGGCGGAAGTGCATTTTCAACCGTTTAGCTCAAAACGCATCGCAACAATCTCAACAGTTTGGAGCAAAAGGGGGGGGGCGCATCGTGTAGCTGAGACAATTTTGAAGAGAATGCCGTTTGAATCATGCCAATAGCTGATGAAGCCGATTGAAGCGGCTTTACAAGCAAAGTTTAGTTTTTAAAAAGATAGTGCTTCGGGGTAGAGTGCCGACGGGCCTGGTGATGTGGCCTCCGACAAGCGGTTTGACGTGAATGAGCTTCCGTGGCGGACGAGTGAGTTGCGAATGATCTGCCGAGCCAGAAGAGCTCGGCTTTATATAGGCGTGAGTGAATTCGTGTTTTCGCGAATTTGCAGATTCGCAACTTCGCTTATAATGACATCAGGGAATTTGCATACTTGCAAAATACGTGACTTGACCCACATGGTCCTACAAGGTGAATGATTCCTTTATGATACAACGAATTTAGTCAATTCGCACATTCGTGAATTGCGCGATCTGCCTGAGTTATGGTCCGATGAATTATTGCTTATTGGAACAATAAGTTGAATATGTTTGCATCTTCGCAAACTGCACGTATTGAATGATCTATGGTCTTAATCAGTTATAATTTAACGAATTTGTAAGCTCGCATATTTGCGAATTATCGAGTTCCCATATTTGCAAATGATATCTCCTGCATTATTGATGGTTCAATGAATTTACGATGTTTTTCCCAATTTTCTCTTCTCTGTTATGTCACTCATCGCTTCAGAATTTCTGGAAGTTTTTCAGATTTAAATTATTTCCTCATGCACGCTTCAAGCCTAGGGTTGAATCAAGTCGCAAGTATTATCTATTGAAAATATGAGTGCTATGCGCACGTCATGTCTATCATTTCATTATTCTTAGACGTATGCTTTTACGTTAACTGACTCCAGATGACTCTGGTGAGAATGAAACACGTGTGCGAAGGTTTTACGAATTTTACTTGGATAAATATATGAAAATTAACATGATTGACTCGAGATTACCAAGAACCTTGGAAAAGCGGTTATCTCGCAATAGCGGACACTTTTCGAGGCACACGAGGTGTCAGCTATTGTGAGGTTCAACTGTATTTTTGCCTGGGTTTCCCGATCCCGGGATTTGTTCTTCGGTTTTGTACCACCGTGATCTCAACAATTAACAATCAAGTTTTGAAATGGCAATAACTCAAAATTACCCCTTTTTGTAGGTTTCTCGATATTTCTAATTGAAATACCAGGAAATTTTACATCGAAGAAGCTCTCGAAAAAATAGGGGTTTTCCGAATTTCACTAGGAGTAAAGCAACGATGGCAGTACAAGTGCTCATTCACATGCTGTTTACGGGCGTCCTGAGCCGTTTGATTCGACGCAGGGAAATAATCAATCGAGGCATCATCGGCGTATTTTCATCTCATCTTTCCGACGGAGGGCTCCGTTCTTTCCAATTTGGTCCAACATGAGCTCGAAGAACGGTAATTATATGTCGAAAATGTTTAAACTCCAACTAACCTATTTTTCCGTCTTTTCGATAACCTGATTCAGGAGATTGAACAGTTCTCAATGTAATTGATGATACTTGGTGTGATTCACAATTTCTTGCAAGGATGCAAAATTCCTTGCTTGCTTTTATTTTTTTGGAAGTGCTATTATTTATTCAAAATTCAACTATACGTCAGTTTGACGTGACTTACCTTGACATGACCTCAGAATTCTTCCAAATTCTATTGATATCATGTCAAGAATTTTATATTCACATTAAACTATCAAAAGATTTCATTCGATTCATTAATTTATCACAATTTTGATTGTAAGAATCTTTTTTACGGTGAATAAGCGCTAGCATAGAATTTGTAAAAGAGGGGAAACTGGGGAATGAAAAAATCCAATGAATTAAGAAATAAGGTCAGCCAAGTACTCTCACTCTTTGAGAGAAAATTCATTATCATATAATGATATTATATTATGTGTAGTTTTCGACTCTCATTGGGGATAGGCATTTGGGTGGGTCAAGAAATAATAACAAGCATAAATGCGAATTGCATTTAATCACTTTCCATTCAGAAATTCATCACTCAAATTAGTGTATTTTTAAACATGTGGCCGAGCATTTATTTTGACCATGAATGGATTCACTCGATGATATATAAAAAGAAAGTCACTGATTTTAAAATACTCAAGCTATTATATCACGAAAAATAATTACTAGAATTTTTACTGACACATCGACACTTGTAACCGAACAGAGAAAAACGACGACCATTAACTCAAAGAATTCAACTCTTATTTGGAAAACGAATGTCACTTCAAAAGAATATGAGACGCCCGAAATCGTCAAATAATTATTAGCAATAACAGCTTCAAAATAGCGAGAAAAAGTCGCACGGTCGTCCATCAAATCGAAAGGGTTGACACGACGCGGTAGAGAATTCATCCGCCTGCAAGAAACTTGTTCGTATTTATATATATACATATATATACACACACAAATATATATTTCTTTGACTGCAGATTCTGGGACGCGATGACGTCATTTCAGCGATATTTTGTCAAATTCTGGGACGCGTTCTAAATTCTGGGACGTCCCAGAAGGCGTCCTTCTAGATTCATAAACTCTGGGACGCGGCGAATGATATAT
Organism: Eretmocerus hayati; assembly: GCA_029851415.1. Lineage (NCBI taxonomy): Eukaryota > Metazoa > Arthropoda > Insecta > Hymenoptera > Aphelinidae > Eretmocerus > Eretmocerus hayati. Next base: position 46,562,037 of record CM056744.1, read on the forward strand.
TTTGCCATTTTCTGGGACGCGTGAAAATTTCGTGATATTTTGAAAAAAACCTTTTTTCTAAGCAAAATTCTGTTATCTCCTCGGCGGTTATCTCCCACGAGTGATGGTTAGTGTTTTGAACGCAAAACGAAGTCTAAGCACACGTCTGTTATCTCCTCGGGGGTTATCTCCCACGAGGAATGGTTAGTGTTTTGAACGCAAAACGAAGTCTAAGCACACGTCTGTTATCTCCTCGGCGGTTATCTCCCACGAGGGATGGTTTAGTGTTTGAATAAAAAAATACTTTCAACCCAAAATTTTCATTTTTACGCGTTTTTGGAAAAGTCCCAGAATTTGGGAAAATATATATGTTGACGTCCCAGATTTTATGAATCCGTATCGGCGTCCCAGAATTTGGAGCTAAGTGTGTTTATATATATCTCCCCCTAATATATAGTAGTAAGAATGAGATTCCTCTGAATTCCCCCGAATTCCTCTGAATTCCCTTGAACTCCCCTGAATTCCCTTGACTGCCTTGAATGCCCAGGAGGGCCCCTGAGGGCCTCTGAGGTCCTTTGAGGTCCCTTAAGGGCCCCCGAGGGCCCCTGAGGGCCCCGAGTGCCTCTGACCAAATAACCTAAATTACGTTCCATATTTACCTTAGGGGCTGAGAGATTCCCCTGAGATCCCCTGAGGGCCTGTGAGGGCCCCTGAGGGCCTCCGAGGGCCCCTGAGGGCCCGTCAATTTTTCTGAGCCCCTGCAGGTCCCTTAGTCTTGTCAATTTCCCTCTGCAGCCTTCTAGAAATGATCTCGTTCTCATCATCATTATTTTCCGTCTCATTATTCAATTATTACAACATTTAAAGTGAGCTTGGGTTACGAAGAAGATGTATATTTCTTCCAAAAAAATGTGAATTAGAAAAATTTTACAGTATATCCGAGAATCAAAAATCAATAACCAAAATCTTTGTGTGACACTCTTCCACAACATAAACTTGTAAGTGCCATAACCCCAAAATTTTGGTTTTTATTTCTGATAATCCAAGATAGAACTGTCTATTTATTTTCATCTAATATTCAAATCTCCGCGCGCCTCTGAGTCGGTATAGTAGCGATCTTTCCGCCTTCTGACTGATGCGCAATGTAAATACTCGCATATGGGCGTGCTCATATATATGCACTAACACATAGAAACTTGGAAAATTCCACGAGTTTCTATGAGGAATTTTTCATAGGAAACTGTATGAAATGAAAAACTTTTTTATACCATCATAGAGCTTATTTTCTGAGCTTTCCAGTACATATAAGTTTTTTCAGAAAACAATTGATTTACTATTCTTTTTTTTTTTTACAATCTAATTTTTTTAATGAAAAACATACCATAACGTTTTCTCCCAACTTTTTCAGTAAATTGCACTCGTTAGATTTCTAAGAATTTGAATATACGTGAGATTTCTTTTGATATTCGAAAATAATTGCAAAATCAAGCACCGTGTAAATATTGTAAATAATATCCTTGTAAAATTGAGTTTTACAAGTTTTGGCTATTTTATGTGAAAGGTCATATGATTAAATACGACAAATAAGCAAAAGTACTAAAAATTTTGACTAATTTTCTTTGATTTTCGAGCATAGATGAATAGCCACGTTTTTCTAGAACATTCCAGAGAATTATCTTTTGGTTCATCACAATAAAATAAAAACGACTCTGTTATATTTGTGCACTGAATTTAATTGATTTTGGGACACAGAATCCAATGGTGTAAACGAATCATGTGGATATCATGGATCAAAACCTGATTTTTTACGGGATATGGGTTCTCCGAACGTTCCATCATCTATTAGAATATCTTCATACAATATAGATATACTGTAAAGCCAGAGGACTGAGTATAAATAGAGGCTCATTAGCCCATTGTGGGGACCTTGCGCTCAGTCGAAATTCCAAGAGCACTATCGAGACGAAGTCCTCTGGCTATTCAATATATATATATATACGTGTATGTATTGAATGCTGGAATAAATGCTTTTTGTTGAATATATATTTATATGTGTTTTACTGAGAACAGCTCGATGAAGCTCTAAGACGATCATCTTGAGAATCGAAGGCTGAAGTCCCTTCGAACTTATGATGAAAGTCTGATTTGACTCTGCGACCTGGGTAACCTGTGTTCGTGGAGGCTGAAGTCCCTTCTCGTGCACGGGCACTTAGGTGAAGGCGAAATTGTTGATTCTTATCTGGAGATGGGACTGTGCTGAAGTCCACACCTCATCTCTGGGTAAAACTCAACCCCCTAAAAATCCACTCGTGTGCCTGGGGTGGATGGGCTGAAGTCCCCATCTATACCTGAGCCACGCATGGAAACTATTCAAGAGATTTTATACTCCCTATCGAATTTTATTTCGACATGCTAAAGTGCTGAAGTCCACTTGGTATGCAGGGATAACATTTGATCTTATATAAAATTCGATCCGTACTTTTGCGTTACGAGAGCTGAAGTCCTCTCGTATACGTAAAATATGGCCGAATAAAGTTACCCTAATTGATCCGCACATTCTGATCCTAATATCGATCCAAGAATATGACGTACACCTCTATCGAGGTACCCATCCCTTAAGATAAATTTTGACCACTGGCTCTCTCCCGAGATCCAGAGCCTATTGGTCACTCACAAACTTCATTTTCCAGAATCGAGTTCTCAATTTCCATCTTTTCACCACCTAACAATTTCAATTCATCTACAGCCTCCACTGTCACATGTACGTTGAACCTGTAAAGACCACTCAATGAAATCAATTTCGAAACGATTCTTTCCACTCTTATCTGATTGATCAGAAAATTAACTCTTCTCTTGTAAGTCACCGCAAACTTCTAACTCCACTCCACGATCGTACGATTCAATTTGACCGTTTCCATCTTTCACAACAATAACATCAAGTTTGTGACGTATATTTGTGTACACCCAGAATTCCACTTTTATTCTTTTCATTCCTTTGAACGCATTGATCCTTCAGATAAACCTCTATCGCTGGAGAATCGACAAGATTTGTGTGAAAATCGTGTCATATAGTCGAAACATCACCAATTCAACTCACTTATTGTTCCTTTTTTCAAAGGTATATCTTTAAATTTCATTTTGTTGTATATTCCAACGTCATATTCGCGATTCTCTTGTTCAATTCGATGATATTCTCGTTATGAGATAACAGAACAACTCTATTCGTAGAAATATCTCCAGTCATGTCTTTAAATATGGTTCTCTATACATCATCACTTATACACGTATACTCAATTTGATATGATGATTAATTTGCTAATATTATTCTCAATTTCGTTCAAAGTTAACCATTCTGTACGCACCTCACTAATTCACTCCCATCGCCGTTTTTCTGGAACTCAGATTCGCGAAATACTTTGTCAACATACGCAACTATAGTTCTGTAATATCAATGTCATTAACATCTCTAATCATAGATATACATATCAATTAACTGAATTACTAACGTTGTTTCATCTCCAATTTGGACTCTATTCTTCGAATAATTGAGTCCAGGAATTTTTCACATTCGCTGTGAATTCTCAGAATGAATATTCTCTGTTTCGTGCAATGCTATTATTTCATCCAAACACTCAATTCCTGTAGATCGATCTGATCATTTTGAGCACTTGCCGTATTCTTCTCCAACCTTTTCTCTCGAACTGTTCGTTCAAACACCACAAGATTACCTGCTCCCTCAGTTCATATACTTGTATCGTTTCCCCCAACTCCAGATTTCACTCCATCTTAATGGAATTTGAGAACAATATACTTGGATTTCCAATCATATATGACAAAAATATCAAACATCAGATACCTCGTCCCAAACAACCTTTTCCGATCTCATCTGAACCATCGAATCTATTTTCAATAAACGAATTCTTCTGATCTCTTCACCGAAGAAGAGCAACGTGAAGCTGTCCATTGGAGAGAATTTGTCGTTTTATATAAATATCAACCTTATCTAAACTTCCACGTGGAGACTTATTAATTGTCATTGCCAATACCGAGACCACAGGGAGCTGTTCCCTGTGAACTACAAACGGCAGGAAAGACTCACCCTTGGTTAGTGTTAGCTTGGGTACGAAAACTATTGTCCCCATATTCTCCCCACTCATCACTTCCGCTTCAATATCATGCTTGTACAATTACCTAATCTTCAATCGAACCCCATTACATAAACCCTTCGCCACTCTCAGATTCCGAATCATCAGATTCCAAATCAACATCACAATAGCATTTACGTTCAAATCAAGTCCATGTGGAGTTAAACCGTCTCTAATTCTATTCAGAAACTCGGTTGAATATTCCAGATGAGTGTGCTCCTCGGTTTGATCTACACCTTTGTGAGTCGCATGATCAACGCTTAGTAAGATGGAGTCGGACCATCGAACATTTCCAAGATTTTCTTATTCAATTTTATGATATTTTCTTCATGAGATGACAGAACAACTCTATTCGTAGCAATATCTTCATTGATGTCTTTGGATATGGGTTCTACGTACATCATTACTCTTCCGCTCAGGTCTCACTTTCACTTCATCAATTCTACCCTCACCTCTACCAGAAGGATGTTAGAAAAATCAGGTCCTTAGATCTCAAATTTTTAGTCAGCTTCATTATATTGAACAATTGCCATAAGGCTGACGATGTGATAGTTTCCTGGATTATAGAATGTCTATTCCCATTGGTCAAAACTGGCAGGATTTGTCTGAAATCCCCGCCTGAAATCACCAATATTCGACCAAAGGGTGAGTCATTGTAAAAAGCGTCACGGAGTGTTCTATCCACCACCTCCAACGCTTCTTTGGGAATCACTGATGCTTCACCCGAGATGATAACACCTGCTTCCCTCAATTTCTTCTCATCGGCATCAGATTTCAAAAAAATACTCTCAATACTTTCTAAATCCAAGGGTATTCTGAAGTATCTATGACTTGTCATACCTTGTGGTGAAAGAAATCGACTCAATACTCGTACACGCCATTGGCAGAATCTTCGTCTTTTGGGATAAAAAATATTAAATGAGAGACCTTTACAAGGAAGTTTCTCCACAATCTCCAGGACCATCAATGAAACTGACTAGACTTTCATCACTTCTTAAGTTACTATGGATGGACTATTGATTCTCCACTCCTTTAAATCAATAATCAGGAGTAGCGGGGGTTGGCGAGCGGAGCGAGCAGGGGGGCTTGCCCCCCCTAGTGGATATATATATATATTTCTCTAGCCCCTTCTTCCGGGACGCTGTATTTACGTGATACTTTGCCAAATTCTGGTACGCCCGAATCATACATCATCGATTTCTGGGACGTCGAAGAAATCCTAGAAAACAGCAAACCTCATCTGCAAAAAGGCCCAGAAAACGGAAAAATTTCAAGTATAAGATGTCCGATATCCAATTCTGTTTCTGGGACGATCATTTCGGTTTCTGGGACGCTCATTTCGATTTCTGGGACTTTTTTATACATAGATTACCTTTTCTGGGACGTCCCAGAAAGTGGAGAAGTATTGATAAAAAGTCCCAGAAATCGGAGAAAAAGTCACAGAAATCGAAAAGGAGGTTCCAAGAGTCGAAGAGGTTGTGAAAGTGAATTGTAGTGCCGCATGATGGCTTAATCATGCATTATAGATGAACAAGCAATATCGGTTAATTCTACCGGGTGGAATTTCAACTTCTTATCCTTGAATTTGGATCAATTCCTTGCAAATTAACTTTAAAAGTCGTACGTCGATGACTTCATAAGAACAAGGGAATCCAAAAATCACAGCATTAACGGTTTTAGCAAGAGAGAGAAGAATTCACGCAGATCTTGATGTTGGCAATCTCTTTCAACTACAAATTTGGTAGCTGATCAATTTCTAAGAAATGGAAATCTTTTTTATGTGGAGGGCCTTTCTGGTGGGATTCAGAGACCCTGCTCACGGCAATCAAGATAGCAGAAAATTTCAGATCGGAATACTGACATTGGATGATCCCCCAAAAAACGTCCTTGAAGCTTCTAGGACACCCGATTCGTAGAATTGAATTGTCGGTTATTCCCTTATATTGGCAAGGATGCAGCATCAGGATGACATTCCCTGCTTCACATTCGCGTGCGTCGAAGCCAGCTTGTGATGACTTTCATCTCAATAATAAATCACGCGATTCCTAAATTGTTGCGATTGTCATGTCAATGCTGTACTGTGAAGTCTGCTCTGTAGAACTTTTGAAGTACAACCTCATACCTGTACGTCCGAATTTCATTCAAATTTTAGGGAACTGACACGCCGAGCTGAGCTGGGCCCATTTCCAGATGTTCTGGGAAATTCATTCCGTTAGATAATTTCAGCTCTAATAGGGACCTCAGCCTTGATGGTAATTTAGCTCACAAACCAGGGCTGGTTAAAGAATGCGAGAAAGAATATGTTAATGAAAGTGTCCTTCGTCTTCGATTTCTCCCAGTCCCAGAGTCCCAGTCAAGTTTCAGAAATTCTTCCGTTGCAGCGACAACTCATCTCGTCCTGGATTCAGACACAATGATTCACCTGTCATCCTAATCACACTATTTTACTGTTTTTCCTTCCAGGTGAGTATCAAGATACCCTCTTCTCACTTTTTCTGTAAGTAGGAATCCCCATAATGCTCCTTGGCATATCATAGATCATTATCTAAACAGACTATTCACTGCTCATTACTGTAAGATTTTACCTAGGTTTGTTAATGCTCTTGGCATTCTGACTATGAAAAAAGGAAACTTGGTCAAATTATACAGTGCCACGTCGGAAGCTCGAACACACGTTTGTTCAGATCTACACAGGTCAAACGCCTTAGATCTCAAGGATAAATTATAGGGTGGTCTGGTGCATCAACTGCACTCACTAACAGATTGTGATGAAAGATGAAGACTTACCCGCAGTCGCGTAGTCTCGGTAGCTAATTGACAGGAGTTGAAGCGAGACATCGTCGTGATGAGCCGATACGACTCGTTACATTAGCTCTCCATTCTTGATGAATCTTTCAATTCGATTCGAAATGAAAGGCTTGCAACGCTCTTTCAAGGGACAGTGTGAACTTGATTCGAAATTCGCTCACGTTAATGGATACTTGTTACGATTCCCCTAAGAAGAGAGCTGATATGATATAATTTTCTATAAAGACATACAAAAGAATGTTGTCATCGCGCTCAACCTCGTAGGACTCTCGAATTGTACCAAGCAACATGCTATTGTTCTTGAAAATCTGTACTTACAGTAAAAACGATCGCACCATGGAGAATTTAGTCGGCAATCTTCTTTTCATCCTCCTTGGAAGCGAGTTCGGTCGCGCCAAAGTCAAAGTGAACCTCTCGAAATTTCGGAGCACTGGGGAGCGGACAACAGCGGAGCGGATGGGCCCGATGCGCATACCCACTACAGGAACAATCGACACTATCAATTGCAGTACAACACCGCATCTCGTGGATCGGTCGCTTCTGGCACTCAAGGTAGAAAAGAATATCGTCGCGACTACGAGAACCACGGGATAGTCTCGATTGGTCACGAAGTGGCGATGTGCATCGACTCGTTCGAAGGATCCGGGATGATGTTTTGACTCGGATATGGTCCAAAGAGCAGGATGGGATGGTAAAAGAGCGGATTGCCGTGAAAATGGCTATAGAAAGTTGACTCTTCCGGTTGATACAGTATTCAGACTGTATGGTTGGATCAATGAGATTTGCGGGATTGTTTCGATGTTTGCGGGATTCGTGTGCGCATCGGTTTTGGCGGAGGAATTTGAATGATTCTCATGGTCAAGATCGTTCATAGAGCAGAATCGAACGGTGAGAGGGCGAATTGAAGTACGAGACCGCATCTCGTGGATCGGTCTCCCCTGGCACATTGGGTAGAGGAAAGTTTGGTCGCAACCACGAGAACAGAGGGATAGTCTCGACTGGTCGTCTGAAGTGGCCGAGTGCATCGGCTTATCCGACGGGCTCCGGATAGTTTTCTAATTCGAGCATGGCCCAGAGAGCAAGAAGGATCAGTGAAAGGGTGGATTCCTGTACAGGATCGGGTACCTTGGGTTAAACATCTCTGGCCCATTCAGTACAGGCATGGTTGATCAAGTCGACGTGAACTATAGGAGAGTCTCGATCGATCCTGGAGTGGGTATATGCATCGGCTCTTCCGAAGGATCCGGAATGATTAATAGACTCGAGTATGGTCCAAATAGCTGGATAGAATGGTGAAAGGGCGGATTGACGTAGGAAATGTCTGTGGAGAACTCACGCTTACTCTTGATGGAGTATTCTGAGATGTATGGTTGCATCACTAGGATTTGTGGAATTGTTTCGATTCTTTCGGAATTCGGGTCCCACATCGGTTCGGTTGGGGGGATTTGAATGATTCTCTCGGTCAGGATCGTTCAGAGAGCAGAATCGAACAGTAAGTGGGCAAGTTGGAGTACGGTACCGCACCTGGTGGATCGGTCGATTGGACATGTGCATCGGCTTATCGGAAGAACTCGGGATAGTTTTTTGAATGAAACATGACCCAGAGAGCAAGATGGGACAGTGAAAAGGTGGATTCCTGTACAGGATCGGGTACCTTGGGTAAACCTCCTCTGGCCCATGCCTTACACCAATGGTTGATCGCATCGACAAGAATTACAGGAGAGTCTCGAACGGTCCTGAAGTGGACGTGTGCTACGGCTTATTGGAAGTATTCGGAATGATTCTCCCAATCAAACATGGCCAAGATAGCACGGTGGAACAGTAAAAGGGTGAATTCTCGTCCAGGATCGTGTACTTCGGGTTAAGCTTCTCTGACCCATGCAGTACAGGAATGGTCGGTCGAGTCAACGGTAACTACAGGGAAGTTTAGATCGGGCTGGAGTGGACATGTGCATCGGCTCTTCCGAAGGATCCGGAACGATGTTTCGACTCGAATAGGCTCCGAAGAGCATGGTATAATGGTAAAAACGCAAATTGCCGTGGGAGATGGCTGTAGAGAACTCACGCTCCCTGTTGATACAGCATCCTCAATTGTATGACTGAATCAATGAGATTTGCGGGATTGTTTCGATGGTTGCTGCATCCGTGTATCGCATCGTTCCGGCGGAAGAATTTGAATGATCCTCTTGGTTAGGTTCGTTCAGAGAACAGAATGGAACATTTAGAGGGTGGATTAAAGTACGAGACCGCATCTGGTGGAACGGTCGATTGGGTATGTGCATCGGCTTATCCGCAGAACTCGGTATAGTTTCGTAAATCAAACATGGCCCAGAGAGCAAGATGGAACAGTGAATAATTGGATTCTCGTACAGGAACTGGTACCTTGGGTGATGCTCCTCTGACCTATGCAGTACACCAATGGCTGATCGCATCGACGAGAATTACAGGAGAGTGTTGATCGATCCTGGAGTGGACGTGTGCAACGGCTCATTCGAAAGATCCGGAATGTTTGACAGACTCAAATATGGTCCAAATAGCAGAATAATATCGTGAAAGGGCTGATTGGCGTGGGGAATGGCTGTAGAGAACTCACGCTTCCTGTTTATGCAGTATTCAGAATTGTATTGTTGAGACACTGAGATTTGCGGGATTAATTCGATGGTTGCGGGATTCGCGTATCGCATCGGTATTGGGCAGGAGAATTTGAATGATTCTCTTGGTCAAGACCGTTGAGAAAGCAGAATCGAGCAGTAAAAGCGCGAATTGATGTACGAGACCGCATCTGGAGATCGGTCTCCTCGGGCACTTACGGTAGAGGGGAATTCGGTCGCTGCCACGAGAACGGTGAGATAAGCTCGATTGGTCCTGGAGTGGACGTGTGCTACGGCGTATCCGTAGTATTCGGAATGATTCTACCAATCAAACATGGCCCAGAGAGTGAGATGGAACGGTGAAAGGGTGAATTCCCGTACAGGAACTGGTACTTTGGGTGAAAATACTCTGACCCATGCAGTCCAGGAATGGTTGATCGAGTCGACGAGAACTACAGGAAAGTTTCGATCGATCCTCGAGTGGACATGTGCATCGACGCTTCCAAAGGATCCGGAATGATGTTTCGACTCGAATATGGTCCGAAGAGCATGGTAGAATGGTAGAATAGCGGATTGCCGTGGGGAACGGCTGTTGAGAACTCACGCTCCCTGATGATACAGCATCCTCAATTGTATAACTGAATCAATGACATTCGCGGGATTGTTCCGATGGTAGCGGGATTCGCGTAGCGCATCGGTTCCGGCGAAAGCATTTAAATGATTCTCTTGGTCAACATTGACGTGGGGGATGGCTGTGGAGAGCTCACTCTTACTGTTGATGGAGTATCCTGAGATGTATGTTTGCATCACCGGAATTTGGAGATTTATTTCGATTCATTCGGTATTCGGGTCCCGCATCGGTTTATTCGGAGGATTTGAATGATTTTCTTGGTCAAGATCGTTCTGAGAGCAGAATCGAACAGTAAAAGAGCGAATTGGAGTACGGGACCGCATCTGGTGGATCGGCGATTGGACATATGCATGGGCTCATCCGAAGAACTCGGGATAGTTTAACTGATACAAACATAGCCCAGAGAGCAAGATGGAACAGTAAAAGGGTGAATCCCTGTACAGAATCGGGTACCTTGGGTTAAGCTTCTCTGCCCATGGATAAACTATAGAAACATGCATTTTCTGACCTTCTCCTCGGTTTTTCCACAATAAGTCGGGAAATATCATTTTTTGGGAAAATTCAGACCATAACATTTTGAAGATCTCTGAAAGATCTACGAAATTGAAGAAACGTCGTGTTGTACCGATGTTAGCCACTTTCTCGCGCCAGGAGCATCTTTCCGGGGGTAATTCAACTACCTATGTGCATCGGCTCTTCTGAAGGATTCCGAATGATTCATAGACTCGAATATAGTCGATATAGCAGGATAGAATGGTAAAGGGGCGGGTTCCCGTGGGAAATGTCTGTGGAGAACTCACGTTAACTGTTGATGGAGTATATTGAGATGTATGTTTGCATCGACGGGATTTGTGGATTCGTTTCGATTCATTCGGAATTCGCGTCCCGCATCGGTTTATTCGGAGGAATTTGAATGATTCTCTCGGTCAAGATCGTTCAGAGAGCAGAATCGGACAGTGACAGAGCAAATTGGAGAACGAGACCGAATCTGGTCGATCGGTCGATTGGACATGTGCATCGGCCTATCCGAAGGACTAGGGATAGTTCACCTGAATCAAACATAGCCCAGAGAGCAAGATGGAATAGTGAAAGGGTGGACTCCTGTACAGGATCGGGCACTTTGGGTGAACTTCTTCTGGCCCATGCATTAAAGGAATGGTTGATCGAGTCGATGAGAACCACAGGGGAGTCTCGATCGATCCTGGGTTGGACATGTGCATCGGATCATCCGGCGGATCCGGAACGATCAATAGAGTCGAATATGGTCGATATAGCAGGATTGAATGGTAAGAGGGCGGATTGCCGCTGGAAATGGCTGTGGAGAGCTCACGCTTACTTTCGATAGAGTACCCTGAGATGTATGTTTGCATCACTGGGATTTGTTGATTCGTTTCGATTCATTCAGAATTCGGATCCCGCATAGGTTTGCTCGGAGGAATTTGGATAATTCTCTTGGTCAAGATCGTTCAGAGAGCAGAATCGAACAGTAAAAGAGCGAATTGGAGTACGGGACCGCATCTGGTGGATCGGTCGATTGGACATGTGCATGGGCTTATCCGAAGAACTCGGGATAGTTCAACTGAATCAAACATCGCCCAGAGAGCAAGATGGTACAGAAGGAGGGTGAATTCCTGTACAGGATCGGGTACCTTGGGTTAACTCCTCTGCCCATGCAGTACAGGAACGGTTGATCGAGTCGACGAGAACTACATAGATAGTTAAATTACCCCGAAATTCCATCACTAAGTGGCTAAACTCAATACAACACGACGTTTGTGGGTTCAACCGGTAGGTAGAACCTTCAATGATCGATATTATCCAGAATTCATGTTCAAATATTAGGGCGCGGTAGAAATAGACTATAGAAACATGCATTTTTTGGCTCCTTCTCGGTTCTTCCACAATAAGTCGGAAAATATTAATTTTTTGAAAAAATTCGTGGAATAACTTCTTGTAGATCTCTGAAAGATCTACAAAATTGATGCGGACATCTTTCCTCGCAAACTGCAACCCGTTCGAGTTATTCCTCATCAAAATCAAGGTCGAATTTGTTTAATCAAGTTGGCTGAAATTGTTTATAACGGGCTCAAACTATCTATGTAAGATGATTCAGTGAATTGGGAGCAAGAAGAATCTATAGTCATTTTTTCCTAAACTTGATCGTTTTCGAGTAATGAGGATGTCCAATTCGGCGACTTGCAGCCCTAGGTGCATTTATGGAAGCGCAGGATTGAGGGGGAGTCGCGGAATTGGCCATTCCCATTGTTCGAAAACGATCAGGTTAAGAAACGATTTCTGGAGATCTTTTTTGCTCCAAATTCACTGAATTATCCCAGAAGAATAGTTGGAGCACATTATAAACAATTTCAGCGAATTTCTTCAAACAAATTCGATTTCGACTTTGATGAGTTTAACTCAAAAGGGTTGCAGTTTGCGAGGTGAAGTGTTCTGATCAATTTTGTAGATATTTCAGAGATCTACAAAGAGTTATACTACAAATTTCTTCAAAAAATTGATATTTTACGACTTATTGTAGAAAACCCCAGAGGAAGGTTAAAAAATCCATGTTCCATAGTTTATTCACACCGCGCCCAAATTCTTAAACATTATATTATGTTAATATGGATCATTGAAGGTATCGCCAACCGTTTGAACCCACAAACGTCGTGTTGTACCGAGTTTAGCCACGTTCTCGCGCCAGGAGCATCTTTTTGGGGGTAATTCAACTACCTAACAGGAGATACTTAATCAATCCTGGGGAGGACATGTGCATCGGCACTTCTGAAGGATCTGGAATGATTCATAGACTCGAATATGGTCGATATAACAGGATAGATTGGTAAGAGGGCGGATTGACGTGGGAAATGGCTGTGGAGAACTCACGCTTACTTCCGATGGAGTACCCTGAGATGTAGGTTTGCATGACTAGGATTTGTGGATTTGTTTCGATTTATTCGGAATTCGGGCCACGCATCGGTTTGGTCGGAGGAATTTGAATAGTTCTCTTGGTCAAGATAGTTCAGAGAGCGGAATCGAACTGTAAGAGGGCGAGTTGGAGTACGAGACCGCATCTGGTGGATCGGTCGATTGGACATGTGCATCGGCTTATACGAAGGACTCGGGATAGTTTTACTGGATCAAACATGGCCCAGAGAGCAGGATGGAACAGTAAAAGGGCGAATTCCAGTTCAGGATCGGGTACCGTGCGGGAACCTCCTGTGGCCCATGCATTACACCAATGGTTGATTACATCGACAAGAATTACAGGAGAGTGTTGATCGATCCTGGAGTGGACATGTGCATCGGCTAATTCGAAGGATCCGGGACGAATAATAGAGTCGAATATGGTCGATATAGCAGGATCGAATCATAAAAGGGCAGATTGCCGTGGGAAATGGCTGTGGAGAACTCACGCTTACTTTCGATGGAGTACCCTGAGATGTATGTTTGCATCACTGGGATGTGTGGATTTGTTTCGATTCATTCGGAATTCGGGTCCCGCATCGGTTTAGTCGGAGGAATTTGAATGATTTTCTTGGTCATGATCGTCCACGAAGCAGAATCGAACAGTAAGATGGCGAATTGGAGTACGGGACCGCATCTGGCGGATCGATCGGACATGTGCATCGGCTCATCCGAAGAACTAGGAATAGTTTTCTGAATCACGCATGGTCCAGAGAGCAAGATGGAATAGTAAAAGGTCGAATTCCTGTTCAGGATCGGGTACCTTGGGTGAACCTTCTGTGGCCCATGCATTACACCAATGGTTGATCGCATCGACAAGAATTACAAGAAAGTCTCGATCAATCCTGGAGTAGACATGTGCATCGGCTCATCCGAAGGATCCGGAACGATTTTTCGACTCGAATTCGATCCAAATGGCAGGATGGGATGGTGAAAGGTTGGCTCGCCGTGGGAAACGGCTGTTATCAACTCACGCATCCTAATGATACAGTATTCAGAATTGTATGGTTGAATCAATGATTTTGCGGGATGAATCCGATGGTTTTCGGGATTCGCGTATCGCATCGGTTTCAGCGGAAGAATTTCATGTATTTTTCTGAGATAATTCAGTGAATTTGGATCAGGAAAAATCTCTAGGAATTTTTTCCTAACCTGATCGTTTTCGAGTAATAGGAATGGCCAATTTCGCGACTTATCCTCATTGCGGCGCTTTCATAAATGCACCCAGGGCTGCAAGTCGCGGAATTGGCCATTCCCATTACTCGAAAACGATCAAGTTTAGGAAAAAATACCTAGAGATTTTTTTTGCTCCTAGTTCACTAAATCATCTTAGATGAATAGTTTCAGCCCGTTATAAACAATTTCAGCCAATTTGATAAACCAAATTCGATCTTGACTTTGATGAGGAATAACTCGAAAAGGTTGCAAGTTGCGAGGGAAAGTGTCTGCATCAATTCTGTAGAACTTTCAGAGATCCACAAAAAGTTATTCCTTGAATTCTTTCAAAAATTGATATTTTCCGACTTATTGTGGAAAAACCGAGAAGAAGGTCAAAAAATGCATGTTTTCATAGTTTATTCATACCGCACCCTAATATTAAAACATTAATTTTTGTTGATTTCGATTTTTGAAGGTATCACCCACCGTTTGAACCCACAAACGTCGTGTTGTACTGACAAGGGGGACCCACGAAGTGCGGGTCACCAAATCTCACCAATTTTTTTTCCCAGTCTCGTGCCACCTAGAATATGGAGAATCCAGAGTAACTCCTTCAAATGGGCTCCCTGTTCAGAGCTACAAGCAAAAACATCAGCCTCATCAATATATATCTATATATATATATATATATATATATCACTTTTTAACATGGGCCTATATGGGCAATGTTAATGTCATAGGCTGTAACTTCGGACAGAGGGCCCATTTCACGGAGTGACTCTGAATTCTTGATATTCTAGGTGGTACAAAACTGTGAAAGAGGTCTGGTGAGCTTTGGTGACCCGCACTACGTGGGCCCCCTTTGTGAGTTTAGCCACTTAGTAATGGAATTTCGGGGGTAATTCAACTATCTACACCCGTCGTGACAGATCAGTTCTGTAGCTTTTCAAGACCAGCAGAAGAGGAGGAGAACGCGGAATTTTTTAATTTCCAGGCTCATTTCTTTTGACGCCCAGGATACTTTCAGGATTCGTCGAGGAATATTCGGCCGGTTATCTTCATATTTTTGCCTACTGACTGGCCTACTCTCATTTCTCGACATTCTTTTTACTTACTGCATCACTCGGTTCTGACGAATGATTGTACCTTGTAATACTTGCCAGGAAATGTAGATCGTTCAGGGTGATGACTGCATCCGGCCTCCTCTTTCTGTCTGGTCCTCGCATTGAACGGCATGTCTAATAGCGAAGGCAGGTTCAATTTCCACAAAGGTTCACTCTTCCGAGCGGGATAATCTGAACTCAATGATGTTTGAGCGATTCAGACTGCTTGGAAGTTCCAGAACACTGACAATAGTTGTCTGTCAAATTGTGTGGTCGGAACAAAATACAGCCACTGTCAGCATACATCACTCGATATATTTTCCTCACCATGATCACATGGGGACGCAACAACTCTTGGACAAGTCATTCGGTACAGATGTGTGACTATCTTGGCCATTAGATGAAAGATTTAATAAAATTGTCAATAACCAGTATTCGGAATCATCCATCATGCTGTGCTGCGATGTACATAGGAAATTGTTCTGTCTTGCAACAATGAGTCACTGTGGTCATCCTAGCGAGGCATGCCAGGTTTGGGAACCTCAGACGAAGAGAATGGCAATGATTTCGGAGCAGTCAGGAATTTGCCTTGTACATATTTGAGCTAGATATACGGTACTAATCCGATTCTTCGAGACATATATATCAGATATATAAGTTACAAATTCTTATTTCTGGGACACATAAAAAAATATATATAGCGTCCCAGAAAACGCTAATATTCGCATGAAACGTCCCAGAAACCGTGATATATTATAGAATATGATATATTATCGATTTCTGGGACGGATATATATTTTCCATATGAAATATACGATTTATATTTTCCGTCCCGAAAAACGGTAAATTATGAATATTTCCGATTTCTGGGACGTCTCAGAAATCGGAAAAAGTCCCAGAAAGCGGGAAAATATCGTTGAGGAATTACCAGAAGTAATGGCTAGAGAAGTATATATTTAGAAATAGACATTTATGACGACCGATTTTACAAATATACCCACTTATGACGACATTTTCAGTTATGACGACCGGTCGTCATAACATTTACAAATATACCTACTTATGACGACCAAAATCTTCTACACATATACATGACTTATGACGACCAAAAACGATTGTCTCAGCAAACTTCTCTTATCTCCTCGACGGTCATCTCCCACGAGGGATGGTTAGTGTTTTGAACGCGAAAGCACTGTCTAAGCGAACTACTGTTATCTCCTCGGCGGTTATCTCCCACGAGGGATGGTTAGTGTTTTGAACGTAGAACGAAGTCTAAGCACCCGTCTGTTATCTCCTCGGCGCTGGTCTCCCACGAGGGATGGTTAGTGTTTTGAACGCGAAACCACTGTCTAAGCGAACCATTGTTATCTCCTCGGCGATCATCTCCCACGAGGGATGGTTTAGTTTTTGGACGCAAAACCATTGTTTTTACCCCCGGTCGTCATAACTCATGATAACTGTAACAATGGCATCTATACTGTCGGTCGTCATAAGTATACTATAACTGTAACTATATATATATATTCCATCATATTTTATATATATATACCGAATGGAATATATCTATAGCTTGCTGCAGACGTTACCCCCAGCAATCTCATACTCTGATAATACTCAGTGCGCTTCCGCGCTCAATATTTTCGCGAGCCCTCATCCTATGGCATACTACAGACGTTACCTTATGCGATCTTATGCTCTCCTAATACTTGGTGTGCCTCTACGCATCTTGTTTTCGTTGCTATTCATATTGATATTCGAAATTTAGCGACGGAACACTGAGTTTATACTATAGTATATATATAGAATTATATATATATATATATATATATATATATATTAGGGTGTCCGTTATTTCCCAAGTTCCTACGATCACCCATGCCACCCCCCACAACCTAATCATCTGGTGAGATATTGCGAAAAAAAAATTTTCAGGGACCTAGGTGGAGTCTGAGTGCTGTCCCACCTAGAGCGTTTTTTATTCAAAATGTACCCTTTTAAATAAAAATTTGAGTCAATGATTCGCATTTACCGCGCATGCAATCCCTTCTACGTCCTCAACAGTGTTCTCAATCTATAGCGGGTGCAATTTCCTCCAAAATGACTACCTGAAACATTCAATTTGATACAGTAGAACAAAAGATAGCCGACTCATTCGCATATCATCCACCTGAAGAACTTGAAAGTGACTGAGAACGACCGTTTTTTGTTTTTTCGGTTTTTTGAGCCTAGTAGAAAATCCTGACGATTAGAGGTAAGACTGAGCACGGATTCTGTTTGTGCGTTCAAAAATACATCTCAAACACATATTCGCATCTTTAAAATAAACCAACTCAAAATTCGCATTTTTTGGATTCTCCGAGGAAAACCCTGTTTCACGGATTTGGTACCTTGAACTTTCTAAGTTCCGAAAACAGCCATAACTCTAGTTCTTCTCCATCAAATTGACTTCAGCAAGTGGTCATTTTAAAGGAAATCGTACTGGCTATCGATTGAAAAAGTTATCAAGGATAAAAAAGCACGTCCATACCCAAGAAATGCTGAATACTGAATCAAAATTTTTTTTGAGGCCTTAATTCAGACAAAAACGCTTCAGGTGGGACAGCACTTGAACATCACCTAGGTCCACGAAAATTTTTTTATCGCAATATCTCAACAAATGATCAGGTTGTGGTGGGTGGCACGGAGGATCGGAGAAACTAGAGGAATAACGGACACCCTAATATATATATATATATATATATATATATATATGGATCGTGAAAAATTGAGATCAAACATTTTCGAATATTGAACGGGATCCACATTGATCCCGATCGGTAGCTTGGTGCAGACGTTACCTCCGGCAACCTTATACTCTCCTAATACCCAGTGTGCTTCCACGCACCGCGGTTTTTGTTATTATTCATGATATTGTTTAAATTTTTGTATCGGAATACTCAGTTAATACTATATATAGAACAATTAGGTCATATGAAACTCAGAACCGGAAATTTTGAGGTATCAAAAGGGTTAATTTAGGAAATTAACCATACATAGTCAAGATTGCGTCATCCATTTGAGCAGGTCGCTGATCAGCTGCAAACGGGACCGTTTCATTGATCCTGAGGTTATAGTCCACCTCATCCTCCCCCTCATGGGTTTCTAGGAAATTTCGTCTCTTCAGGAACCAACTCCGAAGGCTATAAGCGTTCTTTACTGCACACAGCCCATCCTCTCAAAGTGTGTGGTGGTGGCATGATATTCGTTGATCCGCAATCAGTTCTCGTAATGGAGGGCAACGTATATCCTCCATGTTGATAACCAATCTGGAATCAGATATGATGTGGATCCCAATTAATCTACATACAGAAGTGGGGTATGAAAAACTTACTTTCCGGGAAGTATTTCCTCGATCCACTTCCTCTTTTCCACCCCTTTAACGTATATCTTCGAGGCACATCTCAAATGGTCATGTAGAATTCGTACGTAACAACCTGGAGCGATTGAGCCAGAATTCCAAGAAATACCCAAGAATCTCTCCAACCATTGATTGTATCTCCGTTCTTGAGGGAGCAACTTAGCCCACTTACACGGGGCTTTGAACAGACATATTGTTGGTAAAAACGTTTTTTCGAGTGGAACAATGGCCAGTTCTTTGAGCTGGAATAGGTTGGTGGATCTCCGAAAGCCTTGAATGTCAACAAAAAAATCCATTTCGGACCCGAACTGACCTCCCCAGTTGCTCGAACTCAACTGATCCGAAATGCGGCTAACTGTTGAATCATATAACCGGAAATCTCTTAGGAATTTGTGATGGGAAAGACCGGTCGATGAGCCCCCCCCCCCTTCTTCTCGGAACTACAAGTGATGTTAATATTTCCAGTTTTCTAGGTGGATGAATATTTTAAAAGTTTCTTTCGAGAATTCGTAGACGCAGCATCCTCAGTGTGGGTATAAGAGCCGCTGTGGTCCGTAGCTCGACAGTCTAGTGCTTAGCATCGCGGAGGTAGGAGTCTCCAACACACAGGTCGTATGTGTTGGGGCTATAGACTGACTTGAAGGCTTATGAGGGTGTAAAACAGTTGAAAGGCGGTCGTGAGTAGCGTGCAGACTCGGCTGATCTATCAAGGGGTTTGATTGACCCCCCCCCCCCCGCCGACCGGTCTTGCAAAGCAAGATGGAGTCACTAGAACTTTACGAAGTGAATATATGGATGCTGATGCACTCTCTATAGACGTATGCTCACGATGCTCCATCGAGTTTGATCTAGCGCTGGCTAGATACATGCTCACTCATGGTTGAAAGTATCCAGAAATTAGCCATTTCAGGAAAATTAAAAAGAAATGAGAAACAAAAATATCAGACATGCCTCTCAAAGCTTGCAAATATCAAAAATAGACTCGTACATATATATGAGACAAAATCGAGAAAATTTGGGGGAGGGTTAGAACAACAACCTGACCCACAATCAGTACAATGGGATGATATCTCTCCAGTTTTTGAAAATCGTATCAGCTCTGGTGTCATAAGCAACTTACTTCACAAAGACATCAAACAATTCCTGGAAGATGCTCGAGTATTATTCGAGGAAAAAATCAATGTTGCCTTAGAATCGTTCTCTTCATTGAAAGTAAATGTCGAACTTTCAGCAGAGTATGTGGTATTGAAAGATGACGCTGAAACAATCGATGTGAAATATTTTAATACTGCGAATCAACCCATTTTCGAATCTACTGAGCTGAAAGAGTGGTTCGATGATTACGTCATTGATACGATTCTCCATCAGATAGAAGAATTTGAAGGCAAAGGTTCTGGATGGAGTCTGAGAGAGATTTTAAGTTTGATTGTCAATATGAACTACTATCAACCTATACATGGGAGCTCACACCTACCATTACCAGCGCCTATACAGAAAAAACAGGCATGCGTGAATGTCATGAATCGGGATGAAGAATGTTTCAAATGGGCCGTCCTGTCCGCCCTACACCCCGCAGAGAGTAATCCCCAACGAATCGGCAGTTATAAGCCGTATGCGAACAAGCTCAACTTCCGAGGTATCGATTTCCCAGTAACACTCAAGCAAGTGCGGAAGTTTGAGGAACAGAATGATGTGTCGGTCAATGTTTTCTTACTAAAGAGACGGAACAACTCTTACTCAGTCTGTACAGCTCATTTGACTAATTCACACAAAAACAAGCACGCGAATCTATTACTCATTCAAGATTATTATATCGATGAAGAAGAAAGTATAGATGAGAGGCAGCATGCTGATCAACCTCCCAAATATCATTATTTGTGGATCAAAGACTTATCCAAGCTATTGAGAGGTCAAGTGACACGATTCAAAGGACGAATACATATCTGCGATCGATGTTTACATTATTTCCTGACAGAGAGGCAGCTGATTGATTATCGCATAGATTGTATTCAATTGAGTAGATGTAAAATACAATTACCCAGTATAGAGAATAATGAACTATTCTTCAAAAATTATAAAAATCGTGAAAAAGTCCCGTATATCTTATACGTAGATTTTGAAGCCATACTAAAACCTTCGACCATTCGAGGCACTCTCCAGAATCATCAGGCCCTCAGTGTTGGGTACTACTTGAAAAATAGCTTCGATGCTTCAAAATCATATTATAAGAGCTATCGGCAAGAAGTGGAGCATGATGGTCGTTTAGGGATATTAACACCAGCCCAATGGTTCGTGAAAGAGCTCAAGAAGATAGCTTTTGAGTGCGATACACTCTATAAGAATCCTAAGCCCATGATTTTTACGGACGAAGATGAAAGAGACTTTGAATTGGCTAAAAAATGTCACATTTGTCAAAAAGCCTTTACGCAAGCAGACAAAAGGGTTCGCGATCATTGTCATTTGACAGGTAACGCTCCACTCCATTTTTCTGTATTTATCTATTAATGATGTAATAAAATCAAGTTTTGATTCAATTCCAGGCTTTTTCAGAGGGGCTAGCCATTCCAGATGCAATCTTTCATATCAGTCCTCAAGATATATTCCCACCTTGTTCCACGGATTATCTAATTATGATTCGCACCTTATTATCTCAGAACTCGCTTCAGATAAAATTCTGAAAGGGCGTGTATCGATTCTCGCAGAGAACAAAGATCGCTATGTTACGTTATTGGTGTTCGGGTATTGGGTTTTCCGTCTCCCAAGCGCGAAGTTGTCGTGCTGGGTGTTTGTGAAGGGGTTGGATGTATAGAATGATCTTGACACGAGAATAAGATTGACTGTTACTTTATTCCACGGCTAGTATCTCAATGTAAAGAGACCTATCAAATGATTTGACTTCTACTGACAGGGCCAATCCGTGAATATATGTCGTTGTTCGCAAGTTTCCAACCGAATATTCTCCAAAAAAAAAACACTCCAAACCCTTCAGACGGAACCCACGTCGGGCGCCAGTTTTTATGTTACGTTATTGGTGTTCGGGTATTGGGTTTTCCGTCTCCCAGGCGCGAAGCTGTCGTGCTGGGTGTTTGTGAAGGGGTTGGATGTATAGAATGATCTTGACACGAGAATAAGATTGACTGTTACTTTATTCCACGGCTAGTATCTCAATGTAAAGAGACCTATCAAATGATTTGACTTCTACTGACAGGGCCAATCCGTGAATATATGTCGTTGTTCGCAAGTTTCCAACCGAATATTCTCCAAAAAAAAAACACTCCAAACCCTTCAGACAGAACCCACGTCGGGCGCCAGTTTTTACGTTACGTTATTGGTGTTCGGGTATTGGGTTTTCCGTCTCCCAGGCGCGAAGCTGTCGTGC
This sequence comes from Eretmocerus hayati, assembly GCA_029851415.1. Classification (NCBI taxonomy): domain Eukaryota; kingdom Metazoa; phylum Arthropoda; class Insecta; order Hymenoptera; family Aphelinidae; genus Eretmocerus; species Eretmocerus hayati. Next base: position 46,584,192 of record CM056744.1, read on the forward strand.
TGGGTGTTTGTGAAGGGGTTGGATGTATAGAATGATCTTGACACGAGAATAAGATTGACTGTTACTTTATTCCACGGCTAGTATCTCAATGTAAAGAGACCTATCAAATGATTTGACTTCTACTGACAGGGCCAATCCGTGAATATATGTCGTTGTTCGCAAGTTTCCAACCGAATATTCTCCAAAAAAAAACACTCCAAACCCTTCAGACGGAACCCACGTCGGGCGCCAGTCTTTACGTTACGTTATTGGTGTTCGGGTATTGGGTTTTCCGTCTCCCAGGCGCGAAGCTGTCGTGCTGGGTGTTTGTGAAGGGGTTGGATGTATAGAATGATCTTGACACGAGAATAAGATTGACTGTTACTTTATTCCACGGCTAGTATCTCAATGTAAAGAGACCTATCAAATGATTTGACTTCTACTGACAGGGCCAATCCGTGGCTGCGTTTACCTGTCTCGCGTGACTGACTCGGACCGTAAGCTCGAGTTAATACTAACAACTACTTACCCTAAAAATGAACTCCCCAACTGAACTCTTGCAGTTACTCAAATACAATCGGTGCGACCCCGATGTCGCACCGCGCAATGGATGGAGGGGCGCTCCAAATTTTCCCATTGCGATCATTCGGCTCGAGGCCTGTACGAGCCTCTCGCAACATCATTCATATATATAACATACACTACAGCTACATCAGTTTCACAAAATACGTTGATGGAACTGTCATCAACTTCAGATTCTTAGATTCTTTCCGTTTCCTGTCATCATCTCTAGGAAGGTTGGCCAGCTATCTACCTCATCATACCATCACGAGAAAAACCTTCCAAGCTGACGGACTGACTGGTGATCAAATCAAACTCCTCACGAAGAAAGGAGTCTGTCCTTACGACTATACTAGCTCTCTTGAGAAATTGAAAGAGACACAGCTACCAGATAAGCAAGATTTCTATAGTAAATTGAATGAATGTTCGATAACTGATGAAGATTATGCGCATGCTCAAGAAGTATGGGAAAAACTCAACATGCAAACACTTGGGGAGTATTCAGATATTTACTTAAAAACTGATGTACTACTGCTGGCAGATGTTTATGAAAATTTCCGATCGAACTGTATGGTAGCATATGGGCTCGATCCAGCACACTATTATACCACACCTGGTTTCAGTTGGGACTGTGCTCTCAAAATAACTGGAGTACAACTGGATTTGATAACAGATATTGATATGCTTTATATGGTGGAGAAAGGTGAGATATACTTATGACTATTTACAGACGAAAATATGATCAACGTTCTTTCGACATCCTAATTCCACGATTCAGGTATCCGCGGTGGGATCAGCATGACTGCCAACAGATATGGCAAGGCCAACAACCCATTCATGAAGGAAGGCTATGATCCAACTCAACAAGAACATTATCTAATATACCTGGACTGTGTGAACCCCTACGGGTGGGCTATGACTCAGCACCTCCCCGTAGGCGATCTCAAATTTGTAGAAAATATTCAGGAAAAAGATCCAGATTTTTATGCTGTAGCGGATGATAGTCCAATCGGCTACATATTGGAGGTTAATTTGGAATACCCCAGATCAATTCATGATGAGCATCGGGATCTACCTTTCTGCCCGGAACACAGAGCGCCCCCAGGCTCTAAAAAAAAGAAATTTCTCACGACTTTATATGATAAGGAACGCTATGTCATTCATTACAGAGCACTGAAACAGGCTCGTGAACATGGTCTGATAGTCAAAAAGATACATAGAGCTATTCAATTCAGGCAAAGTCCACGGCTGAAGTCTTATGTGACTCATCACACACAGAAACGAGCTGAAGCCCAGAATGAGTTTGATAAGGCGTTCTTTAAGGTAAGTCAGGAATGTTTTGTTCATCAACCAGGAATCATTTGTGATACGCGGATCAGTCCTCCTGAATTCTCTGAACGTATGAGACTTCGATGCTGATAACGTTGTCACAATGGAACAGTTTTTTCGCCAGAAACTCTTTGAACGCGACGTGGAAGACTGGCACACCCGTATAATTAACGAAGGTCTTCCCTTCCCCATCACGGAGCTTGAATCTCTGGTTAGATAACTTCCTCCCTCCTAGAATTAAGAAAAAAGGAAAGAAAAAAAAAGTAGAATAAATTGAAAAACTTTGATTATATCCAATGAGCTAAGAAAAATAAATAAATAAGAAATGGAAATGAATTAACAAGGCAACTTTGATAAATGAGAAAGAAGAAAAATTCCCTTTTTTGTTTTCTTTTGGGTTTCTTTACTCACCTCGCTCCAACTTCCGGAGACAACTCTGATTTCCCGACTTTGTTTTGGTTTCTTTCCCACTGCTTTTGGCCCAGTGTGAGCGGGTGAACCGAATGACACTGCAGAAACATTAACTCATTGTACTTATTCCCACTTATTAACGAATATGACCACTCCTATTAATTTTGCTGCTTCTTCGATTCAAAACTCAATAAATTGTATCTCGATGGTATTTACGAAACTCGTCATTTTATCTTACTTTGCTATTCTCATTTTTGAACGCATGTCACTTTTTTGCGAAATTTCGACCTAACCCTTAGTATTTTAGTTATTAATTTATATGTACTACTTTGTAATCACTATCACACCAGACGGGGTCCTACCCCAAGGTGAAATGAAGATTAAACAAACAAACAAACAACACTTTTTGATTTTATAGCTCCTGACAAACTCAACGTTCGGCAAGACGATGGAAGATGAGAGGAAGCGGATAAATGTGAGGCTGGTGAATAAATGGTTCGGTAGATGCGGCGCCGAAGCTCAGATTGCTAGCCCTGATTTCCATAGCGTGTCATTTCAAATGACCTCGTTGCCATACAGAAACTCAAAACTGAGATCACTATCCAAAAACCTCGACACATTGGGCTCAGCGTTTTGGACGTTTCAAAGGTTCATATGTATGACTTTTATTACTCAAAAATGAAGCGATGGCTTGGGTCAAGATGCAAGCTACTCTACATCAATACTGACGGAATCATCCTGGACTGCGATCAAGTCAATGTTTATGACGTGATGAAGAATCACTCAGAACACTTTGATACATCAGATTATAACGATGATAATCCTTTCGGATTGGAGCGAAAGAATAAGAAAATTGTAGGTCTTTTCAAAGATGAATGCAATGGTGAAATTATGACAGAATTTATTGGTCTTCGCAGTAAAATGTACAGTCTTCTCATACGAAATAAATCACCCGTACTCAAGGCAAAAGGAGTCAAAACGGGTGTCGTGAAGAGTTCATTGACCTTCGAAGATTACAGGGGTTGTCTTTTTCAAGGCAATGTCTTGCGACGTTACCAAAACACGATTCGTTCCAGAAATCATCAAATTTACACGGAGCGTCATGAGAAAATTGCTCTGAGTCCATACGATGACAAGCGCTATCTGATTCCTGGAGAAACTGATACTCTCCCGTGGGGGCACAAAGACATACCCACTGAAATTCCGAGAAATCCTCTCGTTGAAGAAGGGTTTCTCCCTCGAGGAATGGATCAAGGAGAACCGATCCAAACAGCTGGTGATATCGAAGTTGATACGCAGAAACAGCAAAATACTGCGGATCTCATGGACTTCTTCTTGGACGAGGATTTGCTCAAAGAATTCGGAGAACCTTTCCAAGTTGGAGGGGCTGAGGTCAATGAGCAGCATCAGAGATCTGATGAAACGAACTATGATTTGGAAGATATTTTCCTGGATGTGGAACTGCAGAGAGAATTCGAAGAACCTTTCCAAGGCGGAGTGGGGAGAGGTCTACAAAACGGCGGTACCTCTGAGCAGGAGCTCATTCGAGTCCAAGTTGAGCTAGAGAGCGGAGTTCCCCCTGCCAAAAGAATCCGTTCATAGATTTCAATCTCGTAAGTGAAACCATGTATTACCTAAGATCTCGTCCGTGAGTGTGTATGCTCTTTTTGATTATAGATTGATAGGACTTTCATTCATTTCCAGAAAGTGGATCTTGACAAATTGAATGAGATAGCCAGTACCACAGAAGAGAAAAAACGCTGGGAGGAGCTGGATAAGGGTGCAACCTACCGAGTGACTGAAATAAGAAAACTTAAAACAACATACGACCCGCGTATGCTTACTATCATTGAGGAAATGAATGGGAAATCCCAGATTTGGCTCCCCAAACGAACCTCAGATGCCTCATACGATGATAATCTAATGTTTGAATACTTAGCAGCAAAAGCCAGTAAGTTGGAGCTGAATATCTTAAACTTAGGTGATAGCAAATTCAAATTTGTATAACATGTATTCGAAAATAAAGAGATAGAAGAAGCCTAATGGAGGGAGAGATACTGAATGACTCATGGTTTTTATACTCGAGGAAATTTATTTTTCCAAGTATACTAATCATAAGTATTTCACTGGCTGATCTCTACTGGGAAAGAGCGCAGGTGGGGGCTTTTTTCCCTTCCTCAAATTATAACTGATCTTTGTCTATCCATGAATTGTGTGAACTATCAAATCCCAACCACTTAACATAGACTTGATTACCACTTTTTTTCAAAACTTTTTCAACCAAGTATATATCAGGATACTTAACTTTCAAAAGCTCTTGCTCATAGAAACCTCCGGCTACTGGTTGATTCTGATAATCATGCAAATGATATGTGATTGGTTTTGTTTTCCGAATTTCTCGAACTGTAAATATTTCCGTTGTCCAGTTAGGCGTGTAACCTTTCTCAAATACGTGTTTGAGCTTGCTCACTCTAATTTTATCACCAACTTTGAATTTTGGAGGTTTCAAGACCCTATTATCTACAGGAAAATTTCTCAAAACTTGTGCTTCGTTTTCGGGAGTAACATCTTTGGGCCTCATAGATGTTTTGCGATGTTTTCTTCCATTATATGAAGGAAGAAGTTCTGGAAGTATTATTATCCTCTAATAATTCCCCTGGAGACTGAAGGCTAAATACATGTTTTGCTTAAGTGTGCGATTGAAACGCTCCACTATTCCAGCTTTCTTGTTGCTATGAGTTGAGTACAGGTTTATTCCATAATGATCCATAAGATCTCGAAAAGTCTTGTTATAAAATTCTCTGTCCTCATCAGTCTGTAGGTTTTTGGGGGCTCGTCCTTGTTGGAATATAGAAGCCATTGCTTTCGTAACGTCAGCGGCGGTCTTTGATTTTACTGGAACAGCCCAAGCATACTTGGAGAAATTATCTATAACAGTTAGCAGATATCTAAAACCTCTATTCTCTCTCGAGAAGGGCTGCATCTCCACAAGGTCGGCTTGCCAGGTTTCATCCAGACCGCGGATATCATATTCTCTCCGCGGGTAGTTTCGACGAGCTGGCTTATGCAGTTCCTCCACCACAGCTCGCTTATTGACCATTACTCTAGATTATCGAAAGATCTTAGACTTCAAAATTTCCTTGAAAATTTCTGCCGAGCCACTTGTATTGATATTTGTATCCGCTTTAGATTCAATGATACTCAGTAACTCATCAGTGCTTCTTTGGAGTCCTGCTTGTAATAAATCAATCGTCGATCTGATATGCTGAACGTCGTTTTTCAATTTTTCCGTAGCCTCTCTTAATTTCCGGGTTCTTGATTCTATAAGGTCTTGAAAAGTTCTCAAATTCACCGCATCATGATCGCTGATGGGAGCCGCTACATGACACAACCTCTCATCCTCTAGGTCAAACTGCGCATCCGCAGTCAGCTTGAATCCGAATCCAGGTGGACCTCGAGCTCCCTCAGCCCGAATCACTCTCGAAGTACGTCCGAACACATCAACGCTCATTGTGATACTGACACTGTCTACCAGAACTAGTTCAATATATAGCCCGCCTCTCTAAGCTCTTCAATAATTGAATGAATCTCATTGTCATGATTTCGGTTACCAGCAGATCGTTCAGCAACAAGTAATTAAAGGTGATCAACTAGTTCGTTAGGGTCATTCCGATAAACATAATCTTTCCTCCTACCAATCTGTGCAAATTTATATTGAGGTAATAATCCGGCTCCAGATTTTTTATTCGTCAGTTTGAACCCCCCACTTTCTTCCGAAAAAAGTGGTTTGATGATATCGTGGAATTTTCTGCTCGTGGAACCTCGGAGCGTCTCACTCGCCTGATGCTTCTTCCTATGCGCACTCGTTGCTTGCAGAATCTGACCATAACATTTCTTATCCTCTTCTGTGATTAAACTTATGTTTGGCTGTTTCTTCCAAAGTAGTTCGAGGAGTCCAATCGTAGCCGGATAAGATATATTATGCACTATTATGTCCTTATCTATCTGAATTTCTGAATTACCGAGCATCTATCGGTCCCCTTCTACGTATACCTCATATATTCTATCAATCTCATCAGGATTTTTCACGTATGGAGATTTTGAAGCAGATTTAGGCTCAGGTTCGCTGTCCGTCTCTATCTCGCTCTCTGATGAGTCGAATAATGGAGTCGTTTCATAACTTGTCTCAGTCGCTAATGGAAAGTTGTCAGATTCCCCTGAAGACTCAGCTCCAAGAAATTGAATTGATGTTGGTCTTTTGCGGATTTTTGGTCGAGACTTTGATGCATTCTTACGATTGGGTGAGGGGAGTTGTGGTTTACTATTTTGAGCAATTATTTCCTCCAAGGGTCCTACGATTGGTTTAAATGTGTCATCCAACACTTTCTGCTGGTCCGACCTCTCTGATCTTAATAAATCATATTTATGCTTCACAGCTCTCCTTGCTCTTTCGAGCTGTTTGAGTATATTTTCTTCCCTTTTCAGTTCAGACATGTTGATTGGTTGAACCGTAAAAAGAGACTGATAGAGAAAATTATGAATTTGATATATTTATAGCCAAAGAATCAAAATCTTTTCTATCTCGACCATTATTGATATTCCTATCTTTGTCAATAACAATGAAGCCATGCTTATCATTCCAGCAAGCGGGACATAAATCTTTGAATGTTTGAAAAGACATATCAGTATTGACGTGATTGCCGTAGACGTGCTTCAGATTTTTCTCGTCTTGTCTGAAGAAAAACAATAGATTAACATTATCTCGTACAAGGTGTTTCGGCACCTGGGCGTACGATTGGACGAGACACATCACATCCACGCTTCTGTGTTTGCCCATGCAAAAGAAAGCTTTAACAGTATCTTGCTTTTCGCAAGCTATATCATCGAAAATCATCACTGAATTTGGGCGCGCTTTTTCTGGTGATATGACATCCTCGTGGTCGCTGAAAGGGAAATATTGTAGGCCCTCGATAGGTTCAAGTACATCTTTCAGAAATTGATATTTTGGCTGATTAAGTGATTTAGAATAAACGTAGACGTTTTCAAATCTCAGACCATTTTCATGGATTAGAAGTGCTAAGAGGCTATTTGTTTTGCCGCAGTTAGATGGACCACGGAAGACCGCCCTAATCGTATCGGGGAGTAAATCGCCGTGACGCCTAGTCTTCCGCTCTTCTTGCACTATGCTATCGAAATTCAACACTGGCAATTTCGTAGAACTTGATGAAAAATCCATCTTTCTGAGTCGGATTCCGGCATCACACTGATCCTGCTGATATATAAGAGATCCATTGTATAGCTCTCCAATCATTCGGTTCGAGACATCCGTAGAGTGATGATCATTCACGTTCAGCGTAGGAAGAAAACGAAAGTTGGTCATGGTATATTGAACGAAATCATCAATCGACTCCCCATTGAACTTCATTTACCAGGCTATCAATTCTGCGATCCTGGAACAAAATTAGCTAAGCGTTTGGCTCGAGGTGATCGAGGGATCGATGAATTGGATTCCGCGTGCAGAGAACGCGATATATTGTATTCGAAGAATCGAGAAGACCTTGAGGCCCGACATCGTGCGGATAAAATACTCCAGGAAAAGGCTTGGGCAAGAGTTCTTGCTAAAGATTCTGGTATTCGTGAAAAAGCAGCAGCTTGGGTTGTCACTAACGCCATGAAGCTGAAAACGAGGTTTGGGATGGGAATCAAGAAAAAAGTTAAGAAGAATAAGAAGGGAGGTGTAAAAAAGAAAAAGAGTAAGGGGGTCTCGACGCTAGCCAAGGTTGTCAAAGCTGCTAAAGCACCAATCCAGAATAAATCAGCTGCTGAAGCTATAAAGACAGCTCTGAGGAGAGCGCGAGCAGCTGTCGAAACGAGTGGAAGATGCTCAGGAGTCAAAATTCCTAGAATACTACCAATTCTTAGAAAAACTGGAGGTTTCTTACCTTACCTAATCCCCCTCTTTTCCGGACTCAGCGCTACCGGAGCTTTAGCTGGCGGAGCTGCGGGAGTTGTGAAAGCAATCAATCAGGCAAAATCTGCGCAACGGCAACTGGAGGAGGCTCATCGGCATAATAAGACTATGGAGGCAATCGCAATAGGCAAAGGCCTATATCTCAAACCTTACAAGACGGGGTTTGGACTCTATCTCAAACCTTACCTGGGCAACGGATTGAAAAAAAAAGTTTAAAGTGAATTTACCCAAAAGGGCATTATCCAACTTCGATATTCTCAAGTACGCTAAGGAATTGGGAATACCACATTTCCGTGGTGTTTTTATGCGCAATGAGCTACCACCTAGGCCGCACTATGAGGAAAGAATGGTTATTAACCTCGATGATTCTGATAATCCTGGGACCCATTGGGTAGCCTTCAAGAAGAAAGGGGATGACGTTGTATACTTTGACAGTTATGGTGACCTCCAACCTCCGATTGATGTCATGTTATATCTTAGGGTTGACAAGGTCAAGTACAATACAAACAGATATCAGCAATTCAATACTTATAATTGTGGTCACTTGTGCTTGAAATTTTTATGCGATGAGTTGTGATAGGCTATATAATGAGCAGCCATCTCAGGATTCCCACATTCTACTCCAAACTGTCATGGACACCACAACTTTACTCTTTTGAGGAACATCTTTCATACTTGAAGTTATATATGATCCTATAATAGAGTTGAAGCCGAATACCCCATACGTCTGCGCCTTGGCTGACTTTCTGTCTTCCTATTCCTTCCCTAACATTGATGAAAGTAATAACAAGCTATACGTTGCTGATAAAGAGATTGTCATACCAACTGGTAGCTATGAGATTTCTGATATTGGAAAATACTTGATTGACGAACTGCTGAAACACAAAATAACGTTTAGATTGAAGCCTAACAATAATACGCTCTGCAGCGTAATTAGATGCAGCGCTGAAATTGATTTCACAAAGAAAGACTCGATTGGTTCATTACTTGGTTTCTCGCCTCAAATTCTCAAGGCTAACACATGGTATACTTCTGATACGCCTGTGAGGATTCTGAAAACTAATGCGCTGAGAATTGAGTGTAATATTATTACTGGTGTTTACATAAACAATCGGAGAGCCCATACGCTTCATAATTTCTCCCCAACCGTAGGTCCAGGTCATAAGATTAATCAAGTCCCCTCACAGCGAATCTATCATTCAGTTGCTGTGAGGGACGAGGTGAAATATGTTCAGCTCAAAATAGGAGATCAAGACGATAACTTGGTTGACTTCCGAGGTGAACCAATCACAATCAGAATCCATCTCTGCTCCAACGAATTCCGCAATGGGAATTAATTATCATAATCAAGGCTATAGAGGCAACAGACCATGTCGATAATCAAGGCTATAAAGGCAACAGACCATGTCAAAACTCCGTGCTCCCAGAGTGTTAACACGTCATCGGATCGAATTCCTCAAGAGTCTCGGGTTTCGAGTAAGTCCTGGTGGAAAATAACATTCAATCTATTTTGCTGTTCTAAAAAAGATGGGAGACGTTCTCGATATTCAATCTTCCGTCGTTTTCGATGATGATATCTCTCACTATGAAGTGCATGCTCATCAGCAAATCACTGGACCACACTTCAACAACAATGATGAGATTCGTATATCCATTCAACATCAGGATCTATGCGTCCTTCCATCGAAGAGTTCAATACGCGTTTCTGGACGCTTAACTACTGATGATAATGCTCCTACGCAACACACTAAGTTTGTTAATAATGGAGTTGCCCATATGTTTGAAAAGGTTAGATTAGAAATCAATGGCATTGAGATAGATAAGTGCAAGAATGTAGGGATAACCTCTCTGATGAAAGGATGGGTTTCATTCACGCCAAAGGAAAATTTAGAAAATGCAGGGTGGACTGGTGTTGATGGAATTGAGAGTATTGTCGACGATAACGGCAACTTTGATGTTCCCGTTCCTCTCAAATCGATATTAGGCTTCGCCGAAGATCATAGGAAAGTTATCATCAACACTAAACATGAGTTGATACTTCGTCGGGCTCACACTGATGATAATGCAATCAATTCAACAATTTATCATACTGGGACACCCCAGTTGGCAACTGGGAGAAATGGAAGATTAACTTGACTCGACTTGAATGGCACATGCCTTATGTGACTCCATCCAACGAGTGTAAAATTAGACTCCTAAATCAGCTGCAGAAAGGTAAATCCATCACAATACCTTTCCGCTCATGGGAACTTTTCGAATACCCTTCACTCCCACGAACCTCGAACAAAGTTTGGACGGTTAAAACATCTAATCAGTTAGAGAAACCACGTTTTGTTATTCTTGGATTTCAGACTGGTCGTAAAAGTATTAAAAACAAGGATGCGAGTCAGTTTGATCACTGTAACATCAAAAATATCAAACTATTCCTCAACTCCCAGTATTATCCCTACGGAAATCTTAATCTAGACATAAGCTCAAACCAGTACGCTCGACTATACGATATGTATCAAAATTTCCAGAACGTATATTACGAAAAATATGATGATTCTGAGCCATTGTTGAATAGGAGAGAGTTCATAGGAAAATTGCCACTTATTGTCATAGATTGCTCAAAACAGAACGAGTCTTTGAAAAATACTCCAGTAGATGTGAGATTGGAATTCGAAGCAAAGGATAATTTCCCCGAAAATACGACAGCATACTGCTTAATTATACATGATCGAATTGTGGAGTATAACCCCATGAGTAAGTCGTGTAGAGTCTTCATTCACCAGTACAGTTCACTCCACATATAAACCATAGTTGAATCAATGCGATTTCATTTGCACCCAACATGGCGTATGTTGTGGACCTGCAAGGTTTTAAACAGCCAGTCAATGACTACCTGTTGAAAGAGTTGGCCATATCTGCTCTTAGTGACAATTCGAAACCATTAGTCTTGGACCTGCAAGGTTTTAAACAGCCAGTCAATGACTACCTGTTGAAAGAGTTGGCCATATCTGCTCTTAGTGACAATTCGAAACCATTAGTCTTCCTTTTCAAGGAACCGTTTCCACTAAAAAGACTATCTCAAAAATATGTCTAACTAAATCTATGGCTTGAGCATCAGCATCATGGGATCCCATGGTATTCAGGCAATATTCCATTTACTGAGATTGGAAATGTCCTCCGAGGGGCTCTACAGGACGCTGACGAAGTGATTGTTAAGGGTTCAATCAATCAACAATGGTTGAACCATTTTGGTTTTAAGTGCGAGATATCACAGAATCTGGCTACCTAGGTGTGGATGCACTGTACAATCAAAAACATGTAACAGTATGTCCACATCATACCAAGTCACGCAAACCAGTTTGCGCGGCTCACAATGTTGAGCTCATGAAAAAACTCCTGAAGGAACATATGGTTACTACATATGAAGCTATGGAAATTGAAACTTGATGTGCTCAATTCCCGTTAACTCCTTAGGGAAACGGGCACATATGCGAGATACTTTCTTATACACACCCAAAATACTATGAGGATCCGAGCACACGCTCATACATTGTAGGATACTACAAGGAAGCGGGCTCGCCTCCCAACACGCGTAGGATACTACGAGGAGGCGGGCTCGCCTCCTTGTAGCTTACCTACTGACCGAAAATCCTTTTGGGTGAGAAATATACCCCAAAACCCAGCAAATTAACCCGCAAGTGCCCGGATGCTCGGACCGAAAATTCTTTTGGGGGAGAAATATACCTTATGGCCATGTCGGAGCCTCGCGGCACAAACGGGGTTACAACTTACACGATGGTTTTTCCATCGATTGAGACGGGGTTGGTCGCAAATGACTCGGAATTGCTTCAGGAATGTGCCTCTGGTACGACCCAAGAGGATAAACGTCTCTCACTCTTGATGAGGAATCGAAGAATCGAGGGATATTCCAATTCTGATTCTCAAAGAGCGCGACTTTGCACCTTACATCGAGTTTGAGGGGGATAGAGACGTTTATTCTCACGTATCGTACCAGAGGCACATTTCTGGAGCAATTTCGAGTCATTTGCGACCACTCCCGTCTCAATTGATGGAGAGACCATCGCGTAACTTGTAACCCCGTTTCACGCGAGACTACGACACGGCCTTCAAATGCAGGAAAGCAAATTGACCCGCACCGGATGCTCGGACCGAAAATTCTTTTGGGGGAGTAACTCACCCTAAATCTGGCTTTTGGGATTTAGTTTTCCCTCTCACAGAATTTCTTGTTCCAGCGATCGACTCAGCATCCGGTTATTTTCGGATTTTCTTGTTTCTTTTTATAGGATTTTCTTGTTCTCCTGCGGTATAGGATCTAACCCCCATTCTCCCGAGGGACTTCCTTATCCGGGTTATTCGCGGGTTCGATCTCCCTTTTGGGTTGTGGGGTTTATTACTTTCCCCGACAGAATTATGGTCCGCGCATCCGGGCATTTCCGGGACACTCAGCCTTTTTGAGTATTGGGTTTTATTTCTCCGCCAAAAGGATTTCCTATCCGAGCATCCGGGCACTTGCGGGTTAATTTGCCTACCTGGGTTTTGTGGTATACTTCTCCCTCAAAAGAATTATCGTTCCGAGCATCCGGGCACTTGCGGGTCGATTTGCCTTTCTTATGTTTTGGGGTATATTCCTCCCCAAAAAGAATTTCCGGTCCGAGCATCCGGGCACCTGCTGGTTAATTTGCCTTCCTGGGTTTTGGGGTATGTTTCTCCCCATAAAGAATTTTCGGTCCAAGCATCCGGGCATTCGCGGGTTAATTTGCCATCCTGGGTTTTGGGGTATATTTCTCCCCAAAAAGAATTTTCAGTCCGAGCATCCGGGCACTTGCGGGTTCATTTGCCATCCTGGGTTTCGGGGTATATTCCTCCCCATAAAGAATTTTCGGTCCGAGCATCCGGGCACTTGCGGGTTGATTTGCCTTCCTGGGTTTTGGGGTATATATCTCCCCAAAAAGAATTTTCGGTCTGAGCATCTTCTGGCACTCGCGGGTTAATTCGCCTTCCTGAGTTTTGTGGTATGTTCCTCTCCCAAAAGAATTTCTGGTATATTACATACATATATATTAGGGTGGGCCGAAAAATGGATTTTTTTCCAAATCAAAACGCTTTGGGTCCCAGTTTTTGAATATAAAGGTTTTTCACTCGTTTTTTGCGTTATTTTTCAAACTGATCGAATGAGACGGAGAACGCACCCGGGATCTAAATCATCTTACAGAACATAAATTCTCATAGATTTTCGCACGTAGGAACCGAATTCGTGGTTCGCTTGAGCCTCAGGAGTTAAGGTTCTCTGTAGAATGGAAGACAACGATCGTAGCGAACAAACGGCACTTCTCCGAAAAACAACAAATTACGTTAAAATCGGTATGTGTGGAAGAGCTCCCTATTTCTGGGTCCAAAACAATACCACACTACTTTAGTTACGTATTTTGACCTGCTGAAAATGATCGTGGTGGTTTTAGGGAGCTTTGATGTGTGAAATTCAAGTAAAGAGGAGTCGATGACCGATGTGTCAAAGCCCGTGTTATAACGATATGCAGTCAATGCATAAGCATAGGATGAAAATCGCTTGTCGTCGTCTGCTTGATACCTCCATTTTACGTATCCAAGCTCCCTAAAACCACCCGGATCGTTTTCAGCAGGTCGAAATACGTAAGAAAAAGTAGTGTGGTGCCGTTTTGGACTTAGAAATAAGGAGCTCTTTCACACATACCGAATTTAACGTGATTTGTTGCTTTTCGGAGAAGTGCCGTTCTTTCGCTACGATCGTTGTCTTCCATTCTACAGAGAGCCTCAACTTCTGAGGCTCAAGCGGACCACGAATTCGGTTCCTACGTGCGAAAATCCATAAGAAATTATGTTTTGTAAGATGATTTAGATCCCGGGTGCGTTCTCCGTCTCATTCGATCAGTTTGAAAAATAACGCAAAAAACAAGTAAAAAACCTTCATTTTGAAATTCTTCAGGGCTCTTGCTCCAGCAGAAAACCTCATTTTGAAAATCGCAGGAAAATTTTTTCTTTATCTAACGTGCTAAATGGCAAAAACTGGGACCCCAAGCGTTTTGATTCGGAAAAAATTCCATTTTTCGGCCCACCCTAATGTATATGACACCGCGAAAACCCCGAATTAATTCGCTCTCGACATAATTCTCACATAGACGGGATAAGTTATTTTGGAAATTGTTTGTCCGTGCCTACTCGATGTATTCCAAAAATGATCAAATACTTTTGTTCATCTGTAATCCGCTCGCTTTTTCATCGCTTTTATTCAATCACAATTATCTACGTGACTTGTTTTGCCCCTTGCCTATATGCATGCCGCTGGGCATTCATACCTCCGCTGGTATGAATCGCAGCGTTATGCTACGGCGCATCCATACTGTGCCATCCATACCTAGCGAGGTATGCATACCTGGCCGGGTATGCACCCCCTGGAAGTTGGGAAAAAAAGGTCAAAGGAGAAATCTGAGAAAATTCACCCTGGATAAGTCGTATTTTCTCAATCCATTGCAAATGTTTTCAACAATTGCTCAGGCCCCAATTTTTTTTGAACAAATAATGAAATCGTACCACCTATTAGTAGCGATATTTCCGCGTGAAGACGGAAATACGGGATAAAAATAATTGCTCATCATTGCTCACGATCAGATCTTAATTGCTCAGCCCTTCAAATTAATCAGAATCGATTTCTGTCATTCTGAGCAATAAAAAACTGCAATTGCCTCTTGTCACAGGACAGGGCGCAATGCGCATGCGCTCTGCGGAACGCGGAACTGCGGTACGGCCCGCGCGGTAAAATCGAATGGGCTGTTGAGGACCCTCAAAGTCTAACCAACTAACCAAGTATTTTACTTGAACAATTGATTGAATGTGCTAATGAAGAGTTTCCGAATGAGATGCGAGTCTTTGCCTCGTGGGTTAGCCAATGCAAATAAATAAAAAATGAGGCAAGGACTTGCTTCGAGAAATTCGGAAAGTATCCATTGACTCCAAGTGTACACGTGTGTAAGAGGGTTTCCATGGAACTTTCAACTGATGACCCTCCGAAAAAGGAAAAAAAATTTCCATCGCACACGTTTGAGAAGGGTTTTATGTGATTCTAAGACCTCGAAAACATGTAAAAAAAGTGGTGCCACTCTGTTCCAAGTCAAGATATCTGGTTCAGAACGACAAGTACGGAATTCCACTCTTTGAACATTCGTGAATCAACTCCAATCGAGTAGATTCGATTCAAAACATTGTCTAGACGATCGATACGGATTATATTTTGCCTGACTTGACTTTCAAATGAATTTCATCATCGATTTCTCCGAAATTCGGTGTAAATTTCCAAAATCGAGTCACGACTTATGAGTCTCATTTCAATTTCTAGAGTATACTGTGGTGTTGTTTTGTTCATATTTCAGCCGTGTACTATGTAGAAATCAAGAAATACGCGATACCATCACATTTACAGACTTATTTAGCTTACCATCGGGATTCAAATATTTCTCCTTAGCTCCTCACAGAAATACCGGTCGACAATTTCAACTCAGAACAGTGCGGTTATATGGGTGATTCCGCCGAAAGTGTGATTTTTTGGGGCCAAAATCGTCGCAGAGAGTGATTTGGGTCAAAAAATTATTTCAGCCCCAGACGAGTTCCGGTGTCTCGTAGCAGTTGATTTACACTTGTTTGGGCACAAAAAGGAAGTATCTAGAGCCACGTATCTCAAAAGTGGAACCAAACGGAGATATGTGTAGTTTAGGGGTTCGTAAAGGGGACGGAATTGGCATTTCGCCTTAGAAAAATTCCCACAGCTCGCCAACTAATCGTAGACTCTTTTCCGCATAGATTTGATCCAATGCAACCAAATACTTGGAGAGAATGTGTTTCACGAAGCGATATAGCGCGTTGGGGAGGAGCACAACATGGGGACGGAATTGATCGAAAATTTTGTACGCCATTTCGAAAACACGTTTATGTGGTGCACTCGGCCGCGGATTCTAGTTTTCGGTTCATGTCGCACAAGAATTAGGTGTATTTGGGTATCTGGAAATCAACCTCATTAGTTAGAAAGGCTCAATAGACTATCGGGAACTTTGCTGACCTAATTAGTGTTGTGCGAGCAGTTTCGGTGCAAATCCGTCTTCAAAATGTCGCAAGTCCGTGCGCAAACTAAACAAGTAATTTTGATTCGCAAAGTGGTGAAATATTTTGTTCGAAGTATCACGAATGGAAGTGCATAGCTACACATGAGGGTTTTCGACTCTGAATATGCGTTGCAGTGAATGCAAGAGTCAAAGGTAGGTTTTCGACAGGGGACGGAATTGACACATCGGCCCTTTATGAGGCACTACAAATTACGGGGACGTCAGAATCGACTCAAAAACTATTAACATACTTGCGCATTAATAGAATACACCCCAGAAGATTGTTATAATGCATATTCAAACCCTCAGAAACTTGAGGGAACTTGGAACACAGAAAATCACACTTTCAACGGAATCACTGATATCCTTTTTCTGATGAAGAAAAAAGAGCACAACGTCCCAACCCTGTGCTTCGCGTCTCCTGAGTATGACATCAAAAAATCACCATTTTCAAAGCCAGTGGCGCGATAACTTTATGAGCTTTGAAGCTTTATAAAATTTGTCCGGATCAACGTACACTCACAAACCAAACGGGATTCGGGTCTACGGCCTTGACAGATGGCTCAGAACTACATGTTCTACCCTCCCGAAAGTAACCCAGGACAGTTGACGTATTTTGCTCCATGATCACGGTCGAGAAGTTTGTTGTGGAGGATTTTGTGTGATTTTATCAGACATCATGTCAATTATTGGAATTGTAATCGTTCCAAGGAATTAATCAGACGACACTTCTATTATGTTATCAGTTTCGCACACTGCCTGAGCTTGATTGATTATGGACTTGTGATTCGCATTTTGAGTCGGCTCTCGCTTTGTATGAATATTTGAACTTGCGCTCATCCGTGTAGCTGCTGACTCACGTCAGCAGCTACACGGATGGCTGATGCACGTCAGCTGTTTCGCTCGCAAGCAGTTTCATAAGTATGACGAGATGTGGATATCGGTCTTTTAAGTGCTGCAAAGATCTCTCTTCTTGGAAATTTTTTTCCTGTCTCTTCTGTTTTTCCGGTCTCTGACTTGAATCAATTTCGAACTCGGTTTCGCGTAGACGCTCTACCAATTTTTCATTTGCTGGTTGCCGTTCGGTATTCATTGATTCTGTTCCTGAAATTTTCGATTTCCCGGCGTCAGCTCGGCGATGCGCGCGTGTGGATATGCGTACCGCCAGACAATTGGCACTCCACGACGGGTTTCTCCTTTCTTGTGGTTCTGCTGATGCGTAGAGCTCGTCTCGAGGTGATGCCAGGTTCTTTACACCTTCTCTGATAACCGGGTTACGTGATAGCGCGTCTGCCACTCCATTCAATCGACCGCTCCTGAAGATCAAGTCGAAATGGAATCTACCTTTTTTTGCTTTTTGAAACTTATGCCTCGTGTCATTTTTCGTTTCATGGAAATGACTCAACGGATCGTGATCAGTTACTACTGTGAATCTCCGGGCACACAGATACGGACGGTGGGCACGCGTGTCCAATATTCTCGATTCCTCTGTTGGAAATCGTCGAATGGAGTCGACCACCTTTCAGACTTTTCGACGAGTATGCTACCGGCCGACTTTTGTTCATATCACCAACTGCGAGTATTGATCCTACATCATCAGAGTTACCCAATACGACAAATTTTTCATCGCCTGATATCTTCGGACTCACAAACACGCTATCTGAATATAACGCATCGCATCGACTCTTAACTGCACGCTGTTAGTCCGGACCCCACTTGAGAACCTGTCCTGTTTCAGAGAGATCAGTCAATGGTTTTGACTTCATCCCAAAAGTTTCAATGATTCTCCTGTAACATCCTGTTAATCCAAAGAACTGCCAGACCCTGAGATTATTTGTTGGTACAGAATATTCATCGACTGCCTCTATTTCCTCGGGATCTGGTTTAATATGACTATTGCCAACTATGTGGCCCAAAACTTCAGATTCTCTCGAATATAAATTTCTTTGGATGAATTGTGGAATTTACTTCAATAACGCAGGCCATGAACTTCCCGAGTCTAATTCCATGTTTCTCCAAGGTATCTGCCCAGATGAACAGATCATCGCAGTAACTGACGAATTCATCTGGGGTTACAGAAGAAAACGTGATGAAGATTGCGACATATAGAGTGTTAGGACCACCGATCATCCTTTGAGCCACACGCGCATCCATCCCTCCCGGGGGTGTGTCTATTGCAGAATGAGGAGTTGATTCCTCATCCATTCCTATCTGATGGAAAGCGTCGAATGGATCTACTACTGTGATATATCGCGTTAGACAGCTGATCGCTCATGTCGGCTGTGAAGAGCAACGGCTAACACGTCCCTACCGTGTCCTCATTGCGGGGGCAGGCATTTGCGACGAACCGCAACCTGTTCGTCTCATCTCATTCTGGATCTGAAAAGCAATTTCATCTCCATGGCGGACAGGATCGGCGCAATACTCCAGAATAACGGGATTTTTCCACCTCCTCCACCCAAGAGCCTTTCAGTGCTGGCGATAAGCGATATCTCTCGGCTTCGAACAGTTTGCCCAACTCAACTTGATTCTATTTTCTGTAACTGGCGTCGCACAGTGAGTCGAAACATCGATTTTGGGCCATAAATCGTATCCGCGCAAATTTTTGACCAATTTCCGGATTGCAAAAGAGGTTTTCTTCATTCCTCAACACACCCCCCCCCCCCCGCCCACCACTCAGCTTTGCAACGATTTCGATTAAAACCGTCCTGGAGTCTACGGAGGGTACCGAACGTTGCACTGTATTCGAGACAGGAATACGCTACTTTCCTGGGCACCCGGGCGGTGTTCGGCAGCTTGGCATCGTCCAAACTGACCTATATGGTCCTTGGAATGTGTACACTACCCTCCAACACCTTCCTGAACAATTTACCCGCTTGTGATGGGTGACATGTGCCCAGAAATGGAGAAACTCAAACCTATATTGATATACATGTTTTCTGGGCCCTCTGGAAAGAGAACTGATTACCTTGGCAGTGTTGAACGTTTTGCGGGATCTGGAAAATACTGCAGGTACCATCTCACTACTGACACCATCTCACGTGATTCACTCATCGAATGCACTGGAGCAGGAGTGAAAAAACTGCTGCTGGGATTTTTTAAGGACATTTTCTCGCCGAAAATGAATGGCGGATGGTAGAGCGGCCCCCGGGATCATGGAATTTAGGTGTCTTTTGGGACTTGCGGCATTTGAGAAAATCATAGACACCATCCCACGTAATCAACCCATCGAATTCTGTCAAGCAGATGTCATGAAAATGCTGCTGTAATGTTTTCGGATTTCTTTGCTCCGGGAAACACTCCGAAATGGTAGAATGACACCAAAAATCATAAAACTTGGGTGTTTTTCGAATTTGCAGGATTCTGAAAACACTACAATGACCATTTCACGTGATTCATCCATCGTATGCTTCAGACCAGGTGTCAAATAGTTGCCGCTGGGATGTTTTCGGGTCCCTTCTTGCCGACACTCGCAGATGATAGAACAACCCTCAAAATCATGAAATCTAGGTATCTTTTGGAACTTGCGGGATTTGAAAAATGCTCCAAACATCATCTCATGTATTCAATGAACGCTCCAAATCAAGTGTCATGAAATTTACGCTGGAATTTTCTAGGATCTTTTTCCACCGGAACATACTCGGAAAGCGTAGAACAACCCCCGAAATCACAGATTCTAAGTGTCTTTTTGGACTTGTGGGATTCTGGAAACACTACAACAACCATCTCACGCGATCAACTCATCGCATGCTTCCGAGCAGGTATCATAAAATTGCCACTTGGATGCCGTCGGGTCCCTTTTTGCCGAGAATAACTCGCAAATAATGAAACGACCCTCAAAATCATGGAATTTAGTTATGTTCTGGAACTGCGGAATTCGAGAAACACTCCAAACGCTATCTCACTTAATCGACTCATCGATTGCTTCGAAGCGAGTGTCATAAAATTGACACTGGAATGTTTTCGGTTCCTTTCCTACCGGGAAACACTCGAAAATCGTAGGACGATCTCGTGATTGAAGCACAATGGGTCCAAAGAGATAGCTACCCCACGGGAAGACCAGAGAAGGAGATCCTCGAGAAAGACTAAGGAACGGGAGATCTCATTGAACATAAGAGGAGTCAATCTGATCGAAACAGAAGTATACCCAATTTTGAACTATGTGAATACTTTTGATCCCCGCGCTGGTTTATATAAATGATGAAAAATCATTTACATACTGTAATTACTGAATGGACTGTTAATATATATATATATATATATATATCTCTATACTAAATAGTTCTCCCTAAATCTTCCGCCCCACAGCGGCCCACTCCGCCCCACATAACATATGCGTTTCCGCCCCACACCGCTCACTCCGGCCGACACCGCCCCACATCGCCATCCAGAATCCGCCCCACTCTTCGTTTTATTGTCCGCCCCACACTGCCCGTCGAAGTACGCCTCGCGCTGCCTTCCGAAATTTGCCCCACATTAACGTTCAGAACCCGCCCCACACCTTCTTCTATAATCCGCCCCACACTGCAGTTCAAAATCCGCCCCACTCTTCATTCTGTTGTCCGACCCACATCGCCATCCAGAATCCAACTCACTCTTCGTTTTATTGTCCGCCCCACACTGTCGTTCAAAGTACGCCTCACGCTGCCTTCTGAAATTTGCCCCACATTAACGTACAAGTTCCGCACCACACCTACTTCTATTTTCCGCCCCACACTGCCATCAAAAATCCGCCCCACTCTTCATTCCATTGTCTGCCGCATACTGACATGCACAGTCCGACCCACACTGCTGTTCAAAGTCCTCCCCACTTTTGCTTCCTCCAAAGAGAAAGCTTTGTTTTCACCACAACGAAAATCTGATCAAATGTTTCTTTGAGATCAATGTATCCTCCAATGAAATTCCTCTCATCTAAAAAAGCCTCAGATCATTCTCTTCCTCTCGCCAAAATCTATCAAATGTAGGTAACACTTTTCCTCCTAACGGACTCCCAAATCTATCAGAGACTCATCTTTGCGCCCCTCTGTCTTTGTTTGTATGTGTGTGTGTGTGTGCCTTGTTCCATATCGGATACGCTTCCTCTTTTACTGTTCACCTTATCAACTTTTGGCTTTCGACACGTTGGACACAATCCAATTTCTAATAGCCCAGTAATTTGACAGCGTTCAGCTCCCAATCAAATTTAATCCATAACGTTTTTCAAGCAGAATTGCTCAAATTTCCACTCTTAATACATAAATATCTTTCTCTAACACGGTCCCACAATGAATCGAGTGACCTAAACTAGAATTTCTTGTGCATGATTATCGATTGGTTTATACCGAATTTCTATTGAACCTTTACAGATTCCAAATTTTCCAAAAAATCAAAATTTCCACCGAAGACTTCATTTTCATCGTTTTTGAACCCACTGCATTGAAATTCCGTCTCAACCAAACGACGGATATTGTTAAAGAAACCTCAATCCAGATGGCCCGAATCTCTTTGAAGAGCTTCCCCAAGGGGATAACTCAAAAAATAGTAGAACATTTTCATTAATAGTCATTATTCCCCCCTATCATCCTATACGATTCATTTATCTCCATTTCAATGACCTAAAACCTTACTTATGCGCCATTCTGAATCTATTGGTTGATACCAAATTCTCTTCGAATCCGGAAAACATTCAAATGAAGTTTTTTTCCGGGAAAAGATCGTTTTCACCAAGAACTCCAGTTTAATCATCTTTAAACCAACTGTATCAGAATTTCCTCTCAACCAAATAGATATTGTTCGAAAAACCTGCTTTTAGATGACCCAAATCTCTCTGAAATGCTTTTCCAGAGGAATAACTCAAGATATGGGATACTTCCTTAATCTTTATGATCATCATCATATAACGCCGCGAGAAAGCATTCCGCGAATTACTTTTAGCAGCGTAATTGTCCCATAAGCCCCCCACACTGCCTACTCAAGACCGCGCCACACTTCCTTCGAAAATTCGCTCCACTCCCCATTTCAATGTTCAGCCCACACTTCTCCCTATTATCCGCCACATTGCCTTCTGAAATCCGTCCTGCACCACCTCCTACAATCGGCTCCACACCATTGATTTGTCGTTATAATCTATCACTATAATATACATTCCTCAAAAAGAAAGAGTTGTGTTCGTGACAAGGAATTTCTCCGATTATTCCACTGAAATCCATTTTTCATTCGAAAAATCTTCACTGACAGGGAGTCAGCTTCAACCATTTTTTCCATCTCGCCGAGTTCGTTCGATTGTGAGTCTCATCTTCGCCTCCACTATCATCCCCTTCATGCTAAACATTGAATTTGACCATCATTGTCTCTACTTGTATGTATGTTATCCAGCCGTTCTCTTTGAACTCTTTGATCGGTCGCCTTGAAATTCTCATGAGTGATAGATAACCACCCTGAGATGTGCTGAGCGGACTAGCACCTAACTATATCGAAGTTTTTGACGTATTCATCTTCAACCATAGAATTGTCGACATTTCCCAAAATTCTATTATTGCAATCAGAAATATTTTCGTCCACAATGCTCATATCAAACTTCTTGTCACTCGAACACCGATTCTCTCGCCATTCTCATTCACTTCGTTAATGTCCACCTCCCATTGTCATTCATTTCGATCATTGAAATCATAAATTCTCCACCACGTTATATAGAACCACGTATCATTCCTCTTCCGTACATTTTCACGAAACTATATATCAACCAATCGGTCTATTATGCCAATGTCAACATTTCATTACATTACTCTGAATCTTTCCAGGGACTCGTTCTAGAACATATTTTCCGAAAATTGAATTGAATTTCGGGAACTTCTGACATTTTCGTTTCCAAAGACGCATATGTCGAAAACTGTTTAATAGAATCATCTTTGAACCCTCCCAGCACACCTCGACGTGGTCATCCATTACTCATGAAAATTTCAGAGAGATCGATCAAAGGATTGTCTAGAACTCGTGAACAATAAGAAGAACAACGTACATGTCAGAACATTGAATTCTTCTGCAAATCATCATTTTCCGTGACCACCGGATACTCACAGAAAAAATTTAACCCAAAATTGAAAGATCTCGACGTCGAGAACGAAATGGTGGGAACCTCTCTCTTAATACTCTGAGGATGAAAAATTCTTCTGAGATTGAAATTCCCAGATTATACTCTCATATATTCCTCTGGGAGTCATCATTTTTCTTGAACACTGACTATCTCCTAGTAGAAAGTGTCATCTACGATCTGAAGATCTCTATAATAACTGATGGTAAATTTTTCGTTCTTGAATTACAACAAAGGAGATTGGAGATTTTTCGATCTTGAAGGACTGATACCGAGGAAACGGTGGCGTAACAAAAAATTTTATTTTTCGACGTTTCGTCTGCCTGGTTCGCAGACCCCTTCAGGACAGATGACAATTTCAATACACATATAATAAAACTAATAAAAACACAAGTTAGTGTACACTAGCAAGCTAGTTGCAACACTAGCGTGCGTTTTCACAATGTAAGAGCTCTATCGCAGGATATTTCTTGAATCGAAAGATTGATACTATCGGTTTTTCCTGCAAATTTTATTTAGCACTGTTTGTGCGACGTTTCGGTTGCTTTTGATTTTGCAACCCTTTTCAAGCTAAAATTAAAAATTGTACATTATTTTAAAACATTATGAATGCTACACACACTACAATTTGATATAAACATCTTCATAATCACCTTAACATTCACATATAATATTCATGGTAAACCCATGGTCCTAATATATCCATCCAAGCACAGCTTGGGGTCAGTCTATTTTATTTGGCAATTTGAAACTAGAAAAAAACAGAAAAAATGAAACTATCCAAACAATTCTTTAAGGTTGATAACACTCACTCATGAGAAAATTGCACTACTCACAGAAAGATTTTTGGTGTGATATTTGGAAAAAACTGTCATATCTGTTTTGAAGGAAGACGTTATTTCCTTCTGTTGTCGATGTTATGACAACACACGAGAGACTAAAGGCAGGAGAAAGAAAGAGAGCGAAAGACGAACAGAGGCATGAAATTCCGAAATTTGACAATGCGGGGACATCTATTGGTCAACCTTATTAACTAAATAATCAACGTTTGGTTATCGATCGAGAGGAACTGCTTCAAAGTGATCAATGGAATTTTTATAAATTATTTTCAAGCGAACTCTGTCTTCCACACGGTTGAGAGTGTTGGGATAGTGGTGGATGTTTAACAATCCAGAAAACAATCTCAACCTGTATCTATTTTCCAAATCTAGTATTTGAGCTTTTTCAAAATTGATTTTGTGATTTGTATTGGAAATATGAATAGCTAGAGCTGACGTGTCTTTTCCATTTTTGGAATCTCGTTCGTGTTCTTGGATTCTCATCCTCAGTTTACGTTTGCTCGTGCCCACATACGTTTTTTCACAATCGGAACAGTCTATTTTATAAACAACATTATGATTATCGAGTCTATCTAGAGAATCTCTACCTAATCTGATCATATTGTTGAGCTGATTTCCATTGAAATTTATGGTGGTAAGAGAGAACTTCTTCAGGACTCTATTAATGGAGGGTGTTAAATTTTTATGTAAGAAGAAACTATTTTTGGAAGATGTACAGACGGAAACTCATGACAATTGGTCTCTTAGTGTATTAGATGGTGAATCCGTTTGTTTATGAATTTTTTTATGAAGTTTGGAGGATAATCATTAGCTTCTAGGATCAGATGGATTAGCTTAAAATTTCTTTCATGATATTGAGGATCTGAAAGTTTCATACATCTTATCCACTCAGCTATAAATAATGGCAACTTTTTGAGACTGAGGATGATGAGAAAAATATTTGATATATCTTCCAGAAGCTGTGTCTCTCTGGAAGCAGTCTGTGGAACAAGGAAGATTAGGTCTTCGAATTACTTTCAGATCTGAAAAACTGATGCTGTCGTTTTCCTCTGATTCTAATGTAAATTGCAAATGATCATTGTAGCTGTTGAAGACTTTGAGAATTTCGGGAATCGCTTTTTTGGCTGCAATGAAAAAGCAATCATCTACATACCTTTTATACAACAAAATATTACTTTTAAGAATTTTTAAACAATGGGTTTCAAGCATTTCAAGAACAATTCCTGCATAAAAGGGACTTGTGCACCCACCCATCGGTGCACCTATCTTTCGTCTATAAAACTTGTCATTGAATTGGAGAAAAGTTGATTTTAGAAGCGTATCCATGCCTGAGAGAAATTCTTGTTTGCTCAAACACCTTCCCATAGAATTCTTGAAAAATTTCCATTTTCCTACTAAAGCTCTCTTGATGATATCATGTGTGAGATTTGTGTACATAGTTATAACATCGAGAGATCCAATCTCACAATCTTCAGGCACAGGAAAATCATTCAAAGAGGTTTTCATTTCGATGCTGTTCTGAACTCTTGATTTTGGAGGGGGAACATATTTGTTGAAGTATTTCGACAGACACTTATCAAATTGATAAATCGGACTATTGATCGCAGAAACTATGATTCTAACCGGGTTGTCTTCTTTATGAATCTTGGGAAGCCCATACGCACGAGCAATGTTGGATCGTGAAAGATCGTCAGAGATATATTTAAAGCATGGGTCGGACTCAAAGACACCTTTTCTCCCGCAGTCTTTGATTAAGTTTAGAAAGTTCTTTTGAGGAAGTTTAGAGGAGATTTGCTAACCTTTTCATAATATTTATCATCATTTAAACAAGACTCCACCTCAGAAATATACTCTTCTTTCTTAATCACGACGGTGGCATTCCCTTTATCAGCTTTTGTGATCAAAATGTCCTTGTGATCTTTGATAAATTTCTTCCTTAGATTAGATTTGTCGGAAATGATTTTGTCTTCTATGGGAATGTGGCGCTTTTGACTATTGAATCGATCAATATCTTTCAAAACTTTTTTCCGAAGTTCAGGATTCATTTGATCCCAGGACTGATAAGTATGTTCTAAATTTTTTATTGAAGGAAAATGAGTCTTTTTATCAAGATGTAATGAAAAATTGAATTTTTCTCCGAGGCTCAGGGAATCAATGACAAAGTCTGGAAGTTCGATGTCTAAGAGGTTTACGAGCCATTTGTTTTTAATCTGGCTTATATCATCCACATGGTTCTGTATGGGGTCAGAGACATGAACTTCTTCGTGTGTTACGGGATTTGGAAGATTCTCTCGGATAGTCAAACTATGTGATGAATCATGTTGTGAAGTATAGAGGAAATTGAATTATTTAGTATGTGTCGAGCGTTCTCTGGGCTTGATAAACTCCGTAACTGAAGCAAAGGCTAAATTGAAATCGGAAACAAGTCCACATTTAATGGATTTGTCGAGTGTATCTATGATTCTTTTGATTTCCCTATCCAAAAAATTGAGGTGGAAATTGAGATCTTTGATTTCTAAATTCAGAATTTTTCTCTGAAGTTGGGAAAGAGATATGTGTACGCGACGATTCGCAAAGTTTGTGTGAAACGAGATATTGGAAGCTGATTTTATGCAATTCTCAAGATGAGTCGGAACGATATCATAAGATCTGCACTTTAGCGGGAATTTCAAGTGTTCTGAAGAGATTGTTCTTCTTTCAAGAAGTTTGGATAGTTGTACAAATAGTTGTTGTATTTCGACGTTGAAAATCAATTTGACCTGACGTAGAAAGTGAAACATAGAAACTGGACGTTGACTCAAACAGGAACGTAATAATGATGCAATGTGTGGAGATATATAAAAACAGTCATACATAGGCTTGATGTCATCTTCTTCAGGTGGTAGTGAAGCTTGCGTGTGTACTGCTGAGTCGAGAGCCATTCGTTTGGCTCGTGCTCTTGTAATAGGCATATCAAGTACTCAATGCCAATTCGATTTCACAATGTAAGAGCTCTATCGCAGGATATCTCTTGAACCGAAAGATTGATACTATCGGTTTTTCCTGCAAATTTTATTTAGCACTGTTTGTGCGACGTTTCGGTTGCTTTTGATTTTGCAACCCTTTTCAAGCTAAAATTAAAAATTGTACATTATTTTAAAACATTATGAATGCTACACACACTACATTTTGATATAAACATCTTCATAATCACCTTAAAATTCACAAATAATATTCATGGTAAACCCATGGTCCTAATATATCCATCCAAGCACAGCTTGGGGTCAGTCTATTTTATTTGGCAATTTGAAACTAGAAAAAAACAGAAAAAATGAAACTATCCAAACAATTCTTTAAGGTTGATAACACTCACTCATGAGGAAATTGCACTACTCACAGAGAGATTTTTGGTGTGATATTTTGAAAAAACTGTCATCTCTGTTTTGAAGGAAGATGTTATTTCCTTCTGTTGTCGATGTTATGACAACACACGAGTGACTAAAAGCAGAAGACAGAAAGAGAGCGAAAGACAAACAGAGGCATGAAATTCCGAAATTTGACAATGCGGGGACATCTATTGGTCAACCTTATTAACTAAATAATCAACGTTTGGTTATCGATCGAGAGAAACTGCTTCAAAGTGATCAATGGAATTTTTATAAATTATTTCCAAGCGAAATGTGTCTTCTATACGGTCGAGAGTGTTGGGATAGTGGTGGATGTTTAACATTTCAGAAAACAATCTCAACCTGTATCTATTTTCCAAATCTAGTATTTGGGCTTTTTCAAAATTGATTTTGTGATTTGTATTGGAAACATGAATAGCTAGACATAACGTGTCTTTTCCATTTTTCACATCTCGTTCGTGTTCTTGGATTCTCATTCTCAGTTTACGTTTGCTCGTGCCCACATACGTGTAACGTGAGATTTGACTCTACGTCCAACTAATTTATTTTTCGCCGAAGATCCAAATTCCCCTGCCAAATTGAGGGAACAAATGCCTGGAATCTTACCTGCGCTTCTACCGGGCTGCTGGGAAAGAGGGAGGGAACGAATATTGATTCTCATGAAATGATAACGACATGGAAGTTCATTTCGAACTATACTAATATATATTGTTACAGCCCTCAAAAACGCGACCAATAAATTTACAACCGAAGAGGTATTGAAAATGCGCACCAAGCGTCTGTAAAATGTGTCCAACTATTCACTTTGCCTCATGGGCCACTGGAGCCATAATCGCTTCCGTACACCTTTTTCACTAGTTCAATCAAAGTTTCACACGCGCACTTGATTTCCCAATTCTTATGGCTCACCGGGTCGCGCGGATTCCTGGGTAGTCACCCTAGAAGATCTCGAGCCCAATCAAGGGCGAGATGTCTCAATCTATGTCTTCGTCACAGAGGAAAGATGGCGGATCGGGGCCAGAGAGAGAGAGAGAGAGAGAGAGAGAGAGAGAGAGAGAGAGAGAGAGAGAGAGAGAGATTGATTGTAGATTGGTTTTTTTATTGGTACCTTGGGGTATAACCCTATCTGGTACAGGTGGCAAAATTCAATTCACATAATAACATGGTAAAATATGAAAAGTGTGAGAAAGGAATACATATTTGTATATAATATATGGGAAGTAGAAGTATCAATTTCTAAACTTGTTGAGAAGATGCGGCAATACATTAGGAGTACATAGAGTGAGTTACATGGAAGTCTGAAAATAATGATTTGATACAATGGAGAATAATCAAGATAGCTTGAAAAAGTACAGAAAATAGATCTGGAGACTATACTATCACTGTCTTATTGCAGTGGTCAGAGAAGAGATTGATAATTCATTTGAATCACTCAGTCTGTAGCATTAAAGCATCAGAAGATAGTAATGAGTCGTCTACATGTCAACTTTGAAATTGATTAAGATCAAATTCTGAATAAATGGGGACGATAGGCCCATTTCGCAAAGGTCTCATGCATATAACAAGATTTTTAACCACTGGCTTTTGCATTTTTAATCTAACACTGACTGAATAAGCTGATTTGAGTAACTTGTGCACTTCTTTCGGCCACAGCGGGCTACAGAACATTTTCGAGTCGTTTTCATGTCCAAAAATATCCCTGATAGATTTTGCTTTGAGTTTAGATGAGTTTAATATAACCCTATCTCTGACTATAGGTGATGAAAGTTGTATGACAATTGATTGTGAATTTGAATCGTTGTTTTTAAGGGAATTTGGATTGGAAGTTGGAAGCGATGATTGCATATTGCGAAAACGAGGACCATTCCATTCTCTAACATTCACTACAAACTTTTGCAATTCTGGCACATCTATAGCATGAAAAACTTTACTCACGATCTCAGATTTTGAGAGATTCAAGTCTCGTGGAATGTCCGTTAGGATCATCTCAGCTGAGTCTACTACCGTTGATTGATGAGAAAGCTGAGACAGTTTGCTTTGAATTTCAGAAACATCTTTTTCAATCGCAGCTATTCGATTTTCCATTTTGTCTTCAAGTTCGTTCAACCTTGAGAAAAGTTTTTCTTGACAAGCGTCAAAGTGAGAAATGAACAATTTGAAGTAAGGAGGCATTTCATCTGAAGAAGCATTATCTGAATTAACCTCAGATTTGAGTGCTATGGAAGAAGTCTTCTGACTTTGTTGAGATAAACTCACTGTGGTTACTTTTGGTGCCATAGTAGCGTGATGAACATGCAAATACAGCAGATGATTGGATCAGCTGTCAGGAGTATGGCGTCGACAGTCAAGCAGCTCAGCTGGGCAAAACTTTGGGCAAATCACGTTTGAATCAGGCTTTAAAGTTGATAATGCAGAGATCTGTTTGAGGCCACTACTGCCATCTAGCGTCTGGTGGTGGAGGTTCGAAGATCCGAAGAATCGAGCTTTGCGTAGTGTAATTTAACCTCAAAACTTGGAACGTGCTGATGAAAAAGCGGACGAAATTCTTGCAGGATTTGTAGATCCACAAAGATTTATGAATCTATTTAATCCTTGCAAGATTTGGCGTGCAAGAGTCTGCAAAAGAAATGCCCGTAGGCAGTATGCGGCAGGAAAAGTAGCAAATACAAAGAGACAATTTAGAAAACGTGTGATGAGACTCACCGAGAGAGAGAGAGAGAGAGAGAGAGAGAGAGAGAGAGAGAGAGAGAGAGAGAGAGAGAGAGAGAGAGAGAGAGAGAGAGAGAGAGAGAGAGAGAGAGAGAGAGTATTTCAGAGAAAAAGTTAATCACAATCACCGTCGATCACTAGCCAATTCTCCCCGTTCAATCCGTCCCTGTTATTTTCCATGATTTTCCTTGGGATACAACTTGGATTCGTCGGAAAAAATGGAGTAACAAGATGGTTCCTGCAATTCGCGAAAACTGACTGATCCGTACTTCACAGAGTCACTTCCAAGAATGCCCGACTTCCCTCGTCTTCTTCTTCTTCCTCGATCACCCGACGCGATCACACAGCCCTCATCAATCAAACTAATTTCCGGGAAATTAGCCCGCGAGATACGAAAGACACTAAATCATGATGCTGGAATTTCATATAAATCCCGCGCCGACACTCCACCCGAGATCCCCGCATTTTACCTACGTTACTGAATCGTGCCTCCACCCGTGTGACATGCGCACTACCCGTAATAATCACGTATCTCACAGCAACTCCACCATCACGTCAGGCCACTTGCATTTAATATCACCAATTGTCTCTGTCTCGCTCACTCGCATGATCTCCCTCACATAACCGGCTCCGTCTCTCTCATTCCACTGCAACTCTGCCCACACGAGCGTGCCGTGCGCAAAACCCTATCTCTCTCTCTCTCTCACTCTCCCGACGCTGCTCATCCTCTGTCTCTCTCTCCCCACTTCCCGCGCAAGCCCGCCTCGTTGCCGCATTATCTTCTGCTTCCGACTCCAACGTCCAGTAAGTGCTGCCACGCCGCGCCCACTCTTGGCGTAACCTGCCATACCGACTCTCCTCCCCCTTCCTGACTCTGATACTCTGCTGACTCCCGCTGCTGCTCCGCTCGCGGCATCCACCTCGGCAAAAATATTATCCTGCATTATTACATGCTTTAGGTGCGATGGCCCGGCGCAGCAGCGGACGGTGGCGACGGTGATCTCGGCGACTCCGTCGCATATCCCCCCACCAAGCCGGGCTACTCCCGACGGGAGTGGACCGCCTTCTCAACTCCCCACTGTCACCACCGATCCGCTTCTGCCTCGGACCCTTAATTCAAGTCTCCTGAATGCCAACAATCCTCGCGCCCTTCAATTCAGCAATTTATTATGTACATCCACATATATCATCCATTATTTTCCTCTTACGTCCTACGATTTCATGCATTCTCCTTCACCATTACTACTACTACTACTACCATTACTACTACTACTACTACTAATAATAATATAGATCCTTACTACATGGTCGCCATGTCGAGGCATGCCGATTACGTCTCCGTCTTGACTGGTTCCGAACTTCAGCTCCCCTAAGCTCTCCTCATCCCATTTCCCTGATTATTATTTCCAAAATTGCATACACGACAGTTACGCACTGTTACTCCCTTTGCCCCACAACCTTGACAAGCGATCCCTTGTTGATTGCATTCATTCGCCACGTGCCCGGCCTGATTACAAACATAGCACTGTCGCTCTGGACATTCCCTCGAATAATGACCCGCAGCTCCACAATTATAGCACGTGTTTCCGGCCCGATTCTGTTCTCCATTTTGCCCCGGCACCCCATCCCCTGGTTGCTGCCTGTTTTGGAACCCATTCCTCCGCGGTTGACCTCCCGAAAATCTCTGACGCAGGCCGTTAAAGTCCATTGGCCACATCCAAGGCATCTGCGAACACATCAACGGACATATTCCAGGCCAATGACATTGTGCTGCCGGCTGAACGGGATTCGTCTGCGTCATCGTCTGATGGGGGTTCGCTTGAGTAGCGCGCTGAGTTTGTGTTCCTTGAGGTATAGACGGAGCTGACTGAGTACCAGTCCGCTGCAATGCCGCAGCCTCGGCTTCTCCCTCTGTCTCTTGGTTGTGACCAACCTTCGTCTTATTCCTATCCTGAGAACACTTCTCGAGTCCGTC
Source organism: Eretmocerus hayati (assembly GCA_029851415.1). Taxonomy (NCBI): domain Eukaryota; kingdom Metazoa; phylum Arthropoda; class Insecta; order Hymenoptera; family Aphelinidae; genus Eretmocerus; species Eretmocerus hayati. The sequence goes on from CM056744.1 coordinate 46,616,562, forward strand.
TCCGTCGGGTTTCCTTTTCTCCCCTGAATCTCTCTCCATTGCTGCCGCCTGCAACAGTTTTTGGGATGATTTGTCTCCACCGTAAGCTGCACTCTCCACCCGAGCTTTCTCTCTCGGAGGAAGCGCTATGTACCGCTCGTCCAACTCTCTTTCTTTCTCCCATTTTCGCCCATAATGCTCTATATCACTCAATCGGGTAATTGTCTTACCAGAAATGTATTGTCGCAACTCTGGCAATAGATTCCTTCTGACTTTGCTCATCACCCATCTACGGCTTGGGGCTTCTCTGAAAAGATCCACTATCTGCTTCACACATGTGAGGTATTGTGATAACTCTCCCCCTTTGCCTGAGTTCCTTGTCTCAATTCGCCCATCAAATCTTCTTCATCCCTTTCTCCGACATACTGGTACCTGAAAGCTCTCGCAAACTTCCCCCAGCTTGTCATTTCGCTTTTTCGTGTTCTAAACTATATTCGAGCTTTTCCAGATAGGACTGCTGGAATAGCTCCCATCATCTCTCGATTCGACATGTTCAACTGATCCTTGCAATCCTCCAAGCTGGAAAGAAATTCCTCTGGGCACTCTTCTTTCAACCCCGCGAAACTCAGTTTCCAACTCTGAAGGAGTTTAATGCATTTCAATGTGTTCTCAGAATTCTGCTCTTTGTATGATTTCTTCTTCTTTGATCGCCTATCTCGATCTGGCTCGCTTGTACTACTTCCGGCCGAGCTGCTTTCGCTGCTGCTCGTTGAACTATTGCTGCTCTCGCTACTACTCTCCACGATTTTACGCCCCCGTCGGCGTCTCCGTCTCAGCCTGCGCTCACTGCTCGAGCCATCATATTGCTCCGATGACGAGCTGTCGCGCTTCTTTCTTCCATCTTGTCCCTTTACGCCGTTACCAGCTGCACTATTCGTATGTTGTTTCATTGGCCCAACTGACTTCACCCCGGATTTCCCAATCGTGTTCAGCTGGGCGGCACCCTCATCGTTCATCGACAGCCGCTTTTTCACCCTTTGCCGCTCCGCAGTTTTCTTGTTTCTGTGACCCGTCTCCCCGATAGGTTTTTCTTGCGCCCTCTTCGTCCCCGCATCGACTTTTGTTTTACTCGACTGTCGAATCTTTTTGGAGGACCGATGACTTGTTCTCGAACTCGTCGTACTCGTCTCCGTCTCAGAACTAGTCTGAACCGCCTTGTCTTGTGTCCTACTAGTCCCATTTTTCCGTTTCTCCACTACCTCATCATTACGTGATCTCGTATCACTCTCATCCGCGTCTTCGTATTCCTGGATTATAGGTAAAACTGATTTCGCAACGGCCTGTGTCTGTTGTGGTACCAAGTGGCTCCCTGTGTCCTCGTCAGCTGTAGTAACCATTGTTGCCCAAATAGCCATGTGCTGCTTCATTACTCTCATCATTTCACACGACATGGCTACGTATCCCTGTGGTAGGTAGTATTCCATCTCCCCAGGTAACGTCTGCCTTGTCTGTGAACTCGACTCTGACCTGGGGATCTTGCCCTGTCCTCTACTCGCTCCTGTACCCAGCTGGTTTTCAGAAGTAGGAGGGGTGGGTAGACCCCCACCAAAACCCGGGATACTCGTCGTCAACCCCTGGCCATTTTCGGTCTGGTCTCCCCCATGGCTGTCTCCGTCTCCGATTTTCTCATCTGTGGTCCCCCCAGTGCGTGTTCCACCATTCTCCTGACTCGGTGAATCTTCGTCTGATGATTTCCCCATCGTTTTATCTAACTCTTCTGGCAGTTCGTCGACGAATGATATCAAATCTGCCACACTATTTGCTCTTCTTCCACGCGGTACACTTACGAGTGGTTTCTCATCCGTCATGGGATCCCACCTGACCTGCACTCCTGGTTCTATCCGTCGAATCTCAAAACGAATCAGCCTACTCCTGCACTCCGCGTTGCTCCCTGCTGGATTACAACCTAACCTATCCAACTCATCTGCCAATTGTTCTGGTGGCAATGCGACGATTAGCCTAGCTATTTTCCTACGTGCCCGGTCTCCATTAACCAGGTCTACTAAATATTGTTCTTCTTCTGTCAATCGCCCCCTTCTATGCCTAAACTTGAGACCCATAACCCCATGAGCGGAGGATCTCTCGGACTCTCGGTGTATGTGTAGCCACCATCGTTTCATATAGTTCACCGAGATCCGACCTCAACGCTGTCTTAGTCCACGTCACCGTCTCACCTAATCTCAAAATCCACACTACTCCACAGAATCCCTCGAATTCCCCTTCTAACCTCCCCGTTTGCCACGAACTAATCCTTATCCCACCCGACGACACCAGAGGTACAGTGTCAAAATCACTAGGTGGATGTTTGGATTTATTCAGTAAACCAGGGTCAGGTCGATGGGACGGAACGATCTCAAATCGGGAGGATAGCTCTTGAGTTCGGTGCCACAGCTTCTCCAGCACTGCGCCGACACGTGAACCATGAGGATTGAATCCTATAATGTCACTCACACCACTCTTCTCCTACTCAGGCATGCATAAGTTACAAAAAACCATAAAACAACGAGAAAAAAAATTCCGGGCGAAAAAAAACATTGCCCTTAATTCCACCACCCGTCTACACCAACTACTATTCATTCACTTTTATTACGAACGAATTAAAAAAATTGAAGCCAAAAAAACAAATATCCTTCGAACCGCCTCAGCTCCACTTCCCCACGATGAAAAATCAACTTTTACCCCGAACTGTCATAGCTCCACTACCCAAGAAAAAATTCATCAAAATGCGTCAAAACTATTTCCCGACACTCAATATTCATTTCACTCATCCAAATTCATCAATATTCCCTTCAACGAGGTCATTTGGGGCATAGCAGGATTATTGGAGTCCGCTATTAAGGTCCGGACCCGGTGAGCAACATGTACCGTATCAGGAGCCTAAAATGCGAGTGTACCCTCTCGCCCCTATACTCATATCACCCCCAGCGCCGGCTTCGTCTATGTCTGCGGCTCCGTCTAAGTCTCTGATCCCCCCTCACCACCTCGTTCCCGCTCAGCACTCCCGCGCAAGCAAGATTCCGCACTCATTGGATCCTGGCAGGATCGCCATTTGTAATGTGAGATTTGACTCTACGTCCAACTAATTTATTTTTCGCCGAAGATCCAAATTCCCCTGCCAAATTGAGGGAACAAATGCCTGGAATCTTACCTGCGCTTCTACCGGGCTGCTGGGAAAGAGGGAGGGAACGAATATTGATTCTCATGAAATAATAACGACATGGAAGTTCATTTCGAACTATACTAATATATATTGTTACAGCCCTCAAAAACGCGACCAATAAATTTACAACCGAAGAGGTATTGAAAATGCGCACCAAGCGTCTGTAAAATGTGTCCAACTATTCACTTTGCCTCATGGGCCACTGGAGCCATAATGGCTTCCGTACACCTTTTTCACTAGTTCAATCAAAGTTTCACACGCGCACTTAATTTCCCAATTCTTATGGCTCACCGGGTCGCGCGGATTCCTGGGTAGTCACCCTAGAAGATCTCGAGCCCAATCAAGGGCGAGATGTCTCAATCTATGTCTTCGTCACAGAGAAAAGATGGCGGATCGGGGCCAGAGAATGAATGAATGATAACCTTTATTCGCCCAAGGGCAAAAATACAAAAATACAGTAGCATATGAAACATATGTCACTTATACATAATAATTACATTAAATTTGTAGAAATTTGTCGTTTTGGTTAAGGCTATTCGAATTATCACAGAAAGTGACTAGTCATCTCGAGGCATCGTAAGATGCTAAGAGTCATGAAAAGAAAAAGAAGAAAGAGTCACGTTTTCATATATATATACATATATCAGTCTTAACAAAAAAGGTTGAGGGAAAGAAAACATTTTCCCATTTGGGAAGACATATAAAAAAAGACATGGGCCCACAGTCATATCACAGGAATCTCAGTTCGGAATTGAAAAAGTCACGCATAGAAGTATAAGACATCAATTGAAACGGGCTCATGCCTATCACAGTTTACAAATTAAAATAGTGTTTTTTCTCCACATCAATCCTCTGGGAGGATAGTGTTAACTGGAAGTCTTTCAAGGACTTTTTAAATAATGATATCTCCCCAAGCTGCCGAAAGCCCGGGGGGAGAAAGTTCCACAAATGAGCACATTGGACCTGGAAAGATCTTCTTCCATATTCAAGTCTCATGTTGGGAACTTTGAGTACCCGCTCTTCTAGATCACCCCGTGCGGGGCGTTCGGATTGGTACCTGGTAAACATCGCAGCTAGGTAGCCAGGTTCTCCTAAGTGCATGATCTTATGCATCAAGAGAGCTGCGGAGTACATTCTCCGCGAATCAGTACATAACCAACCCAAGCTCTCCCTAAAAGGGGCGATGTGCTCGTCTCTCCTAAGATCAAAAATATATCTCACACGTGAGAGAGAGAGAGAGAGAGAGAGAGAGAGAGACTTGCTCGTCGCGGAGCGAGTGAGGATCTGGGACCGCCAGAAAGTGATCGGAGCCGAACGAGTACTCACTCCGACGATGAAGGAGATCATCCGCGACAACGAGAAGGAAACAACCCTTGAGCATTGGCAAACTGAGTGGGATTCGCCATTTGCAAACGGCAGATGGACGCACCGGCTGATCCGTGACGTAGCCAAGTGGGCGGAACGCACCCACGGAGAGATGGACTACTGGACGACGCAGGCACTGAGCGATCATGGTTGCTTCGGTTCCTATCTAACCAGGTTCAAGAAGAGGACGACCCCAGGATGTCAGTCATGCGGGGACGAATGGGATGACGCCGAACATGCCCTGTTCAAGTGCAGCAACACCCGGAGAGAGCGCGCCGAGCTGGATGAATGGCTGGGTGCTCAACTAACACCTGAGAATCTCGTCCCGTACTTGCTCCGCAACCAGGAGACATGGGATAGACTCACCGGATACATCAAGCTGGTGATGACCCGCAAAGAGGAGAAAGAGAGGGAAGTAAGGCGCCTCGAAGCAGGCGAATCACAGTGACTCTGCCGATTGAAACAGAAGAGGCCCAAATGATTCCAGGAGGAATCTGATGCACTGAAGAGAGAAGAGAGAAGAAAGAAGAGAGAAGAAAGAAGATGAAGAATGAAGAGATGGAAGAAGATCGAAGAAAGGGAAACAACACCTGCGAGTCGTGAGAAGAGAGACGCTCGATCCTGAGCGCGAGACGCCGCCGGCCCTGAAGTAATGCTCACGCGGTGCCGGGGCCGGATTGGTAAGTTGGTGGATCTCTCCCTTGTCCAATGGCCGGCGCCAACGGAGAAGGAAGAGAGGGTTTACCCGGTTCGGATGGCCGTATCGATGCGGATTCCAGCCCGGGACTGTTGGGGAGGTGCTGGCCAGCCGTGTTTGGCTGACCGGTGCCTCTCCTTCGTACGTCGCAGCGTATTTGCCCTACAACCACCTTAAAAAAAAAAAAAAAAAAGAGAGAGAGAGAGAGATAGATAGATAGATATCCTTTATTCGTCATGCGACAAAATACACCTACATATTTTCATATGTGTCACATATATATATATATATATAAAATTAATAAATATTCCGATAAAATCATATTAAGCAATAATTTGGTCAAGGATAGATATATCACAATTGTGACTAGTCATACACTTTACGATTTAACTTGAAAGAAAATAAGATAAAGGGCATGGGTTCACAGAAATATCACAGTTTTTCTTCAGTCTGGTGACAGAAGGTCACTTACAATTAAAAAGAGATAGAAAGAAGAGGAACAAAGCCCTAGCCCATCAAAGATTAAAGTAATGCTGCTTCTCCGGATCAATCCTCTGAGGAGACTTTGTTAATAGGAAATCTTTCAAGGACTCTTTGAACAAGGGTGTTTTCCCCAGCTGCCGAAAGCCCGGAGGGAGAAAGTTTCAAAAATGAGCACATTGAACCTGGAAAGATCTCCTTCCATATTCAAGTCTCATATTGGGAACTTTGAGTACCCGCTCTTCTGCATCACCACGTGCGGGGCGTCCAGATTGGTACCTGGTAAACATCGCAGCTAGGTAGCCAGGTTCTCCAAGATGCATGATCTTATGCATTAAGAGTGCTGCGAAGTACATTCTCCGCGAATCAGTACGTAACCAACCCAAACGCTCCCTAAACGGGGTGATGTGCTCGTCTCTCCTAAGATCAAAAATGTACCTCACACACGAATTGCTCAGTCGCTGTATCCGTTGCCGCTGTCGTCCGTGGCGTCGAGGTACACGACTGTGCAATAATCTAAATGCGGTTGAACTAATGACTCGACTAGGCGAATTCGGAGAGGTCTGGTGATACACGCCCTAAAAAACCGCAATCCGTATAGGGCTCTATTCACTTTCTTAGTTACTTGGTCGATGTGCGGTTTCCACGTCAGTTCACTATCAAGTGTAACACCAAGACTCACGACCGTGTCGCTGAACGGAATGAACTTTCCTTCCTGTATCTCAACTCCTGGCAAGTCCATTCTCTTCAGGTCTTTGATATTCCTCTCAGAGCTGAAGAAGATTGCCTTGGTCTTGCCAGCGTTGAGACGCAGGCCGGAACTTCTGGCCCATTCAGCAATTAGTCGTCCTACTTCCCCCAGCCGAGTGATGCCTTCCTTGATCTTAGTTTTCTCGACTTGGAGATAAATTTGAAGATCATCCGCATAGAATAGATGATATACCGACTTTCCATCTAGCAATCCAGGTAAGTCATTAACATATGAGCTGAAGAGTAAAGGCCCGAGAACGGATCCCTGTGGAACACCCAGATTGGTTTCGAGCCAATCAGAACTACCGGATTTTGAAGTGACTATTTGGGTGCGGCCTTGTAAGTATGATTTTATCCACAGGAGTGCCGACCTTGAGAATCCAAGGTTTCGGAGCTTCCTCAACAGCTTTGACGGTGTTATTGTGTCGAAGGCTTTGCTAAAGTCGAATAGTAGGAGTAAGGTGACCTTCTTCCTATCAATGCCTGAGAGAGAGAGAGAGAGAGAGAGAGAGAGAGAGAGAGAGAGAGAGAGAGAGAGAGAAAGAGAGAGAGAGAGAGTATTTAAGAGAAAAAGGTAATCACAATCACCGTCGATCACTAGCCAATTCTCCCCGTTCAATCCGTCCCTGTTATTTTCCATGATTTTCCTTGGGATACAACTTGGATTCGTCGGGAAAAATGGAGTAACAAGATGGTTCCTGGAATTCGCGAAAACTGACTGATCCGTACTTCACAGAGTCACTTCCAAGAATGCCCGACTTCCCTCGTCTTCTTCTTCTTCCTCGATCACCCGACGCGATCACACAGCCCTCATTAATCAAACTAATTTCTGGGAAATTAACCCGCGAGATAGGAAAGACACTAAATCATGATGCTGGAATTTCATATAAGTCCCGCGCCGACACTCCACCCGAGAGCCCCGCATTTTACCTACGTTACTGAATCGTGCCTCCACCCGTGTGACATGCGCACTACCCGTAATAATCACGTATCTCACAGCAACTCCACCATCACGTCAGGCCACGTGCATTTAATATCACCAATTGTCTCTGTCTCGCTCACTCGCATGATCTCCCTCACATAACCGGCTCCGTCTCTCTCATTCCACTGCAACTCTGCCCACACGAGCGTGCCGTGCGCAAAACCCTATCTCTCTCTCTCTCTCTCACTCTCCCGACGATGCTCATCCTCTGTCTCTCTCTCCCCACTTCCCGCGCGAGCCCGCCTCGTTGCCGCATTATCTTCTGCTTCCGACTCCAACGTCCAGTAAGTGCTGCCACGCCGCGCCCACTCTTGGCGTAACCTGCCATACCGACTCTCCTCCCTCTTCCTGACTCTGATACTCTGCTGACTCCCGCTGCTGCTCCGCTCGCGGCATCCACCTCGGCAAAAATATTATCCTGCATTATTACATGCTTTAGGTGCGATGGCCAGGCGCAGCAGCGGACGGTGGCGACGGTGATCTCGGCGACTCCGTCGCATACGTTTTTTCGCAATCAGAATAGTCTATTTTATAAACAACATGATGATTATCGAGTCTATCTAGAGAATCTTCACCTAAAAAAAACAAAAAAAAAATCTGAAGCCAATGCGTCTGATCCTAGAAGCTAATGATTATCCTCCAAACTTCATGAAAAAATTCATAAACAAACGGATTCACCATCTTATACACTTAGAGACCCATTGTCATGAGTTTCCGTCTGTACATCTTCCAAAAATAGTTTTTTCTTACATAAAAATTTAACACCCTCTATTAATAGAATCCTGAAGAAGTTCTCTCTTACCACCATAAATTTCAATGGAAATCAGCTCAACGATATGATCAGATTAGGTAGAGATTCTCTAGATAGACTCGATAATCATAATGTTGTTTATAAAATAGACTGCTCTGATTGTGAAAAAACGTATGTGGGCACGAGCAAACGTAAACTGAGAATGAGAATCCAAGAACACGAACGAGATGTGAAAAATGGAAAAGACACGTTATGTCTAGCTATTCATGTTTCCAATACAAATCACAAAATCAATTTTGAAAAAGCTCAAATACTAGATTTGGAAAATAGATCCAGGTTGAGATTGTTTTCTGTATTGTTAAACATCCACCACTATCCCAACACTCTCAACCGTGTGGAAGACAGATTTCGCTTGAAAATAATTTATAAAAATTCCATTGATCACTTTGAAGCAGTTCCTCTCGATCGATAACCAAACGTTGATTATTTAGTTAATAAGGTTGACCAATAGATGTCCCCGCATTGTCAAATTTCGGAATTTCATGCCTCTGTTCGTCTTTCGCTCTCTTTCTTTCTCCTGCCTTTAGTCTCTCGTGTGTTGTCATAACATCGACAACAGAAGGAAATAACGTCTTCCTTCAAAACAGATATGACAGTTTTTTCCAAATATCACACCAAAAATCTTTCTGTGAGTAGTGCAATTTTCTCATGAGTGAGTGTTATCAACCTTAAAGAATTGTTTGGATAGTTTCATTTTTTCTGTTTTTTTTCTAGTTTCAAATTGCCAAATAAAATAGACTGACCCCAAGCTGTGCTTGGATGAATATATTAGGACCATGGGTTTACCATGAATATTATATGTGAATTTTAAGGTGATTATGAAGATGTTTATATCAAAATGTAGTGTGTGTAACATTCATAATGTTTTAAAATAATGTACAATTTTGAATTTTAGCTTGAAAAGGGTTGCAAAATCAAAAGCAACCGAAACGTCGCACAAACAGTGCTAAATGAAATTTGCAGGGAAAACCGATAGTATCAAACTTTCGATTCAAGAAATATCCTGCGATAGAGCTCTTGCATTGTGAAAACGCAAGCTAGTGTTGCAACTAGCTTGCTAGTGTACACTAGCTTGCATTTTTATTAGTTTTATTATATGTGTATTGAAATTGTAAGCTGTCCGGAGGGGTCTGCGAACCAGGCAGACGAAACGTCGGGAAATGAAATTTTTTGTTACGCCACCGTTTCCTCGGTATCAGTCCTTCAAGATTGAAAAATCTCCAATCTACTTTGTTGTAATTCAAGGACGAAAAATTCACCATCAGTTATTATCGAGATCTTCAGATTATAGATGACACTTTCTACTAGGAGAAAGTCAGTGTTCAAGAAAAATGATGACTCCCAGAGGAATATATGAGAGTACAATCTGGGAATTTCATTCTCAGAAGAATTTTTCATCCTCAGAGTATTAAGAGAGAGGTTCCCACCATTTCGTTCTCGACGTCGAGATCTTTCAATTTTGGGTTAAATTTTTCTGTAGGTATCCGGTGGTCACGAAAAATGATGATTTGCAGAAGAATTCAATGTTCTGACATGTACGTTGTTCTTCTTATCGTTCACGGGTTCTAGACAAACCGTTGATCGATCCCCTGAAATTTTCATGAGTGATGGATGACCACGTCGAGGTTTGCTGGGAGGGTTCAAAGATGATTCTTTTAAACAGTTTTCTACTTATGCGTCTTTGGAAACGAAAATGTCAGAAGTTCCCGAAATTCAATTCAATTTTTGGAATATATGTTCTAGAACGAGTCCCTGGAAAAATTCAGAGTAATGTAATGAAATGTTGACATTGGCATAATAGACCGATTGGTTGATGAATAGTTTCGTGAAAATGTACGGAAGAGGAATGATACGTGGTTTCATATAACGTGGTGGAGAATTTATGATTTCAATGATCGAAATGAATGACAATGGGAGGTGGACATTAACGAAGTGAATGAGAATGGCGAGAGAATCGGTGTTCGAGTGACAAGAAAATTGATTTGAGCATTGGGGACGAAAATATTACTGATTGCAATAATGGAATTCCGGGAAATGTTAACAATTCTATGGTTGAAGATGGATACGTCAAAAACTTCGATATAGTTAGGTGCTAGTCCGCTCAGCACATCTCAGGGTGGTTATCTATCACTCATGAGAATTTCAGGGCGACCGATCAAAGAGTTCAAAAAGAACGGCTGGATAACATACATACAAGTAGAGACAATGATGGTCAAAGATCAATGTTTAGCATGAAGGGGATGATAGTGGAGGCGAAGATGAGACTCACAATCGAACGATCCCGGCGAGATGGGAAAAATGGTTGAAGCTGACTCCCTGTCAGTGAAGACCTTCCGAATGAAAAATGGATTTCAGTGGAATAATCGGAGGAACTCGTTGTCACGAACACAACTCTTTCTTTTTGAGGAATGTATATTATAGTGATAGATTATTACGACAAATCAATGGTGTGGAGCCGATTGTAGGACGCGGTGCAGGACGGATTTCAGAAGGCAATGTGGCGGATAATAGGTAGAAGTGTGGGCTGAACATTGAAATGGGAAGTGGAGCGAATTTTAGAAGGAAGTAATTTGCGGAATGCTTTCTCGCGGCGTTATATGATGATAATCATAAAGATTGAGGAAGTATCCTATATTCTAAGATATTCCTCTGGAAAAGTATTTCAGAGAGATTTGGGTCATCTCAAAGCAGGCTTTTCCATTAATATCTATTTGGTTGAGAGGAAATTCCGATACAGTTGGTTTAAAGATGATTGAACTGGAGTTCTTGGTGAAAACGATCTTTTCCCGGAAGAAACTTCATTTGAATGATGTTTTCCGGATTTGAAGAGAGTTTGGTATCCTCTATGCTTCTTGTTTTACCTTTCTCATCGAGAAAATGCACATACACGTAGAATGAGTAGCCCATGATGATGTCTAACGTATGAGATATTCGATAATTGTGTTGCTCGTTCCAACGCTCATCAGCTGTACACTTCACTACACTCACTTCATGCATTGGTCAAATACCATATTATATACCAAGTGATACTGAGGTCACAGATTCTGATTCAATGCAAATCTAACCTCCTCGCGTAGTTTCATTGAGAGAGATGACCCCGAATGTTCACGATATAAGACATAGTTTTTTCACACACTCTCAAGCATTCATTTCTTGTATGCATCTCGCTTTCGTAACGCATCAATTATTTTTTTTCTCACCCGTTGTGTATTCACATTCACCCAGTCTAGAAATTTTCCATTTGCTTGTAAAGAGTACAATGGGTCGAATATGTGATAGAAGTGAGTCAACCTATTCAAACGAAATATGACGACTACAAGGTTTCATATATATTGTACCGAAGCAAAAACAACCAATATCATGAAGATTGATTACGTTGATTTATCTTTTTTTCCTCTGAACATAACGAAATGAATCTTTTCTATATAATTTTTAGTAATTAGATCTACGATTGAATCTAGATCGCCCATAGTATAGAATACTCCATCATAACAAAATCGTCTCCTGTAAGAAGGACTACTAGAATCAACCTCGAACGGGCTTGCATCGAGCAAATCTAGTCCGTCGCTTTGATTAATATCATGGTTGCTTGAGTGTTCAAAAACTATCCGAAAGAGATGATCAAAACTGATCCAGTTTTCAAGTTTCGAGAATTCATAATGCGCACAGTGTAACTGATATCTAGAAGAATCATTTTCCTCCAGTTTTGACTCTGCGAACTCAACGATGAATTGTTTTTGTTCTGTAAAGAATAATTAATTCAAGTCCAATTAAGTTTCTCTATACGTTATTCAGAACAAGTTATACTCACGACTTTCATGCCAATGTAAAGTGGTTAGTATTTGAAGTAAAATATCTGCTCGGTGATGAAAGAAGACATTCATCACAGTATTTGTCTTTTATTCGTGCAATTGTAAGGATTCGAACACACAATAGAATATACCTTACAATATGAACATCTACACGTTACCACTAGTTCTCACTTTCTGACATCTGCTCACTCCACGAGATCATGAATCTCTTACAGGAAAAATCAATTACATCAGACATTATTTATGCAGAGAAGGGGTACAGTGTGAAGTGCGATCTTACCAAGCGTATGTAAGAGAAGGAAGATGTAGTCATATGATGTGTTTAGCTCGAAAATATGTGAAACTGCATCTCATGTGAGTTTCTAACCTCACGAAGAGATGGAAACACCGGGGACGGATGATTATCCGCTGTTTGTGGAGAAAAAACCAGTTCCCAGATTCTTTCGCTTGAGTTTGATTTTCTGCTGCACCTTCATGCGTGGTTTGAATTCTGGTATCAACTCCTGCTTCATAATGGATATTATCATATATTCAGGTGATTAGATTCGTGATTCTTGAAATATGGATTTTCCCGTATTCCATCTTTCTTTCCATGAAAAGTTCATTCTAGATAAATGATTTTTTATTCTTTTTTAATCTAACAAATATTCTAAATTCCTTGAGATTCACTCTCCCCAAATATTTCTTGGTTCATTAGAGCAACATTCATCATCATTATTTTTGGGAGATTCTGTACAATATCTGGCGAGTGAAACAAATATACGGAGGTATGCCTCACGATGTAACGTATCCTCCACTACAGAGATGTATCAACAAACGTGGAGAGTGATCAATAGTGAAGTATACCATATCTCCATTCTTGTTTCTAAATCAAGACATGAAGAAGATCGTTCCTTCGTACACAGCAGGAATGCACGGCTATTTCACGAGGATATCAATGTGAATGATGACTTTTATATACAAGAGGATGGTATTTCAGCTCTTCACATTCTGATACCAAATTTTTGGATAGAAAACCTCAACACTATGTTTGAAATTGATCCCAAGTGAAATGATATTTCGAAAAATGATCCATCTTTTCATTTGATTAACCCAATTCTTCCAAATTTAAGAAAAAGTTTAAACCCACAATATGAGTTCGATCGCTAAGATTAGAGTGAAACATCTACCATGAGCTATTTTGTTATTTACAGGTATGCGAGAGAGTTGGGCTGTATAGCGCTGAGACAGAACTCTGATACTCATACTGTTCGACTTACACCCGTACATACCTATATCTCTTCTGATCCTACACCCGAACCCGGTTAACAACACTATGTCCCAATCCCATGTTAAGGATCCAGTCTTCCAGACCATGTTAAGGGTCCAGGTTACTCACCCAATGTCAACAAGCCTGGGTTGCAAACGCTGTAACAAGGGTAGGAGAGTCTTTTACGGGTAGACTGGTTTTTTATATTGGAAATAGTGTCTCATTATGGGTCTCTCTAGCCTTCAAGTCTCATTCTGAAAAATTTCTACTCCATCTTATTCAGTGATTATGGGTGGTTTTAATTCACTGCTCGCCTTCTTGAGAGGGAATTCTATCACCCATAAGTGATCCCCAATCAACAAAAATAAGAAACTCTCTAATCATCATATTGTTGGGAATGCTTGGAGAGGGTTGATATGTGATTATAATCAATAATGAATTACGATGTTTTGGTGTTATGGGCCTTTATTCTCCTATAGTATTCATTACATTGAAATAACATCTTCACAAATCTTTTGGGAGAAATGCATCACATCATATTTACCTAAATTATCTATGGAACGGAATCATGGTGCATACGATGTGGGATGTCTCATAGTTGTTAAAAATATGTGATTGTTACATCAACCCCAATGATATAAACACTTATCTCGATGATTCTTCAACTTGTCGAGTAGTTATGAGAAATATACTCTTGTTACCATTGTCAGATGACTTCGACAGAATGGACGAACTTTTAAATTTGGTGCACACTTGATGCAAGTAATTAAGTGCCTACAAGGAAGGAACATCACTCCAATTTCCTATTAGAACAGATTCTACAGAGCCTCGAGTTTTCAATGATCTTGTTTGTTAGTGGTAGATGGTTCAGCTTTCCATTGTCCTCCTGGGGAAGAGGGGTCAAGTTTCTGAGTTTCTAAATGATGGGGCTCAATTTTCTCTGGGGAGAAGAAGAAAGTTAACATCAGTTGATCGATCTATGGCTAATGATAGTGATCAGACTTAGAATTTGAATACCTACCCTCGTCGATGATGGGAACAATGCACCCGTGAAATCATCAATAAACGTTCGTTCTTTGGAGAGATTGAGAAATAAACACCCAGGAAATCACTTTGCATGTTGATTCCATGGAATATAAACAGGCCCCCAGTTTTTGAGGGTGAGTCCACAATGATAACACGTGGTGCTATCACCTCTCCCTGTATAGAAAAACCCTGCTGCGGCGAGTTGTTCCTTTGTTTGACTCATAGAAACGGGCCAATCATTGAATGAATATAGTCTGATTTCAACGTGTACATACTGTGGGAACTTGGGGTTTTCATCGATCCTGATACAATTCAAATTACGTTTGTGCCGATTTTGTGTTTCTACTTGGACGGGTCCTGATCTGTAGTCGATTTGGTATGTGTTTGAAACTCTTGATTACATAGCCTGACTGTGATTCCTCTGATCAGAGAATCCACAACAAAGCATATTTCAAATGAAACGAAACACCCAGGGTTGATGATGAGTCATTGCATCGTAGAACTTTTCCTAACTAGAGAGCTCTGTTGGAAAACTCGGAGTAACAAGCTGGGCTGGTTCATTTCGTAAAAGAATATGTCTCAAACTAAATATCAAACGTGAATGTGCTATGTTCCATATTTGGGGTATTGTGATGGTCACATTCAAAAATTGGAACTTCGTTCTTTTCAAGTGTTTCTATGAGCAAGGATCAATGGATAGTGCACTCGTCTCGGATCCGAGTTAGGTAGTTTTGTTCGTCCCCCCTTCCAACGTTGAGAGAGAGAATGTCTCACATGTAGGGGTAACGTATATCTACATGGGAAGATGAGATAGGAACTGTGTCTAGGACTAATGTACACAACACTGGGTTATCAACTCCATGCTCATACGCCGGTATATCCAGTTTGTCAACGTTATCAGAACAGAGTAGTGTATCACCATCTCCGGGGGTATCAGTTATGACGAGGTATGTTAGAAACATCACGCTACACAAGGTGGACTCGATTTCATCATGGATGAGCTGGGTAGAAGCACACACGCTCGAGTAACAACACAAGAGCATGATGTTATAACCACCTCCCATTTAAGGGTCTGATGTAGAAACCCTGACGTGGTCCCAAATAGGCGTTGTTAGCACGGACCATCTGTGTATTTGTAAGAGTCATCCCCTACCCCTACTTGAGGGGGTGTCTATCAACCCTCTCCACCATAATGGCAAATCCACCTACAGGCGTTGCAGGGCCTACGACAACCACCTACGATTACAACCCTATGTTCGCAACCGTTTGATCGGTGTTCAGAACACGCCTGTTCTGAACCTCTGGGTTCCTAACATGGGGTTGTAATCGTAGGTGGTTGTCTTAGGCCCTGCAACGCCTGTAGGAGGATTTGCCATTATGGTGGAGAGGGTTGATTGACACCCCCTCAAGTAGGGGTAGGGGATGACTCTTACAAATACACAGATGGTCCGTGCTTTATCGATTGAACCTTGCTTATAGAAACACTTGAAAAGAACGCAGTTCCAATTCTTGAATGTGACCATCACAATACCCCAAATTTGAAACATAGCACATTCATGTTTGATATTTAGTTTGAGACATATTCTTTTACGAAATAAACCATCCCAGTTTGTTACTCCGAGTTTTCCAACAGAGCTCTCTAGTTGGGAAAAGTTCTACGATGCAATGACTAATCATCAACCCTGGGTGTTTCGTTTCGTTCGAAATATGCTTTGTTGTAGATTCCCCGATCAGGGGAATCACAGTCAAGCTATGGAATCAAGAGTTTCAAACACATACCAAGTCGACTACGGATCAGGACCCGTCCAAGTAGAAACACAAAATCGGCACAAACGTAATTTGAATTGTATCAGGATCGATGAAAACCCCAAATTCCCACAGTATGTTCACGTTGAAATCAGACTATATTCATTCAATGATTGGCCCATTTATGTGAGTCAAACAAAGGAACAACTCGCCGCAGCAGGGTTTTTCTGTACAGGGAGAGGTGATAGCACCACATGTTATCATTGTGGACTCACCCTCAAAAACTGGGGGCCTGTTTATATTCCATGGAATCAACATGCAAAGTGATTTCCTGGGTGTTTATTTCTCAATCTCTCCAAAGAACGAACGTTTATTGATGATTTCACGGGTGCATTGTTCCCATCATCGACGAGGGTAGGTATTCAAATTCTAAGTCTGATCACTATCATTAGCCATAGATCGATCAACTGATGTTAACTTTCTTCTTCTCCCCAGAGAAAATTGAGCCCCATCATTTAGAAACTCAGAAACTTGACCCCTCTTCCCCAGGAGGACAATGGAAAGCTGAACCATCTACCACTAACAAACAAGATCATTGAAAACTCGAGGCTCTGTAGAATCTGTTCTAATAGGAAATTGGAGTGATGTTCCTTCCTTGTAGGCACTTAATTACTTGCATCAAGTGTGCACCAAATTTAAAAGTTCGTCCATTCTGTCGAAGTCATCTGACAATGGTAACAAGAGTATATTTCTCATAACTACTCGACAAGTTGAAGAATCATCGAGATAAGTGTTTATATCATTGGGGTTGATGTAACAATCACATATTTTTAACAACTATGAGACATCCCACATCGTATGCACCATGATTCCGTTCCATAGATAATTTAGGTAAATATGATGTGATGCATTTCTCCCAAAAGATTTGTGAAGATATTATTTCAATGTAATGAATACTATAGGAGAATAAAGGCCCATAACACCAAAACATCGTAATTCATTATTGATTATAATCACATATCAACCCTCTCCAAGCATTCCCAACAATATGATGATTAGAGAGTTTCTTATTTTTGTTGATTGGGGATCACTTATGGGTGATAGAATTCCCTCTCAAGAAGGCGAGCAGTGAATTAAAACCACCCATAATCACTGAATAAGATGGAGTAGAAATTTTTCAGAATGAGACTTGAAGGCTAGAGAGACCCATAATGAGACACTATTTCCAATATAAAAAACCAGTCTACCCGTAAAAGACTCTCCTACCCTTGTTACAGCGTTTGCAACCCAGGCTTGTTGACATTGGGTGAGTAACCTGGACCCTTAACATGGTCTGGAAGACTGGATCCTTAACATGGGATTGGGACATAGTGTTGTTAACCGGGTTCGGGTGTAGGATCAGAAGAGATATAGGTATGTACGGGTGTAAGTCGAACAGTATAAGTATCAGAGTTCTGTCTCAGCGCTATACAGCCCAACTCTCTCGCATACCTGTAAATAACAAAATAGCTCATGGTTGATGTTTCACTCTAATCTTAGCGATCGAACTCATATTGTGTGTTTAAACTTTTTCTTAAATTTGGAAGAATTGGGTTAATCAAATGAAAAGATGGATCATTTTTCGAAATATCATTTCACTTGGGATCAATTTCAAACATAGTGTTGAGGTTTTCTATCCAAAAATTTGGTATCAGAATGTGAAAAGCTGAAATACCATCCTCTTGTATATAAAAGTCATCATTCACATTGATATCCTCGTGAAATAGCCGTGCATTCCTGCTGTGTACGAAGGAACGATCTTCTTCATGTCTTGATTTAGAAACAAGAATGGAGATATGGTATACTTCACTATTGATCACTCTCCACGTTTGTTGATACATCTCTGTAGTGGAGGATACGTTACATCGTGAGGCATACCCCCGTATATTTGTTTCACTCGCCAGAAATTGTATAGAATCTCCCAAAAATAATGATGATGAATGTTGCTCTAATGAACCAAGAAATATTTGGGGAGAGTGAATCTCAAGGAATTTAGAATATTTGTTAGATTAAAAAAGAATAAAAAATCATTTATCTAGAATGAACTTTTCATGGAAAGAAGGATGGAATACGGGAAAATCCATATCTCAAGAATCACGAATCTAATCACCTGGTTCCAGCGAGTGATCTTCACGTTGGTTGGACTGTGTCTGCGTATTATGGGAATACTGAGTGGAATTTCGAATATTTGAACGAGGAAAATTCTAATCAGGAGTACTTTGTTGATACAAGTTTACATGAGGAGTTTTTCGTTGGTGAATATCATTTTGATAGGCATTCCGTTGCGGAATAACTTGTTGAGAAAGATTTTGTACCGCCGATTCCGGATTTTGTGGAAGTTCGTTGCATGTGTACATCCTAGAGTACATGATTACTGTAATATGTGGTATGCGGCACGTTGAAATGACGATTCGGGTTCTCCCACCTGTTTGCATTTCAATCCTGATGTGTTCCTCTCGAATTGAATATGTCCCACGGTTCAACTTTTTTCGTGAAGCTCACTCCTCAGAGGGAGTTTCCGACAGAAGACTCGTTCTGTCCAGAGGTCAATTCTGTTAAGGTTACATCACTCTCACGAATCGTTATATATTCAGTTCAATTCTGATTCGTCAGTTCTTGCGACAAATCATTCTGGACAGGTGCTTGGATCGTCAACTGCTCGTCGAATTTCGTTGCTTAACGTCCCGTAGGGTTGGATTTGGATCGGGTGGAATTCGCCCTAGGCCCACCGATGTGGTCGGTCTTCGACTATCATTTCGGCTTCTGATCAAATCACCATTGTTATTAAACTTTGAGCATTTGCGTCATCTTCGAAAATGGGAACGCTTCGCGTCCGTATCTCTCCTGGGTCATGGGTAAAGGCATTCTCGATCTGAACCTTCGATTCGTGAGGCTGTCGTTGCCTACATAACAGAATCTGTCCATTTGGATCTGCTGAATGAAATCATAACGGATGAGATGCCACTTTCATATTGCTACTTAATGAGGGTCTATCACGTTCACGCTAACCGGCGACTCCTCTAGTAAGGGCGCGGTCACGCGCCATTGCTAGTACGCGGGACCTACTAACTGCCTTGCGGACTATTGCATTGGCTCCTGCTAATATATTCTTTCCCCTTTGTATCATTATTTGGCTCACTTGCGCTTATCACCCAAGTACCGGAGCCTGTAGGGGCCACCTCGATCAGCTGAACGCGGGCATGCGGAGCAGACGCCCTGCATGTTTGTAAAGCAGGCGGGGAAGCGGTAAATCGTCAATCGATGCGGAGATGCAGGAAAAGATGAGAAGCACCAAAAAAAAGTTGTTGAAGCCCTGTAGGTGCCCATTATGACAGACAGATGAGTGTATTCTCCTGATTTGTCGAGATTCTTCACCATAGCTAATTAGTGCTATAAGTGATTACATAGATGTTGAAGAATTGAAAAATACCTTACACAATCTGTCTTAATCAAATTTTAGGTTAAGATCATTGCTGTCGAATATTTCATGTGAGCGAGGTCGCACATCTATTATACTGAAGGAGTGACAACAATCGCAAGGGAGGATTTGACTATTTTCACCAAAATGTGTGATAGCCCACATGAGAGCGATGAAGACAGGAATCATGTTCCAATTGTTTCCATATCGGTGAAGCTATTTCTAAATCTCTCCATATGACTCTCGATTGAACCTCATTATGAATACCTATTGATTAATACTCAGAAATATGTATACGCAGCTGCAGATCATGTTTTGTCTGTATGGGAAGGTACAGATGAATGTGTAAGCTCATTAGAATTGTAGTGCAGTTAGTTGAGACAGAGCGGATCTCATTCTGCTGAGAAAACTTGGTAGAGTTTTGATTCACTACAACATTAGTAACATGCTGACCAAAAATTTGATAATTCTCTGATTTTGGAAGCATTGGATGATGTGTGGGCATTCTTCATTTTTTCCTCTCAGTGTTATCGGCCTAAACCTGCAAATATTCAAATATGAGAGTGAACGACTCCTCAAAAGAATCATAGCTATAATCTACCAGAACTAGACTAGACATTGTGGCCCACTGTAACTATCAGTAAATTATCTGTATTCTAATAGCAAAAATGGAGTCAGCTCACGAGTGTTGATGCAACTGAAGAATTCTTCCTACATGGCGAGATCTGCATCAAGTCAACTTACTTTCCAGTCAGTTGCTGAGTGTTTGGACAATGCCAGTTTTCCCAATATCGGATCTTACTATGTAGAAAGTATTCTCCAGTTCCATCAACACTCGTGAGCTGACTCCATTCTTGCTATTAGAGTACAGATATTTTACTAATAGCTAAAGTGGGCCACAATGTCTAGTCTAGTTTTGGTGGATTATAGTTATAATTCTTTCGAGGAATCGTTCACTCTCATATTCAAACATTTGCAGGTTTAGGCAAATAACACTGAGAGGAAAATTTAGAGGATGCCCAGAAATCATACAATGGTTCCTAAATCAGAAGATCATCAATTTCTTAGTCAGCATGCTACGAATGTTCTAGAGAATCAAAACTCAACCAAGTTTTCTCAGCAGAGTGAGATCCGCTCTGTCTCAACTAACTGCACTACAATGCTAGTGAGTCTACACATTTATCTGTACCTTTTCATACAGACAAAACATGATCTGCAGCTGCCTATACATTTTTCTGAGTATTGATCAATAGGTATTTATAATGAGGTTCTATTGAGATTCATATGGAGAGATTTAGGAATAGCTCCACCAATATGGAAACCTTTGGAACCTGATTTCTTCTGTCTCCATCGCTCTCATGTGGGCTATCACACATTTTGGTGAAAATAGTCAAATCCTCCCTTGAGATTGTTGTTACTTCCTCAGTATAAAACATGTGAGACATCGCTCACAAAAAATATTTCAGGGCAACAATGTTAACCTAGATTTGATTAAGACAGATTTTGTTAGGTATTTTCCAATTTATCATCTACGTAATCAGTTATAGCACCAATTAGCTATAGTGAAGAATCTCGACGAATGAGGAGAATACACTCATTTGTCTGTGATAACGGGCACCAACAGGTCTTCAACAATTTGTTCTTGGTGCCTCTTATCTAATTCCCGCATCTCCGCATCAGTCAATCAGTAGTAGCATTAGTTGACGATTTACCGCCCCCCCCCCCGCGTCCAGCTGATCGAGGCGGCCCCTACAGGCGTCGTCGATACCCAAGCCTCATTAGACTTGCCGTTCCCAAAATTGGATTCGTCTACATTCGCGTGAAAATTGTCTCCATCGTCAGGAATTTCTTGATCATTTTTATGATTATCATTCCCAGACATTTCGTGTCTTGTATGGCTCGGTTTGGGCCTGTTGCCGGTTGGATTCGAAAATTTCTGGCCCTCTAATTGTGTAAGGATTCCAAGCATTTTAGACTCTTTGAATAGGATGAAAGCGATAGACTTGACTGGGCGTATAGATGTGATATGATAAATTTGTTCTCTAGAATGAGATGAGGAAGAGAAGTATAAAATTCAGTATCTACGCTGTAGAGCTGCGAGAGGCCACTATGATGAATAGAGCGGCTATCTGCATTACTCGTCCACTCGCTTAGCTGGATTCGGGCTGGTCACTCTATCTCCTGATGGCTCGAAGATGAGCGGCAATGTAGATTCTCTTATCACGGGCTGGCTGGTGGGCAGGTGATACAGCTGTATGAGCTGCTTGGCTGCTCGGCTGGATTCTGTTTGGCTGCTTGGCTCAACTCTTTTTCCACTCACGAGGGGGACCCCAGAAGTGCGGGTCACCAAAGCTCACCAGACTTTTTTCACAGTCTTGAACCACCTAGAATATGAAGAATCCAGAGTAACTCCGTCAAATGGGCCCTCTATCCGAAGTTACAACCTAAGCCATCAGCATTGCCCATATAGACCCATGTTAAAAAGTGATATATACATAGATATATTGACAATGCTAACATTTTCACTTGTAGCTCCGACAGAAGGCCCATTTGACGGAGTCACTCTGGATTCTTCATATTCTAGGTGGTACGAGACTGTGAAAAAAGTTTGGTGAGATTTTGTCACCCGCACTTCGTGGGTCCCCCTTATCAGCACGGGTCTCTAGAACTAGGTCTAAATCCATGGTGCAGACCACCCAAGGGATTGTTTTGCGATATCATTCCTGGCCCCTGAAGGATCATTTTCCAGCTAGTATAGAAATCGCCACCTGGGCCGTTTTTCAATAAAGTCCAAAAAACGTGTTTTTTCGCGACCTTTCGACCTCTTACGCTCTATAGCTCGAACGGGGCGCGTTTTTTTGAAAAATGTGTAGAGACCTTTTTTGTAGATCCAAAGAAATTGACGAAGAATATGTCCTCATCCAATCCCGTGAGACTTACCTGTTGGAGGAATTAGAGTTTTTTTTCGCTTAAAATTATATTCTTCCCGCTCTCCCGGTCCACAGCTCGAACGGGTCGCATTTTTTCGAGAAATGTGTAGAGACCTTTTTTGTAGATCTTGAAAATTTGAGAAAGAATATATCCTTGTCTCATCCCGTAAGACTCATTTGTTGGACATATGAGAAGTTTTTCCACCAGAGATCTCATTTCCCTCGTAATTTCCCTCTGTTCTATGGACATAACTATAAAATAATGTGTTTCATCGGAAGTTCATAGCTGATAGAAAGTTCTCCTATAGGAATATCGATGGAACACATTATTTTATGATTATGTCTATAAACAGAGGAAAATTACGGGGGGAATAAGATCTCTGATAGAAAAATCTCTCATATGTCCAACAAATGAGTCTTACGGAATGAGACAAGGACATATTCTTCCTCAATTCTTCAAGATCTACAAAGAAGGTCTCTATACATTTTTCGGAAAAATGCGTCCCGCTCGAGCTGTGGGCCGAGAGAGCGGGAGAAATATAATTTTTCGAGAGAAAAGCTCTAATTTCTCCAACAGGTGAGTCTCACGGGATTGGATAAGGACATATTATTCGTTAATTTCTTCAGATCTACAAAAAAGGTCTCTACACATTTTTTAAAAAAACGCGTCCCGTTCGAGCTATAGAGCGTAAGAGGTCGAAAGGTCGCGAAAAAACACGTTTTTTGGACTTTATTAAAAAACGGCCCAAGTGGCAATTCCTATACTAGCTGGAAAATGACCCCACAGGGGCCAGTAATAATATCGCACATCAATCCCTTGGGTGGTCTGCACCATGGATTTAGACCTAGTTCTAGAGACCCGTGCAGTCTTCTTTGATTTTTCACGACACTCTCGTAAAATTCTGCAGAATCCGGGAAACTTTCAAGAGGAAAAATTTCCTGAATTCTTCAAAAAAACATTTGACTCGTGGTAGACAATCCTCCCTAGCACCAAAAACGCTATGTAACGTGGGAAGAGGATCTCCAAAATGAACACGAAGGAATAAATGTTACTGACAAGGAAAGGTCCAACCTTGCGGGTCCTGGGTTCGTCTCCAACTCTGGGAGTTATTTTGTTTCGGTGAGAAATGAAAATATCTCAGAGGGTTCAGTCCCACGGGCCTCTTATCCTGACACATAGCTGTGGAGCTTAGCATTGGTCATATAGACCTACCTCAAAAGATCGTACATGTAGGTATAGTACCAATGCTAATCTCCATAACTGGATTTCAGGAGGGGAGGCCTATGAGACTCAATCCTTGGAGATACCTACGTTTCTCACTAAAATAAGATGATTATCAAAGTTTGAAACGACTCTAGGCCCGGCAAGGTTAGAACTCTCCTTGTGAGTGACTTTTATGTAAGAGTGGTAATTGAAAGTTGAGAGAGAGTGTGTAGATAGTTATGTTGGTCAGAGCGGTCTGACGCGCCGAGGACTGTCGTCCGCGACGCAACATCGCGCTTCGATGGGAATCGTGCAAAGCTCCGCCGGGAACGCTGACGGTGCACCTGGTGCATCGTCAAGCGACAAGGAGAGACACGGGCCGCGGGCTCGAGACTCACCACGTCACATACTTATCCTTGCCTCTGTGATATCAGGGTCGATGAATGATGAGAATCCTCCAAAAAGATCCTGACCAGCAAGTCTCGACTCTCCTTACCCAAGAATATCAGACCGAGATCTCGCAAAATCTCGCAATAACTATTCAGCCGCAGTGGAATATCTGATCAAATCTCAATCCAAATACACCTCGAGGATCGTAAGTGATCAAGTTCGAGATGATGTGAAATGAGACGGATGAATCAATTCATTTTACAGGTCGATTCACCTACTGAATACTGATCCAGTCGTGAAGTGCTTCCGGAATTCAATCATGCCTTATATGGAAGCACAACAATCCGACTGTGCTGATTTCGAGATGCGAATGGGAGATTGTCTAGAGGCTTATGGTATGCACAAAGGCAAGGAAAAATGTAGAGATTTCATCGATGATCTCAGAGAATGTCTGCTGAATGGTAAGCAGAGACAACGCGTAAAACTGATGAGAGAAGAGCATGCTAAGCAGTTCAGAGATGGAAAGAAGGAGACTATGTTCGAAAAAACGCCTAATTACGATGCCTACTGAAATTGAGGAGCAATGTATCTATATCAATATATTATATACAATCCAGTTGAATAATATGCCTTGCAAATATGGAAAGAGATACTGGGAAGACTCATTGGAAGATCATGATTGACGTTTCAATCGTTCTAACGATGTCTCAAAAATACTTCTATATCTCGCACCATGGAGTTCTTGAATAGAGTCCATGACATTGAAGACTATCACCTCTTGACCCTCTCCCCTCGCGTCAATGCCTTTCTCAGGAACGGAAATACCCGGTGATGCTTCCAGATTGTCCAAAAGAAGTGGAATCATCCTCTACGTGGAGGGTTTTGATGCATAGATTTCATCGATGGCATCCTCTGTTCACGAGCAAAGATTTCCCGACATGCCGCGTTCTTGCACTCCTTCATCCATGTTTGTCTCGGAAAGACTCTGCATACTCAGAGTCATTGTCATTATCTGAATTGTAATACTGATACGGCGTAGGCACCTATACAATCATGCCCGTATGACTTTGAGGGTTCACCCCAAGTAAAAAAGATTCATAAGGACTTTATAAACTCTTTAATAAGTGAGTTTATAAAGAGTTCATAATTCGTGAACTTATAAATATTTTATAAAAAATTTTATAAGGTCGTGAGAAGTCTTACTCCCCCAATAGCTGCAGCAGGATCCAGAGCGCACCCGGCATATTCATTGCGACGCTCGATGACCTGTGGGTCTCAGAAACTCGCAACGACGACCAGTATGGCTCGTCGATTCGCTGCAACTGACGATGACGATAACGATGTCACGGCACTCTCGTGTGTTCGTGATCCCAATAATCACAGGCTTTTACTCTTCAACCTGGAAAAGAAGAGGAGAAAAACCACAAAGTACTCATGTTTTCTTTATTCGTAGCAGATTCTTTTAACGCTCATACGCAAATCATGAGATGTGCGAGAAGCACCCAATTTGTTAATGAAAGAACAACAGTATTTTTAAGGTTATCTACACTCAAGTTAGCAAGCCCTTGATGGAACAATTATCATAGCTATGAGAAACTAAGATACTTATCCGGGTTTTCTGGAGCTACGTTTCTTGGAATTGTTGCGCCGCTTTCCATCTCATCTTCTTTGAGATTTTTTGCGAAAGGAAGACTGCAATGGGAGGCTCTAGTGTTGTGATGCAAATGTTTGACAAACTTCAACTGACTGAAACTACCGCCTGTCCGCACATCTGCATATGCCTCATTAAACGCGGTGCCAAGTTCAGTCAGTTGAACTCTGTCAAAAATTTGCATCACAACACTAGAGCCTCCCATTGCAGTTTTCCTTTCGCAAAAAATCTCAAAGAAGATGAGATGGAAGTCGGCGCAACAATTTTAAGAAAAGTAGCTTTAGAAAACTCGGATAAGTATCCTAGTTTCTCATAGCTATAATAATTGTTCCATCAATGGCTCGCTAACTTGAGTGTAGATGACCTCAAAGATACTGTTGTTTTTTCATTAACAAATTGGGTGCTTCTCGCACATCTCATGATTTGCGTATGAGCGTTAAAAGAATCTGCTACGAGTAAAGAAAACATGAGTACTTTGTGGTTTTCTCCTCTTCTTTTCCAGGTGGAAGAGTAAAAGCCTGTGATTATTGGGATCACGAACACACGAGAGTGCCGTGACATCGTTATCGTCATCGTCAGTTGCAACGAATCGACGAGCCATACTGGTCGTCGTTGCGAGTTTCTGAGACCCACAGGTCATCGAGCATCGCAATGAATATGCCGGGTGCGCTCTGGATCCTGCTGCGGCTATTCGAGGGAGTAAGACTTTTCACAACCTTATAAAATTTTTCATAAAATATTTATAAGTTCACGAATTGTAAACTCTTTATAAACTCTTATAAACTCACTTCTTAAAGAGTTTATAAAGTCCTCATAAATCTTTTTTACTTGGGATCCGCGCATTGGCATATACAACTGGAAAGTTTGCGCTCCAACACTCATATTCTTGACTGTTCCTATATGGGTCATTTTGGAGCATTTCACCAAATGACTGCATCAGGCAGGTCTGGAAAGAACCCTTCTAACATTTTTCCCGTTAGTACTATGTTGATATAGTACAAATGATTGTTTTTGGATTTCCCCTAAGGCCCTCGTGGGCCCTGGAGCCTATAAGAGGGCCTTTTTAGGCCCTCTTTCAGCCTATTCTCAGAAAATCATAACTCAGACTCGACTTAATATCTCAGACGTGCCCTGGCGCTTTTTCTTCCTTGAGACTAGAACTCCTAAAAATTGAATTGTCCAAGGTCGATACTTGAGCCTAGCAACTCCTAGGAGCTATTTGGTGAGAGCACATTTTAGCGATTTTTTGGCTTGCTCCAAAGTGATGTAGCTCCCTTTAGACATGTGACAATCGACTTCTACCAGTCCTCATTTCAAAGGTCTTGGAATAAGCTACAATTCGACAGCTGGTGAAATTCGATTTTCAGACTTTTCATAGGAGTTACAGTCATTACAAGTTGGACAGTTTCGTGAAAATGCCCAACTTCAAGCTCAGTTCATAAAACTGTTATCTTTTCGTTCGACCCCAAATCTTGCGTATATGTTTTTTGATATAAATACTACCAATTGAAACCATGATCCGTGTGGAATATTGAATTCTCGATTGTACTCAGCCAATTTAAAACACCCTATTTCGACTTTCTGCTCAAAATGACCTCACAGGTATGGCTCGCATATGCTTCCATCTGAATTAATGTGCACCAATCTGTGTGGGATTACTCTCCAATGTACACCCAAATATGTGTGAAAACTTCCGGAGGTGAGCCTCGAGCTAGCTGCGAGCAGGACTTTCTATTTTATGAGTTGAAATGGGCACTATTTCGTTGACTTGGACGCAAGCGAATGTGAGTAAGGATTTCACTTATTATAGCTCACAATTGAGATGAGCGGCTAAAATAGGGATATGAACATGTCCTCCTAACTCAAAATGATCCTGTAAATACGATTCTGGGGTCAATTTGGCTCCAGAATATTGATATCTGTTCTCAGACTGGAAAACACTTTAGTTACATGTTGTTCGATGGAGTTGCTTCAGGCGATGAAGAAGAGCCGAATTGACCATGAGAACAGGTTTGAATGGTCATTTTGAGTCGGTAGAACAAATTTGTATCCCTATTTTAGCTGTCATTTCATTTGTGAGCTAGAATGAGTGGAATCCCACTTACACTCGCCTGCGTCCAAATAGACAAAAGTACTGCCCATTTTCAACTCGTAAGATAGAACCTCCTGATTGCATCTAGCTCGAGGCTTGCCTCCGGAAAATTTCACACACATTTTTGAGGGTACATTGGAGAGTAATCCCACACAGATTGGTGCACATTAGTTCACATGGAAGCATATGCAAGCCATATCTATGAGGTCATTTTGAGCAAAAAGGCAAAATAGGGTATTTTGAATTGGGTGAATGAAATTGAAAATTCAATATCTCACCCAGATCATTGTTCCAGTTGGTGGTATTTGTATCAAAAAACATATTCGGACAGGTTTGAGATCGGAGAAAAAAAACAACGATTTTCTTCAATTGAGCTCAAAGTTTGGCATTCTCACGAAACTGCTCAACTTATAACCATTGTAACTCCTATGAAGAGTCTTTTAATCGAGCCTCACCAGTAGTAAAATTGTAGCTTCTTTCAAGACCTTCAAAATGACTACTGGTAAGAGTTGATTATCACATATCTAGAGGGAGCTACATCACTTTGAAGCAAGCCCAAGAACCGCTAAAATGTGCTCTCAGCAAATAGTTGCTAGGCTCAAATATCGACCTTGGGCAATCGTTCTTTTTGGAACTACTAATCTCATGGTAGAAAATGCGCCTAGGTACGTTCAAAGATGTTGAGTTTAGTCGGGGTTATGATTTTCTGGGAATCTGGTACAAAGGGCCTAAAAAGGACCTTTTGTCGGTCCCAGGGACCACGGGGGCCTCAGAACAAATCCAAAGAAAAGTGTTTTCGTACTATATAAACATAGTACTGACGAAAAAAAAATTTCGGGGTTTTTTTCCGACCAACCTGGTGCAGGCATTCGGTGAAATGCTCTGGAATGGCCTATACTCTACATATGAGTATCACACTTCATATTCAAATCTCATGGAATTTTGATGAATGGCAGTAATCTGTCGATGTACAGGAAAATCTTACCATACAGGTGATATCACGGTTTCGTCCCAAGACTCGTTCTGTCGATCGTCTTATCAATTATTCCATGTCTCACCCTGGGAAATTCCATAGATCCACGCATAGATGATACATTGGAGCACTTCAGGGAGGCATAGTTTGCCCTAGATGAAGCCAGGAGCCAGTAATTTTTAGGTAAATACCAATCTTTGTTTGTCTCACCCGAAAATTCGGCCACGGCTTAGCTTCTGGCTTGCAGTGAAATCGATTAATCATCCTGTAAGCCTGGGTGATGATCGATTAGGTATCCAAGGGCGATATGCTGTGAGCCTGAGACTACATCCATTAATGTGTAAGAGTGACGAATTTTTTGTAAGTGTCCGACAAATTTCTGATCTTTTAGGTGTCACCACTGCAAATAATGTGGTTGTCGGTGCGATCAAAACTTCGTCTCTCTCGTGATAGTATCCTATTCTTTGAGCCGAGACCTACAAATTTAGCACTGTCACAAAAGTGTGCTCTACATCCAAACAAGATGCGAGATTGGAGGGAATAATTCTATGATGCGTGATTCTGTTCAACAAAGGCGTTCTCTTCATGGCGCTTGTGAGTGCCGGCTTTGGAAAAGCTGAAACCACGTGTGATTCATCATTCATACTCCGAAACATGTACCTGGAAATCGCACCGATCCTGAAACTGAGCTGTGAGCAATGCGAGGATCGTGAAAATGATGACTCATCATTTCGATTTTGATCGCATGAGAGATATATACGAATTGCGGTGAGGGGAATTTTCCTGAAAGTCTGTCGCAAAGGGCACTGCCCGTTATCAGCTCGTATGGAATCATGTCAGTGCTTTGGTGGTACATTAGATTCAAGCATTCTTGCACAAATGATACCAAAGTGGCCCAGTTTGTGTGCCAGTTTCGGCAGTATGCACGGGAGAGTCGTCCCATCTTACGCATTGAACATTCAACGCGGTTCGATTACGCGTGTCTGATTGACAAAAACGTACTGTGTGAAAAAAGAGTACCGCATGACGGTACTTGTCACACCATCTGCAGCTCAACCAGTGGTTTAAGGACCCAAGTCTCGGGAAAATTTCTCCCGAGGTCGAGGGTTGACATGAATTTCACTCTGTGGCATCGCTGTGACATTTTTCAATGCTGGGAGGAGACTCATAGTCCTCATCCATTTGTTCATTCATGGACGGTCCATCAAAGGGGGTCCCAGGAATCTCCCGTACTGGCTGGGCCTGGTTCATACAGATCCATTGGCGCCACCACCGGGTATTTTGCGAACTGTCCGACTGCCAACATCTGAAATTCAAATTTCGGCCCGCTACTCAAACTGTAAGAGCGAAATCGGCGAAATGTATTATTTCAAGTACCCGATAACAGAAATAGATATCAAGAGTTATTTCTATTGTCAGATACTTGGAATGAGACATTTTGCCGACTTTGTTTACATACAGTTCCAGTAGCGCGCCGAAGTTTAACTGGCAAATGTTGGCAGTCGAACAGTTTGCAAAATAGCCAGTGGTGGCGCCAAAGTCAGGCCTGACACCTCGGATACCTGTTATATACTGGTATATAATAACTTTATCATCCCTGCTTGAAGAATCTGAGCAGGACAGAATTTGCCACGATCATAAAGACAGGTCTGGCCACTACATAAAGCGCACGTGTTGCTCGGGTGATGCCGTCGCAGTCGGCTCTTGCCAATATGGCCGCCTCGAGGGAGGCGATCTGATTGGCTAAAGAACAACAAACTGGAGCAGACATTTGCTCCAGGTTGATGGTTGTCCGGCTGTTGGGGATTTATAACACATCACTGTACTGTTGTGAATATTGAAGTCTAAAAATCCCTAGCTGCTGTTTTTTCAGCCAATCAGATAACTCCCCCGAAGCGGCTATATTGGCAAAAGCCGACTGCGGTGGCATCACTTGAGCAACGCGTGCGCCCTACGGAGTAGCTAGAGTATTTGCTGCTACCTACCCAGTACGGAACACGTACGTTACAAGCTCGGGAAACGTGTCATGGATTACCACGAGTCAATTATAGTTGCCAGCATGTAACAAGCGGGGAACAAGTATATGATGGACTCCGCGAGCGTAGCTACTTATATTACACGTGCCTTGAATAACGATGTGCTCTGCTGCGTGATCATTGTGTAGCGAATACGTGACGACATCGATTGATACGGAGAATTAGTGAGGTGCCGCCTGATTCGGTAACTCAAGTGCCGCCTGATCTTTTTTCCACACCGGTTCACCATCGTCACATTCAGGACGTTCACAAGTGACTGCGTGAGTCAGAGCGTTTTTCGACGTAGGAGTCTGTGGGAGTCGCCTCATACAGATATACTCAAAGCACACACCGCAAACGACGCGTGACGCGCAATTCCGCGGAAAACATGCTCGCGATTACACTCGCAGGTACCCTTTGGTGATTTGAAACATCCAATACGATTCTGGGAAGCCCTCGTTCACGTGAGTGAAACCTCGTCGAAATCTCTTTGTTGATTGATGAGACCTACGCATATCGTCCCTTCTTACGAAGAACTCCGCAACTCAACCACCCTACAGAGGGTAGCACATCTTTTTTGAAGACTAGCGCATCTTGCCATCTCACACGGAAACTAGCTCATATCGGCTTAATCGCGAAGACTAGCACGTTCGGCGTAAACTAGCACATCTCAAAACTCAGATGAGAAGTAGCACATTGAGTTGTGTTCCTCTTAGTTCCACTATTGAAATGTTGACTTCTGCAAATCTCTAGACGAAGACTAGCTCATACCATATTTGATACGGGAAGTAACACATCCCCGGTAATTTGATACAAAGACCATCACATCTCACTTTGGAGAAAGTGACAAAGCATGGGAATGGAATGATCAATGCACGGAATTCAACGGTTAGAGGGAGAGTAACCCCTAGTTTTGGACTCTGTCCCGAAGAATCATGGGGGTCTCGGGACTCATATTTGTTTGTAATTTCCGATCTAAAAACAAAGGCGTAGTCGCTTTTTGGGAAAAAATTGCTATCGTAGTTATTTTCTGGTCCACGCTCTCCTCATCGCATCCTCAAACCCATACGATATCCTGTTGAGAATCACAAAAATTACCCCTAAAAAATTGAACGACCGATCAATCAAATTCTGTGAGACTGGATCCATTTCATCAGGTCAAAGTTATGTATTCTTTCGTTTAAACGGCTCAGAACTCGAGAAATATCGATTATTCTGGATGATCACAAGGATATTCATTCATTGAGGTCAAAAAATAACATCAGAATGATGATCGGAACTGGAGGAATGTATCTAGTCTCACAGAAGTCGATGAATTGGTCTGTCAATGTCTTTGAGGGTACTTCTTATTTAAACAAAATGTCGTATGAGTTGAGCGGTCCGATGGAAGGGCGAGTACCAGAAAATAGATATGGTCCAGGAGATATCTGAGGATAAACTTGAGAAAGATGCTACAGAAGTTATACATCTGACATGAACCAATTGGAAATCGTCACATCTTTCGATGTACACTGTTCTCAGAGTTCTTCCCAAGTCATGTTTCATATATACAGGTTAGAATAACATCATGTTTATATCAGCTGGAAGATTTAGAGAATTATTTCCAGCTCCTCAATTAATGATGAAAAATTCCATCTGACTCATTTTCATGCAGGAATTTCGTAAGTTTCTTATCGAAGTCGCTATAACTCACAATTTCTCTTGGTCTAGCTTTTTTTAGATGTGATGGCCACTTCGCAATCTGGAGTTGCTACTGAACTTCGAAAATTTCAGAGTAAATATCTTCAAGAAATTTTGGGAAATAAGTAGGAAGCCAAATTTTGATTAGCGTTTCGGGGCTCAAAAAATTATTTCACAGTTTGTTGCTGCCGTACATGTTCATATTTAGACTTTTAAAGTCGGGAATGATGACTGGCAAAAAACTAATGCCCTTGAAACGTTCTTCTCTCGTAAAACTAGCCCCCTGCATTTGTCAGGTCAATATTTGTAATATATTATATTGTATATAAGTACAAACTGTAGGTCAAATATATTGCACGTCCGATACATTTCCATCAATGATGAATATATCTAGCCTTCCTCGATTTCAAATAGATTTAGGAAGCTACACATTGTGGAAAAATCATCTGGCCCTCGTCAATTTTCGCTCAATTCAGTGAACTCATGGTAGTCCTCCTTGTTATTATTCATCAACACATGCTCACACTTCTCAAAATTTCTGAACACGTTACTTCAGGAGATGTATAATGATCATGTATTGTGATAATTTTCCAAGGATGAGGGCGCTGACGTATATTCCAGCTATTGAGATGTGTGAGTCTTCGTGAACAAATTTTCCAAGAGTGCTAGTCTCCGCGTGGAATTCTGATGAGTGGTACTTTCCAGAGGTATGCTACTTTTCGTCTGAGTTTTCAGATGTGCTAGTGGACACCAAACGTGGTAGTCTTCGCAATTGAGCCAATATGTGCTAGTTTTTGTGCGAGACAGCGAGATGCGCTAGTCTCAAAAAAAGAAGTGCTACCCTTCGTAGGGTGGCTGAGATGTAGAGTTCTTCGTAGGGGGGGGGGGGGGGAATATATCTTGGCCACCCCATAAGAGCCCGTTTTAACGAAAGTACTCAGAACTCAGTCCACGGGTAGCCGAGACGCTCCGAAAATGACCCAAGCATTTCTATCATGATTATGTTCATGAGCGCCAAGTTTCATCATTTTCTCATTATTGATTTGATTTGCTTGTGAACGTCCTCAATGCAGATAGATTCACTCGGTTGGTTATCATGTGAGATCTTGAAAATGGTATCCCCGGTCTCTCCAGGAATAACTATTTACTGCTTGAAATTGAGCGAACATAAGGTGATTCGCTTATGTCTGCACAAGCATTCTTAAATTCTTTGATCTCGGATTCAGATTTGATAAGGTTCCCTGAAGAATGGTTAGAGTAGTTTCCATGTTTCGCAGTCTGAGTCATCAGTCAAATGACTCGCTCGAATGAACATTGCAGAAAATGAATTGCTATCGAGAGATTTATGGATACTCGACCGATCTGGTCATTCGGATAACTCGACGATTGAGTAATATTATTCGACTGAATCAACATCACCACTTCTCAACCCTTTACTACGTTCTTGAACGAGATCTCAATACGTTTATCGATGCAAGCGGAACTGGTATTTCATTCATTTCGTTTAATTCATCAAACAAGTTGATATTCAATACTGAAAAAGAAACTGTTTACTTCGAATTCATTGATCGCCATAATGTGATCTATTAACTGAAATGTAATTCCGCGTCTGTATCACACGTGTATTGAAGTATTCAAGCTATACCATGGGGAGAGTGAATAATAGTTCTACCCAGGATCACTATTGACCACTTTAGATAAAAACCTTTTTTCTTATTGGGATGAGGTTCTTATCATTGTTTTGTGCCAACCTTCTGTCAGTACCTCAGTCGCTGAGGCGGTTGATGTAAGGTATGAAATCCCGCTAGAAATCGAAATTTTTCACTCGCAAGAGAAGTTACTCGCTCTCCAGAGTATTAGTACACATCAACCATGTGAGTAGAGCCACACATCGTATATCACCTCATCAATGACTAATCTCATGAAACACTGGTGTAACTAATCGTTAGCTTGAATATGCTGCATTTCATAATTTTATTTTTGCTTACCGCACGCATGGGTTTTCTCGTCGCAATGTAGAAGATTGCTATAGTCTGTCGATCCCCTTTCTTTGGAGTATTTCCCACACACATTCATATATTTCACACGCAGGCACAAATCTTCCTTGAGGTAGAGTCACGCATAGGTCAATACTGATTATTTACACGTGTATCGAGTGTATGACAAGCCTCTCGGTTTTCGAGCCGCCGAAATATATGGGTCAAGTGGGGATGCTCGTTGGACACCGAGGTATCGCGGCAGCGAGGACCGGGTGCGACAAGGACTCATTCCCCTAGTTTCCGGAGAAGTGGGACTCTCTAAAGTTATCGTTTATATCGAGCCAGCTCCAGTTTTGCCATCCAGCCGAGCTACACTTGGGGATCCGGAGAATCACATATATTGTGGCAGAGCAGCCAAGCCGCCCTGAGCCATTTTTGCCGCACCAAGTCCTCGCGTCTTCACGAGCACCTCCACTTCACCAATTATCCACGAATCGAATGATTAACTCAAAATGTCAGTAAAAAGAAGAATGTGCCGAAGGAGAGTGTAATTGAAAATTCACCCGTGGTTCCCAGGGTGAATATGTGAAAGCAGCCCAAGCCCGAGGCAGCTGATACCGAGCTGCTGTGTATGGGACCTAGGTCCGGATGGCGGCAAGTCTGGTGCGTGGTATACCACGTCAGCAGCATCACCATCAGGTCATCGTCATTCGTGCTCGTCGTCCTGGTCTTCGTCGCCCTGAGAAGGGCGCCCTGGCCGTAGCACCTTTGTCGTCGTCTGGTGCGCGATGTGTATGCACGTCTTGATTGATTGAATGCGGATTCAATCATTAAGACGTGGACTTTCGGTTCAGTGCCCCAGAAATCGCATGTGATCCCTAGGGATGATTGGTGGATGCAACACGGGGTCTGCGGGCCACAGTTGTTACCACCAACATCCTCTGCTTGGCCTGTCTTTACGACGAACATTCGTCCGTCGGCCCGTGAATACGGCTATACCCACGTGCGGCCGTGTAATTCCCACCCAGAGTACGCGACATCATTGATGAAGCCCATGCGAGGGCACCGGACCCGTGTCGAACCCGGTTAGCCCACCCGGGGCATAACTTTCCAGAGTTGTCGTCGCCCACCGGCTTATGGTGTGATGACTGCGGCGATCAACGGTGCGGATGGGGTTGCTGGCCTGCAGGCATAGTGGCAGCGGCTGCAACTCGATGTCTCGGCCGTCGTCAAGGTTACCTCGAGCAGCAGTACCTCAACAGAAAAAAGAAGTATTCGCCGTGAATACTCGGTTTTGAGGCTGCTGCTTGAGGCATGACGAGAAAGTCACATTTTTATCAAACCCCAAAACGCTGTGACGATTATGTCGTCACACGCAAAGGGGAAGGGTGGCATGCCTCTGAAATTTTCTGCCCATTCCTCGTCACATTTTTATGAACAATATCCCACAGTTCTCATCATCTGGCATGAAATGTTATTTGAGTAAGAAACATCACCAAATTTATATCGATGAACTTCATATGTGATCGAGCTCATGGGAGCTCTTCTATGACGTTGCAATCATTCATATGGGTCATGAGAGCAGCTGAATCACAACAGAGAATCCAGTTTTTTTCCTGTAAATGCCAGTATAGACTCGGTTTTGAGAGTTCATGGTGTATTCTCGAAAATTACTGGTGGGGACGCCAAACCGCTGATTAGGGGAACTCGAACGCTTGCGCTTGTCGCACATGTCCAGAAGGTAAGAAAAAAGTAAGATACAATGCGTGACTGTGTTCAAACTGACTTGTGCGTATTCCAAGTGCGTAGATCTAAGTTCTATAGGGTCCACTCAGTGTTCCTTAGATGGCTAAATGTGGTTTTTATCGACACAAGAAATAAGAGCCTCCGAAAGCAGTTGGTAGGTACTTCTTTTACCTATTCTGGAGGTCCAGGTAACCAGCAAAATTGGTTCCAGAAGCGTGCCACGAGAAAAAAATTTCGTCCTCCAGCAGACCAAATGTTTCAAGTTCTGTAGACAGACTCATATGCATTCAGAATCTGAATTCCATTGATACTTCCAAATAAATCCTAGAGCCTAAAAATATTCCGGACCTGAAGGTCTGATGTGTCAAGCACCGTTGAGCAACATCTGTCGAGTTATTAGCAGCAGCCGATGTTTACTTTGGGACCCTTGGCAGAAAATTCAGAGCGTTAATTGGACTCTATGTATATTGTTCCGAACTATCGTATATTAACTATTAATATATTGAAATCTGAGAGAGCTTGATAGTGAAGTCCCATATAAAACCCGAATATTGGAACATACTGCCTCGGAATGTAGTGGGAACTATAGTGCGTATATAGTTGATACAACTTTGAAAATATAGTACAGGCTACGATATCGGTCTGTCAGTGTAATATGTTTTGATAATTCTGAGGGGCCAATTCGAAGCTGTCACTCAGGGTAAAAGATCGATTCTATCGGGAGATGGAGTAAGCAGATAGGATATCGACTTTGTTCTGAGATCCCCGGAAGGATATTTTTGATTCTTGTTGGAAAATGATGTTGAAAATTTCACAAGCTATATCCCACAGGAATCTCGTATATTCACCCATTTTCCACTGTCTTGGCCTTCCCAGCCATCGTGAAGCATAGCTCGTACCATAAGTCCCCGTTAATGCGAGGCCATAGTCCGCGGCCATCTTGCCCTGCCTAAAAGAATCGACTCGTCTCAGACGACTCAGCTCAGCTGTCTCAAATCGCCGACTCGGCTCAACCGACTCGGCTCAACCGACTCGACTCGATCTAGTTTTGTCAAAATTTGTGTTCAGATCACAACTGAAAAAGCCAGTTGTATGGCCGAAAGGTTTATTCATAAGAGTGGACCAAAAAAAAACAAAAAAAATATTGGGTTGGGTTTTTCTTGCGAAGACCCAAGCGCGAACCCACGGTCGATCGTAACGACCGATCCGAAGTCCAACACCTTGCCTCGGGGCCAGGGAGGAAGGTTAGCAGACAAGCCGTAAGGGGCGTACTTGGAGCGTGAGTCGCTATAGCTACACTCGAAGTAACCGGGTCATGGCTATTATGTATAATATAAATATAGTAAGCATTTTGTCGTTGCTTATAGGTTATGTATATGAGTGATTCTGGAGCAAGCTGGACAAAACCGTCACCAGGGGGGTCTGGGAAAAATCCGCAAAAATTTTTTTCCATTAGTACTATGTTGAAATAGTACGAAAAAATTTTTTTCAGCTTTTTTCGGCCCCCCCTGTGGGCCCCAGGGCCCATGAAAGGGCCATTTTAGGCCCTTTTTTAGCCTATTCTAGGAAAATCATAGCTCCGACGCAATTCAATATTTTTCAACGTACTTGGGCGCATTTTTCTCGTCAAGACTAGTACTTTTGAGAAAAAAATTGTCCAAGGCCACTTAGTGAGCCTGACGACTTCTGCCACCTATTTATTGAGAGCAAATTTTAGCGATTTTTGGGCTTGCTTCAAAGTGATGTAGCTCCCACTAGACATGTGATAATCGACTTTTACAAGTAGTCATTCTGAAGGTCTTGAAAATACCTACAATTTGCCCACTTGTAAAAGTCAATTATCGCACTTTTTGTTGGAGCTACAGTCGATACAAGTTGAGCTATTTACGAAAAAGTCGAAAATTCAGGGCTCGATTCCAAAAATATGTCTTAATTTTTTTTCACCAAACTTGTGCGAAAATGTTCTTTCAGACATCTCCTTTTAGTAAAAGTCGCTGGTGTACAAGCCAGCAGGTTTGCTGGTGAAAAGTCGATGAAAACCAAACTGCAGTTTCGCGGGTTAGTAAAAATCGGGGGAACTAACGTTGAAATACACTTCACGATTATACCAAAGCTAGTAAATCCGTACATTTCCGGAATTGGAACACTTTTCATGCTTGATGCAACTTCACATCTAGGCAAGGAACAAATTACTTTCAAAATCAAACATCAGATTATATAGTTGAAATACGAATACCATCGCATGAATCTTTCAGAATTCAATGAGTTACGAAAGATTTGTTCAGAAGCTTCTGACTAGATTCAAAACATCTCACTTGAAAGTTTACGGTAAGTTCTTTCAAAACAGATTAGAGTCATCGCACACGAACATCGACGAAACGATAAACTTCTTTCGACTATCACTTCTTTAGAGTCGAACTTCCTCATGAAGGACTCAATAACATCTTAGTTGAGGGTGAAAATAAGATTGTTCTACCCAAAGAATCAGCTCGAGAAGTGGTTTCAAGAATACACGAAGTTCATACACACATCCGTGCACTAGAATACTTATTCAATAGTTCAATGATTAGTCACATATGAATCTAAACTCATTCTTACACTAGAAAAAGAAAATATCATGAACATAAGTATGAATTGTGGGTTCAGAGTCCCACCAGGGTGAGAAGCCAAGAATCGGAAAAGTTACCGATCAATAGTAAGAAGAAAACAAATGTAGTTTTCATTTTTTTGTTGTTTGGAACTTATAAGCCTCATTGATTTTAAGAGTTATGCCTATCAATTATTGAAGGTTATGGAAAAAGTCAAATTTTCAAGTAAAAATATCAATCCAGTAAAGTTAGAATCAGTTATGCGCGTTTGCTACATGGTTCGATGATCTGTCGTGAGATATCCCCCTTTCTTTTTTTGAATTATTTTCATTCAACATTCTCGAGAGGATATTTAAATTCCAATAATTTGGGGGAACTGTGTAAGGGATAAAATCCCGCTAAAAATCAAAATTTTCCCCTCGTAAGGGAAGTCACTCGCTTTCCAGAGCATCCGTGCAGATCAACCATGTAAAACGCAAGCATTGCCAGTATATCTACATATCGCTTCACAACTTGAGCCTATGCGAGCAATGCTTATCTCAGTGCCAGTGTCTTTGGACAAGAGACCCATTTATGAGATTCATTCTGGATTCTTCTTCCTGTAGGGAGTACCCAACTGTACAAAAATATTGTGGCGAATCAAGAACCCGGATCACGTGATTCCTCCTTGTTAATAGACAATGAAAATCTTTTTTAATCATCCCCCTTGTGTAGTCTCTTAAACTCACCTATTCAGTCCCGACGTTGACGAAAATTGATTGAATTTGTTGAAAGTTACCGCGAAAGTTATTTAGAGAGGACTGGAGAACCACAGAAAATAAGTACCTCGAGTTGTAACTGTATTTAATGAATTAATAAGAAGAGCTATTACATGGGCGAGATGACAAAGATATGACAAGATCTATGCGACGAGCGCTCGGCGGCTGACTCGCTACAGATACGTGGTCCTGGCACCGGAATTGTCAGCTGCAGGAATTCCAAAAAGAGGGATCGATACTTCAAAAACTCCTCCATACAAATCCGCGCTGAGAAAAACTCCTCCAGCCTCCCATTTTCCAAGATTATTGATAAGCACGCTGGAACCAAGCACCCCAGTACGCCTCTTCTACTGCACGTGGAGACATGTTCGTGGTATAGAAATACTCGCCTTGAAAAAATAAAATACCCGTATCCTCGAAAATCTCTCGCTTTCTATTAGTTTTTCCACACTGGGAATTGTTGTCCACAAGCATGAAAGTCCAGATCATTCGCTGTCTTACTTAACGTCCATGCGTGACTTACTCAAGACAGCTGGTGATCTGGACTTTCATGCTTGTGGAAAACAATTCTCCGTGTGGAGAAACTAATAGAAAGCAAGAGATTTCCAAGGACACGGGTATTTTTTTTTTCCAAAACCAGTATTTCTATACCACGAACATGTCTCCACGTGCAGTGGAAGGGACGTACTGGAGTGCTTGGTTTCAGCGTGTTTATCAATAATCTTGGAAAATTGGAGGCTGGAGGAGTTTTTCTAAGCGCGAATTCGTATATAGGAGTTTTGAAAGTATCGAGTTCTTTTTCTGGAATTCCTGTAGCTGACAATTTTGGTGCCAAGATCACTTATCTACTCGCTACGACTAACTATAGATATGACTAACTATATATATAGTATGGGTGTGTGTGAGCTTTCGCGAGCTCACACACACCCATACTACCTATACGGTGAGCCATGGCGCCGCCATGATGGCGGTAACGTGGCTGCCCATACATACCGGCTTGGGATCAGTGCATACAAGTGTGCAGAAACAGTGAATTGACAAAAGATTTATCTCAACACTCCCACCTCTTTTTTCAAACTAAGCACACTTAAACATTACTTTTGACAAAATTCACTCCCAGGAATCATTCCAATTTCCTCTCTCATACTCAGGAATTCATCTGTTGGAAGAGCTTGAGTAAACAAGTCAGCTAATTGGGAATCTGAAGGCACATACTTCAGTTTTAGCTCACCAGACTCATACACGTCTCTTATGAAATGATATCGAGTGTCAATATGTTTGGTTCTCTCATGGAATTCTGGATTCTTGACAAGCTTGATGGCACTTTGGTTATCTATACATAAAGTGACACCTTCTACTTTCTGACACTTGATATCATTCACAAGCTTCAACAACCACTTCACTTCTTGAGAGGCAGATGATGCAGCAACATATTCAGATTCAGTGGTGCTAAGCGTTACAAGTTTTTGTCGCTGAGAGCACCAAGTAACCACACCACTCATGGAAAATACATATCCAGTAGTTGATCTTCTAGTGTCCAAATCATTGGCGAAATCAGCATCAGAATAACCAATTAAACCCTTTCCATTCACACCATTGTAACAGATTCCTAGATCTACTGAATTAAGCAAGTAAGAAAGTACTCTCTTGGCTGCACGCCAATGCTCATTATTAAAATTATTCATGAATCTACTAAGAATGCTGACTGAATAAGCAATATCTGGTCTCGATACCATCGCTAAATACATGAGTGAACCAAACAGCTCTCTGTAAGGAACTGTGCACACTTGCTTGCACTCAGAATCTGCAGAGTGCAGATTTACATTTGGATCAGCTGGAACACACATACCCTTAGCATCGAGCATTCCAAATTTCTCAAGAACATACTTTACATACACTCCCCAACAAGGTGAACTGCACTAGGGTGACGGTCAGCAATAGTTCGAGATCTTTCGTCTCTCTCGCACCTAACGGATCATCCCACGAGTGCGAGTGAGACAGTAGATCTCGAACGGTCACTGACCGTCACCCTAGTGCAGTTCACCTTGTTGGGGAGTGTACATATCCTGGTTGATGAACATAGTCTTGTTGATGCGATTGCGACTGATTTGCATGCCTACGAAGAAACGAGCATCACCAGTGGTGATTTTAAATTCTTTACTCATCTCAGAGATGACCAACTTCAAGACTTTGGAGTTTTTGCATGCTACCAGCCCATCGTCAACAAACAAGGCTAGGCATACAGTGAAATTCTCAACTTCTCCAACAAAAATACATTCATCACCATCACTCTCTCTGGACTTGAATCTAGCTAGGAAACTTTTCACTCCATCATTCCAGCATCTGGATGCCTGTTTCAAACCATACAGTGCTTTCAGCAACAAACATACAAACTTTCCATTGTCCACTTCACTGACACCTTCAGGCACTTTCATATAGATCTGCTCATCTAATTCACCATACAGGAATGCAGTTCTCACATCAAAAGTCAGCATCTCCAGGTCCTCTTGAGTGATGTGAGCCAACAGCACACAAAGGGAGTCATATCTGACGACAGGAGAGAATGTCTCTGTATAGTCTATACCTGCTTGTTGCATAAAGCCCCTTACAACTAGGCAAGCTTTGAATTGAGGATTCTCACTGTCAGCACTGTTCACTTTAAACACCCACTTTGAATCAATTAACCTCATGTCGAGTGTTCTTGGTACATACTTCAGGTTTGATTGATTTGGTGGGCCTGCAATTCTCTGTTGACTGCCTCTCGCCAGTTAGCTGCATCAGGGCTACTAAAAGCTTCTGGCATACTCTGTGGTACATTCTCAACAGCATAAT
Source organism: Eretmocerus hayati (assembly GCA_029851415.1). NCBI lineage: Eukaryota > Metazoa > Arthropoda > Insecta > Hymenoptera > Aphelinidae > Eretmocerus > Eretmocerus hayati. Next base: position 46,658,974 of record CM056744.1, read on the forward strand.
TCAGTGCGTACCTTGTTGGTGGTCTAAGCAAAGCTCTGTCCCTGAGCTGTCGAACTGGTTGTGGAGGATCAGGCCTCTCGTCCCTCTCATCAACAGACATCATTATTCATTTCAGCAGCACCAGCTGCATGTCCTTGATTATGATTCTGCTCCTCACCCTCTTGTTGACGCTCACCTTTCTCTGGACCTGGCACAGTGATGTCCACTTCCAAAGGACATGATCTTGGCTTTTCTTCGGGGTACTCATTGAATGTGACATTTCTTGAGACTGTTACTTTCTTTGTGTCAGAGCTGTATAACCTGTTGTTTGCTGAGTCTCCCTCGTACCCAACTAAGAGAACTCTTTTGGCTCTGGCATCTAGTTTTCTTGACAGTTTTTTGGGCACATGCTGGTATGCCGGCGAACCAAAAATTCTGACATGACTTAGGTCTGGCTTCTTATTTGTCCACATTTCAAAGGAAGTTTTGCTCTTGTTTGTAGTAGGACTTGAGATCCTGTTTAGCAAATAGACAGCAGTGTTCACAGCCTCCGCCCACAGAAAATCAGGCAACTCTTTTGCTTTGAGCATGGAGCGAGCGCACTCCACGACGGTCCTGTTGTCTCGCTCAACTTTTCCATTCTGCTCTGGTGTATAAGGGGCTGTGAACTCTATTACAATCCCAAGTGACTGGAGATAATTCTTGAACTCCTCGTTGGCGTACTCAAGACCATTGTCACACCTGAAAAACTTCATACTTCTCCCAATGAGATTTTTCGACCCCTTCTCAAAAACTTTGAATTTCTCAAGGACGTCTGATTTGTGTTTCACGAAATAAGCTCGCCGGTATCCAGTGGCATCGTCCTTGAACAACACATAGCGAGCACCACCAAGCGATGTTTGCGGCATCGGACCGCATACGTCACTGTGTATCATTTCACCAGGCAGCGTGTTCCTGACGACGTCCTTGGTGAACGGCAGTCTGTGCGATTTTCCAAGCTGGCAACCATCGCAAAAAAATTCATCCGCACCCTTGATCATCACACCGTTTACCAAATTATTGGTGGTTATGTGTTTCAGCGCAGCTGAATGAAGATGACCCAATCTCTCGTGCCAAGTCTTCAGATTTGCGGTGGCAACGTTTGCTTCGTAGCGAACTGAACTTGATGCCCGCCAGAACGAACGATAGATTGCGTTACCTTGCTTCACCCCATCTGCAACGACGTCTGGACCACGCAAGAAATACAAGAACCGGCCTTTGAACCACAGGCCGATTCCGTTGGATGTGGATTGTCCAACAGAGTACAGGTTCTTGTTTAGAGCTGGCACATGCAGCACGTTCTCAATTCGTGCCGAGATCCATTCTCCAGCTACTAACCTGTCAATAACAACGGTGCCCTCGCCGGCGACTGGTACCTCGCTGCCGTCTCCTAGCACGACAGTACTACCGTCCCTCCTCGGACGATAATTGACGAACCACTCCCTATGAGAGGTCATGTGTGCCGATGCTGCGCTGTCACTGAACCAGACTTCTCTCTGATCAATGCTCGGCAGCTTCTTGATTTGAACTCCAGAGGGCTGCCAATATTCACGACGATGTGGTTGAATATCGCCTTCGTCGCGGCACTCGATTTGCGTGATATCACACGTGACCGTCAGCGCGCAATCGCCATCTTCATCACTTGCACTGGCACCCTCTTTGTCCGAATTCGAATCCTTGCTTTGCTTGCGGTCGGGGCACTCGCGCGCGTAATGCCCTTTGTTCGCGCAAATATAGCACTTAACGTTCGGTTGGTGATAATTCCTGCTTCGCTTGCCTTGCTGTTTCGAGGAATTCTCGTTATCTTGCACTGCGAGTCTTCTCGTTGTCGCCGCCAGCGCCGTTGCTTCGTCGTGCTCGGCGTTCAGATAAGATTCTTCTTCGATTAATCGTTGCTGCAGAAACTCGATATTTTGCCGCGTCGGATCCATACTGCTCCAAGATGAACGCACGTGTCTGAACTTGTGAGGGAGGGTGGCCGAAATTTTTGCCATGACCATTGTGTCAGGCACATTATCACCTAGATCAATCAATTGAGCTGCTAGATCCTGTACCTTGGAAATGTGCTGTACGACAGTATCGGCTGTGTCCATTCTATCCTCGTGAAATCTTTGACTCAAAAAGAGCTTGTTAGTTTCGGAGCGCAATTCATGGAAAGCCGACAGCCGATCCCACATCGGTTTCGCGGTAACACAGACAAGCAGGCACTGCATCTGCTCCGGCTCAATGGCTGATGATATCAGGAACATGGCCTTGGCGTTGTCCTTGTCCCATGCTGCAATGTCAGCCTGCTGCTGAACTCCTGGAGCATCGGGTTCGGCTGGCCTTGTTCTGGTCCCCATCACAATTCCAAGAAGATCGTTTGCCACTAACGCCGACGGAATCTGAAATTTCCAACACTGGAAATTCTTTCCATCGAACTTCGCGATGTCCTTCGCAGAAACTTCACCTGCCGTTTTGGCTCCTCACTCGAGCGAAAGATGAGAGAAAAATTCGAGTACCACGTGTAGGCGGGAAAGATCCGGCGGACCGATCTCAACGGCCGTGTTGCAAGTTCGAACTTGATTCAGAGCATGAGTTCTCGACGAGTCACTCTAACTTCGCGGGCCGGTGACTGAGCCCATAACCTGTTGAAAGTTACCGCGAAAGTTATTTAGAGAGGACTGGAGAAACACAGAAAATAATTACTTCGACTTGTAACTGTATTTAATGAATTAATAAGAAGAGCTATTGCATGGGCGAGATTACAAAGATACGATAAGATCTATGCGACGAGCGCTCGGCGGCTGACTCGCTACGACTAACTGTAGAGCGAGCTCGCGAAAGCGAGCTCACACACACCCATACTACCTATACGGTGAGCCATGGCGCCGCCATGATGGCGGTTACGTGGCTGCCCATATATACCGGCTTGGGATCACTGCATACAAGTGTGCAGAAACAGTGAATTGACAAAAGATTTATCTCAACAGAATTCAATGAATTAAGTCCGATATACCTGTTCTCAGGTTTTGAGGTTCTTCCTGTTCTCAGATCTGCGCCCGGTGTATGAGAGATTCTGACATTACATCGAAAGTAGAGGGCAGAGGGGTGATTAATTCAAATTCCCGAGCGACACAGTTTGTGGGGTCGCTAAATGTCAGCTCGGCCGATCATCGAAGTTAAGCATTGTCGGGCGCGGTTAGTACTTGGATAGGTCACCGCCCATTTCGATCTAATTAACCTGGACTCGCTGACTTTTCTGATCGATTAGTTCACACTCACACCTCAGCAACGGTAACGGGAGGTACGATATGTTCCAACTTCGATGTTTATGCTTACGAAAAGCGGCATGAGCACCGTAAAGGTAGCATGATAAATATGCCGGATTCTCCGGAGCAGGTTTTCTCCCCCCAGGAGTTCCCCTTCGCTTCACGGGCATGATAACCGAGTGAATGCGGACGGAATTAGGCTCGGATGAGTGACTAGATTTTAAAACTCGCCTTGATGAAAAAACCCAAACGATGAACCCACGAGATTCGCCCCGGTTGTAATAGTCCATCGGCTGGAGACGACCATTGAACACTTGAAAGAAGGATTCAAATCTTCACTAGGCCATGATTCAATTATGAACATGTAACTGTATGCGCTTGATGTACATCACTCAAGGCGAGGCCGTAGTCTGCCGCTACATCGGATCAGCCCTAGTAACTGATGGTGACACCCCTGCGATCACCAACTCTGAGAGCTCTGATCAGCAGGCGTGTCACCACCCGCACACTCTAACCTTTGCGAACATACTGATTGTTGATGTATATGTGTGAACACACACACACACACAACAACAACACTGTTCACAATGGTGAATATATATATATATATATATATTTATATATGTGACGTAGGCGAATAGGATTCTCCGCCGGATAGCTATCCTCCGCGGCGCATAGCTATCGGGCGTCCGATAGGATTCACGACGCGGGAGAAGTCTATCCGGCTGAAATTTTTAGGCGAATAGACTCGTGTTGGAAGAGGTGGCTATCGGCCGGGAGCGTTTTAGCCACATAGCCACTTGGCTAGAATGATAGAATTGGGTGAGTTGAGAGTCTCTATTCGACTGACATGGTCAGTCTGATAGACTCGAGATACTTCATGCATCTATCGGGCTGTTATACACTACCAGTCAAAAGTTTGTGCACACCTGGAAATGAAATTTTCAATTCTGCTCACTCGACTGCTCGGATCTCCCTGGTCCAAATTAACTCTACTTGGGCTAATTTAGTAGCTTTTTTCCAAGCACTTGGAAAACTATTCGGTATTTTTCTGCGCACCTCAATAGATTTTCGCAAAATCAATCTGAAGCCTTGTAGAATTCCATAAAAGTCAGGCCGTTACGCAAACCTCCGCAAGTCTGGCGAAAATCGATGGATTTGGATGATTCAAAAAGCATCTAAAACTAGGAGTCAAGAGCTTTAAAATCCTTTTTTGAAAGATATTCTAGCATGTTTCTGGTCCGAGCTGTGACTGTTTTTGTAAGGGATGATTTTTCTCAAAGAGTCCCAAAAACCACTGAAGGTGAAGAAATTGGGCTCACGATGATAGTCCTCTGAGTTTTTCCAATTTTCCCCATGTTGTTGGCGAGAGGAACCAAGATCGGTGTTTATACCTGTGAAAAAATGAACCCATTCACAATTTCTCAATGACTGGTATTTTTCCAAGAAAAATCATCCTCTATAAAAAAAGTCACAGCTCGGACCAGAAACAAGCTAGGATATCTTTCAAAAGAAGGATTTTAAAGCTCTTGACTTCTAGTTTTAGGTGCTCTTTGAATCATCCAAATCCATCAATTTTCGCCAGACTTGCGGAGGTTTGCGTAACGGCCTGATTTTTATGAAATTCTACAAGGCTTCAGATTGATTTTGCGAAAATCTATTTAGTTGCGCAGAAAAAATACCAAATAGTCCTTCAAGTGCTTGGATAAAAGCTACTAAATTAGCCCAAGTGGAGTTAATTTGGACCAAGGAGATACGAGCAGTCGAGTGAGCAAAATTGAAAATTTCATTTCTAGGTGTGCAAAAACTTTTGACTGGTAGTGTATAGCAGCCCGATAGATGCATGAAGTATCTCGAGTTCCATACCTGGTGATGGCGAGAGGACGTAGTCCACAGGCCACATAGCGCGAAGAAGAAGAAGAAGTATCTTGAGTTCATCAGACTGACCATTTCAGTCTAATAAAAACTCTCAACTCGCCCAATTCTCATCCTAGCCAAGTGGCTATGTGGCTGAAACGCTCCCGGCCGATAGCCACCTTTCCCAACACGAGTCTATTCGCCCGAAAATTTCAGCCGGATAGACTTCTTCCGCGTCGTGAATCCCATCGGACGCCCGATAGCTATGCGCCGCGGAGGATAGCTATCCGGCGGAGAATCCTATTCGCCTACGACATATATATATATATATATATATATATATATATATATATATATATATATATATCCCAGCTTTCCGGGCCTATGAAATTCCCGGGAATTATGAAGTAAAATTCCGGGAATTACACGTTCGCAATAGCTATATACGGGATTTCGGGGAATAAATGCATATCAAGATGCATATACATAAGCTATAAGCAACGACAAAATGCTTACTATATTTATATTATACATATAAGCCATGACCCGGTTACTTCCAGTGTAGCTATAGCGACTCACGCTCAAAGTACGCCCCTTACGGCTTGTCTGCTAACCTTCCTCGCTGGCCCCGAGGCAAGGTGTTGGACTTCAGATCGGTCATTACGATCGACCATGGGTTCGCGCCTGGGTCTCGGCAGGAGTGACCCAACCCAATATCTTTTTTCTTGTTGCTTTTTTGGTCCACCCTTATAAATAAACCTTTTGGTCATACAACTGGCTTTGTCAGTTGCGATCTGAACACAAATTTTGACAAAGCCGAGTCGGTTGAGCCGAGTCGTCTGAGACGAGTCGGTTCTTCCAGGCAGGACAAGATGGCCGCGGACTACGGCCTCGCCTTAACGGGGACTTATGGTACGAGCTATGACTCACGATGGCTGGGAAGGCCAAGACAGTGGAGAATGGGTGAATATACGAGATTCCTGTGGGATATAGCTTGTGAAATTTTCAACATCATTCTCCAACAAGAATCAAAAATATCCTTCCGGGGATCTCAGAACAAAGTCGATATCCTATCTGCTTACTCCATCTCCCGATAGAATCGATCTTTTACCCTTAGTGACAGCTACGAATTGGCCCCTCAGAATTATCAAAACATATTACACTGACAGACCGATATCGTAGCCTGTACTATATTTTCAAAGTTGTATCAACTATATACGCACTATAGTTTCCATTACATTCCGAGGCAGTATGTTCCAATATTCGGGTTTTATATGGGACTTCACTATCAAGCTCTCTCGGATTTCAATATATTAATAGTTAATATACGATAGTTCGGAACAATGTACAGAGAGTCCAATTGACGCTCTGAATTTTCTGCCAAGGGTCCCAAAGTAAACATCGGCTGCTGCTAATAACTCGACACATGTTGCTCAACGGTGCTCGACACATCAGACCTTCAGGTCCGGAATATTTTGAGGCTCTAGGATCTATTTGGAAGTATCAATGGAATTCAGATTCTGAATGCATATGAGTCTGTCCACAGAACTTGAAACATTTGGGCTGCTGAAGGACGAAATTTTTTTCTCGTAGCACGCTTCTGGAACCAATTTTGCTGGTTACTAGGACCCACAAAATAGGTGAAAGAAGTACCTACCAACTGCTCTTGAAGGCTCTTATTTCTTGTGTCGATAAAAACCACATTTAGCCATCTGAGGAACACTGAGTGGACCCTATACAAACTAGATCTACCCACTTAGTATACGCACAAATCAGTTTGAAGACAGTCACGCATTGTATCTTACTTTTTTTTTCACTTTCTGGACATGTGCGACAGGCGCAAGCGTTCGAGTTCCCCCAATCAGCGGTTTGGCGTCCCCATCAGTAATTTTCGAGAATACACCACGAACTCTCAAAACCGAGTCTATACTGGCATTTACAGGAAAAAAACTGGATTCTCAATTGTGATTCAGCTGCTCTCAAGACCCACATGAATGATTGCAACGTCATAGAAGAGCTCCCATGAGCTCGATCACATATGAATTTCATCGATATAAATTTGGTGATGTTTCTTACTCAAATAACATTCCATGCCAGATGATGAGAACTGTGGGATATTGTTCAAAAAAATGTGACGAGGAATGGGCAGAAAATTTCAGAAGCATGCCACCCTTCCCCTTTGCGTGTGACGATATAATCGTCACAGCGTTTTGGGGTTTGATAAAAATGTGACTTTCTCGTCATGCCTCAAGCAGCAGCCTCAAAACCGAGTATTCACGAAGAAAACTTCTTTTTTCTGTTGAGGTACTGCTGCTCGAGGTAACCTTGACGACGGCCGAGACATCGAGTTGCAGCCGCTGCCACTATGCCTGCAGGCCAGCAACCCCATCCGCATCGTTGATCGCCGCAGTCATCACTCCATAAGCCGGTGGGCGACGACAACTCTGGAAAGTTATGCCCCGGGTGGGCTAACCGGGTTCGACACGGGTCCGGTGCCCTCGCATGGGCTTCATCAATGATGTCGCGTACTCTGGGTGGGAATTACACGGCCGCACGTGGGTATAGCCGTATTCACGGGCCGACGGACGAATGTTCGTCGTAAAGACAGGCCAAGCAGAGGATGTTGGTGGTAACAACTGTGGCACGCAGACCCCGTGTTGCATCCACCAATCATCCCTAGGGATCACATGCGATTTCTGGGGCACTGAACCGAAAGTGCACGTCCTAATGATTGAATCCGCATTCAATCAATCAAGACGTACATACACATCGCGCACCAGACGACGACAAAGGTGCTACGGCCAGGGCGCCCTTCTCAGGGCGACGAAGACCAGGACGACGCGCACGAATGACGATGACCTGATGGTGATGCTGCTGACGTGGTATACCACGCACCAGACTCGCGGCCATTCGGACCTAGGTCCCATACGCAGCAGCCCGGTATCAGCTGCCTCGGGTTTGTGTTGTGGTTATGCGTGCCCATGCTGCATGCACCTATGCGTTACCTTGCCACAATAGGCCCCCGCGCACCATTACCTGGGTACTCATGCGGTCACCCAGAACACTGGTGACACGCAGGCCGACGCGTGTGAGCTCGGGTGGCTCACCAGAGGACGACGACGGAGCCGATGTTGACACATGGTCACGCAGACGACGCACTGGCAACTCGTTGCTGCTGGCGTGGGAGCGCTACCTGATGGTGTAGCATGACTCAGGGCAATTATACCTGATCAGGCCGACGTGGGGAATCGTCAAGACCCGGACATCGGTCTTTCGATGGAAATTCGCGGTGCAGACGACACACACACATATGCATATGAGTAATTCACGCGAAACAGACCGACGAAAAAGGGTCATGTCTCGGGTCTTCTTCTAAGTATTTTCGATCGATTCTATGGTCCAAAACATGCACTTAAACCTTACTATGAGGTCCAGAAAGGATTTTTTGGACCCATAGCGAATATCTCTGAAAATGATCCTTGTTTCAGAATTCCAGCAACTTTTTTCCACTAAAATGCAAATAAGTCGAGTTTGCTTGCAGATAGGGACACGCGGTTACGGCATTCGAAAGGTCTTCGAAAAGTCTATCGAAATGTTTACCTAGAACTTGATTTTGAGGTAACGTACACTATTGTCGAGTGGAAAGTCGAAAAACACAAAAACATTGATTTCTCGAAAAGACATCTTTTTGCTTTCTCAGAAGAGAAAGCTTTCATTTGATGGTAGTAGATTTTTCCTCGAATTTTTTCCTAAAAAATTTTTTTCTCCTCCAAGAAAGCTCCTAGATACATGAAAATTGTACTATCCTCTTCATTTTCCCGAGACCTATCGATTGTAGGTAACAGTTTTCCTTGATAACGCCTTGGAAAATTACGATCACCCCATCTTCCGAGCCCTCTGACCGTGTCTGTATGTGTGTGTATTAGGGTGGTCCTTATTTCCCAAGTTTCAGAGATCCTTTCTCCCCCCCTCTGGATACCTTCTTTGAGCCGAAAAAACATGGGGAAAATTTTTCCCGAGCCCCTAGAGAGTGATTTAATAGTGCCTCAAAGAGCATCTTGCTTTGAAACTCAAGTAAAAGATAACGCTTTTTGTGATTTTTCTGTCCCTATGTTCGAGCTCTTGAAACTTAGTGTTTCTTCGCGAATGTAAAAGTGGGGATACATGTTCCCACGTGAAATTTGATGCTGAATCGAATTTCATTGTGACATTTGAATTAGGATACCACCCAATACTCGTAAATTGCGTTTTCCGACGCGGAAAACATTTTTAGCGCGACTTTTTCATCTCATTTGAGTGTCTCAGGCGTCACTTACTCCCTCAAGATTAATCTAAACCACCTATTTTCATGTAAAAAAAGACACTGAATTGGAATTCATCGTTATTTCCTAGGTATAATGTGGCCCAACGTGAGGAAAATGCGTTTTTCCACCGAGAAAGCACCTTAAGCGAGTCTTTCACGCCCGAATCGAGTGTCTCAGGCGTCACTCACACTCTCGAGATCAATACGAATGACCTAATTCCATGTAAAAAAACCCGCTGGATTGGAATGCATTGTTATTTACCAGGTATAATGTCGCCTAACGTGAGAAAAATGTGTTTTTCTACCAAGGAAACACCCTAAGCTCATCTTTCACGCGGGAATCGAGTGTCTCAGGCGTCACTCACTTTCTCGAGATTGATCTTAATGACCTGATTTCATGTAAAAAACCACGCTGAATCAAAATTCATCGTTATTTCTCAGGTACAACGACGCTCAACGTGAGAAAAATCCGTTTTTCCACTGAGAAAGCACCCTAAGCGCGTCCATCACGCGGGAATCGAGTGTCTCAGGGTTCACTTACTCCCTCGAGATTGATCTTCATGACCTGATCCCATGTAAAAAACCACGTTGAATCGAAATTCATCATCATTTCTCAGTAACAACGATGCCTAACGTGGAACAAATGCGTTTTTCCACCCAGAAAGCATCCTAAGCGCATCTTCCACCCCTGAATTTAGTGTCTCAGGCGTCACTCACTCTCTCGAGACTAATGTGAATTGACCAAAATGTCTCTTCCGTTCGATTCGAGGGTCTCAGCAGTCACTGACTCACGTAGGAATGGTCAGAACGTTCCAAATTCATGCCAAATCAGAGTTCACCATCATTTCTGCCGTGAAATCGGTCCCTGTAAAGAGACCTAAGGGAGAGTTCCTGCCTAAATCGAAAAACTGTCTCACTTGGCCTCATATGGGATTTTCGGGATCCGTGACAAACTCTCTTCACAACCATTCCTAAAGGCGCTCACTATCGTATGAAGATCTAGGCTGAATCGTATTCGTCAATGGCGTCTTGTTGAAATCACCTCCGATCAGCGCGAGATAAAAGTATCTCGTACGAAAACGGCTATGCACTCCGTCCGCCTAATCCAGAAAGAGATCAATCGGGCTCACTCTAACCCAACCCTCACGGGTAAGGTCCCTATCTCACGCGAAGATTGTAGCGCCCCTTGCTCGTGCGTTGCGGCCGGTCATCGAACCAAACCTTACACGCTTCGCAATCTTAACATTTTATGTGAAAATGGGATCCTATGACCGCTCCAGTAGTCCAGGCTCTGCTCCCAGCCTTTTGTCAGCGTCGATTCACGTCGGTCGTTTTGGCGGTTAACGACGAGCAACGTCAAGCTGTCATGAAATTTTAGTGAGTTGCGAATAAGTAGGTCCCTGGGGAACCGATCGAGATTCTGGAATCAAAATGCTTCCCTAAATTACTCTCTGGTATACTTTCAAGTCTGAATCCATGTCGAATCTGACTATACAAAAGAGTCTTCTGCTGTGACCATGATTTCCAGAGCCAAAATATACCTGAATAGTATATTACAAGGGCGCAAACGATGGTTTTCGCAGTTCGAGTGACTTTTTTAGGCCCGAGTCGCAGGTGAGGGTCTGAATAGTCATGAGAAGGAGAAAATCATTGCGCCCGAGTATCATACTATGTTTTTTGATCTTCTGTGAGCAAATGCAAAGCGAAAAGCAGTGTGCAAATTACTCATTTGCGCACAGACGACCAAAAACCCAGTTACATTCTATACAGCTGAGTTTAACAAGGGATAAAAGACAGTATCCAGATGCAAGTAAGATGACCGTTCTGAAAAAGATTAGGATCGAAGAGGAAAGATCTTCATAATTTTATGAGTCGAGGACTCGTGTTATGTTGTTAACTTGAGTCACTCGATATCTCCACTCTTGTTTATAAATGCATCTCCGTAGTCAAAGCGTGATAAGGAGTATCGACTATCCCATCCGAATCAGATATCGTAAATTTTTTTTCCAATAGATGCCTGAGGTGTAAATCCTTTGGACTCATGATATCCCTATTTGTGTCGAGTGTCAAAATGTTCTGGTGGAGAATGATGACTGAGTTCTTTAAGAACCACAATGGTTTGTAGGGACTTTGAGCTGTCTCTCAAATTGACTTGGTTGATTCCAGACTTTTTATGAATTTTACCCAGGAATTCGTCATCTTTCGTGGATTTTGGGCATTCTGGAGGAAAAACGGATTTTTTCACGTTAAGCGTCGTTGTACCCGAAAAATAACGATGAATTTTGATTCAGCGTAGATTTTTACATTAAATCAGGTCGTTTAGATCAATCTCGAGAGAGTAAGTGACGCCTGAGACACTCGATTCCCGCGCGAAAGATGAGCTTAGGGTGCTTCCTTGGTGGAAAAACACATTTTTCTCACGTTAGGCGACATTATCCCTGGTAATTGGAGATGGATTCCAATTCAGCGTGTTTTTTTACATGAAATTAGGGCATTCGTATTGATCTCGAGAGAGTGAATGACGCCTGAGACACTCGATTCGGGCGTGAAAGACTCGCTTAAGGTGCTTTCTCGGTGGAAAAACTTATTTTTCTCACGTTGGGCCACATTATACCTGGGGAATAACGATGGATTGCAATTCAGCGTCTTTTTCTCCATGAAAATAGGTGGTTTAGATTAATCTTGAGGGAGTAAGTGACGCCTGAGACACTCGAATGAGATGAAAAAGTCGCGCTAAAAATGTTTTCCGCGTCGGAAAACGCAATTTACGAGGATTGGGTGGCATCCTAGTTCAAATGTCACGATGAAATTCGATTCAGCATCAAATTTTACGTGGGAACATGTATCCCCACTTTTACATTCGCGAAGAAACACTAAGTTTCAAGAGCTCGAACATAGGGACAGAAAAATCACAAAAAGCGTTATTCTTTACTTGAGTTTCAAAGCAAGATGCTCTTTGAGGCACTATTGAATCACTCTCTAGGGGCTCGGGAAAAATTTTCCCCATGTTTTTTCGGCTCAAAGAAGGTATCCAGAGGGGGGGAGAAAGGATCTGTGAAACTTGGGAAATAAGGACCACCCTAGTGTGTATATGTATTTCCCTTTCTATGTCGCGGCAAATCTTCTCACTGTTTTCACCAATCCCCTCCAAATTCTGCACACATGTTTGTTGTCATCTGTAGATGGGAACGCTACAATTTGAGCACCCCCCGACCATCATCCCCCGAATTAGAAAATTTTTTCTGAAAATCTTTTTTTTCCATATCTTGAAAACTATCTATAAATTTTCCTCCTCCTTTGAAACATATGAATCCTTCAACATAAAGGTTTTTTGGGGTGCTGAATCGATTGGTTATGCGGAATGTTTATATGCGGGGTTGGATTCAGGTGCATGCAGAATGAACTAGAGGAGACGTTTAATTGAACTGTTCGCAAAACCATATTCAGCAATGTGATACATGCTCGAGGTGGTGGAGAGTGTGCGTACTGTCGGTTCTACTGTCGGTTGAGCATCTAATGCCACTTGACGGCTTAGCTAATGTGTGCGTGAATGTATGTGTGCTGTCGCGGACATTGTTTGATCGGTGCTACATGAACATCCTCCCACCTCGAGAAAAAAAAATAGATTTCATTGAAATGAACAGAGGGTTTCATAAAAGTGTGGGAAATTGAGAGTTCACTTGTAGTGAAAAATATAGAGTCATTATTCAATTTCATCCGGAGGAAATAATCCAAACTGTTCACTGATTTCAAGAAAATATTGTAAAATTCGTAGATTCTTAGCAACACTGCACAGATCACTCTTCATCTTCACTTTGTGGGTGAAATAATTCCACCATTTTCACAATCGGTCGATCCAGGATGGTGGTAGCTGTGCGCACCTGCACGGCTCGAACAATCCCATCTTTCCAGGGAGCGTCTTGATTATTCGGCTCAGTGGCCATCTGGATGGTGGCGTTATTTCGTTTTTCACTAAAACCAGGTCACCGTCAGCAAAGTTAGGTTGTACTGAGGTCCACTTATTTCGTTTATGGAGCGTATGGAGATAATGGTGCGATCAACGTTCCCAAAATTGTTGGACCATTTGTGTGATGATTTTCCAGCGTCATAGAGGTGACACTTTGTCATTGGTAACTCTGTCCTTGACTATTAGTAGGGATGGCTCTCCTACCAGAGAATGGGCAGGTGTGAGAGCCTCTAGATCAGAAGGGTCATTGCTGAGGGGCATGAGAGGCCGAGAGTTGAGGCATGCCTCCACTTGATTAAGGACTGTTGTGAATTCCTCAAAGGTGAGTATTGTTTCTCCACCACCCTCTTTAGGTGATGTTTCACTGCCTTAAACCCCGCTTCCCGAATTCCTCCAAAATGTGGGGCGGATGGTGGATTAAACCGCCACTTTGTCCCCAAATTGCTAAGGGATTGGGAAATGAAATTGGAGTAGGGTGAATTTTTGGTGAACAATTTTCAAGTTCGGCATCTGCTCCTACCAAATTCTGACCTTGATCACTTATGAGAAGCTCACAAGGTCCTCGTCTTGCCGTGAATCTGTCGAACGCGGCTAGATACGATTCTGTAGTGTAATCGGAGACAGCTTCAAGGTGAATTGCTTTTGTGCAAAGACAAATGAAAATAATGAAATAAACCTTGTAGGAAATTCGTCCGCGAATGCGTGAAGCTAGCAACTTAAATGGACCTGCGTAATCTACACCTGATTCCTTAAATGGACGCGTAGGTAGTACCCGTTCTTGAGGTAGAGCTGCATTCATTTGATACTGCGGAGTAGCTCTGTATCTTTGACAACTGGTGCAATGATCAATAATAACTTTCACTGCACTTTTCCCTCGAATAATCCAGAACATTTGTCTGCTAGTAGAAAGAGTCAGTTGAGTTCCACCGTGCAACGTGATGTGATGGAAATATCGAATCAAGAGCTCCGTCAGAGTAGATTTTGTAGGTAAGATAACGGGAAATTTCTCATCGTCACATAGATCTGAATTTTCGATTCTGCTACCTACTCTTAACAAATCGTCCTTTAGCACGGGGTTCAAGGATTCCAAGGCATTTGCTGTAGGTAGAATTCTACCTTCTTGCAGCATTTTATATTCAAATGGAAAATAAGCTAACTGAGTAAGATAACTCATGACGAGTTTGAGTGGCTAATTTCACTGCTGTCTATGAGCTGATCTGAACAAACAGGAAACTTGCTAATAACGCATGAGACTTTGTCTTTGAGAGACGTTCTATTCACGATTCTTGAAATAAATCTCATAATATATACAGTGATTCTAATCAGTTTGGCGAAAGAAAAGTACCGTTTCTTCAGATCCCAAATTTGAATCCTCGGAGTCTCTGAAGTTATGGTATTCACAGATACTTGAATGTTTTCATTACTCGACTTCTCTGGATTCGTGGAATAATTCAAATCGACATAACCTGTCAGACTCCAATCGCGATCGTGGTCTCGCAAGTCGGGGGGTCCCTCCCACCACAGACGGTTCGAGACGAGTTCATTCACCAAACACCCTCTAGAAGCAACATCTGCATGGTTTTTCGACGATTTGATGTAGTGCCAAATGGCAGTGGGAATCAGCGTCTTAATTTCAGCACACCTATTGGCAACTGAAACCGGCCACTTAGACGGGTGCTCATGAATCCAGTGCAATACCACTTTTGAATCGCAGTGCACATGAATCGACAAATTATCAAATTTGAGCTTTGATGCAAATCGATTGAGCAGCTCGGCGACTGTCAAAGCGCCGAATAGTTCCAATTTCGGAATCGAGCGGATTTTTATGGGTGCAACTTTTGATTCAGCACCCAACAAGGTGACTTTACAGTCATCATCTAGAACTCGTAGGTATACAACCGCTGCATACGCTATCTGGGAAGCCTCGGAATAACCATGTAGCTCATATTTTTGAGCGTTTTTTATGATATCCTAGTAACGTGGGATTTTCAAGTCTAAAAGCTGAGTCAAGGAAGAATACCATTGCTCGAATTTTCTGGTGAATTCATCCGGTAGTACCTGATCCCAAGGTACGTTTTTTATCCACAGCAGCTGCATGAATTTTTACGGGTGATGATCACCGGAGTTATCCAGCCTAGTGGGTCAAAGATCCTAGCGATTTTGGGAAGTACAATACGCTTTGTCAGCGGAACCGTCAAGGGGTCAATCGACAATTGGAATTTGAAAATGTCATTAGCGGGACACCAGCGTATACCGAGCACTGAGAACAAAGAGCCCTCTTGCAAAGGGTCGTCCGCAGCTAACACGTTTTTTGGTAATTCATCGATGAGTTCGGGGTTGTTTGAGAGCCATTCTCTCAACTCGAGCCCACCAGATTTTAGGAGGTTAGTTGTATCCGATTGCTTAGTCAAAACTTCCTCAATTGAGAAGCCACCAGCTACTATGTCATCCATGTAGCTCTCTTCATTGATTACTTCAATAGCGATCGAAAAATGTTCACCTTCATCTTTGACTAACTATTCAAGTGTCATAATGGCTGAAAAGGGACTACTCGTATAGCCAAATGTCAGTACGGTCAACAAAAGTTTCATCATTGCATCACTGGGGTGCTCTCGCCACAGAATAGTTTGGAGGTGTTGATCTTCTGGATGGACGCCAATTTGTAAAAACATTTGTTTTATATCCGCCACAAAAGCATGAGGATACTTACGCCATTGGGTATATAAATCAGCTAATTCAGGTAGCAAATTCGGAGCTGAATAGAGATAGTCATTGAGCGAGTAACCCTTATCAGTGATCATTGAAGCATTGAAAACTGTTCTCACTGGAGTTGTCGAGCTATTCTCTTTCATAACTCCGTGATGAGGTAAAAAATAGAATTGATCATCAGGGATACTGGTAGTGAATATTGGGCGCACGAAACCTTGCGATAAGTCATCTCGCATTGATTTGACATACGCGTTCTTGAATTCAGGATTCTTTGCAAACTTCTTGTCCAGACTTAGAAAAACTCGAAGTGCTTTGGAGTAAGAATCTCCTAGAATACCTGACTCTGGAAAGTTGGGTTTCCGTGGGAGTTTGACGATATATTTGCCGGTTTCTGTGCGACTCACATTATTATTGTAATGTTCATCATTTTTGTTCATCATCCGACAAGAAACGTTACTTTGGAATCTCCTCGCGATCGAAAAACGAACGAAGAGTTTCATCGAGTTGAGAATCAGTGTCATTAAGACACAAATTCATTGTTGGTCGCGACGATTTTTGAGACATCGAGGAACCAGAAACTATCCAGCCGAAATGCGATTTCATAGCTATAGGAGCATCGCCCTTTCGGATCTTACGTAAACCTCGTTGTATGATTTGTGCGTGGATCTGAGCACTAAGTAACATATCAACACCACCAGGTTTATTAAAATTAGGGTCTGCTAAGCGCAGCTTCTTCAAATGTTTCCAATCCCCATTCATTGGAGAGTTGGGTTGATATTGGGTAACCTTAGGAATCACGTAAGCTGACACTATGATTTTTTTATCGGAAGTGAAGCGAGGTCGTATAGTCACCTCCATCACGTTTTTGCATATAGGGCCACTTTTACCACCAACTGTCGTAGTAGGTACCATAACAGTTTTTTTTTCTTTTTTTTTTTTTTTTTTGAGGAACCGTACCATGCTACATTTTGCGATGAATATTCTGAGCTTCTCTTCGTGTTTGGGAGGGACAGTATATAACTGATCAATATATTCTAACGATCGTTACATTTTCATGATTTTTCATTCATTGCGAGATCACCGGACAACGGCCGATCACTATATTCAACGAATAATGCATCGTACATTCGTGTTATTCGCGACACATAGTTAGTCGAATTAGTTTCGTTCTTCATGGCAACACTCAGTTTGAGCTTTTGAGGAGATTCTCCATTTTGAGCACTCAAGTTGACGTGCTGATAACACTCATTTTGAGCATTCGAGGAGATACTCCATTTTGGGCACTCGAGTTAACGCGCTGATAACACTCACTTTGAGCATTCGAGGAGATATTCCATTTTTGGGCACTCGAGTTGACATGACCACAACCATTTTTGGCCATTCACAGATCCGGTAGTGTGCGATTCTCATAGATCCTGTCCAGTGCAATTTTCGCCGATCCTGTCGAGTGCAATTTTCGCCGATCCTGTTGAGTGCTATTCACAGATCCTGTAGAGTGCGATTCTCGTAGATCCTGTAGAGTGCGATTTTCGCCGATCTTGTTGAGTGCTATTCACAGATCCTGTAGAGTGCGATCCTCGTAGATCCTATAGAGTGCGATTTTCGCCAATCCTGTTAAGTGCTATTCACAGATCCTGTAGAGTGCGATTCTCGTAGATCCTGTAGAGTGCGATTTTCGCCGATCCTGTTGAGTGCTATCCACAGATCCTGTGGAGTGCGATTCTCGTAGATCCTGTCGAGTGCAATTTTCGCCGATCCTGTTGAGTGCTATTCACAGATCCTGTAGAGTGCGATTCTCGTAGATCCTGTCGAGTGCGATTTTCGCCGATCCTGTCGAGTGCAATTTCCGCCGATCCTGTTGAGTGCTATTCACAGATTCTGTAGAGTGCGATTCTCGTAGATCCTGTCGAGTGCAATTTTTGCCGATCCTGTCGAGTGCAATTTTCGCCGATCCTGATGAGTGCTATTCACAGATCCTGTAGAGTGCGATTCTCGTAGATCCTGTCGAGTGCAGTTCTCGCCGATCCTGTTGGGTGCTATTCGCACATCCTGTAGAGTGCGATATATTGACTCGGACATCGTCTGAAATTTTACTTGGTCTGAATTATTCGTTCAGACGAGTAAATCGGTGAACGAGTAATTCAACGACTATATCCATTCAATTATACACAATGGCTTCGATTGAGAAGCAACTCAAACTGCAATCGCGCATTGCGAACGCGTATATAAACTTCCAAATAACAGGCCAAGCTAAGATGACAAAAGGCGCGTGCCTCACCCGGATGAAGGGGTTGGAAGATTACTGGAAAAAGTTTCAAGATATTCATGAGAAGCTATTAGACGATGATGATATTGACGCTTCAGATAACTACTTCAAGAATAATGTGTATGATAGTGTAGAAGAATCATATTTTGCTTCCCTAGGGCTATTTCAAGACTTCCTATCAAATCTCGACGCGGCAGTAGCTACCGGTTCGCGAAATGCTGGAACATCTGAAAAATCTGCTACATTCCAGGCCAAATTACCGCCAATTGAACTTTCCACCTTCTCCGTTGACATTCAGAACTGGAAGAATTTTCACGATTCTTTTGATGAAATGGTGGTGAAGAAACACGGCCTTGCGAATGTTTATAAAATGATTTATTTGCGATCCTCACTTAAAGGGGAAGCCGCAGAACTCCTTGAAGAAAGCGCTTCCTCTGGCGGAAACTTTGATTCGGCCCGGAAAAGCGTCAAAGAGTACTACAGCAATAATCGCTTAGTCTCTGAATTACTTTCAAAGTTGATGTCCATGAATAAAATGGGAGCTGATACCGCTTCAGAGATCAGTCGTCTTCGCAACGGAGTGAACAATGTTTTGAAAGCTCTGAAATCATTGAACTGTCAAATCGATACTTGGGACCCCATGGTCGTTTTTCTAGTAGTGATGCGTCTTACTCTTGCACTCACAAAAGATTGAGAATCTCATGTCGCACAATCAGAAAATCCGAAGCAATGTCCTAGCTACAAAATGCTCGATGATTTTCTCGAAACTCAGAGACTAGCTCACGCTCAATTTGAGAGTGCTAAGGAAGCAACTGAGCAGACAGAGAAAAAACCCAGATCTAGTGCCACCTCTGATTTAAAGAATCGAAACAAGAATCAGAATACTAAACCCAAAGATTCAAAAGCTGTCCACGTGAATCAAAAAGATAAATCAAAGCCTGGACGTGAGCGACCCGTGTGCATGATTTGCGAGGGTCCTCATTTTTTCACATTTTGTAATACCTTCAAGGGCAAAATCTGTGCCTGAGAGAAAAAGATATATAACCTCACTCAAGAGATGTTTCAATTGCTTTTCTTCCGACCATCTCTTGCCGGAGTGTCCTAGTGACAAACGCTGTGCGGTTTGTAATGGAAAACATCATACGACTATTCATGAAAGTGGTAAGCCCAGTATTCCGAATACCGCTGATCAACTTTCCAAATCAAATACGCCCGCCCAACAATCCAACAGTGCAGCATCTATGTTACAATTAGAATCGAACCACGTCGATAACATTATTGATGAAGATGACAATGATGGGGAGATTTTCATAGCAACTGCTCGAATCTAAGCTGAATCTACATTCGGTTCGTCACACGAAATACGGGCAATTGTGGATCAGTGCGCACAATCTTCATTTATTTCAGAAGGCTCATGCCAATTACTTCGGTTGAAGAGAAAACCCGTTATGGTACCTACTACAACAGTTGGCGGTAGAAGTGGCCCTGTATGCAAAAACGTAGTGGAGGTGACTATACGACCTCGCTTTACTTCCGATAGAAAATTCATAGTGTCAGCTTCCGTGATTCCTAAGGTTACCCAATATCAACCCAACTCTCTTTTGAATGGGGATTGGAAACATTTGAAGAAGCTGCGCTTAGCAGACCCTAATTTTAATAAACCTGGTGTTGTTGATATGTTACTTAGTGCTCAGATCCACGCACAAATCATACAACAAGGTTCACGTAAGATCCGAAAGGGCGATGCTCCTATAGCTATGAAATCGCATTTCGGCTGGATAGTTTCTAGTTCTTCGATGTCTCAAAAATCGTCGCAACCAACAATGAATTTGTGTCTTAATGACACTGATTCTCAACTCGATGAAACTCTTCGTTCGTTTTTCGATCGCGAGGAGATTCCAAAGGAACGTTTCTTGTCGGATGATGAACAAAAATGTGTTGAACATTACAATAATAATGTGAGTCGCACAGAAACCGGCAAATATATCGTCAAACTCCCACGGAAACCCGACTTTCCAGAGTCAGCTATTCTAGGAGATTCTTACTCCAAAGCACTTCGAGTTTTTCTAAGTCTAGACAAGAAGTTTGCAAAGAATCCTGAATTCAAGAACGCGTATGTCAAATCAATGCGAGATGACTTATCGCAAGGTTTCGTGCGCCCAATATTCACTACCAGTATCCCTGATGATCAATTCTATTTTTTACCTCATCACGGAGTTATCAAAGAGAATAGCTCGACAACTCCAGTGAGAACAGTTTTCAATGCTTCAATGATCACTGATAAAGGTTACTCGCTCAATGACTATCTCTATTCAGGTCCGAATTTACTACCTGAATTAGTTGATTTATGTACCCAATGGCGTAAGCATCCTCTTGCTTTTGTAGCCGATATAAAACAAATGTTTCTACAAATTGGCGTCCATCCAGAGGATCAACACCTCCAAACTATTCTGTGGCAAGAGCACCCCAGTGATGCAATAATGAAACTTTTGTTGACCGTACTGACATTTGGCTATACGAAGAGTCCCTTTTTAGCCATTATGACACTCGAACAGTTACTCAAAGATGGAGGTGAACATTTTCCGAGCGCTATTGAAGTAATCAATGAAGAGACCTACATGGATGACATAGTATCTGGTGGCTTCTCAATTGAGGAAATTTTGAGTAAGCAATCGGATACAACTAACCTCCTGAAATCTGGTGGGTTTGAGTTGAGAAAATGGCTCTCAAACACCCCCGAACTCATCGATAAATTACCAAAAAACGTGTTAGTTGCGGACGACCCTTTGCAAGAGGACTCTTTGTTCTCAGTGCTCGGTGTAGGCTGGTGTCCCGCTAATGACATTTTCAAATTCCAATTGTCAATTGGCCCCTTGACGGTTCCGCTGACAGAGCGTATTGTACTCCCCAAAATTGCTAGGATCTTTGACCCACTGGGCTGGATAACTCCGGTGATCATCACCGGTAAAAATTTCATGCAGCTGCTGTGGATAAAAAGTGTACCTTGGGTCAGGTACTACCGGATGAATTCACCAACAAATTTGAGCAATGGTATTCTTCCTTGACTCACCTTTTAGACTGGCAAATCCCACGTTACTTGGGTATAACAAAAAACGCTTGAATATACGAGCTACATGGTTTTTCTGACGCTTCCAAGATAGCGTATGCAGCGGTTGTATACCTACGAGTTCTAGATGATGACTGTAGAGTCACCTTGTTGGGTTCTAAATCAAAAGTTGCACCCATAAAAATCCCCTCGATTCCGAAATTGGAACTATTCGGCGCTTTGACAGTCGCCCAGCTGCTCAATCGATTTGCATCAAAGCTCAAATTTGATAATTTGTCGATTCATGTGCACTGTGATTCAAAAGTAGTATTGCACTGGATTCATGAGCACCCTTCTAAGTGGCCGGTTTTAGTTGCCAATAAGTGTGCTGAAATTAAGACCCTGATTCCCACTGCCATTTAGCACTACATCAAATCGTCGAAAAACCCTGCAGATGTTGCTTCTAGAGGGTGTTTGGGGCATGAACTCGTCTCGAATCGTCCGTAGTGGGAGGGATCTCCCGACTTGCGAGAACACAATCACGATTGGAGTCTAACAGGTTATGTCGATTTGAATTATTCCACGAATCCAGAGAAGTCGAGTAATGGAAACCTTCAAGTATCTGTGAATACCATAACTTCAGAGACTCCGGAGATTCAAATTTGGGATCTGATGAAACGGTACTCTTCTCTCACCAAACTGATTAGAATCACTGTATATACTATGAGATTTATTTCAAGAATCGTGAATAGAACGTCTCTCAAAGACAAAGTCTCAAGCGTTATTAGCAAGTTTCATGTTCGTTCAGATCAGCTCATAGACAGCAGTGAAATTCGCCACGCTAAACTTGTCATGAGCTATCTCACTCAGTTAGCTTATTTTCCATTTGAATATAAAATGCTGCAAGGAGGTAAAATTCTACCTAAAGCAGATGCCTTGAAATCCTTGAACCCCGTGCTGAAGGACGATTTGTTGAGAGTAGGTAGCAGAATCAAAAATTCAGATCTATGTGACAATAAGAAATTTCCCGTTATCTTACCTACAAAATCTACTCTGACGGAGCTCTTGATTCGATATTTCCATCACATCACGTTGCACGGTGGTATTCAACTGACTCTTTCTACTAGCAGACAAATGTTCTGAATTATTCGAGGGAAAAGTGCAGAGGAAGTTATTATTGATAATTGCACCAGTTGTCAAAGATACAGAGCTACTCCGCAGTATCAAATGATGGCATCTCTACCTCAAGAACGGGTACTACCTACGCGTCCATTAAAGAAATCAGGTGTAGATTACGCAGGTCCATTTAAGTTGCTTGCTTCACGCATTCGCGGACGAATTTCCTACAAGGGTTATTTCATTATTTTCATTTGTCTTTGCACAAAAGCAATTCACCTTGAAGCTGTCTCCGATTACACTACAGAATCGTATCTAGCCGCATTCGACAGATTCACCGCAAGACGAGGACCTTGTGAGCTTCTCATAAGTGATCAAGGTCAGAATTTGGTAGGAGCAGATGCCGAACTTAGAAAAATGTTCACCAAAAATTCACCCTACTCTAATTTTATTTCCCAATCCCTTAGCAATTTGGGGACAAAGTGGCGGTTTAATGCACCATCCGCCCCACATTTTGGAGGAATTCGGGAGGCGGGGGTTAAGGCAGTGAAACATCACCTAAAGAGGGTAGTGGGTGAAACAATACTCACCTTTGAGGAATTCACAACAGTCCTTAATCAAGTGGAGGCATGCCTCAACTCTCGGCCTCTCATGCCCCTCAGCAATGACCCTTCTGATCTAGAGGCTCTCACACCTGCCCATTTTCTGATAGGAGAGCCATCCCTACTAATAGTCCAGGACAGAGTTACCAATGACAAAGTGTCACCTCTACGACGCTGGAAAATCATCACACAAGAGGTCCAACAACTTTGGGAACGTTGGTCGCACCATTATCTCCATACGCTCCATAAACGAAATAAGTGGACCTCAGTACAACCTAACTTTGCTGAAGGTGCCCTTGTTTAAGTGAGAAACGAAATAACGCCACTATCCAGATGGCCGCTGGGCCAAATAATCAAGACGCTCCCTGAAAAAGATGGGATTGTTCTAGTCGTGCAGGTGCGCACAGCTACCACCATCCTGGATCGACCGATTGTGAAGTTGGTGAAATTAATTCGCCCATAAAGTGAAGATGAAGAGTGATCTGTGCAGTGTTGCTTAGAATCTATTAATTTTTCGTTTTTTTTTTCTCTTGGAATCAGTGAACAGTTTGGATTATTTCCTCCAGATGAAATTGAATAATGACTCTATATTTTTCACTACAAGTGAACTCTTAATTTCCACACTTTTATGAAACCCTTTGTTCATTTGAATGAAATCTATTCTTTTTTTTCCTCGAGGTGGGAGGATGTTTATGTAGCACCGATCAAACAATGTCCGCGACAGTACACATACATTCACGCACACATGAGCTAAGCCATCAAGTGGCATTAGATGCTCAACCGGCAGGAGAACCGACTGCAGTATATATATATATATAGACATTCAGCCGCTCGGCTATAGGCCTACCGCTCTGCTCCGGTTCAGTCAGTCTTCTTGTGGATCTCGAACAGTACGCACACTCTTCACCACCTCGAGCATGTATCATATTGCTCAATATAGTTTTGCGAACAGTTCAATTAAACCTCTCCTCTAGTTCATTCTGCATTCACCTGAGTTTAACCCCGCAATTAAACAATACACAATTTTGATTTCTTCCGATTTTATTCTAGCTTTCGTGTACTCCCTTCTACATTCGTCTCTAAGACCATGATAATGACATTTTAACAAAATTCCGTATCAACCAATCGATTTAGCACCTCAAATTACATCAAGAACTACTTCTCTAGAAATCTTTTCAAGTAGGACTAAGAATCACAAATCATTTTCAAGGTGTGCTTTTTTAATAAAAATCAAGAATTTGTCATAAAAGAGTTCATAAGTCAAAAAACACTCATCGGATAATGCTCAAAATTCATTGGCCTCAGCGGAAGAGTTTTTCAAATCTACCCTCAGAGTTTGAGAATAATCTAACGAAGCGTTTTTGAGTTTTCGTGTTACCTATGAAGCGATATTATTCCGTTTTTCCTCGAATTTTTTTCAAAAACTTTTTTTCTCCCCCAATAAATCTCTTGGATACGTGGAAATCGTACTGTCCTCTTCGTTTTCGCCAGATCTATCGACTGTAGGTAACAGTTTTCCTTGATAACGCCTTGGAAAATCACTATCACCCCATCTTTCGAGCCCTCTGACCGTGTTTGTGTGTATGTGTGTATTCATTTTCCTCCTATGTCGCACCAAAACTCCTCATTGTTTTCACCAATCCCCTCCAAATTTTGCACACATGTTCGTTGTCATCTGTAGATAGGAACCCTACAATGTGAGCAACCCCCGACCATTATCCCCCGAATTAGAAAATTTTTCCTGAGAATTTCTCAATTTTCCATATCTTAAATACTATGTATAAATTTTCCTCCTCCTTTGAGAAATATGAGTCCTTCAATATAGAGGTTTCTTGAGGTGCTGAATCGATTGGTTGACACACAATTTTGATTTCTCCCAATTTCATTCTAGCTTTTGTGTACTCCTTTCTATATTTGTCTCTTAGACCATGATAATGACATTTTAACAAAATTCCGTATCAACCAATCGATTTAGCACCTTAAAAAACATCAAAAATGACTTCTCTCAAAATTTTTGCTTTCTCAAAAGAGAAAGCTTTCAGTTGATGGTAGTGTTACGTCGGGATGACACGTATGAGCCTAGTGGCAAGCTCACAAAATCTACTTTCGATTGAGAGAAGGATACTTCTTGATTCTTTGTGGAAGGTAGATTGAATGAATGGGATAACTCACATTTGTTCTGCTGTTGACCAGGCAGTAGATCACCGTATTTATTGACACTTTCAAAATCCAAATTATGTCCACAGATGATAGGTTCGATAAGTCTTCTATGGACTTCCAAAAATAGTATTTCTCAATCAGTTGATGATTATATTATCTTGATACACGTATGCGTCAATTATATAAATCAAAATGAAATTGTATCTTTTCCTTGCTAAATTCTTGAGAGTTGAGATTTTTAAATATGTGTGAATCTGAAATATACTTAGATTTATAATTACAACAATTGAATTGCGCGGGCCGGAGCGATCGCACGCGACTGAAATATAATTGTCGAAAGCTGTGGCTCGTGGAGTCGTGACGATGCCTGGTTCGTGCTAACAACTAACTCTTGTGTCCAGACGCGGGACATTTATTGAACTTTTCTGCTGATACAGAATTTCCAAAAAGTTGATCGCGCCACAACGTGAAACATGCTCTGACTCAATATCATTGATTTGTTCAGATGGCTCGCTGTGCTGTCCGACTCACAAAATATGCTTACACTAAATATACACCTTTCGATTATTGATTTCTTGAAAAGTTACGTATTAAGACGTAACACCTGCCCGGCTAGACGTTGCATATCGGTACGATATGTAACATATGAACAAACTTCGATTTGTTCGATTATTGAAAAGTCCCGATGAAAATCATTCAAAATGAGACTAAAACTATACAGAAGAATCTGTTGATTGATATTTTTTCCTTTTTCCCTTCTTCTCCGATTTTCATTAATCATGGACATTCACGGAATCTCCACTCAATTATCTCTACCACTCGGGCTTTGCGTCGAACATACACATCATAAAGTCTCAGGCAAGCTTTTATCCATAACCGACTGTGCAAATCGAAAGATTTATACTATCGGGTTTTCCTGCAAATTTTATTTAGCACTGTTTGGGCGACGTTTCGGTTGCTTTCTATTTTGCAACCCCTTTCGAACTCAAAATTCACAAATAATATTCATGGTAAACCCATGGTCCTAATATATCCATCCAAGCACAGCTTGGGGTCAGTTTATTTTATTTGGCAATTTGAAAAGAAAGATTTTTGGTGTGATATTTTGAAAAAACTGTCATCTCTGTTTCGAAGGAAATAACATCTTCCTTCAAAACAGAGATGACAGTTTTTTCAAAATATCACACCAAAAATCTTTCTTTTCAAATTGCCAAATAAAATAAACTGACCCCAAGCTGTGCTTGGATGGATATATTAGGACCATGGGTTTACCATGAATATTATTTGTGAATTTTGAGTTCGAAAGGGGTTTTAAAATAGAAAGCAACCGAAACATCGCACAATCAGTGCTAAATAAAATTTGCAGGAAAAACCGATAGTATCAATCTTTCGATTCAAGAAATATCCTGCGATAGAGCTCTTACACTGTGAAATCGACTGTGCATATTTCCAAATTTTGCTATGGTCATCACTTTGCCCGAGTGACTTGACTCCACGTACCCGTCTTGCCTTATGCATTGGTGGTCAAGCGCATTATAAAATATCCCGACACGTAAATGCTTCTCCGTGTCTGGCCTCTTTTGCATTGAGCCAAGAACGTATGTTAAAGTATCCAGACACGTACACGCTCCTCCGTGTCTGGCCTCTTTTGCATTGGTCGTTGATGGTAGAGTGCGCGTCTAACCTCGTGTATGCACTGCTACAATAACTCAGTTATCTATTTGAATTCAATTCATAAATGTAGGTATTTCATATTGCAAACGGAATACTAGCAGGTCCAAACCTGGATTACAAAGAAAAAATAGGGATTATACTAATATCCAACGGGGAGAAAAAAACAGTTGTATACAATTCTCAATCTTCTATAAGATGCTCGGATAGTTGAAATTTATCAAAAGGTGAATAATCAGTGATTATTCACTCGCCTCCCCGCTGAAATTAGTCCACAGGGTCCGACTTTGCACGAAACTGACGGATCTGTTTGCAAAAGTTTGATAGTACGTATTGCAAATACCTTAATTCATGAGTAGGAGGAATCTACGACTTATTCTAAACGACGCTCCGGCATGTGAAAACTCATCCAAGAGCATAGAAAATCAGTTATTTTACTCAATATCTAATGAAAAAATTGTATGAAAAGAAGAATTTCGGATGGGAAGAGATTTCGATGGGATAATATTTTTTTCTGGAAGTGATGGGATTGGTGGTCTCGAAGGTAGAGGTGGTGGTAACCTTTGCTGGGTGGTCGACCTCGTGATTGTAATCGGCGTCGTTGGTACTGGTGATTGATGGCTGGAAGTCCTATGAATTCTGACCTCTTGTAAATCAAAACCCCTGTTGTTTTGATTCTTTTTCCTCTGATGTTTTTCTCTCCCCAAATTGATAAGGAGAAACGTGACTGAGCTGAAGATTGCTCCCAGTAGATGTATGGAAAACCCATAGATAGCGTGAAGGGTGTATCTCTGTATGATGGTGTCATCAATCAGCTTACAGATGTGTAATATGACGAATATCATGATCACTGCTGATGATATCGATCCAAACTTTGTCAAGTCCTCCAGAATTCTCCTCCAAGTGTTCTCGGCAATATGAGATAATGTGCTTTCAGTGAGTAAGTTCTCAATTGACTCCTCATGTATCGTAGTTTCTCCTGACATCTTCCTTGCTACGGTGTTGAGAAGCGAAGATCTATCAATAGGAAACATGAGATGTTCCCA
Organism: Eretmocerus hayati; assembly: GCA_029851415.1. Classification (NCBI taxonomy): domain Eukaryota; kingdom Metazoa; phylum Arthropoda; class Insecta; order Hymenoptera; family Aphelinidae; genus Eretmocerus; species Eretmocerus hayati. Next base: position 46,686,986 of record CM056744.1, read on the forward strand.
TAGGGCGTAGGTTGTCCAGGTCATTTTGTGAGTACACAGCACTGGTAACAAGTGTACTTGCTGACTTATAAGACCAAGATATCTTCGTATTCGGCTTAAAGATGTTTGGTTCCTCTGCCTTCGTCGGGGTTGGCAGGAATTTGATCCATTCATCCCCTATTTTGTAGTAAGTGGGCAGAATAGAGTTGCAACTCACTCGTGTTCCACGTTTCACTAGAACATGAGTTTGTGGAGTAAGGAACCAAGTTTCGTTGGCTGATGAAACTCGTAGTTGGTGGAAGCAAGATTCCAAATCTTCACTTCTTTCGGGGTACATTGCAACAGGTGGACCACTTCTCCCGCAACTTTTGCTATATATCCTGGTTTCCCCATTACGTTGAAGGCAAACTCGTCCGGGGATACAATTGCAATGGATAAGGAATTTTGGATAGTCTTCTTCTCTACGTAACACTTTTGTGTTATCAAATCTAAATATAAATCACTTATCTCTGCTCTCAATGGTTTTTCCACGTATACAAATTTTGAATTTATATAAGTAAAAAGATCTAAGTTATTAATTTCCTTACGAACTAAATAATCCTCATTCAAAAAATAAGCATTTGAACCGATCGATTGTCCATAAATGAATAGCTTTGGGTGTTCTGTTTTGATGATCTCTCTATTGCATTGGATAAAATGATTTTTCGCAGTTAAAGCAAATGTGATCTCACTTGAGTTAAGAGAATAAATAATTTCATGATTTCTATCACTAGACAATTTTACCGCGGGGCCTCTATATAAAATGTCATACGAGGACTCAAAACATTCATGTTTGGGTAATGTATCCCAAAAAGTGTGTCCCCCTTCCATGTCTATACAATGTTCATCAGAAAACTTACAAATCGTACCCGAAGATAGTTTAACTATATCGCTATTTGAATTGATTTAAGCATTGAATTCCATCAAAGTAACGCGTATTATTCCTTGGACGAATACTTCGTTATAAGAACCATAACCATCCGCATAAGAAGCTCCAGAGCAAGATTTTTCTGCTGCGCTTCCAGCAAAATCAACTCCACTTGCGGATGATGAATTTACCTTGAGATTGGCCATAGTGTGGCTGTTGTCGTATTTGAAAATTCCAGTCTCATGTATGGTTTTGCACCTCTCGTGGCCAATGTCATACAAATATTCTTGATGTCCGTTTTCTGTTGGTATGAGATGCCCAAAAATTCCACAGTGGTAAGCTGTTCTTTGAACTCCTATTTCACATTGGATGACCTTGCTTGATTTGTACTCAGAAGTCTGTATCAATTCTATCATGACGTTGGTTTAATTGACGGATGTATCATGGAATTCGCAGTCGCCAGAGTCCAGCAATGGAAACGTTGTTGTATTAGGTGTTGTTGTTCTACAGTCAAATCCTATGATTGCCTCATTCAGTTTGAGAAGTAACAGCATTATTAGTAGATGCATGATCATGTTCCTAAACAGGAAAATGAAACAATCTTTAGCGCCTGCTCAAAATCAGTTTATTTGCATGAACTTTTTTTGATACTCCTCCCATATCAATTGTTATATTACATTTATCATGAACTTCTGTTATGATGAATGGTCCCAAATTATGGTTTTTGTCTGGTTTTCCAGGTTTTGGTTCTTTGACCATCCAAACTTCATCGCCAACTTTAAAATCTACTTGCTTGGCTCTACGATCGTAGTAAGTTTTCGAAGAATTTTTCGAAACAATTAGATTTTCTCTAGCAAATGAAGCTATCTCTTACATATTTTTTTTCAAATTTTCTAAGTAGCTCTTGAAGATTGGCAATTGTTCATATTTCCTCAGAGGTTCAGAAGAAGGTAGCCTGGGTGGAGATCCAAAAACTATTTCATGCGGAGTATAATTGTGACTTGAATGAATACTTGAGTTATAAAGAAAATGAGATAGTTCCAATGAAGAATCCCATTCAATTCTTTTATCTGAAAAATTCTTCAAATATTCGCAAAGGGAATGGTGAGCCCTTTCTAAGGATCCATTTGATGGCGGTGAAAATGAGGTTGTCTCTATTTTAGAGAATTTGAACCTTCGAGCGACAGCTTCCAAAAGTTTGCTGGTAAAATTACTTCCTCGATCTGTGAGAACAACTTTTGGTGAGCTGAATATACATATGAATTTTCTTATGAATGAATCTGCAACAGTCTCTGCGGTTTGATCTGGTAAAGCTACCATAACAATAAATTTTGATAGATTATCCTGAATAGTTGAAATATATTTATTATGATTCTTGTTCTCATTCAATGGGCCAACAATATCCATTGAAATTTTATCGAAAGTTTTGAAAGGAGTATCTGTAATGACCATAGGTTGCCTAGTTTTATTCCTTTTCAGTTTATTTTTTCTTTCAAATTTTCCCAAATGTATCTATCTTTTATTCTATTGAATGTCCTATTCACCCCCAAATGTCCTCCTGAAGCTGATGAGTGATGTAGGTCAAAAATCTTATTTCTGTCTTCATGCTTAACGTACAAGGCGTGGCTCAGACATACGATAATTCTAATTTTTGTGCGGCAAAAAATTTCGAGAAGAAACTCTTCTATTTCGGACCAATCCAAATTCGTGATTTGTAATGATTTTGACATGCTGAAAGTATTGCATTTATGCTTTTCTAGTAATTCTTTTGAGAAAATCAATAGACCTTTGAGGTTTTCCCGAACTGTTGAAATAGATTGTTTCACGTCTAGGCACAAGACAAAGAGCTTTTTCTTACCGATATTAACGATTTGAATTTCATTTCTCTTGAGCTCGGGATCTATTGTGATACTTTTACTCCGTAAGAGTTTATTGCTTAACTCATCCAAGGGAATACCATCTGGTGTGACTAGGTGGACGATATTGTCATTTCACAATTGAATTGAATTTTTTGTATGAGCAATGATATCTTTCTGAGTAATTTGAGTTTGATGAGAGTCAGATATCTCTCTACTGGCGATAGGATTGTTATTCTTTTTAATCTCACGTTTCGAGCTTCTTCTTGCTTTATTCCCTTTCAATCTGGTGCGTTCATCATTTATTCGTTTCAATTTTATCTCATTTGATAGAATCTCCTTTTGGGTTTTTGGTGGATTCGAAAGTTTTGCCTTCTGAGCTCTGGTAGTCACAAAAACATTATTTGACTCTACCGGGTTCCTTGAAAGTGAGTCTGCCACAATATTCTGCTTCCCGGGTGTGTATTTTATGTCGAAATCATAGTCGAGTAATTTTAACTCCATTTTTGTACTCTACTGTTGACGTCTGCAGATTTTAATGTTAAAAGTGGCTCATGATCCGTGTAAATTGTGAATTTATTTCCGTATATGTAGGATCTGAACGATTTTATGGCAAACATGATGGCGAGGGCCTCACGTTCATATGTGTGGTAAGAAAGTTCGGAATTTTTCAACATTCTTGATGCAAAAGCTATAGGTTTGTCTGAGCCCCTGTGATTTTGTGAAATTACTGCTCGAATCGCAAATTGGGACGCATCTGTACAAATATTATACGGTTTATCTAGCATAGGAAACTCTAGGATTGGGGCAGTACATAGACTCTTTTTCAAAGATTCAAACGCGTCTTGCGCTTCATTATTCCACGAAAACTTTGTGTTGACTTGAAGGAGCATTGTCAAGGGTTTGGATATTTCTGCGAATCCTTGAATGAAACGTCTATAGTAGCCTGCAAGACCTAAAAACTCCCGAACATTTTTAACATTCTTCGGTCTCGGAAACGATTGAACTGCTTCTATCTTCTCAGGATCAGGTTTAAGACCATCCTCACTCAGAACATGACCCAAAAATTTAACCTCTGACTTCAGAAAGTCGCATTTGCTAGGTTCTGTTTCCAAACCTGCTTCTCGTAAGCGTTGCGCTATAATATCGAATCTCTCAACTGAATCGTGTACTGTATTAGCAAAAATAATGATGTCATCGATATGAACAAAACAAATAATGTTAATCAAGTTGCCAAGTATGGATATCATCACCCTTTGAAAAGTTCGGGGCGAGTTAGTCATGCCAAACGGAAGAACTACGAATTCAAATCTTCCCAATGGATAAACACTGAATGCAGTTTTGTGTGTATCTGATGCCTTTACTTCTACTCGATGGAATCCTGAAGCTATATCAACAGTGATAAAATATTTGTTGCGACCGATATTATCAAAAATCTCTGTTATTAATGGAATTATGTAAGGACCCGGAATCCGGATCCGTCTTCTCATTCGATTTCCTACAGTCGACGACCATTCTCCAACGTTTCTTACCATCAGCTGATGGTTTCTTTCCAACAATCCAAATTGGTGCATTGAAACTACTCTTTGAACTCTTTACTAGGCCATAATTGATAAGCTTGTGGGTTTCTCCCACCGCGACGTCCTTTAGGGCGTGGGGCAAGGGAAATTGTTTTTCATACACTGGTGTATCATCCAAAAGATTTATCTCATGTTGTTCGAAATTGCAGCAACCAAAATTTTCTCCTTCTAGCCAAAATACATCAGCATTCTGAAGAATTAGTGATTTTGTTACTCTTTTGTCATTCTCAGTCAAGTGACTGAGATCAATTTTTTCAAGTAAACACTTTTCTCGAATTTCATTATTCTCAAAAGTAATGATATTTTCAAGAGTTTCGGAACTCAATTGACCACAATTGAAAATTCCTGTTTCGTCAATATCAATGTCATCCTTATGTTGTACAAAATCATGAGGCATGTCCTCAATATCAAATGAAAGAAAATTCACTCTTCCCTTTGATCTCATTATTTTCGTATCATCCACATTCCACAAATGAATACTCTCATTATCTCGTAGAATGTCTAAAAAATCAGTATATTTCTCGCAATCAGAATCAGTTTGAGAATTTGAATTATTTTCAAATGTCGATGTGATGTTATGAATTCTTGCCTTATTTCTTCGCTATTCTGCAACAATTCCAGTGCAATTATTTACCACAGGATCATCATTTCCCTGGCTAGCATCAGATTGTTTATCTAGACAAATGATTGAGTCTGAAATCTTGACTGTATCTTTGTGAAAACGATCAAATTCTTCAGCGTTTTCTGAGAAATGGGTATCCATCGTGATTATTCTCGCTTGATCAACCAATGGCTCAAAATTATCAATGAGGACACTAGCTGTAATATGATCCAATCCAGTTGGCATTTGCTCTACACACTCTTCGTGAAAACCGTCGACCAAAGTAGTCGTTCCATAATTCATTTCAGTAAGCTTACCCTCCATAGGTTCTTTCGCTATGAGATCATTTGGAATTGTTTTGAATAGATTTAATGAACACTCTTCTGTTAAATTACTTGGGAATATCTGGAGCTTTCTACGATTTATTTCTAGATAACCTTCATTTAATCTCAGTTCTTGTTCAGCTAAAATTTTGATCCCTAATATCCCGTCATAAGGTAGAGAAGATTCTTCTGGAGCCACGTGGAACTCCAGATTTAATCCATTGATCGTCAAATTGACAGTTCCTAAGGTGCAAATGCGGGTATCAGTAATTCCAGTCAGATGAATCACTGTGTTTTTATTTATTTCTGAGTATGGAACGAGTTTTAGCTTTAATATGTTCAATTGAGCTCCAGTAACAATCAAAGTGTTCATTATTCCCCTTGTGAAAGGATTTTTTATTTGCTCAAATCTTAGGAGGTTTTCGAGTTTGATAGTATAAACATGAATCACATTACCCGAAACCATTATATTTTCCAAAGATTCTTCGTGATTTTCTTGAGAAATTTTATCTTGTATACATGAAAAAGTCATGTCATGCGATGTATCATCTAATGAATTCACAGGACTACTCCGTTCTGGACGGAGAGAGAGCGTCTTGTATAGCAAACCTCTTCCTATGCGCTCTGTTGAGGAAGAGAATTGGAGTTTCCCTGATTCATTTGGATTCCATTCTTATGAACACATTCTCGTTCAATATGACTAAGACTTTTGCAGAAATTGCAGAATTTACCAGCTTGATTTTGCAATTTTTGAAGTTCAATGCACGAATCTCTTGTGTGGTTATACTTTTTGCAAAAAGAACATTGAATTTTATTTTGACTTTCAACATGATTTTTGAGGGCTTGAAGTTTCCTGCATTCATCAATTAGATGGCCTGACATATTACAGAAGTCACATTTCTTGGACTGAAAATTCCTTTGAGGTATACTTTGGCCATTTCGTCCTTCATATCGTTGCTGATTGGTGTAATTCTGTCTCGAAAAATTTCTATCATAGTTATTCCTGTCACGATAATTTCTATAAGCATCATTGGAATTGCGGAAATTTGGTCGTGCATTGGTGAGATTGGACAGATCTCTACAAAACTTTGCTGAATGGCCACGTTTGCCACAGATTTGACATTCTACTTGCTGACTCGACTGATTAAACATGACCGGATTTTGTTCATTCTTATCCTCATCCTTGGAGCAGCTTTTTGCAGTGTGACCTCGTTTTTCACATGATTGACAGACAATGTTCGGACAGGAAGCTGATCCATGACCAGATTTATGGCAGAAGCCACAATGATTGCCATTTATCCAATCATTATTATATTCCAGTTCACTCGCTATTACAATGGCCTTCTTGGAAGCGGCATCAAAATTATTTTCTGCAGTCATTTGGATTTTAATTTCCAATTTCAATCCTTTCATAAAAATTTTGAGTGCGTCAGCATCCAATTCATCACAAAAGATCCGATGAGCCGCAGCAGTACTATCTGCTTTATCTAACTCTTTTATGCTTCTAGCTAGTTTTTGTATTTTCGATGTGAAATCAGTGACACTTTCATTCGGGTTCTAAAAAGAATGATTCAATTCGCTATATAAACCGTACTTATGCTCGACAACGGGATACAACAACTTTACTGCTTGTATGAAATCGCTCATTTTTGTGCATAATACATGATATAGAAGATCTTTAGCTGTACCTTTGAGTTTGATTTTGATCAATTCGACAAGAGTCTCCTCATCCTCATCTGCTAGAATGGTTTTAGCCTCTTTCAAACATTCAATATACTCTCTAACTGCGATATTTTTCCCGTCAAATTCGGGCACCATAGAAATCACATTTTTTAAAGGTAACTTCAATTTTTGAGGCATGATTTCAACAGTGTTATTAGGTAAGCCCAAGTCGATCAAATCTTTTTTTTTTTTTCGTCAACTGGATTGAGTGATTGAGACGACTCGTGAATGGTAGGTAAATCAGTGAGAAGATCTTGGTGTTCACTACTATCTAATGGCTCTTGATCAGATGAAATCTTTTCAATATTTGGATAAGTATGCTGTCAATTGTCGGATTGTTGTTGGAACGTAGGATTTGCGCGTTCACTATTTTCAGGCAAATTTTCCTGGATATTGAGAAGTCTTTTTTCTAAATCATTGGATTCTTGATCTGAACTTGAAGTAGAAGGATGAGATTCGTCAGGTGATGTACTATTTTTGGGAGGGGAGCGTTTCAACTTTGAACTACGAGAAAATATTCTTTTAGCAGGTATAGAATTGGGATCTATTAATTCGTTTCTCAATTCGGGGTTACTATTCACTCTAGCTCTTGTTAGTGGTGGTTTGTCTAAATTCAGCTGAATTGCTTTCTTATTCATTTGATCAATGCATCACCGAAGTGTGTAAGCAGTCGCGAAATTTCTTGTAGCGCATGCAGTTTCCAGTGGTTTGCTCACTAACGAGGTCACAGCACTGTATGGTACGATATCCTATATAGCAATGCACCAGCACAGTTTGAAATTTGAGAGATTGATGTAGGAAGGTTTATATAGAGTAACTCACAGATCTCTCGTCGTTGAAATTGCGATGGAATTTAGAATTGTATAAACATTCGTATGAAAATTGTTTGGACCACTTTCAAAAAGATTCTTGCTTTTGATATTGGGATCCAATGATACTATGACACTCAGCTCAAACACCAGGTATGTAATGTATAAATTTCACAAAAAAAAATATAGATCCTCATTCAATATTTTGGAATATTATTCCTGAAACACTATCCGATTAATGATCGATTTTAGCACAGTTATCAACTGTCGATTTCCGAAAATATGCAAATAATAAAGTATATCAGATTTCCCAATAGTATAGGAATATCAATTATCAAATTGTGCAATAATATGTAAATAATCAAGAAAATCCAAATCTCAATCAATTTCGGTACCGGAACCAATTGTTAGTTCCGGTTTAGGAAGGAAAAATCTCATATATCAAGAATTATATCCAACCCTCAATCAATTTCGGTACGGGAACCAATTGTTACGTCGGGATGACGCGTATGAGCCTAGTGGCAAGCTCACAAAATCTACTTCCGATTGAGAGAAGGATAGTTCTTGATTCTTTGTAGAAGGTAGATTGAATAAATGGGATAACTTACATTTGTTCTGCTGTTGACCAGGCAGTAGATCACCGTATTTATTGACACTTTCAAAATTCAAATTATGTCCACAAATGATAGGTCCAATAAGTCTTTTATGGACTTCCAAAAATAGTATTTTTCAATCAGTTGATGATTATATTATCTTGATACACGTATGCGTCAATTATATAAATCAAAATAATGTAACGGGGCGAGATGGGTCACCTGAAAAAGACTAAACCCACCCCGGGTTACCTAATTTGTTTTTGGCCGGATCGGGGCAAGGCCAGGTCCCCCGCGCCACGAAGGGCGGGAAGGTGGATGGGGGAAATTAGGAGCACACCTGAAAACGCGAAAGATTTTGGGTTGCGGACACATATATATTCGATTCCTAAATGAGCACTCACGAAATTATATGAAAAGTACAAAATGGCATTTATTTCCGATTATTAGCTTCATGTTACGACGCGCAGGTCGATAATCCTAATAACAAAGCCTCACGCGGCGTCCAAAACATTTACAAAGCCAATAAAAGTGTTCCTCGAAAGTCATTCTTTAACTACTTTTCGTTGCAAATGCCCCTATAATCGGTCACTAGTGTGCACATTCACTTTCGTCGGAAATGCCCATATACATATGGGCGGGGCAAATCCCCACTGAGTCCGCCTGTGTTTCACTTGCGGGGAGACGATTTCCGCCCGCACCGGATGAGCGAGAGTTCAGCACAAAATGGCCGACAATTTCTGCACGCGGGGGAAAAATGGCCCGGAATGCGGTCTACTCGGGGTTTGCTTAGCGAGTGCTCATCGCGAGTCGGACAGGCCGAGCCTAGCATAAAGCGTGGCCAGGCCAGCGGGCGTCGACTATTGCCCGCCACTGTCCGAGGCGATGGCCTCCTCGACTTGGCGTCACTTCCTGGGCACGCGCTTGATTCGGGAGCATGAGCTCCACGGCGTCTGGGGCACCCGCGACATCACACACGACTCTCCGATCACTTGGGGCACACGGGGGCGGGGAATCACTAGGGGAATCACCTGAGCTCACTCACCGTGTCGTCGGGTGCTGCTGATCGACTGGGAACCGCGGCGTCGTCCTCTGGGCTGGCACCAACTCACGCGGCGTGTCCTCGCCAGCGCGTCTCCTGGGGGGGGGGGGGGGCGCACCAAGCTACAACCAGTCCACGCGAGATATACTGGTGTAGTCGAAGCCGGCGAAACTAGCGTCCTGGTAATTCACTACACCATTCGCGAGCACTGGGGCACTCTAAATCGCGCACAATTTCCACACGAGGAGACTTAGGAAAACTCTCTGCTCTCTACTTGTTGCGCACAGCTCGCCATCTACGTGAAGAAGAAAGCCGGGACGCCGCTCAGCAAGTTTCCTCGCTTGCGTCGGCGCGCGCGGCTGCTGGGGAAAAAGGTCCGGGAGGTGCTGCCACCGCCCGGCAGCGGGAGTAACTTCCCGATCTCAAACTGCAACATATTCTGTCTCGCGGCAAACTCGTCCATCTCTCGTCCCTCGGAGCGTACCTCGACACAAAACGTTAAAAATACATCAGTTTTCTGAACATACGCTCCGAGGCGACGACGAGGGCTAAACAAGGGTTTCCCAAAAGCGTGCTGCAACTCCCACGTTGCACTACCCCCCGGTACTCCCCCCCCCCCACCGGAGTGGCTGAGGAAGGAACACACGAGAGTGGCTCTAGGTCCCCTTGCCCGCCCCCGCCGCTGCCTCGGCGTCATCAAATTCTCATCACATTGCTAAAGTTCAATCAAAGAAATAAATAAATCAAGATCCTGCAAGAAACTGATCAAAACTAACTCTACGATCCACAAGGGAAAGGTAAGGTCTCTGGGAAATCGGTCACTAGGAGGAAGAAATAGGGAGTTCTCTTACTTGGCGTCTTCTTGTTGTGGGGAGGAGATCCAGCTCCACCCCCCGGCGTCTCTTGGTCAATGATTCATCGTTCTCGGCGTCCCAATCTCTCGAAGAAGGCGTTGTACATTCCTTCTTGGATGTCGTCAGGCATAGTTACGGCGACCTCCACCAGCCGCTGGAATTGTTGGTGGTCCGCCGGAGTCATGGCCGCTATCCGGAGTGCCATCTCCGGAATCCGCAAGGTCGGCCTGGTGGAGATCGCACTTGGAGCTGTGGTAACTTGTACCAAGCTGGGAGCGCGGGTCCGTGGCGCTGGTGTCGGCGTCTCATCGACGCCCCGTCGTTGGTCAACTGAGGATGGTGGGGTGGACTCCCCCGGCTCCGACATCGTAGGAAAAGGCCGGGGCAGGCTCACGGCTCCCGTCGGCTCCGTCGGTGATGTAGCCTCGGGAGTCTGGGATCGGTGGGGAGACTGCGCGGGGGTCGGTGTCCTGGTTACAGTCGGTGTGGGGATCCTCTCTTCCACACGAGCCGGCGGTATGGAGTCTACTACTTCCGGAGTCTTTCTTCGGGCGTCTTGCTCATCGTAGCTCGGTGCATCTCGACTGGAGCTCATCGTTGATTCTGCCGCTGTGCGAGGTGTCGAACGGGCTCTGGCCTCGCGGCGTCCTGGCCATAGTTGATACGCGGTAGAACAACGAGGGCAATTGTTCACCAGCACGCCCCGGCGTCCGCAGTTCACACAGTGGTGATGAGGTCCTGGGCATGGGCAGTCAGCTGAGCGATGGCCACGCAGCCAGCATTTGAAGCATACGCGGGGTGGAGGGTCATCCTGGTCGTGGGGAAGAGGTACCAACCACTGGAACATCGTTCCCCGTCGCTCAGCTGCTGGTCGACGTACTCCTCGCGTTCCACTGCGCTCCCGTCTGGTCAGGGTTGTCTCTTCCATGGCGTCGGTGTGGCTCGTTCTGTCCCTCCGACCTAGGGCAGTCGGTGGGGGTGTGGCGTCAGCTATGCGTGTGACGCGTTCGGTTTCCTCAGCCAGAAGTTGCGCTTCCTGTTGAAGTGAACTCCGTCGTTCTGGTTGTTTGTCTCGAACCAGAGTAGACGGTCCCGGTGGTGGGAAGTGTGGTCGGTCCTCTGGCTCCTCGTAGTCCATGTGATCCGCCATCGTCAACTGGCGATTTGGATTACGGCGGCGTCTCTTCGAGCCATCTCTGTAGCGTAACATTGGCTCCTCTTCTCGTATGGCGTCTTGATTTGAGCGACGAGGACGATCCTCCGGGGGAGAGTCCCATCTCTCGGTGGATGGTGAGTCGTGCCGCTCTACCCTGGCTTGGCGTTCAGCGGCTCGCTCCTGCACCCGGTCTCTGCGGATCCGAATCGCAATCTCTGGGGTCCAGTTGGACGGCACGTGGGCACGTTTTCCCCCGATCGGTTTGGGATACTGGATGGGCCTATTGGGTCGCCAGGTTTTGGCCTTTGCCTCTCGGCGGTCCAGGTAATCTGACCAATTCGACCCGGGTGGCCAGTCGTTCCTGAGTTCCCGTTCAGCTTGATCCTCCAAACGTCGTTGCTCGGCCACGGGAAGGTTCTCGGGAGCTAGGATGATGGCCGGTTCACGGAAGTCCTCCTCCGTGAACGCGCCGACAGGATCTTCCCGACGCTCGAAGGCCAGTCGCTGTCGGAGGGGTAAGATCGGTCGTGGTGGCGTCGTGCTGCGGGTGTTCATTACGTCTGGGGGCCATTCAAATTGGCCAGGAGATGGCGTCCGTTCCAACAGTGGCAGGGCTCGGGCGTTAGGTTCCTCCAAGAACTCATCCAGCTCTCTTTGTGCCAAAACGGAGTCCTCCACCGGATCCAATCCGGCGTTATCTTCGCTGAGTTCGAACTCCCCTCTAGGTCTCTCGGTGTTCAGTGGCTCCGGTACCTCTGCTACTGACGGCAGCGTGGCGGTGGTCGTTTTGGAGGGTTCTTGGTGCGTCGACTCCCCTCCTATTGGAGCCGGTCTTGGACGTCGAGCTCGATCCCGCGAGCGTCGGGGAATTCCCGCAGTTCGTGGAATAGCTCCGAGGTGGCGTGGTGGTGCTGGTGTGTCCGGAGCTGGAGAAGTCGAGGCACTCTGTGGCGTCCTGGGGCTGTTGACCCCGCTGTCAACCTCATCTACGCGAGGGATCACAATTCGGAGTTCGCGCTGCTCCCTACTTGGGGGTTCAGGCGTATCTCGGGAAGAGTGCTCGTCGCTCAGACCACTGTCTGAAGTGCATGGTCCACGACTCGCACTACGTTCCCGAGATGCCCTCCGAGCCCGACGCACTTGTGAATTCAGTCGCCAGATCGATCCGGCCTGAATGTAGTCGTCGGGTCTCGGTATGGCCTCGAACTCTTTAGGGCAGGGTGAGCAGCTCCGGCTGCGATCTGTGGTTTGCTCTCTTCCATCCTGCTCTTCGTTGGCGTCGTGATTGGGAGCCTCCTCCCTCGGCGTCGATTCAGCCATTCTTGTGGAAAATATTTCCGTATTAGATTCTCTCCTCGTTTGTATGGGGCGTACTACTCATGCATTCTCAACATTCAAACTACTACTGGATTTCTACGAGGACTTTTACAGGATTTTCCCACGGGGAGGTACCCAGCGTTTCATCTGAGAAATTGGTACGTCACACGTTCGCTGACCTGCGGCGTTCTCTAGCACGTATACTACCGGAGATTTTACTTCTACGACTGTCAGTGGGCCCTCATATTTCGGCGCGAGTTTCGCATTGAAACGGTTAGCCGCGTTTGATTGGAAATGTGTGCGCCTACCTACGATGTCACCCACTTGAAACGTCACGTTTTCTCGTCCGGCGTTATAGTATTTTGCTTGTCTCTCTCTGCTTTCGGTGTTATGTCGAACTACCAGTTCTCGGAGTGCGTCTAGTCGTTTCATCCGGTTTGACCATTCTTCAACTCCCATCTTCTCTATCAGTTTGTTGCCTTCGAGTTCTCGTCTCAAACTCTTTACTGGCGTCGGGTGGCGTCCATAATTCAGAAACGCTGGAGAAACTTTGGTGCTCGATTGTACCGCAGTGTTCATGGCGTGACGGGACTCATGAATGTGATCATCCCAGTTCCTATGATCGTTCTGAACGAACTGTGAAATCATGGTCTTGAGCACTTTATTTGAACGTTCCACTAAATTCACCTGCGGATGATAAGGTGGGCTCTTAATATGCCGGACCCCATACTCCTCCAACATGGCGTCTACTATTTTGTTGTCGAACTCTTTCCCGTTATTAGAAAAGAAATATTCTGGCGTTTCCCAGCGGAATATTATTAACTCCTCAATGGCGGCAGAAACGGTCTTGCCCTCAGCACGGCGTAGCGGTTCTACTTCCACCCAGCGAGTGAATAAATCTTGCAAAACCAGCAAGTACTTGAATCCTCGTTTGCTGCGTGGGAATTCCATGAGGTCACCTGCTACTACCGCCCATGGGCGATCGACTTTTCGATTTCCCATCAGTCCTAGTGTACCAGCCTGTGATGGTTTGTACTGTTGGCACAGTTGGCACTGGCGTACAAACGTCGAGGCGTCACGGTACATTCCGTCCCAATGGTAATCGCGAGCCAACCTGTCGTAGGTCTTTTCAATTCCCAAATGACCCGTGGAAGCCAGACAATGTGCACGTTCCAGGGCGTCTAGTCTCCTACTCACAGGCACGACAAGTCTCCACTTCTCTTCAGGGAACGTTATCGGGTCGATGAGCGAGTTGGCACGATAGTGATACAACAAGCCATCCACCTCCCTCCAATCCTTGAACTGGTCCGGATTTTCACGAATTTTTCCGGCCAGCTTCAAGTATTCGGAATCTTTCACCGCATCAGCGGCAGAGCATCCAATCTCGTTTTTAGCGGCGTCTCCTAAGTCTGTCGTTCCTGTCGTCTTTTCTACCGCTCCGATGGCGGTTTTTTCGGGTTCGTACATCCGTGACAGACAATCTGGTACTTTGTGGAGCTTACCACTGCGGTGAATCACCTCGAAATCCCATTCTTGGAGCTCGAGGGCCCAGCGTGCCAGGCGTCCCGTCGGATCCTTCAGATTTCGTAGCCATTTCAGTGCACTGTGGTCAGTGATCACTTGAAACTTGTACCCTTCAATATAAGGGCGTAGCTTTTTGATAGCCCACAAAACCGCCAACAGCTCCCTCTCGCTGACGGAGTAATTTCGTTCAGCTGGCGTCAGACTGCGGCTGGGGTAAACAATTGGGTGTTCACCGTCCTCCCCCTCTTGGGTCAGCACGGCGCCCAGGCTAAAGGCCGTAGCATCGGTCTGTATCGCGAAGATTTTTGAAAAATCTGGCCTAGCTAACACCGGAGCACTGGTTAGGGCCTGTTTCAGCCTGTCAAAGGCTTCCTGATGCTCCTCCTTCCATACCCACGGCGTGTCTTTACGCAGCAGCCCCAATAGTGGTACTTTGATCTCGGCATCGTGGTCAATAAACCGTGAATACCAAGTTACCATTCCTAGGAACGAGCGGAGCTGGCGTATGTTTTTGGGCGGTGGAAACTCACGTACTGGCGTCACTTTCTCTGGATCCGGACGGAGACCTTCGGAATCCAAAATAAATCAGAGATAATTCACCTCTTTACAGTAAATTTGGCACTTCTCCGGATTTATTTGGAGACCGGCGTCAATAAGGCGTTTCAGCACTATCTTCAGGTATTTTTCGTGTGCTTCGTACGTATCTGTCGCAATGATAATGTCGTCAAGATACACAAAAACAAATGGCTCCAGTTCTGGGCCCAGGATCTCGTCGATTAGTCGCATCCAGGTCGCAGGTGCGTTACAGAGCCCGAAGGGCATAACGGTCCAGCACCAGGATCCAACGCCTGGAAGGCTGAAGCAGGTGTACTCCTGGCTCCCCCCCCCCTCTACCGGGACATGATGGTAGGCGCTTTTCAAGTCTATCTTTGACAGGTATTTCGCCTTCCTCAGCTTGTCCAGGAGTCCATATTGGGGAGGGGGTACGTGTCTTTTTTCGTCTTCTTATTCAGGTCTCGATAGTCAATACAGAAACGGTACGTTCCATCTGACTTCCTGATCAATACTGGAGCACTGCTCCAAGCGCTTTGACACGGCCTGATACGCTTCAAACCGTACAGGGCTTTTACCTCTTCCCTGGCGATTTCCAGCATTTTTGGAGAAAGGCGTCGCGGTTGATGGCGTATAGGCGTATCGTCCAGTAATTCAATTTTATGCTCGCGGAGATTGGTCCGTCCGACCTGGTCCGCCGGTTGGGCAGTCGTCTCTCGAACTACTTCCTCGAGATGTGCTTCGCCATCGTCTTCTACAACGACGAGGCCAGCGCACTCTGCGTAAACGCGGTTCTCTGGTTCTTCTCTTCTACGACCCGCAAAATCACGATACTCCCCTTGGAGAACCCTCCATTGCCCTTCGGCGTTCAGGGAGTCAGATTTCCAGGCGTTCATAAAATCCATCTCCAGTACCATGTCGTAAGACGTATCATGTACCGCTTCCATGACAATGTTACGGGAGTGGCCGTCGATTTCCATGTTCATTTTCAACAGTCCTAGAGCTTGGGTGACACTCTTTCCCACAGCTCCCCTCAACACACTCTTCTCATGAAACAGGCGTTTTTCGTAGAATTTGGCGATTTTGGGTCCAACAAAGGACACCTGAGCGCCCGGGTCATACAACGCCATGAACGATTTACCACTCAAAATGACCTCGATAAAATTGCGGGGTGCTGCTTGGGCGGTGGGTCCATCCGCGATTTCCTCTTGACTCCAAGGTTCCAACTTTGCTCTGATGGCTTCGTGTGGGGCGTCCCCCGTTCGATGCTTCTCTAAAGTTGGTGCATCAGCGATGGCTGCCTCTTCGTGGCATGGTGAGCTTGGGTTGTTTCCCGCGGCGTCGGTGGGGTGATCAATCCCACTTTGACCTTGGTCAGTTCCGTTACTCTCTTTCACCAGAATCGTGGCGTCTCTGCTGCTTGTTATCAACTGGCGTTTGCGGATAGCCCCCATCGCTGGGGTCATTTCAACCTCTTGCCAACCTAATAGTGAAGAATTCATCGGCTCGGATTTCATGGATCCCACCGCTGGTTTTTCCTGGACGTATTGGTCTGGCATTTCTTCTTCATCTTCACTGCTCATCCAGGTGCTAGCTACCAGTCGAGACGGCGTCAGACGACCAGTCTCGCTGCCGACCACCCATTCGGCCGATAGGAAGGTCGAGTCTGGCGTCTCTAGCGTTTTTTCGCTTTCTCTCTTTATTTTGATCCCTGGGGAGCAGGTGACGTCGACCCCTGCGCCCCTGCTGGCCCGTTTCCCGAGTATTTCAAAGCCCACTTACAATCAGGGCAGGTTTTCACTGATACTCCCGCCTTGCCACAGCCTTGGCATTTTTCGTTACGACTTGGGCACTCGTGAGCTGCATGACCAACGGCGTGACATGAGTAACACTGGCGCGTAGGGCAGTCCCTCGATAGATGACCTGTCTCATTGCAATTAAAACAAGCCCCTCGAGTCAGTTGCTCCTGGCGCTTTGCGTTGGTCTCCGCGTCTGCTGGTCTGCGATTGCGTGGCGTTCCTGGCGTTCCCGGCATCTGCCAACAAGGGTAGGGTAGAAAAGCCCAGGGGAAACCCCATGGTGCCATACTCGGCGTTGGCGTGGGAGGTGCAGGCGTG
Source organism: Eretmocerus hayati (assembly GCA_029851415.1). NCBI lineage: Eukaryota > Metazoa > Arthropoda > Insecta > Hymenoptera > Aphelinidae > Eretmocerus > Eretmocerus hayati. The sequence goes on from CM056744.1 coordinate 46,703,918, forward strand.
GGAGGCTTGGGAGCAGCGGGGCTAACTGGTTTTGGCGTGTTAGGTGCTACGGCAGCCGCCTCAGCTGATTCACTCTGCGTTGCTTCGGTTGCGTTCTTTTTACCTCCTCGTCGTCCTCTGCCCTTGGCTTTCTGGCCATCTAAGGCCGGTGGTGGCGCTTGCTCTTTCGATGCGGGTTCCGCTGTTTTGGTTCCCGACCCCTTGGCGTTGGTTTTCAGGTCAAGTCCGGCGACTTCATCTGCGAGCCCATCCAATTCTGTGGCTGCCAGTTTTTTGGCTGGCACTGAACGTCCGGTTCCTTGATAAGCGGCGCCTGGGATCCTGGATTTTTCTTTCGGGGGTGGGGCACTATAGCGCGCATCCCACTCTTCTTGTTTTTCAAATTTCTTTCCCCAATACTGGATGTCAACGAGAGTTCTCACCTCTTTTGTATCTAGGTATCGGCGTAAGTCTGGTCTCAAATTTCGGATGACAATTCCAAATACTTGCTGCTCCGACGGCGGGTGCTTGAAGTGCGAAACAATCTGGCGTATGCATGTTAGATAAGGAGCAATCTCCTCATTTTTTCCTTGCGTGCGACGATAGAGCTCATCCATGAGATCTTGGTAGTCTAAGTGTCCCACGTATTGATATCGGAACAGCTGCTTGAAATCGCGCCAGCATGTCATGCTCCGCCCATGTGTGCGATACCACGCTCGAGCGCGGTCCGTCAAAACACTTGGCATCGCTGTCAGAACTTCGGCGTCGGAGAGTTCTAGAGCCTCCATACATTCTTTGATGGAGGCTAGAAATTCCTCAGCCTTTTCTCCACTCGCTTTGGGGTCCCCATCAAACGAGATTTTCCAACTCGTCAGTGTCTTCATAACTTGGAGCGTTCTGCTCGACTCCTTTTCTTGTTTACGTGAGCGTGACGATCTACTTCTGGAGCGCTGCTGTTGAGGCGTCGGCGTGTGCGGCGTCCATTCATCGCTGCTCAACGATCCTGAATACCACTCATGGCGAGGGCTCCGAGACGGTCGAGCTTGGGTGGTGGCGTTGCCAGTGGCGTGAGGTGCGGGTTGCTCTGAACGACACCCCATCGGAGTCTCACCTCCCATTGGCATCGTGGTGCGCACTTGCTCTCTGCGCTCATCGCGTGGGCGTCCATAGTGTGTCTCGCCCGCGTATTGTTGGGCATTCGGATACCCGGGGGCAGTGGTTGTTGGAACTGACTGCGGTGGGTATCGAAACGCGTTCAACCGATCCCTCTGCGTATTAAGATAGGCCACTTGGCCCCTCGCTTCATCTTCAGACTGACTCACCCTCGCTCGAGCCTCCGTGTCCGTGCCCGAGTCTCGGATTTCGTGGATCTGGGCTGATTGGAGAGTCGGCGAAGGCATCGCCGGTGGCCAGATGGGTGGGAAGGTCCACCCTTCCACCGAAGGTGGAGGTACCATGGCGTTCGCCCAAGAGGCGTACGGTGTACCTTGACACATCTGGCGGAAGGCTTCCGCCGCTGCCATCACTCCAGCGTGAGGCATGTGTGGCGTCGGGCCCGGTGTCGCTATTGGCCCACAACACCCGCTGGTCATCGTCGTAGTTGTACTCTGAGTACTGGCGGTGGTGGTCGTCGTAGACGACTGGGTGACTACAGTGGTTGAAGCGGCCACTGACGGTCGCACGGCGTCAGCCTCACCACCGTCGCTGAAATCATCGTCGTCTTCTTCGTCGTCTTCTTCCCATTCCTGGAGCAATCCCAACGCGTCTGGCGTTATGGGTGGTTGATCCGGGGCTCGTTCGTCTACTAGCGGGTCCCACGGAATTCTCTCTTCCGGATTCACGGTCTGAATATCGTAGCGAATTAACCTCTTGTGCAGGGTCAATCGCGTTCCGCGGTCACTAAGGCCTTCATCATTCAATCGTTTAATTAAATCCGCGAAACTCAGGCGTCGTACCAATTTTGCTATCGCTAAGTAGAGCGGATCTCGAGAGATTATTTCGTCCATCGGTTTACCCAGTTTGGGCCTATCCGGGTCCGGGGGATCATCGGTCCGTTTCTTGCTGCGCACCATCTTGACGAGTTGGAGCTAAAGCTCAACTTCGGCGTCTAGGCAGGAGCTAAAGCTCGACTTTGGCGTGACAACGAGAAACTCTTCCCTTCTCCGCGCGATCAAACTTCCTAACCCCTCGTGATTACCTATTGCGGTTCTGCTTGGCGTATCCTTAATGAGAACGCGAGTTCTCGGAATGAAATATTTTAGGAAAATACAGCAAGGATGGGGATGCAGGATTCTCAACTTCCCTATAATCACAATGACTACTACTAAAAAGAGCATGCAATGGACGAGGGTGGGATGGAGAGTCGTGTATCCGCCGCAGGTGGCCGCTCTAGGCGTCGAACGCTTCAAAACTTCGCTAAAAGTCACGCAATTTCACGAATTCTTCGAAACCCGGTCGCATCATGGGTGAAAACTCGTACCCCGTAATGCCGGCGTCCGAATCCATACGAGCACCTGATCCTACTCAGCACACGCTGTCGAACGAGTACCCACACGGTATGGTGCTCGTCGATTGATGGGTTCCGCGCGCGGTGGGTCCGCAGGGTGGTGCGGAAGCGGGGCGCACGATCACGCTCCGGAAAGTATACACCGAGCGCTATTCATCGAGCACAAACACGATGTGATTCGCTCCATTCCGAATCTAAGTCGCGTGGTGGGTCCGAAACGCGTGGGTGCGGCGGAGCGCGCGGTGGCGTTTCGAACGGTACTCGCTGAGAGGTTTCAAACGAGTACCCACACGACGGGGTCGGCGTCGTTCGGGAGCTGAGTCGCGTGGTGGGTCCGAGACGCGTGGGTGCGGCAGAGCGCGCGGTGGCGTATCGAACAGTACTCGCTGAGAGGTTTCAAACGAGTACCCACACGACGGGGTCGGCGTCGTTCGGGAGCTGAGTCGCGTGGTGGGTCCGAGACGCGTGGGTGCGGCAGAGCGCGCGGTGGCGTATCGAACAGTACTCGCTGAGAGGTTTCAAACGAGTACCCACACGACGGGGTCCGCGTCGTTCGGGAGCTAAGTCGCGTGGTGGGTCCGAGACGCGTGGGTGCGGCAGAGCGCGCGGTGGCGTATCGAACAGTACTCGCCAAGAAGTTTTCAACGAGTACCCACACGACTAAGCTGGGGGCAAGCGGGTCACTAAGCGCGCTCGGGGGTTGGGGCGCGGCACGTAGACCGTGGGTGGTTCAGTCACCTTAGTGACAAGCGCAATTGGATAAGTGCACGCGAGATCGCGCGCAATTTTAATTAAATCGTCGGCATAAACCGGCGGCACAATCTGCGCAACCTGTCCGCGGGGTCCCGCGACGCTACCTACTCTCACACGCGCGCTGTGTCCGCAACCATCCAGTGCTCTCACTGGCGAAAACCGAGATCCTGGCAGGATCGCCATGTAACGGGGCGAGATGGGTCACCTGAAAAAGACTAAACCCACCCCGGGTTACCTAATTTGTTCTTGGCCGGATCGGGGCAAGGCCAGGTCCCCCGCGCCACGAAGGGCGGGACGGTGGATGGGGGAAATTGGGAGCACACCTGAAAACGCGAAAGATTTTGGGTTGCGGACACATATATATTCGATTCCTAAATAAGCACTCACGAAATTATATGAAAAGTACAAAATGGCATTTATTTCCGATTATTAGCTTCATGTTACGACGCACAGGTCGATAATCCTAATAACAAAGCCTCACGCGGCGTCCAAAACATTTACAAAGTCAATAAAAGTGTTCCTCGAAAGTCATTCTTTAACTACTTTTCGTTCCAAATGCCCCTATAATCGGTCACTAGTGTGCACATTCACTTTCGTCGGAAATGCCCATATACATATGGGCGGGGCAAATCCCCACTGAGTCCGCCTGTGTTTCACTTGCGGGGAGACGATTTCCGCCCGCACCGGATGAGCGAGAGTTCAGCACAAAATGGCCGACAATTCCTGCACGCGGGGGAAAAATGGCCCGGAACGCGGTCTACTCGGGGTTTGCTTAGCGAGTGCTCATCGCGAGTAGAAAAGTCGTGACAACTTCATATAGAATATTGCTCAATATGTACAATCTGTAGAGTCAAGTGGAAGACATCCGTGAAACTATACGGAGAGCTTAGGGATGAAGTCACTTTTCCTTGTGAAGTATTCGAGCAGGTTGGGTCCTTGATTGATTCATGAGGTGGTCAACACAAGTTGGTGTGACACAAGCATATGATACACTAGAAGAAAATATGAAAATAAGACCGGAGAAGATATAACAAATTAACCATGGTACATGGGACGAGTTATCACATACTTATGGTATTTTAGCGAAAAAGATCTGGCTTTGGAGGCGAGCGATGCTCACGAGCTCACATCGACAAGTGTCTAATTCTCGAGGGTCTGAATTTATACATGACGTTGATAGAATATATTCGTACGTATGCATGTGGTTTCGGCTTCAAAAGCGCTTGATTCAAGTGTCTGTGTTTTCTATTTGAACTTATTCATCAAATTTCCGTCAGCGTCATCAGACACATAGTATCATGTGTTCGATTCATCTTGTTATGATGTAAATGAATGTATGTGGGTCAAATCAGCATATTTCGGCAAATCCGTGCGCACGACCCCCGCGGATATTTTCGGCAATTTTTTACATGAAAGTAGGCATCAAAAATAGTACTTCGCCAGAGTTTCAGCCCCCTAAAAAATTTCTCACGCCCGCTAGAATTTTTTGAAGTTTGAAAAAAGGCCTTTTTTAGCGTTTTCTAAAAAAATCGCCATTTTGACCAGAAACATCGTTGCGAGGCGGGCGAGGTCGCATTTTCTTCCTTTTGACGTGAACTTTTAGAAAAAGAATATGCAAGACTCTCGAAACCGAATGCGTTCAGTCTACTTGACAATACATAACGTCACTTTTTTCGATTTTTAGCCCATTTTCAAATAGATGCTATTCCGACGCATCTGAACTTTTTTTCATCTAATTTGACTACTTTCTTTTGTCTTAAGAAGCCCTACAATTTGCGCTTCCGCACGTCCAAATCGGATGATTTTGGCCCGAGTTATGTCCATTAGAAGATGGTGAGTTATCGAAAAATGACCAATTTGTCAAGCTCGCCAAATCTATCGCCCTCCACCAATCGACTTAAAACTTGACACAGATGTTCTTTCAAGTATTCCAAACATGTGTAAAAAATTTCGCGCTGTGTTTCGGCCTTCTGTTAGACCTATGAATTTTCAATTACCCTCATTTTTGCGGATTTCCATGTAATCTTTGAATCGGTTGCCGCTCTCTTCCTGCGCATGCGCACATCTGTACTGCTCCGAAAGTATTCTTAATTGATAGCCCTTGCGATTTCTTTCAAAATAATCTCTTGACAAAGTCTTTTTGATGCAACTGAACCAGGAATCCAGCTATTTTAAGGCAGAAAGAGATCACCACTACCCAAATGGCAAGCCTCGGACACTACTTGTCACCCTGAAACCCTGTGAGTTGGGGTACTTTCGGCACTTCGAGTTTTTCCTGCCTTGGAATAGCTAGATCTCTGGTTCACTCGCATCGAAAAGACTTCGTCAAGGGGTCATTTCGTAGGAAATTGCAAGGGCTATCAATTGAGAATACTTCCGAAGCAGTACAGATGTGCACATGCGCAGGAGGAGAGCGGCAACCGCCTCAAAAATTACACGAAAATCCGCAAAAATGAGGGTGTTTGTAAAATTCATAGGTCAAATGGAAGGCCGAAACACAGCGCGAAATTTTTTCCACATGTTTGGGACACTTGAGAAAACATCTGTGTCAAGTTTTAAGTCGATTAGTGGAGGGCGATAGATTTGGCGAGCTTGATAAATTGGTCATTTTTCGATAACCCACCATCTTCTAATGAACATAACTCGGACCAAAATCATCCGATTGGGACGTGCAAAAGCGCAAATTGTAGGGTTTCTCAAGACAAAAAAAAACTAGATAAGTGAGATGGGAAAAGACCCAGACGCGTCGGAATAGCATGCATTTGAAAGTGGGCTAAGAATTGAAAAAAAGTGACCTTATGTATTGTCGTGTAGACTGAACGCATTCGGTCTTAAGAGTCTTCCATATTTTTTTTCTAAAAGTTTACGTCAAAACGAAGGAAATGCAACCTTGCACGCTTCGCTACGATGTTTCTCGTCGAAATGGCGATTTTTTTAGAAATCGCTAGAAAAGGCCTTTTTTAAAAATTCAAAAAATTCTAGCGGGCGTGAAAAATTTTTTAGGGGGCTGAAACTCTGGCGAAGTACTATTTTTGGTGCCTACTTTCATGTAAAAAATTGCCGAAAATATCCGCGGGGGTCGTGCGCACGAATTTGCCGAAATATACTGATCTGACCCATGTATAATATTTCTAAAAATTCTCCATTGTTCTGGTTGTATCCGAAGTCAAGAATTTGGATATTGTGAAAATCGATGTCATGCCTATGATCCGGGGAATGCTTAGCAAAGGCAGATTTCTCATCGTGTTTTCCAAAGTGGAATATGTGTTCAGAGGCTCTACATTCTCACAAATCGTTTTGTTCGAACAATGTATACTGCTTCACAATTTCGGCGACCTATTTCGAGAATGCAATGAGTTCTATACAATTTCTCTATTTTATCTTTTCCTGGTGTAAAGAATGTGAGCTCATGGCGAGGAATGAAAATGATAGTCCGGGGTCTAGGTAGGCGCCCGTATGCACTTTGAGGTGCGACCATGAAACAAACGTATTTTAACGTATTTTTTTGCGTAGAATCCGAATCCGTCATTATTTTTCACATAAGTGGTGCAGAAGACCTTCAAAAATGCATTTTTCTAACCTAAAACCGGTGTTCTCGTGAGCTTGTTAACAGCAATCGTGTTTCATGTTTTAAAACCTCTGCATGAGTTGAGATATGTCGTGTGAGGTATCCGAGCATCAATTTTGAGTCCCTGAGAAGGAATATACAGGGTGCTTTCCGCTGTAACCAGCGCTGAGTATATAACAAAGGGCCTGCTGCGCGAGACTCCTCGTCACAAGCGAGGTCAAAATGTCTCTCTCACATCGACATCCTAGTGCCACAATAACATCAGCTCTGACTCCCCCTTACCCCCCCCCCCCCTCCCCCAAGCAATATACAGGGTGCATTTCCGACAAATGCAGCCAACGTGGATGGAATTGATTTGAAATGATCCTAGATTTATCGATATTTATGTTTGTCAGCTCAGAACCGAATGATTGGCAATCATCAGAGCAGTTATTGGTAAATGAATCATGTGCATGTACACGTATACCTGATATACATGTATATGTATACACATACATATATAGTAAATTTACTTTTTGTATAGAGGAACTCCGCATATCACTATCCTAACGTTGCTATGGTTACGGCAAACAACAATCAAACGAGTTTTGACACGAAGATCATTGAGAAGGAACGACTTCAAGTTTTCACCATCGGAAATTGTGACCTACCACCAACCACAGCAACCATAGAACTGCATATTCGCCACGCATTTTACTGCTCATATAATCAAGTTAATTGCTTTAAAAAAGATGCAATCAAGTTGGATCCTCTATCGTTCGGGTTTGTAGAGGACGATAACACCGGCCCACAATCCGAAAAAAAAATCGTTTACCAAAAACGCGACCCACATAGATCGACGTAAAATCGAGCGCTGAATCCGAAAATGATGCCGGTTGAGCCACGCTACGTCACAATTTCGAGATAATCGTGAAAAAATTTTTTTTAACGGTGGTATCGGAATTTTGACCTCGGATTCTGAAAGTACAGATGATTTTACGTCCAAATATTGATTGAAAAAAAAATCGATTTTTTCACTCGGAAAACTGATGACCGTCATCCCAATTCCAATTTCATATTTCGGATCGAGTATTCGGAGAGAAATTCATGACAGAGTGCCCAAGGTGGTACTCGTGACGAAGTACTCCCAGTGGAATCCGTGACGAAGTACTCAGAGTGGTACTCGTGACGAAGTACTCGGAGTGGTACTCGTGACGGAGTACTCAGAGTGGTACTCGTGACGAAGTACTCGGAGTGGTACTCGTGACGGAGTACTCCGAGTGGTACTCGTGACGTAGTACTCGGAGTGGTACTCGTGACGGAGTACTCAGAGTGGTACTCGTGACGTAGTACTCGGAGGAGTACCACTCTGAGTATTTCGTCACGAGTACCACTCTGGGTACTCCGTCACGAATTCCACTCGGAGTACTTCGTTACGAGTACCATCCCGGGTACTCCGTTACGAGTTCCACGCAGAGTACTTCGTCACGAGTACCACTCTGAATACTTCGTCACGAGTACCACTCTGAGTACTTCGTCACGAGTACCACTCCGAGTACTTCGTCACGAGTACCACTCCGAGTACTTCATCACGAATACCACTTTGATTACTTCGTTACGAGTACCAATCCGGGTATTTCGTCGCGAGTTCCACTCGGAGTACTTCGTCACGAGTATCACTCTGGGTACTTCGTCACGAGTACCACTCTGAGTATTTCGTCACGAGTACCACTCTGGGTACTCCGTCACAAATTCCACTCGGAGTACTTCGTTACGAGTACCATCCCGGGTACTCCGTTACGAGTTCCACGCAGAGTACTTCGTCACGAGTACCACTCTGAATACTTCGTCACGAGTACCACTCTGAGTACTTCGTCACGAGTACCACTCCGAGTACTTCGTCACGAGTACCACTCCGAGTGCTTCATCACGAATACCACTTTGATTACTTCGTTACGAGTACCAATCCGGGTATTTCGTCGCGAGTTCCACTCGGAGTACTTCGTCACGAGTATCACTCTGGGTACTTCGTCACGAGTACCACTCTGAGTATTTCGTCACGAGTACCACTCTGGGTACTCCGTCACGAATTCCACTCGGAGTACTTCGTTACGAGTACCATCCCGGGTACTCCGTTACGAGTTCCACGCAGAGTACTTCGTCACGAGTACCACTCTGAATACTTCGTCACGAGTACCACTCTGAGTACTTCGTCACGAGTACCACTCTGAATACTTCGTCACGAGTACCACTCTGAGTATTTCGTCACGAGTACCACTCTGGGTACTCCGTCACGAATTCCACTCGGAGTACTTCGTTACGAGTACCATCCCGGGTACTCCGTTACGAGTTCCACGCAGAGTACTTCGTCACGAGTACCACTCTGAATACTTCGTCACGAGTACCACTCTGAGTACTTCGTCACGAGTACCACTCCGAGTACTTCGTCACGAGTACCACTCTGAGTACTCCGTCACGAGTACCACTCCGAGTACTTCGTCACGAGTACCACTCTGAGTACTTCGTCACGGATTCCACTGGGAGTACTTCGTCACGAGTACCACCTTGGGCACTCTGTCATGAATTTCTCTCCGAATACTCGATCCGAAATATGAAATTGGAATTGGGATGACGGTTATCAGTTTTCCGAGTGAAAAAATCGATTTTTTTCTCAATCAATATTTGGACGTAAAATCATCTGTACTTTCAGAATCCGAGGTCAAAATTCCGATACCACCGTTAAAAAAAATTTTTTCACGATTATCTCGAAATTGTGACGTAGCGTGGCTCAACCGGCATCATTTTCGGATTCAGCGCTCGATTTTACGTCGATCTATGTGGGTCGCGTTTTTGGTAAACGATTTTTTTTTCGGATTGTGGGCCGGTGTAATCTTTTGATGCCCCAAAAAGTATCTAATTTGTTGCCACCTCTAGACGAATTTGTGCCCAATTGCGTTTGTGATACGTGTTCTCGCATTTCATGTATTTGTGTTAGTGCTGGAATTGCATGTCGTTCGTACTGCCATTGTCAGAAAAAGGGTACTTGTAAAAATAAATATTGGCTGACTTGAAGGGCATCCTTTAATACCGATTGATAACGGGAAAGTAGAAACGTGTTGACCTGGTGTAGCAATCCTCCTACTCAACACCCATGAAAGAGTTCAAAATGATCATTGACTAGTTGAGGATGATCGATCTATATCTTTCGATGGAATCGTGATGAGGAAAAGACTACCTTCTTTGAAACCTTCCTACGTCAAATGGATCATTTCGAATCAATTCCATCCACGTTGGCTGCATTTGTCGAAAATGCACCCTGTATATTGCTTGGGGGGGGGGGGTAAGGGGGAGTCAGAGCTGATGTTATTGTGGCACTAGGATGTCGATGTGAGAGAGACATTTTGACCTCGCTTGTGACGAGGAGTCTCGCGCAGCAGGCCCCTTGTTATATACTCAGCGCTGGTTACAGCGGAAAGCACCCTGTATATTCCTTCTCAGGGACTCAAAATTGATGCTCGGATACCTCACTTGACATATCTCAACTCTTGCAGAGGTTTTAAAACATGAAACACGATTGCTATTAACAAGCTCACGAGAACACCGGTTTTAGGTTAAAAAAATGCATTTTTGAAGGTCTTCTGCGCCACTTATGTAAAAAATAATTACGGATTCGGATTCTACGCAAAAAAATACGTTAAAATACGTTTGTTTCATGGTCGTACCTCAAAGTGCATACGGGAGCCTACCTAGACCCCGGACTATGAGACGAATATTGTGGTACTTCGAAAAGTTTCGCAGTTCTTGTTCTAGCCAAGGAATGTATGGAAGGATGTATGGAAGTTCGTCTTCAGGGCTACAGTTTTCTCATTCACAATTTCGTCTCGAGTGATTCCATTTTTTCGTGGAGCAGGCGTTTTTGTATGCATTCCCCAACAAACGTCGACGGATATCCATTGAGTTTGAGATCTTTTTCGATTTCATCCAGGTTTTCACGATAGAATTTCTCATGCGATAGTAACGTGCATTTGTCCACAAAGTTATAGATGATTGCGTTCTCTTGGTTCAAAGAATAAGCTGAAAAAAATGCATGTATCTGCCGGGAGCCGTTGGTTTGCTGTACCAATTGAAGTGAGGAGTGTACTGGCATGCATCGAATGTTCAAGTCTAAGAAACTCATGCATTGGTTTTGATCTTCTCTTTCGACTCGAAGTTGAGGGGTGGGTGGAAAGAGGGCGTAACTGCAGAACGGGCATTTCAAGAGAATGAAGAAAACCTGAATAAAAATCGCCAAAGGCGTACTTGGACGAGTTGACCTGACTAACTTATTGCGAACAAGATAGCATCCTCTTTTCAACCCAATCCGACCGGAGGATAGAATTTGATCCTGAGCTTCTCTCGGGAATTCCGAAAAACGCAGTCACGCTCTTCCCCCACCCAACCCCTCAATTGGAAGTTCCTGTTATAACTGTTGAAAATTTCCAGTACATAGTCAATTTCGTCCTCTCGGATGACGCAACAAGAGTCATCTACGCGTCTGCAGTAATACAAAACGTCGTTCTTATGATTTCTAGACAGTGGAGCTCTGGCCTTTCTCGAACTAGATCTGCTAACCAAGGGCTTGTACAAAATCCCATTGGTGAGCCTAAAATCTCCGTGGACCAATTGTCATTGTACTGGGAATACGTAGAATTTAGAAGACATATGATAGCATCCAAAATCTCAGTTTTCGTGAGCTACATCGAAGGCCTCACCTAAGAAACACCATTTGTCACTAACAGCAGATCTGATAATGGGGAAGTTCAGATTTGGATATATGGCATTGAGATCTAGAGATATGAAATTGTGGTCTGATGGTATGATTTTCGATTCTAGTTGGTTTTTCACTACCAAACTGTTCTTGACCCAGTGTTCTGACCGAGGTATATGTCTATTGAAAAATTGTGATAAACATCAGTCAAATTGGTATAATAGTCCATTGACGGCTGAGACTATGATTCTGATGGGGATGCCTTGTTTATGAACTTCTATCCGGCCGTAAGTTCTCGGTAATTGTTTGTTGGCTATCTCGGTCATGGTATGTCCTAGGGATTGAAAACATGCCACTTGTTTGGAAACTCCCTTCTCTTCCTGAGACTTCGAAAACTTCCTTGTCCGTTTTATAAGGATGTTCAAAGGGTTTTCTGACAATTTCAGGTAGTACTCATATGAAGAGCTATAGAGAGCATTGCCACGATATAATCAATTCACGCCAGCGTTTTTCACAGAGTCTCTTACACGTACATGACCTATCAACGACTGAAGATTTTACGTCACTGACGATCTGAAAATCAAAGTAAGGTTGCCAATTACCGCTCTCTCGGAATCGCGGTGCCATCGAGAAAGTCTCGATCCAGATGTATCCAGAAGGGATGGACTAGGCAGTGCCTTAAGGGATTCTCCAATCAAGAAGTGCCCGCGTGTGAAAGCTGATGAATTACCTGGATCATCGTCAAGAGGTGCAATGGATCGGGGGTTTAGATAACCTTCAATTTTACATAGCGTAGTCGAAAGTCCTTCGGCCGTAAGGGTGTGATTTCCAAGAATTCTGAAGAGATGCAATTCAACACTCATCGCTCCGGCCTCCCACATCCCTGCAAAATGTGGGGCTGGGGAAGGGGAAAAGTGCCCGTTGATTCCGTCAGCAGCCAGGCGGGCACGTATTGGCGGGTCTTGTGTGACAGACTTGAAATTTGCTCTGAATTCGCGGTCTGCACCTTTGAATGACATCGCACAATCGCTGTACATATCAGAGGGTATACCACGGCAAGATATGAAGCGATCCAACGCAGCCCAAAATGTAACGGTCGAGTAGTCATTGACTAACTCCAAATGCTGGGCGCGAGTCACAAAACAAACGAAAACTGCTATCTACGCCTTGTGTTTTACAACCTTGTCCAGAGTGGTTTCGGACATTGTAGGGTCTGGCATATTCTACCCCGGTATAGGAAAAGGGACTAGAAGGTGTGCAACGCACCTTTGGCACGTCTGACATAAACTGAATCATGAATTATCCGTGATATCTAACGCAGACCAAACATTTATGGGATACTAAGCGGACCATGTTACGGTCACCTGTGATCCAATATCCCTGGTACGAGACGGATAGATTCAGATTCGTGCCCGGGTGTAATGAGTTCTCGTAAAGTTGAGCTAAGATGACCTCAGACACGCGGTGTTTGGGCAGAATCGCGGGACGTTTCTGGGTATAGGGTAGGTGAGAGTGTCGTAGACTACCTCCAACTCTGAGATTATCGTTCTGATCTAAAAACGGGGCCATTTCCAAGAGCCTCGAGTGCCTTGTCAATTCTGATTCGCCTGATGAATGGATAGATCTAGTCATGGTCCTTCAAGCCGGATGAGGAGCGGCTTCAACATCGGAGAGTCCACTCGCAGTAAATCTCAAATTTCCACGTGCCCCGCGTGGCTAAAGCGCCATTCTTTCCGGCGCATTTCCCCTCACTCTTTGCTCTATTTCAAGAAGCTGAGCTATGCAACGTGATTGACCGCAATGAGTGTATATGGGCAAATCTCAGGAACTGTGCGATTTCGACTTTAAAATTTCGAGAATTCCAGAATGGCAGCACACCTCCCATGGACTTTTCTCTGGTCCAAGTAATGCCCAAATAATGATGGAATACTTGCATGAATCACTTTGGAGCTCCTACGTGGATTTGTGAGGAAATATAAGATTTTCCCATGTATTTGAATGGGAGCCTCATATTTCCGTTGTTCCAATTGGCACATGTATATGTGAATACATGGCATCCTCGGTGTTGGAATAGAAAATAAAAGATAAATTTGATAATTTACAGTGTCGTCTGGAGGTCTGTGATACGAAATGCAGATGTGCCTCAGCCGCCAAAACGTTCATTCTTGTCATTTGTCAATTCTGACAAGCCTCGCATCACGACCGACATGAGTTTTTAGTAGGGGCGATTCTCATAGCTATTTTTCGAGGTGTGGGAATTAATTACACTTGGTTTCAATCCCAACGAAATCGAAATTTTCGTGTGCTACACGGAAAACGATTTTCTTGACTCGATTAACGCAGAAATAACCTTTCTCATTCTAAGCCGCACATAGAGATATAACACCATAGAGGAGGCATAGCATAGGAGCCACTGTAAGTGGCCACGGTCGAGAGAGAGGGACGGGCAATCCTGTTTCTCTCTCTCGACCTCTTTCTCTCTCTGGCAGTGAGTGTCTCGCCACGCATTCAACAACACTCCGTGCTAGAACGTCAAAACATCGTCCCGAGTGGCACTTTTTTGCAGATTGCACTTCCACCCGCAGGCTCATACCACTGGAGCATCACTGCATGGCTCCTGCTAGAGCCTGGAAGGGATACTTTCAATTCTGCAACTCCAACACTAACATTGAGTTGTCAGTGCTTGAGGCCGAAAATGAGCTTTCTGCGCATGCTCGGAGGTCGTCTGCTACGCTGGCCTGCCTCGCTGTCTTGCTGTCTGTTGCATGATGAGCGATAACACCTGCTGTGTATGCAATAATGCCTTACGCGTGGGCAGCAGGAAATGCGGCATCTGCAGAAGATCAGTCCATGTCAAGTGCTTGACATCATCTCGAGAAGCAGTGACATGTAAGAGATGTCTGCAAGTAAGCGAAACTCCAGATGCACAATTAACATCGGGTGCGTCGAAGCAGACGACTACGACTTCTCGCCTCAGCACAGGCATCATGCGAACAACCAGAGGGAGAGAGAAGGAGAATACGAAATCGCAAAGACGTGTGAGCCCATCTCACATACGCGATTCAGCTCGCGCACTCCGTCAGGATCATCTCCCCCCGCTCCGTAGCATACCACCGCCGCGGGCCGCAGTGCGAAGCTCCCTACCACCAATGCCTCTCTTTCCACCGAGAGCCCACAGCTCGCGCTAGAGGGGGGTATTCTATCGCCTGCCGATCTGTCTCCGTCATGTGGCGCCACCACCCATCTGTCCAACACAGTAAGGCCCGCGAATATTCAAAAGCAGCCAACAGACGCGCGGCTCACCGCTCTTACCCAGTCGTTGCTCACCACACCACCTGTGGACCACGCTGTCGGGGCAGTGGAGAGCGATACCCTCAACTCCTCGGGACAACCTGCAGTACCATCAGCATCGATGCCGACGAACTCTTCGGAACCTGAATGGGTAGCGCAGTCTACACTGGACCTCTTTCATCGACAATATAACATGCTCCGGGATCAGCTCGATGAAATAAAATTTTTCGTGAGTCGACGAATCGTTGCCATTCCCCCTCAATCTCTCACGCCAGCGGTGTAAGAGGTGGATGATCGCTTGTTGGAACGTGTCCCTATTGAAAAAATTCATGTAATGCGCATGACATAAAATCATGATGTCACGTTTTCCAGAAAACATAAGTGATAAACTCGTCAATTCGTGACATGAGTCAGAAGGAGTAACATGACATCATGAGACTTTGTCATGAACATTTGTCATGAAGTTTTGTTATGAATTTTCGTCATGATTTCCCGGATTTTCCGCGGCCTGGGTCATGTCATGGGCAATGGTCATGGGACTTGGTCATGAACTTTTGTCATCAATTTACAAATTCTTTACATGCTTTCCCAGCCTAAACGGAGCGAGTCGGCTCAGCTAGTTGCAGATAGCCGACTCGGCTCCATATATAATTTTCTCAAAATTTGTGTCTAGATCGCAACTCAAAATCCAGTTGTATGAACAAAAAGTCGATTTATGAGGGTAAACCATAAAAAAAGAGAAGAAAACGTTTTTGCGAAGTTCCCCTGAATTCGGGAATCCCGACCGAGACTAGGGTACGAACCCACGACCATTGCAATGTTCCAATTCAGAGGCCGACACCTTACCTTGGGGCCAGCGAGGAAGGTTAGGTGGAAAGTGTTAAAGAGCTTACTTAGTGTGGGTCGCTGAAGCTATACCTGAAACACACTTAAAGTGTAGCGGGCTCGTCGCTATAACTGTAATACAGAGTAAGGGCTTCGTTGCTCATATATACATTCATGCACTCATTATATATGATAGCGAGTGGAAAATTGTCGCTCCCAGCATGCAGACGGCGAGCGAGCGTGGAGTCGCCATGGCGATTGTTTGCGCTTACCAAGTCCTTCCCTAAACAACAGCAAAATTGAGAAAAAATCCTAAGTTGGAGAATAGAGTCCAGTGCCCATAAGGATTCCAAGCTCGCTCGCCGTCTGCATGCGGGGAGCGACAATTTTCTGCTCGCTACCATATATATGATGAGTGCATGAAAGTCTATATGAGCAACGAAGCGCTCACTATGTAAAGTAGTTGTAGCAACCAGCCCGCTACACTTCAAGTGTGCTTCAGGTATAGATATAGCGACCCACACTTTCAGTAAGCTTTTCAACACTCTCCACCTAGCCTCCCTCGCTGGCCCCTAGTTAAGGCGTCGGTCTTTGAATTGGAACTATGCAAAGGTCGTGGGTTCGAATCCCAGTCTCGGACGGAATTTCCCAATTCGGGAAAACTTGGCCAAAATTTTTTCTTTCTTTTATGGTCTACCCCCATTAATCGAATTTTTGTCCATACAACTGTCTCTTTTAGTTGCGATCTAGACTCAGATTTTGAAAAAATTATATATGAAGCCGAGTAGGCCATCTGAAACTAGCTAAGCCGACTCGGTTCTTTTGGGCAGAGGAAGCAAGTAAAAAATTTCTTAAATCATGACAAAAGATCACGACAAGGTCCCATGCCTCAGAGTATAGAAAAAATCTGTCAATTCATGACAAAAGATCATGACAAAGTCCCATGACAACTGCCTATGACATGACCCTGGCCGCGGAACATCCGGGAAATAATGACGAAAATCCATGACAAGGTTTCATGATGTCATGTTACTCCTTCCGACTTATGTCACGAGTTGACAAGTTTATTACCCATGTTTTCTAGAAAACGTGACATCACAATTCTATGTCATGCGCATTACATGATTTTTTTCGATAGGGGTATCTTCTCTCAAGAGACTTATCGAGAGGCAAAGTTCCCGGTTGGAGGAGCTTCGCTTGGATCGCTAGCTTCTCCTGGAGCAGAATACTACCATGGAGGGACAGCTTCCTACTTTGACTGAGCTATGAGAAGGTCACCAGTATAGTTTGCGAGATAGGGAATGTAGAATTGATGAGAATAGTAATGTCGAATCGACACGTCAACCCTCGATTCCTCTTATTCCACCTAGGATCGACAAGTCCCCCCACTCACACGCTGGGGAACAAAGACAGGGATTCGGCAGTGACGGTCTTGAGCGCTGTGAATTAATCATGAATGCATGGTGTTTCGGAAGAAAATTCTAATGCCTCGCCGGCACAGCTATCTGATATTTGTTACGCAGTGCTCAAGTCCATCCTTCCCTCATTGGAGGAGGCAGACATTGCTGGTGTCCATGTTCTGCAACCAGGGCCTGCGTCTGGGGAGAGGCCTCCAACAGGAAATCGCGATTCGGCCCCATCTTCCCGAGCCTCAGCTGCCATCTCGCGCACTTTACCATCATGCGTAGTCAAACTCTCCAGCTGTCGACTAGTCGGGAAAGTGATTCGGGCTACACGTTCAATCACTAACAATTATTCCACGGCTTATAATGTCCAACCTGAGTTACTTGACCCAGATGCGAAAGCGCAAGTGCCGGACCGTAGAATCTTCATCAATGAGATGCTTCCCCGTGATACATACAAAGAGTATATACGTTTGAGGTCGATTGCACGTGGTTTAGGTCTAAAATACGTTTGGCACAGTGGCAGATATTTCTGGGTTGAGCGGAAAAACGGTGAGCGAGCGCATACGTATGAATCTCTCGCTGATCTGCAGGTTATTCGAACGGTCTGTCGAAGTATTCCAGAACGTACTTGTGCGTCCTCTAATAACAACCAGAGTTGCACCATTGTACCGGAGCAAACTGGAGCTTCGGCAGCAGAATCAGTGAGGATTCTTTGACCAAATACGGCTGCTGAGGAGCAAGAAGGGAGGGGCGGTTCCTCGAAAGCGGGATTCATCAACCTTAACTCCCTGACAGATAACATTGAGCATCTACGCTTGCTCGTCGCTAACGATCCCTCCTAAAATATTTCTGGGGTGGCTGAGTCGAAGCTGGATGAGTATGTGGAGGACAGTCTCGTTCAGGTTCCGGGTTTTTCATTATTGAGACAAGATCGCAACAGAGAGGGTGGTGGGGTTGCCTTTTATGTACGCAATGACTTCAAAGTTGAAAAGTTGGTTTCATCAAATAGTTTTGGGCGAGGGAAACCTGGCGTGCCTGAATTTCTGTTCTGTAGCGTACAGCAAGGTAACTCTCTCCCAATATTAGTCGTAGTGATCTACAGACCCGCAAAAATCGCCATGCAGAAGGATGATAGGCTGTTTGGCTCGTTACACCGGCTGTGTGGTGATCACAGTCACAAAATTATAATGGGAGATATGGACGCGGATTCATTAGACACTGCTCATCCTGGTGCCAAGACGCTGACTGCACTGACAGAAGAACTCGCCTTGCAGATAGTGCAGCATGGCCCGACTCACCAACACCCCCTCAATACATTTCATACATGGATTGATCACATTTATGTAGATGACAACGACATCATCACTGACTTTCAAAACAAACCCCTGCCCATTTTTGGCAGGCACTCGAACATTGACGTCACCATCAACGTCTTCACTCCCACCACTGAGAAATTCCTTAACCTACAGGGATTCTCGTGACATCGGTCCGGAGATATTGAATGACCGATTGCTTCGCTGTGACTGGACAGCTTTTAAAAATGGCGGAACCAGTTTGGTAGGTGCAACTTATTGCTTGAATGGGAATTTGAATACTGTTATAGACTATTCAGCATATGGAAAAACTATTCAAGCGCGTGAAAATGACGTTCCTTGGATTGGTCCCGAATCGAGGGTACTCATGAATAAGCAAGATGCGACGCACAGGCGTTGGAAACGGACTCAACGTAACCAGCGCAAGTATCCTGAGCTCCAAAATGAATACTTGCGGCTCAGCGAAGAGGTCGACTTGCGCATTGAACAAGGCCATGACTCCCTCATTCGAACCAATTTGTCAGTTCCTCAAAGTTAGTCGAGACCGTTAGTGGTCCGAGAAACGATGGTTTTTCTGACAAAAGAATCCTTCCAAAAAATGTACCAGTCATTCAGAAATCATGGAAAGACTAAATACACCAACAATAAGGAAGAACTTGAGAGAAATCGAAAAAATACCATCGTAAATCCGATTTCATGACCTTTCATTAATTTGAGGACTCTTTTTCAAGAAAAATTTTCCTCTACAAGGGCAGTCACAGCTCGGATCAGAAATAGCCTAAGAATACGTTTCCAAACGGATTTTGGAGCTGTTGACTTCTACTTACAGATTTTTCCAATTATCCCAGTCCAACATTCGATGTTTGACCTGCAAAGGTCTTAGTAATGACTCAATCTTCATGATTTTTCCCTCAAATTTGACTCGACATACCGAAAACCTGTTGTATCGCGGGGTAAAACCCACTAAGAGCCCTTGAAGCAGCTGAGAAAAGCTACAAAATGAGCGGAGTCAACGTCATTTTGGACCAACGAGTCTGCCAAACTTGAATTTCTTAATTTGGACTTCTCATTCTTGAGTGTATACAAACTTTTGACCGGTACTGTACCTATAATTTTTAACAATGACGGAGAATGGTTGCGTGGAAACCACGTGTTCGTCCATTTGATGAATCAGATTGACCAAAATTGTCATTCATCCATCCTGAAATTGATTGATCGACGATTCAGATCCAAGTAGTAATTAGGACACTACGATTGTATATGGTCATGGTACCCTAATTACTACGATCATAATACTATGATCATATCTGTATAATCGTAGCCTAGAAGAATATTATGCTCCCTGAATTTCTTGCTTTTTGACGCTCTAAAACTGATTCTATGAGGGCTAGCTGGATGTTTCACAGAGTCAAACAGTCCGCTGATACTGATCTGGTTTTGAAAGCATAGTTCTGTCAAAACTAAGAGAGGGCTAGGGTGCTTGATTAGGGCAAATCAGTCGTTACTCCGGATTCCCCTCGAAGTGATTTTGCCCGATTACTAGTCACACGATACAAGGAATGTGAGGATTTTTAGATTGCCCTAGAGACTTCCCAAGAAACTCTAAGGATCGATGATTCTGAAATTATCCTGATGGATCGTTTGGGAAAATGTTGGCATGCTATTGGAATGCTTATGCAAGTAGAGGAATGATATTCTCGCATTGACAACAGCTGATTCATCCTCCGAGAGAAAATTGAGAAGAAATTGAGATTTAGTCTTCTGGGCGGAGTATGCCAATTTTAGAGTAATTGCCCGGTAATAACTCGTAATTGAATGATCCTGGGTAACGAAGAGGAAAATCACATTGAATTGGTTTCCCATCACGAAAAATACGGGAAAGATACATCATTCCAATCTCGAAATATTTCGACTCAAAAATAGCGAGTTTAAGGCCTTTATTTGAGGAGATCAAGACACAGATCTGGTACGTTCGATATGTTCAGATTTTGAAACAGCTGCATATCTCGAGCTATGTTCTAGCAGCTCGACGCCTCCGATGAGTTACTTAGGGGAGTTACTTTGAAGAAAATGTCAAGATAGTTTCTCTTTTACTATTAAGCCACACCAGACGAGGAAATTTAATGTCAACCTTTTCAAAGTTTTTGTCGGAGCATGTAGTGCACCAGTTCTCAGTACGAGAGCATTACCACTTCATTTGTCAACGTTAGAACAGTCACAAGGGCTTTACTAACTTTTGTTTGAAAATCGAATTCCATGTTGTATGAGCCTCTCTAGACCACTTCCGATGAGGAATCTGATAGCATATCCGAGAAAATTCCAAATTTTACATCAAAACCATGCTGTTTATTTGCGAGACGGATTTTGGTATTAGAAGAGAGCCTGGAGTAATCAAACATGCGTGAGATAGACATTTAAGTTTCATTTCCGAGGTCCGAAACCTCGACCAGAGAGGTCGTGGAAAAATGTTTAAACGGCAAACGTGCAGGTTTTGAAAAAAACCACAACAATCCATTGGTACTCTCTTGATTGGACAACTGGAGTCGAAAGTACCGGTGACTTGATATTCGGTACTGATATTCATCTAGCAAGTTTTTGATTGAACAGTACACAGTAAGTACTCAGTCGAATCGAGTTACTTCTTCTGTGTGCGTCTGATTTAGATCAACACTACAAAATGAAGGACTTTCGTTTGAAAATGACATAGGCTTACAAGATGAGGAAATTTCTCTGACCAAGAAAGGTGAAAAACACACCTGTTATTTTATGAGCTGCTGAACACCAATCCGAACTCAGAACAACCTCGAGAACAGCATCTCACTTCCCTGGCTCTTTTCAAGTTGTGGTCACTTTTATGGGTTACAGAAATACCTGGATGTAAGTTTTCACATTTTAGAGGCCAATTTAGACCTTTTATGAGCTAACCTGAGGGTGGTATCGCTTTTGTCATCAAAGGAGCTGTTGCAAATAAGGCCAAATCTGCTCCAGAGAATTTGGACTCCAGGTTGCACTGAAATGCGTGTTTTGGGTGTCTGAATATGCATATAAATTTTTTCCGCGTTAAACCAAAGCGTCTCCCAGTAGTCGGCAAAAAGGTGCCCCATTTAAAATACACGTGGAACGCACTTTCTAGCGTCCCTCTCAAAATTGGCCCAATGGACTATAACGGCTCCAATGGGGATTTGTTCTTGAACAGAAAATACAACTTTTAGGGGTTTTTTCATGGACGGGAAATGATGTGCTGGTACCGAAAAACCACTTGAGAGATGGAAAATGCGGATCTTTCGCTCTAAAACCGGGGAATACCCGAACGGAGTGGGATTAATCGAAAAGTTGCAGAGGACCAAAGTTGTAGATTATGTTCTAAGCTTCCATTTGGCATCGGTTTTTTATGGAAGTGGCTATACGCAGTGCTCCCGTACGGGAACCCGTGTAAAATTCACGGGAAAGGGGTAATATACGTTCATACCCGTGAGCTTCCCGTGTTACTTTTTGGAGCTCTGCAAGCTCAACGGGACGACACGGGAGACACCCGGAATGTTCCCGCTTCGATGCAAGCTCGCCTCCCGTGGCTTCCCGTAAATGTAGTTTCGGCGTAGCTTTTCCCGTTTCTACCCGTGCGACGTTCACATAAGGAATGGCATGCCTACCATTCTCCCGTTCACAACCCGTGTGGCTCGATTTTGGCCTCGTGAGCATGGGACTGAACACCCGTGTCTACCCGTTTTCCCGTTCACAACCCGTGTGACTCGATATTCGCCAGCTAACCATAACAGTGAGCACCCGTGTATACCCGTTCTCCCGTTCACAACCCGTGTGGCTTGATTTTGGCCAGCTAACCACAAGAGTGATCACCCGTGTCTACCCGTATACCCGTGCACAACCCGTGTGAACCAATTTTGGCCTCGTGAGCATGAGACTGACCACCCGTGTCTACCCGTTTTCCCGTTCACAACCCGTGTGACTCGATATTCGCCAGCTAACCATAACAGTGATCACCCGTGTATACCCGTATTCCCGTTCACAACCCGTGTGGCTCGATTTTGGCCAGCTAACCATAAAAATGATCACCCGTGCCTACCCGTTTTCCCGTTCACAACCCGCGTGGCTCGATTTTGGCCAGCTAACCACAAGAGTGATCACCCGTGTCTACCCGTATACCCGTGCACAACCCGTGTGAACCAATTTTGGCCTCGTGAGCATGGGACTGACCACCCGTGTCTACCCGTATACCCGTGCAAAACCCGTGTGAACCAATTTCGGCCTCGTGAGCATGGCAGACTGACCACCCGTGTCCACCCGTTTTCCCGTTCACCACCCGTATGGCTCAATTTTGGCCTCGTGAGCATGGGACTGAACACCCGTGTCTACCCGTTTTCCCGTTAACAACCCGTGTGGCTCGATTTTGGCCAGCTAACCATAACAGTGAACACCCGTGTCTACCCGTTTCCCCGTTCACAACCCGTGTGGCTCGATTTTGGCCTCGTGAGTGCTACCCGTATACCCGTGCACAACCCGTGTGAACCCATTTCGGCCTCGTGAGCATGGCAGACTGACCACCCGTGTCCACCCGTTTTCCCGTTCACCACCCGTGTGAACCAATTTCGGCCTCGTGAGCATGGCAGACTGACCACCCGAGTCCACCCGTATTCCCGTTCACAACCCGTGTGGCTCGATTTCGGCCTCGTGAGCATGGGACTGACCACCCGTGTCTACCCGTATACCCGTTCATAACCCGTGTGGCTCTATTTTGGCCAGCTAACCATAACAGTGATCACCCGTGTATACCCGTTCTCCCGTTCACAACCCGTGTGGCTCGATTTTGGCCGGGTAACCATAACAGTAAACACCCGTGTCTACCCGTTTTCCCGTACACAACCTGTGTGGCTCGATTTTGGCCTCGTGAGTGCTACCCGTATACCCGTGCACAACCCGTGTGAACCCATTTCGGCCTCGTGAGCATGGCAGACTGACCACCCGTGTCCACCCGTTTTCCCGTTCACCACCCGTGTGAACCAATTTCGGCCTCGTGAGTATGGCAGACTGACCACCCGAGTCCACCCTTATTCCCGTTCACAACCCGTGTGGCTCGATTTCGGCCTCGTGAGCATGGGACTGACCACCCGTGTCTACCCGTATACCCGTTCATAACCCGTGTGGCTCGATTTTGGCCAGGTAACCATAACAGTGATCACCCGTGTATACCCGTCCTCCCGTTCACAACCCGTGTGGCTCGATTTTGACCAGCTAACCATAAAAATGATCACCCGTGTCTACCCGTTTTCCCGTTCACAACCCGTGTGGCTCGATTTTGGCCAGCTAACCACAAGAGTGATCACCCGTGTATACCCGTCCTCCCGTTCACAACCCGTGTGACTCGATATTCGCCAGCTAACCATAACAGTGAGCACCCGTGTATACCCGTTCTCCCGTTCACAACCCGTGTGGCTTGATTTTGGCCAGCTAACCACAAGAGTGATCACCCGTGTCTACCCGTATACCCGTGCACAACCCGTGTGAACCAATTTTGGCCTCGTGAGCATGAGACTGACCACCCGTGTCTACCCGTTTTCCCGTTCACAACCCGTGTGACTCGATATTCGCCAGCTAACCATAACAGTGATCACCCGTGTATACCCGTATTCCCGTTCACAACCCGTGTGGCTCGATTTTGGCCAGCTAACCATAAAAATGATCACCCGTGCCTACCCGTTTTCCCGTTCACAACCCGCGTGGCTCGATTTTGGCCAGCTAACCACAAGAGTGATCACCCGTGTCTACCCGTATACCCTTGCACAACCCGTGTGAACCAATTTTGGCCTCGTGAGCATGGGACTGACCACCCGTGTCTACCCGTATACCCGTGCAAAACCCGTGTGAACCAATTTCGGCCTCGTGAGCATGGCAGACTGACCACCCGTGTCCACCCGTTTTCCCGTTCACCACCCGTATGGCTCAATTTTGGCCTCGTGAGCATGGGACTGAACACCCGTGTCTACCCGTTTTCCCGTTCACAACCCGTGTGGCTCGATTTTGGCCAGCTAACCATAACAGTGAACACCCGTGTCTACCCGTTTCCCCGTTCACAACCCGTGTGGCTCGATTTTGGCCTCGTGAGTGCTACCCGTATACCCGTGCACAACCCGTGTGAACCCATTTCGGCCTCGTGAGCATGGCAGACTGACCACCCGTGTCCACCCGTTTTCCCGTTCACCACCCGTGTGAACCAATTTCGGCCTCGTGAGCATGGCAGACTGACCACCCGAGTCCACCCGTATTCCCGTTCACAACCCGTGTGGCTCGATTTCGGCCTCGTAAGCATGGGACTGACCACCCGTGTCTACCCGTATACCCGTTCATAACCCGTGTGGCTCTATTTTGGCCAGCTAACCATAACAGTGATCACCCGTGTATACCCGTTCTCCCGTTCACAACCCGTGTGGCTCGATTTTGGCCGGGTAACCATAACAGTGAACACCCGTGTCTACCCGTTTTCCCGTACACAACCTGTGTGGCTCGATTTTGGCCTCGTGAGTGCTACCCGTATACCCGTGCACAACCCGTGTGAACCCATTTCGGCCTCGTGAGCATGGCAGACTGACCACCCGTGTCCACCCGTTTTCCCGTTCACCACCCGTGTGAACCAATTTCGGCCTCGTGAGTATGGCAGACTGACCACCCGAGTCCACCCTTATTCCCGTTCACAACCCGTGTGGCTCGATTTCGGCCTCGTGAGCATGGGACTGACCACCCGTGTCTACCCGTATACCCGTTCATAACCCGTGTTGCTCGATTTTGGCCAGCTAACCATAACAGTGATCACCCGTGTATACCCGTCCTCCCGTTCACAACCCGTGTGGCTCGATTTTGACCAGCTAACCATAAAAATGATCACCCGTGTCTACCCGTTTTCCCGTTCACAACCCGTGTGGCTCGATTTTGGCCAGCTAACCACAATAGTGATCACCCGTGTACACCCGTCCTCCCGTTCACAACCCGTGTGGCTCGATTTTGACCAGCTAACCATAAAAATGATCACCCATGTCTACCCGTTCTCCCGTTCACAACCCGTGTGGCTCGATTTTGGCCAGCTAACCACGAGAGTGATCACCCGTGTCTACCCGTCTTCCCGTTCGCCACCCGTGTGGCTCGATTTTGGCCTCGTGAGCATGGGACTGACCACCCGTGTCTACCCGTCTTCCCGTTCACAACCCGTGTGGCTCGATTTTGGCCAGCTAACCATAACAATGATCACCCGTGTCTACCCGTCCTCCCGTTCACAACCCGTGTGGCTCGATTTTGACCAGCTAACCATAAAAATGATCACCCGTGTCTACCCGTTTTCCCGTTCACAACCCGTGTGGCTCGATTTTGGCCAGCTAACCACAAGAGTGATCACCCGTGTCTACACGTTTTCCCGTTCACGTTCCGTGTGGCTCGATTTCGGCCTCGTGAGCATGGGACTGACCACCCGTGTCTACCCGTATACCCGTTCATAACCCGTGTGGCTCGATTTTGGCCAGCTAACCACGAGAGTGATCACCCGTGTCTACCCGTCTTCCCGTTCGCCACCCGTGTGGCTCGATTTTGGCCTCGTGAGCATGGGACTGACCACCCGTGTCTACCCGTCTTCCCGTTCGCCACCCGTGTGGCTCGATTTTGGCCGGCTAACCATAACAATGATCACCCGTGTCTACCCGTCTTCCCGTTCGCCACCCGTGTGGCTCGATTTCGGCCTCGTGAGCATGGGACTGACCATCCGTGTCTACCCGTATACCCGTTCATAACCCGTGTGGCTCGATTTTGGCCAGCTAACCATAACAGTGATCACCCGTGTATACCCGTCCTCTCGTTCACAACCCGTGTGGCTCGATTTTGACCAGCTAACCATAAAAATGATCACCCGTGTCTACCCGTTTTCCCGTTCACAACCCGTGTGGCTCGATTTTGGCCAGCTAACCACAAGAGTGATCACCCGTGTCTACACGTTTTCCCGTTCACGTTCCGTGTGGCTCGATTTCAGCCTCGTGAGCATGGGACTGACCACCCGTGTCTACCTGTATACCCGTTCATAACCCGTGTGGCTCGATTCTGGCCAGCTAACCATAACAATGATCACCCGTGTCTACCCGTCTTCCCGTTCGCCACCCGTGTGGCTCGATTTTGGCCTCGTGAGCATGGGACTGACCACCCGTGTCTACCCGTCTTCCCGTTCACAACCCGTGTGGCTCGATTTTGGCCAGCTAACCATAACAATGATCACCCGTGTCTACCCGTATACCCGTTCACAACCCGTGTGACTCGATTTCGGCCTCGTGAGCATGGGACTGACCACCCGTGTCTACACGTTTTCCCGTTCACGTCCCGTGTGGCTCGATTTCGGCCTCGTGAGCATGGGACTGACCACCCGTGTCTACCCGTATACCCGTTCATAACCCGTGTGGCTCGATTTTGGCCAGCTAACCATGATAGTGATCACCCGTGTCTACCCGTATTCCCGTTCACCACCCGTGTGACTCGATTTTAGCCTCGTGAGCATGGGACTGACCACCCGTGTCTACCCGTCTACCTGTCCACCACCCGTAGAACTCGATTTCGGCCTCATGAGCATCTTAGATGAATAGAGACGTGATCTCCGGTTCTCAAACATTTTTCAGCCCACAAGGGGAAGCTATAAGAGCATCAACGAGCTCACGAACTGACTTTGAATTGATGCACGCAATCGACTGTGATCTCAGCAATCAAAATTTCCTCCGAAGTATTCATACGCTAATTGCTTTGGAAAGACCAAGTTATCTCAAAAATTTTTCACGAATGGTCAATCCATGGACATTCTCAATGCCTTCCTCGAGCTGATTGAAGCAGTCTAAAGGAAGAATACTCTGTTTTTCATGACGAAGTCATCTTCTCGCGCGTTAAGTTTTGTCTAAGATGTAGACACAAATATTCGTAACGCACGTATGTGCGCGCAACTCCCCATGCGTCGTGCGTGTTGCAGCTATGTTTGAGTAGGCGTATTATAAAGTATAGTAAGATGATATGCAAGCATTGGCATGATGGTATTGCAAGTCAAAATGCAGATCAAAAAGCCCGCAGTGCCCCTGTATCGCAACTATGTGGTGCTTAAGATTCAATAGAAGCACAGCAAAACTTGTCAGAAATTGGATTCGATTCATTGTGTAATTCAGCACACCTCTGTCAAGATTTCAGATTGTGATTCTGGTTGTAGAGGTGGCTCATTGAGTATAATTTAGGAGAAATCTTGTAATGTTAGGCCGTCCACCGAGCCGTTCACTGCAAGTCAACTTTTCGTAATTTTCTTTGATCCATGGACCGAACTCCCGTATTTTGGAAAAATGTCTGTACGGTTGTGGCTCCTCCTTTCATATAAGGCAAGTGTACTCAATTTTCCTCTGTACCCAACTTGATGCCCCCATATGCCGATCTCAGGAATGGGCACTCCTTTTGTCCTCCCGGCATTTTTTTCGCGCTTGCTATGTTAAAATATGATGAGAAAGTGAGTAGTTTGCAACGACCTCGAATCATTCCTGCGTTCTCCAGAAAATGTCAAGTGACTTTTCTATTTCTCGTGATCGCTTAGCTAAGAAAGCACCGAGGGAAATGCGTCCAGTAAAATTAGTGCCAAATTTTTTGAGTTCAACCAACCTTAACTCACCTTAGCGTATTTGATTACTTGCTTCAGAACCTCCAAAATCTGTTTTTCAAGCTGCAAAATTCGGATCTGAGCTAATTTATGTGCAAAACACGAAGACAATTCGTAAACAAGGATGCCAACATCGGAGTGTGCCCAACATGTCCCCATATGGTTATCTCGGGAAGGCGCGCAGTATGGCTTATTTTACCAATCAGAACGTGTTCATCACGTCGAAATAGGTCGGAAAAGGTGTTTTGGACCGGCGATTAGCTCCAAATGTGCGTGCAAGGCGATAAAAAGACTCTATCGCCGATTTCCGCCATTCATTTTGGAAGAATTGAGACGGTTCGGCTCCAATCCATCCAAATTGGACGTTGTTTAGCGCATTTTGAAGGTCCTTAGACAAGCTCTAAAGTGAGCTGAAATACGTTGAAAAAATGTTCAAGGAGACCAGATTTGTTGAGAGAATGGTTTATGTGGGCGATTCGGTCTCACCATCTTGTGAACTCTATAAAAGCACTTGAAAAAACTAAGACAGCTCGACTCTCGATGATTGAATTTGAACGTACTTGAATTCATTTTGCAGGTCTCAAAACAAGCTTTAAAATGAGCTAAAGCATGTTGAAGTTTGGTGAGGTAGACCAAAGTTATCAAGAAAATGGTTAAATAGGGGCAAGTTGGGTACACTTACCTGGTCATCTATATTGTTGGAGAAGTAACCGTCACGAAAGATGAGAAAATCATCGGGAATATTTTTGAAGCAAATATGAGCCGGCGAAAGATCGATATTTTGGGAATTGTTGGCCTCACTAAATTCTGAGTGACTCAGTCATCTAAGCCCATAATCAACGGAAATAAATATTACGTAGCAAAGAAAATTGAAAAATTGAGCTACATGTAGCAAATTTATTGAGCAAACTCCTATGACTTCGTCATCATTCGCGCATTCTCCGGACGCACACCATATTTTCGTATCTCTCAGGGAAATAGCGATAGAGATGAGTCTGTCTTGGCTAATTGATATTTATGAGTCCCAAAATTGTAAGTACAATCGTATTCTGACATTTCAGATCAAAAGAATAGCTTGCGAATCTTTGCTCCGATGCGGTGAACGTCCTTTTTCATTAAAAATATCATAAAAGGTATTGAAGAGACCCAAATGTCAGTCACTGGTGAGGATCGATCATCCATCTCTTCTAGAAATTCCATTCGATTGAAGATGAGCAAGTTTCGCGAAAGTGCGACCCTGTCAGCTGCCTTTGACAGAATTCGCTTCTCTTTCCATAACCAAAAACCGTGAACAATTGCCCTCTGATAGCATTACTACGAACTTGAATAATAATGTAGGTGGATCACTTACATACCATCAAAAGGCGCGGTTGCGCCTTGCTGGCGAGTATATAAAAAAAATGGTGTGCGTCCGGAGAACGCGCGGTTGATGACGAAGTCATAGGAGTTTGTTCAATAAATTTGCTACATGTAGCTCAATTTTTCAATTTTCTTTGCTATGTAATATTTATTTCCGTTGATTATGGGGTTAGATGACTGAGTCGCTCAGAATTTAGTGAGACCAACAATTTCCCAAATTTCAATCTTTCGCCGGCTCATATTTGCTTCAAAAATATTCCCGATAATTTTCTCATCTTTCGTGACGATTACTTCTCCAACAATATAGATGATGAGGTCAGTGTACCCAACTTACCCCCATTAAACCATTTTCTTGATAACTTTGGTCTACCTCAACAATTTCCAATGTGCTTTAGCTCATTTTAAAGCTTGTTCTGAGACCTTCAAAATGAATTCAAATACCTACGTCCAAAGTCAATCATCTGGATCCGAGCTGTCTTAATTTTTTCAAGTGATTTTTTAGAGTTTACAAAATGGTGTACACAACTTGCCCCTCTTAAGCCATTTTCTCAATAACTTTGGTCTACTTCAACGATATTCAACGGAGTACTTTAGCTCATTCTGGAGCTTGTTTTAGGACCTTCAAAATGCACTAAGTCACGTCTAATTTTGATGGATTGAAGCCGAACTGTCTCAGTTCTTCCAAAATAAATGATAGAAATCGGCGATAGAGTGTTTTTATCGCCGTGCACGCACATTTGTAGCTAATCGCCGGTCCAAAACACCTTTTCCGACCTATTTTGACGTGATAAACACATTCTAAGTGGTAAAAAAAAGTCGTATTGCACACCCTCTCAAGATATCCGATTCCTGACAATTTTTGCTGTGCTTATATTGAAAATCGCAAGCACCACAGCAGGAGTTGCGATACAATAGAGCACTACTAGCTTTTTGATCTGCACCTTGACTTGCAATACCATCATGCCAATGCTCGCCAATGCTTGCATATCACCTCACTACTTCGTAATACTCCTACTCACACATAGCTGCACTAACACGCACGACGCATGGGGAGTTGCGCGCGCATCCACGCGTTACGAATATTTGTGTCCACATGTTAGACAAAACTCAACGCGCGAGAAGATGACTTCGTCATCAAAAAAAAAAAACTCGCAGCGCTGCCGTGCCTTATATACGCCAAGTTGGGGTTTTTTAACCTCTCATTTTTCTTCGATCTTAGATATTATGGGTTTTCGTGGGTACCAACTGCGATGCGATCTATTAGTAGCGAGTCAAAACTCTATCTAAACACTATCTTGTTTTATCGAGATACCCATCAACAGCTTTGTTTCTCGACTCACAAATTCGGGACCCTCGCTGACCAAATTTGCCATGGATTTCCGTCTCCTGTCAGTTTCGAGATTCGACTCATCTCGAAGTCGACACTGTGTCGGTGTGAGGCACAGATTTGTGTGCGTGAGCCTAATTATTGTACTGCTGTTATCGTCACCATCAGCACACCCATCATTAGCAGACTATATTCACAACTCCAGATATTCTGTACCGGACGAGTGTTTAATCGTAATTGTTGGTCTACTAGTAAAAGAAGCCGCCTGATGTATGCATATAATATGCTCTCTTGTAACAGTGATTTCAAAAATGATGGCCTGATGGCCAAGATATGTGCCATTCTTGCCGTTGTGCATCAGTGCAAGGTGAATTGTCAAGAATAATTTTCAAATGTATTTGGAGAGTTTGTGCTGCATGGGTGCCAGCATCAATCTACATTTTATCAGTAAATTGACTTTCACTTCCTCCGATACTTGAGCAGACTCAACTGTGAAGATAAATTGTGTATTTCAAGTTCATAATCTACTCTAGTGAGAGAATCCCATTGCAACCAATGTATTATTATTCACGCTACTTCTCGTATCTCACCAAAATCCTATTCAGGTCCAACACAAAAGGAATCGTCACTCACATTTAGATGTTGTGAGAAATGTGAGATTGGTCAGTCCTATTAGTGACTGTCCATGAAACAGTTGTTGTGATATGTGTGGTGATCTCTGGTGCTGGTCTAATCAATTTTACACAACACACTTTCATTGCATATCACTGTACTGACTAGTCTTGGCTAGACTTTTAATCTTGATTTATGGGTCACAGCTGTCTTGACGTGGCACTTACATTCTTGCTAAAGACTTCATCAACAGCTAACAGGCAAACGTCAATCCCCAAATAGGTCTAATTATGTTTAGGGTTCATCTGATTCATCAAAATTATTATTGAGAGAGATTAGCACATTTACGCTCTTAGAGAAAATGGTTAGGATCAACTTGGAAAAATTCAGGGCGGAGAAGTCAATCAACATAGAAACTGGATCCACACATTCATCCGGATGTACTTTGAGGATCATTCTGTCTGGCATCAAAGCTCTTCTCACATGACGCTATTGAATCTTCATTCTCAAAATGAGATCCCACGCAGCACTTGAACTTCTTGAGTGTCACAATTAATCAATGTCCTAGTTGAAATTTGTTCAAGTTTTTGGTTTTCGAATAGTGCTGAGAAACATATGTATTGTGATGATTCCACGTTTCATGTGTTAGTCACCCATTAGTTGGTCATTTTGGTGGTTGGGACACTCTCTTCTTGGAGAGCGGATGAACCAACTCGTGTAGGAATTTTCACAATCCAGATGTCTCTCATCAACTAATTACCTTTTACTATTACAAGTAGAGTTGGAAATCTTTGCATGAACTCAAGTTAAATTTCATGAACTAATTCCAAGTTTTGCCATCAAAAAGAAAAAGTTGAACGGCCCCAGATTCACTTGCTTAAGATTAGAAAATATTCATCTTGGAACGTAGGACACTGCTGTTCATTGGGGGGATGATTTTTAGGAATAACATATGGATAAGTGTTTTTGGTTTTTGTACAAGTTACTATTCACAGCTTATATTTGCCAATCTAGGAATTTTCAATCATCACCATAGCCAAGTGTTGAAATCTTTCCCCCTCCCACTTTACTTTTTCCAAAAGTCAAAAGTCTAACTTGGCGAGTATCACCACCCTCCCCCCCCCCCTCCATAACTTCATCTGAGATCAAAGTATGAATTTCAATTCTTGAGGGTCATGAGATCAGGGGAAACATGTCGAGTAAC
The DNA here is from genome assembly GCA_029851415.1 of Eretmocerus hayati. NCBI lineage: Eukaryota > Metazoa > Arthropoda > Insecta > Hymenoptera > Aphelinidae > Eretmocerus > Eretmocerus hayati. The sequence continues at coordinate 46,736,451 of CM056744.1, forward strand.
TTTTTACCAAAATCTAAACGTCAAACGAATGGAGAGACATTAAAGAATATTGATTTCAATTCTTGAGAGTCATGAGATCAGGGAAAGTATGTCGAGTGATTGTTTTGCAAAATCTGAATGTGAAATGCATGGAGAATGATTGATTACATTACAATCTGATTGAATCTGTAAGTTTGACTCAACTTGAGTTACTCACCATCTCTCTTTTCCTTAAAATATATTGGAAGTAATAATCTATCCAGACCAATAAAAAAACTGGAGTAAGAAAATTTAATCCAGAATTGATCGTTCCACATTGGACGTCGGTAGAGATGGTGAGTAACTCAAGTTGAGTCAAACTTACAGATTCAATCAGATTGTAATGTAATCAATCATTCTCCATGCATTTCACATTCAGATTTTGCAAAACAATCACTCGACATACTTTCCCTGATCTCATGACTCTCAAGAATTGAAATCAATATTCTTTAATGTCTCTCCATTCGTTTGACGTTTAGATTTTGGTAAAAAGTTACTCGACATGTTTCCCCTGATCTCATGACCCTCAAGAATTGAAATTCATACTTTGATCTCAGATGAAGTGATGGGGGGGGGGGGAGGGTGGTGATACTCGCCAAGTTAGACTTTTGGAAAAAGTAAAGTGGGAGGGGAAAAGATTTTCTTTGACTTTCTGCTAAAAACTCAGCATATTAGTCTTCCTCGTATACGCATTCATTTGGAATGATGTACACCAGAAACTTGGTGAATTCCTTCTCAAAGTACCCTCCCGCGAAGTTTCAACATTCCCAATACGAATCTTGAGTCAGAAGGAAACTGATGAGAGTTCTATTTTACGAGCCTGAAATGGGAATCTTTGTTCACTTAAATGCAGATGATTGTGAGCGTGATTTGAATTTTTGCTCTGAAGAAAAATGACTACTCCAATAGAAGCCCTAATAATACTAGTCTGAATGAAAATTAACGACACATCCACTCGTTTCTGAACATCATCCAGAAATATTGGAGAGCCCCTAATAATTTTCGAAATCAGGATTAATTCGGTCTCGATCGATATGAACCATCGTGACTTTCTTTCATTTGATTTTTGAAATCGTTTGATAATTGATCAAAACATAACTGATAGGTTCAAAATGAGCACCCAAACGCAACTTGATAACATAGAATAGAATAGAATAGTATTTTATTTTGGCCACGGGGTATTACCCCATCTGGGCCAAAAAGCAATCATACACAGCAATACATGAATATAATACGAGATTTCAAGAAAGAAATAAGATTAGTTGAAATAACTTAGGTGATATATTACAACCAATTTGTAAGTTGAAGGGGAAAAAATATAAATGTGCAAATGTTTACATCAGCGAGATGAAAATGCCATGAATACTCAGAATCGCACATCGATGTCACATTGGTGATCAACTGAAGAAAAAGTCAAGGTTGAGGAGGGGAAGAATATGGATATAATGCAAAAGATTAACGCAAGCAACAAATGAGTAAAAGGTTTATGAAGTAAGCTTGCAGTAGAGAGAGATCTATAACACTGAACCTTCCGTCACAATTCGGGTTCGCCAGTCTTCCTCATCATCTTCCAGAAATTTGTTAAAAAGAGCTGATTTGCACAGTGAGATGTTCTCCGTTCAAATGGGACTTGGGGTACTGAGTTGAGAAGTTCTGATGCTTAATAGTGAAACGACTTTCTGAGGGATTCAGTTCTGGCGGTGGATAGAAGAAAAGGTTTGCGAATGTTTCTCTCGGAGCGTGTAATGTCAGGATTTTTAGACAAGAGGGAGAAGTGCCTAGTAATGTAGTTCGGTTTCTGATTTGAGATAGTAGAGAAGGCTAGTGAACCGAGGAGAAACTGTCTTCGCCTGGATGTAGATAACCACCCTAGTGCAATCCTATGTGGGGTTACATGACGTCGATAGGGGATATTACCGATGACAAAACGGACACAGGCATTCAAGGCTCTCTGGAGTTGCAGATTTTCTCCTCACCCTACATCATTGTACACTATGCATCCATAGTCAAAAATAGGGAAGATAAGGGACTCAACTAGGTTTTTACGAAGATCGCGAGTGAGGGAATGTTTGTAAAATTTGAGTGACCTGAGTGATCGATAAACCTTCGACACAGTAGGATTGACTTAGGAGTCATAAGCGAGCCTAAATTTTTGCATTGCTTCGCACATGGGAGCTCAACATTCTCAATCGTGATTTTGGGAAGTGTTGACAAATTAATTTCACGGACGTGCGCAGCACTCCCGATGATCATAACGATGGATTTTTCAAAGTTCAATGTAAGATGATGCTCATCAGCCCAGTTCGCCACTGATAGGGCATCTTGGGAGAGCTTCTGGATGCCTTAGGAGTAATTCCACGAGAAAACGATATATGGTCGACAGTTAAGTCCCAGATTTCTTCCTTAGTGAACTTTTTCGATTTCATAGATTGAAAAATGAACTTCCGTGACCAAAAAAAATTACAACATTTTTTCGGACCCTGGTACACGACTGAAAATCATGTTTTCAATTTTTTTTTTTGCAAAATTTTCGTAACTTTTTCACACTGAAATCGTTATAGCTCAAAATTCACCGCAGATGGAGGGACGCGGCTTAGCGCATCTGAAAGGTGAGCAAAATACCTATCAAAACCACTCTGGAATTCTGGTTCTTATAGAACCCCGATTATATATGGATGATTCCGTGAAAATCATCTTCTATTTTTTTTTATCAAAAACCTATTTTTTTGAAAGATTGAAAAGTACATTTATAGGACTGCGTGACCTAAACCCGCGTTTATTTAACGCATTTGCGGGACTTGAATGGCCTATTATTCAACTGTGAAATAATGCGTCCGCTCACTTCACGTGGGTGCGGGATGCAGCAAATCAGTTTATTTCACTGTGAGGTTTTTTTTTTTTTTTTATTCAAGCCTTCTCAGGTCCTCTTTTGGAGTCCTATATGGCTATTAACTGTGGCATGTAGGAGAAACTGGTGTAGATGTGTGGGTCAAACTCGTCGTGTATACATTTCTAGAAAATCCTCTTGTACAGGAGAGCCGTACCTCTGAATTTCGACACTTTCGTCATCTACTAACAGAACGGTCACTGTAGTCAGATCATCCGTGGGCTGTGCAGAACACCCGCCCCGTTTTCCAGCTCCGTAGTCAGAGCACCTGAAAACTCCTGCTTCCGATGCTTACGGCGTTTTACTGACAGAGTTAGAATTCCCTCCGAGTAACGCGTGAGTGAGACTGTGTCAGTGTGATGACTGTAACGAGTATACACTCTCCGCATTCGCCCGGGATTGATTAACCCGTGGGGCAAGGGAAAACTTTCTTGTGAGGGAAGAAAACCCGCCCCGGAGAGCTCGGTGCCACTATCGTGTTACACATATTGGGCATATATCTCGGATAAAATACCCAATCTGCGACACTTTACACCTCCCGTTCACATTGAAAATGTCGTAAGCATCAACCAACCGATCAGAAAAGTCAGCAAGCCGGGGTTGATTAGACCGAGATGGGCGGTCACCCATCCAAGTACTAACCGCGCCCAACGTTGCTTAACTTCGATGATCGGAAGAGCTGGCACTCAGCGACCCCACCAATGCGTCGGTTCACTGTGAGGTTATTAGGACATTTTTGGCAATTTTTGCGCATATTATGTATGCAGGCATCGAAATTGAGATAATATTATAAAAAATCTATGATGGATCATGTCTGGAGCACTTGTATCCGCATCAATAATTGTAAAGCGCAAGAAAATTAGTCATGACTGTTACACTCTCACTCATGGTTATAAATCATCATCAACATAAACATTAACATAAACACGTGGTTGAGTTTTGCACATGTATATTTGTGCTAACCTTGAAACCTTTGATCATGCTGGATTTCCATTTAATACACTGTCGTGATCAAATCACAACAAATAAGTAGGTATCAAAATTAGAGACTGCATGGCAGTATTAGGAATTGTACCTCATTTGAAAAGATCAAATACGCATATTCGTCATCCTTGCGGTGAGGATGTGTTATTACACAGTTTTCAATTCTCAAACAGCCGTTATGGAATGTCTAAGAAGAATTAAACTGCTAATTTTTCTGGAGTCTAGTCACCAGCGTAAATTCAGAAATTGTTTCATGATGAAGTCTGAGAGGGAAAATTTCAGGTTTTGGCCGGGATGAGGGTTGCACAACCCTTATATTACTATAATAACCAATGATGCTCATGACTTATTTTAGATACAAGAAACGTCTTTATCATCACTCGATAGGTTTAATCGCGGGTGTGTGATGTCTATTTTATAGGACCAGATTCTTAACTTTTTTCCAGTCGGGGGGGCTGCCGCCCCCCGAACCCCCCCCCCCCCCCCGCTTACCCCCGCCCTAGCCACCCGCTTCCACCCTCGCGCAAGCGCTCGGGTGTGTTATGACCCCCGCAAAGGGCGGGTTTATGTCACTCGATGCTATAAAATAGTGTACGATACACGGGACCCAAGAGCTTTGATTATTACACGGCGTGATTGGCACCCTCGCGCAAGCGCTCGGGCGCCAACTTCACGCCGTGTAATAATAACTATTTTCTAAGTCTGCCCGCCCGAATCCCGAACGATCTCAATCTTAAGCAATCGTGGCGCTTCACTCTCACGAAGATCGTAGAAACGGAAACCCAGAGGGGCACCAGGGACGGAACTGATATTTAGAACCATTCCTGAATGATAATTTTTTTGGGTAATCCTGAGTTGGAAGGCTCATCATTGAGCCAGGAGCAGCACCAAAAAATTTATCGTCAACAACTAGTTGTATGATTTTTTGCTCAAGCATTGTAAAGGTTTGCACAAGGTGGCTCGCATTATTTTGAAATTTCCACCGTATTAACTCCCCTAAAGCATGAGGAGATACTTTAAAGAGGAGTCACTGTATATCAAATTTCGGAGAGCTGATACTCTTCGTTGATGTGCAAAATTTTATTATGCATTGTAATTCCATGAAGGACCTACATATTACATACATATTATATATATATATATATATATATATATATATATATATATAATGAAATGGGTGATCCATTTGTGTTTGCAAGCTCGGCGCGCCGATGAGATAAGCATACATCTTACGGGGATCGTTTAGTGCGTCCGCAACAAAACTCAACGCGCGATAAGATGATTTCGTCAAAAAAAATAGACGGCAATAAAATTGTACATGATTGAGATGGTTCGCGTCGTGATCTACAGTGGTAAATACTATGCGATGAACCAGATAAGATGATACGTCTCTGATTTTGGGTGGACTCTTGTAAGATTATGTTAGAAGACTTGAAACAAGTTAGCAAATATGAAGGTCAATTATCACTATTCAGTAATTCCTAAAAAGAAGCATCAAAATTGGGAATTCAAAGACACTTTCATTGTAGGGTCCATTGAATCATTGAGATATATAATAATCCAACGAATCGGTTTACCCACTGAATGAGTTTGGAGCAATCTTTTATCCATTTGGACAGTTCATCTTGCTTGGAGAAAGCACCGATAGTCTCATTTGAACAGATAGGGGCTTTTGATGATGAATGTGTATTTTGAACAAATTTGGTTTGTGATGTATACCCTCACTCTTCATTTTACTCCTCATTTCATTTCAATGGAAGCGCCAAAAAGTTGATGAGACTCTATTCGAATGGATGAACCGAGTCTGAGGATCCAAATTGGACCATAATGAATCTACATCAACAGAGGAGTTTCAATTTTTGTCCCAAGTTCTTGACTCAATGAATGCTGTCACTTGACCACTCGCTACCTTACGTGTAGTAATCTATTCTGTTGAGTTTTGGCTCTATTCTAGGTGCATAGATGGAATATCATTGTTGGTATTCGCAGTTCATATTCAATAGATATCGAGTGTATTTTATCTGGAGAAAGCCCAGCTCGAAGTCGGGGTGATGATACGCGTAACCCATATACAGGTTTTTGGACAACATCACCAAAGATTGATAATCGCTCATCATGATTTGACACAACCATATACTTACCCACAAGCGATATTATATTTAGCAGGTAACCTGTCTTGAAATGCCACTAGTGGAATCACAGGTTACATGCAGAGTACATACTTTCCTTTACTGAACAAATGGGTTTTGATGACAAGTATTCTTATATTACAATTCAAAGTTGGAATGATTCTCAAAAGCCGCCTGCAGCTCATACTACTCGGTTCATGCTTTGGGAAGTTTAGCAAAATATTCTCTGATCCAACAATTGAGGCTAAACTAAAACTACCATTGACGGATCAACGAGATATAATCTTACTCTTGTTGTAACTCCTAAGTGAATACAAACTCAATCAAACAAATCACAACATTGCTGTATATAACCTGTCTTTAGGTTTAAGTGTATTTAGATGTAGCTGCAGTGACAATACCGACATGCATGAAACGAAAATGGTGGCACGAACAACCGAAATAGTAATATTTTGGTAGCTTCAACGAAACACTTCTCATAATGAGGGCTTGGGGAAGATAAACAGTATGACATTGGATCCTTTGGATTATATTCAGATGTAGCAGAACATGAGAGCGCTTAGAGAGCTCAAGGCTCTCATTTCTTATAAAGTAGGGCTTTTGTGAGCAAGAATCCATTGAAATTCAGAAAACCCAACGCACGGTGTATTTGGAGTCCCACCATAACCACACACATTTTGATGATCACCACACAACCTCAGTTTCCGTAATCAGCAAGGAGGCATTGACCAGCATCATAAGGTGCAATACTGATGGACACGAGTGGACGAGGGTGATCACTCTTGTGGTTAGCTGGTCAAAATCGAGTCACACGGGTAGTGAACGGGAAGACGGGTAGACACGGGTGGTCAGGCCCATGCTCACGAGGCCAAAATCAAGCCACACGGGTTGTGAACGGGAATACGGGTAGACACGGGTGGTCAGGCCCATGCTCACGAGGCCAAAATTGAGCCATACGGGTGGTGAACGGGAAAACGGGTGGACACGGGTGGTCAGTCTGCCATGCTCACGGGGCCGAAATTGGTTCACACGGGTTTTGCACGGGTATACGGGTAGACACGGGTGGTCAGTCCCATGCTCACGAGGCCGAAATCGAGCCACACGGGTTGTGAACGGGAGAACGGGTAGACACGGGTGATCACTGTTATGGTTAGCTGGCCAAAATCGAGCCACACGGGTTATGAACGGGAGAACGGGTATACACGGGTGGTCAGTCCCGTGCTCACGAGGCCGAAATCGAGTCACACGGGTTGTGAACGGGAAGACGGGTAGACACGGGTGGTCAGTCCCATGCTCACGAGGCCGAAATCGAGTGACACGGGTGGTGAGCGGGAAAACGGGTGGACACGGGTGGTCAGTCTGCCATGCTCACGAGGCCGAAATTGGTTCACACGGGTTGTGCACGGGTATACGGGTAGCACTCACGAGGCCAAAATCGAGCCACACGGGTTGTGAACGGGAAAACGGGTAGACACGGGTGTTCAGTCCCATGCTCACGAGGCCAAAATTGAGCCATACGGGTGGTGAACGGGAAAACGGGTGGACACGGGTGGTCAGTCTGCCATGCTCACGGGGCCGAAATTGGTTCACACGGGTTTTGCACGGGTATACGGGTAGACACGGGTGGACAGTCCCATGCTCACGAGGCCGAAATCGAGCCACACGGGACGTGAACGGGAAAACGTGTAGACACGGGTGATCACTCTTGTGGTTAGCTGGCCAAAATCGAGCCATACGGGTTGTGAACGGGAAAACGGGTAGACACAGGCGATCATTTTTATGGTTAGCTGGCCAAAATCGAGCCACACGGGTTGTGAACGGGAATACGGGTATACACGGGTGATCACTGTTATGGTGAGCTGGCGAATATCAAGTCACACGGGTTGTGAACGGGAAAACGGGTAGACACGGGTGGTCAGTCCCATGCTCACGAGGCCAAAATTGGTTCACACGGGTTGTGCACGGGTATACGGGTAGACACGGGTGATCACTCTTGTGGTTAGCTGGCCAAAATCAAACCACACGGGTTGTGAACGGGAGAACGGGTATACACGGGTGATCACTGTTATGGTTAGCTGGCGAATATCGAGTCACACGGGTTGTGAACGGGAAAACGGGTAGACACGGGTGTTCAGTCCCATGCTCACGAGGCCAAAATTGAGCCATCCGGGTGGTGAACGGGAAAACGGGTGGACACGGGTGGTCAGTCTGCCATGCTCACGAGGCCGAAATTGGTTCACACGGGTTTTGCACGGGTATACGGGTGGACACGGGTGGTCAGTCCCATGCTCACGAGGCCGAAATCGAGCCACACGGGACGTGAACGGGAAAACGTGTAGACACGGGTGATCACTCTTGTGGTTAGCTGGCCAAAATCGAGCCACGCAGGTTGTGAACGGGAAAACGGGTAGACACGGGTGATCATTTTTATGGTTAGCTGGCCAAAATCGAGCCACACGGGTTGTGAACGGGAATACGGGTATACACGGGTGATCACTGTTATGGTTAGCTGGCAAATATCGAGTCACACGGGTTGTGAACGGGAAAACGGTTAGACACGGGTGGTCAGTCCCATGCTCACGAGGCCAAAATTGGTTCACACGGGTTGTGCACGGGTATACGGGTAGACACGGGTGATCACTCTTGTGGTTAGCTGGCCAAAATCGAGCCACGCGGGTTGTGAACGGGAAAACGGGTAGACACGGGTGATCATTTTTATGGTTAGCTGGCCAAAATCGAGCCACACGGGTTGTGAACGGGAATACGGGTATACACGGGTGATCACTGTTATGGTTAGCTGGCGAATATCGAGTCACACGGGTTGTGAACGGGAAAACGGGTAGACACGGGTGGTCAGTCCCATGCTCACGAGGCCAAAATTGGTTCACACGGGTTGTGCACGGGTATACGGGTAGACACGGGTGATCACTCTTGTGGTTAGCTGGCCAAAATCAAGCCACACGGGTTGTGAACGGGAGAACGGGTATACACGGGTGATCACTGTTATGGTTAGCTGGCGAATATCGAGTCACACGGGTTGTGAACGGGAAAACGGGTAGACACGGGTGTTCAGTCCCATGCTCACGAGGCCAAAATCGAGCCACACGGGTTGTGAACGGGAGAATGGTAGGCATGCCATTCCTTATGTGAACGTCGCACGGGTAGACACGGGAAAAGCTACGCCGAAACTACATTTACGGGAAGCCACGGGAGGCGAGCTTGCATCGAAGCGGGAACATTCCGGGTGTCTCCGGTGTCGTCCCGTTGAGCTTGCAGAGCTCCAAAAAGTAACACGGGAAGCTCACGGGTATGGACGTATATTACCCCTTTCCCGTGAATTTTACACGGGTTCCCGTACGGGAGCACTGCGTATAGCCACTTTGGGGTTCCCAAAAAACGACCAAAAGTCGTGAAAAACCATATTTATTGGATTTCTTGGCGATCTCGGGGTAAAAATGGACTGACAAACTATCATATCTTGTAGATCTCATCAAAATACACATTTTTGGTTCCCATAATTTTTTCGAAAAAACGCACCAGATTCGAGTTTATAGCGAAAAAGTGCCGGAAATAGGCACTCTCCAACGTTCTCACGCAAAATACTCGAAAAACGCAAATGGAAACCCTATATAATAATTGCGTGAAAAGTTGCCCTTCTTCGTGTACTTCAAAATGAGAAAAAATTCATAGCGTTCCGATGTTCCTGCTTCGAGGAATATGCATTTTTATGCCAGATAACAAGTTTGAGTGGATAAATTCATGGTTTCAGCATGCTATATGCAATTCTACGTCAATGAGTCATACAACTACATCAATCGGACATGCAAAATCACCAATTTTCATCCACGATCATCATTCGGAGCTATATAAGGTTATGATAAGGATCGAATCTTTGAACACCAGGATTGTTGTCTTTCTCAAAACTTTTTCCAACTATGAGAATATTGTAGTGTACGAGACTACGAAAATAACCATCCATGAGAACTCATACTCTATGGCTTGGATTGATATCACAAGTTGATGTCGATTATTTTCAAACTAGTGAAATCTACTTAATCAGCCGTGACAGTAGTCCGCCTGTCAATTTAGACGACGAGATTACTGGTAGAACAAGTTTTCTGAGTAAGATGACAACGGAAGTTATTCGTTCTTCACGTTTTATACCAAAACTCGTGTGTCAGTCAGTTCACCTGTTCATAATAGCTATAGTTTTCTTTGATATCACATATTTGACTTTGAGGTTCAATCTGACTCAGAGTCATCTTCATCTGTAGCCACTGATTCAAAAACTCCATGCTCAGCCAGGAACTCTTCATTCGTTTGCTCATGGTCGACATTGCCGACGAAGGAATCATAGTTCCGGCTTAATCTCTCCCTGCAATTCTCCTGGTATCGTTCATAACCGAGATACCATAATACTGAAGCGATGTGAGCACAGCAACCAACCGTTCTTCCACCTGTCCTGCATTGACAGTACAAACCGTTGATGGATTTTTCATCTTCGTCATATCTTATCCAAAGAGAGTACACTTTCGAGGATGTGTGGCGTGACTGCATCTTGATCCGTATGATGTTTCTTTTATCCTTATGATAGAATAGGGAATAAATCCCTTCATCATCACGGTGCTCGTCAGTGTATGATCTTGCTTGCTTCAGCTGTGAACCAAAATAATGATCAATCACCTCGTTGAAGAGATATCAAGGGCATTCAGGTCACCCTGACTTCGAAAAGTACTGCCTTGTCGCAATAATTGTTCGGATTGTTGAACATGAATTAAAACAGTCATTCGAGAGTGCTAGGAATTTTTTCATCTTCTACGCAGTTTTATGGGAGTACTTCGGAAGTATTATCACTAGATCGAGTACTTTGCACACTTTAGGCCAACTACTTATACATGAGTAATATTTGTTGGGGGTAATACCTGGTAGATGCCAAGCGTTAATTCTTGCAGGTCATCCAGGGATAGGCGAGGGAAATCAGTGAGCGATAAATCGCTGATCTCCTCCCATACTGCTCTCACAGTTGCCAACTTCTTTTCCTTCACAATATTTTCCAACTCATTTATTTTACTCAGGCGCTGAAGTATTTTCTCAGCTTTCATTCCATCAGCAGATGTATCGAATACTCGTGGTGGTCGGAATGCATTACAGAGCGCGCAGACAATTCTGACGTAGTCTCCAATATTCGGGATTTCTTGATTGGGAAACACGCTTCCGAGAGCTTTCCAATTCTTAATCATGCCGTTCACTGATTCGATAACCCACCTAGATAGAAAATATACAAGGATTATGAGTCGGTCTCGCTTGGACATTGATTAAGAACGAAGATCGGTCAATTCATTCGAATCTTCAATTGCAAGATGAGGTTCAATTCAAGGATGGTGAGGAATAAGCCCTATCAATGTGCGTGCAAGCTTGCCAGTGTTGGGCCTTGACAAATGAGGAATTCCAATAGCACCGGAGAATTTTGATGGATGTGCCTAGTTCCCGGGATATTCTAGGGCTCTGAACGGTGATCGTGGATGAAAATTGGTGATTTTGCATGTCCGATTGATGTAGTTGTATGACTCATTGACGTAGAATTGCATATAGCATGCTGGAACCATGAATTTATCCACTCAAACTTGTTATCTGGCATAAAAATGCATATTCCTCGAAGCAGGAACATCGGAACGCTATGAATTTCTTTTTCATTTTAAAGTACACAAAACAGGGCAACTTTTCACGCAATTATTATATAGGGTTTCCATTTGCGTTTTTCGAATATTTTGCGTGAGAATGTTGGAGAGTGCCTATTTTCGGCACTTTTTCGCTATAAACTCGAATCTGGTGCGTTTTTTCGAAAAAATTATGGGAACCAAAAATGTGTATGTTGATGAGATCTACAAGATATGATAGTTTGTCAGTCCATTTTTACCCCGAGATCGCCAAAAAATCCAATAAATATGGTTTTTTACGACTTTTGGTCGTTTTTTGGGAACCCCCAACCAATACATGCATAAAAAAACCGATGCCAAATGGAAGCTTAGAACATAATCTACAACTTTGGTCCTCTGCAACTTTTCGATTAATCCCACTCCGTTCGAGTATTCCCCGGTTTTAGCGTGAAAGATCCGCATTTTCCATCTCTCAAGTGGTTTTTCGGTACCAGCACATCATTTCCCGTCCATGAAAAAACCCCTAAAAGTTGTATTTTCTGTTCAAGAACAAATCCTCATTGAAGCCGTTATAGTCCATTGGGCCAATTTTGAGAGGGACGCTAGAAAGTGCGTTCCACGTGTATTTTAAATGGGACACCTTTTTGCCCACTACTGGGAGACGCTTTGGTTTGACGCGGAAAAAATTCATATGCATATTCAGACACCCAAAACACGCATTTCAGTGCAACCTGGAGTCCCAATTCTCTGGAGCAGATTTGGCCTTATTTGCAACAGCTCCTTTCACATGTAAAAGGTATTTCTTGAGAATTTCAGTATTTTCTAGGAATTTAGAAAACACCCTAGTTGACCTGAAACTTCTAAGGTATTTCCACCCTAGACCAAAATTATGACTGATGAGTGAAAACCAAGGGCGAGATCAAATACCAGTCAAATTTCATGTCGCAGACGGATTATTGCTAATCTTGATCAGGGCTAGGAGCCACCGATAAGGAGCAGCGGAACAATAACCACTAAGAAGCATCACTACTAAATTTAAAAAGCATCAATATACTGGTTGCACCGCTCAGAATTCTGAATATAATGTAAGTGTACCCAACTTGTCCCCTTTAAGGGGATGTCAAAGTCCTATCAATATTGTACAGTTACCGACATGGTTGAATTTTCGGATTTTTCGATGGATTTTTGATCAATTATCTAACAAATAACACCGATTCTATGAGCCATAGAGAATCGCCGTTACTTAGTAGAATCCCGATATCTCGAAAATTCATCGAGAAATTCGGAAACTCAACAATGTCGGTATCCGATATCCTCTTATTAAGCCATTGTCTTAAGAACTTTGGTCTATTTCAACGATTTTCAACGTGCTCTAGCTCATTTTAAAGTTTGTTTCAAGACCTTCAAAATGAACTTGAGTACGTTCAAATTCAACCAACTGCATCCGAACTGTCTCAATTTTTCCAAAAAGTGACTTTTTAGAGTTTACAAAAGGGTGCACCCAACTTGCCCCCATTAAGCCATTTTCCCAAAAACTCTGGTCCATCTCAATATTTTCCCACGTATCTCAGCTCATTTTGAAGCTTGTTTGAGGACCTTCGTAATGCACTAAACTACATCTAGTTTTGATGAATTAGGGCCGAGCTGTCTCAATTCTTCCAAAACAGATGATTGAAATCAGCGATAGAGTGTTTTTATCGCCGTGCACGCACATTTGGAGCTTTTAGTTGGTCCGAAACACTGTTTCTGACGGTTTCTGACCTATTTTGACGCGATAAACACGTTCTGAATGGTAAAAAAGTCGTACTGCACGCCTTTTCGAGTTAACCACACGGGGGCATGTTGGGTACAAACCAATTTTGGCCTCCTTGTTTCACAAATTGTGTCCGTGTTTTGCACATAAAACAGCTCCGGATCCGAATTTTGCAATTCTGGGAAACGTATATTAAAGATTCTGAAAGAAGGAATAAAATGCTTTGAAGTACTTTAAGATTGGTGGAATTGGAAAAATTTGACACCGTTTTTACCGCTTTTAGCTGTGCAAACACGAAGGATAGGAAAATGACTCTAAATTCTCTGGAGAATGCAGAAATGGTTCGAGGTCGTACAAACTACTCACGTTCTCATATTTTAATACAACAAACGTAAAAAAATTCCCGGGAGGCCAAGGAGTGCCCATCCCCGAGATCGGCATATGGAGGCAAGTTGGGTACAGAGGCACGTTGGGTACACTCACCTATTTCACTTTGTATCTGAGCAATTGGCTTCTGGTCTGAGCCACAGGAGAATGTCGAAATAATTGCTCGAAAGCGGGGAACTCGTGAGAGAGGCGCTCAGTTTTGACCCATTTAGTGACCATCTTCGTTGAAGACGAAAATGCCCCAACTGAGGAAGAGCGAGGGGCATCTTAGTAAAATGCCCGCGCGCTACCCTCTGTCCGTCACCCGGGTACCCGCCGACTACTCTCCGCTACCCGCAATACTCTTTCGCGGATACCGAAAACTGCGAGTAAATGCGGGTAGTCGAGGGTAGCGAGAGAGCAGTGAGCGGGTAACCAAGGGTAGTCGGCGGGTGAGCGGGTAGTGGAGAGAGTAGCGCGGCTATGGCAAATTTCAAGCGCCGGAGAAATCGATGCAATGTTTTATTATATAATAATAGCCGGGGAATGCTCCAAGACAGCGACAATGTAATTGCTTTCTCTTGATTATTCATTCGATGATCTTATGATAATTCAATACAAATTCCCAATCCCAAATCCCCTGTGGGGGCCCGCGACTTAAATATAATATTTGGTTATATTACGAGTTAGTTGCGACCGGCCGATTGGTAGAGTACTCGCCCGGCAGTCGGAAGATCGTAGGTTCGCGCCTGCTCGAGGATAACTTTTTTTTTCTGTTTTCTCGTTTTTCCAATATTTTTTCATCCCTAGGATTACTGCAGATTTCTCAACTCTCTTGTTTTGGGAATTAGTTCCGTACAGAGGGAATGGAAGGGTTCTGATGGCGACCTGATAACATTATGAGTCTACGCGCACTTGAGTGACTTATCTCAACCACTAATAGAATTCTTCATTAATTCTTTGAAGAAAAATCGACAGTTTGATCTGTAAGTACAATACTTAGTAGACATATCGTATATTATCGAGTTCGGATCGGAGTTCAATATAAATTGTCAAATATTTTTCCCCGCGTATTCCTTGATCATTCTAAATAGATTGGTTAATACGAAATTTTGATTGTCATTTCCATTTTTCCCAATAAATGTTGTCATTTTCCTTTCTATGTTACTCAAAAACTCGTTGACACTTTCATGGATCTCTTTGAGATTTTGGGGCATTATTCAACGTCCTTGTGCAATGAGCTCAGGGTTTTTTGAGCCAGATCCATCGATATATTATGATTCTAGGGACATTTTCAACTTAAATTTTGATTTTTTCTCTTTTCTAATTCGCAATTCTTCATCCAGATCTCGAGAACGTTTCCATGAATCGGTATGAATTTTCCAGAGATGGCTCCTAATCGTCAGTTTTCAGCTCCCCATATTAAAACTTTTCCATTAATCATAAGCTCAAATATCAACAATTAACCAAAATTTTCAAATTAAGTTTGGCCAAAAGCTCTAAACCCCAAGCTTCACAACATAAATCTACCGATATTGTTTCCACGTACTTCTTCATCATTCTGGAGATATCGGTTGTTACGGAATTTCAATTAACATTCCCATTTAGCGAAAATCTAATTTCTATTTATATCCCTATGGCATTCGAAAACTTGCGCACACTTTCGCTGATCTCTTCAAAATTTTGATTTTTCCTCCAAACCCCTTTGCGATGGGCTCACTCATTTGTAAGCGGCATTCCTCGATTCATCCTGACTCCAGGAAGTGATCGAACTCGAAAGATAAATGTTGATATCAAGTGTGAAATACAGCATTTGCAAGTGGTATATGGATAATAACTTGATAAAAATGATTTCAAAAATATTTTTGATGGATGCTGAACCTTTAATTACGTGATTGAGGATTTTTACTTTATATATGAGCAGGGTATTTTGATAATGAATATTGATAAAGAAAAGTTATATAAGGGGTTTGTTGAGTGAATGAAAATAACAGGGAAAGGTTTCTATGATTTTCAATTTTTGGATCATCGGCGGAAACAAGAGAGCATTCTGCAAATTGCTTCATGCAGCGTATTTTGTAATGATTGTTATTCCTACGATTATGACTTTAGAAGCGACAAGTAGAGCGCGAAGGGTTTAAAATCAACAGAGACGTTCCTTTCTAATCTTTGAGTGAAGAAATATTACGAACGTTAATTTGCTCAAAATTGCTATGAAGATCCTGGATAAGGAATTGGAGGGTTATTTTCGTCCAAACTCGATAATATACGATATGTCTACTAAGCATTGTACTTACTGATCGAACTGTCGATTTTTTTCAAAGAATTAGTGAAGATTCTAATTCTGTTAGTGGTTGAGATAAGTCACCCGAGTGCGCGTAGACTCATAATGTTATCGGGTCGCCATGAGAACCCTTCCATTCCCTCTGTTCGGGACTAACTCCCAAAACAAGAGAGTTGAGAAATCTGCAATAATCCTAGAGATGAAAAAATATTGGAAAAACGAGAAAACAGAAAAAAAGTTATCCTCGAGCAGGCGCGAACCTATGATCTTCCGACTGCCGGGCGAGTACTCTACCAATCGGCCGGTCGCAACTTACTCGTAATATAACCAAATTTACCAAATATTATATTTAAGTCGCGGGCCCCCACAGGGGATTTGGGATTGGGAATTTGCATTGAATTATTATGAGATCATCGAATGAATAATCAAGAGAAAGCAATTACATTGTCGCTGTCTTGGAGCATTCCCCGGCTATTATTATATAATGAAACATTGCATCGATTTCTCGGGCGCTTGAAATTTGCCATAGCCGCGCTACTCTCTCCACTACCCGCTTACCCGCCGACTACCCTTGGTTACCCGCTCACTGCTCTCTCGCTAGCCTCGACTACCCGCATTTAATCGCAGTTTCCGGTATACGCGGAAGAGTATTGCGGGTAGCGGAGAGTAGTCGGCGGGTAACCGGGTGACGGACAGAGAGTAGCGCGCGGGTATTTTACTAAGATGCCCCTCGAGAAAGAGCATATCTATATAGGAGGTTCTCTAGCTTCTTCGAGGGTACAAAAAAATCTCAAAAAATGCATTCACGACGTGAAAGGGACTAGGCGGTTAAGCATGGTGAAGTGGACCTTGTCAGATATGGCTCCGAAAGTATTTTTCCCCACTTTCTAACACCAAATGATGGGGGAAGCAAAGGTTTGTAGGTCCCAAAATCGCCCCTGTTTTTTACGGCACCCCAGAAACCCTCTAAAAACGCTAAAAATCGAAGTTCCTTCTATCAAATCGCATTCTGACGCATTTCAACGAATCGATCTGAAAATTTTTTGACATATTTTTGAAATGTGGTCAATCATGAAGAAAATATTTTCATTCCGACAACTCTCGATTGAGACCCTAAAAAAAATTCTTCAAAACTTCAAAGTCAATTTTCTCATGTAAATTGGAGAGAACTATATTAGAAAACCATTGCATCGTGTTTATCAGGTCATTCTGCATCGAAAACGGGTATTTTTGGGATTTTTTAGGTGGTGGAACATGGTCAAAAATCTAAAAAATCGTTTACAAAGCAAATTTTGATTCAGTAATTTGCATCTTCTGCGCATGCGCGTCCTCCTACGTCTCTGAAAGTATTCTCAATCGATAGCTGATGCAATTTCCTTTAAAATGACCCCATGAGAAAGTCAATTTGATGCAGTAAAACCTGAGATCTAGCTAGTTTAAGAAATGGAAAAATCCAAGGTACCAAATCCGTGAAGCCGTGACTCCTTCAATGGGCCCGAAAAGTGCGAATTTTGAGTCGGACTGTTTCAAAGATGTGAACATATGTTTTCGATGTAATTTTTGACGTAGAAACCGAATCCGTGGTCAGTTTCATTCCAAACCCTCGAGATCTTTCATTATACTCAAAAACCCGACCGGAGAGTGTACGGCCGTTTACATCCTTTTCCCACACATTTGAAATGTGTGTTGAATATAGGCAAAGGTTTGAACTAGTCGCGTAGAGGATGCAAGTATGTTTTCCTTTGTATTTTAACCAGCTGAAGACGATTTCGATGATTTCGAGGCTTGGGGATGACTTGGGAATGAGATTTGGGCTGATGGAGACAATATTTTGTTACATGTTCTTATCAGAGAGAACTGCATCATGCACCTTACATCTCTCTCTCGAGTTATTTATGTGCCTCAAAACCATCGCTATTGTCTTCAGCTGGTCAAAATACAAAGGAAAATATACTTGCATCCTCTATGCGACAAGTTCAAACCTTTGCGGATACTCATCATACATCTCAAATGTGTAGAAAAAGGCTGGAAATGGCCATACACCCTCTAGTCGGTTTTTTGAGTGTCATCAAAAATCTTGAAGGTTCGGAACAAAACTGACCACGGATTCGGTTTCTACGTCAGAAATTACATCGAAAACACATGTTCACATCTTTGAAACAGTCCGACTCAAAATTCGCACTTTTCGGGCCCATTGAAGGAGCCACGGCTTCACGGATTTGGTACCTTGGATTTTTCCATTTCTTAAACTAGCTAGATCTCAGGTTTTACTGCATCAAATTGACTTTCTCAAGGGGTCATTTTGAAGGAAATTGCATCAGCTATTGATTAAGAATACTTTCAGAGACGTAGGAGGACGCGCATGCGGAGAAGATGCAAATTACTGAATCAAAATTTGCTTTGAAAACGATTTTTTAGATTTTTGACCATGTTCCACCACCTAAAAAATCCCAAAAATACCCGTTCTCGATGCAAAATGACCTGATAAACACGATGCAATGGTTTTCCAACATATTTCTTCCCAATTTACATGAGAAAATTGACTTTGAAGTTTTGAAGAATTTTTTTTAGGGCCTCGATCGAGAGTTGTCGGAATGAAAATATTTTCTTCATGATTGACCACATTTCAAAAGTATGTCAAAAAATTTTCAGATCGATTCGTTGAAATGCGTCAGAATGCGATTTGATAGAAGGAACTTCGATTTTTAGCGTTTTTTAGAGGGTTTCTGGGGTGCCGTAAAAAACAGGGGCGATTTTGGGACCTACAAACCTTTGCTTCCCCCATCATTTGGTGTTAGAAAGTGGGGAAAAATATTTTCGGGGCCATATCTGACAAGGTCCACTTCACCATGCTTAACCGCCTAGTCCCTTTGATGACCAAAACAGCCCACTCTCAATTTAGGTGTGAAAGGCCCCAATTCGCCTCCAAAATGCAAAAGTCCAAACGTACGTATTTTTGCAGCCCATAAATATTTCTATAATTTGGGAACAAACAGAGAAAGATGATGTTCTGAGTTCAGATTCGTGCTCAGCAGCTCAAAGAATGCCAGAAGTGGCTTCCACCTTCTTGGATTAGAATATTTCTCTTTCTGTGGGCCGGTGTAATCAAGATGAATAAAAATTGAAGAATCGATATCAATTTATTCATTTTCATTAACCCGTCCATTACACAATGGCCCTTGGTATCAGAAATGCTACTTTTTCATCAGAATGTATTTCTAGGGTGGAAAAATGGTGAAAAATGTGAAAATCAGGATTTAGAAAAATTGTCGCTTTTCATATTTTTCCTTCGCATGATTCTATATTGAGACCCTATTCGGGTGCAATGTCGTTCCTTGTAGTGACGGAGATTCTTCAAATTTTTTCGATGCATAACTAGGAAACCATCACGATTTATTGGAATTCGATAATATCCCCTGGAGGAGACAAAGTGAACGGGTTAATGATCAATTTTTCTAGAGTTCCTGCGATTCAGATAGATTATGTATATATCCTCAATGCATTCGATATCTGATCTTCTTGAACTAGGATTTCTCCCGCCTCTGAGTTCATTCGAATGATTAGTTGCCTTGTATTAATGACATTTCTTCAGATTTTTTCGATGTATTTTGGATTTGGAATGAATCAATTTCTGATCTTTGCTGAAGGATTCTATTTCGATCCCGACATCAGTTATGACAGTATAAGATTCCTGAGAAAATTCTTTAAAAACTCGAATCAATATCTTTTTATGATCTTTGGAGCAGTTCTTTTGAGACTCTCCTATACGACGAATCTTTGACCCATCTGTCCGAGCTTCCAAGTATGTGCTTGGGATTAACTTTATTTCATGACAGAGATTTTGGTTTGAACCTTTGGATATTTGCGAGTTTTTTTACCATGAAGCAAAAAATAACTGAAAGTAAGTTCTCGATGATTTCATCTAGTTGATCGATAATTATATCGTCACTATATATATATAAATAGGTAACGACGTCATATGAGAAAAGGTAGGGTGATTATGAATCATAATTGCGAGCTTAAGTTAATCAAAATAATTTCATTTATTCATAAAATGACTCTAACACTGTAAAAAAATAATTGAATCACCACATGTGATATTTCGTTTAAACATATAAATTTCCAAATAGTTACTTCATGCTTGTACATATAAAAAAATATCTTATTTCGTGCATGACTTACGTCGTGCAGATGATGAAAAAACCTAACTCAATGATTTTACACAAATACTAACTTCCAATAAGAGTTGTATTCTGAAGATAGAAATAACTCTCCAATAAATGAATTTGAATAAAAGATTGGAAACTAATAAGGGGACATGCCTACTGGCTATACATATGTGGTCAGATTACCGTGTCTGCATATAGCAGTGTACCCATCTGATACCTATACCGAGTAGCATGTAGCTATAAAAGGTATAAAACTGCTTACAAGCTTTTGCTTGTGTCTCGGACTGAGGATGACAATTGCCACAAGAAATGAGGGTAATCATTCAAGTGGTCATATAATTTACATATGGGTAATTTCATTAGCCACCTATTGGCGAAACATCAAACGAAAATACCACGTGTCATGAGATTAGCGGGTGGTTTGGAATGGTAATTATACACTTTGTTAATAACTTCATATTCCATAACTGAATATTGATGAGACTGATATTGTAATTTCTTCTTCCAGGCTGCAACATGTCTTGTTAATTTACAGGACACGCCAATAATATTTCCATGAAAAATCCTCATAAAAAAGTCCCATAGATTTGAATCTGGCGCCCTTAAGCATGCGGGTATGATCAATGTGTTTGACCAATCAATGGATGGCAGTGTATGGCAGACGACATCAAGATATACAGTGCATCAATCATATGATTTGTGGTTATGGCAGGTGTTGTTTACTTTCAACGATCAGCTGGGTATTGTGAGTATTGCAAAATAATTATAAATAAACAGCAGCAGTGGGTAAGTAAACCTGAAACATATTACTAGAAGCATGTGTAAGCATATCATGGGTGTTAGTACTCATGGTATGATGTGATGTAATATATTAGTGTTTTGGTGATGGATGTTGATGTGTGATTCTTGCAACTAATGAACAAACTATTGTTTTTGCATGATGATAATATTATATGGATTGGGTACTAATAATTTATGTAGTCCTGATGTCAGGAAATTGATCCCTTATGTGACTTCACAGTGGAACTTGGTGCATCAACTGGGAAGGATGGCCCATGTTATGAGCCAGAGGCATCAGTTGAGCTGCGTTGGACATTCCTCATCATCAGATGGGAGCCAAAGTGCAGAATCTACATCATTTCCTCAGGGTGGAAGGGATTCTAGGCTTCAGAGGGAGAAATAGGTATGGATTTTTGACTTTTTTTGACCTTCCAATGTAAATTTCTGTTTTACTATTTATATATGGACTTGCTCAACCATCGATGTTGAGTGAGTATAAAATATAATCAGCAGATGGCTGTCACATTATATGTGCAGTTATATGCACTGACAACTATTGTGAATATGGTCAGAATGAATGAAACTGAATGAATTGGCTTCCGCATGAACTCTTTTCTAGTACTAATGTTTCTTTTCTTACTAATAAAGAATGGAATATATTATCAAATACTAATTCATGTTTTTATGCTGCTGATACCACTTAATGTCCAAAATCCTAGTTTGGCTTCCTGATTACCTGAAGTTGTTCCAGACTTCTGCTTCTTGCCTAAATCCATTATTTGACTACCACCGCTGGACTAATATATGATAAGCAAGTACTACAGAGATAGGTAACTTGTATCAGACATGCTTCTATTGTTAATTAATGTTAATCTACTTGATTAAGGATTGTTAATAACTCATATATTTGTTTTAGGTGCAGACAACTAAAACAATCAACTAAACCATAATCCAAAATCTAAATATTAGTTTTTCATTCGCATGAATCAAAAATTCAAATTGATATATTTAAAATGCAAAATTGCCCTAACGTGAGCGTTGCAGAAGGAGGATTTTAGAGTGTTTTACCACTTTTACCACATCGTTGATTGAAACATTGAAAAACAGTGAACCAAGATGTAAGCCTTGAGGGACACCAGATTCAACTTCAAATGGGTCTGATAATCTTCCATTCATTCTAACAGCTTGTTTCTGGCCAGATAAGGAAGATGAAATCCACTTCAACATTATGCCATCTAGACCGTAGTACTGTAACTTGTATAATAATATTTATGTTACTAGTGTCCAAAAATCGCAACTTGAACATGATTTTTGAGCACTCGTAACATGAAATATTGTATGACACTGCAAGCGGACGGATAGTTTTGTTACGAAAGACTCATAACACTCGCTTCGCTCGTGTCATAACCAGTCCTTCGTACAAAACTACCCGTCCACGTGCAGTGTCATAAAGTACTATTCATGACAGACAGAGTCGGAAGCTTTCACCATGTCTGTATAAACCACATCTAATTGAGAGCCTTCGTCAAAAGCTTCTACAACCGTTTCAGTAAAAACCGTCAAGTTGATTACCGTAGACCATGCCGCTGATTCGATATAGTGCAGTGTCACTTCTGTGAGAGTTTTTTTTCAACCAGAGAATCAAAAATCTTAGGGAAAATACTGTATTTAGATATAGGCCTGTAATTTTTCACTAAGTGAGGGTCACCAGTCTTGAGAATAGGTGAGATCCAACAATTTCTCCATAATGATGGGAAACAGCCTGGGTCACGTGACCATTTGAATAGAATATAAAGTGGTTCAATCAAAAACATAGAGCATTTTCTTACAAAGACAGCATGTATACCATCTGGTCCGAGACCCAGACTATTTTTCAGATTATTAATTTCTTGGTAGATCTCATCCCTCTCTAAGGATAAACTGAAAATATTTTTACACGATAACGTATTAGGCATACTTGGAACATGATCAATATCTACCTTCGTGTAGAATATGGCAAAATAATCAGCAAATAAGTTAACGGCACTCTGTTCATCATTAGACATGGATTGATCATGTCTCAACTCAACTGGTATTGAATTGTTCACTGATTTATCATTCACAAACCTCCAGAAGGATTTAGAATCTGATTGTATGTTTCACTCGATACTACTTATGTAGTTATTATACGCTTGGGAAACGAGTTTCTTACACTTTGACCTCTGTTTCCTGAAAATCTCATAATCCGAGTCCGAATCACTTTCTTTGTAAATGGAATGATATTTTTTCTTTAAGCATATTTCTTCTTTTTAATACTTCTGGGATACCATTTTGGATACTCAGAAGTAACTTTCCCTTTGAAAGGTACACTACAGCCCATGATTTGGAGAATTAATTTATAAAACTTATCAATTGCAGAATCAAGATCAGAAGTGTTAACAAAAAATTCATTCCAATCTACCTTTTTCGGACTTCGTGAATACCCTGATAATTTGCAGCCCAATAATTGAAAGAAAAATCAGTAGTTTCCCAGTTCAATCCACTTTGCATCAAAAACTTACATGTATACCCCTCATGGAACAGACTAGGTTCAATAGAAGGGTCAGCACTTACTTCAAAGGAAGCATTATCAATATCAGTGAAAACTAAATCTAAAAAGTTTTCTTTAGCATCTGCTACACCATAGCACTGCTTCAGTCTAAGCTGGTTAACACACTGTTCCAGCTTATTGACACCATCACTGATAGTCCTGTTTACATGGTAACCTGTAGCGTAGATCAACTCTTCATCAGATATCCATTTATATCCAGGCAGGCCTTCACTTCCAGTGTCTATTCGTAACCATTGATACTCAAAATCACCTGCATGAGAGTAAATAATCTGGTACTCGAGAGTATTCTTCAAATAAATCAGTAGCCCTCCTCCTCTACTTTTACCACTCACACTTGTGTTTCTGTTGAGTCGAGCAAAATTATATCCAGGAATGGAGAGATCCTTATCTAATGTTACATTATCCAACCAAGTTTCAACTATACATATTATATAAAATTTCACACTAGATGAAAACACATTGTTTCTGAATAAAGGTACTCTACTCCTCAGACTACCCACATTATGTAAGTACAAAGTTAGTCCACTTTGTTTACTTTTTAGTTTTTAGATTTAGGCTCCTGACGGTTAGGACCAAATTGTTGTTGTTGAAATGTTGTTGACAAGCAGACATTTGAAAAATAGGTTGCTTTGATTTTTTCTTTCTCTTGTAGAAAAAGACTGAGTACTACTGTCTTCGCTGGAATCATCAAGGATTTCCTCACTATCCTGGTCTTGGCTTCCATGGACTATTTCAGGAACACCTCTCTTGTATTTAATCGAGATATTCAATTCACCCTTCTTCTTACGGGCTTCGACTTCTCTGACCAATTCGGATAAATACTGTTTATATTGAAGTGCACGGTCATTTGCAAACTTGATATCACCACAGTCAAAGGAGCGCTGATTTACCAAAATCCATTTAGCATCTTCTGCAGAAGCCAACATTAGTTTCATAGGTCTACACTCATTGTTTTCTTCAGACATTGTACCAAGTCTAATAAAATTCAAATCAGATGTATCAAAAGTAACTTCTTTAAACAATCTGGTGAACAATTTTTGAACTGCAGGATTATTCATAGTTCCAGGAACATTGAATATTATGACGTCTTTGCTGCGTGCAATCCTGTCTCATTCCAATGAATAACTGACTACTTATCTCATGAGGGTTAGTTGGAGCAGATTTCTCAAGGTTAATGACACGTTCGGTAATAGGGGACTGACATAATTCCGGGAAATGTTATATTTTGGGAGCTTGCAAAAAATAGATATAGGACAAAAAGTTGGAAATTTCTACGACGCCTCTATGGTTCTTAAATCATCATTGAAGTTTTGACAATTTGAATTAGCGCCATCCAATATGGCGGCGTCTACACATGTGCCGCTGTATTCCTCAACTGTTGTGATAATATTTCTCATCGGAAATTTTTATCTGAATCACAATCGAGAGCTTATTTTACTCAAATAATTGAAGTTCGTGGTGAGGAAACGCAAGTTTGCCTCAAATCATCGTGGAAAACATTCTGAAGTCACGTGACTCATGTGCATTCGCCACCATATTGAATGGCGCCAATTCAAAACCTGAAAAACTTCAGAGTCAAATTTAAGTCACTTTGACAACAGGAAATTATTCCCGAATTTCCACATATAGTGTCTAATTTAACGTGAACCTCCATAATATGAGCATTTTTTTATTTTATTTTCATTTTATTTCCAATATACGGGCTTAAACCCTTACAAAATATAAATATATATGGTGTAGCAGAGCTAGAATAGTAAGTAACAGGCAATAAATAAATTATAACAAATAACGGATTTATGGGTTATCTGACAACAATTTTGCTCGGCTCTTGAACTGACCCAAACGAAGGAATCTAATTTCTTCCGGGAAGGTGTTCCACATTCTTTTTAGTCTTATACTACAAGAATTGAGGTGTTTGTTCCAAGTGGAAACAATCTCTACAAAAGGTCAAACTTGGCGCAAAGGGTAATTAACACTTCTCGAGTCAAAACTAATTAGATCTTTGATATTGTTATGATTTTATTCTTCTTCATGCACTGAATGAAAAGTGCGGCCGCCGGGAAACAATCCGGTGACCTCTTGATCAAGAGTCTGACACGCTGTTGACTGAGCTAGTCCGGCCGCACCAAGTGGCGGTCCTTATATGCGATACACTTGAAGTGCGGGCGCCTGTGTAGCTTGCGCCCGTAACACACCCCCTGGGCGGAGTCGACGATGTCCTCATCGTCTGAACTTAATGTCATCGTCTTCTAATTGTCGTCTATGTAGATCCCGAGTCCATCTTGTCGGTACAGCAGGCCTACGCGTGGGCAGCGCCACCTAATGATCATCGTTTATTATCCTCCGAGTACGCAGTCCACTTGTGGGCGGGGTTCATCCCACTTCTGACACCAGTTGTTATGATTTTATTCTTCTTCATGCACTGAATAAAAAGTGCGGCCGCCGGGAAACAATCCGGCGACCTCTTGATCAAGAGTCTGACACGCTGTTGACTGATCTAGTCCGGTCGCACCAAGTGGCGGTCCTTATATGCGATACACTTGAAGTGCAGGCGCCTGTGTAGCTTGCGCCCGTAACAATATCAGCAACATAATTGTGCACGATTTTATAGGAAAGTAGATAATCGTGGTAACAGAAATAAGATTTGATGGAAGTAAGCCCACATAGATGGAGAATTGATGAGTAATCATGATTGCTATAATGCACAGGGTTTCCATTTTTATAAGATAGAAACCTCAACATTTTATGGTGCACTGTATCTAAGTTGGATAATTTGTTAGCCATACATGGTCTCCATATTTGACAACCATAAAGTAAAGATGGCAAAACTAGAGATTTGTATAAATTCGCAATGCACATTACATTGGAAAACTTTTTGGTGTAGAATTTCAACATCCCGATTAGTTTACTACATCTACCAATGATAAAGTTTATGTGATAGCCAAAGTCCATTTTAGAGTCGAAAAATATACCGAGGCCCTTCACCACAGTGACTCTATTCAACAAAGTACCATCAATTTTATAATTAAATGAATATGGTTTATTACCTCTATGAAATGAGATAGAACTACATTTTTTGGCATTGAGTTTAAGGCCATTATCTTTGCACCAAAGAAAAATTGCATCTAAATCTTCTTGCAATCCTCGAATTTCATATTCAGAATTTGCAACTGAGTATGATTTGAGATCATCAGCGTATAAAAGAAATTTTGAGTGCTTTATAACACTTGGAAGGTCGTTAATGTAAACGCAAAACAACAGAGGACCTGAATGGAATCCTTGCGGAACTCCTGAGGAATTAATGATGGGTTTCGAAAGAGCATCTCTAATCAACACTTTCCGGGATCGGCTGTGTAGGTATGATTCAATCCACTTATGGAGAGATCCTTGAATTCCTAAATTCCATAACTTAGACAACAACCGCTTATGGTTTACGGTGTCAAAGGCTTTAGAAAAGTCTGTATAGATAGTATCCACCTGCAAATTCTCATTAAGAGCCTTAGATATAAAATGTTCAAAGATTACAAGATTAGAAATCGTCGATTTCCCTTTCACGAAGCCATGTTGTTCTTTGATGAGTTTAGAAGACAAAAAGTCAGTTAGATAAGATGTTGCAATAGAATCAGAGAGTTTGGCAATGCAGCCAATATTACATACTGGTCTATAATTCTGAATATCAAGCTTATCACCTCCCTTATGGATAGGTTTTATGATAGATTCTTTCCAAAGCTTGGGAAAAGTGCCAGTGGAGGAAGAATGATTAAAAATAGAAATAATAGGATATTCAAGTTGGAGTAGACAATTCTTCAAGAAAAAAGGTGGAAATAGTTCATTTTTTGGATTCATACTATCATTGAATTTGTTAACTTCAGAAATAAACCTTTCTGACGAAATTTTCACGTTAGATAGAACATCGACAGGCTGTAGGCATTCAATTTCGGGTAGATTTTGATCTGTAAAGACGGATCCAAAGTAGTCTGCAAATGCGTTTGCTGAATCTGAGTCAGACTCAAAAGTATTGCCATCTAGTTGGAATTCTGATGGAAGAACATTAGGATTAGTTTTACTATGAAAATGTTGCCAAAATCTTCTGGAGTTTCCAAAAAAATCAGACTCAAGCTTACTAATGTAGAATTTATACTTAATTCTAGAAAGTCTAATACACTCTGCGCGTAACTTTTTGAGAATAATATAATCTTCCAGGCGATTCGATAGTTTCCATCGGAGATGAGCACTTTTTTATCGAATACCTTGTCTTTCAAGTCCTGGTCATACCATGGAGGGAACGAGTGATGTTTCATTCGAATACGTGGGACAAATTTATCAATAATAGGTCCCATATGAGAAATGAATACGTCTAGCATTGAATCACTGTCACAGCCACGAAACTCAGCATTCCAATTTATCTTCAAAAGCTCCTTGTGTATACTAGCGTAATCAGCCTTCTTATAATTCAGTCTACAGATGACCTCTTCAGATTCCACATCCAGCGAGAATGTAAAGTGCCATAGTGAAGGAGTGTGATGAGAATCAGGCTCATTAACCACTCCTGAGAGTCAATTTCTTCAGCAGCACTACATGGTGTAAATAAAAGGTCCAAAGAGTAGTTTTTGAGTATGTGATTTGACATGAGTTGACTGACATTCAATGCTGCTAATGATGATATTATTATACTTGCACATGATGAACTGACGGGCGTAGTCTTCTAGTCAGTAATCATTTGAAATGGATCTTGCTGTCAGGTAACATGCGGCAGGTTAAAATCACCCAGAATAATTTATGCTCATTATGACTGGCTGCAATACTGTCAATCTCCTTAGCAAACTTCTCAAAGTGATCAGTTGGTGATAGAGGCTTGAAGTAAGCAACAATAAATATGAGCTTGATGGATCCTGTTAACTCGATGGCAATGTATTCACCACATTCAACTTCAGAAAGTGGACATCTTGATTTCAAATGACTTTTAATAGCTACAAAGACACCATCTGCTCTTGTTTGCCTACCAGCTCTGTAAATACTATATCCTTCTAGTACCGTAGTAATATCACTGTTTAGCCATGATTCATGGCTAAACAGTGATATTACTACGGTATGACAGTCGATGTCGTGTCTTTTGTCGAAAGATAATCAATCTCAAGATCTCTCAACTTATTCTCATTTACAGCGATCTTTTTCTTAAAATCGTTTCCAATGTTTTTCAATCCATGTAAGCGCGAATTCATTGCTGCTCGAGCCTTGTTCATTCCAAATTTGAATCTTGACATATCTTGAGCTAATTTCGAAGATTGAGAACCATACTCGCTTAGTTTGGAAATCAAGCCATCTTCGGTCGGATTCATCGAAAAATTTACAATTTCAACAATTTTTCCCATCACTTTTGTCTCGCTTTCATTGAGATCATCGAGGAATTTGTTTGCAATGTCATTGATGGCAAGATCTTTTTGTATCTCTTGAGCCAAATTTGTCGATTCAGATATCTGATGATCATATCGCCCCATAATGGCGTAAATCATTGATTGCAAAAACAGCTTGGTTTTTGAAAACATGTTCATCGAGCTTTGATGAGTTGCTAGAATGAAAAACCATAAAATTTAGAATTTCTTATCAAAAAATGTATCATCAAGCTCACATACCTCGAATCATTAGATCGAATAATTTTTTCTCGCTGTCCCCTGTTGACGCTGCTGATGATGACGGCAAAGACTCGCTCGCGATAGTCTGCGTATGATTATCACGTGGATGTGGATTTTCAGTAGGCGAAAGATTAGATATGCTAGGAACTCGATCGCTCCGTTTTGATTCGTCTGCATCACCCTCCATATTGTCAAGAGAATTCATTGTGACCGCATGATTCACTCGAGATTTGAACTCGTCGAAAGATGAGGGACAAGTGCTGAAATTGTCGGGAGAGGCAATATCTTATATTATGTAGCCCCCACCTCGCAGCTCGTCGAGAATTTCTAATATCTGAAAGACAAGTCTCGTGTATATTATCAATGCTAATGCAATCTGTAGCAACTCACCTCATTGTCGAGACCTGTATTACCCGCCTCGCTAGATCGAATCAATAACTCCAGCCGCTCAACTAATTCATTTGGATCGTTGTGAAAAAGATAATCCGGATAGCTATCCCGATGTACAATCATCTGTCCCGCCTCCTGTCGTAATAGTTGCCCTTAATGACGCAAACCACATTCTTTTTTATAATTGCTCGAGTTGAAGCGTTCTTTCCTTTGAGCCCTAGCTCAAAAAGAGGCTTGATGATTCGCGTGTATTTGAAGCTGCGACTGCTCTCAACTCTGCCGCGGGTCTCGTGGTCTGCCTTGTGAGCCGATGATGCCTCCAAAAATTGTGCATATTTATGCAAATCTTCTCGAGTATAGCTGCCCTGCTCGGGAATTTTTCTGAACAAAAATTCAAGAAGCCCCGTCATTGCCTGTAGCTTGAGATTATCGCTCATGACAATTTGATCTCAATTTGTACCATTAATGATGCTCAGAGAGTTCATTACCGGTCAGCACCCTCGGCTATGGGGCCCAAAACAGGGCGAAATCGAGCTTTGAGCAATTCTTCGCCCAGTTATGACGCCACTGTGGGTTGTAGGATGTTCCAATGGATCCGAAACTCTACAGAGCCTCAGATCAAGTGGTTATGCTTCATTGATGATGCCCAGAGAGTTTATAACCAGTCAGCACCCTCGGCTATGGGGCCCAAAAGGGGGCGAAACCGAGCTTTGGGCAGTTATCCGCGCAGTTACGACGCCCCTGTGGGTTGTAGGATGTTCCAATGGACCCGAAACTCTACAGAACCTCAGATCAAGTAGTTATGTACCATGAATGATGCCCAGAGAGTTCATTACCGGTCAGCACCCTCGGCTATGGGGCCCAAAACAGGGTGAAATCGAGCTTTGAGCAATTCTTCGCCCAGTTATGACGCCACTGTGGGTTGTAGGATGTTCCAATGGATCCGAAACTCTACAGAGCCTCAGATTGAGTGGTTATGTTTCATTGATGATGCCCAGAGAGTTTATTACCAGTCAGCACCCTCAGCTATGGGGCCCAAAAAGGGGCGAAACCGAGCTTTCGGCAATTATCCGCGCAGTTATGACGCCCCTGTGGGTTGTAGGATGTTCCAATGGACCCGAAACTCTACAGAACCTCAGATCAAGTGGTTATGTACTATGAATGATGCCCAGAAAATTTATTACCGGGTAGCACCCTCGGCTATGGGGCCAAAAACAGGGCGAAATCGAGCTTTGGGCAGTCATCCGCGCAGTTATGACGCCACTGTGGGTTGTAGGATGTTCCAATGGATCCGAACCTCTACAGAGCCTCAGATCAAGTGGTTATGCTTCATTGATGATGCCCAGAGAGTTTATTACCAGTCAGCACCCTCGGCTATGGGGCCCAAAAGGGGGCGAAACCGAGCTTTGGGCAGTTATCCGCGCAGTTACGACGCCCCTGTGGGTTGTAGGATGTTCCAATGGACCCGAAACTCTACAGAACCTCAGATCAAGTGGTTATGTACCATGAATGATGCCCAGAGAGTTCATTACCGGTCAGCACCCTCGGCTATGGGGCCCAAAACAGGGCGAAATCGAGCTTTGAGCAATTCTTCGCCCAGTTATGACGCCACTGTGGGTTGTAGGATGTTCCAATGGATCCGAAACTCTACAGAGCCTCAGATCAAGTGGTTATGTTTCATTGATGATGCCCAGAGAGTTTATTACCAGTCAGCACCCTCGGCTATGGGGCCCAAAAAGGGGCGAAACCGAGCTTTCGGCAATTATCCGCGCAGTTATGACGCCCCGGTGGGTTGTAGGATGTTCCAATGGACCCGAAACTCTACAGAACCTCAGATCAAGTGGTTATGTACCATGAATGATGCCCAGAGAATTTATTACCGGGTAGCACCCTCGGCTATGGGGCCCAAAACAGGGCGAAATCGAGCTTTGGGCAGTCATCCGCGCTGTTATGACGCCACTGTGGGTTGTAGGATGTTCCAGTGGACCCGAAACTCTACAGAACCTCAGATCAAGTGGTTATGTACCATTGATGATGCCCAGAGAATTTATTACCAGTCAGCACCCTCGGCTATGGGGCCCAAAAGAGGGCGAAACCGAGCTTTCGGCAATTATCCGCGCAGTTATGACGCCACTGTGGGTTGTAAGATCATCCAATGCACCCGAAACTCTACAGAACTTCAGATCAAGTGGTTATGTAGCATTGATGATAACCAGAGAATTCATTACCGGTCAGCACCCTCGGCTATGGGGCCCAAAACAGGGCGAAATCGAGCTTTGAGCAATTCTTCGCCCAGTTATGACGCCACTGTGGGTTGTAGGATGTTCCAATGGATCCGAAACTCTACAGAGCCTCAGATCAAGTGGTTATGCTTCATTGATGATGCCCAGAGAGTTTATTACCAGTCAGCAGCCTCGGCTATGGGGCCCAAAAGGGGGCGAAACCGAGCTTTGGGCAGTTATCCGCGCAGTTACGACGCCTCTGTGGGTTGTAGGATGTTCCAATGGACCCGAAACTCTACAGAACCTCAGATCAAGTAGTTATGTACCATGAATGATGCCCAGAGAGTTCATTACCGGTCAGCACCCTCGGCTATGGGGCCCAAAACAGGGTGAAATCGAGCTTTGAGCAATTCTTCGCCCAGTTATGACGCCACTGTGGGTTGTAGGATGTTCCAATGGATCCGAAACTCTACAGAGCCTCAGATTAAGTGGTTATGTTTCATTGATGATGCCCAGAGAGTTTATTACCAGTCAGCACCCTCAGCTATGGGGCCCAAAAAGGGGCGAAACCGAGCTTTCGGCAATTATCCGCGCAGTTATGACGCCCCTGTGGGTTGTAGGATGTTCCAATGGACCCGAAACTCTACAGAACCTCAGATCAAGTGGTTATGTACTATGAATGATGCCCAGAGAATTTATTACCGGGTAGCACCCTCGGCTATGGGGCCAAAAACAGGGCGAAATCGAGCTTTGGGCAGTCATCCGCGCAGTTATGACGCCACTGTGGGTTGTAGGATGTTCCAATGGATCCTAAACTCTACAGAACCTCAGATCAAGTGGTTATGTACCATGAATGATGCCCAGAGAATTTATTACCGGGTAGCACCCTCGGCTATGGGGCCCAAAACAGGGCGAAATCGAGCTTTGGGCAGTCATCCGCGCTGTTATGACGCCACTGTGGGTTGTAGGATGTTCCAGTGGACCCGAAACTCTACAGAACCTCAGATCAAGTGGTTATGTACCATTGATGATGCCCAGAGAATTTATTACCAGTCAGCACCCTCGGCTATGGGGCCCAAAAGAGGGCGAAACCGAGCTTTCGGCAATTATCCGCGCAGTTATGACGCCACTGTGGGTTGTAAGATCATCCAATGCACCCGAAACTCTACAGAACTTCAGATCAAGTGGTTATGTAGCATTGATGATAACCAGAGAATTCATTACCGGTCAGCACCCTCGGCTATGGGGCCCAAAACAGGGCGAAATCGAGCTTTGAGCAATTCTTCGCCCAGTTATGACGCCACTGTGGGTTGTAGGATGTTCCAATGGATCCGAAACTCTACAGAGCCTCAGATCAAGTGGTTATGCTTCATTGATGATGCCCAGAGAGTTTATTACCAGTCAGCAGCCTCGGCTATGGGGCCCAAAAGGGGGCGAAACCGAGCTTTGGGCAGTTATCCGCGCAGTTACGACGCCTCTGTGGGTTGTAGGATGTTCCAATGGACCCGAAACTCTACAGAACCTCAGATCAAGTAGTTATGTACCATGAATGATGCCCAGAGAGTTCATTACCGGTCAGCACCCTCGGCTATGGGGCCCAAAACAGGGTGAAATCGAGCTTTGAGCAATTCTTCGCCCAGTTATGACGCCACTGTGGGTTGTAGGATGTTCCAATGGATCCGAAACTCTACAGAGCCTCAGATTAAGTGGTTATGTTTCATTGATGATGCCCAGAGAGTTTATTACCAGTCAGCACCCTCAGCTATGGGGCCCAAAAAGGGGCGAAACCGAGCTTTCGGCAATTATCCGCGCAGTTATGACGCCCCTGTGGGTTGTAGGATGTTCCAATGGACCCGAAACTCTACAGAACCTCAGATCAAGTGGTTATGTACTATGAATGATGCCCAGAGAATTTATTACCGGGTAGCACCCTCGGCTATGGGGCCAAAAACAGGGCGAAATCGAGCTTTGGGCAGTCATCCGCGCAGTTATGACGCCACTGTGGGTTGTAGGATGTTCCAATGGATCCTAAACTCTACAGAACCTCAGATCAAGTGGTTATGTACCATGAATGATGCCCAGAGAATTTATTACCGGGTAGCACCCTCGGCTATGGGGCCCAAAACAGGGCGAAATCGAGCTC
The DNA here is from genome assembly GCA_029851415.1 of Eretmocerus hayati. NCBI lineage: Eukaryota > Metazoa > Arthropoda > Insecta > Hymenoptera > Aphelinidae > Eretmocerus > Eretmocerus hayati. Next base: position 46,770,456 of record CM056744.1, read on the forward strand.
TGGGCAGTCATCCGCGCAGTTATGACGCCACTGTGGGTTGTAGGATGTTCCAGTGGACCCGAAACTCTACAGAACCTCAGATCAAGTGGTTATGTACCATTGATGATGCCCAGAGAATTTATTACCAGTCAGCACCCTCGGCTATGGGGCCCAAAAGAGGGCGAAACCGAGCTTTGGGCAGTTATCCGCGCAGTTACGACGCCCCTGTGGGTTGTAGGATGTTCCAATGGACCCGAAACTCTACAGAACCTCAGATCAAGTAGTTATGTACCATGAATGATGCCCAGAGAGTTCATTACCGGTCAGCACCCTCGGCTATGGGGCCCAAAACAGGGCGAAATCGAGCTTTGAGCAATTCTTCGCCCAGTTATGACGCCACTGTGGGTTGTAGGATGTTTCAATGGACCCGAAACTCTACAGAACCTCAGATCAAGTGGTTATGTACCATGAATGATGCCCAGAGAATTTATTACCGGGTAGCACCCTCGGCTATGGGGCCCAAAACAGGGCGAAATCGAGCTTTGGGCAGTCATCCGCGCAGTTATGACGCCACTGTGGGTTGTAGGATGTTCCAGTGGACCCGAAACTCTACAGAACCTCAGATCAAGTGGTTATGTACCATTGATGATGCCCAGAGAATTTATTACCAGTCAGCACCCTCGGCTATGGGGCCCAAAAGAGGGCGAAACCGAGCTTTCGGCAATTATCCGCGCAGTTATGACGCCACTGTGGGTTGTAAGATCATCCAATGCACCCGAAACTCTACAGAACTTCAGATCAAGTGGTTATGTAGCATTGATGATAACCAGAGAATTCATTACCGGTCAGCACCCTCGGCTATGGGGCCCAAAACAGGGCGAAATCGAGCTTTGAGCAATTATCTGCGCAGTTATGACGCCACTGTGGGTTGTAGGATGATCCAATGGTCCTGAAACTCCACAGAGCCTCAGATCGAGTGGTTATGTACCATCGATGATGCCCAGAGAATTTATCACCAGTCAGCACCCTCGGCTATGGGGCCCAAAAGAGGGCGAAACCGAGCTTTGGGCAGTTATCCGCGCAGTTATGACGCCACTGTGGGTTGTAAGATCATCCAATGCACCCGAAACTCTACAGAACCTTAGATCGAGTGGTTATGTAGCATTGATGATGCCCAGAGAATTCATTACCGGTCGGCACCCTCGGCTATGGGGCCCAAAACAGGGCGAAATCGAGCTTTGAGCAATTCTTTGCCCAGTTATGACGCCACTGTGAGTTGTAGGATGTTCCAATGGACTCGAAACTCTACAGAGCCCCAGATCGAGTGGTGATGTACCAATAATGATGCCCAGAGAATTTATTACCAGTCAGCACCCTCGGCTATGGGGCCCAAAAGAGGGCGAAACCGAGCTTTGGGCAGTTATCCGCGCAGTTATGACGCCACTGTGAGTTGTAAGATCATCTAATGCACCCGAAACTCTACAGAACCCTAGATCGAGTGGTTATGTAGCATTGATGATGCCCAGAGAATTCATTCCCGGTCAGCACCCTCGGCTATTGGGCCCAAAACAGGGCGAAATCGAGCTTTGAGCAATTCTTTGCCCAGTTATGACGCCACTGTGGGTTGTAGGATGTTCCAATGGACTCGAAGCTCTACAGAGCCTCAGATCAAGTGGTAATCTACCATTGATGATGCCAAGAGAATTTATTACCAGTAAGCACCCTCGGCTATGGGGCCCAAAAGAGGGCGAAACCGATGTTTGACCAATTATCTGCGCAGTTATGACGCCACTGTGGGTTGTAGGATGTTCCAATGGACCCGAAACTCCACAGAGCCTCAGATCAAGTATCCATGTACCATTGATGATGCCCAGAGAATTTATTCCCAGTCAGCACCCTCGGCTATGGGGCCCAAAAGAGGGTGAAACCGAGCTTTGGGCAGTTATCCGCGCAGTTATGACGCCACTGTGGGTTGTAAGATCATCCAATGCACCCGAAACTCTACAGAACCTCAGATCAAGTGGTTATGTAGCATTGATGATGCCCAGAGAATTCATGACCGGTCAGCGACCTCGGCTATGGGGCCCAAAACAGGGCGAAATCGAGCTCTGAGCAATTCTTTGCCCAGTTATGACGCCACTGTGGGTTGTAGGATGTTCCAATGGACTCGAAACTCTACAGAGCCTCAGATTGAGTGGTGATGTACCATTAATGATGCCCAGAGAATTTATTTCCATTCAGCACCCTCGGCTATGGGGCCCAAAAGAGGGCGAAACCGAGCTTTGAGCAATTCTTTGCCCAGTTATGACGCCACTGTGGGTTGTAGGATATTCCAATGGACTCGAAACTCTACAGAGCCTCAGATCGAGTGGTGATGTACCATTAGTGATGCCCAGAGAATTCATTACCAGTCAGCACCTTCCGCTATGGGGCCCAAAAGAGGGCGAAACCGAGCTATGAGCAATTATCTGCGCAGTTATGACGCCGCTGTGGATTGTAGGATGTTCCAATGGACCCAAAACTCTACAGAGCCTCAGATCAAGTAGTTATGTACCATTGATGATGCCCAGAGAATTTATTACCAGTCAGCACCCTCGGCTATGGGGCCCAAAAGAGGGCGAAACCGAGCTTTGGGCAGTTATCCTCGCAGCTGTGACGCCACTGTGGGTTGTAAGATCTTCCATGGACCCGAAACTCTACAGAACCTCAGATCAAGTGGTTATGTACCATCAATGTTGCCCAGAGAATTCATCACCGGTCAGCATCCTCGGCTATGGGGCCCAAAAGAGGGCAAAATCGAGCTTTGGGCAGTTATCCGCGCAGTTATGACGCGACTGTGTGTTGGAGGATGATCCAATGGACCCGAAACTCTACAGAACCTCAGATAAATCAGTCACATATCATCTGCAATGCCCAAAGAATCTCTTACCGGTCAGTACCCGGGTCCTTGGCTATGGTTCCGAGTCATCAGTTCGAACCAGCATTTAGTCACGGCTTATAGAGTCTGGAGCACACCTCGGCTGGAGTTGTCTCAGACTGGCTCATAGCTTCATGGAACCTCACTCCAGATATTCGTCACCCGTCAATTATGTTCATCAGATCTATTACTAGTCAGCACCCACGGTGATGGGGCCCCGAATGAGCAAACTTATGCACATGTAGCGAATTACGCAGTTCGAACGACCCCAAGAGCTGTATGCAACCGTCACCGATTCATAACTCCATGAAATCTTAGTTCGGGTACTGATCCATTATCAGGAATGCCTATATAATTGAACACTGGTCTGAACCTTTGGTCATCGGGCCCGAGAATCAGTGGAATTTTCGAGCGAGTTTTGAGTCGCGCAGCTCAGACGGGCCAACCGCTTAGATGACGCTGAGAGTTGTAGATGGAAGGAATGGGCTCAAATATCCATGAGAAAGTTAAGACATCTGTCAATCATCTGGGAGGCCCAAGGTCAATCATCTGGGAGGCCCAAGGAATCCATGAACTGTGGACCGCTGGACGATCGAGTTCGAAGATCTTAAAGAATCAACTCCACTCGAGCTTAAATTTACCTGGCGCATACCACGGCGTAAATAATAATTTTCTCGTTCATGGTAGCATGGAAATCTGTCCCTGTTGCTATTCGTTCGAAAGTGCCGTTCCTTGACATCAAATACTATTTATTTTCATTTCTATAATAAAGAATCGGTTGAACAATAAATTGTATTGAGCGTGACTCTATCTGAGGTAATCTATTCCGCAAGCATTCATAAGGGATACAAATGATATTTCACTCATTCTTCGTCCTCGTGAGTGGGATTCACTAATATAATTACAGCAATGGCGACTTTCAGGCTTCCTTTTACCCTCACTACCTTTGCCACGCAATCATCCATCTGCTCCCACGCGTCACTTCCTTTCCTATAAGCATAAGCTTTGTAGTGTCCTCTGGTCTGTCCATCCTTATCCCGCGACCCTTCGATCCATTCAATCACACCACTCAATTCCAGTTCTCCTTCGCCATGTTCCGGATTTGCGAACAGTTTTGGTAGGTCATCTAACTTTGTTTTCGGGACTGTACTCCCATAAGCGATACACACATCCATCACCACCAATCTGTCTGGAATTCAAAGATGAAGAATTCATTATGACGATTTTACGGGAGTTAGGACCTTAAGTTATTTCTAGAGATTGAAAGAATGACTATATAGATAACAAATATTCCCGTGGCGATATCTAAAGAATATCTCTTTTCAATGAGATTGTTGTCAGTCAATCAATTCATCAATGAGCTATTTCACTGATCCTCGAGGTCTTGAATAAAGTTTCTCAGAATTTACTCTCCAAATGATAATTATGATGAAACAACTTCTCAAAGTCCATGAAAATCATCAATTTTGGAAGTGAGTATCATCAAAGAATGGGGGGGGGGGGGCGGGCCCTCATTCGTGCGCTTAATTTGACGATACTTTACGATTGGAGTGATAACATTAATCTTCGAGGGTTACGTGTGAAGAGAATAATCGAGATGAGCTCCAACACGGCGATTCAGAGCTTCATGAATGAAGCATTACCGATGCGAGCCCGATTTCAAGCGTGCCCAAATACGATTACAGAGAATTTCCTCTAGACGAAGATCACCCAAAGCATGGACAACAGGAGACAGCCGTGTCCTCGTGGACTTGTATCAAGGGCTCCTAGAGTCAGGTTGTTTGGCAAGGCCCTTTTGTGTGATGAGTTTGGTGGCGAATGTGCGTAATAGTATTTAGTGGCAACGTACCGTTACCAAATTCATTGTATCCGGTCGAATGGCAGTGGCACCGGTAACAGGTGAACGATAGTGTAATTAGTTGCATAATACGTTAATTTGAGTGAAACTCCTATGTTAATCTTAGAGTCAAGAGTGTCTCTAACATATCTTCCAATGGAATTATGAGCCTGTCCAGAGAACCTCCAGGCCGAATTAGGGCATGAACAACGCGGATAACGAGATTGAACACCATTTGTTAATAGTTCTGGAGTTCTGGCGAGTTCTACAATTTATTGCAACATCAGCCAGCCCGGTGGGTCTAAGTAGGATTTTCCCATGTTTTGGGCCCCATAGCCGAGGGTGCTGACTGGTAATGAATTCTCTGGGCATCATCAATGCTACACAACCACTTGATCTAAGGTTCTGTAGAGTTTCGGGTGCATTGGATCATCTTACAACCCAAAGTGGCGTCATAACTGCGCGGATAACTGCCCAAAGCTCGGTTTCGCCCTCTTTTGGGCCCCATAGCCGAGGGTGCTGACCGGTAATAAATTCTCTGGGCATCATCAATGGTACATAACCACTTGATCTAAGGTTCTGTAGAGTTTCGGGTGCATTGAATCATCTTACAACCCACAGTGGCGTCATAACTGCGCGGATGACTGCCAAAGCTCGGTTTCGCCCTGTTTTGGGCCCCATAGCAGAGGGTGCTGACTGGTAATAAATTCTCTGGGCATCATTAATGGTACATAACCACTTGATCTGAGGCTGTGTAGAGTTTCGGGTCCATTGGAACATCCTACAACCCACAGTGGCGTCTTAACTGGGCAAATAATTGCTCAAAGCTCGATTTCGCCCTGTTTTGGGCCCCATAGCCGGGGGTGCTGACCGGTAATAAATTCTCTGGGCATCATCAATGCTACATAACCACTTGATCTAAGGTTCTGTAGAGTTTCGGGTGCATTGAATCCTCTTACAACCCACAGTGGCGTCATAACTGCGAGGATAACTGCCCAAAGCTCGGTTTCGCCCTCTTTTGGGCCCCATAGCCGAGGGTGCTGACCGGTAATAAATTCTCTGGGCATCATCAATGGTACATAACTACTAGATCTAAGGTTCTGAAGAGTTTCGGGTGCATTGAATCATCTTACAATCCACAGTGGCGTCATAACTGCGAGGATAACTGCCCAAAGCTCGGTTTCGACCTCTTTTGGGCCCCATAGCCGAGGGTGCTGACCGGTAATAAATTCTCTGGGCATCATCAATGGTACATAACTACTAGATCTAAGGTTCTGAAGAGTTTCGGGTCCATTGGAACATCCTATAACCCACAGTGGCGTCATAACTCGGCAAATAGTTGCTCAAAGCTCGATTTCACCCTGTTTTGGGCCCCATAGCCGAGGGTGCTGACCGGTAATAAATTCTCTGGGCAACATTAATGGTACATAACCACTTGATCTAAGGTTCTGTGGAGTTTCGGGTGCATTGAATCATCTTACAACCCACAGTGGCGTCATAACTGCGAGGATAACTGCCCAAAGCTCGGTTTCGCCCTCTTTTGGGCCCCATAGCCGAGGGTGCTGACCGGTAATGAATTCTCTGGGCATCATCAATGGTACATAACTACTAGATCTAAGGTTCCGAAGAGTTTCGGGTCCATTGGAACATCCTATAACCCACAGTGGCGTCATAACTCGGCAAATAATTGCTCAAAGCTCGATTTCACCCTATTTTGGGCCCCATAGCCGAGGGTGCTGACCGGTAATAAATTCTCTGGGCATCATCAATGCTACATAACCACTTGATCTAAGGTTCTGTAGAGTTTCGGGTGCATTGAATCATCTTACAACCCACAGTGGCGTCATAACTGCGAGGATAACTGCCCAAAGCTCGGTTTCGACCTCTTTTGGGCCCCATAGCCGAGGGTGCTGACCGGTAATAAATTCTCTGGGCATCATCAATGGTACATAACTACTAGATCTAAGGTTCTGAAGAGTTTCGGGTCCATTGGAACATCCTATAACCCACAGTGGCGTCATAACTCGGCAAATAGTTGCTCAAAGCTCGATTTCACCCTGTTTTGGGCCCCATAGCCGAGGGTGCTGACCGGTAATAAATTCTCTGGGCAACATTAATGGTACATAACCACTTGATCTAAAGTTCTGTGGAGTTTCGGGTGCATTGAATCATCTTACAACCCACAGTGGCGTCATAACTGCGAGGATAACTGCCCAAAGCTCGGTTTCGCCCTCTTTTGGGCCCCATAGCCGAGGGTGCTGACCGGTAATAAATTCTCTGGGCATCATCAATGGTACATAACTACTAGATCTAAGGTTCTGAAGAGTTTCGGGTCCATTGGAACATCCTATAACCCACAGTGGCGTCATAACTCGGCAAATAATTGCTCAAAGCTCGATTTCACCCTATTTTGGGCCCCATAGCCGAGGGTGCTGACCGGTAATAAATTCTCTGGGCATCATCAATGCTTCACAACTACTTGATCTAAGGTTTTGTAGAGTTTCGGGTGCATTGGATCATCTTACAACCCACAGTGGCGTCATAACTGCGAGGATAACTGCCCAAAGCTCGGTTTCGCCCTCTTTTGGGCCCCATAGCCGAGGGTGCTGACCGGTAATAAATTCTCTGGGCATCATCAATGGTACATAACTACTAGATCTAAGGTTCTGAAGAGTTTCGGGTCCATTGGAACATCCTATAACCCACAGTGGCGTCATAACTCGGCAAATAATTGCTCAAAGCTCGATTTCACCCTGTTTTGGGCCCCATAGCCGAGGGTGCTGACCGGTAATAAATTCTCTGGGCATCATCAATGCTACACAACTACTTGATCTAAGGTTTTGTAGAGTTTCGGGTGCATTGGATCATCTTACAACCCACAGTGGCGTCATATCTGCGCGGATAACTGCTCAAAGCTCGATTCCGCCCCGTTCTGGGCCCCATAGCCGAGGGTGCTGGCTGGTAATAAATTCTTCGGTCTCAGTCGATGGTACCTGATCACTTGATCTGAGGTTTCTCAGAGTTTCGGGTCCATTGGGACTCTCTGGCATCCCCCCGTGACGTCTCGACTGCGACTATAATAACGTTTAGCAGGGTCTCCCCTGTTTTGGGCCCTATGATTGAGTTTGCTGATTCGTTATCGATTCCCTATTATCTCAGAAGACTCATGTGTACCCTGCTCAACTTCAGACAGGTTTCTGTATGCGATGGAATTTTTTCATTCTCACGTTATTGTACTGAGGTAGCTCAGTCTATCATATATTTCTCATCTCGCCCCGCTCCAGCTCTCGTCCGCCTCAGGCCCAAATATCGGTTTCTTCTTGGTCTCGGGACTATCTTGACTTTACCTTTCGAGAGTAATAAAAAAGTAATAAAATCCCATGTAGTTCTGAGTGTCCTCAAAGCTATGCCTGTATACGGTGTTCGCTAGCGTAAGCTTACGCTAGCGAAAACCATCGTATCTCAGCTGAATCATATCACACGCATATTTTCAGGACATATCCTGAGAGTAATAAAATGAGCTATTGCACATTCCCGTACGATCTCTCTCCGGCCACGTGTTCGCTAGCGTAAGCTTCCGCTAGCAAAAACTCTCGTATTTCGGGCCCATGACCGATAATAAATTTTTTCCTTTGGTAATAAATTAGTAATAAAATAGTAATAAAAAGTGAGATATGTTTGGGCCCGATTCGTGAGTTAGTGTTCGCTAGCTTCAGTTACCCCTATTCATCTCTTGCACTACTCAATGATGCAAACGGAATGATGGGGGTACGGGCCAATCGCTTCCAATGGTCAAACGCGACATTGAATTTATGTGATGCCGATCCATCCAAATATGTTGAAACGACCAATCCTATTTAATTGACATAAAACAAGTACGTTTCAATCGACTCTAGTCAGATTCGATCGCAAACTCGCTCACTTCTCAATATTATTCAATCGCCTGCTTGACTATTCATTTCATGCATTACCGAATGTTGTTAACGGAATGATGTTGTTTTATTTGCCAACTGCTTCCAATGGTCGAACGTGACATTAAACATAATACCGTAGGAATTAATCTGAATGAGTTCATCCAATCAATCGTAATCAATTGTGAGAATCAATCCCGTTTGAATCGACTTCAATCGGTTTCAATCGGTTTCAATCGCCAACCCGCTCGACCCTCAATATTATTCAATCATTTAAACGGCTATTCATCTCTTGCACTACTCGATGATGCAAACGGAATGATGGGGGTATTGGCCAATCACTTCCAATGGTCAAACGCGACATTGGATTTTATGTGATAGCGCTCCATCCAAATATGTTGAAACGACCAATCATATTCGATTGACATGAAACAAGTACGTTTCAATCGACTCTAGTCAGTTTCAATCGTAAATTCGCTCACTCCTCAATATTATTCAATCGCCTGCTTGACTATTCAATTCATGCATTACCGAATGTTGCTAACAGGATGATGTTGGTTTATTGGCCAATTGCTTCCAATGTTCGAACGTGACATTGAATTTAATACAGAGGGAATCAATCCGAATGAGTTCATCCGATCAATCGTGATCAATTGCATGAAACAAGCCCGTTTGAATCGACTTCAATCGGTTTCAATCGCCAACTCGCTCACCCCTCAATATAATCCAATTACCTGAACGGCTATCCATCTCTCGCATTACTCGATGATGCGAACGGAATGATGGGGGTATTGGCCAATCGCTTCCAATGGTGAAAAGTGACATTGAAATTCATGCAACTGAAATTGAGCCAAATGAGTGCATATGATGACCAATCATATCCGATCGACATAGTACATGTTCGATTCAATCGAGTTCAATCGGATTCAATCGCTGATAAGACTCTCACAATATTATCCAGTCACCTATGAGGTTGTCCACTTCCTGAAATGCGAAATGTCACGGAGAGAATCGAACCGCTATTGGCAAATCGCTCCCATAGTCGAAAGTGACATTGAAATTCATGCAATAAAAATCAATGTAAATAATCCCCATGTCGCTTACTCCGCAATATCATTCAATCGTCTATATGGCTATTCGTTTCTTCATTACTTGATGACGCGAACGGAATGATGGTGGTAATGGCCAATCGCATCCAATGGTGAAAAAAGACATTGAACCTCGTGCAACTGAAATCGACCAAAAAAGTGCATATGATAATCAATCATAGCCAATCGACATAGAGGACGTCCATTTCAATCGACTTTAGTCGGTTTCAATCGCAAACTCGCTCACTCCTTAATATTATTTAATCGCCTGCTTGACTACTCATTTCCTGCATTACCGAATGTTGCTAACAGGATGATGTTGGTTTATTGGCCAATTGCTTCCAATGTTCGAACGTGACATTGACTTTAATACAGTGGGAATGAATCCGAATGAGTTCATCCGATCAATCGTGATCAATTGCATGGACCAAGCCCGTTTGAATCGACTTCAATCGGTTTCCATTGCCAACTCGCTCACCCCTCAATATTATTCAATCACCTCAATGGCTATTCATCTCTCGCATTGCTCAATGATGCGAACGGAATGATGGGGGTATTGGCCAATCGCTTCCAATGGTGAAAAGTGACATTGAAATTATGCAACTGAAATTGAGCCAAATGAGTGCATATGATGACCAATCATATCCGATGGACATAGTACATGTTCGATTCAATCGAGTTCAATCGGTTTCAATCGCTGATAAGACTCTCACAATATTATCCAATCACCTATGAGGCTGTCCACTTCCTGAAATTTGAAATGTCACGAACAGAATCAAACCGCTATTGGCAAATCGATCCCAATAGTCGAAAAAGACAATGAAATTCATGCAATAGGAATCAATCTAAATAATCCCCAAGTCGCTTACTCCGCAATATCATCAAATCGCCTATACGGCTATTTGTTTCTTGCATTACTTGATGACGGGAACAGAATGATAGTGGTAATGGCCAATCGCTTCCAATCGTGAGAAGTGACTTTGGACTCTATGCAATAATGTGAATCAAGGAGTTCATACGACCAATCATATCAAATTGATATGAACCAACTCCGGTTTAATTGACTTCAATTGGTTTCAATCCCCAAGTCACTCGCTCTTTAATATTATCCAATCGCCTGCGCGACTATTCACTTCGTGCATAACCAAACGTCGCAAACTAAATGGTGGCGCTTTATTGGCCAACCGCTTCCAGAAGAAAGAAATGACACTGTACTGTGTGCGACGTGAAAAGATGTGATTGCATTCAACTATATTCGGAACAAGTGGAAGATGTACTAATCGACTTTCCTTAATATTATCCAACCATCCATACCGCTTCTTCAACACTTGATTCACAAATTACCAAAAACAGAATGATGCCACTACCGGCCTATCGTTCTCAGCTGTCAAAAGTAACATTAACCTTCGTGCAATAGAAATCAATCCAAATGATTTGATGTGACCAATAATATCCAATTGACATAAACCAAGTTTGGCCCAATCGTCCTCAATCGCCTTCAATCAGTTCCAGTCGCCAATTTGTTTACACCTTAGTATTATCAAATTTCCTACACGACCATTTATCTCTTGCATTACTGAATGTGGAGAATGTAATAATGGCACCATTGGCAAATTGCTCCCAATGGTAAGAAGTGATATCAGACTGTGTGTAACGGGTATGAGCTTAACTGCATTCAACCAATCACATTTCTATCCAATTGGCATGAGTCAAATTCGGTTTAAGGTAGTACTAACGGTACTCGAATTACCTATCAGAAAATTACGAAAGTCGGCACAGTGGTACATTAGTGCCTCAAACAGACACAGCTGAAATTTCGGAATTTTTAGGAGCCGCGGAGAAAAGTTCTGGGCAATTTTGTGAAAGCCTATTAACACGGCGTCTTATGGGAAGTTATCGATACACTAATTTCTAACTATCAGATTTTCGCAGGAAAGAGCACACAAATGTGAGAGTACACAAAAAGTGCATAGAAACATACAGATCAACGATTAGGAGCCTACAAAGAAAGATCTGAGCCAATACGTCACTACTCTTGACAGTTTCGGGGTTAGGTTGTCGTCTGCTGTGTGCGTTACTATCACTATATAGGCGGGCGGAATCGAGTCAAGCGAAGATCCAATCCGCGCTTGGACTCATCAGTACCGCTAGTACTACCTTAATTGATTCGAATGGCTTCAATCGACAATTTGCTCACTTTCAAATATCATTTACCGCCTCTACGGGTAATCATGCAACTTTATAGTCTTTATGCAACAGAAGTCAAACTGATGGAGTTGATCCGATGAACCATCATCGAAAAACATGAATCGAATCCGAACACTTCAATATCTTCCAATTTCCAACTCGATCACTCCTTAATATCATTCAATCGGCTATGAGGGTGTTCCCCGAAGAAAGTGAACTAGTCAGCGATTGACCCCGATTGGAGTCGATTGGAACGATTTTGATTCATGTCGATTAAATAATAATGGGAAGATAAACGCGATAGGTCAGTACCCGTCAAGGACTGGCTAATATCATGAGCACTCTTAGAAACGATCGACCAATAGCGACATCGTATCATCGATAACCATTCTATGATGATCAGAGACATAGAAAGGCGTGTGTACCATTCAATGTCATTGAAGTGTGAACTAGTCAGCAATCGACGGCGATTGAAGTCAATTGGATCGATTTTGTTTCATGTCGATTGAATATTATTGGGAAAATGAACGCAATCAGGTCGACAAGCGTCGAATACTGTTTAATATCATGAACACCCTTGGGAACGATTGACCAATAGCGGCTCATAGCCATGTCTGATCAGCGCCATGGATGGCCGTTTATGCCATTGAACGACATTGAAGAGTCACCTAGTCAGTCATTGGAACCGATTGAAGTCGATTGGTACGAAATTGATCCATGTCGATTAAATATTATTGGAAAAATTAACGTGATCAGGTCAGTACAAGTCAGCACAGTCTAATATCATGAATACCCTTGGGGACGATTGACCAATAGCGGCGTCGTTTAGTTCATAGCCTAAAGATGGTGCCATGAATGGCTGTACGTACCATTGATCGACATTGAAGAGTCACCTAGTCAGTCATTGGAACCGATTGAAGTCGATTGGTGCGAACTTGACTGATGTCGATTTAAAACTATTGCAGAAACAAATGCAATAAGTCGGTATCCGGTCAACACTTGAATTACCTCCCCGCCCTTTTGAACGATTCCCCAATAGCGGCATTGTGTTGTCTATACTTATTTGTATCCCGAGTGATGAATGGTCGTAGGTATCATTGAATCACATCGACAATGAAATTAGTCAGCAATTGAAATCAATTGAAGTATATTGGGACGAATTTGACTCATGTCGATTGGATACTATTGCAGAAATGAATGCAAGAGGTCAGTATCCGGTCAACACCTCCTCGATGACCTTCCCGCCCTCGGGAACGATTCCCCAATAGCGACATTGTTGGACCTATACTCATCGTATCCTGGGCGATGAATAGCCGTAGGGTTCATTCAATGACATTGAGAAGTAAATTAGTCGACGATTGAAACCGTTTGAGGTATTTTAGGACGAATTCGACTGATGTCGATTGAATACTATTGCAGAAACAAATGCAATAAGTCAGAGTCCGGTCAACACCTGAAATACCTCTTCGCCCTTGGGAACGATTCCGCAATAGCAGCATTGTTTTGTCTATACTTATTAGTATCCCGAGCGATGGATAGCCGTAGATATCATTGCATGACACTGAGGAGTAGACTAGTCGAAGATTGAAACCGATTGAAGTATATTAGGACGAATTTGACTCATGTCGATGAAACACTCTTGCAGAAGTGAACGCAATAGGCCAGTATACGGTCAACACGTACCTTCTAAATAACCTTTCCACCCTCGGGAACGATTCTTCAACAGCGGCATTGTTTTGTCTTTACTTATTCGGATCCCGAGCGACGAATAGTCGTAGGTATCTATAAATGACGATGAGAAGTGAATGAGTCGACAACTGAAACCGATTGAGGTATATTAGGACGAATATGACTCATGTCAATTGAATAATATTGCAGAAATTAATGCAATAGGTCAGTATCCGGTCAACACCTCCTCAATTAGTTTCCCGGCCTTGGGTACGATTCCCCAATAGCGGCATTGTTTTGTCTATACCTATTCGTTTTCCGAGCGATGAATAGCCGTAGGTATCATTAAATGACATTGAGAAGTAAATTGGTCAGCGATTGAAATCAATTGAAGTATTTCGGGACGAATTCGACTCATGACGATTGAATACTATTGCAGAAGTGAACGCAATAGGCCAGTATACGGTCAACACCTAAATTACCTCCCTGCCCTTGGGAATGATTCCCCAATAGCGGCATTGTTTTGTCTCTACTTCTTCGTATTCCGAGCGATGAATAGTCGTAGGTATCATTGAATGACATTGAGAAGTAGATTAGTCAGCGATTGAAATCAATTGAAGGATCTTGAGACGAATTTGACTCATGACGATCGAATACTATTGCAGAAGTGAACGCAATAGGCCAGTCTACGGTCAACACCTTCTCAATAACCTTCCCACCCTTGGGAACGATTCTTCAATAGCGGCATTGTTTTGTCTCTACTTATTCGGATCCAGAGCGATGAATAGCCGTGGGTATCTATAAATGACAATGAGAAGTAAGTTAGTCGACGATTGGAACCGATTGAGGTATATTAGGACGAATTTGACTCATGTCAATTGAATACTATTGCAGAAATGAATGCAATAGGTCAGTATCCGGCCAACACCTCCTCAATTAGTTTCCCGGCCTTGGGAACGATTCCCCAATAGCGGCATTGTTTTGTCTATACTTATTCGTATCCCGAGCGATGAATAGCCGTACGTATCATTGAATGACATTGAGAAGTAAATGAGTCGACAATTGGAACCGATTGAGGTATATTAGGACGAATTTGACTCATGTCGATTGATTACTATTGCATAAATGAATGCAATAGGCCAGTATACGTTCAACACCTTCTAACTCATCTTTCCACCCTTGGGAACGATTCCCCAAAAGCGGCATTGTTTCGTCTATACTTATTCGTATCCCGAGCGATGAATAGCCGTAGGTATCATGAAATGACATTGAGGAGTAAATTAGTCAACGATTGAAACCGATTCAGGTATATTAGGACGAATTTGACTCATGTCGATTGAATACATTTGCAGAAAAGAATGCAATAGGTCAGTACCCGGTCAACACCTCCTCAATTACCCTCCCGCCCTTCGGAAGGATTCCCCAATAGCGGCATTGTTTTGTCGCGACTTATTCGTATCCCGAGCGATGAATAGTCGTAGGTATCATGAAATGACATTGAGGAGTAAATTAGTCAGCGATTGAAATCAATTGAAGTATCTCGAGACGAATTTGACTCATGACGATCGAATAGTATTACAGAAGTGAACGCAATAGGCCAGTATACGGTCAACATCTTCTTAATAACCTTTCCACTCTTGGGAACGATTCTTCAATAGCGGCATCGTTCTGTCTTTACTTATTCGGATCCCAAGCGATGAATAGCCGTAGGTATCGATAAATGACAATGAGGAGTGAATTAGTGGACGATTGAAACCGATTGAGGTATATTAGAACGAATTTGACTCATGTCGATTGATTACTATTGCAAAAATGAATGCAATAGGTCAGTATCCGGTCAACACCTCCTCAATTAGTTTCCCGGCCTTGGGAACGAATCCCCAATAGCGGCATTGTTTTGTCTATACTTATTCGTATCCCGAGCGAAAAATAGTCGTAGGTATCATTAAATGACATTGAGAAGTAAATTAGTCGACGATTGGAACGGATTCGAGCCGACTAAATGATATCGGATTGAATTTGATCCATGTCCGTTGATCATGATTGGATGGTCGAATGTCATTCTTCATCCTGAGAAACGATTAGGCAATCATGGCATCAATGTTGTTCGCGAGGGTCCCTCGATTGAATCAATAGACGATTTCGCATTGAAAAACATTGCCGTCGATGCCTTTTTTAGTAGCATTGGATCATCTCTAAATCTAATTCAATCATCTCGAATTGAGTGGGATTGGTGGATCCCTATTATTGTCATACATTACTTGAAAGATTCCAACAGCCACACGTCGCATTGAAACTTTTAGAACACTATTCATCCAATATCTCAGCGTCATATTGGGAACAGTTCGAGATACGTTGAAATAGAGTCCGATTCATTCTGATCGGATGCACCACTGACCCAATCGCATCGATCTATTGGAGCGATAGGATTCCGTTCGATCCAATTTAATCCAATAGGATTTCAATTGTTTCCAATTGACTGTTTCTAGCAGGGCGCGCGGCGCTGGCGAGCTCTCTCAGCTGTAGAAAAGATGATCATCTCGACTCATTTCCTTTAGTGTTAAGTCGCGCACGCGCTCTAGCAAAAAAAGTACTTGTCGCCACTTTTTTTTACTTCACTTCAATTTTATGCCATCCCTGACAGAGGCTCGACGAGTGAAGTCCTCGCGTCATGAGTTGGTGACAATAAATGATGTGTATACTTTTCCTGAAGATTATATCTCGTCAGTTTTACTCGTCATCCCTTCACAACCGTCATCTTATCCTGAACAGACAGATTGACTGGAAAGGAACGCAGATTCATTCTCGAAATTTTAATAATTTTCGTAGAATCATGGAATATCTTTTTTTAGTTCGTAAATACTCAATAGCGTAGATCTCTCCCCTCCCTAGCGTAGTTATTCAGAAATCAAACCCGAATACCAGTGTTATGCCCCAAGTGGGCACATGTGGCTCCTCCGAGCGGTTTTAAAGCTTACAGCCCAATCCACTCCAGTTCGTTTTTGCAGACTCGTTCCAAGAGCGCGAATTTTAATCGTGCGCTCAAATGCTGTGGGTTGAAGTCGTTGAAGGGCTGTGGCGTTCCCAGATTAAGTATTGAAATACAAGAGCCGTGAGTTATCTTGAAGATTACTTTTACTCGAATTCTATACGTGGCACTTGACAATATTGGAATCAGTGAAATTGCTGGTCGAGAGAACTTTACAGTATCGAGTTACGTGTCAAAAAGCTGGCCAGCAGCGGTCAGCAGCTATATTTATACAAGAGAGGAAAATCGTGAGTATGCGCCTTTGAAAACTGATTCGTCGTGCCGAGGCAGCTCTTATGGAGATCCTGTGTTAAACGCTCGATTTTCCATGCGCCGCGCACGGTTTCTTGATTCTAAATGGAAAGCTCATGTTAAAGTGTTGGCTCGCAGCGCGCCGCACAGCATTTCCTTGATTCTATACGGCAAGCTTATGTAAAACGATTGACTTGCTGTGCGCCGCATAGCGTTTTGACATCGTGAAATAGGAAACCCATGTTAAAAGCAACAGTGCTTAGTGCGCCGCAGCCCCTTTTCTCTAATTCAAATGAAATCTTTATGGGCTGCACGTTTATTCTCGTGCGCTGCATAGCTCCTCTCAATCTGCCACATGACTATACATATGATTATTGGTCTCTGTCGTGGAGTTCTCCCAACCAGTAGCTAAGGCCAATTGAATTATACAATTAAAATTATACTTTTGAATTATAATCAATTTCAGTCTCATATATCGGTGTAGCCAGATGGATCTTCATTAGTCCATAATAATCAATCCGGCGTCAGGTAGAACTCAGTCAATTTGTAGTCCTGAAGAAAGTCTCCTTGTAATTATTATCCTTGGTTGTTGTCGTTTTCGCATAGTTGTCCAGTCAGTCAATCTATTGCGACTAAATGTCCCTGTAAGAATGATAACTCGACAGGAATTTGTTCCAAACTCATCGTAATTTTCGGAAACCATATTGCTTGACTCATTTTATATGCTAAGCACGGGTGATATGCTGAGAGGATCGATTAATCAGAATAAATAATTATTCATAGGAAATTCACACGGCTTTATTCCACGTGTGAAATTAGCATTAGGATATTCCAGAGTGATTGGACGCCATCTATACGAGACTAATAGCCGCAGGCCATAACAGCTCCCCCCACAGAAAAAGTGCATTCTTATAGGATGCACCTTTTAATAAGTCACTTTCGATCCGTAAAACTTCCTTCAATGTCTGAGCTGTCTCTATTATCTGATGACGTTTTGCGACTTAAAATTCCCGTAGAGCATGAGAGGCGACCTTCAACACTGTACCAGTCATTGATTTTGCCTTGCTGAAGTTACGTGAATTCATAGAACTTCTGCAGTAAGTAAAAACACGAGGTTGCTGAGTTTTCGCGAATTCCTGGCAGGTTTGGCTACCACGACGCTCACCCAATATGTCATTCATTTCGTATAAATCTGATTAGACGATATCACAATTGCGGATACTTCCTACGTAATTAATCGAATCCACGTTATTGATGTAAAGCAGATATTCAAAATCCATAAGGTGTACCTGAAAGTGAAATTCAGCTTCAATTTGCCAAACATCGACAATTCTTTATGTCCTCATCAGCAAAACCCAGTCCCAATTCTGACGCATCCCTTGTTATGCATTAAATGTTAATTTATAAGTCACTTAGTTTCGGAAAATGTTTGACCCCAATATTATGTGTCAGCGGTATGGATTTACTGGAAAAGATGCAAGAATACCGCGTATAATGAAACGCGGACCGAATATGAAATTTCATCGTGCGCATAAGACCAGGTTGGAAGTTTCGTCGTCGTTATTTGCAACAGGTAGTTGCTGCACGACTCGGATAATCGATTCGTGCCCCTCTGTGAAAGCGACTAGGTTTGATCAAAATTGGAGATTATCCAAAAATTCTGCAGGTACGTGGATTCACGTTTTCTATAAATGATTCGCTAATTGGGTTCTAACTCTCATGTTCCGTATGAGATTATTCATCGAATATCAATGCCCATTCTCAAAACGCCTGGTGCCATCTAGCGCTCGGATTTTGTACCTCTTCCTCGATTTGCACATGCGCTGCTCCTCCCTATCTTATGCACGTGTAGCTTGTTTACATCGCGCCAACTGAACGTGCGTTACGTGTTCGAACACGAACAGGTGGTTGATTTTCCAAGTTTTTCCCCTCGTTGAGAACCGACATCATGGTAAAATTCAGCCTTTCTGCGATTATCAGTACAGGTAAGTACTACCTTATCCTACAAGGCTCAGATACTGTCAATTCATATGCCTATCGCTCTCCGACGTCGCTATATCAGTTACTTCGTTCCTATCTTTTGTTTCGCGATATCTTTCGAACGGTACCTAAACCTTGATTGTTAATTACCACCCCCTCCCCCCGAGGTTGAAGAATCTTTGATTTCCGTTGTATTTCGTTCATCTATCTTGCCGTTAGATTTTTCATCAGTGTGGCCTCTGTACCATAGCATTCATATTTTATACCTATACGCGATCCTTGTGTAATTCGATATTCCTTATGATTAAGGTAGATTAAGCTCGTGAATGTCGAGAGAGTCAGGAGGAAATGAAGAGAATAATACTAAGACCTCCGATTCAGATATGCAATCCTCTTGCATCATCGATGCATCATTTTTTTCCGCTTGTCTCTGCTGCGTTCAGCTGTTTCTTCCAAAAATATATATATTACATCATATACCTCAATTCTTAACTTGTGATTGACCCGGTCCATTCCTTAGTTTCGCCTAATTTTATTTTATTTTTATTTTATTTGGGAAAATCGAACGGGCAACAAGGCCCTATGTACATAGATAATATAAAGATTCTTTGAGAAATATCATCTCAATTATAATTTCTTATATTCCTAATAATTTCTTCATTTGGCCAATGAGTATCTACGTGACAATGGAAAGAGATAGAGAGATAGATAGATAGATAGATAGATAGATGTCCTTCATTCGTCCGAAGACAAAATTACAATTACATACACCTACATATGCCCGTTAAAATGTAATAACACGTATAAGAATGAATATAATATATGTACAACAAAATAATAATGATAATTTCAGTCAATTACTGGTTTGGTCAAGGACAATAATTATCACAATTCGTGACTAGTCAGGGTGCATACTTAGAAGTATAAAAAGAGGGGTAAGGGCTCGCACTAATATCACAGCTATAGATCACCAATTGGGTGACTGAGGTCACTTGTAAAAATACTAAATTAAAGAAGAGCCCTTCTCATTACAGATTAAAATAACGCCTCTTCTCCACATCAATCCTCTGGGAGGATAGTGTTAACAGGAAGTCTTTTAAGGACTCTTTAAATAACGATATCTTCCCAAGCTGCCGAAAGCCCGGAGGGAGAAAGTTCCACAAATGAGCACACTGAAACTGGAAAGATCTTCTTCCATATTCAAGTCTCATGTTGGGAACTTTGAGTACCCGCTCTTCTAGATCTCCCCGTGCGGGGCGTTCGGATTGGTACCTGGTAAACATCGCAGCTAGGTAGCCAGGTTCTCCTAAGTGCATGATCTTATGCATCAAGAGAGCTGCGAAGTACATTCTCCGCGAATCAGTACGTAACCAACCCAAGCGCTCCCTAAACGGGGCGATGTGCTCGTCTCTCCTAAGATCAAAAATATATCTCACACATGAATTGCTCAGTCTCTGTACCCGTTGCCGCTGTTCGTCCGTGGCGTCGAGGTACACGACCGCGCAATAATCTAGGTGCGGTTGAACCAATGACTCGACTAGGCGAAGTCGGAGAGGTCTGGTGATACATGCCCTAAAAAACCGCAGACCGTATAGGGTTCTGTTGACTTTCTTAGTTACTTGGTCGATGTGCGGTTTCCATGTCAATTCACTGTCAAGTGTAACACCGAGACTCACGACCGTATCACTGAACGGGATGAACTTTCCTTCCTGTATCTCAACCCCTGGCAAGTCCATTCTCTTCAGATCTTTGATATTTCTCTCCGAGCTGAAGTAGATTGCCTTGGTCTTGCCAGCGTTGAGACACAGGCCGGAACTTCTGGCCCACTCGGCAACTAGTCATCCTATTTCGCCCAGCCGAGCAATACCTTCCCTGATCTTATTTTTCTCGATTTGGAGATAAATTTGGAGATCATCCGCATAAAATAGATGATGTACCGACTTTCCGTCTAGCAAGCCAGCCAGGTCATTCACATACAAGCTGAAGAAGAGAGGCCCAAGGACGGACCCCTGTGGAACACCCAGATTGGTCCCGAGCCAATCAGATTTGCCTACTTTAGAAGTGATTTGTTGGGTGCGACCCTGTAAATATGATTTTATCCACAGGAGCGCCGATCTTGAGAAGCCAAGATGTCGTAGCTTCCTCAACAGCTTGGATGGTGAGATGGTGTCAAAAGCTTTGCTAAAATCGAATAGTAGGAGCAGAGTGATCTTCTTTCTGTCTATACCTACTCTGATGTCATCAGTCAATTTCAACAAAGCTGTCTGGGTGCTATGGTGTTGCCTAAAACCAGTCTGGAAGCGATCAAGTATCTTCTCGATTTTCAAATACTCCGTGATTTGGTCATGTGCGATTTTTTCCAGAACATTGGAGAGAAAGCACAGCAGTGCTATAGGACGGAAGTCCGAGACCGTTGATGGAGCAGCAGTCTCCTTTAGTGCAATCAGCTGCGCTTGCTTCCAAGCCTCAGGAAAAATGCCATGAGCGAAAAAGGAGTTGGAAATATGTACAATAAGATCACCAATGGCCGGAAGAGCTTTTGCGATCACGCTTTGGGGTATTCCATCCGCTCCACGGGCCTGTGAGGAGAAATGTTTAATAGCAAGGACTACATCACTAAAATTTGTGGGCTTAAATTTAAACCCCTCCTCCGGTGCCGAGTCAATATCGTCCATTGCTTCATTAATATTTTCGTGGGGCGAAACGAAAACTCCCGCAAAGTGTGCGTTCAACTCATCCGGTGTGAAGCCATGAAGTTCCTCCTCTTTGCTCTTAGGCAAGAGGCCGAGATTGCGCATCTCCTTCCAAATGTTCTTCTTCTGATCAAGAGCATCTGACAAATGGGTTTGAATGAAGGAGTTGTGCTCTTGTTCAATGCGCAAGTCGACCTCTTCGCTAAGCCGAAAGTATTCATCTTGAAGCTCAGGACACTTGCGCTGGTTACGTTGAATCCGTTCCCAGCGCCTGCGCGTCGCGTCTCGCTTATACATGAGTACCCTCAGCTCACGACCAATCCAAGGAGCGTCATTTTTACGCGGATTATTAGTTTTTTCGGGTGCTAATTCATCAATAACGGACTGTAAATTTTCATTCAAGCAGTGAATTGCATCTTCCAAAATCGTTTCAGCATTTTCGAGAGCTGTCCAGTCACAGCCAAGCAATCGGTCATTTAATATCTCCGGAGTGATGTTTCAAAAATCCCTGTAGGTAAAGGAATTTCTTGGCGGAGTAGGAGTAAAGACGTTGATGGTGACGTCAATGACCGAGTGCCTGCCGAAACTGGACAGGGGTCTGTTTTGAAAGTCAGTAATGATGTCATTGTCATCTACATAAATGTGATCAATCCATGTATGAGATGTATTGGGGGTGTGTTGGTGAGTCGGGCCATGCTGCACTATCTGCAAGGCAAGTTCTTCTGTCAGTGCAGTCAGTGTCTTGGTGTCGAGATGAGCAGTGTCTAACAAATCCGCGTTCAGATCACCCATTATGATTTTATGACTGTAGTCGCCACACAGCCGGCGTAATGAGCCAAACAGCCCGTCATCCTTCTGCATGGCGATTTTAGGGGGTCTGTAGATTACTACGACCAATATTGGCGGGGAGTTACCCTGTTGTATGCTACAGAAGAGAAATTCAGGCACGCCAGGTTTCCCTGGCCCAAAAAAATTTGACGAAATCAACTTCTTAACTTTGAAGTCATTGCGCACATACAAGGCAACCCCACCACCCTCTCTGTTGCGATCCTGCCGCAACAATGAAAAACCCGGAATCTGAACGAGATTGTCATCCACAAACTCATCTAGCTTCGACTCAGCCACCCCAAATAGATGGTAGGAGGGATCGTTAGCAACGAGCAAGCGTAGATGCTCAATCTTATCTGTCAGAGAGTTAAGGTTGATGAATCCCGCTTTCAAGGAACTGCCTATCCCTCGTCGCTCTTCAGCAGCCGTAACTAGTCAAGGAGTCTTCGCTGATTCTGCTGCCGAAACTCTACTCTGCTCCGGAACGGTAGTACAGCTCTGGGTGTTATTAGAGGACGCACGAGCACTTTCTGGAGCACTTCGACAGGCCGTTTGAATGACCTGTAGATCAGCGAGAGATTCGAACGTATGCGCTCGCTCACCATTTTTCCGTCTAACCCAGAAACGTCCGCCACTGTGCCAGACGTATTTTAAACCCAAACCGCGTGCAATCGACCTCAAGCGTATGTATTCTTTGTATTTCTCACGGGGGAGCATCTCATTTATAAAGATTTTACGGTCTGGCACATGAGCTTTCGTATCTGGGTCGAGTAAGTCAGGCTGGATATTGTTAGCCGTGAAATAATTATTGGTGATTGAACGTTTAGCCCGAATCACTTTCCCGACTAGTCGACTACTGGAAAGTTGGACTATGCACGATGGTTGAGTGCGCGGGGTGGCAGCTGGGGCTCGAGGAGATGGAACCGAGTCGCAAATACCTGTTGGAGGCTTCTCCCCAGACGCACGCCCAGTTTGCAGGACCTAGACATCAGCAATGTCTACCCTCTCCAGTGAGGGGAGTACGGACTTGAGCACTGCGTAGGCAATATCAGATACCTGTACCGGCGAGGCCTTAGAATTTTCTTTTAAAATACCATTAATAATTAATTTACAGCACTCAAGACCGTCACTGCCGTGTCCCCGTCCTTGCTCCCCAGCGTGTGAATGAGGGAACTTGTCCATCCTAGGTGTAATAATAGGAATCGAAGATTGATGTGTCGATTCGACATTACTATTCTCAATTCTACTACATTCGCTATCTCGCTGACTACTCTCACGACCTATAAATAGCTCAGTCAGAGTGGAAAACTGGCTTTTCATGGTAGAGTTCTGCTCCAGAAGAAGCTGGCGATCCAAGCGGAGCTCCTCCAGCTGGGAGCTTTGCTTCTCTATGAGTCTCTCGAGAGAGGATACACGTGCCAATAGGTGATCATCCACCTCATTCACTGCTGGCGTGAGAGGTGGAGAGGGAACGGCAACGTTTTGTCGCCTCACGAGAGATTTTATTTCGTCAAGCTCGTTCTGGAGTAGCGCATATTGATCATAAAAGAGGTCGAGAGTAGTCTGCGCTATGAGTACCCATTTGGTGTCAGGCGTATCCGTCGCCGTCGAAGTTGGTGATGTTGCAGGTCGTTCCGAGACGTTGAGGCTGTTGCTCTCCGTCGACCCTACAACGTGGCCAAGAGGTGGTGTAGTTTTTGAGATGGGGCTGTTGCTCTCCATCCGCCCGACAGCGTGGCCAAGAGGAGGTGTAGTGAGCAGCGACTGGGTGGTAGTGGTGGGCCGCGCATCTGTTTGCTGCTTTTGAATATTCGCGGGCTCTAAACGGGTGGACTGGCGGGAGGTGGCACCACATGACGGAGACGAAGCAGCAGGCGATAGAGTACCCCCCGCTAGCGCAAGCTGTAGACTCCCGGAGTTGGATAGAGAGGCATTGGTGGTAGGGGGCTTTGCGCTGCGGCCCGCGGCGGTGGTATGCGGAGCGGGGGAAGAAAGTGCTGATGCAGCATGCGAGCTGAGCCGTGTGTGTGAGATGGGCTGATTACTCACACGTCTATGCGAGGTAGTATTCTCCTTCTTTCTCCCTCTGGCTGTTTGCGTGCTGAGGCGAGAAGTCGAAGTCGTCTGCTTCGATGCACTTGATAATAATTGCGCGGCTGGAATTTTGCTCACCTGCAGACATTTTTCGCATGTCACTGCTCCTTGAGATGATTTCGAGCACTTGACATGTGCTGATCTTCTGCAAGTGCCGCATTCTCTGCTGCCCGCGCGTAAGGTGTTGTTGCAGACGCAGCAGGTGTTGTCGCTCATCGTGCAGCAGACAGCAAGACAGCGAAGCAGGCCAGCGTAGCAGACGACCTCCGAGCATGCGCACAAAGCTCACTTTCGGCGCCAGGCACTGCCAACTCGATGTTGTTGTTGGAGTTGCAGAATTGGAATTATTCCTCCCAGGCTCGAGCAGGAGCCATGCAGTGATGCTCCAGTGGTATGAGCCTGCAGGAGGAAGTCCAATCTGCAAAAAAGTGCCACTCGGGACGACGTTTTGATGGTTAAAGAGATGTTCAAGCACGGAGCGATGTTAGATGCGTGTGGAAACACTTACCGCCAGAGAGAGAGAAAGAGTGAGAGAGAGAAACATCAAACAACCCGAGCATCGAGTTTCCGCGTTATTTTCAGTCTGTCCCGCTCATTGTTGACTCATATTGTCGCGATCTCAACATCCAAAATACAGACTTATCTTTTAGAGTCTGTTATGGTTAGTGAATTTTATTCTGAGTCCACTGTCGTCCGTTTATATGTCCGCGTCGCGTGTTAGAACTTGCATCATGATTACGACCTACCTAATCACCCTTGTGATGACTTTTGTTCTAGGATCATGGATATTCAGCGGGCGGTTCGCCGCACTCGGGGCCCTTCGTGCCTCGTGGATGCTGAGATCTATCGAGCAACCTCCCCAAACATCCAGCGCTCGGAAGAGAGACTTGCCTCGGCCACTATGTCAACCTAAGGTTCTAGGTTCTCGAAAAATTAAGTCTTAAGTTGCACTATAGTACTTGATTCATTTTATATTCGTCCTCAACCTCAAAATAATGTAAATATTTCTCAAAACTTTCGATTTATTTATTAATTCTAGATTTCCTTTCTCAATTCTGAATAATCAGCTTGTATTTAGAATCACAAAGTTAATTCGTTTTGATCTGACACAAAACTTTCCAAGGAGAAATTGTTCCAATTTGACATAGAAATGTCCAGTAATCTCGTCATACATTTACTCTGCACGCAAGTGATTGAAATACCGCATTCTCTTTGATGAATTTGAAGTTGAATACCGATCAAGTGGAGATATCTCTATAGGATATTCTCAAGTAGCATACTCCATGCAGATTTGGGGACAATTCTGACAAGAATTCTAGGGGTTAAGATTAGGCTTCCCGGTATTTTGAGACCGAGCAACCTCTCACAACATCCGAGTGGAAATAAAGACAGGGCGTCTTGCTAGTTGATAATTCATTTATTGGTCACAACGCTTTTCAATAGAGCATATTTAGAATCATCCAAATTCCATATATGAATAACTTATCAATTTATGAGAAAATCAAATTTGATTCAGCATAACTCAAAATTTCACCTGGTCCGGAGTCGAAGTCATGGTCGATTATTATTTGAGTGAAACCTTCTCGTAACTTTCGTTTATTCTGGCTCGTTCGAAATAAGCGGTTGAGCACTTGGCGCACTTGTTAGCATCTTTCTTGACGTAGATTATCGAGTTTTTGCAACTACAGCATACTGGCATTATCGGGTTACGATGAGCGTGAATCAGGACATGTGTCATCTCAAACGTGTATCCGGGATACAATTCTTCATCAAAGCAATTTGCACAGATACAACCGCTCTTCTTCTTTTGGAAATATCCAGCCCGCTTGTGTGCCTTTTTTTTAAATCATGGAAAAAGGGGTGGGCCAAATCTGGGTTTCCCCTCTCGGCTTGCTTACGGAGATTCTCCCAGTCATAGTCCTTGGATATTAATCGGCCATCACTTTGTTGTTGATTTATTGTTTCCCGTGCGGATTTTCGAACAGGAGCTCGGGCTGGTGGTCGAGAATTCTCCCGCGATGACCATTCCGTCGATCGAGCTCGTCGCTTCCTAGTCTGTCGGATGCTGCGCCTACTCGACGTGGATGGTACATCTTCTACTGGTTTTTCGTGAATTATTTCAGCGGGTTTGTCTGTATCTGTATCGATAGTTATTGCGATCATTGATGCGATGGGACCTGTATTGACTGATACATTATCATCTCTGGCATCTATCGAGTCGAATTGTCTTTTTGATGAGTCATTAGGATGATCACTTCTTGCCACAATTCTTGCATGCCCGCACATGGCTACTTCTTTATGTGACCGAGGTTCGTCGATATCACCCTTACGTTGATTCTTCTCATCACTATCAAATCGTGGAACGAGATTCACTTCACCGTTTTATTTTCTATTCACTTCCTCACCCTTTTCATCGTTTGAGCGACTTACGCGTTGTTCACTCTCTTGCTGAGGGAAAATCGTTTTGTCACCTTCTTTATCAATTGGACAACCTGTGCTCCGTTCTTTCTGCTGAAGAAGATTCCCCTTCTCGGTTTCTTCATCATTCGAGCGGCTTACACTGTGCTCACTCTCTTGCTGAGAAAAATTCACTTCATCATTTTCTTCATCACTGAGATGACTTGTGCTCTGTTCTTTCTGCTGAAGAAGATTCATTTTGTCGGATTCTCCATCATTCGAGTGGCTTACACACTGTTCACTCTCTTGCTGAGAAAAATTCACTTTATCATTTTCTTCATCACTCGGACGACTTGTGCTCTGTTCGCACCCTCGTAGCTCACGTTCAATGCGTCTAACTTCATCTGCATCGGGCGGTGACTTGGTCTGCACGTTTTCTAGCTCGCCAATTAATTCTATGTACTCGCCTAAATCCATATTCACCTTTTCTTCCTCAAGATTCTCCTCGGGTAGTAATCCAGCCCCGTTCTGTACGTCGATCTCTCCAATAGCTTCGAACAAATGTGCCCATCTTGGTGATGGAATCTGCGGGTCAAGGGCTATGATGGGCACGTCCGCTATAGGATGGCTTTCTTCTTGTTCGATCTCTCTAATCATGCCTGACTCTTCCTCTGTTATTGATATATTCGACGGTATTGAGACGTTATCTAACTCGTCGCTGAGATCAGACAAATGATGCGCTTGATTTCCATGCTCATACTCCATCCTGAATTTTGAGAGTGCCGTCAGTTCGTCTCAATTCCTCAATAGCCAAAGCCATACTGAAGTCATCGCGATCGGAGCCCTTGTAGCCCTTCGTATCATTTCTGAAGCCAATGAGATTTCTAAGATTACAGGCTGTGGATTAAAGCATCAATCCCCCCCCCCCTATTTTTTGGTGTCAAGACCTTTTCAAATTTATTGCCGAAAACACTTATATACTTCCCTTCGTTTCCGTTAGACAGATATCGGAGCCTGGTGTCATTGCATGTGTTTATATTTCGAGTTTTTATGCACTGAAGGCTAATGAAAATCTCATATTAGACAGATATCGGAGCCTGGTGTATACATCCCATTCGTGTTTATATTTCGAGTTTTCTTGCACTGATGGCTAATGGAAATCTCACAGTCCACACAACTATGTGTCACGATGCCACGCCCCCCTCTTGAGTTTCGATGTGAAGATTTCCAAGTATCGTTTCTGTGAAGCATTGATTCATCTATCGTGAATCGGATGTCCATGTTTCCAACTCGGATAGGTTGATTTCGAGGTGGTTCTATTTTAATAGTTCAATATCCTACTTGGGTGTACTTCGGCTTCCTGGGGGATCGGTTGTCAACATTTTTGCAGATTTTGGTTCAGAGACAATGAGGTATACGTGATTGGACTCTAGCCTAACGCGGTCGTCCCGATCTCTCTTCATGATTATCCTCTGTACAGGCTGTTCATATAGCTCTCCATCATTATGTATGATTTCGTGAAGATTTCCGGCTCTGTAATTTGCGACACTTTTTATTCTGATTTTCTTCATTTCGCCGGACATTTTTCTTGTGATCTGCCCTAGCCGCGGGCTTGTAGCTGACTGAACTCAACTATCGTTGCTTTAGAAAGGTGGAGGTTCTAAGAGGAGAGTCCCTCTCATGACTCCCTGGGTTTGGTTACATTATATTCGCTCCTAAGATTTGAGTTCGAGTAAGTGTTCATAATTTATAGCTCTGTGGTCGAGACATTATTGGATGGCGCATCCTGAGGGACCGAAGATTTATTAGCTTTCCTATTTGTGTAGGAGTACAACTCGCGTATCCGTCAACAGGCTTGAAAAGGTCGGGAATTCATTATCTTTCCATTGCCATGTGAGTATATAGCTTCATACCCGGCGTATTTCAGTACCGCCCGAGAATTTTGGAGAAAACGGTAAATATTAGGTTACAGAAAGTTTCTTCTCCACATGTCCGAATTGTATTGAATTTTCGCGATTTTTCACAAGTTTTCTACATTCAGATGATGAATTTGGATTTGTTTCAAACTGAAGCGTAACCTAAATTTAAGTGTTTAGATCGAGATTATTTCAACCTTGAATCATTTTCCCATTCTCATGCCACTTATCCAGATTTGAGAGATTTCGAGATATTCAGCCCGTATAGTTTGCGATTCAGTGTTTCAAGGTTGTTCCGGAGCCCCCGCAAACTCGCTACCAGACATGCACCGGCGTACCCTTCGATTGCGGCTGCATACAATATACTGAGAGCTATATTATTGTTTATCTGCTTTTCTCCTGACAAGCCCCAAAAATGTGGATAGATTTTGACTTTAGACGATTTCCTTTTATCCGAAATATAACCTTGCTTCGATTTACTATCGCGTTTTGCCTCGATTTACTATCGAATACTCCAACCCCACTGAAAATGAAGTCCTACGGACTTCACTTTTCTTTGTCAGACCCTACTTGCCCGGAACTTGGGGCTCTCGCTCACGATAAATTCTATTCACGAGTAACACCTGTGTTAGCTATCTGAAGCTCATCACTCTGATCTGAATCTTCTTCGATGAAAAAATTCCATTCTACGAAACCAATTAGTTTGAGGATGATTATCGACGCCATATACCCGGTTTTGTCGATTTCTCTCCAAATTAGATTTATGTTTCGATCCAAATTATAGACTCCACCTACATGGAATTTAATTTATCCCATCATGTTGCGTGCATAACCCCTGAGTTCTCCATATTTAAGCAAACGCCTACGCCATTTCCAACCCAAACCCGAATCCATGATTTGGTCGTCATCCAAATCATGGATCTCAAAATTTCTCAAAACTCTCATTTTGTCCCGATTTTTCGACTTACTAATGTAAATTTATTCCTAATATGTCAAATCTTATGTCAAAATAATGTTTGAATATTATAAATCGCAACTATCAATTGAAATCAGAATCCATGATTTCGCTCTCGTCCAAATCATGGATCTCGAAATTTCTCAAAACTCTCATTTTGTCCCGATTTCTCGACTTCCTAATGTAAATTTATTCTTAATATGTCAAATCTTATGTCAAAATAATGTTTGAATATTATAAATCGCAACTATCAATTGAAATCAGAATCCATGATCTCGCTCTCGTCCAAATCATGGATTTCCTAATATTGCAAAATTTTAATTTATACCGGTAAATTTTTGACTTCTTTATGTGAATCGAGTCCGAACTACCCAAAACTTTGTTGAAATACCTAGTATCATAAATTCTCGCGCGAAATCATGGCTCATGGTTCAGCTCTCATCCAAATCATGGGTCCCTAAACTTATCGAAAGGCGCCGATATCACCACGATGTTCTGACATATTTCATCTTTGTGCGCACTAAGTGTCGAGATTCCAAATCTCCCTCCAGACCCCGGCGTAACCGTGTAGATTCCGAATTTCTTTGAAACTCATCAAATTCTTGTCGAACTCAAAAATATTCCGTTTTCTTTCAACTGACCCGTCTCTGGTAAGAAAGAGGCCGATCACGACCATGCCAATTACTAGACATGCTTGACTATGCATCATCACGTGACCTGTACTTATTAGCATATTCCTAAGACCGAACCATAATATCTGACATGATATCTTTATGCATTTTCTTATCCTGATTGACGAGAACCGCCGATTTACTTAAGAAATGAGTAGGGCTCGGATATTGGATAAACCAATCGGAGCTCCTAGTGATTATGCATTAATAGTATAGACAATTGTACAGGGAGGCAATGCTGCGTAGGGAGTTACGAAATGCATCTGGGAATTGCAAAACTCCCCGTTCATCGACATTTCGAAATCGACGACGATCTTGAGCATCCGTTTTCTAAGAATTTAACGCTTTGTGAGAGATCAGTCCGGTTTCCTATAGGCGATCGTAATAGGGGATTCCTCAATGAATTTTCACACAGGATGACAAAAATGTAAGCCGCATCAGAATTTCGGCTGCCTTGTTCCCCGATGAACGTTGGAATGGATGTACCAAAACAGCATAAATTATTTCCGTGTCGAAAGACCCCGATTTGAGTCAGCAGTATTTGTCATTTATGCTGCGTTTGGGCAAAACCTTCTTTTAGTATTTTGCAGCCGTTTATTTCACGTTTAGAAAAAATCTTCCTTTTCTCTAGATTAAAGTTTATCAACATTCCCAAAATCGAGCGCTTATTACATTAGCAATTAAAACTCGCTCCCACTGCATGTTTGCTCATTGTGGAACCACTGCATCTTCGATGCAGAACACAAATGCGCAAAATCTGTAAAATTTTTATCCCCGCATGTGTTTTCCCCTCAAAATCTAGTATTTTTGATTCCATCGCACTGATCTATAGATTTATTCTATATATATATATATCTTTATATATCTTCCTTTTTCTATAAGACAATTTCAAATCATTCCATATTAGTTGTTGATAAACGATCTTATTTGGTCAAGGGATTGATTTCCATTTATTTGCGACTATATTCCGGGTGGCGCGGGCCCTATATATATTCTCTCGTACACCAATTGCATTCAGTCGTTTGTTGATACTCCCAGCTCTCATATCTAGTTGTTTGTTGATCACTTGAGTATTCATAACCTCATTCGGCTTCGCAAGAATATTTTCTTTATCGTGTTTTCGGCTTATCACGCTCTCTGATTTTTAAAAGTGCAGTATCGTATCCCCTAATATTTCTCTAGAAATGGGTACATTTTCGCCTCCCGAAGATGCTAACCTATCGCCCAATGGGCCTTTTCAAAAAATCGTCATCCCATCTGCAATCAAGGGCAACGCAAAGAGACTCCAATATTGCACCTCCATGTGCGCTCAACTTGATTCGCCGGAGTTGCGTGCATCCAAGGTTATCTTCATTCGTGGCGTTTTGGAGTTCACCGGGCCAGAGTTTGCAGCGATTTTGGACAAGATAGTTTACAAAAATCCTGAGCCCATCCCCATCACCGTTATTACGTCTGCACCTTCTCATGCAGGTAGGTTTCATGCAATACCAGATCATCAGCCTATACAATAGCAATTTTACGGTGCATCAAGTCTACGATACGGATTTTTATTCAAAAAATTTTTTTTTATATTTTTTTATTCTTTGAAATTAAGCGTATTTAAATCTCCGAGAACTAAGTTGAACGAAAACATTCGTAGGCGTACGAGTTATAAACAAGCAGCCTCATGTTCCGTCGCCCGATGCTCCTACGAATCCTGATGGATTTCCGAACCATCATCTCGTCGATCTTCTGGCTCGAGGATATAATCCTACATCTCCACTACCATCAATAGAGGACATCTCCGACATCTTATCTGCGCGACGTGCCAGGTCTCTGTATTGTTATAATATTTCTCTCGATCATTTGTCCCCTGATTTTGAGGGTTATCTAAATAATGACCCCATTATCCGCACTAGCCAAGTAGATCCATCTCAAAATAGGCTAGTAGGAATTATGCCGGGTATAAATCGATCGTTTTTTTTATTTTGCTAGCCAATACGCAAGCGGTGAAATGCACATTGAGGATTCACTCTTGAAATCGCTCAATATTCTATACGGTGGTCTCGCAAATCAGCCTGTTGGTATGCCTATGAAATTATGGATCTTTGTTTTTGATTCTCAAAAATTAATATCTGTTATACAGCAATACTATCGGCCCGCAAATAGTAGAGTACAAATTTGCCAGTATATATATTTGCATAAAAATTTGTTTTTGTCAATTACTTTTCTCGAAATGTACGGAATTTCATATCACACCTTTTATCAGTATGCCGGTGATTTAGTTTTCATCCAATATGGAGTTTTTCATCAGGTAATCAATCTCTCTCCGAATCTAGCAGAGGCTATAAATTTTGCTGACGGGTTGTGGAATTATCTGGTCCCTCATGTTTTTTCTTGCACTTGCGAGAATATACCTTTTGTCTTGATCAGTCCCAACCCAGATGCCGATGTCACTTATGTCACTCGTCAATTGGATTATTATCCGTGTTCAAGTGCACGATGCGAATTTTTCTCACGCTCACCATCTTCTTTGTTGCAACATTCGCAAGCTGTTCATGGACAGGTGTACCCTATCCTTGCGTCCAATGAGAGATGGTGTTTGGCGTGCAATCACAGTGTCTTGGTGAACAATGCCAGTGACCATATCAAAGGCCAACTCCATCTACGTAAGTTTCCACCGCAATCGTCATTCTCAACGTATCCCCACCTGGGAATTTTTATAGAGAAGAAAAAGAACCTCCCTGTTGGTTACGATTATACAGTCGGGTTTGGATTGCTCCAATGCCGCTATTGCAAGAAGTACCAGCTTGCTGTGGAACATTCCCATCACGTCAAGACCTGTGAAGTCAAGCCGTTTCACTGCGACGCTCCGTGTCCCTACACCTTCGAGACGAAGCACGGCCTGTCACGTCATATCCGCGCCAAGCACGCTTAGGTAGAACTTTTTACAATCGATGTATTATTTTGTGCATACTCCATTCTTTAACTCATTATTTCCCTCGTTATAGTTTTCCAAAAACATCTTTCATTTATAATATTAATCTCTCTTCATTAGCAGTGCCTCTTGAAAATCCAAATTTCATCGAAATAACTCTTTAGTTATCTGGTCTTCTTTCTTATCAGAAACGCCATTTTACAAAATATTAGCAACATCGATTTTCTCTCATTGAAACCGCCATCAAAATATTCTTTACTTATATGGATATTTTCTCTATCAGAATTACCATCTACGTGGCCTGTCGCAGAACCGAGTGTGCAGACCCGTCCATCTACCATCGCGACCTCGAAGGGGTCAGATTCGGACTTTCATATGATCGATTTTGGCCTATACCCGATGTATCCATGCTGTCACCGTTGCCAACAAAATTTGTCGTTCCCGTGGCCTGGTGCAGAGTTTCGAGCCTCCCGAGTTGCCCGTCTGCAAGTTGCAAGCTCGATGTGGCCACGGATTGCAGTCACAACAAGATCGATGTCGATTTTTGCCGATTTATACCCTTTTGGTTTTCCTTCTCGAGTCAAATAGACACTCTTCGGACCAGGTTTTCTCCACTGTGGAGTTTTTCCTGTTCCACGGAATTTTTATCCGGGCGAATGCGAAGAGAGAGAGTCACTGAAGCTTTAAAATCAGTACTCTCATGTCCAATATTTTATCTAAATTTCGTGTAAAGCTAAATCAATGGTTTGCCACCCATTTATGCTACATGAGGGTTTTCTTTTCATTTTTATCATTAAGCCTTTTGCAGTATTCGCCTTTAACGAAATTGCCATTTTAAATTCCTAATAATATCTTCAGAACATGTTTTGACCGAGAGATGTCATTTTTGATAATTTCATGTGATTGTGAGGACCTTTACTTCAAAATCTTGTAGATTTTCATTCTGGTAAATATGTGTACTATTTGGAGTACTCATCACAACTGCTCTCACAATAATCTTGCACGACTTTATAGTCTTATACCAAATATTTTAATCATGGAATGATCAGCCCACAATAATCCATACTTAGACGCATATATCGGTTACGCAAAACGCACGCATTTATTTTTGATGAGGTTATTAGTGAATCTCCAAAGCTTCTCCGCTGTGATAGATAGCACGATTTTTGCATTGCTCACGTTTTCTCCACATTGTGCCTACAAAGCCAAGGACACGATGAAAAAGAGGAATTTACTCAGGCTACTCAAACTTTTTATGGCCAACCGTTTTGATCCAGTTATTCGCCATTCATCGAGTGTATCAGCGGAATACCTAGATCTATATCACAAATTCCGCGAGAACTTCATTTTGCCTTTGAATCATGGAGAGGTGCATGGCAGACTCAAAACTGTCTTACTCAATGAAAAAGTATAAAAAAAAAATATTTATCGAGTTACTCGAAAGAATTTCTCTATCAACGAAATGAATAATGAGTCGATTTTCATTATTTTTACCATTATTGTTCAGTTGAGGGGTGCTCTTTGTGATGGGAGCAACGCCTGACTTGAATCGCTCCTAAGATTGATGAATGGGCGTGGACTGACGCTGCTGGCACAGGTAATCACTTTGTTAGCGAGAAGATAGTTGAAGTAATTTAACGTTTCTTTTCAACCAAGAAGTCGAAGCACTCGAACTTTGTAACGAGCGCTTGTCGATTATCGTGAAGGCATTTTGAAAGTCGTCCTGAGTTCTTCTGTAGTGATCTGAGCGTTGTGACCGATGAAAATGAAACGGATAATTTTGAAACAATATTTCTGTCGGGGTATGAATACATTAGGTAAGCAAGGCACTTTCTCTGCGGGAATTTCACTGTGATCTCCGTCAAAATCAATCCTGCTTGGCCCGGATCCTGGCTTCTCATGAAGTACTGATTCAGACAGAAAGTTATAGAATTTGTTTGAAATGATACGTTGTTTGAAGTAATTTCCAAGGCAAAATTATAATTCTTCATTTTGCTGCTCAAAATGATGAATTTAATCTGATTTATGTCTTTCCTACTTGCCGACATCGCATACATCTGCGGATATTAAAGAGTCGCTGCGTTCCACTCTGTCCATAACTTGTCCAATCTCAGCGACTCGGCTGAAATGTTACCATCACTCTCCTCCCTAGGTTGTATTTCGTACATGGAAATATCGGCGCTTTCAAGATCATCTCGAACATTTTCGCTGTTCTCGTCATGATTCTAGCAGAGTTGCACTCTACACTACCAGTACTCTCGTGTCACAGCTTTTTCAGAAGTTATCACAATTTCTCTTGTTTTCCTTGTATATTCAATGGACACTTGAACTTTTTGTCACTTCTGAATCAAGATTTCAGAGCTCTTTTTGGCAGATATCGACGAGAAATTTTATACTTAAACTTGATTCAAAACTCGTGTGTTAGATTGAAATTTTTGGGAGATGAGCGCGAAGAATTTGAAAAGGTGCAATTTTCTCGACTTTGAACAACTTCCTAAAAGTATTCACGCTTCCTATTACGCATTATTAACCGATTCAACAAGCCTTTGATGCGGGGGTAACGAGCTTATTTTTCAACTCGAGATGAGCAACTGCAGGCGGCTCATTATAAAGTTGATCTCTTGCAGAATAGAGATGCTATGCTTCGCAGGTAATGGAGTTCGTGGCTACTTGGTAGATGCTAAAGAGAGGTGAGGATCTCAAATTCTCCTACTGGTATATCTTTCTAACGCTCTTGCTCCGCAGGCAAATTAACGAGAGCCACGGTCTCAGCTTACAGTGGCGACATTGTTTTTCATATGACTGTACGAGGTTACAATTTTTAATCTTGATCAAGTCTTTTATCAAGGTGGTGGTGGGTGGTGTTAATTTTTGACAGAGCGACTCGTGGAAACGTTAATGTCGTTCATTTATTATAATAAGCAAGAACCAGAGAGTGAACGAAAGGTGGATTCTGCTTCAACAGTGGCGCTGGCAGTGAGAATATAAATCGATATGAAATAATCGAAACGACCCTCTCCAGTCAACAATCATCCAAATGATGACCTTCAAATGGACATTCGTGAGTACGAGGTGGAGGATGATTTTGATCGACGCCAGGTGATGAATGGATTGGACCGATATAATCGGATGAAGCCTCGCAGTCGAGCTCAAATAACTCCCTGTTGCCACTTCGCGAAATTCCCGTTTGTTCTTCATGCTGTACATTCACCGCGCGCACATTCTCACCCACTTTTCATTTCCACCCTCGCACGCTCTCGCACCTTCATGCGCTGTGTGGCCGAACGAAACAAGATGAGAAATTCAGTTTGATACGAATGAGGGCTGTTAGAGGCCGATGAATATTCCAGATATTCGTGCATTTACGATGCCAAGCGGCGCAAAATTTATATCGTACAAGAGAGATATTGCAATATCTCTGCATTTGAAATTCAAACAATTGAATCATGTTACTCTGTAGAGATAATTACCTCGACAATCGAAATTGCCCCGAAAATCTATTTCTATACCATTTACATGGCCTTGATACGACGCATTTGCAATAATTTAGAGTGTACGTTATCTTCGAAATCGGATAGAGCTATTCGATACGACAACGACGTGTGAATTGAATCTCTGTTCAAGTTGTCTTCGATCGGCCTCTGAGCGTACACTGTAAAAAAAAATATTGAAAATTCATTCGTATTGAAACCAAAATCGCACTGAATACCGAATAAATTTTCAAAATATTCGTATTGACGCTTGAAGTCAACACAATTTCTTATTTTTCAAAGAAATTGGATTGATAATGAGCTCCTGAGAGCTTAATCAATAAAAATTATTGAAATTTCTGTACGAGAATATGAAAAATCAATAATTTGGTACTGAGAAGAAGGTACGTGTTCCCAACTTGTCTCATTAAGACATTTCCTCAATAACTTTGGCTTACTTCAATATTTTTCCACGTACTGTTACTCGTTCCAAAGCTTGCCTTAAGACCTTCAAAATAAGCTGAGGCGCGTCTAACTTTAACGAACTGGATACGAGTTGTTTCAATTTTCGCAAAAAGGTTTTGTTAGTTTTTGGGACTCTACAGGAGTGTGTACACAACTTCCCCCATATTTGAAAACTATGTAAATTGGCGCTGAAGTGCATAAAACCGTTTTCATCCGTTTCCATTGCCGTGCAACCACATTTGAAGCTTTCCGCCGGTCCAAACCACTATTTCCGACCTATCTCGAAGTGACAAAGACGTCCTGAATGGTAAAAAGTCGTAACTTTACGGCCTTTCAAGATAATCATATGGGGGCGTGTTGGGTACACTCCGATGTTGGCCTTCTTGTTTCACAGAGCACCTCCGTAATTTGCTCATGAAATAGCTCTGGATTCAAGTTTTGCAACTCTAAAAAACGGATTTTGAGGTTTTTTAAAAAGGTAATCAAATGCGTTGAAGTACGTTTTAGATCGATAGAGCTCGAAAAACTTGACATCGGTTTTACTGGATGTGACACTGTCAGTAATTTCTGAGCTGTACAAATACGCAAAATTAAAAAAAAATCATTTTGAATTTTTTGGGAAACGCAGAAATTATTCAAATGTAGAGAAAATCATCGGGAAGGTCTACGTGTGCCCATTCCAAGATCGACATATGCGGCAAATTGGGTACACTTAATTTAACCATTTTCACAATACGATCTCGCGAAACCTGCAGATCTTGTCAGTAAATTTATTTTGTAAAGGCAGTCTCACCAAACAAGGATGGTTCGTAAACGTGATAGATTGTCGAACTTGGGTCTAACTCGGTCTCATATAATTATGGGAAAATATCTCGCAAATGTTCATTTTGAAAGCCTCATTCATCCAAAAACTGTATTAGATCTGGCAAATTCATCACGGCTCTACTACCTGATCCCGGCAACACAAATCGCACATTCAAAGGTGTTATAAGTCCCTGTCAAGCATGCTCTGCGCCGGTGCAGTGGTCAAGCGATCAGTCCACTAATCCAAGGTGCGCTGGCTCGATCCCCACAACTTCCGAACAATTTTCCATCACAGAACCTGCCACTGAGCATCACAGCTCTTCAGCAAACCGAGACATGACTATTTCCACCCATTACGGAACCTGCAATCGTCCCGTTGTTAAAAAATTAATTTTCTTGTTTCTCTGGAGTGGAGACATTCAAAACGCCGTGCAGACTTCTCAGTACAAGATTATTGAAAATCTAATACAATCTGATTTAGCCTTGTGGCGACATTCTCAATAATTTCGTATTCAATATTCAATATAATTTTTGAAATTTCAAAGAGGAATCCTTAAAAATTCTTCAGTAAGGTCTTCGGAAACGCAGCTTCAATACGACATCATCGAAAACCCTGCTAGAAATTTCTTGACAGTGTAGCGATCTCGTAGACGACTCCAACCATTCAGCTCAGTGAAGGGATTTCAAGAGTTGCACCACTTGCACCGATTGTCACTTCAATCGAAACCTCTGCAAAATCCTCAAGATGATGTCTGTACCGTTCCCTTGTATTACACTTGATGCGCCTCAGTGGAGCAACTGTGCATGAGAATCACCATGAATCTGCTCTGTGTCTTGAAAAATTCGATTTTTCGAATGCGGAAGTGTAACTTCATCGAGCAGAAGGCTTGAGATGATTGACTCGCCTCTCATTGATCATCCTTATCAACTTTTATTACTCATACTTCGCTGATAGAAAGCATCACAGTGGTAGTAAACAATGACACGAGCACTGGTACCATCACTTTCCTCGGAAAGTAAAATGGATTAACAACTTCGCGATTGCATGTTACAAGAATTGATCGCAAGCAAAAAGTGAGACCGAAGATTTTTTCGACACACTGTGCGCAAAAGTGCTCCCTGCGCACAGCTTGTCGACCCTTACTCACAGTTCATCGAAAAGCATAGTTAGATACACGGGCGCAAAACCCATCACTCGCATCCTCGCGACGATCCCGTCCCTCGCCTTCGGCTCGGGCCGGAAACCCATCACTCGGACGCGAATAAAACGTCCCACACCCCCGCATCGGAAGGTACTATTCTAGCTCTGGATTTATGAGCGGCGCAGAACAGGACACCTCAACGCGGCGACTCAGTAGTCATCGAGATAGGGCCACTGAATTAATTATACCCAACAATTCAAATTAGCAAACAGCTTCGTAGATTTAGGCTCGGATTCACAGCTATCAATCCAAGATCAGGACCAGCGGATCAGGAGCGCCACGATCGCTGTGCCCAGATGTAAAATGACTCACCATGGCGATCGCAGCGCCCCAAACCCACCAACTCCAATCCCGGACCAGCGACTACGAATTCCAGTTTTAATGAGCTGCTCCGGATGAGTGATAAATCTGTTATGTCCTTGAGCCACGACCGAGCTTTTGAAGGATCTCGTTTTGAGAGTTTTCTTTCTTGTTTTGAAATAGTGTATTACGCAACAAGCGCGAGAAGGTCAATTCCCGCACAAGCCGTCAAACGAGCGCGAGAAGCTAACACCCACGCACACCCCGAAACCCCCCTCCCCGCACACCCAGAAGAACACATCGACGCACGCTCGCGAAGCGAGCGCGCGCAAACATGCACCCCCAGGCGCGCGAGAAGTTCCGAAGCACGCGCGAATGCCACCCCCCGCGTGAGCCGGCAACGCGCGCCGAAACCTCCCGCACGTGTTGCACACACCACCTCCTGCAACCGCGCGCAAAGCTGCAATCAAATGCACCACTGTCCGAGCAAGATTATCTTGGAAACGAAGTTTTCAAGAAAGGCCAAACTCAGAGGGATGACGTGACATCATATTTTGGAACTGTGCGTGAATGAAAATGCATTAGAGCGAGAAGTCACATTCACGCACGCTCCACCAGTGCGCAAATGTAAAACTGTGCGAGAGGTCATTCACGCATTACTTCTCGCACTGTAAATAATGAAGAGAAGTCTCATTTTTTCACAACTCCGCGCACACAGCCGCAAAAAGGTTTTTTAATTGTTACTGAATAATCTTTGATCTGTCCCCATAATTCAGTACGATACTAGAACCCGGAATTTCTAATCCCAAATTGTGTATCTTTCGGTGATGAAAATACAAATGTAAAATTGATGAGAAAGAGGTACGACCATGTTCACGAGACTGGTGCAAGAATCGGAATGCTCGTTTCATAACTCAACAGATTAATCATTGATTTCGTTGTACCTGACTTTCAAGGTCTAGCTATCGATAGTCGTTGCCAACTTCGCTTCTTACTCAGTGTACGTCTGTGTTTACCGCATCGTAACCTTATTGTGATTTTTGATTATTGGCTCCAATTAGATTTCCATTTGCCACCTACGCTACATCATGGCAGCTGAAGGTGAATTACGAAACTCCCACACTCGTGGAACTCGTGTTGTCGCAGCGCATCATCGTCGCTCCGAATCTTCATTCGTATGTGAGGATCGGTCATCTACTGGATCAATATGCCGATACCTCATACGAGTAAGGTATGCATCATCGTTCGTTCGTTTTGTATGCCTCTACAACCTTGAAATAGGTAACGTTGATATTTATCTCAGATTTTTGCCGATACGTGCCGTAATTAACACATCACATCTCGTTTCTTGTTATTCATCTAGATTCCCCTGCTACAGTAATAATGCATGTCTACACTCCACTCTTCTATGTATGGTCCATGATTGGTGACCTTATTCGCTACTTAGGTATGATTCTCATTACCTTATCTGTAATATGTTGATAATAATCGTAAGTGAGATATCTCTTGCATTATAGGTTGGGGTGGAAGATTGGAGAATAACCTCTTGAGTGATTTATGGGCTGTTCTCGACTCCACTTCTCACATTTCGCATTCTCCAGACACGAGAATTTCGGTCACCGCATACCGAATTGATTTTTATCGCCCGCGCATCTTGGATACCTCACTACCGGTCGTCCCCTACGCTAATGCCAGCGAGCTGGCAGGTATCATTCATTCTCCTGAATAGCCAAAACATTAATAATCTCATATTTCATTCCACAAGTATTATTTTCGATCGTCTCCCTACAAATGAGACATTTGCACACTGGTTTTCTTTTACTTTGCCTTTTCTTTTTTTGCTCACGGAAGATCAAAAACACGCTACGATACTCGGGCACGACGGCTCTCGCCTTCCCGCGACTATTTGGGCCATCGTCTGCGGCCTACGCTCAAAAAAAATCATTCGACAACGAGAGTCATCATTCGTCCCCTTGCGTCGCGGTATATTATTCTAAATTTGATTGTGGTTTATATTTCTTTTACAGCGGTTCGTACGTGTGATTCCATCATCTCTCGACCCCCTCCAGCGATATTTGTCGCAATTCCCGTTTTTCACTTCGTCATCAATTCGACTCCAGATCTCGCACAGAGCATCAATTTTTCTTGAATTGCCAAAATTGGTCCACTAGGTGAGGCCAACGTAAATAATTACGTATCTTATCATTTTCTTAATAACTCGACCCTCATGCTTCTATATTCTCTCTTTCAGCATCTCGACGTAATAATGGACACAGAAATCAGTAATCTTTCGACCCCAGTTAATGAAAAATTTCTTCTCGATAGTGTCATTCCACAGTAACTCAGTTATTGATGTATCAAGTCACTTTTATACCCTAGGTTTTAGCTAGTCAACAAGTAAATTATCCACCTTGCTGTCCAAGAGTGTTGGTTTATACCCAACATTGTGCAAGCTTCTATTGTCCTCATTCTCTCCCTCTCCCCTCACTGTGCGAGCTGTAATTATTAATGTTTAAATCTTTCTTAACCTTCCAATCTGCTTTTACAAGAATTGCGACAAAACATTAAAATGACCTATCGTCCGACGATATAGGTTTACCCGTGCATCCCCAAGATCCCTCGTCTGCAAGTATTTTCGCGTTTTGTGTTATAAAATCAACAAATCCAGTTAGTGCTGAGGTTGTTACTTGGCAAGATCGCGCATTTCGATTTCTGAATAGCCATCATGATCGCGAGAATCTCGCAAATTCGAGGGAATTAGAGGAAAAAGCTCGCGTTCCATCGTGTAGACAGCTCGAACCCGTCCAATTTCACAATCATCCAAATTTTCAACCTCGTGCTTATTGCAGGTCATCCCTCATTGAGAATAGTTCGTGAATTAGATCATGAAGCTTTTGATTCCGATCTGAATGTAAAGCCCCTATGTCAAAACCTGATTGAGTTTCGTAGTAAATTTCTGAGTCGATATTTTAAGAACAGTAACAAGGAGCTATTTGAAAATTTCAAAAGAGTACTAAGATATCTAAAAGGCTCCATCAATCCGAAGTTGACGTATGAGAAGAATGATGTCACAATGTTCCAGCGTCATATGATTTTACCGAAGAAATCCTAATAGTTCTGCGACGAGGTTTGACCCTTTCACATGGCATGCTCACCTTTTCCTGTTACCAGATTTAGATTACGACAGTGTAATTTATAATCCAGAAAGTGGTGTGTCGTGCATCGTGCAAAATGTCCTGCAATTTCATTCTCGACTTCCCGTTATTAGCTATATGGATCATCTGCTAGACCGTGGATTCCTAACTGTCGGAAATGGATTCCTAACTGTCGAAAATTTCCAAACATCGTGCTTTCTTCATCTAAAACTAAAATCGACTCGCATCCGAACGATTTTGCTCATAAATTCATACTTCCTAAGATACCTCCGAGGGTGCAAATGGAGTTGCAGATATGATTT
Source organism: Eretmocerus hayati (assembly GCA_029851415.1). Taxonomy (NCBI): domain Eukaryota; kingdom Metazoa; phylum Arthropoda; class Insecta; order Hymenoptera; family Aphelinidae; genus Eretmocerus; species Eretmocerus hayati. Next base: position 46,813,472 of record CM056744.1, read on the forward strand.
CCAAATAAATTACTATGTTTTCATGCGAGGATGGCGAGGTAAGTTTAATCTGGTCTGGTGGCACATTTTACTCTTTTCATGACGAAATATTGTTCAAAGAGCTCCGAAGCTAAATCGTAAATACACTTCAACTCAAAACCATACCACCACGAAACCACACGCAACACTTCTACTTGTTACTTCGTCTCCATGATGTTCAAAACTTATTTCTTTCGCGTACTCAAAGGAGGTCGTCGTACGACTGTATATCATCAATGAACTCGCACGGGTGCGCGCTGCATTCGCTCCGCCCAGGTACTGAGCTCCCGCCCTATGTTAGACCGTTCGCGCACCGACAAAATGGCGCATGACACTATCGTGTCGTTTCATCAAAACTGTATGCAGTGGTGAAGCGATCATTAAGGTTCGGTCATTTGATATGTATATGTCCTGAACAGTCCATGATCAAAGGGGCACAATTTTGGGGTGTACTAGTACCCCATTGGTCTATGCAAGCTATAAAATTAAGGGATTCTGTCGTCGGAAGTTAAGGTATTTTCCTGAGTAATGATTTTGCGAATTACTCGTATAATTACTGTTACTACAGAAGATTTCATGGTTGAGCGGCATTATTCAACGATTGATGTCACAATTATTCTGATCAAGAGATGATTAGTAGTCTATCATGTGAGTAAAGAACAAAAATATTATCAAAGTTGTAATTCTTAAGTCGAAAAAACTATGGAATCCCCGAATTATGGGCTTGTTTATTCTTGCGGGTGAAATCACATGTGAACAATCGTCCTCCCGACGACAAGCGGTAGACCCAAGAATATTATGAGCCACTCCCCCCGCTAGAAATCAACAGCAAAGGATAAGTTTCGTAACAGATCTCGCGGTGACCATTAACTATACAATATTGGCCTTCCCTTAACCACGTGGCATATAGAATTCTTGGAATCAGCACCAGTAACAACACGAAATCGCCACAAATATTCGATCGTATTCGGAAAGATCGCCTCCTTCAGAAAATAATACTCGATAGAACCTTGTCTGTGTATAGCGGCAATTCAAGGCAACTTGCTCACTCTAAAAGACAAAAGACTCAATCTCGGTACACTACACAGTGAAGCCTTCTTATAAATAGGATCTTCAATCTAATCTGAGATAGAGTAACCGATCACGCGGACCAATTACTACCATGTCGCAATGACAATTCCTGACCACCGGAAGAATCTATCAAACTCTGCGGAATGAATTCCTGAGAGAATCTTGATTCCCAATTTGATGACTGTGTTGCATGCACAGAGTTAATATAACATAGCGGCCTGTGCCATGAGATGGCCTGATTGAGGCTTCCTAGGTTCACCTCGATCTTTGAACAAATGTTTTGGCTATATCTATCCCCAAGAAGGTATAACGAAGGTATGATGGAAATTGGTTGCTTTATAAGCACGGGGGAGAGCTAGCCAAGATTGACCCTTCTGCCAATGGATAATTTTGAGAGTAATGTTCCGCCAAAAATGTATTTAATAAAAATGAGATTATGCTGCGTTATGTGGCCGAGATTATGAAGCAAATGACGCATTTGATGCACGAATCCCAAAAACAGGGAGAGCCAGATGCTTGAGTAAATGAGGTTTTAATTAGAGCAATCGAAGCTTCAAAAGAATAACAGTATAGACGATCATTTAGGCATACCGGCCTCAGATCGAGCTGTCTCGAGATTCTCTTTAGGATTGCGTGATTAAGATGCAAGTTCAATTTTGACAGACAAAAATAATCCCACATTTCTGGGTGATGCTACGGGACACTGACATCACGCAGAATCGACAGTTCGCAGAAGTATCCACCTGTACGGCTGTTTCCATGGTAACCAAGGTCAAAAATACCATCCTCTCAGGAAGATTAGAAAATCAATAAATCTAAACTTCCGTCGTCCATAGAGACAATACAGAGAATTATCACTAGATACACTGTGATATTGAAACTTGGAGCCATCAAAATAATTGAATCATTATTTGTTCAAATGTCGGGGGTGTACAAAAATATTTTTAACCAAATAGATGGAGGCATCCACAAAACTTTTAATTTGACCTCGAAACGTGGAAAGTTTAGTGAAACTTGGAAACTATGTCTGAGATTTTTCAACTGAACATCTAGAAGACAGAAAATTTATGATATGCGGAAGAGCCGCAGAATGCCCCAAAAAACTCCATTTATAGTGCATTCGACGTTTTATCGTGTTCCAGATGATTACAACACTACAGGGGTGTATTTCCTTCATTCTGAAAAATATAACTTTCAAACGAGTCAAAATAGGCGTGGAGCGAAATATATTTAATCACCTAAAATAGGGCACCGAACATTTTGATGCAGATTTTTATATATGTGCCCGAGTGAGTCCCTTCAAATAGATCCGTTAAGCATAGTTGATGAAGAATATTTTCACTCGGTCCAGATTTCTCTCGAAATCCTGAATGGGGCACATAGATAGATCTACATCACGTAAATTTCTTCGGAATAACAAAGGTGCAACGGATTTCTCTCAACACTTACGTATATTATAAACGATAACAATACAAAATCATAAACGAATCAACAACCATTTTTTTCCAAAATTTCAATTCAATCGCAGAAGTACTCGCTGTATTTTCCATTCTTTACGGATCTCCGATCCCTTTTGGGTGGCAAATTCTCTATATCTCTCAAATTGGTGGTTTGCAATGTAGCTGTCTTTTTCCTCTTCACTGGAGCTTTTTTTACTGCAACAATGCATTCAAGTATGAGAAGAATATTAACTATGATATGAATTTAGTTGTTGTTTGAATCCCGAGAAGAAAAATTATTGTTGAAGAAAGCATCTTCTCGAGGTTTTGGGTGTCAATTGAATTAAAGTGAATATTTGCATCAATTTCATTGATAAATCTCTGACAGGTCTCACATTCCTCCATTTCTCAGTATCAATGCTATGCGTAGAGAGTTTTGTATTGTAAACAGTGAGATCGCTTCGGCCCGACATTCACTCTTGTAGCAGCACAGGGAAGACTCGATATTTCTCCTTGAGTCCACACAAAATTTCTCAAAGAAAGTGAGCTAGTTTACCTGCTGTAGGGCATCCATCCAATCGATTCTCATAGTCTACACTGGACATCTCGTTGATCCGTCCAACTGCCGTTCTCTTGTAACAATTTACTTGAGTCGTATTCTGGAATAATAGAAAGATTTATGATTCATGAAAGCTGTTTGGCTTCCTTGTCCGATGGCATATTCCATTCTCAATATGTTGATGCATTTGAACAGATTGATCACAATTTCAATATATGCAAATGGGTGAAATTCAGCTATTCAGTGAAAATCAAAGCCATCAGTCAATTGCTGCTAAAGTGGAAATTTTGAAAATTGGTGTGAAATTTATTCGGTGATTATTTTCTTTATGAAATTACCACGAGTATGAGAATCATTAATCCCTGTAAATTGGCTAATGCAAAGTATGGGGAGATAAAAATGAAAACTGATCGCTTTTTCACATAACTTTCTAGTCTTAAACATACCATGGCACATGATGATTGAGACTTTACTTCGTTGTTATCTTCCTTTCCTGCGAAAGGCACGTCATTTGGAACCCTCCAAGGTCTTCTAACATTTTCGTCCTCGACCCGAAGATCTCTCTCGAACAAATCTTTGGAAGATGAAACAATTATCAAACAGTAACGGAATGCATGAGTGTTGGAGAAAGCTCTTTTTCACATTCTCGTGATGCTCACAATTCTCAATTTCAACTCTGTCTAGAGAAGATTAGATTGTTCGGAAGAGAAAATGTATAGGTTGAACGGCTACATTTTATCCCGGAAGTCGGAACTATTTTCGCCGGAACGAGTCTAAAAGTCGTGCTTTTACAAGATTTGCAGGTATCAATCGTATGTTTGCAATGAGTGGAACGCCCTCTGAAAGTATATGAGTCATTTCGGAGCATTTCGACAAATGCCATCACCAGGGAGGTCTGGGAAGAATCCCAAGGAAATTTTGTCCATTAGTTCTATGTTGGGATAGTATAGAAAAATTTGTTCTCGGATCTTTTCGAAGCTTCTCGTAGGCCCTAGGGCCCAAAAAGTGCCCATTTTTCTACCCTTCTTCAGCCTATTCTCGAAAAATTATAGCTCTAACTAGACTCAATTTTTTTCGACGTGTTCCGGCATTTCTTCCCATTGGAACTAGTGATTTTAGAGAAAGAGTTGCTCGACATCGATAGTTCAGCCTAGCAACTTGTAAAAGCTATTCACTGAGAGCATATTTTAGCGATTTTTGGGCTTTCTTCCAAGCAATCTAGGTCCTATTGGAAAAGTGATTATAGACTTTTACCCAGGGTTTGTAACGAAACTTATGTTTCGTTTCGTTTCGTTTATTTCGGTGAAATTTCAATTATGTTTAGTTTCGTTTCGTTTTTCGATAACCATAATCAAAATTCCAGAATTTAGTTTAGTTTTTCCCATAAACGAAACTAAACTTAATAATTTGATTTGAATTACGTTTTTTATTCCGTTTATGAGAAACGAAACTAAACAAAAACGAATTATGATTGAGCTGGAAACTTAACGAATCCCAACAAAAATGTCGGTGAAAGAAACGAAACAAAACGTTAATCATGCATAATTACGGTTACAATGAACGAAACGAAACATAATCAAAATGTTTTGTCAGAAAACCAAACGGAACCAAACGAAACTATTTCGTTTGAGGGGAGGAAACTAAACGAAAGTAATTTCGATTATGATTATGATAAACGAAACTAAACGAAATTGATATGAATTATGTTTATTATAAACGAAACTAAACGAAATCGATTTGAATTATGTTTGTGATAAACGAAACTAAACGAAATATATTTAGATTATGATATAAGACATTAGACGTAATCAATATGAGTAAACATCATTTGGAACGAAAGCAAAGCGTATTGATATACAGGAACGGTTGCATGAGCGAACGCAAATTTTCTTCTCCTCCCCCCTCCCCCGGCTCTCATACGCTTTCGGCAAGACTTCGGCAGAACAGTGGTAGGTAATGGACAACACCCATGTTATGGTATACTCCGACTATATGAAACAAATCGTCTAAAAGGAGAGGTAGATCAACGAGAGTCAACAGTGACGGCTCGTCGATCAGAATTTCTTTCGAAACGTCTCGACGTGCATATCTGAGCATCCGAAAAATTAACAACAACAGACGACGATGGTGGTGACGATCCTAACCCTATGACTCACAAGGCTTCGTGACGTGGGCACCCGAGTTTGCAAAAAAATTATGAGAAATGTACTATCTAATTGGTATACTATCTAATAGTATTTCATTCAAACAAGGGCTGTCAAGTAGATGTGATGGTTGGTGAAATCGCAGAGATTTTCTTCAACAGTGCGTATAAACTGCAAGCTCCCAGAGGAGTGTTTGGATTTGGGAATTTGGGGTTCACACAGAACTGAGTGCTTTGGGAACCAACAGTGAGGATAGGAGATGGTATCAGTCTTGGACACATTTCTATTATTTCAGCATTAATGCAGTTACGCGAATTTGCATTCTACTGCGACATCTCCGTTCGATCGTTGCATTAGTAACGGCACAATACTTGGTAATGGCGAGGGTCTCTCTACCTCCCTATGCCCGAGTAGAAAAAGTATTCGGCTATCCAGCAAACTTTGTACGGTCCGTACGTCGGCAAATGTTCGGGTACCGAATCGGCATCCATTCTGCTCTCTAACGCTCCGCCGCATACGGACCACGCGCGGCAAATGTTCGGCAAGCATCTGCCGAATATTTGCCGCCTCAGCGAAGACTCCAAAAAGTCTTCTGGCCTGCCGCACGCTTGCCGCATATGTATTCGCACTATAATTTCATCAAACGCTTTCAAGTGCGTATGAATCAATGTTACATTTTCACTCAATCTGCAGTGAACGCAATCTTTCTTCTTCTGAATAAAGGTAAAGTCCGCGAAAGTATTAACTTAATTCAGACGGACTTGAATTATATTTTCATCCTTGTTGTTGGAAAAATGGTGCAAAATAACCTTTTTTTATCATAACTCGAAACTCATGGCTTTTACAACAAAAATTTCCCTACAAAAGTTGTGCTAGTCAATATCATCTATAGCTTGATGCAGTGGCTCACCCCGATACTATGGTTGTTTATGTGGGAATGATATTTGCCCACAACAAACTCGTACCACTGCTGCAAAAATGCTAAATTGGGCAAACTTGACATCGGTAACCCACGGAAAGAATATTTCAAAGCGAAAATTATTCTTTTCATTTTTCCATAATAACATTGATTTTCGAGCTACATTCGCGGGAAAGTGCCACACGCTATATTTCCCACTCTGCGCTCGTCACTTATCATGCATGTTTCATGTGGCATACTAATCTGCCTGTAACTCGAAAACTAATGTAAATATGGAAAAATGACAAGAATAATTTTCTCTTTGAAATCACTTTTTACGTGGGTGCCAGTGTCAAGTTTGCCCAATTTTGCATTTTCGCAGCAATGATACGATTTTGTTATAAACAAGTGCCATTTACGCATAAACAATTATGGTGATGGGGTTAATAGTTGTATCAAGCTATAGACGATATTGATTTGCACAACTTACGTAGGAAAAGGTTTGTTGTAACTGCGTTCAGTCTCGAGTTGTGAGCGAAAATCCACGATTTTTGCATTATTTTGTTGACAGTTAGAAATGGTGTAATTATTTTGGAACTCAAAACTATGTTTTAATACTCGTTGAAGATTATGGAATCGAGAGCAAGAATAATTTCCCGTCCCATCACCGTAGATTTTGCTGCAGACTGCATGGCTATCTGATGGGAGTATTAAGTCTGCCAGCCCATTTAAAAAGCATAGCCGCACAGATGCCGAACACTCGCGGCGTGAATGCCGTAAACGGCAAGTGTGCGGCGGAGCGCTAGAATGCCGGCATTCGGGCCGAATGCGGGATTCGGCAATCCGCATTCGGCCCGTATGCTAGCCGAAAACTTTCTTCTACTCGGGAGGCGAGAGGCTTGAAGTCCACAGGGGTCGTATTACGAGGCTCGATCGGCGAAAGCGCATATACGGGAGACTAGTACACGGAAGCATGTAGGACTACACCTATACTTACCGGTGTACACGTATATAGTTGTTCATATATAGGTATAGTCCTACATGCTTTCGCGTACTAGTCTCCCGTATGCACTTTCGCGGATCAAGCCTCGTAATAGGACCCCAGGCCAATAACGCAATGAAGAAGAAGAGCAGAGACGGCAAAAGCGACCGGCCAATCTGCCATCGCATTCCGGGTTAGCCATGTTGGATTCCGGTGGCTGCGCGAGGAAATCCACTCGTCATCTGTGAGCCGGGTCTGAGCGCCGGAGTGAGCAGACGACCCCTTCTTCATATGATTGTGGTCTCAGTGAACCCACCTGACTGGACCTTGACACAGAAATCACCACCTTGTGACTGGGTGATTTCTGACATATGTAGACCTAGTTTCATTGGGCCCAAAAATTGATCAAAGATAAACGCTCCCGGATGATTCGTTGATGATCAAGAAGTCTAGGAATGAATCATTTGGGTAAAACTTGTTTGTATCCGGCAATCCAAGACTTTGTTGCTATAGATTTGAATATTTTGTTTTATCTCTCTAATCTTACGTCGATTACTGCTATTTTGGGTGTGTGAGCAATAGGTCCAAAAGGAGAAAATTTTCCATAGCATTTCTGTACAAAAAATGAATGGCTTAGTGTTCTCCTGGATGACGGGGTTGACTGACTGATAAATTACTTTTATTCTCGTACTGTATCCCAATGTTCTGTCTTCCAGAAAATATTGATTTGTCTCTAAATGTATCGTACTTGTAGAAGTTTGAGAGCAATTGAATATAAATAAATACGAGAAATTGGTGAAGTTATACAAAATCAATCATAACTCCCACGACATTATCTAGGTTGACCCCTACATCACGCCGGAGTGCGTGGTTATGGCTCTTCGAATGAACCTTCAACCCTCTTCTTCCGAGAGATCTCAACTCGGAGTAGAATGTACCTGAAATAATTCGCACGAACCTAACTCTGCAGATTTTGGAACAAACAAGAATATCTTCTATGATTCCATTGGATGGGAAAATTTTCGTCGCATCTAGAAGTGGCCCACCCCGAGGGACTCTTCTTTATCGTCAAACCCTATGACAGTCCTAAAATGGATCAAAGAAAATCCTTTGGATACACAAATCAATGGGATATCTTGCAATGTGTAGGACGCTTCACTCAAGATTACTTCTAATGCCAAAACTCCTGAAAAAATCTCCGGTTCAATGGCCTTTGGAATGATACATTGTTTGTGAAAGGAACTGTGCAGTTAAATTTGTTTCGTGGAATTTCGATATTTTTTGTTTCTTAATCAATGGATTGCTGTCTAACTCTCGGCTCGGTTCTGGGTGACCCCTTTTGGCATACCTAGCGCCCCCCCCCCCCCAAACAATAGTTGTGTGCTAAAAAAATCAGCACGAGGACTCCAGGCCTTTATCGAGGAAGGACTCCACAGCTATCACACTGTAGCCTCCCAGTGCTCCCTATCCACCACCTCCCCCTACACACACTCACACACACATTCGGCTATCCCCATTGTTCATACGGTGTGGCCGAAATCAAACTGTATCACACGACACGTATATACTGCTCTTTACCATTATTGCGCCGAAGTGTTGCACAGATCTGATGGGGAGGGGGGGGGTTGGCTTGGCTCAACGTTTCGAATTGTGTTGATTTGTTTCGATTACGTTTAGTTTCGTTCATAATCAACATAATCAAAATCGATTTCGTTTAGTTTCGTTTATCATAAACATAATTGATTTTGATTTCGTTTAGTTCCGTTTATCATAAATATAATTAATTTTGATTTCGTTTAGTTTCGTTTATCTCAACAAAATTTCGGTTGGAATCAATTTCCATAAATAATGAATCGGAATTCGTTTTTGTTTGGTTTCGTTTGTCATCAACGAAATCAGGATCAATTTCGTTTCGTTTCGTTTTTGAATGAACGAAACGAAACTCAATTGCTTTTGAATATGTTTCCATCTCTGTTCAACGAAACGAAAAACAGAATAATTATGTTTCGTTTCGTTTATCTAATTCTGTGGATATAATGTTTACGTTTAGTTTCGTTTTTCATAAACGAAATTATGATTGATTCCGTTTAGTTTCGTTTTCCAATAAACGAAACGAAACATATTCAATAATTTCGTTTAATTTAGTTTAGTTACAAACCCTGCTTTTACCAGTGGTCATTTTGAAGGTCTTGAAAAAACTACAATTTAACGAGTAGTAAAAGTCGATTATCGTACTTTCCATAGGAGTTACTGGCGATTCAAATTGAGTATTTTCGTAAAAATGCTAAACTTTCAGCTCAATTTTAAAAAATCGCTTCTCTTTCGTCGTCGTCCAACCTATGAGTAAATGTTCTCATAGACAAGTACTATCACCGAGAACAATAATCTGGGTGGCTTTTGAGTTCCCGATTTTTGGTAGGCTGTTCAAAATACCCTTTCTCGACTTTTTGCTAAAAATTACCTCATAACTATGACTTGCATATGCTTTCATCTGAACTAAAGCGCAATAATGTGTGTGGAATTGCTTTCCACAATACCCCCAACTATGTGTGGAAACTTCCAGAGGCGAGCCCCAAGCCCGAATCGAGCTGGGTATGCGAACTAACGAGTCCAAAATCGGCAACATTCCATATATTTGAGCGCAGTCGAGCGTAAGAGAGATTCTACTCATTAGAGCTCACAATTGGGATAAGCGGCTGAAATAGGAATTCGAATATGTTTTTCCGACTCAAAATTATCACCTAAACACGCTCTTGTGATCAATTTGGCTCTCAACTATTGTCATCTTGTTCCAGAGCCACCAAAACTCTGATAACCGGGTTTACCGCCGTTGAAGCATTAAAAGACATTTTAGAGCCAATCTGACATGTGGTTGTGTTGAGATGGTCATTTTGAGTCAGAAGATTATGTTCGTCTCACATTTTCAGCGACTCGTCTCGTTTATGAGCAGGAACACGGAGAATCGAAACTTCGCTCACCTGCCCCAAGATAGACGATACAATGCCCATTTTGAGCCCGCTCGTTTGAACTCCCAGCTCGCTTCTGGCTCAAGGCTTCCCTCTGAAAGTTTACCCACACATTTAGGAGTACTTTAGGGAGTGATTGTACACATATTGATGCCCATTAATTTAGATAGAAGCATATTCAAGCCATAGTTATGAGGTAATTTTCAGCAAAAAGTCTGAAGAGAGTATCTCAAACAGTCTACCAAGAATCAGGAACTAAAATGCCACCTAGATTATTGTTTTCATTGATAGTACTTGTCATTGAGAACATTCCCTGATAGGTTGGATGACGAAAAAAGAGAAACGATTTTGTTCAATTAAGCTCAAAGTTTGCCATTTTTACGAAACTGCTCAACTTGTACCGACTGTAACTCCTATAAAAATTACGATGATCGACTTTTACCACTGGTAAAAATCGTGGGTTTTCCCAAGACCTTCAATACGACCACTACTAAACGTTAATAATCACTTCTTTAGTAGGAGCTAGGTCGCTTGAAAGTAGGCCCGAAAATCGCTAAAATATGCTCTCAGTAAATAGCTTTTACAAGTTTCTAGGCTGAATTAGCGATATCGAGCACTTTTTTCTACAAAAGTACTAGTTTCGACAAAGAAAATGCTCTAAAGAACGTCGAAAGAATTGAGTCTAGTCGGTGCTATGATTTTTTGAAAATAGGCTGAAAGGGATAGAAAGTGGGCCTATATTGGACCCTAGGGCCTACGGGAAGCTTAGAAACATTTAAAAAGAAATTCCTGTACTATTCAAACATAGGACTAATGGACACCATTTTCTTGCGATTTTTTTCCAGATCCCCCTGGTGATGGCATTCGTCGAAATGCTCCGAGATTACTCATGTACGATTGCCCACTTGATTTACTAGATTCAGCAAGTTATGAGGCCGAGGACTATCAGGCCCAGCCTTGTATGACATGAATTTAGCATTGACGATTACCTTCATGATTAGAGTCGAATAGTTCTTCAATTTCTTTGATATCGATTCGAATATCATAGTTATTGGCCCCATCTACTCCTCCCACGGAGATGACATCCAATGTGTCAGATATAGAATTTTCTACATGGTTCTGATCGCTGTCATCGTCGAGTCCTACAGTGGAAGTCAATGTGATAACGAGCATTCCCTCTCAAGCTCAGATGGCTGTGATTCATTTTGGAAGGAATAGGCTCGAGTTTTTCGAATCATGGGGAAGCCACAAAATTTCAACATTATATCAATATTAGCCCAAGAACAATAAAAGACATTGAGATGCTTCATAGATCTGAATAACGAGAAAGACATTTACCATAGCCAGTTTCGTCGTCATTCAGTTCTGACTCGTCATGAACAGGCTCCTCGTAGCCATCTTTGTCGTTCTCTTCTTCTTTTTGTCCCTCTGCTCCTTCTTCTTCTCCTTCTTCTACTTTTTCATCATCTATTGACCATGTAAGCAGAGAGAGATAATTAGCTGTGCGCAAATGAGTTTCATTGATCGTGGATCACGAGTGTTGAAAGTCAGATTTTCATGACCGATCGGATGATCTCAAGTACCGTCGTAGTTTCCAATATTAAAATCATCAAATTTTAAAAACTCACGGGTGATTGAAAGGATTTTCCCCAGCTTGATATACTTATCCTTCAAGCTATAAGCCACTTTAGTCACCATCATTAGAGGTGTGAAAGTTTTGGGCTTGTCCGGCAACAATTTCCAACACCTCAGCAAGTCAGTTTCATTGAAGATTGTCAAGGTCTTGCGTCTGCGCTTTGTTGTTCCGAGTGTTTCCCTCTCGACACGCAGGTTAAAATTGTTGACACGCAGGATGTCTACGAACACATCTGTAAGATGGTGCTGAGTTATGTACTAATGAAAGTTCGTGGTTGATTCTGCGTGGACTCTTGTCTTAGGCGTAGTCAGAAAAAACATACGATTCTTAGATTTGACAGACGGACCAGAAGATTCTTGGGGAGAGGGGGGTGAACAAAGCAGTATTATTTCTTTCTAGGAAGAGTGCAATAACCATTGAAAGGATCATCAAAGATGGAGTAGTAATCACTTCAAGAATAATTCAATCATTCTGAAGCAAAAATAGTATATTACGAAACGACTTCGATTCCTTACGCACTACCGGAAATTTTTACACACATTTTATTTTCTGATTTTCAAAGTTTTCGACAGTGCGTAAGGTGTCGAAGTCATTTCGTACGATATTTTTTATACGTTTATATTATTTTTTATATTTTTTCACGTAAAGTTACAGTACCGTTCAAAAGTTCTCGATGGGTGATCCCTCAAGTACCCTGACTTGCAACAGCGATAAGTCGAGTTCTATGCGTCATACAAAAATTTTCAAAAAAGCACCTTAAAGAGCAGAGAAATTACTGATCTTTCGTGGTTTTGGATGATTTTTATGGAATATTTTTGAAGGTCCTACACGCTGATGAAAAAATAGAAAATCTCAAAATGTTTTACTTATTGAGACACCCGCAGTTTTAATGGGAATGGAGATACAGCGATTCTGCGGAAATGCATCTTGTAGAGCGAAAAGAATGCTATGTGTAGCCATTTTTTGATCATTTTTCACATATCGCGTGTGAAAACGTGCGAGCTGTCCAAATCCCCAAAATCATGGTTTTTCACCGTTTTCTGTGCCGTTTCCGGTGATGAACAGTCATTTTGGGTATCTAGACAGCTCGTACGTTTTCACACGCGGTACGTGGAAAATAATCAAAAATTGGCTACATGTAGCATTTTTTCCGCTCTACAAGATGCTCTTTCCAGAACTGCAGTATCTTTATTCGCATCAAAACTGCAGGTGTCTCAATGAAAAAAAAATTTTTTTAGACTTTCTATTTTTTCATCAGCGTGTAGGAACTTCAAGAATATTCGATAAAAAATCATACAAACCCACTAAAAGTTAGTATTCTTGTGTTCGTTGAGATAATTTTTTGAGAAAATTCGTACGACGCATAGAACTCGACTTATCAGTGTTGCAAGTCAGGGTACTTGAGGGATCACCCATCGAGAACTTTTGGACGGTACTGTATGCCTTAGGCACCGAAAAAATGGTGTTTACGCACATGATTGTTGAAACTCCATTTTCATATAGGCATAATCTCTAATGTTGGGAATGATTGATTCGATAAACAAAAAAAGCTTCGTTACAAGATTTGGCAATGCTCGGATGTGCCATACTTGTAGTTCTCATTTCTGTATAAGTAGAAATAGGACTCAGATCTATCAGTTGCCTGAGACATCAACATCGAACACTGTTTCATAATTTAAAGAATTGCTTTTGTTCCTAGGTGAAGATCACCTGGTCATGTGTTAATATAGCTCATGTCATCACCGACGGCTCGAAGATGTTTCCAATGATTTTCGAAGGAATTTTTCCATCAAGAATTGGCCTATGATCTTTATTCCTGTATATTTTGATCAATTCGAGAGAACTTACCAACGAACTGCCACGGGTGAGGCTGTCTGTGCCTGAACAGATAATTGAGGACCTTGTGCATCGACTCTTGTTCATTGTTGGTCTTATCGAGTTTCTCGTACACGCAAAATCTCTCAACTCCACGTCTAGAAGAGTTGGTTCAATAAGGTTTATGCTGATCACAATACCGAGTCTTTTCATTCGTTATATGAACGTGTTGTCATTCCATGATCATCGTGTTGATGATCATGGAATGACGCTATCGGATACTCTTCTGACCAGAATCAACTGAATCAATTATGACTAACAAGTAGCTTTTCAAAGGTCTCTTATAATGTCGACTGAGAATGTGATTGGATGATGCCTTAGTTATATTCGTGTCCAACGACAAAGAATCAGCAAGCAATTCCCTTAGTCTTTGAGCCACTCACTCAATAATCAACATGGTACTCGGATATCGTATAAGAATGGGCATAGCGACGTTAAAACAGAGTCCGGAACGCATAACGTTATCAATAAATTGGAGTATTCAAATCATTTGAAATTGTATACTCTCACCTTTTGATCCAATAATCATCGAAATATTTGAAGAATTCATTGAAAAAATTTCCAAACTTCTTCCGTGCGATTCTCTTGATTGCTTCATACGTCGGTACAATCGTATCTGGTGGCAAGAGAGCGAGTGCCATTACCATTCTTATAATCAAATGCCTTTCTGGATGATCCTGGAGATTGGGATCGATGAGATGCGGCACCTTTCTTGATAGCATTACGCAGTATGGCCTAAGAGTTGAATAGGAAATACGATATAGATGACAAGAGTGGGGTTTGTCAAGAAATTCAGTTTCTCATTCAACAACTTCGTCAAATCTCCCAACTGTATTGCGACTGAAATCAAATCCGTCGATTGATCGATGAAATCGAATATATCAAAGACCAATGAAGAAGTCGGTTGAATTGACTGATTTATGATTCGGCTGAGAATATGTATTCTGACGAGAAAATAGATCCAAGAGGCAAGTTCGTTCAGATTTGAATGAGCTAAGAAAATCTGAACTGCCACGGGAAAAAAATAGCTCCACCCGAGTGTCTCTTGCCATTTTCCAAAATCGGCACGGCAATAAAGATTCAAGACAGTGTGTATTCACACTTTGACGGGAGACTACTCGAGGACAGATAAAAGTTGGCGCAGATTTGGTGGAAGTTCCCAGAATTCGCAATTTCTTGAGAAAACAATCAAAGAACACTCATGAAAATTAAGAAGAATTTTATCTGGTAGCAAGTGTGATCAAAAGCTAAGATTATGGCCTGCGCTTCAAATCGAAACTTTTTGACGAGCAATTGAATGGTTCAAGAGGATCATCCATAATTATGATTTTACTTGTGTAAAATGAAAGTAGCACCCCGTCAGTTTCACATCTGGATATACTTTCTTCCAAGCAATCACCATGGCCTCCTCAAAGTCGGCGATGACTTCTTCGGGTTTCAAATTTGGCCATATCTCATCTCTCACTGCTGTCAAACAAGTCTCGTAGGCGTGAGCTGTTTTCGATGACATCAAAATCCATATGCACGGGAAGCACTGTAAATACATTGATAATTAGGAGAAGTAACGATCTAATCAGCCGAATTCAATAGACTCATCGCTGAATCGCAAACCCTTCACTGCTTGAATGAGGATCTATATGAATTCATTCACAGTGAATTAGATGAAAAAAACCTAATCCTGTTAATGAGTGATGAACTAATCAGCAAGTATTATTCTGATATTTTCTAAGCAATTTTCACAAAAATGGAGTGGGGAATGTCATCGAGATATGAGTGAAGAATTGAAAAATGACTCAAATGCTCCCAACATTGATCAATGCCAATCAACTTGCGTTTCACCTGAATTGACCTACGCCCGCGCCGGTAAGAAAGGAGAACGAGTGAAATCTCTCCGTATTGGATCGGTATCGGAATATATAATAACTAGATAATGTTGAAGATGGTTGGAATTCATATCTCCTATGAGTCTTACTGAAAAAGGCGAACTCACTTTGTCATAGTTACGGGCCATGATTGTGAACAATTGTGTCACGCCGTAAACTTTGGGCCGAGATAGAAAAGTCGCATCGTCTTGGAGTATCGTGCAATCCTCGTGATCTTCCAAGGTTTGATCGTCGTACAGAGCCAAGTGTTTGAATATTTGTTCTCCTTTCTTCGTTTCCACTTCCTCGCTGATGATCTTGTAAGAAAATTTCCTCTTGTTAAGAGGATCGTATTCAAGCAATGCCTGCCCTTCCGGTGTTTCAAAAAACTTGACATAATCATCAACATTTCTCACTTTCCCACTCCCTTTTTTCTGGACTTCAGCACGCCAACGATACATACTCCTCTCGACTACTCTTGGCGGAAAATTTATAGCCGTATCTGCATAGCTGCCATGGAAAATTCTGATTAGAGATAGCCCCCTTCAAGATTGGCCAAAGCCGGGCACTATCGCGTAAAGATAATTGAATTTCTAAGCCCGAGAAACTTTTTTGTATTCCACTAATAGTCTTTGGAGATAAGAGGAAAAAAATCTATACGTAGTAAGAAGCAAGAACGCAAGGTCAATCATGGATTTGTTCTATAGATTATTACACGTTCGTGTGGGGTTAATTCGTGAATTATGAGTGAGTTTGGTCATAATTTACTCTTTTGCAACTTCATGGTATATCGAAATGATATCAGTTCTTGTTGTTTGGACAGCCTTTCGTAGCGCAGCATAAAACTTGACTTTTTCCTCGCCACCTTTCGGGGGAGTGTGATTATGAATCCCAGTTACTACTCGATTCCCAGCCGCATCAATTTTCAATCTGACAGGACACTTCAGAGACTTCTTTCCAGCTTTGGGACACTCGAGATGACTATTCGAGACATAATGATGAGTGATATATAATTTCCAGAGGAACGTGAAAGATGATCATCTCTCTCCCACGTGTTAAGTGAAACTAATTGATTACATCCTCGATAATCAATATGTATGTAATCATATCTTGTCTACGTAATAGCGTAAAAGAAAGTCAACAAGAAAATTGCGGAATTGGTGTTTGAATCTACCGGAGGAACGAGTATTAGCGGAGATTATGCTAATCTTGGGTCAATTATCAAATGATTAATTAACTGAACTACTTTGGGTGGATAGAGATGCAGACTTACACGCGGAGGATTTTTCTGTAGGTTTTTAAAAAAGCTCCATTGAACTCGGTGGAAGATTGAGCGACAATAGTTTGAGCAAAAATTTCTAGCTGCCAAAATTGTGCTTAAACTATTCGCGACCAATTTTGCACCCACGTCAATGAGACTTTTTTCAAAATTTGCAGAGAAATTCCCAGCCATGGGTTACTCCGGCACATTTGAAGTAGTTTTGACTCTTTAATACCTCATAACTCAATTACACACTCCAAACTCAATATTACAAATCACTATTGGGGAGTCGAAGGTCTAAGATTACGTCTACTCAGTGATTCATTATCGTTCTCAGAACGAAGGAAGTTATAGCAGCCCTGCGCTATGTGGATCACACTGTGGGCGAAATAGTTTGATGATGCATATTCGATCATAAAATTGTCTCATCTCGGCTTCATAAGCTCAAAATCAACCTAGCTTAATCTAGAGCTCTTTGCAAAAACTGTTCGATAGAATCGAGTAGCGAATGATTATATTAGACCTCGCCTCGTCCTGGTTTTCCAAAGGTAGATCAAAGTTACCTCATCTGCGTCAAAGGAACG
Source organism: Eretmocerus hayati (assembly GCA_029851415.1). Lineage (NCBI taxonomy): Eukaryota > Metazoa > Arthropoda > Insecta > Hymenoptera > Aphelinidae > Eretmocerus > Eretmocerus hayati. Next base: position 46,830,767 of record CM056744.1, read on the forward strand.
CATTTCCCACTCCGTTTTCCACTCCTGCTTTTTCAAAAAGCCAAGATATCCCGATATCGCATGAGGTACCTCTGGGCTATGTTATGGACGAGTTATTGCAACCGTGAAAACCCTCAGGTTACTGTAGAAGAGGTTCTGCGAGGTCAACTATTCTGAGCACAAATTTTTGCGGGGCAGCCTTTAGTTCAGGAAATTCGATACAATGCGACCTTGAAGTACTTAGAAACTTCCCTGGCTTCTAGAAAACTTGTTCTTGTATGCCATTAGCACAACAATTTCGAGGGAAATTTAGTTTCTCAATCGATGCTCGAGAGAGTCCAATAGTTTCAAAGAAACTGTCACCGAAAACTGAGCACGTGATGATTCAGCACTATGCCCAAGAATCAACATCCTGTTGGAGTTGGAATGGAGCAATCTTTTTTCTGGAAATGCTGGCTTGATCCGTATCTTATACATATCTTCATCCAATACTATTCTTCTGGTACTTCCATTTATCGAGACAACAACGGCTTTCAAAGCTCATGACTCGAACGCGACTCAATATTTTTCAACGCTCTTGTTATGACCCGAGCGGAGGGCTCGGGGTAACAAATAAATTATTTGAGTTCGTGTGAACAGCTTACGGGCGGACTGCTCAGTTGCACCTACCTATTCTCTGTTATTGCGTTGAGGCTCCCGACTGGATGTGTGTGTATATATATATATATATATATATATGTATTGCTGGTCTCTGGTTGCGTATATATATGAATATTTCAAATTGAGAAGTATTGGTTCATCAAAGTTGTAATTTTAAAAGAATGATTGAAGTGCGTTTGGATTTGGAATGTCTTATGATACTGGATACTTGAAAGAATAAAATAATTTATCTGATTTCAAATAGGTATAAAAATCCAGTTATCTTATGGCTTTTAGAAAAGAATGAGATAGAATTACAGAAGTGATAGATTCTATTTTATTCAAATCAAGTTATAAAATCTTGGTCAGAAATAAAAACTTATCGTCTAAATATAATTTGAATAGCTTAACCTAGGCGCACTTACAAGTCTACTTGAAGGAATGATGATTCTTCAAGGCAGGAACGTATAAGCAGGGCGAATTCGTAGCTGGCCCTTATACAGCTGAGGCGGGTATCGTCGGCCTACTTTTCGACGAAGAGCGAATTCGGAGCTGGCCCTTGAACAGCTGAGACGGGTATCGTCGGTCTACTTTTCGACGGAATTAATCTGACTTATTGGTCCACACTTTTTCGAACTTTGCTTTGTCGTGTGTTTTCTAGGCACACTTGGGCAAAACGGTACGTGTCTCAAAGACTCACAAAGCTTTACTAACTGAATCGAGTCAGTGACTAATCAAAGAATTAATTTTGATGTTCGAATTTATACGTGTGGACACGAGCTAATTTTGATGACTTGAAGTAATTTCGAAACTGTCCTCTTTAAAATTGATTTTGAAATTGACTCACTTTTGAAACTGTAACACTTGTAACACATGTGTTACACCATTCATAAGATGTGTGTAACTCGGGTGTTACACTTGTAACACATGTGTTACACCATTCATAAGATATATGTAACTCGAGTGTTACACTTGTAACACATGTAATTTGGACTACGGCAATTTTGCTGATTGCATCTTGACCTGCTTACACATTCCTGCTGATCAAGTTAAAATAATATTTCTCCATGTTGAGATGTGTTACATGTGTTACATGAGTTACACCATTCATAAGATGTGTGTAACTCGGGTGTTACACTTGTAACACATGTGTTACACCATTCATAAGATATATGTAACTCGGGTGTTACACTTGTAACACATGTAATTTGGACTACGGCAATTTTGCTGATTGCATCTTGACCTGCTTACACATTCCTGCTGATCAAGTTAAAATAATATTTCCCCATGTTGAGAAATATTATTTTAACTGTTGCGTCGTCTGGGACGCCACACTCTTCTTAAAGCTGATTTAAGATCCCCGAAATAAGTTAACGTGAATGTGATTCCAACATAATTAAGTCCAGCAATCTCAATTTAAATCGATACCCGAGATTTCCTCTTCTAACGATTTGAGAAATCTCGGGCTTCTAACTCCTGAGATAGCTCGGGTCTACTTTTGCGGAATCAAATTTAGTTCAGTTCACTCTAAAGGTCTTGAAGTGAGCTTTGAAATAAGTTGGAGTACGCTGGATAATATTGTGATGCGGGTGAGTTATGAGCTTTGGGAGGTCGTCATTGTCTCGACAAGTAAGATTGCTCAAAAAAGCTCCGTTTGAACATGTAAAAATACGAATCAAGCTCGTTTTCCCATAACGAGGATTGCTTAATTTCGATTCCAACGGGATGTTGGATCTTGAGCGTAGTACTATATCATCGCTTGCTCAGTTTTTCACGTAAGTTTTGGTCAACCTGTCGTATTTTCCCGAGCACCGTGCAGAGTCACAGGATGCTTCATCTTTTGAGGTACAGCCTCACAAACGTTTTCCCGGACGGGGAACAAAGTAATCCCGCAAATCCCAAGTAACCCCACTATGGTAACTTAATTATCGAATATCGACGCTAATTTTTGATGAGTTTGCAACTTACCTTGTGCCATTACCCGATGTTTTATCGAATTTGAATGGAAAATCGTCATGCCACACTGCTTTCCTTGCCTTTCTGGGTTTGTGGAGACCCGTGTCATTTGGACCCGTTGCACTTGTTCTCGGTTCTGCTGGAGGCGTAGTGCTATCCTGTGGTGACAAAGGTGTTTTCCTTCATGAATCTCTTACATCAGATCGCGAAAAAATGTGCCATTGACTCAATGAAAACCCGGATATTTGCTGCATTGAACAATAACCCATTTTTCTTTCAAAGATGACAGAAGAATACATCGCGATTGAGAAGAACCTCTGACAGCCACAAAGAAATGATATTTTCGTTCACAATGGATGTCAGCGTAACTTTTCAGCAATTTGCGTGCTCCGAATAGGAAAAAATACATAATAGTATATTTCGATACACTGTGCGTAAAAGTGCACTTTGCGCACAGTTTGTTGACTTTTACTCACAGTTTATCGAAAAGTATAGTTAGATACACGGGCGTAAAACCTATTATTCACGTCCTCGTGATGATTCCGACCCTCGCCTGCGGCTCGGGCCGGAAAGCCATCACTCGGACGCGAATAAAACGTTTTACGCCCTTGTATCGAAATGTACTATCATGATACAAGGGCGCAAATGATGGTTTTCGCACTCCAAGTGACTTTTTCAGGCCCGAGCCGCAGGCGAGGGTCTAAATAGTCACGAGAAAGCGAAAACCATTGCACCCGAATTCATACTATGTTTTTTGATCTCCTGTGAGCAAATGAAGAGCGAAAAACAGTGTGCAAGGACTCATTTGCGCACAGACGATCAAAAAGACTATTTCAAAGTCGTTTTAATTTGAATCCCAGAGAACGTGTTTTACGATCGAAGAAGAGGTGTATCAAAAAAACCTTTCTGTTCGGTTCTATTCATCTTTTGCAACGTGTAGAGCGTGGCTGCAACTCATTATTCATTCCAGGAACCAATTCAAGGAATCTTCCGCGATAATCAATAGCTTGAAAGAGCGAACAAATGTCACACTCACATCACCAACTGCCTCATCAACGACCTCTTCTTCAGAATTGTCAGAATTCCGCCTTTTTATATATCCTTGAATCTTCTCTACTTGCTGCTGTATGAGCTGCTGACGACGTTCTTCTTGGTCTTGATCAGATTGAGATCGTGGCCGCCTTTTCTCTTTATCTGGTTGTGGTTGTTGGTTGGATTGTTGTGGATGCTGCTCAATCTCAGGTACTTTAGATTCAAGCAAGCCGATGATTTTATTCGTTTTCACAATCAATCTCCTCCTCCGCCGTTTCGCACTTTCGTTGCCAGCCAAATCAATCTTATCAAGCTCTACTAGTTGCACCGTTAGCATCTCATCGATGTGTAAATATTCAAGTTCTTTCCTGGATTTAGCTTGACACAGTTCGACCTCTCTCTCGAGTGAATTGAGACTTTTCAGAATGTGGTCCATCTTGACTGTGAATGGAAAATTCAAATAAAAGAAACTGATGCCTTGTCAATAAAATTTCAAATCATTTGATCATCATAGATTCTCGCCAATTCAACATCATTCATCTGTTGAATGCATTAGGAAGTCAGTATCATTCAACCGAAATTCAATCTCGGGATTTGACATGAAGAAACATCACTCATTATTAAATTAGTCGCATTAATAATTCTGTATTCGCGTGAGATGTTATATTAAGTCATTATTGTCACGTGTACCATTGGTCGATATCGAAGCGCAAGTGATTGATCATCTGAGTCGTATTTGATTTATGCCAATACATTGTAATTGATGGTGGGAGCATCGTGGGATTTATGTCAGTTGTCCGTAGTCCAATATCGTAATTCGCCATTAAAACTGACCGAACGATAGCAGAAAAGTGATGGTAATGGTTTTCTGTGTCATGAGATCTGTCATCGAGCTGATCATTGGATAACACTGGCGCATATTGAAGCATTTTAGATTCAACATTGAATTTACACCCCGCAAGATTATACATTTCTGATAAATTACTGTGAATCGCCTCGAACGATATATCACTCACGAGCATATCCAGATTTCTCATTTTCACGGGAACTATGGGCCGGAGTTGATAACGTTTCTTCAGATTGAGATTCAACTGCAGATCCAGACATTTGACGAAGGTCAGGTGCTTTCTGTGGTTCTGCACCTCGATTCTGCTCCATTTTACTCTCCACAACTGCAAATTAGGAGTCACTCAAATTGGGGACGAAAATCGAATAGTGCGATTACTTACAAGTTGAAATATAACTGCATAGTACGTTGCTTATATTGTCCAACATTGGTGCTGACCACGGTGAGTGCTCAATATAGGCAAATGCCCAATATGAGGTCAGTGTACCCAACTTGCTCCCATTAAGCCATTTTTTAATAACTCTGGCTCATCTCAATATTTTCTAACGTACCTTAACTCATTTAAAAGCTTGTCTCAAGATCTTCGGAATGAGTTATAGTACATTCAATTTGGACCAACTGGAGCCAAACTGTTTTAACTCTCCCAAAAGGTGATTTTTGAGAGTTTACAAGAGTGTGTATCCAACTTGCCCCCATCATTTAAAACAATGTAAATCGACGATAAAGTGCATAAAATCGCTTCGATCCGTTTTCATTACCGTACAGCGACATTTGGAGCTTTAAGCTTGGTCAAAGACACTGTTTCCGACTTATGTTCGACTTATTTTGATGCGATAAACACGTTCTGATTTGTGAAAAAAGCCATACCGCACGTCTTTCCGAAATAACCATATCGGGGCATGTTGGGTACACTCCGATGTCGGCCTTCTTGATTCTCAAATCATCTCCGAGTTTTGTACATGAAATCGCTTCAAATCAGAGTTTTGCAACTCTAGAGATTTCTGGGGGTTCTTCCTAAACGTGATACAACTGATTCTTACAATGTTTGATTTGACCGCGAAGTTTGAATGTGCGAAAGAATTAAACTTCAAAATCTAGCGAGCATCTTATACGATCTGCAGAGTTAATTCGTGTCAGTACTAACTCAATCTTGAATAGCTACTATTTCGTTTGATGCGACGATCCCCTCACTTCCAGACGCTTTAGACACTCGAAAGATATCTGCAACTGCGTGAGACCGGATCCATCACTGAATCACACTGAATCACCGTTCACTGAATCACAGATCTCTCCGGCGATGAATTCACTAATACCAACAATTCTCCCGGGTTCGGGAGCATCAGACCACAATATAAAAACGAATCGTCCATGTATCACCCGTGGCGTATTTAGTGAGCACGTTCAACCCACGTGCACAATTAATATAAAAATCCGACCTACCGACCCAATCAACCCTTCAAAGAGCGAGTCGGAATCACGACTCGAAAGACCATATCGACCCGCGTCACATCAAACACGCTAAGAGATACCCCCACTCCTACGGCCAACAGGCCCTAACCAAGCCTGCACGCCACCCTAGAAATGTTCACGTCCTATACATGTTAGGATACGAGATTTTTATGAGAGAATTAGACGATTGAGGAGATAGTCTTTGTATAAGGAAGGATAAAATTAGATGCTTGTCGGGAGTATTTCACGACGGGAACCGACAATCAAATGTATACGTATAATCATGTGATATATCGAGAAAACTCATCAGCGCGGGGGTAAACGGTACTATTCTATTCCTCATCCTCCAGGTTTTTACTTAATCTTATCACGAGTAATTCGTCCATACCCGGTCGGCTCAATATTGTATTCGGCCGACTCATTATTCGGATCATAAAAGAGCTTTGATGGAGTCCTTCCATCTCGTACATCTCGAGTGCCCGATTAGTTTTGTGCCGTGAGCTTCGTCTCATCTCGTCGTGGCGCTGCTCAAGAAAAGATCTAATGCATCCAATGCATATTGATTGTGCTAATGAATATGAATCCTTGTAAGCCCAATAGAATGATAATTTGTTATTCTCCTACCGCGAACTAAATTTTTCACGAAAGGAAGTGTTCCAGGAAAAGAGGTGTTTAAAGTAGTTATATAGGGGGCTTGGTTTGTCAACTCCTCTGATCGGATAATTTATTGGCCACGAAGATAATTAGCCAAATATCGACGCAATCACTGGAAAGGACACCATGACGAGACTTTCATTAAGACGGAAACACTGGTCGATAGGTGACATTGGAAAAATCACTGGTCATATTTTAATGGTGCCTCAAAAATACCCCAAAAATGATTCATCCATCTCCATAACTGGAATGTATACTTAACGAGTGACATTTCATTCAATTGCCATCTCTAACTAACTCGATATTTTCAATTCTGTACTCCCAAGTCTTAATTTAATTGTGCAGATTACGCATCGGTTATGCCTCAAATATAGGTTTAGCCAAGTTTAATAATAACTCCCCGATCACGCCACTCCACGAGGAAGCATATTCAATCGATTAGAGCAACGGCGCCCCTAAAATTTCTCCGAAACAAAGTGTCCCTTTAAAGACGCCACCTGATTCACGGAAGAACAGAACTTGCATGTATCGGTTATACCACCATCTAGAATCGGGATAGAGTTTCGTTCGCTGATAGTTCCGTCAATGTCGAGATTTCGATCACGCGTTTACGCCTCTACTCGCTCAAGTAAAGTAATTGTCAATACCCTTCTTAACTAGTCTGACGTGTTTATAAGTCTATACCAAGTCACATCCAAAAATATCCATATAACTTATGGTAAAGATGGAAATTGAGAGGGTGGCAGGGCCCCTCCTTGCGCCCCATCACCATGAGATGCTACCTATCTCGTCTTCTCTTATTCGGCTCATCACCGACTATGCTGGTATCAGAATCAAAGAATCGAAGATTTCTTCATCCCTCTGTTTCCTCTCAGTTTCCATTTTGTTTATTTATTTCCAGAGATACAAATACAATCTTAACTAGGACAATTAATTCTAAAGCACAATTGAAGTATATGGTATTTTTGGGCTGTCATTTCATCTATTTCCTTCTTTCATCTATTTCCATTTTCATCTATCTCCTTCTAAATTATGAGTATGATATAAATAAATCGTTATTTTCCCCACGACAATAAATGTTGGTTATCGTATATATGTGAGACAAAAAGAAAGATCTAAGATCTAAGCTTCCAGTAATACTTTAAGCCTACAGGAATATTTATCCTTAAGGGATATTGGGGCCAATAAATACTTGATTAACCTAAGTTGAGTGAACTATAGGAAAAGTCGTATACTGCTTTTAGATTATACCCTATAACTTAGTATATCTTCACTCTGATTAAACTAGATGAATATTGGATTTCCTCCACTCTCTCTTTTTTTTGTCATTTTGAGCACGTAGTTATAGAATTTTTATAAGTATGCAATGGAGCTGAATTCAGCTCGAATCAAATCTCACGCCTTAATTTTAGGAGTAGGTATTCTAATAACACCTCAATCGAGCTCATTCGAATGAAAAATGAGGAGAATCATCTACTGCTATGGAACATTACTCGAGCTTACATATTCAATATATCCTCAACCTTAAATAAAACCTTAAATAATCTAGCTGAATATGTATGAGGGTTTCCATGGAACTTTTGACTATTGACCCTCTGAAATAAAAAAAAAATTTTCTCAACGCACACGTTTGAAATGGGTTTCATGTGATTCTTAGACCTCGAAAACATGTGAAAAAAGTGGTGCCACTCTCTTCCAAGCCGAGGTATCTGGTTCAGAACGACATGTACGGAATTTCACACTTGAAACATTCGTGAATTAACTTCAATCGAATAGATTCGATTCAAAACATTGTCTAGACGATCGATACGGATTATATTTTGCCTTACTTGACCTTAAGATGAATTTCATCATCGATTTCTCCGAAATTCGATATAAATTTCCAGAATCAAGTCAAGAGCTCTGAGTCTCATTTCAATTTCTAGAATACACTGTCGTGTTATTTTGTTCATATTTTAGCTGTATACTATGTAGAAACCAAGAAAATCGCGATACCATCATATTTAGAGGCTTATTTAGCTTACCATCCGGATTCAAATATTTCTCCTCAGCTTCTCACAGAAATACCGATCGACAATTGCAACTAGAAATAGTGCGGTTATATCCTCTTTGTGATGAAGAAAAAAGAGCACAAGGTCCCAACCCTGTGCTTCGCGTCTCCTGAGTATGACATAAAAAAATGACCATTTTGAAAGCCAGTGGCGCGATAACTTTATGAGCTTTGAAGCTCTATAAAATTTGTCCGGATCAACGCACACTCACAAACCAAACGGGATTCGATTCGTCTTCTTTTCAACTTCGAAAACTCATTGCTAAATTCTCCGTTTCGCACAAGGTATTTCATCAATTTCGTAAACAATAGCCAAAAAAAGTTTTCCCACGAAACTCGGTAACATCGATGAATGAGAGCTAATATCATAGCCAAATCAGCGCACACCTCTGAATCAAAGATTTTCTCAAAATATGAGATTAGGAGATGGATATATCATTCCACCGAAGTAGTTGAGGCATAGGTATTTTAGTTACAGCCTTATCAATTCAAAAAATCGCGTTGGTACGTTTGTAAACTACCCAAAAATCATCTTTTGCGGTCTGCTATTGACCAAGCGGGATGCGTTTCAACAAAAAAGAATGTAGTCCATATTGAATGATGCCAAATACTATAAAATGCCACTCCTGCGCACTCCGAATAGTTCAAAATACTCCTGGAACACTGCAGTAACACAAAAGTTGAAAGTTCCGTGGAAACTCTCATATACTCTCCTTTTCCTCCCCTTTTTTGTTAATTTGTCTTTTTGAGCACGCAGTTATAAAATGTTTATGAATATGAAATAGAACTATACTCAACTTGAATTTAACCTCCCGTCTTAATTTTATATTTTCTTGTAGATTAGGTATAGATACTCCTACAACACCTCAATTGATCTCATTTGAATGAATAATAAGAAGGATCATCTATTGCTATTGAAATTACTCAAGCCTACAGATTCAATATATCTTCAACCTTGAATAGTCTAACTGAATATATGATCTCCTCTCCCTGCTCTTTGTTACGCTACGGTTAAGAACACATAAGTGTAGAATGGTTACGAGTATGGAATAAAGCCTATCCTGGATTGAAATCGAGTCTCAGGCGCTTAATGATATCTTACACCTGATCAAAATATGCACCCTTGAAGGGATATTGAGAACTTAAGTATTACGTAGAGTAACCTTATCTGAATGAAATCTAAGGGGAAAACTATTTACTGATATTGAGATTTGAATATGAAATTATGATAAAACGGTGTAATTTAAATCGAAATGTTAATGTAACCACTAATCTAAGTACCTGCGTTTTTGTCGTATATATCCGTATAATTTATGAACGTAATTAGGATCAAATCCTCAAACCTGATGATATAGAGTTGATTGAAAAGGGGGAAGGAAAAATTGACACATACATCTGATCGATGAGCCTTTGGGCACTCACTTTTGCCGTATCTCAATCTGCTCTGGTTAACGCGTGCTTCAATTTATCAACGTGAGCGATCTTTGTCTTTTGCCCCATCTTTATAAGAACATTCCGATCACTAATATGTCGCACAACTTGGAACATCCCACTATACTGTCCATCCAATTTTCCAGTCCTGGGTTCCTTCAGAAGGTAAACCATATCTCCTTCATGGAACGACTGAACATTAGTTTTTCGATCATAGTATTGTTTACTTTTTTTCTTAGCTAGGAGGAGTCTTTCTCTCGAAGTAGCCTGCGTTTCATTCAATTTGGACATTAGGTCATCAAGATAATCGGAGTATGTTTTTTCGATAACTCGGGTCTCAAAACTCGATGGCAGTCGCGCTTTCCTCCCGTAAATCAACTGGTAAGGAGCAAATCCGTGCCCTGAATGGGTGGAATTGTTATATGAAAACACCGAGAAGCTGATCCACTGATCCCACTGATTCTTCTTTGCAAAATTTATCAGATATTCCGTGAATATGTGGTGAGAGCGCTCAAGTGAGCCCATAGTTGCTGGGTGAAACGCGGTTGACTTTCACTGGGAAATCTTGAAAAGAGAAGCAACTCTAGCCATGAAGGCACTTTGAAAACTACTCCCTTGATCAGTTTTGATAATTCTGGGGCACCCATACCGACATATGAACTCTTTAACAAAAACGGCGGCGATTGTTTCAGCAGTGTAGTCTTTAAGCGGGTATGCCTCGGAAAACTTCGTTAAATTACACTGCAATGTCAAGATGTATTTATTATCATTCTCGGTTACCGGTAAGGGTCCCACAATATCGATTTCTACTACTTCAAAAGCTTCCGTTGGTGTGGAAGTGATTTTCATGGGCATTCTAGTTTTGATTCTCCGTAATTTATTTTTTTGGCAATTTTCGCAAGTGCGAATATAATACTCGACATCCCTTTACATATTAGGCCACGTGAATCTCTCCCTTAATCTCTTATATGTTTTATATGTCTCCCGATGACCTCCGACCGCGGAATCATGGGCTTCTGCTAGTGCTCCTTCCCTATCGTCCCCTTCAAGTATCAAGATCTCCCCTGAACATATCGTCAGTTTAAAGTCACCGAGCGTGACAAAGGTTTTCAACGTCATCTCGATGGGTGACCAGAATAAGTTATCCAAACCATCACCAATGCGTGCCATCCGAACCGATTTTATCCGCTCGTCCTTCAAGTAATCTCTGAATATTTTGAGACAATGTGATACACACTCTACAGAAGCCGTGTCTCTATGATGTACCTTGATGAAAATCGAAAATATATTGTAATCTCCGAATTCTGTGCGTATTATGTGTCCAATTCCCAAGTCTTGGGCCTTAAGGTAGCACTCGCGGATATAGAACGATGAAGCTCATCGATCCCAAAAAATTCCTAAACATACTTCGAATGATTCTCAATCGATATCCGTGCCGAAAAAAAGAGGTTGCCGACCTCTTTTTTGAGAAAAAAATTCATGAAAATCTCGCTCTTATACACGCGTTCTTATGGGGCAGACGTACAAAAGTACGCATCACTCGTGAACGATGAGGCTGTAAATTCACCCAAAATTCTGAGAAATGCATAAAAGCTTGAGGAATCGAATGAAATAAGAAAATTCATGGGTTACCGATGGAATAAATAAATTATCGCTGTGTAAAGCAACGAATCTTTCGGTAGCCACATGGAAATGTGATATGGTGCGCATGCGTGACGAGAACCGACAACGTCGCAGAGCGAGGAAAGGCGGTGGTTTCAAATGCTCGCTGAAGCAGCGCATTACTATTACATTGACAATACTCGTGTCTTCTTTTTGATTGAGGTACTTCACGCAGGTTTGACTATTGTGTTATTTGAGACGAAGCAAAAAAGAAATTTTTTCTCGGAACGGGAGTAGGATGTGTGAAATAAAAAGTTGTCCCAGTGGTTATGTTGAATGCATAACATCTTTATTTTTAAGAAAATAACGCCAAATTTGTGGCGAAGATAGTTTTATCTTTATAATCTCAGATCACGAAAATATTTTGGCACCGGTAAGGCATACATATTGCATCTCTCAGAGATAAATTACATGACAAATTATATAAAACATCATTTCGAGAAATATTCGAATACCTTATTTATAATTTTTTTGGTTGTCGTAACTCGAGGTTTTCCGCCAATATTTTCTCCAAGGAGAATTTGTAAACCTTCGTAACCCCCACCTTTGTATGCTTCCTGTAGAATTCCCATGTTTATACCCGCATTAGAAATTTTTTTCTTCATATGCTCCGATATGTCTATTTCAGCCAGAGAACTTTTGCACTGTTTTGCAATAGCGAGTTTTTTCTTCCAATTCACGGTATCCTCGAAGCTCACTGAGTGATTGAGAATAGGAGTGGTATCACCTTCGCCGCACAGTTTACGCAACAATTTCTCTAGCATTATCACATCATTTAGAGCATCGTGAGCCTCAAGTACGTCACAAGGGTCTAAATATTCACTGACCAGATCAGGTTGCTTGAAACTCTTTTTCGGTTTAGACTTGGCTCTGTCTGGCAATAAGGAGTGAAATACTGCCTTACTATCACAGAAACCTTTGACAAAGATTTCCAACTCTTTCAATAGTCCCACGTCTTCAGCTAGTTTGATGACTCGTGGAGCATCAAACCTAGGAAAGAATTCGTATTATTAACATAACTTTACACAAATTAGATAATTAAAAGGAATGTTATACAGTACTTGGCACCATTGTGAGCTACTAAAATAGTCGGTCTGCCCAGCATTTTCAAATATGAAAGGAAACTGTATAGAGCATCGCGCGCAGACATTGTCAAGACTTTTTTGTTATTCACATACATCTCGCCATTCCATGTCGTGATTCCAGTGACTTCTGAAGCCTGCGGAGACATTTCTTTCGTGGGCGTGATATAAGCGCTGAAAGACTTTCCTCCACATACACCTGCAAGCTGATTAAGAACACAACTATTTTTATTTCAACTTGTATCATCTCAAATGATTTGGAGACATACCTGGACAATGGGATCTGTAGCATGAAATCCAGTGGTTTCAGTATCATAAACTACGATGAAACATTCACTGAGAGCCACGTTGCCTAAAAATAATAACTTCATTCAGTCAAAAAATTAACAGTTTGAACGTATATAAAGCAGCAAAATCGTTTGCACTGATGGAGTACCTGGTAACATTACTTCATCAATTAGATTAGATGTATTTAAGTACCCAGATCCCGATTGATAGCTAATACCCTCTCGTTTTACGGTGGAAATATCACGACAGGACCTTTCTTTTTTGAGAATGAGGCGCCTTTTTTTCTTTGCGACAGTGTTCTTTTCTTCTTGTCTGCGTTTAAATCCTCCTTGTTTTCTTCGACGAAAAATTTGTGAATGCTTCCCCGGTGAAATCCCGAGAATTTTGTTCAAAAGAATAATATATTCATAGCCAAGATTTTTCTGGCATACTGCTGAAGCGATTCGAAAAGTGTGAGATTATGAGCCACCGTAGAAATCAGCTTTCGAATGCTTACTAACGGCAGTATGATTGAAAGATTCATTGCGCTGACTAGATGCACATGGAGCAATTTGAGCCACATTGTTGATGAATGGCTGTATGATTCTTTCCAATTTCTCTTTCAAGCCCATGTCCGTCAAACACAATCCGTTTTTGAAATGCTTATAAACATGGACTCCATTTTCATCAGTTGTGCAAAAGGAGCCACATAAATCATGGTTCCCGAAAGCGTGAGGGACTATACTCTGCAGAGCAATTTTTACTTTGATTTCGTCATCCTTATTAGACTGAACAGCAATAGCGAACATTTTGGCAAAGTATTCCCTCAAATTGGCTGTAAGTTTCATATCCCAAAGCTTACTGTTGAAGGTCTTCTTTACGTGGTTGAAATCAGACCACTTTTGAATGGAATAAGGAGAGAGCCTCCTCAATGCTGCGATGTAGGCTGCATCGTCGTCACCAATGATTATTTTTATCACACAATTAGACTTTACCAATAAATCGTTTTTCAATACCATCTCAACTGCCATTTCTGATTCCATGGCTTTGGATGACCCTTGGTGATTTCTTTTGCACGTGTGTTTTTTATCCGTATTCATCTTGCATTGCTTGCAGTATATGTTTCTACATGCATATGATATTACTTTCCCGGAGAAATAACCAATCAGAGTGGAATGACCTGTATAAAAAAGTATATCGAATGAAAATTTTTGGTCGATATTATTCGTGGAAACTACAGTAATAGAATGCAGTTCATTACCGCTTAGACTATTGTTCGATTTTGTTCTTTTTGTCCATGCAGTGTCTATAGAACTCTTCAATTCTGTAGGAGATTCCTCATTATTATTAACATCTCCACCTCCTGACCTACAAGTATCAGAGTCAAATTAGCCCACGAGGAACTGTCAAAAAGAAGCTATAGAGACTTATGGGTCTCAAAAGTTTGCATTTTTCTTTTAAATTACATTAAAAAATACGAGATTCAAAAATCAACGTCACGTTATGGCACGAATACTGACTCCAAAACAATCATTGAGGAGTGATAGAAATAAGGGATTCAGCTATTGCAGGAAAAACCTTGGGTAATATTAGGATGTGAAGATCATATAACGGTATTCTCAATGAAATAGCTCAGTACACAACAACCATAACATTCATTGATTTTTGGTAAAAGATCAAATTTTATTGGCTTCACACAATGTCGCAGCACTCACTATGAACACAATGATTCCAATTCCAGAAATCTCACTGTAAATTATGTTATTTTGGTTTTAAATCAAGTGAACTATCTCTTGCAAGATATATACATGATGAAAAATCAGCATCAAGATATCAGAAGCCGTTCAATAATAATCGAGTATTCAAGTTCATTCATGATTCAAAAAGATTTCTATCCAAATTATGACACCCTGAGAATAACTAATTCCATTTCCTCAACAGTGCTACGATATGAATTATTTTCACAATTATGTACCAATATTTACATTTCTTAATAAATTCATGTCACTTGTGTAAATTTCATCGTAAAAATACAAGTGAATTCCTTCTTTTTTTTAAAATGTACAATTCTTAGACATTGATTGATGAACAAGACACGGTGAATACTGGGAGTACAAAATGTGACAGCATAGCTGATAGCCCAGAAATACTTACTTGTTCATCAAATCTTGTATAGTTAACATTTTTTCCATTTTGATTGCTTCTTCACACGATGCTTTTGCCAATGTCTCAATAGCTTGTCCCACATGTCTCTCATATCGCTTCATTGATGAGGTGCTTACTGTAGGTATATTAACGGCAGACATCACAGTGTTAATTTTTGTCTCACCAATTCCAGCATCGAGCATGCCTGAAAATAATTGAAGACTCGTTACTCATCTGTCTGCACCATCATTGTCAAGAATACAAAATGGATACTCACCAATTGCTAGTTTCAAATTGGTATCATAGTATTTAGATTTCTTCTCGCTTGTTAGTACTTGCAGAAACTTCTTACAATGCTGGCACTGCACAGTAATCTTACTTGCTATCCCACTCTGCTGCTCGTGTACTACATGACGTAGAGATAGACAAGCATCACAGTTGTTGCACCACAGATCCTCTGCTAGTTTTGGCACATTGAATACACGGCAACCCTCCATCATTGTTATCTTTGCTCTCTTTTCAGGCACAACAATCTGCAAGAATGATATGCTGTTGATTCATGAATTTTATGTCCCCAAAATAACTCAGATTAGCTGAATTTTTCACTTGTCTGTGCTTCAGTGAACGTTGAGAAAATAATCTAGGGGTGACATAATTGTTAAATCACATGACAACAAAGTTTGTTCTCACATAAAGATAAATAATCACAAAGTTAGTGTCTACATTTCATGAAGCAGATCCAAATGTAACGTCAAGTGGTGCACACTAACCTCACTTCCCGGATCATTCATTCTTCGACGCTGTCCTCGCTTCCCGTCGACATTCCCTATAAAAGTTTCTATCCGCTCTTTTACACGTTTTTTTATGAACTGTCCTTTGGACTTCCCTCTGATAGAACGAACGTCATGTGGCATTTTTTGGATAACCAAAAAACATGACAACGTACAGATGAATCGCCGGTATAAACAATGCAAAATCCAGCGAGAATTGGTGAGCGCAGACAGCATTCACGCGGGCGACGCGGCGTTGCCACTTCTCTCGTACTCAGGGCCGTCACGTGTTACAATCTCCCACAGGTGCGAACGGGGGGCCCGATTGCAAAGCTTCGTTTTTAGTGTAAAAAATGAAACGATAGAATCTTAGTGGCTAAAAAGTCCGAATTTGCTGATCACATTCAAATGCTTATCGTTTACGATGATAATTTGGCTCAACTCGTGTGACACCCAAAGCCCCCCTCGGTTGATACGTCACCACCCGCGAGTGCTACCTTAATTACTTCCAAATTGATATATGATGAATTCCACGCCAAAGCGACCTACGAAAAGGGGTCATCTCTCAGATTCTTCTTCAACCTTTTTCATTCGATTCTATGGCCCAAAATAGGAACTTCTGACCACCTATGGGGCCCAAAAAAAATTTCTCCTCTCCATTGCACGCACATCCGTCAACAGACCGAAAATTTATCGTATAAAAATCGATGCTCTTTTATTCACAAAAATGGGAATATTTCGAGTTTTTGAATAGCTATCGATTTGCAGGTTACGGCATCTGAAAGGGCATCAAAAAACCTATCGAAAACGTTGTTGGAGATTCCTTTTCTGTGATTTCGGGGCCTCCTGGAGGCAAAAGAGTGTTTTTCACTAAAATGTTGATTTCTCAGAAAGCCATTTTTTTATTTCTTTAAAATCATATATTTGACGTAAAATTTTGCGTTCTTCTGAAAAAAATGGGTTTCAGAGAAGTTTGGGGCGATCCAAGAGACTTATTAGCCATTTTTTGGAAATTCGATTTTTTCGGTTTCAGAAAAAGGCGATTTTCTGCGCATGCGCACAAACTTAGACTTTCGGCGCCACTTTCAATGGAAAGCTGACAAAATTTCCTATAAAATGACTACCTGCAAAGTTGAAATTCATGCACTGAAACGCGATCTGCAAGGATTAATTATGTCGAAGCAAAATCACATGAAAATTCAGCCCATTAACGCCTTCGTGGCGCCTGCTGAGATGACACGTTCACGAGATCTTCTCGGGACTCAATTTTGAGTACGAAATTGACCTGAAAAAAATTCGGAACACATGGTTTCAACGTAAAATTGTATGAACTTTGAAAATATGCGATGGAAAACCCCGTTTGAGGCGAACCCGAGGTGCTACATTCAATTTTTCGCAATTTTGAATGTGAAATATCGTATTTTCTGGCGAAAAATTGAATGCAGCACCTCTGGTTCGCCTCAAACGGGATTTTTCATCGCATATTTCGAAAGTTCATACAAGTTTACGTTAAAACCATGTGGTCCGAATTCTTTTCAGTTCAATTTCGTACTCAAAATTGAGTCCCGAGAAGATCTCGTGAACGTGTCATCTCAGCAGGCGCCACGAAGGCGTTAATGGGCTGAATTTTCATGTGATTTTGCTTCGACATAATTAATCCTTGCAGATCGCGTTTCAGTGCATGAATTTCAACTCTGCAGGTAGTCATTTTATAGGAAATTTTGTCAGCATTCCATTCAAAGTAGCGCCGAAAGTCTACGTTTGTGCGCATGCGCAGAAAATCGCCTTTTTCTGTAACCGAAAAAATCGAATTTTCAAAAAATGGCTCATACGTCTCTTGGATCACCCCACACTTCTCTGAAACCTATTTTTTTCAAAAGAACGCAAAATTTTACGTCAGATATATGATTTTAAAAAAATAAAAAAAATGGCTTCCTGAGAAATCAACATTTTAGTGAAAAACACTCTTTTGCCTCCAGGAGGCCCCGAAATCACAGAAAAGGAATCTCCAACAACGTTTTCGATAGGTTTTTTGATGCCCTTCCAGATGCCGCAACCCTCAAATCGATAGCTATTCAAAAACTCGAAATATTCCCATTTTTGTGAATAAAAGAGCATCGATTTTTATACGATAAATTTTCGGTCTGTTGACGGATGTGCGTGCAATGGAGAGGAGAATTTTTTTTGGGCCCCATAGGTGGTCAGAAGTTCCTATTCTGGGCCATAGAATCGAATGAAAAAGGTTAAAAAAGAATCTGAGAGATGACCCCTTTTCGTAGGTCGCTTTGGCGTGGAATTCATCATATTCCAATTCAACCAACATATGACCGACAAGTGTATTGATAACACAGTCTAATGACATGGAATGCACTATATTGTCCAATTCATCTAAAAGTCTCGTTGGGCTGTACTCAATATTAGTCACGTAAAATATCTGAGTTGTTGGTACATTCTCCAGTTGTTTCTCGTCATCACCAATTATTTCTTCAATTATCAATCCTTCACCTTGATCAACAATGGGGCTCGAAATCTCAGTAATGAAGGTAGCATCGCTTGATCTTGCTCTTTTCCGAGCTGTTTCGGGCCATAATATTTCGTCCATCGGGCGCTTGGCCCCCAATTGTATCATAATATTCTCGTCAACCCTCAATCGAGGTTCAAACCAGACTTCTGCCTGTGGTGGCACCAATCCATCTCTATATGTTCTATAATCGTCTCGATCGGTTTTCGCAAGGCTGTATACAGACAGCTGATTTTCCGCATGCTTTGATGTGGCACCAGCTGAATGGATCACTCTTACCGATGAGGTAAGTTTCAATTCATGATTTCTTCTTACAATATCGTCATTCTCTTTCTCAAATTGCAACCCGTTTCGGCTGATTCTCGCGGGGCTGTATACAGATGACCGCTCGTCCACATGCGCCACTGTGGTGTCAGTCAAATGGATCACCCCAACCAGCGAGGGGTGGTTGTCAATGATAGTGTCACTCTCAATTTCGTCAACATCTCGTCTCATTATATCCAGGCCATCAACTTTCTCATATCTCAAATTCTCATTATCTTCATTCCTCACAGTATCATCCGACCATTCGGGCTCTTGTCTTATCGATAGATTGCCTTCATTTCTCACTTAATCATCCGACCAATCGGGTCTTCGTTTTTTCGATGGACTCCCTTCATTCTCACCGTCTACCCCCCTCGCTCTTTGTTTGCGTGTCGTACGTAAATCTGTCGTATTGTCGTTCGTCTCGGGTTTTTTCAGGATGTTAGTAAGAGGATCGGTATCACTGTCATTGTCGTCAGAGTCATTTTTGTCATCTGTAACGGCGAGAACAGGGTTTCGGGAGAGCAAGTCTGCTTCATATTGATTCTCCCAGGTTTATGTACGATAGAGAACGTATATCCTCGTAATTTAATCCTCCAACGTGCCAATCGAGACATGGGATCTTTAAGAGAGTGCAGCCATACCAAAGGTTGGTGGTCAGTTACCAGCGTAAACTCCTTGCCATACAAATAAGGCCTGAAATGGCTCGTTGCAAATATGATAGCCGTCAATTCTTTCTCAATTGTGGAGTACTTTCGTTCTGATTTCGTTAGGACTCTTGATCCGTAAGCTACAGGTAAATCTCGGCCAATAGGGCCTTGGCTTAGCACGCATCCCAACGCGAAATCCGAACTATCAGAGGTCACAACGAAAGAACGAGAGAAATCTGGATATTGTAACAGTGGCTCGGAGCACAGCACTTTCTCCAATTCCTCAAAAGCTTCTTCTTGCCCATGATCCCAAAAAGGTACATTTTGTTTCAGCAAGGTTGTCAACGGTTTTGCTATGCTAGCAAAGTTAGGGATGAATCGTCTATAATATCCTGCTAATCCAAGGAATTGTTTCACGTTCTTTGGAGTTTTCGGACGTGGAAAGTTTGATACTGCCGACAACTTTTTAGGATCTGGTCTGACGCCACTTTCAGATATGATGTGCCCCAAATAACCGACCGATTTTCTCAAGAATTTACATTTACCGGGTTGTAACGTCAGCGAAGCTGTTTGTAGTCTGCCAAAGAGTTTTTTCATTTCCTCAGAGTGCTCACGAAGGGTTTTTGAATAACATATAGCGTCATCCATGAAGATCAGAATTTCGGTACCTTGGAGACAGTTGCAAATTTTGTTCATAGTTTCCTGGAAAAATCCTGGCGAGCCCTTTAAACCCATCGCTAATCTTCTGAATTGGAGGTGCTGGTACTGGGTGCTAAATGCGGTTTTTCCCCTGGATTCCCTAGCTAGGGGAATTTGATAAAAGCCCTGGGCCAAATCTAGTGTCGAAAAATACTGGCATTGACCAAGCCGATCGAGGATGTCGGTAATATTTGGCAGCGGGTATGCTGAAGCAATTGATTTCTCATTAAGAGCGCGAAAATCCACGACAAGTCGGTACTGTTTATTACCCTTAGCATCGTCTTTCTTGGGCACTATCCACAGAGGAGAATTATAGGGTGATGAGGAAGGCTCTACTATGTCGTTTTCAATTAATTCGTCGACCTTCTCTTGAATGACCTTTTGCAAATGTGGCGGGTGTCTGTATTGCTTGATATTTATTGGATTCTCATCTATAGTCTTTATTTCGTACGCAGCTGCGTTAGTTAAGCTTAGTTTGTCACCAGGTAATTGAAAAACATAGGGGAATTTGGCAACAAGACTTTTAACACTATCTTTTTCCTCTTCATTTAATTCCTCTAAATCTAATTCTTTCATGATTTTCTCTATCCGGTCCTGAATCACCCTATCCTTCTCCTCCTTGGGAATTTGTCT
The DNA here is from genome assembly GCA_029851415.1 of Eretmocerus hayati. Taxonomy (NCBI): domain Eukaryota; kingdom Metazoa; phylum Arthropoda; class Insecta; order Hymenoptera; family Aphelinidae; genus Eretmocerus; species Eretmocerus hayati. Next base: position 46,851,536 of record CM056744.1, read on the forward strand.
TATAGAGTTCACATATCGGTTTCTTTTCACATCATAATCATAAATTGTTAGCGGTGGCAAAGTAAGGTTCACATCCTCAGATACGGAATTTATCACAAACATATATGCCCAACCACCGCGGTTCTCTACCAAACACTCCCCCGCGAAAATATCTGGTCCCATATTAATACGAGGCACATACCCTGTATTCAAATTAGTATCCTTTAAATTCAGCTTGCAAAGAGTTTTTGATCTAGCCGTTAGACAAAATGTGTTGTGGACTGAAAAAGGTATGGGAACATTTGCGCAATTTTCCAAGATCATAAAACTGTTTCTGAATGACAAGAGGGCTCCTTGCTCTCTTAAGAACTGAATACCAAAAATTCCGTCGTACGGAATTGGAAACTCTGCTGGGACCATATTCATCACGCAATTTGTGTTTCCGAAGCGAATGATAGTTTCTCCTATAGTAGATAGCATCTCATGGCCGATGCCCGCTTGTCCGAAAACACGTCCCGCGAAAACTTGCACATGAGTCGCGAGCATATTAATCTTCAACAAATTCAATTCTGATCCAGTGTCTATCAATAATATGACATCGCGATGAATCAAATCCGGACTACGCACACGAATAACGGGACAGCGTGTCCTATCTATGGGTTGTTTGAGGAGGGCACGGTTTTGGACAACGGCTGTCCAGCAAGCGGCGAGCTCGTCTTTGCCCCCAACAGACGGTCGCGATTCCCGTTTAAATTATTCTCCCGAGGAGCTCGTTCCAGCGACAGACGTTGCCTACACCCGTTAAAAGAATGGCCCACTCTACGACAGAAATTACAATATTCCTCAGAACGATTCACCATGCGCCCCGTACTGCGATTATGAGGTCGGCGCAATTGTTCACAAGTTATTATGGAATGTCCGGATCTATTGCAATAAGTGCAGAAACGTCTGTTCCCATATGGTGCTCGTTTAGCCCTGCACTCGCGAGAGTAATGTCCAAAATTTGAGCAATTATAGCATTGTATTTTCGATTTATCATAATCTTTCTTGCTTTCGAGTTTAACTGTATCGTCGACTTTCTCGATGGCATGGCAAAACAGCCGCCGCGGTTTAGCGTCCACCGAAACTCCCAAATATCGTCTTTGTTCTAGCCGTCTTTCCAAATCGCTGGCTGTGCCAATTGCATTTTCGAGAGTGGTGGAAACGCGCCCCAAAATCATTTGAGCTATTTCGGTTTTCAGTCCTAGCACAAAACAGTCGATCGCGGTCGTGGTGAGGCCCTCAATAATACCCTGCGCGACCGAGGCTTCAAAACCACCATTCACCAATTCCACCCCCCTATTGAGCATATTGGTCACACGCAGGCCATAGTCGGTCACTTTTTCCTCCTCCTTTTGGATCACACGGGCTAGGTCGACTTGCAATTGAGGCAAGCTCTGGGCAGATGAGAAGGTCCTCTTTAAACATTTCACGACTTCGTCAAAAGTCGTGAAAATTCGTCCTTGCATATGAGCTCTAGCTGGCTCCACGATTTTGGATTTGACAAGTTCTAAGAAAAAATCTCTATCAGTGGGGTTCACGAATCTCTCGGCATTTTTACACTCGCGAATGAATTGATCCACCGTCGTGTCACGACCGTTGAAAGTTGGTAGGATTTTTACCACATCGGTAGCTTTTCTCACTGTACAGCGAGAAATATGATCATTGTTTCGCACGGACGTGCTACCGTCATTTACAGAGACAGGGAAAACGAAAGGACTGCTGACCATAAGATTATTGAATCGGCTGGTCTCCATGGAGCCAGGGTCCAGGCCGGAAGATTGGATGGACGCAACTGACCCCTGCTCCCCCACAGTATTGCCATTATCGTTATTTTCGTCTGAATTCATAGTGTTCATCGGTAACCCCACAGGATCAGAAATGGTGGGTCTCACCGATTTAGTTGCGCCGGGTTTTCGATTTTTTTCTCTCAGCATCATTTCCGCTTCTGTCGATATTCTCGAGAGATGCTTTTATTTCTTGTTTGATTTCTACTATGTATTTTTCAAGACTATCATTCGATAACTTAACCAACTCTACCATATCCTTGAGGACAGGCAGAATAGAAGTATACTTGCTCCCAAGTTCGACAAGTTCCCGAGTGATGTTAAATTGAGCGTCCTGATCCTCCGAGTTGATGTTATATTGTTCACCAAAAAGATCATCTACTTCGTTCATTCGCTTCGAAAGATCACGCACATTCGATTCACATGAGCTGACTGCTTTTTCAAGTTTCTCTAGACGCGTCAAAATCTCTCTCATCTCCGAGGTCATGCCGACAAAATCGAAAATACCCAATTTTTCAATATCCCAAATTCTTATGACTACTACTTAGCTTTTAACAGAAGAACGGCGCAGCAATGTGTAGAACGATCGGCGGTCTTCAGTCAAGGTGGCCGGAGTGCAGGTTGTCGGTAATCGTTGGCTCGTTACGTCGATGTTCGTCAGTCAGGGTTTCAGAGCTTCTGATCCTCAGCAGTCGTTGCGTCGTGAAGTTGAGGGTTGTTCCTCTCCGGATGAGGTGGTTTCCTCCTCTTCGCTGATATTGGCCAAGGTAGGACGAGTGCTCAAATCCAGAGCAGTAAGATCTGCGTAAGCTCGGGTACGTGGAAGATTTGATGGCACGGAGAATTCGTCCCCCAAATGTGGAAATTGCCTAGGCTGGTCTCGGGCTTTGTTGGCGTAATAGCCCTTTAGGGCACCTTTGAGGGCGAGCAATCGGGCCTCGCTGCAACCGATGCGATTACTCTGTGGTTCCTTGGCGCGTAGATCCCTGATGAAAGCTTCTTGGTCCACTATTTGCTTCAAAATCTGGCTCTCAATGTCGGGTTTCGATGAGTTATCGTGTTGAATAGCCTCGTTGATTTGGTCGTCGATAACTTCAACCAGATGGTCGAAAGTGCGTCGAGCTTCCTCGCTGGTCATTGGTGAATTCCGAACGCCAGATGTAAATGGCAGCGTTCTGCTCATAAATGGTTGGTTCTCTCTGGATAAGTGATTTTGGCAACTCTTCTTGCTCTTCTGGGCAATCCCACTCCTGACACCAAATCTGTTATGCCCCAAGTGGGCACAGGTGGCTCCTCCGAGCGGTTTTAAAGCTTACAGCCCAATCCACTCCAGTTCGTTTTTGCAGACTCGTTCCAAGAGCGCGAATTTTAATCGTGCGCTCAAATGCTGTGGGTTGAAGTAGTTGAAGGGCTGTGGCGTTCCCAGATTAAGTATTGAAATACAAGAGCCGTGAGTTGTCTTGAAGATTACTTTTACTCGAATTCTATACGTGACACTTGACAATATTGGAATCAGTGAAATTGCTGGTCGAGAGAACTTTACAGTATCGAGTTACGTGTCAAAAAGCTGGCCAGCAGCGGTCAGCAGCTACATTTATACAAGAGAGGAAAATCGTGAGCATGCGCCTTTGAAAACTGATTCGTCGTGCCGAGGCAGCTCTTATGGAGATCCTGTGTTAAACGCTTGATTTTCCATGCGCCGCGCACGCTTTTCTTGATTCTAAATGGAAAGCTCATGTTAAAGTGTTGGCTCGCAGCGCGCCGCACAGCATTTCCTTGATTCTATACGGCAAGTTTATGTAAAACTATTGACTTGCTGTGCGCCGCATAGCGTTTTGACATCGTTAAATAGGAAACCCATGTTAAAAGCAACAGTGCTTAGTGCGCCGCAGCCCCTTTTCTCTAATTCAAATGAAATCTTTATGGGCTGCACGTTTATTCTCGTGCGCTGCATAGCTCCTCTCAATCTGCCACATGACTATACATATGATTATTGGTCTCTATCGCGGAGTTCTCCCAACCAGCAGCTAAGGCCAATTAAATTATACAATTAAAATTATACTTTTGAATTATAATCAATTTCAGTCTCATATATCGGTGTAGCCAGATGGATCTTCATTAGTCCATAATAATCAATCCGGCGTCAGGTAGAACTCAGTCAATTTGTAGTCCTGAAGAAAGTCTCGTCGTAATTATTATCCTTGGTTGTTGTCGTTTTCGCATAGTTGTCCAGTCAGTCAATTATTTGCGACTAAATGTCCCTGTAAGAATGATAACTCGACAGGAATTTGTTCCAAACTCATCGTAATTTTCGGAAACCATATTGCTTGACTCATTTTATATAGCTTAGCGCGGGTGATATGCTGAGAGGATCGATTAATCAGAATAAATAATTATTCATAGGAAATTCACACGGCTTTATTCCACGTGTGAAATTAGCATTAGGATATTCCAGAGTAATTGGACGCCATCTATACGAGACTAATAGCCGCAGGCCATAACACCAGGAGCCGAGCATGCATGGCAGTGTAACGAGGTGATATGTTGATAAAGTAGATAACTGACGAATAGGGTATAAGACCCGCGCCCGATTCAAATCACCGTATATAAATGGTCACTATAGCTGGCAGCGTAATTATAGTTAAGAATAATTGAATAGAAGCCACCCCTTTTTGAAACCTATGAAGATTCGCCTTTCAAACATCGCTCGACGCTCTCGCTAGCCAAGCAGCCACGAGTGCGAGAGAGACAGCAACAAGGCCCATTGGAAGGGCCCGACGCCCACGCCACCGCCGCATCGACGAGCAAAGCGGCCCACCACCAGAGCTACACTGGCCTTCGGCTAGATCACATCATTTTGTCAAAGCGCTTCACGCTTCATCTATTTCTCGAGTCTTTGATATTTCCCTGGTAAAAATTTTTCATGAGTTCCACATGAGTACCCCATGGTATCTCATGCGTGATCGAAGGATACTCATGAGATACTATGAGATACCATGGGTACGCCAGGAGAGTAAATTGTTGTTCTGACTACTTAGAAAGGCTACTTATGAGTTGGGGCATGGTATCAGATGCCTCGAAAAAGTTTACAACGGAAATCCCCCACCCGATGACATTTTCATGGGTACGACATGGTATCTCATGCGTGGTCACGACGATACTCATGAGATACTATGAGATACTATGTATTTGCATGAATTGTTGGAAGTTGGTTCTGAATCGCCGAAAGCGCTGATGCAGTCGTTGGGATGATTTCCAAAATAGATCTGTCCTTCGAGAACCCTTAGAACCAAAATGTGTGAACCAGCAATATTGTCATGGTTACTCCATGGTATCTCATGCGTGTTCGGAAAGGATACTCATGAGATACCATGGGATTCTCGATAGACCAACTGAGTGATTTTTGTTGTTTGTACATCCTCAAAAACGGCAATCAGTCTCCGAGACGATACTTGTGATAATCCTATGACTTCAAAACACTTGGATTAAGGATTTGAGTGTCAGTGAGGTTGACATGGGTACTCCATGGTATCTAATGCGTATTCGAGACGATACTCATGAGATACTATGAGATTCTTCTAGACAACTACCTTTGATTTCTCGTTCTTCTACGTCCTCAAAAGAAGCAAGAAGACTCTGGAATGACCACAAAAAAGAATGAATCCACACAGAAGACTTGGGGGAATGATATGCGAACCGTTGAGAATCCCTTAGGTACGCCATAGTATCTCCTGCGTGATCGAGACGATACTCATGATATACCATAAGATACTCATGAGATACTGTGGTACACTATACGATATCCATGGGATAGTATGAAATACACATGGGATAATATGCGATATTCATGGGATACTGTGGAATACGATGAATTACTACGTTTGAGATACTATAAGATTCTCGCGGCACCTACGATGGATTTTCGTTCTTCTACGTCCTCAAAAGTTCCAATGAGACTCTGGAATGATTACCATGAACAATAACTCCCCACAAAAGACTTGGGGAAATGATATGAGAGCCGTAGAGAATCCCGTGGGTACCCCATGGTATCTCGGGAGTAATCGAGACGATACTCATGAGATACTATGAAACAGTCACGAGATACCATAGGATACTATGCGATACTCATGGCATACTTAAGGGACACTGTGGGATACTCAGAAGAAACTATGAGATACTACGATATACTCATTAGATACCATGAGTTCCTCCGGTCATCGACAATACGTCAATCTTTGTGGTCTCTACGTCCTTGCAAGTGCCAATCAGACCCCGGAATGATTACCACTATGATTCTAAGACTTGAAAATCCTTCGACAGACATTTGTGTTCCAGTGATATTTGCATAGATACCCATGGTATCCCATGCGTATTCGAGGTGATACTCATTAGATACTATAAGATTCTCGAGGCACCCATGTTGGATTTCTCGTTCTTCTATATCTTCGAAAGTAGCAATGAGACTCTCAAATGATCACGATGAACAATATATCCCAACAAAAGACTTGGAAAAAATGATATACGAGCCGATGAGAATTCCGTGGTACGCCATGGTATCTCCAACTTGATCGAGGCGATACTCTTAAGGTACTATAAGATAGTCATGAGATACTATGCGATACTCATGGGATACTATGGCATACTTAGGGAACACTATGAGATACTCAAAGGATACTGTGAGATACCACGATGAACTCATGAGATACTTTAAGATTCTCGAGGCACCCATGTTGGATTACTCGTTCTTCTGCGTATCGGAAAGTAGCGATGAGACTCTCAAATGATCACGATAAACAAAATACATCCCGACAAAAGACTTGGAAAAATGATATACGAGCCGATGACAGTTCCGTGGGTACGCCATGGTATCTCCAACGTGATCGAGACGATACTCTTGAGATACTATGAGATTCTTTAGGCTCTCGGACTATACGTAAATGTTTGTAGTTCCCTGGTCTTCGAAAGCGGCAATGAGATTCTGGGATGATTCCCATGATATTTCCATGACTTGAACACGCAATAAACAAATGAAATTCGTGTGCCAGTGCGATCGACACGGGCACTTCACGGTATCTCATGTGTATTCGAGATGATACTTATGAGATACTATGAGATTCTGTGAATACGCATGGACCTGACACCTCGAGGTATCCTCACGCAACCTTGTTGTTTCCAAATCGCCTGGATATTGTGGGGCACGGATTCGTGCCATTTGTGGCCATATATATGTCCCTCAGCCCCGCAGTGAATTCCGGGGCGGAGTATATATCTTCTACTTGCGAGTCACAATTATCGAATATTTTGTGAAGGAACAATCTATTCCCTTAAATCAACTAAATGAGCAAATTAAGTTCTGAACAGCAGGGTTACTCAATCAGTATGCTAACACAATTGATCCCTTGGTTTGTTCTCGATTCAATTCTGGAAAGCCGTTCGTCGAGCCAAGTCAAATCCTGCTGTACCCGGGATGCGAAAGTATTGTTCTTCCGTGCTCTGCGGTTCAAGAATATCTCTGTTAATTCCCACGGCTTTTGTTATAGAATATTACTCTCTAGTACTGTGGAAGAGAATTATTTTGATGAATAACCTGCAGACTCGATGATTTTCAAGTGGCCAGTGCATATGATGGCAGCTAACCTCTGTCCGCAAAAGCATCAATCTTCTAGCAAGTTCACTTGGGAATAAGATAAGTGAATTGGTTCTCAATGATCTTGTAGGGTATTTTCGAAAAAAGAGTGAGATCCTTTGTGTGGTGATGAACATGTGTTTTCAGGAAAATTGAGATCATTCAAGGTATGTCACATTACTCTGATCATTGGGGTTGCTGGCTGTTCGTCTCTGCAAGACAGACTATATCACCATCATTGTTGATGTATGGAATAATGGGAAGCAATGTACATACTTCATAACACTCCTAGCTGATTCTATAGATATTTGCAGATAAGATCACATCCCCAACAACACATGACCCATGAGATTTGTAGATATGAGCCGTATCTCTATTTGGCATGTCAATGTGAATGGTGAGTACAGCTATCCCATTCCATCCTCGGATGTCTTACTCATATACTCATGAGAGTCACAGGGACTTCGCTAATCTTGGGTGCTTTCTGTTCATTGTCCCTAGTTACAGGTAATGGTACTTCTTGATCTCACTGTTTTTCCTTGTTCTACTGCATTATGTCCTTGGGGTTAATTTAAAGTCTCCTATGATGAAGGCATTGAATCGCATGTCCATCAGATTCTTTGAACAAAACCAAGAAGATCTAGGAGTTTTGATGAGTTGACTTAGTTTAACAAATAGATTGAGATGGTGGTGACATCTGAAACGTTTTATTAAACAGAATGAATCACTATATACACTCAAATAGTTCTCAGAGCATAAATTCAGGTATTTTTATTCTGAACAATAGCAAGCAAAGCCCAGCGTGATAAATTCTACCATTGGTCAGTGAACTAAGTCTTGGAAATTCTTCATTTCTCTGGAATTTCATTTTTCGTTACATTAAAACATTTCAAACTTCAACACCATCAATTGAGGTGGGATGAGTTCCTCTCAAGATTTCAGAAGGACTTTTTGGAAGATCCAACAAACATTATCTTGAGACAAAATTGAGTAGAGCATGCTCCTTGGTTACGCTTCACTTGAACCACGAACAGTTGAAGTTCCGAGAAGAGACTGGACTAGAACATCTAGAAAAATTTGCATACCTAGTAATTGCATGAAGTACTTAGCCATGAACTCTCTATTGGTTCCTTCCCCAATTTAGAGCTCTGATCTGATTAACAATCTTCTGATCTGAGATGGATTTCTCCACTTTGCTTTCACAAATCTGATTTTATCCTATCTATTCACACGGATGAAAACAAATATATGTTCCTGATGTGATCATTACTGTATACTTTCATTAAAAATTTCGAGGCCAGTATTCCCTCTTGATGGAACAGCGGCAATAATTTCAAAACCATAATGGATCTGTATGTTGAATAGTAAAATATATATATTTTGGTACTCCTTTCCCATACCCCTGATTTGTTTCAGAAGACTGTTGAGCTAGAATCCAATAACGTAATATTTTCTACCTCTTTCATTGGAATCCACCATGGGAGAGTGTATTACTAATTTTTGGTCTGATCATCTTATGAAATAAGTGTTTGCAATAATTCAATCTGAACGAAGATCTGTTTATGATGATACATGTATCAGTGATGTGATGTGAGTCTTATTCAAATTACACACATACACTTCTCATACAATTGTATTTTCCTACTTCACCTCAATATAGGTGAATTCCACGTCAATTTAGCAAGATTTCCTCCAACCATTTTTAATTCCTTCTATAGATTTTTTTTCCGTTTTAAAGTGTTGTAAAAAGGTAGAACCATTAGTTCTTATGTCAAAAAAACTTTTCTTGCTTCCCCCAGGTCTATATTCAACCATAATTACAAGATCTGAAACTTTGCCTCGGTAAGTATCCCCGAGTATTTCGGAGTATCGCATAGTACCCCATGCGTATGCCCTTCATCAGTGAACGCGTAGCGTACAGTATCTCGCCGTATCCCAGAGTATGTCGGAGTATCGTATGAGTATCTCATAGGTATACCGCCATCATTGAACGCGTAACTCACAGTATCTCTCAGTACCCCAAAATATCATACGGTATCTCATGCGTATACCACATGTCGATGAACGCGTATGGTACAGTATCTCGCAGTATCCCCGGGTATTTCGGAATATCGTATAGTATCCCATGCGTATGCCCTTCATCAGTGAACGCGTTGCGTACAGTATCTCGCCGTATCCCAGAGTATGTCGGAGTATCGTATGAGTATCTCATAGGTATACCGCCATCATTGAACGCGTAACTCACAGTATCTCTCAGTACCCCAAAATATCATACGGTATCTCATGCGTATACCACATGTCGATGAACGCGTATGGTACAGTATCTCGCAGTATCCCCGGGTATTTCGGAATATCGTATAGTATCCCATGCGTATGCCCTTCATCAGTGAACGCGTTGCGTACAGTATCTCGCCGTATCCCAGAGTATGTCGGAGTACCTATAAGTATCTCATAGGTATACCGCCATCATTGAACGCGTATCGTACAGTATCTCGCGGATTCCCATAGTATCTCGGGCTGTCGACTAGTATCCCATGCGTATACTCTCCATCATCGAACGCGTAGCGTACAGTATCTCGCCGTATCCCAGAGTATGTCGGAGTATCGTATGAGTATCTCATAGGTATACCGCCATCATTGAACGCGTATCGTACAGTATCTCGCGGATTCCCATAGTATCTCGGGCTATCGATTAGTATCCCATGCGTATACTCTCCATCATCGATTGCGTATAGTACAGTATCTCGCCATATCTCAGAGTATGGTGGAGTATCTCATGAGTATGCCATGGGTGTACCGCCATCGATTCACATAAATTTCACAGTATCTTACGGTATCCCATGGTACCTCGGAGTATCGCACAGTATATCATGTTCAAACCCCCCTCCGATCGAAGCGTATCTTGCAGTATCCTACAGTATCGTATATTATCTCATGGTTTCGCACAAGGTATCTGACGTTTCCGAAGGTGAGTATCCCATGGTGTCTCATGCGTATATTCCTTACCAATGCCTGCGTATCGTCCAATATCTCGTGATACCTTACAGTATCTCATGGGTTTCCACAGGATATCCAATTATGCCTGAGGTGAATATCGCTTGGTATCCCATAGAATCTCATGCGTATATCTCCTTGCACAAACGCGTATCGCCCGGTATTCCGTAGTATCTCGGATTATCATAGAGTATCCCATAGCACCGCACAGTATATTCGATTGGCTTGAAGAATGGTACCTCATGGTATCTCATGTGTATATCAAATTATAAGGACCGTGGGTATCGGATAGTATCTCAAGAGTATATCGCAATCCGGGAAACATCAGTATCGCATAGTATCTCATGAGTATCGAGGTGTTGGAATGGCTCGATTATCCAGGGTTCCTCATGGTATCTCATCAGTATCCACCGAGGAGTATCCAATGGTATCTCACAGTATGCGTCGGGTTCGCATTGCAAATATCGTGGTAGTTCCCCATGCGTTCCCCATGGTATCTCACTCAATGAGATACTAGTGGGTACTCACGAAAATTTTTTACCAGGGTTTCTGAACAATATAGCTCAAATAGTTTATTCATAACTCTGTGTATAAGTCATTCACCCTTCTCCCTACTCGCGTCGGCGAACCAGAAGGTAAAGTCAAACATAAAATCATTGTTGAAAACTGGACCATTCGAGCTAAACTCATTCTGATTCATTCATCAATTCAAATATCGAATACGTACTATTTCCCTAGATTCAGTACGTAACAAAGTGGCGATCCTGCCAGCGCGAGTACAGGGAAGTGTGAGTGAAAATAATTAGGATAGTATAAATAAATATAGAAGAATGAAGAAAGGACGCCAAACCAAGCCAAGCCGCCCCCGCGGAGCGAAGCCAAACCGGACCCAAAGAGACGCGCCGCAAACGACGCCGCCACAAAATCCGCGTCATCAAAGCGTAAGCCCAGCTTTTAATATCTAGTGACCCCGGGTATTTTCGCGGCCGTAAAATTGATAAATTTTAATGAGAATAATGAATATATATAGGAATATTGATATATATATTTTGAGTGTGCAACGTAGGATAGATGTAGTTGAGAAAAGTGAAAAGTCGGCCATTTTTTGGATGCTGCATCCGCGTCCCTTTCTCTTTTCGGCGTCGCCCCCGCCCCCACAGCATACATATACCATACACAGCAAATGAAAGTGAAAAACAACATGAGTCATTGCATTAGAGGGTTCAAACACTTAGTCTTTTCAGCACGAAGAGAACATTCCAAAGTTTTTCTTTCGTAGAGAACTTTTGAACTTGGAATTATTGTACAATGGAATATTTTCTAAATTACTTCCCAATATTGGTACTTACCTTACAAACTCCAACCAATTTTAAAGATTTTAATATTATTCTAAAGTTCAGCGAACACATGAAATATTTTCAATTTGTTGAGGAAAATATTAAAGTTTTAATAGACATTTTATCAAAGCTTGAATATAATCTTGGATACTATACCGAAGGACAATATTATATTATTGATGAGAACTGGCATTTGGGAGCAAATCCTGGATAGAAAATTATTCTCAATTTTAAAAGATTGGAATAAATAGTATAGGGCTTCATGAATATAACATCACTACTACTAGGAAATGTAGATCACTATTCTAGTACTTACTAGCTATCTGAACATCTTACCTATTTACTGCTATTCATGTATAAGTATTACTCGTCAAACTACTTTTGACCTTTTGGATCAGTGTGTGGAGAAGATGGGCATGCTACGTAGCCCCCCATCAACCCCAAACATTGATTCAACCACTTTATAACTATCTTATCAATACTCTATGAACTTGATTAATGATCAAATATCTCAATTCTCATCTTATATACTACAATGAATTCTTCATTTTGCCACTCGAATAGTAACTGAACTCATAAATATGAGGTGTTTGGACTTGAATTATTGGAAAATACTATGCATGGAAAGAAACTCATTGGGAAATGGATCACTCGCACAATTTGGAATGAAAAGTATGGGCATGAAATATGATGTTGTGACATTAGTAGAAAATTTGATGATGTTTGAAAGGATGATGGAATGAATGAAAGCCCGTTCTTTAGCATGCCACAGTGCCTAATGCGGGACACCTTCATGAGCCAAGGTGAGGGCTTTGACATTTACAGATTGACAAGACAAAAATGAAAATGATGATAAAAGTTCGCTCCTTAGCATGCCACAGTGCCAAATGCGGGAAACCTTCATGAGTCAAGGTGAGAACTGATGATGAAATTATAACATGATACTGATTTGAGTTCGCTCCCTAGCATGCCATAGTGCCAAATGCGGGAAACCTTCATGAGTCAAGGTCAGAACAAAATAATCAAAAAATATGAAATGATGAAATGGTAACTGATTTGAGTTCGCTCCTTAGCATGCCACAGTGCCAAATGCGGGAAACCTTCATGAGCCAAGGTCAGAACAAAATAATCAGAGAATATGAAATAATGAAATGACAGATTCAGGCCTGGACAGATTATTAAACTGGAATGAGTGAAATTATGAGACAGACTGAAATAATGAATGAAAATATTATGTATAAACTGACTTATTAATATGATGAATCTGGTAATTGATGTACTATGGTGATGGAATAGTAGAATTTGAATATAACTTCTGGAAACGACTGAGTTATAGAAAGTAGTTTACTAGGCTAGTAATGAGGAGTAGCGCACCATAGATATTCTTCTTGACTATTAACCCATGTAAGAGTGATATAGTAAAGACACGCTAATAACTTGAAGAGGGTAATATTCATGAATAGGAAAAAGCCGAGGAAGTTGTATACCTCTAAAACTCATCTGAAATGCAATGACTCACATGCCAGCACATCACTTCTAGCAAAACTACACCAAGAACACTATCTACTTCTTGAACTGATTAGAGATTTGAGCCTCCAGCGGATCTTAACATTTATTCACGTATTTAGGTATTGAATACTAGAACAACTTGATATTTGATTAGCTTTTCACCATCATGATCACTACATTGATACTTGAGGACTGCTAATTTGTTGATATAGAATCAGAAACAAAAACCACTAGACTATCCGAGAACTTGTTTTCCTACAACACAAGATAATAAGTCTAAAATTTTAAAGGATGAATAAATGCCTTGGTAATTGGATGATATTCTTGAAATGCACATACAATGAATAAGCAAACCACTCACAACACACTCTATGGGGTTGAATACATTCAAGATTTCACAATGAAATTGCACAACACAATGAATGAAGAATAGAATTAGAATCACGAATGTTAGGAATAAGTTGTTCTCCAAAGCTGTCATGAATCAATTTTGATACATGAGCTGAAAAAACAAATTCATAATCTCATCTGACATGTGTTCTGCCACCGTCTGCTTCAGCCTGTAACTATACAGGGGCATTTCACGAAGTATGTTATAGTATGTTATACATAAGGCCACGTTCACAGTGTAGCTCTCACCCGCGAATCTCTCATGCGTTCTAATTAGGCTACTGAGTGCATGATTGAATGAGCATTTGATGAATGCGAGTGACTGATATTAATGAATATTTCCTGAATCTTTTTTCAAATCACGTGATGAATTTCAGCCAGAAACAAATGATGATTGGATGAAATATATTCGAATCTCTCTCGAGATTTGCGTTCCGAATATTTGACAGATAGTTTCAGATTGAACAACAATATCATTCCAGCTCGTTCGAGAGGATAAATTCAAAAAAGTTACAGTATAACATTGCCATAATATACATTGAAAATTTTAAGCATTTCCATGGTATATTCTTGCAAAAATTGTCGGTTTTGCTCTAGAAATTTTGCTTTTTGAAGAACGGATAAATCACAGAATAGTTGATCCTACAGCATATCTTAGACGGATTTATGCATTTTGAGACACGTCTACAGTTGCTCACGACTTCTCGAATGTCAGTATTCCAGCTAGAGTCGTCTGCTTCAATCTTTCTTCTTGCTACATTTGTAATTTATATTCAAAATATATCCAATCACGTCTCGTTTATCCAGATTAGTTTTGGTCAAAAGTTCAAATCAGGAATGAGATGTTTAGATTGTGAGGATGTATGAGTGAGAATTATTTTGCATCAACAATACGGATAAGATTTTGAAGTGATCAAATAATGGTATGAATGATTTGTTGCTGATTTTTGTTGTATTAGGGGAATTTTCGCTATTCATTGTCGAATTTGAGATATTATTCGAGTTCTAAAAATCAGATTAAATCGAGTATAGCATTTGAAATTGAAAATTTTTTATCTCAGTTGAAATTATCGCATTCGTTTTTATGATATAACCAGAAACAATAGGTTCATTTGCTTCAAGGATCTTACGATTTGAATGGTATTTTGAACACAACCAATTGAAATTGCGGATAGAAAATCACACCCAATTTTTGGAGCATGGAAATCAAATAGAATGAATTATTGAAGTTGCTGTTTTAGATCTGTGTAATTGAAGTTGTCGTTTTCATCGTCGAAATTAGAATGTCGGTCAAATTCTGATTTCTGAAGTATTTAGGGAATCATGAGTCAATTAGAGTATACCAGTTGAAATTGAAAATTTACATCTAATAGGCAGCAGTTCTTTCATCTTTTAAATTAAAATAGTCCAATCGTCCCTAAACTCAGAGATTTTGAGCATCGAATAGTACCTTGAACATGATATTTGAATCACGAGTAAAAAAAATCACGTCCGCATTTATTACGGTAAAAGAGAAATAGATAACCTGCATTCTCAGCATTTGATGGAACTGACGTTGCCACGTAGATTTATCGGAACAGTTTTTAGTTCGAGTAAAATTACAGGAGGTTAAATGACAAGATTCCATTTTCAGTAACGATACAGATCGACAAAATTATAATTCTTCAAACTATAATGATTGATGATCAGGATCTCGTACTTATTGAATATAGTAATTTTGCTTTTCCATTATCTTTTTCTGAAAATCGTCGTTTCGAATTGGTTTTCCGTTTGCTGTAATATCTCGATCTAGTAGATTTCTTGGTTGCTTGACAGATTCATTGAACATATTTTCTAAATCCAGTCGATACACTTTAGAAGATCTATGTTGAGAAAGAATGAGTGAGATACAAAACTGCTTTCGTCAAAATTGGAGATAGAATTATTGTGCGAGATAGAATAAATCGATATATATTATGCATTAGAATTGAACGAAAATTCAGTATGATTTGGAGAATGGGATTTAGGGCTGTAATGTAATCGAAAGTAAGTAAATATTCATCGAACTTTAACTTGAACAAATGAAAATTCAGATACTTGCAACTACCCATATCTTATTAATTCTTTCAATTTCATATTATTCTACGAAATCATTGGAATATTCATAAAATAAACTGGAAAATGCAGTTTTAAACTTGCGAAATTCTGAATACAATTTTTGTAAAATATTGACAGCAAAATTTGAGGTCCTTTTGTAAAAATTCGTAAAATGTTCTTGATAATATCATTTTGAAGTTCTGCTTGCCATTCAAAGTTCCCACGAAAAATTAGACGAATTTCTGCGCGTTTCAAAATTATCCAAGTATTTCGAACATTCTCATTTTGTCGAGATTGAAGAATTTTTAACATTATTCAGGCAAAAACGATCATGTTTTGTGAATTCAATCTGAAGAGAAAATAGGAAGAACGTATATGATAGTTGTAATTAATGATATTGTTGCGACGAGATAATAGTAATATATGATATGTAGGTTCGAAGAAAAATTATGAAACGAGAGAATAATTAGCCCAGCTCGTTCACGTAAAACATATTATATAGAATGTTTGCTGAAAAAATTGTAAACAATTTTTTTTCATAAGGGTGGAAGTGTAACGAGGTGATATGTTGATAAAGTAGATAACTGACGAATAGGGTATAAGACCCGCGCCCGATTCAAATCACCGTATATAAATGGTCACTATAGCTGGCAGCGTAATTATAGTTAAGAATAATTGAATAGAAGCCACCCCTTTTTGAAACCTATGAAGATTCGCCTTTCAAACATCGCTCGACGCTCTCGCTAGCCAAGCAGCCACGAGTGCGAGAGAGACAGCAACAAGGCCCATTGGAAGGGCCCGACGCCCACCCCTGCCGAAAAAAAGCAGCTGATTTCTCAGCTGAGAAATCAGCTGAGATCACAGGTGAATTCACAGCTGAGATCTCAGCTGAGATCACAGCTGATTTCTCATGCCAAATTCACAGCTGAATTCTCAGCTGTGATCTCAGCTGATGTTTTAAAATTTATTTATTAAAAATAAATTCCTCTCCAAGCTTTCTAGGCTAATTTTTCATGTTCTAGGTGGTTAAGTGTCGCAACTAGATTAAGAAAAAACGTATTTAAATTATTAAAAATTTGCACTTACGGGGATTTGAACCTGGACCCTTCACCTTACAGCAACTCACTAGCCACGACACTTAGCCGACTGCGCCATCGAGGATGTGTCAGTAGGGGATACAGAACAGGTATATCAGGATTTCGGTCTGTCCTGGATAAGGTTCAGAGTGTAATAAAATAACTGTTATAATATTTGCTAACTCGCTTGACTTGAAGTACTGCTATTTTCGTACTTTATATTTAATTCTATGAATGATCCAGAGAAAAAAATACTCCAAAATTAATGGAACAGGTGGAAGGGGGAAATCATTCATATAGCTTTCGGTTTTCTTTTGTTGGGAGGAGAAAATCAACTTTCGGCCGATTGAGCCTTCTCCTTTCTCTCTTGTTGCTTTTACGGCCACGTATATATAAGGTAAGTGTACCTAATATCCCCCCTAAGCCGTTTTGCCCATAGTTTTTGTCCACTCGAATATTTTTCAACGTCCCTTAGCTTACTTTGAAGCTTGTTCCAAGGCCTTCAAAACGAGCTAAGGTAGGTTCAATCTCGACCGACTCGAGCTGAGCCATCACAATTTTGCCGAGAAATGTTTTTTTGCGAGTTTGCAAAAGGGTGTACCCAACGTGCCCCCATTAGCAATTTCCTCAACAGCTCTGGTCTACCTCAACATTTTTTTAAGTACTTTGGCTCATTATGAAGCTTATTTTAAGACCTTAAAATTGAGCTAGAGTACGTCTGGTTTCAATCAATTAGAGACGAGCTGTCTTAATTTTGTCCCCAAAAACGATGTAAGTCGTCGATAAAGTGCATGAAATTGTTCTCATCGGCGTGCGACTACATTTGGGGCTTTACTTGTGCTTGACCAAAAATATATTTTCTTCCTATTTTGACGTGACAAATACGTTCTGCGTGATAAAAAGAGTCTTACAGCGTGCCCTCTTGTGATCACCATACGAGGGCATGTTGGACACCTCCGATTTCGGCTTTCTTGTTCTACAAATCATTTCGGTATTTTCCTCATGAATCCTCCCCAAATCCGAGTTTTGCATTTTCGAGAGGAGAATTATTGAAGGTTTCCGAAAGAGGAATCTAATGCGCTGAGGTACGTTGAGACTGATGGCACTGAACGCAATTTCCTTTAGAAATACGAAAAATGGAAAAATCACTTTAACTTTTCTGGAAAACACAGAAATGATTCGGGGTCGATCTAGACTACTTATTTCGTCATATTTCGACATAACGAATGTGAAAAGAATTTGAACTAAGGTTAACTTGTGCCCATTCTTGAGATCGACATATGGGGGCAAGTTGGGTACACTTACAGCCCCCCTAAAAGATAATGAAGAGTAGGGTGTGCGTTACATCCCAACTCTCGATTTTCCACGATACCATCGTGGATTTACTATCTTTGATATAAAAAAAGAGACAAAAACTTTTGCCGCTCCCTGTATACGACGTATCCTGTTTTGCCACTCGAACATTATTTCAATCAACATTGAGAAGCCTATTCTGAGAAGTTTGCCCTCCCAACCCTTCGTGTCTCTGAGATCGCTGTGATTTTTTATAGCTTCTTTTAAAGCCGAAAAATTTTTAAAATACATGATTTCCACGTGAAATTCCACGAGAAACACGATGAAATTGTCAGTTTTGACTTCCAAAGTGACCCCGGTGAGACATCAGTGATTTTTTGGAAGAACCGCTAATATCAAGCCGGGGTCACTCTGAAACTCCTAACTGACAGTTCCATCGTGTTTCTCGTAGAATTTCACGTGAAAATGATGTGTCATGATGATTTTTCAGCTCTGAAAGGAGCCACGAAGAATCACAGCGATCTCAGAGACGAGTGGGTTAGGAGGGCAAAGTTCTCAGCATAGGCTTTTCAATGTTAAGAAGGATATCCGAGCAGCAAAACAGGATACGTGGTACAGGGCAGGATGGTACTCTATCGATTTTTCATGACACGTGCGTAGTGCTCTTGATATAAATTGAAGAATCGTCGATAAACGTACTTTTTCAGTGTAACTGGCGCGTCTTTCGGAACTGTTTGGCCTCTGGAGGGAATAACACTGTCCCAAAAAATTTGAAAAAATTCCAGCTGACTCTTCAAACCTGATATAATCATAAGGCATTTGTCCTAATAGCGACTCAGGTCCGTGGTCAACACAGGGCTTCCATGAAAAGTGTAACTCACTTTTTGGAAAATACTCACTTCCTCCACTGTTTCGTAAATCAAAAAAAATAACATTCGAGCTAGGATGAATCAGGTGATGGGAAATTGAAGAGTAAGAATAGACGATCAAAATGCTTCTTCATTTGGCAGCGACACATTATTCTGGTCGAAGATCTGTGACGTTGAACTTGCGAAATTGGTCGCGCCCATCACTTCAAAAAAGGACATAAATCTCTGTTACTCAAACAATGAGCAGATGTCGCTCCCAAATCCTATTGCCCATACTTTGACGTATGATGAATTACTATGCACTGCAGGTGAGGTGGCTATAACAGTTGTTATTCGAGGGAGGAGCTCGGGAAACTTGTTCAGCCTTTGAAAGCTGATTTTTTTGGTCGGTAATGATTCACGTAACAGTCCACACAGCATGGAAATATTTCAAAGAACAATTCAGGGAAATATTCCATTGCAATCTCCCGGGAAGCTTGCGGGGATATTGCAGGAGATATTTCAAAATGTTCCGTGGCAATATTTCAGAGAAAGCTTCCCGGAAGCTCCCGTAAATATTTCAAAGAATCTTACACTCAATCTTTCAGTAACCTTGCACTGAAATATTTCTGAAAGATTCACGAAAGCTTTTTGAAAGATTCCTTGAAACAATTCACTGAAATATTTCTGAAAGATTATCGAAAGCTTTCTGAAAGATGTAAGTGCAATATTTTGGGGAGAAGTTTTGGAAGAGTTACGAAAGCCTCTTGTGAAGTTTCACTGCTATGGGGAGAATCTCCTGGAAATGTTTCACCGATATTGAGTATAATATTATATCATGACGAGGCCCCAAAATTTTCTGGAGGGTTTGCTAGCTTCTACGGAGGGCTACATTTTCAGACCAGTTTCAAATAACATCGTGCTTGCAGTTCTTTTAGGCTGGGAAATCTTCAAAAATTCTATGATGGATTTTCAAAACTCACCGCGTTCTGATACTCTAGATGGAGCACTTTGTGGCTGTGAGTTATCCTTCTAACTCACGATATGCAACGTACCACTTTGGATTGAGCTGGGAAAATCAATTTGATTCTGGTTTTCATTAAATCAATAGATTTCGGGAACATTTCAAGGAATTCCTCTATAAGTAACCTCTCTGCCACTCAATTGCACCTAATGAAATTGAAAAATTTCTGAATACCTTCTAAAAGGTTCCGAAAATATTTCTAGCAATTATTTCACCGATAATCTTTCAGAAACGTTGCACTGAAATATTGTTGAAATCTTTACGAAAGCTTTCTGGAAGATTTCAATGCAATATTCTTAGGAAGAGTTTCCGCGAAACTTTTGTACGATATTGAGATCAATGAAATATTTCTTTGCAATCTCCCAGGAATCTTGCAGGGATATTGCAGGTGATATTTCAAAATGTTCCGTGGCATTTTTTCAGAGGAAGCTTTCCGGAAGCTCCCGTAAATATTTCAAAGAATCTTACACGCAATCTTTCGGAAACCTTGCACTGAAATTTTTCTAAAAGATTCACGAAAGCTCTCTGGAAGATTTCTTGGAACAATTCACTGAAATATTTCTGGAAGATTTACAAGCCTTCGCTGTGATATAGGCTCATTGATTTCCTAACTTGTTCGAATCTCTTTTGAATTTAGGCTAATCACGAGTCGTCGCATATAAATAAAGCCATCATAATAATAGGTTTGTGGAAGCTCTCTGACTGATTCCGTACATATTTCTTGGGAACATTCCACAGGTACTCTCCCAGGAATCTTGCACTGAGATATTGTTGATAGATTCTCGCAAGCTCCCTAAAATCTTTCAGGGTAAAACTATGTGACGGGGTACTGCATATTAATACCGAAAACCGTTACAACCGAGGTAAGAACATATTATACTGTTAAAGTATTGCGAGGAGTAATTCTTAACGACTTGAATCTGTGGGATATGAGACATAAATATTGCGGTGGAACATTCTGGGGATCTTTCAGTAACATTGCAGTGAAAGGTTGTAGGAATCTTCCAGAAACATTGCAGTGGAAGATTGTAGGAATCTTCCAGGAATATTTCATTGGAAGATTCTGTTCCCGATAGAGGTCGCGTAACACACTTTAGTTCTCAAATTTCGTTCTCAGGAATTATATGGTTTTTGGGAAACTATCTATCAGGAAATTTGGTGGTAGTATCAAATGATCTGTCATGTGTGATAATATACCCAGGACCAGCTATGCATAATGATCTGTAAATGATACGTGAAGATTATTTGAAGATGCGTAAAGGCTTTCTCGCAAGCGTTCACAATAGACGCTGGTTAGTATATAAGACAGGAGGACGGCTTATCGGTTAGGTGTCGCATACATCGAAGAGTTCATAAAACCTGGATGAATCTAACGTGAAGCTTTGGATTCAACGTCACAATGGAGTTGAAGTACGAGTAAGTATGATGAAGTCATGCATTAGAATGATCAAGAAACTTATCAAGCAAAATATGGATTCCACAGACAGAACATTAACGCATATATTTTTGGGAGATTTCATGAAATCTTGCAGGAACATTTCACTGAAATATTTCAATGAAATTTTTCTGAAAGCTTCCCGAAATATTCCCGGCAATATTTCATGAAATCTTGCAGAAAGGTGTCTGAAGTGGGACATATCTTTATTGAGGGAAGCTTTCAGTGAAATCTTTCTGAAAGATTCCCGGGTTTTCCTGAAAGCTTGCAGGAAGATTTCTGAAAGATTCTCATGCTGTGTGGGAGGTCTGAATTATAGCTGTCGACTTTTTATGTAATTCTCACATCATTTTCACACTTCAAGCTTATCATACTTCAAGTGGGAAAGCTTTGAGAAAGCAAAAATTGCATACGCCTCCGACAACTCTGTGGACGCAAGAAAAGTGAATCTTGATGAGTATAACGGAAAGAGGATCAATTCTGGGAATGGAATTCGATTAAACGGATGCAACAACATCTTTATCAACCATCATACTGCACTATTCACGATCCATCCATGTGAAAAACGTCTAATAGTGACGAAAGCGTAATAGACCAATTCCACCTCACTGTTTTCAGGGGATTAGCATCTCTCAAGAATGGTGGGCACAACTTTTTTGTCACATTTTAAAGGTACCAAAACACTATGGAATTGGTTTCAAAAGCGACAAGGAGGGAAAATTTTTTTTTCTCGGATGGTCCAAAAGTTAAAGGTTAGGTAGATTTCTTCATATACTTCAAACATTTTTACTCATTTTTTAGCTTATCTCAGTCGACATTGAAAGTTTAAATAAATTATCCATTAATAAATCACTTGTATTCTTAATGGGAATAATTTGATCGTAAAGTTTCGAACGGGATGCTGTAGGTCATTCAAAAATCTTCAAGTTTGGTCTCCTGTGAAATTTTTGTGCGACCCTTTCCATCGGAGCCACGAGCGCTGGAAAGAAACTCATTATTGAAAGGATCCTTACGGAGATACCCAGGCATGCACCACTTCCATCTGTTCAGCCTCTATTCCCAATCCAGAATACATTCCAAAAATTATCGGGATGCATGATTCCGATGTAAACTCCTCTGATCTTTCAGAACATGCTATCAGATTTTGTCTCTGACGTGATCTAGGGAAGTACACTCTCATTTGGTCCTGTTTTTCGAGTAAAAAATTGAAAGCTATCACAGGTCATGTCTGAGAGGAAATTTGATAGTATATTCTAAAAGACCAGAGAATTTTACCTCGGAAACACGCATTACGATTATTTTTGGAATGTATTCTGGATTGGGAATAGATGCTGAACTGATGAAAGTGGTGCATGCCTCGGTATCTCCGTAAGAATCGATGTAATAATGAGTTTCTTTCCGGCGCTCGTAGCTCCGATGGAAAAGGTCGCATGGAAATTTTACAAGAGATGAATGTTGAAGTCTTTGGAAGGATATATAGCATCCCATTCAAGATTTTTCGATCAGATCATTCTCGTCGAAAATACAAGAGATTAATTAATGGAAATTTTTTTTGAATTTTCAACGTCAACTGAGACAAGCTAAAAGAGAGTAAAATTTTTTTGAAGAATATAAATTGATAGATTTTTTTATGATCTTTGAGATGCTTCTCGTGAAACTGACGCAAGACGGACTGGGTCGGAGACTTTGGTGATTTCCTGAGACTATTCGTTAGGGTGTGCGTTATTCCCCACCTTTCGATTTTTTCAGGATACCATCGTGGATTTTCGATCTTTAATATGAAAAAATAAGGAAAAATTTTTGCCGTGCCGTGTAAGACGTATCCTGTTTTGGCGCTCGGATATCCTTCTTAACATTGAAAAGCCTATGCTGAGAACTTTGCCCTCCTAACCCACTCGTCTCTGAGATCGCTGTGATTCTTCGTGGCTCCTTTCAGAGCTGAAAAATCATCATGACACATCATTTTCACGTGAAATTCTACGAGAAACACGATGGAACTGTCAGTTAGGAGTTTCAGAGTGACCCCGGCTTGATATTAGCGGTTCTTCCAAAAAATCACTGATGTCTCACCGGGGTCACTTTGGAAGTCAAAACTGACAATTTCATCGTGTTTCTCGTGGAATTTCACGTGGAAATCATGTATTTTAAAAATTTTTCGGCTTTAAAAGAAGCTATAAAAAATCACAGCGATCTCAGAGACACGAAGGGTTGGGAGGGCAAACTTCTCAGAATAGGCTTCTCAATGTTGATTGAAATAATGTTCGAGTGGCAAAACAGGATACGTCGTATACAGGGAGCGGCAAAAGTTTTTGCCTCTTTTTTTATATCAAAGATAGTAAATCCACGATGGTATCGTGGAAAATCGAGAGTTGGGATGTAACGCACACCCTACTCTTCATTATCTTTTAGGGGGGCTGTAAGTGTACCCAACTTGCCCCCATATGTCGATCTCAAGAATGGGCACAAGTTAACCTTAGTTCAAATTCTTTTCACATTCGTTATGTCGAAATATGACGAAATAAGTAGTCTAGATCGACCCCGAATCATTTCTGTGTTTTCCAGAAAAGTTAAAGTGATTTTTCCATTTTTCGTATTTCTAAAGGAAATTGCGTTCAGTGCCATCAGTCTCAACGTACCTCAGCGCATTAGATTCCTCTTTCGGAAACCTTCAATAATTCTCCTCTCGAAAATGCAAAACTCGGATTTGGGGAGGATTCATGAGGAAAATACCGAAATGATTTGTAAAACAAGAAAGCCGAAATCGGAGGTATCCAACATGCCCTCGTATGGTGATCACAAGAGGGCACGCTGTAAGACTCTTTTTATCACGCAGAACGTATTTGTCACGTCAAAATAGGAAGAAAATATATTTTTGGTCAAGCACAGTAAAGCCCCAAATGTAGTCGCACGCCGATGAGAACAATTTCATGCACTTTATCGACGACTTACATCGTTTTTGGGGACAAAATTAAGACAGCTCGTCTCTAATTGATTGAAACCAGACGTACTCTAGCTCAATTTTAAGGTCTTAAAATAAGCTTCATAATGAGCCAAAGTACATTAAAAAATGTTGAGGTAGACCAGAGCTGTTGAGGAAATTGCTAATGGGGGCACGTTGGGTACACCCTTTTGCAAACTCGCAAAAAAACATTTCTCGGCAAAATTGTGATGGCTCAGCTCGAGTCGGTCGAGATTGAACCTACCTTAGCTCGTTTTGAAGGCCTTGGAACAAGCTTCAAAGTAAGCTAAGGGACGTGGAAAAATATTCGAGTGGACAAAAACTATGGGCAAACGGCTTAGGGGGGATATTAGGTACACTTACCTTATATATACGTGGCCGTAAAAGCAACAAGAGAGAAAGGAGAAGGCTCAATCGGCCGAAAGTTGATTTTCTCCTCCCAACAAAAGAAAACCGAAAGCTATATGAATGATTTCCCCCTTCCACCTGTTCCATTAATTTTGGAGTATTTTTTTCTCTGGATCATTCATAGAATTAAATATAAAGTACGAAAATAGCAGTACTTCAAGTCATGCGAGTTAGCAAATATTATAACAGTTATTTTATTACACTCTGAACCTTATCCAGGACAGACCGAAATCCTGATATACCTGTTCTGTATCCCCTACTGACACATCCTCGATGGCGCAGTCGGCTAAGTGTCGTGGCTAGTGAGTTGCTGAAGGTGAAGGGTCCAGGTTCAAATCCCCGTAAGTGCAAATTTTTAATAATTTAAATACGTTTTTTCTTAATCTAGTTACGACACTTAACCACCTAGAACATGAAAAATTAGCCTAGAAAGCTTGGAGAGGAATTTATTTTTAATAAATAAATTTTAAAATATCAGCTGAGATCACAGCTGAGAAATCAGCTGTGAATTTGGCATGAGAAATCAGCTGCTTTTTTTCGGCAGGGACGCCACCGCCGCATCGACGAGCAAAGCGGCCCACCACCAGAGCTACACTGGCCTTCGGCTAGATCACATCATTTTGTCAAAGCGCTTCACGCTTCATCTATTTCTCGAGTCTTTGATATTTCTGAACAATATAGCTCAAATAGTTTATTCATAACTCTGTGTATAAGTCATTCACCCTTCTCCCTACTCGCGTCGGCGAACCAGAAGGTAAAGTCAAACATAAAATCATTGTTGAAAACTGGACCATTCGAGCTAAACTCATTCTGATTCATTCATCAATTCAAATATCGAATACGTACTATTTCCCTAGATTTAGTACGTAACAGCAGTGTGGAACGGAACCGCAACGGAACAACGGAACGTGGGATCTGTAGTGTCAAACTGCATTTGGAATTACTAGTAGTCACACCTGGAGGGTCTCTAGCAGTGTGCGCCTTTACCCACAACTACGACTGGAGGTATTAGGATGTGATAAATTCAAATAACGCGGTACTACGGTTATCGCAAATATCCAATCCTCCTGACGAAATGTAAGACCCTTGAAGAGGCTGTTTTTGGATAAAAGCTCAAGTGATACAGAATCACTGACATGAATCACCTTACAGGTAGATGAGCAAACAAGCTGAAATTACAAAAGTATCTTGACGATCCCAAGATCCTTTCTAACACAGTCCTTGTCAATTGAAATCATAAGTTGGAGAATCAGGATATCATCATCTTGCTGGAGTGACTGAAGTAAACCCTCAAACTGGAGAAGCATGCAAATATTTGAAGTATTTGCACCTTTGATGTAGGTTCCTATGGGGGTGCTCAGACCACAGATGTTAATTTGCTCACAGCAAGC
The DNA here is from genome assembly GCA_029851415.1 of Eretmocerus hayati. Classification (NCBI taxonomy): domain Eukaryota; kingdom Metazoa; phylum Arthropoda; class Insecta; order Hymenoptera; family Aphelinidae; genus Eretmocerus; species Eretmocerus hayati. The sequence continues at coordinate 46,877,707 of CM056744.1, forward strand.
CTGGACCTGGCAATCTTCTAGAGTGAGGAATATACTGCTAGGAGATATATTCAATAGTACAGGCTAGGTACAGGCCTTCGACCCAGCTTATTTGGTCAGCCCTATGTACTTTTAGTTTTTCATTGGTTTTAGATCTTTTGGAGGATTAAGAAGCTTATTGTGCCATGGCAACAGTGAATATGACATTTCATTAGCCCCATACATATTAATGAACCTCCACATCTTCATCTTTTGAACTCTCTGAAATTAGCAACCAAGATTGTGGTAAGCAAGATACAATCACATATTAGGAACATCAAGCCTCAATTTTATGGTGTGGTGGAAGGGCACTACTTCCAAAATTGAAGCCTGATGTTCTCAACAACTGGCCTCAATCAAGGTATCATACACCACTTTGGTTCCCACCTTAACAATGAGGCTGTCAGCTTAATTCCAATACAATCCATCCACGACCTTGAATAATCCTAGTAACATCATGGACACCTGAATGGATGAACCAACTGTCTCAGGGAGGATAACATTAGATTTAACATCAAATTGAGTCGACACTGAGTTGTGAGTCAAGGTAATAACTCATTAGCAACTAATATAGAATTGTTTTACCCTAGCTTCTTGAATGCTTGAATTCCTGCTTCTGAATTCAATTTATGGATTCAGGAGACGCTAGACACTTATGGGATCCACCTAAGCACATCTTAAATGTCTAGACATTCTTGAAGGAATGGAATTGATGCTCGATTGGTCCAACAAGCCAGTGAGATTGCAAACACTGTAGTCTGTCTACTGTTGTACTATCACTGTAAAGTTATCATTGCTGGTCCTGTGGCATCATTTTATGCTCTTGGTGTCTTTCAATATGTGAGAATGTTAGTTAATCAAAAGTACTTATTAATTCGTGACCCAAGTTCATTAATTGTAAACTGATTCATTATATCAAAAATTTGGAATTGTGGTAGGAGGGTGCTGCTCCGTCGAATAGTTTGCCTGTGTATTTGATCCGTGAAATTTTGTTATAACTGCATCATTATCACATCTTGTTGGATAAAATCCATGTGGTGCCCCAAAGGATCGGCCCAACACGACTGATAACGAATAACATAACCTAGCGGCCCTTGTGTAGTTAGTGCAGCCAGGGGCCAAATATCGAAAATGTCGACTTGTAAAACTTGTTCTCTGCCTTTTATTTTATTTTATTTTATTTTATTCAATTCACGGTCAAAATGACCTTTACCAATTACGTATCATAATATCAGGTGGTGTAGCAGCAACCATAAGCATTATAATATTAACAATCATATTGTCATGAGTATATTCATAGCAGTTATGTTTCTATTCATATATAAATATCTCATCTCTGGCAATTGATTTCATAGTAGATATTCGGCTATATGACGTTATATCAACCCATTCGTAGTATTCATTAGCAAGTGATTGCATCCTTATAATAGGAGAACTATGCTCGAAAAACGATTTAACTTTCTTACAGCTGAATATTTTTGTGTTTACCCTAATCCTTGTATCTGGTAGTCGAATGTCAATCTAACTCAAAAGATATGGAGCATCAACCCAACCATGTAAAATTTTATATAGCATCATAACATCTTGGTACTTTAGATAAGAGGCCAAGCTACATATCTGAAATTTGTCAGCAATGTCACTGTAGTCATGAGAGAAAGGATGTAAAGGTGATCTTATGAAGAACGCTAAAAATCTTAAAAACTTGTGTTGAATAGTTTCCAGTTTTTGAAGTTGATATTGTTCAGCTGGTAGCCATACCTGTGATGCATATGATATTTGTGTTCTAACCAATGTCATAAAAAGATTGATCAAAGTTTGAGGATTCTTGAAGGAAGTAGACTTTCTTTTTATTAAAGACAGCATCCTACTCGCTTTTAATTGAATCATTGTGACATGAATATCAAATTTTAGTCTGCTATCAAATGAAACTCCTAGATCCTTAAAACTAGTAACTCTTTCTAAAACATGATTTTGCAATGAGTAATTTTGTTCAAAAGCTAGATCTTTTTTAAGCGAAAATGACATTGCTTTACATTTGATTTTACTGAATTGTAGTCCAATGTATGACGACCATCTGTCAACATTTTCAATATCTTGTTGCAAAAGCTCACAATCTTGGGTTGATGTTATCTCCTTAAATAGCTTTAGATCATCAGAAAATAATGACAATCTCGAATTTTTGACAACTTTCACCACACTATTGATGAGAACATTGAAAAATAAGGTACCAGTGTGAGATCCTTGCTGAATTCCTGATTCAAGTAAAAAACTATTTGATTCCTTTCCATTAATTCTAACTGTTTGGGTTCTTCCAGTCAAAAACGATTCGACCCACTTGAGTAGCGAACCATGAACACCCAAATTGCTTAGCGCTTCCAGTAACTTCTGGTGGTCAACAGAATCAAATGCTCTGACGTAGTCCGTATAAATAATATCAACTTGATTATTCCTGTTTAACACAAGAGAGGTGAATTCAGTAAAGCTCATCAAATTCGTTACAGTCGATTTCCGAGGCATGAACCCGTGTTGTTCTTCAACTATAAATGGCTGTAACTGTACTGCTAATTTCTTCTCAACAATTGCATCTAGCATCTTTGCAAATATACAAAGCTTGGAATTTGGTCTATAATTAGTAATAAGGTGTGTATTACCACCCTTTGGTATTGGTGAGATCCAAGATTTTTTCCAGACCTTGGGAAAGGAACCAGTCTCAATTGCCTTCTTGAATATAATGAACAGTGGTTCAACAAGGGCTATGCTACAATCTTTAACTAATCGTACATGAACACCGTCTGGGCCTAAACCTAGGGAGTCTTTCAAACTAAATATTTCATTCATAACATCTTCAGGGGTAAACTCTATATTTGAAATAGTATCACAACCTTGAACCATTCTATAATCTGAATTATCCGTGTCTTCAGTGGGACTTTTGCGGTAGAAAGTTGCAAAGTATTCAGAAAACAATTCGAGTGCTTCTTCAAAAGTTAGATTCTTTTTCACCATATGTCAAATTCTCTGGTATACTATTTCGTTCATTTTTGGGATTAGCGAAAGACCAAAAAGACTTGGAATCAGTTTTAATAGAGTTTTAAATACTCAGAACATAATTATTATAGACTTCTCTAGTCAGTTTTTTACACCTTATTCTTTGAGCATGGAATCTTATGTAGTTGTTGTAAGAATCAAAGGTTTTATAAATTAAATGAAGTTTCTTTTTCAAAGCAACTGCCTCTTTGAGTTCTTTTGTGAACCAGACTGGATAAGTTGAGATGAAAGTTTTGGTATACGGAACATGATAGCTAATTAATTCAAAAAGTATTGTATAGAATGTTTCTATGGAAAGGTCTATATCCATTGTTTCATTCAAAACCAAATTCCAATCATACTTGGCTAAATCTTTGGAAATTTCCTCAAAGTTTGCTTTGTTGTAGTTGAACTTGAAGTCACTGGAAAATAGTCTTTTAGGGCCTCGACAGAAAGTGCGCGATGCTCTTTTCTCCACTTTTTCCCCCGTGTATAAGCATAGGCGCCGTAGTTGCAGTCGCCGCCACGGGCGCGCAATGGCGCTACTTTCACGGGGAAAAAAGGGGGAAAAAGAGCAAATGCGCACTTTCTGTCGAGGCGCTTACCTATACAAGGAATCAATATTTCATACGCCGAGTGGCATTTATCTACTTCGATGATGGTATCAATGCTACAAGGGAACTCAATATCCTCAATGTTTGAGAAAACTAAATCCAAGACATTCCCATAGTCATTAGGTAAACCAAAAAAACTAGTTAAATTAAATTGATTAATGCACTTCTCTAATCTAGTAGCTCCCTCTCTCGCGCTACTGGAACGTTGCACTCCTTCAAAAAGCACCAAGTTTTCATTCTTGATCCATTTCACATCAGGGAGATTGAAGTCCCCGCATACTAAAATCTTGCATCTGCTATGTTTCATTAGGGATTCCTCAATTACTTCATGAAGTTTGCTGAACGACTCTTGGAAGTCTTCGGCCTGGCAGCATGATACAGGTGGAATATAGCCAGCTACTAACAGATAGTGTTTGTGTTTTGTCGACAGCTTCATAGATAAAATTTCACAAGCACCAGTGTATTTTGTAACAACTTGGGCATTGATTCCATCCTTTACAAATATGACAATACCTCCACCTCTTGTTTTACCTGAAGCAACTTTGTATCTGTCCAACCTTATGAATGAATAGCATGGCACCGATACCTCAGGGTCTTGGATGTCCTCGTCGAACCAAGTTTCAATGATGCAAATCACATCAAATTCCATACTCGTTGTTTGAACATTGCTCAAGAATGTGGAAATTCTATTTTCAAGACTGACTACATCTTGCACATAAATAGATAAGATATTATTAGGCCCTTCAAATCCTTCCAAACCCAGAATACTCAGTTTTTTGATCCATTTGGATCAGTCTGCTTTCTGTGTATTTTCTGTGAGTTACTTGATGATGACGTGCTACTATTAGATCTACTCCTAGGAGGTTTCTGATTTGCGGGGTAATTATTCCTTGTGGGTCGAAGTCGCCTTGAGCCACCATTAGCTTCTGGCAATTTTCCTGAACCTGCATATGAGCCTTGTGATGGTATACGATTGTCACTCTTCTCTACAATTTTTGGCATACCTTTTATGTATTTGATAGTAAGATTCTTCCTACCATTCATTTTTAACTCATCAAGCTGTTTTCCTAAATTTTTTAGATAGTTTAGCTGTTCTGGAGTTTTATCATTAACAATTTTCACTTCAAAGTCTGCGAACAATTCTTATTTTGTAAACACCACTTTGCATGTTCAGAAGAGCTGAAGATAACTTTGACAGGCCTACTTTTGTCTTTTGCTTTTTTTCCAAATCTTATATATCTATAGTTGTCAATTTTGAATGGGGGGTCTACGCCTGCGAAAAATTCAACCAAAAAGTTAGCTACAAATTCAGCTTCATCAGATTCTGGTACTCCGAACAAGATAATATTCTTTTCTCTTGATAATCTCTCCTGGACTTCATAATACAACTGTTCTTGGGATTCAACTTTATCTGTTTGCTGAGTATTTTCTAGTACTGTTATACGATCAAGTGCATCTCCCATTCTTTCTTCGAGATTAGATATTCTTGAGAGAGCATCATCCATTTTGATCTTTTAATAATCAACTAATCGCTAGCTGTGTTACCTGCAATGAACTCTTTCATGCGGATCCGGAATGTGCTGGCATTACTGCATCGGAGGTCAAAGTATTACAACTCAAGAATAAGCCTCTGCTCACGTTCACATGTAATGACTGAACAGCTAGGTAGAGACAGACATTATAAAGTCCTAGAAAAATTAAGCAGTAATATAGATGTTATTGAAGAACAGTGTAACACAATCACATCAACTAAGTACCTGCTCATGACATGCTCATGACATATCAGCAGAATGATATGAAAGAAAAAATTGACGCATTGCAAGTAGTGGCCAACGTTTTTCCTGTACTTCAAGCCAAGGTAGAAAATCTGGAGCAGAAGGTAGAATCTTTTCAATCAACTTCTCATTCCCCGTTGACGAATGAGAGAGCTATTCAAGAAGTTCAAAAGCGCATATCAAGATCAAAAAACCTCTTGATATTCAACGTTCCTGAAAATAATAGTTTACTTGAAGACAAAATCGCTGTTATTGATATCCTGAGTGCGACTAATGTTAATATGGACTGTATAAAGGTTGTGCATATTGGAAATCAGATAAGCGATAAGCCCAGGCCAATACTAATTCCTCCCAACACCCAACAGGATGCAGTTCAAGTCCTGAAAAATAGGAATAAACTCAACAAGACCTACCGAGTAGCAGCAAACAAAACAAGTCTACAACAAAATCAGTACAAAGCTGATGCTAATGAACAGTTATTGAGAACCAAGGCAGGAGAGAAGAATCTGATGTTACGCACCATCAACAATATTCCTACTTCATCAAGTTACCAGAATCACAACTTTATGTGAATAATACTCTCCCAGGCAGCTGAGTAGAGACACTAGGAGACACTTCCTTCTTAGATGCCGGCACTTCAAAAAACTGACTCAAACTGGAAATAATAACATTAGCATTTACCATCAGAATGTGAGAGGAATGAGATCCAAGCTGAGTGCCTTGACGACAAATATTCATCTTCTCACAACACCTCCAGATATTATAGTTTTTACAGAGACATGACTCAACCCAGATGTGAGTGATGGTGAAATTGGTCTCGATAACTAGAGCCTATTTAGATGTGACAGGTTTTGTATAAATACTGATGCTCGTAGAGGGGGTGGAGTTCTTTTTGGGATCAAGAAGGAGATTGCTGCTTCAAGATGTACTGTTAATATAACCTCATTTGAGCAAGTATTTGTGAAACTCAAGACTCCAATGAAAAGTATCATCATTGGTGCAGCCTATATCCCTCCACGCTCACCTCTAGCTATGTATCAAGACTTATTGCTGGCTACAAGCGACCTTCAAAGCCAACATGCGAACTCTGAACTACTTCTCATTGGGGATTTCAATTTGAGCAACATCGTTTGGCCACAAGGAGATATTTTGCTGTATCAAGAAGTTAGGTATGCTGAACCAAGAATAGTGGAAGCTGCGGAATCAATAAGGAACCAATTAGCATATTCTAGTTTTGAACAATATTGCCCCCTTTCAGCTCATAAGGACTACACATTAGACCTCCTTTTTTCTACAATTCATGTAAATGCAATCCCTTCAGATGAATATTTAGTATAAGTTGATCAACACCATATCCCTCAATATTTCTCAGTGAAATTAGAAATTTTAAAGGAGATACATTTTGAAATTACCCAATATGATTTTAACAGAGCAGATTATTCTTCAATAAACAGATTACTTGATAAGGTGGACTGGAATGTTGTGATCAATTCTGAGATTTTTTTCCCTTGAACAAAATCTTGATTTCTATGAGCAAATTTATGGAGTGATTGAAAAGACTGTCCCAAAGCGAATTTTCAAGACTGAAACCTATCTCAGGTGGTTCTCTAAAGAGCTTAAAGATCTTATTGTATCCAAAAAAGTAGCTCATAAAATCTGGAAGGAAACTCAAAATGATGATGATTACATTAAATTTAGAAAAACTCAGATATCAATGCCTGAGAAAATTGAGAATGGATTATGGTGTCTATATTGACAGAATTTTCTTCAAAAAACAATGTCGAATCCTCTTGGTCATATGTCAATGAACCAAAGAAATTGAATTTGATACCTGATAAGTTAGTTTATAAGGAGCAATCACGCACTTCTGGTACACACTCTGCAGAACTATTTTGAAAATGTTTTTCGAATGTTTACAAAAATGTTGACGTGGCTACAGAGGCGGATAGCAATACCGAAAATATTATTAACAGATTAATTATCACGCCAATTGATCTAAGAATTGCAGTCAATAAGCTAAACTGTAGTCTATCCTGCGGCCCCGATGCTATTTCTGCCTCTTCAATAAGAAATTGTATAGAAAATCTAGAAAACCCATTACTTATGCTATTTAACTCCTCTTCAGAGCTGGGATATTCACCACATTTATAGAAAATTTCTTATGTTACACCCATTTTCAAGAGTGGATACAAACAACAGGTGGAAAATTACCGTCCGGTATCGATAGGCTCTATAATCCCAAAACTCCTTGATTCAATTGTTACTCAAAAACTCTCTGATACACTATTACCCAAGATAGTTGCTGAGCAACATGGCTTTGTAAAATGGAAATCTACTTTATCAAATCTCCTTACACTGATTGAATTTATTCATGAAAGCTTCGCCGAAAATTCTCAGACTGATTGCATTTATTTGGATTCTTCAAAAGCATTTGATAGAGTGAATCATGGTAGATTAATCGCCAAACTGAGGAATTTTGGCATTAAAGGTAATCTACTCGGATGGATTGAGTCATATTTGAAAGAATAGAAGTCGAATTGTTAAGGTAAAGGTTAAAGGTTTTGAATCTACAGCCAAACCAACACTTTCGGGTGTTCCGCAAGGGTCTCATCCAGGTCCACTTTATTTATATCAACGATATCGTCTCTGTTGTTAAATACTCAGAAATACTCATTTTTGCAGATGATATAAAGATCTTCGAAAAATTACTTGTCCATCAGATTGTATCCAGTTACAGAGTGATTTGATCGCAATAGCCAATTGGGCATTGAAAAATGGCCTCGAATTAAATGAATCTAAATGCAAAACAATAACTTTTGTGAAACATAAGAATATTTTCGACTGTCAGTACACGCTCAATAACTAGTTTTTGGAAAAAGTAAAGTATATTAAGGATCTTGAAATTATTATCGATTCAAATCTCAGCTTCGACGAGCATATTGGACATATTACATCAAAGGCCTTGAAAACTCTTGGGTTTGTCTTCCGATCATCAAAGAGTTTCAAAAAAGCTGATACTATCATTGTTACGTATTTAAAAGACGTGGGTATTTAGGTTGAGGAAAGCACAAGTCGTGATGTATTAATAACTATGCACTTTACTAACTATGTTGAAGAGGTTGAATATGATACAGTAGAGATTGTACATATAATGTTACTCACATGCTGACGCGAAGTTTCTGCTCTCGCGCAGCCTCCGCGGCGACTCGGGTACTGCCATACTCGCATGTCCACGCACACATTCATGCATTCACACGCACGCATATGAGAGTTTCCACGGAACTTTTAACTTTTGTGTTACTGCAGTGTTCCAAGAGTATTTTGAACTATTCGGAGTGCGCAGGAGTGGCATTTTATAGTATTTGGCATCATTCAATATGGACTAAATTCTTTTTTGTTGAAATGCATCCTGATTTGTCAATAGCAGACCGCAAAGGATGATTTTTGGGTAGTTTACAAACGTACCAACGCGATTTTTTGAATTGATAAGGCTGTAACTAAAATACCTATGCCTCAACTACTTCGGTGGAATGATATATCCATCTACTAATCTCATATTTTGAGAAAATCTTTGATTCAGAGGTGTGCGCTGATTTGGCTATGATATTAACTCTCATTCATCGATGTAACTGAGTTTTGTGGGAAAACTTTTTCTGGCTATTGTTTACGAAATTGATGAAATACCTTGTGCAAAACGGAAAATTTAGCAATGAGTTTTCGAAGTTGAAAAGAAGACGAATCGAATCCCGTTTGGTTTGTGAGTGTGCGTTGATCCGGACAAATTTTATAGAGCTTCAAAGCTCATAAAGTTATCGCGCCACTGGCTCTCAAAACGGCCATTTTTTGATGGCATACTCAGGAAACGTAAAGCACAGGATTGGAATGTTGTGCTCTTTTTTCTTCATCGCAAAAGGGATATAACCGCACTGTTCTGAGTTACAATTGTCGATCGGTATTTCTGTGAGAAGCTGAGGAGAAATATTTGAATCCGGATGGTAAGCTAAATAAGCCGCTAAATGTGATGGTATCGCGATTTTCTTGATTTTTACATAGTATACGGCTGAAAAATGAACAAAATAACACCACAGTGTATTCTAGAAATTGAAATGAGACTCATAGCTCTTGACTCGATTTTGGAAATTCACATCGAATTTCGGAGAAATCAATGATGAAATTCATCTTAAAGTCAAGTCAGGCAAAATATAATCCGTATCGATCGTCTAGACAATGTTTTGAATCGAATCTGTTCGATTGAAGTTGATTCACGAATGTTTCAAGTGTGAAATTCCGTACAATTCGTTCTGAACCAGATACCTCGGCTTGGAAGAGAGTGGCACCACTTTTTTCACATGTTTTCGAGGTATAAGAATCACATGAAACCCATTTTAAACGTGTGCGATGAGAAAATTTTTATTTTATTTTAGAGGGTCAATAGTCAAATGTTCCATGGAAACCCTCATATATGTAGTCATATGATGAACCCAACAATCACCTTTCTTGAAACTCTTTGAGCTACCTTTATACAACTTTAGTAACGCCTATCTTGTTATATGCTAGCCCGTGCTGGACGCCTCACACACTTGAAAAATGGGGGAAGCTTGAATGTATCCAACATGAATTCATAAGACAACTAACTTCTAAAGTGGGTGACAGGATGGATTATACCGATCACGATTATAGTCGTTTTTATAAGCGCTTCAACTTACTCTCTTCGAAAAACATACACGACTGTAATGATATTGTATTCATGTACTCCTTATTAGAAAATCATGTCTATTGTGAGAAGCTCAACAAGGAATTGCAAGAAAGACATGATATTTATAATTTGAGAAAATTTAGAGGTATCCATGAGTCCCAGCATAAGCAAAACTACTTGTTCTACTCTCCTTTAGCTCGCTGCAGAAGAGCATGGAATAATTTGCCAAACGATATAAGGAGCTGTAATTCTTCAGTTTTATTCGAAGTGCAACTTGATCGCGAGGTGAATAAATAATTGTCGATAATATTCTCGAACAATTAATGAAATATTTTAGAGGTGGGATGGGGCACTCAGAACGAAGGGGCAGCGGAAGCTCATTATGAAATTATCAGTACACTCGGTTAACTGTATAGAATAGCACTTTAATCACCAAACTTGTGTGATAACAATAGTATAAAAAATGAAGACACGGAGAGAGGCGAGGGGTAAATTAGTCGCGGAGAAAACATTTGCCAGATGAATTTAGGCGGGAGCTCGCGGCGTGAATCGCGGGCGCGAGATCAGCTGAACTTGCTGTCTCGCCGATCCATGGTCAACTGCCGAAAAACTGTTTTGAAGTGATCGACGACGGCAAAGGTGGGGGACGAGATGCAACGTTGCCCAATTTCATATTTAAATGTACCAATAGGCGAAATTTCGAGCGATCATCTGACTGATCGGTACATATATAGTTATGTGCAGGGGGGTCATCGCTCTCGTATATCGCAGCTCGCGTTTCGAACATTCGAGAGCTTCAAAATCTAAAACATTCCCGAACATTCCGCCCTCTTTGCTCGCACATAGCCAGCAACCAAATGGAAGATTGCTAAATTTCACCAATGAACTAAATCGAACCAAATGCAATGAAACCAATGAATGTAAACGTGGCAAAATATTCGGTTATGAGGATGCAGTTCCAATCAAATAAAAAAAGTGATATACAATGTTGAATCACAACCGTAAACTAAATTTTTCGAACGTTGCAAAAACACTAAACTATTGAATGAAATGATCTATAAGCTGAGACATCATTGTGGTTTTGAGGCCGAAATGGAATAAGCGAACTAAGCCATCAGATTTCGATCGCCAACGAGCTCCATCGCAAAGAAAAAATATATGTGTCTAAAGCCAATGAGTCGCAAACATATCAATTCCAAAAATGACAGAGAAGTCAATCTCACAATCCGTATTACATCTTTGACACAATAAATGACTGAGGACTGGTGACTCAAAGAGTCGCTGAAATTGAACCAAATATCACAATAGTATCACAAGCAAATCAATGCGAAAGTCGCTCAGTCGATTGCATAGGCAAAATTTCTTGAAACTTGTATCGAGACTAGACGCGATCCAAACTTGTCTGACGATGAACAAAACAACTACTAGAGTTCAAATTCCCTGACAATATTATACAAAACTAAATGAAACAGGAATTGATCCATTTTTTTGAATGGTCGATGCGATCAACCAATTCTCTTTATCGAAAATTGTCTTCAAAAGACGCAACTTAACGACACGAATCCAACTATTAACAGCTGAGCTGTGCAATTAAAACCAAACGACAATAATGAAAATGTTGTGGGCCTTTCAAAATTGTTTCTAAGTTTTCCAAAAATAACAAGATGTTAAATAGTAAAAAATTCAATCCAAAATATAGTTTGAAAATAACAATAGATCTACCAAAGCACCACGATGTACAATTTGCGCAAAAAAGGGATCAACCCAAAACGTGACAATTCCTCATGGGTGTAACGCAACGAAAAAAAGTGTGTAGTGTGTCGAGGAGGTTCGCGGAATTCAACATCTGAGTTCATTCACTGATCTAAAATCTTCAATATTTTTCTCGTTCCCAATCCAATTCCAATGTTGATGTTAATATACATATTTTTCCGAAGTAGTGGTTACCGATGCGAGACTCATTTGAAACTGTCAATAAACTAAGTCAATGATCCGAAAATCCTCGATAAGATGGTCGTGGTTCCGTTCACACGTGTTCAGCAACCATCGGCAATTATATCAGAGTCTGCAACCGTTAAGCATCCTTTCAAATTTTCCAAACAGGCCAATTCAAGTCGGTTTCCCAAATCCATTTTGGATCTAAGTTATCCTGCCCTCCAAAACACGTACCAGTGATTCCCATAATTTTGACTCCATCTGCACTAAAGAGAACTTTTTAAACGTAGTGTCGATTCCATTCCAAATTATCGCTAACCAAAAATGTAGGTCATCTGTAATAAATAGATTTCCAAAGATGAGACTATATATGAATGACTTAACATCATGAAAATGTGAAAAATTACAATACACCATTTTTCGAAGTTCTTGAGTTCAACCGAAGTTCCAAAACCCATGCAAAATCTCAAATCAATGAGACACAAGTTTAGAGCGCAGCAAACAGCCGCCCCCTTTGGATTGTTGCAAGTTGCAACTAACTGAAAACCACTCCAAGTTATCTGAACATGGACTATTTGACAAAAAACCAATAACAAGAACGAAATGACTAGATTCATCCACATTTTCAAAACAATGACGAGTAACACATGAACAGTGTATACGTTAGAGGCGCGGCGCACAGCTGCCCCCTTTGAACGAATTACAATGAGGACTAGAGTGCCAATATTCTGTCAGAAAAGGTCTGACCAAACAAACCAAAACATTACTCGGAATCGAGCATACCAATTTCTGATTCCACTCAACTCCATCAACAACAATTTCGACTCGATTTGATTATGATCTGTGCATGGATGACTGAGTAGGAATAGGAGACATTGTGACCAAAAAACTATCGAATCCAATAAACCAATCTTCAAGAACTCGACCGGCTTGCCAACGCCTGTGCCAATGCAAATCCAGCCATCCAAATAATTCAAGAGGCACATCTGAGTTCTCTCATCCACCGTAGCTACTGCTGACGGTGTCAGAGATCGACTCAGGGTAGATCGATTTTGAACAAAACCAATACCAATGCACCATGTTGAATGATGCCACAAAAGTGGAGGAATGAATCAAGGAACATTCGCTTCCAAAGTGAAAGAATGAATCAGAGATCATTCTTTGCCAAAGTGAATGCTTCATGTAGAATGAAACCAGAGTACATGTTGGAATGACTCTGCAGTGGATCCCGTATGATCTACTATCCACAAACCAATTATTCATAGTTGAGATCACAAGATTTGTTCTAACAAATCAATCATACCAATTTTACTAAGTGGAATGCCTCAGAAAATGAGACGTGGTCTCTTCTGCGCACGATAGTACAAAGAGAGTAGCCATTCACCCCCAACCAATTATCGAAATCCCGAGGGATCATCTGACTGATCGATACCTATATAGTTATGTGCAGGGGAGTCATCGCTCTCGTATATCGCAGCTCGCGTTTCGAACATTCGAGAGCTTCGAAATCTAAAACATTCCCGAACACAACTCAAACGCTTAAATTTTCAATCGACAAATGAACTCATGGGTTGAATTTCCTGATCTACTTCTCGCTAGAATTAATCTAAAATGGTGGAAGATGTCCTATTGGAGGTACAAGTGATTTATCATTTTCGTCAAGAATGCACTTTTCCATATATAGGGTTTCCAATTTCCTGCTCCAATCAGGACACGTATAATTTATGTCCCTCTTATGACATTCCTCCAAAATTTTATTTATTTTTTCTTTCTTTTTTTGTGTTATTAAACTAGATGGAGCTGACGCCTAGATTTTTGAGAATCATATCATGTCAGGACAATTTGTCCGTGAATCATATCTTGAATAAATAAATGAATAAATAAATTAATGGATGAATAAAAAGTCACAAAAGTCAGGAATTACAAAATAGACAAATCCGCCATTTCGCCTCTTCTGAGAAGCATAAGCTCCATCCGCATTTGTGTCAGACGGCGGCTTCACTCACAATTGAGTCGTGTTTCGGAATCATAGAAATGTATCTTCTACATTCTCTCCCAATTCTGCAGTTCCAATCCCTTTCAACAATCTTAAGGATTTAACTCCTGTCAAACTCTTAGTATAGATTTCAGCTCGATCAGTCGTAGATACTTGCACTAATTCCAAATTCTTCCTCTCAACTCCATCACTAACATAATGATATTTAACAGCAATGTGTACACAAATGATTGAATTTCAATTGATCGGCTTTTGCCAGCAGCATTGGGTCAACAAATCTCGCTGACCCATGTCATAGATCGAGTTAGATTACTTCAACTCGAACTATGCACCTCCAAGCCTCGTATGGTTGCGAGGTTAACTTGGAGGATTTTGATGGAAAAGAAAGGGTGAGAAGAGACACATGGAAGGAATTTTGACTCTACGCTAGATTTTTTCATATGTCTCTTCTCACCCTTACGCTTTCCATCAAAATCCTCCAAGTTAACCTCGCAACCATACGAGGCTTGGAGGTGCATAGTTTGAGTTGAAGTAATCCAATTCGATATACGACATGAGTCAGCGAAATTTGTTGACACGATGCTGCTGGCGAAAGCCGATCAATTGAAATTCAATCATTTGTAATTCCCACCAGTGATGAATACAGTGCTTGATCGTATCGATCGAGTATAAATATTGGTTCGATATCAATGTGTTTACTTCTTTTTGTCTACCAGTTCTAGGCTAGAAATATACATGACTGATTATCTTGAAAAAACAAGTGGAACTACATCAAAACCAAATACTTTTCTGAGTAAATTTGCCAAGAATTCAAGTTCTCGTTCACACTCTGCCATAGCTGTATACTCTGCTTCACAAGTTGAGTGGGTCACAATAGATCGTTTTTTGCTCCTCCCAAAAACATTGGGTATTGCCGGAGACTCTCAAGATGAACCCAGAAATGCTTTTTCTGTCAGGGAATTCGGTTTTGTACACCGGTAAAGTAGGACGCGGAGAAAATAGAGTACTAGGGAAGTTAGGGAATCTGAGTTCACATATATCAAAAAGTTAACAAATTAACAGATCATCGAAGCCAAGCGAAAATAGAACCCACAGAAATAATAGATTCTGGGGAAAGCAAAAGATAATCTGAGCCACAGATAGAAAAAGGCGAACAGTGGCTTTGAGGTTATGTGAGCGGGAGCGCGCACATGGTGCCACACTCCATCACGAGGAATAGGGATGAATAACAGTAGAATAAGAAAAAACTCATCGCGACAAGAGAATATGAGGAACTATCTGACTCAAGGAACACCACAGAGTAGGGAAAGAACAAAAGCTGAGATAACACCTGATAATACAGAAGAACAAGCCAAGAAGAAAATAACTACAGGAAGAAGTAGCACATCAAAAACAGAGAATGAGGGTCGGAAAGGCCTAAGTAAGCTAAACCAAGCTAAGATAATGGATGGAGACCAAACGAATACACAGAATGAGAAAATGCTAAAAGCCATAAGGAACATGGTAATGAAATCTGAGGAAAGGATTAGGAAATACATGGAGGTGAAAATAGATGATTCGGAAAAATCGAATGAAGATGTATTTAAAGGAATTGACATAAAACTAGGAGACCTGGGAACAGAAACAACAGTGATTGAAATTGACCTGACGAATGGAATGAAGGAGCTGGAATAGAAAATGGAAAACAATATAGCTGGATTGACACGAAGGGGTAATACATCTCAGCTAGGAGTAGATATGGGAAAAAGAGTCACCATGAAAGAGAATGAGGAGATATATAGACTACAGAGAAAGCTGGGAAATGTAGAGAGAGGCAACAGGAGGGAAAAATAGTGATGTGGGCTGAAGATATCTGGCAATGATACGAAAGAACAATGTAGAACATGGATTCTACAAAAGCTACACGTAACTGTGACGGTTAAAAATACTTGTCATATGAAAGGTACTACTGATCTCACAGGTGCAGAGCTGGAGACTGAAAAAACGAAGAAAGAGGTTATGGAGAACAGAAACAATCTCAAAGGAAGAGACTTTTATATAGGAAATAGCCTCACATATACAAAGAAGGACCATAAAAGAGAATTGAAGAAGATAGCCAAAGAGATGAGAGTAAAAGAGAAGAAAAAAGTGGTAGCGAGAGATAGATTCTTGCTCATAGGAGAAGAGAAGTATGCATGGGATGGAAAAAGACTCTCTTGATTGGAAGACAGGAGAGAAGACAGACCTTAAAATAAATAACAGCAGTGAATCCACTCAGATACCAATATGGAACATAGCGGGACTGAGGGATGCTAACACAGATACCTGGAAATACATAAAAGAACATGATATTATTTGTTTGGAAGAGACCTGGCACGAGAAAAAGACAGAGTATGGATTGGAAAAGAATTAAATGATTATTGATGTATCTTTAGCAATGGCAGTAAAGAACACAAGAAAGGAAGATGCAGTGGTGGCACTGTGTTTGCATATAAGATGAGATGCCACGACCCAAAGACTACACTAGTTGACAGAGAAACCATTGCCAAATCACTGAGAACCGTCCAGAGGACATGGATATTAATCTCCACATACATGGATAAAAATAAAGAAAAAATTCCAAGAATATGGGAACAATTAACAGAGAAATACCAAGATCTAATAGCAGGAGATATGAACGCAAGAACGGCAAACAAAGGTGGCAACATAGAGAGAGAAAGAACTCCAAAGACGTCGTGGTGAATGAAGAAGGGAGAATACTGCTTGAGAAAATAGAAGAGATAGGAGTGTATATTATAAATAGAGATAAGGAAGGAGATGAGCTGGGCAACTATACATACATTGGACCGAGAGGATGCACCACAATAGATTATGTTATCTTCAATGATGAAGGCCGAAGGGAAATAGATAGATTGAAAACAGTGGGAAAAATAGCATCGGATCACATGCCGATGGAAGTAACTCTGAGAAACTCCGAGAAAGAAGACACAGAGGGAAGAATAATCAATAGCTGGAAGGAAAAGGACATAGAAGAATCCAGGAAAAACATGAGCAGACCGAACATCACGAATAACTGGACGAAGTTGAAGAGATATATGAGGGTTTCCATGGAACATTTGACTATTGACCCTCTAAAATAAAAAAAAAATTTTCTCATCGCACACGTTTAAAATGGGTTTCATGTGATTCTTATACCTCGAAAACATGTGAAAAAAGTGGTGCCACTCTCTTCCAAGCCGAGGTATCTGGTTCAGAACGAATTGTACGGAATTTCACACTTGAAACGTTCGTGAATCAACTTCAATCGAACAGATTCGATTCAAAACATTGTCTAGACGATCGATACGGATTATATTTTGCCTGACTTGACTTTAAGATGGATTTCATCATTGATTTCTCCGAAATTCGATGTAAATTTCCAAAATCGAGTCAAGAGCTATGAGTCTCATTTCAATTTCTAGAATACACTGTGGTGTTATTTTGTTCATTTTTCAGCCGTATACTATGTAAAAATCAAGAAAATCGCGATACCATCACATTTAGCGGCTTATTTAGCTTACCATCCGGATTCAAATATTTCTCCTCAGCTTCTCACAGAAATACCGATCGACAATTGTAACTCAGAACTGTGCGGTTATATCCCTTTTGCGATGAAGAAAAAAGAGCACAACATTCCAATCCTGTGCTTTACGTTTCCTGAGTATGCCATCAAAAAATGACCGTTTTGAGAGCCAGTGGCGCGATAACTTTATGAGCTTTGAAGCTTTATAAAATTTGTCCGGATCAACGCACACTCACAAACCAAACGGGATTCGATTCATCTTCTTTTCAACTTCGAAAACTCATTGCTAAATTTTCCGTTTTGCACAAGGTATTTCATCAATTTCGTAAACAATAGCCAGAAAAAGTTTTCCCACAAAACTCAGTTACATCGATGAATGAGAGTTAATATCATAGCCAAATCAGCGCACACCTCTGAATCAAGGATTTTCTCAAAATATGAGATTAGTATATGGCTATATCATTCCACCGAAGTAGTTGAGGCATAGGTATTTTAGTTACAGCCTTATCAATTCAAAAAATCGCGTTGGTACGTTTGTAAACTACCCAAAAATCATCCTTTGCGGTCTGCTATTGACAAATCAGGATGCGTTTCAACAAAAAAGAATTTAGTCCATATTGAATGATGCCAAATACTATAAAATGCCACTCCTGCGCACTCCGAATAGTTCAAAATACTCTTGGAACACTGCAGTAACACAAAAGTTAAAAGTTCCGTGGAAACTCTCATATACAGGAAGCAACAATAGAAGCCAAAAGACGGGAAGAGACCGAAGAGAAGAGCCAAAGATGGTGGGACGAAGAATGCTGGAGGATGAAGAAGAAAGTTAGGGAAGAAGTACTTGAGAGAGCAAGAACACGAGGGATGAATTCAGCCAAATTCATACAGGGATAGGAAGAATACAAAAAGCTGAGGAAACACAGGAAACAAGAACTGGCAGAGAAGATAACAGAAAAGATAGAAAAGGACAAACCCGAAAAGACGTTTTGGAGAGAAATCAACCAGAGGAGAAGGCGGAGAGAACCCATCGATAAGAGCATAAGCTATAAAGAAGGCTGGAACACTCCAAGAAACAACTAGGAGGCACAGACGGGAACCACAACATGAGGAGAAAACTAAAAAGGTATGGGAAGACACGGGAATGACCATGGAAGAAATAGAAAAAGCGATCAGGAAATTTAAGAAAAATGAAGCAAGTCGTCCTGACGGTATAGACAATGAAGCTTGGATATATGCCGATGACAAGCAGAAAGAAAGTCTGAGACAGGTGCTCACCGGAGTGTGGATAGCAGTTGTCACTCCAGAAGAATGGAAAGAGGGCAAGGTCATACCACTGTACAAGAGTGGAGAGAAGAACCAGACCAACAAATTCAGAGGCCTAACACTAATGAACAATGCATATGAGATCTTCACAGAAATAATAAGAGGGAAGACAGAAGAATACCTAACGAATGAGGACCTGCTACCAGACGAGTTCATGGGCTTCAAGAAGGAAAGAGGAATAATAGATGCTGTCTACGTACTGAAAAGACTGATGGGTAGAACAATGGATAAAAAAGGAGGCAAAGCATCCATACTATTTGCAGACCTAAAAGGAGCTTTTGATAAGATGAAAAGGAGAGAAATATAGAGAAATATGGAACGAATAGGCATTCCAGAACACATAAGAGCTAGAATCCAAGATATATATGAAGGAACTCTCTGTAGCGTCGTCATCAACGGAGAAGAAGAAGGGACATTCTACATAACGGATGGAGTCAGGCAAGGCTGTCTGCTCAGCCCAATATTGTTCAACATTGGCATCATAGATATATTCAAAGGAATGGGAAAGCACAGGAAGCGGGATGCCTACTAATTAATAAAATGACAATCTGGGGACTGAGTTATGCAGACGATATCGCCTTTGTAGTGAACAACGAAACAGGACTAAGAGAAGTTATCAGAAAACTTGGTATTTTCGTCTCAAGAAAAGGACTGGAACTCAATACAGAGAAGTCAAAGGTGATAATATGCAGGGAAGGAAAAGGAAGAGAAAAGACATACAGTTTCGAACACAAAGGAGCAGAAATCGAGCCGGTGAAAGGATTCAAATATCTTTGATACATATTGAAGAAAAACGATGGAGAAGGAGTACCCATCAGATATATATCGGAGCAAGCAAACATAGCACTAGTAAAGGCTTGGAGCCTAGGAAAAAACCTGACAAAATACGACTGGGATGAAAGAATGTGACTATTTGATGCGCTAGTAGAAAAAGTGGGGATGTATGCTGTGGAAATATGGGTAAGGTAGGAAAGGAAGGACATTAGAGAAATCCAAAGTAGATACATCAGGTGGGTCCTGGGAGTAGACAGATATGGGTAATTCTGACAACTGAAAAAAGACGTGGTATGCAAGGCTATACGCTTCGTCTATACCAAAATGCTTGTCCTCAGTGCTCAAACATGGTCCAAATAGTTCCAAAATTCAGTCTCAAATATCACTAAGCGCCTACCTATTCACTAAAGGTTTCAGAATCATGGAATGATAGGCTTTTCATAAGAGTAAGTGGGTGGTATTCACTACCATCAGCAGCATTCTTCAGCGTGTAACTCAAAAGACCCTATCATGAAAATGTTTTATAAAGCATCAGCTGTGGCAGCGTGGTTAGAGCTTTCGCTTTTCAATCGAAAGGTCATGGGTTCGATCCCCGGTGCCGGCACCACTGGGAATTTTCTCAAGTGCCTTTACCGTGGTTTCGGGGGTTCGGAATCCACCTTGAACTGTAGGTCCAGTGGAGATGTAAAATTTACTTTCCGAACACTTCGCCTCAATAAAAAAGAAGTGTCGGAGATGGATTTCTCGTCTCCACTATAGGGAATCTGGCCTGTGCACAGAAGCTCTGAGCACCTTCTGCAGGAGTACCTGGTACACTTCAGGTACTTGTTGATACTAAAATCAACCTGGTATTGAATCGAATTGAAATTAGAAAAATTGAAAATCAAACACCATCCCATTATACCACACTATCACAAAACCAGATGCAGATAGGTGTGCATATCGATCAAGAAGTTTCAGGGAGGTGTATGGAATTAATTCTGACACTTGATCGATATGATCAGATATCGTATTTATCACTCGCGGGAATTTCAAATCATGAAGATATAATTTTTTCGGTCTTTGCGAGCTAAAGTCAGCAGATATTGCTGACGTTTTTGGTATCAATCGAGAATGGATTTTACTCCACTCTCGATCAATGCACCTTTAGAGCCTCGTGTGGTTCCGAGGATGCATCTAAAGGATTTTGATGGGAAGGAATGAAAAGTAAAGATGAGAAATGAGAAACTTTATGAAAAAATTTGGATTCTACGCTGATATTGTGCGTGTTTCGCCCTTCTCTCATTGCTCGGGCTTTTCAAAGTGGTGGAAGAGCAATGAAAGCTTACCACTGAGACGCGGCTCAAGTGGCCGAATGTTCGATGGTTTGAACGCCCTTATATACGAAAGTTCATCTTCGTTAAGCGCTTGCGAGAAAGGTCATTCTAACCCGCTATTTCCATTTAATTTCTCAACATTTCTACTTTGGCAGCTCTTCGGCCTTCTGCCGGAGATATATGTAATTGATCCTGACACTCGATCGATATGATCGGATATCGTCTTAATGACTCGCGGGGATTTCAAATTATGAAGATATAATTTTTTCGGTCTTTGCGAGCTAAAGTCAGCAGATATTGCTGAAGTTTTTGTGATCAGTAGAAGTGTGATCAGTAGTAGATCTGGAATAAAATCCATTCGCGATTGATGCCAAAAACGTCAGCAATATCTGCTGACTTTAGCTCGCAAAGACCGAAAAAATTATATCTTCATAATTTCAGGGAGGTGTTTCCAATGGGATCCCATGATTCCATCGTTTTTTTAGTTTTCGCATTCACACAGCATTACCCAAAAGACCTATCCTCTTTCCCCCATCGGAACTACAAAAAATTCATTGTCTGAGTGTCACCAACATAATGTTTCAAACCGGATGTGTGTGCGTATCGTAGAAGAAAACTAATTGCAACTCTAACGCGAGAGAAGTGTTGCGTGAATCGGTTGGAAAACACAATAAAATCCATAGCACATCGCAATATGGACAGATGGCTCTTTCATTTGTCTCTTGGCAGTTGGTTTTCACAGTAATGGATGATGGAGATGAATGTGTCTTTCGAATTTTGACCCTGGGGATCCTGGAAATCCACTTATATGGTGAGATTCCATACGATCACGACGTTTTCGAAGTACGTGAACATACGCTTGTCACCCGAGGATGGGATTCTGGTTGGATATGGTCCTAGGCATCTGTACTGACAAAATCTGACAATAATTATGATTGTAACCTCTGAAACTTTTCAATTTTATTCAAAAAAGTGCTCCTTTTCGAAATTTTCTAGTCTTCTATCCTCGATAACTCAAAAGGAATACATTTTATCGCAAAAAGTGTAGAGAAACTTTTTGTAAATCTTTGAAGAATGATGAAAAGAGATCTGTATACATTATACCGTATAAGCCGTTCCATTCCCGTAATGATAATATTTTCATTTTTTTTTGTTATCATTGTCGGGTTTGGTTCCATAACTCGAAGGGATTGCATTCCACTGCAAAAAATGTTCAGGTCTTTTTTGTCGATCTCGGAAAAACCAACAAAAAAGGTATCTGCTTATTTTTCCGTATAAGAAGTTCCACTTGTGTAATGAGAGTATATTCGTACTCCCATGTTATTTTCCACGGTTTTGGCCCCCTACCTCGAACGCATTTGATAGAAAAGTGTGTAGATCATTCTCTCAAAGATCTTGAAGAGATATGCTCTTTGTTCGACACACACTCTTCAATAGAAAGCATCATGTCAACGTTACTGGAGTATTTTTCTCCAGGTTTACCGCATTGTGAGAAGTGACGAAAAGAATATGGGTTACTGTACACACGAAAATTTTATATAGAAAGATGTATGCAGACTCCTTTTCCTGTCTTCTAAGGATCTGTCGAATAGAATTGTTCAGTATAGGGCGACTAAACCGCCCTATTCAGCCCTGGCTGCGAACAGGAAATTAGCGTGTACTCCCCTCAATAATTAAAAATAACATACGTCCTTCGCACAGCACGCTGTTGTAAAGTACGATTATTCCCTCTCGTGACATTCGAGTGAAAACTATCCCCTCTTATCTATCAGCCAGCCATAGGTTCTGTAGCAAAAACGAGGTTAGCCCTCAGTTTTTCTTTCAATCGATTAGTCTCGACTCGCTGATTACAAATATCTCAATTCCGGTCTGAAAATCCGGGTAAATTTTTTTTTATCAACAGAATACTGTCAAATTTATGGATCTTGCGCACATGTAGAGAAATTTTGTTCGGAGAGAAAGAATTCCCAAACAAAAAATGTTATATTTGTTATTTTCTATATGATCCATACGATGTATTGTTGAATTTTACATATTCCGTTGCAAAAAGCGAGTTAACAATCCAGCATAACTTTGGATTAGGGATCGAATTATTAAAAATAAATATGTCACTCGGGTTATTATCTCATTTGAAATGAAAGAGTAGTCCAGACATTTTCCTATAAACCCATCATTCCTTGAGCAATTGTCGATGGGAAGGAGAAACCCAGCGCATGGCATGGATCGAATTAAACAAAGCTGAGTGTGGAAGCGCATTTCAAGTCAAATCGAGTCTGAGGAGTGGAGTTTGTAGGAAGTCCTCAAGACTCAATGCACCATTGGGAGATAGTTGATGGAATTGTAGGATTGATTTTCTGATTACTACGACATACCCATGTTACTAAGAGTATTCCTGATTGTTATATGATGCATTTTCTGGCCATTACTGTACGATTATGTTGATTATCATGAGAGTTTATGTTCATCATCGGCCGGTTTATTTTCGAATAATGGATGATTCTGTAGATAGAGTTGATAGAGTGCAATATCCGCCTGGTTGTTATATTTGAACCATATTAATTGAACAATTCATAGTCTGGCTTATTCGTCATCGCAGACACTTCTTGCCTTTGGACTTATTTCTAGGTCTGTTGATTTCAATTTCGATACAAGAAGGGTAGGGTCCTCGAAGTTTAGAGCTCATGGATGAACTCTTCCGAGATTTTGAAACAGCCACCGGCTATTTTCATCGCAATGTGAGACGTTGAAAATCTTCTTTTCATATTAGAATTGATATTTTTGCTAGAAAGTAGCCCAGACATCGTCAGGATCTCATTCCACGGAATTTTCAATCGCATATTCTGAAAGTTCAGCCTATTCTACGTCGATTTCATTTGAATAAAATGCTTCCAAATCATGGTTTCGTGCTGAGAAATGAGGTAGGAGAAGAGCAGAGGGAATAATTTCTCTAGCCTCGTTTGATTGACGAGATATGGACTTCTCAAAAGACCCAATCATAAAAATTGTGCACTCAGGGGTTTCATCCCTTCTTTTGGCACATGAAACAAGAGAAACTATCGGTGGGTAATGTGCCTCAAAAAAATTCTCCTCTAAATCTTAAGTTGGCGGAATTACCCATATACCCCAAACTAACTAGTCAAAGGAACTGTTGCAAATGAGCCGGAATCTGGCTCAAGCGGGATTGGCTGTAAATTACGTCAGATACTCGTTTGAAGTGTCAGAGTATGCATGTGAAATTCTTCCGCACGAAATCTACTCAATTTTTCGCTATAGACAAAAAAACTCCGCATTCGAAATACACGGGTAAGTCAGTTTCTTGTCTCTGTCTCGGAAACGGCCACTTGTTCCGCTCCGAATCCAAAGGGATTCTATTACACATTGAAAGATACAACTAATCTGGGTGTTTTCGTGAGTGGGAAATAGGCGGCTGCTACCGAGAAATCAATTTTATTGTTGAATTTTCGGATTTTCCATGCTTGAAAGCACGATTGCTCGAACTGGATGTAGGTCGACAAGAAAATCTTCAGGACAAAAAATGTTTGTCTTGTGTTGATCTTTCATTTCATATGGACACCGTATCGGATTCTCCACTGCTAATTGTGAACAAGTGAAATAACCTCGAAGAAAACGATATTTTCTGTATTTTCCGGCCAGGTGAAGCCGAAAATTGGAAGAATGGATGATACGTTTCGGAGGTTCTCTTGGAATACATATTCTTACCCCTCTCCAATTTCTCGATAGAAGCTCCAAATCTGAGATAATCATGAGAAACTACCCAAAAAATTCAGGTGTCAATTTATGAACATGAATTTCTCAAAAAATTCAAATGGAAACCATACATGATCTTACCTCGGAAGGATGACATTGCGCGTGTAGTCTCGAATCGAGAAAAAAATCTCACCGTCCCGTATATCTGAACAGAGGAATCTGTATTTTTGTGTTAAAAATAACTTCTTCCAAGGAAATATGCCTCGCTCTGTTACGCATTTCGCATATTTTCGACAATGAAGCATTCTTGATCCTAATTAGTATAAGTCAGTCGATCCTCTGACCGTCACGAGGACTCCCAATCGTATATATTGCAAAGGGAACATGATCTCCTCGAACACAAATGAGTCTCCTCTAGAATCTCGGTAACCTCAATAGCGTTGGGAGATATTCGGACGATCCCTGTACTCCCTTGGAAGCAGATATGGCAGCAGATCCCACTAATCGGGTTCTAGTAGGATACTGAATGATTCTTTAACCACCTATGCTCACAGGAGAATGATCTCAATCGGAGATGGCCGTGTGCAATGGACTAGGCAGCCTCAGATTATTATGATTTTTTCACTACTGTAACTGATGAAAAAGATGATGGACTTTTATAAGCGGTAACCCAAGAGATGAGCCCTAATTTCGAGAAGAGTCGCTTGAGTCCCGAATTGTAAAGAGTAAGACTAATCTTTACTCATCCGAATAATAGACAGGATTCCTCGTTAATGCAAGAAAAATGACCTGTTCAACTATTCATTCAAGAGTGTGTTCCCTGATTTAATTCTTAATAGATATTGAGGTATTGGCAGCCATCATGAGCCTTGATATCGTGCTCTCTCGGTCAGTTTAGAATGATTCCTCCCGTTCACAATACTACAAACCATCTGTCCATCTTTGTCCCTGGAACGAGTGTGAGGAGCTTCCCCCATCGCCCTCTCTCTCTCGGCCGCGCCGACGCAGACACAAACACAACCTCACGCACATAACGATACGCCCTCGTACTCTAATCCCAATAACAGCTGTGTAAGAGCAACTGATTCCCCGGCAGTGTCTCGCGATCGTAAAACGATCGGCATCATCACCGCCGTCTCTTGCGCACCCTCGATCAAAAACTGCTTGCATTCCCCTCGTTCTTTCTGAGAGCACGGCAGGGCTTTTGGGCAGTAAACCACACACAATATATGAACTGAGTAGTAAGGACTAGGGGAGATCTGTTATCTTTACTTTCATCTCTCCATAAGACTAACATTATGGGAACCAAAAATAACAATGGAAAAATACTTTCACCCTTATCCGAAGATCTTTGTCCCACGCTCTACTTCCCATTGTTCTTCAACTGGACATCCACCTGATTACGCAATAATTACCACCAATTAAGGTCAACCGAATTTTTCCCCCACGCTTTTCCATTGTTCTCTGACCAATACTACATAATTAGACCCAAGGTCATAACTAATTACGTCTCAGTTGACGTCATTGGAAATTTTTTCTTTCCCACGACCCCCAAAAAATTCCCACGCCCTAAGGTGTGCTATATGCCCATAATAATTATGCAATTAATCATCCCAATTAACCCCAAATACACACTTTCAATTCACATTCAGCCAGAACTGACCAGTACAAATTCAAACCTCATAATCGAGATTAACTGGGATTATTTCCCACACTTGTCAGAAAAATCCCACGCTCACTGAAAAATACCCACGATCCCCAAATTTTTCCCACGATCAGCAAAAATTTCCAAAATTCAATAAACACTATATTACGTCTTTACAACGGTCAACGCTTTAAAAATCAAACATCCATCCCAAAATATAAGTAAACTTTGCTTGATTCAATAAACCACTCAACTCAGTGATTTGAAATATATTACCCCGCCCATCAAAGAATATCACACCTTAAATCTACATCCTTCTCGAAGACAGTAATCAACGCATTCCTGTACAGTCAATATATGAAGGGTAACGAGACTAGCCATGCAAGGAGGGACCGTCTTTCCTTACTTTCTCTTTCCATCCGCTATTCTGCACACACTTCTCGTGCCTCATATTTTGAAAATGATCCTTTCCTCCAGCAAAGTATTCAAGCTTACTCGTGATCGAGTGAGACGCGCCAATATCAGCCTTGGCTTATGATAATCGCGCCGACTTAAACATGCAATTACATTACTCACACGTTCGTTTATGCAACGGTTTTGCTTCATTGTAGCTCGTGATCTCATGTTTAGTTTCAATCTACCACTCTCACGCAGAGCATCTTGCCGTGTTTTAAAGTTTTGTTGTCTGTGTACAATGGAAGTGAAATCCCAGATCTCATCTCGTGCTAGTCATTCCAACATCGAGCCTCTTCTACTAGAGAATATTGAAAGATTCGTTCTCTTCCCCATAAAATGGCCCAAAAATTGGGAATTTCACAAAAAAGCCGAGGCGTCTTTTTGGACTACCGAGGAAGTAGACTTATCCAAAGACGCGAGTGATTGGGCCAAAATTAACGACGATGAAAAGGAGGTTATTTGCTATATATTGGCATTGTTTGCTTCATCTGATGGAATAGTTAATGAGAACCTCGTCCAGAACTTTAGTCAAGAAGTACAGGTTGCTGAAGCCAGATGTTTCTACGGATTCCAGATTGCAATCGAGAACATATACTCCGAGATGTATTCCCTACTCATCGATACGTATATCCAAGACCCCACAAGAAAAATCAGCTATTCCACGCGATTCAGACTCTGCCATGCGTCAAACAAAAAGCTGTTTGGGCAATACGATGGATTTGCAATAAAAGTGTGTCGTTTGCCGAAAGGGTCATTGCCTTTGCAGCGGTAGAGGGCATATTTTTAAGCGGTAGCTTCGCCGCTATATTTTGGTTGAAAAAACGAGGTTTGATGGCCGAGCTTACTTTTTCCAACGAACTTATTTCGCGTGATGAAGGGCTTCACACTGATTTTGCCTGCCTCTTGTTCTCTTACATGATCAACAAACCACCGCAAGATCGTGTACGAGAAATTATTACCGATTCAGTGTCCATTGAAAAATCGTTTTTGCGTGACTCTCTACCAGTCCGCATGATTGGAATTACTCTGATTTAATGTGCCAGTACATTGAATTCGTTGCCGATCGATCTTTACGTAAGCTCGGGTCTCCTAACGTCTATAATCCAGACAACCCCTTTGAATTCATGTCACTCATTGATTTGAGTGGAAAAACTAATTTTTTCGAAAAGAAAGTCAGCGAGTACCAGAAATTTGGGGTGATGGACAGTGGTGGGGAATTTTCCGTCGATGAGAATTTCTGAGTACCTTCACACAGTAATCTCCACAAGGTAAGCCTCAAGCAATCTTCCCCAACCTCGATTTCACATTTTTTTCCTCTTATAATTGCGCATACTTTTTTTCTTACAGATAGAATTAACCTTGGAGTTTTCCATAAATTACCAATATCTCAATCTTACCGCTATGCATCATTAAATATCTGAGGTGTATTCAATAAAAACCATTGTTTTGACGAATATCAAATACTTTATTGTTCATTCATCATAATACATCCTTACTCTCAATCCAGCTATTCATAGACGCTGAGAGCCCCAACCACTTGATATACATCTTGCTTTTACTCTTCTTCAGAACTCGTTTCCACCAGATAGACTCCAGGATCTCGTACTTTTGACAATTCTTGTTCATAGGAACAGTCAGAAATGGGTTTGTTATCCGAGTCCTTGGGATGATATGTCACTGGCCATTCGTGATGGTTAACCCTTGTAATTCTAAAGATTTCGGTACCCCAGTTTGCCGTGTAACCTCTCGGAAATACTGTTTTGTATCGCGAAATACGCACATAATCTCCAGTTTTGGATTTTGGTCTGGTTTTCCTGGGTTCCCGAGGTGCATATACCGTAGACAGGAGACTCGATTTAATCCCAGGCTGCTGCTTGGACTTGAGCCATACCTTCGCTGGAGCCATTCCTATCGTGCGATGTTCCTTGAGATTGTACGATTTCATCACGTCATCAATGATGTCTACCCATTTGTAGCTACCACTCAATGAAAAAAAAAAGTGAAGCATACCCTTGAGTGTTCTATTTAGCCTCTCCACTACTGCCGATTCCATGTGACTAAATGTTGAATAGTGGTTCATGCTCTTCTCCTTCATCAAACGAGCAAACTGGGAGTTGTAGAATTCCTTTCCATTGTTTGTCTGCAAGTTTTTTGGGGTTCGGCCTTCTTTTTCCAAAATTGAACGAAATCCATTTGTTACAGCAGCTTCGCTTTTGGATTTCAAAGGAACGCCCCATGCATATTTCGAAAATACGTCTCTAACTGTTAGGATATATTTATGGTTTTCATTCACTTTTGCATGCGAGATTTCTTCCATGAGATCCGCTTACCAGAGATCGTCTATGTCTCTCAGTATTTTTCGTCTCCTAGGATAATTTCTTCTCGCTTGAGCATGTAAATTACGCACGATGCGTTCCTTTTGTTTACTGGAAACTTGTCCGTATCTCGACATTTCCAACTCAGAACTGACGTTGACTATGCATTTTTCCTTACATGTACAGTACCGTCCAAAAATTCCTGAACGGGGGTTTGAAATCTTCCCTTGCAAAAACGTCGATTACTCGAGCCCAGATTAACGTAGAGGAATTTCGAAAAAAGCATCTCAAAGATGAGAAAAAATTCTAACTTTTTATGGTTTGCGATTTTTCTCTCAACCCTTTTGGGTACCTCAAATAGCTGATGTTATTTCAAGGATTTCGAGAAAAAAACCGTTTTTACTCTATCGGCTGTAATTTGGACGGGGGTAAAGATAGAACAATTTTGCAAAAAGCATCTTGAAGAGAGGAAAAAATGCCATTTAGAATGATTTTTCGATTGTTTTTTACGTCGTGTGAATAAGAGTGTGAGAGCTCTCAAAGTAGCCAAAGCCGTAGTTTTTCGCCATTCTCACACGTATTCCATTGAAAATCCGAGAATCTGGCTACTTTAAGAGCTCTCACACTCTTATTCACACGACGTAAAAAATAATCGAAAAATCGTTGCAAATGGCATTTTTTCCGCTCTTCAAGATCCTTTTTGCCAAACTGTCCTATCTTTATCCGCGTCTAAATTACAGCTGATGGAGTAAAAACGGTTTTTTCTCGAAATCCTTGAAATTACATCAGCTATTTGAGGTACCAAAAAGGGCTGAAAGAAAAATCAAAGACCATAATAAGTTAGCATTCTTTCTCATCTTTAAGATGCTTTTTTCAAAATTCCTCTACGTTGATCTGGGCTCGAGCAATCGACGTTTTTGCAAGAGAGGATTTCATACCCCCGTTCAGGAATTTTTGCACGGTACTGTATAGTGATGGGATCGAGAAGAAGAATGAATACACGAGAGATATTGATCAATAACTTTATTTTCTCATCTCATTTTTTACAAGACCATACATATACTCGGTGTTATGACGAGCACATCTCAACTTGAGGTTATTGTGGAATTTACAGAAAGTATACAGATAATCTCCATATAGATACTCAAGGGTGTTGCCACTAGTGTAATCATCATGAATGTTTTTGACCCAAAAGTTTCTGTCTTCCTAAAATATCTTAGGCAATGAACTTTCCAAGTACAATTTCTTTTTATGAGTGTTTACGTATACGATATCTATTCTGAAAATACTGCTAGCATTTTCGAGCTCTTGTTCCAAAGGATCCATCTTATTTTCAAAGGGAATTGATCCATTTTCCCAAGATATATTGTGACCGTAATCCACACTAAGATCTACACTTTTACCTTCCACTTCATCCAAGTTTTTGCGGGGAATGGAGGTCTGATGAGATAAAGCAACATCTCGTACTCCTCATTAACGTCCTTCATCTCCATATTGATCTGAGCAATTTTTTTCGGGATTAAAGTGGTCCCAACACCAATCAAGGAGCCCTGCAGATCCACAAAGATGTATTTCGGCCCCATTGGCATCCTGGCCTCTTTCTGCGATTTTGTCCGCTCTCCATCCTGTTATTGACTCATATAAATTTCGTAACCGTATTGGTTAATGGGGAGTAGGCAGTTATCTTCTCATGAATGACAATCACGTATGCTGAAGTATTGGGCGGGATATTTTGCTTGAACTGCAGTTCGAGGCGTATGTCACTAACGGACGAATTCACAGCTTCGTCTTGACGCGACACATCCAAAACCACCATCGGATAAAATGATTCGAAACAACTTCACTCATGATTGAGTTAGCTTCGTTTGAATTGTAATAACTTTTTCTGCAATTTCTAAACATGTGATACAACACAAATGTATTCTTTGAGTGATCGAAATCAATGTTTAAATTTTCATAGGGATATGCTTCGGAATTCGGAAATAATTTCACGCCATTAGTCTTGCAATGATCAAACTTCACACTCGAGATTCTCTTATTATTTCTTCTGTTTGTCAGGAATGCCAAAATTATGAATCGTGGTTTTTCAAGTTGGCTTGTACTTTTGATTGGCCATGTTAGTTGAGAGGTATTGCTTGGAAGGGTAAGATATTCCACCAGATCGAAACTGCGAAAGGGCATCATTATTGTCTTGCCCGATTCCAAAATCTTCAACATTTTCGAGCAAATCAAGTCTGGAGGGAACACATGGGGCACATGCCAACTTATTCCCGTCATGGTAATCACTGGGTTACACTCGTCGCTAGTCACAATCACACAGTTTGCATAGGATTTTGCCCGTAACAAAACCAGTTCAAGTTTTGCGTAACAAATGACTTTTTTGTAATCTTCGCAAAATCCCAGGAGTTTACAAAAAGGGATTGCAAAATCGAATGTTTCCGAATTAGTTAGATCATAATCCCCCATATGAAAGATTCTCCCGCTCATCGATTTTTCTTCAGCATCGGAAAGAGAGACGTAATTTTTTAGACTTGATGTGATTCCTGGATTTTTTATTTGATCTACAATCACTTCATTTATTTCCAAACGTACTTCGTCAAACACGAATGGCACAAAATTGTTTGTAAGTATAATTGATGTGTCTTTGTTGAACGTCACTTTGCCCCCCCCCCCCACGTATAAATAACTTTCACTCATATTTAGGAAGATATCGTTTGAAGAAACCGTGATCCTAATTTCATCATTCCTCTTCACACTTGAAAAATTAAAAGGGACGTGTTCACATACAATTTTCTTGATGATGCTCTCTTCCTTTTCTATCGGGCTCAAGATATCCAAAATATCATGGTCTGCCATATTTTCTGACTCGAAATCCAAGTGATCGTAGGAAACGGATGCTTCGTTGACTCAGGGGGACTCGGTTTGAAGTCTTGTTAGATGCAGGTCTTGTACTCTTGATAGGCACTCGCGTGACTTGAAACTCACTTGAATGACCAGAGGGCCTGTGAACGACTTGATTATATACCAACGTGCCCCTTCTTTTCCTGACCTTTGCGCTCTCTCAGATGGAATCTGATTGTTACTACTTCACCTCGGTTGTTTATCAAATTTCCGTCCTGATCCAGGAGCCTGATTTGATTGTTTTTGATGTCATTTGTGCTCGTCTCGAAATATACGGGCTTTTTTGGTTCTATTCGGATACGTTCACCTGGTCTCGCCAATGGGCAAAATTCGTAGATTGAAAAACAGTTGTACCCGTTCAGGTATTTTCCCTTTATAATGTTTATTCCCACTCTGATTACGTTGACACGAGATATGCGAACGATTGAGTCAGAAGTGTGCCACTTGTAGGCCCCCAATTTCCATTTACCAAAATCCAAAAGTTCAGCTATATTCCCTTCTGTAAAGAAATCGATGTCGTAATGACAAAAGATCTCAGAATGTAACGTATTCTTATTGATGCGAATATGAATGCCTTTTCCTCGTAGTTTTTCGGGGTTTTCAGACTTGTATAGGTGATTCGATATGCAATTCTTCTGGCAATAATTTGTCCTTCTCTCTCTCAATTTTTACAGGGAGTTTCACTGGAATATGTCTTTGCAGGTACTTTTCAATGTCTGCAATCTCGTATGATCCTGTTGGTATTTTAATCGATTCACTCCCCCCAAAAAATTGATCTTCTCCTTCAAATATATTGGGTATCGCTTGAAATGTAGTGATATCTAGCAAGGTTAGCTCGTAAATCTTGTCGGGAGCTAAATGGTCCCTTGAATAGATGTCTTGGTCAAAAAAGGAGCCACTCCCACTTACTCTACAAAGACTTCAGACATCACTATTTTCTGTTTCTATGATGACACTTCTTTTATATGGTCTTTCGGGAATTTGACACACAAAGGCCCGCAATTGGTCTGACGGTAATTTTGCTGGGCTGATCTGTTGTATGTTATAACACAGTTTGGACAACCTCTCCTCCAATAAGACACGAGTTCAACTGGAGGTGGGACGTTGCCCATGGAATTGAAAGATTTGATCGTTTAACCAATTTTTAGATAACAGGTCCAATGGGCGTTACCAATATTGACGATAGCCCCCTCTATTGGCCAGCTAGGGAATGATGGAAGACGTTCGAACGAGTACACCCCTGGGAAATACGGAATATTCCTGGCAGCAGTCTGCAATTGCGCCCCTGTTGTCCCTTTCAACTTTCACCTCCTCTTCATCTCCTTCTTCGCCTAAATTTTTTTTTAATATCTTTTCAGCCCACTCCCGCGCGAACAGGGTGGATTCAGTCCAGACCCCCTCTTACCCTCCAATGCCAGATTATGTCTCTCGAGTTCGGCCAGTGTCTTTTTGTTGGCCCGGATCGTACTCACAGATTTTGCCACGTTGGCAACACTTCCAGCGAGGGTTCCCAACGCACCAAGTGCAGCCAATGTCGGCAAGATTGCAGGGACGAAACCACCCCTTTTGGCAAGGGCGAGGGTGCGCTGATCCAACTTCTGATTTTTCTTCTTTTTGTGAGTCTTCCGGGGTCTTTTCCTGAGACCCATCCCAAACTTGCGCTTCACACGCATAGCAGCAGCCACGCTTCTGGCTGCCAATGATCCCAAGAATGGGGCTCGTTTTGCACGTTCTTCAGCGCCTCTTTGTAGTAAAAGATCCGCTGCGTGTCGATGCTCCAAATCTCTGTGTTTTGAATATAGTATATTGTGTTGTTGGCAAAGCCCGTCCAATGGGTTCTTCGGTGGGTCACCACGAGATAACCTCTTCTTTAGATGGGTTCCCGGACCGCAAGTCGAGGTGCGTGGCGACAGCCACGCCGCCCTATCGGATTCAGCCGCAAGCTGTCTCGGTGCCAACAGTTGATCGGTTCAAAATGGTTTACCGCAGCGCGGGCTGGCGCAGACCCAGCAGTGTGTATACGAGGCTGAGTTTTTACATCAAAATTATGAATAATAACAATATTAAATGTCTTACCTGGTGAATTTCAATGATTTGGCGACATACAGTCCCCACCATAAATAATGGAACACGTAGGGTCTCACTCAAACAGCGATATCTCCGATTTGATTGGTCGTACGGGAATTCTGAGAAAGGGGTTTTGAAGAGCACAAAAGAATCAATCAATTTATAGGTTTGAATGATTTTTTACGTGATTTTCAAGTGCCTGTACACGTGGTTGAAAATCAGAAAAAATTTTCCTTCAATCAATCACCTACAATTTTGACGGGAGTGATCCAATTACAAAAATACTCACGGGATCTTGTAGATAGTTCAAACATCTGAAAATTTGGTCCTCTGTAAAATTCTCGTACGACCCTTCCCATCTGACTTACGAGCTCCGAAAGAAAACTTTGTAGTAACATAGGGTGTTTATGGAGATACCGAGACTGGCACCTGTTCAATTTTCTCTCGCTCTATTCTGGGGCAAAATTGGATTTGAAAAATATCATGACACATGATTTCGGCGTAAAATGATCTCATCTTTTAGAATATTTCATCAGATTCTGTCTCAAATGTGACCTATGGGAGCAAAACACGAAATTTATCAATTTTCACATCAAATTTCGAGAAATCGTTGCTATCTCAAATCTCGGACGAAATCTGATGAAATATTCAGAAAGATCAGAAAATTTCACGTCGAAATCATATACCATGATATTTTTCTAATTCGATTTTGCCCCTGAATAGAGCGAGAGACAATTGAACAGGTGCCAGGCTCGGTATCTCCATAAACACCCTATGTTAGTACGAAGTTTTCTTTCGGAGCTCGTAAGTCAGACGGGAAGGGTCGTACAAAAATTTTACAGAGGACCAAATTCTTAGATTTTTGAACGATCTACAAGATCCCGTGAGTATTTTTGTGATTGAATCACTCCCGTCAAAATTGTAGGTGATTGATTGGAGGAAAATTTTTTCTGATTTTCAACCACGTGTACGGGCACTTGAAAAGCACGTAGAAAATTATCAAAACCCATAAATCGATAGATTTTCTTGTGCTCTTCAAAACCCTCCTTTCAGAATTCCCGTACGACAAATCAAATCGGAGATATCGCTGTTTGAGTGAGACCCTACGTGTTCCATTATTTATGGTAGGGACTGTATGGAGGGTCGGGTATGCGGAGATGCACTACAGAATATGAGGTGGCGGATCCGGATCATATAATGTACACATTCCGCAACCCAACCCTCCATAAGTCGCCAAATCACTGGAATTTACTAGGTAGGACATCCAATATTACTATTATTCATAATTTCTATGTAGAAACTTAGCCTCGTGTACATATTGCCGGGTCCGCGCCAGCCCGCGCTGCGGTAAACCATTTCGAACCGATCAGCTGTTGGCACCGAGACAGCTTGCGGCAGAGCCCGACAGGGCGGCGTGGCTGTCGCAAGGAAAAAAGTTGGGATATCTTTATCAGTTAATCAAATCAAATCAATATTCATATTCGCCGCTAGAGGGCTAAAGTATGAACAGCTTTTATAAAATCGTCGCATTATTTCTTGAAAAGTCAATTACAAAGAGTAATATTGCACAAATAACCGTGGTTATGAGTGAAGTTTCATGAGAATGACGTGTGGACTAAATAAGTTTTGTTCGCTGACCTCCAGCTAATATGAGATTCAGTATATTCTGTGACTATTTTGTGAAGTGAGGTTACGCCATATTTCAGCAACGAGCTCAGTGTATGTGAGAAATCACTGTTTGAGTGTATTCAGCTGTTACATATATATACCTCGCTGTTACATAGTATATACTAGTGTACTCAGCTGATATATAGTATATACTTATCGACGGCCGTTAGCCATGTCGGTGTGTAATACATGTGGCGATGGCTTCTCTGAAGGCCAACTTATTGCGGCATGCAATTTCTGCACTGGCTTACACCACGCGACTATCGAATGCGCAGGGGTATCTGCATCGGAGATCAAGGTGCTGGAATTTGGGAGAGAAACTCCTTTGCCCATTTACCGATGTCTCAGCTGCAAAGAAAATGATAATGTGCATCCAGGAATTGCAGAATGCATCACAATTCTTCGAAAGTCTATTGAAGACCTGTCTGGAGCTGTCTCTGATATAAAAAAAGTATCAACAGATGTTGAAGCTCTGCGTTTTCGTCTCCAGGAAGTAGAAACTGAAACAGCCAAAATAGCAGACATGGAAGAAGATATTCAGGGACAGAAAGATTCTACGGAGAATGACATACTAGCTGTGAATGATCGTCTAGATAACTTGGAGAAGGCAAGTAATCATCCATCACTTGTCGCCTCAATCGATGCAATAGCATCTGAGATACAAGACCGTAATGCTAGATTGAATAATTTACTTGTACATGGTATCCCGGAAAACCCTGCTAATGACCTGTTGGTGGATCTACAGGTGGTCAAGAATGTGTTGAAAAAAGTGAAAGATGTGCAGTTGGGGAATATCAGAGTACGCAGAATTGGGTCAGGAGTGGGGGATGACAAACCTCGTCCAATACTATCTGTCTTGAACTCGAGAGCTGGTGTTATGGAAATTCTTAGTAACAAGAAGCTTCTCCCGAAAAATATTTCAGTAAATACGGATGGAACCCTGATTCAGCGTGGCAAACTGAGTTCTGTGCGGGCTGAGGTAGAGCGCATTGATAATGTAAACGGATCGAAATGCAAAACCATAAAATATGTTCGTGGTGTACCTACAATCATTTACTATACAGAGGCCCCTGCACATGCACCCAAAACAACTGGTAACGGTGCTTCATCGGCTATAAAATCCAAATCAAATTTTAGTACAAACAACCTAAATGCAATTAAGGGAAACTGAGTGCGTGCAAGGATAAGATTACTTATTATTACCAAAATGTGCATTCCATGGTGAATAAGCTAAGCAGAATCAAGACAAGTATACACCTTTTCTCATCACCTATGGACATCATAGTTTTAATCGAGACATGGCTGAAACCTTCTATTATGAACAGTGAACTTGGACTCGATAAGTATATTATACATAGAGCAGATAGAATGGCAGAACGTGGCGGTGGTGTACAGGGTTGTTAGAATCCACTGCACGTGCATTACACGTACGTGTAATACACGTGCATTCGTGCATCAAGCTTTCTGCTCCGGAGGGTTAGGTCGTCTGCATGTTTACTTTTTGGAAATTGAGTTTTTCCGAGTGAAAAACAAATCTCACCAAGATTATGATTCGTAGGAAAGTTAGATAAGTGCGACCAGCAACCCAAAATGATCAAATTTGGAGTCCAGAGTAATTAAAACTGTTGATAATGGGGTGATTTCTATCGAAATTTAAAACACCCAAGACAACACTTGCATTACTCCCCAGTTGATTGACAAAGTCTTTAAGATATTTTGGGGCGTAAAGAATCAGTCACATTATTTATTTTGCTGAGATCGTTGATTTTCACCTGTGAAAGGCCAAGTTTCAATCAATGAACAATCTGACTATGCCATCCGGAGTAACCCAGTGTTTACGTAGTGTTTGTTGTTTGTAAACGGAGCTTTTATGATAGAAAGTAATTGACTTTGAGTAGTGGCTGATAAAAGGGTTGGTTAATAGACTTTTGATCACCAAAACGTGATAAAAGTTCGGCCGAAATCTGTAGTTTACTACCATCAACCGGGGAGGAAAACATGTGTCTTGATTTCACAGGAACACCTCATGTCAACAGCTTGATCATCACTTTGGCCTCCCCTTTTCATCTTTTTGCGTTGTAAGCTACAGTTATCCAACTTTTTGTGAGTCATGATCTCGAGATTACTTATTTTCCGTTCGGAAAAACTTAATTTTCAAAAAGTAAATATACAGACGACCTAACCTTCCGGAGCAGAAAGCTCGATGCACGAATGCACAAATGCACAAATGCACGTGTATTACACGTACGTGTGATGCACGTGCAGTGGATTCTAACAACTCTGGTGGTGTACTTGTTGCCATAGCTAGAAATCGAGTACTAAAAAGTGAGTTAATTTTTGGAGGTGGTGTACAAGGAGCCGATTTAATAATCCTCGAAATTTCCAGTCAAAATTCCAAGTTCATAATCGGTGCTGTTTATATACCACCTCGGTCAATTTTGGCAGTTAACCAAGCAGTATCTAACTGCATAGATGATACTTTGTCCAAGTTCCCTAACCACAGCCTCATCATAAGCGGTGACTTCAACCTGCCTTACATTACATGGGAAAGTGGTCCACTAAGGAATGTCCCTATTGGATCAAGAAATGATGAAAGACAACAGAAAGCAGAATGTATCATCCAACTATTCGGCAGTGCTGGTGTGGAGCAATTGTTCCCACCCCACCCTGATGAAGTGCAACGCACAGCTTTAGGGCGATTTTAAATATGATTTTTTATCCCGACTTTAGTTGAAGTAATTTATATTCTTGTTTAGAATTTAGTTTGAATTTTTTGATTTTGTTATATTTTTCCATTTTCTTTACCTGAAAGAAAATGAGTAAGATTAGTTCTGAGCTAATAGATTTTCAAGTTCAATATAAAATATACTAAAGGACCTCACCGGTAAGTCGATGATCAAACGATGAAACTCAAACAACTATTGGATGCAAAAACAGGAGGCTGGACATCTTATCAGGTAATCAGGTTGCCAAATCTGGACATCTGGCACCAGGTGATATCAGGAACATGAAACAATTACAGGAACTAGTATCTGATCATATATTCTATTTTATTAGTAAGAACAGAAATGTTAGTAATAGAAAAGAGTCATGCGAAAGCCATTCATTCAATTTCATTCATTCAGATCTTATTCTCAATGCCTTGTCAGTACATATTTTTGCACATATAATCTCACAGCCATCAGCTGATGATAATTCACACTAACTCAACATTAATGGTTGAGTCAGTGAATATATAAACAGTCCAATAGAAATTTACACCTAGAGTTCGAAGATAGTCAAGATCCCATACCTAATTTTCCTTGGTAATTGCAGAATCCCATCTATCCTGAGGAAATGATGTTTATTCTGCACCTTGGCTCCCATCTGATGATGGTGATGGTCCATTGCAGCTCAACTGATGCCTCTGTTCCATAATGTGGGCCATCTTTCCCAGTTGACTCACCAAGTTTTCCTATAAAAACACATAAAGGATTAGTTGTCTGACATCAGCAATGCATTAACTATTAGTATTCAAGCCATATAACATCAGCATCATGCAAAAACAATAGTTTATTCATTAGTTATAAAAATCACCCATCAACATCTATCACCAAAACACTAATATTCTACATTACATCATACCATGAGTACTAACACCCATGATATGCTTATACATGCTTTAGAAATATGTCTCAGGTTTACTTACCCACTGCTGCTATTTATTCATC
The DNA here is from genome assembly GCA_029851415.1 of Eretmocerus hayati. Classification (NCBI taxonomy): domain Eukaryota; kingdom Metazoa; phylum Arthropoda; class Insecta; order Hymenoptera; family Aphelinidae; genus Eretmocerus; species Eretmocerus hayati. The sequence goes on from CM056744.1 coordinate 46,917,189, forward strand.
ATTATTTTGCAATACTTACAATACTCAGCTGATTATTGAAAGTAAACAAACACCTGTCATAACCACAATCCATATGACTGATGCACTGGATATCTTGATGTCGTCTGCTGTATATTGCTATCTCTTGATTGGCCAAACTGATCGATCATACTGCGCATGCTCAAGGGCGCCAGGTTCAAATCTATGGGACTTTCTTATGGAGATTTTCTTTGGGAATATTATTGGAATATCGTGGATACGACTCAGATATGCTGCAGCCTAGAAGAAGAAGTGACAATATTAATGTCATCAACATTTAATTATGTAAATCCTAATTATTAGCAAGGTATCAATTCACCAATTTGAATCAACCGCCAAACTCACATCTTGTATATCGGGTAATTGATATGTCGCCGATAGATATCTACCCAGAATACATTAATGTAAATTATACATCTATATCAATGATCACCGGCTTTTTGGGTAGCAATCGTGACTCAGTCTCAGTCTCCAGGGTGAGCCCAGTTACCAACGCAATTAAGATTGCAGGTACACTGTCATTTTGGCATCGGAACACTGCTATAATGCAGCTGCCACGCCAAAGGCCCACTAGTACACCGGAACATTGCTTTAATGCAGCTGCCACGTACTACCTGGTTTTCTAGTTGTTTCTAAAATCTTTCCTTTTTCAATTTCAGAGTGTTCAAGTAATCGCAGTTCAATTTAGAGTCACTCATTAAAATCATTTATTGTTTTCCTCGCTGCGCGACGAAAAGTAAGTCATAGTTAAGACTATAAATATTCAAAAATGTGTTTCGCTATTTGTGTGTAAAAAGAAATTGCTGGGGTATGACTTTCTTTCATTTTATTTTGAATAAATGCTATTATTCTTAATCTAACCTATGTGTTATAACTCTTTGCTACCCTGTCGTATACCCAATAAATAAAAAGTACATTCTTTAAACAAAATGATACCTTAATTTTCATCTTTTACAAAAAAAATTCAAATTCAACTTTGTTGAATCTTCTCTAAAGGATATTCACTGGATCTTCTACTGTGCAGCTCAGGAAAATTCAAGGTCAGAGATGACTTCCAGTCTTGTTCTGTGATTCTCACCATAATGCCCTTGTAGGTGAGATTGTGGTTCCAGAAGTGAGTTCTTTTCTCAGTGAAAGCAGTGTTCAGTTCGATTATAGGTCTGCGGACTTTGCTAAAATCTGTAGTGTGCTGGAAGATGTTGATTGGAGTTTGGTTACGGATCATGAGTGTGTGAATGCCCGTGTGGAAGCATTGAATGAAATTTTGAACACAGTTATCAAGGATAACGTCCTGGTTAAGAAAGTCATCCACTCCAATTTTTTGAAATGGTATGACCACGAATTGAAATCTTTGATATTTGAGAAGAAGAAACTCCATAAAATTTAGAAGGAAAGTGATTCCTTAGATGATCACATTGCATTCAAAAAAGCACGTGCCCAATGTATCAGAATTTCACGGAAGAAATATGCTGAATTTTTGAAATCAGTTGAAAGCAATTTGAAAGGTAATTTGAGGCTGTTTTGGCCATATACGAGAAGTTTAAAGAAAACGAATAACCTTCCTGATGATATTTATTTTCAAAAGAAATCTGCTAGAACAGGCTCGAGTATCTCTAATCTCTTTTCTGAACACTTTAGTTCATTTTATAATAGTAGCTCGTTAGATCCATTAGCAGAATTAGAATGTGAAGAAAGGCTCCATTCCATCACCATTCTACAAGATGAACTAGACTGTCTTGTTAAGAATCTAGATGATGATGCAAAACCAGGCCCTGATGGGATCCCTGCTTTCTTCGTAAAAACTGCTGGTCTAGTATTAGAGAGACTGTCCTTAAAATCTTTAACAAATCATTAGAGAAAGGCACTTTTCCATGTACCTGGGAATTAGCATTTGTGCAACCTGCATTTAAAAATGGCAATGAGCATAATATGGAAAATTACAGGCCCATTTCTATTCTTAGCTGTCTAGCAAAATTATTTGATGCATGTGTAGCAAATCAATTGTCTGTTTTTCTTATGGGCAAGATAGTTCAAAATCAGCATGGATTTCTAAAAGGGAAATCAACGATAACTAACCTCATCCTTTACCAAGATTTCTTAACGAAAAGCTTAAGTAACTACGAGTCACTTGATTCCATTTACATTGATCTTTCTAAGGCGTTCGATTCAGTGAATCGGTCCCGTTTATTGAGTAAACTCAGAAATTCTGGAATAAATTGGAAGTTACTTGAGTAGTTTGAATCATATCTATCTGAGAGAAAATTAGCTGTAAGAGTATCGAACTTCGTTTCGAAATCCTTTGAAGCTCTATCAGGTGTACCACAAGGGTCACATCTAGGCCCAATCCTGTTCATAATATTTATAGATGACATTGTAGAGAAAATGCCACAAATTCAGATTCTCATCTACGCTGATGATGTAAAAATATTCTCCACTATCAAGTCCCCACTTGATGCTAGTCGTCTACAGAAAGCTCTTCCTTTACTGAATGATTGGACCATAAGAAATGGTTTGAGTATAAATAGGAAAAAATGTGCTATAATATCTTTCTCAAGATCCAAACAAACTATGAATTACCAGTACCAACTTGATGATGTAGAAATCGCGCGTGTTGATTGCATCTCCGATCTTGGAATTATATTTGATTCGAGTCTTAAATTTGGTGGACACATTGACACAATTTCGAAGAAATCTTTAAAAGTTATTGGGTTCTTGAGGCGATCGACATCTGATTTTCCAAATCCTTAATCTATTGCTTATTTGTATAACGCCCTTGTTACCTATATTGACTCATGGGTCAAACATTTGGGCACCTAATACGAAACAGACCCAAATTAAATTAGAAAGAATCCAAAACAGAATGCTTCGCTACTTGAGTTATAAGGATAAAAACCCAATGCATTTCACAGATCATGAGTATTCTCCTGTTCGAGGAAAATTCAATTTAACTGAACTGGCAATACGTCATTGCTTTCTTGATTGTGTTACTGCATTCAAAATAAAAAATGAACTTTTCTCTAGCGTACAAGTAAATGCTTTATTCACTGGAAGAGTTGTGGAGTATGAGTTGCGCTCCATTAGGACGGTGAAACAAGTCTTCAACAATTGTAATTGGGTTCATAGTTCTACTACTAATAGACTAAGGCGGTATTGGTCTCGTCTTCCCTTGGAGATAAGGAGTCAAGAAGCACTAGAATCATTCAAGTCCTCTCTGCTCTTGTCACTTAAATCTTCAAACCTTTATGATATTCTAACACGTGAGTTAGAATGATTCACCAAAATTGATTATTCGGATTATCCTTGCACCCTAGTTATGATAACCGTATATATATATATATATATATATATATATATATATTTAGATATAAAAATCTTTTCTATATTGTACTAATTTGTGTAACACTGAAATGAGGGCAGTACTGCCCGTATATATTCATGAATAAATAAATAAAATATATATCTCCCTATACTATATAGTTCTTTTTACATCTTCCGCCCCACACCGCCCAACACCATCCCACTCCGCCCCACACCACCCCACTCCGCCCCACACCACCCCACATCGCCATCCAGAATCCGCCCACTCTCCGTTTTATTGTCCGCCCCACACTGCGTTCCAAATTATGCCTCAAGTTGCCTTCTGAAATCCGCCCCACATTAACGTTCGAAATCCGCCCCACACTGCCATAAAAAATCCGCCCCACTCTCCATCTCATTGTCCGCCCCACACTGACATGCACATCTCACTCAACACTGTTGTTCAAAGTCCGCCTCATTTTTGCTCCCTCCAAAGAGAAAGCTTTGTTTTCACTCTAACGAAAATTTGATCAAATTTTTCTTTGATACCAATACATCCTCCAACAAAATTCCTCTCATCTGAAAAAGCCTTAGACCATTCTCTTCTTCCCACCAAAATCTATCAATTATTGGTAACACTTTTCCTCCTAACGGCCCCCCGAATCTGTCAGAGACTCATCTTTGCGCCCCCCTGTCCGTGTTCGTATGTGCGTGTGTGTGTAACCGTTGTTTTATACCGCACACTCTTTCTCTTCTACTGTTTACCTTATCAACTTTTGGCTCTCGGCAAGTTGGACACAATCCAATTTCTGATACCCCGTGATTTGGCAGCTTTTCTCTCTCAATCAAATTTGATCCATGGCGTTTTTGAAGCGAAATTGCTCGAATTTTGACTCTTAATACATAAGTATCTTTTCCTACCACAGTCCCACCGTGAATTGAGTAACCTTAATTAGAATTTTTCCTGCATGATCTATCGATTGGTTAATACCGAATTTCCATTCAACTTTTACAGAGTCCGAATTTTCCAAAACATCAGTATTTCCACGAATGACTTCTTTCTTTCATCATCCTCAAACCCATTGCATCGAAATTCCATCTCAACAAAACGACGGATATTGTTAAAAAAATCTCAATCTAGGAAGCCTAAATCTCTCTCAAAAGTTTTCTCAAAAGGATAACTCAAAAAATAGTAGAACATTTTTCTTAATATTCTTTTTCCCCTCGTATCATTCCTCCACGACTCATTCATCTCAATCTTAATGACCTAAAGACCTACTTATGCACCATTCTGAATCGATTGGTTGATACCGAATTCTCTCAAAATCCGTAAAACATTATCCAAATGAAGTTCCGGGAAAAGATCATTTTTACCAAGATTTCCATTTTAATCATCTTTAAATCAACTGTATCGAAATTTCCTCTCAACCAAATAGATATTATTATTTCCGGGAAAACCTATTTTCAGATGACCCAAATCTCTGTTAAATGCTTCCTCAGAGGAATAACTCAAAATATATGATATTCCCTCAATCGTTATGATACTTATCATAGAACGCCGTGAGAAAGCATTCTGCTAATTACTTTTAGCAGCGGATTTCTTCTATAATCCGCCCCACACTGCCTACTCAAAACCGCGCTATACTTCCTTCTAGAATTCGCTCCACTCCCCATTTCAATGCTCACCACACATTACTCCCTATTATCCGCCCACGTTGCCTTCTGAAATCTGTCCTACACCGTTTCCTACAATCCGCTCCACCCCATTGATTTATCACCCCCATTGATTTGTCACCCCGTGACAAGAAATTCCTGCGATTATTTCACTGAAATCCATTTTTCATTCCAAAAACTTTCCCTGATAGGGAGTCAGTCTCAACCATTTTCTCTATCTCGCCGGGATCGTTCGATTGTGAGTCTCATCTTTCCCTCCACTATCATCCCCTCCATGCTGAACATTGATCTTTGACCGTCATTGTCTCTGCCTGTATGTATGTTGTCCAGCCTTTCTCCTCAACTCTTTGATCGATTTCCCTTCAATTCTCATGAGTGACAGATAACTACCCTGAAATATGCTGAACGAACTAACACCTAACTATATCACAGTTTTTCACGTATCCATCTCCAACCATAGAATTGTTAACATTTTCCGAAATTCTATCATTACAATCAGAGATATTTTCGCCCACATTCCTCATATTAAACTTCTTGTCACTCGAACACCGATTCTTGCGCCATTCTCATTCACTTCATCAATGTTCACCTCCCATCGTCATTCATTCCAATCATTGGAATCATAAATTCTCCACCTCGTTATATAGAACCACGTAATATTCCTCTTCCGTACATTTTCACGCAACTATTCATCAACCAACCGGTCTATCATACCAATATCAACATTCCATTACCCTACTCTGAATTTTTCCAGGAACTCATTCTAGAACGAATTTTCCAAAAATTGAATCAAATTTTGGGAACTTCTGACATTTTTGTTTTCAAAGACGCATATGTCGAAAACTGTTTAATGGAATCATCTTTGAACCCTCCCAGCACACCTCGACGTGATGATCTACTCATGAACATTTCAGAGAGATCGATCGGAGGATTGACTAGAACTCGTGAACCGAAGGAAGAACAACATACATGTCAAAACATTGAATTCCTCTGCAAATCATATGTTCCGTAACCACCGGATACCTACAAAAAAAATTAAATCCAAAATTAAAAGATCTCGACGTCGAGAACGAAATGGTCGGAACCTCTCTCTTTATACTCTGAGGATAAAAAATTCTTCTGAGAATGAAATTCCCAGATTATACTCTCATATATTCCTTTGCGAGTCATCATTCTTCTCGAACATTGACTATCTTCGAGTAGAAAGTGTCATCTACAGTCTGAAGATCTCGCTGAGAGGAACAATATGGTGAGAACCAAATTGCTCTCTCTGAAAATTTTGACGATGAAAAATTCATCTGACGAGATGATCCTCTCATTATTCTCGTGCATATTCTATACCGACACTCAAATGAAGAACTTACAGACTTGTATACACACTAACGATCTCCTACTACAATTACCAGCTGAAATGCAATCCTAGTCTGCTACCTATGAGCATTGACAGAGGAGTTCTACTTTTTGCTTCCTCTGATAGGAAGAGTTGCACTCGTGAGACATTTTTCTCGTATCTTCTAACTCAAATTAAATATATATCGTGAAAATCGTCGTCCACACAGAGTCGATATGCATCATCCTGTTCTCCTTGCCAATATCTCTTGATTGTAGGTCACCTTTCTTTCTTCAAGATCATTCCCAGCCCACTAGAAATCCATCTTTCGCGGTCTTTGGCCTTGTTTGTGTGTATGTTATTCTCTGCCATCCATAAGTTCTCCCCAACCCTTCAATTGATCTTTATAGAATTCATCTGTTGGGTAGATGACCACCCGATGATGTTCTGAAATGGAATTTGCGGCTCGATCCATTAGATATCTTCCGATATTTACGTTTTGGGATATGGAAGAGTCAATATCTTCGACAACCTCACAATTTTATTCACAAATATTTTCATCCACAATTTTCTTACCAAAGTTTGCGTCACCATAACTAACATCATTCGGTGATTCTCCGTGACCTGATTCATATGGATGATCCATATTCATCCATTCCCGTAATTTGAAACATACATTCCGCATCATTCAACGGAAAATCGCGTGCCAATCATGTTTTATTCATCAATACGCAATTCCGTATCAACCAATTGATCGATTCTGTCGAGGATAAATATTACATCAGGTTACTCTGGATTTCTCTAGGAACTATCTTTAGAACATATTCTTCCGAAATTGTAAACCTTTTTTCCAAAATAGCATATTCATTTATTTCGGACGCATGATTAAAAAAAGATTTGATCGATGAAGCTGTAAATTTCTTCAGGATGTTCTTGGGTGATCATCTACTACATACATGAGTTTCAGAAGGATTGACTGAAGGGCTGAGGAGAACGCGTGAACGCAGGAAAACGAACACATCAAATTATCGACTACTTCAATAAATAACCTATAAATCTTCAATAAATCTATAAAACTTCAATAAATAAACATGGATATCGACTACTTCAATAAATAACCAACCACCTACATGAATAATCATAAAAAATATAATCATCTTTTTTACCTCCAACTATAATTGAGCGAAAAATTTTATCTACAGTCGAAAGACCCCAGGGCGAGGAAGAAAATCGTGGAACCTGAATCTGTGTTAGTGTAGATTTTCAGAATGGAAAATCGACGTCGCTCTTGAGACGTGTGTCGATTGTCGATTTGTCTTTTCTGTTCAACGCATTCACATCAACCCCTTAACCGATCTCTTCGGAATTGATATGGACGGTAGAATGCCTCCTAGGGATGCGCTGTAAGCAATCACAGTTATGGGTTTTATGGTTGGTTCATTCAATTATATTAAGAATAGATTCCATTTGAAAATTACACTTGAAAAAACGTGATGTCTCGGATCGGTTTCTCGTAGTTTTGATTCGATTCTGTAGTCCAAAATATGAAATTTCCACCCACTGCGAGGTCCCAAAAAAATTTCGGAGTCGCCTGCGGAGCTGTTCCTGTTTCGCTTTTCGATTCCACTAAAGCATCAAAATCATGATCTTTCCTTACAAAATTGAATATATTCCAAGTTTGGCTCAAGTTAAAGCAACGCGGTTTACGCCATTCGGAATATCTTGAGAAAACCTATCAAAAGTGATCTTGAAAATTTTCGTTCAGCCTTTTCAGGCCCTGATCAGGTGAGATCCGGGAAAATCAGGCTAACCTGATTATCTCAAAAAGCAATTTTTTTTGATTCTCCAAAAATATGATTTCTCATGCAAAATTGCACGATCTTTGCGATGGAACTAGTCTGAAAGTTTTTTTTCACGATTTTATGCGTTTTCTGGTCAATTTTCCGATTCTTCATCCTCCGACCAATCAGAAAACAGAGATTTCTGCGCATGCTCGTAGTTCACCGAATTCCAAAGTAGTTTCAATCGAAAGCTGAGGAAATTTCCTTCAAAATGACCCCTTGCAAAAGTCAATTACATGTCCCCAGTCAGTATCTACGGCACCTTCATTAGAAAAGAAGGATGACCAGAGCGAGATGACCTTATCTATCGTGAACCAGAGCCTTGAGACCTTCTCTTGCATCCATGCTGTCAGTGGTGTTAATCATCTTCATGTCCAAAGAATCGTGTAACTCCAGTTCCAGTCAATCAAATGGAGTTTTGCAACGAGTCATTTTGAAGGAAAGGAACCCGCCATAAATCATAGGATTTTGGGTTTCAGCTAATCTTGCTGAATCGGGGACCAAATGATAGAGCTCGACGAGCTGATCAAAACTCTCTATTATCGTTAAGCCTGAAAAATCTCATTCGTGAGTTATTCTATGTAGAAGTTGTCGATTTTACCAAGTGAAAATAGGGTTATGGCATCGATCGAACAATAACATACGTTCGAATTGGGTCGGCAGTCGAGTTTTCCCCGGGATAGTGAATCTGATGGGGTAAGATTATGTGTTTGTCGCGCAATCCACCGATTATCTCAAGAGAATCTTTGGCCGCTGCAACTTTTGTCGAACATTTCTTCACACAAAAGTACGAAACGCGCAGGAAAATCTCATCAGCTCAGCCAGCCTATGACACATAGTAATCTGAATATGCGAGTGCGGATAACGCGTTTCGTGAGAAATCGTCAATATTTTGAAGATTGAAATGCGACCTTGCCACGAGAAATGATTCGACGCTTTACACCCTCTTGTCAGGAAAACTGACTTGTCCATTTTCAACTTTCTTTCGAGCAAGGCGGCTATCTTCTTCAGAATCAATCAACTTTATCTTGGGCCTTCCGCAAACTCAGGTAGTAGCAGGAAGATTCTTGTGACTTTCATCGATGAGAAGCTCATTTCCGTCCGATTCATATAATATACACAAGCCGAAATCAATATGACGCAAAATTCAATCACTGTGTGAAATATCAACAAATATAGGATACAAACTCCCTTAAAGAATCAATCAACATACTGCTGGAGTCCTGTAAAAGCTCCCCGCAATTTTGGGAGGAGAAAAATCTCGTGATCTCTAGTGATAAACAGTTTGGCTACATTTGAAGCCAAGCCTTTTTCGAAATTTGAGCTGAGGGTGACATGACGAAAAATTGAGTGGCCAATTGGAATATAAGAAGTATATATCGACGCCTCTTACGAAGATTAACACATCCGCTAACGCCCACGAAGACTAACACGGGGGCCGAAGATTACCATTTGCTCTGTTACGGCCACGAAGATTAACACCTACTGTATACGCCACGAAGATCAACACTTACGCCTCAGCGCCACGGAGATTATCTCTTACTGCTTAAGACCACGAAGAGTAACACTTACTCCTCAAACTGCACGAAGATTAATACATTCGCGCATTTTTTTTGAAGGGACGAAGACTATAAGTATTCCGTCTTGAGGCCACGAAAAGTAAGACATTCTCTGAAATAATGATGGTCTTCTTGTGAATTGGTCGAGCAAGTGGTTTTATTCTCTAAAACGTCAACGTTTTGCCCGTCAAAACTACACGGGCCTCTTCAGGGCTACATATATGTCGATTAACAATTTTAGCATCTTATCGATGCGGGTCAAATATTGCACAACACTGCTCATTGTTCTTTAGAACTTTTTAAAAACTTTTTCACTGTTTACTGTCAAGCGAGGATGTTAGTGCTATGACAGGTTTACGTCTTGTCAAGACGTGAACCTGTCATAGCACTAACATCCTCGATTGACAGTACTCACAGTACAGTACAGACAGTACAGTGTGAGAGAACTCCAACAACACCATTACAAGTACAGCAGCAACAGCAGCAATTGCTCGAGAGACGAGGGAGCTGCATCGCTAGCGTCGTACAGCCGAGTGTTTCACCAGGTGTCTTTGAAAATTTGATCTTTGTGGTGTACATCTGATACATCACAATATCGTCGCATGCAGAAACTCGAGAGGTTTGCATCACAAACACTCTCGCGTCGCCGTTGAAATCGGTTCCTGCAACAACAGCCGTGATTCCGCCGCAAAACAGCAACAACAACAACTTTAGCTGCAACAGCTACACTACCCAACAAAATACCAATCTGAAAAAACTCAAAGACATCGCGGGTGAGCGTAGCTGCGGAAGAAGTTTTGCACCGAGAGGCGCGCATCAAGCCCTTCACCAGGGCCTTGCTCATCCTTTTCTTGCCCTGTTTCTCTCTTCTTCGCCTCCCACGCAGGGTATTAGGCCCCACCGCAGCAACACCGGCGCGCGCACCTAGATCACCCCCGCAAAGTAGCTCGCCACGCCCTTCACGCCAACAACAGCAGCTTCATCCCCGCCACCCACGTCGCAGCGCTGCCGCAGTTTTTTTGCCGCATCGTCACCCTTTGAAAAGGGACGCTCGTGCTTCACGAGATCAGTTAGGTGGTCCGATTTTCTCGGAACACCCGGCACATCAGGATGTTGACAGCTGTCGAAACTTTGAGATTTTGTAAGTCGCTTTTGCTGAATAAAAGTAAAAGTTTTTGTATTTTCTTGAGTTTTCTATAGTTCAGAGTTTCTGACCCTTCTCTTTCATTTTCGGTTGAGTTTCATACTTGATCTTATGAAAATTGCTAATTTTCTTTGAACTTAGAATATTTTCGAGTCTGATTTTTCTGGACTTAGAGAAATTTCGCTACTTGTGGACTTAGAATATTTCCGAGTCTAAATTTTCGGGACTTCGAAAATTTCCGTTACTTTGGGACTCAGAATATTCTCGAGTCTGATTTTTCTGGACATAGACAATTTTTGCAACTTCGGGACTTAGAAAATTTTCGACAATTCTTCACTTTTTGCTCTAAAACCGTTTTTGAGGTGTTTTTCACCTGACACGTGGAGATATTGATTATTTTCGATTTTTGACCGAAAATAGTACTCAGTGTTTTTCGTCCAACACTTAGAAATTGTTCGACCTCGATCCAAAATTTTTCTAAGTTCTTTTCATACAACACTTGAAAATTTTTCGACAATTTTTCATTTTCTGCTCCACAGGGGGTGGCTTACTAGGGTGTAGCCGTGACTAATGTCAGATAATACGGCTAGTTTTGGGGCAGATTTGCGCTCCTGCGAGAGACTCACCACAGCTGCAAGTAGACAGAAGTAGCCAAGAGTGGCCTCGCTGAGATTTGAAAGAGTAGCATTTGTGGGGCAATGTGTTACTCCAAACTACTTTACCGCCGCTGGAAGCTCCTTCCGGCTACTCTAGAGCTCGTGTTGCGGACCCGACGAGCGACCAACAGTAGCCAAATAGTAGCTCGAAATAACCACGAGTGGTCCGTACAGGGTGAGAATAGTTGAAAGTTAGCTGGCATTTGGAACCCAGCGCAGGACAGCGCTACTTCCTACCCCTGTACGGACCACTCGAGGCTATTTCGAGCTACTATTTGGCTACTATTGATCGCTGGTGGGTCCGAAACACAAGCTCTACAGTAGTCAGAAGTAGCTTCCAGGGACGGTAAAGTAGCTCGAAGTGGAAAATGGCCCGACAAATGCTACTCTTTCAAATCTCAGCAAGGTCACTTTTGGCTATTTCTGTCTAGTTGCACCTATGGTGAGTCTCTCGCAGTAGCGCGTATTTGCCGCAAAACTAGCCGTATTAGCCGGCATTCGCCTCGGCCACTCCCTAGTAAGCCGCCTTCTGCTGCTCCAAAACCGTTTCTGAGGTGTTTTTCACCCAACACCTGGAGATATTGATTATTTTCAATTCCTAAGCAAAATTCATATAATAGGTTTTTCATATTGCACTTACAAGGGGGAACCACGGGGTCCGGATCGCCAATCATCCCCAAAATTCTTTCACAGTTTGGTACCATCTAGAAAATGAAAAATCTAGAATAACTCCGTCCAATGGGCCTCCTGGCCAGAGCTACAAGCAAAAACGTTAGCATTGTAAGTATATCTATATATGTCACTTTTTAACATGGGCCTATATGAGCAATGTTAATCTCAGTGGCTGTATCTTTGGCCAGGGGCCTCATTTGACGGAGATACTCTGGATTCTTCATATCCTAGGTGGTACCAAACTATGAAAAAATTTTGGGGATGATTGACGATCCGGACCCCGTGATCCCCCCTTGTTAGTAATTTTTCATTAATTCCCAACGCTTGCCCCAAGGCTACTTTCGAGATAATTCTCGTATTGTTTCCTCTTATATCTAAGTGATATTGCCTTCAGTATCTTGGTCCTACCACCTCTCAGGAGCATATTTGATGATGGACTTGTAATTATCTCTGCCCATAACATGGAAAATATTTCCTAAGAGAATTGCCTTCATAATTGCGCCAATTATGTCACTAGCACGGACCCGAGCCCTAACCGAAAGTTTGGCTCGAACCACATAATCCCATCATCATATAAAGAGGACGTAAGACTCGCATGAATTTGATATCATGACCATGTGAGTTTTCGAATGAACGGAACTCAATTACCTGCATAGCACAATTTCTTCCATCCAAGAAACCATCCATACTTGGGGAATCATCCATATCATAGGGATCTCGCATTTCAACTAGAATATCACCAATATCATGGATTTCAACTGGATCATTCCTGTTAGGCTTCGGCTGTTGGTTTTTATCTCCACCAAAGGTAGTATTCACACGAATCCCTGATGGACCAAGAATACCAAGGGCTTCCTGGTCTACATTTGTAGGATCGTTCGATGTATCTCTATCACCACCATCTGTGATGGAGAGAATTCATGGTCAGATGGATGATTCACAAAATCAAAGCTGATTTCAAGAAACTGTCACAATCTTTTGAGTGTTTTTCAGTTCACGTGATAACACAAAAGAGGTTATTTATGTCAAAATATTACATGACATACCTGTTTTCGTCTTATGGGGCCCACAGTGCTGACCCGGTAAGTTAGCGGCCGGGTACCTACTAAGCAGATAAAACTCGATTGGTGAATCCGGGCCTGAGAGTGGTTTCTCAGCTAATCGATGGAATTGAATAACGCCGTGACGATGAGGTAGTTAGAATCATCATAGTACCCTTTCTGGAACGAGAAAGAATGAATCATGTATATTTCGATATACCTCTTCGGGAAGGACAGAATTGAAGACTAATTCATGGAAAATCCATACAGTGTCTAGTATGAGGTGGCAAGTAATATATTACGTGAGGCAGAGCGAGGTGGAATTTGAGATATCCGATTGAGTGGGGAAAGATTGGGGCGGAGTGGGTTCGGTATGGGGTTTAGAGCGGGACGGTATGATCTCGTCACATTGTCTTCGAATGTCATTTGGTATGACTTGTTATCATTCTAGAAGAGTTCGACGGCCGTTGACTGAATAAGATGAACTTGAATGAGATGAATCAGTCGAAAGAGTGCTCTTGAAATTCGACATCAAACCCTTAAGAGATGACCTAGTTATGAGGTATCCTCGACGAGTGAATCAGGATTCAGCGATCAGATCCATGTGAGGAATAGTATTGATCCATCCAGTCCCATTTTCATCCCAGACCGTGTTATATTTCCTTCAAAACGTCGAATTATCAGTTCAACGGTGAATCACCAACTTGATGAATTCGAAAATATCATGAGGATCTGTTGGATGAAGTGCAATGCTTCCCGATGATCCCGATATGATGACGCTTGTAAGTGACGTGCATACATGAGCGGATTGGAAATTCCTAAGTCTCGGCTCTAAATCATGATTGTGGAACCACTCCGTCGGGAGGCCGATGAAAGATTCCTGTGAAATAGGTTGAGGCTGATATATTCAGCTATAGCATCCCGGTTAGTCTGTTGGAATATCTGCTCCAATTTCTGAGGGGAGGAACCAGTATTCTCATCTTGGTCCTGAAGTTTTTCCACATTAAAATCATGAATCAGTAGTCTCATCATCATTTTTGCATGGTTGGCACTAATTGATTCACGAATTGTGACGAATGATTACAGATCCGCGAGATAAGATACCCGTTAGGATGAGCTCCGAGAGGAATTACTCCAAGACCCCGAAGAGACCTCGCTACTGCAAACTCCCAATGTCAGGGAGTAAGCGACAAGGAGCATCTATCCCACCTCCTTCATTCGATCCTGGGGCCAAAAAACCAGGATACCACTCACTGAATTCTATCTCTGCAAGCACTCTGTCAACGAACCCCGACATGACTAAGAAGCGAAGTAAGACCGAAGAAGAGTAAGTTGATATTCTATAACAAAATGCCTATGCCCAACATATCCGTAATCAGTTCACTCGACTCATCTCATCCATAGTTCCCCATATGTTGGTTTCATTGACGTTTGAATAGGTCTTCGAGAGTCATTCCGAAATCAATCGAATACTGCTATTAGCAACCCAAAAGATCAGCTTGTTACTGGCTTTGAATGTACCATAGTCTTCTAAAACTAATGCCATTGTGTTCAGCGGGTAAAAATGCGTAGGAAATCATATTTTCTATACACCCCTGATCCAATACAAGAATGATTCACCAGATTCTTGGATTAACAAGCTCAGCAAAAAACGTTGAGATCATCGTTCTAAGAAGAATCAGTTGTTTGTCTATTTAGAAATAGTCCTGATATGTACGCTGAAAACTGGGGTTGACTTCAATCTACATGTCGACGAATTCATGAGAACATCATCGTCCGGTCGATGCACTGTTTTTAACCCAAAATTCCGTTGTCCAGCGTGCCTATCTGAATGCGAACCTTACGACGCACAGTGGGGCGAAACAAGGATTTTGGGCCCTGAATCGTATCTGCGCCAAATCTTGACCGATTGACTGGATCCAATAGAGATTTTCTCCGTTTTTCTACCCTCTACCACGTGGTCTTGCAACAGTTTGAATGAAAAACGTCCTGGAGTCTGCGTAGGGCATCGAATATTCTACTGTACTCGAGGCCAGGAGACGCTACTTTCCTGGGCACCAGGGCTGCGTTTGGCAACTTGGCATCGTCCAAACTGATCTACATGGTCCTTGGAATGTCTACACAACCCTTCAATACCTTCCTGAATCATTCACTCACGTATGATGGTTTGCATATTCCTAAAAATGGCGAGACTCGGGACAGTGTTCATATATGATGAATTCCACGCCAAAGCGACCTACGGAAAGGGGTCATCTCTCAGATTCTTCTTTAACCTTCTTCATTCGATTCTATGGCCCAAAATAGGAACTTTGGACCACCTATGGGGTCGAAAAAAAATCTCTCCTCCATTGCACGCACATCCGTGAACAGACCGAAAATTCATCGTGTGAAAATCGATACTCTTTCATTCACGAAAATGGAAATATTTCGAGTTTTTGGATAGCTATCGATTGGCGGGTTGCGGTATCTGAAAGGGCATCAAAATACCTATCGAAAACGTTGTCGGAAATTCCTTCTCTTCTGTGATTTGGGAGCCTCCTGAAGGCGAAAAAGGGTTTCTTACTGAAATGTTAATTTCTCAAAAAGCCATTCTGTTTGTTCTTTGAAAATCATATATTTGACGTAAAATTTTGCGTTCTTTCGAAATAAATGGGTTCCAGAGTAGTTTGAGGCGATCCAAGTGACTTATGAGCCATTTTTTGAAAATTCGATTTTTTCGGTTTCAGAAGAAGGCGATTTTCTGCGCATGTGCACAAACGTAGACTTTCGGCGCCACTTTCAGTAGAAAGCTGACACAATCTCCTATAAAATGATTACTTGCAAGTTGAAATTCATGCACTGAAATGGGATCTGCAACGATTAATTATATCGAATCGAAATCACATGAAAATTCAGCCCATGAGAGCCTGCTGAGATGACAGATTTACGAGATCTTCTCGGGACTCAATTTTGGGGACGAAATTGACCTGAAAAACATTCGGACCACATGGTTTCAACGTACATTTGTATGAACTTTCAAAATATGAAAAACCCCGTTTGCGGCGAACCCAAGGTGCTACATTCAATTTTCGCAATTTTGATCGTGGAATCTCGTATTTTCTGGCAATAAATTGAATGTAGCAACTCCGGTTTGCCTCAAACGAGGTTTTTCATCGCATATTTTGAAAGTTCATACAATTTTACATTGAAACCATGTGGTCCGAATTTTTTTCAGGTCAATTTCGTACTCAAAATTGAGTCGAGAGAAGATCTCGTAAATGTGTCATCTCAGCAGGCGCCACGAAGGCGTTAAGGCGATGCGGTCACCGTGCACCGTGCACGCTGAAAGTTATTCCCACTTTTCTCCGATATTCTTGCGATTTGGACTAAACGACGAAAAGACCCGCGTTTATTAGCATCTAACTTGAGTTCGTCTTCTCGTCGTGTCCCAATCGCAAGAATATGTGAGAAAAGTAGGAATAACTCGAGTGCGGACACTTCCTAACCTATAATAATCGCACATCGTAATTCTCACTTTTATCCGATTCTTTTGCGATTTGGGCTAAACGACGAGAAGACGAACTCAAGTTAGATAATAATAAGCATTCGTCTTCTCGTCGTTTAGTCTAAATCGCAAGACTATCGGAGGAAAGTGGGAATAACTTTCACCGTGCACGGTGACCGCATCGCCTTAATGGGCTGAATTTTCATGTGATTTTGATTTGATATAATTAATCGTTGCAGATCCCGTATCAGTGCATGAATTCCAACTTTGCGGGTAGTCATTTTATAGGAAATTTTGTCAGCTTCCCATTAAAAGTGGCGCCGAAAGTCTACGTTTGTGCGCATGCGCAGAAAATTGCCTTTTTCTGAAACCGAAAAGTTGGAATTTTCAAAGAAATGGCTCATAAGTCACTTGGATCGCCCCAAACTTCTCTGAAATTTTACGTCAAATATATGATTCTCAAAAAATAAAAGAAAGGGCTTTTTGAGGAATTAACATTTCGGTGAAAAACACTCTTCTGCCTTCAGGAAGCCCCCAAATCACAAAGAAGGAATTTCCGACAACGTTATCGATAGGTTTTTTGATGCCCTTTCGGATGCCGCAACCCGCAAATCGACAGCTATCCAAAAACTCGAAATATTTCCATTTTCGTGAATGAAAGAGCATCGATTTTTACACGATGAATTTTCGGTCTGTTTACGGATGTGCGTGCAATGGAGAAGAGAAATTTTTTTCGACCCCATAGGTGGTCCGAAGTTCCTATTTTGGGCTATACAATCGAATGAAAAAGGTTAAAAAAGAATCTGAGAGATGACCCCTTTCCGTAGGTCGCTTTAGCGTGGAATTCACCATACATGTGTTACAATGTCCGAAATCCGTCAATCCTAGGATTAACTAGTCAATGCTGACATTGACTGGGCCTTTCAGTCAATGTCGGACACTAACTAATCAATGTCAGCATTGACTGAAGAAGGCAGTCAATGCTGACATTGATTAGTGAGTGTCCGACTTGCTTCATAAAGGTAGAATTTGGACATTGACTAGCTAATCCCAGGATTGACTGACACGCAGCAGTCAATGTCCGAAGTTGTTTCATGATGAATGATGAGGAGTATTTTCTACTAAAATTCTCAAAATTTTTTGTCAAAAGGTATTTTAATTCATCAGAATACAAGCACGACTCTTTCGCCATACGAACAATTATATTACAAGTATATGTCATACGGGACTAATAACGACATCAATATATGATATATACCTCATATTAGGGCGAAATATTCCAACGCTTCCATCGTCAGAAAAATGATAGGAGAATATAAAGTCGTTAAGATTGAGGGAAGAATTTGAACAAGTTCATGTGTACAGGATCATCCTTCACATTACTTTGACATCTTAAATTGCAAAATACTTCTCTTGTCTTATAAGAGCATCTGATCGTCGAACATTTCATCTTGCAATCTCATTTTATCATTCCATCACGGCCCGTGGTTGATAGTTTTGATAATGCTTCTCGTACACTAACATTCTTTGATTGATCAATCTCACTGTGATGAATTTTTTCTTGCAGAGCTCAACCTGGCTTCTAGGGGAAAGATCGTAACAATTTTGTAAAACTCTTGATCGACAAAATCTACAACAGGAGATGAAGAGAGTAGCTCCTCATATCACTCAATTGGCGATATCGGCGCGAAGTTTCAATGCTAATCGGGTCCCAGCTTCTCGTTGATATTTGATAGATACTTGCCAAGTATTCTGTGATGAACTTGTAAGCGTGCATATTGCCCGAATAATGCAAGCTTGCATAATAAGATTCTCCTCACCTGATTATGGGGAATATTTTATCGAAATCGTAATTTATCGTATCTATCTATATATATGTATATATCTCTATATGGACTTATTTATGGTATCATATACGAAGGTATATCATCAGAATAATCAACTCTGCATTTCTATTTCACTGTGGGATGCTCTTCGCATCCTTCGATTAATTTATTAATAATAATAATAATAAACCAGAATACTCATATCGCGCACGCGATGGCCCGCAGTCATTCTTCCTCGCAAATCTCGATCATACTTGTCGCGCGGGAAAGAGAGAGAGAATCCGGCGGGAGCCGATCTAGAGAGAGAACCACTTACAGATTTGTCCTGGAGAAGCTGTTCGCCTAGAGGCTCGTCTCGCACCCGGTTCGCCCGTGCTGGTCGCCTAGAGTATTCAGGCCCGGTCGGGTCGACGCCATCTCCACGCACTTAAATATATATATACATAGCGCGACTTTATTGGCCTTCGCGCGCGTGACCTTCCGCAATCGCGATCCGTCGCAAGCTAAAAGTGTGGTTCCTCCCTCTGGCAGCTCTTTGCCGTTTTCTCCCTCTTTTCCTCAAAACTCTCGCCTAAAGTGTCATCGTATGTGTGTCGTGTTCGCACGATGTGATGGTCAATTGCACCGTCACAGGGCCCCCCCCCCGGAAGGGTCGAAACCCCGTTGAAGATCCGAAAAAAAAACTCACACATACCTGCACTTAACAGAATGTACATTGAATTTCGCGTATTTCGTGTGCAAATTCATGGCCATCGCAGTGCTGAAAATTCAAAATAATCTCATGTTTCACAACAAAATAATGATTTCTTCCGTTTTCTTCTTTCCTGTAAAATAATAATTCAAAAATATTCATCTTCAATATTTATACATGGGTATGCTTTTCACCACTCAAAATATAGGTTAGTTTGCAATTTTCCTTCTTTTCACTGCACTGCACTGGTGTTAGTACACTCTCACTTTCTGTGATTCTATTCTAGTCATTACCAAATTCTTTCATCAAAAATAATAATTCAAATATCAAAATCATATCCATTTTCTTACATTTATCTAGTCAACAATGTGATCCTCTCTCTTTAATATTGCTTCAAAAAAAAAATGCTCTCTCTCTCTTCCGCACGCTACCTATCGTCTAGCAGACGAAAATGTGGTTTACGCACGCAACTAATTTTGTAGGCCGGTAACCTGAACGAAAAGGAGAATCCTCAAAAAAAAAAAACTAAACGCCCGAAGGGCTTGAAAGTGTCTGAAAAAACCTACGCTCGCTCAGCCGCCGTGCCGTTGCTGCCATGCTGCTTTCGCCGCTCGCTGCACTTCTGCTCTCTCTTCAAAATAATTGTTGCCCTGGATTACTGCGCTGCGGTATTGCTGCTGTGGCAAACGCCACTGCTGCCTTGCTGAGCGTCGTCTGCTGCTGTATGTTGATGAAGCCGGAGGGAGAGAGAGCGGCTGTTCTGGCTCTCGCCAGTCAGCTGACTGTAGCTGTCTGTCTTCTCTCTCTTTCTCCGTCTCTCTAGCTCCCTCATCCTCCTGGATGGTATGCAGCTGCTGCTGCTGGCTTTCTGCTTGCGGCGTCTGCTGCACCGCACAGGGAACTTGTTCTGCCTGGCTCTCGTTGCGTTGCGTATGCAACACAAGTCTGTGTTGCACAGGCAGAAGTTCCTGTGCACTGGGTGTAGCAGCCGCTGCTGCTGGTCGCCGTATTGGCGAATGTGAAGGGGAACCTGCCGGGAGTTCGTAACGTTGCTGCTGCAACGATCTTGACGAACGTTGCCTCGGCAGGACCGCCTCGTTGCTGTCCTTTCTTCCGTCGTCTGCTGGCTGCTGGGCATTAGGCTGCGGCGTTGATTGTTGTGCCCCGGGGATGTCTGGTGATGCTGCTGCTCTTTCACTCGCGCACTTTATTGATGCACTATTGCATAAACTCTGCAATTCTTGTCGCACCGAGTGCATCGATATTGTGTGCGGGTTATTCACTGTTGTTGTTGCTGCATGAGTTGGCAGCTCCCATACACCCGCGTCTAGTCGCAACAATCTCGCGCGCTCTTCTGCTCGCTGTTGCGCTGGCGTCGGTAAGGTTGGGTCTATTGCACCTGATGTTGGTGTGCATCGGTGCGTGCGTGTGTGTGTGAGGATAAGCTTTCTCCTCTCATCTCTCTCGCGCGCGATGATTGATTGCAGCTTGCGCACTTCAGCAACGTGTCGCAGCCGTTCTTCACGAATTTTTTCTTCGCTCTCTTGAAGAGCTGCTCTGCGCTCCTGCAGATCTGTCGCCTGCTGCTCCAATTCGCTGCGCCTTCTCTCCTCGTTGTAATAGTCTTCCTCAACCTTTTCAAGAGCTCTTGGTAGCTCTTGTTTAAAAGTTCTGAGGAAGATTATGCGCTCCTCCTCATCTCGGCGCCTCATGTCTCGCCGGTGTAGCTCTCGCCGATGCCGGCACTCTGCTTCGTGGAGTAGCTGGCTTCGTTGCGAGTCAAGTTTTGCACGCGAGCGCAAGCCATGCTCCTTCACCTGCGCGTCTAGGAATGCTAGGTGGGCTTGCTTGCGGCTTTGGCGCGCTTGATTGCGTTCTTCTAAGAACGCCGGGCTCGGTGTTGTTGTTGCTGCTTGCTGCGAAGCTCTCTCTCTCGCCTCTCTCTCTCTCTCTCTCTCTCTCTGCGGCGTCTTCGTGCTGCCATGCGATGCGTTGTGCCCTGAGCTCTGACATTAATTTTGTCTTTGCTCGGGCCCGGCGTCTTGCCTCGTAGTCGCTGATGTCTTGCGCTGTCACCTCCTGGTGATGACGGTGAGGGGGTGTCGGGGGGCGTCTGAGCATCGCAGGTGCTCTGGGCATCACGGCGGTTGCTGCAAGACGGCGGAGAATATCTGAGCTCGCGCTCGAATTATTTTGTGGCTCGCGCCACGTGGGGTTTGCATAATGTCTTGTTGCACTCGCGCACATTTCTCTCGCGCGCGGGGCACTTGCACTGCTCACTCCCCTGGCGCGGGCACTCACTGTTTGTGTTCTTTCGAGCCGGATTTGCTCCTTGTTTGTAGCACTCGCGGAAACGGGATTTGGCTCACTCGCGCACTGATAAGCGTCCTGTGGGTTATTTTCGGTTCCCGGGTGCTGCTTCATGGGTTTGCTGGCGCGCTTACCCATCTTTCGCCACTGGTGCAGGCTTGCTCCGATTTGAAGCGCGCGTTCTCGCCCTTGTACGTGGGCCCTTGACAGGTTGGCTGCGTTCGCCCTCGCTGTCGCTCGCGCACTGCTGGGATTTTGAAAACTCCGGAGCACGTTGCGCGGGGGAAGGGGTCGCGCTGCTGCTGTCGCCCGTACTTATGGGCTCGGGTGGTGTCTTCTTTTTCGGTGGTCTGCCTCTTTTTCTTTTCGGCTTCTCTTCATTCTTCTTTTCTTCGTTCGATGAATTTTGCTGCTGTTGACTTGTGGCTGAGCGAGTACCTGTATTTACAATTCTAAAATCTTTTGCATGATGTGAACCATCGATTCTGATTCCATCTTTTTCTACCCTATACACATTTTCGCCTAGCTTTTCGCAAATGATATACGGGCCATCGAATTTTTCGGATAGTTTACCTGAAATTTGTTTCGAAGCTGACGAAAGCACTCTGTTACGCATGTAAACTCTGTCGCCAATTTTAAATTCTTTCACGCGTTTCCCTTGATTGAAATATGACATTTGTTTCTCTTTCGCGGATTCAATATTCTTCGAAGCGCTGTCGTGAACCTCGGGTAATAAACGCATACGTTTTGACCATTCTTCTAGCGCTTCTTCGTTTGATATACCGCGGTTTTTGTCAACTTTCGCCTCGGAATTTTCTATATCAGATAAAGCATTCTTACTGCTACTACTACTTTTTCCTGACTCCGAAAGTTTATTATTTAATTCATCGCTATTTTCTGACTCATCTAACTTTTCTAAATTTTGCACATATGCTTTTTGTGACGCGTTCTCACTGAATTCTCTAAATGTATTTGAAATTATCTCTACATTACGTTTCCATAATTTTGGTTGTTCCAATTCTCGCCCATACATCAAGAATGCAGGTGATTTCTTTGTCACTGAATGGACGCTTGAGTTATGGGCAAATTGGAACTGTGGGATATACTTATCCCATTCTTTGTGCTTTTCGGCAAACATTGCTATCATTGTTTTGATATCCTTATTTACACGTTCCGTTGGATTGCTGGCCGGATGATATACAGGCGTTAGCTCATGTTCTATACCGTTGCTTGCTAAAAATTCCTCGAGCAGTTCATTTTTGAACTCGCGACCGTTGTCGGATAAAAATATTTCTGGGGTGCCATGGTTCATACATAACACGTTTTCTACTGCGTTTTTCACTGCTTTCGCTGTTTTCTTTCGCAACGGTACACACATGATTTAACGCGTGAATACATCCTCCATAATGAGAAGATATTCAAAGCCATTCTTGCTTTTTATGAATTCTCCCATTAGATCTGCGCAAACCATTTTCATTGGTCTATCGATATTTCTAGTACCCATAAGACCTATTTGACCTCTTTGCTCCACTTTATACAGTTGACATTTTTCGCAGCTTTTCACATAGTTGGCTACGTCAGCATAAATACCGGGCCAGTAATATGTTCTAGCTATGCGTTTGTATGTCTTATCTTTACCTTGATGGCCTGCCGTCGGCTCATCGTGACTTTCTTTAAAAATTTGCTCTCGCCTTTCAGCTGGTATAACCAACTTCCAGGCGTCTAAATCTGTCATAATTTCATTCAATTCAGGATCTGGTCTGTACTTATAAATTCTACCATCCACTACTTTCCAATCTCTATACCTACGTGGATGCTTCAAAATTTGATGCAATCTTTTCGTGTACCATTTATCTGACGTTTTCTCTAGAACTTTGACTGACGCAATTTCTATTGCTTGATCCTCAAACATTCTAGAGAGCGAGTCTGGAACGACGTTTAATTTACCCTTCTTGTGGACGACCTTGAACTGGTAGCTTGCAAGTTGATGGGCCCATCTAGCTACGCGTCCTACGGGATTTTTCATATTAAATAGCCATTGAAGCGCGCTGTGGTCGCAATATACGGTGAAGTCTTCGCCTTCAATGTATGGACGACGGCGTTCAATTGCATATTTTATCGCGAGAGCCTCTTTTTCTGTAACTGAGAACCGCCTTTCGTTATCTCTTAATGCTCTACTAACATGACAAATTACTCTTTCCTCGTCGCCAACTTTTTGCGTGAGCATTGCGCCAATCCCCGTGTCACACGCATCTGTATGCAAACAGTAACTGGCACCTGGAATAGGCATAGACAACACTGGTGCATTCGTAAGGCAATCTTTGAGGGTTGTGAAAGCCTTTTCTTGCTCCTCTTTCCATTCAAATTTTACATTTTTTCTCAATAATCTATTAATTGGCTCTACTATACTTGCATAATTCTCAATGAATTTACTGTGCCATGAGACCATACCAGTGAATTGTTTTATCTGTCTAATATTTTTAGGCCTTGGATAATTTCTAATAGCTTCCGTTTTTGCCGGGTCTACACGCATTCCGTTCTGATCAATAATGAAGCCTAAATATTTGACTTCGTCTACACAAAATTTACTTTTCTCTCGATTAATTGTAAGGCCCGCAGCTGTGATTCTTTTTAATAGTATATCTAATAACTCTAAATGTTTTTCAAACGTCTCCGTTACAAGCACAATATCGTCAAGATAAGCATACGCATAAGGCTCTAAATCGCCTATTATTGAATCTAAAAGTCTTTGGAAGCATGCTCCAGAGTTAGCACTGCCCATAGGCATTCTTTTATAGCACCAGTGCCCTCTACCGGGTACTGTGAAAGCTGTAATGTTTCTTGAGACTTTCTTAACTTTTATTTGGAAAAACGCCATTGATAAGTCTATCGTGGTGATATATCTTGCGTTTCTCAATTTCTTTAAAATTGTCTCCATGTAAGGAGTGGGATATGCGTCTTTTTCTGACAACGAGTTTGGAACACGCATGTCTACCACCATTCGATAGCCTCCATTAGCTTTCTTGACTAAAAATGCTGGGTTATTCCACGGGCTGTTACATCTCTCTACTACGTCCGCATCTATCATTTTCTGCAGCTCGTCATGCATCGCTTTTTCCATCTTATCAGAAAGGGGGAAATAACGTTGCTTGACTGGGCGTGCGCTACTTCTCAACTTGATTTCATATTCGACTAAATCCGTAGCCTTCAAATATTTGTCATCGACCATCTTCGCTGGTAGGTTCTCATCTAGCACTCTTTTCAATCTATACCTTTCGTAATCTGACAATTCATTCAAACCCTTGTGACTCTGACCAGATCCTTTTTCTTTCGCACTTGCACTTGTGCTCTGATTTGAGTTTGCTTCTACGTTTGATTCTACTTTCGGACAATCATTTTTAATTGATTCTACTGAAAATAATTCAAAAGAAAATTTCTCTCTCTCCTCAAGGTCTGCGAATGTATATTCGTCACTGTCGCCTAAAATATGCATTCCGAAATACCTAACGAATTCTAATCCCAAGATGAGATCTACAGGCAGCGTCGGCACTGCAAGAATTGACATATTTTTGCTAATTCCTGCGATCTCCAAGGGAGTGGCCATCTCACCTTTCACCTGTTCCAAATTTCCGTTCGCCATTTGAGCGTATAGAAAGTTGGAAGGCTCGATCTTTATGCGCGCTTGCTCTGCAATTTCTCGATACTTTGCGCCAATCACGGAACGTGCGGCACCAGTGTCGAGTAACCCTCGTAATTCTACTGAACCTACCCTAATCGTGATCCAATAGCGAGGATACTCCACCGGCTTGGACGTATCAGGGATTTTCATAATTCTTGACGCATCGATTTGTATCATCTCTGCGGTTTTCTGTGCTAGTGACATATTTGCTTCGCTAAAATTTGAGACCTGTGAGGAATGAACTGTCATAATGGTCTCATTTATGCAGCTTGATTCGCGTTTCCCGAAGGCGCTTGATCTTTCGCCCCATCTTTTGGCGGAGCTGGGATACTATTCGCCCCCGCAACTGGTACATTTTGAGGCACGTGAGGGGGTGGTGCCGCTTGCGTACCGGAATTGTAATAGCCATTTTGCTGATTATTGTTCCAATACGTGCCACGTCCTCTACCGCGCGGGTTTCCACGGTAGCCGCCATTGAAATTACCTCTGTAATTGCCTCTAAAATTACCACGATTGTTATAAAAATTATTGTCATAATTGATATATCCATAATTCCAATTGTTTGGATTTGTATAATTTTGGTTAAAATTCTGGCCATTTGGCTGAAAGTTACTCTGAAAATTATTTTGAAAATTGCCATTTGGCTGTACTTGTTGACCACCACTATTTGAATTATTAACTGAGGCATTTGGACCATTCTGAGGGTGGCTAGCGTTTTGTCCGTCGGCTTGCGCCTGGGCACCACCCCTGTTACCTCGCCTTCGGCCCCCTCGGCGGCGTCCTTGACCCTGATTATTGGTCTGATTTTGACCGCTCGCCGCAGGACCTTGCGCATTTCCTAACCATTTTGCCATTTCTGCAGCAATTAATTTTTGTACGTCGTCTAATGTCGTGACCTGTACCGTTGCTGTCTCAGACGTCTTTTTGTCAGACTCAGATTTCTTTTCTGTATTTTGTGTATTCTTGTTTTGTGTGTCTGATGGTTTGTCTTTGTTCTTCTCCAAGAGCTTATTCGCCTGATGTTTACCCGCCTCAAAAGCTTTACCGAGCTCTGACGCCTGCTTCGCGAATGTCTCTATATCTGAATGTAAATATTGTCTCATAAGCGGGTGGAAATCAGGTTTCATGTTGTAATAAATTCTTTCGACTTGTTTACTCATCGGTGGAGGCTCTGGCATTTTGTTAAAAATTAATCTGACCGCCGTAATAAATTCGTGTACAGGCTCATCTTCGCCTTGTAACCTCATACGCGCTTCGTCAGCTAGGCGTTCAGAGTATTTCTCGTCCTGATATTTGCTCCGTAAGCATTTTACTACGTCTTGCCACGTCCTCCAACTTGGACCGTATAATCTAAATTCATTTAATGCCGGACCTTTCAATAAAACTGCTACCGATCGCAGCACATCTTTTTCTGACATGCCCGCCACCATCCGATGCTCCGTAACTTTTGTTAAAAATTCCTCAAGACTCTGCCCTTTCTCACCGCTAAACTTCAAATTCCACGATTTCACTGTACGCGTTAAGTCTTTAGGTGCGCGTCCTGTATTATTTCCTTCCTCATCCGAGTCAATATCGATCACGGCCTCAGGCTGTTGTAAAAATCTCTCGCCTTGATTTCTTGTCGCCGAGTTTGACTGTCGTAAATTGCTTTGTCCGCGCGTGTGTCCAAAATTTGACCTTCTCAAATGTGGTAACTCTGGTTGGTCTAACGGAAAAGTATTATTCATGTTTACACTTGATCTTCTCGCGAACCGCACCGTTTGATCCATAATGTTTTCGTGAATTATTAAATCCTCCTGTTGCTCGCGAGAATTGTCCACCCAATGTTGCAAAACTGAATTTGGAATTTTAAAAATCACACCCGTCGCGGAGGTAACTTCTACAAATTCGTTCGGGTCTTGCAATGCGTCTCGTTGTGTTTGTGAATTTGTCTGTTGTTCGTTCTGTGCGCCTTGAGGCCCTTGTGGTGCTGTGTACGCCCCTGCCTCCGCGCCTGTATGTGTCCCTGGCGTCACCCTATTTTTCGCGCCTGTGGGATTTTGAGATGGATATTTCCGGAGAGTCACGTTCCTTTGACCCCCGCTCGCCCCCGTAATCGGCTCATCGCCTAGCATTGAAAGCTCGGCGATGAACTCATCTAACGCCTTATCGCGTTCTGCTTTCGCTACCGAATCATCCATTGCGCGTGATTCTACAAAATCCGCTTCATGGTATTCGCCCATTATTCGCCTCTCTAGGATATCTATTTTAATTGAGCGTGATCCTGTGCTAACTAGCAATAGTCGGACTAACGTGGCATCTAACGCCTCATCCGTGATTCCGTCTAAAAATTTTTCCAAGCACTCTTTCACCTCCATTTTGTCTAAATTTTAAGCGCAGATTGAGTCAGAAAATAGTAGTGAATGATTCTATACGCACATATATGCGCTTGCGATCAACTCCCGAAAAAAGTTTCCTTCATATCATTATAAAGAGGGACAGAAAAAAAAACGTCTCCACATCCGTCGCTATGTAAATTTGAACTCTGCACTCATATCATCGTGCATTTCCTTCTATAACTCTCAAAGATAAATTTTATTCACGACTCTAGTATATAATAAAGCGCTAGAAAAATGCTCCAACGCGAAAGCAAACTTTCGACGAAGCACTCATCTCATTGTTTGAATTCAACGAATTTGACTTTGACTATTCGATGAGCGTGTCGATGTTTACGTTCGCGGAGCTTGGGATGTCACGCGATCGCTAAGCCTCGGCGTTCGCCGTGCGATGATCCGTTCACGCGCAACACTGTAACTGCTGAAAACTTTGAAATATTCGACGCTCGCATTTTTGTCGCCTGGGCCCTCGCGCCAAAAAAAATTCTTATCGCCGGATATAAAATATCGCACTAAATTGAATAAAAATATAGCTCTCGGTCCGAGCTTATTCGCAGGTGGTGCATGGCAAATCGGCTTGCCCGGGTCATTTCGCGCACATTTCACTCGCGCACGCGGTTACCCGAGAGGTTCACCAAATTTTATGAAATAAACTAATTACACCTGATTCGCCATTTTATACGTTGGGCGCCAATGTAAGCGTGCATATTGCCCGAATAATGCAAGCTTGCATAATAAGATTCTCCTCACCTGATTATGGGGAATATTTGATCGAAATCGTAATTTATCGTATCTATCTATATATATGTATATATCTCTATATGGACTTATTTATGGTATCATATACGAAGGGATATCATCAGAATAATCAACTCTGCATTTCTATTTCACTGTGGGATGCTCTTCGCATCCTTCGATTAATTTATTAATAATAATAATAATAAACCAGAATACTCATATCGCGCACGCGATGGCCCGCAGTCATTCTTCCTCGCAAATCTCGATCATACTTGTCGCGCGGGAAAGAGAGAGAGAATCCGGCGGGAGCCGATCTAGAGAGAGAACCACTTACAGATTTGTCCTGGAGAAGCTGTTCGCCTAGAGGCTCGTCTCGCACCCGGTTCGCCCGTGCTGGTCGCCTAGAGTATTCAGGCCCGGTCGGGTCGACGCCATCTCCACGCACTTAAATATATATATACATAGCGCGACTTTATTGGCCTTCGCGCGCGTGACCTTCCGCAATCGCGATCCGTCGCAAGCTAAAAGTGTGGTTCCTCCCTCTGGCAGCTCTTTGCCGTTTTCTCCCTCTTTTCCTCAAAACTCTCGCCTAAAGTGTCATCGTATGTGTGTCGTGTTCGCACGATTTGATGGTCAATTGCACCGTCACAAACTAATCACTATGAACTATTGATACAAATTATCAATAGTTCCGGTATCAACGCTGCGAGGACTGGGATGCGAATCTCTCCGTCTGATATTACACCTCGATATTGTTGAGAACTTGATTTCGGACATTTACGGAGGCGGGTCAGTCAATCCTGGGATTAACTAGTCAATGTCCGACATTGATGGATTTCGGACTTTGACTGTAACATATGCTTTCTGGACCACTTGGAGGGAGAATTGATTACTTCGAGAATGCAGAACGACTTTCGAGATCTGGAGAACACTACAGACACCATCTCACATGGTCTAGTTGTCAAATGCTTCAAGGCAGGGGTCGGAAAATCGCTACGGGAATTCTTGAGGATATTTTTTTCGCGGGGATATAATCGCAAATGGTAGAGCAATATCCAGAATTGTGTAATCTCGGTGTCTCTTCGGACATGCGGGTCTTGAAAAACACTAAGGACACCATTTCACGTGATTCACTCATCAAATGCTGTAACGTAGGAGTGAAACGATAGCCGCTGGAACTTTCAAGGGCATTCTTCCGCCGAAAAATACTGGCGGATGGTAGAGCGAGCCCCAGAATTATGCAATCTGGGTGTCTTGTTAGACTTGCGGGATTTGAAAAGTACTCCCAATACCATTTCACGTGATTAATTCATCGAATTCTTTGGAGCAAGTGCCATTGAATTGCCACTGGATCGTTTTGGGATCCTTTCACGCCTGGAAACACTCGCAGATGGTAGAGCGACCCTCAAAACCATGAAATCTAGGCGTCTTTTGAGACTGGCGAGATTCTGATAACCTCACAAACACCATCTCACGTGATTCATTCATTGGATGCTCCGAAGCGCGGATCAAAAATTCTCCGCTGAGATGTTTTCAGGTCCTTCTTTGCCGAGAAACACTCGCAAATGATAAAACGACCCTAAAAATCATGGAATCTAGGTGTCTTTTGGAACTTGCGGAATTCGAGAGAAACACTCCAAACACCGTATCTCGTGATCAGCGCGTCGAATGCTTTGAAGCAGTTGTCAGAAATTCCCGATGGAATGTTTTCGGATCCTCTCTAACCGGGGATCACTTGCAAAAGGTTGATCGACCCTCAAAACCATGGAACCTGGGTGTTATATTGGACTTACGAAATTTGGACAACACTACAGATACCATGCTACGTGATGAACTTATCGGATACTTTGAAAAACGTGTCATGAAATTGACGCTGGGATGTTTCCGGGTCCCTCTTCGACGAAAAATACTCGCAAATGGTAGAACGACCGTCAAAATCATGAAATCTAGGCGTCTTTTGTGACTGGCAAGATTCTGATAACCCTACGAACACCATCTCACGTCATTCATCCATTGAATCCTCCGAAGCGTGGATCGAAAATTCTCCGCTGAGATGTTTTCGGGTCTTTTTTCGCTGAGAAACACTCGCGAATGGTAGAATGACCCTCAAAATCATGAAACCTAGGTGTCTACTTGGACTCACGGAACTTGGACAACACTACAGACACCATTCTACGTGATGAACTCATCAGATACTTTGCAATAAAATTGCCGCTGGGATGTTTCCGGGTCCCTCTTGGCCGAGAAACACTCGCAAATGGTGAAGTGACCCTGAAAATCATGGAATCGAGGCGTCTTTTGGGACTGGCGAGATTCTGATAACCCTATGAACACAATCTCACGTCATTCATTCATTGAATCCTTTGAAGCGTCGATCGAAAATTCTCCGCTGAGATGTTTTCGGGTCCTTCTTCGCCGAGAAACACTCGCAAATGATAGAATGACCCTCCAAATCATGAAATTTATGTGTCTTCTGGAACTTGCGGAATTTAAGGAACCCTACAAACACTATCTCACGTAATCAGCACATCAAATACTTCGGAGTAGGTGTCAAAAAATTCCCGATGAGATGTTT
This sequence comes from Eretmocerus hayati, assembly GCA_029851415.1. Classification (NCBI taxonomy): domain Eukaryota; kingdom Metazoa; phylum Arthropoda; class Insecta; order Hymenoptera; family Aphelinidae; genus Eretmocerus; species Eretmocerus hayati. The sequence continues at coordinate 46,948,098 of CM056744.1, forward strand.
TCGGATCCTCTCTCACCGGAGGATAATCGCAAATGGTAGAATGACCCTCGAAACTATGAGACCTAGGTGTCATCTGCGACTCACGGAATTTGGACAAAACGACAGACACCATTCTGCGTGATGAACTCATCAGATACTCTGGAACAGGTGTCATATGATAGGCGCTGAGATGTTTCCAGGTCCCTCTTCGCTGAGAAACTCTCGCAAATGGTAGAACGACTCTCAAAGTACTGGAATCTAGGCGTTTTTTGAAACTGGCGAGATTATGATGACCCCACGAATATCATCTCACGTGATGCATTCATTGGATGCTCCGGAGCGCGGATCGTAATATCTCCGCTGAGATGTTTTCGGGTCCTTTCTTGCCGAGCTACACTCGCAAATTGTGGAATGACCCTGTGGAATCTAGGTGTCTTCTTGAATTTGAAAACCCTACAAACACCATCATACGTAATCAACTCATCGAATGCTTCATGGGAAGTGTCATGGAATTGTCTTTGGGATGTCCCCGGATCCTCTCTCGTGTGGAGCAGTTTCTGTGGTGTTCTGCGGCTCCCGCAAGTGCATATAGACGCCTAGATTTCATGATTTTGAGGGTCGTTTCACCATTTGCGAGTGTTCCCCGGCGGAGGAGGAGCCGAAAACATCCCAGCGGCAATTTCATGACACCTGTCCCAAAGTAACCCATGAGTTCATCACGTAGAATGGTGTCTGTAGTGTTGTCCAAATTCCGTGAGTCGAAGATGACACCTAGGTTTCATGGTTTCGAGGGTCGGTCTACGATTTTCGAGTGTTTTCTAGTGAGAGAGGATCCGAAAACATTCCATCGGGAATTTTCGACACCTGCTTCAAAGTATTCGATGCGCTGATTACGTGAGATGGTGTTTGTAGTGTTTCTCTCCAATTTCGCAAGTTCCAAAATACACCTAGATTTCATGATTTTGAGGGTCGTTTCATCATTTGCGAGTTTTTCTTGGCGAAAAAAGACCCGAAAACATCAGAGCGGGAATTTTTTGACACGCGCTTTGGATCATTCAGTGAACGAAGCACGTGAGATTTTGTTTGGAGCGTCATCAGAATTCCGCAAGTCCCAAGACGCTTGGATTTCGTGATTTTGAGGGTCGTCGTTCAATTTGGGAGTGTTTCTCGGTCAAAAAAGACCCGAAAACATAACAGTGGCAATTTCATGACATCTGCTGTAAAGCGTACAAAGAGTAATTCCGTGTGGTGGTGTCTTTAGTGTTTTCAGAATTCCGCAAGTATCAAAAGACACCTAGATCTCATGATTTTGAAGTTTGTTCCACGATCTTCGAATGTTTTCCGGTGGAAAGGATCCGAAAACATCCCAGCGGCAATTTCATGACACCTGCTCCAAGGCATTCAATGAGTGAATTACATAGGATGGTGTCTGTAGTGTTCTCAAAATCCCGCAAGTCCAAGATGACACCTACATTCCATGGTTTTGAGGGTCATTCCACCATTTACGAGTGTTTTTCGTCGAAAAAGGAATTAAAACATTCCAGTGGCAATTCAATGACACTTGTTCCAAAGCATTCGATGAGTCAATCACAAAAAACGTTATTTTTCACCTGAATCTCAAAGCAAGATGCTCTTTAAGGCACTATTAAGTCACTCTTTAGGGATTCGGGGGAAGTTTCCCCCATGGTTTTTTCATTCAAAGAAGGTATCCAGAGGGGGGAGAAAGGATCGGCGAAACTTGGGAAATGAGGACTACCCCAATGAGTAGGTATAATCAAAGATGATACATTCTTTCGACGTTCATAAGATACCTCTCCCTCGCACCTCGGATCGATAATCGATGATCACTCTTCAAGCATTACCACTGAACTACAGAAGCTAGTCAGGGGCTTCTGACTCACTAAGAACATTCACAAGCCGAACCAGCGTTAGCGAGTGAGGTAATAACGCTGGTTGTAACTAAATTCGAGCACTATTCGGCTACAAAAGTTGTATCCATGCATGTTTCAAGTTAGATTCCGAAGAGAATATTCCTCCACACAACTTAGCAAAAACTTGATCAATCGTATGCAGCGGATATCTATCCATGATGATATGAGGGTTGACCGTTGATTGAAAATCACTACGAACTCGAATTCCGTCATCTGAATCAAAAACTGGTACGATGAGTGTTGCCCATTGACTCATCTCTACTGATTCTGAATGGTCACCTCACCTGGATTTTTTTTACCTCTCAAACTTCGTAGTCAGAATTTGGGCGATAAAACTTCCAAAATTGAGAGCCACCGCCTGAATTCGCTAGGCATTACTATTATCTAACAGGTTTGAATGCGGCATTGTTCAAATTTCGATCTACATTTGAGAGTTTTGATCGCATGACTACTATACAGTTTTTCACGCATTGTTGGACTCTTGTACTTGAAATTGCAAGAGTATATGGTCAATGCATCTAATATTTTGCGGCGGTTAAGGCCGATCATGATTGCCACTCGATCTCGAGTTTTCATCGTGAATGCCGTGGTTGGATAACCTACAAGCGATCATAGGTTAAACACTAGGGTGACACTTATTTTTCGACCCCCCTGGATCCTTCGCGCACGTGCGGATATTTCAATTTCAAGATGAAACTAGATCGATGAGATTTTTTTCAGAATTTTAGAGGTAGCCTATATAGTGCCCATTTTGACATTCATTTTCGATTTTTTTGCAGTTTTGAGACGTTTTTCGACAAAATTCGTCAGCTTGCGGGAAGCACTTGCAATCCAAGTAGAATGAAGCAAACCGAGCTGAACAACATTGATTGGGATGGTCTTAGGAAACTTAGTTTTAGTTTCATTAAAGGGTCAGAACGAGGTCAGAACGGCAGAAATACAGTCCTAGAATCACTTTTTATCTAAATAATCTCTTTATCTAATTTTTATCCTGAAATCACTTTTCAAGTTCTCCTGCGCATGCATGATTTTCTACGGTTTTGATGATATTTCCAATCAATAGCCCGTACGATTTCCTTCAAAATGACCACTGCTGAAAGTCAATTCGATGCAATGGGACCGGAGTAGTGAATCATTTTGGATAAGGTGAAGTCCAAGATGGAAATCCGTGCAAATTGGCCGAGGTCGCCTGCGATGCTTTTGATTTTGTCCAGCGTGTTTCTCGGGTTTCCCTGCGTCAAATCGACTTCACCAAGGGGTTATTTTAAAGGAAATTGTCTGAGCTATCGAAATTAGTAGATTGCGGCATGTTAAGTGGATGGTAAGTAACAATATAGTTACGCACAACAGTTGAAAACACTTTTACATCGATTAAAAACTATCAAACATTCAATTCTTCATAACTCACCACCAACTAACCACTCCGTAGCCTACTCACTCCGATAGCTCGGTCAATTTCCTTCAAAATGACCCTTTGGTGGAGTCGATTTGGTGCAGGAGAACCAGCAAAACACGCTGAACAAGATAAACAGCATCGCAGGTGATCTCGACCAATTTGCACGGATTTCTATCTTGGACTTCACCTCATCCAAAATGATTCACTACTCCGGTACCATTGCATCGAATTGACTTTGAGCAGTGGTCATTTGGAAGGAAATCGCACGGACTATCGATTGAGAATATTATCAAAACCGTAGACTATTACGCATGCGCAGGAGAACTCGAAAACTGCGACAAAAAGTGATTTTGGGACTGTATTTCTGCCGTTCTGGCCTCGTTCTGACCCTTGAATTCAACTAAAATTAACTGCTCTGTGCGTTGAAAGTTTCCTAAGACCATTCCAATCAATGTTATTCAGCTCGGTTTGCTTTACCCCATTTGTATTGCAAATGCTCGCCAAATAACGCTGACGAATTTTGACGGAAAACGTCTCAAAACTGCAAAAAATCGAAAATGTATGTCAAAATGGGCACTATATAGGCTACCTCTAAAATTCTGAAAAAAATTTTATCGATCTAGTTTTATCTTGAAATTGAAATATCCGCGCGTGCGCGAAGGATCCAGGGGGGTCGGGAAATAAGTGTCACCCTATTAAACACTAAAACAATAACAAGAGCACGTGGCATTACACCAAAACAATAACATTGCTGAACGGGTGAAGCGTCTAACTTCTGCGACAATTGTGGTGGCAAATTCAAAATTAGTTCTTTTCCATGAGTTTTCCTGGAAAATTAAGTAATGAAAAAATTATCGGATAAGTCATTTCGGACTCAAAATTTGATAAGCTACACGATGCCGTATCGCAAAGTTATTTTTCTTGAATATTCCGAAAAAAAATTCTCCGTTCACATCAAATTTTCCGTTTTCTCAATTTGTTCACTTCACACGGTGGAGGAGAACGATAAAAAGGTTACAAAAAACTGACATGAGAAAGTGGAAATGGACTTTTCTCCTACTTTTCTAGCACATCAAAAGTCCATTTTTATCAAAATTGCATCAGCTCCTTCTTTCTAGGAATGCTCATTGGAACATTTCTCAGGTATGCTCTATAAATTAGATGATTTCGCAACGTTGTCGTTCGAAATATACGCTTCAAGTATTCCACCAATGCGTAGATTTGACGGAGGGAGTTTCAGATACATCCGCAATATATAGCACGGACTGATTCCAAATGCATTCTGGTGCTTCTCAAATCACAAAATGTTTCTCATTCTAATCGTCCGATTCATTCGCCAGCTCAAGTGAATCTGACCAAGGGAGCAATTAAGCTTCTCAAAGGGGTAGACATTTCAAACCGTGTTCTTTCAGAGTTTTCAATAGAACTAGAAGTGCCTGCTCATACATCCACAATATATCTGGGTTCCAAGAAAATCCATCAATTGTCAGTCATCAGATTGTACAACACTCAATGCAGAATACGTGGTAACAGTTTTTAATCAATCCATTCATGATCAGAATTGAGGAGAAGAATAATCGTTTCACAAACATTCGAAAATGGAAAAGTGAAGGTCAACAATGTCATGGAATGAAATGATAACAAATGATCTGAAGACAACAAATGATCTGAATTTATCACATGATCAAAATATACTGAATGATCTTATCACTCAGGCTGGAATTCATAGTCGTTAATCCGAGATTAGAATCAGCGGATTTAGGGCGCTGCGATCGCCATGACGAGTCATTTTACATCTGGGCACAGCGATCGCAGCGCTCCCAATCCGTCGATCCTGATCTCGGATCAACGACTATGAATCCGAGCCTCAGAGGCGCCGCGGAGAGAATTGTATCACTGTTCTCTCCAATTGTGTAGCGTACATTGGGTCTTGATCTTTCTCTTCGATTTCGATAATGAATAAATTGATTCATAACTCTTGCTACTATTTTCCCATTGAACTGATAATCCATGAATTGGTTCGGAACACGGATATACTGTAAATATATATGAGCAGTCACTTCTATCTCTATGGAGAATTTTGAAAGAATACTGTTTGGGATTTTTATATCTTCCAGGAGCTCCATTGCTCCCTTGGTCAGATTTTCTATAGCTGCAGAATTATTCAGATCAAAATGAGGAATATTTTGTGATCCAAGAAGCATCAGAATACATTTGGAATCAATCCTTGTAATATACTGCGGATGTATCTAACTTTTTCCATCAAATCTACGCATTGATGAAATCGGTTCTTTGAAGCGTATTCTTCGAACGACAACGTTGTGAAATCATTTAATCCATAGAGCGTCCGGGAGAAAAGGTTCCAATGAGCACTCCTCGAAAGAAGGAGCTGATGCAGTTTCGACGAAAATGAACTTTTGATGTGCTCAAAAAGTGGAACAGAAGTGCATTTCCACTTTCTTATGTCAGTTTTTTGTAACCTATCCATCGTTCTCCTCCACCGTGTTCACCATCCAAGGCAGAAGGTCGAACCATGTAAGAATCAACTTCGATCCAATTTGTACCTCGCAAAGAGGAAAAATGCCGAGGTGTGTCCACCTTAAAATGGTCATACGATAGTAAGCAACACGGGCGCAATTCTCCGCTCCCGTTCCCGGATTTCTCGTGCGCAAAGTGAAACTGTAGCACTCATTTCGGGAACTCGTGCGTAAAAGTACTTTGCGCCCTTGTTACTTAATGTACTATTCTGCCTTTCCTCGCTGGGCATGGTATAGGTGATACCCAAGGAGCTGGAAACCTCATTTTAAGCATCATTTCCCATGTAAAATTTGATGCTGATTCCAAATTCGGTATCATCTGAGACGTAAAAGTGGGTTGAGTTATCCAAAATTGCAATTTCAGGCGAGGGAATCCTTCTTCATATCATTTTTCCTTACCTCACCATGTACGAACGAACTGAATCACCTCGAAGAAAGACGCACATCATTTTTGGTGTCAAATTCGATGCTGAATCCGAATTTGGTATCATCTTGAACGTTAGAGTGGGTTTAACTATTCAAAATAGCGATTTCAAGTGAAGGAAATCTCTCCACTTACCATTTTCCCTCACTTCCCTTTGTACTAACGGACCAAATCATCTGAGGGAATTATGCTCAATTTCATTCCTCATGTGAAATTCGATGATGAATCTGAATTCGATATCATTTTGAAGTCGAGGTGGGCTGAGTCATTGGAAATCGTGATTCTATGAGGGGGAAAGAACTTTGTCATACTAATATTCTCGCTCTCCCTCGTTTTAGCGGACTAAATCATCTCAAATCAATTACGCACAATATCATTTTTTGTGTGGAACTGAATGCTAGATCCGATTTCAACTCGGATGTAGCATTCAGTTAGGAGAGTAGTAAAGATGATCGACAGTGTGACTATATGCTGGATAACTCTCTTCTTCCACTACTTGCCTCCGTTCCCTTCATACAAGAAGATTGTCTTCGTTCACAAATCACGAATAATCAATTTCTACTCATTTGATCGAATGGAAGTGGGCATACGTTTTGTTTTGGGGTCTTACCATATGATCCCACATCATTAACCTCATTTCTCTCGTAAACAATTTTGTGAAACTGGATAAACATTCCAAGTGATCTGTTCCGCCCTTCCCATGGAAACAAACTGTTGCCAAGGACATGGTAGGAACTCGCTCCTCGTGGGCTGGGTTAACCTTGATTTGTACAGTAACCGTGAAAATCAATGGATCATGCATAGTATCACAAAATCGACGATAGCTCCGGAATGTTCTATCGTACGAGAATTTTGATGGAAGTATATTGAGGAACACGAAAAAACCTATCGATTCATGGGTTCAAGGGATTTCTTTGTGACGAGCACCCCTTCAGCCCTCGCAACCGGTTGGGCTTCGGTGCGCTCGCACAGACGTGTGCGGGCCAAAGGCGCCGATTACCCCCGGCAGAGCAACCCGTGAGCCGCCGCACCGCAGATCGCGCATGCTTTAATAGCCGTGATTCGTGCCGGTTTCACCAGTCCGCCTCGCGCATGGGACTCGTTCGCCTCTCCAGTCTAGGAGCTCTAGTCTGGAGATGGCTTACGCATCCACTAGCAGGCAACTCCTCTTCATCTGCAGGAGCGCTGCAGACGAGAGTAGTTCGAAGGCTGGCTGCTGGAGCTCAGTAACCAATCAATCATCCTGTCCGCGTTACCACCCGGACAAACGCCTCCCGATTCCCTGGGGGCTCCAGGAGTCGAGATGGCATGCAGGGTACCAAAGTGTTCCCCACCTCTAGGAGCTCTAGTGGTGAGGAGACTAGGCCCGTCCAAGTACACACCGGCTAGCCACTTATTTCTTTACCCGCCCGGAGGAGCTCTCTCGTGGCCTTAGAAGCACCGTAATAATACCTGATTGTAATTCCCATGTTTAAGGCTAGACCGTATTTTGTAGACACACAGTTACGTCCGAACACTAATTCATCAGTACATCTTTATATATGTATTTCTTCTTTTTCTATAGGATCGACCATTGTACATGACTTGAATAAATAGTTCATATTTATTATTCTAAACCCGGCATTTCTGATCTTTTGAGGATCTGAAACCCACCTATTTATCCCCGTAGTTAACCCTCAGTTACATGGCGCCCAGACAGTTTTTGTTCATTGCCGGATCCGTTTTCTTCCGTACCATGAGCTAGTGTAACCTTCTGTTACATGAGACACAGACTATGCCTGACTTTTGCCGGATCTCTAGCTCGTTCACGTTTTGCTTGTATACTGATGGGTTAGTGGTTCGACATACACACCGACCCGCTATTCAGGCACACATACAGAACAAGCACACTGCGAGAAGGAGAGAGAAGATCAGCATACCGGAGAAAGGAACACCAAACCGTCGGAAGAAGGAAAGGAAGAGACGAGGGGAAGCGTCGTGGTATACTGTGAGGATACCCCACCAAGCATTCCGAGCTGTCAGTGTGGGAGGTTTCGGCCTAGTTTACCCAAAGCGATGTTTCACCCCACCAACCTCTCAACCATTCAAACGGGATCATTACCGGAATAGTGCTCGCCAGACCAAGGGGAATAACCCCACCACCTTGAAACAATAGACACTTGACCTAGTTAGCGGTACCAAGGCCGAAAATCGCCAGAATGACGCAATATGTCCTTCGAAATGGAACTTACGGAAACAGAGCGTGCAGTCGCAAGCCTCGCGGGTATTACGTTCGACGTGGTGAAAATAACGGACAATAACGTTTTCGAGGAATATGTTCCGGGTCCAGGGCCGGTCGACAGTCCGGTCTACATACCGTCGACAATAATAGCAGCGCCAAAAGACCACGAAGAAGAGATCATCACACCACCAGACGAACCAATGCCGCAGAACGCGCGCACGGCTGCTCCTGAGGAGCTCTCAGGGACAGCAACAATTGACACCGGCTATTCGATATCTAGCCAAGCACCAGCACCAAGCCTACGATCAGAAGTCCATGTTGGCCAGAAGGTACAGCCAGCAGACAGCAAACACGTTCTGCCGGACCAGAAAGAGATCGTCTCAAGAAAATCGTCACGCTCTCGCACAAGCGCCCCACCGCCACGCGCGCCAATAGCACAGCTGGCTGCAAAGCCAAAGGCTTCTCGACGGAGATAAAGCGTCTCCTCAACCGACGTCCGAAGCCATCCCAGGTGCAGAGGAAAGTCGTGGAGATCGTGGACGCTCCGGCATGGAAAGCCAAGGTCATCAGGCCGCGTCAGGATGTGCAGAGGCGCTAAGAGGCGAGCGAAGTAGTGGGGAAGATTTCCAAAAAGACCGCACAGACCAGCAGACCACCGCACTTTAGGAAGTCCACGGAAGCACATGACCATTTCTGTTTGGGCCATACAGTAAGAATATATACATATAGATATATATATCTTGTCCCCGTTTACCGTAATACCTTGAGTAAAATAATTGTACAGACCACCAAGTCGACGCCAGTATGTTCCCTTGCCCCGTGCACAGGGCCGGCAGCATTGACTGTGCAGATCCCGGACCAGAGCATGGTATCGCCACCACCACCAATACCAGTAACTCTAGCAGCACCAGCGACACCTGTTGCCAGCATAGAGACACCGCCATTATCACCTGCCCTAGCCCCAGTACAAGCTGCCCCTCTCCCAGGAGCACCCACGTTTGCCGTAACGCTACCAGATGGGAACGTCATAAGTTTTCCAGTGGGGGCAAAACGCTACCGGTGGCGCAACGACAGCATCAAGTGGCATCTGAACTTCGACGCTGCAGGAATCATCACCCGTTGCCGTAAGAAAAGTTTTCTCGCTTATCACCAGACAACAGATACACACCTAGTTTCACGGTAATCCCTGAATTAGCGACACCTAGTTCCCGAGATAATCTCTGTATTATCAACTCTAGTTTCTCCCGTTGACCCGGGTCCCAGGGTAGAGTGAAACGTCCGGGTTTCACTCTCCAAAAGAAGAGGGGAATGTGACGAGCACCCCTTCAGCCCTCGCAACCGGTTGGGCTTCGGTGCGCTCGCACAGACGTGTGCGGGCCAAAGGCGCCGATCACCCCCGGCAGAGCAACCCGTGAGGCGCCGCACCGCAGATCGCGCATTCTTTAATAGCCGTGATTCGTGCCGGTCTCACCAGTCCGCCTCGCGCATGGGACTCGTTCGCCTCTCCAGTCTAGGAACACTAGTCTGGGGATGGCTTACGCATCCACTAGCAGGCAACTCCTCTTCATCTGCAGGAGCGCTGCAGACGAGAGTAGTTTGAAGGCTGGCTGCTGGAGCTCAGTAGTCAGTCAATCATCCCGTCCGCGTTACCACCCGGACAAACGCCTCTCGATTCCCTGGGAGCTCCAGGAGTCGAGATGGCATGCAGGGTATCAAAGTGTTCCCCACCTCTAGGAGCTCTAGTGGTGAGGAGAGTAGGCCCGTCCAAGTACACACCGGCTAGCCACTTATTTCTTTACCCGCCCGGAGGAGCTCTCTCGTGGCCTTAGAAGCACCGTAATAATACCTGATTGTAATTCCCACGTTTAAGGCTAGACCGTATTTTGTAGACACACAGTTACGTCCGAACACTAATTCATCAGTACGTCTTTATATATATATTTCTTCTTTTTCTTACAGGATCGACCATTGTACATGACTTGAATAAATAGTTCATATTTATTATTCTAAACCCGGCATTTCTGATCTTTTGGGGACTTGAAATCCACCTTATTATCCCCCTAGTTAACCCTCAGTTACATCTTCAAGGATTTCCTCGTATTGATGCGGAGAAACGGAAAAAAAACTACTTGCAGCGGATTCCCTGTAATATCAACAAGAGATGTCCGATCACGGAAATTCTAGCCGAATGTTTTGGATATTTCTAAAACCTACAAGTTTCTCACTAAAGGTTTTTTTCTACCATTTGTCTGGTGCGAGCCACGAGCTCCGGGAAAAAAATTCTCTAATGCATAGTTCCTTTCAGAGAGACTGGACCATGCACCATCTCCACTCACTCAGACGCTGTTCTACCGTCAAGAACCAACCGAGAAGTGATGGAACCACATGGTTCTGACGTAGAATTTTCTGAATTTCTCAAATAGGCCATCAGATTCTCGCTTGGATGCGGTGAACAGTTGATTCTGTGAGTTTTGCTTCGGAAATTCACTCAATTCCAGATTAGCTCCTCCGAGTCACATTCAGGCGGATTCTGATAGCATATTTAAAAAATCTGGACAATTCCACGTCGAAATAATGCGATTTGATCATTTTTGGGTCGATTATTGACGATGTAACAGCGTTTGAGCGAGTGGAGCTAGTGCGTGGTCCAGTATCTCCACGTGGGGCTATGTATCACAGAATTCTCTTCTCGGAGCTCGTGGCTCGGATGAGAAAGGTTGTAGAAAGAAATCTCGATGACAATTTTGTAGCTGTTTTACTGATCTACAACATCCCGTTAGGATTTCTGTGATCGGACAACTCTAGACTGACGAGTAATACGCTATGAGTGTTTTTTTGCAACTCTGTGCGCGAATTTGTAAGAAAATAGAACTTCTCTCCATTATCAACGTTCAGAAATACATCCATCCACCTCTGATAAGTTTTCGTGAGAAGTAGATTCCACGCACACTTTGGAATTTCTCGCTCACCTAGGAGAATACATTTACGCATGCTCGCAAAACGAGCTACTTCTAGGTGTCTACTTCTATTACTCGTTTGGCAACTCGTGTGGGAATTGCCGTTTCCGCACTTGTTGCGGAATATACTATTTCCAATCTCCCGCATCGGTTATCAGCACGGAAAAATTCTTGAGGGAATTCCAGACCCTTCATATTGATACGTTTTAGTAGATAAACTAGGGGACTGACATCATTCTGGGAAATGTTATATTTTGAGAGTTCGTGGCAAGATAGATATAGGGGAAAAAATCCGAAATTTTTACGACGCCTCTATGATTTTTAAATCGTCATTGAAGTTTTGACTATTTGAATAGGCGCCATCCAATATGGTGGTGGCTGCACATGTGCCACTGAATTCGCCAACTGTTGTGATGTCATTTTTCTTCGGAAATTCTCATCTGAATCATAATCGAGGGCTTATTTAACTCAAATAGTAGAAGTTCACGGTGGAAAAACGCAGGTTTGCCTCAGAATTATCATGGAAAACACTCTGAAGTCACGTGACACATGTGCAGTCGCCGCCATATTGAATGGCGCCAATTCAAAACCTGAAAAACTTCAGACTTGGATTAAAATCATTTTCACCACAGAGGATTTCCAAATTTTCATATATCGTGTCTTTTTCAACGTGAACTTCCATAATACGAGCATTTTGAAATAATTGTTGGAGTCATGTCAGTTCTCTATTCTAGTACGTGTTAAATGACTGTGCTAGGAATCCCTTAGACGTTCGAGCACAATTTGCCGGAAGTCTCCTAGGGTTTTCTAGCTCGTGTTTGAACACTGCCCTACAAATCTACTATTATTCAAATATGTGCCAGAAATCTTATAGTATATCTAGCACAATGTATTGCTTCAACACATGTGTCAGAAACCCAACACGTCTGTATGATTGAGAGTTCAGGTCTTGATACTAGTGCCACGTTCTCCCGCCTCCCCCTCTATCACATTTCTTACAATCTTTCATTTTTTCATACTGGTAGTTGGATTTCGACTGTGGATCTTGATCATATGAATTCCCAGACTTTTCTTTCCACGCAGAGGGTCCCTTTTTCGTCTTCTCTTCATCAAGTAGACGAGATCGCTCTTGAGACATATTGCTACGTTCGTTTCCCATGATGGAATGAGGGGAATTCCAGTTTCGAGACTATTTATAGTAGTCAATCACAAACATCATATTGAATTCCATTTTTCCCACACGATCAGTTCGAAAGATTGTGAATGGGATGTCTAGGTTCACATCGGATGGTTGACTCACTTCGAAGGTATGCTTTTAATAATTTGTTATACTCCCTATGCTTCTTGACCAGCTCTTGCCTCGCGAGCTCACGCTCTGAAACCTTGCTGCGTCCGTTTCCCATGATAGAATGAGAGCATTATTTTGCTCTCTCAGTACTTATAGTCTCCCACTCCATTCCTTCACACCAGCTATCCTCGTGATTTCTCAGAAACTGTCTGATGAGTTGAACGTTATGAGTGGCGCATATTACTCTACGAGATTGCGTATGATGTGTGCAAACTGTTAGGTTTTTTTGGTTGTATAGCGCATCAGCCGATAAGAATCCAGATTCCGCGATATCGCGGACATTGGAACCAAAACGTTCCAACCACTCTTTGATAATGGAGTCCTTCACAATTATCAATTTAGCATCACTTAATTGTTCTCGAAGTACGTTACCCACCTCAGTGTATGGTACGTCTCCAGAGGATCAAAGAATGCCATGATAGTTATATTCGAGCCAAAAGTTCTGTGCTTTATATTTCTGGGATAATCTCTTCTGCGGAAAAGGCTCTTTAAAGAGAAATACTACTGGTTCAGCATTCAGATGAAGAGGCGCTATAGCCAACTCATTCAGAATAAAATCGTTGACTGGCTGTTTGAAACCTTGCACGTCCACAACGTACTCCATCTCGAGAGCTACTGAGCTTCATGTGAAATGTGTCTAAATATTGCGGTGGGAGTGGATAGAGTCAGCGTCATGCGTGTATCTACGGATTCCTTCCAGATGAATCTTATTCCGACTCATTACTTGAACATTGTAATGAATTGGACAGCGAGTATCTTGTAGAATATATTTTGGATCCCTATCAATGTGAATAGATATCCCGAAACGGATGTCATGTATATCATTGATGAGAATGATTTTCATAAGCTTCGGAACTGAAATATCCGTGTGAAGTCTTTCCTGGTAAAGGTCACAGACTTCACGATGAGGGTTGAGACATTTCGAATCATTACACTCATCGTATGAACTGTAAGTATAAGATTCATTGAAACAAATTCTTCTTCTGAAATATCCAAGAAGAGTGACATAGAATGTGAGATTGGTGGTATCTTGGTAGATATCCAACCATTTAACCATCTTGGCCATATAATCGAAATCAGAAATCGTCTCACTTCGTTTCAGACTAACCGGCATTTGAATGATGCGATGCCAAGCTAACCCTTCCAGAGACTGCTTGAATCTGGGGAAATAATGGCAGGTAGGAGTTTTGCAGTTAGTTTCAACACATTACCGACCCTTCTTGCTCGACATCGTGAGAGCGACTGAGGTCTTATGCTCACTTTAGATGACCTTTCGCACATCCCCAGTCATGGGATTGAACTCAATTATCCGGTCGTGAATGATTAAACAGTAAGCTGTGGTATTTTCTGGAAAATTTTCACGTGATTCGAATTCTAGTCGAACATCTACTGGAGCATTCTTGAGAGACTCGTTCTGCTTAGAACAGTCTAAAACTATCAGAGGCATACTCGTGATGAATTGCTTCTTACTCAATATTGGTTCTGCATCTTTACCATAGTATGCACTCTGGAAATTGACATACATGTCGTAGAGGATGGCATATTGATTCTTATTGATATTGAGATTGAGATTACCGTACGGACAATACTGAGAATTGAGGAAGAGCTTGACCTCACTTATATTACAGTGATCAAAGAGACTCGCATTCTTATCTTTTCTCTTCTTCCGAGAACTCTGAAAGCCTAGAACAATGAAGCGCGGTCTCTCTAACTGATTTGATGTTTTCACCGTCCACACATGTTTCGATGTTACCGGTAGTGCTGGATACTCAAACAATTCCCACGAGCGGAAACCAACGGCCATCGGCTTACCTCGCTGCAATTGATTGAGCATTTTGATCCGAAGTACATTTGAGGGCGTCACATAAGGCATGAGCCATTCAATTTCAATTAACTCAATCTTCCAATTCTCCCACGTAGCAACCGCGGGATTACCTACACCATAAGAGGCTGAGATGATTGCATTCAAATCAGTATTGGATCTCCTAAGGATTAGCTCATGTTTTGTATTGACGATTATTTTTCGATAGTCTTCAGCAAACCCGAAAATAGTATTCAGAGGGATGCTAACGTCAAAACAACCTGATTCATCAACTATGGTCTTCGTTTCTCCAATATCGACCCATCCGGCATTCTCAATATTTTGACGGGGATTGAAGGAAACCCACCCTTTTATTAGACTAGTAATTCCTACATTTTTACAACGATCTATCTCGACACCATTCATATTATAACGACCTTCGTCAAAAACTTGTAAAGGGCCATTATTAATGAACTTTGTGTGCTGCAATGCAGTGTCATCATTCGAAACTAAACGTCCAATTATGTGGAGTGAACTTTTGGATGGAAGAACGCAAAGATCCTGATGCTGGATTGCAATGCGAATTTCATCACTATTACCATAGTTAGCGCCAGTGTAAGGCTGATGAGCGTGGATCTCATAATGAGAAATGTCATCGTCGAAAACGACGGGTGACTGAATGTTTAGGATGTCTTCCATGTTTTTCAAAGCAACAGATGAAGATGCATGTTACCTTGAACCAGATCTTACGCGGAAGCCGAGTTTTCGTAGGAACTGAACGTTTTATTGTGTCAATGCTTTGAGAGCTCGATGACGACTGACGGTAGAGGGGCATGGTGAGCTACTCTTATAGCCCTGACCGCGATAAACTATCCCCATCACTAAAATGTTTTGATGTGTAATCTGATTGTAATAACCTCTCGTCGGAAATCGACTCGTCCTCCGTCTTGATCAACCACTTGTAGCTTAACGTAATCTATTTCAGACTTCGCTGTTATTGGTAATTAGATGACGATTGATGGAACCTCGATTATTTTATAGCCAGGCGGTACTCTGGCGGCAAACTGATGAACTGGATGAACTGTACGGTTATTGAGATATGTTCCTGTGACAATACTACATTCGACTCTTAATGAATTCACCTTGATGACTCTAATGGGTAGATCAGAAATATGTTCAATGTCAGGCTTCAAAACACGTGGCGTGAAGCCTAGCAAGCGGGAAATTGTACCTTCAACTCGGAAGTCAACTTCTTCACTACACTTAATTACGCTGCAGAAAGTGCTTAGATTAGGCTTCAAGCTGAACGATATATGACTCCCAGAAAGTTCACCTTGAATGTATTTTTCGATACTCTCAATCTCGTAACTACCGGTCGGTATGATAATCAGTCTCTTTTCTATGCGTAATTTGTTATTACCCTCGTAAATGTTAGGGTACGAATGGTACGATAAGAAGTCTATGAGACCGCAATAGTAGTTCTCACCAGGAACAAGTTCAACTGGTGAAGTATAGTAAGCTTCAAGAAAAGAAGAAGTTCCCGAGAAGGACAGACAAATTGATTCCATGACGGTTCATAGCAGACTGAAGAAACTAAGATGGACTCATCTTTATATACCCTCGAGTTCGTTACATAAGAACTTGAGACATGAGTGCCCACAGTTGAAAGTCCCAAACTTTTGATATCTCTGAACATTATACTTGATACGCTCGACATTGAAATATAACATCAAATCAAGTGGTGGTTGAAGATCACCAAAACTACCAAAGTATTCTACATTCTCCCCTCGCTTTCGGTATGCAACCCAGTGAGTTCCCGGTCCGCTTTCATCATCCAGATTAACGATCGCAGATTCCCGATAGTGTGGACCTCTAGATGGTAAGGTATTTCGCATGAATACTCCACGAAAGTGAGGAATTTTCCGCTTCCGAGCGTATTCAAGTATATAAAAATTAGGAAGTGCTTTATTGGGCAACTAACTTCGTTTTTCTTTCTCTTCAAACCTTCACCCATGTTAGGCTTCAAGAATAATCCGAAACCTTTTTCATGCGACTTGAGATGTAAACCCTCCCCAAGGGCAATAGATTCCATGGTTTTGTTGTGCCTCTGACTTTCTTCCAACTGACGTTTAGTAGCTTTTGCTTGATTGATTGCCTTGGCAACTCCAGCAGCTCCTCCAGCTAACGCACATGTAGCACTTAATCCAGCAAAGAGTGGTATCAAGTATGGTAGGAATCCACCAATCTTCGCAGAAACCGGTAAAATTCTTGGAACTTTCACTCTCCCTTTCCCACCAATCTTCTTTATTGCAGCTTTCGCCCCCTTTATGGCAGAACTAATCACTTTTTTAGCAGACTTGTTATAAACTATCGAGTTCGAGGCAGCTTTGATTATTGCATTCAAAGAAGTGGTACGCCTTTCCCTTGAAACCTTCTTCTTCTTTCTAGAAACCTTCCTCTTCCTCCTCCTAAGTCCCATACCAGTTTTCGTTTTCACTTTCATTGCAGTAGTTACAGCCCAAGCTGCAGCTTTCTCTCCAATACCAGCGTCTTTAGACAGAACCCGATTTCACGCTTTATCCGCGAGGATGCGATCCGCAGCGTGCCTTTCCTTGATATTTTCTGTGTTCTCAAAAATCGAAATATATCGTGCTCTTTACAAGCTCTGTCTAGTGAGTTGATACCAGGGTCACCCCGAGCTAAACGCTTAGCTAATTTGGTCCCAGGTCCGCAATACTGATATCCCGGCATATGAAGTTCCAACGGGAGTTGATTGATAAACTGGTTTAGTAAACCACGACCTCGCTTTTCCTTCTGAATGAGCCGCCAGTGAGTGATCATCAGTCTACGGAGATCCGTAAGCAACTGAATCGGAAGCTATATAAGCATCGTATTCATACCTCTCTACTCATTGTGGTTGCTGATTCCGAGTAGTCAAGATGGATTTCTCGGAAAGCTCTGTCAAACTACCAGTAATGAATTTTGATGCTTTGGTCGAGGAAGGAAAAAGAGTGACACGTCATGGAGATCTACTCCCGGATACTATCAGAGCGGTATTCTGTGGTCCATCTAATTGTGGTAAGACCAATAGTCTTCTCGCTCTTCTAGTGCATCCTAATGGGTTGAGATTCGAGAATGTTTATTTATATTCCAAACTCTTAATCAGCCGAAATATCAATTCTTGAGAGATGTATTGGAACCCATAGGAGGCTTGAATTATTTTCCTTGCAGTGAGCATGAAGAGATAGTATCACCTGACAAAGCGCTACCAAACTCAGTAATAATTTTTGAGGACATAGCTTGCGAGAAGCAGGATAATGTTCGTGCCTTTTAGAAAAAAGGCACGAACATTCCTCGGTCTTTATCAATAACTATAAATCCGTGAGAATCATTCCAGCAAGCAGAACATAAGTCTCTGAAAGCTATGAAAAGGGTATCAGTGTTGACATGATTGTCATAAACATGTCTCGAATTCTTCTCATCTTGGCGGAATAATACCAATAAATTGACATTATCGCGGACGAGATGTTTAGGTACTTGCGCATATGATTGACAGAGATTAAAACAATCAACTTTTTGATGTCTCCCCATACTTCTGTATTATGACAATCATGTCAACACTGATACCCTTTTCATAGCTTTCAGAGACTTATGTTCTGCTTGCTGGAATGATTCTCACGGATTTATAGTTATTGATAAAGACCGAGGAATGAATGATGGTCGATATAGGAAAGGTTTCGACTATTTTGCTATAAATATATCTCACTGAATATCTGATTCATCAGTCTACAGTCAGGTACCAGTGAATCAACATGTCTGAGTTGGAGCGAGAAAGAGATACATTACAGCAGCTTGTTAGAGCGAGGGAGGCAGTGAGGCGGAAGTATAACCTACTAAAACTGAGAAAGTCATCGCAGAGAAAGCATTAGGTGACACTTTTAAGCCGATCATAGAGCCTTTTGGAAAAATTATCTCGCAAACTAAACCAATACCTCTTTTGAAGTCCTCTGGTTCACGCAATTTACCGATACCGAGGAGAGGACCCTCACTAAATGAAAGTTCATAAGATCTTGAGATTCGAGAAGCACCTGGTCAAGCAGTCGAGTCAGATGATGAACCTCCTTTTTTCGATGCTCAAGATATTGAGATAAAGAATAGTAGTCCTCCAAAAAAGAACTCTTTATTCAATGATGCTGATGATCTGCTGTATGGAATATACAAGAATGGAGACAAAGTGATGTTAGGTAACCCAGAAATTCAGTTTGCCGATGATATTAAAGTGAGGAACGTGTTTTATCCAAGTACACCTGGATTATTACAATTGATTTTGAAGAAACAGCCGGACATGAGTTCAGTTACTGAGGAAGATACCACATTCTATAGACAGATATCGGAAACTACGAGCGCACACAGGAAGAAGCATGATCCGGAAGGAACGCTGAGACGCTCAACGAGTAAAAAATTCAGAGGAATAATCAAACCTCTATTCTCTATGGAGTTGGGAAAACATCAGAAAAATCTGGCTTTGGTCTGCTACCGCGATATAAACCTGCTCGATTGAATACAAAAACGGACTACATTCATTGGGATGATCCGAATGAGTTGGTTGATCGTCTTCGATTGCTCATTGCTGAACGATCAGCAGGTAACCATATTCATAACAATGAGATACATTCAATCATTGAAGAATTACGAGAAGCTGGCTATATATATAGGGCTAGAATCGGCAATTATTCTCAGTGTCAACATGAGTGTTGACGTATTCGGACGTTCTTGGAAAAGAAAGAACTCGGGGTCCGCCTGGTAACGGCTACAAATTCACGGAAGATGGTCATTTTGACGTAGAAAACAAGAAATTGTGTAATCTCGCATCACCGACACTACTGTTATGACCGGACCTGATGGATCCGGTAACAAATATATTTATTTTAGAGTGGGTTTTTGGACATTGAAGGGCGGCCTGCCCTGTTGCACTCACCTTATTCAAAAATGTAGACAAGAATATGAATACGCTGTTGATGTGTATGAATATATCTATATGTATATATATATATATATATATATATATATAACGTTCAAATTTTGAAAAAATGAAATATGCATATTAATCATCAGGGAGAAGGTCAATTTAATTAATGAATATTGATTTGAGAATAATTCGATTTATATGCTAATTTTGAATTGGACAATACAAAGGTAACAACGATAGATTTGATATACTAAACTTGAATGGTAGATTTTCTTAGACTTACAATCATATTGATACTAAATTCTACTCGAGGATTCCCAGCTCTGCGGGTCAAGATATCCTGGAGGCTGATAGACAGGTTGATTAGCTCGTTCTCGGGATGACATAGGAGATGCGCGGCGGGATTCAGTCGACTCAGTTTCTCACTTAGAAATTTACTTTATCGTGCTCAACACTTGGGTAAAATCTGCGCGTGAGTTTAAGAGTTACGTTTCAGGACTGATCAATTAACTGCTGTTGACACTCAATTTTTATAGCTTTGTGGTTATGAAATTTGACCTGATTTTTGGCCGTGCGCGTAACTCGGAGTTACTGTGGGTTACGCGCATGGCGATAACAATGTGCTGAATCAACCTGTCTTCATAATTCTGATTGCTTAATTAAATAGAGGTTACTCAAAAGACAAGCAATCCTCAATCGCAACTCAGCAATTCACAACTTCTTTGGGTAATTGGGGCACCTCGGGATGGCGGGACGCCACATCTCCCCCCCTAGACCATTCCCGTCCCGGAAATGCATCCAGCAGGGGCGCCGTGGTCCAACCTCCCAAATGACCCGATTACTCAAAGCTGTAAAGATGTATTTTGTGTCATGCGTTTAATGTGATCCTTACAACTTTTGCATTGGAAAGTTCTCACATTGTTCTTCCTCAGGCATGAAATATCCGCCCTGGCTTTGCTGCAGGTTCTGCATTTTGCCCATCTAGTCGGCGATATTGCGTGAGCATGCTTGCACAAATAGCACCAACTTTTACTTGTTTCACCTGCCTTTTTCCGTTCCCTATATATTCTGGCTCGTATCCTATTTTGTTGTCTTATCCTAATTTTTCTTGAATCGTCAATATCAAAATTCATGCCATTTTCCTTCGATGTAGCTGGCATTAAATCTCCTTTTTCACGTTCTGTGGCTCCTTCATTCTCGGCGTAACTTGAAATTGATTTCTGACCCGAGAAATCGAATGAAATTAAATTTTCGCTCATTCCTGCCTCGGGTTCAGGAGATATGAGCTCATAATGTGGTCCTGGTACGAGTGTGATCCATTGATCTTGCGGCAGTGATACATCACTAATTACTTTAATGGAAGGCTTCCCATTTAATGATGAGGCTCTTTGCTCGATGTCTGGAGTCGAGCTAGAAATGGGTAATTCCACGTTCAGTAGTTCATTTCCCTGTTGATGATTTGTTTGATTCTCCGTTATGCATGACGGGCTTGATGATGAGATATATACCAAGTCGGGGAGAGCGAGCGTGGGTGGGGGCCGGTTGGCGGAAAACGTGGCCCGTGGTGGCTCACTATTCCGCGTGTCGTCTGCTGGGTTAGCAGTTACGCGTGATGCACCTGTTGGTCACAGTAAGGTTGGGCTGGGAACATTGAGTGATGCGTTATGTGGTCGTTCGCTTCTCGCCTCGTATGCTTCATTACCTGTTATGCGTGATGCGGCATGCTCAGTGTCGTAGTTCACCACAACTTGACCACGTGGACTAAAGGAACTTTTGGCACTTATCTGGGAATCGTGTGGTGCGTCTCCCACGTTTGATGTATTATATGGAATGCTGTCGTGGTGATTTGATGGTGTGTCGTCGTCCACCTCTTTATCAGTAGGATTGCTATTCTTGCGAATACCAATGTATTCATATGGTTCAAAAATTTCACAATCTATAAGTGGGACCACTGATATACTCACATCCCGCAATTTGCTCGATGTTTGAGTTTCCACATTGCACTTTTCCTCGGCTGGCACCATGATGGTCTGTGTCTCGACGGATTTTGTTAATAATAATAAGTCCAGATCTTCGTTGAAATTTTCACCATATAGCTGCAAAAAGTCACTATATATTTTAACAGAGTTCTCTAATTTTCTTCGTTTCATGAGCACATCTTGTTTTGCTGCATCACATAACACTTGCGCTACCCTACACTCTTCTACAACACTTGCGATTACACTTTCGAAATTCGTTTTTAATGATTCTAAGTTTTTCTCCATCGCAACTCGGCTGTATTCTTCTATTGTAGCTGCTTGTTGATTATCACGTGGCGAGGTTCCACGTTCAATTGCCATGCGGTCAGTCGGTAATTGCTCGGTTGCTGCATGGGAGAGTAAAAAGGCCATGGTGGCGCCATCTCTTGGTTGCTCGGGCAAGTAGTGGTGTGGCGCGGAGATTTGAATCACAGGACATCGTGTGTGAAGTGTATGTATTATTACAAATGGACGTTTATATGTTCGATATCTAAATTGTGTTCTATGTAGATGTCGTAGGCGAATAGGATTCTCAGCCGGATAGCTATCTTCCGCGGCGCATAGCTATCCGCCGGCCGATAGGATTCACGCACTACTGCTTACAAATTGATTATTTATGCAACACTAAACCATCCCTCTTGTTATTGACTCCGAGGAGATGACAGTACTGTTATCTCCTCGGTGATCGGTGACAAGAGGGATGGGTTAGTGTTTAATGCAAAACCTCTTTTTAAACGATTTCTAAGATGCCTCTTACACGCTCTCGCGCGTCGAATCCTAACCGCCTGAGAATCCTATTCGCCTACGACATAGATTTTGCGTGTTGCGATTGAATACTGTATACCTCCGAGTAACCTTCATTCTACATGAATAAGTCTTATTATAAATACTACATCATCTCTTATAGTAAAATTAAAGGCGGCCTCATACAATATAATATATACATATAATAAATTTATAAATCCACTTACACACGTATATATACATATATATATTCCCCAAGGCAAGTTTTTTTTTCAAATTTTCAATTTTTTTTTTCTGGAATTCAAAATGCATGAAGTATTCGTATCATGGCAACCCTATACAACATACATATGTATTATTTATTATCTATTTATATATTTATTTACTAATCATTATATATATATATATATATATATATATATATATATATATTCATTTTTTTCCTATTTATGAATTTCCAAATTGTTTGAATTTCGAAATCCATTCGAAACAATTCTGTGAAATTACAAATAAACTCGCCTTTTTTTTTGTTAGGTCATCGTGAAAAGAAAAATCCCTGATATTAATTTTAGATCGTACATCTAAATAATATTATTACTAATATTATAAACTACAGTCATAACTAATATGATCTGGAGGGAGTGCAGAACATCATTTCCTCCGTATGCTATTATGTATGCATATATCATCTTCAAAATTCTACGAAAAGAAAGAGAAAAATTGAATATATATATGTTCTGGAACATCGCACGTTGTCACTTCTGTCGTCAGCGTTTATACGCGTCACTTGGGTGTTGAGTTATTTCCAATATGCGGCCAAATGGTCAGCACGAGTTATGCGTGATCGACATCGGTCAAGATCTTAAGGATAGTCTACGTCTTGTGTCGTTAATAAAGATAATCGTGGGTGCAGTTGTGGTGAAACATGCATAAATGACGTTTCTTGTTGAGTATTCTCAGGAAGGGCTGGGAGTAATGAGGTTATTAAGGGTACCAGGGCTTTGGTCACAGGAGTAGACTCTGGAATGGCGGGGGGTGGTGATAGTGGTCTTGTTACTGTCCTGTGTACTGTGCTTTTCTGTGACAAATGTTGCGGATTGTCTGTTTGGATGATAAAGGGTGGGTTTGGTCTCTTGTTTTTTCTCAATTTTAGGCATTCCTCTATTTTTCTAATACATATGCAGGAAACAATTGCTATTACAACAGTCGAACATAATGATGCTCCTAGATAGCTATGGGAGGTATTCATTACTCTCTTTTGTTTAGCTACTTCTCTATATTGTTTCCCTATCTCGCCTAATGCCACTGAATCGCCGTTTGATAACCAGGCGTCGAGTCTTTCATAAATTTCGTGATTCGCGTCTTTTAGTGCTGACTGAGTATCTTCGGACAAAAGGCTTGTGATATCCAGCTGGAATTCTGGTTCATAGGAAAATGAATAATCCTTATCAATTTTATTAATTCCAAAAAGCGAGAAATTACTAGCGTGCGCCGTGCACAGTCCGTTAATTGATAGAATGCCAGTTCTGTTGAGTACCATTTCGGTTTTGGATTCGTCAGCACGAATTAGTCTCATACGTATAGCTATGGTTGTAGAAAACAGCCACTCATTTGTAGATTGTAATCTCTTGAAATAGGGAGTGTTTGCCGACGTTATTACGTAATTACATGATTTTAGGTTGCCGGGTGACGTTTTTGCCAAAAGTTCAAATTCACATGGATCTTCAGCGTGACTAGCTCGTATCGGTTCTACAGCGTCACATAGTGTAGTATGGTTCCGGTCTATGCAGTCTTGTAATTGGTTCTCTCGAAAAAGAATGTATGTACGAAAGTTTTTTGATACAAATATGTCTGAGAATTCTGGTATGATGGAAATGAATGAGTTCTGACACGGTGCCCTTGAATGCAATTTAAATGAAATATTCCGTTACCAACGGGATTATTTTGGTTTCCGTTTCCGGATATCTTAAAGAATACATTCCTAAAAGAATTAAAATCTTTCGCCGAGCC
Source organism: Eretmocerus hayati (assembly GCA_029851415.1). Taxonomy (NCBI): domain Eukaryota; kingdom Metazoa; phylum Arthropoda; class Insecta; order Hymenoptera; family Aphelinidae; genus Eretmocerus; species Eretmocerus hayati. The sequence goes on from CM056744.1 coordinate 46,972,433, forward strand.
GTTTTGAAGGAATGTCATTTGGAACATTTTTTGGAACTCTTATTTCCTCAATGATAATAAATGTTCTCCAAACCTAAGATTCCTTGGTCAAATGATGATCTAAATGAAAAATGATGATTCAGGAGGATGATTCGAGTAATTATGACAATGAGAATAGTTACGAGAGATTAAATCTCCAAAACTGCTGATTGTGGAGAGTCCTTTTGGGGGAAAAATTATGAAGCAGAGTCCGGATCTCAAATTGGGATTCCCATCCACATCTTGATCAAAACTACTCAAGTTACGATCAATATCAATCAACATAAATCAATATAGCATTGCTAATCATCGTTTCAACGTCATCAATCGACACAGATCGGTAAGTTGGAATACTGTTTTGCGGTCGTCTTACGACACCGTACCCCGTCTGCGGCAAATTCCTCGCGTGCTCAATCGGCGACATTTGTTGATATGGTCTACATACTCGCTCCAGACAATACTCTCAGTATACATGTATGCCAGCGAAATTCATAACAAGAGTGAATTCTGGAACTTTAGCTAATGGGTCACTCAACTAGTATCTCGCCAGCTTGTGAGCGCTTCGCATGTGTCTCTGAACCTTGTGGTGAAAAGTTTCAATTGTTATCCCAATCAATGCGTATTCATTGCTACGTTGACTGTATGCGGATTTCACAATCGTGATGACGAAGGACCATGCATTTTCTCACGAGGAGAATAGATCCAAAGTCTGTCTGTTATGTTTTCGAAAGAAGAAAATGATGGTTCCCATCAAAAATCAACTGAAAATAGATCTGGAGACAATTTTCAATCATTATCGAGAAAGCAAAAGTTCACCAAGTGCTTTGTGTGGTACGTGTAAGGTGCACGTGAGTCGAGTTAAATCTGGCAAAGAGACGATGAATATTTTGAATTCACCCAGAGTCGTGGATATGATAGTTTCCGAGTCAACCGAGAATTCGAGGTGTGATTGTGAAATCTGTGATGTTGCACGAAAAACTCTCAATTCACAGCAACAAACTACATCTAAATCAGCAGGTGAGTACTTGAAACCCTGTCAAATGGCATTGTTCCAAAATTCCATGGATTTTACGAATAGGTTTCTCATATCGACGTCCCAACATCGTGAACTTGTGGCTTCCGAAAATTTTTTTACGTACAGCCCGAGTCACGCACTAGTAATCAGCCTTTCCATCACGATGATTTTGACGTCTCGCAACTCTACCCTCGCTACCCTACATCAATATATCTCTTGATTATCGGGTTACCTATCAAAGTGGAAATACGCACAGATTGCGCTCGCGCTTCTTCAATATTTGGACGACAAATTGTACTAGGCTATTTTGCTTTGCGCGGAGTCACGCATGAAACTCAATGATCTTCTCTCGATTCATAAATGTTGCAGAAAACTGATATCAAAATGTCATAACTCTTCAGTGGGCTCAAATTCCCATTATTACAATAACCATCAACTATTTTTCCATTCATCATTGAAATTAAACCATAGTGTACTCGAATTTCCGTAGAACAACGTAAAATATTTATGTATCTCGTACCAAAAAAGCTTCTCTTTTCACTCTCGCACTGGGGAATCCTGATCCATTACGTGACGTTTTTCGTCGAGCGTAGGGGCCTTGTGAGAAGTTTTTATCGGAAATTCCACGTGCTTAACATCATTCCCAAAAAAATTGCATAAATTCGGAATGTGACGCGGTTTTGTATGAAATCTTCAAGTTTCATTGAATTTGACAAAGTTCCCGAGTGGAATTCATTCATGTCGTGAATTATATTACAGGAAATCCAGCTCCAAGCACATTGAAAAACCCCTGCCGCAAATGTCTCACTCCGGTATCCAAAGGAGTATCTCATATCTGCAATGTGCAGTCTCAAGTTGATAATCTTTCAACTTATTTGGAAAGTTGTCCCCAAAGAGTACAAGATCAAGTAGTGTCCAAATTCATAAAAAATAGGACTGCAGTAGAAGAATGTCCAGAGTCACAGGAGACACTCGTCATCCGACAATCACGAGGCAAGCCACTCCATTTCATCAGAAAATCCTGCAAAGGGTCCATAAGTAAAAAGACCGCGTGTAAACGCTCAGTATCTGCAGAGGATCTTTCAAAACTGCAGATAAGCATGAATCTAAGCTCTCGCCAGACGCATGGGATCGCCTCATTTTTACGGACAGCCACACAAGATAGAAAATTTATCGAATCAGGCTCGACGATTAAGCTTATGGAGAAATCTCACCTACTCGACGATTTTTTCAGCCACGGAGAGTTTGAGTTCTTGAAGATTAATGGAAAAGAGATCTCCGAAGTGCATAGAGTTGTGGTCCATTGTATTGGTATAAGTGATTTCATAGCGTTCATAAAAGAGAAAAGGCGCACTGGAGAGTATCTTATCAAGAAGGGCTTGGACGGTGGAGGAGGATTTTTCAAAATTTGCCTCTCAATTCAGTCGGAAACATCGACAGCAGAAATTACCGGCTCAGAACGTCGGAAATTTTCTGACGGTATTGCATTCAAACAGTTCAAAGATTCTGCAGTCAAAAAGATATTCCTGTTGGCAGTAGCTCCTAAGATTCAGGAAAATTATAACAATGTTTCTACATTAATGGATGCCCTGGATCTCGAAGAGCTTGAAGGAACTATAGCTACCGATCTGAAATTAGCTAGCATCATATCCGGTATTATGCCGCAGAGCTGCACCCACCCATGCATCTGGTGTTTTGTGAATAAAGATGATCTCAACACCTGCGGTGAACTCAGAACGGTCCAAAAGAATCTGACTTACTACGAGAAGTGGGTTGCAGCTGGATCAGTGAAGAATGATGCGAAAAATTTCATGAATTGCGTGAACACACCACTATTCAAGAGCGATCCGGACGAGACATTCCTGCAACTAATACCACCACCTCAACTGCACTTCATGCTAGGAGTGGTAAATACCATATTCTTCCATATGTACCGAGAGTTTGAGAGTGAATCTACAGCTTGGATGAAAAAATGCAACGTTGAACGAGAGATGACACATGGTAGCCCAGCTTTCAAAGGGAACTCGTGTAAAAAACTTTTGGAGAATTCCGATTTACTATGTGTTCAACCAAATTCAAGACTGGAAAAATATCAAACATCCTTCTCTGACTTCCGGGATGTTGTAAACTCGTGTTTTGGAGAGGTTCTGGATCCCGATTACAAGCTTTTCATCGCCAAGTTTCGTCAAAGCTATATGAACTTAGGAATCAGTGTGACTCCAAAGGTACACGCAGTATTTTTTCACGTCGAACAGTTCTGCGAATCGAAAAAAAGAGGATTGGGCTTCTACAGTGAGCAAGCAGTTGAGTCTGTTCACTCCGACTTCAATTCCCTCTGGGAGAAGTATAAAGTTAACGATTCGAACGAGAAATATCCCGAGAAACTTCTACGTGCAGTGTGCTCATACAATGCCTCCCACATTTGAAGAATTCATAAGTCTTTGGAAAAAGATGGAATCATTCTGTATTACAGGCTCACAGTGACTTCTTATCATGTCTCCTCATTTATCTTGTACAATGTGCATCTATATTGGCCCCAACTTGAGTAGTTTTGAATAAAATGTGGATGGGAATCCCAATTTGAGATCTGGACTCTGCTTCATAATTTTTCCCCCAAAAGGACTCCCCACAATCAGCAGTTTTGGAGATTTAATCTCTCGTAACTATTCTCATTGTCATAATTACTCGAATCATCCTCCTAAATCATCATTTTTCATCTAGATCATCATTTGACCAAGGAATCTTAGGTTTGGAGAACATTTATTATCATTGAGGAAATAAGAGTTCCAAAAAATGTTCCAAATGACATTCCTTCAAAACGGCTCGGCGAAAGATTTTAATTCTTTTAGGAATGTATTCTTCAAGATATCCGGAAACGGAAACCAAAATAATCCCGTTGGTAACGGAATATTTCATTTAAATTGCATTCAAGGGCACCGTGCTGAGTTCTTACTACTTCTGTCGGGGTTGGCAAACTGTGAATTTTATAGTGCATAAATTGGGTAGCATCTGCTATTGGGAAGGTAAAAGTTACGACAAGCCTTTGATGTGTTATGTGCACGTAGGTTTTTGATATCGAAAAAAGGTATTCTGGGATGATTTCCTCTTCGTCCCATGGTAGGGCATGATTAGCTCTGTAATTGTTAACGTCATGTAAAATGTCTTGTAATTGCTCGTGGTTCAACATCAGTGGATGTAAGTGCCCCCTTGCTGTTACCTCAATAGCATTGACAAGAGTTTTGTATGAAGAAATAGAATGCTGTAGGGCCATTTCAAATTCCGTCACCCATAACTCTAAATTCTCTCTGAGAGTTAGTTCGTTTATGGTGTTTGATGAAGAAGCAAGATCCTTTAATAATTTGCTGTGTAATATTTCTACTTCATTTTTCTGTAAATTCATGAACTTGTGAATGTTATCTAATTCAGATCTTAATATATGCGTGCTCTCTGATGCGAGTGATGACATGTTCTGGTTTCTTTCATACAAGTCATTCACTTGTTTGGTTATCAAGTCACGATCGTCAGCGTCCATAGTCCCAAATAATTTGCGGTTCACCCATCCCACTATTTCCAAAGGAGCGCCCCTCTTTCTTATATTGTGCCCTTTAATTGAGTCGGGTTGTGGCACTGACGGGATGGCAAAATATTCTGTAAGGTCTGATTGTAAGTCGTCGAGGGTGTGTAACATAGTTTTTAACTATGCGAAAGGGATGAGTCGGTCACAGTCCGCTAATTTCCGAATACACCGTTCTCTAACAGCCTTCAATTGCTTCTCCCTCCAATCTTCTTTCTCTAATAATTTATCACAATTTATAACTATCGAGAGTCTCCATTCTGATTTGATTATTCTTCCCTCGCGAAAATACTCGAAGTAAATGCCTGGATTTTTCGAGATATGCGTGAGTCTATGAGTTATGTTCATATTACCCGATATAACTCTGAAATACAGGGCGCCAATCCACAAGAAATTCAGAAGTATCATTCTGCTTCGCGTTTCGCGTACGCCTGTAACAACAAAACAACAATAGCTATCAATTATATGCGCGCTTCACTTGGTCAATATGCTTCAAGAAAGTTTCCCCGGTCGAAGTTTCTAGCAGAACATTATTATTTCGATACACTCCTTTTATTTTGAATTTCCCATTGAAAAACTTATCTAATTTGCCTTTTCTTGGTTCCTTAAGAACGTATACCTCCATCCCCACCTCGAGGTCTTTAGGCTTCTTATTCTTATCATATCGAAATTTTGTCTCATTCTTAGAATCAATCAAATTTTCTCTAGCTTTTCTTTGGAAATCGGCGAGGACTTTAATCAGATTGCACAGATATGAGCTGTATGTTTCAAGTTCAAATTCGTCAGGGTATTTGTCTACTGTCCGGGCTTTGCGTCCGTAAATTATCTCGGAAGGGGTGAATCCTGTCGAAGCGTGGACCGAGGTATTGTACTCATAGCTCGCGAACGGCACGATCATATCCCAATCTTGTCTTTGTTCAGCCTTAGTTCTGATGTAGCTCCCTAACATGGCGTGACTGCGTTCGAGAGACGCGTTCCCTTGGGGGTGATAACTTGTGGTCGTAATTAACTTGATACCAAAAATTGTTGCTAGTTCTTTGAGAAGTCGGTTCTCGAAACTGGTGCCTCTGTCACTCAAAATTATTCTGGGCACACCAAAATTTGCTATGAGATGTCTAGCTATTGCATCTGCAATGGTAACGGCACGGATATCAGGAATAGGGATGGCAAGACAGAATTTTGGAAGTTGACACTGCATAGTTAAAATGTGACGGTTACCCGAGGGTGTAGTTTGCAAAGGGCCTACGGTATCTATAGCGATTTTCGTAAATACCTCCGTAGGTGTGTCTGAAATGATCATTGGGACTTTTGTTCGGATTCCTATTAGTTTTTGTTCTTGACAGACGGAGCATTTATTTACAAAACTTTCTACGTCTCTTTTCATGCCCACCCATGAGAATTTATCTCGAATGCGTATATGTCTTCCCTTTTCCTCGGTGTCCTCCAAATAAACTCGAATCAAATTCCTCCATGATGTTTGCCGTTTGGCTAGCTTCTGGGATGACACAAGTACCATAATTAAATAGAGCTTACTCAAAAGACAAGCAATCCTCAATCGCAACTCAGCAATTCACAACTTCTTTAGGTAATTGAGGCACCTCGGGATGGCGGGACGCCACACTACCCTCCGACGTAGTGAATCTACAAAGTCTCAAAGATCTTGTAGGCTTTGAAGTACAAAGGTTATTAGAAATTACAGCGAAATTGCGAAGCGATATCGACGATGTCAACGCAATTTTCGCAGCTGACGAGGAGTTGTTTAAGAAGGAAGCTCAAGACCTGACAAGTCTGGTGGAGGCCCATAGAGACGACATCGATCAGCAACTTCTCACATCAAATGCAAAATTGCGAGAACTGGGGGAAAAAGTGCAAACTATACAGAAAGGTCCGCCATGAATCATGAACAAACAGTGGCGGATGAACTACATAAGCCAGCTCGTCGCAATTATCCAAGAAGAAAGTACGATATTCGCGGATTGGATGAAACTTGGCAAGCTGATCTTGTGGAGATGCAACCGTACGCTAAAGAGAATAGAGGTTTCCGTTACTTACTCACTGTCATAGATACATTCTCCAAGTATGCATGGGCAGTTCCAGTGAAATCGAAAAATGGGCAAGATGTAGCTGCAGCAACGGATTCAATTTTGAAGCAAGGTCGAGTTCCAAAGAATTTACAAACAGACCGAGGTAAAGAGTTCTACAGCAAAACTTTCCAAGATCTCATGGAGAAATATAACGTTAATCTATACTCAACTTATACCAATCTCAAGGCATCAATCTGTGAACGCTTCAATCGTACTCTGAAGAATAAAATGTGGCCTCAATTCAGTCTCCAGGAGAATTACGAATGGTTGAAACTCTTACCAAAATCATTGGCTACTTATGACGATACAAAACATCAAACGAGAATGAAAACCAAGTGCTGAGACGTTTTCCTGTAGATAAACGAATATTTGGTGAGCCAAAATTCAGAGTGAATGATCAAGTTTGAGTGAGTAAAATCAAGCAAGTGTTTGATGAGGGCTATACCCCAAACTGGTCTACAGGAGTATTTACAATTGAAAAGATGCGTAAGAGTAAACCAGTCACTTATCATCTGAAAGACTATAGAGATGAATCTGTTGCTGGATGTTTCTACGAACAAGAGCTCTCGAAAGTCAAGTATCCAGATGTTTACTTAGTCGAAAAAGTGATTAAGAAACGTGGGGTACAACTCTATGTGAAGTGGTTAGGTTTTGATAGTACTCATAATAGTTGGATAAGTGGAAATCAGTTGTAAATTTTTTCATTCATAGAGAGAGGGGAAGGGCCCCCACCTGCGTCCTACACCAGCAGAGAACAACCAGTAGAGTATCCCATGGAATATATTCTAAGAATATACTTCATGAGATACAGCAGTCCCTCGTTATCCGCGGGGGTTACGTTTGGAAGAAGTACCGCGTATAACAAAACCGCGGATAATAAGACCTTGGTCTTATGGGAAATCGGGGGTTACGTTCGACCATCTGTGCAAATCACGAGAAAAATTGCTATGCGTGCACGGTTTCCATTTATTCAACATTGTTGTCACATAATGACGAGTAGAATAGTACATGAGGATGATATACAATGGATTAAAATGACGAAATTTCGTAAAATTCATACAAAAGTAAATCTATTTCTCGAAAAAATCTGTCATCTTCGACTGCTTCGCTCGTCTCAAAATATCTCTGTGGAGTTCCTCGTAAATCTTCACACCCATATCGAGAAAATGCTTGAAGCTCAGACTCCGAGTCATGATTGGATCAATATTGATGCGAATGGCTCGAAGGATGTCAACATTCGATTCACATGTAGAGAATCATTCAAATATCAAGAACTTAGTCAAAATATTAAAACTCACGTTTGATTAAAAATGCCAGAGCATAATATATAGAATTACTGCAGAAATGATGGTGTAAACCTGCGCATAACCAATTTTGACGAATTCGACAGTCCTCTATACTTCAAAACTTCGACTGACTGAAGAATATGTGTTGCCAATCCATGTTTCAAGCCTTTTCAGGGAGGAAAGTATCATCCAAACGTAACACACGAGGGGCGGATGGTATTCTGAAAGGTCGCGCCTCACTCGTCACGAGTGGAATTGCACAAAAATGGATTTATTCTATATCAATCACGGGCATGGGCCCGCGGATAACAAGACTCGACCCGCGGATAGCAAGGGATGGGCGCAAATCGGGTTACCGCGGATAACGAAATCCGCGGATAACAAGGGACTGCTGTATTTGGTTTCTCTTCCTCCGAAGCTTTCTCTATTCCTTTATTTATATTTTTTTTCTTCTCTATTGATCAAGAAATAAATATATATATTCATACAAATTTGAATTTACTTTCACCCAAATATGAGATGAATGATTCAAGCTTATTCGCTTTAGCACCTAAGTAATCGAACATATCATCATCATCATCGTACAAATCATTAGACTTTCAAAGAGGGAGAAAAATCTGAAATGTTTCATCTCCATCTTGTATGTGTAAGACTATACGTGGGCCATATCGGGTCTTGACCTTGTGGATTTCAACGATCATATATTTGGCATTCTTCTTTAAGTCATTCCAGACTTCCTTCGGAAGGAAGCCATCCGTGGAAGCGAGATTATTCAAGCAATCGATGTCCATTTTTCTCTAACAGAAAGATGTTTTCCTCGAAGGACGAGAATTTTGAACGACTGTGAAAAGTATGAGCGATACTTACAGGATGTGGGAAAGAATTGGGGACGAAATCTCTTGCTCGGAGGGGCTCCGCTCTCAGCTCTGTCCGCTGAACGACTGTGCTCTCGGCTGACTGGTCCTTGGTTTTGTACGCTCGTCCCCTCTCCAACCACAAAGTCTTCTTCGTATTCTTTCGAGAGATCTTCGTCCAAGATCAGATCTCAGAATTTGCGAGTTGTAAGTGAGGGTTCTCTCTGCGGGAGATCTTGAGGCACAGAAGGTCGTAGTTCTCCACCTTCAATTACGAACTCTCCTTGAAATTCAGCCAGAAGAAGTTCATCAAGGATAACAACCTCAGGCTGGATGTGATGTTGTGGTCTGCTTTCGTCGTCGTTGGCAGGCTGACTGAGCTCGACTCCATTGGTCGGCTCCATAAGTAGGGGCTCCCCCACCGCGGCAGATTCAATTTCCTGGATTTCTGATGGAATATCTTTGTGACCCCAAGGTAGTGTATCGCTCTTCCCAGTAATTATGTAGCGTTTATTGTCATGTGGACTCAAGCCAATTTTCTCTTGTCGCTCTGTTCGTACGGTATGTTTCCTGGAACGAATTGTGTTCTGACAGGACGTCAAGATGTTACCATTGAAAAGAGAATCCTTGTAATTTTCAAAAGTGAGTGTTCTTTTGACAACGCCAGTCTTCACTTCTTTAGCTTTCAGCACCGGAGGTTTGTTTTGAATGAGAATACTGTACATCTTACTGCGAAGTCCAATGAATTCCGTCATGATTTCTCCATGGCATTCGTCTTTGTAGAGTCCAACTACTCTCTTGTTCAGTCTCTCCAATCCAAATGGATTCGATTCAGGGCACTCGGAAGTATCAAAAAATTCTGGATGTTGCTGCATGATATCGTAGATATTCTTCCCACGAATTTCATATATGGAGCTATCCGTATCTGTATATAGCAGTTTACATCTTGGAATAGTGGAAATCATACATGTGTGTTTTGGAAATATCTAAAACGTTCAAACCAACATAAATTGGCTTACTTATGACAACTTCTGTACGAAGCTTCTGCACAACCGCCAGCTCCTCGTCAATCACTGATACACTATGGAAATCTGGACTGGCTATGTGAGCTTCAGCACCATATCTACCAGACCACTTATTCACCAACTCGCCAACGATCCTCTTCCGTTTCTTCTGCATTGTTTCACCGTAAACAGCATTTATTAACAACTTGGAGAAGTTCCTTTCGAATTCGTTCTTTGCTTCTGTTCTCTTCTTGGTATTGTAGGCTACGTACGGCTCCAGCCACGCACTTTGCTGGAACTGTAAAGCTCTATGAACTTTATTGACAAAGAGTCCATGATTTCGTGCTTGTTCCAAAGCTCTATAGTGAAGGAAGTATCTTTCTTCATCATAGAGCGTTGTGAGGAGCTTTTTCAGTTTGGTTCCAGGAGGAGCAATGTGTTCCGGGCAGAAAGGAAGATCTTGATGTTTTTCGTGGAGTGCTTCCGGATATTCTAAGTCTACTTCCAATATGTAACCTACATCGCTATCATCGGGAACCATGTAGAAATTTGGATCGTCAAGGTCTTCAACCCATTTGAAGTTGGAAGATGGCAGATATTGAGACATTGCCCACCCGTATAGGTTGTTAGCATCGAGATATTTCAAGTAGTTGTCTTCCTGAGAAGGGTCATACCCTTCTCTCATGAAGGCATTATTCGCCTTAGCGTAACGATTTGAACATTGACTGATACCACCTCTGATGCCTTTTTCAATGAAAAGCAACATATCGATATCTGTTAGCAGATCTAATTCTACTCCAGTGAATTTGAGCATAGCATCTCAAGTCAAACCTGGTGTCGTGAAGTAGTGAGCTGGATCCAACCCATAAGCTTCAATACAAGTTGTGCGGAAGTTTTCAAACACATCAGTCAGGAGTGATACATCAGTTTTCAAATGAATGTCTGAGTACTCGCCAAGGCTTTGGATGTTGAGATTTGTCCACACTTCTTTAGCATGATTATAATCATCATCACTGATGTTACACTCGTTCAACTTGCTGTAGAAATCCTCTTTCTTAGGCAGCTCAGTTTCTTGCAATTTCGCAAAGGAGGAAGTATAATCATATGGATAGATACCTTTCTTCGTTAGTAACTTGATTCGTTCATCACTAAGCCCATCTTGCCGGAAAACGCTGCTTGTAATGGTATGCCGAGGGAGATAACCAGACAGTTTCTCTAACGCCTCTGCCATGAATCGGAGTGAATCCAAAAATCTAAACTTGATTATGCTTCCATCAATGTATTTGGTGAATGAGATGTAGCGATCTTTGTTCTCTGCCAGAATGGCTGTGCGGCCTTTTAATATCTTATCTGATGCAAGCTCCTTGATTAGAGAATGCGCGTCATATCCTGATAGGTTGTGGAATATAACGGGGATGAATCTAGAGTTCTTGTAGTTCAAATTACATCCATTGTAGCCGCACCTCTGTAAGCGCCAGTCAAATGACAGTGGTCTCTCACTCTTCCATCGTTCTCTTTGAAATTTTCATTACAAATATGACACTTACTTGCTTCCTCGAAATTCTTCTCATCAGCCTCCGTGATGATCATCGGTTTCGGATGTTTGTAGAGCGTATCCAACTTCGCAGCAATTCTCTTCAGTTCCCACGCAAACCATTGAGCAGGCGTTTGATGCCCATCACTTTCTGCTTGCTGCCTATAACTTCTATATTCCGACTTACTTTCATCAAAGCTATTTTTCAAATAATATCCAATACTGAATGCTTGATGACGTTGGAAAGCTCGTGGGTCCTCAGTTGGTGGAAGAATACACTCTATATCAGCATAGATTGTGAACAGGACCTTTTCGTTATTTTTGAAATTCTTGAAACTGAGTTTACTGTCCTCCGCGCGTAACTGAACTCTGCATCTATTCAGCTGCATACAATCAATCAAATGTTCCTGTAGCTTAGCCTGTGTGGCGAAGTAATGCAAGCACCGATCGCATATATGGATTTCCCCATGATAATTCGTTAACTGACTTTTCACAAGCCGAGACGAATCTTTAATCCAGACATAATGGAACTTGGGAAGATGACGTGATGTTTGTGGGTTTTCATCTCCATCAAGATAATGGGCTTGAGTTAGGAGTAAATTGACATGCCTCGGGTTATAGCAATCAGTCAAATGAGCTGTACAGACTGTATAAGTTTCAGCATTTTTCTTGAGTAGGAAGACATTAACTGAGATATCATTCTGCTTTTTAAATCGTTTGATCTGTTTAAGTGAGACAGGAAAATCAATACCTGCGAAGTTGGGTTCATCTTCATATGATTTGTACCAGGTAATGCGATCTGCATTTTTTGGTGCTGGATGAAGAGCGGCGAGAATCGCCCACTTAAAACACTGATCATGATTATTCTTAGGATTGACGTAGGCATGCTTCACCTGTATTGATGGTGGAAGTAGAATATATGAGCTCCCTTGTAGAGGTTGATACTGATTCATATTGACAATCAAACTGAGAACTTGTTTCAAACTCCATCCCGATCCTTTTCCTTCAAAGCCTCCCATCTGATTCAGCACTGGTTCAATGACAAATTCATAGTCCCACTCGTTCAAATCCGTAGGACTGAAGATGAGATGGTTCGCCGTATTGAAATATTTGATATCGAGGGTCTCGACATCATCTTTGATGACCGTATATTCTGCCGAAAGCTCTACATCAACTTTCAATGCTGAGAATGTTTCTAAAGCAGCTAACACTTTCTCATTAAATAAGTCTCTAGCATCTCCCAAGAATGAATTGACATCTTTGTGCAGCAAATTGCTTATCACACCTGAACTGATTCGGATTTGGAAAAAAGATGGTAAATCGTCCCATTTGACCGATGGCTCATCTTCTTGATCGCTATATGAGTCTGTCGGATTGAGTTCTCCACAAGTTCTCTGTAGTAAACTCTGGAGGCGGTTCTTGATATTGATTAATTTGGTTAAGAGAGTTTGACACTTCTGCTTCTGATTCCGGGACAACTGGCCGGAAGCAACCAACTTCAGTGTGTCAGAGATTAATAGCAATGATATACCCAAACAGCTTTGCAGATTGCTCCATCGTTCTCGACATCTTCCAACGACTTGGTGAGAGATTCGAAAGTTGACTCCACGAATTTCAACGTAGCCATATCTTCGAGATTATGAATCTCAGAATTGAAATGGAAACACTACACTCGACTACAGCACTCACACATTACTATCGACTGAACTATAAAACAAGCAGACCCGAAGAGCTCCTTCTCGCAGAACTAGAAGCACAAGACTGACTAGGCCAGTCCGCTCGACCCCTCTTTTATTCACATGCTGCGACTTGATTCTATGAAAACAATATTCATGGAATATGATAGTATATTGTTACATTCAGCAATGACATTGACGTTCTGAATCATCATTACTCGGAATCGAGATTTCTCAGGATAATAACGTGAGGGGAGGGATATAAAGATCAAAATCGGGGAGCTTTACTCATCAGTCTAGTTTCTTCTCTCGTACAAGAAAGAATTCCATCAGGTCCAAGTGCTTACCATGATGGAGTACGTGGTAGATGTTCAAGGATTCCGTCGGTCGTCGAACTTGTTTCAAGTAAAAGAGTTGGCAATCGTCCCTCTCCCAGAAGTCAACTTACCCGTAATCTGCCTTTTCAAAGAACCATGCAAGTGGTCCAAACTGTTGGCTGAAGAACGCAATACAAATCGCTGGCTTGAAAGGAAATTTCATGGAATTCCTTGGCAATCTGGGTCAATTCCATTAGACTCTTACATTGCAATACTACAGGTGAACTTGAGTAACGCTTCGAGAATTTACGTGAAAGGATTAGAGAAAAAGAAGTGGCTTGATCGGATTCTACCCGGAAAGTAAGTGAAGAATACTAGATACGGCGGATGAGTCATAATCGTAATTACTTTACAGAGTTATCATCATATGGATGATCTACGTTGTCCTGCCTTGAAAAATTTGGAGAAAAATAAGAGGCTGCACTGTAATCATCATCCTCTTCGAAGAAATGCTGTATGTGCGATTAAAAACGCGCATGCTCTAAAAAACTGGTTGAGAAAGTCTCATCAAGAACGAATTCCAGGAGGAGTGGATGAGGTAGACTCCCTAATCTGCCATGAACCATCAATTTCATCGCAAGATCCGGCTGTCGTTGACTATGCAATTCTCTCAATGTATAATTGATTTGCTCATTTTTCTTTTCTCAATCAAGAGTGAAATTGATATGATATACATTATAATGAATTCAAGGTACTATGAAATGAGAAAGTATCATTTCGTAAATATTTGTTTTCCTCTCTAATTAAAAACATAGAAAATAATACAAGAACATTAAATTCTTTCAACGTTATGGTAACTCTCATACAATCAATCGAATCTAATCGCGATATCCCAGATACTTGCGTAGATTCTTACGAAAATGATCGATACCAAGATTTTTACTCTCATCATCATCATCATCATCATCATCATCATCACCACCATCATCATCATCATCATCATCACCACCATCATCATCATCATCATCATCATTATCGTCATCATCATTAACTACATCATCATTATCTTTGATCTCACTAGCAGCATTCCATACTGGAGCAGTATTCCTAGAGGCATCCATTTACACGGATGCTGGGGCGGATTCTACCCCAGAATCAGTAAGAATTTCGGTTTGGATGGTATTCATCACACCTACTTCATCATAGTCGCTACCAGCAACAGCATTGCAATTTGAACTTGCAACGTCCATGGATTCTGGCGCGAATCCTGCTCCAGAACCCTCCAACGCTGCCGTTTCCATTGTTTGCTGTTGCTGCATTGGTTCTAAAAAATCAAGATCGAATACATTTATGTAATTTTCCTCCTCTTCTGGCTCTTTCTGGCAACTCTTCACTTCCTCTCGAGGTTTCTCAAGATTTTCCTTCTCTTGATCTCTCTGAATTTCCTTCATTTCCTTCAGCTCTTCCTGATGTAGAAGTACCTCTTCTTGACGTTTCTTGAGATTTCTCTCTCTCTTTTCTTGATTCATCTGAATTTTCTTCATCCTTTCTCTGAAAGTATTCTCATGCTGCATCCTTGTTTGACTCTGATTTTTGACTATCAAATCCAACGGTTCCCTCTTCTTCTGCCATCGTTTCCTCACTCCCTCATGCAGTTTCCTGAGCTCTTCACGATTTTCGAGTACCAAGTTCATCGGTTTGACCTCTTTCTCTTCTTCATTCTCTTCTTTATCTTTTTCTCCTTCAGACTCATCGTCAGTATCTACATCTTTTCTGATCCATAAACCTCTCCATGGCTTACCTTGTCCAACCTGGGAAAATGATTGATAAGCTTTTTGATGAATGTTCCGCCACAGTTTCTCAAGCTGCTGGAACAAAGGTTAAATTCAGTTCTGGCTTCTTCGTTTTTAGTATAAAACATGACTAGTTGTTTCAAGAATTTATGCTCACCTCCATAGTTCCACCTTTACAGAATTTGAGAGGAATTTGCTGATCGACTGGAGTAATCTCGTTTCTAGTTGATATAGTTGTTCCAGAAGAATATTTATCAGCTGGAGAGATTGTTTGTTGCAGCGGTGTTTCTTTTGCATTCGGTATACTTATTACAGGAGCAGAAGGAAGAGGAGAAAGATGCTCATTGACGCTAGTAATCTTGTTAGGATATGTACTCGTGGGGGAGACAAGTTGTTGCGGCAAAGTTTCTTCTGCGTCTGGTACGGTCATTACAGGAGCAGGGGGAGGAAGATGCCCATTGACTGCGGTAATTCTCTTTGGAGTTGATATGATTGGTACAGAAGGGTATGTACTGGTGGGATGGATGATATGTTGCGGGGAAGATTCTATCACGTTTGGTATGGTTATAACAGGAGAAAGAGGAAGATGACAGTGAGTACTGGTAGGATCCATGATTGGCATTGATAGCGGTAACGTTTTCTGGAGTGACTCTTGCTTCGAAACCCTAGGAGAAGAAGTATGGAAAGGATTCCATATCTTCTCTGAAGTGATGGAAGATCCGTTTCTCGTCGTTGTTGCTGTTATTGATGCTATTGATTTTATTGTCGGAAATGATGCGGTTGAAGCCTGAGAAGAAGCGTATTTTGGAGGAGGACGAACACGAGGCTCGCGCTTTTTAGTAGAAGAGCTAGAACTTTGAAGTAGAGCTATAGAGGTTGTGCACTGCGCTTTGCTTAGTATCGTGCAATTATACATTCTGCTCGATGAGGTAGTTGGCACAACATGAGACAGTGGAACGTACGCTGAGGTTCTGGGTGGAATAGGATTGGATGCGGTCAAATCGATTGTTTGAGTTCTGCTGCGAGATTGAAAGCGATTCACTTTGATGGATAAATTTCTTCGTCGAGTGGGTCGTTGGTTTTGATCTAGGATGGGAGTTGCATTTTTCTTCTGAATTTCCTTCTCATCCTCTTTGTTCTCATGAACATCGTTAATCTGAATGCCACCACCACTCAGTAGAGAGCGTTCACGTTGCATTTTGAACTAAAAAAAATTCGATTTTCAGTTGAATTGTAGAGTTGAAAAAATAAAATTCATCATCGATTATACTCACTACAACAACAATTGGAATTTTAAAAGTTCAGTCTTCGTCGAACGCGATCTCTCTGCTGACAACAGCAGCAGCGAGACGATCCGGACCTGTCTGAGTCGGCAGGACTCGGAGAGGGGTTCGGTGAATAGTTGACTCTGTTTGCTAAAATGGAGATATTTCTATAAATATCAGATTTATGCAGCCCTAAATCAATTCTATTGAACCAATAGCCGACCTACCAACTGGGGAATAATTCAGACTCGGACTGCGACTTTGACTTGAACTTCTGATGTCGACTCCAGAGTCAACCGTCGCGATTGATTCTGGACTAATAGAACGAATTGGTGATGGTGAGGGTATTTTTCGTCGATCTTTAAGGACTGGATGTTGGAATACTGCCAAAAGAACCAGAATTCCATGAAAGAGAATCATTTATTCTCAACGTTTCGTCTACCAGGGTTTGTAGACCTCTTCAGGAGTAAATATCTACACAAACAAATTGTCACAAGTAGGTTACAATCGAAGCACTCACACGTTACAATTAAGAAATTGTGAAAGTTTAAGGCTAAAAAATCACTTACATTTTTCTTTTTAAAACATTTACATTTAAATAAATAGATCGAGAACAGACGAACTCATCGTGAGATACGTCTGTCTCTTGTCAAATATAAGCGTTGGACTGGCTCACTGATGTCAGAACAGCTGGTATATTGATGCTTATTACTTATATATGTCGTAGGCGAATAGGATTCTCAGCCGGATAGCTATCTTCCGCGGCGCATAGCTATCCGCCGGCCAATAGGATTCACGCACTACTGCTTACAAATTGATTATTTATGCAACACTAAACCATCCCTCTTGTTATTGACTCCGAGGAGATGACAGTACTGTTATCTCCTCGGCGATCGGTTACAAGAGGGATGGGTTAGTGTTTGATGCAAAACCTCTTTTTAAACAATTTCTAAGATGCTTCTTACACGCTCTCGCGCGTCGAATCCTAACCGCCTGAGAATCCTTTTCGCCTACGACATATATAACACAACAAATCGAGCAATCACATGTTAACAGAGTATTGTAATAAGTGTCTATATATATGTATGTGTAGTGTTAGAGTGAATTTAACAACGGAATATATATTCTGCTAAGCTTATGTACGTCTTCTTTTTTATTGATACCAGTTTTTTGACGATTGATGTGAATCATTTCTGAAATAAGACGCTTTCTATAGTTAGGTTCAAAATCACAAATTTGAGTATTGCCCCAATCGAAGTCATGTTTATACTTCTGTTTGTGAAGTGAAACGACGGATTTTTTGTCTTTATTCTTTATGTGGTCATTCAACCGAACTGATAAAGCTCTCTTAGTTTCGCCAACGTAAGTGGCGGGGCAATCTCTGCATTCGAATTTATATACTACACCCGTATTTTCGGTTTTTTCTAAGCGATCTTTACCTAGTCTAATGAAATTATTCAGAGATTTTAAAACTTTGGGCAAAACTTGAATAGAATGTTTTTTGAACAAAGCAGTACATCTTTCAAAATAATCTACGTGATAAGGGATACATACTATAGGTTTGTGATTGGAAATTTTGTCGGAACAGTTATTATCTCGTTTGTGATGGTACATACGTTGTTTTATGCACTTTTCCACGAACTCCCGAGGATATCCATTATCGAAGAGAGTTTGTTTGACTATCTTGACATTTTTATTATGGAATTTTCTATGTGAAAGTAATAGTGCACGATCAATTAAGTTGAAAATTATGTTTTTCTTCAAATTTAGAGTGTGATTCGACTGGAAACTAAGGATCCTACCTGATGCAGTCGGTTTCTGGAACCAATCAGTTACTATTTTATTTCCCTCTCTGATAATGGAGGTATCTAAAAAGTTTATAGCACCATCTTTCTCTAACTCGTAAGTAAACTTTAAATGTGGGTCAAAACTATTGAATGTATCTATTACTAGATTTACATGATTTTTATGAACACAGAGCAAAGTATCGTCCACATATCTAAAATAAAACAGAGGAACACATTGATGTTTTTCTTTTAGTTCTTTTAGACAAAAGGTTTCTAAATCTTCCATCACCATATCTGCGAAAATCGGGGAAATTGGTGAGCCCATGGGGCTACCAGAAATTTGTTGATAGTACTTTCCATCAAACTGAAAGAAGGTATTATCAAACAAAAAATTTACACATTTCCGAATTTCATCAAATGGTATACGTGATTTGTTGTGGATTTCAGAAAATCTTTTATCTAAACTCAGCAGAACTAAATATAAAAGGATGTTCGTGAAAAGAGATATCACGTCTAATGAAAGTAAAATGTAATCGTCAGGAATCTCAATACCGTTCAGTTTTTCTTTCAGTTCGAAACTGTTATTTACATGAGAGGCTGGCTTGTGGATAAGACGCTTCATTTCGTTATAAAGAACTGTAGCTACTGAATGAGTTGGACTATTTATGCATGAAATGATTGGTCTAAGTGGTACATTATCTTTGTGGATTTTTGGTAAGCCGTAAGCTCTTGCTAATATTGTGTCTGTTTGTGTGATCGAATTTTTGTGAACTTGTTTAGGTAAGTACTTTTCATCATTCCAAAATTTTAATATCTCATGTACGTTTTTTTGAAGCTGTTGCAGAGGATTTTCCGTTATTTGTACATATGTACTTTCATCAGATAGTAACTCGATCATCTTTGCTTTATACTCTAATCGATCCAAACAGACAGTGACATTACCTTTGTCGGCACGGGTGACCAAAATTTCAGGATTTGATTTGAGAAAGATTTGAGTGGCTTTTAGCTTCTTGTTGAAAGATTTTTCTTGTATAGAGATGTGTCGCGGCTTATTCTTCTCAGTTTGAATGATATACGTGATTTTTTGACGCAAAAGTTCTTTTTCGGATGAGTTTAGATCTGTAAATTGGAGACTTTGTTCTACATTTTTTATGCTGTTAATAATATCACGCTCATCAAGAGGATGCTTTATACTGAAATTTTGACCCAAATAGATAATATCAATAACATCATCAGGCAAATCTATACCACTGAAATTTTTCACCCAAGTGCTTCTATCTACGTGGTCGACAATCCGTATTGGGCAGATTTTTTTAAATTTCTTAGCATGTATATTGTTCGAATTTTTCCTCTGTTTTTTGGTCTTATCCACTGTAAACTTTTGGAACTGTTCAAGAGTATTTCTATCCAGATGGGATGTTTCTAATAGGAGCAATGACCTCCTACCACCACACATTGCCAACATCAACAACCGTTTGAATAACATCAAATTCTATAGTAAGTCTTGTCGTGATTATGCTACTAGTCAAAACTCAGAATTCTGCAAAAAACTTTTGAACAATGAAATAAGAGATATTAACAATGTTATTCATAGTATTAATAGGAATCTATCGAAATGTTTATCGCTATTAGAAACATCCAATCTGGATAGAAATACTCTTGAACAGTTCCAAAAGTTTACAGTGGATAAGACCAAAAAACAGAGGAAAAATTCGAACAATATACATGCTAAGAAATTTAAAAAAATCTGCCCAATACGGATTGTCGACCACGTAGATAGAAGCACTTGGGTGAAAAATTTCAGTGGTATAGATTTGCCTGATGATGTTATTGATATTATCTATTTGGGTCAAAATTTCAGTATAAAGCATCCTCTTGATGAGCGTGATATTATTAACAGCATAAAAAATGTAGAACAAAGTCTCCAATTTACAGATCTAAACTCATCCGAAAAAGAACTTTTGCGTCAATAATCACGTATATCATTCAAACTGAGAAGAATAAGCCGCGACACATCTCTATACAAGAAAAATCTTTCAACAAGAAGCTAAAAGCCACTCAAATCTTTCTCAAATCAAATCCTGAAATTTTGGTCACCCGTGCCGACAAAGGTAATGTCACTGTCTGTTTGGATCGATTAGAGTATAAAGCAAAGATGATCGAGTTACTATCTGATGAAAGTACATATGTACAAATAACGGAAAATCCTCTGCAACAGCTTCAAAAAAACGTACATGAGATATTAAAATTTTGGAATGATGAAAAGTACTTACCTAAACAAGTTCACAAAAATTCGATCACACAAACAGACACAATATTAGCAAGAGCTTACGGCTTACCAAAAATCCACAAAGATAATGTACCACTTAGACCAATCATTTCATGCATAAATAGTCCAACTCATTCAGTAGCTACAGTTCTTTATAACGAAATGAAGCGTCTTATCCATCAGCCAGCCTCTCATGTAAATAACAGTTTCGAACTGAAAGAAAAACTGAACGGTATTGAGATTCCTGACGATTACATTTTACTTTCATTAGACGTGATATCTCTTTTCACGAACATCCTTTTATATTTAGTTCTGCTGAGTTTAGATAAAAGATTTTCTGAAATCCACAACAAATCACGTATACCATTTGATGAAATTCGGAAATGTGTAAAATTTTTGTTTGATAATACCTTCTTTCAGTTTGATGGAAAGTACTATCAACAAATTTCTGGTAGCCCCATGGGCTCACCAATTTCCCCGATTTTCGCAGATATGGTGATGGAAGATTTAGAAACCTTTTGTCTAAAAGAACTAAAAGAAAAACATCAATGTGTTCCTCTGTTTTATTTTAGATATGTGGACGATACTTTGCTCTGTGTTCATAAAAATCATGTAAATCTAGTAATAGATACATTCAATAGTTTTGACCCACATTTAAAGTTTACTTACGAGTTAGAGAAAGATGGTGCTATAAACTTTTTAGATACCTCCATTATCAGAGAGGGAAATAAAATAGTAACTGATTGGTTCCAGAAACCGACTGCATCAGGTAGGATCCTTAGTTTCCAGTCGAATCACACTCTAAATTTGAAGAAAAACATAATTTTCAACTTAATTGATCGTGCACTATTACTTTCACATAGAAAATTCCATAATAAAAATGTCAAGATAGTCAAACAAACTCTCTTCGATAATGGATATCCTCGGGAGTTCGTGGAAAAGTGCATAAAACAACGTATGTACCATCACAAACGAGATAATAACTGTTCCGACAAAATTTCCAATCACAAACCTATAGTATGTATCCCTTATCACGTAGATTATTTTGAAAGATGTACTGCTTTGTTCAAAAAACATTCTATTCAAGTTTTGCCCAAAGTTTTAAAATCTCTGAATAATTTCATTAGACTAGGTAAAGATCGCTTAGAAAAAACCGAAAATACGGGTGTAGTATATAAATTCGAATGCAGAGATTGCCCCGCCACTTACGTTGGCGAAACTAAGAGAGCTTTATCAGTTCGGTTGAATGACCACATAAAGAATAAAGACAAAAAATCCGTCGTTTCACTTCACAAACAGAAGTATAAACATGACTTCGATTGGGGCAATACTCAAATTTGTGATTTTGAACCTAACTATAGAAAGCGTCTTATTTCAGAAATGATTCACATCAATCGTCAAAAAACTGGTATCAATAAAAAAGAAGACGTACATAAGCTTAGCAAAATATATATTCCGTTGTTAAATTCACTCTAACACTACACATACATATATATAGACACTTATTACAATACTCTGTTAACATGTGATTGCTCGATTTGTTGTGTTATATATAAGTAATAAGCATCAATATACCAGCTGTTCTGACATCAGTGAGCCAGTCCAACGCTTATATTTGACAAGAGACAGACGTATCTCACGATGAGTTCGTCTGTTCTCGATCTATTTATTTAAATGTAAATGTTTTAAAAAGAAAAATGTAAGTGATTTTTTAGCCTTAAACTTTCACAATTTCTTAATTGTAACGTGTGAGTGCTTCGATTGTAACCTACTTGTGACAATTTGTTTGTGTAGATATTTACTCCTGAAGAGGTCTACAAACCCTGGTAGACGAAACGTTGAGAATAAATGATTCTCTTTCATGGAATTCTGGTTCTTTTGGCAGTATTCCAACATCCAGTCCTTAAAGATCGACGAAAAATACCCTCACTGTTATTTTTCAAGGACGAAAAACTACCATCACTATTATTTGAATTGGTGATGGTGTGGGTGATCTCGGGGGTGACGGTGAATGTGGAGGCGAATACGGCGGTGGTGACGGTGAATGTGGAGGCGAATACGGTGGTGGTGAGATATTCTCAGTACAAACGAGTAAAAAAGCGTGTTGGTCAATTTCCTCTCCAATGTTCCTCAATTCATCTACAGTTAGCCTCCTGACTGTGAATGGTATAGCTCGGTAGCTCATGATATGAACTCTGAAAATGAACCGAGGGAGAGGAATTAGTTTTATGTACCGTTATGGGAATCTGAGGTTAGTTGCACGATGAATTGAGACAAAAACTTCTTCTTCATGAATACATAGTGAGCTTCAAATGATGTGGGAAATTTGCTGAGAATAGAGCTGGGACCCAATCTCAATGTCACATTAGCTGTGAACATGGGGGAAGTATACCTATATATGACTCTCATCATTGTCACTTGAAATGGGGAGAAAATCTATTCAAGAATCTCCCCTCTCTTGAGAGTAGCAGAAGACCTTGATTCAGTATGGAATGTAGAATCTAGTTTGCTGTAACTGATTTCAATAGTGTCTATTAAGTTGAATGAGCTGCACCCCATTTGGAATCAGAATCTAATACTTGCTGAATACTGGTTCAATTCTCAAAAGCAATGAAAGTGAATTCTGGTTGATGAGGAGTAGCTTGCAAAATGATGTACCAACTCCAGAGTCAAATTTGAGTATTGGATTGTTAAACTTGTGAGATATATGTCTACATCTCCATCTCATCATTTAAAACCAGAATATGATGCTCTTGAGGAGATATCTAGACCTCAAGACCAATGTGGAAAATATTTTGGTTATACCAGTGGGACTACAAACTGATATACAAGCTACAGAGTCAAATTTGAAGATTGGGCTATAAAACTTGTGAGAGATATTTCCTCACATCCTTCTCATTATTTAAAAACAGGATCTAATACTTGCTGCATAGCTTTTCAAGTTCCAAGAGCGTAGGAGGTAAATTTTTGTTGATAGCGGGTGGCCTGCAAAATGATGTACCAACACCAGAGTCAAATTTGAATATTGGATCGTAAAACTTATGAGAGATATGTTTACACCTCTTTCTCATCATTCAAAATGAGAATCTAATGCTTACTGAATAGCTATCCAAGTCTGAAGAGCACTAGAGGTGAATTCTGATTGACAGCAAGTAACCTACAAACTGATGTACTAACTCCATAGTCAAATTTCAACATTGGGTTGTAAAACTTGTTAGAAATATATCTACACCTCCTCCTCATCATGTAGAATCAGAATATGATGCTCACTGAGAACTTATCTAGCCCTCAAGAGTAATGTGGAGGATATTTTGGTCAATACCGGTAAGGGTGCAAACTGATATATAAGCTATGGAGTCAAATTTGAAGATTGGACTGTGAAACTTGTGAGAGATATTCTATCACATTCTTCTCATCATTCGAAAACAGAGTCTCATGCTTGCTAGATAGTTATTCAAGTTTCAAGAGCACTGGAGGTGAATTTTGATTGATGGCGGCTAGCCCCCAAAGTGATGTACCAACTTCAGAGACAAATTTGGAAATTGAATTGTGAAACTTGTGAGAGATACGACTACACCACCTTCTCCTCATTTAGAAACAGAATATAATGCTAACTGAGCACTTATTTGTCTCTTAAGAGCAATGGAGGTGAATTTTTGTTGATAGCCGCCAACCTGCAAACTGATGTTACTAACTCCAGAGTCAAGTTTGGATGTTGAACTGTGACATTTGTGAGTGATATATTTTGTTGGAATACGTGTGTGTGTGAGTGCGGTTTCGACCGCTCGTTCGCTCGTGGCGCGCACGCTCCGGATGCGCGCGTCAGTTGGACGTAGGCAGCGTCATTGGACGCTTGCTTTGTATAAATAATAAAGTGGATGAACAGCTGACTCCTGGTGCTACATCTTCATTCACCCCGTCCAGCTATAAACCCTTCATGGTAGCAGTGAGCGTGTGGTTCTGGTCGACGGAAATTCAGAGACAAACACTGGGTGAGGATGGCGTCAGCGCAAGGCCGCGGGGATGCAAACAACAGCGGCAACAGGGGCAGCGTCGGCACCGGCAACGGCAACACATCTTCCCGCGCAACAACAACAGAACGATCAGGTGAGCGCAGTGGATGAAAGATTCTTGAATTCTGAATTTAAAGAAAAAGAGTAGTGAATCGAGCAATTGGGGCTGTGCGTGCGTGATTTAGTAGTCGAGGTCGGAGACTCGAATTGTGCACCCGGGAAAAATCTGACAGACCGCGTGCGCGGGAGAATACAGGGTGGTCGGACACCTGTTGCACATACCAGCATACTTGTTGAGAGTGTTATTCTGGGGGTCATCGCGGGGGTGAGTGCAGAGTCTGG
The DNA here is from genome assembly GCA_029851415.1 of Eretmocerus hayati. Taxonomy (NCBI): domain Eukaryota; kingdom Metazoa; phylum Arthropoda; class Insecta; order Hymenoptera; family Aphelinidae; genus Eretmocerus; species Eretmocerus hayati. The sequence continues at coordinate 46,997,264 of CM056744.1, forward strand.
TGTCGCGGGCGCGGGAGCGTGAGAGTCCGGAGCAATAGCTGCACGCGCGAGGAAAATGGCTGCCAGCGGGTAGTAGCGACAAAGAGAAAGCCGGTGAGCCCGGAAAATTTGAAAGAGCAGCCATGCTACATTTGAGACGCGACGGATGGACAGAGTAAGAGAGAGAGAGAGAGAGAGATTGATTGATTGATATCCTTTATTTGCTCAGAAGCAAAAATTAAAAATTCTGTTACATATGGTACATATGTCACTCATAATAAATATATATCACATTCATGAAATTTGTCGTTTTGGTCAAGGACATTGTATTATCACATCAAGTGACTAGTCATTTTGAAGCACTGCAAGGTGCGTAGAAAGTCAAATTACACTATTTCTTATACAGGTAAAGATAGCAAAAAAGGAGCAAGAAAATATAAAACATTTTTGTACATATAAAAAGACAGTGGGCTCGGAAAATTATCACAGATGTTTCAGTCAATGGCGGGAAGGCTACGCATAACTAAGTTATAATTAAAAGCCTAATCGGAGAGAGCCCAAGCCTATCAGAGGTTAAAGTATTGTTTGTTATCCATATCAATCCTCTGGGATGGTTGTGATAAGAGAAACTCTTTCAAAGCTTCTTTGAAAAATGATAGAGAGAGAGAGAGAGAAAGATTGATTGATTGATTGATTGATTGATTGATAATTTATTACCCTGGGACAATGGGTCCCGTGGGGCATAACACATAATACAATATCTGTGTAATACAAATATATGGAATTATATTATAATATAAAAGTATAAAAATATAAAAATATAAAAGTATACAAATGTATGAACTATATACATGAATATAAAATACGTAAGTGTAGATAAGACCGTGCATTGAATTAGACTTTTATCACTAGTTTTCTATCACACTCCAAATCTTCTGCTCAAATAATGCGTGCTCACTAGTCAACACGCTTTCGGGTAAGATTCAAATGCATTTACAGATCGACATCAGGTTCCGACTCCAAATTGATGAGATGATTGAGTAGGTGGGATTTGAAGGAGGTGAGAGAGGTGGAATCGCGCGGCAAGGAGGTAATAGGTTTAGGGAGTTTATTCCAGTAATAGCAGGCAGAGATATGGAAGGAGTTCCTGTAGGTTGAGGTACGGCTGTTGGGTACCAGTAAGTCACCTGTTTGGAGTCGGACTGATCTGAGAAGTCCGGTGTTACAAACTTCAATTATGTTCCTAGCGAGGTACGAGGGTTCACGAGTCTTGAGCGTTTGGAAGAGTAGGCTCGCCAGGAAGTACTCTCTCCGGGCTTTGACTGTAAGCCAGCCTAGCCTTATCCGGTAGGGGGTTACGTGGTCTCGCCATGGTATATTTCCAAAAACGAATCGCGTACAAGCATTTTGAGCTCTCTGTAGCCTGAGATTTTGTTCATTTGTGACATCGTGGTAAACTAGGCAAGCATAGTCAAAGAATGGGAGTATGAGAGTTTGGACGAGTGATTTGCGTAATGAGAATGATAGGGCATGTTGATGAGGTCGCAGTTGCCTTAGTGTGCCGAATACTCTCTGGCAGATATATGATATATGCTTTCCCCAGTCCAGATTAGACGTTATAAAGACTCCTAGGTTCTTAGCTTCGGACACAAAATCAACGGGCAGACCGTTAATCATGAGACGAGGTAGCTCGCTCATGTTGAGATGACGAATATTTTCAGAGCTACCTAGTATCATTACTTTGGTCTTCTTGAGGTTCAAGCTCAGTCCATTGAGAGTAGCCCATGTATGTATCGCGTTAGCATCCGATTCCACAAGTTTAAGACACTCTATGAGATCATGACGGTGGCAACTGCGGTATATTTGTGTGTCATCAGCATAAATCATGTGGCGTGTGTAGCGTAGGACTTTCGGCAGGTCATTAATGAATATAGAAAATAGGAGGGGACCAAGTACCGATCCCTGAGGTACACCCGCTCCTGTCTTTATCCAATCTGATACGGTACCCCCATCATCAATGACTGCTTGGCATCTGTCCGCTAAGTAAGATAGGAACCACTTTATAGCAAGATCATCTACATTGAAAGCACGGAGCTTACGAATAAGTATGTCATGAGGGATTTTGTCAAAGGCCTTTGAGAAATCAAAGAGAACAAGAACCGTGTACATGGATTTGTCGATACCAGCACGCACATTGTCTAATACACCTAGCAGTGCTGTTTGTGTACTGTGACCCTCACGAAAACCAGCTTGGTAGGGATCTAAGAGCTTGTTCAATTCAATGTGTTTCTTGAGCTGGTTCGCGACAATTGTTTCAAGGACCTTTGAGCATTCAGAGAGTCTGGCAATTGGTCTCAGATCAGTAACGTCCGTTAAAGTATTCGTTTTGGGGATCGGTGTGATCAGGGTGCGTTTCCACAAATCAGGATAAGAAGCACGCGTGATCGAGGTGTTGAAGATGTTAGTCACGGGGTCCAGAATCTCAGGGCATGAGGTTACGAGTGTTCTGATGGTGAGGTCATCAATGCCATGAGTTTTTGACTTCATTGTCAGGAGCGTGCGCATGACCTCTTCTTGGTCAGTTAGTGACAATGAGAACGGCGATATGGCTGGTAAAGGTGTGTGGTTATGACTATTGTGATTATTGTGAGGTGCAGGATTCGAGATTGAAGCAAAATGAGAGTTTATGGAGTTGAGCGTGAAATGATTGAATGGAGAAGGTTGATTCGATGCGACTATGCCTAGCCCATTGAGAGTATTCCATAGCTTGCCTGCTCCTTGAGCAGATGATATCTGTTGAGAGTAGTATGCGTTTTTCGCGGTACGCAGTAATTTCTGGACATTTGCTCTAGACTCTCGGTATTTCTCTTTATGATGAAAGGAATTCGTTATGGTGGCTTTCTTGTAGAGCTTATCACGGTCTTTCATGGCAAGTCGCAGATCCTGAGTTACCCAAGGCTTGTGATTAGGTGAAATTTTGTAAGTGACAAATGGAGCTGACTGGTCAAGAGCTGATTTTATGACGTCATTAAAGCACTGGACCTTTTCGTTGAGATCAGTGGCACTCAATACTTTCGGTAACTGGAGTGATAAATTCTCACCGTATTGTAGCCTATTAAAGTTTTTAAACGAACGCTTACAGACTGTTTTAGGGCGTCGTTTGCCAAGGCTGAACTTGAAGTTCAGGTCTATTCGATCATGGCCAATGGTGAATGGAGCTTCTGATTTGGAGAAACCAGTGACTTGTTGAAGAGAACTTACAATAAATAGGTCGATCCACGTATGAGACATTTGACGTTCTGCATTGAAAGCGTGATGAGTAGCATCAGAGACCACAAGTTCGAGAGAGTAATCATTCAATGCCTTGTGCAAGTACTTCGAACTATATCCGTTAGTAGCCATGTTGATATTAAAATCACCCGTAATGATAATAGACGTGTACTTTGGTAAAAACTTAGATAAGATATCGAAAAATTCATTAGGAAGACGTGCGTCAGGAGGTCTATATAAGACAGCAAATAAGAGTTTGTCATTGCCTGATTGTACTTCACATAAAATGTATTCAGGGTGACTAGGACGTGAGGGAGAGAGAGAGAGAGAGAGAGAGAGAGAGAGAGAGAGAGAGAGAGAGGGGAGAGAGAGAGAGAGAGAGAGAGAGAGAGAGAGAGAGAGAGAGAGAGAGAGAGAGAGAGAGAGAGAGAATCCACTTGCTCGTCGCGGAGCGAGTGAGGATCCGGGACCGCCAGAAAGTGATCGGAGCCGAACGAGTACTCACTCCGACGATGAAGGAGATCATCCGCGACAACGAGAAGGAAACCACCCTTGAGCATTGGCAAACTGAGTGGGATTCGCCATTTGCGAACGGCAGATGGACGCACCGGCTGATCCGTGACGTAGCCAAGTGGGCGGAACGCACCCACGGAGAGATGGACTACTGGACGACGCAGGCACTGAGCGATCATGGTTGCTTCGGTTCCTATCTAACCAGGTTCAAGAAGAGGACGACCCCAGCATGTCAGTCATGCGGGGACGAATGGGATGACGCCGAACATGCCCTGTTCAAGTGCAGCGACACCCGGAGAGAGCGCGCCGAGCTGGATGAATGGCTGGGTGCTCAACTAACACCTGAGAATCTCGTCCCGTACTTGCTCCGCAACCAGGAGACATGGGATAGACTCACCGGATACATCAAGCTGGTGATGACCCGCAAAGAGGAGAAAGAGAGGGAAGTAAGGCGCCTCGAAGCAGGCGAATTACAGTGACTCTGCCGATTGAAACAGAAGAGGCCCAAATGATTCCAGGAGGAATCTGATGCACTGAAGAGGGAAGAGAGAAGAAAGAAGAAAGAGAGGGAACAATGAAGAATGAAGATAGAAGATGCCGACAAGTGGCCGAAGAGAGAAGATAGAGAAGAGGAACGCTCGCAATCGAGCGCGAGACATGCCGCTCATCCTGAAGTAATGCTCACGCGGTTCCGGGATGAGATGGTAGATGCAGGTGGATCTCCTTCTTGATTGCCCGATGCCCTAGGTATCGGACATCGAGGGGAGAGGGATATTACACGGCCGGGCCCACCTCTCGGTGGGCCCCACCCAAACCCGTGTCCCGCCTGGTATGGCCTGCGTGGGCTATGCGTAGTCCGCGTAAGCTGAACCAGTCCGGTGTCTGGGGACGGATCCGAGGGATCCTGAGGCAGATTTTGCCCTCTAACCACCTTAAAAAAAATAAAAAAAGAAAAAAAAAGAGAGAGAGAGGGAGAGAGAGAGAGAGAGAGAGAGAGAGAGAGATCGATAGATAGATAGACGTCCTTTATTCGCCCGGAGGCAAAAATCAAATATCACATGTGGGATACATATGTCGTATAAATAGAAATTATCAATTAATATAAATAAATCTTTTGGTCAAGGACAGGTAGGTTATCACAAGTTGTGACTAGTCAAGATTGCAGCAACAAAGGCTGCTTAAAAAACATTTAATAAATGGGACGAAGGCTCAACAAAATATCGCAGTTATCTTCTAATCAGTCATGTAACAGGTTGTGAGTATAATCACAGTCCATATAAAAAGAGAAGAGCCCAATGACCTTCAAAGATTGAAGTAATGCTTCTTGTCCACATCAATTATCTGGGGAGGCTGTGAACGAAGGAATTCTTTCAAAGCATCCTTAAAAATCGAAATTTTTGCGATCTGCCGAAAACCCGAAGGGAGAAAGTTCCAGAAATGAGCACACTGGACTTGGAAAGATCGTCTCCCGTACTCGAGTCTCATTCTGGGTACTTTGAGTTCCTGCTCTTGTGCATTCTCACGCCCAGGGCGCTCGGATTGGTGCCTGGTGAACATTGCAGACAGGTAACCAGGTTCCCTCATGTGCATGATCTTGTACATGATAATGCCTGCAAAGTACATTCGCCGCGAATCAGTACGCAACCAATCCAAGCTGTCCCTGAACGGAGTGATGTGCTCGTCTCTCCTAAGATCAAGAATGTATCTCACAAATGAATTGCTCAGTCGCTGTATCCGTTGCCGCTGTTCGTCCGCTGCGTCAAGATACGTGACCGTGCAGTAGTCCAGATGAGGCTGGACTAACGCCTCGACTAGTCGAATGCGAAGAGTCCTGGTGATGCATGCCCTAAAAAACCGCAAACTGTATAGGGCCCCGTTGACTTTCTTTGTCACTCGATTAGTTTGCGGTTTCCACGACAATCCGCTATCTAAAACAACACCAAGGCTCACGACTGTATCACTGAAAGGGACGAAAACTCCTTCCTGTATCTCAACCCCTGGCAAGTCCATACTTTTCAGATCTTTGATATTCCTCTCAGAAGAGAAAAAGATTGCTTTGGTCTTACCAGCGTTGAGACGCAGGCCGGAGCCCGCAGCCCAATCAGCAACGAGTCGCCCCACTTCTCCTAATCGAGCGATCCCCTCTCTGATCTTATTTTTCTCCACCTGGAGATAAATTTGGAGGTCATCAGCGTAAAAGAGATGATCTACCGACTTCCCGTTCAGTAACCCGGGCAAGTCATTGACATACAAACTAAAGAGTAAAGGTCCAAGAACGGAGCCCTGCGGAACACCCAGATTGGTTGCAAGCCAATCAGAATCCCCATTTTTAGAGGTGACTAGTTGGGTGCGACCTTGTAAATATGATTCGATCCACAGGAGGGCCGATCGTGAGAAACCCAGTTGTCGGAGTTTACTCAGAAGTTTCGTTGGTGATATCGTGTCAAAGGCTTTGCTGAAGTCAAAGAGCAGTAATTGGGTGATCTTTTTCCTATCGATGCCTAGTCTAATGTCATCTGTCAATTTCAGCAAAGCTGTCTGGGTACTGTGGTGTTGCCTGAAACCAGCCTGGAAGCGATCTAATAATTTTTCTTTCTTCAAGTACTCCGTGATTTGGTCGTGTGCAACCTTTTCGAGAACCTTGGAGAGAAAGCACAGCAGCGCTATAGGGCGGAAATCCGAGACTGATGATGGAGCTGCAGTCTTCTTCAGCGCAATCAGCTGTGCTTTCTTCCAAGCCTCAGGGAAAATGCTGTGAGCGAAAGAGGAGTTAAAAATATGTACAATAAGGTCACCTAACGCCGGGAGAGCCTTCGCGATCACACTTTGAGGAATTCCGTCTGCCCCACGAGCCTGTGAGGAGAAATGTTTTATAGCAAGGACTACTTCATTGAAATTGGTTGGCTTGAATTTGAAACCCTCCTCTGGAGCCACCATAATTTCATCCATCGCATCTTCTATATTTTCGTGGGGCGAGACAGAGACTCCCGCAAAGTGAGCGTTCAACTCACCCGGGGTGAAGCCGTGAAGCTCCTCCTCTTTGCTCTAGGACAAAAGGCCGAGGTTACGCATTTCCTTCCAAATATTTTTATGTTGATCGAGAGCGTCTGAAAGGTGATTCTGAATGAAGGAATTCTGCTCTTTTTCGATGCGCACGTCAACTTCTTCACTGAGGCGAAAGAACTCATTTTGAAGCTCAGAACACTTGCGCAGGTTGCATTGATTTCGCTCCCAGCGCCTACGCGTCGCAACTCGCTTCTTAATGAGTGATTTCAGCTCGGGACCAATCCAAGGAGCATCACCTTTACGAGGGTAAGTCGTTTTTTCCGGTGCTAGTTCGTCCAAAACAACTTTTGAGTTTTCATTAAGACAATTAATTGCATCTTCCAAGCTAGTTTCAGCATTATTGAGCGCTGTCCAGTCACAGCGAAGCAGGCGATCATTCAACTGCTCTGGAGTGATGTTACGAAAATCCCTGTAAGTGAAGGAATTTTTAGGCGGAGCAGGAGTGAAGACGTTGATGGTCATGTCAATGACCGCGTGCCTGCCAAAACTGGGCAATAGTCTGTTTCGTGAGTCGGTAATGATGTCATTCTCATCTACGTACATGTGATCAATCCATTTGTGAGATACATTGGAGGTGTGTTGGTGAGTCGCGCCATGCTGCACAATCTGTAGGGACAGTTCTTCCGTCAGTGCAGTCAACGTCTTTGTGTCAGGATGAGCTGGGTCCAGCAAGTCTGCGTTCAGATCCCCCATGATAACTTTGTGGCTAAAGCCACCACACAGTCGGCGTAGTGACCCGAAAAGCCCATCGTCCTTCTGCATGGCGACCTTTGGGGGCCTATAAATCACACCTACTAAAATAGATGGTGAACCGCTCTGCTGCACGCCACAAAACAAGTATTCAGGGATGCCGGGACACCCTGGCCCAGAAGTATTAGACTAGGCAAGCCTCTCCACTTTGAAATCATTGCGCACATACAGAGCAACCCCACCACCGTTTCTGTTGCGGTCTTGCCGCAACAACGAATAACCTGGGATCTGAACAAGACTGTCGTCCACGAACTCATCCAGCCACGACTCAGCTACTCCAAAAAGATGGTAGGAGGGGTCGGTAGCGACGAGCAGACGCAGATGCTCAATCTTATCCGTTAAGGAATTAAGATTGATAAACCCTGTCTTTAAGGAACCGCCACTCCCTTTAGACCCTCCGGCAGCTGTATCTAGTCAGGGAGTCCTCAAAGGTGCTGCCGTCGGAGCTGTACTTTGCTCTGGAACGGTAGAACTGTTCCCGGTGCTGTTCGTGGACTCACGAGTAGGTCCTCGAACAGTTCGACACGCCGTTTGAATGACATGCAGTTCAGTGAGCGACTCAAACGCATACGCCCTCTCGCCATTTCTGCCCCTGACCCAGAAACGTCCACCACTGTGCCAAACATATTTGGAGCCCAAACCCCGTGCAAGTGGCCTCAAATGAACATATTCCTTATATTTGTCACGGGGTAACATCTCATTGATGAAAATCTTTCGGTCCGGCACGTGGGTTTTCGCTTCAGGGTCGAGAAATGTGGGCTCGATATTATGAGCTGTGGAATAATTGTTGGCAATCGAGCGCTTGGCTTTCATCGGCTCCCTGACTAGGCGGCTGCACGAGAGTTGGATTACGCAAGATGGGAGAGAACGTGAGTGAGGACGTGAGTTAACGATGGAAGCCTGGGACAATGAATTTGACGTACTGTTGTTGCGCGTCAGAGACGCCTTTCCAGACACACGTCCGGGCTGCAGAACACGAACATCAAGAATGTTTTCCCTCTCCAGTGAAGGAAGTATGGACTTGAGTACTGCAAAGGAAATGTTACATACCTCTTCCTCCGAGGCAGTAGAGTCTTTTTTCAAAGCTCCAGTTATAATGAGTTGGTTGCACTCAAGACCATCACCCCTGAGTTTAGTGCCCTGCCGCCCAGCATGAGAGTGGTCTGACGAATCCGTTCTGAATTGAGGGGCCCCCGCAGAGGATTGATGTGGAAACTTAGGAGTAGAAGGCTCAATTTCATCAGTATTGCTAGTATCCCGCAGAGTACTCTGTTTACCCTTTATAAATTGAGTGAGACTCAAAATCTGACTCTTCATCAAGGTATTTTGCTCGAGGAGCAGCCCACGATCCAAGCGCAACTCCTCCAGCTTGGAGTTTCGCTTCTCAATAATTTCTTCCAGGGCCGACATTCGTGCCAACAGTCGGTCATCCGCCTCTCTCACTGCTGGTGTGGAAGACGGAGGAGGAATGGCTACGCCCTGGCGCCCTAGGAGAGACATTATTTCGTCGAGCCGCTTCTGAGTTGAGTCATTTCGTTGAGTGAAGAGGTCCAAAGTACTCTGCGGGATGAAAAACCACTTATCTCTAACAGTTTCTGGAGCTGACGTTGACGCTGGGGTTGTTGGCTGGACAGGTGTTCCATCGTAGCCATGTTGGGATGAGCCACCACCAGCCTCCGAAGATGTTGGTGAGAGTGGTGGTTGCAATGCGTCATCTCCGCCAGTGGGACATGAGGCGTCCATAGGGGCTTCCGTAGCTCCAGTTCGAATTGCCGCGCCACTAGCAGTGTGGGCTGTGGTGCTGCCATCGCCGCGAGCTGGTAGTGCAGCAGACGACAGGCACGGCTCGCGAGAGGCAGGAGCGCCTTTGGTGGTGGGAGGCTTCTCGATACGGCCTGTGACAGGGGCCTGCGGGGGGAGGGGTGATGTCCCCACCTTGCTGTGAGCATTGAGCCGTGCTTGAGTGGTAGTAGACAGGCCACTCATACTAGCACGCGTGCGGGTTTTCTCCATCTCTCTCTGTCTGACGTACTTCGTGCTGCGTCTAGCAGCCGAAACCGTCTGCTTCACTGCACTCGACGACGCTGTATTAGGTGGATTTTTACTCACCTCATGACACATCACGCATAACCATTTGTTGCTCGATGTTTTTGAGCACTTAGCGTGAGCAAACCGTTTGCAGGTGCTGCATTGCTTGCTGCCAGTGCGTAGAATATTGCTGCAGATGTGGCAGGTCGAGTTGGGCATCATGGTATAGCAGACAGCAGTGATGTGACAGAGCGTGATTCAGACGATCGCCGAGCATGCGCAGAGAGATCGGTTTCGGCGCCAAGCACCGTGCTGATATTCCTTCAGTTGTTAGTCGATTGCAGAAATTGGAATAATTCCTCTCAGGCTCGAGTCTGATCCATGCAGCAATGCTCCAAAAGTATGAGCCTGCGAGAGGATATCCAATCTGCAAAAAGAGGTCCCTCGGGACAACGTTTTGTTGGTGAGAAATAACATTCAACACGGAGCGATATAAAGTGTGTGTGGATGTACTCACCGCCAGAGAGAGAGAGAGAGAGAGAGAGAGAGAGAGAGAGAGAGAGAGAGAGAGAGAGATTGATTGATTGATTGATTGATAATTTATTACCCTGGGACAGTGGGTCCCGTGGGGCATAACACATAATACAATATCTGTGTAATACAAATATATGGAATTATATTATAATATAAAAGTATAAAAATATAAAAATATAAAAGTATACAAATGTATGAACTATATACATGAATATAAAATACGTAAGTGTAGATAAGACCGTGCATTGAATTAGACTTTTATCACTAGTTTTCTATCACACTCCAAATCTTCTGCTCAAATAATGCGTGCTCACTAGTCAACACGCTTTCGGGTAAGATTCAAATGCATTTACAGATCGACATCAGGTTCCGACTCCAAATTGATGAGATGATTGAGTAGGTGGGATTTGAAGGAGGTGAGAGAGGTGGAATCGCGCGGCAAGGAGGTAATAGGTTTAGGGAGTTTATTCCAGTAATAGCAGGCAGAGATATGGAAGGAGTTCCTGTAGGTTGAGGTACGGCTGTTGGGTACCAGTAAGTCACCTGTTTGGAGTCGGACTGATCTGAGAAGTCCGGTGTTACAAACTTCAATTATGTTCCTAGCGAGGTACGAGGGTTCACGAGTCTTGAGCGTTTGGAAGAGTAGGCTCGCCAGGAAGTACTCTCTCCGGGCTTTGACTGTAAGCCAGCCTAGCCTTATCCGGTAGGGGGTTACGTGGTCTCGCCATGGTATATTTCCAAAAACGAATCGCGTACAAGCATTTTGAGCTCTCTGTAGCCTGAGATTTTGTTCATTTGTGACATCGTGGTAAACTAGGCAAGCATAGTCAAAGAATGGGAGTATGAGAGTTTGGACGAGTGATTTGCGTAATGAGAATGATAGGGCATGTTGATGAGGTCGCAGTTGCCTTAGTGTGCCGAATACTCTCTGGCAGATATATGATATATGCTTTCCCCAGTCCAGATTAGACGTTATAAAGACTCCTAGGTTCTTAGCTTCGGACACAAAATCAACGGGCAGACCGTTAATCATGAGACGAGGTAGCTCGCTCATGTTGAGATGACGAATATTTTCAGAGCTACCTAGTATCATTACTTTGGTCTTCTTGAGGTTCAAGCTCAGTCCATTGAGAGTAGCCCATGTATGTATCGCGTTAGCATCCGATTCCACAAGTTTAAGACACTCTATGAGATCATGACGGTGGCAACTGCGGTATATTTGTGTGTCATCAGCATAAATCATGTGGCGTGTGTAGCGTAGGACTTTCGGCAGGTCATTAATGAATATAGAAAATAGGAGGGGACCAAGTACCGATCCCTGAGGTACACCCGCTCCTGTCTTTATCCAATCTGATACGGTACCCCCATCATCAATGACTGCTTGGCATCTGTCCGCTAAGTAAGATAGGAACCACTTTATAGCAAGATCATCTACATTGAAAGCACGGAGCTTACGAATAAGTATGTCATGAGGGATTTTGTCAAAGGCCTTTGAGAAATCAAAGAGAACAAGAACCGTGTACATGGATTTGTCGATACCAGCACGCACATTGTCTAATACACCTAGCAGTGCTGTTTGTGTACTGTGACCCTCACGAAAACCAGCTTGGTAGGGATCTAAGAGCTTGTTCAATTCAATGTGTTTCTTGAGCTGGTTCGCGACAATTTTTTCAAGGACCTTTGAGCATTCAGAGAGTCTGGCAATTGGTCTCAGATCAGTAACGTCCGTTAAAGTATTCGTTTTGGGGATCGGTGTGATCAGGGTGCGTTTCCACAATTCAGGATAAGAAGCACGCGTGATCGAGGTGTTGAAGATGTTAGTCACGGGGTCCAGAATCTCAGGGCATGAGGTTACGAGTGTTCTGATGGTGAGGTCATCAATGCCATGAGTTTTTGACTTCATTGTCAGGAGCGTGCGCATGACCTCTTCTTGGTCAGTTAGTGACAATGAGAACGGCGATATGGCTGGTAAAGGTGTGTGGTTATGACTGTTGTGATTATTGTGAGGTGCAGGATTCGAGATTGAAGCAAAATGAGAGTTTATGGAGTTGAGCGTGAAATGATTGAATGGAGAAGGTTGATTCGATGCGACTATGCCTAGCCCATTGAGAGTATTCCATAGCTTGCCTGCTCCTTGAGCAGATGATATCTGTTGAGAGTAGTATGCGTTTTTCGCGGTACGCAGTAATTTCTGGACATTTGCTCTAGACTCTCGGTATTTCTCTTTATGATGAAAGGAATTCGTTATGGTGGCTTTCTTGTAGAGCTTATCACGGTCTTTCATGGCAAGTCGCAGATCCTGAGTTACCCAAGGCTTGTGATTAGGTGAAATTTTGTAAGTGACAAATGGAGCTGACTGGTCAAGAGCTGATTTTATGACGTCATTAAAGCACTGGACCTTTTCGTTGAGATCAGTGGCACTCAATACTTTCGGTAACTGGAGTGATAAATTCTCACCGTATTGTAGCCTATTAAAGTTTTTAAACGAACGCTTACAGACTGTTTTAGGGCGTCGTTTGCCAAGGCTGAACTTGAAGTTCAGGTCTATTCGATCATGGCCAATGGTGAATGGAGCTTCTGATTTGGAGAAACCAGTGACTTGTTGAAGAGAACTTACAATAAATAGGTCGATCCACGTATGAGACATTTGACGTTCTGCATTGAAAGCGTGATGAGTAGCATCAGAGACCACAAGTTCGAGAGAGTAATCATTCAATGCCTTGTGCAAGTACTTCGAACTATATCCGTTAGTAGCCATGTTGATATTAAAATCACCCGTAATGATAATAGACGTGTACTTTGGTAAAAACTTAGATAAGATATCGAAAAATTCATTAGGAAGACGTGCGTCAGGAGGTCTATATAAGACAGCAAATAAGAGTTTGTCATTGCCTGATTGTACTTCACATAAAATGTATTCAGGGTGACTAGGACGTGAGGAATCAGACTTGACAAGGACTTTACAGTTTAAACAATTATTAACGTAGATTGCAATTCCACCTCCACTACGGCCAACTCTGTCATTACGGATCAGATTGTAATTTGGAATCATCATACTTGTATCAGTATCAAGTTCACCTAGATGACTCTCAGTCACTGCAAATATATGCTTGGGTGCTTCTAAAAGGTAAGCTTCAACATTTTCATGGTATTTAACAAGGCTATAGATATTTACATGTGAGATTTCCAAGCTAGTTTGTATATCTGGGGATACTGAGTGTCAAATCATTTTAGCGAGATCAGTTTCGGATGAGATGACGAGTCTTTCTGCATTAGCATTTTTACGAACATAAATGGTTCCACTTCTAACCCATACCCTTTCATAGCCGCGGGACTTAGCAGCAGCACGAACTTTACCAAGGAGCTTGTAGATGTGAGGTGGCAAATATTCATTCAAATACAATTTACGTTGAAGACGGTCAGCTAATTCAGGAAAGATATCTGTTGCCGGTAAGTCTCCGTGAGTGAATTTTAGACGCATGATTTCATTGCGAATTGGGATAGACTTGCATCTAATGAAAAGGGTAAATAGTTGGCTGCTTGGTCCCGCGCCTACTGTGTCGGAGTATGCGGTGGTTTGAGAGAGAGAGAGAGAGAGAGAGAGAGAGAGAGAGAGAGAGAGAGAGAGAGAGAGAGAGAGAGAGAGAGAGAGAGAGAGAGAGAGAGAGAGAAAGAGATCTTGGGTAGACGCGCGAACGAAGCGCTAGCCCGAGTCTACGAGTGGATGATTAGCAGGCTTCTGGAGCTCGCTGTCAAGAAGTGCGAAGCAATCGTGGTCACAAGGCGTAGGAAGTTTGACTTACCCCGGTTTTATATCAACGGGCAAGAGATTCCATGGAAGACAGAGCTGAAATACCTCGGTGTATGGCTCGACGACAAGTGGTCGTTCAAGAAGCACATCCAGGAAGCCGCCCAGAAGGCGAGCAAGGTCGGTGCGGCGCTCCAGCGGCTTATGCCGAATATCGGAGGACCCAAGGAAAAGAGGCGCGCACTTGTCAACACCGTCACTACCTCCATCATGCTGTACGATGCACCCGTGTGGGGGAAGAGGGTAGAGAAGACCATCATCGAGAAGAGAATGGGGCCTGTCCACCGAAGAGCGGCCCTGAGGAGTATCCGTGCCTACCGCACTGTGTCAGGAGATGCGGCTTACGTATTGGCGAGTACTCCGCCCATCCACTTGCTCGTCGCGGAGCGAGTGAGGATCTGGGACCGCCAGAAAGTGATCGGAGCCGAACGAGTACTCACTCCGACGATGAAGGAGATCATCCGCGACAACGAGAAGGAAACCACCCTTGAGCATTGGCAAACTGAGTGGGATCCGCCATTTGCGAACGGCAGATGGACGCACCGGCTGATCCGTGACGTAGCCAAGTGGGCGGAACGCACCCACGGAGAGATGGACTACTGGACGACGCAGGCACTGAGCGATCATGGTTGCTTCGGTTCCTATCTAACCAGGTTCAAGAAGAGGACGACCCCAGCATGTCAGTCATGCGGGGACGAATGGGATGACGCCGAACATGCCCTGTTCAAGTGCAGCGACACCCGGAGGGAGCGCGCCGAGCTGGATGAATGGCTGGGTGCTCAACTAACACCTGAGAATCTCGTCCCGTACTTACTCCGCAACCAGGAGACATGGGATAGACTCACCGGATACATCAAGCTGGTGATGACCCACAAAGAGGAGAAAGAGAGGGAAGTAAGGCGCCTCGAAGCAGGCGAATTACAGTGACTCTGCCGATTGAAACAGAAGAGGCCCAAATGATTCCAGGAGGAATCTGATGCACTGAAGAGGGAAGAAAGAAGAAAGAAGAGAGGAGAAAGAAGAAAGAGAGGGAACAATGAAGAGTGAAGATAGAAGATGCCGACAAGTGGCCGAAGAGAGAAGATGGAGAAGAGGAACGCTCGCAATCGAGCGCGAGACATGCCGCTCATCCTGAAGTAATGCTCACGCGGTTCCGGGATGAGATGGTAGATGCAGGTGGATCTCCTTCTTGATTGCCCGATGCCCTAGGTATCGGACATCGAGGGGAGAGGGATATTACACGGCCGGGCCCACCTCTCGGTGGGCCCCACCCAAACCCGTGTCCCGCCTGGTATGGCCTGCGTGGGCTATGCGTAGTCCGCGTAAGCTGAACCAGTCCGGTGTCTGGGGACGGATCTGAGGGATCCTGAGGCAGATTTTGTCCTCTAACCACCTTAAAAAAAAAAAAGAAAAAAAAAGAGAGAGAGAGAGAGAGAGAGAGAGAGAGAGAAGCCAAAAAGAGAAAAACGCGAAGGTTGCTGCAGAAGCGCAAGCGGCGGCAGACAAGCTGATGAAGATCAACCCCGCGATCAAGATCCAGCTCACGCAAGACAAGAACAAGGAAGACGATACCGCCGATTCCAGTTCGGATTCAGGGGACTCTAACACCACCACGGAGTCCCAGAAGTCAGAAGACACCCTGACATCCAAGAACTGTGACCGCGGACTCGAAAAAGGGCAAAAAATACCGGAGGATATAGACATCGATCGGTTCCCCACACCTGAGAAGGCCAGTCAACAAAGAAGTGGAGACAAGGCCCCCGATCTAATGGAAGGATGGAGGGACTTGAAAATGTGCCGAGAACAGATGGAGGAGAAGACTCATCTTCTCCTCGACCACCTGAACTTGGTCATAGGGATAGCCGAGTCTGCCTCCAACATCCCAGAAGGAACTCAGGGCGACATGGAAGAGCTCAAGAAGATTGGCCACGCTCTCGTAGGCCTACTTGCGGCAGACAAAGGGGAGAGAGCAGCTTTCGAGACCACACTTCTCGAAGCGGAGAAGACCCTAAAAATGAAGAGGAGTGCGCAGCCCTCTGGGCCAGCCGCATCGGGAAGCGGCACACAGGGAAGGGGGGCGAATAAACCGGAATCGCGACAAGGGAAACAGCACGATACGAAGAGGACGCGACGTGGACATTCATCGGGAGCCCTCGAAACACCGCGCTCGACATCGACTCCTAATAGGCCCAAGCAGGACGGGCCTTGGCAGGGAGTGGTCTCTAAGAGGAATACGAAGAGGGCAAAGAAGAGCGGTCGATCAAGTGACACCGCTGGGGAGAAGGCAAAAATGAAGCCAAGAAAAGCGAAACCCGACGCCGTTCTCGGCACGGCAAACCAAGGTGGGTCAAGCTACGCAGATATGCTGCGCAAGATAAAGACGGATGACCTTGATGAAGAAGTGAGCTCTAAAATCACGGGCATCCGCAAGACACAGGAAGGACAAATCCTCATTGAACTGAGGAAGGGCGCCGACGCCGCAGACATCAAAGCGGCTCTGACACCAGTCGTCGGGCAAGAAGGGGCTGTCCACTGCCTCGCAAATAGCATGACCCTCAAGGTTCTTGGAGTCGACTACGATGTCGACAAAACTGAAGTGCAGCAGGACCTCGCGAAGGCCCTACCAGAAAACGAGGATGGAGCCGTAATAGTCAAGAGCCTGCGAAGCGGTTCCCGGGGCACCCAAACAGCGGTTGTATCCATCCCAGCGAGGCTCGCTCACCGCCTCCTGGACTGGAAAGAACCCAAGGTCGGATGGAGCAGAGTGAGAATCCGCGAGAAGGGTGGCATCCCACGCTGCTATAACTGCCTAAAATATGGCCACAAGGCCTCAGGCTGCAAAAAAGAGAAGGCAGAGGAACGTCAACCGAAACTCTGCTTCCAGTGCGGTGAACCAGGACACCTCGCCGCTACCTGTAAAGAGAAACCAAAATGCCTCAGCTGCGTGGCTATCGGAACCAGATCTGACCACAGGTCGGGCTCCAGCAACTGCACAGCCTACCAAAACGCGAGGGCGACATATAGACGCAGCAGGGGGGAAGAAATGGCTAACATTATCCAAGCCAACCTCAGGAGAAGCGGGGACGCTTGTGACCTCCTACACACTACCGCCAGAGAAGGAGGTATCGATGTTCTGATCATCTCCGAACCGCCTCGGAAGCGTGAACTTTCCCGATCCACATTCGATCACTGGGGGACCTCTGTAATTCAGATCACGAATCCCGCGATCCGCGAGACTGAACCAGCTGTTAGTGGCCGCGGTTATGCTCGAAAGACCATAGGGGGTACACCCTCGTGTACGACACTGACGAGGGACAAGAGATTCGGGTACTGTCTGCCGGAATCGGACAGGGATCGGTTTCCGGGCCGTTCAACTGGAACACCCAGTACGACAGCTTACTGTCTATCGAACTGCCAGAAGGAGTGACAATAGTGGCTTTCGCGGACGACGCGGGACTCATTGTATGGGCTGACAACGAGGAACTCTTGGGTAGACGCGCGGACGAAGCGCTGGCCCGAGTCTACGAGTGAATGATTAGCAGGCTTCTGGAGCTCGCTGTCAAGAAGTGCGAAGCAATCGTGGTCACAAGGCGTAGGAAGTTCGACTTACCCCGGTTTTATATTAACGGGCAAGAGATTTCATGGAAAACAGAGCTGAAATACCTCGGTGTATGGCTCGACGACAAGTGGTCGTTCAAGAAGCACATCCAGGAAGCCGCCCAGAAGGCGAGCAGGGTTGGTGCGGCGCTCCAGCGGCTCATGCCGAATATCGGAGGACCCAAGGAAAAGAGGCGCGCACTTCTCAACACCGTCACCACCTCCATCATGCTGTACGGTGCACCCGTATGGGGAAAGAGAGTAGAGAAGACCATCATCGAGAAGAGAATGGGGCCTGTCCATCGAAGAGCGGCCCTGAGGAGTATCCGTGCCTACCGCACCGTTTCAGGAGATGCGGCTCACGTATTGGCGAGTACTCCGCCCATCCACTTGCTCGTCGCGGAGCGAGTGAGGATCTGGGACCGCCAGAAAGCGGTCGGAGCCGAACGAGTACTCACTCCAACGATGAAGGAGATCATCCGCGACAACGAGGAGGAAACCACCCTTGAGCATTGGCAAACTGAGTGGGATTCGTCATTTGCAAATGGCAGATGGACGCACCGGCTGAACCGTGACGTAGCCAAATGGACGGAACGCACCCACGGAGAGATAGATTACTTGACGACGCAAGCACTGAGTGACCGCGGTTGCTTCGGTGTCTATCTGACCCGGTTCAAGAAGAGGACATCCCCAGCATGCCAGTCATGCGGAGACAACTGGGATGACGCTGAACACGCCCTGTTCACGTGCAACGACACACAAAGAGAGCGCGCCGAGTTGGATGAATGGCTGGGTGCTCAACTGACACCTGAGAATCTCGTCCCGTACTCACTCCGCAACCAGGAGACATGGGATAGAGTTACCGGATACATCAAGCTGGTGATGACCCGTAAGGAGGAGAAAGGGAGGGAGGTGAGGCGCCCCGATGCCGGTGAACTACAGTAAACCTGCCGATTCAAACAGAAGAGGTCCAAATGGTTCCAGGAGGAATATGATGGACTGGAGAGGGAAGGAAGAAGAGAGAAGATCGAAGATCGAAGATCGAAGATCGAAGAAAGAAGAATGAAGAATGAAGAGATGGAGGAAGATCGAGGGAAGGGGAACAACACCTGCGAGTCGTCAGAAGAGAGACGCTCGATCCTGAGCGCGAGACGCCGCCGGCCCTGAAGTAATGCTCACGCGGTGCTCGGGCCGGATTGGTAAGTTGGTGGATCTCTCCCTCGTCCAATGGCCGGCGCCAACGGAGAAGTAAGAGAGGGTTCACCCGGTTCGGATGGCCGTATCGATGCGGATTCCAGCCCGGGACTGTGGGGAGGTGCTGGCCAGCCGTGTTTGGCTGACCGGTGTCTCTCCTTCGTACGTCGCAGCGTATTCGACCTACAACCACCTTAGAAGAAAAGAAAAAAAAGAGAGAGAGAGAGAAAACAGGAGAGGTCCAAATGGTTCCAGAAGGAATATGATGGACTGAAGAGGGAAGGAAGAAGAGAGAAGATCGAAGATCGAAGAAAGAAGAAAGAAGAATGAAGAGATGGAAGAAGATCGAAGAAAGGGAAAAAACACCTGCGAGTCGTGAGAAGAGAGACGCTCGATCCCGAGCGCGAGACGCCGCACTACCGGCAGTCCGGTCAATGTTGTGCCATTAAGCCCATGTAATCATATGGGCTTAATGGCACAACATTTACCGGACTGCCGGTCGTGCGCCGCCGGCCCTGGAGTAACGCTCACGCGGTGCCGGGGCCGGATTAGTAAGTTAGTGGATCTCTCCCTTGTCCAATGGCCGGCGCCAACGGAGAAGGAAGAGAGGGTTTACCCGGTTCGGATGGCCGTATCGATGCGGATCCCAGCCCGGGACTGTTGGGGAGGTGCTGGCCAGCCGTGTTTGGCTGACCGGTGCCTCTCCTTCGTACGTCGCAGCGTATTCGCCCTACAACCACCAAAAAAAAAGAGAGAGAAAACAGAAGAGGTCCAAATGGTTCCAGGAGGAATATGATGGACTGGAGAGGGAAGGAAGAAGAGAGAAGATTGAAGATCAAAGGAAGGAGAAAGAAAATAGAAGAGATGGAAGAAGGTGGAAGAAAGGGAAACAACACCTGCGAGTCGTGAGGAGAGGGACGCTCGATCCTGAGCGCGAGACGCCGCCAGCCCTGGAGTAATGCTCAGGCGGTGCCGGGGCCGGATTGGTAAGTTAGTGGATCTCTCCCTTGTCCAATGGCCGGCGCCAACGGAGGAGGAAGAAAGGGTTTACCCGGTTCGGATGGCCGTATCGATGCAGATTCCAGCCCGGGACTGTTGGGGAGGTGCTGGCCAGCCGTGTTTGGCTGACCGGTGCCTCTCCTTCGTACGTCGCAGCGTATTCGCCCTACAACCACCTTAGAAAAAAAAAAGAGAATGAGAGAGTGAGCAGTGCCACTGAAGTGGTCCAAAAGGTTCCAGGAGAAATGTGATGGACTGAAGAGGGAAGGAAGGGGAGAGAAAATCGAAGAAACAAGAAAGAAGAAAGGAGAATGAAGAGATGGAAGAAGATCGAAGAAAGGGAAAAAACATCTGCGAGTCGTGAGGAGAGAGACACTCGATCCTGAGCGCGAGACGCCGCACTACCGTCAGTCCGGTAAATGTTGTGCCATTAAGCCCATGTAATCATACGGGCTTAATGGCACAACAATTACCGGACTGCCGGTAGTGCGCTGCCGGCCCTGGAGTAACGCTCACGCGGTGCCGGGGCCGGATTGGTAAGTTAGTGGATCTCTCCCTTGTCCAATGGCCGGCGCCAACGGAGAAGGAAGAGAGGGTTCACCCGGTTCGGATGGCCGTATCGATGCGGATTCCAGCCCGGGACTGTTGGGGAGGTGCTGGCCAGCCGTGTTTGGCTGACCGGTGCCTCTCCTCCGTACGTCGCAGCGTATTCGCCCTACAACCACCTTAGAAAAAAAAAAAGAGAATGAGAGAGTGAGCAGTGCCACTGAAGTGGTCCAAAAGGTTCCAGGAGAAATGTGATGGACCGAAGAGGGAAGGAAGGGGAGAGAAAATCGAAGAAACAAGAAAGAAGAAAGGAGAATGAAGAGATGGAAGAAGATCGAAGAAAGGGAAAAAACATCTGCGAGTCGTGAGGAGAGAGACGCTCGATCCTGAGCGCGAGACGCCGCACTACCGTCAGTCCGGTAAATGTTGTGCCATTAAGCCCATGTAATCATACGGGCTTAATGGCACAACATTTACCGGACTGCCGCTAGTGCGCTGCCGGCCCTGAAGTAATGCTCACGCGGTGCCGGGGCCGGATTGGTAAGTTGGTGGATCTCTCCCTGGTCTAATGGCCGGCGCCAACGGAGGAGGAAGAAAGGGTTTACCCGGTTCGGATGGCCGTATCGATGCAGATTCCAGCCCGGGACTGTTGGGGAGGTGCTGGCCAGCCGTGTTGTGCTGACCGGTGCCTCTTCTTCGTACGTCGCAGCGTATTCGCCCTACAACCACCAAAAAAAAAGAGAGAGAGAGAGAGAGAGAGAGAAAACAGAAGAGGTCCAAATGGTTCCAGGAGTAATATGATTGACTGAAGAGGGAAGGAAGAAGAGAGAAGATCGAAGATCGAAGAAAGAAGAAAGAAAAATGAAGAGATGGAAGAAGATCGAAGAAAGGGAAACAACACCTGCGAGTCGTGAGGAGAGAGACGCCGCCGGCCCTGAAGTAATGCTCACGCGGTGCCGGGGCCGGATTGGTAAGTTAGTGGATCTCTCCCTTGTCCAATGGCCGGCGCCAACGGAGAAGGAAGAGAGGGTTTACCCGGTTCGGATGGCCGTATCGATGCGGATCTCAGCCCGGGACTGTTGGGGAGGTGCTGGCCAGCCGTGTTTGGCTGACCGGTGCCTCTCCTTCGTACGTCGCAGCGTATTCGCCCTACAACCACCTTAGAAAAAAAAAAGAGAATGAGAGAGTGAGCAGTGCCACTGAAGTGGTCCAAAAGGTTCCAGGAGAAATGTGATGGACTGAAGAGGGAAGGAAGGGGAGAGAAAATCGAAGAAACAATAAAGAAGAAAGGAGAATGAAGAGATGGAAGAAGATCGAAGAAAGGGAAAAAACATCTGCGAGTCGTGAGGAGAGAGACGCTCGATCCTGAGCGCGAGACGCCGCACTACCGTCAGTCCGGTAAATGTTGTGCCATTAAGCCCATGTAATCATACGGGCTTAATGGCACAACAATTACCGGACTGGCGGTAGTGCGCTGCCGGCCCTGGAGTAACGCTCACGCGGTGCCGGGGCCGGATTGGTAAGTTAGTGGATCTCTCCCTTGTCCAATGGCCGGCGCCAACGGAGAAGGAAGAGAGGGTTCACCCGGTTCGGATGGCCGTATCGATGCGGATTCCAGCCCGGGACTGTTGGGGAGGTGCTGGCCAGCCGTGTTTGGCTGACCGGTGCCTCTCCTCCGTACGTCGCAGCGTATTCGCCCTACAACCACCTTAGAAAAAAAAAAGAGAATGAGAGAGTGAGCAGTGCCACCGAAGTGGTCCAAAAGGTTCCAGGAGAAATGTGATGGACTGAAGAGGGAAGGAAGGGGAGAGAAAATCGAAGAAACAAGAAAGAAGAAAGGAGAATGAAGAGATGGAAGAAGATCGAAGAAAGGGAAAAAACATCTGCGAGTCGTGAGGAGAGAGACGCTCGATCCTGAGCGCGAGACGCCGCACTACCGTCAGTCCGGTAAATGTTGTGCCATTAAGCCCATGTAATCATACGGGCTTAATGGCACAACATTTACCGGACTGCCGCTAGTGCGCTGCCGGCCCTGAAGTAATGCTCACGCGGTGCCGGGGCCGGATTGGTAAGTTGGTGGATCTCTCCCTGGTCTAATGGCCGGCGCCAACGGAGGAGGAAGAAAGGGTTTACCCGGTTCGGATGGCCGTATCGATGCAGATTCCAGCCCGGGACTGTTGGGGAGGTGCTGGCCAGCCGTGTTGTGCTGACCGGTGCCTCTTCTTCGTACGTCGCAGCGTATTCGCCCTACAACCACCAAAAAAAAAGAGAGAGAGAGAGAGAGAGAGAGAGAGAAAACAGAAGAGGTCCAAATGGTTCCAGGAGTAATATGATTGACTGAAGAGGGAAGGAAGGAGAGAGAAGATCGAAGATCGAAGAAAGAAGAAAGAAAAATGAAGAGATGGAAGAAGATCGAAGAAAGGGAAACAACACCTGCGAGTCGTGAGGAGAGAGACGCCGCCGGCCCTGAAGTAATGCTCACGCGGTGCCGGGGCCGGATTGGTAAGTTAGTGGATCTCTCCCTTGTTCAATGGCCGGCGCCAACGGAGAAGGAAGAGAGGGTTTACCCGGTTCGGATGGCCGTATCGATGCGGATCTCAGCCCGGGACTGTTGGGGAGGTGCTGGCCAGCCGTGTTTGGCTGACCGGTGCCTCTCCTTCGTACGTCGCAGCGTATTCGCCCTACAACCACCTTAGAAAAAAAAAAGAGAATGAGAGAGTGAGCAGTGCCACTGAAGTGGTCCAAAAGGTTCCAGGAGAAATGTGATGGACTGAAGAGGGAAGGAAGGGGAGAGAAAATCGAAGAAACAAGAAAGAAGAAAGGAGAATGAAGAGATGGAAGAAGATCGAAGAAAGGGAAAAAACATCTGCGAGTCGTGAGGAGAGAGACGCTCGATCCTGAGCGCGAGACGCCGCACTACCGTCAGTCCGGTAAATGTTGTGCCATTAAGCCCATGTAATCATACGGGCTTAATGGCACAACAATTACCGGACTGCCGGTAGTGCGCTGCCGGCCCTGGAGTAACGCTCACGCGGTGCCGGGGCCGGATTGGTAAGTTAGTGGATCTCTCCCTTGTCCAATGGCCGGCGCCAACGGAGAAGGAAGAGAGGGTTCACCCGGTTCGGATGGCCGTATCGATGCGGATTCCAGCCCGGGACTGTTGGGGAGGTGCTGGCCAGCCGTGTTTGGCTGACCGGTGCCTCTCCTCCGTACGTCGCAGCGTATTCGCCCTACAACCACCTTAAAAAAAAAAAAGAGAATGAGAGAGTGAGCAGTGCCACTGAAGTGGTCCAAAAGGTTCCAGGAGAAATGTGATGGACTGAAGAGGGAAGGAAGGGGAGAGAAAATCGAAGAAACAAGAAAGAAGAAAGGAGAATGAAGAGATGGAAGAAGATCGAAGAAAGGGAAAAAACATCTGCGAGTCGTGAGGAGAGAGACGCTCGATCCTGAGCGCGAGACGCCGCACTACCGTCAGTCCGGTAAATGTTGTGCCATTAAGCCCATGTAATCATACGGGCTTAATGGCACAACATTCACCGGACTGCCGGTAGTGCGCTGCCGGCCCTGGAGTAACGCTCACGCGGTGCCGGGGCCGGATTGGTAAGTTAGTGGATCTCTCCCTTGTCCAATGGCCGGCGCCAACGGAGAAGGAAGAGAGGGTTTACCCGGTTCGGATGGCCGTATCGATGCGGATCCCAGCCCGGGACTGTTGGGGAGGTGCTGGCCAGCCGTGTTTTGCTGACCGGTGCCTCTCCTTCGTACGTCGCAGCGTATTCGCCCTACAACCACCAAAAAAAAGAGAGAGAGAGAGAGAAAACAGAAGAGGTCCAAATGGTTCCAGGAGTAATATGATTGACTGAAGAGGGAAGGAAGAAGAGAGAAGATCGAAGATCGAAGAAAGAAGAAAGAAAAATGAAGAGATGGAAGAAGATCGAAGAAAGGGAAACAACACCTGCGAGTCGTGAGGAGAGAGACGCTCGATCCTGAGCGCGAGACGCCGCCGGCCCTGAAGTAATGCTCATGCGGTGCCGGGGCCGGATTGGTAAGTTAGTGGATCTCTCCCTTGTCCAATGGCCGGCGCCAACGGAGAAGGAAGAGAGGGTTTACCCGGTTCGGATGGCCGTATCGATGCGGATCCCAGCCCGGGACTGTTGGGGAGGTGCTGGCCAGCCGTGTTTGGCTGACCGGTGCCTCTCCTTCGTACGTCGCAGCGTATTCGCCCTACAACCACCTAAAAAAAGAGAGAGAGAGAGAGAGAGAGAGAAAACAGAAGAGGTCCAAATGGTTCCAGGAGTAATATGATTGACTGAAGAGGGAAGGAAGAAGAGAGAAGATCGAAGATCGAAGAAAGAAGAAAGAAAAATGAAGAGATGGAAGAAGATCGAAGAAAGGGAAACAACACCTGCGAGTCGTGAGGAGAGAGACGCTCGATCCTGAGCGCGAGACGCCGCCGGCCCTGAAGTAATGCTCATGCGGTGCCGGGGCCGGATTGGTAAGTTAGTGGATCTCTCCCTTGTCCAATGGCCGGCGCCAACGGAGAAGGAAGAGAGGGTTTACCCGGTTCGGATGGCCGTATCGATGCGGATCCCAGCCCGGGACTGTTGGGGAGGTGCTGGCCAGCCGTGTTTGGCTGACCGGTGCCTCTCCTCCGTACGTCGCAGCGTATTTGCTCTACAACCACCTTGGAAAAAAAAAAAAAAAAAAAAAAAAAAGAGCAGTGCCACTCAATCCAAGGCTCCACTTGCAGGGGTGCTCAACTTGAGACGCCCTTGAACGAATGCGAAGTTAACCGCATCAGTAGAAAATCCTTCCTGCCTATTCAGATGCGAAGCAAAACATCGGGAAATTTCAGTAATCACATCCAATGTGTCGTCTGCTCAGATATAGTAATAAGCACAGCCCGCCAATTACTAGTTTAGTAGACTTAACCTAACTTATATACAGCAATCAACGAGAGGCCAAGCAGTAACAATACTAAATCTCAAATTATTTACAGGAAGTCATATGAAAATAGATTTATACGAATAAAGTAGTAGCTAGTTAATGATGATATATATACATATATAATTACAAGTATGAATAGTGATATATATATATATATATACAAATGGGAATGAGTGAAATGATATGATAATGGAATATATACAGTGCATGCAAAATTAAGCGATTTTAACCGGTAGAGATGAGCAAAGAAAGACTGAATTTGATCAAATAAGTTGAAATGAGATGAGATGAGATAAGATGAGATGAGATGAGTTACTAAGGCCGAATGTTCTCTGTATGTCACATGTGATCGTAATTTGTTCCGGATGTTCTGGAACCACTGCGTCAGAGAATTTGCCTTGACAGAGAACCATCCTGGACAGAGGTTCTGGACCCAATTAGACGGAGACACAATTGTCATTCATACGGAGGATGGAGCTTCTTACATTTCTGGTGAGTGCTTCGAATTTCATGTGTCTACCTAAGATGCAAAGAGTCAGAAATATGATGTGAAAAGGAGCAAGTCAGACTCCGCAGCTCAATCACAATAATTCAAGTCAGGTGTGTTCCCTGATTTTGTTGAAGTGATTAAGCGATAATTTCAAACTTCTTTGTGTTCGGGAAGCGAGAATTTCCGTTGCTTCAGTCGCAATGACTTCGTGTCCAAGTTATCGCGCTGTGATCTCGAGCTGGTATATTTCATGATGTGGAATACAACATATTATGTATATGGCTGTTTCAGTATTCGACGAAGATCTCTTTGATCAAAACGACTGGCATATCATACAACATACCATAGCAGCTAGTTACAATCCAGAAGGCAGAATGGGAATGCCTCATGAGGCGAGAGAGTGTCCCGCCTCTATGGCCCCAGAGGCTGATGATGAAAATGAGTCGTCGTGCATGGCGAATGCAAATCCCCGAAGAAAGAAAAGCCGAACAGCACCTAGGTTGAGGCATAATGAGAGGAGATATGCACGAGGTGAACATGATGAGCGCACGTACACAGATTCGGAGCTGTCGGAGGTGGAACCTTTGGGCGGAGCAAGTACAAGGAAACGGCAGGGTCGAAAAGACGATCATGATTCACGCAGACTTATCTCAGACATAGCAGCTACTCTCCAAACAACGCTGAACTTGACACGAGCCAACAGCGAACGTCTTGCTCTAAACGACGCCAAAGTAGAGAGCTTGGCTGAGACCTGCAACAGGCAAATTCAAGAAATGAACAGAAAAATTATGTCTGTCTCTTCAATGCCAGGGCCCAGCCAGCCTACATCAGGAAGTCTGTTCAATCAAGGGGCGACATCATCATCGTCAGTCAGCTCACGTAGTATACCTTGTACTCCTCCAACCGCGCCAAATCAGCTTAACGAAGTTACACCACACGCATTGGAGATCCGCTCAAGCTCAAATCCGGCACCGTCAATCTCCTCTTCTGCTAGTCAACCAGCTGGTATACAATTACAAGCTGTTGCCAACTCTCGACTGGACTCAGTATCTCAAACATCAAGTATCAATGGGCCGACGAGCTTAAGTAGAATGAGGTTCGATTACAAGTTAACGAGAAATACCAAGTGGCACTTTTTCTGGGAAAAGTTCCAGTCAGAGCTCCGAGCCTACGGACTTGGGGTTTTTGGACACGACACCACGCTTCAAACTCCAGTTGCAGCACATATAGATACGCAAATTAAGGATATCCTGATTCACAGGATTGAAGACGCATACTATACACTGTTAAATGCTTCTGGATCTGCCCCTCAAATGTTCACAGAGTTGAAACGAATCAAACTATCTGAGTGCCCTACAACTCCGTCCTCTGCTCGTGCAACTCTACATACGATCAGGTAACAATCACGCACAGAAAATGCCACTGGATTCATTGCGATGTATGACGAAGCAGTGAGACAACATGACAGTATTGAAAACGAGGAACCACTCTCTTAAGCAGAGATCAGGGATGCATTTTATACGGCAGTAAGAGGTGCATGTCCACTCCTTCAGACTCTCAAATCCATTGCCACGCAACAGAACCGTAAACTAGGCTCGGAAGAGATGAAGACTGTTTTCAGGGAAAAAGAGGCAGAGAAGGGGTCTACAAGCAAGGACACCCCTCGTGCATCCTTACTTGACAGACGTCAAAACTCTGCTCACCAAACTAGATCGAGGTGCTTCGAATGTGACGACATAGTTGACCACTTGGCTGCAGACTGTCCTTGGAGAGGCACAGGACTGAAAAAGTGCTACAAATGTCATCAAATTACGAGTCACAAGGCTAACAATTGCCCCTACCGTGGTCCAACTCTGAACATCTCTAAACGGGGGCACCAACAACAACCCACCAGCCAAACGACAGAAACCTTACGAAAGACCAGCCAGCCGGGGTAACACGAATCGCCCTCCTATAGGGGGTCGAGGTGGCAGCGGAAATCGTGGCCGAGGAAGAGGTAACACAGGAGTTAGAGGTGGTCGCGGAGGCCACAACAATGCTAGAACGTATCAAGCCGAGTGTGATCAAGGTGAGATAGATAAAAATAATAAAATCCTAGAAGAATTCGTGGCTAACTCGGGCGCGACAGAGCACATGTCCAAGACGCGTATGATATTTCAAACTTTTGATGACACAGACACTTGTAAAATCAGCTGCGCTAACAGAGACTCTTCAGCAGACATCAGAACGGAGGGAGCTGGCTCGATAGAAATTCAAACGAACCATGGTAAAATATAATTAGATAGAATCATTTATTCAGAACCTTTATCCGAGAATCTTTTGTCTCTTTGACAATTTGCAGAAATGGGTTTAGCAGTGTACTTGGATAACAAAAGAATCAATATCTTTGACCCAAATTCAAATCAATAATTCTTATCAGGGATCTATTAAAGACCATACTGGATTGTAAAATTGGAAACAGAGGGTAGTCCCAAATTGCAAGCAAATAGTCACTTTGAAATGTTGTTCTAGTGAACTTAGCCAGAGCTCTCCAAGCGATGACAGCTCCCCAAAACAATAGATCCCCAGTCATCCACGAACTCTTCGAAATAGACACCACGATTATGGACCGAAATGTACGAAACATAGATGACTTACCTTTTATAGAAATACCAGATGACATGAATGAAAAATCTAGAAATTACGATAAGTTTAAGAAAGATAACAATGCCTTACTCTGGCACATGAGACTAGGTCATGCATCTGTCAGTTACCTTAAAGCTTTACAAAATAAGTTTCCCGATAATAACGAACTCAAACTTGCTAACTTTAACAATGAGGTAATAGCAGATTGTGAAACCTGTAAAGTTGCTAACTTTGACAGACTTCCTTTCAACACTACTCGGAGACGAGCAACTGCCCCACTCCAGATTGTTCATGGAGATCTTATGGGCCCTATCAGTCCATCAACTTATCCCAAGAAATACAAATATATATTGACCTTGATAGATGATTATTCCAGATTTGCTATGGCATATCCAATGAAATCTAAAGCTGAAACTGGGCATTATTTAGAATCGTACATAATTTCAGCTCTAAATTTCATAGGTGATGATGCAAAGTTTTGCTATTTATACGCAGACAAAGGTGCTGAGTTTACGGGGGGTTACGCCGATAAGTTCCTAGAGAAACAAGGAGCTGAATTTCGAGCCTCGTCTCCAGAAACACCTTAGCACAATGGTGTCGCGGAACGTTTTAATAGAACAGTAACTCGTAAAGTCAGAGCCTACATGTTCGACTCGGGTATCCCTATGAATCTCTGGGATCTCGCAGTTAGATCGGTGGTGTATGCGTACAATCGTACTCCCCATGAGTTGAATGACATGATCACTCCCCTAGAAAAATTCGCTCCACATTATGAATTCAACTTCAGTCAATTCAAACGATTCAGATGTCTAGCTATATCAAAGTTCAACGCCAGACAGGCCCAAAATTCAGAGAACAAGGTCGACGAGTCATTTTAGTAGGTTACACGCCAACTGGCTACCTCTTCTTAAGACCGGAATCAAACCAATACTATGAGAGTAGAGACGTGCGGTTCAATGAAAAACTTGTATACAAAGATGTTTACAAGAAAGATGCGATTGTGAACCTCCCAACAACTGAGACAGAAATAGACCAAGACAAATGGTTGATAGAATTCTTAAAAGAACAGGTTGATACGCTACGAAATCCTTCAAAACAGGAGGGAGAGACTCCAAAAGTCTCTTCAAAACCGGAGGGAGAGACCAAACGAAAACGAGGACGGCCTCGCAAAACACGACTTGTGACAGATGTTAGTTTTGCTAATTTTATCAAATAAAAAAAGACTTGAGAGAGCTTATCAAAATGACCGATCGAGACCTTAATCAAAGCGACCTGACCCAACTTAAAGACGAGATAACGCATGGACTATTGGCCCAAATTAATGAAGACCCTGTCTCTTATGAAGATGCCCTAAATTCACCAAATCGACTGAAATGGAAAGAGGCCATTGAAAGTGAACTCCATGCGCTAGAATCAAATGGAATTTATGAGATTGTAGACAGACCTATCATGACCTAAGAGGAATAAAGGGCGATAGCAATAGATTCCAAATGGGTACTGGGCGTAAGACAGAAGCAAATGGTAATATAAAATATAAAGCCAGACTAGTCATTCGCGGATTCAAGGACAGAAACAATTACGACATCTCAGAAACCTATGCACCAGTCTCCAGACTCCCTTTAGTTAGAGCAGTTTTGGCTATTGCTAACAAATATGACCTCGACGTTTGTCAACTTGGCGTGAAAACCGCATTCTTGAATGGGGCAATCGAAGAAGAAATATATATGGAAATTCCGCAAGGATTCCACTGCAGTGATGAAACCAGAAGAACAGAAGTTTTTAAGTTGAAAAAGGCTCTTTATGGTCTACGTATTAGTCCAAAGAAATGGAATGACAAATTCACTGAAGTTGCAGTAGAAATCGGCTTGGAAAATGATGACTTTGAACCTTGTCTATTCATTTGGCGCGAGGGTGAATCATTCCTGATTGTTCTTCTATATGTTGATGACATTCTGATTATTAGCAATAACAAGAGTAAACTTGAAGAAGTGAAACACAAATTAAAATCATCCTTCAAAATGACTGACCTTGGTGAGCCGAAAGAGTTCCTTGGAATCTCTATTAAAAGAGACAGGCAAAAAAGAATCATGGAACTGAACCAAAGCAAATACATAGAGAAAGCCTTAGTTAGATTTGGACTACAAGACGTTTACCCACATCACAGCCCCATGGTTACAAGTAAAGCGAGAGATCGGGCTAGACGCGATCGTGAAGACTCACCCGAAGCAACAGACCAACTGAAGACGATTCCAGCCTTAGACCGACCATACCGAGAAGCAGTTGGATGCTTGTTGTATATGAGTTGTACGACACGTCTTGACTTAGCTTATTCAGCAAACTTGGTCAGCAGACACCAATCAAATCCCACAGAGTATGAATGAGACATGATTGTTAGAATTCTCGGGTACTTGAAACATACTCTTGACTACAGTCTCAGATTCACGGGGAAGACAGACCACCTTGAAGGTTTCTCAGACGCTAGCTACGCAGACTGTAAGAATACAATCTCCACGTTTGGTTACGTAATAAGACTGTATGGCGACCCAATTGCCTGGAAAATCAACAAACATACCTACATGAACTTATCTACTTGTGACGCCGAGTATGTAGCTATGAGTGACACATGTTAGGAGCTGATAGAAACCGACAGATCCTTGAAACTTATCTTTCTAAGTTCATTCGCTCCCATGATTCTCTGGTGTGATAATCTAGCCGCGGCAGTCAGTGCGAAAACGAACGGGGGCGAGAGGCTTAGACATGTAATAGAAATAAAACAAAACTATATTAAAAAATGTGTTAAGCGTAAGCTAGTTCATGTTGCACACTTAAAATCTAAACAGCAACTTGCAGACATTTTCACCAAGGCATTGTCCATTCACCCACATATAGCGATGACCAAAACTCTGATGAATATAGACTTAGATTGTAAAGAGTAAGAGAGGAATAAAAGAAAAGAAAATATGTGACAGATGGATTATTTTTATTTTATTTTATTTTGTTTGTCGGCAGGAAATGGATCTGATCAAGAAGAGTGTGAAGAAGAAGTAGAAGAGTAGAGAATGACTAAATTGTTGAAAGAGAATTCAAATGTTCGACATGGTGATAGTCCACCGCAAACTGTAAGTGAAATTTGAAAAGAATTCTTCATGAATTACTGTTCCTATATCACGTGGGAATGTTGTACCTGTATTCTAGTAGAAATTGAGTCAAATAATGTATTTCAATGTGATAGAGTCGTGCCTTATTCAGAAAAACCAACTGTGTATTGTAAACAATTTGACACCTCATATGTTCATAACTGAATCTCATTTGTAAGATTATATAACCTATTTTACATGAGCGAATATTTTTGTACTGTATGTGAATTATGTTACAAATCTCAAGCAAACGAGGCTTACTCTCAACCGGGAGTAGTGTTGGAATACGTGTGTGTGTGTGTGTGAGTGCGGTTTCGACCGCTCGTTCGCTCGTGGCGCGCACGCTCCGGATGCGCGCGTCAGTTGGACGTAGGCAGCGTCATTGGACGCTTGCTTTGTATAAATAATAGAGTGGATGAACAGCTGACTCCTGGTGCTACATCTTCATTCACCCCGTCCAGCTATAAACCCTTCATATTTACACCACCTCTTCATCATTTAGAAACAGAATATAATGCTAACTGAACACTTATTTGACTCTTGAGAGCAATGGAGGTGAATTTTTGTTGATAGCCGCCAACCTGCAAACTAATGCTACTAACTCTAGAGTCAAATTTGGATGTTGGACTGTGACATTTGTGAGTGATATGTTTACACCACCTCTTCATCATTTAGAAGCATAATATAATGCTAACTGAACACTTATTTGACTCTTAAGAGCAATGGAGGTGAATTTTTGTTGATAGCCGCCAACCTGCAAACTGATGTTACTAACTCCAGAGTCAAATTTGGATGTTGAACTGTGGCATTTGTGAAATATATTTCTACATAGCCTCCTCAACATTTAGAACCAGAATATAATGCTGAATGAACACTTATTTGACCTCTAAGAGCAATGGGGAAACTTTTTGCTGGCATCGGTTGGGATGCAAACTAATGTATCAGCTTCAGAGCCAAATTGGGGTATTAAAGGATGACACTTGCATTATATATTTTCACACATTCTCATTATCAAGTTGAATTAGGAAATCACGTTTGCTCAACATTCATATGACCCTGGAGAGCAGTGGTGAAATATTTGGGTGGGTAACGAGTGGTCTGCAAACTGATATACAAGCTCCAGATAGGAATTTGGGTATTGAGGGAAATGGGGGAAAATTCACTACAACTGATTTACTAGCTCCAGAGTCAATTTGGGAGACTGTGATATTTGTGAAATATATTCTCACACATTCTACTCATTATGTAGAATCAGAAAATTGTGTTTGCTCACTTGGGGTGGATTTTTGGGATTGGATTTTGGATTCATATGATATTTGAATAATTTTAAAACTTACTCTCTGATGAAGTATGATTACCCCACAGTTTCAGGTATCTATCGAGCAAATCTTGAGCTCAGATTTTCTCACTGCTTTAGATATCTGTTGAGTAAATCTTGAACTCAGAATCTTGAGAGCGAGTCTTGTACTCAATTATTATGAGAAAATCTTGCGCTTCGATATTCAAGAGCAACACGTGCGAGGAATTTTGGAGTAGCCACAAGGTCAAGACAATGATCCAATTGTATAAACTAACACATACACACACATAGACTGACCTCTAAAAAAGTTCGCAATCGACTGTTTCGCGGGGGCGCCGGGCACGCTACTTTTATACACTTCCCTTATCGCTGGGCTCAACTTCTGAGAAGGGTTCAAATTTCTCGTACCTGTTTCTGATGAATTCATACTTACTTGAGATTTCTGGGATAAATTAATGCGTATCATTACTAATCATTAATTATAAAATAGAACAACGAAATCAATGCATGGTTGGATGAGTGTGAGGGTGCAACGATGTTTTGATCACTGACAGGCGGCGCACGTGCAGCATCACAACACAAGAGTCCCACGAAAATTTCACGCGCGCGATGTGATGAATGAATGAATGAATCACACATTCTCCGCACAAGGTGGAGAATGGCTTCGTGGGAATCCATTGTAGCATGTGCATCTCATGAGAGTTTTGAGTCTCTTTTCGATGCAGAGTTTTGCCATATCTCGCACAAACCCACCCAACACCCCTTAGATACTATGAGAAAACCCGCAGAACCTCATCATTTTCTCAAGTACTGACTGGGGTAAAGTACGATTTTGCAGTATTTCACATGTGAAGTGACCGCAAAAACTAATCAGCTGAGGAAATGAAGCTGCAGCTGACTTCCCGTAATTCTCAATGCATTTTACATTTCCTCCTTAAACATGATGATGATGTTTAGGATGATTCTGGGGATGCGCTTCCTTGTGCACGTGTGGAGAGAATTCTGCAAATTCGCTCATCCCGCGTGATTCTGCGAATTTGCTTATCTGCCCGCGCAAAATTAGCGAGCAGAAATATACGTGCGGGCCTTGCCGCATTGTCGACTGCTGAGTTGTCCAGGTGGTGGCGCCCTCAAGGCTCGATCGATAACGCTCTCGAGTCGCGGGTTTCTGATACAGCGTTCAAACACCATACAAGGATGCTTGCGGGCTTTCTGACACAAACCGGATCAGTAGCACAGTGTGTGCCGGAACGCCTAAGGGACTTATAGCACAGTATTTTAACACGTACTAGAATCACTAGGGGACTTCTGGCACATTCGTGTCAGAAGTCCCCTAGTTTATCTACTGTAATATTGAAGGTGCTCCCTTCAACATTCCCGTACAATGGATTGTTTCAGGATTATTGTTGATTCTGTAATACTATGCATGATCTATTATTTTTGACGGGTACTGTGGAAAAACCTGCGGTAGTGAGATGCAGATGACTGAAACCTAAATCAGCGTAGCTTGGTAGGTGGCCTGGGTAGGTGACTTGAGTTTAGTTCGGCAGGTGACCTGGGCGCTCTCGTGATTATCATTAGTCAACTATACATTCCAGCAAATTTCTCAAATGTGAAAGTGACTCACGAGGGGGGACCACAGTGTTTGGGTCGGCAATCACCTCCAAGATTTCTCTATAGTTTGGTACTACCCAGAATATAAAGAATCCAGAGTAACTTCGTTCAATGGGCCTCCTGTCCAGAGACACAGCCACTGAGATTAGCATTGTTCATATAGGCCCATGTTAAAAAATGATATCTATAGATATACTGACAATGCTAACGTTTCCGACCATAGCTCTGAATAGGAGGCCCTTTGGACGGAGTTACTCTGGACTCTTCATATTCTAGATAGTATCGAACTGTAAAAAAATTTTCGAGGTGATTGACGACCCAAACACTGTCTTCCTCCCTTGTCAGTTCTTTCCGAAGCCGACTCAGTTTTCCAAAACTGCTTTCAATGGGGCGCAGTTGCTATCTGGCGCATACGGGACTGATTGCATTTCCGATATTTGAAAACTCTTGATAATAATTCTAAAATGACTCAGTTTCTAGCAAAAGTGAATTCGGAAGACTCAGTCTGTGTCCCGTGGAAAACCACAAGAAGAGTCACGGTTTTAGGGCGGAGAATGTGCCGGAATGGCTCTGGTGAGATGCGGGTACCACGTGCCCATGATGTGATTTGGATGTAGAGATCTGGACAAGATGACCTGCTCCGCTTATGGATCCTATAATCTTTGAGGCATCTGTATCATACTACTATAGGTCCATTCACGAATCAAGGTTAACCCAGCCGACGAGGGACAAGTTTCTCCCATGTCAAAATGGCGTAGGATCACATACCATGACCCCAAAACAAGACGTATGCACACTCTTATTTGATCAAATGTGTAAAAATTATGGATTCGTAATTTGTGAACAGGACGATCGTCTAGCATGAAGGAAAGGGAGGCAAGTCGTGGAAAAAGAGAGTTATCCTACATAAGTTCGCAGTGTCGATCATCCTTACCACTCATCTATCCAATCTGAAATCGGATCTAGCATTCAATTCCACACGAGTGATGATAATGTGCGTAATTATTTGGAATGATTTGGTCCGTTCGTACGAGGGAGAGTAAGAAAAATAGTATGACAAAATTCTTCCCCCTCATGAAATTTCGATTTCCAACGACTCAGTCCACCTTGAAGTCCAAAACGATATCAAATTTAGATTGAACATCGAATTTTCCATGGAGGATAATGTTCAACATAATTTTTCGAGGTGATTTGGTCCATTAGTACAAAGGGGAGTGAAAGACAATGGTGAGTGGAGAGGATTCCCTCGCTTGAAATTGCAATTTGGAATAGTTCAACCCACTATGACGTCCTAGATGATACAATATCCGAATTCAGCATCAAATTTTACATGAAAATTAGTGTTGTGCGTCATTCTTCGAGATAATTCGGTCCCTTCGTACATGGTGATGTAAGGAGAAAGATAAGTAAAAAGGATTTTTTCTCATGGAATTGCAATTTTGAATATTTTAACCCCCTCTGACGTTCGAGATACCGTATTCGAATCCAGGATCAAATTCCACATGGAAAGTGGAGGTTCAATGTATGTTTCCAGCTCCTTGGGTGTCACCCAGAGTTGTATTACCACGCCCAGCGAGAGAAGACAAAAAGAAAATCGTTGACTGAATTCAGAAAAATGTCGGCTCTTTTACTTCCTTTTCCGGGACCCGGTGAGGTGGCAATCTCATTTTTGGGTCACATTTCGAGACGATCTAGGGGGTGCCTGGAAGTTTAAAAAAGATTGTCGAATAACTGCCACCCTCCTCCACATACGTCATACATACAATACGGATACACTACAGATGTGCCGTTAGCTTGGTGTTCGATTGAACTTCTTTGTGTAAAATACACATGAGTCAAGCCATACCGATGCCCATATTTTAGGATGAAGAATTTTATAGCACAGAGATGGAGATTCCCCCCAGTCTTAAGGTGCAGAGTCGTGACAAATCTTTCTCCCACTGAGTAGTACGCAATAAATGTTTGCTGCACTAGCTGAGATGAACTATGATCCACACTCCAATTTTCAAGTACGTGACTGTTGAACGTGGTGAGATTCCTCCTCCCCCCGGTTTTAGGCTTATATCTCGAATTTGAAGCATCACATTAAGGAGATGATCAGGGACAACAGTGTATACTTTCGGAACGTCTTCCAAGTGTATTCACAATATTCCTTATCCTTGTTTCCACCTGGCTGAAAATTGTAGCGAATATGGTTCATTGATGCTCTGACCCATTCTTTACGAGCTTGCAGGGAGAGACTCTGTATCATATCCTCACGAAATGGAAGCTCAAAGTGAAAGAAACATTATTCATCTCTCACGTCTCAGCACTGAACCGCTTTCAGTTTGAGTAATTACGCTTACTAGCCAGAGAGATCCAGAATCTCACTGATAATGATGGGTTTCCAAGACCAGCACGGCAGGGCTGAACCAATTTCAACCGCGACTGAAAGAAACTCCCGAGATTCCAACGGGATCTTGAAATAGATGAGAATACGTTACCAAAAATAAATTGTCGTAAGTTATGAGGCTGATTTCGAGAAAAACGATTATCGAGTCTGGAGAATCGAATTCTATCAGAGAAATGGATATACTTGTTCAGTTTTGAGTCATACAAAGGGAACCTGTTTCCGTATTCTCAATTCTCTATTTTACCATGAGAAGAATGACGAGGAAAAAGTTGTAATGTACTGAAATATGTTCAAACCAAAGCCTGAACGTATATGAATGATCGAGCAAAGGAGTTTTCACAATGACGTGGAGATAAGCGCACAGTTGTCAAGTTCTATGCGTCGTTGATTTGTGGAATCGAATTGGATACATATCATATTGGATACACATAACAATAGTCAATTTCAACGCTCATCATACTGAGATACACGATATCGATATTGAAGAGCTCGAATATCGATCTCCCGTGTAGAAGCGAGCTTATTGATAACACGTACGAACGAATTCACGAGTTGATACTAGGCGTAGCGAGAGTGGGGGGGGGGGAGACACATTGGTCTCGCTGATTTTTGCGAGCCAACTACGGACAGTGCATCTTGATATTGAGAGCCCTAATCCTGTGTTGGAGTGAAATACTGCCCAATGAATTCTATTAAGTGATGAGAAAAATTGTAAAGGATATGGGTTTCTATCGTGAGTACTGGCATAATCTTCTAACTTTGTGATTTCTCATCACTTGGTAAAAATCGTTGGGCAATATTTCACTCTAACACGTGATAAGGGTTCTTAATATCAACAAGTACTGTCCGTGAAAAGCTCGCGAAAATCAGCGAGACCAACGTGCCCCCCTCTCTCTTGTTTGCTATACTACGCCCAGTATCAACTCGCAAACTCGTTTGTTCGTGTTATCAATAAGCTCGCTTCTACACGGGAGATCGATATTCGAGCTCTTCGATATCGATATCGTATATCTCAGTATGATGAGCGTTGGAATTGACTATTCTGATATGTATTCAATTCAATTCTACGATTCAACGGCGCATAGAACTTGATAACTGTGCGCTCATCTCCACGTCATTGTGAAAACTCCTTTTCTCGATCATTCGCCTACTTTCAGGCCTTGGTCTGAACATATTCCAGTTCATCACAACTTTTTCCTCGTCATTTTTCCCATGGTAAAATAGAGAATTAAGAATACGAAAACAGGTTCCCTTTGTATGACTCAACACCGAACAAGTATATCCATTTCTCTAATAAAATTCGATTCTCCAAACTCGATAATCGTTTTCCTTGAAATCGGCCTCATAACTTACGACAATTTTTTTTCCGGTCACGTATTGACACATCCATTTTAAGATCCCGTTGGAATCTCGGGAGTTTCTTCCAGTCGCATTTAAAATTGGTTCAGCCCTGCCGTGCAAAGGAAGCATCGCTCCTGTCTATCCCTCACTCCGCCAGCATTTTACCTCAAAACATCAGTATCTCTAAAGTGGGAATTTCATCCATAGGAACATACGATATGTCACGAGAATCATGCAAGGTCACGGGTGGCTCTCATATGAGCCAGTCCGGCAGCCTGAGGGTTGAAAACACCCGGAGGAGCTGTGCGCTCTACAAGAACGATCCCATTCGTTCCGTTTTGGACGTTGGGTAGTTTCGGGGAACGATGCGAAAAGCAGTGATACGCGTGTATTCTGAATGCGGAACTTCTGAGTCTCTTCAAAAAACTCAGTTAGTTGTCTGCAGGGAAGATTTACTTGCATACCCAAGGCCAGCATCTCAATTGTTAGCCAGGAATATCTTAGCCAGATTCCAGCTCAATCGCAACAGTTCCCCTCTCGCCATCGAACACATGTTAACACGTCGGTTGAATGGCACGTTATTCACCAGCAGTTCTCTTATGGCATCTTTCACGCAGCTCAGAAGTTGTAGAGAGGATTCCGTATAATGTTAAGTGATCGGTTCCTATCTTGCCCGTGGTCGTCGGTTACTATTCCGTTCAGAATACGGACTCAGTCTCACAGTCGTTTGTTTACCCGCAAGCATACCATTTGAGCGCTGAGTTGCACGCTCCGTTGCCGAATCAACCATCTATACTCCATATATCAACGCTATGTCTTTGATGCAAAGACCCGTGAGGAGTACTACCGACTACAATTCTCGATTGAGGAGAGGATTGACATGAGGAAGGAAGATATTAGACCCATATCACTAGATTGAGCTCACTCGAATATAGTCTGCTCCTGATCAGTGAGTCTAGATTGGGAGATATTCATGCAGATAACTCTTTCTGTCCCGTAGTTACTTCAATGATGATGATGACGACGATGATCCTGCAATATCCTCCTCGTCTGTGCCGATGCTGGAATATATCCCGGCTCCCGGATCGCCTACTCATAGGACCAATCAGGATAGCCATCGGCCTGGTCAAGAATCCGAGAGTGATGAAGATCCTCTTGATGCATTCATGGCTGGTATAGAAGCTGAAGTGAAGCGGAACGATAACTACACTCATATCTATGATAAGGATGATAATGGGAAAGGGATAAGGACAGATATCGATAATGAAGATGATGAAGAAAGTTATTACAGGTTTGCATTTTTTTGTCTCTCCATACGGTCCTTGTGACCACGGCATAATGAATCCGTTCATCAATCAATCAATCTCTCTCTCTCTCTCTCTCGCTCTCTCTCTCGTCTAGATCGTGAGTTTTTTCCGTGGCTACCTATTTACTTCGGCTCATCTTCTAAATCCTGTGAACAGAAGTCGAGAATCATAAACCTTTGCTTTGCTCGTGAAGCTCAGTTTGAAGTGGCCTGCCCCAGATCGCTCTTGAGCTCGTTCTTGACTTGGAGATTCGTCTAAACTCACAACCTCGATGTAATCAATCTTCCTAGATTACAAAATTATCGCCTTCTCTGTAAGACCCCGCTCATGAACCTGTTAGCATGGAGCTTGTGGTTGTCCAATTCTGATGGCTTGTGATCTCTCTCAATTACTGAATCGATTTCATCCTCTATCATCAGTTCCGAAATGACGTCACTCCAAAATATTGCCCTACGCTATCTGCAGGAGGAATTTGTGATTCCCCCAGTTGGATGAGTTCATTCAAGAAGAGACTTAAGCGACATTTTGGTCAAATTTGAGATAGGACCATATGGCTTTTCGAACAATGATGCTACATGACCTCCTCATAGAAGAAATGTGTTGCGGTCTAAATTCGCAACTCAATTCATGCAAAACGAGACCCAAGTACTGAGGGGTCTCTTTTGCATGAATTGGTATATAAGGGAATCCCAGAAACTTTTGACTTTTGGCCTCTCAAAGTGGAATAATAGAAAAAAGCTGTGCGAGCTTGAGCGAGTACTTTTGGAAAATTCGTTTCTGAATTCTCATTGTTTGGGTAAGGGTTGGGGGGGGGGTCTCTCAGAATACTTGAATTGACATGAAAGAGTCTTAACTTTCAGAATGCGTGATATCAATTCTACAATAGTGATGATGGTGGCTTGTGATCTATTGAAAGGTGGCAAAAATACACTAAATATTGAAGTGTCTCGGGAAAAATTTTTCTTCGTGGAGAGTGACAAACACAAACATCAAATACGATCTTAGTCATTTTTGAACCAATCCGGAATAACCCTGAACCCTTCGAAAGATTTGATAGAACATTCCGAGACGATTTCGTTTATATGAAATTGTCTATTGTCCCTATTCAAACGGATGGCACTCTCAAACGCGCCAGAGTCTGAGCGTAGCGTAGTGGATATGGTTTCCTGATACTATCACCTACTATTTCTCGGTATTTTGGAGTGCTTTCGTTGATTCCAGCAAGTGCACACCGCCGAGAACGGCGTGAATATACCACGAGTAACACTAATTTGATTCCGGTTGAACGCACTTCCTTGAGTTCCCCGTTAATGTACATAGATGTGCAATAGGTCGTCATTTTCGCATGGGTAAGACAATGAGTTCATCGCGGAGTCCCTCTAAGATGAGCCAAGATGTGTAGGAGCTTAAGAACAGGGATAATGATTTCTTATCGAAACGGAGTGACAGACTGTCTAATGCCTGTCACGGCTCAGTACATCGATGTACCTCTCCCACTGAAAGAAAAATCACAACTTTGGAACATCAGAAACATGCCCGCAAAGTTACAGACCCCGCTGTGGGACGCTCAAACCGTGAGAGCTCAACAGATTTGTGAGATTCGGTCCGAATGACACGTCAATTCCTCGATTTTCGGGTGTTCTCTCGCACATGACCCTCTCTAGTATCTATCCGCATCCGCCAATCGATCCCAAATTTGGTGTCCACTTCCAGGACATCTGAACAAAGAAATTTTGACTGTCTAGGCCTCATGAAACGTCGTACAGCCCAAATGATCGAGGAGTGACAGCAGAAGTCAAAAGTCTGTGGGATTTCCTCATATATCTATCCCTAGATAATCGATCCATATGCTATCTGGCCACCCACCTGAATACTTACACTACGATTCTCGACCCTAGTTATATCTGAGAGGTGGTTGTTGACGTACAATCCCCGGCGAGTCCAACATATATGAGGATATCTCTGGAACTTTTGATTTTCGTCCTCAAAAAGTGTCACAGCGGTGGAAATCGAGATAGACAGCTAGAGCTCGTTATCGAGAAAGCACAATTGTTCAAGTATAAATATCGCATGTAATTAGGTGTTAGAATGTAGTAACGGATGTCAGAATTGAAATATACTGAATTATTGAAATATATTGAAATATATTGAATTATTGAAATATATTGGAATATACTGAACGCTCCACCAATGGTTTCATCATTCCTCGATGCATTTTTCAAAAAAATGGGGCTACACAGCCCCCGTTCAAGCGCATGAAACTCGTGGAGCGTCCAAAGTCTCTGTGGGTGGAAATTGGTATGATATTTTGAGGGTATTTGTAACATGTTCACAGTGTTTAGAGGTCTGTGCCCCTCCTACTGCGCGCGTGCCTTCCAAAAAGCTGTGTGATTAGACATCTTGTTCGATCGTTCACTTCTTCGTTTTATGTGGTTCTCTGGCTTTCCCGTCAAAGCACATGGGTCCACATCAGCTCAATTGTTTTGTTTTTTCATGGAAAATACGATAAAGATTCTCCGCAGTGTCTCTAGATGACGCTCCACGAGCTGTAGCGTCTAAAGTGACTCAAGAATTCTTTCCCAAAAATCTGTGACACTCACATCTCTACGAGTCACGGCTGAGCTTAGTGAGGCACACCTCCTTCCACCAGAAGAATCGTAACTTTGAACCATTAGAAATCAGTTTGAGGAGTTACAGAACTTGATCAGAAACGCTCCACTCACGAGAGCCTGTCAAATTTCAAGAGTCTGACGTTGTGACACGTAAATTCCTCGTTTTT
Source organism: Eretmocerus hayati (assembly GCA_029851415.1). Taxonomy (NCBI): domain Eukaryota; kingdom Metazoa; phylum Arthropoda; class Insecta; order Hymenoptera; family Aphelinidae; genus Eretmocerus; species Eretmocerus hayati. The sequence goes on from CM056744.1 coordinate 47,039,477, forward strand.
CGGGTGTTTCCTCGCACATGATTGACTCTAGTATCTCCCCACGTCCACCAATCAAGCTCAAACTTCTTGACCACTCTCAGGACATTCGAAAGAAGAAAGTTTGAGAGCTTAGACCCGAAGAAACGGCCTACAACCAATTTGGCTGAGCTGTGACAGCCAATGTTAAAAGTTTCAGAGATATCTTCATATATGTAGGTAAGTACTCCGCGTTCGTATGTCGAGCACGCAGTGTGTTTATAACGAGTTGTACGATGTGTAAGTATAGCTGCGCTGTTTCTTAGCATTCTGTCGCTCGGATATCAGTCGAGATTCGCAAATTTATCATTTCGAAAATCCCACATCATGAGATGTGATGATGGAAGTCACGTTAGGACACGTGAAATTCCCAATATTACATGTGATATAACATCTGGTGGATGATCTCAGAGCTGTCAAATAGTATTTTATTGGAATAAAATATCTTCTGGTGCAGAATGGTCTCCAAATCCAATGGAGTTATCTTCAAAATGACGAAAATAACCGGAAATCTGATATTCTACAGTCACTGACCAATTTAATATGGAATATATGATCAATTTTAAGGAATTCGTGCGGAAATGGCGCCAAGGTACATGCTTTTTTTTATCGAACACAGTTTCGCAGTACATCGAAGGACAAAGAACAAATAAGATCATGATAAAGGCCGATGGAGAATATACGTACACGCACCTGCATGAGGATTCATTGTGAGATATAGTTGCTGTGAAATTTTTGTCGTACTCTGAACATTCATTAATTTGCACCAAGGTCCCTTTTTGCATGATGGTGTATCAACATAGCTCATTTTTTTCTTCTATACGTGGAATACAAGGAAAAATCTGATGACAGGTCATATCCCTGAAGAAAAGAAATGGCCCACCGGCAGACCATGAGCATTTCCATTATGCCCACCCGGTGAACCGAATGAGCATTGCAACGTCTGCAATTTTCAGATAATTTTAAAAATTTTAGAAATAAGAATTTTCAGTCAGCCACTTGGGCAGATGACCATCAGACCAGTCGTGTAAGTAGAATCATATGTGTTGGTGTCGGTAAAACTAATACTAACCCATATATGCTTGCAATTTTGTGTATTAACCACCGTGCATATATATACATGCGTTATATCAATTCCATCGCTTCGCTCGTAGTAACATATATATAAAGCCGATATAGATCCATACCCTTTCCAATCGAGTCCTCATCGATTTACTTATACTAGAATTCAACCAATCGATCCCGATATTCGGAATCGATATTTGCATGCTATAGTAATTACGCGTGTCTATGTCGACGCAGGGTTCAAGCCGCCGAAAAGTGTCTCGAAGTGGGGCTCTGGCCGTCCGAGGGTATATGAATCGATGCGCGAGCAAAGCTCGCTCTCTTGCTCTCTTGCTCCCGAAAAGCCGAAGTGGAACTTCTTCCAAAAATCTATACCCACGAACGAGCAGGTCTCCCCGAGATCCAAGTAAGTCATCGCCCGGGTGCGATATTATATTAGAATATAAAGAATCCCACCATAAGGCATCCTCGAGATGTATTTGGAATGGGATTAGGCAATAATCGCGGCCCCGGTATGAACAAACCTGCATAGACAGGGACGAAATACTTGGGCATTATATTAGCTCGCGGTGGCTCATAAAATATAAATCCAGGCACACTGCCAAGCGTGCGTCGGCCGTCTCTTTACCCAGGATGGGGAATTGACTCACGACCGACCCGCATTACCCAGTGCATATGGATCGTGTAGGATTTTACAGATAGGAAATTGTATCGCGTCCGCGCCAGAAAAACATATTTTTCATAATTCAAATCTGTGCGATGAGCCGAAAGTCACGCGTATTCGAGTCTTTGCGGTGGCCCGAACACCGTCATATAACAATTTATTACACACAATTTCAATAGGAAATTAGGCAGGGAACAGATCACGCTTATTATATGTTACAGATAGACGAGGCAGTTTGAATACCAATATTACATGTAAAATCGTATAAAATCATGAAAATACCAATATATGGACGAATTTTAATATTTCTATGTACACGGTTGCGACTGTGGTTCGAAATATGGTTCAAATTAATAAATGAGTAATCTAATCGAAAGACAATCGTTTCATGAGAGATCACCCTGATAATTTTCTTCCCCGATATTATTTTAAATATTTTCAGGTCCTCCCGTTTAAAATCAAAGCTTTTGCATAAAGTGCCACTTTGCTATATATAATATCAATCAGAAAGTAGTATCAGATCAATAGATTTCAATTATATGTTCAAGAAATCACGAAATCCTGCATGCTGGTTCTAAAGGTAGAATTTCCGTAAAATTAACGTTCAATCGCGTATACGTATGGGTAAGCCGATTTTTCTGGGCTATATTATCGTTTGGGCATGTAATATAATTCAATATCTTTCATTTGAGCCCACATACATATAGCCATAGCAAAAATTGCCTGTGTACCGGCGTGCGCATCGATTGAAATGTAGAAATACGAAATTTCGATATAATTCACTTATGAGCTTATCTTACTTATACATAACGATATATTTGCGCTTGAAATAATTTTCTTTGAATAACGTGTGGCCGTAGCATGCCATTTCGGCTAGTATAATTTGAATGCAGATTATCCCAACAGCAGCATCCCCGATTGATCGATCGAAAATACGAGGTGTTCGATCGATCCGAATAACACGTAAGTAGCTGTTCCAGCGCAAGCAGAGTAGCAGAGCGGTATCGCATATATATATAGTTGCAAATGGTAAGCTATGCAACTCGTTTGCTCGGAAAATTATTAGTAATACAAATATACTAATATCCCAACCTCGCAAATGGTACCCAGCTGGTGGTACGTTAACCCTGACACGGACCTATAATCAAATCAGCTCTCATCAAGAGCAAAAATTTGTAGGAAAATCTGCATGAAAATCAATCGATTTTGATTGAAAAATCATTCGAAAAAGGGGAATTTCTCATGAAAAGTTCGTCATTACCATATATAAATTCGTGCGATATGAAAATCGCAAGCGTCTATCTGTAACATAGTAGACTCAAAATTATACTTTTAAAGCTCGAACAGTCGAAGTACATTGACTCTGCATTTCGAAAGTTCGAGCAATAGAATCAATTTTGTCAACGTGTAGAGATAGTGCCGAGATACTTCGTGTTTGTTTACTTCTCGGAAAGCTATGCATAAGCTCTTCCATGGAAACAGTGTACCTACTGAATATATATAAATAAGGAAAGTCACGCGTGTATCTCGACAACCAGCTCATCTTCATAAGCTGCAAACAAAAATATTACGATTGATTCATGCATCAAAGTCGGGTACATCGATTTTGAAGGCATATATTTCTATAATACATATAGACTATAGTGAGTTATTGGTCAGTCCGTTGGTTTCTCTTATTATTCGTTGCTGCACATATAGTTCACACAATACACACACAATGCCTATACCTTATTACTCACATTACAGATAATATACTTCTGTCTTTCTTACACTTATTCAAATAAATGTTACGCATTCAGACTCAAGCAAGTGATTGAACTTGCAATATCAGAAGTATAGATAGGCATTTGTTAGAGTCAAAATAATGAAAGGTTATTTCTTATATCTAACAATTTTTCGCAAATTGTTACACCCCATGCTCAGGCCGGGGGAACTATTGATTCTTTTCTATCGTTTTGTGCGATATTACTCTCGGAGTATAGTCCGGGGGAACTCAAATGCATAATTATTTGTAACGATTTCGGTGCAATTCGATAGAAATTCGTCCAGCTTTGCGAATAATAGAAGTGTTTGTGTAAAAATATCGTCACGTTTATGAAATTTGACGTAATTCGAGTATTTTTGAAACGAATATGCCATTATTTTTGCGAATTTTCCATCCAAAAATTCAAGAAAATATAGTTTACCTGGATCTTCAAACAATTCATTCAATAGAACATTAGCACGAGTCACGGAGACTATAAGTCCAACCCCGTACATTACAACAAGTATGAACAAAGTAAATTAAAATTATGAAGGCCATAGGCCGACAGCTGATCTAGTCTAGACATTTTTGTCACTCTGTTTGATGGACAGAACGACCATTTCCACGTGGCCTAGTGACCGGGCGTTTATTCCGTCAGGGACCTTCCGTGATTCATGAAAGTAGTAGCAGAAGCTCACTGCCAGTAAGGGGTACATTCGAAAATCTTTTCGAGATGTTGTGAAATCAGCTCACTGTCATCATTCGAGTGGTAATACAGTCAAAACTCATCAGATGTCCGTCACGCCGACCACATTTTAATTTGCTGAAATTTGGAATAAATTGGAAATCTCGTGTCACCGGGAGTTAAATTGGAACAGCTTTAGATGAATTTGAGCCATCATGTGTATGTCTCGAGGGGCAGATCGATAGGCCCACCTTTGTTAATAAAACCCGGGAAATCGATTCGGTTAGTAATCAGGCTCAGAAAGTTAATCATGAAGAAATACTTATATGTGAGGCTATTTCGGATTCAATTCATACAGACTGCGCTAGAAGCGAATTGTCGGTGAATTTGAGTTCAATTCATACAGACTGCGTTAAAAACGAATTGTCGGTGAATTTGAGTTCAATTCATACAGACTGCACTGAAAGCGAATTGTCGGTGAATTTGAGTCCGGTTCATACAGACTGCGTTAAAAACGAATTGTCGGTGAAGTCGGATTCCTTTCATACAGACTGCGCTGAAAGCGAATTGTCGGTGAAATCGGAGTCGGTTCATACAGACTGCGTTAAAAACGAATTGTCGGTGAAGTCGAGTTCCTTTCATACAGACTGCGCTGAAAGCGAATTGTCGGTGAAATCGGAGTCGGTTCATACAGACTGCGTAGACAACGAATTGTCGGTGAATTATGAAATAAGCCGAACATGCAAGATGGACGCGGATTTTCAGACGGTATCTGAGAACATCGAATCTATTGAGCCTAGAGGGAGTAGTTCAAAGGGGATAACCGCATCCCTGCGATCAGATATTCATAATGAGAACTCGTCTAATCATTGGCAAGTAGAATCAATTTATTCTCGGTAAGACCACAACACATTTTTTTAGAGAACTCTTACGATGCTGATTCCGGAGAGGGTCTCGAAACCAGAAAATTTTGCCAAAATGGCACAACCCAAAAAAGCTTGTCAGTCGACCTACTAGCTGTGGATATGTATCCAGAAGCATGGTTAGTTACCTGATGAGTTAGTGCTTATACGTGAAATTGTAGAATTTGCTTGAGATTTCAGTTTTTGACACCGAACTTGGTATATCATTTCAATAAATATCCATTAATAATTGTCGTGCATTGTCTTATCAGCCACACTACGGGCTGGGGGAACTGAAGTTCAAACTTTTTTTTTATTTCAGTTTTAGGAATTAATACCTGCCCGCTAATAAAGAGTGATGGCGAATATTTAGAGTCGACAAAAATTAAATTTTCTTGAAATAGAGACATTTCGAATTACATTTTTGAACATCGGAAATATTCTATAGGATTAAATCAGGCCTACTCATTCTTTTTATTGATAATGAGTTTTAGATATTATTGTTGTGATTATCAGTAAAAATCTTGATTTGGAATCATAAATACCCTAAATACTGGGAATTATGGAATCCTTTCAGGAAAATTGCTCAAGATTATAGCAAATCATTTTCGTTCTAGTCCTTTGAACCAAAGCCAACTCACAACCTTGTATAACAATCGATTTTATCTTGTATACAAATATAACGTCATTTCACTCATTAGGAACATATGAGAGGTGGGTCGATCGATGACCCAAGATCGTTTATAGTTATTTTCAGTAATGATTTATTCATCATTCTCCTACATTCGAAGCACTTTGCTCCACATTATCGAACCATAATTAGGGTAGTTGAATCGTTCATCCAGAAATCACCACATGGATGTACTTTTATTTCTTGAATTATTGTGCATCATATCACTTTAAGACCCAAAGTATAGTGAAAGGTTAACATTTTATAGTAAAATCACGGGAATTTTTGTTACACGATCCGATGGTCTGATCTGAAAATTGTTTCGTTTTCTTTTTTAATTTATCTCCATCAATCGTCATGAATGAGATTCGACTCCAATAAATTGGGGGAACTATGCAACGTCTGCAATTTTCAGATAATTTTAAAAATTTTAGAAATAAGAATTTTCAGTCAGCCACTTGGGCAGATGACCATCAGACCAGTCGTGTAAGTAGAATCATATGTGTTGGTGTCGGTAAAACTAATACTAACCCATATATGCTTGCAATTTTGTGTATTAACCACCGTGCATATATATACATGCGTTAGATCAATTCCATCGCTTCGCTCGTAGTAACATATATATAAAGCCGATATAGATCCATACCCTTTCCAATCGAGTCCTCATCGATTTACTTATACTAGAATTCAACCAATCGATCCCGATATTCGGAATCGATATTTGCATGTTATAGTAATTACGCGTGTCTATGTCGACGCAGGGTTCAAGCCGCCGAAAAGTGTCTCGAAGTGGGGCTCTGGCCGTCCGAGGGTATATGAATCGATGCGCGAGCAAAGCTCGCTCTCTTGCTCTCTTGCTCCCGAAAAGCCGAAGTGGAACTTCTTCCAAAAATCTATACCCACGAACGAGCAGGTCTCCCCGAGATCCAAGTAAGTCATCGCCCGGGTGCGATATTATATTAGAATATAAAGAATCCCACCATAAGGCATCCTCGAGATGTATTTGGAATGGGATTAGGCAATAATCGCGGCCCCGGTATGAACAAACCTGCATAGACAGGGACGAAATACTTGGGCATTATATTAGCTCGCGGTGGCTCATAAAATATAAATCCAGGCACACTGCCAAGCGTGCGTCGGCCGTCTCTTTACCCAGGATGGGGAATTGACTCACGACCGACCCGCATTACCCAGTGCATATGGATCGTGTAGGATTTTACAGATAGGAAATTGTATCGCGTCCGCGCCAGAAAAACATATTTTTCATAATTCAAATCTGTGCGATGAGCCGAAAGTCACGCGTATTCGAGTCTTTGCGGTGGCCCGAACACCGTCATATAACAATTTATTACACACAATTTCAATAGGAAATTAGGCAGGGAACAGATCACGCTTATTATATGTTACAGATAGACGAGGCAGTTTGAATACCAATATTACATGTAAAATCGTATAAAATCATGAAAATACCAATATATGGACGAATTTTAATATTTCTATGTACACGGTTGCGACTGTGGTTCGAAATATGGTTCAAATTAATAAATGAGTAATCTAATCGAAAGACAATCGTTTCATGAGAGATCACCCTGATAATTTTCTTCCCCGATATTATTTTAAATATTTTCAGGTCCTCCCGTTTAAAATCAAAGCTTTTGCATAAAGTGCCACTTTGCTATATATAATATCAATCAGAAAGTAGTATCAGATCAATAGATTTCAATTATATGTTCAAGAAATCACGAAATCCTGCATGCTGGTTCTAAAGGTAGAATTTCCGTAAAATTAACGTTCAATCGCGTATACGTATGGGTAAGCCGATTTTTCTGGGCTATATTATCGTTTGGGCATGTAATATAATTCAATATCTTTCATTTGAGCCCACATACATATAGCCATAGCAAAAATTGCCTGTGTACCGGCGTGCGCATCGATTGAAATGTAGAAATACGAAATTTCGATATAATTCACTTATGAGCTTATCTTACTTATACATAACGATATATTTGCGCTTGAAATAATTTTCTTTGAATAACGTGTGGCCGTAGCATGCCATTTCGGCTAGTATAATTTGAATGCAGATTATCCCAACAGCAGCATCCCCGATTGATCGATCGAAAATACGAGGTGTTCGATCGATCCGAATAACACGTAAGTAGCTGTTCCAGCGCAAGCAGAGTAGCAGAGCGGTATCGCATATATATATAGTTGCAAATGGTAAGCTATGCAACTCGTTTGCTCGGAAAATTATTAGTAATACAAATATACTAATATCCCAACCTCGCAGCATGAACCCAGTGCCCGTGTTCCCTGGGGGCTGAAACCTTCTGCTCTCAGCCCTGCAGTGTTGACGAGCCAGCATTTCCGGACTGGGAGCAGCTAACCAATATCTAACCAACCCACCCTGGAACCGCGTTAGCATGACTTCAGAGTGGGTGGCGTATCGCACGCCTTCGGGCGTTCTCCTTCTGCGTGTCCGCTCTTCTGTCTTCTCTCTCCGTCGTTGATGATCACTTCTCAAGTCGTTGATGTTTGCTACGCAGCCCCTCTTGCCTGGCACTGCAATGCCCCTACTCGCTCTTCTTTTCAGGTGATCGCTGTCTTGATGTAGGCGGCGATCTCATCCCACGTCTCTTTGCTGCAGAGCATAAATGGCACTAGGTTCTCAGAAGTGATCTGAGTCCTAAGCCCGTCCACGAGCTCCGCTCTCTCAGTGGCTGTGTTCACGCACTGGGAGATTGCGTGCTCCGCATCGTTCACCGCTGCTTCACACATTTGGCGGGCCGGAGTCTCCCTTCTTTGGAACCGCTCAAGCTCCGAAGCAGCCATGTCCACTGAGCGCCTGTGTCAGACAGTAGTCCAACTCTCCGTGAGCTTGATCGATCCATCTGGCTATGTTGGGGATCAATCTTCGCGTCCATTCCCCCTTTGTTCTCGCACTCCTTCTGCCACTCTCCGATAGTCTCTCCTCTCTCGACGTCACGAAGGAGGAGCTTGCGAGTGGGGTTGAGCACGACTCCATCGCTCTTGAGGGCTTCTTGACGTTTCAGTACACGCACTCTCTCGGCTACTAGTAGGTGAATGGGTGGTATACCTGCTAGCACACAGGCTGCGTGGTTGGACACCGTACAGTAGGCGTTGATTGTCCGGAGTGCAGAGCGTCGCTTGACTGGGCCTTGGTTCACATCAATCAAAGACCCCTCGCTACCTGACCCCAGATTAGTGTACCATACAGCATGATAGAATAGCTCACGATGCTGAGCAGAGCTCTTGGATTGGGCTGGGGTCCACCGATTTTCGGTACGGGCCATTGGTGGGCGCCACCGACCCTGTCCGCCTTCAGCACTGCTTCCCTGAGTTGAGCCTTGTGGCTCCATTGGTCGTCAAACCACACCCCGAGGTACTTGGGTTCCCTCTTGAGTGGGATCTCGTGCCCGTTGATGGTGAACATGGGCATCTTGAAACTCCTTCTCTTGGTAACCAACATCGCTTCGCACTTGTTCTCAGCGAGCTCTGGGTGGTTCTCGGGAAACGACTGGCCAATGCGGTAGAGGGCTTCGTTCGCCACACCCTCCTCGTCCCACGCGGTCTCGGCGACAACGACCAATGCAGCATCGTCCGCGAAGCCAATGAGCCCCGCTCTCTCTGGGAGGCTCAAGTTTGACATAGCACATCTAGTTGCGATATTGTTGAAATTCTTCTCGAGTCGAGCGGATGATGAGTGTGGCTGTAGCTGTCACCTAAAGGTGAGGATAGGGATGTACGAGACATTTTTCAGAGGTTGCGGGAGTTTCCGGTAATGTTGCTCCACCACGAGGTCTCCAAATATAAAAAGGCTGTTAAATATCAGGCATTCAGCTTGCTCTAGATAAGACCTGTGATTGTTAGGGAATCCATGACAATGCACTAAAAGATTCGGTGACTTCAAATTCGTATTAGTATTTTGTTGAATCTGTTCGGTGAGAGATTTGATATCGAAGTCACCCCAGTGAAGGAGCTAGGAGGGTTCCTAACCGATGCTGTGTAGACCACCGAACATGCATTCCTGAGCCAGACAGCAAAATCACATAGAAACTCTCCTGTCTGCAACTATATCTAACCTCATATGAGGGTTTCCATGGAACTTTTAACTATTGACCCTCTGGAATAGAAAAAAAATTTTCTCATCGCACACGTTTGAAATGGGTTTCATGTGATCCTTAGGCTTCGAAAACATGTGAAAAAAGTGGTGCCACTCTCTTCCAAGCCGAGGTTCAGAATGACATGTACGGAATTCCACACTTGAAACATTTGTGAATCAACTTCAATCGAATAGATTCGATTCAAAACATTCTCTAGACGATCGATACGGATTATATTTTGTCTGACTTGACTTTAAAATGAATTTCATCATCGATTTCTCCGGAATTCGATGTGAATTTCCAAAATCAAGTCAAGAGCTATGAGTCTCATTTCAATTTCTAGAATACACTGTGGTGCTATTTTGTTCATATTTCAGCCGTATACTATGTAAAAATCAAGAAAATCGCGATACCATCACATTTAGAGGCTTGTTTAGCTTACCATCCGGATTCAAATATTTCTCCTTAACTTCTCACAGAAATACCGATCGACAATTGGAACTCAGAACAGTGCGGTTATATCCTTTTTGTGATGAAGAAAGAAGAGCACAACGTCCCAACCCTGTGCTTCGCGTCTCCTGAGTATGACATCGAAAAATGACCATTTTCAAAGCCAGTGGCGCGATAACTTTATGAGTTTTGAAGCTTTATAAAATTTGTCCGGATCAACGCACACTCACAAACCAAACAGGATTCGATTCGTCTTCTTTTTAACTTCGAGAACTCATTGCTCAATTCTCCGTTTTGCACAAGGTATTCAATCATTTTCGTAAACAATAGCCAGAGAAAGTTTTCCCACAAAACTCGGTCACATCGATAAATGAGAGCTAATATCATAGCCAAATCAGCGCACACCTCTGAATCAAAGATTATGTCAAAATATGAGATTAGTAGATAGATATATCATTCCACCGAAGTAGTTGAGACATGGGTATTTTAGTTACAGCCCTATCAATTCAAGAAATCGCGTTGGTACGTTTGTAAACTACCCAAAAATCATCTTTTGCGGTCTGCTATTGACAAATCAGGATGCGTTTCAACAAAAAAGAATGTAGTCCGTATTGAATGATGCCAAATACTATAAAATGCCACTCCTGCGCACTCCGAATAGTTCAAAATACTCCTGGAACACTGCAGTAACACAAAAGTTAAAAGTCCCGTGGGAATTTCCATATACCTGAGCTACCATGCACCATTTTTGCGAGCTGTGGGGAAGGCGCATGTTTACTAACTCGTACCGAGAAGCGGAGCGTTGACCCACAATAGCATGTTTCTAAAGTCATCTGTACGGGCTGCAGCCGAACGAGTACCTTGCTAAATGCCATCGAGGGTATATGTTACAATGCTGAGACCTGCACATACCTCTCGATTCTCCGTCAATCAGAAGGAGCGCTATTCGCTCAGATCACCATTATTTGGCGGCAAAAATTCTGACTGTAGCGCTCATAGTGGCCAAATGTCACACGAAAACACGGGGGCCAGCGACGGGGGCAGCCGTGGCGAGTCGTATATATAGGTATAGAGCTCCCACGTCGACTGGCGTCTGCTGATGCTATCTGAATACTTCTCATTAGATCAACATCATGACTCCGTCAATAGGTCAATCACTATACTAGAGTTCCGAATATACAGTGTCAGTGGTGAGGATTTACCATAGAGATATAATACCAAATTATATCTATATGGAATTCACTCGCTGCAGTGCGAGAGTCTCTTTCATAAGTATTCACCCAACACAACGAAAGCACGCTTGACTTGTGCTGATGCAGCTGTCGGCCCGGCTCCACTTCGTCGTCGCGGGATCTTGTTGTGACGTGTTTCACGCAGGTGTATTGCGTGGTCGAGTAGACTCGACCTGTAGTGTATCTTTTGGCGATAAAAGTGTAATGGGAGTATACAGTATGCTGAATCTGTCATGAATTAGATGTTGGCTATAGCAATTGTATATGCTGTGATGTTTTTAACGTGCTTGTGTGTGTGTGTGTGTGTGTGTGCATGTATGTGCAGCCATGCGCGCGAGCCCCCGTTGTTTAATGCACGGCTCGGCCACAAGAGGCGCCCGAAGACAACTTGAGCGGAGCGAATAATGAACTGTATCGAGTGGCTGAGGGCTGCTACCCGATGTGGGGTGGCGCCTTTTTCCTTCGCAGATGGTGCGAAAGATCCACGCGTGGTTACACCGTTCATTGCACTTAGGATAATGAGCAGCACTATGTGACGGTGGCCGTGTATAGTATACAAGCCAGTCGACAGAGGAGACTGCTGCCGAATATATTCTCCACCATAATTACGATGTATCGCTCTGAACTCGATCTTGGAGGACTTGGAGGACTACCAAAATGATGACTCGGTAGGATCAGCCAGCAGATAATAGGTCCTGCGCAGCCAGCCATGTGACTCCGCATGGACCCAAGATTCTTTTTCTTGTGAATGTTTTCACCCTCCAAGCATCTGCTTGAATCATCGATTGAGGGATAAAAGTATTCTGCCATGTCTCTGAACTATGGAAACAGCATTGCATATATAGCTTTGGCCTGCAGTGGAAGGAGCTCATGTCACATTTTTCATGTTCTGCTTCAACGTGAATACTGGAAATATTAACAGACTGATCTGCAGTGCATTGAATTCTTATACAGCTTGATTCTTAAGAAAGTACCGTACCTACGAGATTTAAGGCTGAGATCCTGATGAAACTTGTCACACACGTTGATTCTATTGTCAAAAGACTCCATGTGGATTTTGTTGAACTTTGCCTACCCGGGACAAAAGTTATGACTAATCCATTTTCGGCCATTCAACACGTGGTCTTATGGGAGGTGTCAATTTTTCAACTCTATCAGGGAACTCAACGCTGAGTTTTTGACAGAAATTTTCTTATAGATACAAAAGCCTCGGAAGTTATCGAGAACTTTTTTCTAAAACGATTGCCTACCTCACTTATGCAAAAGAAAAGATTTTCGATGGGGATAAGACATGAAGTCACGAATATGTCAAGATTGAGACGAAGTGTCAAATTTCGTCGATTTATATTACCAGAACCCTGACTGCTGGACTTACAAAAATGTATCGAGAGCTTCAATTGATCGTAACCCAACTATTAGAATAGTTATTACTTAATTCTGTCCAGATAGAAAAATTCCCCCCTCCACTGTTGCGGTACTTCCTCAACTCACATGATCCAAATGTATGTGATTGATAGGGCACTCGCATATTTTCGTTATAATCATTTTGAGAAGCAATTTTTTTTGATCGGGCAAGGAACGAATGAGAATTGGATAATCTTACCATCCTCATTTGCTTCCCTCGAGTTTTACATAACTTCTCTTCATTAGATGTCTTCGAGAGCTCTTTTTGTTATCCTGTTGATAACATCTCCGAGCGTCATCAAGAATTTATTTTCACATTCACTCGAGCTCGTAGAATGAATCCTGAATAATGATTCGTTCTCCTTGTTCAAACTTCTATTCCAACTTTTTAGAGATGATACAAGTATACGATGGAATGTCTTATGGATTCAGGCCTGTTCCCTTCGCAGATGATGGGAAAGATCCAGGCGTGGTTACACCGTTCATTGCACTCAGGATAATGAGCAGCACTATGTGACGGCGGCCGTGTGAAGTATACAAGCCAGTCGACAGAGGAGACTGCTGCCGAATATATTATCCACCATAACTACCATGTATCGCTCTGAACTCGATCTTGGAGGACTATGATATTGTGTTAAGAAATTTTGATACAACTTACTGATATGACTTACTGCATATTTGAATGTGTTCGCGACGTTTCGTCGATGCAATCCATCGACCTCATCAGGCTATGACACAAGAGATTAACAACAGTGTAGATAAAACTAGGCACAGAATCAAAACTTTCACACAACGCTTTACTCGGTATAAACTCATATACATACCAACTCTTTTTGATCTTAGACACTCACATTTCTATATCATTTTCGAACGTAGACATTGGGAGTCCACAGTCACGTCAGGTGTTACATATCGTGAGTGAGGTCTGATTGCTGAACGCGTGTACATATGATTGACTCGATATACGGTGAGGGAGAGTGGAAGAGGGGGCCAGAATGGAACAGTAAGAGATAAGGGAATGATGTGCGAAGTCGGATGATTTTATAAAGTTAGTTGTCAGGCTATTCCAAGATCGATTTATATATTTTGTTAAGTTTTGGGAGTCTGTGACGAAATTGATATTTCTGTTATCTAAATTTATGGAAATGATTCCACTCAGCAGTCTTCTGGAATAATGAAGTTCGCGATCTAGTATTTCAGCATGAGACCAGTCAAATTCGTGACGAATGTCTCGTTTATGAAGGGAAACCACCGAATTAAGATCCTTCATTCTTTTGCGTTCATCGAATCTCACTGACAACTTTATCTCTCCTACGTATGTTGCCGGGCAGTCCTCACAATTGAACTTATCAACAACTTCAGTATTTTCAAACTCGTCAAGAGGATCTTCTCCAAGTCTATTCACAGCCTGTAAAATTTCATCAATCTTGGGTAAAGTGAGAATATTAAATAATCAGAGAACGTTAGAGCCTTCCTGTTAAAAGCTGTTATGATATGGAATGCAGATTTCCGGTCGCAACGCAAAAGTAGATTTTTTGGAATTACTAGTTCGTCTGCGGTCTCGTTTCAATTTTTGTAGTCGAAGCTTCATACATTTCTCACTGAACCCTTCTAGATAACCATTATTCTGCAGAGTATTTTAATAAGCTGCAAATTTCTCCTATGGAATTTCGGGTGAGACGAATAAATAGCTTGATCGATCAGGTTGAAAATGAGATTATCTTTCAGTTGGTTGGTATGATTGGGAGTGTAGGATGATATCATGTTCACTCGTCCGGGCAAAGATGATGTCACTGTTTGTATGTGGGAGTCGGAGTATTTCACGAAAATGAATGTTTTATTATCAGATAAGAAAGTTTATGAACCTATCAGGACTATTCTTCGATAAGAGTACAAGAAAAGGTATGCGCCAGTACTGAAACACTGGAACGGGAATCATTCCTGGAAGTAGATATTTGATCCGTATTTTTCTCACTCACTAACACAACAATAGCCAGATGTTATGGATTGCCAAAAATACACGAACCGAATGTTCCTCTAAGACCCTTAGTCTCAACTATCATTAGTCCGACACATTGACTCTCTCAAACATTATCCCGAGAACGAATAACCTTTGTTAGATCTCCAAGTTCACATATCAATCACAACTCAGGATTAAAGAACAGATTACAGAATATTTAGATCCCTGATGATCATATATCGCTTTTGTTAGATGTCAGCTCTTTGTTCACGAATATTCCATGCACCCTTCACTGTGGAAAACTCTTTCAAAGAACTTCGAACAACTTGTTGAATGAAAAATTCAACCAGCTGGTTGAATGAAAAATTCAACCAATTTTGTTGAAAATTCAACCGGTTTGGTTGGGAATTCAATCAGTTTATTCAACCATTTGGTTGAGAATTTAACCAAATAATTAGATTCTCCATTCAACTAGCTGGTTGAATTTTTCATTCAACCAGTTGGTTAAAGTTTTTTGAGAAAATTCTCTACAGTAAGGTTTCATGGAATATTCGTGAAGGAAGAGCGAATATCTAACCAGAGCAATATATGATCATCAGAGATCTATATATTCTATAATTTGTCTTTTATCACGACTTGCGGACCTGGTGATGACTGATTTAGAAGTAGATTGCCTGGACAGATTGAGAATAGAACACGGTATAACTCCATTATTTTACTACAGGTACGGAGATGATACTCGCGTGTGTGTCGAGAAAGATCACGTAGACTCAGTCCTTACTATCTTCAACCAATATCACCCAAAGATACAATTTACTTATGAGTCAAAAAAAGGTGACAGGATGGATTTCTAGACCTAACACTGATTAGAGTAAGACATAGCAAGATCACCACAGATTGGTAACAAAAATCTACTCCCTCCGAAAAAATACTGAGCTACATTTCCAATCATACCGACCAAGTAGAGAAGAATATCATTCTCAATTTGATCGATCGAGCTATTTTTTTGACTCACCCGGAATTTCATAGGAAAAATTTGCAGCTTATAAGAAATACTCTGCAGAATAATGGTTATCCAAAAGAGTTCAGTGAAGAATGTATGAAGCTTTGACTACAGAAGTTCAAACGAGACCGCAGGCAAACTTGTGATTTCAAAAAATCTACTCCTGCGTTGCAACCAGGAGTCTGCATTCTATTTCATTACAGCTTTCATCAGGAATACTCTGACGTTCTTAAAATATTCAATATTCTCACTTTCCCCAAGATTAATGAAAGTTTACAGGCTGTGATTAGACTTGGAGAAAATCTTTTCGATAAGTTTAAAAATACTGGAGCTGTTTATAAGTTCAATTGTAAGGACTGCCCGGCAGCATACGTAGGAGAGATGAAGTTGTCAATGAGATTGGATGAACACAGAAAAGTGAAGGATCCTCATTCGGTGGTTTTTGTGCATGAACGAGACATTGGTCACGATTCTGAATGGTCTCATGCTAAAACACTAGATCGTGAACCTTATTATTCCAGAAGACTGCCCAGCGAAATGATTTTTATAAATTGAGATGACGAAAATATTAATCTTAAGACAGACACGTGAAATCTCGACAAAATATACAAATCTATTTTGAAATAGCCTGACAATTACATCTACGAAATCATCCAATTTCACACATCGTTCCCTCGTCTCTTACTGTTTCATTCCGGCTCCCGCTCTTTTTTTTCTCTTTCAAGGTGGTTGTAGGGCAAATACGCTGAGACGTACGTTGGAGAGGCACCGGACAGACAGACACGGCTGGCCAATACCTCTCCCCGTTTCCGGGCTGGAATCCGCATCGATACGGCCATCCGACCCGAATAAACCCTCTCTCCCTCTCCTTCCGAGGGAAAGCTCCACCAACTTCCCAATCCGGTCCGGGAACCACGTGAGCATCACTTCAGGACTAGTGGTGTCTCGTGCTCGATTGTGAGCGTTCCTCTTCTCTCCCGTCTCTCTCCGGCCTTTTGTCGGCATCTTCTATCTTCATTCTTCTTCCTCCCCTCTCTTCCTTCTCTTTTCTTCCTTCTCCTTTCCTCCCGTCTTCAGGCCATCATGCTCCTCCGGTAATCATGGGCCTCTTCTGTTGGAACCGAATGGTTCACTGTGATTCGTCTGTTTTGGGGTGCCTCACTTCCCGCTCCTTCTCCTCCTCCCGGGTCATCACCAGGTTGATGTATCCGGTGACTCTATCCCATGTCTCCTGGGTGCGGAGCAAGTACGGGACGAGGTTTTCAGGTTTTAGTTGAGCACATAGCCATTCATTCAACTCGACGCGCTCTCTTTGGGTGTCGTTGCACGTGAACAGGGTGTGTTCAGCGTCATCCCAGTTGTCTCCGCATGACTGACATGCTGGGGATGTCCTCTTCTTGAACCGGGTCAGATAGACACCGAAGCAACCGTGGTCACTCAGTGCCTGCGTTGTCCAGTAATCTATCCCTTCATGGATGCGTTCCGCTCACTTGGCTACGTCACGGATCAGCTGGTGCGTCCTTGTGCCATCTGCAAATGGCGATCCCACTCAATTCGCCACTGCTCAAGGGTGGTTTCGTTCTCGTTGTCGCGGATGATCTCCTTCGTCGTTGGGGTGAGCATTCGTTCAGTTTCAAATACTTTTTGCCGTTCCCAGATCCTCACTCGATCCGCGACGAACCAGTGGATGAGTGGCGTCCCCGTCAATATGCAAGCTGCGTCTCCTGACACGGTGCGCTAGTCACGGATGCCTCCACAGAGCCGCTCTCCGGTGGACAGGCCCCATCTTCTTCTCGATGATGGCCTTCTCTACTCTCTTCCCCCATAGCCCCACTGAAGATGGGTGCCCCCCCCCCTCCGAGCGGGCGTCGAGGCAGGGGTGTCAAGCGTAGTAGAGTCCCTCCCCTCAAGCCCCTCTAGTCAAGTGCAGAGAGCGTCGCGGCTCGCGGCGAAGGAGCCCCTCCCCTGCGACGCCGCGGCGCGCTCTACACATGACTGGAGGGGCTTGAGGGGAAGGACTCCACCACGCTTGACTGCCCTGCGTCGAGGCGGCCGCCCGGACGGTAGCATGAAATCGACGGAAAAGTCGCCCACCCAGGCGGCCGCCGCGGAAAGTTTTTTTCCCCCAAAATTCAATTTTTGTATTCTCGTTCTCCCGAAAACCCGAAATAATTTCTTGAAAAAATTTCAGATACATCCCACTTAGTTCCTCCTTCTTACAATTGATGGGAAATTTCTGGAGAGAACTAGGGAATATCAAGGATCAGTGCGGGTGGTGTGAACAAAAATACTTAGAAGGAGATTCTAATGTCGAATCTCCACTTCGTGCGAGTCTGAAACACCAATTCTTCAAATCGAAGTTTCATAAGTCAGTTTTCATTAATATGTTCTCTATATTTGGAGCAAAAAACGCTGCTGAAAGAAATGAGCAGAATGCTTTCTCAAATCAAATTCATGAAATCCACAATTCATCTATCAATTATCTGAAATTCGAAATATTATAATTTTTCATTAGATAATGAAAATAATTTTATACGTTTATTCAAATTTTATTATGGAATCCATTCACGTATACTTTTCTATTGTATTCTTGAGTAATATCAAATATCAATATAATAATGACCCTAAAATAATACCCGGGAGAGATTTTTCGAAAAAAAAATTCGAGGAAGAACGGAATAATATTGCTTCATAGGTAACACCAAAATTCAAAAACGCTCTGATACATTATTCTTAGATTCTGTGGTCGGATTACAAAGACTCTCACGCCTATTGTGAGGCCAGTGAATTTTGATTATTATTCGATGAATATTTTCCGACTTATGAACTTTTTAATGACAAATTTTCAATTTTTATTGAAAAAGGATATTTTAAAAATTATTTGGAATTCATAGTCCTACTTGGAATAATTTTCAGAGACGTAATTTTGATTTTTTTGAGGTGCTCAATCGATTGGTTGATACGAAATTCTATTAAAATGTCATTATCATGGTCTTAGAGATCAGTGTGGAAAGGAGTACAGGGAAGCAAGAATAAAATGGGAAGGAATCAAAATTGTGTATTAACCAATCGATTCAGCTCCTCAAAAAACCTTTATATTGAACGAATCATATTTTCCAAAGCAGGAGGAAAATTTATGAATAGTTTTTAAGATATGGAAAAATTAGAAATTTTCAGAAAAAATTTTATAATTCAGGGAATAATGGTCGAGGGCTGCTAAAATTGTAGCGTTCCCATCTACAGATGACACCAAATATGTGTGCAAAATTTGAAGAGGATTGGTGGAAACGGTGAGGAGTTTTGCTGTGACATAGAGAACAAAATACATATACACATACACACAGACACGGTCAGAGGGCTCGAGAGATGCGGTGATAGTAATTTTCCAAGGCGTTATCAAGGAAAACTGTTACCTACAGTCAATGAATCCAGGGAAAACGGAGAGGACAGTACAATTTCCATGTATCCAAGAGCTTTATTGGGGGAGAAAAGAAGTTTTTGAGAAAGAATTCGAGGAACAACGGGATAATATGGCTTCATAGGTAACACGAAAACTCAAAAACGCTTCGATAGATTATCCTTAAACTCTGTGGGTAGATTTGGAAGACTCTTCCGCTGAGGCCAGTGAATTTTGAGCATTATTCGATGAGTATTTTTTGACTTATAAACTTTTTTATGACAAATTTTCGATTTTTATTAAAAAAGCATCTTAAAAAAGATTTGTAATTCCTAGTCCTACTTGAAAAAATTTTTAGAGAAGTAATTTTTGATGTTTTTCGAGGTGCTCAATCGATTGGTTGATAAGGTATTTTGTTAAGATGTCATTATCATGGTTTTCGATACAAATGCTGAAAGGAGTACACAGAAGCTAGAATAAAATTGGCAGAAATCAAAATTATTATGTTGAGAGGCATGCATGGTCATTTTCCCCCACAGAATCCCTATATCAGGCCTGCCAACATAAAATCAAAATAGGTGTTGCCAACTTGACGACGTGGGAAGTCCCTAGACCAGGTCAAATGTCCCTAGATTTTTCTGCGATGTATAGAACACGTGTTTAAGTGTTGTTTACGTATTTTTGACGTATTTTTGAGTTTGTATATGTATTTTCGATTTTATCATATGTATTCATACGTTGATATTATATATTCGATTTGCTGCTAATTCTTGCCGTGAAGACGGTCGCTGATCGGTCTCACGGAGCCCTTTTGAACACTGCCCAAGCTTCCGAATCCGTTGGCGAAGGTTAGGAGCAATCGATTTTTATGTGTTTTGTTTAAATATTTTCGTATTAAGTGCATGCCGGGAGTCATTTTATGGCGTATTTTAGTGAAACGTCTTAGAAAATTCGAGACACCGCCATTTTCAACATCGAAGGTAGCCGAGTAACTCTTTACGGTTGACAAGGCCAACTCATTTTCAGATGTGAAGTAACTTTGGTGTTCGAGTTAGCTTTATTTAATGGTTTTCATTCTTATTTTTGTGTTAGAGATAGACCCCAATCCGCAAAAGAACTGATTGATTCTGAATGAATTGGTAATATAGTGACGATAAAGTCCAATTATACCGATGAAGTGATGGAGTGTTGGAGATTGAAAGGTCATTGATTGGTTGATATTGAATATTCGATAGATACGAATGGACTTCAGATTTCTGAAATATTCCTGAATGAATTCGAAGACTTTCTGATTTAATTCTATAGATGATTATATCCGTATCTTTACTCATATCGAGTGTGAGAATACGTGATACCTTTAGTTTCTGAATTTTGTTCTATATGGAGGAGAAATTGAACGTTTTTTCGAAGTTTGAACTCATAAAAATATGAAGTGAGAAGCGGCTTGTCTATCTCGAATGCTTATATTAGAGGGCGTCATTTCATATAGGGGGGTGGTTGAGAGAACTCTCTCGACCAGTTTATGATTTAAGTAATTTCCATGAGATTTAGGGATAGGTACTTTACATTGAGGAACGGTATCGTATAGAGTATTGGGAATGACTTTTGTAAATGAATCCAATATCACTCGATTGATGCAATCGTGAGGGGAGAATTGAATTGATGTATTGTGATGGTTTTCGATACGCGATCATTAAGAGCAATTATTGGGAATATATTCATCAGGAAAGTTCTTTGTTTTCATATTGAGCATTCACTTCGGAAGATTTGAATTTTTGAGAAGTTTTGGATTCGATGGAATGATTTTAATATTCATCATCCTCGTTTTTTGATTATGATGTGAGAATGAGTTGAAACTGGGAAGTGTTTCATGTTTAGAGTGAAGAAGTAACTCTTCATCACAGAGGTCGAAGGAGACATGATCAGATGAGACTGTGACATTATTGGTGTTGGGGTATCGGGTTTTCCGTATCCCAAGCGCGAAGCTGTCGTGCTGGGTGTTCGTGAAGGGGTTGGATGTATATAATGATCTTTACACGAGATTAAGATGGACTGTTACTTTATTCCACGGCTAGAATCTCAATGTAAAGAGACCTATCAAATGATTTGAATTCTACTGACAGGGCCAATCCGTGGTTGCGTTTACCTCTCTCGCGTGACTGACTGGGACCGTAAGCTCCCGGGCGCAATTCCGCGCCTCCTTGAATAATATTCGTCCGACCCCGATATCCTGTCTCACGACGAGCAGCGGGCAACCGCTATACTAAATGTCGAAATGATCTTGGACAAGCTGACGCCGCGATTCTCACTCTGTGGCTGGATTTGCTCATGATCTCACTAGATCATTCGCTCTATATATATATATATATATATATATATATATATATATATACAACATGTTACAGAAATAGTGTATATCCCAGAAAAAAAAGGTAGCGTGGAGTTTGTAATTTCGATTGGTGAGATTGAATTAGTTTGTAACGGATTCCTGAGTTTGTAACTTTCACGAGAAAAATGGTATTTTTTAGCGTTGTTTCAGTAATGCTCCGAGTGTAATGTTTAACGGCTAACCATTACACCAAAGCATTACATTGTGCATTCTGCTAGGTGATGGCTTAGGAGGGTATTGTAGTCAGCTGCTATATCGTTGATCAATGATAAGGATTTTTTGAGAGAGCAGTCGGGATACGGCAATATCATCAAATGATGCATAGTGCTGTGCGTGTTGGAGAAAAGGAGCAGTAGCTGCGTCAGCGTCGGCAGTGGCAGTGGCATAATTTGGATTGAGTTATTGGTGCTCTCGTGGAGACAACCAAACAGTGTTGTTCTCGGTGTTGATGTGATTTTGTGATGTGTCGGGGTGGTGCGGGGGCAATGGGGCTATCGTAGGAAATTTCGCACAATCGAGCTAGGATTCAATGCCGTCGAGCAGACAGCTGCTGCCTCGACTGCTGCAGCAGAAGGTCGAGATGCCGCGTTGCAGCCGAAACTCGCGTTTTCACTAATTTTAGTTCGTAGTGCAGATGCGGTGGACCAGTGTGAGCGTCTTGGGACATGCTTTCGGTGTATTGATGTTCTATTTTTTCTTTTATTCTAGAGGCTCACTCATCGCAATGCCACGATAGAGTTAGCACAACTGGAGTGCAAAACATGTGCAGCCACTGCAGGGTATGGGGCACACGCGCATCGAGATGGAATATCAGTGCCAAAATCGACTTTTCGTTTGCTGGCATTTCTTGAGCCTTAGGAATATCGTTCTGTCTAGACGCCCACTCATCGCAATGCGAGAATATAGTCCGCGCATCTGAACTGCAAAACATGTGCAGCCAAAGAAGTAGCGCACGCTGAAGGAATTGAAGCGTACGCGAACATTGAATCCTACGCGCGGGTACCGGAGCGAATACGGAGTATATACTTCGCGTACGCTATAATATCTCCCGTGTGCGCTCATGTATCTCGCCTACGCTCGAATATCTGTCGCGTACGCTAGAATATCGGTCGCGAACGCTCCAATGTCTTGCGTACGCTAAATTATACCTCGGGTACGCTCAAATGTCTCTCGCGTACGCTAAAGTATTCCTCGTATAAAATATCCTCTCGCGTACGTTAAAACATCTATCGTGTACGCTAAAACACCTCTCGCGTCCGCTAAATTATCCCTCTCGTAAGCTATGATACCTCTCGCGTGCGCTTGGATATCTCTCGCGTGCGCTTGCATATCCCTCGCGTACGCTTAATCATTCCTCGGGTACGCTCAAATGTCTCTCGCGTACGCTAAAGTATTCCTCATATACGTTGAAATATCCCCTCGCATACCCTAAAACATCTCTCGCGTACGCTCAAATATATATCGCGTACGCTCGATCATCGCTCGCGTGCTCTACATGTCTTGATACCGTGATTCATCCACATTCTTGCGTGCGCTACGATCTCTGTTCGAAACAATCCAATTTGAGCGTACGCGAGGCCTGAATCATGGGAACAAGTCAATTAACGCTCGAAGAGGATATTCTAGTGAACGGGAGCGTTCAATCCTATAGGCCGGGAACGTAGCACAATCGAGAGAGGTTTTTCGTTTATCCTGAGCGTGACAGATATCCTTCGCATACGCTGCATTGAAATTCAGGGGAAAAGCGCGTGCGAGAGATATTGGAGCGTACGCGATTCGAATGCCATTTTGTGTGCCCCAGAAATATTGATGTTCTGGTTTTTTGTCATTCTAGAGCCTCACTCATCGCAACGCCAAGATAGAGTCCGCACAGCCCAACTCGATGCGCGTTTGCCCCATACCCTGCAGCGGCTGTAATGCTTTGCAGTTCAGTTGCGCGGACACTATTTTGGCGTTGCGCTGAGTGAGCTCCTAGACTGGGAAACTAGGGGAACGATAATTCTAAGGCTAAAAAAATGCCAGTAAACGAAAAGTCGATTTTGGCATTGATCATTCATGAGCGCAGCTCCTCGTCGCACAGCCCATTTCGATGCGCGTGAGCCCCATACCCTGCAGCGGCTGCACATGTTTCGCACTTCAGTCGCGCGAACTCTATCTTGGTGTTGCGATGAGTGAGCTTCTAGACTGGAAAACTAGGGAAACAATATTTCTAAAGCTCAAAAAATGCCAGCAAACGAAAAGTCGATTTTGGCATTGATAATTCACGAGCGCAGCTCCTCGTCGCACAGCCCATTTCGATGCGCGTGAGTCCCATACCCTGCAGCGGCTGCACATGTTTTGCACTTCAGTTGTGCTAACTCTATCTTGGTGTTGCGATGAGTGAGCTTTTGGGATGAACAAACTAGTGGGTCAATTTTTCTGAGGCTCAAATCATGCCATCAGAGGGGAAGTCGAATTTCGCATTGATAATTAATGAGCGCAGCTCCTTGTCGCACAGCCCAACTCGATGCGCGTTTGCCCCATACCCTGCAGTGGCTGCACATGTTTCGCAGTTCAGTTGCGCGGACACTATTTTGGCGTTGCGATAAGTGAGCTTCTAGACTGGAAAACTAGGGGAACGATATTTCTAAAGCTCAAAAAATGCCAGCAAACGAAAAGTCGATTTTGGCATTGATAATTCACGAGCGCAGCTCCTCGTCGCACAGCCCATTTCGATGCGCGTGAGTCCCATACCCTGCAGCGGCTGCACATGTTTTGCACTTCAGTTGTGCTAACTCTATCTTGGTGTTGCGATGAGTGAGCTTTTGGGATGAACAAACTAGTGGGTCAATTTTTCTGAGGCTCAAATCATGCCATCAGAGGGGAAGTCGAATTTCGCATTGATAACGCATGAGTGCAGCTCCTCGTCGAACAGCCCAACTCGGAAAGCATGTGCCTCATACCCTGCAGCGGCTGCACATGTTTCGCATTACTTTTGCGCACGCTCTCTCCCAGCGTTCCACTGTTATAATTCTGAGTCAGATCGAGAACTGTGGTTCTTAAAACTCGCCATATTTGCAAGATTATTCGACCTTCGGTTTCAATCGCTCCAATAAGGAAAGAAAATTCGTTATTGCTGGTCATTATTAACTTTCAACTCGCTTTGCGATTTGTGAGATCTAGTATGACAACAATGAAAAAACCAAAGTTCCTGATGCACGAAATTATTATCTCACAATCATTCGGATTGACTTGAGATTGATAACGCATAAGCGCAGCGAGATTGATAATGCGTAAGCGTGGCTGCTTGTGACACTGCCCAAGATGAGAGTGTGCACCATACTCTCCAGCGGCTGCACATGTTTTGCACTTCACCCGCGCGGTCTCTATCTTAGCGTTGCGGTGAGTGAGCTCCTAGAATGGAAAAAGACCAGAACATCAATATTTCTGGGGCACACAAAATGCCATTCGAATCGCGTACGCTCCAATATCTCTCGCACGCGCATTTCCCCTGAATTTCAATGCAGCGTATGCGAAGAATATCTGTCTCGCTCAGGATAAACGAACAACCTCTCTCGATTGTGCTACGTTCCCGGACTCTAGGATTGAACGTTCCCGTTCACTAGAATATCCTCTTCGAGCGTTAATTGCCTTGTTCCCATGATTCAGGCCTCGCGTACGCTCAAATTGGATTGTTTCGAACAGAGATCGTAGCGCACGCAAGAATGTGGATGAATCACGGTATCAAGACATGTAGAGCACGCGAGCGATGATCGAGCGTACGCGATATATATTCTAGCGTACGCGAGAGACATTTGAGCGTACCCGTGGAATAATTTAGCGTACGCGATATATATTCGAGCGTACGCGAGAGATATCCAAGCGCACGCGAGAGATATCCAAGCGCACGCGAGAGATATCCAAGCGCACGCGAGAGTCACTTTAGCGTTTGGCTCGTTCTACATAGGGTGCGCTCAGTGCGTGAGCGTACGTGCATACGCTTGCGCTCACAGCATTTAATCCAAGAAATTTCATAAAGCAGCCTTACCAGTCGTTTTCTACTCAGAATTCCCTCACAGGAAGAGTTAGTTGATGATTGGTGGGCTCCGAGTGACATTATCAAGACAAAAAATCAAGTTTCTTCGTGTTTTTCTACAACCAATCAGAGAAAAACCCCAGCTCTGACCACCCTCACAGCTACGCGCTCTTTCATTATTATCGGTGGAATACGGGACCCGCGAGAATAATTGATGGCGGTCTCCTAGTCACATTTTTGGGTCAGAAAAACAATTTCCTTTATGTTTTCTCATGAACAAGAAGGAGGAACCAGCAGTGGTGGCACCGCGAGCCTTTTCGGGGGAAAATGCAGGTTGAGCAACATTTTTGCAACTCAGTATCGGCATTGGTGACCACCCGTCTTAGTTTCCGAACACTGTAACTTTGTTTGGGATCAGAAACTAGGCAAGAGCAAGACGAGTGGTCACCAATCCAGATACTGAATCGCGAGAAACGTTGCTTAACCTGAATTTCTTTCCGAGAAAGGCTCCCGTGGCCAACCCTGATGTTTTTCTCTATTGGCTCATGGAAAAACATGGAAAAACTTGATTTATTGGCTCGATAATGTCACTCGCGGTCCACCAAGCATCAGCCAACTCTTCACTTCTGGAAATTCTGAGTGGAAAATGACTGGTGAGGCTGCTTCACGAAATCCCCGGCATCAAATGCTATGAGCGCAAGCGTATGCGCGTACGCTCTTGCGCTGAGCGCATCTTATGTAGAACGAGCCTTTGCGAGAGGTATTATAGCTTACTCGAGGGATAATTTAGCGGACGCGAGAGGTATTTTAGCGTACGCGATAGATGTTTTAACGTACGCGAGAGGATATTTTATACGAGGAATACTTTAGCGTACGCGAGAGACATTTGAGCGTACCCGAGGGATAATTTAGCGTACGCAAGACATTCGAGCGTTCGCGACCGATATTCTAGCGGACGCGACAGATATTCTAGCGTAGGTGAGATACTTGAGCGCACACGGGAGATATAATAGCGTACGCGGAGGATATACTCCGTATTCGCTCCGGTACCCGCGCGTAGGATTCAATGTTCGCGTACGCTTCTACGCGAGAGACATTTGAGCGTACCCGAGGAATAATTTAGCGTACGCGAGAGATATCCAAGCGCACGCGAGAGGTATTATAGCTTACACGAGGGATAATTTAGCGGACGCGAGAGGTGTTTTAGCGCACGCGATAGATGTCTTAAGGTACGCGAGAGGATATTTTATACGAGGAATACTTTAGCGTACGCGAGAGACATTTGAGCGTACCCGAGGGATAATTTAGCGTACGCAAGACATTGGAGCGTTCGCGACCGATATTCTAGCGTACGCGACAGATATTCTAGCGTAGGCGAGATACTTGAGCACACACGGGAGATATTATAGCGTACGCGAAGGATATACTCCGTATTCGCTCCGGTACCCGCGCGTAGGATTCAATGTTCGCGTACGCTTCAATTCCTTCAGCGTGCGCTACTTCTTTGGCTGCACATGTTTTGCAGTTCAGATGCGCGGACTCTATTCTCGCATTGCGATGAGTGGGCGTCTAGACTATATTTCTAAGGATCAGAAAAAGCCAGCAAACGAAAAGTCGATTTTGGCACTGATATTCCATGAGCTCAGCTCCTTGTCGCACAGCCCAACTCGATGCGCGTGTGTCCCATACCCTGCAGCGGCTGCACATGTTTTGCACTCCAGTTGTGCTAACTCTATCTTGGCATTGCGATGAGTGAGCCTCTAGAATAGAAGAAAAAATAGAAGATCAATATCTCTTGGGCACAAAAATTGCCATATGAATCGCTTACGCTCCAATATCTCTCGCGCGCGCTATTCCCCTGAATTTCAACGCAGCGTACGCAAAGAATATCTGTCGAGCTTAGGATAAACGAACAACCTCTCTCGATTGTGCTACGTTCCCGGCCTCGAGGATCGAACGTTCCCGTTCACTAGAATATCCTCTGCGAGCGTTAATTGCCTTGTTCCCATGATTCAAGCCTCGCGTACGCTCAAATTGGATTGTTTCGAACAGAGATCGTAGCGCACGCAAGAATGTGGATGAATCACGGTATCAAGGCAGGTAGAGCACGCGTGCGGTGATTTTTTTTTGCAATTTCTGAGATCTAGTATCACAACAATAGGAAACCATTGTTCCTAATGCACAAAATTATCGTCTCACAATCATTTGGATTAATTTGAGACTGATAACGCATGAGCGCAGCAGCTCCTGGCACTGCCCAACTCGATGCGCGTGTGCCCCATACGCTGCAGCGGCTGCACATGTTTTGCAGTTCAGTTGCGCGAACTCTATCTCTGCTTTGCGATGAGTGAGCTCCTACACTGGAAGAACTGGAGGATCACTATTTCTGAAGCACGAAAAATGCTAGCAAACGAAAAGTCGATTTTGGCATTGGTAATTCATGAGCGCAACCCCTCATCGCACAGCCCAACTCGATGCTTGTGTGCCCCATACCCTGCAGCGGCTGCACATGTTTCGCAGTTCAGTTGCGCGGACTCTATTCTGTGTGATGCGACAAGAGGGAAAAGCGTAATTGACGAAAAAACGAGAGAGAGAGAGAGAGAGAGAGAGGGAGGGAGGGAGGGAGGGACGTAAACATACAGCTGCGCACGTTTGTCACGCATCTCATGCGGGCCAAACAGCTGATCGGCATTCCAGCAGACGATATTCCTTGATCTCGATGAGATAAAGCAGCCTAGAAACGCGCAATGAGTTGTGATAGGATTACTTACCAAATACATTCGAAAGCGTGTCGCTCGCACAGCCAAATGTGGCAAGTGCGGATGCCGGGTATGCCTGCGGAGCATTTCGCCTCACGCCATCACTGCACTGAAAAATTCTCCGTTTGATCCTGCCGACAACGCATTGATGGAGAGTCGTTGTACATCCAACTGGCGTCGCATCACAATAATGTCTGACCGCTCAAGCTGAAAAAAATCTACGTTGCCTACAGCTACGTTCTTAAAACTACACGATACTTGGTGATGAGTACACAGAATGTGTCACGTTGCTGCAGTATGCGCGGTGCGCGACGGATGCATATGACGATTAAACCACCAATGTTGAACCGAAGCAGTCTGCATCTTTGCCATCACCGACCACGCTCCGAATGTTAGCCGCAGCACGTGCGCAGCAGACAAGCAACAGGCACACACGTGGCGACTGGCAACATAACCATACTTTGACTTCGAAAATGCCCATGGGACCGTCACGCACACGATGATCGTGGTTTATGCTTTCGGTGCACCGAAAGCATGTCCCAAGACGCTCACACTGGTCCACCGCATCTGCAATACGAACTAAAATTACTGAAAACGCGAGTTTCGGCTGCAACGCGGCATCTCGACCTTCTGCTGCAGCAGTCGAGGCAGCAGCTGTCTGCTCGACGGCATTTAATCCTAGCTCGATTATGCGGAATTCCCTACGATAGCCCCATTGCCCCCGCACCGCCCCGACACATCACTAAGTCACATCAACACCGAGAACAACACTGTTTGGTTGTCTCCACGAGAGCACCAATAACTCAATCCAAATTATGCCACTGCCACTGCCGACGCTGCCGCAGCTACTGCTACTTTTCTCTAACACGCACAGCACTATGCATCATTTGATGATATTGCCGTATCCCGACTGCTCTCTCAAAAAATCCTTATCATTGATCAACGATATAGCAGCTGACTACAATACCCTCCTAAGCCATCACCTAGCAGAATGCACAATGTAATGCTTCGGTGTAATGGTTAGCCGTTAAACATTACACTCGGAGCATTACTGAAACAACGCTAAGAAATACCATTTTTCTCATGAAAGTCACAAACTCAGGAATCCGTTACAAACTATTTCAATCTCACCAATCGAAATTACAAACTCCACGCTACTTATTTTTTCTGGGATATACACTATTTCTGTAACATGTTGTATATATATATACTAATGACCTCACACATCCATGGCTGCCTCAACCGGTCCCCGGATCGGTTCTTTCCGAGTTCTAGATAGTAATGATTATGAAAGTGTGCCATATTTTGAGAGGCGTCAGCTATGAGAAGTACGAAAAAAATTCCCAATTTTTAACTTAGCTTTTCTGAGCGGTTAGAATTTTGCAAAATTTTTGTTGGACTTAGGTTGGTTCGTCCGTGCGATTTGGATTCTATATCATTTGCTATGATCATGTTGGTTTTCCTGAGCGGTCTATAACTCGTGGAAGGAATTTAATTTACATAACTTCTGTATCTACGATAATGATAACCCGATCTTCTCCTTAACCTTTATATTATATTGGTTTCTAACTCTTCCCTCAACCATGATTTTACTCAAATATTCTTGCATTTACAATCTAGTAGGTTTCTTTCTGATATTTACACTTCATATTCTCATTTGATAATATACATGTATTGTACAATCGTGTATTGATTCATCTCTCCAATATTCGGTGAATGCACTCTTATAAATTGGATTCCTCTTTCCTTTACTTCTTCATAATTTCCATCGTCATTATCCTGGAATCTGATGTTCATGTAATTATATCATCCGACTCTTCTTTTAATGTCAATATGGGTCGATCTCCTGGTCTTTTAACCATCACATATTGGTCCATCACGGGTAGGTGTGGAATTTGTAAAATTGGTTGCATCGGATAGCTCATATTGTGTATTGGATAACCCATGGTCTGTATTTGAGCAATTCCTGGGTGTTGTGATCATGCTACTGGCGGTTGGGAACTTCCCAAACTTCCTTGTTTATCTGAAGTCACTTTATTCATTAGTAGACAAGGGGACCCCCCTGAGTTAAGGACTTTCCATAATACGATGACTACTAGAAATATCAGTATAATAGTGATCGTTGAATAAGTCATGTCGTTTTGTAATGTATCGAATTTCTCTGAGATGATCCGGACTTGACTCATGCTCCGGGCTTTGCCTATAATTCCTCTCAAATTTCCTCCTTTTTTCAACGATCCAGTGATATGGCTTCCCTGGTTCTGTATCCACGGCGCTATATTAGTTTCGTTCCACAGATCTGTTGGTATATGTGACATTCCTTGGTTCAATAATGTGACCCAATCTAGTTGTGTGCTATTGAAAGTTTGAACGAGTATGCTGAACAATCCCTAATTCTCTGAATATTCTTCCAATCTTCCTCAAGTTTTGAAATCTGATAGAGTATGCCATTGAGCTTTTGATTTACTTCATGGAAGATTTGAATTGCTTCTGGAAAAAATGTTAGATGCCAGGACCTATACTGTCTCCTATACAGGACTCGGCCCTAATAGCAATGATATTTATTGGTTCCCTGGCTACAATTTTTGACCTAGAGAGTTGAAATTTGGGACACACGTATAAAATCGACCATCATATGATGCAGTTTAGTTGATTTTGGGCCATTGTTTGTTTTACCCAAAGTTGTCATTCACACTTCCACTACTTCCCCTCTGGGAATGAGTATGCAAAAACTGAACTATCTCTAATTCTCTGAATATTCTTCCAATCTTCTCCAACCTTTGAAATCTAATAGAGTAGGCTACTGAGCTTTTAATTCACTACATAGAGAATTTGAAATGCTTCAGGAAAGAATTTTAGCTCCCAAGACCCATACTGTCTTCTACGCAGGACTCGGTGCTAATAGCAATGATATACAACCTGTTTCAGAATTCGCGTACACCCCAGAAAAATTAGGTAGCGGTGATTTTGTTATTTCGATTGGTGAGATCGAGAGATTTTGTTACGGTTTCCTGAGTTTGTAACTGTCGTGTGAAAAAACGTATTTTTTAGCGTTATGTCAGTAGCGCTTGGTGTGTAATGCTGAACGGCTAGCATCACACTAAAGCGTTACATTGTGTATTCTGCTTGGTTATGGCTCGGAGGGGTGTGTTTTTCGGCTGCTCTTGTGTTGATTGTGAACCGTGATTTTTTTGCGCGAGCTGTTGGTGTCGGGAACTTAAAAATCAATTAGGTGTGCTGTGCGTGTTGGGGCGTTTGCGTTTTTGTGAGAGCCGTGTCTTCGGCGGGTGCGGTGGCAGCGGCATTGCAGAATTTCATGCGCGCTTCTGCAGAGGCAACGACGCAGTCCTTTTCGCATCCGCGATTGAATTTTTGTGTTGTGGGAGTCGCGGAGAGTGTTGTTGAATAATAAGGTGTGGAATAATGTTGTGTGGCATGCGTGTCGAGAGCCGACAAACAGACAACCGTGGCCTTGGCCGCTGCAGCAGAAGGTGGGCATGCCGTATCGTAGCAGAAATCTCGTAGCAGATAACGCCGTATAGATGATGCGATATGTCTGCTGCGGGCCATGTTTTCGGTGCACCAATTGCATGGCCCGCGACCGGCTTATGCGAGATGATGCCACGTGCTTGTGTTGTGTTTAATTTTTTTCGTCGTTCGAGGAGCATTCCTGTCAAATTGCCTCGTTGGGAATGTTTATTTTCTGCTGTGATGCGTGGCTTGAGCTGTCGTCCGCGGAGGCTCAGTGCGGACAAGGTAGCGGACCCAATGCGGATCGAGCTATTTTAAGTTCTCCGAGTGACCCTTTTGCTCGCAAGAGGTCATGCCTCATTTGTTCACTTAGGCTAGGGGATTAGCTGATTCAATCGACCTCATTTGGAGTTTCGTCAGTGATCCTCTACTTAAGTGCCAGACATTAGTGCTGTTGAGGTGAGTCAATGGAGTTGGGTTTCGCGTACGCGATAAATCGTATGATACGTCACATCATTTTTTGCGCACGCTCAATTACTGAATCATCGTGTTTGTGAGAAATTGTACTAATCCCGTTCTTTTTTCTTTCCTTTTCAACATGAGCCTCGCGTACGCTATGGTCTAACTCGCTCATGCACGACAGCCATTTCAGCGTCAACCATAACATTTCAGTTCATACTCGCGTATGCTAATTTTGACAATTTATCAGGTGTTCATTTTCCCTTTCCGCAGTGCAGATCATCTTTTGCATAATTCGCATGAACGGAGATGATGGTTCACGCTATGATTTTACCTATGTGAACAACGTGAAATGACTCTTTTACTTTATCTCTTGATAAACTTCGGGGCTTTTCCTCCAACACAAAGTCTCGTATTGTGAACTTGAGAGATTCGTCGCCCTGTGGAATATCGATGATTGTTACTCCACGCGTAACGATGTCCACTGTAGCACCCGCGAGAAGCTTCATTCGCGTACGCTGAATTTCCTAGATAGGAAGGAAGAGACCTTTTTCTCGTAATCGTATAATTGAGAAGCTGACAAAGTATCTGGAGAAGGTGGGAAATTTCCGTGTGCGCGGGCGACTTTCCTCTTCGCGCATGCGACAGTTTCCATTCTCTAACTTGTCTGTCGAGGTGATTTCGAATTTTGCGCGCGCTATGTGAGTAATTTTCGCGTACGCGAAAGATATCAATCCAAGCTCGACCGCCACGAGTTTCGAACTCTTGCGTGCTGAAGTGAAAAATCTTTGCGAACACGAAATTTTCCCAACCTGAACTCGTTTGGGCCGAATTTTGGATAACCGCGCACGCGGAAAAATTTTACGGCCTTAAGTGACCTGGTCCGAGTTTCGGAACTTCGCGTGCAAATAACGATCGCACACGAAAATTCAACACTTTCCCGGATCTCTGAATTCTCTCCAATACCACTGTAAAATTCGTCATTGCCAGTCATAATCAACTATCACGATGCTTCGCTATCTATGAGACTGACAAGGGGAGTCCGGAGTCTCCGGGTCCTGAAATCTCACCAAAATTTTTCTACAGTTTCGTATCACCTAGGATATGAAGAACCCAAAGCAACTCTGTCAAATGGGCCTCCCGTTCAGAGCTACAGCCTATGACATTAGCATTGCCCATATAGGCCCATGTTAAAAAGTGATATATATAGATATACTAGCAATGTTGACGTTTCTATCTGTAGCTCAGAGCAGGAGGCCCATTTGACAGAGTTGCTTTAGATTCTTCATATTCTAGGTGGTACGGAACTGTGAAAAAATTTTGGTGAGATTTCAGGACCCGGAGACTCCGGACTCCCCTTGTGAGTATTACAACAATAGGGAACCAACATTCCTGATGAACAAAAATTGTTGTCTAACAACCATTCGGATTGATTAGTAATTATTGAAGCATATGCTCAGCACCTCGTCGGACAGCCAGACCCGATGCGGAGAGCCTCAGACCCTGCAGCGGCTGCGCATGTTTTGCATTTGAGTTGCAGGGACTTCATTCTGCCGTTACGATGAGTGAGCCTCTAGAACCACAGGCAAATTGGGAGATCGAGATTACTTAGGCCTAAAAATGGCATCAATCGAAAATTCGAATTTCGCGTTGATAACGCATGAGCTCAGTTCGTCGTCGCACAGACCAACACGATGCGCGTTGGGCTCACACCCTGCAGCGGCTGCGCATGTTTTGATCGACACTTGCTCAAACACTTCTGAAGCGTTTTACTGGTTTAATTCTGAGTTGGATCGAAAGTTGTGGTTCTGGAATAGCGACATATTTTCAAGATTATCCTAGCTTCGGTCTCTATGGCTCTAATACCACTAAAAAATTCGTCATTGCCAGTCATAATCAAGAATCACGACGCTTCGCTATCTATGAAACTGAGTATTACAAGAATAGGGAGCCAACGTTCCTGATGCACAAAAATTGTTGTCTAACAATCATTCCGATTGATTAAAAATTATTAAAGCATATGCTCAGCTCCTCGTCGGACAGCCAGACCCGATGCGGAGAGCCTTAGACCCTGCAGCGGCTGCGCGTGTTTTGCATTTGAGTAGCACGGACTCCATTCTGCCGTTGCGATGAGTGAGCTTCTAGAACCACAGGAAAATTGGGAGGTCGAGATGGCTCGGGCCTAAAAATGGCATCAATCGAAAATTCGAATTTCGCGTTGATAACGCATGAGCTCAGTTCGTCGTCGCACAGACCAACACGATGCGCGTTGGGCTCACACCCTGCAGCGGCTGCGCATGTTTTGATCGACACTTGCTCAAACACTTCTGAAGCGTTTTACTGGTTTAATTCTGAGTTGGATCGAAAGTTGTGGTTCTGGAATAGCGACATATTTTCAAGATTATCCTAGCTTCGGTCTCTATGGCTCTAATACCACTAAAAAATTCGTCATTGCCAGTCATAATCAAGAATCACGACGCTTCGCTATCTATGAAACTGAGTATTACAAGAATAGGGAGCCAACGTTCCTGATGCACAAAAATTGTTGTCTAACAATCATTCGGATTGACTAAAAATTATTAAAGCATATGCTCAGCTCCTCGTCGGACAGCCAGACCCGATGCGGAGAGCCTCAGACCCTGCAGCGGCTGCGCGTGTTTTGCATTTGAGTAGCACGGACTCCATTCTGCCGTTGCGATGAGTGAGCTTCTAGAACCACAGGGAAATTGGGAGGTCGAGATGGCTCGGGCCTAAAAATGGCATCAATCGAAAATTCGAATTTCGCGTTGATAACGCATGAGCTCAGTTCGTCGTCGCACAGACCAACACGATGCGCGTTGGGCTCACACCCTGCAGCGTCTGCGCATGTTTTGCATGACACTTGCGCAAGCTTTTCTGAAGCGTTCTACTGGTTTCATTCTGAATTTGATCGAAAGTTGTGATTCTGATCACGCGTTAGGTACACGATCCACTATCACGCGTGCGCCAATAATTTCGCAAAAGCGGAATTATTGCAAGGCACCGTGCCGAGAATTTCGTGCGAGCGAGGAGAAGACACGTTCGCGTACGCGAAGCACTTCTGTTTTCGCGTACGCGACAGTGGCGTGGGATCCGCTCTATCCTTACTCCGAAGTACGGGGGTACACTTCGCGTGCGCGAACAACTAGCGAGTCTGCGTAGACCGCATTCGGTAACGATGACATGAATACCAAAATACTCAATTTTTAGTTGCACGAAACACTAATACGCGTACGCGAAAAAATCTCCGTAGGCGATAACGTTGCTAGGCAACCTGACAAAAACGTCGCGTGAGCGAGTCGAAGACACTTCGCGTACGCGAAGCTTTTCTGTTTTCGTGTACGCGACAGTGGCGTGAGATTCGCTCTATCCCGACTCCGAAGTACGAGGGTACCTTTCGCGTGCGTGAACATCTAGCGGGTCTGCGTAGACCGCATTCACTTACGCTGACACGAAAAGCGAAATACTCAAACGTTAGGTATACGATCCACTATCACGCGTGCGCCAATAATTTCGCAAAAGCGGAAACATTGCAAGGCACCGTGCCGAGAATTTTGCGCGAGCGAGGAGAAGACACGTTCGCGTACGCGAAGCACTTCTGTTTTCGCGTACGCGACAGTGGCGTGGGATCCGCTCTATCCTCATCCCGAAGTACGGGGGTACACTTCGCGTGCGCGAACAACTAGTGAGTCTGCGTAGACCGCAATCGGTAACGATGACATGAAAAGCAAAATACTCAATTATTGGGTGCATGAAACACTAATACGCGTGCGCGAAAAATTTCGCGTACACGATAACATTCCAAGGCTCCCTGCTGAGAATTTTGCGCGAGCGAGGAGAAGACACGTTCGCGTACGTGAAGCACTTCTGATTCCGAGTACGCGACAGTGGCGTGGAATTCGCTCTATCCCCAATCCGAAGTACGAGGGTACCTTCCGCGTGCGCGAACATCGAGCGGGTCTGCGTAGACCGCGATCACTAAAAGCCAAAGCCCAGGGGTCCATAATACATTTTCATTCAGTCTATGCTCTTATGACAATCAGGAGTATTCTCGGAATCGTACTGTAGTCTAGTTCCTGACATCGCTGCAGGAAATATCAGTACGGAGTGATGAGTCCGATGGTTGCTCTCTCACATGATTCGAACTGTTAGGGAGCTTTGTGCATTGTTTCAATATTAAAAAAATAAATTATGGGTCCCTGAATCACGCTACCCAGCATCCAACGCGATCACAACCGATGCAAAATTTAGAGTTCGAATCGGGGTTTCGCGAGTTCTGCAATCATGAGGATCATAGCAATTCATCATTATGTAGATTACTCATCATTTGAGCCCACGGAGAGGTCTGTGCATTGCCGCCAGGGCCCGGGGATCCATATGTCATTTCTATTTACAAGACTATGGACCTATGACGAATACGAATATTCGTGGATTCGTATTGTAGTCTGGTTCCTGATATCGCTGCAAAGAAACGATGCTCAGTGATGAGTTGAATAGTTGCCATTCTCCACCTGTCAAACTATGAGAGAGAGCTTCGTGCGTTGGTATCGAGATCAACCAAGAAATTATCATGCATTCAATTCAGAGATTCTGCATTCGATACGGTCACAACCGATCCAAATTTCAGAGTTTGAATCAAGGTTCCACGAGTTCTGCAATAACACGAATCATAGCAATTGATTGTGATGCAGATAACTCATCCTTTGAGCCCGCGGAGCGATCTGTGCATTGCCGCCAAGGCCCAGGGATCCATATTACATTTCTATTTGCAAGACTATGGACCTATAACGATGACGAGTATACTTGAACTAGTATTGTATAGTCGAGTAAGTAAGCTCCTCATGATTGTTCGGAAATTGGGGGGAGGCGTTAATGAACAATAAAAACATGCATTTTTCCGTCCTTCTTTCGGTTTTTTCATTATAAGTCGGAAAATATTTGTTTTTCGGGAAAATTTGTGTGAAGGTTATTTGTAGATCCCTAAACGATCTACAAAATTGGTCTCCTCACTCTTTCGCGTAAAATGCATTCTTTTGGAGTTATTCCTCATCAAAGTTATAACCAAATTCGTTTGAATAAATTCGCTCAAATTGTTTTTAACGGGTTCAAATTATTTTTCCTAGGTGTTTGACTTAATTTGGAAAAGAAAAGATCTCTCGGTATTTTTTCCTAAATTTGATCGTTTTTGAGTAATGAGAAAAAGCAGATTCCGCAACTTCCAAGTCGAGTGCTGTCATGAAAGCACTGCATTGAGGGTTGGAAGTCGCGAAATTTGCTCTTTTCATCACTAAAAATGATCAACTTAGGCAAGAATATCAACAGATCTTCTATCTTGCAAAATTTACTCAATTACATAGGAAAAAGGAATTGAACCCGTTATGAACAATTTTAGCGAATTTATTGAAACAAATTTGGTTATAATTTCGATCACGAATAACTCCAAAAGGATCCATATTACGGGAAAAAGTGAGGTGACCAATCTTGTAGATCGTTCAGAGATCTGAAAATTACCTGTTCACAAATTTTCCAATTAAATATAATATTTTCGGACTTATGATGGAAAAACCGAAAGAAGGACGGAAAAATGCATGTTTCAATCGTTTATTTATGCCTTCCCCCAATTTTTGAACAATAATTCTTATCAATGTTGATTGTTGGATGTGCCACCTACCACTTGAGCCCAAATCGGGGTTCCGCGAATTCTGCAATAATGGGGATCATAGCAATTTGTCGTCATGTTAATGACTTATCATTTGAGCCCACGGAGCGATCTGTGCATTGCCGCCAAGGCCAATATTCTTGAAAATATGTCGAATGCTCAGAACCACAACATTCGATCAAATTCAGAATGAAACCAGTAGAACGCTCCAGAAGAGCTTGGGCGAGTGTTATGCAAAACATGCGCAGCCGCTGCAGGGTGTGAGCTCAACGCGCATCGTGTTGAGCTGTGCGACGACGAGCTGAGCTCATGCGTTATCAACGCGAAATTCGAATTTTCGTCTGATGCGATTTTTAGGCCTGAGGAATCTTGATCATCTAATTTTCCTGTGGTTCTAGGAGCTCACTCATCGCCACGGTGAAATGGAGTCCGTGTAACTCAAATGCGGAACATGCGCAGCCGCTGCAGGGTCTGAGGAGCTGAGCTCATGCGGTATCAACGCGAAATTCGAATCTTCGTCTGATGTCATTTTCAGGCCTGAGAAACCTTGATCTTTCAATTTCCCTGTGAATCTAGAAGCTCACTCATCGCAACGGCAGAATGAAGTCCGTGCAACTCAAATGCAAAACATGCGCAGCCGCTGCAGGGTCTGAGGCTCTCGCGCATCGGGTCTGGCTGTCCGACGAGGAGCTGAGCATATGTTTCGATAATTTCTAATCAATCCGAATGATTGTTAGACAACAATTTTTGTGCATCAGGAACGTTGGTTCCCTATTCTTGTAATACTCAGTCTCATAGATAGCGAAGCATCGTGATTGTTGATTATGACTGGCAATGACGAATTTTACAGTGGTATTGGAGTAATAGAGACTAAAGGTAGAATATTCTCGAAAATATGTCAATTTCCCAGGACCACAACTTTCGATCCAACTCAGAAGTGAACCAGTAGAACGCTTCAGAAGAGCTTGGGCGAGTGTCATGTTAAACATGCGCAGCCGCTGCAGGGTGTGAGTCTCACCTGCATCATGTTGGGCTGTGCGACGACGAGCTGAGCTCATTCGTTATCAACGCGAAATTCGAATTTTCGTTGATGCGATTTTTAGGGCTGAGGAATCTTGATCATCTAATTTTCCTGTGGTCCTAGGAGCTCACTCATCGCAACGGTGGAATGGAGTCCGTGTAACTCAGATGCAAAACATGCGCAGCCGCTGCAGGTTCTGAGGAGCTGAGCTCATGCGTTATCAATGTGAAAATCGACTTTCCGTCCGATGCGATTCTTTGTGCTTCAGAAATCTTGATCGCCTAGTTTTCCCGTGGTTCTACAAGCTCACTCATCGCAACGGCAGTATAAAGTCGAATTTTCCTTGTCGTTTTGGAACCATAGAGACCAAAGGTAGAATATTCTTGAAAATATGTCGAATGTTCAGAACCACAACTTTCGATCAAATTCAGAATGAAATCAGTAGAACGCTTCAGAAGAGCTTGCGCGAGTGTCATGCAAAACATGCGCAGACGCTGCAGGGTGTGAGCCCAACGCGCATCGTTTTGGGCTGTGTGACGTCGAGCTGAGCTCATGCGTTACCATTGCGAGATTCGAATTTCCGATTGATGCCATTTTTAGGCCCGAGCAATCTCGACCTCCCAATTTTCCTGTGATTCTAGAAGCTCACTCTTCGCAACGGCAAAATGGAGTCCGTGCTACTCAAATGCAAAACATGCGCAGCCACTGCAGAGTCTGAGGCTCTCCGCATCGGGTCTGGCTGTCCGACGAGGAGCTGAGCATATGCTTCAATAATTTTTAATCAATCCGAATGATTGTTAGACAACAATTTCTGTGCATCAGGAACGTTGGCTCCCTATTCTTGTAATACTCAGTTTCATAGATAGCGAAGCGTGGTAATTCTTGATTATGACTGGCAATGACGAATTTTTTAGTGGTATTAGAGCCATAGAGACCGAAGGTAGAATAATCTTGAAAATATGTCGATATTCCAGAACCACAACTTTCGATCCAACTCAGTATTAAACCAGTAAAACGCTTCAGAAGAGTTTGAGTAAGTGTCAATCAAAACATGCGCAGCCGCTGCAGGGTGTGAGCCCAACGCGCATCGTGTTGGTCTGTGCGACGACGAACTGAGCTCATGCGTTATCAACGCGAATTTCGAATTTTCGATTGATGCCATTTTTAGGCCTGAGTAATCTCGATCTTCCAATTTTCCTGTGGTTTTAGAGGCTCACTCATCGCAACGGCAGAATGAAGTCCGTGCAACTCAAATGCAAAACATGCGCAGCCGCTGCAGGGTCTGAGGCTCTCCGCATCGGGTCTGGCTGTCCGACGAGGTGCTGAGCATATGCTTCAATAATTACTAATCAATCCGAATGATTGTTAGACAACAATTTTTGTTCATCAGGAATGTTGGTTCCCTATTGTTGTAATACTCAGTCTCATAGATAGCGAAGCATCGTGATAGTTGATTATGACTGGCAATGACGAATTTTACAGTGGTATTGGAGAGAATTCAGAGATCCGGGAAAGTGTTGAATTTTCGTGTGCGATCGTTATTTGCACGCGAAGTTCCGAAACTCGGACCAGGTCACTTAAGGCCGTAAAATTTTTCCGCGTGCGCGGTTATCCAAAATTCGGCCCAAACGAGTTCAGGTTGGGAAAATTTCGTGTTCGCAAAGATTCTTCACTTCAGCACGCAAAAGTTCGAAACTCGTGGCGGTCGAGCTTGGATTGATATCTTTCGCGTACGCGAAAATTACTCACATAGCGCGCGCAAAATTCGAAATCACCCCGACAGACAAGCTAGAGAATGGAAACTGTCGCATGCGCGTAGAGGAAAGTCGCCCGCGCACACGGAAATTTCCCACCTTCTCCAGATACTTTGTCAGCTTCTCAATCATACGATTACGAGAAAAAGGTCTCTTTCTTCCTATCTAGGAAATTCAGCGTACGCGAAAGAAGCTCCTCGCGGGCGCTACAGTGGACATCGTTACGCGTGGAGTAATAATGATCGATATTCCACAGGGCGACGAATCTCTCAAGTTCACAATACGAGACTTTGTGTTGGGGGGAAAAGCCCCGAAGTTTATCAGGAGATAAAGTGAAAGAGTCATTTCACGTTGTTTACATAGGTAAAATCATAGCGTGAACCATCATCTCCGTTCATGCGAATTACCCAAAAGATGATCTGCACTGCGGAAAGGGAAAATGAACACCTGATAAATTGTCGAAATTAGAATACGCGAGTATGAACTAAAATGTTATGGTTGACGCTGAAATCGCTCTCGTGCATGAGCGAGTTAGACCATAGCGTACGCGAGGCTCATGTTATAAAGGAAAGAAAAAAAAAGGGATCAGTACATTTCTTACAAACGCGATGATTCAGTAATTGAGCGCGCGCAAAGAATGATGTGACGTATCATACGATTCATTGCGTACGCGAAACCCAACTCCATTGACTCACCTCAACAGCACTAGTCTCTGGCACTTAAGTAGAGGATCACTGACGAAACTCCAAATCAGGTCGATTGAATCAGCTAATCCCCTAGCCTAAGTGAAGAAATGAGGCATGACCTCTTGCGAGCAAAAGGGTCACTCGGAGAACTTAAAATAGCTCGATCCGCATTGGGTTCGCTACCTTGTCCGCACTGAGCCTCCGCGGACGACAGCTCAAGCCACGCATCACAGCAGAAAATAAACATTCCCAACGAGGCAATTTGACAGGAATGCTCCTCGAACGACGAAAAAAATTAAACACAACACAAGCACGTGGCATCATCTCGCATAAACCGGTCGCGGGCCATGCAATTGGTGCACCGAAAACATTGCCCGCAGCAGACACATCGCATCATCTGTACCGCGTTATCTGCTACGAGATTTCTGCTACGATACGGCATGCCCACCTTCTGCTACAGCGGCCAAGGCCACGGTTGTCTGTTTGTCGGCTCTCGACACGCATGCCACACAACATTATTCCACACACCTTATTATTCAACAACACTCTCCGCGACTCCCACAACACAAAAATTCAATCTCGAACGCGAAAAGCACTGCGTCGTTGCCTCTGCAGAAGCGCGCATGAAATTATGCAATGCTGCTGCCACCGCACCCGCCGAAGACACGGCTCTCACAAAAACGCGAACGCCCGAACACGCACAGCACACCCATTTAATTTTTATTTTCCCGACACCAACAGCTCGCGCAAAAAAATCACGGTTCACAATCAACACAAGAGCAGCCGAAAAACACACCCCTCCGAGCCATAACCAAGCAGAATACACAATGTAACGCTTTAGTGTGATGCTAGCCGTTCAGCATTACACACCAAGCGCTACTGACATAACGCTAAAAAATACGTTTTTTCACACGACAGTTACAAACTCAGGAAACCGTAACAAAATCTCTCGATCTCACCAATCGAAATAACAAAATCACCGCTACCTAATTTTTTCGGGGTGTACGCGAATTCTGAAACAGGTTGTATATTGATCTCTTGGCTACAATTTTTGACCCAGAGAGCTGAAATTCGGTATACACGTATAGAATCGACCACTTTATGATGTACTACAGTTGGTTTTGAGTTCTTGCATCGCTTTCTGAAAATTGTCATTCAGACCCTCACTATTTTGTTCTAGGAATGAGTTTGTAAAATCTAAATAGATGTTTCCTATTCATGATACCACCTCCTGTTCATTTTTGCCTTTGAGCAGAAACACTTGTTGAGATAGCCAGACACGGAAAGTCTCCCCCGTGTCAGGCCTCTTTTGCATTGCGCGAAAAACGCATGTTGGAATAGCCAGACACGGAAAGTATACTCCGTGTTAGGCCTCTTTTGCATTGCCGCCCCATGCGAATAACCTAGCTATCTATATGTCCCATCTAGATCACTGGATGAAAAGTGCACATCTTGCAGTTTTTGTCATTCATTCATTCAGTATGATGCGACATGTCAGTGCACGGAATTTTGATGAATTAGCAATGAAATCGCGTGTCATTTTTACAAGGAGGTGAGGGTAAACAGGTGGAATAAAATATAAGTGCCGAGTGGAATAATTGATATATTAACGATGAATATTGAGGAAGATATTTGTGGCGATGTCGATCCTTTCATCCATGTGATCAAGAAAAGAAAAACCATTGACGAAGTCATCAAAATGTGTGCCGAATCGCCTGACACAAGTGCATGTGAAGCAGGTGTGATTCTGGCGAAAAATCTGCTTTTAGATAGAATTAGTAAAAGGAAGACGTTTTTCAAGACCACTGTCACATAGAATCCTGAGCGAATCAGGGTGATGACAGACAACCCGCTACGACATGAATCTCACGACACGACGCGACGTGACACCGCCCGCCACGGCACTAAATCTATTCCTGCAAACTCAAGCATCGATGGATTTGACTCATTCTCATAAATCATGACTGATAATGTGTAAATAAATCAAATCCACCATTGGTCGGGTTCACA
Organism: Eretmocerus hayati; assembly: GCA_029851415.1. Lineage (NCBI taxonomy): Eukaryota > Metazoa > Arthropoda > Insecta > Hymenoptera > Aphelinidae > Eretmocerus > Eretmocerus hayati. The sequence continues at coordinate 47,083,030 of CM056744.1, forward strand.
GGAATGGATTGGGTGCCGTGTCACGCGGTGTCTCGTCGCGTCGCGTCGTGAGATTCGTGTCGTAGTGGGTTGTCTGTCATCACCCTCAACCTCATGAAAATTCACTCGTTTGAACTCCATCACGTGATCTGATTTCCTTGACCAAAATTTTCCGTCCAGGGTCATGACATGATTTGATTGGAGATTCCAAGTCATCCATGGGCTACCTTTTGCATATCAAAAATATCTTTCAACTTCACTTTTCTGCCAGTAGAATATCTGATTGATTTATTCAGTCACTTCTGGATTCTTGATGACTCGACTATCGAAAGAAACGAAAATGGAATTTTGAAAAATTTTGCAAAAGATGTTTAGCGTGGATTGTCTTAATCATTGGGAGGTATGGAAGGGCTCAGTGCCTCCTGAAGAATTTCACAGCTATCTCTTCCTGTTTCATAATATCTCAGGATGAAAGAAAATACTGGACTCTGTATCCCGGGTGAATTATAAAACTCACTCTTTTCCAAAATTTGGAGCCGTGGAAAACTGAGTAACTGACTAATTCTTCACTCGCGGTGTGAAAGTGAGACTATTCTTCTATCACTTCACTATCCTGTGACAGTCCTCAAGTATTCTTAACGCGATAGCAAACTCAGCCAGTAACCGGTAGGATTACTTAGATTTTTTCGCCTCATCGAGCCAACCTATTCGGTTGCTTTTCGAAGAAGTAACATCAAAGTGTATCATTTTCATCCTCCCTGTAGTTCTTGGGGGGAGCACTAATCCAAATTTACTTCAGTTCTCAATGAGAAATGAGCAAGCCCGTGACTTGATCTCTCCGAAGGTCTATTCAGGAGGGTCTTCATGGACTGTTAGTTCTGTTAGTTTCTGCTCTGTTGACATATTGATTCTACTTTATCTATCCACTTGACCGGAATTACCAAGTTTGATTAGCGTGCAGTAGTTTTCCTTCCTCTTCAGTTCAAACTTAGGAGGAGTCCCTAAAAAATAACTCCCGCAACCTAACGATTTTGGGAGCACAAACGTAGTTGGTTCACAATAATAGCGAGATGGTTACATCGATGACGTACCATACCACTCGCTTTTCCACTCTATAATGGTATATACCATCATTTTATGAGCAGAAACTGTTGAGCCTGGAGTGGCCCCAATATGAGCTTCAGCTCGAGGTCACTCGCATACAACATATAACACTCAATTATCAGACTACTTGCACGGGTCGGAAAAATGTCAACGAGGCAGTTGGTTACACTGTTATGAGGTTTGTCGGCGAGAGATCTGGATTGTCTGCAAGTTCAGATTTCATTGATTCATCATATTCATTCTTTCGCGAGAAATTAATTGTACGACTTTGATGAACTTATGCGTTGAAATTGTCGTCATTCTTCACAAAACTGGATGAGTTTGCTTTTCATTATTTCAACTTACAGCAATTCATAAGAGCCTCCGTTTCACGTTCAATTCGATAGTGAAGCATATCTTGTGAGCCAATCTCACTCTACAAGATTATTATCCTTCGATTTTTTTTGCAAGATGGATCTATGATTCTATTTCTCCAAATCAATTATTACTCTCGTGGTTTCAAAATTTTCTGAGTAAATACTATTTCATGATATTTTTCCTCTGTTCTCTATCAAGTTGAATTCAAAGTGTGATGTGTTTGCATGCTCAAGCCCTTACCAAGAAATCCCATGGATTTGTACATCTATGGGCTGCCGTTCAAATAATAATAATAAGAAAGAAAGATGGATTTCTGATATATTCTTCGATTGTGATCGAAATGAGCCCTCAGTCGCCTCGTCTGTAAGTTATGTCATTAAAGAATAGAATAAATAGTGAGGCTCACCTATTATGGTCTCAAATATCTTTCTTTGCTATCGACCAAGTGGAATCATGCGTGCACGTACATAGAATCTGTATTAGGGTGAGGGAATGATCACTTGTTACCCGAAACGCATGCGCGAGATGTCAAAATTTATCCACGATCCACAGTCTCAAAATATTCATATGATTGATGCTATCATACATCATCGCATTCACTTTTTTTTCCTTTTTCTTTCACTAGAACTTAAATTGAGACCCCTCTAAAAACAACGACAACCTCAACTTTCTATAGCTCTCCTTGGGCAACTTCCATCCGCGATACTCTCCTCAACTTGTTCGATTACGTGAATCATTCTCTGCTTGTTTTGTGAAATTGTGAAAGTCTCAACACTTATACCAGTGTCAACTTGTTTGCCTCAACCGGACTGGAATATTAATGGGTCAAAAAAAAATAAAAATCACTCATAGAGCATAGGTTCCCTCATGTGGGTCCTAATCATTTGAAAATTCATTCACTCGTGGGTTCTAACCACATGATAATTCATTCACCCGTGTGTTCTAACCACATGAAAATTCATTCACTCGTGGGTTCTAACCACATAAGAATTCCTTCACTTGTGGGTTCTAACCACATAATAATTCATTCACCCATGGGTTCTAACCACATGAAAATTCATTCACTTGATTGAATATCTCTTATAAATTTTCCAACATTGAAATATAGCACGATATCCTCTTGTTCCTGCCATTCAAATTTTACCTCATACAGGTTTTTCACTGCCAGTCCGGATCCCAAACATGGCATCCGTTAGCTACGCGATGAAAGAAAAAAAAGGAAGAGAAATAGAACTTATATCGACTATTCAGTATATTAGTGGGTAGAGTTAACCCAGATTTTATCATTCGCTCCCCCTAAAATATACGACCAACTCAAACAATACTCTCACTACTCTAAAATTCAAGATAACGTATGAACCCATTATAATTCCTGAGTTTGGGACCAGAATTCAATCAACCCCCCGATATATTAGAATATTTATGGAATGTGTCACATCGAAAAGTGTAGTCCTTTAGAGTTGATGGAATCTGCTGAGTCATTCACTTCATTCTTTCGTAATGAAATTCAACGCCTCAAAGTCGATCGTTTCTTTCAGCTCGCATACCATTCAACGCAGTCAACTTGTGATATAAAATACTCGCAATCTTGCAATTTTGAAAAATATGGGTCATTCTGTTTTAAAATATTTTGTCAGTGATCATCTTGCAGTTTTGTATGATTGATTCACAATATAGTAGATTATGAATATATGATAAGAATGATAGGTCTCACGATTATAAGAGTTTTCTACGACTATATTTTCAACTTAACCAAAGGGTTGATAACCCTGCTTGATTCAATTAGATTGATTTTACTTTGAATCAAATTGATTCCAATTTGAAATCGATACATTTGCGAAATTGACAAGTTTTGCATGGAGTTTTCCTTTTTCACTCATCGGCTGTAGTATTCCGCTGAAATTCAAATATTCCATCTTTTCATCAGAGGTTGCTCGCCCATGCAAGTTTTCAAAACTTACAAAAATGTCAATGAGTCTTCGAAACTTTGGTAACTACCAATCCACACTGGTTGGGACTTTCATCTTTACTAGAGACCGTGTTAACTCGAGCTGAAGGTCTAATTCGCAAAATTAATGGATCCTCCTCAAAGCCCTTGTAACTTCGAGTATATGATTACTTATTGCATTCATTTCTTCACTGGAGACCCTGTCAACTCGAGGTGAAGGCTTATATTCCAAAATAATAAAAACTCATCTCAAAGACTTTGTTAACTCTGAGGAAATATCCATTGCACTAGGTAGGCTCTGTTAGCTCGAACTAAAAAAATAACATCCCACCAACATGATAATCCTTTTCAACGACTTCCTTGACTTTATGTTTGTGATTATCATTAATTTTTCGTTAATCATAGCTGATTGTTTCGAATTGAGGGATGCTTTAGAAGCAACGACAACCTCCAATTTATGCAGCTCTGACATTCCGAATCTTCAAATGATCAATCAAATCACTATCACTTTCACTCAAAACTCCATGCAGTTCGTTATTAACCATCTTTGCAAGTATTGGGATAATTTTCATTGCACCTAGCCTCATACTAATTTCCTCTTTTTTTTGTGGTAACGGACCCTACCCTGTGCCAAATCGTTTTCTGAAATCGTTTTGATGATATTCCAGAAACTCTCATCGATGTCTTTATTTGGAAAAAATGTTACAAATCATCTCATGGATCCCAAATTAAAAATCATAATGATGAATTTTCCATAGCCTTTTGCAAAACCTGATGAATTAACAATTCAAAATTTCTGAACGACCCATGTTTGTATTAGAGGCTGAAAACAATCTCTAGTTTGAAAAATACATCTCTGCTTGGATAGTTGAATTAGTAAGTCTGAGCGTGAATATTAAATTACCTCAAAAAATTGCTCCTATTAATTCAAGACCTGCAAACTCGTGCCCCATTTACCTTATAATCTAAATAAAATAGTATTCCATTGTGCTGCAAAAATTGACTGCCGTTGACTTGGACAATTGTATAACCAAGGTGGTTTTTCCCGAGGCGGCCTATTCCCAGCGATAATGCAATTAAACTTATTCCTTTCAAGAGCCATAATTTTTTTAACCCAATATCGAATGAATCCCAAATTTAGCATCATACTTTGATCATGGCCTGATTCAGGTGAACTAACGCAATATTTATCTGGTTCTACCATCTCAGCATAACAAAAGTCCTCATTTCTTGTTACAATACTTCTCGCTGAGTCCCGATATTTCCAAATCTGTTTCAAAGTGACTATCGCTTGGGCAAGTCTCGGAATGGACTCATATGGCCTGACTTTGCGAAATTCATTTGACTCGATGGAGTAACAACCTATGTATCTTTTCCCAACTGACGCAATGAAGTTGTTGCAATTAGGTAGCTGAAAATCCATGCTTGAGATATTACTTGCTTTTGGGAAAGAAGTTTGACCTGATTGATCCGAGTGACTCGAAGGATCGCTATGGTTCTGCCCCGTGCTGTCCGTTTCTTCTCCACCATCATGTAATTGATGAGAATCGATCGATGTCAAAGTACAAGTATTATCTAGAATTGACTCGTCACTGAAAATTTCTCTTGATATTTGGAACTCATCGCTATGATAATACTCTATAACTTGAGATTCAAATTCCGAGACTGTCACTCCGAATTCTTCGAGTGATGCTTTCAAATAACTTCTTCCCATAGAATTTGCTTCATTACCTAAAATTTGTTCCGAAACTTCTGATACCGAAAATTTAGTCCATGTTTTACTTGCGCAATCGTTCAGTAAATCATACGAAATCAGATCTGATTCTTCCGCGGAGGCGTTCTTATACGTATCATCGTCAGATAGGTCGTATGGCACAGAATTCTCTCCTGTTGTACTCTAGTCCGTGAACTGGGAAGGATCTTGTTTTTGAGACGAATCCGTGAGGTTTTCGAAATATGAACGAAAAAAATTGTCTGGAGTCGAAATGAAACTGATCTCTGGGACAGTACAATCTGTGAAACGGTGTCTGCGATTACATTCTATTCCACTATTCACACATATTGGAGGTAGTGATTCTACATCCAAAGCGGAAATTTCAAACTCCTCTTCATCAGGAGCGTCAAAAATTTGAGCATCAAAATCGATTTCGTTCGTGCTGACTATTTCTCTAGATAAATCGTAATGTATTAGAGTATTTGGAATGTAATTACGGTCTTCCGGATCTGCTAGAATGAGTAACCGCCGTCCCAAATCTTGAAGACGTTCAACATCGGAATTCGGGATTAGATAAAAATGTCGATCGATTAGTGAAATGATATTGTCTACAGACCGCCGCAAATGCGGTTTACTACCTTTCATCACTGTACCTTGGGCAAGAATTATTCTCCAACAAATTTCCGTTGATAATTTGTCTCCATTATCCGCAGTGTAGTCGTAGCTGGCAGAAAATGACAGTGAGTATGAAAGAAACTCTTCGGAATCATGTGTTCCTATTTTTGATTTATTGCTTTCCATTATAATTTGCTTATGAAAATCGTTGAAAGTCCTTGCCCCACGTATCTCCCCACGAGATACAGAAATATAACCTTGACTCACCTTGCTGATGTTATGTTGATCTGAATCTCCTATGTTTCGCACGCCCTTCCTTCTAGGCTAGGTTCAAAAAAGTCTCCGACTCACTCGGGATTGGGTGACGATGAAACTTTCTCTAATATGGCATGTCGTTTCATAGTCGTCCAAGCACCAGTTTTTGTGTTATATCCCTTGGTCGTCTCACGCCTTCCTTGCGATGTGCTCTGTTGTTTTTATTGCGGGTCCTTGATCGTTGAATATATTTCGTTGTTCACAAGTTTCCAACTGAATATTCTCCGAAAAAAAAAACAATCCAAACCCTTCAGACGGAACCCACGTCGGGCGGTAGTTTTTATGTTACGTTATTGGTATTCGGCTATCGGGTTTTCCGTCCCCCAAGCGCGAAGCTGTCGTGCTGGGTATTTGTGAAGGGGTTGGATGTATATAATGATCTTAACTCGAGATTGAGATGGACTGTTACTTTATCCCACGGCTAGAATCTCAATGTAAAGAGACCTATCAAATGATTTGAATCCTACTGACAGGGCCAATCCGTGGCTGCGTTTACCTGTCTCGCGTGACTACCTGGGACCGTAAGCTCCCGGGCGCGATTCCGCGCCTCCTTAAATAATATTCGTCTGACCCCGATATCCTGTCCCACGTCGAGCAGCGGGCAACCGCTATACTAGATGTCGAAATGATCTTGGACAAGCTGACGCCGCGATTCTCACTCTGTGGCTTGATTTGCTCATGATCTCACTAGATCACTCGCTCCATATATATACCAATGACCTCACAAGACGGACACGTCGATCTGGGCTCCCAGTGTCGGGGCCAGAGCGATGCTCAGATCAGAGGAAATCCAGCAACATGTTTCAGAAGAGTGGTGTCAGTGTTGTGTTGTTTTTTTCTACAATAGCTGGGTAACAGGGAGTCACACTCTGTCGCACTCGGGAATGAGAAACCCAACTCCCATATGAGCCAAGGCATTATGTGCTGTTGCAACTCGTAAAAGTGTGGTGTGGTATTCCTTGAGCATGTGTGACGAGGATGATTTGATATTTTTCTTCTTAGGAAAAGTTGAGATTGGATTTCATGGTACAACATTAACGGTAACCATTCATTTTTTGATAAGATGAGAAAAATTACTTCATTCTTTCAAGTGATATTGAATTCATACACAATTCTGTAAATCATCTGTACGTTATTATCATGGAAATTGAGATTGAATGACTCTTCGAAATGTGAAGATCGATTGCAGATCATTGATGTGAAATGTATATGTTTTTGGGAATCCTCATGTTAGAGGGAGTGAGTAGACACACGAGGGTGCAGTTCGGGACTTTCTCCGAACTACATGATTTTTTATCCAATTTTATGGAATTCATGGATTCATACAATATGATAACCAATCAGATTAATATTATACTAGAGAATATAATATGAGTATCACAATCGTAGACTATATATCTATCTTAGCTATCTATGTTGTGACTTGGGGATCCACTGAAGCCTAATGCTCAATTCGATGAATTTCTCTTAAATGATAATCAGCAAAATTTCATTACTTCACAAGTTTGAACTTCAATCACGATTTCGATTCGCTCTAAATCTAACTGCTCACTGGCGAAATCTCGATGGAAAATTTTTGTATGGAAGTTGCGGTGGATTTAGAATACCGATTTATCATCCTCGTTTCGTGTTTGAGTGACGGAATCGAGTCGAAAAGGGGGAGTATACCATGTTTGGAATGGAAATGTAACTTCTCATCACAAGGGTCGAAGGAGACATGATTAGATGAGACTGACACGTCGATCTGGGCTCCCAGTGTCGGAGCCAGAGCGATGCTCAGATCAGAGGAAATCCAGCAACATGTTCCAGAAGAGTGATGTCAGTGTTGTGTTGTTCTTTACAATAGCTGGGCAACAGGGAGTCACACTCTGTCGCACTCGGGAATGAGAAACCCAAATCCCATATGAGCTAAGGCATTCTGTGCTGTTGCAACTCGTAAAAGTGTGGTGTGGTATTTTTTGAGTGTGTGTGACGAGGATGATTCGATATTTTCCTCCTGAGGGAAGCTTTGAATCGGATTTTATGCCGAGAGATTAACGCGATAGTATTCGATTTTCAATAAATAAGAGGAAATGACTTGAATTCCTTTAGTGATATTGAATCCATACGCGTATTCGTGAATTATTTGTAGTTCGATCGGGAAAACGATCGGATTGATTCTGAAAATTCTGAAATGTATTGGAAATTCCAAATTTTTTGGGATCTATCTGGGAATTGTCAGACGATCTCGATTTTCTCAATTCGTGATCAAACAAATGTAAAATTAGAGATTTTTAAAGATGGAATCATCTTTAAAAATTTGATTTCTTGAATAAATAATGAAATTGAACATGTTTTTTGTAGTGAGATATAGAAAGATTTCGTATCATCTACATATATTGTCTAGAAAATAGTGGTTCAAATTATGAAATACACTTTTTCCGATTTCGAAATTTGAAGTTGTACTAGAAGATATCACAGCTTAGCACTCACATATGATTCCTTGGAAGATGTCTTCAATCTTACTTTAGTGGGTTCTTCTTGTTGTTCTTCAAACACGCCATCCTTTCTTCTGCTGTGGTACAAGTAATTATGTTGTAGTTCTTCAGTGTTTTCTCATCGAAACGACCTTGAATGATTCGTAATTGATGGTGTTTTTGATTTCTCCTTTGTACACTCCAAATTGATTCTAGTCTGTAGAACAAATTAGAATACATTATAAAATTTTCAAGATTCGAATAGAGACTTATATGATGAATTGGCAGGTGTATGTATTGCTTTCTATAGTACTATGTAGTACACATATGGAGGGTCAGATGTCATGTGACGTGAGAAAATGGTTATTTGAAAATGATAAATGATTTCAAAGGAAATCACTTTATATGCCACAAAGTCGGAATTTTTTGGAAAAATTCATGCAGGAAAAATTTTTTTTTATATTTTTGTCCTCCCAAAATCGCGCAAAATTTTTTTTGAATTTTCGTTTTTTTTTTCATATTAATTACTTCCAAATTGTTGAAAATCATGATAACGGAATAATGCAAGAAATCGCGTGACTATGTGGTTACGTAAACCACATGAAAATATGCCGCAGAGTGGGAATTTTTGGGAATTTTCGGGAAAAATTCATGCAAAAAAAAATTTTTATATTTCTTTCATCCCGAAATAGCGCAAAATTTTTTGAAATTTCCATTTCTCATGTACTCAACCGTTCAAAATCACGTAAAATTGTCAAAACGTGTATTAATCATGTTTTCAGACAGTTGAAACCGAATAGAGTCCGATATTTTCGTTTTTCTTATACAATTTTATGATACGTTCAAATTTCATGAGAAAGTCTCAAGATAATTGAGCACGTGCGATACGGGGTATTAAAAGTACGAATTCACATTCACAGAATAACAACATCCCTTATATCCAAGATTTCTCTTTGAAGTAAGCGTAGACCAAAGAATAAGTTCGTGGTGTACTGCCTGAATATGTTTCAGAGTGGACCAGGGTATAAGTTTTCAAAGATGCTTCAATTGGACAAATCAGAGTTGATTCTGTGAGAATTAACTCAATACGATATATGTTTTGTGATTACATCAGTGTGCTCCTTCTGAAAACTTATTTGATTTGATTTGCAAGCTTTCACAGGAGCCAATACGCCTATCCGAAACATTTACAGGCCGAGCAGCGCGAGGCAATACCGCTAGTTGTGTATTAACCAATCGATTTAGCTCCTCAATGAACCTCAATATTGAACGAATCATATTTTCCAAAGCAGGAGGAAAATCCATGAATAGTTTTTAAGATATGGAAAAATTAGAAATTTTCAGAAAAAATTTCAAAATTCAGGGAATAATGGTCGGGGGGTGCTTAAATTGTAGCGTTCCAATCTACACATGACAACAAACATGTGTGCAGAATTTGGAGGGGATTGGTGAAAACAGTGAGGAGTTTTGCTGCGACATAGAAAGGGAAATACATGTACACACACGGACACGGTCAGAGTGCTCGGAAGATGGGGTGATAGTAATTTTCCAAGGCTTTATCAAGGAAAACTGTTACCTACAATCGATAGATCTCAGGAAATAAAGAGGTCAGTACAATTTTCATGTATCCAAGAGCTTTCTTGGAGGAGAAAAAATTTTTTTAAAGAAAAGTTCGAGGAGAAATCTACTACCATCAAATGAAAGTTTTCTCTTTTGAGAAAGCAAAATAATCTGACGTACTGTCTCTAGTATCTCTATCACCATTGCCCATACGGAGAGTACAGGACATGGTTATTGAGGTAGTTCTAGCGGTACTCGAATTGATTATCAGAAAATGACGAAATTCGGCACAGTGGTGTTATACTCGGGAACCGAGAAAAACCGCAAGACTCATTCGGAAAGACTGTTCAAGTGCAATATTTAAAGCTGTGCATCGTTTATATTGCCATTCTTTGAGTAAGGCTGTGTATGTCAACGTACACAGAATTCTGAGTGTGTATGTGCGATGTGTGATTGGTCATAGTAGAGCCATATGTTGACAATTGACAGAGTTGGATATGTCACGTTACCTAGGTAAAGTCGGAATTTGACTTATCTCTTGAGTTGCCCATCATTAATCAGATAGATCTCCGCCAGATGTCGCTAGATGGATGACTCGTAGTTTTTTGTGAAACGCTGGTTACCGACTTAACGTAGTTTTTTGGATGAAGAATCGTCGGTCTATATTGCCGATTGTCAGCACCCATGTTCACTTGTAAGATGTGCAATCGTAGAATCGTTTCAAAGAAAGTCACCTGTCGCGAATGTACAAATCATTTTCATGTAGGCTGTGCTACGTTATATGTTGCAAACAAACCAACTGATTTTCGTTGTGTCCGATCCTTCAGAGGCATTTTGCACCGTGACAAAGACTCTAGCAAGCAAGTAGACGAGAGTAGCAAGAGTTTGTCTCTTCCGGAACACCCATCCGAGATGGCGAGTGTATCGGATAATTGGGATAACTTGACCACCTCCCAACAGCTAGCTGTTTTTTATAATAATGTGAATATTAAATTGAACCAACCTGAGCATCGCACAAATGACTCGACCACCAAAGTGAATGAGTTCACTACTAGTTTGAAGCAGCATGACGAAAGATAATCAACGCTTGAAGATGAGAATGTGTATTTACGAAATGAGTTGGATCAAATAACAGAATTGCGCGTGAGAGGTGCGCCTAGTACCGACATGAAAATTGTAGGTATACCGCGCACATGTACTGCTTCATTGAATGCTTTTACTCGTGCAATGTTCAAGAAACTGAATATTGAATCACTCTACGCTGATAATCTAGAAATTCGTGAGTTCAGAGTTAGGAATGAGAGTTCACACGCGAGCCAACCTCAATCTTCTAAGCAACACGATGACCCTTTGCTTACATTGTTAAGTTTGAATCCGATGCAGTTTGTAATTATGTTTTGAAAGTTAAACGTGACTTCGGTGATCTGTTGTTTGGTGATTTCATGTCCACGAACAATCAAGATGAATCAAAAGTCAAGGTTAATATTTTCGAAATGCTTCCGCGAATAGTCCATAACTTACGGATTAGAGCAAAAGAACGTGCTGCGAAAAGCAATCTCAAATATGTGTGGACTCGCAATGGTAACGTGTTTATAACGTGAAGAGAACGTAATGTGATACCGATTGTCACTGAGTCTGATTTAGATAATATGGAATGACTACCTTTGCATAATGCAATTTGTAATGACGCCAGTGCAACGCGTAGGTCCCTCCGAACCGCGCAAGTTAATGTTAGCTCTCTGAAAGAACATCTTACTGAAATTTCTCCCTTTCCGAACGATCGTGAGATAGATACCTTAGCATTGTCAGGAACTTGGGCAACACCTAAGTACACCGATGATCTCTTTGCGATATCTGGTTATGCCTCCGTTCGTAACGATAGTGGTCTTCGTCCGTCTACTGGAAAATGGGAATTCATTCAAGGCGGAGATCCAGCTGTCAATATTCGTCATAGTCTCGAGCATATTGTCGCCGATACATCGAAAATTCAAGACATTAATGAGACTGAGATTGTTATTCTGGATATTAAGACACAAGAGAACCGCAGTGTTCTGCTCGCATCTATTTATCGGCGACCAAAAGAGAATGTCCTGACTGAATTTTTTGCTACATTTCAAAAGTTGTCTCACTCTTATTCTAATGTCATCATGGTGGGTGATTTGAATTCAGGCTCACTTTCGAGCGAATACTATTCTACGCATTTGCATAACTTGATTCATGAGAAATCTTTATACTGCGTCCCGTTTGAGTCCACCCACTATCTTGAGGATAGCGTCACTTGGATAGGCGTTATTATCACCGATTCTGTAGAGAAAGTGGTACATCAGAAGAAGTCCAGTGCTTCGTTCATCAATGATCATGATTACTTAATCATTGATTACAAATTTCCTTCAGTAGAAAAAAAATCGTGTGACGTTTACCTCCAGAGATTTTCGCAAATTCGACGCTGAAGTCTTTCGTGAAACGTGAGAAACCACTGTACATACCAGATCGCTGCGTGAGTGCGTGAATGTCAATAACTCATCAGAAGAATTCCAGAATTTAGTCGCAAGTCTCCTCAACCAGATGGCGCCTTCGAATACACGCTGCGTTTGGGGGCGAGTAGCCCCGTGGCTTACTTCGGAACTCGTGGAAGAAGGCAAGGCTCGTGACCGGAGATATAAACAAGCAAAGAGATCTGGAAATCCAATGCAATGGGCGCAATATAAATTACCCCGGAAACAGTTGAAGTGTAAGAAAAGGAAGGCTAAGAATGATAATTGTGTGAAAGCCCTGTCCGAAGCATCTGGCAAAGCAGGATACTGGAATGTTCTCAGAAAATTGGGGTTCTCCAAAGAGAAAAACAAGTCACCTCTAGAGATTTTCCTCGACGATGTTCTTAATGATCACTATTTCGAAATGACGTGTCAGCACGCAAATTGCTCTGAATCCACCTTACGTTCTGATCATTAGTACTAGTATTACTTGTGATTACCCAGAGTTTTCTCTGACACTGGTCGACGGTAATCAGGTGAACGAATCTATGCTTAGTTGCTTGCCAAAGTCGAAGGATCAGAGTAATGACGGTATGTTTCTTCAAAACCTTAAATTAGTTCTTCCCTCACTAGTCCCATTTTTTGTGAATTCATTCAATACTTCGATTGAAACGTGCCATTACCCAGAATGTGGAAGAAATCACTTGTGATTCCGCTGAGTAAAGTCCCACGCTCGTAAACACCCGCAGAATTTAGACTCATCTCAAATTTGCCTCACTTTGCTAAAGTCTTCGATACTTCGATATTTAATCAACTAGTGGACCATCTTGAGTGTAATAAGATCTTATCCCCATTCCAATCAGGATTTCGTGCGAACTTCAGCACGCAAACTGCTTTATTGAAAGTCTCAGAAGATATTCGCTGTGGCATTGAGAATGGATTGGTGACACCCCAGGTACTTTTTGATTCCAAATCTGCATTCAGCAGTGTTAGCCATGAACAACTATTGTTGAGGATGAGAGGAATTGACTTTTCGAATGAAACTTTACTTTGGTTCCACTCATACTTGAAAGGTAGACGACAAGCTTTAGTCAGCAAGAACGGAGCTGTATCTGATTCCGAACCTAGTTCGTCGGGCTTTCCCCAAGGCTCAAACCCGGGTCCAATAATTTTCCAATACTCATCAATCCTATCTTGCGTATATTAAAACATTGTAAGGGTATGTTATTTGCTGACGACTTTCAAATATATATCCAAGGCAGACCCCATGAATAACCGTCTGTGATCGAAAACTGAACAAAGACTCGGTCAATATCGTGCAATGGCCTAATGATAATGAGTTACTACTGAATATTCCTAGGACAGTAGCGATACTGTATGCCTCTGTACAGTATCACATGCGACTCGACCTTGGAGCACTACCAGCTATCCTCGTAGATGGTCAAGTTATTCCTCTCCGGGAATCGATTAGAAACTTGGGAGTAATTTTCGCGAAAGACCTTCCTTGGAAAGCTCATGTAGCAAGTATCTGTTCCAAAGTACATGGAGTTCTTCATAAATTGCGAGATCGAGGACACTTCCTATTCACCGAAGTGAAGGAATTATTAGTTAGTGCGCTCATAATGCCTCGTTTCGATTATGCGTGTTTAGTATACTATGACTTATCAGGCTATCTAGTAACGAAGCTGCAGCGTCTGCTCAATACTTACGTTCGTTTTATTTTTCACTGTCGTCTCGATGCAGAATTAAAGCCATTCTACGAGCGTTTGCACTGGATGGCATTGGCGTGTAGACGTGATTACTTTCTGAGCGTACAAACATACAAAATTCTCATCACTTCGACCCCAGAGTATCTTCATGGCTTATTCAAACCTCTTGATGAGGCAGTATGGCGATCTCAGCGAGTAAACCCAGTTCGAATGCAAGAGCCTTCAGCACGCGCTACAGCGTACGAAAACGCGTTTTCCTTCCAAGCCGTGGAGCTATGGAACTCCATACCCTCTTGCAACGCGGACAATTGTTATTGGATTTTTCATAATTTTCCAAAAAATTCGTTTGGGCTATACGTTGGTAAGAATGAAACTCGGGAATGGTATATTACGATGGGTTGTCATGGAAAAAAATATTCAGCGATTCCTAAGTGGTACCGAAAACGTTCAGCGCGGTGGTTCAACTATTTTGAGTTAGCAACAAAATACTTTTACGATGGAATCACACCCAAAATAGTTATCCTATTGTCCTTATTTTTCTCTATCGAAAATGTTATACAATAAATTTGCCCACAGCTGTAACACCCCCTGACGGTCATAAAACATTCCGACGCTCGTACAAAAGAGCCAGCGAAAGCAGACACGCATTAATTGTGAAAAAATCCGAAGACTAATGTGTGAGAATATCTGAAGACTACGCTATTATTTTGGCATTTGCTCACTCTGCTGGGAGGTCCATAAATAGTCAAGAAAAATCTAAGACCATTAGCGGCCTTCGCCTGTTGATTCGCCCTTTGCTCAAAAAATATCGCAGGTACGAATTTCTTCCTGGGAACATTTTTTGTTCACCCTAATTCGATTTAGAAACTCATTAGTCATCATTTTCTTAATAATGAGTCCTTTCCGAGGTATCAGCGTTCAAACGTGGAGAAAAGTCTGTCTTTCGGTATTTATGATGAAGACCGGTATGGCCCGTGACAAAGACAGCGGTACTGAATCGATGATCAGAATCATGATTGAGAATAAATATTATGATACCGTTTGAATTTTTGCTCTTCCAATAATGAATAATCACTCGAAATTAAGCAACAATCCTTGCTATGTAAAGTTGATATGTGCTGTATTCGTGTTTTCATTCGTGTAGATATAGAAAGCAGACAATTTCGATGCTTGAGCGCTGTTATCTCGGAGAGAACTCATTTTTTTGGGAAAGAATAGTGATTATCAATTTGTGATCTAACTGAGTTGAAGAAGAAAAATGTTTCCAAAAAATTTGTACCTGTGATATTTTTTGAGCAAAGGGCAAATATACATGCGAAGGTCATGAGGGTGCATGTTGATAGTGGTTATAGATTTTTCTTGACTACTCATAGACCTTGCAGAAGAGTGAGCAAATGCAACATAAGAACTTACGAGGCGAGCACCAACCTTCCGGGTCCTGGATCTTGACGAAACTTTGGGAGTCTTCTTGTTTTGGTGAGAAATGAAGGTACCCAAAAGGGTTTCGTCCAATGGGCCTCCTATCCCGAGATACGGCTATGGGAATTAGTATTGCTCATATAGGCCCATGTTGAATTGACACATATATAGATATACTGATAATGCTGACCTCCATGGCTGTATCTCAGGATAGGAGCCCCATTGGACGAAACCCTTTTGGGCACCTCCATTTCTCACCAAAACGATAAGACTCCCAAAGTTTCGTCAAGATCCAGGATCCGCAAGGTTGGTGCTCCCCTCGTTAGTCTTCACACGTATTATGGAATTTTTTCAGACTTTTCTCGTGCTTGGTTTCGATGACGCACTCTCGTACGAGCGTCGGAAGGTTCTATAACTATCAGGAGACGTTGCAACAGTGTGCAAATTCATTGTTTAATATTTCTTGATAGAGTGGAATAAGGATGATAGGATCGGATTTTTTTGCTGTAATTCCATAACAAAACTATTTTTTTGCTGACACAAAATCGTTAAACCACAGCGCTGAACGTTTTCGGTACCACTCATGAATCGCTAAACGTCTTTCTTCGTTACAACCCATCGTCATCCCGGAATTTGGCAAAAAAAATCCCCAGCTCTCTTGCTAGTTGCCATTCATTAAAATCTCATGATCGGCAATTCACTTTGCAGTCGACTGTCCTGGATGCGCGAGTAAGGGTCATGGCGGCGTATAGAGAGCGATATGCCACTGAATTTTCTTGTGTAGAATCAGTCTTGGAGGGACCACAAGTATTAAAGAAGTGCAGAATATGCAGTTATACATTGAGTCTGGGTAATATGGGCCGAGCTGCACTAATAAGCCATTCCAAATCAAAACGACACATTACAGAAATTCCGAGAGCTGCTCTTGTGGTTCGTGACCTCTGAGCAGGGCATCTGTGTGGAGATTTTATTCCAAAACTGTTAGATGATCAATAAGTCTACGATCAGAACTTGTGAGTATAATAGTCAAAACAATCCTGATTCTTCGTGTAACTGATAGTCGTTCGTGATAACCAGGCATGAATTATCTTGAATTCTTCATCCCCAGAACAAGATCGCCCCAAAACCCAGGAAAAGTCAAGAGAAATGTCATTACAAGAAATTATATTCAATAGATTTCCCGTGGATACAGCCAGTATCAACAGATCCGCACAGCAGAAAATGCACACTGTGTAACGTTACTCTTGATTTGAGTACTATGGGGAGACAGTCAATTACAAGTCATGCTGAGGGAAAATAACATGGAGACAATCTTGGCATAGTTTCGTCTACTGTCCCTCTCAAGAACGCCTTCCAAGAATCCGCCCAATCGTCAATACCAAAGGAAAAGGAAAATCCTCAAGATTCGGTTGAAAACATTCAAAGCAGCGGCACGACCCAGCAGGTTTCTCCCCGAGTGCGGGATCAAACATTGCCCCACGAAAAACAGATTGCTGTTACAAAATCTCTCAACAAAGAACAAATCCTGGAATCTGAAATTATTTGGACACTCTATGAAGTAATCCGTCATCATTCCTTGCGTGATATAGAGACAAGTATACCGATTATACAAAGAGTATGCCCTGATAGTGCTATTGCACAGAAACTACAATTGAGTAAGTCTAAAGCCTCTTGCATGATAGGTTTTGGGTTTAAAAATTTCTTTCAGGAAGAACTTCAAGAACTTATTTTCATTCATAGCATGCCCATGCTTGTCATTGGGTTTGATGAAAGCAAGAATAAAATCAACAAACTACAGCAAATAGATATCCTCATCAGGTTCTAGAATAATTTGAAAAACGAAGTAACTACTCGTTATTTTACGTTCACTTTTCTAGGTTCATGTAAAGCTACAGATTAGTTGAAAGCTTTTGAAGATAACATCCCCCGGGCTATCTTGAAGAGCGTCATCCAGTTTTCTATGGATGAACCCAATGTGAATCTGAAATTTCGATGTGACTTCCAAGCTGTATCACCACAATACGACTCTGACAAAACTCTGATTAATCTTGGTACTTGTGGTTTACATGTTATGCACAATGCCTTCAAAGGGGGTATCAAGGAAGTTGCGTGGCGAGTCCCCGAGTTTCTCAGGGTGTCATACAACATGTTTGAATATTCATCTCGAACCCATCAAAAGTTTTCAGGAATCACAGGAGGTAAACTTTTCCCCAAAAATTTTTGTAGCACACGCTGGCTCGAAAATGCACCGGCTTCAGGAAGAGGTTTAGGAATCTTACCTCATATCATCGAGTATGTCAAAGATGCATCAAAAGTAGACGGCGAATCGTGACCTCAGATCTCACCATCCAAAATTCCGAAATCTGAAAGCTCAACATCTAAAAGTTCATCATCCAAGAACTCGGGATTCAAGAACTTGGCATACAAAAGCTCAACATCTACAAGCTCAACATCTACAAGCTCAACATCCACGAGCTCAATGTCTGAAAGTGTGAAATCTGCATGTTCAACATTCAAGAATTTTGATACAGTCCAGAGCATAATTTCCGATAAGTTCCTCAGAGCGAAATTGACTTTCATTCAAGCTTTTCCAAGTGCCACCGAGCCTTTCCTCACAGATTTCCAATCAAGTGACCCGAAAGTTCCTTTTCTGTTTAAGAGTTTATTATCGCTGTATGTAGACATACTCAAGCGAATTGTGAAAACTGATATTTTGAAAAAAACATGAAAGAAATGTACTGAAGATCAATCTTGAGGACGATTCCAATTTACTTAGGGGAAAAGACGTTCAGCTGCCGATTGCGACTACGATTGCTTTAAAAAGTGTGGAAAACGTTTCTAAAGATGATAAACTCCACTTCAGAAGAGTTTGTCGTACAGTCTATAAGGTGTTCTTACTCAAAAGTGCTGAGGAATCACCCTTGCATTACCCCATTGTGGAAGGTCTATCATGTTTAGACCCTCTTATACCTGTAGAGAAACATGTCTCTGATAATCGAATCAGTTTCGCGCTAGAAGAATCTGTTGGGGACGGAATAATGGTTGGGATTGATACCGATAAAGTTCTGAAAGAGTTTACAGAGATTGTGAGATTCAAAGTTATACGTCAGCAGGGTTATGCCAACTACCAAGCGATGCAATTTATGCAAAGTTTGCAAAGTCTGCGCGCGCGCGTTAGCAGCATCCGAACTGTAACCTAACCTCAAATCAGTCGCGGTGCAGACGACAAATGATCTGTCAGGTTGATTGTCGTTAATAATAAACACGTTTATGAGATGCCAGGTGGTCGTGGATGCCACCTGGGTATGACAATGTGTAATATTGAGATATCTGATAATACCAGGTGATGGGTTTGGTTGATTTCTTGAAAGAATATCTTCCCGCCTTAGTGTGAAATTCATCAACATTCAACTCCCCAGCACATCATAGATTTATCAAATTCGTGTCTCCTCATACTGCTAATTGTTGACTTGAATATTGTAGCATAGTTGATCTCAATCGATGGATGAATCAAAACTTTGGCTAGACCTATCGCCTCTAAGAGCAAGGTTTCCACAAGGCTCAAGCACATTTCAATGAATTAATCACCGCTTGCTTTCCTATTTAACAATATTGTTGGGTGATTGTATATCTTTGCAGTACTATTCTCCCACCCAATCTCATCCCATGCGCACACCAAGTGCAAATACCAGATACTAAGTCTTTAGTACAGCATCCGTTGAGTGTTGGAATATTTCAAACTGTCTCTGAGCACATGATCACTTCTTCCTTGTATCACTGTACCAAATATATCCATGGGAATCATTCACACTCTGAGAATAGGAAAATAGAATTGTGGTCGAACTGATGCCATTATATTTCTCAGAATATTCAATGTAACAAGGATATCCATCAAAAGATATTAAACTTTCATCAGCACACAGTAAAATCATCTTTTCAATCTGGCATAGAGTGAATTGGTACATCACTCAGTAATTGAGGTGACATTATGTCCAAGTCATGAGCAAATTGAAAAGATATATGGCGATGAATTATATTACTTTTGTAGTTCACTACGCAGAGAAGTTCCAGTTGTTATTGTATCCATATCTGTGTGAGATTCACAATTTCTCCTATTTCCAAATGATGGGGTTGTACACTGTGGAAGAATCTCACATCTTAACTACACCAACGTAAGCCTCCTTGAATAAAAATTCTCATCCAAGATCATTGCTCGCAATCAATGTTTAACCCTTAGAGTACCGGCATTTTAGAAAATCAGAAAGCGCCGAAATCCCCAATCAAAGTGCCTACATGACCATTCACGGACCTCTAGAACTAGGTCTAAATCCATGGTGCAGACCACCCAAGGGATTGTTGTGCGATATCATTTCTGGCCCCTGTGGGATCATTTTCCAGCTAGTATAGAAATCGCCACTTGGGCCGTTTTTTGATAAAGTCCAAAAAACGTATTTTTTCGCGACCTTTCGACCTCTTGCGCTCTATAGCTCGAACTGGACGCATTTTTTGAAAAATGTGTGGAGACCTTTTTTGTAGATCCGAAGAAATTGACGAAAAATATGTCCTTATCCGATCCCGTGAGACTCACCTGCTGGAGAAATTAGAGCTTTTTTCACGAAGATTTATATTCTTCCTGCTCTTTCGGTCCACAGCTCGAACGGGTCGCATTTTTTGAAAAATGTGTCGAGACCTTTTCCGTAGATCTTGAAAAATTGAGGAAGAATATGTCCTTGTCTCATCCCGTAAGTCTCATTTGTTGGACATATGAGAGGTTTTTCCACCAGAGATCGTATTCCCCTCGTAATTTTCCTCTGTTTTATAGACATTACTATAAAAAAATATGTTCCATCGGAAGTCCATAGCTCATAGAAAGTTATTCTGTAGAAATATCGATGGAACACATTATTTTATGATTATGTCTATGAAACAGAGGAGAATTACGTGGGAAATAAGATCTCTGGTGGAAAAACCTATCATATGTCCAACAAATGAGTCTCACGGGATGAGACAAGGACATAATTTCCCTCAATCATTCAAGATCTACAAAAGAGCTCTCCATACATTTTCCGAAAAAATGCGTCCCGTTCGAGCTGTGGACCGAGAGAGCGGGAGGAATACAATTCTTCGAGAGAAAAGCTCTCATTTCTCAAACAGGTGAGTCTCACGGGATTGAATAAAGACATATTCTTTGTTAATTTCTTCAAATCTATAAAAGAGGTCTCTACACATTTTTCAAAAAAACGCGTCCCGTTCGAGCTATAGAGCGTGAGAAGTCGAAAGGTCGCGAAGAAACACGTTTTTTGGACTTTATTAAAAAACGGCCCAAGTGGCGATTTCTAGCTGGAAAATGATCCCACAGGGGCCAGAAATGATATTGCTCATCAATCCCTTGGGTGGTCTGCACCATGGATTTATACCTAGTTCTAGAGACTCGTGCCTTATGTATGTCCAAACCAAAGGTGGATGTTGGTCGATCAGACCATGACGCCATATATGGCCCATGTTATAATGCACTGTATACTTTGGATGGCCTTATCTCGGGTCCCTATCAGTCGATTCTGACGTTCAAGAACGGAAATTGAAGGTTTTTCAAAGACAAACAAGATGTAATCAGTTGCATGAGTGAACTTGGCTTGATTTTGATATAGTTGCCTTCCGAAAATCACCCAAAAATTGGCCCATCTAGCGTGCACAGGGGTGGCTCGGGGGAACATGCGCCGACTTTGATTACCGGTTTCAAGTACGGAAAATGTTCCTTTTCCTAAGACGAATAGAAGTACCTAGAGTGCATTAGAAAGTTCTCTGTTCTAGTTGAGTGACCGGACCGTGAAGTCATGACGCCATACGGCGTCGTACCGGTACTCTAAGGGTTAAAGACAGTTTGAAGTACTCTGAAAGTTAACGGATGCTGCACTAGAGACTTATTATTTGGTATTCGCACTTGATGAACACATGAGATGAGATTAGGTGGAGTATGCTACACTATTCCCCTCAACAATTAGGAGGCATAAGGAGACACAAATTTGAAGAATCCATGAAGTGCTGGAGACATGAATATTGTTGGAGAATTTCACAATAGGGCAGGAAGATGTTCTTTCAAGAAATCAACCATACCCATGCACCTGGTATTATCAGATATCTCAAATCCACACATTCTCATAACAAGGTTGTCTCCACGACCACCTGGCATCTCATATACGTGTTAATTATTAATAACAATCAACCTGACAGATCGTTTGTCGTCTGCACCAAGACCGATTTGGGGATGCGGTTCGGCTGCTGCTAAAAGACACTAGTGTGTGTGTTGGCCCTGTAGGTGTGATGTTTGCGTGCGCGCGCGCAAGACTTTGCAAACTTTGCATCGTTTAGTCTAGTCGGCATAACCCTGCAGAAATGCCGGGCTCATAAGCGAAATGAGCAACGCTTGGATTATTCCTGGATTGCTATTGTGGCCGATCTTGACAAGTATCCGAATTTCCTGAAATTTGTTAAAATAGTGATAACTTCGTCCCACGGTAATGCTGCTGTGGAACGGAGTTTCTCAGTTAACAAAGAATGTCTGGTTGAGGATCAAACTGAAAATTTCTCAATTGCTCAAAGACTTATTTGTGACGCGATTACTTCCATGAGTACACCCCTGAATGAATATGTGATCAGTGAAGAGATGAAACAAGAAAGTAGGAATTCATCCATGAATTACAAGCGGTCACTAGCCGAGGAAAAACAGAAAGATGAGAATGAATTCGAGGAAAGAAAAGCTTTGAAGAGGAAAGCAGCTCAGTTGAGTGAGTTGGAAGAAAAAAAAAACAAAAACTCGACAATGAGTCTCTCATGATTGAAAAACAAATATTGTCACTCAAAACTTCATAGATTCTGATTGTGTATGATTAATTTCCGTTGTTTCGGTCTTAATTGATTACTTAAGTTAATTCACAAGACGATTGTATTTGCAGTAGAATAATAGTGTAGTATGTGTGAAATGGTTCCTACATATATTCTACACAAATTCAAGCCCCTTACGAATAAAAGATGCAAAAGTACACCGCATTTCTTCATCACACTTTCTCCCAAAATCAGGGAAAAATCATCAAAATGGTCAGGGAAAACCGGGAATTGTCAGGGATTTTTTTAGGGGCTCGAGGTAGACACCCTGGTTCCCTGAAAATTTTCCTACGACTTTTGAATAAAATTGGAGGTGCTAGATAGTTGGACCAGATTCGGTTGCTGAGTATTAGGATCCGTGGAGGTCTTTCTAGGCATTCTGGATAAGTTTAGAGGATGGAGTGGACTAATTTGCGGGTAGAAGAGTGCTGAAAAGTTGAAGGTGGGGATATTGGAGGATGGTGACGCGGTTTTATTCGTTTCGGTGGGAGTGGAAATTGAATTTCCGGATCTTTGGACGGGTGTAAACTGGAAAGAGGTAGACGTCCCGGCAAGTGTAATAAAGTAGTTGAAAACCGTTGCCTGGGCTGCGCAAGTGTGGAGATCAGGATCTCATTCGACTGTTAGAGAGGGGTGGATGTTATCTACATTTGGCTAAATTGATTTGGCCATTGGACGGTGAGCGGATCACCACGCGATTGCAAGCTAAAGGATTGAATGAGCGCGGAACTCGAGAACGGACTCGATCTCGGGTTATTGAATCGGAAATTCGTGACTGTTTCCCGGACGAAGACGTGTCGTGGGACTTACAAATAGACGAGGCTGGTGGAGTAGAACCACTCGCCACGCAGAAGATTGGCGTCGCCCACCAACGACCTCGCACAGCTCAGCTCGCGTGACTTCTACTGAAACTAAGAGTTCAATGGTCATAGATTCGACTCAAGGGGTGGAGCTCACGGGGGTTGCGGGTACCTCAGCCCGCGATGTTCCAAGCTCGGACGGACAAGTGCGGGAGCCACTCGCTTCCACAGTTCCGGTGACCTCTTTGACCGGTGTGACGAGCCTGTTGACAACGACAGTAACGACATTGAGTACGACGAGTACCACGACTTGCTCGGCATTTCGAGTGACAAGTAGTATTCGACGCTCAATCTCTTCGCCAGCGGTGGATCGTTTACCGTTCATAGTGCTAGCTACAACGGCATATCATCGCCCCTCAACGGGAAATCACTTGATGAGCCGAATGCCTGCGATGTCTGACGCTATATTGGCAGGAGCAGCTATACCGGACGCGCCCATTACGACTTCTATTCGGGAGCCTCGGACTTGGACGAGGGCGTATGACATGCTACTGACTCCCGGACTAGGAGGTCCCATGATACCCCGGACAAGAATCACGGAGCCCATGTCGACCTGGAGACACATGAGTACATCGGTAAGTGCTAATGCCTCGGGGATCGGAGTTGCGGGCCAGCGTCAGTTGTTGAGCCTAAACAGCGATGATGGGACTGCAAGCTTGTCGAGTCGAACGAGTGACAGTGATCTGCAACCCTTTCCGTCGTTATACGTCCCCAAAAGACCAACGGGGGCTCAGTATTCGAGACTCATCACGACGGACTACCGGGACATGGAAAATCTATGGGGAATACCCCGGACGCAGCTCGCAAACATTCTCAATGGTGGAATGCGACTCTAGAATGGGACGATGGCTATCTGAAATGCACGAAGCCCCGAACGAGTCGTGGTCGCTGTTGAATGGACGTTATCGTCGTAATCACTCTCGAGACGACGACCCACCTCCCGTGCGGTCGTATACTAGAGATCGACGGACAAGATATCGTGATGATTCCAGCGAGAGCGGGCGTAGCTATATGGACCGAGCAGAAGTGCACAATAGTATCGGACGTTCTCATGCACAACCTCACCAGATCTCTTATGCCAGGGCACGCCCGCATCAAGAAGAGTATGCGCCTGCAAGCCACCCTGCGGATGTTGAACTAGTGCATGGGCCTGAACACAGAGAGCCTGCCTATCAGCATCCACCCCAGGTTAGGGATTGAAACGTTGACCAGGGGCCTCTTGAAACCGGTTGGCAGCCACGGTCCTCGTGACGGGCCAGAGCAGGCTCGGGTAGAACGGGCACGCCCTCTAGGTTGCTCATTTCAACGGACGGGACCAGAACAAGTCCCGCGTGAGCGTGACCGCTCTGGTGAAAGCAGACGCAGCAAGGCTCATCTGTCTCACTTTCAGGGAGAGCGAGATCATTCTCGAGAGAGTTGGGGACGTAGAGAGTCCTCCCGAGAACTCCGGAACCGACGTGAGCAAACATCGGAGAATCACACACATCGTCGGCGCTCGAGGGACAGTCGTGAAAGGCGGGAAAAGAGGAGCCGAATTTTTGGAGTCGTTTCGCCGTTCACGTGCGTATTCCCCGCATTTCAGGATAGGAGTGCCGTTGAATATAAATGAGTTGTGCTGGTTAACATACCACGTCACAAGCTAGACCCCATTCCTCGCGTGTGATTATTAGTTTTGAAAAAGATATGGAACGTGCCTCTTTCATTTTTGCCTCAAGTTCGACAAATCTCAACTCTTATCTCTCTCAAGACATATGTCAGGATGCATATACGAGCGCTGGTGGCAGCTCGTCTATCTCGCTTTCTACCCCGGGACTCGGGTACATTCTCGATACTTGGAGACATAAATTTTGATGTTCTATGTTCATAGAGTCAACGTTTTAACATCCTATAACGAAATTCTCAGATTTGATGCAGAAAATTGACCTCCAAATGAGATTTTGGTGCGAGAAAAAAAAGGTTTCGATGAAAATACACGTATTCTCTGCTCAAAATGGCTTTTTGTCTGGAAATTGCGTACCTTCCATGAGAATTAGACATTTTCACGCCTGGAACTCGTATTATATCATGATTCTCATAGCTATTTGAGAATTTCGGACAGGGCGGGTTCCAACAACATTCTTCATTCCGGATGATATAAGTCGATTTCGCTGTTCCTAGTCTATGATTCTTCCAATAAAGGGATCAAAATTCGTTTTTCGTCGTCCTACGCATGTATTTGCTGACTCCGCATGTACAACCGCAGTTTGGGGACGAATTTGAATCTGAAAAGTAGTTCGTTTTAGTAAATACGCTGCTAAGAGTAATTAGCAGAATACTTCCTCATAACTTTCATTCTGATTATGCCTACTCTCATTAATTGTGTCATTCTCCTACTAGATTTGTTTTTATAGTGGATAAGATATTGTGCAGTGTTCAATTTGCATCCACCTGATGCTGAAACTATCATATCTCGACTTTGTAACTCTGAAAAGGCCCGTGCAGTTTTGACGGGTGAAACGTCGGAATTTCGAATTGAAAACTATTGCTCGACCAATCTACGAAAGACAACCATCATTGCTTTTTCATAACGTTATATTATGATAACTATAACGAATTTCACAATAATTGGTGGAAAAATTGATATTTAATGGAATAGTTTCTCACATTTTGATTTATTCTTTCAAGGGATCTCTTACCAGGAGAGGTCATCACATTCGGATCACGGATTGGGCTGGAACTTCGAAGATACTCTCCTCCCAGTGCCAAAAGATGAAATCCAGAATTATAGACCTTAACGCTCAAACATTTCCGAGCTACACTTAAGGATATCAGCATTGGAGTCATACCTACATGCATAATTTTCAACATGGGTCCATATGGATAATGCTATTGCCTGAAGATGTAGCTCGGGCACGTTTGAGCGTCAGGGTCTATAATTTTCGGTTTCGTCTTTTGGCACTAAAAGAAGAATATTTCCAGAGTTTCAGCGAAATTCGTGATCCGAATGTGATGACCTCTTCTAGTTGATATCTTTTCTCAGCAATATATATATATCGTTTGCTTGAGACTAAATTTCGTTACAGTCAATTCGAATATGATCAAAATGGCGTTTTTTGGTTGAAATTTTCTTTTCCCAAAAAAAATCTCCATTTGAATGATGTACGAATTTCAAAAGAAATTGTCATCAACCAAACTGTTTGAAGTGCCGGAAAAAATAGTCTCTTGTTACGACCCGAGTGGAGGGCCCGGGGTAACGAATATATTATTTAGTTCGTTGGAAACAGCTGACGGGCGGACTGCCCAGTTACACCTACCTATTCCTCATCATCCAGTTGGGTCGTCCTCTGGTGCAGATATGTGATGATATATATATATATATATATATATATGTATATATATATATATATATGTATTACATACTGTTAGTGGCATATACTCGTCCACACGCATACTTACCCGAGCTGCAGCAGATGGAGCAATCGCCGTATGGCCAGCAGCCCGGGAAGAGAGTTCCAGCACCACCTCGCCTACGTCGTGCTCTGCTGTCAAGGACGGTCGCCGTCCGTCCGCGCCATCTTTTTGAGCGCAGCATCAGTGACCGTGTTGTGTATGTGTGTGTCGTGTCTCTAGGTGCATCGTCCGCGTGGCAGGGTAGCTCTTGGTGTGAGAGCTTGTAGTGGCATGTGGATGCAGCACCGGGTCCGCGGGCCCGGGATGTTACCGCCGTGCCACCCCCGCAGTGTCGGGGGTGGCACGGCACACATCTACGTCCGTAGATGTGATAGAGAGACCAAAACACTATAAATAGGATGAAAATTCATGATTTAGGAGTTAGTACAGACTGGCTTGCCCTAAAATGGTGACTGGAAAACAAAATCTTGAAGGGAAGTTACCAGATTTTGAAGTGTTTTTGGACTGTGACTCAACTTCTATTCCATTCATTTACATTTTTCAGGTCACATTGCGAGTGGTCTCTTCAACATTTCGAAACATTTGAAATCCTATTACTCCTTGCGGAAAACTCCATCACTTTGGGAATTTTAGAAGTTCAGATTCATATTGGAGTTGCGAATTCTCCAAACTTCTACATTATTACTCGATCTCTTCGACGAGTATCGAGAATCGCCAGATAATTCATCGTGGGATTGAAACTATCTTGCTAGAGAGAACTCCTGTGAATCCTTTATACCTGCTATCTCAACCCAATTTCATTGCGAATGATGCGAGAATCCACACATTGAATGTGATTTTCACTAAGAATATTCCCGAATTATTTGAGTTCACCGGGAGGAATCACAGGATTGAAGCTCGACAACTCCGAGAGAACTTCTAGAATCTATCCTCAAGAATTCACGTATTCAAAGCGTAACAGTCGAGTCACAGTCCAGGAATGGTCGCGAAAATGATACCTTACATTGAATATCCCATTTTCCCAATCCCTCTTCAAGATAAGCTGTTTTCTCATGAGCTCGTCGTCATTCTCCATCTCATTCATAGTGTTTTCGTCTCTCTGTCACATCCACGGACGTAGAGTGAGGCCTATCTCCGCTATCACAGCAGACTTACCTATTCTCCCTTCCAAATCACTTCATGACGCATTCCTCGACAAATTCAATCTTAGAAGTAGATATTTGATGAATCTGTGAGGCTTTTCATGTGAAAAGGTTGGGGATGGATGAAATTCTACGACCGCTGTTTTCCTGAGACGAAGGTCGATTCCGTAAAATTTTATCTCCTCATAGAAGAATCTTAAAATGGACTCCTTTCGGAAACGGGAGCGGTCACGATTTTCGTTCTTGCGGTAAAATGTCACATTTGTCATGTACTTTGAGCGTGAATAGAAATTTTGAAGGGCAAGCACCTTCAGGTTAAACTCATTTCTAGAGCACCGAGGGCCTGTGAAGGCTTCGTGGCCCTGAAAGAGCCCTCTGGCCCACCCAGCTGTCAAAAGTCCGCATGCGTTGTATGCTGGTTCCTGCAGCCTCCTATGCTGGAGCGGTTATAGCGATCCCGGGAGTAGACGGGGTTTCCTAAGCATAGGCATATCCACCCACGCTGTTTATTGTCCCACTGCTTGATCTCTCCGTCGCGGTCTTCTCCTTCTCGAGCCAGTACCTCAACGAAAGAGAAGTATTGCTTGTCAATACTTAGTCTTTCTGGCGCTGGCTTGAGACGGTGACGAGAGACATTTCCACAGGAGAAGGCTGTGACGGTATACCCGTTACAGTGAATGAGTCCAATAATTTAATGAGTGAATAAACAAGTATACAATTCAACAAAAATGGTGATGGTGGCACTAGTTTTCGTACTTCCTACGTCTATGATTGTTGTTTGTGACATATATCTTCGAGGTGTCACAAACTTCAAAACATGATTGTCGACCAAGGGATGAGAAATCATCAAGTTGCCATTGAGCATGACATAGGTAGTATGAGCACAGGGAATTGATATAGGAGAGTTTCCACGGAACTTTTGACTTCTGTGTTACTGCAGTGTTCCAGGAGTATTCTGAACTTTCGGGAGTGCGCAGGAGTTGCATTGTATACTATATGGCATCATTTAATATTGACTACATTTTTTCTTGTTGAAGCGAATCCTGATTTGTCAACAGCGGATCGCAAAAGATGATCCTTGGGTAGTTCACAAACGAACGGACGCGATTTTTGGAATTGAAAATGCTGTAACTAAGGTACCTATCTCTCAAATACCTCGCTGGCTTCATATATCGATGTCCTAATCTCATATTCCAAGGAAATGTTTGATTCAGAGGTGTGCGCTGATTTGACTATGATGTGAGCTCCCACTCATCGATGTAGCCGAGTTTGGTCGAAAAATTTACTCTGGCTATTGTTTACGGAAATTGTTGAATAACCTTATGCGAAACGGTGAATCCAGTAATGTGTTTTCGAAGTTAAAAAGAGGACGAATCGAATCCCGTTAGGTTTGTGAGCGTGCCTTGACCCGGACAAATTGTATGAAGTTTCAAAGCTCATAAAGATATCGCGCCACAAGCTCTGACAGTTGTTATTCTTCGATGGCATACTCAGGAGACGTGAAGCACAGGATTGGAATATTGTGCTCTTTCTTCTTTATCACAAAAAATGCAACCGCACTGCTTTGAGTAGCAATTGACGATCGGTATTGCTGTGGGAGGCTAAGTAGAAATTTTCGAATCCTTCTGGTAAGCTAGATAAGCCTCTTAATGTGATGTTATCGCGAATCTCTCGATCTCTTCATAGTACACGGCTGGAATATGAACAAAATAACACCCTCATATACGCCAGATATTGAAATGAGTTTCATAGCTCGTGACTCAATTTTCCAAATTAATATCGAACTTCGGAAAAATCAGTAATGAAATATATCTTGAAGTCAAGTCAGGCAAAATTCAATCCCTATCGATCGTCTAGACAATGTTTTCAATCGAATTTGTTCGATTGAAGTTGCTTCACAAATGTTTCGAGAGTAAAATTCCGCACTTGTCGTTCTGAACCAAATACTTTGACCTAAAAGAGAGCGGCACCACTCTTTTCACATGTTTTCAAAGTCTAAGAATCACATAAAACCAATTTCAACCGTGTGCGATGAAAAATTTTCTCTCTTACTTCGGAGGGTCAGAAGTTGAATGTTCCATGAAAACTTATTCTTATCCCAACTACAAACTAGAAGGGTACTTGAAGCTACCACTCCCCCGAAAGATCACATCTCAGTTATTGAGCTTCATTATCGTAACTTCTAGCAGCAGAAATATGACGACGTCAACGAGGAATATTTAAAATGTTACGAACGAGTTACTCTCTGAATGTGCTGATCCGCTGTTTTGTGTCTCCGTTTCATGCAACTCCAAGGGGAAAATATCACGGTTAGCGGACGATTTTGAGTGAGTCTACTGGTTTGTGCCGAAAATTTTATGCAGGTTCCTTGAGTCGATATTATCTAATGCTGCAATCAAAGTGTTCCGGAGAATATAAAAAATTCGTTGAGTCATCACATTGTTGCGATTTCACATTGCAGGTGTCTCAGATGTAAGAGAGACGAAAACTTAATGACAAGTCGACTAATAACCAGAAGGAGAATATTTTGGACCTAGTAGATGGAGGTGTGAGTGAGAGGACGATTGATGAACAATTCGATATTGGCGAGGAAACTCATAGCTGGATGAAGGAGAATAGAAGAAAAGATGGCTTCCTATTTGCACGATGGCAAAATATCAAAATACATATATGAATGTATGAATAGTACCAATTAATATCACATGGTGTCTCTCATTAACACTAGGTCAACAGAGCACACATGCACTGAAAATAATAAATAGGGATATGACTTCGAATTAAGTTCGGCCAAGCTCCATACATGCTACAATAAATTTCGGGTTCAATCCGGCGAGGCGACACTGTGTCTCGAGATGGAGAATTGCATTTCAACGCGCGCCCATGGTGCCCTCTACTCTTTCCGTGCTTCAAATCGTTCCTTGTCCCGTTCTCTACAACAACAAGTCGCTCAGAGCCTCGTACTCCCGAATTTTGATTATGCATCCACTCTTCTGACTGGACTCGACAAGACGCAAACCCTAAAGATGCACCGGCTCCTAAAAGCGTGCGTTCGCTCCGTTCATGGGAACATACCAATCAGGGCACACGTTACGCCATACCGCATTGCACTCGGCTGGCTTAATGTCGTGAGGTGGAGAGAGTATCTTATGAGATCGCTTGCTTTTGCCGTATTGAAAACATACTTACCAAAGTACACTGTAAAAAATATTAAGTGAATCTTACTGTGACACAGTCAAAATACACTATGAAACACAACATTCATTGAGGTGAATTCACTATGGTTAAGTAAAATCGCCACAATCAATGTGGGTCCTAAATTGTTACAACATTCAATGATGCGATTTTACCGTGCCGAATATAAAGTTACAAGCGGGTATGCGCACGGTGCTGCGTCACGACGTTCACCAAGAACACGATTGATCCTGCACATTTCTAAATTGTTGCTCAGCCGGCTCAATCGGAATCAATAAACTCGATTCCTGTAACTGTTTTCATCCATTTCTACAGTATTTTAGTTTAGGATGGTACAATGATCGATGGGAAAAGATAATTTGAAACCTAACCTCAAATGTGCCGTTCGCTCTCGTAGCAGAACACTCCCGGACATGTAAAATCACACTCTCAAGTGTATGATTCCCCTAACATAGGGTAAACTTACTACAATCAATGTTGGAACAATTCAGGGCCCACAATGAATGTGGTGACTTTACTTCGTCGTTGTGATTCTCATCAGATTGCTTTTACAGTGTACTTTTGATCAAGATTCGTCCTGACCCGCAATATTTCCGGTCTTAGGCAATCCAACAGGGAGAACAAGAATATTCTTCCCCGACGTGCGCCTCGAACAGAGGCTCAGGACCAATCTCTTCGGATAGTGACCTTCCGACTCCTCAACAAGCTTCCTCCACTGAATTTTGATCACAGCTCCCTCATAGTTATTGTTGGAGTTTGTGGAGCTTGAGAACATTGGCGAGAAATTCAGCAGCAGGAGCAAGGCTCAATGACCCGCGATTTCCCCTCGATGTCATGCGAGTGACTTATTTGAATTTCATCGGCCGTTATGGGCATCGGATGATTTGGTCATCAGCCCTGCTCCTCTCTGCGAGTCTCCCACGCAGCTCTGAAATCGGCAGTTAGCCATAGTCCGGGAAGCAGCGAGCCGCTGTGCTGTTTACACTTATCATTGCGACCGCGCCGGTGCAGTTCTCGCGACTGCTCCTCAATCCCGATCGAAAATTGAGTCGTCGATACGATAATCAACGTCTTAGGTTGCGTATACATTTAGAAGCACTGATCAATTTACCACCTATCAAAGATAAGTCAGCTGAGTCGTTGGCGGGAATTTTGAATTTGGCACAGGAGGCTGTTCAAGGGCTGAAAGATACAGAATGCCCTGTAGATCATTACGATTGTTGGTTTGTCCATCTGATTTTTGGTGAATTTGACGCTCCTACTAGAGAAAATTGGACTATTAGGCAGGAGTCTGTTGTAGGTTTTTCAATTTCCAATGCAATCGAAAAATATATCAAAGATCGTATCAACTCATTAAATACAGCCCATCTTGAGATCACTCAGCTTGATCAATCAAATGCTTCGTCGCAAAATTCCAATAATAATAGATCGCGTGGTGATTTTGGAGACAGATCAGCCAATGCGAACTTTGAAAATCCTTCAAGTGACTCTTCAGTCAGAAACAGTCCGCCTTGTGTTTGTTTCAAGGGTCGACACTCTCTTCATAAGTGTCAAAAATCCGCAAAATTATCGGTTTT
Source organism: Eretmocerus hayati (assembly GCA_029851415.1). Taxonomy (NCBI): domain Eukaryota; kingdom Metazoa; phylum Arthropoda; class Insecta; order Hymenoptera; family Aphelinidae; genus Eretmocerus; species Eretmocerus hayati. Next base: position 47,115,723 of record CM056744.1, read on the forward strand.
CAACCGCTATGAGCTTTGTAAATCAAACGAACTCTGTTTGGATTGTTTACGTCCGGGTCATTTTGCAGACGAATGTACGTCCAGTTTTTGTTGCACTATGTGTCAAGAGCCGGATCACCCAAAGATGCACATAGAGAAACCTCCCGGCGAGGGCAAGTGACCAACGGGCGGTGGAGATGGAGATACAAATTTACAAACGGTGAATACTAGTTTTGTGCATAACTCAGCAGCCTTTGCAAAACAGCCTCGACTTCTGGCAATAGCCAGGATCATTTTACAATCGCTTCACGGGCAGAAAATAGGATCTCACGCTCTCATTAATCCCGGGTCAGACTGTTCCTCCGTAGCCGATCGCGTCGTCCAAGCCCTGAATTCATCCTCACGGAAATGCAAATTAGGCATAAAGACCATCGGTTATAAACGTTCTGTTGTTTCTACAAGCGAAGTGGCTCTCACACTTCTTTCAAAAGTAGATGAAAATTTATCGTGGCACTTAGAGGCTCTCGTCTTGCCACAACTCACCGCGCTTCTTCTAAGCGCTATGGTGCAACAGTGCGAGGAATGGTCTCATTTGAAGGGATTAGCCTTAGCTGACCCAGAATTTTCCAACCGACGAAAACTGACTGTCTTCTCGATACAGAAGTATACAGTGAAATTCTTCGTGCTGGTTTGCGAAAGGGTCCGAGCAAATGTCCCACTGCTCAATATACAGTGCTGGGCTGGATTTTGACGGGGGATACTGCGTCAACTGAAGAGTCTACGGACTCTCGTGTCATTCAGACATTCCACATGTCAACAGATAAGTCTCTTTCGAAGCAACTTCCAAAATATTCTGACTTAGAAGATCTCCCTGGAGTCAAACACTTCAAAGCAGATGAACAATATTGCGAGGATAATTTTTGTTCACGGTCACGCGTACCGATGAAGGACGCTTTGTCGTACGTTCACCCTTTGCGAAAAATTTCCATGAGGTTTCGTTTGCAGATGTGAGGGACATATCTGTGGCATGCCTGCTGAGATCTGAGCGTCAATGGCGACGGGGTCCTGAGTTGGACAAGGCGTACTCTGGATTCATGGTGTAGTACGAACAACTGGGCCATATGAGACGGCTGCCGCATCCCACCAAGCCAGACCCCAGATCATGTTACCTGCTTCATCATGCAGTCTTCCGTAAGAACTCTAATAAGATACGCGTTGTGCTCAACGCATCGCAGAAAACGGGTACTGGCAAATTACTCAATAATTATCTATCACCTGGCCTTAATTTGCAAAATGATTCGACCCTTGTGATATTTCGTTGGCGTATCGGTATGCAGTAAATGAATACCGATGTTGGAATAGAGCAAGTATCGTATCTTCTTCCCCGAGGGATATATGAGGAGGATATCTCTGAAAATTTTATTTTCGACCTCAAAAAGTGCCACAGCCCCTGGAAATCGAGATGTATGGCTAGAGCTTGTTATCGAGCAAGCAAGATGGTTTAGATATGAGGATTGTATGCAATTAGGTGTTGGAATATAGGGGAGAAAGTTAGAATTGGAATATACTGAACGCTCCACCAATGGTTTCATCATTTCTCAATGCGTTTTCCACAAAATTGGGGCTGCACAGCCCTCATTCAAACGGGTGGTACTCGTGGAACGTTCAAAGTCTCGGTGGGTAGAAATTGGTATGATATTTTGAGGATATTCGTAACATGTTCACAGTGTTTAGAGGTCTGTGCCCGCCCTACCGCGCGCGTGCCTTCCAAAAAGCTGGGCGATTAGGCATGTTGTACGCAGGTTCTCTTTCTCGTTTTATCCGATTCCCTTGCTTCTCCGTCAAAGCACATAGGTCTACAATAGCTCAATTTCTTCGTTTCTTGATGGAGAATACGATTAAGATTCCCCGCAGTGTCTCTGGATGACGCTCCACGAGCTGTAGCGTCCAAAGCGAGTCAAGAATTTTTTCCAGAAATCTGTGACACTCACATCTTTACGTGTTACGGCTGTGCACAGTGAGGCACACCCTACTCCACTAGGAAAATCATAACTTTGGACCATCAGAAATCAGTTTGAGAAGTGACAGAATTTTATCAGGAACGCTCCACTCACGAGAGCCTGCCAAATTTCAAGAGTCTGACGCTGTGACACGTAAATTCCTCGTTTTGCAGGTGTTGACTCGCACACGATTGACTGTAGTATCTCCCCACATCCACCAATCAAGCTCTAAGTTGTTGATTACATGCAGGACATTTAAACGAAGATAGTTTGACAGGTTGGATCTAGAAAATGTCCGACAACCAGTTTGGCTGAACTGTGTCAGCAAATGTCAAATTTTCAGAGATATCCTTATGTATCGATATGTTTTCACGGCAGACATTGTGAAAATGTTTCGCCAGATGCTTATTCATCCAGACGACTGGGTCTGGCAGAGAATAGTGTGGCGCGTATTAGAGGCGGCAGAAATTTCAGACTACGACTTGAAAACAGTCACACACGGAACCGTTTGCGCTCCTTATCTTGCGACGAGAATCTTTCGTTATCTAGCCAAGATTAACAACGACTATTTTCCATTGGCCGCGTTTATTTTTTGGTGGCTCACTTACATGGACGATGCGTTTTGGGGCTGCAACCTTGTCAGGCGCGCTAGCAGCACGTGACCAACTCATCGCAGTCATGAAACTCGGATGCATGGAGTTAGGCAAATGGGCCGCGAATGACTCCGAATTACTTGCGGGTACCACACCAGACGGTGCTGATGCCGTCCCCGTGGACATTGAGGATACGGTCTCAACCCTCGGGTTAAACTGGTCCCCTCGAGAGGACGAATTCTCCTCCAGAATTGCGATGCCATCGGATTCAATTAAAATCACCAAAAGGACAATTTTACCAGAGGTAGCTCGTTTATTCGATCCCCTTGGCTGGCTTGCGCCATTTTTGATTCAAGGGAAAATACTTCTGCGTGATCTTTGGCAATTGAAATTTGATTGGGACACTCCGGTAGATGGCAATCCACTTCAAGAATGGTTGAACAGACGTCCACAAATCCCAGAGTTGAGTAGAATTCGGATACAGCGTTTGCTAGGTACCTTGCAAGATTCAAATGAGCAATTTCACGGGTTTGGTGATGCATCTGATCGCGCGTACGCGGCTGCAGTTTATTTAGTCATCTCTGGTCAAGCATCTCAGCTGATTATGGCAAAGACACAAGTCGCGCCAGTGAAATCACTGTGTATACCCAAACTTGAGCTGTGTGCTTCTGTACTCACCGTAATTGTCATCAAACATGTTTTAGCCGACTTGCAGAGCAAGCCTTCCGCTATTCCTCGTTGGTATGACAATGGAACAGTTCTCGATTGGTTAGCAGACGAACCTGCAAGTTGGCAAACTTTTTTAGCGAATCGCGTCAGATTCATTCAAACATCACTTTCTCAAGCTACCTGGAGTCACGTCGTCTCTGAAGATGATTCCGCGGATTGCGCAACCCGGGGGATATCAGTGGGTGAACTGCCCGATTCAAAACTTTGGTGGTACGGTCCGGAATGGCTCGTTAGGCCTCGAGAACTTTGGCCTCAGTCGGTAGTCGAATCAGTATCCAATGCGGCTCAAGCGTTGTTGGCAGTAAGAGAACCTGAAGCGGAACCGTATGTTCAATACCGTTTCGAAAAATTCAGCTCGTTTGCCAAAATCATTCGGATCTTGGCCTGTATGCATCGGTGGGGTTTCAATGCGTGACGTAAGCCTGAAAAATGCAACAAAGACCTTTTTGATTGGTTGGGGATCGAATTCGCAAGAATTTTCCTCATCAGAGTCATTCAGCGTCAGCACTTTGCAGCAAAAATTTTCTTCAGAGATTGCAGATCAGGCTTCTCGAGTCAAAGTCCAACAACTTCCCTGAACCGAGTGACTCTCGTCGTCTCTGTGCGTTCCTCGATGACAAAAGTACTCTACGCGTGAGTGTCAGACTGGAATACTTTCTTACAGCGGAATCCATCCGGTAATTTTCTCGAGCCACAGCCCTTTCGTCAAAAATATGGTGAAAGAAATACATTTGACTACTTCGCACGGGGGTATACAATCAATGCTCAGTGACATACATCGATGGGCTTGGATCTCGCGACTCACCAGTTTAGTTCAACATACATATAGGAGTTGCGTGACGTGCGCGCGGTTTGCAACGAGACCTCTTGACCAACAGATGGCTCCCTTACCCGCAATCAGAATCACTCCTCGACTACCATTTGAAGTACCTGGCGTCGATTTTGCAGGTCCGATCAAAGTATTACTCTCTCGCGGTAGAGGCGCAAAATGGACGAAAGGATACTTCTGCATTTTTGTATGCATGTTTACAAGAGCTTTACACGTCGGAGTCGTGTCAGACCTTACGTCAACATCTTTCGTGGCAGCTGTACATAGATATATGCTGCGATAACGCAAAAAGCTCTGTCGGCGCGGAAGCAGAGATCAAGCGAATGTTCACCAAGGCATCGGCCTTTTCAAAAGAAGTTGCGGCGCAGCTTCCTTCCGGAAATATCACGTGGGATTTCTCACCCTCACGAGCTCTCCATTTCGGAGAACTGTGGGAAGCTGCAGTTCGTAGCTTCAAGTACCACCTCAAACAAGTAACCGGAAACACGTGTCTCACTTTTGAGGAGTACATGACCCCGAGTAGTTAAATCGAAGCTTGCCTGAACTCTCGGCCTCTTTGCCCTCTGAGTACTGGTGGGAACGATTTGAATGCTTTCGCTCCTAGCCGCGTTCTGATTGGGCGCGCAGTCACAGCATTGCCCGAACTTTTCGACGACGTTGACTTACAACCTTCTTCTCAGTGCAGGTGGAAGCAAATTCAAAGGGTGCGCAACAACTTCTGGGATCGTTGGCGTAAGGAAGTAATGCATTATCTCCAACAACGTGGTAAATGGTTCAACGTCCAGGATCAACGTCGGCGACCTGGTGCTCGCGAAGGACGAGTTTACACCTTTAACCAATTGGCCCATGGCTCGGGTAATTGCTGTCCATCCTGGCAAAGACGGGCTGACGCGCCTGGTTGATGTGAAGACCACCACAGCACCCTATCGTTGAGCTTTGTGCAAGCTCATCAAGCTACCAGTAGATCCAAATAGCCAGGATGATTATTAGTCATCAAGAGTCAAGGAGTTCCTGTCAACATCGTCGTCAACTGAAGAACAATGATTTGAGATTCGCGTATTCTCGACAGTCACTACACAATTTCCTCGCTCTACTTCTGTGAGAATTCTGTAAGGCCACTCGTATTGTCTCGTTCTATCATATGCATTTCCTCGTAGAGCCAGTAAAATCAAACAAGTCGAGTATTAGGCCTTGGCCTATTCTCAATACGCTGCGCAAGATGAAAGATGATGCCTCGTATTTATTTTTTTGAATATTTTCATAACTTAGAATCATTTCGATGAATGCAACCTTTTGCGACTTACTTCTCTCCCCCATCGTTTAGAGAATTGTAGATTAAGATTCTGGCTTATCAGCCTGAAAGCTCTATTGAGCGAATTGGAATTATGTAAATCATGGATTTTTTTGTTGTGCTATGTGCACTGTGGGATGTTGATCAATCAGAATTTATTTTATATGTTTCATTCATTCTGTTTTCGAGTTGTACTGATTGATCCAGAATCAAATGTTCATAATCAATTCACGATCTCCAGGACTTCATGATCCAGTTCATGAACTGATCTTATGATGTATTTAGTAATTCTTTCGACTGATTAGTTATGAATTCCGACTGATTTCTACAAATTAGTTCATAGATTGGATGAGCACCGTAAAATCATCCAACTCAACATGTTGAAATCATTTTCGAACCATTTTATGATTTGTCATCACGTTGTCGATTCAATTCAAATCTCTATTTTGATTTTCCCATTGAGTTCGAATCAATTATTTCAAATTCGAGATTTTTCTTAGTAACTCAAAACTTTTCCTCAGATTCAATCCACATCATCTTTGTCATCGTGATATCGAATTGTTCTCACGCTCTAGAAATATGACTATCGCAATCCCTATCGAGAGTTTCATTTTTTTGCTGAAAGGAAATGTTGTTGTCAAATCTGGTTTGCTTGGTATGATCAAGCAAAGGGGGCAGAATGTTCGAGTTTGTAGAGCTTGAGAACATTCGAGAGAAATTCAGCAGTAGGAGTGAGGCTCAATGACTCGCAGTTTCCCCTCGATGTCACGCGAGTGACTTATTTGAATTTCATTGGCCGTCATGGGATTCGGATGATTTGGTCATCAGGCCTGCTCTCCTCTGCGAGTCTCTCTCGCAGCTCTGAAATCGGCAGTTAGTCACAGTCCGGCAAGCAGCAAACAGCTGTGCTGCTTGCACCTTTGGAGGCGCCCGCGCCGGTGCCATCCTCGTGACTGCTTCTCCATCCCGATCCCTCAATTCTCGCGTCACGCCCACACTCGCGCCTTTGATCTTTTGAACACGTCTATACGCACATATTGATAAGAGAATATATTCTCAGTTATTTTACAGTATGGAAAATCGTGAGTGACTCCTTAGTAAACCCATCCAGCACCTTTTGATCCACATATTTAAGGCTCCAGGGTTCCACAAGAACACCCTGTCCCAAACATTTATCAAGAGCTATGTTCGGGTATCTATCCGAGTATGACAAAAAAGAATGGTTTGCCCTTACTACTCGAGAAGAGCTTGACCCGATCCCACCCCAATTATAGATATTCTCAGTGCCCCTGAGTGATAGGGAAATGAGTATGCTCGTATTCATGCATTGCTTCAATGTGACTCCACGGATACATCGTTATATAGTGACCGTATTTCATTTTGTATTGAACGGTTCATTATTGTAGTCATCTTCTGTTATCACTTCGATCCACTTTCACCACAAATGCACCACTGAAATTTTATCAGATATCCAAAAGCACTCCGACGTCATATTACAGATGAATCACTATAATTTGCAAACTCTTTGTAGCCTGCTTTTCGAACATATGGGAAGATCCCCCTGTTTGCAATGAACGATCAATCCATGAATCTCTTCGCTACGCTACCCCATGTCAGACTCCTAGCTAAATTAAGGAACCTGGGATGGAGTGACCGTGTCATCCGGTTGGTTGCTAGCTTCCCCACGGGGCGATCGCAAGCTATCTGCCTTGCCGATGGTAAGCACGAGTTTTGGCTACCACTCAACACTGGTGTTCCAAAAGGGATTGTATTAGGCTCTCCACTTCCCTCGTCCTCATGAATGATTTCCCTGAAGCCCTGATCCACCTCTGCTCAGCCATGCTCGACAATGACTCGAGTATTCACCTTTATCGCCTTCCATCTGAACTTGTACACCACATCTCTCCTATGAACCAGGATGTTCAATCTGTAGCCCAGTGGGCCAAGGGCAGCGGATTAAGCTCAATGAATTCAAGACCTCGGTCATGAATCTAGGCAGCAATGCATATCTTCGTGAGATTAATTTCAATCAACTCCTCCGTATTGGGGTCCTGGGTGAGGGAATCCCACTTCATGAATATCAGAAGTCTCTGAATGATCATCACACCTCCACTTGACTGGAGCATGTAGATAGCACAAAATCTCCGAAGGTCTCATAGGGCTTCGTGTTCTTTGAGAATCACAGTACGGGCCTTGCCCCGAATACTCGAACAGGAACTTGTGACAATTCTAGTCTTACCATTCCCTGACTATGACGCTGCAGTGATCACGGGTCTCGACAAAGGTGAGACCCTCAAACTGCACCGACTCCACGATACCTTTGTGAGATTTGTTTGTAATAATTATCCCAAGCTATCTGAAGTAACTCCCTACCGGATTAGTCAAAATTGGCTTTCTGCAGAGAAATTGAGAGACTACACTGTAAAAAATTCTTCCGAAAAACTTCAACCCAACCAACTGGTTGAATGAGAAATTCAACCAGCTGGTTGAATGGAAAATTCAACCAGTTGGTTGAAGTTTTTCGGAAAATTTTTTTACAGTGTACCTTCTTGGCACGCTAGCATCATCCATTATCAAATCCAGACTTCCACTTTTTTGTGCTTGAACTTCTCTCTCACATCTGAGATCCCCGGCCCACGACAATCAAGGAGAGGTGACCAAAGGCAGTTCACGTATCATACACCTCGCACAGGAGCCCCGGATAAATCTTTCATCATCCAAGTCTCATGCCTACTCAATGATCTCCCTCCTCTCGGCTTTGACGCAAGCTTAGATAATTCCAGAAAGACGCTCTTTGATCTTCTATCACCACGACTTCGGAAGGATTGGTTTTAGCGCGCTCCCCGCAAGAGACTCGAGGCAACACCCTCTTGTCTTGACTATTTTCACTAACAAGGGGAGTCCGGAGTCTCCGGGTCCTGAAATCTCACCAAAATTTTTTTACAGTTTCGTACCACCTAGAATATGAAGAACCCAAAGCAACTCTGTCAAATGGGCCTCCTATTCAGAGCTACAGACTATGAAATTAGCATTGCCCATATAGGCCCACGTTAAAAAGTGATATATATATAGATATACGAGCAATGTTGACGTTTCTGACTGTAGCTCAGAATAGAAGGCCCATTTGACAGTGTTGCTTTGGATGCTTCATATTCTAGGTGGTACGAAACTGTGAAAAAATTTTGGTGAGATTTCAGGACCCGGAGACTCTGAACTCTCCTTGTAAGTACCATATATGGAGCTTGGTACTCCTTTCTCCCTGCATCTTCAGTGCCTTTGGAAGCTCTCCTCGAGTTATGTCACAGCTTCCGTACATTTTCGCTCACCGTATTATTTCATCTCGTTGTGATCAATATCATCTTGCTAGTTACCTCAAATGTTTGAAAGTTATCGATTGCATCATTCACGAGCACCCTCCATCGTCACACGTTACCATTGACTGAACTTTCTTTCCATGTAATATCAATGTACTGATTGCTCAGAGGCAGATTCACAACTAATTGTCAATCGATCAATCAATCTCTCTCTGCCTATTTCTCAAGGCGCAGCGACACCCGAGACTGGTGACGCGGGTCCGGATAAGCCTTCCAGGAGCAGGGTGGACTCCGGGCTGAATGTCGGATTGTGTATTCAGGCCCACAGAACGAGCAGTCCCTGGCACGAGTTTTACTGCTACAAACAATCAAACGCAAACCGAGCACCGAATCGACCGTGACGCCATTCACGTAAGAACTCGTGGTGCACGTGGCGAGTGACGAGCAGTGACGAGCAATTTCTGCAGAGAGGTCTATACGGGCTGGCAGCCTTCTAAGATTGCCATCCGGCGGCGCGACTTCCTCTCGATCCGCGTAAGCGCCACTCCGTCCGATTTGAAGGGCTGGTGAGTGCTACCACCTCTTTAGTGGCGGGAGTCACCGGTCCGGTTGAATGCTGCCCCCGTCTTCCTCTTGTTACCTCGAGCATACCTTGACAGTCGAGTGTGAACAAGGAAGAAAGTTAGTTCTTGGTTCACCTGTCTGAGACGACGACGAGGGTTTTTGTCAGAAGGGACAAGAACGTGGAGGTTGCAGTGCGATCATTATAGAATTTTGCAAGTAGCTTGAGTTTGTCTGTCTTCGGCCTTTCTAGGTCTTGATGTCATTTTGACGTCTCCAGTAACTCGTCCCTGGGGCAGAGTGAATCTCAGCCAAGAGTAGCTGCGCAGAGGGTTACATTTACATTGCTGAATTTCAATGACAACACTGTGCATTCGAACTTCATGACTTGCGAGTGAGATATTGTTTACGGCATCTGTTTATTATTCAGTTTGAAATCCAAGGAACATTTCCGCGGAGTCGCACATGGTTCTGCCATTTCGAATCGGAGAATTCAAATGCCTAAGCTGGAATGATCTTGTATTTTGAACGCCCAACTAAGTGCCAGCAGACATTCACAACTCTTGCGAGTACTTATCTTCCAAGAAAACAAAGTGATAGATATTAGATCGGAAGAAGAATTGGTACGATAGTCATCATGATTAATTATCACAGTGGCTAAAAACTGCTTCTGCGGAATTGAGCTTGTCGTTTGGGTGTCAAGGCTATCAGGAATCTCCATGGGATCCTTCTGTTTCTATGGCCTAGATACCCTAGCTCTTCATTCCAATGTTGTAATATTCCATAAGCCGCTCGTGTTCTCATCTTCCATGATGTTGCTGAGCCATTCGACCAGTGAAAGAACCATATTACAGTCTGAGCGGTCAATCCGAGTGTCCCAAGCAATTCTTAGGCGGTTCGGTGAACTTTCTCGATCACGGCAATGTCCAATGGCGCCTTTGATGTAACATAACCGTTCGATCCGAAAGCTTCTGCGACCGCGACGAAGGGAATATTAGAATTTGAAATCTGATAATCCAGTATCATACCTGGCATTCTGAAATGAGCAATCGACTTTAGTGAAAGTTCTAATGCTCCGTCAGTTGTTACGCGGGTTGACGGATTTATGATAATATACTTCATCAGCTGATCTCGGTTGAATCAATGGATTTTCATTCTCTCTTCGATATTCGTGGATATGATGATGGTCGAATGGTAATGGAATTTGGTTTATCTCGGTCGAGATAAGATTCCACAATAGTCTGTCTAAAATGTCTCATTTCCGTTAATTCTTCGAGAAATTTTCAATGGCTGATTTCAATGGACCCTTGCCGATAAAATGTCTGTGAAGAGTGCAGAAACCAGCAAACTTGTATTTCGGGAGTTGAGCTATGATTCTTTTTGAGAATTGATTTTCTTGGATCTTCTAAATCCATGTTGTGTTCTTGCAGAGGAATGCCATATGTCCAAACAACTTCATATCTTTTATTAACGCATTTTCAACCTCTTTTCGAGGTTATTCTGCGGGACCTCCGGTTTAAGGTAGGTTCCGAACCACCGAAGCCACCGAAAAGACACTTATGAAAATGCACATTGATGCCGGCCGAGATTCGAACCCCAGCCTTCTGCGTTGAAGGCAAGGACCTTATCCACGAGACCGCGGTGGCTTCTAAACAACTTCGTATATGAGGATATCTCCGAAACTTTCGACTTCTGCTGTCACAGCTCAGCCAAACTGGTTGTAGGAAGTTTCTCCATGGAGAACCTGCAGGTCTAACCTATCAAACTATCTTTGTTTGGATGTCTTGAGAGTGGTGAACAAGTTTGAGCTTGATTGGTGGATGTGGGGAGATACCAGAGTCAATCATGTGCGGGAAAAACACCCGGAAATTGAAGAATTCAAGTGTCACAGCATAAGACTCTAGAAATTTGGAAGGCTCTCGTGAGTGGAGCGTTTCTGATCAAGCTCTGTCACTTCTCAGACTGATCTCTCATGTTCCAAAGTTACGATTTTCCTGGTGGAGGAAGGTGTGCCTCACTGTGCTCAGGCGTGATACATAGAGATGTGAGTGTCACAGATTTTTGGGGAAAAATCCTTGAATCGCTTTAGACGCTACAGCTCGTGGAGCGTAATCTAGAGACACTCTGGAGAATCTTGATCGTATTTACAATGGAGAAACGAAGGAATTAAGCTACTGTAGACCTATGTGCCTTGACGGAGAAGCCAGGGGACCGGACAAAGCGAAAAAGAGAACGACCGTACAACATGTCTAATCGCACAGCTTTTGGCGAGGCACGCGCGCGGTAGGGGGCACAGACCTCTAAACACTGTGAACATGTTACAAATCCCCTGAAAATATCATCCCAATTTCCACCCACCGAGACTTTGGACGCTCCACGAGTACTATCCGTTCAAACGAGGGCCGTGCAGCTGCAATTGCGTGAAAAATGCATCGAGTAATTATGAAACCATTGGTGGAGCGTATATTCCGTCAGTAGTTTATTCCAATTCTGACTCTGTTACTACATTCTAATACCTAATTGCATGTAATCTCCATACTTGAACCATTGTGCTTTGTTTGATTCGGGAATCGGTGGTAATTATATTTGAGGCACAACACACATTTTAAAGTGATCAAAAAAGTAATTTATTGCTCCGTGCATTTGGCTTCACAAGGAGCGAGGTGTAGCGGACGAGCGATCGACGAGAACTAGCGATCGGAGCAGCGGAGGGCTGCCCGACCATACGGCGCATGCGCGGAAGTCTGCCCAACGTGAGGCGCTGGCGCGCCAAAATTCAAAACCAAGAAGCGACTGAATATAAATCAAACAAAACTGAACATTCCGCCCACCTCGATTCGATTACAACATGAGAAACGATAATTCTTAATATTATTTTACAACTTCTTAGACTCTCAATTGAAAGAAAAAATACAATTCAATCATTAATTGTTCTTGATGAATAGCTAGCAAATTGATCTGCAATTTTCTGCAATTTCAAAAAAAATCAGGACTTGTTGGCCTCATGCCTTTCAATAAATCTGCTGAGAAAATTATCAGATAAAAAGGATGTCAATATATACAAGATCGTCGAAAATACCCGACTAGTCCCCCAATTCATGAAGGGACAACCCAAAAAAAAACCAAAATTATTCTTCTTTCTTCTCAATTTAAACTTCAGCAACCCTATTTTGAATGCAAATCAAGATACTCCAATGACATCAAGGTAAACTAAGTTCCGATTACCTGGGAAACAAGTCCCAAAAGGAGACCCACACATTTCGATTGAGGATGAGGAGCCTTGGCAACCGCCCAAGGGATTCTAATTCGTGTGGCACTCGTACAGAGAGATACACACACTACTCTGAAATGACTCTAAATTTGTACAATGGAAGGAAAGGTGACGGGAAACATTCTGTCTGAGGACTGAAGTCTATAAAATGAAATTAACGCAATCGAATCAGAATAGTCTTTCACTCCATGTCCTTGATGACACACTTTTCACTTTTCTTCACTGGAATCTTCAGCTGCAGGCACGAGTAAGACGAGTTTGACAATGGGTCTCGTGAACGTTGATTTGGCTGTGCGTAGTCTTACAACTCGAACAATTCCATCCTTTCCTGGCAAAACCTGGATGATCAAAGCCAAAGGCCATGCGGCGGGTGATGTTAGGTTGTCACGCAGTAGCACGACATCGCCTTCTTGAAACGGGCGAGAAGCACGGGCCCATTTCTGACGCTCCTGGAGCGCTCTCAAGTAGTCCTGGGACCAGCTTTTCCAAAACTGTTGGACCACGTGGGTCGTCCATGACCAACGCTTGCTGAGGCTGATGCCAGTACCGGGCGCCGAGGGCTCTGGGAGCACAAATGAGGGTCTTTGGATCAAGAAATGAGCGGGAGTTAAGGCAACCAGATCAGAAGGATCGTCTTTGAGGGGTGCAAGCGGCCTTGAATTTAAGCAAGCCTCGATCTTGGTGAGAATAGTGGACAACTCTACGTATGTAAGAATATGGTCACCGACAAGACGTTTGAGATGGTGCTTCGCTGATTTTACTGCCGCCTCCCAGATCCCGCCGAAGTGAGGCGCAGCCGGAGGATTGAAGCGCCACTCTGTGCCGAGGTTTGCCAGTTCAACCGCTGTGTTTTGGAATTCTTGTGAGGCCTCATCAAAGCGGGCTCGAAGTTCAGCATCAGCTCCGACAAGGGTGGTCGCCCTGTCACTTATCATGAGTGAGCAATGTCCTCTCCTTGATGTGAAACGCGAGAAGGCTGCAATGTACGCCTCAGAGGTGTAGTCTTCCACTAGTTCCAGATGAGTAGCTCGAGTACTAAGACATACGAAAACAGCAACATAAGCCTTCAATGTTCCCTTACCACGTGATTTTGACAGCCGAATTTTGAAAGGCCCAGCATAATCGACTCCAGAATGTTCGAAAGGGTAGGCAGGAGTAACACGAACTCGAGGCAAGTCGCCCATTATTTGGGTGTTAATTTTAGCGGAAAATCGGAGACATACCGTACATCCGTTGATAATACATTTTACCGCTTGACGTCCTTTCAGCACCCAATAGCGATGACGTAGACCAGCCAAAGTCAGTTGGGTGCCTCCGTGATGAACGTCATAGTGAGCCCTCCTCACCAATAACGTAGTCAGCTGGCTTCGGTGTGGTAGTAAAAGTGGATGTTTCTCCGAATAATCCAAGTCAGAGTGGCGGATCCTTCCGCCCACCCTGATTAATCCATTGTCTAGAAAAGGTTGCAATATGATCAGATTTTTGTATTTCAACTCTCTTTTCTCATTCAGATTTTTGAGCGACTCCTCAAAATATTGGAATTGGGTAATGGAAACCCAAAGCAATTCAGCGTTTAGCATCTCCTTGGCACTGATGAGGCCGCCAGCCATCACATCAGCATCAAAAAATTTGTGGCGACAGAGTCCAAATTCCGTCTTTTTCCTTTGGCTCAAGTTTCGACAAATTTTCCCGAGAAACCGTAGACAGATTGCTGTTACTCGGAATAGTTTCGAAGCAGACGAGTACTTGAGGAGTAGATAGTTGTCGTCCAAGGGAGTCTCAGGAGGCTGAGTTACCGAGCTATGAGATGAAACTCTTTCTTCGGATGGCTGAATCTCAATTGATACTACCTCAGTGCTCCAGGGTTCAACAGAACTCATGAGAAAACTGGGGCCGTTCCACCAAAGATCAAAAGACTGTAGCAAATCAGGACTCAGGCCACGGGATATCACATCAGCGGGGTTTTCCTTCGATCTAACATGATGCCAGAAAGCCTGAGGAACCAAAGTCTGTATTTCGGTGCATCTATTAGCGACAAAAACCTGCCAACGACTAGGTGATGCTCTTATCCAGAAGAGAACATCCCGCGAGTCCGACCATAAGTGAATAGAACTAATTTGGATGGGCATGTTCTGGACGAAGCGGTTAGTCAACTTAGCTAAAAGCTCCGCTGCGCAAAGTTCCAAGCGAGGAATACTAATTGTTTTGAGAGGCGCGACCTTAGACTTAGCACACTGAAGAGATGTGACGACTCGCCCATTTTGGATCATTCTCAAGTAAATAACAGCCCCGTAGGCTTTCGAAGATGCATCAGCGAACCCATGCAGTTCTATGCTTGTTGCAACTTCCGACGAGGATCCTAACCATCTAGGAATTCGAATATCTTCTATCGACGGCAATTTTGAATACCAGTCCAACCAGTGTGATGAATATTCGATGGGTAGAACATCATCCCAATTGCATTTTAGCAGCCAGAGAGATTGCATGAAAATTTTAGCCCAAATGACCACCGGAGCCAACCAACCGAGAGGGTCGAAAATTTTGGCTGTAAGGGACAAGACTAGTCGTTTGGTCAGAGCTTTTGGGTTAAATTCTTGTGGCATGATGCGAAAGTGAAAATAGTCTCCCTGGGGAGCCCATGGAAGTCCTAAAATTGAAGTTGAATCAGGAATTTCAAAATTGGTGGACCCATTTGCCCTGTGAACAGGAGGGATGCATTCTAATAACTCAGCAGAGTTTGCGGACCACTTCCGAAGTTCGAACCCACCCACCTTGAGAATATTGATTAATTGGGCTTGTTTCTCTTGAGCTTCTCGAAGAGTATCAGCTCCCGAGGTGAAATCATCCATGTAGGATTCTTTTGAAATTATCTCAATTGCAAGCGGGTATAAATGCCCGTAATCGGCGGCCAACTGCCGCAGCACTCGAATGGCCAAAAAGGGAGAACATTTTAAGCCGTAAGTAATAGTTAGCAGCAAGTAGAGTAAGACCTCTGCATTTTTGCTATGACGCCACAAAATCATCTGAAGGTTGCGATCGCGAGGGTCTACTAAGATCTGCCTATACATTTTTTCTATGTCTGAGACAAAAACGTATTTGTATCTGCGCCACCGTAGAATCAAATCTAGTAACTCAGGGAGCAGATTCGGTCCGGTGTGCAGGAGATCATTCAAAGAGACGCCGTGAACCTTGCAGGAACCGTTGAAGACCGTGCGCAATTTACCTGAACCTTGGAGTATGCCATGATGGGGAAGAAAATAGCACCGTTTTCTCTCATCGATGGTCATAGGTTCACAGCCTTGCATGTGAGACAGTTGCTCATACTCAAGCATGAAATTTTTGTATTTGAGCTCAAATAACGGATTTTTTTCAAATTTTTTCTCCACCGAGAAGAGAGTTTTCAAGGCAGTGAGGTAAGAATCGCCCAAGTTGAAATTCAATTTTTCAAGAGCTCCCTCGATGATTGGCAGTCTAACAACATATCGACCCATGGAGTCCTGAGAGTGAGTTTTGATAAAATGTTCTTCGCATTTCAGCTCGTCATCGGTTAGCCTTGGTTGAAGAGGACCAGGCTCCTCTTGTTTCCAAAAATTTTCCAATAGGGAATAGAGCATAGAATTGTCGACAGCGTGGTAAAATGACGAAGAATTTTCCGACCCCTTACCCACAGACGAGGACACTATCCAACCCAGTTCAGTCTTCGTCGCTATTGGTTTATCCTCCACCTTTTCCGACGCCTTCCGAATCTCCCCGAGTACAACTTGAGCATGTATCTTTGCACCCAAAAGCATATCAATAGATCTAGTCTTCAAAAAACTTGGATCAGCCAATTTCAAACCTTGTAAGTGATTCCAATCGTCTAAACCTGCAGAGATTGACGCTCTGTAGCCAGATACCTTGGGGACTATGAGAGCTTGAACCTGACAACTAAATTCTGATTCAAATCTAGGTCGCACAGTAAAGTCAGCCATACCCCGAGAAGTGAATGAATTGAGATCAGCTACACCGTTAACCTGGACTTTAGTTTTGGATCGTCTGAGACCGAGCTTTTGACAGGCATTTTCTGTCACAAAGGAGGACTGAGAGCAGTGATCTACGAGTGCAGTGAAATAGAATTCAAAACCGTCCGAAGAGATAACCTTAACGATTGCCGTGGGTAAAAGCAAGAAACTGGAATCCGATACCGACTTGAGACAGACCGTCTCGCTTAGATGAGTCGAGGACGTACTGGCATCCACACTAGGCGGTTTACTGGGAGGAGGTCCAGCTTTCTTGCTATTAGATTTCTCAGTCTGCTCAGTTGGTTCCTGATTCACTTCAACGTGAATGAATGTATGGTGCTTGCCGTTGCAAGTGCGACAACGTCTGGTAGATTTGCAAAGGTTGGCGGTATGTGAGCCAAAACAAGTGAAACAGAGTCTTTTTTCAGCAATGAAAATTTTCCGATCAGCGTTACTCTTAGCCTTGAACAAGTCGCACTGGGAAAGATGATGAATGGCATTGCAGCAAGGACAGGGTTTCCCGGAAGATTGTGGACTGTTTGAGCTTGTTGAGGTGTGAGATTTGCTAGACTGATTGCCTCTCGTAGGCTGATGGCCGGGTTGGGATTTGACGCTATTCTCGATCGACTCTAACGTCGCCATTTGATCGTTGAGGAAGGTTTGGAGTTGATCTACCGTGGGGGGATCTTGCGTGTTCCCGAGGAGTTTCTCCCAATCTTTGCGAGTTTGAGAGTCGAATTTTGAAACTGTTAAATGAACCAGCAAATCCTCCCCAGAGTCACTGACCGGGCGCTCGAGAGCTTCCAGATAGCTCAAAACGTCAAAGGTACCAGTATGAAGTCTTTTCATTTCGGCATGAGTTTCAGACTTCATAGGCTTGATGGAGAAAAGTGAGCTGACAGTTTGACTCACGTGTCTCCTCTTATTTTCATAATAATTATTCAAATCATTCCAGGCTTTAGTGTAATCCCCGTTGAGAATGTCTACGCCCCTGACTTTATCCAAAGCTTCACCGGTCAAACTGGTTTTCAAGTAATATAATTTGACATCGGGACTGATTTCAGTCCGACGATGTATCATCGTTCTGAACAAATCACGAAAATTTTTCCACTCTGTGAATTTTCCGGAGAATTTAGGAAGCTCTATTTTTGGCAACGACTGAAAAGGAAGTAGTGAATTAACCTGGATAGGATTAGCTGTTGGTGCCATGGTAGAGTTGAGTACGCGGCTCGCATCAGCTTCATCTAAACCAGCTGAAAATTCCCGGAATGTCCCTTTTTTTTCAAGGTAAGACTCTTCGACTGAATCGGGCAACTTATTTTTGAAATAGTCGTGTTTGTCATCGCGTCCATAGCTGCTCAAAATCTCATTGTGATTTCTTTCGAATGAGGCATAGTTCCGGTCGAGATTTTCTATTCTCACCAAAGCATTCTCCTTGTTCATTTTTTCCTTTTTTGATTTGAAATTAGACCAAGAATTGGCGATTTTCTTTTGCAAATCAAGTTGAACGTCGTACAAGGAGTCCATGTTGTCGAAATGTAGGAATCAAATGCAACCGACAAGATGAGGATCGATTTGAGAATTCCGGGTGGCTGCCGTAAATTGAAGGACACTTAATTTTCCCATCAATTTTAGTCGAATTCCTAAAGAAAACTCGATGAAAATGCCAAGTAAAGTTTCCGCCGTGATATGAGATCCGAAAACCAAAGGAAGTCACGTGGTGGAGGGGAGGAGGCACCGAGGTGCGGCAGTGAGTAGTCCGATAAGAGTTGGGGAAGAAATTGTTCTGATATCACGCAACCTGTGAAATTCAGAACCCGATGCTAAGCAACTCCGTTGAAATGACCTCTCATATAATAATTTCCCCGTTGACCACTTGAGGATGGACGGAAAGTTCCCAATATTTACAAAAGACTGAGTAATTTCCCTAAATCCATGTCCAAATACATATTTAGTATCACGAAGGAAGAATATGGGGTACTCATGTGATCGAAGCGATGACAAAATAGGCGATGGTCCCGAAGCTCGGAGAAAAATGGCCGCTACAGCTCTGCTGACAACGATGCCGTTGCTCTCGTTCTCGTTGTCTCCGCTTGGTCAAGATGGCCGTCTATGCACGCGAGCCGGACTCCAAAATCGTGCGTGGCGGGTGCCGAGGCCTCCAATGCCGACGAGCCGGCTCCCCGATACGCTTCTGGGGCACGACGAGAATGACGGACGATGACGCTGCGTCAAAACTCTAGCCCTTCGAATCACGTGCAAAACGTGCGGTGCGGACGCTGACTCAGCCGTGGGTAGCACTCCCATCAAACTGTGGCACACGCCTGGGGCAATCTAGAATGTCCGCCATCTTTAAGAATGTGCTCCAAAAAATTTTCAATTCAATCCAATTTTCAACCTAAATCACGCAATTCGTGAGGTGATGCTCACAATGACAATTGTCGCGCCAAGAAAGCAGAATTTCTTGCGAGGAAAGCGTGATTTTTCGGCCGAAAATAATATTTCAACTAGTAGCACATCAACTCTACGAAATGAGAATATCATAATAAAGATGAAGATTCTTAGCCATGAATGGAGCTGCGGTGATCCCACGTTGCCCGGGAACAAGTTCCTGGGTCGTCCTCGTCCTCTCCTTCAGCTGCGTGGGCTTGCGCCTCCGTGGCGGCGATCAGGCTGCCCGTAGTCCCGGAGCATCACCAGGATAGCCCTGGCCTCGCGCCTCGTTGCCGCGCGTGGCTCTTCGCTCGTACTCAGGGCTGCACGATCCGATGAGTAGCTGCAGGCTGAAGGAGATGGTGTCATCCGCTCACATCACCACACTGTCACCATGCGGTCGCCTCGGCGCAAGTGATAATCCACTTGCATCCACTGTATTCCACCCGCGATTCACCGATCCGACTCACGAAGGACCATAATGTTTGATTCGGGAATCGGTGGTAATTATATTTGAGGCACAACACACATTTTAAAGTGATCGAAAAAGTAATTTATTGCTCCGTGCATTTGGCTTCACAAGGAGCGAGGTGTAGCGGACGAGCGATCGACGAGAACTAGCGATCGGAGCAGCGGAGGGCTGCCCGACCATACGGCGCATGCGCGGAAGTCTGCCCAACGTGAGGCGCTGGCGCGCCAAAATTCAAAACCAAGAAGCGACTGAATATAAATCAAACAAAACTGAACATGCTTGCTCAATAACAGGCTCTAGCCGTGTATCTCGATTTCCACTGCTGAGACACTTTTTGAGGCCGAAAGTCAAAAATTTCAGAGATATCCTGATATATCCCTCGGGGAAGAAGATGAGATACTTGCTTTATTCCAACATCGGTATTCATTCACTGCCAACTTTTCTTGCAGAGTCCACGTGAATTTGTTGTCGTCAAGTGCCGAAAGAGGTTTCTCACGTGGTGTTCAAGCTGGCGCCACTTGATATTTTCCCGGAACTGCTGCATGTGTTTCGACGAGGATGTTCTTTATCCCAAATCGTTTGAAATTCCCTGGAGATTCATCTTCATCGCCTGAATGTCTCTCATCGCTTCGACGTGCACGATCGAGTCTGTTTCCGTCGAGTCCATGGTCTCCTTCACCAGTATTGCGTGAAACCCCGCTTGTGGATAGCTGAGTCGCAGGTGACGATGTAGAATCTTCACTCAACGAATCTCAAGGCGAGTTGTTACATCCTCCAATCTTGCTCGTTAACGTGATTTTTCCATCATATTTACGTCGTATTCCAAAATGCTGTGCCTGGGGTATAGTGGTATCCGTATTTGAGCAGATCTCAGAATTTGAGCATTCTTGATGTTCTAACTCGAGGAACGTTCTGACAATCGCCTATCGAATCATTCCGTGCTCTATATTAAGAGTTTTCAAAGATCCTTCCATGTTCGATGGTATTTCACACTCTTTGAGCTCGTAGTTTGCTCGAATCGAACACAAAAGCATGTACCGTTCGTGAGGATTGCAAATTTTGCATGTTTCGCTCAGAATCCCGCGCACTGCATAGCTCATAGCATTTTGGTGCGATCGACCAATTATCCTATAAATCTGGGGAATGATCGATTAGGTATCCAAGAACCATGCGCTGAGTGCCTGAGACTGTGCCTATTATTGTGTAAGCGTAGCGACTCCTTGAATGGATCTCCGACTATCTCCTGACTTTTTTAATATCACCACTGGAAATGATGTGGTCGTCGGTGCGATCAAAATTCCATCTCTTTCGTGATGGCATCTTTCTCTTTGAGCCAAAGTCTACAAATCTAGTTTAGTGACGGGGATGTGCTCCTCACCCAACCCGTGTGAGAATGAAAAGGACGTGGTGCCGCGGGATCACGTTCATCAGGGGGGCGTGACCACGTACCTCCCAGGGACATGATCCCGGGAGACCACGTCCCTTTCGGGGACACGATCCCGCGGGACCACGTCCCTCATCGGGATAGGGTTTCGCCCTATCGGGGATTGGAAAATTCCAAAAAAGGAACACAGGAATGAGATCGCGAAGGAACGAATAAGAGTGAGAGTGGCTAATGGAATTGAAGGAATGAATAATGATTAGGCGAGCTGTGGAAATCCATTCACATAATGATCGGAGCCTAATGAATGGAAGAGGATTTTTGAGTTACTTCCAGGATTCCGTTTGTAGTGCTGTCAGCATGAATGTATGACGGGGTGGTTTTAGTGTTACATGAATTTTTCCATTATATGACTGGTTTACATCATCATTATATCGAATACATCTATGAGGGTTTGGAGGACAAAAACAATCTATTCTAATAAGAATTCATCATATGTCAGTACTGTTATTTCCTATGGAGGAGCGAACATTCCCATGACGGGATTTACTGACGCTGAAGCATTGAATAATATCCTAAAGCCGAGCTGCCTCCAAAATTGTCTCAAGATGGACATTTTGATTCGGACAAATATGACTGAAGCTCCCATTCGAGTTGTCATTTCTCTTCTGAGCGAAATTGAGGTCACGCTCAAGACCGCCTGAGCCTCGTCATCACGGGTTCAATGGATGAAATTTTCTGTTTTGGGCTCGTTAAATAGGACTTATATCAGCTTGCCTCCGACTCGAGACTCGTCTTCGGAAATATTGATACTTATTCGGGGGAGGGGTAGTTCGGGGAGAATTTAAACAAGGTTCTGGTGTGCATCATTTCAGATAGAAGTGTCTGCAAGCAAGACCAATGGTTTTATTAGAGAGTCAGAAAAAGGTGTATCTAAAATGACTCACCTAGATTATTCGTAGGACTAGTATCGAAGAGCATTTTCGCACAGTTTTGGGGAATGGGAATAAAGAGAGATTATTGAAAATCGAGCTCACAGGATCGCGTTTTCACGAAACCGCTCGACTTCAATCGTAATTCCGACTGTAATCCCTGGAAGAGATAGATAACACTATTCTGCGTCGAATTGTAAATGGATTCGATGGTATCAAATCTGGTGTAGATTTTGCTCCTGAATCCAAATTCGTTATCAGAATTTCTCTATCACGTCAAATTTTTGAGTAAAATAATATCAAAGTTGCAAGACGCGGATTTGACCATATTGGTTTTGGAACAAACTTTGAAATCAGCTGAAGTACGTTGGAAAACGCTTGGATGCACCAGAAATGCGAGCAAAGTTATGAAGGAAAAAAAGCCGAATTAGGCACATTCCCATTCAAACCTGCGTTAATTTTGATAAAAGCTTGATGGCTCTTGCTGAGACCTAAAATTTCATTTCTCAGCGTCCAGCAAAATTTTTCTCACATCTATATGTACAAACACAACATTTCCACGCTAGGGCGTGTCAATTTTCGAAAAAAGCCCTTTTTCGGCCCACCCTAATAGGTAGTTTTCATTCCACCACGTAATTTTCCGGAATAGAGGAGTTTCCCCCCAAGAGCCTGGTCTTTTACTCCGAGCTAGGGGGTTTTTCGAGTTAGGGAGTTTTGACTCAGAGCGTTTTTACTGCATACTTTTGTCATATTATATCTACGGGGTGATGATGAGAACGTTTCCCAAGGGATTTTTCCCAGACTCCCTGTGTCATCCCCGAGGAATGACTAGCTAGATTTCTTCAAAAATATACATATACATAGACATAAATAAACATATATGTATATGATAGCGTTAATGTCTAGAACTCGTCTGATATGTGCAACGTGAAACGTTGCAGCACGCCTCGTCTCACCCTTCGGAAACCCTCGTCGTCACCTCGGGCTGGGGGAACCCAAAATTATCCCAAAAAATTCTTACTTTCGAGGTGCCCGAGGTGACGAGGAACAATGCCGAGGAATTTGAACGGGCCGATTGCTCCCGCCAACAAGGTGGCAGCACCTACCGGCTCATCATGTCGGTGGGCGTGGCGCTTGCGCGGGCTTGGGGGAGCCGCGCTACGCATCGCCGGCCGGCAATTCTGGGATGGCTACCGGCCGATGCACACCTCCCCGTATACATTGTCGCCGCGTCATCGCGCACCAGGAGTTCACCGGGCCATAGTTGAGTAGTGACCCTGTGTGTGTGCTCGAAACAACTGTGAATTGTGTGAGTGTCACAAAACTAGGTGTGACCGTGTGGCGCCAGTCGTCCGCAGCAGTACATTTCGCCCAGCCTGGGCGCCCTGAACGATCACCCGGGGCTGCGGCGCATGCTGCACAGGTGCTGAGGGCTGTTCTGCTTTTGCTGAGGTTGTTGAGGGCAGCTGGGAGCAGCCCAGCTGGAGATTGCGGTGAGAGAGCCAAATAATGCTCCCCAAGAGTGCGCCCACCCTCGTTTCCGTGCCCCACCGCGGAGAGTCGTGTGTCTTGGGCTAGCTTCTGCGGGTTGTCTGTCCTCGTCCGGGCGACGTGGTGGAGTCGGTCTCCGCCGAGCAACCTGGTCGCATCACCCGCCGACCCCACCGCGCCGTCACCGGGTCATCCCGAAGCCTCGCGGTGTGTCGATCGAGTCATTAATCCCATGGCCGGCGATTTTGGCCATTATTGACCACGCGCGTCGATTTAGCGTCCATTTTGAGTCAGTGATTTTCATATCCGGCGAAGACAAATCCACCGCGAGGGTTGGGGGAGACGCGAGGTCCGCCATGATGGACAGACAGTTCCCCTCCAAAGTTAGCCACGCCCACGAGATATGGGCATTACTACTATAAAGTGGTGCAGTGATTTTCGAACAAGTGTATATGGGCGTTTTCGCTATAAAGTGAGTTTCGGGATATTTTTGCAGCAAGTTTATTGGACGATTCACGAACATTAGATGCACAGATCTGCCACAGAGGGCGTTGTATACTAGTTTTATCGACCTACGAGTCGGGAAATGAGATTTCTAATAGCAATAAATCCGTTTGTATCTTTCTGAACGTTGAGAGTGATTATTTGTTGTGATCGATATCTATCAGTGTCCGTAGAAAATATTCGCGATTTTCAGGTGCTCCCAATTTGCCCCACTGTTCCGCCCCTCGTGAAGCGGGGTACCTGGCCCTGACCCCGATCCGGCCTAATATTAATGAGGTAACTGCGGGGTGGGTTTAGTATTTCAGGTGGATGTTCCCGATTATCCCTGACCCATCTTGCCCCCACGTTACATATGATCTCTAGTTCTCCAAACCATGATGTAAAAATTCAAGAATAATGCGAAAATTACCACAACTTGTTCTCTCCCATGGACAGGTCGTATAGCATCAGAGAATCTTCAGAAAAGTAGGAATGAATTCAGAGATATTTCGAGATTTTCAGTATCGAATAATTCATTGCCTTATGTTCATAGTGAATTATAATCAAATCCGTGGATGAATGAAGAAACAACTCGCTTTAAGTCAAGTGTTCACTCGATTTTGGAGCAAAAAATCGCGAAGAGCCGGGTGGCGACGCTGTGACCCGAGCTTTGAGTCAGATAACGACTTGTTTCGAGTAAAATTTCACTTGAATACTTCTAGCGAAATGCGGATGGATTGTTTTCGTTCTCCAAACCCTAAGATGTATTCAATATAACGATGATGTAAACTTGTAATGTAATGGAAAAATCCATGTAACACTGAAACCACTCCCTCATACATCCATGCTGACAGCACTACAAACAAAATCCCGAAAGTAATTCGAAAAATTCTCTTCCATCCATTAGGCTCCGATCATTATATGAATAGATTTCCATAGCTCGCCTAACCATTATTTATTACTCCAATTTCATCAGCCATTCTCACTCTTATTCGTTCCTTCGCGATCTCATTCCTGTGTTTCTTTTCTTTGGAATTTTTCAGTCCCCGATTGGGCAAAACTCCATCTCGATGAGGGACGTGGTCCCGCAGGTCATGTCCCCGAGAGGGACGTGGTCCCGCGGGGTCATGTCCCTGAGAGGTACGTGGTCACGTCCCCCTGATGGACGTGATCCCGCGGGTGCACGTCCCCCGGATGGACGTGGTCTCGCGGAACCATGTTCTTTTCATTTCCACCCGGGAGATGAAATGCGAGACTGAAGAAAAACATGTTGTCCCGTGTGATTTGTTGGAAGAAAAGAGTTCCACGCGTGACTCATGAATGTACTTGCTCCGAAGGGGCTAAGAACCATGTGTGATCCACTCTTTACATTCGGATACATGTATTTGAGAGTCGCACCGATCTTAAAACAAACCTGTGAGGCGCGAGGCTTGTGAAAAGCAATCACTCCAAGAATCCGATTTTGAGTGAGTGGAATATTTATGTCTGATGCTACTGGAATCACATAGAGTTACTCAAGAGTACTCAAACTGTCTCAATGCCCATTATTCTACACTTCACACATCATAAGTTCAAGAATAAGAATCCGAATTTGGGCAAGTGAAAGATCCTTTGCCTATGCTTATTGATAGTGACTCTCGTACATTCCGTGATTTTTTTGGTACTAAAACACCTGTAAAGAAATTTGTGAAGAGTGTTCAGGTATTCCAAAACTTGCTCAACCTCACAGCTGAAACTCCCCCGAATTCTGAGATTTGCCCATATAATCGGCGAATTCCATAAAAAGTATTGCCTCTATCGATACTTCCGTTGTGTCGGGAAATTGTTATGGTGTTTCTTAGCTCTGCTGCCATGAGATCTTTACAATTATCTGCGATGAGATTTCCAAAAATGATATTATTCACAGCATATGTGTTGAGCACTCGGCTCTTTTCCACGAAACCTGTTGTTTAGTTTCATTACGATCTATTGTAAAAGAAATAAAGTTCAAATAAAATTCACGAAATATCTTTGAATGATCTTCTCTACACTGGAGAGAACTTGCTCCCAGAGTTGATTGATCTGATCTTAAAATGGCGTCGCTATGAAGTCGTGTTTGTAGCAGACATTGAGGAAATGTACCGGCAAGTATTGGTGGATCCTCGAGATCGCCATTTGCAAACGATTTTGTGGAGAGAAAATTCAGACTCAAAAATTTTACTCTATTTTCTCAAAACAATAACTTATGGTTTAAAATGTTCACCATACCTAGCTATTCGAGTACTAAGACAATTAGCTGAGGATTACAGTCACCTCTTCATTCTGGCTATTAAAATCATCGAGGATGAATCATACATGGATGATTTTATGTCGGAGGGAGAAACATTGAGTGAAGCTCTAGAGAAACAGGATCAGCTGATCGGGATTCTCAAGGTGGGTGGTTTTGAGCTGAGAAAATGGGGAGCTAATGATGCGCGATTGATAGAGAAAATCTCTATTGATCATAGGATTCACGGCTCAACGACTTTTGATTCGGATGATTGTACTTCTATATTGGGACTTTCTTTTTCACCGAGAGAAGATTTTTTTCATTTTAAAATCAAGACTCAAGTGTTCGACAGTCAAAAATTGACTGAAAGATCCGTTTCGTCACTTACGGCAAAAATCTTTGACCTTTTAGGATGGTTAGCTCCTGTAGTAATTTGGGCGAAAATATTCATGCAATCTCGTTGGCTGTTGAAGTGCGATTGGGACGATGTGCTTCCCGAAGAATATTCAGAAAAGTGGTCTGATTGGTATGAAAAGCTGATGAGTTTGGAAAAAATCAAAATTCCTCGATGGATAGGTTGTTCGAGCCAGGGGTTGACTGTAGAACTGCATGGGTCTGCAGATGCTTCCTCTAAAGCGTACGGGGCTGTGATTCATTTGAGATTGATTAGAAACGGTGAAGTTGTTGTTTCATTGCAGTGTGCCAAATCAAAGGTAGCGCCAATCAAGACAGTTAGCATACCTCGACTAGAGCTTTTCGCGGCGTTTTTGTTAACAAAACTTGCTGATCATTTCTTGAAAATTATGCCTATTAAAACAGTAGCAACTCATTAATGGTCAGATTCGAAAGATGTTTTGTTTTGGATCAGAGCCTTGCCTAATCGGTGGCATACATTCGTGGCAAATAGATGTTCGCAAATTCAAGAATTGCTTCATAAGGCACATTGGCATCATGTCAGATCAAAAGATAACCCAGCGGATGTGGTTTCTCGAGGGTTGAGTCCTGAAAGTTTATCTTCATTTGAACTTTGGTGGAAAGGTCCCGCATTTCTCACAGAGTCATGTGATACGTGGACCACTGAGGCTGAGAATCTGACAGTTAATCCTCTTGAAGAGAAAACTTCTTCTCATGCCACCACGGCGAGTCAGTGTCCGGATTTCATGACTCAAAATGATCTTGTGAACAGGTATTCCACAGTTTCCAAACTGTTGCGAATCACGGCTCTCTGTCTTCGTTCTTTGACGAAGCTGAGCCTTCGTATGGATGAGAAAAAGAAGGGGAAAATCCAATTTCTGAAGCTGGAATTCATTGACTTGGACGCGTTCTCAGGCGGTTTGCTGAACACAGCAGAGCTGAAGAACTCTGAATTATTATGGGTCTATCTTGAGCAAAGGCATAGCTTTGGTGACTGTTTCAGGTGCCTCGAGATGAGTAAGGAGATCGAGGATACCAATTTATTGAAATTGAGACCTTTTCTGGATCAAGGGCTACTCAGAGTGGGCGGTACACTCCGCCATGCCTTGTTGGACTATCCTGCCAAATATCGTCTAATTCTACCCTGCAGGAGCCCGTTAACAGAACTACTTGTGAGAGGAGCTCATTTGGATTCTCTACACGGCGGTACGCTGCTCACGTTGGCCAGTCCCAGGAATCAGTACTAGATTCTCAAAGGTCGACAAGCGGTAAAAGTTCTGATCAACAAGTGCACGGTTTGTTTACGATATTCAGCTCAAATATCAACCCAATTGATGGGAGATCTTCCTAAGGTTAGAGTCACACCTGCTTATCCCTTTGAGCAGTCCGGAGTAGACTTCTTAGGTCCATTTAAAATTCGGTTGTCTAAAAGTCGAGGTCGTGGTACGATGAAAGCTTATGGTTGCATTTTCATCTGTCTTAGCACAAGAGCTATACACTTGGAGGCCGTAGAGGATTATTCCAGTCCTGCGTTCATGGCTGCATTCGAGCGGTTCGAGGCAAGACGTGGCCATTGCAGGAAGTTGGAGTGCGACAATGGACTCAATTCCGTTGGTGCAGATGCTGAACTACAACGTCGTTTTGATGGAGCTTCTACGGAATTCAAGGACATAGCTGTGGAGCTGAGCAACATGAAGACTGAGTCTAGATTCAACCCACCTGCGGCACCACACTTCGGAGGGATTTGGGAGGCTGCGGTCAAATCAGCCAAACATCATTTGAAAAGGATAGTTGGTGACCATGTTCTTACTTTTGTAGAAATGCCCTCTTTGTTATCTAGAATTGAGGCCTGTCTGAATTCAAGGCCTATTGCCCCTTTGAGAGATGATCCGTCTGCATTGTCTGCGCTGACACCTGCGCATTCTCTCGTACAGAGACCATCATTTATAATTCCAGAACCCACCGTTCCGTCGAAGCCCATTTCAGTCAACAATAGATGTAGGTGGATGACTCAAATGGCCCAGGAATTTTGGAAATCATGGTCCAGTGAATATCTACAAGCTCTGCAAGAGAGACATAAGTGGTCAAAGCCTTCTAGAACTCATCGATTGGGTGATGTGGTCTTGCTTCGCGACGATTGCAGACCTCCGGCTGTCTGGCCCTTAGCAGTAGTCACCGCAGTATTCCCTGGCCATGATGGCAGAATCCGAGTCGTAGACTAAAGATTTAGTGTTAAGATTGAAGTCTTTTCGAGTCTGCGGTAAACTCAATTCCACTCATCAGTGAAAGTAGAGTCATTCTTGAAGTAGTATGGGTGTCTTATCAACTCAAAAGCACTAAGGAAGTTAGTGTCTGGCGTGTATGAAAGCACAATACGAAAATTAGAGTCAATTGCGCGGTTGCCGAGGGCGTTCATATCCCAAGGGAATGAATGTTCCTCCTTTTGAGACTCGATCCTGGGTGGCCGGAACTTAGTATATTTTTAAACCTGATGGTGAAATGATTTAACTAAAACTCTGGCTTCATTCTTCTATTTTTTCGTTGTATTTCCAACAATCTAAGTTGATTGAATGATTTTTCTTTGATGATTCAGCGAAATCATTCCATTGTGAATAGCGTTTCGGATTATGGTTCTGATTATGGACCTGAGTGATTTATTTTGATCTATTCGTTTGGTTATCTATATCACAAGAAAGGGAATGGACTTTTACTGAATCTTTTCAGATTTTGTTGTTGAAGATTCTACAATTTATTATTAATTAATTAAGAGCCATACGGTTTTGCATTGATTTTTTTCGATTTCAGTTGAAAATTCAACTGTTAGGTACATCTATGACGATTTTTGGAATTTTCCATCCAAATAGTTTTTCGAGCCTACTGCTCTTCATCCTCAACTTCCAATTTGGATATGACACCATTGAATCGTATTCTCTTAGGTTCGAGTCCTCTTTTTGATGCATTGATGTACAATGTAATCACCTAAGTTATCGATTTTTTCAATAGTAATAAATCGAGGTGGGCGGTATGTTCAGTTTCATTACGATCTATTGTAAAAGAACTGAATTTTCGCGCGCATCCGCCATTTTGTGTTCACGCTCGAGTCCCGCGCCGTCGCGTTCGTCGCCTTCCGCGGCTCTCGCCAGTTTCTGTCCAGCAGCCGACCGCACCACCTCGCTCAATATGTAATGAGCCCTTTTTTGGAATTTAATATAGTTTAATTGTTTAATTAAACTATGGTTTCAAAGTTATTCAGTGCACCCGCTCCCTTACTAAACACCTGTGTTTTGAGCTGTATTATCGTGATCTCATTCGGTGGCATTTCTATCCCCGTCCGATTCACGAGGGGGATTGGAAAACTCTTGAATGTGTGGCAGCGAGCTCTGGGATCTAAATTGCCCTCAAATTGCAACAAGCGGTCCCCGCCAATCGATCCATGGCATTCCAATGATGTGGCATCGAGGAGAACAGAAAATTGCCTGCGCATGCCATGCATTTGTATAGGATTCATTTACATTGAGTTGAAATAGTTTCTGGATATGTCATTTTCAAATAAAATTCTTCAATCGATTCAAGATGCTTGATTCTAATTGGCTTCCATATACACTGATCAGACTCTGAGACTCCACATAGCATTGATGATTCGTACATCATCGCAACACTACTGGAGTCCACGACTAAGGAACCTCTCTCCGTTTTCAAGGATTGAGAAGGACCCGTATTCACGTCAGTTCGAAGCGATGCTAAAAATCTATCGAAATTACTTCTTCCCCTCAATATTCCAGATTCTGATACGTCATCGAGTGACATCTTTTCACTCGAAGGCGATTCGAGTGTCAATTCTTCATAATGCCCCCCTCCGCTCACCGTGAACAGAATTTTGATTGCGTTATCAATGCGCCAAGCGCCTGCGGCCTGTAGCGGACGGTCAATCGATTTCGATGCTGATCCCGGATTGGTGAGTAACGATCTTGAGATTCAACTAGAAGCAAATGTGTTCGCTGTTGCTTCTGTGGTGCTTGTTGCTCCCGTGTAGCCGCGTCTCTTCGTGGAGGATGACGATAATCGCTTGAGTTTGCCTGGCCGATCCTTCTTGTTCAAAAGATGCGGCCTGGCCTTGCTTATGATCATGGCGGTACTTTGTGTCATCTCTACCCCTGCTCTGATAACCGGCGCAATTTCCGCGATATTTCCCCGGCCGATCAATATATGATTCATCGTTCTGATTCCCATTCCAGGCATCCTTTGGCCTGGCATGCGTGGCTACCGGGAAGAAGGACGGAGGTAACACATGAGAGCGGACAAGCCTCACTGAATCTCCCGAGTTCATCAAAAGAGGTCCCACCGCGTGCAACAGGAGTCTGGTGGCCTGGAAGAGGGAGAGAATAGGGAGAAGAAGAGGAAGATGAAGAGAACGAGGAGAAGGGGGAGGGAGGGAATGTCTAACGAGGGGACGTAGAGAGAAGAGAGAATAGGAATGCTCGGACTCGAGCGTATGACACATCGCTTGGCCTGGAGTAATGCTCACTCGGTTTTGAACTGAGATGGTGAGTATTAGTAAATCTTCCCTCGCATCAGGGGGTGTTCCCGCCGCGGCTGATGGGGGTAGGAGAGGTTTGGACGGTCAGTTGTCTGTACCGGCGAATTCTGAAGGCAGGATGGAGACCATCCTTGTTTGGAGGCAGCAGAGATTCTCGTGCCCCATGTGACACTCCGACTAGTTCTCTTTTTTTTTGGGTAGTGTTCAGTCACCTTGAACTACTCTGAGAGGGAAGAGAGTGAGAGATCGAGATCTTGGATTGATATAAGATTCCCTGGTTTTCCGAATAACTTGAGTTGATCCCATGGAATGTCTACAGTCCCATGAGATGACATTATGAGAATCCGATTCTTTGTGGCTTCGGATACCCCTTGCTATAGGGGAAGTCATT
Organism: Eretmocerus hayati; assembly: GCA_029851415.1. Classification (NCBI taxonomy): domain Eukaryota; kingdom Metazoa; phylum Arthropoda; class Insecta; order Hymenoptera; family Aphelinidae; genus Eretmocerus; species Eretmocerus hayati. The sequence goes on from CM056744.1 coordinate 47,147,073, forward strand.
CCGTCGGGGACTTCCTTGGGAAATCAGGTCTCATAGACTGGACAGCTAACAGGGGTGCCTCAACTCAGCACAAACATTTCCGCACAAACACAAATGAACATTCTGATATTTTATTGCTTTTTTATTACTGATTTATTGCTGTATTGCGACATTTATTGCTCTTCATTTCCTCGAGTTATGAGTGTTTGTGCTGAGTTCCATGTGGAGCCAGCACAAACATTGGGTTTTTGTCGACCTATCGAAACCTGACTTAGCTCATATTTTATTGCTTTCTTATTGTTTATTCATTGCTGTATTGCGGAATTCATTGCTCTTTATTTCCTCGAATTATGAGTGTCTGTGCTGGGTTCCGTGTGGAGCCAGCCCAAACATTGGGTTTTTGTCAACCTTAGCTTACATTCTATTGCTAATTTATTGCTCCCAGAATCCGTTCTGATCATCCCCTCAGAGCAACTTCTGGCGGAGATATGAGTGTTCGTGCTGAGTTCCGCGTGGAGCCAGCACAAGCATTGGGTTTTTGTCGATCTATCGAAACCTGACTCAGCTTATATTTTATTGCTGATTTATTGCTCTCAGAATCCGTTTTAATCATCCCTTTAGAGCATTTTCCGGCGGAGATATGAGTGTTTGTGCTGAGTTCAATTTGGACCCAGCACAAACATTAGGTTTTACCCGACCTTTTGACGCCTTGATTGACCCGTACTCCATTGCTATTTCACTGCTCTAAGAACCTTCGTCGACTATTATCTCAAAGGTGCGACGATAGACATTCGCGTTTGGGCATGGAGGGCCCGACAGCCTTCGTTGGCGAGGTTGCAGTAGCGCAGGAGCCGGAAAGTCGTGAAAATAGGAACCACTCTTCATGGCATGTTCTGCATACTTTTGGGTCCACTGTAGGGAGTATTTTACACAGTTCCGGGCTGGCTGACGGAAGCTCAACGAAATAGTCCAATATATCATTCTTGGAGAGAGATGCAGCAATGGCATTTTGGAACAAGTTCATAGTATTTGTGACGTAAATCACCTACAGAATCTTTGGGTGGTCGACGAGATTGATGAGGTTCCCAAGGGCATTTCTGCGAGGGTTTGATAAACAGAAAAAAATTAATTATCAATTGAGTTTTGACCAGCTTCAACTCTGGCATTTTAGGGGTATTCCAGTCTTCCATGGCGGAGACCCTGCGTAGTTATCTTTGGAGATAATTTGGTTTTGTTACACTGTTTGATAGAGAAAATGGAAGACGTATCGAAACAAGGCATAACGAACAGTACCGTCAGTAGGGGGTCTAGCATTGCACTAACGTTATTTGTGCGTTTTAACAACATACCAAAGTGATGAAAAATCAATCTTTGAGACTTTTCCAGGAATATACTCTGAAACGAGGAATACAACTGCTGCGAGTTTCACAGATGAAAGAAACTTGTCGATTCCTTGCGTTTCACCCTCACCGTAGGTGAATCTAATAGTCATTTGATGTGAGTAAGCACACCGTTCAGCTGTTAATCCTTTAATATAATACCTCGATTTCACTTTGGAAGACGTGATCCACTATGAAACGCGTCAGTCGATCGGGCTTAAGATATCATCTCTAAGAATGCCGGAGTTCAAACTGGACAGAACTCAATTTACAGTTAATTCTTTTCTTTTTATCAAACTCTCGTCAAAATGCTCTTGGGAACCTCATTAATCTCGTCGACTACCCAAGGATTTTGTAGGTGATTTGCGTCACAAATACTATGAACTTGTTCCAAAATGCCATTGCTGCATCTCTCTAGGAAAATGATAGATTGGACTTTTCGGTTGAACTTCCGTAAGCCAGCGCAAACTGTGTAAAATACTCTCCACAGTAGCCCAAAAAGTACACAGAACATGCCATGAAGAGTGGTCTCTATATTCACGACTTCCCGGCTCCAGCGCCACTGCAACCTCGCCACCGATGGCTGTTGGGCCCTTCGTGTCCAAACGCGAATGTCTATTGTCGCACCTTTGAGATAATAGTTGACGAAGGTTCTTAGAGCAATGGAATACCAATGAAGTATAGGTTAATCAAGGCGTGAAAGGTCGGCGACAACCCAATGTTTGTGCTGGGTCCACAATGAACTCAGCACAAACACTCATATTTCTGCCGGAAGTTGCTCTAAGGGGATGATCAAAACGGATTCTGGGAGCAATAAATTAGTTATAGAATATAAGCTAAGTCAGGTTTCGATAGGTCGACAAAAACCCAATGTTTGTGCTGGCTCCACGCGGAACTCAGCACAAACACTCATATTTTCGCCGGAAGTTGCTCTAAGGGGATGATCAAAACGGATTCTGGGAGCAATAAATTAGCAATAGAATATAGGCTAAGTCAGATTTTGATAGGTCGACAAAAACCCAATGTTTGTGCTGGCTCCACACGGAACTCAGCACAAACACTCATATTTCCGCCGGGAGTTGCTCTAAGGGGATGATCAAAACGGATTCTTGGAGCAATAAATTAACGATAGAATATAAGCTAAGTCAGGTTTCGATAGGTCGACAAAAACCCAATGTTCGTGCTGGCTCCACATGGAACTCAGCACAAACACTCATAATTCGAGAAAATGAAGAGCAATAAATTCCGCAATACAGCAATGAATTAGCAATAAGAAAGTAATAAAATATCAGATGGTTCATTTGTGTTTGTGCGAAAATGTTTATGCTGAGTTCAGGCACCCAGCTAACAGGATGCGATGAGATTCCCTCGACATTACATGAACATCCCATGAGCTTAATCCAGGTTTACGATATCGGGATTCCGAACTTGCACATGCTCGAGAGTAGCCGAGGAGACCGCGAGGGAGTATATGTTACAGGTCTAGACTCTAACGTGTTGGTTTCCTATTGAGTCTAGCGATTCGTAGGAGCTTTGTGCTGTGATCAGATTTGAGCGATTCTTTGGTCTTCTCCCAAGTGATCTAGCTCCTACTAGGCATGTGATAATCAACTTTCACCAGTAGTCATTTTTGAGGTCTTGACAACACCTACAATCTAACCACCGGTACGAGTCGATTATCGTACTTTTTATAGGAGCTACAGCCGATACAAGATGAGCAGTTTTGTAAAAATGCCAAACTTTGAGCTCAATTAGCGAAAATCGTTTTCTCATTTCCGACCTTAAAACTACGCAAATATGTTCTTCAATACGAGAACTAGCAATATCAACAAGAACCTCGGCGGAGAAATCATCTCCTGATTCTTGGCATACGTTCAAGAATACAGTTTCTTGACTTTTTGCTCAAAATGCTAATATAGGCATGGCTCGCATATGCTTCCAACTGAGTTATTGTGCACCAATCTGGGTGGAATCACTCCGCGAAGTACTTCCAAATATGTTGCAACGTCTGCAATTTTCAGATAATTTTAAAAATTTTAGAAATAAGAATTTTCAGTCAGCCACTTGTGCAGATGACCATCAGACCAGTCGTGTAAGTAGAATCATATGTGTTGGTGTCGGTAAAACTAATACTAACCCATATATGCTTGCAATTTTGTGTATTAACCACCGTGCATATATATACATGCGTTAGATCAATTCCATCGCTTCGCTCGTAGTAACATATATATAAAGCCGATATAGATCCATACCCTTTCCAATCGAGTCCTCATCAATTCACTTATACTAGAATTTAACCAATCAATCCCGATATTCGGAATCGATATTTGCATGTAATGGTAATTACGCGTGTCTATGTCGACGCAGGGTTCAAGCCGCCGAAAAGTGTCTCGAAGTGGGGCTCTGGCCGTCCGAGGGTATATGAATCGATGCGCGAGCAAAGCTCGCTCTCTTGCTCCTGAAAAGCCGAAGTGGAACTTCTTCCAAAAATCTATACCCACGAACGAGCAGGTCTCCCCGAGATCCAAGTAAGTCATCGCCCGGATGCGATATTATATTAGAATATAAAAAAATCCCACCATAAGGCATCCTCGAGATGTATTTGGAATGGGATTAGGAAATAATCGCGGCCCCGGTATGAATAAACCTGCATAGACAGGGACGAAATACTTGGGCATTATATTAGCTCGCGGTGGCTCATAAAATATAAAATCCAGGCACACTGCCAAGCGTGCGTCGGCCGTCTCTTTACCCAGGATGGGGAATTGACTCACGACCGACCCGCATTACCCAGTGCATATGGATCGTGTAGGATTTTACAGATAGGAAATTGTATCGCGTCCGCGCCAGAAAACCATATTTTTCATAATTCAAATCTGTGCGATGAGCCGAAAGTCACGCGTATTCGAGTCTTTGCGGTGGCCCGAACACCGTCATATAACAATTTATTACACGCAATTTCAATAGGAAATTAGGCAGGGAACAAATCACGCTTATTATATGTTACAGATAGACGAGGCAGTTTGAATACCAATATCACATATAAAATCGTATAAAATCATGAAAATACCAATATATGGACAAATTTCAATATTTCTATGTACACGGTTGCGACTGTGGTTTGAAATATAGTTTAACTTAATAAATGAGTAATTTAATCGACCAACAATCTTTTCATGAGAGATCACCCTGATAATTTTCTTCCCCGATATTATTTTAAATATTTTCAGGTCCTCCCGTTTAAAATCAAAGCTTTTGCATAAAGTGCCACTTAGATATATATAATATCTATCAGAAAGTAGTATCAGATCAATAGATTTCAATTATATGTTCAAGAAATCACGAAATCCTGCATGCTTGTTCTAAAGGTAGAATTTCCGTGAAATTAACGTTCAATCGCGTACACGTATGGGTAAGCCGATTTTTCTGGGCTATATTATCGTTTGGGCATGTAATATAATCCAATATCTTTCATTTGAGCCCACATACATATAGCCATAGCAAAAATTGCCTGTGTACCGGCGTGCGCATCGATTGAAATGTAGAAATACGAAATTTCGATATAATTCACTTATGAGCTTATCTTACTTATACAAAACGATATATTTGCGCTTGAAATAATTTTCTTTGAATAACGTGTGGCCGTAGCATGCCATTTCGGCTAGTATAATTGGAATGCAGATTATCCCAATAGCAGCATCCCCGATTGATCGATCGAAAATACGAGGTGTTCGATCGATCCGAATAACACGTAAGTAGCTGTTCCAGCGCAAGCAGAGTAGCAGAGCTGTATCGCATAGATATATAGTTGCAAATGGTAAGCTATGCAACTCGTTTGCTCGGAAAATTATTAGTAATACAAATATACTAATATCCCAACCTCGCAAATGGTACCCAGCTGGTGGTACGTTAACCCTGACACGAACCTATAATAAAATCAGCTCTCATCAAGAAAAAAAAAATTTGCATGAAAATCTGCATGAAAATCAATCGATTTTGATTGAAAAATCATTTGAAAAAGGGGAATTTCTCATGAAAAGTTCGTCATTACCATATATAAATTCGTTCATAAAATTAGTGCGATATGAAAATCGCAAACGTCTATCTGTAACATTGGAGATTTAAAATTATACTTTGGAAGCTCGAACAGTCGAAATACATAGGCTCTGCATTTCGAAAGTTCAAGCAATCGAATCAATTTTGTCATCGTGTAGAGACAGTGCCGAGATACATCGTGTTTGTTTACTTCTCGGAAAGCTATGCATAAGCTCTTCCATGGAAACAGTGTACCTACTGAATATATATAAATAAGGAAAGTCACGCGTGTATTTCGACAACCAGCTCATCTTCATAAGCTGCAAACAAAAATATTACGATTGATTCATGCATCAAAGTCGGGTACATCGATTTTGAAGGCATATATTTCTATAATACATATAGACTATAGTGAGTTATTGGTCAGTCCGTTGGTTTCTCTTATTATTCGTTGCTGCACATATAGTTCACACAATACACACGCAATGCCTATACCTTATTACTCACATTACAGATAATATACTTCTGTCTTTCTTACACTTATTCAAATAAATGTTACGCATTCAGACTCAAGCAAGTGATTGAACTTGCAATATCAGAAGTATAGATAGGCATTTGTTAGAGTCAAAATAATGAAAGGTTATTTCTTATATCTAACAATTTTTCGCAAATTGTTACACCCCATGCTCAGGCCGGGGGAACTATTGATTCTTTTCTATCGTTTTGTGCGATATTACTCTCGGAGTATAGTCCGGGGGAACTCAAATGCATAATTATTTGTAACGATTTCGGTGCAATTCGATAGAAATTCGTCCAGCTTTGCGAATAATAGAAGTGTTTGTGTAAAAATATCGTCACGTCTACGAAATTTGATGTAATTTGAGTTATTTTGAAACGAATATGCCATTATTTTTGCGAATTTTCCATCAAAAAATTCAAGGAAATATAGTTTACCTGGATCTTCAAACAATTTATTCAATAGAACGTTAGCACGAGTCATGGAGACTATAAGTCCAACCTCGTACAGTACAACAATTATGAACAAAGTAAATTAAAAATGATGAAGGCCACAGGCCGACAGCTGATCTAGTTTAGACATTTTTATCACTCTGTTTGATGGACAGAACGACCATTTCCACGCGGCCTAGTGACCAGGCGTTTATTCCGTCAGGGACCTTCCGCGATTCATGAACGTAGTAGCAGAAGCTCACTGCCAGTAAGGGGTATATTCGAAAATCTTTTCGAGATGTTGTGAAATCAGCTCACTGTCATCATTCGAGTGGTAATACAGTCAAAACCCATCAGATGTCCGTCACGGCGACCACATTTTAATTTGCTGAAATTTGGAATGAATTGAAAATCTAGTGTCACCGAGAGTTGACTTGAAACCGCTTTAGATGAATTCGAGCCACCATGTGTTTGTCTCGAGGGGCAGATCGATAGGCCCGCCTTTGTTAATAAAACCCGGGAAATCGATTCGGTTAGTAATCAGGTTCAGAAAGTTAATCATGAAGAAATACTTATATGTGAGGCTATTTCGGATTCAATTCATACAGACTGCGCTAGAAGCGAATTGTCGGTGAATTTGAGTTCAATTCATACAGACTGCGTTAAAAACGAATTGTCGGTGAATTTGAGTTCAATTCATACAGACTGCACTGAAAGCGAATTGTCGTTGAATTTGAGTCCGGTTCATACAGACTGCGTTAAAAACGAATTGTCGGTGAAGTCGGATTCCTTTCATACAGACTGCGCTGAAAGCGAATTGTCGGTGAAATCGGAGTCGGTTCATACAGACTGCGTTAAAAACGAATTGTCGGTGAAGTCGAGTTCCTTTCATACAGACTGCGCTGAAAGCGAATTGTCGGTGAAATCGGAGTCGGTTCATACAGACTGCGTAGACAACGAATTGTCGGTGAATTATGAAATCAGCCGAACATGCAAGATGGACGCGGATTTTCAGACGGTATCTGAGAACATCGAATCTATTGAGCCTAGAGGGAGTAGTTCAAAGGGGATAACCGCATCCCTGCGATCAGATATTCATAATGAGAACTCGTCTAATCATTGGCAAGTAGAATCAATTTATTCTCGGTAAGACCACAACACATTTTTTTAGAGAACTCTTACGATGCTGATTCCGGAGAGGATCTCGAAACCAGAAAATTTCGCCAAAATGGCACAACCCAAAAAAAAAAAGCTTGTCAGTCGACCTACTAGCTGTGGATATGTATCCAGAAGCATGGTTAGTTAGCTGATGAGTTAGTGCTTATACGTGAAATTGTAGAATTTGCTTGAGATTTCAGTTTTTGACACCGAACTTGGTATATCATTTCAATTAATATCCATTAATAATTGTCGTGCATTGTCTTATCAGCCACACTACAGGCTGGGGGAACTGAAGTTCCAAATTTTTTTTATTCCAGTTTTATGAATTAATACCTGCCCGCCAAGAAAGAGTGATGGCGAATATTTAGAGTCGACAAAAATCAAATTTTCTTGGAATAGAGACATTTCGGATTACATTGTTGAACATCGGAAATATTCTATAGGATCAAATCAGGCCTACTTATTCTTTTTATTGATAATGAGTTTTAGATATGCTTGTTGTGATTATGAGTAAAAATCTTGATTTGGAATCATAAATACCCTAAATACTGGGAATTATGGAATCCTTCCAAGAAAATTGCTCAAGATTATAGCAAATCATTTTCGTTCTAGTCCTTTGAACCAAAGCCAACTCACAACCTTGTATAACAATCGATTTTTTTTATCTTGTATACAAATATAACGTCATTTTACTCATTAGAAACATATGAGAGGTGGGTCGATCGATGACCCAAGATCGTTTGTAGTTATTTCCAGTAATGATTTAATCATCATTCTCATACATTCGAAGCACTTTGCTTCACATTATCGAACCATAATTAGGGTAGTTGAATCGTTCATCCAGAAATCACCACATGGATGTACTTTTATTTCTTGAATTATTGTGCATCATATCATTTTAAGACCCAAAGTATAGTGAAATGTTAACATGTTATAGTAAAATCACGGGAATTTTTGGTACACGATCCGATGGTCTGATCTGAAAATTGTTTCGTTTTCTTTTTTAATTTATCTCCATCAATCTTCATGAATGAGATTCGACTCCAATAAATTGGGGGAACTATGCAACGTCTGCAATTTTCAGATAATTTTAAAAATTTTAGAAATAAGAATTTTCAGTCAGCCACTTGTGCAGATGACCATCAGACCAGTCGTGTAAGTAGAATCATATGTGTTGGTGTCGGTAAAACTAATACTAACCCATATATGCTTGCAATTTTGTGTATTAACCACCGTGCATATATATACATGCGTTAGATCAATTCCATCGCTTCGCTCGTAGTAACATATATATAAAGCCGATATAGATCCATACCCTTTCCAATCGAGTCCTCATCAATTCACTTATACTAGAATTTAACCAATCAATCCCGATATTCGGAATCGATATTTGCATGTAATGGTAATTACGCGTGTCTATGTCGACGCAGGGTTCAAGCCGCCGAAAAGTGTCTCGAAGTGGGGCTCTGGCCGTCCGAGGGTATATGAATCGATGCGCGAGCAAAGCTCGCTCTCTTGCTCCTGAAAAGCCGAAGTGGAACTTCTTCCAAAAATCTATACCCACGAACGAGCAGGTCTCCCCGAGATCCAAGTAAGTCATCGCCCGGATGCGATATTATATTAGAATATAAAAAAATCCCACCATAAGGCATCCTCGAGATGTATTTGGAATGGGATTAGGAAATAATCGCGGCCCCGGTATGAATAAACCTGCATAGACAGGGACGAAATACTTGGGCATTATATTAGCTCGCGGTGGCTCATAAAATATAAAATCCAGGCACACTGCCAAGCGTGCGTCGGCCGTCTCTTTACCCAGGATGGGGAATTGACTCACGACCGACCCGCATTACCCAGTGCATATGGATCGTGCAGGATTTTACAGATAGGAAATTGTATCGCGTCCGCGCCAGAAAACCATATTTTTCATAATTCAAATCTGTGCGATGAGCCGAAAGTCACGCGTATTCGAGTCTTTGCGGTGGCCCGAACACCGTCATATAACAATTTATTACACGCAATTTCAATAGGAAATTAGGCAGGGAACAAATCACGCTTATTATATGTTACAGATAGACGAGGCAGTTTGAATACCAATATCACATATAAAATCGTATAAAATCATGAAAATACCAATATATGGACAAATTTCAATATTTCTATGTACACGGTTGCGACTGTGGTTTGAAATATAGTTTAACTTAATAAATGAGTAATTTAATCGACCAACAATCTTTTCATGAGAGATCACCCTGATAATTTTCTTCCCCGATATTATTTTAAATATTTTCAGGTCCTCCCGTTTAAAATCAAAGCTTTTGCATAAAGTGCCACTTAGATATATATAATATCTATCAGAAAGTAGTATCAGATCAATAGATTTCAATTATATGTTCAAGAAATCACGAAATCCTGCATGCTTGTTCTAAAGGTAGAATTTCCGTGAAATTAACGTTCAATCGCGTACACGTATGGGTAAGCCGATTTTTCTGGGCTATATTATCGTTTGGGCATGTAATATAATCCAATATCTTTCATTTGAGCCCACATACATATAGCCATAGCAAAAATTGCCTGTGTACCGGCGTGCGCATCGATTGAAATGTAGAAATACGAAATTTCGATATAATTCACTTATGAGCTTATCTTACTTATACAAAACGATATATTTGCGCTTGAAATAATTTTCTTTGAATAACGTGTGGCCGTAGCATGCCATTTCGGCTAGTATAATTGGAATGCAGATTATCCCAATAGCAGCATCCCCGATTGATCGATCGAAAATACGAGGTGTTCGATCGATCCGAATAACACGTAAGTAGCTGTTCCAGCGCAAGCAGAGTAGCAGAGCTGTATCGCATAGATATATAGTTGCAAATGGTAAGCTATGCAACTCGTTTGCTCGGAAAATTATTAGTAATACAAATATACTAATATCCCAACCTCGCAATGTATGAAGATTGGCTAGAGACTCGCCTGGCCGGAGGCAAGCCTCTAGCCAGAAGCGAACTGGAGGTTCAAACCATCAGGTCCATATCGGGCATTGTCTCGTCTATTTTGGAGCAGGTGAGCGAGGGCTCGATTTCCCGTATCCCTGCCCAGAAACGAGATGAAGGGCTAGAATAGGGATAGGAACACGTCCTTCCGACTCAGAATGACCATCTCCACACGATTCCGAGGTCAATTGAGCCCCTCAGTGTCGTCATTTTGCAGTAGAAGAGCAAAACCTGTTATTACGGAGTTTAACGCCGTTTGAGGATTGGATGATATCCTAGGCACAAATCGACCCCGGAAGCGTTTTGAGATGGTCATTTCGAGTCGGAAGAACATATTCGTATCCTTATCCTAATCACTCGTCTCGTTTGTGGGCAGAAATACGGGAAATCGAGCCCTCGCTCGCCTACCCCGGAATAGACGAAATAATGTCCGTTTTCGACCTGATGGTTTGACCCTCCAGCTCGCTCCTGGCTTCAGGCTCGCCTCCGGAAGTCTTTACACATATGCGGCAAAATCCGTCAACTTTCCCGAGTTGCTTTTTGGAGGGTGGAACATGTAGTTTTGAGCCATCTGTGAACGCCGGAGTCCCATAGAGATATTACAGATAGAGGAGGGAAGCGCAGTATACACGTTCCTTCGCAAAAGAGAGAGAGAGAGAGAGAGAGAGAGAGAGAGAGAGAATGAATGAATGAATTTAATGAATTTAATGAATGAATTAATTTATTTTAATTTAATTTAATTAATTTAATTTTAATGAACCTTTATTCGCCCAAGGGCAAAAATACAAAAATACAGTAACATATGAAACATATGTCACTTATACATAATAATTACATTAAATCTGTAAAAATTTGTCGTTTTCGTTAAGGCTATTCGAATTATCACAGAAAGTGACTAGTCATCTCGAGGCTTCGTAAGATGCTAAGAGTCATGAAAAGAAAAAGAAGAAAAAGTCACGTTTTCATATATATATACATATATCAGTCTTAACAAAAAAGGTTAAGGAAAAGAAAACATTTTCCCGTTTGGGAAGACATATAAAAAAAAAGACATGGGCCCACAGTCATATCACAGGAATCTCAGTTCGGAAACGAAAAAGTCACGCAAGTAGAAGACATCAATTGAAACGGGCTCACGCCTATCACGGTTTACAAATTAAAATAGTGTTTTTCTCCACATCAATCCTCTGGGAGGATAGTGTTAACAGGAAGTCTTTTCAGGACTCTTTAAATAATGATATCTCCCCAAGCTGCCGAAAGCCCGGAGGGAGAAAGTTCCACAAATGAGCACATTGGACCTGGAAAGAGAGAGAGAGTAAGAGACGAGGAGTCCTCTCTCTTTTTCTCTCGCACCAGCGTGGCGCATCGCGCAGTTCACTATCCACTCTTCGACGCGCCTATGTACCTACTATCGGTTTAAAAATGATTGACACCTCGAGTATTTTTGTAATTCCAGCCAAAAAAAAAATCGCAAAATTTCTTAACTTAGATATTCTTGAAGAGCATTTAATTGAGCACCGTGGGAAATTTGCAAAATCAAGATCGCGCCATAATTGGAGCCGTGGCGGCTATCAGAGTGTAAGAAAATGCAGAAAAAATGATGATTTTGCAGATACCTGAACTTTGAGTGAGCGCCAAGCGTTGGAAAAGAGCGGTAATTTTTTGCCAATTTTTTCAGTGATAGTCTTAGAATATATGAGTAGATTCGCGTGATGAATTTTTGAAAAAGTTAATAACAATTGGAGATATGCAATTTTTTGCTATCTCGGGACCTATTGATGATACGGATATGAATCAAACGGGAAACAATTGCAAAAATTTATTGATAAACAATGACGAAGAGATATTGAGATTGATTGAAAATTGTGGGAGTGGCGGGAGGATAAAGTTGCGAAAGATAAAACGTGTTGAGCATTGAAAGAGCCGCTTTTGTTCGAGCGCCGCGGGGGGCCTCGAGCCATGAACGACGGCCCGTATACCTGAACGGCGGGGAGCCCGGTGTATAGCAAAGATGGTAATCCCTTCGGCGGGACCGACGGACGAAAACCACCAGCTATTGACTTGAAACCGCAATTGTAAAGGGTATTTGGAAAACTTTGGAATGAATGGCTCAAATAAAGACAATCTCGGCAGTGCAATAATTAAGTGAGAGAAAAGAGCGAGAGGCGTGTTCGCTCCATATAAGTATGAAATACATTGACCATGGTAGTACACGCACCAGATCGAAAAATATAAATATATATACTGCTGCAAATGCCGATAACCTTTTTTTTTTTTTTTTTCTAGCTTTCGACTCGCTGAGGCCAGGAAAATGCGAGTTTTATAACCGTTATCGCAAAAAATTTTTCCGGGGGGCTCGCGCCCCCCCGGACCCCCCACGGGGGGCTGCCGCCCCCCTACCCCCGCTTCGCCGTCCGTTACCGATCGCGGTTTTGTGTTCGTCACAAACCGTATGGACACTATTTTACGGCAACGTAGATGCTACTGCTCCCAGTCAACGATATCAATCGTATCATCACTGTAGCGAGATACATCCAAATAAGTACAAACTGCATTTCACCATTGAAACATCGCACAGTGATGGACGTGAAATAATGCGATGTCATGCTGGAAAGAGTTTTGCAGGTAAAGCCGAGACATACTCAAATTGTGATCCTGTATTGGAATCCTGTATTGGTGAAAAATTTTTTGCGATAACGGTTATAAAACTCGCATTTTCCTGGCCTCAGCGAGTCGAAAGCTAGAAAAAAAAAAAAAAAGGTCATCGGCATTTGCAGCAGTATATATATTTATATTTTTCGATCTGGTGCGTGTACTACCATGGTCAATGTATTTCATACTTATATGGAGCGAACACGCCTCTCGCTCTTTTCTCTCACTTAATTATTGCACTGCCGAGACTGTCTTTATTTGAGCCATTCATTCCAAAGTTTTCCAAATACCCTTTACAATTGCGGTTTCAAGTCAATAGCTGGTGGTTTTCGTCCGTCGGTCCCGCCGAAGGGATTACCATCTTTGCTATACACCGGGCTCCCCGCCGTTCAGGTATACGGGCCGTCGTTCATGGCTCGAGGCCCCCCGCGGCGCTCGAACAAAAGCGGCTCTCTCAATGCTCAACACGTTTTATCTTTCGCAACTTTATCCTCCCGCCACTCCCACAATTTTCAATCAATCTCAATATCTCTTCGTCATTGTTTATCAATAAATTTTTGCAATTGTTTCCCGTTTGATTCATATCCGTATCATCAATAGGTCCCGAGATAGCAAAAAATTGCATATCTCCAATTGTTATTAACTTTTTCAAAAATTTATCACGCGAATCTACTCATATATCCTAAGACTATCACTGAAAAAATTGGCAAAAAATTAGCGCTCTTTTCCAACGCTTGGCGCTCACTCAAAGTTCAGGTATCTGCAAAATCATCATTTTTTCTGCATTTTCTTACACTCTGATAGCCGCCACGGCTCCAATTATGGCGCGATCTTGATTTTGCAAATTTCCCACGGTGCTCAATTAAATGCTCTTCAAGAATATCTAAGTTAAAAAATTTTGCGATTTTTTTTTGGCTGGAATTACAAAAATACTCGAGGTGTCAATCATTTTTAAACCGATAGTAGGTGTCGATTGCGCAATGCGCCACGCAGGTGCGAGAGAGGAAGAAAGAGGACTCCTTACCTTTTGTCTCTCTCTTCCGCAGAGAAAATCACACTCACAGAGAGGCCCACCTCTTTCCTCCTCTATCTGTAATATCTCTATGCGTAGTCCCCGCGTAGAAAGAAGTCAATGACATCATTTCCGACATATTTTCGCCTGAGCTTTTCGATGGCAGGATTAGTTTTCCGATTTTGTGCCACCATTACCTCAAAGACCAGCAATCGAGCTCTTGAAAAATAGGGGTTCTTCGATTTTCATTAGGAGTAAACCAACGATGGAAGTACAAGTAATCATTCACGTGTTGTTTACCCTCCACGGGCGTTCTGAGCCGTTCAATTTGACGCAGGGACATAATCAATCGAGGCATCCTCGACGTATCTTTATCTCATCTCTCCGATGAAGAGCTCAGGTCATAAATTTTGATTCAACATAACCTCAAGAAACGGGAATCATGCATCGAAATAATCTTAATTCAATTCAACCTCCTTTTTCGTCTTTTTGATGAAATTATTTGGGGAACTGATTCAAGTTCATGATGGAATAGTGTTTCACGATCGGTTTCCCGACTATCCTCATGGAATATAAGATGAAAAATTATGGAGAATAAGATTATGAAGGAGAGAAGCACTCTTAATGTCACGCGTACGCCGAGGGCTCAGTTATTCACTGCTTCTTTCCTCGTAGAAGCAGAAATCTAGTCATTTGGACTCTATTCCATTACTAGAGATTGGGAATCACACCAAGGATCATCAATTACATTGAGAATTGTCCATTCTCTCGAGTCAGGGACCTTATTCCGAGCTCGGTGATTACTGTCGCGGTGATGCTATTTACGTCACTCGCCATGCATGAGGAACATGGAATTAGTCGGTCCACCATGCATCAGGAACGTGGACGTAGAGAAATCGTAACGAGTCACACCGCCGCGACAGCAATCACCGAGCTCGGAATAAGGTCCCAGGCTATCAGGGAGACGAAAGAATAGGTTAGTTTGAGTACAAAAATTTTCGACGTATAGTTTCCGTTTCTTGAGGTCATGTTTAACCGAACTGGAAAAAAACGGAGCTCTCCATCGCAAATATGAGATGAAATTACGTCAAAGATGCCCCGATTGATTATTTTCCTGCGTCAAATTGAACGGCCCAGAACGCCCGTGAAAGGTAAGCAGCATGTGAATGAGCACTCGTACTTCCATCGTTTCTTCACTCCTAGTGTAAATCAAAAAACGCCTATTTTTTCCAGAGCTATTTCGATGTCAAATTTCCTGATCTCCCGATGGAACTATCAGAAAACCTACAAAGAGGGGTAATTCTGAGTTGTTGTCATTTCAGAACTTCATTGCTAATTTCTCAGGTTTTGGTGGCACAAAATCGACAAACAAACCTCGCCATCGGAAAGCTGAGGCAGAAATACGTCGAAAGTGACGTCATTGACTTTTCTGTATGTGGGTTCTACGGCATTCACAGATGGCTCAAAACTCCATGTTTTACCCTCCAAAAAGCGACACAGGACAGGTGACGCGTTTGCCCCATATGGCTCAAAACGACATGTTTCACCCTCCATAAAGCAACCCTGGATACTTGATTCGTTCTGCCCCATATTTCGGGTTACTTTGAGGAGTAATTCCACCCAGATTGGTGCACAATAACTCAGATGGAAGCATATGCGAGCCATGCGTATGTTGGTTTTTCAAGCAAAAAGTCAAGAAACTGTATTTTTGAACGTATGCCAAGAATCAGGAGATGAATTCTCCACCGAGGTTCTTGTTGATACTGCTAGTCCTCGTATTGAAGAACATATTTGCATAGTTCTAAGGTCGAAAATGAGAGAACAATTTTCGCAAATTGAGCTCAAAGTTTGGCATTTTTACAAAACTGCTCAACTTGTATCGGCTATAGCCCCTATGAAAAGTACGATAATCGACTCGTACCGGTGGTTAGATTGTAGATTTTTTCAAGGCCTCAAAAATGACTACTGGTGAAAATCGATTATCACGTGTCTAGTAGGAGCTAGATCACTTGGGAGAAGACTGGAGAATCACTAGAATCTGTTCACAGCAAATAACTCCTACAAATCGCTAGATTCGATAATCGGTGGTGGACAATTTTTTCCACAGAAGGACTAGTCCTCACGAAAAATTACGCTTAAGTTCGTCCAGAAAGATTGAGTCCAGTCGGAGCTACGATTTTCTGAGAATAGGCTCAAAAGGGGCCTAAGATGAACCTTCCATGGGCCCTAGAAATTTTTCGTACTATTCAAACATAGTGCTGATGGTACATAATTTTTTGGGATTTTCCCAAACCCCCCTGGTGACGGCTCTGGCCAAAATGCTCCAAAATCGCCCATATACTTTCTAATCGTTTTCATGAGTGGGAAGAGCCTCATAATAGCTTGATCCCCGTGAAATGTCATAGTACACTCCCCAGTGGTCTGAACTAACCAGCGCAGCTCACTTCACGATCTTTCTGTCTCACTTTTTTCTCACCTTTATCAATGAGTGCGAGTGAGACAGCGCGATGTCGAGCTTGGTCAGTTCAGACCACTGGGGAGTGTACCATCGGAAAATCCATCGTCTGGGACGAGAAGTGGTATATTCTAGACTCCCGCACCCTCCCGAATGTCTAAAGATACTGCGAAAGGGTAGTGAGTGAAGGTTCAAATACGATTCGACCCTCTTCAGATGTGGCCATCGTCCTTACAAGGCATTTTTCCCACTTCCTGTCCTGGAATTGTAGGAAGAGTCATGTAATGATCTCCAAAACATGCGATTTCTATCTTGTGCATACTCGGGAGTGATTGAAAATACCGCAAGAGGGTTCTGCCGACGTGTCTTGATGCCGACGAATTGATTCCCCGATGGACAAGACATTAGACAGCGTCTACGTTGGTAAATGATCTACCCCTGCTAACCCACCCTGGCTAACATCCACGATATGAAACGCGCGGGTTTCCGTCAGGAGGCTGACAATACACATGCGGTGGTGAGTGCGTCGTTGAGTAGTGGGGGGGGGGGACGTGCCGGCAGAGCGTCCGTGACTCAATACGTCACACTTGATGCAAAGATACTTAGTAAGCCAAGTTTGTTGATGCAATGTCTCCTGAAACTCGGAATCAAATATCCATATCTGTTCTGCGTGTTGGTGAATCCTCGTGGGTGGATGAGAAGGTGCTCTTCTCTGTGAATATCGGGGATCCGGACAAGAAACTCGAGTGTTGAACTATTTTTTGTCGATCATATTCCAACCCCATCACTATTCCCTACTCTCGGGTCACCGCAAGCCAGTATTTCGTTCAACAATAGCAATCTCGATCTGACGTATTTGATCATTTTTCGTCATCAGGTACATGGAAGAAAATCCTAATGCTGGTGTGCATCAAGATGATTCTGATCAAGAGATAGATTATGATGAAGAAGGGAATCCTATTTGGTTATCGAAGAAGAAGGCAATCGATCCTCTACCTCCTATCGATCATGATCTGATAAATTACGAAGCTTTTGAGAGTAACTTCTATACCATGCACGAAGACATCGCTTCCCTGAGTGAAAATCGCGTCGAAGACTTGCGGAAAACATTGGGTATCAAAGTTACGGGTGCCTCGCCACCGCGCCCGGTTGCGAGCTTCGGACATTTGCCGTTCGATGAACATTTGATGAAAGCTATCCGGAAACATGAGTATTCTCAACCGACCCCTATCCAAGCTCAAGCCATTCCATCTGCACTGAGTGGTCGAGATATAATAGGTATAGCAAAAACTGGTAGCGGGAAAACAGCTGCATTCATATGGCCGATGCTGATACACATAAGAGATCAGAAAGACCTAAGAACGAACGATGGTCCGATTGGGCTTATTCTTGCTCCGACCAGAGAATTGTCACAGCAGGTGAGGTCTTCTCAATGAATCACCCAATAATGAAAGAATTGAATGGATCCTTGACAAAATCTCCTGATCATTGCAGCTCATGATTGTAGTTTGAGCAGGCAGGTGGAAAACTTTCTCTCAGCTTATTCGAAATTTTTTTTGAAGAACCTGAAATGGTCTCTCATTTGAGATTGGCATTTGCATCCACTTCTTCTTATCCCATAATGATAATCGATATCATCCTCCTCCTCCACTTGGCACTCTCTTCCTTTTCTTCCACTCCTCATCAGGATCACTCGCGTACACCATTCAAAGTAATTGATTGCAATTAGAATTTGTCTCGATCGATATCAACGATCGAGACTTTATCGCTCGCTGGAAATTCCGAATCATATTGTTATATGACTCGGCTAATGGAAGCTAATTTTAATCAACGGATCCATTGATTGAATGACATAGATCGATATTGAATTACTCCAATTCGATCTATGTACCTTCAAGGCACCTCGCAATTTGAGTGTCGCAACTTGAAAGATTTTGATGGAATTTCAAATACATGGAAAAAGGTGAACAACGAAAAGATTTTGACTCTGCGCTGGATGTTGGTGCGTTTCGTCTTTCCTCTCTGGATCAGACTCTTCAGGGGGGCTGAAGAGATCCGAGTAGAGGTTGGCCCCCGACGTCACCTAGCCAAAGTGGCTTGATGGTCATGATTTTGATCGGGCTTATATGTTACACGAGGGCTTCTGGAGCCACTCGCGAGGAAGGTTTTTATCTCGGTTGTATATTCGCTGACAACCGGACAATTAGAATGAATTTTTGTCTCGATCGATATGAACGGTCGAGACTTCATCGCTCGCGGGAATTTCAAATCATATTATTACATGACTCGGCTAATGCAAGATCATTCTAATCAACGGATCTGTTGATTGAATGACATAGATCGGTATTGAATCACTCCAATTCAATCTATGTACCTTCGAGGCACCTCACAATTTGAGTCCAGACATAACGTCTGGCTCCTGTCAATACGGGACAATCACTCTGTCCACCTGTATTGACAGGAGCCAGACGTTATGTTTGCTCTCCAGCACCGGGTCGCTCGAAAAATACCATGACTATCTTAAGAATGACAGACCTGATGAGGTCCACAAAACTTTGTGGACGAAACATCGTGATGAAATTTTCATCACGAACTTTTCGGAATTGATTCAATTCCCCCCGTCCTTCAAGATCGACAAGACACCAACTTTAATAGAATTCATCGTTCTTTCGAGTAATTCATAATCGCCACGCTTAGATGGCGATCACAGTTTGACAAGTGTCAACTTACGACCTTTGTGGATCCACTCTCGATAAGAGGCTGCATCATGAAGGAATTTCTCATGGTTTCGAAATTGCTTTTTCGAACAAAAAAAGGTTGTTTCGTGACAAGAAATTTTCCACCGAATTTTGTGCTTTAATACTTTTTTTATACCAAAAATCTGCACTCTCACGGATTTGGCTCGAACGATTCTGTTCCTCTCGCAGTTACCTTTCTATCGTACGTCACACTTCTTCTTCCACGATCATCCCTGCAATGCGAAGAATTTATCTTAGTCGGTCATAATCCGTGTGTGTGTGTCTGTGCGTTGTTTTCATAGGCACGAGCGTTCCCCTGAACCCTTCCATTGACCTTCTTGGAATTTATATCAGTGCTACATGACCACCCAAAGATGTGTTTTTTATTAGGAGATTGACCGAGAGATGAAAAAAATTCTCCTCGGGCAGAACTTGAACCTCGCAATCTACGGTACTCCGGACCGGCGCCTCAACCAATTGGACCACCGATGCGTATTCACTCGACCGGGGGAGTCTTGTCCCATCTCTGTGTCAATCTTCTCGATGCGGCCGATCAAGGAGTCATGACCATTGGATTATCTGAATTATACCGATGAAATCTACCTCATCGGCATAATTTAGATATTTTAATTTCTTAAAACCTCGAAAATTTTATATTCCACATCGAAGGTTGTATACTTCCAGAAAAAGAGAATCCCAGATCCCTTTTCCGTGATCTGATGACCAATTCTCACGAATCATAACAAATCCATTTTTCAGACCTCCGGGAATCGTCTATCATGTACGGTGGTACAGCAATTAACGAAAGCTAGAAAATTCCCTCCAGAATGACTTCATAGCAAAGTCAATCTCATACATCTGAACCGTAGCTACATTGTATAGAAGATAAACCCTCAGCTCGAGCGGCAAGTCAGTGCACTATCGTCGTATAATTTCGAATCTGTCCAAAAACCGCTTCCAATTTGTACTCAAGCTATCGGGATGAATCAAACGGTATTATCTTCGTGATCGACAGGGCAAGGAGATGTGCTAATCTGATTCTGTCTTAGGCAGAGAGGATGGGGGTGGGAATTAGTCGATTACACTATATTCTGAGTCAAAAATGATTCTACTGACAACTCTCAACCCTTTTCAGAATATTCCTTCACCAATTCACAGAATTTTGAGTCTGGACGAGCTTTGAGGATTCCTGCGGGGAATTTGAAGATCGGTTTCGATTTATTCTGTGGCGGAAGTGTCTCTTTGGATCTAAAGAGACATTCAAGACCATCAATTTTAGCTGAGAATGCGGTATGCTGCCAGATCAAGAACACCTTTGGTGTATTTTTAGAGCATGAAACAGGATCCTCAGCCTGGACTCAAGTCTGGGAATCGCCGGAGAGGAATTTGAGCTCAATATTCGTCCAGAAAAGGCTGTCCGACCATGCAGATTATTGAGCAATCATAATTTGTAGGTGTAAAGGGAGTGTACTGCCGATCTGTAATAACTCGGAGTACTTTTCGAGAGTAAAAGGCGGTATTTCGAGTTCATCCACACGTATGGGGATCAACGCAATCAGTTCTGAGGTCGATTTTGAGGGGTAGAAAGGCGACGAGCCTCGATAATTAGTCGGGGATAGTGGATTCTGAGTAAGAAACAATTCTACTGCCGATTCGAGAAGCGTTTCAACACATTCTCCCATGAATTCTCAGAATTCCGAGCCCAAACACAGCTCTGAAAATCGCCAAGGGAGAATTTGAGATCGATTCTGATCCATTTCGTGGCATAAATGTCTGTTTAGATATGGCAACCTTCCGAGAATGATCAATTTCACCCCAGAATCGGGTATGCTGCCAGGTCACGAACACTTTGAGTGTGATTTTTGAACATCAAAAAGAATTTTGAGCCTAATTTTGTCTCTAGAAACTACCGTAGAAGAATCACAGATCAATATTCGTCAAGAAAAAGCTGCAGAACAGTGCAGATTATTCCAGGAGAGGTGAATTCTAGGTTGAAAATGAGTATACCGCTGATCTGCAATGACTCAGGGTATATCCTTGGGATGAAAACCAGTATTTCGAGTCCGACCTCAGGTCGGAAAGATACCGCAACCGGCTCTGAGACCGATTCCATACCGGGGGAAGGTGATGAGCGCTGCGTATCATTCGAAGTTTGTGGTTTCTAGATCGGACACCTATCTGTTGCTCCCAGAAAAAGCTTTTTCATGCATTTGACCATCTTCAACTAGAATTTTGAGCCCAACCCTACTAAAAATGCCCACGTGCTCCTTCACGTGTCCCTTCACGTGTTAAACCAGCTGCAATCACACATGATATTACATCTGTGGGCACACGTGGGATAGCGTGTTCACAACTACATGAAATGACACTGGCGAAATCTGGTACGACTATTGAGCATTTCCCGACTGACAATAGCACGTTCCATCCACGTGCCATTCCACGTGTTCTGGAGTAACAGAACGCCAGACTCAATTCGGGTCTTATGAATGGCTTGGAGCAATCGCGGAACTCGTGGTTCTGGGTTAGACCTCCGCGAAGGTACAAACGAGGAGACTTGTGTGAAAAACTACGAGGTCTCATCAAACGAAAAATCTGTATGTATATCTAGGTGAAGTAGATTCAGAATCATCTCCAGACTTGGTAATTAGTTGGAAGAATTCAGGATGTGAAGAAGGAAACGATCGATCAATCATTCATGAGCAATTTCATCTATTTCCGATTACATATCCACAAACATGAAGTCTTAAAAACAGTCATCTGGTTCAGAGTAAGAAGGACAGCTCCGTGAAAATCTTAGAATACAACTCATATTATCCCTATTATCCACATAAACTCGATCTCGTAGGACTAGGGGCTGATATTGAGTGGTAGAATTAGCTTTTTGGTGCAAATCATTTATTTGCTACGTTTCGCCATCCAGATTCGATGGCCTCATCAGGCAAGAGAATTTGAACACAACCACATGAGATATTTTCACACGAGGAATTGGTTCACACAAACACACTATCTCTAACAGTAACAAACCTTGAATTGCTGACAATTCTACATTTGGAATTTCAAAATTCTTCAAACAGATATAGATCTGTTGAACGTCATGTTGTCAAGCAGTTTTCTTGACTGACTATCTGATACATTACATCGAATGAGTGAAAAGCGTCGTGGTAGGACGAGACGGGTAACGAAAGAGTGAGAGAAGAGTATTGGATCAAAAGGGGAGGGGTGGTGACCAGCTGAGCTTGGAAAGTGATGGGAAGCAGGAGTTTCGCTTATGAGAAGGAGAGAGACAGGAAGAGAGGAGGAGGATCAGTGGGACCGTTCAATCAGTGGGGGGGGGGGGGGGGAGAGAACATAGATAGCTATATAGTAAGACTTTGGTAGATTCGATTCAGATTTTGTACATCGTCTTTCAGGTTAATGTGATTGCTGTCAGAATTTATAAAGAGCATTTCTGATAAAGATCTCCTATAAAAATTCGGTTCTTTGTCCAGAATTTTTGTGTTGATCCAGTCAAACTCATGATTATTCTCGTTCATATGAAGCGAAACAACTGAATTTGGTTGCTTGAAGTCTATATGTTCTTTTACTCTGACTGATAGTGGCCTCTTTGTCTGTCCTACATATGATGCTGGACAAGATGTACATTGCAACTTATACACTACTTCTGTGGAGTCAAATTTTGGAACTACATCTTTCCCCAATTTTACAATTTCATTCAGACTTTTGTTTATCTTTGGTAATGTAATGATATTGAATTTTTTCAATATCTTAGAACTTTTGTTCAAAAAATTACCATTATTCGGCATGCATACTTTTAACTGGGAAGCAAAGGTTCGTTTTTGAATGGGATGAACAGTATGATTAGTTTTTGGTGGTTCAATCTAAAGTGCAACGATCAACTAAATTATAAATGATATTTTTCTTTTGCTGTTTGGTATGATTCGATTCATAGCTCAAAATACTTCCAGATGAAGTCGGTTTTTGTAACCAATTCGTGATGACATTCTCTTCTTCTCTGATGATGGATATGTCTAGAAAATTGATAACTCGTCCTCGCTCAATCTCATATGTGAATTTTAAATTGTCATCATATTCATTGAATGTTTTGACGACGAGATCTAAGTGCTCTTTTTTCACACAGAGCAATGTGTCATCTACATACCTGTAGTAAAATGGAGGGACACATACATGTCGGTCTTTTAGGATCTTGAGGCAATCGGTTTCCAGGTCATCCATGACTAAGTTTGCGAATAAAGGTGAGATTCTTCAGAAAACGGTATTTTACACTTGTTATGGATGTCCGGAAACCTTCTGTCAAGACTATTTAACACAAGATTACCTGGTATATTGGTAAATAATGAGCTTACATCGAGTGAAAGTAATATATAATCCTCCGGAATTTTCGGATAACGCAACTTTTCTCTCAATTCGAAGCTGTTATCTATACGTGACTTTGGTAATCTAATGCAACCCTTTAACTAAAGAACTCTTTGAACAAAAGTGAGGATAGAAAATGCGTAGGACTATTGACCGCTGGAATAATAGGTCTCAAAGGAACATCTTTCTTGTGAATTGTGGGAAGGCCGTAGCATCTAGATATTGACGTATTTGTTTGAGTGAGTGAATTATTGTGATAAGTTCTGGAAAGAAAACCCTGGCTATTCCAATTCTGTGAGAGTTTGTGAACTTTGGTTTGCAAATTTTAATAGGGTTCGGCTTAATCGGTTTGTATACTTTTCGATCGGATAGAAGATCTTTCATTTTTGACAAATAGTCATTCTTACTCAAACACACAGTCACATTCCCTTTGTCTGCTTTCGTGAAGAATATATCGGAATTCGATTTCAAAGAGTGTTTGGTTTCGCTGATTTTCTTAGCAAAAGCTCGGTCTTCTGCCGATATGTGTGGCGGTTTCGGAGTTCAGACCTTAAAGCATTGCAAACTTGAAGGCGGATTGAATCTCTCTCGGTATTTCCCAAACTTGAATAGCTTAGACATGATTCCATATTTTTTATCGTAGTCAACATATCTTTCTGGTCAATTTTTGACTTCAAGCTGAAATTTTGTCCCAAAGATGCCACTTCGATAACATTGTCCGGAAGTCTCACATCACTTAAATTTTTTACCCAATCATGCTTATCAATGTGTGTATCGATATTTGACCTAGGTAGTAACAATATCACAAATTTCCCCTTGTGGATCATGTTTTCTTTGGCTTCAATGGTTTTGAAAGTCATGGATGACCTGAAAACCGATTGCCTCAAGATCCTAAAAGACCGACATCAATGTGTCCCTCTATTTCACTACAGGTATGTAGATGACACATTGCTCTGTGTGAAAAAAGAGCACTTAGATCTCGTCGTCAAAACATTCAATGAATATGATGACAATTTAAAATTCACATATGAGATTGAGCAAGAACGAGTTATCAATTTTCTAGACATATCCATCATCAGAGAAGAAGAAAATGTCATCACGAATTGGTTTCAAAAACCGACTTCATCTGGAAGAATTTTGAGCTATAAATCAAATCATACCAGACAGCAGAAGAAAAATATCATTTATAATTTAGTTGATCGTTAAACTTTATTGGCACATAAGAAATTTCATCGAAAAAATATAGCCACGGTGACAAAACTTTTCTCTGATGATGGATATCCAATCGAGTTTATTAATGAGTGCATTTGCCGGAGATTGAACCACCATAGAACTAATCATACTGTTGATCCCATTCAAAAACGAACCTTTGCTTCACAGTTGAAAGTATGCATGCCGGATAATGGTAATTTTTTCAACAAAAGTTCTAAGAAATCCAAAAAATTCAATATCATTACATTTCCAAAGATAAACAAAAGTCTGAATGAAATTGTAAAATTGGGGAAAGGCGTAGTTCCAAAATTTGACTCCACAGAAGTAGTGTATAAGTTGCAATGTACATCTTGTCCAGCATCATATGTAGGACAGACAAAGAGGCCACTATCAGTCAGAGTAAAAGAACATATGGACTTCAAGCAACCAAATTCAGTTGTTTCGCTTCATATGAACGAGAATAATCATGAGTTTGACTGGAACAACACAAAAATTCTGGACAAAGAACCGAATTTTTATAGGAGATCTTTATCAGAAATGCTCTTTATAAATTCTGACAGCAATAACATTAACCTGAAAGACGATGTACAAAATCTGAATCGAATCTACCAAAGTCTTACTATATAGCTATCTATGTTCTCTCCCCCCCCCTCCCCCCACTGATCGAACGGTCCCACTGATCCTCCTCCTCTCTTCCTGTCTCTCTCCTTCTCATAAGCGAAACTCCTGCTTCCCATCACTTTCCAAGCTCAGCTGGTCACCACCCCTCCCCTTTTGATCCAATACTCTTCTCTCACTCTTTCGTTACCCGTCTCTTCCTACCACGACGCTTTTCACTCATTCGATGTAATGTATCAGATAGTCAGTCAAGAAAACTGCTTGACAACATGACGTTCAACAGATCTATATCTGTCCAAAGAATTTTAAAATTCCAAATGTAGAATTGTCAGCAATTTAAGGTTTGTTACTGTTAGAGATAGTGTGTTTGTGTGAACCAATTCCTCGTGTGAAAATATCTCATGTGGTTGTGTTCAAATTTTCTAGCCTGATGAGGCCATCGAATCTGGATGGCGAAACGTAGCAAATAAATGATTTGCACCAAAAAGCTGATTCTACCACTCAATATGAGCCCCTAGTCCTACGAGATCGAGTTTATGTAGATAATAGGGATGATATGAGTTGTATTCTAAGATTTTCACTGAGCTGTCCTTCTCACTCTGAACCAGATAACTGTTTTTAAGACTTCATGTTTGTGGATCTGTAATCGGAAATAGATGAAATTGCTCATGGATGATTGATCGATCGTTTCCTCCTTCACATCCTGAATTCTTCCAACTAATTACCAAGTCTGGAGATGATTCTGAATCTACTTCACCTAGATATACATACAGATTTTTCGTTTAATGAGACCTCGTAGTTTTTCACACAAGTCTCCTCGTTTGTACCTTCGCGGAGGTCTAACCCAGAACCACGAGTTCCGCGATTGCTCCAAGCCATTCATAAGACCCGAATTGAGTCTGGCGTTCTGTTACTCCAGAACACGTGGAATTGCACGTGGATGGAACGTGCTATTGTCAGTCGGGAAATGCTCAATAGTCGTACCAGATTTCGCCAGTGTCATTTCACGTAGTTGTGAACACACTATCCCACGTGTGCCCACAGATGTAATATCATGTGCGATTGCAGCTGGTTTAACACGTGAAGGGACACGTGAAGGAGCACGTGGGCATTTTTAGTAGGGAAGCACGGCCCTGCGAATTCCCGTGGACGAGTTTGGGATCGAATTCGATCACGAATGACTGAGTTTACCTCGGACATGACACGTTTTCTACGGCGTTTTTCAGTGCTTCCGCTGTTTCTCTCCGCAACGGTACACCTATGATATAACGCGTGAATACTTCTTTCATAATGAGAAGATATTCAGAGTCGTTCTTGCTCCTCGTGGATTGTTCCATCAAATCTGCGATATCATTCTCATCGGTCTATCGATATTCCGGAGACCCATAAGACCTATCTGTCCTCTTTAGTCTACTTTGTATAGTGGACATTCCTCGCAGCTTTTCGCATCATTAGCTACATTCGCATGAATACCGGACCAATTTTATCTTCGCCTTGATGGTCTTCTGTCGACTCATGGTGATTTTTTTTAGAAATTTGCTCTCGCCTCTCAGCTGGTACAACCAACTTCCAGGCTTTTAAATCTGTTATGATTCCATTCAATCCAGGATCTGGTATGTCCTGATGAATTCTACCATCCACCACTTCCCAATCTTTATATCTGCGTGAATGTTTCCAAATTTGATGCAATCTTCTCGTGTACCATTTATCTGGCGTTGTCTCTAGCATTTTGATGGACGCAATTTCCACTGCTTGATTCTCAATCATCCTAGAGAGCGCATCTGGTACCTCATTGAATTTTCCTTTCTTGTGGACGATCTTGTACTGGTAGCTGGCAAGTTGATGGGCCTATCTAGCTCCGCGTCCTATGGGATTTATCATGTTAAATAGCCATCGAAGCGCACTGTAGTCGCAATATACAGTGTCTTCGCCTTCGGCGTACGGACGACAGCGTTCAATTACATATTGTATTTCCAGGGCCTCTTCTTCTGTAACAGAGAATCTCCTCTCGTTATCTCTCAATGCTCTGCTAATCTGGCATATCACCCTTCCCTCGTCGCCAACTTTTTGCGTAAGCACTGCGCCAATCTCAGTTTTACAAGTATCAGTATGCAAACAGTACTCGGCGCCTGTGATAGACATAGACTACACTAGTGCATTTGTAAGGCATTCTTTGAGGGTAGTGAATGCTTTTTCTTGATCCTCTTCCCATTCGAATTTTACATTTATTCTCAATGATCTATTAATTGACTATCTTATGCTCGCATAATTTCCAATGGATTAACTGCGCCATGAGACCATACTAGTGAACTGTTTTATCTGTCTAACATTCTCAGGCTTTGGATAATTTCTTAACGCCTCTGTTTTTGCCGGATTTACCAACATGCCATTTTCATCAACAATGAAACCTGAATATTTGACTTCATCTTCACGAAATTCACTTTTTTTCGATCAGTTGTGAACCCTGCTGCTGTGATTCATATGAATAGTTTCTGCAATAACTCTAATTGATTCTCAAATGTCTCTGTCACCAGTACAAGATTATCCAGATAAGCATATGTATAAGGCTCACAATCGCCTATTATTGAATCTAAAAGTCTTTGGGAGCATGCTCCAGAGTTAACACTGCCCCTAGGCATTCTTTTGTATTCTTTTGTAACATTAGGGCCCCCTGCCAGGCACTGTGAAAGCTGTAATGTTTCCCGAGACTTTCCCAACTTTTATTTGGAAAAACGCCATTGGTAGGTCCATCGTGGTGATATCTCGCGTTTCTCAACTTTTCCAAGTGGAGAGAAGGATGAACGTCTTTCTCTGACAACGAGTCGGGACGCGCATATCTACCATCATTCGATAGCCTCCGTTGGCTTTTTCGACTCAAAATGCTGGGTGATTCCACGGACTGTTACATTTTCCTATCACATCTGCATCCATGATTTTTCCAGCTCGTCTTGCATCGCTTTTTCCATCTCATCAGACAACCAAGAATAGCGTTGCTTGACTGGGCGTTTGCTATTTCTTAATCCAATTCCATACTCGACCGAATCCGTAGCCTTCGAATATTTATCTCGAGCATTTTCGCTGTTAGATTTTCACCTAGCACTCTTTCCAATCTATACCTCCCGTAATCTCATAATTCATCTAAACGTTTATGACTCTGACCAGATCCTTCCTCTTCCGCACCATGATTTGTGCTCTGATTCGAATTTGCCTCTACATTCACAGTAACTCCTGGACAATCATTTTTGATTGACTCTACTGAAAATAACCAAAAGAAAATTCCCCCTCTCTCCCTAGGACTGCGAATGTCTATTCGTCACTGTCGCCTAAAATATGCATTCCGAAAAACCTCACGAATTCTTGTCCCAAAATGGGATCTACAGGCAGAATCCACTATCCCCGACTAATCATCAAGGCTCGTCACCTTTCTTCAGCCCAGAGTCGACCTCAGAGCTAATTGCGTTGATTCTTATACATGTGGATGAACTCGAAATACTGCCTCTCACTCTCGAAAAGTACTCCGAGTCATTACAGATCAGCAGTACACTCCCTTCACACCTAGAAGTTATGATTTTTCAATAATCTGCACGGTCAGACAGCCTTATCTGGGCGAATATTGATCTCAAATCCCTCTGCGGCAATTCCTAGACTTGAGACCAGGCTGAGAATCCTGTTCAATGCTCCAAAAGGACACCGAAGTTGTTCTTGTTCTAACGCATTTTGAGCTGAAACGATTGTCTCGATTGTCTCTTCAGATCTGAAGAGACAATTCCTCCACAAAATGAATCTGAACCGATCTCAAAATTCCCCGCAGCAATCTTCAGAGCTGCGTCCGGACTCAAAATTCTGAGAATCGATGAAGGAATGTTTTGGAAAGGGTTGAGAGATCGTTCTCTATTCAGAATCCAGTATAGTCGACTAATTCTCAGCATTCATCACCTTTCCTCAGCTCAGAATCGATCTCAGAGCTGATCGCGGTGGTTTCGAAAATCGGGTTTCAACGTAGAGTACTGCCATCTCCCTCTAGGGAGTACCTCAAGTGATCGCAGATCGGCAGTAGAACTACTGACTTGCCCCGCGTGAGTTCTATTCCGGCGAAATATCGATCTCCAGCCCCATTTTGCGTGAAGCAACCCCCCCCCCCAGCTCCTCCCTTTCTGTCTGAGACAAAATTAGATTAGCGCATCTCCTAGCCCCGTTGATTACGTAGAGAATGCCGTTCGATTCATCCCGATAGCTTGAATACAAATTCGAAGCGATTTTTGGTCTGGATATGTACGATGGTAGTGCGATGGTCGCCATCGGACGGGGGCAGGCGCGGATTTCCCTTACTGATGTCTCGGGTACCTCCGACCCACCTCTGGGGAACTATCGAGTTCCAGTGGTCCCTCGATCGCTGCAACTCCGGCTCAAATCCATTGAATCGACTTTAGCGAGTGGTCACGCAATGGCTTAAGTTCCAAGGACCCAAAATTTTGTGCATGCCCAGGAACTAGACGATTTTCGAGAGCCCGAAAAACAGATTCGTGGTAATTGACAAAAAAGGCTCTAAAACGCAGGAAAGAGATTTGGGACTGTTTTATCCTAGAAGAATACAACATTCCATATATTATCGAATTTCTGAGCTCCTTAGTGATTCTGTTTTTGAAGAATCAGATTTTTCATGTTCTCCACTCCTTCGCTCTTGAGAGTTTCTTGGCGTTCCCATACACGCACTGCTCCAGCTACGACCAGCCAAATGGGTGGCGTGCCCGCTCACTCACAGTCGGCGTGGTCGGGCACCGTGCAGTCAGCGCTCATCGTCCGGAGTGCGGAGCGCCGCTGGACTGGGCCTAGCTTCGTGTCGATCACGGACCCCCTAGCTACCTGACCCCAGATTGGTGCCTCGTACATCGAGATCGCATTGGTAATTCAAATGGAGGTGCCTGTCTTTTGTCATAACCCATCACCGACTCCGAACCTGTGGACAGAGGTACGCTCTGTCATCGCGTTTTCGTGAACCACCGACTTCTTACACCTCGGTTGGCTCACAGCTCCCTATCTAGTAGTCAAATCGTGTGCCCCCTCTCAAGAATCCAATCCTATTACGGGGCATTAGCATGCAAGCGCACACAACTAAGGTCTACGCCCCGACCCTGGGTAACTTTGTTAAAAATCTTTCGACTTCAGCCTTGGAAAGTCACAGCCGAAGCCACTTACGGAGACACTCTCCCAGTTTTGTTCGCACAAGACCGGTTACTGCTCGAGCGCTCCTAGGAAGCATGAGCTCTCCCACGTTCCATTCCTGGACCACGGTCTCATTATCTAACCTGTGAAATAACTCGGGGCGGCAGAGTAGTCTCCACATACTCACCTGTCGCGTTCAGCAAGCCCCTATGGCGATTCCAATGAGTGCCCTGCGGCTCTTGCGGAGGACTCAGTCTGCCGAGGCCCCTTGCGGGGAACCTCTCCAAATAATTAGTCCTGGGTTGGCAACGGCCGGAGGACAGTTCACAAGGCGCTTTCACGTACCAGGTTTCCGCAGTAGGCGGCCGCTACTTGCCCTTTCACTACTTACGCTTTCGCGATTCGCTCGTCCTTGTGTTATGTGACCTCTGTCGCGAACGTTTGACTGGTCGCCGTCAAGGTTCTCCATCGGATACTTCTCTCCCGGTGGTTAGTCGCGGATCGGTAACGATCGAAGGACCTGGTACTAGATGCTTTCATTTGCACTACCAACACTTTTCGCGGTTCACTCGTACTAGTGTTACATGGCCTCCACAGTGAACGCTTTGACTAGTCACCGTCGAGGCTCCTGTTATAAATCCTCTCTCAGTCATCATGTAAACTCGACCCAATGGTAGTAAGTCGCGCGGAGACTGGGGCTCCGGAGGGGTATCACGCTCGACCTGGTGAAGGGCCTTCTTCCGAGTACTTGGGTGAACAGAGAGTCGGCACTCCCCCGGCCTAACTCCAGCCGAAGCCAGAGCCAGCCTCCGACTTGGCTCACCGTTATCCGACCTAGGGCAACCGTGAACAATGAACGGTGTGGCAATCGACCTCGCACAGTTCGATACGCCGCCTTGACAAATCCAGTCGTTATTTGAATTGAGAACGCTTGTCTGGTCGCCATTGACGGATGTGCCAACTAACACACTCACAATTTCAGATCGTCAAGCTTATGTGGTCCGTGCCCTCAGATCCTAGCGATGAAAGACATCCTTAAGTTACCTGACACTAACCTCTAGTGCTATCAGACTAGACACTTCCGAGAGGGTTCCGTTCATCACTTGACCTCCAGAGGCTATACTCAGCGAGAGTTCCAGGATTTAGGAAGGCTATAAGTCCACCTCAAGAGACAATTTTGATCCACTCCGAGCACTCATTGGTCACTGTGCAGCTGCTGGCGTCTGGAGACAAGTAGGAACTCTACGATGATCACTGCGAACACCGTCAGCAGGTGCCCCGCGAAGCATGATAGAATAGCTCATGATGCTGAGTAGAGCTCATCTATTGGGCTTGGGTCCACCGATGTTCGGCATGAGCCGTAGAAGGGCGCCACTGATCCTGTCTGCTTTCAGCGCTGCTTTTCTGACTCGAGCCTTCAAACTCCATTGGTCATCAAAGCACACCCTAAGGTACTCGAGTTTCCTCTTGAGTGGGATATCGTGCTCCCTGATCGTAAATCTGGGCATCTCGAAACTCCTTCTCTTGGTAACCAGCATCGCTTCGCATTCGTCTTCGGCGAGCTCCAGATCGTTCTCGTAGAACCACTGGACAATGCAATAGAAGCCTTCGTTCGCCTCACACTCCATCCCCACGTGGTCTCCGTAACAATGACTAATGCCGCATCATCCGCAGAGCCAATAAGCTCCGCTTTGCCTGGGAGGCTCACGCTCAGGAACTTATCGTATTGCGTGTTCCACTCAAATCGACCTGATACGGATCCTTAGGCTGTCCCTCCAGGAAGCTCCAGCTCCATTTCCCCCTCGTCGGTGTCGTATACAAGAACTCTGTCTCGCAGCTCATCGATGATCACTGCAAGCAAGTAAGGAGGGGCTCTTCCGTCCAGGGACATATGAACGCGTTCCCAGCTGGCCGTGTTGAAGTTATTCTTCACATCCATGCAAATTATTGCGCACAACCTGCCACCTGGATGGGGTTCCATTTCATGCGCTCTGTGAACTCTAACTTGCACACCCTCGTTTGCGTGCAATATGCTGAGCCTCTTGCAAAAGCCGAACTGTATCGGGGACATCTCTCCGCCGCGCTCATACTCTTGTCCCACATGGTTTGGAATTATGCGATCATACATCTCCCCAATGTTGTCCAGCATATTGAGCGGCCGATTCGATGAAGCTTCCGCTGGTTCTCCCACCTTTCCTTTCGGTACGAGAACCAACTTCTGTCGCTTGCTCGCTTCTAGGAACACCCTCGCAAGGATGCACTTATTGAACAACTTCAACAACAGGTTATGCTGTCTTCTTACTATTTTCCTCACGGCCTCATTGGGAGTACCATCTAGCCCCGGAGTCTTACCGTTAGCTGATCTCTCAGCTGCTCGTCGTAGCTCTTTCTTGACGGAGAAGAGGTATTAGCTCGGAGATACGCTCGGGGAATGTGAGTCCGGGCCCACCTTTTGAATAGAGTGCCCTGGCTACCTTCAGTACTGATTCTCTGTCATTAGGCGCTGTAGGCTCGTCTTCTGTGCGCAGTCGACTCATGACCACCCGCTATAGTGTGCCCCACGGATCGCGATCGACCGTGCTGCTGAGCTCCGCACAGTACTTTCGCCTGCTGCGATGCATAGCATCCCGTAGCAGCTTCTTCGCTTCTTTCTAGGCCATTCTGTCGGCTGCCGCTGATAGACGTCCACGTCCGCGTGCTCGCTCTGCTTGCCTTTCCTAAGCGTTCGCGCTCCGGCGAAGGTCCCTATTTCTTCATTCCACCAGTATGCTTGCCTCCCCCGGAACCGGGGTTGGTTCCTCTTTGACATGTAGGTATCGCAGGCTCGGGTGATGGTCCGAATGATACTGGTTACCATCTCTTCCGGCGAGAGCTCTTCTTCGGGGTCCTTTGCTTCTAGGATCGCTTCCTTTGATCTTTCCTCGTCAAGTTTACGGACTTGTCAATCCTCCGATCTGCCGTGTTATGCCTGCATCTTGGCCACCGTCTCTCTTGGAAAGATATAATGGTGGTCGTTGAACGTTTCTGAGTCAAGGACTTGCCACTTCCTGACTCGTGTCATGAACGTCAGGCTAACAATCGTTGAGTTGAGCATAGAGGATGATGCTCCTGTATGCCATGTCGCTTTCCCTACGCCGTTGAAGCAGACCAGGTACAGTTGGGCCATGGTCGTTTCCAGCGCGTTGCCTCTGTATCCTCTCGGATAAGCTTCTTGGTCAACTTTTTTGCTGTACTATCAGTGACTTCATTGGTGATGTCATCCAGCACTCTGAGCATCCTCTCCAAAAGTTTCTCTCCTCGCGAGTGAGCCTCCTTGAACTTCTAACTCGTTTTGAGGTCAGCAGTGTCGGCTCTCCCAAACTCGGGTTCGTTACCCAATGCCGGATTCCTCTCCTGGAACTCTGTTTTTTGGCTGGCAACATGTGTGTTATTGTCGTCAGTCTCCATCGCTTCCCTCCGGTTTGCTCTCCACCCGATGGTTTTTTTTGAGGAGGACACCTTGTCGGTAGATTTGCCTTGAAGGCGTCTATAATATATGTCCTTGGTTCTACCCTTCTTTTGTTCCTCCTCTCCCCACTTATCTCATCCTGTGTCTCTGTTTGTGTCAATGGTCCCACCTCTTCACGCCCATGGGTGCGAGTACCCTGTTCCCGGATCCCCCACTTAGTGACCGCTCCCGCAGTCCGGTGGCCTTAGATGACGTTCCAATCCCCGCACCCTAAAGCAGGGTCCCATTCGATCACCAACCGGCACCACTACGGAGGTGGGATTTGACGTTTCCCCCTGATCGTTGGCGGGACAGCCTCCCCTCACGCTTAACGTGGAGTTCGGGTCCCCCTAGTACCGTCGATCTAGGAGTGATTACAGGTTCCAACGCAGTACCTTCCGGAGTGAACGCGGACGTAGCGATAGAGGGGTCTCCTCCCAAGGACCTTTGCCACGGTGGCGTGGGTTGTGGTATGAGTGTGTGATCTTGGTGTTTCGTCAGCCTCATACCCGTTTCCACCCGAGTCCTAACCTATCGTCCTCCCCAACGATTCCGTGGTAGTAACTCATAGTTTGGCTGGTCGCTATCCTCACGAGGATTCTTGCGTTTCCTTGGAGAAGCCCATGTTACCACTCAGCGAGAGAATGCCTGACGTGATTCACGCTCTCGCATCTTTCTTGTGGCTTGATGCATATACGATGAAGGTAAACTGTATCGACAAGGTCAACACGTTGCATCTCACCAACTTCCGATCCGCCCCTCCGTCGTAGCAAGGCTTCCTGTGCGGATTCGCCTATTTTGTCCATGTAGTGACGTATTGTGTATCTGCGACTCCTTGTCTGCGCTCGCTCATTTTGCATGTATTTATGTATCCAAAAAATTGTGAACAGAGCTTTCCAACGAGCTCACCGAAAGTTTTCCGGACCATCAGACTCCGAAACTTTGATTCAAGATGCCCAAGGAGATTCTCTCAGGGGTCCATTCAATGTCGGTGAATGCACAAAATATACTGTCAGAACCATCATTGATTATGCTCCTTCATTCCTCCTTGTAGATATACCAGGAAGCGAGGAAATTTGGTAGAGTCTATAATATCCGAGTCTGTTGTTGTTATGGTGGAGGCAGTAAATGGGAACAGAGCAAAGCACTGGAAGACGGGGCAGAGATAGTAGTTGCCACCCCAGGAAGGATGATAGACTTGATAAAAATGAAGGCTACACATTTATCCAGGGTGACATTCCTCGTCCTTGATGAAGCAGATAGAATGTTCGATATGGGTTTCGGTAAGAATATATCATGTCCTGAAATCATGCGATCAGTATTATGAATCAAACAAGGTTGAATACTCCTACTCACCACTTTTCCTCACGAATTCCTTTGAAACCCTCGTAAATTCCTGCTCCTTGGAGGTTCTACGCCATCTTCGGGGTTTCGCGAATCAAATTGGATTGTCTCCTGTTCCTCGCCATTGAAGATATCCCAGAAGACACCCCTCGATCCGAGATACGGCACAATCGACCGGGGCTTCCAGCTAGGACTTGAATCCCATTCCTCCTCCCGTTTCAAGGCTTGCATGAGGGTGTTTGATTAGTCTGTAGCATGACCTGGTTCCTGAGCTTGCTTCAGATGAGACAGGTGCAATTGATAATACTTGTGATGCTTCAACTTGTGAAATCTCGCACGTAGAATGCAAAGAACCTCATCATACGTTCAGAAATCAAGATTGAATGGTGGATCTTGTTCAGTCCTGGAGTCATCAACTCCTCATCAGTGGAATTGTTGAATACGAGGACGAAATGCCTATTCTACTATCGCAGTGCAATTGCTGGTTCGATAAAGCATGGTCTTCTTAGAATGCACTTATATTCCGCGCCTGGCCAGAGCTGGAGAGAGTTGTTCCCGAATCCTTTCCCACTATCTCATCTTCGAGGGGAGTAGGGTAAGAGAGCGGGGGAAAGCAAGTAGGTCACACCTTTTTCTCACTTTTCCCCATAAGAAAAGCATTGCGCGCGGATCCTGACGAATGCATTGCAAGCATAGGAAATTGAATTTCATGATTTTTCACTCATCCGCGCTCGCCTCTCACTTATCTCCATAAGAAAAGCATTGCGCGCGGATCCTGACGAATGCATTGCAAGCATAGGAAACTGAATTTCATGATTTTTTTACTCATCCGCGCTCGCCTCTCATTTTTTCCCCATTGCGCGTGGATCTTTGTACGGTACTCCGAGCTCGGTTCTCCATAAGAATATCATTGTCCGCGGATCCTCATGAAATACATTGGGAGGATAGGCATCCCGTCCATAAGAATATCATTTGCCCGCGGATCCTCACGAAGTACATTTGGAGGATAGGCAACTGCTCGTCTCCGTGCTCGGCATAACGGGACTGGCCCGCACACATATCCATCAATAATATTTGAGAAATATCGAGCTCATATTTTTGAAAGAAGCCTCTCACTCTTTCAGCTACTCTCTCTCTCTCTCCTTCGCGCTGCCTATACTTCAGTCCTCTCTCTCTCTCTCTCATACCTGGCCTTCGCTCGAAATATTATTTCCTGCGAGCAGCGGTCAAGCCCGTTGTTTGAGCATCGAGAGCAGCTGCTGCCCACCTTTACTCGATCTCTCGTCAGCAGTATACATCAGTTTACCGTCGCTCACACACGACATTATTCTTCAAATTACTTGAAAATTATTCACCCTTCTTTTAATATTATTATTCCTGAATTTACACGTGTCTCATCTTTTGCAAAGTGTAATACTACTCATTGTAGTTTGAAACATATGTGAATATATTGCTTATGCCGTGAGTGAAAGTTTTACCAGTGCGGTTTTGTGAGAATAGCTGATCACCCGAAAAAATCTGATGGTACATTATTCGTTCAAGATGAATGCTGAATTTTGGACGGCCAGTGAGAGTTTTTTCTTTTCGACTAGAACCTCAAACTATTTCTGAATTTACACGTGTCTCATCTTTTGCAAAGTGTTTTTTCACGAGTGCTAAAGTGTAATACTACTCATTGTAGTTTGAAACATATGTGAATATATTGCTCATGCCGTGAGTGAAAGTTTTACCAGTGCGGTTTTGTGAGAACAGCTGATCACCCGCAAAAATCTGATGGTACATCATTCGTTCAAGATGAATGCTGAATTTTGGACGGCCAGTGAGAGTTTTCCCGTTTTGACTAGAACCTCAAACGGAGTAAGTACTTCAAATTTTTTTTTCCATGAAATATTTTTTTGGGAGGGTATCCGAAATTGAAATCAAAGACAATATTTTCATCCCCACACCCATTCATTTTTTTATTGTCGATTATAATTTTTTTTCATTTTTTTTTTCATCACATACTATACAAGCACACCATATTCACACTGTAAGCTTTACATTGCAGCTTTTCTTACCTGGGTAGCACTCAGCATACGTTTTTTTTTCTCATTATATCTATCCAACTTATGAGCTTTAACATTCATAATCACTCTCTTGAGTATCTTAGGCATATTGATGACTAGCATGTCACACTCAGCATTATTTTTTAAATCTAGATGATTATTTTTTACCAACCAATCTCGTATACACATTGGTCGATTCAATTTGATCAATTTCTTAAGTCGAGCCTCTGTTAAGATCTCAACGAACCAATCGATTCCTTTTTCATCCATTTTTCTTCCTAAATATCTATTAAATTCTGAATCGACAAAATACTTATTGATTAACATTTTCTCAAAGCTACTTTGACTTAATGCTAAAACTCTACCCTCTAGATTGCTTATTATTACAATTATCTTAGAGTCTATTTTTCTACAATTGAGTGTGATTCCGCGATACTCTGTTGTCTCTGTCACACCTTGCACTTTATCTAGTCGCAACCTTGTTATTTGCCGACGCACTCGTTGTTCATAAATCGCGCACATTTCATCCCACTCCATCTTGTTCAATATTATTTTCTCAGTCATATCACTGAGGATGATCTCAAATTTCCCCCGTATATTATCTGCTTCCATGTACAGGGAAAACTCTCGTCCTCTGAAACATGGTAGAGAGAATTTTAGTCAATGTCTTCCCATTTTTTTTTCTTTTTTTCAATACACTTGTATAATTAGAAAGGTGGGCTACTTACATTGGAACTATTCTGCTGCTATTCTTGACCCATTCTCTACTCGTTTCTTCTTCATTGAGCGGCAGATCATTGTCCCCCTCGCTCATCCATTCATAAGCTTCAAGCTGATTGATTGTCGATGAGGACGATGCTGACAATTGTCGTTCCTCATTCACACTTATGTTCGCTTGTGGTGGTGGTGGTGGTGGAGATGGATCTACCTCAGCTGTTGCCCCTGTTTGATCCATGATATTGAAAATAGCTAATCGTTCATCATTTGGATCCTGTTGCACTGTCTGTGATATAGCTTTTAGCAGAGCTTCCATCTTTTAAAGTTCATCTAATTCACTATCACTCCATTCAACATTGTACGAATCATCAATTACAACGTCTGGCATATCCCTGAGTACTTGCCAAATTGGTATAGACCCCGGGCACGGGGGGATGTCATCATCATCATCGCACGTTGTAGAAGTAATTAATGCAACTTGTACCGGCGCTGGCGTCTCATCGTCATCAACAACGATTATTAATTCATAATCAAAATCATTCCCATCGTTATCGTTATCGCTCGTCGATGATGTAACTTCATTCTCGTCGGCAGCGTCTAGGGGTTGAGGGTCCTGCTCCTTCATCCGGATCCGCTCTTCTTTTATGGGTCGCTACCTCATATGGTGGGGGAGGTGAAGGGGTTGTTGATCTCCGATTCCGGTCGGAACCTTCACCACGCGGTCTTTGCGGAACTGGTGTAGGGGGTCGTGGTTGTTGCGGCGGTGGCGGCGGTGGTGGTGGTGGTGGTGGTGGTGGTGGTGCTACTCCTGCCACCGGCTCGCCCGGTCTCTGCAGCGGCGGCGTATAGCCTCTATTCTCTCTCTCTGCTTCTTCCCACGACTCGTACAATCGCACTTTTCGCCTACCACCTTGCTCTACAGATGCTAGATATCTGTATTCACTTCCCGTCGGATTGATTTGCTCAATATTATGTCTCAAATTTTGATGGAAAGCACTTGTAAATGCTTTCGGAGCAAAAACGTCAAATTTGTCCTCTGAATGAACGTCCTCTAATTCAAACACAACTGCTGGACCGTATCTCGTTGATATACTTCTAACACCGAGAACTTTAAAACTTTTATTTAGCGGTAACTCAGAAAATTTTTTAGTGTTAAAAAGATTCACTCTATAGTTATTCAGTTGATGGAATAGTGCCATCACACCCGTGGCACAACAACAACTGATTGACTGACTGCAAGGCTCATCCTTCCAGATGGTTTTATACCTTTTACAAAAGAGGGGCTCGCATTATTTATAATTTTTCCCTCCCAAAGTCTTAGTATATAACAGTCCCTCTTTTCTGCGCACCTGCAGTGAGAAGAATTGTTGGTACACTTTATTTAATTTATTCGAGCGCGAAACCTGTACGTTCATCATCTCGTCACTGTCAAGTTTTTTTTCTCCATTCCAAAAGAAAACGTATTGAACTTCCTCGTTGCGTGAGGGACAAGATTATCCAGAGCAACCTCACATCGTGCATATGCCATTGGAGAGCCGCATCTAATGCAAATCGCTCTCACAATTTTCACTGAACCGAGTAAAATGCGTTTTGCTCCTATTCGAGATGGTCTCCCTCTCTCTCTCTCTCATGACCTCTCCCCAACAACCGTATGTTTGCAATGTTTTGCAAACTTATCATTGTTACTGTTGTATAAAAAACAGCTTTCAATGAGAATTACCAGCAGTCAGTGTACCCCTTTGAGCAAGTATACACGTCCTGGTGAGTCTTGTGTTATGGCAAATGTATTTCTTTCCTTGAGCATCGAGTATTCTATTCTATTGCAAAAATGTCAGGCTTTCAAAAGATATCGGTATGGTAGGCATGTGAGACACATTCCTACACTCATTCAAGAATTTTCCGAACTTGCTCAGCGTGTTACCAACATACTTTTTGCGCCAGAATTTACATCGCGGAGACATAGCCAACACGAGCTACGGAAATACGTCGAGTTACTCAACGACTGTCGATTGAACATCCATTTTTTGAATTGCATACCAATACAGCCCCGGTTTTTCCCTGCGTTGCCCAATAATGGCCAACGTTCTTGAATCATTAAGTATCGATTATTCAGAGCTTTTAGATAAATTCAATAGGCTTACCCGTGTTGGTTTGGAACATGTTAATCACAGACGTATCCCGCGACTTATTAAAAAATTTTCTCTAATCTCCGATAGAGTCTCGAGCATTCTATCTTCATCCGATTTTCATCGTAGAAAAAAATTGAAAACCGGTATTAAAGCGCGATACGAAACTATACTCGATGGTTGTCGCTCCAAAAAAAATATTCTAAATTATCTATTAACAAGGCAACCAGAGTCAAATATAGAAAAATTGATATTTTTCGAAGGTCAGAGTGCTTTTTTGAATCGCATCAGAACAGGTTTGATTGCAAACATTACCTACAAAGATCTCGACTCATTTCTCGAGGATGCTGGAGCAAAAGTGTTAACATTCATAAGACCCATTCTTAAGCAGTACAATACAGTGAAAGTGAACCTTATACTTAGTGCTCACTTTAAATTATCCGACGAATCGTCGCAGATAAAGCACTTTCAAACACAGTACAAATTGATCCTTCATTCGACCAAATTGAAAGATTGGTATCGCGACTCCGTTCTCACACTAATTACACAAATCTCTGAGTTTGAAGGGGAGGGTAGTGGCTTAGCTCTTGACGAGATCTTAAATCTGAAAATCAGCGTGATAAAATCCAATCCTATTCAAGCTTCGTCGAGAGTTTCCCCATTGCCTAGATGGATTGAAAAGAAAAATGCGACGGTCAGCGTTTCAAGCAATGACGACGCATGCTTCATGTGGTCCATTATGGCGGGTACGTTTCCTTTGCCAAAGCATTTACGTCACGTTAAAGAGGCATACCCGCACTATCAATATCATTTCAAGATTTCCAATATCAAATTTCCCATGCAGCTTAAATCAATATCAAAATTTGAAAGATTGAATAGAGATAAAATATCAATTTATGTATATGGAGTAGATTCATCCGATAATTCGTTTTACCCGCTTTATATAAGCAATAATGAGGGGGCAAAACCCATCGACTTATTACTCTACGAAGATCATTACTGTTACATAAAAGATCTATCCCGTTTGATAGCTCACAGTGTCTCTAGTAAGAAATCAAAAGTTCATGTATGCAGAAAGTGCCTACATTTTTTTTACTCTTTTGAGAAACTCAATCGACATCGCGAACTCTGTCTAAAAAACTCTGATAAATGCATAACAGCTTTTCCCAAACAAGACTCACTTCAATTTGTGAATCATTATAAAAAACAAGAGCTTCCATACATTTTGTTTTCGGATTTTGAGTGTTACTTGGAACACGTTGACGCTGGATATTTTGAAAACTCCCAAGACGCTCATATGAACAAATTGAAATATTCGAAGCTTGCTTCGAACGCTTATCAGCGTCATGTACCGTTCATGGTAGGATTTTATTTCCACCACAAATACGATCCGGACAAGTGTAGATATGGCTCATTCCGAGGGGCTGACTGCGTGCATCAATTTGCACTAGAACTGGAGAAGATTGCTCGTCAAGTTGAAAGTGTGAGTATGGGTATAGCTCTCTCTCTCTGTTTCACGTGCATCCATTTCAATAATTTATGCTCTTTTTCCCCCCCAAACAGGAACTTCAGAATCCACTACCTCTATACATGAGCGCTGAAGATGAGGACGCATTCCAACGAGCCACAAATTGTCATATTTGTGGTGACATTTTCACCGAAAGTGACATTAAGACACGTGATCATGACCATTTTTCTGGGCTTTTTCGAGCTGCTGCACACAGTCATTGCAATTTGGGATACCGTAAGCAGTATTTCATTCCGGTCGTTTATCACAATCTTTCTAGGTAATTGTTGTAATAATAATTGCATACAATGTTGAAATTTATGATAAAAATTAATAATAAGCCCCCGCATTCTCCAGATACGACAGCCATTTATTGATAACCCACATAGCAAACTCTTTTAAGGGTACAGTGAATGTGATTCCACAGAATATGGAGACCTACATTTCATTCACAAAGAATATACCCGAATCTAGGATCAGTCTGAGATTCATCGATTCGATAAAATTTTTGAGTGGGAGTCTGGACAAATTATCAGCGCTCTTGCCAGTGGACAAGAAAACCATCCTTTTTTCTCAATTCAGAGATCAAATTGAGAGGATATGCAGTAAGACGGGGGTGTCACAAGCTGATATATTTACCCTACTCACAACCAAAGGATTCTTCCCCTACGACTATGTGGATGGCCTAGGAAGATTGGAAGAGCAAAATATACCGAGTAAGGACAAATTTTTCAACATTCTGACAGATAGTTCTATATCTGAGAAAAACTATTCACATGTCCAGCAAATCTGGTCCTTGTTTGAGATTAAGAATCTTTTTGAGTACGCAGAACTTTATATGAAAACAGACATTTTGCTACTAGCAGATGTATTCCAAAATTTTCGACACAGCTGTATGAAAAGTTACAAACTCGACCCTGCTTTCTTCTACACACTACCAGGCTATAGCTTCGAGGCTATGTTGTTATATACTGGGGTCAAATTGGAACTGATTCGTGATATTGATATGATCTACTTCATCGAGGCTGGGGTTAGGGGTGGCTTTTGTACCGTTGTTAGACATTTTTCTCAAGCAAACAACAAATACATGTTTGACTTTGACGAAACAAAAGAAACCAAGTACATAACCTATCAGGACGTAAACTCGATGTATGGAAAAGCAATGAGCGAAAAATTACCATATCGCAATTTTCAATGGGTTGAAAACTTTGAAAATTTTAATGTCAATGACATTCCGGATGATTCCGACATTGGTTATATATTGATGGTCGATCTGAGATACCCAGCTCACATTCACGACGAGCATTCAGATTTCCCGTTCTGTCCAGAGAAAATGCTCCCACCTCGAGCCACTCACAAAAACAAAAAACTCTTGGCAACATTGCACGACAAGAAAGATTACATTATTCATTACAAATATTTGAAGCAGTGTCTAGCCCACAATTTGGAATTGGTAAAAATTTCTCGGATTTTGAAATTTGATCAGAAGGCATGGTTGGAGCCTTACATTAGCGTGAATATCACCCTGAGGCAAGCTGCAAATTCCGAATTTGAGCGCAACTTGTTTAAGCTTTTGATCAACAGCATATTTGGCAAGACGATGGAGAACATTAAGGGTCATAGGGACGTCAAGGTCGTCAATAAATGGGGTGGGCGTTTTGGGGCAGAACGATACATTGCTTCACCACGCTGTAAACGGGTTGTAGTGTTCAATAACAACCTTATTGCGGTAGAATTGGAGAAAACTAAAGTCATTATGAACCGTCCGATATATGCCGGTATGACGACCTTGGATTTAGCTCGAACAATTATTTACAGTTTCCATTATGACTATATTTGCAAAAAGTTTCCCAATCAATTCAAGTTAATATATTCAGATACTGATAGCCTCATCTATGAGGGTCAAATTGACCCATACATTTGCATGATTAAAAAGGATTGTGAGCGGTATTTCGACACATCAGGTTTCCCGGAAAATAACAGATACGGCATTGTGCCCATGAACAAGAAATTTTTAGGCTTTTTCAGCGATGAATGTCCAAATCACATTATTCGCGAAGGTGTTTTCTTGAGACCCAAGCTATACAGCTTACTTTTGGGAAATGACATAGATGGGCGAGTAGAAGAAGAGCGTAAAATTGGTAAAGGTGTTTCAAAAATACAGCTCAAGAATAGCATAACCTACAACGACTACAAGAGATGCTTTTTCGAAAAAGAAATTTTAGTAGGCGAGCAGAAAAGTATTCGCAGTTTGAATCACAATGTGTTTTCGGTGAATGAAAGAAAAGTTTTCATAACTTTTCTCGATGACAAGCGTGTCACAATGGAAGATGGTATAACAACACTACCTTATGGACATTATCGTCTTGAGG
Organism: Eretmocerus hayati; assembly: GCA_029851415.1. Classification (NCBI taxonomy): domain Eukaryota; kingdom Metazoa; phylum Arthropoda; class Insecta; order Hymenoptera; family Aphelinidae; genus Eretmocerus; species Eretmocerus hayati. The sequence continues at coordinate 47,191,393 of CM056744.1, forward strand.
CGAGTACTAGTGAATAAGAATATGTATGATTCATGTATGATGGTTTTTTGGGAATAAATAAAAACCGCGCTTAAATTTTGAAAAAATTTTTATTATTCCAAAAATGAGAGAAAAAAAATTTAGAATCACATGATTTAATTCCATTACATACTCTCGAATCAAAGCTTCATCTTGAAAAGCTCAAAATTGGGATGCCTGTGGAAGAGCATTGGGGGGGAGAGGAAAAAAATCCACCACCTATGAAGAATAACGACGATCAACTAGAACCTTTCTCAGCTGTTCAGTAATTTGATGTAGACCTCGACCATTGTCCTCAACTCGAGCCAAAATTCTCTGATTGTTGTCGGGTTCACGAGCAACTTTACCATCGATTGCCTGAACATTCTTTTCAATCTGATCGATCCTCGATGTGAGATCTTCAATAACATCATTATGCTCATCATCTTCATCATTCAACTCTTCACGATTTTGAGTCACGCGGTCGTTTGTACGCTGAACTTGATCCATAATTTCATCAAGATATGCACGTGTATCCATTATCCCATGTTCACAGCTGTGTGCATTTTCAGTAACTAACTTTTCCAAATCTGCCAATCTCTGCTTCAATTGATATTGCTCACGCAATACACGTTCCTCGATTTCCACCCTATATTTTTGTAGCTCACCCTCGTTGAATTGCCGCATACGATCAATTTCTCCCCTCAAATTTCTATTTTCAGCAACCAGCGTCTCAATTTTCAAATTGCACTGATCAAATTTCTTCTCGAGCAATGAAATTTTATTTTCTGACGTCTCTGCGTGATCCGCGAGCAGCTTTGCAAGCTCATTACAGAGACTTTTGTTGAAAACCACATCAGAACGACACTTTCTCATATCTTCACGAATTTGAATACAATTTTGTTCATACTCTGCGAGAGTACGTTTCATTTCCAGCACCTTTGCATCTAGAGCATTCTGCTGTGTGTTTTGTTCATTGCTCGTAATGTCATAGTAGGCCTGATAATTTATAATCATCGATTTCAATTGACTCATTTCATTTTCAACTTTTTCGAGAGCCATTTGATGTTCTTCATATTTCAAATTTAACTCTTCGGTGACCGACTTTCGTGAAACATTGAGTAAGTCAATGATGGTGGTTATCAATTGTTTCTTCTCATCTGCTGATAGTTTGTTGCTGATTCTCGAAAACACGTGTTCAAAGCAGGATGAAATCTTCTCCTCAATGTCCATGCTCGAATCCGACTCGATTGATTCATAGTGGTCTGCAAAGGCTCGGAGCAACGAATGACGATTTTCCCCAGAAACTGACTCATCTTTCAGAGTAGATTGCAGAATCAATCCAAAAGCATGATTCACCTTTGAATAGTACTGTCTATCTGTTCCTGCTGTAACGCATTTCAATAGAATTAGTTTTCCATAAGAATTATGTAGAGAGAGAGAGAGAGAGAGAGAGATTTACATACCTTTCACAGCATAAGACACTTGTTTTTCCTCTCCCGCTTGACTGCCTCCAGCTCGTCTGCCTCCCCCTCCTGCTGGTATTTTTTCTTGCGACATTCTTTCCTTACTATGAGATGAATCTCCAACTTTAGGATTCTTAAGAGGATCAATAGATGGAGTACTTGTTCCAGTTCTTCCATCTACTCTCTCTTGGTCACCCACTAGTGGTGGTTTATTCTGAACTGGGTCCATTTTCCGTCTCAGATGTGAGCTCTGCGACTTCTGAACACAGAATGATGATCACCCATGACTGGCACTCCTTTTTATACTATGTACCCGTCCTCTCGCAGCTCCTCGAGAATGCTATGGATTTCATTCTGATGACTGGTGTTTCCCAAATCAAATTCGCGTAAAAGTAAATCCAAACGATTGACAAGCTCATTGGGGTCATTCCAGTAGACAATATCGAGGTCAGAATTGTTTCCATGGAAAGTCATAGCGTCTTTGTCCTTGACCTGTTTGATTACGTCATATAGCCCACCTCCTTTCATTCGCATCGCTTCATCATCCGAATTTCCCTCAGACGATGTGTTTGAGAGGAGTGGGGAAGGCTTACTCCCACACAACACCTTAATGACGTGATTGTATTTCCACCCTCTGGAGCTGATCATTTTCCCCCCGGGCACATTACCAATTCTATGTGGTATGCTAATTAGCAAGAGCCTCTTGTACTCGCTCAAGTCAGCATTTGTGAAATCACGTGGTTTATTCATGAAAATTAGTTCAAAGAGTCCACGTGTACCTTGGAAAACATGCTGTCCATCGACAACGATCTTATCTGTCGCTTTATCGAATAAAATTTTCGATTTTCCGATACAAAGTTCATTTCTATCGTTGAAGTGTAAACCGTAAACGGAGTCTATTTCCTTTGATTTCGTGAAAAAATATGTCATGTATTGGGTGGTTAGCCCACCCAAATTTTGCCCAGTGAAATCAACGTAATTTTCCCATTGTTCCGGGTGTCTCATTACACTTCTCACCGTCTCGTCCAAATTTATTCGAGGCGGTTCATCCACTTCCATTGCAGAGGTAGATGCATTCTGTCCTCGAGATGACGACGACGCTGACGACGTTTGCAAGAGACTCTTGTTTTTTTTATTCTTTTTAGGCTTCTGGAGTATAAAGGGTGAATCTAAGAGCCTCTTTCTACTATTCTTGATCAGCGGTACACCCAATTGCTCCGCTCCGTAGCTAGATTTTCGAGGAATTTCCTGAATTTTTAATGAATCTGGTGGTATTTCGTACTCGTCAATCTTTTCAGCATCTTCATATTTCTCATCTTCGTCCCCGTCGTCGTCGTCGTCGTCGTCGTCGTCCTCGTCGTCGTCGTCAACGTCGTCATCGTCTTTGTAGTACTCATTATCACTCTGAATACCACTACTATTCAAAGATTTCTCTCTCTTAATCTTCTTCCCACCCCCCACCACTACATGCTTGTTCAAGGAAATCAATTTTTCCAAAGGCTCAACAATTGGCTGCAAATTCTCCAGATTCATGGACTGATCGCTGACCCTACCCTGTCTGTAAGCCTGGTGTTTCTCCCGTATAGCCTGTGATGTGCGTTGAATCTGTAATTTCAGCTCCTCTTGTCGATTTTTTCCCTTTCTTTTCTTTCGATCACCCCCCTCCCCTTTTTTTCTTCTCTTGTTCGCTGTGGGTCTTACCATGTTGACGATTCAAACACGACTGACACGTTCAAAACACAACTGACGCGTTTAAAACACGACAAAGTCGTTGAACCCACGCCTATATCTGCCATTATTCATAGGATCATCTTTGCTAATGGTTAGAAAATTGAATTTACCCCCACTCCAGCATGTTGAACATAGCTTCTTAAACTCGGGAAATGACATATCAGAGCCTACATGATTGCTATATATATGCTTCAAATTTCCATCGTCCTGATTGAATAGACAAATCAAGTTGGCATTATCTCTTATCATATGTTTCGGAATGGCTGCGTACGACTGTGAGAGATAGAACGTGTCGATGGCGAAATGGCGGCCCATACAATAATATTCCTCTATGGTTCTCTGTTTTTCCAGGCTAACATCATCGAAAATGAATATGCTATTCTTCAGAGCCTCGTGCGGCCTCACAATATCAGCATTTTCCCCATAAGTGAAGTATTTCATGCCAATGTCTGAGAGTGGTTTCATCACTCCAGCGAGAAACTTGTACTTTGGCTGATGCAGAGACTTTGAATAGACATACAAATGATCGAAAACGAGACCATTTGGGCTGATTATAAGTGAAATCAAACACGTAGTCTTACCACAGTTAGACGGGCCAATAATTAAACATCTAATTGTATTGGGTAGGAGCTTCCCATGACGCTTTTCTCCTTTCTCCAAAGCCTCATGATCCACATTGACCATGGAGATGGACTCGGGCTGTCTTATAAATCTCATGTTTGCACACTGCGTTTCACTCTCTACTGATTGAAATTAACCTCGAAACGAGTATAAATACCAAATCTCTCGAGCGATGACTTTCAGTCACTCTCTATGCTTGCCATGGAGAGCTCGTATGTTCAATGTGTACGTTAAGAGGTGGGGGACTAGTAAACTCCACAATAAATAACCTACCATTCGAACTACACTTGCCGGGATACAATTTCTGCGGTCCTGGCACAAATTTGCGCAAGAGGTTAGCCCGTGGTGACCGTGGGGTCAACGATCTCGACGAAGCTTGCAAACGACACGATATGAAATATTCACAATTTCGTGATCTTGAGCATCGTCACGCTGCTGATTTAGAACTTCAGACCGCGGCTGAAAAGCGGATAAAAAAGGGTGGGTTTTTTGAGCGATTAGCTGCTCGCGGAGTTGCCGCGGCCATGCGAGCAAAACGCAGATTTGGTATGGGTCTCAAGAGACAAAGAAGGAGAAGGAGACAGAGGAGGGGTAGAAGGGTTAATCCACGTACTTTGGCGTTAGCAAAACGAGGAGGATTTCTTCCTGCAATTTTACCAACTTTGGCTGCGCTTGGCGCAATTGCCTCGTTCGCCGGTGGAGCGTCAAATGTTGCAAAATCAATCAGTGCGATTCGTACAAATCGTAAGCAATTGGCCGAGCTGAAGAGACACAATCTGGCGTTGGAAGCAAAAGGTAAGGGTCTCTATCTATCCCCATCTTCTTGCTCACGACGTGGTGGTGGTGGGCTGAAGAAAAAAAAAAACTTGAAAAAAAGAAGAGGGGGTGCAAAAAGAAAATAAGAGGTACAACTGGTCGGCAACTCGCACTAGCAGCACGGGACATCCCAAATTTTCGTGGAGTGTTTGCACTTGAATATCTCCCCCCACCCCCTGCCTGGGACACTGAAGCTGCAATAGTGAATCTGAAAAACGCGCATTGGGTTGCATACTGGAAGAAGGGACGTCAAATTGAGTATTACGATAGTTTTGGTAATCTGAAACCACCTCGAGAACTGGTAGAGTATTGGAAAAAAAGTCGGCCAGATTGTGAGATTACTTACAACCGATTGCAGCGCCAGACATTCCGCCAGAGCATTTGTGGTCCATTGTGTGTCAAATTTCTGAGAGATCGTATATAAATACGGGGTGCAGTGGTCAAACGTAGTCAGTCATGAGTGAGGTCTTTGTGGTGTCGAGTACCTCCACATACATCGATCAAAACATCAAACTCAAGGAACACCTGTCTCCCAATAAGATCTATGAATTGGGTTTGGTTGATCTAACGACATACCACGCAATTCCAAACATCGATTGGAGGAACAACCACTTCTACTGGGGAGATCAAAAATTGGAGATACCCACTGGGACCTATGAGATTGCTGACATTGAAGAGTTTTTGCAGGAGCATATACCACCGAGGGTGCCACTAAAGACCTACGCAGAAGAAGTGCTAGATGTTGATATCCCGCGAGGCTTGACTGAAAGATCAATTTTCATTCGTGTCAACAAGAACTCTCTACATTGTGAGATCTTTTCCCATCACGACATTGATTTCACCCCTGAAAATAGCCTGGCACGTCTTTTGGGGTTTGAAAAATGCACATTACCAGCTTACAAGTGGCACACATCTAATCACATTGTGAAAATCAGTCGAGTGAATGTTGTGAGAGTTGAGTGCAATCTGATTCGTGGGACATACTTCAATGGATCCCCGTGCTACACAATCTATGAATTTTCACCTCATCAGGTGAAGGCGGGTGAGCAGTATACAAAAGAACCTAAAAACATTTTGTATTCGCAAACGAGAACGAATGATATCAAAAATATCTGCATAAGACTTTTGGATCAGAACGGTGACCTTATTAACAATCGCGGGGAAGAAATTACTATGAGATTTCATTTGAGGGAGAGAAAAAGGAGGGATGTACGTATATAATACAGCTGAAAAGTCACTCACGTCTCAGTTGTCTGAGGTGAGTCGAGTGAAACACACGTTCAAGGGGTCCAAAAGACCCCCACTCACTCGTGAAAGTATCATCTTTTTACAATCTCTGGGCTATAAAGTGCAGAAAAATGGCTACCCGTTCCGACATCCTGGACATAACTAAGCCACCTGTGAAGGATGAGCGTATAACAAAACGCCTGGTTCGTAAATATCAACCCTTTAATTTCCAAAATCTGTCGAGGAATGATGAAATTAGAATCACCGTATCGAGCAATGACGTCTATTTGTTACCAAGTGAAGCTTATTTATACATAGCTGGTAATATAGTGTTTGACACCGAGGCAGATATCATTCTTGTCAATAATTTCCCGTGTTTCATGTTTGAAAGTGCTCGCATTGAAATTAACAATGTTATCATTGATGAGACTAAAAATGTTGGGGTTGTCACGCTTATGAAAAATATCGCATCACTTTCTGCTGATGAGGAAAAGAGCCTGTCGGGGGGAGCATACCATTCTGGAGACTACACAATCAGCACAGGTTATGGCTTCAACTTTGCACTGCCTTTGAACAAAATGTTTGGTTTTTGTGAGGATTACAAACGTGTGATTGCTCATGCAAAATTCGATATCGTCCTGCTGAGATCGAAAAACGATAATGATTGTGTGATAACGACCAAAGATGAGTGCAACCCAGTGATAAACTTGTCAGCGGTAACGCTTCACATACCCCATGTCTATCCAGCAGATTTAATAAAATTACGTCTCTTGAAAATCTTGGAACGTGGAACACCTATATATCTATCATTCAGATCATGGGATTCAGTTGAATATCCATCATTACCGGAAAATACTTCACAGTTGATATGGCCGATAAAAAGCACTAGTCAGATGGAAAAGCCACGCTACATCATAATCGCTTTCCAAACTGGCAGACGTATTAATCGCAAAAAGAGTGCAGTGAAATTTGATCACTGCAAGCTGACAAACGTTAAACTTTTTCTCAATTCCGAGGCCTATCCCTATGAGCACATGCATTTGGATTTTGAAAATTCGAGGAATACTTCAATTCTCTATCAGATGCTCAAATCTTTTAGACAGAGCTATTACAACACGGAAAATGCAAGTCTGTCTCTGAGTATGGCGAATTTTATCGATAAATATCCAATAATAGCCTTGGACATTTCAGAACAAGATGAATCGGTGAAATCGTCGGTTGTTGACATTCGTTTGGAACTAGAATTTAAGGAAAATATCCCAAAAAATACGACAGCGTATTGCATCATCATTCACGATAAGATTGTTAAATATAATCCACTGACGAGTATGGTTCAGAAGATAATTTGAGAGCTTTTCTACAGCATTCGGCAACAACAGGAGACGACATGGGATCTGAAGTGGGGGGAAAAAGGAAGAAAAAATCCCACCCCACGTCTTACGACGTTTGTGGGCGATTCGACATGAGTGATCTTGAAAAGTCTTACCCTATGCGTGCAAATTACATCTTTATCGATATGCAAGGCTATACGATTGGATATGCTAAACAGGTGTTCATTCCCAAGGAAATTGCTCTGATCAATCAAGAGCTGAAAGAATGCATCACGACCTATGAGCCGCTGCACTATACAATTGAACCACCCTATGACATAAAAAATCTAGAAACTCGCGAGCTCAAGAATATGATCCATCATTTCAACTATGGGCATAATATACCATGGGGTGCGGGTTCCACGCCTTGGGATCAAAAAGTTGCTGGAATAGCACGAGAGTTGGAAACAGCACGCTCGGTCTTTAGAATGAATATCGTCTATGTGAATCGTAATGAGAAAAAGGACTGGCTACGTCAACTTCTACCCGAATATTTCAAGCACAACACGTCATTTTGGGTGAAAAATATATACGAAGAGTGTGGTGGTGAGAGAGATGGTTATTTTGACAGGGACTATAACTACGCCCCCTGCAAATTCCACGATAATTCATTATTTAGATGTGCACTACGTAACGCACAACATATGTATCACTTGAAGAATAAAAAGCACGCAGACGAATAATTTTCGTCTCTCTCTCTCTCTATGTATCTATGTGCACATAAATAAAAATAAAAAAAAAGTCCATGGAAAAATGGTGTTGTTATTTCATCTTAACTCCCTCCCCACTCCTTTTTTCAAAATATCTTACGAGGTATAAATTGATGAATTTGGAAGCTCTGAAAGCCAGTTGAAATTATCACGTCCAACACACACAATGGATCAGTTTAGTGCTGAAAAAGTGCGATTGGTGAACGAGTTGCATAAGCCTGCAAGGCGATTTTTCCCACGACGGAGAGTCATTGTTCGTTCAATAGATGATTGTTGGCAGATTGATTTAATTAGTATGTTACAGCATTCTAAATCCAATAAGGGGTACAATTACATCTTGGCTGTGATAGATGTTTTCTCAAAATATGCTTGGTGCTTACCGGTTAAGAGGAAAAATGCCTCGGATGTGTGTGAGGCGTTCAAATCAATTCTAGATACAGAAGGCCGTCAGCCTAAAAACGTGCAGAGTGATCAGGGCACGGAATTCTATAACGCTAAATTCAGTCAACTCATGAAAGAACGGAATATCAATCATTACTCGACATACTCTGTCTGTAAATCGTCCGTAGTGGAACGCTTCATAAGAACAATCAAGAGTAAAATGTACCGTTATTTCTCCCTGAGAGGAAACTACAAGTGGTTGGATATAATTGACCCTCTCTTGAAAGAATACAACTTTTGTGATAAACATAGGACAATAGGTATGCAACCGGCTCGAGTATGGAAAAGATCTGCTAAACAGCGAGAAATTGAAGCAAGTCTATTGAAAACAGTGTATAGTCGTAAACGCCGAGAGAAATGTGCTAAATTTAAAGTTGGTGATCATGTGCGAGTATCTAGATACAAGACAGTCTTTTCAAAAGGATATACAGCCAACTGGTCTGCTGAAATTTTCAAGGTTGCTCGTGTGAATAAGAGTGAATGGCCGGTAACATATCATTTGATGGATGGGCAAAATCAGCCAATTTTGGGACAATTTTATACTGAAGAATTGAGTAAAGTACACGATCCCGATGTGTATTTAGTGGAGCGTATATTGCAAACCAAGGCTAATAAGGTTTTGGTTAAATGGTGGGGCCTTCCTGCATCTATGAACAGCTGGATCGATAGAAAATCGATTTTATGATGGGTTGAAATAAAGAAAAACATATATTTTCAAATTTTTAATTTTTATTCCCGACAAACCAATCTAAATCTCTACATTTATTACTTGTACATCTGATATTCGATACCTACAATACCAGAGAAAACCGGCAATTCGCGTGATATCACCAATCATATAGTGTGAGTAAGTTCTAGATCTATCAAAACCTTGGATTTCGAAAAGCTCATCGTCCCATTCAGAGTAGTGGTAGAGTGAGAAAATTGAATGGTAATTGGTTATGTTGAAGAATATCATGAATTTGTAGCTCGTATCGAGGTATGGTAATGCTATACAATGGTGTAAGAATGCGTCTCCGTAAATATATTCCGTCTCATGGTTCAGCAGACAGTTGATGATCTCAAGCTGACCTGAAACGGAAAAAAGGGGGGGAAATTTAGATGGGTGTATTATAGTGCGAGTGGGGAAAAATAGAAAGATTTAAACTCACCGTCTCTCCCTATAGAGAACATTTTGCGTCAGACGTGTTTACACCTGCGAGTGTGTGAGATATCTGGTTTAAAATTCACACTCGGTAGTGAACTTGGTGGTATCCCCAAGCACACCCCACTTTTGATATTCTCCCACTCTCTTCTCAAAGAAATTGGTCTTGCCTTCGAGAGAAATACCCTCAATGAATGTAAAAGGGTTGGATGAGTGAAAAGTCTTGGAGAAACCGAGCTCCCCGAGCAGTCTGTCAGCAACAAATTCTATATACTGGCTCATGAGTTTGACGTTCATACCAATCAATGACACTGGCAGTGCATCAGTGAGAAAATTCAGTTCGATCTTCACTGCATCCAGAATAATCTCTTTTACTCGCTCTTCCGATGGTTTCCGCACAATATAGGAAAAGAGCAGACATGCGAAATCACAATGCAATCCTTCATCACGTGAAATTAATTCGTTTGAGAATGAGAGTCCAGGTAGTAGAGATCTGCTTTTCAGCCAATAGATGCTTGCAAAACTACCGCTGAAAAAAATTCCCTCTACAGCGGCGAATGCGACAAGCCGCTCAGCAAAAGTCACGGATTTGTCATCAATCCACTTTAAAGCCCATTCTGCTTTGAGGGTGACACATGGGAGATTCTTGATAGCGTTGAATAGAAACAGCTTCCTCTCGGGATCTCGTATGTAAGTATCAATAAGGAGAGCGTACATTTCAGAATGTACGTTCTCCATAGCAATTTGAAATCCATAAAATGATCGGGCCTCGGGTATTTGTACTTGCTGTGAAAAGTTCAATAGTAAGTTCTCATTGACGATCCCGTCAGATGCTGCAAAAAATGCAAGAACGTGAGATATAAAATGCTGTTCAGAATCGTTGAGCTTTTCCCAATCGCTCAAGTCTTTTGATAAATCCACTTCTTCGGCTGTCCAGAATGACGCCTCGGCCTTCTTATACATTTTCCAGATCTCTGGCCATTTAATTGGGAAAAGGACGAACCGGTCTGGGTTGTCCTTTAACAATGGCTCATCTTTGTCGTAAAAATTGATACTCATATTGAGAGTGCTATGTGATGATACGAGTTGAGAGAGCCCACAAAATAACTTGGAAAAACGGCTTTAATGTGGAATAGAAACTATGCTTTGTACGAGTCTGCTGCAAGAGAGTTACTGGTGAGCCTTTAGAAACGCATGGAAAATATAAGGCTCTAAGGGGGGCACAAGTTTCTATGATGCAGGATTCGTGCTTCGATGCATATGAGTGTGGAAAAACAATGAGAAGAGCTGACAGGTAAAGTGCTCGCATGACTATGACTGATCTACTGAACATATGCTTTGAACGACTGGGGATAATATATGGAAGGAGAGAGTTGGAAAGAATATTCTATGTTGTGAAAATGATGAATATTTATTGAAAATTCATATTTTAAACGTTACATATGTTTTTCTCTTGCGTACATAAAGAGAAATTATTCTAGGGAATATTAAATAAACAGCTCCGTTTTAGCATACATTGGAATAAAGAAAAAAAGTTGGGTGGAAAACCCGTTAAGCAAAAGTAGGCGACTCTAGTCGCGTGAAATTTCGAGTACAAAATCCAAATGTAGTATATTAAAATTTCTTATGATGTGGTATATTTCCTGGAAATTACCACGATAAATGAAGAATTCTGTGACGGAAAAATGCCGATGTCTGGAGTAGTCGATCTCTATCGGCGATTCACAGTATCGACGAGCCCCAAATAATTGGAGCTCGTCGCGATCTTCAACGTTTTCGAGTTTAAAGATTATTATAAAAGTCATGTAGTTTCCCGTTGTCAGGACGCCAATAACGTCCTGTAGGCATTCGACAAAATATGCTACATTACGGGGGGAAGCTAGGCGTCTCATGCCGAGACCGGCCCACCATATGTTCATAAGGAAGACTTGCTGGACTGTAAATGGGGGGAAAGAGAGAGATGTAGATAGTTGATATAACGTGACAATAGAGGATAGAAGAGATTAATTTTAAATTTGTTACTCACAAAGTTGGTGCTCATTTTGTTGATACATTTTTGAAGAATATTGGAAGATCTGGTTTTGCTGTGTGAACACGTTCACTTCACTCACGACAAAGTTGTATACTAAAGTCGAACATGCAAAACATTCGTATTTTTGCTCAAAGATACAGAATATTTCTCCCATTATTAAATATAATTGACTCAAATTTGAAATGTCTGGCTCGGGGTGGGGAAAAAAGTTCTTTTTCGAAAAGGCAAACGAAGGTACAGGTGCAAAAATGAACGCGGTGATGAAGAAACAAAGTCTCGAGAGAAGTTGCTCAACCGGTGTTTGTAAAAAATTATTCAAAAAAAGTTCTCTGCGAAGTAAAGATACATTTTGAGCGAAGAATCGATAAATAGCTGGCTCGGGTAGAGAGAGCAACGGGCTTGACCGCTGCTCGCAGAAAATAATATTTCGAGCGAAGGCCAGGTATGAGAGAGAGAGGACTGAAGTATAGGCAGCGCGAAGGAGAGAGAGAGAGAGTAGCTGAAAGAGTGAGAGGCTTCTTTCAAAAATATGAGCTCGATATTTCTCAAATATTATTGATGGATATGTGTGCGGGCCAGTCCCGTTATGCCGAGCACGGAGACGAGCAGTTGCCTATCCTCCAAATGTATTTCGTGAGGATCCGCGGGCAAATGATATTCTTATGGACGGGATGCCTATCCTCCCAATGTATTTCATGAGGATCCGCGGGCAATGATATTCTTATGGAGAACCGAGCTCGGAGTACCGTACAAAGATCCACGCGCAATGGGGAAAAAATGAGAGGCGAGCGCGGATGAGTGAAAAAATCATGAAATTCAGTTTCCTATGCTTGCAATGCATTCGTCAGGATCCGCGCGCAATGCTTTTCTTATGGAGAAAAGTGAGAGGCGAGCGCGGATGAGTGAAAAATCATGAAATTCAATTTCCTATGCTTGCAATGCATTCGTCAGGATCCGCGCGCAATGCTTTTCTTATGGGGAAAAGTGAGAAAAAGGTGTGACCTACTTGCTTTCCCCCGCTCTCTTACCCTACTGAGGGGATTGATTTGATTTGTTTTGGTTTATTTACCGGGGACAATGGATCCCATAGGGCTAAAACAGCGTAATAACGTGATAACAATAAAAACCAACAAATGTGTATAAAATTGCTTATGAAATAAAATTGTATAAAACTGACGGGGTAACAGAATATATCAGTACATAGGCATTCATCTCACTATGCTTAAAATTAGAACTGGATACATGATGATGGCAGTGCACAGATTTGAACATCGATGACATTGTGCCACGAAAAGAAATACTCCGAGCAACCATCTCATTCTTGATGTTCAGGCTCAAAACTCAGAAGATAGCGGAGTAAATGACTCTTGGAAGTAGTCGTGGAGGTTGAATGACGAGGCAAAGTAGAAACGTTGCGCGGTATACTATTCCAGTAGCTCGACGCAGATACATGAAACGAGTGTTTGAGAGAATTTGTGCGCCATTTAGGGACTATCGAATCACCGGTTTGTAGACGGACTAATCTAACGAGGCTAGTGCTACACTCTTCGACAATGTTTCGAGCTGAGTGAGGAGATTTTTGGGTTTTCAAAATTTGGAACATTGAGCTGGCTAGGAAGTACTCTCGTCGAGCTTCGACCGAGAGCCACCCTAGGCGAATGCGGTAGGGGATAATATGATCTCGCCAAGGAATATTCCCAAATACAAAACGTGTGCACGCGTTTTGAGCGCGTTGAAGCCGACTGTTATGTTCCTCGGTGAGATCATGATAGACAAGGCAGGCATAGTCGAAGAGAGGAAGGATGAGGGATTGAACAAGTGATTTCCGGAGGGAGAAAGAAAGAGCATGTTGATGAGGACGAAACTGTCGCAAGGTACCAAAAACCCTTTGGCATATCGATGAAACGTGTGTTTTCCAATTCAGGTCAGAAGTCATCCAAATACCAAGATTTTTCGCTTCTGTCACAAATTCCACAGGAATGTTATCGATTTCTATAGAGCGGAGGGCATTGATGTCAAGGAGACGGAGTTTTTCAGAGCTACCCAGTATCATTACTTTCGTCTCCTTTAGGTTCAAATTAAGACCGTTTAAGATTGCCCATTGGTGGATGGCGTTAGCATCCTGTTCGATCAGGGTAAGAGCCTCTTCAATTTCGTATCGATAACAGCTTCTGTAGATCTGTGTATCATCTGCATAAATCGTGTATTTGGAATACCGCAGTACCTTGGGCAGGTCATTGATGAAGATTGAAAATAGTAAAGGGCCAAGAACTGAGTCTTGCGGAACACCAGCTGTAGTTTCAATCCAATCGGATAGTGTGCCACCCTCATCAATGACTGCTTGGCATCTGTCAGCGAGATAGGATATGAGCCACTGCACCGTGTTGTCACTGATACGGAAAGAGCGGAGCTTGTGAATTAGCACTTGATGTGGGATCTTGTCGAAGGCCTTGGAAAAATCGAAGAGGACGAGTATAGTATACATAGAATTGTCGATTCCCCTGCGAATGTCATCGAAGACCCCAAGCGAAGCAGTCTGGGTGCTATGACCTTCACGGAAACCAGCTTGACATGGGTCGAGTAATTCGTAGTGTTCGATGAATTGTTTCAGCTGGTCAAAAACAATCTTCTCTAGGATTTTTGAGCACTCAGACAGCCTTGCTATAGGTCTCAGATCCGACAGATCTGCTAGGTTGTTGGTCTTTGGGATAGGTGTAATCAGGGTTGGTGTGCTTCCAGATGTCCGGAAAAGTTGCACTCGTAATACTTGCGTTGAATATTTCTGTAAGTGGATCCAGGATAACTGGACAGGAATCATTAAGAGTTCCAACTGTAATCTGGTTAACACCTGACGACTTAGATTTCAACGTGCGAATTATGCTTAGGACCTCAGCTTTGTTGGTAAGGGAGAGTGAGAAGAGGGGGAGATTTGATAACAGGGGTTGGTTGGGAGAAGGGGGTTGAGGAGATGAGTCAACAATATGAGTAGGCGGGGGGTTTGATATAAAAGAGAAATGAATGTGGGGGGGGGGGGAGGGATGTGGGTATCCCCTACGTAGGATTCTGTCATTGTCGGTGACATTCAATCTGCTTCAATTTTCCCCACAAATATTGCTCGTACTGCCTTGACACTCCACACAGAGATAGATCGAGTCATTCCTCATTCGATTCGGGTCCAAAATCCGGGATACTTACAAGGGGAGGACCAGGCCTTCGGATCACCAATCCTTCTCAAAATTTTTTTACAGTTTGGTACTACCTAGAATATGTGAAATACAGAGTAACTCCGTCGAATGGGCCTCCTGTCCAAAGATAAAGCCACTGAGATTGGCATTTCCAACATGAAGGCTCATGTTGGAAAGTGACGTATATAGATATTGACGATACTAACGTTTTTCCTTGTAACTCCGAACAGAAGGCCCATTTGACGGAGTTACTCTGGGTTCTCCATATTCGAGGTGGTACAAAACTGTAAGAGAATTTTGGGAAGGATTGGCGATCCAAAAGCCTGGTCCTCTCCTTGTTAGTCTAGATTCCTGAGAATCTAGGCAAGACCCTCTGGCCCTCTGCATAGGCTTGGTGAATAACGTATCAATAAACATGTTGGGCAGTAACCTATATGCACGTGCCCCGTTTCGATGCGCGACCACCCAGAGAATCACCATGTGGGACTACGTGCGTTATTGAGCAATATTCGCAGAGAAAATCGAAAGAGATTAGCTCATCTGTGATGCAATCTCCGCTGGCAGGAAATCCACATGAGCGAAAAATGAATGTTCGGCGCAGTTGGCAGGGTTGCAGGGCGAAGCAGCTGACACTCTCGAACTCTTCTCATCACCTGAGTTCCGCCATCGCGATAAACTTTTGAAGATGGTTTTGCGACATCCTGGTAGGAGTGAAGAATTGGCCAGATCGTGTTTCACGTGAGTGAATGACAAATGTTACGAAGCAACATCATGAGTAATTTGGTTGATTTTTCGTCCTTGATGGTTGATATATAAGTTGATTATTTGGTCTAATCGATCTTGAAGGACGGTGGGGAACTAAATAAATTCCCAAAATTTCATGAAAGAAATTTTATTGCTACGTTTCGTCGACTAGGTTTCGTGGACCTCATCAGGCGTCAGGTTTCTGTTTTGACATATAAAGATAGTAAATATGAAATTTTTTACAAATGATGGATGTATGAATATTCAAGATGCGCAACTTACGATATTCTTTAGACCGTTATGATATTTTTTGAATGGTCCTGTAATAGAGCACAGACATAACATCTGGCTCATGTCGATACAGGTAAATACGATGAGTCATCGGTCTCATTTCACACTCATATTCATATAAGCGCGATCGCAGCATACAGTAGGAGATATATATATATGAAATGTAGTGCATTTGGGAGAGAAAAAGAGAGCGGGGGTCAACGAGCTTTGTCAGCCGTTGTCCACAGCGGGTTATATATTCGACTAAGATTTTGAATATCGTCTTTTTTTTCATTGGTGCAGTTTTCGTCGAATTTTATATGAATCATCTCAGAAATCAACCGTTTTTTCCAATTTTTCTCTGTGTCTAGAATTTTGGTTTGATCCCAATAGAAATCATGTTTATCTTTTAGTCTGTGGACAGGAACTACGGACTTTTTATCCTTGTTTGTAACGTGATGATTAATAATTGGACCTAGTTGTCTTTCAAAATCTCAGTCGAATATATAACCCGCTGTGGGTAACGGCTGACGAAGCTCGTTGACCCCCGCTCTCTCTCTCTCTCTCTCCCAAATGCACTACATTTCATATATATGTCACCTACTGCATGCTGCGATCGCGCTAATATAAATATGTGTAAAATGAGACTGATGACTTAGTCTATTGACCTGTATCGACAGGAATCAGACGTTACGTCTGTGCTCTATTACAGGATCGTTCAAAAAATATCATGACGATCTGGAGAATAACGTAAGTTGCGCATCTTGAATATTCATACATCCATCATGGGTGAAAAATTTCATATTCACTATCTTTATATGTCAAAACAGAAACCTGAAGCCTGATGATGTCCACGGAACCTAGTGAACGAAACGGAGCAATGAAATTTCTTTCATGAAATTTTGAGAATTTATTTAGTTCCCCACCGTCCTTCAAGATCGATGAGACCAAATAATCAACTTATATGTTACAAAGCAACGTCGAGAGTTAGGCATGAGAAGCAGATATTCACAATCCCGGTATCTGTTGAGTTGACTTCCCAAGGAGCTGTATCCTCACAACACCGTCGTACTTCTGTTTGTGAGTATTGCATGACGAACAAACTTGATAAGCTATGCCTCGCTGGAGCTGCGCTAGATCATGTTGAGGCTGACGTACTTTCGATGAAACTCTTTCCTCACGTCATATCGTCTTACGTGAAATTATAATGTCGGGAGTTCCACCATACCACAGGATGGGCACCCCAATGTGGATGTTCAGATGACGGACTAATAACTAGTTATAGTACTCATATAATACTTTGTCTGCTCAGAAAATTGTCATAATCCGGATCGTTCATTCATGAGTGAGATGGATTTGATTGGTTGATTCGAGAGAGTCACGTCAAGTCTGCAAGTTAGGATAACTCAACGTCCGCAACTAGGTATATCCATCGAATTTCGTCAGAGTCATCACAGTTGATGTTTGAATAATTCACTACTGCCTATTCGATATTCAAAATAATGAGAAGTTTTGTTCTGCATTTTGCTGCCTAAGAGGAGATACGAAAAATTATATCAGAAATGTCATAGCCGGTAACAGAATTTCGAGTTCTCCAAGGAATGACAGAGTTCTGAGAATAACAACAAGTATCCTGCTCCTCTTGCAGATGTCATAATCTGATAGTCACATCCAAAATCCATCTATCTATCTAAAGGCTGATCTTGATGACATGTAATATTAGCGGATCTCCAACATGAGGCTGAATTTGATCTTCGGGGAACGGGGTTCCCATTCTCAATGCGAAGAGAGAATTTTCAGATCTCCTCGATCAACCATGAATCTGAGGGATAAGATGAGATGAGATAAGATAGCTTTTCATTTGCACGATGGTAAAATATCTCAATACATATATGAACGTAAAAATAGTATCAATTAACATCACATAGTGTCTCTCGTTAAGACCAGGTCAACAGAGTGCACATACACTGAAAATAATAAATAGGGAAAACACCTTCGATTGAGTTTGATCGAGCTCCATAAAGTCTCTATGATTATCACAGATGCGATTCGTCAGGTAGATTTCAGTACTTATATCTATGCAAACATGACTTAGGAAAAATATCGAGATGACGTGAAATCGTTATTGGAGGTGGGAGAGCTCATTGCTGAGACAGCGGAATAACAGGGAGATCGAGAGAATCGAGCTTGAGCAGATGTAGCTTTAATGATAACTTGAATGATGCTAGTGGTGGTGAGTGACGCAAGAGAGATGGGAGAGAGTTCCAAAGTTTGGCGCCCTGATACCGAAAAGAGAGGTCAGTAGCCTTTAGTCGAAACTTGGGGATGTTGAGCTCTCTAGTATCATTTCGAGTTGTGGACCTGTGCTGGCTTTTCGAGAACGTTGCGGCCAAATATTCAGGCTCTCTCATCTTTAGTATTCTATATACAAGAATGTCTCCAAAATACACTCTACGAGAGTCTGAAAGCAACCAGCCCAGGCCCTCCCGATACGGAGAGATGTGCTGATCCCTTCTTACGCCAAGAATGTTTCGCATACATGAATTGCTCAGTCGTTGAAGTCGCATCCGTTGGTTTCGGTCCGCGTCAAGAGACACAAACGTGCAGTAGTGCAGATGAGGTTGGACTAACGTCTTGACCAGTCTTCGGTAGAGTGTCTCGGTGGTACACGCCCTGATGAATCTCAGACCATAAAGGGCTCTATACACTTGTTTCGTCACTTGATCGATCTGAGGTTCCCATTCAAGTTTGTTGTCAAGTGTGACACCGAGACTCACGACCGTGGCACTGAAAGGACTTGTCAATCCATCCAGCATCCCGGCACCGGGCAGGACCATCTCACTCAGCTCTTTGACATGGTCTCTCGAGCCAAAAAAGATGGATTCGGTCTTGCCAGCGTTGAGATGCAGGCTGGAGGAATCAGCCCTTCCAGTAACCAATTGCGCTGCCTCTTCCAGTCGAGCTATGTCCTCCTGGATCTCATCCTTGTCAATGTGAAGGTATATTTGGAGGTCATCTGCATAGAATATGTGTTTGACGGACAGATTGCGAATAACGTCTGGTAGGTCATTTACGTGGAGACTGAACAGCAGTGGTCCCAGAACTGAGCCCTGCGGATCTCCTAGGTTGGTTGTGAGCCAATCGGAGTCTCCACCATTTCTCGACGTAACAAGCTGTGAGCGACCTTCAAGATACGATTTCACCCACAAAAAGGCTGTTCTGGAGAATCCCAAGAGACGAAGTTTCTGTAACATTTTCGTTGGTGGAATTGATTCGAACGCCTTACTGAAGTCAAACGGTAGCAGTAATGTGATTTCTTCCTCGTCTCTGGCTGTGTGTATTAGGGTGGGCCGAAAATCCATTTTTCGCGAGAATCCCTCCGCGCTAGTGAAATTTCACTGTCGTTTGATGAGAAAATACGGTAATTTCCTCGCTGCATGCTAGGAAGTGAGTTTTTCAGGTGGAGCAAGAGCCTCAAAGGTTGAGAAAAATGGAGAGAGACCTGTTTTTCGAGCCTTTTTCGCTATTGTTTTGCATGAAACTTCGGTGCATCTCCACATTTTGATACTTACTTCAGTTACTTTTGTAGCTTGTTCCAAACCCAATAGAATGAGCTCAAGTACGTCCTATTTGAGTTACGTGGACCAAAGTTATTGTGAATCTACGGAAGAAGGTTTTCCGTCCCTTTTCTCACGTTTTTCCATCCGCGATCATGAAGAGGTTATGCGTTATGTAGCCATCTGACAAATGGAACTCTGGCCAAATTGTTACGTTTAGGCTTCTACAGTTCGCCCTATTTTGCGTTTGAATGAGGAAAGTCTACTCCAAAATGCCGAGGAATGAGATTTTGTGATGGAGCAAGAGTTTAAGAGATCTTGAGAGAATTAAGAAGAACATGACATCTGATGGTCCTTTCGAAAGTGATGCGGTAGAGCGCAGACTATTCTGTTCGCCTGAGTCGTCGTATGAACGACCTTTTTCTATGTATTTCCACCCGTAGAAACCAAGGACGAGGTCCACTTAGGCCTCAAGAGTCAAGGGTCTTTGTAAATCGCGAGATACCGATGCTGGCGATGAAACCACACTCTTCCGGAAAACGCCTGAATCCGTTCAAATCGCTGTGCTGCTAAGATGAACATTTAAACGGACCACGATCACTCATGGGACTGTCTTTCCCTACGTATTTCGTCCTCCTGTGAAACGATCTCGGTGTTCCCATCGAGCTTGGATGCGTCAAATTTGAGTATTGAGCAGATGAAGATGGAAAATTTTCGTCCTATCTTATACATGGACTGCCGATCCTTGTACACAGGTTTGACACTTTGGCCATCAACTACTAAGTGCTTTAATTTGATGCATCCAAGCTCGATCGGAACACCGAGATCGTTTTCAGGAAGACAAAATACATGGGGAAACACAGTTTCACGAGTTATTAAGGTCCATTCAAATGCTCGTCTCAGCAGCACAGCGATTTGAACGGGTTCAGGCATTTCCCGGAAGAGTGTGGTTTCATCGCCAGCATCGGTATCTTGCAATTCACAAAGACCATTGACCCTTGAGGCCTAAGTGGACCTCGTTTCTGGTTTCTACGGGTGAAAATACTTCGGCAGAGGTCGTTCGTATGACGACGCAGGCGAAGGAAATAGTCTGCGCTCTATCGCATCACTCTCGAAAGGACCATAAGAATGTTATGTTATTCTAGATTTTCTCAAGATCTCTTAAGGCCATGTCGGAGTCTCGCGGCAAAAACGGGGTTACAACTCACGCGATGGTATTTACACTTATTGAGACGGGGGTGGTCGCAAATGACTCGGAATTGCTTCAGGAATGTGTATCTGGTACGATCCGTGAGGATAAAAGCCTCTCACTCCAAAGGAGAAATCAAAGAATTGCGAGATATTCCGATTCTGATTCTCAAAGAGCGCGAGCTTGTACCGTAGATCGAGTTTTGAGGCAGATAGAGACTTTTTTCCGCACTGACCGTACCAGAGGCACATTTCTGAAGCAATTCCAAGTCATTTGCAACCACCCCCGTCTCAATTGATGGAGAAACCATTGCAAAAAGTGTTACCTTGTTTTGCGCGAGACTTCGACACAGCCTTAAACTCTTGCTCCGTCACAAGATCTCATTCCTCGGCATTTTTTAGTGGACTTTCCTCATTCAAACGCGAAATAGAGCAAACTGTAGAAGCCTAAACGTGACAATTTGGCCAGAGTTTCATTTGTCAGATGGCCACATAACGTATAACCTCTTCATGATCGCGGATGAAAAAACGTGAGAAAAAGGTCGGAAAACCTTCTTCCGTGGATTTACAATGACTTTGGTCCACGTGACTCAAATAAGACGTACTCAAGCTCATTTTATTGGGTTTGGAACAAGCTACAAAAGTAACTAAAGCACGTATCAGGATGTGGAGATGCACCGAAGTTTCATGCAAAACAATAGCAAAAAAGGGTCGAAAAGCACGTTTTTCTCCATTTTTCTCAGCCTTTGAGGCTCTTGCTCCACCTGAAAAACTATCTTTTGAGCATACAGCGAAAAAATTACCGTATTTTCTCATCAAAAGACAGTGGAATTTCACTAGCGCGAAGCGATTCTCGAGTAAAATGGATCTTCGGCCCACCTTTATGCGTATATCGTCAGTCAGTTCCAGTAAGGCTGTCTGAGTGCTGTTATGTTTTCGAAATCCGCTTTGGAGCGAGTCGAGCAGCTTCTCCTTTCTCAGGTACTCCATCAATTGATCATGAGCTATCTTTTCGAGAACCTTGGAAAAAAAGCATAGCAGTGCGATAGGTCGAAAGTCCGAGACAGCTGGAGGTGCAACAGTCTTCTCTAGCGCCATCAGCTGAGCCTTCTTCCAAGACTCCGGAAAAATACACTGAGTGAAGGAGAAGAGTTGAAAATTATAACAATAATATCACTCATGGTCGGCAGAGCTTTCGCGATGACTATGTGCGGAATCCCATCCACTCCACAAGCTTGCGATGAAAAGTGCTTGATTGCTGAGCTGACTTCATCCGTAGGCTTGAATGGGAAACCTGTGTCATCAGCACAAGAAATCTTATCCATCATATCTTCGTTGCTTTCGTGAGGCGAGATGGAGACTTTTGCACAGTGAGCGTTCAACTCGTCCGGTCTGGAACCGTGTAACTCCTCCTCCTTGCTCTTGGGCAAGAAGCCAAGGTTGCGCATTTCCTCCCAAACATTCTCATTCTGATCGAGAGCACCCGAGAGATGACTTTGAAGGGAAGTACTGTACCTACCAGTGTATGAGACGCACCCCACTCTTTGGGGGGGGGGGGGGATCGGGAAATAATAAGAACCTGTAGATAAGACGCAGCCATGGATGAGAGGCACCCCGGTTTCATGGGATTCGAGGTGTAAACTTTTGGATGAGAACGGGCGTGATTCAGAAAGCTTCTCTTCTCCATAAAGTCGTCTCCGTACACAAACTTCAGAAAATTCGTTTATTCTATCTGTCTCTCGATTTCCAAGAGCTTGCGCTTGTCGCACAGATTCAGTTTGAAAGCACTTGTACATAAAATTCTCTTTGTAAACTCCCTATTTGTATTTTTGCTCAGCTGTTGAGCTACTGAGATTAAACAATATGCTGATGTTATTGGATGTTGATGGAATTTCGAGTATCATATACAGTTGCGATGTGACAACGCTATCATGACGATTACTCAGTTTCCATGTAATTGGACTACGTACACGAAGTCACAATATTTCGCGTAAATTCGCGCGTGTTGACGAATGTGAACATAGTTTGAAGAATATGCAGCTGAGTTTGGCGGTATCCCATACATTCCTGGCGCGTCTTATAGACGAGTGCTGCCGACAGATCTTTCGCACAATAAATATCAAGCACTTATAGATGAGACGCAGCCATAGATGAGACGCACCCCTGTTCTAGAGTGCTCAATACTGATTTTTTGGTGCGTCTTTTACTCGGGTGAATACGGTATTTCGCTCTCTCTAAGCGCTCCTCGACCTCTTGGCTGAGCCGAAGAAACTCTGAAAGGCGTCATTCGTTTTGTACGCCAGTACCGGCGTTCAGCCGCTCGACATCTCCGAATGAGAATCTTCAGGTCAGGACCTATCCATGGTGCGTCTTTGTCTTGAGAAGAGACCGATTTCGTTGGTGCTAAAAGATCGGTGGCTGCTTGCAAGTTCTCAGTCAGACATTTCACAGCTCCCTCCAGATCGGATTCGACGGTGTCTAAGGGTGTCCAGTCCATCTGGTCCAGCATTCCATCGAGCTGCCCCGGGTCGAAACTATTATATTTACGGAACGTAAAAGGCTTTTTGATGGGCTCCGGAATAAAGATATCAAGAGTTGCTTCAATGAGTGCGTGGACACCAAAGCATGGTAGGTGTACATTATGGTGGTCTAAAATGGTGTCGCTATCGTCTACCAGTAGTACGTGAATCCATGTGTGTGAGGTCTGAGTGTAGTGTGTCGATCCATGCTGAAGTATCTGCAGACATTGTTGATCTGTCAGTCGCCTGATGAAGTTTGCGTCAAACGATGTCGATAGCAGGTTAGCATTCAAGTCCTCAATTATGATTTTGTGACTGGAGTGAGAAAAGATCACGGAGTACATCGAACAAATCAGTGTCCTCTTGCATTGGAATATGTGGAGGCCTGTAGATGACCCTCATCAAGATGGGAGGAGAGTCACCCTTTCGTACGCTACAAAATGAGTACTCAAGTTTGAGAGGTTTATCCTCCTATTCGGTATCAGAAGAGACCAATTTCTTCACTTCATAATCATTGCGTACATAAAGAGCAACTCCCCCTCCTTCCCGGTTGCAATCTTGTCGGATCACCGAGTACCCATGGACTTGTATGAGTCTGCTATCAACTTTTGAGCCCAGCCATGTCTCGGGAACACCGAAAACATGAAATGATGAGTCGTGAATTATATGAAAGCAAGATTCCTCTATAAGGCTCACGAGAATAATCTCAAGAAACATCGCACGATAGGAATGAATCCAGCAAAGGTATAGCTCAAGTCTAAGCAGCAGCCTGGGATTAAATCGAGTCTCCTGTCTACGGTATATGCACCTCGGGAATCCAAGAAAACCAGACCAGAATTCAAAAATGGAGATGATGTTCGTATTTTGCGATACAGAAGAGTATTTTTGGGAAATCACACGGCAAACTGGGGTACCGAAATCTTTAGAATTACGAGGGTTAACTATCACGAATGGCCAGTGACATATCATCTCAAAGTCTCCGATAACAAGCCCACTTCTGTCTGTTTTTATGAACAAGAGTTGTCAAAAGTACAAGATCCTGGATTCTATCAGGTAGAACGAGTTTTGAAGGAAAGTAGAAACAAAATGTATGTGAAGTGGTTGGGCCTGCATACGTCTATGGAAAGCTGGATTGAAAATGAAGATCGTATGATGATGAAAAATAAAGTACTTGATATTCGTCAAAACAGTGGTTTCTGTTGCGTACACCTTAGATATTTAATGATACATAGTGGTAAGATTGGGATATTGGTAATTTATGGAAAACTCCAAGGTTGATTCCATCTGTAAGAAGAAGTATGCACAGTTATGATGAAGAATGTGGAAATCGTTGAGAAAGATCACTCCAAGCACGTCTTGCAAAGATTAGTGTGTAAAAGGTTCTCAGAAGTTCTCTTCGACGGAAAAACTCCCACCGCTGCCCATCGCCCAAAATGTCTGGTATTCGCGGACTTTCCTTCCGAGAAAATAGTTTTCCCACTCAAATCAGTGAGTGACATGAAGTCAAAGGGGCTGTCTGAATTAAGAAATATCGCGACAAATCTCTCGCTGAAAAGTATGCCCTCTATCGCTGCAAAGGCAACGAGTCTTCCAGCAAACGAGACACTTTTGTTGTCAATCCATCGCATTGCCCAATCAGCTTTTCGTTTGACGCATAGCAGAGTCTAAATCGCGTGGAATAGCTGATTCTTCTTGTGTTGGTCTTGGATATAAGTGTCGATGAATAGGGAATTCATCTCGAAGTGGATGTTCTGGATTGCAATCTGAAATCCGTAGGAACATCTGACCTCAGCAACCAGTACTTTATGGCTGGAATTTTGGACAAGGTTCTCTTCAACTATTCCATTAGATGTAGCAAAAAATCCCAAGATATGACGAATGAACTCTTTTTCATCGTCGTTAAGTTTGGCCTAATCACTCACGACTTTGGATAAGTCTACTTCCTCGGTGGTCCAAAATGAGGCCTCAGCTTTTTTGTAAAATTCCCAAATTTTGGGCCGTTTTATTGAGGGGAGAACGAACATTTCGATATTTTCTTGTTTAAGAGACTCGATGTTAGGATAACTAGCACGAGATGAGATCTGATATTGCACTTCCATTGTACACAGAGTACAACACTTTGAAACACGGTAAGATGCTCTGCGTGAGACTGGTAGATTGAAACTAGACAAAAGATCACAAGCTACGATGAAGGTGAACCGTCGCATGAAGAAACGTGTAGGTAATTGTATGTTCGAGTCGGTACGATCATCATAATCCAAGGTTGATGTTGGCGCGTCTCACTCGATCACGAGTAAGCTTAGATATCATGCTGGAGGGAAAAATCATTTCATAATACGAGGTACGAGAAGTGAGCAAAATAGCGGATGGGAAGAGAAAGTAAGAGACGTTCCCTTCTTTGAATGAAGAGTCCTGTTACACTGCATATGTTGAGTGAATAGGAATGCGATGATAAGTGGGTTCGAGATGGATGTAGATTTAAGGTGTGATATTCTTTGATGGCGGGAGGAGATATACCGTATTTGCCCGTGTATAAGACGTGCGTTTTATACATATATTCCTATAGATAAGACGCACCCCACTTCTTGGGGGGAAGAGGAATTGGAAAATGATGAGAACCTGTAGATAAGACGCACCAATAAGTATGACGCACCCTAGTTTCATAGGACTCGAGGAAAACAATTTCAGATGAAAGCGGTTACGATTCAGGAAGCTTCTCTTCTCGAAATCATGTATTCACAGATTCAGCAAAAACCGCTAAAACGCAGTTTTCTAGAAGTTATGGAAAGGCCAAGCCCATTCTCAGCCAAATCATGTTAAGATGGCATACGACGTGAAATTTGACGAAGATCCACAAAAATGTCAAATCTCCGATGGAATGGAGCCTGAAACCCGAAAACCAAGCTCTTCTGAAGGACCACTTTCTCACGGTTATGCTCACCTTTGAAGGATCTGAAAATGAATTCCTTACGTGAATTTCAGCTCTTCCCACGTCGAAATATGTGTTTTGGATGAATTTTTTATCGGGTTCCATATACTGGTGAGAAATCGATCAAAAAGTCGGAGAATCAAATTTCTCACGAATTTTGAAAACGAAAATGGGGCGCCGAACTCGTAAAGATAGTTCTCGAGGCCTGATAACCGTGCTCTCTATCCCCTTCCATCATATACAATGTGTATGTGCTTGAAGTTATAGATAATTCCTAACACGTGACCCAATAGCTGTCGATATTCAAAACAATGACTAAGAAACAGAGACTTCCATTAATTAGTTTGAGAGTCGCTCACCTCTGTTTGCTGTATAAACTTCCGTTGAGAGAACGAATTGACCATCCAAAACCCACGACCCCCCCCCCACCCCCTTTTGAGTGTTATCATGCAGTTGAAATGGATAAGTCCTTGGAATCCCATGAATTTGCTTCTAGGAAACCGGGAGGAATCATAGAAATTGATGTGCGATTTGAGTAGAAACCCTGCTCAATAAACGTGACAAATTCATCGATTGTCTCCTGTGACGGTAGAGAGTACATACCGTCTCCTCTCCCCTGGCCGAAATATTAGTTGAATACAATTCAATGTCACAGCAAGGGCGAGTATCAAGGAGAGGACCTTTTGTAACAGGGAAAGAGATGGCACACCAAGGAGCGAGATAGAGTCTCGCGAACCGTAGCTCGTAGCAGACGCTACTGAACTTTTCTGTCCCACGCTTCCCTCCCCTCGCGTTCTTTCAAGCTGGCACTGCGCTACTGTGCCAGCCGGTAGACTATCGTCGTCATGAGTAGGGAAAGCATGTGTCGAAGCTCGCTCCATTTTTCGTGCTCCGTCCTCATGCTTTCTCTTCCGCGCGTGACCTCGTCGCCATTTTCACTCGTCTAGGTACGTGTGTAACAACCTGGTACAACGATCCCGTGACAGGCCCTGCGGACTGAGAGCACATTCCACGAGCCTGGACTTCGAGTGTCTCCTAACCGTGCCCGGTCAAGCTGCCAGTAGCCGTCGGCCAAGCGTGGCCTATACTTTCGTCCTCGTGGACATCTTCGTCGTCACCGAGTTGACCATTCTCGGAGTGCCAGATCGATTCCATCTCCCTCTCTCCGTCTCTCTCTCCCTCTCTCTCTCTCTGGTAAGTCTCCTGTTCAGACGCTCAATTGACTGCTCCAGAATAACATTAACATTTCTGACCAAATCTTACACTCCGAGGAGGAGTGGCTGCACTTTCAGGTATTTCAGACTCCTTGTGGCCTCTTGCGATATTGAGCTCATCACGGCAGGCTCAAAATTTGGGCCAGGGGGCTGAAATATCTGCAACGTTGATTAGAGGTTATGATTAGCACGTGTGGGAACCTCTAGGAAGTATTCCACGGCACAGCTATACGCCAGCGCTCTCTCCTGCCAGCTGCCAGAAGCTTTGACCCGAGCGCACTTTTCGGCTTTCTGCTCATGTCCGACGCCGAATCGCTGTCTGCTTAAAAGTCGTCTGCTTCAAGCCACAACATAATTCACACATGCAGTGACTTTGGTGATGCAGAAAACCAGTGTCGTGTCTAAAAACGTGCGTGGGACATGCTTCCAGCCTGTGAAACGTGGTGGACGGTCGTTACAGTGTTTCGTCTGTGCTAACCTGTTCCATTCAACCTGCATTCCATCAACATCTTGCTTGAGCTTGTCATATATTTGCCCTTCGTGCTCAACGGGCACCAAAACTCAGACAAATCTATCAGGGTCAGAATCATCGCTTCTCTCAAAGACATCTCAAGATTTTTCAGCGCCGCGTCGTCGAACACACAGCAGTAGTGTTTTGCTCCCCTCCCCGCCCCGTTATCACCCACCTCCTGCCACAACTACCCCTACTCCTAAACGCCTAGCTTCTCCTCCCTCTCCCTCGGTCGCTCGAGAAGCAAAACAGCTGTGCTCTCAACGTGTCTCTCCGCTTGCACCTATTTGTGATTTACAACATTCACCAGTCGCAATGGGTAGTAATGGAAAATCACACGATGATTCTGTCCCGCCCAAGTATTTTCCAATGTTTCTGGAAAAATTTGATGAGCGGATGACTGAGGTCAATTCAAGCATTGGACGACTTGATGGGAAAATTTCTGAGCGCATAGGTAGAGTCGAAAATCAGCTTGTTGATGTCCGCCACGATCTTGGACAGGTAGTCCAGAAGAGCATCCTCGTCGATGGAGCAGAAGTTCTCATTACCGGCCTTCCTAAACAACCAGATGTACCAAATGTAAATATTGTGAATAGTCTCTCTAATTTTCTTGAAGTGCCTCGCTTACTCAATTCTATCGTCGACATGCGCGTTTGGACTGGCCCTGATATGAGTAATACTCGTAACGTCCCAACTGATCGAACGGATACTCAAAGTTCCTCTAGCTCTGTTATCACGTCTCCCGAGTCTCAACTATTTTCTAAGGTGGTGAAGTTTTTATCACCGACTGTACGAGATGAATTTATTTCCCGATGTTCTGAACTCAAAGACGAATCGATCCAACACATCTTCAATATCAATGGAACATCGCAGGTTTTTTGTAAAAATTTGTGGCCTCCCGAAGTATATCGACTTTTCAAGAAAACTTATAACATATCTAGGAATTTAAACTATGAGAGGCCTGTTGTGAAAAATCTTGTGATCTGCGTGCGAAGAACATGAGAGTCTGCTTTGATTCCGATAAACTCTGAAA
Source organism: Eretmocerus hayati (assembly GCA_029851415.1). NCBI lineage: Eukaryota > Metazoa > Arthropoda > Insecta > Hymenoptera > Aphelinidae > Eretmocerus > Eretmocerus hayati. Next base: position 47,220,098 of record CM056744.1, read on the forward strand.
AGGATTTAGAACTTTTGAAACCTCAGTCGATTGCGAATAGATCTGTATATCAAACTATCAGGTCTGCCTCGCTTGTAATAGTGAGCAATGTTTTTCTAATTATTTGAGAGAGAGTACACTCCTCGCCGTTATCTAGAATTCGTCAATCTGAATTGAAATTTATTCCACTCAAATCAAACTCATTTCAACATCAGACGCATACGTTCAAAATCTTCTCACTCATTGTCTCATGAGAAGTATAGCGCACGCTAGATCTACATTATAATTTTTCCTTATGATTTTCATACTGTATTATATTTTGATACTGCTATGTATGGATACTGAAATATCACCATTATAATATTATTTCTTTGTATTATCAAAACGTACGAAACAGGGTAATACCCCAAGGTACCAAATTAAGAACTAATCTAATCTAATCTAATCTCTCTCTTTTTCCTCAAGGTGGTTGTCGAACGAATACGCTGCGAAGTACGGAGGAGAGGCACCGATCAGCCGAACACGGATGGCCAGCACCTCCCAACAGTCCCGGGCTGGAATCCGCATCGATACGGCCATCCGAACCGGGTAAACCCTCTCTTCCTTCTCCGTTGGCGCCGGCCATTGGACAAGGAAGAGATCCACCAACTTACCAATCCGGCCCGGCACCGCGTGAGCATCACTTCAGGGCCGGTGGCGTCTGGCGCTCAGGATCAAGCGTCTCTCTACTCACGACTCGCAGGTATTGTTTCTCCTTCTTCGAACTTCTTCCATTCTTCTTTCCTCTTTCTTCTTTCCACAGGGATCCGTCCCCTGTTCCACAGGGATCCGTTCTCGGGCCTTTACTCTTCAGCTTATATGTTAATGACTTACCTGGTTTGCTAGACGGAAAGTCGGTATATCATCTATTCTATGCGGATGATCTTCAAATTTATCTCCAAGTCGAGAAAACTAAGATCAAGGAAGGCATCGCTCGGCTGGGAGAAGTAGGACGACTAATTGCTGAATGGGCCAGAAATTCCGGCCTGCGTCTCAACGCTGGCAAGACCAAGGCAATCCTCTTCAGCTCTGAGAGGAACATCAAAGATCTGAAAAGAATGGACTTGCCAGGGGTTGAGATACAGGAAGGAAAATTCATTCCGTTCAGCGATACAGTCGTGAGTCTTGGTGATACACTTGATAGTGAACTGACGTGGAAACCGCACATCGACCAAGTAACTAAGAAAGTGAACAGAGCCCTTTACCGATTGCGGTTTTTTAGGGCGTGTATCACCAGACCTCTCCGAATTCGCCTAGTCGAGTCATTAGTTCAACCGCATTTAGATTATTGCACAGTCGTGTACCTCGACGCCACGGACGAACAGCGGCAACGGATACAACGACTGAGCAATTCATGTGTGAGGTACATTTTTGATCTCAGGAGAGACGAGCACATCACCCCGTTTAGGGAGCGTTTGGGTTGGTTGCGTACTGGTTCGCGGAGAATGTACTTCGCAGCTCTGTTAATGCATAAGATCATGCATTGAGGAGAGCCTGGCTACCTAGCTGCGATGTTTACCAGGTACCAGTCTGAACGCCCCGCACGTGGTGATGCAGAAGAGCGGGTACTCAAGGTTCCCAATATGAGACTTGAATAAGGAAGAAGATCTTTCCAGGTTCAATGTGTTCATTCTTGGAACTTTCTCCCTCCGGGCTTTCGGCAGCTGGGGAAAACACCCTTGTTCAAAGAGTCCTTGAAAGATTTCCTATTAACAAAGTCTCCTCAGAGGATTGATCCGGAGAAGCAGCATTACTTTAATCTTTGATGGGCTAGGGCTTTGTTCCTTTCTTTCTATCTCTTTTTAATTGTAAGTGACCTTTTGTCACCAGACTGAAGAAAAACTGTGATATTTCTCTGAACCCATGCCCTTTATCTCATTTTCTTTCAAGTGAAATCGTAAAGTGTATGACTAGTCACAATTGTGATATATCTATCCTTGACCAAATTATTTCTCAATATGATTTTATCGGAATATTTATTAATTTTATATATATATATGTAACACATATGAAAATATGTAGGTGTATTTTGTCGTATGACGATTAAGGATATCTATCTATCTATCTATCTATTCTTCCTTCAATTTTCGATCTTCTCTCTTCTCTCTTCTTTCTTCCCTCTCCAGTGCATCATGTTCGTCCTGGAACCATTTGGACCTCTCCTGTTTGAATTCGCAGACTCACTGTAATTCGCCTGCTTCGAGGCGCCTCTTTTCCCTCTCTTTCTCCTCCTTACGGGTCATCACCAGCTTGATGTATCGGGTGACTCTATCCCATGTCTCCTGGTTGCGGAGCAAGTACGGGGCGAGATTCTCAGGTGTTAGTTGAGCACCAAGCAGGGTTGGCATCCTACCATACCAAGTATACAATACCAACTATACCAGATATAGTATACCTGGTATAGTTGGTATAGTTAGTATAGTTAGTATATTTAGTATAGTTTGCGTGTAGCAAACGTAGTATCGGCTTCAGTCGGTGAACTTTTCATCAATCTTGGATAAAATTTTCTCGCCTCTTGTATTTTCCAGCTCTTTAAAAGGTAAGTGAATTTTCAATTGAAGCGATCTCGTGTCGTGGGCGAGTTTTCCTCGTTATTTCATGTGCGAACAGCGTGCACTAACCCTACTCACTACTGCCTATTTTGTTCACTATGATATGAAACTTTATGATTACACTATAATTTGGATTATTGAATGAGGATTTTCCATCAGCAAAACTTGCAAAAGTAGCCCGTGAACAAATAATAATGAATTTCTGCATATAAATTGGAAATGACTCTTTTCTATCTGGAAAAAGTGTCTATGTAAGTATTTTTCAAACTGTGTACTTGTGTATTTTTAATTTTCGTATCTTTCTATTTATATATTCTCCAATTTGTGTATTTGTCAAAAACATAAAAGTGTGCCTAACCCCCCCCCCCCCCCGATACGTCTCTTCATAGGTGAAGAGACCTTTCTACCAACGTATTTGAAAAAAAATCGGTTTTTGCAACTTTCCCGTTTTTCTCCTCTTGCATTGGTGACGCCGCCAAATATTATTGGCTCGGCCAATTAAAACGCACTTGAGCTAATTTCGCTTGGCCATGTTATAGTTCTGGGATGCTCTTTGCAGAATTTCTAAATCGAATTTTTGATCAGTTTAACAAGCTCAAGTATGAAAAGGTGATGTGGGTCCAATTAGCCCCATAGCATATTTCCAAACTTGTTCTCAGTCCCATGGAATCTGCATAATCCGAAAAGATAGAAAGAGCTCAAGAAAACCTGCAAAATGAGATGAGAAACGTCCCGTTTTTACACTATGGCCGAGATATCCTGCTTTTGAGAAAAATTCATGCAATATTGTGTAAATACCCTTTTTGATCGTCCGTGCGCAAATGAGTTATTTGCACACTATTTGTCGCTTTTCATTTGCTCACAGAAGATCAAAATAGTATATTATGATACAAGGGCGAAAACGATGGTTTTCGCACTTTGAGTGACTTTGTTAGGCCCGAGCCGCAGACGAGGGTCTAAATAGTCACGAGAAAGCGAAAACCATTGCGCCCGAGTGTCATACTATGGTTTTTGATCCTCTGTGAGCAAATGAAAAGCGAGAAACAGTGTGGAAATGACTCATTTTCGCACAGACGATCAAAAAACATAGTATAGTACTCGGGCGCAACGGTTTTCGCTTTCTCGTGACTTGTGCTAAAACCGTCTTCTGCGCCCTTGTATCATAATATACTATGCTAGGCACGGATGGGGGCAATTTAGGCATATCCTCTTTTCTTGCGAGAACGGGGTAGTTCAACTGCAGTTTGTTGTGGAGCAAAAATATTTCAGCTCATTTTGCAGTGCTTGGAACGGCTACGTATGCGCTGGGCTCTCAGTACAAAATATTGAGATGAGCCAAATTAATGAACAAAAAACGCGAGGGAGCGGTAGGGGCGAATCAGGCGCATCACTAATTTTCGTTTACCTGAGAATCTTATACGCACAGAAAAAATTAACATTGGGGTATTTGAATTAAAAGTTTCGAAGAAGACGGCTATTTCAAAAATCAGATATGGACCCTTCAAAAAAAGCAGCCACTACGTCCAGCCAGGGCTCAACTGATGGCAAGAAAGAAAGGCAAGAACTGATTGCAAACCATTGCACCATTTCCATGCTGCCAGATGGATGGGCCAAAAGTAAACGTACCAAGTTGGTCGAATTCAAATTTTGAGAAGTGAAACGTTTTTTACAATGACTCTCCTCTGTAATAAACTAGCTTGAAAGTGTAAGCCTTTCGTATACGATTTCATTTCCTGACTCCTTAGAGAAATCACAAGTAATTCTGGGAACCGATGGTCACGGGAAAGGAATATGCCCACATTTCCCGAGAGATTTCTGTCTCGGGCTCTGCCGTGATTAAGCATTAGTAATGCACCGAACTTATTCATTTGAGGATCAACATATATTTAATGAAATGCATGACTAGAGAGACGATTTTAGGAGAAATAACATGTATGAATTTCGTGAAAGAATTCTTTTTGACTCCTACTCGTTTGAAACTAGAGCTAACTGCATCCTCATTACACGTCAACATCGTAACATTCGTTACGATTCCATTCAATTTCCGAAGCATAAAAAAATTTTCCTAATGATTTTCTTCATTTTTGATCAAGTTGGAGGTCTCCTATTGCAAGAATAAAACATGATATTTCGGACCACTTTAGGTACACTAATACCGGTCACAATGTTTAGATCACCGAATGAATAATTCCTCAACTGTCACAGATCGATATATTGGAGCTTCGTGCGAGGAATCCAAGCTGTTTTAGCACACTTCGAAATGTGTTGTCCAATTTTCTGCCCCAACGTCATACTTCACAGTTTTTCACTAATTGCGAATAATCCAAATTTTAACGATTTTATCGGGAACCTAAGAACAATTAATTGGTTACTTAATCATACATTCATCCACAACAACACGCATCGATGGTGATTTGACGCTATGATTATTCTGATTTTCAATAGGTTTTGATCCAACAAATTCCTCAATCAATCATTCCAAAACTCCCGGAATTTCCAAAATGCCCCTCCTTGAAAGCCTGGAGAACTCATTGAAAGAGGCTTTGGAAAATCTACAGGTACCCTGTTTTTGACCCTGGGCTGTTATTTTAATCTGAATCAGACCGTTCATGAGGTCTTCATGATCGTGATTTTATCCTCATACCTCTAGAATTTAAATCCAGTCTCAGGATTCTGAGCATCAGCTGAGGGACAAAGAAGCACATCCGTATTCGCGCAGAATTCATGTCCGGTTAGTGTACATGCGGTATTCCATAGCCGAAAATTGACAAAAGACCTTTTCGAGCCATTCTCTCGAAGCGTGATTTACCGACCATGAGAAAAATTTTGAAACACCCGCGAGATCAGCCTTTTCAATTTCTTTCTTTTCTTAGATTCTTATCTGATCTTAATCTTATCACAGTACATATGGAAACGATAGAAACATAATGTATAGAAGCTAAGATGAGTTCTGCAACATTGGAAAGATCCCGGGAAAACCGATGGAAAAAACGTTCAGAAGTTGCTCATACTATTTTTTTCTCATTTTGACGCTGCAAAAGTCCACCAAAATTGTTTATAATTTTCTCACCGATCTCATTTTCTTTGAACTGAACTGTGATTCCTAATATCCCATGCAATATTGGCTTTAAAATTAGAATGTTCTTCCTCGTTCACATGGGTCTTTTTATCATTTATTCTTCAGCCAAACAAAAAAACGCGGATATCTGCTGATCCATGTGGATTGTGCCGCTTCTTGGGTGGATGTGAACATATTCAGATAAAACCAGGCGTTCTTTCCAAGCAGCATGGATCGTTGGAACATGAATGTACGAGACGCTGCAGAAATTGCAAGAGATTTGGATGATTTGGTAGCGGAGGCCTTCTATGTGTGCAACATTCCTTTCATCGCTATCGAAAACGATGAATTTCGAGAGCTCGTCAGTGCTTTGGTTGCTACAAATATCAACTATGGACTACCTAGCAGGAGAGCTATTGGAGGTGGGGGTTTTATTTTGAATCGTATTCATTCCAGAATTGTCGATCGAAAACGAGATCTCTTGAGTGGTACCTTCGGCATACTTCAAGTCGACGGATGGAAAAATGATAGTGCCAACCGGAAAGTTCTTGGTTTCAGTATTTCTAATATCCACGTTAAAAATATGTTTTTGACAGCTTGCGATATATCTCTGACCACAGAATCTGCTATCAACGTGGGTGACATCATACAAGATGTTATCAACGATACATTTATCATACTCAATTGCAAAATTGCAGCAGTGGATTCTGATAATGACCCAAAGATTGTATTGGCAATAGAACGGGTGAGAGATCCTGATGGTAACCAGGTCATGCACTGGGGTTGCTCATCACATAACGGTGACCTCTTAATGAAATCTATGGTGCCTCCAGATCAACAGCAATTCGACAGTTTGAAAACATTGATTCGTTGGTTTAAAAAGCCAGAATTAGAAGCTTTGTTAATAAACGCTGGAGGGACACAATTGCAGAATCAACCGGAGGTGCGATTCTCTTATGCGTTGACCGCAATTCTCTCAGTTTTGCGTAATTTGGAAAGGCTACGTGACATATGTTTTTTAAAGGGCGCTAAGGTCCCTGACGAAATTGTTCAGTCACTGTTTGATCTGGATTTTGAAGTTTGGATGCACGAGTCAGCTAGGGTATTTGCGCCTGTGTGTGCTCTTATCAATAGGTGCCAGGCACCAAACACGTTTATAGCCGACGCAGTTGAGCATTGGCTGCAGCTCCACGTGCCCACGGACCCCCCAGGTAGATTTGATGACATGGTCAGAGATCGGGTTGAGAAATCAATCTATCCTGTGGGGTATCTCGCGCACATTCTGCATCCCATGTATCAAGGCCTTCACACTCTAAACCCAGATCAAGTGCAGACTGCTGATGACTACTTGCGAGCTTCGTTTGATAGGATGTCATTGATGAGTACGACTATTATATATATATATCATGCTCAAGATTTTCAACACATTGCTGATCGCATGGACAGCCCTTATGCCTATTGGATAATGTTGAGACTGCGATTTCCAAACTTGGCCAGAGTAGCTTCGGTGATGATGATCATTCCTGCCTCGACAGCCCTTATCGAAGGTATGTTTTCGAGTTGGGCGTACGTGCACAATCGTTATAGGAATCGTCTGTCCCTAGCAACATCGATGCAGCTTATAGATATATATTACTTCTACAGACATCACATACTGAGAGATGTACCTGCTGGCGTGCCGATCGGTCCCGCAGATGCGGAATTCTGAATTTTGATAATGTATGATGGGGAAATATCAGAAACTCTGACATTTCACCTTAAACAGGAAAATAGTGTCAAAAACTGACTTGCGTGTCTGAAATTTTGTAAATAGCTTATCTGAATATAGGAGAAACATAATTGTATGATATACAGACGCGCTACAAAAAATGCTAAAAAACTTTAACTTCAAATACATGGAGTTTCATAAGATTTTCTTGTATTTTTGATAGTCCAGAAGCTGACCATATATCTGACTGTAAATTGGTCCACGAGAGAGGGGACGGTATGTACACATTCGTCACAACTGTACTCCTTGAAAAAGGGCTTTTGCAGTTGCTGATTAGCGAAATATACTTCACAGATTTTTCGGATCGAGTTCAATTTTGTAAGGCCTAGCAGATCTACATCACGGTAAGGTGGTGAAAATGTACCACGAGTGACAATGGTTTTTCCCATTTACATGCGATTCCTTCATTTTCCCGTTGACCTCCACCGATTTGCGATATATTTATTTGTTTCCTCTTGCAAGAGTAACACAATAAGTTTCTTGCAAAATCTCTCCACATAAAAACAGGAATAATGGTTTCTTATCGAATGGGAGTGAGAGATCATACAATGCGTTTCACAGTTGAGTGCATTTGTACATCTCTCCTCTGAGTTGTCTGCAATACATCGCCAAGACCCTTGCTACGCTCCGAGATTGAATTCTTCATCTTCCAGAAAAAGATTTACATTTCTTTGATTGAAACTACGGCTTCGCGAAACAAAAATGAAGAGAGAGGAAGAGGGAGAGAGAGAAAAAGAGACGTAAAAAAGATAGACATCGGATGATAGCCTTGTCAACGGCTCGGATAATAATCCGAGACGGATCGGATTCGGATATGTAAATAAATTAGCATTTGTGCTTTGATAACACGATAAACGTTCGTTTGACACTGGCACATCACATAAGAAATATTTCAAACAGGAAGGGGCCATGAAAAATAAGACAGAGGCATGTATGAAACAAAATATGCCCCGCTCCACTGCAACCCGCGAGAGCTCGAACGTGTCTCCAGTTGAGCTTAAGCTTTCTAAGCAATAGTAAGGGAAGTATTGAAATCAACATATTCCAACTGTAAGTACTCCCACAACGAAGCAAAAATTCGTGAGTGTTACATTTTTGTAGAGCGATATTTTTCGATTCCGCAGGCTGAAATACAATTATTTACATCCATGTGATTTTGGAACAAATTAAGACGTTCGAAACATTTAACTCCGCAAATTTTTTCCGACATTTTCCTGAAAAATCGCTAAGAAGCGGCGTTGGTCAGCAGAGACCTCTATTATGTACTTGGAAAATAATTATAGAGTAAAATCCGCATAAATTTTCTCTCAAAACCTCGTCGTGAGGTAACCGGGATTCCATATAAGTGGTTCTATGGAAGCTGCTTACCTCTCTCGATTCCAAAAAGCCATATTTTTTCATAGAACTTTATATATTTTTTTTCATGTGAGGTTTCGCGTTTCTTGAGGAAAATCTATTCAGAATGTTTTTCAGGGCATTGTGCATAGTTCATGATCAATATCCAACTGATTTCGAAAAACTTCAATTTTGTCCTCTTTCGTAGAATTTGGGTCCTGCAGCCAATTTTATTCCAAAATCGAGAATAAAGAACAGTCAAATCACAGGCATAAGGATGAATTACAACCGTGACTCCCCTTTTCGCGGATTCACTCCGCTGCGAGATCCTGCGACGGGATATGTACGTGCTGCAGAATGTGATATCTGCCATCGTGAAGTTGTCAAAAGGAGTGAAGCACATCTTACATCACATAGGTGAGGATGAAAAATCAAATTTGGAGACGAACAGAATATTTTTGGGCGTTTCCTAAAAATTTTATCGCATTCCTTGCAATATCCTATCGGAGATCAGAAAACGGAGATATATTCAATTGATCACCTTCTATCATGGAGGAAATGCAAGTAGGAAAAATTCCACCTTTTATTTAGGAAGCTTTTCGAGAACCTTCACAATCTTATTCGTTAACGCTCTCGTACGTTTTTTTTTCAAATCTGAATAATAAGCCACGGATGAAGAAAAAAGTTCACATTCGCATCACGTGAGATTCGTAGGAGTTCATAATCTCAATTTTTCTCAGAGCCATTATGCCATCAAAATAAATTCAATTTTTTTTTCAATTTATTATTACCAGATTTTACAACTAGTACAATGTACTAACTACAGAGATGCAATTTGCATCTGTGCGTAGACTGGAGATATTGTTTGGAAGATAATTGTTTGGAACAATAATATGGCACGACTCTGACGTTTATTTTCAGGATTCTCCCAAGTTTAAATCAGATTTGCTTCACAGTATATTGTATGTGAGACTTGTATTCGCAAAAACTACGATTTTTCGTAAAGACTGAATTTTCGGACTAGTCTGACCTTGAACTGGACAAGTTAGGAAAAATCATACGTCATACCCACACTGTAAAAAATTTTTCCGAAAAACTTCAACCAGCTGGTTGAATGAAAACTACAACCACACTGGTTGAATATTCGACGGTTGTGAGTATGGTGTTGAACAAGGGACCCGTAAGATGGACATTGGAGATAGATATTCGAGTGGTGGTCTCCGGACGACATTTATGGGTCAGAAAAACAAGTTCTTTCATTTTTTTCTCATAAACAAACAGAAAAAAAAACATGAGCGGTAGTCGCGTGAAATTTTTCGATTTGAACTCCAGGTTAAGCAACTTTCGGCGATTCATTATCCGGATTGGTGACCGCTCAGCTGGGGCTGCGACGCTTAGCTCGCGCAAAATATACGCCGACTCTTTTATAACGGGTATAATACGAGACCCACGAGATGAGGAGGTAGAGATGTCCGAACGGCAATTTGGGGTCAGAAAAAAAAGTTTTTTCGTGTTTTCCATAAAGAAATAGGCAAAAAACATGAGCGACAGTCGCCCGAAATTCTTTGATCTGAAAGCCAGCTTTAAGCATGTTGTTCGGATCAGCGCTGGTTTGGACATCTCTATCGTCTCATCTCATGGGACCTGTATTATACCCATTATAAAAGAGTCGGCATATTTTTTGCGCGAGCTAAGCGTCGCAGCCCAAGCCGAGCGGTCACCAATCCGGATACTGAATCACCGAAAAATTACTTAACCTGGATTTCCGATCGACAAGACTCATCGGAACTCAAGCACTAAAATAAATCCAACCACGTGGTTGAATGAAAAATTCAACCAGCTGGTTGAAAATTCAACCAGTCTGGTTGAAAATTCAACAAATTTTCCACAGTGCATATAATATGACAATTCAAAAAACTGAATTTGAATGCCACGGAAGCTCGCAGTAACATTCAGAACGTTATCCCACATTGTCCATGTATAAAGTTGCACTTTGCACCACTTGTGCATAGCTCATTCCGTGAAAGTAAGAAAAAAAAGTATACCAAAAATTTTCCAGAATATTTTGAAAAGACCCACGAGACGAAATTTGAACTCTCCGTTCCGAGTGAATTTTTTTGATAGTTACCAGTGATTTATTGAGTTTCTTCATCTCAAGCTTTTTGGACTCCGATAAGAGTAAAGACAGAAAGCATAAGTAGTACATGGAATGCAAAAATTTATGGCATTCGTTGCAAAGTTCCTTTTCTGTCGGCTCAAAGGGCTTGAAAGGCGTTGAAGCTCTTGTCATTTGTTTGCGATGTTGAATGATTAATTCCTTTTGGAGGGTACAGAATCACGTAGAAGAATGAATATTTCTGTGATCTTTATTATACACGATAAATTATTCACAGTGATAATTTTGAAATGCTCATTGGAGCATGTAATTCCGATGACTCTCGCTCCCTCTCAATTCTTTTCTCTGTCCACGATTACTCGAAAAACTTATAGCAGTCAAACATATCATTCATCATTGATGCAGGATGAGATGTGAGCGTGAGCAACAAGAGCAACTGCGGCGTGAAAATGAGCGTCGCGACGGTGAACGGCAACGCGAACAACAACGATATCAACGATAACAGTCACTCAAGCTGGTGATAATTAATCGAAATGACTTCAAATTATAACTCAAATGATTCTCACTATTTTTAATATGATTTGAGATTAAAAGTTTGTCTTCGAAAATCACTCTTCTTATCCATGATCTACACCCGAAACAACGCCAGGCCAAAGAATTTTGATGGATTGAATTATGCATATAAATTCAAGATTTATAACAACTGATAAGGAATGGTGCTTCGTTACTCCTAACCAAGAAAAAAACTACACAAAATCTGTAAGCTTTAAAAAAATCTTCATCAACCAGCAAGTTACTAGAACAGATCCTAGAGTACTAGTGGCTCAATTCAAAATTTCGAGCGATTTTGGAAGTGATCATGTTTTTTCTTATCTACAGAAGTTTCTATACGATTTTGGAATATTCCACTTCTACCCGTAGAAAATTTAATCAAAGGATTGAAATATGAGTTCTGGTGAGTTGAAAAAACAGTGCTGCAAAATAGACTACTGAAAACTTAAACATTGAATACCTTGCTAATAATAGCCAATCCTCTAAGAATATCTAATAATTACTTGGGGACCATGATGCGCTCTGTGCTCTATACGAGTCATAAGGACTTTAAAAGTCGCTCTTGAGTGGTGTTTTCATACACAAACAGCTATCTCTGTGAAAGAGGATTCTTCTCAGTGGAAGTCTAGGTACATTCCGCAGAAAAAAAAACCGTTCTGCCTTATCTGTCTCATTCATTTGGTATCTTTGTGCTGGATCAATGATAGTAATGACGAGTGCACCACGAAGTTGGAAGTGTATTCATAACAATGGGACAATTATTAACGATTAGATCTCAAAATTTTTGAAGAATTCTGAAGAGCACCATTTCTCTTCGCATGAATTATCAAAAGAAATGTGACCATGATCGGGTTTGTCTTCAAAAATTTTCCGAGGATTACACAAGTATATCAAGGGCAGGTCAAAAATTTGCAGATTGGAAAGCGATGCCAAGTACATTTCAAGGATTGTAATTGTCATTATTGGACACTCTGAAAACTGCCGTAGGTTTTGCTCCGATTGGTGAAATTTGAACCCCGAAGAATTCAAATGCGAAATCTTAGCATGATCGCCACATATTATGGTTGAAACATTTTGTAATGGATCTGAATTTGTTTGACTATGAAGTTGCTCAGATCTCATAACACGTAGGCTTATCCTCCATTTTTATAATTTTTTGTTTTTTTTTACTGGTAAAGTAGTACATCTATTAAATCGTCAAAATCGCATTTTTGATCGTCTGTGCGCAAATGAGTCATTTGCACACTGTTTGTCGCTTTTCATTTGCTCACAGAAGATCAAAATAGTATATTATGATACAAGGGCGAAAACGATGGTTTTCGCACTTTGAGTGACTTTTTTAGGCCCGAGCCGCAGGCGAGGGTCCAAATAGTCACGAGAAAGCGAAAACCATTGCGCCCGAGTGTCATACTATGGTTTTTGATCTTCTGTGAGCAAATTGAAAGCGAAAAGCAGTGTGCAAATGACTTATTCGCGCACAGACGATCAAAAAACATAGTATGATACTCGGGCGCAACGGTTTCCGCTTCCTCGTGACTGTTTAGACCCTCGCCTGCGGCTCGGGCCTAAAAAGTCACCCGAAGTGCGAAAACCACCATTTGCTCCCTTGCATCATAATATACTATTGAAGAGTTGACAAGGAGGGAAATTTCAGAAATCCAAGAAGTTTGTGGGTGATTGATTAAGGAATCTGGCGGAACAAAACTTAGTACAAACCAGAATAAATAATATGGAGTCAACTCACTATCGATGCATTTTGTCGCCGGATGGACCGATGAGTAAGTAACAAATTATTTTTACGTGTGAAGCAAATGTAAATCTGGAGCAAATGATACAGCTTCATACAACACGCATCAAAATATATCACCTCACTATTGCCCGGGATTTGAGGATCTGAATATACCCTGTGAAATAGCCGTAATAAATACCTGGCGTCTATGTTGATAAAAGTAGTGTTATGCACAAATTTTATCTCTATTCAGTTAATCACGATCAAAATCATAGGTAATCTCATTGGATACTTCATAAGATGTTTGAATACAGATCCATGAAAATAATAGTCCGTTAATCATGGAACATATATTTTTATTCAAGTATTAGTGTAACTTTGAGGAACTAACATTTTCGAGACTCAATGACATTCTTGTTCAAGTAGGTTCGAGTGCTGATATATCCTAAGTCTGCGGTACCACAAAATGATCTGAAAATGAATGATTCAAGTCGTTCTTTGAGCGAGGATGACGAATGATTGAGTGATAACAATTTTTTTAATATTGGCAGTGTTATTTGAGAAGTTATAGTGCATGGTGTCAATCAACTCAATCTTTCATGGTTTTTCCCTCTGCTTACGCTTCACTTAACGAAACCTCTGTCTTCCATGGTTTCTTTTGGTATTGATTCTCGAGAGATCACAATCAATCCTAAGCACAAATGGCCTATAAACTATAAAGTGATAACTAGCACTAACAACTACAGTTGAGTCAAAGTCAGAAGAAACAAAAAGATGCAGTGCGTGATCGCCTATGATATATTCCTGCCTTACAACTGAAATATCACAATTTCGATCAATGTAACAGCTTAGTACAAGGGCTATAAATCCATACCATTCGATGAATCTTATGATGAAAGCTTCACATTGAGTAAATGATGACAGCTAAAAACTTATTTGAGGCAATAATAGCTATTGAGCAGCAAAGAAACTACGGGTCACACCTTTTTTGGCACACTAGCCCTACAGTATTGTATTAGTAAGATACAAATATCAGTCAGATACAAATCACTTTTTTCAAATAAGATTAAGTATACAAAAGACACAAAGCCATCAGTAATGAGACTAACCCTTAGTTACCTAGGTGGGATTTACTTACACTTCAACCTAGGTGGTAGCCAAATGGCACACTTCACGAAAATCGCTTTATTTCCGCAGTTTTCTTGTGGAATACCACGAATAAAAATTATTTTATATGCTTGCACCATTCCAGAATCAACATGAATTTCCTCCCCAACGTTTAGAGTACACATACTTTTTCAAAAAATTCCAGGAGATGTCATCTTTTTGCCTCTTTCCTAGGTTAAGCTGATGAAGAATTTTTCAAATTCTCAAAAAACTCTATCATTTTTGGCTAAGGTCGCTCTGCAAGTCATTTTTCTATTACAAAGAGACTTCAAAGAAGCTATTAGCATTTGATATGAAAGAATATTGTCCAAAATTGAAAATTTGACTTTTGGCGGTGATACATTTTAGGTACTCATTTTGGTGATATTTTGAAAAGAAATTTTTTCTTCATATTTTGAATTCGGTCCATTCAAAAGATAATACCAAAATATGAAATTACATGTAGGCCCCAGGTTCCCAAAAAATGAGTTCCGACTTTGAGGAACGATTGAAATTTTGCGTGTGCCAAAAGTCAACCACCTAGGTAATTAAGGGCTAATCTAATTGTACAAGTTTTACGTTAAGTAAATCATTATCATCAAGAACACATTTGTGGCACTAATAGCCATTAAATATTAAAAAAAACCAAGGTTGACACTCTTTTCCACACTCACAAGGGGAGGTCCAACCTTGTGGAACGCGGATCTTGATGACACTTTGGGAATCATCTTGTTTTAGTGAGAAATGAAGGTATCTCCAAGGATTTAATCCCATGGGCCTCCTATCCTGAGATACAGCTATGGAGATTAGCATTGCCAATATACGCCCACGTTGAAAATTCGTATATATAGATATACAAACAATGCTAACTTTCACAGCTGTATCTGGGGATAGGAGGCCCATGGGATCAAACCCGTGGAGATACCTTCATTTTGCACCAAAACGAGATGATTCCCAGAGTTTCATAAGGATCCGTATTCCACAAGTTTGGACCTCCTCTTGTTAGCCCTACAGTATGATATCAGCAAAACATAAATCATTCAACCTTAACGTAAGCTTATGGGAACAAGTTCAGATTCAAATTTTAGGAAGGATATAGTTAACTTGGAGGTAGAATTTGTTATAACAATCCTCTTGAAAATATCACACAGTGTCCTCAATAACTAGCGAGACAGATAGTGATTTCATGTCTAAACTCAAGTTCACAGGTTTTTAAAGGATTTTTACAATTTTATCAATGTTATTGATTACAACGTTGGGTGGAATTTTGAGAATGCTGAATGCTAATGAACTGAACTCTCTGTGGTCAGCCATAGCCAATCTCCAAAACTTTTCAGTCGAATAATTTGTGGTGGGATCAAACAGGCCCCTAAAGGTACCCATCCGCTCCATGTACAATGATACTGAGTCTAATCGAGTGAAGCTTTTGGTCAAAGAATCGAGTGCGTCTAGCATTTTTACTCTATCAAAGTCATCAACATATTTGTCTTGGCAAGAAGGCTGAAAGAATATTGTTAAATAGTGTATAGGCTGGAGGTATTCTTTAATGATATTCTCAGCGGATTGACTCAAAGTAGCTTCTGCTTTGGCAAATCTTATGATTTGCATGATAGCATTTGATAGGGATTTGTTATCCTGAAGTATGTCAGAATTCAAGTTTTCTACAGCATCATAGTATCTTTGGGGAATCTCGAAGGATGAACCTCTCACTGTGAAGACAACTTCCTCTGGAGTCAATCTACTTATGAGCATATCAGTACTCTGAATATAAAAAATTGACCTATTTATGTTGGTCAAGTCGAAGCGCTCAAGAATAAATTCAGTGTTGTGGATTATAAAGGTAACAAACACTTTATATTGGTTGTAGACCATATCGACTGACTTCATACAAAAGTCTTCGAAAGTTACTCTGTCGAGCACTAAAATTTTTTGACAATGCACAAATAGTTGATGGTCATTTCCATCTAGTGCAACGCTGACTAGATAACTATCTGTATCTTTGTCATCAATTTCGATTTTGTGAAATTGCACCAGCAAAAGACTGCTCAAATTTCTTATTAAACGAGCCTTGAATTCCTTATTTGATGCTGAAGGAAGAATCTCATCAGTCAATTCTTTTGATGATGGAATTTTGTAGGGGCACTTAATAGCTTCCAAAAAATTTTTTAAGTGGATAGATTGCGCTTCATTAAAGTCAATCCCAAACCTTGCCAACACTTTCAAGAATAGATAATTTTGTTCAGCAACTGACATACCCTGTGTTGAAGAAGGATTCTCGTTGCTTCGCCTCTTCTTGTGACTATTAGAATTAGCGGAACTTGAAACACAGTTAGTTGTGATAAGCACTTGGTTCACTGCAGGCACTGATATAGGGGGAGCTAATCTTCCAACCGATTGTCCAGGACTACTGCATGGTTGTTGAGGAATTGTTGCGGGGTGAGTTGATTCTGATTCAACTAAGCTGTTAGATGCTGAACAGACTGGGCGATGACAAACAGATTCAACATTCTCTCCTTCCTGTTCACCCTCATGATCATCTCCATCTGAGTCACATCCTTCATCATCTATTTGCAATTGAGACTTACTTCCATGTTTTGCATCACACACGACCCTGGAAAATGGAAATTGGTAAACTACATTTAGAAGGAGCATTATGGAGTGTAATGATACAGGAACAAGAACAGCGATATTCACCTATGCTGTAAGAGAAATTTATGGCTTTGTTTTCTGAATTTGACATTACACGTCAAGCAAAGGGCAAACTCAATTTTTGATACATTTGTATCAGGATTTCTTAATGCTTGGTACCCGTTCCACGCCGGCCCAAGTCCTCTGTGTCGCCCACGATTAGACTTTAACATGACGACACATGCAATCTGAAATAAATAAAATTCAAGTGACTTAGAAAATACATTAACACTTAGCCCAGATATAAAAAAACCGTATTCAATTTATATGCTGAAATTCATTATTATTTGTTCACGGGCTTTTTTGCAAGTTTTGCTGATGGAAAATCCTCATTCAATAATCCAAATTATGGTGTAATCATAAAGTTTTATATCATAGTGAACAAAATAGGCAGTAGTGAGTAGGGTTATGTGCGCGCTGTTCGCACATGCACGTGAAATAACGAGGAAAACTCGCCCACGACACGAGATCGCTTCTATGTCGGAATTGAAAATTCACTTACCTTTTAATCAGCTGGAAAAGACAAGAGGCGAGAGAATTTTATTCAAGATTGATGAAAAGTTCACCAACTGACGCCGATACTACGTTTGCTCCACGCAGCTCCACGCAAACTATACTAAATATACTAAGTATACTAACTATACCAACTATACCAGGTATACTATACCTGGTATAGTTGGTATTGTATACTTGGTATGGTAGGATGCCAACCCTGGCACCAAGCCATTCATCCGACTCGGCGCGCTCTCTTCGGGTGTCGTTGCACGTGAACAGGGCGTGTTCAGCGTCATCCCAGTTGTCCCCGCATGACTGACATGCTGGGGATATCCTTTTCTTGAACCGGGTTAGATAGGCACCGAAGCAACCGTGGTCACTCAGTGCTTGCGTCGTCCAGTAATCTATTTCTCCGTGGGTGCGTTCTGCCCACTTGGCTACGTCACGGATCAGCCGATGCGTCCATCTTCCATCTGCAAATGACGAATTCCACTCAGATTGCCATTACTCAAGGGTGGTTCCCTTCTCGTTGTCGCGGATGATCTCCTTCATCGTTGGGGTGAGCACTCGTTCGGCTCCGATCACTTTTTGCCAGTCCCAGATTCTCACTCCCTCGGCGATGAGCAAGTGGATGGGTGACATCACCGCCAACACGCAAGGTGCGTCTCCCGACACGATGCGGTAGGCACGAATGCTCCCCAGAACCGCTCTCCGGTGGACAGGCCCCATCCTCTTCTCGATGACGGCCTTCTCTACTCTCTTCCCCCACACGGGTGCACCGTAGAGCACGATGGAATCGCTCATAGTGTCGAGCAGTTTGCGCCTCTTCTGTTTCGGTCCTCCGATAATCGGCATCAGCCGCTGAAGCGCGGCACCGACCCTGCTCGCCTTCTAGGCGGCCTCCTGGATGTGCTTCTCGAACGACCACTTATCGTCAAGCCATACGTCGAGGTATTTCAGCTCTATCTTGCGTGGGATCTGTTGCCCGTTGATGTGAAACCGGGGTAAGTCGAACTTCCTGCGTCTCGTGACCACGATCGCTTCGCACTTCTTGACAGCAAGCTCCAGGAGCCTGCTGATCGTCCACTCGTGGACTCGGGCCAGCGCCTCGTTTGCGCGTCTACCCAAGAGTTTCTCGTTGTCGGTCCAGACTATGAGTCCCGCATCGTCCGCAAAAGCCACGATTATCACTCCTTCTGGCAGTTCGATAGACAGTTAACTGTCGTACTGGGTGTTCCAGTTGAACGGTCCGAAAACCGATCCCTGTCCAATTCCGCCGGACAGCACCCGAATCTCTTGTCCCTCGTCGGTGTCGTACACGAGGGTCCTGTTCCGCAGGTAGTCACTCGTGACGGCTAGTAGATTGGGGGACACTTTACCTGCTTGGGATTGATAGACTCGCTCCCAGCTCGCGCAGTTGAATGCGTTCTTTATGTCCAACGCAACGATGGCACAGAATCCTCCTCTTCCTTGGTATGGGTTCCCTACCGATGCTTGAACCCGTTCTTGGACCTCCTGAATCGCGTGCACAGTGCTTCGTTCCTTCCGGGACCCGAACTGCATTGGTGACAGCCCGCCGCTCTCTCCGTAAGCTTTCTCTACCCTGTTAATCACCATCCTCTCATACATTTTCCCGATATTGTCGAGCATGCTGAGAGGGCGTTGACCTCCTTGACCTTAAGGTATCAGGACCAGCTTCTGGCGTTTCCACTTGTCCGGGGAAACTCCCGCGCTCAGACAGATGTTGAAGAGATCCAGGAGTGAACCTGGCTTGTATGTGAAGACCAATTTCAGAGCCTCGTTTGGAATGCCATCCAGGCCAGGAGCCTTGCCGTTTGGCAGCCTCTTCGCCGCTATGAGTAGCTCTTGCAAAGTGAAGAGCGGGATCGTCGCTCTCCGGAGGGAATGTGACTCTAGATTCTCCTGCTGGGAAGAGGTTCTCCACAATGCTGCGCAAGGTAGCTGCATCGGTCGGTGCTGGGTTGCCACTCCGGGGTTGGACATAACCACGCGTTATCGCGTACCGCACGGGTTTCCATTAATCATGTCGCACGATTCACCCCAGCATTTCTCTTTGCTTCTCCGGATGGCTCAAACAAGGGCCTTCTTTGCTTCTCTGTACGCTCTGTCATCCTCCGCCAGTGATGGTCGTTTCAGTCTCCTCGATCGCCACGCGGTTCTCCTTTTCTTATTGCTCGTTCTTCGTAGAGCTTTTATCTCGTCGGTGATTCAGTACTCTGGTTTCCTCCAAAAGCATGATGTTGTCTTGCGAGGCATCGATGCGTCACAAGCTCTCGTGATGATGGTCGTCACCATATCCACAGCCTCGTCCGCGCCGATGTTCATCGGGAGATGTTCGGCTGTTTCCATCGATTCCCGGAATTTTCCCTCATCCAGCTTGCGTACCTGCCACCCCGTCGGTCGCGGTCTGCGTGTCGTCTGTCTCTGTCTGTCAGTCCTAGGCCGAAACCGAATATGTCGATGGTCACTCAATGTCTCCGTGTCCACGACCACCCACGATGTCATACGTCCCATGAGCGATGGGCTCATGAACGTCAGGTCGAGGAACGATGACGAACCTCCCTTCCGGGACCAAGTGTCGTGCCGGAAATAGGTGATAACCCCCGTCTCGTACGCGAGCACTAATCCTAATGCCTCCATGTCATCAGCGAGTATCACCCCCCGTCTTTCGCGCTGCCCCACTCTCCAAGTCGGTCCTTGGAGTTGGAATCCCCCGCGATTATAACTGCCCCCCCCCCATTGCCTCACATCTTCTTCTAGGTCATGGAGCTCGTTTCCGAATTCGTGCGCCTTGAGCGACGGCGAATAGTAGCAACTGTAGACTGCTGTGCCCCCTATGGTCTTTCGAGCGAAACCGCGGCCACTAACAGCTGGTCCAGTTTCACGGATCGGAGGATTCGTGATCTGGATTACGACGGTCCACCGGTGATCGAATGTGGATCGAGAGAATTCGCGCTTCCGGGGTGGTTCGGAGATAATCAGAACATCGATCCCTCCTTCTTTGGCAACAGCGTGTAGGAGATCTTCTGCATCCTCGCTCTTCCTGAGAATGGCTTGGATGAAGCTTGTCATTTCTTCCTTTCCTGCGTCTATATGTGGCTCTTGCCCTCTGGTACGCAGTGCAGTTGCTGGCTCCAGATCTGTGGTCAGATTTGGATCCGATCGCCGCACAGCTTAGGCATTTTGGTTTTTCCTTGCAAGTTGCGGCAAGGTGCCCTGGTTCGTCGCATTGGAAGCAGAGTTTTGGTTTCCGTCCCCCTGCCCTCTGTGTTTCGCACTCCGAGGCCTTGTGGCCGTACTCTAAGCAGTTATAGCACCGTGGGATGCCACCCTTCTCGCGGATCCTGGCTCTGCCCCGTCCAACCTTTGGCTCCTTCCAGTCGAGGAGATGGTGGGCCAGTCTCGTTGCGATCGAGACAACAGCAGTTTGGGTGCCGCGGTAGCCACTCCGGATGGACTCGACTACAACGGGTCCCTTCTCGTTCTCTGGTACAGCCTTCGCGAGGTCATTCCGCACCTTGATTACGCGACATCGAAGTCGACTCCAAGCACCTCGAGGGTCGTGCTGTTCGCTGGACAGGGAACAGCTCCTCCTTGCCCGATGACTGGTGCCAAGGCTGCCTTGACGGCGGCGACATTGGTGCACTTCTTGAGTTCAAGAAGGACTTGGCCATCCCGGGTCTTGCGGATGCCCGTCACCTTAGAGCCCACTTCTTCATCAAGGTCATCCGTTTTCATCTTGCGCAGCATGTCTGCGTAGGTTAGCCCACCTTGGTTGGACGTAACGAGGACGGCTTCGGGTTTCACCCTTCCCGACTTCATTTTCGCTTTCTCTCCGGTGGCATCGTTCGATTTACCGCTCTTCTTCGCCCTTTTCGCTTGTTCCTTTGACACCACTTCCTTCCAAGGCCCATCCTACTCGGGCGGATTGGGCGTTGATGTCGAGCGCGGTGTTCCGAGACCTCCCGATGGAGGCCCGTATCGCGTCCCCTTCGAACCGCGTTGTTGCTCTGGTCGCGATCCCGGTTTCCCTGCCCCCTTCCCTGGAAGCCACTACCCGACGCGGCCGGTTTTTTTGTGGCCGGAGGCTGCACATTCTCCCTCGCTTTCAGGGTCTTTTCCGTTCCGAGTAGCGTTGTCTCGAAAGCGACCCCCTTCTTCCTGTCTGTCGCGAGTTGGCCTTCGAGCGCGTGGCTTTCGATGTCACCCTTGGTTCCTTCTGGGTTGCTGGGAACAGATTCCGCTATTCCCATAACCAATTTGAAGTGCTCGAGGAGAAGATATGTCTTCTCCTCCATCTCTTCCCGGCACGTTTCCAGGCCTTCCCATTTCCCGATGGGATCGCCTGCCTCGTTTCCACTCTTTTGTCGTGCCGCATCTCCGGATGAGAAGATAGGGTCAATCTCCATCCCATCAGAATTTCTATCGTGTACTCTCTTGTCGAGCGCACCGATTCCGGGAGTCAGGATTGTTCCGTTCCCCTGGGTCCGCCTTCGTGAACATGCAAACGAATATTGCGAAATAACCTTTCGCCGATTCAGTCCCTCGAGCACGCGAGAACAAGGCGTGGATCGGTCCTGCGAAGTCTACCTCAACTGCTTCAAAGGCCATGCGAGGCGTGACCCGAACAGCTGGCGAAGGAGCCATCTGCTGAAGCAACAGCCGAGCGCCAAAACGCGCACAACGAAGACACAACCTGTAGACACCTTGAACCAGTCTGACAATACGTGGAATCCACGCCCAACGAAATAGTTCACTGATCATAAGCTGAACACCACCATGCAAGGTATCTCGATGCAGTCCCTCCACCAACCGACGAATGGAATTACTACGCGCTGACAAGATGATACGGTGTCTTTCTGCATAGGATAGATCACCATTTTGCAACCGACCACCTACTCTGAGGAGTCCTCGAGGATACGAGTACGGCGCAAGACGACGTAGTTCGCTTTTGATCGGTAAAGGACGTTTGCTCTCGAGAGCGTCAATTTCATCTGCATAGTAACGTCTCTGTGCGGCTTTAAACATTGCGAATTTTGTGGCACGACGTTCATCACGTGTGAGGAATGAAGTATTCCAATCACGTTTCTTTCGAGCAGCTTTGAATTTCCACCGATAGATAAATGCAACATTTCGAATGTGTTTGGAAAATGACGACCATTTTTCCCGTGGCTCTAATACGTCAGGATTCATGTTGTTGTCATTACAAACAGCTACGTTCACGCAGACCTCCAAATTATCTTGCGACTCGAGGCTAGATCGCGACGGCCATTGAGAAGGATCTTTAGTAATACAATGCGGCCCGTACCACCACAACTCAGAATTTTTCAATTCCTGAATGGTTTTCCCCGGGTTGCGAAGTCTGCGGGTTTTTCATCAGTTGGAACATGATCCCATTTTGCTGACTCTATTTGCGACAAATATTTCCCAGCGCGATGGTAGTCCGGCTATCCAATCAAATACTACTTTTGAATCCGACCAATAAAAAATTGCCGATGCACGATGCTGAAGTTGAGGCTCTATATTTCTTATCAACTGTACAAGTAATAGTGCTGCACACAGCTCAAGACGTGGTAAAGACTGTGTTTTTATCGGAGCTACCCTATTCTTCGACATCAACAAGAATGATGATCTCCCAGGAAATACCAAATAAATCGCAGCTGAATAAGCAGACCTCAATGCATCCGCGAATCCATGCAATGCCCAAGGGGGAAATAGCTAATATTCCATACTGTAGATACTTGGCTTATAACTGTACGTCTCTGCTCGTACCTGTCGATACTCGCAATAGTAATTCCTGCTACCTACATAGTACGGAATGGGTATGTGATGGATTTTGGAGAGGCGCTCCAAATGCACGCAACAGTAGTTACCAGTATGTGACGGGTACTGAACAAGTATGTGACGGATTCTGGAGTCCTTGTTCAGCGAGCCGCATGGCAGTAAATTCGTGTATGTGCCAAGTACGGATCGAGTACGTGACGGACTCTAAGAGCGGGTCACGGGGTACCATGAGGCAGTAGTTGCCAGCACGTAATAGGAACGGGACAAGTATGTGACGGACTCCGTGAACGCAGCTGGTCTGATTCAACCTACCTTGAATGACGGTGTCTCCTGCTACGTAATTATCACGCAGAGAATTAACTAATTTATTAATTAACTGACTAATTAATGAATTAGCCTGCTCGAATTTCACACGAGCCTTACCGTGATGCTCTACACTCACGAAGGTCAAAAAAATGAAAAAACACAGCGCACGGGAATGAAATTTTGACCCCTTTTTCGATAATAATTTATTTTGGCGACTCTGGATCGCCAAAATTATGATTGCGCCAATAATACGTCAAAAGTCACCCTTTGTGGGAGTATTCGAGTGAAATTTCACTTGTATCGAGTTGTTTTTTCACTCGATCCTCGAGTTGCTTACAATTTCCAGTATAAAAAAACTGAATATTTATATATTGTGGAACGATATTGAGCCTAAAATGCTAAATGAGAACAATGGAACTGCATAAAGAATGAGAAAAACACTTTCAACAAAGTTTAGTATGAATTCATGATTGGCTGTCGCTGGGGTTTGAACCTGGTTCCCTTGCTTTATCTTCTCTGTTCGTTATTTATTACGTCAACCATCCAACCAACTAAGCCATAGGGGATATCGACGAGAGAGACTGAGAAAACAGTGATGAGGGCCGTTATGACAACCAATCGTAAATTTCTCGACAAAAGTGGTTTACTGTAAGTCCGAGTATGACTATTTTTACTGCTCTACGTAAAATAGCCTGATTCACTGTTTTTCGTCTAATATGGCTATAGAAACCCGTATGAAATCCAAATCTCATGATTACAATGAATGATTCGATATGAATAATTGCTATCTACGAATTGAACCTCAATGTTTGGGATGAAACGCACGGTAGAATTGAAGCCCAAGTCCTGTTTGCATCAAGAACCTGATAGTAAGAGTGTCCAGATGATGATGTTGACTTAGAAGTAATTCTACGAGAAAACGATATATGGTCGACAGTTGGATCTCAGATTTCTTTCTAAGTGAATTTTTTCGATTTTTTAGGTTGGAAAATGAACTTCCTTCACCATAAAAGAAATTACAAAAATTTTTTTCGGACCCCGGTACACAAATCAAAATCATGTTTTCAACTTTTTTTTGCAAAATTTCCGTAACTCTTTCACACACAAATCGTTACAGCTCAAAAATAACCGCAGATAGAAGGACGCGGTTCGGCGCATCCGAAAGGTGAACAAAAAGCCTATCAGAAACCACTTCGGAGATCTGGTTCCCATAGAACCTTGATTATATATGGATGATTCCGTGAAAATCATCTTTCATTTTTTTTCTCAAAAAGCTATTTTTTTGGGAGATTTGAAAGTGCATATTTTCATGTAAAAAGTTGTGTTCTCCACGAATAAAATATTTTCACTCAGAATTTTTGGATTTCAAGCTGTTTTCTGGGCATTTTTTCGATTCCAATGACAGAAAACCTCAATTTTCTGCGCATGCGCAAGATTTTAGAATTCCAGAACAAATTCTTTTGAGAAGCTGAGAAAAGTTCCTTTAAAATGACTTCTTGGTGAACTTGAATCCGTTGATTTAAACCAAAGTTACAGTGACTTTTGACAGCCACTACGAAAAGCAGCTTGGTGCGAGGCCGCATGTTTGCTCCAATCATTGCCTGGAAGCCTTCATGTTTTTGCTCGAATCGTTTTTCATCATTCGGGCGCTGTAACTCCGCTTCTAGTTGATGAAATTGAACTTAACAAAAGGTCATTCCAAAGGAAATTTTCTCAGCTTCTCAAAAAAACTGGTTTTGGAATTCTCAAATCTCGCGCATGCGCAGGAAATTGAGGTGTTCTGTCATTGGAATCGAAAAAATGCCCAGAAAATAGCTTAAAACCCAAAAATGCATAGGTGAAAATAATTTATTCGTGGAGAACACAACTTTTTCATGGGAGAATGTACTTTTCAATCCTCTAAAAAAATAGCTTCTTAAGAAAAAAAATGGAAGATGATTTTCACGGAATCATCCATATATAATCGAGGTTCTATGAGAACCAGAACTCCAAAGTGGTTTTTGATAGGTTTCTTGCTCACCTTTCAGATGCGCCGAACCGCGTCCCTCTATCTGCGGTAATTTTTGAGCTATAACGATTTGAATGTGAGAAAGTTACGGAAATTTTGCAAAAAAAAGTTGAAAACATGATTTTGATTTGTGTACCGGGGTCCGAAAAAATTTTTTGTAATTTCTTTTATGGTGAAGGGAGTTCATTCTCCAACCTATAAAATCGAAAAAGTTCACTTAGAAAGAAATCTGAGATGCAACTGTCGACCATACATCGTTTTCTCGTGGAATTACTCCTAAGTCAACATCATTATCTTGACACTCTTACTATCACGTTCTTGATACGAATTAAGATGTGCAATCTGATGCAAACAGGACTTGTGCTTGAATTCTACCGTGCGTTTCATCCCAAACATTGAGATTCAATTCGTAGATAGCGATTATTCATATCGAATCATTCATTGTAATCATGAGATTTGGATTTCATACGGGTTTCTATAGCCATATTAGACGAAAAACAGTGAATCAGGCTATTTTACGTAGAGCAGTAAAAATAGTCATACTCAGACTTACAGTAAACCACTTTTGTCGAAAAATTTACGATTGGTTGTCATAACGGCCCTCATCACTGTTTTCTCAGTCTCTCTCGTCAATATCCCCGATGGCTCAGTTGGTTGGATGGTTGGCGTGATGAATAACGAACAGAGAAGATAAAGCAAGGGAACCAGGTTCAAACCCCAGCGACAGCCAATCATGAATTCATACTAAACTTTGTTGAAAGTGTTTTTCTCATTTTTTATGCAGTTCCATTGTTCTCATTTAGCATTTTAGTCTCAATATCGTTCCACAATATATGAATATTTATTTTTTTCATACTGGAAATTGTAAGCAACTCGAGGATCGAGTGGAAAAACAACTCGATCCAAGTGAAATTTCACTCGAATACTTCCACAAAGGGTCACTTTCGACGTATTATTGGCGCAATCATTAGTTTGGCGATCCAGAGTCGCCAAAAAAAATTATTTTTGAAAAAGGGGTCGAAATTTCATTCCCGTGCGCTGTGTTTTTTCATTTTTTCGTCCTTCGTGAGCGTAGAGCGTCGCGGTGAGGCTCGTGTGAGATTCGAGCAGGCTAACTCATCAATTAGTCAGTTAATTAATAAATTAGTTAATTCTCTGCGTGATAATTACGTAGCAGGAGACACCGTCATTCAAGGTAGGTTGAATCAGACCAGCTGCGCTCACGGAGTCCGTCACATACTTGTCCCGTTCCTATTACGTGCTGGCAACTACTGCCTCATGGTACCCCGTGACCCGCTCTTAGAGTCCGTCACGTACTCGATCCGTACTTGGCACATACACGAATTTACTGCCATGCGGCTCGCTGAGCAAGGGCTCCAGAATCCGTCACGTACTTGTTCAGTACCCGTCACATACTGGAAACTACTGTTGCGTGCATTTGGAGCGCCTCTCCAAAATCCATCACATACCCATTCTGTACTGTGTAGGTAGCAGGAATTACTATTGCGAGTATTGACAGGTACGAGCGAATACGTACAGTTATAAGCCAAGTATCTACAGTATGGAATATTAGCTATTTCCCCCTTGGCAATTCCCAAACCGTAGAACTCGAAATACCCAGCCACCTAGAGACACGAATTAACGACAACTCCGGCATCTGCTCTCGCAGCTCGGTCCACTTATTTAGCAATTCTCCTTCGATGGGTGAGTCCCAATCAAATTTTGAAGACACAGTTCCTGTAATAAAATTTTTCCTTGGACAAGAAACGGAGCCAGCCAACCTAACGGATCGAACAACCTCGAAATTTCAGACAAGATGGTCTTCTTTGTTATAGCATCAGCTTTCACCGGCATCTCGACCCTGAAAAAGAATTCATCCGAATTGGTCGACCACTTGATTCCGAGAGTTGAGACGACTTCATGTTTTCAAACGTCGAGCTCGATCTCTGGCTTGGACTCCACCCCCTGTAGTAGCTTGGGTTCATTCGCCGCCCATTCATTGAGAGGAATTTCAGCTCTTCGCAAAATAGCAATCAATTGATTGCGAGCGTCTAGAGCTTGTTCAAGGGTATCCTCACCACCATACATGTCATCAACATAGCGCAACACGATGCTAGCCGCGAGTGAGAATTCTTCTCCGAATCGTTCCGCTAGAAAAAACAGTGCTTGATTCGCCAAGTATGGCGCACAAGCTGTTCCGTAAGTCACCGTTGTCATGATGTATTCGACAATTTTTTGAAAGTTCGAATCTCTTTACAAAATACGTTGTAGATTGCAGTCATCTGGGTGTACTCGAATATGTCGAAATATTTTCACTATATCAGCGGAGAATGCATGAAAAATCTCCATCGAGTGATCATGAGGGCAATATCAACTTGTCATTTTGGGCCGGGTAGTAAATAATCATTGATACTCTTTCCGTTACCATTCCGTTAAGATGCGTTGAAGACTACCCGAATTTTGTCGCTCCCACGTTGAAAAACTGCGTGATGTGGTAGGTAGACGACAGGCCCCGATGTTGGTGTATCAGCTGCTTGCTCCATGTGGCCAAGCTCCTCATATTCTTTCATGAAGTTGGTGTATGCTGTCTCCAAATGCTGATTGCGTTGACGGGTCCTCTCGGATCGCAGCAAACAGGCAACAGCAATATCCCTCGAATCTTGAAAAAGAGGTATTTCAGTCTGTGATAGTGGCAGCCTGACTACAATTCTACCATCAGAATCGAACGCTACTGTTGATTTAAAATATTCCTCACAGTATTCGTCATCTGGGTATAGGCGACGTGATGAGCTGTTATCCTCCGACGAGGATTATCGTAACTCCGACATAATTTATCCCAGGCAAGTTGAAAATTAGTACCCTCAGGCTTCGTGCCTCGCGATGTGTCTGCTGCAACCCCCTGCACTGCACCGAGAAGATATTGTAGTTTTGAAGCGTCTGAGTATGATTTTTTCAAGAAGCCTCAGAACGAGCTTTGAACGAGTCCCAGTCTTCCTGTTTGCCAGAGAA
This sequence comes from Eretmocerus hayati, assembly GCA_029851415.1. Taxonomy (NCBI): domain Eukaryota; kingdom Metazoa; phylum Arthropoda; class Insecta; order Hymenoptera; family Aphelinidae; genus Eretmocerus; species Eretmocerus hayati. The sequence goes on from CM056744.1 coordinate 47,248,683, forward strand.
TGTGGGCAATGTCATGGAAGGAACGGCTTGTAATTTTGACGCAGATTTCAAAAACCGTTCGAATTGATACGCTTGCTGCGCTTGTATTTGAGCAATCGAAATCGCCTCTGTAAATGAGAAATCACCCGGTTGACCAGCGACGCTTCGATTCTCTTGTGCAGGAGGTGCAGGCATCCACAATTGCAGTGTGGCGTGTTGAAGAGCAACGGCATCCCCATCGTCCAAAAAACAATCCTCCGAAAAATATTCATGATCGGGAATCAGTTGTTTGTGTGCGTACGCGAACGCATGACGATCTTGAAACTCGACCCGATAATCATTTAAATCCGAGAGCTTTCTTGTTCCGTACGCCGGTTGCGAACGCGCTTCTTCATTTGCCGACTTTTTGGCGTTTCCAATAAAATTAAAGATGTAGCCTCGAATGCGTGTTAGACACTTTGCTTTGATTCCAGTTGCTGTTGGCGGTGCCATGACTAGTACCGAACAACTACTAAATTCGGAATGCTAATAAATAACAATAGGTCACGAAAAAATTTCTGGCTACCTCAAACTAAAGTAAAAATAAAAAATTTTCGGGATCGAGTTTCAAGCTAAAAAAACGATAGTTCACGGGGACAATACGAACACTGAAGAGCTAGCCACCGGTGCGTCACGTCCGCACGGGTGTAGCAAGCCACAAGATGACGAATATGCTGGCTTACGCGAGCATAGAACAGCTGACAAGTCTGACTATACGAAGGCAGGCTTGTAGGCGAGACGCGTGACGAGGAGAGGAAGCGCGGTGCGGCAATAAGTTGCAACGCCGAACGCGCGATGTTACAACCACGCTAGGGGTATGTGCAGAGCCGTGCTGCAGCACAGCTGACCGCTCGAGATGGGCCGGGCAGGTGGGGAAGGAGGGGGGGGCACTAGCAAGATTGCGCGACTCGAGCCTCTTCAAGATCACCTGATGTATGTATGTATATATGAGTAAGTATGTATTGGAACGATACAACTTACAAACCGTGACAAGCCTGCCACGGCTACCTCCATCCTCTGCCCCCTGCTGGCTTCGTTGGCGAGGCGAAGGTGCTCAACGTCGTGGTGACGGGGCGTCGAGGCTGTAGCACGTGCTGATCCGGGGCGCAGATGGAAAGGCGCGATGAACCCGGTCAGCTGCTCGTAACGGCCCAAGTGTCGTTGAGCTGCTGCTTCCTTCCCTCTCGACGATGTGACTCGCCTCCTGGAGAGCCGGTCCGCTTCGTCGTCCGCTGCGCCGGTGCCGGGGATGCCTCGTGCGCGAGGCTCCGGTGCTGGTGTCTACGGAGTCGAGACGATGATGAGTAATTTTTTAGGGGGCAAGAAGCCACACCGGACACATCACTTCACGACCTTTTTCCGCCCAGCGACTCTCTCACTTTCCCGCGCGCACACAATTTTGCACCCTCCCCGGCACGATTTTCCAGATCACGACACAAAAAGGATCGGTTTGAGCTAAAACGCTCTGCTACCAAAAATTTTGGGGTGGGTTGATCAAAGCGGGAACTTCAGAGCCCATTCTACGAGATTTTGTCGTGATTTCTTAGGATGTGGGAGCGTGCAAGGTATTTTAAATAACAAGTCACTCTTTTCACTCAAAATCACTCAGCAGTATATGCTGCAATAAAATTTTTCACATATATGGCACAGAAGAGAGACCTTGAGATCGCGTACGGCACTTATACTGAATGAAAAATGGAAAATGAGAAAAATTGACTGAGTCGCGGGGCGCGCACCGGCGCAAAGATATTATGCGGAGACGCGGAAGCTGCTCACAACGTGCAGCTCCGCTAGCGAAGGCTGAATGGCGCAGCCCGAGTGATTCGAGCAGCTCGTCGCCCAGGACCTCGGTCACCACATACAAACGGTTCGTTTAAACCGACCAATTGACACAGAGCGAATAGATCATCCGATTTTGAGGAGAACGAAGGGGTAATAAGTGAATGACCGAGGCTTAGGCGCCGAGCTGCTCAAAAGTTCTCGAATGCTCATATTTACGCTGTGACGTGGTGAGTCTCGGGCCCCTTGGCCGCGCCTCACCCCGCCCCATCACGGTTCACCGGCGACGGCTCCGCGAACCGCGCAACACCCGTGCGCTGCTCGCTGTCCGTCGCAGGTGCACCGTCAGCGTTCCTGACAGCGCATTGCGCCTCCCCCCCCCCCCCCCCCCCCGAGGTACTACTTGCGGTCTGACCCGTCGTCGTGGACGACGAGCCGCGCAGCGGGCAGACCGCTCTGACCAACCTCAACACTCACTTCACCCTTTCTCGACCTCTCAAATTATCCTTCTGATTAAAAGTCCATCTATTACATATTTATGTGTTCCTTCCGGAAACCCGTTACCCATGTCACAACGCGAACATTCGGTAAAACCTTGTATTTCTCTATCGATAACTAGAACGAAGACATATCGCGATCGTTTGAAGATGGACGAAAATTCATCGAGTGCTTTACCCACACCACCGACCCTTACGATGACTACCTCACAGCTGGCGAGCGAGAGCCACACCAACAACACGCAACTACTGTCTACCATGATGAGTGCTGCTATCACAACACCCTCGCTATTAGATGGTGCGAATAACTTGAATACGGATGAGCCGGCATATAATGGATCATCCCATAATAACATCTTGCAGTTGCTTGAAAAACAGTTCCAAGCTGCCAATGATAAACAAGAGCGGAGACTGAAAGCGTTGGAGGGGAAGTTCGACACATCTGTGGATGCCCTGAATAAGCGTGTTGATGATCCCTCCGACATCCACACTGAACTCGCTGCCCATGATGCACGCTCAGACAATCTGGATGAGAAGCTGACCAAGGATATTTCAATGTTGCGCAACGAACTGGAGGCAGTATCTGATAGCATTTCACTACCGATTCCCGTGAATAATCCCACGACTGTACAGTACAAAGATGAAGCTGAGCTTATCGCATCTGGGATACCGCTGGACGTCACTCACTCTCCGATGGAGATTGCAAAAGCTTTACTGTCAGCCCTCGGACTTACCCATCTCTTAGTTGACATACTCGATGTCAAATTTTTTCCTCGAACATCTCCGAGAATTGACGGGATACCAGCCACCGCTTCGACAACAGCAGCAGCCCGTACTACACGTAACATTGTTATGAAATTCAAGTCCATACTCATCCGTGATTTTGTCATCTCTAGTCGCATAAATAAGAAAAATTTTACAGTGGCCGAAATTGTCAAGAACCCGTCAACAAGATCTATAGGTATGAGACCACTGTATCCAAGATCCGTATTTGAATTGCTCAAGAAAGCTCAAGTCAAATCCAATGAACTGAAATATCTCCAGCCTCGAGTCATTGGCTATATTGTTCATATGCGCAAAGATCCTACGTCGCCGCGAATCCCAATCCATTCAGAAGCACAGTTGGATTCATTCCAAGGATGATCTTTGCAACAGAGATCGAAACTTCATTTCCGAGAATTCTGCATTGTACATAGATATCTTTCATGCGAATGTGAATGGCATACTCACACACTTTGATGAAATTGAGTACTTCCTTCACACCTCACCTGAGTATATTTTTGCAATCACTGAAAGCAAACTCTGTTCACTGGATTGTGATGATGCAGTTGCAATCGATGATTATGTAATTGTCCGGAATGATAGAGTTGAGCGTCAAGGTGGAGGAGTTGCCATCTACATACGCAATTCATCATGCTCCAAGACCCTAGGGAGATCAGATAGCTCCTGTTACAACCAACCCGAATATTTGATTCTTGAAGTCACTTGCAAGAACGACTCATTCCTTTTTGCAGTAGTACATCGACCCTCTGAAGGTCCTTTCCCCTCTGAATTTTTTGAGGTCTTGTCAACATTTTTGCCTAAATACAGAAAAGTTGTGGTAACAGGTGTCTTCAACAGTAATATGAGCACTGAGAACGCAGCGTCTGAATTCATGGTGACCTCCCTGCAGAACTTTGCACTTGAACTAGTACTATCTGACCCGACCTACCATGTATTGAATGCACAGCGTCAATTATCATATACTTGGCTTGACCTCTTTATAGTCAACTCTGTTGCAATAATTGATTCATATTCTAAGCCAATCTTATCATTCACAGTAGCCTATGATAGCATAGACCTGCGAATTAAATTTGACCATCCTGCCATCGAGAAACGTACTGTAAAGAAACGTGATTTCAGAAACTTCCATCAGAATGGATACCATTGTACCCTGAATATAGCCCTGAGTCAATTACCATACGAGGTTAGTTTAGATGAAGAAGTCAACTCTTTTAATGCCGTAGTTACGAATATCCTTGACACATTTGCACCAATGCGTACAAGTGTGATCTCAGAAGCAGATGAACCTTGGGTTACACGCGATATTGGAAATCACATGAAAGTTTGATAAGACTTTTAATAGGGCTAAAAAAAACAGGATCAGTTCAAGTCATGGAAGAATATCGAGGTCTAAGAGCTGAGACGCAAAAAATGTTACGCGCAGCAAAGAATAACTACTATTCAAGTCAGATTAATGCAAGCAAAGATATGAATAAGCTGTGGAACTCTTTGAACAGACTTGGCATAACTGAATCACGGCATCCCCCTCACCATTCACCAATTTTTCACATCACACCATAAACCGACATTCCTCATCGATCTCAACCGCACCTTCACATAGTCTTCCAAATCCCTCATTCTCAGTGACACCTGCATCATCGATAGCTCCATTTTCTCTCACTGAAACATCTCTCGATGCAATCTACCATAATCAACTCAATGTGAACTCAAAGACCTTCGGTATTGATGGATTTACTATAAAAAGTCTCACTGATTCATGCCCCTCAATTCTGGAGCCACTGACTAACATCTTTAGTCAGCGTCTCCGGAGTGATGTTGCGGGAAACCCTATAAGTGAAGGAATTCTCCTGGCAAGTGAGAGTGAAGACGTTGATGGTAAGGTGTATGACCGAGTGCCTGCTGAGACTGGGCGGGAGTCTATTTCAAAAGTCAGGAATGGTGTCATTGTCATCTACGTGAATATGATCAATCCATGTATGAGAAATATTGGGGTTGTGTTGACGAGTCGGGCCATGCTGCACTATCTGTAGGGCTGGTTTTTCTGTCAGTGCAGTCAGTGTCTTGGTGTCGGGATGAGATGTATCCAACGAGTCAGCGTTCAGATCACTCACAGTTATTTTGTGACTGTCATCTCCTCACAGTCGGCGTGATGAGCCAAAAAACCCATCATTCTTCTGCATGGCGATTCTCGGAGGTCTATAAACTACCACGACTAATATTGGAGGAGAGTTGCCTTGCTTCACGCTACAAAAAATGAATCCAGGCACACCAGGCTCCCCTGGGCCAAAAGTATTAGATGAAACTCATTTTTCTACCTTAAAATCGTTGCCCTTATACATAGCAACCCCACCACCCACTCTGTTGCGACTCTGTCTCAACAGAAGAAAACCTGGAACGTGAACGAGACTGTCATCCTCATACTCATCTAGCTTCGACTTAGCCACCCCAGAAAGATGGTTTGAGAGATCGTTAGCGACGAGCAAGCACAGATGCTCGATATCATCTGTTACGTTTTAAGGGTCCTTCGATCCGTTCTCCGCTGAGCTCCTGGACGCAGCTGGAGGTTGTACAAAGGTTCGGTCAATGATCCAGGAAACAAGTGGTAGAATGCAATCGGTATTTATTCAATAAATAATACAATCCCGAGAGAGACTATAACTCGTGACTCTACTGATTCTATGATACGACGAGGCCAACACTGGCTGCGAATACTCGTCTTGAATGCGTCTACCGCGATGTGGTCCGGTCAACGATTCGTAATCGTCTAAGACTCTAGAAGCCCCTGTTCAGGCCTTTGTTGTATTCATATTCTGCTGCAATTCATATCCCCTCTTGCTTTTTGCTGATGCCTCGTGAGTCGAGTGCGGGCGTACATGAGTCAGCTCGAGGCCAATGTCCGCCTCTTGCTTGAGGTCAGTCATGACGTACCTGAAGCTTGCACATTCTCTACCGGTCAATGAATCGTTACGAACCTAGTCCCGTGACACGTCCGTTGGCCGTGTTTTCGCTCTCCGGAGCAATCAAAAAGATGTGGAAACATTTCTTAGTATGTATATCCCTTCAGTTTAAACGTTATCTTACATATCTCTACACCCGAAAATTAAGTACAATTTATACATTTATATGACAGGAAATGGTTATTGTCTACGCATTTGTAAGATTCCATTCCTTTTTCAAGTCTCTCTCGATTTCTCTCGACAAATTATAACATTGAGGTAAGTTCCTTCCAATTTTTTTTCTTTTTTGTACATATGGGTTGAATTTCTGGGGTCATCCTTTATTATCAACATAAATCTTATCCGCTGGTTATATATCATCCAAAAAGTAGGAGCTTCCGTTATTCCATCAGCTGGTTAATTATCATCCAAAGGGTGGGAGCTTCCGCTCCTTCCATCATCATCATCGTGTATTTTATCGGGTCGTTATATATCATTCAAAGAGTGTGAACTTCCCCTCATTCCTTGGATTGGGAGCGTTGACCCATCGGTCTTTTCACATTTGTGCAGGTTCGCGAGTCTCATGCCTCTTTCTCCTGGTTGAACTGTGTAAGTAACGGGTTGAATAGTACTGCATTCTGGTTGTCTCGACCATTTGACCATTGGTTCGTCCGTCTCTCGTTTGCGTGTCCTCTCATCTGAAACTGATCTACCAGTGATGAGACAAGGGACCCCCCCTGGCAAAGTACCTTCCATGCTACGAATGCTACCACTGCGATGAGGCATACCGCCCCCCCCCCCCGTGAGCGTTAATGTGTTTCGTAAAGCTTCGAATTTCTTAGACATAACTCTGAGTTGACTCATTCCTCGTGCCTTGTTGATAATTTCTTCCAGGTTTTCTCCTCTCTCTAGGGATCTCACGGGCGATTTGCCGCGGAGTTAGATGTTTGGTACCATTTCTAATTCTACTGCCGGGTTGCCTACTCCATGTGCCTTGTTTCCGTGAAGTATCGACGATATGTCTATTTGAGATCCGTTGAATAGGCTGGTCTCTGAAAATGTCGTAATTTGGCGTGATGCTACTAATCTTACGTTTTCTGTCCTAGCCCAACAGCCTGGGAGCAGCTCAAGCGTGCCCATCCCCTGTAACGTCAACTTTCGATTCGTGCCTTGCTCGCAATTGATATACATCTTTTCGGGCTCTTTCGATGAGTAGACCCACGCAATCTCCCTTTGGAGTCTCGCCCAGAAGGTTTCCTGCAATTTTGCTACTTCGAATTCGCAATCAGATAGGTTACTGACTTTCCTCCCGGCGATGAGTTTGATTTCGCATGGTGATGATTCGTCTATGTTTCTGACTGACTCTGTATCCTTACAAACGTAATTCTTCTCAAGGCGTTTGCATCTGCTCAAAGTTTCCGTTGCGATTGGTATATAGCTTTCCGTTTCCGTGTTTAACGCCGCGTACTCTGCGTCGGGCCATATGTATACGAATATCGAGCTTATTATTATCGAGCTTATTACTCTGTTTGACCGGGATAGGGGTAGCCTCATAGAGGTCGCACTCAGTATGACTTAATAATGGGAATTGGACATAGTAAATAAGGGTACGTGAACCGGATTGATAAGCTCGCTATTCCTAAGATATCCAGGAAAGATTCCGCTCCGTCTGTCTCGGGGAACTTGGCGTCTAACATGGTTTGCGCGATAGTTGACTTTGTTTTTTCGAATACCGCTGGTGGCATGAAGCGTGGGTGTGGCATGCCTCTGTATGCAAACATTACCGCGTTAGTTATTGATTCTGTGTCTAGCTCGTATTGCGTGACGCATCCAAGGCTATGAATAAGTCCCTGAAATCGTCTTCGCGCTTCTCCGCCTGGCTAAGCTCGTTTACCATTGCATCTAGTTTTCCCAGCTCGTTCTGGACGTCTTTGAACTGGTTATACATAATTTCGGTTTGGTTAGCTATCAGACTCGGAAGCTGATTTGTGTGGTTATTACTTCGCTGTAATAGGTCCTTAAGCTCAATTTCAGAGTCCTCGTCTAGGTTACCGAACAAAATTTTGTCGATTTTCCCGATGATTGGGAACCAAGATCGTTTTGCTCTGCTCCGCGCGGTGCTTGGCGTTGTACCCTGTATCATTTCCGCCAATCTATACGCTTCTTCACGTCTCTTGCATCCTCGCTACCAGTAATGAAATTTCTTCCTCGTGTGGGCATGCTAAGAGCTGCCTCTTTTTGAATAGTTCGTCACATTTGGTTTTGAGCTCCGTAAACGTAGATTCACGACACTCTAGATGTATAATCATTCCACCTTTTCCGTGATTAGTCCCGGATTTCGATGTATCGGACGTGGCTCCATATCTCCATCTCTATAACCCGCAATCCTGCTATGAGAATTCTTTTTTTGAAGTTGCGTTACGGGCGAGTGACGTTATATTCCGGGGAGAGCGATGTGCCGATCGAGAACTACCCGTTGTCGGTAAACACGAGATTCTTGCGTAGCTGACTGCTGGTCGAGTATTGGACCCTGTACCGTTTGCAATATACCGATAGTTCTAATGATACGTATTCAAGACTTACTATATTCGCAAGAATTGAATGGAAGTTTTGTTTCGTATGGTTTCTTTCCTTTGATTCCTGTTGATATAGAAAATTTCCCCTTTTGGCGGTATCTTTGCGCTTATGTTCTTTATGTGAGAGTTCTTGCCGCGGGCTTGCAGTTGCGTCCCGGATAGCCAAGAACCGGAGTCCACAGTCGGTTTCCCCGTGTGCAACAGAAAACAGAAATATGTTCTCGTAAGTAGTCTCGTTTCTACTGACTTTCTTTACTCAGCGGATGAATAAATGTCAATTCTTTGTTCTAGGCTGACTCATATTATCCTATACATATTCTTATATGTGATTGGGCGTATGATTTGTAATCTGCTCCGCCTTCGGTACCATACCCGGCCTGTCGCGGTGATACGTCCTATTAGGCGGGCTATGGAGCCCTTGCCTGATTTTGATGCTATCGTGAGTACCTATCTTATGATGTGGTTTGACAATTCCTGACATAGGTCAATTAATCATTTCTTTTTTTCTGCTTCTAGTTGATGCAGCTTCAAACTCTTATTGCTAGCCGGCAGGTTCATTTTCGGCCTGATGGCTTCTACCTCCGCTTATCTTTCTTGTTAGTTCCTGAATAGCCAACGACGACTTTCCTCGCCGTTATCTTATGGTTTATGTGTTAGTATTATTGTTCCCCGATCTCGACTGTCGGTGGTTTCTACTTAATGGAAACCTTACTTGTTACGGATTCTCATATGGCGAATCATGACTAGGTATACCCCTGCACCTACTGTTTCTCTTCCCTTTTTTTGAATTTTCCTAATTCTGGCCTTAACTTTAGTGCCTGTGTAATATTAGGTGGTTCGACAAAATCTAGTTACAGAGTGATACATTCGTTCGTCTATCTCATCAAATATAGCCGTGGTTGGCGAGAAACGTTTCATATACTTGTGAGTGTCGAATTATTCGAGCGCTGTGTGCGTTGTCTCGGTCATCCGATCCTTCCTATCATGAGATACTCCGGAAATTTCCTTGGCTGCGTAAACGCGATGGTAGAGTTGGCGCGTAGATAATTTTCTTGCAGTCTTGCAAAAAATAAGAGACCTTTCTGTCCGGGACTTATCGTACCCGCTTCAGTCTGCTCTTGGAAGTCGTAAAACTAACTCGCTCAATTTTGAGAGGAATTTGCTCCAAAACAATATAAAGATGGCTGATATTTCGAACGTTTGCGTGTCCGACATCAAACTTGAGCACGGTGTCGAGGATTTATGATCTGTTAATTCTGAGTTTGATCTCGTGTTTCACGGACACGTCGGTATTGCCCTTGACTCGCTATCTGGTGTTATCGCTGATTTCCCCCTTAAGTTCCATCGCGTGCACCCTGTATGCAAACTCATCGACTGTGAGGGTCAACCTGCCCCGATTGTGTATAATATGGATCCTCGGAGTGATCAGCTCGTGGTATCCGTGTCTCTCCGCCACGGCAGCCCTCCGTCTGATGAGGGTTTGCCTGTGGTGCGCTGTGCCAATCGTGATGAATCGAGGGCTGTCTCTCCGGTGAGCAGCTCACTTTTCGAACGCGTTAGGCCTTATTCAGGTGGCCGACATGGAGAATTCATCAAGCTATGCAAGGACTCTTGTGGAGATGTTGAAGACTTCGTTGATGTGTGCGGTGACGTTACTTCAAGTGAGTCCTTGATTGATTTCCCCGACATCATTGGGTCCGATGTACGTGATACGGCTACTGTTGCTAAGGACGGTTCATCGGCATCGGCAAGCGGTCAGTTAACTGTGGGTGATGGCTCTTTATGTTCATCTCTCGAGTCCGGTGGCCCGACCTTGTTCGTCGGACTCGAGATCTACCTGTTCTAACCGAAATCCGGCGCGACAGTGTGAAGAAATACGCTTGACTGAAGACCGGAGCCTTGAAGAGGCAGAAATTGGACCCTAAGTATTTGCATTAAAAAACTCGCAGGACAAGGAGGCGACGGCGTGGGGTCCGTCGATCGCGCGTCGCAAAAGAACCAAGACTTCGTCGCGACTCCGTCAAACTGGATATCACTGAACCTTTGAAGGAAAGAAGCGGTAATTATAGTGATAGTGAGACCGTCCTGATTGAGGGTCTCTCGAATACCGACGATGTGTTCCTTGATCCGACCCTGGGACCCTTGGCCGATCGATTTTATTGTGAATGTCCTTCATTACCTGTCAACGTCAGGGATATTCGCGCAGCTTCCTCGGCTTCTGTCGTTGTGAATCCCATGGCAAATATCTCGATTACTCGACGTGCTGTCAAGAGAGCACCAGGATTTTTGCGGACTCATGAAAACCAGCGGCGTAGCTGCAAGGATATTTTTTGACGAGCCTTCGGCGGTCTGGCGACCGATGTTTCCGATCGGGAGTACTGCCCTGCATGCTGTCTAGCTGCGCGGGATCGTCAAGCTTCTTCGATGTGTTATGCCTGCCTGTGAGTAGCGTATCCTGTGTGCTTTGTTTTGGACCTTTACCAAAGCGATTTCATTCGTCACCTTCCCCTTTTTTTCTAGCTCGGATCCTCAAAGTTGGCTTGATTGTTGAATGGGACCGGTGGCCCGGTGTCCAGAAGAATTCTTGTCTTTAGGAGCTGCTAAGCGTCATTTATTGTGCCAGGCTTTTTGCCACGACTGAACTAAATTGTCTCTCGCTAGTCTAAGTTTTCAAATATATGTGCTCTCGTATTTTCCTGAATTGACAATTTTGGCATTTTTCTTCGAGTGATTTCCCCCCCCCCCCATCCTACTATCCAGTTTCCTGTTAATTTCCCTTGGTAACTGTCACGTAGTTGGTTATTCTATTGATGGTTGGCTTTCTCTCTGATTTCAGTTTTTCTCCGAGGTTAGCTATGTAGTGTTGAGCTTCATGCACTATCCGTGATTCACAACCCGATTGAGAAGTTGGCGTGTCTCGAATTTTTCGAAATCTCAATTTCCTGTGAAGATTTAGTGCGCATGACCTATTTTTATGTCTTGAGTTGTGCAGACCCTGGGGATAAACCGCGAGGAGTCTCTGGGGATAAACCGTGAAAAGTTCTGTGTATCCATTTATACTGTCGCGTAGTGCGCATGATCTATTCTCAAGATGAGCAGACCCTGGGGATAAGCCGCGAGAAGTCCCTGGTGATAAGCTGCGGGAAGTTTTATGTATCCATTTATACTGCCGAGGTAGTGCCACGTAGTGCGCATGATCTATTCTTAACATGAGCAGACCCTGGGGATAAACCGCGAGAAGTCTCTGGGGATAAACCATGAGAAGTTCTGTGTATCCATTTATACTGCCACGTAGTGCGCATGATCTATTCTCAAGATGAGCAGACCCTGGGGATAAACCGCGAGAAGTCTCTGGTGATGAGGTGCGAAAAGTTTCATGTATCCATATATACTGCCCAGGTAGTGCCGCGTAGTGCGCATGATCTGTTCTCAAGATGAGCAGACTCTGGGTATTAACCGTCTCGATGCGACGGTGTGCATGAGAGCACGCGATACTCCAGCATTGGGGCTAGTTTTATATAACATGGCGGAATGTGGCCCCCAGTGCCCCTATGCGCGGCCCCGAGCTCGAGATCTGGTGAGAAAAAGGAGAGAGAGAACGAGTTCGATGTGGCCACTATCAGAGGGGATGGGGCGAGACGGATCAAAACATGCGACCGGCTAGTCCAGCAGAAGAGCATATCGAATTCAACGCAAAGGCGATGATGAATGAGATGTGCCGGGTTGTCGATTAACCTCTCCGAGGCTTTATCGCGTGATGTTGCTGCTGCCGCTAATTACTTCAGCCATTTTTTTGTGATGATTCATGTATTTCAGTTTTGGGGAAGCCGTTGTTTTTGCCTCCATCTCCGCGCTACTCACTGACCTTGATTTTGCGCTGGCAATCTTATTGTGATTACGAGAAAAGTGGTTGTTGTTTATGTTTTGTGAATAGTTTTATACAGATATGGAGTTGCTGCAGAAAGTGAGAAAACGAATTTTCCTTTTCTTCGACAGCGGAGTGTGAACCAGATTTTTGTGAACAATTTTTTTCTGTGAAAATGTTCGGAGTGCCAATTCTGTTCCTTGATAGATTTATCAACAAATGCTGAATTACATTTCATGAGACACTGTGTGCCACTTGATTTGTCAGTAAGCTCTAGAGTTAAGCTCAAATTGTCTTCTAAATGTGAATCTGTCGTTTCTCGGATTAATAACTGTTCCAAAGCTAAAATTATGGTTCAAGAGATATTGGACGGAATAGAGAACCCCTAACCCTAACAGTTATAGTGTCTTTATAGCTTTGAACTTCTTGTTTACCTGCGTAACTAAGCCTGCTTCGTACAATTTCTTCACTACATTCAAAGTTTCAACATTCACGCTCAATAATATTTCATGACTCCAACCATCATAACTAGATAGAATTGCGTTTTGATGTTGATCACAATGATTTTTGTGATTCAAATTGAAAAATATGATTGTGGATGATTGAGTTTTGACGTCTTCTTACAGAATGGGAACAGAATGAGATACCTTGGAGAAATCAGTGGCCAGCAGGCCTCCTTGATATAGTTTGACAATATATTGGGACTCAGTAAATCAAGTATCGGTATGGTGTACTGAAGACTGGGACTCATTGGATATTAGCCGTGGCTTATTCATTTGCTCACCTTTCTACCGAACATAATCAAGTGCAGGAGAAGTCATCAGCTACGGCTGATTGCTGCGACACTTCCTCCATCAATAGTTGATCAGAAAGATATACAGATCTATGTTTCACATAGGCATGAAAGCCTTTTCAAAAACGGATGATCTTAACTGTTTCAACAATCCATTAGTTTTCCTACAGCTATGTGATGTAGTTAGTTGTGAATTCAAAAATATTGAGGTACTTAGTGAGAAAGAAAGTCAGATTCTATTTTGTGTCAGAGAGGAGTTGAAAGACTATGTACACCCAATCGCTTCTCTTGTTCAAAACTAGTTGAGTCCTCTGAAAGGTTTTTGTAACTTGCATAGTAAATTAATCAACTGATGGAGCTCATTTCCAGGAGAAAATTTGAACTCGCATGCAATCATACATTATTGAAACTAAGGATTTTCTAGCAAAGTCTGTAACTTGGTTGGAAGGGAATTTTGATACAACTGGTCTCAATATGTTCAAAATGGAGTTTTTGGTGGAAATTCTCATTTCTTGTAAATATGTAGGTTTATGGAGATTGAATGGAATTTCGGTATTAATCAAGCAATAGATTTAGTCAAAAAAATCATAGCCTAGATAACCCAAATTGCCGAGAGATCAAGGTAGGAAAAGATGTTTTACTATGAAAGTGAACAATTTTAGCGGTTTCTCCTTAGACCTCCAGATCAATTTCGATTGGGAGAGGAGAGCAGCCAAATCACTGATCTCATTTTTGAGTGATTCTACGCAATTCACGGGAGAGCAAAAATCAGTCAAGTGGGATGTGGAAAAGGAAGCGTGGCGCGAAGAAGACAACATATACATCACACACGCGCGCAAAGGGACGGATAGATGAGTCCCTGGCCATGGGAGGTTCTGGGGGTTTTAAAGAAAAAGTGTTACTTACAACCGTTCGATTCTGGCGAGAGGAACGAGATGGTTGATTGGTGGAAGCATTTTTGTGATAAGAGGGATTTCTTTGAAGAAAATATTGGATTGAGTGGAAAAATTGATCAAAAATTTGCTGGACCCGAAACGAAGCTCCCTCTTTAAAGGGAGCAAGAATGTGGCAGAAAGATCAAGTTGTGATCTCTTGATGGACAGTTAAGCTCGTTCCTGAGTGCGCTTGCCGGTTTATTCGCCTTCTTAGGTTGAGGAACTGATTTTTCGTCTGACAGAAATTTCGGTACGGTCATCCGGGTATTGCGGGTTCATTTGCATTCCTGGATCGAATCTCCCCCCAACAAAGTTCTCGGTCCGGGCTTCCGGGTACTTGCAGGTAAATTTGCCTTCCTAGGTTTTAGGACCAATTCCTCCGCTGACAGAACTTTTAGTCCGGGCATCCGGGTACTTGCGGGTTTATTTGCCTTCCTGGATTTTAGGAGCGAATCTCCCCCAAACAAAATTTTCGGTCCGGGCTTCCGGGTACTTGCGGGTAAATTTGCCTTCCTAGGTTTTAGGATCGATTCCTCCGCTGACAGAATTTCCGGTCCGGGTATCCGGGTACTTGCGGGTTTATTTGCCTTCCTAGGTTTTAGGACTGATTTTTCCACCGACAGAACTTTCGGTCCGGGCATCCGGGTACTTGCGGGTTTGTTTGCCTTCCTAGGTTTAAGGATTGATTTTTCACCCGTCGGAGTTTTTGGTTGGTCATCCGGGTACTTGCGGGTTTATTTGCCTTCCTAGGTTTTAGGATCGATTCTCCCGCTGACAGAACTTTTGGTCCGGGCATCCGGGTACTTGCGGGTTCATTTGCCTTCCTGGGTTTTAGGATAGAATCTACCCCCGAAAAAATTTTCGGTCCGGGCATCCGCGTACTTGCGGGATAATTTGCCTGCCTGGGTTTTAGGATTATTTCCCCTCTACAAAGTTTTCGACCGGCATCCCGGCACTTGAAGGTTAGTTTCGAATCCGTGTATTTTGAAAATTATTCTCGCCCGGACAAAACTTTCGGTCTGAGCAAACGTCAGTTCAAGAATCATTTAAGCAGGTCCACTTTCTGTGAGATACCATATAATACTCACATTCAAGGTTACTGTGCTCTCAATGTTACTAAAATCCTAAGGAGGTGAAAATTACTCACTGAATCATGCATTCTTCACTGCATATTGTATCAAGCTGTACGGAATTCCCACCTTCATTAGCTCAATCTCAAAGAGTCATGATAAGGGTTCGAGTCAACTGATCAAAAACCTGACAGCGTCTGGTCCTTTTTACCCATCAAGAGAGTGAGCAAGTTCCCCAGTGAGATAAAATAGAGAGAGACAGAGAGCAAAAGAGAGTTTCAATAATGTATGACTGCATGCAAGTTCAAGTTTTCTCCTGGAAATGAGCTCCATCAGTCGATTAATTTACTATATAAGTTACAAAAACCTTTCAGAGGACTCAACTAGTTTTGAACAAGAGAAGCGATTGGGTGTGCATAGTCTTTCAACTCCTCTCTGACACAAAATACAATGTGACATTCTTTCTCACGGAGTACCTCAATATTTTTAAATTCACAACTAACTACATCACATAGCTGTAGGAAAACTAATGGATTGTTGAAACAGTTAAGATCATCCGTTTTTGACAAGGCTTTCATGCCTATGTGAAACATGGATCTGTATATCTTTCTGATCAACTATTGATGGAGGAAGTGTCGCAGCAATCAGCCGTAGCTGATCACTTTTCCTGCACTTGATTATGTTCAGTAGAAAGGTGAGCAAATGAATAAGCCACGGCTAATATCCAATGAGTCCCAGTCTTCAGTACACCATACCGATACTTGATTTACTGAGTCCCAAGATATTGTCAGACTATATCAAGGAGGCCTTCTGGCCACTGATTTCTCCAAGGTATCTCATTCTGTTCCCATTCTGTGAGAAGACGTCAAAACTCAATCATCCACAATCATATTTTTCAATTTGAATCACACCAATGGAGCTCATGAGAGATTCAAAAAACATTGTGATCAACATCAAAACGCAATGCTATCTAGTTATGATGGTTGGAGTCATGAAATATTATTGAGCGTGAATGTTGAAACTTTGAATGTAGTGAAGAAATTGTACGAAGCAGGCTTAGATACGCAAGTAAACAAGAAGTTGAAAGCTATAAAGACACTATAACTGTTAGGGTTAGGGGTTCTCTATTCCTTCCAATATCTCTTGAACCATAATTTTAGCTTTGGAACAGCTATTAATCCGAGGAACGACCGATTCACATTTTAAAGACAATTTGAGCTTAACTCTACAGCTTACTGACAAATCAAGTGGCACACAGTGTCTCATGATATGTAATTCAGCATTTGTTAATAAATCTATCAAGGAACAGAATGAGCACTCCGAACATTTTCACAGGTAAAAAATTGTTCACAAGAATCTGGTTAACACTCCGCTGTCGAAAAAGAGGAAAATTCGTTTTCTCACTTTCTGCAGCAACTCCATATCTGTATAAAACTATTCACAAAACATGAACAACAACCACTTTTCTCGTAATCACAATAAGATTGCCAGCGCAAAATCAAGGTCAGTGAGTAGCGCGGAGATGGAGGCAAAACCAACGGCTTCCCCAAAACTGAAATACATGAATCATCACACATACGCTGCTAAAAGTGATTAGCAGAATGCTTTCTCACGGCGTTATATGATGATAATTTTAATGAAAAAGAAAGTATCCTATATTTTGAGTTTTTCTTTCGAGGAAGAATTCCAGAGAGATTCGGGTCATCTGAAAGGAGGTTTTTCCAACAATATCTATTGTTTGATTAAGAGAAAATTTTGATATAGTCGGTTTAAAGATGATTAAACTGGAGTCCTTTGTGGAAATTCCCTTCCCCCGAAAAATTTTCTTATGAACAATGTTTTACGGATTTTATGAAAATTTCGTATCAGCCAATCGATTCAGAATGGCGCATAAGTAAGTCTTTAGGTCATTAGAATTGAGATAAATTAGTCGTAAAGGATGATACGAGAGAAAAATGAATATTAATTCTAATTTTCTACTACTTTTTGAGTTATTCTTTCGAGGAAGCTCCTTATAGAGATTCAGGCCATCTAGACTGAGGTTTTTTTAACAATATCCATCGTTTGGTTGAGACGGAATTACGATGCAGTGGGTTTGAAAAGGGTGAAAATGAAATATTTTGTGAAAATTTTGATTTTTTCGGAAATTTGAGATTTGTGAAGACTCAAATGAATTTCGGTATTAACCAATCGATAGATAATGCAGAAAAAACCATAGTTTAGGTCATTGGAATCGAGATAAATGAGTCATAAAAGAAGGTACGAGGAAAAAATGAATATTAAGTAAATTTCCCATCATTTTTTCAGTTATTCTTTAGAGGAAGCTTTTTAGAGAGATTTGGGCCTTCTAGTCTGAGGTTTTTTAAACAATATCCATCGTTTGGTTGAGACGGAATTTCGATTTAGTGGGTTTAAAAAGGGTCAAAATGAAATTTTTGGTGGAAATTTTGATTTTTTCGAAAATTTCAAATCTGTGAAGATTTTATAAAATTTCGGTATTAATCAATCGATAGATGATGCAGAAAAAACCATAGTTTAGGTCATTGGAATTGAGATAAATGAGTCACAAAAGAAGGTACGAGGAAAAAATGAATATTAAGGAAAATTTCCCATTATTTTTTCAGTTATTCTTTAGAGGAAGCCTTTTAGAGAGATTTGGGCCTTCTAGTCTGAGGTTTTGTTAACAATATCCATCGTTTGGTTGAGACGGAATTACGATGCAGTGGGTTTGAAAAAGATTAAAATGAAATTTTTGGTGAAAATTTTGATTTTTTCGAAAATTTGAGATCTGTGAAGATTTTATAAAATTTCGGTATTAACCAATCGATAGATCTTGCAGAAAAAACCATAGTTTAGGTGACTCAATTCGTGGTGAGACAGTGTGAGAAAGAGATATTTATGTATTAAAAGTCGAAATTCGAGCACTTTTGCTTGAAAAAGCCCATGGATCATATTTGACTGGGAGCCGAAAGCTGCCAAATCACTGGGCTCTCAGAAATTGGATTCTTCACAACTTGTAGAAAGCCAAAAGTTGATATGGTGAACAGAAAAAGAGAAAGCGTGTCCGATAGGAAACAACACACACACACACACACACATACACGGGAAAAGGGGTGCAAAGATGAGTCTCTGACGGGTTTGGAAGGGCATTAGGAGGAAAAGTTACCTACATTTGATAGATTTTGGCGAGAGGAAGAGAATGGTCCTTGGTATTTTTAGATAAAAGGAATTTTGTTGAATAATATGTTGGTTTTAATGAAAAATTTGATCAAATTTTCGTTGGGGTGAAAACAAAGCTTTCTCTTTAGAGAAAGCAAAAAATGGCTGGAGTAATTAGCGGCAGCAGCAACATCACGCGATAAAGCCTCGGAGAGGTTAATCGACAACCCGGCCCATCTCACTCATCATCGCCTTTGCGTTGAATTCGATATGCTCTTCTGCTGGACTGGCCGGTCGCATGTTTTGATCCGTCTCGCCCCATTCTCCCTGATTGTGGCCACATCGAACTCGCTCTCTTTCTCCTTTTTCTCACCAGATCGTGAGCTCGGGGCCGCGCATAGGGGCACTGGGGGCCAACTTCCGCAATGTTATATAAAAATAGCCCCAACGCTGCGATACTCTATCTGAATGCTGCTTAAGTCTACTCTGCACTTGAAGATTTTCCAACATATCGTGTACAAGGACTTTTCAGAGAGTTTGCCGTCGCTTGGTTGGAGGTGGAGACTGTTGGGAAGCTGTCTTTCAGATCGCAACCAGGTAAGGCACTCAAAAATTTTCTCCGTGCCGCATTGATTAAGGCCCAAAGCCCCAAAGGTGGTAAGATAGGTTATTGTTGATGGTTCATGGGTAAAGTGCCTTTTAGAGTGCCCAGTTTCTATTTAAAGGCTTAGATGCTTTAAATGTCTGAGGAAGCTGGATAGCGTGTAAATTTGTTACTGTGAATGATAATATCTGGCCATTATTGGTGGCAAAATCTTGGTTTTTGTTAGAGTAATAGCAAATTTCATGTGTCATTGGGTGTTACAAGTTTGGTTAGCTTTTGGGAGGCAAAAATTTTATTCGGTGGTCCAGGACCTTCAAAAATGATTGAAAAAGCTAGGTAAGGTATAAATCTATCTTAGTGAATGATAATATAGATGATCTGACCATTATTGGTGTCAGGATCTGAGTTTTGATTGGGATGCCAGCAAATCTCATATGTTGTTGGATGTGATGGGTTTAGTTAACTTTTGGGGTGCAAGAAATTTTCATTCAATGGTCCAGGACCTTCAAAAATGATTAGATAAGCTAGGTGAGGTGATAATCCATCATTATGAGTCATGATATAGTTGATCTGGCTATCATTGATGGCAAGATCTCAGCTCTTGTTAGAATACCATTGAATCCCATATGTCGTTGGATTAACAAGTTAGTTAACTTTTGGGGTGCAAAATTTTTATTCAATGGTCCAGGACCTTCGAAAATGATCAGATTAGCTAGGTAAGGTATGAATCTATCTTAGCAAATGATAATATAGTTGATCTGACCGTTATTGGTGTCAGGATCTAAGTTTTGGTTGAGGTTCCTCCGAAATTTCATGCTTTGGCTGATCTGTGAATTCATACTCCTTGGCTAGCAAAATTTTATCTGAGACCTTAGGACCCTTGAAGATGGTTATATGGGCAAATCTCACGAAGTATGCGGTTTGGCCGAACAGGCCTATTTTCACGTTGTCAGAACAACAGTCGCGTTATTTCCGCCGCTCGCATTAGATCATTTTGAAGATCTACTCATATTTAATAGTTCTGCATCATTCAGAAGTCTAAAAATTGCTATAGAAAGGTACTGGGAGACGCTTCTTCGTGACAAAATCACAATTTTCGACCGAACAGGGCCATAGTTCTCTCACGCCTTAGCTCGCCACAGGCGGGGCGGTTCACCGATCGGTCTGAAAATTGGATATGTGATGGATTATAATACATAGAAACATATAATTTTCGCCCGAGGCTGTGCCTATCAATGCGTCGGAGTGCCGATGATTCGTTGGAGCGAACTCCGATTCTACATTTTCTCCTGTATCGCTCTTCTAATGGATGCAGCACTCGGGGCGGTGAATATTTCGTATCTGTAGAAACGACATATTATTCTACATCCAAAAACCTACAAATCTAGCCCAAGAACGATAGTGTGCTCGATTCCGCACGACGATGCGGCTTGAAATGAGAAAAGTTATTTTCGCGTAAATGGGGTCAAAAAAATCGTTTTTCGTGTAGCACACGAAAATTTCGATTCCGTTGGGATGGAAACCACGTGTAAACTGATATTTGTACCTCAAGAAATGCCTATGAGAATCGCCCCTACTACAGCCTCATATCGGTCGCGATGCGAGGCTTGTGAGGATCGACAAATGACGAAAATGAGCGTTTCGACGGTTGAGGCACATCTACATTTTGTACCACAGACCTTCAGAAAACACTGTAAACCATTGAACTCATCTCTCTTCTTCTATTCCAACACCAAGGATGCCATGTATTCACATACACACGAGCCAATTAGAATTACGAAAATATGAGGGTCCCACGCAAATACATGGGAAAAACTTCTACACCCTCACAAATCCACGGCGGGGCTCCAAAATGATTTACGCAAGTATTTCATCATTGTTTGAGCATTACTTGGACCAAACAAAAGTTTATCGGAGATGTGCTGCCATTCTGGAAATTCTCGAAATTTCAAAGTCGAAACCGCATAGTTCCTGAGATTTGCCCATATATGCTAGATGAGTCCTAGATCTATCAGTCCAGATGATAATATAGTTGATTTGGCCCATATTAGTGTCAAGATCCAAGTTATAGTTGAGGCTCAATCGAAATCCCAGGGTTCGGTAGATATATGAGTTTATATAACTTCTTGGCTATCAAAATTTTGTCTGAGCTCTCAGGACCCTTGAGATTGGTTGGATAATCTAAGTAAAGTGTTCCTTCACTGTTTTGAAACGGTTAGAACACTTGAGGCCTGGAAAGTTAGTCGGGGTATGGAGTTGAAAGTCAAAATCTGAGAAATTTCATTTTTCGATGGAAAAAACTGATTTTGGCTATATCTTCCTTCCTTTTGCTCCTATCTCGTTGAAATTCCGTATTGTGGTATATCTCCTAGTCTAGTTTGATGAAAAATTATCCCTGTGTGGGTCACTATTGTGTAACTTGGTCTGTGATGGTAGAGTCTGATTTTTATTTGAATTGGCTGGGAACGAGTGCTGCTGGGTGTGATAGAATCATGTTTTGTTATATTCCCTTATCTTGGTAAGGTTGTGAGGACCAAGTGTCCTCAGAATCTTTGATGATTGAGGTGATAGGGGGCGCGGGTCGAAACGCTGACCGCCAAAGAAAGAGGGCCGCCAGAGAGACGGGAAGAGAGAGAGGGTGAGAAGATTGATTGATAACAAGTTTATTATGCCCTGGTTTTGGTAAACCGTATGGCAACGAGACCTATACAACATGATATAAAAATAATTGAATGGTCGAAGCCCAGAATATTAATTATAAGATCACGATGGGGCGCTCGAGACCAGGGCAGTGGAAGCGTAAATTTATAACTCTCGATTTCTGTGAAATTAAAATAGTTCAATTTATTCACGTTCCGTTTCACTACATTTGGTTAAGGAAAAAAAGGCGCGAGGGGAATGAGGGTCGAAATGGCGATGCGGAGAGATCAATTTGCGAAGAAAATGCGATGGAGCTCGTGGCACTTGAAATCGCGAGTTTGAGCTAGGCTCACAATAATTAGCCTGCTTGGCGGTCGGTGGTCAACTGCCGGTTCGCCGAAGCGAGATCGCCGTTGAGGCCGAGAGGGACAGAGGGAGAGCAATGTTGCCAAATTTCTAGGAATTTTGAATGTACCAATCAGCAGGCATTAAAATCATACGATTTCAAGGAGAGAAAAGTTCATCGCTCTGCCTTGGCTCTCTCGTTCTCGAAAGCTCTAGAAATATATCCGAATACAACGACTTTCCCGAACATTCCGCCTTCTTTGCTTGCTCATAGCAAGCAACAAAAGAAAGGAATTTCCACCACATGAAATTATCAACTTGATCCTGAACCAGGTGGATTTTGGAGGACGAAATATTCGAAAAACTGAATGTTTCAGGCAAAAACATTCAAAACTCCACAACAGTGATTGAATACGAAACAAAAAAAAACAGAGTCGTCAACCTGAATAAATTACTACATAATCATAAAAAAAACTGAATGATTGACGCCTCAACTGATCATGAATGATCCTACGAATGATTTTATCCGACAGTGACCGATAATACTGTTAAAGGTGAAACTATCAACATTTGAAATTCAATAGATCAATGGAAAGGAATTTAATTGAGCTCCACGCGTCAATAAGATCTCAAGAGAAATGAGTATTCTACTTCAATCTTTCTGAACATGATAAAATCAAACTCAAGTGGTTAAGCTGATCAATTTTAACATAAAACATCACGCACAGTGATCAGCTACCAACCAAACAATCGAAAACAAAATCAATCAACAAAAAATATTGCACGAGACACAGTTGGTCTCAAAATCGAAAACAGTCAAACAACATAGTAAATGAGTCCAATTTTAGAACATGATTGAATGACACAAACTCAATTATTTGAAAATCGTAGGCTTCGAAATGACTCTAAGTTGGAAAAAATAGTGGTTAAAGGTGGACAAATCATTCTAATCTCTTCTACGCGTCGGTTTCGCAATGATTCCACTTGGCAAATACGCTATTGTGACTCGAATGAAGCTCTACGAAAACAATTACACAACATTGGGGCCAAATGAACGACATATGATTCGCGGGTGTCGCGGAACGAGGAAAATGTGTGTAGTGAAGTGTCGAGATTACGCGGTAATCTTCTCATGATTCTTCTTGTTGTTCCTTGGCTCCTCCTTCGGGTTGACCAGAGGGCTCCCTGCCCTCTTCCCCAGGATCTATGGGCAACTTGATGATCTTGCAGAGTGCCCGACGAAGTGTTGTGGTGGCGGTCCTGAGATCGACCACGCGCACCAATCTGTCAGCTCCTGGATGGACGGCAGTGACCCTTGCCATGGGCCATTTTGTAGGTGGTGTAAGCTCGTCCTTCACCAACACGAGATCTCTCACTCGAAGTTGCTCTTGTACTGCTAGCCATTTGGACCTCAGTTGATAATGATGCATGACTTCCATACGCCATTGATTCCTAAAATCATTCCTCATGCGTTGTATGGCTCTCCACCTGCACTGAGGAGACTGTGTTACTTCTGCATCGTTCTATGGTTCAGGTAAAGCAGTCATAGATCTATCAATGAGCAAATGTCCCGGAGTAAGGGCAACTAAATCAGTTTTTTCAGGTGACAAAGGGCAAAGCGGTCCAGAATTCAGGCATGCTTCGATTTGAGAACTAAGAGTTTGCAATTCTTCAAAAGTGAACTTAGGATCACCCACTACTCGCTTCAGATGATGTTTGAATAAGCGCACCGCCGCCTACCATAAACCTCCAAAGTGAGGTGCGCGAGGCGGTGAAAAGTGCCAAGTGACTCCCTCTTTAGCTAATTCTTCGCTTAGTTCTATTGAAAATGCCAATGTTGGGTCAAATATTTGCCGAAGCTCTCTTTCAGTACCTACAAAGTTTTTGGCGTTGTCGCAATATATATATCTGTGCATTTACCTCGTCTCGCAGCGAATCTATGAACTGCGGCTAAGAATGCTGTAGTGGTGAGATCTGAAACGGTTTTAACTTGAGTCGCTCGCGTGAACATACAAACGGAAATGCAAAAGTATCCCTTTGTGGTTTCAGCACCTCTTCCACGAGAAAATAGAACAGATATTGGTCCTGCATAATCGATGCCACAAGCTTGAAAGGCATCCTTTGGAGTATCTCAATCCGCTGGTAATGGTGCCATTTGCTGTATGAGCGGTCTACGACCATACCGAGTACATTTCCCACAATTACGATGAACCTTTTGAACTACATGTTGCACTCAAGGTATCCACGCCCATCTATATAAATCACTCAACATAAGCTAGACTCCCCAATGTAACAAATCTCTGTGTAAGTCCTCGACCAAACGTTGAACAAAGATGCTTCTAATCGACAAAATAACTGGATCTATTTCGTTGTAAGACAAGTTTGCATTTTGAAGGCGTCCACTAACTCTCAAAACCCCACGAGCATCTAAGAATGGTAGCAATCTTCGGATGTTACTTTTCTTCGACAAGTTTTTCCCTTTCTCTAAATCTGAAATTTCTTCAGCAAAGTGCTGCCTTTGAATGCACTTGAACAATGCAACTTCAGCTGCGTTCAACTCTATAGGACTCAAGAAAGATTTGCGACGATCTTCAGTATTGCGCGAAGCATTGAATTTCTATCGAAATATATATGCAACGATGCGAACTATTTTTGAAAAAGGATTGACATGCTTTTGAAGATGTTCTAAAACTAGTGACGATTCCACAACCAAATGAGCAAGCGCTTCTGCGCATACGAGTTCTGACGAAACTTTAGGCCATTCATCTTTCGATTGAGTTATCCAATTAGGACCATACCACCAAATGTTCGAATTTAAAAGTTCTTTTGCAGTCACCCCCCGGGTTACGCGATCGGCGCAATTTTCTTCTGAACAAACATGCCTCCATACAGCATCAGGAAGAGTGCTGCTAATCGTACACACTCGATTGGCCACAAATGTTTCACATTTTGAAGGGTGACCATTGAGCCAATCCAGGACAACTTTCGAATTTGACCAGCAATAAACAGCTGATGGCCGAATTTCCAAATTAGTCATCACATGTTTTGCCAATTTAACCAACAAAACTGCAGCACACAACTCAAGCTCAGGTATGGACAGCATTTTAACCGGCGTGACTTTCGTTTTTGCCGTAATCAAGTTTGAAGTTTCTCCTGGAATAACCAAAAAACAGCGGCCGCATAAGCCCTTTCTAACGCATCTGCAAACTCATGAAGTTCCCAATTTGAACTGTTCAGAGTACCCAACCAGCGAGACACGCGAACTTGCGACGAAAGTGGAACTTGTGACCGTATTTCTAGCCGTTCCGCGAGTAATTCTCCAACAACAGGAGTGTCCCAATCGATTTTCAAATGCCACATGTTTTGCAACAAAATTTTAGCTTGTATCGAAGACGGAGCTAACCAACCAAGAGGATCGAATAACCGAGCTACTTCTGAGAGCATAGTTCTTTTAGTAACCGTATCAGGAGCAGAGGGCATCGATATACGAAAGAAAAATTCATCATCGTGCGGTGACCATTTTAATCCAAGTGTGGAGACAACATCGTCGAGTTCTATCGAAATGTCACCTGAGTTTTCCAAAGAGAGCCCCCTCAGCAAATCCGAGTGATTTGCTGACCACTTTCCAAGTTCCATACATGCGCACGACATGATAGAAATCAACTGATCTCGATCTCCCAATGCGGCTGAAAGAGTATCCCCTCCCCCAAATAAATCATTCATGTATCGACGATATAGGATGACGAGAACAGCGATAGAACACTGTTCTTCGTAAATCTCAGCCAAATGAAGGAGAACTCTAATGGCCAGGTATGGCGCACAAACTGTTCCGTAAGTGACCGTGAGTAAAACACAATCGAGGATTTCCTCTTGCCCCAATGCCCGCCAGACAATCCTCTGCCAATTTACATCATCCGGATGTACCAAAATTTGTCTGAACATTTTAACTATGTCAGTACAAAATTCATATTTGAAAAATCTCCAACAAGTTAATACCAATGTTAAATCACTTTGAAGTTTGGGGCCAGCCAATAAAAAATCATTCAAACTTTTACCATTACCTGTTTTGTGCGAAGCATTCAGAACGACTCGAATTTTGTCGCTGTCCTTACGAAAAACAGGATGATGTGGCAGGTACGATGGTGCTGGTTTTGACCCATCTGGTGGCTGCGTGCGTCTCATGTGACCCATGAACTCGGTGTGTGCTCCATCCAACTTCGAATCTCGTTGTCGTTTTTTCTCAGATCGTAGTAGGCATGTGACCGCAACGTCTCTCGATTCGGAAAACGAAGCTTCATGAGTATTTTGTGTGAAAGGGAGGCGCACGACGAAGCATCCTTCAGACGTGCGCTCGACAGACGACCTAAACGATTTTTCACAATACTCCTCCTCAGCTGTAAGATGACGATTAGCTGGGAGTTCTTCAATTTCCCAAAATTTACTTAGTTGATTTGACAGAGAACTATCAACGCCCGCATGCAAAGATAAAACGACACGAGGATTCACAGTTTCGACACCCGACTCCGTACCTCCAGTGAGGACCCAGACCAATGCTGTGTTCTGAGTGGTAGGAGTTTTTGATGGGCCCTTTACCAAACCTTCTCTAAGAATTTCACTATACACTTCTGTGCCCAATAAACAATCAACTTTAGCGGGAATGAGAAACTCCGGATCCGCAAGTGTTGGTCCATCTAAATGTGACCAATCGTCACATTTCACCGTTGACCTAGGCAAAAATGAGGTAAGTTCCGGAAGAACCAGAGCCTCAATGTCGAACAAGAAATTTGAATCGATTTTCGACAGTAGAGAGAGCGAAACTTCACTTGTCGGAACTACTGTGCGTCGATCCTCAATGGTATTTATGCCCAACCTAAGTTTCCGCGACGGCAGATTTGAAGCTTGAACGACCCTATCAGCTACGAACGAACAGTCTGAGCCTGGGTCAATCAAGGCACGAGCTTCCACTTTCTGTCCGTCGAGACCTTGTAACCGGACACGCGCAGTTGCTACTAAACGCGCTTGCTTCGACACTGCAGAAAAACTGTGGATTAAATGATAACCAGCTCGTTGCTGCGAATTTTGAGAATCCTCTGGCTTTAAAGCACCAGAAAAATTCATACTATTCAATTCTTAATACTGAGAACCACATTTATCAGCATAATGACCAGGCTTTAAATAATTTATACACAAACGATTTGTTTCACAAAATTCAAATCTTTGGTGCACAGACAGTGATAAAAACTTTTCACATTCGTGCAATGCATGATCGCCTTCACAATCTGTACAACTAAGTGGACTGCTAGACTGACCCTTATTATTTTGTGAATTTCCAAAATTTGCATCTACATTTCTTCTACTAGAGTTGCCTTGGTATCTTCCTGCAGACGACGAACCAGGCTTTGGTTCATTCGTCGCTACCGACCCTAAATGAGCTGCGTTCAATGATTGAATACGATTTTCCAAAAAATTAGATAAAGCAGCATACGTCGGGAAACACTCAACATTTTCCTGCGCGATAGTCCAACTTTCTCTAGTGCCCGAATCCAATTTTCGAACAATTAAATGCACTAGCCAACAATCCCATTCATCAACGGGACACTCTAGATCTCGAAGGCCTTGGATAGATTCTTCTGCTTGGTTCATAATTGTAACAAAAGCTTGAGCAGATTTTTTTGTAATTGGGGCTGAATCTATCAATCCGTTCAAGTGTGTGCTCCACCGAGAGTCATCGTAACGTCGACATAATTTATTCCAAGCAATTGAAAAGCTTGTAGTACGTGTTTTGACGCCTTTCATCATTTTTTCTGCGTCACCCTCAACTGCATTGAGCAAATGGTTCAATTTAGCAGACGATAATGAATCAGGATTTTCCCCAATATCGGATGTAAAATGCTCCTTGAAGTACTCCCAATCAGCTTTTCTACCAGAAAATTTAGGCGTTCGAGTCTAGGAATGGACTGCAATTCCGATGACGCACGTATAAGTTGCTGCGCATCAAAATGTTGATATGGGTAAAAATTTTGATTTTGAGGATGATTGACTGAATGGACTGACGCGTGGACTGAGCCTCGCGCAGAACCATGAACTGAACCATGTTCAGACAGTGATTCTTCTGGTATCGTTAATTCAGCAATTTTATCTAGTATATGGGATTTCAAAATTGAATAATTTCCTTCGATTTCTAAAAAGCCTAATTTAGTAAAATATTCTCCATCCTTCAATTCATCCTTATGCTGTTGTAGATTCAAATCATTTTGGCAAAATTCATCCCAATATCTTTCTAATAACTCCAAGCGAGTTTTGAGAGAATTTACAGTGATATTTTCTTTGCCCTTTTTGGCAGTATTTGTATCAAAATTACGAATGTAAACCACAAGTTGCAATTGCCGATTAAAAAGAAGTCTAGCAGCCATGATTTTTCCACTAATTATCACAGTTAGAACAAATGTTCAAGAAGTCGTTAAAATTTCAAACCCACAAGGAGAGGACCAGACCTTTGGATCACCAATCTTGTCCAAAATTTTTTTACAGTTTTGTATTACCTAGGATATGAAGAATCCAGAGTAACTCCGTCAAATGGGCCTCCTGTTCAAAGTTACAGCCCATGATATTAACATTGCCCATATGGGCCCATGTTAAAAAGTGATATATATAGGTATACTGGCAACGCTAACAATTTTGCTTACAGCTCTGGACAGAAGGCCTATTTGACGGAGTTACTCTGGATTCTTCATATTCTAGGTGACACAAAACTGTAAAAAAAATTTGGGAAGGATTGGTGATCCAAAAGTCACGTCCTCCCCTTGTCAGTCTGCAATATAAAACCCACACAACACAAAACACACTAAATACAACGCACGAGACTAAAACCCCAATCAAAATGTAAAAATTCTCCCAACAGAAGAATAGTTGAGACGGATCAGCTGTTTGACTAACGCAGGGAGATTAGAGCGTTGGGTCGACCGATCTTCTCCATCCAATCACAAAAAGTGATCGATCGCGTCTATCTTCTGCTACAGCATGACCTTAATGCGCCAAGCATATACCACTCAACACCAATACGAACACAATTAAGAGAGAGTCGCGAGTTCCACTCCATTTGACTCCCGAACGTGACCTTCGACAAGATATTTTAATGGAGTATAATTCTATTAGCTATGATATGCTACGAGCCGTGCGAACGCCGAATACGTGCGTCGCATATCCATCAGCTGGCTCGCAGCTGAGCGAACGAAATTCGTAAGTGCGAGTGAGACCGCACTATACATGCATATTAGTAAAGGAAACGATACGCTCACCAATTACTCCGCGATGACTGCGTTGCGCGACAGCCACCTTATCCTCACTCCTTCATAGTGCGCGCTCTTCCAGCTGAGCGCGCGGCCCGCAGCACCGATGAAGACGAAGCAAGTTGGCAGAGAAGGCAGCGGTGGCGGGGAGCGACGTCGACGTGACGTAGCTCCAGCTAGCAGCAGGTGATGGCGCGATGCGCGGGATAATACCCGGAATCGCGCATGAAAAATTCCACGCGGCTTACCCTGCTGCAGCTTGACTTGAAGATGGTCACCAGCTGCTCGTCCCGATGTCGTGTTGCTGCTCGCTGCGGGGCCGGGGATGTCTGCACCTCGTAGACTCCGGTGCTGCACCAAGCCAGTACTTGAGGCCCAAATTGCCTCTTCGATGATTTAGCTCGCGTCGAACACAATGTCCAACAGCCGCGAGCTCCTTTCTCTCCGCGCACTCACATCACTTGCACTCACGCGACGAGATTCACTCGAAACCCAGCGATGCCAGTATTAAAAAACGCAGAACCGAATTCAGAGCCCCAACGACGCTCTCCTACCAAAATGAATGGCTGAAGCCCAGAATATTAATTATAAGATCGCGATGGGGCGCTCAAGGCCAGGGCAGTGGAAGCGTAAAATTATAACTCTCGATTCCTGTGAAATTAGAATAGTTCAATTTATTCACTTTCCGTTTCATTACATTTGGTTAAAGAAAAAAAGGCGCGAGGGAAGTGAGAGGTGAAATCGCGACGCCGAGTGATCAATTCGCGAAGAAAATGCGATGGAGCTCGCGGCACTTGAAATCGCGAGTTTGAGCTAGGCTTACAATAATTAGCCTGCTCGGCGGTCGGTGGTCAACTGCCGGTTCGCCGAAGCGAGATCGCCGTCGAGGCCGAGAGGAACTGAGGGAGAGCAATGTTGCCAAATTTCTAGGAATTTTGAATGTACCAATCAGCAGGCATTGAAATCATACGATTTAAAGGAGAGAAAAGTTCATCGCTCTGCCTTGGCTCTCTCGTTCTCGGAAGCTCTAGAAATATATCCGAATACAACGACTTTCCCGAACGATAATTATTGAGTAGTTTTAAGGTGCTTCTTGAGATATAAATCTCATTAATAGAAGGTATCTCTGTATATTATATAGTCATGAGGAAGAAGGTCCACCGAGGTCCATAAACGTCCACTGACTTCCACAGAACTCCATTTAACTCCACTGACCTCCACTTCCTCCACTGACCTCCTCTGACCTCCACTGACTTCCGCAGACCGCCACTGACCCCCGCCGACTCCTCCCTATCCCCTTTGACATCCACCGAGCCCCACTGAGCCCCATAGACATCCGCTCAATAAATTCCCTTATTTTACCTTCCATTTGTGTCACTTCCACTGATTCCCACCGAACTCCATTGACCTCCACCGAGCTCCACCGAAATCCACTAAGTTCCACTGACTACCACTGAAGTCCACTGATTGCCGCTTAGCTCCACTATTCTTTTCTCATCCACCTAGCATATCACTGTTGTCATATGCTAGGTGGTTGAGAGGGCCCAACGTAACATCTCTGAGCAGTATAGTTCCTACCTTCTTCCTCTTGAGTAGAAGAAAAGTTTACATCGAATCCATCAATCTTCTATTCCTTTCTCAACTGGATGAATTCAAATGTTAAAGATCACACGTTTTGCACATTCTTTCAATGGGTTTTAATGGGTCGTTGCAGTTAGTTTCCACTTGTTCTGGCACGAAAAAGAATGACATAGAGCTACGTAGCTCAAAATTGAAGCCGGACAAAGATATATCGAGTTCAACGAGGTCGTAAAAGGGACGGAATTGACGGGGATGGAATTGACATTTCGCCTCAGAAATATTCTCACGGCTCGCCAACTAATCGGAGACTCTCTCCCGCATAAATTCGATCCAATGCAACCAAACTAGCATATCACTGTTGTCATATGCTAGGTGGTTGAGAGGGCCCAACGTAACATCTCTGAGCAGTATAGTTCCTACCTTCTTCCTCTTGAGTAAAAGAAAAGTTCACATCGAATCCATCAATCTTCTATTCCTTTTCCAACTGGATGAATTCAAATGTTAAAAATCACATGTTTTGCACATTCTTTCGATGGGTTTCAATGGGTCGTTGCAGTTAGTTTCCACTTGTTCTGGCACGAAAAAGAATGGCATAGAGCTACGTAGCTCAAAATTGAAGCCGGACAAAGATATATCGAGTTCAACGAGGTCGTAAAGGGGACGGAATTGACATTTCGCCTCAGAAATATTCTCACGGCTCGCCAACTAATCGGAGACTCTTCCTCGCATAAATTCGATCCAATGCAACCAAATACTCCAAGAAAATGTGTTCCACAAAGCGATATAGCGCGTTGGGTAGGAGCACAACATAGGGACGGAATTGACCGAAAATTCTGTACGCCATTTGGGAAACACGTTCATATGGTGCACTCGGCCGCGGATTCAATTTTCCGATTCATGTCGCGCAAGAATCAGGTGTATTTGGGTATCTGGAAATCAACCACATTGGTTAGGATGGCTCAATAGACTATCGAGAACTTTGCTGACCTAATTAGTGTTGTGCGAGCAGTCTCGGTGCAAATCCGTCTTCAAAATTTCGGATGTTCGTGCGCGAACTAAGCGAGTAATTTTGACTCACAAAGTGATGGGATATGTTGTTTAAAGTATTACAAATTGAAGTGCATAGCTACAAATGAGGGTATTCGACTCTGAATATGCCTTGCAGTGAATGCAAAATCAAACGTAGGTTTTCTACAGGGGACGGAAGTGACATTTCGGCCCTTTATGAGGCTTTACAAATGACGGGGACGTTAGAATCGACTCAAAAACTATCGACATAGTTGCGCACCAATAGAATACACCCTAGAAAATTGTTATAATGCATATTCAAACCCTCAGAAACTTGGGGGAACTTGGAACACGGAAAATCACACTTTCAACGGAATCACTGATATAGATTTCTGGGGACTACAAGGACAGAATTCTGAGTGTTGATGCTGTAAGAAGTGAATAGAACATGGGTTATTGATAGTTTCATATAATATCGTTCAATAGATGATCATTTTCGAATCAATACAATTTGGTAGATTATAAATTCAAATCAATCATACGAAGAACTCACCTCTATTATAATCTTTCCAAAATCTTGTGCTTAATCACAATAGAAACAGTTAACTTCTCAGAACGCATATGTAGAAGTTCATCATCAATCAACCGATGAAGTCACTGTTTGAATCTGTACATATTCAGGGAACTAGAAGTACAGTATTTTCAGTGTATTTTGATCCTGAAGGAAGTGAATAACAGACTGTTTATGAATAGTTTTATATTCCATATTTAGACAGTCGATTGTTCTTAAATATTTTAGAAATAATCAGTACTTACTATTTGTGTGATGATTTTCATATTTATAGCTGAGAAAAATAATGGAAAGAAGTTGAAGCAGAAAAGTCGTTGTGGATATGAATCATTCAAAAGAAACAAGCAGAAAGATACTGTTCACTAAATTCAGGTTAGATTCATCAAAATAAGGATTTGCTAAAATCAATAATTTGATTTTTCAATGTTTCAGAACTATTGGAGGAGTAAGTAGGTTGCGTGGGGGTTGGCGAGCGGAGCGAGCAGGGGGGCTTGCCCCCCCCCCTAGTACAAATATATAAATCTAGTATAACATGAATCTCGTGACGTTCACAATACAAATGAATTCTTGCATTACAAGATACCAGATAATACAACATAATAGCAAGAGACGTGAAATCACCTATATTGGCACTTTGTGGTGCGGTTTTCTGATCGGGAAAATACAATAAGACTAAAGTAAGCCTCCTCAATCTCAATGGCCAAGAAGCTTCCCTTTATCACAGTAATAGTTTAACAAACTTGACTTGAATGAATCTAATGGTTTGAGTAATCGGATGCTGTTTGGTATTGTTTTTCATTCTTCCATGACTTGCACTGAAAATGCTCCGTCATATGTCCTCGCACGGGTTGTGGGAACGTGCACGCGCATAGAATCTACTCTCTCTGAACGCCGTACACATTCGCCTAGTGATTCGAAAAGGTCGTCCAGATATTCAGGTTTCGAACTAGGATATTTTCTAAGTGTCGAGACTTTATAAGTTTCGACACTTAGAAAATATTCACAGCGCGTCACTAGGGATAACATATCCAGGCGTTGGTTAAAAGGTTTCAAGGCAGCATCACGCCGAAGATGGAGTATGAATCTCACGCACATGTTACAAAGCCTCTGCAATTTAGTCTCAAGATTTGCAGACATATCATTATATACTAGACAGGCATAATCAAGATGTGGGATGATGAGAGCATCAACAAGTTAGCGTTTTACATTGGCAGATAAGAAGTGTCCACGGTGTCGGAGTACATGCAAAACTCCATCCACTTTGGAGCAAATGCTGGAAATATGAGAATTCCATGAGAGATCTTTGGAAAAAATCACACCCAGGTTTTTTTATTCTATTCTCAAAAGGAATTATAGTGCCATCAACGATTACTGGCAGCAAGCAAGACAGGTCTAATCTCATATGATATTGAAACGACGGATACTGTATCGCTTTCGTTTTTCATATGTTCAGATGGAGCCCGTTCAATTTCGCCCACAAAACGATACGGCATATATCAGAATTGAGTTTACGTGTTGCTTCAGGAATGTCCGATATTCGGCATTGAATGTAAATTTGTAGATCATCGGCTAATAGTAGGGCTTCGCAATATCCCAATTGACAGAATAGAATTTATGAATATTAAGAATATAATTGGTCAAGGCTTCGAGCCTTGAGGGAAACCAGATTTATTTGGTAGAAAATCGGTAGTATTATTATCTAGATCAATGATAGCTTGGGATCGCTCGCTCAGATGAGAGTGAATCCATTTCAGGGCTTGTTGAGAAAAATTCAACTCTTCTATTGTCTGCAATAATACAAGGTGCATGATGCTATCAAAAGCAGATCCAAAATCAAATGAGACCTGTAATGTGACTAGCTTATTTTCAATGCCGAAGCGAATGTCCTCTGATAGTTCCAATAATGCAGTTCGAGTACTTAAATAAACCTGACTGTAGTGGCGATATGAGATTATTGGTTTCAGGGTGATCCACAAGCTGTCGCGTGATGATTGTATCAAAAACTTTTGCGAAGTGTGGTACATTAGCAATTGGTCGTGTATCTGAAGGAACTAATGTTGTAGGGACCTGACTCAGTAGTACAAGAGATATTTTCCCAAGATCCGGGTACTGGCACGTGGAAATGGAAATGGTGAATGAATTCACGAGATAAGGCACAAGAGTGCTCAACACGGACTTGGAATATCTCAGGCAAAGACCATCACTACTCTGGCCGTTTCATTTTGGCAGACATGGAATCAATGCCTCATATACGTCCCCCCCATTAATGGCTGAGAACGAAAATTTGGGAATATCAGATGTGATGGTGCTATTTATTATTTCCTCCAATTGTAGCAGCGAACAATTCTCGTGCAGACTAGAAACACGCGAGTAATGCTCCATGAGCTCCATTGCAGGGGATTTATTCAAGGGCGATTCGTGGCCTCGGTCGGCAATGCCCATTCAGCGCAAACGTGGCCAATACTTTGATTTATCGGTGACTTCGCTAAAAGATTTCAGACAATAGCTATTCCGGACTTGTGCTATTTTTCTCTTCAATATTGTGCGCATGATTTTATATTGCATTTTAAGTCGATCACTCCCGGTACGCCTAGCTTTCTCACCCAATCGATCTCGCTTCATACATGCAATTCGTAATTCATCAGTTATTGACGGGTATTGCCTCTTGCGAACCGATCTGGTTCTTACAGGAGCATGTTTGTCAAGGAGACAAATCATCGAATCTTTAAATTTCTCGACAAAACTATCTACATCGGTAAGATCCATTATGCGAGGAGTACTGATGGCATTTTGAATCTCGGTAGCAAGTAGTGGAGCATTAAAATAATTGAAACCACGCGAGACGATCTCGATCTGGTCAACAATGAACTCATTGTGAAAAAAGCTGTTCTTGCTCAGGAAGAGCTGGTCAAAAAGTACCACTGGCTTCTCAACCCACCATGTTTTTAAGATAATCTGGACTTTGCAGACTGGACAACAGTTAATTGGTTGGAGTCCAACCACCATGGGTTAAGTTGGAATGATCGAAAGATTCCATATGCTGGGGTATCTGATCATTTCGAGCACACGCTTATTCGAGAAACAGAGATTAAGCGACCTACGAAGATACTTGTGATGGAAAGTGAGGAAAAACAGTGGTTGAAAGCCTTAGCCCCGAAATTTTTCTCAACCCGTACCAGTATAGAAATAAATGATCTCTACAATGAATACGATATAGATTCGAGTGATTCCGATGATACGATATACTTATACCCGTGGGAGACTTACCCCCATCATGGCTCATCTTCTTTCAGATGTGCATTGAGAAGTGTCTTCTTCATGCATTTTATATATAGAACTATGTATACGAAGCATGAAATGTCTATGATAGAATCGTAAGACAAGCTGTATCAAGTTTACTGAGACAAGATGTGTATCTTCGATGATGAATGAAATTCTCTGAAAACTGAACATACGTTGTTGTAATTCCATCCCATCACATCATGCACCATGGAAAGCAGCCAACATCACCATTCATCCCGGACATCAATCAATAAAAAACTCAGTGCATTATCCTATCCACTATAAGATCAGTTTCCATGATTTTATTTCAATCACAGGACTCGACGCCTGTTCCATTTCAGACATGGAGTGAGTACAGATTGGGTGAGCGCCATCGTTAGGTAAATTATTCAGATGAGGTTCCTCCTGCACGATCTTACTCAAAGGACTCTATTCATCATAGAAATCCATGTTGTCCAAAATGAAAACAGAGAACGGTTCGTTTGGATCGGGTTCGTTCAAGCTATTCGGGAGAAATGGTCATTCTGGTTTCCAATCATTTTTGGTGAATAATAGAACACATCCCAAGAAGAGAAGATCCCCAAGCACTCCTTGCTGAACTTGATCGACTTCTAGTTATGGACAATTTTGGAATGGAAAAAATGGATTCATAAATGAAATATGGAAGCGAATTACTGGGATATTTGTTCACTAAATTGTCCTCTACAAGAACTAATATCATCAATCAATGTTTCTAAGCCAAAGCTATATCTATACTATCGCTACTTGGAACAATGTACCCAAATTCTCATGCAGAAACCATTTCTCGGGACTGGGGCTACGAAATATACCATCGAACATGTGAATTGAATTGGACACAGCGGTGGCTGCGCTCGAAAGTATGGCGGAGCCTTCGAGCAGCTCCGATGTGCTCATATACCCCCAAGTCGGGCATTCTGACCTACCAGAAATTTTCGAGCATATACTGAACACTCGTCGTGGTGTCTAAGACACGGCATCTGAGGTTCAAGCCATCAGGTCCGAAATGGGCATTATTTCGTCTAATTCGGGGCAGGCGAGCGAGGGCTCGATTCCCCGTGTTCCTGCTCACAAACGAGACGAGTGGCTAGAATGGGGATTCTAGAATGTTTTCCGGGCTCAAAATGACCGTCTGAATATGATTCCGGGGCCAATTTGGGCCTAGAATATCATCAAATCCTTAGACGGCGTTAAACTTTGTAATCACAGATTTTGCTCCTGTACTGCAAAATGACGATAATTCCGGGCTCGATTGACCCCGGAATCGGGTTCAGATGGTCGTTTTGAGTCCGAAAAACATTTTAGAATACCCATTGTAGCCACTCGTCTCGTTTGTGGGCAGAAACACGGAGAATCGAGCCCTCGCTCGCCTGCCCCGAATTAGACGAAATAATGCCCATTTCGGACCTGATGGTTTGAACCTCCAGCTCGCTTGTGGCTCTAGACTCGCCTCCGGAAGTTTCTACACATATCTAGGGGTACTTTGAGGAGTAAAGCCACTCAGATTGGTGCACAATAACTCAGATGGAAGCATATGCGAGCCATGCCTATGTTGGCGTTTTAAGCGAAAAGTCAAAAAAGGGTGTTTTGAATTGGCTGAATAAAATCGAGAATTGAATGGCCCACCCAGATTATTGTTCTAATTGGAAGTATTTGTATCGAAGAATATATTCGCACAGGTTTGTGGTCAAAAGAAAGAAAACGATTATTTTAAATTGAGCTCAAAGTTTGGCATTTTCACGAAACTGCTCAACTTGTAACGACTGTTACTCCTATGAAAAGTCCGATAATCAACTTTTACAAGTAGTCAAATTGTTCTTCTTTTCAGGGCCTTCAAAATGACTACTGGCAAAAGCCGATTATCTCATGTCCAAAGGGAGCTAGATTACTCTGAAGGAGGCCAGAAAATCGCTAAAATGTGCTCCCAGCAAATAGCTCCTAGAAGTTGCTAGGCTCGATTATCGCTCTTGAACAATCCTTTTCTTAGATGTACCAGTCTTGAGAAAGAAAATGCGCTCAAGTACGTCCAAAAATATTGAGTCTAGCCGGAGCTACAATTTCTCCAAAATAGGCTAAAAAGGGGCCTCAAATGGATCTTTCATGGGCCCTCAGGCCCATGGGGGACTTCGAAGAGATTCCAAAAAAAAATTTCGTCCTATTCAATCATGGTACTAACAGAAAAAAATTTTTTGGGATTTTTTCCAGACCCCCTGATGACGGCTCTGGCTGAAATGCTCCGAAATGGCTCATATATACTCCGTACAGCTTTGCACTAAGCGTAGCAAGCAGTGGTGATCGTACGAATTACTTGAACTCATAGCGCAGCTGAGCACTTTATTGTTGACAAAGCACTAGGGAATACGCATCATTTCAATTATTCTGGAATTTAGTAGTTGATGATCCGAAATGAACGGATGAACAAAATTACGATGCACAAAATTACTATACAGTTTTTCCTTCTGAGCCCGATAAGTATTATCTTTCAAGAATTCAAAGTCAGTGTACCTCACAGCGAAATCAAATGGAAACGAAATCAGAAACCTGACACTGTGTGTATCTCTGTCTGTGTCCTCTACAACACCTGCTGCATGTGAGATAGATAGATAGATAGATGTCCTTTATTCGTCCGAAGACAAAAAATACAATTACATACACCTACATATGCCCGTTGAAATGTAATAACACGTATAAGAATGAATATAAGATATGTACAACAAAATAATAATGATAATTTCAGTCGATTACTGGTTTGGTCAAGCACAATAATTATCACAATTCGTGACTAGTCAGGGTGCATACTTAGAAGTATAAAAAGAGGGGTAAGGGCTCGCACTAATATCACAGCTATAGATCACCAATTGGGTGACTGAGGTCACATGTAAAAATACTAAATTAAAGAAGAGCCCTTTCCATTACAGATTGAAATAATGCCTCTTCTCCACATCAATCCTCTGGGAGGATAGTGTTAACAGGAAGTCTTTTAAGGACTCTTTAAATGATGATATCTTCCCAAGCTGCCGAAAGCCCGGAGGGAGAAAGTTCCACAGATGAGCACACTGAACCTGGAAAGATCATCTTCCATATTCAAGTCTCATGTTGGGAACTTTGAGTACCCGCTCTTCTAGATCACCCCGTGCGGGGCGTTCGGATTGGTACCTGGTAAACATCGCAGCTAGGTAGCCAGGTTCTCCTAAGTGCATGATCTTATGCATCAAGAGAGCTGCGAAGTACATTCTCCGCGAATCAGTACGTAACCAACCTAAGCGCTCCCTAAACGGGGCGATGTGCTCGTCTCTCCTAAGATCAGGAATATATCTCACACATGAATTGCTTAGTCTCTGTACCCGTTGCCGCTGTTCGTCCGTGGCGTCGAGGTACACGACCGCGCAATAATCTAGGTGCGGTTGAACCAATGACTCGACTAGGCGAATTCGGAGAGGTCTGGTGATACATGCCCTAAAAAACCGCAGACCGTATAGGGCTCTGTTGACTTTCTTAGTTACTTGGTCGATGTGCGGTTTCCATGTCAATTCACTGTCAAGTGTAACACCGAGACTCACGACCGTATCACTGAACGGGATAAACTTTCCTTCCTGTATCTCAACCCCTGGTAAGTCCATTCTCTTCAGATCTTTGATATTTCTCTCCGAGC
This sequence comes from Eretmocerus hayati, assembly GCA_029851415.1. Lineage (NCBI taxonomy): Eukaryota > Metazoa > Arthropoda > Insecta > Hymenoptera > Aphelinidae > Eretmocerus > Eretmocerus hayati. The sequence continues at coordinate 47,288,084 of CM056744.1, forward strand.
TGAAGTAGATTGCCTTGGTCTTGCCAGCGTTGAGACACAGGCCGGAACTTCTGGCCCACTCGGCAACTCGTCGTCTTATTTCGCCCAGCCGAGCAATACCTCCCCTGATCTTATTTTTCTCGATTTTGAGATAAATTTGGAGATCATCCGCATAAAATAGATGATGTACCGACTTTCCGTCTAGCAAGCCAGCCAGGTCATTCACATACAAGCTGAAGAGGAGAGGCCCAAGGACGGACCCCTGTGGAACACCCAGATTGGTTTCGAGCCAATCAGATTTGCCTACTTTAGAAGTGATTTGTTGGGTGCGGCCTTGTAAATATGATTTTATCCACAGGAGCGCCGATCTTGAGAAGCCAAGATGTCATAGCTTCCTCAACAGCTTGGATGGTGAGATGGTGTCAAGAGCTTTGCTAAAATCGAATAGTAGGAGCAGAGTGATCTTCTTTCTGTCTATACCTACTCTGATGTCATCAGCCAATTTCAACAAAGCTGTCTGGGTGATATGGTGTTGCCTAAAACCAGTCTGGAAGCGATCAAGTATCTCCTCGATTTTTAAATACTCCGTGATTTGGTCATGTGCGATTTTTTCCAGAACCTTGGAGAGGAAACACAACAGCGCTATAGGACGGAAGTCCGGGACCGTTGATGGAGCGGCAGTCCTCTTTAATGCGATCAGCTGCGCTTGCTTCCAAGCTTCGGGAAAAATGCCATGAGCGAAAGAGGAGTTGAAAATATGTACAATAAGATCACCAATGGCCGGGAGAGCTTTTGCGATCACGCTTTGGGGTATTCCATCCGCTCCACGGGCCTGTGAGGAGAAGTGTTTAATAGCAAGGACTACATCACTAAAATTTGTGGGCTTAAATTCAAACCCCTCCTCCGGTGCCGAGTCAATATCGTCCATTGCTCCATTAATATTTTCATGGGGCGAAACGGAAACTCCCGCCAAGTGTGCGTTCAACTCATCCGGTGTGAAGCCATGAAGTTCCTCCTCTTTGCTCTTAGGCAAGAGGCCGAGATTGCGCATCTCCTTCCAAATGTTCTTCTTCTGATCAAGAGCATCTGACAAATGGGTTTGAATGAAGGAGTTATGCTCTTGTTCAATGCGCAAGTCGACCTCTTCGCTAAGCCGAAAGTATTCATTTTGAAGCTCAGGACACTTGCGCTGGTTACCTTGAATCCGTTCCCAGCGCCTGCGCGTCGCGTCTCGCTCATTCATGAGTACCCTCAGCTCAGGACCAATCCAAGGAGCGTCATTTTTACGCGGATTAATAGTTTTTCCGGCTGCTAATTCATCAATAACGGACTGTAAATTTTCATTCAAGCAGTGAATTGCATCTTCCAAACTCGTTTCAGCATTTTCGAGAGCTGTCCAGTCACAGCAAAGCAATCGGTCATTTAATATCTCCGGAGTGATGTTTCGAAAATCCCTGTAGGTAAAGGAATTTCCTGGCGGAGTAGGAGTAAAGACGTTGATGGTGACGTCAATGACCGAGTGCCTGCCAAAACTGGGCAGGAGTCTGTTTTGAAAGTCAGTAATGATGTCATTGTCATCTACATAAATGTGATCAATCCATGTATGAGATGTATTGGGGGTGTGTTGGTGAGTCGGGCCATGCTGCACTTTCTGCAAGGCAAGTTCTTCTGTCAGTACAGTCAGTGTCTTGGTGTCGGGATGAGCAGTGTCTAACAAATCCGCGTTCAGATCACCCATTATAATTTTATGACTGTAGTCGCCACACAGCCGGCGTAATGAGCCAAACAGCCCGTCATCCTTCTGCATGGCGATTTTAGGGGGTCTGTAGATTACTACGACCAATATTGGCGGGGAGTTACCCGGTTGTATGGTACAAAAGAGAAATTCAGGCACGCCAGGTTTCCCTGGTCCAAAAGTATTTGACGAAATCAACTTCTTAACTTTGAAGTCATTGCGCACATACAAGGCAACCCCACCACCCTCTCTGTTGCGATCCTGCCGCAACAATGAAAAACCCGGAATCTGAACGAGATTGTCATCCACAAACTCATCTAGCTTCGACTCAGCCACCCCAAATAGATGGTAGGAGGGATCGTTAGCAACGAGCAAGCGTAGATGCTCAATCTTATCTGTCAGAGAGTTAAGGTTGATAAATCCCGCTTTCAAGGAACTGCCTATCCCTCGTCGCTCTTCAGCAGCCGTATCTAGTCAAGGAGTCTTCGCTGATTCTGCTGCCGAAACTCTACTCTGCTCCGGAACGGTAGCACAGCTCCGGGTGTTATTAGAGGACGCACGAGCACGTTCTGGAGCACTTCGACAGGCCGTTTGAATGACCTGCAGATCAGCGAGAGATTCGAACGTATGCGCTCGCTCACCATTTTTCCGTCTAACCCAGAAACGTCCGCCACTGTGCCAGACGTATTTTAAACCCAAACCGCGTGCAATCGACCTCAAGCGTATGTATTCTCTGTATTTCTCACGGGGGGGGGGGGCATCTTATTTATAAAGATTTTACGGTCTGGCACATGAGCTGTCGTGTCTGGGTCGAGTAAGTCAGGCTGGATATTGTTAGCCGTGAAATAATTATTGGTGATTGAACGTTTAGCCCGAATCACTTTCCCGACTAGTCGACTTCTGGAGAGTTGGACTATGCACGATGGTAGAGTGCGCGGGGTGGCAGCTGGGGCTCGAGGAGATGGAACCGAGTCGCAAATACCTGTTGGAGGCTTCTCCCCAGACGCACGCCCAGTTTGCAGGACCTGGACATCAGCAATGTCTACCCTCTCCAGTGAGGGGAGTACGGACTTGAGTACTGCGTAGGCAATATCAGATACCTGTACCGGCGAGGCCTTAGAATTTTCTTTTAAAATACCATTAATAATTAATTTACAGCACTCAAGACCGCCACTGCCGTGTCCCCGTCCTTGCTCCCCAGCGTGTGAATGAGGGAACTTGTCCATCGTAGGTGTAATAATAGGAATCGGAAATTGATGTGTCGATTCGGCATTAATATTCTCAATTCTACTACATTCGCTATCTCGCTGACTACTCTCACGACCTATTAATAGCTCAGTCAGAGTGGAAAACTGGCTTTTCATGGTAGAGTTCTGCTCCAGAAGAAGCTGGCGATCCAAGCGGAGCTCCTCCAGGTGGGAGCTTTGCTTCTCTATGAGTCTCTCGAGAGAGGATACACGTGCCAATAGGTGATCATCTACCTCATTCACTGCTGGCGTGAGAGGTGGAGAGGGAACGGCAACGTTTTGTCGCCTCACGAGAGATTTTATTTCGTCAGGCTCGTTCTGGAGTAGCGCATATTGATCATAAAAGAGGTCGAGAGTAGTCTGCGCTATGAGTACCCATTTGGTGTCAGGCGAATCCGTCGCCGTCGAAGTTGGTGATGTTGCAGGTCGTTCCGAGACGTTGAGGCTGTTGCTCTCCGTCGACCCTACAACGTGGCCAAGAGGTGGTGTAGTGAGCAGCGACTGAGTGGTAGTGGTGGGCCGCGCATCTGTTTGCTGCTTTTGAATGTTCACGGGCTCTAAACCGGTGGACTGGCGGGAGGTGGCACCACATGACGGAGACGAAGCAGCAGGCGATAGAGTACCCCCCGCTAGCGCAAAATGTAGACTCCCGGAGTTGGATAGAGAGGCATTGGTGGTAGGGGGCTTTGCGCTGCGGCCCGCGGCGGTGGTATACGGAGCGGGGGAAGAAAGTGCTGATGCAGCATGCGAGCTGAGCCGTGTGTGTGAGATGGGCTGATTACTCACACGTCTATGCGAGGTAGTATTCTCCTTCTTTCTCTCTCTGGCTGTTTGCGTGCTGAGGCGAGAAGTCGAAGTCGTCTGCTTCGATGCACTTGATGATAATTGCGTGACTGGAATTTTGCTCACCTGCAGACATTTTTCGCATGTCACTGCTCCTTGAGATGATTTCGAGCACTTGACATGTGCTGATCCTTCGCAAGTGCCGCATTCTCTGCTGCCCGCGCGTAAGGTGTTGTTGCAGACGCAGCAGGTGTTGTCGCTCATCGTGCAACAGACAGCAAGACAGCGAAGCAGGCCAGCGTAGCAGACGACCTCCGAGCATGCGCACAAAGCTCACTTTCGGCGCCAGGCACTGCCAACTCGATGTTGTTGTTGGAGTTGCAGAATTGGAATTATTCCTCCCAGGCTCGAGCAGGAGCCATGCAGTGATGCTCCAGTGGTATGAGCCTGCAGGAGGAAGTCCAATCTGCAAAAAAGTGCCACTCGGGACGACGTTTTGATGGTTAAAGAGATGTTCAAGCACGGAGCGATGTTAGATGCGTGTGGAAACACTTACCGCCAGAGAGAGAGAGTGAGAGAGAGAGAGAGAGAGATTTGATTGATATGAATTTTATTAAGGACGGGTGTTAGGAACCCATTTGCCCAGATAACAGGTATACATACCAAGACTCAAGCTTGATGGACTAATAATAGAATTGGGAATGATGAAGATATAGATGAATAATGAGGGGACTGAGAAGTATTCACATTTAGATATGTACCCATTGAGTTGACATCGTTCTTGTCGGGAGAGCACTCAATTCAGGCTATAGTACGTGTCGGTTACGTAGGTTGTTGCAGAATACCGATGATAGGTGACGGGATCGGTTCAAGCCCTTCGTACAAAGCACGCTCCAACCCACGATCCTAAAAGAAAGGTCTGCCGACTCGATGGGAAAGATGTGAAACATGCGTGATGCCTACCGCCCCTACTATCTCTCCTCTCTCCGTCCAATATGGCGACCCTTACTGGGACAGCGGGATATACCTATATATAGGAGTCGTCTGCTCGCGCTCGTGTAAATCTGCGGGCCCGCGCTATAAAACATTCCATACTGTTTGCAGCTTGCAAAAATGATATTGATCACTCGCGGCATGTTATCTGATAACATGCTCGAGTAATTACTCCCAAATACTGGCTTTCATAACCCAAATCTCGAACCCCCCGGGGGGGCCGCGATTTATATACGTCTTTTGATGCTAATACACTTGTTGCTGCGGTAGCCTAGTGGTTAGCGTATCCGCCTCTCATTTTGCCGGCCCAGGTTCGATCCCCGGCCAAATCAATTTTTTTTTCCATTAAATCAAGTCATATCATTTTTTTTGCTAACAAACATAGTTGAACGAAGATTGATAATCAACCAAACATCCCACAAGTCATAATTCCTTCTCCAAGTCAGAATAGTCACGAGATATTTCAATAATACATCATCCCTGACATCATCTCGAAATTTTTTATTGAGTTACTTATCGATAACAAAACTTAGGATAATTATCATACATTTCCAGTCATCTACATCGACTATAGAGGTGAGCCAAGGAAAATTAGAAGAACTTGAAACTCATCTTCGTAAGTACTCGTTGTCGGGACTCTCGGACTCGCTATCGGAAGTAACTTTCACCTATGAATTTTGAAAAAATCAATGAAATAGCATTATTGCTTTTGAATAAATCATATTTCCAATAGGTGTATGATGAATGACAGGATATATCAAAATTATTTTATTTTGTAAATTTATCATCATCTTCATAGTTATAATAACATAACTAAAGAGTGTTATGGGAATGAAATTTTCAAAGCTGTTTCAGAGCCATCGTTCTTCATCTTGATCATCAAATTTATGCCATGAAAAATATCAGAAGCATGTATTGTATTAAAATATCTCGTGACGATTCTGACTTGAAGAAGGGATTATGACTTGTAGGGTGTTTGGTTGGTTATCAATCTTCGTTCAACTATGTTTGTTAGCGAAAAAAATGATATGACTTGATTTAATGGAAAAAAAATTGATTCGGCCGGGGATCGAACCTGGGCCGGCAAAATGAGAGGCGGATTCGCTAACCACTAGGCTACCGCAGAAACAACTGTATTAGCATCAAAAGACGTATATAAATCGCGGCCCCCCCGGGGGTTCGAGATTTGGGTTATGAAAGTCAGTATTTGGGAGTAATTACTCGCAGCATGTTATCAGATAACATGCCGCGAGTGATCAATATCATTTTTGCAAGCTGCAAACAGTATGGAATGTTTTTTAGCGCGGGCCCGCAGCTTTACACGAGCGCGCGCAGACGACTCCTATATATAGGTATATCCCGCTGTCCCAGTAAGGGTCACCATATTGGACGGAGAGAGGGGAGATAGTAGGGGCGGTAGGCATCACGCATGTTTCACATCTTTCCCATCGAGTCGGCAGACCTTTCTTTTAGGATTGTGCTCGAACCAGTCTTTGCTATCACGATCACGTAGAAAATCTAGCAGAACTTCTTTCAGGCTCTTCAGACTAGCTTCAAGGTCAAGATAGGAGAGTTTATTCAGGAGATGTGAAGCACGGATGGTAAACGACTGATTCAGAGCTTCCGTGCGTTGAGTTCGGTAAGTGAAAGAGGCCTTGCTCTTCCTTTCTGACTGTCGTAAGGTAGGGTTTCCATTGGCAAGGGAAAACTTGGATCTAAGAAACGCCGGCTGATTGTTTTCAATGATGGCAAGTGCAAGTGAGCCGAAAAGGTACTCTCGGCAACTTTCAGCGGAAAGCCAGACAAGACTCACACGGTCGGGTGTGACATTGGCTTGTCGAGGGATGTTGCCATGAATAAACCTGATACAAGCATTGTGCAAACGGTGGAGTTTCAATCCTTGCTCTTTGTTTAACCCAGTAAGTAACGCCGCACCATCGTCGAAATATGGCAAGACTAAGCTACTAATTAGCTGTTGCCGTAGCGGACGAGCCAGACTACGGGCAGCAACTTGCAAGAAATAGAGAGATCCATGTATACGCTGACTACTTTGACTGATTTGTTTGCCCCAATCAAGTGATAGATCGATAAACATTCCAAGACTCTTGATCTGAGATGAGTGCGGAATGTTTGTCCCCATGACCTGCACTTGTGGCAGTTGGTCCAGGTGTATCTCTTTGAGATAGAGTTTGCTTCCTAGGATGATGACCGATGTTTCTGATGCATTGAGTTTCAGACCGTTGTCTGTAGCCCATTTGGCAACTGCTTTGGCATCTGAAGATATCAATGCGATATGATCAAGGAGCTCTTTGGGAAGACAATGGAGGTATATGCTCGAGTCATCTGCAAATATCGCACACTGAGTATACCTCAGCTTTATCAAAAGTTTGGCATGTGGCAGGGTATCAAATCCTTCTGAGAAGTCAAATGAGGTTAATTAATCACAAAAAATTATACAAAGAGAGAATGAATGAATGAATGAATGAATGAATAACCTTCATTCGCCCAAGGACAAAATACAAAAATACAGTAGCATATGAACATATGTCACTCTTCCATATTGAATACATTAAATTTATAAAAAATTGTCATTTTGGTCAAGGCTATTAGAATTATCACAGAAAGTGACTAGTCATCTTGAGGTATCGTAAGATGCATGGAAGTCATGGAAAAGAAAAGGAAGAAAAAATCACGTTTTCATATACATACATCAGTCTTCACGAGGAAGATTAAGAAAAGAGAAACATTCTCACGTTTGGGAAAACGCACAGTGGGGCCCGCGCATCTTTCTAGGGCTCAGCGCCACGAGAATTCTCAACTTATTGCCATGTCCGGGAACGAGGAGTGTGGCTCTCAGTTATCAGAATACCGTCCGATCCCGGACACGGCGATAATTTGAGAATTTGCGTGGCGCTAAGCCCTAGAAAGATGCCCTGGCCCCACTGTGAGACGTATGAAAAATACATGGGCCCACAGTAATATCACAGGAGTCTCAGTTCGGTAGCTAGAAAGCCACGCATAATTTTTCTGGAGTAGAAGTTATCAATTAAAACGGGCTCATGCTTATCACAGTTCAAAGATTAAAATAATGCCTTTCCTCTACATCAATCCTCTGGGGAGACTGTGTTAACAGGAAGTCTCTTGAAGACTCTTTAAATAATGATATCTTCCCAAGCTGCTGAAAGCCCGGAGGGAAAAAGTTCCACAAGTGAGCACATTGGACCTGGGAAGATCTTCTTCCATATTCAAGTCTCATGTTGGGAACTTTGAGTACCCGCTCTTCTAAATCGACCCGTGCGGGGCGTTTGGATTGGTACCTAGTAAATATCGCAGCTAGGTAGCCAGGTTCTCCTAAGCGATGATTTTATGCATCAAGAGAGCTGCGAAGTACATTCTCCGCGAATCAGTACGTAACCAACCCAAATGCTCCCTAAACGGGGTGACGTGCTCGTCTCTCATAAGATCGAAAATATATCTTACTCATGAATCGCTTAGTCTCTGTATTCGTTGCCGCTGTTCTTCCGTGGCGTCGAGGTACACGACCGTGCAATAATCTAAGTGCGGTTGAACCATTGACTCGACTAGGCGAATTCGGAGAGGTCTGGTGATACATGCACAAAAAAACCGCAGACCGTATAGGGCTCTGTTGACTCTCTTGTTACTTGGTCAATGTGCGGTTTCCATGTAAATTCACTATCAAGTGTAACACCAAGACTCACGACCGTATCACTGAACGGGATGAACTTTCCTTCCTGTATCTCAACCCCTGGCAAGTCCATTTTCTTCAGATCTTTGACATTTCTCTCCGAACTGAAGTAGATTGCCTTGGTCTTGCCAGTGTTGAGACACAGGCCGGAACTTCTGGCCCACTTGGCAACTAATCATCCTATCACGCCCAGCCGAGCAATGCCTTCCCTGATCTCATTTTTCTCGATTTGGAGATAAATTCGGAGGTCATCCGCATAGAATAGATGATGTACCGACTTCCCGTCTAGCAAACCAGCCAAGTCATTCTCATACAAGCTGAAGAGGAGAGACCCAAGGACCGGACCCCTCTGGAACACCCAGATTGGTTTCGAGTCAATCAGATTTGCCTACTTTAGAAGTAATTTGTTGGGTGCGACCCTGTAAATATGATTTCATCCACAGGGGTGCCGATCTTGAGAAGCCAAGATGTCGTAGTTTCCTCAACAGTTCGGATGGTGAGATTGTGTCAAAAGCTTTACTAAAATCGAATTGTAGGAGCAGAGTGAGTTTCCTGTCTATACCTACTCTGATGTCGTCGGGCAATTCCAATAAAGCTGTCTGGGTGCTATGGTGTTGCCTGAAACTAGTTTGGAAGCGTTCAAGTATCTTCTCGTTTTTCAAAAACTCCGTGATTTGGTCGTGTGCAATTTTTTCCAGAACCTTGGAGAGGAAACACAACAGCGCTATAGGACGGAAGTCCGGGACCGTTGATGGAGCGGCAGTCCTCTTTAATGCGATCAGCTGCGCTTGCTTCCAAGCTTCGGGAAAAATGCCATGAGCGAAAGAGGAGTTGAAAAATGTAATATAAGATCACCAATAGCCGGAAGCGCTCTTGCGATCACGCTTTGAGGTATCACATCCGCTCTACAGGCCTGTGAGGAGAAATGTTTGATAGCAAGGACTACATCGCTGAAATTTGTGGGCTTAAATTTGTACCCCTCCTCCGGTGCCGAGTCAACATCGTCCATTGTTTCATTAATATTTTCATGGGGCGAAATGGAAACTCCCGCAAAGTGTGCGTTCAACGCATCCGGTGTGAAGCCATAAAGTTCCTCCTCTTTGCTCTGAGGCAAGAGGCCGAGATTACGCATCTCCTTCCAAATGTCCTTCTTCTGATCAAGAGCGTCTGATAACTGGGTTTGAATGAAGGAGTTATGCTCTTGTTCAATGCGTAAGTCAACATCTTCACTAAGCCGGAAGTACTCATTTTGAAGCTCAGGACACTTGCGCTGGTTACGTTGAGTCCGTTCCCAGCGCCTGCGCGTCGCGTCTCGCTCATTCATGAGTACCCTCAGCTCAGGACCAATCCAAGGAGCGTCATTTTCACGTGGATTAATAGTTTTTTGAGGTGCTAATTCATCTATAAGGGTCTGTTAATTCTCATTCAAGCAGTGAATTCCACCTTTCAAACTGGTTTCGGCATCGAGATCTCTAGAAGTCTCAAGAGATTCAATTACATTGTTGCAAGTAAGAAGGTTAGCATCGTTGATAGCAGTTTGTAATTCACGCCCATGAGTCGCTGCATCAAATCTAGTAAAGTCTCGAGAGGTGATATTCAAGTGCTCCTTGCGGACTTGCGGTAGTTCATAATCATCAATTAAAGAATCATGACCGTTAATGAAAGGCATATCTGATTTAGTATGGCTTGGTACTGTTCCAGGTGAATCAGTGAGAATCACATCTAGCGATGATTCAGATGTATCGAGGTGGTGGGTGGCACCAAATGGCACGTTATAAAACGAATGCTCAATAATGAGGTCTCGCAGATGCGAACTATAATAGGAATTTCTTAACAGATCAGAATTGAGATCGCCCGCAAGGACAAAATTACGGTACAAAGGGGAGATTCTTTGAAACTCAGCGAAAAAATTAGTTAAAACATTACCAGTCGGTCGCCTGTAAATTGTACCGAATAGGATAGTTTCATCGTTCTCCATTTTCACTTCAATTAGTAAGTACTCAGTCTCATTAATACTAGAATTTTTAGAAAAATCAATCAGTTTGGAAGATAGTTCATTCCGGATAAAGCACGCTACGCCACCTCCCTGGACATACTCACGTTTGCCCGCATGAGACATAATACCACGATCATTGCGAACGAAAGAATAATTTTGTATTGCGACCATGGATCCAGGGCAGTTCGGCGTTAACCAGCTCTCATTCATCGATATCAGATCCACCTTGTGATTTTCTATAAACATTGTTACTTCGTCTAAATTTCGGCGCAAAGAGAAAACATTTAAGTGAGCTATTCTAATAGATGATCGCTTTTGAGGAACATTACCGGTTATATCAACATTTGCACGAGGCAGTCAAATAATTTTCTCTAGATCAGACTCAGTGACAATAGTTAGACGTTCGCTGCCATCATCTTTCCTTACATATAAATTACCATCAGACACCCACTTATACTTGTAATTGCACTGCTTAGCGTGATCTTTAGCCAATAAGAGAAGATTATGTGTGATCTGGGGCACCATTCCATGCATAACGACTGTAGCTTCAGCCGGGCAATCAGGGATTACATCACAAACTTTTAGGTCACCATGTTCACGCTTAACTTTGAGTACATAATCACGCACAGTTACAGACTTGAACTTAATTACGTAGGAACGAAATTCATCTGGATTTTGCATGCTTTGATCATTCAATGGAAGATTTTGAAGAGGAAGTTTAGGCTTGAATTCACGGGCCTCGAGTATATCATTGTGAAGATTTTCAATGTTCAGAGCTTTCAAAATTGCACGCGTGATAACATTCAGCGGCAGTTTGCATTAGCTTGGGATACCAAGTACTTTCAGCTCTGGATACGGCGATCCATGAGTGTGTAACTCTTTTAGTTGACTCATCTCATTTCTGAGAGACAAGTTCTCGTTTTCTAGTGAATCGATGCGTTCTGCTTGTTGTTGCAACGTAGTGGTGAATCCAGCAACTTTATCATTGAGACTACGCAGCTGATCATTAGTTTTAGCAGAGTTTGAATTCATAGAATTGAATAAGACAGCAAATTGTAGTGCCGGAGTAAAGTTCTCCCAGCCATCAGGTAAATTTGGCATAGTATTTGCCGGTGCAACTGCATCAAATGAATGAGTATCCATTCCGTTAATTGTTGCTGAATTTTCAATGCTCAAATCGAGCGCGTCGTCAGCTGAAGGGAGATTATTACTGTAACTTAAGCCTCGCCCTCCCTCTATAGCACGGTCACTAGCGGTTACACGATTACACATCCATCGAAATTCAAAAGGATACCCGATCAAAAATCAAAATTTGGGAAATCAGGGTCACCCTACTAGATATACACATATGAGCAAGAGAAGTGGATTCAAATAAGAATTGTAACGTGCGTATATCTCAAAACTGCTTTACTACATGCAAATGTAACTTAGGGAAGTATCAATATCCTCTTAGTGTATCAAAAAATTTTTTTGACTGCTCGTTTTTTTTTTTTTTTTTTTTTTTTTTTGAATGATATGGTCGTGCAAGAAAGGAGTTCACAGATATTGTACATTCAGGGGTGTCAAACGTAGTAGAGTCCCTCCCCTCAAGCCCCTCCAGTCAAGTGCAGAGAGCGTCGCGGCTCGCGGCGAAGGAGCCCCTTCCCTGCGACGCCGCGGCGCGCTCTACACATGATTGAAGGGGCTTGAAGGGAAGCACTCTACCACGCTTGACACCCCTGTGTACATTCAATAACCAGAAGAAGGGAATTATTCAGAACCTACCTCCAGTTATCTCCAAATAAAAAATCAACATCCGAGTGATTCCCTGATCGGTGAGCTCAAACATAGAGTATGGCAGATGCAGGAAGTGAAAAGCACAAATGTGCTTTTGTATGTTTATAATGTGAGGGTAGTACGGTTCTCCCCAATCGCACGGACATGAACGATTCTCATGGGATCCCATGTTATGACTCTGGAGATCCATGAAAACTTATGGAACTCTGCATGATATTTACCGAATTTTCGGATAGCTTAAGAAAACCCAAGCATCCTCTTCACGGCTATCTTTTGATCAAAGAGACTGTGCTTTGGTCATGCCCATATCCAAGTAGAGGGCTAACGCGGATTGGAGAGAATGCTTCATCATGACCTGTTTCTCAATTTTCTTGATAGCCTTTTCCTTTGGTATATTATTAATGTTCTTTGCTATGGATAGAGCTTGCTCGAGGATTTCAATATCATACTCAGCGTCTCTCGCTATAGATTGAGCTCTTTTGGTTTTCTGTTTTGGGCTCAACTTGTCATTAGCTTTCTTTTTCCTAGGCATGAATTCTCCGGGGCCTCCCCGTTTACGCTTTTCAGGACGACCACGTTCACGTTTTGTTGGTTCGAGTGTTGAAGTTTCATTACCTTCTTCACCAGACATGCTGAGAAATGCTGGGAATCTATCTGAAAATTCACGCCAAATCAATCCAACATGAGTGAGTTTGTGTGAAAAGACTAATTATTGAATGTCTCATTATTGCAAACCGCGGTACTGATGTAGACAAGGCATCAAGTGATTTACATGAGCTGGCTGTTGTGAGAGAAGTTTATTGCATGATGAAAAACTATATTTTTGAAGAATGTATTTCTTGATGCACTTTCGCCAATTGTTCATATTCCTCAAAGATCATTGAGAATAGGCGAATCAATGGATAAGGATAGGGATGAATTGTTCTGAACGTGCGAGTCAAATTTTGCGATTCAAATCAACAATCCAAGATTCTACGGTTGGAAGGAGGTACCATGAATGAGAGATTCGAAAGGCTGCAATCTTGTAAATAGAATTGGCTTAGCACTTGAGTTGGGACACGTGAAAGTTCGGGGCTAGAATAACACGAAAAATCTTCCAATCATGAAGTACGTACCTTCTCATCTGGGAGTTGATTTGAATGGAAGTACATCAAGAATAATTACTCGAAAAGAGTGATTATCAACAATCCCTGGTATAAAAGAATCATTCCTAGATCTTTTGCGCTGCACTTCTTTCAGTGTAACTACAATCCCCAGTTGGTTTCGAGGAAATAATTATTCCATTCTTTCCTCGTGCTTTACCTCGCGACCTCCTCGATAAATAAGGAGATTTCTACAACATTCTCGACTCGACTCATGTCGAAACTAGCTCTAAACTCGGAAGATATCGATGAAGGACCCCGCACAAAATCAATGGGGAGTGGCTTAAGGCCAATTTTGATGAAACTTGGCAGTGTTGTAGATCATTTTATGCTGATCAACTTTGTTCATGGGCTCGAAGAGCGCCTATGACTCATTTTTGAGATATTTTAATGGGAAGTACGCAATTGATTGAGGTTACGTAAGCTTTGTTGTCACTTATTATTGGTTTTCTTCACAAAAGGCAATTCACATTCCTCAAACGTATTCGAGCTCTCATATTAGCCAATAAAGTTCAGTCAGGGCAGAGAATCCGACCAATTACTTGGTTCATATCGAAATCATGAAGAATTAATTATAGTTTATTTAAAAAATCGTCATCTTCTCATAGGAATGGGCCGTTTTTTAACTGCATGACCCAGTGTTGGGCACATTTCAATGTGATGCATCCCTATACTCGGGATGTTTTCGAGGTCGCTGAGCTCGAAAACGTTATCATCCAGCCTCTATCTCGTGATGCGGAGGCTGCGTGCGTGGGCGGACCATGCATGGGAGGGAGGCTGCGGTGAAGAATCGATCTCGCTGCACCGGAGATCAACAACTCGGGGGTTTTCGAAGTCGCTGAGCTTGAATATTCTATCGTCTCGTTTATATCTCTGGAGGGGGAGGCTGAGTGGATGGACCATGCGGGGGAGGGGGGGTGCACAATGAAAAGTTGATATTACGGCACCGGAGGTGATACACTCGGGGATTTTCGAGGTCGCTGAGCTCGAAAACGTTATCGTCCAGCCTCTATCTTGTGAAGCGGAGGCTGCGTGGGCGGATCATGCTGGGGAGGGGGGCTGCGGTGAAAAATCGATATCGCTGCACCGGAGATCATCAATTCGGGGGTTTTCGAGGTCGCTGAGCTCGAATATGTTATCGTCTCGCCTGTATCACTTGATGGGGATGCTGAGTGGGTGGACCATGCGGGGGAGGGGGGCTGCAGTGGAAAATCGATATCGCCGCACTGGAGATCGTTATCTCGGGGGTTATCGAGATCGCTGAGCTCGAATGCGGTATCGTCCAGTCTGCATCTTGTGAGACGGAGGCTGCGTAGTCGGGCTATCTGGGTGAGGGGGGCTGCGGTGAAAAAATGATATCGCTGCACCGGAGATCGTCAATTCGGGTGTTTTCGAGGTCGCTCAGCTCGAAGACGTTATTGTCCAGCCTCTATTTCGTTATGCGGAGGCTGCGTGGGCGGACCATGCGAGTGAGTGGGGCTGCGGTGAAAAATCGATATTGCTGCAGCGGAGAGCGTCAAATCGGGGGTTTTCGAGTACGCTGAGCTCGAATATGTCATTGTGTCGCCTCTATCTATCAAGGGGAAGTCTGCGGTGGACCATGTGGAGGAGTTATCACAATGGATAATCAATATCTTGGCACCCAAGATTGTCAACTTGGGAGTCTCCGAGATCGCTGCGCTGAGCTCAGATATGATTTAATTGACTGCTCAGGGAGTGACTATGTAGTGGAAGTGGATGCCTCCAATAGTCCTGGAAAATCCTGGGGGCATGTACACGAAGATTGAACAGACTTTTTCGTCAACGCTCTATTCTTCTATGACACATATAGTAAGATTAAAATAGGAAAAGCCAAAATCCAGTCAACGATTAATGTAATTGAATAATATGGCATGGTCATCACAATCACACTTTGGAAATGTTTTTGCTGTATATACAAATAGTTCTATACATCATGATACATTGAAACCATCATATAATGAAAATCGAGTGAGTTTGTCCGTACAATCGACGACCATGAGCTAGTCAGGATTAATCTTCCGTGGCCTGTGAGCTGCATCCGCTATTGTATCTAGTAGAATCTGAGATGGGTAGTGAACATTAGGATCATGACGTGCGAAATCAAGATACCACATCATGTGAATACTTCCGTGGCTCAGCGGTAAGTTGCTTACCGCTGAGCCACATGGCATCGTTCAAAGCCATATATCGACGCCTCCTATCGAGAAGATCATATCTCTTAACCTAATTCTGGAAGATGGTAACTCCCATGTTAATACTATAGAAGTTACCATCTTCCCGAACTGAGATGAAAGATACCCTCTTCTCGATAGGAGGCGTTGAAATAAAGCTCGCGCCTGCAGAGGAGTTTGACAAATGAGAATTAATTTGTTTATAGTTATTTCTGACTAAGTCATCTCTTTGATCAGGGATCACTCATAACTCTGTGTGTATGTTGAGAGATTATCGATCTCGTGACCGAGGTGATGTTGAGAGGAAAATATTGTTGATAAAAATTGTTTATAACAAATATTCATGCAAATTTGCAGGGAAATCATCGTTCACTAGGTACTTGAGAATGGCGGGCAACTTTTTCCCAAGATTCCAACTCTTGGCAGAATTTCAGTGCCAAACAACGCAATACGCATTTTCAGCTTATATGTTCATAACCAAATTTGTTTATTGAGGATTTGCGCGAAACTCTTTCTCAGTATATAATCTCAATTCCAGAGGCTTTGGACTATAATTACCATTTCGAATAATCCGATAAGGTCACTCCGTTCTTGAGATAATAGCTAATTTCTATCGAAATTACCCCGGTTCCCCGTAGTGGCGCTGAGTACAGCATGAAGCTATGGCTACAACGTATCTTTGCACATAATCTCGATTAAATAACTTTGAGTCCATGAATTAGCATAATTCTGGTGATATGCACCCTTTGGTATGCCCCGAACATTTCTGCGAAATTTGGTGAAGACCGGTTCGATAGTTTCTTCGAATAAAGGTGCGAAAAAGCTGGTTCGAGTCGCGGTAAGGGAAGAGGCTTCGCCCCAATTATCACAGAACCAGTGCAGATGTACCATCATACTTTCACGCATATACCTCTTGAGGTGTATCAAACAAACCATAGTGATAGATTTCCCTGATTAATACACAACATGATTGCGATGTTGCGGTAGATGAAATATACAGTCCATGGATAGCATCAAATTCAAACAAAGCATTATTCCTGCTATTGGCCATCAGAGACAAAAACCTTACCAATGTACCCAAATTTCAAGAAAAACCAGAGGTTTTGATTAAGGAATCCGATTGATGAAAACTCCTGGGTCTTGGTAATCGCAATCGCATGATGTGATGATCATTCCCTCCCTCATAATATATCCCGGAAAATTTTTCTGTACAAATATCACTTGGTGAAAATTGAAAATCCGAAAACTGGGTGGTCTATTGAGAGAAGTGCTTGATGATATTTCTACTGATATTTCAATTCGGTGTGGATTTTTGGGATGATTGAATCAAATCATTATGAATCAGAAATAATGGGAACAATGTAAGTCACTCACTTGGATCCACGAGCTTGTGCAGCTTTAATCTGTTATACTCACAGATTTTCCAAAATGTCGGTATAAATCCAATATAATACTCTCGTTCATACCAGAGAGGTAAAACTCCTTCAGTAATATGATATCTTTGATCACACTGGAGAACCAAGACTCCTCCAACGATATAATATTTTTGGTCACACCAGAGAATTACAACTCCTTCAACAGAATAATATTCACGATCACCTCAGCGGAAAAAGCAATTCTCATTGGAAGCAAGACTGAGTTGCCCCAAATCGACTGTGAGGGCAACCAAAAGAGCGCACAGTATTTATGCTTCTTACCCATCCATGATATGGGGAAAAAGAAGGGATTGGACCACTCTCTGTTAGATCAAAGTCACGAAATTCTACACACCATCATCCGGTTACGCAGAGTATTCAATTTAGAAACTCGCTATTCCAAAACAACTAGCATTTTTCCTTGAGAAGTTCCTTGACGGATTGATGGAGGTTTTTTCGTGTTACCGTGAGTTGAGAAATAATCACAGAAACTTATGAAGCTCCTGAATATCATGACCCTGAAAGTGAAATGAACTTTTTCCTAATGCTTTCGTGAGATGCGTCGTTGAATTTGGATGGTCATCTTTCAATAGATATTTCCTATGCCACTCTTGGGATGCGAGTTTCGAAATCTTGATCAGGAGATGAGCCCGCACTGCTGAGTTTCTGATTCCAATATCATGCGCAATCACATATTGATGCGTCGAATTTCGTGATAATGACCTCGTAGGGAGTGAAAAAACAGAGGGAGAGGATGAAAGCTTTCTGAGTTTCTGAATCTCTGTTGCGAGATTGATTCAATTATTCACGCTGGATTATTTGTAAGAGTTGATCTCCGAGTCATTCAGATGAGAATCGGAAGAAAACACTCTCGATCCCATCACAATGGAAAATACCTGAGTTGCGTTCAAACTTCTTTTGATTCCGTCACGTACAAATTCCTCCCCCCCCCCCCCCAGACATTTCACACTAAACCCACTACACTCCCGAAACACAGCGAACTGGTCCACGATCACAGCAAGACTGAGACAGAGAGAGTTTTCTAGAGATATCTCTACGACGGGTGATGTGCCGTAAGCCCGTATGTCGATGCTTATGGAGCGATGAGAAAATTCCAAGTTGCTCAAGATGTTGACATCTATCTGATGAGCCTCTCCCTTTTATCATTGACTCAATTTTCAGAGAGCGCAGTCACGACTCTCATTGATATATACTGAAAAAAAACGAAATAGGCAGAGCCAGAGAGTCTGGTAAAAATCAGTCCGCTCGACCGGGTAGTAAAGCGGAGTCTTCTGCTCGGCCCTTTCTCTCTTGATTACAGCGATATTAAGCATCAAATTTGTTCACAAATATCACAAAGAAATACTAAATGTTCTCAAGATGCATTCAGTGTAACACAAAAATGAGTGAAATTATTGTAAACAAGTTAAAACAGGCTCAGAAGCCGAGCGGTCGAGCCGATGAGCCGAGAGAATATATAGGTATACTGCTCGTCGCCTCATTATCGAACGCCGTGCAGTATACCTATATATTCTCTCGGCTCATCGGCTCGACCGCTCGGCTTCTGAGCCTGTTTCAACTTGTTTACAATAATTTTACTCACTTTTGTGTTGCACCAAATGCATCTTGAGAACATTTAGTATTTCTTTGTGATATTTGTGAATAAATTTGATGCATAACATCGCTGGAATTAAGAGAGAAAGTGCCGAGCAGAAGACTCCGCTTCACTACCCGGCCGAGCGGACTAGTTTTTACCAGACTCTCTGGCTCTACCTACTTCGTTTTGTTTTCAGTTTACATCGAATTATCATCTTGCGTAGCAGCGTCAGATACTCACACGGCTCGTCTTAAGATTGAACAGAGAAGAACCACTCTCTTCGCGCATGAAAACATAGCTGCATAGAAAACACCGTTATGCATCATGAAGATCAGCCGTGGGACCGAAACGTGCAGCATCCAATGTTGCGCATCAATCAGATTAGGCCTGTATCCAGCTCACCGCTCTCACTTCTTCCGACAGAGACGAGGGGCCTTTGAATTTTCCGTTGCGCTGATGAATTGGGCGGCGGCGGAGGATGGTGTCAGGGGAACTGAGAGTTCGAATGGTCGCTCACCCAGGTCTCTCGGCTCTCCTACACACCATACTCCAAAACCGCGTCGCAGAAATGTCGCAGAATTCTGCGCCCTGTCGTAGAACCGGTATTGCCTATCTACTAATGCCATCTAAAAGTGCGTGAATAGACCTCAAGATTGAGCTCTGATGAAGTTCTTCGGGGTCAAGTAGAGCCTTATAATTATGAAGATGTAATTTTATCGGTCTTTGCGAGTTAAAGTCAGCAAATTTTTGCTGAATTTTTAGCATCAATCGAGAATTGATTTTTCTCCACTCTCGATCAATGCACCTTTAGAGCCTCGTATGGTTCCGAGGATGCATCTAAAGGATTTTGATGGAAAGGAATGAAAAGTAAAGATGAGAAATGAGAAACTTGATGAAAAATTTTGATTCTACGCTGATATTGTGCGTGTTTCGCCCTTCTCTCATTGCTCGGGCTTTTCAAAGTGGTGGAAGAGCAATGAGAGTTTACCACTGACACGCGGCTCAAGTGGCCGAATGTTCGATGGTTTGAACGCCCTTATATACGAAAGTTCATCTTCGTTATGCGCTTGCGAGTCAGCAAAATTTGCTGACTTTAACTCGCAAAGACCGATAAAATTACATCTTCATAATTTGAAATTCCCGCGAGTGATAAATACGATATCCGATCATATCGATCGAGTGTCGAAATTAATTACATATAGAGCCTTATAGTTCCACTTACAAAATTGGAGGAAAAAATCCCGGGTATCCGGAAACTTTCGACCGGCAGTGTCATTTTTATAATCAGACCAATCCTGACGAAGTTTTATGAAACTTCGACGTACCTATAGGTGGTTGATTGAGAAATATCTTTCTCGATTTCCAACGTTGGTTATGGCTGCTTGAAAAGTACGTGAAGAACATCCAAAGTACATGTATCGATGGATTCTTCCGTGGTCTTCAAGATGCTCCCTCCAAAATCCCCTTACCACGGAGTAAGTTGGAGATATCACTGTCTCAGCGAGGCACTACATGATCCATAATTGATGGTGAGTAGTGTAGTCATGCATGTCCATAGTGGATGGGATCAGTCTCGACATCCTTGAATGAGAAATTCCGCCAATGGGTTGAACACGCATTCCTTCTCCTTGAAAATGACTCCTCCTCGTGGTACTCTCCAACTGTGCGGGAAAGTCAACGATTCTTCATCCTAGATGGTCCAGGTTCGGCAGCATGTATCATAATCTCCCGATTTTCGTTTAATTCTGATTCCTTCGCAAATTCCAGAGCCACAAGTGAGATCGATCTGTAACCATGTTAGACCCGACCGGCAAACTCTACTTTTCAGTGCTACTTTCAAGAGAAGAGTGGAAAAGTTAGCAAGAGATTTTCTGACTGATCCCATCAGGATTGTTCAAGGAGATGTTGGAGAAGCAAGTACTGACGTGGCTCAGCGCATTATAGTATTCAAGGATGACCCAACTGCAAAATGGTTGTGGTTGAATGAAAATATCATCGAGTATCTAAGCGCAGGAAGCCTCCTCATATTCGTCACCAAAAAAGTAAGGAATTGTACGTGACTTTTGAGTCGTATGATACCATTCAATCCTCGTCCGATCTCTTCAGGTGAATGCAGAAGAGTTGGCGAACAATCTCAAACTGAAGGAATTTCGGGTTCTACTGTTACATGGAGACATGGACCAAGGCGAGAGGAATAGAGTCATAACCACCTTCAGGAAGAAGGAAATCAGCATTTTAGTGGCTACAGATGTGGCAGGTGAGGCATTTATCGTGTTCCGCCGAGTATGAGACATGCTTTGCAGCTTTCTCCAGTCTACCCAAGATATGTTCGTGTCGGAGGAGTGATTATTCCCGAGAAATAGGAGATCCAGTGAATGGTCAATGGAAATCGAATCACGTTCAGAATTGATCGTGAATATTCATTCGAATCGGGATATTCATAGTATGAATGTACCAACAGCATGCTGTGTTTGAATCTACGAATCGGTGAATATGAGAGGAAGATCTCCAGTCACGACGCAACGTTAGAACGGTAGAACGGATGGAGAATCAATTCATGTATCCTTAAAGCTAACAATATAGCATACGAATTATTCTCAAATCATGTCTAGATCACTTCTCATCATTTTAGTGTAAAGTGTGAGTGGGAGATGAAGAATTCATGGGCTGTAGTTCCACTGATATGGTCACCGCTAGCACAAGAGTACTCATCGGGTGATGTAATCATGATTCTCGTTCGTCAGACTGATAAGTGGAGATCTGGACGACCTACCGATGCGGACGGATTTGAGCAGGAATTGCTCCATTGAATGTGGATTCGGATGACAACCTTCAGACTGCCGGCATTTCTCCAAAGAAAATTAGTATCGCCGGAAGGCCAATTTTATTCATAGTTATATCGGCTATTTCACGAGGATTATCCAAGGTCACAGGTAGCTCATATTTGAGCCAGGCCGGCAGCCTGAGGGTTGAGGAAACAATCACACAACACGCATGCTTATTCTTAACGATCACTCATATTTGAGTAGTGGCCTATTTCCGGAGATATTTTTGGTGCTTCATTTTTGAGAGGAGGGGCTTAGAGCTCATCTGATTCCTAATAGGGATGTCTTGTTTCCGAGGGTGTTAGATTTCTGATCGTGTCTCATTTCGGCGGAACACTGTACATGTTATTCTTGATTCGGAAATATATCATTGTAATGTCACGGAATGGATTGTCACAGCTCGAGGCCTCGATATACCGCACATCCGAACTGTGATAAATTATGACGTCGCCCGCGATATAGACACTCATACTCACAGGATTGGTAGAACTGGTAGAGCTGGAGAGAAGGGCACAGCTTATACACTCGTCTCAGAGAAAGACAAGGAATTTGCTGGACATCTTGTGAGGAACCTTGAAGGAGCGGATCAAGAAGTTCCGGAAAATTTAATGGAGCTAGCTTTGCAGAGTAGCTGGTTCAGAAAATCGCGCTTCAAGAGCGGCAAGAGTAAACTGATGAACGTCGGAGGCGCTGGGTTCGGATTTAGAGAGAAGATTCCACCTGGACAGGTAAACTGCTAACCATGATGATGAGCCTCCATATTGGGTATTGCCAAGTATTAGGTAATCTTATTAGCTGACGAACGGATCCCAATTTAGAATTTCAGCCGAATTGTATCCCTGCAATTCTGAGTCATTCTACATACATCCCTTGAAGGTTCCCTGTTAGCAATAACTCATCCATAGGATTGTATATGGGTCATTCTGGACCAAGGTGAACATTTTTTTTCCGTTAGTACTACTAGAATATAGTTGAAAAAATTTTTTTTCAGATTTTTTCGGGACCCATGGCGGGCCCTACGAATTTTTCAAGTCCCATTTTTGAGCAGTTTTTCGACTATTTTTTGCTATCTTGGAAAATTCGTAGCTCGGACCCAAATGCATCTTTTTCATCCTAGCTGGGCGCATTTTTTTCGGTATGACGTACACGTTTAAGAAAGAAATTAACCGGTCCAAAAAATTGATATCTGGTAGGTCCCACGGTTGCATCAAAAAAGGCCCAAAAATACGATTTTGCACCACCGTTGGAGGCGTATAGGTCAAAATGGGAGCCTCGTAGCAAAATTTTGCAGGAGAAAAAACTTGTAGGCCTTGAAGAAACCTTCAATTTCCTTTTTAGAACGTGTCATTATCTTATCTCACGTACGATCTACAGCCGATTTCAGTTGGGCATTTTTGTAAAAACGTGAAACTTCAAGGCCAATTTAGAAAAATCGTTTATTTTTTATCGACCCCAAACCTATGAGAAAATGTTCTTTCAGGTGTCTATTTGAAGGCCCAACAATAATTTGGTTGTTCCTTTAAAATCCCGATTTTATACGAGCTGTTAAAAACAGTCGAAAATACCGAAAATCGTGTCAAATTCGGGCCTCATCATGAAGCTTCGTGGACTGGGTCTGCCCTTGCTCTCGATTCGTGGACTCTAATTATACAGCACTCGGCATAAAATATTGTGGGAGATGAGACCTAGAGCTGAAAAATGGCCTCTCGTGCGATGTTTTACGATGGAACCGTCCAAAACTAGAGTAAATTGAGTAAACACAAGATAAATCGAGGAAATCGATTGTGATGCATCTCTCACTTGACTAGCCCGCGCTCACTAGCCCAACCGGCCGCTTTGGCACTCCGCGTATGCTCCGCACTGCATGCCATCCTCCGTTCATGCGGAAGTGATAAGTGATATTAACAGCTGATGCAGTATTGTCAGGTATTATCCAGTTCAGACAGAGATAAGAAGGTTCTCTAATCTCCGTTATAGACTGTAGACTGTACGAGGTTTCGGTTGTTAGTGACCACCACGGAAGAATTGTATGTGTCAGTCAACGTCCCGATCAGAAATTTCGGTACCTTCCCCGCGGGGTTTGCCCCGAAGATGGGCCAAATGTATTGTGAAGCATATGAAGTGTAACGCCTTCCCCGCGGGGCACCCGCGAGGTATCATCGGGGCAATATTTGCGCAAAATTAGTGCAGTTTCTATACAAGTTGAACATTTGGTCTCGTCGATCTTGAAGGACGGAATCTTGAAGAACTTCCGTCCTTCAAGATCGACGAGACCAAATGTTCAACTTGTATATTAACCATCAAGGACGAAAAAATCTACCAAAATCACTTATGATAGTGCAGTTTCTGTTGAGACCTTTGAAATAATTTCGGATATGTTTGTAATGTCATCACTATTATGTGATTGTTTAAGTAAAGTATGTTCAAGTAAAGTTGAAAATTCATCGAAGACATGGGAAAGCCTCATAAGAGCTACCCATATCCAGCCTGTGTTCACTTCTATTGAGGGCAAATAGTCACTTGAGTTTGCAGCGTGTGACGAAGAAATTAATTTTGCTGGACTGAGATTTGTGTGAAAAGTGAGTGGTTCTCATCAATGATATTAAAATACAGTATGTTCACGTTCAATGCCTCTGTTGAAATTCCCATCATACACCCACAGAAGTGAGGTTAACTCTGAGATACTATGCAGGAATGTTGTGAAAGTGACCAGATACTTTGCGGGGGCCCTGCGGGGGAGGCGTTACACTTCATATGCTTCACATTACTTTTCCCCTAATTCCCGCGATGTTCGGGGCATGGTGTAAAAATAACAAGGTGTGTGACTGCGCACGTTTTTGATGTGTCTCCACTTGACGCCATTTTGATATTCTTGACTGCGAACTTTTAAATCATGCTCCCTGTATAGTACTGTACAAACGAGTTGCAAGTAGGTCTCATTTTGAGGAAGGTAAGAAGTCCTAGCGTGAACAAGCAAGTTTCAGCGTAATTATAGGCAAATACGTAAATCTAGAACGATGCCGCAATGATATTGCAGTTGGGATGAAGATTAAAATCATGAATTCAAAATGGGTATTTATTTCCAATTTAACTGTCCACGAGACTAATATTTTGAGGGAACCGGTGAAACTGCACATTCTTAACATCGATAACTGATCCCGTGCTTTTTTTGCACTTCGACAGAATGATCTGGATAGCGGGACAACAATTGTCGGTAAGCCAAGCCATACACGCTTGTCGGTCACCAACACTTACACGTGGCTCGAACTAGAATACGTAAGAAAGGCGAGTGGAGACAACTGGAGACTTAGAGAATCTCCACTCAGAGATGAGAGACCCTGAGTGGAGGGTCTCTAGTGGAGACAGGGCCATGTCTGCGCGAGAGTAGAAGAGTTTTGAGGCTCCGGTGTCACACACCTTGTTATTATTCCGCCATGGTTCGGGGCAAATCCCGCGGGGAAGGTAATGACGGTCAGCGGCCATTCGAGATTTCCCATCTCACTCGCACCTAATAGGTTATCCCATGAGTGCGAGGGAGACGACAGATCTCGAACGGTCACTCCATTGCAGTTCACCTCATGGCGTAAAGATAACAAAAGTTATCTTCACGCCATGGTTCACCTTGTTCTCGAGTGTACCAAAATTTCTGATCGAGACGCTGACTGACACATACAATTTTTTCGTAGTGGTCACTAACAACCAAAACCTCGTACAGTCTACAGTCTATAACGGAGATTCGAGAACCTTTTTATCTCTGTCTATATTGGATAATACCTGACAATACTGCATCAGCTGTTGATATCACTTATCACTCCCGCATTAACGGAGGATGGCATGCAGTGCGGAGCATGCGCGGAGTGCCAAAGCGGCCGGTTCTCGATTTATCTTGTATTTACTCAATTTACTCTAGTTTTGGACGGTTCCATCGTAAAACATCGCACGAGATGCCATTTTTCAGCTCTAGGTCTCATCTTCCACAAAATTTTATGCCGAGTTCTGTATACAAATCGAGAGCAAGGGAAGACCCAGTCCACGAAGCTTCGTGATGAGGCCCGAATTCGACACGATTTTCGGTATTTTCGACTGTTTTTAACAGCTCGTATAGAATCGGGATTTTGAAGGAACAACCAAATTATTGTTGGGCCTCCAAATAGACACCTGAAAGAACATTTTTTCATAGGTTTGGGGTCGATAAAAAATAAACGATTTTTCTAAATTGGCCTTGAAGTTTCACGTTTTCACAAAAATGCCCAACTTAAATCGGCTGTAGATCATACTTGAGATAAGATAATGACACGTTCCAAGAAGGTAATTGAAGGTTTCTTCAAGGCCTACAAGTTTTTTCTCCTGCAAAATTCTGCTACGAGGCTTCCATTTTGACCTACACGCCTCCAAAGGTGGCGCAAAGTCGTATTTTTGGGCCTTTTTTGATGCAACCGTGGGACCTACCAGATATTAATTTTTTGGACCGGTCAATTCCTTTCTTGAAAGAGTACGTCATACCGAAAAAAGTGCGCCCAGCTAGGATGAAAAAGATGCATTTGGGTACGAACTACGAATTTTCCAAGATAGCGAAAAATAGGCGAAAAACTGCTCAAAAATGGGACTTGGAAAATTCGTAGGGCCCGCCATGGGTCCCAAAAAAATCTGAAAAAAAATTTTTTCAACTATATTCTAGTAGTACTAACGGGAAAAAAATGTTTGGGGCATTTTCAAATCTCGTCGATTTTCAAAATGTTCACCTTGGTCCAGAATGACCCATATCCTCTTGTAAGCGTGAAATTATGGGTTACAGACAGACATACTCAGACTGTTTTATAGATTGCGTTGAATATTTTAATGGACATGAAATATTCATTAATTTCCATGAAGCATCATCATATTATTCCCCACGACAATGGTCATAGATCTGATGCATGGTTGTCAAGTCGTGTGCTCACAAGGCTCGGTCCAGCCAACTATAAGCAGGTCCCGTGCAAGACCGTGGACCAAGTCATAAAGCCTACTGGGATGTTTTACTAAGTGGCCAAGCACAGGGCTCTAAAATGTGTATCCATTGTGATGGTGAATTCCATAAAGGCAGGGGGAGTATAAGTTTCTCTGATCCAGGTGGGGGTCGGCGAGTGGAGCGAGCAGGGGGGCTCGCCCCCTAGTGTGCGTATATATATACATATGGGTCAGATCAGTTTATTTCGGAAAATCCGTGCGCACGAACGCCGCGGATCTTGTGTTCATAGAGATCTCTCATAACTCAGAACAAAGGAGTTCCCAGAAAAATTGGAGATTTGGATTCAGAACGACAGTAATCCGATCCTATTCCTGCCAATAGATCCCAAAATTGAGCTGTAATTCACCACAAATGATCGTGATCTTCTGGGTATCATAATAGAATATTCATCCACTGTAATTGTGGGAGGATATGTAAGATAGTAAGTCAAAATTTTGTTTCTAGAACCTTTTTTGATTGGAAAGGGGTAGGAGCTCATCGAATGTTTTCAATGATGATTAGAGCCATTTGCAGCATGAAATTTTTCTTCGCGGGTGATCCAAGATCCATTTTCCTCTCTGAATCCATATTACGAATGGACATCATGTTTTTGTACACCTGATATGGAAAGAATAATACATGCCAACGTCAAGAAGTTTATGAGAAATGTTAGAAAATTGATTCACGTCCATTCTCACTCGACTTTAAAAGAAAAATGAAATTCCTTCTTCAATTTGGTGATTTCTTGCATCTCTCGATAAAAAACGGACAATCTTTCCTTCGGATCACATTCCGTTATCATCAACTATTCCAGCGACAAAACACAAAGATTTCGTGAAACCAGTATCTAAAGATTGCTAGAATGATTTCAACTCGGATAGATGAGCATCTACAATATTGATAACAGAGATTGGTTTATATCAAATAAACTATATCGACCAACGAAGGACATCTTCTATATCTCCACTGTGACAATTGTCGTCCGTACTCAGAACATTTGTTGACGTTGATTTTCCAGCTAAGTGCCTAGCTTGACTGTGAAACATGCTTTTTTCCCACGCGAACATATGAGGTTAGGTGTGAGAATTTTCATTCAAGAGCTATGCAGCTTGATTTTGAGATTCAGGAATTGTGCTGATATCTCTTCTAGAAACTTCAATGCTTATAAGGGAGAAAGTACGTCAACTGTCCTGGGTTGCTTTTTGGAGGGTAAAACATGTAGTTTGGAGCCATCTGTGAAGGCCGTAGATTCCACGTAGGAAAAAATCAATGACATCATTTTCGACGTATTTTTGCCTCAGCTTTCCGATAGCGGGATTCGTTCCCCGGTTTTATGCTACCATAACCTCAAAAATTAGCAATCAAGTTTTGAAATGGCAATAACTCAAAATTACCCCTCTTTTCAGATTTTTCGACATTTCCAATCGAATTATCAGGAAATTTGACGTCGAAATAACTCTCGAGAGAAAAGGAGTTTTTCGAGATTCACTAGGAGTGAAGCGACGATGAAAGTACAAGTGGTCATTCACGTGCTGTTTACCTTTCGTGGGCGTTCTGGGCCGTTCAATTTGACGCAGGGAAATGATTAATCGAGGCATTTCTGACGTATTTTTATCTCATTCTCTCGATGGAGAGCTCAGTTTATACATTTTGATTCAACATAACCCAAAAAAACGGGAATCATGTATCGAAAGAATCTTAACTCAATACAACGCTTTTTTCGTCTCTTTGATGACAGTATTTGGGGAATTGATTCATTTTCATGATGGAATAGTGTATTCCGGTCGGTTTCCTGACTATTCCCATAGAAAATAAGATTATGAAGAAGAGAAGCACTCCTAATGTCACGCTTACGCCGAGAAATCAGTTATTTACTGCTTCGTTCCTCGTGTAAGCAGGAATCTTGTCATTTGGACTCCATCTCATCACGAGAGATTGTGAATCACACCGAGGATCATCAAATCCATTGAGAATCGTCCAATCTCCCGAATCAGGCTATCGAGACGACAAAAAAATAGGTTAGTTTGAGTTCAAAGATTTTCGACGTATTCATTTCCGTTTTTTGAGGTTATGTTGAACCAGATTGGGAAAGAACGGAGCTCTCCGTCAGAAAGATGAGATAAAGATACGTCGAAGATGCCTCGATTGAGGCTTTCCCTGCGTCAAATTGAACGGCCCAGAACGCCGTTGAAGGTGAACAGCGCGTGAATGAGCACTTGTACTTCCATTGTTGCTTCACTCATAGTGTAAATCGAAAAACCCTCATTTCTGCGAGATCTAATTCGATGTAAAATTTCCAAATCCTTCGATTGGGAATATCAAAAAACCTATAAAAAGGGGTGATTCTGAGTTCTCGCCATTTCAATACTTGATTGCTAACTTTTGAGGTTATGGTGGCACAAAACCGAAAAACAAACCTCACCATCAGGAAGCTGAGGCAGAAATATACGTGGAAAGTCATGTCATTGACTCTTCTATACGTGGGTTCTACGGCATTCACAGATGGCTCAAAACTACATGTTTTACCCTCCAAGAAGCGGCTCAGGACACTTGACGTGTTTTGCCTCATAATTATGTTGATAAAATTGAGACTCACCAATGCATCTCCAACCACAAAATTCAGACAATCACTCCGGGATGACCTCATTTACCCCGGGGCAGCCAAGAAATCACAAGTTCTCATTCAAGTGGTCGCTCTGAATAATAGTTGCATCCAAACTCAATCGGCAATAGCGCTTCATGTAGAGGACGTCGATACTGACTGAGGGAAAATCATAGGAAGAAGACAGACTTTGATATACTAAGTTGTTCAGGTAAATCTCCGCAACATGAAATTTCTCTTGACCATTTTTACTTCATTCCAACAGGAGAAGGGTGAATAGAACCTATCTCATCACAAACGAGACGGTATACTCTGAAAAAAGAGATCCCAAGCTTTGTGATGCGCCCTTGCACGTCTCTCTAGGTGGTATAGTATCGGAGTTACGACTATCACAACCTCTTTCCGAGAAAATTGGCCATAGTCACCCCGGTTCACGGTACTCACATTCTTCTATCATTTATCTGTGACAAAACTTTGTTTTTTTCGGTTCGGTTCTCCAAAGGACTTGAAAATATCATTTTTCATGTGGAATTCGATGTTTAATAGGTATTTTATTGATGTTGACGACTCACAGCGACCCAGGGTTGGAGAATCAAATTTCTCGCACAGAAAACCTTGTTTTTAATTATTTGTTCCTCATTTTCCCTCTCCTCAGTAGGTCAATTCGTCTCACAAAAGCTCTGGTCTCTTATCAAACAGGTTTTGGACTATCTTGAATGGTTCGATCAAGTGACGAACATAATTTCAAGTGAGGAAAAGGTCGTGCTGCCGACCACTGTGACTGCTTTCAACATATTCCTGGATGAAGTCGAAAAAACTATTTTGAAATTGGGCAGGAAAGTTGACAGGAATGCTGTCGATGAACGTTCTATCCTCGCACTTCAAGCCGCAAGAGACAAAATCCTAGATCATCACAGAAAATTGAACTAGATTCAATGTGTATATTCAATTTTAGACCCAAGGCATAAAGCAGACTCGTTTGATGCTATTAGCTGGGGTTCCGAGTTGAAAAGAGATTCACTAGAAAAATTCAAAGATCTCTTTCGCACCAAGTATTTCACCGATACTGGCAGTGAGGTTGCAGCATCTGATAATCAAGATGATAGCATGGAAGTTGATCATACCGACGTCAGCTTGGTCATGTATCATTTCGAGAAGATCTCACGAGTCTTGGAGTGTGTATTCCCATTTGAATTCGGATGTCGTTATGGAAACACAACAATTCAAAGAAATGTGATCATCTTTCTGAATTATCCTGAGTGTATTACTCCTTTATCAGTACTACTTTACTTCAGAGTTCAGAAAATTCAGTTAATCTAAGGTGTTAGGTCATGAATATTCTATTCCACTGTAGTCTCGCGAGAATGGCCAAGAACGAACATTACATCTCGTCTCGACTCGAGAATCATTTTGGCTGTACTCGTCTCGTTTCATTTTCGCGATCTCGAGTTTTCTCGGATGTCCGGACTCGATCTCGCTTGATCTCGCTCGACGAGATTCGAGAATTTCTCGATCTCAAGTGAAGCCCTAGTCACACGTTGCTTGTCGACACGCCACGCACAAATCCTTGCAACCGGCGTTTGAGAGAGAATCGTGGCTTCCCGGTGGGAAATTGTGCTGTGCTGAGTGTATGGTGGTGTACAATAGCGAGCATTGCGAATACTCGCATGCCAGCATGGAGCCGTGGCCATCTCCTATGACGCGACTTTGTTATTTTTCGAAATAATAAAAATATGGTTGGAGCAGCATTGGGCCTTCTGGAATCGAGCGAGACCAAGAAAAAACCTGCATGTGGTGAATTCGTAGCGTGAGTCATGGTATATGGCAGCATGTTTTTCCTATCTAATTGCATGTAGTTGCTTTCGCCTTTTCTTAGATTTTCCCTCAAATATTCATTAAGAGACGGTTCGGAGAAATTTTTACATTCAAAATGATGGGATGAATATAATGCATTGTATGCAAGTGGAATGGAGTAGATTAGTTGTCTAGAAAGTATTCTGGTTGAGTTTGTGAATATCGTGGTTCAGGATCTGCAAGTAGTATCAACCTCGAATATTGTCTCTGGCCTCGTTACTGGTCTCTTGTTACTTGCTGATCATCACTGAGCCATCCAGAACTCCTAGAGAACTGTATTTGCCATTCTCGCAGCTCCCCAAATGTAGATGCATCATAAGTACTAATGCACTCATGGCGAAGGGAATAGATTTTCAATTGTGAGCAGCAGTTCCTTAGACTTTCAGAAATAAAGTGAATTATCAATTATATTAGAATGATATCATGGATAGGAAACTATTCATGAATGCTTTTCTACAATCAAAAAATTGCAGCGACATGTTCTACATTTCTCCAAAAGACCATGAGTCAATCAAATATCTGTTAACTCAATTTTCCAAATTCTTGACGACTCATAACTACACTTAGTTTCAATTCCAAATTCTTGAATCAAGCAAGATAATTGCAGAGAACTAAGAGCACTCTCAGAGCTGTTCTATAGAATAATTGATTCCCTCTCAATAATGGTTGATGTAAGTACTTGGGGCGCGAACTTGGATATCTTTTTATGAATGTGAATTTGCATGCTCTGATACGTTATTCCGATGTGTGAATTGAATTTACGCTGATGGATACGAATGGAGATGCCTATCTGTTTTGGAGAATCGACCTGCTTTCCTAGGAAGTTCCAGATCCATTATTGTTTCTGAGCATGAATTTTGGAATTGACGTAAAGTAAACCAAGGAGGATATGTTTGGGAGAATCAACCTTCTTTCCAAGGGAGCTCTGTATCCATTCTTGTTTCTGAACATGAAATCTGGAATCGACGGATGTCGAATCTCAAAAAGGATCTGTTTGGGAGAATCAACCTTCTTTCCAAGGAAGATATCTGGATACATTCTTGTTTCTGAACATGAATTTTGGAACTCACGGATGGCAGATTCCAAGGAGATGGATCTTCTGCTCTCAATCAGGAATCCTGAATCACTGATTGAAAATCTCATCTTTGTTGAAAAATGAGTAAACCGTCATATGGGTAATTTTGGTACGTTTTCGATGCTTTTCATTCCGTTTTGCTCGGCATTCCAACATACACTGACAAAACCCACTTCCATTAGGGGCCATCCATAAACTACGTAGACCGCTTTTAATTATTTTTGCCCCCCTCCCCCCGTAGTCAATCGTAGTTTTTGTCCATTCTGACCCCCCCTCCAAAAACTACGTAGCTTTTCCAATAATAATAAATATTTTATTCTATCAGAACGAACCGAAGACGTAGACGGTTTATCTGCATTAGTTGGAGGAACATTCAAATTCGAAGTTGAAGGATCCTACAGAATAAATCTGGAAAACATTTAGTCCCTGCTCAAGGATCTACAAGTGAACCATGCTCAAGTATGGAACCGAATTACGAACAAGTATCAAAACGTTTGAGTTCGAAACTCCAAACGATACACAAGAAGAGGCCTGGAAACAAGCTGTTACTGCGTACAGACGTATACAACTGCATACGCGTCTCGTGCGGAAACATTTTTCCTTCGGGGAAACCAAGCGGACAGTGCCATCGCTCACGTCCAGCTTGGTTTCCCGAAGGAAAAAATGTTTCCAGCACTCGACGCGTAATGTACTATTTCTCATCCGATTAATCTATCTTACGCTGTGCATTATCTGGTAACGATTTGTCTGATTTCAAGGAGTGCAACAGTTTATTGCATCCATCCTGTAATTTCTGTTTTGAAGGTTCATCTGAATAAAAGATCTGTATGGGTCGTAGAATGACGTATATGAAGGCTTTGATTCTCACTTGAGCTAGTCCACACGTCATCCATTCGTTCGCTAACAAGTCAGTGTTGCCAACAACGAAAAATTACACATGAGGAGCCCATTCTAAGTGTTGCCATCTACACTTGGGATGGGCTACTAGTATGAGCCCGTCTCATAACCCAAGAGAGTACCACATCCTCTTAACACTCGGGTCGCTGTGAGTCATCAACATCAATCGAGATTCCTATTCAACATCAAGTTTTGCATGGAAAATGATATCCTCGGGTAGTTTGAGACACCGAACCAGAATCAACAAAGTTCTGTCACGGAGGAATGATGGGAAATTTCGACTATCAAATTAAAGATCTTGAAATTCAATACTAGGAAAATCATTCCACGCGAAACTGTGGTCAGCAATCGATTTTCCGTGAAATGTCTCTCAACAGCAGTGTTTTGAGGATTCTTCTCAACTGATTGAGATACTGGAAAGAGAGGAAATAAGGAAGAAACGACTTGAAAAGAGGTACTGTGACGGGGATCGGAATCCCACTTGCGGGAAACCTCGTCAATGAGAATGAAAATGAATTCACTCCTGCGTCTCGCTGGCCGGAGACGAGATAGTTGAGGGTCGAGCAGTCTTGTTTTGTTGAGTTGAGGCCTCGGCTTTCAACGCTCCGAGCAGCGCCAAGCGTTTGGCCTGTTGAAGTCCGTAGAGGTTTTGTCGGTGCTCCTTTCCGGAGCGGGGTGCGTAGGTCTTGAGACGTCCCTATCATTGGCTGGGACGGTCCATCCGTCTGGTTCGGGTGCGTGGGCGTGCTCACGCCGTCGTCGGGGTAAGAACGGGGTGAGGCACTCGAATGATTCTCACAGTTTCAAGACACGATTGCGACTCGGTACTCGAGGTGCGAAACACAAACACTACGCACACTTGGTTACTCATGCCACCGGGACAACTTGGTACGGTCGCGGCGGGGCACGTTGAGTCGGATGCGTCGGGGCCACGGCTGGGCCGAGTGTCGAGGAGACAGCGTCGCGACGGCGAGCTGGAGAAGACTAATGATACTGAGCTTGTAAAGCGCGGCCTTATATACCCATGTGCGTACGCTCGAGAAGCGTACGCGTACGTATACTTGACGTGACATTATTATGAAAGTAACGTATGAGGATAGTACGCGAGGTTTGGTCCGTACGTTGGAGAAGCGTACGTTCTCCTATACGGCAATCCAAGAATGTAATTTACGATTAACCGCGTACGCTTGAGAAGCGTACTTTACTGTCAAAGTAACAGGACTCATCTCCGCTAGAAGTATTTTGGGCCCGGATCCGTGTCTGACGATTACCGCTGTGCGATCTGCAATCGGTATTGGGCCCAAAATCGTGGAAAACTTCTGCGGACCCTACAGCAAATGACGATTTCTAGGGGTGAATCGTACCACTGCCAATCTCATGAGAAATCCAATACATTCTTGAGTCGACTAGAAATATTCCATGCCAAGGCCCATCGCCCAGTACCACTGCAGTACGATTTAAAACCAGTATTGGTCCCCGAAACGTCGAAAATCCATGCGGATTTCACGGGAAATGATGGGGTTCAGAACGGAATTCGTCATACTGCTAAATCGCGAGCGATTCAATCAGATTCCATGTTTGTCAGTGGATGTTTTTGGCCCGGTCTCATGTCTCAGAGTCACCGCAGTGCGTTCTGAGATCGGTATTGGGCCCAGAATCATCGGAAATGATTGCAAATCGTATTCAAAATCATGAATTCTAGAGGGTATATCCTATTCTTGCCAACTTGATGAGGGATCCAGTTGATTTTGAGATCGACTCGGGATATTTCGAGCCCAGTCGCATCACTCAGATCCACTGCAGTGCGATTTGAAACCAGTATTGGGCCCCAGATCATCGGAAATCCGTGCGGATCCCACGAAAAATGATACATCTTAGGATGGAAATCGTACTATTGCGACCCTTGAAACTGACCCAGCACATTTTGAATCAGGAGAGGAATATCTTGTGCTCAGTCCCGTGTGTCAATAATCACTGTAGTGCGATCTGCGATCGGTATTGGGCCCAGAATCGTCGGGAACTTCTGCGGATCCTACAGAAAATGACGATTTCTAGGGGGTGAATCGTTTTACTGCCAACTGGATGATGGATCAAGTACATTCTGGGATTGACAAAGAATATTTTGGGCTCAGCCACGTGGCTCAGAGTCACTGCAGTGCGATCTGAGATCGGTATTGGGCCCAGGATCATCGGAAATAACTGCGAATCGTATTCAGAATCATGAATTTCAGGGGGTAAATCCTATTCCTGCCAAATGGATGAGGGATCGAGTGCATTCCGGGATCGACTAGAAATATTTTGAGCCTAGTCCGGTCATTAAAATCCACTGCAGTGCGATGTAAAACCAGTATTGGGCCCCGGATCGTTGGGAACCCGTGCGGGTCCCACGGAAAATGATACATCTTATGATAGGAATCGTACAACTGCCAACTTGGTAACTCATCCAGTACTTCCGAGTTGCGTTCGGAATATTTTGGGCCCGGTCTCGTGTCTCAGAGTCACTGCAGAGCGATTTGCGATTGGTATTCGGACTGCCACAATCGGGAATTGCTACTGATGGGATAGAGAAAGGTCAATTTTACGGGATGAATCCCCCACTGCCAATCTGGAAACAATCACGGTACATCTTGAGTTCTCCTGGGTATGTCTTGAGCCCTGTCCAATATCTCAGAATCATTTCTGATCGATCCTAGGTCAATTTGAATCTAAATGATTCTATTGGATACAGCATCCCAACCAATAGGAATAGAGAGGAATAATGGATGCTACGGATGTTGCAAGGAATATTGCGTGCGATTCCCTATTGACAACATAGATGTGCTTTTTCACGTGAATTTCCACGTGCATCATCACGCACTCTGTCACATACAATCCCACGTGGCAGCACACGTGGGAATAGACGTGGAAACTGACGAAGAAATCCAAGTGAAAATTTACGTGGAATTGTGCATGACGTTATGGCACGTTTTCGTCACCCGAAATTCCACGTGCTTCTGCACTTTGGATTGAACGTGAACTGACACGTGATATTTTACGTGTTCTGTCACGTGACAATTTAAGTGACCCAAATACTGATTGTCGATCGACAACTTCACGCGACTCAATGACGAATCTATCAGAAAATTGTCATGAACAACCGAAAAGACGAGCATCCTGTCGAGGGAATCAGATGTGGATATCGAGTAAAATGAAGACTGATGCCCCTTCAGGGAAGGGTTCATTCCAATCACGAAATAATAAATGAGTAAATATCAATACTCACAATTGATTAGAATGCGGATGGAACGTTATTAATATGATAATTCATATATGTCATCATATTATGTACTTATATATATATATATATATGGATCTGTGCCATCATTTTTTGAGTCTGGAATCATTAAATTCCCCCTCCCCCCCCCCCCAAATCGACTTATCTTACCTGGCAAATCCACTAGATTTTCCCGGATTGATTCACCTGACTTGAAAATTACTAGAATCCTCTTGCAGCGTTTAAAACTATTTCACCTTGACAAGGTCTCTCTTATGTGTACGTCAGTCCATCAGATATGATATGGATCGGTTATTCACTTCCTTTTGAACGAATCACTCCCTCTTTTATCACTCTTTTTACCACTCTTTTCGGTGTTTTTTTCACTCAACATAGTTTTGAACACTTCTTCCCACTGTCTTTCCCTAACCCTTAACTTTCTCATTCCTTACTGTTTTTACTACTTCGCATAATTTTTTCCACTTATCAGTATTTTGAACACTTGATGTACTTGTTCTATTTTACACGTACAATTTTACACTTTCACACTTCACTGCTACTTTCTACTTGACGGCTTCCCTCTTGTTGGTGGCGTCTCCTTGGCTGGTAGTTTTGGCGGCTGTTTTTGTATTGATGGATCATCCTGAACACTTGATTCACTTTTTCGAATCTACACTTACATCCTCACACTTTCAAACTCTGCTGCTCCATTCTGCTTGGCGACTCCCATTTCGATGTTGGTGTTCCCTTGGCGGGTAGTTTCTCCCTCTTCACCGGTAGGCTGCTCACTGGGGACTGAGTTGGTTCTGCTGTATTCGCCTCTTCTCATACTCCTTGATTACTCTTCGGTGAATTATTGGCGTGAAAAGTGAATGAGGTGTATGTAAGGATGATGAGCGAAATATAGGAAATGGGGTGGAGTATAGGATGGCATGAATGATTGCAGATTATGAATCGGCGTCTCGATAATGATGATGATGACGACGATGATGATGATAGTGATGATGACTTTCATCTGTATAATATTATGTATAAATTTATTCATTCCTCAAACTGCATCACTCGCTCCTTCATAACATTGCTCCATCCATCCACCTCATCCATTCTTCACACCGCATCACCTCTTACATTACATCATCATAATAGTGATCATCACTATCATCATCATTGTCGTCATCATCATCATTATCAACACGCCTATTCATTATCTGCAATCATTCATGCCATTCTATACTCCATCCCATTTCCTCCATTTCATTCATCATTCTTTCATACAACTCATTCACACACCTCATGCCTACACCTCATATGCTCTTCACGCCAATAGTTCATCGAAGAGGAATCGAGGAGTATGGAAAGAGGCGAATATAGCAGAACCAACTCAGTCTCCAGTGAGCAGCCTAGCGGAGAAAAGGAAACGACCAGCCAGGGAGACACCAACAACAAGAGCGAAGACACCAAGCAGAGTGGAGCAGCAGAGTGTGCGAGTGTAAGAGTGTAAGTGTAAAATTGGAAAAGTGTATCGAGTGTTCAAAATAGTGATAAGTGGAAAGTGTTACGTGAAGTGGTGAAAACAGTAACGAATAGAAAAGTGAGAAGTTAGGAAGAAACAGTGGAAGAAAGTGTTCAAATTTATGTTGAGTGAGAAGGAACAAATGAAGTGGTAGAAACAGTAATGAGAGGAAAAGTGGAAACTCCAAAAATACAGTGAATAACCGATCCATGTCATATCTGATGGACTGACGTACACATAACAGAAACCTTGTCGAGGTGCAATAGCTTTAAGCGTTCTGAAAGAATTCTAGTGGTTCTAAATTCAGGTGAATCAATCTGGAAGAATCTGGTGAATTCTCCAGGTAAAGTAATTCGATCTAGGGGGAATCTAGAGATTTTTCAGGTCAAGTTAGTGAATTTTCCCGGTAAGGTTAGTCGATCTGGAGCGAAATTTAGTGATTCCGGACGCAAAAAATGACGGCACAGATTAATATATCTAACGATTTTCCCAGTAAGGTTAGTCGACCTAGGGGAAATTCTAGAGATTTTTCGGTTAAAGTGAGTCGATCTGTGGGGAGGTCTAGAGATTTTTCAGGCAAAGATAGTGAATCTAGAAAAAAATCTAGAGATTTTCCAGGTAAGGTTAGTTGATCTGGGTCAAAATTTAGTCATTCCGGACGCAAAAAATTACGGCGCAGATCAATATATACTGATTCAAATTAATAACGTTCCATTCGCATTCTTATCAATTGTAAGTATTGATATTCACTCATTATTCACTTTGTGATTGAATGAACCCATCTCTAAACGGCCATCAGTCTTCATACCACTCGATATCAGATTCGTCATTGAGCCGCGTGAAGTTGTCGATCACTAATCAGTATTTCAGTCACGTGAATCGTCACGTGACAAAGCCCTATAATATCACCTGACAGTTCACGTCTAATCTGAAGTACAAAAACACGTGAAGTTCCGGGTGACGAGAACGTGCCATAACGTCACGCACACTTTCACGTAAATTCTCACGTGGATTTCCACGTCAGTTTCCACCTTTTTTCCACGTGTGCGGTCAAGTGGGATTGTACATGACGAAGTACGCGATAATTCACTTGAATATTCACGTGACGAAGCACGTCCATGTTTTCAGTAGGGTTCATTCCTCCACGTAGAGGTACTCTTGATCCATCATATGACACGGTGCACTAGCAATGATTCATGAATTGTTATGATTATTGACGACCGATATGAAATATACTGGGAGACGTGTAGCTCTCCTCCCTGTCCCGTACTTGATTGGAACAGATCTGCAATATTCTACAGATACCATCCTCCATCTTCACATGATGTCTTCCTGTCATAGCGGGGATATTAGTTGAATGATACCAAAATGCTAGGTCCTATGCGATACCCATCTTTTAATCAAAGAAATCTCAGGCAGATCAGCATGAAGTACATAACGAGTAAGTACTAGACAAAACCACGGGGAACGCTAAGTAATTTCTTCACTCGTGACTCTCTACATCTTCTTCGTCATTCGAGCTGTTACCGCTGTCATCATCGTAAGAGTGGCTACTACCATAGTCATCATTATCCTGTTCAATATCATCATCGCATTCAGTATCATCATCATTTCTCGATTCATCGGACCTGTCATCAGCAAATCGTGAGCCATCAATGGGATACTGATCAGCATCTCTCACGATGTCTATTGTCTCATTGGCTCGTGGCTGAATCAGCGACATTTCATCCGTTAATGGACATTTCTTCTGTTACTCCACCTTTCTCATCATTGATATCCGCGGATCTGAGTTGAGGAGTAGGCGTTGAAACACGTCTTTATTAGTTGAAACCCTCTAAGTAATTCACGATAGATCGGTACAACAATCACATCGCCAAAAAGCGCATACCTCATCTCTACGAAGAATTATCCCTCAATTCTGAAACAGAATCCCATTTTTGTCAATTCATGATAATTTGTGGAAGTCACGGTTTCGTACTTGATTTAGGAAGCTTTGATTTGGAAGTGATGAGGGAAGACTTGATGTTCCCTATCAAAAAAGCCGATGTTTCCAGGGAAGTCTCTCGTTCTTCCCTGTGAGAGAAGTTGATATACCAGTAAGACGTGTATTAGAGATCCAATTTCCAAATGAGTTGTTCTTGGTGAAATATCATCAACCCATGATGTTCTTAACGGTAGACGGGTCATAGTCTCTCTCACTATAAAATTAATAAGCCCTAGCTCTCTGGGCAATGAAGTCAAATATCACTAAATCACCTCAATCGTGACGGTTGATAATGATGTGATCGCTCTATAAGGTCTTTCACCTGTTGCATCTTCTTGCCCTGTGATTTCTGTAGGATTTGAGAACTTTGTGGCTGCTTTTGAGGGACTCTCTTGAGTACAAGCCCTTTGCTGGATCCAGTTTCCTCAGAAATAGGTATCCGTGAATCAATATTAGATGAAAGGTTGTAGGAATGTCATAACAGTCGTAAAACTCGACAATCGTTTTGCGGTGTCAAGAGAATATTCTCAGAAGGCCCCGATGTTCACAACTTCTATAGAAGAAATCACGACCAGAATTGTTGCAATTCTGACCAGGAGGCGTACGTCAAAACCTATGGGATGTATAGCTCATTGCATTCTTCCTCCGTATTGCTCCTGTTGGATCCAACGATAATATGTAGTCGTATCTATGACCCTTCGATTATGGAATGAACTGAACAGATTTCCCATTTGATAACAGAATCCATAAAGGAGAAGTTGTGGAGTATCCACTGCTTACATCTGATGTAATCACTTCATGAAAATATTTGCATTCAGTTATACAGGTTGCGCTGGAATAAGTGCACATCCCTCCGGATTCAGATAGCCGGCAAAAAATGAATTTGATTTGGATTGCAAATGAAGGTCCGATTTTGAGAATTGACAGAGTTATTGATGAAAATCGCGGACGAATCAGAGAGCAGATTTGCGAGTAGGAAAAAGGCTCGACCAAAATAAGAGTGTACGTGTGAAGGGGCTGTGCCAAATATTATTGACCTGTAATGTGCATATGAAAAAAAAAAAAAAAAAAAAACAGAAGAAAGGTGTGGCCAAAACGTGTACCAGGAGTGCATATGCGCCAGATCATAAACTCGGTGCAAAGATGAGGCGGAGCATCTTGCAGTCAGTACCAATGTTTAGGACCGCGTAATCCTGATGGCAAACACGAGATAGCATGCGCCCGCCGAGATCCAGATACAGTGTTTAACGCTGTTAAGAAAAAACTGGGCAAGTTAGGGAGAAGGAGGAAAGGAGAGGAGGCGAGAGAGAGAGAGAGAGAGAGAGAGAGAGAGAGAGAGAGAGAGAGAGAGAGAGGTTATCCACCAGAATCTTATGATTCTGGTGAGAAAGAAAGGACGAATAGTCTTGGGAGGAGGGGGAGAGGGCAGGAGGCAGAGGTGCATTATGGTTTGAGGATGAAAATTGTGTCACGTCAAAGACTGGCTCGTAATTTGGGTCCATGCTGAGAAATACGGATCTGAGAAGATTGATCAGTCAGATTTTTCCCATACTCTCTATCGGCCGCACTCGGTGCGCTTAGGTGAGAGTGAGTTTGACAAAAATGACACAAAAAACTGAAAACCGGATTTTCCTCCAAACAATCCGCCGCGAGTGAAACCTGACCTTCGGATGAATCTGATCACCTCCTTTTTTTGGGAATATGTTGAATTGAAAAATCGCCATACATTCATCAAAAGATTCGATGACTCCTCGTTTCTCGGTTTCCCCCGTTTCCTCGAGGTATTCACTCAATAACTCAGAAAACATGGGGTGTTGCAGAAAATGTTGAGGATAGTTTTCATAGATTCTCCGAAGATTGATTGACACACAAGTTGATGTAAGGGAATCAATAGTGAAACTTAGGCTTCCTTGTCAGTATTGAAGAAAATAATAAAAATTCAGAAAATGAGCAAGGTCCCTTACGAGGAACTCAGTGGGTTCCCAGGATATCGCAATTCTCTTGAGTAACTCGATTTATTCATCTACATAATCTTGCGGATCTTTGGAAAATCTATAGAAACCATTATCTTGCTACTTTTAGCAATAATCCACCTTCCTCGAGTTGATCCGAAAAAATTTCTAAGAATCGGAGGAAACGAGGAGTCGTCAGATTTTTTACAAGCACTCGAAGAAGAATTTTTAATTCAATCACCACTGAAAAAAGAAGGTGATCCGATTCATCCGAAGGGTCATTTTTCTGAAACACATTCCCTTCAGGAGCGCATTGAGCGCGGTTGCTCTAGATTAGTCTCAGTTTCAATCGGTCAGCTTTTGAAATTTGTGAATGAGTCAGGCAATGAATGAAGCTCAATAATGGAGTGGCCCTTGTTCGTCTCGCGAATTGCGGCTATCGTCTTGATACATACCCAAAAGCATGTGAAAGAGCCGCAGCGTGTCGCAGGTACACGATTATAACCTCGACTTCCAACGCGAAACATCTGTCCCTATCTTTCTCTTTAGTATAGAGAGCGAAAATTGTACAGCTCAAACATTGTCTAATTTGGGAGGATGTTCACAGCTCTGTGATCATATCGTTGCATTCTTCTTGAGACCTCGACTCTCAATTCATGATTGGAGAATTCTGAGGAATTTTTGTGGTTAAAATGAGTCGAGTGGAACATGTGACTAAAATCAGGGCTGACTCGATTCCTCCGTCCAAAAGTACTTCCATTTCTGATCATCGTTAGAATATGTACACTGAGGAAGAAGTGGAGTAGAGATAGCTTCCTCAAGCTTCCTTAACCAAGCTCAAACTACCCGAGTAAAATCTTCTCGAGCTCTCGATGGTGGAATCTG
The DNA here is from genome assembly GCA_029851415.1 of Eretmocerus hayati. Taxonomy (NCBI): domain Eukaryota; kingdom Metazoa; phylum Arthropoda; class Insecta; order Hymenoptera; family Aphelinidae; genus Eretmocerus; species Eretmocerus hayati. The sequence goes on from CM056744.1 coordinate 47,330,472, forward strand.
GCACCAAATCAAAGTAATGAGAGCTCCAGAATCAAGCAATTTTAGCTTGAATCGCTGAGCTCTCGTTTCCCGAGTGAGGTCGAGTAGTTCCCGCTTGGTTATGAGGCTATCTCTTCTCAAATTTCCTCAGTGTGCGGAACAGAGAAGCAGCTTCTGGATGGTTGTGAACCAAAGGATAATAGTTTCATTAAGAACTCATAGTGAATCGAACTGGAAGCTCCAGAATTTGAAGTTAATCATCAGAATGTATGTCTTGCACCTCCTCCCATGTCAGTTTGACTAGCAAACAAATAATCCTGTGATTACATACATTCTTGATTTCTCCGGTCTACAATGATATGGCCGTGAAAATAAAGTAGGTATATGAATTCCGTCTCCATATGTAACCTCTGAGCTTCAAAAAGTGATTCGTGGAGTTGACCGCACTCACGTTGAAATTTGCATCTACGGGGAATGCCGATGTATTCATGGAAACAGTTTAGCACCAGGTTTCAACTCACTCAAATGATAAAATTTTAGACACTCTATTCAGGCCAACTAGACAATCGATCGTCGAATCACATTCATTTCGTCCGAATTTCCAACCTGGCCGTTCTCAATCCTCAAGATAATAGAAAATATCTTCACAGATCCAGGAAACTGATCGTTCTATCTGCAAAGTGTGAGCATTGACTTTATTTCATTACCTGATGGAATATTTCCACATAAAGATAACCGCAAGTTCAGGTAGCTCATCCCTTTATCCATACACAACTAGATGAGTGAGTGGCAGTCTATGGACGTACAGAATTGGTGCGTGAATTTTACAAAAGTTGTTGATCTATTCTCCCCTGATATTGCAGTACGCAGACATCATAACATTCTTCTGACCATCCGGAGCTTCCTTACGTCAATGAATACCTCTACCCAATGAGGTCTCTCTCATTTCAAACACTTCATATACCCGCAGCCAGAACGTAACGATATCCTCGTATCACAATGAGTGGTCAATGATTTAGAAGTCAAGCATGGTTTTAGCGCTCAACTCCGTCAACAATCGTCCATATCCCTCCGTCCTGCGAGTAACAATGGAGCCATTGTAGAAGTTATTAATCCCACTAAGCCCGACTCTCGGGACTCTGGGTCATTGATTTGAAATCTCTGCAATCTTCAACGCTAATATTCCTCATTCTCTAGGTTGTTGCAACATCTGCTCATACCATGACAAAGTTCCCTTTCGATGGCATTTCTTTTAGATGAAACGGGACTACCTGGTGAATGACTTGAGTCCTTTCTCCACTCCATCATTTTCTATAAAATGCGACAAACTTTCGAGGAAGATGTTAGTTGGTGACAGGAAACAGTTCCAGAACCAGCGCTGAAATCGTCGCTGCTCACGATGTCGTGTACTCGCGTTAGAGATGGCGAATCTCGCCTGATAAAGTTTCTTGTGTTCATTTCAACGATGGCATACGTTGCTTTGGATTATCGGCACATATGATATCAACCACAACAATGCAGTTCAGGCTGCTCGAGACTTCCGTCAACTATACCCCGGACGCGGTAGACCAGATCACAATCCAGTTCTTCGTGCCGTGCAACGTTAAGAAGCTACGAGCGATTTGATGCCCCGAAGAAACGAACCAAGGTATCGACACCGAGATGAATGGACCGACATTGCTCTTGATCATTCCGCGAATGATCCCGGAACGAGTACAAGGAGAGCTGAACGAGCGTTGGGTATCTTCGCAACAAGTATAGGCGTGATATTAAGAGAAAATGGTATCCATCCTTATCATTACACGAGGGTTCAGGAGCTCCTCGAAGGAGACTATCCGATAAGACTGAGGTTCTGTGAGCTATTGGTGCAGTTGGCTGAACAAGACCCATCTTTTTTTAGAAGAATACTGTGGACGGATGAGTGCACATTTATGCAAGGGGGATTCTTCAATGTTCACAACTCTCACTCCTATGCAGTGGAAAATCCGTTCCTCACTTGGGATTTTTCCTTACAACGCCGATTCTCAGTCAACGTTTGGACTGAAATGCTTAATGATGAAGTGGTAAGTAAATGGTTTGCTACTATGATTAATCCTTATGAATCTAGGGTGGAATTTTGCAGTTCAGAAGCAAATTTTCTTCTTTTCTCGATTCTTCGTGTGACAAGAGTGCATAAAATACCGTCGGTGCTTAGAATTCCGAAATTCAAGCTATCAAAGCACTCTCGGTCGAACAGCGAGTTATTCTCTTATTTGTTATGTCAAAATGTGGGGGAGTGGTCCATGATGTCCATGATGTAAATATTTTTCCACTCGATTGTAAGTTGTTTCTCACTCGATTTTCAAGCAACAAATTGAAGGACCTCATTCGTCCCGCGAATTGCGGCTATTGTCTTGGTGCATACCCAGAAGCATGTGGAAGAGCCGCAGCGTGTCGCAGGTACACAATTACAACCTAGACTTTCAACGCGAAACATCTGTCCCTATCTTTCTCTTTAGTATAGAGGGCGAAAATCGTACAGCTCTATCATTGTCTAATTTGGGAGGATGTTCACAGCTGTGATCATATCGTTGCACTCTTCTTGAACGCTCGACTCTCAATTTATGATTGAAGAATTTCGAGGGATTTTTGTGGTTAAAATGAGTCGAGTGGAACATCTGACTAAAATCAGGGCTGATTTGATTCCTCTCTCTAAAATATTAGACCGCTTCGGAACTATTCTCCTCGACTTACGATACTGGAATTGGGAATTTGGGCCGACAACAATATTATAAGCTCGGAAAGCATCGCGGAACAATTTGTCGGCGTGCTTGAAGTATCGGGAAGCAAGTAGTTTTGTGGGTGAACTTTCATTGCCATGGGTCCATACACTAAGATATCATTTCGTATCTTCTTTCTTCAGTCAATATTTACATAAAAATAGCCTTGATCAAGATATCATCATCACAATCTTCCATTTTTCTCTGAGAACATCGTATCGAATATTCACAGAGCATCGTTTCATCAGAAGAATTTCCATTCACGAAGAATTTCGGGCTCTCAAAAGATCTCGTAAGTGATAAAAACATACATGTATCCATCGCAGTTCCTCCTGAACCCGCTGTGAGAGCCAAACATACCAATTCCAAAATTTAATTCCCGCAAAACCAGAACTGTCTTCATCAGGATGTTATCCCACCCTTAGTGGGTCTCTACAGCCGGTAATGTCTCGGGAACTGTTGGAACTGCTGTCCTTGCACTGCAATGCACTGTCAAGCACGTTGTAGGACGCTGCGAGCAGCCTCACAGATATGTGCTCGATCTAGATTCGCAAATGCTGCTATAATTCTTTCAATCAAGTGCTGCTCATCTCTGATCTTCACTCGATACACCTCTTCTTTAATGACACCCCAGAGATAGGAGCAAAGGTGTCAGATCTGGTGATCGTGGAGGCCAAAGAGTTGGTCCTCTTCGGCCAATCGAACGATGAGGGAATATGAAGTCAAGATGGTCTTGCCCGCGTCCTAAGAGAATAATTCATCTTAGTTCTCAGAGTCAAGAAGTGACCGAAGCCGCACATGGTTCAGACTTCACGAAATACAGTACCCGAAGCACATAATGGAACACGCATACCTGCAGGAGATACAGAATATCTCCAATGCGCTTCGTCCTGGTAGAAATTTGGGATGAGCATTGGGAAGATGGCGAAAGAGTTGATCGATTCGTGTGTTTCTAACACTTTTTATTCCTTTTTCAAGTAGTGAAGATCGACGTCGGAAAAGTGGAAAAGGAATTTTCAATCAATCAGCTGTAATTTCGACGACCGTCATCCGATCATGAGAATCCCGACATGATGATGTGGGTGGTTTCAAATCTTACAAGTTTTTTTTTCAAAGTTTTCTCTACAGACTCTCCAGTCTGAGTAACGAGTTTTGGAGAGAAAATACTCGATACATGTCCACTCCGATAGAGACATCAAACCGTGCACCACCTTTACTTCCTGAGCTGCTATGCGAATCCCGAAGCGTATCTCATAGATTTTCATGATGTATGATTTCAACGTAAGATTTCCCGGTCTCTCAGAATATGAGAACTGATTGTGCCTCGGATGTGAATTGGATTCCGTTGAAAGGGCAACAAGGATATTCTTCATGCAAGAATGGAAAAAGTGCCTTCAGCGGCATCCACTACAAAACCTGAAAAGATTCTATGGAAGAACACAAGGATTTTCAGTCACAATCATGTTTTTCGATGATTTTTGGGATATCTTTTGGGATTTAAATAGGAGCTGAATGAGTGCACGCTTCGGTGTCTCCATCAACAGCCATGTATCGAATTATTCTTTCCCAAGGTTCATTACTCAACAGGTGAATTTGTAGAGATAATTCCGAGAGAGGAAACTGTGGATTTTGAAACGATCCACAACATCTCGTCAAGATTTTCATGATTGGATGGAGGCCGTCAAAATAACAGATGATTGACTGAGAAAAAAAGTTCACTTTTCCACGTCGACTTACACCATGTCAGAACACGTAAAAGATTTCTTGAACATGTGAATTGAGGGGTTTCCTCTTAAACTTTGGAATGCTCCCTCAAAAATTCCTGTGTGACAGAGCGCAATGGAAAAGTTCTCAACTTTCTGCAAGTATTTGCATGACATTATTTCTCGTGGGTATACTTCTTATGGTATGAAAGTTACAAGAAACTTACTAAAATGATGTGCTGGGGCTCCATCTTGTTGGAAAATGATGTTACGGTGCGCTAGCGGTACATCTTCAACATCCTCTCCATCAGGGTATAGCAAAGGGGGCAGATCAATTTGGAGAAATCCGAGGTATGCTTGGCCGTCTAACCTTGGTGGTAAAAATACCGGACCAATCTGAAATCATACAGAATTTTATACCATGGGGAGTTCTCGACACCTGTCTCAGAATGAAATTATCTAGTATAATTCATGGCGCTTCTCAAAGAATAAGTCAGTATTATAGGCAACACTTCGAGAGATTAGCATTTTCTAGAATTTCCCTTGTTTGGTTTTGACCATAATTCGGCTTCATAGCGCCGCTATAAATATTCCGGGAGATAATGAGTAGCTGGAGCATTGCCTTGAGCGAACTGGACAGAACCGTCATCAGGGCGATCGAGGAAAAATCCGAAGAGAACTTTATTTGTTGGTACTATGTTTAAATAGTGGAACAAGATCTATTTACAGATTTTTCCGAAACCACCGCGGGCTACAAGACCCCTCAAAGGCCCATTCTTGCTCTTACCAGCTCCTTTCTTAGCTTGTTTTGAAAAAATCATTGCTCTGGCAGGATCAAAGAATTTTTGACATTCATGGGCATATTTTTGTCGTTGAAACTAGGACTTCTAAGGAAAGATAACTCGTAACTGGTAGTTGACTCTTGCGATTCCTAAGAGCTACTAACAGAGAGCTAAATTGAGCGATTCTCGGGTCACCTTCTAGACGATCTAGCTCCAACTGAAAGGGCGATAACCGATTTTTACCAGAGGTTATTCTAAAGGACCTAGAAAAACGTACAGGTCTACTACTGGTGAAAGTTCAGTCTCGTATCTCTCCAGAAGCTACAACCAACTTAGGTTCAGCATTTTTCGAAAAAGTTGAAACTTGGAGACTAAATGTCCAAAAAAAGTTCTCATCAGACTTATGCGAAGATATTCTCGAAATCATGCAGTTTCAGTAAGAAAAACTTGGTGATTGTAATTTTTTCATTCTATCTATTTGTATCTCAAAATGCCGTGTTTTGTAATTTCCTCAAAAATTGTAATATTAGAAATGCTCGCATATGCTCCCATCTAATCCAATGTGCGCCAAATGCGGTACAATTATGCGAGTCTTTTCAAGTCCTTTGAAACGACTAACAGTAAGAGTTCATTACACCGAGGGATAGAATCTTGGAGTCTGATGGTCTCAGGAACCGGAAAGTGATACTTTAGTGTATTTTTCGACGTTGGAACCAAATCGGTAGCCAGTTTTGCATCTGCTCGACAGAATTCCATTTAAATCGCGGAAAACTTTTTTCATTCAAAATGCCTCTTTTCGCATTCCTCTCTCATTTTCGAATTTGAAGATCACTTAGCCAATAAGTACCGGTTTGTCAAAATGCATATCAAGATATATTTTCTTACGTATTTTGACCCGCTAAACAGAATTTCGAAGTTTGAAAAGTTTTATGGCATATCTGGGAAGGAATATTCGCAAACAGCAAATCCGCATCGATACGGTCATCCGAACCGGTTAAACCCTCTCTTCCTTCTCGGTTGGCGCCGGCCATTGGACGAGGAAGAGATCCACCAACTTACCAATCCGGCCCCGGGTCCGCGTGAGCATTACTTCAGGGCCGGCGGCGTCTCGCGCTTAGGGTCGAGCGTCTCTCTTCTCGCGACTCGCAGGTGTTGTTTCTATTTCTTCGATCTTCTTCCTACTCTTCAGTTTTCTCTCTTCTCTCTCCTTTCTTCTTTCTTCCCTCGCCAGTCCATCATATTCCTCTTGGAACTATTTGGACCTCTTCTGTTTGAATCGGCAGACTCACTGTAATCCCTGCTGAAAACTGTGATATACAATTACACGTTGATCTAATTGTGTAATCACACGGCCATTCTCACCATATTTAGCTTGTGAAAAGTGATATGAATATGACAGTGGGAAAGTGATTACGTAAAGACGTGGAATTGTATTTGGGAAAAGGGGTCAGAGAATGGCCCATTCCTGTCTCATCGAATTCCATGCACTTCCGGACGTGTAAATATACATCCATCTTTGACGTCCAAAACGATGTGGAATTATATTTCCCAAACTCAGAATATTGGAAACCTATTCGGTATAATGTAATTGAGAGTAATTTCAGCGGTATGATTCAAAGAGAGAATCGATCACGCCCTACTGGAAATAAGCGACCACGAGAGCGAACATGGAATTCTTTGGAAGAAATCGGCCCTGTAGATGGCCGCCACGCAATATGGCCACCGTGAAGAATCTATGGAAAAGAAGAGATACGCCTCGTCAATCGAAAATTGATTGTCGAGACGTGGATGATGATTCAGCTCCATTGGAAAACCTTCTTGGGAGAAAAAAACGATTTTCAGAATTCTTGGGGAATTCGGAAAATCTATTCTCGTTTATTGTTATTTCGGTTGAGTGCCAGAAAGTTTGAGGAATTCATGCAATACTTCAGATATCGTATCTCTCATATTTCCATTCCTGCGGAGTGAGAGGGATTTCCTAGAAGTTTTGGAAAGATTTGAAAATTCATTATTCATACTGCCAGTTTGGCGAAGTGCTAGAAAATTTCGTAAGATCCCACAGTTTTAAGGATTTTGTTTTTATAATATCATTTTGGCAAAGTGCTGGAGATACCTGTGAATTTTTTGAAAGTCTAGGGAATTTTTTCTTCGCATATTTGTCCTGGTGGAAGTCAGGAAGATTCCGAGAATTTCCAAAAAGTTCAAGAAATCCATTTTTCATATCGTCTTTCTGTCGCGGGAGGATCCTCGAAGTCTTGAAAAAATTTAGAAGTCAATGTAATTTCGGCGAAATGCGGGAAAACCGTGAGATTCTTGCTCAATCATGAGCTGCTACGAATCATCCTCAAACGAGGATTACTCGCCCCAAGCGCTGTAGGGGACATTCGTAGGTTCGGTGATTGATTATACTTGTACTCATCATATCAGTCTTGCCTTGTACTTGCTGCTCAACTTGGAAGTCGTAGGCCCGGTGTACGCCCCTGCGTCGCTGCTGGTCTGGGTCTTGTTGATCACCTCGAGAATTCCTAGTCCGCACGTGCGTCACAGGATTGCATCGGCTCATGCTCCACACTATTCACGCGAAGGGAACCGCCCCTCTCCAGTCGGGGCGCCGCACAGTGGGGCCAAGGTGATCTTGAATAATTCGCCTTTACATGAATTTGCAACCAATCGACATATGCGCAGATGCAGGAGGTTGTTCTCATTCATCCAAAAGTCTTCTGTTTACGCATCTGTCGATTGGTTGCAAATTCACGTAATGGCGAATTATTCAAGAACTTCTTGACCCCACTGTGCGCCGCGTCCGAATAAACCCGAGGTGAACTGACTTGATTCCTCGGGTGCTCACCCGAGCTGAGTAGGCGCGTTCGCCTCGAAAAAACAGACGTGATGTGGCTGATCAACTTGACCGTTTGTCCGGCCCGCGCAGACATTTTTGTTTGTCCGTCGTACAGAAATTCAAACCGAGCCTCCCCATAGAAGTCACTGTCAAAACATGCCCACGTTCCTGTCACTTCCACTATCCTATTTCTAGATCATGATGAACTTGAAGAGGGCACTTTTCGCACAATACTTTGCGAGATACAGCTGTGCGTGACAGACGAACGAAAAGGTCTACGCGGACGGGACTACGTGGGCATCGCGTCTGTTCTCTCGAGACAAGCACGCCTACTTAGCTCGGGCGCGTGCTCAAAGATCCGAAATAGTTTATCCCGGTTCTCATCGGACGCGGCACCCTGACTAGAGCGGGGCGGCTCCCTTTGGGTGAATAACATGAAGCACGAGCCGATGCGATTTCGTGGCGAACGCGTAGACAAAATATCTTCCAGAAGATGAAGAAGATACAGAATAGCGGCGTAGCAGGAGCGTGTACACCGGGCGAACAATATTCAGGTCAAATAGCAGTCGCAAGGCGAAGCTGATATGGTGAGTACAAGTATAATGAATAACCGATCCTACGTAGGGCCCCTAGTGCGGTTGGGGCGAGTGAACCTCGGTAGAGGATGATTTATAGCGGCTCATGATTGAGTAAGAGTCTCAAGGGTATGCGGTAGCCGTGCAGCACGGCCGTCAACTTCCATTAACCACTTATGTGAACATTTTAATGGGGCAAAGTTGGAGATGAGTTAGCTAGTTATTGTTATTATCCGATTTATTTTCGACAATACATACCACTGGGTGTCTGGTACATCCTAACCTATAATATACACACATTTTTGTTCCAAGTAATCTCTGGGAATTCTTTTGCGATTTGAGCTAAACTACGAGTTGAGCCATTCAAGTTAGATGGTAGGAAATGTGGCTCAACTCGTCGTTTAGCCCAAATCGCAAGAAAATTCGAGAATACTTGGAACAAAATTCAGCTTGCACGGCTACCGCATGGCCTTAAGCTCGTCCCGCGTATCACTGGAATAAGAATGTATGAAATTGGCCTCTCTGCGGCGGCCATATTGCGTGCGTGTGGTGGCCGCCGGAGTGGCCATTGATGGGACCGATCTTTCCTAAAGAATTCCATGGCCGCTCTGACGGTCACCTATTCCCAGTAGGGCATGATCCTCCCTCCTCTAGAACCACCCGCTCGTGTCACTCTCAATTATGTTCTCCCGAATAGTTTCTTCGATTTTGAGTTTGGCTGATGTAATTCCACATCTATTTGGAAGTGAAAATGGACGTACATTTACACGTCCCAAAGTTCGTGGAATCTCATGAGATGGGAGTGGGCCATTCTCTGACCCTTTTTTCCATATCTAATTTGACGTCTTTACCTAACCACCTGTTCACTGTCATACCCATATCCTTCTTCGCAACCTTAATATGGTGAAGACGGACGTGTAATTACACATCTAAATGGACGTGTAATTGTATATGACAGTTTTCAGTAGGGATTCGCCTGCTTCGAAGCGCTCCACTTCCCTCTCTTCCTCCTCCTTACGGGTCATCACCAGCTTGATGTATCCGGTGATTCTATCCGATGTCTCCTGGTTGCGGAACAAGTGCGGGACAAGATTCTCAGGTGTCAGTTGAGCACCCAGCCATTCATCCAACTCGGCGCGCTCCCTTCGGGTGTCGTTGCACGTGAACAGGGCGTGTTCAGCATCATCCCAGTCGTCCTCGCATGACTGACATACTGGGGATGTCCTCTTCTTGAACCGGGTCAGACAGGCACCGAAGCAACCGTGGTCACTCAGTGCTTGCGTCGTTCAGTAATCTATCTCTTCGTGTGTGCGTTCCGCCCACTTGGCTACTTCGCGGATCAGCCGATGCGTTCATCTGCCATCTGCAGATGGCAAATCGCACTCAGTTTCCCACTGCTCAAGGGTGGTTTCCTCCTCGTTGTCGCGGATGATCTCCTTCATCGTTGGGGTGAGCACTCGTTCGGATCCGATCACTTTTGCCGCAGAATCTCGTTCTCTCTCTCTCTCGCCTTCTCTCCTTTCCTCTTTTCCCCTAAATCACCCAGTTTTTGCCTTCTCTAAAGAGAAAGCTTTGTTTTCACGCCAGCAAAATTTTGATCAAATTTTCTACTAAATCCAATATTTTCTTCAACAAAATTCCGTTTATCTCAAAAAGGCTCAGGCCATTCTCTTCCTCTCGCCAAAATCTATCGATTGTCGGTAACCTTTTTCCTCCTCATGGTCTTCCACATCAGCCAGAAACTCATCTTTGCACCCCTTCGTCCGTGTTCGTATGTGTGTGCGTGTTTCTTGTTTCATACCGGACACGCTTTCTCTTTTACTGGTCACCTCATCAACTTTTGGCTTCCTACAAGTTGTACAGAATACAATTTCTGAGAGCCCAGTGATTTGGCAGCTTACGGCTCTTAGTCGAATTTGATCCATGGGCTCTTTTAAGCAAAAGTGCTCAAATTCCGGCTTTGAATACATAAACATCTTTCTCTATCACGGTCTCACCACGACTTGAGTCACCTAAACTATGATTTTTTCTGCGTGGTCTATCGATTGGTTAATACCGAAATTTTATTAAATCTTCACAGATTTCAAATTTTCGAAAAAATCAGAATTTTCACCAAAAATTTCATTTTCACCCTCTTTAAACCCACTGCATCCAAATTCTGTCTCAACCAAACGATACATATCATGCAAAAAACCTTAGACTAGGTGGCCCAAATCCCTCTGAAAACCTTCCTCTAAAAAATAACTCGAAAAACAATGGAAAATTTTTCTCAATACTCATTTTTTCCTCGTACCTTCCTTCATCACTCGTTTTTCTCAATCTTAATGACCTAAGCTATCATTTTTTCTGCACGATCTATCGATTGGTTAATACCGAAATTACATCCAATCTTTACAGATCTCAAATTTTCGGAAATACCAGAATTTTCTCCAAAAATTTCATTTTTACCCTTTTTAAACCCACTGCATCCAAATCCTGTCTCAACCAAACGATAGATATCATCTGAAAAACCTTAGACTAGGTGGCCCAAATCCCTCTGAAAACCTCCCTCTAAAAAGTAGCCCGAAAAACAATGGAAAATTTTTCTTAATATTCATTTTTCCTCGTACCTTCCTTCATCACTCGTTTTTTTTCAATTTTAATGCCCTAAACTATCATTTTCTCTGCACGATCTATCGATTGGTCAACACCGAAATTCCATTTCATCCCTTTAAACCAAGATATTTTGGAAAATATTGAAATTTCCACCAAACGATAGATATCGGGGATAGAGATATAGTTTATATTCCCTGAATTCAACAAGAGCCAGTATCTTTCAAATGAATCAACAAAATAATATCCAAATTTCATCCTATGCTCATATCTCCTTTTACAACTTATCTCTACACCTTGTTAATGAACTACAGAGATACTTTTTCAGCATTTTTAATCAATTGGATGATACCTATATTTTCTAAATTGTTTGGAATATGATTTAAATTCGATTTATCCTTGAAGAATCATTAATGTTATAAAAAATCCCATTTTGATCATTTTTACGATTATTCTTATATTTAAGAATTCTGGATTAACGAAACGATATATCTTGCCCAAAAAACCCTGCTCTAGATCATCTGGATTACCCTAAGAGGTAATCTCGTAACAGTAAGTCGTCAAAATCCAATCTAAAACTCTTTTTATTATCATATGTCGTATCACAATTAATTCACAAGCTTTTCAATCGAATAGAGATATACTTACATATCATTCTACATCAATTGGTTGAAAACGAATTTGATCCACTAAAAGTTGAAGTCGCTTCAAAAAAAAGTATAGGAGAGTGAATTGAATGGAAAATTGTCACTAGAAAAATTACATTATTGATCAGTTATCGCAGATCTCGCCAAGAGAAAGCTTTCTGTTAATCTCTTTCAGCAGCGTATTTCTTAACGGCGTCAAACACTGTATCTGGATCTCGGCGGCCGCGTGCTATCTCGTTTTTCCCATCAGGATTACGCGGTCCCAAACATCGGTACTGACTGCAAGATGCTTCGCCTCATATTTGCACCGAGTTTATGATCTGGCGCATATGCACTCCTGGCACACGTTTTGGCCACACCTTTCTTTTGTTTCTTTCATACGCACTTTACATGTTAATAATGTTTCGCACAGCCCCTTTACACGTACACTCATATTTTGGTCGAGCCTTTTTTCTACTCGCAAATCTGCTCTCTGAATGGTCCGCGTTTTTCATCAATAACTCTCTGTCAATCCTCAAAATCGGACCTGCATTTGTAATCCGAATCAACACCATTTTTTGCCGGCTATCAGAATCCGGAGAAATGTGCACTAATCCCAGCGCAACCTGTATATATGTATGAACACTTCTCCTCTCCTTGTGCATTGAGCGATATCAAACCGAGGAGTTAGATCACTATTGTTATGAGCGACCTCGTGGAAACAGTTCTGGAATCCGCGTCATTCCCCGTACATCTTAGGCTCGAATTCATAGTCGTAATCTGGAGTCCGGATAAACGAACCCGAGGCGCCGCAATCGATGCGGCGAGTTTGCTCATCTATCAGGACTGGCAATTCTGGCGTCTCGGTTAAGCTTATCCGAACTCCGGATTGCGACTATAAATTCGAACCTAAGACTTCTCATAGTATCTAGATGTAAAAGTTACATGGATGAAGTCTCCCGTGATTTTTTATATGCTCTTTGGTCTGATTGTATTGCTACTCGCCAACAATAGTGGTTCACTCACAGGTCTACTGAGATTCAATTTACATTGGAATTCATAAAATTGCCCGGGTAAACTATTTGGTCTATCAAGAAACGAGAAAAATAATCTCAACACTGTTACATACGATGAAAGACGTTGTCAATAGTTAATCAAGGTTGGGTCGAAATGAGGTGTTATTCCACCTCTTCAATTCTTACGAGGACGAGGTCCCGGTATTCGGGTTTCGCGTACAGGTGACAATAGGATCAATCTTTTTGAAGCACTGCGAGACCATTTTTCAAGTATGTTTAAAATGGGGAATTTTTTTTCAGATGTTCGTTACTGGAACTACTTAGCTCTGACTCGGCCAAGGAGGACTTCGCCAGGATTCATTCTAAAGGTTTTGCTACGTACTTCGAAAAAGCATCATTCGTTTTCCTCGGTACAATTCTGGATCTCCCCGATTTGAGCTTGAAAGAGTGCGAATTCCGATAATATTTGGAAGAACTCTTCATTCTCTGGAATCCGCAGGAGTTTCCGACGATTCTGGGCCCAATCCCGATCGCAGATCGCACTACAGTGATTTCGAGGCACGGGACTGGGCACAAAATATATTCTTCTGATTCAAAATGTGCTGGGTCGGTTTCAAAGGTCGCAGTAGTACGATTTCCATCCCAAGATGTATCATTTTCCGTGGGATCCGCACGGATTTCCGACCATCTGGGGCCCAATACTGGTTTTACATCGCACTGCAGTGATTTCGAGGCACGGGACTGGGCACAAAATATATTCTTCTGATTCAAAATGTGCTGGGTCGGTTTCAAGGGTCGCAGTAGTACGATTTCCATCCCAAGATGTATCATTTTCCGTGGGATCCGCACGGATTTCCGACCATCTGGGGCCCAATACTGGTTTTACATCGCACTGCAGTGGATCTGAGTGACGGGACTGGGCTCTAAATATTTCTAGTCGATCCCGAAAGCAACTGGATCCCTCATCCAGTTGGCAGAAATAGGATTTACCCCTAGATTTCATGATTCTAATTACGATTTGCAGTTATCTCCGATGATCCTCGGCTAAATCCCGATCTCAGATCGCACTGCAGTGACTCTGAGCCATGGGACTGGGCCCAAAATATTCCTAGTCAATCGTAGATTAACTGGATTCATCGCCCAGATGACTGTAGTACAATTCACCCCTGTGGCGTCCCGGTTTCCATTTATATTCGTTCACATCAGCGAGAATTAGGAATCACTTGACTTGTATTTTCACTGTATTCTGTGCAATCGATGAGGGATTACAACATCACTCATCGACGGTATAAAAGGCAGGATCGCAGGTCCACAAGTGCTTGTTTGTTCGTTGATTTTCGATACTGTAAGCCCGCTGAGGACACCAGCGGTATAATCTTGGAAGAGTCTGGTTATTGGTCCAGTAAAACGAGCTCTACCAAATCAAGATTATTAAGAGGAAACCAGATAGTTCTAAGATAAATCGCCACTGCCCCGCCCTCGGGTAGCATGTAAGTTACTTTATTGTATGATTATATAAATAAACCAGTTCTATTGTAAATGCTCACACATTACGTTTCCTATACTTGATTGTCATTTTTTATACCGTACGGGTGAGTGTCATAAAAGGTTCCCTGAACTCCGTGCCCTCTACTTGAGGCACAACATTTTGGTATCCCTTGTGGGGAACCATTTCCTTGGCACTCGCCCGAGCTGTAGAATAGAACTTGAAGTTTTAAAATTCAGAAATTTTTTTAGATTATACTATCAATCCATATCATCAAAGTCTAAATCTAATATCAATCGCAAAATTCTGGATTCTATAATTGTATGACCTATTGACGAAGCACGGACACTAAACGAACCAATCTGACGAAATCACGTTCAATCTCTTCTGACAAAATTGCGAAATATTTCGGTGCAGAAATCAGTTATTCGGCAACCCATTCAACAACTACGCAAAGTCCAACAAATTCTGACTCATCATATTCATCACTGATCGAATTACGAAACATTTCGGTTAACTAATCCCTGTAGTCCGCAACCCCATCAACCGTCACACGAAGTTCAATTAATGTCGATACTGACCCATCAAATTTCATCACCGTCGTTTCTTTCTTGACCGTAGTATACCTACAGGGGCCAACGTGAGGTGGTTGCATACATACAAGAGCTGAAATAATAGTGTTTACTCAGGGGTCAAATTCTTAAGTATAAGTGAGACATAGTTCAGTTGCGTCATGTCTTTCGCAGAGCAATTCAATCGATCTTGGGATGATATTGAAAATCTTCCCGCTGAGTAACGTGCAGGAGCGCGGAAAGAATTCATGAGAGTACGGGAGTTAGAGCAAAATACTCATTTGAGGAATGCTTATGATACTATCATAGGAATTCATAACCACACTAGTGTTCAATCAGCTCTAAATATTTTACCTGCATATCATGGGACGACTTCACTTAAGGATTTCGTGCCAGATATAAAGAATTATCGAGATACTATTCCAAAAGAAAAAGAGCAAGAATTCTTGCGGGGCTTAATCACAAAAATACGAGGAAAAGCCAGGAAATGTTTAACCAATGAGGATATTCAAAGTGTGGATGAACTGATGAAAGTCCTAAAGCTCAACTTTGCACCTCGGAAATCTTATATCCATTATGTACACGAGTTAATGACAGCTTGTATGAACAAGAAAGAAACACCGCGTCAGTTTCATAATAGGCTCAAAGTTTTCATAAATGCAGCTCTTACAGCCGCAAAGGAGGATCTCACCGAAGAGAATGCTGATTCAGATGATAAACCACACTTAGAACCGATTGCTTTGAAAACTTTCGTGAAAGGCCTTCCAGATACTTTGAAACCAGCAATAACCTTGTCAAAACCGGAAACTCTCATAGAAGCTTTGCAATCTGTAGAACAGCTTGGAAAATTTTCCTTAGGAACTAATTCAGAGGCCGATCTCTACTTCACCAGGCCACAGGAAATGTCAGGTCCGAATCCACAACCACAAAATATCCGGCCCAACTCTCCTGCTAGACAAGATCATGAGAAACAAGGCCAGCGTGTAAAAACTATAGATGATGATGATCCTAATTCATATGATAGGAATAGTATACCATATAATTTGAATCGGGATGATATGCAATTACCACCGCCTCTCTCTATCAACTCTCAAGGTGGTATTGATGCACATCCAAACTTGAGATATGTCAATAATCCATCACAACCACCATCTATCTCAAAAACAACGGAAAGTAGAGCACCATCACCCTACCAGCGTCCAAATTCTCCAGCGTCTCGTCCCATTTCACCAGGCAAAAATTACCATCAGAATCAATACAATCGGAATCAGTATCCTTACAACATGCAATATCCGTACCCGTTTCCTCCAACGTATTGTGAGTGCCATAACCCCAAAATTTTAATTTTTCATTCATAAATCTCTAAATTACACGTACTAATGAGGCTGTATATAATATTCAAATCTTCGCGCGTATTAGAGCCGATAAGGTAGATGTTTGCTTCCCTTCTAATGTCACGCGTGGTGAATAGACACACACTGAGACGTGAATATGTATATACTAATACATAGAAACTCTAGAATATTCCATGAATTTCTATAAGGAATTTTTTATATAAAACTCCATAAAATGATAATCTTTCTTTTGTTATGATAAAGCTCATTTTCTGAGCTACAAGATGTATATAGTCACTGTTTGGGACCAATTAACTTTGCACATTTATTTCATTTTGCAAACAAAATGTTCTTGTTAAAAAAGAGAAAATGAATTTTTTTGTTCCACTTTTTTGATATATGATTCCGTCAATATTCTAAGAGACGCAATCTACCTCAAAGTTCCTTATTTAGAAGGAAATCAGCTCAAAATTAGATAGGTTGTAAATACTGTAAATATTGATTGTAAAATGAGTTTGGGAGAGGAATAGCCTGTCCTCACATGAAAGTATCAATGGAAAAAATAGCCTAGTATCAAAAGAACTAAAATTTCTGGCTAACTTTTATTAATTTTCAAAATAGATGAAAAGCCACGTGTTTCTAGAAAATTCTGAGAATTTATCTTTTTGTTTCTGGCAATGAATAAGAAATAAGTTTATCTGAATTTTGCATTGAATCCATTTCCTTTAGAGATGAAGAATCAAATTGGGTATGCAGATTTTGCAAGATTGCTCCATTTGTATTATTTTTTCAACGAAATAGTAATTCTTCGAATGATCGATAATCTATTCGTTCATCTACCATACTATACAGATATATTGTACAGCCAAAAGACCTGGTATAAATACAGGCTCATCAGGCCATTTAGGCCGGCTTATGCTCAGTTAGAAATCAGAGCTGTATCGAGCTTGGTCTCTTGGCTATTGCTGTGCTCATGTATATGAGATTTTGAATAAATGCTATTTGATTTCCATATATCTGGAGTTTTAATATGTACTCAAAATTTGTAGAATCTCGATGCAGCTCAGAGACGCGATTTGGGTGGAGGAACGGCCCTAAGTACCCGTCCTCACAAAAAATCAGACGTCTCATCCAACCTCTACGCAGATATCTAGGATTGGTGGGTCGGTGGCCCTAAGTACCCACCACCCCCATCTGCGTATATCTGCGATATCCAAGTCGGGTGACTTTCTAAGGATGATATGCGAGTGGCCCTAAGTACCCACTCCATTCACCTTCTAAAGTCATAAAATTTCTCTCATCATATTTCATTTCGTCCAAGGGCCTAAGTACCCAAGGATGGGTAAAATTTGATGGAGAAATAAAACAAATTGATCATCCTAGAAGCCCATTATTATTGCATGAATATACGCACACCTCTATCGAGGTATCCCCCTACAATCATTATGCTCCCACTCTCTCCCTAGATCCAGAGCCCATATTTGTACCCTTACAGTATCCACCGCTATTTTGTTACCCTTACCCATGGATATTTCCTCCATCTACCAACCATTATCCTGGCCAAAACCCATCAAAAGTTCCTAATATTGATCCTAACATTACTGTGCCGAATTGGTATCCCTACAATCTTGAGCAGGGAAACCCTGCCAGCGGAAAAAATACAACAGATGGACACCATCTAAATTCGCAGACTGCTCGCACCCTGGGCATGGATGCGAGCAAGATGGCGTCTCAGAATGCCCAAATAAAGATCTTAGAAAAGTCCGTGTATACAGAGCGCAAAGCCGCGGAGTAGGGCCCAAGGTCAAGATCCAACATGATATTCTTGAGAACCTCGATGGTATTGTATACTTAGGTACTGGGGCAGACATCAATTTTATTCGTTCCCAATCTGTCAGGAATGGAATAATGATAGATGCTTCAAAAATTTTGAGAGTCAGCGGGGTCTCTTCGGACCCGATATACACTTTGAGAGTAATACAAACTATGATTTTTGGGAAGAAGACGAGACTCCACATTCTGCCACCAGGTTGTCCCATTCAAGAAGATATCATTCTGGGGTCGAAATACTTCCGAAAAAATGCCGCTCAGATACATTTTGATATCGAGCGATTATCATTGAAGAATCTGCGAGATAACCCAATACCCATCACGTTCGTGCCGTTAGAATCCGACTCGTCTGAAGGCGGTGATTCAGATGACGAAATAATGAAAATTCTTTTCTACCCCAAAGTGGATCGAGTCGTTTCTGAGGAAGTCTCAATATCTGATCACCCTCTGTCTCATATTATCAACGGGAATGATAGCGAAACTCTAAAAGAAAAATTTCCGTTGACCAAGGAACAATCACTGATACCAGAGCCTCCTAAATGTGAAATAAATTCATTTGACTCTTCTCTCCTAAATATGGAAGATCTACCATACAGTGAGGAAGAGATTATATCAACTGAGTTTCCTCCACAGGAAGGGAAGGAAGACTCATTTACCATCCCGGCGGATTCACATAAGATTATTGCAATTCACACGTCTCATCCGAATGGAGATGCGTATTTACCAAGGATTGATATTAGACCAGGTGCTTTCATAGGTGATGCCGCAGTCAAGGTAACGGATGGCGCGCCATCCGTTACCTTGACTGCTTTATTAGTTATCAGTTGCCATGGTATAGCATACGCCATGGCGTATGCTATACCACGGCAACTAATAAAACAGGTTCTGAAGTCAAAATAAATCTCGAGAAACCAGAGCTGCAAGATTTTGATCTTGAAAACTCGGAAGAGTTTTTTGAAACCGAACCGGAGAATGAAGAGAACAGGGATCCAGTCAAAAAACTCGCGGGGAAAGGAAGGATAAAACATATAGTTGAACTTCTCACGCGAAAACATCATAATCGATATGCCCGGAAACTGTTGCGTAAAATAGTCAACGAATTTTCATATCTCTTTATGCTGCCAGGAGACGACCCTCCTCGCACTACTTATATCAAACATCAGATTCCAACTACATATAACAAACCAACTATTACTAAACAATACAGGTATCCACCAGCTTTTCAGCAGGAAGTTAGGAGGCAGATCGAAAAAATGCTCCAAGATGGAGTGATCCAGCCTTCACATAGCCCTTGGGCATCTCCGCTGTGGATAGTTCCGAAAAAACCCGGCCCCGATGGAAAACGAAAATTCCGCCTGGTTATAGATTACCGAAAGCTCAACGAGATCGAAAAAATTTGAGCCACGAGTTTGATTGGAAGAACACCACAATTTTAGATAAAGAGCCAAATTTCCATAAAAGAACACTTTCTGAGATGATTTTTATAAACTCAGACACTAATAACATCAATTTGAAAGATGATATCTCACATCTAAATCGGGTCTACAGATCTATCCTGCAATAGCCTGCTCAGTTTATATTATCTACATATATCTACAATCAGCTGTGACCCTCTTCCCTCTTCTTTCCTCTTCCCCCTGTCACTCCTCTTCAATCACATGATACCTTCTCCTCTCTTTTCCTTCCTACAAACATACAATATCGCAAGAAACCGTCTTCTGCTAATACTCCAAAGATTGACGAAAGATGCATCTCACATCATTGTGAGTTTACGCGTTTTTAGAAAATAATTTAAATAATGTGAATCTCGTATACGCCTTCTAGGTATGTGAAAGTTTGGTTTACCATTGTGGTAGTGAAAATTGGTGTTCATGTGTAAAAAATCTTGTATGTATTGTGGTTTTGCTTGCAGCCTGATGAGATCTGCAAAACATGCAGACAAAACGTCGCAATATAGTTAAATTTGCAATTTCACTGTGTCTATTCATTCACACAGGTATTAGTCCTCTACGATCGAATTCAAGATTCCTCACATTTCAAAAAAAAAAAAAAAAGTAGAAGATTGGTGGGCAAGATCTTTTCTACCACCAGCCGTAACACCAACTCCTCTCCCAATGAGGATGAAACATTCGCCTTCCAGAGAGTCGTTCCTAAAATCAACATCTCTACCTTTGGAAGGGAGAAGAAGAATTCCAATTTTCTGGAAGAATTTGAGTACCATACCACAATAAAATAGAGAGGAATCAGACTCCGAAGATGAAAATCAGGAAAAAACCTCGACTGCCAGGAATGGCACTGTACAAGGGAACAACCATCCGAATCAAGCAGGAGATCTACCAACAGCATCAACCTCTCAACAACATAATTTGAATGATGATATACAACCAGACCTAGACTATGTACAACCCCCAACTATGATCAAAACATCTACCAGGGAATGCCTAACTTTTGCAAAGGATCATATTGTCCATTTCATCCCAGCTAACCTCGATCTTTCTACCCCCAATAACAGGCTCCTCTTGGATCTAGGGGCAATAAAGATCGAACAATTTCGAAAACAAAATCTGACAGTTGGTGAGGTACTCATTACAAAAAACCGGAAAAGATATATTTTCAGCATCATCATTTCTGAAACTAATGACTCCCCTATCAATCCATCAACACTACAAAGATGCATCAAAAATCTATCAAAAGCCATACGGGAACGAGATATAAGTTTTTTTCGCGTGTCCAGAGTGGGAGAGATCACTGACAGAGTTCCCAAAAGAATAATTCCAGAAGCCTTATGTAACGAATTTCATGATCTACCAATCACCATCACCTTCTGTTACGGAGTTTGCACGACTCCAAACGAAGACACCAGAGGATCAATAGGGAGACTTGAAGAGAATTGCTCGGGAGAATTTGATAAAGTCCAAGAAAAAAACGGAAGAAATATACGACCGCAAGACCCACTGCCCCGATTTTAAAGTTTGAATGGAGGTATACGTTCTCAAAGAACCCCGGACAGGAAAACTAAACAAATTTTATCATGGTCAATTCAAAATTCTAGAAATTCACGACAACAATAACGTCTTATTAGAGTCTCCAAACAGAAAGACGATCTTGAAACATATTGATAAAATAAAAAGAGCTTATTGCTGAAAATCCGGTTTAATTTCAATGTTTCAGGCGGGAACTGACGGAATCAGCAAATCTAGGCAACATGACGCTCCTTGTACTATTTCTGCTTATCAAGTCCTGCACTCTCCACATGAGCGTTGCCACGGACACTCCCAATTCTTCGTACCATCTAGTCCAAGTTACAAAAAATCCAGGACTTTATTTCAAGTATATGGGTGAGGCCAAACTGATTCGGTCACAATGGAAAATTCTAGTCGATTTGAATTGTGAAATGCTGATCAAGGCAGATAATTGGAGAGAGGACCAATTACGATTAATTCGAGAACAATGTCCAATGAGACCAATTGACTGTGAGGATCATATTCGTTACCCAAAATTGGTCGAATTGATGCATCCGTTGGACACTCTCAAACAAGATTTGCTTGAATTTTTTACGGAACCTCAAGTACCATCTCCACAGCATCCGCGAACTCGAACTAGCCAGTCGAAAATTATTTGGCACAATGGATGCCGATGACAGGGAATTGTTAACAAAACAAATGAATGATTTGTATGATAAGAATCGAAATATTCCGGCCTTAGCTGCAGAAAAAACTCACATTTTACGGTCAGAATTAGAGAGTATTCATGAATATATCAATAATAATAAGAATCAGATAGAAAAAATTCACGAGAAACTTTTACAAGATTTCGAAAAGGCTCAAAATAGAGTAGATAATATAACTTATTTTGAAACATTAGAATCATGGGTGACTGAATTCGAATTAGCTCTGCACGACTCCATATTGTCATACAGGACACTAATTGACGCACTAAAAACAACAGCACGTGGACAGCTACACCCTCTTCTACTGACTCATGACCAACTCCAAAAAACACTCCGGGATATCATAAGCCACGATAAAACCCATACACTCCCTTGGGAGAAAGAGACTATCACCCCACATTATCTATTTTCTGTAGCAAAAACTAGAGTTATGATGGAAAAAGGTAATCTCATAGTGACCATAATTTTTCCACTAAGCGATAGGATGGGACTTATGCATTACAAGATTCATAGCCTACCTATTCCCACGAACCTGTGGAACAATCGGAGTGGTTTCGTTTATATTTCGCCAAGCCATTAAAATGTTTTCATCACAAGGGATTTCAAATCATACATGCTAATTAATGACGAATTCTTCGGAAACTGTTTACGGCACAACAACACTAAATCATGTGAGCCGAATACAACCCTATACGAGGGTAATGGTCGAAATCCATGTGAATTTGAGCTCTTGACTAAACCTACAATAGACAGTCTGAAGAAGTGTAACTACCATCTAAAATCACCTTCCACATTATATTGGCAGAAATTGACGACCCCTGGTGAATGGATCTTTTTAAACTATATCACCTATTAGACTAAGAATAATATGCGGTGATGAAATTCCTTCAGATGTCAAAATCAATGCCCCAGGGATCCTGGGAATAGATGGCAGATGCGCAGCGCACACAGAAAATTTAACATTATATGGAATACATACTACAAAACTTCTACAAACATATTCGTATGAACCAGATTTAGAGGTCAATATGAGCAATATATTCCTAAGTCGCATTCAGAATGAATTTTCCGAGGAAGATTATAATTCTATGCTATCAGATAATTGACTAGATAGCGGCAATGCAATATCATTACAAGATATGAAAAACCAATTCAGATGTATTTCTAGGGAAAAAAGAATAAATGGCACTATGTTCAATTATTCAACTGTATCAAGTTTTTCAACATTCTCACTAATAATAGTATTATACATAACTCTAAGAATAATTCAAGCCATGAGGAACAAAAAGTCCAATATAAATTCAAGAGTGACTATAGAAATACCTGATCCTGATAAGGCTCAGGGTGAATCATATTTAGGGAGATCTCAGAGAAGATCTACGCTAAATAATTCTCGAAATGATCCCCAACCACCCATACCACTAAACGCAAATCTCATTCGTATGTTTGAATCACCTGACAGAACACCACGGGGAAGAGAAGTCCTGCAATTGCGAGATATCGCAAGAATGCCATCTAATGAACCGACCGATATTGAACAGAACGCCTACTGATAGGTAACTACGTACAACACGACTGATGTACAGAACGCCTACTAATAGACAACTACGTACAACACAACTGATGTACAGATTGCTTACTGATAGGCAACTACGTACAACACGACTGATGTACAGAACGCCTACTGATAGACAACTACGTAGAACACGACTGATGTACAGAACGCCTACTGATAGGCAACTACGTACAACTCGACAAACTGCACAACGCCGACTGTGGAAACCGCCCATACCGACTCGTTATGTACAGCTATACTGTTTGGAAACAAAATTCTGCGATATTGATCAGGCAAGAGCTCAATTTGATCATATCATACTAATGTGTGTGCATAATTTTTTTCCTGCAAAGACGGGACAGTTCTTAATTTGATACGTGACAGACTTAACTATGAAGTTTTTGTGAAATCAAATTGCAATAATCCTTTCCGAATATATTGGGCATCAATTCCTCAAAATATTTTTTGTAAAATCAAATTGCAATAATTCTCTCCGAATATATTGGTCATGAATTCCTCAGAATATTTTTTTGATATTTGATGTGGAAAGTATTAATTGTCATGTAATACACTGTATTGTTGAAGATTTATTTAGCCAATATAAGGGCAACATCCGGGGCAGTGAGCTGTTGTGAATAATTATTGTAAGATTTTTTCAATATAACCCTAGTTTTTAGAATGTATGGATTAGCAGAAGGCCTGCCACCCCAACCTTACCTAACCCGGTACTCTTAATCTGTCCAAATCGGAATTCAAACTCTCGCGCCAAATTATTTAGCAAACTCATGTTAACGGGAAGCGAGCCACATCGGCAGCGGCAAACCCGCTGACCGCGCGAATACGAATATTATTGCAATCAAAAGCGAGTTACCGACAATGTCAAGTCAGTGCATCGATAAATCTGAAAGCTCGAACATGGATCTAAAAAGTGCCGTGCTCGATGAAATGAGGCAGCTTTTTACAGTGCTCCAGACAATCGTCAGTATGAAAAGTGACTGTAACAGTGAGGTGAGAAATTCAGTGTGTAGACATGTTGAATTGTTACCGAACGACAACGCAGAAACTCAAAATGGAAAATTGGCAAACATTAACTATGAAATCTGTCTCCCTCAAACTGTACCACCAATAGGAATAGTTCCTAACTCTAAGCCATCAAACGATGATAGTGATGTGAAGTATTTGGGAATTAGCAATACTATCAAACCCGTCGTCAATCAATCAGCGAAGTGTAACACAAAATCAGGTATGTCTCCCAATGAACCCGAGGCAGTAGCAAACATGCATTGTATGAACGACACCGGCATAACAGCAACCTCGACATGCACGGGTTCCCCTGGATTGTCAGCGGTTGCGCCATTCATTCGTGGCCCCAGCATGACCGCAAACGCAGCTTACATTGACACAGCCGGGGTTAGTGCTGCCACGCCATATGTGCAAAGCGCCTGTGAGACTGTTGAGCCGGCATACACGAATGACCCAAGAGTATCTGCAGCCGCACCATGCGCGCAAGACGCCAGCAGTACTGCAATCACGCAATATATGCAGAGCGCCAGCGAGACTGTAAAGCCTGCATGCACGTACACCTCGGGAGCCTCATCAGTCACACTGTACGTACCCAGCGCCAGCGTCACTGCAGCTGATATACCAATACCGTAGTGTAATGTCGGTAGAAATTTTAAAATATATATTCAAAGAAAATAAATGATAGCTATGGATAGAAAGTTATATGGTAAAATGTAATGTAAATTTCACGGAGCACATTATCAAAAGGATGTGAATCTCGGGAAGATGACATGTGAAATGCTAACTTTCATCCATTATTCTTATCGGATGATGGATGGAAACATCGTATTTCGTGGAAACTCCGTCAAATCAATATAACTTCTTTTTGAAAGGTGAAAATCATCAAAATCCATCGTAAAATTATATTTTTGGTAAATTCAAATAAAATTATCATGAACACAGAAATGTGAGTAGAATCTATCGAGGTCAGGCTAAAATAATCGATTTTGTCCAGAAAGCATTGCACAACGGAATTTGACCTGAAATGTCAACGTCTCGTCAAAATTCCCGTGTGCTCTACATTCCTCAATCCATCTCGATGCTGATAGGTGCACACTTTAACATTGAGCAAAAGATGCAACAGTACAAAACAAGAATGGAAAAGCCGAGTGGCGCGCTGCGGGTCGCTGGCCCTTTCATTACACAGGTGCGCATGCATAATTAATCAATGGCGCGGGCCTACAGACTCCGTTGTATTATAAAGCATAAACATCGGATAGCCCGGCGCATAGGCAAACTCATCAAGTACATAAAGATGACACTTGAGAACGAGAATGATTAATTGCCTAGTGCTCGGATCATACGGAAGTATGCCCAAAAATATGCATGGCTCGGTCTCTTTTTCCGGAAAAGTGCATTTGCTCTTATGTGCGCAGATCGGTCGAATTGACGTTTTGAGTAAACAAAATTTAAATAGAACGCGAGTATCGAGGACAATAATCGAGCCCACCTGATATATAAAGAGGGCCTTCAGAGGGCCCATGGGGAATCTTTTCTTGTCAGTATAGTTTTGGAGTGACTTCGACACAGTCGATTTTTCCGAGTTTTACGAGCTCTTGATACAAAAGCAAGTAATAAGTGCAAGTGAAATTACTATCAATATAATATTGGAAGTGAACTGTGCATCATCAGAAAGAGGCACTTCAAATTGTCAGAGTGCAGTGTAACCAAAAGGAAATAAACAGAAAAACCCAAGAAAGGTGGATTATTTACCAGTGCCTGTCAGCAGTACAGGATTCCTCCACAGCCAACTATATAACCACAAGTGAGTAATTTTAAGTATCAATCCTAAATTTGCACTATACCCGATCCGTGCAACTCCACAGTTCTACCCCTTTTAGATAGTGAGGATAATAGGAATTTTCCCGAGTGTTATTGTGGTCGGCGAGTGCATAATTCACCCCAAGTTTTCAGTGTTACTCAAACCTCGTGTCAATTCTTTCGTGGATTTCGTTTCACCAGGGTTTGTCGAATCTCAAAGAAGGGGATTAAGCTAAAAGAGAATCATTTCAGGCCAGTACAATAGGGAAATATCACTTTTATCGTCGAATTCTCGCGCTACCCGAGTATTTTCGAAGTACCCCAAATTTCACCCGTGGTTTGCTCACATCGATTAAATTCATAGATCAGCGTGTATAATCTCTTTGAGTGGTGTTTCAGCTCAAAAACTAGCTATTGTGAGCTTCATTTCGATATCTAGATCTCGAGAAATTGACGTTTGCGCACCTCCCAATTTTTCGTCCGAGTAATTGCAATTTTCGCGCGTGAATCACCCGTAACTATTTTATTTTCAATTTTAACATCATAATAGAGTGTGGGGTACTTAGACACGTAGTCTACCTACCTTTTGGAACTTCTACAAAGTAAATTCACATAATATTCGATCCGCCAAAGTAAAATCATCCATTTTTCGCTAGCCGACCCGAGCGACGTAAAGTGCATTTTTCCCTTTCGTTTCAACTACGTTGCAAGGTGAGCTCATTTAGAGGGCTATTAAAGGTTTCTTAGGGTACTTCAGAGGTACCAGTAGATAAATAGCCAAGTTTAAACTCATTCCAAGTGTTTGCAGTGAAGATATTCAAATTTAACACCCATTTTGCCCCATATCGCTACCGTATTGGACTTAACACAGGTTTTGTTCAAAACTCAACAACTATTGCAAAATTGACCAGCAACGTTTATTTGCCATTCAGATTACTCCTTTGTGCGTATTTTAAGCTAAACTAGAGTCGATTCTACCCAATGGTTATCGAGTTATGAGGAATTTCGCTCGCGACTAAAATCACCTATCGCATAGGTACATTTTGTCGAAATAACGTTTGTCAACGTACCTACAGAATATTTAAGGGGTTTTGAACGCATTTGGCGAGTAGCAGAGGTCTTGGAGAGTAGTTCCAAATCCCAAGAGTCGCACTTTAAGAAATAGACACCGAGTACCGAGCCGAACATCCATTGAAACACGGTCAGTCTCATAAGAGAGCCAGCCCCACTATCCAATATATACATATATATATATACTATACATATATAGAGTTTTGGGCCCACAGCATTGCGAGAGCAGTGCGGTATAAGAGTAACGTGTTAGGCCACTCTCTCTCCTACTTGCCCCGCGCGCAAGCTAGTCTGCGCAGCTAGGGAAGACTCGAGCTAGACGAGCGCATTAGGGCGCATCCACCAGATACGCTCTTGACATACCGAATAGGAGTGAACCACCGATCGCCAACAAGGATCCACCCACTCATATTATTGAACAATTCCCTTTTCTTTCTCTTCATGCCCTAAATCCCGAGAGCATACTATTCAGTTAGTGGCTCAAAACTAGGGCTAGCACTGGGAAGGTATAGGCCATAAGATTACCATTGGCCACAATACACCGATGCAAATTATACCTTTCTAGAGCTTACAATAAATATAACTGGACGTCACAGGTCTAGTTGTATACTCTTTTTGGTGCACGTCGGCCGGGAAAAGTGAAGAAAAGATTTGGGAAAATGTTCAGATTTGGAAATTCACGAGTGAAGTCTGAAAATGTTGGATCAGATTGACTCGCAGAGTGCAAAGAAGGTACTTCCGAGCTCCCGATTTCTCAAAAATTCACTCAGTTGGCAGCAATTGACGTGAACGATACGCTTTTCAACCAGTTTTTGAACAAATCTAAGGAATATAGAGAAGCTATTGGCATAGGCAGCCACCCACATAGGATTGCGCAAACTGTAACTGACTTGAAAGGCATCGAAAAAGAGATCAATAAGACTCTGGATTCTAATCATCTGGACACAAAATTCAGAGGTCGCAACTTTCCACAGCCTCGTAAGCTAATTCGACGTGATCCAGGGAAATCAACTTTTGGAACCTGGAGGGACAGGAAATGTAATACTCCTGCCTCACCGATTATCTCAGAAGAATCATCTACCATAATTGAGCTAATGCAACTTAATCCAGCCCGTAAAAACATCATCAAAGCATCTAAATTTGACATTCTACCTAGATTCAGTGACGGTGCGGATTCTGAAGACAAACAAATTGGGACAAAGCACTCAAAATCGGCAGCAGCTGAGGCCATTGGGTTAATGAGTACCCACTTGAATGAGCACAACTTATCAGATCCCACGGTTCCACACCATAATTTGAGCCCCATTGGAGAACAAAATCAACCACAGTTGCTGACGAAGACAATATCTCATCTTTCAGGTAACCAGATTCTCAAAGAGAAGAGAGCCACAGAGTATTTTGAGGACCAGGAAAACGTGAAAGAGCTAACAGATCTACGGAGAGAGAGATATAACAAGCGTGGATATAATTACTATGATGTCTTCGAATTTGCTGCACGAGATTCAGGATCCTTGATCCGGACCTGTACGTTCCGGAGAAAACGAAGCAGTCGTCCTAGAGTTTGTTTTAGAAGACGGAAAGATAACTCATCCAGAGGAACACCTTAAAACTTGACCGAAAACGAAGACAAATCGCAAGAATTTTGCTACACTTAATTCGTCAGCTTCGAATTTGTTTAATATTTTGGAAAAGTTCTTGAGGACAGCCCAAGTATATTTCATACCATCTTCAACTGGCTTGACCTACCTCGGCTAGTCGCACTCGAGTTACTTTGCCAAGATGACATCCAACGAATCTGGACATTTTGAAGTTAGAGGAATATCAATCAAAGATGCTCTCGATTTGATCCCTCGATTCAATGGAGAAAATATTAGCCTGAACGAATTTCTTGATGGTTGTCAAAATGCCAGAGAAATTCTCCCATCCCATTCGGAAGACCAACTGACTAAACTCATTCGAGTTAAACTATATGGCGAAGCTTTGAGATGTGTCAGTGGACGCACCTTCGAGACAATCGATGAAATAGATGCTTTTTTTGAAAACATTTTCGGCTCTTCAAGAACTTATTATGAATGGACAAGTGACTTAGCAACAATAAAGCAGAAGCCTTATGAGACAGTGATCGTGTATCTCAATCGCCTGCGTGAGATAGAGAAGCAGATTTTGAAATCAGCTACTCGAGAGAAACGAATCAAGGACGCTGCACAATTCAAAGAAGAACTGAGAGCAGATTGCCTCAGATTTTTCCTTCGGGGTTTGAGGTGGCAAATCCGAGTTAGAGTTGGGACCCCAAACGAGTTTGACGAAGCTCAAAACATAGCTTTGGCAATAGAACGAGAATTTGCTCATGCAGATGAAGCTGTGACACCTAACGAACGTGATGCAAAAACTAAACAATCCCGAGAAACCAGAGATGTGAATTTAGTTGAGAATACAAACAATGGCGCGATCACTATTTGTCAATATTGCCGAAAACCTGGTCACTTTCTGATGAATTGTATGAAATTATTCATTGAAACATGTGGAGGTCTCAATGTGGGACCCAGTCAATGCTGCATGGATTCAAAAATTGCCGAATGTGGTTACGGAAATAATGCTAATCTGTCCACGAAATCACATAATTCTCAGAGATACGAAGATTACGACTCAAGACCAGGCCAGAACTATCAAGGATCTTTGACTGATAATACCATAACAGATAGATGTTATCAGGGCTTCATGAAAGCCGAATGTGACTATTCACCATCTTATAATCGAGTGACATGCTTCTATTGCGGAAAAATTGGGCATTACAAACGCAACTGCTACAAATTCCAGGATGATCTTCGCAATGGTGATCACATTCCGGAAAACGCCGATGGTCTCCCTCGGGTGGGCGAAAACAGGGAGACCACTTTCGATCTTCGCCCAAATATTTTCACTGTTCTGGAGACGAGCATGTGAGGATCAGAAATGTTCATTTGAGTCAAAACGACCATGCTCCCGTTATCAATTTAGACCTCGAGGATTCAGACAAGCCATTAACTTTCATCTTAGATACGGGAACAGGCCCAAACTTGATCAAGGAGTGTTACCTCCCACCAAATACAGTAATTAGGAAACAAGATTCCATCTTGCTGAAAGGAATCACGCCCAAGTTTGTTAGGACTCTAGGGAATACATATTTGGAATTTGGGGAACATTTAGTCGAATTCTGTATTGTTGGCGATGATTTTGCAATCAAAGAAGCAGGAGTCCTAGGGAGCGATTTTTTCATACAGACTAATGCAGAGATAGATTATTCAGGAAAATATGTTCAACACAATGATGATGTATTGATTCCTTTCAAATCTGTCAGTATATTAAATGAGTGTTTCCCTCAAAGAGAAAGATTGGACAAACTCATGGACATGATAGATGATAGGCTCCATGGAGGAGATAAGAAGGGATGTCATGACGTCTGGATCAATGGTAGACAAATAAGATTGGATTCCGACGATGAGACTAATACTGCCTGTCCGAGGAGAGATAAACGACAGAATAAAGAGACTTTGAATGGAACTCCCGGAACGACTGATGGGAGTCAAACCGGCTGGACCCTGAAACATGAAGGACACGTTGATGCAATCAGTAGTGGAAAAATTATCCACGAGGAAATGCCAGCGAATAACAAGCAAACAGATGAACTTGACCTCGGAAATGTGGAAACAATTAGAGATCTTAGGAGACGAAACTTGTTGGACAGTCCAGAACATCTGTTGGAAGATTGTCAACTAGTTCACAAGATATCAGGAGATTCATCCGATTTGTTCAATTCAAGATCGGTAATTGATGGAGGTGATGCAACTTTCAAAAATCATATTGATACACGTCCAGATGAGGATATGGAGATGTTTTGTAAGAGAAATATTTGTGGAAAATGTCAAGACCCATTCGATGTAGGAAAAAGTGAAGACCTGATTCTATTTGATGGATTCTGTGAGCGATGTGAAGATAAGATGAATAGCCCAATGATAGAGGACATTGGCGGAAGTTCGGCTTTGGGCTACGAAAAATCAAATCATGGTAGCAATGACGACTTTAGTGTTAACGACCGCGGAAATTTATATGTTGAAATCGAGAATTCAGATGAATATGTTGTTGGAAATTGTGATTTTATTGAACCTTATACGAAGGAAGATGAACTTAAATCGGTCAAGAGGATCCGTAGTCCGTCCGCAGTGAGGATACTGAGGCCTCAAGATCCATACGTTTATGATTATGGAAACAAGATATTTCACAGTTATAGATCATTAGACCTTTGCGGAAGTTTGGAACATGAGCTGGAGGTATCACATGTTTGGAAAGATGAAATGGCAAGGTCCGGATCCGTTGCAAGAGTACGGAACACAAAGAGCCCATATCCAGAGAGTAAATTAAATTTTGGTCATATAGTTTCACGTCCTCCACATCAATTCCACCGACCTAGAAAAAAATCTAGATATTTATTGATGATCAAAGATACATTTTCGATTATTGGTAAGATGCAAGCACCGATCCGACTACACGCAGATGTTTTGATCCACGAAAAATCGGATGTACG
Organism: Eretmocerus hayati; assembly: GCA_029851415.1. NCBI lineage: Eukaryota > Metazoa > Arthropoda > Insecta > Hymenoptera > Aphelinidae > Eretmocerus > Eretmocerus hayati. The sequence continues at coordinate 47,362,245 of CM056744.1, forward strand.
AGTGAAAAGATCCGTCAATGATGAGCAAGATGGAAGAGGGGAGGCCAGGACACCAGTGGTAATATTCGAGGGAAGAGATAGCCACTTGAAAAATATAAATTCAACGTTTTTGAGTGAGAATGGTAGCAATTTGATTCTTCACAACGAACAGAATGGCATTACTCCGTTCATGGATATAGAGTTGATGGAAGCCCAGGACGCCGGAACAAGAGGATTAAAGGTTACAGTGAATATCGACAACGATGTAGCGATTATAGTACACATACACTTAACAAAAATAGGGTTAGTGAGGGAATTCCAGATGACTTCAGAAGGAAATTCATCGCTGAAGAAGAATGTTCGTGCACTTTCCGTAGATGAAAATGACAAACTGGGCGAATCAGAGAGTAACAAACTGAGAAATGAGCATAAAACGCACTTGTCAGCGGAGCTCAAAATCAAAATGAGAGACAACTCTGCGCAAAATGACAAATTACTTCAGACCAGACCGATCAGAGATGATGAGCAAGGAGAAAATACCGTCCTGGACATTGATCTTCTTTTCTGTAGCAGAGGCCTTGAAACTGAGCTGAGAAGGAATAGATTGATAACTATCAGTGAGACAAGAGGACCTCAACTGATGAATATTCAAAACAATGATTCATGTATGAGATTGAAAGATGATAAGAACAGATACAAAACAGAGGGAATACTATTCCAAGGACTTATGGGATATCCATCAATTAAATGCAATCAAAATTTCATAAGAAAGGTGGATATTTTTCTTGAGAAACGCTATCAGAGCATCTTGAAATTTTCAAGAATATTTTGGAATTATTATAACTGGAGAAATGAGAAATCTTATTTCAATCGATTCATGAGGAGACCTAGTTTACGTCAACTCAAGGAGGTGGTTCGAATGTGCCAAGAGATCAATTCCGATCACCGATATACCAATCACAGTTTTTTAGAAAAACTTCCATGGGTACTCTTGAGCTACATCTAGAAGTAAAAAGGCGATATACGTTCCATCTTTGACTCCAGAAATAGTTGGGGAAACAATAGAATGCAATAGTTTCTCAGCAGGTATCACTCATAGATTCTGAGCTGAGAGTAATGTGAGGTCAACTACATCCCCGCAAGATCAAAGATTGGGGTACGTGTTATCGAAAATAGTGCCAAAAATCATAGCACACGTTGAAAAAATTGAGAGAGCTGATGTTTTAATTTACAGTATCCCAAGAAGGTTCGAACTATATTTAGTATAGCCGCACTAGATCACTCCACAATAACAGATAAGAATTGAAATGCAAAATACCCACAAGTTTGAACTATCCATCGACCGTCGAACCGGTATCTGTTAGCTATATGCAGGAAACCGATGGATACCCTGCTGCTGGGGTGCGTTAACTCGACGCTCATCTTCTTACGATTACATTGATCAAACAGTCAAGCTTCAAAGAATACTGGATGTCAAGAGACGGTAAGAGATTATTACTACAGCGGTAATCCCTGTATATGTGATCAATGAAAAAGTGTTTAAGGCGACGCACCTAGCGGTCCAACCACATGCAACTGATTACTCGAACTACTATTTGAAGAACCGAATAGATGACTGAAATAGTTGTCTGAAACAGACTACTGTGAACAGCATGATAATGGAGAAGCCAGAGATTCGAACATTATTCACTCAAACGTCTGATTGGCATTAATTTATCAGCTTACCAGGAAAAATTCGTCTACTATAACAAACTTTCGAGATACTCATCATGAAGTCGATCATGGAATTATATTGACCAGAAGGTACGCTGCTTATCAAGGAATGGTTTTTTCTATCTTGTCCTTCAATATACCATCAATTTTCCACATTGACATGAAATATCAGATCTCGAACTCCAAGCCAGAACAGACCTCTGCTTTTTATGGTTCAGATACGAATCGATTCGAAGACGATGACTCTCCATCAACACATAAGGAGTATTGCGTAACTCTACAAGATCAGAAAGAATCCAGAACAAATCTTGGTTTTGACTCAGGATTGGTTCAATACATGTGAGGGATCTCCAATGGAACTATAAGCAATCATCACTTTTGAACTTAACCGGGAATCTGTGTACCGACAAGCCACGATAATCGCAAATATTGACATGAGAAGTGCGAGATAGAGATGAAAAGAGGATAGGAATCTATGATTATGGAAAACCACACGGTTGAGGAATTGGGCCATCAAGGTTCCAAATTCCGTGCTGAATACTCCCTCGATGGTGAATCTCTCACACGAGATGCTCCGAATTCATTACGCGGGGAACTCGCAGAGAATCGGAATTTGCAGGAGAGAACTCTCTCCGGGATGGGACTCCTAGATGCAAGTGCTTTGGAACAACTAGCGGCAACAACGTGGGAAAAAATGTGGATGCGATTTATGACGTTCGGATCCATCAGCGCAGGATGTATGGGCCTTTTCATATTACTGAGAATTGTTGAACTCTGTGTTGACACGATCATTCACGGTTACGTTTTGTACAGTATATACGGATCGTCTATCCATGTCCTAGGAGCAATTTGGAACTCAATAACACATTTTCATATACATCTGGGAAGAGACTACAGGGAGGAAGAAATTAATAGAACGAGAAAGGCTAAAATGCCCAAGGATGAACCAGCACAACAAGAATACGTCTCAAATAATCGCGGACATCAACCTAAACCATCACCCGACGGAAAGGACGAGACTGAACGAGGTCCTACGCAATGAGACCGAAACCACCTCACCTATACCAGTACCTTGGGAGAACCGAATCTATGTATCACTTCACCCGGTAAACGGAATAAATTATAACTGACGAATCATCTAATTCACAGTTGAAGAACATGGCTGCCAGAGCACTACGATGGGATGGCGTGCGTCCCGAAGAATACCCAGAGAATTATCACGACCTTCTAAGCTATAGTTGCGTCACAAAACACCCAGGAATCGAGCAATACTATGTAAGTTTCTGGACAGGGATACTGAAATGCAATCAATGCTATAGGAATGACCATTACAGCATCGCCGAGCCGGTGGGCCGAGTCGACACAGTACATATGATCGTGCTCGCAATTCGATTTATCGCGAATCTGAGCGTTGTGGAACGCAAGTTTTAGTCGAAAGGCCTGTGATCCGTGGCGGGATGTCCTCGGGTCAATATTTTCCAAACCTTATTTTGATAAATGTGAGACAACAACGGAAGGCGAATGCCCACTATCAGGCGAGAGAGATGAATGGTAATGATTCCGACATTGAAGTTATATCAGAGAGAGTGATAAGGGATCGGATTCCGAATCGGGCGATCAAGCTGACCCCGAAGACCTTTCGATTAACCCGCGAGAAAGATTCCGTCAAGAAATGGAGCCATCGAACCCGATTTATGACCGACAATAAACCCTGACCAGGACATATGAGCCAAACGATCTGAGACAATCATGCAACGCACAATCTATCATTTGACACACGGTGTGTGCTAGTATTGAAGCTATATTTTAACACAGGGATGGAATTTTCCTCAACCATGCAAGCTAACATGCGGAGGATGAACATACTTTTGCTGGACATCGAGGAGAGTGGGCTAGTTAGAACGCGCCCAATACACCGGGATATGCTCAGCTACGAAGATAGACTACGGACATTCACTAATTGGCCAACGAATATCTGTCAACCGAAAGAGTTCATGGCCAATGCTGGATTTTTCTACACCAATAGGAGCGATGCAGTCACCTGTTTTCGTTGCGGTGGTACAATTCATCGATGGAACATGACTGACAGCCCATGGCACGAACACGCCAAATGGTTCCCGAAATGTATGTTCGTGAAAGCAGAAAAAGGACAGGAATTCATCGAAACCGCGAAACAAGAGCTAACAACGGTACTTGAACCTCCTCCGCCGAAACCCAAAGGTACTTATGTAGACCCCGCGAGTTCAATCACATGTAAAATCTGTTATGATTACAAATTAGAAGTGGTTTTCCTACCATGCTCACATCTCATAGCATGTGCTCGATGCGCTGCAATTTTGTCCGAATGCAGCCTATGTCGGAAAAGAATAACGCACTACCTCAGATGTTCTATCCCCATAGACCTCAAAGTGAAAAAGAATCCGGAAGCAAAATAATAATATCATTCTGTAAGTCAATTGAGAGAAGTAACATTCGGATCTTCAATCATGTCCCATTTTTTTATTATGAATGGCGTAACTAACTGCATTTTCAGCCTGTTCCGGAACGTTTGGTTAAAAATTTGATCCTAAACTAGGTTGATTGGAATTCAATTCATTTAATCGATAAGGATTTAATCTTGGGAGAATTATGAAAAGAAAAAGATGAGAATAACAGAAAATTTGAGAATTGATTCATGGGAATTTACCTTATAAGTGTATTAGTGATAAGATTTTAGTTAAGTAACATAGACTACCGATGTAGATGATGCCAGTTCACCGCTAGGTTTAGACTAAGATAGATCATATACTGTTACCCAATTATCGAAGTTAGGTGAAGATACATATATCTTATGATGACCAATGAAGGAGAGTAATTGTTAGATAGCCGTGACCGAGTCGGTAACAAAAATATTTGATTTGATTAGATGATATTTAGTGTTTATATATATTGAGATAGGGGTAGGTCAAACATATGATATATTTTCCACAATCATGATTAGAAAATTCGAATTCAGTAACCTATATTTTTGCAAAGTGCATAGGAGCCTTAGCTACCTCATAATGAAGAATATTTTAAGAGATATTTATAAGATTCATACAATTGCTAAAACCTCCCAATTTCTACAATGAGATTTCAGAAAATTTGATATCCCTATTAAAAGACATAGGGGCTCTTAGTGAACCCCTAGTGTCTTGTTTTAGAGGGGAGGTGTAATGTCGGTAGGAATTTTAAAATATATATTCAAAGAAAATAAATGATAGCTATGGATAGAAAGTTATATGGTAAAATGTAATGTAAATTTCACGGAGCACATTATCAAAAGGATGTGAATCTCGGGAAGATGACATGTGAAATGCTAACTTTCATCCATTATTCTTATCGGATGATGGATGGAAACATCGTATTTCGTGGAAACTCCGTCAAATCAATATAACTTCTTTTTGAAAGGTGAAAATCATCAAAATCCATCGTAAAATTATATTTTTGGTAAATTCAAATAAAATTATCATGAACACAGAAATGTGAGTAGAATCTATCGAGGTCAGGCTAAAATAATCGATTTTGTCCAGAAAGCATTGCACAACGGAATTTGACCTGAAATGTCAACGTCTCGTCAAAATTCCCGTGTGCTCTACATTCCTCAATCCATCTCGATGCTGATAGGTGCACACTTTAACATTGAGCAAAAGATGCAACAGTACAAAACAAGAATGGAAAAGCCGAGTGGCGCGCTGCGGGTCGCTGGCCCTTTCATTACACAGGTGCGCATGCATAATTAATCAATGGCGCGGGCCTACAGACTCCGTTGTATTATAAAGCATAAACATCGGATAGCCCGGCGCATAGGCAAACTCATCAAGTACATAAAGATGACACTTGAGAACGAGAATGATTAATTGCCTAGTGCTCGGATCATACGGAAGTATGCCCAAAAATATGCATGGCTCGGTCTCTTTTTCCGGAAAAGTGCATTTGCTCTTATGTGCGCAGATCGGTCGAATTGACGTTTTGAGTAAACAAAATTTAAATAGAACGCGAGTATCGAGGACAATAATCGAGCCCACCTGATATATAAAGAGGGCCCTCAGAGGGCCCATGGGGAATCTTTTCTTGTCAGTATAGTTTTGGAGTGACTTCGACACAGTCGATTTTTCCGAGTTTTACGAGCTCTTGATACAAAAGCAAGTAATAAGTGCAAGTGAAATTACTATCAATATAATATTGGAAGTGAACTGTGCATCATCAGAAAGAGGCACTTCAAATTGTCAGAGTGCAGTGTAACCAAAAGGAAATAAACAGAAAAACCCAAGAAAGGTGGATTATTTACCAGTGCCTGTCAGCAGTACAGGATTCCTCCACAGCCAACTATATAACCACAAGTGAGTAATTTCAAGTATCAATCCTAAATTTGCACTATACCCGATCCGTGCAACTCCACAGTTCTACCCCTTTTAGATAGTGAGGATAATAGGAATTTTCCCGAGTGTTATTGTGGTCGGCGAGTGCATAATTCACCCCAAGTTTTCAGTGTTACTCAAACCTCGTGTCAATTCTTTCGTGGATTTCGTTTCACCAGGGTTTGTCGAATCTCAAAGAAGGGGATTAAGCTAAAAGAGAATCATTTCAGGCCAGTACAATAGGGAAATATCACTTTTATCGTCGAATTCTCGCGCTACCCGAGTATTTTCGAAGTACCCCAAATTTCACCCGTGGTTTGCTCACATCGATTAAATTCATAGATCAGCGTGTATAATCTCTTTGAGTGGTGTTTCAGCTCAAAAACTAGCTATTGTGAGCTTCATTTCGATATCTAGATCTCGAGAAATTGACGTTTGCGCACCTCCCAATTTTTCGTCCGAGTAATTGCAATTTTCGCGCGTGAATCACCCGTAACTATTTTATTTTCAATTTTAACATCATAATAGAGTGTGGGGTACTTAGACACGTAGTCTACCTACCTTTTGGAACTTCTACAAAGTAAATTCACATAATATTCGATCCGCCAAAGTAAAATCATCCATTTTTCGCTAGCCGACCCGAGCGACGGAAAGTGCATTTTTCCCTTTCGTTTCAACTACTGCAAGGTGAGCTCATTTAGAGGGCTATTAAAGGTTTCTTAGGGTACTTCAGAGGTACCAGTAGATAAATAGCCAAGTTTAAACTCATTCCAAGTGTTTGCAGTGAAGATATTCAAATTTAACACCCATTTTGCCCCATATCGCTACCGTATTGGACTTAACACAGGTTTTGTTCAAAACTCAACAACTATTGCAAAATTGACCAGCAACGTTTATTTGCCATTCAGATTACTCCTTTGTGCGTATTTTAAGCTAAACTAGAGTCGATTCTACCCAATGGTCATCGAGTTATGAGGAATTTCGCTCGCGACTAAAATCACCTATCGCATAGGTACATTTTGTCGAAATAACGTTTGTCAACGTACCTACAGAATATTTAAGGGGTTTTGAACGCATTTGGCGAGTAGCAGAGGTCTTGGAGAGTAGTTCCAAATCCCAAGAGTCGCACTTTAAGAAATAGACACCGAGTACCGAGCCGAACATCCATTGAAACACGGTCAGTCCCATAAGAGAGCCAGCCCCACTATCCAATATATACATATATATATATACTATACATATATAGAGTTTTGGGCCCACAGCATTGCGAGAGCAGTGCGGTATAAGAGTAACGTGTTAGGCCACTCTCTCTCCTACTTGCCCCGCGCGCAAGCTAGTCTGCGCAGCTAGGGAAGACTCGAGCTAGACGAGCGCATTAGGGCGCATCCACCAGATACGCTCTTGACATACCGAATAGGAGTGAACCACCGATCGCCAACAAGGATCCACCCACTCATATTATTGAACAATTCCCTTTTCTTTCTCTTCATGCCCTAAATCCCGAGAGCATACTATTCAGTTAGTGGCTCAAAACTAGGGCTAGCACTGGGAAGGTATAGGCCATAAGATTACCATTGGCCACAATACACCGATGCAAATTATACCTTTCTAGAGCTTACAATAAATATAACTGGACGTCACAGTAGAATCACAAGAAGCGTAACATGCTTATAGCAACGGCACTATTACCACAGATAGAGTGACTTATGCTTCTGTCGATCTCACTCCTATAGACAGCTCACAACGGTATGATAATAGCAAAATTTTGACATCACACGAGTCTCCAAATTCCACAAATTGGGAACAGGCAACAACAGCATCGCAAGAAAAGAAAACATCAGAGGAGAATCTCAAAAGTCACGATCATGCTTATAAAAGTTCAGAAGGCGATGGAGATGATTTTCGAAACAGCATGAAAAGGAATCTCAAAACAGCCTTATCATCAATGAAGGAGAAACATCCTGGTTCTGATCCCAAGAAGAGAAAATCCTCCCAAAAGATACCTAGGGAGGAAAGGAAGAAGAAAGAGGCAACAAAATTGATCTTCGATTATGCGTTGAAGCCAACCGCAGAGACGAAATGCGGGATTTGCATGGCTCATAAGTACGGGGACAGCTCATTTGCATGGATACACTGCGCGAAGTGTAATAAAAATCTAGCTGACCCAACCTGTATAAAGGACACACCGTATATTTGTAGCGCCTGTTTTTTGTAGTTTGAATATGAAATACAGAATTACCGGGGCGGTAATCGTTTGGAGGGGGGGGGGGGAGTGGCTCCTCGGTAAAGAATTCATGTATCAATTTTCTTAACCTATTTTTCAGAAATTTTTTCTCCTTGGATTTTGAATTTCTCTTTCTATTGTAACCTCAAAATCCTACGCTCATCCGTAACTCGTCTGGGAAGGGGGGTGTGGCGTCCCGGTTTCCATTTATATTCGTTTACATCAGCAAGAATGTGGGATCGCTTGACTTGCATTTCCACTGTATTTTGTGCAATCGATGAGGGATTACAACATCACTCATCGACGGTATAAAAGGCAGGATCGCAGGTTTACAAGTGCTTATTTGTTCGTTGATTTTCGATACTGTAAGCTCGCTGAGGACACCAGCGGTATGATCTTGAAAGAGTCTGGTTATTGGTCCAGTAAAGCGTGCTCTACCAAATCAAGATTATTAAAAAGAAACCAGATAGTTCTAAGATAAATCGCCACTGCCCCGCCCTCGGGTAGCATGTAAGTTACTTTATTGTATGATAATATAAATGAACCAGTTCTATTGTAAATGCTCACACATTACGTTTTTCATACTTGATTATTATTTTTTATACCGTACGGGTAAGTGTCATAAAAGGTTCCCTGAACTCTGTGCTCCTTACTTGAGGCACAACACCCCCTAGGAATCGTCATTTTCCGTAGGATCCGCAGAAGTTCCCGACGATCCTGGGCCCAATACCGATCCCAGGTCGTTCTGCAGTGATTTTGAAACACGGGACTGGGCACAAAATATTCCTCTTCTGATCCAAGATATGTTGGGTTGGTTTCGAGGGTCGCAGTAGTACGATTTTCATCCTAAGATTCTCTCATTCCTCGTGTAATCCGCATGGATTTTCGACGTTTCGGGGCCCAACACTGGTTCAAATCGCACTGCAGTGATTTTGAGTGACGGGGCTGAGCTTAGAATGTTTCTAGTCTATTCAAAAATGTATTGGATTCGTCGTGAATCTGGCAGTGGTACGATTTACCCCCAAGAAATCATCATTCACTGTAGGATCCGCAGAAGTTCCCCGCAATTCTGGGCCCAATACCGATCGCCGATCGCGCTGCACTTATCGTCAGACACGGGACCGGACCCAAAATACTTCTAGCGGAACTCAGAATATCCTGAATCCATCCTTAGGTTGACAGGAGTAGGATTCAAACCCTAGAATCCGTCATCTTCCATAGGACCCACGCTGATTCTCGAGTACTCTGGCCCAAATATTGGTCTCCGATCGCACTGCCGTGGTTCTCAGACACGGGAATGTGCCCGAAAAATTCACTGGCAAACTTGGAACTCGATCAGATCGTTCTCGAGTTGGCAGTAGTATGATTTCCCTCCTAAAACTCGTCATCCTTCGTGGGATCCGCACGGATTACCGATGATTTCGGCCCAATCTCGATTGCAGATCACACTGCAGTGATTCGGGGAGCATGGCACCGGGCTCAAAATATTATCTGTTGGACTCGTGACGAGATGGAATGATACTCATCTTGGCAGTAGTACGATAGAGAAAGGAAAGATCCACTATTCTTCATCGCAATATACATCTGAAATTCCTCTGCAGCATTTCTGAGATACAGGATTTGGCTAGAAATTCCCGTCTGTAATCCTAGATTGTGCTGTATGTATTCCTGGCGTAGCAGTAGTACTTATTGGGAGTTAGAAACATTCAATCTGATTCATTTCTAGTGCCACTTCGTCATCCCTGCCCCAGAATTGATCTCAAAGCTTTCAGCAGATGTATAAAGAATCGGGGTTCTGTTCGAAATCACGTGAAATGATCCCAAAATGTATCTCGATTGCTGTTCAGGTGGCAGTAGGACGATTTCCGGCCTAAAATATTATGCGAGAATTCCCTACCTTTCTGAGATGCTGCTGTATCAGGATTGATCTCAGTGCTCTTAGCAGCGATTCTCGGGTGTGGGCTTCAAATTCTGTCAGTGAGATCCAGAATTTGTTCTAATTGTTGATTTGTTGGCAGTACTTCTTTTATTCACCTAAATATCATCCTTTTGCGCCAAATGTGCCGTATCTGTCTGCCATTTTCGACCCGATACCGGTATTGGATCTCTTGCAGCAGTTCACGGACTTAGAATCAGTGTCAGAATCTGGCCGGGTAATCACAGAGTACACTCCAAGTATTTCCAAGCTTGCAGCAATAGGAATTCCGAGCTAAAATCGGCCAATCAGGATGATTTGCAACGCCAGTGACATACTCCTGGCACATGTCGTATTAGAATCGATCCCAGTTCTCTCAGAAGCTATCCCCAGATCTCAGATTATGCTTGAAATTTTGTTGAATAACCCTGGATTGTGATGTGACCATTTTTCATGTGGGAGTAGAGCGGTTTCCAACCTATGATTCATAATTACGCATAAATTCGCTCGATTCATCTCACGCTTTTGGCTCAGAATCGATCTCAGTGTTCTCAGCAGCAATTCCCAGATCCGGGCTTGAGCTTGAAATTCTGTGAGGGGGGACTGGAATGTACGCCAAGCCTCAACTTGTTGGCATCAGAGTTGCCCTCCATCTCAAATTCATATTTGTCCCCCAGACGTCAAATTTTTCTCTAGCTCTTCTGGCCTGATATCGGTCATAAATCATTCTGCAGTAGTTCTGTGACGGAATTGACGTCAAAATCATCTTCAAACGTTTAAGAATGCACTACAAGTACTTTTAAGCTGGCAGTAGTAGGAAATACGAACTAAAATCCATGACTTTGATCAGGAGGAAGGGCATTTCTAACCGTTTTTAGCTCAAAACTTGTCGCAAGAATCTCAACAGCAATTCTTGAATTCGAGAGTTAGCTGAAAATCTCGTGAAATAATCCCAGATCTCATCGCTATTGTTTTTCAGGAGGCAGCAGAACGGTCACCGACCTAGAAGCAACGATTTTGGTCAAATATACAGTATCTGTAACATGTTTCTGGCTGAAAATCGCTGTTTGAATTCATATCAGTGATTTCCAGTTTCAGGGATAGGCCCAAAATTCAACTATAGGGTAGGACCCTATAGGAATGTACTCCAAGTATATTCAAGTTGGCAGTAGAATGAGGGACTCGTCACGTGTATGTTTTGTTTCGGGAAAATGTCGTTGTTTTTTCGGGTGGGGGGCGTTTATCGCACCCCTTCCTCCCCCTCGAGTTTAGGGCGAATAAGGGTAGTTGCATCGTGTAGCTAAGACAATTTTGAAGAGAATGCCGTTTGAATAATCTCAATAGCTGATGGTTGATTGAAGCGGATTTACTTGCAAAGTTGAGTTTCAAAAGAGATAGTGCGTCGTGACGAGAGGAATGGCAGGTAGATTTGCCGAACACTAATGATATATTGAGCAAGAAGTTGATACGTGCTCGAGGTGGTACAGTATTCGCATTGAGTGCGCGATCCACACGAAGACTAAAGACTGAATCGGAGAAGAGCCGGTGGACTATAGCCGAGCGGTTGAATATCTATAAGTCATTCTGGAGCAAGCTGAACAAAACCGTCACCTGGGGGGGGGGGGGGGGGTCTGGGAGAAATCCGCAAGAATTTTTTTCTGTCAGTACCATGTTTCTCCCCCTAATATATAGTAGTAAGAATGAGATTCCCCTGAATTCCCCTAAATTCCTCTGAAATCCATTGAACTGCCCTGAATTCTCTTGACTCCCTTGAATGCCCAGGAGGGCCCGTGAGGGCCTCTGAGGTCCCTCGAGGTCCCTTAAGGGCCCCCGAGGGCCTCCGAGGGTCCCTCAATTTTTCTGAGCCCCTGCAGGTCCCTCAGTCTTCCCAATTTTCCTCTGCAGCCTCCGAGAAATGACCTCCTCACTATCATCATTATTTTCCATCAGATTGTTCAATTATTAAGAGTGAGCTTGGGTTACGAAGGAGATGTATATTTCTTCCGAAAAAATATGAATTAGGAAAATTTTACAGTATATCCGAGAATCAAAAATCAATAACCAATATCTTTTTGTGACGGAACACTCTTCCACAACATAAACTTCATTTTCCAAAATCGAGTTCTTAATTTCCATCTTTCCACCACCTAACAATTTCAATTTATCTACAGCCTCCAGTTTTGCATGTACGTTGAACCTGTAAAGACCTCTCAATGAAATCAATTTCGAAACGATTCTTTCCACTTTCATCTGATTGATCAGAAAAATAAACATTCTCTTGTAAGTCACAGCAAACTTCTAACTCCACTCCACGATCGTTTGATTCAATTTCACCGTTTTCATCTTTCACATTAATAACTTCGAGTTTGTGACGTATATTCGTCATTACACCCAGATCCTTCTCATTTCTTTGCACGCATTGATCCTTCAGATTACCCTCTATCTCTGGAGAATCGACAAGACTCATATAAAAATAATGTCATATAGTCGAAACATCACCAATTCAACTCACTCATTGTTCCTCTTTTCGAAGGTATATCATCAAATTTTATTTTGTTGTATATCCCAACGTCGTATTCGCGATTTCCTTGTTCAATTTGATGATATTCTCGTTATGAGATGACAGAACAACTCTATTCGTAGAAATATCTCCATTCATGTCTTTGAATATGGTTCTCCATACATCATTACTTATATACGTATACTCAATCTGATATGATAATTGATTTCCTAATATAATTCTCAATTTCGTTTGAAATTCACCATTGTGTACGTACCTCACTAATTCACTGTCATCGCCCTTTCCCTGGAACTCAGATTTGCGGAATACTTCGTCAAAATACGCAACTATAGTTCTGCAATATCATCAACATCTCTAATCGTAGAGATATATATCAGTGAACTGAACTACTAACGTTGTTTCCTCTCCAAGTTTGACCCTATTCTTCGAATAATCGAGTCCGGGAATTGCTCACATTTGCTGTGAGCTCTCAAAGAAATACTGTCTGTTTCATGCAATGCTATTATTTTCTCCAAACACTCAATTCCTGTAGATCGATCTGATTATTTTAAGCACTTCCCGCATCCTCCAACTTCTTCTCTCCAACTGTTCGTTCAAACACCGCAAGATTACCTACTTTCTCAGTTTATATACTTGTTTTGTCTTTCCCAACTCCAGATTCCACTCCATCTTAACGAAATTTGGAAACAGTATACTTGAATTTCATATCATAGATGACAAAAATATCAAACATCACATACTCCATCCCAAACAACTTTTTCGATCTCATGTGAACCATCAAATCTATTTTCAATGAACGAATTCTTCGGGTCTGTTCACCGAGAAAGAGCAACGTGAAGCTGTCCATGAGAGAAGATCGTCCGCTTTATATAACTACCAACCTCATCTTAACTCTGACGTTGAGACTTATTAATCGTCATTGCCAATACCCAGACCACAGGAAACTGTTTCCTAGGAACTCCAAACGGCAGGACAGGCTCACCCTTGGTTAGTGTTATGTTGGGTATGAAAACTATTCTCCCCGTGTTTTTCCCAGTAATAACTCCCGCTTCAATATCATGCTTGTACAATTACCTAACCTTCAATCGAATCACATCACACAAACTCTCAGCCACGCTCAGGTTCCGAGTCATCAGATTCCGAATTGACATTTAATAGCATTTACTCTCAAATCAAGTTCATAAAAAGTTAAACCATCTCTAATTTTATTCAGAAACTCGGTTGGATATTTCAGATGAGTATGCTCCTCAGTTTGATCTGCACCTTTGTGAGTCGCATGATCAACGCTTAATAAGAGGATGTGGACCATCGAACATTTTCAAGATTTTCTTATTCAATTTTATGATATTTCCTCCATGAGATTACAGAACATCTCTATTCGTAGGAATATCTCCATTGATGTCTTTGAATATGGTTCTACGTACATCATTACTTTTCCGCTCAGGTGTCAATTTTACTTCATCAATTCTACCCTCACCTCTACCAGAAGGATGTTGGAAAAATCAGTGTCCTTATATCTCAAATTTTTAGTCAACTCCATTACATTAAACAATGGCCATAAGGCTGATGATGTGATAGTTTCCTGGATTGTAGAATGTCTCTCCCCATTGGTCAAAACTGGCAGGATTTGTCTGAAATCCCCGCCTGAAGTCACTAATTTTCGACTAGGGGGTGAGTCATTGAAAAAAGCATCACGGAGTGTTCTGTCGACCACCTCCAACGCTTTTTTGGAAATCATTGAAGTAGATAGAACTGTACTGATTCTGCGACAAGCTGGTGATAAATCCTCTACTGGAACAGAACCCTACGACGAGGACCTCCTCATATCGAGGACGTCCCCCAGGGTAGCTCCAGTACGAGGATTCACCAGGTCGTGCAGCCTCAGTACAGTTCTATATATATACATCTTCTATGCAAATTAACCCTTGACCTGGTGCAGTTACCCGGGTGACTTGCTGTGCCCGCGGTTGTCAAGCGAATGAGCCACACGCAATCGCAATTCAATGCAATCTCTCTCTCTCTCTCGCTCTCTCTCTCTCTCTCTCTCACTTCCTTATTTGCATGTCTGGAGGACAAACGAGATGTATATAGTCAGTTTTAACGCGACTGCATCTCGAACCCGAGATGCCGAAGCAGCGCCCGGCATCTCGGGTACGAGATGTTACAGAACACCATAGGGCTCCATATGCTAGCATCGGTCACTACAGGTAGGTACGCGCTCAGCGAGTAATGATGTCTCATTAATTATCTTGCAGGCGAGCGCAGCGCGGGCCGGGGAAAGAAGTCGATCTGATCATCATGCGATCGCGAGCATTCTCCTTTGGAGAGAGGGGCCACCTCGTGAAGAGATGCGCATCATGCACTTCAAACGAGCATACTTTTGAATGTGATCAAGATCGTAATAATAATATTCTGTGTATAAGCGCAAGCGCCTATACACAGAAGCATCTTTTGAGCAAGAAAGCTTGATGCTTAATACCAGTCGAGGGCACAGTTTCCAGAGGAAGAATCTGCATATCCATCATGGCTTCGAAGAGAGAGAGACAATATAGTCTCTCTTTTTTCGAATATTTTACATACTCATGATGGCCGATTCAAATCCACACGAGAGAGAGACAATGTATTCCTCCCCAAAATACTCTGCATATCCATGACGGCCACAGAGGAGCAATGTATTCTCTTTCGAATGCTATGTCTACAACATCCGATGGCAATTCACAATAAACTCACCGTTGACTATTTATTTTTGAAAAATATTGATTATGTATTTAATATGATTATTGGGCACATCAATAGGTTTTCGTACATCATTCGGTATCAGCTTCGTTGCCACTATCGATGGACAATGATTGCATATCATTCTGTATGTGGTGCGTGAAATCAACTTCATTTTTCACGATTAAAATTTCAAAAAAATTTTCTCCACATGCACATCTCAATCCGTAAGTGAGAGATGTGCTTGGTGGCAATAGTTGCATTACTTGTATTACAAAAATAGGAGGGCTACCGATAAAGTCCTCCGTCTCCGGGTAAAAGCTCCTTTCCTCATGCTCAATGATGGAGTATGTCACGGTCTGTGCAAATATTATCGTGTGAGATGACAACTCTACCGCATGGTGTAATTAAATTTTTCTACTCACGTGCCCGAATGCACATTCCGTGTGGTAAATCACAAGCTCTTCGTCGTAAACGATTTCACTGACTCTGATTTGTCTGAGTACATTAACATGGTGATTCATTCTAAGCAGTAAGCCGGGACATATGTATTCTCTTGTGCCGATCTAGATGAATAAAATGGGTATATTCTCTTTTTTTTTTCATCAAAAAATATTTGAAAGTAAAACTCACGATGCCACAATGTTGACAAAAGACTGGCGCAACCATATACCCTGATTCAGGCATAAGAAATGTACCACCACCCTGTTCACGACTCAATCCAACCGTCCTCATTAATGTCGGATCTCGAAATACTGTGATGTCAAAGCTCTTTTGGGAAAATTTTGCACAATTAATTTTTTGACGCGATTGATGGGTTGACTAATGAGAATGTAAAGTTTACCTCAAGACACTGTACACACTCAAACCGTTCATCTAAGAACGATTTTTCCACAATGCCCCAGTCGTACTCTGAAATTACGACATATTCGTTTTCCATCCGCCAGTCCGGATTGCGTTGACCCTCTAGTCTATAATACATGACCCATCTCCCTAATTCAACGATTTCTTCCCTAGCTATTCCGCTTCGGGGTGGGAGTCCCATTCTCCCAACATCTGCAATAATAATACACACTTGATCACTTGTTTCACAAAATTTTGCACACACTAGCACATCTTCTCACATTCATGAAGCATTTCACGACGTCTTGCAAACGATGGGCGGGACATTTTCTCTCTTTTTATTTTTTTTTCAAATCAATACCGCACGCTCACGCAAAAGAATCAGCGCGATGTCACCTCTGCGTACAGTGGCGAGGTACTGACCAGATCTGTTCTTTTTTTTACTCAACAGATCCCCCATGCATACCTTATACCCAGCTCCCGCATGTCAAGCAGATGGAAATCAATCTTCCAATCACCCAAGATGAATCTCGTTCAGCGTCGGAATAGGCTTCCATGGTCCAAGCGCCACTCGTGCCTGTTTGTATTGTACCATCAAACGATGCAAGAGTGGTGCATTGGAGCTGGTTGCTCTCAGCATCTTCTCTCTTGAGCCTCTTTGGTAACCAGGCATACTCGATGCCACCCGACGGGAACCTTCGCTGCGCGATCACATCTATCTTCTCACCTGCGTAAAGTGCGGCTAGTCTCAACATGGTTCTGAACGACTGATTCTTTTATTTCTCTCATCGTTCGAACAGAATCATGTATGAGTTTGTCACCGATTAATTCGAGCAGAACACTCTTCTTTCCTCGATCACGTTGTGATTTAGGCATATCTCTTTCAATTATTACACAGTGCATTTAATATACCATGGGAAGAATTAAATGTTCAGAGTAATAATGGACAGAGACAGCATTCTTCATCTTCTTTTTCTTCTTTCTTCAATTCTCAAACTTTCGGTGAAATTAACCATCTTTCTTCCATACCTTCTAGATGATCTCTATAATTCTGACTCAATAGATAGATCTTCCAAAGATATGAAAGCCAGCATGGTTTCCAGAGTGTGATGTTTACGCCTGTCGTATGCCCCATATCTCATCTCGTTGATTTGCTATGTTCTCCTTCAATCCACCACGCACTTTTTCGATTTTGGATAACACTGAAAAAGTGCGTGGTAGATCAGACGGGTCACAGCCGGTTTTATTTTCTCTCTCTTATATTACATAGTAATATTTTTACAATATTGATTGTTTGAACAATTCATTCAACATATATCATCCATAAAAGATACATCAAATTTATAACTTTGAAACGGATACAAATTATTTCCATCACCAGTATGAACTTATTCCACCTTCCATAAGCGATACATAAGATTTATAATTCTAATACTATCATCCATCACCAATATAATGTTACTTTTCCCGTCTCAACTTAATTTTAATGTTGTATAGTATGTCGTCTAAGCAGTTTGCAATTATGCTGTGCTCCGCAGCACCATCTCTATTACTGTCTTTCAAAAATTGAATTACTTGCAATTCATCATCAAGCTGTATTTTTTTCTCTCTCGCACTCTTCTCAATGAATTTTCGCAGCGATTTGAAAGTCCTGGACAGACTCAAGTCCAAGTCCATGAACTCGATATACTTCATTTCTACAAAACTGTCAACGACGATCATACTCAAAAAATTGTCTAGGGTCGAATAGATCTCATTGTTTTCGTGTGTCAAGGTGATTCTGTTATAGTACATCCTTTTTTCATAATACATAGTAATATTCGAACCAATATCGCAGCCTGACAATAAATTTTGTTTACAATCGTCGTCATTTTTCAAATTTTGAAGGTACTCGACAAGCTTTCCCCACGAAACTTTATTCAAAGCCAGTCTTTTTCGACCATTCCTCAAATATATTTGGAATAGTGATTTACTGTCATTCATGTTCATTGTTACCTCAATCCTTAGTGTTTGACGACAAGCCCTGAGCAACTCGCTCACATGTTTCATCTCCTTTTTGCTATACAGTCGAACGGAATGAAAACAAAATGAAACATTAGTTTACACACACAAGCGCGCTCACTGCCGACTCTTTGTACATAAATATGTGATTTACCTAGTTTGAATGGTGATAGATGATGTATTTTCAATGTGGTAAGTTTCCCTCTGCTCATCTTCGTACTCCGATATATAGCCCTCGCTGCCCCCCTCTGCCTCTTCTTCTTCTCCACTATTGTTACCTGTCGATATTCTCGGCGATTGGGTCGGTGGCGTCAGAACGTCTGAGAAAGATAATCTTCTCTTCCGTGATGTTGATGCACCGACGTTCGCTACGGGCAAGTAATGCGACAGCAATCCTGATGGTCCTGGATTCTGTGTTGTTGTTGCTGAATTAAGAGACATAGATATAGGTATATTTCTACCCCTGCATTCACTGTTCCACACGAATTGAGCCAGAGACACGGCCGGTGGGCATGGTGGTATATTCGCCGGGGGTATCTCACTCGGTGCTGAAATCCAACTACCTGATTTGCCAGACGACATATTTATGAATTAATCTTGCTGTTTTGAGCTGGATGCGCACGTAGTCGGCTCAGCACTCTCTTGTCTATCCTCTTCCTCGCTCTCGCTTGAACCCGACTCTTCCTCGAGCGTGTCGTAAAACTTTATTCTGTTGTACTTGCCGATGGGGCAGAATCTGCAGTACGTCGTGCCACTCTTTTTATTCAATCTCTGCAAGTAATGATCCCTTTCTTCAGATATCGAGTCCAGAGTACACTTTGGTGCGTAAATTGAGAATTTTTTATTCTTTTTCGTTTTCCCGTCACTCGGCTCGCATAAAGTTAGAACGAGACAGTCGCCCCATCCACTATCGACTATCTTTGCAGCCAAAACGCGATAACGTATTTTTTTATCGAGGGTATTGAGTTTTACAGTTGGCGCGAATTTTCCCGCCCGATTCACACTTTGCCACGACATCGTGAATTATGTGGCAGTCATTCCCATGACTTTATATATAACCCTCATGATACGGGAAAGTGGGGATGATTTGGGCAGATGCAACAATTGCTCCCACTGTAACTCTGCCGTGAGCGATCAGTGGGACAAATCAAGAATTTCATTGCCTGAAATACATGTCAAAGAGGAGAAAAATCAACGTTTTGGGATGCTGCGCGATCCACTGCAGACGTCTCATGTTATAATATGCAAAATAATCACTCAGACTTGTGCATAATTGTTGACGGACATCATCAAAATTCGAAGAATTTTTTATGCACTAACAAGAATTTCGATGAGAAGAATCCAACGTTATTCTGAATCCAATATTTTTCCGTTTCACTCCAATGTCGAGGAGCTCTCGAATAAATCCAGGAGCCTCAAAAGCCTCTGTCTATGAGACAAAAAATCGAGCGGTTCAAAGCCAATATGAGCGCATGCCAGGATTTTGTATACCCAAGTGCGTTCATGGGGATGCTCCCTTGAGTCTGTATTAGAATTTTCAGCTTTTTTCTCATCTGGATCGGATTGAATGTTAATAATTTCACCCGCCTCACAAATTGTTGAATTACCAAAATTCATTCATTAGAAATCTGATTCACGAAATATTTAGACAAGATCCGTCTTGCGTATCCAACTATTTTGTTTCTCCGGTAAGCCTAGCCATTTAATGAGAACTTGATCACCTTTGCGTTTCAAGATCTTCTCAACGAGATAGACGCTCGGGTCTCTTACGGAAGCGAGCTCTTGCTCGTAAAATGCTCCCGCTATTCGTGCACCATCGCTATCTTGGAGTAAATAAGTGACTGGGTTTGTATTTTGCACTCGAATTACTTTGAATATCTCTGTGCCCCAATTGCCCGTGTAAGATTTATCGAATATCGATTTATTTTTAGATACTCTCACATCGTCACCCAGTTTGAATTTGTGTTTCTGAACAGCATCCCTTCTACAGTATACTGTGGATAGGAGCTTCGAGACAATATCTCTCTGTTTTGAAGATTTTTTCCAGACGTCGAAAGGTTTCATGCCAATGGTTCGATGGATCGTGCGTTTATTGTACTCATCCAGCACATCTGGTAATACATCAATCCATTTGTAAGATCCGCGCAGCGAGAAAATTTTGAATAATTTTTCTTTCAAACTCCGGATCATTCTCTCTGCGAAACACGCTTTAGTCAAACTATACGTGGAATAGAAGTTGATACCGTTCTTCTCTACAAGATTCAAAAAGTCCTTGTTATAAAATTCCTTACCCTTGTCAGCTTGCAAATTTTTAGGCACCCGGTTTGCTCTTTTGAGTATATTTTGAAAGGCTTTTGTAACATCTGGACCGGATTTGGATCTGAGAGACTCTGCCCAAGCGTGTTTGGAGAACGCATCTATAACAACTAAGATATATTTGTAATTCCTATTCACTTTTGCGTACTGAATCATGACAGCCAAATCCATGTGCCATAATTCGTCTACATCTCTCAGTTCAACCCGTCGGCGAAGAAAATTTCGTCTAGCTGGTGCGTGCAGCTCTCGCACAAGTTGAATCTTTTCTGGGCTGTACTCATTCATTTTCTTTCGCTAACTCTCTCTCCCGCCATTGTTGCAAATCGATTATTTTGATTTTATTATCTTTGAGATTCTCCATCGCTATTTGAAGCCCATTTCGTATATTTGCGTAATTTTTTTCGTGATCAAGATCTCTTTCTCGAAATTTTGCATCAATCTCGCCCACGAGCTTCTGAAATTGGTCATGCAAAATTTCCACTTTTAGCGCAATTTCACCGAGCTTGAGTCTGTGATTTGCCAAAGATGTCTCGTTGAAAATACCAACGCCCACGCCTGTGGAACCCCCAAACTTATCTATATTCATTTTGCCACTGACATTAATCAGACGAGTTCTAGCCTTTTATACTCATCTAGTGAGAAGAACGATTGGGGAGTGGGGATCTGACATTATACATTACATATTTCTAATTCGAGTAATTTATTGAACTGAGCTAGACATCATGTTATACTTAAGATGAGCCATGAATTGTACACTTCTCAAAGTACACTTATATTGCGTATTGTCGTGATACGGACATTCTGAATATTCATAGTCATCTGCATAGTAATTCATCAGGTCGATGTTGTGCTCGCCGAATATATTTCTTATGATGAACTTCGGATTATTCACGAAGAACGCTGGCAAGATGTCTGTCAGCCACCGTTTTTTTTCTTCTGAAGAGACGTAGACACATGTTGCTTTATTCGTCGACCAAGCTTCTTCGAAAATTCTCCCAATCAGTTTAGTTTTCGAGAACCAAGGTTTATTTCCTTTGCTCCATTTTAAATTATGTTCATAATTAGTTGCGTAGCGCACCCTTCGCGAATCTCTCCATGATAAGTCTGCAAATTCGAATGGTGGGGCGAATAAATAATGGGCTAGCCCACCCACATCACCATCGCGATACCGAACATAATCGAGTACAGCAGCTTCCTTCACCACAAAAGTTTTGCCACCGACGACGAATCCTTCCAAATCGATGAATATGATGTTTGGCTCGGTGCAGATGGATTGATTTGCATGCGTCAAGAATAGCTTGGATCTTGAGCTGCCACAATGATCGGAAGATAACTCGTCTCCTTCGTCCTCTTCCGATTCTTCTCCTTCTTCTTGCTGCTGCTGCTAACCGATGAGAATTGTGATTCATTCAAATGATCTTGTGGACAATATTGGTCATTGGGCTATACTCGAGAATCTTATCATGCATAATTAAGCAAAAAGTGCACGTATTTTTCGGAATATTTCCTTTCGTTTCAAATTCCAGACGTATGTCCACGACTGCGTTCTTAAGGGACTCGACTTGGCGCGAGCAATCAATCACGACAAAAGGATAGTTATCCTCAAAATCACTCCTTTTGAATAAGCTCACATCTTCTGCCGTATTGTAGTAAGATCTCCGAAATGATTTGTACATTTGATATAGTAGGGTGGTGTTCTTTTTCGACGCCGAATCGATATTCAGTGATTTGTATGGGTAGATTTCTGAATTCAGGAAGAGTTTCACGTTTGAAAGTTTGCAATGATCAAAACGTGTTGCGTATGCTTTTTTATTATTCTTGCGTTGAGTTTGGAGAGCTAGTATCACATATCTCGGCTTTTCTAACTGATTCGTGGATTTGACTGCCCAAACATGCTTGTCTGCCTCTTGAAGCATGGGTAGCTCAATGAGCTCCCAGCACCTAAAATAAATTGGTACAAACGCGTTCCGTTCCACTATTTTGAGCATATTCAACTTCACTATATCATTGAGAATGATGTGTGGAACACACCACTGTAATCTAGATAACGTCACGGTAGGATTGCAAGTATCTTTCGTGACGACGAAACAATTATCGTCCGACTTGGCTCTAATCAATATTAACTCGAGCTTTGCATGAATGATGATTTTCCTATAATCTTCGCAAAACCCTAAAAGTCTATGCAAGGGTAAACAGAAATTAAATTTGTGAGCCGGCGTTATTCTAAAATTACTCGTATCCCAGCCACCACTCGACGCAGAGCCTTCTTCTTGGGGTGAGAGCGAAAAGTAATACTTGAGAGTTGACGTTATACCAACATTTTTGATCGCATCAATTTTAACACCATTTAATTCGAGTCGAATTTCGTCGAATAAATATGAGACAAAATTATTGACGGCCACAATGTGGTCTTCATTCTCGAAATCTATCGTACCCTCTATGTAAAGGTAACTTTGGCTCGGCAATAAGTATAAATCGTTTGAATTTATCACGATTCTAATTTCATCGTTCAAATGGAAATTCATGAGATTGTAAGGCGAATAGAATCTTACGTCTCTCTTTGTGATGCTCTCATCCATTTGAGGTCTTGCGAGAATATCAAGTGGGTTTTCAGCTAGTGCCATTGTTGCCATTTTTACGAACCATGAAACCGAGTGAACGCAAGAATGATACGTTGCGCCGACTGAGGATACTGCCCTTTTTTGTGCACGCACGATGTTTCGCTCTAGACTGATTTCGTTTGCGAATGAGTGCCTGTGGCAGGTGAGCTGCGTTATATATGATCATTCCCTCCCCTTTTTCCTCAGATGAATGTTCAATGTAATTTCTTCCTCGCGAAAATTTGCAACGTCCCCGTTCAAATCACAGATTGATACGACGATGTTCTGTATAGTACTAACTCGAACTGGAAGATATATACGGGTGAAGGAACTATAGTTATTTTGTAGCCAACGGGTACTGACGGCGAAAATGAGTGAAGTGTGTGGCTCTCTTGTCCATTCAAGTATGAGCCGGTAACAATATCACAGTCTACTCGTATGACATTAGCTTTAATGATATTCACCGGGTAAGTGGACTCATGCCACTGCATAGATTTCAAAACTGTTCCAAGTTCTGATTTTCTACAAAATCCGAGCAATGCTCCGATGTTATTGGGCTTGGAAAAATCAATGTCGAAATGACTAAATATCTCTGTTTTCAACGTGTTTCTGTTCCCTCTGATAACAATCGGGTCTTTTCCCTCTTTTTTGACGAGTTTGGGTTCATTTGCACCCACTACTACAACGCCGCTACGTACAGTGATTTCCGAACGCAACCACTCTTCAATATCACTTAGTTCATAAGAACCGATTGGGATCTCCAACACTTGACCATTGCCGTAATAAAATTTATTGTTGCTCGCGTCGATGTTTGGAATGGAATTGTATGTGCTGAAATTGATTAAACCTAATTCGTAGTTCTGACCGTCTTTTATAGCGGGATAAACGGGGTGTTCAAGAATCGATGATTGACCCGATAATATGTAAAGGTTCGACATGACTGATTACTATGAGACGTTATTCCCGTATTTATTCATTTTGCTTGAGAAATTTGAGGCATAATTGACCACAGTTACTCTGTCGATAGGTTTGTTGTTGACCTCGATTGTACTCTATTTGACAATTTGGATCATTTTTTCTGAAATATTGAACCAGCTCGCGGAATGGTTTTAAATTTCCAAACGAGTCATAGTAGTCAATATGTCTGCCTCGCTTTTTCACTGCTACCCAATGAGTACCCTTACCATTCCCGCATAAATTAACGATGAAGCTCTCGTTGAGTCGTGCAGGAGGTTTGGGCAAGCTTGTGCGCGTGAATACTCCTCTGAAATATGGAATATTTTTTGCCAACTTCACAATTTCACGCCCACTCATTCCCTCCACTTTTTCCCTCTTCTTCTCCTCGCGGACCGGCTTTTTTTTTTTTTTTTTTTTTTTAAAGCACCTCCTCTCCTGTACGGATTCAGATACAACCCCTTGCCCTCCAGAGCTTTGTTATGACGTATCATTTCAGCTAATTCTTTATTGTTAGTGCGAACGGTGCTGGCAGATTTGAATATATTGGCGGCGCCACTAGCTAATGATCCGAGTGCCCCAATAGTGGCGAGCGCAGGTACAAGAAATCCACCGCGTTTAGCAAGTAATAATTCGCGCAGTGGTTGTTTGCGCGAGCTTCGATTCTTATTTTTTCCTCTCTTTACCTTCTTCTTCTTACCCATACCCATACCGAACTTTTGTTTGGCTCTCATCGCACTAGCTACACCAGTGGCCGCAAGTTTTTCGAGAAATGGAGCGCTCTTGCTCGTCGCACGTTGCTCAGCAGCAATTTGAAGTTCTAAATCAGCTTTGTGACGCTCTGCAAGGTCTTTTTCGCGATGATACGCTATATCATGAGTTAAACAGGCCTGGTCGAGAGGGTTTATAGCCTTGTCTCCCCGGGCTAACCTCTGCTGCAGCTTTGTTCCAGGACCGCAAAAATTATAGCCGGGCAAATGGAGCTCGAAGGTTAGGCTATTAATGAGTCGGTTAACGAATCCTTTGCCTCTAGCAGATGACATCAAAATTGCACATGTCACTGACCAGTGCTACGATCAAAAACTGAGGAGAGAGCGTGCCCGAATAGGGTATTTATACCCCCTGACATGTGGAATAAGCCTAGTCGAGGTCATAATCCTACGCAATTATGAGATTCGTCAAGCAGAGCGATGCATATTCCATTCCGAATAATCTCATTCTACCAACAGGAGAATCAGAGGAGAGAAAACGTCATGGAAAACTCTTGCCGAACGCCATTCGCTGTTTGATTCGCGGTTCATCAGGATCCGGTAAAACGAATCTATTGTTGAATCTCATCATTAGCCCAAATGGACTCACGTTTGATAATGTGTATATCTATTCTAAATCACTCAATCAACCAAAATATCAATATTTGGAGAGAATCATGAGCAACTTGGTCGATGACGGGATAAATTACTACACTTTCACAAATAATACTGAGATAATCCAGCCTAGCGAGGCTCGACCAGACTCCATATTCATTTTTGATGACGTTTCTTGTCAAAATCAGCGAATCGTAGCCTCATTTTTCTCTATGGGTAGGCATGCAAGAGTCGATTCTTCCTTTTTAGCGCAGTCCTACGCATGCGTCCCAAAGCTTTTGGTTCGAGACAATGCAAATGTGTTGATGTTATTCAGTCAAGATGAGGGTAATCTGAGACACATTTATCGAAACCATGTCAACTCTGACATGAATTTCGATCAGTTTAAAGAAATTTGTTCAGCGTGTTGGCATTTCAAGAACGGATTTCTCACGATTGTCAAGGACGATCCTTTAAATGAGGGTAGATATCGCCGGGGTATCAATGAATACATCATCATTTAAAGTCGCCAGTCGCGCATGAGACGTCATTATGGCAAGAGTGAAAAACAAGCCCATCAAACGTGTGATTCGGAGACGGAGTGATGATAGTAGGAAGAGGAAGAAGAAAAAGACGGGGAATGAGAACAAGATAGACAAAGATCTGAGAAATGAGAGTATGAAACGTGAAATTGCGAAAACAAGCGACATGATTCGGAAGAAACACAGAGCCTTCAAGATTGGACAGATTGAGCATCGTAGCGAGAATGTTGAAAATTTAGCTCCTCTTGTCGAACCGTTGGAAAAACTAGTCACCAATACTCGAGCACTGGGTCAGCTGAGTGATAATGCAAGAGTGAAAAAAGAAGATTTCCTTAAAAAAAATATGTCAACAATATCGTCCAATGTGGATGATTCTCACGATGATGTGTATGATAGCAACGATGACTCAGAAACTGTGATGAAATCTCCGCGGAATCTTGCGAAAGTTCAGGGTACGATCCCTTCGTCTGCAAGGGTGGGGCACTCTCTGTTGGTTCAAAGAGATTCCGATACTTCATTCCATCGTAATTCGTCGTTAACTGCAGCTTCAACTTCCCAAGAGTCTCGCGAAGCAAACTTGTTAAAAAGATCTATACAAGAAGTGGTCGAGAACCCGAGAGAGTGGAACGAATTCCTTGATTATTCTCAAAAAAATTTGGGGCTTCTGTCGCACACTTATATGTCAGATTTCTTCAAAAAAAATACTGAATGCGATACCGTTTTTGGACCATATTACGATATGAATAAATTAAAAATCGGAAATATGGCCTTAGATTTTGGGAGAGGGGACGATAGAATATTGATAGGAGACAAGCTCGCCATCCAAGGGACTCGGGGAATTTTTGAACTGATTTTCAAGTCTCAGCCGAAAAATTACACTTCCAACGATCTTATGCAGTATAGGAAGATTTTGGACGCAACGTCAGCACATAAAAGAGACAATCGTCCAGATGGGCGCATAAAAAGTAGCAGAAGCTGGAAATACAAAGAGATTATACAGCCGTTATTCAGAACGAGTGACGCAGTGAGTCAATCTGGGGCAGGATTGAGAGATCTGTTGAATAAAGTTCAAAGGAGAGATTCGATGACGTTACATGATAATACCAGTTCTCCCGCCGATTATGTGTACTGGAACGATGTAAATGAGCTCGTGCAACGGTTAGAATTATTGCTGAGATCGACGGCAGCGGGCAATACAAATTTGGAAAATGAGATATTGAATATAATTGAAGAACTGAAAGAAGGGGGGTACATAGTATAAATAGTTCAAAATTCCTATGGTCACTGGTATTATCCATTCGAGATCACAAGAAGGAGGACCTATCTATAAAATTGAGTGGAAAAATGAGTCCAAGCGCGTTAACGAGACAAATCGCTCCGTCATTGTCGAAAGACGTTGATAAGATGGCGGATGATGGAAAGATACTTGATGCAATGATTGGTAAGCTATCGATTCAAGTGTACTACTGTTACTAGAGCAAACGAGATGGTATGTCTAATGAGACTTTACATTTCCAGCGGATTTCAAAGATAAGAAAGCATATTACACCAGAGCAATGGAAGAGCACGACAAATTCAAATCTGAATTCAACTCGTTCACCAATGACATCATATCAAAAATGCAAAATATTGAAAAACAAAACCAAGATCGTGAGAAGAGAATGGATGGATTTTACGCGAAATTCAAGAAGAATGAAGGGATGTTGCAAGAGGCCAAGGATAAATTGATGCGAGCTGAAGTCGATAATTTGTTCTACAAGAATCATGTGAACGATGCTGTGAAATTGTTCAGTGACCATGCTAAAATCTCTGGGGAGAAATTTTCAAAAATTGAGGACAGACTTGAAGGGTTGGAGGAAAAAATGGTGTATTCGATGGAACAGTACGAAAAGATTGCCAAGATTTGCGCGACAACTGTTTCAGATTTCAAAGTTCTCAAAGAATACATGCAAGATGAATTGAGTGGAATTCATTGGATTGTTGCGGGTCATCTGACTTCAGAAATAATCGGATTGAAGCAAAAAACTCAGGGTTTGGTTGAGAGATTAGATCGAGATATTGCTCATATGGATTTCAAATACAATGACACCCGAGCTTACATGGACGAATTGATTGACAGGCAGGCTAAAATAATCAGCAGAATGACAGAAACCAAGAACGAGTTGGAAGTGAAGGACAGTACCATTTACGGTATACTGGATACGTTCAAGGATCAGTTGAAATCATTTGGAAAGACCATCGAATCACTTCAAGATGAAATTAAGAAAGAGCCTCAGAATAATCAGAGTCTCGAACGAAAAATTGATGACAACAGGAGAATAATTCGTGACGCTCTTGAAAAAATCTTGAAACTGGAGACACATATCCAAAAACATTTGAAAAACTAAAATGTTGATCACTTATGACAATTTACAATAATCGCGTGACCAATAAAATGTGTGCAACTTTAAAAGTGTGTTGAATCATTTATCCCCTAGATATGAATGAGTGCGCACCAATCGCACCATAATATCAGGCTTATCATAATTCAATACACGTAACCTTATACTTGTAAACATTTCGGTAGTTTAGATTACAAAATGAATGAGCTGCTCAACGAAATTCACCTGGAAGTAAATTTATGAATTTTTTATGGAAAAATTCCGATTGAGACCCGACTATTTTGCATACCTGTAAAATGATTGTGATCTCTGACAGGTCGATTCTCTCCATCTGTCTCCTTATCGAAGGGCTTCTGGCAAATGTGGCAACGCGTGCAATTTCGAAATTTTTCCTCGTCTTCATCAGACATTATCAGTGGGATAGGGTTTTTGAGCTCCTGTGAATTCCATTTGTAATGAGCGGAGTAGATTGGACTACTGTAAATTGCAACAAATCCGTCTGATACTCACATGCTCAACTTGATGCGCAATTTCTTGTAGTTGTTGTGAGAACCAGTCAATACATTCTTTCCCTCTCTTGAAGCTATACTTGCATTTATTTTGATCGTATATCGAATGTAGATAATAACCCACACTGTAGGCCACATGTTTCTGGAATGCGTTCTGCACTACCTTCAATCGGTAAAGCTTCTTCAAATTTATATCGTCAGAGTCCATGAAATATTTCTCGTTGGCCTCTTGTAGAAGAGCTTCGAAATCCCCATAGACTACGTGAGGGACGGGTTGTCCCTTGTAGAAATTTGAAAATTTCAAGTACTTTTCATTCTCTGAAAGAGTAGTGATTGCGCATTTGTTCTTTGATATACATCTTTCTCTATGAATACTCAATTTCGATTCTGAGTGGAAAAAATGTAAACATCTATTACACAGGTGAATTTTATGTCGACAGTTAGTGACTTGTTTGGAAATTAAGCGTGATAGGCTCTTGATGAAGCAATAATGATATTGATCATGAATTTGAATCAAGAGCAAATTCACATGTATCAATTTCTCATCGTCTGACAGATATAACGGGTAAAACTTGTTCTTCTCCAAATCTACGCCGTAGACATTAACAGAAATTTTTGGATTTTGATTCTCAAACTTGGGAATTGACTTGATTTTCACGGGCAATTCTATACCCTTCAACTTCAAATGATGCTTGTAATGGGGATAACTTGACGTTGAATTTTGGCGTGCAGCGCGAGCCTTGTGCGGGAACAGCCCTACAAGGACTGCCCAGGCAAAGCAATCAGATTCGTTCGTTTGTATGTTCACCACAGCATGCTTATCTCTGATCCATTTGGGAAGCTCAATGTGACCAGATCCTCTCAACAAGTTCGTCTTCACAACATTGATTTTCAGTGACAAAATCTCTTCGAGCGTCCATCCACTTCCAGAATCTTCAAAATCCGATAGCTCGCGATCCAGAAATCTCAACGACTCGTCATACCACTTATTCAATTTTGTCGGGTACAGCAGATTTTCATAAAGAGTTTGAAAATGTTTTATAGACGAGTTTTCATCTTTAATCTTAAAATATGCATTAAACACCAAATTCACTTTGACCGATTTATAATTCTTGATTATCGGGCGTAAATATTTCAAAACGAGCGGTCTAGAATCATTGAGAAAAAGCATACAATCTCGATAAGAAATATTGCCAACAATGCCAGTTCTGATCCGATTCTTGAAGGCTGACTCTCCTTCGAAAAAGATAAGATCTCCCAACTCCGCTCTTGACCGCGAATGGAATATATTCTGCAGTATTATTTCTTTCGATTTCAATTCGTTGTGCAGAGTTTCCAGTCGAGCTCTACATCCTGTCGACCCTTTTAAAAGAATTTTTTTGTGTTTCAAAATATCTGAAATACGTTTGATCAAAACTTGAAACTTCTTTCGCAGCACTGAAACGGGCTTAGGATCCAGTCGACTGAGGTCCTCAAGGTTCACTTCGTCGAATTTTGATAAAAGTTTATGACTTTCCTCGGCTAGCAATGGGACGGTAATCGACAAGTTCGTAGCGCAACTCTGCTTTTCGACAACTGCAAATTTGTAAGCAAAATCCATCGTATTATACACGCTCTACTTGCTCTCATCTTTGCCTCTTTCCACACTCATCTTCTATCGTCTCGGCCAGACAATTGGTATGTAAAAATATTCAAGGTGAATCGAGCTACTTGAGATTCATTGTTGGACCGTTTTGGCGAAGGCACATGTGTAAGACAATGATATGAACAACATTTATTGTCGTGGAAGCAGATTAATTTTCTCGCTCTAAAACAATCGAGGCTGTTCAATTTTATCAACGGAAACATATCCATCATAGTATGAGTTTTTATAAAATACTCGGAACAATATTTTATCGGTCTGCTTATCGAGAATTACAAATTTGCGCACGTCTGGAGGATCGTTAAATCGTATGCAATAGTTCACATTGCGCAGCTCCCTGAGTTTTGGATCGAGAGCCATCAATGCGTCCTTCGATTCGAAAATTTTTTTAACTCCACAATACTCTTGATACGTAACTGCTCGGGGATCAAAGGGCTGATCCATTCTTCTCGTTTCTTTCTCCAAACAGAATCGGATGACCCTCTTTTTTGTGACGACACAGCTCTGCCGAGTTTCTACACTTAACTGTACTGTACCACGAGCTGGCGTAGTCAAAAATCGTGTACAGGGATCGGAAGAGAGATGGTGCGCGTAAAGAGAGGGACAGAGAACGAATGGACTGTTCTGAGCTCGAGGTTGTATACAGTCTTCATCAGATCGAGCTAGACTGCACAACCTCAATTCGACAGAATCAGCTGGTGCTCAATATGGGTTACGAGTTATATATTTGTGTACATTTTCTCGATAGCAGTGGTAAGACGAAGAGGAAAGAGGAATTACAGTCATACAAAGCACGAAGAGTTTCTAAGGATTTCGAACTATTACCGGGGGAGTCGAAAATCAGTGTCAATTTCTATCATGAAGAAGAAGTGTGTCAGAAATGTATCGATGACGCCCGCTTCCAATTCAATATCCTAAATCTCGAACTGTGGATCGATGATTTGTACTTTTACAGTTTCAAGGATCGAAGATACTATAGCAATTGCTCAAATTTGATAATTGAGGATGCTGAATCATTCTGTGCAAGAAAAATGGAGAGGGAGTGCGAATTTCTGCGTAAATTGTCGGACAAAGTCTCTGAGTTCAAGAGTGGGAAGAAAGGTATGGCTGGAGTAGAGATTGTTGACTACATCAAATCATCAAATATTGATATTGTTGAAGACAATGATTGTGTGACAAGTAATGACAAAAATTTTGTTCCTTGTACTGCAGAGTGAAATATCTTAATTTGCAAATAAAGAATATCAATTCGATGCATCCAGCATCCTTATTTGATTTGACCTCCAGACATGTAAATGAAGTAAGAGAGACATACACAAAATTTTCTTGCAATAGTCTGAGATTTCTACATTATAACTTTACTTAGCCATCGTGCATCTATATGTGCGTGTGTGTGTGTGTTCGTTCTCCAGACATGCAAATAAGAAAGAGAGAAAGAGAGAGATTGCATTGAATTGCGATTGCGTGTGGCTCATTCGCTTGACAACCGCGGGCACAGCAAGTCACCCGGGTAACTGCACCAGGTCAAGGGTTAATTTGCATAAAAGATGTATATATAGAACTGTACTGAGGCTGCACGACCTGGTGAATCCTCGTACTGGAGCTACCCTGGGGGGCGTCCTCGATATGAGGAGGTCCTCGTCGTGGGGTTCTGTTCCAGTAGAGGATTTATCACCAGCTTGTCGCAGAATCAGTACAGTTCTATCTACTCATTGATGCTTCACCCCAGATGATAACACCTGTTTCCCTTGATTTCTTCTCATCAGCATCAGATTTCGAGAAAATACTTTCAATACTTCCTAGTCCCAAGCGTAGTCTGAAGTATCTATGACTTGTCATATCTTGTGGTGAAAAGAAACGACGCAATACCTGTCCACGCCATTGACAGAACTTCCTTTTTTGGGATAAGAAATAATAAATGAGAGACCTTTACAAGGAAGTTCTCCCACAATCTCCAGGACCATCAATGAAATTGATTAGATTTTCATTACTTCTCAAGTTGCTATGGATGGATTATCGATTCGTCACTCCTTCAGACCAATAATCAGGGCTAGCGGGAGTTGGCGAGCGGAGCGAGCAGGAGAGCTTGCCCCCCCCCCTCCCCCCCCTCAGTCAATAGTATAGAGTGATTTTTTCCAGATTATTTCGGCCCCCCCTGTAGGCCATAGGGCCCATAAGAGGCCATTTTAGGCCCTTCTTAAGTCCAGAAAAATCATAGTTCCAATACAATCCAACATTTTTCAACGTACTTGGGTACAATTATCATTTTTTTTTGGTTACAGCTACAATCGGTAAAAGTTGAGCTATTTTCGAAGAAGTCAAAAATTCAGGTCTCAATTCCAGAAATATATCTCAATTTCTTCCCACCAAACTCGCGCGGAAATTTTCTTTGAGATATCTACTTCCAGTGGAAGAAGTTTGGCGGAGGTTATTTTTTTTAAATTTTTCCTGCCGAGCGTTACAAAATGCCGCATCTTGTCGTCTTAGTGAGAATGGCATCTTTGACCACGGTCTCATATGCTCCCATTTGGACTGATTTGCACCAATCTGTGTGAAAGTATCCCTCGAAGTACCCTCAAATACGTGTGGAAAGTTGCGGGGACAAGCCTCGAGCCAGGAGCGAGCTGTAGGTTCTATTTACCGTGTCAAAAATAAGCATCACTTGGGCTATTTGAGCGTACGTGACCGATAGCAAGATTTTTCTTGTCCTGGCTCACAAATGAGATGATGGGCTTGAACGAAGATATAGAGATTTTTTTCTGACTCAAAATGACCATCTCAACACTATTGTGGAGTCAATTTTGCCTGACAGATTCATCTCTCTGTCCCAAAAGGGTTTGGACTCTGTTAACGAGTTCGGACACCGTTACGGCATAAGAGGACGTTGTAAAGCCGGACTGACCTCAGATTTTTGTCCAGATGGCCATTCTGGTCGGAAAAGTATATATGTACCCTCATTCTAGCGCATTATTCCATTTGTAAGCCAGAACAAGTAAAATCATGCTCTCGGTCGCGTACATCTAAATGGCCAAAATAATGCCCATTTTTGACACGGTGAATAGAACCTACAGCTCGCTCCTGGCTCGACGCTCGTCCCCGCAACTTCTTACACGTATTCGAGGGTACTTTGGGGAATAATTTCACACAGATTGGTGCAAATCGGTGCAAATGGGAGCATATGCGACCGTGGTCAAAGATGCCATTCTTGCTAAGACGACAAGATGCGGCATTTTGTAACGCTCGGCAGAAAAAATAAAAAAAAAATAACTTCCGCCAAATTTCTCCCACTGGAAGTACAGTCCCTACCATAAATGATGGAACACGTAGGGTCTCACTCGAACAATGATATTCCCGAATTGATTGGTCGGACGGGGATTCTGGGAAGAGGGTTTCAAAGAGCACAAAAAATCTATCAATTTATGGGGTTTGGAAATTTTTCATGTGCTTTTCAAGTGCCCGTATACGTGGTTGAAAATCAGGAAAAAATTCTCCTTTAATCAATCACCTACAATTCTGACGGGAGTAATGCGATCACAAAAATACTCACAGCATTTTGTAGATCGCTTAAAAATCTGAAAGTTTGGTCCCCAGTAGAATTTTCGTACGACCCTTCCCGTCTGACTTACGAGCTCCGAAAGGAAACTTTGTATTGACATAGGGTGCTTATGGAGATACGGAGCCTGGCACCTGTATGATTTTCTCTCGCTCTATTATGGGACACAATTGGATTTAGAAAATATCATGGCACATGATTTCGACGTAAAATGATCTCATCTTTCAGAATAATTCATCAGATTTTGTCAAAAATTTAAGGTAGCAACGATTTCTCAAAATTCGATGTAAAAATCGATAAATTTCGTGTTTTGCTCCTGTAGGTCACATTTGAGACAAAATCTGATCAAATATTCTGAAAGATGAGATCATTTCACGTTCAAATCATGTGCCACAATATTATTCAATCCGAATTTGCTCCAGAATAGAGCGAGAGAAAATTAAACAGGTGTCAGGCTCGGCATCTCCATAAGCACCCTATGTTAATACTAAGTTTTCTTTCGGAGCTTGTAAGTCAGAAGGGAAGGGTTGTACAAAAATTTTACAGAGGACCAAATTTTTAGATTTTTGAACGATCTACGAGATTCTGTGAGTATTTCTGTGATCAGATCACTCCCGTCAATATTGTAGGTGATTGATTGAAGGAAAATTTTTTCTGATTTTCAACCACTTGTACGGGCACTTGAAAAGCACATGAAAAATTTTCAAAACCCATGAATTGATAGACTTTTTTGTGTTCTCCAGAACCCTCTTTTCAGAATTCCCGTCCGACCAATTAATTCGGAAATATCATTGTTTGAGTGAGACCCTACGTGTTCCATTATTTATGCTAGGGACTGTAGATATCTCAAAAAATACTTCCGTATGAGTTTGGTGGGAAGAAATTGAGATATATTTTTGAAATTAAGTCCTGGACTCATCGACTTTCCCGAAAATAGCTCAACTTGTAGCGACTGTAGCTCCAACAAAAAAAACTGATTATTGACTTGTACAAGTTGGCGAATTGTAGGTCTCCCTGAGAGCTTTGGAATGACCATTGGTAAGAGTGAATCATCTCCTCTCTAAATCGATCTAGGAGATGTAATGAATAGCTTGCAGAAGTCGTCAGACTGACTCATTTGTCTGAGACCATTCTCTTCTGAAAAGTATCAGTCTTGACGAAGGAAATGCGCCCCAGTACGTTGAGAAATATTAGATTCTGATGGAACTATGTTTTTTTGAAATAGACTCAAAAAAGGCCTAAAATGCTCCTTCATTTGTCCTATGGCCTACAGAGGGGAAGGCGAGGAATTCTGGGATAATTTTCTTCATACTATTGCAACGTAGTACTAACAGAAAAAAATTTTCGCGAATTTTTCCAAGATCCCCCCCCCTCCTGATGACGATTCTGTCCAGCTCACTCCAGAATGACTCCTATAGATATACTGCAGCTGGGATCTACTGCCGGTTGAGCGTCTACTGCCACTTGATGGCGGTGATAATGGGTGCGTAAGTGTATGTGTGCTGTCACGAACGTCACTCGATCGGTGCTACATGAACAGACTCCATCTCTAACAGTTGGTGATAGGAACTTGAGTACAAGAGAAAAAAAATTGAGAATCGTGATACGTCACCAGAATCAAAAGAACTTCGAGTAGCCATTTCATCAGTCAAAACATTGCGTGTGTTTGTGATATCGAAGCCGACTCAGACACGCATGTCAATGATGAAATTAAGTAGGCAAGGTACTTCAAAGAATTTTAATAGACTATTCACAAAATCCACATTTGACACATCTGCTGGTTCAGGAGGGCCGGTAATGAGGACTTCTGACTCATCGATGAGGATGCTCTTCTGAACTACTTGTTCTAGATCGTGACGGAGATCGATCAGCTCATCAAATTTTTCCAAGATCATTGAGAAGTACTTGAATAAACATAACCATCGTTTGAATCTCCGTTGCCACCCATTAGGACTCGCGATTTTTGTGTATCTCTGATAAGTGCGAGTGGAGGAACGTGTTGAGCACACAGCTGTTTAGTCTCACGTGCGCCCGAGGGAGAAGAAGGAGAAGCTGGGCATTTGGGAGTAGGGCTGTCAGGAAGTAGGTGAGAGTGGAGCGAGGGAGAGGGCGAAGCACTACTGCTATATGTTCGGTGACGTGGCATCAGAAAACCTTGAGAAGCGATGACTCTGACCTTGATAGTGGTTGAGTTATTGTTTGACAGCCCGTTGAGCACGAGGGGCGAATTTGAGATAAACTCAAGCAAGATGTCGATGGAATGTAGGTAGAATGGGATATGTTAGCACAAACAAAACATTGTTACGAACGATCACGACGTTTCACAGCTTGAAAGTGGGTCCCTCGTTCATTTTAGGCACGACGCTCGATTTCTGCATCACTTGCAATCACTGCATTGAAGAATTTTAATAGGGCTTGGAGCAGACAACATGTCAGGCGTTAAGCAATAGTGCAGCAGGAAGCCAAAACAAGTGTGCTCGGATCACAGTTACAGAGGACTGGCAGCAGAGAGCGCTGGTGTACAGTTCTGCCATGGACTTCGTCATAGAGATGCTCACGCGTGTTGGTCATAATCAATCCTCATCTCCAATGGATGCCGCAGGTATACCAGTTTTCTGCCCTAGGTTAGAGCCCACCGGGTTGAGCTCAATATTGCATAAGGCGCAAAGAAGACTGAAATACCCGAAAATGCAATAGTTCCTTCTCGGAGTGCAAGCAACAGGGTATCTCCCGGTCCTCCCAGTCCTTCCAGTCCTTAGAGTGTCCTTATTTGATTCGGAAAGACATCGTGTCCTTAGGAAGTCCTCGTTTGCACGGATCGGTCCTCACCAATTTGGGATTCGGAAACAAGAAATAGAATGTCTTGCAGAATAACTCCTCAAAGGAGTTGAGAGATAAGAAAAAACATGAGATCATCAGTCCTAATATGCCCGTGTATATTCCATGTACTACTAATCGAGATTAATGTCAGTGAGTGTAGAACTTTGAAAATTGGTGCCGGTCATATTGGTAGAGATTTCGAGAGTGATCTCGCAGGAAGAGTTTTCAGGATGGATTGAAAACATTTAACAGGCAAAATGAGCGTTTCCATACATTTTCACTCGATTTGCTCGTGTATGAGTGATTCCACGCGAAACAGGCCTACGAAACAGAGTCATTTCTCAGATTAATATCTTGCCTTTACATTCGATTGTATGGTACAAAACATGAAGTTTCCACTACCCATATGCAGGGGCCGGAAAGAGCTTCTCAAGTTCAGGATTCAATGAGTTCCTCGTCGAAAATCTCGACGAAAAGTCTGTAGTTGCATAGCGACCCGCACTCGATGTCATCGTGGGTATTGACGCACGCTAAAAAGAGATCGAGCTCCGACAGCAGAACAGAATTAACTGCGAGGATCCTCGCTTATCAAATAATATTGTCATCTGGTCTTGCTGTTTCTGCTGCCAAATCAGGCACAGTTTGCCTCGATGAATCAGCGAACAGATTTTTTTAGAAAACGTTCTGCAAATCTAGGAACATTTTTGAGTTGAACTAGCAAATTATTCTGCAAATACAGCTACGTCATCTCCGCCACATGAAACTCTGGCGTCGCAGCGACTTGAAATGGGTAACACAACGCAAGTTGTGTGCTACACGAGCTTCATGGTTAGTTGATGCGGCTGATTTACAACCTGAGTGGATATAACCTCATGTCGATGTTTACTTTCACATTACCCACCCTCCGCAATTGATCGAAGATTTAGAAGGTGAGTCCACTCTTTCTTCCCCAACGGTGGTATGGCCCGATGAAATACAATCCCATGTGTCCATCCTTCACCTCATGTTCTTCGGGAAAATTTGATAACAATGATATGACTTGCTGGGTCCCAGTGGGTTAAGGTCTAGTAGTGACAGCATAATTATTTTCACTGTCCAGAAACAGCATCAGAAAATCGCTGGTCGAGCAGAAAATGTTGCTAGTTCAACCAAACCGTTTTTCGCGTGACGGAGGTATCAGAAAAGTCGGTATAACTTGGACAGTAAACGCTGTATTGAGGAAATTCATCGGCACAGCGGAAAATACTCTAAATGAAGTTTCAGGATCTCTCAACTTTCAACTTTTGTGAGGACACTTACGAATTCAGTAGTTACATAAATTAGAGTGAATGTTATTTGGGTACTCGATGAGAATGTAGTTCCCAAAACCAAGTCCTTACATTGTCCGGTTTTGGTCCTTCAAAAGTCCTCAGAAAGTCCTTCTTCGCCTTGCATAGATCCCGCTAGACACCCTGAGCAATGAGTGAGAGTCGCTCCATAATACTGGGGTAGTCAGATGAGACAGGTGATTTGAGAGAGAGATTGATTGATAACAAAATCATTATGCCGAGGTCATGACGGACCAAAAGGTGAAAGACATCACAGAAAATAAACTATGAAAACATGAACATATAATCAGTTATCAAGTGCAAACGATACTCATAGCTAGAACGCGCGATAAATTGTGGCAGGATATTTCATTTCCAATCCATAGTGATCGATTGCATCATTCGCATGTACATGGTGAGAGAGGAAGAGAGAAATTTCATGTGGGGGAGAGAGTAGAGGAGGCCATAATCGAGGAGAGGATGGGGCCTGT
The DNA here is from genome assembly GCA_029851415.1 of Eretmocerus hayati. NCBI lineage: Eukaryota > Metazoa > Arthropoda > Insecta > Hymenoptera > Aphelinidae > Eretmocerus > Eretmocerus hayati. The sequence continues at coordinate 47,400,993 of CM056744.1, forward strand.
CTACCGGAGAGCGGCCCTGAGGAGCATTCGTGCATACCGCACCGTATCGAGAGACGTGGCTTGCGTCATGGCGGAGACACCGCCCATCCACTTGCTCGTCGCGGAGCGATTGAGGATCTGGACTCGTCAGGAAGAGATCGGAGCCAAACGAGTGCTCACTCCGAAAACGAAGGAGATCATCCGTGACAACGAGAAGGACTCTGTCAGAGCACTCTCGAGCGGTGGCAACAACAGAGTGGGACTCGCCGTTCGCCGCCAGCAGAAGGACGTATAGACTGATCCGCGATGTAGATAAATGGGCGGACCGATCACATGGAGAGGTAGATTATTGGACCACGCAAGAGCTTAGTGACGACGGCTGCTCCGGCGCCTACTGGAACCGATTCGGAAGAGAACGTCCCCAGCGTGCCAGTCATGTGGGGATAACTGGGACGATGCTGAACACTCTCGGTTCAAATGCAGTGGCACCCAAAGAGAGCGCGCCGAGTTGAACGAATGGCTGGCTGCTGAGTAGTGTACCTATACCAGTCCGAGCGCAATGGAGAATAACATGTGTACCTGTCCGAGCGTGAAACCGATTCTCATGACCCATAGTCCATATTTGTGTAGATTTCCACAACCCATATCCGTGTGGATTGCCATAACCCATATCTCCGTGGATTTCCCATAGACATAGAAGTATAGACTGCTGGTCCCGTATACTCGCCGTTGTCATCGAGAGATAGGCCTTTGCGTGAGAGTGAGCGAGACGGCATGCTCCAAGGCGCACGCTTTCAACATGCGATTCCTATGTTGCGTCTCTCTCACTCTCATTGCGGAGTCTCGATGTCAACGGCGAAGATACGGGACCGGCAGTCTATACTTCTATGTCTATGGGATTTCCATGACCCATAACCCATATCTGTGATGAAATGCCTCAACCCATATCCGAATGGACTACCACATATTCTATGTCGGTAAGGTAGGTTGCCACCTTGCCTACTGTGAGTAACGGGTACGGTTGAGCCGATAAGGTAGTGATCTGCATTACTATCAGGTGGTAATAGGAGACTCTGCGTGACTATCGGACGGTAACCGATCACAACATGCGTAGGACAAACAGCCTGTACGTCAAATGTTTTTTTACGGTCCTGAAAAGGGCCGATTGTACTTGCGCTTCGCCTAGCGATCTGGAACATCTATCCTCCTTGCAGGTCTTGACCATGGTTCTCGAGGAGGTGGTGGTGGAGGTGACTGGAACAACCTCACCTCGATGACCACCACCGGTTCCCGAGTCCTCGGTTCCATGTCGATGATAGGCATCGATCGCAACTCGGTGCGGAGTTCTTGCTGATCCATTGTGAGCAAGCGATTGAATGACACTCTGGCGATTGGTAGCATGGCTTCATAGTCGAGTCCCCCCTCCTCCATCAGTTACCGCAACGCATGCGCACTTTCAGGCATTTCCTTCTGGGGCCCTGACGAGGGCCGATTGTTCACTGGAATATTGTCCAGTCATCCGAAAAGAAAACCCAGCAATCTAATTCCACGATTCCAATACCTAGCTCCCCCATCCGTGCATGATCGTCTTTACCTATTCCGCACTCTTTCATCCTATCTACGCAGGCTTTCAACTTGCGTAAGAATGACGTCTCCCATCGAACTAATTTCTGAATGTATAGATTGATATCTGTGATGATGATCTCTGAATCTCTCTTGTAGTAGTACCAGGTGTCGAAATTATAGAAGGAATGATCATCAATCCATAAATTGCCATCCACTGTGTTGAACTCGAGTTTCGCCGATTCTGCGCATCTCTCGCAAGTCTCTTCTTCATCGAAGAAATAAACTATATATATATCACTTCCGCATAAATGGAGGATGGCATGCAGTGCGGAGCATACGCGGAGTGCCAAAGCGGCCGGTTGGGCTAGTGAGCACGGGCTAGTTAAGTGAGAGATGCATCACTATCGATTTCCTCGATTTATCTTGTATTTACTCAATTTACTCTAGTTTTGGACGGTTCCATCGTAAAACATCGCACGAGAGGCCATTTTTTCAGCTCTCGGTCTCATCTTCCACAATATTTTATGCCGAGTACTGTATGATTAGAGTCCACGAATCGAGAGCAAGGGAAGACCCAGTCCACGAAGCTTCATGATAAGGCCCGAATTCGACACGATTTTCAGTATTTTCGACTGTTTTTAACAGCTCGTATAAAATCGGGATTTCAAAGGAACAACCAAATTATTGTTGGGCCTTACACCTGAAAGAACATTTTCTCATAGGTTTGGGGTCGATAAAAAATAAACGATTTTTTTAAATTGGCCTTGAAGTTTTACGTTTTTACAAAAATGCCCAACTTAAATCGGCTGTAGATCGTACGTGAGATAAGATAATGACACGTTCCAAAAAGGAAATCGAAGGTTTTTTCAAGGCCTACAAGTTTTTTCTCCTGCAAAATTTTGCTACGAGGCTTCCATTTTGACCTATACGCCTCCAAAGGTGGTGCAAAGTCGTATTTTTGGGCCTTTTTTGATGCAACCGTGGGACCTACCAGATATCGATTTTTTGGACTGGTCAATTCCTTTCTTGAAAGTGTACGTCATACCGAAAAAAATGCGCCCAGCTAGGGTGAAAAAGATGCATTTGGGTCCGAGCTACGAATTTTCCAAGATAGCGAAAAATAGGCGAAAAACTGCTCAAAAATGGGACTTGGAAAATTCGTAGGGCCCGCCATGGGTCCCAAAAAAATCTGAAAAAAAATTTTTTCAACTATATTCTAGTAGTACTAACGGAGAAAAAATGTTTGGGGCATTTTTAAATTTCGTCGATTTTCAAAATGTTCACCTTGGTCCAGAACGACCCTTATCGATATCGTATGCGTCATCATTAATTTTGGTGTTTAGATGTATTCAGTGTTTTTTTGACTTTGTGTTTGACATTTTGAGTATCTGAGCTACCAGAATGGCTGATCCACCATCAATGTGAAGTATATTCATGAGTACGTCCATAAAATATATGATATGAGCTCTAAGATCACCCCAAAGAGAGAAATTAAAAAAATGTTCATACTACTGTGTGCCCTTCACTTACGACAAACTCTCATTCATCAGAGTCTTCTCCAAATAGAATGTGTTGAATGAACGAGAATCATGTATTCTTGAGACGATTCTATTGTGCTGAAATGGTTGGAATTTTTCATGGATACTGGAATTTTCTGTGGATCGGTCAAGCATTTGGTTCATTCCCAAAACGCATACGTTTTGCCCATCAAATTCACATGGGCCTCATCAGGACTCGAAATGTAACCATTGACATGTATCCAATGATACGAGAGCAAGACTTTGTGGTCCTTACATCTGTGATAAACGTAATCGGATCACTTCATACGAGCCCTGAGGAGGCCCATGTGAATTCAATGGGTGAAGCGTAGGCGTTCATGGAAATGAATGCCTAACAAAATCCACAAAGAAGAATCTAGTAGGTATGTTAGGATTCAATTGTATTATGGTTGGCTCCTTCGCTGATATTTGATGTTGTTGTGACGGATGAATAACCTAACTTTACCCAAATATCGACCTAGCCTAACCGTAAGGCTCGCGCGTATATCAAATCTTGCCGTATATACTACGGTCATCACATTTGGACAATGCGCTAGTTATTATAAGAATATGTAACATAATCATTAACCGAACATAAGATTGCCAACAATATGGACCAAACATCATCCATCACCAACATCCAGCAACGAGCGCGCCTCACACCTACGCAGCTACACACACAACACCATAGCCAACAGCTGCTCTGCCCTGGCCACCGCCATGGCTTTGCTGGGGGTCAAGCCACCACGAGAGCAAGAGAGACGACAACTTGCTATGCAGCGGCACTGCAGTTAGAAAGAGATGCAACGAGATGCGTGGGTGTCGAAGAGGGGACGCGTCGCTGCAACGAGAGAGCAACGCTCCGATTTGAAGCTGAGCGCGGCAGAGCCCACGCGACCGTCTGAATATTCACATCATTCTGTATTCGCTCATACAAATTGTGTTAAAGCCGTTACAATATATCATCATTTATTAGTTTAATTACTAATTTAATCATTTCACAATCCTGCCCTTCAGTTTCAAGTGCACTTTGTATATTTAATTCGAACCCGTTCCAGTGGTAAAGTAACTCTCTGTAGAATCCCCTTCTGGGACGTAACAAGTGGCGATCCTGCTAGTTTAGTGCAAGAAATTGGAGTGCAGGTGTGTGAAAATTAGTGCATAATAATCGCGGACTGAATTTTGGAGCCAAGCAGCAAATCGGAGCTGGACGAAAATCGGAGCGCGTCAGGAGCGCGTCCACGAGCATCGGAGCGAGAATACAAAGTAAGTCCATTTGTTGATGACCACCGCGGTAAAATCTTATTCAAATATCCATTTTCAAGATCAATTTCATAGTGCAAATAATATTTGAAATAAATTCAGTGTGCGAGCGTGTTTCGGAGCGAGAGAGTATAGCCGTATGTATATATGGGCAAATCTCAGGAACTATGCGGTTTCGACTTTGAAATTTCGAGAATTTCCAGAATGGCAGCACATCTCCGATAAACTTTTGTTTGGTCCAAGTAATGCTCAAACAATGATGAAATACTTGCGTAAATCATTTTGGAGCCCCGCCGTGGATTTGTGAGGGTGTAGAAGTTTTTCCCATGTATTTGCGTGGGACCCTCATATTTTCGTAATTCTAATTGGCTCGTGTGTATGTGAATACATGGCATCCTTGGTGTTGGAATAGAAGAAGAGAGATGAGTTCAATGGTTTACAGTGTTTTCTGAAGGTCTGTGGTACAAAATGTAGATGTGCCTCAACCGTCGAAACGCTCATTTTCGTCATTTGTCGATCCTCACAAGCCTCGCATCGCGACCGATATGAGGCTGTAGTAGGGGCGATTCTCATAGGCATTTCTTGAGGTACAAATATCAGTTTACACGTGGTTTCCATCCCAACGGAATCGAAATTTTCGTGTGCTACACGAAAAACGATTTTTTTGACCCCATTTACGCGAAAATAACTTTTCTCATTTCAAGCCGCATCGTCGTGCGGAATCGAGCACACTATCGTTCTTGGGCTAGATTTGTAGGTTTTTGGATGTAGAATAATATGTCGTTTCTACAGATACGAAATATTCACCGCCCCGAGTGCTGCATCCATTAGAAGAGCGATACAGGAGAAAATGTAGAATCGGAGTTCGCTCCAACGAATCATCGGCACTCCGACGCATTGATAGGCACAGCCTCGGGCGAAAATTATATGTTTCTATGTATTATAATCCATCACATATCCAATTTTCAGACCGATCGGTGAACCGCCCCGCCTGTGGCGAGCTAAGGCGTGAGAGAACTATGGCCCTGTTCGGTCGAAAATTGTGATTTTGTCACGAAGAAGCGTCTCCCAGTACCTTTCTATAGCAATTTTTAGACTTCTGAATGATGCAGAACTATTAAATATGAGTAGATCTTCAAAATGATCTAATGCAAGCGGCGGAAATAACGCGACTGTTGTTCTGACAACGTGAAAATAGGCCTGTTCGGCCAAACCGCATACTTCGTGAGATTTGCCCATATATATATATATATATATATATATATAGCGCGAGTGTAAGCCATTACTCATAGCATAGCATAGACAAGCATCTGCGCGTGAGAAAGAAAGAGAGAGAGAGAGGAGAGAAAAGTGAAAGTGCATCAAGCGCGTAAACAGCAGCGTCAGTGAATAGCATATACTCGTGACTCATCACTAGCGGAAAATGCCAGCAACGCGAAACCGTTCAAACTCTGCAGCGCGGGAAGCGCCGCTCGCTGCAAATCGCCCGCGCAGCCTGTCAACGAGAAAGGGAGTAAGGGGAGAGAATGCCGTGGGCAGGGGACGCGGAAGGGGGCGAGGCCAGCAAACTACGAGCGGTCGAGACTCGCGGAGCATGACGCGTAGACCAGGCGTAAATTACGTCGCGAATCGTGCCGCGATTTTCGAGACAATGGACGAGGATGTAAATTACGTCACGAATCGTACCGCGAACGTTGAGGCAATGGACGACGGTGTAAATTACGTCGCGAATCGTGCCGCGAACGTCGAGGCAATGGACGATGGTGTATATTACGTCGCGAACCATGTCACGAACGCAGAGGTAACAGACGATGGGGGAAAAACAAAAGTAAAGTCGACAAACAAGATGGCGCCGCAGAACCTCGTTGGGGGGAAAACCAAACCAAAGTCGCGATACAAGATGGCGCCGAAGAACCCGAAATGCAGTTCTAACTTGGTAATGAATTGGGAATGCAGCGAGAGCGCGGAGGGCAATTTTGCGTCGCAGAATAATACGCAGAATGATTCGCAGAATGATTCGCAGAATAATTCGCAGATTAGTTCGCAGAATAGCATGACAGATCTTAAATTAATGGCATCGCTCATACCAGACTTCACGGGTGACACGGATAGCTTTGACCATTTTGCTCGAGCTTGTTCGCGCGCGAATAATAAAATTAATGAAAGACAACGCGATCTTCTTTTGGAGATAATTATTTCGAAGTGTAAAGGTAAAGCACAAATATATTTGTCAAGCGGTGTAGAGTATTTCAACGTTAACAGTTTATTGGACGATCTACGTCGCGCATTTGGATCACGCGACAATTACAACCAATTGATTTCAATGCTAGCTCGTGTTGTGCAGAAACCGAATGAAACTGTCTGTGATTTTTCAATGAGGGTTAGGGATCTTCTTGGTAAAACTGTAGATGCGATTACAAGAGAGTACGAGCCCCGGCTCAGTGTTGGATTGATTGAATCAACTAGGAAAAATGCGATTAAAAATTTCATCAACGGGTTGTCTGATCGTTCTATTGGCGACAAAATCGAAACATGTAACGCGTTTGATTTAGACGAAGCCATCAAACTCGCGCTAGACGCGGATAGAAACGCGGAATTTCGAAGAGAATTGCACGGGCAGAATAAAGTTACAATCAAAACAGAACCGAGCGAAGCTGCAACTTCCAAAGAAACAGAGTATATTCCGCGAAAACTTCAAGTAAATTACATAAATCAGGAGGAGGAATATGTACCGCGGAAACTACAGGTAAATTATTTGCAAAATTCGAGGCAACAGAACATTAATCAAAGAAACGCGATTCGGAGTACTTGTTTTGCGTGCGGTCAGAGCGGACACATTCGGAGAGATTGCCCAAATTCTGATGCATCAAACCTTTCGTGCGATAGATGCAAAGGGAGGGGGCACATCGCGAAGGATTGCTGGATGCCGCTAGAGAGGTTAGATAGATGCGATAGATGCAAGGCGAGAGGGCATAATGCCAAAGACTGTCGTACGCGTTTGAACAGTAATACCGGGAATTGGATAAAAAACGAAAATGCGGGAGTCAAATGCGAAAGGTGCCACAAAAACGGTCACACAGCCGCAGTTTGTCGCGGGCAGTACCCAAATATCAGAGGGGGTAGGCCCAACGGCGAGGGAAATCGGATGCCTAATACGGCGGGTGACGGGCAGACCGGATTAAAAAACGAGCAGGCTTTAAACGAATTACCGACTCGATCAACAGGGCCAGTACCGAGTCAGTTGACCCCACCAAAAGGCCCCGAATCCTCAGAGCTCACTGCTCCACCCCAAAAATGAATTCGCCAGTCGTTTCTATCCAAACACCCACCTTATCTACCCAAGACCTTACCTTTCTAGTTGACACAGGTTGCAGCCTAAATCTTATCAAGAAAAAATTCATGGACGAACATTCAATTGTTGACAGGAATGTAATTTATTCATTGGTTGGAATTGGAAAAAATTCTATTCGAACACTTGGGAAAACGAATTTAGAGTTTGACAATGCTAATATTCAATTTCACATAGTTCCAGATGATTTCCCAATCAATTCTAGTGGTATTCTTGGCATAAACTTCCTAAAAAATAAGAAAGCTCTCTTAGATTTTGCAAATGATGAAAATGGCCAACTGAAGTTCAATTCACAATCTTATGATTTTATTGAACAGATCACAGTTGAGCTGCCTCCTTGGGCTGACACTTATGTTGACATACCAGTCCAAAATTGCAATTTGAGTCAAGGTATCATCTCTCGTATTGACCTTGGTCCAGGTATTTATTGTGGAGAAGCTGCTGTCAATTGTATCAACAGTAGAGTAATTTTACCAATTCACAATACCACTCAAGAGCATATCACTGCAACATTTCCTATTCCTAAATTGGAAAAAATCCCTGACGATGAGAGTTCTGCCTCTCCGAATACTCCTGGTGAGAGTTCTGACTCTACAGGACTAGGGACTCCGGGTGATAGTTCCAACTCTGCAGAAGTAGCTGATGAAATTTTACCAGACAAGAGACAAGAGTGTGTGAGAATAGCTAAACTTTTGCGAATCATTAAATTAGACCACTTGAACAGAGCAGAAAAGAACAGAATGATTGAAATCATCAAAAAATACCCATATCAATTCTATCTACCAGGTGATAAACTCACAGGAACTACCTTTATGAAACTCAAAATAGATACAATAGATGGGACTCCAGTTTATAAAAAACAATTTAGAATTCCTCAAGCTCAAAAAAGAGAATTAGAAAGACAGATTAATAAACTAGCGGAAGATGAAATAATAGTCCCTTCAAATTCTCCTTACAATGCACCTTGTTTTCTTGTTCCTAAAAAAGTTGATGACTCTGGAGAGATGCAATGGAGACTAGTCATTGACTATCGAGCACTGAATGAAAAAGTTGTAAATGTCTCATATCCATTACCTAACATCACAGATATTTTAGACCAACTTGGTGAATCAGTCTACTTTTCAACACTTGATTTGGCTTTTGGATTTCACCAGTTGCCTCTTGATGAGGAGTCGAGACACAAAACTGCTTTCTCAAGTTGTTATCAGCACTGGGAATTCACTCGAGCACCTATGGGTCTACGTACAAGCCCACAAGTTTTTCAAAATCTAATTAACCAAATTTGCTCTGGACTCCAAGGAATTCAAATTCTGATTTACATGGATGATGCAATAATTTTTTCAAAAACATTAGAAGAGCACTTCAATAAGATAGACGCATTCCTAAAAGTTATGAAAAAGGCAGGCCTTCAGCTAAAGCCAGAAAAATGCTTATTCTTACATAGAGAACTTACATACCTTGGTCACATTGTCTCTGAAAAAGGTGTAAAGCCAGATCCGAAGAAAGTCGAAGCCGTACAGAAATTTCCAACTCCAAACACTAAGAGGAAAGTACAACAATTTTTGGGTTTGATAGGTTATTACAGGAGATTCATTAAAGACCTCTCAAAGATAGCTAACCCACTGTATAAAGTATTGAAGAAAGATGTCAAATTTGGATGGACCGATGCACAACAAAGAGCTTTTGAGACACTTAGAGACAAACTGTGCACAGCACCAATACTTGTATTTCCAAATTTTGAAAAGTCTGAGTTTATCATAACTACTGATGCATGCCTGACCGGGTTGGGATCCATATTATCACAAGGCAAAATAGGTTATGATTTGCCTATAGCATACGCTTCACGTTGTCTTTTTCCTGCTGAGACTCGCTATACCACAACTGAACTTGAATTGTTGGGAATTCTGTTTGGAATTACTCAATTTAGACCTTACGTCTATGGTAGAATGTTCACTGTTGTCACTGACCACATGCCTCTTGTATGGCTACAGAAAACCAATAGTCTGTCTGCTAGGCTTCAACGATGGAAGCAACAACTTCAAGAATACACCTTTCGGGTGGTTTATAAGTCTGGGAAAAAGAACACAAATGCTGACTGTCTATCTAGGAATGCTATTGATACATCACAAAATACTGACACACATCAGTGTGTGGAGGCGATGGATATCTGCGCTGATGTCCCATCAACCCCAAATACTGATGAACCTATTCAGAAAACAGAGGATACAATTTCTAATGACTCTCTTGTTCTATACGATGAATTCCACGCCAAAGCGACCTACGGAAAGGGGTCATCTCTCAGATTCTTTTTTAACCTTTTTCATTCGATTCTATGGCCCGAAATGGGAACTTCGGACCACCTATGGGGCCCAAAAAAAATTTCTCCTCTCCATTGCACGCATATCCGTCAACAGACCCAAAATTTATCGTGTAAAAATCAATGCTCTTTTATTTACGAAAATGGGAATATTTCGAGTTTTTGGATAGCTATCGATTTGCGGGTTGCGGCATCTGAAAGGGCATCAAAAAACCTATCGGAAACGTTGTCGAAAATTCCTTCTCTGTGATTTGGGGGCTTCCTGGAGGCAAAAGAGTGTTTTTCACTAAAATGTTGATTTCTCAAAAAGCCATTTTTTTTATTTTTTTAAAATCATATACTTGACGTAAAATTTTGCGTTCTTTCGAAAAAAATGGGTTTCAGAGAAGTTTGGGGCGATCCAAGTGACTTATGAGCCATTTTTTGAAAATTCGATTTTTCCGGTTTCAGAAAAAGGCGATTTTCTGCGCATGCGCACAAACGTAGACTTTTGGCGCCACTTTCAATGGAAAGCTGACAAGATTTCCTATGAAATGACTACCCGCAAAGTTGAAATTCATGCACTGAAACGCGATCTGCAACGATTAATTATGTCAAATCAAAATCACATGAAAATTCAGCCCATTAACGCCTTCGGAGCGCCTGCTGAGATGACACATTCACGAGATCTTCTCGGGACTCAATTTCGAGTACGAAATTGACCTGAAAAAAATTCGGACCACATGGTTTCAACGTAAAATTGTATGAACTTTCAAAATATGCGATGAAAAATCCCGTTTGAGGCGAACCCGAGGTGCTACATTCGATTTTTCGCAATTTTGAATGTGAAATATCGTATTTTCTGGCAAAAAATTGAATGTAGCACCTCGGGTTCGCCTCAAACGGGATTTTTCATCGCATATTTTGAAAGTTCATACAATTTTACGTTGAAACCATGTGGTCCGAATTTTTTTCAGGTCAATTTCGTACTCGAAATTGAGTCCCGAGAAGATCTCGTGAATGTGTCATCTCAGCAGGCGCTCCGAAGGCGTTAATGGGCTGAATTTTCATGTGATTTTAATTTGACATAATTAATCGTTGCAGATCGCGTTGCAGTGCATGAATTTCAACTTTGCGGATAGTCATTTTATAGGAAATTTTGTCAGCTTTCCATTGAAAGTGGCGCCGGAGGTCTACCTTTGTGCGCATGCGCAGAAAATCGCCTTTTTCTGAAACCGGAAAAATCGAATTTTCAAAAAATGGCTCATAAGTCACTTGGATCGCCCCAAACTTCTCTGAAACCCATTTTTTTCGAAAGAACGCAAAATTTTACGTCAAGTATATGATTTTAAAAAAATAAAAAAAATGGCTTTTTGAGAAATCAACATTTTAGTGAAAAACACTCTTTTGCCTCCAGGAAGCCCCCAAATCACAGAGAAGGAATTTTCGACAACGTTTCCGATAGGTTTTTTGATGCCCTTTCAGATGCCGCAACCCGCAAATCGATAGCTATCCAAAAACTCGAAATATTCCCATTTTCGTAAATAAAAGAGCATTGATTTTTACACGATAAATTTTGGGTCTGTTGACGGATATGCGTGCAATGGAGAGGAGAAATTTTTTTTGGGCCCCATAGGTGGTCCGAAGTTCCTATTTTGGGCCATAGAATCGAATGAAAAAGGTTAAAAAAGAATCTGAGAGATGACCCCTTTCCGTAGGTCGCTCTGGCGTGGAATTCATCATACATGAACTCCCTATCTACCCCAACAGACAAACATGAGATACGCTATTTCTGTGGACTGACACAAGTGACAATTGATGAATGTGCAGAAGAAAGAATGAGACAGACTGAGAAAGATACTGGAATGAATGAAAACTCGCTCTTTAGCATGCCACAGTGCCTGCGGGACACCTTCATGAGCCAAGGTGAGAGTTTTGACAGAGACAAAGAAAATGATACACGGTGTGCCTGAACTGATTTTAAATGAAATTTTCAGCTTCGGTCCTGGAAGTTTTGGGTTTCGTTTCTACGTAATTTAGACATTACATTCCTTGAAAAAGGAAAATCTTTCGCCGGGCCGATTCTGAGGAATGTCAATTGGAATATTTTTGGAACTTTTTTGGAACTTTTGCTTTTTAAATCTCTGAAAAATCAGTCTTGGCTGTGGATTTAGTGATCCAAACATCAATAGTCATTCCTGGATCATATTTTCTCATCAGAATAAGCTTTTTAGTTTTCCTGGAAATCTCCAAGCAGTGACTAAAATCCTCATCCCAGTGAATTCCACGTAAAGAACCACCATGATTTGTATCGTGAGATGGGTTTCATCAAAGATTATATTAGGAATATGGTAAATTGATAAACATCGTTATTTTGAGGATATACATGGTGGCCCGGGGGACCCATTGAAATCGAAAAATAACTCTTAAGAATTCAAGAATGGCTTGTTTATTCAAATCATACATTCGTTCTCAACGTGATCGTCAAATCTTTCAGAGAAATTATATCGGTAAGTCTTAAGTATGCGGGTCATCGAATCTCATACATGAAGGCTATTGTAAGCGCACACCGCTCGAAGAAGTTTCTTTTCGTAGTTTTCGTTTGACTTCGCAACTTTATGATTCTCCCAGAAAATATTGAAATCATGGTGTACTGATTCAACTGCTTGCTCACTGTAGAATCCTAGTCCCCTCTCCTTCATGTCACAGAATTGCTCAATGTGGAAGAAAACTGCATGAATTTTTGGGGTGACGCTAAGCTTCAAATCCATGTAACTTTGGCGAAACTTCGCAATGTATTCTTTGTAGATCGGATTGAGATTCTGTCCAAAACATGAACTCACAACATTCTTGAAATCCGAGAATGCTCGAACGTATTTCACCAATCCAAGGTTTGATTGAGATCGCAACAAGTCAACATTATCCAAAAGAATCTTACAGGAATTTCCCTTGAATGCTGGGCTGCCATGTGTCACCTCTCGCTCAACATTGCACTTTTTGATCCACACTGTAGATTCGTATTCAAACTCACAGTGCATATGAGTGAATATAGTATTCACAACGCCCAGCATGATATGCAATTGAGGTGGTGGTATGAGTTCCAGGAATGTTCTGTTAGGCTGACTTGGAAACAGCGGTTTGTTGACGCAATTCATATAATTTTTTGCATCACTCTTGACAGATCCAGCTGCAACCCATTTCATGTAGTGACTCAAATTCCCCTGGACAGTCCTTAGTTCACAACATTTGTGGAGCTCGCCTTTCTTCGCATAACACCAAATACATGGATAAGTACAGCTTTGTGGCATTATCCCACTGATGATACTGGCCAATTTCAAATCGGTGGCAACCGTCCCTCCGAGTTCGTCAAGGTCTAATGCATCTAACAGTAATGAAACATTGTGATAGTTTTCTTGAACATTGGGTGCTATTGCCAACAACAGTATCTTTTTGACAGCGGAGTCCTTGAAAGACTTTGCTACCACACCATCACTAAATTTCAGCCGTTTCGATTCGGTCACATCTGTTGAGCATGAATTTGACTGAATTGAGAGGCAAATCTTGAAGGATCCACCTCCGCCATCTAATCCCTTTTTTATGTGACAATTTTTGGAACCTCTATGAGCTTCTACAAAGTTTACGAATTCTTTCGTATCGGTGCAGTGAACTACCACTCTGGACACAGTCGAGATAGCTTTCCCATTGATATCAATGAATTCGAACTGACCATGGCCAAAGAAGTCGTCTAGTTTGTGCGATTTTTCTATGAGCTTAGTCTTCAAACCGGGTTCGATCAATTTTCTATTCTGAGTAGCGGTCCTCAGGAAAGATGCCATTCCATGAGTCTGGCGAGTAGTCAGATTCAAACGTGTTTGCATATTTGCCAGATCATCCACAGATAACGAGCGATTGCTCATTTTACCAGGGTGTGATTTTCCCTTCGATTCCTTGATGAAATTCAACGGTTTCCCACGGCATTGTGGTAGGATCAGTTGAGATTTAGACTGCATTTTATGTTTTATAAGATTGGATGCAACTTGTTCCTTTGCTCTTTGTGAAATACTCTCCAAGTAAGATGATACATTCTTGATGAGAGACTCTATAGTACAGATATGGGATATTCCTCGAGAAAGTGGAGAGAAACAATCAAAGCAGCGATTTCCAAGTGTCTGTGAACTTGAATCATCTGTAAAGAAAACATATCAAATATTGGTAGGGATTCAAAAAATTTGTGCCGAACGTGTAGACCTTAACTTTAGAATTCCATCCGAAAACCCCGAACTTAACGCTCCACCATATCTCACGATCACTGAACTCGTGTGGGAAACGCTTCACATTTCTACGGGATAGGCCCGCATTCGCGTAGAAATATTCAGAAAGAAGAGCTTGTAGAATGTCGAGCAGCTGGCACGTTATCAGAGCAAAGCACTGTGGGAAACCGCTATACACACATTCCTCACTAATACAGCTTTCTGATCCCCACTCTACTCGTTGTTACTATGCCATCACAAACAGTGAATGCCGCGATATAAAACTTGTAAGCATAATTGCCAGGAAAGGCTGACATTATTGTTGCTTTATTCAGAAACAAAGATACGATGATGCAGACTACGACGAGGTCATGGTTTATCAATCGCAAGCATACAAACAAAAATATCCATGGCATAGCCCTCGTACAATTTTTAGAATTAGTACAGGAGTCCAGAAATTACCTGATAATCTGGCCTTAGCATGCGATGATGAATTGAATGGAGTTGTCCTCGCTATATCACAGATTTTGCAGTAGCATTGAACATTTTCTTCTCGTTCCGTAGGCGAAGAACTATCTAGAAACTCAGCAGTGTCAGGAAATTGGATTCGATTCCCTTTGCCAGATTTCCAAAGGTACACTTTCACTTTACATCCACCACATAAAGCACCTGGTAGAGTTTTGATATCCACGTAACGATCAAACACAGACTCAAGATGCAATTTTAGTTGCTTCTGAATGGCATACATGTTTTTCTTCTTTCGAAAGCACAAGAGACAAACTTTGAGCCTATTTTCATCATGACTATATGCGTGATCCTTTGGCGACATTATTCTTCAAAAAACGATGATAGAGTCGGTGAACCGTGACATCGAATGAGCTGGATGATTATAACAAATATGATTCGCGATTATGAACAAATAGAGCTCAAATGCGGACATCAACTGCTTGCAAACTTTCGAAGCACTATACTAGTTTGACAGAGGCAAGATAGGCTTGACTTGAAGTGATGTTTGTTTTGAATTTGTACGGCCGGTACTTGCAAGTATTCGAGTATGCGAACGGTTTGCCAATAATACCAAATGTATATAGTATAGTGAATGATCGCACAACAGTGTGTCGACTTACCGACATCATCTGTGCAAAGCGACTATACATTACATTGAACACTAATCATGACGAAATCCCTCCTCTAGAAACTGATATTCTCGATCATAATATTCACCCGCACAACTGTATACTAATCTCACTCATCCTCACGCCAAGAAATGGTATTTGACGAGGTAGCACAAATACAGAATTAGACACATATCATCAGTATTTTGATTGCAAATTTTGAGAGAATTTAAATGATTTCACGTGAGATTTATGATCGAGGGCCTCGTCGAGGACTGCAATAGCATTTTTGGCTACTCTTTTGAGGGTCCAAGTGGGGCTAGAGACTTGCTTTCATGAGAAAATATGCTCTAGGTATGACGATTCATGTTTGGATCACTGAATCCACAGCCAAGACTGATTTTTCAGAGATTTAAAAAGCAAAAGTTCCAAAAGAGTTCCAAAAATGTTCCAATTGACATTCCTCAGAATCGGCCCGGCGAAAGATTTTCCTTTTTCAAGGAATTTGATGTCTAAATTACGCAGAAACGAAACCCAAAACTTCCAGGACCGAAGCTGAAAATTTCATTTAAAATCAATTCAGGCACACCGTGGATAATGATGAAAGTTCGCTCCTTAGCATGCCACAGTGCCTTCGGGACACCTTCATGAGCCAAGGTGAGAACGAAAATGAAAATGATGATGAAAGCTCGCTCTTTAGCATGCCACAGTGCCTGCGGGACACCTCCATGAGCCAAGGTGAGAACACAAATGATAAAGATGATGGAAGGACAAAAATGACGTATGACAAAAACAATATTGACAATGCAAAGGAAAAATTGGATGAAAGATCGAATGAAAACCAGAGTGAATGGAAAACTGTACTCATGATGCAACACAACATTGTATCCCACACAAAAGACCACCTCCTCATGGATAAAGATGACATTATTCATTTCATGTCAGCAGACTGTGACCTTTCCTGCCCAGGAAGCGTTGAATTCCAAAACATTCTGAAAGTCAATGAATTAATAGATCTAAAACCAGTAGTTGGTCAAGTAATAACCTATAGTGAAAATGAAAGTAGACGGATATTCAATCTTTTTGTAAAAGCATCTGCTCATGATGATGTGAGCATTGAAAATGTTCAAATTTGTTTCAATAAACTCAAAACTGTAATGAACACATTAGGCTGTGGTAAAGCGAGAATTCCCAGCACTAACAATAACATCCCAAATATTGATTGGGAAGTGATTGAAGAAATGCTCATCAGCACTTTTGCTGAAGGAGATCAACAATTTATCGTCTGCTCCAATGAGCTGATTTTTCCAGAAGAGAAAGACATCGGAGGAATTCTAGCAGAGTTTCATGACTCGGTAACAGCAGGCCACCATGGCATAAACAAAGTTTACAAAGCTATCAGAGAGAGATTTTACTGGAAACATATGAGAAAGCAAATAGAAGATTACATAGGATCTTGCCATACTTGTCAGTCAAATAAACTTAAAAGAGTCGAAACAAAAGTTCCAATGGTGATCACAGACACACCCAAAAAGCCGCTTGAGAAAGTCCAAATGGACATTGTCGGGCCTTTACCTCTAACTAAGTCAAAATACAGATACTTACTTACAATTCAAGATGGTCTTTCTAAATACGCAGAAGCTTTCCCATTAGAAGCAATAGATTCAATTTCAGTGGCAGTTTGCTTAGCCAAAAATTACATTGCACGGCATGGTTGTCCAGAAACGATTCATACTGATCAAGGTAAAAATTTCTTGAGTAAAGTCATGGCAGAAGTATGTAGAATCTTCAGAATCCAAAAAGTCACAGGCTCAGCTTGGCACCCACAATCACTAGGATCTTTAGAGAGAGCACATCATGTATTTGTCGAATATCTGAAACACTATTGCACTAAGCACGACTGGGACTCGTGGATTCCATTCTGCATGTTTTCATATAATACCCAGGTCCACGAAAGCCACCAAATGACTCCTTATGAGATTTTCTATGGAAGAAAAGCAAGAGTGCCTTCTGCATTTGCACCTGAAAAACTTCAGCACAGTAAAGACACAGACTTTGACTATCTAGCTAGGAAAATGGCTTACACTCACGCTAAGGCAGTCGAAAATCTTGAGAAAAGTAAACAAAAATGTAAAGAGAGATATGATAAGATTTTGAATAATCAAGTATTTGAAGTAGGTGATATGATATACTTGCTCAAAGAACCCATAACAAACAAATTTGATCCACAATATCTAGGTCCATTTGAAATAATTGAACTGGTTGGGGGTGTAAATGTTAAAATTCAGATGAACAATAACGTCAAAGTAGTGCATAAGAATAAGATTAAACGAGCAACAATTCGCATAGATGATCCAGTTTGAGTTGCTCGCTGTCACTGCATGAAAACGACAGCTGATGAGTTGATTTACGTATATGCGTGATTCCATAGTAATACTGATATAGCATAAGAATATGGGTATTTTCGCTAAAAATCAACGGTCTGATTTCCATGCGTGCGGCTCTCGACCTTTTAACCCCATCCCTATCCCATAAATTTACTATGCTGAGTACTAGATAATAAGTGATGAAGTATGAAAGAAACAGTCGAGTGAGAATTTCGAAAAAAGTTGTAAACAACTTTTTTTTCTTAAGGGTGGAGGTGTGACGGATGAATAACCTAACTTTACCCAAATATCGACCTAGCCTAACCGTAAGGCTCGCGCGTATATCAAATCTTGCCGTATATACTATGGTCATCACATTTGGACAATGCGCTAGTTATTATAAGAATATGTAACATAATCATTAACCGAACATAAGATTGCCAACAATATGGACCAAACATCATCCATCACCAACATCCAGCAACGAGCGCGCCTCACACCTACGCAGCTACACACACAACACCATAGCCAACAGCTGCTCTGCCCTGGCCACCGCCATGGCTTTGCTGGGGGTCAAGCCACCACGAGAGCAAGAGAGACGACAACTTGCTATGCAGCGGCACTGCAGTTAGAAAGAGATGCAACGAGATGCGTGGGTGTCGAAGAGGGGACGCGTCGCTGCAACGAGAGAGCAACGCTCCGATTTGAAGCTGAGCGCGGCAGAGCCCACGCGACCGTCTGAATATTCACATCATTCTGTATTCGCTCATACAAATTGTGTTAAAGCCGTTACAATATATCATCATTTATTAGTTTAATTACTAATTTAATCATTTCACAATCCTGCCCTTCAGTTTCAAGTGCACTTTGTATATTTAATTCGAACCCGTTCCAGTGGTAAAGTAACTCTCTGTAGAATCCCCTTCTGGGACGTAACATTGTCTTATCATGAGCTAATGTTCACATGAATAGGTCCAACATATTTTCATACCAATGTTGACTACAGTATGTGATTGTGTACTAAAGGTTTGAGGAAGCGAAGATACAAATAGGAAGAAATGAAATACATTTCTGCTATGAGGATTTCAATGCGAGACTTATTTTTTTCATACTCTTGGGCCCTAGTTTGACAACTTCTGATTCTGAACTCTTATAGTAACTTGTTCTGAACTTTCTCCGCGGTTTCCTAACCTTGTCCACTGTTATCTAGAATTCTTTGACGAGATCCTGGAACAATTGAGAGATCTTGATTCGCCTATCCTATGTAGCTCTTCCCTGGTGGAAAAAAAGAGCGCATTACTGCAGTAGTACTACATAGCAGTAATACTGCATCGTACTACTACAGTGCCTCTACTATAGAAGTACGTGGTTGCGCAGTACTACTGCGGTTTTTTTTCTACGAGGTTTGGAATGATGAGTCAAGAAACCATGGAAATCGAAGGAGATATTCTTGGTGGATCTCCATGATTATAATATTCGTTAGCAAAATCGAAAAATACTACTGAAAAATGAGGTAGAAAACGGCTGTTTTTACGAGTCACTGTGTCTTTCATTCGACGACGTTTCGGTAGCTGTTTTGCTACCCTCATCAGGTCTTCAAGTGATGCATATATGATTGTAAATGAATAATCTATCAAGAAAACGTTCACTACAACACCATTCGATTCATTCGACTTGGACCATTTTTTACCTGAGACAGTGATCACATTGGAATTCGGTCTTTTTCTTCAACATTGTGCGATGAAAGTCGTGTGGTTTTCTATGAAATGCTGGAGAATTTTCCAACGTTATGATATTTTTTTTAACGTATAAGAGTCATACCTGTTGTCATTTTCTGTATTTGTATAATGCTGTTGTTAGAAAGTCCTCTTTAAAAATCATTTATCGTTGTTCTGTGAGAATTATTTGAAATGAAAAACATTCTTCATTTGATATTATATGAGCACAGGGGAAAACGTTAGAGCTGTCGATCTATTGACAAAAAGTCGTGACATCTTTGTATCGATTGTGATTATCGATTAGTGATCTTAATAACTGAATATATAGTACTAGAGATAACGTAGATTTCTGCACGAGTGATCTAGCCACTCAATAAAAAATACTACTGCTGATATAAAATGGTACATGCAACAACAATAAGGACCAATTTCAGTGACCCCCCCCCCCAAGCGGTGTATAACAGCTTGTAGGAGCTGATATTTATATGAATGCTCATCTTCACACCTGTCGCCATTACTTTACCTGATACTCAACATTATCCAGGCAGTCTTGGCCATGCTTTGGTTCCATACAACTGCTAGATTCTTTGGTTTCGAAGACATCAAACAGAGGCACAATCTTATTCTGCTTGTTGTTAGTGAAAGTCACTTCTACAAACGTACTGTCTTCACTAACAAATGAATGAGTTTTGGCCATACTTGCTATGTACACTTAGTTCCTGTTGAAGTTTGAAGAAGATAATACTTAATCAATTACTGTAGAGATCTAAATATATCTAATACATCAAACTCCGAGGCTCTTGGAAATTGGTAAACCAATAGATGAAAACTGAGCAGAACTATCCATTACCAATCCCAAGGTGTATTTGAACATTCAAGTAAAACCCTCCTTCATGCCAACCAATGATACAGTGCATATTGCCAGTTTCAGACTGGCAAATGCAATCTCGAATATCAATTATCAATCATCTTTCTTCCAAGGTGTCCAGAATCTGTTCCAAATCTGAAGTTTTGAATATGAAGGAACGTAACAAATATACATTCATTGTTTACATTGGCATAAAGAATGTTAAATAGAGATGATAGAATCAAAGAGGAAGACAAGCTGACCTGAGATCTATTGCCTCTTCAGTTTTATTTCTAAA
Source organism: Eretmocerus hayati (assembly GCA_029851415.1). Taxonomy (NCBI): domain Eukaryota; kingdom Metazoa; phylum Arthropoda; class Insecta; order Hymenoptera; family Aphelinidae; genus Eretmocerus; species Eretmocerus hayati. The sequence goes on from CM056744.1 coordinate 47,421,578, forward strand.
GAGATTTTTAACCAAAGATGGCTGTCCCCGAACTTACAGAACTCATTGCTGTTTCAAAATTGCAAAGAATGTCTTCCTTGCCTGTGAAACTTCTTTCTAATGCTCGGTTGTAGGAATTATGAATTTCCTGCATTCTTGTAATTAGACTACCGAGTGAAACATGATGCAGAATGATAGGTTTTCTCCTCGTGTGATCATGCAGCAATTGATTCCACAGAGTAATTCAATATTAACTATTAAGAAGAAGAGGGATGTCTCCTTTAAACTTGTATACTAATTGTGATCTGCACGTATTGGATTACATCCAAGTATGTTAGAGTGAGAGCCTGAGAATTGACTAAGAACTCTAGGAAGCTATAGCAAGCCGAACAAGTGAGACTTTATGAGGTGACTAATGGCCGAATCCATGTAAGATTAGGCAGCGAAAAAAGTTGGGGTCACGGATATTTCTGACGATGAAGTATATCGTTCTTGAGACGAGATATTGAGACACGTATTTTTTTGTTTCGCCTGAATCGATTTCCTGTCAGAGCTACGCGAATTTGGAGATCGGGAGCTGCAAAATCAATTTTAGAAAAACTGACACTTTGAAATCAGTAGAGATGCAATAATTCCTATGCGACTTCGAATATTCAGCTGAATCTTGTTGGATATAGTTACTAGGTAGATGTTGCATGCAAATTGACACTTATTAGGTTGGAATTGCCATTCGGATCCGAAAAAACTCGTTTTTTACGAGAAATTAAAAAAAATTAATTACTCAAAAATACCATCGTGAATTTCTTTGGTGAATTTCCTGGGGGTATTTGATGACATGATGTTTCAGAGAGTACTCTCAGAGTCGGCGCTAAAAGCTTCAGATGACCAAAAAAAAATATTTTTCGGAAAAGAAATTTTTCTTGTCACAAATAGGTTCGGGCAACCTTCAAATAATAAATATTGGCTGAATAGTAGTACCTACACAGTACAGTACCTGCAAATATCTACAGAGACTCAATTCCTCCAACTTATCTTGCACAGAAAGTAAGCACAGTGTCTAAGCTTGTTGAAAGTGCTATATGAGCAAAAATGTTTTCAGTCTCATATCACTGCCAGTGGTGGATAACACTTACTGGAAAAACGTAGACGTAGAGAAAATTAGACTGAAAGCATTTTTGCTCATATAGCCTTTTCAACAAGCTTGACCACTGTACTTACTTCCTGTGCAAGATAAGTTGGAGGAAATGAGTCTCTGTAGATATTTGCAGGTGCTGTACTCTGTAGGTACTACTTTTCAGCCAATATTCATTATTTGAAGGATGCCAGAACCTATTTGAGACAATAAAAAATTTTTCTCCCGAAAAATAAGTTTTTGGTCATTTCGAGCTTTTAGCGCCGACTCGGAGAGTACCCTCTGAAAAATCATGTCATCGAATACCCCCAGAAGATTCACCAAAGAAATCCACGATGGTGTTTTTGAGTAATTAATTTTTTTCAATTTCTCGTAAAAAACGAGTTTTTTCGGATCCGAATGGCAATTCCAACCTAATTAGTGTGAATTTGCATGCAACATCTACCTAGTAACTATATCCAATCAGATTCAGCTGAATATTCAAAGTCGCATAGGAATTATTGCATCTTTACTGATTTCAAAGTGTCAGTTTTTCTAAAATTGATCTTGCAGCTCCCGATCTCCAAATTCGCGTAGCTCTGATAGGGAATCGATTTAGGCCAAACAAAAAAATACGTATCTCCTCAATTTGTCTCAAGAATGATATACTTCATCGGCAGAAATATCCGTGACCTCAACTTCTTTCGCTGCCTGATCTTACATGGATTCGGCCTAATACAAGATGTCGATAGATTGGTGTTTTAGAAAAGCGTGTATGGTAGTTGAATGACCAATTGTATGAGGTGCAATATTTGCTCACTCTATCATCACCAAGTTTCGTAGATGAGTATCCTTGAACATTCCGCGGTAGTCAAACGATGATGTTCCTCAGTACCTGGATTTTCATTCGTCTGCAAATATCTTCGGCTCCGGGAAGCTGGCATGTCAAGGTCGGAACCGGGTAAAACTAATTCAACAAAAAAACGTTCTCACATAGCGGACCAAATTTACCTATGTGCAATTTTTGTGTTCTCCGCTTCTTTTTCGAGTTATTCGCAAAATAAGTTGGGATACCGTGTGCAAGAGTCAATGACTATTCCTGTTGGCATAATGCAACTTGAAGAAAATATAGAAAGACGGATCGGTAGATTTTTTTGTGTTCTACCAGCGAACGTTGAGAAATCTGCGGAACCAGTAATATTAATTAAATGAAATCAATAACAAGATTTCTCAGTTGAACTCCCCGCTCGGATGGAGGTCGACGCCACGATCATGCGCAAAACGTCGATCCACGATTGCCAACCAATGTTTTAGTTTCGTTATCGTGCGTGGAATGCTGGAACAGGAACTATGCAGCGTTTTGCTATTGTTGAGTTGACAATCAGTTGACATCAACAAGTATCTCCGAAATCTCCACATTTAAAGTCTCATAAATAATGTCTTGATTGCTGTTCCAGGAACTGTCTTTTCTGAACCATGTGAGATATCCATCTATTGAGTAGTGTCTCTGCTTAGTGAAATTAGTACAAAGTTATCGGAATATTTCCACATGCTTCAGAGAAAGATGGCTGCTGCTCAATACATTGACATGACTTTCTATCAACTAGCTGAGACGTATCACCCAGACACCAATAAGGAGGATCCAAATGCAAGTGAAAAGTTTCAATAAGTGTCTCAAGAAGCTGATGAAGTACTCAGAGAGTAGTCTGGCTCATGGGTCACAACTGCCGAACGAATGGTATTGGGAACTACACTTGCTGGAAATGGACAAAAACAGGTCTTCGTGACTAATTGCAATTTCAAGTTAATAATGAATCCTAAAGAGCTGTTCAGGAGAATATTTTGAGATATTGGTTCCAAAAGTAGCGATTTCTGTGATTTTGAAGATGATGCTGAGTCCAAGTTCACATTCTGCCCATTTTCTGAAGTACATGGCTCGATATTTTAAATCATTTCATGTGAGTCATCTTCAACAGGTAGTAATGAATTTGAAAGTCATGAGCTGCCAAAGGTGTCGGTGATGGACTGCCGAACGAATGGTATTGGGAACTACACTTGCTGGAAATGGACAGAAACAGGTCTTCGTGACTAATTGCAATTTCAAGTTAATAATGAATTCTAAAGAGCTGTTCAGAAAAATTTTTCGAGATATTGGTTTCAAAAGTAGCGATTTCTGTGATGTTGAAGATGATGCTGAGTTCAAGTACACATCTTGTCCATTTTCTGAAGTACATGGCTCGATATATTGAATCATTCCATGTGAGTCATCTTCAACAGGTAGTAATGAATTTGAAATTCATAAACTGCTAAAGGTGTCAATGATGGACATTAATATCATTGAGTAGACACATGCCCAAAATGACAAGGCTCTACATGTGAACTCAGATTTGAATCAGTAAGATGTTATTACTGTAATGGAACTGGAATGGAGAAAGCCAAGTCGTAAGTATTTCCACAAGTTATCAAGTTTAAACTCTGTTGACCAAATATCCGGTCTTGTACATTTAACATTCAACCACAAGTCAGAATCATGATGGCGCGTGTAACGGCAAAATTGGTATACTGTCAATAACAATTTCTAAAAATAAAGAGCAAGGAGACCAATAGCACTGCGCTCTGCAGGTCATTCTTCTACAATTTATAAAAGGAGGTTCATCGTCATCGGTGCTAAATTGAGACCAAAAATTTTGCACCGATGTTGACGAAACTTCTTTTAAAGTTTGTAGAACAATAATCCACGTGCCGCGCTACTATTGGTTTCTTTCCTCTTCGATCTAAGAAATTGTTGGCAATATGCCAATTTTACCGCTACAGGCGCCACCATCGCTTGCAAGAAGGTAGAGGGCTCTTTTAAGCCACTCAATTTAGAAAACTACTACCTCTTTCTCTTCTCTTACATTTACACCAAGATTACTGTGAAATCAGTTTTTGACAAGAGGAGACTATCTATCAGTTCATCTATTGCATCTTCTGTTAACCAAAGTAATCTTCGATTTCTATCCAGGTGCAACGACAAAAAGACAGTACTTGTGTCTGCTGGTATTCAAGATGGACAGATCGTATGTGTAACATCAGGCCCTAGTCAAAGTAATTAGGAAACCTAGAAGAGTCGGAATTTGGACAACATATCTTGCCATGATCTTGTAATCGTTTTTCACTGTTTAATTCGTGATCGCGACAACTCACTTGAAAGGACTGTCAGACTACCAGTCAAAACCTTCTTCAATTGGTTTCGGGCATATTGATGTCCGCTGCCAGGCAGCACCTAGCCAATGCACAAAATCTGGAATATATTGGATTCAACAAGTCATCTTTCACGTGGTACTCGCTACCCTTCTCTTTTTGTCTCGCGATCCTTAGAAAATCTCAAAATTAAACTGGGTTCAAGAGAAATGCACTCTAATAAGTTGGACGTTTTATTATGATTCTTTTTGTTATTCTGTGCGCAAAAATGGCCGTTTAGACGCAAGTGTGCGTGTGCAAATGGCCCATTTGGGCACGGATTCTCATTTGCACAGTGCGCAAATGACTCATTTGGACACGGTAGTGCGCAAATATCCATTTGCGCACTGCGTAAACGATGAAACAGTGTGCAAATGGGACGTTTACGCACAGTTTGCTTACCAAATTTGGATTGATGGTTGATCATCCTATACTCAATTAGTATATTATAATACAAGGGCGCAAACGATGGTTTTCGCACTTCGAGTGACTTTTTTAGGCCCGAGCCGCAGGCGAGGGTCTAAATAGTCACGAGAAAGTGAAAACCATTGCGCCCAAGTATCATAATATGTTTTTTGATCTTCTGGGAGCAAATGAATAGCGAAAAACAGTGTGCAAATGACTCATTTGCGCACAGACGATCAAAAAGATATATTTGACTAGAGTGAGATTTGTAGATTTATGGCTGTAAATATGTAGAAAAATAACAAGAATCTGGATATGTTGAAAATCATGCCTAAATGCAAGTAGTACAAGCAAGTAAAGTAAAAACTGCTTCAGTCTTTTTCAAGACTTTTTTCTTATATATTTTTCAAAATTTTTTTTCAGTCGGGGGGCTCCGCCCCCCGAACCCCCCGGCGGGGGCTTCGCCCCCTGGACCCCGCACTGCGCCCTTCTCCACGCCCTAACATCATCTCCGGTCAAAGGAGTGATTAACCGACATATTGTGGATATTCAATTTACTTTGGATAATACTAGACATTGTGAAACCATAATTATAATCAAAATATGGGTGTTTCAACGTGATGACGATAAGCTCTGTCCCGTTCAAAATAATACATGAAGTATACGATTTAATGGATCTACGGATCAATTTCTCGTAATACTCAATATAACTGAAGAGAACAGAAATTAAGAGAATTCCTTCACCCCAGAGCAAAAAAATCCGCGACTTTTTTCTAGGGTTTTGGGCGAGTTACATTTTTGCTCACAGCAATAACAAAAAATATCGTAAGCAACTCGGGTGCCGACATTTGCGCTCTCGTCCCCGCACTCGTGTGCAAATGGTCCGTTTGCACACTCGTTGAGGGGACTCGTGCGCAAATATCTGTTGGCACCCTTGTTGCTTAATATACTATTTTCCATAGTCTCTCGCAACCGTTGTTCGATATAAAATCTTATATGCATATGAAATTTATTTAAAGAGTCATTGAAATTCCGGAACTAGGAGAAGACTTATAGTTTCACCAAAGGATTTGTTAAAATCTAACATTTTCTGGATCTACGTGAATGTTTGCTCCAGGAATGTATTTGCTGAAGCAACGAAATAAATAGACTCTGATTGTTGAAAGTATATCAGTTACATATTCCAGATTATAAACAGTTGCAATCCGAGACAGACACTAATCATGGAAATTCCTGACCAAAAATGGAGATATCATCAGCTCTCAATATCAGTCAAGTCCATCTTGCGAAGTAATGCCAGTGATTTGTGATGGAAAACACGTCCATTGTGCCAACTGGTGCAATTTACATATTACGCATGACGAGATCGAAAGGATTTCCCATCACCAATGCCAAAATAAAAGACCAGAGAAATTTGTACAATCGGAATGGTTCTCAAAGCTTTCGTCTTTCTTTTTCTTGACCGCTGTTTATACCACAATCCTTGAATTGTTCAAGTGTACGAGACATATTTTTCTTCAATTTCAGAAGTTACCTTCTCAATCAGACCTGCAATGAGATACTTCTTACCATTGGCTATCAACTGTGCTGGTAGCGCATTCAATGAAATGTTCAATTCCTTTTCTTCGAAGTCTAACGCTAGGTATTCGCCTATAACGAGAGTATTTTCAAGTTCGACCTCATTACAAGTTAAACACATATTGGAATGGAAGTACTCCGAATGCAAGTAATTTTCAAGGGTTTTCCCTTCCCGGACATCCTCGTCACATCGGATCTCCATGATGACCAGTCGGTACTCTACCACGCCACAATTGGTACAATCAACTCTGTGATCGTAAGACGTGTGCTGGTGCATCAGTTTATCAAGGTAAATTCCTGGCGTGTAGTCACAAAGAAGGTGATCCAATTTGTTTTTTTTCCAATATGCTTCACAAAGTGAAGCTCTCGTTTTGTTCAGATCTTTTAATTTTTGCGACGCACAGAGCGTAAGAAGCACACTTCCTCTCCACATTGTGGTAATTCATTGGAATCACATAAATTTCGAAAGTCTGTAAAATTTCGGTACCCGTGCGCCAATATCCTCACCAAAGTATCACATACTGATGTATCTTGCAGAACATATTTGTGACCTCCGACGACGCAAGGGCGGTTTTGTCCATTCTCGATGATTGGATTGCATTTTTTTGTTTTTTTCCCACGCGCTTCACGATGCGTTACACGAATCCCTGCGTTAGGTGTAGTTTATCATCCCTGGCTCCGTTCCGCCTTTTGCTGATCGTTGAAGGGTGACAAGACGTTTTTGGCGACGTTTCCTCTGGCATCTATAAGATCTTGATCATGATTATTGTCGCCTGTTGGACTCTTGTCCAGATCATCAGTGAACGGATCAGCCGGACCACTAGCATTACGATCTCTCCATCGTTCTTCATAGCTTAGTGAACGATACCTGTTTTCCGTCCTTATTCTTGTCATTTTCGATTTTAAAGTCTCATCGAGATCTCTTCCAAATTTCATATTGGTTTGAACAGCCGTGATACTCTTTTCAAAAAAGACCGGAATGGGTACGGGATTCTTGAGTTCGAGTAGAGTACTTACGTAGGAATCCGACGTTTTCGTAATAATTCCGAATGGGTCAAGGTTTTTTGGTTTAGTGAAAATGTTCGTCCACAATGGAAATTCATGTATGAATGGTTTGAAGACTTCGTTATACCTGCAAAGCATAGTAAGGATTCAATTTCCCAATTTTTTCATCCGATGGTTTATCAAAGTCTTTAAGGGCCGTGTCATACAAATGCTGTTCAAATTCCTTGAGAATATCTGAGGGTTGTGGAAAGAATATGTCGTTCTGAAAAGTGGTTTGTGAGACTAGAGGCACATCTGGATAATCCGTTCTCATGTTATCTTTAAGTGAGTCGAGGTGGGTTTGTATGATGGCATTTTGGTATGGGTAAGTTGAGAGAGCTATTATGTGCTTCACACCTTCTTGGAACATCTTCCAATCTTGCATCGCACTGGGATACCTTGAACCGTTCTGGTAGAATTTGAGTACTTGGCAAGGTTTGTCTCCGAAGAAAAACGACATTGATGCAATCAGTTTAGAAAAATCCGTTTGGATGGCAGTATCCGGTAATTCTGGTGATCCAGTATCGATGAACTCGAAGCAGAGAATAATGTAGTAATCTAATGTCATGCGATTTATGCCCAAACTTATTCCAGCTAGAAGGTCAGACGAATACTCTACTATTATCTGATCAGGAGGTGGGACATTATTCTTAACAATCACCATTAGAAAATCTAATGCTGACAGTTTACCAATTTTTTCAGTCAGGACTTGAGCTACTGCAAAGCGTTCCGAATCGTGCACTGTCACAAATGAGTAACAATGTACTGGTTGCAAGATATGATTCCTCATGCGGCTCTTCTGTATAAGGTTACCGATACACAATAGTATTACATAAGTTCAGTACAGTAAGCCATCCATTTTCGTCAAGTCCCTGTACAAATTCAATTGCTCGGGCAAAATGTAGATCCAACGAAATTCATCATCATCCAACTCTCTTTTAATGTTCTCGTATTCCTTTAAGCATGCCAAATTGTGAATAGAGTCGAACTGATCGACAATTTCATCCTGTGAGCCTTCGTTCTGAGTAACATTATCAGACCAATCAGTAGGCTCCATTTCTCCGTCAACGGCCCGGAGATGGTCTGAATTGCTTCGTACATTCTCTTGCCGTTTATCACTTGATTTATCTGAATTGCTTTGAACATTCTCTCGCGATTCCTCACCTGATTTGATGCATCTCAATCTAGTCAAGATTCCCCTCTTTCCCTGTATATCTTTCCTTCTATCCTGGGATAGTGTGATGTAAATATTTGCAATAGTCATTCTTCCATTTAACTTTCTGAAGGCCTTTTTCCAAACTGGGTCACTTCGCGGTTTGAGATTGCATTGCCTAGAGTTTCTCGTGTTTCGCTAGTCGTCATTTCTGACTTGAATAAATCCAAATCTTTCAGGGCATCGATAATTTCTTCACTTGAAACTCGTGATATTTTACCTCGTTTTTTTTCTCGGGTGTAATTTTTTTCGGATTCTTCATTTTCTTCAAGATAATATTCTACCGCAACTGGTGCCATCTCTTCCTGGAATTTAGACCCGAATTGTTCATCTTTGAGTCTGAAGATTCCCGAGGATATGATATAGTGCTCAAGATATACAATGATAAGAGTCAATTGAAAATTAATAAGATCTCCTTTTGACAAACTATACGCATGAAAAAGAACGATGCGAAAGAAAGAGAATGCTCTCCGTCTTACCTCCACTTTCCCCGGAGGGAATCTTATTATATTTTGTCACATAATTTAGAAGTATTGATTCAAGGTAAGCCACATCCAGAAATAGATTGAGGTGCATCTATCAAAATTTTCCAGTAAACTGGACTTGTATGAAACAGTAATGGTGCAAACCATCGATATTAAGAGTGCTCTCTACCTTCTGGAAAGCGACGGTGGCGCCTCTAGCGGTCAAATTGGTATATTGCCAATAACAATTTTCAAAAACTAAGTAGAAGGAAACCAACAGTACCGCCGACTGAGGAAATTTTTCTGCAAATTGAAAAAAAGTTTCATCGAGACCGGTGCAAAATTGAGCTCACAATGTTGCGGGAGAGATTCGACAACTCTAAGAAAAAGTTCCCGCATCTTTGTGGACTCAATTTTGCACCGATATCGATTAAACTTCTTTTTAATCTGCAGAATCGTCATCCGCAGTCGGCGGTACAATATTGGTTTCCTTCTTCTTTGTTCTTGGAAATCTTCATTGGCAATATACCAATTTGACCGCTAGAGGCGCCATCATCGCTTTTCAAAAAGGTAGAGAGCACTCCTGAGGAAAGTGTACACCTATTTGTGGAATGCCTACACTATTTGTGATTCAATTTCTCATATTACATACTTTAAAATATCTATTCATGCATTTTTCATGGTTGATCTTTATGGACCTTGACTCAAATCCGAGAAGAAATTCTCGGCACTTGTCCCAAAATCACTACTTATTCAAAAGTGGTTTGATTGTTCCGATTTTTCAATGAATCGATTGGACCGCAACAGAGCACTAGAAACCACTGTGGAGCGTTTCCAAATATTCTTGAACGGTTTCGCTCTTCTAGTTATAGTTGCACGTGTATCTCATCATGCAGGTTAGGCACATCGTACTTTTGTAAAATGTAATACACAATACAAGAAGATTTTGTAGGGTATTGGAACGAGATAAGACTTTCTCGAACGAGAAGGTGAGGTCAAAGGGGACATTATCATATAAACATCTACCCTATCATGAAAAATCACATGCATCATGTAATCTACATTGTTCCTTGTGAGTTACTGTTAATTTGAATTGTTTCATTACCTCACTACATCTATAGAATGTATTACATGCTTAAGTTCTTAGCTAGCCAAAAAGTTGTGAGTGGAGCAAAGCCTATATAACCACCAGTAATCATTCGGATGTTTCATATCCAAGCTAACATGAATTCTTTTGATTGCATACCTACTTGTCAAAACATCCGGAGCCCTATTACAAGGATCTTCCAGTCAATTGGAAGGGTGGAATTGGCGAGCCACAAGATGAGATCGAAATCCACCAGGTCAATTATGTTACTTTGTAATCTTTATTCATCGCTGTATGTACAATTACACTTTTGAGTATTTGAGGAGCCTCCCCAAGGTAATCGATGAAGTTCTCATGTTCCAGCCTATATTCAGCATCGAGCTAGGTTGAAGCATCGCTGTCTGAAATTGCTCATTATTGAATATTCATAGATATCCTCACTGATATTGGAGAAGTTTTCCTGATCCAATTTCAAGGTCAATCATTCATCCCCAACATTAACATGCACTTGTTGGATTGTTGTCACTCTTGTTTAATCGTTGAATACCTATTCAGTATAATGATTGATCACATTCCTCGCTTTGGCATTCTTTGATGAACTAGATAGCTATTATGTCCTTAATTACCTGCAGCGGAGCGGTGGAATTGAGCCTGGCAATCAAATATCTTGTCAAAACTCAAAGGTCCGTGCGTTTCATGCCTGCATGCCTATACAGAATTCAGTCAAGCGCGATGTGAGCCAAACTACCGAGATATTCATCGATTCTCATTTCATTTCAAACTTTGAGAACTATCGCTGAGAGTAAAGTGATAGGTTGCATCTCCGCTAAATAGTTCCCAGCCCTCACAAGTGCTTAATGATAAAACAATTGCAAATGAGGACGGAGCCGCTCAAAAATTCAAAATTGTCGCCTATAACGAAACTCGTAATCTCGTAATCGTCTGTTCGGCCCCGGGTGCACCGGCTGGTGCGTTTGCTTGGATGAAAATATGGTTGCATATTACATGGCGCCACGTACGGATGAACTTTTCATTCCTAATTTTGATCGGTCGTACAAAACGATACTCTCACCCTTGTGTACGAGTTGTAAGGGTACCGACTCCAATTGAATGTTGGAAGAATACAAAATCGTCCGAATTGCTCTTTGTGGTTATAGATTATTGGATTAATTCGTGATAAAATTTCGTTACGGAAATCTTGAAAGGATTGGGAAGAATTGTTTATCCACAATCGTCATGGTTCCACGGTCGACCACATGGAAAATAATGATGAAAATATTGATGAACGAGCTTAGCCCATTTGAGAAATATTAATCAACGTATCTTAGCTCATTTTAGAGCTTGTTCCAAAGTCTTCAAAATGAGCTGAAGTACGTTTCATTTTAGAAATTGGAGCCAAGCTATCACAATTTTCGCAAGAAAAGATTTTTCTTGCTATTAAAAGTGTGTGCGCCCAATTTGTCCCCGATAAGAAGAGAGGCCTATTTCCACAAGATTACGCGGGTTGTCCGTAGAATCGGGATATTCCGGCTCTCAGACCTCTACATAAAAGATACTTTATATAGCTCATTGTGTAGCTTCTTTACCCCCTTGCAAACTTCTGGAATTCAATCGAAGTATTTTATTGAAGTGAAGAACGAGTTCGAAAAAAATATGAGGGGAAATTAGGAAAACTGCACTTCTTACAGTATTAGTTTGAAATTGGAGTTTGCAATTGTACGAAGTATATTTTGGAGTGAAGGACAAAAACAAATAGAATTAACTAAGGTACGTTGAGATTGGTTGCGCCAATATGTTTTGTATAATTTTTGGTGACTTAGCAAAAAGAAGTAGAAACCGAAAACTATTTTTCTTGTTCTATGATAGAAGCCGTACATTTCTTATGAAGAATGCACGGGCATTTCGAATAGGTCCAAACAGGAAAACATTTATGCTCTCATATTTCAACGTAACTGACATAAAAAAATGTGTTGCAAGGTCTATGGGTACGTCTGTACACTCCAGAACTTGAGCGGGGGCAAATTAGGCACAGGTACCTTAGTGCTGGGGTTGGAACCTATCTATATATATATATTCTTCCCGCGCTGAGTGAGGATACGGAGGCACCATTGGGCTTCATGCTGTCGGCAGTCTACCTGGCGAGTGATTGGATATGCCTGGCCTTACCTGTTCGAGGGCGTGGTAAAGCAAAACTTGAATGGTATAGTTGCAGAGCCTAGCTAGCAACACAGTGGTTCTTAGAAAGTTTTAACAGAAGTCTTGCGACATGAATTGGAGGGGCTCTAGGAGGGCAAACTCGAGAAAAAGTGTCTGAAGAGTGGAAATACCCTCCTCCAGAGTCTAAAAGTTGGGGTTTCATTTGTGATGTGGCAAATGAAATTATCTATCACACTCATTTATATTTAGACGGACTTACATCCTAGACGCAAATTCTCTCGCGCTATGGAGACACGACTCCGAGACCTCAGGAACTCTGCTCTCTGCAACTCTCGTTCACCTACCGTAATTTCACCTAAAGGGGCAAGAAAAGGGGAGGGAACGCAAATACTGAATAATCAATCCAAATTTATAATAAAATAATCTCGGAAATATATTCTGCACACGCTGCTTTTACGCGATCGATACAAAAATCTACATATCAAATGCTTCGCGACAACATATTCGCGAAATGAATCTAACATTCACTGAAAGATTCATGATTATCAAACATCGAATTGTTCCCAAAATGTCTCTCGAAATGTCTCTCAAAATTTCCTGAAAATACACGAGAATTCACTTCACTGATTCGGCACACTGTCTCGGCAAACGCTGACAAACCTTGGACTCCAAAATTGAGAGAGAGCACGCTGCTCCGAAACACACTCAAGATGGCTGCTCCGCGGCAATCTCCACGCCACGCTTACAACGCGAGGCAGAATGTCTAATTGCCCTCGCGCGAATTTCACACCCCTAAGCTGGGTGACCACGACACGCCCGCGACTGCTGGGGTGTGCTGGAGTCTCGGCAAACTTTCAGAATGCACTCCAGCACCGTCAGCCTCCCCAGGAGTCCGCAGTTCGGCAAAGCCCGACGAGGGCACACGCGCGCACGAGGCTCTCGAGACGCACGCGAGGGAATCCACTTATTCACTAAAAAGATCAGAACCACTCACCGTTCATGTTCGGCATTCTAGCTAGACTGACCCTTTCGGCATTTTCACTGGATCACAGTTATAATTTCTGTTCGACATAGACGAAATTTGAAACATGTCAAGCCCTCGGCCTCAACTACTCATCAAGGTCAGTCCTGGGTACAGTTAAATCTCAGGCAATCGAATCTCAACATCCATCTACACTCAGCTACCTGAGTCTCGGCAACCCTATCAAGAGATCTGCTCTAACTCGACAAATGGGTTGAAATTCGATAGAACCCAACTAACACACGTCACGGCCCTCTGCTACTCCTACAATAGTCGACATGATCCTCAACATCGTGGGAGCACCCAAGAAGAATACTCTAGAAAATTGCAGAAGATCCCACGAGCGCCGTACCACTCAGTTGAGTGAGTCTCGGTGGGCTGAACTCTCTCTTCTCCCCATTTACGTTTCCCCAACTTGGCAAATATAGCTCAAAATCCCGTTGACAACTCAAAGAGAATCCTACTCGGCAATCCTCAGACACCCGCACGGCACTCCACGAAATTGATTATGCTGATGCACTTCCCAGAAGACCCTTCCAGGAACCCTTGATTATGCACACGCGCTACTAAACTCAGTTCACTGAGTCTCGGCAATTTTCCCTAGTCGATCACGCCTGAATTTTCACAGGATAATCCCCAAGAGATCCTAACTTTCGTCTACTATAGCCCACAATGAGGATTGGGGACAAGAGAAATTCTCCAGGATTTCCTTGGGAAGGATAGTAGGTATTCTCAGAAGATGTAGGATGATCAGAATCGGCAAAATCCCAAATATATTCAAATATGATATTCAAAAATATTCACACGCATGCAAAGGAGAATAAGTCAGCATACAAGGGAACAAAAAAATTTCTCCAACTTGGAAAAATCCATTCGGGGACCGGTAAGCCTCGATAAGATGCTATGGGGGAACTCTGTATGAGATGAGATTATCTCAGACAAAGATTAGACAAGCTATCTCTACGGAGTCCTAGGCATCAGGGCTGCAGAATGGGTACAAATGATTAAAACTGGGGGCAAACAAATTCACATTCACTATGACCATGGTGTGAGAGAGGGTACTACTCTACCACTTTACGCGATGAGCCTCGTACGCACGCAGGAAATGGAAAAATCAACGATTTTTCCCGGTTGACGCACTTGAACAATTCCTTAGCATACCTAGCGTGCACTGCTACAATCTGAAACTCGGCAAGAATCGTTCAGAAATTTTTAGAAGTGGCAAAAGTCCACTGAAAATAATTTTCAGAACGGCAAAACACGTTCAGATTTTTTTTTCAAAGTGGCTAAGTGTACTCAAAAAAAATTCCTACATACAGCAAGAGTCGTCCAGAAATTTTTGAAAGTGGCAAAAGTCCACGTAAAAATTCTTCAGAACGGCAAGGGTGCGTCCAAAGATTTTTGCGAATGGCCAAACACGTTCAGGAATTACCGAAAGTGCCTAAAGTGCACTCAGAGAATTTCTACACACGGCAAAAGTCGTTCATAAATTTTTAAGAGCGGCAAAAGTCCACTGAGAAATTTTCTAGAACAGCGAGAGTGCGTTCAAAAATTTTTCCGAACATTTGGGTCGCGTTCCGAGATGGCTAAAGCAGCCAGAACGCACCCAGGAATTCTTGGAGCAATTGCCAAGTCATGGCAGTACGCGTTACGGCGATAAAATTGCAGCACAATTTCTTCAAAGTTGCGTGAGTCCTGTCACGGTCGCCATTGTGACGTGGCAAATGAAATTACCTATCACACTCATTCATATTCAGACCGACTTATATACTAGACGTGAATTCTCTCGCGCTATGGAGACACGACTCCGAGATCTCAGGAACCCTGCTCTCTGCAACTCTCGTTCACCTACCGTAATTCCACCTAAAGGGGCAAGAAAAGGGGAGAGAACGCAAATACTGAATAATCAATCCAAATTTATAATAAAATAATCTCGGCAATATATTCTGCACACGCTGCTTTTACGCGATCGATATCAAAATCTACATATCAAATGCTTCGCGACAACATACTCGCAAAATGAATCTAACATTCACTAAAAGATTCATAATTATCAAACATCGGATTGTTCCCAAAATGTCTCTCAAAATGTCTCTCAGAATTTCCTGAAAATACACGAAAATTCACTTCACTGATTCGGCACACTGTCTCGGCAAACGCTGACAAAACTTGGACTCCAAAATTGAGAGAGAGCACGCTGCTCCGAAACACACTCAAAAGGGCTGCTCCGCGGCAATTCCCACGCTACGCTTACGACGCGAGGCAAAATGTCTAATTGCCCCCGCGCGAATTTCACACCCCTAACCTGGGTGATCACGACACGCCCGCGACTGCTGGGGTGTGCTGGAGTCTCGGCAAACTTTCAGAGTGCACTCCAGCGCCGTCAGCCTCCCCAGGAGTCCGCAGTTCTACAAAGCCCGACGAAGGCACACGCGCGCACGAGGCTCTCGAGACGCACGCGAGGGAATTCACTTATTCACTAAAAAGATCAAAACCACTCACCGTTCATGTTCGGCATCCTCAAAGATTTCCAAAATTGTCCTTCCAAAATTATTCCGGGCAATAGTAATTTTCAGGTTTCGGCCCTCGGGGCAAGGAGGCCCTGGCCGCGTGGCCAGTGCCACGGCTTACGGCCGCTCGCACAAGCACGTGCGTCTATATCAAAGACTATCCAACAAGTGTCACAATGGCCGGCTTCCTGCCGGCAAGAGCTCTTCTTCTTCTTCAATAAATGAAGCTCTCTGATTGGTCGGCAGCAATAATTTTGATTGGCTCTCAAACTGCCTGGAAGTCCATCATCGCCCTCTAGTGGCCGTGGCGCGGCAAATCATGGAATATGCGCTCGAGCACAAGGCCGCAAATCGGCAGCAAGATACAAAATTCACGGTGGAAATCTACTTGATTGTGGGTACGGCACTGTTTTCTCGCATCCACCAGTTGCATATCCTATCTCACTCACACTCACGGCAAGCATACGTAAACGTGGAGGCTCTGCGCAATTGGCTATTGCCTCCACTCTTCGTGCTTCCACTGCATACAATCTGGTACACAAGTATATAAATACCTATATATACTCGTCACGGCAACGCTATACCTATATGAGTACTCATCGCCGCAACGCTATACCGATATATACCATAACATACCAGCGGCAGGCAGATATCATCTCATAAACTGCCTAGGCAATCTCTCATATACGCACACACACGCATAATGACCTGCATGTGGCGCCTGCATGCTGAATTTCCTACCCAGCAGTCGATGTCCGGGTATCATCAGGGTCCCGGGTCGGCAAAGTGTGGTATAACCTACCCTGAGGTAGTTATACCGGTTGGCAGTGCCCTCGCGCCGGCAGCAACAACATGGCAGTGTGTCGTCTGCGCGAACTCGCATGCACATCATCATCATCGTCGTCGTCGTTCTCGGGATCACCCGGGTATCTAGGTGTCGTTGCGTGTGCTTGCCCGGGTGTGGGTAACACCCCTAGGTGCGTGCGCGATCACGTGGGTGTCGGCAGCGGGCTGGTGCATCTAGTGTGCATGCAACAGGTGTCTCATGCACCAATAACCTCACGCAAGCTGTTCGCACGAATGTGATGGGCTATTTGCGTATGGGGCAGCTGCCCGGATGGCAAATAGTCCTGGGACAACTTCCCTAGGTGCACGGCATCGTGGCAAGATTCCTGCATCGTCCCGTCGTCATCATCTCCTTGGAACCACCTTGGCACACCCGGGTCGGCGATAGTGTTGTGGCCTTGCGGGGCATGCGGGTGTGAAGTGCACAATCACGGGATAGTGCACTCATTATCGGGTGCACGGCTGTTGAGGGAGGGCTATGGATGCAGCATGGTGCTTGCGGGCACCGGCTTTTACCATTCTCCATCCCAAACACAGCATTTCAGTGCACGAGTGCAAAATTCCGTGTGCTTATTACATCTGCCTTCGCTCACCCGGGAGCGAGGGCCTCGGAAACTTTAATGCGTCGGTTGTCAGCTTGGCACGGGCCCCGGGTCCCTCCTGTGTCGCCGCGGAGTAGGTGCGCGTAGTGGTGGGCCTCAAAAGCCAAAACAGCATCCTAGGTCCTGGGCAGCCCACCCTGGGCTTCATCAGCTGGTGTTGTTGTCGTTGAGATGACCACCAGCCTCCGATACTCTGGTGGTTCCGTCTAACTCACGTGCAAGACGGGTGGCCTGCCCCCAGGCATGCCTGCCCGGCACCCATCTTCTCTCGGCATCGTCGTCGTCGTCTCGAGCAGCAGTACCTCAAAAAGAGACGTATTTTCGGTATAAATACGCGTTCAGAGGCTGCTGTCTCGAGACGCGACGATATAGTTCTCTTTACCCCACAACACGGCTGTGACGGTTTTTCACCGTCACATAACCCCCGGTTTAGGGGAGGGGGGGGGGGGTCCTCCGGAAGGGAGTGGTCTTGATCATGACTTCGGTGGCGCATTCTCGCCTGAAAGTGAACTCTCTCGCCGCTGCCTCGACCCGGCAGTTCGTAAATCAAAATAATAATCAATGATAATATGTTTATAGATTCATCATAGGGAGAATCACCCATTCACTCTCTCACACAATCACACTGAAGGGATATATTTCTACGGGGGTCCTACAGTTCAAGGATCTGAATAAAACGTCTACTGGGGAGGGAGATAGGCCCCACCTGGGCCCTAATGACATGGACAAAAATCTGCATTCGTTTACTAGGGAAGAAAAAATGGAATCCATAGCATCTTACTTCTCGGCAAAGCGTGGTCCCGCTTATGGTCACGGCAAAATTGCTGGACTCCGGCACTCTCGTTTGTCACCCTGAGAAGGGCGCCCTGGCATGGCATCGCGGCTGGTGAACCGATCCTAGGGTGGCCGGCTCGTGCCTTGATATGCAGCTCTTGGTATACGCGTCTCTTTCTTGGGCGGAGGTGCTGTATAACGAGAATCGAGATCCTTGTTCTTTTCGAACCTTCGACCGTAGTGTTGGACATCCTCCAACGTTCTGACTCCCTTCATTTCCAGGTACTCACGCAATTCCGGCAGCGAGTTTCGTCGTACGATCTCGAACACCTCTCGGTCGACCGGTGGTCTCTTGAAATGACCCAGGATTATCTTGATACACGTCAGATACTTGGCAACTCTCTCACCCTCGGCTTGAGTGCGGTGATGAAGCTCATGCATCACGTCTTGACGATCTAGACGCCCGAGATATTGATCCCTAAATGCATGCTTGAATTTGGGCCACGTCTCAAACTCATCTTGGTGGGTTCGATACCAACTACGCGCATCTCGGCTCAATGCTGCGGGCATTGCCGACAACATCTCGGCATCTGACACGGGTAGTATGCGCCTACAATCCTTCAAGTTCGCCAGAAAATCCTCCGGGACTTCTCGACCATCGCCTCCAAAGTTAATCTTTATGCTTTGCAGCATCTTGATAACTTGGAATGTCCGATCTGGATCTCGATCTGGACGACTCTGATTTGACTCCCCATCTGAAGTATCGCACTCAGATTCATCGCTGCTATATCGCCTACAATGTCTCCTGTCATTTCGTTTAGAACTACACGAATCGCGTGATCTCTGACGCCCACTCTGGCGTCTCGACCCATTCGAGTTTGAATTTGACCTCCCAATATGAAATGAGTTTCGCGACAAGGGACTACTGGAAGGGGTATCTCGGTTAAGACGACTGTCGCGCCCTCTATCGGCATCCCTCGGTCTCTCTGTCACGGCTATACCGCGAGTTACGACGACTTGGGTGATTTTCCGGAGTCCAGTTTCGTCTTGGCCGACTGTCACGTGATGCATTTTCCTCGCCCACACTCTCGTGAGTACGATTTAGTTCTCTATGAGTTTTGCAGGTTGGAATTTCGGCACGGCTACGACAATCCGCGTCAGAGCTGTGATGTCTGCGCTGGTCGACACTTGGCATGTCTCGCTGACTGTGAGGCTCCTGAGAGTGTCGCTGAACTACTCGAGCGTGCTCCAGTTGACTGTGATGAGTATCCACCAACTGCTCGAGACACCATGGTATTTCACGACTCCCCGGCCTTCGCCGATCGGTATAATTCGACTGTTCGAAAGGTGGTTGATGGTCAAGCAGACGATCACGGTTGTCACGTTTGTACTCCGATTCACGGCAGCGACCACGATCCATAGGCATCTTCCGTGGGTTCCGCGAGTATCTCACGCCCACGTGGCGGACCTCGTCAATACCCGGCACTGAATCATGTCTCGGCAGATCTCCATCAGATTCTCGAAGTTTCGAAGTCATTTTCTCATCAGTCAATCGCCATTTGTACGCGGTGTGACATTCAGCTCATCTCTTTCCTAGAGCGTCGTTTTTCGCTATCCGATAAGCTCGGTCTAAGATATCGGCCTGCACACCCTCGGCAGCTTGACGATTATACTCTCTGGCTCCTTGGCCTAATTCTTCAAGGAAACTCCCTCTCGCTGTATCTCCACGAACACACATCACATCATAGTCCAATTCCTTGACCATCTTCATCACAATCATGTGAGATTCTTGATCAATCCCCAAATTCGCTCTAAACTGACTGACGGCTAGAGTCACACTCTTCCCAACGGCACGTTCAAGGTATTTGGTATGTCTATAGATCCTCGTCTCGTGGATTTCCGGGGCTGTTGGGCCTACCACAGACATTCGAACTCCTGGATCACACAAGGTGGCAAAAGATCTACCACTGAGAACTACTTCGATGTAGTTTCTCGGCTCAAGCTTCAGCTCCGGGTGAGCATCCAGTCCATCAAAGGGCCACGGCATGGTAGTGGCAAGTATACGATCTTCCGGAACCGCATGTTCATCAACTTCTGTCCTTGAGTGCCGCGTCCATATTGCACTTGTCGTTGGATCGAACTTCATCACATCCACCCTCCGTCTTGTGGGGATTCTTCTACTCACTGAGCCTACTATGAGGTCTTTCGCTCTCACAGCCCACGGCTTCTCATTATCCAGCCCCGTCATACCTTCCCAAAGGCGCTCAGGTTCCTCGACCCATGACGTCACCGGCTGTTCTTCCACCTTACCGCCACAAAGGCGCTGCGGTCCCCTAACCCATGGTGTGTTCAACCGCTCTTTCCTTATACCTTCACAAAGGCGCTCAGGTTCCCTAACCCATGGTGTGTTCAACCGCTCTGCCACCATACCTTCACAAAGACGCTCAGGTTCACTAACCCATGGTGTATACGGTCGTTCCTCTTCTACCTTGCCACCCACAAGGTCCTCGGATTCCTCAATCCGTAAATTCAAACGACACTCATTACTCACAAGATCTGCCTTGAGATCCGCAGGCTTCTCATCCTTACTCTCTTGGGAAGGAAGCTCCTTCTTGCTGCGCTCCCTCGAGCACTCACTGTGAGGAAACTCCTTCTCACTTGATTGTCCTGTTCTACATCTGAACTGTAGCGCAGCATCGTCTTTACTGAGACGTAATTCAGTATGGTGGCTGGCTGCACGTAAGGATGACCTTGCTGAGACGAATCCCAGACCCAAATGGCCTCCCACGGGGTCCTTAGATTTCACAGCCCATGGTTCCACAGATGGTTGGTGTGTCATACCTTCACAAAGGCGCTCAAGTTCCTCAACCCATGACACGCTAAGTCGTTCGATCGCCATACCTTCACCAAGGCGCTCAGGTCCCTCGATCCATGGCTCGCCTGACTGTTCTCCATCTGTTTCTCCGTCAACAAAGCTGCTGGATTCGTCACTCGAGGATCTCTCACTGTTTGTTCACCTAACCAGAGACCTGGGAATACGCTCACTTAGACACCGGGCTCTTCCGAACCCGTTGCTTTGCCAGCTGGTTATTGGTTTATTTTCCACGGGGAGATTCTCACAACCTTCAACCCGTTCCTCTCCAAACTCTCTATCATCTTCGGGGAGATCCCTCTGACCTTCGACCCGGTTCAACTTCAACTCAGCATTTGATGAGCGATACGCACGCCTACGCACCCTCTTGCACCTCTCTCCACGATGACTGTGCTCACTCTCATACGCCTTGTCATTCCACTCTGAATATACGCTTGAACAATCTAACTCGACCTGGCTACTCAGCGCATGACGCCCGGTCTCCAATGATTGAGGTCGCGGCGGCTTGGTGTCACTTGAGCTAAATCCTCCCTCATTAGATACATAATCAGATGAGCTGGTCTTGGAGTATGTGGCATCTCCTGCGTCGCTAGCCCGGTCCGTCCTTTCCCTTAGGGAGGATTTGACATGGGACGGTCTAGCCTCGGCATGAATTTCCCCATCTCCAAAGTCGGCATCAGAAATCCATGAGTTCACGACCCTACGACGACGCCTATATCTCCTTCTCAATTTTCGGCAACCTGAGTCACTGCTGACACGGCTGTAATGTATTGCAAATGTAAAATGCATACTCGACAGATGCTTGAGTGAAATATGATAAAGTGTATGGAGGCTTGCAGAATAGGAAACTGCATTTCCTCTTACAATGATAAAAGATGATCATCGGTCAGCGCTTCTATTCTGTGTGCCTACGCATAGTCATATTAAATAGGACATATGCGATAGTATATAAGACATGCTTCCAATGGTGGAACTTAGTGCTTACTGAGCCGCCGCTTGTAACATCATATTGAGTAAACTACTTATAGAGAAATATTCACAAGTCTACATACATTACAATTGGCGACGAGGATGAAAAAATCAATCTGATGAAGATTGAAGAAGACATCCGACGAGGATAACATATTAATCTGACGAAGATAAGGGGAATCCGACGAGGAAACCTACAAGTACTCAGCGACGGGTAAACAATAAACGACGTCTGGAAAGGATGAAGAAATCTTCATGACTACAATCGACTTACCACCAGATGACTTTCCAGATCTAACTGAGATATCGATACAGACACTCCAGAAGCTGGAATTGATTGATCTATTGGATCAATTTCCAATAAGGCTACATCTCAATCTGCTATCGCTGGACATTTTACGCAGTTTATCAAGGAAAATTCGTGATATTCAATTTGAAGCGAAAAGAAGAGAAGTCGACATTTCACGAAAATCACTCCGTGTACAGATATCAGCGGAAACTGACGAGAGCCCTAGCAGATCGGAACACCAGGATTGCTCTATTCAGCGAAAAGAACCTTACATACCAGAAGGCGGTGAAAATTGCTACAACCAGAGAAACAGCAGCACGGAATGCCAATGCTACAGAACGTGTTCACAACAACTCTACGGTTCAACATATGGGTCATCAACATCAGCAGAAACGAACGACATACAATAAAGGTAAATCTAAGTACATGCGAGATTCAAAGTCGCGTAAATACAATAAAATTTGTACTTGTTGCGGAATGAGAGATAATCATTTCACAAAAGATTGTAGATACAATGATAGAGATTGTAACTTTTGCCATAAGAAAGGACATTTAGAAAAAGCGTGTATCAAAAAACATGGAAAGAATGCAATTTTTGGCAATATAAGCAAATTAGATAACACCAAATCGAATGATAATGATAAGCAAGTGAAACATCTCGATACGAATACAGAACTCAATGATTCAGATTCTGAAAAAGATTTTTATTCAATTTCTCAAATGAACTCTGATGCAATCTGTCACAAAATGTTTGCGGATCCTGCATATTTTGACGTAGTTATTAACGATGTCTCCGTTCGAATGGGATTAGATACTGGTACATACGTAACAGCAATTTCAGATTTTGATCGGAGAAGAATTTTTCCAAAAATCCCTTTGAGTAAATGTGACTTTATTCTGACAAGTTATGGAGGGATTCCATTAAATCCAATAGGAATTTTGGAATCGATGCGTATCAAATCTAATGGTACGGAACAGCACCTTGACATGTATGTAATGGAAGGTAAAGGGCCTATATTGTTGGGACGCCAATGGCTTAGAGCTTTTGGACTATGGCCATTGAAAATTTTAGGAAATACAAACTCCGCGAACATACTGAGTATACAAGGGGACGATATAAGGAAACAAATGCTCGAAAAATTTCCGAATCTTTTTTCTAACACGCAAGGGTGTTATAAAGGGAAGAAAATACATTTAGTTTTCAAAGACAACGTAAACCCAATACAAATGAAACCTTATCATGCTCCTTTTGCTTTAACGGAAAGGATATCAAAGGAAATACAGAGGCTAGTGGAACTAGGGAACTTAGAACCAGTTTCATGCAGTAAATGGGCAACACCCATAATCTCAGTTCTAAAATCGAATGGAGAAGTTAGAATTTGTGGAAATTCTAAGCTTACAGTGAATCCACAATTAATAATAAAGAGACACCCGATTCCATTGAGAGAAAAAATCTTCAACACGTTAAGAATTGGAGATAAATGGTCACAGATTGATTTGACTCATGCTTTCATGCAATTTGAACTAGATGACGAATCTAGAGATGCACTGACTATTATTTCTCACGAAGGTTTACATAGATATACACGGTTAAGCATCAAATCCAGCAGGAGTTCAAGATATTTTAGAAGATATTCTGAAAGGGATCAAACACACAGAAATTTACATTGATAATATTTATTGTACAGGAGAAAATGATCACGAACACTTTCGAATCCTAACAGAGATTTTTGAACGGTTAGAAAACGCGGGATTACGAGTGAATTTGAAGAAATGTGACTTTTCAAAAAAGAGATTGAAATATTAGGTTTTGTTATAGACAGAGAAGGTCTTAAACCGAGTAAATCCAAAATCAAGGCGATATACGAAGCTCCCATTCCAAGAAATACGAAGGAATTAGAGGCTTCCTTAGGACTTGTAAATCTCTATGAGAGATTCTTGATCGATAGAGCAGATCATATCTACCCATTGTACGATCTACTCAAAGATGAAAGATGGTCATGGACACTCAAGTGCCAAAATGCATTTGATTGGGTTAAAAAAGAAATCACATCGGATAAAGTACTTGTCTTATACGATCCGAACGTCAAGCTTGTCATGGCATGCGACGCCAGTGACGTGGGAATATCAGCAGTCTTATCTCACAGATATGATAATGGAACAGAGCGACCTATTCGCTCAGATCACCATTATTTGGCGGCAAAAATCCTGACTGTAGCGCTCATAGTGGCCAAATGTCACACAAAAACACGGGGGCCAGCGACGGGGGCAGCCGTGGCGAGTCGTATATATAGGTATAGAGCTCCCGCGTCGACTGGCGTCTGCTGATGCTATCTGAATACTTCTCATTAGATCAACATCATGACTCCGTCAATATAGGTCAATCACTATACTAGAGTTCCGAATATACACTGTCGGTGATGAGGATTTACATAGAGATATAATACCAAATTATATCTCTATGGAATTGACTCGTTGCAGTGCGAGCAGTGAGTCTCTCTCATATTCACCCAACACAACGAAAGCACGCTTGACTTGTGCTGATGCAGCCATCGGCCCGGCTCCACTTCGTCGTCACGGGATCGTGTTGTGACGTGTTTCACGCAGGTGTATTGCGTGATCGAGTGGATTCGACCTGTAGTGTATCTTTTGGCGATAAAAGTGTAATGAGACTGTACAGTATACCGAGTCTTTCATGAATTAGATGTTGGCTGGAGCAATTGCATATGCTGTGATGTTTTTAGGCTTAACGTGCTTGTGTGTGTGTGCATGTATGTGCAGCCGTGCGCGCGAGCCCCCGTTGTTTGATGCGCGGCTCGGCCATAAGAGGCGCTCTAAGACAACTTGAGCGGAGCGAATAGCGTTTGCATCGAAAATAATTCCTAAAAGCGAGAAACATAGAGCCATAATAGATAAAGAAGCAGGTGCAATTATTTTTGGATTCAAAAAATTTCATCAATACGTGTATGGTAACAACATAGTTTTGAAAACAGATAACGAAGCTCTGAAATTTATTTTTGGTAGTAAAGATTCCTCAAAGATGCTCAACAGTAGACTACTGAGATGGGCATACTTCCTTTCGGGATACACATGTACTATTGAAGTCGTGAAATCAAAATCAAATGGCAATTGTGATGCTTTATCACGTTTACCAATCAGAGATAATACGCCTCTTTTTGGAACTGAATTTACAAATATTAATCATCTTGTCCTGAAGATACACGAAAATTCACTTCACTGATTCGGCACACTGTCTCGGCAAACGCTGACAAACCTTGGACTCCAAAATTGAGAGAGAGCACGCTGCTCCGAAACACACTCAAAATGGCTGCTCCGCGGCAATTCTCACGCCACGCTTACGACGCGAGGCAAAATGTCTAATTGCCCCCGCGCGAATTTCACACCCCTAACCTGGGTGATCACGACACGCCCGTGACTGCTGGGGTGTGCTGGAGTCTCGGCAAACTTTCAGAGTGCTCTCCAGCGCCGTCAGCCTCCCCAGGAGTCCGCAGTTCGGCAAAGCCCGACGAGGGCACACGCGCGCACGAGGCTCTCAAGACGCACGCGAGGGAATTCACTTATTCACTAAAAAGATCAAAACCACTCACCGTTCATGTTCGGCATCCTTGAAGATTTCCGAAATTGTCCTTCCAAAATTATCCCGGGCAATAGTAATTTTCAGGTTTCTGCCTTCCCGGTAAGGAGGCCCTGGCCGCGTGGCCAGTGCCACGGCTTACGGCCGCTTGCACAAGCACGTGCGTCTATATCGAAGACTATCCAACAAGTGTCACAATGGCCGGCTTCCTGCCGGCAAAAGCTCTTCTTCTTTTTCAAAAAATAAAGCTCTCTGATTGGTCGGCAGCAATAATTTTGATTGGCTCTCAAACTGCCTGGAAGGCCATCATCGCCCTCTAGTGGCCGTGGCGCGGCAAATTATGATATATGCGCTCGAGCGCAAGGCCGCAAATCGGCAGCAAGATACAAAATTCACGGTGGAAATCTACTTGATTGTGGGTACGGCACAGTTTCCCGAATCCACTAGTTGCATATTCTATCTCACTCGCACTCACGGCAAGCATACGTAAACGTGGAGGCTCTGCGCAACTCGCTATTGCCTCCACTCTTCGTGCTGTCACTGCATACAATCTGTAAGGTTATTATAGCTTACATCTATGACCGGCAAGGTGCAATGCCGGTATCCAAGAAAATTTCAAAACCGGACCTTATAGTACACTATATCTATTGCCACCAGGGCCTCGTTCACGCCGTCGATCGCTAACTGCTTCTCAGCTACCCTTATTCTAATAGGTGCAATTTTCGGACCAATTCCTTGTAGCTGGGTGGCCAGCTTACTGTACCAATGTGGTCGGATTTAAATATGATAAAATTCGATTTCTTGGAACGAGATATAGCAGAATAAGCAAGATCGAATACGGTTTTCGTATTCCATGTGAGATGGAAACTTTAACAAACGGAAAACGCGAGCACCCTCATTTCGTTGTCTCCAAACTTACTATATATTTATAAGCTTATAAGATTCGATATACGATCACCCTTGCCTTACCCTAAAGGTGGTCGAAATATTCATTAGATTCTCTAGAAAATAAGGGATGAGGTAGATAGATCAGGTCAACATCAATAAATCAAATTGAACTTTGTATAACTATTTCATTTAATAAACTAAATAACGTAAACCTGCTGAAGTTACCGAACCGTCCCCAGACGACTTTCAACATTCCAAAATAAATACAATTCATATTTTCTCTTGCATGATAATTTCGAACTCAGGTGAATCTTGATTCTTCTAATAATAACGAATTCCAACATAAGGTTCTCTCAAACTGGAACATTCCAAAACTAACAAAATTAAATGAGCGATTAAGGTTAAGCTTTACGCACCTATGACTATTTTATTTTGTGCATGCATTGTTAGTGAGAATGAACGAAAGATTAGAAATGACTTCACCTAGGACTACGTTTCGAGAAATCCCATTCCTTCCCTTGATCGTTGGATTTTACTCAGTGAAATCGGGAGCTTTTTGGCTTTGGGTAAGCATCCCTCTCGACACATCGATCAAGTTATGGTGCGGAAGGCTTGGGTGTTAATTCCGAGTACCGGGTTGAAATCTAGGGTCTAGGGCCTTTATGCCCTAGTGCATCACTAGATTTCGAAGAAGGGTAGACTAGTATTTTTTCATGAGGAGCCAATTCCCTGTATGGAATTGTTCATCGCTGCATGACTTGCATTCTCACCTGGAGCGAACGACGCTGAGGGTATTTGGACGCGATTGGACGAGAAGATGTCCTTGGACTTGGACGAAAACAGTAGCGGCAGCGTGCAAGAGGTCTCCCCGGTTGATAGGTTTGGCCGGTCGTCGCACCCGTCGATGATCTCGTCGAACTTCTCCTTTCCAACCCTCAGC
This sequence comes from Eretmocerus hayati, assembly GCA_029851415.1. Taxonomy (NCBI): domain Eukaryota; kingdom Metazoa; phylum Arthropoda; class Insecta; order Hymenoptera; family Aphelinidae; genus Eretmocerus; species Eretmocerus hayati. Next base: position 47,449,144 of record CM056744.1, read on the forward strand.
ATACAGTCCCCCAGCACTCCTCTTACGGCCGACGCGGAGCCTCGAATTCTCCCACTTCAGAGAATTCGGCGGCTCGCGAGTCGCCACTTGCGCTCACACACATCCACATGCAATCCCATGTAATAAATCGCGCATAGATATTAGCCGTGCAGCATGCGTATGATCTCTACTACCCACTCAACTACTGTCGCTCAATTTTAGCGCGCTACAATTCAAATCTTTCGTACAGTTGTTAGTGAAACGTAGTTCGGCTTGTTACTTAGAATATTAGTATAACCCTAATCCAAATTAGTATCACCGTGATTACGTTAGTATGGATGAAAACCCTTAACCACTTAGCTTCGCGATTCTACAGAGTTTTTGCAGAGCAAATCTGCCAAAGTGAGCAGGGTTGCAAATCTGGTACACAAGTATATAAATACCTATATATACTCGTCACGGCAACGCTATACCTATATGAGTACTCATCGCGGCAACGCTATACCTATATATACCATAGCATACCAGCGGCAGGCAGATATCATCTCATGAACTGCCTAGGCAATCTCTCATATACGCACACACACGCATAATGACCTGCGTGTGGCGCCAGCATGCTGAATTTCCCACCCAGCAGTCGATGTCCGGGTATCATCAGGGTCCCGGGTCGGCAAAATATGGTATAAGCTACCCTGAGGTAGTAATACCGGTTGGCAGCGCCCTCGCGCCGGCAGCAACAACATGGCAGTGTGTCGTCTGTGCGAATCCGCATGCACATCATCATCATCGTCGTCGTCGTTCTCGGGGTCACCTGGGTGTCTAGGTGTCGTTGCGTGTGCTTGCCCGGGTGTGGGTAACACCCCTAGGTGCGTGCGCGATCACGTGGGTGTCGGCAGCGGGCTGATGCATCTAGTGTGCATGCAACAGGTGTCTCATGCACCAATAACCTCACGCCAGTTGATCGCACGAATGTGATGGGCTATTTGCGTATGGGGCATCTGCCCGGATGGCAAATAGTCCTGGGACAACTTCCCTAGGTGCACGGCATCGTGGCAAGATTCCTGCATCGTCCCGTCGTCATCATCTCCTTGGCACCACCTTGGCACACCTGGGTCGGCGATAGTGTTGTGGCCTTGCGGGGCATGCGGGTGTGAAATGCACAATAACGGGTTAGTGCACTCATTATCGGGTGCACGGCTGTTGAGGGAGGGCTATGGATGCAGCACGGTGCTTGCGGGCACCGGCTATTACCATTCTCTATCCCAAACACAGCATTTCAGTGCACGAGTGCAAAATCCTGTGTGCTAATTACATCTTCCCTCGCTCACCCGGGAGCGAGGGCCTCGGCAACTTTAATGCGTCGCTTGTCAGCTTGGCACGGGCCCCGGGCCCCTCCTGTGGTGTCGCGGGGTAGGTGCACGTAGTGGTGGGCCCTAAAAGCTAAGACAGCATCCTAGGTCCCGGTCAGCCCACCGGGCTTCATCAGCTGGTGTTGTTTTCGTTGAGATGACCACCAGCCTCCTATACACTGGTGGTTGCGTCTAACTCACGTGCAAGACGGGTGGCCTGCCCCCAGGCATGCCTGCCCGGCATCCATTTTCTCTCGGCATCGTCTTCGTCGTCTCGAGCAGCAGTACCTCAAAAAGAGACGTATTTTCGGTATAAATACGCGTTCAGAGGCTGCTGGCTCGAGTGCGACGAGAGAGATCTCTATACCCCACAACACGGCTGTGACGGTTTTTCACCGTCACACATTCGAGAGCGGAATGAAAAAATTGGAACGCGTTCGTTAGCGCTCTACTAGGCTCAAATCACAATTAGTCAGACTAGGAATTCGCAAAACCGATTGTTCATCTGTAAATGATACAAAAACGACTCCTCTTCAAACATTCGCCTCACGGAAAAGTCAAAACGAGGGATTTTTCACTAGTGTACTTCTAGTACACTCGATACGATTACAAACGATGCCATGATATCCAAGAACTTTCGCGAATCGCTATACAACGTGATTGTAAAGTACTCGACCAGCCGGGAAATTCCGAAAGTCCGGCGCGTTGTGAGTTTTGCGAAATTTTCTCGGAGTTATTCGAGTCGATTTGGAAATTTGCGTGGATGTTGAAAATTATCAGATAGTTGTGATCAGATGGATCAGAAAAGGGATCAGAGGGATCAGTCGCGCGAGGATCACATGGGATCAGCAGAGGGTTTGTTTTGCAGCAGAGCAGTTTGTTTTGCTGCCACACACGTGGTCTGGTTCCGAGGTTCTGTGTCGGTGCACCAGTCTCGGTATTCGCAGCCCGAGGAGGTGGTTGTCGAATTTAGAGGTGGTGTAGATGGTGAATTGTGCGACTGCCGTGCTCTTTGTCGTGTTCCTGGGCCTCGGGGTGTCATGGGCCCGTGCTGTTAGTGTTTGTCGCGTATCCGCGCGGGTGATGTCCTTGGTGTAGGAGTGCCGAGCGCGTTGGGGTCGATCCTTAATTCCGGCCGCCGCTCTCATTCATCGTGCACCAAGTCGGCTCGTCCGCTGCACCAGGAAGCATTGCTGTTGCACAGCAGTGGGTCCAGAAAGCAGGTGATCAGTGCCGACGGCGCAAGCAGCAACTCCCCGCGCTGGCAGGTTATACCGAGCGGGGCTCGGCAGCTTTTGCTTCGCTATAGCAAGCAAAAATTGCTTGATGCTGGCCAAGTGATATCTGCCGAACCGACTCCGACTTTTGCCTGAATGGCTAAGTCCGGCATTCTCCGTCTGTAGCAAATACTGTGAGACGACGTCCACAGCACAGCCCGCTGTTTTGTTCACTCACACAGCTTGTTCTGTTGTTTGTTGTTGAATGATAGAAACCTGCCTCGGCGGCATGCAATGAAGGAAGTTTTCAATGAGTGCGATTTGTGAATATAGTACGAGCTGAATGATATCGTCCTTGTATTCTGGTCCTGTACCGGTCCTCGGCGAGTGTCGGTGCGGAATCAGAATCACACCTGTCCGAATACCAGTACAGGACCCGTTCGATACTCGCCGAGGACCGGAAGAGAACCACATCGACACTCGCCGAGCATCGTCACGGGACCAAATCGACACTCGCGGAGGACCGGTAGAGAAGCACTTCGTTTCTCACCGAGGATGGGTACGGAGCCAGGTCGCCGATCGAACCGATATGGTACCCCATCGCCACTCGCCGAGGACCAGTAGAGAACCACATTGACATTTGCAGAAGGCTGGTGCGGGACGAAATCGACACTCGCCGAGGACCGATACAGGACCAGATTGACTCTCGCCGAGGACTGATACGGGACGACATCGACACTCGCCGAGGACCGGTAAGGGACCAGATCGACACTTGTCGAAGACCGGTAGAGGACCACATCGACACTCGCAGAGGACTAGTACGAGACAAAATCGACACTCGCTGAGGACCGGTACGGGACCAAAGTGACACTAAAGTGTTTTTCCATTACAGGTTTAAATGCTCAGCTGAATTTTACTCTCTATCACAAAATACTGTCAGCGGGCAGATAAAATGATCACAAATGAAGTCTAACCTAACCCCAGCAGGTGTGGAAAAGATTTCTATGACAAAATAACACAAGGGCCATATCATTCAGCTCGCACTATTTTCACAAATCACACTTATTAAAAACTCCCTTCATTCCATGCCGCCGAGTCAGGTTTCCATCATTCAACAACAAACAACAGAACAAGCTGAGTGAGTAAACAAGACAGCGGGCTGTGCTGTGTACGTCGTCTCACACTATGCGCAGTAGATGGAAAATGCCGGACTTAGCCAACCAAGCAAAAGTCCGGGTCGGTTCGGCAGATCTCATTTGGCCAGCATCAAGCAATTGTTGCTTGCTAGCGAAGCAAAAGCTGCCACGCCCCACTCGATATAACCTGCCAGCACGGGGAGATGCTGCTTGCGCCGTCGGCACTGATCACCCGCTTTCTGGCCTCACTGCTGTACGACAGCAATGCTTCCTGGTGCAGCGGGCGAGGCGACTTGGTGCACGATGAATGAGAGCGGCGACCGAAATGAAAAATCGACCCCAACGCGCTCGGCACTCCTACACCAAGAAAATCACCCGCGCGGCTACGCGACAAACACAAACAGCACGGGCCCATGACACCCCGAGGCCCAGGAACACGACGAAGAGCACGGCAGTCGCACAATTCACCATCTACACCGCCACTCAATTCGACAACCACCTCCTCGGGCTACGAATACATAACCTCGGAACCAGACCACGTGTGTGGCAGCAAAACAAACTGAGCCCTCTGCTGATCCCATGTGATCCTCGCGCGACTGATCCCTCTGAACCCTTTTCTGATCCATCTGATCACAACAATCTGATAATTTTCAACATCCGCGCAAATTTCCTAATCGACTCGAATAACTTCGAGAAAATTTTGCAAAACTCACAACGCGCCGGACTTTCGGAATTTCCCGGCTGGTCGAGTACTTCACAATCACGCTGTATATATAACTTGCATATTTTCCCCCTTATAACCGTCGTTCATTGGACGACGAAGGGATTCAGAAGCTGACAAACTTTGACTGTAGATTCCCAAAAATAAGTTATCGATTCTCACGAATCAAATTGTCTCAGAGCAATCTATTTCCTGACATCATCACTTTTGCATATGATAACAAAAGGAATAGCTCCTCCAATCCCTGCGATCGAATGATCGATCACGTATTCCCATTCCTGCAATTGTCATTCAAATTGTCAAGAAGAAGTTAGCCCCTTGTAAGAAGGCGCTGACAATTATTTTGTTCCTGTATTTTTCAACAAATCATAGCGCAAAAATTCCATATCAGATCAAAAAGGTTTTCTCAAAATGAGAAGAAAATATTCTAATTATGAGAGTATATGAAATTTCGAGAAATTTTTCATTTCTCTCTCAAGAAATTTTTCAAAATAAAATATCGAATCTGTTGTGAGCATTCGTATTTATTACCTAGAACAAAAAGAAAACTAACATCTGCAAACCAAGTTGACCTCCCATAGATTTGAGAGTCGACAATGATGTTATACCACATTTGATATTTCGAAATTCACTAATCATATTTTGACCGCGAGTTTTTTTAAATCAAGCGCAAATGGGTCGACCTTCTGCATCGAGTTCTGCATTCATCTTCCGATAAGCTAACGTATGTCTCAACCATCATCAAAGTTGAGAAGTTTCTATAAGTGGAACTGGCCCTTCGAAGAGACCAACTCTCTTAGGAAATAAGTATGCCGGCAATCTAGTAGTTAGCTGCTCAACTTGATACATGTCATCATCTTTATTATATGTATGCTACATAAATTCATTTCTTAATTTCTAGTTCAAATCGAATATTGCGTGAGATATTTTGTGTATGTACATCAGGGTGGTCCTTGTTTCCCAAATTTCACAGATCCTTTCTCCCCCCCCCCTCTGGATACCTTCTTTGAGCCGAAAAAACATGGGGAAAATTTTCCCCGAGCCCCTAGAGAGTGATTTAATAGTGCCTCAAAGAGCATCTTGCTCTGAAACTCAAGTAAAAAATAACGCTTTTGTGATTTTTCTGTCCCTATGTTCGAGCTCTTGAAACTTAGTGTTTCTTCGCGGATGTAAAAGTGGGGATACATGTTCCCACGTAGAATTTGATGCTGAATCGAATTTCATCGTGACATTTGAACTAGGATGCCACCCAATACTCGTAAATTGCGTTTTCCGACGCGGAAAACAATTTTAGCGCGACTTTTTCATCTCATTCGAGTGTCTCAGGCGTCACTTACTCCCTCAAGATTGATCTAAACCACCTATTTCCATGTAAAAAAAGACGCTGAATTGGAATCCATCGTTATTTCCTAGGTATGATGTGGCCCAACGTGAGAAAAATGCGTTTTTCCACCGAGAAAGCACCTTAAGCGAATCTTTCACGCCCGAATCAAGTGTCTCAGGCGTCACTCACTCTCTCGAGATCAATACGAACGACCTAATTTCATGTGAAAAAACACACTGAAATAAAATTCATCCTTATTTCCTCGGTATAATGTCGGCTACGTGAGAAAAATGCGCTTTTCCACCGAGAAAGTACCTTAAGCGAGTCTTTCACGCCCGAATCGAGTGTCTCAGGCGTCACTTACTCCCTCAAGATTGATCTAAACTACCTAATTTCATGTAAAAAAACCCGCTGGATTGGAATCCAATGTTATTTCCTAGGTATGATGTGGCCCAACGTGAGAAAAATGCGTTTTTCCACCGAGAAAGCACCTTAAGCGAGTCTTTCACGCCCGAATCGAGTGTCTCAGGCGTCTTTCACTCTCTCGAGATCAATACGAATGACCTGATTTCATGTTAAAAAAACACGCTGAATTAGAATTCATCCTTATTTCCTGGGTATTATGTCGCCCAACGTGAGGAAAATGCGTTTTTCCACCGAGAAAGCACCTTAAGCGAGTCTTCCACGCCCGAATCGAGTGTCTCAGGCGTCACTCACTCTCTCGAGATCAATACGAATGACCTAATTTCATGTAAAAAAACACGCTGAATTAGAATTCATCCTTATTTCCTGGGTATAATGTCACCTAACGTGAGAAGAATGCGTTTTTCCACCGAGAAAGTACCTTAAGCGAGTCTTCCACGCCCGAATCGAGTGTCTCAGGCGTCACTCACTCTCTCGGGATCAATACGAACGACCTAATTTCATGTAAAAAAACACGCTGAATTGGAATCCATCTCCAATTACTAGGTATAATGTCGCCTAACGTGAGAAAAATGTGTTTTTCCACCAAGGAAGCACCCTAACCTCATATTTCACGCGGGAATCGAGTGTCTCAGGCGTCACTTACTCTCTCAAGATTGATCTAAACGACCTGATTTCATGTAAAAATCTACGCTGAATCAAAATTCATCGTTATTTTTTTGGTACAACGTCGCTTAACGTGAAAAAATCCGTTTTTCCTCCAGAATGCACCGAAATCCACGAAAGATGATGAATTCCTGGGTAAAATTCATAGAAAGTCTGGAATCAGCCAAGTCAATTTGAGAGACAGCTCAAAGTCCCTACAAACCATTGTGATTCTTAAAGAACTCAGTCATCATTCTCCACCAAAACATTTTGACACTCGACACATATAGGGATATCATGAGTCAAAAGGATTTACAACTCAGGGATCTATTGGAAAAAAAATTTACGATATCTGATTCGATGGGATAGTCGATACTCTTTATCACGCTTTGACTAGGGAGATGAATTTATAAACAAGAGTGGAGATATCGAGTGACTCAAGTTAACAACATAACACGAATCCTCGACTCATAAAATTATGAAGATCTTCCCTCTTCGATCCTCATCTTTTTCAGAACGGTCATCTTACTTACATCTGGATACTGTCTTTTATCCCTTGTTGAACTTAGCTGTATAGAATGTAACTGGGTTTTTGATCGTCTGTGCGCAAATGAGTAATTTGCACACTGTTTTTCGCTCCCCATTTGCTCACAGAAGATCAAAAAACATAGTATGATACTCGGGCGCAATAATTTTCTCCTTCTCATGACTATTTAGACCCTCACCTGCGGCTCGGGCCTAAAAAAATCACTCGAACTGCGAAAACCATCGTTTGCGCCCTTGTATCATAATATACTATTCGGGTATATTTTGGCTCTGGAAATCATGGTCACAGCAGAAGACTCTTCTGTATAGTCAGATTCGACATGGATTCAGACTTGAAAGTATACCAGAGAGTAATTTAGGGAAGCATTGTGATTCCAGAATCTCGATCGGTTCCCCACGGACCTACTTATTCGCAACTCAATAAAATTTCATGACAGCTTGACGTTGCTCGTCGTTAAGGGCATGTGAAAGCCAACTTTTACCGACATCACGAATCACCCAATTATCGATTTTTTACACGAGTTACATGTAATAACTCGAAAAAGTAATGCCAGACAAGTGGGGATAAGGGTCAGACCTATCGTTTAAGAAAAGAAATGAGTGAATTGAGTGAGAATTGCAATTACAGGATTTTCACTGCCGAAGAGCTCGATACTACGCGCGCTCGCGGACCTCGCTACTGTGGGCTCCGCGAGCGCGCGTAGGTAGGTAGGTAGGTAGGTACGTGCGCCGGACACTTTCACAATAAGGACCCGGGATCTATCACTAACATCAGAATACCACTATCCTCGGGTACACCACAACAACAAACAACAGCTGTGTGCAGTCGAGCACCTAACCCAACCTTACGACTCCCGCAGAAAGTGGTCAAAACCACAGTTCTGTAGATTTCCCAAACAATATATTATTTTTTGATGATTTTTTAAATGTTTTGAAGTCAATTTCGAAAAAAGTAGTACCAGGCAAGTGGAGATTAGGGTCAGATCTATCGTTCAAAAAAAGGTTTGAGTCAATTGAGTGAGGAATGTAGCGATGGCGTCCATACTCGTGAAGAATCTTGTCGAAAATCCGTCAACACTTTTCGGCAGTATAAATCCTGTAATTGCAATTCTCACTCAATCCACTCATTTCTTTTCTTAAACGATAGATCTGACCCTCAGCTCCACTTGTCTGGAATTACTTTTTTGAGTTATTACATGTAACTGGTGTAAAAGATCGATAATTGGGTGATTCGTGATGTCGGTAAAAGTTGGCTCTCACATGCCCTTAACTGCCAAAACGACCGACGTGAATCGACGCTGACAAAAGGCTGGGAGCAGGGCCTGGACTACTGGAGCGGCCATAGGATCCCATTGTCACATAAAATGCTAGGATTGCGAAGCGTGTAAGGTTATGTTCGATGACCGGCCGCAACGCACGAGCAAGGGGCGCTACAATCTTCGCGTGAGATAGGGACCTTACCCGTGAGGGTTGGGTTAGAGTAAGCCCGATTGATCTCTTTCTGGATTAGGCAGCCGGAGTGCATAGACGTTTTCGTACGAGATACTTTTATCTCACGCTGATTGGAGGTGTTTCAACAAGACGCCATTGATGAATTCGATCCAGCCTAGATCTTCATACGATAGTGAGCGCCTTTAGGAATGGTTGTGAAGAGAGTTTGTCACGGATCCCGAAAATCCCATATGAGGCCAAGTGAGACAGTTTTTCGATTTTGGCAGGAACTCTTCCTTAGGTCTCTTTACAGGGACCAATTTTACGGCAGAAATGATGGTGAACTCTGATTTGGCATGGATTTGGAACGTTCTAACCATTCCTACGTGAGTCAGTGACTGCTGAGACCCTCGAATCGAACGGAAGAGACATTTTTGTCAATTCACATTAGTCTCGAGAGAGTGAGTGACGCCTGAGACACTAAATTCGGGGGTGGAAGATGCGCTTAGGATGCTTTCTGGGTGGAAAAACGCATTTGTTCCACGTTAGGCATCGTTGTTACTGAGAAATGATGATGAATTTCGATTCAACGTGGTTTTTTACATGGGATCAGGTCATGAAGATCAATCTCGAGGGAGTAAGTGAAGCCTGAGACACTCGATTCCCGCGTGATGGACGCGCTTAGGGTGCTTTCTCAGTGGAAAACCGGATTTTTCTCACGTTGAACGTCGTTGGACCTGAGAAATAACGATGAATTTTGATTCAGCGTGGTTTTTTTACATGGAATCAGGTCGTTAAGATCAATCTCGAGAAATCGAGTGACGCCTGAGACACTCGATTCGGGCGTGAAAGACTCGCTTAAGGTGCTTTCTCGGTGGAAAAACGCATTTTCTCACGTTGGGCCACATCATACCTAGGAAATAACGATGGATTCCAATTCAGCGTCTTTTTTACATGAAAATAGGTAGTTTAGATCAATCTTGAGGGAGTAAGTGACGCCTGAGACACTCGAATGAGATGAAAAAGTCGCGCTAAAAATGTTTTCCGCGTCGGAAAACGCAATTTACGAGTATTGGGTGGCATCCTAGTTCAAATGTCACGATGAGATTCGATTCAGCATCAAATTTTACGTGGGAACATGTATCCCCACTTTTACATTCGCGAAGAAACACTAAGTTTCAAGAGCTCGAACATAGGGACAGAAAAATCACAAAAAGCGTTATTTTTTACTTGAGTTTCAAAGCAAGATGCTCTTTGAGGCACTATTAAATCACTCTCTAGGGGCTCGGGGAAAATTTTCCCCGTGTTTTCTCGGCTCAAAGAAGGTATCCAGAGGGGGGGGGGAGAGGATCTGTGAAACTTGGGAAATAAGGACCACCCTAATGTACATATGTACATCTTTTGGACACTACAGTCGTATCGGGTTTGATGGTGATTCATATATCTCTATCGATATTCTAATATCGATATTCTAATTCTATACATGTAGAGTTGTACTTATTATCCCTGGTTTTGGTATCATGGGCAACGGCCTTATGTAAAAAGTGATTCGGTAACTAGTTCACCATTGGTTTTCGTGCTAATCATTCTTGAAATAATTTCCCTACATTATGCGTTCTTCATTCATACCTCGCATCGCACTCTGATCTGACGAAGAAGTTTAACTGTTCTGAAGTATTTCAGTCCAGATATTTCCAATCTATAGTAACTGTTATTCCAATTTTAGCTTGTTGTCAATTCGATGGCTGCATGTTTCGAGATCATTGTGTTCGGGTACTCTATTGCAAAATTAGATTGCTGAATCATGGCTTGAAATGACGTCGCAGAGTAATCGACTATTATCTACTTTACTACGGCCTGTAGCTTTTATCGGTTAATTCTTTTCTTCGTCCCTCCTCCTCTTCTTCTCGACATGGTCTCCTCCTTTTCCACGTCTCTTACCTACTGCTCCTCCTCCTCCTCCTCCTTTCTCAGCAGTCGAGCAGCCATGTTTTGCGCTCTCCTCAAACTTGGGCTCACGCGTTCATTGGGCCGTGCTCGGTTAGTGCCGAGCTTGCAAGCTTCTATGGAGACAAATTGAAACACCCACGCTTCCTATCCGATCGTTGGCACTCGTGATTGGCTGTACATAAGTTACAAACGTCAGTCCTTTCGAAATCTGATCAAGCTTGCACAATTGCAAGCTCACGGGTGAGAGCAAAAGCAAAATTCAGTGTTTGGCTACAACGAAATTCACGAGCGCGCTGATGCCAGTGCCATGTTACGCCTTCACATATAAAATTGAAGCAATACGTAAATTATACTCTTCTCCTCTAGCTACATCGTACGGAGTCGGTAGATAACGAGAGTCCAGCTATCAAGAACAGATTTCAATCATTTAGTTGGTTTCAATGATGAATCAACGTAATCGAGTCCGGCTATGGCGAATCGGATATTAGTGATTCCGTTGGAAGTGGGATTTTCCGTGTTCTACGTTTCTCCAAGTTTCTAAGGGGCGGTATGTGCACTGTAGCAATTTTTGATGGGGTGTATTCTATTGGTGCGCAACTATGTTAATAGTTTTGGAGACGATTCTAACGTCCCCGTATTTTGTAGTGCCTACGATAAAGGGTCGAAATGTCCTTTCCGTCCCCCCTGCAGGCAACTCACCTTCGGATCTTGAATTCACATGCCTAGTCAAAAACCCCCATATGTAGCTATGCGCTTCAGATTGCGTGGCTTCGAATAATATTCCACCCTTTTGCGAGTCGAAATTAAACCCTCAGTTCGCACACAGCCATCCGAAATTTCGAAGACGGGTTCGCCCCGAGACTGCTTGCTCAGTACTAAACTAGGTTGGCAAAGTCCCCGATCGTCTATTGAGCCTTCCCAACCAATGAGGTTGATTTATAGATACCCAAATACACTTCATTTATGTGCAACAGTAGCCGAAAACTCGAATCCGCACCCAGGCGCACCACATAAACGTGTTTTCAAAGTGGCGTACAAAATTTTCTGTCCTTCCCGTCCCCATGTTGTGCTCCGCTCCAACGTGCAATATCTTTGTACAACACATTCTCTTGAAGTATTTGGTTGGATTAGATAAAATCTATGCGGGAAAGAGTCCACGATTAGTTTCTCGAGTCGTGAGAATAATTTTAGTGGCGAAATGTCCTTTCCGTCCCTGTCCTTTTCGAGGTCCTTTCCGTCCGCCTTTGCGACCCCTTAAACTCGACGTATCTTTGTCCAGCTTCAATTTTGAGCTACGTAGCTCTGGGTACTTTCTGTTTGTGCAAGGAAAAGTGGAAAGCAAGTGCAATGACCCACTAAAACTCGTCTGGGTCTGAAATAATTTTTTGACCCAAATCACTCCTGGTGACGATTTTGGCCCCCAAATATCCCACTTTTGGCGGAATCACTCATATACGAGCAGTCCGGCTGTAGCGCCCGGAAATTTGAATAAATTTTGAGTCTCAGCGATCGCCCCAACACGTCAAAATTGTTTGCTAGACGCAAAAAACATAATTTCCAGAGATTTATTGACGTGGACAAAAGTCTTGAAGTAGTCGCTCAAACCAGAGCATGGAATCGTCCATGGACGGTTATTTTCCACCAGCAAAGCCAGAGGACATTTGCAGACCTTACGCCATGTGCAAAATATCACGTCACATACTTGATTAAAGAAGATACTGTCTTTCTCCAATAGATATGAGCTAGTGTGTGCATTTCTCAATGATGACAAATTCAAAAATGTTCTTCGCCTCCCAGAATGATTCTTTTTGCACTAACAAGTTCGAGTCTCAATAGTTCCTGCTCCTTGCATCATGAGTTTAAAACTCACTGATAACACTGGACCAAAAAATTTGGGTTCGAAATACTGCATGGACCAGACAATGATTTCTTGCGTATTTTCCGACGTAGAAACCAATACCATATGCGCCTACACGGGAGGATTTATGTTATCGATTGAAGCCGATTGTTAAAAAATGAAAGCTTTTCCGTGTGCGAAAGAGTGCAAGTTAAGGTGCAAGTTGTAAACGTAATCTAGTACAATAGTTCCTTCGTGTTTTTTTTTTTTTTTTTTTTTTTTATGAACAAACAGAAAAGAAATTGAGTGCCTTTCGTGCGAGCTTCTTCTGTTTGAAAGTCAGGTTGAGTAACGTTTCCGCAATCCAGGACCCGGAATAGTGACCGTTCGGCTGGGGCTGCGAGGTCACCCAAGCAAGCCCGAAAACTCAAATCCTCACGAATCTCGATGTCGATGGTTTTTCTCAATGAATAATTGCTCATCAGATGATTGTCTTGAATCTGATCAAATTAAATTGTAGATATGCTGTCAAAAAAAAAATGCAGCACCGCACTCAGCCGAGTATGAGTAATAACCTTCGCCCATCACGAACGGTCAAGACGTGAACTATGCGATCTTGATAAAACTCTCATGTATTACACTCTCTGCTCACTGATGGAGAACGAGAGTAGTAGGGTAAAACACACATTATACTTATTTGAAATAGTACATACAAAAGTGGCATTCGTTGATCACGTGAAAATGTCAAGGAAAAAGAGGGTGTCAAATGAAAAATTCTCGGGGCTATTAACTCTCAATTGCGGGCCACTGAGGCCGAAACGCGAGGTAAAGAAAGTGCCGCGCGCGGCATTGACTGTGTGATCGTAAAATCCAGGCCTGGTAAAATCTCATAAGCAAGATCATACTCGACGTTCAGATTGAATATTATATGGCGCTCGCAGCAAAGAGCTGAAATTTTCAAATAGGCCAGAAATACATTCTTCACAAGAATGGAACATCACACGGACGAATAAGCGCACAGCAAGGAAAATTTTCTATCCCTCTCTTCCAAAAACAGTTTTCCTAAAATATTTACAATCACCTCTTACTCGGGACACGAGGAACCAATTCATTAATCGGTTGGTACGAAAAGATCGCCTTGGTTAGTGATAAACGTATTCAGAATCACAAAGTTGAACATGACCGTGGAATAATGCATTCGTGAATTTCCACGAGTCTAAAAGTCTACCACTTTGGTTGGAGAGTAATTTAATGTGCACGTGGGAAATTAAGGTTGAAAGGCGCTGCATGAGACCTTATACATATGAAGTAGTTCTGCGGAAAATTCAGTATTCGGGGGTCGATAACGTGCCAGCGCTAAATGTCACTTCCGAAGGTTGTAAGGTGCATCTTTTGATTTCTTGAACAACCATAAATATGAAGTAAGAATTAATTCACGCACGGATGTACATTTTTTCCTCGTCGGTACCTTAAGGATGACAGAGATAACGCGGTAACTTAACACGGACCTAACATTTTGAAGCAGCGCACGGGCTTGCCATTCCGCCACTGGAATTGATCTCACGGCCAAACAATTTGAGTTACAGCTCTGAGGTTGTGGAACTTTGATTTGACCATCATATACTTCGGAAAAAAGTGATTAGGACCTCTGTGGTCTCACGATTAAGGGTCGCACTAATACCACTCGAACATGACAGGAAAATTCAGCAAAACTAGATTTGCGGTAGAGAAACTACTCCCCAAAATATAGGTGATAGAAATGAATCAAACCTTTTTATGCACTTTATCGACGACTTACATTTTTTCAAATGATGGAGCAAGTTGGGTACACACTTTTGAAAACTCTCAAGAATCATCTTTTGGGAGAATCCAAACAGGATGGCTCCAGTTGGCTCTAATTGGATGTAATCAGATTTAGCACAGTAACCAAAGTTAGCACAAATCAATTCGTTCCGTGTGAGGGTCATTATTGCAGTTCGTTATATGGCATGCAAATCGGCCCTTTCAATACTGGACCGTTTCTGTGTATGATGGGTTCCACGCCATGGCGACCTACGGAAAGGGGTCATCTCTCGGATTTCTCCTTGACCTTATTTATTCGATTCTATGGGCCGAAATTCGAACTTTGAACCACCTATGGGACCCAAAACAAATTTCATCCCTCCGTTGCACGCATATCCGTAGAAATGTGAAAATTCTTCAAGTAAAAATCGATGCTTCTTCATTTACTGAAATGATGATATCTTGAGTTCTTCGACAGGGAATATGAAACCTTGCGGTTTGCGGCATCTGACATGGCTTCGAAAAACCTATCAAAAACATTGTTGCGCGGTACTTCTCAACGCTTTGGAGGTCTCCTGGAGCTAAAAACGTGGTTTTCACTAAATGATTAATTACTCAAAATGCCATCTCTTTATTTTTCCGAAAATCACACATACAACGTAAAATTTTGTTGTATTGAAAATTTCGTGCATTGAAAAGCTTCTCCTTTCAATGCACGAAAATGACTTATGACCTAGATAATCACTTGGGAACTTTCGAAAAGTCACTTCGATGACTTCTCCACCAACTCCCAAAAAGGGCGCAACTGCATAACAAAAATTCAAAAGGGCGTAACTACTTTGCTGAAAATGTGGATGTTCACATTCGAGATTCAAAAAGAGCAAAACAGTTTTGCAACCCAAAATCATTTCGAAATTGAATTTTCGTGGAGAACACAAGAGTCTTTTACATGAAAAAGTGTCTTTGGAATATTTTTCGCTCTTTTCCAAGTTGTCTCGTGAAACATCGCAGTGGTTTCATCCTACTTCAGCTGAAGACTTTAAGAGGATGTCGGAGTTCCACGTGTTACCGACCGAGTTTCATGCTGAGGTTACAGGTTCGGAAATATACGAGTGGCGGCGCTACTCGACCGAGTTCCATGCATAGAGGAAATGTACGAGTGGCGGGACTACTTGTACATTTTCGAATCTGTAACCAATATAGCTAACTCAACAATAATATAGGGCGCCAGGGGTAAAGCTGGATGAGTTGACGTGGCAGGAGATTATAATGAGACTATTGCTCACACACGTTGTAATGAATTCTTCAACAAGAATGCATTCACGTTGCATAGATTAGGAGATACTGCATTGTCTGTGTACTTCAATAAGAACAACACACATTCAGTAACGTGTCATGAATTCTTCAACAAGAATGTATTTACAGTATCAAGGTTAGGAAATACCCCAATGTTTATGTTCTTCAAAAAGAACAGTACGCGCGTGGAAAAATTCTTCAACAAGAATTTCTTGTAAATCCACATTGCCTAGATACGGAAATTTCCAGATGATTGTGTTCTTCAATAAGAATAGCACACAATTAGTGACGTGTAATGAATTCTTCAACAAGAATGTATTTACACTTTCCAGGTTTGGGTATACCCTAATGTTTTTGTTCTTCAATAAGAACAACACGTTCAGTGATGTGGAATGAATTCTTCAGCAAGAATTACTTGTGAATCCACACTGTCTGGATTAGGGAATATCTAGATGATTATTGTAATCTTCAATGAGAATAGCACTCGTTCAGTAACGATGATGTAACGCTAGATGTAACGTAGTAACGCTAGTCAACCGAAGTGAGAGTACAGAGCCATGCCATGAGAATGCGAGTCGAGAGCAGGGTCGAGAGGCACAGAAAACCTGGCTAAAAAATTACCAATAAGCTAGATGAGGCGAAGGAGTAGGAGGAAATAGTCCCTCGTCACACATGTCTGGCTTGTGATCTGCATCGTTACATTTTTGGAGCTAACATCGCATGCGCTCTGATTGTATCCTGAGATTCATTGGGCTCACAGCGCATGCGCTCCACATGGGAATAGTTGATTGGGTCTTCGCTTGGGAACGGAACTTCATCTTTCTCCTGGAAACTTCCCCATCGTGGAGTACAATCGTAGTACTAGAATATCACATCGTAGTGGAACAATCTCCTCCCCCCTCACTCCACATTTTCCAAAAGTATAACTTGGCGAGTATGGCCATCCTTTCCCCCTATCACTTCATCTGGGATCAAAAATTGAATTTCAACTCTTGAGGGTCATGAAATCGGGGAAACGTGTCGAGTAACTATTTAGCAAGATTTAGCAAAATTTAAACATGGAACAAATGGGTAGAAAATGAAAAATATTAATTTCAACTCTTGAGAGTCGTGAGATCAAGAAAAGTATGTCGAGTAATTGTTTTGCAAAATCTGAACGTAAAACGCATGGGAAAGGATTAATTACATTACGATTTGACTTTCTCGGTAATTTTGACTCAACTTGAGTTTCTCACCATCTCCTCCGTCTATGAAATGTAATGAAAATAATTCATTCAGACCATTGAGAAGAAAAGGAAACCAGAAAATTCAATCTAGCATTGATCGGTTTAGTTTAAAATTCAGTAGAGATGGTGAGTAACTCAAGTTGAGTCAAAATTACCGAGAAAGTCAAATCGTAATGTAATCAATCCTTCTCCATGCGTTTCACGTTCAGATTCTGCAAAACAATTACTCGACATACTTCTCTTGATCTCACGACTCTCAAGAGTTGAAATTAATATTTTTCATTTTCTCCCCATTTGTTCCATGTTTAAATTCTGCTAAATCTTGCTAAATAGTTACTCGACATGTTTCCCCTGATTTCATGACCCTCAAGAGTTGAAATTCAGTTTTTGATCCCAGATGAAGTGATAGGGGGAAAGGATAGCCATACTCGCCAAGTTATACTTTTGGAAAAAGTGGAGTGAGGGGGCAGGAGATTTCAACACTTGGCTATGGTAATGACTGAATATTCTGAGATTGAAAAACATGCTGTAAATAGTAGCATGTAGGAAAAAAAAAATTCTATGTATCTCATCCATAAAAATCATTCTCCTAATTAACACTAGTGTGCTTCATTCCAAGATGAACATTTTTTGATCATGAACAAAGAAAAATCTGGAGAAGGACAACTTTGTATTTTTGATAGCAAGACTCTTGAAATTAGTTCATGGAATTGACTTGAGTTGATGCGAAGACTCCTAACCCACTTGTGATGGTGCTTGCAAGAGAAAATTTTTGGGTAACGAGGAAATTCTAGATTGTGAAAATTCCCCTAATGATGAACCACATCCACTCTTCAGCAAGAGAACATACTAAATATCAAAGTGAATAACTAATAACTAATTGATAAATGAAACATAGAATTATGACACTACATCTGTTGTTCAACATTTTCCAAGGACCAAAAACTGATACAAATTCCATGTAGCACATTGGTAATTCATAACACATCAAGAAGTTAGAGCAATTCGGGCGAACTCATTCTGAGGGAAATGAAGGTTCAGTAGCATTATGTGATATGTGTTTGAATGATCCTCAACATGCTTCCAGATAGATGATGTACGGATCCAGTTTGTTTAGTGGATGACAACTCAAGTAATAATTTTTTCAATTTGAACTTACTACTTCCCACCAAAGTGCATTTCTTTCTTCATAATACTCTTGATGAAACAGGTGAACCCTGTACAACTTTCTTATCCTATTCAGAATTTAGTGCCAAGAAAGTAAAACCCATATACCATATGAGAGTAAAAGTCTAGCTGAGACCTTTGGGTTAGAGTATTACGCAATGGACATATGATATTCAAAAGTAATAACCAGAGCAACACCAAATATCAGTGCTTATATATCACAACAACTGTTCTTGGGCAGTCGTCAATTGACTGACCTGTCTTACAACATCTAAATGTGAGAAACGATCCCTCTTAATGTGTTGGACATTGACAGGTCTACGAAGAGCAACACGAAGGATATTCTATTGGTCACACTCTTCTTCAACTAGAGTGGTTTATCAAATTTTCTTTGAGATGCACAATTTTTCAGAGTTGGGTCTCTCTGAAGTATTGAGGAAACTGAAAGTCGATACACGGCTGTAATGTAGATTGACACTGGCACTCATTTTTCCTCACGATCAAATCCTAAATTCTCCAAATATTTTCGAAGATCAATTCTTGACACTGCACAACGGCAAGAATAACACACATTTTGGCCTTTGGCCTATTATTCTCATATCACTCCAGACAAGAAAACCCACAACAATAAGTGGCTCTTATTCCTTCAACAATGAGAGCTGATTTCTACAAGCTCGCTGCAGGCGGTGCTACGATTGGCTTTCAATCTCTGCTATTATCTCTACATAATATAATCAAAATAGTCAAAAAAGTTACATGTTACTGCAACAACGTGTTACTGCTGGAGCGGAATAACGCCGTCTGCTACACACGCGGCTGCATCAAAACATCTGACCCGTGTTCTCGCGGTCGATCGTCCCGCGTGGTCGACCCCAACAATCCATTGTGTTCGACTTCGAGTGTCGTAACGCGGCTGAAATCTTGACGCGAAAAAATTGGGAAGGGTCGAAATTAGTGAGTAAGATATTTTGGCACTAAACACTGTCAGCGGCGAAATGACTTGCCAATATCCTTGTTGAGGACCGAAATAACGGGTTCAGAGGGATTGAGACCCACTTGAACCCAGAAAACCATGAAATAAGTAAGTTCGAAAAAATGCGTGAGGTTGAAACGGCCCAACTCAGCGTATATAAGGCACGGCAGCCTTGCGCGCGCTCTCTCTCTTTCTCACATGTTCTTCTCTTTCATATACTCGCCAGCAAGGCGCTGCCGCGCCTTTTGATTCATAGATAACCTATTCTCTCATGAACTAGTTAAACTCCCTCTGTGTCATCCTCATTTACGAAAACTTCGGATGTGCAATGGAGCGCATGCACTACAAACAATCATTCGTGATCCGGGAACGCGGATATTCTCCGATTGAGAGATAATAGACTATTATGGAAGACTTATTGTAACGAAACAAGCGTCATCTTCAGGAAGGATTTGTGAGGTATAGAGAAGTTCTGCACTGCCGGAAGATATTGGCTCCGGGAAGCTGGCCTGACAAGGTCGGAACTGGGTACAACTAATTAAACAAAAAAAAAGTTCTCACCTAGCGGACCTAATTGACCTATGTGTAATTTTTGTGTTCTCCGCTTCTTTTTCGAGTTTTTTGCAAAATAAGTTGGGACACTGTGTGCAAGAGTCAATGACTATTCCTGTTGGCATGATGCAACTTGAAGAAAATGTAGAAAGACGGATCGGTAGATTTTTTTGTGTTTTACCAGCGAACGTTAAGAAATCTGCGGAACCAGTTATATTAATCAAATAAAATCAATAACAAGATTTCGCCACGATCATGCGCAAAACGTCGACCCACGATTGCCAACTTGTTTTAGTTTGATTATCGTGGAATACTGGAACCGGGGACGGCGACGGGGGGACAGAGATGAACTCCTTTATTTACAGAGAGTCACAGAGAGTGACAGAGAGAGGCATGGGCTGGAGCCGGCAGGTGTCGTCCCGAGAGGATGCAGCTCTTTGTTTTGGGCCCCAGGAAGTTGAGCCTAGTAGAGCACTGTCCTGGAATCACCTGGAATTTTTCCTGAGCAGTCGAGGAGGTGCTATAGGTGGTGCTAGGTGCTAGGGGGGCAGAGCAGCGGTGCCGGTTACTAAGCCTACTGCTCGGCCAGCTTCATCCTTATCTCGCTACATCCTGAGAGGACTGCGGACACTCAACGCTATTTTGAGAGGCTTTTACATTTGATAAGTAAGTTGAAAAGTTATCGAACATTGTACATATTATAAACATTGAAAGATCCCTTGTTTGTAGTGGTTTTGTTCAGAAGAACTCATAACGAGTTTTAGGATAACTATAACCTCGGGATATTCAGTGGAGATTCTTGTATACGACCTGTATTTACGCAAGCAGACTCTGATGAATTTATTATGATATACTTTGTTCGCAGCTGAAAAGTCCTTGGAATCAGTTGGTTGGACTTGATCAAAACTACTCTCTCCTCCATCTACACCTAGTAGATGAATCTAAAATCGAGACGACCATCCAAATAGCAGGAGCTTTTGTTTTAAAAATTAGAAAGTTATGAGTACAATCAAGTGAAGATTCAATATCTGCTATTTCCAGTAGTTCACTCATTGGGCCTTGACTTGTCTTTCACTTAATTTTAATCTTGCTCTAGGATGAGGATCTACCAAACAAAATTTAGCTCAGGATATTGAAAAACTCAGTGTTTAAGACAAGAATGGACATCTGTGTACGTTTGGTGCTGGTTTGATTGAGAAAAATATCAACATCTACTTCTCTGGATATGTTGAATCTATCTATGAAGAAGACCCATCCGTAGAAGGCTGGATTTCATGTAAGGATCTCGGTCCTATTGTTGGATGGTATGTGGCAGGTTGCGATGAGGGGAGAAAATCCAGCTAATTGTTTTCGTACCGAAATTGGCGATTATGTAGTCATGGAATCAACAGAGGAATATTCCCTATTCATGATTTGGGTGAAACAAAAAGGCTCATGATTAAAACTAGAATTGAGTACTTATTGGCTGAAGAACAGCCATTGTATCAAGATTTGCTAAACAAACTGCAGGTGAGGGCAACATCTGGGATTGCTGTCTGATTTTCACACTGTGATGTTAAAAGTTCAGTTTTGAATTTATCATTTAATGAATGATTCTCGCTCGTTTCAGAACGTTGTGACACTTAAGGGCGCTGAAATTTACCGAAGATGTAATCTTTTACCATGCTCAATTCATTTGTAATCAAATCATATCATTTGACGAATCTGCTACTGCAGAGGATTCCCTTTTGATAACTGCGCCATGCATCAGAGCCTTGATTGTCTTGGCCGGAATAACCTTCACTCAAGGAAGTACGGTGAGGGAAGGTAGAAAATGCCATTCAAGACGACAAGGAAATGATTGGAGGAGTGATCTCATTCCGAAATCTGAAAAAGACAAGGAGACCACTTGGGCAAGAGCCACTTCCAAGGAATTAGCGAATGATACATTCGAAAATGTTTCCCCGGACCAATTGGCCAATAATTCCGACGCGTTCGATCTCAAACGCCGTAAATGTAGAGTTTGTGATCCTCGTCAACAGCCAAATTGTGGAGAATGTTCTAATTGTAAAAATATGATCAAGTCTGGCGGGCCTTGGCGTAGTAAGCAAACATGTGTGAAACGCCGTTGTCTGCATATGGGGATCCAGGTAATGTCCATTCCAGTGAGAATTGCAGAGTTTAATCTATCGTTATCTTTGGATTCTTCTGCTCGTTGGTATAAGATTTTTGAATAATTAAATCTTCTTTCTTGATCTTTTCGAGCAACCTTTATTGGGCAATGTTTTGCCCAATAAAGGTTGCTCTATCGTAGCTATTTTTAAACATTTGATCATATTTTTATGTAGGAAGAGAATGATGAAGATCCAGAGAATCATGATCCATCAGACTCAAATGCAGAGCCCAGTTGAGTGGCGCACAGGAAAATGCTTGAAAATCTGAAGAGCAGAAGTGTTCAAACAGAATGGTTGTGAAAACCCATAGGCACTAGTAATAAAGAGGTTTCCTACAGTGCAGTCGATCTTGATGAAGGAGATATCCAAGTAATTCATTATGTTTCTATAAAATCAGTGGATCCGACCGTGCCTTTGCAAATCGTCAAAATAGTGTACATGTGGGAGAATGGAATGACATCAAAATTTTTCATGCCACGTGGTTGTGGAGAGGGAGTGGAACAGTCCTCGAAGAAACGTCAAATTTCAGTTAACTATTCCTAGTAGATGATTGCCAAGACGAGCCCATATCATACCTTCAATCAAAAACCGCTGTTGAGGTCAAGAATATCCCAAAGAACTGGAACGAGTTAGGTAAGATTATATGTCCATGTACTCTTCCAAAGTTAGTTTGAGTCTTACGGTTTATTCTTTGACTGCTCCAAAGATAACTCAATGACATTTTGATTGATTTTACGACGAATTAAAACCCCAATGATAGTACGATTGCTGAAATTTCGAATGAAGTCTTCCAAATGTTTGCTTTAGAGTTACGAGTTACAGTATCAAATTCGGGAATTGGTTTCAGGTAATGTCAATGCTAACTCGAGTATCGATGAGTCCAAAGAGGATAAAGACATATCCTGAGTATTATAGAAAACTGAGTGATCGCATGAAAGGCTCCAATATAGAGACACCACTGACGTTCGATATTGTATACATACCAAGCATATGTGCGACAAGTGTGTAGTAACCTGCCTGTACCAGCTTGCATATCAGAGGGGAGAAATCATGCCACCCAGAGAATACTTTCATAAGTAATTCACTCAAGCAAAGATCAGATATTAATATGCTATATTGAAGTTAGAAGGTAATATTTAATTAGTTCTTTTATTTTTCCACATTATGAGAAGAATGTGAATTATAAGAATCTCAGCTGTCTTACCCCATGACGGTGTTCTCGACTATGAAAATCCATGAATCAAAAGTTCTGAGAAGATGCCTGTAACTATTTTGCAGATCAATCAATGCTTCAACGATGAATAATAGAAATTATCAAACATCATCTTAACACAAAAGTTGCCTTTAGACCCTTTGAGTATATACCTCCAAGCACAGATGTATTTATCGATAGAGTATACGTCAACCCCACTCCTAGTATTAAGGTGTATTCAGTGCTTTTTTGAGGATATGGTTAACATTTTGAGTGTATGAACCCGTTATTTCGGTCCTCAACAAGGATATTGGCAAGTCATTTCGCCGCTGACAGTGTTTAGTGCCAAAATATCTTACTCACTAATTTCGACCCTTCCCAATTTTTTCGCGTCAAGATTTCAGTCGCGTTACGACACTCGAAGTCGAACACAATGGATTGTTGGGGTCGACCACGCGGGACGATCGACCGCGAGAACACGGGTCAGATGTTTTGATGCAGCCGCGTGTGTAGCAGACGGCGTTATTCCGCTCCAGCAGTAACACGTTGTTGCAGTAACATGTAACTTTTTTGACTATTTTGATTATATTATGTAGAGATAATAGCAGAGATTGAAAGCCAATCGTAGCACCGCCTGCAGCGAGCTTGTAGAAATCAGCTCTCATTGTTGAAGGAATAAGAGCCACTTATTGTTGTGGGTTTTCTTGTCTGGAGTGATATGAGAATAATAGGCCAAAGGCCAAAATGTGTGTTATTCTTGCCGTTGTGCAGTGTCAAGAATTGATCTTCGAAAATATTTGGAGAATTTAGGATTTGATCGTGAGGAAAAATGAGTGCCAGTGTCAATCTACATTACAGCCGTGTATCGACTTTCAGTTTCCTCAATACTTCAGAGAGACCCAACTCTGAAAAATTGTGCATCTCAAAGAAAATTTGATAAACCACTCTAGTTGAAGAAGAGTGTGACCAATAGAATATCCTTCGTGTTGCTCTTCGTAGACCTGTCAATGTCCAACACATTAAGAGGGATCGTTTCTCACATTTAGATGTTGTAAGACAGGTCAGTCAATTGACGACTGCCCAAGAACAGTTGTTGTGATATATAAGCACTGATATTTGGTGTTGCTCTGGTTATTACTTTTGAATATCATATGTCCATTGCGTAATACTCTAACCCAAAGGTCTCAGCTAGACTTTTACTCTCATATGGTATATGGGTTTTACTTTCTTGGCACTAAATTCTGAATAGGATAAGAAAGTTGTACAGGGTTCACCTGTTTCATCAAGAGTATTATGAAGAAAGAAATGCACTTTGGTGGGAAGTAGTAAGTTCAAATTGAAAAAATTATTACTTGAGTTGTCATCCACTAAACAAACTGGATCCGTACATCATCTATCTGGAAGCATGTTGAGGATCATTCAAACACATATCACATAATGCTACTGAACCTTCATTTCCCTCAGAATGAGTTCGCCCGAATTGCTCTAACTTCTTGATGTGTTATGAATTACCAATGTGCTACATGGAATTTGTATCAGTTTTTGGTCCTTGGAAAATGTTGAACAACAGATGTAGTGTCATAATTCTATGTTTCATTTATCAATTAGTTATTAGTTATTCACTTTGATATTTAGTATGTTCTCTTGCTGAAGAGTGGATGTGGTTCATCATTAGGGGAATTTTCACAATCTAGAATTTCCTCGTTACCCAAAAATTTTCTCTTGCAAGCACCATCACAAGTGGGTTAGGAGTCTTCGCATCAACTCAAGTCAATTCCATGAACTAATTTCAAGAGTCTTGCTATCAAAAATACAAAGTTGTCCTTCTCCAGATTTTTCTTTGTTCATGATCAAAAAATGTTCATCTTGGAATGAAGCACACTAGTGTTAATTAGGAGAATGATTTTTATGGATGAGATACATAGAATTTTTTTTTTCCTACATGCTACTATTTACAGCATGTTTTTCAATCTCAGAATATTCAGTCATTACCATAGCCAAGTGTTGAAATCTCCTGCCCCCTCACTCCACTTTTTCCAAAAGTATAACTTGGCGAGTATGGCTATCCTTTCCCCCTATCACTTCATCTGGGATCAAAAACTGAATTTCAACTCTTGAGGGTCATGAAATCAGGGGAAACATGTCGAGTAACTATTTAGCAAGATTTAGCAGAATTTAAACATGGAACAAATGGGGAGAAAATGAAAAATATTAATTTCAACTCTTGAGAGTCGTGAGATCAAGAGAAGTATGTCGAGTAATTGTTTTGCAGAATCTGAACGTGAAACGCATGGAGAAGGATTGATTACATTACGATTTGACTTTCTCGGTAATTTTGACTCAACTTGAGTTACTCACCATCTCTACTGAATTTTAAACTAAACCGATCAATGCTAGATTGAATTTTCTGGTTTCCTTTTCTTCTCAATGGTCTGAATGAATTATTTTCATTACATTTCATAGACGGAGGAGATGGTGAGAAACTCAAGTTGAGTCAAAATTACCGAGAAAGTCAAATCGTAATGTAATTAATCCTTTCCCATGCGTTTTACGTTCAGATTTTGCAAAACAATTACTCGACATACTTTTCTTGATCTCACGACTCTCAAGAGTTGAAATTGATATTTTTCATTTTCTACCCATTTGTTCCATGTTTAAATTTTGCTAAATCTTGCTAAATAGTTACTCGACACGTTTCCCCTGATTTCATGACCCTCAAGAGTTGAAATTCAATTTTTGATCCCAGATGAAGTGATAGGGGGAAAGGATGGCCATACTCGCCAAGTTATACTTTTGGAAAATGTGGAGTGAGGGGGGAGGAGATTGTTCCACTACGATGTGATATTCTAGTACTACGATTGTACTCCACGATGGGGAAGTTTCCAGGAGAAAGATGAAGTTCCGTTCCCAAGCGAAGACCCAATCAACTATTCCCATGTGGAGCGCATGCGCTGTGAGCCCAATGAATCTCAGGATACAATCAGAGCGCATGCGATGTTAGCTCCAAAAATGTAACGATGCAGATCACAAGCCAGACATGTGTGGCGAGGGACTATTTCCTCCTACTCCTTCGCCTCATCTAGCTTATTGGTAATTTTTTAGCCAGGTTTTCTGTGCCTCTCGACCCTGCTCTCGACTCGCATTCTCATGGCATGGCTCTGTACTCTCACTTCGGTTGACTAGCGTGTGATCTGGACTATCTCAAAATGTGGAAAAATACTTCTCATCATGAACAAATAATGATTTGATGAGTGATGAGATGTTTATGTCGTCAGAATTGAGGTGAATATTGGATTCCAGTGATGATGTACACCCATCTGAAGACACTCTAGCTCCATGGCGGTACTACAAAAGCTGAGATTTATTCCAAAATCCTCTAGGAGAAACAGATACTGGATTAGAATCAAATGAGTCGTTTCTCGTATGTAATTGATGTAACAAATGAGTTGGACTGAAGAAGTCACAAGTATTTATATCGTTCCCTGGCAGGTACAATCAAGTCATCTCATGTCGTCCTACGTACTTGCGGAGGGGGGAAGGTAGACAGACTTGCAACAGAGCAAATTATATAGTGCAAGCTTCCCCGAAATATTCCATCAACCACGTGCGTGATCTCTTCAATAACTGAGACTGTTGCTTTCTCAAAATGCTGCACCAGAAGTGGTTTCGACGAGAATAATCTTAAAGTATATAATTCGGACTACCTCGAGAGAGAATGGTCCGGTGAACTATGAAAGTTCCGTTCATTTATGTTGTATATATTCTCATAGGGTAAGTACTGCATTCACAGTGATTAATTTTATACACTTCATCGTATACTGCACTCTTTCTAAATATTGCAATCTTCCTCAACTTCGGAAGGTGTGTAAAATATCCTGATGGTCCTACATTTGGTGCGAGCATGCTGAGTGAATCAAAGCTACGATATTTGCATGATGATAACGTGCCACTGCCCAGGAAACTCGAGACTTTCTTACTCAAAAATGACGAGAATGTAAGTATATGGGATATGAATTAACATGAGCTCTTGGATAACTAATTGGTGAAGGAACCTGAAATTCATGTACTGGTCAGAGTTCTTCCAAGCATCTCCATTCACCCTTGAGAATCTACTCTACGCCCATTGCACTGACATTGAGCGTGCTTACTGTGATAATATATCGGGAGCTCTGGATGAGGAAGTTGTTGAATTGCAATCCGCAACATACTTTGGTAGCGGTCGATCGATGAGCAGAGCGTATGCAGCAAAGTTCGATATTTTACAACAAGCGTTGTCTTATAGGAGAGCTATCATAAATAACAGTCTCTTCATGGCAGTGCAGAAGGAGAATCTGAGGACATGCAACTACTATGCTCGATTGAACAGTGGAAAATTTATGAAAATAGTGAGGTTCTTGATCGACTTCGATACCCAAATCGAAAGAACCGAATGTCGACTACTACGGGTTCGAAAACATCACCTTTCTGAGTCCACTCACGAGATCACCGGTACCCATGATCGAGAACAGCTGATCAACACAGATGAAATCGATCATCCTTGTGTTGTGGTGGGGAATGGGACCAAGAACTTCATCGTACCTGTGCCGAATAAATTTTATTTATTGAATTTTTTCTCCGAGAGCAGGCACCGTTTTATCACCCACACGTTGGGATGGATCGAAAAATTAACTCAAGGAAATCATCAATAAACTCACCTGTTTTATGTGGTATCAATGACGAATGATGTTTTGTGAATGCATGATCCGGTATCGACTCATTCCATCCTCATTGATTTGCTATTGATGGGTACACAACAATGTGGCAAGAAAAATACCAAAGATTCTGTCAAACAATCTCTTTCTTGATCATGATACGACTTAGGATTAGATTGATATTTGTGATATTATTGAAATGGATAATATTAAATGTCTGATATCAAAAATATCATTGGGTTCCCTTCGACGACCCTTGATTTCCTCTTCCCATCTCAAGGCTCCGAAAGAGGCCCCGGAGAACCATGTCGATCATTCTCGAAATTTTCCTAAAGACACGTGAATGATCACGTGTTTTCGCACGTGCGTGATCACATGCTATTGCACGTGTGCCATTACGTGTTCGTCCACGTTACGAAAAGGGTCCACACCGTAACGTGACTTTTCACGTCCCAATTCAGGTGTTTAAGCATATGATTTTTCACGTGTCTCTTCATGCGATAAGATACGTTTTTTTCATGTGAATATTCACGTGTTCAATCACTTGCTAAGACACGTGATTAATCACGTGGGACTTCTTAGTAGGAGTCTCTCGTGACGTGGTACATATTAACACCTCCAACCTCGTATATGAACCTGTCGGTGTCAGTATAGAGGAGCTCCACCTGGGGGACTCTCTTCAGCATGAAGTCACAGTGAAACCGATATAGCTGCGTCTTGGAGATATCTAAGACGCTCAAACCTGCGTATATCGGTTGCGTGATGGTCACCTCCGACTTATTCAGCTGAATTGAGCAACACCTTCACCAAACACACCGCAGCTGTGGGAGGTGGGTTTAGAATCCAGTATTTTTGTGATATACGCTGGAGGCGTGGGATGGCGGAGATGTGCAAGGTCTTGAAATGATTAAGACACAAGATTCATTGAATCTATATATTGTGCCATAACTAAAACTGAATAACTATGTACATATGGCGCGGTCATATGTGCCGCTCGAGTGTGCTGCTGCTACTGGTGAGCTCGACGACAGCTCAAAAGCGAGCCAGCTGAGATATTGCTGTGACACGCAGGCTGCGCGTGCGCACAGTGTACTTTCTATTGATGGCATATTCTGCATCTCATGATAGTTCCGAACATTCCGCCCACTTTGGGCAGTATGGCCAATAAAAATGATGAACTGAAACATAATCAGAGCCAAAATTGAAAAAATAAAGGACCGACGATCACTCGTCGGTTATGAGTAGAGGGATCAATTTTACGATTGGCCTCTGGAGTTCAGTTGTTGCCGTCCTGACTGTGACCACACGAACATGACCATCGTGTCCAGGATGACATGCAACGATGCGTCCTAGGGGCCACTTCCCAGGAGCCGTGTTCTCGTTGCGGATGAGTACCAAATCCCCCACAGCGAGAGAATGAGTTGGAGCCTTCCATTTGTTGCGCCGTTGCAGTGATGTGAGATATTCAGTGGACCACCTTGACCAAAATTGCTGCAACATTTGAGTCAGGATTTGCGACCGTTGATTTGCTGGCACATTTTTCTGGGTGATATCAGGTTCTGGTACTAGAAAAGACGAACGTTGGATTAAGAAATGAGCAGTTGTCAATGGATTCAAGTCTGAGGAGTCATCTGGAATAGGCATAAGAGGTCTTGAGTTAAGACAGGCTTCATTTCTGCTCAAGAGAGTTGAGAGTTCAACAAATGTCAAAACTCGATCACCAATGACTCGCTTGATGTGATGTTTCATTGACTTCACTGCTGCTTCCCAGATGCCCCCAAAGTGAGGAGTGGCTGGAGGGTTAAATTTCCACACAGTACCATCCTGCGATGGATCGAAAGCGATTCGTTGGATGTGGGTAGATGCTTCCTGAAACATGTCTCTCAATTCTGCAGCAGCGCCCACGAAATTCAACGCCTCATCGCTCACAAGCTCCTGACACTGCCCACGTCGTGCTGTGAACCTATGGAGAGCAGAGAGAAAAGCCTGGGTTGTGTAATCTTCCACAGCTTCCAGATGTACGGCCCGAATGCTGAGACATATAAAAACTGCAATATAGCCCTTGAGAGTTCCCGTCCTCTTGATTTCGATAAGCGTACAGCGTAAGGCCCAGCGTAGTCAACTCCTGGGCGTAGAAAAGGTTTACTTGGAGTCACCCGAGCTGATGGTGAATCCCCCATGAGTTGTTGGTTTCTCGATGCAGTGTACCTTATACAAACCGTACAAAATTCGATAACACTTTTGACTGCTTGTCGACCACAGATAATCCAATACTGACAACAAATCGTGCTGAGTGTGAGTTGAGTCCTACCATGAAGTGTACGCCAATGAGCCTGTCGAATCACAAATTTTGTAAAAGGGGCATTTTTGGGCAAGATCACAGGATGTTTAGCATCTTCATTCAAATGCGAATGATATACACGCCCACCCACTCGAAACAGATCCTTGGAAATGGAAGGATTGAGACTATACAAGCAGTTGCGAGGAGTCAAGCGTTTGTTCGACTGTGGGAGGTTGATTTTACTTGGAAAATATACTACTTGTGTAATATGAGTCCAAAGGAGACGAGTATTTTCCATCTCATTGAAGGATAAGTTTTCTCCGTTTAGACAGGCAGCTTCGTCAAAAAATTGCATGGATTTAAAACTAGTCTTATGATCTAGATAGCTATTTACAATATTAACAACATAATCAATATTTACAGTAGGATTGTCGGAAACTTATAACAGATTGACCTCGAATAGACGTAGCTTCATCCTATTCTTTTTCAGCAAGATGCGTTGTTGAATTTTAACAATGAAACGTAAACAGTAAGCTGTAGTTCTTATGAGAACGTTCATAGTTGAATACTTGTCTATCAGTTCCCAAATCCCACCACTTGGAAGAGTGGGGTCATCTGGGACATTTCGATGCACAGCTAAATGAACGCAAAGACGCTGTTCTGCTGTTGAATCATCAGAAGAAATATTTGAGTTAGACCATGGTAGAATACTATCAGTTAACCACTTAGAGCCATGCCACCACTGATCAAGTTTCGAAAGTTCATCGAGATCACAGCCTCGAGAAGCTTTATCCGCAGGGTTATCCTCTGACCAAACGTGGTGCCAAATGGCGCCAGATACAGACGTGAGAATTTCAGACGTGCGATTAGCCACGAATGTCTCCCATCTAGCAGGATGATCTTTCAACCAAAATAATACGTAAGTGGAGTCCGACCAGAGATGAATCGAATGAACTGAAATGGGGATTGTTTTCAAACAGTGTTGAATGAGCTCGGCTAACAGATGCGCAGCACATAGCTCTAGCCGTGGTACACCAAATGTTTTGATAGGAGCAACGCGGGTTTTCGACAAGAGAAGCGTGACTGTGGTTTGAGAATTCTCAACAACTCGCAAATACAGCTCAGCTGCATAAGCTTGTTTCGAAGCATCCGCAAATCCATGAAGTTCAATTACTTGCGCCGATGGTGTGTAGGCCGACCAACGAGACACTTTGATTTCGGGTAATTGAGCTAACTGCTGACTCCACGAATTCCATCTGTTCACGATATCGATGGGAAGTTCACTATCTCAATTGATTTTGAGCAACCACAGCGATTGCATCAAAATTTTGGCCACGACGACCACAGGCGACAACCAGTCTATGGGGTCGAAAGTTTGAGCAATTTTGGACAGCATTGAGCGTTTGGTGATTGCACCTTATATAGGTGAGATGTCAACCTTGTAGCTCATCATGTCGGTTTTGGAGTCCCACAGAAGACCTAGAATCGACGTTTCAGGGTTGGAACCTAGGACAGAACATTTTTCAGTAGCTCTCAAATCAGCTGAGAGATGATTTATCAATTCAGGAGCATTTGACAACCATTTACGCAACCGAAATTGACCCTTATCTATGATTTGAATCGTTTCCTGCTGTTTTTCCATGGCCCCTTCAAGTGTATGTTCCTCTGAAGCCACGTCATCCATATAACTTTCCTTGGCAATTACCTCAGCACCAAGAGGATATTCTTGACCATGATCGCTGGCTAACTGCTTCATCACTCTAATTGCCAGAAACGGCGAACATTTAAGCTCATAAACTGAAGTGACGAGTGAGAATATAACCAATGGAAGCGTGGGATCATCACGCCATAATATACATCGCAGATGTTGATCTTGAGGATCAATCAGAATTTGTCGATACATTTTCTCTACATCAGCGGTGAATGCGTATTTGTAGTTCCAAAATTTGCATATTAAGTCAACTTCAAGTGGCAATAAATTGGGACGACAATACAAATGATCATTGAGTGATTTCCCTGTACGTTGTTTAGCTGAACCATCGAAAACTGTACGGAGTTTTGTAGTAGTACTGGATTCTTTCCATACCCCGTGATGCGACAAAAGAACTTATCATCTACCGATTTCTTTTTGACTCACTTAATGAGACCATATGCTTTAAGGCTTTGTATCCATCCAAAAAGTCATGATAAGCTTCTTTGAGCTTGGGATCTTTTGAAAATTTGACTTCCATACGCTTTACTATATTCAGTGCCAAAGTGTATGAATCGCCACAGTTCGCCTGAGTGATTTCTACTGTTTTTTTGAGGGGTAGTCTAACAACATACCGACCAGAAGTGTCACGATAGTGTGTTGAGACAAAATGATCCTCACATGCTTAGTCATCTATGGATAGAATATTCTTCTTGGGAATTTCCTCGACTTTCCAAAATTCCTGAAGAGTTTCATTGAGTGTTTGTTCTGCCGTACAGAGAAATGCTCGCGGAGATATGGCATTTGAATGTGACGTGATACCTGAGGAACCGAGCACTAGCCAACCCAACAATGACTCTGCAGCAATCGGTTGATTCCTGTCACCCTTGACTCCTTGCGAGTGAGCAATTTCCCCCATACTATGACACCCAGAATTACATCAATTCGCGTTCTACTTGAGAATTGAGGATCAGCAAGATTCAACCCGTTCAGATGTTTGAGCTTAGGAGCAGCTCTACACTTGGGAGGTTGATATGACGTCACTTTTGGCAATGCAAGTGCCTCGACGTTCACACTGAATTCAGAATCGAATCGCGGTTTAACAACGAAGTTTGCTGATTGTGCGAGAAACTGTAACTAGCTCATCTCCGACACCAGAAATTGGTGCATGAATCAATTTAGATCTGAGATGTAATTTGTGGCATAACGGGGATGATACAAACGAAACCTGAGAAGCTGGATCAATGAGAGCTCGAACTTTGAGGCGTACTCCGTTCTCTGCCACAACGTAGACCTGTGCCGTGGGTAGAAGTCCCAAATCAACTGTTGGTCCAGCAACGTTGGTAGCATGAGCGTTGATCGACGACGAACACTCGCCGTTGCCTGATAACTTAGGTGGATCGTTGGATTTCGTCGACGAAGCAGCACTATTTGTCGGTGACGTCTTGCTCTTTGAATCAGCAGTTCCGGGGAAATGAAGAAGTGTGTGATGTTTGCCTCTGCATATAAAACACCGTTTTTCAGATTTGCATACTTCAACCCCATGTTTCCCCAAACAATTGTAACACAACTCATTATGAGTCACAAAGTTTTTACGCTCCGAAATTAATTTAGCCCTGAAAACGTTGCACGTTGAAATGTAATGATCTTCATCACAACAAGCACATTTTGTGACAATCTAAGAACCCTCCTTTCCGTTAGTTTGATGAGCGTGCACGTTTTGCGAATTACTCTTCTCTGATTTTTTAGGATGAGATGTCTGATTATTTGCCAAAAGGCTCGATTCACTACCAGCTTCAATGGATTCCAGAGTAGCAGTGGTAGTCTTCATGAACGTAATAAAATGCACTTGAGTGGGAGGTTCAATCGCATCTGATAAAAACTTTTCCCAGTCACGACGAATATTTGCATTCATGCGACTAACAGTAATAGCCACGATCAGGTCATCCCACGTATCGACTGGCCCTGCAAGATTTTTGAGACACTCGAGAGGATTAAAAGTTCCCATTTTCAAACGTTTCAACTCACTGCTAGCTTCTGAATTCATTGCCTTGGTCGTCAGCAGA
The DNA here is from genome assembly GCA_029851415.1 of Eretmocerus hayati. Taxonomy (NCBI): domain Eukaryota; kingdom Metazoa; phylum Arthropoda; class Insecta; order Hymenoptera; family Aphelinidae; genus Eretmocerus; species Eretmocerus hayati. The sequence goes on from CM056744.1 coordinate 47,482,771, forward strand.
GACGTATTATTTTGATACACACAGATACATGAGCTTTGCACGATGTATTCGCATCTACAACTCCATGCTCATGCCAAAAAGCAAGGTAACAGAACGACGTCACCAATGTTTACACTCCGCAGAGACGAGCCGTCGATGCTTGCAGATGTGTGTGTGTGTGTGTGTGTGTGTGTGTCGATGAAATGGCGTGATGTGGCGCGAGCTGTGATGTAAGCATCACATGATGATGCCGCTGTCTCTCTCGCTCGCACGGTGATGGGCGTCGTCCTAGCGATGATGCGACGAGCCGTGCACCGATGTACAGTTGCAGACCGGGACGCGAAGCCGTCCTCGATGATACTACGCTGCAGCCGATGCCTGTACGACGATGTGGCTGCGAGAGCGATTCATCCACGGCACCAAGATCGCGATCGGATCATGAGCTCGTCCACCTAAAAACACACGTGAATTAGTGAAATCACGTTCACGCGCATAACACACACTTGAGTTATTTACTTTGATGAGCACGGGGCGACCGAGACCGGAGATGCACAAAATGGTGGCCGGAATAATTCGCGGCACCGGCTTGCTCCAATATGGCTCAAGCACACCCCGTTTCACTGCGATGCCTCAAATGTACTGAGCACATCGATGGAATCGTCCCTCGCACTGCGAAGACGTTGCAGGGAGGAGCACCACTCGGCGAGCACAACACCGTTTTTCACAAGACACTTGCACCCGCACATCACCACAGGAGGAGCTGGTCGCCTGCAAATACTGTAAAGTCGGCTGATGAGACGATGATCCGCTGCCCCGACTTCGACGCCACTGCACTCCGATGCTCGAAGGACCAAATGTTCGTGATATACGCTGAAGGCGTGAGATGGCGGAGATGTGCAAGGTCTTGAAATAATTAAGACACAAGATTCCTTGAATCTATATATTGTGCCATAACTAAAACTGAATGACTATGTACATATGGTGCGGTCATATGTGCCGCTCGAGTATGCTTCTGCTACTGGTGGGCCGGACGAGAGCTCAAAAGCGAGCCAGCTGAGATATTGCTGTGACATGCAGGCCGCGCGTGCGCAAAGTGTACTTTGTAGTAATGGCATATTCTGCATCTCATGATAATTCCGAACACAGTATTTGGCCCCGTAGCGCCCTTCCTACTTCTGCGGTAGCTCAACGTCAATGCATTTCAGCTCGTCCTCCAACGATTTAAAAACACTGAGTTGTCCATTAATTTGTCGAAGTCGTTCTAGGCCGTCTGAGGTTCTGCAGGATTGAGATCGATATGAGAACCGAGCCAAGGTTTCTGTTTGAATTGCAGAACTCTGTGGCTCTTTTTCAAACGGAGTCCATGTGCCAGAGCCTAGAATAATGATGATGACAATAACATAATCATAATATGATAGTATCAAGCGGTGACTCACCTGTTTCAAAGTCCTATAACGTACCACGTATTTCTCTCTGTCAAAGAGCATCGTAAGCAGGTTTTTTTGGGTTGATCCGGGAGGAGCCTTGTGTTCCGGCAACATGGGTAGGTCCTTATGAAGGTCGTGTAGGTTATCAGGGTATTTGATGTCGACCTCCAAGATTTATCCGACTCCAGAATCACCGGCCACGTTGCCCACGTCTCGCACAAGTGCTGGATCGATCAATTTCGAGGTGCGTGGGAACAGCCACGCCGCCCTATCGGGCTCTGCCTCGTAGTCACATCATATTTCCCCCCGCTGACTTTTTCAGCATCGAGACATTCACGGAAATATCTATTGAGATTCTCGAACTTGGTGATATCCTTAGGGGTGACCGGGAAGTTGATTCCTTTAAAATGAAATTCATTCTCATAGTCTGTGTATTCGCTCACGCTGACTGTTGCGGACTCAAACAGCTAGAGTAGGTATATCTGGTGTACGTGCGCGAGAGCGGGGCATAGTCATGTATATGTAGTGCGGCCCAAGTCTATGCGTAAGGGCGAGCGAGATGTGTATAGTTGGAATGATGCGCGCGCAACCCCAAGAGTGCGATATTTCGTTTGCGACGGAACGTTCGTTCTACAGGATGCGTATGCGATATAGATATAATATATATATATATATATATATATATATATATATATAGACACACTGGCACAGCACAATCGGTGGCGCAGCGATGAAATTATGTTATGTACCCATTCTTCTAGCGATATTGTTATGAATTCTCTGATTATTTGCGATTGAGGTTAATGGACAAATGATAATCTTGAGATGTGATTGAGAGGATTTGATTGGTATAGATTGCTGGAACGATCTTGTGGAACGATTTTGTGAATTTATTAGACTTGAGAAAAACCTTGTGGTAAAAGGCAAAAATTGTCTCTGATTGGAGAACAACAGATTTGGAGAAATCAACAATGAGGTTATGTTTGAAATAACTAACCAGCCGTATTTGTTTGCAACGTTGGAATTTCAAATTGATAGCTTTTTGACAAGTTTGGAAGCGTGATTTGCATTGTGTGAATGGATCTCTCTAAGCCACAATCACCATAACAAACAAGCCCTAATCGAAAGTCAGCAATTTCCGCATAACGAGAATTTCTGGTTCAGGCCCGCCCATAATTTTTCTAGCGAGATACTATTGATGTCAATCCAGGAATTGTTGTATTGAAAATATCTAACGTTGTGAACGTAAGCCTTTCCTTGGAGCAACAATCCCACGGTAGTCATGTTGCACCTTTCGGGGGTTGTCCCGTCTGGTATGAAAATATGGTGATTGGAAAAGCACTTGCAGATCACGGAATAAAACAAAGCCATTCAAATCGTTTAAGCCAGCGTAAGCTTCATCGCACATGCGTGCGATGCATCTCATCGTTGACTTCTCCAAAATGAGCCCTAAAGAAGGGGCAGCATATACTCAAGTATAGTAAAAAGGCGCGACCCCGAGGGGGCGCGTGGCAATCGTCATCTTGATCTCGTACACGGTGCGTAATCCTCATTATTCCTAAGCTTATAAGCATCCATCTTGTTTTGAAATTATTTTGAATCTGGTTTTGAATTTGTCAAATTATTGTTCTGAATATTCAAAATTTTTCAGTCACATTATATTTGATATCTACCACTATTCTGAATTATTATTTCTTCACTCCGACCCAGCCCGACCCTCGTTCTGTTCATTACACTGACGCTGAGCATCCCTAGTGGCAGGATGGAGAGCTGAGAGAATCGCCCATTCGAAACATTGATAATCATCTTCATTTTGGACATCCACGCAAGCTTGTTTGTTGGCAACGAAGTCAGGGAGGGGTATGTAGGAGCTCGGTCGCACCGGATTGTATTTGTTGATGTTCACAACAAGACGTGAGATGGTACGCATCGACCATCCTGACTCGTGACCCTCGAACTCTTCGACATATCTCGCGAAAATGGTGTGAACGTTGACCTCGTACCACTCGCCGAGATTGCTGCTAACGTCAACAACTTCATTCCTTGTATTGAATGGAACGAGCTCTGTCACCTCTTCATCGTTCCTGATTTTCGAGAACTGGATGTAAAGCATGGTGTTGATGTTCAGTAATTGGTTTTCAGTAACCATCTGTGACACCTTTCTTCCGAAAATTACCCTAGCAGTATTCATAAAATTAGTGATGTCGATGTGACCTAGGTTCGTGATGACTCCAGTCATAATACGACGGTTGAATGCAGATCTTACGCTGCCCCACTTCACACCTGAACCAAGGTAGCCAACATCTGGCTGCCCTACTAAAAAGTCCCGCGTGACTATTCACGTGTCTTAGCACGTGATCAAACACGTGGGAATTCACATGAAAAAGGACGTGTCTTCCCTCGTGAGAAGACGCGTAAAAATACATATGCTTGAGGTAGTACTGCGGTCCTCGAATGACCGTACAGAAAATCATGAGATTCAGCACAGTGGTAGCTTGATATCTCAAATTCCCTCAGTTGAAATCTCAAGAGCCTTCAGAGTCTGAGAGAAAAGTTCTGAGCAATTTCGTGGAAGTAGATTCAACACGTCGGCTTATGGGAAATCACAAGTAGAGTAATATCTACCGTACATATTTCCACGAGAGTCGGTACACAAGAGGGAAAAGGGAAGAAAATTACATAGAAACCAGCAGATCACCGATTTAGAGCCAACAAAAGAAGATGTAAGCACTTGTGTCACTCATCTCTGCCGTTTCGGGGTTAGGTTGTCGTCTGCTGCGTGCATTCACTATACCTATATGGCGGGCGGAAGAGAGTCAAGCGAGGGTATGATTTGCACTTGGACTCATCAGTACCGCTAGTACTACCTTAAACACCTGAATTAGCACGGGAAAGGTCACGTTACGGTATGGACCCTCTTCGTAACGTGTACGAATATGTGATCGCACACGTGCAATAGCACGTGTACTTAGAAAAATTTCGAGAATGATCGATATAGTTCTACGGGGCCTCTGTCGGGGCCTTAAGATGGGAAGAGGACTTCAAGGGTCGTCGAAGGGAACCCAATAATATTTTTGATATCAAAGATTCGAATATCATCAATTTCAATAATATCACAAATATCATTCCAAACCTAAGTCAAATCATGATCGAGGAAGAGATTGTCTGACAGAATCTTTGGTATTCTTCTTGCCAATTTGTTGTGTACCCATCAATAGCAAATCAATGAGGATGGAATGATTCGATACCGGATCATACATTTACATTACATCATTTGTCATTGATACCACATAGGACTGGTGAGATCGTTTGTTGATGAATTCCTTAGGTCAATTCTTCGATCTTTCCCAACGTATGGGTGATGAAACGGTGCTTGCTCTCGGAGAAAAAATTCAATAAAATAATTTATTCGGCACAGGTATGATGAAGTCCTTGGCCCCATTCCGCACCACACCACAAGGATAATCAATTACATCTGTGTTGATCAGGCCTTCTCGATCATGAGTACCGATGATCTGGTGGGTGAACTCAGGAAGGTCATGTTTTCGAACCTGTGATATTTGACATCCGGTTCTTTCGACTCGGGTATCGAAGTCGATCGAGAATCTTACTATTTTTATGAATCTTCTGCTGTTCAATCGAGCATAGTAGTTGCATGTCTTCAGATTCTCCTTCTGCACTGTCATGAAGAGACTGTTAGTCATGACAGCTCTCCCATAAGACAACGCTTGTTCTGAAATATCGTACTTTGCTGCATACGCTCTGCTTATTGATCGACCACTACCGAAGTATGTTGCGGATTGCAATTCAACAGTTTTCTCATTCAGAGCTCTCGATATATCATCACAGTAAGCACACTCAATGTCACTGCAATGGAGGTAGAGTAAATTCTCAAGAACTTGTCGATGTCGAAAAAGATTAGATATCGGATAGTTCGCTGTATCATGCCGTGTTCATTGTGGATTGGGGCTAGTTATTATCTATTCGCAGATTCAAAAGCGAAAGCAGGATGTGCCCACAACGGATCCCAATTACATTTAGGGTGTCCCAAAAGTCAGTTCCCCCCCCCCCCTTAAAAACTCGAAATTGGCTCCGGGGCTCGAAAAACCCCGAAGCACGTGTCTCCTACAATCGAGAGGGAAGCTCGAATATGGTCTCAGATTCGACCTTGAATGTGACCTTGATGATTTTTGGAGGTAAGAAACGGTTCCTTCAAATGGGAACCCCTATTTCTCACTCCGGATTTCGAAGAAGCACAAAATTTTACGTCCAAATATGACTTTTTGCCAATGTTTTAGATCACCTTTAGGGGTCATTCTTTCAGAATACAGATACTGAGTATGAACACTGAGTACAAACACTAGATACGAACACTGAGGACAAACGGAAACCGTGCTCGTAGACGTCGTTTTCTGGCACTGAATGCACTAGTGGGAAGCACTTGCTGGAGCACTGGAGCACTTGCCTCTTCGCGGAGCGGAGGACCATTGGTGGCGCCGGCCGATGAGTCCTGCACTTGTGCGCCGAAAATCGAGCCGCCAACGCCGTTCTTGGGGGGCGGGGAATGACGCAATCGGAGGTGAGATCAAAAGGATATGATGCAATGATTCCAAGAAAGAGGCGGCTACATCAAAGGCTACTTCTAGGGAGGACTCTAGCGAGGATACGCTTCTATGAATAGGAAAATTTCCGCCACCGACGGCGGTTTCCAAGAATCCGGCACAACTCTGTATATTTTCCCAGAACTGCATGTTATTATTCCAGATGAATGTTTTCGTAGGTTACAGCCTATTTTTATTAACAATAATGGGACTGAATGACGGTAAGGTCAGTTGCCACCTTACCTATTGCAGAAAAGGGGTACATTCGAGCCGATAGGGTAGTGATCTGCATTACCACCTGACGGTATGCGCTACCTACCTTACTGACAGTCGTTGGAAGATCGCGCTATCGGGAGTACGAGGAGTGGGGGAAGTGTTTGGAGTGGGGGAGAGTATTCCAAGTGGGGGGACAGCATATTTAAGCCGGGTGGAGTCATCGCGAAGCTCATAAGTCGTCACGATGGATTACGTGGTGGATGTACAGGGTTTTCGTACCAAGGAGAATATCTTCATCGCCAAGAAAGTCGCGATTCTCGCCCTCCTCGAGAACGCTATTCCCACGGTTTCCCATTCCCAGCCTCCGCATTGCTGGTCAAGTCTTCCTCGAGATCAGAAATCTAGCAACCGTGGGTTGGGGAATAATTATCACGGATTGAGATGGGACTCCGGAGATGTCTCTTTCTCCAAGATCCAAGATGTTCTCGGAGACAAACTCGAAGGCGTGAGGAAGATCTTCGTCGAGGGATCGGAAAAGAGGGAGTGGTTGGCGGAACAACTTCCCTTCGTGTAAGTTCCTCTTCTTCTTGATATTGAATTATACCAACACGCATCTATCTTTAGGGAGATCACTGATCTCGAGGAACTTGGCTGTCCTAGTCTGAAGAGGCTGCCTGGAATAGATTCTAGGAGGTGCAATCTGCGCCCTCAGACAACGTACACAAGCTCCAAATATGGCTCACGAATAGTCGAAAACGTGTACCAACCCCCAGTTTTAGTGACGATGGTGAAGACGAGGTGGACTCTACAAGCAAGTATGTCGAGATAGATCGTCCAAAACATTGTACGACTGCTGCACGGTAGCCAATCGGGAGATTATCTTCATATGTATGAATGATTGTAAATAAAGATCATATGGGTGATTACGGATGACGAAAACAAATCATAGAGAGAGATACAATGGAGGGTCAGAGAGCTACGTTTACGTGGCGGTAGAACACCACAGGCAAGGGCGAAGGTGGGGCTCTTGCCACTCTCTCTATGGAAAAAAACTCTTCTGTCTTTCTGTAGGGATTGAACGTACTTCAACCTCGTTTGCTCCCCTGAAAATAGAAATAAAATTGATTAGAAATAGGTTAGAATCCATAATATCATGGCTGCCTACCTGTTCCACGTCGTCTGCTTGGCTCTGGAACCTGGATTTAAGAATGAACAAATGATTAAAAATAGATCAGAATACATATCATTATGGCTACTTACCTGTTTCACGTCGTCTGCTTGGCCCCCGCAACCTGAAAAAGAGAAAAATAGATCAGAAATAGATTAGAATACATATTAGTATAACACCTTACTTGATCCACGTCATCTGCTTGGCTCTGCATCCTGAAAATAAGAAGAGAAAATGATTAGGAATAGGTTAGGATACATATCATTGTGACAACTTACCTGTTTCTGGTCGTCTGCTTGGCCCCTGCAACCTGAAAATAAAAGAGGGGAGGGGGCGGGGGCCCCAACGACGCCCCCGCCATTGAGGTTCTGCCTGTCAGCTGTTCAGCTAACAGCTACCATCCAACCTTTCCACAGAACAGAAGGAGGGGGAGGTCCTGAAAAGAGAACAATCAGTTTCTGTCGAGGTTTTATTGATGAAAATACAAAGAGAACTATTAAACTCAATCCAAGGAAAGGAACTCAATATTTACAGGCTCCGATGAAAAGAAAAAAAAGAAAAGTCAAGGCTCGTATTCGACTGCATCCCTGTTAGAGTCATCATCGATTGGTGCGAGGAGGTCGGCAAGAGCCTGGGGTTCCTCGCAGGTCGAGCCTGCGATCCATGGCATTGAGTTGGTCCTCTAAGCCATGGATCAACTTGATGCGCTCATCCTGACCTTCCTCGATGTCTGCCCTAACCTGCGCCTCGGATCTGTCCATCATGTCTAGCAGCTCCTCTTGGTCGTCCGCCATCTCACCTCGGAGCTCACGTATGGTGGCATCGACGAGCTCGTGGGAGTTGGCCTGGAGCTGCTGTAGACGTGCCTCCTGATGCTGCTTGAGTGCAGCTTGGATCTGCTGCAGCCAAGCCTCCTGTTGCTGTTCAAGGTCAGCTCGCAACTGCAGCATTTCGACCTCCCGCTGGCACTGGACCTCAACGAAGCTGGCGTAGAGCTTGCTCATAATTTCTTGACGCATATTGCCAAGACCTCTGTCATGAACCTCCTCGAAATGTCGGAAGACTGGGTCTCGTCCGTCTTCCGGCATTACAGGGGCTTCCATCGAGTCGACTTCAGATTGAATGGCCTCAATGTCTAGGTCATCCAAGGGGCGGCTTAGTAGGGAGTAGCCGAGGCCAATGCGGGTTAATACGGCTAGTTTTGCGGCCAATACGCGCTACTGTGAGAGACCCACCATAGGTGCAACTAGACAGACGTAGCCAAAAGTCGCCTCGCTGAGATTTGAAAGAGTAGCATTTGTCGGGCCATTTTTTACTTAGAGCTACTTTACCGTCGCTGAAAGTTACTTCTGACTACTGTAGAGCTTGCGTTTCGGACCCACCAGTGATCAGCAGTAGCCAAATAGTAGCTCGAAGTAGCCACGAGTGGGTCCGTATAGGGGCAGGAAGTAGCGCTGTCCTGCGCTGGGTTCCAAATGCCAGCTAACTTCCAACTATTCTCACCCTGTACGGACCACTCGTGGCTATTTCGAGCTACTATTTGGCTACTGTTGGTCGCTCGTCGGGTCCGCAACACAAGCTCTAGAGTAGCCAGAAGTAGCTTTCAGCGGCGGTAAAGAAGTTCGGAGTAACACATGGCCCCACAAATGCTACTCTTTCAAATCTCAGCGAGGCCACTCTTGGCTACTTCTGTCTACTTGCAGCTGTGGTGGGTCTCTCGCAGTAGCGCGAATTTGCCCCAAAACTAGCCGTATTATCTGGCATTGGTCACGGCTACTCCCTAGTAAGCCGCCCCCTGAGGTCATCATCTCCCTGTAGCATGAACTCCTCCACTCCAAAGACCACCTCCTCATCCTCCTCGTATACTTTTTGGAACGGTCCATCTATAAAGAAAGAAGAGAATCAATAGTCATATCAATAAGATGCGGTGATAAAAGTGGGGGAAAAATGTATAGAATAGGCGAGACTAGATCAGCAGGGCTGTGAATGGAAGGATATTTGAGGTTATGTATGAAATAGAAGGTTTGTTGTGGATAAATGAGATGAGGTTAGGTTAGGCGGGCAAAAAAAGTTGAGGTTATGGATTCACCTACTTGGCGGGGAGTTTTTGTTGTTGATAAGTTATGTACTCTTATAGGTTAGGTGGGATTTCTTGGAGGTTAGGTTAACTCGGAAGAGAATGAGGTTAGGAAATGATCATATGCATGGATGATTGTAATCGAAGTTTGATACTTACCTCTGTGGAGAAAATCATCCTGGCAAACCATGGCTGTCGATAGATTCTTGCTGAAAAAGATTTTTCATCATTCTAACCTAAAAAGGCCGCATTCAAATGCGTTTTGGGGTTCTCATGATGAAAAATCATCATTGCCCTATGCTCGCAGGCCCATTTCGGGCGCGGAGGACTTATTTCCCTCGCTTCGCTCGGGAAATGAACTGTCCTAGCGCCCAGGGCAATAGTGTACTATTATATTTTTTGTGCTGGAAACACCACAATTTCTGGGGGTCTTGACGCGGGGAGGGGTACCTAGAAACTCGACGTTTTTCGCGAAGGTGGGTGCTGTGTTCCTACACGATTGAGTTAGTACTAGATTTCCCTGGACGTGTCATAACCTCCAAAAGTCATAGATGTTGGAAAATGAATCCAAACTGGTATTTCAAAAACTATGTGATGAAGTCCAGTAAATCAGTACAAGAATGATACATTTCGTTAATACCATTGGAATATTGAAATATAGGCACACACAAGGTAGGTTTGGCTGATTGCGCTTGGATATAGACTATTATTTCTGAATCGTAGGGTTCTTCAGCAGGGACCCAACTATCAAGCGTAGAATCAAAACACACACTCCCCAGATTTTGATGCTACATCTTGAGCAAGGATTCTTAATCCATCCATCATGGAATTGGAACTTACACGCTTCAGTTTTCTCAGCAACATATCAAACATCATCATTTCTTGGTGGTACAACTTGAGTAGATTTGTTTCAGAATCAGTTGTTTCAGCAACTCATCAATACTTGTCAACTGTAAGGGTTACATCTTGAGCAATTTGTTTTGATATATCAAGCATACAATCAAACCATGCACTCCCCAGATTTTCAAGCCACCTCTTGAGCAAAGATTTTTAATCCATTCATCATGGAATTGGAACTTGCACGCTTGGATGGATCATTTGCTTGAAAGTAGTCTAATCTCTGAGATAAAGTTTCCTCAGCAACATATCAGACATAATCATCATTTTTTGGGGGTATAATTGAAGCAGATTCGTTTCAGAATCAGTTGTTTCAGCAACACATCAATACTCGTCAACTATAAGGGTTACATCTTGAGCGAATTGTTCTGATATATCAAGCATGAAATCAGAACATGCACTCCTCAGATTTAGATGCCACACCTTGAGCAAAGATTTCTAATCCATCCATCATGGAATTGGGACTTGCATGCTTGGATGAATTATTCACTTGAGAGTAGTATAATCTTGGAAATCACACATTAATACTCGTCAACTATAGGGGTTACATCTTGAGCAGTTTGTTTTGATATATCAAGCATAGAATCGGAGCATGCACTCCTCGGCTTTTCGATGCCACATCTTGAGCACAGATTTCTAATCCATCCATCATGGAATTCAACTTGCACGCTTGGATGGATCATTCGCTTAAGAGTTGTCTAATCTCTGAGATGAAGTTTTCTCAGCAACATATCAGACATCATCATTTTGGTGGTACATCTTGAGCAGATTTGTATCGAATTCAGTTGTTTCAGCAACATATCAATACTCGTCAACTTTTCACATTCATTATAAATGAGGCATTGAAATGGATTCAAAACATTGTCCAATAATGGTTGCACAAAATATGTCATTCTTGTTCTAAATCATTGAAATTTACTGCCTAATACTCACAAAATGACCATTTTCATCATTTTCATCAATCTATGTTTCATCGCTTTACCTTTAATAAACATTCATCATCGATTGCATGTCTTCTTTGGACTAAGTCTAACTGACACAAACATTCATCAGCGTGGGCCATATATATAGCACAACGCCCAGAAACGAAAATGCATAGGTATACAGAACCATCAGAATTTCAGAAACATATGCGCGCCGCGTGTGCATGTGTGAGCATGCATGTGAGTCCAGAGATATTTTAGGAAGAAATTATCGAGTAGCACGATATAGCGCAATATCCAGGAACAAAGATATATAGATATATCGCGATAGAAACAAGAATACGGCTCTTATCGACAGAGATGCAGCAAACGAAATCCGATTAATGACGATTAAACAATAATAACAATAATTGAGACGAGCAAACCGTGGTGCAGCACTCATGATATAAAATACCTTACGTCATTCTTGCTGGCCACCGCGTTTTTTCCGCGGGACTCGCGCAGGACGTCGGCTTCGCCATGATAGTATGAACGAAAATATAATTCCGTGAAATTGAGTGACTTACCTGGGAGATAGTAATGCGCGGATTAAGCAATGAGAAGTAGGCACTGCGCGTTGATGACTTTGCTGAAACAGATCAACAATTGTCATCCGTGGTTACATTCATATGTAATTTTGTGATTATGTAATACAACGAATGTCAGCTGGAGCACTGTCGGCCAAAATGGCTGCTGTGCACTTAAGATGGCTACCATGTAGAGGGCGCATCCATCAGTAATTAAAGGGGGGGGGTAATTTTTGACAAAAAGTCCGGTTTTGGTCGAAAAGCGCGTCAAATCAGGCTGGAACGTACGTCGTAGCGATACATCGACGCGCGGAAAGCGAATCTGATGTTATCTCAAACTTTTCTTTTCACCCGTAGGGAGTCAAAAATTTTCTAAGTTGTTATTACACCGGAGATAATGTGTCGAAGTGGCCTAATATTTGTCACTCGGGAGTTTTCGGGGTCGCCGATCCAAAATCTGAAGTCATTTTTGAGCTCCAATGATGAATTACACTGCTACCAGTAAATGGCACTCCATGACTTTTACAGAGAATCATGAAAAATTGGGGAAATGGTGAAAGAAACGATTCAATTACCTAAGCCATAGGCAAGATGGTCAATAACTCGTGAAAATGGCAGCCACTGAGGGGGCGCCACTGTAAATGTTCGGGGAGAGGGGGTACTTTCGAATGGAAATCCTGCTTTTAGTGAAAAAAAACGTCGAAAACCTTGGCAAATCGTGCAGCAACGTACGCCTTAGGGATACATCGACGCGCTGAATCCGAATCTGATGTTATTTCAAAAACTTTTTGAGCACCCTGTAGGAGTCAAAAAAATTTTGAGTACAGCTGGCCGTCTTAGAACGTGCAGGAATGGCAGGATATCAGTTACTCGGGGGTTTTTGAGGTTGCTGAATCCAAATCCGAGATCATTATTATCATTGATGGGTGATGTGCGGGGATACCGCTAGGTGACGCATCGGAAACCGCTTCCTTCGAGGTTCCTAATCATGATGTAGGTTATGGGTTCAACCGTGACACAAAATACGGGTTATGGGTTGTGAAAATCCACACGAATATGGATTATGGGTTGTCGGAATCTCCACAAATATGGGTTATGGGTCATGAGAGTCGGCTTTCCGCTCGGATTGGTACACATATTGTTTTCCAGTGCGCTCGGGATGGTATAGGTACCTTACTCTTCTCAACTAACACCTATTTCCGTACTTGCTTCGCAACCAGGAGAGATGGAATATAGTCACCGGCTACATCAAGCTGGTGATGACCCGCAAGGGAGAAAAAGAGAGGGAACCGAGGTGCCTAGAAGCAGGCGAATCACAATGATTGGTCGATTCCAACAGAAGAGGTCACGATGATTCCAGGAGGAACGTGATGGACTGGAAAGGAGAGGAAGAAGAGATGAGAGGGAAGAAAGAAGAGAGGAGAGGAGGAAGAAGATTTCAGAAGGTAGGACGTCTTGTTCCTGCGAGTCCCGTAAAGAGAGCCGCTCGCACCAGAGTGTGAGACGCCATCGGATCTAAAGTAATGCTCACGCGGTCTCAGGACCGGATTGGTAAGTCGGTGGATCTCTCCCTTGCCCAATGGCCGATGCCTTCGGGAAAAGAGGAGAGGGTTTTGACCCCGTAGAGGATGGTCGTATCAATGCGGATTCCAGCCCGGCAAGGTTGGGGGCGCCACGGACAAGCCGTATTGACCGAGACCTCACCAACCCGGAAAAACAGAAGGGTAGCTCCTCCGAAGTACGTCGCAGCGTATCTCGCCTCACAAAAAAAAAGAGAAAAGAGAGAGCGAGACAGAGAAGAGGTCAGAATTATTCTCAATGAAAATTTACATGCGATGTATATTTAATATAAGAATGCAATTGTTCACGTGAACAAAAGCATCTTCGAGGGATGAACAGCTCGAAATTTGTCATTCCGGGCGAATCGTGATACCTTGGAGCACAGAAGTCCTGCCCTTGTGTTTTTTTCTCATGAAAAAATCTCGATACTTGATGATATTTGATCCTCTTGTCATCCGATATAACACAGACGTTCGCTCCTGAACCCCTGTATTTCATAGATAGCATGAGTCAAAACTTGCAATCTTGTTGCTGTTCGATCCATCTCAGCATATTACGGAAAGTTGTCGTCTCTCCTCCCAAAACTGAGTGCTGTACCTCGTTGATGGGTTGCTGACCATATCGTCTGGATTGTGATTCTTCCAGGTTGAAAAAACTCATGCACAGCATCGATCTCTAAACAACCTCAGCCGGCAGTCGATGGAGTTAGCAAGAGTAGGTCCATGTAGTGACCGCCTCTCCGCTATGAAAGCAGCTTTCCGCAGTCAGTATAATACGCAGGTATGTATTCAACAGCTTCGAAAATGGATTAGTTGTATGCGAATTGATGGGATGAATATCATGTATCATCAACACCCAACAGTTCCGAGCTTCTTCTGATCATACTTGGGAACGGACAACCACATCCGACTCAGTAGTAATGCCCCCACCTCCATCAGCTGCAGAAGATGAAATCCAGCCTTCATCTCAGTCTCCCTCAACGTCTATTGCATCGTCTCAAAGTCATCGGAGAATAAGAGATCCAGATCAGTCATCAGACCATATGAATCAATCTGGGAAAAGAACAAAGAAGAGTCGATGGGAATGACAACTTGACAGATCATAATTTCATTCGAGAAGTGAAGCGAGCTAGGATATGAGTTCGATCTCCTAACTCAGCACCGAAAGAATCTTTTATTTGTAAATAAATCTCTCATACAAACCTCTCACCATATTCTCCATAGATGGATACATTTGTTTTTCCAAGAATCTCAAGCCATTTCCTTCCATCGGCAGGAATTTCGAGGGAAAGTATCCCGTCCCTCACAATCGCCAAGGATCCCATCTGGACTGCCTTGGTTTACGGATACCCGAGTGATTCGCAGTGGAAAGTTCGTATACAGAATCGCGAGTTAATATTTCGCTCCCATCACTCCAAGAGATTCTTTTGATTCGCACGCCTGAGAGTATATCGGTAGTAGCCCAAGAACCGAAACATCGATCTTTTGCAACAGCTCCCCGAGTATTCTTCATTCCCCGAGTGATAGGAATAATGAGAGGTCATCCATCTATTGAAATCCTCCTATCACTCATTCATAAGCTATAATAAGTAAGATTCGTGCTCATTTTCCCTCGCCAAAATCTTAACGCACACTTCGTGTTTCGATCATGGATCGCCGCTCTGAAAACCCGGACGTGACGCGGGGGTGTACATGGAAGAGCTATAACCATTCGAGTAACATTTGACATCACAATATGCAAAAATCTATGTCACACTTACATCACGTACAATGGTTTGTGATTGAGTACCTAGAATTGAATGTGGACTCTAACGAGAAATTATTGATGGATTGGCACGTGAGACACATGATTCGAACAAAAACTCGTCGTCAACATCCAGAAATATGAGTTTAGAGAGGAATTTGATGTATATCCATCACGGGCAATGTGATGGATCCAGTAACATTCACAGTCGATAGTTGGTGTATACATCGCCTAAGAGTATACACTGCCAGTTACAGTATCCGAGGGGCACTCCGCTGGTATCGGCAAATTGCTCCGGTGATGTATACTTTGACTTGTGGCTGTATACATCGTCGAGATGCGGCTCGGAAAGGTGTACAAGCGCTGTCCTGAATGGTACAATTTAGTGGTAGGAATTTGATTTTCCCTCACGAATAAACTTTTATACTCATGAAAAATGGGGGGAAGTTCAATTCTGGATATAACAGAATAACAAGGTCAAGCATTCATGAGGAGAACAACAGAAAATCAACAGTATGCGGTCACTTGTCATGCTCAGATTTTCCCCACAATACAATACAGAGTACGTCCATGTCAAATTCAAACGGTTTCTGAGAATTTTTTTCAGAATTCCCATACCGTTCTTCCTCGATGGAGGGTACCGTGATGAAATATTTCCCTATTTTGTACGTCCGAAAACATTTTTTCGTCCCAGATAGGCCTACAAAAGATTGGGGGTCATAACTCCCCGTCCATAACTCCCCGGGACATAACTCCCCGTCCGTTTCTCCCCGCGGTCAAAACTTCCCCGGCTCAAAACTCCCCCGTCCCAAAACTCCCCCGTGTCATAACTCCCCTATTTGAATCTCCCCGTTTCATAACTCCCCCATCCAAATTTCCTGACGGACATATTAAACATCGAAAGAGAACTCTGATTCCCCGGAAATTTACCTTTTTTATTCATCCTTTGCATTTTTACTCTTCTCGTCGTCTTTCATACAGATTTTACAATTTTTACAAATTTTATAATTCAAGATAATCACGTCCGATTAAAAATGTAGATTGTAACCAATATGCCGGAGGAACTCAATGATTCCACCATCCCGTACATAGGCATCATAGCGCGACACGATATTGAACAGCCTTTCTTCTTGTTGCCGGCGATTGGGTGCAAGATTTTTCCTTATTTTTTGTCCTAGGGAGAGCTGTTGAAGCATTACTCCTGTGTCAGCTTGCTCTTGCAGAATTTCACCAAGAAAATGATAGATACTGGGATGGCATCGACCCATGATGGTTTTGAGTCGATTATGCCATCCTTCGCAGAGATTGTTCGTTCGAGAGAGCCGATTTCGGGTAGTGTCGTGTTGATTCCACAGCTCAGGAGCAAACCGAACTGCGACAGCTCGACGTCTCCCTCTTGCAGGTTTTCCACGGATATAGTTCAACTGAAATTCATATAAGTACAGTGAAATATATTACATATATTCTCTAAGAGTTTGGAGAGAATGACCGAGATGAATTGAAATAATCACCTCGAAGTAATCAGCTACGGGGATGAAGTCATCCGGTATTTCGTCGAGAAATGTGTCAAACGTCGCCGGAACATCATCAGTAGGAACAAAGGCAATCGCGCACATCATCTGGGCAGATTGTTTTAGAGTCCTGTCGTTTTCATTATTATACTGCCCTTGTAAGCCTTCATCTTGAATCCGTCGAAATACATTTTGGCAAAGATGAAAAAAACATGCCTTCACAATTTCACCGAAGTTGGTTCTGATTGCATTGATGATAGCCAATTCAAAGTCAGACATGACATATTGAGGTAAAGTAGCAGGTACTGAGAGCTGGCCAATTCTTATGAGAACAACTTCACATATTTCAGAATACGTTCGTTCTTCTTTGTTCTCAAGTAGTGCGTAAACATACAGTAGGGCCAACTTTTGCTAAATTCCATTGACAGTCTGATTTTCAGAACCCAAGATGGCAAATAGCTGAAAAAATATGTCTGGTGCTGTTTTGAACGTACCGTCCACGTACCAAATCAATGATCTTGCCAACTTCTTTAAATTTTTATCGGTTCCGAGAACAATAATTCTCCCAAGTGACTGATCATAATTTCTGTCTTCAAAGGAATCGTATATAATGAAATTTTCCTTGCCCTTCGTTTCTCGGTATTTATGTGGAATTTCTCTCAAATCATTTATGTTTCGAGGCGCCGCTTGTTGGTCTACTAATCGCTGACGTTGAATCATTTTTCGCAGGTTCGGCCGATCAGGAAGTTCGGCAAGGACGGCAGTAGGAACAGCCAATAAAGCTTGTAAAAGCCGCGCGGGTTGTGTACCTGGTTGGTCATCAGCAGCGCGTTTTATTCCCGAAACAGTTTGTAGAGCTGTTACTTCCTCTCTATTAGGAGCATGATCATGTGCAGACGGCAATTTCATAACGTGCAAATTTTCACCGAGAGGAGAAGTGCTCACTCGTGCTTTGCAATGTGGATACTTCCTGCATCGCCAGTCGATAGCCCGATCATTCGTCTTGTGCCTTATGTACAGGAATCCCTCAAGGTGCAGATGAATGCGCTTATCTTTTCTTATGATTTCTGCCATTTTTCCGAGAAATCATGTACAAGTTTCAAAAGAAAGTTACACAGAAAATTTTGAAGTCGTTGGCCAAAAAGGTGAGGATTTGAACTGAGGTTAGAAGTACAATAACAATTGAGTCTTTGTTTATTGACGCCAAGGAATTCGAACACGTTAAGAGAGCTGTAGCAGAAGAGGGAAAATACTCGGGGAGTATTGGCCAGGGGGAGAAGAATGCCGGGGGAGTTTTGTCCAGGGGGAGAAGAATGCCGGGGAAGTTTTGTCCAGGGGAGAAATAATACTCGGGGAGTTATGTCCCGGGGGAGTTATGGACGGGGAGTTATGACTCCCTACCCTACAAAAAATAAGAAATTGAGACTATCCTACCGTATTTGGCTCGTAACTTTTGATCGCTTCAACCAATTTGGATTTTCTGAGGAGCATTTGGAAGGTGTCCCCGGAACCTATCGATTGATCACTAGCAAAATCTCCCCGAGTTGTTCCTTGGACAGCTGGTAGGTAGATTACCCAAAAATCACGGGTTTCCTCATAACTCTTTTGACGTATACATGAATTTCTTCCAAACCCTTCTTTTCCATTCCTCCAGTGATGAACTACATGTATGAGAATTCTCAGCCATTATTCCTACTTCTCGAGCCTCCTAAAGCTTTTCCAGTGCGAAATAATCTTGTTGTTAACGAGGAAATAGGTAAATACATTTTTGCATTTCTCGATATTACTATCACCGAACTTAGAAAGAACTGAGGATTGATGATGTGGTCAATTTCTGGGGCCGAAAATGAATAAACTCGAAGCTCGCGTGAATTTTACAATACTTAAGCTAAAGGATGAATGATATTCTGATTAATTCCATTGCTTTCATCAAATTTGGGATCGATATCATATTCGAGAACTCTCTATTTTTTCGAAAAAGAATGAGATATAGATATTTTGTCTGTTTCATTTGAATTTTTGTTCTTATATCAAGGGCAAAAATTCTCAAGAGTTCAATGACATTGTAGTTTTGAACTTCAACGATGAGTCGATTGGTTCGGTTATTTTGGGTCCAAATCCAAGAATGAGAGACATGTTCGCATCTTGAGACTTGCATTAATTGACTTCGTTCAAGTTGAGGAATGAGTGATATTCCTTCAAATTTTCTTACTTGAATCAATTATAGATTCTTGAACAGTTTCGCCCTCAATGTAAGAACAAGAACTGGAATGAATCAGACAAATCTATATCGAATTCTTTTCTGAAGAAATGAAAAGTTCTTGAATATGATATCGATCCTAAAATTGATGAAATTAATGAAATTCATAGAAATATCATTTATCCTTCAGCTTGAGTATTGTAAAATTCATGCAAGCCTCGAGTTCATGCATTTTTAGCCCCAGAAATTGACCACATCATCAATTCATGAAAATTCGGAATCATAACATCATCTCGTGTGCACAACGCATCTTACGGAACAGACGCTTCCGTTCTTCCTCAGTTCGGTGATATTAATATCGAGAAACGCAACAATGTATTCTTGTACGTTGGGTTAGGACAACATGCTCCACGTGTCTAGCCTCCGATCAGAATTACCGGAAGTCACGTGGTTTGGGAGGCGTAAGGTTTGACACTTCGGAAAGTATCCGTTCCCACCAAGTGTACGCATGCTCGGTGGAGAGATGGATAATTTCGCAGAGGATTGATATAAACAGGATGAGGAAATCTCATGGTATGATGGATTCGAGACTTGATGACTGGTCGTTAGACTCAAACATGGATCGTATCTCGAGGAAGAAGGAAGAACTCCCAAGCTAGGATCATATTCATTAATTGGTAGCATTCCCAACTAGACTAGGGGTCGATTATACATCGATCCAGCCGTTTCGACTCGCACAATTCGAATGTATCCATCTGAACCTGTTGAACACTTAACAATACGACCGAGTTTCTATGCCGAGGGGTGCAAATTATTTCGAACAATCAAAACTGAGTCACCAAAGGCATTTTCAGGTTCTTTCTTGAGCCATGACTTTGGTTTCGGAGTGAACGTAGATAGTCATTTGGCCATACTTTCTAATATTCTTGAGTGAGTTCGCGCTTTGAGTGCGATGGAGATGGAATAGATTCACGAATATCTGAAAGCGATGAACTAGGTAGTACCTGGAAGGATTCCCCAAACAAAAAATGCCCGGGCATAAGGGCTGAGAAGTTATCTGAATCATCGTTAAGGTGTGCAGTAGGTCGCGGGCTCAGACAATCTCCAATTTCACATAGTAGATCAGAAACTCCTCAGTCGTGAGTATGTGATTCCGAGGAATTTTGGTGAGATGCAATTTGATACTCTTCTTTCCGACTTCCCACAGCCCTCCGCAATGCGGAGATGAAGTAGGGGAAGAGTTCCAGTTGGTCCCATCAGCAGCCAGACGGGCAGATACTGGAGGGTCTTGTGTCCATTTCGAACGGCATACTACGGAGCGATCTAAAATTTCCAAAGAAGTCACTGCTGTGCAGTCTTTAACTAATCCAAAATGCTGAGCGCGAGTCACAGAACGAACGAAAATCGCCAACCATGTTCTGTGAGATAAGGAATCTCGTCCAGGGTGTTTTCGGACATGGTACGGTCCAGCGTGGTCTACCTCGGCATGGAAAGAGGAACTAGAGGGTGTATAACGCACCTTGGGCAAGTCTTACAGGACCTGGGTTATGAGTCGTCCGCGATATCTGATGCAGACCTCACGTTTATCGGATACTGAACGGACTATGTTCTGTTCACCTGTGATCCAATACTGCTAGCCCAAGATGGACAGAATCAGGCTCTCGCCCGAGTGTAGTGAGTTCTTGTGGAGTTGAGTTATGGTAGACTCAAACACGCAGTGTTTGGGCAGAATAAAGAGGAGTTCCTGGGTCTAGTAGTGTAACGTAGGGAGGGAGTCTCCAGAATAAACACGAGTGGTTGGGTTGAAGAATGACTTTTATGTGAGAGAGGTGATCGAGGGTTGAGGGAAAAATAGTGGATCGTTACTATGGTCAGAGCAGTCTGGCGTTGTAAGGCCTGCCGTCCGCCACGATGGGTCTGCGGCGCGACATCGCGCTTTGGTGGGAACTGAGCAAAGCTGCATCGGGAACGCTGACGGTGCAATTGGTGACTCATGACGTCGCATCCGCGCATAGCCGGAGATTCGCATCATAGTATACATCAGCTGTGCCTCTTAGGTGGCCTTCAAATCATATGGTCCCAATTGGATGCAGTAGCGCGTATGCGAATGAGCGCGTGCTAGTATTGGTGGGTGTATTGAATCATATGGAAGAGCGGGACTATCGGATGTCGCGATAACGGTTCTTGACCTCGGACTTTTTTTTCTTTTTTTTTTTTAAGGTGGTTAGAGGGCAAAATCTGCCTCAGGATCCCTCGGATCCGTCCCCAGACACCGGACTGGTTCAGCTTACGCGGACTACGCATAGCCCACGCAGGCCATACCAGGCGGGACACAGGTTTGGGTGGGGCCCACCGAGAGGTGGGCCCGGCCGTATAATATCCCTCTCCCCTCGATGTCCGATACCTAGGGCATCGGGCAATCAAGAAGGAGATCCACCTGCATCTACCATCTCATCCCGGAACCGCGTGAGCATTACTTTAGGATGAGTGGCATGTCTCGCGCTCGATTGCGAGCGTTCCTCTTCTCCATCTTCTCTCTTCGGCCACTTGTCGGCATCTTCTATCTTCATTCTTCATTGTTCCCTCTCTTTCTTATTTCTTCTCTCTTCTTTCTTCTTTCTTCCCTCTTCAGTGCATCAGATTCCTCCTGGAATCATTTGGGCCTCTTCTGTTTCAATCGGCAGAGTCACTGTGATTCGCCTGCTTCGAGGCGCCTTACTTCCCTCTCTTTCTCCTCTTTGCGGGTCATCACCAGCTTGATGTATCCGGTGAGTCTATCCCATGTCTCCTGGTTGCGGAGCAAGTACGGGACGAGATTCTCAGGTGTTAGTTGAGCACCCAGCCATTCATCCAGCTCGGTGCGCTCTCTCTGGGTGTCGCTGCACTTGAACAGGGCATGTTCGGCGTCATCCCATTCGTCCCCGCATGACTGACATGCTGGGGTCGTCCTCTTCTTGAACCTGGTTAGATAGGAACCGAAGCAACCATGATTGCTCAGTGCCTGCGTCGTCTAGTAGTCCATCTCTCCGTGGAAGCGTTCCGCCCACTTGGCTACGTCACGGATCAGCCGGTGCGTCCATCTGCCGTTCGCAAATGGCGAATCCCACTCAGTTTGCCAATGCTCAAGGGTGGTTTCCTTCTCGTTGTCGCGGATGATCTCCTTCATCGTCGGAGTGACTACTCGTTCGGCTCCGATCACTTTCTGGCGGTCCCAGATCCTCACTCGCTCCGCGACGAGCAAGTGGATGGGCGGAGTACTCGCCAATACGTAAGCCGCATCTCCTGACACAGTGCGGTAGGCACGGATACTCCTCAGGGCCGCTCTTCGGTGGACAGGCCCCATTCTCTCCTCGATGATGGTCTTCTCTACTCTCTTCCCCCACACGGGTGCACCGTACAGCATGATGGAGGTAGTGACGGTGTTGAGAAGTGCGCGCCTCTTTTCCTTGGGTCCTTCGATATTCGGCATAAGCCGCTGGAGCGCCGCACCAACCCTGCTCGCCTTCTGGGCGGCTTCCTGGATGTGCTTCTTGAACGACCACTTGTCGTCGAGCCATACACCGAGGTATTTCAGCTCTGTCTTCCGTGGAATCTCTTGCCCGTTGATATAAAACCGGGGTCAGTCAAACTTCCTACGCCTTGTGACCACGATTGCTTCGCACTTCTTGACAGCGAGCTCCAGAAGCCTGCTAATCATCCACTCGTAGACTCGGGCCAGCGCTTCGTTCGCGCGTCTACCCAAGAGTTCCTCGTTGTCAGCCCATACTATGAGTCCCGCGTCGTCCGCGAAAGCCACTATTATCACTCCTTCTGGCAATTCGATAGACAGTAAGCTGTCATACTGGGTGATCCAGTTGAACGGCCCGGAGACCGATCCCTGTCCGATTCCGGCGGACAGCACCCGAATCTCTTGTCCCTCGTCGGTGTCGTACACGAGGGTCCTGTTCCGCAGGTAGTCACTCGTGACGGCTAGTAGATAGGGGGACACTTTACCTGCTTGGGATTGATAGACTCGCTCCCAGCTCGCGCAGTTGAATGCGTTCTTTATGTCCAACACAACGATGGCGCAGAATCCTCCTCTTCCTTGGTATGGGTTCCCTACCGACGCTTGAACCCGTTCTTGGACCGCCTCGATTGCGTGCACAGTGCTCCGTCCCGTCCGGAACCCGAACTGCATTGGTGATAGCCCACCGCCTTCTTCGTAGGCTTTTTCCACCCTGTTGAGCACCATCCTCTCGTACATTTTCCCGATATTGTCGAGCATGCTGAGAAGGCGTTGACCTCCTTGACCCTTAGGTATCAAGACCAGCTTCTGGCGTTTCCACTTGTCCGGGAAAGTTCCCGCGCTCAGACAGATGTTGAAGAGGTCGAGGAGTAGATCTGGCTTGTATTTGAAGACCAGTTTCAGAGCCTCGTTTGGGATGCCATCCAGGCCAGGGGCCTTGCCGTTCGGCATTCTCTTCGTCGCTATGAGTAGCTCTTGCATAGTGAAGAGCGGGATGGGGTCTTCGCTCTCCGTAGGGAATGTTACTCTGGGTCCTCCTGCTGGAAAGAGGTCTTCCACGATGGTGCGCAATGTTGCTGCATCGGTCGGTGCTGGGTTGCCCCTCCGGAACGGACCTTTGACATGACCACGCGATATGGCGTGCCCCAGGGGTCTTCATTAACCATGTGGCACAGTTCACCCCAGCACTTCTCTTTGCTCCTCCGGATGGCTAGAACGAGAGCCTTCTTTGCTTCTTTGTACGCTCTGTCATCTTCCGCCAGCGATGGTCGTTGCAGCTTCCTTGATCGCCATGCGGTCCTCCTCTTCTTGTTGCTCGTTCTTCGTAGAGCCTTGATCTCATCGGTGATCCAGTACTCTGGTTTCCTCCAGAAACATGGTGTTGTCCTGCGAGGCATCGACGCGTCGCAAGCTCTCGTGATGGCGGATGTTACCATCGCCACAGCCTCGTCCGAGGCGGAGTTCATCGGGAGATCTTCGACTGTTTCTATCAATTCCCGGAATTTTCCCTCGTCCAGCTTCCGTACCTGCCACCCCGTTGGTCGCGGTCTGCGTGTCGTCTGTCTCTGTCCGTCAGTCCTAAGTCGAAACCGAATATGTCGATGGTCACTCAGTGTTTCCGTGTCCAGAACTTCCCACGATGTCATACGTCCCATGAGCGACGGGCTCATGAACGTCAGGTCGAGGACCGATGATGAACCTCCCTCCCGGGACCGAGTGTCGTGCCGGTAATAGGTGAGAACCCCCGTCTCGTTCGCGAGCACTAATCCCAATGCCTCCATGGCATCAGCGAGTATTACCCCCCGTCTATCGCGCGGCCCCCCGCTCCAAGTTGGTTCCTTGGAGTTGAAATCTCCCGCGGTTATAACTGCCCCCCCCCCCATTGCCTCACATCCTCTTCTAGGTCGTGGAGCTCGTCTTCAAATTCGTGCGTCTTGAGCGACGGCGAGTAGTAGCAGCTGTATACAGCTGTGCCCCCTATGGTCTTTCGAGCATAACCGTGGCCACTAACAGCTGGTTCAGTTTTGCGGATCGCGGGATTCGTGATCTGAATTACAGCGGTCCCCCAGTGATCGAATATGGAACGGGAAAGTTCGCGCTTCCGAGGCGGTTCGGAGATGATCAGAACATCGATACCCCCTTCTTTGGCGGCAGTGTGTAGGAGGTCACAAGCGTCCCCGCTTCTTCTGAGGTTGGCTTGGATGAAGTTAGCCATTTCTTCCCCCCCCCCTTCGTCTATATGTCGCCCTCGCGTTTTGGTAGGCTGTGCAGTTGCTGGAGCCCGACCTGTGGTCAGATCTGGTTCCGATAGCCACGCAGCTGAGGAATTTTGGTTTCTCTTCACAGGTAGCGGCGAGGTGTCCTGGTTCACCGCACTGGAAGCAGAGTTTCGGTTGACGTTCCTCTGCCTTCTCTTTTTTGCAGCCTGAGGCCTTGTGGCCATACTCTAGGCAGTTATAGCAGCGTGGGATGCCTCCCTTCTCGCGGATCCTCACTCTGCTCCATCCCACCTTGGGTTCTTTCCAGTCCAGGAGGCGGTGAGCGATCCTCGTTGGGATGGACACAACCGCTGTTTGGGTGCCTCGGGAGCCGTTTCGCAGGCTCTTGACTATTATGGCTCCATCCTCGTTTTCTGGTAGGGCCTTCGCGAGGTCCTTCTGCACTTTAGTTTTGTCGACATCGTAGTCGACTCCGAGAACCTCGAGGGTCATGCTATTTGCGAGGCAGTGGACGGCCACGGTTGGCCTGAACTGACTTTAACCCAAAGGTGCGTGCCCCTCAGAATTGATTTTTCTCACTTGAAGTACATGGAAAATGGAAGTTTTTCCCGCAAGAATGAAAATCTTTGGTCGAGCCGTTCTTAAAAAAAGTCAAGTTAACTGGTTTTCATTGGAATTTCCGTACTAATCTATCCATACTTGATAAAAATGCAATTGTCTCCCTCACAACTATCCCTAATTACATTGGAACACGCTAAAATACATCAAAAAGATAGTTTTCAGAAACGATTTTATAGTAAAGGCGAATATCCATGGTCCCAAGATGCCGAGAGACGAGCAATAATGTCGCACGGACTCTTGTTCAAAGGTCCTTGTTCCTCCGAATTTTTCCTTTTATCCTCAAGTACGTGATCAATGTAAGTTATTTCCCGCTAGAATCAGAATAGTCGGCGGAGCTATAATCGAAAAATACATTAGATTAAAATATCTTGAATCTTGATTTCGCCATTATTCCGAGGATAATCAAGGATGAGCTGTCCCATCGACCTCTGATACATGTTTGCGTGGATCACTATTTTCTAGGAAGTATGGATCAACAATAATCAATGCTCGAAATTTCATAACAAAGAACCCTCTTCAAAGTGGAACAATTTTATTATCGATAAATCACAATTCAAATGTGCATACTGTTGTACACACACAAAGATCTAACAGGTTTCTTTTTATACTGAGGATTCGATTTCGCACATTTGTAATTTTCCCATGTTAAGTCGAAGTCGAAATGTGCCGATTCCATGGATTGCTCACTATAGAATCCGAGGCCCATCTTCTTCATCTCACAAAACTGTTCAATGTGGAAGAATACTGCGTGAACTTTCGGGGTTACTGGAATCTCCAACTTTAAATAGCTCTTTCGAAAGGTTCCTATAGTTTTAGAGGATACATAACTTTCTGTTTACGCAAACAGAGAACGCAAATTTTAAGACGATTCTCATCGTGTGTCAATGCGTGGTCTTTCGACATATTGTAGATTTCATTTGAGTGCTCCACAGCTAACTGAATGACGTGAGTGAAAGAATTTCGTCCCGCAAAATTCTTATCGATTGATTTTCAGAAAATTGGCATTCCGAGAATAATTCGAGCACCGAGCGGGGAAATTCCCCCACGCGACGATCATAGGGAGAGTATCGGGGGGGGGGGGGAGCTCCCAAGTGTACACTTAAAGCTCGTAGATATACTTACCACAGGTATAGATAATAACGAATAGACTCCCGTGTTTGTGTTAACAAATTCGACGTGAACGTTCGATACGTGTCGTATACGATGAGCGCTACACATGGATATTCGCCTTCACTATAAAATTGTTTCTGAAAACTATCTTTTTGATGTATTTTAGCGTGTTCCAATGTAATTAGGAATAATTGTGAGGGAGACAATTGCATTTTTATCGAGTATGGATAGATTAGTACGGAAATTCCAATGAAAACCAGTTAACTTGACTTTTTTTAAAAACGGCTCGACCGAAGATTTTCATTCTTGCGGGAAAAACTTCCATTTTCCATGTACTTGAAGTGAGAAAAATCAATTCTGAGGGGCACGCACCTTTTGGTTAAAGTCAGTTCAGGCCAACCGTGCGGCCCCTTCTTGCCCGACGACTGGTGTCAGAGCCGCTTTGATGGCTGCAGCGTCGGTGCCCTCCCTCAGTTCGATGAGGATTTGTCCTTCCTGTGTCTTGCGGATGCCCGTGACTTTAGAGCCGACTTCTTCATTAAGGTCATCCGTCTTCATCTTGCGCAGCATATCTGCGTAGCTTGACCCACCTTGGTTTGCCGTGACGAGAACGGCGTCGGGTTTCGCTCTTCTTGGCTTCATCTTTGCCTTCTTTCCAGCGGTGTCACTTGATCGACCGCTTTTCTTTGCCCTCTTTGTGATTCTCTTAGAGACCACTTCCTGCCAAGGCCCGTCCTGCTCGGGCCTATTAGGAGTCGATGTCGAGCGCGGTGTTTCGAGGGCTCCCGATGGATGTCCGCGTCGCGTCCTCTTCGTATCGTGCTGTTTCCCTTGTCGCGATTCCGGTTTATTCGCCCCCCCTTCCCTGTGTGCCGCTTCCCGACGCGGCTGGCCCAGAGAGCTGCGCACTCCTCTTCATTTTTAGGGTCTTCTCCGCTTCGAGAAGTGTGGTCTCGAAAGCCGCTCTCTTCCCTTTGTCTGCTGCAAGTAGGCCTTCGAGAGCGTGGCCAATCTTCTTGAGCTCTTCCATGTCGCCCTGAGTTCCTTCTGGGATGTTGGAGGCAGACTCGGCTATCCCTATGACCAAGTTCAGGTGGTCGAGGAGAAGATGAGTCTTCTCCTCCATCTGTTCTCGGCACATTTTCAAGTCCCTCCATCCTTCCATTAGATCGGGGGCCTTGTCTCCGCTTCTTTGTCGACTGGCCTTGTCAGGTGTGGGGAACCGATCGATGTCCATATCCTCCGGTGTTTTTTGACCTTTTTCGAGTCCGCGGTCACAGTCCTTGGATGTCAGGGTGTCTCCTGACTTCTGGGACTCCGTGGTGGTGTTAGAGTCCCCTGAATCCGAGCTGGAATCGGCGGTATCGTCTCCCTTGTTCTTGTCTTGCGTAAGCTGGATCTTGATCGCGGGGTTGATCTTCATCAGCTTGTCTGCCGCCGCTTGCGCTTCTGCAGCAACCTTCGCGTTCTTCTCTTTTTGGCTCAAGAATGTGAGCTTCGATTGCTTCAGTGTTCGCTTATCTACTTCCTCACCCAGACCCTTTCTCTTCCTGCTGTTCGGGGTGAGGTCTACTCCTTTCTGGTGTTGGTCCTTTCCTCCAACTATCTTCGCCAGAGGCGTATTTCCATCGCTTGTAGCTTTACGCGTGAGTCCACCAGCCAAGTGTGCCACTGGTAGCGCGCTTTGCATCGTTGCCCCCCCCCCCCAAGATCCGAATGGGGCCCCGCTTCACTTGGGAAATTCTTGCCGTCAATGCTGGACATCTTCTTCTTTCTTCTTTTTCCAGGGCCTGGAATCGCATGCTGGCCGACCCCGGACCAGACCAGCACGGGTGTGGTGTGTTGTGTGATGCGTGTTGTGTATAATGTTGGTATGTCTGTGTAATGCTTGAGCAAGCGTAAGTATGGTGCGTGTAGAGTGTAGTGTGTTCGTTAGTGTAAGTGTAGGACTCGGGTCCGGAGGGGCGTCACTCCCTCAAGCTCCAAGTGCAACCCTAAGGTCACACCCAAAGCCCCCTACGGGTTTGACCTCGGACTCCCTCTCTCTCTCTCTCTCGCTCTCTCTCTCTCTCTCTCTCTCTCTCTCTCTCTCTCTCTCTCTCTCTCTCTCTCTCTCTCTCTCTCTCTCTCTCTCTCTCTCTCTCTCGCTCTCTGTCTCTCTCTGTCTCTGTCTCTCTCTCTCTCTTTCTCTCGGTGAGTCTTTCAATACGCTTCCTCCAGTGCCTCCCTGCATTTCGCCACTTTTTCTGCCGCAAGGTGCCTCCGGGCTTTTCTTTTCCAGACTCTTGCACGCCAATTCTTGCAAAGATTCATCGGATTCATAAATTCTTGTGAATCCACATATCCTGTAAGAATTACACCTGCTTTTTCACCAGCACGTCTTGGGTTTAGTTTAGAGGTTAGTCTGCACGCTGCATTGAAATTAGTTCACTGGATCAACAAACTTCATTCGTCAGACGCTAGATGGCAGCAATCTTATACAGATCTCTGCATTACCAACTCTGAAGCCTGATTCACACGTGTTCTATTCCAAGTGTTTCGCCCAAGTGAGCTGCCTGATCAACACCCTGGCACTCGCCTGACTGCAGTAACAGCTGATTCAATCTTGTATCGCTTGAATTCTCTCATCACGCTACGATGACCCGTAATCTACTCACAGTGAGTTCTTTTCAACAAGATCGAGTAATTTCACACGAATCACACAAATCTGAGACAAACGCAGATTGCGCTGGATATCTTAATGAAATGCCACCTTATTTCAAACTTTTCATGTCTCATTTTGACGCTTGTCAAGAAAAACTTTTTTCGAAATTGAATGAATTAGAAGACAGGATAGAAAATCGAATCATTGCGATTGAAAGAGATGTTTTAGAACTTCGTAATAAACTTTCTCAGCTCTCTCATCAAAAATCAGTGGTGGACTCAGCTGAAATGATCTTAACGGACATTCCTCGTGATTTAAATCTCACGAAAACTGAGATAGTGAGTAAAGCTCTCCATGCTATGGATGTGCCAGAGCTGCAAAATTTCGTAGTAGATACTAGAGAATGGAAAGGTCCTCGTTTCCGCAACACGGATTCATCCGTTCCAACCTCAACCTCAAGTTCGCCACAAAGGAATGATTTGAATACTCGATCAATCGTCATACAACTCTCATCCACTATTATTCGAGATAAAATTATTTTGAACTCATCCAAACTGAAAATGAGATCTATCAGTGATATATTTGGAAAGGGAAACGATTCTAGAATGTTTTGTTATCCACTGTGGCCAAAAGAAGTGCACAACTTACTCAAACAAGCTCACTCAGTTAGTGTTCGATTGAAAATGCAGAAGCCACTAGTTAAAAATCTTGTTGTATACATGAGACCTTCAAATAATAGGCCTCCCGTCCCAATTTTCTCAGAAACCGATCTCGCTCAATTTCAAACTTGACATATTGTGACAATGATGATTAGTTCGTCTATGTATTCTAATGTTTAAATGCTCTCCACAAAGCAACTTCACTGAATTATCAATATTCCTTACATACTACTCCAGCATACTATGGTTATTATATTGTTTCATAAATTAGTCTCCTCTTTATATTCTGTTACTGCTATCAATAATTTCTAAATGTACACGATTGCCACTCTAAATTTGTATGCAAACCTTTCATCAATTTTTTGTACATCATACTATATCTCCTCTTGATCAAATCAGCAATCCAACCCTCTCAACTATTCAATATTCATCTTTGATTATATTTATCCATACTCTTCATAGTAAATTATGTATTATGTAATTGAATTTGCCACCTGTACCAGATAGGGTAATACCCCAAGGTACCAATAAAAGAACCAATCAATCAATCAATCTCTCTCTCTCTCTCTCTCTCTCTCTCTCTCTCTCTTTTTTTTTTTTTTTTTTTTTTTTAAGGTGGTCAGAGGGCAAAATCTGCCTCAGGATCCCTCGGATCCGTCCCCAGACACCGGACTGGTTCAGCTTACGCGGACTACGCATAGCCCACGCAGGCCATACCAGGCGGGACACGGGTTTGGGTGGGGCCCACCGAGAGGTGGGCCCGGCCGTGTAATATCCCTCTCCCCTCGATGTCCGATACCTAGGGCATCGGGCAATCAAGAAGGAGATCCACCTGCATCTACCATCTCATCCCGGAACCGCGCGAGCATTACTTCAGGATGAGCGGCATGTCTCGCGCTCGATTGCGAGCGTTCCTCTTCTCCATCTTCTCTCTTCGGCCACTTGTCGGCATCTTCTGTCTTCATTCTCCATTGTTCCCTCTCTTTCTTCTTTCTTCTCTCTTCTTCCTTCTTTCTTCCCTCTTCAGTGCATCAGATTCCTCCTGGAATCATTTGGGCCTCTTCTGTTTCAATCGGCAGAGTCACTGTGATTCGCCTACTTCGAGGCGCCTTACTTCCCTCTCTTTCTCCTCTTTGCGGGTCATCACCATCTTGATGTATCCGGTGAGTCTATCCCATGTCTCCTGGTTGCGGAGCAAGTACGGGACAAGATTCTCGGGTGTTAGTTGAGCACCCAGCCATTCATCCAGCTCGGCGCGCTCTCTCCGGGTGTCGCTGCACTTGAACAGGGCATGTTCGGCGTCATCCCATTCATCCCCGCATGACTGACATGCTGGGGTCGTCCTCTTCTTGAACCTGGTTAGATAGGAACCGAAGCAACCATGATCGCTCAGTGCCTGCGTCGTCCAGTAGTCCATCTCTCCGTGGGTGCGTTCCGCCCACTTGGCTACGTCACGGATCAGCCGGTGCGTCCATCTGCCGTTCGCAAATGGCGAATCCCACTCAGTTTGCCAATGCTCAAGGGTGGTTTCCTTCTCGTTGTCGCGGATAATCTCCTTCATCGTCGGGGTGAGTACTCGTTCGGCTCCGATCACTTTCTGGCGGTCCCAGATCCTCACTCGCTCCGCGACGAGCAAGTGGATGGGCGGTGTACTCGCCAATACGTAAGCCGCATCTCCTGACACGGTGCGGTAGGCACGGATACTTCTCAGGGCCGCTCTCCGGTGGACAGGCCCCATCTTCTTCTCGATGATGGTCTTCTCTACTCTCTTTCCCCACACGGGTGCACCGTAGAGCATGATAGAGGTGCTGACGGTGTTGAGAAGTGCGCGCCTCTTTTCCTTGGGTCCTCCGATATTCGGCATCAGCCGTTGGAGCGCCGCACCAACCCTGCTCGCTTTTTGAGCGGCCTCCTGGATGTGCTTCCTGAACGACCACTTGTCGTCAAGCCATACGCCGAGGTATTTCAGCTCTGTCTTGCGTGGGATCTCTTGCCCGTTGATGTAAAAGTGGGGCAAGTCAAACTTCCTGCGTCTTGTGACCACGATTGCTTCGCACTTCTTGACAGCAAGCTCTAGGAGCCTGCTGATCATCCACTCGTAGACTCGGGCCAGCGCCTCGTTTGCGCGTCTACCCAAGAGTTCCTCGTTGTCGGACCAGACTATGAGCCCCGCGTCGTCCGCGAAAGCCACTATTATGACTCCTTCGGGCAGTTCAATAGACAGTAAACTGTCGTACTGGGTGTTCCAGTTGAACGGCCCGGAAACCGATCCCTGTCCAATTCCGGCGGACAGTTCCCGGATCTCTTGTCCCTCGTCGGTGTCGTACACGAGTGTCCTGTTCCGCAGATAGTCACTCGTGATGGCTAGTAGATAGGGCGGCACTTTACCTGCTTGGGATTGATAGACTCGCTCCCAGCTCGCGCAGTTGAACGCGTTCTTTATGTCCAACGCAATAATGGCACAGAATCCTCCTCTTCCTTGGTATGGGTTCCCTACCGACGCTTGAACCCGCTCTTGGACCTCCTCGATCGCGTGCACAGTGCTTCGTCCCTTCCGGAACCCAAACTGCATTGGTGATAGCCCGCCGCTCTCTTCGTAGGCTTTTTCCACCCTGTTGAGCACCATCCTCTCGTACATTTTCCCGATATTGTCGAGCATGCTGAGAGGGCGTTGACCTCCTTGACCTTTAGGTATTAGGACCAGCTTCTGGCGTTTCCACTTATCCGGGAAATTTCCCGCGCTCAGACAGATGTTGAAGAGGTCGAGGAGTAAATCTGGGTTGTATTTGAAGACCAGTTTCAGAGCCTCGTTTGGAATGCCGTCCAGGCCAGGGGCCTTGCCGTTTGGCAGTCTCTTCGCCGCTATGAGTAGCTCTTGCATAGTAAAGAGCGGGATGGGATCTTCGCTCTCGGGAGGGAATGTCACTCTGGGTTCTCCTGCTGGAAAGAGGTCTTCCACGATGCTGCGCAAGGTAGCTGCATCAGTCGGTGCTGGGTTGCCCCTCCGAGGTCGGACCTTGGACATGACCACGCGGTATGGCGTACCCCACGGGTCTCCATTAACCATGTCGCACAATTCACCCCAGCACTTCTCTTTGCTTCTCCGGATGGCTAGAACGAGAGCCTTCTTTGCTTCTCTGTACGCCCTATCATCTTCCCCCAGTGATGGTCGTTTTAGTTTCCTTGATCGCCACGCTGTTCTCCTCTTCTTATTGCTCGTTCTTCGTAGGGCTTTTATCTCGTCGGTGATCCAGTACTCTGGTTTCCTCCAAAAGCATGATGTTGTCTTGCGAGGCATCGATGCGTCACAAGCTCTGGTGATGGTAGTCGTCACCATATCCACAGCCTCGTCCGCGGTGATGTTCATCGGGAGATCTTCGGCTGTTCCTATCGATTCCCGGAATTTCCCCTCATCCAGCTTGCGTACCTGCCACCCCGTCGGTCGCGGTCTGTGTGTCGTCTGTCTCTGTCTGTCAGTCCTAAGCCGAAACCGAATATGTCGATGGTCACTCAATGTTTCCGTGTCCAGAACCTCCCACGATGTCATACGTCCCATGAGCGACGGGCTCATGAACGTCAGGTCGAGGACCGAAGACGAACCTCCCTCCCTGGACCGATCGTCGTATCGGTAGTAGGTGATAACCCCCGTCTCGTTCGCGAGCACTAATCCCAATGCCTCCATGGCATCAGCGAGTATTACCCCCCGTCTATCACGCGGCCCCCCGCTCCAAGTCGGTTCCTTGGAGTTGAAATCCCCCGCGATTATAACTGGGCCCCCCCATTGCCTCACATCCTCTTCTAGGTCATGGAGCTCGTCTTCGAATTCGTGTATCTTGAGCGACGGCGAATAGTAGCAGCTGTAGACTGCTGTGCCCTCTATGGTCTTTCGAGCGAAACCGCGGCCACTAACAGCTGGTCCAGTCTCACGGATCGCAGGGTTCATGATCTGGATTGCGGCTGTCCTCCAGTGATCGAATGTGGATCGAGAAAATTCGCGCTTCCGAGGCGGTTCGGAGATAATCAGAACATCGATCCCTCCTTCTTTGGCTACAGCCTGTAGGAGATCGTCTGCATCCCCGCTCTTCCTGAGGTTGGCTTGGATGAAGCTAGCCATTTCTTCCCTTCCTGCGTCTATATGTGGTTCTTGCCCGCTGGTACGCAGTGCAGTTGCTGGCCCCAGATCTGTGGTCAGATTTGGACCCGATCGCCGCACAGCTGAGGCATTTTGGTTTTTCCTTGCAAATCGCAGCAAGGTGCCCTGGTTCGCCGCATTGGAAGCAGAGTTTTGGTTTCCGTTCCTCTGCCTTCTCTTTTTTGCACCCCGAGGCCTTGTGCCCGTACTCTAAGCAGTTATAGCACCGTGGGATGCCACCCTTCTCGCGGATCCTGACTCTGCCCCATCCAACCTTTGGCTCCTTCCAGTCGAGGAGATGGTGGGCCAGTCTCGTTGCGATCGAGACAACAGCGGTTTGGGTGCCGCGGTAGCCACTCCGGATGGACTTGACTACAACGGCACCCTTCTCGTTTTCTGGTAGGGCCTTCGCGAGGTCATCCCGCACCTTGATTATGTCGACATCGTAGTCGACTCCGAGAACCTCGAGGGTCGTGCTGTTTGCTAGACAGTGGACAGCTCCTTCTTGCCCGACGACTGGTGCCAAGGCTGCCTTGACGGCGGCGACATCGGTGCCCTTCTTGAGTTCAAGAAGGACTTGGCCTTCTTGGGTCTTGCGGATGCCCGTCACCTTGGAGCCCACTTCTTCATCGAGGTCATCCGTTTTTATCCTGCGCAGCATGTCTGCGTAGGTTAGCCCACCTTGTTTGTCTCTCTCTCTCTCTCTCTCTCTCTCTCTCTCTCTCTCTCTCTCTCTCTCTCTCTCTCTCTCTCTCTCTCTCTCTCTCTCTCTCTCTCTCTCTCTCTCTCTCTCTCTATCTTGTTAGTCGACTAGTCGGGAAAGTGATTCGGGCTAAACGTTCAATCACCAATAATTATTTCACGGGCAACAATATCCAGCCTGACTTACTCGACCCAGATACGAAAGCTCATGTGCCAGACCGTAGAATCTTTATAAATGAGATGCTCCACCATGAAAAATACAAAGAATTTATACGTTTAAGGTCGGTTGCACGCGGTTCGGGTCTCAAATACGTCTGGCACAGTGATGGGCGTTTCTGGGTTAGACGGAAAAAAGGTGAGCGAGCGCATACGTTCGAATCCTTTGCTGATCTGCAGGTCATTCAAACGACCTGTCGAAGTGGTCCGGAACGCACCTGTGCGTCCTCCAATAACACCCAGAGCTGCACTATCGTTCTGGAGCAAAATAAAGTTCCGACAACAGAATCAGCAAGGACTCCCTGACTGGATACGGCTGCTGAAGAGCGACGAGGGAGGGGTAACTCTTTAAAAGCGGGATTTATCAACCTCAACTCCCTGACAGATAAGATTAAGCATCTACGCTTGCTCGTCGCTAACGATCCCTCCTATCATCTACTTGGGGTGGCCGAGTCGAAGCTAGATGAGTATGTGGATGACAGTCTCGTTCAAATTCCAGGTTTTTCGTTGTTGCGATAAGATCGCAACAGAGAGGGTGGAGGAGTTGCCTTGTATGTGCGCAATGACTTCAAAATTGAGAAGTTGGTTTCGTCGAATACTTTTGGGCCGGGAAAACCTGGCGTGCCCGAATTCCTTTTTTGTAGCGTGCAGCAAGGCAGCTCACCCCCAATATTAGTCGCGGTAATCTGTAGACCCCCTAACATTGCCATGCAGATGGATGATGGGCTGTTTGGCTCGTTACGCCGGCTGTGTGGTGATTACAGTCACAAAATCGTTATGGGTGATCTGAACGCTGACTTGTTGGATACTGCTCATCCCGACACCAAGACACTGACTGCACTGACAGAAGAACTAGCCTTGCAGATAGTGCAGCATGGCCCGACTCATCAACACAACCCCAATGTATCTCATGCATGGATTGATCACATCCACGTAGATGACAACGACACCATTACTGACTTTCACAACAGACACCTGCCCAGTTTCGGTGGGCACTCGGTCATTGACGTCATCATCAACGTCTTCACCCCTACTCCGCCAAAAAATTCCTTCAAGTATAGGGATTTTTGTAACATCACCATGGAGATATTGAATGACCGTCTGCTTCGCTGCGACCGGACAGCTCTTGAAAATGCCGAAACCAGTATGGAAGACGCAATTCACTGCTTGAATGAAAATCCAAAGATCGTTTTAGATGAACAAGCACCGGAAAGAACTATAAGCCCGCGTGGAAATGATGCTCCTTGGATCGGTCCTGAGTTGAGGGTGCTCATGAATAAGCGAGACACGACGCGCAGGCGCTGGGAGCGCATGCAACGCAACCAGTGCAAGTGTCCAGATCTTCAAAATGAGTACTTTCGGCTTAGCGAAGAGGTCGATCTGCGCATTGAGCAAGAGCGTAATTCCTCCCTCCAAAACCATCTTTCAGACGCTCTTGATCAGAACAAGAATATCTGGAAGGAGATGCGCAATCTCGGCCTCTTGTCCAAGAGCAAAGAGGAAGAACTTCACGGTCTCACACCGGATGAGTTGAACGCTCACCTTACGGGGGTTTCCGTTTCGCCTCACGAAAATATCAATGAAGCAAGGGACGATATTAACTCTGCACCGGAGGAGGGGTTTAAAGCTAAGCCCACAAATTCCAATGATGTAGTCCTTGCTATTAAACATTTCTCCTCGCAGGCCCGCGGGGTGGATGGGATCCCCCAGAGCGTCATCGCGAAGGCTCTTCCGGCAATTGGTGATCTTATTGTACATATTTTCAATTCCTCTTTCGCTCATAGCATTTTTCCCGAAGCTTGGAAGCAAGCGCAGCTGATTGCATTGAAGAAGACTGCAGCTCAATCAACGGTCTCGGACTTCCGTCCCATAGCGCTGCTGTGTTTCCTTTCCAAGGTTCTGGAAAAAATTGCACATGACCAAATCACGGAGTATTTAAAAGGAAAGAAACTTCTTGATCGCTGAGTACGTCCATGTCAAATTCAAACGGTTTCTGCAGCTATTTTTTGAAAATTCCCATACCATTTTTTTTCGACGTGGGGCACCAAAATAAGATGTTTCCTATAGTTTGTAGGTCCAAAAAATTTTTTTTGTCTCAGATAGGCCTACAAGAGTGATTTTACCGAAAAATCAAAAATTGAAACTATCCTACCGTATTTTGCTCGTAACTTTTGATTGCTTTGACCAATTTGGATTTTCCAAAAAGCATTTAAAAGGTGACTCCGAGAGCTACCGATTGACCACTAGAAAAACCTCTCCCAGTTGTTTTTTGAACATCCGAAAGCTGAAATACTCAAAAATCACTGTTCGGCTCATAACTTTTTTGACGTATATTTTGATTTTTTTTATTTCATTTTTTTTCGATTTGTATAGTAATAAACTACCGGCAAAAGAATTTTCAGCCATTATTCTTACTTTTGGGGCCTCCTAGAGCTGTTTAAGTGCGCAAAACCATCTCAAAAACTCGAAAAATGCGTTTTACCTCGTTCAACTTTCTTGGGGGACCTCGCAACTAATTTCATTGTGTTTCCAAGACTGTTTTACCTCAAAAATGACTATTCTGAGTATTTTTTTAGTGTAACAGATGCTCGGATTCGTAGAAATTTATTTCAAAAGCAAATTTTTATTCAATAATTAGCATCTCCTGCGCATGCGTTGTTCTCTACGTCTCTGAAAATGTTTCCAATCGATAGCTGGTTCAATTTCCTTCAAAAAAACCTCTTGCTGAAGTCAATTTCATGCAGTAGAACCGGAGCTACAGCTGTCAAACTAAAAAGAAATGTCTTAGGTATCAAATCCGTGAGCCTGGAGAAAGATTGTCGGTCTCGTCTGCCGGTTGAAGCGTGTATTTCCGCTTCTACTCCATCAAATTAACTTCAACAAGGGGTCATTTTTAAGGAAATTGAGTCAGCTACCGATTCAAATTAGTTTTGAAGCTCTGAAGTCATTTGCATGCACGAGAAATTCGAATCTAACGAATCATTGCCAGCAATTTTTTCCGACTCTGATCAGACGATTGTGAAATTTCTGCGCAGGTGAATGATTTTGGTGCTTCAAAAACGATTCAGATCGGTGGCTGACTCAATTTCCTTCAAAATGACCCCTTGTTGAAGTTAATTTGATGGAGTAGAAGCGGAAATACACGCTTCAACCGGCAGACGAGACCGACAATCTTTCTCCAGGCTCACGGATTTGATACCTAAGACATTTCTTTTTAGTTTGACAGCTGTAGCTCCGGTTCTACTGCATGAAATTGACTTCAGCAAGAGGTTTTTTTGAAGGAAATTGAACCAGCTATCGATTGAAAACATTTTCAGAGACATAGAGAACAACGCATGCGCAGGAGATGCTAATTATTGAATAAAAATTTGCTTTCGAAATAAATTTCTACGAATCCGAGCATCTGTTACACTAAACAAATACTCAGAATAGTCATTTTTGAGGTAAAACAGTCTTGGAAACACAATGAAATTAGTTGCGAGGTCCCCCAAGAAAGTTGAACGAGGTAAAAACGCATTTTTCGAGTTTTTGAGATGGTTTTGCGCACTTAAACAGCTCTAGGAGGCCCCAAAAGTAAAAATAATGGCTGAAAATTCTTTTGCCGGTAGTTTATTACTATACAAATCGGAAAAAAATGAAATAAAAAAAATCAAAATATACGTCAAAAAAGTTATGAGCCAAACAGTGATTTTTGAGTATTTCAGCTTTCGGATGTTCAAAAAACAACTGGGAGAGGTTTTACTAGTGGTTAATCGATAGCTTTCGAAGTCACCTTTCAAATACTTTTTGGAAAATCCAAATTGGTCGAAGCAATCAAAAGTTGCGAGCAATATACGGTAGGATAGATTCAATTTTTGATTTTTCGGTAAAATCACTCTTGTAGGCCTATCTGAGACAAAAAAATTTTTTTGGACCTACAAACTATAGGAAACATCTTATTTTGGTACCCCACGTCGAAAAAGAATGGTATGGGAATTTTAAAAAAATAGCTGCAGAAACCGTTTGAATTTGACATGGACGTACTCCGCTACCAGACTGGTTTCAGGCAATACCATAGCACCCAGACAGCTTTACTAAAGTTGACGGATGACATCAGAGTAGGCATTGATAGGAAGAAGATCACCTTACTCCTCCTATTCGACTTTAGCAAAGCCTTCGACACAATAACACCGTCAAAGCTGTTGAGGAAGCTCCGAAACCTTGGATTCTCAAGATCGGCACTCTTGTGGATAAAATCATACTCACGAGGCCACACCCAAATAGTCACTTCAAAATCCGGTAGTTCTGATTGGCTCGAAAGCAATCTGGGTGTTCCACAGGGATCCGTTCCCGGGCCTTTACTCTTCAGCTTATATGTTAATGACTCACCTGGTTTGCTAGACGGAAAGCCGGTATATCATCTATTCTATGTGGATGATCTTCAAATTTATCTCCAAGTCGAGAAACTTAAGATCAAGGAAGGCATCACTCGGCTGGGAGAAGTAGGACGACTAATTGCTGAATGGGCCAGAAGTTCCGGCCTGCGTCTCAACGCTGGCAAGACCAAGGCAATCTTCTTCAGCTCTGAGAGGAACATCAAAGATCTGAAAAGAATGGACTTGACAGGGGTTGAGATACAGGAAGGAAAGTTCATTCCGTTCAGCGATACGGTCGTGAGTCTTGGTGTTACACTTGATAGTGAACTGACGTGGAAGCCGCACATTAACCAAGTAACTAAGAAAGTGAACAGAGCCCTTTACGGATTGCGGTTTTTTAGGGCGTGTATCACCAGACTTTTCCGAATTTGCCTAGTCGAGTCATTAGTTCAACCGCATTTAGATTATTGCACAGTCGTGTACCTCGACGCCACGGAGGAACAGCTGCAACGGATACAACGACTAAGCAATTCATGTGTAAGGTATATTTTTGATCTTAGGAGAGACGAGCACATCACCCTGTTTAGGGAGCGTTTGGGTTGGTTACGTACCGATTCGCGGAGAATGTACTCCGCAGCTCTGTTAAACACAAGATCATGCATTTAGGAGAGCCTGGCTACCTAGCTGCGATGTTCACCAGGTACCAATCTGAACGCCCCGCATGCGGTGATGCAGAAGAGCGGGTACTCAAAGTTCCCAATATAAAACTTGAATATGGAAGAAGATCTCTCCAGGTACAATGTGCTCATTTGTGGATTTTTCTCCCTCCGGGCATTTGGCAGCTGGGGAAAACATCACTATTCAAAGAATCTCCGAAAGATTTTTCACTAACCCAG
Organism: Eretmocerus hayati; assembly: GCA_029851415.1. Classification (NCBI taxonomy): domain Eukaryota; kingdom Metazoa; phylum Arthropoda; class Insecta; order Hymenoptera; family Aphelinidae; genus Eretmocerus; species Eretmocerus hayati. The sequence goes on from CM056744.1 coordinate 47,522,698, forward strand.
TCTCCGCAGAAGATTGATGTGGAGAAGAGGCATTATCTTAATCTGTAATGGGGAGGGTTCTTCTTTTTTAGCTTAGTACTTTTACATGTGACCTTAGTCATCCAGTGAGTGATCTATATCTGTGATATTAGTGCGAACCCTTGCCCCCTTTTCTTTATCAATTTATATCCAGACTCATGAGAGTTTGAATAGTTTTTGAGTATACACCCTGACTAGTCACGAATTGTGATACTTATTGTCCTTGACCAAACCAGTAATCGACTGAATTCATTATCATTCTTTGTACATATATCTTATTCATTTCTTATACGTGTTATTATATTGTAACGGACATATGTAAGCGTATGTAGTGATATTCTTGTCTTCGGACGAATAAAGGGCATCTATCTCTCTCTCTCTCTCTCTCTCTCTCTCTCTCTCTCTCTCTCTCTCTCTCTCTCTCTCTCTCTCTCTCTCTCTTTTTCCTTTTCGATGCATTACAAATTGAAGCTGAATTAAGAATCATTAGAATTTTTAATGTGAATCAGACAATTGATCTTCATGAGATTGAATGAAGCTTAATATAACTTCAGTCATTTGAACAGACTTATGCAACGTTGGCTTGGTCAAAACTGTGAGTTGCACTTGAAATGACTATGGAATCTTGTGCAAGGGGCAAATCAACACCCAGTCCCAAGTTTGAAGCCACTGCTCAACTTTCTATGGGAATGTAGTCTGTTATGTGAAATATCTAATCATATCTAAGATATCTGAAGAGAGAGAGAGAGAGAGAGAGAGAGATAGATAGATGAATAGATGTCCTCTATTCGTCCGAAGACAAAAATATCATTACATACGCTTACATACGCTAGAGTAAGATTTGTAGATTGTAGATTGGTTCTTTTATTGGTACCTTGGGGTATTACCCTATCTGGTACAGGTGGCAAATTCAATTACATGATACGTAATTCACTATGAAGAGTATGGATAAATATAATCGAAGATGAATATTGAATAGTTGAGAGGGTTAGATTGCTGATTGTATCAAGAGGAGATATAGTATAATGTACAGAAGATTGATAAAAGGTTTGCATATATACAAATTTAGAGTGGCAATCGTGTACGTTTGGAAATTATTGATAGCAGTTACAGAATATAAAGAGAAGAATAATTTATGAAACAATATGATAACCATGATATGCTAGAGTAGTATGTAAGGAATATTGATAATTTAGTGAAGTTGCTTTGTGGAGAGCATTTAAACATTAGAATACATAGACGAACTAAACATCATTGTCACAATATGTCAAGTTTGAAATTGAGCGAGATCGGTTTCTGAGAAAATTGGGACGGGAGGCCTATTATCTGAAGGTCTCATGCATACAACAAGATTTTTCACTAGTGGCTTCTGCATTTTCAATCGAACACTAACTGAGTGAGCTTGTTTGAGTAAGTGGTGCACTTCTTTTGGCCACAGTGGATAACAAAATATTCAAGAATCGTTTCCTTTTCCAAAGATATGACTGATAGATCTCATTTTCAGTTTGGATGAGTTCAAAATAATTTTATCTCGAATAATAGTGGATGACAGTTGTATGACGATTGATCGAGTATTCAAATCATTCCTCTGTGGCGAACTTGAAGTTGAGGTTAGAACGGATGAATCCGTGTTGCGGAAACGAGCACCTTTCCATCCTCTAGTATCTAATTCGAAATTTTGCAGCTCTGGCACATCCATAGCATGAAGAACTTGACTCACTATCTCAGTTTTCGTGAGATTTAAATCACGAGGAATGTCCGTTCAGATCATTTTAGCTGAGTCTACCACTGATGTTTGATGAGAAAGCTGAGAAAGCTGAGAGAGAGAGCCGGGCCTGAGTATTATCGTACAATGAAAGAAAACTATGTACATCAGGTTCGTAAAACCATTTTTGCTAGAGAATTCAGTCGTTGCATCACTCATGAGAATGAGGAAAATACACTCGATGGTTGCTTCGGTACTATTCACACAGGCTTCATCATCAGAGTACTTTTCGTGGGATTTGTATGAGATTACTATCACTAATCAATGGATGAGAACTGTTTCGAGAGGGTGACAGGAAAATCAATCGCATAACTGAAACACATCATCTATCAAAATCAACTGCTCTGAAAAAGTGCAGAAGCATCGCGTGATAAAGCCTCTTGGACATGTTATCCGTATCTTGCTACGTTCTGCTGGTCGAAGCCCTTGCATGAGAAAAATCCATCTTGAAATTTCTCCAAGGTTAATACGAGAGCCAAAGAATTTTCTCAAGCAAGTATCCAATTGCGAACAAATACAACATGTGTATAATCCACAAGAAACTTTGCTAGTTCCAGTTGTTAGAATGATCATATTTGGAATGGGCGTATTTCTCAAATTTGATGTATTTCAACAAAATTCCACCGATACATGAATATTTACATTTCCATTCCTGCTGTGAATAGATGGAGACATATGGGTTCAGAAATGCTGAGATTCAGACATATGGAGACATCTTTGTGGGAGCATCCAGTTTTAGTGATGGTTTGTGTTTTTCGAATAGTCGATAGTTAGATTAATAAATAGATTGCATTTGCTGCGATCATCAGCACTGTAATTTTTTATATCAGAATATTCGATGTTACGTCACGTATTTTAGGAATGTTCAATCTCCTATATGGCGAATGGATTTTATTTGATGAGACTTTCAGGAAAGAGTCCTCAGAAGCAAAAGATTTTTCATCTCAGAAAGTTGATGTCAAGTCGATCAATTCGATCAAATCTTAACAACGATAGAGTTTGAATCATTATCATTTTGAGTTCATAACACATTGAAATGATTTATTCTTCCAATCACTATAAAATAGAACTGTCGAGGTAATTGAAAATCCAACTTTTTGATCCATATTTTTTCTCTCCACGCTTGGAGACCGCAAGTGTGAATGTGTGCACGAGTGTCAGTGTGGAGGTGTGTGTGTGTGTGTGTGTATGCTGGTACCTAAATCACTCCACCCCAAAAGAACGGAGTTCCAGGAGTTTTTTACAATCAGTATAAATCAAAATTACATTTGAATTGTAGAATTTCCTTACAACAATGTAAATATAAATCTTTGGAAGCTTTTGCTATCCATTAGTGAATTTGTGACGGTGCAAATTGACCATCACATCGTGCGAACACGACACACATACGATGACACTTTAGGCGAGAGTTTTGAGGAAGAGAGGGAGAAAACGGCAAAGAGCTGCCAGAGAGAGGAACCACACTTTTAGCTTGCGACGGATCGCGATTGCGGAAGGTCACGCGCGCGAAGGCCAATAAAGTCGCGCTATGTATATATATATTTAAGTGCGTGGAGATGGCGTCGACCCGACCGGGCCTGAATACTCTAGGCGACCAGCACGGGCGAACCGGGTGCGGGACGAGCCTCTAGGCGAACAGCTTCTCCAGGACAGATCTGTAAGTGGTTCTCTCTCTAGATCGGCTCCCGCCGGATTCTCTCTCTCTTTCCCGCGCGACAAGTATGATCGAGATTTGCGAGGAAGAATGACTGCGGGCCATCGCGTGCGCGATATGAGTATTTTGGTTTATTATTATTATTATTAATAAATTAATCGAAGGATGCGAAGAGCATCCCACAGTGAAATAGAAATGCAGAGTTGATTATTCTGATAATATCCCTTCGTATATTATACCATAAATAAGTCCATATAGAGATATATACATATATATATATATAGATACGATAAATTACAATTTCGATCAAATATTCCCCAAAATCAGGTGAGGATAATCTTATTATGCAAGCTTGCATTATTCGGGCAATATGCACGCTTACATTGGCGCCCAACGTATAAAATGGCGAATCAGGTGTAATTAGTTTATTTCATAAAATTTGGTGAACCTCTCGGGTAACCGCGTGCGCGAGTGAAATGTGCGCGAAATGAACCGGGCAAGCCGATTTGCCATGCACCACCTGCGAATAAGCTCGGACCGAGAGCTATATTTTTATTCAATTTAGTGCGATATTTTATATCCGGCGATAAGAATTTTTTTTTGGCGCGAGTGCCCAGGCGACAAAAATGCGAGCGTCGGATTTTTCAAAGTTTTCAGCAGTTACAGTGTTGCGCGTGAACGGATCATCGCACGGCGAACGCCGAGGCTTAGCGATCGCGTGACATCCCAAGCTCCGCGAACGTAAACATCGACACGCTCATCGAATAGTCAAAGTCAAATTCGTTGAATTCAAACAATGAGATGAGTGCTTCGTCGAAAGTTTGCTTTCGCGTTGGAGCATTTTTCTAGCGCTTTATTATATACTAGAGTCGTGAATAAAATTTATCTTTGAGAGTTATAGAAGGAAATGCACGATGATATAAGTGCAGAGTTCAAATTTACATAGCGACGGATGTGGAGACGTTTTTTTTTTGTCCCTCTTTATAATGATATGAAGGAAACTTTTTTCGGGAGTTGATCGCAAGCGCATATATGTGCGTATAGAATCATTCACTACTATTTTCTGACTCAATCTGCGCTTAAAATTTAGACAAAATGGAGGTGAAAGAGTGCTTGGAAAAATTTTTAGACGGAATCACGGATGAGGCGTTAGATGCCACGTTAGCCCGACTATTGCTAGTTAGCACAGGATCACGCTCAATTAAAATAGATATCCTAGAGAGGCGAATAATGGGCGAATACCATGAAGCGGATTTTGTAGAATCACGCGCAATGGATGATTCGGTAGCGAAAGCAGAACGCGATAAGGCGTTAGATGAGTTCATCGCCGAGCTTTCAATGCTAGGCGATGAGCCGATTACGGGGGCGAGCGGGGGTCAAAGGAACGTGACTCTCCGGAAATATCCATCTCAAAATCCCACAGGCGCGAAAAATAGGGTGACGCCAGGGACACATACAGGCGCGGAGGCAGGGGCGTACACAGCACCACAAGGGCCTCAAGGCGCACAGAACGAACAACAGACAAATTCACAAACACAACGAGACGCATTGCAAGACCCGAACGAATTTGTAGAAGTTACCTCCGCGACGGGTGTGATTTTTAAAATTCCAAATTCAGTTTTGCAACATTGGGTGGACAATTCTCGCGAGCAACAGGAGGATTTAATAATTCACGAAAACATTATGGATCAAACGGTGCGGTTCGCGAGAAGATCAAGTGTAAACATGAATAATACTTTTCCGTTAGACCAACCAGAGTTACCACATTTGAGAAGGTCAAATTTTGGACACACGCGCGGACAAAGCAATTTACGACAGTCAAACTCGGCGACAAGAAATCAAGGCGAGAGATTTTTACAACAGCCTGAGGCCGTGATCGATATTGACTCGGATGAGGAAGGAAATAATACAGGACGCGCACCTAAAGACTTAACGCGTACAGTGAAATCGTGGAATTTGAAGTTTAGCGGTGAGAAAGGGCAGAGTCTTGAGGAATTTTTAACAAAAGTTACGGAGCATCGGATGGTGGCGGGCATGTCAGAAAAAGATGTGCTGCGATCGGTAGCAGTTTTATTGAAAGGTCCGGCATTAAATGAATTTAGATTATACGGTCCGAGTTGGCGGACGTGGCAAGACGTAGTAAAATGCTTACGGAGCAAATATCAGGACGAGAAATACTCTGAACGCCTAGCTGACGAAGCGCGTATGAGGTTACAAGGCGAAGATGAGCCTGTACACGAATTTATTACGGCGGTCAGATTAATTTTTAACAAAATGCCAGAGCCCCCACCGATGAGTAAACAAGTCGAAAGAATTTATTACAACATGAAACCCGATTTCCACCCGCTTATGAGACAATATTTACATTCAGATATAGAGACATTCGCGAAGCAGGCGTCAGAGCTCGGTAAAGCTTTTGAGGCGGGTAAACATCAGGCGAATAAGCTCTTGGAGAAGAACAAAGACAAACCATCAGACACACAAAACAAAAATACACAAAATACAGAAAAGAAAAGTGAGTCAGACAAAAAGACGTCCGAGACAGGAACGGTACAGGTCACGACATTAGACGACGTACAAAAATTAATTGCTGCAGAAATGGCAAAATGGTTAGGAAATGCGCAAGGCCCTGCGGCGAACGGTCAAAATCAAACCAATAACCAGGGTCAAGGACGCCGCCGAGGGGGCCGAGGGCGAGGTAACAGGGGTGGTGCCCAGGCGCAAGCCGACGGACAAAATGCTAGCCACCCTCAAAATGGTCAAAATGCCTCAGTTAATAATTCAAACAGTGGTAGTCAACAAGTACAGCCAAATGGCAATTTCCAAAATAATTTTCAGAGTAACTTTCAGCCAAATGGCCAGAATTTTAACCAAAATTATACAAATCCAAACAATTGGAATTATGGATATAACAATTATGACAATAATTTTTATAACAATCGTGGTAATTTTAGAGGCAATTACAGAGGTAATTTTAATGGCGGCTACCGTGGAAATCCGCGCGGTAGAGGACGTGGCACGTATTGGAACAATAATCAACAAAATGGCTATTACAATTCCGGTACGCAAGCGGCACCACCCCCTCACGTGCCTCAAAATGTACCAGTTGCGGGGGCGAATAGTATCCCAGCTCCGCCAAAAGATGGGGCGAAAGATCAAGCGCCTTCGGGAAACGCGAATCAAGCTGCATAAATGAGACCATTATGACAGTTCATTCCTCACAGGTCTCAAATTTTAGCGAAGCAAATATGTCACTAGCACAGAAAACCGCAGAGATGATACAAATCGATGCGTCAAGAATTATAAAAATCCCTGATACGTCCAAGCCGGTGGAGTATCCTCGCTATTGGGTCACGATTAGGGTAGGTTCAGTAGAATTACGAGGGTTACTCGACACTGGTGCCGCACGTTCCGTGATTGGCGCAAAGTATCGAGAAATTGCAGAGCAAGCGCGCATAAAGATCGAGCCTTCCAACTTTCTATACGCTCAAATGGCGAACGGAAATTTGGAACAGGTGAAAGGTGAGATGGCCACTCCCTTGGAGATCGCAGGAATTAGCAAAAATATGTCAATTCTTGCAGTGCCGACGCTGCCTGTAGATCTCATCTTGGGATTAGAATTCGTTAGGTTTTTCGGAATGCATATTTTAGGCGACAGTGACGAATATACATTCGCAGACCTTGAGGAGAAAGAGAAATTTTCTTTTGAATTATTTTCAGTAGAATCAATTAAAAATGATTGTCCGAAAGTAGAATCAAACGTAGAAGCAAACTCAAATCAAAGCACAAGTGCAAGTGCGAAAGAAAAAGGATCTGGTCAGAGTCACAAGGGTTTGAATAAATTGTCAGATTACGAAAGGTATAGATTGAAAAGAGTGCTAGATGAGAACCTACCAGCGAAGATGGTCGATGACAAATATTTGAAGGCTACGGATTTAGTCGAATATGAAATCAAGTTGAGAAGTAGCGCACGCCCAGTCAAGCAACGTTATTTCCCCCTTTCTGATAAGATGGAAAAAGCGATGCATGACGAGCTGCAGAAAATGATAGATGCGGACGTAGTAGAGAGATGTAACAGCCCGTGGAATAACCCAGCATTTTTAGTCAAGAAAGCTAATGGAGGCTATCGAATGGTGGTAGATATGCGTGTTCCAAACTCGTTGTCAGAAAAAGACGCATATCCCACTCCTTACATGGAGACAATTTTAAAGAAATTGAGAAACGCAAGATATATCACCACGATAGACTTATCAATGGCGTTTTTCCAAATAAAAGTTAAGAAAGTCTCAAGAAACATTACAGCTTTCACAGTACCCGGTAGAGGGCACTGGTGTTATAAAAGAATGCCTATGGGCAGTGCTAACTCTGGAGCATGCTTCCAAAGACTTTTAGATTCAATAATAGGCGATTTAGAGCCTTATGCGTATGCTTATCTTGACGATATTGTGCTTGTAACGGAGACGTTCGAAAAACATTTAGAGTTATTAGAGATATTATTAAAAAGAATCACAGCTGCGGGCCTTACAATTAATCGAGAGAAAAGTAAATTTTGCGTAGACGAAGTCAAATATTTAGGCTTCATTATTGATCAGAACGGAATGCGAGTAGACCCGGCAAAAACGGAAGCTATTAGAAATTATCCAAGGCCTAAAAATATTAGACAGATAAAACAATTCACTGGTATGGTCTCATGGCACAGTAAATTCATTGAGAATTATGCAAGTATAGTAGAGCCAATTAATAGATTATTGAGAAAGAATGTAAAATTTGAATGGAAAGAGGAGCAAGAAAAGGCTTTCACAACCCTCAAAGATTGCCTCACGAATGCACCAGTGTTGTCTATGCCTATTCCAGGTGCCAGTTACTGTTTGCATACAGATGCGTATGACACGGGGATTGGCGCAATGCTTACGCAAAAAGTTGGCGACGAGGAAAGAGTAATTTGTCATGTTAGTAGAGCATTAAGAGATAACGAAAGGCGGTTCTCAGTTACAGAAAAAGAGGCTCTCGCGATAAAATATGCAATTGAACGCTGTCGTCCATACATTGAAGGCGAAGACTTCACCGTATATTGCGACCACAGCGCGCTTCAATGGCTATTTAATATGAAAAATCCCGTAGGACGCGTAGCTAGATGGGCCCATCAACTTGCAAGCTACCAGTTCAAGGTCGTCCACAAAAAGGGTAAATTAAACGTCGTGCCAGACTCGCTCTCTAGAATGTTTGAGGATCAAGCAATAGAAATTGCGTCAGTCAAAGTTCTAGAGAAAAGGTCAGATAAATGGTACACGAAAAGATTGCATCAAATTTTGAAGCATCCACGTAGGTATAGAGATTGGAAAGTAGTGGATGGTAGAATTTATAAGTACAGACCAGATCCTGAATTGAATGAAATTATGACAGATTTAGACGCCTGGAAGTTGGTTATACCAGCTGAAAGGCGAGAGCAAATTTTTAAAGAAAGTCACGATGAGCCGACGGCAGGCCATCAAGGTAAAGATAAGACATACAAACGCATAGCTAGAACATATTACTGGCCCGGTATTTATGCTGACGTAGCCAACTATGTGAAAAGCTGCGAAAAATGTCAACTGTATAAAGTAGAGCAAAGAGGTCAAATAGGTCTTATGGGTACTAGAAATATCGATAGACCAATGAAAATGGTTTGCGCAGATCTAATGGGAGAATTCATAAAAAGCAAGAATGGCTTTGAATATCTTCTCATTATGGAGGATGTATTCACGCGTTATATCATGTGTGTACCGTTGCGAAAGAAAACAGCGAAAGCAGTGAAAAACGCAGTAGAAAACGTGTTATGTATGAACCATGGCACCCCAGAAATATTTTTATCCGACAACGGTCGCGAGTTCAAAAATGAACTGCTCGAGGAATTTTTAGCAAGCAACGGTATAGAACATGAGCTAACGCCTGTATATCATCCGGCCAGCAATCCAACGGAACGTGTAAATAAGGATATCAAAACAATGATAGCAATGTTTGCCGAAAAGCACAAAGAATGGGATAAGTATATCCCACAGTTCCAATTTGCCCATAACTCAAGCGTCCATTCAGTGACAAAGAAGTCACCTGCATTCTTGATGTATGGGCGAGAATTGGAACAACCAAAATTATGGAAACGTAATGTAGAGATAATTTCAAACACATTTAGAGAATTTAGTGAGAACGCGTCACAAAAAGCATGTGTGCAAAATTTAGAAAAGTTAGATGAGTCAGAAGATAGCGATGAATTAAATAATAAACTTTCGGAGTCAGGAAAAAGTAGTAGTAGCAGTAAGAATGATTTATCTGAAAAAAAAAATTCCGAGGCGAAAGTTGACAAAAACCGCGGTATATCAAACGAAGAAGCGCTAGAAGAATGGTCAAAACGTATGCGTTTATTACCCGAGGTTCACGACAGCGCTTTGAAGAATATTGAATCCGCGAAAGAGAAACAAATGTCATATTTCAATCAAGGGAAACGCGTGAAAGAATTTAAAATTGGCGACAGAGTTTACATGCGTAACAGAGTGCTTTCGTCAGCTTCGAAACAAATTTCCGGTAAACTATCCGAAAAATTCGATGGCCCGTATATCATTTGCGAAAAGCTAGGCGAAAATGTGTATAGGGTAGAAAAAGATGGAATCAGAATCGATGGTTCACATCATGCAAAAGATTTTGGAATTGTAAATACAGGTACTCGCTCAGCCACAAGTCAACAGCAGCAAAATTCAGCGAACGAAGAAAAGAAGAATGAAGAGAAGCCGAAAAGAAAAAGAGGCAGACCACCGAAAAAGAAGACACCACCCGAGCCCATAAGTACGGGCGACAGCAGCAGCGCGACCCCTTCCCCCGCGCAACGTGCTCCGGAGTTTTCAAAATCCCAGCAGTGCGCGAGCGACAGCGAGGGCGAACGCAGCCAACCTGTCAAGGGCCCACGTACAAGGGCGAGAACGCGCGCTTCAAATCGGAGCAAGCCTGCACCAGTGGCGAAAGATGGGTAAGCGCGCCAGCAAACCCATGAAGCAGCACCCGGGAACCGAAAATAACCCACAGGACGCTTATCAGTGCGCGAGTGAGCCAAATCCCGTTTCCGCGAGTGCTACAAACAAGGAGCAAATCCGGCTCGAAAGAACACAAACAGTGAGTGCCCGCGCCAGCGGAGTGAGCAGTGCAAGTGCCCCGCGCGCGAGAGAAATGTGCGCGAGTGCAACAAGACATTATGCAAACCCCACGTGGCGCGAGCCACAAAATAATTCGAGCGCGAGCTCAGATATTCTCCGCCGTCTTGCAGCAACCGCCGTGATGCCCAGAGCACCTGCGATGCTCAGACGCCCCCCGACACCCCCTCACCGTCATCACCAGGAGGTGACAGCGCAAGACATCAGCGACTACGAGGCAAGACGCCGGGCCCGAGCAAAGACAAAATTAATGTCAGAGCTCAGGGCACAACGCATCGCATGGCAGCACGAAGATGCCGCAGAGAGAGAGAGAGGCGAGAGAGAGAGCTTCGCAGCAAGCAGCAACAACAACACCGAGCCCGGCGTTCTTAGAAGAACGCAATCAAGCGCGCCAAAGCCGCAAGCAAGCCCACCTAGCATTCCTAGACGCGCAGGTGAAAGAGCATGGCTTGCGCTCGCGCGCAAAACTTGACTCGCAACGAAGCCAGCTACTCCACGAAGCAGAGTGCCGGCATCGGCGAGAGCTACACCGGCGAGACATGAGGCGCCGAGATGAGGAGGAGCGCATAATCTTCCTCAGAACTTTTAAACAAGAGCTACCAAGAGCTCTTGGAAAAGTTGAGGAAGACTATTACAACGAGGAGAGAAGGCGCAGCGAATTGGAGCAGCAGGCGACAGATCTGCAGGAGCGCAGAGCAGCTCTTCAGGAGAGCGAAGAAAAAATTCGTGAAGAACGGCTGCGACACGTTGCTGAAGTGCGCAAGTTGCAATCAATCATCGCGCGCGAGAGAGAAGAGAGGAGAAAGCTTATCCTCACACACACACGCACGCACCGATGCACACCAACATCAGGTGCAATAGACCCAACCTTACCGACGCCAGCGCAGCAGCGAGCAGAAGAGCGCGCGAGATTGTTGCGACTAGACGCGGGTGTATGGGAGCTCCCAACTCATGCAGCAACAACAACAGTGAATAACCCGCACACAATATCGATGCACTCGGTGCGACAAGAATTGCAGAGTTTATGCAATAGTGCATCAATAAAGTGCGCGAGTGAAAGAGCACCAGCATCACCAGACATCCCCGGGGCACAACAATCAACGCCGCAGCCTAATGCCCAGCAGCCAGCAGACGACGGAAGAAAGGACAGCAACGAGGCGGTCCTGCCAAGGCAACATTCGTCAAGATCGTTGCAGCAGCAACGTTACGAACTCCCGGCAGGTTCCCCTTCACATTCGCCAATACGGCGACCAGCAGCAGCGGCTGCTCCACCCAGTGCACAGGAACTTCTGCCTGTGCAACACAGACTTGTGTTGCATACGCAACGCAATGAGAGCCAGGCAGAACAAGTTCCCTGTGCGGTGCAGCAGACGCCGCAAGCAGAAAGCCAGCAGCAGCAGCTGCATACCATCCAGGAGGATGAGGGAGCGAGAGAGACGGAGAAAGAAAGAGAAGACAGACAGCTACAGTCAGCTGACTGGCGAGAGCCAGAACAGCCGCTCTCTCTCCCTCCGGCTTCATCAACATACAGCAGCAGACGACGCTCAGCAAGGCAGCAGTGGCGTTTGCCACAGCAGCAATACCGCAGCGCAGTAATCCAGGGCAACAATTATTTTGAAGAGAGAGCAGAAGTGCAGCGAGCGGCGAAAGCAGCATGGCAGCAACGACACGGCGGCTGAGCGAGCGTAGGTTTTTTCAGACACTTTCAAGCCCTTCGGGCGTTTAGTTTTTTTTTTGAGGATTCTCCTTTTCGTTCAGGTTACCGGCCTACAAAATTAGTTGCGTGCGTAAACCACATTCCCGTCTGCTAGACGATAGGTAGCGTGCGGAAGAGAGAGAGACCATTTTTTTTTGAAGCAATATTAAAGAGAGAGGATCACATTGTTGACTAGATAAATGTAAGAAAATGGATATGATTTTGATATTTGAATTATTATTTTTGATAAAAGAATTTGGTAATGACTAGAATAGAATCACAGAAAGTGAGAGTGTACTAACACCAGTGCAGTGCAGTGAAAAGAAGGAAAATTGCAATCTAACCTATATTTTGAGTGGTGAAAAGCATACCCATGTATATATATTGAAGATGAATATTTTTGAATTATTATTTTACAGGAAAGAAGAAAACCGAAGAAATCATTATTTTGTTGTGAAACATGAGATTATTTTGAATTTTCAGCACTGCGATGGCCATGAATTTAAACACGAATTACGCGAAATTCAATGTACATTCTGTTGAGTGCAGGTATGTGTGGGTTTTTTTTTTCTCGGATCTTCAACGGGGTTTCGACCCTTCCGGGGGGGGGGGGGCCCTGTGACGGTGCAAATTGACCATCACATCGTGCGAACACGACACACATACGATGACACTTTAGGCGAGAGTTTTGAGGAAAAGAGGGAGAAAACGGTAAAGAGCTGCCAGAGAGAGGAACCACACTTTTAGCTTGCGACGGATCGCGATTGCGGAAGGTCACGCGCGCGAAGGCCAATAAAGTCGCGCTATGTATATATATATTTAAGTGCGTGGAGATGGCGTCGACCCGACCGGGCCTGAATACTCTAGGCGACCAGCACGGGCGAACCGGGTGCGGGACGAGCCTCTAGGCGAACAGCTTCTCCAGGACAGATCTGTAAGTGGTTCTCTCTCTAGATCGGCTCCCGCCGGATTCTCTCTCTCTTTCCCGCGCGACAAGTATGATCGAGATTTGCGAGGAAGAATGACTGCGGGCCATCGCGTGCGCGATATGAGTATTTTGGTTTATTATTATTATTATTAATAAATTAATCGAAGGATGCGAAGAGCATCCCACAGTGAAATAGAAATGCAGAGTTGATTATTCTGATAATATCCCTTCGTATATTATACCATAAATAAGTCCATATAGAGATATATACATATATATATATAGATACGATAAATTACAATTTCGATCAAATATTCCCCAAAATCAGGTGAGGATAATCTTATTATGCAAGCTTGCATTATTCGGGCAATATGCACGCTTACAAATTTAATCAAGTATATAAAGAAAATAGATCAAGTGTATGATCAAAAGTTTGATTGGCTATTCACGGAATCAATATTTGCTTGTCAGCAATTTTTCAAAATCATAATTCTAAAACTAGATAACAGCTTATCTATGGAGAGAGATGAGCTTGTTCTTAAATCGAATTATGCTATTTACAAGTATTTACAGGTCCATTTCACATTGAAACATATTTTGCAATTTTGAATCGTGAAATTATTTAGCATTAATGCTAAATCTCTTGATCCAAATCAACGCCTGAGCGCCATGAGTTTGGGCTTTGCACATAAATTTTGCCTACTCCTAATTGAAAAGGCAATCTTCCGAACATCCGGGAAGGAATACTGCAAGGTACCCCAAAAGGAAATGATCATTCTGGAGGCGTATCCAGGAGCCATTTTGATGGACTGACTGCTTTCACCGGCAGAGGTATGCTACGTTATCGAGGAGAGAGATTTGAACCATTGCACATGATAAAGTGCTGACAGAATTGACTATGTATTCACAAAGATGTGTCGAAATCATTATTTCGGAACTCAAAAACGGTGTTTTGTAACTAGAACAAGTTGCGTTGACTTAGTTGATCTTGAATTAATATTGACTATCAACATTGAATTTTGTGGAAGAACTCACTCGATCGACTAGATACATAAGTTTTTTCGCATGGAACCAGATTCTCACAATTTGAGAGTTCTTTGATCCAAATCAACGCCTGAGCACCATGATTTTGGGCTTTGCCCATAAATTTTGCCTACTCCTAATTGAAAAAGGAATGTTCCGACCATCCGGGAAGGAATACTGCAAGGTACCCCAGAAGGAAATGATCATTCTGGAGGCGTATCCAGAAGCCATTTTTATGGACCGACTGCCGTCACCGGCAGAGGTATGCTACGTTATTGAGAAGAGGGATTTGAACCATTGCACATAATGAAGTGCCGACAGAATCGACTATGCATTTACAAAGATGTGTCGAAATCATTATTCCGTAACTCAAAATCGGTGTTTTGTAACTAGAACAAGTTGCGTTGACTCAGTTGATCTTAAATTAATATTGACTATCAATATTGAATTTTGTAGAAAAACTCACTTGATTCACTAGATACATAGTTTTTTCGCATGAAACCTGTTTATAAAGTTTATAGCGGGTCAAGCCGATCAATAAGTGCACTCCAAATTATGATAAATCACTTTGAAATTTATCCAATAAATCACGTCTACAAGTGGCAGCCAGAGCAAGCGAACTGCTCGCTGCCATGGCCAGCGATAGATTGATGAGAGAAGCGTGGAGCGGAAGTATAGCAAAGAGAGGGATAGGCTGTGACTCGTCAGCAGACGGTCACGCCGCACAAATCATGACAGTTTGGACGTGAATTACACCATCATAATAAAAATAAAAATAGATTCTGGAATTCTATTTTTTAAATCTCATTTACCGCAAGGGGACCTCATGTCCCGGGATGTGACGATCCCCCGTCCCCAGTAACTGGGACACCGTACCTGGGCTTAGGCCCGAAGCCGGTAAGGAGGAGACTGGCCCCGAGACTGGCGCTCGGCGCTTTGACTTCTCCCGAAAACCGCAGGGGGGTTGGGGCATGGCGCCTCATCCCTGGAGTCTGACGAGCTCCCGGCCACAGTCATCGCCCGCCGGAACGAGGAGACCGCACATCTCCATCCGGCACCACGGGGGTGGGTGAGTCTAGGGACTCGAATTGGAATCGCCCTCGGGCGATAACAATGCGAGCCCGAAAGACTCATACATCATCCCGAGGGACTCCTTGGGCTCTCAGGGAGCCTAGAAAATTCCCTAAACCCCCACCGAGGGGTGGGTCTCGGCCTTGTGCTGGGGGCCGAGCCCAAAATTCGGTATTCGGGGAGGAAGACTGAGTCATCACCGATCCTAGCTCGGTGTTGGCCATCCTCCAAACCGACGCGCTGGCAGGGCGTATCCCTGCCCCGCGCCCATGGGGCAACCGAGGTTGAGCCGAAAGGCAGGGACCCGGTATATAAAAGACAATATTCCTTTTTAAATCTCATTGATTCTAAAATCAATCATTAGTTTTACTCAGAATGAATCAAAATTCCTAAACATTCCGCCCACTTCCTTCATGAAGTGAAGAAGAAAAATAAAAATCAAAATATGTACATATGTCCAAAAAATCAATGTAGTCATCAAGAAATTTCCTTCATCTGGAACGTACTGGTGTTCAGACATCCGTGTCACTGCAAAGCTTGATCAGCTTTGGGACAGGTCTCTTCAACTTCGACGTAGCGGTCTTCACTGTAGCCAACGTGACGAGACCATCATCTCCAGGGTGTATCTCGATCACTCCGCCCCAGGGCCAGGTAGCAGGAGGCGTGTTTTCAGCTTTGATGATAACTAGATCACCAAGTTGCAAGTTCTGGACAGCTGAGGTCCATTTGTTCCTGCGTTGTAATGATTGCAAATACTCGCGTGATCATCTCTTCCAAAATTGCTGCTGCATTTGTTGTACGAGCAACCACCTCTCGCCAGCTAAAATTTTGTCTTCAGACACATCTTTTTCTGGTAGTATGAATGAGACAGTCTGAATCAGTGTGATGGACAGATAGGACTCAAATCCTGGACATTATTCGACATATATCTAATTAATTTTGACACTCGATCGATATGATCGGATATCGTATTTATCACTCGCGGGGATTTCAAATTATGAAGATATAATTTTTTCGGTTTTTGCGAGTTAAAGTCAGCAGATATTGCTGACGTTTTTGGCATCAATCGAGAATGGATTTTACTTCACTCTCGATCAATGCACCTTTAGAGCCTCGTATGGTTCCGAGGATGCATCTAAAGGATTTTGATGGAAAGGAATGAAAAGTAAAGATGAGAAATGAGAAACTTTATGAAAAAATTTGGATTCTACGCTGATGTTATGCGTGTTTCGCCCTTCTCTCATTGCTCGGGATTTTCAAAGTGGTGGAAGAGCGATGAAAGTTTACCACTGACACGCGGCTCAAGTGGCCGAATGTTCGATGGTTTGAACGCCCTTATATACGAAAGTTCATCTCCCTTAAGCGCTTGCGAGAAAGGTCATTTTAACCCGCTATTTCCATTTGATTTCTCAACATTTTTACTTTGGCAGCTCTTCGGCCTTCTGCCGGAGATATATCTAATTAATTTTGACACTCGATCGATATGATCGGATATCGTATTTATCACTCGCGGGAATTTCAAATTATGAAGATATAATTTTTTCGGTCTTTGCGAGTTAAAGTCAGCAGATATTGCTGACGTTTTTGGCATCAATCGAGAATGGATTTTACTCCACTCTCGATCAATGCACCTTTAGAGCCTCGTATGGTTCCGAGGATGCATCTGGAGGAACCATACGAGGCTCTAAAGGTGCATTGATCGAGAGTGGAGTAAAATCCATTCTCGATTGATGCCAAAAACGTCAGCAATATCTGCTGACTTCAATTCGCAAAGACCGAAAGAATTATATCTTCATAATTTGAAATTCCCGCGAGTGATAAATACGATATCCGATCATATCGATCGACTGTCAAATTTGATTAGATATATCTCCGGCAGAAGGCCGAAGAGCTGCCAAAGTAAAAATGTTGAGAAATCAAATGGGAATAGCGGGTTAAAATGACCTTTCTCGCAAGCGCTTAACGAAGATGAACTTTCGTATATAAGGGCGTTCAAACCATCGAACATTCGGCCACTTGAGCCGCGTGTCAGTGGTAAACTTTCATTGCTCTTCCACCACTTTGAAAAGCCCGAGTAATGAGAAAAGGGCGAAACACGCATAACATCAGCGTAGAATCCAAATTTTTTCATAAAGTTTCTCATTTCTCATCTCTACTTTTCATTCCTTTCCATCAAAATCCTTTAGATGCATCCTCGGAACCATACGAGGCTCTAAAGGTGCATTGATCGAGAGTGGAGTAAAATCCATTCTCGATTGATGCCACAAACGTCAGCAATATCTGCGGACTTTAACTCGCAAAAATCGAAAAAATTATATCTTCATAATTATTCGACATAGGCACAAGGGGCCTAGAGTTCAGAATGGCTTCAATTTGGTTGAGGAGTGCAGAGAGCTCCTCATAAGTAAGGGTATGATCACCGATCACCCTTTTCAAGTGAAATTTCACAGACTTCACTGCCGCCTCCCAGATACCACCAAAATGCGGGGCACCAGGGGGGTTGAAGTGCGAGTTGGTCTGTAATTTTGAGAGATCGTCAGACACTTGAGAAGAAAAGGCACTAGACTTCTGAATCATGTCTCGTAATTCAGCTTCTGCACCTACAAGATTGAGCCCTTGGTCGCAAAAAAGATCAGAGCAGTGACCACGCCTAGCACTGAATCTGCGAAAGGCAGCGATGAATCCTTTCGACGAATAGTCGGAGACAACTTCTAGGTGAGTTGCTTTGGTTGACAGACATATAAATACCACAACATAACCCTTGCTTGATATTCGCCCTCGCCCTGGAGCTAGACGCACGGGAATAGGCCCTGCGTAATCCACACCAGATTTGAGGAAAGGACGAGCCGGCTGTACTCTGGGTCTGGGTAGGTGTGCCATTCTTTGGTACATAGTTGAGGCTCTGTACCGAATGCAGACTGCACCGTTGGAGATGACCTTTTTCACCATTTGCCTACCTTTGGGAATCCAAAACTCTCGACGAAGAGTTGACAGAGTAATCTGAGTCCCGCCGTGAAGCGTTATGGCATGGCATCTGCGCACAATCATCTCGGTGAAAGGGCTATCAGATGGAAGAATCAGGGGGCATTTTTCATCGAATTCAAGCAATGAATGCTTTAGCCTGCCTCCAACTCTCAAGATAACTTCAACTACTATTGGGCAATACTTGGAGAGAGGGTGAGATTTGGATAACTCAACGTCAGTGATCAAGGTGGCGATTTTGTGAGAGGAATTAGTTCTCTGTACAAAATACACCCAAGCTAGTTTTCCTCGTTCACGTTCCCAAACTGTTGAACATTAGCCCACTTCTGGTGTTGAAATAGATCAGAAGTAGCGTCAGGCTTCAATAAATCAGATTTGGTTTTAGAAAGAAATCTGAGTAGATACGCTGTGATGTCAGTCAGTTGGAGAAATGACGACACTCTATCAAGCAGCTCTGCAAAAGGGAAGATTTCTCCTGCAGCGATGAGAGCGCGTGGGAGTTCTGTGGCAAGGTCAAGACTGTACAGACAATTTACAGACTGATTTTTCGACTGTTGCGATCTTTCAATGGGCCTCGAAAGAGGCCAATCGCTAACAGGGAGAGACAGCGAGTCAGGACCCGTCCTCCATAGTCTAGCCGATTGCATCTCGTCAGGATTATTGCCACGACTGGCGAGATCTGCAGGATTTTCTTGTGAGCGTACATGTTTCCATGACGCTTGAGGAAGAAGTGTATGTATGGCAGAACAGCGATTTGACACAAAAGTTGGCCATCAAGAAGGGTGGTCTTTCAGCCAATACAATACATCCATGGCATCAGAGTACAGGTGTACTGAAATTTCGTGGATATTCAAAGACTTCAGAAGAGTTGAAGCTAATTGTGCAAGCGAAAGGGCGGCACAGAGCTCCAGTCGAGGAATAGACACTGTTTGGATCGGTGCTACTCGAGTCTTGGCTTGAAGTAGAGTTACCTTGATACCATCATTTGAGGCAGCTCTGAGATAGACAACAGCACTGTATGCGTGCTTTGAGGCGTCACCAAAGCCATGTAACTCATAAACCGTTGGATTTTGACTATACCCTATCCATCTGGGTATTTCAATAGCAGAAATGCAGTGTAGCTGTGAGTACCAACAATGCCAAGTTTCAAGACCGTCTGGTCTGAGTTCCTCATCCCATCCATACTTGCCGATCCATAACTTCTGCATGAAAATTTTAGCAGTGACGATCATGAGTGCTAGCCAACCCAAAAGATCATTGACGCTGGCAATTTTTGACAGGACTAGCCTCTTCGTCCATTGTTGGGTTGGTGTTATTTTTGCCTGATTGAATTTCAATAGATCAGACTGGGAAACCACTGCAATCCTAAGATGGAAAATGCAGGGTTCTCCTTAAAATCATCAGGATAAGATTCAGACATTTCTAACTTTTTATAAGAAGCGAGTAAGTCAGAAGGAAGACCATTCAAGAGGTTAGGTTCATTTGAAACCCATTTTCTGAGATTGAAACCGCCCACTTTGCAGAGTTCTATGAGCTGAGTTTGCTTGGTTTTAGCTCTGACTCAAATGAATGGCCACCTGAAGCGACGTCATCCATATAAGTTTCTCTTTCGAGGGCATCTGAGCCGAGAGGAAAATTTTCTTGCTCATCACCAGCTAGTTGTATATGAACTCTATTTGCAAGGTAGGGGCTAGGTGTCATACCATATGTGATAGTATTTAAATGGAAGATAGATACTGGAACGTTGGATGATCTACGCCACAAAATTGATTGAAAAGCACGGTCATCCTGATGAACCTGGACTTGCTGAAATATCTTTTCGATGTCCGCTGTGAAAGCATAGCGATATTTTCGCCAGTTGAGTAAGAGATAGGGCAATAAAGGGATTGAAATTAGGACCTACGTGAAAGAAATCGTTAATAGATTCCTTATCAGAAGTTTGGAAAGATCCATTGAACACAGTTCGTAACTTTGTGGTGGTACTGCTTTCTTTAAGCACACCATGGCGTGGCAAGAAAAAATGACCAGTCAGATCAAAGGCTTCAGTAACAGTGGAATGAGACATGTGGTTGAGATCCTCATACTCATTCATGAATTCATAGTAAGCATCGTATAGTTTTTTATTCCGAGATAGTCTGTTCTCCAATTTATAGAGCGATTGGCGAGCAGGAAAAAAAGATTGTTCGGGCTTGAAAGTTCCTAGATCAGATTCAAAATTTCTAAGCGAAACCAAATTCTAACAATTTCAGAGTTCTTTTGAACATGTACAATCAACTACTTCCATAAATATCATTGGCACTATAAGAATAAGTATATAATAAGAACAGCCATATCCTACTAAGTTGATATATATGTTACGTGACAGCCCGAAATCCGTGATTGCCGGGCATTCACTAGTGAATGCTGACAATCACTGGTCGAGGTCAGTGAATGCTAACTTTCACTGGTGAAAGCCCGGAATTCGTAGCTGATATTGTCGCTGATGCCATAATTCGGGCTTTCACTAGAGATTATCAGCATTCACTGGCTATCGACCAGTGGTTGTCAGCATTCACTGATCTCGATCAGTAATTGTCAGCATTTACTGGGCATCAACCAGTGAATGTCAGCATTCACTGACCCGGACCAGTGAATGTCAGAGATCGGAAGAGTTGAAAAGTTGAATAAAATATCAGACACAACGTCTTATCATTCCGAGCTTCCGAGGCAGGTTGCAATATGGAAAGATATCCATCAAATGAGCAGTTGTCATTCTTCGAATAATTTTGAATTTGCCGCAACAGTTTTCACCCTCCACAAAATGCTCTCAAATCGCTCGGGGTGTCAAACAATGCATCAGATCATATCTAAATGTGCACGTATGCGCGTCAGCAGTGTCGGGTGTTGGCTGCTTTTTTAATGCTTATATATAACTTATATATGCGGCAACATGAGGTGAATTATTTCGATCTTTGAGAAAATCACACTTCTTGAATAAGATAAGAAAAAGGTTGTATATAGTTCTAAAAGATTGAACTTCAATCAAGAATTACTGATAGAGGCACAAATCGAGCTAATGACAGATGAACAACCCAGGAAAAATGTATTCAAGTCGCTACGAGTAACAAAGTATGAGCTCAAGACTGATTCAAGCAAACTTTGAGGATTCTTGTATCAGATACATATATTTCATACAAAACTGTTATGGGATGCAATATAATAGAATTAATTTTTTTTGACTAATTCATTGTTACTGGAGATAATACTGCATCAAGAATGCTGTTTGATAAGTGAAAGAAGTTAATCAGACGCCTATTCAATGGATCAAAAGTACATGTTCACAATCTTTTCTAATGGTAATTGGGAATGGATTCTCATTAGTATATTCATATTGGAATGAGCAAGCTAGAATAAAAGAATGGTATCGTCCCTTGCCTCTATCTCAAGCTCATGACTCAGGGAGTATCCTTAATCTGCCTGGAAGTTTTCCTCCATTTGAGTAGACCAAAGAGAATTTGAAATGGAGCTCGACTGGTTGAAATTACTATAATTCAGTTTCTGAGATGTCTCCAAGATGTGTAAATTTGACAAGGGAAGGACTAAATCTTTGGATAGCCAATCTACACGAAAATTTACTCACACACTCTTACTACCGAAAAATGAATAATTGACAAGGCGTGTTCGGGCGAGGGGTCGTTGGTAACATTCCCCTGGATTCCTCGTCACTGGTCACTTTTGGCACAACATGGACGTTGACGAAGTTGAGGTCAAGGATGTGGTTGATGAGGTTGAGATTGGAACAAAACGTCACACAGTTTGTTCACACAAATATAACACAGGAACCAGAGTGCGTAAAACAATTATGGAATGTTCACTAGGTCGCGGTGACGACGTTCCTGACGGCACCAGGATACGTCGGAGTAACGGAGCAGCGTGGCCACGGCTGGGCCTAGTATCGTGGAGTAAGCGTCGCGACGGCGGTTCGAAAAAGGACTGTGTTTTTGAGTTTGGTTTGCGGGGGTTTATATAGGCGGGCTAAGCCGCAAGGAGTGTGTAACGCTTAGCAACGTTACGGCGTATGAAATACGCTATGTGTAACGCGCGGATGCGTTGCGTGTGTACCCGAGGTTGTAACGGTAAGATGCGTTTCCTTATGGGGAACGCACTATGGTTAACGTGTTGTTGCGTTACATGTTCCTGTGAGTGGTAACGGTAAGCGGTGGTTCTAGGTGTGTGTTTGCGAGATGAATAAATAAATCTTCGAAAATATACTCGCCCAATGAATGAAATATTTAGAGGTGGGATGGGGCGTTCGAAACGAACAGGGCAGTGGATGCTTATATTAGAATTTATAAGTACACTCGGTTTAAGTAATAAAAAGCACTTTAATCACAAAACTAGTGTGATAACAAACTTGTAAAAAGATAAGACGCGGAGAGAGGTGAGGGGTGAATTAGTCGCGGAGAAAACAATTGCTTGATAAAATTAGGCGGGAGCTCGCGGCGCGAATCGCGGGCGCGAGAGCGGCGCAACTAGCCGTCTCGCCGATCCATGGTCAACTGACTAATTTATGCTTGAGAATGATCGACAACGACAAGGTGCGAGGAGCGATGCGACGTTGCCCAAATTCACATTTAAATGCACCAATAGGCGAAATTTCGAGCGATCATATGACTGATCAATACATATATAGTTATGTGCAGGGGGGTCATCGCTCTGCTCGTCGCAGCTTGCGTGCTCGAACATTCGAGAGCTTCAAAATCTCGAACATTTCCGAACATTCCACCCTCTTTGCTCGCACATAGCGAGCAACCAAAATTGAAAGATTGCAAAATCAAAAACTAAACCAACTCGTACAAAATTCAATAAAAACCAATGAATGCGAAGATGGCAAAATATTCAGTGATGAGTTCACAATACCAAATCAATAGAAGGTTCATACAATTCGTCATCACAACCGTGAACTAAACTTTCCAAAAATATCAGACCATTACAAAAATAAAAAAAGCAATGTAAACGAACATGTCCCAATTGCCAACGAGCTCCAAAATACGAAAAATCAGTTATGTTGTAAAATATCAACACACAATCCATTCCACTAAAAAATAGCGAGTCATCTGCTTCATCCGGTATTCACATTCAAAATCAACCAGTGATAAAATGCGAAATTCTTGGAATCCATAGTAGGATTATTGACAAATAAAATCAAGGATGACTCAACAAGTCATCAAAATTGAACTGAATAAAAAATAGCATCAAAATGAAACGTCACGCAGAAAATGAAAAGAACATAGCAGTTCATCGTCCCCAAATGATGTTGAGTAAAACAGAATGAAATAGAATGTGATCCATACTCTTCTTGATGATATATTCGATCAATCAATTCTCTTTATCGAGATTTGTCTTCAAAAGACGCAACTAAACGAAATGAATCCAACTATTAACAGCCAAGCTGTGCAATTAAAACCAAACGACAAGGATGAAAATGTTGTGGGCCCTTCAAAATTAATTCTAAATTTTCCAAAATTAACATGACGCCAAATAGTGGAAAATCCAATTCAAAATCTAGTTTTAAAATAGCAATGTCGCTACCAAAGCTCGACAACGTACAATTGGGGCAAAAAGGGGGCCAAACCAAAACGTGACAATTTCTCACAGGTGAATAGAACGAGGAAAAGTGTGTAGTGTGTGTCGAGAAGGTACGCGATATTCAAAACTCAATATTTGATATTAAATCTTCAATCTTCAATCTTCTTCTCAGTCCAATCCAATTCCAATGTCGATGTTGATATACGTGGGCCAATGTAGTGGCTGCCGATGCGAGACCCAATTGATGCTGGCAATAATTTCCAAATCCTTGCGTAAATGATCGTGGTTTCAATCCAACGTGTCCAGCAACTATCGGTATTTAGGTTAGGGTCTGCAACGGCTATCCAAGTTTTCCAAATTTTCAAACAAGCCAATTGATGCCTGTATGGCAAGTCCATTTTGAATCCATGTTATTCTCCTTTCCAAACCAATTCCCAGTGATTTCCTTGAATTTTGACTCCATCTGCACTAAGGAGAACTTTTTAAGCGTAGTGTCGATTTCATTCAGAATTATTGTAAACCAAAAATGTAAGTCATGTGTAGTAAATACACTTCAATAGAGCAGGATACAATGTGAACCAATGCAAATCACAAGTATCCAAACGAATGACAAAATCTCAAATCAATGAGGTACAAGTTCGGAGCGCGGCGCACAGTCGCCCCATATGAACAACTGCAATCAGTTGTGCAACAAATTCAAGTGATAACAACGTGAGCTATGTGACATGCATCAATAACATAGACAAATTTAAGGTATTTATCCACATTTTCAAAACAATGACAAGAAACATAAATAAAGTATGCGTTCAAGGCGCGGCGCAGAGCCGCCCCCTTTGAACAAATTACAATGAGGACTAGAGTGCCAACATTCTTGTCAGAAAATATCTGACCCAATCAAAACCAAACCATATTGTGAAACCAAACATTCCAATTTTTTGTTACACCCAAATCCAACAACAATGATTTCAACTCATTCCGATTCTAGTTTGCGCATGCATGCTATATGACAAGATGAGATAATGTGACTAGAAACCATAAAACACGGTTAACCAAGCCTCGAGAATTCGACTAGTTTGCCAACGCCTGTGCCAATGCAAAACCTGCCATCCATATGATTCGACAGGCAAATCTGAGTTCTCTCAGCCACCGTAGCTACTGCTGCCGGCAGAGGATATCGACCGAGAGTGAATCGATTTTAAATGTAAACCAATACCAAAGTATCGTAGTGATTGATACTCCAAAAATGAAGGAACGAATCAAGGATCATCCCTTGCTAACGTGAAAGAACGAATCAGGGATCATTCTTTGCCAAAGTGGATGCTACATTTAAAATGAAGCCAGAGCGCATGCAAGAATGGCTCTGCAGTAGATCCCACATGATCTACTGTCCACAACCAATTTTCAGAATTAAGATCATATGATCTTTGCCAAATTAATCAATCATACAATTTTACCAAACTTGAAATGTCTGGAAATGTGAGACGCTATCTCTTCTGTGCACCATAGCACCGAAAAAGTTGCCATTTAAACCATGCGAACTTTTGAAAATGAGATATGATGATCTCTACCAAATTCGAAATGAATAAATCTATGCACATGTGTGTCACACAGTATGCACAGCCACTTTACCAAATCAAATTTTAACGAATTGAGAAACTAGATCTCGTCTGCACACCATACTGCAGAGAGAATCTCCATCCAAAATGAGCAAAATTAATTCCAAATAAGTATGCATGCAACAGTTACATGAATCAAAATTGAGTGACCATTCCAACCCAGTTAAATTTTGAGTATATCAAGTAAAAGATATTTTGAATATCTACTATTACCTGGGATGAGTCAACAACAATCAGACTCGAAAGTTGTTCGAAGGCGAAGCTTGCGTAGCAGTTGATTTACGTTGCGTGATAGAATTCCGAAATTCCACATCCATATGTGACCAGTAAGTTCTGCATACGACCAATCAGCATCAGCTCCTTCGATCCAATTACCAATCCAATCCAATTGTTTAGCCATTCCAACCAACGTGTACACCTGATGAGATGTCGAAATTGTGACAGCTTGCAGAATCGGCTGCAGTGTTGTTCCTCAACAAAAAGAAATGCAAAATGAGAACGAATCGTAGATGATGGTGTATGTCTATGGCCAATTGCACACACTATTTAAACCTGATAAACATCCACGAGATTCTCATTTCCACGACTTTTCGACTACATGAAAAATAGAAGAAATCATCAAATACAGCGCAAACTTTGACAAAAAGTCAGCGATTGTGCATCAATATGCACTTCCAAATATGTAAGTCCTCAAACTGTGCACGAAATGACACGAAAAGAGACAAACCAAACGATTCATAGCAAAATGGACGAAACCTTTTTTTTTTTTTTTCAAATGAGGACGCGAAACAATGTGAATACACAGCGAAGATTTTACCGCGATAAGTAACCAGTCCAAACAAACAAAAATTTTACAAATGAAGAACGTAAAAAGTTCTCGCAATCTATTGTTTGCTGGGATATGTCAGAAACAATCCAAACATTTACCAAAACTTTAGTCAAGTAACACGTATACACGGTTGACTATGATAACATTAAGAAAAAACCAACTTGAAAATAAAGTATGATCGAGATTTTCGTTGATCTGATCAAGTGAATTCCATTGCAAAATTCCCCGACAATTTGTGGGAATTCCATACAACCAAGTAATGGACTATTTGATTTGAGAGTATCCGAAACCATGAATGCAAGGCGCTCTTGATCGAAATATCAAAAGGCCACTCAAAAATCAAACTAGTTCCTGCCATCAACATCCAACAAAAAAGACGATACAAAAACGCGTAAAAGTTGCGAGCCAAGTGCTCCATTCAACTTTGAATTTTGACCATGAATCCAATTTGCGATTGCCAATCGATTTACGTAGCAAAACCAATATCCAAAAAAATATGCTGAGTGAGAGCCAATACCAAATATAAATGCTCGGCCAAGCGCAACCGAAACAAACCATCATATGCTTGCCGAGTCTCTCACCAGTTGAGCGTATCTTGGTGCGTGAGCGCGAGAGAGACAGCGCTCTCAACGCACAAAAGTATAGCCATCCAAACGAGAAAGGTATATGAAACGATACGCTCACCAATATCTTTGTGCGATGAGCTGGGCGAGCAACGCAGCCAACTCATCCCCACCAATCCAGTGTACGCGCCCAGGCAGTAAAGTCGCGCAGCAGAAGAAGTCCCCTCTCCAAGCGTGGCGCCGATCAAGATGAAGCAGGGGAAGAGTGGTGGGCTGATGGATGACGCCGTTGTGACGTCACCGCGGCGAACAGCAGGCTCAATGATGATCCGCGGGAAAATTCCACGATGCGCGCCAAAACCAATGCGCTGCCTTACTGCCGCTTCCAGACGGTGATGATGCCGCACCACTTCCAAAACCAATGAAGACTGCTGCACTTCTGCTCTGGGGCCAGGATGTCCTTTCTGGACCTCGATGATGCCGTTGATTGTCGGCGATGCCATCCGAAGCGAAATTTTTACAAGTCCCGCGTCGAAAACTCACATTTGACGGCCGCGAGCTCCGAAATCTCCGCGCACTATCACATCACCTGCACTCGCGCGCGACGAGATTCACTCGCGTCCAACGATGCCAATAAAACCACCAAAAAACCAATCGAATTACCGAAGTGCACTGAGCCTCAACCACGTTCTGCTACCAGAATGTTTGCGAGATGAATAAATAAATCTTCGAAAATATACTCGCCCAATGAATAAAATATTTAGAGGTGGGATGGGGCGCTCGAAACGAACAGGGTAGTGGAAGCTTATATTAGAATTTATAAGTACACTCGGTTAAAGTAATAAAAAGCACTTTAATCACAAAACTAGTGTGATAACAAACTTGTAAAAAGATAAGACGCGGAGAGAGGTGAGGGGTGAATTAGTCGCGGAGAAAACAATTGCTTGATGAAATTAGGCGGGAGCTCGCGGCGCGAATCGCGGGCGCGAGAGCGGCGCAACTAGCCGTCTCGCCGATCCATGGTCAACTGACTAATTTATGCTTGAGAATGATCGACAACGACAAGGTGCGAGGAGCGATGCGACGTTGCCCAAATTCACATTTAAATGCACCAATAGGCGAAATTTCGAGCGATCATATGACTGATCAATACATATATAGTTATGTGCAAGGGGGTCATCGCTCTGCTCGTCGCAGCTTGCGTGCTCGAACATTCGAGAGCTTCAAAATCTCGAACATTTCCAAACAGTGTGGAATTGGCGTAAGTAATGTTCCTTTGCGTTATGCGCGAAAAATGCAAGTAACTGCAAGTTGCGTTTCAGAGATATGAGAAAGTGTACGGTAACGCGCGAATGCGTTACAAAAAGTGAGTGATCGTTTATCCATGTCATAAAAGTAACGGGGTGCCACGTTACTTTTATGTGAATGATGCGAATAAATGGTAACGGGGTGCTTCGATACCAAAGAGAGTACTATGTGTATTGCGTTAAAAATTAGGGTAACGGGGTGCCACGTTACTAAATCGGTAACGGGGTGCCTCGTTACGTGTTCAATAAGCGTCGTGTAACTGTGTGGTGCGACCGCGATGTGTGGCATGTGTGTGATGTGTAAATGAGTGGAATATAATTTGCTTCCGATTAGGCACACGGGAAACAATGTGCTCGACGGGGAAGTTAGATGTGTGTGTGCACACGTCATAATCCATGAGAAGATCAATACCCAATGGATTAACAAGTATCTTCAAAGTGCCCCACCTGATGGAGATGTTGGGGATTCATAATTTCCTTCATAGTGTGAGTGTGAAAAAATTCTGAAGAATATTGGTATTCTGAAAAGCTATAGTCCTTCTCTTGTAAGTATGACGAGGAATTCATCAATTTGTACCTATAGGCATTGACAGAGGATTCATTTGAGAAATAATTCAGAGCAATGCTTGTAATTGCTGTGTGAAATACTTAATCTCATAGTCGAGTGATCTGAATATAAGTATCTTTTTCAAGGAAATTTTTCACTGAGAAAATTTTAAGAATAATGTTCGATCGACATTTATGCCCTATTTGAACAACTTACCCAATATCCCAAGCGGACGCATGTATGTCAGGGATAGTAATACTACTGAAAGAATTAAAAGAGTTCTTTGTAACAGTGGAATGATGGTTGATGACCACAGCTCTGTACATTTCAACAAGTCATTCATTATATAATAGCTAATGTATTGCGAGCAAGGATTCATCGGAATGCATTCATCTTCATTCTTTTGTGTTCCGTGAAATCTCTTACACCTGGAGACATGACAGAGTGAGTCCAAAAACTTTAAACTATTCGCGAAACTAGTTGCTTCACAACTGTGAGCATGTGGGTCGCTATGAGGATCAAATAGTTTCTGTACTGAATGAAATATTCTCTGTGACAAGCTGGATGGAGTGAGGAGTGAATATAGCAAAGAGTTAACCTGCTTGAAAATGAAAACTCAGCAACCAAGTAGAAAAAAAATGAGGGAATGTCTGTATGTGGATTCTAAGGGAATGATGCGAGGGAACACAGAGATATGAGATTCTGACCAGACGAGAACGTTCGAAAATTCTAATATGGAACAAAGTTTATGAATAAAGAAGTTCACCGAGCCATTTCCCTCTTTCCTCGCATTTTTCCAAATTCATTGATGAAAACCTTGTATCATAATGAGATTCTTTACAATTTAAATTGAGCCAATGCATGAACAGAGGACATGAAATCGGAAGCAAAAAAACAAGGTTCATACTGTTACGGACTCAAAATTGCTTGAGTCAGTTGGGCTGCTGTATATCGTATTTTTCGGGGAAATAGAGCCGATCATATACTCTCGCGCAGAGAGAACGCGACTAAAATAGCGTGGCCGGCCGCGCGTGGGTGCGAGAGAGACGCAGGATGCGTGTATATACGAAGACTGATAGGGAGCGCCGTGGATGACCTCGAGGTTGCGTGCGCACCCGATGAGAGAGATGAGATGCAGCGCCAGATTCTGATACTTCATGCGGCCCGAGCAAGTGTGAATGCGAGTGTTTTTGAATGAGCGTAATGCCATCCGTGGCTCAGCGGATACGATATCTGCTTTCGAATCGGGCAGCCCGGTACCGTCGTGGGTTCGAGCCTGCCCGATATCAGCATTTTTCGTTGAATGATTTCATTGTTGAACGCCGCATGTTATCGCAATTTAATATTCTTTGAGAGTAGAGTCGAGTGACTGCGAGTGAATATGAGTAGATTTTAGAAGAATCTTAGGACGGATGTTTGAATTTTAGAGCGACATCGACCCAGGCGAATAATGTGTTCCAAGAAAGTAGTTATATGGTATATGAGAAGAATTGTCGTTACGGATGGGAGGTTGAATGGTCAACGGATAGAGAACGTGGAGTGAGAAGATTACTCATTTTCTGTGCGAGCGCGTGCGAGCTTGCAAGCTCGGGCCGCCTAAAAAACTTGTATTGCGCTAGTATTAAGAATGATGATTGTCGATGCTATAGAATTATTGCCTAGATGTAAGCAACAACTATTTTGTACTTGAATATTGTCGATATATGTATATGTAGTTTACTTGTATACTAAAAACTTGCAATTATCCATCTTGCTTCCATCACTCGTTTTGTAGATCAATAGGCACGGTTGGCCTGAACTGACTTCAACCCAAAGATGCTTGCCCCTCAGAATCGATTTTTCTTACTTCAAGTACATGATAAATGGAAGTTTTTTCCGCAAGAATGAAAATCTTTCGTCGAGCCGTTTTTGAAAAATGTGAAATTTATGGTTTTTTATTGGAATTTCCATAGTAATCTATCCATGCACGATTGAAATGCAGAATTTCTTCCTTCGCCAGAGTAAGATCTAATGATTGACGTAGTCAATTTTATTCTCATGCATATGATGAAATATTTTGGAGCAGAATCTCTGGATTGGGCAAACGCTTGTCACGTTCAACGTTAGATAACTCGAGGTTATCCCGCTTTCAAAGGAAATTCTTGCGAGAAATTGCTGGAAAATGTTGATCTACTCCAGACTCCGGATCATCACCGCATCAAGAAATTTGCTCAATCATTCAAAGATTTCAGGGAAGTAGTGAGTTCGTGTTTCGGGGATGAACTGGAAACAAGTTATAGATCGTGTGTAGGAACCTTTTGAAGAAGTTATTTAGAGTTGGAGATTCCAGTTTCCCCGAAAGTTCACGCGGTATTCTTTCACCTTGAATAGTTTTGTGAGATGAAGAGGATGGGCCTCGGATTCTATAGTGAGCAATTCATGGAATGAACAAATTTTGACTCCAACTTAACATGAAAAAATTGCATGAAGCAAAAATCCTCAATATAACGAGAAACTTGTTACAGCTTTGTGTGTGTACAACAGTATGTACAATCAAATTGTAATTTATTATTCATAAAATTGTTCCACTTTAAAGTGTGTTCTCTCTCATGAACCTCCAGGGATTGATTATTGTCGATCTATACTCTCTGGATAATGATGATACACGCAAATATGTATCAAAGGTCGATTTCAAAGCTCATCCGTGATTATCCTGGAAATAATGTTAAAATCAAGATCCAAAATATTTCAATTCCACTTCTTTCGATTGTAGCTCCGTCGGATGTTCTCATTCTTGCGGGAGATAACTACCATTTATCACGTACTTGGAGGCAAAAGGAGAAATCTGAGTAGCAAGGACCTCGAGGCTAAAGTCAGTTTAGGCCGGACGTGCGACATCATTGCTTGTCTCTCGACATCGTCGGATTATGGATATTCGCCTGTCCTATGAAATCGTTTCTAAGAACTATCCTTTTGATGGATTTTGACGTATTCCGATGTAATTAAGGATAAATTTCAGGGATGTCGGCCGAAAACTGCATTTTAATCGCGCATGGATAGATTAGTATGGAAATTCCTATAAGAAATCATAAATTTCACTTTTTTGAAAAACGGCTCGACGAAAGATTCTCATTTTTGCAGGAAAAATTCCCATTTATCATGTACTTAAAGTGAGAAAAATCAATTCTGAGGGGCAAGCATCTTTGGGTTAGAGTCACTTCAGGCCAACCGTGTAGGATAAAAAAAGCGGCTGTTTAACGAGTCAGTTAATTTCATTTAATTTGACGACGTTTCGATTGGAAGTGTATCATGAGTGTTAGGGAGTATATATACACCGACACACACTTGATGCGTTCATGAATGTAAACATACATATACATGTATATACTCTATCCAATATGTTTGACTGTTATGATATTGTATTTCAGACCTGAAGAAGGAGGCAAATCAGTCTTCGAAACGTCGTCGAATTAAATGAAATTAACTGACTCGTTAACCAGCCGCTTTTTTTCATCCTACTAAAAACTTGCAAGTTCAGTGTATTCATAGACGTTTCATATTCTTAATATTGTCAAATTTGAGATTTTCTGTCACTGAAATGATAACGAGATTCAAAATTGGACACGAACTTAAAAATGTGGATCTCGTGATTTGGAATCAGTGATAACCCGGCTGAAACTTTCGCATACTTCAATAATTGAGCAAGAAAGAAATTTGTCATTTACGTACAAGCGTCGCATTTGGCAGTGTTCTGACATGCTAGCTCCAATCACCTGTTGAACTGACTAGCCCAAAGCCCAAGCATCTAGCCTCGGCGACGCCGCGTGTACGAGAAAATTGCGGGTACTAGCAACACCTGGATTTTCGCGATTCTTGCGCTGCTGAACTCGAGCCCTGAGCTCGAGGGAGGTGACTGATCGCGCTTAGGCTTTAAAAACGCTGCTCTTGCTGAGGGCGGCCTTATTCGTCATTATGATTTGTACGGTGCGTGACACTTAGATACTATTCAGTTCATAAGTCGATTTATACTGAAATTGTATTGAATACCTTGATTTTCAAACTTTATTATACGCAATTTTGATCTGAATTTATTTCGTGATCATTTGAATCTCACCCAGCTTGTCCCGAGTAGAATCTATTCCACATACATATGGCCCACAAAGAAAATAGTAAGATGGAGAAGTAACGGTCCATAAAATTTTGATTGACACAATGATATGGATATATAACGATCAAGAAATATCTGCCATTTGTTCAATATGTTATAAAAGAGAAACAATATGGATGGGAGAAATGTTGAGACGTCAAGCAATGGTGGGATAAACTACATCAGCTATGACCTTGATTGACCCCGAACTAAGGTCATATTTGATTCATATATTGGGGATATTGAACATTCGACCGAGAGTCATCCTAATGGTGAAGAAGAACACTGCCGTGGAACAACACTGAAGAAGGGATAGTAATCCATCATCCTGAGTAATAGGAATTCTACAACAGGTGTAACTCGTCGAAATTAAAAAAGATATTATGAAGAAGCAGCTAGTATCAATGGTTTTGGAGAACAATATTGCAGGATATGCGAGTGAAGAATACATGTATGTTGGTGCAGGAGACGATACAGCCTTCAATTTGTTATGCCATCACAAAAAAAGAAAAAAAAAGATAACAGGAACAATGGAGTGTACGTGAGTAAGAATTCATACCACGCAACTCTAGAATTTGGATATAAAATGAAGGGGTCAGAGAAAACGACGAAGATAGAGAGGTGAATGAATAGATAAATAGATAGAGTATACAGTCAACTGATTGTTACAGACAGGATCTTGGAAATCTGAGTGATACACAGGATTGAAGTAACTTGCGAATTGGAATCCAAGTGACAATGGTAATGATGTAAGTAATTGGAGCAAGGGTATAATTTCTCAGACATGGTGATGTGGTTTTTCCTAATTGAGAGTAGAAAAAAATATTTCCAAGAGTCAGAAATGTTTTTCCATGATGCGAATATCCAAAAATTCTAATCTGGATAGTGACGGAAAAATTATGTAAACAAATCGATTGGAATCAAGACATCAAGTATCCAAGATTGATAATACTCACTCTGTCTCCTATCTGCATAAGTCTTTGGTAATCCATGTTGGTTAGTAATTAGTCACCGTCGCTGCACCGTATACAAGTTCTGTGTTGTGCAATTGTTGGTCAACTTCAAAGAGTCGTCTCGCTTGCCTCTGTCAATCCGTGAAGCTGCTCCATTGTTTGGATAGTTTGTCAGATGGATTGCCTACAAAATGACGATTATTGAAAATTCCTGATTCCTTGAATATTTTGTTCAAATATTTTTCATATGTTCCAACATTTTTTCTTGAATATCCTATTATCTCGGGCATTAACTTTGTACAAATGGAAATAGACGGAGTTCATATCAAGAGTGTCCAAAGAAAGAGGCAAATGAGAGTTACTCACTCTTCCTTCCACCGTATTACACCGTATTACGCGCTGAAAATGTCTGATATCTTGAATATTTTGTTCAAAAATTTTTTATATCTTTCAAAATGTTCCCTTG
This sequence comes from Eretmocerus hayati, assembly GCA_029851415.1. Classification (NCBI taxonomy): domain Eukaryota; kingdom Metazoa; phylum Arthropoda; class Insecta; order Hymenoptera; family Aphelinidae; genus Eretmocerus; species Eretmocerus hayati. The sequence continues at coordinate 47,556,988 of CM056744.1, forward strand.
AATATTCAATTTTCTTGAATATCAATTTCATAGAATTGGGATAATGTATGCGCAAACGAAAATAGACGAAGCTGATATCAAGTTTGTCCAAAGAAAAAGGTAAATAAGAGGTACTCACTTCTTTACCGTGTTACATCGTCGCGAGTTTGCGAAAGGCTGATGCTTTTTTCAGTTTGCGGGCCGCCACTCAATCTCCTTTTTCTTCTCCGTACACTACAACATTGTGAATCCAGACGGCTAACTTCAAAGGGTCGTTTTTTTTGCGCACCTCCGCCGATCCTTTAAGCTGCTCCATCATTTGGATGGTCCGTCGCATGCATTTCCTACAAAATTATGTCTATTGTGAATGTCTGAAATCTCGAATATTTTTTAAATATTTTTCGAATGTTTCAATATTTTCCATTGAATATGTATATTTTCTTGCATATTAACTTTATGAGATTGGGATAATGTATGCGCAAATAGAAATAGACGAAGTTGATATCAAGTTAGCCCAAAGGAAAAGTTGAATGAGAGAGGCACTTACTCTTTTTTTTCTAACGGAATAACATCGTCGTGAATTTTCAAAAGTCTGCTGCTTTTTTCAGTTTGCGGGCCGCTGCTCGAACTCCTTCTCCTCCTCCGTATATTACAGCATTGTAATTTTGCTGAAGGCTGGCCGCTCACTCCAGTTTCCAGGACGCTGCTTGAGCTCCTTTTCCTTTCTCGTATTACAAATTCGCAAATTGTGACGGCTTCTAGATTTGCCTAGTTTATTTAGCCGCACATGCTGGGCTGTGTGCAATGCCCAGCAAATTTGTATATAATAATTGTAGTTGGAACTCTGCATCTGCTGCTACTGCATATTCATATATATATATATATATATATATATATATATTGCTGCATGAATAAACATGGTGCATACGAGCACATCGAACGCGAGCACGAAGAGAGCAAAGGGTGAAGCCCCAAACAGAGAGAGAGAGCGATCCAAGGCTGTACTCACAAATGTAGATTCTCTATCGGCCGCTCGCATTGTAATTGTTATATAATCGGACGATGTCCAAGACGCAGGTATCGGTCGCACGCAAGGTTGATCTGGACTACCGGACAATCATAGTCTCGAGCACGTCGTCAGGGTATCCGATCAGGAGCTGGTGCACACGCGGCGCGGGCACGAGGAAATTGCGGAAAGCGCGGGATATTGCTCCGATCGCGGCCACATGGTGTGCTCGGCAAGACGAGCGAACAGAGTCTGAATTTGGCGCAACGCGCGATGCCGGTCAGCTGATTAGCTTGGACACAAGGGGCGCGGTGCGCCGATTCTAAAGGTTCGATGATGATTCGCGACAAACGCGTGATTTTACTGTCTCTCTCTCTCTCTCTCTCTCTCTCTCTCTCTCTCTCTCTCTCTCTCTCTCTCTTACATGTATAATTTACTGCTTTCTCCTCGGATGCTCTGCTACATTCTGTAAGAAAGTTATATGATTACATTGATTAGGAACAGGAGAGAGAGATGATGGTTGAGATTATCTACTCAACCGTCACACCCCTCCCCCAGACGCTGTTTAGCCGGATGGCGTAGCGGCTCGAGAAATATTCTCTATCTATCTGGGCCATGGATGGGATGGAATTGTCCGAAATCAACGTAGACTGATTTGAAAATTGAAATAGAGAAAAGGAAATTGTTAACTCTTTACAAAGAATGTGAAAGATGGGATTGAAAAGAAATTTCCTAAGGGAAAGAATGAATTAAATGAATGACTGTGATTCTGGTAAAGTCACTCGATTGCTCTCTTGAACGGGAATTTAGACTTATCGCTAACATCCATCCATTCAAACTTTAGATTATAAATGATTGTACTTATATCGTACGAATAAACTTTTCGAATTTTTCCAAAACAAAAAGAATAATTGAACTACGATGATAATGAGATCGAATGACAAATTATCCAAAAAAAAGATTATGGAGAAAATTAACAAATATCCTGATTGGCAAGAATTGTCGAATTTGTGCTTCACAAAAATTTGCACTGATTGATTGATTGGGTACAAAATAAATTATCAGATTTGAATTTCAATATTGTGAATTAGAATAAGACTCAACTCGTACGTCTTCGTACTGATTATCGACGACTTATGTGAAAAAATTTCAAGGAATAAATAGATACGAATTACTGATCGGTCGTAGACCTGAAAATATCCTACTAAAATAGCAATCCTTATGTACTAATATCATCCATCCACTCTTCTACGGATCGGCCGGGAACCTATCTTATTGATTTCAACGGGCACATTGGTATGAAGTGATGGGGAAAGTAACATGGCTAGAAAATTTGACAGACAAAACAATGCAGAATAAAAATAATAATTATCGATCGATTGACCTAGCTAACGATCCTAATTCGATTGTAATACTAAATTTTTCTCATTCGAAAGAAAAAACTAAATTGAAGACTTCACTGAAAAAGTCTTGTCAGCAATAGTACTGATCGGCGCAAAGTCGAACGGACACAACACACACCGTGTGAGACTCGCGTGCACATACACCCGTCGCCGTCCATCGATGAATCTTCCGCAGGAATGATGTCGATCTCAGCTTCGGTTCGTGGTATATATGGGCAAATCTCAGGAACTATGCGGTTTCGACTTTGAAATTTCGAGAATTTCCAGAATGGCAGCACATCTCCGATAAACTTTTGTTTGGTCCAAGTAATGCTCAAACAATGATGAAATACTTGCGTAAATCATTTTGGAGCCCCGCCGTGGATTTGTGAGGGTGTAGAAGTTTTTCCCATGTATTTGCGTGGGACCCTCATATTTTCGTAATTCTAATTGGCTCGTGTGTATGTGAATACATGGCATCCTTGGTGTTGGAATAGAAGAAGAGAGATGAGTTCAATGGTTTACAGTGTTTTCTGAAGGTCTGTGGTACAAAATGTAGATGTGCCTCAACCGTCGAAACGCTCATTTTCGTCATTTGTCGATCCTCACAAGCCCCGCATCGCGACCGATATGAGGCTGTAGTAGGGGCGATTCTCATAGGCATTTCTTGAGGTACAAATATCAGTTTACACGTGGTTTCCATCCCAACGGAATCGAAATTTTCGTGTGCTACACGAAAAACGATTTTTTTGACCCCATTTACGCGAAAATAACTTTTCTCATTTCAAGCCGCATCGTCGTGCGGAATCGAGCACACTATCGTTCTTGGGCTAGATTTGTAGGTTTTTGGATGTAGAATAATATGTCGTTTCTACAGATACGAAATATTCACCGCCCCGAGTGCTGCATCCATTAGAAGAGCGATACAGGAGAAAATGTAGAATCGGAGTTCGCTCCAACGAATCATCGGCACTCCGACGCATTGATAGGCACAGCCTCGGGCGAAAATTATATGTTTCTATGTATTATAATCCATCACATATCCAATTTTCAGACCGATCGGTGAACCGCCCCGCCTGTGGCGAGCTAAGGCGTGAGAGAACTATGGCCCTGTTCGGTCGAAAATTGTGATTTTGTCACGAAGAAGCGTCTCCCAGTACCTTTCTATAGCAATTTTTAGACTTCTGAATGATGCAGAACTATTAAATATGAGTAGATCTTCAAAATGATCTAATGCGAGCGGCGGAAATAACGCGACTGTTGTTCTGACAACGTGAAAATAGGCCTGTTCGGCCAAACCGCATACTTCGTGAGATTTGCCCATATACGGACGTCATCCTCTCGTACTGGTTGCTCCTGCACCTTGGTTTGGTTAAATTTTCCTCCTCCTGGACCAGCCTCTCGTTCTAGATCGGTCAGATTGACATGTCTCGGTCAGAATGACCTCAAAAGTCTTCTTGGAATCATTTGCGATTTCTCAGATGAACTAGAAAAATGAATCCTTCTTGACTCTAACTCGGACGAACAGTTACTGTCCAATTGAAGGAAATCTTCAGAAATGCGTTCGTCGAACGACTCAGTCTGCGTGGAAAACATAATCCGGTGCAGTGAGACATTGTGATGACAAACCTCCGAATGTGTTTCGGTCGAATAATTTTGACCTAACTTTGTGCGTCTTTCATGCGTATGATACGCGAGTTTGTTGCACGTCTTTGTAATTTGCAATATCGATTTTGATGTCGATAATAGATGTTGATGCGCTGATGAAAGTTTCGAGAATAATTGTCTCAGAGACTGATATACTCTTTGCGCTAAGGTTATACTTGAACTTGATAGAAACGACCTCTCTGCACTATGCAATCATGAGCATTACTGTCCGTCTCGATCATTTTAGAAACGAGATAATTTTGTCCATCAAACGAACGAGAAAAATCAAGTCCGATGATGTGCTCATTTGCTTCTGCGAGATCAATTTCTGAAATGTGGACTACAGATGGATCCAAGCCATTAGAATGTTGACTTTCTGATCTAGCATTATCAGCCATGTCATGAGATGTAAAAATTGCCTCCTTGATGAATGAATCCTGAGCAGCTGATTTGACAGATGAAGAGCTTGAAGGGCTCATCTCCCTCTTTGTCAGTGTGAATTTGCAAGGCTCAGAAATTTTTTCAGGGGCATGTGCCAAATTTGCTACCAAAAATCGGTCGCAGGAAACGTTCTCGATACAATTTGAGAATTTATTGCACAATTTGACATTTGTAAATTGCAATCCAGCCCACACGAGTGATTGTGCTGATTGGCTAGATGCCAAGCGATATGATAGGCTTCGATGATTTGCTAAATAGAAGTCTAATCCATGGCAGGATTGAGAATTGATTGGTCCATCCAAATATGTAGATTTTCTGGTATTATTCTTGCTGAGGATAGCAAAGGAGATTCGGACGATTATAATGTCCAATAAATCATTCGGAAGTACTGCAACTGCATGATTCTTCCGACAAAAGATAGAATTCTCGACTAGATAGTGCGCACAATTAGGTGTAATTTGGCACTGTGATTGGAATTTAGAGGAATCAAAATGATGATTCGAGCGTATCCACCATCGCTCACGCGATTCATGCCCAAATTGGTCGACATAGTCGAGTCCGACGACTGGCAATGAATCAAAAATTGCGTTTGATTGAGCAGTGTGAATTTCCGTCAATACAGACGAATAAGGTCTTCGCTCTGATGAATCATAATTTGATGAAAAGTTATAATGAGGTATTTGAATATTCCGACTCTCGTCCGGAAAGAAATTTGGACAATACGGATCACCCCTCCCCCGGAGGTGATCAAGCTCCGTAATGGGGGTCAAATTGATTTGCGTACCTGTTGCAGATTCGTGCATACACAATGAGCACGTACAACTATTCGCACAATTTGGATGTAATCTCAATTTGTCGAAATTATCTACATGAACCCGATTCGAAGTTGAAATGGAAGGTATAAGCGAACTTTGACTAAAATTGTCAGGTTGGTGGAATCCATTGTCATACTTCTGCTTCTGGTTAGTTGTGGTGATTTGCGCGCACGCGGATGTCTCACTTTCTTGATAACGCGATAATCGACTCTTGAAGTCCATAACCCATTCATTGAGCATCGCATCTCGGTGATTTCTAAGCGCAGCGTCGCTATGGAAATGTTCATTTTCGACAAAATCATTGATTTCATAATTGCCTGCGAGGCGTCGCAACAAACGCGGCAATGTTGCATTCCTTAGCTCAAGCTTCGTAAGCATAATTTGCCATCCATCGTCCGAAAGACTTGTAATATACTTCAATAATGAGGGTAAATCCTCTGGATTTATAATGTTAGAATTCATCATGGCAGAAAGAAAAATGACTATAAAAATTGTAAAAAACTGTCTTGAATTTCTCAATCGATCACCTAACTGTCAAAACATTGACCAGAAATATTCAATTCGAGTCGATTGTATCTCGAACACAGAGATTGAGGACGGTGTCTTCAGTCTGCGAACTAAGCATAACCAACCAGACTACACTAAATAATCCGCTTGTCTTTTCAGAAAGATCCACAATTGCGAAAAAGGATATTGATTTAATTCATCGCAAAAATTTTAGAAGATGATTTTGAATATAAACTTATTTTCATAATTTGATTCTAGAAATTGAGGAATTTTCAAATTTTCGGAACGATTGATTCAAATTTGATTGGAAATTCGCTCTATTTCACGTTTTTAGTTGACTATTGATTTTGTCAACATTGATTCTGTAACTTATGGAGTTACACTTGTACATTTCGATTGTACGATTTCGATTTCAGGAACGGTCGATGACCTTATTTGAACGGCACGTGTATTGAGTATTCACTCGAATGCCATCCCATACACATACTAGCATACATTTCCTCATACATACGGGGATTTTACGATTTTTCGGACGATAATATCTACGAAAGTCCATGATCTGACCACTTCGTTTATGCAGGAATAAAAATAATTTGATTCCACACTCGATTTTTTGCACAAAAGACAAGCTATATTGAGTGGATATTATTGTTATTAATTTTGGATGGATTTTTTCTAATCAAAATCAGACGAAAATAAGCTAATGTGCGCTTTCAAAAGGCGTCAGTAATTTGAAAATTTCTTAATTCATTTTGGACGATCGTATATATATCATCCGGAGACTCTTTCGCACTTGATTCGCGAATCCTGGGGAAAGTGTATACACTCTTGATATCCGCTGACATCAAGTCATAACTATTTTCATACACTGCACGCTGTGCTATAACTATATATACGCACGATTGTAATGTTACTCTACTCAATACATACGCGACACAATATACCTATATATACGCGTATGCTTATACTTATGCCTTGCATTGGCTTGTGCACTCACTGATTCACACATCAATTGCAATACACATTGTTCATATTCATTACTGCATGAATACTACAGTAATACTTTTAATGAGTATGAGAGGCTATATATCGGACGATTCGATTGTCCATCTCTCTCACTCCTATGATAAGATTTTTCGGACATAAAATCGTTCGAAACGCGAGCTAACGTCTGACCGCGACTTTGTTTACTTTCCGCCCCTTCGAACTGGGCTTAGATTCTGATCGCGCGACACTCACACACATGTATCTTATTCGCTCACGGGCGACTCTAATATCCAATTTTCCCGGTGCAGCAGACTAATATATTTGAATTTCGATTTGAGAAGGGAAAATTTTTGATTTGCAGCAACAGGATGAATTGGATTGATTTTCGGATTTTTTGATCGGACGCCAATGTGACGCACGCGATAGAATTTCAATGAGATTTTGGTGAATTTTTCTCTGTGCACCGACGTGACGCGCACAATATAACAAAAATCTAATATGCAACGTGAAAATTTGAATGCACAGAGAGGATAACTTTTCAAATGATTTGATGATTTTTAGATTTCTTTTGTCTGATGCCAATGTGACGCGCACAAACTGATTTTAATTGAATTTTCGGGAACTTTTATCTGAGCACTAATGTGACGCACGAAATTGGAATAAATTCCGAAATTGAAGGAAGAAAAATTTGCAGAGAGCTTGCAGAAGAATGAATTTGATTGATATTAGGAGTTTTATGTCTGGGCGCCAATGTGGCGCACGTAATATGATTTTGTGGCGTCCCGCTATCCCGGGTGACCCAGATCACCCGGAGAAATTGTAAAATGCTGAGTTGCGATCGAGATTTGCCTGTCTTTCGAGTGACCTCCATGCGATTAGGCAATCAAGATTATTAAGCGCATTGTTGTCGCTGTGCACGTAACTCATAGTAACCCCGAGTTACGCGCACGGCCAAAAACAGGTCAAATTTCTTAATCATTCAAAACTATAAAAACTGAACATTAGCGTCAGTTAATCGATCAGTCTTAAAACGTAACTCTTAAACTCACGCGCAGATTTTACCCAAGTGTTGAGCACGACAAAGTAAATTTCTAAGTGAGAAACTGAGTCGACTGAATCCCGCCGCGCATCTCCGGCGTCATCCCGAGAACGAGCTAATCAACTTGTCTATCAGTCTCCAGGATATCTTGACCCGCAGAGCTGGGAATCCTCGAGTAGAATTTAGTATCAATATAATTGGTCAGCTCAGAATAAACCTTCAACATTCAACGGACCAGAACTCGTCCTATTCTTGGTACTGCAGATCAGCCTCTAGAGAAGTCATTGGATTCCTAGAGTAGACCTAAGGAGATTAATTGTACGTCAACCATTTGAAATAGTATTAAGGTCGCATTTATGTATTTCAATAAACTCCATTTCGAATCAATTCTATTTTCTTCTGAATAAAAACAGAGTTGTCTCTTCATGAAAAATATATATATCTCTGATTCATTCCCTTATGGAAGCATACATATTTTCATAATCTTTAGAGAAAATTACTCAGAGTAACAATTAAAATTCTTCGGTTCAAATTTGATATATCAATACACATTTATCTGATTTCCGAATGAACAGGAATATATCTATATATATTAATATATATACAGGAAGAGACTGTAAGTATAAGCAAGCTCAACGGGGGCAGTTCGCTCTTTATGTTCCGAAAACCCATTCTAAAATAAATATATTTGTTACCCGGACCCATCAGGTCCGGTCTTAACATTTTGGCATCCCTGGTGGGGAACATATTGTTGCACTTGCTTATTGTATCAATGCGTATCTTCGAACATTAGTTCATCTGTCATAGCTGTATGAACATATTGTTGCACAAATTTTGTTTAGTCCCAAAATCTACGTTTTTGCAACATTATTTGCATCAAATTGACCTTCCATTGAACCAAGGTACTGTGACTAGACAATTCCACAATTCTGCTGACACGCTGAATTTCAAACTTTGTTAAAACCCTCCATACCGCATAACGCATCACTCCGTCATGCATGATGCATCATTCATTTACGCATCACGCATCACTCACAGCCAAACTACGTACACATAACCCATATCGCACGGCATATAACTATTCGAGTAGTACAACTCCAAACTAACTACGTCACGAAAACGCAAAATCCCCAAACCAACAATGGCCTTTTCTTTTCTGGATCAAATGAATTTTTCATGGACATCATAGCCATTGCAGATGCCACAGCGCAAGAATGTTCGCCATTCTCTGTATAAAATGATTTGAAAGTCCCATGAATTGACGTATCAACAACAATGAAGGACCCCATTTTCGAATATCCCCGAAAAGCAGTTGAGGAGTGCCTTGTGCCATTCGACGGACACAACATCAACCCTGTAGAGTTCATTGCTCGTGTTATCGAAGCAAAATGCATTACCCCATATCAATACTTCGATAAAAGTTTGATAAGTCATATCCTTGATCATCTGTCCGGATCAGTCTTTCATGCTTTTGAAAATTTCAAATTTACATCCGTAGACGAAATAACTGAACACGTATTGAAATGTTTCAACAAAACAACTGTTTTTGATAAATTATCTCAACAGATTATTAATGTAAATTATAACCATTTTGAGATAGTATATACTCAGTTGCATGAAATCCTCAACGATGCACGTCACAATTTTCTTACCGATCCATACCTTTCTGTCGATCCAATTTACCATCAGCTTTACAGAAATTTAGACGCGCTCGCAAGACTAAAATATATTCAAAATCTCCCAAATGAACTAAAAATCGTAGTCTCATTTCTCATTGACTCCCGGACCATCACCCAGAAACCAAACACTCTAAGCGACCTGCATCTCCTCATTTCAAATCCATTCCAATATTTCCGGGATAGAAATGCACTTTTTGAATATTTGAGAGAATGTGGCATATCAATTCCTTTCACTTGCCAAAAAGTGACATCCATACTCGACGCAAAATACATAGATGATAAGAAGCGTCAACCAGAAGGAATTCAAATCAGTCAAACTTTCCTTGAACCCTCCAAAGAAATTTGATCCACCCAGCAGCTTAAGTCAGATGGTCAACAAACCCAAATCATTTCAGATGAAAGGTTCTATCACGATGATGATAGACCAGAACCGACTAATCCCCAATGTGATGGTACTCTACCTGAAACTTCCGGAGACCCTCCTGAACTTCCATTGAATTCTAGAAATCAGTGCACACGAATCGGTTCTTACGAAAGGGTGAGCATTAGTCTCAGAAATTCAAAGTGTGTCAGACACAATGATAACCGTCACAATGTCTTATCGATGCTGAGAGACCGGGAAAAACCAATCCTCCATACAACAATGGAATATCTCAATGCAACGTCCACAAAATCCGTAAACTCGATACGAGCATCTGATAAATACTCCAGAAATCCCATCAAAACAAAGATCCAGGGAAATCCCCGACCACATTTTATTTCAAAATGCTTGATCGAATATTTTCTTTCGAAATATTTGTCGCTCAAAACAGGTAGCTCAGAACCTTTCATAACATCAACCGATAAGAAAGAGCTTCTCCAGAATATTAGCAGGATATATACACCACCACGGTTGGCCTGAACTGACTTCAACCCAAAGATGCTTGCCCCTCAGAATCGATTTTTCTCACTTCAAGTACATGATAAATGGAAGTTTTTTCCGCAAGAATAAAAATCTTTCGTCGAGCCGTTTTTGAAAAATGTGAAATTTATGGTTTTTTATTGGAATTTCCATAGTAATCTATCCATGCACGATTAAAATGCAGAATTTGTTCCTTCGCCAGAGTAACATCTAATGATTGACGCAGTCAATTTCATTCTCATGCATATGATGAAATATTTTGGAGCAGAATCTCTGGATTGGGCAAACGCTTGTCACGTTCAACGCGAGATAACTCGAGTTTGTCCCGCTTTCAAAGGAAATTCTTGCAAGAAATTGCTGAAAAATGTTGATCTACTCCAGACTCCGAATCATCACCGCATCAAGAAATTTGCTCAATCATTCAAGGATTTCAGGGAAGTAGTGAGTTCGTGTTCCGGGGATGAACTGGAAACAAGTTATAGATCGTGTGTAGGAACCTTTTAAAGAAGTTATTTAGAGTTGGAGATTCCAGTTCCCCCGAAAGTTCACGCGGTATTCTTTCACCTTGAATAGTTTTGTGAGATGAAGAGGATGGGCCTCGGATTCTATAGTGAGCAATTCGTGGAATGAACAAATTTTGACTCCAACTTAACATGAAAAAATTGCATGAAGCAAAAATCCTCAATGTAACGAGAAACTTGTTACAGCTTCGTGTGTATACAACAGTATGCACAATCAAATTGTAATTTATTATTCATAAAATTGTTCCACTTTGAAGTGTGTTCTTTCTCATGAACCTCCAGGCATTGATTATTGTCGATCTATACTTTCTGGATAATAATGATACACGCAAATATGTATCTAAGGTCGATTTCAAAGCTCATCCGTGATTATCCTGGAAACAATGTTAAAATCAAGATTCAAAATATTTCAATTCCACTTCTTTCGATTGTAGCTCCGTCGGATGTTCTCATTCTTGCGGGAGATAACTACCATTTATCACGTACTTGGAGGCAAAAAGATAAATCTGAGTAGCAAGGACCTTTAGGCTAAAGTCAGTTCAGGCTGGACGTGCGACATCATTGCTTGTCTCTCGACATCTTCGGATCATGGATATTTGCCTGTACTATGAAATCGTTTCTAAAAACTATCCTTTTGATGAGTTTCAACGTATTTTGATGTTATTAAGAATGAATTTCAGGGGTGTCGGCCGACAACTGCATTTTAATCGCGCATGGATAGATTAGTATGGAAATTCCTATAAGAAACCATAAATTTCACTTTTTTGAAAAACGGCTCGACGAAAGATTTTCATTTTTGCGGGAAAAACTCCCATTTATCATGTACTTAAAGTGGGGAAAATCAATTCTGAGGGACAAGCATCTTTGGGTTAAAGTCAGTTCAGGCCAACCGTGCCACTGAGGACTCAAACGCTAGGTGATACTTCTCTCGCGACTTTCCTAGTTTCCACCTCCAGGAAATTCAGACCAATATCGGAATGTTATAGAGACAACATTCAATGATTTCACATCACCAGTCCAGAAGTGAATCCTCAATATATCGTCCCGAAATCTCTAACTTCTCAAATTATGTTTCTGTAATCTTTACGCTCACCGGAGATTCAACGATTTCGCACAAACTGACCCCATTAATTCAGGAAAACATTTCACTCGCAGACATCACTCTTTTTTTGTCTAATATCAGAATCAGGAAGAATCAGGATTAAACGTCTTCAAAACATCTATAATGAGAATTCAAATTTCAGTTCTACATAGTCCTCCATGAGGTCTCTACATTTCTTCTAGATCCCTCTTATGAACCCTATACATTGCATAGAAACATTTCGATTTGACAGAGTAACATACTGAAAAAAATATACCTTTGGAATGAAGAGACAAGATGCACCCATCATCATCCAAACAGATTTCCAAAGTCTACCCTCGTGACTCGAGCCTTGTACCACTAACAACCTCATTACATCCATTCCTTGCTGAAAATACTCGACAAGAAAGTCATTCATACATACTTGGCCATACCTTCAACAACAACTGTCTATATTACCAACACAAGACGTGGACTACCATTAGAATCAAAGATTCATACAGATTACGCAGAAGTCATGTAGATCACTCAGTCATAAATCATCTCACTCACGGAGACCACCGGGAGACGAGACATATATTGGAAAACAATGGAGATAACAGTATGAGATGTTGCGGGATACGTATTTTTTGGGAATCTAAGTATCATTGCAAAACACTGTGAACGTGATTTTCACAACTCATTCCTAATTCTGAAAGTGGAATATCCATACATGACAACATAATGAGTGAATAAAATAATGTAATACCGTTAGATCATATGTATTACAGCTATAATTGAGCATTGAACAACGCAGAGATATCTTTTGTCCGTTTCTATATAATTATCTGAAAAGAAGGTGATGAATTTTATAATTTGGCATGTTTTGACTTCCTCTTTATATGAGCTTCAATCCTTTTGAAAAAAAAGAATTAATAAACTGAATTAACAGAAACATGGTAGACTGGAATGATTGCGCCTAATAATAGGCAACACGCGAATCTACGCTTTACAATTACATATTTATTCGTTCATACTATGGTCTCTACAATGTTATATTTTCAATAGTTAGATTCTTTCGGAAACATTGAGTCATATATATATATATCGAAATGAGGGAACTAATATCAAAATAACACAATTGTTGGAAAATTGTATAGATTAGCCTTTTCCTTCAATCACGATTTTATATCAGGGATTCTCTTGGAATATATTCATATACACACGTTGCATATATGATTTTATTTGCCACTTTGATTTAGAAAAGAGGAAAAGAGAGAAATTTCAAAAAAAGATTAGAGTTTGTTAATAAAAATAATAATTATTGATCAAAATAGAAATGGATTGTGTATTGGAAACCTTCCATCCAATATCATCAGAATTATTGATAATAATATTGTATAATCAACTTTAGATATCAATACTTCGAAATATTCTCGTTCTTTCCATACATAAGGTATTTATGTATAACGGAAAAGAAACTTCACACTTTCTCCAATCATATGAACTATTTTGTAAATTAGTATTAGGATGTTTTTCATAGATATTACTGTGTACCATCCTATCATACATGTGAACCCTTACGATGTTTTTACCATGGGGCAAATTCATTGTATAGTCATCAATGATCATTCTGATTTTGGAATTATCGAAAAAAATTTTATTTCTCAACATCGATTCATTTTTGAGAGAAAAATATATACTTTTCGTATGAGATTAGAGAATTGATTAGGAAGAATGATGAGAATTCACAAAAATAGTGAATCATCGATACGTTTTTGGTCCAGTTTCATGATAGGAAATGATGTTGAGCTCGTTTATTTAAAATTATCCAATTATCGCTATGGAGGCTGCTGGAAAGTACATCAACAATCAATCGGTATTTGCAAGGTTCACACTCAACAACAGTCAGAACAAGACTGCAAACACATCCATACACACAATCATTTGTACTATTGCATACATTTGAATCACGGAATTCTGTTATTCAAACCATTTTATCAAACAAGACGTACTGATATAATTGGAAATTATAGAAATCTCTTTGAAAATATATAATGACTTCTTTTGGCCGCACGGTGGAAAACTTTTACTGAAATTTTGGTACATTATTGTTGATGGAATCAGTGTAGATGTGAATCACGGCGCGATGGTACCATTCAAAGAAAATCACAATTTGGGAATTCAACCACCGAGGAAAGTGCGGGATGTTACTGTATCAGTGCTCCCATATACAGATTATGAAAATCTCGACCCATATAAATACGCTGATATTCATGAGAAGAATACTCCTATCGTGAATAGAACGAACTCATCAAGTGGCCCTCACACCATACCACGTGACATCGCCTCAAACATGGAAGCTACCAAAACTGATCCCAGGATTTCCAGAACATTGCACGAGCTGCATCGCTCTACGTGGTTAAGCTGTGTTGAACCACATCACGGAGTACATCGTATTACTCATAACAGCATCACGCGTAACTGCTAACCCAGCAGACGACGTGCGGGTCATTCAACGCCGGCGCAACATGAAACTTCTGATGGCTGACCCCCACCGCTTACAATTGTTCTCACCGGCTATATCTCGTCTTTGGACGCGTTATGCATAACAGCTAACCCACCAGACCACGTGCAAGAAGAGGATTACTCATCAAGCAACCAAATAGCATGGAAAAGTCTCAATGCGATGGTCGTGAGAATCGTATTGAACATATTACACGAAATACAAGGTAACAACCTTGAATAATTGGGCCATTTATGGAGCCGGACTGTTAAGCTTGCACTAGATGCATTCCCGGGACGGGAATGGTCTAACGGGGGAGATGTGGCGTCCCGCCATCCCGGGTGACCCAGATCACCCGGAGAAATTGTAAAATGCTGAGTTGCGATCGAGATTTGCCTGTCTTTCGAGTGACCTCCATGCGATTAGGCAATCAAGATTATTAAGCGCATTGTTGTCGCTGTGCACGTAACTAACAGTAACCCCGAGTTACGCGCACGGCCAAAAGCAGGTCAAATTTCTTAATCATTCAAAACTATAAAAACTGAACATTAGCGTCAGTTAATCGATCAGTCTTGAAACGTAACTCTTAAACTCACGCGCAGATTTTACCCAAGTGTTGAGCACGACAAAGTGAATTCCTAAGTGAGAAACTGAGTCGACTGAATCCCGCCGTGCATCTCCGGCGTCATCTCGAGAACGAGCTAATCAACTTGTCTATCAGTCTCCAGGATATCTTGACCCGCAGAGCTGGGAATCCTCGAGTAGAATTTAGTATCAATATAATTGGTCAGCTCAGAATAAACCTTCAACATTCAACGGACCAGAACTCGTCCTATTCTTGGTACTGCAGATCAGCCTCTAGAGAAGTCATTGGATTCCTAGAGTAGACTTGAGGAGATTAATTGTAAGTCAACCATATGAAATAGTATTAATGTCGCATTCATGTATTTCAATAAACTCCATTTCAAATCAATTCTATTTTCTTTTGAATGAAAACAGAGTTGTCTCTTCATAAAAAATATATATATCTCTGATTCATTCCCTTATGGAAGCATACATATTTTCATAATCTTTAGAGAAAATTACTCAGAGTACTAATTAACATTCTTCGGTTCAAATTTGATATATCAATACACTTTTATCTGATTTCCGAATGAACAGGAATATATCTATATATATCAATATATATACAGGAAGAGACTGTAAGTATAAGCAAGCTCAACGGGGGCAGTTCGCTCTTTTTGTTTCGAAAACCCACTCTAAAATAAATATATTTGTTACCCGGACCCATCAGGTCCGGTCTTAACATTTTGGACGCGTTATTATATACCCATTTATCTGATTTCCGAATGAACAGGAATATATCTATATTTTTCATGAAGAGACAACTCTGTTTTCATTCAAAAGGAAATAGAATTGATTCGAAATGGAGTTCATTGAAATACATAAATGCGACCTTAATACTATTTCAATTGGTTGACTTACAATTAATCTCCTTAAGTCTACTCTAGGAATCCAATGACTTCTCTAGAGGCTGATCTGCAGTACCAAGAATAGGACGAGTTCTGGTCCGTTGAATGTTGAAGGTTTATTCTGAGCTGACCAATTATATTGATACTAAATTCTACTCGAGGATTCCCAGCTCTGCGGGTCAAGATATCCTGGAGACTGATAGACAGGTTGATTAGCTCGTTTTGGGGATGACGCCGGAGATGCGCGGCGGGATTCAGTCGACTCAGTTTCTCACTTAGAAATTTACTTTGTCGTGCTCAACACTTGGGTAAAATCTGCGCGTGAGTTTAAGAGTTACGTTTCAAGACTGATCGATTAACTGACGCTAATGTTCAGTTTTTATAGTTTTGAATGATTAAGAAATTTGACCTGTTTTTGGCCGTGCGCGTAACTCGGGGTTACTGTGAGTTACGTGCACAGCGACAACAATGCGCTTGATAATCTTGATTGCCTAATCGAATGGAGGTCACTCGAAAGACAGGCAAATCTCGATCGCAACTCAGCATTTTACAATTTCTCCGGGTGATCTGAGTCACCCGGGATGGCGGGACGCCACAATTTTAATGATTTCAATTCCGAAATTTAATCAGGACCTTTGGTCTGGGCGCCAATGTGACGGCTCCTAGATTTGCCTAGTTTATTCAGCCGCACATGCTGGGCTGTGTGCAATGCCCAGCAAATTTGTATATAATAATTGTAGCTGGAACTCTGCATCTGCTGCCACTGCATATTCACACACACACACACACACATATATATATATATATATATATATATATATATATATATATATATATACATATTGCTGCTATTGCGCGTGAGAGAGATTAGGTATGGAGCGCGCCAAATAACAAGACATGATTTTAAGAAAAATAATAATGATAGGATTTATCCAATCAATAAACATGGTGCATACGAGCACATCGAACGCGAGCACGAAGAGAGCAAAGGGTGAAGCCCCAAACAGAGAGAGAGCAATTCAAGGCTGTACTCACAAATGTAGATTCTCTATCGGCCGCTCGCATTGTGATTGTTCTTTAATCGGACGATGTCCAAGACGCAGGTATCGGTCGCACGCAAGGTTGATCTGGACCGCCGGACAATCATCCTCTCGAGCACGTCGCCAGGGTATCCGATCAGGAACTGGTGCACACGCGGCGCGGGCACGAGGAAATTGCGGAAAGCGCGGGATATTGCTCCGATCGCGGCCACATGATGTGCCCGGCAAGACGAGCGAACAGAGTCTGAATTTGGCGCAACGCGCGATGCCGGTCAGCTGATTAGCTTGGATACGAGGGGCGCGGTGCGGCGATTCTAGAGGTTTGATGATGATTCGCGACAAACGCGTGATTTTACTGTCTCTCTCTTTCTCTCACATGTATAACTTACTGCTCTCTCCTCGAATGCTCTGCTACATTCTGTAAGAAAGTTATATGATTACATTGATTAGGAATAGGAGAGAGAGATGATGGTTGAGATCATCTACTCAACCGTCACAAAATTCGCAAACGACAGCTGCTATTCCCAGTTTGCGAGCCAGTGCTTGAACTGCTTCGGGTTGGAGCACGGTTCCTGCGCAACGAAATTTATTAAACAAACGACTGCGTTGCCTAGGTAACCACGGAAATAGTTGCGAACCTAGTTCAACAACTTCACGCTACTCCCGCACTGGCGCTGCCGCAAGAGTGACCTTGATGGTCGCTGCGCCGCTTCGAATTCGAGGTGTTAAGCGTGGCCTAGCAGACAATGTATAAGAGACACGAGTTGGCAGAGTGACAGTTCAATATTTCGCCACCTTACGCGTTCATCCGTGGTATGATGGCGCTGTAGTCAGGGTTGACACCTCGAATCAGCCGATCGCGCGCCATGAAACTTTAGAGCGACACTGGATCGCGAGATCGGGGATTCGTCTATAGCTATCGTCTGCTGTTATGGATGACGATGATACTCTTTCATCTTCCACGTAAACGCGTATGCGGGGATGAAAAATAGGTTCCTCAAAAATCGATGAAGGATGTCATACGTTTCGAATGAAAATTAAAAACTTCTTTCTAAAATCTGATTTTACGTGAGTTGAGTTGCAATCGATTTGAAAAATACAGTATTGGAACACCACAGCTGGCAGTTACTGTTGATGAAGAATGTTTGATCATTGCGATTTCCAAAAGAATTCCCAATTTTCACTATAAGATCATATCAAATTCAAATTGACAGAGTGAAATCATCAATTTAAAAACTCCATTGTTGTAAAAAAAAAATCATCCATAAGAAGGAGTTTTTCAGTGTCGTTCAAATTGATGAGTTTTCAAAACAACAGTGCTTGATGCAACTTCGAAAAATCCTCAACATAACTCATTTTTCCATTACCTGAATCATTTCGACAAATGGAATTTGGGATAATTTTGAAAAATTGTTTTGGATGCAGATAAGAGCATCATTACAAGTTGATGTTTCAATTTATCAAGTTCTTAACGAAAAGATCACAGCTTTTCCTACAATTACTCTGTTCGATACCTCTTTTTTTTAAATCGCTCACATTCCGGTGTCATAAGCAAATTCATGCATGTTCTCTCAAACATTATCGTAACAACAGCATCGTTCTGTTATCTCTGAATAAATTGAAACCGCAGAAAGTGACATAACTCATTGTCATCTCATTGCCCTCAACTTCTTCATAATCAGCTTGTTGCCCAATACTATTTTTAAGGTAGTTTACATTACTTGATGTGAGTGCGCGTTTGCTACGCAGTAAAGGTAGGCTTGTCGTACCGCATTTTCGCATATTGCAGCTCTGACCACTTGCGCTAAACGACCATAGATAACAATCGATTCGCCAAAGCTCTGATTATTTCCAAGTTTTGTGAGCAGCTTCACATCTTCTTGATTCACCAAAATAATTCTCTACAGTTGCTTCGTTAAGCGAAATCCGAATCGATGATATTGGCTTCAGTCAACGGAGTTTCTTCAATGATCTACAGTTTCAAAGCACCTATACTCCCCTGCTGCTTCAGCAGGAATAATTAAGCAGGGAATGCACTATACTTCCTTCATGGCGCGTCTGGAATAGAAGTGAAAAAAATATGAGTGATGAGCTTGGCATTTTTGAATCTTTGATGCAGAGCTAAAAAATGAATTGGCTCAATTTCCACGATGAAGAAATTGAACCTAACTTGCATTATTTTCTCAATCCACAATTATGGTGACACATTTTTTATTTTACATTTCAAAGTGAATAAAAATATTTCTCCCACAACTGTTTGTTAGAGGCACCTGTTATTTACTAATTCAAGCATTTGTTATTCTGCAACACAAATTACAAAACTAGTTGCGAGAATCGAATTATGCGTGCAGTATAGAATCAAATCTTTTCTGAATCATCAAATTGATTGATATTCTGTTCATTCACCTCCATCATTGATAACTCTTCCAGCTATGTCGTTTATTTAGTTCAAAGATCAGACAACTATCCATTTTAATACCAAATAGCAGATGAATTAATGCTAAATGCAACAACGAAGGAACTGATTTAGTGGTAATGAGTGGTAATGAATGTCAACTATTTCTTAATACATAAGATTGATTTTTGTAGCATAAGTCAACACACTTCACTCAAGCTTTGCACATGATTGCAAGTAATTCATGTTTATGCAATTAAAAATTCCATGATTCTCAACTATCTCGTAAATTAAGACCTTGACACGATCATTCTAGCTAGAGACATGTAAAGCAAGCTGTCAATTTTACATCAAAAGGAGCCAGTGATTTTAAAAACTTAGTTTCAGCGGTCTTGAACTTGTGCGGAACGGTTATGTTGTTGTAATCTAAGACATGTTGATGCTCAGCATACTTGTTGCAGTGGTCTTTGATTTCTTCTTCAGGAAAGGAGCACGATGATTTCTATAACCCACATAACAGATAGCATTTTCCCAAATGCAACAGAGTTCAATCATCTTCAGAATAAGTTGCACAAGTCCTTGATCAGCATATAAAGTTGATAGAGTTGTATTGCTGGTTGTTCCTGAAACAATGGGTATACCATGTTTGTAACATCTAGACATGAACGAAGTTACTGAGGTATTTTGCAAAAATGAGGAAGAATTTACAAATGATCAACATCAGTAAAAGAGTGTGTTTCATGAACCTTCAATCAGGATTCAAAAAGCAAAGTGTACTGCATAGAACTTTGCATTATCATGACATTCAATCCTTCATCGTTGTTGATAAATACGGTAGATAGTAGAGATACTACAAAACTAATTCTTTCTGATGGATTTTCTTTACTTATTACACAACTTTTTTCACATTACCTCTTTCAAAATAGGTGATTGTCAAAAATTGTAACAATTTAGATTCAATCCATAACAAATAAATATCTTGTGATCACACAATGTGAATTTAAAGAGAGTATAGATGGTATTTGTTCCAATAAAACTTCAAAACTGATTTGGCAAGGCTCCAACACGTATTTCCATATGATACAAGACAGTCCACCAACTGAGTACAGAATCTCCATCATTTCTAATTGTGCGCTCTGTGACAGATTCATGCGATTGTGCACTCTTGTATTGAGGAAAGAATCTGCATAATTTAAAAGTGACTCACTGTATAGGGTCACTTGAATTTGTGTGAGAGTTATACGAAAATACTAATACTCTTTGAACACCTCAGTTTAACTTGGACAAAAATTCGACAGGAGTGGAACTTGATCCACACATTTCGCCGTCTTATAGTTCTGAATCACATCAGAGTTAGCATGATACGGCTCTTGAGCATGCATAAATATCCACTGCCTGTACTTAAGAGACCTCAATTGCGATAGAATGAAATTCATTTTAGAAATGAGGACGAGAGAAATTGGCAAGATAGGGTGACCCATCAAAAATCGTAGACTTCAAATTTACATATATCACTGGGTATACTGGTGGACAAAATTGCGCATTGTACTTTGATGATTTTAATGGTAACCAAGAGTGTTAGTTTGAGTGTCATGAGACAATTATCCTGAGGCTTTTTTGTGATCCACGACAATTTGTTTCTACAAACCTGTTCATCTCATCAGGAGTTGGATTTATGAGTTTATGGTGTAAATCATAAAGTGAATTGAAAACTCAATCATTCTAACTTCATGAGTGTATGTTGCGTTGTCACAAAAGAGTTACATGGGAATCACAGAAACTATTGATCGAATCTACAATTTACCAAAGAACTAATCAAAGTTCAGCATGATTATAGAAATCAACGAGTTAGAACTGATTTTGAAATAAGTTGCCTCGTTATAAGTCAAGTTTCCAAAAGATGTGACCAGAGAGAATCGATGATGTACTGGTTTGAGTTTCTAGTGAGTGAAATCCAATGTGGATTTGAAATGACCGAGTAATTGAATATTTGAAAAGCATCATGAGATTATATTCATTACTGGCTAGTTGAGCCAAGAACAGTTCTCTATGTTTCTCTATGTTTTGCATGCATCAGGACTTTGGATAAGCAGAATCATGAGCAGAATGATGATTGAACAAGTTTTCAAACACAGTAGGGATTTGCAATGGAATAAAAATCTAAAAAGTATTGCGATCCATATCATTTGAGGGAATCAATTAAAAATTACTACATACCCATTCAATTGAGGCGAGATCAATTAGTAATCCTACCATAACAAAAGCAGCTACATAGATTTTGTTGTGCCAAAGAAATGTTTCGAAGCCTTGTTGTTTCACAGGAGGAACGCTGATTAGGTCACCAAGGTTATGCAGAATATGTTGATTGAATTTGTATCACCTCCCAGAGTCAAATGGTGCATAGCTCTTCCTAGAAATACACGAATGATCCATAAGCTTCAGATATACAATAGTGTGGAAATCTTTGTGTATTCTCGAAGAAGGTTCATACATCAGATGTGGAAAGACTCGAGTTCGAAAATCAAATTACTGCATAAAGTCAGCTGTTCCTCTATTGAAGTATAAATGGTGAACTTTTCTCACCCCACATTAGATCGAACAGAACGATTTGCTTTGCGATGTGATGTAGCGGTAATTATTCTAGGATGCCAAACCTACCACATCCGAGATGAGTGATAGTATCTTCTACTGGAACAAGCGGATATTTTTTGCTCAGGATATTTTAGATCATAAGCTCTTTCTACTTTGATGATTAGACGATCGTGCAGGTTGCAGGATATGCTGCTTCGAACGAGGCACTGATGCGTTTCTGAGCACATGATGACCATATACTTGTCGATGCTGTTTCGTTTTACATGTGCTATATATAATGGGATGTATCGTCAGGGTGCGCTTGCTCTTGCACTTCAAGGCAACCGCATCGTTTCGGTTGACCAGGTATAGAGAGAGATGCAGTTCATTTGCGCGACGAGAAGAAAGAAGAAACTTGCATATGCAAAATAGCGCACGAAGTAAATCGTAACCGTATCATCATAACACGGCGTCTGAGGTGATGAATATATGTCATAGGAGCTCATTCGTATTATACCAAGGCAAGCCAGCACCGCATCGTGGTATTTGAAACGGATCAAAACGCGATATTATTTCGCGATATATACTTAATAATGGCATAGCCGAACAAGTGAATAGTAAACAAGTGTGAACAAGTATCGAACAGACATGCCGAGCGCGCGCGCGCTCGATATGGTACGACCGACAGAGATACGATGAACCATACGATGCGCGCGAGGATGCTCGGAGTTCGCTCGAGGCGGAGAACACGCATGCAATGAAATTACTTTGTTGAAATAAAGTTGATGACGTGAGAAAAAAAGTTACAATACAGTTTTTCATTTGGTGAACGATAAGTATTTTTAAATAATCATTGAAAGTTGGACGCCCGTTCAAATCAATGTCACGTGATCGCTGTCCCCCGCCAACCAGACTGTTGTCGTATAGCACATCGAATTTGTCACTAAACTTACTATATTATAGAGAGAAAACACGAATACACACATACTCAATCATACATACAGGCACGCATACATTTACACCTTTTCAAACTAAAAGCCGTGGATTTAAATTGTAAGAAATGATATTATTCCAGATCAGAAATTCAATCATACAAAATAATATTAAATGGGTCACCCAAGCTTATTCTAGTAGAACATAGAAATTTCGAGAATATTACCTAGGCCACGATTTACGTCATCGAAGGGAAAGATTCAGCCCAAAAACAAGAGCCTTGAGCTCCACTAATTTCAATGCCCATATATGGAAATAGACACATCTTGAGCGCGACTCTGTGCACGACCTCATGTCGCTTTTCCAGCGAGTGAGTTTTAAAGAAAAGCGTGTATAAGAAACTTCAGTGGCGAGGGGTGCCCAACTCAGCGGCTCACTCTCCCACGCACCCACACATAGAAGACCGGCACACGCACTTGACTATATCTATACCTACGACACCATAGCTGGAAGAGGGCAGCAGCTCTCGGACTCATCGTCGGTCTTAACTCAATCATCGCAACATCCAGCAGCAGATCCAGCAGCATAAAACCATCATTACATTACAGCTTTGGCTCTCGTCGCGATTAGCTGTTGTACTCGGTCTCTCTCGCAAAATATATTGCATCATTTCATTCAACTTCTGATTTTACAATTCATTCATTTTAAATCAATTATCTTTTCGGACGGTTATTTCGTACTTCCCGCTCGTGTCGAAATACCCACGTAACTTTGGTGACAGCGGTTTTTTTTTCGCTAAAATCGGCGAATCGCGATCGGCAAGGCAAACACCGCGCGCACCGCACGAGTTGCGCGTTGAGCGAATTTTCCGCGAAGGAAGTGCAGTGTATCTCAACTATGCGCTCTGAGTAAATTTGCGCCAGTGCACAAACTTTTGGACAATATTGGAAAGTGCAATTTTTGGAAATAGAGTCGCAACAGATGAATGGACATTCTGACGGAGTATTGCATCATCCGTTGCAACATTGACGCCGCAGTACAGCTTCAATGGAATTTTTCACATGCAGTATTGGAACTTTATGGTGAATAGTCGCATCGCTCCCGGAGGTTTTTCGCGTAGTTTTCCCAGGGCAAGGGCGAATGCCAGCGATAAGGTGATTTACTGGCTGCGCTTAGTCATACTATCTACTAAAATCTCAGACGTACTTCACCCAACAACCAGATTTGAAGATTGGATTTTGGATTTCGTCGGACAATTTCACAACAAGGACCATCAGCAGAATTTGTTATCGTGGAGTTGGCTATTATGGACAATATTGAAATATTGACAATCTTTTTATATGGACATATAAGTGCTTGAAATATATAAGTGAATATTGTGAGCCACTCCACTCGTCGAAAATTAACAGCAAAGAGTAAGTTTTTGAACAGATCTTGCGGTGACCATAAATTAGGGAATAGTGGCAATACTCTCACCATAGGGCAAATAGAGGATTTAGTTGTGGTTCCTCGCGCTGATACATCGACTGATTCGACTACAAATTTCAATTATCATTTGATTTCTGAGAATAATACAACTAATAGCACGAATACACAACATTTTCCTACGACATCTGTAAAATCATCTTCGTCAGAAAATGATACTCAATCTTATTTACCACTGAAATTAGCAATAGAACTCATTTCAATATTTAACGGCAATTTAAATTCTCTTGCACATTTTATCAAGAGATTAACATTAGCATATCATAGAGTGAAACCTTCGGACAAATTGAATCTTTCATCATTAATCCGGAATAAAATAACTGATCGTGCAGATCAATCACTATCACGTCACAATGACAATTTTGAATGTCTGGAAGATTTTATTAAAATTTTACGGAAGACTTTTTTGATGGAATTTGATGTTGACGTTGCATACACAGAATCAAATTCACAAATTCAGAAAGAAGGAGAGTCAGTTGGTGTGTTCGGTGCTACAGTAGATGAAATTTTAACCAGAGCAATTGAAGGCTCAAAAATACAATTCAATACAGACGATAATGTAGGCATACAAGTTCTATCAAATCGAGCTGCAATTTCAAGTTTCTCTTTAGGATTACGTGATGAAGTCACAAGTTCGATTCTTACAGAGAAAAATCCAAAGACTTTGGGAGATGCTATCAATATTGCAACAAAACCAGAAAACAGAAATAGTAACCGAGAATCATTATTCAACATAAATTCTACCAATTCAAATGTAACAATCGAATAATTACTTCAAATTGCAATTTCAAATTCTCAGAGTAGTTGTCATAACGTCCATGGCCTAGGACACATCGCGAGAAATTTCATATAGCCTGACCAATTCAGTTTTATTTTGTATCAAAATGTGAAAATGACACGTGCAACGCAAGCTGTCGTTTAGGTAGTGCACAAGAGATTCTGATCACGCGTGACCAGAAATCACTTGGGTATTTCCAGAACAATGACATTGTTGACACACTAGCATCATTAACATGAGCAATATAAATTCATAGAGTTTTTCTGACACTTGGAAAATATATTACAGAGTTTGATTTTTATAGTCCAGAATTTTCTATTAAAAGGCGTCAAAACGAGTCTAATGTGGAATCTTTAGAAGGGGCCCCGAATGAAAAATAATGATATACGGAAACAAGAATGATGAAAATGATAACAAGAGAAATGAAAAGACAAGTGACAATGATGAAAAATTTTGGCGCCGGACAACCAGGAATGTTATCACTATTCGTGGCCCCCGGAAGAGCTCTTGTTGGCGGAGAACCCTTGTTCGAAAGCGTTACGGGAACACTTGTTGGCGGAGAACCCTTGTTTGAAAGCGTCAGGGAACTCTCGCTGGCAAGGAACTCTTCTTTTGAAAGCGATGGTCGAAAGCAATGGTCGAAAGCAAAGGGACAAGCCTAGTCGAATGTGATGTACATCTGGGATGTCAAGATTGCTCCGAGTGTTCCTTGCTGGCTAGACAATCGCGTCTGGAGGCGCCTCTACTTCCGTATCGCGCAGTATATGGCTCCCGGGAGAAAAGTCCTAGTAGGCTTAGAGGGCACCCTCCCTTAGAACAAGCGCGTTCAGGGGTATGCGTTGCTGCCGTGACGGAGAGTATGCGTCTGGACAACGAAGTACACCTTTCTTCTTCTGAAAAGAGTAAAAGGAGGAAGGGTGATTATATGAGAAAAAATGAGTTAACCCACAAAAATGTGGAAGGCAAAAGTTTGCATAAGAAAACCCACAAGCAAGTGGAAGATCCTAGTAAATCTATGGATGAATTGAATGGAAATGATAGGGAAACGATTTTTCATATTGACTCGACACCTCATTTTATTCAAAGCGAAGATAAATTGTATATGAGAAAAGATAATATGATACACTTTACTTCAGTTGATTGTGTTATTTCACCTCAAGTTGGCAAAGAACTAATGAAAAACAACAGATTCACAATAAGCAGTATGACAGAAGTAAATGCTACCCTTGGAGATGCTTCAACTCTACCAAGAAGCAATTATTACATTTTCCATCTATACGTAAGAAATGCTCACACTGATCCTGTGGATATTATCAACATAGAAAAGTCACTAAAGAATGTAAAATTGATAATGGACTACTTTGAATTGAAAACAATAAGCATTTCACAAGTTGAAAATAATTTAGATGCATTAGATTGGTCATGGATCCAGCATTTGCTCAAAAATATTTTTAATGATCCTTCGTACACAATTACCATATGCACTGGAGAAATAGCTATACCCGTTGAATGGGAGAGAAAGAATATCATAAGAGAATATCATGATTCAGTGGTGGGTGATCACAAAGGAATCAACAAATTACATCAATGCATCAGAGAAAACTTCTTTTGGAAAAGAATGTTTGAAGACATAAAAGAGTTTGTACGTACCTGTCCCATTTGTCAGAGAAAAAAGGTTACTACTCCAAATACTAGAATGCCAATGAAAATCACAGACACACCCTCAGCAGCATTTGAGAAAATTCAGATTGATATAGTTGGTCCATTACCGATCACTGAAAAAGGGAATAGATTCTTACTAACCATTCAATGTGTTCTCACAAAATACTCAGAAGCAATCCCCATTCCAACAATTGATGCTTTCACAGTAGCAGTTGCCTGAGCAGAACATTTCATAACTAGACATGGTTGTCCAAAAACCATACAGAGTGACCAAGGTTCAAATTTCATGAGTGAGGTTTTCAAAACTTTCTGTAAAGTATTCAGAATTCAGAAGATGAATTCAACAGCGTATCACCCAGAAAGTCAAGGCTCATTAGAGCGAGCCCACAGAGTCTTTCTAGAGTACTTGAAATCATATTGTAGTAAGAGAGACTGGGATGATTGGATCAGATATGCCATTTATTCCTATAACATTCCCCCAAGAGAGTCGACAGGATATTCTCCCCATGAATTAGTCTATGGAGTAAAAGCAAGAATCCCATCTGAGTTTAACAATGACAGAATTGATAAGACTTTCAAAGATCTTTTTGATGATCTCTTCACCAAGATAAAAACACTACGAAGTTCAGCTAAAATTAACTTAGAGCGAGCAAAATCAAAAACTAAAGATCAATTTGACAAGAATATAAATCCAAGGAATTTCAAAATAGGAGATTATGTTTATGAGAGAAACAAAGCAAAAGAATCCAAATTTGATGATGAATGGAAAGGCCCATATAAGATCACTCGAGTGTTTGACAACCACAATATAGAGTTCCAACTTCAGAATGGTAACTTTAGAATAGCTCATGCGAATAAACTCAAACTTGCTCATATTAGAATAGATCCTCTGCCAGATGATGGACTTATGCCCCAAACAGCTGATCAGATTGACTAAGAGTTGTTAGGAAAATAAACATCAAAATGAGTATAGGTTACTTACCTTGACTTGTGTTGAGAATATATCTTGTGTGAAAATATATAATCTGTGTGTACTTACTAATGAAACATATATGGTTATACCTTGTACAATGAAGTATATGAGATCATTGTAAAAATTCGATTTGCTAGACAACCTCAGCTTCTCAGCATCACATCAAACTCCAATGTTGACATTTTGGGCTTGGAAAAAGTCGTCTCCTTCGTCAACAACTTTTTCTTCATGGGGCGGTAGGTGTCGTATAGCACATCGAATTTGTCACTAAACTTACTATATTAATGAGAGAAAACACGAATACACACATACTCAATCATACATACAGGCACGCATACATTTACACCTATTCAAACTAAAAGCCGCGGATTTAAATTGTAAGAAATGATATTATTCTAGATCAGAAATTCAATCGTACAAAATAATATTAAATGGGTCACCCAAGATTATTCTAGTAGAACATAGAAGTTTCGAGAATATTATCTAGGCCACGATTTACGTCATCGAAGGGAAAGATTCAGCGCAAAAACGAGAGCCTTGAGCCCCCCCCTAATTTCAATGCCCATATATGGAAATAGACACATCTTGAGCGCGACTCTGTGCACGATCTCATGTCGCTTTTCCAGCGAGTGAATTTTAAAGAAAAGCGTGTATAAAAAACTTCAGTGGCGAGGGGTGCCCAACTCAGCGGCTCACTCTCCCACGCACCAACACATCCCACGTAGCACCGTCCGTTTCAGAAACGTTTCTCTGAAGTTTCATTTGAAACCTTGAAACGTTTCATAAGAACGTTCCAGGGTGGTTTCGGAAACGTCTGAGAAACGTTTGAATGTCATGTTTTTTGAAACGTTCACAGCGATTTCGGAAACGTTTCATCCATACCGAATTAGCCGGGATGCCCACCGCAGGGCTGCATGCAGCGGATCGATCCTAAACGTTTCCGCCACGTTACGAATGAAACCATTCTGGGGGAGGCCGTGCCCAGCGTTTCAGAGACGTTTCCTGCAGGCTTACTAACATTTGTGTACGTTCATTTCGAGCATTGCGGAATCATGGTTCGGAATTCAATGATTGGTACAAGATTTGTGTTCAAAAGTGACAATTTTATTTATATTATCTTATCGCATAGATATATAATTCCACTTAAAACCGAGTACCCAAAATACGATCGACCCAGCTTGCAGTGGGACATTTTACATTCATTCATATTATTATTCGATCCATCGGTCTCAAACGCGCTTCCACTTATAAGTTGCCAACTCCATCAATAATCGTTAAATGAATTACCAGCAAATTCTGGTAGATCAATGTTATTCTTCACATGTCTCTCTTTAGTCACCGATACGCCGATTGCGTAACTCAAACGCCACTTGAGCTCATCTGTACTCGAGATCAGCATTTCGAATAAACTACTGTATCAGAATAAACTGTTCTTCATCCAAGTAAGATATTCTACTGTGTGTACTTTTATTACATGACATGCATCGTGAGATTCAGGATCACAAATAGGGTATAACTTTTACACAAAGCCAGCATTTTCACCTAATTAATTGTCGTTCAAAATCACCCATTTTTGATGCAAATCGCGTATACAAAATGCAATTAAATTAATGCAAATAATATAATTTGATGTGTAAATTTGGAGGTAGCCACGGTTCCGAATCTCAATCCTTGCAAAACACAGACATACATTCTGTAGCAAAGTGAAAATGAACAAGAGATTCTTTCCAAACTTGATTTTTCAATTTTTACCGATGAAAATTAATTTAATTTCAAGTTTCTAAATAATGTTTACATTTTTGTTATCAACAGAATACTGCAAAATTTGCCGTTTTTTGCCTACTGCTCGAAATTGACCGCAGATACGAGAAAATTGTCCAAATAAAAATTGTGCGATTTAATGCCATCTACAATATCAGGCAAATATTTACTCCATTTTCATCATAGTTAATGCAAAAATTACATTTGTCTATAACAAATTCGTACAAGTACTACAATAATGGAAATATGAACAGAATCAACATCTATACGTATGTAAACATTAATTTTGCAGAGGAAGGTATTCTTGCTATTTTTTCGTTGAATCGTAACTTGTCGACTTAGGGCCGGAAACATGTCACAGTCTTCACTTTTCGTCTTGAAAAAATTGACCAATCGTTTGGAATCGTGGGTATATCAGCAGCGGCAAATTCAGGGTATATTTCGTGTCAAAAGCTCATCCGCCTTTGTAGTAACCTCTTCGGTTTTTTCCACGTCCCTGTCCAATTTTGTTCATTTTTCTCGCAATTTATATCCATCTGTTTCGAACCTACTCGTTCTCAACTGCCCCCTTGGGTATGTCCGTCAGCCATCTCATGCCATCACGGGTGGGATCTCAAAATACAATTAAATCGATTGTCAGTCAGCTCATTTCAAAAACTATAATGCAGAGATCCCGGCGTCATCTTGCGGCCAAGTTGCTTTATTGTACATATGAAATCAATCAGACAACAGAGAACAGAAAGCAATATTTACCCACGGGCGAATACATTTTCTGCATATTTAAAAAAAAAGATCCATCAAGATCGGTGCAGAATTGAGCTTACGAAGTTGCAGGAAGAATTTTGGAGAATAGTACGTACATTCCAGCAACTATGTGAGCTCAATTTTGCATCGACCTTGATGCAACTTTTTTTTTTATCAAGTTGCAGAAAATTTATCCGCATCTGGGTAAGTATCGCTTCCTGTTCGCCGTTGTCTGGTTGATTTTACATCTACAATAAAACAATTTGACCGCAAGATGGCGCCACGCACACTGCTTTGAGCCTGCGGAGCGCCCTTAAGCTCTTTCACCGTCCTGACATCGGCTTGATATAGACTATGACCTCTGGAGTCGCCCCGAAATCTCCGTTGCATGGGACCACAAGTATGGAATCTCCCACGACGCAGCTGCTCCCATCGTCGTCGTCCGAGGCTTGGCATACTGTTAAGCGTACTCTTTCCTGGTTTGCGGTATTTGAGTCTCGGAGTGACATCGATGGCCCCGACCCCGTCGAGCTATCTGCCACTGGAAAGAAATTTACACGTCTGTTAGTCTCATACCAAAAATGTACATCATTTCTCAATCGACAAATCATCTTCGCCCTCACCTCGATCGTAAATTTGAGTATCAATTCCTCTTCTCGCCGACGCCAGCTCCGTTTCAGTGTTATCGGCAGAGAAAATCTGCGACCTACAACCTCCCTGGTTTTCAACGTCGCTCCAATCGCTAGTCGAAGATCCAACACCAGAGTCAGAGCCATTATCCGAGATCAATGCCACAAAGCCATCGCTATCATGCAACGGCTTCGAACCTCTATGTGGGTCGTGTACATGATGTTGTTGGTTTTCACCGTGGAAGGCTCGAGATTTTATGCAACTCTCGCCACTCGCAGATGTAGCGATCTCTCGGATAATGCCGTCATCATAGCCATAGAATTGTAACAACATCCACTTCCGCTTGAGCCTATCGTAAGTACCTGCGAGGGAAGGAGTAAGACAAGGATTCCAGAATATTGGCGGAAAGGATGGACAATCCTTATTTCCGAGATATGAGGTCACTCCAGAAAATCTTTCAGAAGAAATACTCGAAATTATAGAAGAAACGAGCGTCTGGCGAATGGGCCAATGCATATTATGCAGATGAGGTTTTCTCGACCACTTACACCGCCTTGGGTGTTCTGACTCGTATTCTATCAATCATCCTCTTTTCCATTCATTTCGTGCAGTCAGAACGCATCGATACCGTATCAATCAATAACATCACTCAACGTTGCCAAAAAGCGTCCCCTCGCAAGATATTCGATTCTGAATGCCGCGTGCAAGTTCCATTTCTAGTAGAGAGCCTTGCATTTGCCATCGACTCATCAAGGGTAGGACAATACTGTCCCGAACAATAGTCAACTCATCGGAGAAATCATTCGAGAAAATCTTTGAGAAAAAAAAATCGAAATCATAGAAGAAACGAGCGTCTGGCGAATAAGTAGATGCGTATCATGCAAATGAGGTTTTCTCGATTACTTGGTACACTGCCTTGAGTGCTCTCACTCGTATTTCAGCAATCATCCTCTTCTCCATTCATTCCGTGCAGTCAGGACACATCGATACCGTATCAATCGATAACATTACTCTACGTTGCCGAAAAGCATCCCCTCGCAAGATATTTGATCTCAATCGCTGCGTGTAAGTTCTATTTCTAGGAGAGAGTCTTGCATTTGCCATCGACTCCCCAAGTGTAAGACTATACTGCCCCAAACAATAGTCAACTCATCGGACACATCCACAGAGAGGATCATTGGAATGGAATTATCAATATTACGAGAGAAAAACGAACGCGCGGTGAAAGAGCATCAGTAAATTTTGCACATGAGGTTTTCTCGTTTTCTTGGTACAGATTACCGGGAACTTGGACTCAAATTCTATCAATGACTGCTCTTCTCCATTCATTTCGCTGAGTCAGGACACATCAATACCGTATAAATCAATAACATTATTCAACGTTGCTGAAAAGCGTCCCCTCGCAGGAAATTTGGTTTGAACCACGCGTATGAGCGCCATCCGTGTTGACGAGTCGTGAAATCACGGTCAAATCACTAAGTGTAGGACCATACTATCACAGACAATGGTCAACTCGTCGAAGAAATCATTCGAGAAAATCCTGGAGGAAAAAAAAACGAAATTATAGAAGAAACGAGCGTTTGGCGAATAGGTGAATGCGTATTATGCAAATGAGGTTTTCTCGATTACTTGGTACACTGCCTTAGGTGCTCCCACTCGTATTTTACCAATCATCCTCTTTTCCATTCATTTTGTGCAGTCAGGTCACATCGATACCGTGTCAATCAATAACATTACTCAACGTTGCTGATAGCGTCCCCTCGCAAGATATTCGATCCCAATCGCCGCGTGCAAGTTCCGTTCCTAGGAGAGAGTCTTGCATTTGCCATCGACTCATCAAGTGTAAGACCATACTGTCGGAATAAATAGTCAATTCATCGGACATCTCCGCAGAGAGAATTTTTGGAATGGAATATCCCATATTACGAAGGGAAAAAAGAGCGCGCGGTGGAAGGGATGGAATAAATTTTGCAGAGGAGATTTTCTCGTTTTTTTGGTACAGATTACCGAGAACTTGAACTCAAATTCTATCAACCACACCCTTCTCCATTCATTTCATAGAGTCGGGACACATCGATACCGTATCAATCAATAACATTACTCAACGTTGCTGAAAAGCATATCCTCGCAGGGAATTTCACCTGAACCACGCGTATGAGCGCCATCCATGTTGACGAGTCGTGGAATCGCGGTTGAATCACCAAGTGAAGGACCATACTATTACGAACAATGGTCAACTCATCGAAAATTCATTCGAGAAAATCTTAGAGAACAAAAAATCTAAATTATAGAAGAAACGAGCGTCTGGTGGATAGGTGGATGCGTATTATGCAAATGAGGTTTTCTCGATTACTTGGTACACTGCCTTGGGTGCTCTTTTCCATCCATTCCGTGGAGTCAGGACACATCGATACCGTATAAATCAATAACATTTCTCAACGTTGCCGAAAAGCGTCCCCTCGCAGGAAATTTGGTTTGAACCGTATTGCCCCACTAATTCATCACTCCGCACTTATCAACGCACAGCACGAGTAACTAACTCGGACTATCTCACGTCCTGACTCAATGATCGCTCCCACTTCGACTCTCTCCCAATCTCCACCAGGCAGCTGTCGACAACGTGCCATCCTCACTATCGCCCCAATTGGTGCTGATGTCGGCATCATTATGGATAGCGTCGCCTCGTTGATGAACCATTCCTCCGGCACAATCTCGACAGCGCGGCTTCGGATGCGAACAAGGAAAATCTACTTATTCTGCGGCTCAACCCGTGATCAGAGGAGTCTGCAGCAGTAGTATCAGTACCGATAACCTGTCGCAGTGTCACCTATCCAGCAGTCGCAGTCCGTGATTGTGTATCCACACCAAATGCCTCAAGCACAACTGAAGTGCTCCACGACGCACGCACATCTTGGTGGTCGGTTGGCCACCAAAAAAAGTGGGGTATTGAAAAAAATATATGTATTCCGAAGGCCCGCCCCGATACTTCTAACGGATCACAGTGCATCTTTCTTGGTGCGAGTTCCCACCACCACCATCCCCACATGTTTTAGCGGATACCGCGCCCCCCCCCCCCACTTTTCTCTTTCTCGATGTTCCTTCTTTGGACGCCAGACGGGTTAAGTAAACAGACCAATCTCGAAGTGTATCCAACCGGCGATCTGGATGCAGACAAAGGCCAACAACTGTCGATACCATCTTAGGAGGGAGCGACCGGCGCAAACAATTTCCTCCGTCGCCAGGTGCCCGCAATCTGGAACGTCCATAAATTTGTGACCATGGATTGGTTATTGCTCACAAATAACCCATGTTATTCCGTGCAGCGTGAAGTATGTACATCACGCTTCCTATACCTCCTCATGCCGCAACCTATGGCAGACCATGGTGACCTCTTTTAGAGTAACTGCACGTGAGAGTCGACACGTTAGCATTGAATTAACCGCGCAAGAAGTCAAATTGCTTCAGACTCAAAGACAGTGAGACCACTTGATCCAATGCCCAATCGAATCAGATATGGTATCAACTCTCGATCGGTCTTCGTCCATCCATTATCAGATGCACTTATTTCAGAATACACTCAAGAGTGCCAAAATCCTTCCTCCCCCACATTCCGCGCTACCGGATCGTCAACTCATATGAGAGGAGTATATCGCGTGGTGAGGAAGGGAAACCGATACTGCAGTACAGCATATTCACGCGTTGCGGCCTTCTTGATCTCCGATCGTCTCTGCAGCCTGGAATCTCTGTCAGCCCACTCACACCAGGTATAACGGTAAGTCAGGATTATGTCTTCAAGATCAATACGAAAAAAACACACCGGAGTCGTTGTAAAGACCAAAATACTGGATCATTTGTAAATCCGTCCCCTCGAAGCCGGGAAGTTGCGACGCTGTCACTCGATGATCGTCTATGCAGCCTGGACTTCCTTTCGGTCCCCTCACACTCACTCTAATGGGAATTCTGATGATCTCACTATCTCACTGAGATCCACACGAGAAGACACAAGGGAGATTGTTTAAACATTGTCATAACCGATCGAATGCGAATCCGTCCCCTCGAAGCTTACGTTTGCGACAAGCTTACACGATGATTGTGTATCCTGACTAATTTCTCTCTCGATCTGTTCAAACTAGTTTCAGTGGTTGTTTGGGATCATGATAACAATATGAACACTGGACAAAGAACGAGACTCCGTATAGAGACGGAAATACTCGACCAAATGCGAATCCGTCCCCTCGAAGCTTACGTGTTGCGCCAACCTTACTCGATGATCGTGTATTCTGCCTGATGTCTCTCTCGATACACTCACACTAGAGTGAATGGTACTTCATAATCGTGTTATGAAGACCAACACAGGAAGAAGCACGGGGCTTCGTGTACAAATGAAAACTCGCGAGCAGTTGTGAATCCGTCCCCTCAAAACCTACGCGTTTGCGATCTACAAGGCGCGCGCGACTTGTTCTACAAAATATGTTACTACCATTGAGGGTTTGTTGGCCCTACATCTAATTATGCCCCATTATTTCTGTTGATTCCCGATCCTTGATATGGTGTGGCGCATTTTTAAATCCAATGGCGCCAACGGCCTCAAAATTCTCAAAGTTCCTGGATCTGATTGACACGTCTATATATCAGTTACTAGGCGCACGCGACTCCCCCTACTAAATACGTTACTACCATTGAGGGTGTGTTGGCCCCACATCTAATTTTGAACTACGATCACGACTAGCGTAAGTAGGCCAAGTGTCATCTCAGAATAGACGGTCACGTCGCGATGGACGTGACGACCAGATTCAGACACTTTTACATTTTGAGGCCATTGACACGATAAGATTGGAAAATGCCTCACACAAAATCGAAGATCAGGAATCAATCGAGACGATGTGGCTAAGTTAGATGTGGAGCCAGGAAACCCTCGATGGTAGTAATGTATTTTCTGTAACAACTCGCGCCCGTCTCGTCACTGTTATATTCCTCATTCCTCCTGCCCTCTTCACTTTGCACGCAGATCGCGAAGCGTATGCATAGAAGCGACGGGTTGGCTTGGGGTTGGGTATTTCCATCTCTATACGGAGTCTCCTGATGTTTTCTGTGTTGGTCTTCATAACATGATTAAGAAATTCCGTTATGAGAAGCGTGAGTATGCTGGATAAATTTCAGGATGCACAGACGATAACAGAAAAAAAGGGTCAAAACGTGTATCGGTCGAGGGGACGGATTTGCAATTGCTCAAGTACCTCCATTCCTGCATGAGGTCACGTGTTGTTCTTAGTTCCGAACTACCGCTATCCCTAGTGTAAGGGGAAGTGTAATTTCAGGCTGCAAGGTTACGTCGCGATAAGCGTGACAACCAGATCCGGACACTTTTGAAATTTGAGTCCGTTGGCACCATTGGATTTGAAAATGCGCCACACCGAATCAAAGGTCAGGAATCAACGGAAATAGTGGGGCAAAGTTAGAAGTGGGGCCACCAAACCCTCAATGGTAGTAACGAATCTAGTAGAAGAAGTCGCGTGCGCGTAGTAACTGATAAATAGACGTGTCGACCAGATGCAGGATATTTGAAATTTTGAGCCAGTTGGCACCATTGGATTGGGAGATGCGCCATATCGAATCAGAGGTCAGGAATCAACGGAAATAATGGGGCGAACCTAGATGTGGGGCCAACAAACCTTGAATGGTAGTACCATATTCTGTCGAAAAAGTCGCGCGCGCCTCGAAGATTGCGAACGCGTATGCTTCGAAAGGACGGATTCACAATTGCTCGCGAATTTTCAATAGTACACGATGCCCCGTGCTCTTTCCTGTGTTGGTCTCCATAACACGATTACGAAGTACCATCAACGCTAGTGTGAGTGTATCTAGAGAGACATCAGGCAGAACACACGATCATCGAGTAAGGTTCGCGCAACACGTAAGGCACTGTCTATAGTGGGTTCTGGGCGCGCTGGTTCCCGACGTGCGGGAGGTCCGGGCGCGCGAGATTTCGCGAGTTTCCCGGCGCGCCGGTAGAGTGTGTCTGAGCGCGCTGGCGATCCTGGGCGCGCCGGCGAGTTTTCCGGCCGAACGCGGGATCACTTTTGGAATCTTTACAACCCACAGATGTTTTGGTTCAAGTGCATGAGAGCTACAGTCGATGCTAACTCATAAACCGTCAATAAAACGCGAATCTTTGGATTTCAATGGCGTAACCACATCCTTTACCCCACGCTCGTTTGCAGGAACGTAACCCAATTTGAATGATGAGAATCGGACCATCATAACTGGATGGGCTCAGATTTTGATTAATCGATTCAAATGACTAAGAATTCAGCTCACCGAGTTGTGATTATCCGATTTTTATCATTCAAGTTTGCTTATGATCCTCCGATTGAACAGGTGGTGGGAAATAGGGTAACACCACCCGAATGCAAATGCGAAAATTTGCAGATTTTTTTCAGCTTGCGGAGATAACGATCTGGCGAGTGCAGTTTGGATGTGACGGCTTCTCTGGGCGCGCCGGCAAGCTGAGCGCGCAATCTCGGATCTTTACAACCCAATGGCATACGCCAGACAGATGCTGAGCCCCTATACCTCCGCAAGCAAGGGTCATTATCCACAGCTCATCAATAGCTGATGCAGTAAACGAGCTGTGCGCGTCGCCAATAGTACTCTCTTTCGTCCGATCGTTATCTCTGGAAACTGCAAATTTTTGCATTCGGGTGATGTTACCCTATTTCCGACCTCCTGCTCAATCGGAGGATCATAAGCAAACTTGAATGATAGAAATCGGATAATCACAACTCGGTGAGCTGAATTCTTAGTCATTTGAATGGATTGATCAAAATCTGAACCCATCCAGTTATAATGGTCCGATTTCCATCATTCAAATTGGGTTACGATCTTCCAATTCAGCGTGGGGTAGAGAATGAGGTTACGCGATTCAAATTCAGAAATTAGCGTTTTTTGACGGTTTATGAGATAGCATCGACTGTAGCCCTCATGCACTTGAACCAAAACATCTGTGGGTTGTAAAGATCCCCAAAAGAGATCGCGCGTTAGGCCGGAAAACTCGCTGGCACGCCCAGAAACTCTCCCCCGGCGCGCGAAAAATGGCGAGATCCCGGCGCGCGGAGGGCCCGGGCGCGCCAGCAAAATTCGAGGAAATGGCTCGATATGGATAATGCCTGAGCTTCAAGGGGACGAATTCGCATTTGGTCGAGTATTTCCATCTCTATACGGGGTCTCGTTATTTTGCGGTGTTGCTCTTGATAACATAATTTTTAATAACCACTATCACCAGTGTGGATGGACTGAGTGTAAATCCAGGCTCCAAGTTAAGCCGCGATTCCCAGCTAGATCGCGAGTAGCGACTGGATCCGGAAGCTTTTCGATTTTGAGGCCGTTGGCGCCATTGGATTTGAAAATGCGCCACACCAAATTAAAGATCAGGAATCAACGGAAATGATGGGGCAAAATTAGATGTGGGGCCAACAAACCCTCGATGGTAGTAACGTATTTAGTAGAAGAAGTCGCGTGCGCCTAGTAACTGATATATAGACGTGTCTACCAGATGCAGGAACTGCGAAATTTTCAGGCAGTTGGCACCATTGGATATGAAAATGCGCCACATCCAATCAGAGGTCAGAAATCAACGTAAATAATGGGGCGAAGCTAGATGTGGGGCCAACAAACCCACAATGGTAGTAACATATTTTGTAGAACGAGTCGCGCGCGCTTCGTGGATCGCGAACGCGTAGGGTTCGAGGGGACGGATTCACAATTGCTCGCGAGCTTCCATTTGTACACGAAGCTCCGTGCTTTTTCCTGTGTTGGTCTTCATAACACGGTTACGGAGTACCATTAATGCTAGTGTGAGTGTATCGAGAGAGACTTCAGGCAGAATACACGATCATCGAGTAAGGTTGGCGCAACACGTAAGCTTTGAGGGACGGATTCGCATTTGGTCGAGTATTTCCATCTCTATACGGAGTCTCGTTATTCTTCGGTTTTGATCTTGATAACATAATTCTTAATAGCCACTATCACTAGTGTGGGTGGACCGAGTGTTATTCCCAGGCTGCAAAGTTACGCCGCGATTCCCGGCTAGATCGCGAGTAGTGACTAGATCCGGACACTTTTCAATTTTGATGCCGTTGGCGCCATTGGATTTAAAAATGCGCCACACCAAATCAAAGACCAGGGAACAACAGTAATAATGGGACAAAATGAGATGTGGGGCCAACAGACCCTCAATGGTAGTAACATATTTCGTAGAAGAAGCCGCGTGCGCCTAGTAACTGATAAATAGACGTGTCGACCAGATGCAGGAACTTTGAAATCTTGAGGCAGTTGGCACCATTGGATTTGAAAATGCGCTACATCAAATCAGAGGTCAGGAATCAACGGAAATAATGGGGCGGAGCTAGATATGGGGCCAACAAACCCTCAATGGTAGTAACATATTTTGTAGAACAAGTCGCGCGCGCCTCATAACTGTTATATTCGTCATTTCGTCCGCTTTCTCTGGTTTGCACCGAAATCGCGAATGCGTATGCTTCGAGGGGACGGATTCACATTCGCTCAAGTATTTATATTTGTACACGAAGCCCCGTGCTTTTGTCTGTGTCGGTCTTCTCACACGATTACGGAGTACCATTATCACTAGTGTGAGCAGATGAGAAGAGGAATCAGGCAGAATACTCGATCATCGAGTAAGGTTGGCGCGACACGTAAGCATCGAAGGGACGAATTCGCATTTGGTCGAGTATTTCCGTCTCTATACGGAGCCTCGTTCTTTTTCCAGGGTTCATATTTTCATCATGATCCCAAACAACCACTGAAACAAGTGTGAGCAGATCGAGAGAGAAATTAGGCAGGATACACAATCATCGTGTAAGATTGGCGCAAACGGAAGTTTCGAGGGAACGGATTTGCATTCGATCGGTTATGACACTGTTTTAACGATCTCCCTCGTGTCTTCCTATGTGGATCTCAGTGAGCTAATCAGAACTCACATTAGAGTTAGTGTGAGGGGACCAAAAGGGAGTCCAGGCTGCACAGACGATCATCGAGTGAGAGCGTCGCAACGGGTAGGCTTCGAGGGGACGGATTTACAAATGATCAAGTAATTTGGTGTTTACAACGACTCCGGTGTGTTTTTTTGTATTGATCTCGAAGTCGTAATCCTGACTTACCGTTATACCTGGTGTGAGTGGGCTGACAGAGATTCCAGGCTGCAGAGACGATCGGAGATCAAGAAGGCCGCAACGCGTGAATATGTTGTACTGCAGTATCGGTTTCCCTTGCTCACCACGCGATATACTCCTCTAATATGAGTAGACGATCCGATAGCGCGGATTAGGGGGGAGGAAAGATTTTTGCACCCTCGGGTGTATTCTAAAATAAGTGCATCTGATAATGGATGGACGAAGACTGATCGAGAGTTGATACCATATTTGATTCGATTGGGCATTGGATCAGGTGGTCTCGCTGTCTTTGGGTCTGAAGAAATTTGACTTTTTGCACGGTTTATGTTAGTGGTAACGTGTCGACTCTCACGTGCAATTACTCTAAAAGAGGTCACCATGGTCTGCCATAGGTTGCGGCATGAGGAAGTATAGGTGGCGTGATGTACATACTTCACTCTGCACGAAATAACATGGGTTATTTGTGAGCAATAATCAATCCATGGTCCCAAATTCATGAAAGTTCCAGATTGCGGGTATCTGGCGACGGGGAAAATTTTATGCGCCGGTCGCTTTCTCCAAAGATGGTATCGACAGTCGTTGGCCTTTGTCTGCATCCAGTACGCCGGTTGGATACACTTCAAGATTGGTCTGTTTACTCAACCCGTCTGGCGCCGAAAGAGGGAACCTCGAGAAAGAAAAAAATGAGGGGGGGGAGGGGGCGCGGTATCCGCTAAAACATGTGGTGATGGTGGTGGTGGGAACTCGCACCTAGAAAGATGCACTGTGATTCGTTAGAAGTATTTGGGCGGGCCTTTGGAATACATATATTCTTTCGAACACCCCACTTTTTTGGGTGGCCAACCGTCCACCAGGATGTACGTGCGTCGTGGAGCACTTCAGTTGTGCTTGAGGCATTTGGTGTGGATACACAATCACGGACTGCGACTGCTGCAGATTCCTCTGATCACGGGTTGAGCCGCAGAATGAGTCGATTTTTCCTTGTTCGCATCCGGGGCCGCGTTGTCGAGTATGTTCTGGAGGAATGGTTCATCAACGAGGAAACGCTATCCATGATGATGCCGATTTCAGCACCAATTGAGGCGATGGTGAGGATAGCACGTTGTCGACAGCTGCCTGCTAGAGATCCGGAGAGAGTCGAAGTGGGAGCGATCATTGAGTCAGGAGGTGAGATTGTCCGAGTTAGTTACTTGTGCTGTGCGTTGATAAGTGCGGAGTGATGAATTAGTGGGGCAATACGGTTCAAACCAAATTTCCTGCGAGGGGACGCTTTTCGGCAACGTTGAGAAATGTTATTGATTTATACGGTATCGATGTGTCCTGACTCCACGGAATGAAATGAAAAGAGCACCTAAGGCAGTGTACCAAGTAATCGAGAAAACCTCATTTGCATAATATGCTTCCACCCATTCGCCAGACGCTCGTTTCTTTTGTAATTTCGATTTTTTTTCTAAAAAATTTTCTCGAGTGATTTCTTCGACTAGTTGACCATTGTTTGTAATAGTATGGTCCTACACTTGGTGATTTGACCGCGATTCCACGACTCGTCAACACGGATGGCGCTCATATGCGTGGTTCAAACCAAATTTCCTGCGAGGGGACGCTTTTCAGCAACGTTGAATAATGTTATTGATTCATACGGTATCGATGTGTCCTGACTCTATGAAATGAATGGAGAAGGGTGTGGTTGATAGAATTTGAGTTCAAGTTCTCGGTAATCTGTACCAAGAAAACGAGAAAACCTCTTCTGCAAAATCTACTGCTGCTCTTTCACCGCGCGTTCGTTTTTTTTCGTAATATTGAAAATTTCATTCCAAAGATCCTCTCTGTGGATGTGTCCGATGAGTTGACTATTGTCTGGGACAGTATAGTCTTACACTTGATGAGTCGATGGCAAATGCAAGACTCTCTCCTAGGAATAGAACTTGCACGCGGCGATTGAGATCAAATATCTTGCGAGGGGACGCTTTTCGGCAACGTAGAGTAATGTTATTG
The DNA here is from genome assembly GCA_029851415.1 of Eretmocerus hayati. Classification (NCBI taxonomy): domain Eukaryota; kingdom Metazoa; phylum Arthropoda; class Insecta; order Hymenoptera; family Aphelinidae; genus Eretmocerus; species Eretmocerus hayati. Next base: position 47,599,085 of record CM056744.1, read on the forward strand.
ATTGATACGGTATCGATGTGTCCTGACTGCACGGAACGAATGGAAAAGAGGATGATTGGTGAAATACGAGTGAGAGCACCCAAGGCAGAGTACCAAGTAATCGAGAAAACCTCATTTGCATAATACGCATCCACTTATTCGCCAGATGCTCATTCTTCTATAATTTCGATTTTTTTTTCTCAAAGATTTTCTGGAATGATTTCTTCGATGAGTTGACTATTGTTTGGGACAGTAGTGTCCTACCCTTGATGAGTCGATGGCGAATGCAAGGCTCTCTACTAATAATGGAACTTGCACGCGGCGTACAGAATCGAATATCTTGCGAAGGGACGCTTTTCGGCAACGTTGAGTGATGTTATTGATTGATACTGTATCGATGTGTCCTGACTGCACGAAATGAATGGAAAAGAGGATGATTAATAGAATACGAGTCAGAACACCCAAGGCGGTGTACCAAGTGGTCAAGTAAACCTCATCTGCATAATATGCATCGGTTCATTCGCCAGACCCTCGTTTCTTCTATAGTTTCGAGTATTGCTCCTGGAAGATTTTCTCGAGTGAACTCATATCTCGGAAATAAGAAATAAGAAACCAGGGAGGTTGTAGGTCGCAGATTTTCTCTGCCGATAACACTGAAACGGAGCTGGCGTCGGCGAAAAGAGGAACTGATACTCAAGTTTACGATCGAGGTGAGGGCGAAGATGATTTGTCGATTGAGAAATGATGTGCATTTTCGGTATGAGACTAACAGATGTGTAAATTTCTTTCCAGTGGCAGATAGCTCGACGGGGTCGGGGCAATCGATGTCACTTCGAGACTCAAATACCGCAAACCAGAAAAGAGTACGCTTTACAGTATGCCAAGCCTCGGTCGACGACGATGGGAGCAGCCACGTCATGGGAGATTTCATACTCGTGGTCCCATGCAACGGAGATTTTGGGGCGACTACAGAGGTCATAGTCCATATCGAGCCGGTATCAGGACGGTGAACGAGCTTAAGGGCGCTCCGCAGGCTCAAAGCAGTGTGCGTGGCGCCATCTTGCGGCGAAATTGTTTTATTGTAGATGTAAAATCTACCAGACAACGGCGAACGGAAAGCGATACTTACCCAGATGCGGATAATTTTTCTGCAACTTGATGAAAAAAAAGTTGCATCAAGGTCGATGCAAAATTGAGCTCACATAGTTGCAGGAATGTACCTACTATTCTCCAAAATTCTTCCTGCAACTTCGTAAGCTCAATTCTGCACCGATCTTGATGGATCTTATTTTTTAAATATCCAGAAAATGTATTCGTACGTGGGTAAATATTGCTTTCCGTCCTCTGTTGTCCGATTGATTTCATATGTACAATAAAGAAACTTGGCCGCAAGATGACGCCGGGATCTCTGCATTACAGTTTTTGAAATGAGCTGACTGACGATCGATTCAATTGTATTCATACGTCCATACGTAGAAACAGCGTATATCTGCGTACAGACGTATAAAACGGCGTACGCGTCTCGTGCGGAAACATTTTTACTTCGGAAAAACCAAGCTGGACGGTGCCATCGCCCACGTCCAGCTCGGTTTCCCGGTGGGGAAAATGTTTCCAACACTCGACGCGTAATGTACCATTTCAGATCCCACCCGTGCTGGCATGAGATGGCTGACGGACGTACCCAAAGAGGCGGTTGAGAACGAGTAGGCTCGAAACAGATGGATAGAAATTGCGAGAAAAATGGACAAAATTGGACAGGGACGTGGAAAAAACCGAAGAGGTTACTACAAAGGCGGATGAGCTTTTGACACGGAATATACCCAGGATTTGCCGCTGCTGATATACCCACGATTCCAAACGATTGGTCAATTTTTTCAAGAGGAAAAGTGAAGACTGTGACATGTTCCCGGCCCTAAGTCGACAAGTCACGATTCAACGAAAAAATAGCAAGAATACTTTTTTCTGCAAAATTAATGTTTACATACGTATAGATGTTGATTCTGTTAATATTTTCATTATTGTAGTACTTGTACTGATTCGTTATAGACAAATGTGATTTTTGCATTAACTATGATGAAAATGGAGTGAACAATCGCGTGATATTGTAGATGGCATTAAATCGCACAATTTTTATTTGGACAATTTTCTCGTATCTGCGGTCAATTTCGAGCAGTAGGCGAAAAACGGCAAATTTTGCAGTATTTTGTTGACAACAAAACTGTAAACATTATTTAGAAACTTAAAATTAAATTAATTTTCATCGGTAAAAATTGAAAAGTCAAGTTTGGAAAGAATCTCTCGTCCATTTTCACTTTGCTACAGAATGTATGTCTGTGTTTTGCAAGAATTGAGATTCTAAACCGTGGCTACCTCCAAATTTACACATCAAATTATATTATTTGCATTCATTTAACTGCATTTTGTATACGTGGTTTTGCATAAACAATGGGTGATTTTGAACGACAATTAATTAGGTGGAAATGCTTGCTTAGTGTAAAAGTTACACCCAATTTGTGATCCTGAATCTTGCGATACATGTCATATAATAAAAGTACACACACTAGAATATCTTACTTGGATGAAGAACAGTTTATTCTGATACACTAGATTATTCGAAATGCTGATCTCGAGTACAAATGAGCTCAAGTGGCGTTGGAGTTACGCAATCGGCGTATCGGTGACTAGAGAGAGACATGTGAAGAATAACATTGATCTACCAGAATTTGCTGGTAATTCATTTAACGATTATTGATGGAGTTGGCAACTTATAAGTGGAAGCGCGTTTGAAACCGATGGATCGAATAATAATATGAATGAATGTAAAATGTCCCACTGCAAGCTGGGTCGATCGTATTTTGGGTACTCGGTTTTAAGTGGAATTATATATCTATGCGATAAGATAATATAAATAAAATTGTCACTTTTGAACACAAATCTTGTACCAATCATTGAAGCCCGAACCATGAATCCGCAATGCTCGAAATGAACGTACACAAATGTTAGTAAGCCTGCAGGAAACGTTTCTGAAACGCTGGGCACGGCCTTCCCCAGAATGGTTTCATTCGTAACGTGGCGGAAACGTTTAGGACCGATCCGCTGCACGCAGCCCTGCGGTGGGCATCCCGGCTAATTCGGTATGGGCGAAATGTTTCCGAAATCGCTGTGAATGTTTCAAAAAACATGACATTCAAACGTTTCTCAGACGTTTCCGAAACCACCCTGAAACGTTCTTATGAAACGTTTCAAGGTTTCAAATGAAACTTCAGAGAAACGTTTCTGAAACGGACGGTGCTACGTGGGATAGAAGACCGGCACACGCACTTGACTATATCTATACCTACGACACCATAGCTGGAAGAGGGCAGCAGCTCTCGGACTCATCGTCGGTCTTAACTCAATCATCGCAACATCCAGCAGTAGATCCAGCAGCATAAAACCATCATTACATTACAGCTTTGGCTCTCGTCGCGATTAGCTCTCTCAAAATATATTGCATCATTTCATTCAACTTCTGATTTTACAATTCATTTATTTTAAATCAATTATCCTTCCGGACGGTTATTTCGTACTTCCCGCTCGTGCCGAAATACCCACGTAATACTGTCCGCAATCAGCCGGGTTTGTTCGGCGTGGTAAAGTTGACGTCGTAGATTGGGATTGACCGCATTATTACCTACTCCCGTGAGTGCCCACAAGTATGCCCATGGCCATATGAGCTGCATCTGCATAACATTGTTTTTTAAGGTAGTTGTACACCAAAATTATTCATCAACAGAATTTCTCGAGATTCTGCAGAGAGATAGTTCTAATATCGAAGAGTACGTGTGCAAAATTCCAGAACGGCTGACCATCCCGTTTGAGAGTATCGATCGTCAAAATTTGACCAGTTTTGCACGTTTTTAACATTGCGCTTATGGGAGCGGGCCCCAAAAACAGCACAAAAATGGGTCCAGCGCAAAACCTGATCAACAGAAAATGGTGGGACTGCGAGAGATCCGAGTTTATGTATCAATGAATCATATGGCCAAGCCTGGAGATGATGGACCACGTCGTTTTTAGTAATTGTTCATACAAAGCGTAGAATGCAAAAAATGCGACACGTGATTTCGATTTTAGGGTAGAAAACTTTGGAAACCATGCCTGATTCTGTTCAGGAAGGCTTAGATGATCGTTTTTGTTTGTTGTTTGATGAAAAAAAGTACAGTTATTAACAATAATAATAATTTTGAATATTTTGATGTGGGCAAAAAAGTGAGGTTAAGTCTCTCTGACTCACGTAGTTGGTGTACAACTACCTTAACGATTTCTCATTTTGGAATTTCGGCAGCTGACAAATTCGGTGCCGCAGGATCACTAAACTTTATTCCCATGCGAGCGTGCACAGCTGTGCACAGCCATGCACTAGACTAGTAGTCAGTCGGCTGCGGTGTTGTTGTGTACCCTTATATTATTTGATACTTAATAACAACATGTGGCACAAATGAAATCATAACAATTTATGCGAATTGTGAAAGTGAGTCTCAGACACGTCCCTCAGTTGCTAGACCGATACCCAAAGGCAACACCGACTTCTCCATGTGTTTTTCCTTTCATCAGATGAGTATTTACCGAGTTCAAATAAGGATGATCTGAATGAAATAGAAGAACTCTGTTCTTGGTGAAGAGATTCCACTTCATTTTCAGGTTTCTGGTGTATGGTAATACAATGGAAATGATGAAGCCATATAGAGGTCTTGATACCACTGGCCTTAATCGATACTGAAAAACATGTAACCGGCAGACTATAGTTGGATGATTTCACCACTCAATATCCATATCTTTCCATTCAGTCCCAAAACCCAGTGAATCATTCGAACCCCCAAGTACAGCAAGGGTGAATGAGGAGTTTATGTGGACAAATTGGATATTTAGACACGTACTTCTCATTTCATAGTCTTCAATATTTCAACGTCATGGTGCATGTTGTACAAAAATTATAAGTTGTTTAGTTGAGAAGAAATCCTTATCCGCTTCTATGAGATTATCTTATGTTGACTCAAGATGGAACATTCTTTATAAACTCAACCGTAAAATTTCAGGTATTCCAGCTGTAGTCAGATTCATAACTGGAATATAAACATTCTATAAATTTTGCCACTACACTAGTCTGTGCTGACTTTGAATATTGGTGTCGATCCCTTGGCACGTTTGTTGCCATTATCACTTTGTAAACAGTGTTCATCATCACAGACCAAACAATCTGAAGCATATCAGAGGAATATGGTTGTTTTGGGAGACTCAAGAGTGAGTTTCTGACAATGTGAGTAGAGACTGCAAAGGAACATAAATAATTGAGAGGAACATTTTTTTTTATTACAGATTACATCAGCACTGAGCAAGCCTTTGAGTAATGGATTTAGTTAAATGAACACTTCTCTTCCTATTGAATGATATGCAAACTCTTTGGTCATATTTTACCATCTGCAGTATTGGAGTCAGTGACAGTATCAGTGATATCGGAGTGGACTTGGTTTATTCTGTCACAAGATTGGTGTGATCTATACTGAGATATAATACCATTGTGTATTTTGAGAGAACCATCACTTCTCATGATCTGTATAAGGAATAAAGAGTCATCTCTATCGAGAGAAGATTTTTCTGTGCTGGTACAATCTGCAACAAGAACATGTCTCATTTCATCCTTCATGTTATTCACCAGTCGTCAGAGTACCCAAACAATTCATTCTTCTGCTAAGCTTCAGATTGGTTGATTAATAGTGTTGGACACAATGTACAAAAGGCGAATGGCAACAACCGTACCAAGCGACTTACACCAATTCGCAAAGTCAGCACAGATTGGTGTAGTGACAAAATATATAGAATCTTTTTATTCCAGTCATGAATCTGACTACACCTGAAATTCCTGAAATTTTATGGTTGACTTTATGAAGAATGTTTCATCTTGTGTCAACGTAAGATAACCTCATAGAAGAAGATAAGGATTTTTTCTTAATTGAACAGTTTACAGTGACATGTGTGAAATATGCACCATGATGTTGAAACACAGAGAACAATGAAGTGAAAAATACCTGTCTGAGTATATCCAATTCGTCCACATGAACTTGCACCGTTCCCCCTTGCTGTACTTGGGGATTCGAATGCTTCACTGGGTTTTGGGACTGAATGGAAACATATGCACATGAAGCACCACATGAGGTGGTGACAGCATCATATTATGGTCTGCCAATTACATGTTTTTGAGTATTGATGAAGGTCAGTGGTATCAAGCCCTGTATGACTTCATCATATCCACTGTATTCTCATATACCAGAAACCTGAAAATGAAGTGGGATCTCTTCACCAAGAACAGAGTTCTTTTATTTCATTTAGATCATCCTTATTTGAACTTGGTAAATACTCATCTGATGAAAGGAAAAACATATGGAGAACTCGGTGTTGCCTTTGTTCATCGGTCTAGCAACTACCTATCCCGGGGAAGTGTTCGAGCCTCATATTTTCTCATAATTTCATTTCATTTGCGACATATTGTGGAGTTTGGAGTTTTGAACGGCACACCGACACAACACTGCAGACTTACAGTCGCTATATATAGTACTGAACTGTCTAGGGACCCTAACTAGATGACGAACAAACCCGGCTGGATTGCTGACAGTCGGATCGGCGGCAGACAGCAATCAAGTGACATCGATTTGAACGGGCGTCCGAATCATTCCCAATTTCAATCGACTCTCAAAAAAAATTCATAGCGTTTAAAAATATTCTGTTTTCACAGAAGTTATTCTTTTTATATCGACTATCGACTGCATAAGCTAGAACATTTTAATCTGACACATGCGTGTTCCCTCAACATATTTATCTCGCGAAAAAATTTGAGCAAATGTGCTGCTACTCTTGAAGGATAAAAAAAGACGCATCGTGTTATATGTACGCTTGGTAGTAAGAAAGATGGAGGGAGGAGGAGGGAGTACGTGAAGATATAGGAGCTGAAATTCTGTCACGGATGAATGAATGATCGATATGTTGTTACGGCTCCGAAGATCTTGAGCCAGAGTTCAGACTTCCATCATAGGTCTCATTTTTTCCAGTTCTTACCTTCAGCTGACGGTGAAAATCCGGCAGCGTTTGTTTTCTCCGTCAGTGGTCAGCGGTAGATGATTTTTGAATACCGACAGCCCTGGGGGATCAGCTCAGAGACATTTCACGAAGCGACGAACATCAGGCGATGCAAACCGTTGTCAAGTTCGATGGCTTGCCCCATGCCGAGCATGTTCGAACCGCGTACTCGGTTTGAAAACCCACATGCTCCAGGACCATGAGAGCTCAATTCCATCAGGAGGGAGCAGGAGGGAGTCCCGCATTCCACATGCCGGCAAATGGCGAGATCCCCTCCCACGTGTTTGTTTGATCACGGTTCACGCTCAACTGCACAGCGCGCTCCTAAAACGAGTCTCGACTCGATCGCGGTAATGAGTTTAGGGACCCTAGCGGTAATGCGGAGCTCGCGCCAGCGGAAAGATGAGTGACATGATGACAATGCTCGAATTCGCCTGCGTGACTCGATGGATTCAAAAGTAGAATTTCAGCTGGCAACGAGCAGAGAAAATTTCTTTATCCCTTATCGACTGATGAGGCCAGAGGCGGAGGCAGGGTCTTGAGCCATGCCTATTCGAGTTCCGTTAGTTTTACATTGAATCTGAGGCTCTTGAGCTCACGGTTGTTGATGAAGCATAACAAACTCAAATCTATTCCGTACTTCCTGAGTATTCAACAACGATCGATGCGATAGATAGTGAGTTTTCGCAGTGAAAGTGTATATATACATATTGGGGTGTCCCTTATTTCCCAAACTCTGCCAATCCTTGCTCCCCCCATTCGGATATCTTCTATATGATAGAAGAACCAAGGGAAAAAAATTTTCAGACCCCTCGGAAGTGATAGAATAGTGCCGCACAGAGCATCAAGTTCCGAATTTTGACTCGAGAATTACGATTTTCACGGCTTTCTTGTCCTGATGTTCGACCTCGTATGAGGTAGTGTTTTGGGTCTAAAACGATCGAGGATACATTATTTGACGTAAAATTTTGCGCCCAATTCAAATTCATCGTTATTCCTTAAGTACAGAGACACCCAGTATGTCAAAACTCATTTTTTTCGCCAAAAAACGGATTTTAGTAAGTTTTCCTCGTCTGTTTAGAGTATGTCGGTCGCTGTGGACTCTATCAGTAATAGTTAAAACCATCATAATTCACGTAAAATTTTACGCTGAATTTAAATTAATCGTTATTTTTGTGGTACAGAGACACCCAGTATGTCAGAACTCATTTTTTCCGCCAATAAACGAATTTTAGTACGTTTTGCTCGTCTGTTCCGGATATGTCGGTTACTGTGGACTCCATCAGTAATAGTCAAAACCATCATAATTCACGTGAAATTTCACGCTGAATCCAAATTTATCGTTATTTTTGAGGTACAGAGGCACCCAGTAAGTCAAAACTCATTTTTTCCGCCAAAGAACGAATTTTAGTACGTTTCTCTTGTCTGTTTCGGGTATATCGGTTGCTGTGGACTCCATCAGTGATAGTCGAAACCATCTTGATGAACATGAAATTCCACCCTGAATCCGAATTCAGCAAGATTTTTGAGGTAGAGAGACATCCAGTAGGTCAAAGCGTACTCTTTCGTCAAAAAAACCAAGTTCACCACGTTTTTTTCGTCCATTTTGGATATTACGGTTGCTATGGACTCCATCAGTAATATCCAAGACCATCTGACTTTGCGTAAGATCTCATGTTGAATTAAAAATCATCATCTCATTCACGATAAAATTGATCCCAACACAATAAAAATGTGCATTCAACAGGAGATATATTCCCACAGATGTTTATGCGATTGTTCAAGCCTATTGATCGAATATCTTCTTCCAGAATAAAAAGTCTCCCTCCACTACGAGCTGATCAACTCGGAGTGAACAGCATCGATTAGCAGTCGAATATTGGTTCAAACATCACCTTTCCGAGATCCTATGACATCAGATGGATATTTGATCGCCTCAGTTCGGACTTTATGGTTCATGAAAATTATATCGAAGTAAGGAAATCCCCTCAAGAATTTTTAGTTCAATCTGAAGCATCCCGATATGGATTTATGCAATAGGAATGGAATGTCCGCTGCCATCAGTTTGCAAGGCAGTATTTGGCAAGGATCGCATTACACAATGCATGGTCCGAAAGTTGTCTTCAGCACTGAAGAAGATTACAAATTCTGATTGGAAGCGTTTTTGTCCTGTACCGCGGATAGGTTCTTTGGAAATGTATGGCCAAATTTTCAATTCAAGATGATAAATTCTAATTTAGGACAGTTATCTGGAGCGATCATGATCGCGGGATCTGCGTAGTCTTGCAGTTCTAGTTCGGAGACACTTCGGAATTGAGAAATTTATGAGCGGTAGTACTGTCCTTCCTCGGCCAGATGAGACTAGAGAAATGTGATAAAATCTGTTTTCACGCGGAAAATGAGTTTTGACATACTGGGTGTCTCTGTACCTCAGAATCGAGGATGAATTCGGATTCAACGTGAAATTCTACGTAAATCTGATTATTACAGATGGAGTCCACAGCGACGATATAACCGAAACAAACGAGAAAAACGTACTAAATCCGTTTTTTGGCGGAAAAAAATGAGATTTGACATACTGGGTGTCTGTTCCCCAAGAATGAGGATAAACTTAGACTCAGCATGAAAGTTCACAGAAATTTAGTTGGTTTCGACTCTCACAAATGGAATCCACAGCGACCGATATATCCGAAACAGACGCGAACGTGCTGGAATCTGTTTTCACGCAGAAAAATGAGTTTTGACATACTGGGTGTCTCTGTACCTCAATATTAACGACGAATCTGGGTTCAGCGTGAAATTTTACGTGAATCCATGATGGTTTCACTATTAGTGATAGAGTCCACAGCAACCGATCTACCCTGAACAGACGAGAAAAATGTACCAAACTCCGTTTTTCGACGAAAAAAATAAGTTTTGACATACTGGGTCTCTCTACCTCAAGACTCAAGGATGGGGATGAATTTTGATTTGGCGTCAAATTTCACGTGAATCCAGATGGTTGTGACTATGACAAATGGAGTCCAAAGAGACCGAGATATCCGAAACAGACGAGAACAACGTGACAAAATTCGCTTTTCAGCGAAAAAAAATGAGTTTTGACATACTCGGTGCCTCTGTACCTCCAAAATAACGATGAATTTGGATTCAGCATGAAATTCCACGTGAATTATGATGGTTTTGACTATTACTGATGGAGTCCACAGCAACCGACATATCCGGAACAGACGAGAAAAACGTACTAAAATTCGTTTGCGGCGGAAAAATGAGTTTTGACATACTGGGTGCCTCTGTACCACAAAAATAACGATGAATTCGGATGCAGCATGAAATTCCACGTGAATTATGATGGTTTTGACTATTACTGATGGAGTCCACAGCAACCGACATATCCGGAACAGACGAGAAAAACGTACTAAAATTCGTTTGCGGCGGAAAAATGAGTTTTGACATACTGGGTGCCTCTGTACCACAAAAATAACGATGAATTCGGATTCATCGTAAAATTTCACGTGAATACTGATGGTTTTGACTATAACTCATTGAGTCCACGGCGGCCGACATCCTCTAAACAGACGAGAAAAACGTACCAAAATCCATTTTTTGGCGAAAAAAATGAGTTTTGACATACTGAATTTCTCCGTACTCAAGAAATGACGATGAATTTGGATTGGGCGCAAAATTTTACGTCGAATAATGTATCCTCGATCGTTGGTTAGACCCAAAACACTACCTCATACGAGCTCGAACATCAGGACAAGAAAGCCGTGAAAAACGTAATTCTCGAGTCAAAATTCGGAACTTGATGCTCTGTGCGGCACTATTCTATCACTTCCTAGGGGTCTGAAAATTTTTTTCCCTTGATTCTTCTATCATATAGAAGATATCCGAATGGGGGGAGCAAGGATTGGCAGAGTTTGGGGAATAAGGGACACCCTAATATGTATATATCACACTCGGATTGTCATGATCCATGAATTTTAGTTCATCGCATCTTTGGCACAGACTAATTTGAACATTTTTACCGTATAATTTATTGCATGCTCGACAATGGCTTTCATATCCTCCACGTGTTTCGTTAGTAAATGATTCTGATTATACGAATAATAATAATTCTATGAATCTATTACTGATGTATGTTGCAGGCAATAGCAGATATAATCGTTATAGATCTCAATAGACTCAGCTTGTTGTTCAGTGATCTAGTATTTTGAAAATAAAGCGTCAAAATGTGACTGGTTTGTGACCACATTGGGCTGAAAGTTTCGGTGCTGCTCAGCTCCAGATGAGCGATTACCTGGGTTACTCACTTGAACGAGAGCAGGTGCATGATTTAAAAACTTTATCCTAACCTTGTTGTTAGGGTTTTTCACATTGTGTGCTGCCATATCACTTCTAAGTTCCTTCATGTATTCTCTTTGGGCTGGTGTTTTATCTGATGCTATTGACAGGCCATTTGTCAGCAGGTGTTTGTGCTACAATATCTCTAACACCACCTCTTGTGAGGCCAGCGTCACCAGCAATGGCTTTGGTCTATTCGCATTATCATTGCCCAATCCTTTCACAGATACGAGCCTAGCATTTATGGTACCCAGTCGAGATAGAATACGTATTGCTTCTGATGAGTCTTTGACCTGCCTTGGGGCAGCATTTTCCTGTTCCGGAAGGCCATATAACATGAGGTTTGTTGATCTGTACACACGATCAGCTATCTCAGCACTTATTCCTTCAATCTCGTTGAGCTTATCTACTTTACTGTTCTCAAGATCTTTCAATCAACTGTCAATATCTTCAATCTGTCAATATCTTCAGTCTGATATGCTGCCTTGAAAGTTGGTGATTTTCGAGTTAAGATTCTTAAGTTTGGAGTTCAGATCAGTAAATTTCCCATCACCAGTCAGGAGAGCTCTTGGATATCCTTGTTCTCAAACTCACCAAATAAATCTGCTTCTTGTCCTTCTCTTTTTTCATCTTGCAATTGCGTTGACGTGCTGTCCCCGCAGCATTTGAATCATGGCGTAAAAATAACAAGGTGTGTGACCGCGCACTTTTTCGGTAGCCCACCGATCGACGCCGTAATGATATTTCGTCGCGGGAACTTTGAATGAATGTAGCACGATGTTTTGCCTCTGGTTTTACGTCTATAGGGCTTCATTCATTCATACGAACGAGTGGAGAATGTTCTGATCAACACATTAGTCACTAACTTGAATTTCTCTATGAATATCAATGTTTAATGGCGCTATTGGAGTTTAGAATTCTCACATATGCTCCACACGCCCTTATGCATCGGGTTCAGATGATTTTGAGGTCGAGAAAATGGGTAGAATTACTTTTTACTTCCATTGCACACTGGCCCTGTTATATTTTTGCATTGATTCTAAACACAACAATATAACATTTCCAAGATATTAGATGTGCGACTTATGGAGAACCATGCAAATTTGAGCAACACAACACGACAGCTGGTTGTCGGTTACTCACACATGCACTCTATTCAACATCTAGAAATCCAATATGGATGGCATTGGTGGGCCGCCATGTTTGCGCGGTAGCCGATGCGTTTTAACCGCCCGGGGTCCGACACCTTGTTATCTTTACGCCATGATTCGAATACGCCTTCGACAGTTGTGGCTGCTCGGTACCCACATGATTCGTGGTATCCCGTGCTCCAGTTGCACAAAAAATCTGTGATACATGCATTTCCGCAGTATCCACAGATTCTTTTTGAGAACGATGTCTTTTACTCGGTCGAGGGACGGATAATTTCCGATCCGTCTGATTTGTTATCGTTTGGGTTAGTCATATTGGGTAGAGTACTCCGTTGCTTTGGAAGTTAGATTTCAGAGTCCACTTTTATCGGGTGGATCGTAACACCCACCTGGAAAATTTATCAATCGTTGAACACTGAGAGAGATGCTATGATGAATCAAACCAATATTTTTTTAGTTGAAGTCAGTTATAATAATCAACGAGTTTAGAAAAACCAGATAGACTATTCGATCGACCGTCCAAAGCGCCACCACGTGGCGAATCTTTTAGCGGAGTAGGGATCTGATTCCAACAATGATCACCATGTTCTCTGACTGAAAATGAAGAAATTCGGCCATTCCAATTGCGTGTGCCGGCAAGTAAGCGCAGTTGGTGACGAGTCTCAGGAAAAATTTCGTAGCGTTTTTCTATCTCCATAACCACCAATTCTAGCGGCACAGACTTCAATGGAATCATTCGAAACTGTGCGTTTTCGTGGCTTTCAAGTGTGCAAAGTGTGCTCACAAAACGCTAAAAGTGCGCACCCAGTGTGTTCCAATTGACAGTGATTGATAAACTTGCTCTGAGTAACGCACATTTCAGTAGTTCTATGAGAACTGGGGGATAATGTCAGCCTCATTATACAAACGCTTCAAACGCTTGAAGAAAATGTTATGAGAATCACTATCAATGTATTTCTGGTGCTCTTTATAGTGCAATCGTTAGTTTTTTGATCGAAGATCTCTTCAATAAATCATCGTCGATAAAAGGGTTGATATTTCAGTTTCGAGTGTTGTGGTTTCCTTTCCTCTCGGTCTCAATGAACTCAAAGTATCGCGGCGGGGCTCGTTTAGTATTTGGGAGGGTAACAATATCATGGCATTAAGAATTATGCGTGAGTTCAATAGCGCATTTCAGAACGAGACCAAGTATTCAAAATACTTATCATAATGGGAGCTCATGAGTTATGGAAATGATCAAAATGTAAAACTAAGATCAAGATAACCAAGTAGAACATTGGAGGATAAACTCATTAAGTGATATTCGCGTTGTCTCCATACTTTTCCCAATCTACTAGACTGTAATTACGACGTTTGACATGCACACATTTCTTCTTATATTGAGCGTATGACTAGAATGATGAGATATTCGATTGAGATGTACGAAGAAATGTTGAGTATTTAAATTTGCATGTTTATTCACTTTTGGATATTCACCTTTTGCGATTTCCTTATTGAATCCAAAATTCAACAGTGATGTGCTGTTCATTCTTTTCCTCGTGGAGTCCCGTCCTCTTCCCCTACCCTCACCCAAATTTTACTCATGCATCATTAGAGCAAAAGAGGAAGCAACCGTTAGAATCGAAGAAATTACATTTTGGACGAAGACTCTGACCTATTTGGAGCTCTAACTTGAGCTGTTCCAGAGTAAAGATCGCCACCGAGCTATAATTAGATCTATTATTATTCATTACTTTATGGATTGATATATGCATGTATCGATTGATTTAATATTTCGGAGGGTCGACATCAAATTCAATAGCTATCTGATGTGTCGAAATGTTTTTCTTGATCTTAGATTAGTTCCTGGTCGCTGATTCGGTTAGCGTGTCAGAAAATGGAGAACGCGCATATTTTCCTATCTCTGATCGTTCGGATTTCGTGGGCTCGAGAACGTTCGAGAAAGCGCTCGAAGCGAGACGAGTGCAGTGGCCGAGGGCGTTTACTTTGAATATCATGTCACGTGTTAGAAATATCATAATTGGCTCAAAATCGGCGCCACTTTCTCACACCTTGGACCTTGCTGCTTGCCTCGAGGCTCTCTCGCGACTCTCAATTCAGTCGTTAGCGGCCTGCCTCTGTCAATCAAGCAGTGCGCAATAGTTTTGCCTGCATTTACGCGATGTAGCAATTTTCCCTCATCACGCCTGCGTCGGTGCCCGCCACGCGACTCAATTCTCATCGTCTCTTGATATTCCCGTGCCACGATCTCTTCCGCGCCTTATTTTATTTATGAACGAGTGTCACACACGCTTTTATAGGAGATATTGAGTTATTTTATAGTGAATTCACGAGTGCTCAATTTTACCTAATCTCACGCTTCCACAATCCTAGTTTCAAAGTACTCAGACCACATCTTCTGGAATCCAGGATTCCCCAAGACCACCCTGTCCCAATCATTTGGTAAGCAGAGCGTGGTTCTGAGTACGCGCTCCGAGATTCGTGAATTTTGGCGCGCGCGGAAGTGCTTGTGAATGCGCGCGGGAATCGGGAGTTCGCGGGGCAGTGCAAGTGTTGATGCTGCGCGTTCAGCGAGAATTTGCTCGCCCACCAGCTTTTCGGCTCAGCGGACGCCAGCACTGGAACCTTCTTCGGGACAACCTCAGGCACCGACGCACTATCTTTTCAAAATCTCAACTTTGCTATTAAATCCGCTTCAATCGGCTTCATCAGCTATCGGGATGATTCAAACCAGCTTCTCTTCGAAATTTCCTCAGCTACACGATGCGCGAAGCCTTTCTTGTCATAAACTGAATGGGGAGGGGTGGGGGCGATAAACGCCCCCCCCCCCATAAAACAGCGAAATTTTACCGAAACGAAACATTCATGTGACGAGTCCCTCGTTCGACTGCCAACTTTGATACACTTGGAGTACATTCTAGGACCCTCAAGTTGAATTTTGGGCCTATCCCCGAATCTGGGAATCACTGCTATGAATTTCGAGGGCGATTTTTAGCCAAGATCATGTTATAGACACTGTATATTTGACCAAAATCGTTCATTCTAAATCAATGATTGTTCTGCTGCCTCATGAAAAACAATAGCGATGAATTCTGGGATAAATTTACGAGATTTTTAGCTAACTCTCGAATTTAGAAATTACTGTTGAGATTGTTGGGGTAAGTTTTGAGCTGAAAACGGTTGAAAATGCCTTACCGCCTGATCAAAGTCATGGATTTTAGCTCGGATTTTCTACTACTGCCAGCTCAAGTACACTTGGAGTGCACTCTAAAATGACTGAACATGATTCTGACGTCAATCCCGAGTCTCAAACTTACTGCAGGATGATTTATGACCGATATCAGGCCAGAAAAGCTACAGAAAAAATTGACGTTTGGGAAAAAACTATGAATTTTAGATGGAGAAAAACTCTACTGCCAACAAATTAAGGCTTGACGTACATTCCAGTCCTCCCTCACAAAATTTCAAGCTCAAGCCCGAACCTGGAAATTGCTGCTGAGAGCTTTGAGATCGATTCTGAGGCAGGAATTGCGAACTGGCACTAGAAATGAGCTAGATCTGATGATTCTAACTCCCAATAAGTACTACTGCCACCTCAAGAATACATACAGTGAAATCTAGGATCATAGATGGGAATCTGTAGCCAAATCCTGCGTCTGAAAATTGCTGCAGAGAAATTTCAGATGCATATTGAGCCCAGTATTGTCGTGAATTACAGTATATCTGATGAGGAATAGTTGAATATTTTACTTCAATTCTACTACTGCCAAGGTAAGTACCATTCCATCTCGTTACAAGTCCAAAAGTGAATAATTTGAGCCCGGTGTCATGCCCCCGAATCACTGCAGTGTGATCTGCAATCAAGATTGAGCCGAAATCATCGGGAATCCGTGCGGATCCCACGGAGAATGACGAGTTTTAGGAGGGGAACCATACTACTGCCAACTCGAGAACGATCTTATCGAGTTTCAAATTTGCCAGTGAATTTTTTGGGCACATTCCCGTGTCTCCAAACTACTGCAGTCCGATCTGAGAATAATATTTGGGCCAGAGTACTCGCAAATCAGCGCGGGTCATATAGAAGAAGATGGAATCTAGGGCGTAAATCCTACTCCTGCCAACTTGAGAATGGATCCAGGACATTTTTAGTATAGCTGCGGGTATTTTGGGCCCGATCTTGTGTCTGGCGATAACTGCAGTGCGATCTGCGATCGGTATTGGGCCCAGAATTGTGGGAAACTTCTGCGGATCCTACAGAAAAAGGCGATTTCTAGGGGGTAAATCGTACTACTGCCAATTCCATCAGGAATCCAATACATTTTTGAATCGACTAGAAACATTTTGAGCCGGGCCTCGTCGCTCAGAATCACTGCAGTGCGATTTAAAACCCGAATCAGGCCCTGAAACGTTGGAAATTCGTGCGGATTCCACGGGAAATGATGGGGTTCAGAATGGAAATCGTAATACTGCCAAACCGCGAGCGATCCCACCGTATTCCATGTTTGTCAGTCAATATTTTGGGTCCGTTCCCATGGCTCAGAGTTACTGCAGTGCGATCTGAGATCGATATTGGGCCCAGAATCATCGGAAATGATCACAAACCGTATTCAGAATCATGAATTCTAGGGGGTAAATCCTATTCCTGCCAACTCAATGAGGAATCCAGTTAATTTTGGGATCGAATAGGAATAATTTGAGCCCAGTCCCGTCACTCAGATCCACTGCAGTGCGATGTAAAACCTGTATTGGGCCCCGGATCGTCGGAAATCCGTGCGGATCCCACGGAAAATGATCAATCTTAGGACGGAAATCGTACTACTGCGACCCTTGAAAGCGACCCAGCACATTTTGAATCAGAAGAGAGATATTTTAAGCCCAGTCCCGTCACTCAGATCCACTGTAGTGCGATCTGCGATCGGTATTGGGCCCAGAATCGTCGGAAACTCCTGCGAATCCTACAAAAAATGACGATTTCTAGGGGACGAATCGTACTACTGCCAACTGGATGATGAATCCAGTACATTTCGGGATTGACAAGGAATATTTTGGCCCCGGTCCCATGTCTCAGAGTTACTGCAGTGCGATCTGAGATCGATATTGGGCCCAGGATCATCGGAAATGATGACGAATCGTATTCAGAATCATGAATTCTAGGGGGTAAATCCTATTCCTACCAACTTAATGAGGAATCCATTCGATTCTGGGATCGAATATGAATATTTTGAGCCGAGTCCCGTCACTCAGATCCACTGCAGTGCGATGTAAAACCTGTATTGGGCCCCGGATCGTCGGAAATACGTGCGGATCCCACGGGAAATGATCAATCTTAGGACGGAAATCGTACTAACAAGGAGGGTGCCAGGCCTTCGGATCACCAATCCTCTTGGAACTCTAGGATATGTTTTGTTATACCAAAACATGTAACAAACCACTCTTATAACTTGCCAACGCTCCCTAGAATCATCCTGAGTACCAGGGTCAATATCCCAGCAAATAGGCCTTTTCCAGGTGGATTGATGCATCCATAGCTCTCCATAAGCTGGCTATTCTATGCCAAGGGACTTTCCTTTAGACTAACAAGAACAGTTACATGAAATAGAGACTGAAAAGAACAAATTCCAGCAATATAAGACTGGTATAGCTCATCTCAACCATGGATGAGGGAAGTTGAGGATCAAAAAACTGGCAAAATTGAGTTTTTCATCGACGGCATGATGAGTCTGGGAGAATATAAGACTTTTCAATAAACATACGATAATGAATATGATTTACTCACATTCAGAGACCATCACTTTCCCAGTTGATGTTGTCAAATTGCACCTGCACTGTGTTAACTGCCAAGGCCAGCCAAGGAGAGTCACAACCAATAGCAGATCCTGCGACTGACCTGTAAAAATTTGACAACAAAGTATCGTGCTCAACTCACACTCTGACTCTGCATATTCTACACTGATTTGACATATTTGTATCCACAAGTTGATTGAAAAAATTCAATCTGAACTGTTCTGAAATAGCTCTGTTGACACAAAGTTAACCTGATTTTGACCACGTTTAGAACAACATCACAAGCAAATTCTACAGCACCTAAAAGTAATTAAGTACTCATCTGAGAACCCCAAACTGCAATCAGCTACGGATTTTCAAGATGCTTAATTGTCCACGATGAATGGTAAATTGTGAATTTTTCTCAAGCAGACTAATGAATATCAGGCGTGATGGTCTGCGAGAAACTGTTGCACCAGCAGAGTTTGCCGATGGGCTATAAAGGAGCAGACGACAAAAGTCATACAAGTGTCGTATTTTTCACTCCTTGTTTAGCTTTAGAGAAACTCGCACTTGATCACTTTTCCATTGCTAAAATCGTCGACAACCATCCTGACAGTCCGTGGCAGATAGCCTGCGGTTTGGAATTATCAGAAAAGTATTCATTTTGAGGTGCTTAATAAGATTTTCCTTGTGACATTGTTCTAAACGTGGTCAAAATCAGGTTAACTTTGTGTCAACAGAGCTATTTCAGTTCAGTTCAGATTGAATTTTTTCAATCAACTTGTGGATACAAACATGTCAAATCAGTGTAGAATATGCAGAGTCAGAGTGTGAGTTGAGCACGATACTTTGTTATCAAATTATTACAGGTCAGTCGCAGGATCTGCTATTGGTTGTGACTCTCCTTGGCTTGCCTTGGCAGAAAACACAGTGCAGGTGCAATTTGACAACATTAATTGGGAAAGTGGTGGTCTCTGAATGTGAGTAAATCATATTCATTATCGTATGTTTATTGAAAAGTCTTATATTCTCCCAGACTCATCATGCCGTCGATGAAAAACTCAATTTTGCCAGTTTTTTGATCCTCAACTTCCCTCATCCATGGTTGAGATGAGCTATACCAGTCTTATATTGCTGGAATTTGTTCTTTTCAGTCTCTATTTCATGTATCTATTCTTATTCGTCTAGAGAAAAGTCCCACGCCATAGAATAGCCAGCTTATGCAGAGCTATGGATGCATCAATCCACCTGGAGAGGGCCTATTTGCTGGGATATTGACCCTGGCCCTCAGGCTGATTCTAGAGAGCGTTGGCAAGTTATAAGAGTGGTTTGTTACATGTTTTGGTATAACAAAACATATCCTAGAGTTCCAGGAGGATTGGTGATCCGAAGGCCTGGCACCCTCCTTGTAAGATGAGCTGAATAAAAATCTCAATGGGCGCAAGGACCGACAAGGTATCGTTTTTGAGTAATCGTGACAAAAGTCGCCCGAGCTCGCAAGCTCAAATAGGGTCATGTCATGTTTACAAGATGCGCCACGCACTCGATTTCCTTGTTAGTTTGCTCATTGTTCATCTTGTGAGACCCGCAATATATTTGCAAACAGTTGATGAGTAATTCGAGATTATTCGGACTTCGCTCTTCTAAAAATGCATTTCAAAATAGTCGACAATCGCTCGAGTTTTCAAGGGCGAATGGAGGGATTGCCTGCAAGTCCAACGAGGCTGTGATATAGCTCGCCCTTGCACAGAAAAGTACTCAAAGGAGAGTCTTAAAATCGGTTTTTCATTATCAACAGACTCTGCCAATCCCCGAGCAACCATCTTATGCGAAATAACAGTGTCCTTAAATAGATCGATTTATTGAATCCCCCGAAACGTTTTCCAGCACTCATTTCCAATCGAATATAAATTCGAGCCTAAGATGTACAGGGGATCACGCGGATATCAGAACTGTGTCAACGAGGTTGCTCATAACAATAATAATCTTACATCTCGGTTTGATATCTCTCGATGCACGAGGAGAGGAGAAATGTTCATAAACATATATAACCGAATGCAAATATATTCATGAGGTGGTTACATTAAATGTAAGCAGAGAACACCCCACAACTTCTCCTTTATAGATTCTGTTATTGAATGGAAGATCTGTTCAGTTTCTCCCATAATCGGAGGATCATAGATACGGCCACATATTATCGTTGAAAGGAATAGGAGCAATACGGATGAAGAATGTAATGAGTCATACATCCCACAGGTTTTGACGTACGCCTCCTGGTCAGAATTGCAACAATTCTGGGTGTGATTTTTTGTGGAGAAGTTGTGAGCATCGGGGCCTTTCGAGAGTATGGTATTGACACCGCAAGACGATTCGTCGAGTTTTATGACTAGTATTACATGCATACAACCTTGCATCTCATATTGATTCACGGATACCTATTACTGAGGAAGTTGGATCCGGCAATGGGCTTGTACTGAGAAGAGCCCCTCGAAAGCAACCACAAAGTTCTAAAATCCTTCAGAAATCACAAGGCGAGAAGATGCGACAGGTGAGAGACCTTATATACAGCCGTAACAGCATTGTCAACCGTCTCGATCGAGGTGGTTCGGTGATATTCGACTCCTTTGCCCAGTGAGCTAGGGCTTATTAATTTCATAGTAAAAGAGACCATGAACCATCCGCCGTTGAAAAAATTATGGAATAACGGGAATTTTCCAAGAACAACTCTTTTGGAGAATGGATCTCAAACACACGTCTTACGGGCATATAAACTTTTCTCACTGGAAGTGACGAGACATTTTCCTGGAAACATCGGCTTTCTTGATAGGAAACATCAAGTCTCCCCTCATCTCTATCGAATCAAAGCTTCCTACATCAAGTACAAAGCCGTGACTTCCATGAAATATCATGAATCGACAAATATGCAACTCTGTTACACAATCGAGTAATGATTCTTCGTGGAAATGGGGTATGCGCTTTTTGGCAATGCAATTGTCGTACTGATCTATCGCGAATTATTTACAGGGTTTCAACTCATAGGGACGTGTTTCAACGCCTACTCCCCAACTCAGATCCGCGGATATCGATGACGAGGAAGGTGAAGAAACATAAGAAATGTCCATTGACGGATGAAATGTTGTCGCTGATTCAACCACGGGCCGATGAAACAATAAACATCGTGAGAGATGCTGATCAGTATCGCATTGATGGCTTACGATTTGCCGATAACAGTTCCAATGGATCGAGAAATGATGATGATACAGATCGCACT
This sequence comes from Eretmocerus hayati, assembly GCA_029851415.1. Classification (NCBI taxonomy): domain Eukaryota; kingdom Metazoa; phylum Arthropoda; class Insecta; order Hymenoptera; family Aphelinidae; genus Eretmocerus; species Eretmocerus hayati. The sequence goes on from CM056744.1 coordinate 47,620,706, forward strand.
GCAGTAACTCTGAGACATGGGACCGGGCCCAAAATATTCCTTGTCAATCCCGGAGGGTACTGGATTCATCATCCAGTTGGCAGTAGTGCGATTCGTCCCCTAGAAATCGTCATTTTCTGTAGGATTCGCAGGAGTTTCCGACGACTCTGGGCCCAATACCGATCGCAAGTCACACTACAGTGGATCTGAGTGACGGGACTGGGCCCAGAATATTTCTCTTCTAATTCAAAATGTACTGGGTCGCTTTTAAGGGTCGCAGTAGTACGATTTCCGTCCTAAGATTGATCATTTTCCGTAGGATCCGCACGGATTTTAGACGATCCGGGGCCCAATACAGGTTTTACATCGCACTGCAGTGGATCTGAGTGACGGGACTGGGCTCAAAATATTCATATTCGATCCCAGAATCAACTGGATTCCTCATTGAATAGAGAACTGACATGACTACAAAAATTATTCGAAAATGCTCATATTATAAAAGTTCATGTTAAAATAGACACTGTATGTGGGAATTTTCTGTTGTCAAAGTGACTTAAATTTGAGTCTGAAGTTTTTCAGGTTTTAAGTCGGCGCCATTCAATATGGCGGCGACTGCACATGAGTCACGTGACTTCAGAACGTTTTCCACGATGATTCTGAGGCAAACTTGCGTTTCCTCATGTCGAACTCCTATTATTTGAGTGAGATAAGCTCTCGATTGTGATCCAGATAAGAATTTCCGGTGAGAAATGATCACAACAGTTGGGGAATTCAGCGGCACATGTGTAGACGCCGCCATATTGGATGGCGCCAATTCAAATTGTCAAAATTTCAATGACGATTTAAAAACCATAGAGGCGTCGTAAGAATTTTAAACTTTTTTTCCTATATCTATTTTGCCGCGAGCTCTCAAAATATAACATTTCCCGGAATTATGTCAGTTCCCTATTGGCAGGAATAGGATTTACCCCCTAGAATTCATGATCCTGAATACGATTTGTGATCGTTTCCGATGATTCTGGGCCCGATTCCGATCTCAGATCGCACTGCAGTAACTCTGAGACATGGGACCGGGCCCAAAATATTCCTTGTCAATCCCGGAAGGTACTGGATTCATCATCCAGTTGGCAGTAGTACGATTCGTCCCCTAGGAATCGTCATTTCCTGTAGGATTTCGGCTCAATCTTGATTGCAGATCACACTGCAGTGATTCGGGGGCATGACACCGGGCTCAAAATATTCACTTTTGGAATTGTAACGAGATGGAATGGTACTTACCTTGGCAGTTGTAGAATTGAAGAAAAATATTCAACCATTCCTCATCAGATCGACTGTAATTCACGACAATACTGGGCTCAATATGCATCTGAAATTTCTCTGCAGCAATTTTCAGATGCAGGATTTGGCTACAGATTCCCGTCCATGATCCCAGATTTCACTGTATGTATTCTTGGGGTGGCAGTAGTACTTATTGGGAGTTAGAATCATTAGATCTAGCTCATTTCTAGTGCCACTTCGCAATTTCTGCCTCAGAATCGATCTCGAAGCTCTCAGCAGATATATGAAGAATCGAGGTTCTGTTCAAAATCACGTCAAATGATCCCAAATTGTTCCTCGATTGCTGTTCAGGTGGCAGTAGGACGATTTCCGCCCTATAATCCACGATCATGCGAGAATTCTCTACCTTCCTGAAATGCTGCTGGATAAGGATTGATCTCAGTGCTCCTAGCAGCGATCCTCGGGGGTTGAGATTGGGCGCAAAATTCTGCGAGTGAGATCTAGAATTGGTTCCAATTGTTGATTAGTTGGCAGTACTTCTTTTATTTACCTGAATATCATCATTTTGCGCCAAAAATGCCGTTTCGTTGAGCCTTTATCGACCCAATACCGGCACTGAATCTCACTGCAGCAGTTCTCGAACTCGGTATCAGTGTCAAAATCTTGCCGAGTGATCACAGAGTATACTCCAAGTATTTCTAAGCTGGCAGCAATAGGAATTCCGAGCTAAAATCGGCCAATCGGGATGATTTGCAACGCTAGTGACACACTCCTCGCACATGCCGTATTGGAATCGATCCCAGTACTCTCAGAAGTTATCCCCAGATCTCAGATTAGGCTTAAAATTTTGCTGTTCAACCCTGGATTGTGATGTGACCATTTTTCATGTGGCAGTAGAGCGGTTTCCAACCTATAGTTCATAATTACGCAAAAATTCGCCCGATTCATCTCACGCTTTCTGCTCAGAATCGATCTCAGAGCTCTCAGCAGCAATTCCCAGATCCGGGCTTGAGCTTGAAATTTTGTGAGGGAGGACTGGAATGTACGTCAAGCCTCAACTTGTTGGCAGTAGAGTTTTTCTCCATCTAAAATTCATAGTTTTTTCCCAAACATCAATTTTTTTTGTAGCTTTTCTGGCCTGATATCGGTCATAAATCATCCTGCAGTGAGTTTGAGACTCGGGATTGACGTCAAAATCATGTTCAGTCATTCTAGAGTGCACTCCAAGTGTTTTTGAGCTGGCAGGAGTAGAAAATCCGAGCTAAAATCCATGACTTTGATCAGGCGGTAAGGCATTTTCAATCGTTCTCAGCTCAAAACTTACCCCAACAATCTCAACAGTAATTTCTAAATTCGAGAGTTAGCTAAAAATCTCGTAAATTTATCCCAGAATTCATCGCTATTGTTTTTCATGAGGCAGCAGAACGATCATTGATTTAGAATCAACGATTTGGGTCAAATATACAGTGTCTATAACATGTTTTTGGCTAAAAATCGCTCTCGAAATTCATAGCAGTGATTCCCAGGTTCGGGGATAGGCCCAAAATTCAACTCAAGGGTCCTAGAATGTACTCCAAGTGTATCAAAGTTGGCAGTAGAACGAGGGACTCGTCACGTGAATGTTTTGTTTCGGTGAAATTTCGTTGTTTTATTGGGGGGGGGGGGGGAGCGTTTATCGCCCTCACCCCTCCCCATTGAGTTTATGACGAAAAAGGCATCGCGCATCGTGTAGCTAAGGAAATTTCGAAGAGAAGCCCGTTTGAATCATCCCGATAGCTGATGAAGCCGATTGAAGCGGATTTAATAGCAAAGTTGAGATTTTGAAAAGATAGTGCGACGTGAGGTAGAGGACAATTTCGTGACAAGAGGCATCATAGGCGAGCGTGCTGCAGTTGGCCCGCGCTCACAAAGTATAGCCAAGAAAACTTGTCGTGCCTTCAACATGGCACCCTGAGCAGCATCATCATTGCTGTTCCTGCATCGACGCCCAGAGCAGCGGAGCGCAAATCATCACCAGGTGAGGCTCAAGGTTGGTGAGGGGTCGTGGCTATCGAGCCGCGGACGGTGAGTCGAACAGTATCCTTCCATTATTTTGAATCTTTGCCGTTGTCAACCGCAATTCTCGCACATACCTGCCTCTCCCCTCTTCATCTTGCCTTGCCATTCGAGTAGCTGGCGCTTCAAAACTTTTGTTTACATGATCAGCTGAGTATCGCGCTTATTGCTTGCCTTGTGTCCGTTTATTTGTATCTATTCAAAGTTAAACTAACACTTTCACCGTGTATTATAGCAGTTGCTCTTCGGTCAAGATTACTCCATCGTATTCTTGTGAATGATTACCGATTCAGACGAATCTGCAAACGGACACAGAGCTTATACAGCTGCGTCTTTTTAGTTTTGGCTATTTGACTGCCTCAACTTTATCTTGCTTTTGAATAAGCATTCGTCGATAATCGAAACCAGATGCTTCGCGCAAAGTCGTACGCGATGCATTGGATAATTCACGATTCGATTTATTTGTTCATCGACTCGCGATTCTGCGAAAATTATTCAGGTTTGGTTGTAAGCTGGTGATTTTCGATCGATCAACATCGGTATCAGTATTACAGCATAATTTTCATATTCATTGGTATCATTACGCTCACGCAACAATACGTTAACATACCTCTATTTCAGAGTAGTTTGAGCTGAGTTGCAAGCGAACTATACTTTGTGTCGTTTGTTTTGGGTCTCATTGGAACCCGGAAAGTCATCCAAAATTATACTATATCGTGTGTGGCGTCCCGCGTTCACGAGTGGCGTCTCGTGCACGCGGGACGCCACACGTGTTGTAGCTGATGGTTCCTTTACTTATTTAGCTATTTGAATAGAGATCATAGCAAAATTGTATGTTTCCATGATCAAGCAAGAATAAGAGAATACTCATTCTCCAACTAATTCTCAACAATGTTTCTCATTATCCATTTCTCATCCGAGGGTCATCGCTATGGTCAGTACGTCGAGCTCACACGACCCCACGTCGAGATGATTTGCATTTGGTCGCTGTACTCACACATTGGATCGAGAGTTTGCAGTTCACTACGCCTCTGCACAACAGGATGGTCACAGTTTCGAAGAACTTCACCATCAGTCAATGAGTACCTGCATTTCGTAAGAACTTGGATATTGATACACCTCACACAGGTAAACATATGCTTTCCATATGAATGTAGGTATTCGGACGAAATACTCTAAATATGTCATGTTGGTTGTGGAAAATCGGTCAGATATTCGAACCTTTTTTCAATGTTTTGTTTTGGTTTGGTTGGAAAAACGGAAATATGCCCTGTGGCCTAGACGGCAAACTAACATTTCCAATTTCCTCGCACCTTTCTGCGCTCTTCAGAGCAGTTCGCGCTGCGGATCTGAGAGTCAGGGATCTTGTCAATCGGACGAGAATTACCCTACCAGATAACCGACCAAATATCCTGCACAGTTTGAGGCATTTGGGTCTCAAACCTGTCTTTTCATCGTGAGCAGTCTTCACAACGGAGGTTGAAAAGCTATTTACGGCTTTGTTCCCACACTTTGGTTTTGTTATTGGCTTTGAATGGTTTGTCCATTTTGCCAAAAATGATCATATTGGATTGTGCTGTATATCGTGTAGATCCTTGTAACAGAAAATCATTGAGGGCAGCTGAGCGCTGCGCTCATGAACCATCCATTTACGGATACAATTGTTTGGAATTCCCAAAGAAATTATTTCACTCGAGAGAACGCTGTGTTTGAGCATCTCTCGTACCTTTGTGGTGTTCAGTTAACACTGTCTCAGTAGATGTTTGATTGGGATTGGTATTTGAGTTTCTGTCTAGAATATAACAAAAATATACGACATTTTCTCTTAAGTGCAGGTTGAAATTCATATGGTAGCAGCTTCGCCAGTCTGATCAGCTGGTAATCTGTAGGCGCAATGATGTTATATTTAGCGGAACAACCATCGTCGAGCCTGATGTTGGGTTTTAACTTCACTCACAGCGACCTTTGGCAACATCAATAGCGCAGCAGATGTAGAGTTCTGTCCTTTGGTCATGGACATGCAACGTTCGGAGTATGGCCGACTTCAACTTCGCCCTCAACTCGTACCACTGCGCTGAGCTGGGGGAAGCTCACATGACATCTTGAACGTCTAGCTTACAACAGTCTACCTTGAGATCCAGTCAACTTCAACTAGAGACAATGTACAGATTTCATCCGCGTGCGCTCGACATTACACCACACGATTCCCTCGCTTACACCCGCTGGGTTAATCTTCCCGTTGTTCGACGCACATTTTTATTGTTTTGGCACCACCTCGTAGAGCCACCTTTTCATTGTTTAGTTTGTATTTTGGATATGTCATAGTCGAATCATTTGAGGTGCGGGCATTCAAGAATTTCCTCTTTCGGTGGGAGGTGGAACCGATCGAAATTAGCTAGACTTTTAGCCACAACAGCTCAACCGAGAGCTATATTTCATTTTCTTTCAACTTTTTGAATGTGTTGAAAAATTCATGTACTTTTTGCTTTTTGATAATTCTTCAATCAGAAACTGTTAAAGTCTCATTGGACATTTTGAAAACATTTGAATTTATACCTTAAATCATGCGTGTATGTGCGCACTTTACGTTCTTTTGCAGCCCATTACGGCGATTTTATACTGTGGATCAGAACCTTGTTGATATTTGCGTATTATTATAACACAGAGTTTAGACACTCATGCAAGGAACGTTGCCCGTTTTGCATATTTAGACGTGGAATTTTATTCTATTCGACATCGTAAGTGGGCACTGTCTAATTATTCAATTTGGATTAATATCAAGCCATTTTATGCAATCTGCAATTGTCTCAAATCATTCATTTGAAATTTACATGAAATTTGTGAGAGAGTCGTTGAGTACTCAACCATCTTGTTTCGATATCTCAAAGATACAGTACTTGGTATTTATGGAAAATTTACTTTGCTTTTGATTCGTTTGTCAGATTTTCATATGATTGACCATTTTGATACTTCATTTCTATGATAGTACTCTTGAATTTTAATTATGACCAATCGACCTTATCGAGATTTTCATCTAAACGCTTCGATTTTTGGATTTTAATTTAAAGATTCATTATTTTGGAACTTCAAATCGTTCGAAAGCTTTCGAAATTTTGGCAAACTGCTCGCCCATGAATCCTTCTGTAAAATTGGTTCGAATCTTGTTCGCTGTAGTAAGCAAAGGGGGCAGAATGTTCGGATTTCGTGGGCTCGAGAACGTTCGAGAAAGCGCTCGAAGCGAGACGAGTGCAGTGGCCGAGAGCGTTTACTTTGAATATCATGTGACGAGTTAGAAATATCATAATTGGCCCAAAATCGGCACCACTTTCTCACACCTTGGGCCCTGCTGCTTGCCTCGAGTCTCTCTCGCGACTCTCAATTCAGTCGTTAGCCGCCTGCCTCTGTCAATCGAGCAGTGCGCAATAGTTTTGCCTGCATTTACGCGATGTAGCAATTTTCCCTCATCGCGCCCGCGTCGATGCCCGCCCCGCGACTCAATTCTCATCATCCCTTAATATTCCCGTGCCATGATCTCTCCCGCGCCTTATTCTATTCATAAACAAGTGTCACACACGCTTTTATAGAATATATAGAGTTATTTCATAGTGAATTCACGAGTGCTCAATTTTACCTAATCTCACGATCCCACAATCCTAGTTTCAAAGTACTCAGACCACATCCTCTGGGCTCCTGGGTTCCCCAAGACCACACTGTCCCAATCACTGATATCTCACAAAATATGCTGCCAAAACTTGGTCAATGTGCCTCAAGATTTGGAAATTGATTTTTTTTCTCATCCAAAAGTTGGAAGTTCCTGGGATTTGCCCATATTCGAATTCGAATTCAACACTCCCAGAAGATTCTAAATCCCTCAACGCTCGTGCCATTGAACTCACCCTATGGGATTTCGTACACGGCCCGCGAGCCGCACTTTCAGTTCTTTTTCGCGCAATTCAGAGTAGTTACGATTTAACGGCCCACTCGTTAGCATCTCTTCGCGTGAGCGCAGTTCATGAGCTCTTCCTGCACAAGCCAGCTTTTGATAGAGAACTTTGCAAAGTTATCTTTTTCTAGTTCAAGTTGTGAAATAGATTAACCCTCTGGTTTTCACGCGTGTATTTTAGTTAGGTTTTGCAGAGCTGTTTTTAATAAGTGCAATTACTTAAGGTGGCTCGAGCGGATATACAACGATGCTGTTAAGTCAGCTGTAAAAAATTCTCAAATATACTTCAGGAGCCAACAAATACATAGCCGTCGAGAAAATGTAGGGTTGCCGTCCATTATCTAATGCAAAAAGATGTTGGAATTTTCTTCCTCATACACGTGCTCTTATGGACGTACACCTTAGGAAATCGAGTACTCTGTAACGATGTTGTCAAGAAATCCCAAAAAATTGATAGACTCGCATAAAATCTTGAAGAACATATCGACGTGGGGAAATATATATCAAGCCGACCAAAATAAATAATTATCAATGTGACAAACAATGCATCCTCGTGGAACCACCAGCGAAGCAGACGCTCAACCATGGTGCGCGTGCGCGAGGGCGCGCTTTGGATGTCGGTAAGCTCGGAACGTGCATGTGTTGCGGTCAGTGCGTATCAAAAAGATGAGAGGCCTAAACCCTTATCACGGGGCCCCCGTTTCTATACGTCACAATGCGCTCGAGCCACCTTAATTTGCATACACCCAGGAACTTCGAAATATTGGTTCGTCTAGTCACAGTGTAACCGAGGGATTTACTGGGTACCAGGAAATTCGGATTTGTAAATGAACAGGCAATTGTTAAAATACAATATAGGTGTATATTAGTAGGAAATATAACAATTCACAACTGGGGTGAAACTAGCTCGTTGTGTACAATTATTCATGTCATTTGTAACCTGGTAACCCTCAATTATTTGTAAACATGATATTAAGGTTATAAATGCAAACGGAATAATTAAACGGCTATCTTCCTCATCACGGGAGTGCCCATGCCGAGAATGATAGTGACCAGTACTGTGAATACTACCTGGGTGTGCCCGGGCCGTATTTAACAGTCCTTTGGGTCGTTGATCGTGAGCGGGTTACACAGGAGGGTTGCTACTACGGGCCGATCTCTCTCTTCTTGGAGGTGCCCGGGAAGGGGAAGAGTCGGTGCATCTGACTACAGGTCGTCTCGGTCCTAGGTGTACCTGGGGACGGGACGAATCCGGTCTATGCTGCAAAAAGGTCATTCTCTCTCATCCTAGGAGTACCCGGGATGGGAGTGAATGCGACATACGTCGGTCCCTGGGGGTGCCCGGGGGTACTGACTCTTGGCTCTAGGAGTGCCTGGAGACAAGAGGAGTGACTGGACAATTAAATGGTCTCAGCTCATATACTGGGTTGCCCCAGTGTGGCGAGTACAACGTCCGGAGTCGACTGACTCTGCTGCTGTCTGTGGGCCGGCTTCCTTCCTCGGGTTGACTGCTCTGCTTGTGAGAAAGCCGGGGGTCCACCTAGTGGCGACTGATGCAAGCTCTTGATCGGTTTGGTGCCTGTAACATTACTGCACGAGCACACCGGTGCTTGGCGGGTTACGCTAGTGTAGGGGTGCTCGTTGCAACAGGATTCCTTCTACTTTAACGGTTTGCGCTTTCAGAGCTCTCAACACGCTCTTTGCCTCAGTTCCTTCAAATGCCCCATCACTCACTGATGCTGACATGGAAAATACATGCAATGTCCCGATACCTGATGGAGCTCCTAACTCAGATTTCGCCCCAATCCTCGTCGAAGATGTATTGAGCGTGCAATCCCACTGTAATTTAGGGTGTGTCCAGAAATAACGCGCCCGCGCCGCGCTCCGGCGCATGGCGCTGCCCCCGGCACCCGCGCTCTGAGCAGGCTCAAAAATTCTCCACGTTATTGACTATATCCGAAGTATAGAACCGGAGTTTAGCCACCTCAATCACTAAGAGTACAACTCCGGAAAGAGGAGTCAACGTGTGTGTCTATAAATTAACACAAAGTATTCCTAGCGCGCGCCAGCGCCGGTACCGGGAGCGTTGCCACGCGCCGGGGCACGGCGCGGGCGCTTTATTTCTGGACACACCCTTACATGGTATTGGAGAAGACGGACTATCCTCGGGGATGTTGGAGACAGCTTTCCCCGTCTCCGTACTATACTCAGCTGTCCGATGGATCTCTTGCCAAGGTTCACTTTCCTTCGCAATGAAAACGTGCTCCCATCATCTCCTTGGCGAATAAGAGTCCACTCACCAACATCTTTGAAATCCGTCCGATTGCCCAGCTATCTCAACCATCTAAATGACTTGAACGCTTGGTTCATAATCCATTCACGAATTATCTGCATTCCAATACTCTGCTAGATCCCGTGGGAGCTGGTTTTCGTCCAGCTCATTCCACCCAAACCACTCTCTTTGGCATATTGAAAGATACTCTTACAGCAACCGATCAGACAATGCTCACGATTTCGATATCATTCGACTTTTCGGAGGCTTTTCATATGATTTTGTTTGCGAAACCCTCACTCAAACCCCGTGCCGTTGCATGTAGCGAGAGAGTCATCCGCTGGATTACAAGCTATCTCCGCGACCGCTCCCAAGCTGTCTGTACCAAAGAAGGTGTACACTCCGACTGGCTTCCGTTATCGACTGGTTCCCCGCGAGCTAGTTGTCTCGGGCCTTTTTTCTTCCTTATTTTCATTAACAATCTATCTGAAGTCCTGGATATCTCGAAACTCACGATTCACGCCAATGACGCCCAAATATACCGTCACTGCTTCCCCGTTGATGACGAATCTGCCTGAGACTGCTCATCGATGATGCTAACGCGATTGTACAGTGCGCTGCACACAATGACCTTAAACTCAATCCGGATGAGACAATCGCCACCATCCAAAGCAGATAGAAGGTCCTTCCTTCAATCGATCCTGCTACACTAATACAAATTGTACTATCCGGCAAATTCATCCCTTACTCGTAACGTATACAAAATCTTGATGTGCTCATCACTCCAGATTGAGACTGGGATAACTAGGTGAACTTGATTGCCCGTAGCATCCACGGTACTCTGATGACTGTGAGAGTTTACCGACATGCCTTGTCTCGCCGGCTTGAACTAAACTCACAAGAAGAGATCATAGTCTGTGAGTCGTGGGTTCGGCTGAAACTTTGAGAATCATTTCCTTCTGGCATCGAAAGATGATACCCAGAACCGCTTGCTTGGATGCTAAAGCGTATCAAAGCTACAACTGTGGCGATTACCATTCCCAGTCTTCCCATATATGCAAATTTTTAACGTGGCCCTATATGGGCAACGCTAATGTCATAGACTGTAGCTCCAAAACGCTTCAGCATTCAAGGCAATAGTTTTGGACATCATCTTAGTGCCAAAAGGAAACGATTCGCAAAGTTTCAGACGAATCGATGACCCACAGAACATGACCTCTCCTTGTTAGTCACGAAGCCTGGCACTTCCGTAGCTGGGTCATGCTGCTACCGGATATAACCATCTGAGAGCGAGTCGAAAGCAGACACTCCATCGGTTACAAAACTTATGTGTCCGATTCATTCTTGGAACCTACCCGGGAGGGACCACGTGGGCCCGTTCTGCCTATCACTTGGATGGCTCTGAGCTAAACGTAGAAGGCGTTACTTCGTTGGATGCTTGGCATTCGGAATCTTATCTACCTAGCAACCAGAAAATCTGTTTTCAATGTTTCAGCTTAGGGATGCAAGATACAATACAATACGCCAGCGTATCGATATTTTGCTGACAATGCATCGACGTATCGTATCGATACGAGAGAGAATGTATCAAGTACGTATCGATAAATGGCAGCCTGTATCGCTTTTCGATACGCGGCAAAACTGAAAGTTAGCTCGCCTGCGACTAGGCCACCGCATCTTTGGAATATTATGAAGAATTCTGTTGAATCATCGCAATCGATATATCGGTACATTATTTACTGTACACGTACAGCAGCTTTTATTTTTGAACTCGGCTGACAAGAGCCTCTGGGACTTGTAATTGTATACGAATTTCTCTGCTTTGCTTTGATCAATTGACGTTTTTAATAATTCTGTAAAGTTATGATCTTATGCAAACCAGTTAACGTCTTCCCTTTTTCGATTTTATTTTATACCTTACATGAGATTCATAAGATAACTTATTAATACGTTCAATAATTGTAACATCGTGTAAGTTCGGAAATGATGTGCATTTTGTGTATATGTCCATAGTTTCCTTTCTAATAAATGACCTCCTCGATCTATACCTTTGAAATGTGATTTTTCTATCCGACCCTTGCAGAACAATCATGAGGTTTTGGGGAAATTCATGAGCTAGATAATTTGGTGGAATGTACGAGTAGCATATATGATGAAAACTATGATTTCTCGATTCAAATAAGCTACTAAAATCAGAACTTGCAGAATAAGCTCTCGAAGCATGACCGTTCATTTCTCATTCGATATCTTTGTCGATATAAGTGTATTGATATTGTTGAGTACGTTTTATCTGAGAAAATTGCAATCGACAAACAGCGCGATTTTTTAATGAGGCACAACAGAAATATGTTATATTGTACATGCCGAGAGTCATAGAATCGTCAAATCTTTCGTGGCCCTCAAGTCGGCGCGAAGTCAGGAAACGGCGCTCTTTGTCTCAAGCGGGTAGCTCAAGATTGGTTTACGACCGTTCTCGGGCTCTCGGCATCTGGCGACTTTTCCGTCGTAGTACTTCGATTTTACAGCATCTTTGGTCGGCGTTGCCGCCTTTTTTTTGTAATCTTCACATGTCCCAGCCTGTATGAGAATTTGTAATATTTCTACAACTGTCAGTATATGTACACCCTCACATACGTGTACATTAGCCTCCACCACCAAGAAGAGGCCGCTCTTAAGGAGCGGTAAGCGTCGCCAAGGAGTTAGTCAGCAATCGGCAGCTACGCCGAAAGCATGTACCTTTTTGCTTCCAAATAAAGCAGCAGTTCTATTCATTTCTTTCGTTATTTTTCGTTCGAATTCAAATTCATATAATCGATTCAAACGACAAAATCAATCGTATCGGTTTAATCACCGGTACGATGCACCGTTGAAAAACGGGTAATTAACATGGTGACCCCGACGTGATCCGATGTTGCATCAGTCAACGAAACAGTGTGCCGTGAGTGCCAGTTCAAAGTGCAACAAGAACGAGTCAAGCAGCAAACAAAATCGCTAACGACTTGGGCATGCACTCAAGGTACATGCAAACACGATTGTGTCGCATCTAGAGAAGACTGCGCAAACGTTGCAAGACGTCCATGTAGGACGTTTATATCGAAACTTGATGCGTTCTGAAGTAACGCACGATCGCTAATCGAACGTCGAACGGCGGCGCATCCATAAGGGACGCACTTATGTCGCACCACCTTGACAGGTAACGAACGAAACGAATCGATATCCGCATGGGACGTAACGTCTCGATGCTCTCACGTGATACACATCGATCAAGCTACGATCAATCTACAGGATTGCACATCTCGTGAATCGACGCTCTCAACGAGAACTTCGGCGTTCGCTCGCAACTCAACTTGTGTGGGGCGCCTGCTGAAAGGACCAACGATCGATCTCGGCTGCAGCCATCAGCAACGTTTTCATCATCATCGATCTGAATATCTCTGTACGATTTATCCAGGTATGTTCTATCAGTGAATCAACAAGTTGTGTCCAATATCGCTTTGACTCAAGAAATATGGAGTCACATAGCCTTAATGTTCTTTTACGAAAGGTCAGAGACATCGAGGAACAAATCGATTCCTTCAAGGAGTTTTTGAAAGAATTTGCATTCAACAACCCCGCGTCTTTTCCGGAGTTACATATTCGCACTCAAGAGATACGATTACTATCGTCTAAATTCGATGACATTTACGACGAGATACATTCGATCGATACTGAAACCGACTATAGCGTGAAAAAACGATCTTTTCGGAATTCGTTTTATTCGGCATTGGGCAAGGCTCAATATTTTTTCGAATCTGCAGGATCACAATCCAATTCAGATGGAGCACAGGACAGTCTTAGAGCACTCAGTTCAAATGACACTCGTCACTCTATCTCTTCCAATAACCGGATCGACCTCGAAACTCGGAATTTTCTCGGTACTAGTTCGGATCGCTCGTTCATTAGACTTCCGGAAGCTAAGATTCCTACTTTCGATGGCAAAATTGAGAAATTTCTTAGTTTCAAAAGTCGCTTCGAACGCATGATTCATAACAATCCCCATTTGAGAAAGATGGACAAACTCCAATACCTCCAATCGTCATTGAAAGGAGAAGCTCTACGTAAAATCTCCGGCTTAGACGACACTGAAAGGAATTATGATAACGCCTGGGAAAATTTCGTAAATGCTTACTACGACCGTAGAATCCTGATTTCTCGTCACATGAGCTTGCTTTTACGTTTGCCTATACAAGAAAGAGAGACTGCAGAAGGGTTGACTTCTCTAGCCGACGATGCTCAACAGCATATTCAATCATTGCAAGCAATGGATATTGATTTAACGTCTGAAATGGTGGTCGCTATCATCGAAGAGAAGTTACATCGTTACACTCTCGATAAATGGGAGGACAAGCTAGAAGATGGCAAATTTCCAACTTTTGAAAAACTCAAAAAATTCTTATATCGTACCGCTCGGCGTATATCTAAACGTCGAGGTGACCATTTGGCCAGAGATGAACCATCTAATCAACCGAACAAAAAACGCAAAGTCGAATCGAAGGGGCAAGCGTTTGTGACTACTACGCAATCCAAATGTCCCATTTGCTCAGAATCGCATCCTCCATACAAATGCAGCACCCTTATACAACTATCAGTAGATGATCGCAAAACGAAGGTCAAAGAAGCAAATTTGTGTTTCAATTGTCTCTACAAGAGTAAGCACCGGGCGAAGGACTGCAAATATGGTAAATGCCAAAAGTGCGGCGAGAAACATAATACATTGTTGCATGATGAGTCACCTAAAGATAAACCTGATGGCAAAAAATGACCATTACAGCACACGTGTTTGACCACCCAGATTTCCATTCCGACTTACTCGGTGATGACCTGTGCAGTAGTAAACGTCTTCGATTCTAAACGCAATAAATTCAAAGCAAGAGTTCTACTTGACACAGACGCGACGGCCAATTTCGTAACGAGTGATCTGGTTAAAAAACTTCAGCTTCCGAAACATGAATTTCACATTGCAATCAACACTTTGGATAATTGTACGACTACGGTCGAGAATATGGTGTCCATCACATTTCAGTCCTGTTACAACTCTTATGAGCGTACTTTGCAATTCACGGTGTGCCTGAACTGATTTTAAATGAAATTTTCAGCTTCGGTCCTGGAAGTTTTGGGTTTCGTTTCTACGTAATTTAGACATTACATTCCTTGAAAAAGGAAAATCTTTCGCCGGGCCGATTCTGAGGAATGTCAATTGGAATATTTTTGGAACTTTTTTGGAACTTTTGCTTTTTAAATCTCTGAAAAATCAGTCTTGGCTGTGGATTTAGTGATCCAAACATCAATAGTCATTCCTGGATCATATTTTCTCATCAGAATAAGCTTTTTAGTTTTCCTGGAAATCTCCAAGCAGTGACTAAAATCCTCATCCCAGTGAATTCCACGTAAAGAACCACCATGATTTGTATCGTGAGATGGGTTTCATCAAAGATTATATTAGGAATATGGTAAATTGATAAACATCGTTATTTTGAGGATATACATGGTGGCCCGGGGGACCCATTGAAATCGAAAAATAACTCTTAAGAATTCAAGAATGGCTTGTTTATTCAAATCATACATTCGTTCTCAACGTGATCGTCAAATCTTTCAGAGAAATTATATCGGTAAGTCTTAAGTATGCGGGTCATCGAATCTCATACATGAAGGCTATTGTAAGCGCACACCGCTCGAAGAAGTTTCTTTTCGTAGTTTTCGTTTGACTTCGCAACTTTATGATTCTCCCAGAAAATATTGAAATCATGGTGTACTGATTCAACTGCTTGCTCACTGTAGAATCCTAGTCCCCTCTCCTTCATGTCACAGAATTGCTCAATGTGGAAGAAAACTGCATGAATTTTTGGGGTGACGCTAAGCTTCAAATCCATGTAACTTTGGCGAAACTTCGCAATGTATTCTTTGTAGATCGGATTGAGATTCTGTCCAAAACATGAACTCACAACATTCTTGAAATCCGAGAATGCTCGAACGTATTTCACCAATCCAAGGTTTGATTGAGATCGCAACAAGTCAACATTATCCAAAAGAATCTTACAGGAATTTCCCTTGAATGCTGGGCTGCCATGTGTCACCTCTCGCTCAACATTGCACTTTTTGATCCACACTGTAGATTCGTATTCAAACTCACAGTGCATATGAGTGAATATAGTATTCACAACGCCCAGCATGATATGCAATTGAGGTGGTGGTATGAGTTCCAGGAATGTTCTGTTAGGCTGACTTGGAAACAGCGGTTTGTTGACGCAATTCATATAATTTTTTGCATCACTCTTGACAGATCCAGCTGCAACCCATTTCATGTAGTGACTCAAATTCCCCTGGACAGTCCTTAGTTCACAACATTTGTGGAGCTCGCCTTTCTTCGCATAACACCAAATACATGGATAAGTACAGCTTTGTGGCATTATCCCACTGATGATACTGGCCAATTTCAAATCGGTGGCAACCGTCCCTCCGAGTTCGTCAAGGTCTAATGCATCTAACAGTAATGAAACATTGTGATAGTTTTCTTGAACATTGGGTGCTATTGCCAACAACAGTATCTTTTTGACAGCGGAGTCCTTGAAAGACTTTGCTACCACACCATCACTAAATTTCAGCCGTTTCGATTCGGTCACATCTGTTGAGCATGAATTTGACTGAATTGAGAGGCAAATCTTGAAGGATCCACCTCCGCCATCTAATCCCTTTTTTATGTGACAATTTTTGGAACCTCTATGAGCTTCTACAAAGTTTACGAATTCTTTCGTATCGGTGCAGTGAACTACCAC
This sequence comes from Eretmocerus hayati, assembly GCA_029851415.1. NCBI lineage: Eukaryota > Metazoa > Arthropoda > Insecta > Hymenoptera > Aphelinidae > Eretmocerus > Eretmocerus hayati. The sequence continues at coordinate 47,637,045 of CM056744.1, forward strand.
TCTGGACACAGTCGAGATAGCTTTCCCATTGATATCAATGAATTCGAACTGACCATGGCCAAAGAAGTCGTCTAGTTTGTGCGATTTTTCTATGAGCTTAGTCTTCAAACCGGGTTCGATCAATTTTCTATTCTGAGTAGCGGTCCTCAGGAAAGATGCCATTCCATGAGTCTGGCGAGTAGTCAGATTCAAACGTGTTTGCATATTTGCCAGATCATCCACAGATAACGAGCGATTGCTCATTTTACCAGGGTGTGATTTTCCCTTCGATTCCTTGATGAAATTCAACGGTTTCCCACGGCATTGTGGTAGGATCAGTTGAGATTTAGACTGCATTTTATGTTTTATAAGATTGGATGCAACTTGTTCCTTTGCTCTTTGTGAAATACTCTCCAAGTAAGATGATACATTCTTGATGAGAGACTCTATAGTACAGATATGGGATATTCCTCGAGAAAGTGGAGAGAAACAATCAAAGCAGCGATTTCCAAGTGTCTGTGAACTTGAATCATCTGTAAAGAAAACATATCAAATATTGGTAGGGATTCAAAAAATTTGTGCCGAACGTGTAGACCTTAACTTTAGAATTCCATCCGAAAACCCCGAACTTAACGCTCCACCATATCTCACGATCACTGAACTCGTGTGGGAAACGCTTCACATTTCTACGGGATAGGCCCGCATTCGCGTAGAAATATTCAGAAAGAAGAGCTTGTAGAATGTCGAGCAGCTGGCACGTTATCAGAGCAAAGCACTGTGGGAAACCGCTATACACACATTCCTCACTAATACAGCTTTCTGATCCCCACTCTACTCGTTGTTACTATGCCATCACAAACAGTGAATGCCGCGATATAAAACTTGTAAGCATAATTGCCAGGAAAGGCTGACATTATTGTTGCTTTATTCAGAAACAAAGATACGATGATGCAGACTACGACGAGGTCATGGTTTATCAATCGCAAGCATACAAACAAAAATATCCATGGCATAGCCCTCGTACAATTTTTAGAATTAGTACAGGAGTCCAGAAATTACCTGATAATCTGGCCTTAGCATGCGATGATGAATTGAATGGAGTTGTCCTCGCTATATCACAGATTTTGCAGTAGCATTGAACATTTTCTTCTCGTTCCGTAGGCGAAGAACTATCTAGAAACTCAGCAGTGTCAGGAAATTGGATTCGATTCCCTTTGCCAGATTTCCAAAGGTACACTTTCACTTTACATCCACCACATAAAGCACCTGGTAGAGTTTTGATATCCACGTAACGATCAAACACAGACTCAAGATGCAATTTTAGTTGCTTCTGAATGGCATACATGTTTTTCTTCTTTCGAAAGCACAAGAGACAAACTTTGAGCCTATTTTCATCATGACTATATGCGTGATCCTTTGGCGACATTATTCTTCAAAAAACGATGATAGAGTCGGTGAACCGTGACATCGAATGAGCTGGATGATTATAACAAATATGATTCGCGATTATGAACAAATAGAGCTCAAATGCGGACATCAACTGCTTGCAAACTTTCGAAGCACTATACTAGTTTGACAGAGGCAAGATAGGCTTGACTTGAAGTGATGTTTGTTTTGAATTTGTACGGCCGGTACTTGCAAGTATTCGAGTATGCGAACGGTTTGCCAATAATACCAAATGTATATAGTATAGTGAATGATCGCACAACAGTGTGTCGACTTACTGACATCATCTGTGCAAAGCGACTATACATTACATTGAACACTAATCATGACGAAATCCCTCCTCTAGAAACTGATATTCTCGATCATAATATTCACCCGCACAACTGTATACTAATCTCACTCATCCTCACGCCAAGAAATGGTATTTGACGAGGTAGCACAAATACAGAATTAGACACATATCATCAGTATTTTGATTGCAAATTTTGAGAGAATTTAAATGATTTCACGTGAGATTTATGATCGAGGGCCTCGTCGAGGACTGCAATAGCATTTTTGGCTACTCTTTTGAGGGTCCAAGTGGGGCTAGAGACTTGCTTTCATGAGAAAATATGCTCTAGGTATGACGATTCATGTTTGGATCACTGAATCCACAGCCAAGACTGATTTTTCAGAGATTTAAAAAGCAAAAGTTCCAAAAGAGTTCCAAAAATGTTCCAATTGACATTCCTCAGAATCGGCCCGGCGAAAGATTTTCCTTTTTCAAGGAATTTGATGTCTAAATTACGCAGAAACGAAACCCAAAACTTCCAGGACCGAAGCTGAAAATTTCATTTAAAATCAATTCAGGCACACCGTGATCGAGCTCTACGCCAGCAGAATTGATACCGAGACAAAACCTCAAAATCCCGAGAAACATTCGTCTCGCGGATCCAGATTTTCATTTACCCGCTCCGAAAGACATGCTGATCAATACTGGAACTACCTTATCACTTTTCTCGATAGGGTCAATTAATTTATCCGAAGGTAGTAATGATCTTTATTTGCAAAAGACCAAGTTGGGTTGGGTTGTCGGGGGAAATTTCGATTCCCACTCAAGCACGAAGTCTACTGTAAAATCCGCCTGTTTCTTCGTGGACCTTCAAAAATCGATAGAGAAATTTTGGAACATTGAGGATTTTGATAATAAGTCCAAACCCAGAGATGAAGAAACTCAATGTGAACAACATTTCGTCAAACACGTTCAACGAGACCATGATGGACGGTATATAGTCGCTCTTCCCTTCAAAAAATCACCTCAATCTTTGGGTGAATCAAAGCCCGCAGCTCTTAAGCGTTTGATCGCCCTGCAAAGGAAGTTTAGGAAAAATCCTGAATTTCAAGTCGAGTATGAAAAGGTTCTCGATGACTATTTTTATTCCGGACATATGTCCTTGATTGAGAACCCTACAACCTCAGATGGTTTCTATATACCGCATCACGCTGTCATGAAAGAATCGAGTAGCACTACAAAATTGCGGGTCGTATTCGATGCATCCGCGAAAACTTCTTCCGGTGAGTCACTCAACGATCTGCTAATGGTGGGTCCTACCATACAAGACGACCTCTTCACCTTGATCGTCAGATTCCGATTCTACTTGTACGTGCTCCTCGCCGACATAGAGAAGATGTATCGTCAATTTCTGGTGAGAGATGAAGATAGAATTTATCAAAAAATCCTTTGGATGGTAGACGGTATTCTCAGAGAATTCACTCTGAATACGCTCACATTTGGCGAAGTATCCGCCGCATTTCAAGCTATACGGTGCCTTTTTCAATTAGCCGAAGACGAGGGCCATAATTTTCCACTGGCCGCAAGGATTCTTACCAAAGATATGTATGTCGATAACATGATAACCGGAGCCAATTCTATCGGCGAAGCTCGAGAAATTTACGAACAAGTAACGCAGCTCCTCAGCTGCGCCAAGTTGAACATGAGACAATGGGCGTCTAATGAACCCAGTATTCTTGAGGGTGTCGATGAAAAGTCACTCGACAACGAGTTTCGAATCAATAAAGATTGTGTGTTGAAAGCGTTGGGAATATCTTGGAAGGCCAAAGAAGATTCGTTCATATATTCCATACACGTACCAGATGGTGATGAACGCGTTACCAAAAGATTCATTCTCTCCGAAATCGCTAAATTATTCGACCCGCTGGGTCTTATCGGACCGGTAATCATTGTCGCTAAGCAAATCATGCAAGAACTATGGCAGGCAAAGGTTGATTGGGACGAATCGGTCCCATCATCAATACATCACCAGTGGAAGATTTTCTGTGAGCAAATAAAATCACTGGAGAGTTTAAAGGTACCCCGAAAGGTACTCGCGGATCGAGCCGAGACTATTCAAATCCATGGGTTTTGCGATGCCTCAAAAAAGGGATACGGAGCGTGTCTTTACGTGAGATCCCAAGATGTCGAAGGAAGGTTTCAATGTTCGTTACTCTGTGCCAAATCGCGAGTAGCACCGTTGAAAGAACTCACTATACCAAGACTAGAGTTGTGCGGAGGGGTATTGTTAGCTGACTTGTATGAGAAAGTCGCACCAACGATTAATGTCGAAATCGAATCGGTTACCTTTTGGACTGATTCACAAATTGTGTTACACTGGTTACACATGAAGCCGAGGCTTTTGAAAACTTTTGTATCGAATCGAATCTCTTCGATCAAAGAAAAAATAGAATCGTCGCACTGGAGTCACGTTCGTTCGCAAGACAATCCAGCGGATAAACTATCCCGTGGGCAACTGCCACACGATTTTCTGAATAATAAATCATGGTTTAACGGTCCCGAGTGGCTAGCTCGAGACACTTCCACGTGGCCAGAATCCAATTTCCAACCGAGTTCGAAATCGGTACCTGAGACAAAAACGGTTCACTGTATGACCATTCAGGTTTCGACGAAATTTCTCGAAGCCTACTCAACCGTTACAAAGATGAAGCGCGTTCTGGCGTGGATTTACCGATTCACTCCCAAATTTCGGTCGAAAGGTCCCCTGAGTCTAGAGGATCTAAGCCATGCCGAGACGGTGATCTTGCGTATAGTTGAAAATTTTTATTTTTCCAAAGAAATCGGTGTGTTGCAATCAGGACAAATCTTGAGCAAGAGTAGTAAGCTAGCTTCCTTGGACCCATTTTTGGACAAGAACGGTATACTAAGAGTGGGTGGTCGTTTACAAAACTCAGACATCTCATTTCACCGCCAACACCCGATCATTCTCGACAAGAAGAATTTTTTGACAAAGGCCATCATTAGGCATGATCATGAAAAATACGCCCATGCCGGGATTCAAGCGACTCTTTACGCGATACGCCAAAAATTTTGCCCTGGAGATGGTAGAATCCAAGTTCGCAGTGTCATAAAACGCTGCGTGACGTGCTTCGAAGCGAGACCGCGAATGGCAGAGTATCGAATGGGCAATTTGCCCCCAGAACGCGTAAACGCTAGTAGGTCTTTCATGAATGTCGGTATCGATTATTGCGGCCCATTTCACATCAGAGAACGAAAACTAAGAAATGTCAGAATGCTTAAGATTTACGTGGCGATCTTCGTTTGTATGGCAACCAAAGCCATTCACGTAGAGACCGTAAGCGATTTGACGAGTGTAGGATTTCTGGGTGCACTAATGAGGTTCATAGCTCGACGTGGAAAACCGCGGATAATCTTCTGCGATAACGCTACCAATTTCAAAGGCGCAAGGAATGAACTAGTAGAGTTATACGAGTTAGTTCAGTCGCAAAACGGTCGGAACAGTATCATCGGATTCTCGGCAAACCAAGAGATTGAATTCAAATTTATACCCCCTTCCTCCCCGCACTTTGGCGGGTTATGGGAAGCTGGCGTAAAATCGTTCAAATATCACTTCAAGCGCGTTGCAAAAAATGCTTCGTTCACATTAGAAGAATTCAATACATTGTCCACCAGAATAGAGGCAATTTTGAATTCGAGGCCATCAACGCAAATGTCTGACGATATCAATGATCTATCAGTCTTAACTCCTGGACACTTCTTGATTGGTGATTCTCTGATGAACATTCCTGAACCTGATTATTTAGCCCTACCTACAAATAGGCTTTCGGCATTACAACATATATCAAGAGTCAAACAAGATTTTTGGAAACGATGGTACAATGAGTACCTCAATGAGTTGAACATCCGTAAAAAATGGACTACAAGAACTGAAAACGTCAAAGAAGGAATGCTGGTCCTTTTCAAAATGGATGACCTTCCCCCGATGCAGTGGCCTTTAGCCCGTATACAAAAGGTTCACCCCGGCAAAGATGAGATAAATCGAACTGTAACTCTGCGAACGCCAAAGGGTGAACTGAAGAGAACGGTCAGAAAAATTGCAATTCTACCTATCTATCATAATGCTGAATGAGTTGTTGATCGGTACCCTCTCAACGGGGGGAGTATGTTGAGTACGTTTTATCTGAGAAAATTGCAATCGACAAACAGCGCGATTTTTCAATGAGGCACAACAGAAATATGTTATATTGTACATGCCGAGAGTCATAGAATCGTCAAATCTTTCGTGGCCCTCAAGTCGGCGCGAGGGCAGGAAACGGCGCTCTTTGTCTCAAGCGGGTAGCTCAAGATTGGTTTACGACCGTTCTCGGGTTCTCGGCATCTGGCGACTTTTCCGTCGTAGTACTTCGATTTTACAGCATCTTTGGTCGGCGTTGCCGCCTTTTTTTGTAATCTTCACATGTCCCAGCCTGTATGAGAATTTGTAATATTTCTACAACTGTCAGTATATGTACACCCTCACATACGTGTACATTAGCCTCCACCACCAAGAAGAGGCCGCTCTTAAGGAGCGGTAAGCGTCGCCAAGGAGTTAGTCAGCAATCGGCAGCTACGCCGAAAGCATGTACCTTTTTGCTTCCAAATAAAGCAGCAGTTCTATTCATTTCTTTCGTTATTTTTCGTTCGAATTCAAATTCATATAATCGATTCAAACGACAAAATCAATCATATCGGTCTAATCACCGGTACGATGCACCGTTGAAAAACGGGTAATTTCCAGATATTCTTCCTCGAGATATATTCGAGTATCTATATATATGTTACGTACCAAACCCGAAATCGTACACTTCGCGAACGGTACAGCCGATTCTGTACCATTCGCGAATGGTACACCACCATTTGTACCGAGCCCGATATTCCGGGTTTGGTACAGCAGAGTCTCGTACCATTCGCGAACTGTACAGCCACCTTGTACCGAGCTCGATTCCGAATCGCAGCATATGGCTCGGATCGTGTTTACAAATGAGAATTGTCTATAAATGATGATTAGCAAATTGATATGTATTTAGGCCAGTAATTCTAGCTCTGAATTCGTGAGTTTTCGACATGAGTGCCAAAGGACGGTTCTATTTTTTTTTCGATGCGGGATACCCTATAGAACACCCCCCCATAAAATGGAACAACCCCAGGGGTGCGCAAAAAATTACAACAACAAAATAGTGCGAAATTTTGTACTTTTTTGCGTTATTTCGCATCCCGGGGAGCCGTTATGATATTTGGATCATTTTTCATGGTACTATGTTGTAGGCGATGAAATTCTCTAAATTTAAAAAAAAAACCATAGTAAAATTCTTTCCGTAACTCGAGATAATTAGCAACAAAGCTGGAAAATGCCAAAAATTTCCTTCATTTTTCATTTTGAGGGAAGCCAATGGATCGATGTGTACTTGCTGGAAAATGTAGTCCTCATAGAGTACTATATGTAAAAAAAAATCAAAGCGATCCGTCAATAAATATTGACGCTATTCTAATTGTTTATCCCAAATTGTTGTTTTTTGCAATAGCCGTAAAAATTTTCCACGTGCACTAAAGTTGTCGCAAAAAATCAGAGAGCTTTCTGGAACCCTCAACTATAAGATGCGATCATAAAACCGGTCACTTTGTTACAAAAAATCGTCTCTGGAGCCAATTGTTTATAAAAATCGGAAATTGCCGATTTTATTTTGCACACAATCCCGCGAGTAATGGATATATGGAAAAATTCGTTTTTGGACGTTGTAGTACTAATTCTGCTCTAAACTTCAAAAAGAAGAACATCACTCCACGACCTTTTGGACCGGAGATACCGATTTTTTTTTAAAAATCGATATTTTATAAACAATTGAATATTAAGGGCCGAAATTTGCGGGAAATGGTAGAAAAATGTTCAAAGTTTCATATACAGAATGTTTGGTTCACATACCTTGACTTGCGTCCTTGTCCCAGCAGGTGAAAGTTAATGTTTCCTTTATCTCGCTTGAAAAAAGCTGCAGGGGTGAGGAGTGGGGGTACTCCCGCGGCAGCGTGGCGGGCCGACCAGAAAACTGAGCCGCGCTCTTCAAATCCGAGCGCTCGGAATTTTTGACGATATCTCGGGTCCTACTGGACCGTTTTTGATCATTTTTTTTTTAATTTGGGGTAGCTTTCAGAAAAAAACACAATGGCGTATTAATTATAAGGATTTGAACGGCCATTTTGGGTGTATAAGGGGTACCGTGAAAATAAGAGGTTTTGGTCCAATTTTTCCCGTGTATCAACTAATGTTTTTCACGGAAACATTCTGAATCTGTTGAACGTGGATAATCGATAAGGGAAAGCTCCTCGGAACATTTGAAAATTGTGAAAACTTTTCCGAAAAAAAAAAAAAAAAATTCTATTGAAAAGCGCATAATCACCAAAAAAATAAGCAGAGGGAACACCATATCAGTTTTCATTCTGGAAAATCCGGAATTCGGGAAATATTTCCAAGTTTCACCACAACAATTCATAAGATGCCAATTCTCCCAAGAGAGATTTTTATTCGTACTACACTATGATGAGCTGTGATAAAGAAAAACAGAAATTTTGTAATGAAGAATCAAAGTCCATAGCATATACTTTTCATTGCGTGTTAGCATAAGATGTACCGATTTCCCGCTTGAGGTCCCCACTGATGATTCAAATATTGATGATGACGGCGTCGGAATATTGAATGATTTTCGAGTCGCCGATCAGTCCACTCAAATAGAAATCGATCAAACTGACCAAACGACGTTGACTGAATATCGTCAACAAGACGAATCAACGTCAACCGAAGATTCACAGTGTGTATGAAGTTTTTTATGTTTGATGTGATTCGATGTAATGAGACTATTTTGTGGAAATGATCCAACTCCATTAATAAAAATTTGCCAATTGATATGCTATCCTTCATTCTTTCTCTAGTGATTAGGCACTTTCCAATCGAAGAAATTTGTTGGGGTCACATTTAGAAATTTTTCCCGATTTCTGGATTTCCAGAATGAAAACTGATATGGTGTTCCCTATGCTTATTTTTTTGGTGATTATCCGCTCTCCAATAAATTTTTTTTTTTTTGGAAAAGTTTTCAAAATTTTCAAATTTTCCGAGGAGCTTTCCCTTATCGATCATCCACGTTCAACAGATTCAGAATGTTTCTGTGAGAAACATTAGTTGATACACGGGAAAAATTGGACCAAAACCTCTTATTTTCACGGTACCCCTTTTACACCCAAAATGGCCGTTCAAATCCTTATAATTAATACGCCATTGTGTTTTTTTCTGAAAGCTACCCCAAATTAAAAAAAATGATCAAAAACGGTCCAGTAGGACCCGAGATATCGTCAAAAATCCCGAGCGCTCGGATTTGAAGAGCGCGGCTCAGTTTCTGGTCGGCACGCCACGCTGCCGCGGGAGTACCCCCACTCCTCACCCCTGCAGCTTTTTTCAAGCGAGATAAAGGAAACATTAACTTTCACCTGCTGGGACAAGGACGCAAGTCAAGGTATGTAAACCAAACATTCTGTATATAAAACTTTGAACATTTTTCTACCATTTCCCGCAAATTTCGGCCCTTAATATTCAATTGTTTATAAAATATCGATTTTTGAAAAAAAATCGGTATCTCCGGTCCAAAAGGTCGTGGAGTGATGTTTTTTTTTCAAAATTTAGAGCAGAACTAGTACTACAACGTCCAAAAACGAATTTTTCCATATATCCATTACTCGCGGAATTGTGTGCAAAATAAAATCGGCAATTTCCGATTTTTATAAACAATTGGCTCCAGAGACGATTTTTTGTAACAAAGTGACCGGTTTTATGATCGCATCTTATAGTTGAGGGTTCCAGGAAGCTCTCTGATTTTTTGCGACAACTTTAGTGCACGTGGAAAATTTTTACGGCTATTGCAAAAAACAACAATTTGGGATAAACAATTACAATAGCGTCAATGTTTATTGACAGATCGCTCTGATTTTTTTTTTTACATATAGTACTCTATGAGGGCTACATTTTCCAGCAAGTACACATCGATCCATTGGCTTCCCTCAAAATGAAAAATGAAGGAAATTTTTGGCATTTTCCAGCTTTGTTGCTAATTATCTCGAGTTACGGAAAGAATTTTAGTATGGTTTTTTTTTTCAAAATTTAGAGAATTTCATTGCCTACAACATATAGTACCATGAAAAATGATCCAAATATTATGACGGCTCCCCGGGATGCGAAATAACGCAAAAAAATACAAAATTTCGCACTATTTTGTTGTTGTAATTTTTTGCGCACCCCTGGGGTTGTTCCATTTTATGGGGGGGTGTTCTATAGGGTATCCCGCATCGAAAAAAAAATAGAACCGTCCTTTGGCACTCATGCACAGTTCGAAGTCTAGAATTACTGGCCTATATTCACGAGTTCAGCTCGAGTTCAGTCAACTACAGGTAACTATCGCGCTTGCACATTGGATCCCGATAATACTATTCGTGATGAGTTCAACTCAAAATTAGATGTTCTTGGAACATCCGATAGTTGTAAGTTCATAAAAAGTAAAACAGAATATTCTTACACACGTGAAACACAGTTTGATAACCATTAGAATCACTGCACGGGGTATGTTCACGTATCTTGTTTTGATCACATAATACATCTTGTGGACACCGCCATGCCCAGTTTGATTATGAATTTATCTCCATCTGATATACTTCATCAGTATACCGTAGATTTCGGATTTTTCTACGTAATATCTCACTTCGTCGTCTCACTGTAAGGAGAAACCCTCAAAATCAGTCTCATTGTGTAAATATTAACATTACACAAGGTTAGGGGGTTTGTTGTGATTTATTACGATCTTCCACCGACTTTGAGCATTCCTTCTTACAGTGCTATTTTCATTGGAAAGATCAGACGAGGAATATCCCCAACAGTCAATATATATGTCAAACTATTTCAATCTTCTGTATTCCAGAGAGGTCTTGAATGATTTCTTCTCAATTTCACTAATTAGCTTCTTAAGGTCTCGTCATTTCGTTTCACTTTTTTTGAACTTACAATTATCGGATGTTTGAAGAGCATCTAATTTTGAGTTGAACTCATCACGAATAGTATTATCGGGATCCAATGTGCAAGCGCGATATTTACTTGTAGTTGACTGAACCCGAGCTGAACTCGTAAATACATATCATTTTGCTAATCATCATTTATAGACAATTCTCATTTGTAAACACGATCCGAGCCATAAGGCGCAATTCGGAATCGAGCTCGGTACAAGGTGGCTGTACAGTTCGCGAATGGTACAAGACTCTGCTGTACCAAACCCGGAATATCGGGCTCGGTACAAATGGTGGTGTACCATTCGCGAAGTGTACGATTTCGGGTTTGGTACGTAACATATACATATATATAATATCTTATCGATACTCGGCGTATCGATACTTTTAGCCCGATGTATCTGTCGTATCGTATTGGACAGTCCGTTACGTATCAATACGGATGTATCGATATTTCCGACGTACACATGAATTGTTCAGTCTCTGTACCCGCGCCCTCAGTTCGTTAGTGGCGTCCAGATACACAACTGTGCAGTAGTCTAGATGTGGTTGGACTAGGGTCTTGACTAGTCGAACCCGGAGAGTCTCGGTAGTGTATGCCCTCATAAACCGCAAGCCATATAGGGACTTGATCACTTTCGTTGTTACCTGATTGATATGCGGTTTCCAAGACAATTCACAATCTAATGTCACGCCGAGACTCATGACAGTGTCACTGAATGGGATGAAAACTCCGTCCTGTACCTCAACCCCCAGTGAATCCATTCTTTTCAGATCCGCGGTATTCCTGTCGGATGTGAAAAATATTGCTTTGGTTTTACCGGCGTTGAGGCGCAAGCCAGAGCTCTGGGCCGACTCAGCAACAAGCCTTCCGACTTCTCCCAGCCGAGCAATTCCCTCTCTGATGTTCTCTTTCTCGACTTGGAGATAGATTTGGAAGTCATCTGCATAAAAAAGATGACTCACCGACTTTCCATCAAGTAGCTCAGGTAGATCATTGACATATAAGCTAAAGAGTAATGGACCGAGAACAGACCCCTGTGGTACACCCAGATTGGTTGTGAGCCAATCAGAATTCCCATTATTTGAAGTAACTATTTGGGTGCGACCTTCTAGGTATGATTTCAACCACAGTAGAGCTAATCTCGAAGAACCAAGATGTCTGAGTTTACTTAATAGCTTTGATGGTGAAATTGTGTCAAAAGCTTTGCTGAAGTCAAACAGTAGTAACAAGGTGATCTTCTTCCTGTCAATTCCGACTCTGATATCATCAGTCAGCTTCAACAAGGCAGTCTGAGTGCTATGATGTTTTTTGAAACCAGTTTGGAAGCCATCTAACAAATTTTTACTGTTAAGATACTCCGTGATTTGGTCATGTGCAGTCTTCTCCAGAACCTTGGACAGGAAGCACAGCAGTGCAATGGGATGGAAGTCCGTGACCGCTGCTGGAGCTACGGTCTTCTTTAGAGCAATCAGCTGCGCTTGCTTCCAAACCTCGGGAAAAATGCTGTGAGCGAAAGAGGAGTTGAGAATGTGTGCTATAAGATCACCTAAGGCCGGAAGAGCCTTCGCGATCACGCTTTGGGGGACCCCATCTGCTCCACGAGCCTGCGAGGAGAAGTGTTTTATAGCAAGGACTACATCACTGAAATTTGTGGGCTTGAATTTGAAGCCTTCGCCTGGGGCTGACATTATTTCATCCATTGCTTTCCCAATATCCTCATCAGGTGAGATGGAAACCCCGCAAAGTGAGCGTTCAACTCGTCCGGTGTTAAGCCATGTAGTTCCTCCTCTTTGCTTTTCGGCAAGAGGCCGAGGTTGCGCATTTCCTTCCATATGTTTTCATTCAAGTCAAGAGCGTCTGAAAGATGACTTAGAAGGAATAAGGTACGCTCTTGTTCTAAGCGCACGTCGACCTCTTCACTGAGCCGAAAGTACTCGTCCTGAAGCTCAGGGCACTTGCGTAGGTTATGCTGATTGCGCTCCCAACGCCTACGCGCCGCATTTTCATACTGTACCTTCGTCTCATTTCGCTTATTCTACTTCATCAAAATACGCCACAACATACTTTGTCATTGGAATGTCTATAAATCGTTAAGAATATGCAGTCTGATTCATCAAGTGTGTACTTACCATAACCGGGATGTAGGAAAAAGTTCGTATTCTAACAAGAGTTATTTGTGAAAATTCTTAATAGTTCTCAGAATTTGTAACAGTCGATAGGGATAGGATTCCTAATCATTACATTCAAAATGTTTGAAAGCGGGTGCCAACTTCACACGCGTCGTGATTTATCATCGAACCATTACCTAATCAATACGTGTTTATTATGTGATGATTACCGTTCCGCCATCAAGGTAATGTGTTGCATTTTCACGTAGTGCTGTGATTCATGCAGTTTCATCTCGTAGTGATTCTCGTTCTCTCTGTTGGTTCTCTCTTCTCGTTATCTTGCCGCAGAGCCCCGTGGGCGGAAGTGGAGGAAAGCTCACCCGCAGCTGGATGAGTGCGGATGAGCATAATATCGCAATCTCACTGACCAGAGAGCCATAACAATGTCTTACGCACACAAAAGCACAACTATCACACCGATACCGGTGCCTTTACATCAGTGTGGGAGTTGTGTGCTATTAGTAGAGATTGGTGAGAGAGGGGAGAGGGCTGTATACCGAGCAGCTTTGGGACTACCGATACTGATTTCCTTCTACTGCCCACCTACAGGAATACTTATATTGAATAATGAAATCACCCGTCTCCTAGGAAATGTATTATTTTTGTTAGTTCTTCTACGCTCAGAATTGATGTCTAATCTGCATCCAAGACCAGATCAAGCAGGATTTGCCTCAGAGCACCGCCGTACTTTTTCCGGACTTCCTCATTTTCATGTTCTTCACCATTTCGAGACTATGACTCAATCTTCTGAGCATTGAAATGTCTTTCTGGAGTCCAAGAGCTGTTCTCCAGTGAACGAGTTGATTAGTGTAAGATTTCTGATTTGTGGGAATAGTGAGATCAATGATACTACACCAGTATCATTCACTCGTGGAAATGTTCCTCATCATACGGCTGCTAGAGTCAGATTATGACACTCCACACTGATGAATGGAGGCTGTTACTGTATATGCCGAGCAAATACAATGCTTCCTCATTACAGGTTTATACTCTCAGGTAGATTTTACTTCCTCATACTGGAGAGACTGCACATACAGTGAACGTTCCCGGGAAGATCCCTACGCAACAGCTACATCTGACATGATATGCTAATTTCTATGTTATGAAATGGTTTCTGCTCCAACGAAGTAGGGAGTGTAGAATACATTGTTCAATGATTCGCTGGCTTGAAAAATGGTTATTTAATTATTTTTGGATAATTAATTCGAACAACCAATGAATTAATGAATTATCAATTATTTCTTGATATTCGATTCATGCACTTAGTTCTCGTACTTTATTCAAATGATGCCGATTTGGGTACGCAAGTCCACGTGTGACTACCAAACCATGAATATACGCCTACGCTACCAGAATATTATTTTTCGATTCGAGAGAGGGAAGTTTGGTTTTGCTCTTCGAGTGATTGTTTTCGGTCCGAGCTCTGGCGAGGGTCGAAATTAGCACGAGTAAAGCATATGAACTTCACGCCCGAGTATCGAAATACGTTTTTCGATCGACTGGGCGTGAAGTAAATGAAAACTACCGTGCGTGAAGCAGTGCTTCACGCACAGTCGATCGAAAAGATTGATTTTCGCGGACGCAAATCAGCGGATGGATCTCCTATTCTCGAAGTACGCGCCTGACTATCAAACCATGAGTATTCGCATATGTTACTGGAGATGCGGATCCGCGTGAACAAATGCACGCCCGACTACCGAACTGTAGATATTGACGTATGCTACCAGTAAATGATGGATTCGCGTTCGACGATCAGCCAATGAGACAACGGCTCCTGATGGCATTTTCGTGTGACTACCAGACCATGAGCATTAGCGTACGCTTTCCAATTGACGCATATTCGCATACACGAATCTCCACGTGACTACCATACCCAGGATATTCGCGTACGCTCCCTGGGTGGAAGAATCTTGGGTATGCGAATCCTTCAAACGAGAGATGAGTTATTCTTAGACTCGCGCGTGACTACCGAACCAAGGATATCTGCAATTCCAATTGAATTAACGGTTGTTTCTACGAGTCAATGTCGTTTATTCATGACAACGTTTCGAAAGTTAGTCCACTGTCCTCATCAGGTCTAAGAATCCACATCGCAGTAAAACGTTTTTGAGACTAGATTACTCATCTTGTAAGATGAGAGTCATTCGTGTTTGTTCTTTTTGCGGTGACCATTGTGTGATAAAATGTTATACTTGCAACAACTATTTTTCACTAAATTCATAATTAACAATCCACTTTTGGCGCACTATTACAATATAGTAACTGACGTAATAACTAAACAATAAGTATATCTGTGTAATGCTGCTGGGAATGCGAATTCTCGCACAATACCGAAGCAAAGCGGATTCGCGTACGCGTGTGAATACCAGATTATCGGCATGGGCGTACGCTACCCAGATATAGTGTATCCGCGTACGCGAATCCGCGAATCAAATGTATTCTTCTGAAATTCACGCGTGAATTGCAAACCATGGATATTCATGTACGCATCCAAAACATCGATTCTTGCGTATGCGAATCAGCGGATAGAACTGTGACGTGGGAAGGCTCGGGTCTTTTGCCCCTCGCCTCCCCCCGTCCCATGACGATGCACCGGCGACGGATCCGCGAGCCGCGCAACGTTGCTGCGCTGCTCGTCGGTCGTCGCAGGTGCGTCGTCAGCGTTTTGACGGAGTTACGCGTACCTCCCCCAGGTACTACTTCAGGCCGACGGACTCATCGCCTTCGCGATGAGTCCCGTCGCGAGGATTACCGCTCGATCAACCAACCTAGAAGCACACACTCTCTTTCTCCTCTATTTAGTCTCATTGAAGTCACTCTGTTCTGTAATAACTCGTGTTCCTTCCGGAAACTCCTGTCCCACGTTACACATCATCTTTGGTGCTGGGTGGGGTAGTTTCCCGCGAGTTTTCCAGGAAAGTCGAAAATTTTCGTTGAAAATTTTTCCAAAAAAAAAAGTTTTTGAGATTCCGCTGCGAGAGTGTCGTGTGAGAGAAAGTGACTAGGAGACGAGAGGAAGAGCCAAGCGGAATCGAAGCCAAGCTGTTCAATTGGCCGATCATCTGGACCTGCCCACCCGCCCTCCGCACATCGGCAGAACATCAGCGCAGCGCGACTCACCGATAACACCGGGGAGATAAAGCAGCGAAGCGATCGTCATACGAGCCTGTAGCGAGGTGGACATGCAGTTTTGCGTCGCTATCATCGCCTTGGCCTGCTGCAGCACTTCAGCGTAAATACCGTACCCTATTTTTCCTCATTCTTATCTCGTTTATAGAGACGTGTGTCATTGCAATCGCATCTTTACTCTGAGCCAATTTTGAAAGAAAAAAAAAAAAGAACTGAAATCGTAATGTCCAAAATGCTGAATATGTTCTCCAAATCTAAGAGCAAGGAGACTTTAAATCAGACAGGCACTCTGCCTAAAAATGCCCATCCGAGGCCAGGAATTTTTGAGAACCCCAGCCAGAACGATCAGAATCAGTTTGCGGACCAGCGTGAACGTAACGCTGGAGAAGAAAATTCATACTTTGACTTGAATAATCGAGATGAAGCATGGGGATTAGATGCGACTGCGATGAATAACGCGGGAGATGAGATGGAATACGGCAATATGAGCCGGGCAAGTACGCCCCAAAATCAGTTTACGGGTCCTGCGTATCAGCAGTGGCGAGCGGGTGTGCCCGTCATAGAGGAGTCCCCGGTGCGTGTTAACGTGAATTGGCCCCCGTTGCGCAATACGGGTCAAATGTCCTACCCTGAAACGTTCTACCTAACGGGACCAAACGGGCAAATTTTCTTATGCAAGCAGCAGCCTCATGAGCAAAATATGAGGATGAGAAACACCGTTTCGTTGAATTTGAATGGGAAGCAAAACCAAAATGGTATTATTTCACAGGATAACGGCACATTTCAGAATTTAGCAAGTTATACTAATTTTAATAGAAGCTTGAATAATTCACCAAGACCAGCAACTTCGGTCACGTTTCAGCCGAACCTGCCTCAAAATAATCCCCAAACTCCGTGGGATTCCCCACCAGAAATGGAATCAAGGCCCGAAGTTTTTAGCCAAGAACAGCATCAAAACGATTTCATGCAAAATCAAACGATTCAGGGAATATTCAAAAATCCCCAAACTCATGAGCCTGTTGCCTGTCCGAGAAAGACCGTCCCTAAATCCGGAGACTCGCCCTTTGAAAATTTCCTGCGAGGAATAAGTTTTTCGAAAATGGCAGAAATGTGGAGAAAGTTGAATCTGCGCGAGTCACAGCCGAGTCACGACAGGAATTTACAAGACATTCGTGGACAAGAATGCCACGCGACCAGGAGTAGTTCTTATCCGAATAATTTGCCTCGAGAAACCCTAGCACCACAGAATTTTAGTGCGAATTATTCGATTCCCCAACAATTTGAAGTGATAAATCAAAATGCCATGTCTCAATCATTTCCACAAGTTAATACTCAGCAGAGTGCAACATTCAATGCAGCGACCTCTCAAAACATTCATTTTCAAAATTTAGAAGAGCAGACTCAACTTTCTCAACGAAACACACATTCTCCAGAACAAAATATTTCAGGATTGAGTGTATACTCACATTTACACAAAATTCTGAAAAATGTGGGCGAATTCAACGGGGAGTCGGATTCATTGGACGCGTTCACGACTGCAGTAAGAATCGCAGCAAGCGTAGGGGGACCCGGGTCAGATCGTATTATTCTGATGAACATCTCTAGCAAATTGAGAGGAACGGCAAAGTCACTATTCGGTTCGGCAGTCCTCAAATTCGATTCTGTCGAACAATTCTTGAAAGAATTAGAGGAACAGTTTACCATGGTAGATTCCCTAGACGACATAATGTCTGAACTGAAAAATTGTGTTAAGCGAAGAGATGAAACTTTAGAATCTTACGGCACCCGCATTCAGAAAATCCTGAGGAGATTCAAAAGTACTGCGGAATCCAAAACTCAATATAACCGGTCTGAGATAAACTCGCGCACGCGGGATGCTGATGACGCTGCGTTGACACGTTTCATCATAGGGATCGGCCCTGAATTAGAGAGCGTTGTACGCAGCAATCGCCCGAGTAACATACGAGAAGCGGTGAAACACGCGCAACAGGCTGCTTTACAGAGAAAAAATTATCCCATTTCGGAGGGAACGGCAGAGTCGAAGTCGAGTCATACGGTGGCGAATGTGCGAATCGTAGATTCCCAGATCGTGTGTGCATATTGCAATCTGTCAAATCACGTGGAATCGAAATGCTACAAAAAGATGAACGACAATAAAAAGTGTCAATACTGTGAGAGAGACGGTCACGATGCGAAGATTTGTTGGGCATTAGAGAGAGATTTTGAGAAACGAGAAGTTTATGTCGATCGTCCGAGCACACGTCGCGGACGAGGAGGTGGTTATCGCGGTAGAGGCAGAGGCCGCGGGTACAACGGTAACAGTTACGGGCAAAACGACGCGCCATGGCACCGTGAGAACAACTATTTGCAAGACCCTAATCAAGCCCAGGCCCAAGCCCAAGCCCACTCCCAACCTCAAAATCAACCCCAAGCTCAGAACTCTCAATCACCGCCAGTGGGTAACCCTCAGACTCCACCCGCTCAGCCCCAAAACCAGTCGAGCCCAAGTGTAAACCAGCATTTAAACTAGATGCTCGTCCGTCGCACCCCCCATGCGCCGGGCGCATCGATGAAGTGATCAGGATCGCGTCGCAGATGAACAGAAAAAACGACAACGAAAGGTCAGCACTCGATTTTTTGTCAGACGGAAAATTATCATCTGGAGAAAAATTGGTGCAGGATGCAGTAAGTGAGGTATGCGAGAGTGATAGCACTTCATCATTGCCCCAGGTGAAAATTCGTACAACTGTCATAAAATTTTTGAAAACAGGTGTAATTCCACCGATTGTAGAGTTTGAGAGTCACGAAACTTCAAATAACAAAGCCAAACTATACATAGACTCTGGAGCAGATGTGTGTATTATTAAAGAAAGTAAGGTGAAGAATTTGAATCAAATTGATGACTCTGAATTATTAATAATTAATGGAGTGGCAAAAGGTGAATTTGAATCGATGGGAACGATTAGAATCAAAATGAATGGCATGCAGTGGCAATTTCATGTCGTCCCCGACACTATTTTATTAGAATGTGATGGATTGGTCGGTTGGGATTTTTTGACTGAATATGGAGGTAAATTAAACCCCAAAGCCCGCTGCCTTGAATTTAGGAATTTTTCGATTCCCTTTGTCTATAGTGAAAAGATTAGAGTGCCACCGAATATGAGAAGATTGATCAGAGTCAAAATAATTAATGATGAAGAAGAGGGCTGGGTTCCTCAAACACACATCGCAGAAGGAATTTCATTTGGAGAATTTTTGGCCAAAAATGTTAATGGATTCGGAATAGCAGAAATAAGCAATGTGACTGATGAACCTATATACATTGATACACCTGAAATTAAATTGGAAAAGTACGAAAAAATTATACCCTGGAACAATGATGAAGTAGAGTGTTGCATCAAAGGGGAAGATGCAATTTGTTACATTCGTAGGCTATACACAGACGCAGCCACACCAGAGGGAAAAACTTCTGAGAAGTCCTGCGATAACGATAACGATAAGAGCGCACGCGATAAAGCAGCGGCCGAGCGCGTAGAAATTTTGATGAAGCTCGTAGACATCGAGGGTTGTAATGAGGAAGAGGTTGAGCATGTGCGAAACCTTATCAGCATAGACCCATGGCGGTTTGGCTTAGAAGGCGAGCCGTTGCCAGCCACGCATTTAATTGAGCATAAAATTCAATTGAAAACGGGGAAACCAATCAAAGCAAAAAGATATAGATTACCCCCAGCCTTAAAAGGCCCTATGATTGAAGAAGTAAAAAAGTTGCGTGACTTGGGCATACTTCGCCCGTCCAGATCGCCATGGAGATCTAACTGCTTTTTGGTACCAAAATCGCCGGCAAAGGACGGAACGAAAAGGTACCGGCTCGTAGCCGATTTTCGCCCACTTAATGAAGATACGATTGGCACGTGCCAGCCTCTCTCATTTTCAGCCGATATTATAGATAAACTATCTGGCGCACGGTACATAACGGTAGTAGATTTACTTCACGGTTTTTTCCAGGTAAAAATGCATGAAGAATCCGCGAAATATTCGGCAATAAGCACTCCGCTTGGCCACATGGAATTCGCACGCATGGCGCAAGGTATGCAAACGAGCCCTGATACGCTGAACGAGGCTATCTTTATGGCTCTTGCTAAGCTCTCTCCCGATGACGCGGATTCTTACTGCGATGATCTGTACGTATGGGCTGATTCTTTAGAAGAACATGATAGAAAATTCAGTAAACTTATGAATTGCTTAAAGGAAGCTAACCTTGTTTTGTCACCCCCGAAATGCCAATTTTTGAAGCGTGAAGCCAAGGTCCTAGGCCATATTGTCGGTAATGGCCACATAAAACCCAATCCGGACAAAGTCGCGGCTATCCGAGGTTATCCGGTGCCCAATAAAAACATCCGGAAAGTGCGTCAATTTCTCGGACTCACGGGATATTATAGGCGCTTCATTGAAAACTACGCGAGAATCGCAAAACCTCTGACCGATCTTTTGAAAAAAGATGAACCGTTCGTGTGGGGCCGCGAGCAGCAACGCGCATTCGAGACCTTGCGCGACTCGCTCTGCTCTGAAAGCGTTTTGGCTAGCCCAGAGATTTCAAATAACGAAAATTTTATTGTGTTTGCGGATGCTTGCGATTATTCAGTAGCATCTATTTTGGCCATAGGAAGTATTAACAGTAACCGGCCGGTAGCATATCATTCGAAAGTATTAAAAGGTGCAGCTTTGAATTGGCCTATTTTCAATAAAGAGTTTGAAGCTATAGTACAAGCTTGCGAAGCTTACAGGCCATATTTGTACGGCCGAAAATTTACTGTAGTTACAGATCACGAGCCACTGCGCCATTTCCAAAAGTGTCAGAATGACACGAGATATAACCGTCAGAAAGCGAAGGTCAGGGGGTTCAATTTTAATATTGTATATAGGTCTTTTAAGCAGAACGCAGCGGCAGACGCATTGTCGCGCAATCCAGTCATAAAAGAAGGGGAGGTAAACCCAGAACTCCCGCGAAGCGAACTGTACGCACTTGCCGAGCAGCAAGAAAAAGAGAACCCTTCTTGCTACGCTGATTGCCCTCCAGGACGGATTTTCAAAACCCGCGCGCATCGTGTCGTAGACGGGGACAAGACGAAAATCTCCGAGACTGAATCGACAGACGCGGAAAATCAACTTTCGAAAAAGAAAATTGCCAAAGTCCCACGCGAGTCGGAGTCCGAAATTGAAGCAAGCCAGGAACTGGAAAAGCAGAAGAGGCCTAGAAAAGTTTTCCAAAAAACTCGATCATCTCAACGCCTGAGAGACCGTTATCCGGCTCTTGAAATCCACGCTTTGCCGCGCACGCACGCAGTTAACGAAACCCAAATAGCGAGAGAAAGCGTCGAAAATGTGGAAATGCTGTCAGACCCTCCTTTGGAAATTTTAGAACCAAAAATTCAATATTCAAATATTGTACCAAGTCCTTCTCTTGAACAAACTCGCAAAGATGAGCCCAAAATAATTTCAAAAAATGCAAAACCTGGAGTTGCAAAAGCACAACCGAAAATAAAGAGTATTGAAATTATCCAGAATGAGTCCCAAATTATTAATGAGAAGTCGGAAATTGAAAATTCAAAGATCCAAGAGAATACGGAGGCTCAGACAGCAATTCTAATCACAACCGCAGGCGGATATTTTGTCGATTTTTCAATACGCGACCAGAGCGGCGAATTAGTAGCGCAGGGCGACGGGGGCCCTTTATTCATAAAAGCAGTATCGCATCGAGTTAGCGATCCGTCGGATGAGCGATTCGAACAAGCCGTAAGGCAAAGCGCAAGTTTTCACGTTGAGCCGAGCACGTCGCAATATAACTCGCAGACCGATAAGCAGCATTCCACAGAGAAAGAGACGGACAATATACAGCAGCTCTCAGCCACTCCTATTCGCTCTCCACGCGGTGGCTCGGGCAGCGTTCACCCCGTACCGGGCGAGTTAAGCGTCGCGAGCGAATCGGCAACAGAGGTAGGATCGATGCCTCCGCCACTCGTCAATTTGCCAAAGCCCTCAGCTGCAACCGAACTCGCGTTGGATGAAAGGTTCCAACACTTCAGACCATATGACGCGTGTGCAGAGAGTTTCAAGCTTTTTGATAGAATTACTGACATTCCAAATCTTCCAAAAGGCAACTGCCTATTCTGGTCCCTGATTCGAATTGAAAATTTGGATATCAATGCTTTAGAAATGAGATCGGACCTCTTGAATAGGGGCCAATTTTTATTAGAATCTTGCGCGGATACAGAGGCAACGGTGAAGATTTTATCGAGCTCTGAAGAATTTGGAAACGACGACTGTATATTTCTATTCTCACGCCTATACAGCAGAAATGTCTGCGTGCACACGTTGGATGAGAAAGGCGAAATTTCGTATAATATAACACGCGCAAATGGGAGCGCAGATTTCATCCACTTACATTTAGATATGCCAGCCGAGCACTTCACGCCCCTCCTGCCGATTCAGGGAAATACGGAGACAGACTCGCGCGTAACCGCCGACAGAAGCGGCAGATTCGACGAAAACGGATCGGATCGTGGATTTGAACCCGAGGAAGCGCCGACCGTAATGGATATCTCTCAAACCAATAGTCAACCCCAAGCGCAACCAGAGAGCCACGTAACTCGAGCAAAAGCTCACTCGTCAGCTTTAGAAAAATATCAAGTTGCGCAAGCTCGTCCACCTCGTGAAAAGCCACCATGGGCATTGGGTGACGATCAGCTTGCGCAACCATTGCAAAAAATACTTGCAGTCGACGTGCATGCATTTCGATACCGAGAAAACTTAGTATTCCTTGCCTCGTGTGATGGCTATATGGAATCTGAAACTATCGCATCACTACTCGAAAGGGGCTACATTGAGGCTGAGCTATTATGTGCAAATGATTTTTCAGTCGGCGAAATCCACGAATTCCATACTTATAATTTGAGCACATTCGCCGCTTTCGTCAAAAATTACATTGGTGAAAGACCACTGCAAAAAGACATTAAAAAAGTATTTCAAAATTTGAAAAATTTGATCCGCAAGAGAAAACTGAAAAGCATAGGCCTCATCCAAGACACTCAGATCCTCCCACCTGCTTCATGGCCAAAAATAATTGAAATTTTTGAAAAAGTTTTTGAAGGCATGCCTATCAAGGCAGTTCTTTTCAAGCATAGCCTCAAAGTGCCCCCAGAGAGTGATAGACACAAGATTATCACTGAAATACATTCTTCAGTGCAAGGGGGACATTACGGCATTAATCGTACTCATAAATTGCTCGCCCAGTCTTACTATTGGAAGACGATGCGCGAAGATGTAAAGAGCGTGGTCGAAAGATGCGACGGGTGTGCTGTAGATAAGTTGGTACGCCAGAAAACTCGCCTACCATTAAGACTAGTCGAATCGCCACCTCGTATTTTCGATAGAATAGCCATCGATTTTTACTCACCACCATGCCCGTCAAAGCGCGGTTTTCGGTATATATTGTCAATACAAGATCAAACGACCAGATACACAATACTAGTTGCCACGCGCCGTGGCACAGCACAAGAAGTCGTGGACGCACTTCTCGACAAAGTCATAGCTTATTTTGGACCACCGGGCGCCATTATCAGCGATAATGGCAAAGCGTTTATTAATAATGTTATAAAAGGTTTTTCAGAAGCCCTTGGTATCAAAACGTATAGCACCTCCCCATATTTGCCAATGAGCAACGATGATTGAGAGGATGCACGCGACCCTGACCGAGTTCCTCAAGGCATTTGCGAAGGACCGTGCGGATTGGGACAAGGTACTCCCAATGGCCCAATTTTCAATAAATTCAGTAGAAAACGCATCAACTGGGTACCCGCCGCTCACACTTCTCCTGGGCCACAACGTCAGACTATCTGGAGATCTACACCAGGACAACCAAACCTATGACGACTTCATCGAGGAGAGAAGGGCTGAGTTGCAGCAAATACAAACTCTAGCCGCACTCCATGCAAACTACGCCAAGTATCGTTATAAACATTATTATGATATGAAGGCTTCACCAAGCCACTTTCGTGAGGGCGAATTGGTCTACGAATTGAATTTACCTGTCAAAAATAAGTTAGCGCCCCAATATACTGGGCCCTATGAAATTTTGGATATTAATTATAAAACGAAAAATGTCACTCTCCGAAATAACAATCTCACGAAAGTGGTCCGTATAGACCAAATCAAAAGATGTGCGGAAGTAAAAATAGAGATGGCAGAAGCCAACATCAGGAACCAAATTGCGGTGGTCCTTTTACTGTGTTCACATTTGGAAGAGCCAACCACCCAGCGCCTTCGCTCTGTCCGTCGTAAAACTCCGGCCCAGAGACGAGGCGCTGAGGAGGTCACGGCTTGGCCAGAGAAAAAGTTACGCGAAATTTTACTGTCTGCACGCATGTGGGACCTCGCTCTGTCCGTCGTAGAACTCCGGCCCAGAGACGAGAGTCTCGTCGAATCAGAATTATTTTGTAAAACATTATACATCACCAACAAAAACACTGAGATGTTTACAAAATTTTTCAGTGCAAGCAGAGGCCCCAAGCAGTCGAAATTTATCACCCCATTGGAGCACACACCAGGGCTTCTGGTGGAGCAGATAGCCCCACTGTCGACATCCAGCATGACTTGGAAAATCGTCCAGCGCATCGAGCTAACCCAGCTGACTGCGACAGCATCTACATTGAGAGACGCATGGAATCAGCTGAGCTCAGCTTGCTCAGATAAAGGTCACGTTGGGCAGTTGAACTCAATCCATCGTCAAATCGCCGAGACGAGCAAGGACGAGGAGCGCACCATGGATATGCTGGCATATAAAAACCCCCGCCAGCGCAGAGCCTGGTTACCATTCATTGGGAGAGGGATGAAAGTTATTTTTGGAACGTTAGATGAGCGTTCTGAGGGTGAATTGATAAACATAATTGAGACAAGGGCAAACGATACTCGGAAAATAGCTGAGCTCTTAGCAAATCAAACTGAATTAATTGAAACTGAGTTAAGTAAAAATTCAGAAAAGCTAGAGAAGCTTCAAAATTTTGCGAACAATTTATCAAGTAATGTCAATAAAATTGACACCGAGTTGTTATGCAATAGTGCCATCCAAGCTATTCAAGCCGCAGCAAATAACTATAAATTCGACATTCAGATGCTAATCGAAACGATATCATTTGCCTCGCAAGGTTCAATTCACCCTCATCTCATGACTCCATCTGTGATTGAAAAATCAGCAACAACCATTAAAAATGCCCTACCAGAAGTGAAATTCCCACGGACGGACAACAATGAGTCCATTTCCGAAATTACTAAAATTTCGGACATTTCTATTGTATTGATAAATCAAACACTTATTTATTCTATGGGAATTCCACTTTTGGATTCGGCGGAGTACACACTATTCCGAGCCTCTGCACTGCCAATATTACAACAATTACACGAAAACGACGCGGGCGTGTTTGCCTACGTCTACCCAAAATTTCATCATTTTGCATTGGATACGGTTGCAAATACTTATATGAACATTCATCGAAATAATTTGGCAGATTGCAGAAGGCTAAGGGACAGAATGGTGTGTACAAATCCACCACCTGTACGGGAACTTATTTCTAAAATGTCATGTGAAATCGAAATGGCTTTAAATCAAAAAATTTCAGATGTGGCAACGTGCGATATTCGCGTGACGAAAATGCACGAAACCTATTGGGTGAGGCTCCACGAAGCCGACAGCTGGGTATTCTCTACCCTGCAGGAGGAGCGCTTATATGTACATTGCCAAGGAAGCGAGCATCTGAGTACACCAGTCAACGGCACCGGCATACTCAGGCTATCACCTGGGTGTATGGCCATCACACCGAACGCAAGGCTCACGGCATCGAAAAACTGGCTTTTCAAGATGTGGACCTGAACATCAAGGAGCTGCTAAAAAGGACCCCGTATGAACCGGGCACAACCCAAATTCACGAGGCACTAGAGAACATCCTACGCGAAGAGCAAGGTGCTCTGAGCCCATCGCACGTAGAGGCTCTCGGGTCCGCTCCAAGTCTGCGCGATATCATCATAAAAGCCCGCGAGATTGGCAAGTATAAGGCAGTATCGACAAAATTCAATAATCTAGAGAATAATATAAGTCTCTACTTAATGCTAGCATCTGCCATAGCAATTGCAGCAATCCTTTCTATCAAAATATGTGGGAAAATAATGAATCCCTATTTGCCAATGCTTGCTACCGCTCGTTCTATCTTTTGCAAAGGTAACGAGGACGAAGCCCATCCGGAGCAGGAACCAGATGAGAGTATTGCAATGAACATATGGCGCCATGCAATCATCATCCCAGATGAGCACAACCCACCCCAACATGGACAAACAGATCGTAGGCGTCCGCCCTCTGCCCGTCGCTCGCCGTCGCTTGAACACGGCATCATCAGAGCAACCCAACCCGAAGTACAACGCCCGCCGTCGGATCAAGGGGGACAGCGAGCGCGCACTCATCAGCGCCGATAAGATTCAACAAAAAAACTCATAGAGACACCTAGGCGCACTTACCACCACCTCGTCCATGAAGTCCTCCACGGAAGATCGTCTGCGGCAACATCATCAGCGACTAGCCAGAACTAAGTTAAGCCTAGGTTATAAGAACCGAAAGTACTCTGAGAAAACATCAAAAACTGGTGAAGTTCCGAAAGTTTACAAAATATTTTATATAACGAAAAACTCCATGCGAAGCGAAATCCAAGGAAAGCCATTCAAAAAAATTCGAGTCCAAAAATGTGAAAGATACTTAT
Source organism: Eretmocerus hayati (assembly GCA_029851415.1). NCBI lineage: Eukaryota > Metazoa > Arthropoda > Insecta > Hymenoptera > Aphelinidae > Eretmocerus > Eretmocerus hayati. Next base: position 47,663,934 of record CM056744.1, read on the forward strand.
TCAAAGAAAATCACATTCGATTTCAAAACGTCAAACTAGCATCATTTTAGAATTCTAAGTAAAAGGCCTTATTTCTGTAGTAGAAAATCAAAAAAATTTTCATACCAAAATTCAAAAAGAGAGAAAAAAATATAATAGAAAAAGATCTTCTCTGATATACCTCGCATGGGGCGGTTAAGCTCTGGAGTCCAAAAACTTGAGCAAAGTAACTTGAAAGATTCAGAAAATTATAGGTCAAAACTTGAATTCAAAATTTAAATGCAATCTTTATTTTTCAAGTAAAGTCAACTCTAGTGGAATTTAATGGTAGAGTATTTCATTTTTATGGATATCTAATGGGTGAAATTAATGAACTACACTTTAAAGCAACAAATTTACACATGCAAAACTTTAAAAAAAAAAAAAAAAACTCAATTTCAAGAACGTTGGTTTCGGAGACGCGCGTTACGGTTGTCACTTCCATCAATGCCGCGACATGACACGAACAATCCCTGAAAAGCAATAAACACCATCACTTTTACACTTTCACTTTTTTTATCATAAAACAACACGGGTCACTACACTGCGACACTTAGAACCGACACTGTAAGTCGCGATGGGTGAACTGAAGAGCAGTCGCCAATTTCGAAATCGACATCGAGAGCAGACTCCGAACGGAAAAATTCCCCACCACAGCCATGCGATAAAACACATAGAGGTACTTACCTTATGGAAGTCTTAATCTGGCAACAGTGTAGCAATATTCGAACAGTAAGCAAAACAATTCCTCATCCGGGTGTATTGAATCACTTCAGCATCTAAACTTCAGCGAAGAAAGAATTTCAGCGAGCGATTATCGCAAACCTCGACCGACCCACGCATGTATCGCATTACAGATGCCCGCACTTCAAAAAAAATTTTCACGAATTTTCAAAAATTTCGGAAAATTCCACTTGGAATACCTTTCATATGGTCCTCAGATGATACCGTTCAAATTTCATCAAGAACGGACGTTTTGTTCCGAAGTTGCATAAAAACACGCAGTACACCAAAATTTCGTTCAGCGCGAGCACTTTAACCAGTCAACACCCCCCCACAGTCTCAAAATCGATAGAACACCCGCGCAAAACCATACATTCACTACTCTATATACACAGGTACTCGATTTAACACAATACAGCAGTCCCCCAGAATTTCAGAATGAGGAACAAAGAGGAATGCCCAAAAATATACCATAAAAGGGACTCCAGAGCCATAGTATAAGATTTTTTCCAAAAAGGCAGAAATTTTCAAAAAATTGACCATGTAACGTTTAATTCTCATTGTTGGATGTGGAGCCTAGAGTATTCAATGATTTCCGGAGCCAAGAAACGTTTGGCGCACATTAAAAGTGAGATATGAAGGTTTGAAATTTTTCGCTCGAAAACTGAAAAAAAAAGCCGACTTTCGACATTTCAAAATGGTTCCACACTTCGAATTTCTGGAAAATTAATGTTGTAACACGTTATTATCATAATAGAACTATTTAGTTATCAATCCCAATAATCAGAAGGCCCTTCTGTAGTAGCAGAAACCTAGAATTAGAGTTACCGCATCGAAAAATTACATTTTTTTTGTCTAAAGTCCAGCGTTTGCGCAACCCTCTAAATCCTATGTTTGCATTCCGAAAATTTGTAAAAGTCAGCCAAATTACAGTTGTTTCACATCTTTGAACTAGAAAGAAAAGCATCTAACTGTTTTTGACTGCAAAGTCAAGTGAGAAGCACCAAAATCGACGATACGGAAGTTCAACTTTTTTCGAGTGAAAATGTCAAAAAAAGCTGACTTTCAAGGGATTGCAACGCTGTAGAAACCCTAATTTAGCGAATTTCACTCTGAAACTCTGTAAACATCACCTTTGGGATGTCTATTACTTGTAACGAGAAAGTCCGACCCTCAAAATTGAATATCTTCCCCGTAAATTAGTCAAATTCCCGGAAAAATGCATCGCATCGCACCAAAAATGATCAACTTTGAAACCGCTATATATCCGCCAATTTTGATCCGATTTTGACGTTCGAAAGCTTAAAATCAAGCTCTTTTTGAGTAGAACAAGGATAGATAGTGGGAAATTTTGAAAATGTCAAAATTTTGAAAAATGATATCATCAATATTCCGTAATTTTTCCGAATTCAACAAACTAGTTTCAATGCAATTTTTGTGAAAGTTCCATAAAATGTATAAACAATAACGATATCCAATGTTCTAAAGCTAGAAGAGAAATAACACTCAAAGAGCAGTCGAGAGAGAAAAAAAAAAGATCTCAGCAGCTGCAAGCCATAAAATTTTATCGCTGGGCGTCGTCATCAGCAGCCCATTATGTAGAGTCAAGCACCTCGCATTGTATATCTATAAGCAAAGTAAGAAATCGTGGTATGACATATATATGTATGTCAATCGGCCTCCTCAGCTTTAAGCTCGGGCTCTTTGGATCTGGAAAGATTCAATACTTATGCGACTAACTATATTATATGTAAACTGGCATTACGTTCGTCATTTTAATTAAGGTCAATATTCATAGTTTGTAATACTATTGTTAATAGTTATATTATTTATTTATTTATTGGGATATTCATGAGAAATGAATTATTGGGAATAAATATCACTAGAATGAAACATTCCATTAGGATAAGGTACAAAAATATTCATAAACAATTGAAATTGTTATTAACAATTGAGAAAATTTTTTTTTTTAACTTTTGTAATTTTATAATCAGAATAATCGAAAATAACTTGAAGAATGTTTATAGATATAAGGGAATGAAATCACTTAAGGTTGAAACGATTATATCGAGAAAGAGAGTTCGGAAGAAAAATGTAATCGCGACAAACACAGCCATCGACACTCTCGCATCTCCACGACTTTTACACATATACGCATACACTGACATGCGCTCGCTCGCGCGAGCGCCTTGAAAACATATGGCACCAAGGCCACGGCAATAGTATATTATAATATCAGTAGGACACCGCATCGGGACGATGCGTACTCCGGCCAGAGACGATTGTGACGTGGGAAGGCTCGGGTCTTTTGCCCCTCGCCTCCCCCCGTCCCATGACGATGCACCGGCGACGGATCCGCGAGCCGCGCAACGTTGCTGCGCTGCTCGTCGGTCGTCGCAGGTGCGTCGTCAGCGTTTTGACGGAGTTACGCGTACCTCCCCCAGGTACTACTTCAGGCCGACGGACGCGATGAGTCCCGTCGCGAGGATTACCGCTCGATCAACCAACCTAGAAGCACACACTCTCTTTCTCCTCTATTTAGTCTCATTAAAGTCACTCTGTTCTGTAATAACTCGTGTTCCTTCCGGAAACTCCTGTCCCACGTTACAGAACTACTGCTCTTGGAGTCCTCGCGTGAATATCAAACCATGGATATTTGCGTACGCTACCAGGAAGCTTGATTTTCGCATACGTAAATCAGCGAATAGAATCAATACTCTCAAAGTGCGCATGTGACTACCGAACAATGCATATCCGCTCATGCTACTGAAGATGCAGATAAGCGAAGGTGAATGCACGCATTAGGGTGATGACAGATAAAGCGCTACGCTACGATTTTGCGACACGACACGACGCGCTATCGCACGCCACGACCCAAAACTTCATTCCAGCAAACTCGACCATCGATGGATTTGATTCATTCTCGTAATTAACGACTGATAGTGTAACAATAAATCCAGTCCATCAATGGTCGGGTTCGCTGGAATGAATTTTTGGGTCGTGGCGTGCGATAGCGCGTCGTGGCGTGGCGCAAAATCGTAGCGCAGCGCTTTATCTGTCATCACCCTTAGACTACTCCAACTCAGTCTTACGTATGTCTGCCGAACACTGGATACCCACGCAGGCTCCCAGAAAATACATGATACTCCGATTCGCGTACTTGGGTTAGCGAACGGGATACCTCCATATTTGCGTGTGACTACGAAACTATGCTGCCTCGCGTACGCTACACAAGTAAATGGTATTTGCGTGCGCAAATCCACAAAAAGAAGGAATCGTTCTGGGATTCGCGCGTGACTAGCTAACCATGAATATTCGGGTACAATACAAAAGATGTAGATTCGCATAAGCGAAGTCACGCTTGACCCCCGTACCATGAATTCGCGTACGTTCCTGAAAGAATGATGAAATCTCAGACGTACATCAGATGGTAGACCTACCTAAGTTCGCGTGTAACAACCAGACAATGAGCGTTCGCGTACGCAATTCCGCGTGTGATAACCAATCTATGGATATTCGCATACGAGCTAAATCATGCAGATTTGCGCATGCAACCCGACAGATGCCGATTCGCGTACGCGAGTCTACGTGTGTCCATCGAACCATGGATATTCGCGTACACTACAAGACAGATTGATTCCGTGTTCGCAAATTAACGGATGGATCGACATTTCTCGAAGTGCGCATCTAACAACCGAACCATGAATACTCGCGTATGCTCTCCTTGTGGATGATATTCACTGATGAAAGGATTCTCTCCAAAATTGGCGCGTGACTACTGAACCATGGATATTCGCTATTGCTACGAGGAATGCGGATCCGCGTACGTCAATCAGAGGCGACTACTGAACCATGAATATTCGCGCAAGCTTCCAGGAAAAAATATGATAGTTAAATTTGCGTATGTGAACAAGTGAATCGGACAACTTTTCCTGGTATTCGCGTAAGACTATCAGACTTAGGGAGCACCTTGCTGGCGAGTATATGGAAGAGGAGAACATGGGAGGAAGAGAAAGAGAGCGCGCGCAAAACCACTGTTCTCACATACGCTGAGTTGGGCTGTTTCAACTTCACAAATTTTTCCGAACTTACTTATTTCATGCTCTTCTGAATTCAGGGGGGTCTCGATCCCGCTGAACCCGTTATTTCGATCCTCAACGAGGATATTGGCAAGTTATTCCGCCGCTGAAAGCATTTAGTGTAAACATATCTTGCTAACTAATTTCGACCCTTCCCAATTTTTTTCGCGTCGAGATCTCAGCCGTGTCAAGAAACTCGAAGTCGAACACAATCGATTGTTGGTGTCGACTACGCGGGATGGTTAACTGCGAGACTGGGTGATACTTTGATGCGACCGCGTGTGTAGCAGATGGCGCTAGCATTCCGTTTTAGCAGAAACCAATGTCTCTTTTCACTATTGAGTAATTCCACGCGAAACAGACCTACGAAAGAGGGCCATGTCTTAGATAGTTTTCTCGGCTTTTCCATTCGATTCTATGGTACAAAACATGAACTTTTCACCACCCATAGGACCCCATAAAAATTCTTCAGGTATATGGGTTACATTTCAATTTATCCTTTTCAATTGTCTCCAACAACGAAAGAACCCTGCACAAAATTCATTGCTTGCGGTTCCGGGTGAATATTGACGAAACTTGGGGAGATGATAGATTGAAATGTGTTGATCAACGTTTAAATGGGACGCTAAGAGGAATAATGAACCGATTTTGAGATATTTTCCGAAGGAAACAGCTAGCTTTTGAGGTCACGGGTGCTTGTTTGGGATCGATATTCGAATATAATATATACTGTGTTTGCCGTGCCAGGATTATTTTTCAAGTGCTCGTTCTACCTCATAGCTCAGATCAAGCGTGCATGTGTGTGAGCGATCCTGGCAGGATCTGTACTTATTGAGGTCCCGGTCCAACAATTGGCCAATATTGCTGTATCAATGTTTTACATCGAGCTAACATCACATAACACCGGTAAAAAATCGGTGATGATGATGGGCAAGATCCAGATAATCTAGACGTCAGTTCAGGATACATTAACGTATGAATATCACGCATCGTTCGTCCATCGTTATACAGCCACAAATCTTTCATCGAATACATTCGTGAGGTATTTACGGCGCGCAGACCTGTACTTTGTACTCGTCCCTCGATTTACATGAAATCATTCATTCGTTGTGCCTATTTGAGAGCTGTAGAACGACAGATTTTTTATGCAACAAAATGGTTTCATGTAAATCGAGGGACGAGTATAAAGTACAGGTCTGCGCGCCGTAAATATCTCTCGAATGTGTTCGATGAGAGAATAGAATCATGTCTTTGTTATGACGATAAACAAACGATGCGTGATGTTCATATTTTACGAGTAATTAACGCGCTGCTCTGCAATGATTCCTGAAATGACGTCTGGATTGTCTGGATCTTGCCCATCATTATTCCCGATTTTTTACCGGTGTTATGTGATGTTAGCTCGATGTAAAACATCGATACAGCAATGTTGTCCAATTGTTCGACGAGACCTCAATAAGTACAGATCCTGCCAAGATCGCTCACACACATACACGCTTGATCTGAGCTATGAGGTAAAACAAGCTATTGAAAAATAATCATGGCACGGCAAACACAGTATTCGAATATCGATCCAAAACAAGCACTCGTAACCTCAAAAGTGGCTGTTTTCTTCGCGAAATATCCCAAAATAGGTTCATTATTTCTCTTAACGTCCCATTTAAACGTTGATCAGTACATTTCAATCTATCATCTCCCCAAGTTTCGTCAATATTCACCCGAAGCCGCAAGCAATGGATTTTGTGCGGGGTTCTTTGGCTCCTTTTTCCAATGAAATCCATATTTCTCAGATCCGTTCAGAGATACAGAGATGCAGTTTGCGGCATTCAAAAGGTCTTGGAAAAACCTATCAATATCAGTCTTGTAGAATTGATTTCGAAGTTATGAGCGGCTCCAGTGGGCAAGAGAATATAAAATCCAAAGATATTCTCAAGAACCCATTTTTTTATTCCTTGAAAATTTGATGTTGGATGTAAAGTGTTGTATTCTTCCAGAAAAAAGTAGTCCCGAACTTTTCTTTTCGTCCTGAGGCCTCATTTCTGCTATTTCCTGCAAATCTATATTCTAGGCGATTGAATATCGTCTGTTTTCTGCGTTTGCGCAAGAATTTGGATTACTGAAACCGATTTTATTAGAAAGCTAAGGAAATTTCCTCCAAAATGACCACCTGGCAGAGTCAATTCCATCAACTAGAAACAGAGCTGCAACGTATGGAAGATGATCTCTCATCCCGTACGCGTACGCTATCCTGCGCGGATTTCCTCTGTCACTCCCTCCGGTACCTCTGACATACCTCCTGAGATCCAGTGATCTTCTGGACGTTGTAACCCTGATCCAAATGCATGGAATTGACTTCGCCAAGTATTCATTTTGAAGGAAATTCTCTTGGCTTTCCAATAAAATTGGCTTGCCCGATTCAAATTTTTGCGCATGGGCAGAAAACAGACGATTTCCAATCTCCTAGACAATAAATTTGCAGAGAGAAGCGAAAACAGGCTTCAGGACACAGAAAAATGTTCGGCACTATTTTTTTCTGGAAAAACAAAATTTTATATCAAATTCCCAAGGAATGAGAATTGGCTTTTTGAGGAATGAATATCTTTGTATATCTCATTCTCTTGCCCACTGAAGCCTCTCATAACTTCAAAATTAATTTTACAAAACTAGCATCGATAGGTTTTTCCAAGACCTTTCGAATGCCGTAAGCCACATTTCCGCATTTTTAAACAGATTTGAGAAATATGGATTTTATTGAAAAAAAGGTCCAAATTTCGTTGTTGGGGATGATTGAAGAGGATGAATTAATATGTGCCTCTTATACCTAGGAAACTTTTATGGGGTTCCATGGTTGGTGGAAAGTTCATGTTTCGTCATAGAATCGAATGGAAAAGCCAGGGAAACAATTTGAGACATGACCCTTCTTCGTACGTCTGCTTCACGTGGAATTACTCCATTTTGATTATATTATGTAGGGATAACATCAGAGATTGAATGCCAAACGATGCTAATGGTAAATGTTGGAGGAATAAGAGCCACCTATTGTTGTGTGTTTTTTTGTTTGGAGTGATATGAGAATTAAAGGCAAGCGACCAAGATGTGCGCCAGTCTCGCTGTTGTTCAGTGTCACGAATTGATCTTCGAAAATATTTGGAGAATCCAGGATTCGATCGTGAAGAAAAATGTGTGCCAGGATCGATCTACATTTCGGCAGTGTATTCACTTCCAGTTCTCGTAATACTTCAGACAGACCCAACTCTGAAGTTACAAATTGTGCGCCTCAAAGAAAAGTTCATGAACCACTCTAGTGGAAGAAGAGTGCGACCAATAGAATATCCTCCATGTTGCTTTTCGTGTCTCAATGAAAACCTGTTCATGTCCAACACATCAAGAGAGATCGTCTCTCACATTCAGATGTTGTGAGATAGGTCAGTCCAATTGACAACTGTCCAAAAGCAGTTGTTGTGACATATAAGCACTGATTTCTGGTACGGCTCTGGTTACTTTTGAATAACATACTTTCATTGCGTAATACTCTAATCCAAAAATCTCAGCTAGACTCTGACTCATATGGTATATGTATTTCACTTTCTTGTGGTGCCACTCACATCCTTGCCATAGACTTTGAGAGCGTGATGGCATAGGTGAATCCCTGGATGGGATTAAAAAGTTGTACAGGATTCATCTGTTTCATCAAGAGTATTATGGAGAAGGAAATGCACATTCACGCTCTTGGTGGGAATTGGTAAGTTCAAATGGAGAAAAATTGTTGATTGAGGAGTCAATCACTGAAAAAACTGGATCCATGCATCTATCTGAATGTATCTTGAGGATCATAACATTAGGAATCTAAACACATCACATGATGCTTTCGAACCTCCATTTCCCTCAGAATGAGCTCGCACGGATTGCTACAACTTTTTCATCACCAATGTTCCGAATCACCAATGTCCTAGATGGAATTCGTTCCAGTTTTCGGTTCTTGAAAAATGTTGGGCGACAGATGTAGTACCATAAATTCATGTTTCATTCATCAATTATTCATCAGTTATTTGCTTTGATAGTTAGTATCCTCTCTTGCTGAAGAGTGGATAAACCAACTCATGTGGAGAATTCCTACAATCTAGAAATTCCTCGTGGTCCCAAAACTTTCTATTGCAAGCACCATCACGAGTGGGATTAGGAGTCTTTGCATCAACTTACGTCAATTTCATGAACTAATTTAAAGTCTCGCTATCAGAAGCACACAAATGTCCTTCTCCAGAATTTTCTTCGCTCATGGTCGAAAAATATTTATTTTGGAATTGACCACATAGTGTTCATTAGAGGGATGATTTTTTTGGATGATATCCGCAGGTTCGAGCATGAGTGTCACATCTAGCGGTGAGGAAAAGAAACTCTTCAAGGTAGAAGTAAACACTAAACAAGCTATCACAGTACTCGATCTACAACCCGATTTATTATATACCTCTAAATGTTTCATCAACTCGAACATATAAACTCTGACGATTTTATCACTCGCCCTTGTTTAAATAAATTTATGCCCAGTTTGTTCAAATTTTTGAACTCGCCTCCTGCATATCACGTGACTTTTTCTACCTTAGGAAGTTGACTCCAACGTCATCTTACAGGGCTCAAACTTGCGGATACATGGAAGTTTTTTATGTTCCCTACATGCTCCTTATTCCAGAATGTTTTTCAATCCGGGAATATTCAGCCATCACCATAGCCAAGTGTTGAAATCTCCCACACAGCATGAGAATCTTTCAGAAACCTTCCTGCAAGCTTTCAGGAAAACCCGGGAATCTTTCAGAAAGATTTCACTGAAAGCTTCCCTCAATAAAGATATGTCCCACTTCAGACACCTTTCTGCAAGATTTCATGAAATATTGCCGGGAATATTTCGGGAAGCTTTCAGCAACATTTCATTGAAATATTTCAGTGAAATGTTCCTGCAAGATTTCATGAAATCTCACAAAAATATATGCGTTAATGTTCTGTCTGTGGAATCCATATTCTGCTTGATAAGTTTCTTAATCATTCTAATGCATGAGTTCATCATTCTGACTCGTACTTCAACTCCATTGTGACATTGAATTCAAAGCTTCACGTTAGATTCATCCAGGTTTTACGAACTCTTCGATGTATGCGACACCTTACCGATGAGCCGTCCTCCTGTCTTATATACTAACCAGCGTCTATTGTGAGCGCTTACGAGAAAGCCTGCACGCATCTTCAAATAATCCTCACGTATCATTTACAGACTATTATGCATAGCTGGTCCTGGGTATGTCATCACACATGACAGATCTTTTGATGCTGCCATCAAATTTCCCGATAGATAGTTTCCCAGAAACCATATAATTCATGAGAACAAAATTTGAGAACTAAAGTGTGTTATGCGACATCTAGCGGGAACAGAATCTTCCAATGAAATGTTCCTGGAAGATTCCTACAATCTTTCACTGCAATGTTTCTGGAAGATTCCTACAATCTTCCACTGCAATGTTCGAGGCAATGTTTCTAAAAGATTCCTACAATCTTCCACTGCAATGTTACTGAAGGATTCCCAGAATGTTCCACCGCAATATTTATGTGTCATATCCCACAGAGTCAAGTCGTTAAGAATCACTCCTCGCAATACTTTAACAGCATAATATGTTGTTCCCTCGATTGTAATGGTTTTTGGTATTAATATGCAGTACCCCGTCACAGGGTTTTGCTCTGAAAGATTTTAAGAAGCTCGTGAAAATCTATCAACAATATCTCACTGCAAGATTTCTGGGAGATTACCTGTGGAATGCTCCCAAGAAATATGTACGGAATCAGTCAGAGAGCTTCCACAAACCTATTATTATGATGGCTTCATTTATATGCGACGACTCGTGATTAGCCTAAATTCAAAAAAGATTTAAACAAGTTAGGAATTCAATGAGCCTATATCACAGCGGAGGCTTGTAAATCTTCCAGGAATACTTCAGGGAATTGTTCCAAGGAATCTTCCAGAGAGCTCCCGTGAATCTTTCAGGAATATTTCAGTGCAAGGTTTCCGAAAGATTGTGTGTAAGATTCTTTGAAATATCTACGGGAGCTTCCGGAAAGCTTTCCCTGAAATAATGCCACGGGACATTTTGAAATATCACCTGCAATATCCCTGCAAGATTCTTGGGAGATTGCAATGAAATATTTCATTGATCTTAATATCGTACAAAAATTTCACGGGAATTCTTCCTAAGAATATTGCATTGAAATCTTCCAGAAAGCTTTCGTAAAGATTTCAACAATATTTCAGTGCAACGTTTCTGAAAGATTACCGGTGAAATAATTCCTAGAAATATTTTTGGAATCTTTTAGAAGGTATTCAGAAATTTTTCAATCTCATTAGGTGCAATTGAGTGGCAGAGAGGTCACTTATAGAAAAATTCCTCGAAATGTTCCCGAAATCTATCGATTCGATGAAAACCAGAATCAAATTGTTTTCCCAAGCTCAATCCAAAGTGGTACGTTTCATATCGTGAGTTAGAAGGATAACTCACGACCACAAAGTGCTCCATATAGAGTATCAGAACGCGGTGAGTTTTGAGGATCCATCATAGAATTTTTGGAGATTTCCCAGCCTAAAAGAACTGCAAACACGATGTTATTTGAAACTGGTCTCAAAATGTAGCCCTCCGTAGAAGCTAGCAAACCCTCCAGAAAATTTTGGGGCCTCGTCCTGATGAAATATTATACTCAATATCGGTGGAACATTTCCAGGAGATTCTCCCCATAGCAGTGAAACCTCACGGAAGGCTTTCGTAACTCTTCCAAAACTTCTCCCAAGATATTGCACTTACATCTTTCAGAAAGCTTTCGATAATCTTTCAGGAATATTTCAGTGAATTGTTTCGAGGAATCTTTCAAAAAGCTTTCGTGAATCTTCCAGAAATATTTCAGTGCAAGGTTACTGAAAGATTGAGTGTAAGATTCTTTGAAATATTTACGGGAGCTTCCGGGAAGCTTTCTCTGAAATATTGCCACGGAAAATTTTGAAATATCACCTGCAATATCCCTGCAAGATTCCCGGAAGATCGCAATGAAATATTTCCCTGAATCGTTCTTTGAAATATTCCCATGCTGTGTGGGCTTCCCCCCTCCCACTTCACTTTCCCAGGAGTCTGACTCGGCGAGTATGGCCATGCTTTCCCTCTGAAATTTGATCTGGGATCAGAATAATAATTCCAAGTCTTGAGAGTCATGAGATCAGGAAAAGTATGTCAAGTAACTGTTTTGCGGAATCTTAACGTAAGATGCTTGGATAAGGATGAACACGTTCGCTGTGACGCCGTTTCTTCATGATTTTATTTCGGTCATCTTCTGAACCCCCGCATTTCGGTAGAAAAGCTCATATGGGTCTTGACTCTTCTCCATCTCATAACTGACGTTCCTGTCAAAGTAAACCCCCATGATGGATCATTTTGAAATTTTTCTTTGGAAAAACGATCACTCGAGATCCTTTTCATGATCTCACGACTCTCGAGAGTCGAAATTGGTATTTTTCATTCTCTTCTCATCGGTTCACGTTTATATCTTGCTGAATAGTTACTCGACATCTTTTACCTGATCTCATGACTCTCAGGAGTTCGAATTCATGTTTCGATCCCAGATAAAATTCTACAGGGAAAGGATGGCCATACTCGACAAGTTGGACTTACGGGAAAAATGAAGTGGAAGGGGGGAACGATATCAGATATTCCGGAAAATTTGTACGAAAATAATCTGTAGATCTTTGAGAGAATCGGTATCGACGCCTCTCTTGGCGAATCACAACCCTTTGGAGCTATTCCGCATCACAGTCAAAATCGAATTTGTTGAAACAAATTCGCTGAAATTTTCTCATAATGAGCTTAAAGTGTTTTTCTGAGATAATTGATAAATTTTGAGCAAAAAAGGTCTCTTTGTATTTCCCCCTCAACTTGATGGTTTTTAAGTGATGAAAATGGCGGATTTTGCGACTCTTGACCCTCAATGCGGCGGTTCCATGAATGCATTCAGGGTCGAGAGTCACGGAATAAGCTTTTTTCATAACTCGGAAACAATTGAACTTAGGAGAAAATATCAAGCGATCTTTTCCGCTCCAAAGTCACTGAATTATCTGAAAAAATAGTTCTGGCCCATTATACGCGATTTCAACGGATTTGTTTGAACAAATTCGATTTTGGATTCGATGAGGAATGATTCCGATGGGTGGCAATTTGCAGGGCGGGAATTTTTTTTTAGTTCTGTCGATCTTCTCAAGATCCTCAAGTTATCTCCGCTTTCCTCGAATAATCAATATTTCCGACTTATGACAGAAAAATCAAAAAAGACGTAATGATTGCATGTTTTTGTTGTCCATTGATGCCATGCCCTAATTTTTCAGCAATAGCTCTTGTTATTCTCAATCATTCGATGTACCACCTGACATTCAAGCCCGAAACGGTCTTGTAGTACCGAGTTTAGCCACGTGACGATTGGATTTCGATGGTAATTTAGCTACCTATATGTGTAGCAAACGGGGGGGGGGGGCCGCCAAACCGGTGAAAGTACGGCGCAGCTCTGAGGCAAATCTTGCTTGATCTGGACTTTCATGCAGATGAACAACAATTCCAAACGTAGAAAAAATAACAGAGATGATCAATTTCCGAGTAGACGGGTGATTTCATTTTTCAAGACGAGTATTTGTGTGCAGCAGAAGAGAATCCGTATCGGTAGCCTCGAAGCTGCTCGGTATACAGCCACCTCCCCTCACTCACGACTCTCCACTACTGACGCACAACTCCCACACGGATATAGAGGCACCGATATCGGTGTGAAAGTTGTGCTTTTGTGTGCGTGAGACATTGTTATGAACCTCTGGTCAGTGACTGGTGATATTATACTGACCCGCAGTTATTGATCTGCGGGTAAGCTCTTGTCCACTGCTTCTTGCGGGGCTCTGCGGCAAGACTACGGGGAGAGAGAACTAGAAAAAAGAACGAGAATCACTATGCGATGAAACTGCATAAATCACAACACTCCTCGCAAATGCAACACGTAACCTTAAAGGCGAAACAATAATCATTACATAATGAACGGGTATTGGTTATGTAATGGTTAGATGGTAAATCATGACGCTTGCGAAGTTGACACCCACTTCCAAACATTCCGAATTAAATGATTCGTAATCCTATTCCTTTCGAGAGTTACAAATCTTGGAAACTATTACGAATTTCAACATATAACTTCTTTGGATATACGAATTTTCCCCTACACCCTCGTTATGGCATGTACACACCTCATGAGACTGTATGTAGGTGGGTAACTCTCACGACTCTCACGAGACTCCTTTTTGTTGAATTGATAGTTACCCAAAAGACCCATCGATCGATTTTGATATGAGCTGTACCAGAACGAAGTTTGGAGTCTAACTAACGAAACGCCTCGAGTTACACGGTGTGCTCATCGCGGTGGAGGTCTTATCAATTCTCAAAAACAAGCATTCACGGGTAACAGTTGCGAGAATCACCCACATATACCTGTAAATCACAGTTGTAGCTCATCAACAAAAGTCACACGGGGTTCTACCCCAAGACTTCAATGAATATATTTCTATCTATCTATCTGATCTTCTTTTTGCTTTCCTGAGTGGAACATAGGGAAGATCAAACGGCAGGACATAAACTCTGTACCGGGAGATATCCCGCCGGCAGACCATGAGCGCTCCATCATGACCATTCGGTGACCCGAATGGGCGTGAATCTATGCCCGTGGGTCCTTGGACCGAAACCCTATGCCCTCAGCCCCACAATGTTGACAACCCAGCATTGCAGAGCTGGTTAACATCTAACCAACTCACCCCGGAACTACGTTAGCATTACTCCGGGGTAGGCGGCGTATCGCACGCCATCGAGCGTTCCCCTCCAATGTGTCGGTTCTTCTGTCTTCTCTCTCCGTCGCCGATGATCACTCACATTACATTGCAGCGCCTCTTGCCTGGCGCTGCAATGCTCGTTCTCGCTCTCCTTTTTGGGTGATTGCCGTCTTGATTCAGGCGGCGCCACAGCGAGAAATCGAGCCGAATTCCTTGCCATTAGTGCCTATGCTTTTAGATGGCTGCTTGCAATCAAGAATTTGTTTTGATTTCTCGCTGTGCGGCGATCCCATCTTACGTCTCTTTTCTACGGAGCATAGATGGCACTAGCTTCTTAGGAGTGATCCGAGTCCTAAACCCGTCCACGAGCTCCGCTCTTTCTGTGGCTGTGTTCACGCACTGGAAGAGTGCGTGCTCCGCATCACCCACCTCTGCTTCACACATTTGGCAGGCCGGAGTCTCCCTACTTTGGAACCGCTCATAGTACTCTCCGGAGCAGCCATGTTTACTGAGCGCCTGCATCAGCCAGTAGTCCATTTCCCCTCGAGCTCGATCGATCCACCTGGCTATGTTCGGGATGATCCCCTTGTCCACCTCCCTTTCGTTGACTTTTCCCACTCCATCTGCCACTCTCCGACAGTTTCTCTCCTCTCAACGTCCCGAATGAGGGCCTTGTCGGTGGGGTTATCATGACTCCATCGCTCTTTAGGGCATCTCGACGTTTCCATACATGCACTCTCTCGGCCACTAGCTAGCAAATTGGTGGTATACCTGCTAGCACACAGGTTGCGTCGTCGGACACCGTTCAGTAGGCGCTGATTGTCCGGAGCGCGGAGCGTCGCTGGACTGAGCCTAATTTCACATCAACCACAGACCCCCTAGCTACCTCACCCTAGATTAGTGCCCCGTACAGCATGACGGAATAGCTCACGGTGCTGAGCAGAGCTCCTCGATTGGGTTTGGATCCACCGATATTCGGCATGAGCCGTTGAAAGGCGCCACCGACCCTGTTCCTTTGGGCGCTGCTTCCCTGAGTTGAGCCGTGTAGCTCCATTGGTCATCACACTACACCTCGAGGGACTTGAGTTCCCTCTCAAGTGGAATTTCGTGTCCGTTGATGGTGATTATGGGCATCCCGGAACTCCAATTCTTGGTTACTATCTTCGCTCCGCACATGTGCTCGGCGAACTCCAGGTGGTTCTCGGGGAACCACTGGCGAATGCGGCAGAGGGCTTCGTTCGCTACACACCCACGTTCTACGCGGTCTTGGCGACAAGGACTAATGACGCATCGTCCGCGAAGTCAATGAGCTCAGCTCTCTCTGGGAGGCTGGAGTTCAGGAACGCATCATATTGCGTGTTCTATTCGAATAAACCTGACACGGATCCTTGCGCCATCCCTGCGAATAGCTCCAGGCTCCAGCTCAACTTTCCCCCCGGCGGTGTAGCATACAAGGACTCTGTCACGCAGCCCATCACTGATGACTGCAAGCAGATAGAGGGGACTCTTCCGTCCACTTATAAAAACGTTCCCAGATTACCGTGTTGAAGGTTCTTCACATCGAGACATATTATGGCGCAGAACCCGCCACCTGGCTGGGGTTCGATTATGTGCGCTTTGCGGACTCTATCCTGTACACACAGCTGCCACTGGAGGACGTCCGCGTTTGCACTGCGGCGAAGGTCACCGATTTCCTCGTCCACCATTATTCGCCTCCTCTGGAACCTCAATTGCTTCCTCCTCAACATGGAGGCGTCACAGGCTTGGTTAATGGCCTGAATGACACTGGTTATGGTCCCTCCCAGCGAGAGCTCTTCCTCGGGGGCCTCTGCTTCAAGGATCGCTCCCTTGACGCTATCCTTGTCAAGTTTACGGACTTGCCTTCCCTCGATCTGCCGTACTATCCCTGCATCTCGGCCACGATCTATCTTGAAGAAGATACGACGGTGATCGCTGAACGTTTCCGAGTCGAGGACCTGCCAATTCGTGACTCGTCTCATGAGCGACGAGCTAACAAACGTGGAGTCGAGCACAGAGGACGATGCTCTTCTATGCCATGTCGCTTCTCCCACCTCGTCGAGACAGACCTGGTCCAATTAAGCAATGATCGTTCCCAGCGCGTTACCTTTCTCGTCTTCCAGCCCCGGCTTCAGGCTGGAGCTTTGGAATTGAAATTCTCCGCTACCATCGCGAGGCCTCTCCGCTGTCTCAGACTATCTCCGAGATCTCGGAGTTTTCGAAGACATTCGTTGGCGCATTCGGTGAGTAGAAGCAGCTATATACCGCAATATCAACGATGACTCTTCGGGCGAAGCCCGTCCCTTCAGTTGGTCTCTTTCGCTCTAACGATCTCGTTCCAGACTTGGATCGCCGATCTCCTCCCAAGGTCTTCCGTGGTTCGTGGTGGCTCTATTCGAAGATACTGCTGGGCGATGATGATGAGGTCTACTTCCAGTCTTGAGGCCTCTGCCTCGAGTAGACTGTGAGCATCGTTGCTCTTGCGGAGATTCGCTGGCAGGAAACTAGCCATCTTTGCGCCTCTTCCAGACCTTCCATCCTGCTTGCGCCTGCTGGTGAGCCTTGCAACACTGCATGCCCGAGATGTGTTTGTGGTCTTCTTTGAGAGCCTCGCAGCTCAGGCATTTCTGCTCTCTGGTTGCACATGCCGCTGCTATGGGGCCAACTTCCCCACAGTTGAAGTAAGTTTTTGCCCGTCTCATATGTGGCTTGTCGCACTTTGCGGATAAATACCCGTATTGCAGGCAGTTGTAGAATCTCGGGATTCCACCTTTTTCCCGGATCCGCACCTCAACGAAGTCTACCCGGACTTACCCTTCGACCAACACTCGTTCAGTGAGCCCCACCCCCAGAGTCACCCCCTTGGAGGCATCCTCAACGGCCTCTGCCTTCACCTCCTTCTCGAGCTTGATGAGGATATGTCCCTCTTTCGGTTCCCGCAGTTTGGGGACTTTTAAAGCCACTTGCCTCGTTTCGTCTTCCTGCTTGACTCTCTTGATCATCTCTACGTAGGACAGGCCATCTCCCTCCACTTCTATGAGGAGTGCGTCAGGTCTAGTCCTTCTCTTAGTTACCTTGTTCTTCCTCTCCTTGACCTGCATCTTGGCTCTGCCCTGATTTTCGGGACGCTTGTCGATTTCCCTACGTCCACAGTTCTGTCCCGCAAATTGCCAGCCGGACCCGTCGTCTTAGGGCTGACCGTTATCTGACTGGGTGGTCAGTGGTGTCCCTGGCGTGGATAGGAGTGTTCTGAATAGTTTAGTCCCTTGTCTTCCGGGTTGAGCTGCCCCTGTCTCAGGGCTGCTCTTTTCGCTCTTCTGATGCTGGCTACCTGCTCCCGGTTGATGGGGCTTGTGCGACTTCTCTTTCTTTGGCTCCTTGGCCCGCTCTTTGTGGAGATAGGGCCAGCGAGGTTGATACTTTAGCGACGTTCTTGATCGTCTCTAGACTGGAACTGATCGCCTATCTCATTTGTGAAGCTTTTGTGCTGACAGCTTCTAGCGCTTGACGTAGGCTGCTGGCCTTCTGGACAAGTCTCTTGATCCACCTACATATCTTTCTTTCTTCTTTCATTCAAGTGGAATACAGGAAAGAATCTGATGACAGGACAAATCCCTGAAGAGTGGAAATGTCCCACCGGCATCATTGTGCCCACCCGGTAAATCGAAGGAACATGAATTGAGTTCCCGAATGCCCTGGGGGCTGAAACTTTCCGCTCTCAGCCCTGCAGTGTTGACGAGCGAGCATTGCCGCACTGGGGGAAATGACCACTTCTTAACCAACCCACCCTGGAACAGCGTGAACATGACTTCAGGATGAGAGGCGTATCGCGCGCCTTGGAGCGTTCCTCTTCGGTGTGTCCACTCTTTTGTCCCCTCCTTCGTCGTCGATGATCACTCTTCAAGTCGTCGATGCTTGCTATGCAGCGCCTTTCGCCTGGCACCGCAATGCCCATCCCCGTTCTTCATTTGTGTGATCGCCGTTTCGATGTAGGCGACGAACTAATCCTGCGTCTCTATGCTGCGGAGCATGGATGGCACTAGATTCTCAGGGGTGATCTGATTTCCAAGCCAGTTCACGAGCTCTGCTCTCTCCACAGCTGTGTTCATGCACTGGAAGAGAGCATGCTTCACATCACCCCAGTCTACCGCACACATCTGACAGAACGGGGTCTCCCTCTTCTGGAACCGCTCTAGGTACACTCCGAAGCAGCCATGCCCACTGAACGCTCGCGTCATCCAGTAATCCAGCTCTCCGTGAGCTCGATCGATCCACCTGGCTATTTTGGGAATCAATCTTCGCGTCCACTTCCCTTTCGTTGTACGCTCCCATTCTTTCTGCTACTCCTCGACGGTCTCCCCCTCTCGGTGTCTCGTATGAGGGCCTTACGAGTGGGGTTGAGCACGACTCCATGGCTTTTGAAGGTTTCCTGGCAATTCCATACCCGCGATCTCTCGGCTACAAGCAGGCGAATTGGTGCTGTACCCGCAAACACACAGGCTGCGTGGTCGGACACCGTGCAATAAGCGCTGATCGTCCGTAGCGCGAAAGGCCGCTGGAATGGACCTAGCTTCGTATCGATTACGGACCTTCTAGCTACCTGTCCCCAAATTGGTGCACCGTACAGCATGATGGAATAGCTCACGGTGCTGAGTGAGGCTCTCCTGTTTGGCTTGAGGCCACCAATGTTCGCCATCAGCCGTTAGAGGGCGCCACAAACCCTGTCCGCCTTCAGCGTTGCTTCTCTGGCTTGTGCCTTGTAGCTCCATTGGTCATCAAACCAAACCCCGAGATACTTGAGTTTCTTTTTGAGTGGAATCTCGTACTCGTTGATGGAGGGCACGGGAGTTTCGGAGCTCCTCCTCTTGGTGATTAGCATCGCTTCGCACGTGTGTTCGGCGAGCTCCAGCCCGTTCTCAGGGAACCCCTGACAAATGCGGTAAAGAGCTTCATTGGCCAGACACTTTACTTGCCATGCGGTTTCAGCGACCACGACTAATGCCGCATCGTCCGCGAAGCCAATGAGTTCCGCCCCATCTGGTATGCTCATGTTCAGGAACTCGTCGTATTGCGTGTTCCATTCGAACGGTTCTGACACGGATCCTTGAGCTATCCCTGCAGATAGTTCCAACTCAACCCTTTCCTCATCGGTATCATATACGAGGACTCTCTCACGCAGCCCATCACTGATGACTGCGAACGGATAAGGGGGGACTCTTCCATCCAGGGACCTATAGATCCGTTCCTAGCTTGCTGTGTTGAAGGCATCCTTCACATCCAACATGGTAGGGCTGAACCAACTTCAAATGCGACTGAGAGAAAACGCCAAGATTCAAATGGGATATTCAAGTATCTATCAAAATACGTTACCAAAAAATTTTTTGTCGTAAGTTATGAGGCCGATTTCGAGATAAATGATTTTCGAGTCTCGAAAATCGGTTTTTATGAAAAAAACCGTATAGACTTGTGTGGTTTTGGATTATACGATGGGATTCTATCTCAGCATTTTTAATTATCTGTTCTACCATCAGAATAGAGACAAATAAGGTGGTAATGCAGTATAACATGTTCAGACGATGGTCCGACACGGTGGAGGAGAACGATGAATAGGTTACAAAAAACTGACATAAGAAAGTGGAAATGGACTTTTTTGCAACTGTGTGCGCGAAGTTGTAGAAAAAGAGACTTCTCTTCATTATTGACAGTGCGAAAAGTAATGCGTTAATGACTTCTCACACAGTTTTACATTTACGCACTGGTGAAGTATGCGTGAATGTAACTTCTCACTCTAATGCATTTTCATTCACGCACAGTTCCAAGATATGATGTCACGTCATCCCTCTGAATTTGGCCTTTCTTGAGAACTTCGTTTTCAAGATAATCTTGCTTGGACAGTCGTGCATTTAATTACAACTTCGCGCACAGTTGCAAAAAATAGTATACGCAACACGTGCGAGAAGTTTCCGCACACATTGCCAACTCGCGCGAGAAGTAACATTCACGCACACATCGAAACTTCTGTCTGTGCGAGAAGTTCCGAAGTGTGCGTGAATATTGACTTCTCGCACTCGTTTGGCAACTTGTGCGGAAATTGACCTTCTCGCACTTGTTGCGTAATATACTATTGTTCTACTTTTCGAAAGTCCATTTTTATCGAAATTGCATCAGCTCCTTCTTTCTAGAAATGCTCATTGGAACATTTCTCAGGTATGCTCTATGATTTAGATGATTCCGCAACGTTGTCGGTCAAAATATACGCTTCAAATATTCCACCAATGCCTAGATTTGACGGAGAGAGTTTTAGATACATCCGCAATATATAGCACGGACTGATTCCAAATGCATTCTGGTGCTTCTCGAATCAGTAAATGTTTATCATTCTAGTCGTCCGATTCATTGCCAGCTCAAGTGAATCTGACCAAGGGAGCAATTAAGCTTCTCAAAGGGGTAGAAATTTCAAACCGTGTTCTTTCAGAGTTTCCAATAGAACTAGAAGTGCCTGCTCATATATCCACAGTATATCTGGGTTCCAAGAAAATCCATCAATTGTCAGTCATCAGATTGTACAACACTCAATGCAGAATACGTGGTAACAGTTTTTAATCAATTCATTCATGATCAGAATTGAGGAGAAGAATAATCGTTTCACAAACATTCGAAACGGGAAAGTGAAGGTCAACAATGTCATGGAATGAAATGATAAAAAATGATCTGGAGACAACAAATGATCTGAATGTATCACATGATCAAAATATACTGAATAATCTTATTACTCAGGCTGGAATTAATAGTCGTTAATCCGAGATTAGAATCAGCGGATTTAGGGCGCTGCGATCGCCATGACGAGTCATTTTACATCTGGGCACAGCGATCGCAGCGCTCCTAATCCGTCGATCCTGATCTCGGATCAACGACTATGAATCCGAGCCTCAGAGGCGCCGCGGAGAGAATTGTATCACTGCTCTCTCCAATTTTGTAGCGTACATTGGGTCTTGATTTTTCTCTTCGATTTCGATAATGAATAAATTGATTCATAACTCTTACTACTATTTTTCCATTGAACTGATAATTCATGAATTGGTTCGGAACACAGATATACTGTAAATATATGGGCAAATCTCAGGAACTATGCGATTTCGACTTCGAAATTTTGAGAATTTCCAGAATGGCAGCACACCTCCCATAAACTCTTGTTTGGTCCAAGTAATGCTTAAACAATGATGAAATACTCGCGTAAATTATTTTGGAGCTCCGCCGTGGATTTGTGAGGGAGTAGAAGATTTTCCCATGTATTTGGATGGGACCCTCACATTTCCGTAATTCTAATTGACTCATGTGTATGTGAATACGTGGCATCCTCGGTGTTGGAATAGAGGAAAGAAGATAAGTTTAATAGTTTACAGTGTCTTCTGAAGGTCTGTGGTACAAAATGAAGATGTGCCACAGCCACCAAAACGCTCATTTTCGTCATTTGTCAATCATCACGAGCCTCGCATCACGACCGGGGTGAGGATGTAGTAGGGGCGATTCTCATAGTCATTTCTTGGGGTATAAACATCAGTTTACACGTGGTTTTAATACCAACGGAATCGAAATTTTCGTGTGCTACACGAAAAACGATTTTTTTGACCCCATTTACGCGAAAAAAACTTTTCTCATTTCGAGCCGCATCGTCGTGCGGAATCGAGCACACTATCGTTATTGGGCTAGATTTGTAGGTTTTTGGATGGAGAATAAGATGCCGTTTCTGCAGATACGAAATATTCACCGCCCCGAGCGCTGCATCCATTAGAAGAGCGATACAGGAAAAAAAGTAAAATCGGAGTTCGCTCCAACGAATCATCGCCACTCTGACGCATTGATAGGCACATCCCCGGGTGAAAATTATATGTTTCTATATATTGTAATCCATCACATATCCAATTTTCAGACCGATCGGTGAACCGCCCCGCCTGTGGCGAGCTAAGGCGTGAGAGAATCATGGCCCTGTTCGGTCAAAAATTGTGATTTTGTCACGAAGAAGCGTCTCCCAGTACCTTCATATAGCAAGAAATAGACTTCTGAATGATGCAGAACTGTTGAATATGAGTGGATCTTAAGAATGATCTAATGCGAGCGGCGGAAAAAACGCGAATGTTCTTCTGACAACGTGAAAATAGGCCTGTTCGGCCAAACCGCATACTTCGTGAGATTTGCCCATATATGAGCAGTCACTCCTATCTCTACGGAGAATTTTGAAAGAACACTGTTTGGGATTTTTATCTCTTCCAGGAGCTTCATTGCTCCCTTGGTCAGATTTACTATAGCTGCAGATTTATTCAGATCAAAATGAGGAACATTTTATGATCCAAGAAGCATCAGAATACATTTGGAATCAATCCTTGTAATATACTGCGGATGTATCTAACTTTTCCCATCAAATCTACGCATTGATGAAATTAGTTATTTGAAGCGTATTCTTCGAACGACAACGTTGTGAAATCATTTGATCCATAGAGCGTCCGGGAGAAAAGGTTCTAATGAGCACTCCTCGAAAGAAGGAGCAGATGCAATTTCGATGGAAATGGACTCTTGATGTGCTCAAAAAGTGGAACAGAAGTCCATTCCCACTTTCTTATGTCAGTTTTTTGTAACCTATCCATCGTTCTCCTCCACCGTGCCGAAATGAGACAAGTATTCGAGTGGCGGAGTTTCTACATTGATTCATGTGCAAAAGATTGATGAGCGTTGAAGGATTCAAAATTCCAATTTTTCGAGAAATTGATCCGATTTTCGAAGGCTGAGATTTATTAGAGGGTTGAGGATGAACCGTTTCCGTAAGAAAAACGACTTCCACACTCACACGTTTATAGATACAATTCATTCGAATATCTTCTTCCAGTATTGTCTCACGGTAATTTTGGTTGCTTACACTAGATTCTTTCGGCATAATTCATCGATTGGTTAATACTGAGATGCTATTTAATCTGTGCGAACCTCAATTTCCTGGATGAATCAAGAGCCCCATCAAATACAGTATTTTGATGATCTTCCAATCAATTGTATCAAAATCCTGCATTAACAGGATGATAAATTTTGTTTCGAGAAATCATACTTTCAGTATCAACCAATCGATAGATTATGCCAATAAATGTAGTGTAAGTAACCTAACATTACCGTGAGAAGTTACTGGAAAAAGATATTCGCATGAATTGTATCTGTGAGCGTGTAAGTGTGAGTCGTTTTTTCACGTAAACGGCTCATCCTCAACCCTCTAATGAATTCCTTTCTGCGGAAATCGGGTCAATATCTCGAAAGAATGGGATTTTGAATTCTTCAACGCTCATCAATTTCTTGCACATAAATTGAAGTGTAAACTTTTCCGCTCGAACAATCGTCTCATCTCGGACCATCGTCTGAACATGTCATAGTGCATTACCATCTTTTTCGTCACTTTCCTGATGGTAGAACGCATATTTGAGAATGCTGAAACAGTAGCCCATCGTATCGACGCCTCTTACGAAGATGAACTTATTCGCTAACGCCCACGAAGACTAACACGGGGGCCGAAGATTAACATTTGCTTTGTTACGGCCACGAAGACTGACACTTACTGTATACGCCAAGAAGATCAACACTTACGGGTCAGCGCCATGAAGATTATCTATTACTGCTTAAGACCACGAAGAGTAACACTTACTCCTCAAACTGCACGGAGATTAACACATTCGCGCATTTTTTTCTTGAAGGGACGAAGACTATAAGTATTCCGTCTTAGGGCCACGAAAAGTAACACATTCCTATTAGCGGCACGAGAATTAACACATCCGTAGACCTCATTCTTGAAGGGACGGAGATTATAAGTGCTTCGTCTTAAACGGAATACTTACAGTCTCCGTCCCTCCATGAATGAAGTCTACGGATGAGTTAATTTCTCGTGCCGCTAAAGAGAATGTGTTTTTCTTCGTGGCCCTAAGACGAAATACTATGTCTCCGTCTCTTTGAACGAAAACGTGTGCAAGCGTGTTATAGTCTTCATACCGTTCAGGAGTCTTCGTGCCCCTAAGGAGTAAGTGTTAGTCTTCGTGGACTTAACGAGAATGCGTTAATCTTCGTGCCCCTAAGGAGTAAGTGTTAGTTTTCGTGGACCTAAGGAGAATCCGTTAATCTTCATGTTCACAACGAATAAACGTTAATCTTCGTCAGTCACAAGAAAAGAGGTGTTAATCTTCGTAAGAGGCGTCGGTATGATCCAGAACCACATATGTCTATACGGTTCTTTTAATAAAAACTGATTCCCGAGACTCAATCACTTTTTATCTCGAAATCGGCCTCATAACTTACGACAAAAATTTTCCTGGTAACGTATTTTGACATATACTTGGATATCCCGTTGGAATCTGGGGAGTTCCTCTCAGTCGTATTTAAATTTGGTTCAACCCTACCGTGCCTAGCAAATTATGACACTAAACCCTCCTCCTGGTAGGGGGGCCATTGTATGCGCTCTGTGGGCCCTGTCTTGTACGCTTTCTATTGCGTGCATTGTACTGCGCCCCTTGCGGAAGCGGAACTGCGTCGGGGACAACCCTCCGCTACGTTCATACTCTTCCTCCGCCCGGTTCAGGATCATGCGGTCATACATCTTCCCGATGTTGTCCAGCATATTGAGTGGC
The DNA here is from genome assembly GCA_029851415.1 of Eretmocerus hayati. Lineage (NCBI taxonomy): Eukaryota > Metazoa > Arthropoda > Insecta > Hymenoptera > Aphelinidae > Eretmocerus > Eretmocerus hayati. Next base: position 47,689,292 of record CM056744.1, read on the forward strand.
CGATTTGATCATGGCTCCGCTGGTTCTCCACCCTTCCCCTTGGGAATGAGGACCAGCTCCTGCCGTTTCCACGCTTTCGGAAACACTCCTGCAAGGAGGCACTTGTTAAAGAGTTTTAATAGCAGGATAGGCTGCTCTCGAGCCACTATTTTCAGGGCCTCATTGGGGAAACCGTCCAACCCCGGTAGGACTATTACGCTCATCCTAAACTCCTCACACTACACACACCATGCACGCGCGCTCTCCCCGCAAACTCATAGCAGAAGAAAGAATATATAAGGCGCACTGCCTCTTGGCAGCTTGTTTGATACATTGTGGCACGTCGCTGCTGCAGTACCTATTTGCACAATTATTTAACAATGTTTATGCTCTTTGAATATTGCAGTTTTTAGATTTTGATACATCATACCTCATCCAAACATATATCGTTATAATTTCTCATTGTGCCTAACCTACGCAAAGTATAAGTGTATTTTTCTTGAATCTAAAATCAACTTGTGATTAGTATTAGGATATAAACAGCTAGAGGAAAGGAGATAAATTACTCAATCTAATTAACGTTTGGAGTGCGAGAACTAGATTCTTTTTCATGCTAGAAGCCAAGCTTTGTTTTCATCAAAATGATGTGCTTGTCACTTATATTTTGCCATAAGGATAATCACATATAAAGTAAAGAACGGGATCTCATGAGCCGCTGTGGAGATCTTGACTTGCCATTGAGCATATTATTACTCTGTTCGGTGTCAATTAGGTACTCCTCAACTCACTTCTTAAACAGAAACTGATCAAAGACGAAACAAGAGTTTGGTGGAGGAAAGTGACTATTTTCATTTATATCAGTTTCTATGGTTTTACAACTTTGAGCTGCATGTTAATTTAGGCTCCCCAGCATGCGTTCCATCATTTCCTTCTATAATCACACTGATTTAACAATCACTAATGAAACTCATGAGTCCAACTGTTATGTCAGTCTTTGGACGTTGACCTACTTAGCTGTATCTTGGTGAATTATGGGAATCGTCCCAATTCAATGTATCACACTTTCTCAGAACCTAGACCCCTCTTCCCATCCAAACAGAGAAAAATTCTTCAAGGTAGTGGAACTGGGAGTCAGCATCAATATGACTGTGGTACGTTCTACACAATAATCAATCTGAGTGAACCATCAACCTACCGGTATGAATAGCTCTTATGTCAGCTTATTCAATCACGTGATCAGTTGAATGATGACTGACATCTCTGAGCATTTGATTCTACCCAGTGGAGCTCAACATCCAAAGACTCACATAACAGTTGGACTCACGAGTTTCATCAGTAATTGTTAAATTATTGTGATTATAGAAAGAAATGATGGAATGCATGCTGGGGAGCCTAAATTAACATGCAGTTCAAAGTTGTAAAGCCATAGAAACTGATGTGAACGAAGATAGTCACTCCCCTCCAGCGAACACTTGTTTCGTCTTTGGTCAGTTTCTCCTCAAGAAGTAAGTTGAGTACCTAATTGACACCGAACAGAGTAATGATACGCTCAATGGCAAGTCAATAAGATCTCCACAGCGGCTCATGAAATCCCATTCTTCACATTATATGTGATTATCCTTATAGCAAAATATAAGTGACGAGCACATCATTTTGATGAAAACAAAGCTTAGCCTCTAGCATGGAAAAGAATCTAGTTCTCGCACTCCAAACGTGAATTAGATTGAGTAATTTATCTCCTTTCCTCTAGCTGTTTATATCCTAACACTAATCACAAGTGGATTTTGGATTCAAGAAAAATACACGTATACTTTGTGTAGGTTAGGCACAATGAGGAATTATAACGATACTAGCGATATTGCCTTGCTCGCTAACGCTCGCTCGGCATCACTTTATTTGGGAAACTCGATAGTTTTGCGATTTCTAAAGGTATTTGAAAATTTTAGAAAGTTGTTAAGGTAGGTTTTTTAATAGGATTCTTGACTACTAAGACTATTGATTAATAAAAAACTTCTGAAGCTTTTAAAAATTAACTTTCCCATACAGATTCACGCACGCAAGCACAAAAAAACTTGCCAATGTTCGATATGACTGTTGTTTCTACATTTTCCAGAAGACTACTTTTGGAAAATGTAGAAACATACTTTTGAATTGATACTTACTTTTGAATTCATCGAAGAAGTTTCTATATATTATAAGAAACCTTTCAACTATACGTGACTGATGGGGATCTGTAATAAAAAAACTGGAAAGAAAAATTTTTTCCGCTCTAGACTCAATTTCAAGACGCACACAGCTGATGAGGACTTCCATCTCAATACAAATACTTGTCTACATATGTGACATTCTCAATGGTCCGCTCTGAATTGTCGTAAAATTATCTCAAAAAAAGACCATAAAATGAAATTCTAACGGAATGAGGATAAAAGATAATAAAGAAAATGATGAGATAACTCAAAGATAACTAAAAGATGAAAAGATATCCGAAAGATGACGTTGAGATAAAAAGATAATCAAAAGATAACCCAGAATTTCACGATTCCAAAATCGTGAAATTCTGGGCTACGGACGCACATACTCTGACTGCATTATCCATCATGCAATAATTGAACATAATAGAGAAAAGATTCTCCTGATAATAACTTTGAGAAGATTTTGCAATCAATTAAAATCGTCATCAGAGATCAAAGTTTTCCTTTTTTTTCAATACTCTCACCAAAATAGAATAAGAGATAATGATAAACTTTTTAATAACTATTGTTGCAAAATGGATTTTACACTGAAGAACACTAACAGTCTCTCATACAACACCATTGATGATTCAGAACAAACCAAAAATCACATCAATCATAATTAAAACACTTCAATTCACACTGATGAGAACGTTGCGGTGACTCGCCTAGGCCATGGCTCAAGAGTGATTAACTCCGCTGAGAGCGACCGAAGCGAAAAATCCAATACAAACTCATCAACACTACACTCATCACATAAATAGGCTTTAATGCAATCAACTAATCACACATAGCACTGTTGAAACACCCACTTTACACTGATGATAACGTTGCGGTATCTCGCCTAGGCCATGGCTTAAGAGTTATTAACTCCGCTGAGAGCGACCGAAGCGAAAAATCCAAAACTAATCCATCAACACTTCACACACAACATGATAAGACACTCAAATCAATATAACAAAAAATCTAACAATTTCTATAATGCAACTGAAGAAATTTATTCATTCAAATTCATTAATAAAATCTTTCTAAATGATTATCAAATCTTCTAAAGAGTACCCAATGCATAGTTGAAAAGATATTCAATAACCAACTTTTTTCATGGTAAATCACTCAAGTGTTTCAGAAAAAATCATGTAAATTAAACAACGATTGTGTAATACCATCTCTAAAAAATTACATAGTACATAAAAAATCAATCACTCCAATATTAAATTGGAGTGATTGATTTTTGTATTCAACGATTGTATTAAACACCAAAGAAATGAAAATGTATCAAAAAATCACTCGAAAAAGGAAAAACAACCGAAAAAGCAAAGTAGAAATAATCAAAAAACGACTAAATAACTTAAAAATAATCATAAGATAATCAAAAGATGAAAAGATAATCAAAAGATAACAATAAGATAAAAAGATAATCAAAAGATAACTTTAAGATGATCATAGATGATCTTAGATGATCTCAGATGATCTTAGATGATCTTAGATAGTAAGTACTTAGACACTCGCGACACATAAGGGCTATTGTCGCTCTCAAAATACCAACTCATATTTTTTTCCGTCAAGTTGGCAACCCTGCTTACGATTTTACATTGGCAGCCCTGCTCGGGGGGATCCGGACGGACGGGATTTTGCCCGCGGCTTAATTATTGTAATTCTGACGCTTTTAAAAATTAACTTTCCCATACAGGTTCACGCACGCAAGCACAAAAAAACTCTCCAATGTTCGATATGACTGTTATTTCTACATTTTCCAGAAGACTACTTTTGGAAAATGTAGAAACATACTTTTGAATTGATACTTACTTTTGAATTCATCGAAGAAGTTTCTATATATTATAAGAAACCTTTCAACTATACGTGACTGATGAGGATCTGTAATAAAAAAACTCGAAAGAAAAATTTTTTCCGCTCTAGACTCAATTTCTAGACGCACACAGCTGATGAGGACTTCCATCTCAATACAAATACTTGTCTACATATGTGACATTCTCAATGGTCCGCTCTGAATTGTCATAAAATTATCTCAAAAAAAGACCATGAAATGAAATTCTAACGGAATGAGGATAAAAGATAATAAAGAGAATGATGTAATAACTCAAAGATAACGGAAAGATAACTAAAAGATGAAAAGATAACCAAAAGATAACTAAAAGATAAAAAGATAACCGAAAGATAACTAAAAGATGAAAAGATAACCGAAAGATGACGTTGAGATAAAAAGATAATCAAAAGATAACTACCAGATAATCTTAGATGATAATATAGACGAGATACGATAGATATTTACATACACGCGACATCGATCTTGAAAGTCGTTAGAGGGAGCTGATAAAAGTATATATAAAACTGAAGCGGCAAATAGGGCCAGTCTGTCTTAACCCATCGTGGGGTGAAGTCAATGCCGCTCCTGATGATCGAGGAGTGACTTCGGAAGCCAACCTCCAGGAGATACGGGATCAATTGAAGTCTATCACAGGAGACTTCACAGGTATGTAATTTCATCTAAACAATTGAATACACCAACATTTAAACATATAACTTCAATAATTATATTAATTTCATTACTTTTATATTAATCTAATAATTATATTAATTTTATTTAATAATATTTCATTCAAGTTGTAGCATCCAACAGTAAGGAGCAATCTCAACTCCAGTCTCAACTCATCATCATTCGGAAATTCCCAGAGCATCATAGGAGGCTGCAATGGTGAGTCTTTATTCATCTCTCGATCAATAATTAATTGATCATTGATCAATTATTATTAATCAATAATCAATATGCATAAAATGTTCGATATACTCACTCATATGAATCCACAGTTACACACACACACACACACACACACACACACACACACACCCACACACAAACACGAACTCACTCACATACATTCACGCTCATTCACTCACATATAAATATACCTACCACACCATTCACTAACACATAAACAAATTCATTTGGTCTATGAACAATAATATAACTTTCATTTTATTTATTTTCAGTCTATAGAATAGTCCAACATCCGATTGTAGCTGATCATTCAGATGTTGAAGAAAAATGACTTTGCTACTGGTACAGTCAAGGGTCATATTCAAAGGCTACACTGGTAAGTAATAGAATGATATTTTGAATGATTAATGGTTATCATTATAATTTATAATATTATCAATTAATAGGCCTATAATAAATCTTTCAACACACACACACACTCACTCACCCACCCACCCATATACGCACATACATAATTAATTTCAACATTCAATACATATACACAACACCTCCCTCTTAATTCTATTGACACACACACACACACACACACATCGACTCGCGCGCACACACACACACCCTTATATACACATATAAATAATACGCTTTGATGATTTTTCATTCTACAGCACCACCGAAGCCGAGAGAAAATGTATCCCGCTAACCCATTGGACAGTTCCAGTCAACACGAGATTCTCAACAGGAAATACGTAGTCCAGGTGATTTCAAATCATTGAAAATTATTTAACGTTCTGAATGATAATGTAAGTTTCTTATACTATATTTGTGGAAAATTATAAAAACTTCATGAAAATTGTGAAGAAATATATGTATATTGAATAATCTAATAAAATTTGACAGAGACGGGACTTTTGCCCGTCTCTCCTCTCTCGTCTCCATTCATTTCATAGGTTTAGTTAGAATAAACTTTCGAATAATTTTAAGTCACTTGAAAAAGACTATAAAATAATTTTTGCTAAGGTTTGACAGAATTCAATTAATTTATATTCAAATTTCGACCATTTTAATTGATTGCAAAATTACACTTAATTTAAAATCAAGACCATGACAATAGGACAGAATTTTCAATAATGATAATCTTGCGTCATAGTAGAACTTTTCCTAATAATTAATCGACTTGACATCCACTTACGAAGAATCCAGTACTTGACTATCGCCTGCGGTAGGGTGCCTCACAAAAGTGCTGAGGTGATGTCAAGGACTCGGTGTTCTTATTAGCTGACTGACGGATCCCATCAAAGAATTTCCGCCCAATTGAATCCCTACATATCTGAGTCATTCTACACAGAACCCTTGAAGGTCCCCTGTTAGTAAATGACTCATCCATAGATTTGTACATTCTCTTGGAATCGTGAAATTCTGGGCTACGAACGCACATACTCTGACTGCATTATCCATCATGCAATAATTGAAAAAAATAGAAAAAAGATTCTCCTGATAATAACTTTTAGAAGATTTTGCAATCAATTAAAATCGTCATCAGAGATCAAAGTTTTCATTTTTTATTCAATACTCTCACCAAAATAGAATAAGAGATAATGATAAACTTTTTAATAACTATTGTTGCAAAATGGATTTTACACTGAAGAACACTAACAGTCTCTCATACAACACCATTGATGATTCAAAACAAACCAAAAATCACATCAATCATAATCAAAACACTTCAATTCACACTGATGAGAACGTTGCGGTGACTCGCCTAGGCCATGGCTCAAGAGTGATTAACTCCGCTGAGAGCGACCGAAGCGAAAAATCCAATACAAACTCATCAACACCACACTCATCACATATATGAGTAGTTCCACGCGAAAGCGACCCACGAAAAAGGGTCATGTCTCAGATCCTTTTGTAAACATTCTTATTCGATTCTATGGTACAAAATATGAACTTTTCACTACCTATGGGGTCCCAAAAAAATTTTTTGGTCCCATGGCGAGAATTTTCGAAAATTAAGTAAAATACATTTTCGTAAAATTCTAGCAGCTTTTTTGCACTAAAATGCAAATAAGTCGAGTTTGCTCCCAGATAAAGATATGCGGCTTACGGCTATCGAAAGGTCTTTCAAAAACCTATCAAAATCGTTATTGAAAAGTTGTTTTTGGGGTTATCGGCAGCCTGTACGAGCAAAAGTGTAAAAATCACTAAACAGTGAGTTTCTCAGTTGCCTATTTTTTTCAATTTTTGAAAATCACATATTTGATGTAAAATTTTGTGTTCTTCCAGAAAAAAGTGGTCCCGATTTCCTTTTCCGACGTCTAAGGCCTGTTTCTTCAAATTTTCGCAAATCTATTTTTTAGGCAGTTTGGAATCGTCTGTTTACTGCGCATGCGCAGGAATTTGGACTGTTAGAACCAATTCCATTGGGAAGCCAAGAAAATTTCCTTCAAAATGACCACTTGGCAAAGTCAATTTCATCAATTTGGCTCGGAGTTACAGCCTACAAAAGATGAAGCTTCAGCTCGAGTGCGTCAATAGGCAAACGATACATTGGGCCAGAGATCGTGCCCGGATTTTCCTACTATTGTCGCGGTGTCTCCGATCCACCTCTTGTTGGTTATCGAGATTCGGTGGTCTTTCAAACGTTGTAGCTCCGAGCCAAATTGATGAAATTCACTTTGCCAAGAGGTCATTTTGAAGGAAATTTTCTTGGCTTCCCAATGGGATTGGTTCTAACAGTCCAAATTCCTGCGCATGCGCAGTAAACAGACAATTCCAAACTGCCTAAAAAATAGGTTTGCGAAAATTTGAAGAAACAGGCCTTAGACGTCGGAAAAGGAAATCGGGACCACTATTTTCTGGAAGAACACAAAATTTTACATCAAATATGTGATTTTCAAAAATTAAAAAAAATAGGCAACTGAGAAACTCACTGCTTAGTGATTTTTATACTTTTGCTCGTACAGGCTGCCCATAACCCCAAAAACAACTTTTCAATAGCGATTTTGATAGATTTTTGAAAGACCTTGCGAATGCCGCGAGCCGCGTATCTTTATCTGGGAGCAAACTCGACTTATTCGCATTTTAGTGCAAAAAAGCTGCTAGAATTTTAAGAAAATGTATTTTACTTCATTTTTGAAAATTCTCGCCATGGGACCAAAAAATTTTTTTGGGACCCCATAGGCAGTGAAAAGTTCATATTTTGTACCACAGAAGCGAATAAGAATGTTAACAAAAGCATCTGAGACATGACCCTTTTTCGTGGGTCGCTTTCGCGTGGAACTACTCATATAGGCTTTAATGCAATCAACTAATCACACATAGCACTATTGAAACACCCACTTTACACTGATGATAACGTTGCGGTAACTCGCCTAGGCCATGGCTCAAGAGTTATATTAACTCCGCTGAGAGCGACCGAAGCGAAAAATCCAAAACTAATTCATCAACACTCCAAACACAACATGATAAGACACTGAAATCAATATAACAAACAATCTAACAATTTCCATATTGCAACAATAGAGATTTATTCATTCGAATTCATGAATAAAATCTTTCTAAATAATTATCAAATCTTCTAAGGAGTACCCAATGCATAGTTGAAAAAATATTCAATAATCAATTTTTTTCAAGGTAAATCACTCAAGTGTTTCTGAAAATTCATATAAATTAAACAACGAATAATAACTTTTAGAAGATTTTGCAATCAATTAAAATCGTCATCAGAGATCAAAGTTTTCCTTTTTTATTCAATACTCTCACCAAAATAGAATAAGAGATGATGATAAACTTTTTAATAACTATTGTTGCAAAATGGATTTTACACTGAAGAACACTAACAGTCTCTCATACAACACCATTGATGATTAAAAAAAAACCGAAAATCACATCAATCATAATTAAAACACTTCAATTCACACTGATGAGAACGTTGCGGTGACTCGCCTAGGCCATGGCTCAAGAGTGATTAACTCCGCTGAGAGCGACCGAAGCGAAAAATCCAATACAAACTCATCAACACCACACTCATCACATATATAGGCTTTAATGCAATCAACTAATCACACATAGCACTATTGAAACACCCACTTTACACTGATGATAACGTTGCGGTAACTCGCCTAGGCCATGGCTCAAGAGTTATATTAACTCCGCTGAGAGCGACCGAAGCGAAAAATCCAAAACTAATTCATCAACACTCCACACACAACATGATAAGACACTGAAATCAATATAACAAACAATCTAACAATTTCCATATTGCAACAATAGAAATTTATTCATTCAAATTCATTAATAAAATCTTTCTAAAGAATTATCAAATTTTCTAAGGAGTGCACAATGCATAGTTGAAAAAATATTCAATAATCAATTTTTTTCAAGGTAAATCACTCAAGTGTTTCTGAAAATTCATATAAATTAAACAACGAATAATAACTTTTAGAAGATTTTGCAATCAATTAAAATCGTCATCAGAGATCAAAGTTTTCCTTTTTTATTCAATACTCTCACCAAAACAGAATAAGAGATAATGATAAACTTTTTAATAACTATTGTTGCAAAATGGATTTTACACTGAAGAACACTAACAGTCTCTCATACAACACCATTGATGATTCAAAACAAACCAAAAATCACATCAATCATAATTGAAACACTTCAATTCACACTGATGAGAACGTTGCGGTGACTCGCCTAGGCCATGGCTCAAGAGTGATTAACTCCGCTGAGAGCGACCGAAGCGAAAAATCCAATACAAACTCATCAACACCACACTCATCACATATATAGGCTTTAATGCAATCAACTAATCACACATAGCACTATTGAAACACCCACTTTACACTGATGATAACGTTGCGGTAACTCGCCTAGGCCATGGCTCAAGAGTTATATTAACTCCGCTGAGAGCGACCGAAGCGAAAAATCCAAAACTGATTCATCAACACTCCACACACAACATGATAAGACACTGAAATCAATATAACAAACAATCTAACAATTCCCATATTGCAACAATAGAAATTCATTCATTCAAATTCATTAATAAAATCTATCTAAATAATTATCAAATCTTCTAAGGAGTACCCAATGCATAGTTGAAAAAATATTCAATAATCAATTTTTTTCAAGGTAAATCACTAAAGTGTTTCTGAAAATTCATATGAATTAAACAACGATTGAGTAATACCATCTCTAAAAAATTACATAGTACATAAAAAATCAATCACTTCAATTTAATACACCAATGAATCAAAATTGTATCAAAAAATCACTCGAAAAAGTAAAAACAACCGAAAAAGCAAAGTAAAAATAATCAAAAAACGACTGAATAACTTAAAAATAGTCATAAGATAACCAAAAGATGAAAAGATGATCAAAAGATAACAATAAGATAAAAAGATAATCAAAAGATAACTTTAAGATGATCATAGATGATCTCAGATGATCTTAGATGTTCTTAGATAATCTTAGATGATCTCAGATGATCTTAGATGATCTTAGATAATAAGTACTTAGACACTCGCGCCACATAAGGTCTATTGTCGCTCTCACAATACCAACTCATATTTTTTCCCGTCAAGTTGGCAACCCTGCTTACGATTTTACGTTGGCAGCCCTGCTCGGGGGGATCCGGACGGACGGGATTTTGCCCGCGGCTTAATTATTATAATATGTTTGGATGAGGTATGATGTATCAAAATCTGAAAACTGCAATATTCAAAAAGCATGAACATTGTTAAATAATTGTGCAAATAAGTACTGCAGCAGCATCGCGCGACAATGTATCAAACAAGCTGCCAAACACTGCCAAAAGGCAGTGCGCCGTGCGCCTCATATATTTTTTCTTCTGCTGTAAGTTTGCGGGGAGAGCGCGCGTGCGTGGCGTGTGTAGCGTGGGGAGTTTAGGATAAGCGTAATAGTCCTACGGGGCCTTACCATTCGCCAATCTCGTAGCGGCACCCGTCTATCTATCTATCCACCCATCTATCGATCTCGGTTTGAATAGAGAAACTCAAGACCGGAATATCACATGATCCGAATTTTACCTAGAGGGTTGCTGCCGGAACGAAACACGAGTGCGTATTCGCTTATAAATCGCACAATCTTGATATCACATCAAAAATTTCGATGGACACTTCTAAGATGTATACTCCTAAAATCAAGACCAACCACCCATTCAAAAATCCTTAAATCACCACAACAAATCAGAAATCGAGGTAGAATGCAGTTTTCAATGCATGATAGAGGGAACCTATGAAAGAGTAATAACTTGGTCAATTTTCATCTAATTTGGACGTACAATAGCTTCGATTAAAGTTTCCTTCAAGGGCTATCTGTTGACTCCATTTAGTGACTTGAGGGAAATGCGCAAAATGTAGAATCGCAAAATCGGACATGATTTATTTGAGTAGTCAGAGGAGCTATTTGTCAGGCAAATCACCAAAAATTTTACAGATCAGTTGTCGAAGAGTCTTCAACACCGATTCAGAATCTAAGCTGGACTCATTTGAGAGAGAAAAGTATTTCTTGTGGCTGATGGAATATGATTCTGCAGCTGCAAGCGATAAAATTTCTCTCGCTACGACCCCCGGTACAGCTATATGGAGTATACCTATCGGATAGAGGAACGAAGGGGAAACAGTGAGAGGGGCAGATAGAAATAGTCGATCCCCTTTCTCAATTCAACCAAGTCAAATCTTGTATTCGACGAATTCTAGCTTCGAACAAACGTACCCGGGAATAGACAATGATTATCGTACAAACAGCCCCCGCCGTTTGCGGTTCCGGTATCCGCGGAATCTGCTCATTCGCGGTTTCTGATTTGCGGCATCCCTCGGTATTCGCGGTGCTCTGACTCGCTTATTCGCGGTTTAGATCGGGATATTCGAGATAATTCAGCTCACTAAATGTGAGTTCCCCATGGACTTCATTCAAATGTGTTATTTCAAAACAACTCTGTCATTGAATGTCCATCATTTTCAGGGTGTTCGTATTGTTGTTGTTTCCCGAGACTGATCAATTGGTTGAAAGACAAAGTTGTTGGTGTACTATCTGAATTCTACTCATGACACCGTACGTAGGAAGAATGCGTATCCGTCAATCAAAAAACGTGATCAGAAATCCGAGATGTTAAATTTGCCTGGCACTAGAGGAAGAACAGCCAAGACTCTTAGAGCTTCCAATGGCCACTCACCAGACATTGTATAGTGACTATGTTCGTCGATCTCGCTGGTCAAAAATGACAGAGCTCTTCAACCGCACGCTTGTGACTCATTTCTTCAATAGATTCTGGAGTGAATTACAGTAGTTCCTCGATCGTATCAGAATGTTACTTCGTATTTTTCATATATTAATTCGAGTTGCTAGGATAATAGGCTTACATGTAATTGTCATTTGACGATGATGTGTCGATTTTTTTAGCCACTCACAGATCCACATATGTATACGTAACCCTCCTTTTTCCATAAGCCCAAGGTCCCGGTATTCGCGGTTTCGGTATTCGCGGCGTTTCCTTTTACGTATTAATCGCGAATAGCGAGGGATGCCTGTATTCCTTACCGATAACCTTATCAGTTAGGAACATCCAGGGAATCATTCATATGAGAATGAGCCTTGTTGTGGAATTTTTTCGAATCAATCCGAGGAATACAATGTCATATCGATAACCATAGACTTAGAGAATATTATTTTTGAAAAATTCATCATTAATAGCTTTTATTCATACCTCTGGATGCTTCCATGATTTTGGAAAGAATTTGTATCGGATAGAGGTATGAAATCTCATATGATTGATAATGATGGAAGTGAGACGATTGAGTTGTGAACAACTGATTGTTAATAATTTCCAGAAGATTCATACATACTTATGATCTGGAGGAATTCCATCGAACATGTTTTGAACTTTTAAGCATAACCATGTGAGAAAAGATCACATTTTGTGAAATTGAAGTTAAGGGTACATGAATATTTAACGCAAAAGTCAGATCAATTGGAACGAGAGGGGAAGAGTTTTATTGATTGATTAAAGTTTATTGAGGGCGGCGGGTGGGGTTCACCCGCCGCCCTCAATAAACTTTAATAATGGGGTTCATTTGCCCAGTTTGAAGTACAAATGGATGTAGCATCACAATAGTAGCAATAAATATGCCTGGAAGGAGATACAAACGGAATTCATATGAATGTACATTGTAGAAATATTCGAGAAAAATATAAAAACAATAATTAAAATATAAAACAAGAACGCTGATTATACGTGCCCAGATGGTTGCAGAACGTGTGTTGAAGCGGGCGGTATCGCATCAAGGTGATCTCTGTCAGCACGCGAGAACCAGTCAATTTTATCACGATCCAGTAAGATATGGAGGAGAGACCATTTGAATGATTCGAGCGGTTGGTCAACGAAATCAGTGTCGGGGAGTGAATTCATCAGTCTGGATGCTACGTAAGTGAAAGATTGATTAAGAGCTTCGGTACGAGATGCTTTGTACCGAATAGACTCTTTTCTACGTCTTTCCGACTGACAAAGATCCGAGTAGGAGTGATGATCATCCCCAGGAGCTTGATTTGATCAACATAGGAGATTATTTGGCCATTGATACGTATGAGAGGAATACGGTCTAGGTTGATGGAGGCTACATACTAGTCACTGCCCAACATTATGGCTTTGGTCTTACTCTCGGTGAGACTCAGTCCATTCTCATGTGCCCACAATGCTATTGCATTGGCGTCGTGATTCAGGAGAGCCACTGCCCTGGTGAGGTCGTCTGGGCGAGCATGCATGTAAATGCCTGTGTCGTCCGCATAGATCATATGATGGGCATGGCGGAGTACCTGGGGTATGTCATTGATAGAGATGAAGAATAGCAGGGGACCGAGCATACTACCCTGCGGGACTCCTGCGTTGATATTCATCCAGGTTTCATGGGTGCCATCTTCGTGGCGCACGGCTTGAGTACGACCCATGAGATAACTAGCAAACCAGCGAATTACACGATCAGAGCACCCAATCTCGCGCAGCTTGGTGAGTATCATTTTATGTGGCAAGGTGTCAAAGGCTTTAGAGAAATCAAATGAGATGAATATTGTGATCATTCGCTGGTCAATGGCCGTGCGCACGCTTTCAAGTATCCCAAGCAAAGCTGTTTGGGTGGAATAAAGCGGTCGGGAACCACACTGATGAGGGTCGAGGATTTTTGTCGACGATAGGTGTGTGGAGAGTTGCTCATGGACAACGCGCTCGAGGATCTTAGATATTTCAAGTAGCTGGACAACTGGACGAGTGTCAGATGGTGATTTGGGTGCTGTTGTTTTTGGCAGAGGTATAATCCACGAGCGCTTCCATTCCTCAGAAAAGTAGCCCGAGCTTAGAGAGTGGTTGATAATACCAGTGATGTGAGGCCTTAGAGCAGGAAAGGACATTCTAAGCATCGTAGATGAGATCTCGTCAAAACCGATTCCTGAAGATTTACTCAATGTGGAAGCACGTAGCATGTCGTCATCAGTAGAGGACTTGAAATCGAAGATTGAAATGTGATTAGGAAGAGGCATGGCACAAACTGCTTCAATATCAGATTCTTTGAGAGGAGCTGCATTCCGCGAAACAGAAGAATAGTGAGCATTCAAAGATGGACCGTTGAATAACATAAGTGGCGAAGGAGCGCGTCTCGACATGAAACCAAATTTGCGAAGTCCTTTTCATCGCGATTTGGCTTCGGGTGCACCAAGAACCTTTCCAGGAACGTAATTGCTTTTGGCTTTAGCCAGAGTTGTCGTTACGTCTTTACGAGTAGATCTGTAGGCTTCCAGTGTGGCTGATGTGTGCGTTCTGAGAGCACGGTTGTACAGTTTGTCACGCTGGCTCATGAGATTCCTTATATCAGCTGACACCCAAGGTTTTTTTAGAAGCGGTTACATTGAAAGGCTTGAGGGGTGCCAACTGATCGAAGGACTCGAGAGTTGCGCGAGTAATTTTGTTGACCGATTCGCTCATGTGGCCACGGCCTAGAGTGGAATAGGCGGGACAGCTGTAGTCCGGAAAGTCAACTAGAGAATACATTGGGCTGATTGCCAGTGAATTATATATACAGGGAGTATTAATTCCCAAAGGGGTATCGAGGGGTCTATTTACAGATAGTGTATGTACAGGAGGATTATTTACAATGTGAGATAGTAAGTCTGACGTCTGATGCGCGGGCAAAATCTCTTCAAGTTTTGAGGATATTGTCATACAAAGTTTGTCAACCTTCACACGGGCCAAGTTGCGAGTCATCAACTCCTTAGGAGGTGGAGTTGTATGTTGAATACGGTATTCAACATACAACTCCACCCCTAGAGAGAGAGAAAGAGAGAGAGAGAGAGAGAGAGAGAGATTGATTGATTGATTGATTAATGATTTATTATGCCATGGTCACGAGGACCTTATGGCAATAAGAACGAACAACTTCGATAGGTTTTTCGGTACAATTTGGGCATACATATGATTACTTCGTAGAAATTTACATAAAACTCTTTGATAAAACTACTTAGGCTAAATCGACGAATCAAAACTACTTATACTAAAATTTAAATTCACTTAACCTACGCATTGTGCAATAGAATTTAAATCAACGCACTACATACTCATGTACTTCCTTCTCATAGAAAAATGAGCTGATAGCAACTTTGAATGCTTCTATAGGTATAATCAAGCGAATCGCCTTAAGGACAGATTCCCAAACCAGCATTGCCTGCAATGAAAAAGCTTTTTCGTACGCCGTAGTACGCGTTACAGGGACGTGCATTCTCGTTGAATTAACTCGCTGCGATCGTCGTACCACCTCGTCTAAAGGCTTGAACAATTCATGTAAGTATCCTGGCGTAGCGGTGGTAAAAATTTTATAGGTTTGCACACATAGGAAGTAGTCCTGTCTGCGCGCAAGGGGCATCCAACGCAAACGCTCATAGCAAGGTCTGAGTGACGCGTCGCGACGACAATGAAAGATGAACCGAACACAAGTATTAAGAAGTCGCTGCAATTTCGTTTCTAGATAGCCTGACAAATCATAATATACTAAACACGCGTAGTCGAAATGAGGCATTATGAGCGCATTGACAAGCATTTTCTTCACATCAGTCGACAGAAAATGACCACGGTATCGCAGCTTATGCAAAGCCTCATGAACTTTCGAGCAAATACTTGCTACGTGGCCATTCCACGAGAGATTTTTCGAAAAAATCACTCCTAAATTTTTCATTGAATCGCGCAGTGGGATCGATTGCCCATCAACGATGATGGGTGGCAATGATCCCAATTCAATGCGCATATGATATTGTACCGGAGCAGAGAGCATCGCTACCGTTTTTGGGATGTTTAGACGCAGCTTGTTATCAACAGCCCATTGCACAATACTTGCTGAATCCTCATTGAGCTTTTCAATCATCTCTGGCAACTTATTAGGCTTGCCTTGAATATAGATTTGAAAATCATCAGCAAAGAACATACCCTTACAATGCTTAAGAACTCGTAATATGGGATTGATGCATATGAAGAAGATAATCGGTCCCGGATTCGAACCTTGGGGGGAACCCGACGAGCTAGGTTCAAATCTAGTCGTCGTCCCGTCCTCGTCAACTACTGCTTGCCGCCTGTCACTCAAATAGGAATGGAACCAGACTAGAGAGAGAGAGAGAGAGAGATTGATTGATTGATTGATAACAATTTATTAAAGCCTAGGGCTTGGTAGACCGTGAGGAAAGAGGATTTTCCATGGTATTAACAAGAAATAGATTCAACGCAAACAGTGGATTAATATGATTAAATTAATATTAATCTCAATACTCTAGAATTCCAGTGAACTGATCATAGAACCAAATATATAAGAACGTAAGAATTATTTTTGAGGGTATAATTCGGATATAATTCGATGAAAATATCGCTATAAAGCAATCACAGACGAGAATCAAGAAGGAAAATACGAATTATAAAATGCCCAATGATTCTAGCAAATATATGCGAAGAAAATACTCAGTATCATACAAAATTTCTATTCAAGAGACTATTCCTGAATGAGGATGTTAAATGATTCTTGACAGGTCTGAATTGGTTACTATTGATATACGTTCCACCTGCTCATCTCTTCGCGCGTAAATACTACCTTCACGGCACCATACATATTTGAAATTGTAAGATTTAGCACGATCCTTAGCTTTTAGATACAAATTGTACGCATACTGCGGAAGCATCTCGTACATACCAATTTTTGACTCACTTTTGAAATAAGGAACAACATCAGTAATTTCAATTCACCAAAGTCACGTTTTGCTTGAAGTACGTGATTACGCACAGTAACAGACTTGAATTTGATAACAAATGACAAGTCATTTACATGAGGATTCGGAACTAAAGATCGAGAAGGAATAAGTAAAGAACTTTGTGTTTTTGATACGATCTCACGAGTCTCAAGGATATCTCCAGATAAAGACTCGAGATTCAATGTTTTTAGAATATCTTTGGGAAGTTCTTTCAACGGTTTCGTGCAAGAGCCAGGTATCCCCGTAACTCTCAATTCTGATGATGATGATGGACAATTTGCCTGCACATTCTTAAGTTCACTCAACTCGTCCCGAAGAGCATGATTTTCATTTTCAAGCACACTTATTAGTAGTTGTGCTAGGATAAATTTTTGGATCCAAAACCATGTTCGGGCACTTTCCACCATTTGAATACATGGGGAAACCAAAAGTGCGGAAAGCATTGCATGCATAGGCAAGAAATGTGCCGGTCACTTTTCCCCCTCTGCTATCCCAGCATGGTATTGCTCTACAGATCTCGAGCCATACACTGTTTGGGCACTTTTCCCCATTTGAATACATGGGGAAACCAAAAGTGCGAAAAGCATTGTATGCATAGATGAGAAACGCGTTGGTCACTTTCCTCCCTCTCTCCCTCTACTATGCTGTTCCAGCATGCACAAATCTCAAGCCATACACCAAGACCGTGCATCCAAGGGCTCCTACAACATTGCTGAAACAGGTCCATATGCTGCTCGAGCCATACGTATATGCTCGAGGCATATGCGCTCCTCCATATGCTAACATATCGTCCCCAACCAGATACTCGCTATATCCGATATTCCGTTCTGCTCGAGGATATTCTCTGACTCTGTTGCTTCGAGTCCCGTTGCCACCACCACAGCATCTCCACAACGGGTTCCGACTCTCACTCTATACTCACTCTGTTGCCGCTGCTGCTGCCGCCGCCGCCGCCACCGCGGTCAATATCATCGTCCTCGCCTCCACAACCAATCCTCTCTCTCTTGCTCTACACATAATATTCGCTCTACCACAACGAGTCTCTCTCTCGCTCTTTCTTCCTCTCTCATTCAAACCGAGAATCGTTCGCTGCTGCTCACGTTGATGCTGTTGCAAATACAGCAGTAAACTCTCTTAGCATTCACACTCCAGCAATCCGTTATTACGGCGTTTCACTGGGCAGACGGATTGAACAGATATTTTCAAGCCGTTAAACTGCGAGTGATTCAGTGAAGTGAAAGTTCACCTTTTATTGATTTCATTATGATTGAGATCTTCAATTGTGTGAATGAAGTGATGTGAATGAAGTTATGGTTTTTTCAAGTTCAAGATTTTTCTTCCTGAAGCGGCCAGATTATGAGATCATTATGGCGTTTCACTGGGCAACCGGATTGTACAGATATTTTCAAGTTTTTAGATTGTAAGTGAAGTGAAAATTCACCGTTTCTCGATTTCATTATGATTGAGAACTTTAATTGTGAATGAAGTGATGATTTTTCCAAGTTCAAGATTTTTCTTTCTGAAGAATTCAATGATCAAGGAATTTTAAAGAATAAGTCGATTATTTAAATCATCACCTTTTATTTATTTTCTTATATTTATTTTTTTATTTCATTATTATTGAGCTTCGAGGACATTGTTGTTGCTACCGTTGTTGCTGCTGTTGTTTTTGGTGCTCATTGTTGTTGTTGTTGTTACCACTGCTGTTGCTCTTATTGATGTTACTGCTGTTGTTGTTGCCGTTGTTGCTGCTCCAACTGATGTTGCTGTTGTTGCTGTTATCATTATTGCTGCTCTCATTGTTGTTGCTGTTGATGCTCTTGTTTTCCCTCCAATATCTGTGAATTAGAATTGGGAAAAAGGTTGGAAAATCCTCTCTTCTACTTTTAGAACTAAGAAAGGGAAATAATACTTACCAAAATTCATTCAAGAGCTCTGGAAACTCGTGATTATTATACAATGGTTCATAGTACAATTCCATCGGTTCAACATCCACAGGTATGTTATGCTCCCTCATATGATTATCAAGACTTATCAGAACATCATTTATTGGGACTCCTCGTGGGCACTGAGGAATGAATTCATCAGTGCTACTGCTCACGTACTCGTCCTGCAGGGGTGTCCATCTCTCCGGGTCTTCCTCCTCCTCCTCTTCTTCGCTCTCATAGTCTGAGAGCTCTACAGTGGTCGAAGTCACTCTACTTTCGTCCACGTCTCGATCGTCCCGAGACATTTTTCTTTTTTTGTGGCGATGGAAGAGGTTGAGCTGGTGTTTTTTCCTCTTCTTCTTCTCCCTCCTCGGAATCCTCTTCTTCGGATTCCGGATCCCTCTCTATGATTCTTTTTTCTTCTTCTGCTCATTCACTGTTTCTTTGAATTTGATTTTTCGTTCACCCTTCTCCAGTTGGATGACAAGACAAGTATTGTTTCGATTTAATAAGTTCAAATTTCCCTCTAAATCCTCCTGGATTGATTGCGCCAATCCTCTAGGCGCAAATATGTCAAATGTTTCCGAATTTTTAGGATCTCTGAGACTAATAACGATCGCTGGACCGTATTGAGTCTTAATATTTTTCACTGAAGTTACTCGGTATGAATGTTCGATATCAAGATCAACAATTTTTTTGGTATTGTATTGGTTTGGGTTATACTCATTAATTTTGTTGAATGCTGCCATTGCTGTTGGTGGACTGACTGGAAGCTACAGAGTTGCAAGCTCTTTATATACTCAGAGATTTGAAACTACTCCATCATTCAATCAAATTTTTTCAACAAAAGTCTACGCTCTCCTAGAACTTATCGTAGATCATGGTTCACATTCTCAATGTATGCATTGCACAACTTGAAAGGTGCTACTCTTGATTATGTTGAGAGCTTACTTTCTAATCGTATATTGCATATCATAGTTTCTAACTACGGAGTTTGAAAATCTCATATACCCTCTAGATCTAATGTTAACTACTCTATCATTTTTCCAATCTCTCTCCTCTGTAACGTCTAGTAGAATTTTTTCTCAAAAAAGTTCACGCTTTCGTTAAACTTATCGTAAATCACACGTACCTCGGTACATTGTAATACTTACACAATCCATATACAACTTCAAAGGTATGACTCTTTCAATTCATTGGGTAATACAGTCCAAGCTCCAATAATACATCACATGTGTCAGTTTATAACTACAGAGTTTGAAGCTCATTTATTTCTCAGAGATTTGATGTGGAAATATCTCGCTCCAGCTTCTACTTGGATTTTTCTTAAAAAAGTTAACGCTTTCCTAAGCTATTGCGTGTTATGTGGGTATTTACTCTGACATTGTAAAGCATTCATGTGGGAATGAGAAGGCTCCTGTATCAGGCTAGCGCAACCTTTTAGATTTTTTCATTCCATAAGGCTTCTACGTAACACTCTCATGAAATTCTCAGGCAATTTGATGTAGAGGTGAAGCATGTAAATAGACGCATGTGAAATCATTCTGGTTAGAGTTCCTCGTGATCCACAGCGTACACAGACGGGTTTGGGTAAGCTCTAATCATGGCTGAATATAAACCAATTAAAACATTCGATATGATTGAATTAGATTATGAGACGCTTTTAACGCGTTCCAATTTCTCCAAAAATCGTGATTTTAAAAACTTCTCACGTCTTCCAAGACTTGCGAGGCTATTTGCACAATTAGAAACTAGAATGTTAGACATTCTAAAATCTTCTGAATTCAAAAAGAAAAGAACTGGATTCAAAGCTAAATACGAATCTTATATTGATCAATGTCGATTAAATAAAAGAATACTACTACATAAATATTCAAATCGAAGTAAAAAAAGCTCGGATAAATTAATTTTCTCCGAAGGTGAGAGTGCATTCCAGAATCGGATTCGCACTGGATTTGTTGGAAATATTAGTTGTAGAAATATTCAAGAATTTTTACAACAAGCACAACCAGAAGTCTTAAGATCTATCAGATCAATTATTCGCGAGTTGAAAAATATCAAAGTGAATTTAATATTAGCAGCCCGATTTGAGTTGCTCGACTCTTCGTCGAATGTTAAATATTTCCAAACACATTATAAGACTTTACTCATGTCGGATAGTGCTAGGAAGTGGTACACCACTTCATCTCAGGATATAATTGATCAGATTTCTGAACACGAGGGCGAGGGTAGTAGATGGTCCCTCTCTGAAATTTTAAATTTAAGACTTAACATAATTAAATATAATCCTGTTTGTGGATCTTCAAAAGTAGATGTACCCAAATGGATTGCACGCAGAAATGCTGTAATAAACATTCAAACAACTGATGACCGATGCTTCCTTTGGGCTTTAATGCCTGCGTTATTTAATGTTCCTCGGGTGAGTGAACATTTACAAATTACTTATCCAGATCCTAGTTTGCATTTTAAATTCTCTAGGATGAGCTTTCCCGTTCAATTGAAATCAATTCCAAATTTTGAAAAACAGAACAAAGGTTATAGCATAAATGTATATGGAGCCGATTATTCAGAGAAGAATTTTTACCCTCTCTACTTAACAAGAACTGAACAGATGAAACATATTGATCTGCTCCTACTTGATAACCATTATCTTTATATTAAAAATTTATCCAAACTGTTAGTACCTAACCTCACACACAGTGTTTTTGTATGTAGAAAATGTTCGCATTATTTTTACACAGAAAGAGAAATTAGTGTGCATAAAGAGCTTTGTTTAAAAAATAAGGATCAATGCACTGTAACTGTTCCAAAGGAAGACGTTGTTAGATTTACGAACTATCATAAAATGTTGGAGGCTCCGTATGTAGTTTATACTGACTATGAATGTTATTTAACTGAAACAAATTCGGAATATTTTAAAAATTCAAATGATATAAATGTAAGTAAGCTTGCAAACGTAAAATTAGCTCAAAATGCCTACCAGAGACATATTCCATTTTCGATAGGCTATTATTTACATAGTAAGTATAATTCGGAAAAGTCTGTGTACGCTTACCACGTTGGAGCTGATGTCTCCGAATGGTTCGCTTTGGAGCTTGAAAGAATTGCTCAGGAAGTGGAACAAGTGAGTATTATATATTTATAGTTTTTACTGATTTACTTGGAATTATATTATTATGTGATTGTTAGGAGCTGTCGAATCCAATCCCTCTTCATATGACTGATGAGGAGCGAGTGGCCTTACAACAAGTTAGAACGTGTCACATCTGTGAGGAGGAGTTCCAACCAGATGACAGTCCTGTGATCGATCACGACCATCACACAGGTCGACCGAGGTCTTTGGCACATCGATCATGTAACCTCTCATATCGCAAGTCATTCATCATTCCAGTTATTTATCACAATATTTCCCGGTCAGTTGTTTTTCTCTCTCAACCAATTAATTCACTATATGAAGTAAATTCAATTTTTTATTTTTCCATTCATTCTTCTCTCACAGGTATGATGCTCATTTCATAATCACACACATAGCAAACGCAATAGAGGGGAAAATTTCAATCATACCACAGAATATGGAACAGTATATTTCTACAACAAAGTATGTGAATAACTCAAAGATTCAACTCCGATTCATCGATTCACTGAAATTTTTGAATGCCAGTCTAGATAGTCTTGCTAGACTACTTCCTGATGATAACAAATTGATTTTGCGAGCCCAATTTCAAGAGCAAATTGAGAGGATTGCACAGCAAACGGGGTTAAATCAGGCTGAGATTTTTGGTTTGTTAACAAAGAAAGGTAATTTTTCATATGACTATATTGATAGTCTAGAAAGACTCTGCGAGACTCAAATACCATCTAAGGATGAATTCTATAACATATTAACAGAGAGCTCCATCTCCGACACAGACTATAATCATGTAAAACAGATCTGGACTATGTTGAGTATAGAAGACTTGTGTGAATATGCATTGCTATATATGAAATGTGATATCTTATTATTAGCAGATATATTTCAAAATTTCCGTTCAAGCTGTATCAAAAGCTATAGACTTGATCCAGCTCATTTCTTCACATTCCCAGGCTCCACGTGGGAGTGTATGTTATTACATACTAAAGTTGAACTTGAAATAATTAAATGTCCAACCATGTTATTGTTCCTAGAACAAGGTGTGAGACGTGGAATATGTTGTGCTATAAGACGTTACGCGGAATCAAATAATCCATATATGTTTGATTATGACAGCTCCAAGGAGCAGAAGTTTATCGGTTATTTTGACGTTAATAATCTCTATGGTTTCGCAATGCAACAAAAGTTACCAGTGAAAATTTTTGAATGGATTGAAGATCCGAACTTTGATGTTGTAAAAATCCCTGATGATTCCGACATCGGTTACATACTCATGGTAGATTTAACGTATCCCGCAAAGATTCACGAAAACCATTCTCATCTACCTTTTGCACCTGAAAAGATGATTCCACCTGGTGCAACTCTTAAAAATCAAAAACTAATGACAACTCTATATGATAAGAAAGATTACATCATACATTATAGATATTTAAAACAGTGCTTGTCCAATGGTTTAATATTCACCAAGATTTCTTAAAATAAGAAATCAAAGAGATAAGAGATAAAAGAATCTTGAAATTTGAACAGAGAGCCTGGCTCAAGTCGTACATTAATTTGAACACTAGTTTTAGACAGGTGTCAACTAGTGACTTTGATAAAAACCTATACAAAATGATGAATAACAGTATTTTTGGAAAATGTATCGAAAATATGAAGAAGCGTGTGAATATTGTTCTTGTAAACAAATGGGATGGCCGATTTGGACTTGATGCTCTCATTGCATCTGATCGTTTTAAACGAATGGTTGTCTTTAGCGAAAACCTTGCAGCTGTAGAGATGGCGAAAACTCGTATAGAAATCGGAAAACCTACATATGTTGGGTTCTCAATCCTCGATATATCAAAGATCACGTTGTATGATTTCCACTATAACTATATCATGAAGAAATTTCCGGGTGAACAGAGTGAATTCTTATACGTAGACACAGATGGACTACTGTATAGCTTTTCATTTGACTTTTATACAGATATGATCAAGAGAGATTGCTATACTCATTTTGATACCTCGGTGTATCAACCAAACAACAGATACGGAATCCCAATCAATCTCAATAAAAAAGTACCTGGAATCATGTCAGATGAATGTCCTACTAGTATCATTCGAGAAGCTGTATTTCTTAGACCAAATTCATACAGTCTCTTGCTTCAAACAGAGACAGGTACTCAGGAGGAAAAGTGTGCTAAAGGTGTTAGTAGAGTACAAATAAAAAATAGAATTACCTTCCAGGATTATAAGAATTGTTTGTTTAACAAAGACATTCTATCGGGGGAGCAGAGAAGTATTAGAAGTCTCAATCAAATTGTGTTTTCAGTTACTGAGAAGAAAGTATTTATCAGTCCTTTTGATGATAAGAGAGTTTGTCTCGAGGATGGGATTGAAACTCTTGCATATGGTGATTATATAGAAAAGAATATGGATTAAACATGAATATGTGTACATGATTATTAACATGTTGTGAAATAAAGGAGGAACCATTGTTTTTTGAGAAAATACAATTATTTTTATTTTCAAAATATATTCAAAATAGATCTTACAACCCAAAAATCATTTTTTTTCTCATATTCTTAATTGATTGAAACTGCATGCATTAAAACAGAAAACGAATGGATTACATGATAAAAAGGAGAGAGAATACTGACATTTCTAGATACAAATTGAAATATTATCTTATTGAATGATTAAAGTTTGAAGGTTCACATGATTGGAAGAATACATGAATGATAGCTTAAAGTTCATTACGAAGATCTGTTAAGCATTCTGCGCATTTGTTCAGCAAGATGATTTAGAGTTCTGCTATTGTCCTCAACTCTTGATAAGATTCTCTGATCATTCTCGGGCTCATGAGCAACTTTGGAGTCGATCTTTTGAACGTCTCTGTCAAATTGATCCATCCTTGACTCCATTCTTTCAATAACCTCTTGTTGATCATCATCCTCATCATCTAATTCCGATCTAAATGTTGTCAAACGATCATTCTGACGGGTGATTTGTTGGTGGAGTTTATAAATATAGGAGCGTGTATCAACCAAAGCAATATCATTAGCAGCAGCATTGTCAAGAACTCGTTTTTCCAAATCCAAGATCCGCTGTAATACAACAGCCTGGTCTCTCTGCATCCGATCATAGATCTCATCGCGTTTCTTCAATTCATCCATTACAAATTTACCCGAACGTGCTGATTCAGTTTGGAAATCCTGATTTCCCTTAATAAGTTCATCATTTACCCGAAGACGCTGATCAACCGACTTCTCAAGAGCAGTAATTTTTTTTCAGAGATCTCTCCATGATTCGCTAACATTTTAGCTAATTCATTCGTCACGCTCTTGTAAAGCACAACATCAGCTCGGAGTTTCATTACTTCATCAAGCAACTTATGATGCTCTTTAACTAACCCAGCAAAATCTCGATGTAGTTCAGCCAACTCAGTTAAAGTAGCTTTCTGCACATCTCCATATCTATTCATCCTCAAATCAACATAACTAGTATGTAATTCCTAATTAGATTTCACAACTTTCACTTCTATTTAGAGATTTTCATAGTGTTTAGCATTTTCTTCAAATTTTTAATTCATTTCACCAAATGAGATGTCAAAGAGCCTAGTGAAAGTGCTAACCAATTCCTTTTCCTTCCCAGGTAATTTTTCAGTAATCTTGCTTGCAACAGCATCAAGCACAAATGTGATCTTCTCTTTGAAAGTTAGATCTGGATTCGCATCAACTCGCACATAATTTTCCTTGAAAGTTTGAAGTAACACTTGCTGTTGCTGCTCATCAATTGAAGTGGTTCTCAACATGATGCGAAAGACACTAGTAACTGCTATCTCACTAGGCACATCTGTAACATCATAGAAAAGGAGAAAAAAAATTTTTATTCATTCAAAGAACAACAACAACAAAATGATTGAAGGAAAAAATGTCAATCTCTACTCACCGCTTTTCACAGCAACAGACATTTGTTCTTTTTCTTTAGTTTTTTTGATGTTGGTTTCTGATTCAACTCCATCCCCTCCTCCTTCTCCTGCACTACTCCCTGCACCGCTGATTGTTTTCTCATGCGATACTCTTTTTTCACTATGGGATGAATTCCCAGCTTGAGAATCTTCAACAGGACGAGAAGATGGAGTGCTTGCTGAAGCTGTTTCCCCATTGCTCACACCCACAGATTTAAGTTCCTTCTGAAGCGACTCCATCGTTTTCTACTCAATGGTTTCATACTCTGTGACTTCTGAACACAGATTGATGGAGGTCTCAGAGTGCAACACCTTTTATACAATGTACTCCCCCTCCCACAACTCTTCGAGTATACTATTTATTTCATTCTCAAGACCTGAATTTCCTATGTATGATGACCTCATTAACAAATCGAGCCTTTCTACCAGTTCGTTTGGGTTATCCCAGTACACGTGATCTAGGTTAGAGTTATTGCGAAATGTCATAACGTCTCTGTCCATGACCCGCTTCAATTTTCCTTTCACCAATCCTTTCCCTCGCATTTCATCATTGGAATTTTCCAACGACGATGATTCATTTAGTGGTGGAGGTTTCTTACCACACAAGTTTCTCACGATATTTTTATATTTCCATGATATTGAACCGATGAGTCTGCCTTTAGGATCATTACCTATTCTATGTGGTAGGCTGATTTCTAAAAATCTCTTGTAGTGTACGAGATCTGAGTTGGTGAAGTGGTGTGGTTTGTTTTTGAAAATTAATTCAAATAGATCTCTGCTAGCGGGAAAAGAGTGTATTTTGTCCAAATACACCTTGTCTATGTGTTTAGCAAAACTTATAGAACTTCTGCCGACTCTAAGATCACTCTTGCCATTTGTTCCAATGACGAATCGCGGACCGTACACGTGGTCATTTTCTTTGTGATTTTTAAAGAATTCTGTCATGTACTGGGTGGTGAGACCGGGGAGGTTACCCTCTGTTAAGTCGAGATATGATTCCCACTGTTCTGGACGTCTAATGGTTTCTCTTATTGATTGATCAAGACTGACAGGTTCATCCACTTTCATAGCAGAAGTGTGAGCTTGCTCGCGAAAAGAGCCCATCGAACTCTTGCTTGTGTTTTTTTTTTACTTTTTTTAGGTTCTTGCAGGATGTAGGGTGACTCCAGAATTCTCTTCTTATTCCTTTCAATCACCGGTATGTTCAACTCTTCTAAATTATGACTAGACTTTCGAGGCATCTCTTGTATATTCAAGAAACGATCCTGATCCTCAGCATCCTCAATTTCAACATCTTCATATTTTTCATCTCATCATCACCATCATCGCCATCAACCCGTTGGTTATGATCATCATCATCATCATCATCATCATCATCATCATCAGAATCTTCACCTGCTCCAAATGTAGACTCTGAATCGTTAAATGATTTCTCTCTATTAACACTAGTTTCCACATCATCGCTCTCCTTTTTGAAAGTTAAAAGTTTTTCCAGAGGTTCAACAATAGGCTTCAAATGTTCTCTATTAACCATTTGCTCCTCCATTCTACCCTCTCTCGGAGCCGAGTGCTTCGCTCTAATTGCCTGACTAGCCTTGTGAATTTAAATCTTCAATTTTTCTTCAACATCTTTTCTCTCTCTTCTTGACCCCCTTCCCCCTTTCTGCACCACCTCTTTCTTTACTCTCTTGCTTGTCATTGCTCTTGCCATGATGACGTTTCAGACACGACTGACCTGATCTCAGTACGATGAATTCATTTAGATTACGTCTGTAACGACCCAGATCCATTGGATCATCTTTTGAGATGGTTAGAAAACCGTATTTGTTATCTTTCCAACAGGCTGAACATAGCTGTTTAAACTTATCAAACGTCATGTCTGCGCAAACGTGATTATTGTAAACGTGCCTCAAGTTTCCCTTATCCTGATTGAACAGAATGATTAAATTCGCCTGGTCTCTAATTAAATGTTTCGGAATATGCGTATACAATTGGCATAAATAAAATAAATCCACTCGGTGGTGTCTACCCATACTATAATATTCCTCAATCGTTTTCTGCTTATCTAAGATGACATCATCAAATATGAAAATACTATTCTTCAAAGCTTTATTGGGCTTTACTATATCACTATTTTCTCTGTACGTGAGATACTTCATACCCACAGCAGCGAGAGGTTTCATAACACTCTCAAGAAACTTGTATTTAGACTGTTCAAGAGACTTTGAGTATACGTAAATTTTGTTGAAATTGGGACAATTGGGACTGACTAGAAGGGAAATCAGGAGCTGGATTCTTCCGGTGTTGGATGGTCCACATATTATAGCTCTAATGGTATTGGGTAAGAGCTTTCCATGACGTCTAGCAATCTGTGTGGGAGCGTTAACATCCACATCAATTATGTGGATGTTGTTGGGTTGTTTGATGAATTCCATGTTTGCATGAGTCTTTCCACACTAATACTGACTCAATCAATTCTCGGATTGGGTATAAATACCCACACCAACACCGCAATGCTTTAGTTGCATTCCATGTTTGACATGGAGAACATGTGTTATCAATGCATTCATTACGAGGAGCAGGTCTTGTCAATTCCACCATCAACAGCCTCCCTTTCGAGCTCCATCTTCCAGGCTATCAATTTTGTGGTCCAGGAACTAAATTATACAAGAGGCTTGCACGAGGTGATAGGGGTAGGAATGAGCTCGACAACTACTGCATGAAGCATGATATAGCTTATGCAAAAACTAAAGATATCAAGGATCGACACGTTGCTGATCTTGCCCTTCAGCTTGGGGCTGAAAAACGTGCAAAGGAAGGAGGTTTCTTGGAGAGGTTAGCTGCGAAAGCAGTTGCAGCAACCATGTGTGCCAAGCGACGATTTGGAATGGGTCTGAAGAAGCGTAAGCCTGTGTTGAGGAGGGTGAAAAGGAGGGGGGAGAGGGGTTTTGCTGGGGTGAATATGCGTACTCTTGCTCTGGCAAAACGAGGAGGTTTTTTACCAGCAATCCTACCCACCCTAGCAGCACTTGGAGCATTGGGTTCATTAATTAGCAGGGGGCGCTGCAAACCTTGCAAAATCCATTAGTACTATGCGCATGAATAAGAAGCAATTGGCTGGATCGAGGAGACATAATCTTGCATTAGAGGCCAAAGGTCGGGGATTGCGGTTGAGTTCGTCGTCTTGCAGCAACCAGTATGGTGGTGGTTTGAGGAAAAAAAATCTCAAAAGAACGAAAGGGAGGGGGAAGAAAAAGTGAAAGGTATGTCGGGGAGTCAACTATTGAGGTAAGCTCACAACATACCTCACTTTAGAGGTGTATTTTCACTAACTGAACTCCCCCCTCCACCTGCGTGGGAAACCGAAGCGGCAATAGTGAATCTGGGTAATGCACACTGGGTTGCCTACATAAAAAAAGATCGTTTCATTCATTTCTTCAATAGTTTTGGAAATTTGAGACCACCACGTGAGTTGGTGGATGATTGGAAGAAGAGCTCTCCAGATTGTGAAATTGTCTACAACAGAAATCAGCGTCAAACCTTTCGTCAGAGTAATTGCGGTCCTCTGAGTGTGAAATTCTTGCGGGAACATCTACTATAAAAGGTTTTACGTGATTGACTTTGAGCCAGTTGCTTATTGCAAATCACTTGTGAAAGATGTCTGAACAGTTCACAGACTCAAGCACCTCATCGCACATTGATCAGAACATTAGGCTTAGAGAGCAGTTGTGTCCCAATAAGATCTATGAGCTTGGTCTGGTTGATTTAACAACTTTTCACGTCATCCCCAATGTTGATAGGAATAATAATACCTTCTACTGGGGTGATCGGGAACTACAGATACCAACAGGATCTTATGAAATTGAAGATTTGGAACGCTCTTTGCAGGAACACATACCTCTGAGAGTTTCATCTAGTGCTGACGCTGAGGAAGAGGATGATAAATCTATTCCACTA
This sequence comes from Eretmocerus hayati, assembly GCA_029851415.1. NCBI lineage: Eukaryota > Metazoa > Arthropoda > Insecta > Hymenoptera > Aphelinidae > Eretmocerus > Eretmocerus hayati. Next base: position 47,719,497 of record CM056744.1, read on the forward strand.
GAATTGAGGGGAAAACCAATTTTCCTGCGCGTGAATAAGAACACATTACACTGTGAGATCTACTCACATCACGACATTAATTTCTACAATTCAAACAATATAGGTCAACTTTTGGATTTTGGTAGGTGGTTGTCTCTACCAGCCTACAGATGGCACAAGTCTGACCACATTGTGAAAATTAGTCGAGTTAATATTGTACGGGTGGAGTGTAATCTGATTGAGGGTACCTTCTACAACGGAGAGCCCTGTTACACCATATTTAAATATAGTGCTGGTAGAGTTCCGATTGGTGAACAATACACCGTCGAACCGAAAAATATCATTTATCTACAAACGCGCACACACGATATACGTAATATATGTATTAGACTCTTGGATCAGGACGGTAACTTGATCAATAATAGAGGTGAAGAGATTACTATGCATTTCCATTTGCGTGAGAGAGTGGGCCATGTACCTATATAATCTACCAGTAAACACGAACCCCGCTCAGTTGAGCGGGTCGACTCGAACGAGACGCACGACCAAACCTATTGTGAGAAGAAGGATCCCTCTCTCGAAGCAGAGTATACTTTTTCTTCAATCACAAGGCTTTAGAGTGAGAAAAAATGGTTGGACGTAGTCATATTTCCGATATTGCCGAGAGGTCGGTGATGGACGATAGTATTTCACGACGAATGGTACGGAAGTATCAACCATACAATTTTTAGAATTTACAGCGGAATGATGGGATACGGATCACAGTATCCTCATCTGACAGTCTTCTGCTCCCGAGTGAGAGTTATCTCTACATTGAAGGCAATATTGTATTCGACAAAGAGCAGAGTATTTTGTTGATAAGTGATTTCCTCCTTTTTCTCTTCGACATGATTCGCTATGAGATTAACAATGTAAATATTGATGAAACAAAAAATCCTGGCTTCACCGTTAGTCTGAAAAATCTTGTATCACTTTCTGCGGATGAAGATAAGTCTATGACTGATGCAGGACATCATATAGGAAACTATACCATAAGCTCTGGTCACGGATTCAACTTTGCTATTTCACTCAGTAAAATATTTGATTTTTGTGAAGACTTTGGACGGGTTATAGCATTTACAAAATATGATATAGTACTGCTCAGATCGAAAAATGAAAACAATTGTGTGATAACAACGGGTGACGAGTGTGCTCCACAAATCAATCTAACTGCTGTAACTTCACACATGACTCATATATATCCAAATGATCTGATTCGTCTTCGCTCGCTCAAAATCCTAGAAAGGAACACTCCTTTGTTTCTATCATACCGAAGCTGGGATCTCTGTGAACTTCCAACAATGCCCGATACCCCTGAATTAATATGGCCTATTAAGAGCACAACTCAACTGGAGAAACCTCGATACGTCATTATTGCCTTCCAGACCGCTAGGAATAACAGCAAGAAGAAGGACATGTCGAAATTCGATCACTGCAAGATTGTCAATGCAAAAATCTTTCTCAGTTCTGAAGCATATCCTTATGAACATCTTCACATCGACTTTTCCAAGGCTAAGGATACTTCTGTCTTATTTGAGATGTTTAAGGCCTTTAGGGAGAGTTATTACCACACTGACAAGGGCAATGTTTCAATTAGTAATGTGGCGTCCCAGACGACGCAACAGTTGAATTAATATTTCTCAACATGGAGGAATATTATTTTAACTTGATCAGCAGGAATGTGTAAGCAGGTCAAGATGCAATCAGCGAAATTGCCGTAGTCCAAATTACATGTGTTACAAGTGTAACACCCGAGTTACACATATCTTATGAATGGTGTAACACATGTGTTACAAGTGTAACACCCGAGTTACACACATCTTATGAATGGTGTAACACATGTGTTACAAGTGTTACAGTTTCAAAAGTAAGTCAATTTCAAAATCAATTTTGAAGAGGACAGTTTTGAAATTACTTCAAGTCATCAAAATTAGCTCGTGTCCACACGTATAAATTCGAACATCAAAATTAATTCTTCGATTAGTCACTGACTCGATTCAGTTAGTAAAGCTTTGTGAGTCTTTGAGACACGTACCGTTTTGCCCAAGTGTGCCTAGAAAACACACGACAAAGCAAAGTTCGGAAAAGTGCGGACCAATAAGTCAGATTAATTCCGTCGAAAAGTAGACCGACGATACCCGTCTCAGCTGTTCAAGGGCCAGCTCCGAATTCGCTCTTCGTCGAAAAGTAGGCCGACGATACCCGCCTCAGCTGCATAAGGGCCAGCTACGAATTTGCCCTGCTTATACGTTCCTGCCCTGAAGAATCATCATTCCTTCAAGTAGACTTGTAAGTGCGCCTAGGTTAAGCTATTCAAATTATATTTAGACGATAAGTTTTTATTTCCGACCAAGATTTTATCACTTGAGTTGAATAAAATAGAATCTATCACTTCTGTAATTCTATCTCATTCTTTTCTAAAAGCCATAAGATGACTGGATTTTTATATCTACTTGAAATCAAATAAATTATTTTATTCTTTCAAGTATCCAGTATTATAAGACATTCCAAATCCAAACGCACTTCAATCATTCTTTTAAAATTATAACTTTGATGAACCCATATTTCTCAATTTGAAATATTCATATATATACGCAACCAGAGACCAGCAATATATATATATACACACTAGGGGGGGCAAGCCCCCCTGCTCGCTCCGCTTGCCAACCCCCGCTACTCCTGATTATTGATTTGAAGGAGTGAACAATCAATAATGCATCCATAGCAACTTAAGAAGTAATGAAAGTCTAGTTAGTTTCATTGATGGTCCTGGAGATTGTGGAAAAACTTCCTTGTAAAGGTCTCTCATTTAATATTTTTTATCCCAAAAGAAGAAAGTTCTGTCAATGGCGTGGACGAGTATTGCGTCGATTCTTTCACCACAAGGTATGACAAGTCATAGATACTTCAGAATACCCTTGGATCTAGAAAGTATTGAGAGTATTTTTCTGAAATCTGATGCCGATGAGAAGAAATTGAGGGAAGCAGGTGTTATTATCTGGGGTGAAGCATCAATGATTTCCAAAGAAGCGTTGGAGGTGGTGGATAGAACACTCCGTGACGCTTTTTACAATGACTCACCCTTTGGTCGAATATTGGTGATTTCAGACGGGGATTTCAGACAAATCCTGCGAGTTTTGACCAATGGAATAGACATTCTATAATCCAGGAAACTATCACATCGTCAGCCTTATGGCAATTATTTAATGTAATGAAGCTGACTAAAAAGTTGAGATCTAAGGACCTGATTTTTCCAACATCCTTCTGGTAGAGGTGAGGGTAGAATTGATGAAATGGAAGTGAGACCTGAGCGCAAAAGTAATGATGTACGTAGAACCCATATCGAAAGACATCAATGAAGATATTGCTACGAATAGAGTTGTTCTGTCATCTCATGAAGAAAATATCATAAAATTGAATAAGAAAATCTTGAGAATGTTCGATGGTCCGACTTCATCTCACTAAGCGTTGATCATGCGACTCACAAAGGTGTAGATCAAACCGAGGAGCACACTCATCTGAAATATCCAACCGAGTTTCTGAATAGAATTAGAGACGGTTTAACTCCACATGGACTTGATTTGAACGTAAATGCTATTGTGATGTTCATTTGGAATCTGATGACTCGGAATCTGAGAGTGGCGAAGGGTTTATGTAATGGGATTCGATTAAAGATTGGGTAATTGTACAAGCATGATATTGAAGCGGAAGTGATAAGTGGGGAGAATATGGGGACAATCGTTTTCGTACCCAAGCTAACACTAACCAAGGGTGAGTCTTTCCTGCCGTTTGTAATTCACAGGAAACAGCTCCCTGTGGTCTCGGTATTGGCAATGACAATTAATAAGTCTCCACGTGAAAATTTAGATAAGGTTAATATTTATATAAAACGGCCGATTCTCTCCAATGCACAGCTTTACGTTGCTCTTCCTCGGTAAAGAGATCCGAAGAATTCATTTATTGAAAATAGATTCGATGGTTCAGATGAGATCGGAAAAGATTGTTTGGGACGGGATATCTGATGTTTGATATTTTTGTCATCCATGATTGGAAATTCAAGTATATTTTTCTCAAATTCCGTTAAGATGGAGTGAAATCTGGAGTTGGGGAAAACGATACAAGTATATGAACTGAGGGAGCAGGTAATCTTGTGGTGTTTGAACGAACAGTTCGAGAGAGAAGGTTACATCTTTTTCGTAACCCAAGCTCACTTTAAATGTTGTAATTATTGAATAATGTGACGGAGAATGATGATGATGAGGACGAGATCATTTCTAGAAGGCTGCAGAGGGAAATTGAGAAGACTAAGGGACCTGCAGGGGCTCAGAAAAATTGACAGGCCCTCAGGGGCCCTCAAAGGCCCTCAGGGGATCTCAGGGTAATCTCTCAGCCCCTAAGGTAAATATGGAACGTAATTCAGGTTATTTGGTCAGAGGCACTCGGGGCCCTCAGGGGCCCTCGGGGGCCCTCAAGGGACCTCGAAGGACCTCAGAGGCCCTCAGGGGCCCTCCTGGGCATTCAAGGCAGTCAAGGGAATTCAGGGGAGTTCAAGGGAATTCAGAGGAATCTCATTCTTACTACTATATATTAGGGGGAGATATATATATCGAGCTCTGGATCAAATGATCTAAGCACTGGGTATGAGTACAGAGCGTCCTTCAATTTCTCAAATGCTTCTTGCTGTTCTATCTTCCAATAGAACTTTGTATCGCCTCTCAGCAATAGGTGGAGCGGGTGAGCGATTTCAGGTTTTTGATGAATCTGCGATAGTATGATGCCAACCGTAGGAACTGTCTAACTTCCCTAGTAGTTGTAGGAACAGGGTATTTCCTGACCGCTTCGATCTTCTTGGGGTCTGGGCGAACTTCCCCATTTCCCACTAAATGTCCTAAAACACTCGCGTGTTTTTGTAAGAATTGGCATTTGCTTGGTTCTATTGTTAAGTTAGCTTCGTCTAAACGTTTCAGGACTCTACTAAACTTTGTAAAGTGCTCTTCCAGTGAGTTACTAGCTATTAACAGGTCGTCCAAATAGCATTCTACTACATCATGTAACAATTCCCCGAAGGTGAGATTAATTAACCTCTGAAATACCGGGGCTGCGTTGGCTAGACCCATCGGAAGGGCGGCAAACTGGACCAAGGATTCGGGTGTTCTCACGGCTATTAAAGGGGACGATTCGGGGTGCAATCTGACCTGAAAGTATCCGGATTTCAGATCTATAGCTGTAATATATTTTGCGTCTGATATGCGATCGATCAGATCGGTTGGATTTGGTAGGGGGTAGTTATCCTTCACCGTGATTTCATTCAATTTTCTGAAATCTGCTACCAAGCGCCACTTCTTCTCTCCGTTTGGCCCTGGTTTCTTTGGTACTATCCACAACGGACTCGAATATGGTGAGTTTGAAGGTTCCAGTACTCCGTCTTCCAATAATTTATTGACTTGCTTCATCATCTCTTTCCTTCCTTATCTCAGGAGGGTATCTGTATTGCTTCGCTTTTACTGGTATGTCAGTAGTAGTAACTATTTTGTGTGTAAGTAGATGGGTAGTCTTCAATTTTTCTCCCGGTTGTCCGAAGACATGTGGTCGTAAACTAATAAGTTTCTTAATATGTTGAATTTCTTCATCATTTAGCCCCTCTAAAGTTTTTGGATCAATTAGTTCGAAAATGCGAGTTACGCGATCTTTTACTTCTTTGGTACCAACATTCATTATATTGACTCGTTCTTCGAGCTCTCTTTCTTTTTCTTCTTCTTCCAAATCGAAAATATCCCCTTTTGGTTCCGTAGTCTCGCAAGGTTCTAATGTAACTTCTGGTGACTCAATTTCGACTTCTTCGTCATTAGTATTAATACACATTGCATAAGCTTTTCCCCCAGTATTTATTGTAACAAAATTCCCGAACAAAATACCCGGGCCCAAATCCTGTAGCCCTACGAATCCCACTTCTTCATCATTTTTAACTCGAGCATAAATCACTTGCATAGTTCTCGGAGGCAATTTAAACTTTCCTTCTACTACAAATGGTACTTTCAATTCCCCAAGTCTAAGACATTTTAATTTTGCATCAATTATTCCCCCGTGCTTTTCGAATTCTCTCCACCCCAGGAGACCATCCGTATTAATTGCGAAATCGTTCGACACTACGTGCACATCACAATCTAACCCACTAAGATTCATTTTAATTCGACCTAGAGTATAGCATTCCCCAGCCGTATCTCCCGTGATCGCTATAATATGGTTTTTATCAATTGCCACCTCTTCGCTGATACATTTTGCCTTTAACAGCGTCACGTCTGCACCTGTATCGGCGTAGAACCGCGGAGAACCATTTTTGAAGACTTCGTTCTCGAGGTTGACCACCGGGTGCCTCCGATAATTTGCATCTAGTAGCCTAATCGAGACTTGCCGCTGTGGTGTATCTCCATCGCTTAATTGTTCGTGCTCGACCCCGCGGCCTGGTGTCGAGCATCCTCGAAGTTTAAAGAATTATTCGGGGTTCCCACCGGTTGGTTTTCCTGTCCCATGTTTGACATAGCCATTCCCTGCTTGAAATTCCCTGACTCTATATTAGAGTTCCTTTGATCGTTTGGCTCTTGGAAATTTCTGTTTTGATAGTCGTTTCGGTTAGAATTCTGCCAATTATTCGTGGGCCCCTGTAGTTCCCGGGGTAATAATTCCAATTGGCTCTGTAATTGTTGTTATAGCCTCGAGTATTTCTACCATCATTTTGGTTGTCATTCCGGTCAAAATTCTGATCACGGTTCATATTGTCATTATAGGAGTCCCTATTTCGACTCACATTCTCGTATGTGTCACGATATTTGTTGCGAGAATTCCGATTAGCATCTCTGTTATTATAAGTGTTATAATTTCTATTGCGGCCATTATAGTTATTCCTATCGCGATTTTGATAGTTTCCGGCGGGATTCGAATAGTTCGAGTTATAATTTTGATTGAACCGATCATCCCGGCGATCATTTCGGCGCGGACCACTATAGTTCACGTCGTTGCGCCTTGCGCTGTCATATCCAGGCACCGTTGGCGCCGTTTTGTCGGTTGGGGTACTCGAAAGATCGCCGTATCGGTTCATACTTCTATCGCGTTGCTGCGACTGATTTTCGGGGACTTCCCCGGTGTCGATCGCGTCGTTTAGAAATTTGCATGTGTTCAAATCATGACCCTGTCTTCGGCAATATGGACACATTTTACTTTCTTTCTTTTTTGGGCATTCCGGTTCGAAATGTCCTTTCGCGTGGCAGTATCTACATTCGTCGGATGCTATGGCTCGATTTACTGTTACTGACTCCTTTAGTGGAGATGTATTTTTTGTAATTTCTTCTATTTTTCGTTCGACCAGCGTATTCACGAGTGCCATTATTTTGTCCCCGTTTATGTCAGAATTACTTATGTTGGAAAATACAGAGCGGGCGCTCGTTTTGTTCTCGAAATTAACTACTTCTGAAATGGCTTCGCGTAAAGTCTTCGGGTTTGTTGATCTAACCTGATGTTCCAATGCTCCCGAAAGACCAAAAATGAATTGTTGTAATGCCTCGTTATCCGCGTTGTTTTTGTAAATTCCTCGCTCCCAGTCTTTGAGGTTTCGATCCGGATCATATACATTGAGCAAACGGTTGTGGAGCGTTTGGACACGCAGACCGTAGTCTCCTGCACCTTCATGTTCTCTCTGTTGTACTAATTTTAATTCTGCCAAAACTCTATCCGCTCCGCCAACTCCACTATATTGGGTAGTCATATCCGATAACAATTTTTCGATCGATGTATATTGTGTTAATCGTGCAGTGTAGCCTTCGGCAGCTCTGCCTTGAAGTTTCCGAGCCAAGGTTGCCAGTATCCATGGCTCCGCGTCCGGACCATATTCGTCTACAATGTATCTCACGGATTGACAGAAAAATGCTAACATGTCGGGGTTTCCATCGTATGGCATGATATTATTAAGAGCTTGATTCAGGGTGAGTTTAAATTTGGATGTACGACGTCTATCAACTAGAGATTGACTTTCCGGATTTTTTGCAATTAGGCGGTTGACCTTCGTATTTGTATTTAACTCCCGGTCACTTTCCCTTGACGATCCTTTACCATCGTCCCTTCGTGACTGGTTTAATGAACGAGTATTCCGGTTTGCTTTTTCATACCGGTTTGAATTGATTGTCCGATTTTTAGAATTCTTCGCGTAATTCTCGTCACCGGTACGGCTACTGTAACGTCCGGGGCTGTCGTCATCCGAAGCTTCTGGGTCAGTAGTGGACGAGAAGTCATCCCCGTATTTCATTTTATTCAAATAACGGTCACGTCTTGATCGTCTCGGACGATTCGGTTTTTCTGATTCTTGCTCATCATCGCATGAGTCTTCAAAATTCTTTCGATTAGCACTACGCATATGTCCGCGAGATCGACGATCGGCTCGATATCCGTTCGGCGAGTATTCGCGCGTATCGCGTGGCTTCTCATTGTCAATTCGATAATTTGGCTAGTCACAATTCTTCATCATGTTAGTATGAGATTTATTGTCGTTCATCTCAGTGTCAAGATTGTTAGGTATCTGACGATCAGAGTGACTAGCGAATCCAGCGTCCATACTAATGAGTCGGGGGCTTTTCGGATTCTGTTCTCTCTTTTGATTATTGAACCAATATTCGCTCATCTCGGTGTCAGGTCCTTTGTAGGTCCGACGAGCCAAGTGGCTAGTGAGGACTGCGTCCTTACTATTCAGTCGGCGGCAGAAACTCTGGTTCTGTGAAGAACGACGTACTCGAACATTTCCACTCGTCACCCGAGGGTGCGAGTTTTCATTATTGACATTAATGAAAGGCCACGGGTCTGTTTCAGCCATTACATATTCGTTTTCCGGCGTTGAGCGATCAATCCAGTTGTCAGTAATACGTTCCGTCATTCGAGCACCTCGGTTCAAAGACTCGGGATGAACCGGTTGCTCTAAGCGCGTCGATTCCGCATTCATGCGTGCTTCCCCGAAATTCGCATAGTTTTGGTTATGTATCTCTTCGTCGCCCCTTGGCAATTTGGGTCTCGCACCGGTCGCTATTTGCGAATTCTCGAGATAATCCCTTAGGTTTTCTAACAAGGTCACTTCGTTATCCGAAAAATATTCCGGGTCGGTTGCAAGAACTCGGCTTAGATCGGGAATCGCGAATTCCGCGTGCAACCCCCCTGGCTGCTCTAAACCGATATCCGCAGTCATGAGCGCTACATAGGTATCACGAGCCGTAATATCTCCTCCTTGCATCCTACCGAGATATTCGGATTTCAGCTGACCGATGTTTTCGAATTCGGTGTCGTTTTTGGTTTCGTCTCCTCCTACAGCTCCCTCTTGCTCTTCGGGAACTTGGTTAACCGCGACTTGTTCGGGATCATTCCCCGTAGTCTCGGAAATTTGATTCGAGGATTTGCGCCCTCTTGCCATGATTCTGGTATACGGTGAAAATCTATTTAACTGCACAGTTGACAGTTTTAATTTCACAATGCCAAGTATACAGAGTTGCGTGACGCGTGAAAAATTATCACACAATTCCAATGGGTCAATTTCAGCAGTTTGTGACTCGAGAATAAGATGGAAGTAACTTGAGAAGAGTTTTGATTCGGGGACCACCTCTTCTATTCGATGATAAGTAATTACAGTTCTCTAGAGCTTGAATTTTTGGGCTTAGGGTTTAGAATTGAAATAAATGAAATAGTCCCAAACCTGTAAATGCAGTTTTTGGCGTCTAGATGGTTTGAAAAAGGATGAGTCTTTGCCTCGCGACTCTCCCCACGAGGGACAAAAATTGGGGTGAATAAATTTTCTTACCCGATAGTAGCGAAGACTGCGATGGCGCAGATCCAGATGAACATCCTTCTTGTCTCTTTGTAGTTAGAAATTCGTCAATGCTGCTTGAATGCTGATAGTTTTAAAACGCGCCGCGATTTGGCCTGAAATCCCTATTCGGAAAAAATTTTTGACTGATTCTATACTGCTTGGAAAATAGATCCAAATCCTTGCAGATAGAATCCCAGCGCTGCCACCAGTTTGTTATGAACCAGGGTTCTTGAGGTTCATGTGCTATGGGTCCAATTCTGTCCTTACCAGACCGTATGGTCAGTAAGTTGGGGTGCAAGGTATTCTCTGAATGATAAGTCCAGGATGTTGAGTGCAGTATAGATTTCATTCAAAGGTAAGTTATAAATCCGAGAGAGAGACTGTTACAACTGTTCGTTATTCTACTGATTCTACGATGGTACGAGAGTGTCAAGGGCTGATACTACTCGCCCTGGAATGCTGCTAATCGCGGAGTCTACGCTACGAGTTTACGTGGTCGACTGTGATTCTAGAAGCGCTGCCCGCGGCTTTTGTACCGTATTTATACTAGTCCTTGCGCCGCGGTAAAATGCGTGTCGGCGCCTGTGTGCTCGCGCATTCCTGCGTCATTGCGCTCGTTCTCGAACATTCTAGAAAGCTCTAGACTGGCGCCTTTGAGTCACAGCTATCGAATCTTGCACGTGCCGTTAGTGGCGTTTTGTTGCATCGAATCTTGCAATAGCTTTTTGAAGGCATGGAGCTAGTCTGCTCTATGTGGAATACGAGATAAGAGCATATGAGCCCATACACCGGACGCAGCGAAAGCATAAGGCATAGATTGATATTAGATGCAATAAAAAATATATATATAATGAATAGATCATACAAGAACAATAAGAGAAAGTAATTGGGCTACGACAAAATGAAATCGGCTATTCGGGATTATTTCTGGCAACTTAGTAAAAATCGCCTGTACTGAAAAACTACTCTCCTTTTTTTTTTCTCATCCGCAGCATGCTAAGGGGCCCTGAAAAGAGCAAAGAGCGTTCAATTGTCGCACATCTCAGAAAGCATTGTTGAATTCCATGATACTCACAAACAGTCGGCACACAGAGCGTGGTGAGGTAGATCTCGCCTAGCCAGTACACGGATGCGGCAAAATGAACAACACGCCGAAGTATGCTTCACCGATTTTTGACCCAAAGAATCCAGCTTATACTGACGTTGCATTATTCGCAAACATAGCTGGGCCATACGATCAAATATCGTCGGCGATCTAGTTTTGAGTCTCCGACTCTTTGATTTCACCTTTTTCGAAGCTTTTTTTTTGTTTGTGTCGGATTGTTGAAGCAAATTTCGCGTATATTGGACTGTTAGGAAACTGGGAGAGGATAGAACCTTTCGTATGAAACCTCTGGGCTTATGAGGACATTATTCAAAGCTTCATCTAGACACCTTGATGTGACTATAGCGAATGAATTTCTACCCTCTGCAAGACTAGTAGGGCCCACTTTTTTTTTTTTTTTTTTTTTCATTGAAAGTAGGGCCCACTTACTATATATCATTCGACGAAGCGCGGACTGCCCCACGTTCACCATCTTACTGGCTTAGATTAGCACTCCTGACTTTGTGCTCTAGGATTTTCATTCGACGCTCTTATATCACTGCGAATGAATACGCGCATCCTCCAGCGACTCTCTGATTTGAAGAAATACGATTCTTTCCTGAACTCCACTCTCAGTAACGCAATTCTAGACCGATGGTTCAAAGCAAGTTACATCAATTTTCTTCATATCCAATCGTTCAATCCGACAATCGTGATTCTCAATATATTTAATTAAGACTCTGCTCGTCATCATTTGTTGCAAAATGCAGTGTTCATCAATATTACTGCTCTGAAGACTGTTTCTATTTTTGCGTGGCGTAGTGCGTTCATTGGCCGCGCAAAAAAAGAATCGAATGTGCATCTATTGTTCTGAAGCTCTGCTCTTATTGCGGCTCGTATAACACGTTTAAATGAACAATGTTTCTAGCTGAAGTTTATCTCGTCTGCAATGCTTGGATTCTTGAACAAATCTGATCATATTATTGAAATTCTCACCTTTGGGTGAATTTTGTTCAGTAAAATATACTTAAATCATCAATATGAATTCGTGGTGACGCTTATTTAGATAATGAAATAACTCCAACCAAATGAAGGTTTCAAGTTTGAGGGCTTTAACCTCGTATGTGATATCTCCTTTGATGTGTACTTCATTATTTATATAATGAACTTGAAATGTGGATTCCAAGCATGAAATTCTCACTTTCAGGAGATTCGAATCTGCTCAGTTAATTTGATCATTCGTGGGTTCCACAGTGGACTTCAACTACTATAATAATAATCTTGGGAGTGCATGGCTTACGACCATTCGAACAATTTGAAGAGGAAGCGTGGGTTCTAACCACATTGCTCACTAGTACGGTGGGTTCCAACCACATTATGCTATGGTATAGTGGCCTCTAACCACCTTAGAAATTAAAAAAATGATACGTGGGTTCTAACCACATGTCGCTCTGATGTAGTGGGTTCTAACTATATTATACTCTGGTATAGTGGGCTCTAACCACCTCAGGGATTACAAAAAGATGCGTGGGTTCTAACCACATCATGCTCTTGTAAAGTGGGCTCTAACCGCCTTAGAAATCAAAAAAAATGAAACGTGGGTTCTAACCACATGTCACTCTTATGTAGTGGGTTCCAACCACCTCAGAAATTACAAAAGATGCGTGGGTTCTAACCACATCTAAAACGTTGAGATAATGCTCACTTGATTAGTTGAGTGAATAATGAATTATGTTCTAACCACGATGAATTCCGAATTCGCGTGTTTCAGTTACTCTATGATTAAAAGAAAGTATGCGTTTTTTATATTATCAATATTTCTACGATTGTTATAACGTAGTTCTACACCACTTGGGCCATTTTTTCAAATGCGTGGGCCTTATAAGGCTATAGCCATGTACAAATTCTGACACTCAACTGGGTTCTAACCATCTCGACGAGCATTCTCCGTGTTTGAAAGATCAACAAGTTTTCCCTGATGCTGTTTATGAGGTACAGGTGAACTACCTCTCACGGGATTCTCCGTAAAATGATCACGATTTCCATTGTGATTCGAAAAATTCGCCTGTTTGCTATTTAGCGGGTTTCGGCCATTTCCTTCTCTGTTATCGTGACTTTGGCCGTAATTGTTACTTTGATGTCTGTAGTTTTCTGGATATCTTTGGGTGGCCCAATTGTTATGTAAGTTATTATTGGCATTCTGTAGTGATCCTAGCACATGATCCCCATTATTACCCCCGTAATAATTTTGATTGGGACCCTCATAGTCGTAGACAAAATTTTCATGTCGATTAGTGCCATGATTCCGATCAAAGTTCGAGTTATTACCATGAGAGTTGGAATTTCTATTGCTATGATTGCTCATACGGCCTTCAAAATGACGGTTGTTGTAGTTACGTGTTGTGTCGTAACTAGAGTTGTCTCGCTTGGCATTGTATCTTTCTCCTGGCCTATCAGGTGAAAAGTCGTATTGCAATTGAATGTTTTGCCTTTTTCGTTCCATCTCTATTCGACGTTTGGAAATGGAGCCCAGTTGTAATGCATCTTCTAATGGACGGCATTCATTCAAATCGTGTCCACGTATAAAACAGTAATTACAAAATTTCGAATCCCGGATCCTCTTAGAGCAGTCTTCTTCGAAACGTCCTTCCCCGAGACAATAATTACATTCGACCCGTATCCGAGATAATCTACTGGCCGAAGTTGACGCCATTTTGTTGACAGACGCACCCGTGTGGTTGTCATGTCTACTCGTGCTTCGGTCTCGTGTAGACATGACAACCACACATGTACTCATCGTACACTAGAAGTGTTCTGAGACCTCCAATAATCTTTTCATCCCCTGTAAATAATCCCATAACAACTAACCCACCTCATACTCCGAATTCGGACCGGAGGTCCCATCCATTAGTCGACCTTAGTCTCCCCCTATACTCATCACTAGCCATAGCCCATATCGACGAAACAGTCAGCGTACTGACCTCTGCGACCCTCACTGCCTTTGACCTAAGTCCAGGATGTTGAGTGCAGTATAGATTTTATTTAAAGGTAAGTTATAAATCCGAGAGAGAGACTGTTACAACTGTTCGTTATTCTACTGATTCTACAATGGTACGAGAGTGTCAAGGGCTGATACTACTCGCCCTGGAATGCTGCTAATCGCGGAGTCTACGCTACGAGTCCACGTGGTCGACTGTGATTCTAGAAGCGCTGCCCACGGCTTTTGTACCGTATTTATACTAGTCCTCGCGCCGCGGTAAAATGCGTGTCGGCGCCTGTGTGCTCGCGCATTCCTGCGTCATTGCGCTCGTTCTCGAACATTCTAGAAAGCTCTAGACTGGCGCCTTTGAGTCACAGCTATCGAATCTTGCACGTGCCGTTAGTGACGTTTTGTTGCATCGAATCTTGCAATAGCTTTTTGAAGGCATGAAGCTAGACCTGCTCCATGACAGGGTAAAACGAATTATCGGATGGATCTACCTCAGCTGTTGCCCCTGTTTGATCCATGATACATAAAATATCTTTTATGTAACAGTAATGATCTTCGTAGAGTAATAAGTCGATGGGTTTTTCCCCCTCATTATTGCTTATATAAAGCGGGTAAAACGAATTATCGGATGGATCTACCTCAGCTGTTGCCCCTGTTTGATCCATGATATTGAAAATAGCTAATCGTTCATCATTCGGATCCCGTCGCACTGTCTGTGATATAGCTTTTAGCAGAGCTTCCATCTTTTAGAGTTCATCTAATTCACTATCATTCCATTCAACATTGTACGAATCATCAAGTACAACGTCTGGCATATCCTTAAGTACTTGCCAAATTGGGATAGACCCCGGGCACGGGGGGATGTCATCATCATCATCATCGCACGTTGTGGAAGTAATTAATGCAACTTGCACCGGCGCTGACGTCTCATCGTCATCCACAATTATTAATTCATAATCAAAATCATTCCCGTCATTATCGTTATCGCTCGTCGATGATGTAACTTCATTCTCGGCGGCAGCGTCTAGGGGTCGAGGGCCCTTCATCCGGATCCGCTCTTCTTTCATGGGTCGCTACCTCATATGGTGGGGGTGGTGAAGGGGTTGTTGATCTCCGATTTCGGTCAGAATCTTCACCACGCGGTCTTTGCGGAGTTGGTGTAGGGGGTCGTGGTTGTTGCGGCGGCGGTGGTGGTGGTGGTGGTGGTGGTGGCGGTGCTCCCCCTGCCACCGGCTCGCCCGGTCTCTGCAGCGGCGGGGTGTAGCCTCTATTCTCTCTCTCTGCTCCTTCCCACGACTCGTACAATTGCACTTTTCGTCTACCACCTTGCTCTACAGATGCTAGATATCTGTATCCACTTCGCGTTGGATTGATTTGGTCAAGATTATGTCTCAAATTTTGGTGGAAAGCACTTGTGAATGCTTTCGGAGCAAAAACGTCAAATTTATCCTCTGACTGAACGTCCTCTAGTTCGAACACAAGTGCTGGCCCGTATCTCGTTGCTATACTTCTAACACCGAGAACTTTAAAACTTTCATTTAGCGGTAACTCACAAAATTTTTTAGTATTGAAAAAATTCACTTGACTGACTGCAAGGCTCATCTTTCCAGATGGTTTTATACCTTTTACCAAAGAGGGGCTCGCATTATTTATAATCTTTCCCTCCGAAAGTCTTAGGATATAACAGTCGCTCTTTCTGCGCACCTGCAGTGAGAAGAATTGTTGGTACACTTATTCAATTATTTAATTTATTCGAGCGCAAAACCTGTACGTTCACCATCTCGTCACTGTCAAGTTTTTCTTCTCCATTTCTGAAGCAAACGTATTGAACTTCCTCGTTGCGTGAGGGACAAGATTATCCAGAGCAACCTCAAATCGTGCATATACGATTGGAAAGCCGCATCTGATGCAAATCGCTATCGCAATTTTCACTGAACCGAGTAAATAGCGTTTTGCTCCTATTCGAGATGGTCTCCCTCTCTCTCTTTCTCTCATGACCTCTTCCCAACAACCGTATGTTTGCAATATTTTGCAAACTTATTATTGTTACTGTTGTATAAAAACAGCTTTCAATGAGAATTACCAGCAGTCAGTGTACGCCTTTGAGCAAGTATACACGTCCTGGTGAGTCTTGTGTTATGGCAAATGTATTCCTTTCCTTGAGCATCGAGTATTCTATTGCAGAAATGTCAGGCTTTCAAAAAATATCAGTACGGTAGGCACGTGAGACACATTCTTACACTCATTCAAGGATTTTCCGAACTTGCTCAGCGCATTACCAACATACTTTTTGCGCCAGAATTTACATCGCGGAGAGATAGCCAACACGAGCTACGGAAATACGTTGAGTTACTCAACGAATGTCGATTGAACATCCATTTTTTGAATTGCATACTAATACAGCTCTGATTTTCCTTGCGTTGCGTAATAATGGCCAACGTTCTTGAATCATTAAGTATCGATTATTCAGAGCTTTTAGATGAATTCAATAGGCTTACCCGTGTTGGTTTGGAACATGTCAATCACAGACGTATCCCGCGACTAATTAAAAAATTTTCTCTTATCTCCGATAGAGTCTCGAGCATTCTATCTTCATCCGATTTTCATCGTAGAAAGAAATTGAAAACCGGTGTTAAAGCGCTATATGAAACTATACTCGATGGTTGTCGCTCCAAAAAAATATTCTAAATTATCTATTAACAAGGCAACCAGGGTCGAATGAAGAAAAATTGATATTTTTTAAAGGTCAGAGTGCTCTTTTGAATCGCATCAGAACAGATTCGATTGCAAACATTAGCTACAAAGATCTCGACTCATTTCTTAAGGATGCTGGAGCAAGAGTGTTAACATTCATCAGACCCATTCTCAAGCAGTACAATACAGTAAAAGTGAACCTTATACTTAGTGCTTTCTTTAAATTATCCGACGATTCGTCGCAGATAAAGCACTTTCAAACACAGTACATATTGATTCTTCATTCGAGCAGATTGAAAGATTGGTATCGCGACTCCATTCTCACACTAATCACACAAATCTCTGAGTTTGAAGGGGAGGGTAGTGGCTTAGCTCTTGACGAGATCTTAAATATGAAAATCACCGTGACAAAATCCAATCCTATTTAAGCTTCGTCGAGAGTTTCCCCATTGCCTAGAAGGATTGAAAACAAAAATGCGAGGGTCAGCGTTTTGAGCAATGACGACGCATGCTTCATGTGGTCCATTACGGCGGGTACGTATCTTTTGCCAAAGCATTTACGTCACATTAAAGAGGCATACCCGCACTATCAATATCATTTCAAGATTTCCAATATCAAAGATCCCATGCAGCTTAAATCGATATCAAAATTTGAAAAATTGGATAAAATATCAATTTATGTATATGGAGTAGATTCATCCGATAATTCGTTTTACCCGCTTTATATAAGCAATAATGAGGGGGCAAAACCCATCGACTTATTACTCTACGAAGATCATTACTGTTACATAAAAGATCTATCCCGTTTGATAGCTCACAGTGTCTCTAGTAAGAAATCGAAAGTTCATGCATGCAGAAAGTGCCAACATTCTTCTTTACTCCATTGAGAAACTCAATCAACGTCGCGAACTCTGTCTAAAAAACTCTGATGAATGCATAACAGCTTTTCCCAAAGAAGACTCACTTCAGTTTGTGAATCATTATAAGAAATAAGAGCTTCCATACATTTTGTTTTCGGATTTTGAGTGTTACTTGGAACAAGTTGACGCTGGATATTTTGAAAACTTTCAAGACGATCATTTCAACAAATTGAAATATTCGAAGCTTGCTTCAAACGCTCATCAGCGCCATGTACCGTTCATGGTAGGATTTTATTTCCACCACAAATACGATCCGGACAAGTGTAGATATGGCTCATCCCGAGGGGCTGACTGCGTGCATCAATTTGCACTAGAACTGGAGAAGATTGCTCGTCAAGTTGAAAGTGTGAGTATGGGTATAGCTCTCTCTGTTCCACGTGCATTCATTTCAATAATTTATGCTCTTCATACCCCCAAACAGGAACTTCAGAATTCACTACCTCTATATATGAGCGCTGAAGATGAGGACGCATTCCAACGAGCCATAAATTGTCATATTTGTGGTGACATTTTCACCGAAAGTGACATTGAGACACGTGATCATGACCATTTTTCTGGGCTTTTACGAGTTGCTGCACACAGTCATTGCGATTTGGGATACCGTAAGCAGTATTTCATTCCGGTCGTTTACCACAATCTTTCCAGGTAATCGTCATAGTAATAATCAAATTAAATGTTGAAATTTATGTGTAGGAAAAATTAATGATATAACCTCCTTTCTTACAGATATGACGACCATTTTTTGATAACACACATCGCAAACTCTTTCAATGGTGGAGTGAGTGTGATTGCGCAGAATATGGATACCTACATATCATTCACAAAAAATATAGCCCAATCCAGAATCAGTCTGAGATTCATAGATTCGATTCAATTTTTGAGTGGGAGTCTGGACAAATCATCAGCTCTCTTGCCAGCGGACAAGAAAACCATCCTTTTTTCTCAATTTAGAGATCAAATTGAGAGGATATGCAGTAAGACGGGGCTGTCACAAGCTGATATATTTAGCCCACTCACAACCAAAGGATTCTTCCCCTACGACTATGTGGATGGCCTAGGAAGATTGGAAGAGCAAAATATACCGAGTAAGGACAAATTTTTCAACATTCTGACAGATAGTTCGATATCTGAGAAAAACTATTCACATGTTCAGCAAATCTGGTCCTTGTTTGAGATCAAGAATCTTCTCGAGTACGCAGAACTTTACATGAAAACAGACATTTTGCTACTAGCAGATGTATTCCAAAATTTTCGACACAGCTGTATGAAAAGTTACAAACTCGACCCTGCCTTTTTCTACACGCTACGAGGCTATAGCTTCGAGGCTATGTTGTTACATACTGGGGTCAAATTGGAACTGATTCGTGATATTGATATGATCTACTTCATCGAGGCTGGGGTTAGGGGTGGCTTCTGTACCGTTGTTAGACATTTTTCTCAAGCAAACAACAGATACATGTATGACTTTGACGAAAGAAAAGAAACCAAGTACATAACCTATCAGGACGTAAACTCGATGTATGGGAAAGCAATGAGCGAAAAATTACCATATCGCAATATTCAATGGGTTGGAGACTTTGAAAATTTTAATGTCAATGACATTCCGGATGATTCAGACATTGGTTATATATTGATGGTCGATCTGAGATACCCAGCACACATGCACGACGAGCATTCAGATTTCCCGGTCTGCCCAGAGAAAATGCTCCCACCTCGAGCCACTCACAAAAACAAAAAACTCTTGGCAACATTGCACGACAAGAAAGATTACATTATTCATTACAAATATCTGAAGCAGTGTTTAGCCCACAATTTGGAATTGGTAAAAATTTCTCGGATTTTGAAATTTGATCAGAAGGCATGGTTGGAGCCTTACATTACCGTGAGTATCACCCTGAGGCAAGCTGCAAATTTCGAATTCGAGCGCAACTTGTTTAAACTTTTGATCAACAGCTTATTTGGCAAGACGATGGAGAACATTAAAGGTCATAGGGACGTCAAGGTCGTCAATAAATGGGGTGGACGTTTTGGGGCAGAACGATACATTGCTTCACCACGCTGTAAACGGGTTCTAGTGTTCAATAACAACCTAATTGCGGTAGAATTGGAGAAAACTAAAGTCATTATGAACCGTCCGATCTATGCCGGAATGATGACCTTGGATTTAGCTCGAACAATTATTTACAGTTTCCATTATGACTATATTTGCAGAAAGTTTCCTAATCAATTCAAGCTAATATATCCAGATACTAATAGCCTCATATACGAGGGTCAAATTGACCCATACATTTGCATGATTAAAAAGGATTGTGAGCGGTATTTCGACACATCAGGTTCCCCGGAAAATAACAGATACGGCATTGTGCCCATGAACAAGAAATTTTTAGGCTCTTTCAGCGATGAATGTCCAAATCACATTATTCGCGAAGGTGTTTTCTTGAGACCCAAGCTATACAGCTTACTTTTGGGAAATGACATAGATGGGCGAGTAGAAGAAGAGCGTAAAATTGGTAAAGGTGTTTCAAAAGTACAGCTCAAGAATAACATAACCTACAACGACTACAAGAGATGCTTTTTCGAAAAAGAAATTTTAGTAGGCGAGCAGAAAAGTATTCGCAGTTTGAATCACAATGTGTTTTCGGTGAATGAAAGGAAAGTTTTCATAACTTTTCTCGATGACAAGCGTGTCACAATGGAAGATGGTATAACACCACTACCTTATGGACGTCTTGAGGCAAGTACTAGTAAATAAGAATATGTATGATTCATGTATGATGGTTTTTTGGGAATGAATAAAAGCCGGGTTTAAATTTTGAAAAAATTTTTATTATTCCAAAAACGAAAGGAAAAATTTTAGAATCACATGATTAACTCCATTACATACTCTCAAATTCAAGCTTCATCTTGAAAAGCTCAAAATTGGGATGACTGAGGAAGATCATTGGGGGGAGAAAAAATCCACCACCTATGAAGAATAACGACGATCAACTAGAACCTTCCTCAGCTGTTCAGTAATTTGATGTAGACCTCTACCATTGTCCTCAACTCGAGCCAAAATTCTCTGATTGTTGTCGGGTTCACGAGCAACTTTACCATCGATTGCCTGAACATCCTTTTTAATCTGATCGATCCTCGATGTGAGATCCTCAATAACATCATTATGCTCATCATCTCCATCATTCAACTCTTCACGATTTTGAGTCACGCGGTCGTTTGTACGCTGAACTTGATCCATAATTTCATCAAGATATGCACGGGTATCCATTATCCCATGTTCACAGCTGTGTGCATTTTCAGTAACTAGCTTTTCCAAATCTGTCAATCTCTGCTTCAATTGATATTGCTCACGCAATACACGTTCCTCGATTCCCACCCTATATTTTTGTAGCTAACCCTCGTTGAATTGACGCATACGATCAATTTCTCCCCTCAAATTTCTATTTTGAGCAACCAGCGTCTCAATTTTCAAATTGCAATGATCAAATTTCTTCTCGAGCAATGAAATTCTATTTTCCGAGGTCTCTGCGAGATCCGCGAGCAGCTTTGCTAGCTTATCACAGAGACTATCGTTGAAAACCACATCAAAACGACATTTTCTCATTTCTTCACGAATTTGAATACAATTCTGTTCATACCCTGCGTGAGTACGTTTCATTTCCAGCACTTTTGCATCTAGAGCATTCTGCTGTGTGTTTTGTTCATTGCTCGTAATGTCATAGTAGGCCTGATAATTCATCATCATCGATTTCAATTGACTCATTCCATCTTCAACTTTTTCGAGAGCCATTTGATGTTCTTCATATTTCAAATTTAACTCTTCGGTGACTGACTTTCGCGAAACATTGAGTGAGTAAATGATGGTGGTTATCAATTGCTCCTCCTCATCTGCTGATAGTTCGTTGCTCATTCTTGAAAACACGTGTTCAAAGCAAGATGAAATCTTCTCCTCAATGTCCATGCTCGAATCCGACTCGATTGACTCATAGTGGTCTGCAAAGGCTCGGAGCAACGAATGACGATTTTCCCCAGAAACTGACTCATCTTTCAGAGTAGATTGCAGAATCAATCCAAAAGCATGTTTCACCTTTGGATAATACTGCCTATCTGTTCCTGCTGTAAGATATATCAATGAATTAGTTTTCCACAAGAATGATGTAGAGAGTGAGAGAGAAAGAGAGATTTACATACCTTTCACAGCATAAGACACTTGTTTTTCCTCTCCCGCTTGACTGCCTCCAGCTCGTCTACCTCCCCCTTCTGCTGGTATTTTTCCTTGCGACATTCTTTCCTTACTATGAGATGAATCTCCAACTTTAGGATTCTCAAGAGGATCAATAGATGGAGTACTTGTTCCAGTTCTTCCATCTACTCTCTCTTGGTCATCCACTAGTGGTGGTTTATTCTGAACTGGGTCCATTTCCCGTCTCAGATGTGAGCTCTGCGACTTCTGAACACAGAATGATGATCGTCCATGACTGGCACTCCTTTTTATACTATGTACCCGTCCTCTCGTAGCTCCTCGAGAATGCTATGGATTTCATTCTGATGACTAGTGCTCCCCAAATCAAATTCACGTAAAAGTAAATCCAAACGATTGACGAGCTCATTGGGGTCATTCCAGTGGACAATATCGAGGTCAGAATTGTTCCCATGGAAAGTCATAGCGTCTTCGTCCTTGACCTGTTTGATTACGTCATATAGCCCACCTCCTTTCATTCGCATCGCTTCATCATCCGAATTTCCCTTAGACGATGTGTTTGAGAGGAGTGGGGAAGGCTTACTCCCGCACAACACCTTAATGACGTGATTGTATTTCCACCCTCTGGAGCTGATCATTTTTCCCCCGGGCACATTACCAATTCTATGTGGTATGCTAATAAGTAAGAGCCTCTTGTACTCGCTCATGTCAGCATTCGTGAAATCGCGTGGTTTATTCATGATAATGAGTTCAAAGAGTCCACGTGTACCTTGGAAAACATGCTGTCCATCGACAACGATCTTATCTGTCGCTTCATCGAATAAAATTTTCGATTTTCCGATACAAAGTTAATTTCTTGAATTGAAATTCAAACCGTAAACGGAGTCTATTTCCTTTGATTCCGTGAAAAAATATGTCATGTATTGGGTGGTTAGCCCACCCAAATTTTGCCCTGTGAAATCAACGTAATTTCCCCATTGTTCCGGGTGTCTCATTGCACTTCTCACCGTCTCGTCCGAATTTATTCGAGGCGGTTCATCCACTTCCATTGCAGAGCCAGATGTATTCTGTCCTGGAGATGACGAGGTTTGCAAGAGACTCTTGTTTTTTTCATTCTTCTTAGGCTTCTGAAGTATAAAGGGTGAATCCAAGAGACTCTTTCTACTATTCTTGATTAGCGGTACACCCAATTGCTCCACTTCGTAGCTAGATTTTCGAAGAATTTCCTGAATTTTTAATGAATCTGGTGGTATTTCGTACTCGTCACTCTTTTCAGCATCCTCATATTTCTCATCCTCCTGTCGTCGCCGTCGTCTTCGTCGTCGTCGTCGACGTTCTCGTCCTTGTCGTCGTCGTCATCGTCTTTGTAGTACTCATTATCACTCTGAATACCACTACTATTCAAAGATTTCTCTCTCTTAATCTTTCTCCCACCTCCCACCACTACATGCTTGTTCAAGGGAATCAATTTTTCCAAAGGCTCAACAATTGGCTGCAAATTCTCCAGATTCATGGTCTGATCGCTGACCCCACCCTGTCTGTAAGCTTGGTGTTTCTCCCGTATAGCCTGTGATGTGCATTGAATCTGTATTTTCAGCTCCTCTTGACGATTTTTTCCCTTTCTTTTCTTTCGATCACCCCCCTCCCCCTTTCTTCCCCTCTTGTTTGCTGTGGGTCTTACCATGTTGACGATTCAAACACGACTGACACGTTCAAAACACAACTGACGCGTTTAAAACACGACAAAGTCATTGATCCCACGTCTATATCTACCATCATTCATAGGATCATCTTTGCTAATGGTGAGAAAATTGAATTTACCCCCACTCCAGCATGTTGAACATAGCTTCTTAAACTCGGATAACGACATATCAGAGCCTACATGATTGCTATATATATGCTTCAAATTTCCATTGTCCTGATTCAATAGACAAATCAAGATGGCATTATCTCTTATCATATGTTTCGGAATGGCTGCGTACGACTGTGAGAGATAGAACGTGTCGATGGCGAAATGGCGGCCCATAGAATGATATTCCTCTATGGTTCTCTGTTTTTCCAGGCTAACATCATCGAAAATGAATATGCTATTCTTCAGAGCCTCATGCGGCCTTACGATATCAGCATTTTCCCCATAAGTGAAGTATTTCATGCCAATGTCTTAGAGTGGTTTCATCACTCCAGCGAGAAACTTGTACTTTGGCTGATGCAGAGACTTTGAATAGACATACGAATGATCGCAAACGAGACCATTTGGGCTGATTATGAGTGGAATCAAACACTGCAAGGATGCAATTTTCCTCGCTTAGATTTTATTTTTCTAAAATTGTTATAATTTATTCAAAATTAACTGTACGTCAACTTGACATGACTTACCTTGCCATGATCTCAGAATTCCTTCGAATTCTCTGAATTTGTGCCAAGAATTCCATATTCATTTCAAACAATCAAAAGATTCTTATTTGATTCATTAATTTATTACAAATTTGATTGTAAGGAAATTTTACGGTGAATAGATGCTAACAGCGAATTTGCAAGAGAAAAAATTGTGAAATGAAAATATTTAATTGATTCAAAAATAAGGTCAGCAAAATACTCTCACTTTTTGAGAGAAAATTCATCATCATATAATTAAATCATATTATGTGTGGTTTTCGACTCTCATTGGGGATAGGCATTTGGGTGGGTCAAGAAATGATCACAAGCGTAAATGCGAATTGCATTTAATCACTGTTTATTTAGAAATTCATCACTCAAATTAGCGTATTTTTAGACATGTAAACGGGCATTTATTTTGACCGTAAATCAATTCACTTGATGATATATGAAAAGAGAAACACTGATTTTACAATACTCAAAAAAAATCACTACTAGAATTTTTACTGATACATCGACACTCGTAACAGAACGGAGAAAAATAACGACCATTAATTCAAAGAAATTAACTCTCATCTGATAGATGAATGTCACGTCAGAAGAATATAAGACGCCCGAAATTGTCAAATAATTATTAGCGATCACTGCTCCGAAATAGCGAGAGAAAGTCGCACGGTCGACCTTCAAACCGAAAGGGTTGACGCGACGCGGTTGAGAATTCATCCGCCTGCAAGAAAATTGTATATCATATATATATATATATATATATATCAAAACTCCCCCACTGGCGCAGCGATTCCGATTCCACGAAAACTACTCACGGGGCATGTATTAAAGAGAGAGGCCCGCGCGCCGCACACCGAGGATTTACTTGCGCGCGCGGGGGTGCATTCGCACTTGATTCACTAAGAAAGTAAAACTTGGGATAATCCTTAAGTGATGCGGCAGCAAGGCTCTACGTACGTGACATTACGATGAAATCGCCATCAAAACACGAGTCAAGCGTCTCCTCCGAAAATCTAGTCGGGGATATTTTCACCGCTAACCCAAAAGGATGAGAAGATCAATCACAGGCATTTCTAATCACATTACCACAAGGGCCATGACTCGAGAACGATTGCCTTCCTTGTTGATCAAAGATCTCGGAGAAACGTGATGGTTTGATCAAGGCAGGAAATAAGGATGAGGTGTTGGGCACCCGAATGCTACGATTTACCGGCGCGCCTAGCTCCAGGCATCGGCGTGCTTTCTTTCGTTGCGGCCTCCTCTGATCACAAAAAGTGACAGGGATAGGGTAACCCAGGAAAGGCAAGGCATTTTATTGTATCATAATGCTGAATAAATCAGTACTAACGTCGGCTCCTGGTGGCAAGAATTGTTGCGTAGGGCGCCAGGGTTGCAGCTCAGGAAAGGCGTGAAGCTTGCGAGATGCTGGATGAGTAGCCGACGGCGATGCGCAGCTCCAAAACTGGCAAAGTGGTTGAAGCCAACTTCTCCGACTTGAGAGTCGGACCCTGGAGAGCTTCCAGGTGTTGATCCTTGGATGGGTATCGACAAGAATGCCGCTCCGCTGCAGCTTTCCCAAGCACATAAGCTCGGTTTCCGCGAATTAAGCTTCTCTCCCCCCACTCCTGGTACGCTCGGCCAATCAGCGTCGAGGTCAAAGAAAAGCTTCGATTTTTCAAATTTCCAATTGTCGAGTGGTAGGGTGAAATCACTAAAAATAGTGATTTCCCCTCATATCGTAGTTGGAATACGGGATAAAACGTACATATTTACAAGTTATTATAATTAATTACACTAGTTATTGAAATTAAATATGAGACAAGTACTGTAGCATGTAATTTTCAAAGCGGCGCGCATCCGCGCACGCTGATATAGCAGCCAAGCATGCTATACCGGCACTCAAAATGGCCGCCGCACTATAGTCGTCACATTCCAACTCTGGCCAAAAATCGCTTCAAAATTTATTTCAAGCTATCGGGATGAGCCAAACGGCATTCTCTTCGTAATCGACAGGGCTAGCAGATGTGCTAATCTGATTTTGTCTCAGACAAAGGGGGCAGGGGTGGGGGGGGGGGTGTTGAACGCGAAATGGGGTTGAAGATCGATATTTCGCCGGAATAAAACTCACGCGTGGCGAGTCAGTAGTTCTACTGCCGATCCGCAACCACTTGGAGTACCTTCTAGAGGTATATGGCAGTATTTTAAACTCAACCCCAAGTCTGAGAATCACCGCAATCAGCTCTGAGGTCGATTCTGAGCTGAGAAGAGGTGATGAATGCTGCGAATTAGTCGATTATACTGGATTCTGAGTCGAAAATGATTCTACTGCCAACTCTCAACTCTTTTCGAAACATTCCTCCATCGATTCTCAGAATTTTGAGTCTGGGCACAGCTCTAAGAATTGCTGCGGGGAATTTTGAGATCGGTTCAGATTCATTTTGTGGCGGGATTGTCTCTTCAGATCTGAAGGGACATTCGAGATGGTCGATTTTAGCTCAGAATGCGATATGCTGCCAGATGAAAAAGACTTTGGGTGTATTTCTAGAGCATTAAACATAATTTTTAGCCTGGTCTCAGGTCTGGGAATTGCCGCAGAGGGATTTGAGATCAATATTCGTCCAGAAAAGCCTGTCTGGCCACGCAGAATATTAGATAAATCGTAATTTCTAGGTGGAGAAAGAGTGTACTGCCGATCTGTAATAACTTGGGGTACTTTTTGAGAGTGGGAAGCAGTATTTTAAGTTCATCCTCATGTACGGGATCCAACGCAATCAGCTCTGAGGTCGATTCTGAGCCGAGAAAAGTTGACGAGCCTTGATAATTAGTCGGGAATAGTGAATTCTGGGTCGAATCTAATCCTACTGCCGACTCAGAACCCGTTTCAACACATTCTCCCATAAATTTACAGAATTTTGAGCCGAAACACAGTTCTGAAAATTGCTGAGGGAGGATTTGAGATCGATTCTGATCTATTTTGCGGCTAAAATGTCTGTTGAGATATGGCAGTCATCCGAGAATGGTCGATTTTACCACAGAATTCGATATGCTGCCAGGTCAGGGACATCTCGAGTGTGATCGTAGAACATTTAATAGAATTTTGAGCCCAATCTCAAGTCTAGAAATTGCCGTAGAAGAATTCCAGATCGATATTCGTCAAGAAAAAGCTGCAGAACAGTGCAGATTATTCAAGAAACGGTGAGTTCTAGGTGACGAATAAATATACTGCCGATCTACAATGACTCGGGGTACATTCTTGGGATACGAAACAATATTTTGAGCCAAAGCTCAGGTCAGAGAGTCACCGCAATCGGTTCTGAGGCCGATTCCAGAGCGAAAGAAGTGATGAGCGCTGCGTATTCGTCGGAAATAATGGTTTCTAAATCGGAAACCTCTCTGCTGCTACCAGAAGGAGCTTTCTCGTGCATTTTACCATCACTCACCAGGATTTTGAGCCCAAGCACGGCTCTGAAAATTTCCGTGGACGAGTTTGAAATCGAATTCGATCTCTTCCGAGTCGGGAAAGTCTCATTAGCACAGGTTTCGATCAAGAGTGACCGATTTCAGCTCGGATTTTGATATGCTGCCGAGTCGAACAAACTTTGATTGAATTCCTCAAGTGCTGATCAGAATTTAGAGCCTAATCCGATGTCGAGAAATTACTGCCGAGAGATTTGAGAACGATATTCGTCCAGAAATTGCTGTTCAGTAATGCAGATTATTCAAGGAATGGTGATTTTTCGGTGAAAAAAAATTATACTGCCGATCAAAAAAAACTTGCAGTATATGCGGAAGATATTAGGCAATATTTCAAGCCCAACCTTGTGTCTGAAAATCACTGCAATCAGCTCTGGGTTGAGTCTGAGCAACGAAAAAGCAATGAAAGGCGCGTATCAGTCGCGAATAATGTTTAATAAGTCGGAGACAGTACTGCTGCCACCCCAAGAACCTGTTCCATGCATTATACTTCAAATCCTCCGGATTTCGAGCCCAAACATGACTCTGAGAACAGCCGTGGTTGAGTTTGACATCGATTCTGATCCGGTTTCCCTGTCAGGAGCGTATCTCAAACACTGTCATAAATCAGAGATAATCGATTCTAGCTCGGAAATCGATATGCTGCCGCTTCGAAAACACTTGGAGTGAATCTGTCCAGTATTTAGCTGGAATTTGACCTTAATCCGTAGGCCAGGAATTGCCGCAAAAAAATTTGGGAACAACATTCGTCCAGGAAAAGCTGTCGAGTAATGCAGATGATTCAAGGAATGGTGATTTCTAGGTGGAGAAAAAATATACTGCCGATCTACAAATACTTGCACTACATGCGGAAGATGTTAGGCAATATTTCAAGCCCAACCCCGTGTCTGAGAATCACTGCAATCAGCTCTGGGTTCAGTCTGAGCAAAGGAAAAACGGTGGATGGTGCGTATCAATCTCGAATAATTATGACATCAGTGATCTGACTCTTTTATGACTCTATTATGACTCTTTTATGACATCAGTGATCGATAATATTGTTCCTTGGGTCAACGGTCATGTTGAAAAAAATGTCTCATTTTTAAATAGTGGTGAAGAAACTCACCATCAATATTTTTATCAGGAAGATGAAAGTTTATCAAACATTCGAGATTGTTGATAAACGTTGAACTGCGCACACCGTAGATCTTACTAATCGTAAGTTCAGCACACTTCTGTATTGGCTCCAATACTCTGATTATTTCAACTGTTCCTATCAGCGTAAAAGCTTTTTTTCAGTGCTCATGATGCTTGTATCGAAAGTACTAGTTCTAATATAATGCTACATCTTCACAGTTAGTGCCAAGCTCTCAAATTCACCATCGCGTAGTGTTGGAATCGTATCTGCTCACTATAGCAGATGTGCAAATCCGATTTTTGGCAAATTTTTGATCGTTATAATCGATGTCTCGCTATGACCGAGCTCGTTATAACCGAGGGTGATTCCATTTACTTAATATCGAAACCAAACAAATCTTGAAAATTTGCTCGTTATAGCCGAGTTCTCGTTATAACCAAGTTCTACTGTATTTTTGAATCATTCCTAGGGTCTCAACTAATGCGGATGTGTTTCATCGCTTACTCTTGAATTCGGATCCTAGTATGAGCCTGAAGAGAAATGTCAAGGAACACAAAAAGTGTCCTCTAACCGACAAAATGAAGTCACTCATTCAATCACGATCAGACGTAGATATAGATGACATCGAATATGCTGACGAGAATCCAACTCATGGATTTTCATTTGTTGGTGGAGGCTCTTGCAAAGAAACTCAAAACGATGATGACACTGACTCCAACTCGGACGAAGATGTGGACAACTGGGAAGAGAACTTAGATAGCGATGATACTAGTGAAGAAGAGTTTGATGAAGAAAGTGATGATGAATACATAGATTATGATTGATGACGAAAAATGCATTCTTCTACTGTACGTCTAGACTCATTTCGTCATCAAGGCTGTGAGTTCCGAGACAGGGACTTCTGGATTCCATTATTCCATTCATGCATATGACTCTGAATCTCAATTACTCCTAGTTCCTAATGGAAACGAGCGCGCGTGCGCGTGCGGCTCGCTTGTAACTTGGCCTGTGCAGCCTACGCTCTTATGGGATCCCTCAGGGTCGAAGGGTGTATTTCTCACACGATTCCATGGGCATTCGCACATACCACTATATGAGCATGAGGATATTCCTTGGGCTGTTTAATTTTTCATGTCAAAATCGATGAAATGGGGAATTACCTCTTGTGAATCGCCTTGTAGAGCATGTGAATTTATATACATTTCTTATCAAGTAAGATGACTATCAAGTACTACGCCGAGTAAAAAATTTTGGTCATATGGCCATGCGTTTGGCCATACGACCAGAATGGTAATTTTCCGGCAGACCTATACCAATTCTGTTATCGCATCAATCCAGGGGAACGTTTTGACGATCTCATATTACTGACAGGATGAATGGATTGAACCGAGATGTTCCAATTGCCTCAATATTCGATAGAGTCACAATCGCATGACGAGAATTTTCCCACGAAAGCTACCGGTTTTTTGCTCGAAATGACACTGATGATTGGATTATAATAATCCAAAAATTTTTTGAGAATATTTATACAGGTTGATACAATAAAAAGGTCATCCATGTGAGGTCTGACGGCAATACCACGTAACAATCAAGTCGTATTCATCGAAATGTAATTTTATTCCCAGTATAGGTTATGTTGCAATATTATGAAATTGAGCCAAATCGTCGCACTATACGAAAATCCACCCGATACTTATCAATTTCCTCTCACTAGTACATGGAGATGAAACAATTCGACGTTCTCTTTGAACTGAAGGAAATTTGATATTTAGAATCGGGGACGTATACAACGGAACCAACTGCCCGAACCAAATTTTCATATGGTGTTGAGTTTACCTATGACATTTTATGTGGATATACGTTTATGTTCCAGTATATACGTACTTTGAGAGCTGATGAGGCCTCACATACAGTTGAGTCAGCTCATGTCCATAAGCTTGCACTCCTATATAAGGGCTCGGTCCCTCAATCCGCAATTCACTGATGTATTGGGACTTGAAATATATGGAAATGCATCAATGAGCTGTAAAATAATGTTATTAATCACATGATTCTTTTCCGAAGCCAAAAATCCATCGTGGAACATGGCCGGAGTCTCGATTTCTTGCGTGAACTTGTGTGTTTTAAACACTGATATTTTGTCGACCAAGACTTCGGCAACCCCCACTTGATTGACATTGTTCATCAGTTCTTTCAGACTGAATATTTATCTTGAATCTTTCTCTGGCAATTTTTGCACAGTATTTTTAGCTTAGACATCTGCTGGACAGTCCCGGGTCGAAACGTAGATGATCTTGGATGGCATGGAAAGTATTTTACACTGCTACTCATGGTTCTTCAGCGGATTTGCACCACTCAACATCTTACCATCGTCCAATGTCGATCTTGAAAACTCTCTACGGTGATGCTCAGAGTTGCGTTCAAGCTCGATATTTTGGGAAATTATATCAGAGCCCATTCGAATGATTCTTGGGGTGGCAGTAAGACTGTCTCCGACTTATAATCCATTATCCGCGACTGATACGCACCATCCGCCGTTTTTCCTTTGCTGAGACTCAATACAGAGCTGATTGCAGTGATTCTCAGACGTGGTTAGGCTTGAAATATTGCCTAACGTTTTCCGCATGTAGTGCGAGTATTTGTTGATCGGCAGTATATTTTTTCTCCACCTAGAAATCACCATTCCTTGAATAATCTGCATTACTCGACAGCTTTTCCTGGACGAATGTTGTTCCCAAATTTTTTTGCGGCAATTCCTGGCCTACGGATTAAGGTCAAATTCCAGCTTAATACTGGACAGATTCACTCCAAGGGTTTTCGAAGCGGCAGCATATCGATTTCCGAGCTAAAATCGGTTATATTTGATTCATGTTGGTACTGGAGATACGCTTCTTACAGGGAAATCGGATCAGAATCGATGTCAAACTCAACCACGGCTGTTCTCGGAGTCGTGTTTGGGCTCAAAATCCGGGGAATTTAAAGTAAAATGCATGAAACAGGTTCTTGGGGTGGCAGCAGGACTGTCTCCGACTTATAAAACATTATTCGCGACTGATACGCGCCTTTCACTGCGTTTTCTTTGCTCAGACTCAATCCAGAGCTGATTGCAGTGATTCTCAGACACGGGGTTGGGCTTGAATTATTGCTTATTATTTACCGCATGTAGTGCAAATAGTTGTAGATCGGCAGTATATTTTTTCTCCACCTAGAAATCACCATTCCTTGAATAATCTGCATTACTCGACAGCTTTTCCTGAACGAATGTTGTGCCCAAATTTTTTTGCGGCAATTCCTGGCCTACGGATCAAGGTCAAATTTCAGCTAGATACTGGACAGATTCACTCCAAGGGTTTTCGAAGCGGCAGCATATCGATTTCCGAGCTAAAATCGGTTATATTTGATTCATGTTGGTACTGGAGATACGCTTCTTACAGGGAAATCGGATCAGAATCGATGTCAAACTCAACCACGGCTGTTCTCAGAGTCGTGTTTCGGCTCAAAATCCGGAGGATTTGAAGTATAATGCATGGAACACGTTCTTGGGGTGGCAGCAGGACTGTCTCCGATTCATGAAACATTATTCGCGACTGAAATCTGCCTTTCATCGCTTTTTCGTTGCTCAGACTCAACCCAGAGCTGATTGCAGTGATTCTCAGACACAAGGTTGGGCTTGAAATATTGCCTAACATCTTCCGCATGTACTGCAAGTTTTTTTTGATCGGCAGTATAATTTTTTTCCACCGAAAAATCACCATTCCTTAAATAATCTGCATTACTGAACAGCTTTTTCTGGACGAATATCGTTCTCGAGTCTCTGGGCAGTAATTTCTCGACACCGGATCAGGCTCTAAATTCTGATCAGCACTTGAGGAATTCAATCAAAGTTTGTTCGACTCGGCAGCATATCAAAATCCGAGCTGAAATCGGTCACTCTTGATCGAAACCTGTGCTAATGAGACTTTCCCGACTCGGAAGAGATCGAATTCGATTTCAAACTCGTCCACGGAAATTTTCAGAGCCGTGCTTGGGCTCAAAATCCTGGTGAGTGATGGTAAAATGCACGAGAAAGCTCCTTCTGGTAGCAGCAGAGAGGTGTCCGATCTAGAAACCACTATTTTCGACGAATACGCAGCGCTCATCACTTTTTTCGCTCTGGAATCGGCCTCAGAACCGATTGCGGTGACTCTCTGACCTGAGCTCTGGCTCAAAATATTGTTTCGCATCCCTAGAATGTACCCCGAGTCATTGTAGATCGGCAGTATATTTATTCGTCACCTAGAACTCACCGTTTCTTGAATAATCTGCACTGTTCTGCAGCTTTTTCTTGACGAATTTCGATCTGGAATTCTTCTACGGCAATTTCTAGACTTGAGATTGGGCTCAAAATTCTATTAAATGTTCTATGATCACACTCGAGATGTTCCTGACCTGGCACTATATCGAATTCTATACAAGTTGAACCTTTGGTCTCATCGATCTTGAAGGACGGTGGGGAAATAAATAAATTCCCAAAATTTCATGATGGAAATTTTATTGCAACGTTTCGTCCACTAGGTTTTGTGGACCTCATCAGGCTTCAGGTTTCTGTTTCGACATATGTATAAAGATAGAAAATATGAAAATTTTTTACAAATGATGGATGTATAAATATTTTAGATGCGCAACTTACGTTATTCTTTAGATCGTCATGATATTTTGGACGATCTTGTAATAGAGCACAGACATAACGTCTGGCTCCTGTCAATACAAGTAAACAGAGTGAGTCATTGGTCTCATTTTCCACTCATATTTATATTAGCGCGATCGCAGTGTACAGTAGGTGACATATATATAAAAGTAGTGCATGTGGGAGAGAGAAAGAGAGCGGGGGGTCAACGAGCTTTGTCAGCCGTTGCCCACAACGGGTTATATACTTGACTGAGATTTTGAATACCGTCTTTTCTATTGATGCAATTCTCATCAAATTTTATATGGATCATTTCAGAAATCAACCGTTTTTTCCAATTTTTCTCTGTGTCTAAAATATTGGTTTGATCCCAATGGAAATCGTGTTTATCATTTAGTCTGTGAACAGAAACTACGGACTTTTCATCTTTGTTTGTAATATGATCTTCAATGCGTGTACCTAGTTGTCTTTTTTTCTCTCCCACATACGTTGCTGGGCGATCTTTACACTGAAATTTATGAACAACACCAGTTTTGCTAAATTTATCTAGTTGGTCCTTACCTAATTTTACTGTTGAGCTTAATGACTTGGAAACTTTTGGAAGAGTGTGAATATCGTTATGTTTGAACAGACCATTACATTTTTCGAATAAGCGTTCGTGGTATGGAATACAAATTTTGTTCTGGCCAGCATATAGAATTTGGTTGCAACGTATTCTTTCTGCTCTGTTTATCAGATCTTTTGAACGGTGTAATCTGGTTTTTATACATTTGTCAGTGAAATCTTCAGGATAATCATTGTCAGAAAGGAGTTGTTTCACAATTGACAAGTTGGAGGAATGAAATTTTTTATGTGAAAGTGACGTGGCTCTGTCGACTAAATTGAACACTATGTTCCTCTTTTGATTCATGGTATGATTGGATTTGAAATTCAAGATCCTGCCTGATGACGTTGGCTTTTGATACCAATTGGTGATGATTTTTTCATCCTCTCGGATCAGAGATATGTCAAGGAAATTGATGGTATTATTGTTTTCAATCGCATGTGTGAACTATAAATGCTCATTGTAGCTGTTGAAAACATTGAGGACTACATCTACCTGTTCTTCCTTCACACACATTAGAGTGTCATCGACATATCTATAATAGAATAGAGGAGTGCGGTCGTGATCATTTTTCAATTTACGTAAACATGAAGTTTCCAAGTCATCCATAACAATGTCTGCGAAAAGTGGAGAAATGGGTGATCCCATCGGACTACCAAAAATTTGTTGATAAATTTTATTATTGAATTGAAAAAATGTGTTGTCAAAAAGGAACTCAGTGCATTTACGAATTTCATCAAATGGTATGTTAGACTTATTATGTATATCTGAAAATCTGCGGTCAAGCGCCTCTAGCACTAACCAGCATAGGATGTTTGTAAACAGAGAGCTAACGTCGAGAGAAAGGAGTATATGATCTTTTGGGATCGTTAAAGTCTCCAACCGTTTTTTTAATTCAAAGCTATTGTCAATGCGTGATGCAGGCAGTTTAATACATTTCTTCAGCTCTTTATATAAAACGGAAGCAAGAAAATGAGTAGGGCTATTGACTGTAGAAATTATTGGTCTGAGTGGAACATTTTCTTTATGAATTTTTGGTAACCCATAACAACGAGATAAGTTGGTGTCCGTCTGTGTGAGAGCATTATTATGATATTTTCTAGACAAATAATTTAAATCATTCCAACTTCCTAGTATTTTATGTACTTTTGCCTGTAAACTTTTGAGTGGATTATTTTTGATCGGAACGTATACTTTTTTGTCACTCAACAAACCGTTCATTTTATTGGTGTAATCAGACTTATTCAAACAGACGGTGACATTGCCCTTATCTGCACGAGTGAAAAAAATATCTGAATTTTGTTTCAAGAAGTGCTTAGTGAAGCTCAATTTTTTTGCGAATACCCTGTCTTCAGGAGAAATGTGCCTTTGTTTACTATTTTCAGTGTATAGGATATTCGTAATCTTGTGACGGATGTTATTTTTCTCCCTATTATTCGAATTGAGGTTCTCTATGCACTTTTCAACAATATGTCAATAACATCTGAAGGGAGAGGAGTTTTGCTGAAATTTTTTACCCAATTATTTCTATCTATCGTGCAAGCCGTCCATAACACCTTGTACGATAGATAGAAATAATCAGGTAAAAAATTTCAGACATACTCCTCTCCCTTCAGATGTTATTGACATATCCTCATGGGGCCCCAATTTCAGTCAGAAAGGCAACCTCAGTTTAAAGAATGTCATAGATACTGTCAAAAATGTTGAATAATAGGGAGAAAAATAACATCCGTCACAAGATTACGAATATCCTATACACTGAAAATAATAAACAAAGGCACATTTCTCCTGAAGACAGGGTATTCGCAAAAAAATTGAGCTTCACTAAGCACTTCTTGAAACAAAATTGAGATATTTTTTTCACTCGTGCAGATAAGGGCAATGTCACCGTCTGTTTGAATAAGTCTGATTACACCAATAAAATGAACGGTTTGTTGAGTGACAAAAAAGTATACGTTCCGATCAAAAATAATCCACTCAAAAGTTTACAGGCAAAAGTACATAAAATACTAGGAAGTTGGAATGATTTAAATTATTTGTCTAGAAAATATCATAATAATGCTCTCACACAGACGGACACCAACTTATCTCGTTGTTATGGGTTACCAAAAATTCATAAAGAAAATGTTCCACTCAGACCAATAATTTCTACAGTCAATAGCCCTACTCATTTTCTTGCTTCCGTTTTATATAAAGAGCTGAAGAAATGTATTAAACTGCCTGCATCACGCATTGACAATAGCTTTGAATTAAAAAAACGGTTGGAGACTTTAACGATCCCAAAAGATCATATACTCCTTTCTCTCGACGTTAGCTCTCTGTTTACAAACATCCTATGCTGGTTAGTGCTAGAGGCGCTTGACCGCAGATTTTCAGATATACATAATAAGTCTAACATACCATTTGATGAAATTCGTAAATGCACTGAGTTCCTTTTTGACAACACATTTTTTCAATTCAATAATAAAATTTATCAACAAATTTTTGGTAGTCCGATGGGATCACCCATTTCTCCACTTTTCGCAGACATTGTTATGGATGACTTGGAAACTTCATGTTTACGTAAATTGAAAAATGATCACGATCGCACTCCTCTATTCTATTATAGATATGTCGATGACACTCTAATGTGTGTGAAGGAAGAACAGGTAGATGTAGTCCTCAATGTTTTCAACAGCTACAATGAGCATTTATAGTTCACACATGAGATTGAAAACAATAATACCATCAATTTCCTTGACATATCTCTGATCCGAGAGGATGAAAAAATCATCACCAATTGGTATCAAAAGCCAACGTCATCAGGCAGGATCTTGAATTTCAAATCCAATCATACCATGAATCAAAAGAGGAACATAGTGTTCAATTTAGTCGACAGAGCCACGTCACTTTCACATAAAAAATTTCATTCCTCCAACTTGTCAATTGTGAAACAACTCCTTTCTGACAATGATTATCCTGAAGATTTCACTGACAAATGTATAAAAACCAGATTACACCGTTCAAAAGATCTGATAAACAGAGCAGAAAGAATACGTTGCAACCAAATTCTATATGCTGGCCAGAACAAAATTTGTATTCCATACCACGAACGCTTATTCGAAAAATGTAATGGTCTGTTCAAACATAACGATATTCACACTCTTCCAAAAGTTTCCAAGTCATTAAGCTCAATAGTAAAATTAGGTAAGGACCAACTAGATAAATTTAGCAAAACTGGTGTTGTTCATAAATTTCAGTGTAAAGATCGCCCAGCAACGTATGTGGGAGAGAAAAAAAGACAACTAGGTACACGCATTGAAGATCATATTACAAACAAAGATAAAAAGTCCGTAGTTTCTGTTCACAGACTAAATGATAAACACGATTTCCATTGGGATCAAACCAATATTTTAGACACAGAGAAAAATTGGAAAAAACGGTTGATTTCTGAAATGATCCATATAAAATTTGATGAGAATTGCATCAATAGAAAAGACGGTATTCAAAATCTCAGTCAAGTATATAACCCGTTGTGGGCAACGGCTGACAAAGCTCGTTGACCCCCCGCTCTCTTTCTCTCTCCCACATGCACTACTTTTTATATATATGTCACCTACTGTACACTGCGATCGCGCTAATATAAATATGAGTGGAAAATGAGACCAATGACTCACTCTGTTTACTTGTATTGACAGGAGCCAGACGTTATGTCTGTGCTCTATTACAAGATCGTCCAAAATATCATGACGATCTAAAGAATAACGTAAGTTGCGCATCTAAAATATTTATACATCCATCATTTGTAAAAAATTTTCATATTTTCTATCTTCATACATGTGTCGAAACAGAAACCTGAAGCCTGATGAGGTCCACAAAACCTAGTGGACGAAACGTTGCAATAAAATTTCCATCATGAAATTTTGGGAATTCATTTAGTTCCCCACCATCCTTCAAGATCGATGAGACCAAAGGTTCAACTTGTATATTAACCATCAAGGACGAAAAAATCTACCAAAATCACTTATATATCGAATTCTGTGGTAAAATCGACCATTCTCGGATGACTGCCATATCTCAACAGACATTTTAGCCGCAAAATAGATCAGAATCGATCTCAAATCCTCCCTCAGCAATTTTCAGAACTGTGTTTCGGCTCAAAATTCTGTGAATTTATGGGAGAATGTGTTGAAACGGGTTCTGAGTCGGCAGTAGGATTAGATTCGACCCAGAATTCACTATTCCCGACTAATTATCAAGGCTCGTCAACTTTTCTCGGCTCAGAATCGACCTCAGAGCTGATTGCGTTGGATCCCGTACATGAGGATGAACTTAAAATACTGCTTCCCACTCTCAAAAAGTACCCCAAGTTATTACAGATCAGCAGTACACTCTTTCTCCACCTAGAAATCAAAAATTATGTTTAATGCTCTAGAAATACACCCAAAGTCTTTTTCATATGGCAGCATATCGCATTCTGAGCTAAAATCGACCATCTCGAATGTCCCTTCAGATCTGAAGAGACAATCCCGCCACAAAATAAATCTGAACCGATCTCAAAATTCCCCGCAGCAATTCTTAGAGCTGTGCCCAGACTCAAAATTCTGAGAATCGATGGAGGAATGTTTTGAAAAGAGTTGAGAGTTGGCAGTAGAATCATTTTCGACTCAGAATCCAGTATAATCGACTAATTCGCAGCATTTATCACCTCTTCTCAGCTCAGAATCGACCTCAGAGCTGATTGCGGTGATTCTCAGACTTGGGGTTGAGTTTAAAATACTGCCATATACCTCTAGAAGGTACTCCAAGTGGTTGCGGATCGGCAGTAGAACTACTGACTCGCCACGCGTGAGTTTTATTCCGGCAAAATATTGATCTTCAACCCCATTTCGCGTTCAACACCCCCCCCCCCCCCCCCCCCCACCCCTGCCCCTTTTGTCTGAGACAAAATCAGATTAGCACATCTCCTAGCCCTGTCGATTACGAAGAGAATGCCGTTTGGCTCATCCCGATAGCTTGAAACAAATTTTGAAGCGATTTTTGGCCAGAGTTGGAATGTGACGACTATAGTGCGCCGCCAGCCCCTTGCAACAGGTTGTTTACACGGCTTCCTGGTGCTCGCGCTACGTCGTGGAGTGGTGTTCTAGTGTTCCGGGTGTGTAATTGTGTGCTGTGGACCATTAGGAACCTGCAGCATCGTCGCCGAGGCGTGACACGGAACGGGGCGTGAGCTGTGAGCGAGACAACCAGCGTCTGCTCGAGCCAGCAAAACCGGGGTGTTTACATCGTGAGTAATTTTTTATTGATAATTTTAATTAACAATGATTGGTCGTAGCACCTGCGCTAGGCCTTTCTCTTTAACATAAGTACCCTGGGAAAATTGGGAAAGTCATCACACTGTATTCTGTGTTGCAACAGGTATCTGTTTTATCATGCATTAGCATGGGCTGCATGTAAATAAAGATTAATTTTTTGATCAGTCCCATTAATTTGGGACTGGGTGTGTAACTTTTTGTACTTAAATGACTATAAAAAATCCAATCTTTTTAATGAACTAACCCACATGTAGCTAGCTTAATTATATCTAATATTTCCCTTGTTGCAGGTATTGCAGAAACTAAGAAACGGAGGCTGGGCTATACCACGAACTTAGTCTGGTGGTGTTTGGAGGTGTGGTAATGAACTCCACTATTTTTACCTGTCTCCAGCAATGATGTAAGGCCTCTTTTATGTATATTCAGTGATGTTTTATTTTGAATTGCCCATATTCACTATTGGGAACCTCTACTTGGAGTGGTCTGGGTTTCGGTTTCATAAGAAAGTCTCTTTCGGATTTGATCAACATGAATGAAATAATATACCAAAATGATTCTAATTAATTTTGTGCTCTTTCTAAGTCTACCTGGATACTCAAGAAACACCAGTGGGGCAATTCCAGATGTGGAGACCACCTCCAGGGGTGTACCAAGAGAATCCGTCGTGGGGCAACC
Organism: Eretmocerus hayati; assembly: GCA_029851415.1. NCBI lineage: Eukaryota > Metazoa > Arthropoda > Insecta > Hymenoptera > Aphelinidae > Eretmocerus > Eretmocerus hayati. The sequence continues at coordinate 47,759,450 of CM056744.1, forward strand.
AACTTCAGAATTCAAGGTAAGGCTTTTTTTGAACTAATATTACTTTAGTTTAATGGTTAATGATACTAATGAGAATGATTTCCCCTTTTAGATAAATATAACCTAATTCACCCTTTTTATACAGATTATGGTCTATGCCAATTTTGTGGCAAAGACTGAAATGAAAATAAGAATTCTAATTCTTTTGATTTTTACAGGGCCTGGAAAACAATACTTGGAAATCTTGGTCATTGGACTTGCTATTAGACCAATAATGAAATCAGATGAGAAAGGGAATATTTGCAAAATAACAAAGGCTGGCCTTCGTCGAGGAAAACCAACTGATTCAACAAACTGTGTGAGTTTTTATCTCACACGGCCAAGGTATTTTGCCAATTTGATGACTCTATTTCTTTTCGCATGAATAAATAACTTGAGGATCATCTTTTTCAGCAAACTAATTATATATTTCTCTTTCAGGAAATGGACATCATGAATTTAAAAAAAAGAAAATCGTATAAAAAGATAAAATTTACATGAATGATAATACTAAATCTCACGTCTCTCCCTCGTTTAAAACTGAAAATTAACTCCAAAATTTATTATGAAAACTGAATCGTTGCAACACGTAGTCTTACCACAGTTAGACGGGCTAATAATTGAACATCTAATTGTATTGGGTAGGAGCTTCCCATGACGCTTTTCTCCTTTCTCCAAAGCCTCATGATCCACATTGACCATGGAGATGGACTCGGGCTGTCTTACAAATCTAATGTTTGCACACTGCGTTTCACTCTCTACTGATCAAAATTAACCTCAAAACGAGTATAAATACCAAATCTCTCGAGCGATGACTTTCAGTCACTCTCTATGCTTGCCATGGAGAGCTCGTATATTCAATGTGTACGTTAAGAGGTGGGAGACTAGTAAACTCCCCAATAAATAACCTACCATTCGAACTACACTTGCTGAGATACAATTTCTGCGGTCCTGGTACAAATTTGCGCAAGAGGTTAGCCCGTGGTAACCGTGTATAACGGGCCCGTGTATAACGGGCCTCGACGAAGCTTGCAAACGACACGATATAAAATATTCACAATTTCGTGATCTTGAGCATCGTCACGCTGCTGATTTAGAACTTTAGACCGCGGCTGAAAAGCGGATAAAAAAAAGGTGGGTTTTTTGAGCGATTAGCTGCTCGGTGGAGTTGCCGCAGCCATGCGAGCAAAACGCAGATTTGGTATGGGTCTCAAGAGACAAAGAAGGAGAAGGAGGCAGAGGAGGGGTAGAAGGGTGAATCCACGAACTTTGGCGTTAGCGAAACGAGGAGGATTTCACCCTGCAATTTTACCAACTCTGGCTGCGCTTGGCGCAATTGCCTCATTTGCCGGTTGTTATAATCTTTGTGGGAGTGCGGGTTCTTCTGGGTTGGAAAATGACTGTACGAGACGACAGAATGAGGTGTCTGATGTAGTTTGATACTCAACAAGTATAGTCTTTGACATAAGATGCGTCTTGGTCAAGAGCTACGGAAGAAGTGCCCTCGGCTACATTTTCGGGTCTTATATATATGCCCAGTGCTTATGGTAATATGTGCTTGGCTCTGCTTCCGCGCGCGCGTTCTTAAATTCATAACATTGAGTTTCCTATTGAGAACTAATTATCCGCGTGCACACGCGATTTCCCGATGGATTATGAATCTAAAGCAATTATTGCTCAGCCAAGTCGAAGATCATCGTTTTAACTATAGATTGCTCGTCATCCGAATTGAAAACTGTGCGAAATCACCGAGATATTGCATGTGCACGGGAACCCATTGATTCAGCCTATTCCGCCCGTGTTAAAGTGCTCGACAATTCGTCGTCGCGCACTTTCTTGGAAGCGTTCGTCCCTGAGCGAGTATTTCCATGTATATATGTCACACCTTCCCCCTTAATCGATGGATTTTTTTTTCCGCCCTCTCCGCATTCGCCCGGGAAGTATCCCCGTGGAGCGAGGAAAAACTCCTGAAGGGAGAAAACCTGCTCCGGAGAGTTCTCTTTCAGAGCCGGAGGCTTCCTATTCTTCTGATACTCTTGTAATAGCCAAATATATGACAATTGTGTGTACTTATCATTATAATATTCCAGGATACATATCGGTTTCGTTCTTCGAATGTATGACAAATTGTGTGTACATATCATCATAATATTCCGGGATACATATCAGTTCCTTTCTATGGTATACATCTCATTATATTCATTAAGGACTTATGACTCTGATTGTTCCTTCATGTGGATGTTCAAATTAATAATCACTAAGTATTGTGTGATAATTTTGAATTATGTGACATGTAATCAATATAACCAATCGTCCTATATGGTACAGTTAACTACGTTAGGTACATATTGAGTCATCGGATGATTCCATTGTAATAATATCAGTCGTGTAAGATATAAACAGAGTCTCAATTTAGGCGTTCAGGCCTTAATTCTTTTGGTTAACAGCTGGGCTACGAAGAAAGTGGAATCTCCTCAGAGATATGGCCACAGAGGTCGTTTTAGTTGAGTAATGTCATTCCCCTCAAGGGAAGGTAAAATTATGGCTCAAGTAATGGCACTAGTGTGCAATAATTAAATTTACTCCTGAGTTGAGAAGAAATCGAGAGACCGTGACTCGTTTCACAAACCAAATGAAGTTTTTCGCTTCCACAAAAAAAAAATCAGTAAATACGTGAATGATGACATGATAAATCACGTAAGAATGTCTAGACTCTTTCGAATACCTTGATCGAGGTAAGGAGAATACTATGGCCAGCGCTCCATGAATATCTCATGTACATACAACTAGCAAGAGGATTTTTTTTTAAACCCGGGTGATTGAATTCATGGTCCACATCATTCATTATATGTTATACATATGCCTCTTCTTAATTGTCTACAGCCAATCATTAGTCAGCCATCCGTGACAGAGTCAATGCGAATTGTCGAACAACAAGGACTACTTTACGTTTAGCTTTTCCTTTTCCTCTCGTCTTACTAAAAGTTACCCATAACAATTCCGTGACTCTTAATTTCGAATGTGAGATCTGGCCTTTGAATTACTATTTATTCTGCATTTGATTATCTACTTCTCCCACGAGTTGTACGAGTATAGATAGTCCCGAACCCTAGATTCGAGTATAAATTCCTTATAATTTCCAATATGTCCCCAGAACAATGAACAGACAACACCAGTGATAAGTTCCTTATGATTTCAATATGTCATGCGTCCTGTATGTTATCTATATCTACCAGAGGTCTTTGTGCGAAGAGAATCGGTCCCTTAGTTGCGCATTTTCCTAGACAAGACTAATCGTAATTCTTTTCAGTCATGTGGACATTGAATGTTTCGAGACCCAGCAAAGATTGATTTCATCCCTTCTATTTGTTTTTCCTGATAGTAACTGACTATCCAGAAAAATCGAATAATTATGATCCGCCGAGGATGTGACCTTTTACGTGAAGTCTTTAGAGTGTCACCAAGCACTCATCAACGAGAGAATCATCTAGTTACTGCTTAGTTCTAATTGATATTGCTTCTATCGCAGATCACTCATTTCTTCGAAATTCAATTTCCAAATGAGCAGAAGGATCCATGCCTCTTCAATCCATGGAGGCCTGGAGAGTGTGAAGGAAGAATAAATAAGTTGAGAAACAACACATTTACGAGTATGTTTAATTATGTCTCGTGTATTGATGTGTAGTGTGCCCATGCATTTTAATTTTTGTCCCGCTGTCGATCCGATATCATCACCTTTTCTGATTTGATTATGACAAGCTGATTTGATATCAACTCTGATTGCGCGCTAATCGGCTGTGATCTCGTCGAGCGAGATGCTCCTATTCCGAAGAGATATGGACTTTTCTGTAAGAATCTGCGTAACCCCTGCAATGCTCCCATTGAGAGTTGATGAAGAGAGGAGATGAAGAGAAATTCCAATTCTTGTTAACCGACAGAATTGGAATCTTCCCCTCTCTTGAACTCATTTAGGAGTCACGATTCGTATGAATCCCAGGAGAGAGGAAAAATCGATCCTTCGAAATTTGTGATGGCTATGAATACATTATCATCCACGAGTAGTTAACTAGTTGTTGGTCGATGTTATTCCCAGCGTATAGCAAATATGCTATGAATGTGCCCCCGTCATCTTTTAAGATTTCCTCTGTTTAATATACCTGAGTTTTTCCATGAAATGGTAGACATGCCTGAAACATTCTGAACTCAGCCCTCAAAGTCAAATTGATCAGAATCTTGAGCAGAATTTTCACGATTGAGAAAATCCCATTGTGCCAATTGATTCATAAAAGTTTCAATTTAGTGTATGCATATTCGACGCCCGACTATTTCATCCGGATGATGTTGTCACACAGACTAGTCCCATCTCATTCGAAGAAGCTAATGTTGGTCCACGGACTTTGTCTTGGAAGGCATTGGAATGTATTTTTCTATGTTGTGGAGAACTGGAAAACACATCGATACTCCACGTCATTATTTAAATTCCAAGGGCACTTTTGGTGCACGAACTAATTATATTGGATTCCCAATAGATTACGAAGGATAATGAGGAATGAAATACATGCGACCCCAGCTCACAACAGACCCACGAAATACAAACAGCTATACAATTAAATTCTACGATCACCTAAAGCAAAGCCGCTGTACCCATTGAACCGCAATCGCGAGTTCAAATTCGCGCATGCATGTTTCGTCCTTTCACATGGTAGAGAAATCCTATATGGTTGAATCTCAAAACCTTCCCACGAAAAATACATAAAGTTTAGATGACGGAGTAATCGATATATTTGGACAATTATTTTAGAAACATTTCGAAAACTAGGATTCAAATCCATTCTCCACGGAAATTTACGTAGGAATGACTCTCCAAAAGATTTGGCTTCACAAAAGAGCTGAATTGCATACCTGCACTCTCCTGCAATCAAGACCGGAATCGTTCGCCTTTGCAGTGAACGTGTTAAATATGTATCCCAATTCGATCTTTGTTGCATTAGGTCTGACCAATGTTTGAGATTACTGTTAGAGCTGTAACCGAGTTACATGTGTCAGAATTCATGATGAGACGAGATACAAAGGAAATAAATCTCAGGGAAGTAAAGATTCAGTTGGAAGTTCGACTAGTTTCCCCGAATAGTCAAACGATGCAGGTGACTTGTGGCGAGTTTATTTGGGGAATCATTTCCGAAGAATTTTAAAAACTTGGATTCAAATAGGGCACGCTATGAAGATATACGACTTCTAAACAATTCTTCCACGAAATATCCCCCTCACCCGATCATTTACGCGTCGAACCTTTTCAAGTAGCTATAAATTGACGAGCCGATCATGTGTCAGCAAAAGAATATGTTGAAGATGCTTTCGTGACATTCACACATAAAGCATACGAGTGTCTCTGGTAGGAGCCGCCGAGACTGCTACCAATAGTAATTGGATCAGAACCAAACAGTTGAGATAACTCTCTTATACAGTGTGCGTGCCTCGACAACCGTGAATCATTCGAAGACATTCAAGTACTTGTTGGTCAGTCTCCGGTGGCTACGTCGGATTTCTTGAGTTACCATTACAAGCCGATGATTTTGACATCATCAGTTTTTCCTGATTCAGAAATGAAAGATTACAAAGTTAGATACTCCATTAAGAAACGTGTTTTACACAATCGGAACGCTTTTACGCCGCAATGAGCCGAGGCACAGTCTGTGGGCAAGCCTCCACGGAATTGTATGTCGGCCCAGCAAAGGATTTGATTTGTCTTATCCTCGACTTGGAAAACTCTTGTTAAGTTTCCCGTTTCGCCTGAACAATTTCATCAATTTCATAAACAATCGCTAGAGGGAATTTTTTCACAAAACTCCGATACATTGATGACTGAAAATTAATATTATAGCCGAATCAGCACACTCCTCAAGATGATACTGCATCAATTTTCTCCATAAGTATTTACATTCTACCAGCCAACGGACAAGGATTCCAAACACAATGTATATAACAGAATATCATGTCTCTACAGAATAAGGTGGAGAACTTGTTTGTCATGAAATTTGAGCTACTGGAGGACATTGCAGCAATTATTTACAACAACAAATATGAGGCTATTCCAATAAAATTCATATTCCTCGAGTCAAATTAGAGATACGGTATGCGGTCTGCTGTATTCGATCTCTAAAAGAACCTTTCGATATCAGTCTTATTAAGTTCAAGGTTATGGGTGGTTTTAACGGGCGGAAGAATAAAAAGTACAAGAATATCAATTTCTCAAAAACCATTTTTTCATCCCTGGGGATTTTTACGGTTGATGTAAAATGTTGTGTTCTTTTAAAAAAGAAAAAATAAATTGAAAATATTCTTTACTGATCTGATTGAAGAATTTGCGAATAAGAAAGCTCGCCGAGCACACATAACTTGGGCCTCCTCCAACACGATTACTAGTGCTTGGGATAGGTAACACATAGTCGTCACGAGTCATAAGCCATCTTATAAATAAATAGTATTGATTGTCATCATCAACACCCTCGCACGACGTTAGATCACTTTCTTATAGTTGTTCTTTATTTAATAATTGAATGATTTTTGCTTCATTTCGCAGCAAAAATTCCAAATTTTGATGTTAAGGTCAATCTTGTTCAAAATACTTCATCCAACTCACGATGCCAGGCCATTTGCCTGTCTCGTCAAGTGATCGGAAACTACACTGAGAAACTCCCGACATGAAGAATTGCTGCGATCGGCTCCGTCCGGGGGACAGGATTGACTTTCATCAGAAAGTGTAGTATCCGCAGCAAAATTTAAAGATGCAACATCAGATTTTAGTGATCCCGCAACAAAAATTCTCTCCCGTCACACAGGCACCAAAAATTAGCGAGTGGCAAGCAAAAATTAGTGCTCAAGAACCAAAATTTAGTGTCGGTTGCTACAACCTCTCAAACGTAGCAAACAGAGGGCATCATTTGTCATCAACGCCACCAGATGGATCCGAAGCGCTCTCGGCTCGTTCTGAGACTCAATAACAGCTCTTTCGAATCAAATTTCGAGTTCAATGAACGTATTAGAATTTCCCTTCCACGTTAGATTGATGAATTGAGCTCTAACGCATGATAGTACGTCAAGGAAAACACATCCATATTCAGGAAAATTCGTAAACGACGTGTTCAATCTTTCTCGCAAGCGGTCAAATCTAACCTCGTTTGTATATATAGAAGTTCCAAAATTTGGACGTAAACGAATACCATATATGGCGAGAGTGTGATAGCAGTTGAGTAACATATGTCTAGTTATATAGCGACCTAAGTATCAATCATAATATAAGTATATCATTATATAATGTAACACCATATATCAAACATTGTACGAAATTTGATTAGTAGTTCAAGCATATCTATACTTCATAAGTCAGTACAAATACTACTACCTGGGGAAAAAGAATTCCTTCTTTCCCAGTCAATTATATTTTAACCCATTATCGTATCCGGCAAGAAAAATTAGTGTCATGACATCAAGAATTGTAGCCCAGGTTTTAAAAATATCTAGATGTCCCCCAATTGTAGCGTCTTTCTCTAAAAATTAATTCCATATATGTAAAATTTAATGACGAAAGTCTCTCAGTGTAGCGGTTCTCTTCTTCATTTACGTGTAAATATGTACCCCGGTGGTTCCGCGGAAACTTCGATATTTGGGAGTCGATAATGTGCAAACTCTGAATCTCACTTCCGAAGATTCTAAGATATATTTTCGACTTCTTGAGACATATAATGTAAGAAATAACTCGCGCACGGATGTAATTTTCCATTCGTCGGTGACATAAGAATAACACAGATCACGCGGTAGTGTCACACGGACCTGATATTTTGAAGCAAAACACGGACCTGACATTTCGCCACTAAAATTGATCTCACGGCCAGATGGTTTGAGCCGCAGCTTTAGGGTTTTGGAGTTTGATTGGACGATTAGATACTTCAAAAAAGCCGACTAGGAACTCTGTAGTCTTGCGATCGAGGGTTGCATACTATTACTTCACAGACCATAAAAATTCAGCAAACCTGGATTTTCAATGAAAAGTACCCCGCAAATTGTGAGAATCAATTTTTTTGCGAGACTTCAAAACATGGATGAAAGGCTGCGCCTGGCGATTCATTACAAGTGACAGTTGATGCGGAACGGCCTGGAATGAGGCAAATTGACTTTAATTGATGAAAACTGAGTGAAATTTTAGGCTAAATTGCGCTACAAAATGTACGTGATCAGCGCGCACGTAAAGAGTGGTCTTTGGGTTCGTATAGCAATGGGACATGGTGCTTAATACTATCATTCGATAAGTTTGCCCGTTGAACGCTGTGCGTACATTATGTCTCCGGATTCGCGCCAAAATTACTGTTTTGACAATACGTGGTGCGTGAAAGAGTCTATCAACTTGTAAGAGTTCGCTCATGGGTACATTTTGATCCTCTCGTATCAGACTATCGAACAGCTCCGGTATAAACATCCATCGCTTCACTTCCGAGAAGTAGTGGCGTGAACATCTTCGAAAATGGCGCGGTGAATAAGAGTGTCATTTCCGTACGCATCTCGCAACAAGGTTAAAACATCGATAATCTAGCTACTCGTTCGACTTTCTGCAAGTATTTGGTGTGTAAAAGACCGTGCTAAGCGGAATAAGCGATTCGTTGACTCCCCATTTCCGTACCTGTCACTTCCGTAGCGAAATAACGATATCGAGCTGAGATCTTATGGAATTTAACACGCAAAAAATTTTCTCAACTTCCAATACTTTTTAGTTTTGATCCTCGATCTAGATGATATTAGTGGTGAAAAAATCCACCTTACGAGCTCAGAAGTTCGGTTTTGCCCTTCGTCCATTTTTGAGTCTGTTTCGAGCAAGTTTACGCAGAACTGCTCATATCCCTATCATAACCTTTTAAGGAGTCCATCTCAAGCTGAAGTCATCATTCTATTTCCATAATGCATGGTATATTATATAAACTTATATAAATATAAATATATATTATATAAATTATAATATATATTTAATTATTATTCATATAATTATTATATAAATATATATTATATAAATTTATATGAATATAAATTTGATCTTTGAAAAACTTGAATGTCAATTATAGCTCATCCGAATTTCCAGATCATATCGATATCCATGTATCAACCAAAAACAGTTTAGGAACTCCGTTCCTTACGCGTTTCTCAACGCACACGAATTTTTATTCCTCACCTTCATGCCTAATCTAACAATCACCGAGCCATACATATCATTCCCTCACGCATTCGGGTTTATTGAGTGCTTGATTACCGTTGGTCGACAAGTGCAAGCTTGCTGACGATATTCATTCAAATTTATATCAAATCAGCAAATTACTATACTTAATGATAGTCAAAGGAATCACATGCCGGAATCGAATAGAGAGCCCAAACTGCGTAATTGCTTTCGATCAGATACTTTATATACGTTCGTACACTTACAAGTGCGCATATAGGTATGATTAGCATTTTAACGACGTAATGCTAATCCATGGCTGTGCGGTGCACTGCCAGACTTATCACCTCGATTCCCATTCCATGGTTGCAGACCGCTATCGGTGTTTGACTATTACCTACCAATGTATTTTGGTTCTTTTCTTTTCTTTTTCCATCCGGGTACTCGGCGTATCCATCTGCGCCAAGAACCGTCATTGTTATTCGGGTATTCGGTGCACCCGATCGCGCCGAAAACCCGTAATTATCATTTACGAGGGTCTTCCGAGTCAATCAGACGCTTATAATTTCATCGAGGCATTTACACCTGATTTGTTCATGATTCAGTCTCGTTGGTGTAGTGTGTCATTTGAGTAGTTCCGTGTTAACACTCCGGTTGTATTACAATTTATCGGCTACCAAGATCTACTTATTGAGAACATGATTTTGAGTTGTACCTATTTTCCTTCAATCAAACCTTTGATTTTTATGTTACTGCATTAATCCAGTATTATTTTGAATCATTGGGACTGCGTAGGATAATATTGTATAGTATCTGGTATCACTCAACATGGACTATATATATATGAGTGATTCTGGAGCAAGCTGGACAAAACCGTCACCAGGGGGGTCTGGGAAAAATCCGCAAAAATTTTTTTCCATTAGTACTATGTTGAAATAGTACGAAAAAATTTTTTTCAGATTTTTTCGGCCCCCCCTGTGGGCCCCAGGGCCCATGAAAGGGCCATTTTAGGCCCTTTCTTAGCCTATTCTAGGAAAATCATAGCTCCGACGCAATTCAATATTTTTCAACGTACTTAGGCGCATTTTTCTCGTCAAGACTAGTACTTTGGAGAAAAAAATTGTCCAAGGCCACCTAGTGAGCCTGACGACTTCTGCCACCTATTTATTGAGAGCAAATTTTAGCGATTTTTGGGCTTGCTTCAAAGTGATGTAGCTCCCACTAGACATGTGATAATCGACTTTTACAAGTAGTCATTTTGAAGGTCTTGAAAATACCTACAATTTGCCCACTTGTAAAAGTCAATTATCGCACTTTTTGTTGGAGCTACAGTCGATACAAGTTGAGCTATTTACGAAAAAGTCGAAAATTCAGGACTCGATTCCAAAAATATATCTTAATTTTTTTTCACCAAACTTGTGCGAAAATGTTCTTTCAGACATCTACTTTTAGTAAAAAAAATTTGGCGGAGGTTATTTTTTTTTTTATTTTTTTTGCCGAGCGTTACAAAATGCCGCATTTCGTGGTTTTAGCAAAAACAGCATCTTTGACCACGGTCACATATGCTCCCATCTGGACTGATGTGCACCAATCTGTGTGAAAGTACTCCCCAATGTACCCCCAAGTACGTGTAAAAAGTTGCGGGGACGAGCCTCCACCCAGGAGCGAGCTGTAGGTTCTATTCACCGTGTCCAAAATAGGCATTATTTTGGCTATTCGAGCGTATGCGACTGAGAGCATGATTTTACTTGTTCTGGCTTACAAATGAGATAATGGGGTAGAATGAGGATCAAAACATGCTTTTCCGACTCAAAATGACCATCTAAACACAATTCCGAGGTCAGTTTAGCTCTAGAATGTCGTCTAGTGCCTCAACGGGTCAGAACCCGTCGACAGAATCTAAGTTCTTGAGGGGCAGAGGGACGACTATTTATCCTCATTCTACCCCATTATCTCATTTGTAAGCCAGAACGAGTAAAATCATGCTCTCAGTCGCTTACGCTCGAATAGCCAAAATAATGCCTATTTTGGACACGGTGAATAGAACCTACAGCTCGCACCTGGGTGGAGGCTCGTCCCCGCAACTTTTTACACGTACTTGGGGGTACTTTGGGGAGTACTTCCACACAGATTGGTGCACATCAGTCCAGATGGGAGCATATGTGACCGTGGTCAAAGATGCTATTTTTGCTAAAACCACGAAATGCGGCATTTTGTAACGCTCGGCAAAAAAAATAAAAAAAAATAACCTCCGCCAAATTTTTTTTACTAAAAGTAGATGTCTGAAAGAACATTTTCGCACAAGTTTGGTGAAAAAAAATTAAGATATATTTTTGGAATCGAGTCCTGAATTTTCGACTATTTCGTAAATAGCTCAACTTGTATCGACTGTAGCTCCAACAAAAAGTGCGATAATTGACTTTTACAAGTGGGCAAATTGTAGGTATTTCCAAGACCTTCAAAATGACTACTTGTAAAAGTCGATTATCACATGTTTAGTGGGAGCTACATCACTTTGAAGCAAGCCCAAAAATCGCTAAAATTTGCTCTCAATAAATAGGTGGCAGAAGTCGTCAGGCTCACTAAGTGGCCTTGGACAATTCTTTTCTCAAAAGTACTAGTCTTGACGAGAAAAATGCGCCCAAGTACGTTGAAAAATATTGAATTGCGTCGGAGCTATGATTTTCCTAGAATAGGCTAAAAAAGGGCCTAAAATGGCCCTTTCATGGGCCCTGGGGCCCACAGGGGGGGCCGAAAAAATCTGAAAAAAATTTTTTCGTACTATTTCAACATAGTACTAATGGAAAAAAATTCTTGCGGATTTTTCCCAGACCCCCCTGGTGACGGTTTTGTCCAGCTTGCTCCAGAATCACTCATATATATATACATATACATGCATACATACATATATACATACATACATACATATACATACATATACATACATACACACATACATACACACATATTGAACCGGGACCTTCTAGTTTGTAGACTGGGACCTTATCAAGTACGCTACTGAAACAGATGTTCAAGTACGTCTTTTAAGTGTACTTGCATACTTGCAACGCTCCGGTTTCCATGATATTTTGCGTTCTCGTACGTGGAGTTGGGTGATTCATGCGTAATTTGACCTACTCAATACGGTTAATGATGTTGTGAGAGTCGAAAATGGCTAGTGGGAATTTTTATCAACAAATTCCTATGAAAAATTTCAGAATCAATTCTTCCAAAAAAAAAAAAAAAGAAAATTCTTCCTTACCACGCTTTGGTCAAGGCTCGTTTTTGAGCAAGACTTGTTAGCAACACCTTGCGATGAAACCCATGAATTTTCCAGAAATACACTCAAATTCTCAATAATCTAATTGGTTTCACCGTTCACTCGTTCACTTTGGACCTAATTTCATGGTCTCGGAAAGGTCCCCTGACGCTACATGAATCAATGACTATGGTCGATCGGGGCTACTTTGAACACTTTTTGAAATTTTTGGGTCGTAATTTCTCTGTAGCTCGTACGTCCTACGTTATGAGGGCATTGTACCTGGGTTCAATTGAAAGCTTATTGTTTCAGCCTTCGATTGCACCACAAAAGAGTCCACTTAGGTGTTGTTGACAGAAGTTATGAGTATTTGAGAAGTGTTCAAATTTAGACCTTTTGGTTGAGGCAACTTTGAACATCAGATCAATTTAACGTAAGACCGTCCATGGTGGATATCGTAATGCTCTATGTTTGTCTCTATGTAATACATTCGCATCCAGAAAAGTATTACAAACTCGATTTGAGTTACCTGAAGTTGAGACGAAGGCTTTAATAATGAATGAGTAGTTCAAAAGAATCATCCGAATTGTGATTACAATCTGCATTCGGTTTGAAAAATTCGCCTATACAAAGATTTAATGCAATCATAAAATGTTCAGTCCTTCATATATAATGATCGAGACAGTCAAGCAGAGCATTTTGAGAATCAAATGATCTCAACCGGGAACTATCCATGAAATACAAAATTTGATTTGCATGATCTAGAGTTAGCCCTGTTCTGAGTGACAACGGTTTTTGAAGTGTTCAAAGTTACCCATTTGTCGAAAAAGCACGTATTTCTCCATTTAAGTGTTCCAAGTTACCCCTTTGGGGGGGGGGGGGAGAGGTTTCAACGAGGGATTCTTCAATGTATCGATGATAATCAAAATGAAATCCAGCGCCGACGTGGATTCGTCCTAGAAATGATCAAATAAGACCAGTTTTTGATGCCTTCCGAAAAGTTTGTTGGAAACTCACTTACAGCTTATAGGGGCTGAATCGATATGGGCTCTTACAACGGTGTACAACACGTATGCCATCATCAAATAATATACTATTAGAACCCTCACGCATCCCTATTTTGTTGATTTCGAGAATTAAAAACTCGTACCTCGAGTGTTCAAAGTTATCCTGCCTGTTCAAAGTAACCCCGGTTGACGGTAGTTGTAAATCGACGGAAAATTGCAATACAGTATTGAAATTTTTGGTTCTTTCGTCTTTCCTCAGAATTAGGAGTATGTAACAACTTGAATTTCGCGGTAATATGCATAGCTAGAGGACTCATGTAGTAAGATATTCAGAACGACTTCATTGAAACGTGAAGAGGTCTATTGAAAATTCAACACGATCTCGTGATACTGATCGTCGACATTAATTTCAGATGAGATTCAAGTTTTTTTTTTTTTTTTTTTTTTTTTTTTTTTTATGCCTCCTGATTCGCTACAAGCAGACCGTAAAAATGATCTTTTTAGTTTACAAACGAACTAGTCCCACACAGCATGGAAACATCCCAAAGAACGATTCAGGGAAACATCTCACTCCAACCTCCCGGGAGTCTTGCAGGGATATTGCAGTAGACACCTCAAAATGCTCCGTGGCCACATCTCAAAGAAAGTCCCCCGGAAGCTCCCGCAAACACCTCAAAGGATCTTACACTCAATTTTTCAGAGCGACACTGCGCCTAAACACTACCGAAAGACTCACGAAAGCTCCCGAAAAATTCCCCCAAACAACTCACCGAAATACCCTCGAAAGACCATCGAAAGCTCTCTGAAAGATGTAAGTGCAACATATCGTGGAGAAGTCCCGGAAAAGTCACGAGAGCCCCCCGTGAGGTCTCACTGCTATGGGGAGAATCTCCTGGAAATGCTTCACCGATATTGAGTATAATATTTCGTCAGGACGAGGTCCCAACATTTCTGGAGGGTTCGCCAACTTCTACGGAGAGCTACATATTGAGACTAGTTTTAAGTGACATCGTTCTTGCAGTTCTTTTAGGCTGGGAAATCTTCCAAAATTCTATGATGGATTTTCAAACTCACCACGTTCTGATACTCTATATGAAGCACTTTGTGGATGTGAGTTATCCTTCTAGCTCACGATATGAAATGTACCACTCTGGATTGAGCTTGGAAAGTCAATTGGATTCTGGTTTTCATTATATCAATAGATTTCGCGAACATTTCAAGGAATTCCTCTATAAGTAACCTCTCTGCCAATCAATAGCACCTAATGAAATTGAGAGATTTTCTGAATACCTTCTACAAGGTTCCGAAAATACTTCTAAGAATCAATTCACCGGTAATCTTTAAGAAACGCTGCATTGAAACATTGTTGGCCTTCCGGAAGACTCCAATGCAGCATTCCCAGGAAGAATTTCCGCAAAATTTTTTTCTTGTACGATATTGAGATCAATGAAGTATCTCATTGCAACCTCCTAGGAGTCCTGCAGGGATACTACAGGTGATATTTCAAAATGTTCCGCGGCATTATCTCAGAGAAAGCTCTCCTAAAGCTCCCGCAAATACTCCAAAGAATCTTACAACCAACACACCCCTTAAAGACCCACGAAAGCCCTCCGGAAAATTTCCTGGAACAATTCACCGAAATACCCCCGGAAGATCCACAAGGTTCCGCTGTGATACAGGCTCATTGAATTCCTAACTTGTTCAAATCTCTTTTGCATTTAGGCTAATCACAATCCGTCGCATATAAATAAAGCCATCATAGCAATAGGTTTGTGGAAGCTCTCTGATTCCTTACATATTTCCTGGGAACTTGAGATTCTTCCAATAGAAAGTTTCTCGAATTCCCGCGTAAGTCTTATAAACCGCTCGATGCCTTGCAATAAGAGATTCGTGATTTTCCTTTATGATAGTTTGTCTGTCTTCCAGTTTTGGTATGGTCACTTCTCCTGTACATATTGTTATGTTAACTGGATCCAAATCGATTGATAGATGAAAAAACTCGAGAACTGCTGACCAATAACATTCCTCTAAGATGTCGTAAGTATTACCTATACTGATTGATTTTAAGTTCACTTCCCTAATAAGGTCTTTTAATAAGAATAGGATCTTCAAAATCTCGGTCTGAGAGGTTCTGTTCCCCACCTCGTCTTTGATGAATAAGTAAACAACTTCTTCATTTTTGAAGTTGGTAATTAATATCTCATGCAAACCTGAATACTGTGATGCGAGGTCACCTAATTTGAATATATTTCTCTCTAATAGATTCCTTGTTATCTTTGATATCACAATGCAGTCTGTTGTGAAAAATTAACAAGGTTGTCATTCCTTATGTAAATTGGATCTCTACTATGAAGTAATTCTTTTGGATTATACGGCTGACTGAGGCGGTCGACAAGACGTTTGGTTTATTCCTTGTTCGGTCCTCGCGTGACTCGAGTCTCGTATCAGAATTGTATGAGTAATGAGTTTTCTCAATTTTGTCTGTTTCCATATCTTTCTCAACTAATTCATTGCTGGCTGAACAATAGGACCTGTCATTCCCATCGGTGTTCGTATTCATGCAAAAATTGACTCTATCTCTTTCAACGGATCTAGAAAACGGACCAGTGGGACCTGTCATTCCCACGCAATTCGTAGTTATACCGGAGCCCAGCACTTTATCGGTATTTGTTGGATCAACGCCTAGAAATGTTGAGGAGTTAGTAGAGCTGCTACTTTGAAGGATGTGCAAGGGTGGGTGGTTATCAGTTCTAGTAGAAATAGTATTGGATATTTTAGACATTTCTAGACTCCTCTCTACTGATATGGCTGGGCCCGTGAGCAGGGCGTGGTAGCTCGCAAGGTTGTCCCCCGCATAGAGCGGACTTGACACACATGCACTGGCCAGTGGCTTTATCATCATTCATCATCTCCGATTCGTTGGAGGGTCTCCGCGCATCATGCGACTTTCTTCGCCGTTCCGTTGGCGGATCATCTTTATCAATCACGTGCGCTACTGGAGCGGCTTTCGTCGCCGATCCGTTGGCGGGTCTCTGCGCTATGTAAGCGTCTTTCATCGCCGGTCCGTTGGCGGGTCTCTGCGCATCATGCGACTTCCTTCGCCATTCCGTTGGCGGATCCTTCTCAATCATGATCATCGTTATTTCAGTACTCGACATGTGATTCATCTCTCTCGTGATTCTCTTGCTAGTATTTTCATTAATCATCTCTTTCGACCTATCTGATTTTCTCTCATTACTCTCTCCATCAATTGTTAATTCATCAATCACAGTTGCCGTGTCGGTGGCGGATTTTTTACCAATACTCATGATCGTTTCAATTTTTCAGATAAAATTCTTGCCCTTGTGGCAGTAGAACATGTGAAATTGCGTTCATTCGTATTTACATTACCCGCGGTCGTGTCGTCCGCCTCTGTCATCAGGTCGTTGAGGTTTCTAATTCTTTTTGACGAAAATATTCCCATTAATCTAATACTTTCATATACGGTTTCTACATTCACGAGCCATATGTCCTATTCCTCCGCACCGATGGCACTGGTCACTGCCCATTGATCTCGTGTCTACAGTGTGTACTGGGATAGCTAATTCCCTCCCTTTATCGTGCAGTGCGTCGTGATCTCGTAGCTCTCTTTCAACCCGGATGGCCTCATCGATTGCCTGTTCTAAGTTATCAAAATCTCCCTCGCGTAATTGGTACAAGTAGTCTCGACTCAACCCTCTCACAAAACATGAAATGACACTTCTAATGGTAGTATAACGAAGTTCGGATGGTGGATTCTGATTCGTGTCGGAATTAGTTGTTTCCAAAAGTTTGTCTTGCAGTTGTGACACCCTCAAGCCATATTGGGCGACTGATTCAGAACTCAATTTAGTAATCTTTGCTAATTGAAGTAGTATAGTAATATAGCCTTTGTGTGAGTCATACGCTCTTTTCAAGTCTGTGAAAAGATCATTCAAATTGTTATAGTTTTTGGTCTCCACGTATCTTCTTGCTTCGCCCGATACCTTAGATTTAACTATCCGCAGAAACACAAGTTTATCTGTATCCTTCATTAATGACTCCAAGTCGTTACACTCTCGTATAAATGTTGATAGTGATATGTTTCTCCCGTCAAACATTGGTACTAATTTCAGTGCTTCTGAGATTGTAAGGCTTCTATTCTCATTAAGATAGGCTGAGGCTGAGTTGGATCTTCCCCTTGCTACCACGTGTCCCGTGATTACATCAAGTCTATTAGATTGTGGGTCTATTCTATTCATACCCATATCAGATTCTACGTCTGAGGCCGTAATTGTGTCGCTATTAGGGTCATTAGGTTCCCTGAGCCTCGCTGACTTGCGCGGTGGCCTTCTGTTTACATTGCACTCCGACATTTTGTCTGATTATATTTCTCCTATGAATATGATAGCACAGGAAAAAAAATCTGATCCGTGTGCTGTAGGGATAACGATAACTGATCTCCCGCGTTCCTGACACACAAAAAAATTGGAATAAATTACATTTATCATAAGGACCAAGCTCAGATATGGAGTTGATGCGTCTGTCCCAATGTCAGGATATTGTCTGATCTTGGGGACATTGATTCCGCTAATTACTACTTTCTTTGTTGAATACCCGTCTCTAACTAGCACTTGTTCTCAATGACACATTTCGTGATGAATAAGATATGAATGAGAGTTTAGCAGAGCATTTTTCACTCTACTTTCACTAGTTTACACTCACAATGTATTCGGGTATACGTATACGCTATTAGCAAAATCCCCGATATTATTTCCGGTACTAACCTTGTTATGGCGCACACTATCGTGCAAAATTGTAATCATATTCTAACGATCGCGATGCCAGATCTCACATTTTGTGCCCTATCTTAGTACATGTACCTGTAGTTACGAGACGAGAGATGGGAAATGGTTTCTTATCTTATCTGTGATTCCTCTGCTGCTGACCTTGGGCCCGTTATGTTGTCCCGGCCGTGGTGTATGGGATGTCCTTATTTGCGATGGTACGAGATGCACCGGTGGGTCGTGCTGTTTCGTTGACGTGGCTTTGTGCTAGGTGGCTGTAGTACTTTGACAGCTGCTGTTATTTCTTTGCTGCTCCGATGCGGTGATTTCCCCCGGTGGGCCAGGTGGCCTCGTTGGGCCAGGTGGCCTTAGCTGCTCCCTCGGCGGGCCAGATGGCCTTTGGTGGACCAGATGGTCTTCGGTGGGCTAGATAGCTTTTGGTGGACCAGATTGTTTTCCGGCTGGCCAGATGGCTTTGGACGTGTGCGTTCTTTTCTTTTCCTTCTCTTGTCCTATCTTCGACAATTTGACACTTTTTGGTGGACTGATGAAGTGCCACGTTCTTCTCAACCCATCCCACCGCTGTCACCACTGTTATAATCTTTGTGGGAGTGCGGGTTCTTCTGGGTTGGAAAATGACTGTACGAGACGACAGAATGAGGTGTCTGATGTAGTTTAATACTCAACAAGTATAGTCTTTGACATAAGATGCGTCTTGGTCAAGAGCTACGGAAGAAGTGCCCTCGGCTACATTTTCGGGTCTTATATATATGCCCAGTGCTTATGGTAATATGTGCTTGGCTCTGCTTCCGCGCGCGCGTTCTTAAATTCATAACATTGAGTTTCCTATTGAGAACTAATTATCCGCGTGCACACGCGATTTCCCGATGGATTATGAATCTAAAGCAATTATTGCTCAGCCAAGTCGAAGATCATCGTTTTAACTATAGATTGCTCGTCATCCGAATTGAAAACTGTGCGAAATCACCGAGATATTGCATGTGCACGGGAACCCATTAATTCAGCCTATTCCGCCCGTGTTAAAGTGCTCGACAATTCGTCGTCGCGCACTTTCTTGGAAGCGTTCGTCCCTGAGCGAGTATTTCCATGTATATATGTCACACGGTGGAGCGTCAAATGTTGCAAAATCAATCAGTGCGATTCGTACAAATCGTAAGCAATTGGCCGAGCTGAAGAGACACAATCTGGCATTGGAGGCAAAAGGTTAGGGTCTCTATCTATCCCCATCTTCTTGCTCACGACGTGGTGGTGGGTTGAAAAAAGAAAACTTGAAAAAAAGAAGAGGGGGTGCAAAAAGAAAATAAGAGGTACAACTGGTCGGCAACTCGCACTAGCAGCACGGGACATCCCAAATTCTCGTGGAGTGTTTGCACTAGAATATCTCCCCCTACCCCCTGCCTGGGACACAGAAGCTGCAATAGTGAATCTGAAAAACGCGCATTGGGTTGCATACTGGAAGAAGGGACGTCAAATTGAGTATTACGATAGTTTTGGTAATCTGAAACCACCTCGAGAACTGGTAGAGTATTGGAAAAAAATCGGCCAGATTGTGAGATTACTTACGACCGATTGCAGCGCCAGACATTCCGCCAGAGCATTTGTGGTCCACTGTGTGTCAAATTTCTGAGAAATCGTATATAAATACGGGGTGCAGTGGTCATACGCAGTCAGTCATGAGTGAGGTCTTTGTGGTGTCGAGTACCTCCACATACATCGATCAAAACATCAAACTCAAGGAGCATCTGTCTCCCAATAAGATCTATGGATTGGGTTTGGTTGATCTAACGACCTACCACGCAATTCCAAACATCGATTGGAGGAACAACTACTTCTACTGCGGAGATCAAAAATTAGAGATACCCACTGGGACCTATGAGATTGCTGACATTGAAGAGTTTTTGCAGGAGCATATACCACCAAGGGTGCCACTCAAGACCTACGCAGAAGAATTGCTAGATGTTGATATCCCGCGAGGCTTGACTGAAAGATCAATTTCCATTCGTGTCAACAAGAACTCTCTACATTGTGAGATCTTTTCTCACCACGACATTGATTTCACCCCTGAAAATAGCCTGACACGTCTTTTGGGGTTTGAAAAATGCACATTACCAGCTTACAAGTGGCACACATCTAGTCACATTGTGAAAATCAGTCGAGTGAATGTTGTGAGAGTTGAGTGCAATCTGATTCGTGGCACATACTTCAATGGATCTCCGTGCTACACAATCTATGAATTTTCACCCCATCAAGTGAAGGCGGGTGAGCAGTATACAAAAGAACCTAAAAACATTTTGGATTCGCAAACGAGAACGAATGATATAAAAAATATCTGCATAAGACTTTTGGATCAGAACGGTGACCTTATTAACAATCGCGGGGGAGAAATTACTATGAGATTTCATTGGAGGGAGAGAAGAAGGAGGGATGTACGTATATAATACAGCTGAAAAGTCACTCACGTCTCAGTTGTCTGAGGTGAGTCGAGTGAGACACACATTCAAGGGGTCCAAAAGACCTCCACTCACTCGTAAAAGTATCATTTTTCTACAATCTCTGGGCTATAAAGTGCAGAAAAATGGCTACCCGTTCCGACATCCTGGATATAACTAAGCCACTTGTGAAGGATGAGCGTATAACGAAACGCCTCGTTCGTAAAAATCAACCCCTTAATTTCCAAAATCTGTCGAGGAATGATGAAATTAGAATCACTGTATCGAGCAATGACGTCTATTTGTTACCAAGTGGAGCTTATTTATACATAGCTGGTAATATAGCGTTTGACACTGAGGCAAATATCATTCTTGTCGATAATTTCCCGTGTTTCATGTTTGAAAGTGCTCGTATTGAAATTAACAATGTTATCATTGATGAGACTGAAAATGTTGGGATTGTCACGCTTATGAAAAATATCGCATCACTTTCTGCTGATGAGGAAAAGAGCCTGTCGGGGCATACCATTCTGGAGACAACACAATCAGCTCAGGTTATGACTTCAACTTTACACTGCCATTGAACACAATGTTTGATTTTTGTGAGGATTACAAGCGTGTGATTGCTCATGCAAAATTCGATGTCGTCCTGCTGAGATCGAAAAATGATAATGATTGTGTGATAACGACCAAAGATGAGTGCAACCCAGTGATAAACTTGTCGGCGGTAACGCTTCACATACCCCATGTCTATCCAGCAGATTTAATAAAATTACGTCTTTTGAAAATCTTGGAACGTGGAACACCTATATATCTATCATTCAAATCATGGGATTCAGTTGAATATCCATCATTACCGGAAAATACTTCACAGTTGATATGGCCGATAAAAAGCACTAGTCAAATGGAGAAGTCACGCTACATCATTATCGCTGTCCAAACTGGCAGACGTAACAATCGCGAAAAGAGTGCAGTGAAATTCGATCACTGCAAGCTGACAAACGTTGAACTTTTTCTCAATTCCGAAGCCTATCCCTATGAGCACATGCATTTTGATTTTGATAATTCGAGGAATACTTCAATTCTCCATCAGATGCTCAAATCTTTTAGACAGAGCTATAACGACACGGAAAATGCGAGTTTGTCTATGAGTATGGCGAATTTTATCGATAAATATCCGATAATAGCCTTGGACATTTCAGAACAAGATGAATCGGTGAAATCGTCGGTCGTTGACATTCGTTTGGAACTAGAATTTAAGGAAAATATTCCAAAAAATACGACAGCGTATTGCATCATCATTGACGATAAGATCGTTAAATATAATCCACTGACGAGTATGGTTCAAAAGATAATTTGAGAGTTTTTCTACAGCAGTCGACAACAAAAACAACAGCAGATGACATGGGGTCTGAAGTGGGGGCTAATAAGAAGAAAAAATCCCACCCCACGTCGTATGACGTTTGTGGGCGATGCGACATGAGTGATCTTGAAAAGGCTTACCCCATGCGTGCAAATTACATATTTATCGATATGCAAGGCTATACAATTGGATATGCTAAACAGGTGTTCATTCCCAAGGAAATCGCTCTGATCAATCAAGAGCTGAAAGAATGCATCACGACCTATGAGCCCCTGCACTATACAATTGAACCACCCCATGACATAAAAAATCTAGAAACTCGCGAGCTTAAGAATATGATCCATCATTTTAACTATGGGAATAATATACCATGAGGTGCGGGTTCCACGCCTTGGGATCAAAAAGTTGCTGGAATAGCACGGGAATTGGAAACAGCACGCTCGGTCTTTAGAATGAATCTCGTCTACGTGAATTGTGATGAGAAAAAGTATTGGCTGCGTCACCTTCTACCCGAATATTTCAAGCACAACACGTCATTTTGGCTGAAAAATATATACGAAGAGTGTGGTGGTGAGAGTGATGGTTATTTTGACAGAGACTATAACTACGCCCCCTGCAAATTCCACGATAACTCATCATTTAGACGTGCACTACGTACCGCACAACATATGTATCACTTGAAGAATAAAAAGCACACAGACGAATAATTTTCGTCTCTCTCTATGTATCTTTGTGCACATAAATAAAAAGAAAACTTCCATGGAAAATTGGTGTTGTTATTTCATCGCAACTCCCTCCCCACTCCTTTTTTCAAATCTCTCACGAGGTATAAATTGATGGATTTGGAAGCTCTGAAAGTCAGTTGAAATTAACACGTCCAACACACACAATGGATCAATTTAGTGCTGAAAAAGTGCGATTGGTGAATGAGTTGCATAAGCCTCCAAGGCGATTTTTCCCACGACGGAGAGTGATTGTTCGTTCAATAGATGATTGTTGGCAGATTAATTTAATTAGTATGTTACAGCATTCTAAATCCAATAAGGGGTACAATTATATCTTGGCTGTAATAGACGTCTTCTCGAAATATGCTTGGTGTGTAAAGGTTAAGAGGAAAAATGCCTCAGATGTGTGTGAGGCGTTCAAATCAATTCTAGATACAGAAGGCCGTCAGCCTAAAAACAAGCAGAGTGATCAGGGCACGGTATTCTATAACGCTAAATTCAGTCAACTCATGAAGGAACGGAATATCAATCATTACTCGACATACTCTGTCTGTAAATCGTCCGTAGTAGAACGCTTCATAAGAACAATCAAGAGTAAAATGTACCGTTATTTCTCACTGAGAGGAAACTACGAGTGGTTGGATATAATTGACCCTCTCTTGAAAGAATACAACTTTTGTGATAAACATAGGACAATAGGTATGCAACCGGCTCGAGTATGGAAAAGATCTGCTAAATAGCGAGAAATTGAAGCAAGTCTATTGAAAACAGTGTATAGTTGTAAACGTCGAGATAAATATGCTAAATTCAAAGTTGGTGATCATGTGCGAGTATCTCGATACAAGACAGTCTTTTCGAAAGGATATACAGCCAACTGGTCTGCTGAAATTTTCAAGGTTGCTCGTGTGAATAAGAGTGAATGGCCGGTAACATATCATTTGATGGATGGGCAAAATCAGCCAATTTTGGTACAATTTTATACTGAAGAATTGAGTAAGTGCACGATCCCGATGTGTATTGAGTGGACCGTATATTGCAGAACAAGGCTAATAAGGTTTTGGTTAAATGGTGGGGCCTCCCTGCATCTATGAATAGCTGGATCGATAGAAAATCGATTTTATGATGGGTTGAAATAAAGAAAAACATCTATTTTTCCAATATTAAATTTCTCATTCCCGACAAACCAATCTAAATCTCTACATTTATTACTTGCACATCTCATATTCGATACCTACAATACCAAAGAAAACCGGAAATTTCCGTGATATCACCAATCATATAGTGTGAGTAAGTTCTCGATCTATCAAAACCTTGGATTTCAAAAAGCTCATCCTCCCATTCAGAGTAGTGGAAGAGTGAGAAAATTGAATGGTAATAGGTTGTGTTAATAAATATCATAAAGTCGTAGCTCGTATCGAGGTATGAAAATGCTATACAATAGTGTAAGAATGCGTCCTCGTAAATATATTCCGTCTCATGGTTCAGCAGACAGTTGATGATCTCAAGCTGACCTGCAACGGAAAATACGCTGCTAAAAGTGATTAGCAGAAAGCTTTCTCACGGCGTTATATGATGATAATTTTGACGAAAAAGGAAGTACCCTATATTTTGAGTTCTTCTTTTGAGTAAGCATTTCAGAGAGATTTGGGTCATCTAAAAGAAGGTTTTTCCAACAATATCTATTGTTTGGTTGAGAGAAAATTTTGATATAGTCGATTTAAAGATGATTAAACTGGAGTCCTTTGTGAAAATTTCCTTCTCCCAGAAGGATCTTGATTTGAATAATGTTTTACGGATTTCATGAAAATTTCGTATCAGCCAATCGATTCAGAATGGCGCATAAGTAAGTCTTTAGGTCATCAAAGTCGTAAAGGATGATACGAGGGGAAAATGAATATCAATTCAAATGTTCTACTATTTTTTGAGTTATTCTTTCGAGGAAACTTCTTAGAGAGATTCAGGCCATCTAAATTGAGGTTTTTTTTAACAATATCCATCGATTAGTTGAGACAGAATTTCGATGCAGTGGGTTTAAGAAGGGTCAAAATGAAATTTCTGGTGAAAATTCTGATTTTTTCGAAAATTTGATATTGGTAAAGATTGAATAAAAATTCGGTATTAACCAATCGATAGATCATGCAGAAAAAATCATAGTTTAGGTGACTCAAATCGTGGTGAGACCGTGTGAGAAAAAGATATTTATGTATTGAGCGTCGAAATTTGAGCTGTTTCGCTCTAAAAACCCCATGGATCCTATTTGACTGGGAGCTGAAAGCTGCCAAATTACTGGGCTCTCAGAAATTGGATTCTGTACAACTTGTAGAAAGCCAAAAATTGATATAGTGAGCAGTAAAAGAGAAAGCGTGTCCGATGGAAAACAACACACACACACACGGAGAAAGGGGTGCAAAGATGAGTCTCTGGCGGATTTGGAAGGCCATTAGGAAGAAAAGTATTACCTGCAATTGATAGATTTTGGCGAGAGGAAGAGAATGGTCTTAGGCTTTTTCAGATAAACGGAATTTTGTTGAAGAAAATATTGGTTTTAGTGATAAATTTGATCAAAATTTTGCTGGGGTGAAAACAAAGCTTTCTCTTTAGAGAAAGCAAAAGGGGGGGGATTCAGACGAATGTATTATAGTGCAAGTGGAAAAAATAGAAAGATCTAAACTCACCGTCTCTCCCTATAGAGAACATTTTGCGTCAGACGTGTTTACACCTGCGAGTGTGTGAGATATCTGGTTAAAATTCACACTCGGTAGTGAACTTGGTGGTATCCCCAAGCACACCCCACTGTTGATATTCTCCCACTCTCTTCTCAAAGAAA
This sequence comes from Eretmocerus hayati, assembly GCA_029851415.1. NCBI lineage: Eukaryota > Metazoa > Arthropoda > Insecta > Hymenoptera > Aphelinidae > Eretmocerus > Eretmocerus hayati. Next base: position 47,785,082 of record CM056744.1, read on the forward strand.
TTGGTCTTGCCTTCGAGAGAAATACCCTCAATGAATGTTAAAGGATTGGATGAGTGAAAAGTCTTGGAGAAGCCGAGCTCCCCGAGCAGTCTGTCAGCAACAAATTCTATATACTGGCTCATGAGTTTGACGTTCATACCAATCAATGACACTGGCAGTGCATCAGTGAGAATATTCAGTTCGATCTTCACTGCATCCAGAATAATCTCTTTTACTCGCTCTTCCGATGGTTTCCGCACAATATAGGAAAAGAACAGGCATGCGAAATCACAATGCAATCCTTCATCACGTGAAATTAACTCGTTTGAGAATGAGAGTCCAGGTAGTAGAGGTCTGCTTTTCGGCCAATAGATGCTTGCAAAACTGCCGCTGAAAAAAATTCCCTCTACAGCGGCGAATGCGACAAGCCGCTCAGCAAAAGTCACAGATTTGTCATCAATCCACTTTAAAGCCCATTCTGCTCTGAGGGTGACACATGGGAGATTCTTGATAGCGTTGAATAGAAAAATCTTCCTCTCGGGATCTCGTATGTAAGTATCAATAAGGAGAGCGTACATTTCAGAATGTACGTTCTCCATAGCAATTTGAAATCCATAAAATGATCGGGCCTCGGGTATTTGTACTTGCTGTGAAAAGTTCAATAGTAAGTTCTCATTGACGATCCCGTCAGATGCTGCAAAAAATGCAAGAACGTGAGATATAGAATGCTGTTCAGAATCGTTGAACTTTTTCCAATCGCTCAAGTCTTTTGATGAATCCACTTCTTCGGCTGTCCAGAATGACGCCTCGGCCTTCTTATACATTTTTCAGATCCCTGGCCATTTAATTGAAAAAAGGACAAACCGGTCTGGGTTGTCCGTTAACAATGGCTCATCTTTGTCGTAAAAATTGATACTCATATTGAGAGTGCTATGTGATGATACGAGTTGAGAGAGCCCACAAAATAACTTGGAAAAACGGCTTCAATGTGGAATAGAAACTATGCTTCGTACGAGTCTGCTGCAAGAGAGTTACTGGTGAGTCTTTAGAAATGCATGGAAAATATAAGCCTCTAAGGGGGGCACAAGTTTCTATAATGCAGGATTCGTGCTCCGATGCATATGAGTGTGGGAGAACAATGAGAAGAGCTGACAGGTAAAGTGCTCGCATGACTATGACTGATCCACTGAACATATGCTTTGAATGACTTGGGATAATATATGGAAGGAGGAAGTTGGACAGAATATTCTCTGTTGTAAAAATGATGAATATTTATCAAAAATTCATATTTTAAACGTTACATATGTTTTTCTCTTGCGTACATAAAGAGATATCATTTTAAATCATGCAAATATGAAATATACAGCTTTTTTCAGCATACATTGGAATAAAGAAAGAAAGTTGGGTGGAGAACCCGTTAAGCAAAAGTAGGCGACTCTAGTCGCGTGAAATTTCCAGGACAAAGTCCAAATGTAGTATATTGAAATTCCTTATAATGTGGTATATTTCTTGGAAATTACCACGATAAATAAAGAACTCTGTAACGGAAAAATGGTGATGTTCTGGAGTAGTCGATTTCAATCGTCGATTCATAGTATCGACAAGCCCCAAATAATTGGAGCTCGTCGCGATCCTCAACATTTTGGAGTTTAAATATTATGACAAAAGTCTGTGACGTGGGTAGGCGCTTTCAGAATGAACACGAGCTATACCAAGTGAATAGTGACTTTAATGGAAGTATTGGAGTGAGAGAGAGTGTCCGAATTGTTAGATTGGTCTGAGCGGTCTGACGCGGCGAGGCCCGTCGTCCACGACGATGGGTCGCGACGCGCTTTTGCGCTTTGGGGGGAAACGCGCGAGTTTCCGTCAGGAAAGCTGACGATGCACTTGCGACGGCTGGTGCAAAGTCGGCGTGGCGCGCGGGGGGGGGGGTGAGAGTCTCATGCTCGAAACTCCCCACGTCACATGCGTGTCTGGCCGAAGTCTTGCATCGTCCCGATGCGGTGACCTATATTATAATGTTACATCTGTTGTGGCCTCTTGGACAGCCTTCAAATCATATGCTTCGGAATCATATAATGAAGTAGCGCTCGCACGAACGAGCGTGTGTTAGTATTAGTGTGTGTATGAAATCATGTGAGAGCGAGAGTGTCAATGTCTGTGAGTGTCGTGTTGGCAATTCTTTATCGCGAACTCTCTCTCATTATAATCGTTTTTTTTCAACTTAAATAATTCTATTCCCTTATTTCTAGATGTCCAGAATGTGATTTTTCACAATGGTCTAATCAAAACTACAAGTTTGTTCAACACCCGTTTTCAAAATCGTGAAATTGTTTGATGACAATTTTCGAAAATTATTAACAGTAAGATTTGTTGATAAATGAATATTTCTTAGATGCATACTTGTTGGCATGAGATTCTATATCTCAGTCTGATAGGTAGTTTACAAAGTTATAAAAATATTTGAGACACTAATAAATCAGTAACAATAAGTTGTTTATACACAATGTTCCTTAATTCTAAGATTATTTATATGAGATTCTATGTCTTATTTCTTTTTCATATATTTCTACCCAACAAGGTTCATTTTTATATGAACAGTTCCCTGAATAATAATAACAATATAGATGGTAAACAAATTATATAATTAATATAAATGTCCATAGTCGGGTTTCAATATTTGTGTTTGTCGAAATCGTAAATGCTGAAAAATTGAGTTGAGGAGAGGCCGGTTATTTCTATCGGGCTCTCTCACCGTTTCTCTTTCTGTTCGTTCGCATACAGTACGTATGTTATGTATAGATATACTCAGGTATAATGCTGTATTATTTTTATCGCTTGCAGCTGTGGAATTATTTTCCATCAGCCACAAGAGATCTTTTTCTTTCTCGAGTTGGTTTTAAATCTCGATTATGGATATATTGTGACATTTTCAAAGTAAATACTACATGGAGTTTTTCTTGGAATTTCATGCCGAATGATTCTTTCGGCATGTAAAATTATGAACCTTAAACTATTAAAATTTTCAAAATTTCGATTTTTCTGGCATTTTTCTCTGATATGGTCAGATAGCTCCTGGGAAGACCTTCAAATTAAGCCTTGAAACGTCAAAATCGGATGAAAATTGTCCGAGTTTCGGTACTTTTCTGGGTACCCTCGTTTACGCATGAGAAAGTGCATTTTACGTGAATTTTCGCTTTACTGTAGTCGTCAAAATTTTTTCGGCTTGTCGGTCCAATTCGATTCTAGTAGAATATATCCTAAAGAAGCTTTGTACAGATTTCTACATTGATAACATTAAAATTATTACACTTATGACCAGATGCGCACCTATTTTGGTGCTGACAGTAGCCTTTTCGGGTGGAATTTGACTATATAACTTTTTGATCATAAAATTTTCCTGTTCGCTTTCGGATTTCTGCTGTTCGTTCTTTTTCAACCTGTTATGTTAAACTATCTATCTTTCACCATTTCGTAACCAGATTTGGAAAATGAGGTGAGAAATTTGCGATTTGGTCTATGGCCGTTTTACGTGTTGGAAACCTACATTTTCCCGTTTGAACTTCTGTGATTTAGTTCCTCAAGCTCTTAATGAACTTTGTGGCTATTGGTATATTTAACTATATACATCTGTAATGATCATCAATGTTCACAAAGGTTATTCTCTTAAAATTCACGTCGTGGTATCCGTTTCAAAGATTGAAATACGCATTTTTTTGTAATTCTTGACAAATAAGTTTCAACATCTCAAATTGAGATTTCTGTGATTCCGAGATTTCCCTATCGATGAAAGTTATGAGAACGGGTGCTTCTAGGTGTTACTTGAGGTACCTGATTATTAACAAAATGAATTTTTACGTTTTCCCAACTTCTTTCAAAAATTGCTGGAGTTGACTTTTTCGATGAATTTAACTGAAAATTCGGCCGTTTTCTCGACTTCGAGCTAGGTGTGGGGTTCAAAATGACTCTGTACGTGTTTGCCTGGGTATCTGTGTGTGTAGTGAAGGTGACCTGTTATGTTTTGTGCTGAGTTTCGGCATTTTTGTGGCGCGGGTGATGTGTCTCGCGGTGAAAAGTGGTCTTGGCGCGTGTAATTTGGGTGCACTGCGGTGCAAGTTATAGCTCCTGAACAAAACGTCCGATCGAGCTGAAATTTGAAAGGTGTGTCCTTTGAGTAATAAAAGTGTTATTCCTATGAGATTTCCTGAAAAATTTTGAAAATTCGGCGAAATTGATTTTCGTGATTTGGGGCATGGTCGTAACCCGATCCTACTGATATGTTTCGCAGCGCAACGGTCGTCTTTCGAGACCGTGCCGTGCTGAGTTGTCATATCCAGCCTTCGAATGAGACTTATATACTTCGCTTCATTCAGTTGACCCATGGTATGTACAGTGTTGCCTACTTCGTTTCTCTTAAGAGTTGATAACGGAGCCCGTGGTCTGAGTTCATTCTTCTAACTTTGAGGTTGCTCGATCCCGGTTCTTGATGTCAAATACCGACATCGGCAGTGCCAATCTGGCTGTCTCCCCGGACAGATCCGCGCGTTCGAACTCTCAGGATTTTTTGAGTTTCTCTCTGGTTCTGCTCAGTTTCCGAGCTTTTCCGAGGGCTTGAATTTGCCGTGTTTCGTGAATTGGGATGCTAGTGTATGTGAAGAGTGTCCCACGGTGGTTGTGTTTTGTGTGAATTGCTGCACTGGCTGCGCTGCTGGGTGCTGTCTGCTCGGACGGGTGGAGCTTAGGTACGCGATCCGGGTCCGCGTTCTGGACCGTGTATATAGCATTGCGGCCCGAATGCGGTCGCGGAACGCGACCTGGCGTTCTCAACTTTGCGTGCCATGCCATCGCTATCTGCTCTTGGGGATATATGATCTCCACCCCATGCAGATTTTTGTTCAGCAATGTGTTTTTGGATTGCACCTTTACGTGTGGTTTGTATCTCTCGGAAATTGTGATTCTCGATCGTGTTGTGTGACTTGTGTGGGCGATGTATGTAGTGTGGTGTGTACGTTTCCCCCATCACCTCTCTTGTCAACAAATCGGCTCGTTTGTATTTATACTCCTTTGAGCTTTGATCTTCGTCAAAACTGGCTTTTCTTCATTCTACTATCGTGGTAAATTTACTCTGCACTCGCTTGTGACTTTCAAAATTCTATTTCTCTTTTCGCTTAAAATTCTTTACCCATATGGTACCGGTAATCCTCGATGATGTTAGGTGACACTGCTTGGCGTGGATTTTGATGGTGATAGTGTGTGGCTGCTGCTGTTATTCGCGTGCTCGTCGGCTACACTGGTCCGACGGCATGCGTTGCGCCTGATGATTTCTGGAGTTGGGGTTGTCGTGCTCGTGCGACGGCGACCGACGGGTAGCGTGCATGCGTCCATTTTGTGCGTTGCGTTGTTGCAGTGGATTGGGGTGGTCCCCAACGTGACCCACCTGGTGCAATATGTGCATCGGGATGCCCTCGTCTGCGCCTTCTCCTGGGTCGCTTTTCCCAGTGGTTTCTGAACATATGAAAGATCTTGCCGTATTTAATATTGTCAAATATGGGCTTATTATTTTTCCAAAAATCCTCATCGCTAGAATCGCGATTATTGATATGGCGGCTGCCAAAATAAGATACGTTGTGAGGCTATCCTCCAAATTAATAAATTTTTTCGATACGTTTCGTACTTGCTAATCTCTCGAGCCTTCGAGATAATGTCGCGTAGACTCGGTGCTGCTTCCAGTGCCTCAATGTGTGTTGGTGCCAGCGATATCTGGTCCTGTTGTAATGTGACTCCCAATGCCTCGAGCAGGTGGTCTCGGTCGATCTCCCGTTCATGCTTGCTCATTAAATGTGATACATTCAGGTCCAACTTCTGGAAAATTGGCGCAGATTCAGATATAATAATTTCTTTAGATGCTGTCAAGCGTGCGTTGGCTGTGACTGCCATATATCCCGGTAATAGTTTCAGAATTCCCGAACCATTGATAGGTATCGACAAGTACTCGCTTCCTCGACATTGTATGAAAAGTCTCTCATCATTCAGTGTCGAGAACACCCATGAGTTCGGTTCGTGGAGTCTCATCCAGTAGGTTTCCTGCATCCTCGTCACTCTGACGTCACACTGTGTGATGTCTGAGATTGTTCGATTCAGAGCCATCTCAATTTCGCAAGAAGATCTCTCAATGAGTTCCCTAACCGGTGGGTAATTTTTACGAATCATCGCGTCACGGAGTTCCGTGCAATCCGCCAGATTGCTGCGATGGAAGCTTATATATGCGTTTGCGACGGTATCTATCGCGAAGAAGTGACGTTAAGGCCACACGTAAGCGAATGTGTCTCTATATTTAGAACTCATCTCTTCCAAAATTGGGAGGGCTGATGCTCTATAGAGCACATACTCGGCTAGGTCAAGAAGTGGGATTTCCAGTGGATAAATCATCGTTTTGTTCATCAATATCATAGATGTTCTTGAAATTTTTTCTATTTCCGCAATCGATTCGTTACCTGAAATTCTTGGAAATTTCACTTCTTGGAGGGCACTACGGATGGCTTGTTCTGATCTCTCTATAGTTTCCGGTGTCATAAAATGGGGATGAATTGTACCCTGAGCGGCGAATGATACAGTTTCTATTAGAGTTCTGACGTCTGATGAATATTTATTCGCTAATGCCTGGATGAGTTGGATGGTATCTGAGCATACCGCATTATCGGTTAGGTTATTCAAATTTCCTCTGACTTTTGCTATTGCATCTTGAAGTTTGGCTAATTTCATGGAAATTTTGCCTAATTCACTCTCGATCAATTCTGTTTGATTAGCCAGCCGTTCTGCTATACGTCTCGTATCATTCGCTCTCGTTTCAATGACATTCCTGAGCTCACTCTCTGAACGTTCATCGAGTGTCCCAAACATTACTTTCATGCCCCTTCCCATGACCGGAAGCCACGACCGGCGTGTACGAGTATTTTTAAAATTAAGTGTATTCAACATATGATTCTCATCCTTGCTCGTCTCGACGATCTGCCCGTGGATTGAGTTCAATTGCGCGTTATGTAGTTTTTCGCTGCAGGCTGTGCTGAGTTGGACCCATGCTTCCCTCAATGTGTCTGCGGTCGATGCCAAATTGTCGAGTTCTATGCGCTGGACGATCTTCCACGTTGTTGACGTTGTAAACAGTGAAGCCATGCGTTCTACGAGTACTCCCGGTGTGTGTTCCAACCGTGTTATGAATTTGCTCTGCTGCGCGCCTCTGTCTGTACTGTGGAGGAAAATTTTCTTTGCAATACTTTATCGTATGAAAATCAATTTCTCAACATTTTCAAAAAGTGAATCGGTTTGAATTTCGGTTTGTAATGCGAATTTCGTCCCTGGGCCGGAGTAATTCCTACGACCGACAAGGTCGAAGTCGCTTCCTTACTGTTTTCATGATCTCTTTTGCTACAGAAAAATTGCGCGAGGCTGATTTCCTTCTGAATTTCCGTACTGTAGGTTAATTTCGTCGTCTTCAGCGGCTCGTCCCTGGGCCGAAGTAGTTCTTACGACGGCCGAGGTCGAGTCTGCTGGGACATCAAGTTTTTCTTCTGAGGTTTTTAAAATCAAAACGTCAGCTTTTTGCATTGAAAAGTTGGCTTCGGCCATGTCAGTCTTGACCTCTGCGCATCTCTTGATTTGATCGATGCGGACCACTTTCGTGATGTCATCGTTTATGAGAGTTGCATTCTTCGTTTTGTAATTTATATCTACAATTTCATATGGCCCTGTATATTGGGGGGCTAATTTATGCTCAATTGGTAATTTTAGTACGTAGACTAATTCGCCTTCGCGAAAATGGCATGAATTCGAGGCTTTCATATCGTAGTTATGTTTATAGCGATACTTAGCATAATTGGCATGGAGGGCAGCCAGGATCTGGATTTGTTGTAGTTCAATCCTTCTGTCCTCTACATAACCGTCGTAGGTCGGTGGGTCTTCCTGTTGTTTGCCTGGTCCTGGCAGCCTGACGTTGTGACCCAGTATAAGAGTGAATGGAGGGTAGCCTGTCGACGCGCTCTCCATGGCGTTAATCGAGAACTGTGCCATTGGTAGTACTTTGTCCCAATCCGACCGGTCCTTGGCGAAGGCCTTGAGGAATTCAGTCAACGTGGCATGCATTCGCTCAATCATGCCGTTACTCATGGGGAGTATGGTGATGTGTTATATTTCCGTATACCAAAAGCTTCTGCGAAATCTTCCAAAATTCTATTAATAAAGTGTTTGCCCATGTCGCTCAAAATTGAGCCGGGTGGTCCAAAGTAAGCAATTACTTTGTCCAATAGTCCTCTCGCTACTTCGTGAGCTGTTGCATGACGCGTTGGTATCAGAATGACATATCTTGTCAGCTGATCCTGGACTGATGTGCTTGTAACCATTTTTCGAAGGGCACGGTGGCGTATAAAAATCAATTGCAACTTCGTCAAACGAGCGTGCTAGTGTGTCAACCAGCCTCAGTGGCAGGCGTACTTTTTGGCGTACTAATTTGTCAATTGCGCACCCGTCACATCGCTCGACTGTACTCTTGACATCTTCACGCATGGTCTCCCAATAATAACTGCGCGCGAGTTGATTGTACGTTTCATTTATCCCGCGGTGGGCTCCGTTCGTCGAAGCGTGAAATTCGTTGATGATTTTGAATCGATCGCTTGCTGGAGGTACTTTGAGGTTGTGTTTGAAGAGCACAGCCTTGATAGGTAATCCTTCAAATACTTGTTCAAATAATGTAACTATCTTCGGCCACAGAGTTGGCGCAAAAATCTGATTATCCTGTATCATCTCTATGCTCTTCAAACCTCTCTTGCGGACTAAATTTTTCAAATTTTGTAATACCTTTTTGATGTCTTTTTGTAATGGCTTCTCGCCGATATAATTTTTTACGGAAGCTGCAAAGATGCTCAAATTGCCTGCTTGAAATTCGTGAATGTCGCCAATTGAAAAGTTCCGCGTTTGCATCGTTTTTGCCTCGATATAATCCCTCTCAAGCAGCGAAGCAATCGTTTCAGTATTTGTATGCCCATCACATGACGCAAAGAATGCCACATTCTCTCTGTAGCGAAATGCATGCTCGTCTACTGTAAGCAGTTTTTGCAGAGTTTGTGCTAGTTCCCCCAATGCCCATGGTGGCTTTTCGCGCGGCGGCCGGGATTTTATGACTTGGTATTTGTCAAGCGCTGACGTGGACGCTTTTGCCCGCAATGCCTGCTCCTCGAGGTGTGATTGAACTTGAATTATTTCTTGCTCAATGTCCCTTGCGCTTACTAATTCCGCGGGTTCGGGTGGCGCATTCGTTTTGCTATCGCTGGGCTCGCGGTTTTCGTCATCGAGCTTCTCGGAATCCGCGTTGTCAGAACTCGGTGTGGGCAGGAGAGGCGTGAAATGCTCACCTGGCATGTCCAGGTGCAGGTGTACCAATTCTGCGGAGTCGTTTGCAATAGTTTGTGAATACGAAATTTCGCCGAATGCGTCCAGCGCGTGAATGCAGACATTCTTATCATAGAGTCGCGAATATAAGAATATGCAATCGTCATTGCCATATTCTTCATCGCTAGTCAAAATTTTTATCGTTGACTCTGCGTCTATGCATTCTCTCAATAATGCCTGACCTCTTGTCAAAAGGTCCCTTCTCATTTCACGTGCGTGGATCTCTAGCTTTTCGATTACAATCAGGGGCCAAAATAGGCAGTTGCCCTTGGGTAAATTTGGTATATCTACGACTCTCTGCAGCTTTATATGACACTCTGCACATGAATTGTATGGTAGAAATTTCTCAAACTTCTCGTCTAGCATTGGTACGTTTTCGGGAAGTTGTGTAAGCATCTCACCCTCTGTTGTTGATTCATTCGCGGCGGTAGTTGTGTCGAGCGCAATCCTTTTGTCACGTATCCCGTCTGATGTCTCCCTGCATGATGTTACGGGAGTCGAGTGAGTTGAGGGCACATCCCGAGTTGGCTCAACTGAGTCCAGTGGGGGCGGGCTCTCTCTCTCTCTCTCTTGGAACTGTGGCTTATCGTTTAGTGGATTGGACTCTGCACTTGTCTCATTACTCTGTTTCTTATTGCGATGTATGATTCGCTTGGTGCGATCATCCGACGGATCGAGAATCTGTGCCGGCTCGGTCGTTGCGTTTATGAACAATGGGCCCCCTTCACCTTGCGCCAATAAGCTACCGCTCGCGTCGCGCACTCGAAAATCGACATAATACCCGCTGACGGGTTTGACCGGAATTGCTGCATTTTCTCTCTGGTTTTGTGATTGAGTTTGACTTTCATTTTCCGGATTTTGATTTTGAAAATTTGGGACTGCGTCCTGAATGATCTCCATGCTCTTAATTCTCGGAAATTCTACCGTTCCTGTATTCTGGTTTTCTAAAAATATTTTTGAAGCGTAATCGTGATCTGGGATTTGATATACGTTTGGTGTAACACCCTTCTGTATAGAATGAGATAGAATTATTGTTTCTAACGGGGGATCTTGCAGCAATTCACTCCCCCCGTCGGATCTCTCTGCCCTTTGATATTGATCCACGGTTGTCTCTCGGACTGCGTTCTTATTTGCCGACTCGCGTGTGTGGGTATTCTCAGTGCTCGGGTTCTGTACTAACGATGATTCGAAGGGTCTTGACGAGTCAGCGGTTGGTTGCGCTCGCAGCTGGTCTTGGATATTGAGAGCTGGGTACCGGTCTCTCAGGCGTTTCGATGACCGCGTCTTCTGAAAGACTCTTCTGGGCCTGTTTTGCTTTTGCGGTTTTTGACTTGCTTCTATTTCGGATGTCGATTCGCATGGATTCTGCGGTATTATCTTTCTCGTAGGCTGAGCTTCCGCTTCAGTTGATTCAGTTTCGACGATCTTTGATTTTTCGGCGCCTACTACGCGATGCGCGCGTGTTTTTCGTACTTGATTTGACGGAAAATCGGTCCTTTCGGGTGACTCCTGTGCCTCTTGCTGCTCGGCTAACGCGTACAATTCACCACGCGGGAGTTCTGGTTTAATTTCCCCTTCTCTGATCACAGGATTTCGCGATAGAGCATCAGCCGCATCATTGAGTTTTCCGGACCTATATTTTAGAGTGAACGAGAAGTCACGAATCTTGGCCTTCTGACGACAGTATCTTGTGTCATTCTTCGCTCTGTGAAGGTGACATAAGGGTTCGTGATCAGTGATCACTTCAAAGTGTCTGCCGTATAGATATGGCTGGTAAGATTGGCACGCGTGTACTATACTTCCAAATCCTTTATTGTAAGTCGGCCACTTCAGTTCTGCTCCTTTTAGAATTCTCGACGCGTTTGCTACCGGTCTATTATTTTTGATATCGCCGATTGTCAATACGGATCCCACAGTCCAATCGCTACTGTCGGTAAAGATGATGTACTTCTCATTTCCCGAGATTTCCGGACTCGCTAAAACGCTATCCGAGCATAACGCGTCGCGTAAACTCTCGAATGCCTGTTGTTGCTCTGGACCCCACTCAAATGGTTGGTCTTTTTTCGTCAGATCAGTGAGGGATTTCGCGATCTTTGCGTAATTCTCGATGAATCATCGGAAGTATCCCGTTAACCCAAGAAATTGCCTGACTTTGCGTACGCTCGTGGGTGCAGGGTACTCGCGCACTGCTTCCACTTTCTTGGGATCCGGTTTGATTTTGCCATTACCGACGATGTGACCTAGAACCTTGGCCTCGCGTTTCAGAAATTGACATTTTTTTGGTGATATCGTGAAATTCGCTGCGATTATGCAGGACATGAACTTCCGGAATTTTATTTCGTAGACTTCTAGCGAATCTGCCCAAATATACATATCGTCGCAATAGGTGGCTACATCTTCCGGCGAAAGTCCGGCCATTGCCATGAAGACGGCTTCATTAGAAGTGTCTGGACCCCCTTCCATCCTTTGCGCTATTCGTGCAAATTCCATGTGCCCTAATGGTGTGCTTATCGCACTGTACTTTGCCGACTCATCATCCATCTCGAGCTGATAAAATCCGTTCAATAAATCAACTACCGTTATATAGCGAGCGTTCGATAGTTGATCGATTACATCCGCGGTGAATGAGAGTGGCTGGCATGTGCCTACCGTGTCATCATTGAGCGGGCGGAAGTCCGCGACGAAACGGTACCTTTTTGTCCCGTCTTTGTCCGGTGATTCCGGTACTAAAAAACAATTTGACCTCCAGGGCGATCTGGAAGGGCGCAATATGCCGAGATCGCGTAATTTTTTTACTTCTTCTATCATCGGGCCCCTCAGAGCGGGTGGCAGTCTATACCTCTTAGCTTTGAATGGTTTTCCCGATTTCAAAGTTATTTTATGTTCTATATTCAGACTCGTGGCTTCAAGTGGCTCGCCTTCTAATCCAAAACGCCACGGGTCGATGCTTATAAGTCTGCGCACGTGCGCAATCTCCTCTTCACTGCATCCCTCGGTCTCCACTAGTGTAATTATAATTTCTACTCGCTTGGCCACTGCCTTATCGCGCGCGTTCTTATCACTACTCTGCGAGTTCTCAGAAGTTAGCTCCCTAGCTGAGCCTGATCCGGTAAATAATCTGCGAATACAATGAACCGCGTCTTCCCCAATGACACGTTTCTCTTCAACATTTTCTCAGGGAATTACTCTTGAAAACTTCCTCAACTTTACCGCTGGGGTATCAATATAAATGGTTCTGTATGAAGTATTCACTACTTCTGCAATTCCGTGGCCATTAAAATTCTTCGTGACAAACTTGCCAAAAAGGACTCCGTTCACTAAATGTGTGCGTGGCACCCAGCCTTCTTTTACTTCGTTCAAACCCTTGAATTTAATCATTCGTCTGAGGGCGAAATTACATGACCGGAAAAATTTGGCCGGAACGGTAAAGTGATTCGGCCGGAAGAAATCCGACCAATCAGAGCGAAGCCGTCGCCGGAGAAACAGACGATTCCAATATACATGGACGGAAAAAATACCAGAACGGCCGGTATCGTGAATTTTGCAATGCGAATTATAAAATGTATGGAGCTTTTGACGTGGCTTGAGACTGTCAATATCGATTATTGGTCGATTATTAATCGGTTTTAATAATTAGTACAAGAGATCTATACTGCTTTCCCGAATGATGATTAGATCCGGACGGCAAAATTCGACTTTTTTCCGTCCATGTAAATTGTAGAACCCCATATTTGCCAGCGACGGAAAGTTTGTTCAAACATCAACAACGATAGCTCATCAAAGTTTATATTTCATACGAATACCTTATATTATGATAAAGCTATCTACTGATGTAGATTATGAAGTTTATAGATTATTCCGAGTCGTTAGAATGTAGAACTGTGAATAGAAATCATTGAAATATCATTCGATGTCAGACCTAACCTCCACAAGTAGCAGACTACAATTTTTTTCCGGCGGCTTTTTTCCCGTTCCGGCCGAATTTTTTCCGGTCCTGTAATTTCGCCCTGACTCTTGGCGGTAGCTTGATTTTCTCTGTGCATTTGAAGGGGATCGAAAAGTTTTCGAATTCAAGGCAGCGGGCTCTGGGGTTTAATTAACCTCCAAATTCAGTTAAAAAGTCCCATCCGATCAGTCCATCACAATCTAAAAGTATTGAATCGGGGACTACGTGGAATTGCCATCGCATGCCGTTTATATTCATTATAATCATTCTCATTGAATAAAATGCTCCTTCTGCTACGCCATTAATGCTTAGTATTTCCGATTTGTCTATATCCTCAAGGTTTTCAACTTTACTGGCTTTAATAATGCACACATCTGCTCCGGAGTCTATGTATAAATTACATTTTCCGTTCTTCGCTTCTTGGCTTTCGAAAGTTGCAACTGGTGGCATTCTGCCGGTCTTCAAAAATTTCATGGATACCTTTCGAATATTCGCCTGGGTCAATGTTTGAGAATTCACTGTATCATCGCTATCGTTTGATGTTATTGAATTCGACTCATCATCACCTGACGTATTCTCGCTTGATAGTGAATCGTTCTCTATCACTTGATCGCCAATGTCGCGATCCATCGACGACGTATCGATTTTTACGTCATCAATGCGCCCGTCGCTTGGGGATCGCGGCGGACGTGTTGTTAGTTTAAATAACCATTCGCGTTTTGCGTGGTCTGGGGTCGGTGCTGGGTCTGCGGGGCTTGGGGTTGCGATTGCGACGCTTGGTGTTCTGATTGCGGCGCTTGCTGATCCGTATTTTGCCGTTGAGGGTAGTTTCGATGTGACTCCCGTTATTTTCGCTCTGGGGTTGTGTGTCATTTCGCGATTGATAATTCCTGTTATATCCCCCTCCTCGGCCTCTACCCCTATATCCGCCTCCTCTGTCGCGATTCGTGCTCGGGCGATCTATGTAGACCTCAGCTTTCTTAAAATCCGCTTCTAATTTCCAGCATACTTTCGCATCGTGGCCCGGTCTTTCGCAGTATTGACACGTTTTGTCATCATTCCGCTTCTTGTAACATTTCGCCTCAACGTGGCCCATAAGGTTGCAATATGGACACATGACTTGTGAGTCTGCCATCTGAATATTCGCGGAAATTGGCATAGCTTTGGGTCTTGCTGAGTCCTCTGAATTTGGGTAGTTTTTGCGCTGCAATGCAGCTTGTTGAGCGAATTTGACTGCTTCGCGAATATTGCCCGGACGGTTGCTTCTCACGACGCCTTCCAACTCTGAGCCTATACCTATCAAGAACCGTGTTAGCGCTGCCTCGTCGGCGTCTCGTGTTCGAGATTCTATCTCGGAACGCGTGTACTGCGATTTAGAGTCTGCCGTGCTTTTGAATTTATTCAATATTTCCTGTATCCGCATTCCGTATGATTCTAATGCTCCATCTTTTCTCTTCGCGCAGGTTTTCAGTTCGGACATAATATCGTCCAGTGACTCTACCATCAAAAACTGCTCCTCTAATTCTTTCAAAAAAAGGTCTACTGACTCAAATTTCAATACCGCCGATCCAAATAATGTCCTGGCGGTTCCTCGTAATTTACTCGCGATGTTCATTAGAATTATACGGTCTGCTTCGGGACCACCAACACTTGACGCAATTCTTACTGCTGTACAGAACGCATCCAATGAGTCTCCTTCTCCGTTGAACTCACCCACGCTTTTCAACACTTCGTGAAATTTGTCCCGTTGAATGAGTTTGACGCTGGGTTACACGCGTTTGTTCTTCGGCAATTTGGGGGTGTATTCTTTGTGTTTGCGTTCCGGTAAGGGTGGGATTCTGTCGTGAAAATCTCTGTGTCGTAGCTTGGACTAGTCTATCAGGTCTCATATGATGACCCGCCTGTGATATTCCGTGATTTGGCTCAGAATTTTGCTATGTGTAGCCATTGCGTGGTGAGTTATTGGGATATTGGTATATTCGTGGTGTACTGCAATGATGTATCGAATTTTGCTGTTGATTCACATTCTGACTCTACCGGTTATCGCCTATATTGACTTTTTCCCATAGTTCCGCTATTTTCGTAAAACTCATTCCACGGAGAATATTTTCGAGTGATGGTCCGTACTGACCGGGGGACGATTTTCTGGCGAACACAGCGTTCTCACGAATCTGTTGGTTTCCCGTTAAGTTCTGATTTGTTTGATTTTGCGGGAGATTGTTCCGTATGAGGTTCTAATCTGACTCATTTGGTAAAATTCCACTGTTCAACGGAAGGTCCCATGGAGTTTGGGGCACTACATGGGCGGTGGCTACTGGTGTGTTCGATCTGGAATTGTTTTGGCTTCTAAGTACATTTGTGTGATTATCGGGATTTTGATTTCTGAGTAAATCTGTGTTGTTTTCGAAATCTTGGTTTCTGTGTGAATTTGAATTGTTTTCAAAATTTTGATTTCCAGGTAAATTCGTATAGTTTTCGGAATTCTGGAGGTTATTGTCACACGCAATTTGTTGAACGTTTTGAGGTTGAGTCTGCTCCGGCATGAGTGAAAAGGTATCCGTAATTCTCATCATCGATTCGTGAGATGGCTGTTGTTTGCACAGAAATAATTGTCCATTAGGCCCGGTTAAATGAAATGTCTCTGGGTATGCAGTCATTGGTACTTCATTGCGTATGGGTGTTTGGATCGGGTTGGCTCGTATTGGGGACTCCTCTACCAGAGGGTTGGTCGTTCGCCATTGTTGGTATGTAGGTCCCGTATATTTGCCTCAAGGGCTATTGCATCGGCTGTTCTCTAAGTGTTCATCCTCGTCTCTTTCATTGTTAAACGCACTCGCATCCATTCCCCACGCTTCGTTCTGCTCATTTTGTTCGAAGTGCCAGTTTCCCGTGTAATTATAATCATCATTCAAATCATCGATGTTGTCAGGTTCATCGCCCTGATTCTGTCTCTCATACATCTCGGGGCAGGGGTGATTCGCTTTTGGCATCGTTCCCGAGCGGTTAATATTTTCCTTGCTTTTTGATTTAGAGAAAATGTTGAGCATTCTCGACATGGTGGGCAATTCAACGATTTGACTTGGGAGCAAATGCGAATGCGCTATCTAACTTACAGAAAGAGGCGAAGGTGAATTGTATATAAAGCAGTATTTACGCAGAACAGATGTGGCAGACAAGGGCGACGATGACTACGTAGAACTGCATTCCACCACGCTCCTCGGTTGATTGTATGAGACGGACGCTTATCTCCCGCTGACACGATGATATTCGAGCTCGATGATCCTTTGCGGTTGTGAATGGATAATCCACCAGGACTGCGATTCCGTTGGTTCAGTTTGTTCTGCCTATTATCTTTCACTTCGTCCCTTTTCGTTATAGACACTCTCGTTACAACAGGCAGAACCGCGGGAAATTTTTCAAAAATAAATTTTTCAACTTTTTCAAAAAAGAACCCCGTGGAAAACGACTCCACCTAGCACCAAAAGAGATGTGACGTGGGTAGGCGCTTTCAGAATGGACACGAGCTATACCAAGTGAATAGTGACTTTAATGGAAGTATTGAAGTGAGAGAGAGTGTCCGAATTGTTAGATTGGTCTGAGCGGTCTGACGCGGCGAGGCCCGTCGTCCACGATGATGGGTCGCGACGCGCCTTTGCGCTTTAAGGGGAAACGCGCAAGTTTCCGTCAGGAAAGCTGACGATGCACTTGCGACGGATGGTGCATCGTCGGCGTGGCGCGGGAGGTGGAAGTCTCATGCTCGAAACTCCCCACGTCACAAGTCATGAAGTTCCCCGTTGTAAGGACGCCAATAACGTCCTGTAGGCATTCTACGAAATATGCAACGTTACGCGGGGAAGCTTGCCGTCTCATACCGAGACGCTCCCACCATAGATTCATTAAGAAGATTTGCTAGACTGTAAATGAGGGAGAAAAAGAGAGATGTAGATAGTTGATATAACGTGACAATAGAGGGTAGAAAAGATTAATTTTTCGTTACTCACAGAGTTGGTGGTCGTTTTGTTGATATATTTTTCTCGAAAAATATGTGAAGATCTGGAACTGCTGTGGAACACGTTAACTTCACTCACGACAAAGTTGTATACTAAAGTCGAGCATGTAAAACATTCGTATTTTTGCTTGGAGATACAGAATACTTCTCCCATTATTAAATATAATTGACTCAAATTGGAAATGTCTGGGACGGGGTGGGGAAAAAAGTTCTTTTTCAAAAAGGTAAGCGAAGGTACAGGTGCAAAAGAGAGCGTGGTGGTGCAGAAACAGCGAATCGAGAGAAGTTGCTCGACCGGTGTTTGTAGAAATTATTCAAAAGAAGTTCTCTGCGAAGTGAAAATACATTTTGAGCGAAGAATCGATAAATAGCTGGCTCGGGTAGAGAGCAACGGGCTTGACCGCTGCTCGCAGGAAATGATATTTCGAGCGAAGACCAGGTATGAGAGAGAGGACTGAAGTATAGTCAGCGCGAAGGAGAGAGAGAGAGAGTAGCTGAAAGAGTGAAAGACTTCTCTCAAAAATATGAGCTCGATATTTCTCAAATATTATTTTGGATGATCAATATATGTGCGATCCAATCCGTTATGCCGGGATAGGACTGCAGGGTTAGTGAGCAGTTGCCTATCCTCGCAATGTATTTCGTCAGGATCCCGCAAGCAACGATATTCTTATGGGCGGGAGTGAAAAAAAAAGACGAGCGTGGATGAGTGAAAGAGTACAGTTTGCCTATCCTCACAATACATTTTGTCAGGATCCGCGCGCAATGCTTTTCTTATGGGGAAAAGTGAGAAAAAGGTTTGACTTACTTTGTTTCCCCCGACTTCTTTCCCTACTGCAAGCAGCTATCTAAAAGCATAGGCGCTAATGGCAAGGAATTCGCCTCGATTTTTCGCTGTACGGCCGGCAATTCCGGGATAGCTGCCGCCCAAAGCACACCTCCCTGTATACATCGCACAGTGGGCCAAGGAATTCTTGAAGAACTCGCCATTACGTGGATTTGCAACCAATCGACATTGCGCAAACAGGAGACTTTTAGATGAATGAGAACAACCTCCTGCGTCTGCGCATATGTCGATTGGTTGCAGATTCACATGAAGGCGGATTGATCAAGAATTTCTCGGCCTCACTGTGCATCGTCGCCGCATCACTGTGCTCTAAGAGTTGACTTCGAGTCCGGGTCAGTGTAGTGGCCCCGATGTGCGAAGCAAAACTGTGTCTTGTGTATGTGTGTGCGTCACAAAACTGAATGTGTGACAGTGTGAGTGGGTCAGCATCCCGCAGCAGTACATTTCTCCCAGCCCAAGCGCCCTGGACAAATATGTGGGCTGCGGCATCGTGCTGCCTACGTGCTGAGTCGTTGGTTTGCTGTGCCTGAATTAACTGTGGTGCTGAGACCGTGGTCGCTGGGTAGACGTTGGAAGCGGCACAGAAGTCGATCTCGAGACGCGGCGAGTGCGCCCAAATCCCCCCTCCCCTCAATGGACGCTTGCCCCATCGCGCCCCACATGCGGAGAGTCATGTCGTTAGCTACCGGGCAGTCTGTCCCCCACTGGACGACGTGGTGAGGCCCTGAATCCACCGCTTCTCTACGTTGTCGACAGGTCCAACCAGCTCCCCGCGTCTAGGTTAGATGTTCGACCTGGCCATGTTGGCCCATACGGTTAGTTGAGTCAGCCAATTTTGTATATCAGCTTCGACTTCCGGAGACGGAGACGCGGAGAATTAGAGGAATATGGGTCCGCCGCGTGGGGACAGTCCACGCCCCTTCCCGAGTTAGCTCCGCCCAACATGTATATGGGCATTTTCGCGTCAGCTGAAAGATGTTAAATTCAAGTGTGCATATATGGGCATTTCCGCGATAAAGTGACTATTTTTCAGTTCGAGTTTTCGGACAATCAACGAACATTTGATGCATAGATCCGCCACAGATGGCGCTGTGAATAAGATTTATCGACTTGTGAGTTGGGGAAATAAAATTCTAATAGTGATGAATCCGTTTATATTTTCATGAATTCTATGAGTGATCATCTGCTGCAATCGATTCATACCGGTGACCGCGATTTTCAGGTGCTCCCAATTTGCTCCACTGTCCCGCCCCCCGTGGCGTGGGCTGACTGACCCAAATGGATAAGGTAACGCTGGGTGGGCTTAGAATTTTCCAGGAAATCCCCCTGTTGAGATCCCCCACATTATAAATGTGTGGAGACCTTTCTCGAGGATCTTCAAGAATCGCATACAAATATGTCCTTCCCTCTCCCCGCAAAACTCACCTGTGGGAGAAATTAGAGAATATCCCGCCAAAAAATCACATTTCTCCGCTCTCTTGCTCCACAGCTTGAACAGGACGCGTTTTCTCGAGGGAAGTGTAAAGACCTTCTTCAAAACCGCATAACAATATGTCATTTTCTTCTGACGAGAAACTCACCCGTTGGAGAGTTTAGAGGCTCCTCCGCCCTCAGGGGATTTATCCCATCGACATCCATGTAGGATTTATTCCCATAAACCATCAGAAGACGAATACAGAAGTAAAGAATCATTCCTTCTGACCATTCTCTTCATTCAAGTATAGTACCTTCGTCGCTGACTACTGATTCCCATGGCTTATCCCATCCCATTCCATCTCAATATCATCGAGAGAATGTTGAATGCATGAAAAAAAACGTAGCATTCTGATCAATGAGTTCCCGGAATGGTAAAATGTTCTCCTTCCGACAATCCAAGCTCACACAGCTGGATCAGGAACTTTAAATGATTCTGGATGATGTTTACTCGGGCACTGGTTCTGATCTGCTGAGAAGGAATGCACGATCATTCGCAAATCTTGAGACGAAATTCTAAGCCCTGTTCTAATTCATTTGACATTTTCTCTAAGTTATTGAGATATAATAGGATATTGTAAGGGCAATCGTCAGTCAGCGACAAGGGTACTATACTTCAATGGAAAGAATGATCAGAAGAGAAGATTCCGCACTTTTGTATTTGTCTCCTGTTGATTTAGAGAAATAAATCCTACATGGGTGTAGATAGGTGGAATTTGTCCAGAATCATGACTATGAAACAGAGGGCGGTTACAAAAAGAATACGATTATTGGCGGAGGGAAGTCTTATCTCTCCAACAAGTGAGTTTCACAGGAGAAGGGGAAGTCATACTCTTATGCAGTTGTACAAAATCTACAAGAAAGGTCTTCACACTCTTTTCGAGAAAACGCGTTCTGTTCGATCTGTAGAGCGAAAAAGCGGGAGGAATATGATTTTGGACGGAATAACCTCTAATATCTCCAACAGGTGAGTTTCACGGGAAGAGGAAAGGGCATATCATTCCGCAATCCTCCAAGATCCACAGAAAAGGTCTCTACACATTTTTCTTTATAATGGATCCTGTTCAAACTGTAGAATGAGGGAGTTTGAAAGGTGACAAAATACGCGTTTTTGGACATTTTTCAAAAATGGCCCGAGTGGCGATTCCGATTCCAACTGAGATATGACTCGAGAAGTTCTCAGAAACTAATCCAATAATAATCTTATGGGTGGTCTGCATCACAAATTTAGATACAGTTCCAGAGACCCGTGGTTCGAAGGCTGGCAGCTCGATACACTCGTCATTCAAACTTGAGTCGATGCATGGGGACTCGACATAACAAGATTCTCTTGTTTTCTGATAAAGAATGGGATGTACTTGCGAAACTATTACTGATGGGACACCGCGATTATGCGATGGGAGACATCACCAATATTTTCCCTCCTACTAGATAGCTCACAACATATAAAAAGTATATATTTCCACGATTGTTGAGAGTACATCTTCGAGCTTGAAGTGAATTCTATCTTCAAGTCAGAGGGCTAACTTGCCCTTGCAGAACTGGAGGAGATAAGCCATGTTACGCGCAAGATGTTGTGATTTCTCGAATTCAATGAGCCCCCATCTTTATCCTCTCCATTTTCAGGTCCTGATACCGTCACAACTCGGTTATGAAATCAAGTACAAGGAGTCTTGGTTCGATAGGACTTAATATATTTTGATTGCTACGAGAGATCCCGGCATCAAGTTGGACCGGGTGAATTACCTTGACTGTGGATTTGCTCATATCCGTTGTCATACCATTGGAAAAAACTAGTTGAGATAATTTGGTGTTCACCTATCCGACTTGAGAATGATTGGAGCATCACCGAGAAATAATGTGAATGATATAGACTTCGTTGTTTCATGGATGGTTTATTGCTTCGGTCATATGTATTCGAGGGTTGAGTACTTTGGGATAGAGGTACGTGCAGATTGTCGTAGTCGAGTGCCAGCGGGTATATCACTAGATTGTAGGTCCTCTTTGAGCATCATGAGTTTGTGTGATTGGCGAGAAGTAGCGCGCTGCATCAACTTCAGACACTGGGGTATGATGTCATCTCTCATATTGGTGATCTTCCGTTGAATCAATCCCACCTGAAAATAAATGAGTTATTAAGATGCTGCCTATTTTGATGTTTGATGAGACGACCAACTCACAGGGGCTCAACGTATCTCGACACAGCAGTAACAATGAGAGTCTGGAGGAGTTGTCAGAGGAGCGTAGTAAGATCCGCGTGATCACATATAAATTCGTACAGTACCCGCGGAAATGAATGGAACACGGATACCAAACTACACTTTCTGAACGAATCTTGTTCTTACATGAATCGATGATATTGAATTCGTGGATAGGCATTGGAGGTTTGATTTTTATTCTTGTATCTTTACCTCGGATTTCAGGCCATTTCTAATGAGAGATTATCGATCGGAGTCCGAACATCGAGTTGTTGATCAAGGGAGGAATGCATTTGACTGACATCGCGAAGGAAATGCCTGGACCCATGATTGAACTGGGAACCTTCTCTTTGCTGGGGAGATGCTCTACCGTTTAGCTATCTAGGAGCCGGCAGACTCTTGTCCCGATGTCATTCATATACATTAGCATTATTCTCTCAGTCGAGGCACAGAATTCAAATAAAACTCCTCAAACTTGAATCGTCCCCTCACATACATCGATAATATTAAATTCTTGAATCAACATTGAGAGACTAATTTTCATTTCTCTACTGTTGACCTCCGATTGCAGACCATTCTCAATGAGAAGTTCTCGATCGGGGTTCGATTTTCGAGATGTTGATCAAGAGAGGAAGGCATTCGATTGACATCGTGGGAAAAATTCCTGAGCCGAGGATCAAACTCGGAACCTTCTTCTTGCAGGCATTTCCCTCCCATGATGTCAGTCACATGCATCTTCTCTTTGATCAACATCTCCACGACTGAACCCCGATCGATAATTTCTCATTGAGAATTGCCTCCAAGTCTAACAAGGGGAGGTCAGGGTCTGCGGGAGCTGAAACTCCATACAAATTTCCTTACATACTGTTTGGAGCAAAAAAAATATACGTATTTTTCAGTTTACTTGAATAAGCCTCTAGAGCTTCAGGAGAAATATATCAAACCTGCAAATATACTAATGACTGTCCATATATGATCATACATGGTTATGCATGGTCATGGGCGGTGGACTCACAGACACTGAGAACATCCTAACTTGGTCAGATAGTTGGTGGCTTGATCTAATGTGGAGCTCAAAAATGTTACTTGAAGCACACAGGGTCCTCACATTGACTTATGAGCCTCATCCAAAATATGACAGTGGATCAATCATTCTCAAAGTCTCAAGCAAAGTATCGGCTCTTGTCCTTCCACTGGCAATGTATGTACATTCTTGCCCCTGTAGGTCGATTCAAATCCACAGAGATAGTGTGTATTGCTATCATTATATTCAGAATAATATCTACAATCCTCTGTAAGAAACACTTTTGAATTTTCTACATGATTATACGAACAAGGATGCGCCACTATCGAAAGATTGGGAGATTTTTACAAGCCAATTTCGACACACCAAGCCTCCCGAGACATTTAAAAGTGTTTCTTATAGAGGATTGCAGATATTACTCTGAATATAATGATAGCAATACACACTATCTCTGTGGATTTGAATCGACCTACAGGGGCAAGAATGTACATACATCGCCAGTGGAAGGACAAGAGCCGATACTTTGCTTGAGACTTTGAGAATGATTGATTCACTGCCATATTTTGAATGAGGCTCATAACTCAATGTGAGGACCCTGTGTGCTTTAAGGAACATTTTTGAGCTCCACATTAGATCAAGTCACCAACTATCTGACCAAGTTAGGATGTTCTCAGTGTCTGTGAGTCCGCCGCCCATGACCATGCATGACCATGTATGATCATATATGAACAGTCATCAGTATCTTTGCAGGTTTGATATATTTCTCCTGAAGCTCTAGAGGCCTATTCAAGTAAACTGAAAAATACGTATATTTTTTTGCCCCAAACAGTAAGTAAGAAAATTTTCATGGAGTTTCAGCTCCCGCAGACCCTGACCTCCCCTTGCAAGTCAACAATAGAGGAGTAAAAATCAGTCCATCGATGCCGGTTTACGGATTCT
This sequence comes from Eretmocerus hayati, assembly GCA_029851415.1. Lineage (NCBI taxonomy): Eukaryota > Metazoa > Arthropoda > Insecta > Hymenoptera > Aphelinidae > Eretmocerus > Eretmocerus hayati. The sequence continues at coordinate 47,808,938 of CM056744.1, forward strand.
ATATCATTGATGCATATACGAGGATGATTCGAGTTCGAGAAGTGTCATATGAATTCCACTCCTTGGCTGGAATAATGACTCCAATGATGTGAGTGACAAAGATCTGCCGGGCCCTCGATGGCTCAGCGGTAGAGCATCTTCCCGACAAGAAGGAGGTTCCCATTTCGATCTTGGGTCCCGACATCTCCTCCACGATGTTAGTCGAATGCATTCTTTCTTTCATTAACATCTCGATGATCGAAGCCCCGATCGATGGTGTCGCATCCTGAATGGCCTTAAATCCTTGGTCAACAATAGAGAAATGAATGTAGTCTTCCAATGCCCCTATACGGATTTGATATCATGGCAACATGGATACCTCCACTAAAACATCAATTACTCCGACCCCCTTGGGTCTACGGCAATTTTTCGGAAAGAATTTGAGAGATGGGGAAGAAATTCATCAAGTCCTGTCGCTTGGGGTGCTTTTTCAACTCGAAATTCATGGTTCTAGTTGGCTCCAAAGATTGAAAAATTTTCCATCTTGATCACTCATCGATCACTCATCAGGAAATCATGATAGCGCAGAACTGCTAACGAGATCTCGTAGCTCTTTCAAAACCTTCAAAATCGCCTATTATATATTGCTCTACGATTTTTCACACCTGAGTGACAAGCGATCAAGTGAAGAGAAATTGGTGCGCGTCGAGGGTACAAGTGGTATAATGGTATGAAGTTTCCCTCATTGAAACTGTCTCAAGACGTTTCGAGTGCATTCTTGAACAAACCTGACCCATATTGTCCGAGGCTTAAAAGGTCCTACGTCACAGTCGTGCATTACCCATATTTTCATATTCACTGTAAAAAGAAATCCTTAGAATCAGAGCGCGAGCCTTCTGAATTTCGGAAACACCGCAGTTTAGCAACCAGCTAGGTGAAAGTCAGCAAGCTCCCATCTGATCAAATTTTGAACTGAAATTGAGTAAAGCTCGTGAATAATCTTCAGATCTAAAGACCTTATCGACGATTAAAAGTCAACCTGAGGTTATACAGAGGTCAGAAAGATATTTATCATTTGTTCATCGAGATATACGCGCATTAAGGACCGAAATAAACGCCAACACACTGAATTTGTGCAAGGTGTTCTTCCAATCGCATTCTGTGCCTTCTTAAAAATAATTCACATCCAGACCTCATTCTGCTCGCATCCATCAAGCGTTCAAACGATTTCGTACGTTCAATTGAAGCGAGGCGCGATTGGACGCGCCAACTTCACTACCAGGTTGTTGTCGGTAGCAGAACCTCGAATAATGTGATTTTTTGGTGCTGTGAGTCAGGCATTAGCGGATTGAATGATGGTTTCCAGCACTGAATCGAGCCACGAATATTCAAATTGTCATCCAACAATCCGCCGCGGGTCATGTTCTGAGATAAGGCAATTCGTACACCAGTGCTACTCCCAATCTCCATTGCCTATACTTTCATACGTTTTCCCATATATTCCACAAGAACCGGCAAATTACAAATTTCCCGAGCTTGTTGTTAACGAAGTTTGGATACAATTTTCAAGCTTATTGATTAGGCCACTGTATGACAGCTCGTCGTTTTCGGGCTGTATTGCACGTTGTAGTGAAGCCACAATGCCTTATTATGAACGAAATTTGACATCGTGATGATTCTTCAATATTCCCAAAACTGTGCCCAAACTTCTCATACAAACGACGGAGGATTTGGGAGTTACTCTTTGCCGTGGATGAAAATGAAGGGAGGGGAGTCATAAAATTGTCGGAAATGAACATTTAGAGTAGCACTGGCACAAAATTCTTCACCCCAATTCTTAGTTGACTCGTTGCGGCTTTTGGGAAGACAATTCAAACTCGCGGATAGACCGAATCTATGTCTTATTAACGCAGTGTTGAACACATTACCGTCCAATTTTTTATTTCTAACTCATCACCAGCACCACATGAATAACATGATTGAGGTATCACCCACCGCTCGAGGTTATGCGATCAACAACAACGCGATAATGTTTAGGCGGACGCAATGCGCTTGGGTGCATCAAACTGCGCGTATTGGCCTCTATCGCATTCTTTTAAGACAATTCTCGAGAAAGTTATGTAATCCACAAACGGCGGAGAGGGTATGAAAATGAGTTTTGAAGATATTATATGATTGATATCGAGAAAATTCAAACTAACGATCAACTCAAACTTTTATGGCCGAAAAGCAAAATACAATACATCTATTGACATAAGAGTAATTCCACGTCAATTCAGCAAGGTTTTCTCCGACCATTTTTTTATTCCTCCATAGGTCTTTTTCCCGTTCCATAGTGTTGAAAAGAGACAGTTCCAACAGTTTATAGGGCCGGAGGAATTCTCTTGCATCACCTGGGTCCATATAAGTGGTTTTGCCATAAATCCAAGGCTTGAAACATTGCCTCGGCAATTTGCATATAACTTTTGACCATCCTCACCAATCATAATTCGGCTGACGGCATTCGAAAGAGGGGTCAAAAACCTATCGATTTACTACCCGCGAAGCTTTCTAAAAGCCATTCTGGCCCTTGCGAGACTCAAAATAACCTTGATTCACGGTGTAGCCCATATCTTTTTTGACCCCCCAAAAAAAACTTTCTAAATTTTTTTTCGATTGATATTATCCCAAACTACACGTGAGGAACATTTGAAGTATTTCTTCTCGAATATGGCTCCTCTGGAATTTTTTTTGTGCGTGAAAATGTCAAAAAAAGTAGAAAATGATTCATCATGAAGCCGGAACTCCTTGTAGAGCTCTAAATTCATTCTCATCGTATTTCCCGAGTCATTTTACATCAAAAATGTATTTTCTCAGAATCATTTGAGTCCTTAAAAGTCGTCAAAACACTGAAAAATCATTCGCAGAGCACATTTTCGAACAGAAAATGTCCTCACCAGCATGTTTATTAGGTTTTGGGCTCGTGGAACTATGTTTAAACGAAAGCCCTTGAAATTTCCTTCGAAACGACCTATTGTAAAAGTCTATTTGATGCAACAGGAGTGGATTTTTAGCCACTCGAATCAAAACAAGAATGTCAAGAATGAAATCTGTGAGCGCTTCGTAGCCTTGTGACGTCCGTCTGTCTATTCCATTTAGCTGAACATACCAACATTCATTTTTCGAAAGAATATTCCAGAGCTTCCTCTCTCTTTCGTACCTATGCTGCGCTCGGCTCAAAAAGGGACACAGCAATAAAAGCTCCGTGCTAGCCTGGAGCGTACCTGCACTGAGCGCATGACTGTATAGTTATACTCGATATTAGCCACTCTAGAATTCCTTGGCAGATTCTCGAAAATATGTACACCTCAGTTGAAATTTCCCCACCCCACCAAAAGTGAAACTCGCAGCCTGAGTCTGTTTTCACCTACAGTCCTTCAGTCAGTCATAGTCAGTCAGTCTGTCTGTCATGGTCAAGTAATTCGCGAGTTGCCCTCGGATATCGCGCGCGTCTGTCCGTGTCTGTCAGAAAAATTCAAAATCTGTGAAACTCTGAATCTGTTCTCTGTATCTGTCGATCGTCCAGAAAAAGTTTGAATCCGTTTCTGCATAAAAAAAAACTTCAATCCGGTTTGTTGAATGAAGTAAAAGTCTGTACGAAATTGAAATCAGACAAATACCAGTCCTGTGAAAAACTGTGTGAATTGGTCCAAAACATCATTTATCATAAAACGCTGGATATAGTTATTGGAAATCTGCCTGGTAACTTGTAAGTTATTTTGTGAACTATGTGAATAAATTTCATCTCATTTAATTTCAATTTTTATCCAATTTTATTTAACCATCAAATCAATTCTGATTCAATGTTCGTGATGAACTATTTCAATTTGAAAATATCTCTGGAAGAATAATAACTCGATCTCGTTTGATTTTATTTTGTCGGAATTCCAAAATCATTTCTTCGTTTTCGATTTTCTAAATACTTCTTTGCTGAACTCCTGATAAATCTTCTGATTAAATCTCAAATCTCGAGGTCGTTAATATCCAAATCGGTCCTGATTCCAAAATCTGATCATTCGAGAAATTCGACCATTCACAGCGACCCAGAGCGCACGTATGTGCAAGAGCCAGCTCTAAAAGCCGTAAACAAATCAAGTAACGCATCCTGACGTTACAGAAAATGGGGGCTCAGCCGGGATTTTACGGCATCGCTGTTTGATTCTCGGTCATTTTCCTCAATTTACACCTCATCAAAGTTGTCATTTATTCCAGCAATATTCTTGGATTCATCACAGCGCTTGAAATTAGAAACTCATTGCCAAATACTCTGTTATTTTTTGGATATTTCGTACAATCTGCTTTAAAAAGAAATAACGATACTCTTCTTCATTTGCGCTGATTTGTGAAAAGAAATCGAAATCCTTCGAATTCGCATATTTTCCTGCCCGTTTCTAGAAGATTCGTGAGTTTTCTGAACGCTCCCTCAAGTGGGCAATGTACAGGTTATCCCCGAGTGAAAGTAATTGATCGCGAGAACAGCAACACGCTCGCGCTATTGCCTATACCTGCATTCCTTCAGGATTCATCAACCCGAGTCGTGTCATTAGTTGTCTGTATACCTGTATCGAATAAACGGTGCACCAAGAGAGACAAATAAATCTGACCACAAACTGTATCGAAAATTCAAATTCACTTGGCATCGGATGAATATATGAATAGTTGTTCCCTCTCAAAACTATATACCAGAATATCAAAATGAGTGTCAATAATGATCCAAGTTTTGAACTTCTCAAATTAATTATTGAAAAAATACCCCAGTTTGATGGTCATGATATGTCCGTTGACGATTTCCTTGATGAATGTGCGACATCATTTTCAATGATAGAACCCGAATATGAAGAGTTTTTTGTCAGTTTTCTTGAAACTAAACTATCGGAAGAAGCTCTTCAATCGGTTTCATTCATGAATTATACCTCTTTCTTGGACTTCGAAGTCTTCCTATTCAGTGTTTTTGGATGGCATAAAAGCAAGTTACAACTTTATGGAGATTCGGGAAAAATGTTTCAATATGATGATGAGAGCATCGCCTCATTCTCTGTGAGCAAATATGAGAGATACGATATCTGAAGTATTGCACGAATTCCTCAAATTTTCTGGCACTCAACCGAAATAACAATAAACGAGAATAGATTTTCCAAATTCCCCAATAATTCTGAAAATCGTTTTTTTCTCCCAAGAAGGTTTTCCAATGGAGCTGAATCATCACGTACAGTATTCGGAAACTTGGCAGAACAATAATAAGAACTGCGCGTTGTGAAGATTTCTACAACGAACACACGAAAAAATTTGTTGACGAAAGTTTGATCGAATGTTTCATGAGAGGACTGAATCCAAATATCATTATCGAATCAGATGTGAGACCTAGAACTCTATCAGAAGCTACATTGAATGCAATGAGAGCTGAGAAAGGTTATCGCTACGTCCCGACAGGATCATCCTCATCAAAAGTCCCCGGTACGAATTCTCATCATGATATTTCACTGCTCAGTCAGACTTCATCGCTCACAGATCAAAGCTCGGTCCATGAACAATCTTCGAAGGATAGATCTCCTTTTTACAAATTTTTCTCATTTGAGAAGGAAACCCCCATATCAGTCAAACCCCGCAACACTGAAGATAATGTCAATGTTCAAGAGATTTTTGAGTCATTGGACTCAACTCCAAATTCAGACAAAGCGAACGTTATTCCTGATAGTGACAGTCTAACGAATTATAGTATATCTGAGAGTTTTGCCAATTCAATTGATCTTCATGACATTGAGCTAACTCAATCTCAGAACCCGATTCCGATTCCTACATTCGATACCGAATTCAGTTTGAATGAGATCCCATTTGAAAATTTCGTATCAACACAACGTGAAATAGAAATTATCGAATCAGACAATTCGAGTAAATATTGTACTGCTAGGGCGGTTATTTTTGAAAAAGTTGATGATTCACTTGAACACAATCGTGGTTCAGAAGCACTTGTGAATGAGATATTCATTGAGAATCGAACAGGTGTGATGAATCCAGCAATGAATCATAGTCTAGAGTCAGATGAACTAATGAATGGAATCCGATTAGATGAAAACTCAGAAGATTTTATTTGGGATGACAGCTATGATTTTGTGGATTTGATCGATCCACCGCAATTTAATCCTGTTGGCCAAGTTGATCAAACGTCCCATGAATGTATAGTTCCGCCGAATAACTCAATATTCATCAATGAGTCAAAATTGTTTGACATTGATGACACGATCTCAGACCAGTTCGCAAACTACGATGACGAAAACATTTCTTTACTCTCTGATGAATCAGGTTTCTTCGATTCGATTACAATTGATGAAGATTTTTGCAGAATGGAGTATGAAACTTCAAATCGAGATGATTTTGAGAAATTATATTTCGGGATCCACAACGAATTCTTGTGCAGCTATGATCAAGAGAATTTGATGAATTGTGATACATCTGAACATATGAATCAATCCAGTAGTTTCATATCAAGAAATAATCTAAAATATCCAGAGCAATTGTATTCTTTCACTTTTGATTGTAACTTTGAATCAATTCAGTACAGTAAAAACCAGAACAACCGGGAATAGGGAACACGCATGTGTCAGATTAAGATGTTCTAGCTTATGCAGTCGATAGTCGATATGAAAAGAATAACTTCTGTGAAAACAGAATATTTTTAAACGCTATGAATTTTTTTTGAGAGTCGATTGAAATTGGGAATGATTCGGACGCCCGTTCAAATCGATGTCACATGATTGCTGTCTGCCGCCGAGCCGACTGTCAGCAATCCAGCCGGGTTTGTTCGTCATCTAGTTAGGGTCCCTAGACAGTTTAGTACTATATATAGCGACTGTAAGTCTGCAGTGTTGTGTCCGTGTGCCGTTCAAAACTCCGAACTCCACAATATGTCGCAAATACAATGAAATTATGAGAAAATATGAGGCTCAAACACTTCCCTGGGATAGGTAGTTGCTAGACCGATAACCAAAGGCAACACCGAGTTCTCCATGTGTTTTTCCTTTCATCAGATGAGTATTTACCAAGTTCAAATAAGGATGATCTAAATGGAATAAAAGAACTCTGTTCTTGGTAAAGAGATCCCACTTCATTTTCAGGTTTCTGGTATATGAGAATACAGTGGATATGATGAAGTCGTACAGGGCTTGATACCACTGACCTTCATCAATACTCAGAAACATGTAATTGGCAGACCATAATATGATGTTGTCACCACCTCATGTGGTGCTTCATGTGCATATGTTTCCATTCAGTCCCAAAACCCAGTGAAGCATTCGAATCCCCAAGTACAGCAAGGGGGAACGGTGCAAGTTCATGTGGACGAATTGGATATACTCAGACAGGTATTTTTCACTTCATTGTTCTCTGTGTTTCAACATCATGGTGCATATTTCACACATGTAACTGTAAAATGTTCAATTAAGAAAAAATCCTTATCTACTTCTATGAGATTATCTTACGTTGACACAAGATGGAACATTCTTTATAAAGTCAACCATAAAATTTCAGGAATTTCAGGTGTAGTCAGATTCATGACTGGAATAAAAAGATTCTATATATTTTGTCACTATACCAATCTGTACTGACTTTGCGAATTGGTGTAAGTCGATTGGTACGGTTGTTGCCATTCGCCTTTTATACATTGTGTCCAACACTATTAATCAACCAATCTGAAGCTTAGCAGAAGAATGAATTGGTTGGGTACACTGACGACTGGTGAATAACATGCAGGATGAAATGAGACGTGTTCTTGTTGCAGATTGTACCAGCACAGAAAAATCTTCTCTCGATAGAGATGACTCTTTATTCCTTATACAGATCATGAGAAGTGATGGTTCTCTCAAATACACAATGGTATTATATCTCAGTATAGATCACACCAATCTTGTGACAGAATAAACCAAGTCCACTCCGATATCACTGATACTGTTACTGACTCCAATACTGCAGATGGTAAAATATGACCAAAGAGTTTGCATATCATTCAATAGGAAGAGAAGTGTTCATTTAACTAAATCCATTACTCGAAGGCTTGCTCAGTGCTGATGTAATCTGCAATAAAAAAAATGTTCCTCTCAATTATTTATGTTCCTTTGCAGTCTCTACTCACATTGTCAGAAACTCACTCTTGAGTCTCCCAAAACAACCATATTCCTCTGCTATGCTTCAGATTGTTTGGTCTGTGATGATGAACACTGTTTACAAAGTGATAATGGCAACAAACGTGCCAAGGGATCGACACCAATATCCAAAGTCAGCACAGACTAGTGTAGTGGCAAAATTTATAGAATGTTTATATTCCAGTTATGAATCTGACTACAGCTGGAATACCTGAAATTTTACGGTTGAGTTTATAAAGAACGTTCCATCTTGAGTCAACATAAGATAATCTCATAGAAGCGGATAAGGATTTCTTCTCAACTAAACAACTTATAATTTTTGTACAACATGCACCATGACGTTGAAATATTGAAGACTATGAAATGAGAAGTACCTGTCTAAATATCCAATTTGTCCACATAAACTCCTCATTCACCCTTGCTGTACTTGGAGATTCGAATGATCCACTGGGTTTTGGGACTGAATAGAAAGATATGGATATTGAGTGGTGAAATCATCCAACTATAGTCTGCCAGTTACATGTTTTTCAGTATCGATTAAGGTCAGTGGTATCAAGACCTCTATGGCTTCATCATTTCCATTGTATTACCATCCACCAGAAACCTGAAAATGAAGTGGAATCTCTTCACCAAGAACAGAGTTCTTCTATTTCATTCAGATCATCCTTATTTGAACTTGGTAAATACTCATCTGATGAAAGGAAAAACACACGGAGAAGTCGGTGTTGCCTTTGGGTATCGGTCTAGCAACTCAGGGACGTGTCTGAGACTCACTTTCACAATTCTCATAAATTGTTATGATTTCATTTGTGCCACATGTTGTTATTAAGTATCAGATATCATAAGGATACACAACAACACCGCAGCCGACTGAGTACTAGTCTAGTGCAATGCTGTGCACAGCTGTGCACGTTCGCATGGAAATAAAGTTTAGTGATCCTGCGGCACCGAATTTGTCAGCTGCGGAAATTCCAAATTGAGAAATCGTTGAAAAACAATGTTATGCAGATGCAGCTCATATGGCCATGGGCATACTTGTGGGCACTCACGGGAGTAGGTAATAATGCGGTCAATCCCAATCTACGACGTCAACTTTTACCACGCCGAACAAACCCGGCTGATTGCGGACAGTCTGGTTGGCGGGAGACAGCGATCACGTGACATCGATTTGAACGGGCGTCCAACTTTCAATGATTATTTAAAAATACTTATCGTTCATCAAATGAAGAACTGTATTGTAACTTTGTTTCTCACGTCATCAACTTTATTTCAACAAAGTAATTTTATTGCATGCGTGTTCTCTATTCAATTTGAACCAAGTCACTTGTATTGTGACCAAATTCAATCAAGATCATCTTTTCGGCAAGGATATCAATTCCTCGAGAAACGAATGTCCAAAATCGAGAAAACATTTCGAATTCAAGAGAAATGGAGTGCAGAGCTCATGTAGTATAGAGAAAAATAATTTTATTCAGAACATTCGAGTTGATAACTTCATACATGGTTCAAATCTTCACCTGAACCCTGTTCTGAAAATCACTCCCTCTTGAGATTCATAGTCATATTTTCATGATATTTGAGTTCTGCGGGAGAACCGATGTCTCCAAAACTCTGTCGATGCCGTGAGTCAAAGGTCTTTGAAATCTAAAAAAGTTTTTGACGGAACTTACTTTTTGTATACTAAACTATTCGGCATATTCGTGTGGCTAGAAACAAAAGGAACACACACGTAAGATTCTTTTTACTTTATATATATATATATATATCTTTTCTGGATGAGTAGCTTGAAGATTTGAAAGTAAAATATCCACGAGTTCCAAAGATACGATTTTAGTTGTTGATCCTCAGTATTGAGTTTTCCGAGAAATTCACTGTTCACTTTTCGTAACTGAATTATATTTGTTTCGAACCAAATCTGAAATCTTATTGCTTCATTTTCCGATAACTCAGACAATCTTTCTAGTTGATGAACGAATAGAGCTATTCAATTTCGTTGGTTGAAATTTCATATATGCTGTGTATCTTAATAAATTCTCCAGTTTATTGAATAATTGTACGAAGTATTCGGAGAGAGTGAAAGGGAAAATTGCTTATGGCAATATTTTGCAATTTTTCATTCATTTCAATCAGATGAGTTTTTATATTCAGCGACTAGCATCATCTAAGAAAATTTGCAGTTCATGAATATATATATTTTTCCACACAAGCAACGGAAAAATATTAATCAAACCTCAATTTTGTGCAAAATCTTGAGTAAACTGATTTCAGGAGAAGCCACGAAGGAACTTCGTCGAATTTCAGTGGCAATATTTCAATCATCTGAAAAAAACGAGACTTCTATCAGGAATTGGATATCAATCGGATTCCAGTTAAATACACTCAAACTCCAGTTGAGAAAATATCATGCATGGCAACCTGCTTCGGCATAAAACCAGAAACAATTCCAGTGATACGTAATCATGTAGCATGTACCAGCTCGTTGCACAACAAAAGTTCACTAACAGACATTCATACAGTTCCTGACAAATGCTCAGCACCGATGATCATTCATGGACATCAGAACCTGGATATTGGCCCATCAGGATATTGAAAATCATTCAAACATCTACAACCAGACTTACACATGGAACCAGCTCTTATTCACATGCAGATTCACATACAAAATCCATCGAGACAACGGATTGATCATCATTAAGTACCGAGATTCTGCTTTGTAAGCTAGTAAGCAAAATAATTTCGACATAGTCATCTTGCGTGGTCATTATTAATTAATTGATAATTTTAAGAAACTTCAGATACGTGATTTCTGCGTCAATTTGTGAATTTGTAGGCATTTTTGATTCTAGTTTAGTCAAGATAACTTGTACCTAGCATTCACGATAAGAATATTATCGAAGACATCACGTTTTAGCCAGTTATATCATATCATCATGAAATCTCTCGAAATTATATAGTTGGACCTACAGGAACCCAAAAACTCTCTAAGCATAATTTCTTTTGTAGAAATTTCTCATTCATTTTCTTGATTGTATTATGAGATTCAAATACTGTTTCTCACTAGGTGCCTAATTTTATTAGTGCTACTCAGTATTCGAAGACTTCCTCAAGAACGGAAAAATCTCAGATAGCTAGCTATAGTTTAGTTAAGATGGATTGATCTACTTGTATACTGTCATATTACTAATCTTTCCGTACAACCAAGTATTCCATCGAGTTTCTCAACTTAATTTCAATACTCGCTGTATACATATGAATTCTCCTAGATTCAAAATTGTGAACGGAAGAGAGAGAGAGCGACACTTTCTTTTCAACATTTGTTATTTACCACGATATCGAATTTCGCACAAGACAGAATCATCTGACGGATATCGCATACTCTTGAAAGCTTCGGTAATCAACTTGCAAGCTCCGCAAGAAAGATTCCTTCCTGCTCTTTGAACATTCCTCAGGATCAATAATCTTGAAAAACTGAGTGTGATATTCCAATCTTCACTACGACTGTGAATAACAGTCCGGAAGACTTGGCAAAACCAGAAACTATTGCAACAAAACCAATCTTCGATCTTCGCTTCGACTGCTTAACCAGTCCAGAAGATTCGTTGGAACTGAAAATTCAGTAATTGAGACCACAATGGAAAATGATCCACAGGATGAGGCGAAAGCTTGCTTTTCGTGTTCTTCGAACCCTCAACCAAGCTTTTCACAGGGGGAGTGTGACGTCCGTCTGTCTATTCCATTTAGCTGAACATGCCAACATTTATTTTTCGAAAGAATATTCCAGAGCTTCCTCTCTCTTTCGTACCTATGCTGCGCTCGGCTCAAAAAGGGACACAGCAATATAGCTCCGTGCTAGCCTGATGCGTACCTGCACTGGGCGCATGACTGTATAGTTATACTCTATATTAGCCACTCTAGAATTTTCTGGCAGATTCTCGAAAATATGTACACCTCAGTTGAAATTCCCCCACCCCACCAAAAGTGAAACTCCCAGACTGAGTTTGTTTCCACCTACAGTCCTTCAGTCAGTCATAGTCAGTCAGTCTATCTGTCAAGGTCAAGTGATTCGCGAGTTGCCCTCGGGCATCGCGCGCGTCTGTCCGTGTCTGTCAGAAAAATTCAAAATCTGTGAAACTCTGAATCGGTTCTCTGTATCTGTCGATCGTCCAGAAAAAGTTTGAATCCGTTTTTTTTATAGAAAAAACTCCAATTCGGTTTGTTGAATGAAGTAAAAGTCTGTACGGAATTGAAATCAGACAAATACCAGTCCTGTGAAAAACTGTGTGAATTGGTCCAAAACATCATTTATCATCAAACGTTGGACATAGTTATTGGAAATCTGCCTGGTAACTTGTAAGTTATTTTGTGAACTATGTGAATAAATTTCATCTCATTTAATTTCAATTTTCATCCAATTTCATTTAACCATCAAATCAATTCTGATTCAATGATCGTGATGAACCATTTCAATTTAGAAATATCTCTGGAAGAATAATAACTCGATCTCGTTTGATTTTATTTTGTCGGAATTCCAAAATCATTTCTTCGTTTTCGATTTTCTAAATACTTCTTTGCTGAACTCCTGATAAATCTTCTGATTAAATCTCAAATCTCGAGGTCGTTAATATCCAAATCGGTCCTGATTCCAAAATCTGATTATTCGAGAAATTCGACCAAGAATCATTCACAGCGACCCAGAGCGCACGTATGTGCAAGAGCCAGCTCTAAAAGCCGTTAACGAATCAAGTAACGCATCCTGACGTTACAGCCTTCTCATAAGTTCAAAACTCTTTGGCATCTGTGTACCACAACTTCCGACGGAATCGACTTCGGCAAGAGGTTTTTTGGGAGGAAATTGGCCCAGCTTTCGGTTGCAAATAGTGTTGAGAGCATAGAGCTTGATCCATGCGCAGGAGATCCACCATTATGGTAGAGAAACAGAACTGTTAACTGAATATCGTTCGTTAAACGTGAATCGCCTGCCCACGGGATCAACTCGATGGTCTCAATACCATTTCTAATCGAAAGCTGGGTCGATTTCCTTCCAAAAAACCTCTTGCCGAAGTCGATTCCGTCGAATGATGGGGCACACAGATGCCAACGAGTTTTTGGACTTATGAGAAGGCTACGAAGCGCTCACAGATTCTATTCTTGACATTCTTGTTTTGATTCAAGTGGCTACAAATCCACTCCTGTTGCATCAAATAGACTTTTACAATAGGTCGTTTCGAAGGAAATTTCAAGGGCTTTCGTTCAAAAACAGTCCCACGAGCCCAAAACCTAATAAGCATGCTGGTGAGGACATTTTCTGTTCAAAAATGTGCTTTGCGAATGATTTGTTCAGTGTTTTGACGACTTTCAAGGACTCAAATAATTCTTAGAAAATACATTTTCGATGTAAAATGACTCGGGAAATACGATGAGAATGAATTCAGAGCTCTACAAGGAGTTCCGGCTTCATGATGAATCATTTTCTACTTTTTTTGACATTTTCACGCACAAAAAAAATTCCAGAGGAGCCATATTCGAGAAGAAATACTTCAAATGTTCCTTACGTGTAGTTTGGGATAATATCAATCGAAAAAAAATTTAGAAAGTTTTTTTTGGGAGGTCAAAAAAGATATGGGCTACACCGTGAATCAAGGTTATTTTGAGTCTGGCAAGGGCCAGAACGGCTTTCAGAAGGCTTTGCGGGAGGCAAATCGATAGGTTTTTGGCCCCTCTTTCGAATGCCGTAAGCCAAATTGCGATTGGTGAGGATGGTCAAAAGTTATATGCAAATTGCCGAGGCAATGTTTCAGATCTCGGATTTATGGCAAAACCACTTATATGGGCCCAGGTGATGCAAGAAAATTTTTTTGGCCCTATAAACTATTGGAACTATCCTTTTTCAACACTATGAAACGGGCAAGAGACCTGAGGAGGGGTAAAAAAAAATGGTCGGAGAAAACCTTGCTGAATTGACGTGGAATTACTCATAATCGAGTTTACAATCATGCGAGCATATCAGGATAATCAGAACCTGTGTCTGAAATTAAAATTTTGAGGGCTTTTTAAGACATGAATTTTAGTGTTCATGAAATTCAAGTAAAAAAATTCAGGCACCCATCTGACCTCATTTTAAGGATCTTTTCTTACAGTGTTCCTGCTACCATATTCAGATGTACAAACTTACTCTCTCTTGATCGCCCGTAACTCACGTGTAAAAATGATGGTCTTGAGAAGAACTACAAGATTCCGTGAGCAGTTCTGCGCTAAAATAGTCCCTTGATATATGATAGATGATTGATTGAAATAGAGATTTGTCTACTTCCCGGACCAAATTGAAACCATGAATTTTGGACTAAGATATTTCTGGAAAACAGAAATTGATAGCTTTTTCTCTCATCTTCCAAATGTTCCCTCAAAAATTGGCGTAGACCCGGGGATATCGGAGTACTTAGTGTTTCAGTAAAGGTATGCGTGCTCCGAATGGGTCGCTACCAAATATACCGTACTGCCAAGATGAATATCTTGGTGGTACGGAATATTTGGTAGCGACCCGTTACAAACCTCTAGGGGTGGAGTGGATGATGAAAGCTACTTCTTATTGATGCGATGATATCTTATCTTTGAATGGATTGATTTGATGAGTATGCTCAAGTTATCATGGTAGTCCCCCATACTCTCTCAACCTTCCCGAGTGAACCCTCCTTTTGTGGCAACTCGAGAAGAGTGAGATTCAGTCGGTCCCGAGTGGAATTCTCACTCCGAAAGAGTGAACTCACTCTTTTTGGAGTTGCCACAAAGGGGGGAGGGGTTCACTCGGAAAGGTTAAGGGAGTAATGACCCCATTTGATGTAGTGAGATTCGAAGCTCCGGCTTGCATCTCTCTTTGTCATTCGATGATGAACTCGGTGCATCGTACACGTATTAATGGAAACTCGTTGAAACCCTTTCTGAGCGCGATGTCAAATCACGACTCATCGTCACGGACGGCGGGCCTCTCCATCTCAGACCGCTCTGACCAACCGAATGATCATCAAACATCCTTTCTCACCTCACAATGACTGATCAGTTCCTCTTACATTGAAGTCACACCTCTCTAGAATAACTCGTATTTCCACTGGAAATCTGTCTGATAGTACATTCTTTTTCGACGATGAGCGGAGTAGTTTCCCGCAAGATTCCTTTCCCGAAAGAGCTGGAAGAATTGCCTCTCGAGAAGCTCTTTAGATCCTGCACAATGTGACGTGAGTAGAAGAAGAAGCTCCAAGCAAAATCCGATCCGTTTGCAGCCTGAACCGAACCGAAAAAGATGTAACAACCACCACTGCCCAGTCAGACCTACCTACAATTACCCGCAGAGTCATTGTTTACATCTGGTCGAGACAATGAGCATACGATTGTAGCATGACGTCACGTGGTAACATGACCGGATAGACTCTCGGCCTGTCACATCAGATCGTGCGCACGATCGCGCACACGCAACATAGTGAGTGACGGTCAAAACCGTCCCCTGTGGCGCTGGTGCGCAGCAGCGCCAAGTGCTGCTTTCGAGCGGACCCAGGTGCTCGAAAATTCATGTTCTCTTCGCGGTCGACGCGTTGTGCTTCTCTTCCACCGAATAGATCTTTCAAGTATATATAGTTGTAATCCCGGGGTGCACGAGATCGCTAGCGCATGTGTGCGATCGCAGTTACTTACATTGTTCCGGTTTGTGAAACTGCCTATTTTTTCCAGATACTCAATTCAGGTTTAAAATAATTATTCATTTTCATTCCTAGAACCAAGTACGGTATCCAGCTATTGTGGGTTCACTTGCCGTACTTGATTCTAGGGATGAAAATGAGTAATTGTTTCAAACCTGCATTGAATTTCTGGAAAAATTAGGCAGTTTCACAAACCTGAACAATGTGAGTAACTTTGATCGCACACATGCGCTAGCCATCTCGTGCACCCCGAGACTACAACTAAATATACTTGAAAGATCTATTCGGTGGAAGAGGAGCACAACGCGTCGGCCGTGAAAAGTGCATGAATTTTCTAGCACCTGGGTCCGCTCGGTAGCACCACTTGGGCGCGCAAATTACCAGCGACACAGAGCGCTGCTCCGCACCAGCGCCACGGGACGGTTTTGACCGTCACCTACTGTTTTGCATGCATACGACTGAGCATGCGATCATGCACGTGATCATACGAGCAATCATGCTCACAATCGTAGCATAACGTCACGTGGTTACGAGGCTGGATACGATGGAGGGAAAGCGCCAGATTATCAGACAAAAATGCCAAACAAATAAGCGCACCTGGCATTTTCTCATAAGTTAAGACGGAGAAGATCCCGTTTACCCTGGAATCGTAGCAGCTTGGTTCTGGAATGCAAGCGAAATTGCGATTCTGAATTTCCTAATATGGGGAGATGCATTGTGTGAATTCAGTCATCAAGACTCACCATGTCTCAAGGCAGCCACCACTCTGGTATATCATGGTATTTTTCAACGTACTTCGGCTTGTTTTGAAGCTGATTTCACGAGCTTCAATACAGATCTTCGCACTTGGAATCGGATGGAAGGGTCGAGCTGCATGTTACAATGAGGTAAATGAGTTTGTTTCCCGAATCATTCGCATATTAGCGATTCCATTGAATATCACCAGATTTTCGGTCCAGGGTCAGGGAATTCCTTGTTACTCTGGGCACGCATTGTATGTGATGGAGAGAGGTGCAGAGCATAGTTGTTCAGGCCACAATTGTGCGCTATTATCGGTTATTAGATTGCCAAACAATCAATTATTCGAATTTCTTATCGATTTCTCACTCATTTCAAGGCCAATATGCAGGGGAGATATCCGGGAAGCACATTTTGACATGAAAAAGCTGAATTCCCCAAAAAGAATATTCCCAAAACTGACAAACGTTAACATGACCTTAACATGATGATTTCTTCCAAGAAAATTCATTTCCCGGGCATCGAACCTCATTTTTCGTTTGATTTCATATTGTTGTCGGATTTCTCGTGCAATTTCACGTCGATGACCATTGGATGAAAGAAAGATCAGGAATACCCCGAGTAACTCTGAAATGAAGTTCTATAGGAAATACTCGAGAAAGCGTTGAATTTGATCGATGGATAGATAGTGCTTGATCGAAGGTATTGTGCAAATAAGTTATGGGTTCGGAAAACCTGACAACCAATAGTACATCTCAATACAAGGGTGTGAAAACTTTTTTACGTCCGAGTGATGGGTGTCCGGCCGATGCCGCAGGCGAGGGTCGGGATTATCACGAGGATGCAAAAGAAGTACATCCCGGTACAAGAGTGGAAAAACTTCTTTTGATCGTCTGTGTGCAAACGAGTCATTTGCACACTGTTTGTCGCTTTTCGTTTGCTCACAGAAGATCAGAGAACATAGTATGATACTCAAGCGCAACGGTTTTCGCTTCCTCGTGACTATTTAGACCCTCGCCTGCGGCTCGGGCCAAAGATAGCCTCTCGAAGTGCGAAAAGCATCGTTTGCGCTCTTGTATCATGCAATACTATTTCCACGTCCGAGGGATGGGTTTCCGACCTGGGCCGTAGGCGAAGGTCAAAATTAACACGAGGATGCAGAAAATAGGTTTTGTTGGAGCTGCTGGACTAACAGCCAACGTTCAAGTGGTGGTATGCGCTTGCTTGTGAGATCTGGTTCTGGAACAATGTATGAATCCGATTGGATCAGATAGTGCGCAGGTATAAGGGGCCTGGCATCCAAAGGTTCGTCGGTCAGAGGAGTGATGGGACGAGAATTCAGGATTGCTTCTATTTGGCATAGCAGTGTTGATAATTCTTCGTATGTGAGCTTGTTTTCTCCCACAACTCGGTTGAGATGGTGTTTGACTGACTTGACTGCGGCTTCCCAAATACCTCCGAAGTGAGGTGAGGCTGGGGGGATAAAATGCCAGTTAGTCGAGAGTCCAGCCAGGGACGAGATTATCTCGTTGAGTGTCTAGGAGGACTCGGAAGGAAGCTCCTTCAACTCACGAGCAGCACCATGAAAATTCGAGGCTTGATTCGAGTAGACATCTGAGCAATGACCCCTACGTGAAGTCATTTTGATAAAGGCAGCTCTGAAACCGGAGGACGTGTAGTCCGAGACGGCTTCAAGGTGCATGGCACGTGTACATAGACAGACGAAGACGGCAATATAGCCTTTGTAAGATTTGTGACCTCGTCCAGGAGCCGTGCGGAGCAACAACGGGCCCGCGTAATCGACTTCAACCTTGGAAAATGGTCGTGAAACCTGAACACGACAAGGTGGCAGCTGGCCCATAAGTTGGTAGACAGGTGACGCTTGGTACTTTATGCAGACTTTGCATTGGTGAATAGATCGTTTGACGGCTTGACGACCTTTGATGATCCAAAACTCTTGTCGAAGTGTGGCAAGAGTTACTCGGGTGCCACCGTGCAATGTTATGGCATGGAATCGCCTGACTACCATTTCGGTAAAGGGACGATCGAATCGAAGTATTATTGGATGTTTCTGACTTGTAGAGAGAGCTGAATCCTCCAATCTCTCGCCAACTCGCAGGATTCCATGGACAACGATTGGCGAGAGTTTAAGCAACTCATGGCCTTTTGGTAGGAACCAGCTAAGATGAGGTTCATTTCTCTCGGATAGACAGAACGTTGGATGAAAGAGACCCATGCTAACTTTGCACGCTCTTTCTCTTCATAAGTGAGGAAGTTAGTACCAAAGTTTGATACTAGAGCCCAACGCTGATTTGGTATCAAAATAGGCTGCTCATCAGGAACAAATAGGTCGGGATTGATTTTTGCCAAATAGCGGAAAATATAGGCAGTGACGTTGATCAGTCTTAAATAAGACGAAATGTCACTGAGCAAGTGGTTGAACGGGGTCAAAATACCGCCAGATACAGGAGGGCTATTTACAATATTTACAGAGGGTACAAGATTGAGCAAAGGCTGCGAATCTTTTGCTTTCTTGGCGAGGGGTTCTGGATGAGGCCATTCAGAGACAGGCAAGCTTAACCAATCTGGCCCATTCCACCATGGAGATAGGTTAGCTAGTTCATCAGGGAAACAACCACGGCTGCCTAAGTCAGCAGAGTTCTGCTTCGATTCTACATATTTCCACTTTACATCAGTGAGAAGGGTCATAATTTTGGCACAACGGTTTGCAATGAATGCCGGCTATCGAGATGGGCGGTCATCCAACCAGTACAGCACATTCATATTGTCTGACCAAACATGGCAACTGACATTTGGTATCGACAAGGAGGATTTGACTTTGTTCATGAGCTCAGCGAGCAGAAGCGCAGCGCAGAGCTCCCATCACGCATTTTTAGGCTTATCGAGCGGAGCAACTCGAGTTTTAGCCTGGAGGAGTGTGACTTGATTTTTGTCACGATAGCTTATTTTCAGGTACACAACAGCACAAATTGCCAGGTTGGAAGCATCGGCAAAGCCAAGTAGCTCACAAGAACATGATCCACTCACGAATCCAGTCCATCTAGGGATTTCCAGTTTGGATATTTCAGGTAGACTGCTATACCATCGAGACCATCGGTTAGAGTCTTGATCAGAAAGTTCTTGATCCCATTTATACTTTTCTCGCCAAAGATCCTGCATGATCAATTTAGAGGTTATGATAACAGGGGCAAGCCATCCTAGAGGGTCGGAAACACTAGCTATTCGGAACAAGACGGACCTTTTCGTCCAAGAAATCGGGTTATCTGCATCAATCAGTTTGAACTTGAACACATCTCCACTGGGTAACCAATGAAGACCGAGGATTGAGAACACAGAATCATTTTCAGGATTCAGAAGACTGGGGCAATCAGATGAGGGAGCTTTGGCTAACATATCTGCGGGCAAATGAGCGAGTAATCGAGAATCGTTCGATATTCATTTTCGCAAGTTGAATTCACCCGAATTGCAGACATCAATCAATTGCTGCTGCTCAACTTTCGCAGCTTCGATGGTATGATCTCCTGAAACCACATCATCCATGTAGGTTTAATCCTTGAGGGCAAGCGAACCTATTGGAAAAGAGTCATGTTCATCTTCAGCAAGCTGTACTCTGACACGGTTCGCTTGAAAGGGACTTGGACTAAGACCATAGGTAATGGTATTCAATAGAAAGATCGAAACTGGTTTGGAAGGGTCTTTACGCCATAAGATTGATTGTAGTTTACGATCATCTTCGTGAATCCAGACTTGTCGAAACATTTTCTCAATATCAGCTGTAAAAGCAAACTTATAACAGCGCCAATTCGAAAGTAAGGTGGCAAATCAGGCAGAAGATTTGGTCCAACTAAAAGCAGATCGTTCACTGAAATACCCGATTTTGTTTTGAACGATCCGTTGAATACGGTTCTCAACTTGGTGGTGGAGCTACTCTCTTTGAGGACTCCGTGATGGGGTAAAAAATGGTGCGATAAATCAATGGGATCAGTAATATCCGCGTAATGTGACATATGACCAAGATTCTCATATTCATCAAGAAACACATGATAAGCTTGAGATAACTCACGATCATGGGATAACCTCCTTTCTAGTTTGAAGAGAAGCATTTTGGCAGGGACCATAGATTCTCCAAGATTCAAGGTTTGATTGTCATAGCGTAAAGGTAACCTTACAGTATACCGGCCATCTGGAGCTCTCGAGTACGTGGCCTTGAAGTGGTCCTCGCAGCGCTGTTCATCAAAAGTGAGTGGCGAACAGGGGCCCATACCCTCTTCTTGACGCCAGAACCGCTGTAACAGGTCACTGATCTCTACATCTTGAGCACAATGAAGTACGGTAGGTTGCATGAGAAGATGCTCGGTGGTATCGTTGGATCCAGAGAGAATCCAGCCAAGCTCGGTTTTAGTTGCGACAGGTTGATCAGGAGAGCCTTTGATGAGCTCATCCTCGACGATCAAGGCATGTACTGCTGCTCCTAGCAACAATTCTATTGGACTAGAGCTCGAAAAATTGGGATCGGCAAGCGGCAATCCAGCGATGTGATTCCAAGAGTCTGCTCGTCCACCAATTTGAGGTTGATAGCTGGTCACCTGTTTGATGGCGAGAGCTTGGAGTCGAGTCACGAACGGTGAATCGAAGGTTGGTTTAATGGTACACTCCGCGACCCCCTTTGCGTATGACTGTTTACCACCCAAAGCCTGCACAGGTACAGAAACACGTTTTTTAAAATAGTTTCATTCGTTGGCATAATGACTCAGATATAAAAGAGCTCTGAGTACACTGGTCGATGAGTGCACGGGCCAACATAACCTCTCCGGCTGAATTTACTACGCGCACCCAAGCTGTAGCCAGCAATACTGTATTGGGCTTACATGGTTGTGCGATGAGAGCGACCAGGTGACTGTGGGATTCAGGGTTGGGCTGGAACGGTTCCGAACTCGGAGAAAGCTGAGAGTTAATAGGTGGAGAGCTTGCTTGTTTTCCTTGCTCTGATTTGTCAATGTGGAGCAAGGAGTGATGCTTACCATTGCAAGTGCGGCATGTGTAAACAGATTTACAAGATATGATCATATGAGGACCAAGGCAGTTCAAGCACAATTTTTTGGAACGAGCATACTCTCTTCTCGCATCAACATTCATGGATTCGAAAGAACTGCAATATTGCAGTACATGGTCTTGGTTGCACAATGAGCATTTATCAACTTTTGAAGTACCGTCAGCTTGAGCAGCATGATGGACTCTGGCTCCAGAGGTTTGGCTCGAGAAGGAATTATTCTTCTGAGATTTTTGAGGAGGTTTATTCGATTTTGACTCAGAAGTAGAAGGGATTGTCAGGTCCTTGCTACTTTCAATAGATTCTAAGGTACTCAGTCTAGTTTTGAGAAAGGTTTTCATCTGAGCAAGTGTGGGAGGGTCTGTGGATTCTCCAAGTGGAGTTTCCCACAGCGCTCGAGATTCCCCATCTAGTCTGCTAGCGGTGATGAATACTATCCAATCATCCCATTTATCGGTTGGTCGGTTCAGAGCACACAAAACCATCAGTGGGTTATTTGTACTATTGATCAGTGCTCTTAGTTCAGCAGCTGATCCATTTTTGAGCGGTGAAAGAGAGAAAAATTCTTTGAGTTGGTCATTTACCATTCTACGTTTATTCTCGTATAAATTTTACATCTCATCCCAGGCTCGCGTAAAGTTGTCCTCATCAAGAGTGATACCTTGGATAAGCGACTCCGCATCACCAATGAGATGAGATCTCAGGTAATAAAACTTGATTGCATCACTATAACCATTATTGCCATTAAATACGGTTGCAGTAAAAAGATCACGAAATCTAGGCCACTCTTTATAGTTGCCATCAAACTTGGGAATATCTATGGGGGCTAGACGCGCAGTTTGGAACTCAGGCACAACTACTTGAGTAGTTGTGTTACCTGCCGTGATTGTTTTGACAGAAAGTTGATTGGTATTGCGAATGTACTCGATAAATTCGCCCATTATTTCAAGGTAGGCATCTTCTGCCTCGTCTAGGTAATTTTCAGTAAAATAGGCGTGTTGAACATCTATTTCCTCGAGATCCATTATTTTATCATTGATCTCTTGAATGGTTGCCCAATACTCATCATTTTTACTCGTACGAGTCTGAGCATTACCGATAGTTTGCTTCTTCTTGAAATTAGCAAACCCATTTTTGATTTTAGTGAGGGTAACTTGGTGCTTTTCCACAAGATCATCCATGATCAGAGTGAGGTTAGGAACTAGGTACAAATTGACTTGAAAGAATTATGAAGTCAACCTTAACAGTACAATAAGGTACGTGAACTGATCAGTCACAAGAAGAAGTGACGAGAACAGCATCAAAACTAGGTACAGGGATTGCTATATATGCACATTAGAACAGCCAAGCGTAACTGCACGTAAGCACTTTCTATATCTGAAAAGGTACGTTTCTATGGTACATGCGCAATGTGCGATGTATAAGGGCACTGGCATTGGCATGTGTAAGATGAAAAAAAAGAACGATCTTACTGGTTTGATGACTGCGCGATGCAGACGGTCGGCGATGATGCGCTTGAAAGCTTGCGCACACTTCTAGGCGGACGCCACACACTGTTGCAGATGTCAGCTGGTCGTACCGATGCATCACCTAGGCACCTCAGCGCCAGGACCCACTTACGGCAGCTGCGAGAACTACGTGCCGGCTTGGCGATGATCGGTCGGTGAGGTAGACTGCGACCATCCAGCGCGCCCACTGTTCTTGGAGATGACCTCCAAGTATGCCCAGGTTGAGTGACGGACTGATGACATCAGCTGGGGTACCCGTGGACTGCCGTTCGTTGACGATGGTTGAAGAGGAAGCGCACTCGCGCTTGCCTCGTGCCAATATACTGGCTCAGAGTGATTAATTTCACAGAGCACGGGCACTGGTGCAATAGCCGGTCGATGCAAAATTTTAGCTCACCCGCTAAGATGCAGGATTGCAGCGGGACACACGTGCATCGCCGGTCTTACTACACTTCACTTAGTGAACACAGTTTTAGTGCACTCGCGTATATTCGAGTGAGAAACACCTCGAGTTTAGCTCGACCACATGCATAACTAGACGATGCTGTAGCGGGGCTAAAATGGCGGCGTGACCGAAACTTCGGAGCACGCACGCTTCACACGCGATCACTGCACTTTCCAGTTTTCCACTGCAATGATGCGGCTCGAAGGACCAAAATGTTAGTGGTGGAAGGCATGTGGAAAAACAACACATGCACGTCAATTCAAACTAGGCACTTTTAATGAAAATTCTGTTAAGAATGGATGGGTCACATTGCTACTTGTGAGCACAGCCACGGTCGACGGGCAAGAGAGCGAGAGAGGCAACGACGGCAGAATCTTGACGCGATGATGCTATAGAGGGGGTCACGTGCCATATACAGGGCCGTACCAACTGAAATTTAATGATTTTTAACAATAATAAGAAATTGAGTTTGAAGGCCGTACTCACAATAAAAAATATAAGTTTGATGTGTAACATAGAAATATTTTCATTCTTATGAACTATGAATTCAAACACTGAGAGTGATTACACCGGCCCACAATTTGAAAAAAGTCACCTTCACAGAAAAGGGGGACACATATTCCGACGTAACATCGTGCGCTGAGTCCGGATATGGCATCAGTTTTTATCGTGCACTCCCAAAATTTTGAGATATTCGATAGAGAGACTCTTCTTCCAGACTTACTGGATTTTTGATCTCGAAATCGAGAAGGGGAGACAATTTTACGTCCAAATATGCATTTCGGGCAAATTATCTTGATTGATCCCCATAGGGCCCATGTCGACTACCAGCTATCGCCATGACGTGAATCGTAGAGACACTATCTTTGTCCAGTACTCGAGGTGACACTCGTGGTCTAGTAATCGAGGTGACACTCGCGGTCCAGTACTAGTGTTAGGGTTATGGTCGTCCTCTGTCTCCGCTAATAGTAGCAGACGGGGGTGGAATCGGATGCCAATCGAAATAGGTGATTCCGTAGATATTCTCAATTGCTGTTTATTCAATGGAAGGTATATTCAAATATAAGAGAGAGACTTGTAATGCGTTTACGAGGCGCGGGGCGCGCCTAGATTTCACAGCTACGTGAACTGGGTAAGAAGAGCCTTGCGAGTGAACCTCGCGGAAAAGCTCGTAGTGCGAGAAGACGCAGATGAAGAAGACCACACAGCGCTTCCTCTGCGCCGTATTTATACCATAGACATAGAAGTATAGACTGCCGGTCCCGTATCTTCGCCGTTGACATCGAGGCTCCGCAATGAGAGTGAGAGAGACGCAACATAGGAATAGCATGTTGAAAGCGTGCGCCTTGGAGCATGCCGTCTCGCTCACTCTCACGCAAAGGCCTATCTCTCGATGACAACGGCGAGTATACGGGACCAGCAGTCTATACTTCTATGTCTATGATTTATACTATTGTTGATAACCTACATTTCTTAATCGCTCATCGTCGCTGGTGGGGTTTCCCCAGGACAAAGAGACTAGTTGCTATGTGCTCTCTTCTAACATATGACCATATATATATATTGCAATAAGTATATAATAATATATGGAGCTCAGTGTGCCCCTGACACGTCCATAGCCGTGCTCATTGCTCCCCGGAGCAATGAAATTCATGATCATACATGTGTTAGAATGTATACTTTTCGTGGATTAAAAAAAAAAAATTCCGTACAGTGAAATCTTCTGAAAGGAAATTTTCTATGGCTAGCGTTTAACAAGGCTCGAGCGGTCCTGGCTTTGAACTTCGGGCGTCCATAGTATATCTTATTCTGAATCGTGTGTTCAGATTCTTACAGTTTCCAGTACGTATTTGGTATTCGCTGATTCCTCATTGGACATATAGCGTTGGTCAAAAAAAAATATTTTCTTTCTTTCAGGTTCGACATATCATTTTGAACTCGAGTCAATTTAAACGTTGGAGTTTGAAACATGTGAACTTACAATGAGGTCATTCTACATTCATAACTATGATAATTATCTGGCTCGACAAGCTCTCTACTGGTGTCGCTATTTTATCTGTATGATGAAGCTGGCGCTAACATGAGGTTTATTTCCTCTCTTTTCATATCTTGTTGGAATGTGAATTCACGTGCGTTCTAAAAACCGATTTGAGAAGCTCACATGATCAATTTTTGACAGAATCTCGACAGAATATCATTTCTTAAAAATTCCAGTTGATTGAATATTTGTATAAATGCGCCTTCCAAACATTTTACCTTACAAAAATTATTCTGACTACACCTTTCCTTATTCTAGTTTCCACTAGTAATAGATACTCAATCTAAGTATATTGTTATCCTAAAAATTCTGATTAAATATGATTCATACATGGTTTTGGATAAAGTAATCTACTCAAGTCTCTCTCTCTGGTTATAATCATGGTTACATTATAGGAAGTTTTTCTTTTGCTTTTTCCAATATTTCAATGCATCATCGTGGAAGATTCGTTCTCTGCTGTCATCAATTTTATATGTATCGCAGAGCGTTGATTATGGCGTATCTTTCATACCACATCTTGTGGAACCTTTGCATTATTTTGCGGGTTGCTCAAGAATCAATCGTGATTCTTTCTACATATTAACTTCTCTGCAGACAATTTGTCACGCTCCATCTTTCAAATCTTTCGGTATATATCTCAGCGTCATATTGTGAGTTGTGGGAAGGTAATATGATTCATCCTTCAAATAAGCTCTGTGTATATCTGAAACTCTCTTGGAGTTTTTCGTATTTCATATACTTCTGCTGTTTGTATTGAAGTCGTCTTAGATATCTCTGAAATATCATTTCCTTGTTCCATATCCTCAGTGTATCGTGGTATAACTTTCATATTGATTATCTCTGGATACAAAGACGTCATTGGTTTTGGATTTGATTGCTTCTTTTTGGAACCTGAAACAAGTCTTCTCAGAATTAGACAAGGGATCCCCCCCCCCCCCCCCAGGCAACAGACCTTGAAAACTGTGATCATGACTCCGGAAGAGATCATGTAAAATAAGCCAGAGAAAACGCTTTTTGTTATAATTTTGACTTGGCTCATGCTCCGTGCTACATTCATTATGTTTCTCAAATCGTCTCTCCTCTCTAATGCCTTTGAGGAAGTGTTTCCATCCAGCTGCAATTTCGGGATGATTGTGGATTCATGAATGGCGTTATTCAGGTCTTTTGATAATTCATTACTTAGCAATGGCGATAAGTCTAGTTTTGTCTCTCGAAATACAATTATTCCCGATTTTACTGTCACTCTTCGCGAAGCTACCAATTTTACAGATTCTGTTTGGGCAGTACAGCCTGCACGTAAATGTAGTGAACTCAATCCATTTATTCTCGTTTTTCTTCTCGAATTTGCCGTGCAGTTTTCGAAAATAGACTCTGCATGTTCAGTAGAGAAGACCCACGTCTTCTCCTCCTCTAATTTTGTCCAGAACGTTTCTTGCAATTTGGCTATTTTAATTTCACACGCGGGGAGATTGAACCCTCTCCCTACCGCTAATTCAACTTTACAGGGTGGAGAATCGTCAATGGTCCTGAGTGGCCCTGGGTTTTCACATATGAGAGCTCTTCTTAGGTGCTTACAGTCCTGTAATGATTCGACATTAAATTGAATGTATGCCTCATTATTAGCATTGATTGCGGTATTAATTGAGTCTGGCCACATGTAGGCTGAAACCGATGAGTTCCACTGTTTTACTGGTACTGGATGGGCTTTATATAAGTTGTACTCATTGCCATCAAGTAAAGGAAGTTTTATATAATATATGAGTTTTGGTTCTGCAAAAAGGATTGCTATGTCCACAACTTTTGATAATTCCAAGAGAGGTTCATTTTCGTCGAGTTGTGGAAATCTCACGTCTAGCTTACTCCTATTGATGGTATCTTTTGTGTGCATCCATAGAGACGGTGGCCTGAATCTTGGGTGCATAGCGCCTTGAGGTGCAGATATTATGACATTGGTCGAAATTTGTGTATTGATCTCATATTGTAAGACACTTTCAACGAGGATTTCTATTGCGATTGGAAAATCAATGCGGTCGTTCAGTATGCCTTGATTTTTTTCTAGTCGTGACGCAAGGTTACTGAGGGTTAATAATTTTCCATGATGTATCCCAAATTGATCTAATATCATTTCCGTTTGGTTCGCCACGAGCTCTGCAAGTTTACCCGTCTCATTTGCCCTCTCCTGCATTAATTCGATTAGGTTCGCTTCCGATTCTTCGTCTAATGTGCCATGAAGAAATTTATAAATGCTCCCTATTCCTGGCAATATTGACCTCTCTTCCCGGCTGGTCAGGGTATCAGTTTTGGCGCCTTTCAATAATTCTATAAGTCTATTCGCGCTTTCCTGCGTCTCTTGGATCTTTTCCTTCAATTTTATTATCTGGCTACCATGCTTGCACTGTTGTTTCAAAGATTCACATCTCGTCTGCATCTTTGACCAAGTTATATTAAGTTCTTTTCCTTGCGATAAGTATGGATGAAGATCAATGCTGTGGATTATTCTCCACGATGTGCGAGAGGTGTACAATTTATCCAATTTCTCCATAACCAATCCGGGATTTCGCAGGATTTGTTCGATGTTTATTCCACCCTCATGATCCGTTGAAGTTCTGCAAATTTCATAAGTTCCTGGCATATATTCATGAATAAATGGTACAAGGGCGGAATGATGATGAGATAAAAAAAAGGATGTTGCTCCTCATGAGGAGAGTTATGTTCGATTTCGTTTCGATATTGTTTTGAGTGAAAAAAATCATTTATTCCATTTGGTATGTGTATTTTCTCTCTTATGGAAAAAAAATGTTTCGGGCATATCTGAGGGGCTTCCAGTGTGAACCGTACATCTGGTCTTTATCATAGTTGCTCAAGCTAGCTGTAATACATAGCGTGCTGGTAAGGCTAGAACCGGAAATATGACGTATGAGTATTTTTGATTATTATGTGGTAGGCATAGTTTCTCTTCTAGCTTTCTGGCAGTTTGTCTGTCACTCAGTTCGGCTTTGTAGTCCCTTCAGGTTGGGTGTTCCCGTTCCGGCGGGTGTCGAGTTAGAGATATGAAGCCAAAAAACTGATTCGTTCGACCGAGTTATTGGTCATATTTTGATTAACGAAGGTTTTGATAATCCGAGCTTCGTGTATTCTCCACTATCAGTGAGGAAAATCATTGGATTTTCTCGCACACTGCTGCGGGGAGGAATCTTTGCATGTGCAACGCCCTCTCCTTCTTGCTGCTCACTGATAGTATCGTCATTCATCGATAGGCCAGGTATGTGATGAGAAAAAAAAACATCCTATTTATTCTATGTCGTGGAAAGATAATTGGAATTTTTCGGGTGATACCGTAGATTTTTATTTACCTCACATAATTCCGTGCGCGTGCTATTCCAGTTTTGGTTTTAACAAATATATGACTTTGTACCATTTGTGCGTCCGCCGTTTATTCCCATTCTAATTGCGTTCTGGTTCTCTCGGTGATCAAATACTTTGTTACTTAGTCATAGTGTTCTCTGAAAGAAAAAGAACGAAAAGAAAAACAAAATGAGAAGAAATTCTCCTGCAACCTTGTCTCACGTATTATTTTAAAAATTTTCATCCTTTCTTCTAGGGTCCTGGATTCTATCTCCAAGTCATCGCTACAAGTTATCTGATAGTCCATGCAGCTGTGGCCCGGCTCCCGAGCTGCCTCAATCCCCGATTTGCCGTTGCGGATCCACCCACTGGAGCTGGTGGTTTGACTGGATAAGGGCAAATTTCTGTGAGATGGCCAAAATTCGCGTTTGAATACGGGGTTGCTCCTTGAGTCCGGATATAAGGTCCGGTAGATCGTTAATAAGCTGGAGCGATCGAGAGTCATGGCCCTCTAAATTCCCCAAGTTTTCGTAATTTCATCATCCAGTTCTCTGTTTGCCGAATTGAATTAAGCTCCCGAGGTTTTTTTTTAATTAGTGGTCGTTTCCGGTGTGCAAGATTCTCTCAAAAGGGATAATCCGTATTGTGTTGTTTTATCTGATCGAATTCGGGTATACGAACCTCAATAATCAGTGGTTGCTGATTCTTACTTTTTTTGTTGTATATCGCCTATTCCATCGAATGTCTTTCATTGAAAGACTTCCTTTTGGTGATTTCACAATGTAAGAGCTCTATCGCAGGATATTTCTTGAATCGAAAGATTGATACTATCGGGTTTTTCGGCAAATTCTATTTAGCACTGTTTGTGCGACGTTTCGGTTGCATTCGATTTTGCAACCCTTTTCAAGCTAAAATTGAAAATTGTACATCATTTCAAAACATTATGACTGCTACACACACTACATTCTGATATAAACATCTCCATAATCACAATCTCCATAATCACAATCATCATCTTCCAAAAACCTTACATAAAAAATTTAACACCCTCCATTAATAGAATCCTGAAGAAGTTTTACATAAAAAATTTAACACCCTCCATTAATAGAATCCTGAAGAAGTTCTCTCTCACCACCATAAATTTCAATGGAAATCAGCTAAACAATATGATCAGATTAGTTAAAGATTCTCTAGATAGACTCGATAATCATAATGTTGTTTATAAAATAGACTGTTCTGATTGTGAAAAAACGTATGTGGGCACGAGCAAACGTAAACTGAGAATGAGAATCCAAGAACACGAACAAGATGTCAAAAATGGAAAAGACACGTCAGCTCTAGCCATTCATGTTTCCAATACAAATCACAAAATCAATTTTGAAAAAGCTCAAATACTAGATTTGGAAAATAGATACAGGTTGAGATTGTTTTCTGGAATGTTAAACATCCACCACTATTCCAACACTCTCAACCGTATGGAAGACACTGTGACGAGGTAAATCGCCACACGCGCTAGAATCATATTATGAGCCATAAGCAGCCGAAAAGTAGAAAGAGCGCGAAGAGAGAGAGAGAGAGAAAAGAAAGATCAGCTGTCATCACCGGCGCCGTCGTCGTCGTCGTCGTTGATGAGCAGCTTGGCGCGAGTCGTGAAGACGAGAAGTCGCGATCCGACGGGCGGCGTAAATATCCGCGCGCGGGAATGTGTGCGTGCGTGAGTGCGTATTGCGATCGGCCCCGGTCGTCGGCCACGTGCGGGATGTGAAGAGTGTGCCCCAGGTATGCAGCGTAGCCGAGGAGCCGATCCAGCCGAGCCCTGGTCAACGAAATACGTAGTGCAACGTATACGGGGATATGTCGGTTAGGATGCGAGGCCCCGGCCCGGGTTGTATGCGGTATGGTGAGTCTCTCTCTCTTCGGAGCGTTCTCTCTCTCTCTCTCTCGCGCGTTAGGTAGACTTATTATTGATGCGAAATAAACGCGTAATATTTATATGTCCTTTTATATGAATATCTTCTTTATGTATTTTATGTTAATAAATTATCGAAGATCACGGAGTAGTGATCCACAGCCAATATAAAATCTAGCGTCTGAGTAAACGTCATTTATCAGTTATATTTATGTACACAGGGATTGAACTCATTCCCCCTAAAATTCCTCATCCCTTTAGGTTGAGATGAAGCAGATACGGGTGATCATTCAAGGCTCGTTACCCTATCTCATTGGCGCCCAACGTTTAATTAATTATTGTACTCTGAAATTTTAAGTAACGCGTTTCGCGCGCAAAAATTCGGAGCAATAGCTCAATTTCACCCGAAAAAGCGTTACAAGAAATGGAAATGAGTGCATTAATTAAAAATCCACCCCAAAATCGAGCCTAAAAATTTTAAAATGAGTAAAGTAGTCAATTTTCAGTTAAAATCGTTAGAATTTTTTGAATCTATGTAAAAATTTGAGAGACATGAAATTGATAGAAAGCGCGCCAAGGCCAAGTTTAGCCGGCAAAAGTTAGAGTCAAGTACCTCACGCGTAAATATAAGATCGCGCGATGCGTATATAGATATAGCAAGCTCCGTAAGCGTCAACACAAGTCGATGGCAGGTTTTTTTCTTACTTTTGGATTTTAACAGCCGAATAAAGGCATAGCAGGGCTAACAGACATATATAATATAGATTTAGCATTTAAATTTTGCCTCGACCAGTTTTCACGCTTGCGTCTGACCAATTTTTTAATGATATGAGAATATGATACGTGAATATTTTGCATGATAGAATTATGAATAATTGCGTGACTCTCACACGCGTGATATGGAAGTGATGAATTTTTTAAGAGAGTAGACATTTCTGATTTCTGGCCCGTCTGAATTTTTAAGAAGTGAGAAATATTTTTTTTTTGTGACAAAATGGCGGGAGCTCACATGGATAGCCACATAGTGGACGATTTCATCAATAATATTGATGAAGAATCGCTAGATGAGGCTTTGGGTGAACTCTTGCTCTCGCGCGAAGGAACATTTAGGGCGCGAATAGAACGGTTGCGTAGACGCGTTCGCGGCGAATATAACGAGACAGATTTCGATCAATATTTATTGATGGATCTGGCTGAATTAGAAGTCGCGCGGATGGAGGCTTTGCCGAGATTTTTACGCAAGACCACACAGACAGTTCATGATAGGCGTTCAATCCTCAATAGGTATGAGGAGGACGATATTTTTGCGAATAATATAAATGATGAAAATGTGACTAGGCGCAATCACCGAGTGCGAAGAAGCTCATTACGCGATGAATTAGCGGATGTGCAAGCGAATGCACAACGGCGATCAGCGTTAGTCCAAAATGACGCGCGCCCAGAAATTCAAAAAGCTAACGAACCGCCAATTAAATTTATTACGTTGCGAGATGAAAATGGCAGGTTATATGAAATTCCTATGCAGATCGCGGATAGTTGGAAAAATTCGCCAGACCGCGAAAATGCTGAAAATCAAATCATCCGGGAGAATATTTTAGATCAGACGGTGCGTTTTCAAAATAGTGCGAGATCGAGCGCGCCATTACAATCGAATACCCATCGACAAGCGAAGGAGCCAAGCACCGAGCCACACAATAACACGCACACAACGACAGATTCTAACAGACCCAAAAGGCGTAGTCAAATTTTACGCGAGCAATTACAGCAAGCATTATTAGAAGAGGAATACGAATCGTGCGGTGTTAGAAATAATTCGAATAAGGGTAATGAAACGGGGCAAATCGAGGACGATGAGGGAATTTCTTCTAGCGATAGTGAGAATGAAAATTCTCAGAACCAAGGGGAAAATCTGAGACCCTCTTTGCCAAGACTCAGCGGCCATTCGCGCGTGAGTTGGGCAGCGGACGTGAATCAGGCACCGCAGCCGAATAACACGCAACAAACACAAGCAGCGCGTTCAGATTTTCACGCACATACACAAAATAGAAGCGATAGAAATAGAGCTGAGACGAGAGATCTCACGCGGACAGTAAAATCATGGAATCTTAGATTTTCAGGTTCAGCAAATCAGAGTTTAGAAGAATTTTTGATTAAAGTCGATGAACACAGAATGGTGGCAGGCATGTCCGAGAATGATATTTTACGTGCAGTAGCGGTGCTGTTGAGCGGCCCAGCGTTAAATTTGTATCGGTTACGCGGTAGTAGCTGGAATTCTTGGAAAGATGCGGTTACTTGTTTTCGCGCGCATTACCAGGACGAAAAATATTCTGAACGGTTGGCAGACGAAGCACGCGCACGATTACAGAAAGACGATGAGCCAGTTCACGAATACATCACAGCGATGCGTCTAATTTTTAACAGAATGCCGGAACCTCCACCAGAATCGAAACAGGTTGAACGTATTTACTATAATATGAGAAAAGATTTTCACCCTTTGATGCGTCGATATTTGCACGCGGGTATTGAGAAATTTTCCAGACAAGCTACTGAGCTTGGAAAAGCTTTCGACGCGGGCAAAAATCAGGCACTCGTTCAGGGTAATAAGAAAGAGGACGAAAAATCGAGTTCGCAAAAGCCCAAAAATTCGAATCAAAATTCAAAAGAAACTCAAATTTCCAGTCAAGATAAGGAGAAAAAATCGGAATCAGAAAAAGAGACGATAGATTTAGCAACCGTCGAGGTAACAACTATGGCAGATGTTGCAAAATTAATGAATATTCAAATTCAGAAATTACGAGAAGAACTCTTACCGAAGCCGAACGGTCAAAACGCGAATCAGAGCAATAACGCGCAAAATTCAAATCAAAATAACGGGCAAGGTCGAAATAGAAGTCGACGGAGAGATCGAGGCGATCGGGGAGGCAATAATAACAACAATGGCAACGGTGGCAATGGCCAGCAGCAGGGTGCTCAAGCGGGGCCACCACCTCAAAATTTCCAAAATACCTATCCTCAGCAACAAAATTTTCAGACGCGTGAATTCTACGCGAATAACAACGGTCAAAATCAAAGTCAAAATAATCAATATCAGGTTCAGAATAGAGGTTACAATGGCAATTACAATAATAATTACCAAAACAATTATCCAAGAGGAGGTTATAGAGGAAATCGAGGAGGTGGTTATCGCGGGGGTTACCGTGGTAGAGGTTATGGTGGATATTATAATAATGGCTATTATAATAATTACCAGAATCAGGGTCAACCACCACCAATACAACAACAAAATGCGCCGGTGAATGCAGTGAATTTACAAGAAAACACACCCGCGGCGAAACCACCAGCCGATGCGGGAAACGCGAAACCAGCGGCGTAAATGAGACCATTGCGTTAGCTACGTCCGAACAGGTCTCAAAAGTTTGCGAAGCCAGTCAATCACAATCTCAAGAAACTGCGAATACTTTTCAAGTTGACGCGACCAGGATTTTCAAAGTTCCTGATACGACAAAACCGACAGATTATCCTCGATATTGGATCAACGTAAAAATTGGTCCAATAGAATTGAAGGGATTATTAGATTCGGGAGCCGCACGGTCCGTGATAGGCAGAAAGTATCGAGACATCGCAGGGCAAATTGGTATTACGCTCCAACCCTCTAATTTTTTGTACGCTCAAATGGCGAACGGAGAGTTAGAAGAGGTAGCTGGGGAATTGATCACTCCCCTGGAGATAGCTGGGATAAGCAAAAATATGCCGATTCTTAGCGTGCCATCATTACCTGTAGATCTCATTTTGGGACTTGAATTCATCCGTTTCTTTGGGATGCACATCTTAGGTGATAGTGACGAATATACATTCGCAGACCTTAAGGACAAGCAAAAATTTGCATTTGAATTATTTTCAATCGAAGCACCAAATCAAATGAATTTAGAGTCTGAAATTCCAACATCATCGGGAGAAAAAATTGAATTAAAATCTGAAGCGTCAAGAAACACGCAAGAGCCACAATCGAGAGGTGAAGGTTTGAAAAAATTGAGTGATTATGAAGCTTATAGACTGAAAAGAGTTTTAGATAAATGTTTACCTCACCAGAATAAAAATGAGAAATTTTTGAAAGCAACTGATTTAATCGAATACGAGATCCGACTCTTAAAAAGTGCACGTCCAGTGAAACAAAGATATTTTCCATTGTCAGATAAAATGGAGAAAACAATGCACGCAGAATTCCAAAAATTAATCGATGCTGATGTAGTTGAAAAATCGAATAGCCCTTGGAATAACCCAGCATTTTTAGTGAAAAAAGCGAACGGAGGGCATAGATTGGTAGTAGATTTACGGGTAGTAAATTCGTTAGCTGAAAAAGACGCGTATCCGACCCCGTATATGGACACTATCTTAAGAAAATTGAAGAACGCGAAATATATAACTACGCTGGACTTATCCATGGCCTACCATCAAATAAAGCTTAAAAAGATTTCGAGAAATATTTGCGCATTCACTATTCCCGGTAGAGGGCACTGGCAATTCAAAAGGCTACCTATGGGTTTAGCTAACGCTGGAGCCTGCTTTCAAAGATTAATTGACTCAATTATAGGAGACCTAGAGCCTTACGCGTACGGGTATTTAGACGATATTGTCCTGGTGACAGAGACGTTTGAACAACATTTAGAGCTACTAGAGAAATTATTAAACAGAATCGTGGTGGCAGGTCTAACGATTAACAGAGAAAAGAGTAAATTTTGTTGCCAAGAAGTTAAATTTTTAGGATATATAGTGGATGAGCACGGTTTAAGAGTCGATCCCGCGAAAACAGAAGCAATAAAAAATTATCCGAGGCCTAAAAATGTCAAACAAGTGAAGAGATTTACAGGTATGACATCATGGCACAGTAAATTCATTAGAAATTATGCGACGATTGTAGAGCCAATAAATCGGTTATTGAAAAAAGACGCGAAATTTGAGTGGAAAGAGGACCAGGAGAAAGCGTTTTGTACGCTAAAAGAAGCATTAGTATCTGCACCCGTGCTCAGTATGCCAGTACCAGACGCTGAATGGTTTTTGCATACTGATGCATCAGACACTGGGATAGGATCTATGCTTACACAGAAGGTTGATGGCAAAGAACGCGTAGTTTGTTACGCGAGTCGATCACTTTCAAAACAAGAAAGAGTCTGGTCAGTAACAGAACGTGAATGTCTGGCTATTAAATGGAGTATTGAAAAATTTAGGCCGTATATTGAAGGAGAAAAATTTACTGTTGTAACAGACCACAGCGCGCTACAGTGGCTGTTCAACAAGAAAAATCCAGTAGGACGCGTAGGCAGATGGGCCCATGACCTCGCGAGTTATTCGTTCCGCGTGATTCACCGCAAAGGAACGCTTAATGTTGTCCCTGATGCGCTCTCAAGAATGTTTGAAGACGACACGATGAATATCGGTTCAGTTGGAGTTCTTGAGAAAACATCAGATAAGTGGTACAACAAAAGATTTTTTCAAATTTTGAAACATCCAAAAAGATACAGAGATTGGAAAATTATGGATGGTAGAATTTATAAATATAGGCCAGATCACGAATTAAATGAAATAATTGATGATTTAGATGCGTGGAAATTGGTAGTTCCAGAAGAGAACCGTGTAAAAATAATTAAAGAAAGCCATGACGAGCCATCAGCTGGTCATATGGGCAAAGAAAAAACGTATAGAAAGGTCGCGCAGTCGTACTATTGGCCCGGTATTTACTTAGACGTCGCGAATTACGTGAAAAATTGCGATAGTTGCGCGTTATATAAGGTAGATCAACGCGGTCAGATAGGTATGATGGGTACGCGCACAGTCGACAGACCGATGAAAATTATTGCAATGGATTTAATGGGACCATTCCCAAAATCAAAAGAACAGTTTGAATATTTACTCATTTTCGAGTGTATTTTTAGCCGTTATATAGTCTGCGTACCATTACGTAAAAAGACTGGGCAAGCGGTTCAGAATGCACTGGAAAATGTATTATGTACACATTATGGTACACCGGAAATTTTGATAAGCGATAATGGGTTAGAGTTCAAAAACGAATTGATGAATAGATTCTGCGAAGAAAACGGTATAGAGCATGAATTCACCCCTGGTTTCCATCCCCAAGCAAATCCGGTTGAACGAGTCAATCGAGATATTAAGACCATGATAGCAATATTTGCTGATAACCACAAAGAATGGAATAAGCATATTCAACAATTTCAATTTTGTCACAATTCAAATTTTTCAAGTTCGACCGGAAAATCACCAGCGTTCATGATTTATGGACGCGAAATTAAAGCACCAAAATTATGGAGAAGACGCGTGGAAATATTCGGGAAAAGCTTGAAAAATTTCATGAAAAACGGTAATCAAGCAGAGTTAATAGAGTCATTGAAAGATTTAGACGGAGCAGAAATCAGTTCAGAATCAAATTCAGAGAATAAAGTAGAAAGAGAATCAGAAAATCAGAATTCAAGCCAAGCGAATGAGCGCTCGCGAGTCGATGAGCCTGAGAAATTTACTATTCAACGCGAAAAGATCAATTCAGATTTTATTGTTTCTCAAGAATCAGTAAAAAATTGGTCAGATCGTATGAATAAGTTACCCGAGGTACACGATTCTACTATAAATAAGATTGAAAAAGCGAGCGAAAAACAAAAATTAAATTATAATGTATCAAAGCGTGATGTTAGATTCAAGATAGGTGATAAAGTATTGAAGAAGAATCGACCATTGTCATCGGCGGAAAAGAATTTTACAGCGAAGCTTGCAGAAAAATTTTCAGGACCATTCGAAATTAGCAGGAAATTAGGAGAGAATGTCTACATATTATCAAAGGATGGAGCTGAATTACAATCATCTGTCCACGCCAAAGATTTGAAATATGCAAGCGTTGCATCAAATCAGAAGTCAAAAAATAATCTGCCCAAGCAAGCAGTAAATCAACAGCAGACAGAAAAATTGGTGCCTTCGGACAGCATCGAGTCTCCCCGCCCCGCAGCAGTGGCACGCGCCCGGAAGAATAGCCGGCAGAAGCCGCGAGGAGCTGCAGGTGAGCAGACCACGCGCGAGACCGATCGACAGCCCACGCGCTCGAGAGGCCCAATAACGAGATCTAAATCGAAAGCTACAAGTGACTAGAGTGTAGATAAAAACAAAGTGACTAGAGTGTATATAAAAACTAAGTGACTAGAGTGAATGTTAAAACGAAGTGATTAATCCTAAGACTTAAAATCAGTGACTAGAAAAAGTGAAAGACTAGAACAGTGACTAAACATGGGACCTATAAAAGAGGCAGTGTTAAAGTGGCTCGAAAAAGACAGTGATAATAAAGTAGAAAATGTAAATAATGGCTCTAATACGCGCGTGAATAACAGTGTGGTACAGGACAGAGACAGTGTAAATAGTGTAGGTAGTGTGGAGGTGAATGTGCCTTTGGACGCTCAAAACCCCATAGTAAATGAGGTAATAGTGCCAGCACAAAATAACCCCGATGTACCCGCAATCGTTCCACCAGTGCGTCAAGAGCAACAAGAAATTAGTGCAGATGACATCGCTGAATTCCATGCACGTCGCCGAGTGCGGGAAAAATCAGCTTTGATGCAGAATTTGAGAGCCATAGCACAGCCATGGAAAGAAGAAGATAGGCGCCGTCGCGAAGCTGAATCGCGAGCGGTTGCAACAATAACAACAACACCGACGCCCGAATTCCTCGAAGAGCAGCAGCTCGTGAGAAAAGCGCGCGCCGATGCTCATGCAGCAACTTGTGCGGCTGAGCTAAATGGTGCCGTTAAAAATGCACGTTTGGGTTTGGAAGTGCAATGTAGTGTTGCTCTTCAAGAACGTCAACGCGCACATTTTTTGCAGTTGCGGGAACGAGAATTTGAAAGGCGGATGAATTATGAAAGGCAAGAAGTACAAGAGAGATTTGCGGTGGATTTGCCACGCGCCATACAAAACGCAGAGCAGCTACATTTATCGTTGCAGTACCGTGAAGATATGTTGCAAGCCCGAGAAGAAGCAGTGATGCAGCGTGAGGCGGATATCCACGCGCGAGAATACCATATACAACAATCAGCTGATCGTTGGGCGGCAGAAAGCCGTGCTTTAGCGAGGAGATTACGAGAGGAGCGAACACGCGCAAGACACCAGCAGCGTGGTCCACCCCCTCCTGTACACAATCATCGGCGTCGTATATCTGTAGATGTGCAGATTGACTTTGACTTTTACGCGCCAGAACAGCAACTACAAAATCAAGTAATTATTGAAGAAATAGAAGATGAACCATCACTGCCGGATAAGGAGCCTCAAGGGCCTCAGCAGCAGCAGATTCAAGAAAATCTACAGCCAAGTATTGAGCCGCCGTCGCCGCCGCAACAAGTGGTAAATAGAGCGTGGAGTCCGATCAGAGGCTATCGCACAAGAGCTGAGCGTCAAGCACGCGTTTATGTGACACAGGAAGAGCGAGTGAGGCGAGCGCAGGAAGTGAATGATTATTTCAATATCAGAAAGAAAGAGCAGAAAAGATTGAATAAGGCGTGGGCGGATGAACATTTTCTGCCAGGAGAACGTGATTTGGAGTAGTAAGCAGCAGTAGCAGTGTCAACATCAACAGCAGTCATCTATAGGAAGAATAGCGTATTGTATTATTTTAATCTATCAGTTTGAACATGCAAACATTTCTTGCGTCTAAAAAGAAGCGCTTATCTGTTTATTTTGAGAAGAAAAACGCGTAAAACAACGCGTAATATATCGTATTTTTGTTTGATCGTTGCGTTCAATAATTGGCGTTATTTACAAGAAAAGAGAGAGAGAGAAATTAAGATCATGAGAGAGACTCGTATTGATAGTATAAGTATTTGTATATGTACAACTTCAAGTTCCTATTTACAAGACTATATCATATTATATCATATTATTTACAGGTTATATACATGAGAAAATATTGAACATTATTTACAGGTTATATACAAGTGAAAAGATGAGACATTATTATTTTGCAGCAGTGAAATATAAAGTAGTGAGATTGATGAAAATTTAGTCATTAAGCTGCGTGATTATTGAGGAAAAAGTTAGTTTGGAACATAGATTTTGTGTAGATTCACTTAGTTTACGCGCGAAGCAGAGTATTTTTTTTTCGTTTTGGAAGTTATATTCAGGCAGTACGTTCGATAAAGATTCAAGCGCGAGTATTTTCAGTTTTTCCACGGGGCTCAAAACTTAGCGGGGGGCTCTGTGACGAGGTAAATCGCCACACGCGCTAGAATCATATTATGAGCCATAAGCAGCCGAAAAGTAGAAAGAGCGCGAAGAGAGAGAGAGAGAGAAAAGAAAGATCAGCTGTCATCACCGGCGCCGTCGTCGTCGTCGTCGTTGATGAGCAGCTTGGCGCGAGCCGTGAAGACGAGAAGTCACGATCCGACGGGCGGCGTAAATATCCGCGCGCGGGAATGTGTGCGTGCGTGAGTGCGTATTGCGATCGGCCCCGGTCGTCGGCCACGTGCGGGATGTGAAGAGTGTGCCCCAGGTATGCAGCGTAGCGGAGGAGCCGATCCAGCCGAGCCCTGGTCAACGAAATACGTAGTGCAACGTATACGGGGATATGTCGGTTAGGATGCGAGGCCCTGGCCCGGGTTGTATGCGGTATGGTGAGTCTCTCTCTCTTCGGAGCGTTCTCTCTCTCTCTCGCGCGTTAGGTAGACTTATTATTGATGCGAAATAAACGCGTAATATTTATATGTCCTTTTATATGAATATCTTCTTTATGTATTTTATGTTAATAAATTATCGAAGATCACGGAGTAGTGATCCACAGCCAATATAAAATCTAGCGTCTGAGTAAACGTCATTTATCAGTTATATTTATGTACACAGGGATTGAACTCATTCCCCCTAAAATTCCTCATCCCTTTAGGTTGAGATGAAGCAGATACGGGTGATCATTCAAGGCTCGTTACCCTATCTCAACACATTTCGCTTGAAAATAATTTATAAAAATTCCATTGATCACTTTAAAGCAGTTTCTCTCGATCGATAACCAAACGGTAATTATTAAGTTAATAAGGTTGACCAATAGATGTCCCCGCATTGTCAAATTTCGGAATTTCACGCCTCTGTTTGTCTTTCTCTCTCTTTCTCTCTCCTGGCTTTACTCTCCCGTGTGTTGTCATAGCATCGACAACACAAGGGAATAACATCTTCCTCCAAAACAGAGATGACAGTTTTTTCAAAATATCACACCAAAAATCTTTCTGTGAGTAGTGCAATTTTCTCATGAGTGAGTGTTATCAACCTTAAAGAATTGTTTGGATAGTTTCATTTTTTCTGTTTTTTTCTAGTTCCAAAATGCCAAATGAAGTAGACTGACCCCAAGCTGTGTTTGGATGGATATATTAGGCCCATGGGGTTTGCCGTGGATATTATTTGTGAATTTTAAGGTGATGATGGAGATGCTTATATCAAAATGTAGTGTGTGTAGCAGTCATAATGTTTTAAAATAATGTACAATTTTTAATTTTAGCTTGAAAGGGGTTGCAAAATCAAAAGCAACCGAAACGTCGCACAAACAGTGCTAAATAAAATTTGCAGGAAAACCCGATAGTATCAATCTTTCGATTCAAGGAATATCTTGCGATAGAGCTCTTACATTGTGGAATCGCCAAAAGGAAGTCTTTCAATTAAAGACATTCAATGGAATAGGCGATATACAACAAAAAAAGTAAGAATCAGCAACCACTGATTATTGAGGTTCGTATACCCGAATTCGATCAGATAAAATAACACAATACGGATTATCCCCTTTGAGAGAATCTTGCACACCGGAAACGACCACTAATTAAAAAAAAACCTCGGGAGCTTAATTCAATTCGTCAAACAGAGAACTGGATGATGAAATTACGAAAACTTGGGGAATTTAGAGGGCCATGACTCTCGATCGCTCCAGCTCATTAACGATCTACCGGACGCTATATCCGGATTCAAGGAGCAACCCCGTATTTGAACGCGAATTTTGGCCATCCCACAGAAATTTGCCCTTATCCAGTCAAACCACCAGCTCCAGTAGGTGGATCCGCAACGGAAAATCGGAGATTGAGGCAGCTCGGGAGCCGGGCCACAGCCGCATGGACTATCAGATAACTTGTAGCGATGACTTGAAAATAGAATCCAGGACCCTAGAAGAAAGGACGAAAATTTTTAAAATAATACGTGAGACAAGGTTGCAGGAGAATTTCTTCTCATTTTGTTTTTCTTTTCGTTCTTTTTCTTTCAGAGAACACTATGACTAAGTAACAAAAAGTTTGATCACCGAGAGAACCAGAACGCAATTAGAATGGGAATAAACGGCGGACGCACAAATGGTACAAAGTCATATATTTGTTAAAACCAAAAATGGAATAGCACGCGCACGGAATTATGTGAGGTAAATAAAAATCTACGGTATCACCCGAAAAATTCCAATTATCTTTCCACGACATAGAATAAATAGAATGTATTTTTTTCTCATCACATACCTGGCCTATTGATGAATGACGATACTATCAGTGAGCAGCAAGAAGGAGAGGGCGTTGCACATGCAAAGATTCCTCCCCGCAGCAGTGTGCGAGAAAATCCAATGATTTTCCTCAATGATAGTGGAGAATACACGAAGCTCGGATTATCAAAACCTTTGTTAATCAAAATATGACCAATAACTCGGTCGAACGAATCAGTTTTTTGTCTTCATATCTCTAACTCGACACCCGCCGGAACGGGAACACCCAACCTGAAGGGACTACAAAGCCGAACTGAGTGACAGACAAACTGCCAGAAAGCTAGAAGAGAAACTATGCCTACCACATAATAATCAAAAATACTCATACGTCATATTTCCGGTTCTAGCCTTACCAGCACGCTATGTATTACAGCTAGCTTGAGCAACTATGATAAAGACCAGATGCACGGTTCACACTGGAAGCCCCTCAGATATGCCCAAAACATTTTTTTTTCCATAAGAGAGAAAATACACATACCAAATGGAATAAATGATTTTTTTTAACTCAAAACAATATCGAAACGAAATCGAACATAACTCTCCCCATGAGGAGCAACATCCTTTTTTTTATCTCATCATCATTCCGCCCTTGTACCATTTATTCATGAATATATGCCAGGAACTTATGAAATTTGCAGAACTTCAACGGATCACGAGGGTCGGATAAACATCGAACAAATCCTGCGAAATCCCGGATTGGTTATGGAGAAATTGGATAAATTGTACACCTCTCGCACAACGTGGAGAATAATCCACAGCATTGATCTTCATCCATACTTATCGCAAGGAAAAGAACTTAATATAACTTGGTC
This sequence comes from Eretmocerus hayati, assembly GCA_029851415.1. Lineage (NCBI taxonomy): Eukaryota > Metazoa > Arthropoda > Insecta > Hymenoptera > Aphelinidae > Eretmocerus > Eretmocerus hayati. The sequence goes on from CM056744.1 coordinate 47,852,184, forward strand.
AAAGATACAGACGAGATGTGAATCTTTGAAACAACAGTGCAAGCATGGTAGCCAGATAATAAAATTGAAGGAAAAGATCCAAGAGACGCAGGAAAGCGCGAATAGACTTATAGAATTATAGAACTAATAGACTTATAGAACTAATAGAATAGATATTGTCTTCCGCTCTCTTCCTTTCTCCTGCCTTTACTCTCTCGTGTGTTGTCATAACATCGACAATAGAAGAAAATAACATCTTCCTTCAAAACAGAGATGACAGTTTTTTCAAAATATCACACCAAAAATCTTTCTGTGAGTAGTGCAATTTTCTCATGAGTGAGTGTTATCAACCTTGAAGAATTGTTTGGATAGTTTCATTTTTCTGTTTTTCTCTAGTTTCAAATTGCCAAATAAAATAGACTGACCCCAAGCTGTGCTTGGATGGATATATTAGGACCATGGGTTTGCCATGAATATTATTCGTGAATTTTAAGGTGATTACGAAGATGTTTATATCAAAATGTAGTGTGTGTGGCAATCATAATGTTTCAAAATAATGTACAATTTTCAATTTTAGCTTGAAAAGGGTTGCAAAATCAAAAGCAACCGAAACGTCGCACAAACAGTGCTAGATGAAATTTGCAGGAAAAACCGATAGTATCAATCTTTCGTTTCTTTATCACTAGATGGCAAACTTAATTTATGGTTGTTTTACGAAAATTTCGATGTTAACCATTCTTTAACCTGATGTCAATCCACCCGATTTACGATAGTGTCTGAGACAGGTCTCTCTTCGTCTCACTGACGAGCCCAAGAGAGAGACCAGGGCGAAACACACACTTAATATCACACATCTTTTTCACAGTTTAAATAATTCAACACGGTGTAGAGACAAGGATGGGAACTACCATCAGCTCTGCATTTGAGACTATTGATGATATTGAAGTTGGGTTCTTGAGATCTTCCCGATGGCTTTGTGGCTCTATAGGGGATGTATGTTCCCCAGACAATCAGAGTGACGGAAGCTCTGTCAAGAAATCTCGCTTCGATAAGGAATGCCTCGCAATTCGGCCGTTCCTCCCATCATATATGAATCTTTCGATTCCTTTCGGTAAAACTACGGGCGTTGCTTGTTTGATTATTCTCTTGGCTAGATGGAAAAAATTCCGAGGAATCGCTAAACTCGATGGAGCTTCGTATAAAGTTGAATGTCAGTGAATGCTGACCTCTGCCTTCATCTTTGGATTCATGCCCGGATGTATAACGTTCGTATATGATGCTAATCTCTCATATAAAACGCAGATTAATTGAAGAGAAAAAAATAGGCATCGAGATTCTCGATATTTTGTTCGTGAGTGGAGCATTGTAAATGTGGATGTGCCTAGCCATATATTATGTTTACTACGATTCCGACACTGTATACAACAAGAAGTCCTGATTTTGCTTCAATTAATAACTTCATGTCAATAATTTGTATATTTTTCTTTCTGAAGGTCCTCCTTATATCATTTTCCCATCGCTCAATCTCTTACGCTACGTGTTTGCCATACCTGATTCAATCAATTTGCAGGCTAAGCTAAAAGTTAGTATTCCTTGAATTTCTCTGCTTTCAAGCTTCATTTTTGGTTCTGAACTCTGATGTTTTCCTTGTGGATGAATAATTGGTAACAACTAATTATGATCGTGAGAATCATTTTGATTGAACTATCAGAATCATTTTTGTCATATATAGGGTGAATTTCACTGGTGAAGTCGCCTTAGAATGAAATCATTCATGAAGAAGTGATCATATAATTAGCAAGTTTACTAATCCTCGGTCCAAAGGTTTATGAACATTATTCAGTCGCGCGTTCGTCAAAATTCATTCAAGTATATGTACTTCTCATGAAGGAGTGCTTGGTTTTGTCTATTGCGTCTGTAATAATTCACTGTGTGTGAACATTTTCCTATGCTATTCAATTTATCGATTCTGATCAATGTATGTAATTTCCATTTTTAATCCCACTTCTTCTCATTAGGGGTTTGAAGTCTTATATAATTCCACTTTGTCTCAATTTGCTTCGTTCCACACCATATATGATGAATTCCACGCCAAAGCGACCTACGAAAAGGGGTCATCTCTCAGATTCTTTTTTAACCTTCTTCATTCGATTCTATGGCCCAAAATAGGAACTTCGGACCACCTATGGGGCCCAAAAAAAATTTCTCCTCTCCGTTGCACGCACATCCGTCAACAGACCGAAAATTTATCGTGTAAAAATCGATGCTCTTTTATTCACGAAAATGGGAATATTTCGAGTTTTTGAATAGCTGTCGATTTGCGGGTTGCGGCATCTGAAAGGGCATTAAAAAACCTATCGGAAACGTTGTCGGAAATTTCTTCTCTGTGATTTGGGGGCCTCCTGGAGGCAAAAGAGTGTTTTTCACTAAAATGTCGATTTCTCAAAAAGCCATTTTTTTTATTCTCTTAAAATCATATATTTGGCGTAAAATTTTGCGTTCTTCCGAAAAAAATGGGTTTCAGAGAAGTTTGGGGCGATCCAAGTGACTTATGAGCCATTTTTTGAAAATTCGATTTTTTCGGTTTTAGAAAAAGGCGATTTTCTGCACATGCGCACAAACGTAGACTTTTGGGACCACTTTCAATGAAAAGCTGACGAAATTTCCTATAGAATGACTACCCGCAAAGTTGAAATTCATGCACTGAAACGCGATCTGCAAGGATTAATTATGTCGAATTAAAATCACATGAAAATTCAGCCCATTAACGCCATCATGGCGCCTGCTGCGATGACACATTCACGGGATCTTCTCGGGACTCAATTTTGAGTATGAAATTGACCTGAAAAAAATTCGGACCATATGGTTTCAACGTAAAATTGTATGAACTTTCGAAATATGCGATGAAAAACCCCGTTTGAGGCGAACTCGAGGTGCTACATTCAATTTTTCGCAATTTAGAATGTGAAATATCGTATTTTCTGGCAAAAAATGGAATGTAGCACCTCGGGTTCGCCTCAAACGGGGTTTTTCATCGCATATTTTGAAAGTTCATACAATTTTACGTTGAAACCATGTGGTCCGAATTTTTTTCAGGTCAATTTCGTACTCAAAATTGAGTCCCGAGAAGATCTCGTGAATGTGTCATCGCAGCAGGCGCCACGAAGGCGTTAATGGGCTGAATTTTCATGTGATTTTAATTCGACATAATTAATCCTTGCAGATCGCGTTTCAGTGCATGAATTTCAACTTTGCGGGTAGTCATTTTGTAGGAAATTTTGTCAGCTTTCTATTGAAAGTGGTCCCAAAAGTCTACGTTCGTGCGCATGCGCAGAAAATCGCCTTTTTCTAAAACCGAAAAAATCGAATTTTCAAAAAATGGCTCATAAGTCACTTGGATCGCCCCAAACTCCTCTGAAACCCATTTTTTTCGAAAGAACGCAAAATTTTACGCCAAATATATGATTTTAAGAGAATAAAAAAAATGGCTTTTTGAGAAATCGACATTTTAGTGAAAAACACTCTTTTGCCTCCAGGAGGCCCCCAAATCACAGAGAAGGAATTTCCGACAACGTTTTCGATAGGTTTTTTAATGCCCTTTCAGATGCCGCAACCCGCAAATCGACAGCTATTCAAAAACTCGAAATATTCCCATTTTCGTGAATAAAAGAGCATCGATTTTTACACGATAAATTTTCGGTCTATTGACGGATGTGCGTGCAACGGAGAGGAGAAATTTTTTTTGGGCCCCATAGGTGGTCCGAAGTTCCTATTTTGGGCCATAGAATCGAATGAAGAAGGTTAAAAAAGAATCTGAGAGATGACCCCTTTTCGTAGGTCGCTTTGGCGTTTTGACGAAGACGTCCCAGCCGTGTCGAGCCGATACCAACAGTCCCAGAGACGCGGAAGCGTTCTCCCCCGAGCCAGCTTCAGCGAACAGACACTAATGTGAACCGACATCCGCGTGATCGATCGGTAGACAGTTGCCGAAATCGTGTTGTGCCGGATCAAGAGCGGGTGATTCCAGGCCACTCTCAAGAAGCGGAGGGGCGACGTGCCGGGTCGAGTGCCGTGCCGCACCACCGCGACCATCCTGTCGGGGGCTCCTGCAGTCGTGTCGACCCACCAACCTCAAACCGAGGGCCTCGGTGCTCATCGCAAATTGATCGTACGGGTCAACGACAAACTTCAGGTGACCATACGCAACGTCACCGCCCACGGATCACCGAAATTGCCGAGATAACCCCCGAGATGCTGATAGGTGGCACGATAGCCGCCATGGTAACCACGGTAGCCGAGATAGTTCATCAGATAATTCTCTTCCGCGGAACTCACGCCGTGATAGACGTTCAGGGTCGGATTCGGATAGGTCTAGGCGACGAGGGGGGCGACGTAGGTTACGAGATTCTCTGGATGGTCACCGCGAAAGACGCAGGAATCACAGACGTCGTGAGAGTAGCGAATCTGAGTATGATACCTCAGATGATGACTCTAACTGGAGTCAGGCGGGTCAGGCAAACGCGAGGACGTTTCAAATTATTAAAATGCTGCAGAGCATGAAGATTAGCTTCGGTGGGGGGGACAGAGAAGGCCCGGAGGAGTTCCTGGCCAATCTCAAGGACTGCCGGCGGATACTGCCAGTGACGGATGCCGAGATGTTATCTGCTGTGCCTGCCGCGCTGACCAGAGATGCCCGCAGTTGGTATCGTACTCATCAAGATGAGTTTGAGACGTGGCCAGAGTTTAAGCATGCCTTCAGAGATCAGTATGTCGGGCATTTGGACCGTCAAGATGTGATGGACGAGCTCCAACATCGCACCCAGGCAAAGGGTGAAAAGGTTGCCAAGTATTTGACGTGCATAAAAATAATTTTGGGTCATTTCAAGAGACCGCCTCGTGACCGTGATGTGTTTGAGATTGTGCGTCGGAATTTATTGCCAGAACTGCGCAAGTACTTGGAAACCAAGAGAGTTAGAACGTTAGGAGACATACAGTACTATGGCCAGAAATTTGAAAGAAGCAAAGACCTAGACGCTCGCTATACGGCACCTCCCCCCAAAGAGAGGTCGTGTATACCAGGTGCCGCATACCAGGGATCGAGTCAAGCCCCTCAGGGTAAGCCGGGGCGAAATGAGACTGCCGGGACGGAGCCTACCGATGCCGAGGCCCTTAAACCAGGGGTGAGTGCTCAGCAGAACCGCAACAGAAATCAGAGTGGTAAAACTGGTGCCAAAGTTACTCAGCCGAGTACTTCAGCCGCCCCTGTCGACACTCCGACAACGACCGCACCTGCGACGAGTCAACCTCAGCCAAGTACTCCACCACCAACGACTCAGCCACAACCTGCCGCGATGGCGCCCTGGATGCCAGATCCAGGAAGATGGCCACAGTATCCGATGATGTATCCCTATCCACCGTATGCCGGGTATGGACAACGGAGGCCACCAGGCACGGCTCGAGCGAGGGTCAGTGGGGACCGTATGATAAAAGACGAGCAAATAAGTAAGGGCCTCTGTTTCAACTGCAATCAGCCGAATCACTTTGCCCACAGTTGCCCCACCAGAAAGTGCTATAAATGCTCTGCTCTGGGTCATACTGCCAGTGAGTGCCCAAAGGCTACTGCACCTGCTGGTGCTGCCGCGTCAGCCGTGGAAAAATGCCAGTTGTGCAGTAAAGTCGGAGTGACAGCACAGACGTGCCCAGATTGTAAGTTCAAGCTAGAGTACTTGGGAAACGGCCCAGTTGGGGCCCAGAAAAACCCAGGTACTGCGTCCCCGCCAAAATAAGCGTGCCCTTGGCTGCAAAAGAAAAACCTGGGGGCCTTGACTAGGCCTTGCCAGAAGTTGTGAATGTGAAGAGAGAAAGTAATGCCGCGTGTGGGAATTTTGAAGTTCAGTCGGAGAGTCGAGAGCGAATGGAGAATTCTGAGAGCCTTGTGAGTGGCCAAGTGAAAGAGAAGAGACCTTATACACCATGGGTTAACAAACCTGAGCGCCTTTGTGAAGGTATGGTGGCAGAACGGTCAAACACACCATGAGTTAGCAAACCTGAGCGCCTTTGTGAAGGTATGGTGGAAGAACAGCCGGTGACGTCATGGGTAGAGGTACCTGAGCGCCTTTGTGAAGGTATGACGGGGCTGAAAGTGGAGAAGCCGTGGGCAGTAAGAACCAAAGACCTCTTGAGAAAGCGACTGGACCAGAAATTCCCCAAGAAGCGGTGGGTGGAAGTGGAACGTGGTGACGAGACCACCGAGATTACACGGAAGGTGTATACCGGAGCTAAGTGTGATGATTTTCTTGTGGGTTTGCGCGAAGCGAAGAAATTCTCCATCCTGGGGGCCTAGAAAGCTGCTGTGGACGACGAGTTGAACTCGAGCGTGCCGGAGCTACCAGCCCCGGAGCAGAACTCGAGCGTGCCGGAGCTACCAGCCCCGGAGCAGAACCCGGGCGTGCCGGAGTGCGAGACTCAACCCCTAGTGGAGACCCAGCCTGACATTAATACATGCCTTGGAACGGGAGAAACTAGCCAAGCCGTCGAAAATTACCGGGCCTGGTTGAAATTCATGAAGGATGACGCGGTTGAATCCACTGTCGAAATCTCTGAAGAAGCCGGCGTGACCGAAGCTCGGAGCTTCGAGGATGGACAATTCGAACACGTGGATCCGGAAAGTCGTGTAGTTGCCGAGGTGTTGCCGTGGACCGCTCCGGAATTAGCCGAGGGGCCTAAGCTGAAGCCTGTACCGAGGAATTACGTTGAGGTAGTTCTGGCTGGTCAGTCTTTTGCCGCTCTCTATGACCCAGGAGCCCAAGTGTCCATGGTGGGTCCTAAGGTCTCGAAGTTTCACGAGAAGAGAATGTATAGACAGACTGGTTACCTCAAAAGTGCGGTTGGGAGGAGTGTGACCCCAGCGGTCGGGTTACTGAGAGTGAATATGGAAATCGACGGAGTCTCGCGACCTCTGGTGATGCAGGTGGTGAAAGAGCTCAACCATGACATGGTCCTGGGCATGGATTTCATGAAAGCCTGGCAATCGGACTCCGAGAATGCCGATGGTCGCTGGAGAGTCATGAAAGGAGAATATAAGGAATTCATTGGGGTAGGCCAGGCCCCTGAGAACCGGATTTTTGCCGAGTGTGCCGGATTAGCGGTGGGAAAGCCACACGAAAAAGCTGCCCTGGAGATAATGGTCGAGGAAATGATCGAAGCTGCCGGGAATAGCCTTGGGTTGACTACGTTGGCTGAACATCGAATCGAGGTCACGGACCCCACGCCAATCAGGCACAAGTATCGAAGGATGGCCCCTGCCATGCTGGAGGTAGCACGTGAAGAGGTGAAGCGTTTAGCTGACGCTGGTCATATTGAACCATCAAAGAGTGCCTGGAGCAGTGCGCCAGTTTTGGTCCGGAAGAGCGATGGAACCTACCGGTTCTGCATAGATTTCCGCGATTTGAACAAAGTGACGAAAAAAGATGCCTATCTCTTGCCGAATATGGACGCCATACTGGACAAGCTCCGGAAGTCCCAGTACATCTCGAAGATAGACTTAAAAGAAGCGTATTTGCAAATTCCAATGTCTGAGGACAGCAAGGACTATGTAAGCTTCTCAGTGCCAGGCGTTGGAGCCTGGAGGTTCAGATCCATGGCCTATGGCTTAACCAATGCTCCAGCGACCTTTCAGGGACTTATAGACCAATTATTCGGGCCTGAATTGGAGCCATTTGTCTTCGGGTATTTAGATGACATCGTCGTGGCGACAGACACTTATGCCGATCACTGCAAGTACGTGAAACTGGTCATGGAGCGCTTGATTGGAGCCTGATTGCGAGTCAATCGAAAAAAGTGCGAAATTTGCTGCCAACAGGTCCGATATCTGGGTTTTCTGCTCGATGCCCAAGGGCTGAGGCCTGACCCAGAAAAGGTTGCTCCAGTTCGGGACTACCCACCTCCGAAAAATCTGAAACAGCTCCGATCGTTCTTGGGTATGGTGGGATGGTACTCCAGGTTCATAGAACATGATGCCGAGATTAAAGTGCCGTTGCAAAAGTTGCTCAAGAAAGACCAGCCGTGGAAATGGGAACCTGAACAACAGGAGGCGTTTGAGAAGCTCAAGGAAGCGTTGACGTCTGCTCCGGTGTTGTCGAGACCTGATTTTTCAAAGGTCTTCACGATACAGACCGATGCGAGCGCGCATAGCCTGGGAGCCGTGCTGACGCAAGAGGGTGAGGATGGTGAGCACCCCATCCTTTATTGTAGCCGAAAACTCACGGATGCCGAGAAAAACTTTACCGCCACAGAACGTGAAAATTTGGCCGTTTTATGGGCCATAGAGAAGATGCGACCCTATGTCGAGGGTTCTCATTTTAAGGTCATCACAGACCACAGTGCATTGAAGTGGTTGAGGGGTCTGAAGGACCCCACCGGTCGTTTGGCTCGCTGGACCCTTAAGCTTCAGCAGTGGGACTTCGAAATCTCCCACCGCTCCGGGCGGCTTCACAGGGTGCCAGATGCCCTGTCTAGGTTACATGACCCTGCCGATGCCGAGCCCGACGAGGGGCCGGAAGTTGCCGCGATGCGAGTGACCCATGGTACGTTAAGAGAATGCAAGAAGTACAAGCTGCTCCAGAGAAGTGGAGAAATTGGAGAGTGGAAGACGGTCGACCTGACAAATTTGCCGAGACTCCAGCACACCCCAGCAGTCGCGGGCGTGTCGTGATTCTCCGCGTTAAGGGTGGAAAATCGGTGCGAGGGCAAAGAGACCTCTTGCCTCGTGGCATGGGAAATTGCCGCGGAGCAGCCATTTTGTGAGTGCTTCGGAGCAGCGTGCTCGTTCGAACTTGGAGTCCCAATTCTTGCCGAGACTGTGTGCCGAGATAGTGTAGTGTTTTCTCTTCCATTGTGATTTACAGGGAATTTTGAGAGACATTTTAATGAGAAAGAGACCCTTTTGATGATAATGACTGAATCTTCCCGAGTACTTTTTGTCGGGATTTCCATATGTAGATTTTTGTATCGACCGCGTAGAAGTAGCGTGTACAGAATATAGTACCGAGATTATTCTTTTATTATAAACTGCGATTCAATTATTTCGAGTGTGAGCGTCCCCTCTCCCTTTTTTTCGACTTTTCAGGCGAATGAGGTAAGAAGAGAACGAGTGATGCAGTAAAGCTGGGTTCCAGTTAGAATCTAGAGTCGCGTTTGCCGAACTTTGCGCGCGAGACCTGCAATTTAGGTTAAGAGTCCTGATTAAATAAATGAGTGTGACCCGTAAATTCATTTGCCACGTCACATGCAGATCCCGACATTCCCACTTAATAACTCTGATGCTGCTTTTGCCTGTTCTTACGAATGGTTGTGTTAGATCCTCAGCAAACTTATACATGGGCTTTTATGAAGACTCGCTCACTCTATCCGTGAGAGCGGGTGTGCGTTATACACGAGCTCTTATGAGGACTTGCTCACTCTATCCGTGAGAGAGCGTGTGCTTTATACACGGGTTCTTATGAGAAGCAGTGCACTCTGTCCGTGAGAGCGCGTGTGCGTTATACACGGGTTCTTATGAGGAGCAGTGCACTCTGTCCGTGAGAGCGCGTGTGCCTTATACACGGGTTCTTATGAGGAGCAGTGCACTCTGTAGTGAGAGCGCGTGTGCGTTATTCGTGGATGATACTCTAATGAATATGCATGCTATCTCTTGCCTCAGGCTTTGAGTCTAAAAGGACATTGACTTCGCATCGCCGTTAATTCAGATGATTATATGTGTAAAGACATATTGTTGCGGTCTTAGTGACTCTTGCATGGATAACTACGTACTAACGGAGCAAGAAAGATTCTGTTCTGGGACTCCTTGTGCCGAAATATTTGAACATGATCACATTGATTGATATTTCTATATCCAACGATCATATATGAACGTAATAACAGGAGAGATTGACATGCAGCCGGGACTACTGCCCTTGGAAGTTTCGAAACTGTGGTAACATTCTGCATGACTTATATTTGCGAGAGTGCGCTTATCACAAGGCCTATTGGTGTTGTGATATATCTGACCTACGTCGCATATGGTGTGAGATGTATGGATACTATTTGTTCCATAGTTCATGATTCCAAGTTTGAATTGATTACGTGAACTCTCTGTCATTCAGTCATCAGATCCATTTTTATATCCGGAAATTTCCAGTAGATATTGAATTGAAATTCCAATTTAAGACAAGCAATATTGAGCCAAAGATCAATTTTATCGAATTCTTGAACTTCCTTTCTACTTGATTCATCGATAATCGATAGCTATGTTGATGTCTGAAGGAGAATTCAAGATCTGCTCAACTTTTGTAGCCATGTGAGAATATTCTCCGAATAGTGATCTCCGATTGGGTATCTTCAAATTTTCAATGTGAAATTAATTTTTGACTGTGATCACAAATAGGTGAAAATCTGAAGTGGGATAGACTCTTGTGAATTAGAAGAAGTCATTCTTCATTTTCCATAATGAGGAATTTGGGCATTCTATCGGGCTCATTCATACGATGGAGGCAAGTTGTGTATTCTGTTCTCTGGTTCTTCAGAGAAGATTGAATTGTTTCGGATCGCGTTTAACAAACTCAAAGAGTCAATTGCAAAATGAACGAAATATTTCTGCATTCCAAAAGTAACTTATCAGCCAGTGTTCGGTTACTTCTCTCAAAGGGCATTAATCCTACTCTCATTTCGATATGATGTAGTACGATGTTCTATCGCGAAACAGCAAGCCTTATATTTTTGTATCCCACTACTCTGAAGGTTTCGTTATCCAGGAAACAGGAATTTGACTTAGTTTTTGTTAGTATCTGGAATGATGGCTATTTATCTGACTCTCAACCAATTCTTCGTAATAACGAAAGTATGGGAATGGCGTTCTTGAGACTATATTCCCCCTTTTTCCCTGATGATCACTCACGTCCATCATTATCCAAAAGAACGTCCATGGTGTCCTTGCAGGATGCTTTTTCCTTACTTGTACTCTAGAGCCGATCTTTTCGGGAACGTTTCCGTGGCACTTTCGTGTCATCATCCCGCAAGTAGTTATGGCCGTTTCGGAGGAATCCGTGAGTGTTTTTGATTTTGACTGTCCAGTTTGCTGTATTAGACAACGGCTTGATTGACAGTCTGAACGACTTGCGTGAGTTAAGAGAAACGCCAACATAGCAGATTTCATCATCTTTCTTTTGACGCTTATATGGAGGTGATAGAGATTGAGATATTAAGACATACATCTTGCTGTATAATCATCATCATAGCGTTTTCTCAAAATTTTCTCAGAATCAAATCACCTTTGGTGAGACTAGTGCATCCACACTCGACTTCATTTCACGTATTACTAGATGAGTTTGTTCCTAAATTGTCATGCTTGCGTGGAAAATTGATTGATCCTACTTACGTCCAGCGTATTTTGTGCAAACGTATCATACGTGTGAAAAATAATGACGCGTGCGAAATTACTTTTTGCCAATGTTTCTTTTTCTGACTAGCTTCCCATTCACAATAGTCACTTGAGTGTGTACCTTTTTAGTGCTGAGTACTACAGCTGACAGTTTTCATAAATTGCTCGAAAGAGTATAAATGGTGGCTGATGATGTTTGACTTCAGCTCATTATTTCTCAATAATGGATATTTCATTCGATTTTCCATTCGAAAATTATGGTGCGGGAGACTTTGGACTTTCATCATTAAATCAATTGATCCGTGGCTCATTAGCTATATTTGATGTTCACGTTCCCGTTGCACCATGCTTGATCATTCACGGCGTCCAGTAGCCGTGCTTTTTAAAAAAATAAGGCGTGAATTTCTCATCTTAAGTGGCATAAAGGAGTCCTGTAGTGAATTCTGTTTGAAAAAATTTCGAATTATCTCTGACTGGTTCTCGAGGTAGGAGAAAAGTAGGAACGGGGAATGGTGAATTCATTCGAAATTTCTTTTGGCGGGTGTTATTTGTGTATACTACTCCTGAGATGTAAGTTTACGTTATCAAATGCGTGGGTTTTGTCGCTCTGGTCGCGGAGTTTCCCGGATGTTTGCATTGAGGCTGAATTTGCTGACTATCTTCTGCACTTCCTCAGAATATGTGTCATGGCTCTACTATTATTTCGAGGTACTCATTTTATTGAAGCAGAAATTCGTTCTGCGTCGTTCCGTGCTCCGATTCTTGAATCTAACGCAAGATATTGGATATCAAATGATCATGTATATTTAGGTGTGTGTCAAAACAGAGTGCCGGAAGTTGCCATGTTTAAATTTAAAATATCCATTTGTTGAATGATCTCAATCAATACATAGATGTATGTTGCACTCCAATCCAATTTGATTTTTCGGTAATTTCATCCATTGAACCTGAAACTCTTTTCTCAGATATTCCATTACCAATCGTTCTTATACAAATGAAATTTTCTGGCATGGGTTTGCATCAAGGTTGGGGTTTTCCTGTTTTCATTATTACAGTTGTGTTTGATCTCTCTGCGTTCGATTGCTCGATTGCGTTTCGTCCTCTCTTTCCCAATGATTCTTCAATTCATCTAGGTGGACTACTTTTATTCGATCACCTTTTTGGATTTTCGCGTTATGTTTCTCATAATCGATCTCAAGTATTTCGCATGGGCCTATGTAATGTTTGTCTTCCTTGCCATCTCTTGGCTCTTTGAGTAGATATACAGTCTCGCCTACTCTGAAAAATCGATTCGTAATTTTTTGATCGTAATAAAATTTGGATTTAACCTTACTTTGGAAGGTATTCAAAGCAGCTAATGTTCTGAGTTGAGTATAAGCTTCCGTGATATCCCCTAAATAATCGTCATAAGTCATCAATTGGTCCCGAGGAGGAAAACTGGATGGCGTGCGAGCCCTTCTACCAAAAATTATCTCATGAGGTGAGTATCCGGTCGATACGTGAGTAGCTGAGTCATAACAGTGCTGTGCCAAAGGTAAAAGTGAGTCCCATTCTGTATTATCTTTCAAGTACATTGCTAGGTATTCGTTGAGGGTGTGATGCATGCGTTCAATACCGCCGTTTGAACTCGCCCTACGGGCCGATGTAGTAAACCTATTGATCCTGAAAATACGGGCAAATTCTTCAAAAACTCTTCCCATAAAATGTGACCCTTGATCCGTCAAAATTGTCGAGGGTAATCCAAAATATGAAACAAATTTATCTATCAATGTTTTCGCAACTGTCGTTGTTGTTGCATCAGGTGTAGCTGTGAGCACAATATATTTACTCAAGCAATCTTGAATGGTAAGAATATGAACGTTACCGAGTTGTGTTGGTTTCTTTGGACCCACAAAATCCATCGAAATTTTCTCGAATGGTACTACCGGTGTATCAGTTATGACCATGGGTAGTCTTGTCTTTACTCGCACTAGTTTATCTGTTTGACAGTCCGGGCACGCTCTCACAAATATTCTCACATCTCCCTGCATATTTGGCCAATAAAATTTACTTGCAAGTTTACTATAACCTTTCGCTATACCTTTGTGGCCTCCGATTGCAGATTCGTGATATTCTTTCATAATTCGGGCACGATCTTCGGTAGGTGGTACTGGTGAGTTATTTTCGAATAATGTAATCGATATCTGACATCTCCGAAAGATACGGTTGCATCGCTCTACAAGGTAAGACCATTCACTCTTGCTCAGCATGACGAGATCTCGAATTATTCTTACTGACTTTATTTCCATCTTACTAAGTAATGCTCTGAGAGTTTTGAGTGTTGACGTAAGGTCTGGTCTTAGCACTTCTGAATACGGTGTACCTCTTATTACCACTCCAAAAATTTTCTTATCTCTGTAATCAGAGATTATAATTTCTCCAATTGCTCGTTGCTCGCTATGCAATTCGTCGTGACTTATATATTTTCTCGTGATAAGTGCATTCAATACTTCCGTTTTAGTTTATGAATCTGCTGCAATTGTGTAAACAAGATTATCGACATGCGCGAATGGATGGTCAATTATAATCCTTACTCCCGTGAATATATCGATTTTATTCTTATCAATTACCCATGTGGGAATTTCTTGGGGTAGCCGTGCTTCTGCGACTAAATATCTAGTTATCGCGTTGTTCCTAAGAATGGTTGAGTCATGTGAGGCCATAATTGTATCTAGAGATGCGGTATTTTGTCTTTCATCAGATAATTCGTTTCGAGCAGTCATATCGCCAAATGAGCGTGATATTGCTTGGACAATGTGAGAGTGAGCTTGATCCTGATTCATGGAGGGTTCTACTAAAGACATATTCTCCTGAAAAGATTCTTTTGGGATTGATTCGTCCACAATACTTCCACTCGTTAGGTCCGGGTTTCCATCGATGTATGGGGTAAAGTGTAATCCATATAGGTGGAGATGTATGAATTGTTCCGAGGGAGTAGCTTTTATGTATGCGTACCTTATTCGGTCTCGACATTGTGAATGGACGCAGATATTTTGTTGGAAATGTCGTGAAAAAATGAAGAGTGTGTCTGCATCACCATACTTATTTTTAGAACTGAGAATTTCTGGTGCTTCTAAGGGATCTGCGCAATCTGGTGAAAATTTACTGTACAAGAGAACTTCTCGTATTTGTGCAGGTGTGAATTTCCGAAAAAATATTCTGATAAGAGAATGGAACGAGCAATTTCCATCACTTGAGATATTTGCGTACCATTTGTGGATTTTATCTGGTTCCGCGCACTCTTCATGCTCTTCGTAATTACAAAATCGTCCGATTGAACTTGAGTTCGAAGCTTGATTCGTACAATTTTCCGACAAATTGAGAGATGAAATTTCTTCCATATCCAACATTTTTGGATTTTCTGGCGCTGTCATAGGAATGGGCGTTTCGTCCCTAGGTTTCCCAAGTTTGGACTCATTGTACCGTTGAGATTCGAATGATATCTCTTTCATATGGACATCGTTATCTAGCATCCCTAGCCACGTGAAATTCATATTGGAATTCGACCTCGGGGTTTCAGTATTGTTTTGATTCATTTCATGCTCAGAAATTATTGGTTGGTATTCCCTAAAATTTGATCCATCTGTATCACCATTGCTTCTGGGTAATTCTAATCGCGTCAAGTCTATAATCGGTTGATATCTCGCGCGTTTGTACTCTTCCCAACTAATTTCCGATGTGCTTCTGTCTCGTTTTTCATCACGTTCGGGATTGCTATTCTTTTCCGGCGATGTTTCTCGATTTGCATTTTGCCACACTAATATTTGACATCCCGTTTTTCCTTCAACATCTATTCCATTTACATTCCATGATAAAGACAACGTCTTTTGAGGGACCTTCTGGATGAGATTTTCAGGCATACCTATCGAAATTTCTTCTCTCGATTCTGATTGCGGTGATTCAGGTGAATCAGAATATTGAGTGGAATCTGGGTTGGACATGCGCTCATTGAGTGGATCTGTTTTATCAACTAATTTGGCAGAGCGTTTGCTAGTCTGTGCTCCTATCCTTGCGAATTCTTCTATCGAATCTAATGAATCATAGAAAGTTTTGCCATGTAATTGCTTGTTTCTTTGCGAGAGTGGTGGGTTTCGGTCTTTTACCGGTCTATCGATAGTTATTCCGTCTTGTGGCGAGCTCGTGATTCGAATTTTACTGTCTAAATTCCCCAAACCTCTATCTGATAAACGTGGGAGAACGTCAGCTTCGTTAGTCGCTTGGCTGATAATACGCTCGGCCGCGGGATGATTTTCAATTTCTTTCAACATTTGAAATAGGGGAAATCGTCCTCCTTTTTGAAATATTAGATTTTGGGATCTCATCGTTTGATCTGCCTTTTGAGTACCACTCCACTCTTCGTCGCTACTTTCGCCGAGTGAAGAACTACTACTACTACTACTACCACTACTCGATTCACGCAATTTTTGATCATATTGAGAGGATTTATCCCATCCAATCGCGATTTTATCTTCTGATTTCTCTAACTCTTCTGATTTTCTTTTTTGATCTCGAGTGGCAACTTGAACTCGTGCCGTCTCAATTCGCAGAATATGAGCTCCGGGCTCGTCTTCTTGCATAAACAACTCGACTAGCGGGCGTTCTGGATTTTTTTCTCCTTCTTTCAGTACTGGATTCCTAGACGATGAATCTGCGTTAGAATTTTTGTGTCCGGGTCGGTATAAAATGTCGAAAGAGTGTCCTCTTATAGATGCTTTGAGCCTATTGAATCTCGGGTCTGGCTTCTTTGTAGTATGAAAGTGTTTAAGGGGCTCGTGATCTGTGACGACTGTAAACTTTTTCCCATATATCCAAGGTCGATACTCTTGTATCCCGTAGCATATAGCGAGCAATTCACGATCATAAGTTCCGTACTTCGTTTCTGAGGGTTTTAACGTTCTCGATGCATAGGCACACACGTGCTCTTCTCCATTTTCACCTTGGCCGAGGATCGCAGATATCGCCCAATCGGAACTATCGGTAATAATCAGGTATGGGAGGTCATGCACAGGTGGACGTAATACGGGGTATTTGCAAAGAGCTTCCTTCAATTCTTCGAATGCTTTCTGTGGTTCCGGCCCCCAATAGAATTTCACGTTCCCCCTCAAAAGTAAATTTAGCGGATATGCTATGTTTGCGAAGCCTTCAATGAATCTGTGGTAATACGAAGCGAGTCCTAAAAATTGTCTGACTTCCTTGACGGTTGTGGGTACAGGATAATTGCGAACAGCTTCGATTTTCTCGGGATCGGGGCGAATTTTACCGTTGCCCGCTATGTGACCTAGAAAGCTTGCCTCTTTTTGGAGAGACTGACATTTGCTTGGCTCTATAGTAAGGTTTGCGTTGCTTAATCTTTTCAAGAGTCTTCTAAATTTGACGCCATGTGT
Organism: Eretmocerus hayati; assembly: GCA_029851415.1. Classification (NCBI taxonomy): domain Eukaryota; kingdom Metazoa; phylum Arthropoda; class Insecta; order Hymenoptera; family Aphelinidae; genus Eretmocerus; species Eretmocerus hayati. The sequence goes on from CM056744.1 coordinate 47,869,002, forward strand.
TTCAAGACAATCTGCAAACAGGATAATGTCGTCAAGATAGCTGTAGAGTTCAGTTCCAATCAATCCGGCGAGTGTGAGATCAATTAGTTTTTGGAAAGTACTTGGACTGTTAGATAAGCCCATGGCGAGGCGCTTATAGCAGTATATTCCACCGTAAGGCCCTGGGAATGCAGTGAGATGTGCATCGTCCTTATGCACCCTTATTTGATAATACCCTTGCTTCAAGTCAATTGCAGTAATATATTTGGCATTTGCCACACTCTCTATTATTTCTGTGGGGTTAGGTAAAGGGTAGGTATCGCCCACTGTAATCTCATTCAATTGTCTGAAATCTGTAACCATTCGCCACCTTTTTTCACCGTTGGGACCTGGTTCCTCTGGAACTATCCACATGGGACTTGAAAACGGTGATTCCGCGCGTTCAATAATGTCTGCCTCAAGTGATTCGTCAATTTGCTTTTGCATCTCCTTTTTAATTTCGGGTGGGTGCCTATAGCGTTTCATTCTTATGGATTTATCAGTTTTTGTGACTATTCTATGCGTAATCAAGTGTGTAGCCTTCATCTTTCCCCCTGGTAATCCAAAAGCGTAAGGATTCTCTTTTATGAAATCCTTCATATGTTGTATCTCTTCTTCATTCAGACCTTCCAAAGTTTTGAGATCTATCCTGTCAAAAACTTTCGCGGCGCGATCTTTTACTTCTTCCGTCGCGAATTTCAATATATTGACCTTCTGTTTTGTATTCAATTCGTTCTCTGAGTCCTTTTCATCAAAAAATATCTTTTTTCTTTTCTACTGTTTTGCATAATTCAAGGGACACTTCCGGGGGTTCTATTTCAATTTCTGTATCATTAATATTTATACAAATCGAGTAGGCTTTGTCGCGCCGTTGTCATTCGTCGCGACAAAATTCCTGAAGCCCTACGAATCCTACTTTTACATCATTTTTCGCTTTCACGTAGATAACCTGTCTTGTGCGCGGGGGTATTTTGAATTCGACCTTTTCCACAAAAGGTATTTGCAACTCCGCAAATCTAAGACACCTTGCTTTGGCGTCAATTATTCCCCCATGTTTTTCGAATTCCCTCCATCCAAGGAGTCCATCCGTATTAATTGCGGAATCATCTGGCACAATATGGACATCACAATCTAGCCCATTTGAATTCATCTTTATCTTCCTCAAAGTAAAACATTCCCCAGCGGTAACGCCGCTGATCGATACAATTGAGTCCCTATCAATCTTTATATCTTCTTTGACGCATTTTGCTTTCAGCAATGTAATATCCGCCCCCGTGTCGGCGTAAAAATGGCACACATTATTCTTGAAATTGTCACTGTGAAACTCAACCACCGGATGTTTTTGTTGGCTCGCATTGAGAAGACAAATCAAGACATGCCGCTGTGGTTTCTCCGGTTCATTTAATTGTTCGTGCTCGACCCCGCGGCTTGATGCCGAGCATCTTGGAAGTTTAAAGGATTTTCTTGATTACTTGATGGATTTTCATTCGGAGCTACATTTCTCGTATTTTGATCCCATCTCTCGTTTCGTTCGAAATAATTACCGCCATCATCATTATTCTGTCCCTAGTCATTCCTACTACGATTATTATTATTGTTTCGCCAATTGTTCTGATAACGTCGCCCATTATTGCCTCGATTATAATAAGAATTGTTATAAGAATTGAACCCCTGACCACGATAGTTATTGCGATCATTATTCGCATTATAACCTCTATTGCGATTGATGCCATTGTTGTAATATCCTCTTCTGTCGTTTCTATCCATGAGAGTTTCGCGATCCCGGTTTCCATATCCGTAGTTATTTTGCGGACGATTTAGATATGTATTATCCCGATTCCTGCCATAAGCGTTTCGGTCGCGATTCATGTCATTTCTGGAATAATTTGGGTTCCCCGTATTATATTGCCTCAACGATCCTCCATTGTAATGCTCGTTATCGCGGCGAGGCGGGCCATATCTTGAATTCACGCATCTCATTCCGTCACGCCCACTCTCTCCTCGCGTTTTCATCATAAGCGGTGTATTTGGGCGACTATCATCCCGATTTGTTGTTGTGAGGTTCACTTGGCTTTGGAGAATTGCGTAAGAATCAATCAAACTAGAGTTAATCATCTCGTCTAAATCACGACAATCTTTGAATGTATGCCCTGGTTTGCGACAAACTCTGCAAAGCTTTGAATTCTGAACTTTACGTGGGCATTCTCTCTCAAAATGGCCAGAGACATGACAGTATCTACATTCATCCGAAACGATACCTCGTCTAATTGCGACATTTCCAATTGGTTGGGGCTCTGATGCACGTTTTTCCTCTGATTTCGCGTCTATTAGGGCATTTATAATCGGTGCCATTCCAACTGAGCTCAGATCAGAAATTTTCCCTGAGAAAAGTGTTCTGGCACTCGTCTTATTTTCGAAATTTACGGCTCCCGCGATAGCTTCACGTAAGGTTGTGGGATTATTGGATCTGACCTGATGTTCTAGTGCTCCCGCGAGACCGAATATGAATTGCTGTAATGCTTCGTTGTCTGCATTATTCTTGTAACTTTTTCGGTCCCAATCTTTTAGATTTTGATCAGAATCGTGCACATTTAACAATCGATTGTGGAGAGTTTGAACGCGTAAACCATAATCTCCTGCACCTTCTCCTGATTTTTGTTGAATTAATTTTAATTCTGCGAGGACTTTGTGTGCCCCACCGACTCCACTATATTGTGTAGTCATGTCGTCTAGCAATCTCTCGACTGGAGTGTACTGAATTAATATCGCTATATATCCTTCCGCGGCTCGACCTCTATGTTTGCTTGCCAATGCGGACAAAACCTATGGTTCAGATTCTGGGCCATATTCATTTACTATATGTCGAATATTTTGACAGAAAAGGGCTACCATATCGAGGTTTCCATCATATGGCATGATATTATTCAGTGCTTGGCTCAGAGTTAATCGGAATTTTGGAGTGTGCCTGCGGTCAGTGTTTGATCGTGTAGACACATTTCTCTAATTTGCGCGGTGAATGCGTGTACTCGCGTTAGAGTTTTGATCACTGTGTCGTCCAGATTTTCGATTATACTTGGATTTTCTATTCTCATTCTGCGCATTCATTACAGATCGATCGGATTTCTTGCTATGATTGCTGCTGCTCTCATAATTTAATTCGTCTCGCGTATCTAGATCAGTGGAGGATGATTCGGAATCGGAAATATTTTGAGTGATTTTGTGTTTTCGTGCCTGTTTTGTATATTTGTTTCGGTGAGAACGTTGAGATTCTTGTTGTGTGTGATATAGCTCGTCATCGTACGAGTCTTCTGGATTTTTGTAGTTTTTGTCCCGCGTATTTCTACGAGATTGAACATCGAAATGGTGTTCATCCAAAGTATCACAATCCTTTGGGGATCGTAGCTTCTCATTATCTTCACGTCGTTCGTTTCGATAAAGCTTTAAATCTAAGTCTTTATAACTACTGGTGACATCCAAGCCCCTCTTGGACATCTCCTTATATCTAGACTCAGCACCGAGGCTCTGAAGCTCTCGCCTGATCACCTTACTGTCGACTCTCTCAGCATCGAGACCCTGAGGATCTGACCTGGACTCGCAACTTCTAGCCACTTCAGTCTCAAGAGTGTGAAACTCTTGTCTGAACATGAGACGCATTGAATTGGCATCCAGGTTCGCCGGCCTGTGCCACTCATGTTGACCATCGAGGTCTTCAGCGCCAGGACTGTGGAGGTCCCGCCTGCATTCATGCGTAGCAAGATTTCCGGCGCCGAGATTTGGAGGATCTCGCCCGTATTCTTGCCCAAAACGGACGTGTGATTTATCACTAACGAGAGGCCACTCATCGTTTCTCATCATTTGATAATCATGAAATCCATCGGGATTTTCCGAAAAATTTTCTGTTAAATGTGCAGGTATGTGTGAGTATTGTGTGGGCATGTTTTCTAACCTCGTTGATTCCGCGTTAAATCTCAGGGTTTCGATATTTCCATTCAGTTCGGGTTCTAAATTATATCTAGCAAATTTGGGACGTGCTCCTGTTGCAATTTGGGTGGTTTCTAAGTGGTCCCGCAAGCTTTCTAGAAGAACCATATCGGTTTCAGGGAGATTTCCTGCACGAGTAGCAAAAACATCACTTATTCCCTCGAATTGCAATCTCCATTTAAATGCCTCCCGGTTGCTCTAATCCTTCATCAGCGGCAATAAGTGCAAAGTAGGCATCGCGCGCTTTCGCGTTTCCATTTTGCATCTCCGAATAATAACGAGTTTTCAAGTCATCAGTGCTAATATTTTCATTCATTGGCTGTGAACAAGCCGCATTTTCCGCATCTTTAAAATAATCCGAATTAGAATCGGCAAGGGTCTTCTCTTCTACTTTCATGCTACTTGGATTGTATGTGGGATTTTTCTTCCCTCTCGCCATTGGTATTCTTGTATATATATATATATATATATATATGAATTCAATTAAGATATATGGGCTATGTTTTTATTTGATTTGCAGAAAAAATTTAGGTCTGTGCCTCGCACTCTCCCCATGAAGGACAGAAAATGGGATAATTTTGAATTACTTACCCAGATGTAGCGATGATGAGGATTGAAAGTGTTTGTGGTTTCATATCGTTTGACTTCCCTCCTCCAAAGTTGGATATCCCCAGCAAGTTCAAAAAACTGCCTCCAGTTGTTGTCTTGCCCAGATTGGTAATAGAGAAATTGGTATGTCTTCCTTCCACAACAGAGCCCAAACCGCTGTCACCAGTCTGTTAGGGTTATGGTCGTCCTTTGTCTCCGCTAATATTAGCAGACGGGGGTGGAATTGGATGCCAATCGAAATAGGTGATTCCGTAGATATTCTCAATTGCTGTTTATTCAATGGAAGGTATATTCAAATATAAGATAGAGACTTGTAATGCGTTTACGAGGCGCGGGGCGCGCCTAGATTTTACGGCTACGTGAACTGGGTAAGGAGAGACTTGCGAGTGAAGCTCGCGGAAGAGCTCGTAGTGCGAGGAGACGCAGATGAAGAAGACCACACAGCGCTGCCTTTGCACCGGATTTATACTATTGTTGATAACCTACATTTCCTGATCGCTCATCGTCGCTGGTGGGGTTTCCCCAGGACAAAGAGATGAGTTGCTATGTGCTCTCTCCTAACATATGACCATATATATATTGCAATAAGTATATAATAATATATGGAGCTCACTGTGCCCCTGACACTAGAGGTGACACTCGTGGTCGAGTACTAGAAGTGGCACTCGTGGTCCAGTACTAGAGGTGACTTTCGTCATTCAGAACTCGAGGTGGCACCCGTGATCCAGAACTTGAGGGAATACATGTGATCCATCATGGGAGGTACATCAAAAGAGTTCCCCGGAATTGAGGGATTGAGATACTGGATACCGATCGCAAGCCTGGGTGTGCAAACGAGTCCTTTGTCATCGTCATCATACGACTGTAGCTTTTTGCGGGGCAGGAAGTCAGTTCGTGAAGTATACTCAGGTATGGATCGAAGAACATCGAGCACTGAACCACGTGTGTCACTTCGAGTACCGGACCACAAGTGTTACCTTGAGTACTGGACTACGAGTGCCACCTCTAGTACTGCACCGCGAGTGTCACCTCTACTACTGAACCACGAGTGTAACCTCTAGTACTGGACCACGAGTGTCACCTTGAGTACTGGACTACGAGTGTCACCTCTAGTACTGGACCGCGAGTGTCCCCTCAAGTACTGGACCACAAGTGCCACCTCGAGTACTGGACCACGAGTGTCACCTCTAGTACTGGACCGCGAGTGTCCCCTCAAGTACTGGACCACAAGTGCCACCTCGAGTACTGGACCACGAGTGTCACCTTGAGTACTGGACCTCGAGTGTCACCTCTACTACAAAGACAGTATCTCTACGATTCACGTCATGGCGATAGCTGGTAGTCGACATGGGCCCCACGGAGATCAATCGAGGAAATTTTCCCGAAATGCATATTTGGACGTAAAATTGTCTCCTCTTCCCGATTCCGAGGTCGAAATCCCACTAAGTTTGGAAGAAAATTTTCATCGAATATCTCGAAATTTTGGGGGTGTACGAGCAAAACCGATGCCATATTCGGACCCAGCGCACGATTTTACGTCGAAATATGTGTCCCCCTTTTCTGGGAAGGTAACTCTTTCCAAATTGTGGGCCGGTGTTATCTGTTGCGATCGGAATATACCAGTGTCCGCAGAATATTCTCGCGATTTTCAGGTGCTTCCGATTCGCCCCACAATCCCGCCCCTCGTGGCGCGAGGTGCCTTGCCCAAAGCTGATCCGGCCCAAATAATGAGGTAACGCTGGGTGGATTTGGGATTTTTCAGGATACCCTCCTGCTCAGATCCCCCACGTTACATGGTGATCCTGCCAGGATCACGGTTGACGCCCGAGAGCGTCCGAAACGAATCTGCGGACACTGCACGTGCGCGCGAGTGCATCGACGCGGTACTGCGCGGAATTAGAGCGAATGTCGGGCCCTCGGTGTATGTCGATGATTTCGTATTATCTGCTCGCGATTCCATGCGCTTACTCCCGAACACCCTGTGGCAACGAATGACATCCCCCCCGTCGCCCCCACAGTGCCGCGCCCTTACCCCCGCTCGCGCTCAGTGACTCGTTTGTAACCTACCCCATTGTATGGGTATTGATTCGAAAGCTGCTGCCGAGTACTCTTTGTGACGCTAGGGGGCAATCCACCATCGTCGCGCACACCAGTGACACCACGCGCGCGGGCTTCTTACTGACGCGGACCCTACCGTGTGGGTACTTGTTGAACACCTCTCGCTGAGTACTATTCAGGCCACTAAGGGGCGCTCCGCCATCGTCGCGCACACCAGCGCCACCACGCGCGCGAGATCCCTAGTGACGCGAACCGCACCACGTGGGTACTTGCTCTTGGAGCACCGGTATTGGTCATCGTGTTTGCTTACGCGTCGAATGAAGGTGCATAGACTTCCCACTGATCACGTGACTAAACTACGCAAATCGGTTCCTGCTGATTTGCTCGTCGTGATAAGAGTTGCGGAAGATTTGTTTCATCGATGAAGCCAGCAGAGGGCGTCTCCAAGATTACTAAATTCGTCTCCGGGGTGATAGACTTCGGGACTCACGGGTTCTCGGGTGATTGCCTGCCAGGGCGTTCCGAGAAACGAAACGAAACGATGAAATTTCATTATGTTTTGTTTCGTTTCTGGGAACGGAACGATTTTAAGTCCCGCTTTTGTTACGTTTCACACGAGAGAAACGAAACGAATATGACAACTAATAACGTTATTAGATAACGAAACGATATTATGAAACTTCCGTTTCGTTTCGGTTTTCTGTGAGTCTGAGGTGTTTGGTCTCGTTTCGTTTTGTTTCTTCTGTGACGAAACGAAACACGCGTCAATTTTGTTTTGTTAGAGAATAACGAGAGTGTAACGAAACTGAAAGAGTTTCGTTTCATTTCGAGCTACGTTTAAGGATCAATGTGAGAATTTCGTTTCGGTTCGATTCGTTTCGTCAGAAGAAACGAAACATAATGGGAGTCCAATAACGTTATAAGATAACGGAACGATATTATGGAAATTTCGTTTCGTTCCGGTCCTCAATGAGTTCGAGGCGTTTCGTTTCGTTTCGTTTAGTTTCGTCTGTAACGAAACGAAACTCGCCTCAATTTCGTTTAGGTAGAGAATAACGAAAGTGTAACGAAACTGAAAGAGTTCCGTTTCGTTTCAGACTTGGTTTCCGGAACTGTGTAAGAATTTCGTTTCGGTTCAATTCGTTTCGTTACAGAAAAAACGAAACATAAATCACACCCAGTAACGTTATCAGATAATGGAACGATATCATGAAACTTACGTTTCGTTCCGGTTTTCTGTGAGTTTGAGGCGTTTGGATTCGTTTTGTTCCGTTTCCTCTGTAACGAAACGAAACTCGCCTCAATTTCGTTTCGGTAGAGAATAACGAAAGTGTAACGAAACTAAAAGAGTTTCGTTTCGTTTCGTGCTACGTTTAAGGATCAATGTGAGAATTTTGAGAGAGTAGTCTCATTCCATGAGAGAAGAAATGAAGCAAAATGGACATATCGTCGCCCCCGACGAAGAAAAACACGTCCCCATTTAAGAATGCATTGGGAGAACGATGGGAGGTGTTTTTCTTCTTCGGGGGTGACGATATGATCTCGTTATCTTATATCTGAACGGAATTATGACAGTTTTATTTCGTTTCGGTTTCCAATGAGTTCGAGACGTTTGACCTCATTTCATCTCGTATATGAATAGTTCCGTGGAAACTTTGATATTTGAGGGTCGAAAATGTGCCAACCCCATATCTCACTCCCGAGGGTTCTAAGATGAACTCTCCGACTTTTTGGAGCATATAAAGCATAAATCAAATCTCGCACGAACGAAAGAATTTCAGTCTTAAGTACCATGGGTATAACAAAGATAACGCGATGATGGGCACGGAACCTGAAATTTTGAGGTACGGCGCGAAACCTGTCATTTGGCACTAAAATTGATCTTACGGACAAACGGTTTCAGGTACGGTCTTGAGGTTTAAGGGTTTCCATTTGGCCATCAGTTACTTTGAAAAGAACTGACTAGCACCTCCGGAATCTCAAGTTTAAGAGTCGCACTAATATAGGCACGAAACTGACCAAACATTTAGCAAATACAGATTTTTGCGGGAAAGAGCTCCGCAAAGTATGAAAATCAATTTTTTCGAAATTCTGAGGCATGGAAAAGTTGCGCCTGACAATTTGCTTCCAGAATGAATTGGTTCACGGAGGCCTGGAATGGGGCTAATATACTCTTATCGAGAGGAAGTGAGGGAGTAAAATTTCAAGTAAAATTGCGCCACGAAATGTACGTGCTCGTCATGCACAAAAAAGCGATGTTTGGGCTCTTACAGCAAAACTATTTGGTGCTTGATAGCATAATGTTTGATACGGTCGCCCTCCCGAATGCCGAGTGAGCCTCACCGCGATGCTTCACACTCACAGAGGTCGGAATAATGGGAAACCACAGTGCACGGAACTGACCTTTTCACCTCTTTCATGATAATAACTTTTTTGGATAGCCCTGGATCAAAAAGCAAACGATTGCGCCAAAAAAGCACCGGAAAATACATCAAAAATGGCCTTTTAGGTTCTTTTGTCGAGCGTTTTTAGGGTTTGTACGAGCAGGCACACATTATTGCAAAGTTTCCACGGAACTAGTCATATATAATAAGACAGAAGAATCTTTCAACATAAGACCGACGGTCATGTCGCAGAGGGTAGAGAGTTCAAGAGCTATCAGCACTTATCTTGAAAGATGAGAACGGGGAGAAAAGACCCCGCCATAAATTATAAGATTTTGGGTTTCAGCTAATCTTGTCTCTTTGGTAGTTGAACTATAGATTTTCACGAGCTGAACGAAACTCTCAATGGGCACAAGGACCGATAACGTATCGTTTTTGAGTAATTCGTGATAAAAGTAGCCCGAGTTTGCAAGCTAAAATAGGGTTATACAATGTTTACAAGATAAATACGCACTCAAACTCCTTGTTAGTCTGTTGCTTCCTCAAAGAGAAAGGGTTGTATTCGTGACAAGAGATTTTTCACCGAATTTTCTACTCTAATCCATTCTTCATTCTAAAGATCTTCACTTTCACGGACTCGGCTTTAACCATTTTGTTCCTCTCGCCGTGACCTTTTCATCGTAGGTCACATTCTTTCTTCCACGACCATCCTTCGCACGCAGAAAATTTATCTTAGTCGGTCATTGTCGGTGTGTGTGTGTGTGTCCGTGCGTTGTTTTTTCGGCGCACGCGTTCTCCTGAACCCTTCCATCGATCTTTCTGAAATTCATATGAGTGCTACATGACCACTCAAACATGTGCTGAAAGGATTAACAGATCAATCCATGGGACAGTTTTCGATTTATGCCTCTAAAAATGAAAAATTATCAAATTTTTCAAAAAATCTAATATTTCATACATGAATATTCTCCTCTACAATCTTCATACCAAACTTTTGTTCACCCAAACAACCATTTTTTCTCTAACCTCCGTCACTTGGTTGATGTCGATTTTTCATTTCCCTATTTTATCATAGTTCAAATCATAAATTTTGTATCAGTCACAAAAGAATCACCACATATTTCCTTCTTATTCATATTATTGGAATACCATATCAACCAATCTATTCATCATGCCGAAATATACATTTTACTAGGTCCCCCCAAATTATTTTGAGGAGCCTTTCTACAAGATATTTTCAGAAAACGGAGGTAAATTTTCCAAGAATTGAAATTTTTCTCCTCTTTCTACCCATAAATCGAAAACTGTTCCATGGATTGATCTGTAAATCCATTCAGCATATCTTTGGGTGGTCATGTAGCTCTCATATGAATTTCAGAAAGATCGATGGAAGGGTTCAGGAGAACGCGTGCGCCAAAAAAAAACAACGCACACGCACGAAAACATCAACTACCGGTCCGAATGATCATTCTCCTCCACCACAGATCAACTACAACAAAAAGTGTTACCTACGATCTGAAGATGTCTGCGAAAAGACACAATCGGGCATCCGGATCCCCTTCCTTCAAGATTTGCAGAATGAAAATTGGATTAGAGTAGAAAAGTTCGAAAGAAAATTCTCTCGAATTTCTTACTCTAATTCATTTTTCATTTTAAAAATCTCCATTTTGAGGGATTCGGCTTCAACCATTCTCGTCCTGTCGCTGTCAGCTTTCTATTGTAGGTCTCGCTTTTCCTCCCACGATCATCCTTCCCACACGAAGAATTCATCTTAGTCGCTCATTGTCCGTGTGTGTGTCTGTCCGTTGTTTTTTCCATGCACCCTATCACGTGAGCTCGTCCATCGATCTTTCTGAAATTCATATGTGTGCTACATGACCACTCAAAGATGTGCTGAAAAGATTCACAGATCAATCCATGGAACAGTTTCCGATTTATGGGTAGTGAGAGAAGAGAAATTTCAATTTTTGGAAAAATCTAATATTTTATACATGAATATTCTCCCCTACGATCTCCATACCAAACTTTTGTTCACCCAAACAACCATTTTTTCTCTAACCTCCGTCACTTGGTTGATGTCGATTTTTCATTTCCCTATTTTATCATAGTTCAAATTATGAATTTTGTATCAGTCACAGAAGAATCACCACATATTTCCTTTTTATTCACATTATCGGAATTCCATATCAACCAATTTGTTCATCATGGCCAAATAAACATTCCACTAGGTCCTTCCAAATTATTTTAAGAAGCCTTTCTACGAAATATTTTCAGAAAACAGGAATGAATTTTCGAAAATTGGTGATTATTTTAGGTGGAGTGTTATATTTTTCGGAGATTATAGGTGTCTGTGTGTGTTGCTTAAAAGATTGTCATGTTATGCAATGAGAAAGCATTCTACTAATTTCTTTTACCAGCGGATTTCTTTTTCATCTTGTGTGACTCGCAATATAATTGCGGAGGAGTCGATTAGTTTTTTTGGATTTTTTCACCTTCGCTTTTCGAAGGTCTTCGCAATATGGTCCAAAATCGCTCGATTTCGAGAGAAAGAAGTCGGAGGAATTTTCTGCAGAGGTCCAGCAGAGCTGTGAAATAGCTCGCCTTTGTTCATTGAAGTACCAAATGAAAAGCTTGAGATAAACTTATCCAGAGATAGCTTGTTCAAGAAGAGTTACCATATTCTAGTTGGATATTTGCAGGCATTCGATGAATGCTGCACGGATCGGTAGAAAATGAGTGCTGAAAATCGTTTTTGGGAACTCAGTTAGTCGATTCATTAGTGGAAACTGGTACTTCGTATAAGACGATTGCTCAGAGATCGACAGAGTCTATTGATTATGAAAATGCCTTCCTAAAGCTCTTCTTTGAGTATTTTCCTGGACAAAGGCGAGCTATTTCACAGCTCTGCTGGAGCTGCAGACAATGCTTCCAACTTGGCTCTCTCGAACTCTAGTGATTTTAGACTATTTTCATTGCGAAGACCTTGGAATAGCGAAGGTAAGGAAATCCAAAATAACTCATCGACTCTTCCGCAACTATATTGCGAGTCACACAAGATGAAGAAGGAACAGACTTAGAAGGATTGTGAGTGCGTGGAGCACCTTGTAAACATTGCATAACCCTATTTTAGCTTGCAAGCTCAGGCTACACTTTTATCACGAATTACTCAAAAACGATACGTTGTCGGTTCTTGGGCCCATTGGGACTTTAATTCAGCTCGTTGAAATCTATCGTTCAAATACCATTTGGTCGCAATTAGCTGAAACCCAAAATCGTATGATTTATGGCGGGGTCCTTTATAAATCAAAGAGGCCATTCTCTCGAAGAGACACGAATTTGTTGCCTGTCATGGACGAGCAATTTCAAGTTAAGACAATCAAGCAGGAATTTAGTGGAACCGACTCTTGAGAGGGAAATGTAAACACAATTGATAACGTTGGCCACGAGATTGTTGAGTCCTGCGAGTTAATAATACCAACGTTACATGATGACTCGTAGTATTGATACGCAGTGTGATTCAGTTACTTGACAAATGTACAGAAGACCTATCACGAAAATATTGTATCCACCCGGTACTTCGAGGGTATATCCTACAGTCGGATTTTCGGTGCTCAGTGATCACAGTGTTTTTTGCAACTTTGAATACATCTATGCAGTGATACGACTAGCTATTGATAGAAGAATATTGATTTTCTGAAGGCGGATCTGGATCTTTCGCTTCATCCGAGCATGTTTATGGTTTTATTCCCACATAGATACGTTGACCTGCGATATGCACAGATCCCATGGATTTTCGATTCGCAATCGCTTTCCTATCATGGTAGCACCAAATTACCGGGAATCTTAGTTCAACCTTCTTCAAGGAGATCATTACAGCTCTGATTTGCGCTGTCGTACGTGACTCAGAACGGAATGATTCGGGAGTTATCCGAAAGGAGATTAGGACGAGTATTCTCGCCCTGGCGTGGGATGAAAACAAAGTATGAAACCATTCGGCGCTCTTTTGGTTTCGTTGCACTTTCGTTTTCCCTCCTGAAACGTAATTGAGGCGAGTTACGTTTCGATACAGATGAAACGAAACGGAACGGAAGTTTGATTATATCGTTTCGTTATCAAATAACGTTATTAGATGTCGTTTTTGTTTCGATTCTCTTGTAACGAAACGAAATGAACCGAAACGCAATTTCAACATTCATCCGGAAACCAAGCCTGGACCGAAACGAAACTTTTTTAGTTTCGTAAAACTTTCGTTATGTAACGAAACGAATCCAAACGCCTCGAACTCATTGAGGACCGAAACGAAACGAAGGTGTCATGATATCGTTTCGTTATCTAATAACGTTATTGGATTCCCATTATGTTTTAAATCTTCTGTAACGAAACGAACTGAACCGAAACAAAATTCTCACATTGATCCTTAAACGTAGCACGGAACGAAACGAAACTCTTTTACTTTCGTTACACTTTCGTTATTCTCTACCGAAACGAAATTGAGGTGAGTTTTGTTTCGTTACAGGAGAAACGAAACGAAACGGATCCGAACGCCTCAGACTTGCAGAAAACCGAAACGAAACGAAAGTTTCATAATACCGTTTCAATATCTAATAACGTTATTAAGTGGCATTTTTGTTTTGTTTTTCCTATAACGAAACGAAATGAACCGAAGCAAAATTCTTACATTGATCCGGTAACCAAGCCTGAAACGGAACGGAACTCTTCTAGTTTCGTTACACTTCCGTTATTCTCTACCAAAACGAGATCTAAGTGAGTTTCGTTTCGTTATTCAATAACGAATCGGAACGGAACAAAACGTTCCGGGATTGTTAGGAAACGAAACGAAATGTTTCGTTTCGTTTCTCGGGAAGCCCTGTTTCCTGCAGATTCTGCATAACTCTTGTCGGAGAGATCAGCGGAACATGTTCTCACATCGCGAAGCAAGGTTGAGTAATGTATGGAATCGTTACCCACTGTTCGACTCGCACGGGTTAACTGGAGGAGCTGGAACGTCCCCATACCAACCGGGGGCACCTGCGAAGGATACACGTGCTCCGTCCCCCATCTGATTACATTGCATGCCATTGTAGTAGTAGTAGTGTGAGTGAAGGAGGAAGGGGACTCCCGTATCGTTATCCTTGCCCAATCTCCCGAAATTTCCCGTCGAGGACTCAAAACCTCAACAAGGAGTCCGCCGAGAAAATCGTCTCAGCAGGGTCCGCCAGTGAGTTCTGGGGATCCGCCTATCTCATCGGGGGAGTCAATACCTGAATTATTCCGCGACAATTTGAACATCACCGCGTAGGCAGCGAGATGGTCGGTACGAAACCAACAACGTCGGGCCCCTCGAAAGGTTAACGGAAGCTGCCAAAATACTCGGCAGTCACCCGCGATATGTCGGTGCAGCCAAGCTGGTTGCGAGCCTCGACTATGAGGAGGTTATGGTCCGCCCGAACGAAGCGGGGCACGGTAGGGCTGAATCAACTTTAAATGCGACTGAGAGAAACTCCCGAGATTCCAACGGGATATTCAAGTATATGTCAAAATACGACAACAAAAAAATGTTTGTCGTAAGTTATGAGGCCGATTCCGAGATAAACGATCATTGAGTCTCGAACATTGGTTTTTATGAAGAAGAAAACATATATACTTGTGTGGATTTGGATTATACGATGGAATTCTGTCTCACCATTCTTAATTATCTGTTCTACCATCAGAATAGAGACGGATAAGGTGGTAATGCTCTATAACATGTTCAGACGATGGTCTATCGGTTTTTTATCAAAAATAAACGTATAGACTTGTATAGATTTGGATTATACGATGGGATTCTGTCTCAGCATTATTAATTATTTGTTGTACCATCAGAATGGAGACGGATAAGGTCGTAATGCACTATAACATGTTCAGACGATCGTCCAAAATGAGACATATGTTCGAGCGGGGGAGTTTCTACATTGATTCATGTGCAAAAGATTGATGAGCTTTAAAGTATTCAAAATTCTAACCTTTCGAGAAATTGATTCGATTTCCTGAGGCTGAGATTCGTTAAAGGGTTGAGAATGAACCGTTTACGGGAAAAACGACTCCCACACTCACAATTCATTTGAATATCTCTCAACAGATACAATTCATTTGAATATCTCTCCAATATTGTCTCACGGTAATTTTGGTTACTTACACTACATTCTTTCGGCATGATCCATCGATTGGTTGATATTGAGATGCTATCCAATCTGTGCGAGCCTCAATTCTCTGAATAAATCAAGAGCCCCATCAAAAACAGTATTTTGATGATCTTCCAATCAATTGTATCAAAATTCTGCATTAACAGGATAATGAATTTAGTTTCAAGAAATCATACTTTCGGTATCGAGCAATCGATGGATTATGCCAAAAAATGTAGTGTAAGTAACCAAAATTCCCGTGTACAATACTGGGGGAAGATATTCGGATGAATTGTACCTGTGAGCGCGTGAGTGTGAGAGTCGATTTTTCACGTAAACGGTTCATCCTCAACCCTGTAATGAATTTCATTTTCAGAAAATCGGATCAATATTTTGAATAAGGGGGATTTTGAATTCTTTGTCGCTCATCAATCTCTTGCACATGATTTGATGAATAAACTTTTCCGCTCGAACATTCGTCTCATTTTAGACCATCGTCTGAGCATGTTATAGTGTATTACCATCTTTTTACAGATATTCAAGAATGCTGAAACAGTAGCCCATCGTATGATCCAGAACCATACAAGTCTATACGGTTTTTGTGATAAAAGCTGATTCCCGAGACACAATAATCGTTCATCTCGAAATCGGCTCCATAACTTACGACAAAAATTTTTTTGGTAACGTATTTTGACATATACTGGAATATCCCGTTCGAATCTCGGGAGTTTCTCTCAGTCGCATTCAAGGTTGGTTCAGCCCTACCGTGGGGGCTCAGTCTCGGGGGCACGCGTAACGCGGTGAGGATCCGTCTGCTACGCTACGATCTCCTGACGACCAAACCTAACGGAAAAGTTCCGTGGGACCCTGCGGTCGACGAACGTTCGAGGGAACTAGACCCGATCTCGCCAGCGGCCATGCGCACGATACGAGATATAGTCGGAGTCAAACTCAGAAACGGCAGCGAACCGGAAGCGGAATCTGAGTACGAGATGGATGACCTCGTGGTCGCCACGTCGTCAACTGGGGTCACACAGAGTGCGGATGTGTCCACCATGGCTAACACTTCCGCGACCACGATGGTAACTAGTTTGCGAAGGGCAATTACGACACCGGGGCACATGATGCCAGCCGGATATCAGAATTTGATTACCACTGCCGAATCTTCCCGCCAAATGTGCCAGAAAAGGCCCTTCGCCGGATGGGCCAATGCAACACTGCCAAACCCAATGGCGATGGGAGGCTGAAGCATTCCGCCGTTCATGCCTCCGTTCATGCCTCCGTTCATGCCACCGAAGGCTGCTTCTACGGCTTCAATACGAGAAATGAGAGATTCGGAGACCGAACGAGATCAGCAAACGACAGTGGGAGGAAGTGATGACAGTTCGGGTGACGACGCTGAGTACATCCACCAAAGACGTGAGCGGTTGCAGGTCCCGCGTAGTAACCAAACCACCAATGAGGTGCCATCAACACACAAGCTCCGCCCGTCGTCCAAACGCCTGTAGGTACCCGGACTCAAGAGACGTCGCAAGAGGCATATGCCGGTGAGATGCGCCAGCGACCACGTGAAGATCGGCGAGAACAGGTGCGAACCACGCTACCAATGCATGGCGGAGCAGGAGAGCAAGGGGCTACGCGACAAGCATTAGTACCTGAGCAAGCCTCACCCTGAATCCGCCACAGCCAAGCTGAGGACCAGAGCACACGCCGTGACTGTTTTCCAGGTTCGTCTAGCAGCGGAGAGTGGAAGATGGAGACACCGGCTTCGACGAGGTCCCGGTCCAGGGACCGCGAGATGGTGTCCAGAGAACAGAAAAAACCGACACTATCAGGCAGGTAATAAAGACGTCCCCAGCTGGAAAATTGCGTTTGACGGAGATCCGAAAAGCCGTGAAGATAAGGCTGAAGAGTTTCTAGCCTCCGTGAAGGGATGCATGGACACGATCGACCTATCCGACGCAAAAGTCTCAGCAGCCATGTTGAGCGTATTGACCGATCAAGTGCGCACCTGGTATCGTACGCATCGTAGAGGGATCGTAACCTGGAGAGATTTCGAGCAAATTTTTCGCGATCAGTACGTCGGGCACGTAGACCATCAGGATTTAATGGAAGAATTATATTGCCGTAAGCAGGGAAAAACGAACACATCGCGCCGTATCTCACTCATATCCGCCTCATCGTAGGGCATTTCAAGCATCCGCCGAGCGAGGAAGTAGTTTTTAATATCGTGATACGGAATTTGAGACCGGGAGTCCGCCGATATTTAGAAACTAAGGACTTGAGAACACTTACGGAGATTCGATACTACGGTAAAAAGTTCGAGAAACAGTTGGAGTTGGACGCGCGATATATAGCCCCGCCATAGCAGGACAAATCTCGCATTCCGGGGGCGGCCTATCAAAGATCTCGTAGCGCTCCAAAGGAGTTGGCTGCCACCGTGTTGGAAGATGCCACCGGAATGACGATTGAGAATAAATCCGGAGCGAAGGCACCGGAGTCTGAGCCGCCGCCTGCCACCACACCAGCAAACCCTCTCAACACCAATGGGGGCCAGGAAGGGAAGGAAAGAGGAAAGAAGGAAAATAAGGAGAATGAGAATGGGACGGGTGCAGGTGAAGCAGCGGAGACCGCTGCAGTGACTGCTAATGCCACCAAACCCACCAGCACTCCAGCGCCCACACCTTCCGCACTTCCGCCGCCTATACCACCAGCGCCAAAAGCGGGACCATGGGGTTATCCTTGGGGACATTCGCCCTACCCGTATTGGCAGATGTCACGTGCGTCTGGAATGCAGATAAATACGAAGCCTGCACGGGGAGCGTGCTTCAACTGCAACGAAACTGGCCATCTATCGCGCGAGTGTCCAACCCGTCAATATTATACTTGCCACCCCACAGGCCATGCTTCTCACGAGTGTCCAAATAGAAACGAGAAATGCCAAGGTTGCGGCAAGGTTCGGTATTCAGTCAAGACATGCCCAGATTGTGAAAGGGTGTTGAAGTACTCGGGAAACGGGCCTGTAGGGGCGCAGTGGGGGACCCCTCCTGCTCCTCAAAATTCGAAGTGAAGAGAGAATGCGATGGAACGCCAGTGATGCTCGAAGCAGACCCCCACGCGGCCTAGTGGGAGGTCAACCGCGAGATTGGTAACTTGTTTACATCTCGACTCGTAGCAAGCACCTGGACAACTAGCGACGACGATGGAGGAACACCTGACCTATACGCCGAGAGGAAGAGACTGATCACCTCACGAACGTTTCTACAATTGACCTGGATACACCATGCCACGAGGAGACAGCTGTCGCCAATACACCAAACCTAGAAAGAACTCGAACGGGGGACGCCCCAGCCGACGCCATATGGGCAAAGGTGGGAACTTGGAGTCAGGAAGAGAATGCAGATGGACCAGCCACCCAAGCAGCACGTCATAACTTAGTCGAGGTCATCTTGGGAGGGAAGTCATTCGTGGCGTTGTATGACCCTGGAGCGAAAGTATCCTTTGTCCGGCCAAAAATCGCGAAATTTCATCAGAAAAGTGTGTTTCACAAGCGAAGCGTGTTAAGGGATCCTCTCGTGGACAAGAATGTCACCCAAGCAGTGGGATTATTGAAGGAGAGTATGGAAATAGATGTCCATTTCCGAACCATCGTGATGGAAGCAGTACACGACACTTCGTACGACATGGTCTTGGGAATGGATTTCATGAACGCGTGGGAATCCGACTCTCGAAATGCCGATGAGCAATGGAGAGTACTCCGAGAGGACTACCGCAATTTTGCATGATGCCGAAGAGAAGAACCAGAAAACCGGATATACGCCGAGTGTGCGGGACTGGTCGTAGTAGAAGAGGAGGGTGAAGCCCACCAAGAAAAAGTGGTGCGCAAGACGCCGCCAAGGCTGCGGGAAAAGTCGGACGAACAAATCGTGGGGTTCACAGAATTAAACTGATAGATTGCACTCCTTTCCGCCACCATCCACGATGCCTCTCTTCCAAGATGCTCGAAATTGCGAGGGAGGAGTTCCAAGCCATGTATGGTTCGAAACGCATCCGTCCATATCAGAGTGCTTAGAGCAGTGCTCCAGTGTTGATCAGAAAGCAAGACGGTAGTTACCGTTCCTGCATCGACTACGGGGATTTGAATAAAAAGACGAAAAAGGACACGTACCCCCTTCCCAACATGGACTCCATCTTGGATAAGTTGCGGAAGGCGAAGTACTTGTCAAAGATAGACCTGAGAAGCGCGTACCATCATATTCCGGTAGCGGAGGAGTGCCGGGAGTATACCTGTTTTAGGCTACCCGGCGTTGGCTCCTGGTGATGGTGCGTTATGCCCTCTGGGCTCTGTAACACCCCACGACCTGGCAGGGCATGATCGATGAAATACTAGGCCCAGGGCTACGACCTTTCGTTTTCGTGTATCTAGATGACATCGTCATCGCAACAGATACGTATGAAGCCGATGTAAAGTTCCTGAAGATAGTGTTGGAGCGACGAGTGGACGCCGGACTCTACAGATAAATCCGGAAAAATGTCTAATTTGCTGTGGCGAGGTGAATCATCTCGGCTTCATCTTGGAATACGAAGGCCTCTGCGCGGACCCCGAAAAGGTGACGCCACTACGGGAATTCCCTCCGCCGAGGAATTTGCGAACGTTGCGACCGTTCCTGGGGATGGTGACGTGGTACTCAAGATTTATCGACCACGACGCCGAAATAAAAGTACCGTTAAAGAAGCTTCTCCGAGAGGATTTGCCATGGTCATGGGGTGAAGCCCAGCAAGAAACGTTTGACAAACTAGAACAGGCTCTGACCAGTGCCCCGGTGCTCACTAGACCTGATTCTTCAAGAATGTTCGCCATACAGACCGATGCCGCCACCTATAGCCTGTTAGCGGTATCGTCTATCTAAGCCGCAGTCTTTCACCAGCAGAGCAAAATTATACGGTCAAGTAGAGGGAGCTGCCAGCGGTGGTCTGGGCGATACAAAAACTATGACCCTACATTGAGGGTAACCAGTTTCAAGTGATAACAGATTACAGTCCCTTGAAGTGGCTCCGAAATCTGAGAGATCCGACTGGTCACCTTGCTCGCTAGGCAATAGAACAACAGTATTGGGATTTCGAAGTGATACACAGAAGTGGGAAGCTCCATAACATGCCAGATTGTCTTTCGTAGATGGGAGAGCCAGAGGACGCCGAAATCGGATCAGTAGAAACAACAGACGAGACGACGAACGCCGTGGATCCAACGGCAACCGGAATCCGATGCTCCGCCGAGGACGCGAAGGAAGATTCCGAATACTTGAAGCTGGCCAGATAGATTCGCACGATTCCGGACCAGTCCAAGGATTGGAGGGAGGTGAATGGCTTGATATACCATCATAGACATAGCGCGCTCCTCGAACTGATCACGTCTCCGGGAGAGAAATGGGGACTCTTTATGCCAATCCATAGGAGACAGGACGCGTTAGAACGAGCCCATTGCCTTGCCTCTCAGGGTCACATGGGAATTGAGAAGACATACGACCAATTGGTTCGAGATTACTACTGGCCAGGGATGTATACTGACGCGAGGACGTTTGTACGAGAGTGTCAGCTGTGCCAACTGTATAAGATGCCACAGACGAGGCCACTTGGCCACATGGGGAATAGAATCGTGGAACGACCGTGGGCCGTAATCTCAACCGATTCAATGGAATTTCCGCCAAGCAAGAAGGGGTTCAAGTATCTGCTAGTCATCCAAGACTTGTTCACGCACTGGGTGGAGGTGAAACCATTGAGACGCACCGAGGGGAAAGCGTTGATCATTTTCCGATTGGAGACGCCAATGTACTTCCTATCCGACAATGGTAAGGAGATCGACAACAAAATTGTGGACGCCATATTGGAGGAACACGGAGTACGTCACGTCAGGACGCCGCCATATTGGCCGTCAGTCAATCCAACAGAACGTTCAAATGAAACGCTCAGAACAATGATCTCCCAATCCGTGAAGAATGATCACCGCAATTGGGACGACCACAACCATGAGGTCCGCCATGCGATGAACACCGCAGTGCAATCCAGGACGAGAGTCTCGCCAGCGTTCGTCGATTTCGGACGTCATTCTACTCCAGTAAAAAGCCTATGTCGCGAACTAGAGGGTAAAAAATGGATCGAGGAAATGGGAACTCAAGATTGGATGGATAAAATGAAACGCCTAGACGCGTTCCGGGAACCAGTCGTTCGTCATTACGCCGAAAGTCGGGCGAAATAAGCCGAGATGTACAACAAGGGTCGGAGAATCTCCCATTTAACGTCGAGGATGTGGTTGGAAGGAAAACGCACTTCCTATCCAACGCGGCGCACCGGTTTTACGCCAAGCTAGCTTCGAAATACAAAGGTCCGCTGACCATGGTAGAGGTTAAATCTCCGGTCGTTTTCGTGATGGAGGGACCCACGGGCCAACGAACTGCCCCGACCCACATCTCCCACCTCAAACGAAGGATCCTACCCCCGAAAGACTAGCTAGATGCAAGAGTTGAAATTCCGCCAGCCACCTCAACGAAGAGTGAAAAAGGTTTTTTCTGTTATGTTCCCTTGAAGGTATGACTGAACATCCAATTGAAAGGAGCTCGAAGACCGTCTCGCGATTGAAATGCGAGTCGTGGACCGCTAACGTGAGACAGTGGTCTGAGCGACCACCATTCCTCGCGAGACACCCCGGAACGTCCCCGCATGGACCAACCACAGCAACGAGGGGGGGAAGTCGACAGCGGGACCGACAGCCCGCGGATGATGCGAAATGAGACCGACCCACCCGCCGTTGGAGCACCACCACGCCATCTTGGGGCGATTCCGCGCACCCCGAGGGTGGAACTACGATCACGGACAAGGACACGCCGCGTGAGGCCTGAAGCAACCGTAGCTGGAGCCACAGCCTCCGATGCCCCCCAGCGGCGGTCTCACTCGCCGTGGTCGCCGGGGAACCCGAACCAGCCCTGGATACCGGCTTGGAACCAGAGGCTGACTCCGTCAGAGCTCAAGGAGAACTACAAGATTTGCTGGAGCCAAGATGCACTCCGGTGCGCCCGATTCCCATGGACCCGGGACAGATCAAGTGGCCGCCAACCCCTCCGGAACTCCAACGCAGCTCGACTCCGCCAAGACTCGCCACCAGGATGGACGCCCAAGCGTCCCGAGAAACAGCAGCCAGAGGAACCACCCCAGATCATCATCGCTTCGCCGTGTTCACCGGCCTCGGAACCTTGCAACTTGGAAGAGGCAGTGGAATTACAGCTGCGAGAGGATTAGGACCCCAAATTGGGATGGCAAGGATATCTGGATCGGCGGGACGAAGCAGCTGAAACCCTGCGCCCCGAGCAGCCCATCCAGTACCCCCAACCGTACCAGAGAAAACGGTCGACGTAACCATGTCTATTCCGGACCTGGCAAGGCTGATGTCTGCCATGACTCCAGCGGATCACGCGCAGTCCCAGGCATTGGTTGCCATGGCGGTCACCATGCCGCAGATCGTGCAGAAGCAGATGTATGCCGCTTTCTTCGACAAGATCCGCCGGGCTCAGTAGAGCCGAAGGAATCCGCCAAAAAAGAGGAAATTTGATATCTTCTCTTCCCAAAGTACCCGAAGCCGAAACCTGGTAGTAAGAGAACCTTGTCCTCTTCGATTTGAAGATTTGAGATGATTGAGCAGTCAAGATTATTCCATCTCAGTTTTGTTCTCACAATGGATGATTTTGATTCTCTTTTCTCGATTAGCAACGTATGATGATTTCCGCCGAGGTCACGGTGAGCGTGGGGGAGGGGGGGCAGAGACCACTCCCGATGAGTTTCTCACCCAGGTAGGCGGGGTGGGGAGGGATAGCCGGGGGTAATTTAACGTGGAACGTTGCAGCACGTTTTGTCTCACCTTGGGGAACCCAAAATCAACCCCTGGAATTCTTAGTTTCGAGGACTGCCCCAGGTGACGAGTGGACGACGCAATTCGAACGGGCCGATAATCTCCGCCACTAAAGTGGTGGCAGCACCTATCGGCCCATCGTGTCGGGCGACGTGGCACTTGCGCGGGCTTGGGGAAGCCACGCCGCGCTCACCAGTCGTCAATTCTGGGATGGCTGCCGGTCGATACGCACCTCCCCGTATACATTATCGCGGCGTCATCGTGCTCCAGGAGTCGATATCGAGTTCCGGATCAGAGTAGTGATCCGGGTGTGTGTGAGACTAAAACCTGTGTCGTGTTGTGAGAGTCACCGAACTAAAGGTGTGACAGTGTTGGTGTGCCAGCCTCTCGCAGTAGTACATTTTGCCCAGCCCGGGCGCCCCGGACGATCACCCGGGGCTGCGGCGCTGTGCTGCTCAGGTGCTGAGTTGGAAATCTGCCGTGGCTGGGATCGCTGTGTAGCTGAGTTGCTGCGTTGTTGAGAGTAGCTGTGGGCAAACCAGCTGAGGATTGCGGTGAGTGAGCTGAAAAAATGTTCCCCAAGTGTACGCCCAAACCTCGTTAACGTGTCTCCTCGTGGAGAGTCGTGTGTTCGGTGCTGGCTGCTGCGGGTTCGTTGTCTGTCCTCGTCCGGGCGATGGGGTGGAGTCGGTTTCCGCTGGGCGACCTGGTCGCACCGACCGCTGACCCCTCCGCGTCGTGACTGCGTCATCCCCAATCCCCCGCGATGAGTCAATCGAGTCATTTTCTCCATGGCCCGCGATTTAAGCCATCATTAAC
Organism: Eretmocerus hayati; assembly: GCA_029851415.1. NCBI lineage: Eukaryota > Metazoa > Arthropoda > Insecta > Hymenoptera > Aphelinidae > Eretmocerus > Eretmocerus hayati. Next base: position 47,892,932 of record CM056744.1, read on the forward strand.
CACGCGCGTCGGTTTAGCACCCATTTTGAGTAAGCAGTTTTCATATCCGCTGAAGACGAATTCGACGCGAGGGTTGAGGGAGACGCGCGGTCCGCCATGATGGACAGACGATTCCTCTCCAGAGTTAGCCACGCCCACGATATATGGGCATTTTTGCTATAAGATAGTGCAGTGATTTTCGAAACAGTGTATATGGGCGTTTCGACTGTAAAAAGAGTTTTGATATATTTCTGCAGTTGAGTTCATTGGACAATTAACGAACATTCGATGCATAGATCCACCAGAGAGGGCGTTGTGGAGTAGATTCATCGACCTGCGAATCAGAAAGATGCAGTTCTACCGTGTTTTGCCTATTATGGGCCATGGCTTATAATTTTGTGGCTCTGAAGCATGGCTTATATTCGGAGAGTGGCTCATATCGGGAGGGTGGCTTATATTTCCAGACAAATCACGGTGTGCCTGAATTGATTTTAAATGAAATTTTCAGCTTCGGTCCTGGAAGTTTTGGGTTTCGTTTCTGCGTAATTTAGACATCAAATTCCTTGAAAAAGGAAAATCTTTCGCCGGGCCGATTCTGAGGAATGTCAATTGGAACATTTTTGGAACTCTTTTGGAACTTTTGCTTTTTAAATCTCTGAAAAATCAGTCTTGGCTGTGGATTCAGTGATCCAAACATGAATCGTCATACCTAGAGCATATTTTCTCATGAAAGCAAGTCTCTAGCCCCACTTGGACCCTCAAAAGAGTAGCCAAAAATGCTATTGCAGTCCTCGACGAGGCCCTCGATCATAAATCTCACGTGAAATCATTTAAATTCTCTCAAAATTTGCAATCAAAATACTGATGATATGTGTCTAATTCTGTATTTGTGCTACCTCGTCAAATACCATTTCTTGGCGTGAGGATGAGTGAGATTAGTATACAGTTGTGCGGGTGAATATTATGATCGAGAATATCAGTTTCTAGAGGAGGGATTTCGTCATGATTAGTGTTCAATGTAATGTATAGTCGCTTTGCACAGATGATGTCGGTAAGTCGACACACTGTTGTGCGATCATTCACTATACTATATACATTTGGTATTATTGGCAAACCGTTCGCATACTCGAATACTTGCAAGTACCGGCCGTACAAATTCAAAACAAACATCACTTCAAGTCAAGCCTATCTTGCCTCTGTCAAACTAGTATAGTGCTTCGAAAGTTTGCAAGCAGTTGATGTCCGCATTTGAGCTCTATTTGTTCATAATCGCGAATCATATTTGTTATAATCATCCAGCTCATTCGATGTCACGGTTCACCGACTCTATCATCGTTTTTTGAAGAATAATGTCGCCAAAGGATCACGCATATAGTCATGATGAAAATAGGCTCAAAGTTTGTCTCTTGTGCTTTCGAAAGAAGAAAAACATGTATGCCATTCAGAAGCAACTAAAATTGCATCTTGAGTCTGTGTTTGATCGTTACGTGGATATCAAAACTCTACCAGGTGCTTTATGTGGTGGATGTAAAGTGAAAGTGTACCTTTGGAAATCTGGCAAAGGGAATCGAATCCAATTTCCTGACACTGCTGAGTTTCTAGATAGTTCTTCGCCTACGGAACGAGAAGAAAATGTTCAATGCTACTGCAAAATCTGTGATATAGCGAGGACAACTCCATTCAATTCATCATCGCATGCTAAGGCCAGATTATCAGGTAATTTCTGGACTCCTGTACTAATTCTAAAAATTGTACGAGGGCTATGCCATGGATATTTTTGTTTGTATGCTTGCGATTGATAAACCATGACCTCGTCGTAGTCTGCATCATCGTATCTTTGTTTCTGAATAAAGCAACAATAATGTCAGCCTTTCCTGGCAATTATGCTTACAAGTTTTATATCGCGGCATTCACTGTTTGTGATGGCATAGTAACAACGAGTAGAGTGGGGATCAGAAAGCTGTATTAGTGAGGAATGTGTGTATAGCGGTTTCCCACAGTGCTTTGCTCTGATAACGTGCCAGCTGCTCGACATTCTACAAGCTCTTCTTTCTGAATATTTCTACGCGAATGCGGGCCTATCCCGTAGAAATGTGAAGCGTTTCCCACACGAGTTCAGTGATCGTGAGATATGGTGGAGCGTTAAGTTCGGGGTTTTCGGATGGAATTCTAAAGTTAAGGTCTACACGTTCGGCACAAATTTTTTGAATCCCTACCAATATTTGATATGTTTTCTTTACAGATGATTCAAGTTCACAGACACTTGGAAATCGCTGCTTTGATTGTTTCTCTCCACTTTCTCGAGGAATATCCCATATCTGTACTATAGAGTCTCTCATCAAGAATGTATCATCTTACTTGGAGAGTATTTCACAAAGAGCAAAGGAACAAGTTGCATCCAATCTTATAAAACATAAAATGCAGTCTAAATCTCAACTGATCCTACCACAATGCCGTGGGAAACCGTTGAATTTCATCAAGGAATCGAAGGGAAAATCACACCCTGGTAAAATGAGCAATCGCTCGTTATCTGTGGATGATCTGGCAAATATGCAAACACGTTTGAATCTGACTACTCGCCAGACTCATGGAATGGCATCTTTCCTGAGGACCGCTACTCAGAATAGAAAATTGATCGAACCCGGTTTGAAGACTAAGCTCATAGAAAAATCGCACAAACTAGACGACTTCTTTGGCCATGGTCAGTTCGAATTCATTGATATCAATGGGAAAGCTATCTCGACTGTGTCCAGAGTGGTAGTTCACTGCACCGATACGAAAGAATTCGTAAACTTTGTAGAAGCTCATAGAGGTTCCAAAAATTGTCACATAAAAAAGGGATTAGATGGCGGAGGTGGATCCTTCAAGATTTGCCTCTCAATTCAGTCAAATTCATGCTCAACAGATGTGACCGAATCGAAACGGCTGAAATTTAGTGATGGTGTGGTAGCAAAGTCTTTCAAGGACTCCGCTGTCAAAAAGATACTGTTGTTGGCAATAGCACCCAATGTTCAAGAAAACTATCACAATGTTTCATTACTGTTAGATGCATTAGACCTTGACGAACTCGGAGGGACGGTTGCCACCGATTTGAAATTGGCCAGTATCATCAGTGGGATAATGCCACAAAGCTGTACTTATCCATGTATTTGGTGTTATGCGAAGAAAGGCGAGCTCCACAAATGTTGTGAACTAAGGACTGTCCAGGGGAATTTGAGTCACTACATGAAATGGGTTGCAGCTGGATCTGTCAAGAGTGATGCAAAAAATTATATGAATTGCGTCAACAAACCGCTGTTTCCAAGTCAGCCTAACAGAACATTCCTGGAACTCATACCACCACCTCAATTGCATATCATGCTGGGCGTTGTGAATACTATATTCACTCATATGCACTGTGAGTTTGAATACGAATCTACAGTGTGGATCAAAAAGTGCAATGTTGAGCGAGAGGTGACACATGGCAGCCCAGCATTCAAGGGAAATTCCTGTAAGATTCTTTTGGATAATGTTGACTTGTTGCGATCTCAATCAAACCTTGGATTGGTGAAATACGTTCGAGCATTCTCGGATTTCAAGAATGTTGTGAGTTCATGTTTTGGACAGAATCTCAATCCGATCTACAAAGAATACATTGCGAAGTTTCGCCAAAGTTACATGGATTTGAAGCTTAGCGTCACCCCAAAAATTCATGCAGTTTTCTTCCACATTGAGCAATTCTGTGACATGAAGGAGAGGGGACTAGGATTCTACAGTGAGCAAGCAGTTGAATCAGTACACCATGATTTCAATATTTTCTGGGAGAATCATAAAGTTGCGAAGTCAAACGAAAACTACGAAAAGAAACTTCTTCGAGCGGTGTGCGCTTACAATAGCCTTCATGTATGAGATTCGATGACCCGCATACTTAAGACTTACCGATATAATTTCTCTGAAAGATTTGACGATCACGTTGAGAACGAATGTATGATTTGAATAAACAAGCCATTCTTGAATTCTTAAGAGTTATTTTTCGATTTCAATGGGTCCCCCGGGCCACCATGTATATCCTCAAAATAACGATGTTTATCAATTTACCATATTCCTAATATAATCTTTGATGAAACCCATCTCACGATACAAATCATGGTGGTTCTTTACGTGGAATTCACTGGGATGAGGATTTTAGTCACTGCTTGGAGATTTCCAGGAAAACTAAAAAGCTTATTCTGATGAGAAAATATGATCCAGGAATGACTATTGATGTTTGGATCACTAAATCCACAGCCAAGACTGATTTTTCAGAGATTTAAAAAGCAAAAGTTCCAAAAAAGTTCCAAAAATATTCCAATTGACATTCCTCAGAATCGGCCCGGCGAAAGATTTTCCTTTTTCAAGGAATGTAATGTCTAAATTACGTAGAAACGAAACCCAAAACTTCCAGGACCGAAGCTGAAAATTTCATTTAAAATCAGTTCAGGCACACCGTGAAATATTTCATCGTCAAATGTATAGATTTATTCGAATCGGGTATGAACACCAAGTTTCCTTCAAAAATCACGAATTGAATATCAATAAAGTATGATGATATGTTATTGAAAAATGGCTTTCTCACATTACTGCATACATGGGGTTTCACATATTACTGAAAAAATTCTCAGCACTTTGTCCACAATCGGAAGATAATTTATCACTGATATTCATCGATCATGTGAATTATAGTCACGTTTGACTTCCTGACTTATTATCAGCGGTGACTCGCCGGATCGACAATCTATCTAAAACAAAGAACTGTCGCACCTACTGTTAAAGGGAGGGACGAGCATTATTTATCGTTAAACGTACATATTCCTCTCAAGATTCGGTTTCCATTCGGGCGGCTTATATTTGGGTCCGGCTTATTGGAGACTGACTTATAATCGGGGGTGGCTTATATTTAGAGGTGGCTCAAATTCGGGGGTAGCTTATTTTTAGAGGTGGCTTATATTCGGGGGTGGCTTATTTTTGGAGGGTGCCTTATATTTGGAGAGTGGCTTATTATGGGCAAAACACGGTAATATCGATAATACATTTGTATTTCCATGAATTTTGAGGAAGATTATTTGTCGCAATCGAAATATACCAGTGTCTGCAGAATATTTTCGCAATTTTCAGGTGCTCCCGATTCACCTCACTGTCCCGCCCCTCATGGCGCGGGGTGCCTGGCCCAAACCACATTCGGCCAAAATGGATGGGGTAAGGCTGAGTGGGTTGATAATTTTCCAGGGAAACCCCCTGCTGAGATCGCCCACGTTACAATTGGTGATGCCCAGAGGATTTATTACCAGCTAGCACCCTCGGCTATGAATTTCCAAATAGAATGGAATTCTGCTTGGAGCTCTCATCCGCGCAATTATGACGTTATTGTGGTCTGTAGAGAGTGCCAATGGACACAGAACTCTACAAAACCGCAGACCAAGTGGTCGTACCATCGTTGATGCCCAGAGGATTCATTACCAATCGGTACCTTCGGCTATGGGGCCCAAATCAGGGTGGAATGCAGCTTTGAGCCGTCATCCGCGCAGTCATGACGCCACCGTGTGTTGTTGACAGTCCAAATGCACCTATAACTCTACGGAAGTACAGATGGAGTGGTCGTGTGCCATTCGTGATGCTCAGAGGATCCATTCCCAGCCAGCAGCCTCAGCTATGAGGCCCCGAATAGGTTAGAATCCTGCTTGGAGCCTTTATCCGCGCAGTTACGAGGTCACTCTGAGTTGTACAGAGTCCCAATGGATCCAAAACTCTCCAAAACCTCGAATCGAGTGGTCATGTACCATCCGCCATACCCAAAGGATCCATTACCAGACAGCGCCTTGAGCTATGGGGCCCAGAAAGGGTGGAATCCAGCTTCGAGCCGTTATCCGAGCGCAGTTATGACACGATGGAGGGTTCTGAAAGTTCGAATGGACCCAAAACTCTCAAGAAATTCAGATTCAGTTATCGTATTCCACCGAGGATGCTCGAAGGATCCATCAGCAGTCAGCGCCCTCGGCTATGGGTCCCGGAACAGGTCGGAATCCGGGCCCGAGCCGTCATCCGCGCAGTTATGACACGAGGGTGAGGCTATAGGGCCCAAGACAGGGTACAAATCAGCTTTGAGCGGTGTTCCGCGCAGTTATGACGTCATTGTAGGGAGTCCCAATAGACCCAAAGCTCTACAGAACCTCAGATCAGGTTGCCATCTGCTATTGGTGATGTCCAGAGAATTCAGAACCGGTCAGCATTTTTGGCTATGGGGTCCAGAACAGAGCAGATCTAGCTTTGATCCTTCATCCGTGCTAGGGCTGCCGCAATAGTCGATAATTTATTGTTATTGTATCGCGATATCAATAAATTCGATATCGATATCAACATCCATATGTCAGATTTTTGGACAAGACAATAACGATATCACTCCATCAATATAAATTATTGATCGATAATGTATCGCGATATATCGCGATAATATCGATATCGATGCAATCTCTGCTATTTTTTGGCGAAGCTACGGTACACAAATGAGTCCTGTTGGATATGACAATGATAATTATGAGTAATCTTTCTTGAAACGGATAGTGAATGTAGACAAAAATAATTATACGCACATTTGAAGTTTGACAGAAATGAATTCGTAATATCACAGCAATTATGGAATTTCCAATTCACAGATTCCTTTCCTCAATGAGCTATTGGCCCAAGAATTGATACATAACATTGCTCTAATAGACTGACTCTCTAAAGAAGATCTATTCGGTGTGACGACGTCTCCAGCTCGTGAAAATAATCTTTCGACCGGAACTGCGCTTGGCATTATAGCAAGAATGTCTCGGGTCATCCGAGACAGTATGGGATACGAAAAAGCATGTCGTTTCCACCATTCCAAAATAGAGGGTGCCTAAACTCAGCACAAATATTTCCGCACAAACACAAACAAACCATTTGATATTTTATTGCTTTTTTATTGCTAATTTATTGCTGTATTGCGGAATTTATTGCTCTTCATTTTCTCGAATTATGAGTTTGTGCTGAGTTCCGTGTGGAGTCAGCACAAACATTGGGTTTTCGCCGACCTATCGGAACCTGACTTAGCTTATATTTTATTGCTAATTCATTGCTCCCAGAATCCGTTTTGATCATCCCCTCAGAGCAACTTCTGGCGGAGATATGAGTGTTCGTGCTGAGTTCCGCGTGGAGTCAGCACAAGCATTGGGTTTTTGTCGATCTATCGAAACCTGACTTAGCTCATATTTTATTGCTAATTTATTGCTCCCAGAATCTATTTTGATCATCCCCTCAGAGCAATTTCCGGCGGAGATATGAGTGCTTGTGCTGAGTTCAATGTGGAGCCAGCACCAACATTGGGTTTTTGCCGACCTCTTACGCCTTGATTAACACATACTTTATTGCTATTCCATTGCTCTAAGGACCTCCGTCGGCTATTATCTCAAAGGTACGACAATAGACATTCGTGTTTGGACATGGAGGGCCCGACAGCCTTCAGTGGCGAGGTTGCAGTGGTGCAGGAGCCGCGAAGCCGTGAATGTAATGTTTGGGTGCTGTACGAATAATTGGAGTTGCTCATTACTATAACTAGATTAGTTTATTATAAGTTGAGGATCAATTATTGGTTCACATATTACTCGTGAGCTCACACTGCTCGCGCCTTCGCGAGTATCAGCTCGCTACCCGATTAACTCTATACGCTCAATCGTGGTGGCAGTACCTACTGGTGCAGATACATTACATCTCCCTTTTTTATGAAGTAACAAAATCATTCAAGTACGTAGGGTTTTTCACAACTTTTCCGTATCTACTAACAGGTCTATTGATTCGGGTTTGGTTAATGGCACTTTGGTTTGACGGATAAATGGAAGGTTGATCTAGATCATCGCGTGCGATGTCGTTTTGGTTGTTCTGATGTTCATTTGGTTCTACATTTTCATAAGTAGTAAATTTTGGTTTTATTCTGAAATGCTGCCCCTTGTATGTATTCAACTGAACTCTATTTCTCGTTATTACATCTCCATGTTCACTTTTTATTCTATACGATCTTGGGTTTTTTCTTTTCCCCATTATTATTGCCGGTTCCCATGTTTTATCATTTCGGAATCTCACCCAATCACCCTCGCTCAACTGCGGCAAGTCTTTGCTGATCACGTCATGGTACTTTTTCTGTTTCAGTTGTCTCTCTTCTAGTTTTTTTTTGAACTCTGAGCAGCTTTTACTAGTTTCGGAGAATTGTGGTAGGACACCTCTAACATTTCTACCAAACATGGTCTTGTTAGGTGATTGGATCTCATTTGATACAGGCATGTTTCTTAAATCAAGCAAGGCTAGATAAAGGTCTTTGTTATCATAATAGGCTTTCTTCATTACCTTTTTCACCGTTTGTACACATCTTTCTACCATACCATTACTTCTTGGGTATCTTGGACTCGACGTGACATGTTCAAAATTCCAACTTTTACTGAAATCTCTAAATTCTTGAGAATCGAAGCAAGGACCCTTGTCCGATTGTACAACATTTGGTACCCCTAGTCTAGAGAAATACAACTTCAGTGCTAGTATCACTGACATAGAGGTTTCATCTTTGAGACATCCAACTTCAGTATATTTCGAGTAGTAGTCTATAACAACGATATGTGCTTTTCCATCTACGTAGAATAGGTCTACTCCTACTTTTTCTCCCAGCTTGCATTTGGTATCTCATTCGGAATCAAGCTTTCTTTGGTGTTTTGCCTTTGAAATTTGGCACACGGGTCGCATTTGGCGATCATGTTTTCAATGTTTTGTGTAATACCCGGCCAGAATACGATTTCCCTAGCTCTCATTTTTGTTTTTTCTATGCCCATATGATTATAGTATAGTTTTTCTAAAACTTCTCGCCTCAAGCTATTCGGAACAATTATTCTGTCATTGTTATATAAAAGTCCTTCATGCTCGAAAATATAACTTTGATACGTATGAAATGCTTTGCAAGTGTCAGGCACATCTTTTATTTCAGAAGGCCATTTCGCTCGAATCAATTCTAACACTTTTTGCAATTGTGTATCGGCTTTCGTTTCTGCTATGTATTTTTGTTTCATCTTATCGTTCATGTGTCCTGCTAAAACAACATTTACACACCGCAACATTTCTGCTATGCGACACTCATTTATACATCGCTTGAGATCAAGCTTTTCTATTGCAAGTAGTTTTGGCCTCAGCTCGTCATCTGTTATTCCAATAATAATTCTATCTCTTATCAACCCATCCTTCAATTCATCAAACTCACAATTTAGGCTCAGCTTTTTCAAATCTGTGAGAAATTCATCGAACGGTTCATCTGTACTTTGCGCTTTTGTGAAAAATTTATGTCTACACATGGTTTCATTTTTTCTTGGGGCACAGTACTCAGCAGATGCTTTCACTACTTCATCAAATTTCTTCTTATCATCATCTGATAGTTCGAACGTTCTGTATCTTTCTTGGGCTTCTTCTCCCAACAAGTTCAGTAAAATTGCAATTTTTACTTCATCTGCTTCTTTATTACTCTTTGAAGCGATCATGAATATATCAAAACTATTCTTCCATTTATTCCAGTTCTCTGAGATATTAACACTAAATGATAGGCGCTCTGGCCACGGTGTGCCTGAACTGATTTTAAATGAAATTTTCAGCTTCGGTCCTGGAAGTTTTGGGTTTCGTTTCTACGTAATTTAGACATTACATTCCTTGAAAAAGGAAAATCTTTCGCCGGGCCGATTCTGAGGAATGTCAATTGGAATATTTTTGGAACTTTTTTGGAACTTTTGCTTTTTAAATCTCTGAAAAATCAGTCTTGGCTGTGGATTTAGTGATCCAAACATCAATAGTCATTCCTGGATCATATTTTCTCATCAGAATAAGCTTTTTAGTTTTCCTGGAAATCTCCAAGCAGTGACTAAAATCCTCATCCCAGTGAATTCCACGTAAAGAACCACCATGATTTGTATCGTGAGATGGGTTTCATCAAAGATTATATTAGGAATATGGTAAATTGATAAACATCATTATTTTGAGGATATACATGGTGGCCCGGGGGACCCATTGAAATCGAAAAATAACTCTTAAGAATTCAAGAATGGCTTGTTTATTCAAATCATACATTCGTTCTCAACGTGATCGTCAAATCTTTCAGAGAAATTATATCGGTAAGTCTTAAGTATGCGGGTCATCGAATCTCATACATGAAGGCTATTGTAAGCGCACACCGCTCGAAGAAGTTTCTTTTCGTAGTTTTCGTTTGACTTCGCAACTTTATGATTCTCCCAGAAAATATTGAAATCATGGTGTACTGATTCAACTGCTTGCTCACTGTAGAATCCTAGTCCCCTCTCCTTCATGTCACAGAATTGCTCAATGTGGAAGAAAACTGCATGAATTTTTGGGGTGACGCTAAGCTTCAAATCCATGTAACTTTGGCGAAACTTCGCAATGTATTCTTTGTAGATCGGATTGAGATTCTGTCCAAAACATGAACTCACAACATTCTTGAAATCCGAGAATGCTCGAACGTATTTCACCAATCCAAGGTTTGATTGAGATCGCAACAAGTCAACATTATCCAAAAGAATCTTACAGGAATTTCCCTTGAATGCTGGGCTGCCATGTGTCACCTCTCGCTCAACATTGCACTTTTTGATCCACACTGTAGATTCGTATTCAAACTCACAGTGCATATGAGTGAATATAGTATTCACAACGCCCAGCATGATATGCAATTGAGGTGGTGGTATGAGTTCCAGGAATGTTCTGTTAGGCTGACTTGGAAACAGCGGTTTGTTGACGCAATTCATATAATTTTTTGCATCACTCTTGACAGATCCAGCTGCAACCCATTTCATGTAGTGACTCAAATTCCCCTGGACAGTCCTTAGTTCACAACATTTGTGGAGCTCGCCTTTCTTCGCATAACACCAAATACATGGATAAGTACAGCTTTGTGGCATTATCCCACTGATGATACTGGCCAATTTCAAATCGGTGGCAACCGTCCCTCCGAGTTCGTCAAGGTCTAATGCATCTAACAGTAATGAAACATTGTGATAGTTTTCTTGAACATTGGGTGCTATTGCCAACAACAGTATCTTTTTGACAGCGGAGTCCTTGAAAGACTTTGCTACCACACCATCACTAAATTTCAGCCGTTTCGATTCGGTCACATCTGTTGAGCATGAATTTGACTGAATTGAGAGGCAAATCTTGAAGGATCCACCTCCGCCATCTAATCCCTTTTTTATGTGACAATTTTTGGAACCTCTATGAGCTTCTACAAAGTTTACGAATTCTTTCGTATCGGTGCAGTGAACTACCACTCTGGACACAGTCGAGATAGCTTTCCCATTGATATCAATGAATTCGAACTGACCATGGCCAAAGAAGTCGTCTAGTTTGTGCGATTTTTCTATGAGCTTAGTCTTCAAACCGGGTTCGATCAATTTTCTATTCTGAGTAGCGGTCCTCAGGAAAGATGCCATTCCATGAGTCTGGCGAGTAGTCAGATTCAAACGTGTTTGCATATTTGCCAGATCATCCACAGATAACGAGCGATTGCTCATTTTACCAGGGTGTGATTTTCCCTTCGATTCCTTGATGAAATTCAACGGTTTCCCACGGCATTGTGGTAGGATCAGTTGAGATTTAGACTGCATTTTATGTTTTATAAGATTGGATGCAACTTGTTCCTTTGCTCTTTGTGAAATACTCTCCAAGTAAGATGATACATTCTTGATGAGAGACTCTATAGTACAGATATGGGATATTCCTCGAGAAAGTGGAGAGAAACAATCAAAGCAGCGATTTCCAAGTGTCTGTGAACTTGAATCATCTGTAAAGAAAACATATCAAATATTGGTAGGGATTCAAAAAATTTGTGCCGAACGTGTAGACCTTAACTTTAGAATTCCATCCGAAAACCCCGAACTTAACGCTCCACCATATCTCACGATCACTGAACTCGTGTGGGAAACGCTTCACATTTCTACGGGATAGGCCCGCATTCGCGTAGAAATATTCAGAAAGAAGAGCTTGTAGAATGTCGAGCAGCTGGCACGTTATCAGAGCAAAGCACTGTGGGAAACCGCTATACACACATTCCTCACTAATACAGCTTTCTGATCCCCACTCTACTCGTTGTTACTATGCCATCACAAACAGTGAATGCCGCGATATAAAACTTGTAAGCATAATTGCCAGGAAAGGCTGACATTATTGTTGCTTTATTCAGAAACAAAGATACGATGATGCAGACTACGACGAGGTCATGGTTTATCAATCGCAAGCATACAAACAAAAATATCCATGGCATAGCCCTCGTACAATTTTTAGAATTAGTACAGGAGTCCAGAAATTACCTGATAATCTGGCCTTAGCATGCGATGATGAATTGAATGGAGTTGTCCTCGCTATATCACAGATTTTGCAGTAGCATTGAACATTTTCTTCTCGTTCCGTAGGCGAAGAACTATCTAGAAACTCAGCAGTGTCAGGAAATTGGATTCGATTCCCTTTGCCAGATTTCCAAAGGTACACTTTCACTTTACATCCACCACATAAAGCACCTGGTAGAGTTTTGATATCCACGTAACGATCAAACACAGACTCAAGATGCAATTTTAGTTGCTTCTGAATGGCATACATGTTTTTCTTCTTTCGAAAGCACAAGAGACAAACTTTGAGCCTATTTTCATCATGACTATATGCGTGATCCTTTGGCGACATTATTCTTCAAAAAACGATGATAGAGTCGGTGAACCGTGACATCGAATGAGCTGGATGATTATAACAAATATGATTCGCGATTATGAACAAATAGAGCTCAAATGCGGACATCAACTGCTTGCAAACTTTCGAAGCACTATACTAGTTTGACAGAGGCAAGATAGGCTTGACTTGAAGTGATGTTTGTTTTGAATTTGTACGGCCGGTACTTGCAAGTATTCGAGTATGCGAACGGTTTGCCAATAATACCAAATGTATATAGTATAGTGAATGATCGCACAACAGTGTGTCGACTTACCGACATCATCTGTGCAAAGCGACTATACATTACATTGAACACTAATCATGACGAAATCCCTCCTCTAGAAACTGATATTCTCGATCATAATATTCACCCGCACAACTGTATACTAATCTCACTCATCCTCACGCCAAGAAATGGTATTTGACGAGGTAGCACAAATACAGAATTAGACACATATCATCAGTATTTTGATTGCAAATTTTGAGAGAATTTAAATGATTTCACGTGAGATTTATGATCGAGGGCCTCGTCGAGGACTGCAATAGCATTTTTGGCTACTCTTTTGAGGGTCCAAGTGGGGCTAGAGACTTGCTTTCATGAGAAAATATGCTCTAGGTATGACGATTCATGTTTGGATCACTGAATCCACAGCCAAGACTGATTTTTCAGAGATTTAAAAAGCAAAAGTTCCAAAAGAGTTCCAAAAATGTTCCAATTGACATTCCTCAGAATCGGCCCGGCGAAAGATTTTCCTTTTTCAAGGAATTTGATGTCTAAATTACGCAGAAACGAAACCCAAAACTTCCAGGACCGAAGCTGAAAATTTCATTTAAAATCAATTCAGGCACACCGTGTGGCGGCTTCAAATTCTTTGCTTGTGATGGTGCCATTTCAATTTCTGGTTGCTCTATTATTTCGTAAAATATCTCGTCTTCTCCGTCTGTCGAGGCCTCGGAGATCTCGTTCTCGTCCGTGATGATGTATGTGCCTTCTAGCACGTGCTGTTATAACCTCCCATGGTCGCACGTTTTTCTTATCCTCACTGTATATTGTGTATATCACCTCCAAACATTTTAGTTTTCACTCGACGACTGCGCCATGTAATGTTTGGGTGATGTACGAATAATTGGAGTTGCTCATTACTATAACTAGATTAGTTTATTATAAGTTGAGGATCAATTATTGGTTCACATATTACTCGTGAGCTCACACTGCTCGCGCCTTTGCGAGTATCAGCTCGCTACCCGATTAACTCTATACGTTCACGCGTGGTGGCAGCACCTACTGGTGCACATACATTACAGTGAATATCGGGACCACTCTTTTTGGCATGTTCTGCATACTTTTGGGGCCACTGTGGAGAGTATTTTACACAGTTCCGCTCAACGGAATAGTCCAATTCATCATTTTTGGAGAGAGATACAGCAATGGCATTTTGGAGCAAGTTCACAGTATTTGTGACGCAAATCTCCTACAAAATCCTTGGGTGGTCGACGAGATTAATGAGGTTCCCAAGAGCATCTTCACTGGGTTTTAATAAAAAGAAAAAAAATAACTGTAAATTGAGTATTGACCAGCTTTAACTTCGGCATTTTTAGAGATGATATCTTAAACCCAGTCGACTGTAGCATACACATAATTCATAGAGGATCACGTCTACCATTAGTGAAATCGAGGTATCCATATTAAAGGATTAACAGCTGAATGGTGTGCTCACACACATCAAAGGACTGGATTCACTTACGGTGAGGGTGAAACACAAGGAATCGACGAGTTTCTTACATCTGTGAAACTCGCAGCAGTTGCATACCTCGGTTTGGAGTAGATTTTCGAAATATTGACAAAAAAGTATTCCACACATTTTCGGTGAAACTAATTTCATCTTTTCGTCTTAGAACGAAAAGCACATCAGAGTAGTGGGGCAAAAAAAAATCGCGAAGAAGAGGAGCCGTTACATCCCATTTATACTGATGAAAGCGAAAAGTTGACTTATGGTTAGTTCCAGATTCCATCGACGCATGATTTCAGTTCTCCCAGGAAAATGACCGTCAAGGTGCCTAGAAATTGATCGAGGGTGAATCTTTCAGATCGGTCAATCTCCGACTCTGCAACATAAGCATGTTTTGTTAAGATTGTAAACTTTATCGCAGGGTTCATTAAGAGCGGGTACTCGAGCAAGAACGGGTAATTTCCACGTACTGTTCAAGCTGTGGAGCGAGAAGGTCGAATGGAGGCGGAAAATACGTTTCCTGGATTCTCTTCCATAACCGCTCGAACGGCGTTTTCCATTCTAGCTGAAACATGATCCCAGGTGCTTGGATTCTTCAAAATTACGGATGGAGATGCGGAATTTCCAATAGAGGTAACTCGATTGCTTGCACTTGTCGTACACAGTTAGGTACTAGCAAACATTCGGATTCATCGTGTATATGTATTGAAATTAGCCTGAGCGTTGGCGTTCTGGACGTCCTTGAAAGTTGAGATATGCAAAAGGTAAGATTTTTCCAAAATGAGCAAAAAATGGTTGAACAAATGTCTTCCTCCAGGCACCAAGGGCCAAAGAAAAGCCGGGGAAAGTCGCAAAGATTGACTTTTCATTACTTTGGTATGTGGTTCGAACGAATAACGTTAGTGCAATGATAGACCCCCTACTGACGGTACTGTTCGCTATGCTTTGTTTCGATCCGTCTTCCATTTTCTCTATCAAACAGTGAAACGAAACCGAATTGTCTCCGAAGAAAAAACTAGGCAGGGTCCCCACCGTGGAAGACTCAAATACCCCTGGAAATGTCATGTTGAAGCAGGTCAAAACTCAATTTACAGTTAATTTTTTTCTGTTTATTAAACTCTCGCGAAAATGCTCTTGGGAACCTCATTAATTTCGTCGACCACCCAAGGATTTTGTAGGGGATTTGCGTCACAAATACTGTGAACTTGCTCCAAAATGCCATTGCTGCATCTCTCCAAAAATGATAATTTGGAATATTCCGTTGAGCTTCCGTCAGCTAGAGCGAAACTGTGTAAAATACTCTCCACAGTGGCCCCAAAAGTATGCAGAACATGCCAAGAAGAGTGGTCTCGATATTCACGACTTCGCGGCTCCTGCCCCACTGCAACCTCGCCACCGAAGGCTGTCGGGCCCTCCATGTCCAAACGCGAATGTCTATTGTCGCACCTTTGAAATAATAGCCGGCGGAGGTTCTTAGAGCAATGGAATAGCAATAAAGTATATATGTTAATCAAGGCGTAAGAGGTCGGCAAAAACCCAATGTTGGTGCTGGCTCCACATTGAACTCAGCACAAGCACTCATATCTCCGCCGGAAATTGCTCTGAGGGGATGATCAAAGTAGATTCTGGGAGCAATAAATTAGCAATAAAATATAAGTTAAGTCAGGTTTTGATGGGTCGACAAAAACTCAATATTTGTGCTGGGTCCACATTGAACTCAGCACAAACACTCATATCTCCGCCGGAAGTTGCCTTAAGGGGATGATCGGAACGGATTCTCAGAGCAATAAATCAGCAATAAAATATAAGCTAAGTCAGGTTTCGTTAGGTCGACAAGAACCCAATGTTTGTGCTGGCTCCACACGGAACTCAGCAAAAACACTCATATCTCCGCCGGGAGGTGCTCTAAGGGGATGATCAAAACGGATTCTGGGAGCAATGAATTAGCAATAAAATATAAGCTAAGTAAGGTTCCGATAGCTCGGCGAAAACCCAATGTTTGTGCTGACTCCACACGGAACTCAGCACAAACACTCATAATTCGAGAAAATGAAGAGCAATAAATTCCGCAATACAGCAATAAATTAGCAATAAAAAAGCAATAGAATATCAAATGGTTCATTCGTGTTTGTGCGGAAATGTTTGTGCTTAGTTCAGGCACCCCAAAATAGAAGTGCTCATTGAAGCACGAGGAGATTCCAAATAATTTCTTATTTCTGTTCTCCAAATATCTGTACCACTAGTTTCAGGAGCATCATAGATAAAAGGCAAATCGAAGGTATCATCATAATGGGAATTTGTTGACGTTTCGTTCATCGCACAAGTTCGATCAGAGAAAACATCAAAATACTTTTCTTTATAGATCTCCTCGAACTTTTTCACTGCTTCAGATTTCAGCACCTTACCGCATCCAGTGGTGTCAAAACTAGCAAACGTATAACGAGGATCCAAGATGAGCGACACTGCGTATATCCAATTGCATTTACGGTATTGCGTCAATACCTCATCTCTTCCTTGTTGAAATGCCAGTAAAAGCCTTTCATCAGTTTAATCTCGATCAACTTTCTGATCGAGGTTTCTAATAATATTCTCGATTTTGTCTACAAGGATGTTGAAAAAGACAACGGCTTTGGGTGAATTAGCACCATTCTCACCTGAAACTATAATTTAGACACGATATCGATAAATATCGCAATAGTTATTGGTCGAGCTCGATACAATAACAATGAATTGGCCTCAATAATTCTCACAACCAATAACGACATCGATATAAACACATTCTCATAGCACCAATATCGACATATGGCAAATTATTGTATTGTCTTGTATTGTGGTAGCCCTAATCCGTGCAGTTATGAGGCCACTGTGGGTTGTAGACAGTCCCCGTGGATCCGAAACTCTACAGGACCTCAGATGGAGCGGTCATGTCCCATTGATCATGCCCGAAACATTCATTACCAGCTAGCAGCCTCGGCTATGGGGCCCCGAATAGCCGATAGGGGCCTCATGAGAGCTCTCATCCGCGCAGTTGAGACGTCAGTGTGGGTTGCAGGGAGCCCCAATGGACTCGAAACTCGACGAAACCTCAAAGCGTGTGGTCATGTAGCATCAGTTATGCCCGAAGGGTTCATTACCAGTCAGCGCCCTCGGCTACGGGGCCCAAAACAGGGCGGAATCCAGCTCTCGGAGGTTATCCGCACAATTATGACGCCACTGTGGATTTCAGAGAGCCCCAATGAACCCGAAACTCAACAGATTCCCAGACCAAGTGAGAGTCCCATCGCTGATGCCCAAATAATTCATGACCAGCCGGCGCCCTCCGCTGAGAGGCCCCAAACAGGATAGAATCCTGATTCGAGCTCTCATCCGCACAGTTATGAAGTCAATGTGGGTTGCAAAAAGTCCTAATCGACCCGAAACTCTACGATCCCCGAAGATCAGGGTTTCATATTCCATCAAGGATTCCCAATGAATTTATTACCAGTCGGGAGTCTGAATCAAGGGGACATAATCACGGCGGAATCCAGCTTTGAGCCGTCGTCCGTGCAGGTATAACGCCACTGTGGGTTGTACACAGTCCCAATGGATCCCAAATTCTACAGGACCTCAGATAAAGTAGTCACATACGATTCGTGATGGCCAGAGAATTCATCACCAGCCAGCACCCTCGCCTATGGGGCCCCGAATAGGATAGAATCCTGCTTGGAGTTTTCACCCGCGCAGTCCTGACGCCATTGTGGGTTCAAGAGAGTCCCAATGGACTCAAAACTCTACAGATGGTCAGATCTGAGAGTCAAGAACTGGAATCATTTGATGTCGCTAATCTTATTACATGGAATAAAAGAAAGATGAATTCTCATGAGGTGACTCTCATAGGGAGAATTATATATTCTAACCAAATTTCATTCGAGCTTTATGGAATTCTGAGAGATCTTCTGAAAAAATTGAAATGAGTGGACCATTCAATGGAGGTCTCATACATACCACTAGATTTCTCACGACAGCTCTAAGATAATTAAAATAGGAACTCACCAGAGCCACTTTCTCAAGAGAGCTATGGAACACTTTCGGCCATAATGATCGAAAATGAACATTCCAGACATTGTCATTACTAGAGCTGAAAATATCTCTCATAGATTCGTGTTCTAATTTTGATAAATTCAAAATTATATAGCCACGAGCCGTAGGAGACGAGAATGTCACGACTACAGATTGAGCAGTTGATTGAGACGTGCTAGTTGCAGTTCTGTGTGATTTCGAAGATTCTGATCTCGAGATGTCAAGTACAGGTCCAGTCCATGGACGGATGTTGATCACAGAATTAATTGATTTTGGACGATCCATTGCTTCAAAGACTCTACCAACGACTTCAGATTCATCTAGATTGACATTCTCAGGAATGCCTGAAAGGACTAGTTCTGCTGAATATTCTGATAACATTTGATGGGAGAGCTCAGTTAAGGGCATAGAATGGTCTGCTATAAAAAATTTTTCTATTACAAATAATTTCATTGAATCTTCTTGGACATAATTTCTCATACTGAAAACATGAAGAAAAAAATTTTTTGGAGTGTATTGGGGTCTAAGTATTCACACAAAATAGCATTAATTGAATAAAAACAGTCATTTTGGTTTGCTTGTTGGCGATGAACCATCAGCTTCCTATTTGGTAGGTTTTTTTACTGGTAGATGTACACAATATGGAGCTTTTTGTCAGAGGGATTTTGGATAGCTTGACTTATGCCTGAACTGGAATGTTATTGAGGTAAAAATGTCTATTTAGGTCTATTTTCCTATTGATTTCTTCGCATCAAGGCTATGTTTGGTTCTCTAACAAAGAAGACTTGTCTGATCAAAAAACTGTCTGACAATTTTGTTGGTATTCATATTAGGGGGATGTGGCTGTCATCCCGGTCGATAAGCTAGGGAACGCGTCGAGTTACCTTACTGTTACGTACTGAATCTAGGGAAATAGTACGTATTCGATATTTGAATTGAATGATAAATAAGAATGAGTTTAGCTCGAATCGTTCAGCAATTGGAATGATTTTATACTTCAATTTACCTTTTGGTTCGCCGATGTGAGTAGGGAGAAGGGTGAATGATTTATACACAGTGTTATGAATAAATTATTTGAGCTATATTGTTCAGAAATATCAAAGACTCGAGAAATAGATCAAGCGTGAAGCGCTTTGACAAAATGATGTGATCTAGCCGAAGGCAAGTGTAGCTTTGATGGCGGGCCACTTTGCTCGTTGATGCGGCGGTGGCGTGGGCGTCGGGCCCTTTCGATGGGCCTTGTTGCTGTCTCTCTCGCACTCGTGGCTGCTTGGCTAACGCGAGCGTCGATCGATGTTTGAGAGGCAAATCTTCATAGGTTTCAAAAAAGGGTAGCTTGTATTCAATTATTCTTAACTAATTATGCTGCCAGCTGTAGTGACCATTCATATACGGTGATTTGAATCGGGCGAGAGTGTTATACCATATTTGTCAGTTATCTACTTCATCAACATATCACCTCCTTACACCACTCTTGGGTAGTTCCACCTGTACGGGGCGCTACCAGAGATTAGAGCGTGGGTTGGTAACACTGAATTTTCAAAGCGCGCGAACAAGCTTCGTTGCGATTCTGTTCAAGGCAAGCAACTCTTCAGAAAGAGAAGAATATCCATCTGTAGAGTTTTTGATGACATGTCGGTGGTCTCCTAGATAATCCTCCCGCTACCATATGTGAAGGTTGCATTATATGATAAGAATGATCCATCGTCAATGCCTTGTCAAACTGAATCAATTGTGGAATTTTCATGCCCAAAAACATGAAAAATTCTCCAGCGAGTCAGAAAAGTCCTACCTCGACAGTCATCAAACGTGATCTCTTCAAAAAGAACACCATTTCCATCCATAGAATTTGTACCGTGATTCAGTAAAATGTCATTCTGGTGCGAAGACTACATTGGTAATCTCCAGAAAAATTCCACCATGGCCACATTTAAAGATTGCATTTTTTACAAGAAGTTGTCCATCATCAGTGATCTATCATGTGATAGAAAACTTAGGAATATCCATGATCATTAATGTGGATAATCTTCCAAAATATCAGGCAAGCTCCATCTCCTCAGATGCTTGACTGAAAAATTGGATTTATGTTCACAAACATAAAGCAATAATGATTTCACAAAATCATCTCTTCACAGATCCGATGATGCTCAGAAACATGGTCAGGTCTGCGAATATGAATCTACTAGATTCCCTCCAATCGTTACACGAGAATGTGGATCACATAGTGGTATACTTTGTTGTGACTTTGTAAATGATCAAGTTCGTAAACAAATTCCAGAAGCTCTCCATTCAAGTTTGACGAAGCCAGTGAATGTCGCTCAAGTCACAACTTTCAATTTCCACCTAAAAAAATTGTTCTAAATTAGGATACAGAATAGTTATTCGAATTCATGTCATTATGTAGACACAAATCATGTTTTAGTTTATGAATCCAATGGGAGAAGAAGTGAGTTAGATTGATTTTGAGGCTTGATTCTTTCACAGTTTCTTACCGAGAAAACTCTAGAATTTGTATTTACTCATATCAGGTAGTTTTTGGTGAGCATTTGTCAGCAAATTTCAAGATGGTCATAATCAATAAAGGATGATCAGGGTAAGATGAAAATTCTGGAGAACAAAACTAACAAGATTCCTGTCCTACGCTTGGTGAGTTGAAGTTATTGGGCATTTCTTGCAATCGAAGATGTTTGTGCACGTGGTGATGTTCATCACTAAAGTTCTGAAGCTCTTCTTTCATGTCTGGTAGTACTTGAGGGTCTTGCTCAATGCCTCATTTTCGAACTTCACCTGAAACAATCATATTAAATCAGATAAAGAATAGTCATTTCAGTTTACATGACTTTCTTGGCACAAACCCTAATTAGTTCAGAGAACCAAATAAAAAATGAACCATAAGATGGATGGATTTTGAGGTTCAATGAATTCGACAGTTGCTGACCAACTAAAATCTTGGATTTCTATCCACTCGTGCCAGGTATCTTCCAACTTTCTGATAAGTATATTTCATCCAGGCATGAGAATTATACAAATTATGATGAGAAAATCAGCGTAGGATGGAGAGCCTGGAGAAAAGCATCTTGCTACACTAAGATTTGTCTCACCCTGGATAGATGGAGATTATGGACTCTTGTTGCACTTGAACATAACTATGAAGCTGATGATGTCCAACATCAATCTCCAGGAGGTTCTCATTCACTGATACTGAAGGGTCTCGCTCGAAGCATGATTTTCCAACTCTACTTGTGAAGGAATAACTCTGAATGAGAAACGAAATAGATTTTTCAGTTCAGATGATTTTCAGGCACAGATCATACTTCATTTCATAGAGTTGGAAAAAAACGAACCAAGGAAGGGGAGTTTTGAGGTTGAATTTTTCTAGGTTTCCTACTATCTAGAATCCATGGAAAAACTGAACCTCATGATGCATATATCTTAGTTCATTATTTAGTTCTAAGATTAGAATGTATGATCTGTGTCTGGTAGATGGTGAGAATCAGAATGAGTCATCGAATTCTAATTTGGACCTACACTTTTAGGTGGTAGTTGAAAATCATGCCTCGGGCAAGACCATTTGGCATCATTAATCATGGATGAAGATCTCTTGAAGGTTGAAGATGAACATCACCCCATCATGTTCAAGAACAGGAGGAATTACTGATGAGAATGTTGCACCATGTATCAAGATGGGAAGACAAAAGTCTTGAAGGTCAATTACTCCAGAGACCTTTGTTCTACTCTGGGTTGGCGGAGATTTGGATCCTCCTGCTCTTAAACATGATTATGGACCTACTGATGGGTACCAACAAACTTTATGATGTCTTCATCCAAGGTTATGATGATACTCAAGAGTCTCGCTCAAGGCACTTTTCCTAAATTCTACCTGGGAGAATAGTTCCTCATTAGAAAGAGATTGAACATTCCAGTTTAAATCAGCTTTTAGGCACAAAATGATATGTCATTTTACAGTATCGGATGAAAATGAACTGAGATAGATGAATCTTGTGGTTAAATATTCTTTACATTTGCTCATGAACAAAAATCCAGGATTATTATTAGAATCTCTCACCATCAGAAGTCTTTGATCCATAAACCCATTTCAGCTATTCCTTGCATTCATCTATGAATATGCTACCTCAGAACTCATCATCATGAAGATCATGGCACCAAGGAAACATTTCCTATAACCTCCATGAATTGGTCAAGATTGAGGAATTCCTACTTCCAATGATGATTTTATAGCACTTCCAATCTGGAATCAGACCATTCCAAGATGGTATAGCAACATGTAATTGTTGGAATAAATTAAGATCAAACCATCCAAGATTTTTCAAACTGGCATCAATCCAGAGTAACAACAGTTTAAAGGTTCTATTGATCAATATATATTGATCAGAACTGTTGTTTTGAACAGATTCTCCACTCTTCTCAAATTTATGGTCATTATTAAGATCAAGAGATATTCTCTTACCAATTTGAATATGAGAACTCCATCTCGTTGAAAAACAGATGCAGCCTCGAATTGGAGTGCCGCTAAGGTTATTCGATAAAAGTGCAACATGTAAACAGATAAATAAATTCTGATTCAAATTTGCAGATGATGACATCAGCAAGATGTGATAGATACCCCATTTCATTCTTAGAGCATCAGGATCCCTGATAAACTTGAAAATCCATTATCGGTTTTTGAATTTCAATTATAAATTCATTTGTATCTCCTCTTGAAAGGATGATCCAGTACAGCAATGAACTTTTAACAATCACGGATATTAAATAAACAATAAATAATCTTTCAAATATCAACAATGAGACCTTTGACTAAGTTCGATGGATGTGACTAGCTACGGACACTGGGTTATCCTAATTCCTAGAATTGTCAAAACTGTTTCTACATACCTCACCAAACCCATTTGACTTGTGAATTCTAATGAATGATAAATCATTTCTCCATCATTTTCATGTACTCTTCCACATTTTCATGTTTACCAAGGATACTCTTCTAAAATTCCAGTCAACAATATCTTCATTTATACAACCCGACGCGGAAACTACGACGCTTCCTCGCTGCGCGAGGTAGCATGGAAACACGCAGTTTCCACGTCTCGCCGTAAGCCGACGTCCAACAAGGTTTTCGTTAAGAACAACGTTTTTGCACAAGACGAATAATATACTATAAACGATTCCGCAGTATTATTTCATTTGTACAATAATTCCTCATTGACGGATCTCTACCAAAAGAGATTGTTGATGCGTATGCTGTCGCCAACATACCGCAAGAACTAGAACTAATCTTTTTTTGCACGTCCTTGAATACTACGAAATCATCTTCCAGTACAGGAATTTTTTTTCAAGTAATCACTTTCTTTATTATGAAATCTGACTCAAAAAATTGGACGAAATACTAGAAAAGAGACAAGTATCAAAGGATATAAAGGATATTTGGGGAATGAATTGTTTCCCGGAGATGAACAAATCAAAATGATCAGAATGTGGAGAAAGTTGGTTATGGAATTTTAAGAATAACAAAAAATATTTAATATATTTAATTTACTGACATATCAATCAGGTATGAGTATTCTGAGCTGTGAATGATAATTTGAATTTAAAAGGAATCACTTATGGTGACTATATTAGGAATGGGATGAATCGGTTCTAAGAAAACCAAGTAAAGTGAGTATTTTTCATCAATTTGTTATTCGAAAAATGAATCATGGAGGGTAAATTTTAGTTTGCACTCGGTGGAACAGAGTAAAAAGAACGTGAAGTTTGTTATTGATTTTAATTAACGTGACAAATCGATTAGTTGATACAGAATTTTGGTGAAGAGATGATGAGATTAGGTAAGAAAGCAATTTAGTGTCGGTGAACGTAAAAATTGGAATAACAATGTCTCATTTGGCGAAATTTGAAAATGTTCCGAAAGAAGCACATCTTATAAATGATTTGTACTTCATCCTACTGTATAAAAAGAATGTCAAGGAGATGATTTAGATGTTTCTCGACGTGCTGAATCGATTGGTTGATACGGAATTTCGTCAAATTGTGACTATGAAGGTCTTATAGCCCGATGTAAGAGAGGTATGAAGAAGCTAGAATAAAATGAGCATCAATCGGAATTCCGTATCAACCAATCAATCCAGCACGTCGAGAAACGTGTAAATTTACCGCCTCAGATTTTTTGAGGGGGAAGGAGACAATATTTCTAGTTTTTGAGAGAAAAAAAATTACAGATGAATGAAGAAAAATTCATAAGTATGATAGTAATCATCGGGAGGCAGTGAAAATCTAGCATTCCCATCAAGAGACACCTCCAAACATGGCATAAGAATTTCAGGACGATCTATCAGACTAGTGAGGAGTTTTGCTGAGCGATAGAAAACAACATACACACACAGACACGGACAGAGGGCTCGAAAGATGGAGTTGTACTAATTTTGAGAGGGCTTATAAAGAAAAACTGTGACCTACATTAGATAGATCTTGGCGAAAGGAACAGAACTGTACAAATTTCATGTATTCAAGAGGTTCACTGGAGGAGAAAAAAATTATTTTGGGAAAAATTTGACGAAAATTCACCTGGCACAAAATGAATGCTTTCTATTTCGAGAAAGCAAAAAATTCGTAGAAATTTTCAATTTTGACAGAAATCGGACCATCCTATGCCCTTAAGTTTTGTCTCAGATCAGATATATCATTTTCAATGTTCAAAAAGCGCTTTGCAATTCTCCCCTCGAGATCATTCAACTTAGGAAGTGAAACATTTTGAAACTTATTGGAATGAGGAAGGAATTTTTCGGAATGAGGTGGCATATCGTGTGCAGGTACCTTATCCATAGATTTATAACTTGGATTGGTCAAATCGTGGAAACGGTATTTACTGATGATGGCATTCGGAAACATTGTACATGAAAGATCAAGGATTCCTTTCAGCAGGGCGAAGAAGAACATTCCAGAATGTAAACAAAGCAGACGATAGAATCAGCTGTCAGCGTCAGAAAAAAAGCCTCGAGGTCAGCCCGGGTAAAGATTAAGCCGCGTGTGAATCAGGCTTCGAAAGAGATCGATATAGCAGGGAACTGGTTCACAGAGACTTCATCTGTCTCTCCCCGGTAGAACTCCAACAATCCGCAATTGCGCGAGGGGCATGATGTCTTTTCACCTCCGAATCCGACGAGGGCGATGATGATTCAGGTGGAATCTTCTGCAAGTCACACAGGCCCACAGAGATTCATGGATTCAGCGGAAACTTGCAAATTCCAGCGCGCAAGAAGGAACCCGAGTAGAAAAAAGTTTACGGAGAACATACGCCCAGTACACGAGTCCGTACTCTGCGTATACGCTGCGTATACGGATTCGTATACGCCGCATGCACGGCAGCAAACGGCTGGCGTGAACTTCCCGTATACTCGTCCCCGGGAGCTTCCCGGCAACTGCACGGAAAGTACACGGTGGTCCACGGACGATGGCTCGTCACATTATTCGGGAGCGATTCGATTCGTAGACGGATTTTAACGTCTGAAAATATCGTGCAAACACTTTTATTGTTTCACAGAATGGTGAAACCATAAATCTTGTTAAACCGCGCCTCCTTTTAATTATGTATGATAAAAAGCAGGTCCATTTGCAATTTCTCAAAAGAACCGACCGCTCATTCCCTGCTGAGAATAATTCCGTGGGACCCATGGGGCTTTGTGGGACCTCGCTCCGGGGATTTTTTAATCTTGATATTTACAAATTTTGGCATAAAAGACGTGCAGCATACAAATTTTGGCCATTATTCCTCCGAGAAGTGTCGAATTTGGTCGAAATTTGCATGCTGCACGTCTCAAACGCCAAATTTCGTAGATATCACGATTAAAACTTTTCCCAGGGCCAGGACCCAGAAAGCCTCATAGGACCTGACCCCGTGGGACCCATGGAATTATTTTCAGCAGGGTTGTCCATCCACGATCATACTCATACCCATTTCATTCAACGACACGAACAAACAAATCCATTGCCGATTTTACACTGGCTCTGATTGCGTCTCATTCATACATCAACTGTATGTTTTATTTATAAATTCGTCAATGAGCTGCAAACATCACGATTCTTGCCTGTTCCAATCATACAAAAGAACATATTAGTATCTTGTGGTCGGAACGAAACTACTGGAAACTGCTGCGCGAGCACGCAAAACTTATTGACAGCAAGAGATAGGTTATGGTGATGAATCTTGTATGTCAATCTCTCTGAAGCTTCAGGAAAGTATACGGAAAGTATACGGCCGTATATGGCCGTCTAGATCGCGTGAATGGCGCGTATACGATAGCCGTTTGTATCCGTTCACTTTCCGTCAAGTCTTCTTGAGACTCGCCGGGCACTTTCCGTACACGGAGCGTATCATAGGACACGGAGCTCCGTAAACTTTTTCTACTCGGGAAGAGGTGGAGAGGAAGAGGGAATCGGGGGAACGTACGAATCGGGAGAATGTACGGGAGGATGGTGCTCAGCAGGGTGGAGGAAGCCTACGAGGACAACGGCGAGCTATCGCCGATGGCGTTTGGGTTCCGGGAAGGCCGCGGCACGGTACATGCAATCGAAACGGTGCAAGAGCGAGTACAATCGGCGCACTATCTTATTCTGATGAATTAAGTGAATTTTATTGAATTGCCGCCACCTCGGGCCAGAATACATGGCCCGAGGTGGCGGCGTGTGTCGGCTGCTCATCCGCATCGTGCGCGATCCACAGGGAGACTGTTCCATTCATCACCGATCCGACGGCAGAGGGGCGCTCGGCTCGCACTATCACAATGCAGATATATATGTGTGTGTGTGTGTGTGTGTGTGTGTCCGATAATATAGTCGTGCGGTGTATACATGAACATCCTCCCACCTCGGCAGAAAATATAGCGACGAATGAAAAAATCAAATTCGTAATAGTTTCATTGAATAAGAGTAAGATGAAAAAGTGTGAAATCGTATGAAAAAATCATTTTCAAATCGATCAGCTGTGGGAAAAGAAAAATCATAATTCATCCAACAAGGAAAACAAGGATCCATATCAAAGTTTAGTAGTGTCATAGCAAAAACTGCACTAATTCATATAGGTTCATACATTTCATTATCGAACACCTTGGAACTCGGTTCACTCATCTTCTGATGGTCGAAAAAGCTTGATGAGCTTGACGATTGGGCGGTCCAAAGTAGTTGACGCTGTGCGAACCTGCACAACTCGAACCTTGCCATCCTGGCCTGGAAAAGTCTTGATAATACGAGCGAGAGGCCATCTCGCTGGAGGTGTGATCTCATTTCTCACTAGAACCATGTCACCTACAGCAAAGTTGGGTTGAGAAACGATCCATTTATTGCGCTCAAGGAGCGTCTGCAAGTACTGATGAGACCAAGTTTCCCACAGCTGTTGGACCATTCGTGTAGTGAGCTTCCAGCGTCGCAGGGGTGATATTTTCTCATCTGTCAGCCTGTTCTCAAGGAGCAATAAAGATGGCTCTCCAATGAGAAAATGCGCAGGAGTGAGCGCTGCTAGATCTGTAGGATCATCACTTAAGGGCATGAGCGGTCTTGAATTGAGGCAAGCTTCGACTTGGTCAAGGACTGTCTGAAATTCCTCGAAAGTGAGCAAGGTTTCTCCCACTACCCTCTTCAGGTGATGTTTCACTGCCTTAACCCCAGCTTCCCAAATTCCTCCGAAATGTGGGGCGGCGGGTGGATTGAACCGCCACTTTGTACCCAACTCACTAACGGACTGGGAAATGAAATTGGAGTATGGTGAATTTTTCGTGAACATTTTCCTAAGCTCCGCATCGGCTCCAGCTAAATTTGAGCCTTGATCACTCATAAGCAACTTACAGGGACCTCTTCTCGAGATGAATCGTTTGAAAGCAGCTAGGAAGGCTTCAGTAGTGTAGTCTGAGACTGCTTCTAAATGAATCGCTTTTGTTGCTAGGCAAATGAAAATAATGAAATAACCTTTGAAAGATCTCTGTCCCCGGAATCGAGGAGCTAACAGCTGGGAAGGGCCTGCATAATCTACGTCGCATTTTGCAAAAGAAAGCGATGGAGTGACACGTTCCCTAGGCAATTCACCCATGAACTGATATGGCTTCGAAGCTTGATATGTGAGACAACTGTTACAACTATCAATTACAGTTTTTACAGCAGATTCTCCGCGAAGTATCCAAAACATCTCCGCAGGTGGTGAGCGTGAGCTGTACGCCCCCATGCAGTGTAATGTGGTGAAAATGCCTGATCAACAAGAGCGTCAATTGAGATTTACTCGGTAAGATCACCGGGTATTTCTCATCCTCGGAAATATCCGAATTTCTTAACCTACCTCCGACTCTCAACAGACCGTCTTTCAAAATAGGATTCAAGGATCGAAGAGAGTTAGCTTTTGGCAAGTTCACCTTTTTGTACTATTTTATACTCATCTGAGAAATGAGCTAATTGGGTTAAGTAGCCCCAAAGAAGCTGAGCGTGACGAGTTTCATTGCTCTGAATGAGCAACTCAAAATTGGCAGGAAATCTACTGATTACGATCGAGACTTTGTCTTTTATACAAGTCTTACGTACTATTTTGGAAATAAATCTCATTATATATATACAGTGATTCGAATTAATTTCGAGAAAGAAGAAAAACGTTCAACTAGATCCCAAATTTCAATTTTTATAGAATCTGTGGTAACAGTATTCACAGAAATCTCAATATTTTCATTAAGTGATTTTTCAACTACTTCAGGGAAATTCAAGTCAATGTGACTTATCTTACTCCACTCACGATTATTTTCACGTGAGTCTGGGGGGCCTTCCCACCACAAGCTATTGGGAGCAAGCTCATTCCCAAGACACCCCCGAGAAGCTACATCAGCAGAATTTTTAGCTGATTTAATGTAATGCCATGTGGCGTCAGGAATCAAATCCAAGATTTCAGCACATCCACGAGCAACAAATGATGGCCATTTTGAGGGTTGATCATGGACCCAATGTAGGACTACTTTTGAGTCGCAATGCGCATGAATAGACAAATTATTCAATTTGAGAGATGATACAAATCGCTGGAGTAATTGAGCGACCATCAGAGCGCCACATAACTCCAATTTTGGAATAGATGGGATTTTTATTGGAGCACCTTTAGATTCGGCACCTAATAATGTGACTTCACAGTTGTCATCCAAAACCCGTAGATATACCACAGCAGCGTAGGCTATCTTAGAAGCGTCAGAGTAGCCATGTAGCTCATATTTTTGGGCTGTGTTTGTGACTCGCAAATAGCGAGGGATCTTCATAGTCAGAAGATGCGTCAAGGAACTATACCATTGCTCGAATGATCTTCGAAGATCGTCGGGTAACAATCGATCCCATGGTACCTGTTTGACCCAGAGCACCTGTATGGAATTTTTACCCATGATGATGGCTGGTGTTATCCAACCTAACGGATCGAATATTCGAGAAATTTTGGAGAGTACAGAACGTTTCGTCAGAGGACGAGTCAAGGGATCGGAAGACAATTGGAATCTGAAAAAATCGTCAGCAAGTGACCAGTTAATGCCAAGTACTGAGAATAAGGAGTCTTCTCTCAGAGGATCTTCAGCGGCCCATGAGTTTTTTGGTAAATTATGAATGAGCTCAGGAGTATTGGACAACCATTTTCTCAATTCAGAATTACCTCGTTTGAGTAGTTCAATGGTATCTGATTGCTTCGTTAGAGTCTCACTGATTGTGAAACCTCCAGACACCACATCATCCATATAGGTTTCGTCGTTGATAACTTCACAAGCTGAAGGAGAATGTTTACCTTCGTCGATGACTAATTGTTTCAGCGTCATGATTGCTGAAAACGGACTGCTTGTGTAGCCAAACGTCAAGGAAGTTAATAAAAGGATCATAATTTTATCACCAGGATCTTGTCTCCATAGAAGAGCCTGTAAATGTTGATCATCAACGTGTACGCCGATCCGCAAAAACACCTGTTCAATATCCGCCACAAAAGCATAGGGATATTTGCGCCATCGTGTACATAAGTCACTTAATTCAGGGAGGAGATTGGGATCTGAATATAGATAGTCATTTAGAGAACGACCAAGATTCGTGATCATGGACGCATTGAAAACTGGTCTAACCGGAGTTGTCGAGCTGTTTTCTTTCGTAACCCCATGATGAGGCAAAAAATAGAATAATTCATTAGGAATTGAAGAAGAGAATAATGGGCGCATTACATCCTGAGACAAAAAATCTCGAAATGATTTTACATACGCGTCCTTAAAACGAGGATTTTTTGAGAACTTTTTCTCCAAGCCGAGAAAATTCTGCCGAGCTTCGGAGTAAGAGTCACCTAAATTCCCTGATTTCGGAAAATCTGGTTTATGAGGAAGTCTAACCACGTACTTGCCGGCGTCTGTGCGAGTCACGGTATTTTTGAAGTGATCGACACATTTTTATTCATCTTCCGACAAGATAGGCTTGCTCGAAACTTCCTCGCGTTCGAAAAAAGAACGAAGCATTTCGTTGAGTTAAGCATCAGCATCATGGATGCATAGATTAATGCTAGGTCGTATCGACGAAGAAGGTGTCGATGGACCGGAAATAATCCAACCCAAGTGAGAATTCATAGCAGTGGGAGCACTTCCGTTTTGAATTTTGCGTAAACCCTGGAGCATGATTTGCGCATGAATTTTAGCACTAAGTCACATATCGACCATGCCAGGTTTATTGAAGAGAGGGTCAGCCAAATTCAACCCCTTGAGATGGCGCCACTTCCTATCAAAGCTGGAATGAGGCTCATATTCTGTGACCTTAGGGATCACGTAAGCTGAGATGATAAACTTTTTATCTGAAGAAAAGTGAGGTCGAATAGCGACCTCTACCATTTTCTTACACAGCGGGCCATTTTTTCCCCCGACTGTAGTCATAGGTACCGAGACGGACTTTTTCTTCAATCTCAATATTTGGCACAAGCCTTCAGAAATAAATGAAGATTGCGCGCATTGATCGACGATAGCCCGAACTCGATGAGAAGAGCCCGTGACCGAATCGGCTTTGATCAACGCGGTGGCAATAAGCACTTCGACCTCATGGTCATGTGTATTTACAACATTATTCACAAGAGTATTTACATTTAAGCAGTTTGACTGTAATTGTCAGATAGCATTTAATACATTAGAATCCTGGGCGTACGAAGTTGATTTGGAATGTTGCTCAGTATTATTTGAACTACTTGGCCTGGCATTGTCGTGGATAGTGGAATGGTGTTTGCCATTGCACACTACACATCGTTTTTCATTGGTACATTCGGGAAGAAGATGATCAGGAGAGAGGCAGTTGAAACACCTCTTAAGTGAAGCTATGCACTTTTTCCTTTCGGGTACCGATTCGGCCTTGAAAGTGTTGCAAAACGAGAAAAAATGAGGATCTTCGCAGATTTCACGAACAGATTGTTTCCGCCCTGATTTTTTCTTGTCCTTTTGATTGACGTGAACAGTCTTGGATTCTTTGCAAACCTCTTCAGAATCCTTAGCTTTAGAAGACTTAGTCTGATTTTTTAAATCGGTAGGTTTGTTCTGAGAAGGGTTATCAGAAAACGACGCAGCAGTCTGTGCAATTTTCCAATTGCGTGTGAGTCAACCTCTGAGTTTCAAGAAAATCGTCGAGTAGTTGAAATGTGGGACACTGCTTAGGGTTCCCTGATTGTGCGACGTGTGACTCCCAATCTCTCTGAAGTGCCGGAGTGAGACGCGTTACGGTCAAAAAAACAGTGAAAGGGTCCCAAGCATCTACTTGACATTCCAAAGTTCTGAGCGCTTGGAGAATGTTCTTCACGCCCGTGCGTATACGGATTATTTCAGCCGCAGAATTCGATTCCATTGGCTTCGAGGACATCAATTTTGACAGAAGCTTAGAGACCAATAAACGATTATTGTTGTAATAGTCTTTCACCGTTTTCCAAGCGGAATCAAAATTGTTACCCGAAGAGGAGCTTTCTTTGAGAATATCTGCAGCATCTCCCTTCAAGGTTGAGCGTAGATAGCTCATTTTATAAACATTTGCTAAAGATGCTTTTTTCACTACCATTTCATTGAAGGAATCATGAAAATTCGCCCAATCTTGTATTTCTCCCGAGAAAGAAGGCAATTCAATTGGGGGGAGTTTAGCTTGGATTATAGACGATGACTCCGAATTATCATGTTCTCGAGACACAGACGGAACTGCTGCCTCAAGATTCAAAAGAAAATCTTGGAAAAGTCCCAGTCGATCGTTATATGATTCCTCGACAGTATCAAAAACATTATTTTTGAAATAGTTATCAGCACTGTCTACTTCCTCGTCATCCGTCAGCTCGTCGTGAGCGTCTTGAAATTTTTGCCAATTCGTTTTCAAAGTGATTTGTTTGGAATCCTCCTCGTCCGTTGGCAGAATCGATGTAATAAAAACTCCAATTCTTCTCGATACACTCGGGCTTTAATGCCAAAGTATTGTCAAACTTCTTCAAATTTCCGACGTTTCGGGTGTGTACATAACACCCCTCATCAGGGAAAATCTGAGCAACAGAATTCAATTACATTATAATCACAGGTTTTCCTCTTTTCACTTAAGACATACATGAGACAATTGTGAATTAGGGAAATTCATCCATTTGATTATAAGTTTCTATAGTGCTTACCAAGGAAACATGGTCAAAAGGTAATTAGAGCCCGCGATTTTCATGTCGACGGGACTATTGTATTTTTACGAGTGTAAAATCTCAGGAATCTGGAAAGATGGAACAGAATTAATGAACACAGACAAGAGCACATAGTAGAATCTTACTGGCATTTAACTCACGTAGTTCTGATTGTAAAATTTCTATATTTTTGAGACTGATTGGTGTAAATGTATGAAAAGGGAGCGCGACCAGGAACGAACATTGATGTTGATCATTCGATCACCTGATCGACACTGAACAGTAAAATGGAAAATGTGAGGACGGTGAAAAGTCGGTAATGTCAGAATCTTGCGCTAGCGGTCAGCTGGAATTGACAGCCGCAGCAAGATTTCTCTTTCTTGAATTTTTACGGTTATGAGGGATGTGTGATTGGTTTGACAAGAGACAGTTTTTCATCAATTTAACACAGTTTTTGTAACTGTTTTTTAGGAACCTGGTGTCATCTGTTTTATTCATATTATTGTTGAAAAATTGTATGTTCAGCATCTCTGAAAACTCTCTGGTTTTCCAATGTGTTTCTTTGTCTAAGATTTTTACGTCCTCAAAATTGAGGGAATGTTTGTGTGTCATGGAATGTAATGCGGTGGCCAATTTTTTGTCTTGTCTTTTCGTAGCGGATATATGTTCTTTGATGCGTACTCCGAGTTTCCTCTTTGTTTGGCCAATGTAGGACAGGGGACAATCGTGACAATCGATTTTATACACGACATCGCAATTGTCACGTTCATCAAGTTTGTCTTTGCCCAATTTTATGTATTTTTTCAAGTTACTCAAATTTCTATAAACAGGAATTATCTCTTGGTTATGAAAGTACGCCTTGAGAGGTCTAGATATCTGTGGTATGTACGGTAGAAAAATTTTTGGTTTGCAGCGTAGCATGTCCTTTTTGGCCTTGATTTCAGTCGCATGGGTGTATCGAGGAGAATTGGAGTTTTTATTACATCGTTTTCAAAGTCTCCATGCGGGTAATACAAGCCCCCTTAGTCATTTTGGCTTGACCTAATTTTAGGAATTCATGTACGCATTGGCAATGCGAGCTTGCATTTTCAGTTGCTTTTCAATTGAAGCCATTTTGAGTGTCTAGCAAACACTATGATCAAAGAAATGACTCAACGGAAAATCAAAGTAGATGTGAGTGCCGGTAATTTTACTCGAAGATTGAAAGTATTCCGTACTTCTCTCTCACGAAAATTGAATTTACCGTACGCCCGCTCTGACAGAACCGAAACGTGCGATTTGTACGACAAAAAACCGAGAGTCCGTAAAACACGAATCCACACGGAACTCCAGCCTGATTTTTTGAAGTCAACTGCAAAGAGATCTACAAATCCCACGACGAAATATTGATCAGGCTTGCCCTGTTCCTCCCGAGACGAGAAGAAAGCTCAAAATCCCACCGAAAGCAGTTTAACACAATTATAAATCTTGCGAAAAATAGGGTGTATTTACCATATCAGGTAATTATTTTGTTCGTCTAGCAGACGAAATACCCCGATGGGACCCAACACGGTACACTTTCTAATTAATAAGTGCACAGAGAGGGTGGAAACAGGGGTAGGCAGCGAAACAACTCCCAAAAAAACGTGGGAAGGATGCATGACCTGCTCACCGTTGTTGCCCCGGGCCCCAAGTAGCGAATGCTCCGCTACTGCACTGCTGGAATCCCATTCACCACCGCCGCTGTGGCGCCGCACCGTCGCTGCTTGCTGCTCACGCTGCTATTGCTTCGACGTTGATGAAGACGCTGCCGGCTCTCAAAATGGCCGCCGCATACTCACTTTCCAGCTCTCACGGCATTACACGCCGTTTGGAGCATGGAAATATGGCTACCTCGATGCTGTGGCGATAACTGGATGACGCCATGTAATTTTTATAGAGCGTGGATTGCGATTTTTATACTAACTTGATGCACGATGTGGTGATATTAGCGTAAAGAACGATACGCGCACACGCACGAAAAAGCCACGTGCTATAGTATCTGCACCACGTTTTACACAATTCACTTGGGCACTTTAATTCATCACTGTTGTAGGCTCGAAAGACCAAATGTTTTTATGAATGCGTTGGTTCCGTGGAGAAAAGTTCACACATCACTTTTTTATTCTGATGAATTAAGTGAATTTTATTGAGCCAGAATATATGACCCAAGGTGGTGACGTGTGTCGGCTGCTCATCCGCATCCTGCGCGATCCACAGCAAGACTGCTCCATTCAACACCGATCCGGCGGCAGAGGGCCGCTCGGCTCGCACTATTACAATGCAGATATATATGTGTGTGTGTGTGTGTGTGTGTGTGTGTGTGTGTGTGTGTGTGTGTCCGATAACATAGTCGTACGGTGTATACATGAACACTCAGCTCAGGAGCGAGCGGCAGCAGCATCACCATCGTACCAGCGGGAAGCAGCATCATCGCCGCCGCCACAGCGGCAACAACAACACCAGCCGCCGAGACGCTCGCATGGCTAGCTTCACCGGCCACCATGCCCACCAGGCAATACATCGATTGGGACATCGCAAGCTTGTTTCCAGTACTACCTTCGACGCAGAGTCCGGATGAAGCAGTCATGCCTGTATCGTCCTCAAAGGCCCGCGCAGACACGCCACCTTTGAGTATCCAGGAGATGATCGACGACATCGACACCTCTCTCGAGATACCTCCGACGCCAGCAACACCATCACATCTTGAAAGAGGAGAGGACTACTGCCAGGACAACGGCAATCGCCGAATCAAGCTACTACCACGAACCGATGGCTCCACCATTCGCATGTGCATCACGCGCTGCGACGGCAACAGCGCCGAAACGAACGACGACAGCGTGGAGGAGTAATCGACCACCATTGTACAGTAACGTACCTGCCATTTTGTACCATATAAGAATTCTTTTTCACTTTTTGGCAATCAATGTCAGTGTCGAAGCCTCACTACGGTATGCTGGATGAATGCCGCGGAATTGACCTAAAATTCCGAGGCCGATTGACAATGCCAATGTTCTTTCTCCCCCCCCCCCCATGAGGAATATGTCATCCTGTTGAATAATTCGGATTTTGCAAAGAATATTTGAGTGAATACTTTGAGGACCTTGTCGAATATCTCGATGAGGATGATGTCGAAGCGTACGTTGCAGAAACATACGGAGTACAAATACGGACAAATACATTGTAACTCAGCACGAGAATGAAGATATATATTTGTATATATATATATATATATATATATACGTAACGTGACTATTGAACACTTTCGGAAAATCATCTATATTGATCGGGAAAGTCATATATTGGCTTAAGAGGGTCTGATTACCCATCAGATCAAATATTGTTGCAGTATATGGCGTTTTTTTATATATAGATGCGATTTCAAAATTTTTTTGGAAAATTCGATCGTGACTATTGAACACTCTAGAACTGTTGATATCCATGGCCTCCATTCCGATGGAAATGATGATTGAAGGGAGTGCTAGGTTTCAAGTTACCCGACTTTCCATCGATGAAGTTCATCAGGAAGCTGGAAAAAGGTTGAGCATGCCAATTTTGATCGAAACAATGATGAGTAAATCTCACGCCAAGTTTTGTAACCGTCAATCACAATCATCGGAGCTCAGGAAATGGCTTTTGGGTTGCTTGGTAACTTTTGTTTTCCACGATGCATACTTGAAGTTTCGCTCATGAAATTACATACCCACGAGACCCTGTTGAAAACGAGGGGACGCTGAATCACGCATAAGGCGTCATAATTGAGTTGCAAGCACCCGGCAAAACTGTTGATAATAATGAGCATTGTTGTAGCCAACCATGCGAGATGATTGATTGTAGCTATGTTAGCTTACCAAATTGATTGATGATGATTTGGTCCCGACCCGGTAGCCAACCTCCCAATCCAAAATTTCCACTCAACGACCCAGAGATTGTTCTGGACTCTCTTGTGCGAGCCTCGCTTCATCCCTGTTACCGGGACCTCGTCAGCTTCCCCACACAATATGGCTGCCTGTCCCGCAAGCAAAAGTGGTTTGGAGGAGGAAAACTTGTTTCGCGCTGGCGCATCACAAATCGAACATGAATCCGCACCATGGTGCGTGGTGAAGCGGCGCTCCACGCTGCGGTGCAAATCTGCACAACAGTCCGCCAGCTCTGCACCACAGTCTGCCAGTTATGCACGGCGAGGTCGGATAGCCATACATATGCACAACAGTGTAAATGTGCACCACGCCCGCTCGAGAAAAATACTGCGTATGTCCCTCCGGTGTAGAGTTAACGCGAGAGCGAGCAAGAAAGAAGAGAATAATTAACAAAAGCGCAATTTGGCAGCGCAATTCATTGATAATCTTGCTAATCAGGATTGTGAGCGCAATCGCTTAATACACTGAATTTATTCAACTGGATAAAAGCATTCAAATAACTAATAACTGAGGTGTCATCTTCACACATTTGATGGATAACAAGTTGTGGTGATAAAGCTACAACAGATGTCATAGGCTGGGAGAAGAGCGTGAAAGAATTATTTACATATAAATGACGAGAAAAGCACTCTTCCTAACAGGAATTCCTACACCAAGAATTCCTCTTGATGTACTGGAATTGCAAATACGAGTAAAAACTAAATTGTGATGATACATTCTGAATAGAGTCATATTTGTCGAGATATATTTTGTAATACGAAAGATTCGCAAGCAAGAATCCAATCACAACTCCGATGAAGGGAATAAGAATTGTAGTTACCAATCAGTTATGGAAATCGCGTGACGAATACTTGTACAACTAACAAAATCTGAGGGTCCTTCGATTCATGAGTAACTAGAGTGATAAATTTATGAGTTTCAATATCTTCTCCTTTAGTTCTTAGGCTAGGAAACATCCCAGGAGCAAGGAAACTCTCTGAATTGTATCAGTTACAAATAAGTTCAAATAATGTTTCAACTACAAAATATTAATGACAGTATACCTACATATGTTTGTCATTACTTTTCAATCTTTTTTCTCCACCAAAGTTGACAAGGCAAGAACTCTACAAGACAAATTTGACATATTTTTAGATGAGATGAAGAGTTTCTGAGTCATTGAAAAGCCACTACTGGGTTGGATTTGAAAATGTTCCAGGTACAGTTCGATTGTGGTGAGAGCGGTAACACTGACAAAGAACGTCGTCGTTTCCCGTAACACCATACTATTTTCGGAGTTATCATTCATCATCCAGAATCCTGTTACACAGTATTCCACCGTATCTCCCAGTGCTTCCCAGCAGCGGATGAGCCTGTAATGCGCCTGAGCTAGTTCCTCGTTAATGTCCAATATTCGATACAGTATTCGGATTTTCGTGCATGTTTTGAAGTTTCATCATAAAATATTCAGCGGTATACCACGCCCCCACTATGGAACAAATCGCGAAACACAGACAAACAGAGGAGATGAATTCAAGGAGTCGGTGAATTCGTTCCGTTGAGGCCGACGTCTTTGGGATCCTCTCCGGAAATAGCAGTCCAAATACCATGATCGATTCCGGAAGAAAAAGCCTCGAGGACGAGCTTGCTCCATGCGCATCTTCGTAGCTCAATACAATATTCGGAGTCCACGAATTCGACTAGAACTCACATCATACAATATTCCGCCGTATCTCCTGGTGCCTTGGAGGGGAGAGAATCGAATCACGGATCATGGGCGAGCACAAAATTCAGGTTTAGGAAGATAGAGGAAGAGCTTGCTCGATATCCAACTCCGTAGTTCAATACAGTATTTGGAGTTCTCAAGAAGATTCAAATGCTCAACATTCAGTATTCAGACGTATCTTAAGAGGCTCTGACCGGCGGAAGGGACCTCTCGACGAATCCGCAATAGATCGTCATAAGAACACGCAGTTGATCAACCATCACGCCGCGTCAGACAGTATAGCCTCGACAGTGAGCTTGCTTCACATCGATTCACGGAACTCATTGCTGTATTCGGAGTTCTTAAATATCGGTTAAACTTTCATTATACAGTATTCGATGGTATCTCGGACTCTAAACAGGCAACGAAGTCGTCTCACGCCCACGGATGAGCACAAGATCTGCACTCAAGATCTTCATGGTTGTGTTCTCATCAAACCAACCTCGTCAGAGTCCTCTATGGAAAAAAGCAGTTGATACCATCGGCCGCTTCAGAGAGTAGAGCGTCGAGGATGAGGTTCCTTCATGTTCATCCCCGTAACTCAGTACAGTATTCGGTGTTCTCAGATATGACTAAACCTCATCATACAGTATTCCGCCGTTTCTTACGAAGTCCCGACAAGCAAGTGAGACTTCATCGTGATTCGGTGATGGATTGATCTGAGAATACGCAGAGATCGACTGCCAGCCGTTTTACACAATATAGCCCTGAGAGTGAGCCAGTTAACGTCAACTTCCGTAATTCTATACAGTATTTGGAGTTGTCAACGATCATTCAAACCCTCGTTATACAGTGTTCGACGGTATCTTAGGCCCCATTCAGGAAACGAAATTGATCCACGAATCAAGGACGGACGTACGAGGTGCACTCGAGACCATCGTAGTTTTGTTCTGTTCAAAACAGCCTCGTCAGAATCCTCCAGTGAAATAGCAGTTGATGTACCGCAAGCCGCTCCAGACAATCGAGCCTCGAGAGTGAGCTTGCTTCACATCGATTCACGTAATTCATCACTGTATTCGGATTTCTCACTTATCGTTCAAACTTCCATTATACAGTATTTGACGGTATCTCGGACCCCAACCAGCCAACGAATTCGACTGACGCCCACGGATGAGAAAAAGAGCTGCAATCGAGGGCTTGATAGTTTTGTTATAATCAAAACAACCTCGCCGGAATCCTCCTTAGAAAATAGCAGTCGATACCATCGGCAGCTTCGGAGGAAAGAGCGTCGAAGATGAGTTTCCTTCATGTTCATCCCCGTAGCTCAATACAGTATTCGGTGTTCTCAGATATGACTAAACCTCACCATACAGTATTCCGCCGTATCTTACGACGTCCCGACAAGCAAATCAGACTTCATCGTGATTCAGTGATAGATTGAATTGAGGATACGCAGTGATCGGCCACCAGCCGTTTCTCACAATACAGCCCTGACAGAGAGCCAAGTAACGTATTTTCCGTAATTCGATACAGTATTCGGAGTTGTCAACGATCATTCAAACTTTCGTTATACAGTATTCGACGGTATCTCAGGCCCCAATCAGGAAACGAAATTGATCCACGAATCAAGGACGGACGTTTGAGGTGCACTCGAGGGAATCATAATTTTGTTCTGTTCAAAACAACCTCGTCAGAATACTCCATGGAAAATAGCAGTTGATGTACAACAAGCCGCTCCAGACGATAGAGTCTCGAGGCTGAGCTTGCCTCATGTCCATCTTCGTAGTTCAATACAGTATTTGGAGTTCTCAGAAAGATTCGAATGCTCAACATACAGTATTCAGACGTATCTTAAAAGGCTTCGACCGGCAAATGGGACCTCACAACGAATCAGCGATAGATCGTCATGAAAAAACGCAGTCGATCAACCATCACGCCGCGTCAGACAATAGGCCTCGAGAGTGAGCTTGCTTCACATCGATTCACGTAACTCATTACTGTATTCGGAATTCTCATTCATCGTTCAAACTCTCAATATACAGTACTCGACGGTATCTCGGATCCCAACGAGGCAACGAAGTCGACTCTAGCTCACGGATGAGCACAAAAGCTGCATTCAAGGTCTTCATAGTTTTGTTCTAATCGAACAGCCTCGCCGGAATCCTCGTTGGAGAATAGCAGTCGATACCATTGGCCGCTTCAGAAAGAAGAGCGTCGAAGATGAGTTTGCTCCATGTTCATCCCCGTAGCTCAATACAGTATCCGATGTCCTCAAATATGACTAAACCTCACCATACAGAATTCCGCCGTATCTTACGACGTCCCGACAAGCAATTCAGACTCCATCGTGATTCAGTGATAGATTGATTCGAGGATAGGCGGTGATCGACCACCAGCCGTTCCACACAATATAGCCCTGAGAGTGAGCCAGCTAACGTCATTTTCCGTAATTCTATACAGTATCCGGAGTTGTCAACGATCTTTCAATTTTTCGTTATACAGTATTCGACGGTATCTTAGGCCCCAATCAGGAAACGAAATCGCTCCACGTATCATGGATGTACATACGAGGTGCACTCGAGGGCATGATAGTTTTTTTTCGTTCAAAACAACCCCGTCAGAGTCTTTGATGGAAAATAGCAGTTGATGTACCACGAGTCACTTCAGACAATAGATTCTCGAGGCTAAGCTTGCCCCATGTCCATCTCCGTAGTTCAATACAGTATTTGAAGGTATCAGAAAGACTCAAATGCTCATCATACAGTATTCAGCCGTATCTTAAGAGCCCTGACCGGCGAATCAGACTTCACAACGAATCAGTCATAGATTGCCTCGAGAACACGCAGTCAATCGACCAT
This sequence comes from Eretmocerus hayati, assembly GCA_029851415.1. Classification (NCBI taxonomy): domain Eukaryota; kingdom Metazoa; phylum Arthropoda; class Insecta; order Hymenoptera; family Aphelinidae; genus Eretmocerus; species Eretmocerus hayati. The sequence continues at coordinate 47,934,598 of CM056744.1, forward strand.
CAGCCGCTACAGACGATGGAGCGTTGAGAGTGAGCTGGCTCTACGCCAACTTCCGTAACTCAATACAGTAATCAGAGTTCTCAAATATCATCCAAACTTGCGTTATACAGTATTCGGCGGTATCTTGAGCCCCAAACAGACATTGAAACAGACTCACGAGTCACGAATGAGCACTGCAGGTGAACTCGAGGTTTTCCTAGTTTAGTTCCATTCGAAACAACTTCGTCGGAATCCTGCTCGGGAGATAGCAGTTCATACCATCAATAGCTCCAAAGAATAGAGCCTCGAGTATAAGCTTCCTGCATGTCCATACACGTAGGTCAATACAGTATTCGCAGTTCTCAAATATGACTCAAATTCACTCCATACAGTATTCCGCCGTATCTTACGAGGTTCAGATCAACAAATGAGACTTCATCGCGAATCAGTGATAGATTGATTTGTGGATACGCAGTGATCGGCCACCAGCCGTTTCGCAAAATATAGCCCTGAGAATGAGCCAAGTAACGTATTTTCCGTAATTCAATACAGTATTCGGAGTTGTCAACGATCATTCAAACGTCCGTTATACAGTATTCGACGTTATCTCAGGCCCCAATCAGGAAACGAAATTGATCCACGAATCAAGGACGGACGGACAAGGTGCACTCGAGGGAATCATAGTTTTGTTCTGTTCAGAACAACCCCGTCAGAATACTCCATGGAAAATAGCAGTTGATGTACCACAAGCCGCTCCAGACGATAGAGTCTCGAGGCTGAGCTTGCCTCATGTCCATTTCCGTAGTTCAATACAGTATTTGGAGTTCTCAGAAAGATTCGAATGCTCAACATACAGTATTCAGACGTATCTTAAAAGGCTTCGACCGGCAAATGGGACCTCACAACGAATCAGCGATAGATCGTCATGAAAAAACGCAGTTGATCAACCATCCCGCCGCGTCAGACAATATAGCCTCGAGAGTGAGCTTGCTTCACATCGATTCACGTAATTCATTACTGTATTCGGAATTCTCATTCGTCGTTCAAACTCTATTCATACAGTATTCGACGGTATCTCGGATCCCAACCAGGCAACGGAGTCGACTCTAGCTCACGGATGAGCACAAAAGCTGCACTCAAGGTCTCCATAGTTTTGTTCTAATCGAACAGCCTCGCCGGAATCCTCCTTGGAGAATAGCAGTCGATACCATCGGCCGCTTCAGAGAGTAGAGCGTCGAAGATGTGTATGCTCCATGTTCATCCCCGTAGCTCAATACAGTATCCGATGTCCTCAAATATGACTAAACCTCACCATACAGGATTCCGCCGTATCTTACGACGTCCCGACAAGCAAGTCAGACTCCATCGTGATTCAGTGATAGATTGCTTCGAGGATAGGCGGTGATCGACCACCAGCCGTTCCACACAATATAGCCCTGAGAGTGAGCCAGCTAACGTCATTTTCCGTATTTCTATACGGTATCCGGAGTTGTCAACGATCTTCCAAACTTTCGTTATACAGTATTCGACGGTATCTTAGGCCCCAATCAGGAAACGAAATCGCTCCACGTATCATGGATGTACATACGAGGTGCACTCGAGGGCATGATAGTTTTTTTTCGTTCAAAACAACCCCGTCAGAGTCCTTCATGGTAAATAGCAGTTGATGTACCACAAGCCACTTCAGACAATAGATTCTCGAGGCTGAGCTTGCCCCATGTCCATCTCCGTAGTTCAATACAGTATTTGAAGGTAACAGAAAGACTCAAATGCTCATCATACAGTATTCAGCCGTATCTTAAGAGCCCTGACCGGCGAATCAGACTTCACAACGAATCAGTCATAGATTGCCTCGAGAACACGCAGTCAATCGACCATCAGCCGCTACAGACGATGGAGCGTTGAGAGTGAGCTGGCTCTACGCCAACTTCCGTAACTCAATACAGTATTTAGAGTTCTCAAATATCATCCAAACTTGCGTTCTACAGTATTCGGCGGTATCTTGAGCCCCAAACAGACATTAAAACAGACTCACGAGTCACGAATGAGCACTGCAGGTGAACTCGAGGTTCTCATAGTTTAGTTCCATTCGAAACAACTTCGTCGGAATCCTGCTCGGGAGATAGTAGTTCATACCATCAATAGCTCCAAAGAATAGAGCCTCGAGTATAAGCTTCCTGCTTGTCCATACACGTAGGTCAATACAGTATTCGGAGTTCTCAAATATGACTCAAATTCACTCCATACAGTATTCTGCCGTATCTTACGAGGTTCAGATCAACAAATGAGACTTCATCGCGAATCAGTGATAGATTGCCTCGAGAACACGCAGTAGATCGACCATCAGCCGTTCAACATAATATAGCTTCGAGATTGAGCTTCCTCTACGCCGATTCCCGTAACGCCATGATGTATTTGGTCTCTCCAAATACCATCCAAACTTCCATTATACCGTATTCGACGGTATCTTTGGCCCCAATCAGGCCACGAAATTGATCCACGAATCAAGGACGGACGTACAAGGTGCACTCGAGGGAATCATAGTTTTGTTCTGTTCAGAACAACCCCGTCAGAATACTCCATGGAAAATAGCAGTTGATGTACCACAAGCCGCTCCAGACGATAGAGTCTCGAGGCTGAGCTTGCCTCATGTCCATTTCCGTAGTTCAATACAGTATTTGGAGTTCTCAGAAAGATTCGAATGCTCAACATACAGTATTCAGACGTATCTTAAAAGGCTTCGACCGGCAAATGGGACCTCACAACGAATCAGCGATAGATCGTCATGAAAAAACGCAGTTGATCAACCATCCCGCCGCGTCAGACAATATAGCCTCGAGAGTGAGCTTGCTTCACATCGATTCACGTAATTCATTACTGTATTCGGAATTCTCATTCGTCGTTCAAACTCTATTCATACAGTATTCGACGGTATCTCGGATCCCAACCAGGCAACGGAGTCGACTCTAGCTCACGGATGAGCACAAAAGCTGCACTCAAGGTCTCCATAGTTTTGTTCTAATCGAACAGCCTCGCCGGAATCCTCCTTGGAGAATAGCAGTCGATACCATCGGCCGCTTCAGAGAGTAGAGCGTCGAAGATGTGTATGCTCCATGTTCATCCCCGTAGCTCAATACAGTATCCGATGTCCTCAAATATGACTAAACCTCACCATACAGGATTCCGCCGTATCTTACGACGTCCCGACAAGCAAGTCAGACTCCATCGTGATTCAGTGATAGATTGATTCGAGGATAGGCGGTGATCGACCACCAGCCGTTCCACACAATATAGCCCTGAGAGTGAGCCAGCTAACGTCATTTTCCGTATTTCTATACAGTATCCGGAGTTGTCAACGATCTTCCAAACTTTCGTTATACAGTATTCGACGGTATCTTAGGCCCCAATCAGGAAACGAAATCGCTCCACGTATCATGGATGTACATACGAGGTGCACTCGAGGGCATGATAGTTTTTTTTTCGTTCAAAACAACCCCGTCAGAGTCCTTCATGGTAAATAGCAGTTGATGTACCACAAGCCACTTCAGACAATAGATTCTCGAGGCTAAGCTTGCCCCATGTCCATCTCCGTAGTTCAATACAGTATTTGAAGGTAACAGAAAGACTCAAATGCTCATCATACAGTATTCAGCCGTATCTTAAGAGCCCTGACCGGCGAATCAGACTTCACAACGAATCAGTCATAGATTGCCTCGAGAACACGCAGTCAATCGACCATCAGCCGCTACAGACGATGGAGCGTTGAGAGTGAGCTGGCTCTACGCCAACTTCCGTAACTCAATACAGTATTCAGAGTTCTCAAATATCATCCAAACTTGCGTTATACAGTATTCGGCGGTATCTTGAGCCCCAAACAGACATTGAAACAGACTCACGAGTCACGAATGAGCACTGCAGGTGAACTCGAGGTTCTCATAGTTTAGTTCCATTCGAAACAACTTCGTCGGAATCCTGCTCGGGAGATAGCAGTTCATACCATCAATAGCTCCAAAGAATAGAGCCTCGAGTATAAGCTTCCTGCTTGTCCATACACGTAGGTCAATACAGTATTCGGAGTTCTCAAATATGACTCAAATTCACTCCATACAGTATTCTGCCGTATCTTACGAGGTTCAGATCAACAAATGAGACTTCATCGCGAATCAGTGATAGATTGCCTCGAGAACACGCAGTAGATCGACCATCAGCCGTTCAACATAATATAGCTTCGAGATTGAGCTTCCTCTACGCCGATTCCCGTAACGCCATGATGTATTTGGTCTCTCCAAATACCATCCAAACTTCCATTATACCGTATTCGACGGTATCTTTGGCCCCAATCAGGCCACGAAATCGACTCACGAATGACGGTTGAGCACAAGAGGCGCACTCAGGGTCTCCATAGTTTTGTTTTGTCCAAAACAACCTCGTCGGTATCCTCCTTGGAAGATAGCAGTTCATACCATTAGCCGCTCATGAGGATAGAGCTTCGGGGATGAGCTTGCTCTATGTCCATCCCCGTAGCTCAATACAGTATTCGAAGGTCTCAAAATGATTCATGCGCTCATCATACAGTATTCTGCCATGTTTTTAGAGACCCTGACCGGCGAATGAGACCTTACAACGATCCAATGGTACACTGTAAAAAATATTTAGTGAATCTTACTGTGACACGGTGATAATACACTATGAATCACAACATTGATTGAGGTGAATCCACTATGGTTGAGTAAAATCGCAACAATCAATATGGGTCCTGAATTGTTACAACATTGAATGATGCGATTTTACCGTGCCGAATGTAAAGTTACAAGCGGGTATGCGCGCGGTGCTGCGGTTCGGCGTTCACCAAAAACACGACTGATCCTGCACGCTCCTGCATTGTTGCTCAGACAGCTCAATCGGAATTAATAAACTCGATCCCTGTAACAGTTCTTATCGATTTCAACAATATTTAAGTTTAGAAATTGTACACTAATCGACGCAAAAAGATAATTTGGAACCTAACCTCAAATATGCCGTTTGCTTGTAGCAGAACACTCGCGGACATGTGAAATCACACTCTCAGAGTGGATGATTCCTCTACCATAGGGTTAACTCACTACAATCAATGTTGTAACAATTCAGGACCCACAATGAATGTGGTGATTTTACTTTGTAGTTGCGATTCTCACGAGATTGTTTTTACAGTGTAGTTCGCCTCGAGAACACGCAGTGGATCGACCATCAGCCGCTTCTGACAATATATCATCAAGAGTGAGCTGGCTCTACGTCGATTTTCGTCATTCATTACTGTATTCTGAGTTCTCAAATATCGTCCAAACTTCCATTATATAGTTTTTCAGGGTATCTCGAACCTCAACCAGTCAACGAAATCGTCTTACGCTCCCGGATGAGTACAGGAGGCTCACTCAAAGTCTTCGTAGTTTCGTTCTGTCCCAAACAACCTCGTCGGAATTGTCCTTGGAAAATAGCAATGGTTACCATAATCGGCTCCAGAAAATAAAGCCTCGAGGATGAGCTTTCTGCATGTCCATCCACGTAGGTCAATACAGTATTTGGAGTTCTCAAATATGACTCAAATTCACTCCATACAGTATTCCGCCGTATCTTACGAGGTCCCGATCAACAAATGAGACTTTGTCGCGAATCAGTAATAGATTGCCTCGAGAACACGCAGTAGATCGACCATCAGCCGTTCTACACAATATAGCTTCGAGAGTGAGCTTGCTTTACGCAGATCCCCGTTACGCCATGATGAATTCGCTCTTCTCAAATATCATTCAAACTTCCATTGAACAGTATTCGATGGTATCTTTGGCCCCAACCAGGCAACGAAATCGACTTAAGCTCATGGATGAGCACAGGAGGTGCACTTATGTCTTCATAGTTTCGTTCTGTCCAAAACAACTCTGTCGGAATCCTTCTTGGAAAGTAACAGTTGTTACCTCAAGCGGCTCTAGAGAATGGAGCCTCCAGGATGAGCTTCCTCCATGTCCGTCCCCGCAGCTCAATACAGTATTTGGACGTCTCAAAATGACTTCAACACTCATCATAAGTATTCCGCCGTATCTTTAAAGGCCCTGACTGGCGAATGAGACCTCATAACGAATTAGTCATGGATCGCCTCGAGTTCACGCAGTCAATCAATAATCAGTTGCTTCAGACAGTTCAGCCTCGAGAATGAGCTGGCTTTACGCCAATCTTCGTAACTCAATATTGTCTTCGGAATACTGTTTTCGCGACTCAAAATGATTCTGATTTGCGAATCACGGAAGAGCGCAAGGGGTGTACTGAAAAATTTCTCCGCATGATTGATGACAGATTATACTCTCTATGCAGGGACAAATGGATAAAATCGGCAAAGATGAGTGGGGTATCAATCTTCAGCTCCTGGATACTTTGATCTAAATCGTATTACTCTCCGCAATGATCGTCATGTGTAAATGATATCGCGGAAGGATAATGACCGTTCCTAAGAAGGAGACATTCTTGTCACACTCTGTAAAGGATCTGATTTCTGCCATTCTTGATGAGCTGAAATTCTCGTTCGAGGGTCCGGAATATCCGGAGATATTCCGTGGAGCGTCCCTATGCAGCTTAGTAAACACCCTCGATTTGTTTTCGTCCAAGAAAGTTGAGAACAAACCTCATTCACAGCCTTCTTGATGTACCGTTCCTGTTATTGAATCGACTCTCATATAGAGTTCCACCGTGCCCGGCGAATGCAAAAAACACAATGAGTCAGACTCGTTGTTCAAAGAACATGCATGATTCCATCTCAGGTTTGCGTGGTCTCTTCAATTCACCATCACCGCAAGGTGACTAAAGTAATCCATCTCGGATCGTTGCCACCATGAACTACTGGAGACGATGGACTCAAACGCTGCTCTTCGCTTCATGTCAAGGTTTCCCATCTACTTCAGTGGCGAGAAATTTCAATCACAGCTCGACACATCGTCATACAGTATTCCAAACATTCGTTCTGTAAATTAGTCGAGAGAATCAATTGCGATGAAGAGGTTCCTTCATTGCCGACGTAAACAGCTCAATTCAGTCTCCATAGTCCAATTTCGACACTCAATTGAACATTGTCTCACAGTATCTGGGTGTGGATCAAAAAGTATCGTGAAGAAAATGAACATTACCGGTTACGATTTTGCATGTGCTTCGTTGCACGGGTTTGAAGATTAATGTACTAAGTTGATCAAAACAATTGAGATCAAGGATACCCCAACGAGAAATATGGATTAGATAACGTCTCTGTTGTCAATCAATGGAGAGTGTTCAAAAAGTACGCTGTATATACTTGTTTTATTGAACACGTGTTCAATAGTAACGGTGCACGTACAGATTTGTTGAACACGTGTTCAATAGTACGCAAAAGTGTTCAATAGTCACGGTAGGATGGAAAATGGGTGTTCAATAGTCACGATCGGTATATATATAGCTATACCCTTAGTGTGTCCCTCAGACGTACAGTCATACCTGGCTATCAGAGGCATTATACTCTCGTATGCTCCGGCTGCATACGCAGACCAAGCCGCGTTAAACCGCCTTAAATTATTGTCTCACGCGCATGCTTGGGCAGCGTAATGATTCATATGAAATAACGTGCTCCCGCAATACCGTTCATCCTTGAGTTCTTAGAATTCTCCACGATGGTCCGATGCGTATGTTGTGGGAGCGTACGAAGGCAGAGAAATCCGGTATTCGAGTAATCAGAAGTTTACGATACTCCGCGTACGTTGGAGATACGTTACAACGCTGACAAAGTGATGCGTCTCACGCATTCGTCTGGACAAAGTTTTATGATTCCATCCGTATGCTCCACTAGCATACTTTCTCATAGGAGTAGTGCTGCTCCGCTATTACGCAAGCCTAGGTGTAATCTTACGTATAGAAGAGCGGAGCATCGTCTCTAGTCCGGGCGCTGGGGGGGGGGGGGATCTGAGTGGAATGATCGTGTTCCAGAAGGTTCGAAGGAGTATTCTTATGTATTCTGAGGCGTTGAATCGAATGCACGAGGTCGCCAGCCCGGAAAATATGCATTTTTACGGAAAATTTGTAGAAACTCAAGTTGTAGGACGAAAAATTTCCTACAAAAAAGGTCCCTACGAATTTCCCAGAAAACCTAAGCCTGGGGCGGGAAATGCGCGAAAACCGTTACGCGCGTTTAACATGGGCTTATATGGGGCAGCTGACGCAGCGCTACTAAACTCGCTGCCAATTTGACAGTTGTCAATTTAGGGCTAGGCGACCGAGTGGATCGTGAAGAGGATGAAATTTCCTTCAAAATGGTACAGGTCGTATCTCGCTAAGAACGAAGCCCTTCGAGCGTGGCTCAAAAGAAAGGGAAATAAGTCCGTCAAAACCCTATCCCCGCAGCAAAGCTGCCGGCGCGCGACGATACGAGAGCGACCGAGTCGCGGCGCTACAACACAGTTTTAGCCTCAGAATCTGTACTTTTTATCTTTCTCTCGCTCCATAGTCGAAGATGTTTGAATTCAGCGGAATCAGGCCTGCACCATTTTGAAGGAAATTTCATCCTCTTCACGATCCACCTGGTCGCCTAGCCCTAAATTGACAACTGTCAAATTGGCAGCGAGTCTAGTAGCGCTGCGTCAGCTGCCCCATATAAGCCCATGTTGAACGCGCGGAACGGTTTTCGCGCATTTCCCGCCCCAGGCTTGGGTTTTCCGGGAAATTTGTGAGGACCTCTTTTGTAGGAAATTTTGCGTTCTACAACGTTAGTCTCCACAAATTTTTCGTAAAAATGCATATTTCCCGAGTTTTTTGCAAAAAACCATAATTTTACACTGAAAATTGTTAATAACAAAAGAACGCCGAGGTTTTCGGGCTGGCGACCTCGTGCATTCGATTCAGCGCCTCAGAATACATAAGAATACACCTTCAAACCTTCTGGAACACGATCTTTTTATTCAGACCCCCCCCCCAGCGCCCGGACTACTCGCCGGAGCTCCTCTCTTCCGTAGAAGCAGTGCCGACGAGTGATATTTCGCGGGTGTTTTACGCGGGTCATGCGTAGGCCCGGTAGGAGTTTTCGTCATGTGAATCAACGCATGCGTCACTGACTAGGTGCGGCGCAAGTGTCTCTTGCGCCGTGACTGACGCAACCCCGGGGGTATGTGAGGGTGCCTGAACTCAGCACAAACATTTCGGCACAAACACTAATGAACCATCTGATATTTTATTGCTTTTTTATTGCTAATTTATCGCTGTATTGCGGAATCTATTGCTCTTCATTTTCTCGAATTAAGAGTGTTCGTGCTGAGTTCCGTGTGAAGCCAGCACAAACATTGGGTTTTTTTCGACCTAACAAAACTTGACTTAGCTTATATTTTATTGCTAATTCATTGCTCCCAGAATCCGTTTTGATCATCCCCTTAGAGCACCTCCCGGCGGAGATATGAGTGTTTTTGCTGAGTTCCGTGTGGAGCCAGCACAAACATTGGGTTCTTGTCGACCTAACGAAACCTGACTCAGCTTATATTTTATTGCTAATTCATTGCTCTCAGAATCCGTTTTGATCATCCCCTTAGAGCAACTTCCGACGGAGATATGAGTGTTTATGCTGAGTTCAATGTGGACCCATTACAAACATTAGGTTTTTGCCGGCCTTTCACGCCTTGATTGACCTATACTTTATTGCTACTCCATTGCTCTAAGAATCTTCGTCGACTATTATCTCAAAGGTGCGACGATAGACATTCGCGTTTGGGCATGGGGGGCCCGACAGCCTTCGTTGGCGAGGTTGCAGTGGCGCAGGAGCCGGGAAGTCGTGAATATAGGAACCACTCTTCATGGCATGTTCTCCATACTTTTGGGGCCACTGAGAAGAGTATTTTACACAGTTCCGCGCTGGCTGACGGAAGCTCAACGAAATAGTCCAATCTATCATTTTTCTAGAGAGATGCAACAATGGCATTTTGGAGCAAGTTCATAGTATTTATGACGCAAATCACCTGCAAAATCCTTGGGTGGTTCACGAGATTAATGAGGTTCCCAAGAGCATTTTCGCGAGGGTTTGATGAACGGGAAAAAAATTAACTATAAATTGAGTTTTGACCAGCTTCAACTCTGGCATTTCTAGGGATGATATCTTAAACCCGATCGACTGTAGCGTACACGTAATTCATAGTGGATCACGTCTACCGATAGTGAAATCGAGGTATTATATTAAAGGATAAACAGCTGAATGGTGTGCTCACACACATCAAAGGACTATCAGATTCACCTAGGGTGCACAGGGTGAAACGCGAGGAATCAACGAGTTTCTTTCATCTGTGAAACTCGCAGCAGTTGTATTCCTCGGTTCGGAGTGGATTTCCAAAATATTCACAGAAAAAGTATCCTAAACATTTTCGGTGAAACTGCAAGCGTGTGTCTTGCCTGATAGACGCAAGCTTGTATGATTTGTTCCACCTAAAATCCTTAAGGAAGATAAACGTCTCTAAAAGCGCGTCTTTATATATTTGGAGGTTCAAGCAGGTGTGTTTAATGATCAACGCATCATTTCCAATTTTCTGTGGGATGCCTTTCCGCATCCTTCGCTCCTTTAATGACTCATGAATAGGAATAAACAATGTATCGCCTAACAATGGCCCGCACTCATTACCCGCACTTCCATCACACAGTTCATGCTAGACTCTATCGCGCGGAAAGAGAGAGAGGAATTGGCGAGAGCCGTATCAGAGAGAGGACCACTTACAGAATCCTGGAACAGCTGCTCTGGTGGACTCTCGTCCCGCACCCTGGCCAGTAACGCTCTTCGCATTGAGCTCGTGTCAGGCTCGCTACAGCTGGCCGGGTTGACGCCATCCTCTAGCACATCGTCGCGTATCCCTATTCTGGTCCTCGCGCGCGTGACCACGCTCGATCGCGATCCGTCACAAGCTAACCTGTGGTTTCTCTCTCCGGCAGCTCTCTGCCGTTTTCCCCCTTTTTTCCCCAAAATTCTCATCTAATATGCACACGTGTGCGTGTCGCTGACGAGCGACGTGATGGTCAAAGTACACCGTCACAAAACTAATTCCATTAGTTCGTCTTAGAACGAAGAGCACACCACAGTAGAAGGGCAAAATTCGCGAAGAAGGAGAGCTCCTACATCCCATTTATACTGGTGGAAGCGAAGAGTTGGCTTAGTTCCAGATTCCGTCGACGGATGATTTCAATTCTCCCACGTGAATGACCGCCAAGGTGCCTAGAATTTGATCGTGGGTGAATCTTTCAGATCGGCCAATCTCCGACTCTGCAACGTAAGCATATTTTGTTAAAATTATAAACTTCATCGCAGGGTTCATTGAGAGCGGGTATTTGAGTAAGTGCGGGTAATTTTTCTCCTAAAGCGGGTAGTTGTGGAACCCGAAATTGAATAATTGTTCGAGATATTTTGTCCGAGTTCCAAAAGGCAAGTGCGGTAAGGAAACCGAAACCAAGATAGTTTTACTCGTACTGTTTGAGCTGTGGAGCGAGAAAGTCGAAAAGAGGCGGAAAATACGTTTCCTGGATTCTCTTCCATAACCGTTCGGACGGCGATTTTCATTCTAGCTGGAACATGATCCCAGGTGCTTGGATTCTTAAAAATTACGGATGGGGATACGAAATTGCCAATAGAGGTAATTCAAGTGCTTGCGATGGTACACAGTTAGGTAATAGGAAACATTGGGATACATCGTGTATATGTGTTGAAATTGGCCTGAGCGTTGGCGTTCTGAAGGTCCTTAAAAGTTGAGATATGCAAAAGATAAGATTTTTCCAAAATGAGCAAAAACTGGTTGAACAACTGTCTCCCCCCAGGCATTGAGGGCCGAAGAGAAGCCCGGAAAAGTCTCGAAGATTGATTCTTCATTACTCTGGTATGTTGTCCAGACAAACGAATAACGTTAGTGCAATGCTAGACCCCCCACTGACGGTACTGTTTGCTATGCTTTGTTTCGATACGTCTCCCATTTTCTCTATCAAACAGTGCAACAAAACCAAATTATCTCCAAAGATAACTACGCAGAGTCCCCACCGTAAAAGACTGAAATAACCCTGGAAATGCCAGAGTTGAAGCTGGCCAAAACTCAATTTATAGTTAATTTTTTTCTGTTTATCATACCCTCGCGAGAATGCTCTTGGGAACCTCATTAATCTCGTCGACCACCCAAGGATTTTGCAGGTAATTTGCGTCACGAATACTTTGAACTTGCTCCAAAATGCCATTGCTGCATTTCTTTAGGAAAATGATAGATTGGACTATTTCGTTGAGCTTCCGTTGGCCAGCGCGGAACTATGTAAAATACCCCCCTCAGTGGCCCCAAAAGTATGCAGAACATGCCATGAAGAGTGGTTCCTATATTCACGACTGCCCGGCTCCTGCGCCACTGCAACCTCGCTAACGAAGGCTGTCGGGCCCCTCCATGCCCAAACGCGAATGTCTATCGTCGCACCTTTGAGATAATGGTCGACGAAGATTCTTAGAGCAATGAAAGAGCAAAAAAGTATAGGTCAATCAAGGCGTGAAAGGCCGGCAAAAACCTAATGTTTGTGCTGGGTCCACATTGAACTCAGCACAAACACTCATATCTCCGTCGGAAGTTGCTCTAAGGGGATGATCAAAACGGATTCTGAGAGCAATAAATTAGCAATAAAATATAAGCTAAGTCAAGTTTCGTTAGGTCGAAAAAAACCCAATGTTTGTGCTGGCTCCACACGGAACTCAGCACAAACTTTCATAATTCGAGAAAATGAAGAGCAATAAATCCCGCAATACAGCAATAAATTAGCAATAAAAAAGCAATAGAATATCAGATGGTCCATTTGTGTTTGTGCGGGAATGTTTGTGCTGAGTTTAGGCACCCGGTATGTGACCACATGTGGCCATGCCCGGCGCGGCCAAACTTAGTTTACGTGAGGGTTATGTGGACGAGTGTCTTGAAAAAACCTTGCGAGAACCCGAGGCCCTGATGTCTCAGTATCGAACCAGCCCTCTGGAATTTTCACTTCTGTCCCCTCCTACGCAACTCATGAATCATGGCCGACATCGCCTCCCGGTGCTCGTGTCGAAATTCAGGAAATATGATTTTTCGAAAAACCCAGGCAACCAAAGAGTGTGTTTTGATTGCTTTCCCTCCAAATTTCAGGGAGTTTTTCAACGCTCCTGTGCGACTCTCGGACTACCTCTCTGTTTGACTGTTGTGAAGTGCATGGCACAAATTCATTTGAAATCTCTAAACCACATATTTCGACGTGAAACTTTGTGCTCCCTTGATTGCCGCGGTCAGGATCCCGAAATTCTTCCAGGAAAGGCCCCAAAAACCACAAAATTCTAAAAAAAATATAGTTTTTTGAAAAACCCAGGCAACCAAAGAATGTGTTCTGATAAATGCAACAACTTCGTTCCTTATGAAAAAATGCCTCGAATTGCTTCCCTCCCAAGTTAAACCGCTAATACTGTGTTTTTAGCTGATTTTCGCGTTTTGATGAATTCCACCACCATACGGGTTTTGGACGATCCTCGAGAGGAACGGATTCATCTTCTGCTTGGGAAAACCTACAATTTGGCCACTTGCAAGGTCTCGATATCGCCTATTTAGTGGGAAAGCTTAATTGTGCCAACTTGCAATTTTTTCCTCCCTGTGCGACGTCACAGGATGAGAGATTCTGTCGATTTTCTTCCTTCTGAAGAAGTGGTCACGCATCATCAACAGGAGTTAGTTTCACACCTGTTGGGAGCATATCTTTTGTTTGAGGGTGAGTTGTAATTTCAGGTTTGAGGCTATTCCTGCCGTGAAAGACATGTCGAGATCCCACACTGCTTCCAAACGCCGACACACTGAAGGAAAAGAGCCATTCCACGCGTGAAATTCCGTGACTTCTCAAATTTGATGGCCCGCCATTTCTGTCTATTCGATTGTTAAGTCTCCAGCTCCTCACAACTTGGTTGTGGGATCGGGTAAGAGGTGTCAGCTTTGGTGCAGAGTTGATGTACGTCCATTGGCCCGAAACATTTGAGCGCAAAGGGCGTAACTCATGGATCACCGCGTTTCGTGGATTTGCTTATATATTCAAATCAATAATACTTACCACCAGCTGAACCAATCGTCATCGAAAATTAGAGAACTATCCTCAAGAATCGATGATTCGATATTAAAAATGGATGATTACCAGGAATATTACCAAAGAAAATTCATCACTGTGAAATTGAATCCATTGATAAAACGATTGTAATTCGAGAGAGAGAGAGAGAGATAGAGAGAGAGAGAGAGAGAGAGAGAGAGAGAGAGAGAGAGAGAGAGAGAGAGAGAGAGAGAGAGAGAGAGAGAGAGAGAGAGAGAGAGAGATAGTTAGATAGATCGATAGATAGATAGATAGATCCCTGCTCACGAGCGACGGATTCATGCTCATTCGGTTCACCGAGTGGTCATGAAGAAGCGCTTAAACTGCATCCTCCATGCTACAGGGCGCGTCCACGGGGTGCGGATAGTGGAACGGCCAGAGTAGCTGGGGCTCGCTACGAGCCTCAACCCCTCTGGTTACTCGCGAATATGTAGAATAAGCGAGCGCGGACAAGGAGTCTACAGATACACAATACAACACCACACTGACGCAATAGGCGAACCCGCGCAGACATTCGGAGCCGACCATCGACTGCCTTGCTGGTACGGAGGGGCAGACCGTAAGTTGGTGAGAAGCAACGCGGTGACCTTGTCGATACAGGGTATCTCTACCGTATATGCATCGAGTCACAAGAGTGATGCGAGGGCCTGAATCAAGTCGGGTGATCTCTCGCTGAGTGATAACACGGGCTCCCCCAAGGAAACACAAGAGCCCTCATGGGGATAGCGACCGGCCGAACTAGGGAATGCTACCACGGAACCAGCGGGCATGGTGAAGAGTTAGGACTCGGGTGGAAACGAGGGATGAGGCTGACAATACACATACACCACACACACAGCGCACTACTCACGCCACTGGTGCAACGGTCCCTGGGAGGGGATCCCTTCACTGCCGTCTCCGCGCCCACTCTGGAGGGTACCGCGTTAAAACCAGTGATCGCTCCTGGGCCGCCGGTAGTAGGGGGACCCGAACCCCACGCTAACCACGAGGGGAGGCAGTCCCGCACAACGGTAGGGGGGAACCCCAAATCCCGCTCCTGTAGTAGTGCCGGTTGGTGACCGGATGGGACCATGCTGCAGGGTGCGGGGGTTGGAACGTCATCTGAGGCCACCGGACTGTAGGCGCGGACGGTAAGTGGGGGGATTCAGGAACAGGATACCGGCACCGGTGGGCGCGAGTAGGTGGGACCACTAACACAAACAAAGGCACACAGTAAGTCGAGGGGGAACAAAAAAAATTTTAAAATGGCAGAATCAAGAACGAATTTGGACGATTTCGGAGCGACACTGCCAACTGGGTGTCCCGCCCAAACACAAACATCAGCAACATCGAGCAAAGGGCGAGCTGATGTGGAAACGATGGAGACTGGCGGCAACAACACGCAGGGCGCCAGCCAACAGAAGTCAGGCAGAACTGACACTCCTGACCTCAAAACAAGTTGGGATAAGTTCAAAGAGGCCCATTCGAGAGAGGAAGATCTCATGGGGAAGATCCTGAAAGTCCTCGATGACATCACAAAGGAAGTCAACGAGCACGCGACGGCAAAAAAGTCGACCAAGAAGCTCGTCCTGAAGGCCAGCAGCCTACGCGATGGGCTGGAAACTGCCAGGGCAAGAGCTTCGAAGATGAGGGAGGTAATCAGCTCCACTTTGGAGTTGGAGGCCAAGGATGCCACTGGGGCAACAGCCTCGACAGCCATATGGAACTCCACTGTGTCCTCGCAAAGAGTTGGACAGGGGAGCCAACAGAAAAGGGGCCGCACAAGCCCCATGAATCGAGAGCAAGAAATGGACAACAAGAGAGTGAAAAGAGCAGCCCTTAGGCCGGCGCAGCTTAACTTCGGGGGGTTGGGAGCAGGAGTGGGCAAGAAAACCCTACTCACGCCGGGCACACCAGCGTCAACCTGCACAGAAAGCAGCCAGCCGTGGGACGATGAGTCAAGATGGCAAACAGTAGAGCGTAACAAGGGCTGGAGGAAGAATGAGCAGGGTGCCAACACGCAAAGAAGAGTGGAGACGAAGAAGAAGAGAAAGAAGAAAAACAGAGGAAACAGGAGGAGAATCAGACCTGACGCTATTCTCATAGAAGTGAAAGAAGATGGCTTGTCCTACGCAGACATGGTCAGGAAAGTGAAGCAAGGAGAAGAAGCGAAGCAGGTAGCTACTAAAGTCTCCAAACTCCGAAAGTCAAGGGAGGGACATCTCCTGATAGAGCTCGAGAAGGGGGTAGAAGCGGAAGCCGTTGAGGATGCCCTCAAGACGGTCATCGAGGACGCGGGGGTGGTACGACGTCTCTCCCCAACGGTCACGCTGGAAGTGCTTGACCTAGATGACGTCAGTACACTCCAAGAAGTCAAGGAGGCATTTGTGAAAGAACTCGGTGCAGAGCATACGGGTAGCATCACGGCTAGGACCATCCGCCCAGGATATAGGGGTACCCAGGTCGCGGTGATCACACTGCCAGAGGGGCTCGCTAAAGGAGTGTTGGCAAAAGGGAAAGTCCGTGTAGACTTCGTTAACGCGCGGATCCGGGAAAAAGGCGGAATCCCGAGATGCTACAACTGCCTGCAATACGGGCATTTATCCGCGAAGTGCGACAAGCCACAGGTGAGAAGGGCAAAACGTTGCTTCAACTGCGGGGAAGAAGGACACATAGCAGCGGCATGTGAAACCGGAGAGCAGAAATGTCTGAGCTGCGAGGCCCTCTCAGAGGACCACAAGCACAGGTCGGGCACGCAGTGCTGCAAGGCCTACCAGCAGGCGCGAGCAGTATGGAAGGGTCGGAAGAGGCATAACGATGGCTAGCTTTCTGCAAGCGAATCTTCGCAGGAGCAACGATGCTCACAGTCTACTCGAGGCAGAGGCCTCAAGACTGGGAGTAGACGTCCTCATAATCTCCGAGCAGTACCTCCGAAAAGAGCGACCGAGAACCACGGAAGATCTTGAGAGGGGAGCAGCCATCCAAGTCTGGAACAAGACTCTCAAAGAGACAAAAAAGCCGACCGAAGGGACGGGCTTCGCCCGAAGAGTCATCGGGGATATTGCGGTGTATAGTTGCTACTACTCACCGAACGCACCGATGAATGACTTCCTCCGGGACTTGCGAGAACTCGAGGATAGTCTGAGGCAGTGGAGAGGTCTCGCGATAGTAGCAGGGGATTTCAACTCCAAGGCTCCAGCCTGGAGTGGGGGGCCAGAGGATGAAAGAGGCAACGCGCTGGAAACGACCATGGCCCAACTGGACCTGGTTTGCCTCAATGAGGTAGGAAAGGCGACATGGCATAGGGGGGCATCATCCTCTGTGCTCGACTTAACGTTCGTTAGCCCGCCTCTCATGAGACGAGTCACGAAGTGGCAGGTCCTAGACTCGGAAACGCTCAGCGACCACCGTCATATCTTCTTCAGGATAGACTGTGGCCGAGACGCGGGCATAGCACGGCAAATCGAGGGATGGCAAGTCCGTAAACTTGACGAGGAAAGCTTCAAAGAAGCAATCCTGAAAGCAGAGGACCCCGGACAAGAGCTCTCGCCGGAAGAGACGGTAACGAGTGTCATCCGGTCCATCACCCGAGCTTGCGACGCCTCCATGCCGAGGAGGAAGCAACCCCGGTTCCAGAAGAGGCAAGCATACTGGTGGAACGATGAAATCCGAGACCTTCGCCGCAACGCAAACGCTAAGAGGAGACGAGCGAAGCGAGCGCGCAAACGCGGACGTCCATCAGCGGAAGCAGACGAAGCGGCCTACAAAGAGACGAAGAAACTCCTACGGGATGCCATTCGTCGCAGCAAACGAAGGTGCTGGGCGGAGCTCTGCAGCATGGTCGATCGCGATCCGTGGGGGACACCGTACCGGGTAGTCATGAGCCGGCTGCGCACGAGAGATGGACCAACAGCGCCAACCGACAAAGAGGCAGTCCTACGGATAGCCAGGGCACTCTACCCGAGAGGTGAGCCCAGACTCACATTCCCTGGGCTAATCTCCGAGCCGATCCCCCTCTTTACCGAAGAAGAGCTGAGACGAGCCGCTAAGAGATTAGCGAATGGTAAGGCCCCGGGGCTGGACGGTATCCCAAATGAGGCCTTGAAAATAGTGGTCCGAGAGCAGCCCAGCCTGCTACTGAAGCTGTTCAACAAGTGTCTTCTCGCGGGAATGTTCCCGAAAGTGTGGAAACGGCAGAAGCTAGTGCTTATACCCAAGGGGAAGGGTGGGGAACCAGCGGAACCATCATCGAATCGGCCACTCAATATGCTGGACAACATCGGCAAGATGTATGACCGCATGATCCTGAACCGGGCGGAGGAAGAGTATGAGCGTAGCGGAGGTATGTCCCCGATGCAGTTTGGCTTCCGTAAGGGGCGCAGTACGATGCACGCAATAGAGAGCGTGCAAGACAGAGTTCACAGAGCGCATACAATGGCTCCCCAACCAGGTGGAGGGTTCTGTGCCATAATATGCCTGGATGTGAAGAATGCCTTCAACACGGCAAGTTGGGAACGGATCTATAGGTCCCTAGATGGAAGAGTACCCCCTTACCTGCTCGCAGTCATCAGCGATGGACTGCGCGACAGAGTCCTGGTGTGCGACACCGATGAGGGAAGGGTTGAGTTGGAACTCTCTGCAGGGATAGCTCAGGGATCCGTGTCAGGACCGTTTGAATGGAACACGCAATACGACGAGTTCCTGAACATGAGCATGCCAGATGGGGCGGAACTTATTGGCTTCGCGGACGATGCGGCATTAGTCGTGGTCGCCGAAACCGCGTGGCAAGTGGAGTGTGCGGCCAATGAAGCTCTTTACCGCATTGGTCAGTGGTTCCCTGAGAACGGGCTGGAGCTTGCCGAGCACAAGTGCGAAGCAATGCTAGTCACCAAGAGGAGGAGTTTCGAAACCCCCGTGTTCTCCATCAACGGGTACGAGATCCCACTCAAGAGGGAACTCAAGTATCTTGGGGTTTGGTTTGACGACCGATGGAGCTACAAGGCCCAAGTTAGGGAAGCAGCGCTGAAGGCGGACAGGGTTGGTTGCGCCCTTCAACGGCTCATGCCAAACATTGGCGGCCCCAAGCCAAACAGGAGATCTTTACTTAGCACCGTGAGCTATTCCATCATGCTGTACGGTGCACCAATTTGGGGACGTGTAGCTAGAGGGTCTGTGATCGACGCGAAGCTAGGCCCAGTCCAGCGACGTTCCGCGCTCCGGACGATCAGCGCTTACTGCACGGTGTCCGACCACGCAGCCTGTGTACTAGCAGGTACTCCACCTATTCGACTACTTGTAGCCGAAAGGGTGCGTGTATGGGAACGCCAAGAGACTCTCAAGAACGATGGAGTAGTACTAAACCCCACCCGGAAGGCCCTCATTCGAGATGTCGAAAGGGGGGGAACTGTCGAAGAGTGGCAGAAAGAATGGGATAGCTCAACGAAAGGGAAGTGGACGCGAAGATTGATCCCCAACATAGCCAGGTGGATCGATCGAGCTCACGGAGAGTTAGATTATTGGCTGACGCAGGCGCTCAGTGGTCATGGCTGCTTCGGGGAGTACCTAGAGCGGTTCCAGAAGAGGGAGACCTCGGTCTGTCAGATGTGTGAGGCAGACTGGGACGATGCGGAGCATGCACTCTTCCAGTGCGTGAACACAGCGATGGAGAGAGCGGAACTCGTGGACTGGCTTGGGAATCAGATCACCCCTGAGACCCTAGTGCCGTCCATGCTCCGCAGCAAAGAGACGTGGGATAAGATTGCCGCCTATATCAAGACGGCGATCACCCGAAAAGAAGAGCGAGAACGGGCATTGCAGCGCCAAGCAAGGGGCGCTGTATAGCGAACAACGACGACTTGAAGAGTGAACAAGGACGACGAAGAGAGAAGACAGGAGAGCGGACACACCAAAGAGGAACGCCCCTTGGCGCGCGATACGCCTCCCACCCTGAAGTAATGCTAACGCGGTTCCGGGGTGGGTTGGTTAGATAGTGGTTAGCTGCCCCCAGTTCTGCAATGATGGCTTGCCAACATCGTAGGGCTGAGAGCAGAAGGTTTTAGCCCCCAGGGCACACGGGCGTTGGATTCATGCTCATCCGGTTTACCGGGTGAGCAAAATGAAAGCGCTCATGGTCTGCCGGTGGGAGATCCATTAGGGATAGCCTGTCATCAGATTTTTCCTTATATTCCACTTAAAAAAAAAAAAAAAAAAAAAAAAAGATAGATAGATAGATAGATAGATAGATAGATCTGTCGAAGAGTGGCAGAAAGAATGGGATAGCTCAACGAAAGGGAAGTGGACGCGAAGATTGATCCCCAACATAGCCAGGTGGATCGATCGAGCTCACGGAGAGTTAGATTATTGGCTGACGCAGGCGCTCAGTGGTCATGGCTGCTTCGGGGAGTACCTAGAGCGGTTCCAGAAGAGGGAGACCTCGGTCTGTCAGATGTGTGAGGCAGACTGGGACGATGCGGAGCATGCACTCTTCCAGTGCGTGAACACAGCGATGGAGAGAGCGGAACTCGTGGACTGGCTTGGGAATCAGATCACCCCTGAGACCCTAGTGCCGTCCATGCTCCGCAGCAAAGAGACGTGGGATAAGATTGCCGCCTATATCAAGACGGCGATCACCCGAAAAGAAGAGCGAGAACGGGCATTGCAGCGCCAAGCAAGGGGCGCTGTATAGCGAACAACGACGACTTGAAGAGTGAACAAGGACGACGAAGAGAGAAGACAGGAGAGCGGACACACCAAAGAGGAACGCCCCTTGGCGCGCGATACGCCTCCCACCCTGAAGTAATGCTAACGCGGTTCCGGGGTGGGTTGGTTAGATAGTGGTTAGCTGCCCCCAGTTCTGCAATGATGGCTTGCCAACATCGTAGGGCTGAGAGCAGAAGGTTTTAGCCCCCAGGGCACACGGGCGTTGGATTCATGCTCATCCGGTTTACCGGGTGAGCAAAATGAAAGCGCTCATGGTCTGCCGGTGGGAGATCCATTAGGGATAGCCTGTCATCAGATTTTTCCTTATATTCCACTTAAAAAAAAAAAAAAAAAAAAAAAAAAGATAGATAGATAGATGAGACGTCGAGAGGGGGGAGACCGTTGAAGAGTGGCAAAAAGAGTGGGAGAGCTCAACGAAAGGGAAGTGGACGCGAAGGCTGATCCCCAACATAGCCAGGTGGATCGATCGAGCTCACGGAGAGTTAGATTATTGGCTGACGCAGGCGCTCAGTGGTCATGGCTGCTTCGGGGAGTACCTAGAGCGGTTCCAGAAGAGGGAGACCCCGGTCTGTCAGATGTGTGCGGCAGACTGGGACGATGCGGAGCATGCACTCTTCCATTGCATGAACACAGCTACGGAGAGAGCGGAGCTCGTGAACTGGCTTGGAAATCAGATCACCCCTGAGAATCTATTGCCGTTCATGCTCCGTAACAAAGAGACATGGGATAAGATTGCCGCCTATATCAAGACGGCGATCACCCGAAAAGAAGAGCGAGAACGGGCATTGCAGCGTCAAGCAAGGGGCGCTGCATAGCGAACAACGACGACTTGAAGAGTGATCATCGACGACGAAGAGAGAAGACAGAAGAGCGGACACACCGAAGAGGGACGCCTCATGGCGCGCGATACGCCTCCCACCCTGAAGTAATGCTAACGCGGTTCCGGGGTGGGTTGGTTAGATAGTGGTTAGCTGCCCCCAGTTCTGCAATGATGGCTTGCCAACATCGTAGGGCTGAGAGCAGAAGGTTTTAGCCCCCAGGGCACACGGGCGTTGGATTCATGCTCATCCGGTTTACCGGGTGAGCAAAATGAAAGCGCTTATGGTCTGCCGGTGGGAGATTTATTGGGGATAGCCTGTCATCAGATTTTCCCTTATATTCCACTTAAAAAAAAAAAAAGATAGATGTCCTTTATTCGTTCGCAGACAAAAAATCTGATTACATATGATTACATATGCCCGTTGAAAATATAATATTTTGTATAGAAAATGATGTATATATATATATACTCATGATGATAATAATTTCAGTGAATCACTGTTTTGGTCAAGGACACTCAGTATCACAATTCGTGACTAGTCAAGGAGAGAGAGAGAGAGAGAGAGAGAGAGAGAGAGAGAGAGAGAGAGAGAGACCACCGAAGAGCGGCCCTGAGGAGTATCCGTGCCTACCGCACTGTGTTAGGAGATGCGGCTTACGTATTGGCGAGTACTCCGCCCATCCACTTGCTCGTCGCGGAGCGAGTGAGGATCTGGGTCCGCCAGAAAGTGATCGGAGCCGAACGAGTACTCACTCCGACGATGAAGGAGATCATCCGCGACAACGAGAAGGAAACCACCCTTGAGCATTGGCAAACTGAGTGGGATTCGCCATTTGCGGACGGCAGATGGACGCACCGGCTGATCCGTGACGTAGCCAAGTGGGCGGAACGCACCCACGGAGAGATGGACTACTGGACGACGCAGGCACTGAGCGATCATGGTTGCTTCGGTTCCTATCTAACCAGGTTCAAGAAGAGGACGACCCCAGTATGTCAGTCATGCGGGGACGAATGGGATGACGCCGAACATGCCCTGTTCAAGTGCAGCGACACCCGGAGAGAGTGCGCCGAGCTGGATGAATGGCTGGGTGCTCAACTAACACCTGAGAATCTCGTCCTGCACTTGCTCCGCAACCAGGAGACATGGGATAGACTCACCGGATACATCAAGCTGGTGATGACCCGCACTCGCCCCACTTCTCCTAATCGAGCGATCCCCTCTCTGATCTTATTTTTCTCCACCTGAAGATAAATTTGGAGGTCATCAGCGTAAAAGAGATGATCTACCGACTTTCCGTTCAGTAACCCGGGCGAGTCATTGACATACAAACTAAAGAGTAAAGGTCCAAGAACGGAGCCCTGCGGAACACCCAGATTGGTTGCAAGCCAATCAGAATCCCCATTTTTAGAGGTGACTAGTTGGGTGCGACCTTGTAAATATGATTTGATCCACAGGAGGGCCGATCGTGAGAAACCCAGTTATCGGAGTTTACTCAGGAGTTTCGTTGGTGATATCGTGTCAAAGGCTTTGCTGAAGTCAAAGAGCAGTATTAGGGTGATCTTTTTCCTATCGATGCCTAGTCTAATGTCATCTGTCAATTTCAGCAAAGCTGTCTGGGTACTGTTGTGTTGCCTGAAACCAGCTTGGAAGCGATCTAATAATTTTTCTTTCTTCAAGTACTCCGTGATTTGGTCGTGTGCAACCTCTTCGAGAACCTTGGAGAGAAAGCACAGCAGCGCTATAGGGCGGAAATCCGAGACTGATGATGGAGCTGTAGTCTTCTTCAGCGCAATCAGCTGTGCTTTCTTCCAAGCCTCAGGGAAAATGCTGTGAGCGAAAGAGAAGTTAAAGATATGTACAATAAGGTCACCCAACGCCGGGAGAGCCTTCGCGATCACACTTTGAGGAATTCCGTCTGCCCCGCGAGCCTGTGAGGAGAAATGTTTTATAGCAAGGACTACTTCATTGAAATTGGTTGGCTTGAATTTGAAACCCTCCTCTGGAGCCACCATAATTTCATCCATCGCATCTTCTATATTTTCGTGGGGCGAGACAGAGACTCCCGCAAAGTGAGCGTTCAACTCACCCGGGGTGAAGCCGTGAAGCTCCTCCTCTTTGCCCTTGGACAAAAGGCCGAGGTTACGCATTCCCTTCCAAATATTTTTATGTTGATCAAGAGCGTCTGAAAGGTGATTCTGAATGAAGGAATTCCGCTCTTTTTCGATGCGCACGTCAACTTCTTCACTGAGGCGAAGGAACTCATTTCGAAGCTCAGAACACTTGCGCAGGTTGCATTGATTTCGCTCCCAGCGCCTACGCGTCGCATCTCGCTTCTTAATGAGTGCTTTCAGCTCGGGACCAATCCAAGGAGCATCACCTTTACGAGGGTAAATCGTTTTTTCCGGTGCTAGTTCGTCCAAAACAACTTTTCCAAAACAACAAGTTTTCATTAAGACAATTAATTGCATCTTCCAAGCTAGTTTCAGCATTATTGAGCGCTGTCCAGTCACAGCGAAGCAGGCGATCATTCAACTGCTCTGGAGTGATGTTACGAAAATCCCTAAAAATGAAGGAATTTTTAGGCGGAGCAGGAGTGAAGACGTTGATGGTCACGTCAATGACCGCGTGCCTGCCAAAACTGGGCAATAGTCTGTTTCGTGAGTCGTTAATGATGTCATTTTCATCTACGTACATGTGATCAATCCATTTTTGAGATACATTGGAGTTGAGTTGGTGAGTCGCGCCATGCTGCACAATCCGTAGGGACAGTTCTTCCGTCAGTGCAGTCAACGTCTTTGTGTCAGGATGAGCCGGGTCCAGCAAGTCTGCGTTCAGATCCCCCCATGATAACTTTGTGGCTAAAGCCACCACACAGTCGGCGTAGTGACCCGAAAAGCCCATCGTCCTTCTGCATGGCGACCTTTGGGGGCCTATAAATCACACCTGATAGAATAGATGGTGAACCGCTCTGCTGCACGCCACAAAACAAGTATTGAGAGAGAGAGAGAGAGAGAGAGAGAGAGAGATATAGATAGATAGATAGATAGATAGATAGATAGATAGATATCCTTTATTCGTCATACGACAAAATACACCTACATATTTTCATATGTGTCACATATATATATATATATATAAAATTAATAAATATTTCGATAAAATCATATTAAGAAATAATTTGGTCAAGGATAGATATATCACAATTGTGACTAGTCATACACTTTACGATTTCACTTGAAAGAAAATGAGATACAGGGCATGGGTTCACAGAAATATCACAGTTTTTCTTCAGTCTGGTGACAGAAGGTCACTTACAATTAAAAAGAGATAGAAAGCAAAGGAACAGAGCCCTAGCCCATCAAAGATTGAAGTAATGCTTCTTCTCCGAATCAATCCTCTGACGAGACTTTGTTAATAGGGAATCTTTCAAGGACTCTTTGAACAAGGGTGTTTTCCCCAGCTGCCGAAAGCCCGGAGGGAGAAAGTTCCAAAAATGAGCACATTGAGCCTGGAAAGATCTCCTTCCATATTCAAGTCTCATATTGGGAACTTTGAGTACCCGCTCTTCTGCATTACCACGTGCGGGGCGTTCAGATTGGTACCTGGTGAACATCGCAGCTAGGTAGCCAGGCTCTCCTAAATGCATGATCTTATGCATTAACAGAGCTGCGAAGTACATCCTCCGCGAATCAGTACGCAACCAACCTAAACGCTCCCTAAACGGGGTGATGTGCTCGTCTCTCCTATGATCAAAAATGTACCTCACACATGAATTGCTCAGTCGTTGTATCCGTTGCCGCTGTTCGTCCGTGGCGTCGAGGTACACGACTGTGCAATAATCTAAATGCGGTTGAACTAATGACTCGACTAGGCGAATTCGGAGAGGCCTGGTGATACACGCCCTAAAAAACCGCAATCCGTAAAGGGCTCTGTTCACATTCTTAGTTACTTGGTCGATGTGCGGCTTCCACGTCAGTTCACTATCAAGTGTAACACCAAGGGTCACGACTGTATCGCTGAACGGAATGAATTTTCCTTCCTGTATCTCAACCCCTGGCAAGTCCATTCTTTTCAGATCTTTGATGTTCCTCTCAGAGCTGAAGAGGATTGCCTTGGTCTTGCCAGCGTTGAGACGCAGGCCGGAATTTCTGGCCCATTCAGCAATTAGTCGTCCTACTTCTCCCAGCCGAGTGATGCCTTCCTTGATCTTAGTTTTCTCGACTTGGAGATAAATTTGAAGATCATCCGCATAGAATAGATGATATACCGACTTTCCGTCTAGCAAACCAGGTAAGTCATTAACATATAAGCTGAAGAGTAAATGCCCGAGGACGGATCCCTGTGGAACACCCAGATTGGTGTGGAACACCCTCACCCCAGAGAGAGAGAGAGAGAGAGAGAGAGAGAGAGAGAGAGAGAGAGAGAGAGAGAGAGAGAGAGAGAGAGACAACACCGTCAGCACCTCTATCATGCTCTACGGTGCACCCGTGTGGTGAAAGAGAGTAGAGAAGACCATCATCGAGAAGAAGATGGGGCCTGTCCACCGGAGAGCGGTCCTGAGAAGTATCCGTGCCTACCGCACCGTGTCAGGAGATGCGGCTTACGTATCGGCGAGTGCACCGCCCATCCACTTGCTCGTCGCGGAGCGAGTGAGGATCTGGGACCGCCAGAAAGTGATCGGAGCCGAACGAGTGCTGACTCCGACAATGAAGGAGATCATCCACAACAACGAGAAAGAGACCACCCTCGAACAGTGGCAAACTGAGTGGGATTCACCAATTGCGAATGGCAGATGGACGCACCGGTTGATCCGTGATGTAGCCAAGTGGGCGGAACGTGCCCACGGAGAGATGGACTACTGGACGACGCAGGCACTGAGTGACCACGGTTGCTTCGTTGCCTACCTGACCCGGTTCAAGAAGAGGACATCCCCAGCATGTCAGTCCTGCGGGGACAACTGGGATGACGCTGAACACGCCCTGTTCATGTGCAACGACACCCGAAGAGAGCGCGCCGAGTTGGATGAACGGCTAGGTGCTCAACTAACACCTGAGAACCTCGTACCGTACTTGCTCCGCAACCAGGAGACATGGGATAGAGTCACCGGATACATCAAGCTGGTGATGACTCGAGAGGAGGAGAAAGAGAGGGAAGTGAGGCGCCTCGAAGCAGGCGAATCACAGTGAGTATGCCAACTCGAACAGAAGAGGTCCAAATTGTTCCAGAAGGAACATGATGCTCTGAACAGGGAAGGAAGAAGAAAGAAGAGAGAAGAGAGAAGATCGAAGAAAGAAGAATGAAGAGCAGGAAGAAGACCATGGAAGGAGGAATAAGACCTGCGAGTCCTGAAGAGAGAGCCGCTCGATCTAGAGCGCGAGACGCCGCCGGTCCTGAAGTAATACTCACGCGGTCCCGGGGCCGGATTGGTAAGTTTGGTGGATCTCTCCCTTGTCCAATGGCCGATGCCAACGGAGAAGGGAGAGAGGGTTTTAATCGCAAGGGGTGGCCGTATCGATGCGGATCCCAGCCCGGTACTGTTGGGGGGGGGCCACGGACAAGCCGTATTGACCGAGACCTCACCAACCCGGAGAAGCAGAATGGTCGCTTCCCGGAAGAACGTCGCAGCGTTGTTTGCCCTACAACCACCTAAAAAAAAAAAAAAAAAAAAAAAAAACAGATCAGAAGTGAAAATGTTATCGTGACCTACACGAGCACCGATACTCTAACCCAATCATGCCAAAACTCACACGCACACATGCGTACACACAAAAAGCGACAACCACATGAGGACACGTGGGATAACCCAACTATGGACAATTTGTGTCATGTGGGTAGAGGTGAAGATCAGTACCTGATCTCACTTCTCTCCTTCGTACCACGACGAAGTTGCACCCGCGCCTACTATGTGGCCATGCAACGTATGTGCGCGGTTTGCCAGCCATCGCGAATGCACCACCAGCACGTCAACATAGCGGGGTACTTACCACTGCATGGGTCTACGCGGCAGCACGGACATTATCGTCGACGACAGCCGTGGTTCAGGCAGGCCACTCGTACCAACCATATACTGAACCCATACACACTATCTCTCGATCATACCTCCTGCTTATTGGAGTACCAATCGACTCGATCATCTAGATTCGTTCGAATCACCCCTTTCCTCCCCGCGTAACACGGGGTATCCAAGATATACTTCAGGATTATGATTCCGATGATGATAACTGTCCTTGATGAAAAAAAATATCTTGGACAAGGATAGCCTCTTCAGCCATTGACGGAGGGGAAGTTCACCCCTGACCTTATAAACGATGATGTATTGACGCTGCATCGACAATTGCAGCAGATGGATCCTTAACGTTCGGTATATTCTAAGGAAGTTCCACAAGACTCTCTCTCCTGCGTGGGTCTTAGAATATGTAGATACTCCAGCTCAGCTGTGACTAGATTTCTCAATTCGTTCATGCTCTACCACTATATCCGTTAAATATGAATGATCCACTCACCCACTCCTGCATTCGCTTCAACGTGCATTAACGAGACAATATCACTCATGGCTGATTTTGATCGAAATAATTTGAGAAACAGATTCCACTTGAGACACTACTGCTCAACACTGACTTTCGAAAAATCGCAAGAGCAGATTGAGGATACAAAATACAGTTATCTCTCTGAATACTCAGGAAATTGAAGGACTTGACGGGACGAGTTTCAAATTCTGTGCAGCAGAGTAGAGATAACAGAGGCCACATAGCCGAAGATATCCTGTAGCATTGTCTGTGACAGAGGAGAAATAATATATCATGCAATCTCAAATGAGATGAGGAGCCGCTGCGTGTGAGGTCTCCCGAAATCGATCAGCAAGCGCATTATTCTGCAGCTCAAACCCTATATACGAGCCGTTGCGCACATTTTGCCTACAATGTAGCCCGCGAGAGAGACGAAGGCGCGCACTCGAATGAAAAACATGAGTGGACTACGAAAGAGATTTGAAGGGTGTTGCTTTGCCGCTCAACGCTGCCTCCATATATGTTACGCAGAGGCTGCACCAACGTCTTCGACTTCTCCTGGCTGTTATGCGCTATAGGTATACTCGCTCATATGTAGGTATGTACTGCAATTTTTTGTGAACTGGGACCCGGACCAAACCACACTGAAAGAGGATAAAAGCTCTCACAAATCAGAACAGGGATGAGGAGTGGAGGAGAAGGGGGCAGCTCAGGAGTTACTCAGGCGCAGCTTGGTTCGACGCTGAGCACACGCGGAAGGCCACTTGGATGCCCGTCAATTCCTACAATGCGTTTTGAGGCTATCTCTCAGGCAGAAGATCTCCGCGCACGCATGTATCTATATCTACTCGAGTATTCTAGTGTACCTATATCCATACGCGCACATGCCTGCAAGAACGATGGTGGCTGGATATATGGAACGGTGGGCGCATATAAGAGTATACTAAGATGCTCGCGGAAAACCACGGCATGATGATTGTAAGATATATTTAGTCAAATGAGCGCTCATATTGCGCGCGCGAAAACTTCTGTGCAAGACGCACGTCGGAGCAGTGCTCAGAATCTTGCGCTACAATTCGCGCAACACGTGCGAGCTTGCTCATGGTGTGTAAGTTTGAAAAGATTTGCCCTGACGGCGTGCGCAAGAGAACTTGAACGAGGGCTGCTTGAGCTCAAGAAGCCCTCCTTCAACGCGCATCGACGTATCTTTCATGCTGAATATTTATGGACTTATATATCTATGCGGGTGATGCATAAAACTTGATGTGTACATCTGTTTGAACTGATTCTCGTCATGAGAAATGCTTGAGCACCACGTGAAATTCACATGCTGCTGCGTACAAAGTGTGGCAAGACTTATGAGAGAGCTTAATTCAGCACGCGGGAACTTGCTCGCAACGAGAGCCACGTGGATATATTGATCGTGGTCTTTCCTGCTCGATCGGCCGGCGCAAATTCATCTCCGCTCGTGGGATGATGAGTGGTGCATCATATTCAAGGACCAGTATCAGGATCGAGCCACCACCTGGCCGGCTAGTAGAGGAGCTCATACATACAATCTTGTGAGCGGATGTCATCGAAATTCTTGTCCACCTCCGCGCTATGAAGTGTCCGGTTTATAGAGAGGCAAATTTATGGAGACAGATGAGGGCTCTGCCGGTCGCAGAAAGAAAGTCCGCGATATGAGGTGTCCGCATTCGAGAAGTGTCTGAATGGAGAGGTCCAATTGTATAAGAGAGGAGAAATACGAAAAGGAGGTGGTGAAGCGCTCAGCCATCGTAATTTTCCAGGTATTTACGCAGACCATATCACACGACAAAGCTATTGAGATTTGGAGATGAAATTAACTAGAAGTCTTCACAAATTGGGGGAATACACTCCATTCCCATCAACCACCCGTGGAGGAAGTATCATCAGGATTCCCCCTGCCGTGTCTCTGGACCGTAACGGAGTTTCAGTCCGCCGAACTCCAAGAAAGAAGAGGTTACAAAAGTGGGCACATTAACTCTGGGAAGATCTACTACCATAAACAGCCCTCATCCACGGAATGCTAAGTTCTCTCCTTCTCTAGCATCACCACGTTGTGGGCGCCATGGTTTGTATCTGGTATGATGAGCAAGGAGGAAGAGATTAGAAGATTGAGATATGAAGTTAGGACTAAGTCAAGTTCCTTACGGAGAAGGATCGAGACAATGGGACGAGAAAGCAAGAGTAGAAGAGGATATGGAAAATACCAAACGCAGAGAGACATAAGTGGCAGGGATTCAGACCACTGAAGGCCAAGGAATGCAGGGTGGACACAAGTGAGGAAGAGTAGATAGAACTGTACTGATTCTGCGACAAGCTGGTGATAAATCCTCTACTGGAACAGAACCCCACGACGAGGACCTCCTCATATCGAGGACGCCCCCCAGGGTAGCTCCAGTACGAGGATTCACCAGGTCGTGCAGCCTCAGTACAGTTCTATATATACATCTTTTATGCAAATTAACCCTTGACCTGGTGCAAGTACCCGGGTGACTTGCTGTGCCCGCGGTTGTCAAGCGAATGAGCCACACGCAATCGCAATTCAATGCAATCTCTCTTTTTTTTTTTTTTTTTTTTTTTTTTTTTTAAGGTGGTTAGAGGGCAAAATCTGCCTCAGGATCCCTCGGATCCGTCCCCAGACACCGGACTGGTTCAGCTTACGCGGACTACGCATAGCCCACGCAGGCCATACCAGGCGGGACACGGGTTTGGGTGGGGCCCACCGAGAGGTGGGCCCGGCCGTGTAATATCCCTCTCCCCTCGATGTCCGATACCTAGGGCATCGGGCAATCAAGAAGGAGATCCACCTGCATCTACCATCTCATCCCGGAACCGCGTGAGCATTACTTCAGGATGAGCGGCATGTCTCGCGCTCGATTGCGAGCGTTCCTCTTCTCCATCTTCTCTCTTCGGCCACTTGTCGGCATCTTCTATCTTCACTCTTCATTGTTCCCTCTCTTTCTTCTTTCTTCGATCTTCTCTCTTCTTTCTTCTCTCTTCTTTCTTCTTTCTTCCCTCTTCAGTTCATCATATTCCTCCTGGAATAATTTGGACCTCTTCTGTGTGAATCGGCAGACTCACTGTGATTCGCCTGCTTCGAGGCGCCTCACTTCCCTCTCTTTCTCAATGCAATCTCTCTCTCTCTCTCTCTCTCTCTCTTTTTCTTATTTGCATGTCTGGAGAACGAACACACACACACGCACATATAGATGCACGATGGCTAAGTAAAGTTATAATGTAGAAATCTCAGACTATTGCAAGAAAATTTTGTGTATGTCTCTCTTACTTCATTTACATGTCTGGAGGTCAAATCAAATAAGGATGCTGGATGCATCGAATTGATATTCTTTATTTGCAAATTAAGATATTTCACTCTGCAGTACAAGGAACAAAATTTTTGTCATTACTTGTCACACAATCATCGTCTTCAACAATATCAATATTTGATGATTTGATGTAGTCAACAATCTCTACTCCAGCCATACCTTTCTTCCCACTCTTGAACTCAGAGACTTTGTCCGACAATTTACGCAGAAATTCGCACTCCCTCTCCATTTTTCTTGCACAGAATGATTCAACATCCTCAATTATCAAATTTGAGCAATTGCTATAGTATCTTCGATCCTTGAAACTGTAAAAGTACAAATCATCGATCCACAGTTCGAGATTTAGGATATTGAATTGGAAGCGGGCGTCATCGATACATTTCTGACACACTTCTTCTTCATGATAGAAATTGACACTGATTTTCGACTCCCCCGGTAATAGTTCGAAATCCTTAGAAACTCTTCGTGCTTTGTATGACTGTAATTCCTCTTTCCTCTTCGTCTTACCACTGCTATCGAGAAAATGTACACAAATATATAACTCGTAACCCATATTGAGCACCAGCTGATTCTGTCGAATTGAGGTTTTGCAGTCTAGCTCGATATGATGAAGACTGTATACAACCTCGAGCTCAGAACAGTCCATTCGTTCTCTGCCCCTCTCTTTACGCGCACCATCTCTCTCCCGATCCCTGTACACGATTTTTGACTACGCCAGCTCGTGGTACAGTGCAGTTAAGTGTAGAAACTCGTCAGAGCTGTGTCGTCACAAAAAAGAGGGTCATCCGATTCTGTTTGGAGAAAGAAACGAGAAGAATGGATCAGCCCTTTGATCCCCGAGCAGTGACGTATCAAGAGTATTGTGGAGTTAAAAGAATTTTCGAATCGAAGGACGCATTGATGGCTCTCGATCCAAAACTCAGGGAGCTGCGCAATGTGAACTATTGCATACGATTTAACGATCCTCCAGACGTGCGCAAATTTGTAATTGTCGATAAGCAGACCGATAAAATATTGTTCCGAGTATTTTATAAAAACTCATACTATGATGGATATGTTTCCGTTGATAAAATTGAACAGCCTCGATTGGGTTAGAGCGAAATAGTATATTACGCAACTAGGGAGTAAAGTGGGCCTTTTACTCCCGGGTGTGTATTATCGCTCGAGGCGAAGCCGAGAGCGATAAACACACGGGAGTTTGAGG
Organism: Eretmocerus hayati; assembly: GCA_029851415.1. Taxonomy (NCBI): domain Eukaryota; kingdom Metazoa; phylum Arthropoda; class Insecta; order Hymenoptera; family Aphelinidae; genus Eretmocerus; species Eretmocerus hayati. The sequence goes on from CM056744.1 coordinate 47,967,284, forward strand.
CCCACTTTACTCCCGAGTAGCGTATGCTATTTTTTAGCATAGTGGGAGTAAAGCACGTCCCTTGATTATTGCAAATTAATCAAAAATCCGTCATACATTCGCCGTAGCAGACAGAATCTGACGCACGGCTTTGCTGATATGCGCATGCTCAAATGCGCCGGCTGCGCCGCGCTCTCCAAGTCTCTTGTATACATATATATAATATACATATATATTCTCTCTCACTCGCTCTGATGTGCAGCGACTAGTCGTCGGCTACTCGGCTGTCGACATTTCTGATATCTCGCGTGACGGCTTGTCTGTTTTCCTTGGGTTTTTCTGTGCTCTGGATCGCGATTTTATACACATTCATGATTGTTCTTTATCTCGAGAAAAATTTGGAGTTCAACAGTTAATCGTCGTGATGGACTTTTCTGGTGACGAATCAGAGTATGATGAGGTGAAAGCAGAACGTTTCCATGCCGTATTCAAATATGAGGATATTGAGAAGTTTTTGAGGGAAGCGGATGATTTGATTTATCTAGAAATGAAGGTTTGTATAGAATAATATATTATGAAACATAGTGAAACTTTTTCTCTGAACATATATGAAGATGTGTGGAACTTCATCTAATGGGTGTCATCTTTTCAGGTGATTTTAGTTTTTGGGATATGTGGTGGTATGACATGTGATGACATGGTGGAGTTGCAATTGTCTAATGTAAGCAACATAGCTTCTCCAACAAGAAACCATCAAGATGATCAGAATCTGTTACAGTATAACGTGACTATCACTGATGCCAAAACGTCTGCTCCAAGAAGTTTCGTCATTGATTCAATATACTATTCCATCGTTCAGGACTATATTGCTTTGAGACCGATCAACTGTGACAGCTCCAAGTTTTTCTTATCATACTCCAATGGTCAATGCTCAGGACAGAATATGGAGAGAAACAGGCCTGGTGAAGTTGCCAGAAGTATTGCTGCATATTTGGGCTTGAAAAATCCAAGTGATTTTACAGGACTCAGCTTTAGAAGGACTGCAGCAGCTTTACGTACAAAAGCTGTCAAGTCGTTTAGAGATTGGTCATCTAAAACTGTGGCCTACGAATACATAGAGAAATCTAATAACCATACGTTCTAGATTTTACAAGGAATCATTGTAGATGCTAACAAAACTTTGAAAGCAATGACTCTGCACGCGTGCTGTACATGATTGTGCATCACATCTAATTTTGAAAATATCTCTCATGTTTTGGTGAAATTGTGATTGTAATCAAATAAGTGTGTGTGCTAGTACAATTTTGTCAATGAAATTATAAGATTGAGTAATATTCTCCTTTGTTTCTTGACATAACATTTTTTATAAGATCAAAGATTATCCTTGTCAGTGGAATGATATTGTCGAATATTATATTTCTTTGCTTTCTGATAGTGCATGGCTTATAAAACTCATGAAATTGTTTTAAAGTGTCTTTATTAAATGTTTCAATTTTCTGACATGTAATTTTGTATCTCCACATTGTAATAAGTTGATTTTGTACGAATGGATGAGATTTTAAATCCAAATCCAGTGACTTTAACTTGACACATTCCAGCAATGTTTTGTTTTTATGCCTCACCACAATGAATTGTATCATCCTGAGGATCAGTGAAATTGCTGTTGTAGTCAAAAAGTGTTTGAAACCTTTATTATTCTTGTGACTCGAATGATATTATACTATGTTCTTTAAAATTGAGTTTTACTGGATTAGATGATGCTGTCTTTTGAATTACAGAGGAATGACAATCGTTGCCAAAAAATTGTAGGTAAACAAAGAAGAGTTTGTAACCTAAATTATTTTTGTACTTGAAATGGTACTTTAGCTGTAGATAATAATCTCATTATTCCCTGTTTTGTACCAATACATGACAAATAAAAATAATGCTAAAATATTCTTATTCATTCAATGTTTGCAATTGCAATCTAAACACCTGTTTCATTGTAAGCTCAACTCATTTCACTTGTCAGTCTCAAATATTTATGACATATTTCAACTCATCCTCGGGGTTCGTTTAGAATGCAAAAAATTTGCATCTCTCGATTTCTTACTTATCCGCCTATTTATTCATTCAATAAAAAGAAACTGTGGTAAATTGGTGTGCATCTGATACATTTATACGAGAAAAATTTATTCTAACAACCAAGTTGATGGACGAAACGTTGGCAATAGTTGTATCCGTCTGATTAATGAATTTTTTAAAAGTCAATAAACGGCACGTTTTTCTATTTCACATCCTTCATTTGTAAACAAGCATCGGTATTATCGGGACTCTCTTTCCCAACAGCCACAGAGTTGCGCGAGTCTAGAGGGCGTGAGTGACTTATGTAGACGTATACTGCTTCAGTAAACAACTCCTTCCGTGGGGGAGTTGGTAGGGCGATGGACTCCAGACCTGAAGGTCGTGAGTTCAAATCCCAGTCACGTCAAAATTTTTTTTCGGCGGTAAATTACTGCCGGGACTAAAGTGTCGTGCAGGGAGAAAAAGCCTCACTTTACTCCCTACAATCGGGGTTTGAAAGACGTACTTTACTCCCACTATGCTGAAAAAATAAATCTGCCTCCACGACAATAAATGTTGTTCATATCATTGTCTTACACATGTGCCTTTGCCAAAACGGTCCAACAATGAATCTCAAGTAGCTCGATTCACCTTGAATATTTTTACATACCAATTGTCTGACCGAGACGATAGAAGATGAGAGTGGAAAGAGGCAAAGATGAGAGCAAGTAGAGCGTGTATAATACGATGGATTTTGCTCACAAATTTGCAGTTGTCAAAGTGCAGAGTTGCGCTACGAACATGTCGATTACCGTCCCATTGCTAGCCGAGGAAAGTCATAAACTTTTATCAAAATTCGACGAAGTGAACCTTGAGGACCTCAGTCGACTGGATCCTAAGCCCGTTTCAGTGCTGCGAAAGAAGTTTCAAGTTTTGATCAAACGTATTTCAGATATTTTGAAACACAAAACAATTCTTTTAAAAGGGCCGACAGGATGTAGAGCTCGACTGGAAACTCTGCACAACGAATTGAAATCGAAAGAAATAATACTGCAGAATATATTCCATTCGCGGTCAAGAGCGGAGTTGGGAGATCTTATCTTTTTCGAAGGAGAGTCAGCCTTCAAAAATCGAATCAGAACTGGCATTGTTGGCAATATTTCTTATCGAGATTGTATGCTTTTTCTCAATGATTCTAGACCACTCGTTTTGAAATATTTACGCCCGATAATCAAGAATTATAAATCGGTCAAAGTGAATTTGGTGTTTAATGCATATTTTAAGATTAAAGATGAAAACTCGTCTATAAAACATTTTCAAACTCTTTATGAAAATCTGCTGTACCCGACAAAATTGAATAAGTGGTATGACGAGTCGTTGAGATTTCTGGATCGCGAGCTATCGGATTATGAAGATTCTGGAAGTGGATGGACGCTCGAAGAGATTCTGTCACTGAAAATCAATGTTGTGAAGACGAACTTGTTGAGAGGATCTGGTCACATTGAACTTCCCAAATGGATCAGAGATAAGCATGCTGTGGTGAACATACAAACGAACGAATCTGATTGCTTTGCCTGGGCAGTCCTTGTAGGGCTGTTCCCGCACAAGGCTCGCGCTACACGCCAAAATTCAACGTCAAGTTATCCCCATTACAAGCATCATTTGAAGTTGAAGGGTATAGAATTTCCCGTGAAAATCAAGTCAATTCCCAAGTTTGAAAATCAAAATCCAAAAATTTCTGTTAATGTCTACGGCGTAGATTTGGAGAAGAACAAGTTTTACCCGTTATATCTGTCAGACGATGAGAAATTGATACATGTGAATTTGCTCTTGATTCAAATTCATGATCAATATCATTATTGCTTCATCAAGAGCCTATCACGCTTAATTTCCAAACAAGTCACTAACTGTCGACATAAAATTCACCTGTGTAATAGATGTTTACATTTTTTCCACTCAGAATCGAAATTGAGTATTCATAGAGAAAGATGTATATCAAAGAACAAATGCGCAATCACTACTCCTTTAGAGGATGAAAAGTACTTGAAATTTTCAAATTTCTACAAGGGACAACCCGTCCCTTACGTAGTCTATGGGGATTTCGAAGCACTTCTACAAGAGGCCAACGAGAAATATTTCATGGACTCTGACGATATAAATTTGAAGAAGCTTTACCGATTGAAGGTAGTGCAGAACGCATTCCAGAAACATGTGGCCTACAGTGTGGGTTACTATCTACATTCGATATACGATCAAAATAAATGCAAGTATAGCTTCAAGAGAGGGAAAGAATGTATTGACTGGTTCTCACAACAACTACAAGAAATTGCGCATCAAGTTGAGCATGTGAGTATCAGACGGATTTGTTGCAATTTACAGTAGTCCAATCTACTCCGCTCATTACAAATGGAATTCACAGGAGCTCAAAAACCCTATCCCACTGATAATGTCTGATGAAGACGAGGAAAAATTTCGAAATTGCACGCATTGCCACATTCGCCAGAAGCCCTTCAATAAGGAGACAGATGGAGAGAATCGACCTGTCAGAGATCACAATCATTTTACAGGTATGCAAAATAGTCGGGTCTCAATCGGAATTGTTTCATAAAAAAAAAAAAAAAAAAAAAAAATCATAAATTTACTTCCAGGTGAATTTCGTTCAGCAGCTCATTCATTTTGTAATCTAAACTACCGAAATGTTTACAATATTCCCGTGGTGATCCATAATGGCGCCCGCTATGATAATCACCTACTGATAAGGAGTATTGCAAACAGCATCCCGGGTGAGATAAAGGTCATACCTCGCAATACAGAAAATTACATCTGCTTCTTCAAAATGATACCTGGTACTCGCATAAGACTGTCTTTCATAGATTCAATAAAATTTTTGAACGAAAAATTGGACAAGTTGGGAAGCTATTTACCGACTCATGATAAGAACATTCTGTACAACAATTTCCGCGAGCAGATTGATGAGATTTCGCAAAGGAAGAATATGAAAGCTGAGGACGTATTCAAACTCGTTGAAAAGAAATCGTTCTTCCCTTACGATTATGTCAATAGCCTCTCGCGATTGAGAGAGAAGAAAATTCCCGAGAGGAGCGAATTTTTCAATATTCTGACTGATACAAATATAACCGAGGCTGATTACACACATGCGTGTAGAGTATGGGACACATTCGATTGCCGCAACTTGGGTGAATATTCGGATTTATATTTGAAAATTGACGTTTGTCTTCTGAGCGATATCTTTGAGAATTTTCGCCAGAGTTGCCGAGAAAACTACTCGCTGGACCCCGCTCATTATTGCACACTGCCAAGCTATGCAATGGATGTCATGCTTTTGAAAACCGGTGTAACGCTGGAATTACTCACCGATTTGGACATGATATTATTCTTTGAAGGTGGCATAAGAGGTGGGCTCAGTCAGGTTTCAATGCACTGGGTCAAGGCTAATAATATTTATATGAAAGATTATGATCCCGCCCAAGAAACTTCAACAATTGCATACATTGACATGAACAACATGTATGGAAAGAGCATGACCTTCAAATTACCATACCAGAATTTTGAGTGGGTCGAAGATACATCAGGATTTGATGTGATGTCAATCGACGATGAGTCAGATGTAGGATATATCTTGGAGGTGAATCTTACATACCCCAAGGAACTGCACGAATTACACGCAGATTTTCCATTTTGCCCAGAAAAAATGGTACCCCCCGATAGCATGAGTGATAATGAGAAGCTAATGGCAACTCTCTACGATAAACAAGATTACATTCTACATTATCGCTCTCTGAAGCAAGCAATGAAGTTCGGGTTGCACGCCGAAATCAAGCGTGTACTGAAATTCGATCAGACAGATTGGCTGGCTAGTTACATCCACATGAACACTCGTTTAAGACAGCAAAGCACTAATTCGTTCTCCGCTAATCTATTCAAATTGATGAATAATGCAGTATTTGGAAAATGCATGGAGAACGTTCGCTCTAGAGTCGATTTGAAGATACTGAGACGGTGGAAGGGGAGGTACGGGGTCGAATCGTACGTCTCCCTCCCCCATTTCAAGAGGATGACTATATTTGACAGCAATTTGGTCTCTGTAGAGTTAGCCCAAATTAGCATAAATTCAAATAAGCCACTTTACGCTGGCCAAGCCATATTGGACCTATCGAAATGTCTAATGTATGATTTTTATTATGGATTCATGAGAGAAAAATTTAAAGATTGCCCAAATAATTGCAAGCTTGCATATTCTGACACAGATTCCCTGATAATGAAGCTTGATTCTTGCGATTTTTACGCCGATATCGTTAAGAACAACAGTGAGAAATTTGACACAAGTAATTTCCCCATCGACAATCAGTTTGGTATCATCCCACAGAATAAACAAGTCCTGGGCTTGATGAAAGTAGAGTACGGACCGAGAATCATTCGTGAGGCTGTATTCATTCGATCGAAATCGTATAGCATACACATGGATGACGAAGAAGAGAAAAACGTCGGGAAAGGAATAAACAGAAGTGTGCTGAGGAACAAGATAGATTTTCAAGATTACAAACGTTGTCTCTTCGAAAGGGAGTACATGTACTGCGATCAAAACAATATTGTATCAAAAAATCATCACCTGTTCACCGTTAAAGAGAGAAAATTGGCTATAAATCCATTCGATGATAAGCGTGTGACTTGCGATGACCACATTCATACTTTCGCACACGGAGACTTCCGTCTAGAATAAAACGATGATGCTATATACTTGTGAGTTAATTCATTGATGACCCCGATCCATTTTAGTGTATTGAATTATGATAAGCCTGATATTATGGTGCGATTGGTGCGCACTCATTCATATCTAGGGGATAAATGATTCAACAGACTATTAAAGTTGCACACATTTTATTGGTCACGCGATTATTGTCAATTGTCATAAGTGATTAACATTTTAGTTTTTCAAATGTTTTTGGATATTTGTCTCCAGTTTCAAGAATTTTTCAAGAGCGTCACGAATTATTCTCCTGTTGTCATCAATTTTTCGTTCGAGACTCTGATTATTCTGAGGCTCTTTCTTAATTTCATCTTGAAGTGATTCGATGGTCTTTCCAAATGATTTCAACTGATCCTTGAACGTATCCAGTATACCGTAAATGGTACTGTCCTTCACTTCCAACTCGTTCTTGGTTTCTGTCATTCTGCTGATTATTTTAGCCTGCCTGTCAATCAATTCGTCCATGTAAGCTCGGGTGTCATTGTATTTGAAATCCATATGAGCAATATCTCGATCTAATCTCTCAACCAAACCCTGAGTTTTTTGCTTCAATCCGATTATTTCTGAAGTCAGATGACCCGCAACAATCCGATGAATTCCACTCAATTCATCTTGCATGTATTCTTTGAGAACTTTGAAATCTGAAACAGTTGTCGCGCAAATCTTGGCAATCTTTTCGTACTGTTCCATCGAATACACCATTTTTTCCTCCAACCCTTCAAGTCTGTCCTCAATTTTTGAAAATTTCTCCCCAGAGATTTTAGCATGGTCACTGAACAATTTCACAGCATCGTTCACATGATTCTTGTAGAACAAATTATCGACTTCAGCTCGCATCAATTTATCCTTGGCCTCTTGCAACATCCCTTCATTCTTCTTGAATTTCGCGTAAAATCCATCCATTCTCTTCTCACGATCTTGGTTTTGTTTTTCAATATTTTGCATTTTTGATATGATGTCATTGGTGAACGAGTTGAATTCAGATTTGAATTTGTCGTGCTCTTCCATTGCTCTGGTGTAATATGCTTTCTTATCTTTGAAATCCGCTGGAAATGTAGAGTCTCATTAGACATACCATCTCGTTTGCTCTAGTAACAGTAGTACACTTGAATCGATAGCTTACCAATCATTGCATCAAGTATCTTTCCATCATCCGCCATCTTATCAACGTCTTTCGACAATGACGGAGCGATTTGTCTCGTTGACGCGCTTGGACTCATTTTTCCACTCAATTTTATAGATAGGTCCTCCTTCTTGTGATCTCGAATGGATAATACCAGTGACCATAGGAATTTTGAACTATTTATACTATGTACCCCCCTTCTTTCAGTTCTTCAATTATATTCAATATCTCATTTTCCAAATTTGTATTGCCCGCTGCCGTCGATCTCAGCAATAATTCTAACCGTTGCACGAGCTCATACACATCGTTCCAGTACACATAATCGGCGGGAGAACTGGTATTATCATGTAGCGTCATCGAATCTCTCCTTTGAACTTTATTCAACAGATCTCTCAATCCTGCCCCAGATTGACTCACTGCGTCACTCATTCTGAATAACGGCTGTATAATCTCTTTGTATTTCCAGCTTCTGCTACTTTTTATGCGCCCATCTGGACGATTGTCTCTTTTATGTGCTGACGTTGCGTCCAAAATCTTCCTATACTGCATAAGATCGTTGGAAGTGTAATTTTTTGGCTGAGACTTGAAAATCAGTTCAAAAATTCCCCGAGTCCCTTGGATGGCGAGCTTGTCCCCTATCAATATTCTATCGTCCCCTCTCCCAAAATCTAAGGCCATATTTCCGATTTTTAATTTATTCATATCGTAATATGGTCCAAAAACGGTATCGGATTCAGTACTTTTTTTGAAGAAATCTGACATATAAGTGTGCGACAGAAGCCCCAAATTTTTTTGAGAATAATCAAGGAATTCGTTCCACTCTCTCGGGTTCTCGACCACTTCTTGTATAGATCTTTCTAACAAGTTTGCTTCGCGAGACTGTTGGGAAGTTGAAGCTGCAGTTAACGACGAATCACGATGGAATGAAGTATCGGAATCTCTTTGAGCCAACAGAGAGTGCCCCACCCTTGCAGACGAAGGGATCGTACCCTGAACTTTCGCAAGATTCCGCGGAGATTTCATCACAGTTTCTGAGTCATCGTTGCTATCATACACATCATCGTGAGAATCATCCACATTGGACGATATTGTTGACATATTTTTTTTAAGGAAATCTTCTTTTTTCACTCTTGCATTATCACTCAGCTGACCCAGTGCTCGAGTATTGGTGACTAGTTTTTCCAACGGTTCGACAAGAGGAGCTAAATTTTCAACATTCTCGCTACGATGCTCAATCTGTCCAATCTTGAAGGCTCTGTGTTTTTTCCGAATCATGTCGCTTGTTTTCGCAATTTCACGTTTCATACTCTCATTTCTCAGATCTTTGTCTATCTTGTTCTCATTCCCCGTCTTTTTCTTTTTCCTCTTTCTACTATCATCACTCCGTCTCCGAATCACACGTTTGATGGGCTTGTTTTTCACTCTTGCCATAATGACGTCTCATGCGCGACTGGCGACTTTAAATGATGATGTATTCATTGATACCCCGGCGATATCTACCCTCATTTAAAGGATCGTCCTTGACAATCGTGAGAAATCCGTTTTTGAAATGCCAACACGCTGAACAAATTTCTTTAAACTGATCGAAATTCATGTCAGAGTTGACATGGTTTCGATAAATGTGTCTCAGATTACCCTCATCTTGACTGAATAACATCAACACATTTGCGTTGTCTCGAACCAAAAGCTTTGGGACGCATGCGTAGGACTGCGCTAAAAAGAAAGAATCGACTCTTGCATGCCTACCCATAGAGAAAAATGAGGCTACGATTCGCTGATTTTGACAAGAAACGTCATCAAAAATGAATATGGAGTCTGGTCGAGCCTCGCTAGGCTGGATTATCTCAGTATTATTTGTGAAAGTGTAGTAATTTATCCCGTCATCGGCCAAGTTGCTCATGATTCTCTCCAAATATTGATATTTTGGTTGATTGAGTGATTTAGAATAGATATACACATTATCAAACGTGAGTCCATTTGGGCTAATGATGAGATTCAACAATAAATTCGTTTTACCGGATCCTGATGAACCGCAGATCAAACAGCGAATGGCGTTTGGCAAGAGTTTTCCATGACGTTTTCTCTCCTCTGATTCTCCTGTTGGTAGAATGAGATTATTCGGAATGGAATATGCATCGCTCTGCTTGACGAATCTCATAATTGCGTAGGATTATGACCTCGACTAGGCTTATTTCGACATGTCAGGGGGTATAAATACCCTATTCGGGCACGCTCTCTCCTCAGTTTTCGATCGTATCTCTGGTCAGTGACATGTGCAATTTTGATGTCATCTGCTAGAGGCAAAGGACTCGTTAACCGACTCATTAATAGCCTGCCCTTCGAGCTCCATTTGCCCGGCTATAATTTTTGCGGTCCTGGAACAAAGCTCCAGCAGAGGTTAGCCCGGGGAGACAAGGCTATAAACCCTCTCGACCAGGCCTGTTTAACTCATGATATAGCGTATCATCGCAAAAAAGACCTTGCAGAGCGTCACAAAGCTGATTTAGAACTTCAAATTGCTGCTGAGCAACGTGCGACGAGCAAGAGCGCTCCATTTCTCGAAAAACTTGCGGCCACTGGTGTAGCTAGTGCGATGAGAGCCAAACAAAAGTTCGGTATGGGTATGGGTAAGAAGAAGAAGGTAAAGAGAGGGAAAAATAAGAATCGAAGCTCACGCAAACAACCACTGCGCGAATTATTACTTGCTAAACGCGGTGGATTTCTTGTACCTGCGCTCGCCACTATTGGGGCACTCGGATCATTAGCTAGTGGCGCCGCCAATATATTCAAATCTGCCAGCACCGTTCGCACTAACAATAAAAAATTAGCTGAGATGATACGTCATAACAAAGCTCTCGAGGGCAAGGGGTTGTATCTGAATCCGTACAGGAGAGGAGGTGCTTTAATAAAAAAAAAAAGCCGGTCCGCGAGAAGAAGAAGAGGGAAAAAGTGATGGGAATGAGTGGGCGTGAAATTGTGAAGTTGGCAAAAAATATTCCATATTTCAGAGGAGTATTCACGCGCACAAGCTTGCCCAAACCTCCTGCACGACTCAACGAGAGCTTCATCGTTAATTTATGCGGGAATGGTAAGGGTACTCATTGGGTAGCAGTGAAAAAGCGAGGCAGACATATTGACTACTATGACTCGTTTGGAAATTTAAAACCATTCCGCGAGCTGGTTCAATATTTCAGAAAAAATGATCCAAATTGTCAAATAGAGTACAATCGAGGTCAACAACAAACCTATCGACAGAGTAACTGTGGTCAATTATGCCTCAAATTTCTCAAGCAAAATGAATAAATACGGGAATAACGTCTCATAGTAATCAGTCATGTCGAACCTTTACATGTTATCGGGTCAATGATCGATTCTTGAACACCCCGTTTATCCCGCTATAAAGGACGGTCAGAACTACGAATTAGGTTTAATCAATTTCAGCACATACAATTCCATTCCAAACATCGATGCGAGCAACAATAAATTTTATTACGGAAATGGTCAAGTGTTGGAGATCCCAATCGGTTCTTATGAACTAAGTGATATTGAAGAGTGGTTGCGTTCGGAAATCACTGTACGTAGCGGCGTTGTAGTAGTGGGTGCAAATGAGCCCAAACTCGTCAAAAAAGAGGAAAAATACCCGATTGTTATCAGAGGTAACAGAAACACGTTGAAAACAGAGATATTTAGTCATTTCGACATTGATTTTTCCAAGCCCAATAACATCGGAGCATTGCTCGGATTTTGTAGGAAATCAGAACTTGGAACAGTTTTGAAATCTATGCAGTGGCATGAGTCCACTTACCCGGTGAATATCATTAAAGCTAATGTCATACGAGTAGACTGTGATATTGTTACCGGCTCATACTTGAATGGGCAAGAGAGCCACACACTTCACTCATTTTCGCCGTCAGTACCCGTTGGCTACAAAATAACTATAGTTCCTTCACCCGTAATATATCTTCCAGTTGGAGTTAGTACTATACAGAACATCGTCGTATCAATCTGTGATTTGAACGGGGACGTTGCAAATTTTCGCGAGGAAGAAATTACATTGAACATTCATCTGAGGAAAAAGGGGAGGGAATGATCATATATAACGCAGCTCACCTGCCACAGGCACTCATTCGCAAACGAAATCAGTCTAGAGCGAGACATCGTGCGTGCACAAAAAAGGGCAGTATCCTCAGTCGGCGCAACGTATCATTCTTGCGTTCACTCGGTTTCATGGTTCGTAAAAATGGCAACAATGGCACTAGCTGGAAACCTGCTTGATATTCTCGCAAGACCTCAAATGGATGAGAGCATCACAAAGAGAGACGTAAGATTCTATTCGCCTTACAATCTCATGAATTTCCATTTGAACGATGAAATTAGAATCGTGATAAATTCAAACGATTTATACTTATTGCCGAGCCAAAGTTACCTTTATATAGAGGGTACGATAGATTTCGAGAATGAAGACCACATTGTGGCCGTCAATAATTTTGTCTCATATTTATTCGACGAAATTCGACTCGAACTGAATGGTGTTGAAATTGATGCGATCAAAAATGTTGGTATAACGTCAACTCTCAAGTATTACTTGTCGCTCTCACCCCAAGAAGAAGGCTCTGCGTCGAGTGGTGGCTGGGATACGAGTAATTTTACAATAACGCCGGCTCACAAATTTAATTTCTGTTTACCCTTGCATAGACTTTTGTGGTTTTGCGAAGATTATAGGAAAATCATCATTCATGCAAAGCTCGAGTTAATATTGATTAGAGCCAAGTCGGACGATAATTGTTTCGTCGTCACGAAAGATACTTGCAATCCTACCGTAACGTTATCTAGATTACAGTGGTGTGTTCCACACATTATTCTCAATGATATAGTGAAGTTGAATATGCTCATAATAGTGGAACGGAACGCGTTTGTACCAATTTATTTTAGGTGCTGGGAGCTCATTGAGCTACCCATGCTTCAAGAGGCAGACAAGCATGTTTGGGCAGTCAAATCCACGAATCAGTTAGAAAAGCCGAGATATGTGATACTAGCTCTCCAAACTCAACGCAAGAATAATAAAAAAGCATACGCAACACGTTTTGATCATTGCAAACTTCCAAACGTGAAACTCTTCCTGAATTCAGAAATCTACCCATACGAATCACTGAATATCGATTGGGTGTCGAAAAAGAACACCGCCCTACTATATCAAATGTACAAATCATTTCGGAGATCTTACTACAATACGGCAGAAGATGTGAGCTTATTCAAAAGGAGTGATTTTGAGGATAACTATCCTTTTGTCGTGATTGATTGCTCGCGCCAAGTCGAGTCCCTTAAGAACGCAGTCGTGGACATACGTCTGGAATTTGAAACGAAAGGAAATATTCCGAAAAATACGTGCGCTTTCTGCTTAATCATGCATGATAAGATTCTCGAGTATAGCCCAATGACCAATATTGTCCACAAGATCATTTGAATGAATCACAATTCTCATCGGTTAGCAGCAGCAGCAAGAAGAAGGAGAAGAATCGGAAGAGGACGAAGGAGACGAGGTATCTTCAGATCAAAGTGGCAGCTCAAGATCCAAGCTATTCTTGACGCATGCAAATCAATCCATCTGCACCGAGCCAAACATCATATTCATCGATTTGGAAGGATTCGTCGTCGGTGGCAAAACTTTTGTGGTGAAGGAAGCTGCTGTACTCGATTATGTTCGGTATCACGATGGTGATGTGGGTGGGCTAGCCCATTATTTATTCGCCCCACCATTCGAATTTGCAAACTTATCATGGAGAGATTCGCGAAGGGTGCGCTACGCAACTAATTATGAACATAATTTAAAATGGAGCAAAGGAAATAAACCTTGGTTCTCGAAAACTAAACTGATTGGGAGAATTTTCGAAGAAGCTTGGTCGACGAATAAAGCAACATGTGTCTACGTCTCTTCAGAAGAAAAAAAAACGGTGGCTGACAGACATCTTGCCAGCGTTCTTCGTGAATAATCCGAAGTTCATCATAAGAAATATATTCGGCGAGCACAACATCGACCTGATGAATTACTATGCAGATGACTATGAATATTCAGAATGTCCGTATCACGACAATACGCAATATAAGTGTACTTTGAGAAGTGTACAATTCATGGCTCATCTTAAGTATAACATGATGTCTAGCTCAGTTCAATAAATTACTCGAATAAGAAATATGTAATGTATAATGTCAGATCCCCACTCCCCAATCGTTCTTCTCACTAGATGAGTATAAAAGGCTAGAACTCGTCTGATTAATGTCAGTGGCGAAATGAATATAGATAAGTTTGGGGGTTCCACAGGCGTGGGCGTTGGTATTTTCAACGAGACATCTTTGACAAATCACAGACTCAAGCTCGGTGAAATTGCGCTAAAAGTGGAAATTTTGCATGACCAATTCCAGAAGCTTGTGGGCGAGATTGATGCAAAATTTCGAGAAAGAGATCTTGATCACGAAAAAAATTACGCAAATATACGAAATGGGCTTCAAATAGCGATGGAGAATCTCAAAGATAATAAAATCAAAATAATCGATTTGCAACAATGGCGGGAGAGAGAGTTAGCGAAAGAAAATGAATGAGTACAGCCCAGAAAAGATTCAACTTGTGCGAGAGCTGCACGCACCAGCTAGACGAAATTTTCTTCGCCGACGGGTTGAACTGAGAGATGTAGACGAATTATGGCACATGGATTTGGCTGTCATGATTCAGTATGCAAAAGTGAATAGGAATTACAAATATATCTTAGTTGTTATAGATGCGTTCTCCAAACACGCTTGGGCAGAGTCTCTCAGATCCAAATCCGGTCCAGATGTTACAAAAGCCTTTCAAAATATACTCAAAAGAGCAAACCGGGTGCCTAAAAATTTGCAAGCTGACAAGGGTAAGGAATTTTATAACAAGGACTTTTTGAATCTTGTAGAGAAGAACGGTATCAACTTCTATTCCACGTATAGTTTGACTAAAGCGTGTTTCGTAGAGAGAATGATCCGGAGTTTGAAAGAAAAATTATTCAAAATTTTCTCGCTGCGCGGATCTTACAAATGGATTGATGTATTACCAGACGTGCTGGATGAGTACAATAAACACACGATCCATCGAACCATTGGCATGAAACCTTTCGACGTCTGGAAAAAATCTTCAAAACAGAGAGATATTGTCTCGAAGCTCCTATCCACAGTATACTGTAGAAGGGATGCTGTTCAGAAACACAAATTCAAACTGGGTGACGATGTGAGAGTATCTAAAAATAAATCGATATTCGATAAATCTTACACGGGCAATTGGGGCACAGAGATATTCAAAGTAATTCGAGTGCAAAATACAAACCCAGTCACTTATTTACTCCAAGATAGCGACGGTGCACGAATAGCGGGAGCATTTTACGAGCAAGAGCTCGCTTCCGTAAGAGACCCGAGCGTCTATCTCGTTGAGAAGATCTTGAAACGCAAAGGTGATCAAGTTCTCATTAAATGGCTAGGCTTACCGGAGAAACAAAATAGTTGGATACGCAAGACGGATCTTGTCTAAATATTTCGTGAATCAGATTTCTAATGAATGAATTTTGGTAATTCAACAATTTGTGAGGCGGGTGAAATTATTAACATTCAATCCGATCCTACTCATATGAAAAAAAAAAGTTAAAAATTCTAATACAGACTCAAGGGAGCATCCCCATGAACGCACTTGGGTATACAAAATCCTGGCAAGCGCTCATATTGGCTTTGAACCGCTCGATTTTTTGTCTCATAGACAGAGGCTTTTGAGGCTCCCGGATTTATTCGAGAGCTCCTCGACATCCGAGTAAAACGGAATAATATTGGATTCAGAATAACGTTGGATTCTTCTCATCGAAATTCTTGTTAGTGCATTAAAATTCTTCGAATTTTGATGATGTCCGTCAACAATTATGCACAAGTCTGAGTGATTATTTTGCATATTATAACATGAGACGTCTGCAGTGGATCGCGCAGCATCCCAAAACGTTGATTTTTCTCCTCTTTGACATGTATTTCAGGCAATGAAATTCATTCTTGATTTGTCCCACCGATCGCTCACGGCAGAGTTGCAGTGGGAGCAATTGTTGCATCTGCCCAAATCATCCCCACTTTCCTGTATCATGAGGGTTATATATAAAGTCATTGAATGACTGCCACATAATTCACGATGTCGTGGCAAAGTGTGAATCGGGCGGGTAAATTCGCGCCCACGGTAAAACTCAATACCCTTAGCACAAAAATTCGATATCGCGTTCTTCAGGGGAAGATCATTGATAGTGGCTGGGGCGATAGTCTCGCCCTAACCCTGTGCGATCCGACTAGTAAAAAAAAGAAGAAATTTACAGTGTACGCGCCCAAGTGCACTTTAGAATCGATATCCGAAGATAAAGAACATTACTTGCGTAAACTCAATAAGAAAGGTGGCACAACGCATTGTAGATACAGTCCGATCGGGAAATATAATAGAATCAAGTTCTACGACACTGTAGACGAGGAATCTGAATCGAGTGATAGTGAGGAGGAGGAGGAACGGGGAGAAGAAGGAGAAGAGCGAGTGACTATCGATCCAGGAACATCGCCAAAGCAAGAATAAAGTTATGGATTCGGGTTGTTGGATTCCTGCGGCGACAGGTGGTGATATAAAAACATATATACCACCCTGTCCACCGGCCGTGCCTTTGTCACATTTTTCGCAAGGCAATGAAGGCAGCAGTATGGCTATGTCTTCAAACGACCAAAATTTCATAAACCTCGAATCAACGCAAAATCAAGGATCATTACCACCATCACTGGCCCATGTTCTGCCCATAACAAACGTGAGCGCACCCAACACCAACACAGCATCCAGAAAGAGGAGATTGTCGTTCTCGGATATTCCTACACCACCGACGCAATCACCGAGGGGATCTATGACCGACAGCGCTGGTTCCAACGAAGAGGAGGAGGATGACTATACTTCCGAGTATGAGGATGAGGAACGAGAGACGTATAACATTGAAAAATCATCGAGTATCACGATCAAAACGAGGTAAATCATATTTTTGCTCATAAACTTGATAGAAAGAGCAAGTATGCTCATGGACATAAACTCGAGTCTAATATTGCTTCTTTATTCTGTCCAATTTCATAGCAAAAAGGAGATGAAGCATGTTAGTGAGCTGATGAGAGCTTGTCGGCAAACTATTCGAGTCGAAGTTCGAATGCTGATAAATGAAAAAGATTCCTCATTGGAGATAAACTTGAGAAGTGGTCGAAAAGGGTTAACATTAAGCAGAATGACATGGGACAAGCTTTCAGAAAATTTGCTGAGCCTCAAGAATGATAAAGACTGTAGGCAAAAATTATTGTCGGGTCATAATATTGGGTCGAACATTACTATGTATTTTGAGAAAAGAATGTACTATGAAAGAATAACGTTAGCTCATGAAAACTGTGAGATTTACTCTACTTTGGGAAATTTCCTGAATTTAACTGCGATGGACAGTTTCATCGAGTCAAAAGTTAATGAATACTCAGAATTAGATTTGAATCTGTCCAGAACGTTCAAATCTCTCAGAAAATTCTTGGAAAAGAGTGCGAGAGATAAAAAAATCAATCTCGACGATAAAATGCAAGTCATAAAGTTCTTGAATGATAGTCATAGAAACAATATGTCAGAATGTAGCGTCATAGCCAATTGCTTAGACGACATTTTATATAACATCAAAATAAAAATGAGAAGAGAACGATAAATATGTCCATAATGAGTGTTGGATATTTACAAATTCTACATATTCATGGTGTTGGTGAAAGTGGGTAAAATATGTATCAATGATTCATCATATCATGTATATCCGAGTGTTATTCTAGTCATAATTGATGAAAAATTACTATCTCATGTATATGACAGTAATTCAATAAAGCCGGTTTTGATCCGTCTAGTCCATTAATCAGCTTTTTCAGTGTTACAAAAAAATGAAAAGGCTGAATGATGGATCAAAGGGACGCAACAAATCAACGAGAAAAGATGCGAGTACACTGGCTGTGAACATTGCACTTCCAACAAAAAACTACTCTCGCTCACATTTCTTCGACCAGTCTATCTATTGAGTCAGGAATCTAGAGAGATCAGCCAGAAGATATGAGAGAAAGAGGAGAGCTTCTTCGAAAACTGAGAAACAAGGAGAAGGCTACCTCTTACCTTGTTCACTCTGGGCATGTAATTTTCATGGTTTATTAAATGCACTTAGTGAGCATAGAAAGAGGTAGTCCCGAGTCACAGCAAGAAGAGGAAAAGTCACCTGTTAAATTCCTAAAATTCGTCTGCAGCAAATCTCTTACATGATCTGGCTCGACCAATGTGAAAATACTTATTTATTGTTCATCCCAAACCATGATGAGATAGGCCACAGTTTGCATCGAGGAATGAGAGTTTCCGAGGTGAGCAGAAAGAAGAGAGAGAAATTTTGCTGCCCAGCGAGAAAAAGCTTCCGTCGCATGGTGAGCTCGATCGCTTTCAGGTATATTCGACTGCTGAAAAGACCAAGAAAAGATATTCAAAGCGACCAGCTCCAATACACCACTTTTGTCTCGTTTGTTAATACAATTCAATCAGTCAATGGTGGTGTGTGGACTATGGGAGCCGATTCCATCGAGATACGATTCGAGCATCTGGGATAATTTCCATATGCTTGAAATGCCGAGGTCTAGTTTTAAGGTATGCACGTTGGTCCATCCGACAGCGGCTGTACTAGATCTCGTCAGTATCCTATATCCATACGGTGAGCGAACATCGTTTAAGAATGGTTTTACCATTGCAACAACGTATTGCGTAAGTTTATGGATGTGAGTATTTGTGAAAGTGTTCAAATTGCAAAAAAGTGAAAAAGAGTGATTAAGTGTGCTTCCATTCCAGATATTGGTAGAATGGGGCTACCACGTCATCACGGTTTGACAGAAGGTGACTTACGCTCACTAGGTCGCTGGATCTTATATGCACGTACTACTGGGCGTAACAGGGATGAGTCTTGGAGAGAGCAATTGGAATACCATATCACTTCAGAGTATAGCTGGGGGATTGTCGAAGATACAAGTTTAGAAGAGCGAATATCATGCGCAGAATGCTTAGAGGTGAGTTGATTGCTCCACATTAGGTGATGCACTTTCAGTAATTAAAATACTTGGTCGAAATATAGGAGTTCACCATAACGATGTACAGGGACCCATCCCTGATTGAACAAGTAGGGCTGAACCGGGAAAGTGGTGGTGGCATCTTTTTGATGCCGATCTCAGGATACACGGTCGCACCGGTATTCTGCTTTAGATGTGGATTCGTACGTTTGATTTTTTTCAAAATAATTCCTCAAAGTACGAAAGAAGGAGATGCTAATTCTAAAATTTTGCATGTTAGATCGGCAGTCGCGAATATGTGTGCCCAGGCTTAATAATGGGCTTTGATCACCACCAAAGAGTCCGCGACAGCATCCCCGTTACTGAACATTTATATGAGGGAGAATGGATTGTCGATCAAACTCGATGCAGAATGGGGCATGTGAGTACAAAAAAAAAATCGGTCATCATTTTCGACTGAAGTAGTATCTCATTCTACGAATATTTTCACAGGCTGTCTCGTATACCATCCTTGAACACGAAGATAGATTATTTTATCCGCAAACTGATGCTTTTATTGGACGCAGATCCATTTTCACGATGGAAATCCCATCACTTTTGCCATGGGGCACCTCATTAACCTATGCATTAAAGTGTCCGTGTCATGCCGGATTTTTTGAAATACTGATAATTAAGAACCAAGTATTTTCAATTCTTGAAGCGCAAGATGAGATGCGCCGGGTCAATGTACATCCGAATCTTGACGATGACAACGATGATAATGATGAGGCGCAGTATGACATGCGTGAAAGGGATATATTCGAGTTACTTGAAGACGATGATGGTTATGATGGGGCATCATCATTATCATCATCATCATCATCATCACCCTAAGAAAAACACATTTTCGATTCGGTGTATGAAGTAATATATCTATATTATTCATCAAGTATCATGATAATATAACCAATTTGTCAGAATAAAAAAAGTTTGGAAAAATTTTGGATTATCGGTGAATGGTAGATCAAAATCTTGAATTCAGTATTCGGAGTAGAATACATTATTCGTCAGCGGCCATCATGGATATGCAGATGATTCAGAATACATTGTTTTTTCGAAGCCATGATGGGTATGTAAATTTATTCTCTCAATACTGCTGTACCAAATCGAGAACTTTCCGATATAACCACGAGAGCGCAACTAAAACTGTACTCACTCGAAAAATAATCATCAAATCGGCACCATTTTCCTCCAAGATAAACATCATAATGAGGCAAACTTCTTCGATCGGCCTCTGCTGCACTCGCCCGCATTGTAATGGATAAGCCATCACTGAAGCCGAGGCCGATCGCAGCTAACTGTGAACAAATCTGCACCATCTCTATCCAAAGGTAAACTTCTTTGGTCGGGCCCGCATAATAATAAATGAGCCATCATTAGTGCTGCGGTCAAGCGTAGCTACCTGTGGAGCTTCTCCGATCGGCGCGCATGGGTATGAATATATTATACTCGCGGCCCTATGGTGTTCTGTAACATCTCGGGTTCGAGATGCAGTCGCGTTAAAAGTGACTATTTACATCTCGTTTGTCCTCCAGACATGCAAATAAGGAAGTGAGAGAGAGAGAGAGAGAGAGAGAGAGAGAGAGAGATTGCATTGAATTGCGATTGCGTGTGGCTCATTCGCTTGACAACCGCGGGCACAGCAAGTAACCCGGGTACTTGCACCAGGTCAAGGGTTAATTTGCATAAAAGATGTATATATAGAACTGTACTGAGGCTGCACGACCTGGTGAATCCTCGTACTGGAGCTACCCTGGGGGGCGTCCTCGATATGAGGAGGTCCTCGTCGTGGGGTTCTGTTCCAGTAGAGGATTTATCACCAGCTTGTCGCAGAATCAGTACAGTTCTATCTACTAGGAAGGGATCGAGGGAGGGGAGGCGCATGGTACAGGGGAACTCATAAACTGGAATGTCACTGGTATATGGAGTAGGGATGAGGAGTTTTGGAACTATCCAGGAACTGCTGACTTCAACAGATGGTCAGGAACAAGGATAGGAAGTCAGAATTCTAATACTCCGACAAGTAAGTTACACAACAGTTTCCATTGTGGAATTATAAGAGCCCAAGTAGAACACGAGGAAGGTTGAGCTAAGGGTAGATTGTTCATTGATGTGAAGAAAAACTGGTGCTGTAATGGATGAGATGCACCAGAGACCATCTACTATTGCCTCATTGAGACTGTTGAAGACGAAGGAGGGAGGATGGAATGTATGGTTTCTCTACAACTCAGGAGAGTCAGAGAAGTTATGGAAATGTGCGGGGAGGGAGGGAGGATGTCGAAATCAAGATAGGGTGAGGATTCTGCATGCGATGGGACTGGATATACCCGGGGGCCTAGGGTGCCACTCGCACTTTCGAAATTCTTCCACATCTTCCTTTTCTTGCAGGTGTTTCATTCACCGGAATTTCCAATATGGTTGTACGCAATCCTTAGAGAGTAAGTGCCAGATGAGACCCACAACTAATTTCGAGAAGAAAAAAATTATTGGATAAATGAACGAAAGTGAGGCAATTCCCTCGAAAACCCAGTCCATTCCTGGGCTACACGGCTGGGATGAAGTTCATATATTCGTAGCAGCCAGATATCCAGGCTCTCTCGATCTTATGCATCAAGAGAGCTGCGGAGTACATTCTGCTCGAATCAGTTCTGAACCAACCCAGAATTTCCCTTTACGGGGTGATGTGAGATCTATGATAGGAATAGGATCATGCTGGAATTTGAGACCAGCGAACCGTCGATTCATTTACAAGCAATCTCCTAGATACATCAGCAATTGTCTTACTTTCTCCAATGGATCGATGATCTGAATTCCCTTTTCCAAATTCGTCCCCGCAAGGGGGGTTGAGGCACTTCGACGTATCAGCCCTGGAGTCTGGCGAGCTACCGATCCCAGTCAGGGCCCGCTGGAGCGTGGAAATTGCACATCTCCATCCGGCACTCCGAGAATAGGTCAGTCTAGAAACTCGCATTGGAATCGTCCCCAGGCGATAACAAGCGAGCCTGGACGGCTCATCCCTCAACTCGAGGGGCTCTCTGGGCTCCAAGGAAGCCTAGAAGGAACCCAAACCCCCACGGGGCGGGGGAGGGGGGTGGGTTCAACCTTGTGCTGGGGGCCGAGCCCGGAATTCGGTAGTCGGGGAGGAGGAGCGAGTCATTGCTGAATCACTTGTGGTTTGGTGGTGGCCATCCCTCCAACCGACGCGCTGGCAGGGCGTATCCCTGCCCCACGCCCATGGGGGCGAGCCGAGGTGGAGTCAATAACCGGTCACCCGGGAAATGAAAGCTGAATTCCTGTTCCAAATACTCACAGTTCTATCCATTTCCTTGCTCATTTCTTCGGGTCAAGTGGTTTCAGGGCGAATGTAACCATCCCTTTATCAAGATATATATTCAGAATAATGCCCTGATGTTTACGCTCGTGATTTGTACTTGGAAAAACACTGAGACTTATACTTGCGAGGATTGGCTTGTGTGTGTTATCAGAATCGCAATAGAGCCTTTCAGACCACGCCAACAAATCTGCGAATACGAGTAGTTGAAACCCACGAATGGTGATAAACGGTAATGCGGACGACGTGAATTCGCACCGTCCGCGGATATAGGTTATTCACCGATACCGAATTCGCAGGGTTTGCCTGTACTGATGAATCGTATTCCCAAAGTCTCCCAGATATCGCAAGCGCACAAATTTGAGCGCGATCCATATATAAGGACGCTCTGATGCGACTAACATCAGCGTCGGGCAGAGCCCGATGGTGTGCGTGTCCTCTGCCCCTGAAGAGTCATCCAAATGCCGCACTATCCCGAGAAGAAACGCTATCCGCGTTCAAAATCATTTTCTCAAACTTTGCCAAATTTCTATCTTTGTTACTCCACCATCTCAAAACTTCCCATCAAAATCCTTCGATGCAACTTCGTATTTAAACGGAGCTCGACAGTACACATGCTCAAGAATATAATACATTTAATTGAGTATGTGTGGAAACCAGTACATAAACTGGTATGTTAAAGGCATTGCTCTGTACAGCCAAACATCTCACATTCATACCAAAATTTTCTCCCAGATATCCCCAGATCAAATCAAAGACCGAGAACGAGGAGTTGAGTTTCTAATTTTCAAATACCTGATCTTGGAGTTGTGGATTTGATAAAGCTGATTGCAGATGTTCGATTTCCTGAGCTAACACAGTGCCCAATGTTGATTCGATCACTGGGTAAGTTTGGGGAGTCATAATCACCAAACATTCGCTGATGAGTTCCAAGATTGTTTTCGAGAACCTCTTCACACTATACGTTAACATAATTTGATGGGACTTCTCCACAGTTACTACTGGTGTTTTCCTCCGTGAATGATCATATCTATTCATCAATTCATCCATGTGGTTAGAGTTCTGAATGGAGGTAGAATCCCAGTCTTCCTCCAAAATCCGAGAATGGATATAATCAAAATATTTCTCTCCAGTCTCCTTCAAGATCTTGACGAGTTGTATGTTAGAACGTTCGTCGAATCTCGGCATGAAGTCGAGTCCAACATGGATGATCTATAAAATTTCAGGGCTCATCTTCACATTCGGATGGCAGCGAGCAAGATGACAATATGGACAACTACCTGATCGGAGTATTCATGGATTATATTGATGCATTCTATGAGTACAGTCCACGGAACTTGAGGTATGAAGATTTGTTTGCTCATATGAGCAATAATTTGATCCCATTCAAAGAAGCTCCATACGATGAAAGCTGGAAATGGAAGACGAAAGGAAAATTGGGAGTTGTCAATATGAACTCGGGGAAATTGTATTACCCGAAATGCAATTCACAGAACCAGGGAAGATTTTGGAGAACTCCTTCCATATTTTTGCAACACTGTCTAATGATACGGCGCTGAAAGATCTGATGTAGGATGAGGTCGGACCTTCCTTCTTCACTCTTGAGACTCGAATCCTCAAAGCTGCACTGCATAGTCTCAGGAAAAGTTCACAGGCTTGCGCACTACGATTTAAACGAATCAACAAATGACAGATTTTTCTGTACCGTTTCAAATCATCAATCTGCAACGATCTCGCCTCCGTGATTGATTCGAATTGCTTCATTAGAGAAATGATGAGCTCAGTTGTTTTGATTTCAACGCTGTCCTCGAAATCTTCATTACATCTACTCTTGATATTTTGGTGTTGGCAGTCCATTCGATTCAAAGTTTTGTATGCTTCCATGTGATCGCGCTCGGCGAGATGTGAATCGAGAACCTCCTCAATCTCGGAGATAAGAGCGAAGGTTGAATGGTGTGAACCGGAATCACTCACAGGTGATTTGAGACCTACGAGAGGAGTAAGAATGATTAGTCATCGAGTCAATTAATGGTGGAGATTCCATGGATTGCTTGTACTTGAAATTATGTACAGAGTGTGCCAAAATATGTGTGCATACTGTAACTGGGGTATGGATTGTACTATGTAATTTCGTTGGCTCAGTTCAGGATTTTTGGTAACGGTCTCTGTCTTCGGTAACTCTTGATTGCAAGTAACTCGTCGACCATCACATTCATAATATTTCGACGCAGGTGCCAACTCACCACACGCAATGATCTTCCATCTACCATTACATAACAAACAAACGTCTGTTGTGTGTTGATGAGTGTAATGCCGTTGACGTTAGGATTAATTATTCATCAATCTCTCGTGATGTGTAATCAATTACACTGAGGAACAAAATTTTGGGTCCGGAATAACCCATTCGGTAATCATGATTCTCTTATGTAACTTTCGACGCAAGAACCGAATCCGGCGCCAGATTTGCTCCTACGCGTCAAGATTCTTTTTGATTCGTAAATCACCGGTCTCTCAAAAAACAGTGATTTTAACGTTTTCTGCTAATTTTGTGAACTGATGCCTCTGGTGGCGCATCCTTGTTATGAGCCAAAAAATTACCGGAACTATGATTTCTCACGTATTTTGGCCTGATGAACACAGTGACAGTGGTTCCAGAGGGCTCGGATGCGTCCCGAACGAGTGAAGAGCTGATTTTTCGCATTGCTATCAGCAAAATTTCACCGATTCCGCAATTAATCTTAAAATGCTCACAAAATGGACCAGAGACATCTTTTTTGAGCTCACGAGGGTGCATTTTCTTCGTTTTCATGTGTACATTGAAGAAAAAGCACCAACGATAGACGTGGAGGCTCGAGCAAGCTTGGGTGACAACTCTGATTGATTTGATTTTTACAAGTTTTTGTGCCCTGTAATGAGTGGCTTCGAGATCAGCCTATTTTGGTGTTACAACGTTTTTTCCCCTCAGATGTTCTTTCACGGAACACATTACGAATTCCATAAATTTCAGTTGAACATATGTGCGAACCATGACTTATTCGACGTCCTTTACGCGAAAAATCTTTCCTATTTATCTCTGTTTATGCTCGTCACAGCTCTCGGATATGACGGACCAGACTTACCTGAAGCTAGCCCAGGCAAATCATGCCAAACCAAAAATAACTATGCCAACAATAACTACTTTTTTATTGCTGATTTATTACCACACAGCGGATTTTATTGCTCTTTCCGTTCTCAAGAAATCGAGTCCTGGGCTGACGGAAGCTGAAGCTAGCCCAAACATTGATGAAAGAGCCGTGTTGCGGGATTGAGTTATGACTCGATTTTTGTTACTTTTTTATTGCTCTTAGAATCTACGAACAAAATGGCGTTAGGTTCGAAAATGGGGGAGTTATAACGATTTTGGGCTGAAATCATATGAAGCTAGCCCAGGCATGAAGGAAGAAGGGAACCTGCGGATATGGGACTTGACTGATATTTCATTACTTTTTTATTGCTCGAAGAATACATGAACAAGATGGTGCCAAAGTCAAAAATGGCGAAGTTATGGCGGATGTAGTGGACGGCAAAACTCGGGAATATAGTCGGAATATTCAATTTGGAAGACGAGAAGTGGTGCATTCATGACCAATTCTGTCAGCCACACACGTGCCAAACATCCACAAGATGACCATCGATGTGGAGATTGCCCCTCTGAGATTCCTGAAATCCTCAAAATTAATTACCACCCCAGAACTAGACAGAAACCAGTGGATCTCGCGGAAATCATCGAGTTAACGGGTTCAGAGTGGATTTATAACGAATTTTGACAGACACACGTGTGCCAAACATCCACAACGTGCACATTGATGTGTGGGATGCCTCCTCTGAGATTTCTGAAACCATCAGAATTTATTACCGCCCCAGAACAAGACGGAAACCAGTGGATCTTGCGAATATCACCGAGTTATCGAGTTCAGAGTGGATTCATAACGAATTCTGGCAGACAGATACGTGCCGAACATCCACAAGATGACCATTGACGTAGGAACTGCTCCCTCTGAGATTCTTGGAACCCTCAGAATTTATTACCGCCCCAGAACTAGACAGAAACAAGTGAACCTTGCGGAAATCAGCGAGATATCGAGTTCGGAGTGGATTCATGACAAATTCTGATAGACACACGTGTGCCAAACATTGGCAAGATGCTCGGCAATGTGGAAAATGCCTCCTCTAGAATTTCTAAAACCCTCAGAATTTGTTACCACCCGAGAAAGGGCTTAAAAACGGTGCAGAACCCGGGAATCACCGAGCTCTCGAGTTCGGAGTAGATTCGTAACGAATTCTGACAGACAGACACGTGCCAAACATTCACAAGATGACCATCGATGTAGAATTTGCTCCCTCTGAGATTCCTAGAACCCTCAAAATTCATTGCCACCCCAGAACTAGACAGAAACCAGTGGATTTCGCGGGAATCAGCGAGATATCGAGTTCGGAGTGGATTCATAACGAATTCTGACAGACACACGTGTGCCAAACATCCACAACGTGCTCATTGATGTGTAGGATGCCTCCTCTGAGATTCCTGAAACCCTCAGAATTTATTCCCGCCCCAGAAGTAGACGGAAACCAGTGGATCTCGCGGAAATCACCAAGTTATCGAGGTCAGAGTGGATTATTGCTATTGCAAGTCATGGTACTTGAATGCTCATCGGGAACTTCTGAATGTTACTGTAACGTTGTTGTTTGGAGGTCATAGGAGGGGTTTCTGACATCCCTCCAGGCAATTCTTTTACAAGAATTCGGCGGGAACTTATCAGTCTCCTCATTTTGAGCTATGGTTCCATGGACTAAGCACGATCGAATGCAACTCTCAACCTCGAGGATGATTGAGATATCTAGTCCTTGGTCTGGGAGAGGAATCTGGACATATCTGCAACGTTTGTTCATCGAAAATTATTCATCCGAAGGTGATGAATGATGTGGTCTTCCTCCATACTCAGCAATAGTATCATACAATATCTCAGGTTTGAATTTATTGTTGGCTTCCACTCAAAGTACAGGAGAGGCCGGCAAAGGAGTGAACTTACCTGCTGCCTCATCCCTCCGATGAAGTGGATCACGGCCATGATCCACCTCACACCTGGTAATGAATGTTAATGGGAAGTCTCAAAGACAAGATAAGATAAGATAAGATAAGCTTTATTTCACCATAAAGGCAAAAACTCAATTCAACATTTAAACAACATATTCTCATATGAAAGGTAATTCCTGGCAATATAATACTGAATGTCAAAAGATATAATAGAAATATAACTGGGATATTTGGTCAAAGCTATCCAAGGTCAGTTTTATCACAGATATGATACGTCATTAATTCGACTCATGCCAGGTAGCATCGTTGCAAAACACAGATTACAGAAATATTTTCTAACAAATAAATAAATACTCTATTACTGGCAGTACTCAGCGTAGTACGATTGGCACTATTGCAGAGTCTTTGGAGTCGAGCTCTAATAGGTGAAGTTTGAGCGAGAGTTTGAAAGCTGATATCGAGGGTGAGTGGCGCAAGGAGGGAGGTAGAGAGTTCCAGAGCCTAGCACCACGATACTGAAAAGAGCCTTCAGTCGCGGTGAGCCGAACTCTGGGTATATCAAGTTCTCTCTCTTCACTCCTCTTCACTCCTCTCTTCACAGACAGGGAGAGAGAGGGGGGATGACATCCTGAGAACTGGTCAGAGACCTGGTGCTGACTTTGGCCCGAGTCAAGAAGGGGAATTGTGCTAAATCCACGCTCTTGACCAGCTATTTCGATGATTTCCGCGGACTGCAACGATTACTGTCCACTTCCCGGGAGGTGATGAATTCTAAGGGTTCCAGGAACCTCAGAGGCAGCGATTTCTACATCAATGCTCATCTTGTTGATGTTTGGCACGTGTCTGTCGGCCAGAATTCGTTATAAATTCACTCGGAACTCAATAAGTCGATGATTCCCAGGCTCTGCTCCGTTTGTTAGCCCTTTCTCGGGTGATAATGAATCCTGAGGGTTTTAGAAATCTCAGAGGAGGCTTATTCTACATCATGGAGTATCATGCCAATGTTTGGCACGTGTCTGTCTGTAGTAATTGTCTAGGAATCTACTCTTAACTCGGTAACTCGGTGATTTCCGCGAGATCCAGTGGTTTCCGTCTAGTTCTGGGGCGGTAATAAATTCTGAGGGTTTCAGGAATTTCAGAGGAGGCATCTTACACAATAATGAGCACGTTGTGGATGTTTGGCACACGTGTATCTGTCAGAATTCATTATGAATCCACTCCGAACTCAATATCTCGCTGATTCCCGCGAGATCCACTGGTTCTTGTCTAGTTCTGGGGGAGTGATAAATTCGAAGGGTTCCAGGGATCTCAGAGGGAGCACTTTCTACATCAATGGTAGTCTTGTTGATGTTTGCCACGTGTCTGTCTGCCAGAATTCGTTATGGGTCCACTCTGAACTCAATAACGCGGTTATTTTCAGACTCTGCGCCGTTTTTAGCCCTTTTTCGGGTAGTAATAAACTCTGAGGGTTTCGGAAATTCTAGAGAAGGCATTTCCTACATTGTCGAGCATCTTGCCAATGTTTGGCACTCGTCTGTCTGCCAGAATTCGTTATGAATCCACTCTGAACTCGATAACTCGCTGATTTCCGCGAGATCCACTGGTTTCCGTCTAGTTCTGGGGCGGTAATGGATTCGGAGGGTTTCAGAAATTTCAGAGGGAGCGATTTTTACATGAATGGTCATCTTGTTGATGTTTGGCACGTGTTTATTTGCCAGAATTCGTTATGGATCCACTCTGAACTCGATAGCTCAGTGATTCCCGGGCTCTGCACCGTTTTTCAGCCCTTTCTCGGGTGGTGATGAATTCTGAGGCTTCCAGAAATCTCAGAGGAGGCATCTTACACATCAATGAGCACGTTGTGGATGTTTGGCATACGTGTGTTTGTCAGAATTCGTCATGAATCCATTCCGAACTCGATATCCCGCTGATTCCCGCGAGATCCACTGGTTTCTGTCTAGTTCTGGGGAAATAATAAATCCTGAGGGGTCCGGGAATCTCAAAGGGAGCAATTTCCACATCAATGGTCATCTTGTTGATGTTTGGCACGTGTCTGTCTGCCAGAATTCGTTATGAATCCACTCTGAACTCGATAACTCGGTGATTTCCGGGCTCTGCACCTTTTCTTAGCCCTTTCTCGAGTGGTAATAAATTCTGAGGGTTTCAGAAATTCCATAGGAGGCATCTTCCACATTCTCAAGCGTCTTGCCAATTTTTGGCACGTGTCTGTCTGCCAGAATTGGTTATGATCCACTCTCAACTCGATAACTCGGTGATTTCCGCGAGATCCACTGGTTTCTGTCTGGTTCTGGGGCGGTAATAAATTCTGAGGGTTTCAGAAATCTGAAAGGGGCAATCCCCACATCGATGTCCATCTTGTGGATGTTTGGCACGTGTGTGGCTGACAGAATTGGTTATGAGTGCACCACATTCTCACTTCCAAACTGAGTATCCCGACTATATTCCCGAGTTTCGCTGATTTCCGTCCACTACATCCGCTATAACTTCTCCATTTTTGACTTTGGCGCCATTTTGTCCATGAATTCTTCGAGCGATAAAAGAGTGATGAAATATCAGTCAAGTCCCATATCTGCAGTTCCCCTTCTTCCTCCAAGCCTGGGCTAGCTTCATATGATTTCAGCCCAAAATCGTTATAACTCCGCCATTTTGTTTGTAAATTCTAAGAGCAATGAAAAAGTAACAAAAAATG
This sequence comes from Eretmocerus hayati, assembly GCA_029851415.1. NCBI lineage: Eukaryota > Metazoa > Arthropoda > Insecta > Hymenoptera > Aphelinidae > Eretmocerus > Eretmocerus hayati. The sequence continues at coordinate 47,997,475 of CM056744.1, forward strand.
AGTCAGAACTCAATCTCGCAACAAGGCTCTTCCATCAATGTCTGGGCTAGCTTCAGATTCCGTCAGCCCAGGACTCAATTTCTCGAGAACGGAAAGAGCAATCAAATCCGCCATGTGCTAATAATTTAGCAATAAAAAAGTAATAGTTGTTGGCATAGTTATTTTTCGTTTGGCATGACTTGCCTAGGCTAGTTTCAGGGACGTACGGATCAGCAGTAGTCAGCCAACATTTTGATGCCCCAACAAGAGTTGTATCTCGATTCTAAGACAGCTATGTCCTGGTGGAACCTCTCACCATGCTCATCACTCACAGATCCAAGATTCTCGGGGAAAAAATCCAGATGACAATCCAGCATATGGATCTTGAGAGAAATGTTCAATTCCATTCCGCAGAAATAGTTTAACATGAATCCAATTAATTCTTTGTAAACATCCGATTCTATTACCCAAGAAAGGAACTGTTCCAAATAAGCACAAATCTGGCCCGAACGCATTCAGCTGTAAATCACGTCAGATACTCGTTTTGAGCGACAGAGTATGTATATGGATTTCTTCCGCATGGAACTTCCTCAGTTCCTATACCGGGACAAAAAAGCTCCCCATTTGAAATACACGTGTGTTAGTCAGCCTTTCTTCTCTGGCCCGGAAACTGCCACTTGTCCTTCTCTGCATCCAACGGGATTATTTCATACAATGGGGAACACAACTCATCTGGGTGTTTTTGGGCATGGAAGATATGCGGTTGCTACCCAGGATCACTTTCAATTTAGAGTTTTCGGGTTTCACATACTTTGAAGCACGATTGCTCGAGCTAGATGGGGCTTAGAGCAAAAATGTGGAGGATCAAAAATGTTTGTCTTGTTTTGAGCTCCCATTTGATAGGTGTGGGATATCGAGTTTCTCCTTGAAGCTTGTGGAGAAAGGGTTAAGAACGTTGAAGAATGGTATCTCTTGTATCTTTCGGCCAGGTGAAGCCAAGGATCAAAAATATAAAAAACACATCTGAAAGATTTTCGAAGAACACACAACTTTGTTTCCCATTACTTTTCCGATAAAACGCTTCCAATTTGAGCTGTGTGGGCATAAGATCATGAAAACTTGACACCTCGTCACTTTCATCCGCCAAATCCTCGAGAAAGTCGAATGGAAACCATATTCCATCTCAGCTGGGAAACTTAGCATTTTCGCGTACTTTTTGATGGGAAAGAGAAACGTCACGATTCCACACTCCTAGACCGAGAAATCTGCATTTTTGTAATACGGATGAGTTTTTCCAGAATATATGCTCCGCTCTGTCACGCCTTCCGCATATTTTTAACAATGAAGTGTTCCTGGTAAAAATTAGAACATGTCACTCGATTTTTTGACCGTTGCGAGGACTCTCATGCGAATAAATTGCATGTTTGACATCGAAATCCATTCTATTCCACTCTTCATTATATATACAGGCTCATTGATCGTCAATGAGTGAAATATTCGAATATCAATTTCATTGGCTCATCTTTCCACCTCTATCCGGGATCTCCTGCATCTGTCACTGTGGACTCGAATGTCCAATCATCGTTTGGATTCTCCTCATCTGAGTGTTCTTGATCCACGTCAGTAACAAATGAGTGGTAATGTCGGCTCAGTTTCTCCTCATTACTGTCCTGGTATCTGTGGTAACCAAGATACCAGAGCACGTGTGGGGGCAAAATTCAATCGTTCTCGCTCCAGTCCTACATTGGAAGAACCAACCGTTCACAGTTTGCTCATCCTCATCATACTTCATCCACAGATGATACTTTTCGAGGAGGTATGACGAGATTGCATCTTGATTCGGATGAGCGTCTTCTCATTGCTATGATAGGATAGTGAATAGGGCCCATCGTCATCCAGATGTTCATCTGTATACGAACCGGCTTGTTTCATCTGGAAACATGGAATTTTGAGCTAACGAATGATTCTCAAGTTCCCAATCGGATCAAACTAGAAGAGGTGTCTTTCCAGGTGAATCTAATGACGAGGGAATTTCCAATCCCGCGGGTCCCGGATTCGACCCAAAACTTTGGGGATCATCTTATTTTGGGGAGGAATGGAGGTATCTCAGAGTATTAGATCCTATGGGCTCTTATTTGCGAGACACATCTATGGAGACTAGCATTGCTCGTATCGAGCGATGTGAAAATGACACACACAATGTGACCACGATATTTCGGGAGAAACATACATGCACAGGTGCAGGGCATGGGTATATCCTCCAAAGCTCGCGAGAAATATTGTGGTCACATGGTATTTAGATATACTGACAATCCTAATCTTCATGGCTGTCTCTCAGAATAGGAGATCCATGAAATTGAATCCTCTGAGATACCTCCATGTATCGCTGGGAAAAAATAATTCCCAGAGTTTGGAACAGATCCAGCAACCGCAAGCTCATGACTCCTTGTGGGACTGTCAACTAATCATTCATTGCAAGCTCATGAATTCTCGTCGACAAGTAATCAAAAGTGGCGGATGCAGAAGATTCGAATAGAGGTGATAAGATGAGCCGGTGAAACTGATATTCATCGTTTTACTCATTGACGATCAATGAGCCTGTATATATGATGAAGGATGGAATGAAATGGATTTCGATGTCAAACATGCAATATATTCGCATGAGAGTCCTCGCAACGGTCAAAAGGTCGAGTGACATGTTCTAATTTTTACCAGGAACATTTATTGTTAAAAATATGCAAGAGGCGTGACTGAGCGGGGCATATATTCTGGAAAAATTTATCCTCGGGACAAAAATGCAGACTCCTCGGTCTAGGAGTGTGGAATCGTGACGTTCCTCCTTTTCATCAAAAAGTACGCAAAAAATGCTTACTTTCCCAGCTGAGATAAAATATGGTTTCCATTCGACTTACTCGAGTATTTGGCGAATGAAAGTGGCAAGGCGTCAATTTTCCATGATCTTTGGCCCACAGCTCGAATGAGAAGCGTTCTATCGAAAAAATGATGGGAAACAAAGTTGTGTGTTCCTTGAAAATCTTTCAGATCTATTCTTCATATTCTTGATCTTTGGCTTCACCTGGCCGAAGAATACCAGAAAAACCACTCTTCAACGTTCTTGACCCTCTCTCCACAACCTTCAAGGAGGAACTCGATATCTAACACCTACCAAATGGGAGCTCAAGACAAAACGAACATTTTCGATCCTCTACATTTTTGCTCCAAACCCTATCTAGCTCGAGCAATCGTGCTTCGAAGCATGTGAAATCCGAAAACTCTAAACTAAAGGTGATCCTGGGTAGCAGCCGCATGTTTCCCATGCCCAAAAACACCCAGATGAGTTGTGCTCCTCATTGTATAAAATAATCCCGTTGGATGCATAGAGGAACAAGTGGCAATTTCCGGGCCAGAGAAGAAAAGGCTAACTAACACGTGTATTTCAAATAGGGAGCTTTCTTATGTCTCTGTTGAGACACTGAGGGAGTTTCATGCGGAAAAAATTCATATGCATACTCTGACGCTCAAAACGAGTATCTGGCGTGATTTACAGTCAAATCCGTTTGGGCCGGATTTCGGCTTATTTGCAACAGTTCGTTTAAAATGAAATCCTTCACTGATTTCCACGTGTCCCGTTCAACACCTTGGAGCTCATCATCGAAACTCTGAACAAGCATTAATTCCCTCATATACGGGCTAATAAAAAATTTTTGCCTCAATTTTGCATCGCTGATCCTAGGGAATTTCTCCCTCAGGAAAGGAAATGCTTCACCCGTCTGATCCATTGCTTTGACGAAATTCTTGACCAAGCCCAGTTTCATGTGCAGTGGTGGCAGCAATATTTTCTTACAATCAACCAGGGGTTCAGTAGGGACATTTTTTTCACTGAGTCATATACCGTGTCTCGTTGGCCATATTTCCCTCACATAATGTTCGTCCCCACTACGACTGTTCCATTCACACAACAAGCACATATATCTCGTGTAGCCCAGCTGAAGCCCCGAGAAAATTGCAATAATCTTAAAATCGCCACAAATACTCCACCCTTGATCCTCATATTCAATTTTCAACAGCAAGTATTTTACGTTGTCATAACATCCTCCGGTTTGCACGCCATAAAATATCAGAATGGATGGCTCTTCATCGCCGTTATGCAGGAGTACGCCTTTCAAGCTGGTTTTATTCGAATCGATGAAGAGCCGCTATTTATTCGGTTCATGTACATAACGTAGTTCTGAAAACAAACCGTCGATGTTATGACAAAATAGATTTGCGCCGTCTTTCGAAAAATAGTCTGAGAATACTGACTATTGGTCACGATAACGAGTGATACGCACGCCTCGTTCAAGCATATTGTATTCTTTCAAACGTGAAGCGAGTGACTCAGCTTTTTTCTTGGGGATATCCATATCACGTATGAGGTCGTTCAGGCGTTCTTCATTTAAGAGTCTGAGCTGCGGAGGTGTTTCTTTTCAATCCGGACTCCCCTCAAAGGCTGGGGATAAGAAATCCGAACCGAATGATGGACTTTCAGAGGATTCTTCGTAGCCTTGCATCATAACATCTTGCATTGCGGGGGCGGAAAGATGGGGTAGCAACCCTGGTACGGGATTCGTAACCGATGATTCTCCCGGATATTTCATCGAGTGTTTTGTTTTGGCAGAGAACCCTTTTGTATTTGTAACACGAAAGTAACAGTTGGTGACATGCTCCTTGGGTTCTCTCCATATTGCAGGCGTTGCGAAGTTAAGACATTGAGGATGTGGGATCTCAACCTGATAGAGCAGGCTGTGCACATCACGGTGGGAACCCATGGCTTGTCTAGATCGACCATACTGAAACCGAAATAATCTTCGTACGCGATGCGTAATGTGTCCGTTATATTACGAGAACCATCCCCAGGAATGTACTCACTGCACACGTAACAAAACTTGTTTGGGTTGGTACGACAATTATATATTCGTGGCATCTCCAGATGAATCTCGCTGAATGAGGATTCGAACTTCAAATCCTAAGATTAAGGCACAACACGTGAAGACAAAACAATGAGATTGTGACTATCAAGGTGGAGGACTCCATCCGAGCCAACCTTGTGATGATCTTGATAGAAGATACTGAAATACTGGTGTCCCCCTCGTGGTCGATTACCGAAACTTTAACACAAATCCGATAATCTGATTCTCGCATCATCTCACAATTGTTCTATACGAGCATGGGTATCTGACGATCCAGATCTGACAGTATTATGGATATGCAATGTAAGTAAGGACTCAAGACATTAGAGGAGGTTCATGTAAGAGCCACTCATTACAGGGCATAAAGACTCGTGAAAATCAAATCGATCAGCTTTGACACTCAATCTTGCTCAAGTCCCCTGTTTTTCGAAGAATCAGTAATTTGCAAACTGAAAGAAATCCTGACGTGTACGGGGAAATCTGGCAACGGATTCGGTCTCTACGTCGTAAAATACATAAGAAAATCATGTTTCCCCAAATGGATTATTCCGTACCCAAAATTTTGTTCCTCAGAGTTATTTAGGATTCGTGGAAAAGTGATTACCAGGAATATCATTGGTGGGCGAGTCGTCATTTTTGTCAGGGCATTGGTGGGGATCGACTCAATCGCGGGTTGAATTGCGGAACGCAAAATGCGGATCAACAACATCATATGCGGTTGTCATCTACGTTTTCAGATGACTTCCCTATGGAAGAGCCCCAGCTATCTCAGCGCGATTGCAGATGATGCGCTACGCTGCGATGCGTCATCATTCGGCGGTGCATGTGAGTACTGTACCTTATACGCAGGTCGTGAAAGCGGCGATGACGGTTGACAATGTATTGACGAATTGATTTTCTGTAGCCATCGTGAAAATTTTGGATGGGTTGCTGCACCACAGACCGGGGTGGCCACTAGATGCAAGTTCCGAAACTTTTCGGCCAATGCAGTGTGACTGATCCCCCGTTCATGATGTCTGTTATTTTCCGTGAGTTTTTCATTGTGTTCTCAACCTTATTGGAAGTCGGATTGTAACAATGATCAGATCAACTGATTTCCACTGTGACCTCGAGGAAATAGAGTGATCTTTCAGTGGTATTAGACGCTGATTCATCAGTTCGTACTGACCCAGAGTTACATTGCCATTCAATCTGGCTTTTAACAGCAATGAGGATATGGAACAGTAGGTCTCCCCCTCACTCTCACGAGGAATCCGATAAGACAAGCCTCTATGGCAACTCGATCGACTAATCATCGTGTCACCGTCTAGCCTACGGTGAGTCAGAAACTCGAATAGGTGAAAGTTGTGTGAACCTGGGAAATGCTCGCGGGGTATGTTCCGGGATATCTTCAACATCATTTCCAAATAAGAATCAGAAGAATCCGCCGGAGGATTAAAAAAGTCAATTTTTGCATTACTTCGCCCCATCTTTCGGGAGTATGAATTTTCTCCACCTTTTTACTTGTGTCACAGCTTTGAATCCATTCCGAGGAATTCTTGTATGTATGGAGAACGGAGATTTTTGTCGCAGAATCGGCGAGATAGATCGAAACATCGTTTCATAGTCGAGAAAAGTTCCTACTTGGCAAAAAATCTCCCAAAAATGGTTCGGAAGGTGGATTGGAATTCTATCATCCATAGTAGTCATTTTATCAACACTACACTGAGAAACTCCCGACATTAAAAATTGCTGCGATCGGCTCCATCCGGGGAACAGGATTTAATTTCATCAGAAAGTGTAGTATCCGCAGCAAAATTTAAAGATGCAACATCAAATTTTAGTGGTCCCGCAACAAAATTTCTCTCCCGTCACACGGGCACCAAAAATTGGCGCGTGGGAAGCAAAAATTAGTGCTCAAGAACTAAAATTTAGTGTGGGCCGCTACAACCACTCAAACGTAGCAAACAGAGGGCACCATTTGTCATTGACGCCACCAGATGGATCCGAAGCGCTCTCGGCTCGTTCTGAGACTCAATAACAGCTCTTTCGAATCAAATTTTGAGTTCAATGAACATGTTAGAATTCCCCTTTCACGTTAGAATGATAAACTGAGCGATAACGCATGTTAGTACATCAAAGGAAAACACATCTATATTCAGGAAAATTCGTAAACGACGTGTTCAGTCTTTCTCGCGAGTGGTCAAATCTGACCTCGTTTGTATATATAGAAGTTCCAAAATTTGGACGTAAACGAACACCATAGATGGCGAGAGTGTGGTAGGAGCCAGGAGGTGAGAAAAATATATCTAGTTATATAGTGGCATAAGTATCAATCATAATATAAGTATATCATCATATAATGTATCAAACATTGTACAAAATCTAATTTGAAGTTTGAGCATATCTATACTTCATAAGTCAGTGTAAATACTACCTGGGGAAAAAACTTACTTCTTTCCCAGTAAAATTATATTTTAATCCATTATCGTATCCGGCAAGAAAAATTAGTGTCATGACATCAAAAATTGCAGCCCGGGTTTCAAAAATACCTAGTTGTCCCCCAATTGCAGCGTCTTTCTCTAAAAATTAATTCCACATCTGTAAAATTTAATGACGGAAGTCTCTCAGTGTATCATATCTTTCCCACTTGCTCATGACAAGAGGTACGTGATGGCATTTCCGAAAATACAACTAGTACATCAATTCAGCCGAACAATTGCTGGAACGAAGATCTTCCACCATGAAGAGATTCTTGGAACACTCAGTAACCAATAGTCTATATCATGCCAAAGCTGATAATCTTGTGAGCCTGTATGATGAGATTCTGTTAGCCTATCTAGCCGATGATAGAACGGCATCTTCTACTTTGCGATTTTTCGTTTGCCAATAAACAATATGCTTGGAATGGAGATAAATCCCGAAAACTGCATCTCCTCCATGATCCTCCAGAGCCGATGTAAAGCTGTGAGACATGAGGAAAGATGGGAAAAATTGATTTTCTCAGAGAATGGGGTGATATCTGTGGCGATTTGACTGAAGGGCGTAAGCCCATTTGGATGAAAATTGAGAAAAATGCGTCTGAATGCTATCATCGAAATACTTGAGGGGCGTTTAATCATGATAGCGAGATTATGAGGATCTTCCATCACTCATCACAAAACAGATACGTTATTCCGTGAATGGTGTGTGGTACGGTCCTAAAACACCAATATATGGCAAGCGATCTGGCGAAAGGACGTAAGTCCACTGGACTTTCGCCCTTTTGCCAGACTAACATCCAAAATTCTTCATCTCCCGCATCTAGTGAGCAGACTGAGATCGAAATCGTATTCTAGATTTTTATGATGAGCTTGTGGAATTGATTCTAAGTCATGAGGTGGGTCAGCAATTTCGTGTGATTCGCGAATACATGATTCGATTTACATGGCGATTGGAACCTTCGTACGAACACGACCACACACTCACCTACACACATCCACATACCAACACGCACGAACACACACAAGCCCTTAGATAAGAGTGAATAGCTTATCGTAAATGATGTGAAGATTATTGAATAATCGATAAATTCGAATCATCATTATCCCCTCGCTAGCAATTTCGTTCATATTATTTCTGATTGATAAGGTAACTGTACCCAACATGCCTCCGTATGCAGACCTCAGACTTGGGCTCTCGTTGAGCATCACTCGAGTATGTTCTACGTTTGTTATGTTGAGATATGGGGGAATCAATGATTAGGACTGACCTCGGGTGATTAAAGCGTCTCCTAGAAAATAGAAAGTGAGTATTTGCATTGTTCGTGCTTGCACACTTGAGGAATCGCCAACGAAATTGCTCCATAGTATAACCGGTGTCAAAATTTTTCGGTCCTACCAATTCGACTCCTTCTCAAGACCTCCAAAATCCTTCGTTTTGGATTGCTGCATTTTGATATCATTTGCACAAATGGAGACGAATATTGGTGTGTACTCAACATGCCCACCATGTGGTCATCACGGAAGGGGGTGCAGAAAAGCTTTTTCACCACTCAGAATCTGTTCATCAAGTCTGAAAGAGCCATAAATAGTGTTTTGTACCAGCAAAAAGCTCGAAATTTGGTTGCACGCCGATGAAAACAATTTACTCCATCGACGATTCACATCATTCTACGGGGAAATTATGACAGCTCGACTCCAGTTGGTCGAAATCAGACGTACTTAAATTCATTTTGAAGGTCTTGAATGAAGCTCAATGATAAACTGAAGTGTATCGAAAAATGTTGAAGTGGGCCAGAGTTGTTGCAAGAATAGCTTAATGGGGGCATATTGGGTACTCACTCCCACAAACTCGCAAAAAATCGCGTTTCGTAAAAATTGTGATAGCTCGGCTTCGGTTGGTCGGAATTGAACTCATGGTATTTTAAAGGTCTTGGAACAAGCTCCGCAATGCAATCAAGTGCGTTGAAAGATATTGAAGTGGACCAGAACGAATAGTATTATATTGACAAAACGGCTTATGGGGGGCATGTTGGGTACACTCACCTTACATGATGAATCTTGTTGTATTAATATAATTCCAATTCCATCGTTTATGGTTGTTGTGAATAAATATTTTCTCCCATTTGCAATCTTGATTTCTAACCTGAATTATGGACTTACGCCGTTTTCCCTGACCAACGAATCCCAAGGTCTACAGAGTGGACTTACGCCCTTTTACGAATTCAATTTTCTCGCGAGAAATACGATAATTACTCCCGGAAAGTGTTTGAAGTGATGAAAAAGTTGAGTAAAACAACGTAGATGGCTTAACTCAAATTCCATAAAATTTGGACTTACGCTTCTTAGTCTGACCGCCACAGATATGATGCAATAATTGACTTAATTCTGGAATACCCCGGCGGATTTGTTTAGTTCTTGTTGAGAATTGATATTGAAGATATCCCGGAACATGTTCCACGAGCATTCCACAGGTTCACGATACTTTCACTTACTCGGGTTTCCGACTCGCCGTGAGCAATAGTAGATGCGAGTCTCAAAATTACTTAGCTAGGGCAGTGTTACTGATCACCGACCATCACTGGTCTTCAGTAAAAACCGAGGGCACCTCATGAATCTCATCATCATCGTTTTGCAATGAACAATATCAGGTGGGAACAATTAATTGACTCATCGATCCCGTAACATACAACTTCAAAACCCATTGAAATTTTCTCATGATGGGAAAATATACCATAGCAGTTCCAGAGGCTCAATAATGTGGGAAACTGTCGATATTTTGAATTGAATTCGTTTAAGAAGAAATACAAGTTTAGTGAAAAGAGAGAGTTCGCTTTTGAACTCGGTGGAAGTGGGTTCAAATCCCGTCCGAAACACTCTTCCCCCCTTCTATTCTATTCTATTGTCAACCAAGATATTGCAAGTGATTCGTGTGAATAATGATAATCTTGGAATAACTTCTCCCTAACATAGATTTTCCCATTTTCTGCATGGGGTATCCTCTGAGGCTCTAATAAAATAATGGCAAGACTATCCTACCAGAACAGTACCCATCTCGTATCATCTACACATTATATCTGTGATCTATCGCTCTTAACAGAAATCTCTCCCTAGGCATTGATAGATTACACCGGCACACAAAAAAAGTATCTGTACTTTTGACCAGACCTACTTTTCTTAATGTATTTTGGCACGCTGAATCCGAATCCGAGGTTGGTTTGGCCCGACTACTTCTTGTTTTCGATAAAATCCTGAAAAATATGGAAATACCACAGAATAGCACGATTTTCTCGAAAAAAAAGAGGTAGTCGGGCCAAACCGACCTCGGATTCGGATTCAGCGTGCCAAAATACATCAATAAAAGTAGGTCTGGTCAAAAGTACAGATACTTTTTTGTGTGTGCCGGTGTTATGTAAATAATACGGTTTTTGTTGTCCTGATGTTTTGATAGTGTGAGTTCTTAAATTTAAACTCGAAACATAATGGAATTCAACACGTACTCCAGAATTTAGAGGTAGTGATTACTCTTGGAGATTTACAGTGAAAATTCATGAGAGATCAGGCGAATCAGTACGAAACTGATAAACTGTGAATACTGAATTTCAGCTCAAGGGCTCCACAATTCGAGTGCGACTGGAGAATTCATTATACTCATTCTTCACCCGTACGAGAGTAATCCATAGATTCACCCCAATCAGCATTGCTTCGATCCAAAAACTCATCATCGTCATCGAAAATCTCGACTCCATAGAGATCATACATATAATGAACACAGACGCAACTTTGAGCGATTTGTTCCATAGGAGGATTCCAGTTTTGCGAGACATTTCTATGAATATCCTAGTGGTATAATTTTGGAGGGGATTGAGGAGTTTGACAAAAAATCCGGTTCCGAGAGTTCGATTAGATTGCTCTCCCTTGACAGGTGATACTCAAGTAAACCCGAATCGGGAGTATTTGGACTCTGATTACACGATATAGTGATTCTGTTGGCATATGACATTCTTTTAGATGACTAACTCGAGAGGGAATCTGGTTTTATGATAAAAAAGTTGAGTTCTGATAATCATGCGATCTTCCTCGGTCACAGAAAAATCCGACTTTGAGATGATAGATCCTGAGTAGCATTGATTGATGAGAGACTTTTCGCACAGTGAAAATTCAAGCAGCTTCTGATTGAGGATAGTCATTCTAGAACTGCAACAATCTTCGTCACTGTTGTTCACAATGAAATCGTTTTTATGAGTGAGAAGCTCATGTACAATCTGCAAACCATTAATATGGATCATTGGCTCATTGCCAAAGAGTTTGCTTTTGAATTCAGAAGAAGTGGGATTGAATTCCGTCCAATTCTGATATTCATTTTCATTTTTTTGTGAATTCCATCATCTTCTTCTCCGTGTCAATGTCAACCAAGATATTCCACATGATTTGTTGAAACACCTCTCAAAATCATTCATTCCCCACATGCAATGCAACTCTTTCGAAAATACTGCGAAAAGATGTGAATGTTTATTTCTCATGTGCTCGTTCCTTGGTGAATCATTCTCACAACGGAATGGGATTCATTAAGTCTGCTCATCCCTGGGATTTGGCGCGAAAGGGGAGGGGTAGGGGTAGAGTTGCACGATATTTCGATATAATATCGATATCGGAATCGATATCAGTCTCACTAGAGCCACTCGATATCGATACGAAAGGGGCCGATATATCGTGAATATCGGAATATCGGTCTCCCGCTTCAGCGTAGCTGATTGAGTCAATAATTGATTGTAAATTTTCGAATCATTGATTCATCATTTACATTATTCATCAGAAATTTTCCATATCTCTTCACTCGAGTGACATCTGGACCAGGAATTTTATTTCCTTGCTTCATTTTAATTTTTTTCTCTACTTACTTAGCGTGACACAACGAGCAAATTCGGATTTTTTCATCATTCGTGTCTCTCGAATACACGAAATGAGTTGTGGAATAAACAAAATTCCTTTCACAACTTATTTTGAAAAACTTCGTCAAACTTGATCCACCGTTTCCTTCATTACTCATTCTAGACATGATAATACTGACAACTTTGCACTGACAAACTTATAATAAAAATTTTGATCCCAAAGTGTTCCAGGAACATAATTTTGACCCAGGTTAGAGAGGTTACTATTCATAAACAATATCAAAACAGTCTGCTACAAATCAGTTCGAATCGATGGCAAAGGCGCGGCCAAAGACGGAGTCGTCTACCCTTTGGTTCCTATCAGATGATTAAGAAACTCATAGAAAGAAAATTTCCAGCATGGATGTTGCAAACATAAGGGAAGGGTGAACGTATCTTTTTGGACATGATCTCCAAATTCTACTATGAAATGCAACATCGAATCAAAATTATATAAGTCCGCGATTTGTTGGGCAGATTTCAGATCTTACATATTCTTACATATTATCAAGCAACAACCGATATTTTCGATATCGATTAGATATTGGGGGCGCCGATATCGCTACGATATTGAATTTTTCGATTATTTCGATGTCGATGTCGATATTTTTCTCAATATCGTATTATATGGAAATCGTGCAACTTTAGGTAGGGGTGTACATTCACAAGAAGGGACCACGGGTCCGGGTCGCCAATCATCCCCAAAATTTTTTTACAGTTTGGTACCATCTAGAATATGAAGAATCTAGAATATCTCCGTCAAATGGGCCTCCTGTCCAGAGCTACAAGCAAAAACGTTAGCATTACCGGTATATCTATATATAAGGTCAGTGTACCCAACTTGCCCCCATTAAGGTGGCTCGAGCGCGTAGTAGCGTACCGAACGCGGGGCCCCGCGCGCCGTTTCCCCTTCCAGCGCGTCATTGGCGCTATACATAGGTATACTCACAACGCAAGCGCTGGCTGCAACGCTAGCTTTTCTACTTTCACTTTCATTTTCTCGAAATTTTGATGGTTGACCCAGAGTTTTCCTGGTGTCAATTCATGGGGAACGGATGAAAGAACCGTTTTTTTTTGGTCAGAACAGGAATCATCTGAATAGTTAGCACGCAATCTCATCTTAACGCGTCTGGCCCATAAGGTTACGTGTAGTCAGAAACAATTTTTGAAATCAATTTGCTCACGATGTTGGTGGTTGACCCCATGTTTTCTCAACGGTTCTGCATTGTTGATAAATTTAGCTGTAATTTCGGCCCACTTGCGTCCAAAAAAATAGCTTATCAAAAAGTCCTCGAGCCATCTTAAACCATTTTCTTAATAACTTTGGCCCATCTCCATATTTTCCAGCGTACCTCAGCTCATTTTAAAGCCTCCTTATGACCTTCGAAGTTAGTTGAAGAACATTTCATTCGAACCAACTGGGGCCAAACTGTTTGAATTCTCCCAAAAGGTGATTTTTGAGAGTTTATAAAAGTGTGTACCCAACTTGACCCCATTAGGCCTTTTTCTTGATAACTTTGGTTTACTTCAACGATTTCCAACGTGCTTCAGCTCATTTCGAAGCTTGTTTGAAGACCTTCGGAATGCAATGAACTACGTCTAATTTAGATCAATTGAAGCCGAGCTGTCCCAATTCTTCCGAAATAAATGATGGAAATCGGCGATAGAGTGTATCTATCGCCGTGCACGCACATTTAGAGCTTTTCGGGGGTTCGAAACACAATTTCTGGTGCATTTTGACGTGATAAACACGTTCTGAGTGATAAAAAGAGTCTCTCTGCACGCCCTTTCGAGATAAACACATGGGGGAATGTTAGGTACACTCCGATGTTGGCATCCTTGTTTACAAATCGTCTCCGTGTTTTGCACATGAAACAACTCCATATTCGAATGTAATTTTGAAAGATGGATTTCGAAGGTCTTGAAACAAGGAATCGAATGCGCTAGAGTACGTTGAAATTGGTTGAGCTCAAAGAATTTGGCACCGATTTTACTGAACGCAATCCCCTCGGTGCTTTCTTAGCTAAGCAATCATGGACAATGGAAAAATCACTCTGAATCTCCTGGAAAATGCAGGAATGATTCGGGGTCGACGCAAACTACTTACTTTCTCATATTTCAACATAACAAACGTGAAAAGAAATTGCCGGGAGGCCAAGGAGTCCCCATCCCCGAGATCGGCATATGGGGGCAAGTTGGGTACAGAGGCAATTCGGGTACACTTACCTTTTATATATATATATATATATATATATATATATATATATATGTATGTATATAAAACTTCTTAACATTGGGCTACGTGGGCAATGTTAATCTCAGTGGCTGTATCTTTGGCCAAGAAACCCATTTGACGGATTTACTCTGGGTTCTTCATCTTCTCGATAGTACAAAACTGTAAAAAAATTTTGGGAGAGATTGGGGACCCGGACCCCGTGGTCCCCCCTAGTCAGTCGGAATGTGCATACTGCATGCATCTGTTGTATAGATGAATGCCTACCGAACACGATCTCTCTCCCTCTTTTTTTTTTCTCTTTTTAGGGTGGTTGTAGGGCGGATACGCTGCGACGTACGAAGGAGAGGCACCGGCCAGCCAAACACGGCTGGACAGCACCTCCCCAACAGTCCCGGGCTGGAATCCGCATCGATACGGCCATCCAAACCGGGAAAACCCTCTCTTCCTTCTCCGCTGGCGCCGGCCATTCGACAAGGAAGAGATCCACCAACTTACTAATCCGGCTCCGGCACCGCGTAAACATTATTTCAGGGCCGGAGGCGTCTCGCGCTCAGGATCGAGCGTCTTTCTTCTCACGACTCGCAGGTGTTGTTTCTCCTCCTTCGATCTTCTTTCATCTCTTCATTCTTCTTTCTGCTCTCTTCTTTCTTCAATCTTCGATCTTCAATCTTCTCTCTTCTATCTTCTTTCTTTCCTCTCCAGTGCATCACGTTCCTCTTGGAACCATTTGGACCTCTTCTGTTTGAATTCGCAGACTCACTATAATTCGCCTGCTTCGAGGCGCCTCACTTCCCTCTCTTCCTCCTCCTTACGGGTCATTACCAGCTTGATGGATCCGGTGACTCTATCCCATGTCTCCTGGTTGCGGAGCAAGTACGAGGCGAGATTCTCAGGTGTCAGTTGAAGACCACGCCATTCATCCAACTCAGAGCGCTCTCTTCGGGTGTCGTTGCACGTGAACGGGGCGTGTTCAGCGTCATCATAGTTGTCCCCGCATGACTGACATGCTGGGGATGTCCTCTTCTTGAACCGGGTCAGATAGGCACCGAAGCAACCGTGGTCACTCAGTGCTTGAGTCGTCCAGTAATCTATCTCTCCGTGGGTGCGTTCCGCCCACTTGGCTACGTCGCGGATCAGCCGGTGCGTTCATCTGCCATCTGCAGATAGCAAATCCCACTCAGTTTGCCACTGCTCGAGGGTGGTCTCTTTCTCGTTGTTGCGGATGATCTCCTTCATTGTCGGAGTCAGCACTCGTTCGGCTCCGATCACTTTCTGGCGGTCCCAGATCCTCACTCGCTCCGCGACGAGCAAGTGGATGGGCGGTGCACTCGCCAATACGTAAGCCGCATCTCCTGACACGGTGCGGTAGGCACGGATACTTCTCAGGACCGCTCTCCGGTGGACAGGCCCCATCTTCTTCTCGATGATGGTCTTCTCTACTCTCTTTCCCCACACGGGTGCACCGTAGAGCATAATGGAAGCGCTCACGGTGTTGAGCAGCTTGCGCCTCTTCTGTTTCGGTCCTCCGATGTTTGGCATTAGCCGCTGAAACAACGAACCGACCCTGCTCGCTTTCTGGCGACCTCCTGGATGTGCTCCTTGAACGACCACTTGTCGTCAAGCTATACGCCGAGGGATTACAGCTCTGTCTTGCGTGGGATCTCTTGCCCGCTGATGTAAAAGTGGGGCAAGTCATACTTCCTGCGTCTTGTGACCATGATTGCTTCGCACTTCTCGACAGCAATCTCTTTTTTTCTTTTTTTTCAAGCGGGTTGTAGGGCGAATACTCTGCGACGTACAAGATAGAGGCACCGGTCAGCCAAACACGGCTGGCCAGCATCTCCCCAACAGTCCCGGGCTGGAATCGGCATTGATACAGCCATCCGAATCGGGTAAACCCTCTCTTCCTCCTCCGTTGGCGCCAGCCATTGGACAAGGGAGAGATCCACCAACTCACCAATCCGGGCCCGGGACCGCGTGAGCATTCTTCCAGGGCCGGCGGCGGCTCGCGCTCAGGATCGAGCGTCTCTCTTCTCACGACTCGCAGGTGTTGTTTCTCCTCCTTCGATCTCCTTTCATCTCTCCATTCTTCTTTCTGCTCTCTTCTTTCTTCAATCTTCGTTCTTCGATCTTCTCTTTCCTCTCTTCTGCCTTCCTTCTCTAGTGCATCATGTTCCTCCTGGAACCATTTGGACCTCTTCTGTTTGAATTCGCAGACTCACTGTAATTCGCCTGCTTCGAGGCGCCTCACTTCCCTCTCTTCCTCCTCCTTACAGGTCATCACCAGCTTGATGTATCCGGTGACTCTATCCCATGTCTCCTGGTTGGGGAGCAAGTACGGGGCGAGATTCTCAGTTGTTAGTTGAGCACCAAGCCATCCATACAACTCGGCGCGCTCTCTTCGGGTGTCGTTGTACGTGAACGGGGCGTGTTCAGCGTCATCCCAGTTGTCCCCGCATGACTGACATGCTGGGGATGTCCTCTTCTTGAACGAGGTCAGATAGGCACCGAAGCAACCGTGGTCACTCAGTGCTTGCGTCGTCCAGTAATCTATCTCTCCGTGGGTGCGTGCCGCCCTCTTGGCTACGTCGCGGATCAGCCGATGCGTCCATCTGCCATCTGCAAATGGCGAATCCCACTCAGTGTGCCACTGCTCAAGGGTGATTTCCTCCTCGTTGTCGCGGATGATCTCCTTCATCCTTGGGGTGAGCACTCGTTCGGCTCCGATCACTTTTTGCCGGTCCCAGATCCTCACTCGCTCCGCGACGAGCAAGTGGATGTGTGGCATACCCGCTAACACGCAAGCTGCGTCTTCTGACACGGTGCGGTAGGCACGAATGCCCCTCAGAGCCGCTCTCCGGTGGACAGGCCCCATCCTCTCCTCGATGACGCCCTTCTCTACTCTCTTCCCCCACACGGGTGCACCGTAGAGCATGATGGAACCGCTCACGGTGTTGAGCAGCTTGCGCCTCTCCTGTTTCGGTCCTCCGATATTCGGCATCAGCCGCTGAAGCGCCGCACCGACCCTGCTCGCTTTCTGGGTGGCCTCCTGGATGTGCTTCTTGAACGACCACTTGTCGTCAAGTCGCACGCCGATGTATTTCAGCTCTGTCTTGCATGGGATCTCTTGCCCGTTGATGTAAAAGTGGGGCAAGTCAAACTTCCTGCGTCTTGTGACCACGATTGCTTCGCACTTTTTGACAGCGAGCTTCAGGAGCCTGCTGATCATCCACTCGTAGACTCGGGCCAGCGCCTCGTTTGCGCGTCTGCCCAAGAGTTCCTCGTTGTCGGCCCAGACTACGAGTCCCGCGTCGTCCGCAGAAGCCACGAATATCACTCCTTCTGGCAGTTCGATAGACAGTTATCTGTCGTACTGGGCGTTCTAGTTGAATGGCCCAGAAACCGATCCCTGTCTAATTCTGGCGGACAGTTCCCGGATCTCTTGTCCTTCGTCGGTGTGGTGATAGCCCGCTGGCCTCTTCGTAGGCTTTCTCTACCCTGTTAAGCACCATCCTCTCATACATCTTCCCGATATTGTTGAGCATGCTGAGAGGGCGTTAACCTCCTTGACCTTCAGGTATCAGGACCAGCTTCTGGCGTTTCCACTTGTCTAGGAAAGTTCCCGCGCTCAGACAGATGTTGAAGAGGTCGAGGAGTGACTCTGGCTTGTATTTGAAGACCAGTTTCAGAGCCTCGTTTAGAATGCCGTCCAGGCCAGGGGCCTTGCCGTTTGGCAGCCTCTTCGCCGCTATGAGTAGCTCTTGCAAAGTGGAGCGCGGGATGGGGTCGTCACTCTCCGGAGGGAATGTGACTCTAGGTTCTCCTGCTGGGAAGAGGTCTTCCACGATGCTGCGCAACGTAGCTGCATCGGTCGGTGCTGGGATGCCCCTCCGGGGTCGGGCCTTGGACATAACTACGCGGTATGGCGTACCCCGCGGGTCTCCATCAACCATGTCGCACAATTCACCCCAGCACTTCTCTTTGTTTCTCCGGATGGCTAGAACGAGAGCCTTCTTTGCTTCTCTGTACGCCCTGTCATCGTCCGCCGTTTTAGTTTCCTTGATCGCCACGCGGTTCTTCTTTTCTTATTGCTCGTTCTTCGTAGAGCTTCAATCTCGTCGGTGATGCAGTACTCTGGTTTCCTCCAAGAGCATGATGTTGTCTTGCGAGGCATCGATGCGTCACAAGCTCTTGCGATGGTGGTCGTCACCATCTCTACAGCCTCGTCCGCGGTGATGTTCATTGGGAGATCTTCGGCTGTTTCTATCGATTCCCGGAATCTTCTCTCATCCAGTTCGCGTATCTGCCACCCCGTCGGTCGCGGTCTGCGTATCGTCTGTCTCTGTCTGTCAGTCTTAAGCCGAAACCGAGTATGTCGATGGTTACTCAATGTTTCCGTGTCCAGGACCTTCCACGATGTCATACGTCCCATGAGCGACGGGCTCATGAACGTCAGGTCAAGGACCGATGACGAAACTCTCTCCCGGGACCGAGTGTCGTGACGGTAATAGGTGATAACCCCCGTCCCGTTCGCGAGCACTAATCCTAATGCCTCCATAACATCAGCGAGTATTACCCCCCGTCTATTGCGTGGCCCCCCGCTCCAAGTCGGTTCCTTGGAGTGGAAATCCCCCGCGATCATAACTGGGCCCCCCAGTGCCTCACATCTCCTTCCAGGTAATGGAGCTCGTCTTCGAATTCGTGCGTATTGAGCGACGGCGAATAGTAGCAACTTTAGACTGCTGGGCCCCCTATGGTCTTTCGAGCGAAACCGCGACCACGAACAGCTGGTCCAGTCTCACGGATCGCAGGATTCATGATCTGAATTACGACGGTCCTCCAGTGATCGAATGTGGATCGAGAGAATTTGCGCTTCCGAGGCGGTTCGGAGATAATCAGAACATTGATCCCTCCTTCTTTGGCAACAGCGTGCAGGAGATCGTCTGCGTCCCCGCTGTTCCTAAGGTTGGCTTGGATATAGCTAGCCATTTTTCCCCTTCCTGCGCCTATATGTGACGCTTGCCCTCTGGTACGTAGTGCAGTTGCTGACCTCAGATCTGTGGTCAGATTTGGACCTGATCGCCACACAGCTCAGGCAGTTTGGTTTTTCCTTGCAAATCGCGACAAGGTGCCCTGGTTCGCCGCATTGGGAGCAGAGTTTTGGTTCCCGTTTCCCTGCCCTCTCTTTTTTGCATCCCGAGGCCTTGTGGCCGTACTCTAAGCAGCTATAGCACCGTGGGATGCCAACCTTCTCGCGGATCCTCACTCTGCCCCACCCAACCTTTGGCTCCTTCCAGTCGAGGAGATGGTGGGCGAGTCTCGTTGCCATCGAGACAACAGCGATTTGGGTGCCGCGGTAGCCACTCCGGATGGACTTGACTACAACGGCTCCCTTCTCGTTCTCTGGTAGGGCCTTCGCGAGTTCATCCCGCACCTCGATTATGTCAACATCGTAGTCGACTCCGAGTACCTCGAGGGTCGTGCTGTTCGCTAGACAGTGGACAGCTCCTTCTTGCCCGACGACTGGCGCCGAGGCTGCCTTGACGGCGGCGACATCGGTGCCCTTTTTGAGTTCAAGAAGGACTTGGCCTTCTTGGGTCTTCCGGATGCCCGTGACCTTAGAGCTCACTTCTTCATCGAGGTCATCCGTTTTCATCCTGCGCAGCATGTCTGCGTAGGTAAGCTCACCTGTGTTGGCCGTAATAGGACGGCTTCGGGCTTCACCTTTCTCGGCTTCATTTTCGTTTTCTTTTCGGCGGCATCGTTGGATCTACCTCTCTCCTTTGCTCTCCTCGCTTGTTCCTTTGACACCACTTCCTTCCAAGGCCCATTCTGCTCGGTCCGATTGGGCGTTGATGTCGAGCGCGGTGTTCCGGGACCTCCCGGTGGAGGTCCGTATCGCGCCCCCTCCGAACCACGTTGTTGCCACGGTCGCGATTCCGGTTTCCCTACCCCCTTCTCTGGAAGCCATTACCCGACGCGGCCGGTTTTCTGAGGCCGGAAGCGGCACATTCCCCCTCGCTTCCAGGGTCTTTTCCGTTTCGAGGAGCGTTGTCTCGAAAGCAGCCCACTTCACCTTGTCTGTCGCGAGTAGGCCTTCGAGCGCGTGGCCTATCTTCTTGAGTTCTTCGATGTCACCCTTGGTCCCTTCTGGGTTGCTGGGAACAGACTCGGCTATCTCTATGACCAAGTTGAAGTGCTCGAGGAGGAGATAAGTCTTTTCCTCCATCTCTTTCCGGCACGTTTTCAGGTCTCCCCATTTCCCCATGAGATCGCTTGCCTCGTTTCCACTCTTTTGTCGTGCCGCATCTCCGGATGAGAGGATAGGGTCAATCTCCATCCCATCAGACTCTTCATCGTGTACTCTCTTATCGAGCGCACCGATTCCGGGAGTCAGGATGGTTCCGTTCCCCTGGGACCCTATAGTGGAGTCGGACTCGCTCAAGTCTGAGCTCAAGTTGCCGGCGTCATCAACCCCGTTGCTAGGTTGCGTAACCTGGATCCTGAGCGCGGTGTTGTTCCTCAGCAGCTTCTCTGCCACCACTTGTGCTTCTGCTGCAACCTTCGCATTCTTTCCTAGTTGAACTAGAAAAGTGAGCTTCGATTGCTTTAGCACTCGTTCTTCCGCTTCCTCACCCAAACCCTTCCTCTTCTGGCTGTTTGGGGTGAGGTCTTTCTCCCTCTTGCGTTGGTTCTCTCCTCCAACTTCTTCCGCCTGTGGCGTATTTCCATCGCTTGTAGCTTCACACGTGTGTCCACCAGCCAAGTGTGCCACTGATGGCGCGCTTTGCATCGTTGGGACCCCCCCCCAAGATCCGAATGGGGCCCCGCCTTAATTGGGGAATTCCTGCCGTCAATGCTGGACATCATCTTCTTTCTCCTGTTTTCCAGGGCCTCGAGCAGCATGCTGTCCGACCCCGGACCAGACCAGCACGGGTGTGGTGTTCCGTGTGATGCGTGTTCTGTATATGTTGGTATGTTTGTGTAATGCTTGAGCAGGCGTAAGTATGGTGCATGTAGGGTGTAGTGTGTGTAAGTGTAAGTGTAGGATTCGGGTCCGGAGGGGCGTCGCTCCCTCAAGCTCCAACTGCAGCCCGAAAGTCACACTCAAAGCCCCCTACGGGTGACAGCAATCTCTCTCTCTCTCACGCTGTTCCTATGCTTCATTGATTCGTGCACATGCTCGCGTATCTGTTTGTAGCGCAATTTTTTGAAGCGCACGCTCGCGCATCTTTTTGCAGGACATGCGCAACCGGAAGTTCCTCATTTCCCAACTCTCTTGCTCGACTTCTTCCACGGTTTCTTGCATCTCTATGACTAGAAAATGATGTTCTTACCACGTGGGAGCCGAAAAAGAATTTCTAACCGACCCCGCAGAGCGATTTTCAGATCAAATGTCTCGCCCAGTTATTGACTTTTCCTAAGAATGAGCGAAATTGTATGCTTACGAAAGTATTTTCAAACGATATCTGGCAAAATTTCCTTCAAAATGACCCCTTGGTAAGTCGGTTCGATGTATCTCGACCAAAGTTGTGAATGTTGTTACAAAGTGGGAGAGGCAAATTTGTCAAATATGAGAGTCATCTGTGACAGCTTAGACTCGTTCACTTCCCAAAAACAGTCATAACTCTGGTTGGAATTCATCAAATAGACTCCAACAGGAGCCATTCTGGAGAAAACTTTGCCAGCTATCGTTCAAAGAGACTTTCAGTACACTTGCATCGAAATCCTTTGGTTTCCGCCTCGATGTCGGTGCAGAAAATCCCGCATTGCCGCCCAGGGCGGAAAACGACTGAACATGGCAATCAGACCTCGGGTTGCGACCTCGGTCTGCTACAATGCATGCTCCGACGTTTTCTAACCTGTGCGGCGGTGCGGGATTTTGACCCGAGATTGTGTCGGAAACCCTAGAATTTCGATGAAAAAGTACTGAGAAGAACTATACGCACCTCGGGACGAGAGCAACTCATTGCGGCCACGGGTATGCCACCTTCGCCAGGCGGCTCGTGCGGCGACTCACCCGGGCCGAAATGTGTCATTTTCGGCCCTCGCGGACGCAGATGCGTAATATACTATTTCACAAGCATAGAATCACGCGCATACGCAGGGGAAGACAATAAGTAGGTGAGGAATTTGATGTAAGAATCGCTCTGGTGCGTCAGTTAGAAATTCTGTTTTGGCTCACTTGCGCTTAGAACACTATCTTCTCGTCATAAGGATGCAAGAAAACCGTGGCAGGAGTCAAAAAGAGAGTTTGATGAATGAGGACCACCCTAATGCGCATGTTTTCACGGGGATAGGCGTTGCTGCGTGGTCAAAACAGAGTCGATGCCTTCTCAGGAGGGTACTTTTGTTATATATGCACTACATTGAGGAGATCAAGGTGTGGCCCCATCGAGAATCGGATTTGGGTGATAAGTGCCACAATAATATATATGATTGAAATGAAAGTGGAATTGATTATGCTCCAATTCATAGTCGAGATGAATGATGGACTAGCTGATAATCGACACCGGGTCTGTATTTTGGATAATAGTTGAAATAGGAAGAAAGGACTTCCTTGACAAGTGCAAAGTAGTTACAAACTGTAGAAAAACCAGACGAAACAAGGGTATTGACGTTTGTGAATTACGACATTCCTAGAAATTAGAACATTATAGTTCATCGATGATAGCAAAGGTACCCATATCTAGGCACTGGTGATTTGCTATTGATGCAACTCAGTATGCGGATGATATATACTCCATGTACGTTCTGCTCTTGATCCCTGAACCTATTCTTGATCATGCGCGATTATGATACCCATCAATGAATCCCATTCGTTTTCAGCTATGGATAGGATTTTTGAATATCATTGTATGTCAGAGCGATTGATGACACTTATCGATCAACCAAATCCCCGAAAAAACCTCGGCTAATGATGGGTCACGGGTTAACATACCTGGCAGCCAAAGTAATCACGGGATTCCTCTCACCCTCTGTCTGGACAATGGGTACTTTGTTCCACAAGATTGTACACGGTAACTGCACCGATGTTGGGGAGTACTTGTATTACACTTCTCTGATCATCTATGTGGACCTTCACATACATATTCATCATGATTTCGAGTGGCTGGTGAAGACAGGAATGGAAAAGTCGCTGGAAAACAAAAGATGTCAAGGTGCAGAACAAAAACACTGTCCATGCGTACATTCAAACTGATTCGAGGTGTAAATCTTAATTGAAGCACGGAAATATCACGAATGAATATGTGAGGTGAGGAAATATTGAACTGCCGGAAATTCCATCCCCTCCTGGAATACATCATCGGCAAGGGTACACTCGTCATTTCGGATTGACTGAAGACTCCAGTAATCCTGTGTAGACTGAGTGCAGTATCTCTTGAGTCGAGTAACGCGATGACTGACTGAACGCGGATCTCCGTAGTCACTAAGAAATACACCATATGGAATTCATCCTAATGCAATGCTTGTCAGTGTGAACCTGCAAAAACCAGCTCAAACGCACTGGAGCTGGAGCCAACAGGTGTAATACCTTCTCTGCGTCGAAGAGTTTTCCCTCTAGGGCACTTCTATCGGTCGTTCCCTTATATTCGTGAATGGCAGCTTCCATATCTGTTCACGTTTGGAGCGCAAGACTGACTGAGCCTTGTCTTACGTCGTGATAGCTACAATACTGACCATAAAAATGCATAAATGACGGTCAACTGTAGTCCTTAGTCTTGATAAGCTGTCTGTCTACCCCATCTTCTAACATTATGGTTTTTCAATACCCAACCTCGAAAATATTGTGAGAGGGCCACTGCCAATGGTATGGATCATCTTGTGAACATTTGGTGTGAATCTCAACAGATACACGTATCTTTTTCGAACTTCACAAATATTTCATGAGCATGTGAGTGAGATAATTGCCACGCTTTGAAACATATTCAGTTTGAGCCTTGAATTTGAGGGATAGCCCTTCTTGGTCCGACGTATTGATTGATGGAATACAAGTAAGCGTGAGAGATGTAAGGGTGGGAGAATATCGCATAGATGTAGGAATAGAGCCGCGGGAACTTCAACCAACAAGATTCAAATTCGGCTGAACAGGGAGAGCGATTTCTTACGTTTGTGAGGTAAATTTCCAGCACTCATCTCACCTAGATTGAGAATCAGAACTGAAGATTTAGAGAGCTAAAAAACTTCCACGTGTTAAATTCCATAAAATCGCCGTTCGAGATCGCCATTGGCCACGGAATTGACTTTCCGTTTTTGATCAGTGAATATGAATCGGAGACTGAACGAGTCCCTGATTCCGCTTCGCGAGGTCTTCGGTCAGCCAAATACTTACAGGAAATCAAACAAGAACTCGAATATTCGATTCCCATTTTCATACCAATATCGGTTTGAATAATTAAACATATCCTGACTGTACAGCAAGCAAGAAGTGCGTGATGTTCATTTGGAAAGTCTTATAAGCAGTTTCATATTTGGAATGGAAGTTTGCTACCAATGGGGAATAAACGCCCGCAAGCTCGGAGGTTTTCGATAATTGTGAGGCTAGTTTGAGTGCGGACCGGAAAAAATCGCTTGATGAGTGGAGGATCACTGACTAAAACTAACTTGAATGCAAGCTTCGAGAGAACGAGTGTGATTGATCTCTACACATAATCATTACACATTGAGAATGGATGAGAGAGTATACCCTGCAATACCATCTACGCCATTTTGAGCCCATTTCCCGCTATAAGAAGCGGAAGATATATCTACAAATATAATTATCGGTTCTTTCAATCGACTTGGTTGCGTCTCTCCACTGTGAATGATAGCATGACTTTGGATACATCCTTGATCTTCTTCGGGGTTTCCATTCTTCTCCTCTCAATGAAAGCGATGAAGACGCCGGAGATGCGGAAACGGTTCGAGATTTCCTTCTTCGAACGGGAAATTGAATGGACAAAAACGATCGTAGAGGAATGGTCCATAGAGGATTCGAAGATTATGTATTTGGCCGAGCTACGTCAGGTGCGGATATTGAATACTCTCCTATTCCTGTTGTGTTTTGACAATCGTCCATTTTCATGCATGTTAAACAAAGTCGATCCGTTGATGAAGATAGAATCTAGTCAGAGAACACAAAGATGAACAGAGATATGAAATATCAAGCGAATAGTAAGCTCCGCACTCTCTTCAGAGTTAGATATATCCGAATACATTTGTAACGGAGAGTGAGAGCGCAGCCCGTTACAATGAGCGTGATTAAGAGTGGGAACTGCTCCCAAGAAACGTTTGAAAGCATTGGTTGTTACTTTTCATCTTCTCATGATCCTGCATAACCTCTTGTTCGACCCGAAAATATACAGAAGTAACGTGAGATATCCGAAAGATCACCATCTTATGGATTTAAGAGAAAAAACGGTTTCATTCCCTATGAAGAAAACATACGGCTTCTCAGTGTTGCCGTGATGTTTCCAGTCTCGTGGATTCTTTTCGGAATTCCTCAGGGACTTCTCCGGCGCGGCGGTAGTCCACATGGGAACCATGGAAATGCAGAAAGTTCCCCAGAGCGAGAAAATTGGGAAGGCAGACATGACTCTCGTTCTAGTATTCTGTTCATTTTTTCATCTCTCATCTATCTCAATATCAGTGAGATACTCTTCAAATTACCAATATTCGTGTATCACGAAGTCATGATAGTGGCAGAGTTCTTCACGATCTTCTTGTTTTCTTCCATTCACACACGGTCATATTTGATACAAAGTCTGATTTTTCAATGGGTCGAGATCTGGGAATTGAGGAATCGTCATTGTTTAGTATTACTCTCATTGCTCTTATACCTATTTGAATCTTGGCGCGCCCCGCCATTTTGCGTTCGCTCTCAAGTTCAGCGCCGTTGCGATTGTCGCCTTCTGCGGCTCTCACCAGTTTCCGTCCAGCAGCCGACCGCACCACCTCGCTCAATATGTAATGAGCCTATTCTAGTTTCTACAATATAGTCCAATTGTTTATTTAAACTCTGGAGTACAATTTATTAAGTGCACCCGCTCCCGTTCTATACATTTTGGTCTTTCGTGTACCGGATCGGAGCTAGTGGTGAAAATTGACGTGGATGCGAACGGATTTGCATCACCACGAGGTGAAATTTATAGTGATTGTGTGTGGTCGGCAGTTTCCTCGGGCGACCAGCGGCGTCTTCCTCAAGGCCCACAGCAGTATGTGAAAAGCTGTATTCTGCCGGCGGATGGGCTTTATTCCTCGATTGCTGATTCTGGAACACTAGTCCACCGGCAGCGGAGTGCAGGCTAACCTCCATATCGGTCATGAGGAAATAGTCACCGCACCCCTTCGAGACGACGGAAACGACCTGTGAATCCAGGAGGATTCTTGGGCAACGAGGGATACATCGTGGAATCGTTGGGATAAGCTGTTCTTTTGATTATTTTCATTTTTGAAGCCGTTTTAGCCTCTGTCAACTTTCAAAGAGAAAATTCCGAGTTTTCTTTCATCTCAGAAATTGAGTTTATTTTGCACACTTTGTTGCAATTGATATCAGATTTGTACTCTTTGTACATTTTCAAATTTTTTAAATCATCCATTTTGATTTTGCGATGCAAATTTACTGATGTCATATGGGCATATACTAAAGTTGTTGGATTTTTGTAGTGAGTCGTCCGTGTGTGTGACCCACGTTGGTGTGCGTGTTGCTTGGCGAATGAGCTCGACATCTGGCAACATAGCTGACCAGAGCTATCCGCAGCTGTTCATCACCTGCAGCGGGGCAACGGCACTCAGCGACGCGAGGGCTTCACAACAGTGCGATTGCTACGTGTCGTCGACTCCCCATAAGCAGCTCGTCGTCATACACCACCGCGCTCCAGCGGATCACACATTGTCGACTTCGGCAATCTTCGTCGCCGTGCGTCAGCTGATGTAGCCGTACGAGTGAGTAAGAGGATTGATGTATGAGATAAACCATATGAATATTCGGCTTGAATAATTCGAATTTAGGTCATCTCATTTTTAGTTTCTTCTTCCGAGTTCGATAACCTCAAAAATGATCAGCTCGTTATTCAATGAAGAGAGGTCTTCATTCTTTCTGTAAACATTGTGAATAATTGTAAATAGTCGGAAGGAATTTGTGGATTGGTGCTTCCATTAAATCTTTCATAGATTTGAAAAATTTCTTATCTTGGGTTCGGTTTTGCCTGATTCTGTTTAGAATTTTGGCATTTTCCATCCATCTTTCTGGACAAAATTTCTAGCATTTTGGGGGCTAGATTAACGTGCAGAATTTGAGATTTTTCCAGATTATCGGCTCGGTTCTTCGGTTCTGTTTCTTCGGTTTGGGATTTTTGTTCCTAATTTTGGATCGGTTTTCGAATTGTTAGAGTAACATTTTGATTCACAATGGACGCTGTTTATCAACAACAGCTGGATTTACAGGTTAAAATTGGAAATTCATTTAGCAATTACAAGGCTCTGGGTCAAGCTAAAATGACTAAAGCTAGTGCCACGACCAGATTGGATAATCTGGTTACTCATTATCAGACTTTCATTCAAAATCACAGTAAGATCTTGGCAAGTAAGAGCAAATTGTTAGACCATGATTACTTCAAAATTAAAATCCTGGATTCTGTAGAAGAATCATATCTCGCAAATAAATCGGATTTTCAACAGGTTTTAGATGAATTTGCTGATAGAGATAGAGCTGAACGTGAGGCAAATGCTTCGGCTGTCAACAACGTTGCTCCCGTTGTACAGCATGTAAAAACGGGAAATTCCTACTCTCTCGCCAAAGTTGATCTTCCCGTTTTTTCCGGGAAATTTAATGAATGGGCAAATTTTAGAGATTTGTTCAAATCTTTGGTCCATCGCAGGGAAATGGAACCAGTTGTGAAGTTCTATCATTTGAGAACCAAACTTTCGGGTGGAGCCTTGGATCAAATTAAAGGGATTGAGATAGTTGGGGATAAATACAATAAAGCTTGGTCAGATTTATGCGACTACTATGAGAATAAACGTAGATCAATGAATCTGTCGCTCGGTTCTTTTCTCTCTCTGAAGCCCATGAAAACGGCTTCACATGCTGAAATGAAGAAGCTTTATTCGGGTTCTTTTGAAACGAGGACCTTCTTGAATGGTATAGATCGTCCTATTGGAAGGAGTGGAGAGGATTTGTTCGTATATTTTACGGTTTCGAGATTTGATGCAGCTACTCGAAGAGAGTGGGAGAAGCATTTGGGCAAAACAAATGTTCCTCCGTCTGTAGCTCAGCTAGAAGATTTCATTGAAGATCAGCTTGCTACTTTAGAATCAATTGAGAGTATACAAAAACCCCATAGTAGTCAACCAGCTGAGCCCTCGGGATCTGGGAACACTCACTCCATGCTTACGGATACGGATTCCAACCATGCTAAGAAGGTTTGCCCCTCCTGTCCGGGGAATCATCACCTCTCGCAGTGCGACTCATTCAAGGCTAAAAGTGTGGCTGATCGTAGGGCTTTTGTGACGGAAAAGAGGTTATGTTTCGTCTGCTTCGGTTCTCACGGCGCAAGATTCTGTGAATTCCGGAAACTGTGTCGCAAATGTAACGGGAAACATCATAGTTTCATACATCAGGATTCTCAGAAGCCAAGTGATCCTCAAAGTGCTCCAAAAGGGGGTGGTTCTGCCTCCCCTGGAGATGGAAAGGGTTCGGGAACGGGTGAGCATTCTCACTCAACAACCTCATCTTGTCTTACTTCTGTGATAGGTTCGGGTTTTGTGCTTTTGCCCACTGCGGTAGTGAGAGTGATATCAGCTGACGGTTTTGATTTCTATTTCACGGCTTTGATTGATCACTGCTCGCAATCTTCCTTCATCACGGAGAATTCTTGTCAGAAGTTAGGTTTACGGAGAATGAAATCTAAAGTTGAAATCAAAGGGGTAGCAGACGCCAACACGTATTTCTCGAGAGGTACTGCTAACTTTACTGTGAGGCCCAGGTTTTCTTCGGAATTCACGTGTGACGTCCAAGCGCACATAATCCCCAAGGTCTCAAGCTACAGAGCTTCTGTCTCATTAGGGAATGATAAATGGGATCATCTTAAGAATTTGAAATTAGCTGATCCTCAATTTCTAAAATCTAGATCGATCGATATGTTGCTCGGCGCCAGAATTCACGCTCAAATAGTGCTTGAGGAAGTGAAGAAGGCAAAATTCGATCCTTTGAATCAACCAATTGCTACGAATACGGAGTTGGGGTGGGTTGTTTCTTCATCAGTGGGCGAGAACAGAGAGTCGCAATCCTCATATTTGCACTTGGTTGATGACTCGGTATTGGATTCTATTCTTGATCGGTTTTTCAAACAAGAAGAAATTGCACCGGTCCGCAAAACATTGTCGGAAGATGATCGCAAATGCGAAAAACATTTTCGGCAAACTCATTCACAAGCCTCTGACGGTCGTGACATGGTTCGGTTACCGGTCAAGGAGGATTTATCTCAAAGCTTAGGCTTCAACTTGGGCGATTCTTACAATACAGCTTTGAAAACTTTATTTTCCATGGAGCGAAAATTTGAGAAAAATCCGAATTTTGCGGCGAAATACAGTGCCCTCATGGCAGAGTATGAGCAACTTGCGCACATGAAAAGATCTCCAAAGTTGTCAGTTGAAGAGTTCAAACGTTGTCATATCCTATCACATCACGGCGTACTTCAAGGTTCTAAAAAGCTACGAGTTGTTTTCAATGGGTCAAATCCTATTCACGGTACGTCTCTGAATGATCTACTATTTACTGGAGAGAACTCGCTCCCAGAATTGATTGATCTGATCTTGAGAAGGCGTAGATATGAGTTTGTCTTTGTTGCTGACATAGAGAAAAGGTTTCGGCAAATTTTGGTTGATCCTAGAGACCGTCATTTGAAGATGATTCTTTGGAGAGAGAATTCAGATTCAGAAGTTCTTTTGTTCCTTCTAAGAACAATTCCGTACGGGTTAAAGTGTTCGCCATATCTAGCCATTCGAGTTTTAAGGCAATTAGCGCAAGATTACGGGCACCTGTTCGCCTCAGCTGTTAAAATCATTCAAGATGAATCATACATGGATGATTTTATGTCGGGGGGAGAAACAGTAGAGGAAGCTCGAGGGAAGCAGAAACAGTTGATCGAAATTCTCAAGGTGGGCGGTTTTGAGCTAAGGAAATGGGCAACAAATGATGCTAGGCTGATTGAGGAAATTCCTGTCGCTCATCGAATCAACGGTTCGGCAACTTTCGATTCTAAAAATAGTTCTACTTCTATATTGGGCCTCTTCTGGGCTCCAAGAGAGGATTGTTTCCATTTCAATATAAAGCCACAAGTTCTTGTTAGCCAGAAGTTGACTAAAAGAATAGTTCTATCACTCACTGATTAAATACTTGATCCTTTGGGTTGGTTGGCTCCTGTGGTGATCTGGGCGAAAATATTTATGCAATCGTTGTGGTTATTGAAATGTGGTTAGGATGATATCCTTCCGGATGATGATTCAAATCAGTGGCTTGATTGGTACATTAAATTGTCAAAGTTGGAAGAAATCAGGATACCTCGGTGGATAGGATGTTCAGGTAACGGCGTGACAATTGAACTGCATGGGTTTGCCGACGCTTCATCGAAAGCTTTCGGGGCGGTCATTTACTTGAGGATGATCATGAATGAACAAGTTATAGTTTCTTTGCAGTGCGCTAGGTCAAAAGTGGTTCCAATCAAAACTTTCAGCATACCTCGCCTCGAGGTTTGTGCAGCTCACTTACTAGCTAGTCTCGTCGATCATTTCTCAAAAACTATGCCGTTAGAGATTTCTTCGGTTCATTTGTGGTCCGATTCGCGAGATGTTCTGTATTGGATTGGAGCTCTGCCGAGTCGGTGGCAGACATTCGTTGCCAATCGTTGCACGTTAATTCAGGAATTGGTTCCTCAAGCTCATTGGAACCGTGTAAGGTCCAAAGATAATCCAGCAGATGTTGTTCCTCGTGGTTTGAGCCCGGAAAGTTTGTCTTCTTTCGAACTGTGGTGGAAAGGTCCTTCGTTCCTTACAGAATCATGTAATCCGTGGACCACTGAGGCTGAGAATCTGCAAGTTAATCCTCTTGAAGAGAGAACTTCTTCTCACGCCACCACGGCGAGTTAGTTTTCGGATTTCATTACTCGGAACGATCTTGTAAATAGGTACTCTACCGTTACAAGGCTTCTACGGATTACGGCAATGTGTCTCCGCTTTTTGACGAAGCTAAGCCTCCGTCTGAGCAACAGAAGAAGGGACAAAATTAGATTTCTGAAGTTGAAATTCATTGAGTTTGACGCTATTCCAGAGGGTTTGTTGAAACCTAGAAAACTCAAAAATGCTGAATTGCTATGGATTTATCTCGACCAGAAGAATAGTTTTGGTGATAGTTTCAGAGGCCTCGAGCAGGGAAGGGAACTCAAGGATACCAACCTACTAAAGTTACGGTCATTTCTCGATCAAGGGCTACTGAGAGTTGGTGGCAGACTTCGGCATGCTTATCTCGACTACCAGGCAAGGCATCCTTTGATTCTACCTCGTCACAGTCCACTGACTGTTCTATTCATCAGGCGAGCGCACGTGGAGAGTCAGCATGGTGGGACGCAACTGACATTGACTTGTCTACGTAATCAGTTTTGGATACTTGAGGGCAGGCAAGCAGTGAAGGTCGCAATAAATCAATGCACGGTATGTCTCCGCTATTCAGGAAAATTGTCAACTCAATTGATGGGAGATCTTCCCAAGGTACGGATCACTCCCGCTTATCCGTTCGAGTATTCTGGTGTGGACTTTGCTGGTACGTTCGAAATACGTCTTACGAAAACTCGCGGTAGGGGCACCATGAAAGCTTATATTTGTGTTTTCATATGTCTAAGCACAAGAGCCGCTAATTTGGAAGCTGTGGAGAATGACACTTCAGGAGCTTTTATTGCCGCCTTCAAACGCTTCACTACACGACGAGGGCATTGTTCGAGATTGGAGTGCGACAACGCGCTGAATTTCGTTGGTGCAGAGGCCGAGATCCGAAAGCGTTTCGACGAGGCTTCCGAAGAATTCAAGGAGATTGCAATCGATCTGACCAACATGGGAACTGAATGGAGATTCAACCCACCGTCTGCTCCTCACTTCGGAGGCATTTGGGAGGCGGCTGTCAAGTCCGCCAAGCATCACTTGAGAAGGATAGTTGGTGATCACGTATTAACCTTTGTTGAATTCTCTACTGTTCTCAGTCAGATCGAAGCATGCATAAATTCAAGGCCCCTTGTGCCTCTCAGAGATGATCCTTCTGATCTCGCTGCGCTCACACCTGCGCATTTTCTTATACAAAGGCCCTCCTTTATAATTCCAGAGCCATCCGTTCCATCAGGGCCGATTTCGGTTGGCAAGCGATACCGGTGGATGACCCAGCTAGTTCAGGAATTTTGGTCGTCTTGGTCCAAGGATTATCTGCAAGCACTGCAGGAACGACACAAATGGTCGAAAGCTCCCAAAGCTTATCGAGTTGGAGATGTCGTCTTGATTCGGGATGAGTGCCGAGCACCTGCTTCTTGGCCTTTAGCTGTGATCACAGAAACCTGCCCTGGTTCTGATGGACGAGTTCGAGTAGTCAAGCTTCGTACAGCCACATCTGCGTTCACTCGACCAATTGTTAAGCTCGTTCTACTTGTTTCCGTAGCATCCGAAGACGAAAGTGATGAGAATTGAATTCTCAATTACAGGACACTAAGTGATTGATTCTGTTGGAGATTTCAGAACGTAGAGTTTTCGAGTTTAAATTCGTTCCAGATTGCAACTTAGAGCCATTTAGTGAAGTAGTATCAGTGACCCGTTGGTGCGTGAGCACTAGGTTAGTGTCTCGCAATCTGGCGATCACTATATGAAATTAGAGTCCCTTATGCGGTTGCCAAGGACGTTCACTCCTACAAGGATGAACGTGCCTTTTTCTTGAGTCTGCTGACTCGGGTAGCCGGAATTTAGCATACCTTTTGTGCGATGAAATTGATAAAATGCTCGATTTTCCTTCAATTCCTTTCTGTTTATTCAGCAGAAAGATTTCCAATGTATATAATAGCCTTAGTTCATATTTGATATTCATCAGTCAGAAGGTATTCTCAAGTACGAACAGTTAAGAGATACTCAACTTTTTGTTTCATTAGATATGATTTTTCTTTCAAATCAGAGCGAAATAGCTCTTGAGCTCATTCCTCTTTTCGATTTTCATTTTTTTGGCAGTGCCACGTCTGCATTATATCCTTCTTGCATTCAAATCAATTTACTGATATTCTTGTGAAATGGATTTACTTAAGTCATCGATTGCTAAGTTGTAATCAATCGAAGTGGGCGAAATGTTTAGTATTACTCTCATTGCTCTTATACATATTTGAATCCTGGCGCACTGCCGCCATTTTGCGTTCGCATTCAAGTTCAGCGCCGTTGCGATTGTCGCCTTCTGCGGCTCTCACCAGTTTCCGTCCAGCAGCCGACCACACCACCTCGCTCGAAATGTAATGAGCCTATTTTAGTTTCTACAATATAGTTTAATTGTTTATTTAAACAATTTAAGTGCACCCGCTCCCGTTTTATACAGTCATCATTATTTGATACGAATATAACTGAAATCATTAGAAGGATTCAGATTTGAGTAACCATCTCCATATGTTGGTCTTCACACGATCACCTCATACGAAAAATTCTGCGTTGACACAACACTCCATGGCATGAAATTCCGTGAACAGTGAAACTAAGTCGATAGTATAACTGTTAACATGAATCTATAGAAGCAACTAATCTCTGGTACTCTTTTGTTTTCTAATGATTGTGTGATGTCGATGGTAATTCACATCGCACTGAGATCTATTGATCATGATGTATTGGCAGAATATTTTGTCGGTGTATAACTAACTATTCGTATGTACTGTCATTCAACATTCCGCAGGTTCTTCCCCCTCGGAAGTGTATCCTGTAGACTTTGAAATGTATATAATTCTACAATGTATGATGTTTGAAATGATGTGGTCGAATAATCCATTCAAATCCCACTTCAGGGGCCCCATGATCCTACCGATGACTTTCCCGGAGAATTAGCTGGATAGAGGGAAAATTGAGAAATTTCCTCCCAAAATCGCAATCAATTATTCAGCATCGTTCAATAGGACAGCTTCATCAGTCATTCCATACCATCACTCAACGTTGACGATTTTTCAGGCACATTCCGAAAATATCCTCAGCTCGGAGAGTCCAAATATAAACGGATATGTGACGTTTCGATGAAGAAGATGTGCATCTTCAGTATGCAACGTGTCCTTGGACATGGTACGAATGACGAAGGAGCAAACATTTATTTAGAAATGCAATCAATCGCTTGCCACTGCAGCCTCGTCTAGAGATTCAATTTCGTCTTGCTCATGATATCTCTGGAGACAATCGGTGACAAACCAGCCAAATTGATTCTCAAGTCATGCTGAACATTATATCTCGCGATCCTAGTGCAGAGCCGTTGCGGGTGAATTTAGGACGGGGATCATGGTGCATGACTCAAACACTGGGGAAGATTACGTAGCAGAATTCGCTGAGATTCTCGACGACTTCTACCGAATCACACTCGGTAATCCAAATCGTCGATTTTTTCTATGCCTACGCACGAATTCTCTGCAAAAATCCCGTAAAAGCATGCGAGTGAGTGAGACATGCGTTTGATGTTCCTCAAGCGACCGAGCTTCTGGTTGTGGTGCGTTGAGCGTGTGTGTCGTTCAAGGAGACCTTTCCGTTCATCATTTCCGTGATTCACAGTACGAACTCAGTACTTTTCAAGTGGGGCACATTTGCAGTCACAGGCATTGATGAGGGATTAGTCACAGCTATCGATAGAAAGATGTATACGCATGCTGTGGTTTTCAACGTGCTGATTGTAAATTTCATGAATGTGACATAACCAAAACATCGTTCGCTTTGGGAACTTCAGCGCATGTCCTACTCAATTACTTATTCTCCGTAATTTCTCAGGAATCTGCAATTTTTATCGCTGTACCAAACGGCTCTGGGAGCGTAGATTTGATCTTGCAACGTCGAAGTTGGCGTGCGATAGAGGTAACATTGAACATTTCTGGGTTAGAAAAGAAATTGCCGGGTCGGGAAATATAAAATTGTCACGTTTGAATGACCAAGTAAGACTCAGCAGAAGTTGCTGAGAATCTTGGCGAACTCTGACGAGTCTCCTCTTCCAGTGTTAAAAACCCTCTTGAATCCACTCCAAGATAGTGGAAAACTCATCACTGGTACGTGTCGCATCCTCATTCAACTCAAAATCCGGCCAAATGCGAGATGAGATGTATAGTTGGAACATATGTAAAAGGGCATATTGCCTGTATATTGTTTTGAATGAAATGAAAATGGAATAAAATATATTTCACAGACGGATGCCACAGAAATCTGGTCAAAAGAGTTGGGAGCCACATCAAAGAATCCGAGCTATGATTTCCAGACAGGGGAGAAAGTTAATAGTCATAACTCTCTGCCGATTGGCAACTCCTGGCTCGCAACGGGAACTTGGGTCATCCATTGTACGACGAGATTGGAGGAAAAAACGACTTTGATCCGGAAGTTCTCCCGGAAATGTGACCAATTTACAAATCGATCCGCCCTATGGGAACGTTCTTGGTCGCGTCGCACAGTGGGAAAGAGAATTGGCCGGAGGGCACAATTATGCGTTACTATTAAATAGGCGATTTCGGAATGTTGCAAAAACGGAAATTGTAGCTCTTTTGATGCGGAATCCGAATCCTTTTCCCTCGAATATCGTCCGGAAGTCGTATGACGACAGCATCCATCAAAACACGAAAATCGCTTTAAAAAAACAGTATCAGCGGTTTAACTCGGAGGGGGAACAAATTACGGCGATATTTATGAGGAACAAAGTTGTTGCGTTTCTTAGAACAAATTTTTTAGTGCCCCCAGTTTTTCAAAAAATCGTAATTTTTGAGGTTCTTTGGGTTTTTAGGGGCTTTTTTGACAAATTTTGGAATTTCTGACCACGCCAATCGAAAGAATATAAAATTTCGCGTCGAAATACGTGGTTAAAAAAATTTCAAAATTTTATCCCATCCACACTACAACGGGAAAATCATAAGCTAGCCCGGAAAATGCACCAGAGGCCTGGAAAAGCTCCTAAAACTTGAAGGGGGAGCGATTTACGTTGATAACGATGAGAAACAGAGTTGTTGCATTTTTCAAAACAAATTTTTCGGTGCAGTTTTCGAAAAAATCGTGATTTCTCAGGTTTTTTTGGTTTTTAGGGGCTTATCGTCAAAATTTGGAATTTTTGACCACGCCAATCGAAAGAGCAGAACACAATACGTTGAAACATGTTGTTCAAGAGAATTTCGGGATTTGATGCTACGGTTACTACAACAGTGAATAACACCAATGAGAGGATTAGGTTCTTCATCGTATAGGAATTTGGACGAATCGTTTTTCAACGAAAACGTCAATCTCATTGAACAATCTCTGGTAGAAATGTGGCCAATTTTTTGGTCCCCCATGGATTATATAGATATAGTGATAATGCAATTAGGTTAGACTTGGCCAGTTTTTGGCCAAAAAATGCTCACAATTTCTACCAGGGATGGTCTATGACTCGATCCGGTTAAGCGAGTTATTGGGTAATGTGTCCGATACGATACTAAGGTGTCTCCAACTCCTACCTCGAAACCGTTAGAAATGAACTCACGAGGTGAGCACTAGGTCTGCGGAATACGGATCTTGATCGAACTTTGGAGGCCACCTAATTTTGGTGAGAAATGGAGGTAGCTCCTAGGGTTGGATCCCATGGGCTTGCCCGCGAGATACATCTATGGATACTAGCATTACCCATACAGGCCCATGTTCACATGATATATATATGGATATACTGGCAATGCTGATATCCATAGCTCATATCCATGCCAGTATATCCATATATGTATCATTTGAACATGGGCCTGTATGGGCAATGCTGATATCCATAGCTGCATCTCGAAACAAAAGGCCCATTGGATTCAACTCTTGGAGATACCTTCATGTCTCACCAGAATGAGGTGACTTTCAGAGTTCCATCAAGATCCGTGTTCCGCAGATCTGGTGCTCTTTTTGTTAGTCCACTTCCATTCTGAAACACTCAAATATAGTTATGAAATCTTACAAACATACTCCAGATGAATGGTAACAAGGTGCAACTAGTCGGTCGGGACTAAGCGGAGACAGCCTAGAAAGTTGTTCCATCGAAAACAGTTTGTTTTCCGTGGAGAACCGCGAATTGTATGGAACTAAGATTGAATGATTGGGAGCCAGTTGGAATACACAGTTTGACTTGTACTTTCGTTACACGAAATCAGGGATATGATGAGGATTCTGGATCATATTGATAGAACCAAATAGCTCTTCCAGATCATGTTCTTCGAGTAGCATACTAAGCTCGTAGTGTTCTTTTATTTACATGGATAGAATATTAGTTGGCCCCAAAGTTCGGAGATAATGAAGCTCATTTCTCCGAGATTATTGACATATAAGTCAGATGTTATGCTTCTCTCACACAACCTCAGGGATGAGATGATGTAATTGATTTAAGAATTCTGTAGAATACCTCTTCCAAGGTATGTTCTTGGAGTGATAGACTGCGATTTGTGCAACCTTGATCGTAAAACGATTGGCTGTTGAACATCAATAGGACTTGATTTCTCTAAAACTGCGAGATGCATAGTTTCAATTTTGATTTTGTAACACGACCTCGAAAACGTCTAAATATGATTCCTTTGTGAATATTACCAAAACGCACCTCAAAATTACGTCTAGAACTACATGTAGTATGAGAAGATCACGAGGAGATTGCACGCATGGAAATATTATAGACTGGTGTAGAACTCTCTGAGTCGAGTTGAACAATTTTGCGAATAAATAATTCAACGTATTATGTTCTGCTCTTTCAATTGGCGTGGTAAGAAATTCCAAATTTTGACGAACGAGCCCCTAAAAACCCAAAAAACCTAAAAAATTATGATTTTTTGGAAAACTGGGGGCACCAAGAAAGGTGTTTTGGAAAATGCAACAACTTTGTCCCAAACATTATCAACGTAAATCGCTCCCCCTCCGAGTTTTAGGAGCTTTTTCAGGCCTCTGGTGCATTTTCCGGGCTAGCTCATGATTTTACCGTTGTAGTGCGGATGGGATAAAGTTTTGAAATTTTTATTAACCACGTATTTCGACGTAAAATTTCATGCTCTTTCGATTGGCGTGGTCAGAAATTTCAAATTTTGTCGAAAAGGCTCCTAAAACCCCAAGAAACCTAAGAAATCACGGTTTCTTTAAAAACTAGGGGCACCGAAAAATTTGTTTTGGGAAATGCAACAACTTTGTTCAACTTCCTTTGAAAATCGACGTAATTTGCTCCCCTCTCCGAGCTGAACCGCTAATACTGTGTTTCTTAAGCGATTTTCGAGTTCAAATGGATGCCTTCGTCATAGGACTTCCGGACGATATTCAAGGGAAAAGGATTCGGATTCCGCATCAAAAAAGCTACTATTTCCGATTTTGCAACATACCGAAATCGCCTATTTAATAGTCACGCAAAATTGTGGCGTCCGGTCAAATTTTTTTCCCACTGTGCGCCGGTGTGACCAAGATTATGCGTCGCCCAGGTGGTCTTCCGCGTGCCCACCTGGACGAGCGCGACCAAAACGTTCTCACTGGACGGATCGAATTGTTTATTCGTCACATTTCCGGGAAAACTTCCGGATCAATATCGTTTCTTCCTCCAATCGCGTCATACAACGGGCGACCCAAGTTCCCGTTGCGAGCCAGGAGTTGCCGATCGGCAGAGAGTTATGACTACTAACTTTCTCTCCTGTCTGGAAATTCTAGCTCGGATTCTTTGATGTGGCTCCCAACTCTTTTGACCGGATTTCTGCGGCATCCGTCTGTGAAATATATGTTCCAACTATACATTTCATCTCGCATTTGGCCGGATTTTGAGTTGAATGAGGATGCGACACGTACCAGTGATGAGTTTTCCACTATCTTGGAGTGGATTCGAGAGGGTTTTTAACACTGAAAGAGGAGACTCGTCAGAGTTCGCCAAGATTCTCAGCAACTTCTGCTGAGTCTTACTTGGTCATTCAAACGTGACAATTTTATATTTCCCGACCCGGCAATTTCTTTTCTAACCCAGAAATGTTCAATGTTACCTCTATCGCACGCAACTTCGACGTTGCAAGATCAAATCTACGCTCCCAGAGCCGTTTGGTACAGCGATAAAAATTGCAGATTCCTGAGAAATTATGGAGAATAAGTAATTGAGTAGGACATGCGCTGAAGTTCCCAAAGCGAACGATGTTTTGGTTATGTCACATTCATGAAATTTACAATCAGCACGTTGAAAACCACAGCATGCGTATACATCTCTCTATCGATAGCTGTGACTAATCTCTCATCAATGCCTGTGACTGCAAATGTGCCCCACTTGAAAAGTACTGAGTTCGTACTGTGAATCACGGAAATGATGAACGGGAAGGTCTTCTTGAACGACACACACGCACAACGCACCACAACCAGAAGCTCGGTCGCTTGAGGAACATCAAACGCATATCTCACTCACTCTTATGCTTTTACGGGAGTTTTGCAGAAAATTCGTGCATTTTATTGCAGTTCTCAATGGCACTGTGTGCATTGTTCTGATCCCACAACGTTGAAGTTAGCGGGCGATAATGGAAATCTCCAAAATCGAAATTTGAAATCTTAACCGGCAGAAAAAAATGCCGAGTAGGGATAGATGAAATCGACGATTTGGATTACCGAGTGTGATTCGTTAGAAGTCGTCGAGAATCTCAGCGAATTCTGCTACGTATTCTTTCCCAGTGTTTGAGTCATGCATCATGATCCCCGTCCTAAATTCACCCGCAACGGCTCTGCACTAGGATCGCGAGATATATCGTTCAGCATGACTTGAGAATCAATTCGGCTTGTTTTGTCACCGATTGTCTCCAGAGATATTATGAGCAAGACGAAATTGAATCTCTAGACGAGGCTGTAGTGACAAGCGATTGATTGCATTTCTAAATAAATGTTTGCCCTTTCGGCATCCGCCCCATGTCCACGGACACGTTACATACTGAAGATGCACATAATGTTCACCGAAACGTCACACATTCGTTCATATTTGGACTTTTCGAGCTGAGAATATTCTCGGAATGTGCATAGACATCCGTCGACGTTGAGTGATAGTATGAAATGACTGATGAAGCTGTCCTATTGAACGATGCAGAATAATTGATTGCGATTTTGGGAGGAAATTTCTCAATTTCCCCTCCATCCAGCTAATTCTCCGGGAAAGTCATCGGTAGGATCATGGGGCCCCTGAAGTGGGATTTGAATGGATTATTCGACTACATTATTTCGAACATTACTTATTGTAGAATTACATACATTTCGAAGTCTACAGAATACACTTTCGAGGAGGAGGTACCTGCGAAATATTAAATACCAGTACATACGAATAGTGGATTATACACCAACAAGATACTCTGGCAATACATCATGATCAATAGATTCCAGTGCGATGTGAATTACCATCGACATCACACAAGTATCAGAAAACAAAAAAGTACCAGAGATTGATGGCTTCTATAGATTCATGTTAACAGTTATACTATGGACATAGTTTCGCCGTTGACGGAATTTTATGCCATGAGGTGTTGTATCAACGCAGAATTTTTTGGATGAGGTGATCGAGTGGAGACCAACATATGAAGATGTATACTCGAATCTAAAACCTTCTGATGATTCCAGTAATATTCGTACCAAATAATGATGACGATTCCTCAATTCCCAGATCTCGACCCATTGACAAATTAGACTTGGTATCAAATATGACCGTGTGTGAATGGAAGAAAACAAGAAGATCGTGAAGAACTCTGCCACTATCATGACTTCGTGATACACGAATATTGGTAATTTGAAGAGTATCTCACTGATATTGAGATAGATGAGAGATGAAAACATGAACAGAATACTAGAACGAGAGTCATGTCCGCCTTCCCAATTTTCTCGCTCTGGGGAACAATCTGCATTTCGATGGTTCCCATGTGAACTACCGCCGCGCCGGAGAAGTCCCTGAAAAATTTCGAAAAGAATCCACGAGACTGGAAACATCGCGGCAACACTGAGAAGCCGTATGTTTTCTTCATAGGAAATGAAACTGTTTTTTCTCTTAAATCCATAAGATGGTGATCTTTCGGATATCTCACATCACTTCTGTATATTCTCGGGTCGAACAAGAGGTTACGCAGGATCATGCGAAGATGAAAAGTAACAACCAATGCTTTCAAACGTTTCTTGGGAGCAGTTCCCAATTTCAATCACGCTCATTGTAACGGGCTGCGCTCTCACTCTCCGTCACAAATGTATTCGAACATACCCAACTCTAAAGAGAGTGTGGAGCTCACTGTTCGCTTGATATTTCATATCTCTGTTCATCCTTGTGTTCTCTGACTACATTCTATCTTCATCAACGGATCAACTTCGTTTAACATGCATGAAGATGGACGATTGTTGATACACAACAGGAATAGGTGAGTATTCAATATCCGCACCTGACGTAGCTCTGTCAAATATATAACCTTCGATTCTTCTGTGGACTATTCCTCTACGATCGTTTTTGTCCATTCGATATTCCGTTCGAGGAGGAAAATCTCGAACCGTTTCCGCATCTCCTGCGCCTTCATTGCTCTCATCGAGAAGAGTAGAATGGAAACCCCGAAGAAGATCAAGGATGTATCCAGAGTCATGCTATCATTCATAGTGGAGTGACGCAACCGAGTCGATTGAAAGAACCGATAATTATATTTGCACATATATCTTCCGCTTCTTATAGCGGAAAATGAGCTCAAAATGGCGTAGATGGTATTGCAGAGTATACACTCTCATCCATCCTCAATGTGTTATGATTATGTCTAGAGATCAGTCACACTCGTTCTCTCGAAATTTGCATTCAGGTTAGTTCTACTCAATGATCCTCCACTCATCAAGCGATTTTTTCCGGTCCGCATTCAAACTAGCCTCACAATTATGAAAAACTTCCGAGCTTGCGTGCGTTTATTCCCCATTGGTAGCAAACTTTCATTCTGAATATGAAACTGCTTATAAGACTTTCCAAATGAACATCACGCACTTCTTGCTTTCTGTACAGTCAGGATATTTTTAATTACTCAAACTGACATTGGGATGAAAATGGGAATCGGATATCCGAGTTCTTGTTTGATTTTCTGTGAGTATTTGGCTGACCGAAGACCTCGCGAAGCGGAATCAGGGACTCGTTCAGTCTCCGATCTGTATTCACTGATTGAGAACGAAAAGTCAATTCCGTGGCCAATAGCGGTCTCGAACTGCGATTTGATGGAATTTAACACGTAAAAGTTTTTCAACTCCCTACATCTTTGAGTTCTGATTCTCAATCTAGGTGAGATGAGTGCTGGAAATACACCTCACAAACGTAAGAAATCACTTTTCCTCTTCAGCCGAATTTGAATCTTGTTGGCTGGAGTTCCCGCGGCTCTATTCATACATCTATGCGATATTCTCCCACCCTTACATCTCTCACACTTACTTGTATTCTGTCAGTCGATACATCGGATCAAGAAGTGATTTTTCTCAAATCCAAGGCTCAAACTGAATATGTTCCAGAACTTGGCAATTTTCTGACACACATACTCATGAAATATCTGTGAAGTTTGAAAAAAATACGTGTGTCTGTTGAGATTCACACCAAAAGTCAGGATCACTGCGAGGAGGGAGTATTACCAACGATTGAGGAGGGGAAAAGTCTAGTAGATGAGGGGAATATAAACCATAGGTTGTCCGTTATTTCCCAAGTTTCTCCGATCACCCGTGCCACCCCCCACAACCTAATCATTTGGTGAGATATTGCGAGAGAAAAATTTTCAGGGACCTAGGTGGAGTTTGAGTGCTGTCTCACCTAGAGCGTTTCTCATTTGAAATGAACCCTTCTGAATAAAAATTTGAGTCAATGATTTGCATTTACCGCGCATGCATTCCCTTCTGCGTCCTCGATAGTATTTTCAATCGATAACGGGTGCAATTTCCTTCGAAATGATCGCCTGAAACATCCAAATTGATCCAGTAGAACCGGAGATAGCCCACTCATTCGCATATTATCCACCTGAAGAACATAAAAGTGACTGAAAACGACCGTATTCTGTTTTCCCGGTTTTTCGAGCCTAGCAAGAAATCGTGAAAATTAGAGGTAAAACTGAGCACGGATTCTGTTTGTGCGTTCAAGAATACATCAAAGAAACATATCCACATCTTGAAAATAAACCAATCCAAAATATGCACTTTTTGGATTCTTCAAGGAAATCCCTGTTTCACGGAATTCGTACCTTGGATTTTCTAAGTTCCAAAAACAGCCATAACTCTAATTCTTTTCCATCAAATTGACTTCAGCAAGGGGTCATTTCGAAGGAAATCGTACTGGCTATCGATTGAAGAAGTTATTAAGGAACAAGAAGCACGTCCATGCCCAAGGAATGCTGAATACTGGATCATAATTTGTTTTGAGGCCTCAATTCAAACAAAAATGCTTCAGTTGGGACAGAACTTAAACATCACCTAGGTCCACGGAAATTCTTCTATCGCAATATCTCAACAAATGATGAGGTTGTGGCGGGTGGCACGGAGGATCGGAGAAACTTGGGAAATAACGGACA
This sequence comes from Eretmocerus hayati, assembly GCA_029851415.1. Taxonomy (NCBI): domain Eukaryota; kingdom Metazoa; phylum Arthropoda; class Insecta; order Hymenoptera; family Aphelinidae; genus Eretmocerus; species Eretmocerus hayati. The sequence goes on from CM056744.1 coordinate 48,041,779, forward strand.
CCCTAGTAAACATCAATGGCACTGAACGGTCCTGACTTGCTCACCTCTGTTACGTACGCACTTCTTAAATAAAGGCAAGGGAATGAAGAAGATGATCCGAATAGATATTCTCTATTCATCCTCGAACTGACTCTTGATAGAGATAACGCATCACGGAAACCACTGGCTGTTGGCACGGCACATAATAATGTGCGAATCAAGCTAAGATTCAATAGAGCTCGATCAGAGAATCGTCAAATGTAGCGTACACGGCGAGTTCGATGGTGTAAAAGAAACAGATTCAACGTGCAACTGATCGTTGGCTATGCGTCTCAGATCATGCGCACCAACTCCACGCACCCCTCTCCACTCGCGCTCCAAGCGCCTCCCCACTTCGGTCCAACTCGGAGAACCATTTGACCGTTACTAGCCCCAATTTCTAACGGTTAGTCATTTCTGGGAAGCCGTTGTGCGCACTCGGTCGGCTTCGCCACTCTGTTACCGAGAGTTGCACAACACAAGAATGGAACGAGGTGACGTATCCCGGAATGAGAGATAGCCGGGGCAAACCACTACCAAGAGGATGCGTGAGCAGCTTGAGTCGCTCCGGTAGGGTTTTACGTCAATGGCGAACGCCTTTGCGAGAGATGCGATCGGTGCGTGCTGGGGTCGTGAAGCGACGAGGAATGATTTTATTCGTTGCGCGGAGTTGCGGTTTGAAGATCTGGAGACGGGGCCTGAGGGGCCTGAGTCGCGGCCATCATGGCTCCAAGACGGGCGAGCTTTCTCGCTTCACGAATACCGCATGGGCTATCACGGCACTGGCCCTGGGTGTTCACTGTGCGGGCTCGAGGTTTCGAACCTGAAGGGTCCTTACGTTCCATTCTAGTCGCGATGAAATGCTTCTAACACTGGTGTTACTGATTTTAAAGAGAATTGCATTTAGACTTGGATTCGGACGGTGGGGTTTGAATGGGGATGCGAATGAGACGAACAGACTTGAGATTAAATTGTGCCGCGTCTGCCGAGGTGCGAAACACTAATGCTACACACACATACTCGTCCATAATTATTACACTGATTTTTCGTGAAAGAACTCGAACGCGTTCATCGCGGTGACCGTAGCACGACCGGGTACGACAATCTACAGGCAAGGTACAACCTGGTTGGTGACGTAGGCGTGGAGGCAGCGGGTCGATGAACTTGGAGCGTGCGGGCCGGTGACTGCCGCGTCGGGGAGCCGACGGGCCTGGTGACGAACTGACGAAGACTCGGTGGGTTGTAACGTGCAGAGAGACTGAGCTCGACTGAGCATGCTGAGCCAGAGGGGCTCGGGTTTATATAGGGAGGCTGCGTCCCTTGAATCCGCGGTGTCGCGGATGGTTGAAGTGTTTGAGATGTCCGGTACGCGAGGAATCCAGGAAAGCGTGGATATCCAAGTCCCGTCTATTCAGCGGCGGGGACGTCGGGGTTGTCCACGATTTCCGGGACGAGTGTTAATGGCTTTATTGCGGCTCTATTGTATTGACGGTTATAATCTCGGAAAGTCCAGGATTTCCTGGACTCGGCTTAATGACTTTATGGTACCGCGTAATGGGCTTGTTTTTCCGGGCTAAAGATCCCTGAAAACCGGGACAGGAGCAATGTCCCGCACACAGAGGGCACGGGACAGTTTGCGCGTCCGAGATTTTCAGGATCAAGATTTATGAGCTTGTTTACTTGTTTTGAAGTATTTCCCGTTTTAAAATAACGACCTTCTCATTCATTCGATAAGGCATGAATCAAGGCGTAAATTATTGTAAAAATAGGAGTGCGTTGCGCACGTCAGAGGAGACCTCATCATCATCATCGATATTCAGGAGTTGTACGCCAAACGAGGGGGCGGCCATACCAAAGAAGATAGCTTTCGTGTCTTGCGATATCAGCTCCACGCCGCTTCGGATCGTCAAACATTGGAATCTATTCTACAAAGTGAGCAATAAACCCATACCTCATTGTTGGACATGATACATTAGAGTGGTATAGTGAACGATTCTACCCTCGAAGATGTTCACAAGATGATCCATACCATCGGCAGTGGCCCTCACAATATTTCCGAGGTTGGGTATTGAAAAACCATGTTAGAAGATGGGGTAGACAGACAGCTTATCAAGACTAAGGACTACAGTTGACCGTCATTTATGCATTTTGATGGTCAGTATTGTAGCTATCACGACGTAAGACAAGGCTCAGTCAGTCTTGCGCTCCAAACGTGAACATATATGGAAGCTGCCATTCACGAATTCAAGGGAACGACCGATACAAGTGCCCTAGAGGGAAAACTTTTCGACGCAGAGAGGGTATTACACCTGTTGGCTCCAGCTCCGGTGCGTTTGAGCTAGTTTTTGCAGGTTCACACTAACAAGCATCGCACTAGGATGAATTCCATATAGTATATTTCTTAGTGACTACGGAGAACCGCAGTCACATTCAGTCAGTCATCGCGTTACTCGACTCAAGAGATACTGCACTCAGTCTACACAGGATCACTGGAGTCTCCAGTCGATCCGAAATGACGAGCGTACCCTTGCGGACAATGTATTTCAGAAGAGGATGGAATTTCCGGCAGTTCAATATTTCCTCACCTCACATATTCATTCGTGATATTTCCTTGCTTCAATTAGGGTTTACACCTCGAATCAGTTTGAGGGTACGCATGGACAGTGTTGTTGTTCTGCATCTTGACATCTTTTGTTTTCCAGCGACTTCTCTATTCCTGTCTCCACCAGTCGCTCAAAACCATGATGAATATGTATGTGAAGGTCCACATAGATGATGAGAGAAGTGTAATACAAGTACTCCCCAACATCGGTGCAGTTACCGTGTACAATCTTGCGGAACAAAGTACCCATTGTCCAGACAGAGGGTGAGAGAAATCCCGTGATTACTTTGGCTGTCAGGTATGTTAACCCGTGACCCATCATTAGCGGAGGTTTTTTTGGGGATTTGGTTGATCGATGGTTGTTATCAATCACTCTGACATACAGTGATATTCAAGAATTCTATCAATAGTTGAAAACGAATGGGATTCATTGATGGATATTATAATCGCGCTTGCATGGAGCATATATCATCCGCATATCGAGTTGCATCAATAGCAAATCACCAGTGCCTAGATATGGGTACCTTCGCTATCATCAATGTATCCTAATCTTCGAATTTCTAGGAATGCCGTAATTCACAAACTTTGATACCCTCGTTTTGTCTGGTTTGTCTACAGTTTCTTGAAACACAGACTTTCGTTCATCCTCTTTGCACTTGTGAAGCAGTTGCTTCCTTCCTATTTCGACTATTATTCAGAATACAGACCCGGTATCGATTATCAGCTAGTCCATTACTCATCTCGACTATGAATTGAAGCAAATCAATTCCACTCTCATTTTAATCATATATATTATTGTGACACTCAATACCCGAATCCGATTCTCGATGGGGCCACACCTTAATCTCCTCAATGTAGTGCATATATAACAAAAGTATTCTCCTGAGAAGGCATCGAGTCTGTTTTGACCACGCAGCAACGCCTATCCCCGTAAAAACATGCGCATTAGGGTGGTCCTAATTTCCAAACTCTCTTTTCGACTTCTCCTACGGTTTCCTTGCATCCTTATGACTAGAAGACAGTGTTCCAAGCGCAAGGGAGCCGAAACAGAATTTCTAACCGATCCACCAGAGCGATTCTTACATCAAATTCCTCACCCACTTATTAGCCTCCCCTGCATATGCGCGTGATTCTATGCCTGTGAAAAAATCTTTCAACGATAGCTGGCAAAGTTTTCTCCAAAATGACCCCTGATGAAGTCTATTTGATGCATTTCAACCAGAGTTATGACTGTTTTTGGGAGGTGAACGAGTCCAAGCTGCCACAGATGACCGTTGTTTGACTCGAATATTTGACACACTCGCCTCTCCCACTTTGTGACAACATTCATAACTCTGGTCGAGATACATCAAATCGACTTCAACAAGGGGTCATTCTGGAGGAAATTTTGCCAGATATCGTTTGAAGATACTTTCGTGAGCATACAATTTTGCTCATGCTCAGGAAAAGCCAATAACTGGGCGAGACATTTGATCTGAAAATCGCTCCGCGGGGTCGGTCGGAAAATATTTTTCGGCTACCACGTGGTAAGAACATTATTTTCTAGTCATAAAGATGCAAGAAACCGTGGAAGAAGTCGAACAAGAGAGTTGGGAAATAAGGAACACCCTTTTGCGCATGCCCTGCAAGAAGATGCGCGAGCATGCGCTTCAAAAAAATGCGCTACGAACAGATACGCGAGCATGTGTACGAATCAAAGAAGCATAGGAACAGGGTGAGCGGAAGCGTGACAGAGAGAGATAGATAGATAGATAGATGTCTTTTATTCGTCCGCAGACAAAAAATCTGATAACATATGATTACATATGCCCGCTAAAAACATAATATTGTGTCTAGAAGATGATGTATATATGTACTCATAATAATGATAATTTCAGTGAATCACTGTCTTGGTCATGGAAACTCAGTATCACAATTTGTGACTAGTCAGGGTAAAAATTACTTATCATTTTAAGTACAGAATTTTGTAATCAGAGAGGGATAAGGGCCCACAGTCATATCACAGATTATGTTTCAACAACCGGGTGACAGGAGGTCATATATAGAAGAAAAAGAAAATATCAATACAAAGTGGAGCCCAGCCCATCACAGATCAAAATAGTGCTTCTTCTCCACATCAATCATCTGGGGAGACTGTGTCATTGAGATATCTTTCAAAGCCTCTTCAAGTAACGATACTTTCCTCAGCTGCCGGAAGCCCGCAGGAAGAAAGTTCCACAGATGAGCACATTGAACTTGGAATGATATCTTCTTTCATACTCAAGTCTCATATTGGGGACTTTGAGTACTCGCTCTTCTAGATCACCACGTGCAGGGCGTTCGAATTGGTACCGGGTAAGCATCGCAGCTAGGTAGCCAGAATCTCTCAGATGCATGATCTCATGCATTAAGAGTGTTGCGAAGTACATTCTCCGCGAATCAGTACGTAACCAACCCAGACGCTCCCTAAACGGGGTGATGTGCTCGTCTCTCCTGAGATCAAAAATGTTCCTCACACACGAATTCGTGTGTTCTCACTGTTTGTCCGTGGCGTCGAGGTACACGACCGTGCAGTAATCTAAATGCGGTTGAACCAAAGACTCGACTAGGCGAACTCGGAATGGTCTGGTGATACACGCTCTGAAAAACCGCGAACCGTAGAGGGCTCTGTTAACTTCCTTAGTTAATTGATCAATGTGCGGTTTCCACGTCAGCTCGCTGTCAAGTCTAACACCTAGACTCACGACAGAGTCACTGAATGGGACAAACACTCCATCCCGTATCTCAACCCCAGGCAAGTTCATGCACTGCAAGTCTTCAACGTTCCTCTCGGAACTGAAAAAGATCGCCTTGGTCTTCCCAGCGTTGAGGCGCAGGTCAGAATTCCTGGCCCAGTCATCAACGAGTCGTCCTATATCCCCTAGTCGAGCAATCCCCTGGTCGATGTTCTTCTTATCGACTTGTAGATAAATCTGGAGGTCATCCGCGTAAAATAAGTGGTTAACCGACTTTCCGCTCAGTAGCCTGGGTAAGTCATTCACATACCGACTAAAGAGGAGAGGACCGTGAACGAACCCCTGTGGAACACCCAGATTAGTTTCTAGTCAATCAGATTTACCTGCCTTCGAGGTGATTTGTTGGGTGCGACCCTTTAAATACGATTTTATCCATAGGAGTATCTCGAGGAACCGATATGTCGAAGCTTCCTCAGTAGCTTGGATGGTGAAATTGTGTCGGATGCTTTGCTAGAGACGAACAGTAGGGGCAGAGTGATCTTCTTTCTGTCAATTCCTACTCTGATGTCGTCTGTCAACTCCAGTACTACCTTCTGGGTACTGTGATAATGCTTGAAACCAGCCTGGAACGGATCGAGTAATTTCTCAATTTTCAAATACTCCGTGATTTGGTCATGTGCAATTTTTTCCAGTACTTCGGAGAGGAAACACAGCAGCGCTATGGGACGGAAGTCCAAGACTGCTGATGGAGTTGCAGTCTTATTTGATGCGATCAGCTGCGCTTGCTTCCAAGCCTCAGGAAAAACGCTATGAGCGGAAGAGGGATTGAAAATATGCACAATTAGATCACCAATATTCGGAAGAGCTTTCGCGATCACGCTTTGGGGTATTCCATCTGTCCCACGGGCCTGGGAAGAGGAATGTTTAATGGCAAGGACTACATTATTGAAATTTGTGGGCTCAAATTTAAACCCCTCCTCCGGTACCGAACCAATATCGTCCATTGCTCTGTTAATATTTCCGTGAGACGAGACAGAAATCCCCACAAAGTGAGCGTCCAACTCATACGTTGTGAAACCGCGAAGTTCTTCCTCTTTGCTCTTGGGCAAAAGGCCAAGATTGCGCATCTCCTTCCAGCTGTTCTTGTTCTGATCAAGAGCGTCCGTGGGGTGGGTTCGAAGGAAAGAGTTACGCTCTTGTTCAATGCGCAAGTCGACCTCTTCGCTAAGCCGAAAGTACTCACTTTGAAGCTCAGGACACTTTTGTTGGTTACGTTGTATCCGCTCCCAGCGCCTGCGCGTCGCGTCTCGCTCATTCATGAGCACTTTCAACTCTGGGCCAATCCAGGGAGCATCATTTTTCTTCGGATTTATAGTTTTCTCCGGTGCTAATTCATCGAAAACGGTCATTAAATTTTCATTCAAGCAGTAAATTGCATCTTCCAAACTGGTTCCAGCATTTCCAAGAGCTGTCCAGTTGCAGCGAAGCAAGCGGTCATTCAACATCTCCGTGGTGATCTTACGGAAATCCCCTAGAGGTGAAGGAATTTTTCGGCGGAGTGGGAGTGAAGACGCTGATGGTGACGTCGATGACCGAGTGCCTGCCAAAACTGGGCAGAAGTTTGTTTTGAAAGTCGGTAATGATGTCGTTGTCATCCACGTATATATGATCAATCCATGTATGAGATACATTGGGGTGATGTTGATGAGTCGGTCCATGCTGTACTACCTGAAGGGCAAGTTCTTCTGTCAGCGCAACCAGTGTTGTGGTGTCAGGGTGAGAAGTGTCAAGTGAATCTGCGTTCAGATCTCCCATTATAATTTTGTGACTGTAATCGCCACAAAGTCGACGTAATGAGCCAAACAACCCATCATCCTTCTGCATGGCAATTTTTGGGGGTCTGTAAATTACTACGACTAATATCGGAGGAGAGTTGCCTTGCTGTACGCTGCAGAGAAGGAATTCAGGTACTTCAGTCTTCCCTGGCCCAAAAGTATTCGACGAAATCAATACCTCAACCTTGAAGTCATTGCGTACATGCAAGGCGACCCCACCTCCCTCTCTGTTGCGATCCTGTCTCAACAGTGGAAACCCCGGAATCTGAACGAGACTGTCACCCACATACTCATCTAGCTTCGACTCAGCCACCCAAAATAGATGGTAGGAGGGATCGTTGGCGACGAGCAAGCGTAGATGTTCAATCTTATCTGTCAGGGAGTTAAGATTGATAAATTCCGCTTTTAAGAGACCTCCACCCCCTCGTCGCTCCTCAGCAGCCGTATTAAGTCAAGGTGTCTCCGCTGATTTCGCTGCCGGAACTCGGCTCTGCTCCGGAACGACTATGCAGCTCTGGGTATTGTTAGAGGAAGCACAAGTACGTTTTGGAACACTTCAACAGGCCGTTTGAATGACCTACAGATCAGCGAGGGATTCGAACGTATGCGCTTGCTCACCATTTTTTCGCCCGATCCAGAAACGTCCCTCGCTGTGCCAGACGTATCTTGGACCCAAACCGCGTGCAACCGATCTCAAACGTGTGTATTCCTTGTACTTCTCACGGGAAGCATTTCATTCATAAAGATTTTACGGTTTGGCACATGAGCTTCCGCATCTGAGTCAAGTAGATCAGGCTGGATGTTATTAGCCGTGAAATAATTATTGGCGATTGACCGTTGAGCCCGAATCACTTTCGCGACTAAAGGGGTACGGGAGAGTTGGACTACCTATGATGGTAGAGTGCGTGAGACGGCAGCTGAGGCTCGCGAAGATGGATCCGAATCACGATTACTTGCTGGAGGCCTCTCCTTAGACGCATGCCTTGGATGCAGGACATGAACATCAACAATGTTCGCCCTCTCCAGCGAGGGAAGAATGGACTTGAGCACTGCGTAGGAAATACCAGATATTTGTGCCGGTGAGGCCATAGAGTTTTCTTTTACAACACCATTAATAATCAATTTACAGCGCTCAAGCCAATCACTGCCGCGTCCCCGTCCTTGCTTCTCATCATGTGAGCGGGGGGACTCGTTCATCCTGGGTGGATTAATAAAAATCGAGGATTGACGTGTCGATTCGACATTACAATTCTCATCATTTCTTAATTTATGATTTTGCAGAGTACTAAGCCCAGGTACGGTGCCCCAGTTACTGGGACACCGTACCTGGGCTTAGGCCCGAAGCCGGTAGGGAGAAGACTGGCTCCGAGACGGGTGCTCGGCGCTTTGACTTCTCCCGGAAACCGCAAGAGGGGTTGGGGCATGGCGCCTCATCCCTGAGGTGTGACGACCCTCCGGCCCCAGTTACCGCCCGCCGGAGCGAGGAGACCGCACATCTCCATCCGGCACCACGGGAGTGCGTGAGTCTAGAGACTCAAATTGGGATCAACAATGCGAGCCCGTAAGACTCATCCATCATCCCGAGGGACTCTTTGGGCTCTCAGGAAGCCTTAAAGAGTCCCAGAACCCTCCACCGAGGGGTGGGCATCGGCCTCGTGCTGGGGGCCGTGCCCGAAAGTCGGTAGTCGGGACGGAGGACTGAGCCATCACCGAGCCTGGCTCGGTGTTGGTCATCCTCCAACCCGACGCGCTGGCAGGGCGTATCCCTGCCCCGCGCCCATGGGGACAACCGAGGTTGAGCCGAAAGGCAGGGACCCGGTACACAGAAGCCAATATTCCTTCCCTCTTCAGTTCATCATATTCCTCCTGGAATAATTTGGGCCTCTTCTGTTTGAATCGGCAGACTCACTGTGATTTGCCTGCTTCGAGGCACCTCACTTCCCTTTCTTTCTCCTCCTTACGGGTCTTCACCAGCTTAATGTATCCGGTGACTCTGTCCCATGTCTCCTGGTTGCGGAGCAAGTATGGGACGAGGTTCTCAGGTCAGTTGAGCACCCAGCCATCCATCCAACTCGGCGCGTCTCTCTCTCTCTTTTTTTTTCTTTTTTTTTAAGGTGGTTAGAGGGCAAAATCTGCCTCAAGATCCTTCGGATCCGTCCCCAGACACCGGACTGGTTCAGCTTACGCGGACTACGCATAGCCCACGCAGGCCATACCAGGCGGGACACGGGTTTGGGTGGGTCTACCGAGAGGTGGACCCGGACGTGTAATATTCCTCTCCCCTTGATGTCCGATACCTAGGGCATCGGGCAATTAAGAAGGAGATCCACCTGCATCTACCATCTCAGCCCGGCTCTCTCTCTCTCTCTCTCTCTCTCTCTCTCTCTATGCTCTCTCTCTCTACTCCTTGCAGATAGTGCAGCATGGCCCGACCCATCAACACAACCCCAATGTATCTCATACACGGATTGATCACATCTACGTAGATGACAACGACACCATTACTGACTTTCACAACAGACACCTGCCCAGTTTCGGTGGGCAATCGGTCATTGACGTCACCATCAACGTCTCCAGCCCTACTCCGCCAAAAAGTTCCTCCAAGTATAGGGATTTTCGTAACATCACCCCGGAGATATTGAATGACCGTCTGCTCCGCTGTGACTGGACAGCTCTTGAAAATGCCGAAACCAGTTTGGAAGACGCAATTCACTGCTTGAATGAAAATTTAATGATCGTCTTAGATGAATTAGCACCAGGAAAAACTATAAACCCGCGTGAAAATGATGCTCCTTGGATTGGTCCTGAGCTGAGGGTGCTCATGAATAAGCGAGACGCGACGCGCAGGCGTTGGGAGCGTATGCAACGCAACCAGTGCAAGTGTCCTGAGCTTCAAAATGAGTACTTTCGGCTTAGCGAAGAGGTCGATCTGCGCATTGAGCAAGAGCGTAATTCCTTCCTTCAAAACCATCTTTCAGACGCTCTTGATCAGAACAAGAATATTTGGAAGGAGATGCGCAATCTCGGCCTCTTGCCCAAGAGCAAAGAGGAAGAACTTCACGGTTTCACACCGGATGAGTTGAACGCTCACTTTGCGGGGGTTTCCGTTTCGCCTCACGGAAATATCAATGAAGCAATGGACGATATCAACTCTGCAACGGAGGAGGGGTTTAAATTGAAGCCCACAAATTTCAATGATGTAGTCCTTGCTATCAAACATTTCTCCTCGCAGGCCCGCGGGGTGGATGGGGTCCCCCAGAGCGTGATCGCGAAGGCTCTTCCGGCAATTGGTGATCTTATCGTACATATATTCAATTCCTCTTTCACTCATAGCGTTTTTCCCGAAGCTTGGAAGCATGCGCAGCTGATTGCATTGAAGAAGACTGCAGCTCCATCAACGGTCTCGGACTTTCGTCCCATAGCGCTGCTGTGCTTCCTTTGCAAGGTTCTGGGAAAAATTGCACATGACCAAATCACGGAGTAGAGAAACTTCTTGATCGCTTCCAGACTGGTTTCAGGCAATACCATAGCACCCAGACAGCTTTACTAAAGTTGACGGATGACATCAGAGTCGGCATTGATAGGAAGAAGATCACCTTACTCCTACTATTCGACTTTAGCGAAGCTTTCGACACAATAACACCGTCAAAGCTGTTGAGGAAGCTCCGAAACCTTGGATTCTCAAGATCGGCACTCCTGTGGATAAAATCATACCGCACCCAAATAGTCACTTCAAAATCTGGTAGTTCTGATTGGCTTGAAACCAATCTGGGTATTCCACAGGGATCCGTTCTTGGGCCTTTACTCTCCAGCTCATATGTTAATGACTTACCTGGTTTGCTAGACGGGAAGTCGGTATATCATCTATTCTATGCGGATGATCTTCAAATTTATCTCCAAGTCGAGAAAACTAAGATCAAGGAAGGCATCACTCGGCTGGGAGAAGTAGGACGACTGATTGCTGAATGGGCCAGAAGTTCCGGCCTGCGTCTCAACGCTGGCAAGACCAAGGCAATCCTCTTCAGCTCTGAGAGGAACATCAAAGAGTTGAAAAGAATGGACTTGCCAGGGGTTGAGATACAGGAAGGAAAGCTCATTCCGTCCAGCGATACAGTCGTGAGTCTTGGTGTTACACTTGATAGTGAACTGACGTGGAAGCCGCACATCGACCAAGTAACTAAGAAAGTGAATAGAGCCCTTTACGGATTGCGGTTTTCTAGGGCGTGTATCACCAGACCTCTCCGAATTCGCCTAGTCGAGTCATTAGTTCAACCGCAATTAGATTATTGCACAGTCGTGTACCTCGACGCCACGGACGAACAGCGGGAACGGATACAACGACTGAGCAATTCCTGTGTGAGGTACATTTTCGATCTTAGGAGAGACGAGCACATCACCCCGTTTAGGGAGCGTTTAGGTTGGTTGCGTACTGATTCGCGGAGAATGTACTTCGCAGCTCTGTTAATGCATAAGATCATGCATTTGGGAGAGCCTGGCTACCTAGCTGCGATGTTCACCAGGTACCAATCTGAACGCTCCGCACGTGGTGATTCAGAAGAGCGGGTACTCAAAGTTCTCAATATGAGATTTGAATATGGAAGGAGATCTTTCCAGGTTCAATGTGCTCATTTGTGGAACTTTCTCCCTCCGGGCTTTCGGCAGCTGGGGAAAACACCCTTGTTCAAAGAGTCCTTGAAAGATTTTCTATTAACAGAGTCTCCTCAGAGGTTTGATCCGGAGAAGCAGCATTACTTTAATCTTTGATGGGCTCGGGTTTTTTTTCCTTTTCTTTCTATCTCTTTTGAAGTGTAAGTGACCTTCTGTCACCAGACTGAAGAAAAACTGTGATATCTCTGTGAACCTATGCCCTTTATCTCATTTTCTTTCAAGTGAAATCGTAAAGTGACTAGTCACAATTGTGATGTATCTATCCTTGACCAAATTATTTCTTAATATGATTTTATCGGAATATTCATTAATTTTATATATATATATATATATATATATATATATGACACACATGAAAATATGTAGGTGTATTTTTGTCGTATGACGAATAAAGGATATCTATCTATCTATCTATCTTTTTTTTTTTTTTAAGTGGAATATAAGGGAAAATCTGATGACAGGCTATTCCTAATGGATCTCCCACCGGCAGACCATAAGCGCTTTCATTTTGCTCACCCGGTGAACCGGATGAGCATGAATCCAACGCCCGTGTGCCCTGGGGGCTAAAACCTTCTGCTCTCAGCCCTACGATGTTGGCACGCCATCATTGCAGAACTGGGGGCAGCTAACCACTATCTAACCAACCCACCCCGGAACCGCGTTAGCATTACTTCAGGGTGGGAGGCGTATCGCGCGCCATGAGGCGTCCCTCTTCGATGTGTCCGCTCTTCTGTCTTCTCTCTTCGTCGTCAATGATCACTCTTCAAGTCGTCGTTGTTCGCTATGCAGCGCCTCTTGCTTGACGCTGCAATGCCCGTTCTCGCTCTTCTTTTCGGGTGATCGCCGTCTTGATATAGGCGGCGATCTTATCCCATGTCTCTTTGTTGCGGAGCATGAACGGCAATAGATTCTCAGGGGTGATCTGATTTCCAAGCCAGTTCACGAGCTCCGCTCTCTCCGTAGCTGTGTTCATGCAATGGAAGAGTGCATGCTCCACATCATCCCAGTCTGCCGCACACATCTGACAGACCGGGGTCTCCCTCCTCTGGAACCGCTCCAGGTACTCTCCGAAGCAGCCATGCCCACTAAACGCTTGCGTCAGCCAGTAATCCAGCTCTCCGTGAGCTCGATCGATCCACCTGGCTATGTTGGGGATCAGCCTTCGCGTCCACTTCCCTTTCGTTGAGCTCTCCCACTCTTTTTGCCACTCTTTGACGGTCTCCCCCCTCTCGACGTCTCGTATGAGGGCCTTGCGAGTGAGGTTGAGCACGACTCCATCGCTCTTGAGGGTTTCTTGGCGTTTCCATACCCGCACTCTCTCGGCTACAAGCAGTCGAATGGGTGGTGTACCCGCAAGCACACAGGCTGCGTGGTCAGACACCGTGCAATAAGCACTGATCGTCCGTAGCGCGAAACGCCGCTGGACTGGACCTAGCTTTGCATCGATCACGGACCCTCTAGCTACCTGCTCCCAAATTGGTGCACCGTACAGCATGATGGAATAGCTCACGGTGCTGAGTAAGGCTCTTCTGTTTGGCTTGGGGCCACCAATGTTTGGCATGAGCCGCTGGAGGGCGCCACTGACCCTGTCTGCCTTCAGCGCTGCTTCTCTGGCTTCTGCCTTATAGCTCCATCGGTTATCAAACCAAACCCCAAGGTACTTAAGTTCCCTCTTGAGTGGAATCTGGTACCCGTTGATGGAGAACACGGGAGTTTCGAAACTCCTCCTCTTGGTGACTAGCATCGCTTCGCACTTGTGCTCGGCAAGCTCCAGCTCGTTCTCAGGGAACCATTGACCAATGCGGTAGAGAGCTTCATTGGCCACACACTCCACTTGCCACGCGGTTTCGGCGACCACGATTAATGCCGCATCGTCCGCGAAGCCAATGAGTTCTGCCCCATCTGGAAGACTCATGTTCAGGAACTCGTCGTATTGCGTGTTCCATTCGAACGGTCCTGACACGGATCCTTGAGCTATCCCTGCAGATAATTCCAGCTCAACCCTTCCCTCATCGGTGTCACATACGAGGACTCTGTCACGCAGTCCATCGCTGATGACTGCGAGCAGGTAAGGGGGGACTCTTCCATCTAGGGACCTATAGATCCGTTCCCAGCTCGCTGTGTTGAAGGCGTTCTTCACATCCAAGCATATTATGGCACAAAACCCTCCTCCTGGTTGGGGAGCCATTGTATGCGCTCTGTGAACTCTGTCTTGTACGCTTTCTATTGCGTGCATTGTACTGCGCCCCTTGCGGAAGCCAAACTGTATCGGGGACATCCCTTCGCTACGCTCATACTCTTCCTCCGCCCGGTTCAGGATCATGCGGTCATACATCTTCCCGATGTTGTCCAGCATATTGAGTGGCCGATTCGATGATGGCTCCGCTGGTTCTCCACCCTTCCCCTTGGGGATGAGGACTAGCTTCTGCCGTTTCCACACTTTTGGGAACACTCCCGCAAGGAGACACTTATTGAACAGCTTCAATAGCAGGGTAGGCTGCTCTCGAGCCACTATTTTCAGGGCTTCATTAGGGATACCATCAAACCTCGGGGCCTTACCATTCGCCAGTCTTGTAGCGGCTCGGCTTAGCTCTTCTTCGGTGAAGAGGGGGATTGGGTCGGAGATGAACCCAGGGAATGTGAGTCTGGGCTCCCCTCTCGGGTAGAGTGCCCTGGCAATCCGTAGAACTGACTCTTTGTCAGTTGGCGCTGTTGGTCCGTCTCTCAATCGCAGTCTGCTCATGACCACCCGGTACGGTGTGCCCCACGGATCTTGATCGACCATGTTGCATAGCTCCGACCAGCATTTTTGTTTGCTGCGACGGATGGCATCCCGAAGAAGCTCCTTCGCCTCTTTGTAGGCCGCTTCGTCTGCTGCCGCTGATGGACGTCTACGTTTGCGCGCTCGCTTCGCTCGCCTCCTCTGAGCGTTTGCGCTGCGGCGAAGATCCCTGATCTCATCGTTCCACCAGTATACTTGCCTCTTCTGGAACCGGGGTTGCTTCCTCCTCGGCATGGAGGCGTCGCAGGCTCGGGTGATGGACCGGATGACGCTCGATACCGTCTCCTCCGGCGAGAGCTCTTCTCCGGGGTCCTCTGCTCTCAGGATTGCTTCTCTGAAGCTTTCCTCGTCCAGTTTGCGGACTTGCCATCCCTCGATCTGCCGTGCTATGCCTGCATCTCGGCCATGGTCTATCTTGAAGAAGATATGGCAGTGGTCGCTGAGCGTTTCCGAGTCAAGGACCTGCCTCTTCGTGACTCGTCTCATGAGAGGCGCGCTAACAAACGTTAAGTCGAGCACTGAGGATGATGCCCCTCTGTGCCACAGAGGGGTGCCATGTCGCGATGTCGCCTTTCCTACCTCGTTGAGGCAAACCAGGTCCAATTGGGCCATGGTTGTTTCCAGCGCGTTGCCTCTTTCATCCTCTGGCCCTCCACTCCAGGCTGGAGCTTTGGAGTTAAAATCCCCCGCTACTATGGCGAGGCCTCTTCACTGTCTCAGACTATCCTCGAGTTCCCGCAGTTCCCGAAGGAAGACATTCATCGGTGCGTTCGGTGAGTAATAGCAGCTATACACCGCAATATCGCCGATCACTCTTCGGGCGAAGCCCGTCCCTTCGGTCGGTCTTTTTGTCTCTGTAAGGCTCACGTTCCAGACTTGGATGGCCGATCCCCTCCCAAGATCTTCCGTGGTTCGTGGTCGCTCTTCTCGGAGATACTGCTCGGAGATGATGAGGACGTCTGCTCCCAGTCTTGAGGCCTCTGCTTCGAGTAGACTGTGAGCATCGTTGCTCCTGCAGAGATTCGCTTGCAGGAAACTAGCCATTTTTGCGCTTCTTCCGGCCCTTCCATGCTGCTCGCGCCTGCTGGTAAGCCTTGCAACACTGCATGCCCGACCTGTGTTTGTGGTCCTCTTTGAGGGCCTCGCAGCTCAGGCATTTCTGCTCTCCGGTAACACATACCGCTGCTATGTGGCCTTCTTCCCCACAGTTGAAGCAGCGTTTTGCCCGCCTCACTTGTGGCTTGTCGCACTTTGCGGACAAATGCCCGTATTGCAGGCAGTTGTAACATCTCGGGATTCCGCCCTTTCCCCGGACCCGCGCGTTAACGAAGTCTACCCGGACTTTCCCTTTTGCCAGCACTTCTTTAGCGAGCCGCTCTGGCAGTGTGATCACCGCAATCTGAGTACCCCTGTATCCTGGGCGGATGGTCCGGGTCGTGATGCTGCCTGCATGCTCTGCTCCGAGTTCCTTCACGAAGGCTTCCTTAACTTCCGGGAGTGTGCTCACGTCGTCAAGGTCAAGCACTTCCAGCGTGATCGTTGGGGAAAGCCGTCGTATCTCTCCGGCGTCTTGGATCGCCCCCTTAAGGGCATCCTCAACGACCTCTGCCTCCGCCCCCTTCTCGAACTCGATGAGTAGATGACCCTCTTTCGTCTTCCGGAGTTTGGAGACTTTTGGAGCCATTTGCCTCGTTTCGTCTCCTTGCTTGACTCTCTTGATCATGTCCGCGTAGGACAAACCATCTTCCTTCACTTCTATGAGGAGTGCATCGGGTCTAGTCCTTCTCCTATTTCCCTTGTTCTTCCTCTTCTTTTTCTTCTTTTCGGCTCTCCCCTGATCCTTGGGACGCCTCTCGTTTCCCCTACGTCCCCTGTTCCGTCCCGCAAGTTGCCAGCCGGAACCAGCGTCCGAGAGCTGACCGTTATCGGACCAGGTTGTCATTGGTGTCCCTGGCGTGGATGGGGGTGTCCTGAACAGTCCAGCCCCTTGTCCTGCAAAATTGAGCTGCTCCGGTTTGAGGGCTGCTCTCTTTGCTCTTTTGATATCGGCTTCCTGGTCCCTATTGATGGGGCTTATGCGGCCTCTCTTCGTTTGGCTCCCCCATCCCGCTCTTTGTGGAGGTGGGGCCAGCGAGGATGTTGATCCAGCGGAGTCCTCGGCCATTATCTCTAGTCTGGAGCTGATTGCCTCTCTCATTTCTGAAGCTCTTGTACTAGCAGCTTCTAGCCCTTCACGTAGGCTGCTGGCCTTGTGTACAAGCCTCTTGGTCGACTTCTTTGCTGTCGCGTGCTCGTTGACTTCCTTGGTTATGTCATCGAGTACCTTGAGGATTCTGTTCAGGAGTTCTTCCTCCCTCGTGTGAGCCTCTTTGAACTTACCCCAGCTCGTTTTGAGGTCAGCGGAATTAGTTCTGCGTAACCTCTGTTGACTGGCGCCAGGGGTCTTTCCTCCGCCAGCCTCCATCTCTTCTGCATCAACTCTCTCTTTGTTTAATGCTGATGGTTGTGTTTGGGTGGGACACCCAGTTGGCAGATTCGCTCTGAAAATTTCCAAATTCGTTGTTGTTTCTGCCATTTTTTCCCCCTTCTCTCCTATCCCCCTCGGATTACTGTGTCTTTGTTTGTGTTAGTGGTCCCACCTACCCCCGCTCACCAGTCTGAGTACCCCGTTCTTGGATCCTCCCACTTGCCGACCGCGCCTACAGTCCGGTGGCGTCAGATGACGTTCCAACCCCCGCACTCTGCAGCATGGTCCCGTCCGGTCACCAACCGGCACTACCACAGGAGCGGGATTTGGGGTATCCCCCCTACCGTTGTGCGGGACTGCCTCCCCTCGTGGTTAGCGTGGGGTTCGGGTCCCCCTACTACCGGCGGCCCAGGAGCGATCACTGGTTTTAACGCGGTACCCTCCAGAGTGGGCACGGACACAGCAGGGGAAGGATCCCCTCCCGGGGACTGTTGCACTGGTGGCGTGAGTAGCGCGCTGTGTGTGTGGTGTCAGTGTAATGTCAGTCTCGCCCGCGTTTCCACCGGAGTCCCGACCAATCGCCATGCCAACTGGTATCGTGGTAGCACTCCCTAGTTCGGCCGATCCCTATCCCCAAGAGGGTTTTTGTGAATCCTTGGGGAAGATCGTGTTACCACTCAGCGAGAGAATGCCCGACTTGATTCGGGCCCTCGCGTCACTCTTGTGATCCGATGCATATACGATAGAGATACCCTGTATCGACAAGGTCACCGCGTTGCTTCTCACCAACTTTCGGTGTGCCCCTCGAAGCCAGCAAGGCCGTCGTCGGTCGGCTCAGAATGTCCACGCGGGTTCACTTATTGTGTCAGTGTGATGTTGTATTGTGTATCTGCGACTCCTTGTCTGCGCTCGCTTATTTTGCATACTCTGCATATTCACGAGTAACCAGAGATACTGAGGATCATATCAATCCCCAGTTACTCTGGCCATGCCACTATCCGCACCCTGTGGACGCACCCAGTAGCATGGAGAATGCTCTACCTCAACACGGTTCCTGGGATCTATCTATCTATCTATCTATCTATAAATATATATGAGTACCTCCGTGGAAACTTATGAATAACGTGTGCCAGCCTGTACGAAGCCTTAAAACGATTGGGGAAAAGTTCGTATGGATCATTTTCGACGTATTTTTTGGTGCTGTTTTTGTTGCAAACATTTGTTCTCTGGTCCAGGGTGATCCAAAAAAACTACCATCGAAAAAAGGGTCAAAATATCAGGTCCGTACCACGTGGTTTTGCATTATTTCGACCTTTGTGAGCGTGAGGTGCCGCAGTAAAATTTGTTCGGGATTTGGGAGGGCAAGAATATCAAATTTCATGGTATTAGGGAGGCTCGAGCGCGTAGGAGCGTACCAAGCACGAGGCCCCGCGCGCCTTTTCCCCTTCCACCACGTCATTGGCGCTATACATAGGTATACTCACTATGCAAGCGCTGGCTGCAACGCTAGCTTTTTTACTTTCACTCTGATTAACTCGAAATTTTGATGGTTGACCCATGGTTTTCCTGGTATCAATTTATAGGGAGTGGATGAAAGAACCGTTTTCTTCGGTCAGAACAGGAATCATATGAATAGTTAGCACGCAAGCTCATCTTAACGCGTCTGGCCCATAAGGTTACGTGTAGTCAGAAACGATTGTTGGAGTCGATTTGCTCACGATTTTGGTGGTTGACCCCATATTTTTCCAACGATTTTACGCTCCTGGTAGTTTTAGCTATAGTTTAAGCCCACTTGCGCCGAAAACAAATGTTTTATTAAAAAGTGCTCGAGCCTCCTCAAGCACCAAATCCCGTTGCTATGAGAGCCTAAAGATCACTTCTCATGTGTGCGCTGAGCACATACATTTTGTGGCGCAATTTTACTTAAAATTCTACTCCCTCAGTTTTCCTCGATGAAAGTGAATTTTTCTCGTTCCAGGCTCCTCCGCACCAATTTATTCTTGGAGTAAATCGTCAGGCGCAACTTTTTCATGCCCCAAAGTATCGAAAGGAATTCATTTTCCCACTTCGCAGAGCAGTTTTTCTACCAAAATCTAGTTTTGCTAAATTTTTATGTCAGGTCCGTGCGCAACTGTGCGACCCTTAAACGCATGCTCCCGGGGGTCCTAGTGAATTCTTTACAAAGTATTTGGTGGCCAAATGAACCACTTCCAAACCTCGAGACTGTAGCTTAAACCGTTTGGCTGTGAGATCAATTTTAGTGTCAAAATGTCAAGTCCGTGCCGCGCTACCGCGTCTCTCCACGTTATCATTATGGTACTGATGAGTGGGAAAATTTACATCCGTACGCGAGTTTATTCATACTTTATATGTTCCAAAATTTCGAAAAATACATCTTGGAACCTTCAGGAGTGAGATTTAGCGCTGGCACATTATCAACCTCAAATATCAAAGTTTCCGCAGAACTACTCATATTCAAGGGAGACTTCCCAAATTGCCTGAGATGGTTGTGAAGCTTAATGATGATTCTTCTCGTATAGTAAAATGGGCCCAAGACTTCAAACTTACTTTGAATATTCCAAAGATGAAAGGAATCTTGACTGCCTCATGGACACACAATACTATTACTGGAATCGGTAAAGAACCTAGGAGTAATCTTCTTCAAAGATCTTCCATGGAATGCTCATGTGTCAAGTATTTGCTCCGAAGTGCATGGAGTATTACATAGATTGCGTCGTCGTGGGAATTTCTTGACAACAGAAGTGGAAAAGTTGCTTGTGAGTGCCTTGATCATGCCTCGCATCGATCACGCTTGCTTAGTGTACTATGACCTGTCCGATTTTTTGGTTACGAAGTTGCAACGCCTTCTTAATACTTGTGTCTGGTTTATCTTTCGTTGTCGTCGCGATGCAGCCTTGCAACCATATTATGATCGTCTACAATGGTTACATTCACAACGTCGGCGTGAATATTTTCTGAGCGTTCAGACGTATAGAGTATTCTCTACTACGACACCACCTTACTTAACTGATCTATTCAAACCTCTCGATGAGCAAGTTCGTCGATCCCAGAGAAATCAGTCTACTCGCATATTGGTCCCCCTGATTCGGACCACTACATATGAGAACGCGTTTTCACACGTAGCAACCAAGTTGTGGGAAACTATTCCTGTGAGCATCCGCCTTAAGGCTCCTTTCGAGGAATTCAAAAAAGCTGTGTCTATATATATGCACGAGAAGGAAGTCTGAGTCATTGTACACTGTGTCGCCACGAATGCCTTGAATGAAATTTCTGTTGTAAAATCACTGTTTTTACCTGTTTTTCACTTGTATTTTACTTGTTTAGATTGCAGCCTGGAGTTTTATGTGTGAGAATGCGAGGGTGTTAGAATATCTAGTTCATAACCACCAAGTATCAAAACATATTATTTATTTGAGATCGTCCTTTTAAGAATTAGAAATTAGTCTATAGTACTGTCAAAATATGTATCTCTGCCCTACGGTCCGATGTGACCACGGCATGATAAACCGTTATTCAATCTCTCTCTCTTTTTTTTTTTTTTTTTTTTTTTTTTAAGGTGGTTAGAGGGCAAAATCTGCCTCAGGATCCCTCGGATCCGTCCCCAGACACCGGACTGGTTCAGCTTACGCGGACTACGCATAGCCCACGCAGGCCATACCAGGCGGGACACGGGTTTGGGTGGGGCCCACCGAGAGGTGGGCCCGGCCGTGTAATATCCCTCTCCCCTCGATGTCCGATACCTAGGGCATCGGGCAATCAAGAAGGAGATCCACCTGCATCTACCATCTCATCCCGGAACCGCGTGAGCATTACTTCAGGATGAGCGGCATGTCTCGCGCTCGATTGCGAGCGTTCCTCTTCTCCATCTTCTCTCTTCGGCCACTTGTCGGCATCTTCTATCTTCACTCTTCATTGTTCCCTCTCTTTCTTCTTTCTTCTCTCTTCTTTCTTCTTTCTTCCCTCTTCAGTGCATCAGATTCCTCCTGGAATCATTTGGGCCTCTTCTGTTTCAATCGGCAGAGTCACTGTAATTCGCCTGCTTCGAGGCGCCTTACTTCCCTCTCTTTCTCCTCTTTGTGGGTCATCACCAGCTTGATGTATCCGGTGAGTCTATCCCATGTCTCCTGGTTACGGAGTAAGTACGGGACGAGATTCTCAGGTGTTAGTTGAGCACCCAGCCATTCATCCAGCTCGGCGCGCTCTCTCCGGTTGTCGCTGCACTTGAACAGGGCATGTTCGGCGTCATCCCATTCGTCCCCGCATGACTGACATGCTGGGGTCGTCCTCTTCTTGAATCAATCTCTCTCTCTCTCTCTCTCTCTCTCTCTTTTTTTTTTTTTTTTTTTTTTTTAGGTGGTTAGAGGGCAAAATCTGTCTCAGGATCCCTCAGATCCGTCCCCAGACACCGGACTGGTTCAGCTTACGCGGACTACGCATAGCCCACGCAGGCCATACCAGGCGGGACACGGGTTTGGGTGGGGCCCACCGAGAGGTGGGCCCGGCCGTGTAATATCCCTCTCCCCTCGATGTCCGATACCTAGGGCATCGGGCAATCAAGAAGGAGATCCACCTGCATCTACCATCTCATCCCGGAACCGCGTGAGCATTACTTCAGGATGAGCGGCATGTCTCGCGCTCGATTGCGAGCGTTCCTCTTCTCCATCTTCTCTCTTCGGCCACTTGTCGGCATCTTCTATCTTCACTCTTCATTTTTCCCTCTCTTTCTTCTTTCTTCTCTCTTCTTTCTTCTTTCTTCCCTCTTCAGTGCATCAGATTCCTCCTGGAATCATTTGGGCCTCTTCTGTTTCAATCGGCAGAGTCACTGTAATTCGCCTGCTTCGAGGCGCCTTACTTCCCTCTCTTTCTCCTCTTTGTGGGTCATCACCAGCTTGATGTATCCGGTGAGTCTATCCCATGTCTCCTGGTTGCGGAGTAAGTACGGGACGAGATTCTCAGGTGTTAGTTGAGCACCCAGCCATTCATCCAGCTCGGCGCGCTCTCTCCGGGTGTCGCTGCACTTGAACAGGGCATGTTCGGCGTCATCCCATTCGTCCCCGCATGACTGACATGCTGGGGTCGTCCTCTTCTTGATCTCTCTCTCTCTCTCTCTCTCTCTCTCTCTCTCTCTCACTCTTCATTGTTCCCTCTCTTTCTTCTTTCTTCTCTCTTCTTTCTTCTTCCTTCCCTCTTCAGTGCATCAGATTCCTCCTGGAATCATTTGGGCCTCTTCTGTTTCAATCGGCAGAGTCACTGTAATTCGCCTGCTTCGAGGCGCCTTACTTCCCTCTCTTTCTCCTCTTTGTGGGTCATCACCAGCTTGATGTATCCGGTGAGTCTATCCCATGTCTCCTGGTTGCGGAGTAAGTACGGAACGAGATTCTCAGGTGTTAGTTGAGCACCCAGCCATTCATCCAGCTCGGCGCGCTCTCTCCGGATGTCGCTGCACTTGAACAGGGCATGTTCGGCGTCATCCCATTCGTCCCCGCATGACTGACATGCTGGGGTCGTCCTCTTCTTGAATCTCTCTCTCTCTCTCTCTCTCTCTCTCTCTCTCTCTCTCTCTCTCTCTCTCCTCTCTCTCTGCCGGTGAGTACAACCACACGCTCTCTACATCGCTCCGTCTTGAATGTCTTTTCTCACCGACAAAACATCGTCCCGAGGGGCATATTTTTGCAGATTGGACTTCCTCTCGCAGGCTCATACCTTTGGAGCAACACTGCATGGCTCCAATCAGAGCCTGAGAGGAATTATTCCAAATTCTGCAATTCGACAATAACATTCAGTCAGCAGTTCTTGGCGCCGAAACCAACCATCCTGCGCATGCCCGGCGATCGTCGTCTGCTCCACGCTAACTATACACCTGTACTGCTGCTGTCTGCTGTCACGCGATGGGCGACACCACCTGCCACATATGCAACACCAACCTGCGTCATGGCAGCAAGCAATGCAGCACCTGCAAACGGTTCGTCCACACAAAATGTTCAAAAACATCGAACAACAAGTGGTTTTGCAAAGCGTGTCAAGAGGTGAGCAGAAAATCCTACAAAATAGCGTCGCCGGGCGCCATTAAGCAGACGGCTTCGTCTGCTCGGCGCAGCACTACGAAGCACGTCAGAGAGAGAGAGATGGAGAATACCGGCTTGCGCACTAGTGTGAGTGGCTTGTCTACCACTACACAGACTCGGCTCAGCTCTCGCAGCAAGGTGGGGACATCTCCCCTTGCCCCGCACACCATTACCACCGGCCGCGGCGAGAAGCCCCCTACCACCAGTGGCTCTACTCCCGTCGGGAGGACCGATGAACAGCGAATGTCGTCTGCTGCACCACCAACTCGCAGCGGTGGCAGCACCTCAGCGCTTACCGCTCGTGGCGCGCAAATTCAAACAGAGGCCATCGGCGCATCCCAGCCATTACTCTTATCAACATCTTCTGAGGATGGTCGTGGGATATCCCAAGACGGGAACGACAGAACACCAGTCCAGCCAACCACTCCAGCAACAACGCCAGCACCGGGAATTCCTAGAGATAAGTGGGTTTTGATTTCGCAGAGTACTCTGGATCTCTTTTTCCAACAAAATGACTTAACTCAGAACCGGCTCGACGAAATAATGTCCCTCTTAAACCGACGTGAGGCTGCCATCTCCTCTCCGCCACCCACACCAGCAGTGAGTGCGGAGAGTGCTCAACTGTTAGCGCGCATGTCGTCTCTGGAGGAACTCATAGAGAAGCAAAACTCCAAGCTGGAGGAGTTTCGCCTAGATCGTGAGCTGCTTCTTGAGGAAAATACTTTGATGAAAAGCCAGATCTCACATCTGACTGATCTTTTGAAAGACGACCAGGGCACTCTGCGAAAATCTAATGTTAGTAATGAAATCAAGTCTTCCATTTCTGAGCTTCCACATCAATCCTCCGGGCCAGATCCTCAAGTTCGAACGGATTTTTCTAACAATTCACGTGCTGGGCGGCGGAGCACTGAACTCAGGGGTGAAGGTCTTGAGTGCAGCCAACTAATTATCACTGGTGCTTTGAAAAAAGACTCTACTGCCTCGGAGGATGAGGTACGTAATATTCCCTTCGCAGTACTCAAGTCCATTCTTCCCTCGCTGGAGAGGGAGAACATTTCTGATGTTCGTGTTCTGCAGCCCGGGCACGTGTCTGGAAGGACGAATCCGAAACGTAACTACAAATCACCCGATTCATCGCCCCGAGCCTCGGTCATCCGCTCACGTTCTGTTCCATCCTGCGTAGTCCAACTCTCGTGCAGTCGTCTAGTCAGGGAGGTGATTAGAGCCAAGCGCTCGATTGCCAACAATTATTTCACAACTCATAACATCGAGCCCACATTGCTTGACCCTGAAGCGAAAGCCCATGTGCCGGACCGAAAGATTTACATCAATGAAATGCTACCTCGTGACAAATACAAGGAATATATTCAGCTGAGGCCACTTGCACGAGGTCTAGGCTTCAAATATGTTTGGCACAGCGGTGGACGCTTTTGGGTCAAGCGTAGAAATGGCGAGAGAGCGCATGCGTTCGAGTCCCTCACTGAACTGCATGTCATTCAAACGGCGTGTCGAACAGCCCCAAGACCAAATCATGAGTCATCGGACAGTAGCCCGAACAGTCCCACCGTTCCAGACCAGGCTACAGATTCTACAGCAGCATCAGCGGGGACTCCCTGACTAAATACGGCTGCCGGAGAGTCAAAAGGGAGTGGTAGTTCCTTAAAGGCGGGGTTTATCAATCTTAACTCCTTAACAGATAAGATTGAGCACCTGCGCCTGCTCGTCGCTGCCGACCCCTCCTACCATCTTTTCGGGGTAGCTGAGTCGTGGCTCGATGAGTTTGTAGATGACAGTCTTGTTCAGGTCCCAGGTTATTCGCTGTTACGGCAAGATCGTAACAGAAACGGTGGCGGGGTTGCTCTGTATGTGCGTAATGATTTCAAAGTGGAGAGGCTTGCCTCGTCTAATACTTCTGGTCCGGGGTGTCCTGGCATCCCCGAGTATTTGTTTTGCAGCGTACAGCAGGGTAACTCGCCATCGATTCTAGTAGGTGTGATTTATAGACCTCCAAAGGTTGCCATGCAGAAGGATGATGGGCTTTTCGGCTCATTACGCCGACTGTGTGGAGATTTTAGCCACAAAGTTATTATGGGGGATCTGAACGCAGACTTGTTGGACACGGCTCATTCTGACACAAAGACATTGACCGCACTGACCGAAGAACTGTCCCTTCAGATTGTGCAACACGGTGCGACTCATCAACACAACCCCAATGTGTCTCATAAATGGATCGACCATATGTACGTAGATGAAAATGATACCGTCACCGACTTACAAAACAGACTACTGCCCAGTTTCGGCAAGCACGCGGTCATCGACGTCACCATCAACGTCTTCACTCCTGCTCCGCCTAAAAATTCCTTCACATACAGGGATTTCCGTAACATCACTCCGGAGCAGTTGAATGATCGCCTGCTTCGCTGTGACTGGACAGCGCTCAACAATGCTGAAACTAGTTTGGAAGATGCGATTAATTGCCTCAATGAAAACTTGAAAGTTGTATTAGATGAACTAGCGCCTGAAAAAACGATTTGCCCTCGTAAAGGCGACGCTCCTTGGATTGGTCCCGAGCTGAAAGGACTCATTAAGAAGCGTGATGCAACACGTAGGCGCTGGGAGCGAAACCAATGCAACCAGCGCAAGTGTTCTGGTCTTCAGAATGAGTTCTTCCGGCTCAGTGAAGAGGTCGACGTGCGTATTGAGAAAGAGCGAAATTCCTTCATTCAAAGTCACCTTTCCGACGCTCTTGATCAACATAAAAACATTTGGAAGGAAATGCGTAACCTCGGCCTCTTGCCTAAGAGCAAAGAGGAGGAGCTTCACGGCTTCACCCCGGACGAGTTGAACGCTCACTTTGCAGGAGTCTCTGTCTCACCTCGCGAGAATATAGAAGAAGCAATGGACGATGTAATGGTGGCTCCAGAGGAGGGTTTCGAATTCAAGCCAACCAATTTGAATGAAGTAGTCCTTGCCATAAAACATTTCTCCTCACAGGCTCGCGGGGTAGATGGAATCCCCCAAAGCGTGATCGCGAAAGCTCTCCCGGCGATTGGTGATCTTATTGTACATATTTTCAACTCCTCTTTCGCTCACAGCATCTTTCCTGAGACTTGGAAGCAAGCACAGCTGATTGCGCTAAAAAAGACTGTAGCTCCATCATCAGTCTCGGACTTCCGTCCTATTGCGATCTTGTGCTTCCTCTCCAAGGTTCTCGAAAAGATTGCACACGACCAAATCACGGAGTACTTGAAGAAAGAAAAATTATTAGATGGCTTCCAGGCTGGTTTCAGACAACACCACAGTACCCAGACAGCTTTGCTGAAATTGACTGATGACATAAGACTAGGTATAGATAGGAAGAAGATCACCCTTTTACTACTCTTCGACTTCAGCAAAGCCTTTGACACGATATCACCAACAAAACTTCTGAGTAAACTGCGACAACTTGGTTTCTCGCGTTCGGCACTCCTGTGGATCAAATCATATTTACAAGGTCGCACCCAGCTAGTCACCTCCAAGAATGGTAAATCTGATTGGCTCGCAACCAATCTGGGTGTTCCGCAGGGTTCTGTTCTCGGGCCCTTACTCTTTAGTTTGTACGTCAATGACTTGCCTGGGCTATTGAATGGAAAGTCGGTAGATCATCTCTTTCACGCTGATGACCTCCAAATTTATCTCCAAATCGAGAAAAATAAGATCAGGGAGGGCATCGCTCGACTGGGAGAAATCGGACGACTGGTTGCTGATTGGGCTATGGGCTCCGGCCTGCGTCTCAACGCTGGTAAAACCAAAGCAATCTTTTTCTCTTCCGAGAGGAATATCAAGGATCTGAAAAGGATGGATCTGCCAGGTGTTGAGATACAGGATGGAGTTTTCGTTCCTTTCAGTGACACAGTCGTGAGTCTTGGTGTTGTATTAGACAGCGAATTATCGTGGAAACCGCAAATAAATCAAGTGACGAAGAAAGTCAACAGGGCCCTGTACGGTTTGCGGTTTTTCAGGGCATGCATCACCGGGACTCTCCGAGTTCGACTGGTCGAGGCGTTAGTACAACCCCATCTAGACTATTGTACGGTCGTGTATCTTGACGCCACGGACGAACAGCGGCAACGGCTACAAAGACTAAACAACTCATTTGTGAGATACATTTTTGATCTTAGGAGAGACGAGCACATCACTCCGTTCAGGGAAAACTTGGATTGGCTGCGTACTGATTCGCGGCGAATGTACTTTGCAGGCATTATCATGTATAAGATCATGCACATGAGGGAACCTGGTTACCTGTCTGCAATGTTTACCAGGCACCAATCCGAGCGCCCCGTGCGGGGAGATGCACAAGAGCAGGAACTCAAAGTCCCCAAGGTGAGACTTGAATATGGAAGAAGATCTTTCCAAGTTCAATGCGCTCACTTCTGGAACTTTCTCCCTTCAGGCATCCGGCAAATTCAGAAGATCTCATTTTTCAAAGAAGCTTTGAAAGAGTTTCTCTTATCACAACCATCCCAGAGGATTGATGTGGATAACAAACAATACTTTAACCTCTGATAGGCTTGGGCTCTTTCCGATTAGGCT
This sequence comes from Eretmocerus hayati, assembly GCA_029851415.1. Taxonomy (NCBI): domain Eukaryota; kingdom Metazoa; phylum Arthropoda; class Insecta; order Hymenoptera; family Aphelinidae; genus Eretmocerus; species Eretmocerus hayati. The sequence goes on from CM056744.1 coordinate 48,069,523, forward strand.
TTTAATTATAACTTAGTTATGCGTGGCCTTCCCGCCATTGACTGAAACATCTGTGATAATTTTCCGAGCCCACTATCCTTTATATGTACAAAAATGTTTTATATTTTCTTGCTCCTTTCTCCTATCTTTATCTGTATAATAAATAGTGTAATTTGACTTCCTACGCACCTTGCAGTGCTTCAAAATGACTAGTCACTTGATGTGATAATACAATGTCCTTGACCAAAACGACAAATTTCATGAATGTGATATATATTTATTATGAGTGACATATGTATCATATGTAACAGAATTTTTAACTTTTGCCTCTGAGCAAATAAAGGATATCAATCAATCAATCAATCTCTCTCTCTCTCTCTCTCTCTGGCCACCTGCGTGCTGAGACGAGCGGCAAAGTCGTCTGCTTCACTGCTTCCAATGGTAATTTTGCGGTTGGAATTTCGCTCACCTGCAGACAGCTCGTGCATGTCACTGCTCCTCGGGATAATCTTGCACGGTGAGTCATTCAGCCGAAAAAAGTCGAGTTGCGTGAAAATGGGATTTTTCACTGGGGTATGTTTCGGGGTCATTAGTCGATCATTTTCCAACAAGAATCAAAAGAATCGGTCGAGGGTTTTTAAAATAAAGTCGATTTTTTCATTTTTCTTGCTGTTTTCCGAAAATAATCTATTCACTTCATTACTCACTCTCGTTTCTTGCTTTGAAATAGACTATCCAAAAAAACCAAAGTACCTATTTTCGACGTAGAAAGACCCAATCTTTTGAAATCCGAGGTTCATTCAATTGAGTCTCGATGAGGTCCGAATGATTCGGAATGGTTCATAGTGTAGGGAACCCTCTTCCCACCAATAGAATCCACAGAAAATTCAGGGTCTGAGATTGATACCAAATAACATGAACCTCAACGAAAGCAGAGATAAACCTCCTGTTTATGAATATGTCAAGATTTTGGAAAGTTTTGAAGAAGTCGTGAGAGCTTGTTTTGGCATGAATCTCGATCTTCAATATGTTGATGAAATAAGAGATTTTTTCAGTTGCTATCTGAATTCGGGTATTCCTGTTACACCGAAAGCTCATGCAATTATATATCTTATTGAAGAATTTTGTAGTAGAGCTGGAACTGGTCTTGGAAAGCACAGCAGACAAGTATCCGAGTCAGTTCATTACGAATTCAGTTAAGTTTGGAAGGAATGTAAAGGTTCTGTAGACTCTACTTATTCAGATCGTCTCTCTCGCGCAGTATGCGGATTCAATGGATCACATGTATGACTTATTTCTTCAACTAATCGAAGGAGTATATAAGATATCTTACCGTTCTCTTGGGATTAAACGGCGAATTTTACAGAATATGAAATGCGAAAGTCTATCTTTTTAGTTAGTGCACCCTGTGATATTTGTAACAATGATAATCGAGCGTGACTTTTGTTTATAGAATTCGATCATGTGAAAGCGGTCTCTAATATGTCAACAAGATTGTCCTTATTGAAAATTCAATTCGCATCAGAACAGTTCGAAAAAATTCAACACTTCTTCGTTAGGAAGCTGTTCAGATATAGCTCCTTACTTACATTCAGAATTCCAGTCGAGTTATGAGAAGGTCTGGGGCATACCAAATACTAGTGAAATACGTCACTATTGATATGCACAACCCCCCAGTATTTATAAAATTCATGTCCCCGATGACAAGAGATATCCTTAAACTTTACGTGAGTTTTCTCGGTAAAGAGAGGGTTCTTTGCTCTGTAAACCATTCCGAATTATTCGGATCTCATCTGAGCTCAATTTGGACCTCGGATTTTGAAAGATTGGGACTTTTAACGTCGGATATAGGTACTTTGGTTATTTTGAATAGTCGATTTCAAAACAAGAAACGAGAGTGAGTAATGAAGTAAATATACTATTTTCGGAAAAGTCGACTTTATTTCAAAAACCCTCGACCGATTTTTTGATTTTTGTTGGAAAATGATCTACTAATGACCCCGAAACATACCCCAATAAAAATTCCATGTTCACGCAACTCGACCTTTTTCGGCCGAGTGACTCACCGTGTTTGAGCACTTGACATATGCAAATCTTTTGCATATACTGCATTCTCTACTGCCCGTGCGTAAGGTGCCGTTGCAGGCACAGCAGGTGTTGTCATTCATTGTGCAGTAGACAGCGAGACAGCGAGACAGGCCAGCGGAGCAGACGACCTCCGAGCATGCGCCGAGAGCTCACTTTCGGCGCCAAGCACTGCCAACTCGATCTTGTTGTTGGAGTTGCAGAATTGGGATTATTTCTCCCAGGCTCGATCAGGAGCCATGCAGTAATGCTCCAATGGTATGAGCCTGCAAGAGGAAGCCCAATCTGCAAAAAAGTGCCACTCGGGATGACGTTTTGATGGTTAAAACGATATTCTAACACAGAGCGATATTGAATGCGTGTGGAAGCACTTACCGCGCCAGAGAGAGAAAGAGAGAGAGAGAGATCGTGTTCGGTAGACATTCACCTATACAACAGATGCATGCAGTATATACATTCCGACTTCATCCCTCAACCTATTTTTAGACTCTTTTCGATGCCCATTGACGATATCCAATGATCAACCCCTCGGTTCGAACTACTCGAGATAATCCATGAATATAGGTAAGATAGGTTGAAGGAGATAGATAGATAGATAGATAGATGTCCTTTTATTCGTCCGCAGACAGAAGATCAAATTACATATGATTACATATGCCCGTTAAAAATATAATATCATGTATAGGAAATAATGTATATATATATATATACTCATAATAATAATAGTTTCAGTGAAATCCTGTTTTGGTCAAGGACACTTAGTATCACAATTTGTGACTAGTCAGAGCAAAATTACTCATTATTCTAAGTACAAAAATGTTATAGTAAGAGAGGGATATGGGCTCACAGTCATATCACAGCAGTGTTTCATCAGTCGGGTGACAGAAGGTCACATATAGAAAAGATAAATATTAATAAAAAGTAGAGCCCAACCCATCACAGATTAAAATAGTGCTTCTTCTCCACATCAATCCTCTGGGGAGACTGTGTCAATAAAAAATCTTTCAAGGCCTCTTTAAGTAACGATTGTTCCCTCAGCTGCCGAAAGCCCGGAGGGAGAAAGTTCCACAGATGAGCACATTGAACTTGGAATGATCGTCTTCCATACTCAAGTCTCATGTTGGGGACTTTGAGTACTCGCTCTTCTAGATCACCACGTGCGGGGCGTTCGCATTGGTACCTGATAAACATCGCAGCTAGGTAGCCAGGTTCTCCAAGATGCATGATCTTATGCATTAAGAGTGCTGCGAAGTACATTCTTCGCGAATCAGTACGTAACCAACCCAGACGCTCCCTAAACGGGGTGATGTGCTCGTCTCTCCTAAGATCAAAAATGATCTCACACATGAGTTGCTCAGTCGTTGTATCCGTTGCCGCTGTTCGTCCGTGGCGTCGAGGTACACGACCGTGCAGTAATCTAAATGCAGTTGAACCAAAGACTCGACCAGGCGAACTCGGAGTGGTCTGGTGATACACGCCCTAAAAAACCGCAAACCGTAGAGGGCTCTGTTGACTTTCTTAGTTAATTTATCAATGTGCGGTTTCCACGTCAGTTCGCTGTCAAGTGTAACACCTAGACTCACGACAGAGTCACTGAATGGGACGAACACTCCGGCCTGTATCTCAACCCCTGGCAAATTCATGCGTCGCAAGTCTTTAACGTTCCTCTCGGAACTGGAAAAGATTGCCTTGGTCTTCCCAGCGTTGAGGCGCAGGTCGGAATTCCTAGCCCAGTCAGCAACGAGTCGCCCTATATCCCCTAGTCGAGCAATTCCCTGGTCGATGCTCTTTTTATCGACTTGTAGATGAATCTGAAGGTCATCCGCGTAAAATAAGTGGTTAACCGACTTTCCGTTCAATAGCCCGGGCAAGTCATTCACATACAGACTAAAGAGGAGAGGTCCGAGAACGGACCCCTGTGGAACACCCAGATTGGTTTCTAGCCAATCAGATTTACCTGCTTTCGAAGTGATTTGTTGGGTGCGACCCTGTAAATACGATTTTATCCACAGGAGTGCCGATCTCGAGAAACCGAGATGTCGTAGCTTCCTCAGTAGCTTGGATGGTGAAATTGTGTCGAATGCTTTACTAAAGTCAAACAGTAGGAGCAGAGTGATCTTCTTTCTGTCAATCCCTACTCTGATGTCGTCTGTCAACTTCAGTAGTGCCGTCTGGGTACTGTGATGTTGCTTGAAACCAGTCTGGAACGGATCAAGTAATTTCTCAATTTTTAAATACTCCGTGATTTGGTCATGTGCGATTTTTTCCAGAAACTTGGAGAGGAAGCACAGCAGCGCTATGGGACGGAAGTCCGAGACTGCTGATGGAGCTGCAGTCTTCTTCAATGCAATCAGCTGCGCTTGCTTCCAAGCCTCAGGAAAAACGCTATGAGCGAAAGAGGAATTGAAGATATGTACAATAAGATCACCAGTACTCGGAAGAGCTTTCGCGATTACGCTTTGGGGTATTCCATCGGCCCCACGGGCCTGGGAAGAGAAATGTTTAATGGCAAGGACTACATCATTGTAATTTGTGGGCTTAAATTTAAACCCCTCCTCCGGTGCCGAACTAAAATCGTCCATTGCTCCATTAATATTTTCGTGAGGCGAGACAGAAACCCCCGCAAAGTGAGCGTTCAACTCATCCGGTGTGAAACCGTGAAGTTCTTCCTCTTTGCTCTTGGGCAAGAGGCTAAGATTACGCATCTCCTTCCAGATGTTCTTCTTCTGATCACGAGCGTCCGTGAGATGGGTTTGAAGGAAGGAGTTACGCTCTTGTTCAATGCGCAAGTCGACCTCTCCGCTTAGCCGAAAGTACTCACTATGAAGCTCAAAACACTTGCGTTGGTTACGTTGCATCCGCTCCCAGCGCCTGCGCGTCGCGTCTCGCTTATTCATGAGCACTTTCAACTCCGGACCAATCCAAGGAGCATCATTTTTCTTCGGATTTATAGTTTTCTCCAGTGCTAATTCGTCCAAAACGGTCTTCAAGTTTTCATTCAAGCAGTTAATTGCATCTTCCAAACTGGTTTCAGCATTTTCAAGAGCTGTCCAGTTGCAGCGAAGCAAGCGGTCATTCAATATCTCCGGAGTGATCTTACGAAAATCCCTATAGGTGAAGGAATTTCTCGGCGGAGTGGGAGTGAAGACGCTGATGGTGACGTCAATGACCGAGTGCCTGCCGAAACTGGGCAGGAGTCTGTTTTGAAAGTCGGTAATAATGTCGTTGTCATCCACGTGAATATGATCAATCCATGTATGAGATACATTGGGATTATGTTGGTGAGTCGAGGGAGGAGAGAGAGAGAGAGAGTGTGTGTCGTGTACGTACTCTCGAAATTCTATGCATGTAATAAAAACACATAGTTCCCCCCTTGATTCTATTCTCGTTAAAAAAAAACGTGTGCGTCAGAAAGTGATTGATGACACCCATTATTCACCCCTTTTAATCCCCCCAGAAGATCGATCAATTACGGGTTACGGAATAACACCCCCGTAGCCACGCCCACAATATCACGTGACTTCCCCCACCCCTCTGTCTGGACATTGGGTACCATGACTACTAACAGTATATGAGTTAAGAATCTTTTTCAAGATTTCCAACTCACCAATTCGAAATATCTGAGGACGATTCAAAGTTCATCACTTCTATTCTCCAACAGTTAGTGTGACATAGGTTGCGTTCCATTGTTTTCTATCCCTACTTCCGAAAGTTCACTTTAGAGGGCTACAAGTATTCGCATAACACTATTGTATGTTGAGTTCTATTTAGTTTTAGTCGTGATCATGGAATTAGGGTCCTCTAGAGTGGAACGCTGATTATCTCACGTGAAAATAGGATTTTCGTTAAAGTGACTGTAAAGAAGTGATCAAGTGACAATCTATCCATGAAATGTTCCCCAAGAAGTGCCAATAATGAACCGTTGTGATTCCGGGCCATCATCATCGTCATCAGCCTGCAGGTGAGTCTCAACCATGATATACCTTGCGCTTGCTAAGATCGCTAGCACTTTTTTGCAAAAAATGGCGGGTTTCACAATCAAAGTCCAAACAACTCAAAATGATATGCTTGGACCCTGAAAAAAACTATGTACTAGTCCTATCCGTGAACGTAGAACCTTTGATAAAAGAATGTACGATAGAAAATTCCCAAAAATGCATCCTTTAGGGGGAAGTTAGTCAGAAATTCGCTTGGAATTGCTCACATCCAAGCCTGTCGAGATGGTACCGTTGCGATGATTTTGGACGATCCCTCGGAGCGCTTCTCGTTATTCAAACTTGTTTTTGAGTTATAACTGTTCTCATGAGAGGCAGTCAGAGAGTTGAGAATTGGAGTTCCCTTCCAGAGTTCCTGGATCAAAAGAGATTTATCTATCTCTCTCACGGGCATAACGTGAATACTTTGACCAATGGAATCAAAAAAGTTACCATAGAATAGGATTCGTAGAACTGCTTTTTCATTTCCTCATCAATCTGTCCTTAGGGATCCCCAAAATTTTGTTCAAAATCTCCATTTGACTCACTACACAACTTATATATGTGTCGTCATCGGCTGTGTTCAATTGGATTCGGTAAAGATATCATTCTTCATATCTCTAACTTTTCAGAGTTCCCGATGGCAACGACAATAATGTATCAATTCCCAAAAGAATAACTCGTGGCGATAGCCAAACTAACAATGCTACCAACGAGGTCCTCGAAAAAATCAAGGGAGTAAAACTCAGATAAAAGGAAGATATCACCAAAGCATCCGGACGGACAAGATACAGAAGGGCTGAAAAATTAGCAGAAGGATATCCTTACGATGTCGAGTTATTAGAAATGGCTGTGAAGGTGGCAAGAGCGGAGAAAAGTATTGTGGAGATCGAAGAGAAGACGTAAGTCCAAAAACCAGTGATGCAACATTTCGAGGCTTCGGCTCCTGCTTTGTACTTGGATTTGGATTTGACTAAAGAGGAACATTCGGCCTTGTCAAAAGATAGTCGATCGAGGAACGCTCATTTTCTTCCTTGCTTCCCAGAAATGCCGTGAGTATATCTTCATTCCACTGCAATACTATGGTGGTTGTGCTATGGAACCAGATCATAACAGATTTCCTGTGACAATTGTATCAGTCATACGATGTAAGATAGATTATGGGCCTCTTCCTTGCAGTTCCTCATGAGCGTGCAACGTGTTATGGAATACTTTCTCATAACGATCCATGAGCTATAAAAACTAGCAGAACTGGATAATTGAGTTTGATATTTGGAATGATATGAGAGTGCATAATTTGACCTCACTACTTCGTTTTGCTCTCAATCCTAAGTCATCTCAATCATGTCCAACGTACTCAAACTCATCTCAAAGCTTTTTCTAAGACCTCCAAAATGAGTTAAAATGCGTTTTATTCCAACAAATTGAAGCCAAGCTGTTATTAGTTTTGCAAGGGAAGATTTTTCTGTCAGTTTTCGACAGTGTGTTCTCGATTCACCCGCACGTGAAGAAAAGAGGCCTATTCCCATAATATTATGGGAGTTAATTGTGAACTCGGGGTAATGCGGCTCCCAGACCTCCAGATAAGACGTATCTTAGCTCATTTTGTAGCTCTTCTATCCCGTTAGAAACTCCATGGGTTGAATTGATGTATCTCATTGGGGTGAAGAACGAGGTTGAAAGAGACTATTAGGATGAATAAGGAACACTGCGCTCTTTGCAGTACTGAGCGCGTTATATCAGTGGAGTATTAAATTTCGCAATTCTACAGAGAGGATCTTGAAGTTGAGGATGAACAAAGAAAATGAGCTGAGATATTGGTTGCGCCAATCTTCTGGTGACCCACGAGGAGAGGTCCAACCTCAAGGAATCCGAATCTCGATGAGATTCTAGAAATTAAGATGATTTTGATGAGAACAAGATGTTCTGTTGAGAAATGGAGGTATCTCCGAGGTTTCGATCCCATGAGCTTCCTATCCTGAGATACATCTACGAAGAGTATTGCGAATATAGACCCTTGTTGGAAATTCGTATTCATAGATATACTAACAATGCTTATCTTTTCAGCTCTATCACAAAAGAGGTGGCCCGAGGGATCGGACCCTTGGACATACCATCATTTCTCACCAAAAACCAACCATTCTAAGATTGGTAGAAGCTCCACAACCCTGCTCCTAATGGGTCTTTTGATATGGGGAATATCAAACAAAAATTTCGCATAGAGTTCCAGAAAGCGACAATTTGATGGAATCCAAAAAACAGCCGATACTCTGAACATGATCAAGACTCTCAAATCTGCAAATTCGATACCCATGGTTCTCCGTCAATCTCCATTCCCCAGATGGAGCAAGGTATGCATGCATTCTCATACCTCAAACAAATGGAAGATCTTGGAAGTTATAGTAATTCCCGAGGTACGATCTCAGTTCGTCCCTGAGAACAAGAATTTGATCAAACTTTGACAAATGAATTTTCAATTTCCATGCAGAGGGATTTCCATCTGTCCCTCGTATCCAGTCCTTCACGGGGGAAGAAAATCCATGAGCATGAAGAATTCCATCTTCAAAAATGTGTGAATTGCATCATCCTCCTGGCTGGTCTGTGATGGGATTGATCACATAATAAACGAGAAAATAGAACATACCGTGTGTTTTGAGCTTCGGGTATGGATCATTCGTCATTACAATCGTTGGATTTGTCTCTGCCATTGCTTTGGTCTTATAGTAGCTGAGTCTTTTCATGTGCTCAAACTTATCCATCCATTCTTTCTTCATTTGTTGTCGGGCAGAAAGAGAGATAAATCATGACAATTGACGATTCTTATCACTCCAGTGCGGGGAGAACTTGGATAGTAGAGACAACGTCAGGACAACGTTACCCCGACCCTCTGATCTTGGGTGAATTCCCTCCTCATGTCGTGCGTGATTCGTCTTGTTGGGGAGAGGTGTCTAAGCCAATTTGGTGTGAGTGTTCATTGTTTAGGAGTCATATTCCCAGTACCAGAAGCCACATCCCCATGATGTAGGCTTCCTGTCATCTTATTACGGTGGATAGGGGGCGGTGGGAAGTTGGCCGAAGATGTCAACAAACAAAACTGCTCATGAGGGCTATTCGTCCGGAACCCCATACTACAAGTTTTTTTTAAAATAAACTTCAGTTGATATTCCCTTCGAATGCGAGCAAAGGATATTATCGAACTATTCAACTATACACATTATGATAAGCACTCATGGTCACCCGATCGGTGAGGATAACATTCAGACTGGTCCAACGCCCCTGTGCCAGTGAGGAAGGAGGAACGTAACTTTCCATAGAGATTCTCTCGTAAGATCATCCGGTCAACCTCATTCTCTGGTATCTATCATCATTCTTGAGATATAGATGAGATAAATGAAGACTCATGAGCGGAACGCAATCTGGCAGTAATGACTTGTGTCGATAATTGCATTTAAGGATAGATTATTTTCGCCGAGATAAGAATCTGGTTCTCGATTCCTTGAATATTTTGTCACGAATCTAAATTCAAACCTTATTTCGTCCAATCGCCAAATTCCCACCAGAATCGAGGGGAGGTGCCATAATTATCTACAAATATTGTTTGATCGATTATTGATCGATTAAGACCAGGTTGGTTTCAAACACCAACTACGTGGTGAGAGATACACTAGGTATACTGCACATCTGAACCTAGCTCTTCCTGAATGAGGATAATCTTGTGATGGACATCACGATGCCCATCATGGTGTCTCGTATAATGAACATTGTGATGTACATTGACACAGATCCCAGTGACGTAGCATTTTTTCGCGATGTTCGGGTCAGGGTGAGAAAATTGTGATGTCAATCCATCACTATTCTACGGTGGAAAAACTGAGAAGGAAGTCGTCCACATATTCCCAACATCCCCCAGGAGTGGCATTCGAACCCGCGACCTTTTGGTTGAGAATCAAAGTGCATGCACACATAGCCAGCGAGTCATGTTGAGAAGGAGTGTCCAATACTTGAAGTTTGACTGACCGAGAACACGTGCTCATTCGTTCAAAATTTGATTATGCGTCCACTCACTTCGCCATACAAACGCAGGATGGGTTATCTCGATGCCTAAAGATGGCATACAAGGATCTGCCGCATGCCGGTAACGATCTTACCCTCTTCGAGCCTCAAGCACGCTTCCCGTTCATATGCATGTAACTATGTATTAGACAGCTTCTCAACATCCTCGAAACCATTTCGGGATGATCTGCAGTTGAATACTCTCTCAACCGGACCAGGCCCTGTTTACTCGAACTGAACTGACTGAAGGTTCTGATTGATCTGTGCTATTATAAAGCCCGTAGAAAATGATTGAAGACTCTCGGTTTTCGGAGACAATCGACATGAATGGAATCAGACATCCCGCGGAGTGTCCATACGAAGCAGCGATGCTCCGCGGCCACAAAGTGTGGTGAATCCCAAGTTTTCAACGGAGATCTTGGAATGCTTATGGGAGTGTAATGTGAGAGTAGATAGGGGCAGACAGCAAGCCCCCACTCCTCCACTCACTCTTCTGTTACGATGCGGTATACAGGGCAGTCAAGCGTGGTAGAGTCCTTCCCCTCAAGCCCCTTCAGTCATGTATGGAGCGCGCCGCGGCGTCGCAGAGGAGGGGCTCCTTCGCCGCGAGCCGCGACGCTCTCTGCACTTGACTGGAGGGGCTTGAGGGGAGGGACTCTACTACGCTTGACACCCCTGGCGGTATAGCGAGCATGGATTTCGGCAGGTCTCGCGTGTGTAGTGGGGGTAGCTATAGGTGAGCTCTCTGTATGTATGTGTGAGTGTACATACCACTCGCGCTAGCAAGCCAATCTACGGAATGAGAAGCGCTCCATAGCATGCACATACGAAATGCATCTGAATAATGCGTAATGAATATTCTCCATGGTGGTATTATAATGCATCTACAGTATATACTTTGATGTATTTGAGGTGGCTCGCGCAGTTTTCAACTAAACTGGCAAGAGGTCTAAAAGTAATTGGAAATCGTGGATGGATTCATGAGAAATCATAACCCGCCAAGAAATGAGGGGATCGCGGGCGAAAATCGGTGAAAGATCATTTGAGAGAAGTCCTCATACATGTATTCTTACGGAGCCGGCGAGTATAAACGAAACAACGAGCAAACTAAACCTTCACCGTCGATTATGACAGGAGAAATCGACGGTATTTTGCACGGCGCGTTCAATGACATTAAAGAAAGCATAGGTTGCCGGCATAGATTTTGAGTGAATTGAGTACGGAGTTAGTCTCGGGACGCAACAGCGCGGAGCAGCCACCGCTTTGTGTTGTGAGTATACCTATTGGCTATGGGGAGTATGAGTTTCAGCGCCTCCGAGCGGCGGAGAGCGGCATGCCACGGGAGGGAGCAGTCGAAAGTGTTTAGTGCGGGTTTCGATCTTCTCATGCATTTAGTTCAAAAACCATAGCTCGGATGTGGCAAAAATATGCAAAACGATTGTAGGGTTTTGAAGAAAGGAAGACATTGAGCGCTTGTGAGTCTGAATCCGAGCAGAATTGAGTAAATTAGAGCGAGTTGAAATTTTTGCCTACCCTTCTTGCTTCTCGTTTTGCATGTCCAGAAATTTCAACTCGCTCTAATTTACTCAATTTTGCTCGGATTCAGACTCACAAGCACTCAATATCTTCGTTTCTGAAAATCCTACGCTCGTCTTGCATATTAATGCCACATCCGAGCTATGGTTTCTGAACTAAATGCATAAGAAGACCGAAACCCGCACTAAACACGTTCGACTGCTCCCTCCCGTGCCGCTTTCCACCGCTGGGAGGCGCTGAAACTCATACTTCCCATCGCCAATATTCACTTTAAGAGCGGACTGGACAGCCGAGGGGCCCAACTACCTGCGAGCGGGGCTCTAAGCATCGCACGGCACCACGCGCGCGAGCGACCTCAAAGAATCTATGAAGAACTTTTCTGACTATTGAATCATGATTAATATGCAGTTATCTATTCGTGGGAAGAACAGCTATATTTCAAATTCTCTAATCGCGGCGTGTCGGAACGGTGAAGAAGTGTCAGGTGCGTGAACTTGAAGAATACCAATTAGACATATTTCGGGCTAGTCTCTAGATCATTTTCCAGAAATAATTGAAACCATCCGTCGGGGATTTTTGAAATAATCGTGATTTTCGTGTTATTCAAATTCACGCGTTTTGATACTTACAATGATCCTTTTTTAATCACTCGAGCTCTGATCCTTCAACTCGAAATACCTCTCAGAACTGAACAGACAATGATATTCTCACGTATATTCATCCACATCATTCGTGGGTATGGCCTAAACGCGCCAGAGATGACACTGTGAAGATATAAATTGAGATATAGCAAGAAGTACGTCATTTAGATCAGGAACCAGTCAACACGGACATTGAGTCAGGATTCAGAGCCATTCCAGATTGGTATATATTTTTAACAGCACATGTAATAGTCGTGTACATTCAAACGGGTTTGTGATGTCAGAGTCCCCGGAGAGAGATGCATATTAGAGATATAGAAAAACATCCGTTCCATCGGAAAAAGGGATCCCGAAAGGTGAATGCACAACTGATCTATACTTTTTGAACAAATCATATATTATTCTTCAATTCGCTAAGGTATTGATCGTATCTCACAGCCATGTTTGAACATCAATGAAATCCTGTGACCGCAAATTGGGATATTAGAACTTTTTATGCGTCGCCTCCTTTTGTTGTGAGCGCTCTCTCGACCTCCCCCAGTTAGCCTCTCTCCTCTTCTTCGGAAACTCCGAAACACTTCTGGAGTGAAAATTCCACCCATGCTCGAGTGAATCTCACTTTTCCCAAGTTGCTAGATCGGGGGAGGGGGGCTAACTCAGAAAGGTTCAGAGAGCGAATACGGCTGAGATTACTACAACCTTATTGAAACAGAATTATATCACTCTTCCTGTTCGATCGTTACACATTCTTCTAGATAAAATCTCGAATCAAGAGTACACGGACAAAATCTCCTGAGCTTCGATAGGAGGAAGACCAAGAAAACAACAAGTAATAGATGATCGATTCCAAATGTAATCCATTGAACTCACATACAACTCGTAGTATGCGATATGAGGATTCGGGGTGATCGTGATGAACCTTATTCTTCGACATTTGGAGAACAATGTAATGTAAGGATTTAAGAGTCTGCTCGCTATGAGAAATTTTGGCGCTTTTCCGAAATGGAAATCCGAACTTCGATAAGTATTTGGCACTGGTAATAAACCCTCGAAATCGCTCTCAACCTTAAGGATTCGAGATCAACTCTGATAATTTGTGGATATGATGAGACCTAGTCAGTCCAAAAAGATGAAATAGATAGGTCTAGTATTTTTCATATCTAGCGTGAATCTCCATGAGTACTGTGAAACCGGGTAATTCGGCCCACTTTTTGTCTTTGCGATAACTTTGGGCTCAGGGATCACACAGTGTTCTGCGAACATTCATTTTGAAGACGAGACGCAGAACTTTAAAATGAGTCTTTGCAGCATACTGTGTGATCCCTGTGTCCAAAGTTATCGTAAAGACAAGAAGTGGGCGGAATTACCCACCCAGGCCGAATTACCCGGTTCAACGGTATTTTAGATATTTTGCATACCAATGAGTCTGTCTGCATATCATCTAACATGCATAGACATCACATACGCGTGGCAAAACGCGTGAATTTGAATAACACAGAAATAACGATGATTTTAAAAATCCCCGACCGATGATTTTCATTCTTCCTGGGAGATGATCCAAAGACTAGCCCGAAACATATCCAATTGATATTTTTCATGATCACGCATCTAACACTTTTTCACCGTTCCGATCCGCCGTGTAATTGAAACTTATCTTTAGGAAAAATGCTTTTTGCTCATTCAATTAATATTTGGGGGGGAGGGGGAGGGCGGGGGTGAAAATTTAGCATAGAGTGGAAATGGGTGATCAATTTGGAAGAAAAATGCGATCTCATTGTCTCTCATCTATTCATCTGTGTGCATCTTGTTTCTTCCATGCACCACAGGATTCATTATTCAACCCATGATTTCCATTGGTCTTCATATTTCCGATGACAACATAGGATTTAATTTTCGTAAAATTGGTCTCTCTTCAGACTAGGACAGGAAGTTGTAAGTCTCAATCTCGGAACATCATTCATCCCGATGATGTCTATCAATCTATTGAATGAAGCCTTGAATCGATGGACATCTGGTGAATCTTCCAATCTATCAGATGGTGTTTTACTGTTACGATTTGAGGCTCCTTGAAATCTCTTTATCCGCTGAGTTATAAGACTCAGAAGACGGGTGAAGGCACAGCCAATAATAAACAAACGGTGGTTCAGCTTTGTTGATGTTTATTCGGAGTAAGTATAAAACCTGAGAGAGAGACTAACTCGTAACTCTAAGACTCTAGAAATATCTACGAGGCCACCCACGGCTGCTGATACTCGAGATGTCGACTCTGCGACGGTTCGTATGCGGCTGTGAATCTAGAAGCTCTTTCTGATAGAATCCCGCTGTATTTATACTCTTTCCCAGGCTAAGACTTCTCTCCATTCTCTTCCAAGAGAGGGGTTAAACAGGTTAGAGCTTGCAGCGGCTCGAGGCTTGAGCCTGGCTCTCGCTCGAGTCGGTCATCTTCATGCGGTAGCCATTACGGCCAGGTATGAGCCGTAACACGTCCGTTTGGTAGCCTTGTTGCTCTCCGGAGCAACCGACATAAGCTATGATGAAATAATGTCTCGAATCTCTATGTTCTCATCTAATCCAGAAAAAGAGATTTTTTTTGACATTTTGCTGATTTGTGGAGCTTATATTCTAATTTCTTCATTGGGTAATCACGATCTTCTCTTTCCAGAAGTACACATTATATGGGTTGTTCAAGAGTTTTCTTGATTCTTCTTGTACACATGTATCTCCAAGATCCAATCTTGGTATGTATATCTCATATTCCATTATTAGATTCCATGGTTCAATTATGATGAGATAGGATTATTGAGGTGTCTCTCTCGTCTGGTCTCAATATTCGTTGGTGCGGCAGTGGTCCATCTAGTAGTCAGCGTATTCATAGTTCTTCATTTGCGCTTTCTACCCAGAGGGCGATACCTTTTGACTCGCACCGGAGGTTCTGGCATTGGTTACTCCTCTGGTTTTGCTGTTACTCCAAGTTGGTCCAGATTCGGGAATCGAATTCCCCTTCCACTCGGCTGGACCGCACATGTAATCGGTTGAATGTTGATAGTCTCCGGCTGCCGAGACTATACTACTCCGGGATGTTCTACGTCCTGATCTCCCGATGATGTCTCTGAAACTTGTCTTCCAGTGATTAGGCAAAGGGATCCCCCCCCCCCCCAGGCGAAGGACTCTCCAAATTATAAGTATTACTACTGCGATGATGATTGAGGTTGTACCGGAGTACGCAAGCGTGTTCTGGAGTAATTCAAATTTTCCCGATATCAATCTGAGTTGACTCATTCCCCGCGCTTCGTTTATGATCTCTTTTAGTTCTGTTCCTCTGTCGAGTGCATTCAGGGGTGATCTTCCGCGCAACTGAATATGTGGTGCTAATTATGTTTCATCGATCGAGTCTTTCGAAAATTCCGCCATTTCCCTTCTCATTACTGAGGGAAGATCTAATTCTGTCTCATTAAAGATTTTAATTCGTGAGACTGTCGTGATTTGTCGAGATGTTATTAATTTCACGTTTTCAGTCCGTGCTGAACAGCCTGACGGCAGATGAATGATGCCCGTGGTTTCTAATGCAAATCTCTTCTCATCATTCTGGGCGCAGTTTATGTACAGGTCATCGGGTTTCGTGGTCAAGTAAATCCATGTGTTTTCTTTTCCCAGTCTCGTCCAGAATGTCTCCTGGATTCTAGCGACTTTCAGTTCACATCTCGAGAAATCTCCAATGTCTTTCTGGGCTCCAAGCTTGATTTCGCATGGGGAATTATTCTCAACAGCCCGGACGGGTTCATTGTTCCCGCAAATGAATGTTTTATGTAACCCTGACTAGAATGGATGAATCATACAGAATGACTCAAACACTCATCTGGTATGAATCACACTTATGAGACACACCGTATGAATCGAATGAAATGATTCATCCGAACACGCAATCAAGTTTGCTTGTTCAGCTCGAATTGCGCAATTTCTTTAATGAAATTGTTTGTTTTTACTATGGTAAGAGGGAGAATATTCTATGATGAGAAATTCAGATTCTCCTCGATGATTTCTCGAGATTTTGTAAATTTGCGATGGGAAGAGGATGGAATTCCATCGAACAGCAGCTAGCTCCATCAAGCCACCGGCGAGTATTCGACCCAGTTCGATACCAAGGAGAGCTGTATGTCCGGAGATATAGTTGACTCATCGTAGATTAATGGTAGAAGTCAGAAAGTTTCGGAAGAATCCCGAAATAGGGGATTTTTCATCCAAGATCCCCAAGGAGCTTAAATTTTTCCATGCGCTTTCTCCGCAAGTTGTCGAACGATTTCGTGGGACCGCTGCGAAAGCGATATTACGAAATCGTACGAAGTGCAAGATGTCGAGATACTGAATCGCTGACTGACAATTTTCGATCAGCTACTCCAGAACGGAATATATTTATCGGACTCGGCCTCTAGTTTGACAGAAAATATATGAGTGCAGGATGGATGACTCATATGATATTACTCATACCGAGTGAATCGCGTGAGATGAATCAGATAGGATGAAAGTCTTGAATCGAGATTTTCTCATTATCAATGTGCTCTCGAGAATCTTTGGATGATCTCGTGAGTGTCGTCGCAGGGTTCGTCTTTCTCATATCATCATAAAGATATCATCGCAGAACGTCAAAAGAAAGGAGAACTCTGGTCGAGACGAGTTATGAGCAAGATCTTGAAGCGTATTCCGAACACAAACTCAGGTTCCAAGCAATGGATAATACCTTAGCCCCACCCGCATTTCATGGTGGAAATATAAGCCTCGAATGGGTGGGTCATACGAAATGACTCACCCCGGATGACCCATATGAGATGAATCATTTCAAATGAATCAAAGACGTATGGAATTCTCCACCCCGAATACTTTCTGGACTGTGCTTCTTCTTCATGTTTAGTTAATCTCTCGATGATCTTGTTGTACTGTACGAGGGAGAGGAGTAGGGGTGGCTTCATTTCAACCATCAAAATACTAATTTATGATATGAATGTCTTATGACTAACCACAGATCCGGGTTACGAATTTTTTCCGTTACTTTGAGAATGGCTCTTTTCTAGTTCTGAAAGAAAACCCAGAATCATAGACCATAATGCCCAAGCGTTTCAGAGCTACAGACTGTGACCTATAATTCAGTGTTTATCTTTGTATATCATTTACACCTGTAACGTGGGATATCCTACATGCGGCAAAGCTAATCTCCTTGGCTGTGGATTAAAAACGCTTGAGCATTTGGGTCTATAATTCTGGGATATCCTTTTTCAGGGCTGAAAGATTCCCCAACTTTCAGCAAAATCCGTGCACATACTTGGAAAGCTGTCTCGATAGATTCAAAATTCATGATATGGGACATCTCGTGATACTTAAATGCTCATTGATGATTCCCGAACAACTCTCTAATAACAAAATGAAATATTAGGCTCAGGTTGAATTCGATGAAAGATGTCCGAAATTCAAATCGTGGACTCGGTTGGAATGATTCATACTGAACGACTCACATGATATGAATCATTTCAGATGACTGGCATAGCGTGGGAGTCTTTATCCAACAATTTCTGTGGATTGCGAGGGTTGATACATTCATTCCCTTCAGCTACTGAGGAAGAACTCCAGGATAGTCGTCAAGAATATTAAATTGTTCATTTCGAAAATGTTTGGCTGCAATTTCCCCAGAGATTTGTAAATCGTGGGGATAACTCGTCGATATTTTCGGAGGAGATTGGTGTTATTTTGATTATCGGGGGTTTCCATCTCGCCTGATGAGGATATTGGAAAAGCGATGGATGAAATAATGTCAGCCCCAGACGAAGGCTTCAAATTTAAGCCCACAAATTTCAGTGATGTAGTCCTTGCTAAAAAACACTTCTCCTCACAGGCTCGTGGGGCTGATGGGGTCCCCCAAAGCGTGATCGCGAAGGCTCCTCCGGCCTTAGGTGATCTTATAGTACACATTTTTAACTCCTCTTTCGATCACAGCATTTTTCCCGAGGCTTGTGTCATATCCTGACCTTATCTAGAATCATACACATCCATTTTTTTCAGATCTATATGTTTATGTCCCTACTCCCCTAACCCGTATATTCCTAATTACACCTCCCTATATACCAAAACCATATACCAACTTTCACTCATACTTGTACATCCATTGTCATACCGCGGAATACTGTTTCGCGGCAACTTATAATAGTCTTACAGCAAAAGGTGCCATTTGTCTAGATATACTCTTTAGAAATGTATTAATGTCATGAAATGTGTGTAGACTATAAGTATGATCCACTTGATGTAGCAACTATAAAAATTACGGGTACCATCCACAGGCACTTTTACCGGACATAAGATGACCACCAATTTATTACTTGTTCAATAATTCTACAATAAATCGTCTCAATCCGCCCTAACGCCACTGTATCGCAGGAGTAAGATTGACTAGGATAAGGATTAAGCCCATATGGCGCTTTATTATTGTCATCAGTTTTAGCGCCAAAGCGAGGATTTCCAAATGGAAGTTTGATGTAGGAATAATCTGGAAAAGGGGCAGCTAGCTTCAATGCACCTCGAAAATATAAAAGTTAGGCTGCTCAGCAGAGCAGCAGCAGTGTTAGGCGAATCTCTGTCTCTCTAACATCACAGTGTATCTTGGCCATTTTTTAACAATAAACGTGGAAGTTCCCTGCATCTGGAGTTGTTCTCTGTCCTCAACACTCACGACCAAATAGTACATTCCGTAGCAGCTACGAGCGAACCTTCCGAGGGCGTACGTGACTGTTACAATCAACCCGACGGCAGGGCAAACTTCGCCGCCGCATCTAACATATTAATACCCGCTCGGCGATCAAAGGTAAGATTGGCGAAACTAAATAATTATAACTACATTTTTGTTTGACCTTCCTTCCTAACAACCAGTAACTTACTTACTAACTGTTGATTGGTGCTTAAGCTTATCCAGTAACCTTATAAAATTAATTATTTTTCTTGTCGTATGATCTCCGAAATGTTCCCTATATAAATCATAATTCCCGTTTAAACTATTTAAATTTACGCGGTTGTTAAAACGAGGGTGGCTCCACTCCCGGCCGAACCGCGCTTAGCGTAGGCGAAAAAGGAGCCAATTCGTTCCATCTAGTTAGGCAGTACATAACAATTGGGGGCCCCTACTCCGGGATCATACCCTCGTTTAAACTTGAACCGCGTAAGAACAGGTTATAAAAATTCAAAATGGGGGAAGAATACAAAAATCGATATGATGATGCACTCGCGATTTTTATTCAGGAAATTTCAAAATACGACGAACAGTTTACCCAAGCAACGGAAGATACGAGTTTGGCCGATTGCATTGAATATCTGCAAGACCGGCAGCTAAAGGTCCGCGAACCGAACCCGGGAAGGATAAATGAAATCAAATCGATTAAGCGCTTAGTACAGGGGGAGGTTGATGGCCAGTTCGTGGAAAAAATTTGCGCAGACGATCTAACACTCAACATTCTATGCCAGCTAATTAACTTTAATATCAGCATTAAAGAAGTCCTGTTTTACATGAATGACAGCGATTCTGAATCTATGTCGAATATACCACCGTTACTTGCGTTGACCGCAGAAATCACGGAAGACGCGACATCAATACAGGATAACATGACTCAGCGAGAGGAAATAAGCCCTATTTTCATCACCAACCAGTCGGTGATGCAGCGTGCTAACACAAGAAATGCCCCGACGAGATTCTCGAGCACGCCCCGATCCGCTCAAACCCAAGCGAGCTCGCAGCGCAGCGTTCACTTCAACTTGCAAGGCACGAATAGATACTCTGATGACGCTACTAATAATTCGTCATTTCTAGCTCGGGTACGCAATCTCTCAATCAAAGACGCCATCGAGCTCATTCCAAAATATGATGGGTTCAATATTCCATTAATTAATTTTCTGCAAGGGTGTAGGGAAGCTTGCGGTGTTATTCCAGCAGTTAACGAGCCAGATCTAGCAAAACTGATTAAAATGCGTTTATCAGGCGAAGCTTTTAAATGCGCCCAAAATAAGTGTTTCAACAACATAGATGAAATAGCAAAATTTTTCAACGGAATTTTCGGTTCAGCAAAAACCTTCCATCCTATCCACGGAGAGCTAGCTGTGTTAAAACAAAAAAAAGATGAATCAGTAATATCCTTCTCTAATAGAGTCAAACAGATTGCCCAAGAAATTTTAGAAGTAGCCGCACGTGAAAATAGATTAAAGGCGGAATTCCAAAATGAGTTAGAACAAGACAAAATTAAATTCTTTTTGCGGGGACTACATTGGGTTATAAAGGCAAGGATGGGAAAAACACAAACCTTAGAGGACGCCACTACGCAAGCTATAGAAATCGAGCGCGAGTTCAATCTTTTCGAGCCCGAGGAGCTTACAGAAACTGTACGTATATTGAACCAAGCGAAGGTAAGGGGGGAGAACGGCGCCGCTATCCTTACCATGGGATCGCGTGGCATAGAAGTATGCCAGTACTGCCAAAAGATGGGGCATACCGCTCGATCCTGTTGGTCCATTCCAGGCGTTCAGCCTCCACCGCGGCGGGTTACGTTTGGTAAATCGATGGCTCGGGAACCAGCACCCCGTAGCATGGTAGCTGATGCTCAGCATATTGCGCCGTCGCGTGAAAAGGATTTGTCTCTCCCCCGTCGAGATATTGACAGATTTAATACCGATTCCAGTTACCGTGATGATGACCATGCGGAAACCAAAGTGTGTAATTACTGTAAAAGAACCGGGCATTGGAAAGAGGAATGCAAGAGATTACAGTACCGATTAGAAAGGGAAAGTTCGGGAAACGAGCAAAATTCCCGAGAGACGGGCGCGTCTTGGGAACCTCTTCCGCAGCGCTCACGCAACGACAACCACTCGGAGTAAACACCCCCGTGAAATCAGTTGTACTCAACCTTCACGGCCCCTTCCCAACTATTTTGATGCAGTTTTTTGAGTGCTTTGGATACTTCAAAATCATGTTAGATACAGGAGCAGGTCCATCCCTCCTAAAAATATCAAAAAAACCTTCTCATTTGAATGTCGCTTACGATGAAATTATTGAACTCACAGGTATTACTGCTCAGAGCATACGCACCCTTGGGAAAATTTAACTGCAATATTTCGACCTTGAATTACCTTTTCATTTGGTACCGGATAACTTTCCAATGACGGAGGATGGTCTGTTGGGAAGTGAGGCTTTTCGCCGGTTCAGAGCAAATATTGACTATTCAAGAAGCAACTTTGTCATTGGGGGATATCAGATTCCTATCCTGAATAACGACTGGAATGAACTATCTAAAATAAATTCAGCCACCTTCCCTTACCAAAAATATGAAGACATTGAAGAAACGTTGCCACTGAGCAAAAAACGTCGCTTATGTACACTCAAGGAGTCAAGAGCAATTTTTCCTAACCGGTTGAGATTTCAAGCCACTAACTCCTACGAAGAATCCAGTAATCAACTTAGGATGTTAAGACCAACTTGTAAAAACTCTATTTTGAAAAGAAAAATTATACCTGTGAAAAATGACGAAGTTAAAACGCCTAGTAAAAATTGGGTACGCCCTATCTCGGGGGCTCAGTCACAACCGGGCCTGGGTGAAGGGTGGCGTCCAATTTTAAAACCCAAAAGAACTATGCCGGAGAAGCATTCGAAATTTGAAAAATATATGCCAGTGGAGCATTTGCCGTTTGAAAATATTATGCCTGAGAAGCATTCGAAATTTGTAAAGGATATGTCAGTGGAACATTTGTCGACTAAAAATATTATGCCGGAGGAGCATTCGAAAATTGTGAAAGTTATGCCAGCGGAGCATTCGTCAGTTGAAAAAACTATGCCGGAGAAGCATTCGAAATTTGAAAAATATATGCCAGTGGAGCATTTGTCGTTTGAAAATATTATGCCGGAGATGCATTCGAAATTTGTAAAGGATATGCCAGTGGAGCATTTGTCGTCGAAAAATATTATGCCGGAGGAGCATTCGAAATTTGTAGAAGATATGCCAGCGGAGCATTCGTCATTTGAAAAAACTTTGCCGGAGAAGCATTCGAAATTTGAAAAATATATGCCAGTGGAGCATTTGTCGTTTGAAAACATTATGCCGGAGAAGCGTTCGAAATTTGTAAAGGATATGCCAGTGGAGCATTTGTCGTCGAAAAATATTATGCCGGAGGAGCATTCGAAATTTGTAGAAGATATGCCAGCGGAGCATTCGTCATTTGAAAAAACTATGTCGGAGAAGCATTCGAAATTTGAAAAATATATGCCAGTGGAGCATTTGTCGTTTGAAAATATTATGCCGGAGGAGCATTCGAAATTTGTAGAAGATATGCCAGCGAAGCATTCGTCATTTGAAAAAACTATGACGGAGGAGCATTCGAAATTTGAAAAAAATATGCCAGTGGAGCATTTGTCGCGTGAAAATACTATACCGGAAAAACATTCGAAAATTGTGGTAAATAGGCCAGTCATGCAGCTGGCCAGTGAAAATATTGTGCATAAGAAGGATTCAACATTCAAGCAACATTTAACAGGAAAGAAATCGGAACTCGGGCAAAAGTCGATGAAAGGCGAAATTGTCAATAAACCACAGTTTATAAGTGACGAGAAAGATGAAAACCGTGGAGTGCTTATGCCCAACGACTTCCTCATGCCCCGTTTAAGTTCCCTGAACACCTTAGTGTCCAGATATTTATTAAAGGAACGTTATTCCGAACTTAGGCGTATCGAAGTCATCGGCTGCGAAATAAAAAATTTTATACAAAATTCATTCGAGCGTTACGATCAACGATTACAACACCTCCTAACTTGTGTAACATCAATCAACAAGAAAATAAGCATTGACCTATTGGATGAAATCGATAACCTGCTATCGGAAAATCATGATATGAGCATTAACTGCATAAAAAGGGTAATTAGTGTGGATTCGGAAAATGAAAAACACTCGCTTCTAATCGACATGGAGCCCAAGGGGTCAGAATTAACCATTGCTGAAAAGATGAAGGGAGCTGAACGCTGTCTCAGAGTTAAATCCCTGCTACGTTTAGACCACTTGAAAGAAAATGAGAAGGTAGAAATGGAATCCATAATTGAAGAATTTTCAGACCGATTTTTTATAGAAGGTGACAAACTAGGGACTACCAATTTATTCGAGCATGCAATTCCTACTACAAACCTGGCCCCCATCCGAATAAAACCATTCAGACAACCTCCCGTGTTAAATGAAGAAATAAACAGACAAGTTAAAGAAATGCTGAGAAACGAAATTATCGAGCCATCTACAAGCCCCTACTGTGCTCCAGTGTTTTGCGTGCATAAAAAACCGGGACCAGATGGTAAACCTAAGTATAGAGTAGTAGTAGATTTTCGAAAGCTTAATGAATATATTCCGGATTATAACCACCCAGTACCCAATATAGCTGATGTTCTAGATAGAATAGGGGGAGCTACCTATTTCTCAGTATTTGACTTAACATCAGGCTATCACCAGGTCCGTCTTAAACGGGAAGACCGCCCCAAATCTGCCTTCTCGTGCGAGCTAGGATTATTCCAGTTCACCAGATCCCCGTTCGGTATGAAAACAAGTGCTCCAGTATTTTTATACCTGGTTTTAACGGTGATTACAGGAATCAAAGGAGTTGTAGCATTTTTCGACGATATGTGCGTTTTCTCTAAAACCTTCGAAGAGCATTGTGAAACCATCAGAGTTTTATTAACGAGATTAAGGGAATGTAATCTAGTATTACAGCCACCGAAATGTGAACTCTTAAAAACAGAAATTAACTACCTGGGACATATAATTAGTAAGGACGGATCGCGACCGGACCCCGAAAAAATTAAAGCAGTTCAATCTTTCCCAGTACCCAAAACACCTAGAAACGTTAAACAATTTTTAGGGTTGGCAGGATATTACCGCAAGTTCATTGAAAATTTTGCAGGTATTGCAAAACCACTTACCAATCTATTGAAGAAGAACCAGACGTTTGTGTGGGATGAACAAGCACAGCAAGCATTCGAGATCCTAAGGGACAAATTATGCAACCCGCCAATTTTGATTACACCAAACTTCGATTCAGTTTTCAATTTGACCACGGACTCGAGCGGATTTGCAATTTCCGGGGTGCTGTCCCAAGGCGATCCCCCTAATGATAGACCAGTAGCTTATACTTCAAGAGCCCTGAACCAAGCGGAGAGAAATTATTGCACATTTTCTAAGGAGGCACTAGCAATCGTGTATAGTATCGGGCAGTTTAGGGTATACTTGTACGGGAGACCATTCATACTTATCACTGATCACAGACCCTTAATATGGTTAAATTCACTCAAAGACCCTTGTTCGCGCGTCACCAGATGGCGTCTGAAGCTAATGGACTATAATTTCCGGGTGAAATTCAAACAAGGGAAATATAATATCAACGCAGACTCATTGTCCAGAAACCCAGTAGAGAATCAAATGTTTATGATCAAAGGAGGGATAAAAGGTAGGGAATCGGTTGATAAAAAAACAGAATGCGATGAAAATATTGAAGTCGAAACTCAAAACCAGGATACCGAGAGTCAACCCCCATTCACCAGAGGAAAAGCAGGAAGGAAACCAAATCAGCGATATTTAGAAGCAATTTCATCGCTTTTACCGCGTAAACAAAAGAAGAAACGCGCAACAACCCAAAAACAGGAATGTGACTTAGCAACGTACATCGGAGACGCTCAGGATTTAAAAGCGAGCGAATTCCATAATTTTGAGTACAATGATGAGTTAACCATAATCGAACCGCGGGTAAACGAAACCACGGATAATTTAAGTGAAAGAACTACACAACAGAAAGACCTAAACGTCGAATTGTTAGCTGAATTACCATTTCCTCGCGATACGCCTGATAACTCCCCTATAGATATAATTGACGATTAATATGGCTCCCTATTCCCGGCGAAAAATATAATTTATTGCCGTGACCAGTTATTCATGCGGAAAGATAATTATGTGTATTTTGTAAACGATCAAGGCGAACCTCTGGATGAAGGAGCAAGACAATTAATGTCAGTGAACAAATTACCGAATTTTGAGGACATAGAATCGGGCGAAATAGCAGTGATAAAAACCAACGGAGGAAGGGTTCATTTAGCTCTCGTACTCAGATCTAGAATGATGGAAAGTATGAGCATCACCTTAGAGATCATGGCTAGTTTATTCCAAAACTTGAACGAACTATTAGAACAACGTGAAATAAAAACATTTAGTATTAGTAAAAGTGAAGCAATCGATAATTTGGATTTCGCCACGATCATGTACTCAATGAGAACCAAGATTCAGAAAAACGATATTAAAATAATCGTGTGCTT
The DNA here is from genome assembly GCA_029851415.1 of Eretmocerus hayati. Lineage (NCBI taxonomy): Eukaryota > Metazoa > Arthropoda > Insecta > Hymenoptera > Aphelinidae > Eretmocerus > Eretmocerus hayati. The sequence goes on from CM056744.1 coordinate 48,095,145, forward strand.
AGGGCAAATTCAATTGCCAGATGTTTCGGGACGTAAATCAATAATAGAGGAGGCGCATTCATCCGCTATTGGTGGACATAGAGGTATCAACAAAACGTATAATCGCATAAAACAAAAATACGAGTGGCCAAATATGAGAGACGAAGTGACAGTAAAAGAAATTAATACGCGTTAAGACAAAACAAGAACTGGTTATTACAGATACTTATAGTATACCGTTTTTTAAAGTCGCATGCGACATAGTGGGCCCGTTACCGATTTCGAATTCCAACATAGAATATATCTTGAGCATACAGTGTCTATTTACTAAATATTTCATAGGAGTTCCCTTACCAGATCAAGCGGCAACCACTGTAGCCGACGCAATTGTCAAACATCTAATTTGCATATTCGGGGCACCGCGTATAATTCTCACAGATCAAGGAACGAATTTTATGAGTAAGCTCATGAAAAACATAGCTGCGAAATTCAAGATAAAAATGGTAAAATGCACAGCATACCACGCACAAAGTAACGGAAGTTTAGAACGTTCACACTTACCATTGATTGAATACATCAAAATGTTTACTGAGACTCAAAAGGACTGGTCGGATTGGGTATCCTTAGCCTCTTTCAATTTTAATATAACCAAACACAGTGGGACGGGAAGCACGCCGTTTGAGCTAGTCTTCGGTCGTCTAGCTCGGGCGCCATCTAATCACCCGTTTGTCGATGATGACGTAGTACCTACTTATCAACAATATGTACGAGACTTATTAAACAAACTTGATAATATTCACGCTATCGCTGAAGAAAAACTTCGGAATTCTAAACTCAAATCTAAGGAAACGTATGATAAACGCGTCAACCCGAAAGTGATAAAAATTGGAGATTACGTTTGGCTGCACAGTGGTGCTAAGCCAAAGAAGTTCGAAAATCACTCCGATGGACCGTTTCTAGTATTGAATGTATGGGAAAACGGTAACATTATGCTTGAACTTAGCCCTACCCAGACGAAAATTGTGCATAGCAATCGCGTGCGTATATCGCATATTCATAGGTCTAAGCAGGACTTATATAGTTCTGAAGCCTAATACTCAGCCATAATCAAGCCCAATGTACCGTATTCTGTTGCAAATATTTATTTTCAGCTATAGATGTGCTCCTATACGTCGTACTATAGATACTAACCAATCCTTGATGTTTTACAGATGGTAATTGTCGTACTAATCCTCTGGGCTCTGCAGCCTTATCCCAGTGCCGCAATCATAGGTTATGATTGCGGAAGGAAATTTACTAACTATACTACTATATCCTTGGTAGACGTAGGGGATTGTGAAATACCTGACCCTGTAGTTAACACCACTAAAAAGCATGTCCTACTCCTTCAATTGAATGACTTTACCTCCACGCATGTCAAATATTGTAAAGTAAGAATCCATAGAGTAGTTAAATATTGCGGCTTTCTATCACACTCGTCGGATGTAAGAAACGGGAATTTAGAATATATTAAGGATATTAGTCGTGATGATTGCAATAGAATGCATAGAGAGCACGTATACAGCTTCGGGAGCGGAGATTTCCGGGAATTGAAAGGTAATTCCACAACGGTAAAACAAGTAACCTTGGCAGGATCAGTAACAGGAAAGGGAAAGAATCTTGAGTGTAGTAATAGCGGTTTTTATAACGATGCATACGGTGAATTTGAAGAAGTTTATGTAACGGCTACAATAACAATTGAACTCTATGATCGATGGAATTCAGTAATAATTAATGAAAATAAAATCCGTCTACAAAGTGGCACAACATGTTCCTTCTCAGACGATCACTGCACGGATAGCACGTTCGGGCATGCCTTTTGGGACGTAGTACCGTTGAGCGATTGCACGCCGCATGCTTTTTCTATCTTATATAGAGGTTATGTAACTAAAGTTATAGAAAAGGAAAACGATCTGAGTTTATACGTCTTGGAATCCAACAATATTTCATTTGCATTCAAAGAATCTGGAACAATTTTCAAATGTTATTTCAATCTAATTAGGACGGAACACCCTAAGCTATTTATTCTTGACCACGAACTAAAAGATGATTTTCCAGCGCAAAACGCACTAAACGTGGAAAACATAGATATTTTTGCTTACATAAATTCCAAATTTATATACGTCGAGAGACATTTGAAAGGAGAGATTTCAAGACTTTATCATGACATTTTGAGGCATGAATGTGAATTGGAAAAGAAAATAATAGCTAATGCTCTGAGCATAGCATCCCTTTCACCTGATCTCTTAGCTTATCAAATCATGGGTGGACCAGGATATATAAGCCTTTTAGCTGGAGAAGTCATTCACATTCTAAAATGTATTGAAGTAGAAGTAAAGGTACGAAGAACGGATGAATGTTATCAAGAAATGCCCATTTATCGGGATAACTCCTCAATGTTTCTAGCTCCGCGAACTCACGTAATTCGCGAGTTTGGCACCAAGACCGTTTGTGATACGGTACTCCCGGTAATGTTCTTATTCGGGTCAGTATGGTATAAAATGCTGCCCAAATTTACTACACAAGAGGCACCTCAAATTATGAGACCCTCAACCAAATCAACTTTCAAATACAAATCCATAGATATCGCGAACAGTGGAATTTATTCTTACAGAGATATAGAACGACTAAAGACATTCATCATGTTCCCAAACGAGAAGAATGCGGTATTAAATCAAATAGCTCTCAGTGCTGCTGAAAGGGGTTCTGTTGCCAAAGGATTTTCAATTGATAAATTATTTGATGATGACTCAATAGCCAACATAACGGATTCTATTTGGAATCACATATGGAGTCGATTTATGACCTTTGGATCAGCTAGCGCCGGACTTTTGTCAATACTTTTAATACTGCGACTCTTTAAATTAATAATAGACGTTATTGTTCAAGGTTACGCATTACATCGAATCTTTGGATGGTCGGTACACTTACTGGGAGCAGTTTTTGGGTCAATCACCCAACTGCTAGTTCTATTGTCAAAAGAGGAAAAAACGCACGGAACCCCAAAATCTGAGCATAGTACCGGAAGTCCGGCACGTCAACCGAGGCGTCGAGGGTTCGCGACCGCATCAAGACCCTCATCTTCAGAAGACAGCTTCCAGTATCCGTGGGCACCACATCCCACACCGAACCCATCAAAAACCTCCTCTTCCAGACCATTTTACTGCCCAGAAGTGCATGCAGTTAGAAGCGAATTCCGCTACAGTCCCAAGTCGCATACTGTGCACGAAATAATTATTCCTGAAAGACGTAGGAATTCTGGATTAGAAGATAGATACATTCCATCATTGCAAACATCTCCAGATACTAACCATCTTTATTATAACACCTTTTAACTAAGTGTATACTAATCATTGTTCTCTAATATCTCAATGTATTGTGGAATTTGTGATACATGTTTGTGTGTGTGCATTAACCAAAAAAATTAGTATGGATTACTATTGTGCCAGTAGAATGAACGATAAGACCAAGAAAGATTTATTTACGGAGTTAGGTGTTTTAAGACGGTCGCTCATTTGGGGTGCGCAAAAATCTGGAGAATCGCTCGAAAACTACGGTCTAAGATTTACAAACACGTTGATTAGGTACCAATTAGCGGGACGTACAGCAATTTCTGAGTTTATAGAAGTAACTGAGTCAGAAATTATGCGAGAAAGACTTGCAATTTACGGTTTTATAACAGGTTTACACGGAAACATCAAGAGATACATGTGTGATGAATACTGTTACCCGTCGCTTTTAGAAGCAATTCAGCACGCCCACAGAATCGAAATTAACCTGATAAATATCAATCAAACAAATAGAGACCGTTTTGAAACTTCAACCGTGGATAATGACGTCGAAATATCTCAATAGTATTTCTGTATTTCCCTTGCAGGTTGTGACAAGCAATATCACGACAAACCAGCCACATGAACACTATCAGAAATTACGAATGTTCATTCTATGAATGCCTCAATCAAGTCGTTTGCGGAGATTGTTACAAGCAGAAACTACTACCAGAACTGCAATGCGTTTACTCTTTAACCATACACCGGTGTTCGGAATTTTTACTTGGATCTGTACAATACTTTAATTGTGTAATTTGCGGAATTCGAATTCCATACGAGCGGTTGGATGTATTAACAGCCCGTAATCCTAACGGCACAGTACTTATCGATCTCCTAAACAGTGCGGCATTATCCGAAATTGCAGTTGCCAGTGATATTAATATCAGTTGCCCACAAGCCTTACGAACTCATAATCTCAGAGCCTCAGGGCGCGAAGAATCGAAGTTGCTTGATATTTTGAACCAAACGACAAACATAAGGAAGGCTAGCGAAGAAATTTGGAAAACTATAACAGAATCAGCGATTGGTGAGATTGAAACGTTCATAGAATCATCGACTAGCGAGAATAATTCGGCAGAATGACTTGTATTTGGTATGGGTTATGTGGAATGTTAGTTTTAAGTATGTGTGAAATTGTAAGTACGTCCAACCTTAAATTCCATAGAATCAAAACACAACCTGGAATAATGTTCGAACACCAAGCAGACATGTACCTGAAAGGCAGGGAATGGTCCTTCATTTCGGGCGTTAACTTGAGACTATTTTCGGGACAGATAAAAATTCTACAAAGGGCAAAAAACTCAATTAAAGAACAATTCAAATCAGAAGCTACAGACGAGAATATACAAGAATGTTTAGATGACCTAACCATTTCATATGACAGAAATTTGCAATTATTGACGAAAGTACAAGAAATAGCTGCCGTTCAGGACGTCAGCCTTGCTAAGGGGGTAGGGGAGGCAAATGATGCCTCAATCAAATCAGTCAGCACCGACATTACATTAGCAATCACCACGCTAAAAGAATTATACACAAGCAACGACCAAAATGTTATTACCAAATCGAGCCTAACTACTAGTTATTTTCGAAATGAATTCGGTGAAAACAAGTCCCAAGTTTTCAACCTCCTAGAGAATCGTATGACATTCATATGGAATTTACGTAATGCCACTAGTGACAGGAAACTCAAGGATACCGTGAATATTTGCCACACCTTTTTCAAGCTAGCCCAATCCATTTCTCTGTCCCTTGAAAAAATATTGAGCGCAATAAAGTCAAATAAGTATTCATTAGACGTTATCCCAGTCAACAGGGCCATTTCCGAGGCGATACTCGAAACAAAAAGCAAACTCCCTAACTTGAACAACCGCTTAAACTCGCATCAACTAACAAGCTTATCTCAATTGAGCATTCTCTTCGAAGATGACTTTGTGGTTTTTGCTATAAGATTTAATTTTATGGACAAAGAAAGATTCACCTTATGGAAAATGACCATACTACCTATTTTCCAAAATGCTAGCAGCCAAGTAGCAGCCTTTATCCAACCGAGAAATGAATTATTGGCAATATCGAGTAAATCTAACTTGCACGTTTTTCTGCTAAAAGGTGAATTAAATGATTGCATGAACTTGGGGACACATTTTCTTTGCCCAAGTATTTTTGTATTCGAACAAATGCCCACTTGCGAAACGCAGTTACTAAAGGCAGACACCTTAACGATTCCATCTTCATGTAACGTACAAGTGACTAATATTAACCCTTATTTTCTGCTCAGAACATTGAACCCCCATGTTTGGGTTTTTTCAGTACAGAATCGCGACAAAGTTCAACTGCAATGCAACGATGTTTTCCAATTCCTACCTTGGTCAGGTATTGGAGTAATAGAACTACCCGCAACTTGTCAATTATTCGCCGAGGAGCAGGTTATTAAAGGGTTTGATGGATTATTTAATCCCATGAGCTTCTTTTTCCCTAATTTCTCGATAAACGTGACCAGAGCCGAGATAACTTCCAGAGTCATGACTTATTTAAATGAGAGCGGAGAACCCACTACTATTAAAATAGAACACCATCACACTAGTGGAATGTCGTTTGGGCATTTTTTGACGCTGTGTGTTTTAATCATATTAGCTATAGCTGCTTGGGTAACTAGTATTATAGCATTCCTCTTGAAAAAGCAAACACCGGTACCAATGTGTAATCATGTGGAATCCGATTATGTGCACATGAGGCCCTTACGAGAAGAAATTATTGACCTAACGCGAAGTCCGATTTATGACGTGCCACGTTGGGCAAGAAAACCCGTAATTAGTGTAATGTACTGAGTATGGCGCTTGAATGGCTATGTTGAGTATGTTCGGAAGTGTGTAGGTGTGTGTGTGTTTTGGAAAGAGTATCGCTGGAGATGGTAACAGGAGTGTAGTAGTGTGCGGCGCTGTAAGCTCGCCGGCGAGTCAGTTCGCCTGAGGCTGTGGGCTTCTACACATGAGACTTTGTATACGCTGATTGTTCTTCAATAAACGTTTGTGGTTAATTACGGTGTTGCTTACTGTGCTCACTAGCTAACCCGTCCCAGTATCCTACATATTGGCGACGAGGATAAAGAACGTCGAATATAGTGTCTGGTGCAACCTTGATAGTGCAAAATTTAAGGTTAGACGCGCCGCTCCGGTAGTGACTACGCTGTTGAACGGCAGAGCTGCTTACACAGTGAGTGACCAGTCATCGAGTGCCAGGTTGAACAAAGTGGTTGCACATGTCAAATTTGACAAGTTTGGTGATACAGAAGCTGAACAAAAAGGAGATCATTAATGTATTGAACACTTTTCCGACAAAAGACGTACTTGAAAAATTCCAAATCGATGCCCTACGTGCAGTCCTGCGTAAATTTCGAGACATTCAACAGCTTGAGGAAAGTACACAGGAAAACAAATCACATACTGAACATAAGCACGACCTTGAAAGTGAAGCAAACAGCTCTTACGAGTCGTTGGGCAACAACACGATCACAGGCGACGCAAGCGACACTTCAGACGCAAAACTATTCGACGGCCTATCGGCTGTACATACGAGTCCAGACGTAAACAGTTTGAGCGACAAAAACGACGCCAACATGGCTCAAGATTCTTCAGAACGCTGGGAATTTAACAAAGATAAAGACACGTGGGATGATTACGTCGAGCGCATCGAATTCGTTTTCATCGCTCAAGGCATTGCAGACGACGGAAAAAAAGTGGCTCATCTCTTGACAAGATGCGGTGCGGAATCTTATAGATTGATCAGAGATTTATGCGCGCCGACAAAATTAAAAGACATGAAGTACGATGAACTTGTCAAAAAAGTGAGCGATCACTTGAGTCCAAAGAAAAGTGAAAACGTTGAACGGTCTCAGTTTCGTAAGACGATTCAACGACAAGGCGAGTCAGTCGCGGAGTTTATAGCAAGATTAAAAGAGAAATCCCTCCATTGCAATTTTGGCAACGAACTGAGCAAGAATCTGTGTGAACAGCTGGCTGCAGGACTGCGAGACCAAGAAACGAAAATAGCATTGTATAGTGAGAGGGAACTCACTTACGACAAGGCGGTCCTGATTGCAACTACGCGCGAGGCAGCGTGCGAAAGCGCAGCGTCTACAGGTCATCCAGCTTCAAGTCTACCAGTGCATCATCTGCAGAGTAAACCAAGATCATCAGCAGCCGGTAATTACTCAAGAAATAATGCGTCAACAAGTAGATCTAGAAACCCTTCGGGGGACGGTAAAAGTAGCGCTAGAATTAAGAGATGTTATTGCTGCGCCTCAGTAGGAAATCACTACACAGATGAATGCAAACATCGCGATAAAAAATGTAATTTCTGTTCAAAAATCGGGCATCTTGAGGTAGCTTGTATACAAAAACATGGAAAACAAGCGATATTCAAAAAACTTCAGAAACCATTCAACGACAGAGAAAGGAAAATACAATTGTTAAATTCAGACCTAGCTTCAGAAGACGACGGCTCAGATAATGATCACGATTTGCTTTCTATCAAACATGATCTCGTTGATCAAACGCACGCATTGAATCAAATTGTCGCAGATCCTGTTCTTCTTGAATTGCTTGTATATAATGTTGTAATTAGAATGGAAGTAGACACGGGGACTTACGTCTCAGCTATATCGGAGCGCGATTATCGTAATCTGTTCCCGAACCATACCTTTGAACCATGTGATTTTTTCCTGACGTGTTATGGCGGAATACCGCTTAAACCGGTCGGTAAGGCTACACAGCTTCCAGTTAAATGGGGCAAATCTGAAAAATTACTCGACATGTATATCATGAAAGGCAAAGGTCCCATACTGATAGGTCGACAATGGTTAGCGGCATTCGGTCTATGGCCCATCCAGCTAGCTCCGAATTCTGAATCTTCAAATCAATCGGGAGTCTCTCGCCACGCTCAAAACAATTTGATGAGCATAAGTAGTGAAGGAATCAAAGATAGAATGCTCAAAAAATTTCCTATACTATTTTCGACCTCTCAGGGATGTTATCGCGGGAGGAAAATTCATCTACATTTCAAAGACGGAGCGAAACCAATACAGTTGAAAGCTTATCACGCACCTTTTGCTATAGCCCAAAAAATTTCAAATGAAATCAAACGCTTAGTGAGCTTGAAACATTTAGAGCCGGTGAATTGTAGCCCTTGGGCGACGCCTATCATCGCTGTGCTCAAACGAAACGGAGAAATCAGAATCTGTGGCAATTTCAAACTTACGGTAAATCCGCAATTGATAGTAAAACGGCACCCGATTCCATCTAAGGATAAAATTTTCAATACTTTACGTGTAGGTGACAGATGGTCGCAAATTGATTTGAAACATGCATTCATGCAATTCGAGGTCGACGAAGAATCGAGAGATGCTTTGACGATAATTACTCACGAAGGACTATTTAGATATACAAGGTTAGGCGAAGGAGTCGCTTCTAGCCCCGGGGAGGTTCAAGACATAATCGAGGAAATTTTGAAAGGGATAAAAAACACTGAAATATACATTGACAACATTTATTGTACGGGGGCTACCGATCAAGAGCACCTTGAAATTTTAACCGAAATATTTTCTAGACTTGAGCAAGCGGGATTGCGAGTGCACCCAGACAAGTGCGACTTTTTCAAATCAGAAATAGAAATTTTAGGATACTTGATCAATAATGAAGGCCTTAAACCCAGCCCAAGCAAAGTAGAAGCAATTCAAAACGCACCTGTGCCACGAAATGTCAAAGAGCTGCAAGCATTTTTGGGTTTGGTTAACTTCTATGAACGTTTTCTTGGAGACAGAGCAAATTATATTTGGCCTTTGTATGAATTATGTAAAAATAAAAAATGGCTATGGACAAAAAATTGTCAAAAAGGATTCGATTGGCTCAAGTCACAAATCACATCCGAGCGCGTACTCGTTCTTTTCAATCCAGACGTTCAATTAGTACTAGCTTGCGATGCTAGCGACGTCGGGCTATCTGCAATTTTATCGCACAGATTTGACGATGGCTCAGAGAAACCTATCGCTTTTGCGTCTAAGATTATACCAGAAAGAGAGCGCCATAGGGCTATAATAGACAAAGAAGCCGCCGCAATAATTTTTGGTTTCAAAAAATTTTACCAATACGTGTATGGAAACCACATAATTCTCAAATCAGATCACGAACCTCTGAAATTCATTTTTGGTAACAAAAACCTGTCTACCATGTTACACAGCCGACTGCAGAGATGGGCTTATTTTCTATCAGGATACACTTACACCATTGAGATCGTAAAATCCAAGGCTAACGGAAATTGCGACGCCCTTTCTCGTTTGCCAGTAATAGATAAAACACCTGTTTTTGAGAGCGAGTACACGTGCATGAATCATATTCAAGAAGCGTGCTCACCCCTAAAGTTCTCGACGGTAGCCTCAGCCACAACAAACGATAGCCTATTAAGGAAAATTATTCATTATATCCGCACAGGATGGCCAGATGCCTCTAACTTATCCGCGTTAGAAAAGAATTTTTTTCACAAACGCAATGAACTGATGATTGAAAATAACTGTATTATATGGGGCCATCGCTTGGTAATTCCATCTTCACTTCAAAACGTTGCCTTAAAATTGTTACACGAGTCTCATATAGGTATAGTGAGGATGAAACAGACAGCACGTAACTACTTCTGGTGGCCCTATTTGGACAAAGACATAGAAGATGTAACTTTAACATGTAAAATCTGCCTTGAAACCAGACCAGAGCAAATAAAATCAACTCTCACTCCATGGCAATGGCCTAACAAACCCTGGTCAAGACTTCATATCGATTTTATGGGCCCTTTTCACGAGTGTATGTTCTTGGTACTAATAGATGCGCACTCTAAATGGCCCGAAGTGATTAACATGAAGAAAAATACAACTTCAAGTAATTTGATACAAACTCTCTGTACAATATTCGCTAGATTCGGACTTCCTGACCATGTCGTCTCTGACAACGGTCCTCAGCTCACAAGTGTTGAATTCAAAGAATTTTTGAAAACGTACGGAATTAAGCATTCGTTCTCACCTCCTTATCACCCCTCCACGAATGGTGCGGCGGAGAATGTTGTAAAAACAGTCAAAAGTAGCGTTGATAAGATGATTAAAGAAGGTTACGCGCTTGATGTCGCTTTGAACAAATTTCTCTTTGACTATAGATGTACAGTTCACACAACCACTCAAAAAACCCCTGCTTTTCTAATGTACAATCGTGAGCTGCGCACTAAATTTGATCTTCTGCGTCCGAGCACATTAGCTACAGTAGAGAAAAGTCAATTTGGTCAACTATCGTACAAACGTGGTGACAGGCAGTGCGAGTTCGATTTGAATGAAAAGATATATGCTAAAGACTACCGTAGAGATAAGAATGTAAACTCAGAGGCTGTAATTGTAGATCAACTATCACCAGTAACGTACAAGGTAAAGTTCACCGATGGTTACATAACTAAGCGCCACAAGGATCAAATAATCAGAACAGGCTTGGGTACCGAGTTGAAGTCAGAAAATTCTTCCGAAGATAAAGAAGACGCCGCTCCCCATCTCAAGATTGACTCAAAAATAAGTGCCGACAATGATAAATGTTCAAATGGTGCAGTGTCCTTGCCTCTCGAAAGGGAGAAAAGGAAGTGCGCGAGTGCGGGAAAAAATGACCGCGCCCGGAGTGCAGTGCTACGACGTTCGCCGAGATTGGCGAATAATCTAAAAAGGGAGGAATTGTAATGTACTGAGTATGGCGCTTGAATGGCTATGTTGAGTATGTTCGGAAGTGTGTAGGTGTGTGTGTGTTTTGGAAAGAGTATCGCTGGAGATGGTAACAGGAGTGTAGTAGTGTGCGGCGCTGTAAGCTCGCCGGCGAGTCAGTTCGCCTGAGGCTGTGGGCTTCTACACATGAGACTTTGTATACGCTGATTGTTCTTCAATAAACGTTTGTGGTTAATTACGGTGTTGCTTACTGTGCTCACTAGCTAACCCGTCCCAGTATCCTACAATTAGGGAGTGTGAACGACTAGAAGAACGCGAAGCAAAAAAAAGAGTGGTGCGCGAGTTTAGAAATGCTATGAATATTACCATGCCCATTATTCATGAGGAATGCATCTTGTAGATTGTAATGATACTAACGGTTATGGTTCTTCCTTCTCCCTTCCTCGCCCTTCCTAAATTCATACACATGTGCCTATTTAGCCTTCAGGTAATCATTCCTACGGGACATTTTCTACTATTTCAGATTCAGAATGAGAATTATTCCTAACATCAAGTGCAGTGGAATGGTTATTATGGGATGTATGTTGCTTGGAACCATTTTGTGGTTTAGTTGGACTCCGACACGCACTGAAGAACCGCCTCGTCGAGCCCGCAATCCATCTAAAAAAAGAGGCGGACAACGAAAATCAAGGGGTGCGCGTCGGCTAGCTCAGATGAGAGCACAACTCCCAGGGGGAACCGTAAGAGACCCCCAAATCAATTCCGAGAGGAGACGAAGGACAATTCAAAACGACGCCACAGCTGATCGTACGGAACTTTGCATTTTTCAAAAAAGAAAGGTTCCCAGCTGGTGGAAGCAATTTAAATACGCAGCCGCATTCCTCAGCGATAATCTCGTGAGAGAGGGAGTAAGGCCGGGTAAGTTCGACGCTGACGTCGTTCTGCCATATTTGCGTCTTATCCATAGGAGTCCTCAAAGAGAATCATTCTACTCCGGCTTGAGGGATCATATGGAAAGGAGTAGACAAATGGAGAGAGATATCAATAGGGAGAGAGAAACCAACCGACTCCGGGACGAAATTAATCACCACATTACCTGGAAATTCATTATCCATCACCGACCCGACATATGTCGAAATATGGTCCTAGCCCACAATTATGGGCAATTGTATCTAAACACATTGTTCATAATACCAGATGAATTCCAACTAGAAAGGGAAATGAACTGTTGGAGTATGGGAAATTGTGCCCGATGTGGTAACAGCGCTCCCGTGTTTAGAGACTGTCTCATCTGTTTTGACCGAGCACCCAAACGTGACCCAAAGGAGGCTTATTGGAGAGCTCTGGAATGTTTCGTGGAAGAATATCACACAGACAGTGTTTACAGGAGTAAACACGACAAGGATCTTCACGAACCCTGGATATGTAGACCCTGCAGGGGTGAGCCGCCTTTGGGAACTGGATACCCCTCTATGAACAGGTGGGCCTGGTAACAACAGAGAGTCAAGACACTCCAAGTACTCATCATAATTCATCATAAAACACAAAAAATCATATATCTGCTAGAAATTGAAAGCATTTCAAAGGAAAAATGCACAAAAAAAAAACTTAGATCAATATATTCAGATCCAATACTTCTAGTACTTAGGCACATTAACCAAAACCCTCGAAGTATTCATCGCTCCGGCGATACTTTTTCAGGGGAAGGACGTGTCATATCCTGACCTTATCTAGAATCATACACATCCATTTTTTCAGATCTATATGTTTATGTCCCTACTCCCCTAACCCGTATATTCCTAATTACACCTCCCTATATACCAAAACCATATACCAACTTTCACTCATACTTGTACATCCATTGTCATACCGCGGAATACTGTTTCGCGGCAACTTATAATAGTCTTACAGCAAAAGGTGCCATTTGTCTAGATATACTCTTTAGAAATGTATTAATGTCATGAAATGTGTGTAGACTATAAGTATGATCCACTTGATGTAGCAACTATAAAAATTACGGGTACCATCCACAGGCACTTTTACCGGACATAAGATGACCACCAATTTATTACTTGTTCAATAATTCTACAATAAATCGTCTCAATCCGCCCTAACGCCACTGTATCGCAGGAGTAAGATTGACTAGGATAAGGATTAAGCCCATATGGCGCTTTATTATTGTCATCAGTTTTAGCGCCAAAGCGAGGATTTCCAAATGGAAGTTTGATGTAGGAATAATCTGGAAAAGGGGCAGCTAGCTTCAATGCACCTCGAAAATATAAAAGTTAGGCTGCTCAGCAGAGCAGCAGCAGTGTTAGGCGAATCTCTGTCTCTCTAACATCACAGTGTATCTTGGCCATTTTTTAACAATAAACGTGGAAGTTCCCTGCATCTGGAGTTGTTCTCTGTCCTCAACACTCACGACCAAATAGTACATTCCGTAGCAGCTACGAGCGAACCTTCCGAGGGCGTACGTGACTGTTACAATCAACCCGACGGCAGGGCAAACTTCGCCGCCGCATCTAACATATTAATACCCGCTCGGCGATCAAAGGTAAGATTGGCGAAACTAAATAATTATAACTACATTTTTGTTTGACCTTCCTTCCTAACAACCAGTAACTTACTTACTAACTGTTGATTGGTGCTTAAGCTTATCCAGTAACCTTATAAAATTAATTATTTTTCTTGTCGTATGATCTCCGAAATGTTCCCTATATAAATCATAATTCCCGTTTAAACTATTTAAATTTACGCGGTTGTTAAAACGAGGGTGGCTCCACTCCCGGCCGAACCGCGCTTAGCGTAGGCGAAAAAGGAGCCAATTCGTTCCATCTAGTTAGGCAGTACATAACACTTGAAAGCGAGCGCAGCTGATCGCTCTAAAGAAGACCGCAGCTCCAGCAGCGGTCACGGACTTCCGTCCCATTGCACTGCTGTGTTTCCTGTCCAAGGTTCTGGAGAAGATTGCACATGACCAAATCACGGAGTATCTAAACAGTGAAAATTCGTTAGATGGCTTCCAAACTGGTTTCAAAAAACATCATAGCACTCAGACTGCCTTGTTGGAGCTGACTGATGACATCAGAGTCGGAATTGACAGGAAGAAGATCACCTTGGTACTGTTTGACTTCAGCAAAGCTTTTGACACAATTTCACCATCGAAGCTATTAAGTGAACTCAGACATCTTGGTTCCTCGAGATCAGCTCTACCACAGTAGTGGTTAAAATCATACCTAGAAGGTCGCACCCAAATAGTTACTTCAAATAATGGGAATTCTGATTGGCCCACAACCAATCTGGGTGTACCATAGGGGTCTGTTCTCGGCCCATTACTCTTTAGCTTATATGTCAATGATCTACCTGAGTTACTTGATGGAAAGTCGGTAAGTCATCTTTTTTATGCAAATGACCTCCAAATCTTTCTCCAAGTTGAGAAAGAGAACATCAGAGAGGGAATTGCTCGGCTGGGAGAAGCCGGAAGGCTTGTTGCTGAGTGGGCCCAGAGCTCTGGCTTGCACCTCAACGCTGGTAAAACCAAAGCAATATTTTTCACATCTGACAGGAACATCGCGGATCTGAAAAGGATGGATCTACCGGGGGTTGAGGTACAGGACGGAGTTCTCATCCCATTCAGTGACACTGTCTTGAGTCTCGGCGTGACATTAGATAGTGAATTGTCTTGGAAACCGCATATCAATCAAGTAACAAAGAAAGTGAACAAGTCCCTTGGCCTGCGGTTTATGAGGGCATGCACTACCGAGACTCTCCGTGTTCGACTAGTCGAGACCCTAGTCCAACCACATCTAGACTACTGCACAGTCGTGTATCTGGACGCTACTGACGAACTGAGGGCGCAGGTACAGAGACTGAACAATTCATGTGTACGGTAAATCTTTGGAATTAAGGAGAGCGAACACATCACCTCGTACAGAGATCGTCTGGGTTGGTTGCGTACTGATTCGCGGAGAATGTACTTTGCAGCTCTCTTGATGCACAAGATCATGCACATGGGTGAACCTGGCTACCTAGCTGCGATGTTTACCAGGTACCAATCCGAGCGCCCTCAGCGTGGTGAGGCAGGAGCTCAGGAGCTCAAAATTCCGAGAATGCGCCTCGATTATGGATTAAGATCTTTCCGAAGTCAATGCGCACGTTTCTGGAATTTCCTCCCTCTAGGACTCCGGCAGGTTAAGGAGGTTTTCCTGTTCAAAGGAGCAGTGAAGGAATTTCTATCAACCCTCCCCCCTATGAGGATTAATGTGGACATAGGGCAATTTTTCAACCTTTGAGGGCTTTCAGAAAGTAATGTGTAATTTCTCTTTTTCACTGTTTTGTTTGTTTATTTCATTTCTGATTTTTCCAAATAACACAACTTCCACGTCAGATTTTATCATAATCAATTGCCAGCCCTTGTTACTGATGACATTTTTGTAGATTATTTTTCTTCCTTTCACTTGACTAGTCATGACTGTGATAACAAATCCTTGACCAAAATGCAATTAATCAATATATATGTATATGTACATGTTATGTGAATCATTTCTATATTTTTGCCTACGGGCGAATAAAAGGATATTCTATGGAGAGCGCTTTTTGGAATATCGAAGATACGCGTTTATGCCCGCGATGCATGATCCACAGCGTTTTGGAATACACTCAAACGCAAACTAAGGTTCCGAATTAGTTTGATCAGAACAAAAGCAGAGTATCGCAACACTTTAGCATTCGATAGAGAATACACAAGTGCTAATGGGTGACTCATATAGAATGGCTCATTCCAGATGAGTCGTATGAGATGAATCATTTGAGATGAATCAATACGCTCGAAACTCTTCATCCAGAACACTTTCTGAACTGTGATTCCCCCATGCACTTCGTCCATTTTCGGGCCATGTCTTGGGATTGTGGGGGGGGGGGACAAGGGACAGGCTAGGACAGTAGAGTTACAATTTTTCGAAAAAGAGGCGCGTGGCTGAGATCAAAATTCAAAATATGCGCGATTCTACGACACTCATTTGCTAACTAATGATTCTCAAACAACTAGCTGTCTACATTAGAAATCCTAATACTGAAATTGGACCGGGTTCAACAAACAATATCTGACGTCTAGAATGAATCACTCGTTAAACATTGGAGCCGACTAGCATGATGCGACTTCGCGGACTAATCGACGGGTTATAAAATTGACGATTGAAACAAAATCATACATCAAAGTTGGCTCCCATCAAATATTCACAAGTGCAGAAGGAGTGAGCCTTTTGGAATGACACGTCTCGAGCGTTCCATTTTTCCTAATTCTAATTATTTTCTCATCATTTCAACTTGAATTCGTGGAAATAAGACTCGGAAATCGACTGATTGATTCAATTCTGTGAAATCCTCCGTGCATTTCCAGTACAGTCACACACTTCAGCTCATTGATCTCCATGCAGACGCGGTCAATTGATATTAGTAGATTATGTTCACAAGTTGCGTTAACCTGGCATTCTTATGACGAATGCTGAAAAACGAATTTTTCAGCATTAGTCGTGGAAAACTGCGTTTTCGCGACGAGGTACATACTGACATAATCTCGGTATGTTGATAGATTGTATACTCTAATATATGAATATATTGGAAATTTCACATTGTCTCACGGATTCGTCTCGGTGTCTAGTGGCTCTTGGAAAGGTTCACTCACCTCGCACCAGAGTTTGCAGATGTTTAGTTGCCCAGCTTGCACAGAGCAACGGTATAGATCATACGTAATTCTGCCGGTGAAGAATTCAATACATGCAGCTTGGCTTCTCTCAGCTTACTCTACGTTGTTGATTCTATCGCCACCACGATGTGATATTCTATCCACGATTATCGTATAGCCATTGCATTTGATTCGATACGTGACCCAATGACGAATAAGATTATTATTCATCAATCACTCAATTGAATTCCAAGAGAATCTCAATATATGAAGGATTGTCAGCAGAAAATCCTTCATTACAAACAATAGAGATTTTAAAATATACCGTTACACAAGACGGTAAAGCCTCAAACGTAAGTTAGTTTACGTGTTAATATTTCCCGCATGTTTGGTGCACAATCTGTACATACTTAGGTTCAGTACAAAAGGAAGTCTGTTGAATTGATTAATGCGGTTACAACTTCATTTGAATGATAAAAAATGCTACCTATCCACCAAAACATTTCAATGTTTGAATAACGACGTTAATGCACCATTCCCTACGGCAGTGACGCTGAGGTCATAGAAGCAAATGGAATATCGAAGAGATATCTCACAGGGTCATACGTGGATGATCCTCGGTGCTCGAGGCCTATTTTCATTTCGTTAAAGACATATTAATATCTTCCAAGAAGAAGTAAAAGTCATGCGATTCAAGAGACAAAGTTCTCACTTGGCGCGGAAACAATTATTTATTGCAGTTTGTTATCTGCTATAATTGGTACGAATGACATCGATTGAAGTTATGAGTGAAGTTTGATGCGAAAATCTATTGATGAATTGTATTCATCAGTTTCTGCTCAACTCTATTGAGAATCAGATTCGGAATCGGAGTTCGATGAGTCGTCACTCGATTCGGAGTGTGAGTCGTCTGTTGAACTGTCACTCGATTTAGAACGCGAGTCATATGTATCTGACTCGTGTCGGTCTCGATCATCTTTTTTGTTCTTGGTCGAGATTTTTATACTCTCTCTTTTTATACTCTCCTTTTTACACTCTCCTTTTTATACTCTATCGACAACTCTCCTACAACAGACAAGAAAATAAGTCTCAGATTCGGATCTCACACCAGTCAACAAAACTCATGCAACAGATATTTCAGAAGACAACAGGCCCCTTAATAAACTCTAACACTTTGGGTTTCCATCAATAGTGTAATTTGTTGAGTCTTCGCCGACAAGAAGACTCAAACTAGCTCCAGCTGAATAATCTCGAGTGCTTTTCACGAATAGCTATCTTTCAACAATTACAAACAACAGCGTTAAATTTCATGTTCTACGTGGAAATTCAATTGGAGATAACATATTATCATTACCAACAATCCTCTACCATTTTGATAATAACCCCTTCAACAGTGTGGAATGGGATATCTTTGGCTTCTGTATGATAAGAAGCAGGTTGATTCATTCCAGCTCACTCAAAGCGAGAAAATGTGGGGAAAATCTTGTGGAAATACTTGGTACTCTCGTACAGTCCTACGGATACTCTGGTGATGCCGCACAACTTTTCGGGTTCATTCCGTCTGTATTTGGTGGATAAGATATTGAAGAAAGATGGCCCAGGAGCGTGATAGTGTGCTACCAATTCAGCCAAAATTCCACGACTTCGAAAATTTGAAATAAAAAATCAATCATGTCTCGTCAACTCAAAGATGATTACGCCAAGCTCATACCGTGACTCTGAATGCAATTTTCGAAATACATATCTCAAGTAGATGCGATTTCAGAGATTTTGCGACAAGGCTCGTGTTCGTGCGATTTCCCTGTCTAGAACACGACCATTCTGACGTAAAATAGAAAGAACGTGACTCACGAAAAAAGTTCAGTTTTTCTCACCCCACATATAGGCGGATTGAGGTACATGTAAGTAAAACAAATTGTGATCGGATACTTTCACCGTATGGAGCTACAAAAAGTCCAAGGCATTCGTTGAAATCATCGATCTTGCCAAATGTATGCTTAAGAAAGTCTGGAAAATTGACGAAAAACTACTCAAATCTCGACTTGTTAACGTGATTTTGGCGACGAATCAACGCTACATGAGTTTCAATAATAGATTCGGAACTCTCCATACAACATGAATACGTGAGCAAACAACTGGACGGGTGTTGAGCAGTTTTCATTTTTCATTTTTCAACGATTTTCAGCAAAGTTCAGAAGTTCCAGAGAAATGCTAACATGGACACCTTATCGATTGTGCTAATATACGAGTTAAATATTTGGTCTCGTCGATCTTGAAGGACGGTAGGGGACTAAATAAATTCCCAAAATTTCATGATGGAAATTTTTGTTGCAACGTTTCGTCCACTAGGTTTTGTGGACCTCATCAGGCTTCAAGGTTTGTTATTCTTTAGATCGTCATGATGAAACCTTGAAGCCTGATGAGGTCCACAAAACCTAGTGGACGAAACGTTGCAATAAAAATTTCCTTGATGAAATTTTGGGAATTTATTCAGTTCCCCACCGTCCTTCAAGATCGACGAGACCAAATATTCAACTCGTATATTAACCATCAAGGACGAAAAATCTACCAAAATCACTTATAATTGTGCTAATATTTTAAACAAAGCAAACACATCGCGAATCAGTTTGGATTGGAATCTTACTTTTTGCTGTTACCGAGGCTTCAGTGTGGGTTTTGTTGATTGCTCGGCTTACAGCACCCTTCCAAGTCTTCGGGTCAAGGGCGTCCTCCCTGGCTTCGTTAATCAAGCTGTCGTTAACTCGGTGCAATTACGATACTGGAAATATACAATTTGCTGCATCACCATTTTTACGGACTCCATAGACGGAAAGCAACTGGATTACTCGCTTCTTACGCAGGCTAATCGTACTGGGCTCAACCGTTTCCTTGGGGATCTGCCTTTAATATTTCCTCCTCTGTGCTTGTCGAGTTTTCTGTTACCCAGTCCTTCTCGGGTCCACACGGCGATGCAGAGCAGATACATGAACTGTTCAATACCGCCTGCGCAGGCATCATCCCGAACGCTTTTTTATAGAGGATTTCGGGCATATTACTCTCAAGAAATCCATGTAAATCATTCGAATACTACTACAGATTGAGGAATAAGAACGTATTTGATGAATTAAATAGCAACGAGGACGTTAGTAGTACCAGTAGCGCTTTGGCGAAACGTAAACAAACCCTATCCCCACCCACCTGGCCACCCCACTCACCTGGCCACCCCCCACCCACCTGGCTAAGTCCAGTGGAGCTATCGTCCCCTCTCTTAACCAATGTACGCAGCTTCAACTGTGAGCATCATTGTGCGGTCAAAGTGGTGGCCCCTTCCCCTCTGAGTCAAAGTCTTGAGGTATTGTATGAGTGGAGGAGTATGAAGCGCTGTTGAATGCCGTGCATATAGGAATGTGTAATGCTTACACTTCATGACTGCATGATTCTAACGTTTGGCCCGTCTCTGGCGGGCAGGCATCGTTGAATTGACTCATCCCCACCAAGACAGTTTGCGGCAGAGATGCATATTCTCTTTGACAGAATTTCAGTTTTGAGCGCTCTTGTTGCTTTTTTATTATAATTGCAAGATTTTGAAGTGAATATTTTCTGTGATCTGAGTTGAAATATTTTTTCTGATTTTTTAGAATTGTGAGAGAAAAAGAAGTCTTGAGAGAATATTTGAATTATATGTAAATTGTAAATGAAAAGAGCAATTTTTTTTTTCAAATTATCCATATATCTCGTTATTTATCATAATCTAACGGTTGGGTGTGTGGAATGAATACAACTATTATAATAATACAATCATATTTATTCAACTTTTTTACAATGGTGTGGCTGTAGCATGTAATCTAGTATCCAAGATGCTTATCATTTCGGTAGCTCGTATGAGAGATATTTCGTGGTATAATATTCTTATGTCGCTACTACTCATAACACTCTTAAATACATTCATAATATTGCTATCTTCTAAATTTTCTAAAGTTTTAGATATGTTAGTCATGATTACATCGAAAAAATTGTTATCATCTATACCAGATATGATGTTGAAATAATTGCGATCATCGAAGGCTTGAATTTGTGATTCATACTGTAGCATTGCTCTCATATAAGTTTTATCTATTATACTCTCCACAGCATAAGGCATTACAATAGACATTTCACTTAGATATTCAAACTTGAAATCTATAAGTGCTGATATGTTTTTTAGCACATCAAAAGTAACTTGGTGAAAATTGATGGTATGTCGAAAGCGCTTTCTTACGGGTTCTGCCGATGGGTCTCGCTGATCGTCCTCAATCTCTATGCCATATTGTTGATGGGATCGTGTGTAGCGTAATATCCAACCTTCGCCGTATACTTTGACGTCTTTTAGTTCGTCTTCTAAACCACGGAAGTACCTGCTGATGCTGTTGAAAGTGGTTTTGAAGTTGATCCATTGATCCTGTGTGAACTTGACGCCTGTCAAATCATCCCCTGTGAGCCTCAAGATAGGCTTATACACTTTTTCTCGTATGGAATCAAACTCGATTCCGATAAGAGCCTTCTTCGTAGCGGACTTGTTCAATGAGTAGATGGCAGGGAAGAAACGACCGACTGGTTGGGTAGCCATGGCGAGAGATTCAAGTGGCAGTGAGACTGACAGACTGATTGATGAATGCTATGGCAGAGCTGCTTATATGCTTGTGGGAGACATAATAGAGGCATGGGCTTAAAAAATGCTGACAGAAAAGGGGCGTGAAGACGTCAATTCATCCCTACTCCTCGAATATTTGTCAGCATTAGCCGTGTCAGGATTCCTAAAAATTGCTGATGATCAAGCTAGTTTGGTGGAATTTCTATCAGCATTTTCATACAACAGGAAATTTCTTGCAATAATATCATTTTTCTGCGAGTCAGCAGAAAAATTGCTCAAGAATGTTTCCATACCAAGCTCATAACTCATGTACTTAAGGAACATAATACAATACTGTCCACATACATCAGAGGCAGAATTTTGCAAAGTCATGACATTCCATCTAAATTTCCTACAATTTCGCTTCAAACGATCGATATGTTCTGGTACGGTGGGAGGCAGTCCGTAGCTGTCAAAATACCATGCACTTTCATCTTTATCCACGTAAATAGCCACCCAATGACCATTACTTTTCTTTGTGTGATCCAGAGTGTTGAACACAAACGCAGTCGGTTTGGTCCACACCAGTGGAATCCGATCCGCTGGGAAGACACCCACAGTAGGATGGGGTATACTTGCTAAGCTCTCCAATATTTTGAAATTGTTCATCACAAAGCTGTGTCGGAGGCTGAAAAGTGAACTCGCTACATATATTGATGTTGTTGTTTTTCTTCTGAGATAGAAGCCAATTTCTCAATCTTTGGGCGTTATTTAAAGCGCAACTTCAGCGAAGGTAGCAATCTTTCACAGCATGATGTAGACAATATCTTTCAGACCACGGTAAATTGTAGAATGGTGGGCAGTCTTTGTCATATCCCAAATTTATAACATGACGGCGAATTGTCTTGTGCAAGAATAACCACTTCTGTTTGCCGCGCACATAAATCTTGCCAGCTTTTCTTGTCAGATCACGCAAAACTCGTGACACAGCTCGCAGTGATATCTCACCTTGGAAATATTCTAGGCCATGATGGTGTTGGCACAGCCAGTCGTTTTCTCTTCTAATCTCGTCAGGCAAGTCATCGATTGGATTATATGGTGTTAGAATCCAATGTGCAGAAAAGTCTTTATCAATAGCTGTGATCGCCACTTCCTTTGGCACAGATCTATCATTGAAAGTCTTGAGAAATTGAATGTCCACAACTAAATCCATTTCGCACATAAACAATCCTTTCACTTCTAAAGTTGACGAATGACTGCTAAAAATTGCCTCTTGGTCAACGATCTTTAAGTGAAAAATGTACACCACCTGGTGTTAATTACTGAGATCAACCATGATCTGGCGAGCCGCATCAACTTCGAGAATATTATTGTACTCTGCGTATATTATACAATTGATTGTACTCGTCAGAGGTTCATCGAATCTCACATCTATCCTAACACTACCGTGTTTAATGAGATTCCAATGACCACAGTCATTAGCTGATAAATCAGGCGTGAGATCAAATGCAAAAAGACAGTAGCCTTCGGGATAGTCTTCTCGACTGATATTATTACCCTCATTAGAGAAATGTATGCCAGTCCCTGTAAATAGAGTATGGTAGGCATCTACATATAATTTGTTTACTCTAAAATCAGGTTGTAATGGTTTGGAAGGTATTTGAGAACCATCAACATATAAGCATAAGTAATTGATGTTGAAATTCTCAAAATTGGATGGGTTCATCTTTCTATCGCCATTGAAAGCTTGATTTTGAACGAATCCCAGGATAATTCTTTTCGGGAGCTGACCCAAGATGACATTGTCCAATGTTTCACCGTGTATGCCGCTATGCATTGTCACAGCTTTGACTTCCACCCGGTTGAGTGGATATTTTGCAGTATTGTGTGCCAGCGCTTTTGCATGAGCTATCAAGACTCCCGGGTTGACACGGACTCGTCGTACTAAAAGATTTGCTCCTGCAATGTGTATGCGCACAAGACCTGATGGATCCATAAGTGGGAAGGCAGAGTCGCGGGATCTAGTCAAGCGAACTCGTACCTCAATGCCATTCAATAATAGCTTGTTCAGACAAAATATATCTGAATGGAGCAATCTCCATAAGATCGATTGATTTACCATTGCCCAGGAGCTGGCGACGCTTCACGAGACCTTGGTTTGCATCAGCTCTATCATTCATCTTTCCAGCAGTATCATCATACCAGAGGCTGCTCGTCAAATGTGATTTTTTCGCGGCAGGGCCATAGTTGAGAAGAGTTTCAATATAAGCTCTGTAGGCATATAGGTTGTTAGGTGGCGATACAGGTTTTTGGTTCAAAAATACATCAACTTGATTAAATGACGAATGCATAAAGTTATTGATTGGTCCACATTTATCTAATAGCGCCAGAGTCTCTGCATCAAGATCATCATCCTCAGGAGCTTGGAGTGACACTTTGAGGCTGAGCAGCGTGTGTGCAAGGTCAATGTATTCATCACCGTTTCCTTGTACGATGAATTCAATGCAAGAATCGTCTGTCAAACTCGATATCGGTTTGTATTGTACGTAATGAGAAGAGTCAAGTGTTATTTGAGTAGGCGGTATCTCAAAGAGATTCAATTCTGACTTCAAACACTCCGAGGACTGTGTGTGAAGGAAAGCCATTGCTAACAATCTAGTCGAAAATATCTCTCCTTGTACTCTTCTTTATCTTCTTCTTCGATTCGCTTCTCTTACTTGTTCTCTTCTTCTTTTCCTGAATCTTTTTACTAGCTGCTCTTTTAACTTTCTTCTTCCTCTTCTTCTTCGTCACAGTGGTGTTGACCGGAGCAGAGTTGTCAAAAGACTGGAGAGATCCGTACAAGCGAGGATACTTATAACCAGAACCCTCCATGAGCTTATCCAAGTGTTGTTCAGCGCTCCTCTTGAGATTCTCACCCGATTCACGGACTCGTTTACGAACCGAGTCTTTGATAGGGATATTCTGAGTAGCGACATCAGTGGCAACGTTGATACCTGTGCGGACAGCTTCTTTACCTATAGCTTTAGCTCCACGGGCTAGGTAGGGTCTTGCACGTCTAAGCAGACCGGCCAAGAGACGCCCCACCCCACCGCCGCTTTGATATGATGAGCTGTCAATAATGTGGCCGGCACCAGCAAGTCCACTACCAGACATGTACTCCGTAATCTCGGAAGAATCCATGTTGATTTTTATTCGATACTCTTGAAATGAAGCGTCACTATCAATGTTCCAAAGTCAAATGGCAGAAATTCATTATCACGGTTCTTTATATTGATTTCAATCGTTTGGAATGAGTTGAACAGTAGTGGTAGATACATGAGAGGGGCGAAATTCTTGATCTTGACACCGCCATACGCATAGTTATGGGTATCAAGTGGCACAACTTTCAATAATTTTGATCTGGAGCTTCCTGTATA
Source organism: Eretmocerus hayati (assembly GCA_029851415.1). Lineage (NCBI taxonomy): Eukaryota > Metazoa > Arthropoda > Insecta > Hymenoptera > Aphelinidae > Eretmocerus > Eretmocerus hayati. Next base: position 48,119,938 of record CM056744.1, read on the forward strand.
ATAAGGTTCGCATATGTCAGCGTAGATCATCAGCATATTTGGAAGGCCATTAGCCAAACTACCTGGGAATATGCCCACGGTCGGTCTGTCTAAGCGCACAAGTATGTCATCCACGTCGGGGTTAAAGCCCAGGATATTTCTTAACCGCCTCGACAGCTGTAATGTATGTTCAAGAGTTAAACAGGCATCATCTGTACAAATCCGCTCGACAGAGACATAACCTCCCCTCTCTACCTTGAATTTCAAGTGTTTCCCGATATTGTCCAACTCATTTATTTCTGTAACCAAGAGTTCAATGTCTTTATAAACACCTGGTTTAACATAAGAATACCAATTAGTTGATTCATCCAATCGTATATTCTCGTTGGTGTCTGTATCACCATGAACCGATGAAGAAATATTCAATAGAACCATTCGATCTTTAGGACTTACAGGCAGGTGTTGGAATGTGAGTGGTATGTGAATTTCCGTCAAAGCCACGGCCCACAAACCTTGCAAATGGATTTGCTGTGGCAGACTTGTGACAAAGTGTGATGGTCGATTGTCTGGATAGTAACCTTTGCTACTATCGCTAGACAAAATTATGTGAAACTCATCCCTCATGGTATTTTCTTCAAATCGCCGGCAAGAAGCCAGCTATTGAATTTTTCAGGATAACCTTTCCAAGACACGAAATACTGTTTGTTGCGATCTTTACCCGGCCTTTCAAGACTCTTTCTACTTCAAAAACGTCTCTATTCAGATCTTTGTTTACTCTGCTGAGCTCTTGTTCATAGAAGAATCCGTCAATCTCTTCACCACTCAAATCGCTCAAGAAATAAACACAAGGTGTGCGTGTTTGTGAGATCCTGATGATTTTAAACAGCTCCGTTGACCATCCTCCCGTATATGCTTTATGGAAGGGACTCGAACGTATACTGACGCGTACTAAGTCATTCACTCGATATTTAGGTACTTTGTAGAGGGCGTTGTCATATTTTCTCTGTAAATTTTCTCGAGCTCTGGCCGCATTGAATATTGTCACGGATGCGGGTATCATTTTTATGGCCGAGTGTTTACTGTGATCGTAGGCGCTCGCTACATCCTGGAGTATATCAATATATCTACGTGTATTTTTATGTGTGAAATAACGGTAAATTCGCTCTTCAATCGTTCTTATAGCACGCTCTGCTACACTGGCTTTTGTAATGTCATTCTTGGTTTTTTTGAACATGATATTTTCACTTTTCAAGAAATTTTGCATGTCGCGACCGACAAACTCCTTTCCATGATCAGTCTGCAAGTATACAGGACGACGCCCGTCACTCCGAGCCAAAATTCGTTTCAAACCTTCTGTGGTAGTCTTGGATTGCTTATCGTGTAATGGTTCAAGCCACACAAACTTACTCAGCACATCGATTACGAGTAAGATGAAAGTGTAACCATCGTTGTAGGTTTTGAGAGAACGCATGTCCATCAAATCGGCTCCCCAGAGATCATCTATATTTTGTATGTTGTAGCTCCGTCGTTGAAAACTTCGATGGACGAGTTTGTGTTTATTGTAAGCATCCTGACTCTCGAGCCACTCTTGAACTTTCTGACGAGGGAATTTTTGTGCAGACTGTAGTAATTTATGAGCACCTGCATAAGCCGTTGGGTGTGGTAGCCCATAGTATAAACGATTCATAGCATTATTCATTTTTTATCTTCTTTTTTCTTACCGTCAACGCTAGACGTTTTCACCGACTCCTTTTTCTTGGCAGGCTGATTCTTTTTCATTTTGTTACCTGTGATGGCTTTCGTGATGCGCGAGAATAATTTTTCAAAAGTGATTTTGCTGACCATACAGCAGGCGGTCATGAGAGCGAGTGTTCTTTCGTCAGGGTCCACTTGACTTGCCAACATGCGTGAAAATGCTCGCTCAGCTAAAATACGATCAGCTTTGCGACGGTCCCCGTTTTTGTTGGCATATGCTATGTCATGCTCGCGAGCATAATCATCCAGAGGACAGACACCCACTTCGCCACGCTCCAGACGTTCGGCTAATTTTGTGCCAGGTCCTAAAAATCAATAACCTGGGACATTCATTTCGAAAGGTAGCAAGTCAACGAGCGTGTCCAAGACACTATGTTCCGGAGTGTTTACATTTTGTTGAGATCCAGATGCTTCCATTTTGACACGATGATCGGTTTTTGCTTCTTATTCCTCGGTGTTTCAGAGATGTCTTCTTCGTCTTCTCTCTTCTTCTTTTTACCGCTGATACCCGTGAGATACGGATTCTCTCGGTCAAGAGTGCTGTGAGCCAAAGCAATGGATGGGGTCTCTCGCGGTGTGACGAGTGGTGTTAGCAATGACATATCTGTATCACCCTCTTCAGACGACGACTGATCGATGATGTTCTGCCAGACGGTTTTATTGCCAATATATTCACGCGGGATACCTACTCGGCGGAGGACGGCTGCAAACTGAAGATGACCTGGTGGTGGACTCTGTTTTCTAGCTCTCATACAATAATTTACAAGGTCGAGAATCGAGGCTCCCCGAATACACGCGCCATCTATCGATACAGTACCTGTAGAATCCCAACTGATTCCACCTGCAGCTCTCAGTCGTCTCAAGAGGCGCTTAGCCTTTGAATGTAATTTCACCGGAACGCTCTCAATGATAGATTGATCAATATCGTGGTCAGCGCGGTTTTGTTTTTGCTGATCGTTGCTTTCTGCTCCACGTTTGTCTTGCAAATCACTAGAATTTTTCAGATGAAGAAAGCGCTGCAGGACTTGGTTGAACTGCGTCCATTTATCCCTATCATCCGAATACGTAGATGAGTTGAGAATCTCGCTCATTTCTTTATCCAACCTAGTCATAGGTGTACCAGGTGTTTGCACCGTTTGTGGAGGCTCTGAATTTGTTACAGTCAGCCGCTGGAGCGCCTCGAGTTTCTCTTGTGGTATCAATACCATTTCTCTCGCGTGCTCCATTTTACCGGTGGTATTCTTAGCTCAAGACGTTGGTCAAGAGTGGAGATAGAAGCGCTGTCAAAAATTCAGGACGTTGAACTATTAACTTTTTCTTGGTCTTGAGCGATCCTGACGAATCGGCTATTTTTCGCAGTAAAAGAATGTGCCGACGTAGGCGTGATTTTTGAGCTCTGGTGAGTGGTACGTGCCCGAGGCAAATGTTTAGGGCACACTCGCAGATATAGCGCACAAGTTTATCGTCAGATTTGTACAGTACCGCCTTTCGTTGCTGATTATTCAAATGGTACAATGCCCTAAGAATACAGGTGTTCTTCAGGTCAATAAAGCGTCGACTCTTCGGCTCCATTATTCTGAAACGACTGGTACGTTGTTGGCTGCGTCGGCCCCTTTTATTCTCTTCCTTGGTATATAAACGATGGGGTATCCGTCTTCCGGGAAGATGTTTGTACGAAATCGTATATTATCGGGTGTACTCTGTTTCAAATCCAGGAATAAATAACCGTTAGGTCTCGAGGTGGCGTTCCAGTAGGCTTCCTGCAAGAACTTGGGATTCTCGGGCATAAGCTGACGAGCCAAGTGCTGAATCTGTGATCGATCGCGGAGATTTCTGAAGACGATCATGTAATGCGCATTGAGAGAAATGTCTCGCTGTCCTTTACCCTGATGAAAAATATTTTGTGTGATATAAATGATGCTGAAGCCTCTGTGATGACTTCCTTTGGTGAATAGACTTGCCAAACTATCAGAAGAAGAGGATTCATGCATCCAATCGTCCACGATCAAAAGTTTGGGTCTTGGGTCGCAAGCATAATCGCTCAATTCAGGTAAACCTTCGTGAAATTCAACTCTGTCACCGAGTTCTTTGTAACCGTCTTGCCACTCTGAGTAGTGTAAGATGATGCGTGCAAACTGTGTATCGCTGATAGTATCGATATGTTTGATCAGTCTCTGTACGAAGCAAGATTTACCACTGCCTTTCGCACCGCCCAGGACAGCAGTCCAAGGATATTGCCACTTGCCCTCCATTTTACGAACTGAAATTCTTGACCAATACCTACCGATTATATCCCCTCCCGGGAAGCTCGTGCGGCGGCGGCGGAGGGGGGCCCCGCGCGCGGACGGTCATTAGTCGATGATGAGCATCAGCTCGTAAAGCGAGCCACGAGCTTGTCACGTATGTGCTTATAACGCGGCCCGCGAGTTCTCCATTGTGTTAGCAAAAAACTCTTTCAGAAGGCTGTACAGGTGCGTGACAAATGAGCTCTTCCTCCCGCGCATCCATGAGCTTTCGGAGGTGCGCGATGGTCAGACTCTTTCTTCGCGCACCAACAAGCTGATAAAGCTCGCGAGTGGTAAAGCTTCTTTTGGCTGATTCATCCAGGTGACATAAAAACTTGCCGAGGAGCTGATTGGAATCTTACCATCACTGAGGACGAATTAATGATCAAGACTCACTGTATACTTTATTTTCATCTTTATTCCTCACTTTTTATAACCATATGGATAGCTGATATCATCTGCAACGAATCGTCTTTTTGTATATACAGGTTTACAAATTTTTTCTTCAGTCATTGTTATCACATCATGATGTTTCGTTCGCCTAATTGCAGACGTGGTCACACTTATTCCGCTACTCTCTCGCTTAATCATTGCTCTCACGGAATCATAATTTATTTTTTGACTATTTTCATAGTTGAGTCTGATACCCTTTACTTTACACACATGGCCTTCAGACCCATCAGGTGTAACATATTTGAATACATAGAATTTAGGACCACCAGAAACGAAATTCGTAATGTACGTTCCTAGACCTTTGTCTGCCAACTCATCAGTGAGTTCACCCAACATGGTACCTATAGGAAGATCTATAGCGCCATCTGGTGGAGATACGTGAAATACTGAATCAGTATCAAAATAGATGGCTAAAGGTCCTAGGGGATGAAGATAATTGAACAGCTGTAATCGTGCATACGCTGTTGTAAATGATGCAAGAACTACGTTACTCTTCGGCGACGAGATCATTACATCTTCAGAATAGCACCAACTTACATACAATACTTCTTCATTTACCGGCAAGATACTATTGACTATAACTTCGGGATTTGTGAGTAACAACATGAGTCTAGTCAGATCATTCACAACCTCTGTTGTTCCCATATTTTCGCGCTGTCCAAATTTCCCCCAAAGACAATTATTCAAGAGCTTAGCGCCAGATCTCAGCCCCGGATTGAAACTGACAGAGTCTGCATCTAAATTTATCCCTTCCGTCCTTGACAGTTCATCCAGAAAATTTTGTTTTTGCTCGTCAGTAACACAATCAGGGGGGAAACCAGAAGCTTGCAGTTTTTTCGCATAAAATGTGTTGATGTACTTTGCAAATATACCACCTTGTCGGGTTGCCTTATCATATTGAGTTGATTCTTCGTAATGCCAAATCTCAAATATCTCATCAATCACGTAACCATGCTTAACAGCTGCTTGAACCTCTACTGAAACCCATGATCCAAAGAGAATCCTATCTTTCGGATCTTCGTGAGGACAATCTTCTCGAATAAGAAGTTCTGCGCAACTCCGACAAAGTGGCATGAACATTTTTTTGTGCATACGCACAGGTAACACTGGGTGGTACAGATTCCTCGGAGGTAAAATCGTGCACATGATGAAACCAAACACGTGGTCAATATTCTTATTCTCACCAACTAATCGTTCACACTCTTCTGGACCGACATAAATTTTGGGATGACCAACGGGGTATTTGGCTGTTTCATTGATGAAGGGGTATAATGAGTTGACATCAACATACTTGATCTTTTCACCTTCTTTACAATCATACATTTTCACAGTATTACCCGTTCGACCACCAAAAAAGGTATCTCGAGGATCAAGAGGTTTCATGCGAGTGAAGTATTCAGTGTTTTCACGAATGAAATTTGCCATGATTGCATTTTGGCTCACCAGACTATCGAATTCACACTCCCATATTTCTATCAGATTGTAATTACTATTTCGAATTTTCGAGGATGTTGCACAAGTACTTTCATATTTCTCATCCATTGAACTACCCTTCATGACACTCTCATCTCGATTAATTCGATGGCAAAGTGGACAGCCATGCCAGAAACATCCGTGAAATTGTAGTACGGTACCTTTGTGGGTATCATCCTCACCAGGGCTCACATAACCGTCGACAAGTATTCCCTCTGGTAACCTGCGTTCCCGACATCGACCATTATGCTCAATTTTTCGTTTCAATACTTCCTATTCCATCCACAATAGCCACTGTTGAGCTTTGAACGATTGGTTCCCGCTTTTTCGATAACCACCAGGTGGCAATATACCTATTTGATTTTTTTTCAAGAAATTTTTCCGAAAGACGAGGAGACATGTTGATGCAATTGTACAACATTCTAAGAAAGGATCAACATCATACTCCAAGAACATTTCTCGGAATGCAACACATGCTTTCCTCAAAATAACAACGTCAAGAGTACAGTACTTTACTAGCTCTCTCCAAAAATTGAACTTATAATTACTAGCTACTTGCTCGTTGTACCATTTTATCAGATTTTCTCTATCGGAATCTTTCAAAGTGTTTGGTGAAAAATCATCCAAAGGTGGCATGTTACCGTCATAGGTTTCATTACCAGGTCTATTAAATAGATGTGGAAAAGTACCTTTATGGTCTGGTAGACCGTATGCTTTCGGTTATTTACATAGGGGCATATGAAAGTAGTTCAAACTGGCCACAAATTTTACATTCCTGAATTTCATCAAAATTATTTTGGTTCCATTGAGAACCACCGATGGTTTGGTACGCTCACCGTGATTTTGAACTAAATATTTAAATATGAATTGTTGGTCAAAGTCAGAACCATAGTGACTAATGGCTACCTTTTGCTTGAAACCCTCTTTCTCCTCGAGCACCAAATCAACAAACTCTTTCACTGGGTCATTCTCAAATTTATACTCTCTCTTACCACACTTGGGACAATCTTTAGAGAGATCCGGATCCTCTTCGTTGATACAAAAACTACACAATTTATGAACAATACACAAATTAGGTACATGAATTTTCTTACTTTCATCACCTACAACCGTTTCCGTCTGCTGTGTCTCATAATCAAAGAAAAAGTACATGGTGCGTGGTTTTCTCTTTCCCCTGGGGACTGGCTGCATGTAACAAAGATGACCAATCGGAAGTTTTTCCTTACAGATTCGACAATACGACACACCGCACTCATGGCCTTCAATACGAACAAGTTTACAACATTGTCGACAAATTTTAAGTTTTTCACAAACAGTAGATTTCTTATCGAAGAATCCTGTTTTGAGATGATTATCGAAACATGATCTACCATAAAAATATCTGGAGCAGGCTGGACAGAAAATTTTTTCGGAAGACATATCACACTGCGGAATATTCATACATTTGTGACATCTATTGGAGCAACGGTGATCAGCAGCTACTGTGTAACTCTTATTACATGGTTCACAATAGCCGTTAGACCCCGCTGCTCCTGTTAAGTTGAGGATCGGTTGATAATGACGATCTCTCTCAAAATACATAATGTGCAGAGTGTATTTAACTCGACCCCTGAAATCAGCTACGACTGCTGAGCCATCAAATAAAGGCAAATCACCGCGACCAAACCCACCAAGAGCGTTAACTACTATAGCAGTACCGTGCTGTTTGAAAAATTCCTGAAATCCTCTTATCTCTGTGATGCCACAACCTGCTTCAGGTATTTTTACGTGCGATTGGCTAACTAATGTTTCCGCAGCTTCCTTTTGCTCAGTCCCTTTATATTGGCGGATTGAATTCCAATATTGTTGCAGCACTCCCGAACGAACTTGACCGCGTACAGCATGCGCATATGCTGCGACGAGTGCCCGAGGTAAACATAGATTATCATCGTTCCGTATATTCAAAATGGATTTTTTCTTCACTACTCTCTCAGTCAGCGGTACTCTACCACGGCCACGAACATTCCGTACAATATCGCAAGTAACTATAAGACTATCGTCAATTTCAAAATTATTGTTACTCTGCGCAGCGTTGAATAATAAATTCCAGATGGTATCCACATGAAAATCACGCATAGGTCTAAATGATAACCACAAGGGACCGTGCACAAACCTATCAGAACTGATGGTGACTCCGATAAAGTTGTCTTCGTGGCCATCTCTGCACATTTCATCATACAGGTCCTGCAGACAACTGCTAATCCACACATAAATATTCTCTCCTGGTGGAGGTGTTGGTATTCGTCCTCTGATTTCGCGACCTTCTATTCCGAATCTTCTATACCGCCGGGGTGTCACTGATTCTATCAGAAACTGACCTCTTATACCTCGTCCAATCTGTAAATTATCATCTGTAAGATACCAAAATGATGTAAGTATTTTTAACCATGCAAATATCAATAGATGTTTTTAAATTCGACTCACCATCAGTACTGGACGACGAACTTGACGAAGAAGAAGAATTAGACGAAGCCGAACTTGACGAGGACGAATCTGAACTCGAAGAAGATGAGTTTGACGAAGACGTGCTCGAGGATGAGCTCGAGGAGGCTGTCGAGTTGGACCTACTTCTCCGGCCGTCAGTCGGTTCTGCTACATCATGCACCTCTTCCGTTGACATTGCTGTCAATGTAGATTCTGAATGACTATTCTCATCCATGACCACATCGCTTTCTCGAACAGTTTGAACCGTCTCACCATTCCCATCATTTAAGTCATTATTCGGTTGTTGATCAGCAGACTCAGAATTATTTTGCTTGGTCGGAGTCGTTTGCGTGGTACCTGATGTCGAGGGACGATTGAGTGTTTCATCAAAATCTGTAACAGAAATATCAAATGAATAGGATGCTGTTAAAAAATTCCAATGTCCAAACCACAACAGTATCAACACGTTGTCCAGAATCAGAAGAATAGAGAGTGCATATAACATGCGTGCATATGATATATATATATATATATATATATATATAGCGAGTCCCGTTCAATTGAAAAATGATGCATGCAGTAAGCTGAGAGCTGTGTTAGTAGATGGTGATGATTTGGTGTACAGCACCTCATCTAACTCACAGAATGCTAGCGCAGAGGAAGGAAGAAACAAAGAGTGAGAGAGAGAAGGTAAAAAGGAAGAGAGAGGGAGAGGAAGAGAGAGCGAAAGAGAGGGTAAAAAGAAAGAAAGAGAGAGAGAGAGAGAACGAATGATAGTTGAATGTCGAGGATTTGTATTATTTACCTTCAAGGTTGCATGAAGATATTATTGCGTCACCTTCAGTGTCCACTAGCATATCCTGTATTACTGTAGATAAACAAAAAAATTACTCTCTATACTATAAATGATCAACAGCCATACATAAAAGACATAAACAGAAACTTACGTTCTCGAGCTGTGTTTTCATTCACTAGATCGACGAGATCTCTAAAATCACTATACGATCCATATTTCTTCTTCAAGACTTCACAAACGATAGGCACTATACACTCCCTACCTAATACACCTTTTTTGTAGAGATTATTTATGGAACGGTAACTTATATGCATGAGCAAAAAACGTAATTTTCTTCTCAACACTACAATCGATAAACTTCTCAAATCACTCTCCCATCGAGGACTACACATAGTTCTCATGTGCGGCTCATAGGTTAATGCATAATTATAAACACATTTGATAGTGTTAATTAACGTAGCTTTCTCCATATTATCGTAGAGATATACAAACTGTAACGTCTGAATACACAATAGCGACTGATCGGGATTGCCATAGGTATCACGCTATTTTATAGCAATATTTTTGCTTAATAAGTAATTCTGCACTAAACGAAAGCATAAAGAATTCTTACACATGCGAGACATCTCGTTCTGAGAGGTAGTAGTACGATTAGGTTGGCAAAGGCTACTCGAATGACTCCGAACCAATGCTGGCGTTCTTTTGATCAGCCAAATTTTCGGCATCACATGATACCAAGGATCGCATATTCATAAAAATGTACTTTGTCAGCGACTGAGAGCAAATGTGTTCAGAAATTCAATACTTTGGAAAGGATCTGATGACTACCTATTCCCATAAAATATGACATGAGTTATATACTTGGTCACATAAGAAATTTATCATTGAACGACTTATTAAGATATCAAATATACGAACGAAAAGCTCAAATTCTCAATCAGCAAAAATTTCTGATTCCTAGCACACTTTGCTGCGAGTTACACGTTACACGGTTAAAACTTACTGCAAAGTCAGCATTAGGAAACGTACAAATTTTAGTGACATGAAATTCGCAAGAATGTGATCGACAACTTCTTTTTCATGCGAATTCCTACGTCTAGAGCACATCCGTTCTCAAGCCTATCCAGCTTACTTCATATCTGATAATATCCCCGTATCCTGCCTCAACTTACAAATTTTTGTTCATTTATGCTTAGCAGAATCTCTTTTTCCATCTTGACTACGTAAAACTACACTTGTCACTGTGGAATATTATATTATCTCGGCGTCGTGCCTCGCGCATGGCTACAAGATGATTTTCACGATGTCAGCCAAAATTGCTCTCGTGGATGTGGGAACCAAGACCTCTTGGTTTCAGTCTACTTCGGATCCTTACCGAGTTAGTTTGATCATGGATGCAGCAGATCTTAGTGACGATTGGGACAGGGACACCGTGATCATAGTGCGAGATAGTGATGTGGAGGAAGAAAACTCCCGTGATATGTTCGATGAATTTTGTTTTAAAAAAGAGCTCATCGAATTTTTCGATGAAAAAGAAGTTCCTTTACCTGGTGAAGTGAAAATAGAATGGTCATTTGCACAGGAAAGAAAAACGAAAGATTTTCCAATCTTCTCCTTCGAGATTAAAAGTGAGGACTATACTGACGAAACGGTGAAAACCAAGGATGATGCTGTATGTAGACAAAAGACATCGGAAACTCCGCACGATTTTAGCGCACTGCTGAATGAAAATATTGCAGTCAGGCCGATCAAGCTTGAAGATGAAAATGTTGATGTAGAAACGATGGAGACCGAAGATAGTGCTATCTCCATGCAAGAGACGTCGGAGGCTCACGGTTCTACCGTACTGTTGCTAAATAAAAATATTTCTGTCAGATCGATCAAGCTTGAAGCCGAAAATGTTGGTGAAAAAACGATGGAGACCGTTATATCTATGCAGGAGAAGATGGGGAACCCTCACGTTCCTGACGAACAATTAAATGAAAATACTTTGGACACACCAATTAGTGAAAATATTGATAGAAGAAGATTACCAAAACTCATAATCAGTCGTGATCGTATCGTACCTTTACAAAATTCACACGCTGCGGTACAAGAGAGAAGAAGAGTTCGTGCCCCAAGAGAAAATAAGAAGAAAAAACCTACATCGAACAAGAAAAAATCTCCTCCAAAAAACATTGTGCAATACAGAGTTCCAATAAATCCTGCCCAGGAGACGAAATCTCTAGACATAGAGAGCTCCAAAAAATACCCGAGCGGAAATTTCATACAGAAAGCTGTGACAGTGAATTCCTCAAATTGGAAAGTACCAAAAGACAGGTATTAGAGCTAAGAGAAAGCTATACAGCTCTAGTTATCGAAGGGATTAATAAAATAGTCTCAGAGAAAATAGCCAGTCTTGATAGCGCTATACAAGCTCGTTCAGTTATGCTACAGCAACGCAACAAAGAAGAAGAAGTTTCACAGTGTTCCAAATGCAGAGCCTCTATAGCTAGCACAACTCGTTCTGGTCTTCGATGCAGGAACTGTTTGTGAGTACCCCGTCATCATATAATACACTGCTCGACAAAATTTTGGGTCCGGAATATCGCATTGACCAGACAAAGATTTTCTTATGTATTTTTCGACGTAGAAACCGATCCCGAAACCCGTTTTGACCCTACACGTCAGGATTTTTTTTAAAACGCAAATTACTGATTTTAGAAAAAACAACGTTTTTCGGCTTTTTTGCAAAATTTTCAAATTGATGATACTGCCGCTGCTTCGTCCCGATTGGTAGAAAATTATATCAAAAGAGGTTTTTCAATGTATTTTGAACCGCTGAACACGATCCCAGTGGTTTTACGAGGCTAGGATGCATCCAAAAAAAGATATAAGTAGATGAACTGAGTTGCTATCAGCAAAATTTCACGGATTTCGCGATAAATTTTCAAAAAATCGCCAAATAGCCCCAAAACAAGATATTTGAGCTCACGAGGTCGCATTCTCTTCGTTTGTGTATGTACTTTCATGAAAAAATATCAGCAATAACCGTCAGGAAGATGGGTTGAGTGTAGAATCGTTCTCGCGAGGGGCTTCGTTGACGTTCGCCATAGATAAAAGCAAGCAGATACTGCATGCTCCCCTCTCACGCTGCCTTCCTGATTCTGAGCTTCAGAATCTTGCCGCTAGGTGGCATACCGAATCCCCGTACATCGCATCAGGAAAGAATAGATTTGGTAATATAAGTGAGTCGAAACTGAGACCCTTATACAGAATTGTTCTGATAATCGCTCAAGCCTAGCCCTTGAGTGCTCCGACGTGTCAATTTAGTTAGCTGGTGAAATTTTTGTATACTCTAATGCTACCGCTCCTATTGAATATGAACTGGTAATACGTTCGTGATCCTGAAACGTTAGGATTGATCCTGATACGGTGAGCTCCCATCGAAGATCAGAGGAAACATGTCTCGTCAATACAGATGCGTCAACGATCCGAGCAAATTTTGCTTTGTGTGTAGCCAATATACATTTGAGAAAGAAAGGCGTAGTTTCACGACTGCTTTGCAGGAAGCATATGAAAATTATTTTGGGTCCAAACCTGAAAACTTGAGCAAGCCTTGGACCCCTGATAATGTATGCCTCACTTGTTCGATCAGATTAGTGGCACAGAACTCACATCTCAATTTTTCAATGCCCACATTGTGGAGAGAACCAAGGGACCACGTGTATGATTGTCACTTCTGTTTGGCTCAAGTATCAGGATACTCATCAAAAACTAAACATTTGATAAAATACTCAGATGTTTCGTCAGTGACAAAGCCCGTGCCTGGCATACCTTTGCACTTGTCTTCTGTCTCATCGCAAGAAAATGTCTCTTCGCAAGATGTTGTGATGAAAGACTCACAGCCATCTTCGGGAAGTCAGTCTAACAATTCAGAGTATTCCTCTTGTGGTTTCGAACCGGAAACGAGGAAGACCCAGATGCTTCCCGAGCCTACTCTTTTCAGTCAAGAGAGGCTCAACGATTTAGTCAGAGATCTTGATCTCCCGAAAATTAAAGCGGAGCTTTTGGCCTCTCGACTGAAAGAAATGAACCTTCTCGAAGACGGAGTTCGCATTACATCTTTTAGAAGCCGAGAATCAGGGTTCAGAGATTTTTTCACTGAGGAGGACGGGAATCTTTATTGTTGTGATATCGACGGTCTCTTTGGCGAACTCCAATACCAACACGTACCCGACGAATGGCGTCTCTTCATCGATTCCAACAAAACCAGCTTAAAAGGTGTTTTACTGCATAATGGTAAAGATAAGCCTTCCATTCCGATTTTCTACGGCACCCAGACTAAAGAAAGCTATGAAAACGTCAAAAATCTTCTAGACAAAATCAATTACGGAAGGTATGGTTGGACTTTATGCGGGGATTTCAAAATAATCAGCATTGTTCTTGGGCTACAATTGGGATATACGAAACATATGTGTTTTCTCTGTGAATGGGACTCACGGATGAGGAACGAACATTACATTAAGAAAGATTGGCCACAAAGAGAACAGATTATACCTGGGGTAAAGAACGTCATCGCTGAGCCCTTGATTGACCCTAAAAAAGTGTTTCTACCACCACTTCATATCAAATTAGGTTTGGTGAAAAACTTCATCAAAGGGATGGACCAGACTTCGGAAGCATTTCTTTATCTACGGAAGATATTTAACAATATAAGTGAGGCCAAATTGAAGGCTGGGGTATTGAATGGTCCTGACATCAGAAAATTGATGCTTGATTGTACATTCGACCAGAGACTTGTAGATATTGAGCCGGAAACATGGAGGTCCATAAAGGACGTCATAACAAATTTCTTAGGGAACAGGAAATCGGAGAATCATCAGATTTTGGTGGATAAAATGTTGTCGAATCTCAAGATGATGGGGGTGAATATGAGTCTCAAAATTCACATGATGGATTCTCACTTGGATTTCTTTCCTGAAAACCTCGGAGCAGTGAGTGATGAACATGGTGAAAGATTCCACCAGGACATAGCCGAGATGGAGAAGAGATATGGTACCAAAAATAATACGAATATGCTGGCCGATTACTGTTGGTTCCTGGTTTCCGAGGATGACAGTTTACATAAGAGGAAAGCGGCTAGGAAAACATTCTGAAATTTTGATATCAAACTTGAGAAATGGTCATTTGATATAAGTGCGTTGACAAGACGAATGCGCTGGAGACATCAGAATCCACTCACAAAGAAATGTCCGGTCTTTTCCTAAAAGACATAGAAAATGCGACTCCCGAGAACGATTCTACACTCAACCCATCTTCCTGACGGTCATTGCTGATATTTTTTCATGAAAGTACATACACAAACGAAGAGAATGCGACCTCGTGAGCTCAAATATCTTGTTTTGGGGCTATTTGGCGATTTTTTGAAAATTTATCGCGAATGCAGCGCTCAGCTTTTGGGGGTGATTTTAAAATAGTAAATTTATCGCGGCTCTAGAGGTATAATTTAAAGTTGTGATTTAGAATTTAGTTTGACTTTTTTAGATTATGTTATAATTTTCCATTTTCTTTACCTGAAAGAAAATAAGTAAGATTAATTTGAGCTAACAGGGTTCCAAATTCAATATAGAATATACTAAAAGACCTTACCGGTAAATTGATGACCAAACCATACCAAAATATGATGATATTGATCCATCGATGAAATCCATCCATCGATGAAACTCAAACAACTATTGGATGCAAAAGCAGGAGGCTGGACATCTTATCAGGTAATCAGGTTGCTCAATCTGGACATCTGGCACCAGGTAATATCAGGAACATGAAACAAATACAAGAATTAGTATCTGAATGTATATTTTATTTTATTAGTAAGAAAAGAAATGTTAATAATAGAAAAGAGTCATGCGAAAGCCATTCATTCAGTTTCATTCATTCAGATCTTATTCTCAATGGTCTGTCAGTACATAATTTTGCACAAATAATCTCACAGCCATCAGCTGATAATAGTTTACACTAACTCAACATTGATGGTTGAATCAGTCAATATAAAATCAGTCCAAAAGGAATTTACATCTGAAGTTCAGAGATAGTCAAGATTCCATACCTAAATTTTCCTTGGTAATCCCAGAATCCCATTTATCCTGAGGAAATGATGTTTATTCTAAACCTTGGCTCCCATCTGATGATGGTGATGGTCTAACGCAGCTCAACTGATGCCTCTGGCCCATAACGTGGGCCATCCTTCCCAGTTGACGCACCAAGTTTTCCTATAAAAACACATAAAGAATTAGTTGTCTGACATCAGCAATGCATTAACTGTTAGTATTCAACCCATATAACATCAGCATCATGCAAAAACAATAATTTATTCATTAGTTATAAAAATCACTCATCAACATCTACCACCAAAACAGTAACATTTTCATTACATCATACCATGAGTACTAACACCCATGATATGCTTATACATGCTTTTAGAAATATGTTTCAGGTGTACTTACCCATTGCTGCTATTTATTTGTCATTATTTTGCAATACTTACAATACCCAGCTGATTGTTGAAAGTAAACAAACACCTGTCATAACCACAATCCATATAACTGATGCACTGGATATCTTGATGTCGTCTGCTGTCTATTGCTATCTCTTGATTGGCCAAAGTGATTGATGATACTGCGCATGCTCAAGGGCGCCAGGTTCAAATCTATGGGACTTTCTTATGGAGATTTCCTTTAGGAATATTATTGGAATATTGTGGATACGACTCAGATATGTTGCAGCCTAGAAGAAGAATTCATAATATTAATGTCATCAACATTTGACTATGGAAATCCTAACTATTAGTAAAAGTATCAAATTATCAATTCAAATCAACCGCCAAACTCACACCTTGTATATCGGTAGTTTGATATATCGCCGATAGATGGCTACCCAGAATACATTAATGTAAATTAGACATCTATATCAATGATCACCGGCCTTTTGGGTAGCAATCGTCACTCAACTCAGTCTCCAGGGTGAGCCCAGTTACCAACGCAATCAACATTGCAGGTACACTGTCATTTTGGCATCGGAACACTGCTATAATGCAGCTGCCACGCCAAAGGCCCACTTGTACACCGGAACACTGCTATAATGCAGCTACCATGTACTACCTGGTTTTCTAGTTGTTTCTAAAATCTTTTTCTTTTTAATTTCAGAGTGATCAAGTAATTACAGCTCAACTTAGAGTTTCTTTTATTAAAGTCATTTAGTGTTTTCATCGCTGCGCGACAAAAAGTAAGTCATAGTTAAGACTATGAATATTTAAATTGTGTTTAGATGTGTGTGTAAAAAGAAATTGCTGGGGTATGAATTTATTTTATTTTATTTTGAATAAATGCTATTATTTTTAATCTAACCTATGTGTTCTAACTCTTTGCTACCCTGTCGTATACCCAATCTTTAAGAAGTACATTTTTTAAACAAAATGATACCTTAATTTTCATCTTTTTCTAAAAAGAAATATAATTCAACTTTGTTGAATCTTCTCATTGGCATCCCTTGTGGGGAACGACAGAGAGCGAAGAGTTTCCTCTCTCGCATACCACAGTAGTTTTTTTTTACGAGTAGTTGTTGTGTCCTCGCGAAATGTCGAGCCATTCGGAAGACGAAGGTCATCCGGGCGGCTCTAGACAACAGAACCCTCCGAACAGGGGCGGCCGACGTGGACGAGGAGCCAGGGGACAAGGAGTCCCACGCACGATGGAAACACGTGCCAATTCTCGTCGGGTAATACCTGTTGATCCAAATGTTTCTTTAGATTTGAGAGAGCAAGTGCGAAATTCACTTGAAAGAAGTGCTGCGGACCCTCGTATAGGTGCATCTGGTATCGATCGTGATTTTGCCGATACGCGTTCGGAAGCAGGCGAGCAAGTTCAGGAAGAAATTCCATTCGAAGACGAAGTTCGAACTAGTTTTCGTGAATTAAGGGCTCGGGAACAATTTTCTAAACGTCGAACGGATGACCACGAGGAACGTATTCAAGCATTGGACGAGATGTGCAAGCAGCTAGAACGATTAAATACGCAATTTTCAAACACGGCGTCACGTCATGCACAAAAGCTTCATACTCATGATGAGGATATTGAATTTTTGTCTGAAGGTTTAGAATCATGTCAAAATGAGATAAAATTGAACAGTCGGTTGATGAAATCGTTTGAGAAAACGACGGAATTACAAACTAGAGCAGTTACAGAGTTAAGTTCACGCCAAGAAAATTTAGAAGCACGCGTCGACAATCAAAGATCCGAAATTCAACAATTAATGCGTAATGGTGGTGCTAACGGTGTTACAAATAATGGCTTACCAAAAGTCAAATTTGATTTGCCTACGTTCAGCGCGGCTCCTTATGATCGCCCATGCCGTTATTTGGAGAACATTATACGTTATTGCAAGCTCATGCATTTCAGTGAAGAAGTACTTCGTCTTACAATCGGTCAATCTTTGAAAGCCGCGGCGCGGGATTGGTGGGAATATGTATCGCCTAGTGTGTCAAATCTTGATCAATTTGCAGCAAAATTCAAAGCACAATATTGGAATTCCTCAATACAAGAGAAAATTAGACGCAAGCTTGA
Source organism: Eretmocerus hayati (assembly GCA_029851415.1). Taxonomy (NCBI): domain Eukaryota; kingdom Metazoa; phylum Arthropoda; class Insecta; order Hymenoptera; family Aphelinidae; genus Eretmocerus; species Eretmocerus hayati. The sequence continues at coordinate 48,137,742 of CM056744.1, forward strand.
ATTTGGCTATTATGAAGCCAAAGGCAATTACAGCCGTAGTGAATACGTTATGCGTATATATAATGAAGTAAAGCAGCTTTCTGATGCACCGAGTGATCTATCAATTATTGAACGATTTTCTAAGCATTTTGATGAAAATATCCAGCAGTCAATTTTGATGAGAAACCTTGAGTCAATAGACGATTTAATTAAATTATTGGATACAATCGATAACGCTGGTGTATTAAATTCGTCATCGGGAACTACGCGTTATGTCAATTTCCATGATACTGATCGACGGTTCAGTTCAAGAAATAACAATTCAGCATCAAAGCAAGATAACGAGCAGGAATCACCACGTGCTAAGTCAAATTTTAGGGATGATTTTCGAGCATCTACACCCCAAAATAACAAAGGCATTAGTCAGAAAAATCCTGCCAATCCTGCGTCTCGGCCATATAATAATCGCGACGATGAAAGCCCTAAGAAATTATTACAACGACCGAAACCAGATGCACGAAATAACCGCGAGGTAAATAATATTTCTGATGCATATATAGTAGAAGAGGAGGATGAAGATGAATCATCAGCCGATAGCCCCAACGATTCGGAAAACTCCGACTCGTTGCATTGAGCAAAGAACGCCCATGTGAAATCCGTAATAATAAATCCAATTCCAGTGCAACGAAAAAAGTTGAAAGGCGTTTTAAAAAAAATCAGTTCAAAAAGGAACTAAAAAGAATTATTGTTGATCAAAAAGTCGAAGGATGTGAGACCGTCCCGGCTGATCTGTCAAATCATTTTACTGTAGAACAAATTGTTCCGGTATATCCAAATAAAAGCGACGTTTCGGAGACTTCTGAGTTCAAGGTTGAGGAGCTGACTAGGCAATGCTCGGAAAGTGGAGTTTTAAGCACATTAGTTTCTAAAGACGAAAGGGATGAGACTGTGACGATTAAGTGTTGTTCTGAAGGGGTGCTGAGTCGAGTCGTAGGGCGACAAACTGCTCCGACTAGATTGACTGCAGACACGACCAGGGGACAAACGTCCGAAAGTACAGTATTATTGCCGATTAGGTTTGGTTACGAGGGTGTAGATAGCTTTATGAATACGAATTTTGCCGAAAAGAAATTAACAGTTGGACAGATTTCTCCGGCGTTCGGCCAAGTATGTGTTATTTTTTCAAATCCAAGAGAAGAGTTGCTTAATGAAGAAGAATATGTTAGTTCTTATGTAAGAAAAGAACCAACTGAATGCCCTGAAATTGTGATTAGTATTAATGGGATTTCAATCTCGGCCTTGATTGACACTGGTAGTAAATTAACTTGTCTTTCCGCTGAAGTATATGAGAATAATTACGAATTGTGGAAGAAATTTCCTACTTTACCTTTAACAAACATGCAAGCTACTGGTTTTACTGGAGAAAAATCTGTAAAATTAAAGAAGCAATTGAGAGCCCAGGTGTCAATCCAGGGGACTCTCATTGAAGTAGATTTTTTTGTGGTGCCCAAGTTAGCAAGGAATAGTATATTTGGAATTGAAACTTTAAAGGATTTGGGCACACTAATAAATGTAAAGACTGATACAATAATATTTGATATCAATGGCAAAAGTCATGAAATTCAATATGTAAAATCTTCCATAAGTGAAAGTGAACTTAAAGATACTAGACAAAAATGCATCAATTCAGTAAATGAAATTTTTGAGAGTGACGAGGAAGTACCGCCAGTGTGTCAAGAAGAGGTGATTTATATTTTATCTGATGAGGAGATTGATAAAAAAGTAGACAAAATTTCTGTTTTGAATTCTCAAGAAAAGGATAAATTAAAGGTAATATTGAGAAAGTTTTGAAGGTAAGAAAAATATTGGTGCTGATACTCTGAGTAGAATTCAGATAAATGAGGATAAAATGGAACCATCTCAAGATCTTTCAATTTGCGAGATTTTAGCACGTAAACCATCCAATGATCTGAGACAGAAATTAAAAAATCTGAGTTTTGAACAAGCAAAAGATGTTCGCCTTAAGCCAATAATTGTTAAACTACAAGAGTCTCATGAATTCAAGGATTATACACTAGTAGATCAAGTTTTACAAAAGAATAGTAAAATCGTTTTACCACAGAGTTTAGCCAAATTATTTGTGAAAGAAATACATGAAGTCTATGGACACATAGGTGGTAGAAAATGTGAAAAAATGATAGAGCAAGATTTTACAAGCTACAAATTACGAAAAATTATTGCTGAATTAGTTAGGGTATGTGATTCATGCCAACGCAACAAAATTTATAATCAGCATGTGAGCGTAGAATCTCGGCCTGTTATTCCTGATGGACCGCATGATTTGATATCTGTAGATTTTTTTGGGCCATTACCAACATCACGAGGTGGAGTTAAACACATTTTTGCGGTAATGGATGTCTTCACAAAGTATTTAGTTTTATACCCAGTAAAAAATGCAACCACAAAGACAGTATTGAGAAAAATTTGTGATGATTATATTCCCAAATATGGGTGCCCAAAGAGAATTCAAGCAGATCATGGTGCGCAATTCACGTCAAAAGCTTGGATAAAAAGATTGCAACAAGAAGGTATTATTGTAGTTTATTCTAGCATACGTCACCCTGCTTCCAATAATATTGAAAGATATATGAAAGAATTGGGAAATTTCTTTAGAGTACTTACGTCCGGAAACCATAAAAATTGGGCTCGATGGACAGATTTTATCCAAACAATTATCAATGAATCATTTCATTCCACTACTGAATTTACGCCGATTGAATTGCAAATGGGCATAAAACCATCTCGATTTTGGGAAAAGTGGGTAAAAATAGAAAAACCTATAGATTTACCATATGATCAAAAGTTGGCACTCGTTGCAAATTTTATATCTCAGAAAGGTCAAAAAAGGGCTTCGAAAATTAATCTGAAAAATAAGTTTACCAAATTTAATATAGGTGATGAGGTATTAGTTAAGGCATGCAATATGTCTGTGGCTGAGCAAGGCATAATGGCAAAGTTTTGTCAATTATATGAAGGACCTTATATAATTGAGAAATCATTTAACGATATTACTTTCCTGTTAATTGATTCTGAAACGAAAATCCAACGGGGAAAATTTCACGGTTCATTATTAAGGCCATACTATCGACGCAAATTGTGAATAGAAAATGCTTTAATATTTCTTTTAGATGGCCAACACTTCAAACAAGCGTATGCGCCAAAGACGAAATAGAAAATTAAAACGGGTCCTCGTCGAGCTTCAAAGACTCACAAAACTGGTTGAGGAACTGACTCCTCGCCGAGAATTGCCAGGAACATCGAGGTCAGATCGGGAAAATGATCAATCAGAAAGAGAAGGCTTTTGGGAAAATCTATCAACAGAAGTGCTAAGAACCGAATTTGGAAAAATAACTATATAGTTGTAATGTCTGTGCTGTCCTCTAGGCTAATAAAAATATTTTTTTCTTGGTTAACAACCAAAAATTTCTTTCTTTTTCCACCTCAGGACATGGGTTTTAGGAAAATCAAGAAAGCTGTTGCTAAAATCAAAGAACCTAAAGCCAAGAAACTGTTGGAAAGGTATAAAGAATGTGTGAAGGAAATTATTACGTTACAAATTCAAAGTAGAGCAAGAGCCAGAGCTCGGTTTAATGAGTTAGTGCAATTATATCACGGAAAGAAATCAGTTGAAGGTGAAATCGCGAAGATCCGTGAAGAATTTGATAATCCAGAATGTAGAAAAAAGTATTATGTTAGCAAAGGATATATTGTTAAAAGGAAAAGTTGATTTAAACATTAAATTTGAATAACAGGATTTGTTTTATCTTTCATGTCCTGGGGTAAACCAAAAGTTTTCATGGGATAAGGTTGTCGAAAATTTTGTTTTTTTTTAGGTATCAAAATGAGTCAAAGAGATCTTGAACAAGAACTGCAAAGAGCAATCCAATACTGGGTCAGAGAACAAAATCACCATCGGATTCTAATTGCAAATTTGCAGCGCGATTTGAAATTCTATAAAATGATATATGGACATGAAAAGAATGTGTATAAATTAGCTGAATTATTTTATGATAAAGAAGTATCTGAAAAACCGTTGCCTCAAATCATCGAGTTATTAGTAGAGGACCATTTAGAAGAAATGGAAGTTGTTGAAGAATCTGGTCGATTTGATAAATATAAGTTGGAAAAGAAACATTTTGATTTAAATAATAATGATGTAGACGACACAGAGGAGGTCCTAAGTAATCTTGATAGGTTTTTGAATCCAAGTTTAAGGCAAAAGGTCAAGTTATTGATCGAATATGATAAGAAAATGAATCAGTATTTAAAATTAAGGGAATTCCATGATCTGAGGGAGATGGAAAGAAATGTAAAATTGCATCATTTGTACCATGGAAAAACAATTGCCAAGGAAGCAATATTGAAGATTAGAAAGTATTTTGCTTACATCAGAATTCAAGAATATGTGAAAAAAGGTTTTGTTGTCAAAACAAATAGAAAATGAGTTGAATTAGTGTATGTATTATTTTTTTTAAAATCCCCCTTGAATGAAGTTGATTTAAATTTTCTGATCCTCAAAATTTACCCCAACTGCAAGGGGACTATGCAGCGCTCAGCTTTTGGGGGTGATTTTAAAATAGTAAATTTATCGCGGCTCTAGAGGTATAATTTAAAGTTGTGATTTAGAATTTAGTTTGACTTTTTTAGATTATGTTATAATTTTCCATTTTCTTTACCTGAAAGAAAATAAGTAAGATTAATTTGAGCTAACAGGGTTCCAAATTCAATATAGAATATACTAAAAGACCTTACCGGTAAATTGATGACCAAACCATACCAAAATATGATGATATTGATCCATCGATGAAATCCATCCATCGATGAAACTCAAACAACTATTGGATGCAAAAGCAGGAGGCTGGACATCTTATCAGGTAATCAGGTTGCTCAATCTGGACATCTGGCACCAGGTAATATCAGGAACATGAAACAAATACAAGAATTAGTATCTGAATGTATATTTTATTTTATTAGTAAGAAAAGAAATGTTAATAATAGAAAAGAGTCATGCGAAAGCCATTCATTCAGTTTCATTCATTCAGATCTTATTCTCAATGGTCTGTCAGTACATAATTTTGCACAAATAATCTCACAGCCATCAGCTGATAATAGTTTACACTAACTCAACATTGATGGTTGAATCAGTCAATATAAAATCAGTCCAAAAGGAATTTACATCTGAAGTTCAGAGATAGTCAAGATTCCATACCTAAATTTTCCTTGGTAATCCCAGAATCCCATTTATCCTGAGGAAATGATGTTTATTCTAAACCTTGGCTCCCATCTGATGATGGTGATGGTCTAACGCAGCTCAACTGATGCCTCTGGCCCATAACGTGGGCCATCCTTCCCAGTTGACGCACCAAGTTTTCCTATAAAAACACATAAAGAATTAGTTGTCTGACATCAGCAATGCATTAACTGTTAGTATTCAACCCATATAACATCAGCATCATGCAAAAACAATAATTTATTCATTAGTTATAAAAATCACTCATCAACATCTACCACCAAAACAGTAACATTTTCATTACATCATACCATGAGTACTAACACCCATGATATGCTTATACATGCTTTTAGAAATATGTTTCAGGTGTACTTACCCATTGCTGCTATTTATTTGTCATTATTTTGCAATACTTACAATACCCAGCTGATTGTTGAAAGTAAACAAACACCTGTCATAACCACAATCCATATAACTGATGCACTGGATATCTTGATGTCGTCTGCTGTCTATTGCTATCTCTTGATTGGCCAAAGTGATTGATGATACTGCGCATGCTCAAGGGCGCCAGGTTCAAATCTATGGGACTTTCTTATGGAGATTTCCTTTAGGAATATTATTGGAATATTGTGGATACGACTCAGATATGTTGCAGCCTAGAAGAAGAATTCATAATATTAATGTCATCAACATTTGACTATGGAAATCCTAACTATTAGTAAAAGTATCAAATTATCAATTCAAATCAACCGCCAAACTCACACCTTGTATATCGGTAGTTTGATATATCGCCGATAGATGGCTACCCAGAATACATTAATGTAAATTAGACATCTATATCAATGATCACCGGCCTTTTGGGTAGCAATCGTCACTCAACTCAGTCTCCAGGGTGAGCCCAGTTACCAACGCAATCAACATTGCAGGTACACTGTCATTTTGGCATCGGAACACTGCTATAATGCAGCTGCCACGCCAAAGGCCCACTTGTACACCGGAACACTGCTATAATGCAGCTACCATGTACTACCTGGTTTTCTAGTTGTTTCTAAAATCTTTTTCTTTTTAATTTCAGAGTGATCAAGTAATTACAGCTCAACTTAGAGTTTCTTTTATTAAAGTCATTTAGTGTTTTCATCGCTGCGCGACAAAAAGTAAGTCATAGTTAAGACTATGAATATTTAAATTGTGTTTAGATGTGTGTGTAAAAAGAAATTGCTGGGGTATGAATTTATTTTATTTTATTTTGAATAAATGCTATTATTTTTAATCTAACCTATGTGTTCTAACTCTTTGCTACCCTGTCGTATACCCAATCTTTAAGAAGTACATTTTTTAAACAAAATGATACCTTAATTTTCATCTTTTTCTAAAAAGAAATATAATTCAACTTTGTTGAATCTTCTCACGAAATCCGTGAAATTTTGCTGATAGCAACTCAGTTCATCTGCTTATATCTTTTTTTGGATGCATCCTAGCCTCATGAAACCACTGGGATCGTGTTCAGCGGTTCAAAATACATTGAAAAACCTCTTTTGATATAATTTTCTACCAATCGGGACGAAGCAGCGGCGGTATCATCAATTTGAAAATTTTGCAAAAAAGCCGAAAAACGTTGTTTTTTCTAAAATCAGTAATTTGCGTTTTAAAAAAAATCCTGACGTGTAGGGTCAAAACGGGTTTCGGGATCGGTTTCTACGTCGAAAAATACATAAGAAAATCTTTGTCTGGTCAATGCGATATTTCGGACCCAAAATTTTGTCGAGCAGTGATATCAATTCACATCAATTGAGAAATATTTTTTTTTTTTCAGATTAACACCAATCAATATCAAATGTATCATTCAAGATATGCATCTATAGGTTCATCACCAATACGCATAATCAATTTTTATACGTGTTCTTTTTCGTGAAGAAAGTGCCATTATAAGTTCATGTACACAAATTTGTAATAAAGAGAGCATACTACACAACTTGAGTTGCTGCTCATTTGACTTTCAAAACTTAAAAAATACAATGAGTTCATCGAGCATCAATTATTGAAAGAGCGCGAAATCTTCCATTTATTAGAACATAATAATAGTTCAATGAATTTCTTCAAAATGGATCTTGTTCTTTCGTTTAAAATGTTTTATACAAGATGATGAAAAAATTTACGAGTAAAAGTAATTAATAAAGTATATATCAGTGAGACCGCTTAGAAAAACGAAATATAGACTCGAGAACAAACGCTTTGCATCGTATTATTACGGTATAGCAACACATTAAGTTGCTCATACAGTCCATACTCATACGAATCATGATATTTGATAGAGGGGGTACTTCTGACTGTTGCGCCATCAGCTGCTAATGCATCTCCAATAGCATAGCACAGCTGCGAAGCATTAAGTTTGGAGACTCACAGAATTAGTCTACTGTGGAACGACAGTATCTTGCGGGGAACGGGAGAGAGAAGGAAAGAAAGAAAGAGAGAAATAGAGAGCGAGAGAGAGAGAGAGAGAGAGAGAGAGAGAGAGAGAGAGAGAGAGAGAGAGAGAAAGGAAGAGGGGGTGGGGGTAGCAATATAGATCTACTACTTGGCCTGATGTCGTGTGGTAAGCATTGCGATTGAACTGAGTGGGGGGGGGGGTATAATAGGTTCATCACCTTCGTTGCACCGATCTCTGTACATTGGGTAAGAAAGGGGGGGGGGGCGATAGCTCCACTACCTTGACTGAGCCAGTGGTGAGGTGGGTGGTGGTGTGGTTTGTTTACGTTTTCGCCAAAGCGCTACTGGTACTACTGACGTTTTGAATACGAAAGCACACCTCAGCACTGGTGAATGTCAGTCGACCGATGAGAGATCTGGAATTCACCAGAAATCGCAAGTCTCTTAGAACTACACTACCGGTCAAAAGTTCAAGCTCACCCACATTTTCTTCCAAATTTTGTAAGTCGAATCACTCGGCCCAATTGGACCGTAGAGGACTCTCCCGGAGCTCATTTTGGAGGTTTTTTCACGTACTTTAAGATAGCATTATCAATTTTTATACGCACGGATCGGGGTCTTTCCAATTTGAGCTCGCAAAAGTGTCGATTTCAACGATTTCAGAGAGAATCTTTTGGCTCGTGCCAATTTGGGCCACATGAATGTTTCAATATAGGAGTTGTGAGATACGACAGTACAAGTCTAGAGCTTCAAAATACGTTTTCGAGCGTCCCTTCACTTCACTGCTAATCCGAGCTATGACATAATCATTGGGCGGTGATTTCTCGCTAAAAATAGCATTCCAATTTGAGAGAGATACAGAGATGCATTTTTTAGGAAGTTTAACCATCAATTCTGTTATCTATCATTTTCCTCTTGTCATTTTTGAATACAGGTGCCAGTTTTTGCGAAAAATCTTCCTTCGGAGAAACTGTCATATCTCGGACCGTGAGTCGCGTAGAGGAACGTTCATGAAGGCTTTTGAAGCTCTAGACTTGTACTCTTGTATCCCCCAACTCCCATATTGGAACATTTATGTGGCTCGAATTGGCACGAGCCAAAAGATTTTCTCAAAAATTGTCAAAATTGACACTTCACTAATCTCAAGTTGGAAAGATCCCGATCTTGCAGTCGAGAATACAGTAGAACTGACCGGTTTTCCACGTCCTGGGACGAAGGTATCGAATTCAGAAAAGATCTTTCGAAGCTCATTATTTTCTGTGAGAATCTTCGCAGCCTCCGCCATACTCTTCTTTCCTGCCTTTGAGAAGTAATCCATGTTTAGTTTATTCTTTTCACGTTCTCGTCTCTTGGCGTGTTCAGCCCTCTTGGAAACTTTTTTATAACTCTTATTCTTCATCTTATCTTGTGGTCTACCTCTCTTCCCTAATTTTTCACTTCTATGAGAACCTGCATGATAGTTACGATCATTAGATGAACAAATCTGTATTTTTTGCAGTCACGGCTTTACAATACCTTCATCGGATGACTCAGACGAATTTTCAGTTCCCTCTCTCTTTTTATCTTTCTTGATTCGTTTCGATCGAGGTGGCGCTTCACTATCTTTCTCTTCGCGGTGTTCCCGTTCAATGGTCTCCTTAGGAGATGGAATCTCTTCATCACCTGAAAAGTAATCAAATTCAAACAGCATATAATATTAGGAATGAAAATTGAATAATTCCAGTCCCTAATGAGAGGTTTCGGAATGAGTGACCTCATATTTCTTGGCAACTCACCTCCATCATCTGGAAATGGTACCACTCCATCAATCAGATCATCGTTTGCATTGACCGACTCAGAATATTTTCGTTTCATTTTTTGGATTGATTCATCTTTACTCTTGAGACTCTTATTCTGCGGTAGTACATCTGAAACAGTCCTTTTTTCTATGTGTTCTGCAATGTTTTTCAAATTTTGATATTTCCCTATGCGTAGGTAATAGGAAGCATGTACCCATCAATCGCCTCATCTCACCCTTTAATTTTGCAATAGCCGCTGCTTTATTAGGAGCGTTCTGCACAAGCTCTATCAATTTACTCTGCCAGAATGGTACATCTCCTTTTAGGGGAAGTTCGCCGTCATCATCAAATTTGAGACTGTGTCTAGCCTTCACACTTTCCAAAAAAAATCCATCGGCTTCGGTTACTTCTCGTGTCTTGTTCTACAATGAAATGGCAACTCATTACATGTCCAATGTAGCTTCCGACTGGTATGGTGACTCGACTCTCCTCCCTTCCAATTCCACCGCATCCCTAGACACGGCTCAGGGAAATCAACTTATTCGCTTGTTTAAACGAATAAAGGTGGGAGCTACATCACACACGAGCCCTCCCCCCTCTCCCAATCACGAGGAATCGCAGGGAATGAGGAGTACCATGTCCTTGACAAGCAAACAGAACTAGTTTCAACAGATTATTCTTGAAATACATATTCAATCTCGTCAATGAAATTACGAAGATTCCATGTCAAGTCTATTTGAAAAATCTGCAAGATTGAAAATAGTGGTTGAATATCTTGACGGGCATGCATTCATCTACAATTACAAATACGCTGCTCAAAGAGATTAGCAGGATGCTTTCTCTCAGCAATATAGTCACAGAGTCATTTAAATTAATGAGAAATGTGGAAAGCTGATCATATCCAAAAATCATGATTGGAATTCCCACAAAATATTCTCATTTTTTATGTGGTCCAATACATTTCAGTCGTCCTTCATATTACACTCATAATCAATGTACAATATTGTTATATTCATAGAATTTCATCGTTATTAAGATGAACTTGATTGATAAACATTTTAACGGAATTATATTAAAACTATCAACGCAGACTCAGTAAATCTGAAATGGGATTTTCTGAGTGAGATTCGTACTGTAATTGAGGGAAACTTCTTATCGAGTTTTGAGAAGAAATATACCTTGGAACGTGATCAAGATGAGATTTCCGGCACATGATTCGAATCGTCGAGAAGAATATCGTTTGAATTATATTCCAACGAATCCTAGGAGAAATGGTGTAGAATGTGGAGAACTATTCGTCTACTTCATTGCAAGATTGATGGATGAGTTGTAGAAGTAGATATGAGGAAAAAATTAAATTTAGATGAAATTTTAATTGTGTACCTCGATTTATGTTCTCGAGTAAACGTTTAGGGTAATTGGAATGATCTAGACTTTAGTTTATTGAGTAAGATTAATCGTTTGGTTGAGGCGAAGTTTTGATACAGTAGTTGGTTTATACACGATGAGAATGCAGTTCTTGGTGGAAATTTAGTATTCTGAGAGGAAAATTAGATTTCAATCAGAAAAATTGATCTCACATTTGCTGCACCGAAATTAAAGCTTTCTCTTAAGAGAAAGCAAAATAGTCTCACATTTTAATCGTCACTATACCTGTTGTTTTGATCGGCCTCTACTTTTCCTTTTCTTCTTGACAGCAGTACAATCTTCTGATTCAGAGTCAGACTTCGATTCTTCTTTCTTCTTTGTCTTGACGAGTATGTGAAAAAAATGACATGAGTAATTAATTCCATTTCCGTTATATCAACAGAGCGCTATTACATAAAAGGAAATTCTACTGAAATTTCATTTCCAATCATTCATACGTCATTCTTACGTTATCATCACTTCCGCAACCGATAATAATAACTTCAAAATATGTCCATGTCCATGGTGGTTGAGTTATAATGGATGGACTGATTTCTTAAGAAATATACGAAGATCCTATGCTAAACAAATAACGCATCAATTCTCACCATTGCTCTCCTCTTTCTAGTGGACTTTTTCTTCTTCTCCCCATTGTTTTTTGATTTAACTGGGCTCTCACTAACATCCTCGGTGTCAGATAACGATTTACGACTGCTCCTTTGCTTTTTTTTCGAACGTGTCAATTCAGGGACCTGCAATAGATCCAAAGACACTCTTGCATCCCTCAAAATACAGCTCGTCAACAATTATGTGATTAACACTTATACTTCACAAGCAAAATGAAAACATTAAAAGAAAAGTTCTGATAACTCGGTTTTATCTGAAGCTTCCAGTTAACGAAAAAAGCAGAGTGTGGAAAGTTCTCAAATCTGTTATCTACTTTTGTCGTAGACGTTGGTTCACTGAACCTATTGACATGCTCCCTAACTTGAACATTCTCACGTATGAGTATGGTAAAAGCGTCGTTTGTGAATGTCAACTCATCAACGGCAGATTTCATCATTCAACCTTTACATTTACCATATTTATACTACAATTAAGAAAATTGGGGAGCCTGTCAATAGACTCAGCAACTGTCTACGGCATCAGTATATGACGACACAGGCTTGAGATTCTTCCACTTTCTGCTCTGCTCTCGAGCTGCATGTTTCACATGAATTGACAATCTTCCTTCTTTACATTTTCCTCTCACTGTACACACGTCTACCAAGAGTGAACAATCTCCTCGTTCGAATAATCGTCTGTGCAAGAGAGAGAATAGCTCCACTGGCAAAATTCATGGACGACCCTGAAGACGGACATTCCTCAAAGACCTAAAAAAATGCTTCGTTTTAAGCAAATGATTGAGTATGAGCATTTTTAGTAAGAGATTGTTTCTGTGCGGTCATGGCTGGATTCCAAATGAATCCCGCGATCCATGAGCCCCTGTACACTGTCAATTTTTTTCTCTAAACTGAATCTATCCCGTTTTCACGCCCAACGACAACGATCTTACAGGCTTTCGACCCGGACTTTTGTCATAATTTTGAGGATGTTTCAAACTCATATGAAAAGTCGAATCAGCAAATTTCAAGGTTTCTTTGCGAGGTCTACAGCAATTGTTGTACTGCGTCAATACACGTAGGAGCTGTATCATTCATCCCATTAATCATCAGGTTGTTCATTCAGTGAAACAAAAAATGATAGATCAACAAAGATGATGCGGCAAACTCGAGCCGGTGTGTGTACCGCATCTGGTGGCGCGTGCATTTCTCCAAAAGATGGATATACATTAATCGAATTGAACATGTGCAACTGGGGATTGCTTCGCGAGACCGATACCATTTTCAGGAATATGGAGAATATGACCGTCAATTCAAAGACTTTCTGTGATTTCATAGATGAAAGAGGAATTTCAAGAATCTTATAAGATTCCGAAGGTTTCTAAGGCGATTAGAAACCCCGGTTTATGTGTAATGATGGCAATGAACCTCATAGTAGTCGAACGCTTCAAGTATCAGATTTTATTCCGCAGAACAGCCGAGATGATGTGGTCATGGCGTTTGGAACTTCACTGAGATTACGTGAGCAGAGGCTTTATGATCAGCGACGAGATATCATTCGTACAATCGTCTAGAGCAAGCTTCTTGACCAGAAAGCATCGAAATCGATCATCATTCTCCCACGAGTGCCATCTTATGATGATATCATCTTGGTTCAATCCGTTCACTATCTTATTCCCTCGAAAGCCAAGTTTCTAAGTTCAACTTCAAAAGATCCTGGCATCCTGAGACTAGTTCAAAAATATCAAATTCATTCTGGAGGCTTGAATGACAAAAAAATTGTCCGCGTGCCCATGCATTGCTCAAGGGCCTTTCAAACGTGATTTGCTGAAAGCACTCTGGATAGCGTAACCTTCAACTATATTCACTGAATAAAATGATGAAATCACTCAGTAAATCAATCAAAATTCTATGGGATATTCTTTTTGCTGCTCGAATGCATCGAACCCTGTTATTATCAGCTCTTGGGATTAGAAAGGGGAAGAGAAAAACCATGAGATCGGATTTCTTGATAATGCGATTCTCTCGTTTATAACTTTCATCGATTGATGGACGTTATTTTTCCATTTGAGGATTTATCCTCCAAGTCCTAAGTGTTAAAACTTTCTCTCGAACAACGCAATTGAGCCCTATTTCTTATGACCCTGCTGCTGAAGTTATTATTATGATGGTGGCTCAACCCATCCTCTATATTAAACATTCCAGGCGCATCCAAATTTGTCGCGCTAAGAAATTTCCAGTTTGATTCAAAATACGTAGCAAGATACCTTCCAACCAACACATTCAAATTGGGACTCTAAAAAGAATTTGTAAACAGGTCAATGAGCTGGGCGTAAGGTAACTGTCCCTTGTATGGCACACCTCAAACTGGGAGCACGAAAAAGTTCATCGATATTTCGCCGAAGAATGTTGAAACATGCCTGTTTTTCTTTCGATATAGTTGAGAAATGTCACAAAGATTTAAATAGATGGAATATCAATCGTAGATAAGTGGATATTAATTTTATATTAATTAAAAATAGTGGCAGAGAGTAGGTTCCAATTATGGGACAGAATGCTTGACCCATATACGTGCTGTCCCACGCCCGATGTCCGTATCATGGGACACCAAGAATACCAAGCATTTGAGTGTGCGTAATTCGTTTCCGAGAGTTTGACAGCCATTTTCCACGTAATTTGAGCCGCCAAATCGATTGAGCATAGTCGTTTACGTCTAAAGCTTGGCATTTCATAGTTATAAACAAGTTTCAGTGCAAAATTACGAATTTCTGCAATTATCCTGAAAATTTGACATTTTCATAAGAAAAGTGAAGAGATCAAAGCTGTAGAACGCGACATTCTCTACATTAAAGGTCCTTACGAGTTTCCCGGAAAATCCAAGCCGAAACCAGAAAAAAGGCAAATGAGTCAGCCAAGCACTATTCTCCTCGTGAGATTCCATTTTGAGCGCATGGAATCAGTTTTCGGTAGTTTTCTGGTTTTCGCTTGAATTTTCCGGGAAACTTATCCTAGAAAGCTGAACCAAATGAAAGAGGCCAACTAAGGTCAACTAACCCAACCCCAACCAATCGTAACCACTTTGAGAACAAAATTTTCAAGTTATTGAGTGATGCATATAGAGTATCCATTCTCTTCATCAAAAAACTAACGTCATCCTCAGACATCTGTTTCTGTAACTAATACTTCTTCATTTATAATAGTCTGATTGTTATAAACATGATACAATCCCACTCTAGAATTTCATCCCAAAATTAATATTGGTATGATTCAGACTTTTGTACTGGTGCTGCTAAAAACTTGAGCTTGGAAAATCAATTCTTTGAATTTGAATAATTGATTTATCTGACAAACTCAAGAATAAATTTTTGAAGGATGTGATGATGCTTGAAAGAATTTATTGTAGTAAAGAAGAATCAGTTTAAGTGGTCAACGCCTCAGATTCCATTATTTCTGAAATATCTACTCATACAGAGTAGGGGTTCAGAGGCTGGAGTTTGTTCACCAAGTTGAAGTGATCAAGGTTTCTTTAATTGGTACAATGTAAAGATCTGATCAAGAGCAGCAAGAGCGCAAAGTCACATTGGGTATTTTGTGCAAATACGAGGTTGAATATTTTGACTCCACCATCTTGACAACCTGAACATATCGAACTCAGAAATTACTTGTAAATTTTTGTGGTCTGAAAATGACTCTCTTTGCATATGATTAAATTTCCCAAGGACTAATTCACAGAAAAACTAAGCAAATTCCAGAATGAGCAGTAGTCCTCATCCCAAAAGGCTTTGTTCTATAAAGTAGAATGAACATGAACCCTCTTTGTTTGTATTAATAAGTTTCTTGCGACAATTACTCCCATTGAGAAGATAGGATACTAATGAATTGGAGATATTATTGCATTCAAAGATCTCATGGGCAGGGATAACTTGAGGCAAAGGCTGCAAGCCTTTCCCATGCTTTTACCTAAACTCAAGCGCTTTGATTGCTTGACTCAGAAATAATAGAGAGGGATTGACCCTCACAACAAGGGATAAGATACTAAAGGATCTCTAGTATATGACTTATTCACTTTCTTTGCACTTCAATAACTTGGACAAGAGGCTGAGGCGTGTATGACATTGGTGTGTCAGGAACACATCCTTCGTCGAATGGCAATGAAGCCAATCTAGTGTTCACACTCTCACAAGCTTTGTATTTTCCGTTCCTCAGGAAATATATTTGGTGCCACCAGTTTTGAATAATAAGGCTGCTCCCATATCTGACAAGGAAGGTCCATACAACACAAGTCTTCTCATCAGAAGCAGGTGACTTTGAGATTATGAGGGCAGACATAGATAATATTCAGATTAACTTGTCATACTGAGTTATTCGACTTCACGTAGGCTTCATGATTGCTTCAAAGCTTGTTCGGACACTTTTGAGTTCAGAAACGTCACCCGAACGCGGCAGAAAACCTTGTACAAAGTGTCCCATTTGCTGGGTACAGATGCACCTGGGAAATGAAACACCGAACAAGCTGTCCCATAGCTACGGACATCTGAGCCACCGCGGTACATGGAATGAAACATTGTTATATTACAAGAATCTCACTGAAATACAGCTCAAATCAATCGGATTCAAGAAGAATAACATCTAATTAATCGTTTTCAGGCAATTCTGCACGGCTAACAATTGATTTGTTCATTTACTGAGGATAGTTTGTCGGGCACTTTCATGCCCGATGACGGGCCGGAGCAAACAGTAGATCGCAGTCGAGAGCACTGATCAGCTTCACACACTATTATAAAATCAAATGAGAGTTCTGGAATCGTGAATCTTTTTTTAATCAGTTCGCCAATATCAATAGTTGACCTCTGAGTTATGACTTAGTGTCGAGGTGCAATAGTTTTTTCGGAAAAATCGATTTTCATTACGTGTTCCATAGATACGTACAATGTGCCATACACCCGGACATCTACCTTAAGGCATGGCTTCACACAAATTTCGATTCCTAACCGATTGAATGTGCGTATTATTAAAAACTTCATTATGTGCCTAATTTGTCCCAAAACATTTTTTGGAATTCGTTCTCGGCCCGGTAAAATTGCGATATATTGGAGAGAGTGCTCCGAGTGTCTTCGCTACGCGGCCCGCGCGATGTCCATACGGGCTTCCGTAAAAATGAAATAAAATGAAATCGCTGTTGGGATGATTTTTGAGAAATATTCTGACCTTTTGTAACTAAGGGGAGAATCAGTTATCATTTTGCGAATTAATATCAGAATGTATGCAAGTTGTAGTCGATCAGAGTCATGACTATTAATAATGATTCATCATTCTTTTTCTGGGGAAAAGAATGTTCAAGAAAAACTTACCTCTTCTTCGCTTGATGATTCCACAGCTGAGTTCGAGTCAGTATTTTTCATTTCAATGTCTTGCCTGGGAGCAACAGGAGTTGGATTACGTTCTTGTATATCGTCTTCTATAAATGACAGATTTAGAGTGGTGATTGATTCCCTCTTTTTAGCATCACTTTCTTCTGCTTCTTTGGCAGTTCCTACGAAAAAATCATTTTGTCATGTATCTACTTTACAAAACATGAATGGGCTCAGCAGATTGATATTTCAGTTCACTAAGACTATTATGGAGATATAAATTTGTATAAGAATCAGCAAGGGGGAAATAGCTTATATTCCATACTGAAACTACCAGGTAGATACCTGCACGTACTGGTCCGTACTTGTCAGTACGGAATGAGTTTGTGATGGATTTTGGAGAGGCGCCCCAAAAGACGCGGACCAGTAGTTGCCAGATGTGACGGGTACTAAACGAGTACGTGACGGATTTCACAGACATTGCTCAGCGAGCCGCGTGTCAGTAAATGCGTGTACGAACCAAGTACGGGTCGAGTACGTGACGGGCTCTGAGAGCAGATCATGGGGTACCATGAGGCCGTAGTCGCCAGCACGTAACCGGCATATGGGACGTGTATGTGACGTACTCCGTGAGCGCAGCTGGTCTCATACAACTTGATGGAATGACAGTATGTCCTGCTACGTAATTATCACGTAGTGAGTATGTGATGGTACCAACGTACGCAGGAAATCAGCGCTCCAAGGGATGAAATTTTCAAAGGGTTGATACAATGCAAATCAGCCATGCATACCACGAGTTAGCTGGCTAACGCGCCATCCGTCCATATGTGGGATAGAGTCTCAAAAACAATTTATATGTAATTAGAATACTTTTCAATCACGCTACCCTTCTCGAAGTTCAGTCGTCCTTTCATCGAAACGTTTAAACTCACTTTCAGAAATGGCATCTTAGGACTGATCATAGTTCCACAACGTACCCTGATTGTGAGGTCAAAGTAATGAGAATAGTATATTACGCAACAAGTGCGAGAAGGTCAATTTCCGCACAAGTTGCCAAACGAGTGTGAGAAGTTAACATTCACGCACACTTTGGAACTTCTCGCACAGCCAGAAGAACACATTTACGCACGCTCGCGTGCGAGAAGTTCCGAAAAGTGCGTGAATGTTACTCCTCGCGCGAGTTGGCAACGTGTGCGGAAACTTCTCGCACGTGTTGCGTATACTATTTTTTGCAACTGGGCTTGAAGTTGTAATTGAATGCACCACTGTCCGAGCAAGATCATCCTGAAAACGGAGTTTTCAAGAAAGGCCAAATTCAGAGGGATGACGTGACATCATATTTTGGAACTGTGCGTGAATGAAAATGCATTAGAGCGAGAAGTTACATTCACGCACACTTCACCAGTGCGTAAATGTAGAACTGTGCGAGAAGTCATTCACGCATTACTTCTCGCACTGTAAATAATGAAGAGAAGTCTCATATTCTCACAACTTCGCGCACACAGTTGCAAAAATTACACTTCAGGATTAGAGCGTTAAGATCGTCATGGATGGCCGAAGAAGTTGGTTTATTGAACTCTATGGGTAAGCAATTTGTATTCGTGATGTGAACCACATACGTCTTTCTATTGATGAGTATATTGGTGGTCGAATCGTGATCAATAGTTTCCCATTGAAATGGCATCAAATCGGAATGAATAAATGAATGAATGGAACTTGAAGAAGAAAAAAAAAGTGGCTATGCAATGCTGTTCTGCGGGTTTGATATCGTCAATTCTCAATCATACTCCACAAAGCCTATTTTGGTTCATCCTGGGGGAAGGCCACAATGTTTGCCAATCTACGTTGCGTTATCATACATGCTTCTGGAAAGAATTCATCCCCGAAGAGAGTCTCAAATTGAACTCGTCTGGATCTGATTTTATGCACATGAGTGTTTTGGTAAAACTTGTGAGATAATAATCGAATGAATCATCGAGGGTACTCCTACATACATCCTTCTCATCCCAAATTTTGGACCTCTGTATGATATTCGGATTAATATCAAATCTTGTTTGACGGTTGAAGTATTCCACGAGCCATTGTAATAAGTTTCATGGAAGTCTCTGATACGTAGCCAGACTGAAAACCCAGAATCTCACTACTGTACAGTTTGAAACGTTCGATCGTGTCCAAATCCATAGGAGTAAGAGAACTACTTTTTTAAAGGTCTTCAGGGCTCTTCCTCTATCAGAAAATCTCATTCAGGAAACCTCAAGAAAGTTTTTTCTTCATCCACGCGTAAAATAAGAAAAACTGTGAATTCAAGCGTAACGATTTGGGAAGATTTTCATTTTCCAGCCCACCCTAATACATGTGGATGAATTCACCCAAAATTGATTTCTTTAGTCTCCTTAAAGAGAGATATTGTGTATTCACCACTTTTGCTATGGGCAAGTGTGCCACATCAATTGGACAAATCCTTCACTGGTTGCTTCAGTATTTTTGTGATGAATGTATATCGTGTAGGACTTTCATGAAATTAATGAGTTCTCTTCGAGTGTACTAGTTTTGCTACACCCGTCACATTCGCAAATCTAGAGTTTGGAAATCGAATAAACTACTTTGTGAATCCAAAAAACACAACTCCACGTGTCCGATAGCGCACGAAGAAGTTGATCCTCGATATTAGGCTCTCTATCCTCGATTAACCTGCTTCCAACGAGATCAAGATCTCAAGTCACTCGACGTTAGCGAATCTATTTTTGTCCATACTTTTTCTATATTACGTTCACCATCTCTTCTCGTGGATTTAGTTTACAACAAAAGTTTCGCAATGAAGACTCTGATTTTGATTATTGAAGGGAGAATATACGGAAGTATGTACATTTCGAAGATTTCTGCATTATAAGTAATTTTGAAGCTCATATTACATATTTTATGAGAGTACCCATGAATATATCTCGTAATGGTGGTGAAATGGCCATTTTCACAGCTCAGATATCTAAATTGTCGAACATAACCTCAAAAAAGCATCGGATACATCTCAATACCAGAAATAAAGGTTGACGCTTACTCTATTCGCTCCGGGCTTGGTGGGAGCGCTGCCCAGCGACCTCTCCCGCAAACGCTGCGAGCGAAAGCATGGGCAAATTCTGGAGGGAAAGATACACGCAAGACATAGGCACAGCAGTATATTTTCATTCTACCGAGAAAACCGCTTCACCAACCCAAGGACACTAAGGAACAAAGCTGTAGTGCCATTAATAACGGAGAGATTGAGCCCTTGTGAGCCCTAATCAGAGCAAAATTCGGAAAGTATTAGTAATCAAAACTTCTGAAGCGGGCCTTGCGGCTGAAATTGCGGATGGCAGCGGCGTTTAGAGCAAACGAGCCGCCCAAGATTTCCCATGCATTCAGCATGGACCACTTGACGCTCGGACTTTCACTCACCCGAGTTGCCTCTATTTTGATCTAATAACGATTCACCATAGCTCACAAAGTCCGTCATAAAAAACTCTACAACTTTGTCGCTCGCTATATACGGCTTTAGTGCGTGGTTTTGTAGTTATTCTGTTCTGAACGTGTATGCCGTATGCTGCAGTGTTACTTTTCCTCCAGTTTAATGCGCAGACTGAGTCGCGCTTTGCTCACCATGGGCGCCTCGGTCGATTTTTTGAACGGCAAAACGGCGCGGCACGGAGCGGATTGATGAGGATATCTGTGCTTGAAGGGTATTTAAAGGGTCAAAAAGCTACTTTTTGATACACTGTGCGTACAATAAATATTTTGCAAACAGTTTGCCGACTTTTTTTCAGCTGATTTGCATTGCATCAACCTATCAAATAAGCCTTTCCTTAGAGCACTGATTTCCTGCGTGCGTTGATACCATCACATACTCAGTACGTGAAAATTACGTAGCAGGACACACTGTTATTCCATTAAGTTGTATGAGACCAGCTGCGCTCACGGAATCCATCAAATACTCGTTCTGTGTCTCTTACGTGCTGGCAACTACTGCTTCATGGTCCCCATGATCCTCTCTCAGAGCCCGTCACGTACTCGACCGGTACATGGTTCGTACACGCATTTACTGTCACGTGGCTTGCTGAGCAATGTTCCCAAAATTCGTCACGTACTCGTTCAGTACCCGTCACATCTGGCGAATACTGCTGCGCGGCTTCTGGAGCGCCTCTCCAAAATCCATCACATACTCATTCCGTACTGACAAGTACGGGCCCGTACGTGCAGGTATCTACCTGGTAGTTTCGGTATGGAATATAAGCTATTTCCCCCTTGAGAATCAGTTACTCACCACCCCACGCCATTATTTGAGCAGCCTTGTTGACAATATCCTTACCATGCGCTCGATGTGCAACATAGTTAAATTGTTCATCCGGACCCATGTAATTTTTGAAATCTCCAACAGGTACTGTTCTTCGGACTTCTTTTTTAGTGAGTTTGGGGTCCAGGAATAATACTACAAAGAATTTGTAACGCGTACTTGTCATACCCTGCATCTCTTTCTTTGAGCTGAAAAATTAACACATAACAAGTAAGCTTAGGATTCAGGTACAATAAGATATGGGGTGCATTGCAACACAGACTAGCCAACCACCAACTTTTTTGGGACTTAGATTAATTTCAGCATTCCTCATTGTTCTTGAAGAGGGTATTGGTTATGCAAAGACAAATTTTCTGATACTTGACACTGGATTAAGGTAATTGAATTTTTGAACAATCATCCACCTCTCAAAATCAGCAAGTTAAAAGTTCAACTACTGGATGACGTCAAGCTTTACGAAGAGTCCAAATTGTCAAGCTTTACAAAGAGTCCAAATTCACTTCCTACGTAAAGTCTGATGTGGAAACTACATCCATATAAGACCTCTACATGAAGTCGGCTCAGATAATTCTCAACAAAACGTTGATAGATTGAAGAAGAGCGTCTGAGTTCAAGTTAAACAACGATATAACTACTAGAGGTCTCTAAGCTATTCTAATCGATAATTAGCCCCATGCATTTTGATAACGATCATAAAACTATGGAAGAAAAACTGGCGCTGTCGAGCTGACAAATGTGAAGCTTATACGAACAGCTCGTTCAATGTTTAAAAAAGTGTACTTACGCCATGGCGAACGCGGCGAACGAGCCTCCCTCGTACCTGTACAATCTCCTGCTGAACTACTGATAGTTATGCTGCGATATGCCTGTCACTGGAATTCGCTCGAAATGTGTACTAGGTACACAGTATCACATTTTCGATGAAACTCTCACAAACAATCATATTCCTGAAAACAATCAAGGGAGCACTTCATCCAGGCTGTCGTTCGGACGTGGCTGGCAGTGCGACCTATATAAGTGCCTATAACAGGACTGAACAGGATTGCTGAGGAATTCGAGCGAATGCGAGGGAAACAGAAATCCAAAGTATCCACGTGGTGTCGCGCATACCCCACAACGCGCACACGTGACTCTGTAGCACGATCACGTGATATCAAACCGGAAAGATGGATGGCGGGCGGGGAATCTGCCGCTCAATCCTTGGCAGTTGACACGAGCACGAGAGAAGATCTAGGAAAATTTTCGAAACGAAGTAAGTCCAGATCACCTGCCTGCTGATGACTCCATAAGCTGCTCTGATCAGCTCTGACCGAGATGCTCCGCAAAAAGTAGTAGAAAGTCGAGAAAAAGTAGAGAGAGAAAAGATCGCTCTCACGAACAAATGCTAGGCTACCTTTGTTCCCATGAAATGATCTTTTGTGTGTTGAGCGAATTGTTATCCTTTCTCAAGCATCCCCGTGAGCTCAATCTATTTGATTCTTACCATAGATAAATTTTCCATGCCTTGCGAGCATTCTGATATTTGTCGTCTGGTCTCCTGCTCAACCGCACGTGCAGCCCAGAGCCCGGACGCGAATGTAAGTACCAACGTTCGCAAATCTTGTGACGAATTGTCCTATGCCAGAAGTATATCCGAATGATGGTGTACACCCCGTTTTCAAATTCAACGAACGATTTGCTGAGTGGAGCTCACCCGGAGCTGCCCGATAACTATTCGAGATCTATCCCATTCGCACTGTGAGTAAGTAAAAAATACACGAGAATTCAAGAATTTCCCTCTCCATCTTCCTCCATAGCCTGATCCAGGACTGCTATATAGCAGGGGCCCCAAACGAGCCGAAACAAATACACCTGTCCCTTTTTTCAATATTGTCAATGTCTTGTCCTAAAATATTTCTAACTGATGTATTTCTCGTTCATTACATTTAAATCTACTTTGAAAATTGTTCAATGTTTCTGAGTTAGAAAAATGCAACTACTCACTTGATCTCTGAGGGTTCCTTGGAATGACTATGTATAATGAGTGTCTTGAAGAATTCCGCAATTTATTTTTCAGGAGTACATACAATACCACACAAAATGGGCGATGAGCCTCAGAGACGAAAAGAATGGGTGCATAATCCCCTAATAGACAAACCCCGTGCAACTTCCTATCGTCACTCACAATTAAGAGACAATGCACCAGATCAAGTAAGTAGTCACATCTTTCTTGTTGTTCAATCTGATCATGCCAAGTTTTAGTTTCACTATCTTGGCAATCAAATCCAACCAGCACCTGTCTTTAATGTATACATCTCTCTAGGGTGGCAGGGGTGTTAGAAATGCACCAGAAAATGCTTTGCCCCAAGCTCAATACCATGCAGATAATGAACCATGTCAGCACCCAGTGGTCAGAAATGATAATGTGCCAGGGAACAAAGAGGATCAGCCACCTGGTGTAGACAACATCGACCAAGCAGATGAAATTTTACATGTGAGTATACACCTCTAAGGTCCTCTGATTCATCAGTCATATTTTTTCTGTTTGCCAGTGGGAATCCACAAGGGAAATACAGAGGAATAAAGAAGTAGGATAGACTCCGGCTATATTTCTTGTACAACATTTATTCCCTCATTGTATTCATCAAGAATGGAATATTAATACTCCAGAGTAGTGCACGTAAAGATCCAAATAGTATCTGTCATGTTTTTTGATGGGTGATTTAGGTTACGCCTTCATGTATCGAGTAATTTTATCATCATTGAAGATAGCTATCAGCTGTGCATCATTTTCTGTATTTGTTACACATCCTCCTCAAATAAGCCATGAGAATGACTGAAAAAAACCAGTATTCCCATAACATCTATCAAAATCAGGGGCATGATAATCAGCCCTTACTTTTTTGAGCTCAACTTCGAAATCCTGTTTGAACTGTCGTAGAATGAACATGTTTCAGGGTCAGTGTACTTGTGTAAACATTCTAAGAAGTCTAAATTCAGTTCTATCCATTCTTGCCATAAATGAGTAATGAGCATCTGACGAAAGTTCAGAAATAATTTTATTGAGAAGATACTCCTCATGTTCCAATCTTCTATGGAATAGTTGGATATTGAAAGATAACTTCCGGTTTAACTCTCCTTGTGACAAATTTTTGAACCGTTGTTCATTTGGAATTTGGATAACTCATTTGAGTGAAGAGGATTGGCAATCTCCTTTGTTTGCAACAATAACAATCATGCATCTACTTGCATACACATGCATGATATTTTGTTACTGACCTCACATTTCCTCATGTTTCTTGCTAGTTTCTCAAGAAAGAGTTTTTTTCGCTCCTAAGTTATTGTAATACCATTTTAACAGCAGCAGTTTCGGGAGCTGAGTATGAATGATTTGTTGATAGGTTTTGACATACACTGGACATGAAGTCAGGCCATTCTCAGTGTAAAGTGAGTTTTCCAAGATACAATATAGCTTCAGACCGGTGTGAACAAATGAAATGCTCAGAGTGTATCTGTGTGATTGGTGCTAACAATTTGGATCTTTGAGGCAGTGAATTAATATTCAAATAATTTCGTAAAGTAATTTTCCATCTATTATTTCTCTGATGGAGGTCGGAATCTCTCAAAATTGATCAAATTTAGATGCTCTCTGAATCGTATCGACTGACTTTTCCTGGCGAAACTTCGACTGACAAGTCGAGTCACTCTTGTTCGACAGAATTTTAGGGCGTTTCTATCGAATTCGACTGATTTCAGCTCTTATGATAATTTGACCGATGAGAATCAGTCGAAGCTCGAGTGAACTTTCATAGTTATTACATATAACTCGTGTAAAGTGATTTGTCCGGTACATTTTTAATATCTCCATAATTAATTCACGCTTCAACTCGCGCACAACGGTATGGCGGCTTTTGCATGGAACTAGGAGGGAGTGCTGACATTTGAAAAAAATTTTTGTGAATATTATCAAAGAGGCTCTTAGTTCTGGAACCCAATTCGTCTTTGGGGAACTTGATGGGCCCTATTTCAGTTGTCTCAAACAACCAACTTAGTGGATGAATGGACGAGACGCCAGCCTTCTTACCCGGTGTTCCGGGGTCCGTCAAATGGCCAAGGTAAAATGGAACTGATTTTTCCTGATTCTTTCTCATTCGTATGTTTCTCTAATGTCGATGAAATTGTAAACTACCACCCACAAACGTCAGTAAAATTTTAAGAAATTTAAAACTTGAACCGAAAGTCTGTCGAAGCTCGACAAAAAAGTCAGTCGAGACGGAGTGGACGGAATTTTAGTCCAAAGGATTGAGAGAGTGAAGAGTTTTCCTCATCTTCTTTACGATTTGCGGAATTTTCCGGACGCGCGCGCGTCTTTCTATGTTCCCCGTGCAAATTTCTTTCCTTGGGGAAGGGGCGGTCGCCCCTACCGCCCCGCTGGATCCGCGCCTGAGTTGGAGCCATCGTGATTGTCGCACTTCTCGCAAATCTACACTGCCGGTCAGAAGTTTCAGGACACTCTAAATTTTTCTCCCAATTTTGTGAGTGGGACTACTATAGGCTCTACTTGATCGAAAAAACCTCATTAGGGCTCATTTAGAAGGTCTTCTCGCGTGCTCTGGCTCTGTGATGCCATTATTCATATTCATCAGTACGAATGTGGATTTTCCCATTTTGAGCTTGAAAAAGTGCGAATTTCAATGACATTTAGAAGAATCTCTTGGTTCGGGTAGCTCAAAGGTACAGGAATATTCTGGAATATATCTCAAGAGATCTAAAAGTACTAGTCTGGATCTTCAACATCCATTCTTCAACATTCTTCTACGTGACTTTTACTCCGAACTATGGTATTTTCTGTGAAGCGATATTCTTCGCAATAACTAACATAGATTTTAAAAAGGTAGGCAAATGCGTTTGTATAATCTCTGATCCTGGTATCTGACCTCTATATCATGATCAAGAGAACGAGAAACTCATAGAACATGCCCCAAATAGTGAATCTCTTCGTCATTTTCTGATAAGGATGGTATTTTCTTCCATGAAATCTCTCCCCAGAGAAAACGTGAGAACGGATTTTGAAGCTCTGGACTTGTCCTTTCGAGTTTCTTAAGAACCAATCAAGAATACTCTTGTACTTTCGAGCTACCAGAGCCAGGAGATCTTCCTATAATCATGGAAATTGGCACTTAGGAAGAGGTAAATTCGAACTGATAAAAGTGAATAAGGCGATGCATTCACCATGCAAGCTGGAAATCATTCCTATCTTTCTCAGATTCTGTTGCGATTGGGGCTAAACGACGAGTACGCGAATACTTGTTATCATCTAACTTAGATTTGTCCACTCGTCGTTAAGCCAAAATCGCAAAAAAATCGGAGAAATATGGGAATGAGAATGTGCGTAACTTATAGGTCAGGAGGTTCCAGTGGCCAAGTTATTCCCATTTTACTTCGATTCTCTTGTGATTTGGGCTAAGCAATGGCTTGAGGAATACTAGTTGTACAATAACGAGTATTCGACAACTCATGTTACACTTCGAATCATCAACATTTTTATGTAAGATATATTTTCAAGATCCATGGTCGCGGTGCACGGTGACCGCATCGCGACGTCATCTTAAAGTACGTATGAAGAACTTCAAAATGAGCCCTGATGAAGTCCATTTCGGTCAAGTGGAGCCTAGTAGCTCCACTTAACAAATTGGAAAAAAATTCCGGGTGTCCTGAAACTTTTGACCGGCATTGTATATCAATTTGGAACATTTTGTGATCTGAAGTCAGGGTAATTTCTCGATGCTCCACGAATAGTCTGTGTTAGACGTGCTTTTGGAAGAAAGATCATTCCTTAGGAGATGAGTTTTATCCTTGACAGGGTGTCCACTCATCTGGAAAACCCTGGGAAGTCTGGAAACTCAGGAAATTCGATCTGAGTCCCTGGAAAGTATGGAAAATCAGAGAATCGGTAGGATTTCAGAGAAAAAGTCTGTAATTTTTATGCTTGCGGCCACATTAGTGTATTATCGGAATTTGTCCTCGCGATGAAACTTCCGCGCGCAAGCTTTAGGCTAATTCAAAATCGAGGTATGCATGCTCACACTCTCGTTTCGGAGAGAGTTGCGCTGAGATTATTACTACTAATTCTTACTCTATTTCATGGCAATGCCTGGCTATAGAAGGGTTTTCCCGAGGGTTTTTCGGTCAACAGAAAATGTCAGGTCAAATACTTCCACGAAGGTTCATTTATCGCTCAACGATTAGTTTATGATTCCCTCAAGTGTATCGGTGGTATTAAGGAGCCCGAGTCCAACGTAACAGAAAGTATGACACACTCACGATACATCGGATAATCAGAAAAGTTGGAGGTTAATACGTTCACTGTGGAAGCTGAAATCCTTCCCTAGGTGCAGCAGAACCCACCCGCTATTTCCCATAAGGCCAAAACTCTCAGCACACTGGGGGACGTGTTAACCAATATGGAAAATTCCCAAGCGATCAATTTCTAGATCCCCCCTCTTCATCATTTTCCCGTAGATTGGAAATCATCCATTGATGGGATTCAAATGGAATCAATTTTTCGACTTTTCCGTTTGAAAGTGGTGTAGAAAAGTTCGTCTTCTTCGAGGTTTTTCGTCGCTCTGATGGTTTTTTAGTAATAAGTCTAAAGATATAAGTTTCATCGAAAAATGTGTTCAATGTTTTTCTGAAGAGTTTATGCAGGTCTACGAAGTTATGTACCCACATCTATCAAAATAACAATATCCACCCTAGGTCTAGTTGGAGAAATTTGAGCGAAACAAGTATAAAATTCATACATTTCTGCGATGTTTCTCACTCATCTGAAAAATTCACAGCCGTTGCTCCTCGTTCCTGGAAAGATCTGTAAAAAATCTACAAAAACCATCATACACATCATTTGATAAAACTCTCCCCATTTCTACTCGCTACCAAAAACCAGCTCAAAGACGAAATCGCGGAAAAACGAGCACTCACATACTATTAATAATGAGAAAATCGATTAATTGACTTTATTTTCGAAATTCATTGACGGATGATCTCGATTCTTTTGAAAAAACGGCAATGAGGGTTTCTAGATATGGATCGCGGAGAAATTTTTCATACTGGTTGACTTCGACTCTTTCGATTGTTTGACGCAGTGTGTACTATTATTGGAATGCTAAGGGTATTTACGAAGAGGGTGTGGAGAGGAAAAATTGGATGACGAAACGTCAGCGGAAAGAAATTATGCGAACAAAATGGGAACTCTGAAATAACAATGATTGACAGTAAAAAATCAACGTTCTTAGAACAACTCACAATTAGTGAAAGATTTCTCGGCTTGGAGAGCAAATCATTGCCGGACCGGGAGAGCCTAGAGATCTTATAAGCCCCGGAACTCGGTGCAGCCTCAGAGAAGTGTGCGTGGCGCCAGATTGCGAACAAATTGGTTTATTGTGGATATAAAATCAACCAGACAACGGAGAACGGGAAGAGATGTTTACCCACGTGCGGATAATTTTTCTGCACAAGAAGTGTGCGTGGTGCCAGATTGCGGACAAATTGGTTTATTGTAGATATGAAATCAACCAGACAACGGAGAACGGGGAGAGATGTTTACCCACGTGCGAATAATTTTTCTGCAAATTTTAAAAAAAGTTCCATCAAGACAAGTACAAAATTTAGCTCATATCATTGCAGGAATGTACCTACTATTTTCCAAAATTTTTCCTGCAACTTTATAAGCTCAATCCTGCACCGATCTTGGAGGGACTTTTTTTGAAATATGCAAAAAAACTATCCGCACGTGGGTGAACATCGCTTTCCGACCTCCGTTGTCTGGTTGATTTTATATATCTACAATAAATCAATTTGCCCGCAAGATGGCGCCACGATCATTGCATTGTAGCTAGGGAGCGCCCTGAAAGGCCGGGATATCTACAATCAATAAAATATGAGAATTATTGTGGGGCTTGGACCCTAGGCGTCCCCGTGATAATTTTTCAACAAGAATCAGAAAAATACGGTGGTGGATTTGGAAATGAATTCGAATTTCCAATTTTTCTATTATGAATGATTGGTAAATAATTGTCTTCATCACGGGTTCCCGCCTTTTTCGTGATAGTCCCGTATGAGTCGGAAAAAACTTAAGGAATAGTTGTCTGAAGATTTTTGAAAAATCTACAAGATGATGTGTTTAAATTTGTCAAAAATGAGAGATAGCAGTCCGAAATCCTCGAAAGAATGAACTAGAGAAGAAAGAAAAGCATCTCAGCAGCTTGGCGAATTCAAGTTTCCTTTTATTATCCGTGGCGGGTCCAATTTTTCTTCATGTGTAAGCAAGAACATGCTCCCGTACATCTTCAAAGAATTTACAAAAAAATATTGCACGAATTTTCCGATAAAACTCATTTTTTCCTACCTGTAACGACAAAACCACGGGGGAAAAACGATAAACTGCGACAGAGACCATTTTCACCTCTTTCATAATCGAAGAATCGAGAAATTGAATGACCGAGGTTTTTGATTCTTGCTTGTTGGAAAATGATCGCACGGACACCTAAAAGCAAACCCCATAAAAGTGTCGTCAGTTCATTGACGTTCGACTTTCAGGCTTTTCGGGTTGCATGGAAAATCATATAGCAGATCACGTATCAGTTGAGTGTCAGAGTACTGGAATTGGTTAACGAATTCTTTGAAACTACACATGAGAATCTCGCCACTAGACCTCTCCCCTTACATAATAAAGGATTGTTTGATTCCGAAAAATGATAAATTATGACTCTGGGAAAGTATTCACAACCCTCTGGAAATGTCTGGATACTTAAGGAATTTAGAATCGGGGATTGAATAGACTCCCTGATTTAATACCTATCTGAAATTCCTGATATACAGCGGCTATATTTTTAATCAATTTGAAATCGATTCTGGATCCTTCAGTCATTTGAATATACCGTGTTTGCGGGCGTTTAAGACGCTCTCATTGATGAGACGCACCCCTGGTGATTGGGAGGTAGAAAGTCCAAGAATGTTGAAATAAACTGAGACATTTTTCCATATCTTCCAGACGAAAATAAAGATGACCGACTTCTACATCATGGAATTCAATTCGTTCTCATTTTTATGACCTTCTTTACAGTCTGCTATGTAACAATATCGTAAAATCATCAACTTGTTCCCTTGCAATTGAAAAATCTTGCTCCAACTCGTGCAGATTTCTGATGAGAAATGATGGTAGATGCCCTTTTGATGTGTTCTTTATGAATTTGAATATTTCAATGTGCGGCTGGAGACCTGAGATTTTCAAGAAATCTATTGCAAAAGAGTGATGGTTCCAAACTTTGTGTTCGGAATACGCTTCAAGACCTTGCTCATAGCTCGTCTCGACCAGAATTCTCCTTTCTTTTGACGTTCTGCGATGCTATCCTCATGGTGATATGAGAAAGACGAACCCTGCGACGACACTCACGAGATCATCCAAAGATTCTCGAGAGCACATTGATAATGAGAAAATCTCGATTCAAGACTTTCATCCTATCCGATTCATCTCACGCGATTCACTCGGTATGAGTCATTATATATTAGAAACTCGAAGAAACGTCCGGAGTCACTAGATTTTCTCCCACCCCTATACCTTTCGAGAATCTGTGAGAGCGTCGCGCGCGTGTGTGAGTGTGTGTTTTTTTCGTGTTTGTGTTTTTCACCTCGATTTTCATTATTAGAGGCAGCCCAGGACACTCTTACAGCGCTCGAATGACATTGTCATTGCGATCTAACTACGTGCAGTCACCGGCTCTTAATGAAAACGTCATAGGTGATTTGTGAGTTGTGTAAGTATATATATGTACTGTGATGGTGAGTATGTGTTCATTTGTATTATCGAATGAGGATTTCATGGTTGTGTCGATGTGTATAGATGTTGTGGTTTTGGTGTATGTGTTGAGAAATTTTTAGTGTTTGTGCGATGCTCTTTGATGATTTGTTGTTTGTATTTTTATGTGATTTTTCTGTATACGATGAGTGATATTATATTCATGTAATATTAGAAATTTTTTATGTTATTTATCAATAGAAGAAGATATTGTGAATTATATATATGAAATATGATAGTAAAATATTATATATTTTTGTCGTAGTTCGTCTGTTATGTCATGATTTTATATCATTTAGTTATGGTAATTTTTTGATTTTAATTATCATTGAATTGTAATATTTTCTCTTCTAAGCATTGAGATTTGGATGCAGTTCTATTTATACATGAAATAAAAAATGATTTTATATTGGAAAGAATCTGTCATGTCTTTCTGTGCGTTATCTTTGTGCGCTTCAGGCTCTATTACGTATGTATACAAAATCTTCGATGATGTATGGTTACGCTAGAGTATCCGCTAACACAAATATATGTCCGTCGTCTGAGTTTACACCAATGAATTGCCGCCCAATATGTCTAACTCCGTTTCAAGATCGAAATTAATGACGATTTGTCCCTTATATTAGACATAAGTTTGGCAATTCATTTGAATAAATGATTTTATGTAAATTTTGAATACCTATCAAATTTAATTTTAATGATTTGAGTTAAATGATTGAGATAAATGATTTGATATGATTATTGAAGAATCATCAAGCATAATTCAAATGATTTGTTTTCCGGATGAATTTGATAAAGTATATGCAATAATCCTATTGAACTTATATCGTCGGTGGAGAATGAATTGACTCGGGGGAGAGAAATGGGGGTTTCCCTCCATTTCTTAGGTTTTTTTATTTCTGATGAATTATGTGATATACATATTCTTAATGGATATACATTATTTTGAGATAGATGGGATGATGGTTGAATATTGCTTCTTTCTCTGTTCTCTCCTTATCCTATTATTTTTATTTGATATTGTATATATATGATTGTTGATATTTATTATAATATGATATTGAAAATTATATTATATAAATTATAACTATATTTTTTTAAGGTAGTATTAGCGGTACTGGATGTGTCAAGTGCCGAACATACCCGCGCTTGACTCCCTTCCGCCCGCGATATAGGTATAGTGAATGCACGCAGCAGAAGACGACCTAACCCCAAAACCGCAGAAATGAGTGACACTTGGGCTCAGATCTTTTTTTGTAGGCTCTGAATCGTCAATCTGATCGCTTCTGAGTGTTTTTTGTGCATTCTTACATCTGTGTATTCACTGCCAAGGAAATCTGTGCGTCAGGTATCACTCTACTGGTGATTTTCCATAAGACTCCGTGTTAAACGGCTTTTACAAAAACGCTCATAAGTTTTTTCCCCGACTCTGAAGGCTTCTGAAATTTTAACTGAAGCACTTTGAGACCCTAATCTACAACTGTGCCGACTTTTGTGATTTTCTGAGCGTCAATTCGAGTACCGCTAATACTACCTTAATCATCATTACTGTTATTATTTTCCATTGTACGATGTTATTTTATTTTCCTATACTATATATATAAATATATTATAATTTGAATGAATTTTTGTCTCGATCGATATGAATGATCGAGACTTTATCGCTCGCGGGAATTAAATGTAAATATAAATATATTATGATTATATTATTACCTATCGTTGATTCGACGAATTCTATCATTTGGCTTAATTGATTCTTGAATTTTTAGATCTGTACCTTTAGTGGGAGCTGCATAACAGATGTCGTGTTTACGATGAGTGCTGTGGGATGGATTAATGTAGAATTTAATATTATTGCAGGGATTAAAATATTCTATGTGTATATATGTTGTATGTATGTGTTAAGTGTATGTGTGTATGTATTTGATTGTGTGCGCCTGTGTTTGTCTATGTGTGTTTCTGTTAATGTTTTGTTTAGATATGGGTCCAGTCTTACCATTTTTATTGTTTTATTAATTATTATCTATTATTGCTTACCAGTGCAGCTTATTAAATATTCCTTGACCCCGCTTTTTTCTAGGTTGAACTTGAAGTTTTTACTCTGGATCACTTTGGTGCGCCGTCATCCTCCTCCCGTCACAGGTTGAGCATGACTGACGCACTATGTGTTTTAACTTTATTATGTGGTCTCACCCAGCGACCTTTGATGGCTTGTGTAGGTACTGTGTGACTATATATAGTAAATATAGCACATTGTAGCTATTCTAAGCACTTTCTTATTAAATTTTCCCAAGGTGTGGATTTAAGATACACTGTGGGGCTTTAACTGCCTGTCCCTGAGGGGGATTTTGGCTTGGTTTATGCTTTTTAATGGGTGTCCCAAAGTGGGAGTTTTATGTCTGCTTGGCTGAGGGCCGCAGAATGGGAATTTTTGAAATTTTTATGGAAAAAATAAAATGGAAAAGTCTATTTTTTATATTTTTGTTTTGCAGAAGTCGCAAAAAATATTTTTAATTTTTAATGATTTTAGATGTTTTAGCCATAAAATTGAGTTGAATCTGATATCCTATACTAAGATTCTCGGGATTTTAAGCCCTTGCCCCATAGTGGGAATTTTCTAATAAAAATTTTGAAAAGAGTGAAAAGGAAAAATCGATTTTTTAGAATTTTGTTTTGCAGAAGTCGCACAAGAATGAAAATTTTTGACTCGATGTTCAGGTTATACCTGTATTAATGGCTAAAATCTAGGTGCATTTTATGCTTAATTTCTCTCTGGCCCAAGAGAGCAATGATTTTAACGTTAAAATAGGCCTTTTTTAGTGAATAATTACTAGATTTTTAAAGCATTTACCCCTTTGCTGCACTGGCATGCAAATGCAATGTTTGTTTTTTGTATGATTTTGTTTGATTTTATGTTTGTTAATAAATGTTTTATTCAATGTTTTATGAATAATACTTATATTTTTGAATTTCATGAAATCTACAACATACCTGTGATAGTCATTGATGTTGAATTTTGCATCTTTTTCTTCATTGATGTAAATAGTCTTGTGGCTTCTAATTGTTTATAGTGATAGAGACACTCTTCGTTGTGACCTTGAGGATGAGTTGTATGTGGAGCGTTGTGTTCTTGATCAACTCTGGGAAATTAATGATTAAGGCGATGCGGTCACCGTGCACGCTGAACTTTGTTCACAGAACTCTCAAAATCTTTTCCATTATGAGCTAAACGACGAGTTATCCAGGCTTTATTATCATCTAACTTGGCCTGGATAACTCTTGGTTTGGCCCAAATCAGACTAGATTTTGAGAGTTTTGTGAACGAAAATGTACCGATTTGTAGGTTAGAAAGTACCCGCGGGCAAGTTATTCTCGTTTATTAGTGATAGCCTTGTGATTGGTGACAAATAATGAGTTGTCCACCACAATTCAGATGATAATACGTAATGGACAAATCGTCTCCAACTTCGTTTCGAGAAAATTTTTTGATTCACATCCAAATAAGATAAAATTTCCGGGTTGCACGGTGACCGCATCGCCTTAAATCATTTGAGAATTTTAAGTAATGGTATATATTATTTTAGGAATTAAAATATTCTATGTGTATATGTGTTGTATGTATGTGTTAAGTGTATGTGTGTATGTATTTGATTGTGTGCGCCTGTGTTTGTCTATGTGTGTTTCTGTTAATGTTTATGTTCGTTTGTTTTTTGTATGATTTTGTTTGATTTTATGTTTGTTAATAAATGTTTTATTTAATGTTTTATGAATAATATTCATATTTTTGAATTTCATGAAATCTACATACCTGTGATAGTCATTGATGTTGAATTTTGCATCTTTTCTTTCATTAATGGGAATAGTCTTGTGGCTTCTAATTGTTTATAGTGATTGAGACACTCTTCGTTGTGACCTTGAGGATGAATTGTATGTGGAGCGTTGTGTTCTTGATCAACTCTGGGAAATTAATGATTAAATCATTTGAGAATTTTAAGTAATGGTATAATTTTGTGTATGTAAGTGTTGTGTATGGGTGTTAAGTACACGAGTGTATGTTTCGTTTGTGCATGTGTGTTTTTGCTGTATCTTTGATAATAAATTATATGTTTCATTTGAATAAAAATAATTATTTAATGTGTATTGGTGTTGAGTCTATGAGTGTTTGTATTTCTTTATTCAATATTAGATAATTTTTTATGTTGGATTTTACAATTTGGGTGAGCGTAATTGTTTGATGTGTTTGTGTAATGTGGTTGATAGTCTGATTGTGTGTGCTTAGTGTATGTGTTTTATTTTTTTATCATTTAATATATATTTCATTATAATTGTTTCAATTCATGATAGTAGTGATATAATTATGTAATAACTTACCAGTGCAGTTTTCCACGATGATTTCTTTTGTATGCGAATCCCGGAGTGGCTCTTTGCTTTGTACATAAGTTGAGAAATGTCAGTGCGTAGTGCTCAGGTGCTCACTATCACGCTGTGATTAGATGTTTCTAGAGTGGCTTGTCCTGAAGAAATAAACGTGGGGGGTTCTTGGATTAGTGTTAATTTGGTGACTGCTGTGTTAGGATATCTGTTGAAGAAACATATTTACAGAATATGTAGTTATATGGTTAATAATTAGTTCATTATAATTGTTTTAATTATATAGTAGTGAAGGAGTGAATATTGTAATCACTTACCAGTATGTTTTTATGATGATTTTTAAATGTTCTCGTATCCTAGGGTGACCTCTCGATTTTTTGAAGCGCTATTGATATCACTTTATGATGATTTAAACTGGACTGGCGCCTCTTGGTGTTTTTGCTTTGTGATATCTGCTTTTAACTCCTTTATTGGTTTCTATAATGTTTGAAGTACTTCTCGAGTGTATTGTAAGAAACTCCTATCGACTGAATTGTGTCAAACTTACTATTTCTTTTCATAATGGTCGATGTTTTGTGTTGACGTTTGTTGGGTGTGTTGTTGTGTGTGGTGATTGTCGTGTTTATATTGTGTGTGTGGAGTGGAAGATAATATGAGATGGAATGAATTTTTATGAGGACGTTTTATCATGAAAGAAGTAGGGAAGATGGAATGGAAGGAATGTAGGAGATCATATCTCTATATATATTAAAATTGTAATTATAAAATTGGGAGAAAACAATACTGGATTATATAAATATATTTTTCTCCATACTATGGGGTTGAGATTGTCATTTTGAAATGTCGTAATCAATGATTGTCATATAATGATCATTGAGTACAATGATAATTTGTTTATTAAGAAAATTTGAAATTACTTGAAAATTGCTTGAGTATCATAGAAATAGAGAGTTGATTTCGCAAGTTCGTTGTAGGCGGCGTTAGCGTTCTACATAGATGGTTTTTGTATGGTAAGCAAATTATTGTAATGGATATATGTGAGGTGTTTTTCGAATATATTTGAATTTTCTTGAGGTATCTCTAATTTTAGTGATGATCAAGTGGTGTAATGGAAGAAGTAGGAAAAATGAAATAGAAGTCATTTGGAAGCTTATATCAATATGGATATTGGAATGGAATTTAAAGTAGGTATAAAACAATATTGGATTATATATATATATATATATATATTCCTCTCTGCATTACAGGGTTGAGACTGTCATTTTTCATTTGAATTCAAACTCAATATTGGATTATATAAATATATTTTTCTCTATACTATTGGGTTGAGATTGTCATTTTGAAATGTTGTAATCAATGATTTTCATATAATGATCATTGAGTACAATGATAATTTGTTTATTAAGAAAATTTGAAATTAATTGAAAATTGCTTGAGTATCATAGAAATAGAGAGTTGATTTCGCAAGTTCGCTGTAGGCGGCGTTAGCGTTCTACATAGATGGTTTTTGTATGGTAAGCAAATTGTTGTGATGGATATATGTGAGGTGTTTTTCAAATATATTTAAATTTTCTTGAAGTATCTCTAATTTTAGTGATGATCAAGTGGTATAATGGAAGAAGTAGGAAAAATGAAATAGAAGTGATTTGGAAGCTTATATCAATATGGATATTGGAATGGAATTGGATCTACATGTTTACTACATATTGACATTCTTTGTGGTTTTGAATTTTCTGCGTAAATACAGAAATCTCTTGTATCTGAACATCTTCCGTCTTCTCCTACATAGATAATGAAAACTTCATCTTTGATATTATCAATTTCATTATTTTTTTTATTTTTCACAGCTTCCATGATTACTTCTCTTGGTAATCTGTTCTCCTTTGTCGCATTTTTTATTTCTTGTAATTCTGTTTCATATATTATTTTATATTGTCGAGTGTATGGATTGAATTTTTTCAGATATTCGTCAATTTTGTCTAGAATATGTCCATATTTTTTAGGGCAATTTATATAATTCACCCTGGAATCATTTGCAGTTTTTGTATCAAGAATATACAACTGTGCATAAATTGGATTCTCATCAGCTTTGGGATGTAGAGAATACGTATTATGATATGTTTGACCACATATTCTGAATACTGGTGGTCCTGAATTTTTTAATGGTACAAATTTAGCACCAAAACTTGATAACGCAAAAGAAGCATTTATTTCTCTTATGTGTTTTAGGAAAAAGTTTGAATCTTGTGGATTTTCTGTTATAAGTTTTTTTAGGAATTCTGGATAAATATCATCGTTTGGTAGTACTAATTTCCCTTTTCTGCAACATTTTGTGAATTTTCCATCTGGAGGTAATTCTTTAGGAAAATGTAATGCATCACAATTTTTACATATCATATCCATTTGACCTGTATGATGAGCTACAATTTTAGTTTCATCAAACAATGAGTTGCTGATGTGAGCTATTTTGAAGTTAATAATTTTATTTTTATTTATTCTTTTTTTGTTTTTTTCACATGATTGGATATATTCGCATTGTTCTATGTTTTCTATTAATTTCTGATTTATATGATTATCTAATATTGTTTGTTCAAGAGATGTATTAATTATATTTTCAGCATGTCTTTTTTTTCTTGGAATTCTATTTCAGTTTTCTTTTTGTCTTGTATACTGTTAAGTTTCGTATTATTGTTTTGATTTTTATGTTTTAATTTTATTCTCTGATTTTTTTTCTGGATGATTCCGATTTTCTTTCGTTGATTATTATATTTATCAGTGATTCATCAGTTGTTGATGTATCATCAATTTCAAGTATTTTTTTATTCTTGTATCGCTGTTCTTTTTTTTTTTTTGATAATCTGTTTGTTTCCATTGATTTATTTTGTCTTCTATTTGATATGCAGTCTTTGGAATTGATGGATTATCGTAAGATTTGAGGAATATATTGTTCGATTGTGTTTTAGAATTGTTATCGATGATCTCCTTTGTCATCGAAATTTTGTCGCATATTTGTGACAAATCGATGTAATCTATTATGTTTACTGAACTATTCTCAATTTTTCCTATATGATTTATTCTATGTAATTCGAGATTTATATACTCTGTCAATATGAAATCTCTGTGTTTATTGTTGATTAAAGTGTCTACTGTGTGATATGGATAAATGGATAATGTCTTCGTCTTATACATAGTGTATAAATAATTTCTCATACATTTTTCATCAAATTTTATAGTACACGGGCAAATGTTCATTGTCAAGAGAATAGTAAATCCAATTGCGAAGAGTCCACAATCATAAATTTTTGTTTGTTGTTGTACATTTTCATATATAACTTTCAAAATTGAATGATCAGGTAATAATTTACTTAAAAATTTTAGATGATCATCATGTAATTTTGAATGAGTACTGTCATGAACATGTAAAGAATTGTTGATGAAATGAACACATATCCAATGACCAGCATCAATAGGTCCTCTGAATAATATTTGAATAAAATTATTTCTACGTGGTTTGATATTTTGTAATCTTCGGAGCAATAGAGTATCTTGCATATTC
The DNA here is from genome assembly GCA_029851415.1 of Eretmocerus hayati. Classification (NCBI taxonomy): domain Eukaryota; kingdom Metazoa; phylum Arthropoda; class Insecta; order Hymenoptera; family Aphelinidae; genus Eretmocerus; species Eretmocerus hayati. The sequence goes on from CM056744.1 coordinate 48,176,662, forward strand.
AGGGTTGGTATTAATTTTCCAAATTCATATATATGTTAATCTGTCAGTTGAGCATCTTTATTATTTCCATCAGTTAATAATATGTTGTAAAAATGTGTCATGTCACTTGTTTTTTCATATGTCATATCTGTGTTTTGAGTGCATTTAATATAATTTGATTTCACATCAAGTCTTGATGTGTTCAATAATATATGATCAGTATATAATACTTTTCCTCCTAAATTATGTTTGATAAGTTGAACATGTGGAAATTCTGAAATTAAATTACTTTTGTAGATTTGTACCAAATGTTGCCGCATGGAATTTTCATCATATAGAATTGTTGAAGGACATATATTTTGATAACATGAAATAGCAAATGCTATTGCAAATACTCCACAATTATATGGTTTGATCTGTGTTTGCACATGAACATAAATTACTTGTAATTTGGTTATATCTGGCAATAATCTTCTGAGATAGATCAGATGTGTCTCAGTGAGTTTTGTATGTGAGCTATCATAAACATATAGTTTTTCATTTTTATATTGTGAACATATCCAATGCCCTGAATCTTTTCGACCACTGAATAAGATTTGTATGGAATTGTTTTCTCTTGGGTGAATGAATTGTGGTAAGTCTCTAAATAGTACATTTTGCAAATGTAGGTTAGGTATGAGATTTGAAAAATTATTAATATGTATATCATTCAATTGACTTACTGCTGTGGATCCATCTAATTTCAATATATCATAGAATTCTGTTGAAGTCTGATATGTGTTCAATGATATATTTTCTGACATGTTTACAGATGCAGGTTCATTTAATCATTTAAATCTTTTTGATTAAATGATATGAGAAATTTTATCGTTCTCGTGATTTAACTGATACAACTTTCTGTCTGGCGTCTCTGTGAGTGTTGTTGGATTGTCTTTCTTTTAGATACACACGAGTATGTATTGATGTACATATATAGTGAAATTCATGTGTTGAGTAGTTTAAATGATTATCAGCGCCGCCCTGGTGGATGTCTTTTGTTATCATTGATTTCTATAACGATTGAGATTATTTAAAGAATCTTGAATAATTCTTACCAATATATCACATGTGTTGTTCAAGAAAATTGAAATTTTCTTGAGAATTTCGTATATTTAGCATTTTTCATGATGATTCGAGAATTTCATTTGGGCATTTCCCGTAGTGGGTTTTGTTACGTCTAGCGTTGGTGCACCACATGCATTTTGCAGTGTGAAATTCCTCTAAGCTGCAATGTTCAGAATCGTTTTTCCATATTGAAATACATCCTGAAAATAGTCATCTAGTGAACTATACCAACGTTGCACGTCGTATAGAATTTGAGGTTACAAAGTGAGTAATATTTTTGGCTTGTGATATTTTTATTGTACAGATATTTGTTGTTTCTATGAGATGAATATGAAGATTGTATATGATTGCATTTATAAAGAGAATTATAGATTCTATCATATTGTCACCAATTATCATAAGATTTTATTTTCATTTATAGGTTTTCTTATACTCGATAATTTGTTGAACATGATGTGAGTATGATTAAATATCATTGATTTGGTGAGAAATTTCGAGTTCCATTGCAGATTCATTGATTGTTTTAAATTGTTATAGATTTCCTGTTGGAGGTTCATCAGAATCTCAAAAGAATATTGAGTTTTTCAATTCAAAAAATGTTGATTTTGTTTCAACTAGTGGAAATATATATAATGGAAGAAGATTAGTATGCAATTTCAATATTAGAATGATAAATTAAAGAGATTTTATTCAATTCAATGAGTTTTGGGAATTGGATATGAAATTTCAAGAGAAATATATGAGAATATATAATTCTTTGAATCATATTGCATCTAGAATTGGTGTTAATGGGAATTGTTTTATAATTTCAAATTGTGAAATTAATAGAATAATATGCAATTATATTGGTTATATGATTTCATATCGATATAAATCATGATTCAACTTGATGTGTTGTTGATTCTTTTATAATTGAATTGGTGATCACGATGTAAAATAGAAATTGAATAAATTAACTATTTCCATTTTGACAATCGTATAGAAGCTATTCAAATTATCTTAAATTTATCTTCAAAGTTTTTTAAATCATTTTATGGTGATTTAGTTCTGTAGGTGTGTATGATACTTTTTAAATATTTTTAAAATTTTCACTTGCACACGTAGAACAAATGATTAGAAATGCTGAAAATTGTACCATCTTGGAATGTATATATTATGAAAGCGTGGGGTAGCCATGAAAAAGACAAGTACATTGCATTTTCTTTATAGATACTTCATACTTTTATGATATATACATTCTAAAGTGTTAACATTTTTAGGATATTCAATTATTTGTTTTACGGTTTGAAGTCAGAATTCAAAAAGTATTTAATCAAGGACTAGAAGAAACGTTTTCAGTCCTTCAATAGTGTGTTTTCATTAAGTTGCAATACAAGTAATCATTATACTTTTACTTTATTTCACTTTATAATCAATTGAATTATGTGAGTTATGAGAGTTCAAGAGATTTACAGCGAACAACTTCTCACTAATACGAAAGATGAGCTTTCATGAAAGCGTTTGCCTCAAAAATTTTTTTTTATTTATTCTAATTTGCTTTTTGTAATTGAATTTAATCTGATAGTACTCATGGATTTTATTAAACACAGAGGTATCTGGAGGGGGAACATCGAATTACTTGTCGATGGAATGTGTACATATGTTTACGTATCGATTTATTATATTTACTTCGCGTGTCATCAACGCCGCAATGGCGCTTCATGATATATATTAATATCTGGTCTTCTGTGGTGCTTGATATCTCGAATTAATACTTTTTCGTTTCAAGTCGGTATTGCTTTTGTAAATGATGTGTATGATTATACATATAAAAAAATGTGAGAATGATATGTAAGGAACCAGAGATGATTTTTGCTATAGATAATAATGTAAGATATCGATCAATATTCAAATTATATACAAATATATCTCAATCTTTGCATCCGGATTCGATTGGTGAGCATATGTTCATTCAGTACACAATGGAAGGTGAATATGTTCGAGATGAAATTTGAGAATATGAGATGGTCTAGTTACTGTACGTGTAATTATTGTCTAAGCAGACTTCCGTTATTCTGTTGGTGATTATCTTTCACGACGAATGATGTAGTGTTTGAACGCGAAATCATCATCTAAACATAGTTCTGTTAGCTCCCTGGTGCACATGTCTTAAGCGAGATGGTTTAGTGATGAAACGCGAAATCAATTTCGATGCAAAGTTTTTACATCTCCTCGGCGGTCATCTCCCACGAGGGATGGTTGAGTGAATGAAAAAACTCAAGGGATTGTCGGCAGTCACTAGATTCGATTAGATTCTTATATTTTGCGATAATTCGTAAGAGTGTCCTGTGAGTGCGTGCGGCTGTATATTATTTTTATCAATTAATTTTTCAGGAAATTGAAAATGAATTCCGAACCTATGTATTAGTGAATGTTCTCATCGATGATATAAATCCATGCAAACATCATTCTTCACATACGAAAGTGATTATGATCAGATTTTTCTTCAGTATACGATGAAATACGAATATACTTCTGATTATCTTCGCGATTGTTCATTGTTGCAATGGTTTCAGATCTGTTGCTAACAAGAGATGTTCAAATGTTATTTCGTGGTCAAAATATAAAATCTCACGATTGGCACTTTGCATTTTCGGAAATTATCAAGATAAGGAATAACTCATGAAATTCTGCGATTGAATCGATTTCAATCATATCATTTCTCGACGAGTTAGTTCAAGACATGAATTCATGGGAATATCGATTTTTATATCCAGAATCGATGATTATCATATTTCTTCTAGTGCCTGATGGGATGTGCATATATTAGAGATGATATTAGAGAATATCCTACGGTCGAGCGCATGTACGTGTAATTATTGTCTGAGCAGACTTCTGTTTTTCTCTCGACGGGTATCTTTTGAGACGCGAGGTATAGTGTTTGAACCCGAAATCATTATCTGAAGAGAATTGTGTCATCTCCTTGGTGATTATCTATCAAACGAGATGGTTTGGTGATCGGAGGCGGAACCACTTTCTAAGCAAATTTCTAACATCTCCTCGGCGGTCATCTCCCACGAAGGATGGTTTAGTGAATATGAAACTCAAGTATTTCTCGGTAGTCACTAGATTTCATTGAATTCTTACATTTTGCGATAGTTCGTAAGAGTGTCGTGTGAGTGCGTGCGGCTGCATATTATTCTCGTCAATCAATTTTTCAGGGGATTGGATATGAATTTTGAACCTATGTATTAGTGAATATTCTCATCGATGATATAAATCCATGCAAACATCATTCTTCACATACGAAAGTGATTATGATCATATTTTTCTTCAGTATACGATGAAATACGAATATACTTCTGATTATCTTCGCGATTCTTCATTGTTGCAATGGTTTCAGATCTGTTGCTAACAAGAGATGGTCAAATGTTATTTCGTGGTCAAAATATAAAATCTCACGATTGGCACTTCGCATTTTCGGAAATTATCAAGATAAGGAATAACTCATGAAATTCTGCGATTGAATCGATTTCAATCATATTATCTCTCGACGAGTTAGTTCAAGACATGAATTCATGGAAATATCGATTTTTATATCCAAAATCGATTATTATCATATTTCTTCTAGTACCTGATGGGATGTGAATATATTTGAGATGATATTTGAGAATATCATACGGTCGGGCGCATGTACGTGTAATTATTGTCTGAGCAGACTTCTGTTTTTCTCTCGACGGGTATCTTTTGAGACGCGAGGTATAGTGTTTGAACCCGAAATTATTATCTGAAGAGAATTGTGTCATCTCCTTGGTGGTTATCTTTCAAGCGAGATGGTTTAGTGATCGGAGGCGGAACCACTTTCTAAGCAAATTTCTTACATCTCCTCGGCGGTCATCTCCCACGAGGGATGGTTTAGTGAATATGAAACTCAAGTATTTCTCGGTAGTCACTAGATTTCATTGAATTCTTACATTTTGCGATAGTTCGTAAGAGTGTCGTGTGAGTGCGTGCGGCTGCATATTATTCTTGTCAATCAATTTTTCAGGGGATTGGATATGAATTTCGAACCTATGAAGTAGTCAATGTTCTCATCGATGATATGAATCCATGCAAACATCATTCTCTACATATGAAAGTGATTATGATCATACTCTTCCAGTACACGATGGATTGTGGATATACTTCTGATTATCCTCGCGATTGTTCATTTTCACAATGGTTTCAGATCTGTTCCTAACGAGAAATTTTTGAATGTTATTTCGTGGTCAAAATCTTGAATCTCACGATTAGGATCTTTCTATTGTTTAGAAATTATTAAGATAAGGAATAACACATGAAATTTTGCGATTGAACTAATTTCAATCATATGATTCTTCGACAAATTAATTCAAGACATGATTTCATGGGAATATCAATTTTCACATCTCAAATCGTTCATGATCATATTTTTTCTCAGTACACAGTAGAATGATGATATATTTGAGATGATATGTGAGAATATCAGACGTTTCCGCGCATGTACGTGTAATTATTGTCTGAGCAGACATCCGTTTTCTTTTCGGTGGTTATCTTTTGAGAGGCATGTTGTAGTGTTCGAACCCGGAATTATTATCTGAACAAAATTGTGTCATATCCTTGGTGGTTGTCCTTTAAGCGAGATGGTTTAGTGATCGAAGGCGGAACCACTTTCTAAGAGAATTTCTTACATCTCTTCGGCGGTCATCCCCCACGAGGGATGGTTTACTGAATGAAGAACTCAAGTAATTGTTGGTAGTCACTAGATTTGATTGGATTCTTATATTTCGCGATAGTTCGTAAGAGTGTCGTGTGAGTGCGTGCGGCTGTATATTATTTTTATCAATTGATTCTTCAGGGGATTGGGAATGAATTTTAAACCTATGTATTAGTGAATATTTCCATCGATGATATGAATCCATGCAAACATCATACTCCACATATGAAAGTGATTATGATCATACTTTCCCAGTACACGATCGATTGTGAATACACTTTCGATTACCTTCGCTATCGTACATTTTTGCAATGGTTACACATCCGTTGCTAACAAGAGATGTTCGGATGTTATCTCGTGGTCAAACGATAAAATCTCACCATTGGCACTTCCCATTCTTGGAAGTTATTAAGATAAGAAATAATTAATGAAATTCTGCGATTGAATCGATTTCAATCATATCATCTTTCGAAGAGTTAGTCCAAGACATGAATTCATGGGAATATCGATTCTTACATCCAAAATCGTTTATGATCATATTTTTTTTCAGTACACAGTAGAATGTCGATATATTTGAGATGATATGTGAGAATATCAGACGTTTCAGCGCATGTACGTGTAATTATTGTCTGAGCAGACATTCGTTTTCCTTTCGGTGGTTATCTTTTGAGAGGCATGTTGTAGTGTTCGAACCCGAAATTATTATCTGAACAAAATTGTGTCATATCCTTGGTGGTTGTCCTTTAAGCGAGATGGTTTAGTGATCGAAGGCGGAACCACTTTCTAAGAGAATTTCTTACATCTCTTCGGCGGTCATCTCCCACGAGGGATGGTTTACTGAATAAACAACTCAAGTAATTGTCGGTAGTCACTAGATTTCATTGAACTCTCACATTTTGCGATAGTTCGTAAGAGTGTCTTGAGAGTGCGTGTGGCTGTATATTATTTTCATCAATTAATTTTTCAGGGAATTGGAAATGAATCCTGAACCTATGTAGTAGTGAATGTTTCCATCGATAATATGAATCTATGCAAACATCATTCTCTACATATGAAAGTGATTATGATCATATTTTTCTAGTACACGATGGATTGTGAATACACTTTCGATTGTCTTCGAAATTGTATACTCGGGAGCAAGCTGAACTGTCCAAGCTCAACATCGCGCTGTCTCACTCGCACTTATGGATCGAGGTAGGAGAAAAAAGAGACAGAAAGATCGTGAAGTGACCTGTTGGCGGACAATTCAGCTTGCTCCCCAGTGTACATTCCCCAATGATTTCAGATCCGTTGCTAACGAGAGATGTTCGAATGTTATTTCGTGGTGAAAATATGAAATCTCACGATTGGCACTTCCCATTTTTAGAAGTTATTGAGATCTGGAATAACTCATGAAATCCTGTAACTGAATTGATTTGAATTATATCATTTCTCGACGAGATAGTTCAAGACATGAATTCATGGGAATATCGATTTTTACATCCAAAATCGGTTATTATCATATTTCTTCTTGTACCTGATGGAATGTGAATATATTTGAGATGATATTTGAGAATATCAGACGGTCGAGCGCATGTACGTGTAATTATTGTCTGAGCAGACTTCTATTTTTCTCTCGGCGGGTATCTTTTGAAACGCAAGGTGTAGTGTTTGAACCCAAAATCATTATCTAAAGAAAACTGTGTCATCTCCTTGGTGGTTATTTTCTGAGCGGGATTGTTTAGTGATCGAAGGCGAAACCACTTTCTAAGGAAATTTCTTACATCTCCTCGGCGGTCACTCCCCACGAGAGATGGTTTAGTGAATAAACAACTCAAGTAATTGTCGGTAGTCACTAGATTTCATTGAATTCTCACATTCTGCGATAGTTCGTAAGAGTGTCTTGAGAGTGCGTGTGGCTGTATATTATTTTCATCAATTAATTTTTCAGGGGATTGGAAATGAATTCTGAACCTATGTAGTAGTGAATGTTTCGATCGATAATATGAATCAATGCAAACATCATTCTCTACATAAGAAAGTGATTATGATCATATTTTCCTAGTACACGATGGATTGTCAATACACTTCCGATTGTCTTCGAAATTGTACATTCCCCAATGGTTCCAGATCCGTTGCTAACGAGAAATGTTCGAATGTGTTTTCATGGTCAGAATATAAAATCTCACGATTGGCACTTTCCATTTTTGGAAGTTTTTAAGATAAGGAATAACTGATGAAATTCTGCGATTGAATCGATTTCGATCATATCATCTTTCGAAGAGTTAGTCCAAGACATGAATTCATGGGAATATCGATTTTTACATCCAAAATCGATTATTATCATATTTATTGTAGTACACGATGGAATGCGAATATATTTGAGATGATATTTGAGAGTATCAGACGATCGAGCGCATGTACGGGGTATTGTTGTCTAAGCAGACTTCTGTTTTCCTCTCGGCGGGTATCTTCTGAGACGCAAGGTGTAGTGTTTGAACCCGAAATTATTATCGAAAGAGAATTGTGTCATCACCTTGGTGGCTATCTTCTAAGCCAGATGGTTCAGTGATCGAAGGCGAAACCACTTTCTAAGAAAATTTCCTACATCTCCTCGGCGGTCATCTCCCACGAGGGATAGTTCAGTGGATAAACAACTCAAGTAATTGTCGGGAGTCACTAGATTCCATTGAATAAGGAACTTGCATGTTTTCCAATTTCAATTTGAACAGATAGACCGGGTACGATCTATAAAGTAATTATTCTTCCCAAAATTTTTATATGCACGGACTGCGGAAAATGAATCATTGAAAATCGTTCAATATTTGCAACGATTCGAACGCTCCGGGAAAAGCCGAGCGACATGACCGAGCGTGCCCGAGCGTCCGCGTGCATGTATTGTATTTGTGTGTTATATTCACAACGACGTTCGAAACAAATAACATCATCAACACACCAAATCTACTGATGGATGAGACTCTCCGAATAGACAAAAATCGCAGATATCACAGAGTTATTATTATAGTTATTGCCGACTTGCGAGACTTGTCGTCATCATGCGGATCCAGAAATCAGGTCTAACCTCCAACGTCGTGCGGTCAATGAAGCGGACGACGCGCCCGCAGCAGACGAAGCGAACGAACATGGGATTAGAGCTTGAAAGATTCCTATTGCCTCAGCACCCTGGTGATCGTGACGTCACGATAGTCCGACCAATCACAATCGTTTGAGCGCGAATCTAATAATTACGATCTTCCAATAATTTTAATGGCGAATTCTTGAATGTAGACGGCATATGTTCAGCCGGAACTTCTGTAGATAGTCTACACTCACCCTCATCATCAGATTCAGATCAAAAGCATGCCGAATATTTTTTCATGCAAGTTCCTTATTCTTACATTTTGCGATAGTTCGTAAGAGTGTCGTGTGAGTGCGTGCGGCTATATATTATTCTTATCAATCAATTTTTCAGAGGGATGGGAATGATTTTCGAACCTATGTAAAGTAAATGTTTCCATCGATGATATGAATCCATGCAAACATCATTCTCTACATATGAAAGTGATTATGATCATACTTCTCCAGTACACGATGGATTGTGAGTCCACTTCTGATTATCTTCGCGATTGTTCATTTCCACAATGGTTTCGGATCTGTTCCTAACGAGAAATGTCCGAATATTATTATGTGATCAAAATCCAAGATCTCACTATTAGTATCTTTCTATTATTGAAAATTATTAAGATAAGGGATAAAGCATGAAATTCTGCGATCGAACTAAATTGAATCATATGACTCCTCAACGAGTCAGTTCAAGTCATGATTTTATGGGAATATCAATTTTTACATCTCAAATCGGTTATGATAATATTTTTTCTTAGAAAGCCGTGGCATGTGAATGGATTCGGTTTCCATCGATAATATGGATCCATGCAAACATCATTCTCTACATATGAAAGTGATATTATGATCATACGTTTCCAGTACACGATGGATTGTGAATACATTTTCTATTGTCTTCGAAATTGTACATCCCCCAATGGTTCCAGATCCGTTGCTAACGAGAGGTGTTCGAATGTTATTTCGTGGTCAGAATATAAAATCTCACGATTGGCATTTTCCAATTTTCGAAGTTATTATGATAAGGAATAACTAGTGAAATTCTGCGATTGAATCGATTCCAATCATATCATCTTCCGAAGAGTTAGTCTAAGACATGAATTCATGAGAATATCGATTTTTATATCCAGAATCGATCATTATCATATTTTTCGTAGTATACGATGGAATGTAAATATATTTGAGATGATATTTGAGAGTATCATACGGTCGAGCGCATGTACGTGTAATTATTGTGTGAGCAGACTTCTGTTTTCCTTATGACGGGTATCTTCTGAGACGCGAGGTATAGTGTTTGAACCCGGGATTATTATCTGAAGAGAATTGTGTCATCTCCTTGGTGGTTATCTTTCAAGCGAGATGGTTTAGTTATCGGAGGCGGAACCACTTTCTAAGCAAATTTCTTACATCTCCTCGGCGGTCATCTCCCACGAGGGATGGTTTAGTGAATATGAAACTCAAGTGATTGTCGGTAGTCGCTAGATTTCATTGAATTTCTACATTTTGCAATATTTCGTAAGAGTGTCGTGTGAGTGCGTGTGGTTGTATATTATTTTCATCAATTAATTTGTCATCGGATTGGAAATGAATTCTAAACCTATATAGCAGTGAATGGTTCCATCGATAATATGAATCCATGCAAACATCATTCTCTACATATGAAAGTGTTCATGATCATACGTTTCCAGTACCCGATGGATTGTGAATACACTCTCTATTGTCTTCGAAATTGTACATTCCCCAATGGTTCCAGATCCGTTGCTAACGAGAGATGTTCGAATGTTATTTCGCGGTCAAAATATGAAATCTCACGATTGGCACTTTCCATCTTTGGAAGTTATTAAGATAAGGAATAACTAATGAAATTCTGAGATTAAATCGATTCCAACCATATCATCTTTCAGAGAGTTAGTCCAAGACATGAATTCATGGGAATATCGATTTTTATATCCAAAATTAATTATTATCATATTCTTCCTAGTACACGATGGAATGTGAATATATTTGAGATGACATTTGAGAATATCATACGGTCGAGCGCATGTACGTGTAATTATTGTCTGAGCAGACTTCTGTTTTTCTCTCGACGGGTATCTTTTGAGACGCGAGGTATAGTGTTTGATCCCGAAATTATTATCTGAAGAGAATTGTGTCATCTCCTTGGTGGTGATCTTTCAAGCGAGATGGTTTAGTGATCGGAGGCGGAACCGCTTTCTAAGTAAATTCCTTACATCTCCTCGGCGGTCATCTCCCACGAGGGATGGTTTAGTGAATATGAAACTCAAGTATTTCTCGGTAGTCACTAGATTTCATTGAATTCTTACATTTTGCGATAGTTCGTAAAAGTGTCGTGTGAGTGCGTGCGGCTGCATATTATTCTTATCATTTTATTCTTCAGGGGATTGGATATGAATTTTGAACCTATGAAGTAGTGAATGTTCCCATCGATGATATGAATCCATGCAAACATCATTCTCTACATATGAAAGTGATTATGATCATACTCTTTCAGTACACGATGGATTGAGGATATACTTTTGATTATCTCCGAAATTGTACATTTCCCAATGGTTCCAGATCCGTTGCTAACGAGAGATGTTCGAATGTTATTTCATGGTCAAAATCTTAAATCTCACGATTAGTATCTTTCTATTGTTTAAAAATTATTAAGATAAGGAATAACGCATGGAATTCTGCGATTGAACTAATTTCAATCATATAATTCTTCGACGAGTAAGTTCAAGACATGATTTCATGGGAATATCAATTTTTACTTTTCAAATCGTTTATGATCATATTTTTTCTCAGTACACAGTGGAATGTGGATATATTTGAGATGATATGTGAGAATATCAGACCTTTCAGCGCATGTACGTGTAATTATTGTCTGAGCAGATTTCCGTTTTCCTCTCGGTGGTTATCTTTTGAGAGGCATGGTGTAGTGTTCGAACCCGAAATTATCATCTGAACAATATTGTGTCATCTCCTTGGTGGTTGTCCTTTAAGCGAGATAGTTTAGTGATCGAAGGCGGAACCACTCTCTAAGAAAATTTCTTACATCTCTTTGGCGGTCATCTCCCACGAAGGATGGTTTACTGAATGAAGAACTCAAGTAATTGTCGGTAGTCACTAGATTTGATTGAATTCTCATCTTTCGCGATAGTTCGTAAGAGTGTCGTGTGAGTGCGTGCGGCTGTATATTATTTTTATCAATCGATTCTTTAGGGGATTGGAAATGAATTTCAAACCTATGTGGTAGTGAATATTTGCATCGATGATATGAATCCATGCAAACATCATTCTCTACATATGGAAGTGATTATGATCATGAATTTCCAGTACACGATGGATTGTGAATACACTTTCGATTATCTTCGCAATTGTACATTCTTGCAATGGTTTCACATCCGTTGCTAACAAGTGATGTTTGAATGTTATTTCGTGGTCAAAAGAAAAAATCTCACAATTGGCACTTACCATTCTTGGGAGTTATTGAGATAAGGAATAACTAATGTAATTCTGCTATTGAATTGATTTCAATCATATCATCTTCCGAAGAGTTAGTCCAAGACACGAATTCATGGGAATATCGATTTTTACATCCAAAATCATCCATTATCATATTTTTTCTAGTACACGGTGGAATGTGGATATATTTTAGATGATATGTGAGAATATCAGACGTTTCAGTGCATGTACGTGTGATTATTGTCTGAGCAGACTACCGTTTTCCTCACGGTGGTTATCTTTTGCGAGGCATGGTGTAGTGTTTGAACCCGAAATTATTATCTGAACAAAATTGTGTCATCTCCTCGGAGGTTGTCCTTCAAGCGAGATGATTTAGTGATCGAAGGCGAAACCACTTTCTAAGAAAATTCCTCACATCTCCTCGGCGGGCATCTCCCACGGGGCATGGTTTAGTGGATATGAAATACAAGTAATTGTCTGTAGCTACTAGGTTTTATCAAATTCTTATATTTTTCGATAATTCGTAAGAGTGTCATGTGAGTGCGTGCGGCTGTATATAATGTTTTCATCAATTAATTTTCCAGGGTATTGGGAATGAATTCTAAATCTATGTAGGAGTGAAGATTTCCATCGATAATATGAATCCATGCAAACATCATTCTCTACATATGGGAGTGATTATGATCATACTTCTCCAGTTCACGATGGATTGTGAATACACTTTTGATTATCTCCGAAATTGTACATTTCCCAATGGTTTCCGATCCGTTGCTAACGAGAGATGTTCGAATGTTATTTCGTGGTCAAAATATAAAATCTCACGATTGGCACTTTCCATTCTCGGAAGTTATTAAGATAAGGAGTAACCCATGGAGTTCTGTCATTGAATCGATTTCAATCATATCATTTCCCGAAGAGTTAGTTCAAGCCATGAAGTCATGGAAATATCGATTTCCACATCCAAAATCGATTCTTATCATATTCTCTTCAGCACACGATGGAATGTGAATATATTTGAGATGATATCTGAGAATATCAGACGGTCTGGCGCATGTACAGTACCCTCCAAAATTAATGGATAATGGATAGTCTCTGTCAATCAACGAAATCTCCAATGCAGTTCGTCGTATGGAAATTTTGAAAAAAGCATCTTGAAGATCACAAAAAAATCTATCGATTCATGTGTTTCAAATATTTCAAAAGTTTTCTTTGGTCGGTCTCAGTCAACGGTGAAATTTCAAAAAACTCATTCATTAATCAATCACTCGTATTTTTGACGGGATCCATTTGATTGTCAAAATTCTTACGATGTAGATCGTCCAAAAATCTACAAGTTTGGTTGTTTGTGAAACTTCCCTGCGACTCTCCCTATCTGACACACGAGCTCCGAAAGGAAGTTCCCTATTAAGGGCATATGAAAGCCGACTTTTACCGACCGAGCGGACCGTACTAAGGGTAAGGGAGGTTGGGTTAGATGTTATATATATGAATATATTATAAGGGAGGGGGAGGGGTGGTGTGAATCCTCCCCCCTTCCTCTGCGTCATAATAACTGCGTCATGCTTATTGATGCATACGTAGATTCATGACTGAATAGCTATCTGCAAGGTACACTGATGATGAGTTATTGATGTAAAAAATGAAGGTTCCTAATCACATTTTTTATATACTGTCAAGTATATTTTTTATGTGACATCTAGTGCTAATTCTGCTGAGGCTCACATTTTTTGTATATACTTGCATTCAAGTATATTTTTTATGTGGCTTTTTTGTTGAACCATCACTTTTACTCTTGAAAACACATTTTTGTACTATGTGTGTGTACACATTTTTGTACTATGTGTATTCATTTTTAGTGAAGTGATTTCTGCAGGAATATCTTCCTCGGTAACTTTTTCTAAGCAATTACTCGAATGCACATCTCTACACACTCTTGAGCTGTTTTGTCAGTTCCAAGAAGAGAAAACCTGTTCAAATGTGTAGTGATTCTGACACATCGCTGCCTCTTATTGGCCAAAGTCATGTATTCATGTTATCGCTGTACCTAAAAGGATTCATTGTGATAGTATCACTATTCATGTTATGGCATCCTTTCAGATTGTAGACACAAATTTGACTCTATTTGGGACTCAAAACAATTCCAGAATTTCATGCGAAGCAACTCCACAAAGTTAACCTGTTCCAAAAATTATAGTATCCAAAGTTCATGATTTATATCAAACAGCTAGAAATTGGTAAATACAGATAGAAGCTATGTAGCCATTATTGGAGTACATACATTCATGACATACCTTGAAATGAAGATGAAATCTCACCTCTCGAATACAAAGATCTCAACAGACATAATTGGTAGCTCGTGGCATACTCAAGATCAGCTTTTGCTCTCGAAGTCACTCAAGCGAGCTATTCTGAACAAATATCTTAGGGTATTCATGTTGATACCTTGAAAAGAATGATGAGATTGATCAGAGTTAATAGGAAGGCACACAACTAAGAATGAGATTCTGAATTCAACCAATGAATTCATGGTATGATGGAATTTATGAGTTTCCAATTCCAAGTCAAAAAAGCTCCACAACTGGGCCAAATTTCAACAGATTGAAACAAATGAATATGAAATCATTCCTCTAAAATACAGGAACCTCAGGAGACACAAATTGGAGCTCACTGCAATGTCCACTAATTCACTTTTGCTGTAAAATTCACCCGGGCGCTCCATTTGGACCAGGTGATTCCAAGATATTCTAGTTGGAACCTGGAGTTGGATGGTGAAATCAATTAAACATGATTCAGAGGTCAACTCATGGCAAAAAGAATCTCAATTTCATCACTACATTCTTTGTATAATGGAATTTACCAAGTACCTTCTCAATTTCAAGTCACAAAAACTCCACAACTAAGCCAATTCTCAATAGATTAAAAAAAGTGGATATGAAATCACCCCTCTAAAATACAGGGATCTCAGCAGATAAAAGTTGGAGCTCATAGCAATGGCCACTCATCTACTTTTGCTCTAAGAGTCACCCGGGTGCGCCATTTGATCTAGGTAATTTCAAGATATTCTAGTTGAAACCTTTAGTAACATGGTGAGATCAATCAAATATGTTCCAGAGGTCAACTCATGATGATAAGATTCTCAATTTCATCACTTTCATTCTTTGTAGAGTGAAATCCACCTTGTGACTTTTCAACAACTCTGAGTCACAAAATTTCCACGACTAAGCTCTAATTCTCAATAGAACTAAATGAATCAATGTGGATTCACCCCTCTATAGTATAGGGATTTTAGTAAACACAAATTGAAGCTTAGTGCAATTTCCAAATATTCACTTCTGCTTTAAGACTTACCCGTGCTTGCTATCTTCACCAAGTATTTTGACATATTGTAGTTGAAACATCAAAACAGAATCATTAGTCCGCTCTGAAATCATCTGAAGGCCTCCACATTACAGGAACATTCTGAGCTGCATCAATACATTCTTAGCACAAATAGCTAGAGTTTGGTGAGACCGAAAGGTTGTAAACCTATCTGATAAGCTATCTCATGTATCTGTGTAGAGATAGCATTTTTTGCAAGTTTGGTGGAAGCATGCCTTTCTTCTCAGTTTATCGATCAAATGGTTTCTTCTCTGATCTGTTTTAGTATATAACTTTATCAATATCTTGAGTAATGCTAACTCCACATTCTGTATATAAATATCTGATGTCCACGAAAGACAATTCCATACCTCGAAAGGCTCAGATTTGGATGTCAATATCAATCTCGCTGATTACTGTTCTTGTTAATTATTGACTCACTTCAAGGCTCAGAATTATCATCACTGTCACCCTTATATATTCACTGCTTTTCAAACCGAGGAGCGAATAATAGCCTCAAGAAACGTCACTCAGATTGTCAATACTTGAATTTGTTCTTCTCATATAAATTATTACTATTTTTCGTATAGTTTTGCCAACGAACGAATTTTCCGTTCCTGCTTTTTATTATGTGCACGTCGAATAAGTCAGAATAAGTACTGCGCGACAACTCACGACAGTCCATCATCGTTCATTCAAACAATAACAACAGCTGGTGTGGGCTGTAGAGGACCTAACCCAACCTTACCTCGACTCAGCCAAAATCACAGCTCATGGGCCTTCGGAAATGTCATACTTCTGATCATTTTGTTTTTGTGAACTATTTGAGGACGATCTCGGAAAAAGTACTTCCAAGTATGGAAGCTTTCGGATGCGATCTATCATTTTAAAAAAGAATCGATTTAATTGATTGGATATTGCCTTCAAACTTTGGTTTCGAAGTCAGGCGTGTGAGTATTTTTTCATGCAATGGTCAACTTCGAAACCAAAGTTTGAAGGCAATATTCAACCGATCAACTCGATTCTTTTTTTGAATGATAGATCTGGTTCTAAAGCTTTCATACTTGGAATCACTTTTTTGAGATTTACCGTAGAACTCGGGAGAAAAATCGATTTGTCAATGGTTAGGGTCGTCGGTAAAAGTTGGCTTTCACATGCCCTTAACATGGGGTGCTCATGAAGATACCGACGCTGGCACTGGTTACATTCTCTCTCGCTCTATTCTGGTTTGAAATTGAATGAAAAAAATATCATAGTACATGATTTCGACGTGAAATGATCTCATTCTTCAGAATATCTGATCAGATTTTGTCTCAGATCTGAGGTAACAAGGATTTCTCAAGTTTCATTATCAAAATAGAAAAATCTCATGTTTCGTTCCCATGGGTCACACTTGAGACTCGATCTGATGAACTATTCTGGAAGATCAGATCATTTCACGTCGGGACCATGTGCCATGATATTTTTTCCATTCAATTTTGCACCGGCATAGAGCGAGAGGGAATGGAACAGGTGCCAGGCTCGGTATCTCCATATGCAGTCTGTGTAATACAAATTTCTCTCTTTAAGCTCGTGGCTCCGGCGGGAAGGGTCGTAGGAAAATTTTACAAGGTACCAAACTTGTAGATTTTCAGACGATCTACAACATCCCGTGAGAATTTTTGCAATCGAATAAATCCCGTCAAAAATACAAGTGATTGATTAATGGATAAATTTTTAGAAATTTCAACGTCGACTGAGTCCAACCAAAAAATGCTTTTGAAATGTTTGAAACCCATGAATCGATAGATTCTTTTGTGATCTTCAAGATGTTCTTTTTAAAAATTCTATACGACGAACCCCATTGAAGATTTCGTTGGTTGACTGAGACTATTATCCATTAATTTTGAAGGGTACTGTACGTGTGATTATTGTCTAAGCGGACTCCTGTTTTTCTCTCGGCGAGTATCTTTTGAGACGCAACGTGTAGTGTTTGAACCCGAAATTATTATCTAAAGAAAATTGTGTCATCTCCTTGATGGTTGTCCTTCAAGCAAGATGGTTTAGTGATCGACGGCGGAACCACTTTATGAGCAAATTTCTCACATCTCCTCGGCGGTCATCTCCCACGAGGGATCGTTTAGTGAATAAAGAACTCGAGTCATTGTCGGTAGTCACTAGATTTTATTGAATTTTTATACTTAGTGATAGTTCGTAAGAGTGCGTGCGGCTGTATATAAATTTTTCATCAATTATTTCTTCAGGGGATTGGGAATGAATTCTAAACCTATGGGGTAGTAAAGGTTTCCATCGATAATATGAATCCATGCAAACATCATTCTCTATATACGAAAGTGATTATGATCATATTTCTCTTTAGTACACGATGGAATGTGGATATACTTTTGATTATCTTCGCGACTGTTCATTTTCACAATGGTTTCAGATCTGTTCCTAACGAGAAATGTTCGAATGTTATTTTGTGGTCAAAATATTGAATCTCTTTAATTGAAAAATTGTGTGCAGTAATTTTTTGTACATCTTTGAAAAATAAATCAATAAGGTCTCAACACATTTTTCGATACAAGATCGTCCGTTCCCGTAATAAGCGTACTTTCGTCTGAGACTCGTATTAGAAACAAAAAGCTTTACATGAAAGAATATGTATATATGTTTCTTGTTTATCCTTTGAAGATCTACAAATATTCAATGTACATATTTTTTGATGAAATGTGTTCCTTTCGAGTTATGGGGTCGAAATCGTGAAAAATGACAGATAAAATACGAGTCTCAGACGAAATCCGTTCATTACAGGAACAGGAGGTCTTATATGGAAAAGTGTGTGAGGGCCCTTTTTTGTTCATCGTTTCAAGTTCCACAAAAAGTTGCTCCACATATTTTTCGATAAAATGTGTTCCTTCCCAGTTTTTGAGGTTGAAAAAGGGGACATGATCGAAAAACACGTTTTTTCGCTTTTTTTAAAAAACGGCCCAAGTGGCGATTTTGATCCTTAGTAGGTTGTGATCCCACAGATGTCCCAAACCATATCTAACAAGAATCCCACTTGCTGTCGTCAGCCAAGGATAGACTTGGTTCAGGACCACCGTGATTATATAAAGGAAGTCGTGTCATCTCCCTGGTGGTGATTCTTTAAACGAGATGGTTTAGTGATCGAACGTGAAACCAATTTCTAAGTAAAGTTCTTACATATCCTCGGTGGTCATCTCCCACAAGGAATGCTTCAGTGAATAAGAAACTCAAGCAAACGTCGGGAGTCACTCGATTTTCCGAAATTCTTATAATTTCCGATAATTGTAAGAGCGTTTTACAAGTGCGTGCGGGTGTGTATGAATTTCTTATCAATCAGTTTTCAGTGAGTTGGAAATGAATTTCGAAATCTATGTAGTACATCCATGATATGAATCCATGCAAATATCATTTTCTACATATAAAAGCGATTATGATCATATTCTTCCTCAGTACGCGATGGAATTTGAATATATTTTTGATTATCTTCGCTATCGTTCATTTTTGCAATGGTTTCAGATCTGTTGTTAACGAGAAATGTTCGAATGTCATTTTATGGTCAAAATATGAAATCTCACGATTAGCATTTATCTATTGTTTGAAAATTATCAAGATCAAAAATAACTCAGAAAATTCTATGATTGGACTCATTTCAATCATATTGTTTTTCCGACCAATTAGTTCCAGACATGAATTTATGGGAATATCAATTTCTACATCCGAAATCGATTGTGATCATTTTTCTTCCAGTACAGGATGGAATGTGAATATAATTGAGATGATATTTGAGAATATGAGACGAAGTAGTGCATGTACGTGTAATTATTGTCTAAGCAGACTACTGCTATTCTCTCAGCGGTTATCTTTCATCACGGATGATGTAGTGTTTGAACGCAAAATTATTATCTAATCCAACTTATGTCATCGCCCTGGTGGGTATCTCTTAAGCGAGATGGTTTAGTGATCAAACGTGAAACCAATCCCTCAGTAAGGTTCATTCAGCTCTTCGGTGGTTATCTCCCACGAGGGATGGTACAGTGAACAAGGAACTCAAGTACTTTATCGCTATCTTTATATGCATTTAAGTACATTATCTTCATTCTTACAAGTTTTATCGAAAATTTGTGACTATCAAACCTATCAACCATTTTTAATCTCTCAGTCTGTGTACAGTTCATGAAAAGCATGTTCAGAAAACGTCCCAAAGCTGTTGTAAATTCGTAATAAGTTCTTCAACATTTTTTTCGATGAATTATGGGTAAAAGTGTACTTAGCACCAACATTTGCGTTTAGTCGCGATCTTCAGCGATTATCTCTCTCTCTCTCTCTCTCTCTCTCTCTCTCTCTCTCTCTCTCTCTCTCTCTCTCTCTCTCTCTCTCTAGATGGTTTATTGATTTAACGCAGAACCAATTCTTGAGCAACGTCCTCCCATCTCCTTGGCTGTTATTTCCTACGAGAGATGATGTAGTGAATAAGGAACTCAAGTACTTCATCGTTATTTCCATAAGCTCCTGAGTACGTTATCTTTATTTTTACAAGTTTTATTAAAATTTGTGACTATTAAACCTATCACCCACCTTCAATTTCTCAGTTTTTGTACAGTTTGCGAAAGTCATGCTTAGTAATTCTCCCTCAGCCATTGTAAATTCGTAATGAATTCTCAACACTTTTCGATACTTTATGCGTAAAACTGTATTTTTTACCAAACTTTGACTCTCTATTAGAGTCTCTATCGGAAATTCGTGATTATTGAATCTACAACTCACCTCCCGTTTCTCAGTTCCTTTACAGTTTGTAAAAGGCATGCTCAAAGATTGTCCCACAGCTATTTTAAATTCATAATAATTCGCTCAACATTTTATTTGATAAACTACGCATAAAAGTGTATTTCTCACAAATTTGTGCGTTAAGTTATGTTCTCGAGTGATTATTCCCAGGATTTCTCCCCTGAGACGGTTGAGTGATTCAACGTGAAACTTATTTCCGAGCAAGGTTCTTACATCTCCTCGGCGGTCTCCCACGAGGGTCAGTTTAGTGAACAAGAAACTCAAGTACACTAATATTAATTTCATAAGGTCTCAAGTACATTATTCTCATTCACGTGAGTCTCTATTGGAAATTTGTGATCATTACATCTATATCTCACCTTTAATTTCTTAGTTTTCTTACAGTTTGTGCAAGGCATGCTCAAGAATTGTCCCACAACTATTGCAAATCTATAATAATTCCATTATTTGCACCAATCCAGCGCCGTAATGGCGTTTCATAATATTCATCAATATTTGGTCTGTAGTGGTGTTTCATGACTTCTATAGTGTGTGTATATGTTGGTATATGTTCATGCGAAATTTTGTTTAAGTAAAGTTTTGATATCTTTTCGATGGTTATCCCCTAAGAGGGATGGTTTAATGTTTCGATGTGTAATCATTACTAGAGTTGAGTTTTGTTCTCCGGTGGTTACCTTTCCTCCAAGACGGTGAAGTAATCAAACGCGGAACTAATTTCTTGGTATTCACCTTCTAAGTGATCGGGTGTGGCGATCGCATGTGAGACTAATTTCTAAGCAAAGTTCTGATTCCTCTCAGTGGATTCCTCTCATGAGGGATAGTTCAGTGTTCGAAAGCAAATTTATTATCCAAGCAGAGTTTTTTTTTCCTAGTGGATATGAGATAGTCTAGCGTATGCACGTGAAATGATTGTCTAGATAGATTTCCGCTACTTTCTCGGCGATTATTTTTCCCGACGGACAGTTCAATGTTCGAGCGTGAAATCCTCAGCTAAACAAAGTTGTGTTATTTTTCTGATGATTATCTTTTACGTGAGATGGTTTAGTGTTCAAACACGAGACCAATTCTTAAGCAAAGTTCCGCCATCTTCTCGGAGGCCATATCTCTCACGAGGGATGATTTATTGAATAAGCAAATCAAGGAATCGTTGGTAGTCACTAGATTTTATGAATGCTCAATTTCGCTCATATTATGATATTAGATTATATGAGGTTGTCGGATGATTGTTATACTCGATTTATGGAAATTATATTAAGGTTTGAATAATCAGATTATAATCAGATGTTTTAATATAGAAATTGATGAAATATTTGAATTTGTCGGATTTTTTGTCCGATATTTTAAATCAATATCGTATTGTTTTAAATCGGTATTGCTCTGCGAATAATGTGTAAAATAATGTATAAAGAGAAATGTGAGAATAATATGTAATAAACAAGAGATGATGCTCGCTATATGATAATGTGAGATTCTGATCAATATTCATACTATATACGTGTATTTTTCTCTGCATTACAGGGTTGAGACTGTCCTTTCATTCGACTTCTAACCATTCCTTCGATAATATCCATGATCTGATTAAATTTGAATTCATTGACGAACATTGTAAAAGCTATGGAAATTATCGGAACTTGAAGAAAAAAATTTTAAATTTCGATTTTTTTGTGGTTTCGTATTCGAATAGAACGCCTGCATTGAAATATTTTGAATATATATTCAATATTAATATGATCTCATTTTTCAAAAAAATTTATACAGATTTTTGAAATTGATGTAGTTTTTCCTATATATTTGAATTTAACTATTGGAAATTTTACATAAATCCTTCACCATTTGATTCATCAGTGAGTTGGAAATCAATTTCCAATTTCATATATTAATGATAGTGTTCATTGATAATACGAATTAATTCAAATATTATCTTCTACATATGGAAGTGATTATCATTGTATATTTCTTCAGCATATGATGGAATATTGATACATTTTTTGGAATAATTATCTTGATTGTGTCTTTATTTGAATTGTCAAGAATTTTTATCCATATTGATATTATAACAATTGAGCATCATCATATATATATGATATGTATATAAGTGGTGATGGTTTTGGTTTGGATATAAAATTTAGCTTTGATTATACATACTACAAGAAGTTAATAGAATACTTCTGGATACACAATATTCGTTGTATGAGTTACTATTCCTTTTTCTCCTGTTTTATGATTTTCTATTGATTGTGTATTTAAAGAATTATTTTCCAATTTGATTCTTAGATTTGTATCGGAAGTTACTCTTGATATTGCGACATATAACTGACCATGAGCAAAAACTGGAATAGGTAAATATACACCTACTTCCTCGAACGATTGCCCTCGTGATTTGTTTATTGTCATTGCGAATGCTAATCTTATAGGAAACTGTCTTCTCTTCATTTTGTAAGGTAGATCGTTTTCTATTGGTTTTTATCAATTCTAGGTATAAAAACTATTGAATCTTGATTTTTTCCATTTAATATTTTAGCACATATCGTATATTGTTTGATTTCTATGATGATAAGTCTTGCGCCATTACATAACCCTTCTGATGGATTCGTATCTCATCTTTTCGGTTCACCACTTTTAAGTGAAGGATTTTCAAATCCGCGTGCATGTTAAGGATATTACTATGTATAATACAATTCACTATCATCCTTATTCTATCAGATAAATTAACTTGTCGTTCACCTGTTCTGCTTTTTAAAGGTTATTTCCTTAGAACTCTACACTACTACTTCGGTTATGAATCCACTGGTTTGACAAGATCATCAGGATTCGATTTGTCGAAAATTGAAGGAAACTCAGGATTATTGCAGTCAGATCCTGTTCGATATGATTCTCAATTATCTGAACCTGTACCAGCTCTCAAAAGGTACTTGAGAAGTAAAATAAACACTTGTCAAATGAATTGTCGGAGATTTATAACTAGACTATCTTAGTCCTTCTATAGTCTGTGAACGGCATGTTCAAGAATTGTCTTACAGTATTGTAAACTCATAACAATCCTCTCAATATTTTCCTCGGCGGTTATCTACCACGAGGGATGGTTTAATGAACGAAAAACTCAAGTAATTGTCGGTCGTCACTAGATTGTCTTTTACTTCTATATTCTTCGATAATTCTCAAGAGCGTCGTGCAAGTGTGTGTGGGAGTGTGTGTTACTTGCGTAAATGTGAGTTTTACCTCGATTTCTATTATTAGAGGCAGCGCAGTAGACCCTCATTGCGCTTGAATGACATTATTATTGCGATCCAACTATGTGCAGGAATCGGCTCTCGTATCTCATCTTTTCGGTTCACCACTTCTAAGTAGGAGATTTTCAAATACGCAAGAGTGTATTTCTCGCCAGTACCTGCGATAAGTTGCGTGCTTTAGTGATCATCTCTCGATCTAGATGGTTTGGTTATCTAACGCGAAACCGATTTTTGAGCAAAGTTTTCACATTTTCTCGCTGCTCGTCTCCCATGGGTGATGGTTCAGCGAAAAAGGAACTCAAGAAATCGTCAGTAGCCACTAGATTTTCTTTAATTTCTATACTTTTCGATAATTCTTGAGAGAGTCGAGCCCGTGCGTTTGGGTCTGTGTGATTTTTGCGTATGTGTGAGTTTTATCCCGATTTCTACTATTAGAGGCAGCTCCGTTCACTCTCATGGCGCTTGAGTGACATGATTATTGCTATCTAACTATGCGCAGGGATCGGTTCTCGTATCTCAATTTTTTTGCACACTACATTCAGTGTGACGATCTTCGAATCCGCATGCATGTTGCCGTAATTACTATTTATAATGCAATTCACTATCATACTTGATTCTATCAGATAAATGAACTCATCGATCACCTGTTCTGCTTTTCAAAGGCGATTTTCTGAGAGCTATACACTAGTACTCCAGTTATGAATCCACTGGTTTGACAAGAACATCAGAATCCGATTTGTCGGAAAGTGAAGGAAACTCAGGATTACCGCAGTCACATCCTGTTCGATATAATCCTAAATTATCTGAACCTGTACCAGCTCTCAGAAGGTACTGGGAAAGTGAAACGAATACTTGTCAGATGAATTGTCGGAGAACTATAACTGAACTATCTCAGTCCTCCTATAGTCTGTAAACGGCATATTCAAGAATTGTCTCACAGTATTGTAAATTTATAACAATCCTCTCAATACTTTCCTCGATACAACATTCGTGAGAGTGTATTTCTCATTAGTACTTGCGGTAAGTTGCGAACTTGAGTGATCATCTCTCACCTTAGATGGTTCGGTGATCTATCGCGTAACCGACGCCAGGACGCCTGAGCGAAGTTCTTACATCTCCTCGGCGGTTATTCACCACTCGGTATGGTTTAGTGAACAAGGAACTCAAGTTACCGTCGGTCGTCACTAGATTTTCTTTTATTTCTATATTTTCCGATAACTCCCAAGAGCGTCGTGCGCATGCGTTTGGGTCTGTGTGATTTTTGCGTATGTGGGAGTTTTACCCCGATTCCTACTATGAAAGGCAGCTCAGGACACTCTCATTGCGCTTGAGTGACATGATTATTGCTATCTAACTATGTGCAAGGATCGGTTCTCATATCTCATTTGGTTGGCACACCACATTCAGTGTGACGATCTCCGAATTCGCATGCATGTTGCCGTAATTACTATGTATAATGCGATTGACTATCATACTTGATTCTATCAGATAAATTAACTTATCGTTCACCTGTTCTGCTTTTCGAAGACAATTTTCTTAGAACTATACACTACTACTCCAGTTATGAACCCACTGGTTTGCCGAGATCATCAGAATCCAATTTCTCGAAAAGTGGAGGAAACTCAGGATTATTGCAGTCAGATCCTGTTTGATATAATTCCAAATTATCTGAATCTGTACCAGCTCTCAAAAAGTACTTGAAAAGCAAAACGAACACTTGTCGAATGAATCGTCGGAGACCTATAACTAATCTATCTTAGTCCTCCTATAGTCTGTGAACGGCATGTTTAAGAATTGTCTCAATCTCCCCAATATTCTCCTCGATACAACATACGTAAAGTGTATTTCTCACCAGTACTTGCGGTAAGCTGCGTACTTCAGTGATCATCTCTCACCTTAGATGGTTCGGTGATCTAACGCGTGACCAATTTCTGAGCAGAGATCTTACTACTCCTTGGTGGTTATCTACCACGAGGGATGGTGAACAAGGAACTCGAGGAACCGTCGGTCGTCACTAGATTTTCTTTAATTCCTATAATTTCCGATAACTCCCAAGAGCGTCGTGCGCGTGCGTTTGGGTCTGTGTGATTTTTGCGTGTGTGTGAGTTTTATCCCGATTTCTACTATTAGAGGCAGCTCAGTTCCCTCTCATTGCGCTTGAGTGACATGATTATTGCTATCTAACTATGTGCGGGGATCGGTTCTCGTATCTCATTCTTTCGTACACCGGATTCAGTGTGACGATCTTCGAATCCGCATGCATGTTGCCGTTATTACTATGTACAATATAATTTACTCTCATACTTCATTCTATCAAATAAATCAACTTACCGTTCACCTGTTTCGCTCCTCAACGTGATTTTCGTGGAACTTCACACTACAACTTTAGTTATAAATCCACTGTTTTGACAAGATTCTCAAAATCTGATTTGTCGGAAAATGGAGGAAACTCAGGATTATTGCAGTCAGATTGTATTCGATTCAATTCTAAATTGTCTCAACTTGTACCAGCTCTCAAAAGGTACACTTGGGAGCAGTCTGAACTGTTCACACTGCAGCCAACTTAAAAATCACTCTCCCATGCTATTAACATAGGAGAGAGGCCTTTAAGTTGGCTGCAGTGTGGACAGTTCAGGCTGCTCCCAAGTGTACTTGAAGAGTAAAACGAACACTTGTCAGATGAATTCTCGGAGAACTATAACTAAACTATCTTAGTCCTCCTATAGTCTGTAAACGGCATCTTCAAGAATTGTCACATAGTATCGTAAATTTATAATAATCCTCTCAATACTTTTCTCGAAACAACATCCATAAGAGTGTATTCCTCACCAGTACTTGCGGTAAGTTGCGTACTCCAGTGATCATCTCTCACTTTAGATAGTTCGGTGATCTAACGCGGATCCAATTTTGAAGCAAAGTTCTTACACCTCCTCGTCGCTTATCGCCCACGAGGGATGATTTAGTTAACAAGAAACTCAAATAGTCGTCATAACTGACCTTTCTTAGTCTGTTTCTAACCTGTGAAAGGCATGTTCAAATATTGTCTCATAGCTATTGTAGATTTGAAATAATTCTCTCAATTCTTTTCTCGATACAACTTCTGTACGAGTGTTTCTCTCACCAGTAACTGCGGTAAGTCGCGTTCTTTAGTGATCATCTCTCACCTTAGATAGTTTCGTGATTTAACGCTAAACCAATGTCTAAGCAAAGTTTCCCCATCTCCTTGACGGTTATCCCCGACGAGCGATAATTAGTGAACAAGACACTCAAGTAATCGTCTGTGGTACTAGATTTCCTTTTATTCCTATATTTTCCGATAATTCTTAAGAGCGTCGTCCGCGTGCGTGTGGGTGTGTGTGATTTTTGCGTGAGTGTGAGTTTCATCTCGATTTCTATTAGTGAAGGCAGTTCAGTCCACTCTCATTGCGCTTGAATCGTGTTATTATTGCCATTTAACTATATGTAGGAATTGGCTCTCATATTTTTCATTCTTGGTACACCACTCTCAGTGTGAGGATTTTCGAATACGCATGCATGTTGATGTTATTACCATGTGCCATATAATTTACTATCATACTTGATTCTATCAGATAAATTAACTTATCGCTCCCCTGTTCTGCTTTTCAAAGGGTATTTACTGAACTTTCTTAGTCTTCTTATTGTCTGTAAAAGTTATGCCCAAGAATTGTCTCACAGCTATCGTAAACTTGAAACAATTTTCTCAATTTTTTTCTCGATGCAACATCTGTAAGAGTGTATTTCTCACCAGTAACACCGGTAAGTCGCGTTCTTCAGTGATCATCTCTCACCCTAGGTGGTTTAGTGATCTAACGCGAGATCAATTTCTAAGCAAAGTTCTTACATCTCCTCGGCGGTTATCTCCCACGAGGGATGATTCAGTGCACAAGAAACTCAAGTAATCGTCAGTAGTCACTAGATTTCTTTTGTATTTCTATATGTTTCAATAATTCTCAAGAGCGTCAGGAATTGCAGGAATTAGCTCTCGCATTTCATCTTTCTGGCACATGACTTCCAGGGTGAGGATTTCCAAATACGTATGGATATTGATGTTATCACTAGCGATGTCTAGAAGATGTTCTTTCGCTAGCCGTCTTGTTAATCGTATTTTTGGGAATATATCCACATTTTACGATGTATACAGTGGAGTAGTTCATCTTTACTTCGAGGCAGGCTGGAGATCCTCAGAAATCTTCCGCGCTTATCCCTAGGAATAATCAGCTCACAAGGAAAGCATCAGGTCTGCGGAACACGGATCTTGACAAAGATGTGTGAATCATTTTGTTCCGGTGAGAAGTGGAGGTGTCTCCAAGGGTTTAATCCAATGACCCTCCCATCACGAGAAACAGCTATGGAGGTTAGCATTGTCAGTATATCTATGTATGTGTCATCTTAACATGGGTCTATATGGACAATGCTAATCTTCATGTCTGTATCTCGGGATGGGAGGCCCAGTGTATCGAACCCTTGGAGATACCTTCATTTCTCACCGAAACAAGATGATTCCCAGAGTTTCATCAAGATCCGTGTGCCGCAGACCTGATGCTCTCCTTGTAAGTATATTCTTTTAATTTTGCTTAAGTTAAATTTTCTATATGATTGAGTTTTATTCATTAATTTCCAAGAGTTTGTATGATAATCTCTGACATTTTCTAACCTATAACGTATAAGAGTTTGTCTTATTTGTCAATTAATCTCTTGGAGTATTGACTAAGGTTATATTATTGAGACCACTTTAACGATATAGTTCAAAGATTAAATTCTATATATATCCACTTCTCTAATTTTTTTTGAGAGATCCACATAACTAAAACCAAGTAAAGTAATTTAAGTTTCGTCCAGGTCATGATAGAACGGATTTGTCATAAATTTCAATTTATTGTCTTGAAAATTAGGAAAGTTCAAAATACACTCATTCGTAAATCTTTGAGTTTTAGCTGAGAGAACAATAAGAATAGTAGTACGCCTTACTTTAATTGGTAATCCTAAGAGATTTTTCTTTCAGATTTTCTCCATATATAGACCATTTGTATTTCATTTATGTTTTATTATAATGAAATATTGAAACATCGATCATGTCATCCCATTGTATAATTTGAAGGTTTCATTGTCAAGATATCAGTTGATTTCGAAATTTACGTCACTATCTAGTTTCTTCTGTTATTTGTATGAAATTCTAGAATTTTCACGCACATCACTCACTTTTTATTTCACCATATTTTTATATCATTAATTTACCAATTAATTTATGTTCATTTATATAAATTTATTCTTTACGTATGATTTGTTCAAAGTTTATACTTGATATTCTGATTGATGTATTATGTTGTTCAATTCCTTTCATAAATTGTTACAATGAATTTTTGGGGAAATCAATTAATTTATTTACCTTGAGGTGGTAGCCATACCTACAGTGCCGCAGCGAGCGTCGGCGAGCGAGGCCAACGCGCTAGTATCATATGAGTCATCCACCCTGCACTCATATATTTTCTGTCAAACTAGAGGCCGAGTCTGATAAATATATTTCGTTCTGGAGTAGCTGATCGAAAATTGTCAGTCAGCGATTCAGTATCTCGACATCTTGCACTTCGTACGATTTCGTGATATCGCTTTCGCAGCGGTCCCACGAAATCGTTCGACAACTTGCAGAGAAAGCGCATGGAAAAATTTGAGCTCCTTGGGAATCTTGGATGAAAAATCCCATATTCCGGGATTCTTCCGAAACTTTCTGACTTCTACCATTCATCTACGATGAGTCAACTATATCTCTGGACATACAGCTCTCGTTGGTATCGAACTGAGTCGAATACTTGCCGATGGCTTGATCGAGCTAGCTGCTGTTCGATGGAATTCCATCCTCTTCTCATCGCAAATTCACAAAATTTCGAGAAACCATCGAGAAGAATCTGAATTTCTCATCATAGAATATTTTTCCTCTTACCATAGTAAAAACAAACAATTTCATCAGAGAAATTGCGCAATTCGAGCTGAACAAGCAAACTTGATTGCGTGTTCGAATGAATCATTTCATTCGATTCATACGGTGTGTCTCATAAGTATGATTCATACCACATGGGTGTTTGAGTCATTCTGTATGATTCTTCATTCTAAGCAGGGAATCGTTTACACTCGCTCAGACTGTTCAATGCCATTGGGATATAACTTTCTGCGTCTATGTTTAACGCAAAGTATTCGGTGTTTGGCCATAAGTAGACAAAGATAGAGCTGTTAGTTTGTTTCGCGGGGACTGGCATAACTTTGAAGAGCTCGTATTCGGTGTAGTCCAAGAGCGGAATTTCCACGTGGTATATGAGTTGCGGATAAGCGAATATTATCGTAAGGTCTATTATTTTCATCAAATCTACCAAAGGATCGGTTCCGTTTACTTTTGGGAACTTAGCGTCATTCACTGTTTAATCTGCCATCATCCTTGTGTTCTCGAAGAGCGAGGATGAGACAAAACGTGGGTGTATCATGCCTTGAATTGCGAATAGTAACGCATCCGTTAAGATTTCGGTGTCTATTTCGTGTTGAAGTACGTTTTCACTGAACGTTTCGAAAAATACTTCCATATCCCTAAGTTCATCTGTGCGTATTTGCTCGTCTCTTAGTAAGGTTTTAATTGTGTTTAATTCGCCTAGATTTCCTTGAATACCTTCAAACTGCTTGTATATTATCTCAGTTTGATTTGCTACAAGCCCTGCTAACTGGCTGGTGTCATTGGCTGTGGTCTGAATCAGTTCCTTCAATCCTGTCTCTGAATCTTCGTCTAAAGTTCCAAATAAATATTTATCAATCTTTCCAATAATTGGGAACCAGGATCTCTTCGCTCGCATTCGCGGAGTCAGAGTCTCATGGCCTCGGAGCATTTCCAATATTCTTCCAGCATTACTCTCAGGTTTCTGTATTCTATTCCTTAAGAGTTGAATTGGTTTTTCCAATGGGCATGGATTATTGTGGGCGTCTGATTGCTGTATCAAATTACATCTAGTTCTGAATGCTTTCCAAGTGGTATTAAGTATCTTACCTCTGGAGAAATAAGATTCTAAATTCACTCTATGTATCATTTTCCATGAAATTTTAGTCGTATAAAGGTGGTCCAATTTTTCCAAGATCACTCCCGGGTTATGGTGGATTGCATGCGATTTCAGCTGTTCTTCATTGGTTCTCACAGCTCTGTGAACCAAACTAAATCTCTTCTTAGCTTCTGTTTTTTGAATTTTAATTCCTCAAGAGAGAGTCAGACAGGACTCGCGATTCCCGAGTTTCATTTATGGTTTATTATGGATGTATCATTGTAGCGGATACTCAGATTTTGTGCATATCTCAACCATTGTAATACCTTATGTAGATATCTTGTTGAAAAGTGTTCAATTTTTGTGAAGAATGTCTGATATATACATGCTACAACTTAGATCATCCGCTTAACTTCACTCCCTATGATCTTATTTTCATGATGGTTTATCAAAGGCCATTACATATTGTCGATGCCAAATATTATGTCTATGGAACATACTAAAGCCTTTTTCTTCCTGAGTGTTCCACAAAGACAGTCTTTTTGGTTTTTGTTATTCAATTTTCCAAATTGCCTCTCCAAAGTGGAATTATTTCTATTATTGTATTCCTTAATCCCTTCTTGGATCTCTCTGAATCATTTGTTTGACTGGACTTAGCTGTAAAGTTCTGTTATGTCCACCTCTACTTGTACTAAAAATTGGGTCTTTCGAAAAAGTCCCATATACCTATTTCTTGTTCTACATCCAATATTTTTCCAACTTGAGTATCCCATCAGTGGTTTTATGGTATAATTTGACTATTGTTTTGAGAGCAAGATGTTCAGGAAGAGCCATGTGCATGCACACTGCTTTTCCATAAAAATATCTGATTTTTTTTTTACTGAGGTGGCTGGGAGCTCTATATACGACCCTAAGCCTCATGGTTCATGATTTTAAAGGGTATTGGCATGATCCATGCTCCCTTTTAGAGGGGATTCTAGTATTTCATCCCCCTCTTATTGTATCTTATCTTATTCATTTGGGTGTTATTCTCAGCAAGCTTTCAACATGTTCTCATTCGAGTGTCTCAAAAGTTGAGTTTTCGGTGAGACAGATTATGGTCATTTTTGGTTGTACCTTTATAACCACATTGAGTTGGACCTTTCTCAAGGCGATGCGGTCACCGTGCACGCTGAAAGTTATTCGCACTTTAATCAAATTTGCTTGCGATTTGGGTGAAACGACGAGAAGACCCGCGTTTATTATCAACTAATTCGAATTCGTCTTCTCATCGTTTCGCCCAAATCGCAAGAGAATCGGATAAAAGTGCGAATTACAAAGTGCCTATATCATAGGTTAGGAAGTGCCTGCGCTCAAGTTATTCTCACTTTTGTCCAGTTCTCTTGCGATTTTAGCCAAACGATGAAAAGACGAACTCGAATTAGATGACAATAAACGTAGGTCTTCTCGTCGTTTCACCCAAATCGCAAGCAAATTTGATACAAGTGCAAATAACTTTCAGCGTTCATATTGCACGGTGACCGCATCGCCTTAAGCACCTATGTGTTGTATCACCCCCTGTACTTTGGAGTAGAAATCTTCAGAAATGCCTGCGTCTGCTATCCCTGTTCTCTTAACGCTCTTCCCTCTGATTGGACCCAAAAACTGAGTAATCGGTGATACAGCCAATTCACATTCTTGCTTCTACCTTATCCAATATATTGAATTTGACCCGTTATAAATGCTTGGCTGTTG
The DNA here is from genome assembly GCA_029851415.1 of Eretmocerus hayati. Lineage (NCBI taxonomy): Eukaryota > Metazoa > Arthropoda > Insecta > Hymenoptera > Aphelinidae > Eretmocerus > Eretmocerus hayati. Next base: position 48,209,175 of record CM056744.1, read on the forward strand.
TATGATCACCTATAGTTGGATGGAACTACTATTTGAATGCTTATCTATCCATCATTCCCTTTTGGGCCAAAATCTCTGACTTTGTAGTCAAGCTGCTGGGAACAAGTTTCACTATCATAATGTAGTGAGGGGAAGCCTTAGTTGTATGTTTCACTGGGCATTAATGGCATTAATTTACATAATTTACAGGCTCCTTTTATTATCTATGAGATTTTATACTTGAGTTCCAATAGCCCTTCTTTCTCTATACTGTTTTCTTAGTATGGAACCAGAATTTCTAAGCCAGGGTTTTGACTAACATTTTGTTATCAGACTTTCTAACTTTTGGGCCCAATTTTCTACAAGGTATTGGCTTAAAATATTGTCAACTGAGAATTAAATCCTGGATCTATTTTCATATCCTGATATCTCCCCCATTCATTTAGATGGCTGCCCAAGTGAGTCATGATATGTTTTCATTTGACTGCATCAAAAGTTGTCTTTTTGGTAAGACAGCATATTTTATTTTATTTTATTTTATTTCAATAAACGGTGATAAACCTTGTACAATTTTCATATTTATATGATGCAGTAGAGAGCGTACAAAAAGATATAGCAATGTCTTAAGACGATTTGATTAGTAACTAATAGATCATTTTAAAGTTCATTTCAATTTTATCATTACTCGTATAATAGAATGTTTTGTCTGGCAAGATTTTTTAACCTAGACAATGGATCAGCAAAACAGTCAGACCAACTCAAATGATTATTAGCTAGTTTAGCCATTCGATTGAGTGGTGACTTATCAGACACTCGATATAGGTTTCCTTTAAACAATTTACCACTATTCCTTAACCTCAGGTCACTAGTTCTAATAAATACTTTACTCAACAGTTCAGGAGAATCAATGAAGTTTTTGAGAAGCTTAAAGTGAAATAATAAATTTTGATACTCCCAGAATGACATAATGCTGCAAATTTCGAATTTTGTAGCAATGACGCTGTAGTCATGATCAGTAATATTCATCGGATTTCCTGTGAAAAAAGCTAAGAATCTCAAGAATTTATGTTGGATTGATTCTAACTCCTTAATTCCACTTTGAGTTGATGGCGACCACACTTGTGACGCATAGAGTAGATGAGATCTGACAAAAGATGAATATAGAGTACATAATGTCTTAGGATTCTTGTACTCACTTGACTTTCTTTTAATAAATGAAAGCATTCTAGATGCTTTATTTTTGACTAATTGCCTGTGACTATTAAAAGTGAGATGGCTATCAAATACTACACCTAAGTCTAGTATCTCACCAACATCTTCTAGCTTTTGGTTATTTATCGTATAGTCCACCACTAGTTTTGGTTCTTTACCAATGTGGAAACGCATAGTTTTGCACTTATTTAAATTGAAAAATAAACCATTTCTTTCACACCACTTAGTTAGGGCGTCAATATCCTTTTGTAACAACACAGCATCTTCAGGAGTTTTAATAGCTTTAAACAGCTTAATATCATCTGCAAATAGTAATACTTGTGAATGCTGTATAATATTGACTACATCATTGATGAAAATATTAAATAGTAGAGTTCCAGTATGAGAACCTTGCTGAACTCCTGAATGCACGTCGAAAGTACTAGAGTTCTGGCCTTTGATTTTTACACTTTGTGTACGACCAATCAAAAATGACTTTAGCCAAATGAGGAGATTCCCACTAACTCCATAGGAGTATAGTTTTGCAAGCAATGTAGCAAGATTAACAGAGTCGAAGGCCTTTACAAAATCTGTATATATCACATCAACTTGACAATGATCATTAAATGCTGCATTTATAAACTCAGTGAAATTCAGGAGATTTGTCGTTGTTGAACGTTTTGGCATAAATCCGTGCTGCTGATGCACAATAAATTTATGCAGAAACGATGAGAGCTTTTGTTCAACGATTGAGTCAAGAATCTTCGCAAAATGGCTTATCTTCGTGATGGGCCTGTAATTTTTTACTTCATCAGTGCTTCCAGCTTTAGGTATTGGAACAATCCAGGAGTTCCTCCAAAGCTGAGGAAATATTCCCGTTTCCAGTGATTTTTTATACAGGTATTGTAAGGGCTCGACTAATTGTAAATAACAATGTTTTATAAATTTTGAATGGATTTCATCTGGACCTAGCCCTGAATTTTCATCTATCCCCCATAAACCTTGTAATACGTCATTTGAATTTATTTCGATTTGATTCAATTCCACTTCTTCATGTGATATGCTAGGATCAACATCTACCACAAAGTTGGTCGGAGGTTTAGTATAAAATGTTGCAAAGTATTGAGCGAAAAGATCAGACACATTTTGAGGATCAGAGACTTCAATATTTTCATATTTCATCGTTTGTGGAATGCCCTTCGTACCTCTAGGATTAGCATACCTCCAGAAAGCTTTTGGATTCTTATTAATATTATTTTCTATTTTAGATGTATACTCTTTGAAGGATTCAGCCACCATACGTTTACATTTCCTCCTTCGAGCTTGAAATTTACTGTAATCTAATGCTGACCAGCTAGTCTTGTACTGCGTGTGTAGTGCTTTTTTACGGAATACTTCTTTTTTTATATCTCCACTAATCCATGGAGGAAATTTTGACTCAAACTTCTTACTGACTTGAACATGGCAACTTATTAGCTCAAAAAGAAACTTGTAGAATTTATCTAAATTTTCGTTAATATCTTTCTGTCCCTCAAAAAATTCATTCCATTTTACCTTGCTCAACTACACATTAATCGCATCAAAATCAGCTTTATTGTAATTGAAATAAAATTCATCTGATTTCATAGTTGGATGTTCTTCGAGTGGAATAAGGAAATTCAGGGCAGCGTGATACTTACTATTATCAACGATCGGGTCAATACATACCTCATAACTAATACTCTTAATACTAGAGAAAATCATATCAAGCATATTGTTCTTAATGTTTGGAACCCCAAAGGCACTAGTTAAGCCCAACTGGTTCACACAAAGTTCCATTAGTGTCACCGAGTGTTGAATTGCAGGATTCTGGTGAAAGCCAGACGCCATTAATAATTCACGTTGTTGATTCCATCTATATCCCGGCAAATTGAAGTCTCCAGCAAGCACAATTTCATCAATCTTGTACTTTATGCGAGCATCTTCTGTACTCTTTGTAATCAATTCAAAGGCTCTATTAAATTCTTCAGGAGATGTACTTGTGACAGGTGGTACATAGTTCAGTGATAAGAGATAGCTTTTGTGCTTCACAGAAACCTTGATCAACAACGATTCAAAGCTGTTAGTATAAGTTTCAATTATTTGGCACGGAAGCTGCTCTTTAACATAAATGAGGAGGCCACCTCCCCTAGATTTCCCACATTCAATGAAGTTTCTATCCAGCCTAAGAATTTTATAGCCTTGGAGAGCCAGTTCATCATCAGTCACTGAATTGTCAAGCCACGTTTCAACAATACAAATGATATCATAATCAATGCTAGAAGCTAGTATATTCTTTACCATGATTTGAATCCTATTTTTTATGCTACCGACATTCTGCAAATACACGTTCAGTCCTTTTACCACCTGCCTTGGTGATTTTTGGTTTGACCAAAATTTTGTGCGTATTGTTGAGGTGCATGTGGTGGTCCAACACTTTTCCTAAGAAAATTAGTTGCTGCAGCTTTAGTACTATTTGCACTATGACGTGCAACATGTCTAATTGTGGAGCCCCTACCAGAGGTTTTTTGCTGAATGTGTCGACTACTATTGTTGTTATAGGTAGGGTTCAACAATTGTGGCTGAGGATACTTTTTGGTATTTTGAAATGGCATTCTTACATCACTGTGGTTGGCTGTATATGAAGCTTTGGTGGAATAATCCCTTCGTGTATTAACATTAGAGTTGTTGAATCGTTGTTTTCCAGAATGTCCACTCGAGCGTTGGTTAGATTCATCTAATGTAGGTTCCACATTCATATCACTTTCAACCATAGAATTGTTGCTGCAGCTTGATTCAGGCCTCACAATTATTGTGGGAACACCTTTCACATATTTTAACAATAGGTTGTTCTCACCACTTTTTCTCCTATCTTCTAGCTCGTTCAAAACATTGTGTATAACTTGCTGCTGCATAAGTGTTTTATCATTCGAGCACCTAATGCTGTCAGGGCAGAATTTCCTTTGATTAATGAGCATCCATTTTGCATCATCTAAACTATCCAGCTTCAGCTTTAGAGGTCTGCATTTGTCACCTGTAGTTTTCCCAATTCTGTGATATTGAATGTTGTTGAGTTGAAAAGGAGCGTTTGCAAGCATTGTAGTAAGTAAGTCCTGTAGAAGTTGTGGAGTTTCAAATTCAGGTACGCCAAACATAATAACATTCTTCTCACGATATATCCTTTCCTTCACTTCAGACACTACATTCTCGCTGATTTCTTGTTGCTCATTCCAGTGTGAATTTTCAATTACAGTCACCCTATTATCAAGTTCAGTTATTTGTTCCTCAACACTCATCAATCTAGAAGACAAGCTTTTTAGTGAATCAGTAATAACTTTAGTCTTTTCATTAGTGTTTCTGTTTATTTCTGCAATAGTATTAGTACCATCTTTCTTTAACATTCGACGAATAACTTCCAACATCTGGGTATTAGTAAATTCATCCACCTTTTGAGTCTGGAGTTCATCCACTTCTTCTTCACTATCTTCTTCATGAACAGATTCTGCACCAGTCTGACCATCTTGGTTAAGCTGACCAACAGAATGAGAATTAGTATTCTCACTATTTGGATCCAAAGCACAGCACTTCAAAAAGACACCATGCTCGTTCAAATTTGCTCTTTCAGCACATGATGGGTGGTACGTTGAGTCACAACCTCTACACTGTGCATAGAATCCTTTAATTGGACCTTTATTTTTGTTATTTTTACAAGCATAGCAGAAGATTTCTCCAACATCTTCACTCCACTTTCTTATGTCAATTTCAAAACCATTACTGTAGTACTGAGTTGTTGTACCCATAATGCAATGATGATTTGAGGTTAGGAGTGCGAATCCACTGTAATCTTCAGAATTTTCTATTATACCACTGAGGTTAATCACACACAATTCAGTACTGCATGTAATCTATTTGATTCGCAGATATTTAAATCAATTGGCAACCAGCAAAATTGTTATATTAAAAAATATATTCGAGCGAAATTCTCTACAATGCATATAATCATTTTTGTTTCTACCTTGATTACTACATTGAGTTGGACTTTTCCTGAGCATCTATATGTTGTATTGTCCCCAATACTTTGAAGTAAAAATCTGTCGAGAGACCTGCATCCAGTCTCACTGCTCTCCCAATGCTTTTTGTTGCGATTGGACCCAAAGGTAGGGTAATCGGTAATATTGGCCATTCACATTTTTGCTCTTATACCCCTTAATCCATTGGATATGATCCTCTATATGTACTCATTTGCTGTATTACTACCTCTATTTTGATAAAAACAAGTACGGGGAGGCCTGTCTATCAACTGTTTCATCTTGGGTCCAAATATTTGACTTTTATAGATGAACCCCTGGGAACGAGTCTTGCCATTATGGTGTATAGTGAGGAGACAAATTGTTGTATGGTTTGGTATGCATAATACTATCATTGTACCTGATGTACAAGCTTATTTTACTCATGAGAATAGTCTCGATATAAAAACTTCGTGAACTCATATTTAATGTTGAGTATACCTTGCCATGCTAAGGTGTCATGGCCAGCCGAACAAAATTTTTCATCAATTAGACCATTTGCCATTTCCAGAGCTATTAACTTGATGCTTTCAACTCTTGGATCCTGATTCTTAATAGTATAGGCTTGAATTATACAAGTTTTCAGACATCTGGAACCCTTAGATCAAAATTTTCATCCTGATACTTAAATGGTCAATCTGACTTCTAGAAGGGAAATGTTTCTATTACTTTTTGTTCCTGTTATCTCAATTTGCATGTAATTGTAGTGAAATTTGGTGCAGGAGTATATCTAGATATGCTGTCCATTACCATTCATTCACTTTTGTGTTCCCTTGTGTATTTCCAGAGACTTAGAGAAGTTTGAGTCTAAATTCTGAGTTGGTTACTTATAACAATCTGAATGTCTAGTTTTGATTTGAATTTTATTCTTGCTGTCCTGATTTAGCTCCAATGGTCTTGAAATTCAGCTTAGGGGTATTTTTGAGTGTATTTTTCACGATTAACCACTTAGTTTGTGTCCTTATTGAAGATTCCTAAAGTTGTCCTCCTGAGTTCAACTTGAAATAGCTGAGAGCGATTCCCAGGACATTGTTACCCTTAGTTAGGGAATGCGACAACTGAGGAGAAGTAAGTGAGCTGGTTATATAGATTTTATCCTATAGTTCAATACTTATTGTGTTTTCTTAGAACAGCTTCAACTCCTGTCTTCCTGATATCAGGCTATAGTAGTGTTTCATGCATTGATTCAAGAAAACTTGGTGTGAGAGAGGAAGTGCTGCCCAGTGAACACCGGCGAGTGTGCGATAACTTTGCGGTAACCTATTTCTTATCGCAAAGAGATCTTTCGAACAGTTATCGCATCCAAGATGACTTTCAGTTAACTTTGAGATCACTCAGCGGAGAGTGGCGGGAACGGGTAATCTGAATGTGCTCTCAAAGTTATCGCAAAGCATTACTGCTCTGTAAGTCATCCAAAAGTCGTCCGTTTTGCGAAAAAAGCGCGCGGGGGCCGTCTGCTGCTTGGCCATGCGTATACGTGCAGTTTTGTGTGTTTTGGCGTGCGTGCCCAGGACGACTCTTGACAACGATCCGGAGCATCAACTTCAGGGAGCAACTCATCAACATCACCGAGAATTTTGGGGTTTGACTCTTCAAGCATAAAAAACCATCATTAGTCCGCGCATACATTCGCATATTCTAACACCCAATTCTCATCATGAATCGCAAATCCTTTTCTAATCTCACACGTCAAGGCAGACACGACCGTGTTGTTCGTGTAGTTGAACGAGAACTCAATAATTTGATCGCCTAAGAGAGACGCGAGGGACAATTAGTTCATGATGAGAACAATGGCCCTGTCCCTGTGCCCCCTGCAGAAAATGCCAATGTCAACAATCTCCCCTGCAGAATGATGGTGATGGAATGGATGATAATGGTAGAGTGATAGATGATGCTGATAATATTATGAATGATGATGAGGGTATCCCAGTCAATAGAGATGTTGTCCATGATGTGATTTCTGATAACCAAGAGAATGTTGTGGATGGTTCAGACTCTGACGCTGATGAAATACTGGATGAAAATGATCAAGCTTTGGCCACTTCCAGCTCAGAGTCAGAAGCTGAAGAAGTTTTTGAACATGATGAAGGTCTTGCTGATTTAACATTCGGGGATTTCTTAATCCAATGGTACTATGAGAATGACATAAAAAATAGCCCTCACCAAACTGCTGCATGGATGCAGAAGATTCAATCAAATACCCTTGGACTTGCCTATGGATGCGAGAACTCTTCTCTCAACTCCAAGGCGGGGAATTATTCCTATCCGTATGGGTAGTTGTGAATTCTACTACTATGGCTTACAACGAGCTCTCACTAACCAGATGAATTTCTATGATGCAAGGGATATCCCTCGAGTCCTAGACTTTTACATATTTGTAGATGGATTGACTTTGTCTAAGAGCTCTCGGAGCCAGCTTTTTCCAACTCTTGGTCAAGTGGCGAATGCTTCTGTTTTTACAGTAATATTCATAATTTCTATTTATCATGGTGCATCAAAACCTGATGATCCCCATGAATTTATGAGATCATTCAATGAAGAATATGAAGTTCTGAGAGATGCTGGATTTGTGTTTAATAATCAAGTTTACTTTGTGAGTATAAGAGCTGTCATAGCAGATACTGTTGCACGTGTCTTCCTTTTGTGTTTTCCCTCACACAGTAGCCGCTGTGGGAAGTGTATACAAAATGCAAGGAGAGTATTGGACACATGTGTATTGCTCAATTCCAATGCTCCGTTGAGAACTCCTTTGACCTCTCGAATAGATCTACATCCTGTGTACTAAAATGTCAGGTCACCGGTTGAACATTTAGTTGATCCATTAAACCAAGTACCTTTGTATCCTATGCATCAGTTGAATTTAGAAGTAACCAAGAGACATCTGAATTTACTCTTAAATGCTCTTGGAAATGTTGGTGATGATAGACTAATGGCAAATATTGATGCTGATTTCAAATCTCTGACAAGATGGACTCCATGTGAGTTCAATAGGAAGATACGCTCAATAACAGAATTCATCCATTACAAGGCTACAGAATTAAGAACTCTACTTTTGTACGCAGCTCCAGTCGTTTTCTCAAAATACATGAGTGCTGAGGCTATGTTACATTTCAATTCTTTAAATCTAGCTGCTCGAATACTCAGTGATCCAGATCAGTGTTTCAGAAATAATAATTTTGCCAAACAACTCTTGACATATTATGTGGAGCAAACGAGATACCTTTATGGAGATCATATGTTGGTATACAATGTACATGATCTCTCGCATCTGAGTGATAAAGTTCTCAGATTTGTTCCATTGGATGGGTTCAGCGCTATTGGCTTTGAGGGTTATCTGTGCATTATTAAAAAAATGCTCAAGAATGGTACCAACATCTTGAGCCAAATTGTGAATAGAGTGAATGAGATGGCAATCAACCAGATCCGAATAAGAAGGGCATCAAGAGAGGGGTTGTTACAGGGCAAGCAATTCATCTTGATCAAACCAAAACATGCAAATAATCTCCCTCGAGGATATTATTTTGCTCATGAGAAAATCTAATTCTCAAATTTTGCTTTAACGTTCAAAATTCCGGACAATTCCTGCTACATGAAAAATGGAACCATTATCCAAATAAAATATATTTGCAGGAATGCTGGAAGAGTGAGTGTCATCATTGGGAGGAGATTTTTGGACTGTCAACCTTTAGATAATTACATTATCGATTCTAGGCAAATAGGGATATGTACTCCAAGAACACTCAGTGAAGATTTTTTCGTTTGGCCTGTCGCACAAGTGCATAAAAAAGCTTTTCGCATGTCATTAGATCAAACTTTTTACTTGATCCCAATGCTGCACACTCATAATTTCTGAATGACTAGAATTCTGTTCAAAGGATGTTGATTGTAAGATGGTTTGGGGGACTGCTTGGCAGTACCAAGAGTTTCTTCTGGATTATGTGTCTAATCGAGTATGAATGGATACACATTAGTTTGTAAGAGGATGTTCATTCATACGATAGTACTGAATTGCTTATGACGTCACCATATATTCGAGGGAAAAGTAAAGCTACGAGACTATTGTTGATGATGGCATTTCCCGAGGGGTCTTACCATATTGTAATCATAACTCCTGATCTCTGGCAAATAATTCGCAGTCCACTGTGAAAATAAATAACTGGCATCACAGCATACCTGGTGTAGATACAAGAGTATGGACACGAGTAAACAAATAATGAACCACACAAACAATATTAGCTCCGAAAATTTCAATAATGTAGTTGCATCAACTCCTGAAGTAAAACTGACATGCAGAGAGAGCAAACATTTGAAAAAATTGGAAAACGCTGCCAACCTGACAAGCTTCGTCAGGACTGATAGTTTACTTCCAACTGGCCCAAGAAAGCTCAGAAGAGGTATGAGATACTTGCATTCCTTCATTATTATTATCATCGCGAAATGAATATGATGCCGTTATTCACCATATATTTGAGATTCACAACCCAACAAAAGCTCTGTGTCGACAAAAAAAGCTTTGCCTGCAGCCTTACCGATAGGATTCATCGGAAACAAGGGTATGAATTGTCCGAAAAGTGTCTGCTCTTCACCCAATCAGTGTGATGACTCACGGTTTTTTTTCAAGGTGTAAATCCAAACGGTCATCCGAATCAACTCGAAAAGTTGATAGTGGATAAAAATAGTGGAAAAATATTATTTCCCACCACTCGTGGACAGATGGTACAGAATCTCGTACAACCGGCCACCGCAACCACAACTTCTGCTTCGTTATCGCAAGAGCAGCAGATCCCAGCTCAGAACAAGCAGGTCCAATTTATTCCTATCCTAGGTGCGATGAGTGTAATATATCTCAGACCCCACTACGTGCAACACGTTATGGAACTAATTTGTATATGAGTAAGTGTAAATTCTTCTCTCTTTTAGACATCGCCAAAGGAAATAGCCATCGGGGGAATATGAATCTGACGATCCACCCATCCGCATCTCCGGAAAACTTCATTCTTTTGTTCCCTCAAAATCAGGACGTTGCAGAGCACGCTCAAAAATGTGAGCATGCCGATGTCGATGACATCAGTAAAAATTTCCAAATCCCTCGGAACAATTGTAAGTAATTGAGTCCCCCCTCGGATTTCTTAGTTTTTTGAGTTGTGTATAAATTGATAGGAAATATTATCCTTCAGGTTTCATCGGACGAATTGATGAAAATAATGATGAATTTTTTCGAGATGATACTGTCCTGATCAATGACGAGAATGGAACGTTCGAGCAAACACTACCTCCAAGTTACACCACCGAAAAAGTGCCTATCAATACTTCATCCTCTCCGAGTATTAAGATGGCATCGGAAAAAATTAATGAGAGTAGAAAGAAACAATACCCCGTGAATGTGACAGAGTCAGCTGATCAAGTTCCTATCGTGATAGATGAACCTTTCAGTGAAAATAGCTGGCGTAAGTATATCCTTCCAAGGTGTAAGATGATTATTTTGAATGAGAATTTTACTGACAAGGAGAGGCCAGGGAGTGCGGGTCACGGATTCGGCTGAAACTCTGGGAATATTCTCCTTTTAGCACCAAAAGATGATACCCAAAACCGCAGTGTCTAACGCTCAAGCGTTTCCAAGCTACAGGCCCCAACCCATGCATTACAGTCCATCTATATATACCATTTTCCCACATATATAGCTATACTGTAATGCATGGGTTGGGGCCTGTAGCTCGGAAACGCTTGAGCGTTGGACACTGCGGTTTTGGGTATCATCTTTTGGTGCTAAATGGAGAATATTCCCAGAGTTTCAGCCGAATCCGTGACCCGCACTCCCTGGCCTCTCCTTGTGAGAAGAATATCTTGTATTTTTGTAGAAATGTGCATCCGTTTACTCCGTCTCCTACTCAATAAGGTAGAAATGAATAATCAAATGTTGAAAGACATTGATACTCGATTGAAAAATGGCTGTCATAATACAGATATTGTTGATGAGATGGAAGATGAAGATATTGATGTTACATTGGATTGGCCACTTCAATCCTACGCCGATTTGACTGCATTGAAAGCGAAGCTCGAGACTGATAAGAAATTTAGGAGGTGTATGGTAAATGCTGACTTGAGTCATGAATTAATACCTCCAATAATTTGACGGTGTTGTCAAAAATTCTAATTCCAATCTCCAAACCCCCTAGGTGTATCATCTCATGGATTACAAGGTTGATGATTACAGAAAAATGATCCGCTCTATTATGTGCGCTTGATAACTGATCAAGCAACTGAAGAATTTGTGTGGATACAGCCACATGGCAAGAATAAGAAAAAGAGGAGTGCGAAGAACCGAAAAAACGACGAGGACGGGAAAGACGAAAAAGACGGAGAGAACGGGAAGGGTGGAAAGACAGCTAAGAAACCAACTTGTCACAAACTCTACATAATGAAAGTTATCAGGTGTGAGTAATACTTTATTCGTAAACTTTTCTTATATTATCGCAGAGATTGTATCACTGTATCTGTTTCCAAAATTTTTGATTGCAGTGGCTGTGAAGAGACCTTTTCCTAGAGAAAAAAGAGGATAAGCTTGAGACACCTTGCATTAAGGCTGTTCTGAAAGACTGGGTGACAAGATCGTCTGATAGACTGAGAGCTGCTAAGCTAGCTGCAGCTAAGGCCGCTGCTAAGGCAAACACTGAGGAGAATGAGCCAGAGCAGCACAGCGGCGAAGATGATTCAGATGAAGACGATATTTCTGTTGAAGATGATGACGATTCAAATTGAGTTACCTCTCAGCAAGCTTTTCTAACGACCATTGATCATATGAAAGATTTTTCGTACTTTACAATTTTGTAGGACTCTACTTTCAGCAATAATATAACTTTCGTAACTTCGAAATCATGATTTTTAGAAATGATATCGATCTTGATTCATAAATTCTGCCTCGGTTACTCTATTTTCTTTAAAGGAATGTGTAGACCAATATCCCAAACTTTCTAATCAAAATTCTGCATCTTTGAGCTTTTACACGTGTACACATTAATTTATAGTGATCATACTTTGAGTATGAGTTTCTCTTCTGTTTTTTCATATCATCATATATCTAATATTTGTATGTTTATGTGCCGAATATGGTGACTGAGGGTGCTTCCTCCTCTACGACAATGAATGAAACATTTTCCAAAGAATTCCTCGACTTATCCATATTTTACATTGCACGCATGCATAAAACGCATGAAAATGTGAAAAATCCATGAAGCTTATTCCCCATAAAAAATGTTCTCGTAATGTTATCGCAAAATTATCGCTAGCGCAGAGATCTAAAATTCATTCTCATGCGATAACTTTCCGGTCCGGTAGAGATAACTTATCAAGTGATCTTATATACATCTTGAAGTGAACTTTGACGATCTGCGATAACTTGAAAAAGTGTACTTTAAGTTCACTTGAAGTACACTTGGTGTTCACTGGGTGCCTGGAAATTGTGTATTATGTACCCATAAAGCGATGCGGTCACCGTGCATGCTAAAAGTTATTCCCACTTTTCTCCGATATTCTTGCGATTTAGACTAAACGACGAGAAGACGAATGCTTATCATTATCTAACCTGAGTTCGTCTTCTCGTCGTTTAGCCCAAATCGCATAAGAATCGGATAAAAGTGAGAATCACAATGTGCGTATATTATAGGTTAGGGAGTGTCCGCACTCGAGTTATTCCCACTTCTCTCCGATATTCTTGCGATTTGGACTAAACAACGAGAAGACGAACTCAAGTTAGATGATAATAACTATTCGTGTTCTCGTCGTTTGGTCCAAATCGCAAGAATATCGGAGAAAAGTGGGAATAACTTTCAGCGTGCACGGTGCACGGTGACCGCATCGCCATAAATCCTATTTCCAATCGAAGTGTAGATGAGGTAAACTCTCTATTCTTCGGGATTTATCTTTTGTCTACCATACAGCGCGTTTCTCCCGGGTCCTCGGGTCTATTTACAATGAAGCGAGGTGTCTTCATGAATCCTAGTGACGGCTTGTGGCTCCCGACTTGGTTGGCTGCGAGGCGCTTGCATTTACTTTCTAATTTTGGGTCTATGTACAATTGAGCGCTCTCTGTCCGTAAATCCTAGTGACGATTTCGCTCGCTAGTGACGGCTTGTGAATCCCCGGATCCGCGGAGATTAAATTTATCTGTCATTGATGTTAAGCTGAGAGAATAGTTTATCGCTGATGGGCACGGACGCATACCGTTTCTGTTTTAAGTGGTTCATAGGTGTTTCGACAGCATTTCGAGCAGTTGACACAATGTCCTTGGTACTTTATCGCTTTATTGCGTGTAATATGTCTTGCTTGTTATGCTATGTTGGGGTGCTCATTCCCTTTTCTTCTCTTTCTTCGCTGTATCCATACGACAGTATTTAGTGCTTTTGGAATATTTTTATCGTATTTAATCGGAGCGCTAGCATAACAAAATTCATTTCCGATACTGATTGATGTTTTTAATTTCCATATTCTCTGCTGCACCATCACTTCATCCCCTTGTAGCAAGTCCGAAGTGTACTCATTCTATCCATTCCGATAAGTCTTCTTCTATCGTCGCACAGTGGGGCTAAAAATCGATTTCAGGACAAGATTCAGCGCCACGCGGATTCTTAACCAATTGAAATGATTCAAACGGGATCTTTTCCGTTTTTTGACACTTTACGGGATTTCTTCCCGGAGAATTTGATTTGGGAAGCTGCGGAGTCACAGAATCGTGTTGGTCGATCAACCAAAAATCGTCGAAAATCGAGTCTCCTCGATCCTGGCGGCAATGTACGATTTCCTGGTTGGGCCGAAAATACATGTTTTTGGTCCCACTTGATGAGGGAAGAACTCTCATCATTGCAGAACTCCGGCAACCTAACTTTGGATCAGAATTTCAGGCTCAACTACCTTGGTAGTAAACCCCAATCATCAAAAATCGACTCTCTTCGATCCTGGCGGTAATGTATGAGGTTCTAGGCGGGCTCAAATCATAAGTTAGTGATACACAATGTGTGAGCCCATGTCACAGGAATGCGCGAGCTTGATCCAAGGGCTTCAGAACTCTGCAATATCTCCCCCACTCACTTAGTACTCGAATATCATCGATATCCACGACCTCTTGGAGTATACGTCGATGAGCCTCACAAAATGTTTCTTCAAGGTGTCAACTCGACCTCAAATGCTTTTCGAATACTCCCACCTGGATTTGGGAATGATTGCAGTGAGGAGGAACTATTTATCACTCATCAGTACAAACCAATACTTCTTGTTTTTTGTCTTGATCGCCCTTCAACACGATCCTGGGCCTCCAGAGCTTCCCGAATTAAATTCTCCGGGCAGGTATCTTGTAGAGTGAGGAAAAATGAAGAAAAGCCCGTTTGAATTGTTTCGATCGGTTTAAAATTCGCGTGGCGCTGAATTTTGTCCCGAAATCGGTTTTTAGCCCCACTGTGCGTCGCTTCGTACATCAGTATTCTCGCCGTTCGAAGTCACCATTGTTTACGTTTGCCTGGAGGTCTTTCCTGAAGATCGTTGATTCTTTGGAAGTTTTTCCTTCCCCCCTCTGAATGATAATATTTTACAAATATGATATTTTGAACGAGATTATCGATATATCTATCTTCGAATTGGGTCAAATCTCTGATAATCGGAAGAGGAAGTAGTGTTTATTTGTAATAATGGATTGAAGAAGATGTTATACCCCTCCCATTTTTGAGCCCCACGGTTCATTTTGCACATAAAAAATTCTTCTGTAGCCAATAAATTAGATTACGGCTCGTTTGTTTCGGTTTGCGCTATTATTGGAGTTGGGACGTTTTTGTGCCGTATCGTAGTGGAGTGCCAGTTTCTGTTATTGTTTGGGGGAGAAATAATGGCCATATGAAAATTTTACTGAAATAAATTAATATACCCTATGGACAGAATTCTTAGGACGATAAATCAACATTGGGGTGCTCATCTATAGAAATTCAGACAATTTTTATACCAATCCAGAGTCCATCGTATCGCATCAGTCTAATTAGGCAGTATATCTGTTACATCAAGTATTCTCTCATTCATGATTTTTAGATTCGCCATTCCATCTGCCGTACATTCAAGGACGATCACATTCTCTTGTTTTGAGAAGCCACTAGGTCTGCAAATTTATACTTAATGACGTCCCGGCATGATAATTTATCTGAATGTTCGCACTGCGTTTCGGTCCAACTTTGATCTTCTTCGTGAACGAGTTAATATATCATATGCCTACCGAATTCGCGTGTTCTTCCTGTATTCTGAATGTTGTGAGTTGTGGTTATAATTTTAATACTATTCCCTATTCAAATTTCTTCAGAGCGGATTCGTGGCTATATCATTCTTCCAGCCTAGCGGTCTTAATTTACTCAATGATTTGAACTATTTTTATTCGCATTGAATTGCTTCTATCAAAAAATTGTTCAATGAAATCATACTACCTATCGAAGAGACTTAATATGAGATACTGTGGAAGTTTAATCATCGAATAGGTGTCCACTTCGTATGACAGATTTCTCCTGCTTCTCTTCCCCTTACATTACAATCGTATTACGATCAGAACCAATCCAATTATCCGACATCCTTCATTTAGATTCGGCTTCTCGTTTTTGAATAATTGCACACAAAAAAATTCATGACTGTTTGCAAATGATGAAGAATGTATCGTTACAACTCTGATGGAAGAATTCTTTCCTTTCATCGAGAATATGAGTTTATGGAACTTTATATCTTAAGAGCCGATGCTCCTCCGAGAGTCCAAAACTCGTTCAAATTGATTCTTTCTTGAATGCTCAATCTGGAGTTATCATGAAGATCTTTGTACAAAGTTCATGCTTGTTATAGGATCATCCTGAGCGAATTGCCCTTATATCTCCAACTTGGCATTTCAAATCATATTCTGCTTCTCTAATATGATAAATTTCATTCTTATGCTAGTTACATTACCATATCTCTATTCACCTAGTAGTCTATGATTCTGTCAATAATATAGAGACTAAATACAATATTCCGTAATTCCATAATTCAGTGATAGAAAGAATTGAACACCACAAATGTTTCTCGGTTTGTCAGTTTGGCGAAAGCTTCTGCTATACGCGGATCGGAGGCGAATTGGTACAAATTGATACTGATTGTGGAGGGGACCATATGATAATCCGTCTCAGTATGTAAGCTATAATGGATACATTACAATCTATTTTCACAGATCCGATCAAGTTTTTTCTTGGTAAGCAGAAGCAATGGCTTTGCGTCAGCTGTTGTTTGTTGCTCCGTCTTTTAGTTCAAATTATCGAAAATCTCTGTTTGTAGTGTGTGGAACTGTTATATATTGTTATTTCTGTATTGATGGTCTTCATATTGAGTTAATCAGTATCTCAATACGTTGAGTATTGTTGTTGTTTGAGTTGAAAGAAAAAGTGGTCTGATCTGTGCCTATTGCCATCTGTGTATAACCTGAGACTCAAGTTTTACAATGAACAACATGAATGATGACAACAATAAGAAGATCACCCGCCAATCTAGTGTGCAATGGCTGAATTCTCTGTCTGTTGCAGAATTTGACAATCAATTTTGTGCACACTGCAAAAATCCATGTGTATATGGATATGCATGTAAAAAGTGTTCAAATGTGTATGATCAAGCATGTGCAATAAGATGTGTGTCAAGTAAGATAGGTGTTTCCCAGTGTTGTTTTCTGCAATCAAAGCCACCCGAACAAAATAATAGCCAATTTTTGCCCTCTCCGAAGGCTTCGAATGGTACTAATAAGAACATCAATGTGCAACCTAAGAACAATACTGGCTCTGGTGTTGGTGGTGATGCCAATAGCTTACCAAAAGGTCTGATCAGCTCACTAGAAGATGAATTTCTTAATATGCAAACTTCCTTAGTGGGTGAGCTTTTTGGTAAACTTTCTGAGATGAAGTCTGATCTGACTCAAAACATCAGTGATTCCAAAAATGATATGGAGCAAACATTGAAGAATGAGCTTGCTGATGTGGAGTTCTCCATCATTAGTATTCAAGATAGTGTTTCTGAATTTGAGGACAGAATCACGAAAGTAGAAGATGCAGTTGACGCTCTTTAGATTGATGGAGCAAGACTCGAGGAATGTTTATCTAATATAATCAATGTCAAAGAAGATTTGTTGCAGTTGAAGTCTCAGTTTACAGAAGTGGACGCCCAATTCTCTTCATCTGTCTCAAACTCTTCTCAGTTATTACATACTGAAGAAACCTTCTCTGAAGTAACTGAAAGGTACAAAAGACAGAATAATATTATTCTGTTTAATGTGCCTGATGGTGTATCTATTCAAGATGATGTAACAGTCGGTGAATATCTCTCCAAAATTGATGTGTCGTTGGAGTCCTCCACCTTTATTTGTAAGAGGCTGGGGAAATTTGTAGAAGGCAAGACTCGACCAATTATCATCACCTTTACTACCTTCAATCAAGCTTTGTGTGTACTGAAGAATAAGCTCAAACTTCCTGATCCTGTTAAGGCAGCTGCTGATTTAACTGGAAGTCAGAGGAAGTACATGGTAGAGTTGCGCCATAAGCTACAAGACCATAACAACCGTTACCCCAACAACCCTATGACTATTCAACAAAGTTCCTCAATTAGTTGATGCCTCAAAAGTTGACCCAAAAAACTCTCAAGGAAATCAAGATCCAGAAAAATCATAATATATTACCAGAATGCTGGGGGCATAAATAGCAAATTATCATCTCTTAGACATTCCTGGCTCAGTCTCTCACCTCAACCAGACATATTCATTCTCACTGAAACATGGCTGTCTAATATCACCGATGACGAGCTTGGACTGGATGGTTTTTGTGTGTACCGCATGGATAGAAATTCAAACACTAGTTCATCAAAGATAGGTGGAGGTGTTCTAATAGCAGTCAAGGATGACTTATGATCTCAACGTATCTGGCCAGTCTCAATCAATGTAAAGCATGTCTTTGTTCAGTTATCTGTATCTGAAGTTCAGTGCATAGTTGGGTGTACTTACATTCCTCCTGGATCAACTAGTGACAAATATAAGGACCATATTAAGTCAGTTACTAATTTAGTCAAAGAACACCCCTCCACTAAGTTACTACTTTTTAGTGACTATAATCTAAGAAATGTGAGATGGATGGATGGTGACAATATCAAAGCCCAATTTTCTGACTACATTGCTCCTGGATTGAGGGACGCCGCTAACTACATATCTTCTGAACTCTTGATGCTGGACCTATGTGAATGTTCCCCTAGTCACCACTCTAAGGCCTATAGTTTAGATTTGCTCTTCTCCACCAAAGGGCTAGTTCAACATGTTGCTGATTTTGAACGCGTTCTTGAAACTGATCAACACCACGTACCTGCTTTGTTTTCCTGTGATCTTGATAATTTTTCTAGTGACTCTAAGAATACTTGTGAATTTTTCAAAGCAGACTACGCTGCTATTAATGAGTCTCTGTGTGACATTGATTGGGATAATTACTTTGACAACAATAATATTGAAAATTCTATTGATTCTTTTTATAGCCTTTTGAATGACTGCATTGATAAACATGTCCCTCTTGGGAAGAAACCTGCTTCAAAGGAATATCCTGTTTGGTTCAACAAAGCTCTTATTGATCTTATAGGTGATAAGGTGTCCGCCCACACTAATTGGATTCAGAGTTTTAATCCCAATGATTACATAGTATTTAAGAAACTTAGGGCTCAGTGCATTCGTTCATCTAGATCTCTCCACAAGGAATACCTTCAGCATGTGTAGGATAATATATTGAAGAATATCAAAGCTTTCTGGTCACATGTTAATAGATGTAGAATTAATAACAGTATTCCCGACAAAGTTAGATTCCAAAGAAAGACCTCTTCAAATGATTCTGAAACTTCTAATTTATTTGCAACTTACTTCAGTAGTTTTTACTCTGGGTCTAACCCAATAACCGAATTACTCTCTCAAGACTATATACATAATGATATTGATTTAGTTATCACAGAAAATGAGATTTTGAATGTTATAAATTCCATCAAAAAATCTAACTCTGCAGGCCCAGATGGTATTCCCTCAGTATTTGTGAAGAATTTGTGTGGTGTACTAATCAAGCCTTTATGTGTACTATTCAACTCATCAATCCGACAGAGAATTTTCCCAAGTAAATGGAAGCTATCGTATGTTACTCCTATTTTCAAATCTGGTGACCGTTTTGATGTTACAAATTATACACCGATTTCTATTTCTAGTGTTTTTTCTAAAATTTTTGATGCCATAATGTCTCATAAAGTATATGACTATTTCCTACGATTTCTCGCTCAAGAACAACATGGGTTTGTACGAGGGAGATCAGTGGTTTCCAATCTTGCTATATACACTGATTTTATAACAAGTTGTCTAGAAAATTTTGATCAAGTTGATGCTGTATATACTGATTTCTCCAAAGCTTTTGACTCAGTTGACCATGGTATCCTCATCAATAAGCTATATGACTATAAATTTTGTCCTGAGCTCATTGATTGGATTGCCTCATATCTTACTGATCGCAAACAATCTGTGAGACTGAATAATTTAGTCTCTGATCTCTATGAATCTACATCTGGTGTTCCCCAAGGATCTCATCTAGGTCCTATATTATTCATCATTTTCATAAACGATCTTACAAGTATTATGAAATATTGTTCTGTCCTAGTCTATGCTGATGGCGTCAAAATCTATATCCGAGTACAGAGTGTTCTTGATTGTTCCAAACTACAAAAAGATCTGGATGTTTTGGTTGAATGGGCTCGCATTAACAAACTCAAATTAAATGTCAAAAAGTGCCATGTCATGAGCTCTGTTCGTCATCATAATCCCATTTCTTTCAATTACGATATGTGTTCTGAACAGCTTGTTAGGGTTCACAAAGTGGAAGACCTTGGGGTAATCTTTGACTCTAAGTTGTCTTTCAGGGATTGTTCAAGATTGTCAGTAGTAATGTCGCAATTTCAAATTGGCGCGCGCTCGCGTCATCTCGCGTTCAAGATTCCGTTCCGCGCTCAAGATGTTCCGTTCCGCGCCGTCGCGCTTGTCGCTTTCCGCGGCTCGCGTCAGTTTCCGTCGGCCGCTCGTCCGCACCACCTCGCTACTGTTATGAGCGAAAATACACATAAGTTATTTTGCACTAAATAGTGTGTTGGTGTTTGTCAGGATTCACGAAGAAAGCCATACACAAAATTCATAAGAGAAGAGTATATTAGATATAATAAAGTACAACGAGTTCACAAAGAAAGTAAAAAAGCCAATTGCTGCATTGTCGCGTTAATCGCGAGCAAGGCCTGTGCCATCAAATTTTCCCCACCCGCAACCTGTGGTTGATGTTGCATCGGATGTTGCTGCTGAGGGGGGTGATTTTGATGCCCATTTTGCCGCGCTTGATTCGCAGCCAACTCAGCCTGGAACCGCTGAGCATCCTGTTCCCGCCGACTCCGATGATGTTCAATTTCCTGCTGTTGGCGCTCGATTTTGGCGTACGCCCGCTGCAAATTTCGCTCCATTTCTGACACACGAGTGAGAGCATCCATTTGCCCATTTAGAAGACCCCTAGCTGCACCATCATTTATGGGATCTTCTAAATCCATTCCATTTTCGCTCGCCATCTTCTCTGACGACAAAAAAAAATTTCAAAAATCGGAGCACGTGTCGTCGCAAGCTTCAACAAGCACGGCCCGTTCACACAGCACGGCACGCGATACTTGATTTACACTGCTGCACACCACGAGTCCAAAAAGTCACGAAGTCAAAAATCACTGCAGCACACGGTTACAGCAATTCACGGGTATCGGATAACGAGCTTCACAAAGACACTCGCTATCCCACTTCTGAGATGTTGGTGTTTGTCAGGATTCACGAAGAAAGCCATCCACAAAATTTATAAGAGAAGAGTATATTAGATATAATAAAAGTACAACGAGTTTACAAAGAACGTAAGATAGAGTTATCGCGGGTGCGTGGTTTACAAGCCATCGCACAACCCGGATAGTTCGCGAGACAGGCTTTCACGTGCACGAGCTCTCGGCAGCTCGGCCGTCCAATCTGATCTAACAGCGACGACGACGACAATGCGCGACTCACCACGCGATCGTCTCGCCCGATAGCTTGCGCCCTCTGCATCCCCATACATGCAGGGACGTAGCGTATACATATATATTCACTCACACTCGGCCATCCTTACGCTACGTTTCGTCCTCGAAACGTGTTTCACTACTTATTTATAACCAATCTCAAGACTTACGAAAATTTCGATACAGTGTCACATAGTTTTAACTACGAAATACTAAATCATCAAATCTCAAATATACATCAGTAATCGCTTACAAAGTCCTCGAATTTTGCTGGAGCCTTACGAACTCTTTTCGTTGGTTTGTCCACAGGATTTTGGGTTGAATTGTCATTATTTGGTATATTCAAGTCGTCACTATTTGGGATATTTTCACTGTCACTATTTTGAGAAGAGACATCAGCCGTAGCTTTTTCATCACTTTCTGAATCACTGGTAGCAGAACATTCATCATCATTCGGCAACTCATCATCCACACTTTGACTATTTTTCCAAATTTTTAGTTGTCTGGCATGAGCAGTCGAACCAAAGTTCCTGTCATTGAACTCATTCAACTTTTTCACACGATAAGTATCAGAGGGTAAAATTTCAGTCACAACTAACGGGCCACCATAGCGAGGTTGCAATTTTGTCGACTGTCCTGTTGCATTGGTGTCTCGTTTTACAAATACAATATCACCTACGTTAAATTTCATACCCTTACACCGTTTTACATCATACCTGTTTTTGTAATCATTTTGAGCTTTAGCAATGCTTTTGCGGATCTCAGTTTGGACAACAGTTGGAGGGCAATACGTCTCACAATGCTCAGTCAATTCTCTCAAACTACCATCGTCAAATCGTGGCAAATAGCCATATAATGCTTCAAAAGGCGAAACGCCTGTAGCTTTACTCACAGTAGAATTTAAATCTCTTCCCAACTTCTTCAAACTG
Source organism: Eretmocerus hayati (assembly GCA_029851415.1). Taxonomy (NCBI): domain Eukaryota; kingdom Metazoa; phylum Arthropoda; class Insecta; order Hymenoptera; family Aphelinidae; genus Eretmocerus; species Eretmocerus hayati. The sequence continues at coordinate 48,231,466 of CM056744.1, forward strand.
AGGTCCCAATTATTCTGTTCCACACTGTCACGCGTACTTCTCATAGCAGGAAGGATTGTCTAATTGACTCTTTCAATTAAGCCATTGGCTTGCGGATGCCTACTTGAATTAAGGACATGTTTTATGCCAAATGACTTGCAAAAATCAGCAAATGCTTTTGAAGTGAAGGCAATGCCTCTTTCAGAAATAATACGTGCCGGAGCACCAAACTGTTCAACGAAATTTTGAACATGTTTTACGGTAGTAACAGCTTTTACATTTTTCACAGGCACAAGATGCGTATATTTTGTAAGACTATCTATCAAACCGAGAACGTACTGATTACCACGAGAGGTTAAGATAAAAGGTCCCAAATGATCAATGTGAACCGTTTCAAATGGTCTACGACCTGGAGAAATAGGATGCAATTCACCTTCAAGTTTACCAGATTTTCTCTTGTTCAAAATGCATTCTAGGCAGTTTTTGATATGAACTTTCACATACCTACACATGCCACCAAAGTAATAGTACTCACTCAATCTTTCAATCGTTTTTTCAACACCAAAATGGCTCGACAAATCATGATATCTTATAACTAAAGCTTTTCTCATCGCCTTGGGTATCACATACACCTCACGCGTTATCTTATTCTTCACAATCTTACGAAATAACAATCCGTCACGCAAGACATACTCATTCACAAGCCCTCTTTCATACTTTGAGCGACTAGACTCAGGTCTATTCAGGATATCAATTTTCATAGCAAGATCTGGATCAGATCTCTGGTACATCAAAATTTCGTTTTCACGCGTATCAATCTGAAATATGCTCCCTTGCAATGCCATTTCTTCTGGCGGATCTACAGGAGCGCGAGACAACGCATCAACGTGTTTCATCATTTCACCACTGCGGTGTTTTATAACAAAATCATACTCGGAAATTTGGCACACCCACCTAGCTACCTGAGGATTTTGAGTTTTCCAAGCATTCAAATTTATCAAGCATTGACAATCTGTTACAATAGTGAAGTGTAGTCCAATCACGAAAGGTCTCAAGCTCTGGAGCGCCCATGCAATCGCGAGTAACTCGAGACGCGTAGAGTGATACAAACTCTCGGACTCTGAGGTTCGTCTGCTTATAGCATAAACTAACTTCAACTGATCATTTTCATCAGACTGAAACAACATCGCGCCTAGTCCGATCGCAGATGCATCAGTGTGCAATTCAGTTCTAGTGGCTTTGGGGTTATAAATTTGTAAAGTTGGTTTCTCAAGCAACAACTTTTTCAAAGTATCGAACGCGCTTTGTTGCTTATCCGACCAATCGAAATCAACAGACCCTTTAGTCAAATCCGTCAAAGGAGAAGCTAACCGCGCAAAGTTGGGAATAAAACGGCGAAAGAAGCTAGTCAATCCCAAGAATCTACGCACTTCGTGTACATTTTTAGGACAAGGAAATTGTTCTATAGCACTCATTCTTCGATCACCCGGAGCTACTACTCCTTCACCAATCACATAACCCAAGAACTCAATCTGTCTCATACCAAACATACACTTCTTGAGGTTCAGCGTTAATCCTGCCTCTTTCAATAATCCCAAAACTATTTCCAAGTACTCCATCAATTCTTCCCAAGTAACAGCAAAAATGCACATATCGTCATGCAAATAAAACACAATTTTCTTGCGTTTTGCAGGTCGCAATACAAAATCTACTAATTTGTTGAAATATGCCGGAGCATTAGTCAAACCAGGTATCGCTCTAGTAAATTCACCTGTTTGCGTTTCAGTTATAAAAGCAGTCAATTTTCTTGCTCGCTCAGTAAGTGGCATCTGCAGGAAACCCTGAGCCAAATCGAGTTTTATGAAATATTTACAACCGTGCAACCGTTCTAAAATCTCATCAAAATTTGAAATCGCTGCATGTATCTTTTTCGTATCAGAGTTCAAACGCCGCAAATCCATCACCATACGCCCCGTACCATCTGGTTTTCGCACAAGAAAAGCTCTACTAGCCCATTCAGAAATAGTTTCAGTTACGATGCCATATTTCTTAAATTCAGTAATAATCTCATCCAATTCAATTCGATCTTTTTCACACATCTCTATGGGTTTTTCATGAAAAGGCTGCACGCCCTCTTTCAACTCGATATCCATTTCAGAAACATTCGTACGCCCAAGCTCACTCAAATACTTCGCGATGACCACTCTGTTCTTATTTAAAATATCGAGGAGTTGCGCTTTTTGCGATGGCGTCACGCATTCATCCGTCAAAACTTCATCTTCAGTAATCTCATCAAGACGCGGCGATAAATCTGGCACAGACTCAATCGCCATGATTGATTCACCAACTGCATCACCCACACGTACAATCCGCGATTTTTGTTCATCATTATTCACAATAGGCATACACACATCTCCCACCCCAGTTCGCACGTTGATGAATTTTATTTCAAGTGGTCCCAATTCAACATTTTCTGCCGCGCGTGATTTTATTTTTGGTACTTTGTCTTGAAGAACGTTTGGATCAATATTTGCAAAAATTAATTCATGGCCAATTCGCGTGTAAGTCAGATCGAGAGCTTCTGTAAAAGGTCGACCTGAAAACACATCACTCGACTGCACTTCGTCAGAAACTACTAAAAACTGAATCAATTTTGGTTTCAAATTATTGAGGATCGTTTCAGCGGAAACAACCCCGTGCGTCATAACTTTACCATTGCCGTATGACTCTACTGTTCTCGGAACTCCGCTCATTTTCAAGCCTGCACGAAGCGCTGCTGACATTTTGATCGCAAACACACTAGCACCCATATCGATGAACGCTGACATTTTGATACCTCCAACGACAACATCGCGATAAAATTTTTCCCCTGACTCGACTCCGCACTCATCCGCTACCATACTTATCTGGTCTTTCTTAGGACCGCGATATAACTTACAATCCACGGCCTTATACCCTGTCTCTTTACACAAATGACACGTAATAGGTGTGGTACAGTCTCGACCTATATGGCCAGGCAAACGACACCGATAACACGTGCGCACACCACTTGCACCACTATTACTTTTGGCGCCGGCTTGCGATGAGGCGCCTGATGTCCCCGAATTCCCTGGAGTTGAATTGCTGCTGCTGTTGATGTTATTGTGAAGCGCGCTCGAACCCGCAGCGCCGCTTCGTGGAACTGTAGCACTGCCGCTGTTGTTGTTGCCGCGCGAGCCGTTCAAACTCGGCGCACTGCTCGCTGCTCCGACTCCGCTCGACGAAGTCGATTTGGTTGCCGCGATCCTGTCGACTCGTACTTTTTCGATGCTTTCATATTTTACAAGGTCCGACAGAATGTCGTCCGTGTCTTCATACTTGATGCCAAGAATATGACTTGACAAGTTTCTATCCCACAAACCAGCTGCGACTTCGTCTCTGATGACACTCACGGACATACCAAGCCCGTCACACAGCCACACTTTATCCATAAAATAATCTTGAACTGATTCATTTCGTTTTTGAACCCGCGCCAGCATCTCTCTAAGGTTATCAATTGGCGAGGTTCTGCTGCGAAAGTCTTCTTGAAGGCTGCTTTGAAATCATCGTAGCTTTGTAGTTGATCTACTTCCCTCTGGTACCATCTTTTTGCCGCACCCGTAAGATGAATTTCTGCAACGCTAAATGCGATCGCATCTGACCACCCATTGATTGATTTGAGCGTCTCTAAATCGCGCAACCATGCATCGGCTTCTATGTATTTTTCCGTGCCCTGGAAATCTCGAACCGCCGTATGCATGTTCGGCGTGATAACTGGCGGATTAACTGCACGCCGGTCAGTGTTATTTCTGTCTTGGTTGTTTAGAGCCAATTGCTGCATTGTCGCGTTAATCGCGAGCAAGGCCTGTGCCATCAAATTTTCCCCACCCGCAACCTGTGGTTGATGTTGCATCGGATGTTGCTGCTGAGGGGGATGATTTTGATGCCCATTTTGCCGCGCTTGATTCGCAGCCGACTCAGCCTGAAACCGCTGAGCATCCTGTTCCCGCCGACTCCGATGATGTTCAATTTCCTGCTGTTGGCACTCGATTTCGGCGTACGCCCGCTGCAAATTTCGCTCCATTTCTGACACACGAGTGAGAGCATCCATTTGCCCATTTAGAAGACCCCTAGCTGCACCATCATTTATGGGATCTTCTGAATCCATTCCATTTTCGCTCGCCATCTTCTCTGACGACAAAAAAAAATTTCAAAAATCGGAGCACGTGTCGTCGCAAGCTTCAACAAGCACGGCCCGTTCACACAGCACGGCACGCGATACTTGATTTACACTGCTGCACACCACGAGTCCAAAAAGTCACGAAGTCAAAAATCACTGCAGCACACGGTTACAGCAATTCACGGATATCGGATAACGAGCTTCACAAAGACACTCGCTATCCCACTTCTGAGATGTTGGTGTTTGTCAGGATTCACGAAGAAAGCCATACACAAAATTTATAAGAGAAGAGTATATTAGATATAATAAAAGTACAACGAGTTTACAAAGAACGTAAGATAGAGAGTTATCGCGGGTGCGCGGTTTACAAGCCGTCGCACAACCCGGATAGTTCGCGAGACAGGCTTTCACGTGCACGAGCTCTCGGCAGCTCGGCCGTCCAATCTGATCTAACAGCGACGACGCCGACAATGCGCGACTCACCACGCGATCGTCTCGCCCGATAGCTTGCGCCCTCTGCATCCCCATACATGCAGGGACGTAGCGTATACATATATATTCACTCACAAGTGTGTGGTTTTTTAAAAATAAACCCACCCTGGCATGTATAATTAAACATTTGGTCCTTCGAGCCGGATCGGTGTCAGTGGTTATGTGAATCAGTGGATGCGGATGGATTTCTGCAATCCGAGTGGGTGCGAGTCGTCCGTGTGGCAAAATGGCCGCGTGAGCGAGACGAGCGGCAACTCTCCCTCGAGGACCTGCGGCTCTAGCGAGACCTTCGGTGACACTTGGAGGAGCGGATGCAGGTGTTTATTCTCCGATGTCTTTGGGAGTGACCAGAGTGCAACCTGCGAAATTGGAGTTGACCTCGCAGAAATATCGAGCGCGTGACATGCAGCCAAGTGTCTGAGTCGGAGTAACGGAGTCTCGGCTAACCGCACCTCAAGGCGAGGGGACGGAGACGACCTGGGAGCTGGGTGGCTCTTGGGCAACGGGGGACGCTTCAGGATAAGCTGTTTATTTTTTTGCTCTTCTTAGTTCAAATCGCTTGGTCAGCATGTCTGTCGAGCATTCAGTCAATAATCTGAAAATTCATATTTTGTTGTAAATTCAGTTGCGCAATTTTAAGCATTTGGTGCTCGATCGGACATTGTATACATCGAGCTTTGCTCAAGTTTTGGACCTTCTCTAAAATTATCGGAATTTTCAAGGTTACCACCATGTGTGACGGGCATTAGTGTGCGTGCTGCTTAGCGCAAGCGTGCACTCGACCACCAGCAATATTCAGCCGGTGTCATCCGCAGCTACATCAGCTGCGTGCAGCGGAGCAACGCTATTCAGCCCGGCAAAGGAATCTCGTCGCCGTGACTGCGTCATATCACCGCTCAATTGCCAGTTCGACGGGGCAGTCTACATCGCCGCATCTCAGCGCACCTCGTCTCTGTCATCGGCGGGGCGTCAGCTCATAGTTCAACTGTATGAGTGAGTTATAGGTTACGAATACGAGATTATCCGATACGCATTTGAATTCAACTTCAGCTTATTTCGAGGTTACCTTTACTCGAGATCTTTGGTTTTTGAATTCTTTGACCTTGAAATGATCGAGTCAGCAGCCCGGAAATCAGGTTTTAGTCTGGGTGAAATGGGGATTGTAAATATTTGTAAATATTGTGTATAAGCTAACGGAGTTTTGGGGATCAGTGTTTCCATCAAATCACTCAATTTGATTTGAAAAATTCCGGTTTTGGTTCGGTTTTGCCTCATTCTGTCCAGAATTTGGCTTCCTCTCCCATATTTTCTGCTATTTTTGAGTAGATTTCTGGGATTCAAGGTTTCGGATTCGGTTCTGGTTTGATTATTTGAACGGTCGGTTTTCAAAAAGTGAATAATCATGGAGGCGATTTACGAGCAGCAGCTGGATTTGCAAACAAAGATTGCAAATTCTTTTCATAATTATAAAGCTCAGGCTACAGTTAAAAAGACGAAAGCTAGTGCTTTAACTAGGTTTGATAATTTGGATGCAAATTACCAGAGTTTTTGTCAGAATCATAACAAGATTCTTGCGAGTAAAAGTGAACTACTTGATCATGACTATTTCAAGGTTAAGTTGTCGGAATTAGTTGAGGAGTCGTACTTAACTAATAAATCGGATTTCCAAGAAGTCTTGAACCAATTCGCTGAATCAGAGAGATTAGAGAGAGAAGCTAACGCTCCGGCCACGCCAGTGGTTCAGAATATTGTTGGTTCGGAAAACTCTTATTCTATGGCGAAAATTGACATTCCTGTCTTTTCCGGGAAGTATCATGAGTGGGCCAATTTTTGAGACCTCTTCAAATCGCTAGTTCATCGTAAAGAAATGGACCCAGTGCTCAAATTTTATCAATTGAGAACCAATCTTTCTGGTGAGGCCTTAGATCAGATAAAAGGTATAGAAATGATCGGTGATAATTATAATACGGCTTGGACAGGGTTATGCGGTTACTACGAGAATAAGCGGAGGCTCGTAAATTTATCTTTGGGATCTCTCTTCTCGGTGAAGCCTATGAAGAATGAATCTTATGCTGAAATGAAAAGGCTCTACTCCAGTTCCTCTGATGCTGCGGATTTTTACAAAGTCCCGAGCGTCCTATTGAGGAGAGTGGCGAAGATTTGTTTGTATTTCATACGGTCTCTAAATTCGATGCTACGACCAGAAAGGAATGGGAGAAGCATTTAGGGAAAACAAACGTACCCCCTTCCGTAGAGAAATTGAAGGAATTCTTTAAGGATCATCTAGCCACATTAGAGTCCATTGAGACTAGTCAAAAGCCTCAAAATAATAGCCAGCAAGCCAAGGTTTCAGGCTCTGGTAAAACGCACTCGATGGCTACGGATACGGATTCCGATCCTCCCAAAAGAGTCTGTCCCGATTGTTCGGAGGAACATCACCTCTCTCAGTGTAATTCCTTCAAGGCTAAAAGTATAGCCAATCGGAAAGCCTTTGTGACTGAGAAAAGGTTATGTTATATCTGCTTTGGTACGCATGGGGCGAGATTTTGTCAACCGAAGAAGGCGTGTCGGAAATGTCCGGGAAAGCATCACACTTCTCTCCATGTGGATTATCCGAAATCAAACGACTCCTCGGGGGGTAGCAAGTCGGAAAATATTATGCCTCCTTTGAAAGAAAATTCTAGTTCGGCTTCGAAGCCACCCGTTGCATCTTGTACGCATCCCACGCAGACAGTTTGTCAAAATTCGGTGACGGATTCCGGTTTTGTCCTTTTGCCGACAGCGGTTGTCAAAGTGATCTCGGCAGCCGGATTTGAGTATTATTCCACGGCGTTAGTAGATCATTGCTCTCAGTCGTCGTTTGTGACGGAAAATGCTTGCCAAAAATTGGGTATCGGTAGGTCTCGGACGAAAGTGCAGGTTAAAGGAGTTGCCGGAGTCAACTCCTTCAACGCGAGAGGTATGACTAGTTTCACGATCAAGCCTCGATTTGCTTCCAATTTCAGTTGTGACGTGCAAGCTCTGATCGTTCCAAAAGTTTCAGGTTATAGAACATCTGTATCTGCTAGCACGGATAATTGGGGGCATATTCAAGGGTGACAACTGGCTGATCCAAACTTCCTGAAAACACGATCTATTGATATTTTGCTAGGTGCAAAAATTCATGCTCAAATAGTGCTTGATGGCGTTAAGAAGGCAAATTCCCGGGGTTCAGAGCAGCCTATAGCCACAAATACAGAACTCGGTTGGGTAATATCGTCGAGTGTAGGTAACGGATCAGGATCATCATCCTCGTATTTCCACCTGGTAGATGACTCGATATTAAACTCACTGATAGAGAGATTTTGGAAGGAAGAAGAACTGCCTAGGAACAAATTTGTGTCCGAAGATGATCGCAAGTGCGAGGAGCATTTTGTAAGGACGCATTCCCAAGATCCTCAGGGGAGATATGTGGTTCGATTGCCTGTCAAAGAGAACGTGCTGGAAAGTCTAACTTTTGATTTCGGAGATTCGTATCATTCGGCCTTGAGGATGCTCTCTTCTATGGAGAAAAAGTTTGAAAAAGACCCTATCTTCGCGGAGAAGTATCGATCTTTCATTCGTGAATATGAAGAGCTTGGGCACATGCAATTGAGCGCTAGTTTGTCAGTCGAGGGGAGGAAGCGTTGCTATTTTATTCCTCATCACGGTATAATCCAAGGTTCGAAAAAACTACGTACGGTTTTCAACGCCTCACAGAAAGTACACGGTTTGTCTCTCAACGATTGCCTCTATATCGGAGAGAATCTGCTCCCTGAACTGTTCGACCTCGTTTTGAGATGGCGTAGGTACGCCTTTGTTTTTGTCGCGGATATAGAGAAGATGTACAGACAAATCCTGGTAGATCCGAGATATCGACATTTGCAAATGATATTGTGGAGAGTCAACTCGCACTCACAAGTTTTGTCGTATATACTCAGTACAATTACATATGGTATGAACTGTTCTCCGTACCTAGCAATTCAAGTCTTGAGACAGCTAGCAGCTGACTATGGACATTCGTTTACCTCGGCTATTCAAATCATCGAAGAGGAGTCTTACATGGATGATTTTATGTCGGGGGGGAAGACGGTGGGAGAAGCGCGTGAGAAGCAGATTCATTTGGTAGAACTCCTCAAGGTGGGTGGGTTTGAATTGCGAAAATGGGCTGCTAATGATGCAGAACTGCTTGACTGGGTTCCACCCGCTCACAGGATGAGTGGTTCAGCTGCTTTTGAAACGGAAGATCGTGCCTCGGTTTTAGGCATTTCTTGGTCTCCGAAGGAGGATTTTTTCTATTTTCGCATAAAGTCTCAGGATTTTGGCTCGCTCTCGTTGACGAAAAGAACTGTTCTCTCATTGACAGCCAAGATCTTCGACCCCCTTGGATGGTTAGCTCCGGTAGTTATATGGGCAAAAATTTTCATGCAATCTTTGTGGCTTTTAAAATGTAATTGGGATGATATTCTCCCTACTGATTACTTAGAGCAGTGGAAAAATTGGTACAACAAACTGTCTAGTTTAGAGTCGATTGAAATTCCTAGATGGATAGGGTATTCCTCTGATGGAATTGAGGTTATTGAGCTTCATGGTTTTGCTGACGCTTCGTCCAAAGCCTATGGAGCCGTGATTTATCTGAGAATAATTAGGAATGATGAAGTGATTATGACGCTACAGTGTGCAAAGTCGAAAGTCGCACCGCTTAAAACTCTTAGTATCCCTCGGTTAGAGCTTTGCGCTGCACATCTTCTAGCTAAACTCACGGAGCATTTTGTCGTTACGATGCCAATCGACATTGCCTCGATACATCTGTGGTCGGACTCGCGCGATGTGCTGTACTGGATAAGAGCTTCACCTAGTCGATGGCAAACTTTCGTAGCCAATCGCTGTTCGCAGATTCAGACATTGGTGCCACGTGCTCACTGGCATCACGTAAAGTCTAAGGAGAATCCAGCGGATGTGATTTCTAGAAGTCTAGAGCCTGATCTTATGCATAACTTCAAATTGTGGTGGAAGGGACCTCCCTTTCTATCACATTCTAAGCAGCCTTGGGATACTGCGGCAGAGAACATCGAGGTCCAGCCCTTAGAAGAAAGAGTTTTCTCGCATAATGTCGCTACTCAAGCCTCGGACGATTTTCTCGACAATGAGATATTGAATAGATACTCATCGGCTACGAAATTGTTTCGGATTACTGCCTTGTGTCTTCGATTTGTCACGAAGCTTAGTCTTCGACTACCTGAGGTAAAAAAAAAACATTGGCTTGTTGAGGTTGGAATTCATGGATTTTAGTGTAATTTCGGATGAATTGATTGAATCTGGAGAACTTCTTAATGCTGAACTGTTATGGATCTATCTGTTGCAGGATCACAAATTCAAGGACGCGATCAAAAGTCTCGGGGCTCAGAAATCTGTTAAGGATAATAAATTGTTGAAACTGAATTCATTTCTAGACAAGGGACTGCTACGCGTCGAGGGTAGACTACGTCACTCAGATCTCGATTACGCTGAGAAGCATCCGCTGATCCTGCCAAAAAAGGGGCATCTGACGACGTTGCTGATCAGGCGAGCTCATCTGCTAACGCAACATGGCGGCACTCAGATGACATTGAATGGACTTCGCTCTCAATACTGGGTACTTCAAGGACGACGAGCGGTAAAAAAGTCATTGGCGAATGTGTGGTATGTCTCAGGTATTCTGCTAAAGCCTCTACGCAATTAATGGGAGACCTTCCCCGGATTCGCACCACACCAGCTTACCCTTTCGAGCACTCCGGTGTAGACTTTGCGGGTCCATACAAAATTCGTCTGGCAAAGTTTAGGGGCAAGGGAACTATGAAGGCTTATATTGCTGTTTTTGTATGTCTTAGTACCAAGGCGGTGCATCTGGAATTAGTGGAAGACTGCACGGCCGAAGCCTTCATTGCTGCCTTCAAACGGTTCAAGTAGGAGAGGGCATTGTTCGCGCTTGCTGGGCGACCGAGGTCTCAATTTCGTCGGAGCAGACGCTGAGATGGAACGGCGGTTCAATGAGGCGTCGCAGGAGAACAAGGCGATCGCAGTGGAGCTCACCAATCTACGAACCAAGTGGCACTTCAACCCTCCGGCCGCTCCGCATTTTTCCGGGCTTTGCGAGGCTGCGAAGAAGTCCGCGAAGCACAATCTCAAACGGATTGTCGGTGAACACGTTCTCACTTTTGTTGAAATGTCGACCATCCTTTGTCAGGTCGAAGCATGCCTCAACTCAAGACCTTTACTGTCTATATCTGATGATCCTTCTGATCTAGTCGCGTTATCTCCCGCGCATTTCCTAATCCAAAGACCGTCATTTGTGCTTCCAGAAGCCTCAGTGCCCGGGGGGGGGGGGCGATACCTTTTACCAAACGCTGGAGATGGATCACTCAGCTCACGCAAGAATTTTGGCGAGCTTGGTCCAAGGAGTATATGAGTTCTCTCCAAGAACGTCACAAATGGACCCGGCCAAAACGCTCGTTTCAACCAGGCGACGTCGTATTGATTCGCGACGAGCTTTCGTCACCTGCATTGTGGCCATTAGCCGTGATCACCGACACTGCTCCTGGTCTCAACAACCTCGTGCGAGTCGTTCGACTCCGTACGGCCAAGTCCACTTTCACTCGCCCAGCAGTGAAGCTAGTACTGCTTGTTCCCGTGAAGAAGAATGAAGACGACAAGGAATGACTTCGAAGTCTAAAGAACTATTAGTGTTAACCTATTTTGATATGGCAAGGAGTAGATTTTGTTCATTTTGAGTTTTTGTTCTAGTGAACTCAGGACCAATTCAAATGTATAAGTTAGAGTCATTTCAAAGAGTATCGTTGTTTCTTCAGGTGATGAGCACCATACCCAGTTGAAATCCCTTGTGCAGTTGCGATGGGCTTCATCTCTAATCGGAATGAATGCGCATTTTTTTTCGGGGCTCTCTCGGGAGTACCGACGTAGCCGGAATTTAGATTGCTTTTCAATACATTGATTTGGGTATTCGAGATTGCTGGATGCATCTCCTTAGAAATCTAAAAGAAACCTCCTTTGCCCTTGTGAATATTCAGCTCAGTTGTTTCCTACGAATGGTATAGTTTAGTATTAACTGCGTTTCTCATGACTCAGAATATTAACCTTGCTAATTTGCGTTGTGTCAGTTACTTGGCTTCCCTCTTTGATTGTCTTGATAACTAGCGCTATTGACAAGTTCTAATCAACGCGAAACAGATGAAATTTCCGGCTCATTAATGCTGATTTTTACCTTTAATCATAAATAAGTTAATTTTTGTTCCTGAAATTCAACTCTCGAGCCTACTGCTCCTAGTTTCGATTTTTATTTGGCACTGCCATAAGTTGATTGTATTCCTTCAATTTCCGCGAGGTTAAAAAATGTTGATTGTTAAATGAAACTATATAAGATTATCGATTTTCATTTCCAATTCTAATCTAGGTGGGCGGAATGTTTAAGATTGTCAGTAGTAATGTCGCGATTTCAAATTCGCGTGCGCTCGCGTCATCTCGCGTTCAAGATTCCGTTCCGCGCTCAAGATTTTCCGTTCCGCGCCGTCGTGCTTGTCGCTTCCCGCGGCTCGCGTCAGTTTCCGTCGGCCGCTCGTCCGCACCACCTCGCTTCTGTTATGAGCGAAAATACACATGAGTTATTTTGCACTAAATAGTGTGTGGTTTTTTCAAAATAAACCCGCCCTGGCATGTACAATTAAACAGGGATCATGTTGAGGATATTATAAATGCTGGTAGTAGAACCTTGGTTTTCACCAAGAGAATGACCACTGACTTTAATAATATCAATTGTATAAAATATTCTTCTCGTCACTTGTCGAACCCAAACTTGGTTTTGCATCTAGTATTTGGCGTCCTCACGTTGATTACTTGAAGTATGACTTGGAGAAAATGAATCACAGATTTTGAAGGTATCTTGCTTTCAAATGTAGGATTAACTTTGATCGCTTTGATCACAATTATGATCACCTGTATGAACACTTCAATATTCATACAATTCAAAGTCTTCACGACTATAATGATTTACTCTTTTTTAGATCATTCATCAAATTGATCCCAAGTATCGACTAAGTTCACTCTAAGTTAGGAAGAATTCAATCTCACTACAGCACTAGGCAAACTTCATTTTTCAGAAATCTTCCATACAAGTCCAAAACTGGATCAAACTCTGTCCTTTGTAGGTGTCTAAAAGCGTGGAATTCTCTACCTGACGATGTCTGTGAAATGAGTGATATTACATTCAAGTCTAAGATCAAAATTCTGTGTAACTCCTAGCTCAGAAATGTTGCAGAGATTTCTATGTTAAGTTGTGTATTTGACTCATATTTCTCAGCTCTCTTACTGTGATATCTTACCTTCCTACAATTCTGAAATTTTTATTTTTATATTCTATTATATTCGTTCTCGCCTTGTTTACTATTGTGTCATTTATATATATATTCTTCTTTTCAATTGTGTATGTATATGTTCATATTGGGCCATCAGGCCCGTGAAGTTCCCTAAATAAATACTAAATACTAAATCAGAAACTAAATCATCTGACCTTCCCACCTACGTTCTTCTTGCACGCTCCAGTGTGCATTTGATTGAATTTCAATTTTTCTCTCGAGAATTATTGTAAGGTCACGGCGAACAGATCGACTTTTCTGCCCATTTGGGTTCTCTTAACATAGTTTCAACCTATCGCCCTTCACTAATTACATTATTGATCCATACATGCACTTTTGGCATTTCCTCGAAATCCGTTCCCCAACTTTCTCCTTTTTCTTGGGAGGCTGTAAGCACGAGTTTCTCCATTTCTTGTAGATGACGGAGATATATATTTCGTCTCCTTCAAAGTAACGTGGTGAGAGTGTTTTTTTTTTTTTTTTTTTTTCAACTTCCGAGAGTAGTGACCTGCTCGCTACCTCACATCTCAGAATCGAAAACAGCCTAACATTAGAAGCTCACTGTGATCGAGAATGTTCGCACTCGGACCTCGTAGGAAGGAACCGTGCTTTCCAGAATGCAGTCAATATGAAGTTGATCTCAAAACGAAAAAATCTGAACGTAGCTTATTTACTCCTATTTCCTCTGTTATATTATTTGTATAGAGGGCAAAAAATACGTCGCGACAAGTCGACACAAGAAGGCATGAATCGCAGCACTTCACCGCTTTTTCTCTCGGAGTGATCCCGCTCGCGATTTCTCTTACTCCGTCCATATTCATTCCTCCTTGACGAAGTCGCTTACGCACTCTGTCGCTGGGCGACAAGCGCATCAAAGGCAATCGGTCATTGCTGGTGAGACGATCAAGGTCAAGTGGGAAGTTAGTGAGTCACACTAAGTAACAGTTTTCTCTGCTTTCGAGCATGATCGGAGATGTGAAATTTGTCGATTTTGCTCTTGACAATTGTCGTTGTAGACGGATCTACGATACTTGTCCTTGGATAGTGTTCTGCCCTCAACAGTGAGATTGAGTCAGTCTTCGATTCTGACTCGAGCTCGCTGGATTTATCATTCTTCCGCCAGGGGGGTTTCTTCGCACCGGGGGTGTGATGCACCGATTTCTCTCTTTTCTGATCATTGTGCCTCCCATTGTTATGGTTCGCCCGTTGCACTCCAAGGGCATCGACCGAGTGATGTCGTGGTCTCTTAACTTGTGATACTTTTATCTGCTTGCAACGAAGTACATGTTCCTGCTTGTATAGGCCATCACGTCGAGTAAGTAGTACTAGACTTGCGTAATCTTATATTGAAAGTGACTCTACTGCTTCTTCTGCTAGAGTGATTTAAGCTGACTAATGCTCAGTCTCCAATCGACTGGGTCGAGAATATCACTAGTCCCTGTGTGAACTCACTTTCGCTTTCGAGGGATGAGCTTTTTTTGGAAAGTCAATGGTCTTAATGTGGTGTGAAGGAGTATGATGAATTCCACGCCAAAGCGACCTACGGAAAGGGGTCATCTCTCAGATTCTTTTTTAACCTTTTTCATTCGATTCTATGGCCTGAAATAGGAACTTCGGACCACCTATGGGGCCCCAAAAAAAATTTCTCCTCTCCATTGCACGCACATCCGTCAACAGACCGAAAGTTTATCGTGTAAAAATCGATGCTCTTTTATTCACGAAAATGGAAATATTTCGAGTTTTTGGATAGCTATCGATTTGCGGGTTGCGGCATCTGAAAGGGCATCAAAAAACCTATCGATAACGTTGTCGAGAATTCCTTCTCTGTAATTTGGGGGCCTCCTGGAGGCAAAAGAGTGTTTTTCACTGAAATGTTCATTTCTCAAAAAGCCATCTTCTTCATTTCCTCAGAATCATATATTTCACGTAAAATTTTGCGTTCTTTCGAAGAAAATGGGTTCCAGAGAAGTTTGGGGCGATCCAAGTGACTTATGAGCCATTTTTTGAAAATTCGATTTTTTCGGTTTCAGAAAAAGGCGATTTTCTGCGCATGCGCACGAACGTAGACTTTCGGCGCTACTTTCAATAGAAAGCTGACAAAATTTCCTATAAAATGATTACCCGCAAAGTTGAAATTCATGCACTGAAACGCGATCTGCAAGGATTAATTATATCAAATCAAAATCACATGAAAATTCAGCCCATTAACGCCTTCGTGGTGCCTGCTGAGATGACACATTCACGAGGTCTCCTCGGGACTCAATTTAGAGTACAAAATTGACCTGAAAAAAATTCGGACTACATGGTTTCAACGTAAAATTGTATGAACTTTCAAAATATGCGATGAAAAACCCCGTTTAAGGCGAACCCGAGGTGCTACATTCAATTTTTCGCAATTTTGAATGTGAAATATCGTATTTTGTGGCAAAAAATTAAATGTAGCACCTCGGGTTTGCTTCAAACGGGGTTTTTCTTCGCATATTTTGAAAGTTCATACAATTTTACGTTTAAACCATGTGGTCCAAATTTTTTTCAGGTCAATTTCGTACTCAAAATTGAGTCCCGAGAAGATCTCGTGAATATGTCATCTCAGCAGGCGCCACAAAGGCGTTAATGGGCTGAATTTTCATGTGATTTTGATTCGATATAATGAATCCTTGCAGATCGCATTTCAGTGCATGAATTTCAACTTTGCGGGTAGTCATTTTATAGGAAATTTTGTCAGCTTCCTATCGAAAGTAGCGCCTAAAGTCTACGTTCGTGCGCATGCGCAGAAAATCGCCTTTTACTGATACCGAAGGAATCGAATTTTCAAAAAATGGCTCATAAGTCACTTGGATCGCCCCAAACTCCTCTGAAACCCATTTTTTTCAAAAGAACGCAAAATTTTACGTCAAATATATGATTCTGAAAAAATAAAAAAAATGGCTTTTTGAGAAATCAACATTTTAGTGAAAAACACTCTTTTGCCTCCAGGAGGCCCCCAAATCACAGAGAAGGAATTTTTGACAACGTTTTCGATAGGTTTTTTGATGCCCTTTCAGATGCCGCAACCCGCCAATCGATAACTATTCAAAAACTCGAAATATCTCCATTTTCGTGAATAAAAGAGCATCGATTTTTACACGATAAATTTCCGGTCTGTTGACGGATGTCCGTGCAATGGAGAGGAGAAATTTTTTTTGGGCCTCATAGGTGGTCCAAAGTTCCTATCTTGGGCCATAGAATCGAATGAAAAAGGTTAAAAGAGAATCTGAGAAATGACCCCTTTCGGTAGGTCGCTTTGGCGTGGAATTCATCGTATATCATTTTTGCAGATGACTCTATAGCAACTGCGCCTGTCGTCAACGAAGTGAATGCTAGGTAGCACAATGAGATCACGTGCTTTGAATTCTAGCCCTATCGTAGGGGCAGAACCCTCTTCCGTTAACATCCGCATTACCCGCTGGGTCCCACGTACATACTCCCATGATTTGCCTCATTTTGGTGCTTCAGAGTCGCACTTATAAGGACGTGATCATTTCCTTGTCCGCCGTGTCCGAATGCGAATCTACATACATATATGATTAAGACTTATTTATACATTGAAACTTGTTCTTACACCATTATCTCATCACAACTGTGTGTCTAGTTCCTACTCTCCATTTGCTGTATCGATAATTTTCCTTGCTTAGTGGAGAAGCTCATTTCTCAACTCTGCTGTATGCTTGCTCCTACTTTTTTCTCAAATGTTCCTGCCGTCATAATTCTGTCGAGCGTCAAAATATCACTTGCATGTTCATCGGGATAATGAGAAAAATGACTGATTTTTTTTATTCTGTCAATGTAGTCCGTTGGTAGCATGTGTATAACAGGGCTACTTCTAAACTTAACACAAGAGAATAAACTCTCTCTCTATTTTATGGAGTCCTGTGGCCATTTCGAGATACATCAACTGTTATAAAAGGCCCAAATCTCATTGCTCAAATCTAAGTCGAGTACGATAGCTCGAAGTGAATATGAACATTCCGATGCTATGCTTTTTGATGTCGTCCGTTGGTAGCCTGTGTATAACAGGGGTCCCCTGGGCACCGGCGTGATCGCGAGAAAGATCGGACGCGACGACGCTCGAGCCGCACATGTTGCGTACTTGCAGATCAACGGCTAACTAACGCATGCCGAGCAATGAGCACAGCTCGGCAAGAAGGGCTCGAGTCGTTGCACTGGTCGCCCGATTTAATTTCGGCCAATAAGGTGAAAATATTAACTCGCGTGAGAACAAGGAGAAGAAAGGCAACGACCGAGAACGTCAAGCCGAGCAGTCTCTATGAATACAGATCTATGAATATAGATATATAATTGCTCTCATACTCATACACACGAACAGTATAACTTATTCAAAATTTGTGTGTGTGGAACGCTCTGGAAAAATAGAAGTGATGTATAATTCTTTCGGGACAGGTACATCACTTAAAATCCTCATTTGTGGATGACGATTGTTCGATGGAGTTACTTCATATTGGGACACTTCAATAGGTCCGACAGAAGCGATTGGATGATCCAGTACAGTGACAGCAGATTCTACAGGATCTGAGAATGTGCTGATGAGATCCATTGCATGTAACTCTTACTGCCAATTTGCCGCATTAGAGTTGTGATGCATTGGAGTTATAGGTGGTCGTTCGGGTACTGATAGGGTTGCTGAAACTGTAGCTTGTAATTCTCCCTGTAATGTAGATTCTATTTCTACACAAGTAAGCAGCGTACCAGTGACTGGGAGGGGAAATATCTCAGTGTATGGCACAGGCTGTAACTGTCTTCGTGGGTTCTCTTGTGATGCACGTGAGATGCTTATGTTATGCTGTACCGAGGCGCTCTCAGATGACGAGTAAAGTAACTCACGATGGGATGCGTCTTCTGCTGCATTAGTTGTGCGCGGCGTTGTGGCATGCTGGTAATGTAACCCACCGACCGGCGCGTCGTCTGCTACGATAGATGGGCGTAGCGCTTCAGAATGTAACTCACCATTGGGTGTATCGTCTGCTTCGATAGACGGACGTGGCGGTCTGATACGTTGGCACTGCCCACAGCTGAGTGCGTCTTCTGTCAAGCAGGTCGTGTTGTCCACTTTGGATGTTTTTTCATGCATACCACGTGTGTAGATTTCCGACGGAGTACAATCAGATGATAAGACCACTGAAATACCCACGTCCCGCACTTCATTCATTGTTTGTGTCGCAGCATCAACTTCTCTGGTACATGATAATTTTTCCGTTTGAGTGCCGGTAGAATAGATGGGTGGAGATATATCTATACTGCTATCTTCATCCAATTCATATGTGTTCAAGAATACTTTGTACAGTTTCACTACCTTATCAAATTCTTTTGCTTTTATCAAGACATCTGATTTTGCGGCGTTATAAAAAAATACCGACACTCTAACATTTTCTCGCGTCACTGCAATCGTGTTTTTGAAACTAGTTTTTAAATGTTGCACGTGGTCTTCCATTACAATGTCGTTGATGCACGCGGGCACACTAAGGGGATTAATCATGCTCATTGACGTGTTCATTATACCAGTCGGTAATGTGCTCTATACTTGCGAAAGCTAATTGAAAGTACATAGTGGCACCATCTCTTGGTCAATGAATGAACTGTCCGTACGTTAATGTGGCGCGAAGATTCAAACGTAGTATATTGCACGATTCTGTGTTGTTGATAGTAGTTGTGAACGAGTTATGTGGCCAAAGTTTTTTTTTCAATAAATAAAGGGAGATAATTTGTTAATAACAATTTTGACGAGATATTATTTGACAAAATGTCTCTTGTAGGTTTTGAATTACAAATTATTGTAAAAATATGAGAATACCTAATTGGTTATAACAATGCACAAAAAGATATTGTTAGTGTTACATTTAACATTTTTTCCACTTTTGTTATTACTAAAATTACATAGAACAAATAAAAACTCAGTAGCATGAACTAATAATAACTTCTCTTTCTGTTATTACTCAACTTACATAAAATGATTTCTGCTCAATAATATAAACAAATAAAAACTCCATAATTAATAAAAAAATAAACAAATGCTCCGTCATATGATATGCACAATAATTGACCTAATTCACGCCGATGCTGATGAACGTAGTTATCTATAGGTTCACTTAACTATGATGGCCTCATTTATGACGGAATACTTGTTACGTACTCATATGATATTATAATAATATATGAGGTAAATTTTTTTGAACACTGATATACGAAAGGATTTGATATGATCGGAGCGTAAACATTTTTTACATATTTTCTTTAATAAATGACACGAGAAACCCTGAATTGTGCATGTTCAGACTGATCAAGTGATACTATTCAATATTTCCAAAACACGCAAAAATAAAATTTGGAAAATTAAAGGCATTATCATTATAATATCTAAAAGAAATTGTAAAATTGGAGGCACTCTTACACAAGGAAAATTTTTCTCCTTTTTTTTCTTCTTGTAAATTTCCATCATCCATCTAATCAACACTATTACTCATTCTATGAACTTTATTTACGACATAATAATTATAGTATATCATATGAATATAATATAATATATAATATAATATGAATATAATTATACGACAAACATGTGATATTCAAAATATGATCCGGAAGGGTGCAGAACTTATTCTCTCCGTATGCTATTATGTATGCATATTCCATCTTTGAACTGAAATTTCCCAGAAAGAGGAAAAAAAATGTATATATACATTCTGGAACATCGCACGTCACTTCTATCATTTTGGAGTATGTACTGCGTCTGTCCGCGTTCGTTGGGTATTGAGTTATTTGTTATATGTGGCCGAGTGATTTGACGAGTTATGCGTAATAGTCATGGGTCTACGATCTTAAGGATAGTCCACGTCTTGTGTCGGTAACAGAGATGATTGTGGTTGAAGTTGTGGTGGAACATGTATAAATGACGTTTCTAGTTGAGTATTCTCAGGAAGGGTTGGGAGTAATGAGGTTACAAATGGTACCAGGGCTTTAGTCACTGGAGTAGACTCTGGAACGGCCGGGGGTAGTGATAGTGGTCTTGCTACTGTGCTGTGTATTGTGCTCTCCTGTGACAGATGTTGTGGGTTGTCTGTTTGGATGATAACGGATGTATTTGGTCTCTTAATTCCAAGCGTATCTGTATTTTCTGTGAGTGAAATGTTTTTCTGGATTCATGGAGTCAGTTTGTATCAAATCGTTGAATCTCTGGCGAGCGTAAAAATTACAGAGACATAGTTTGAGAAGTTAAAGATTTCGGTACGATACTATTGAGAATTCACTTCTAGACTGTTGATGCGAAAACAATAGATGTTGTCTCTATATCATTCTGACATTGGTCTGAATTCCCTGGAGGTGGAAAGTGGAGAAGTCGCGAGAGAACTATCACCTAAGATTCGAGTCCTGAGTGGTGTATATATCCTGCTAATATTCTGGAAAAGCTTTTTCTGATCGGTTGATGTTATGAAAGGTTCTGAGTTACCTGTTTTGAGCGACGAATATTTCGAAAGAATATATTCGATCAGGCATTTTGGAATGGAATATAGTCGCGGTTTTCCCTGGATCTTTGTTTTCATGAAATCTCTGGAGTATTTATCAGATGCTCGTACCGAGTTCACGGATTTTGTGGAGATTGCAGTGAGATATTCCATTTTTGTATAGAGGAGTGGTTTTTCACGATCTCTCAGCATTGGTGTGACATTGGGACGGTTTTCTTTGTGCTTGACACACTTCAAATTTCTGAGAATAGTGCTCGTCCCTTCGTAGGAACCGATCGGTGTGCGCTGATTCCTGGGATTCAATGGAAGTTCTGGAGAGTTTCCGTAAGTTTCAGGTAGAGTACCATCACATTGGGGATTAGTCGGTTCTGGTCTATCATCATCGTGATGGAACCTTTCATCTGAAATGATTTGGATTAGTTGATCATGTGCCTTGAACTGCTGGGTGGAGCAAATTTCTTTGGAGGGTTCAAGGAAAATTTGACTGATTTGAATTCCTTCTGGTTGACGTTTCTCATCATCTATGTATTCTGTGTCGAGTATGGTTGTCACTTGTTTGCAAGTGAAAGGAATCGATATGCCACATTCTCTTAAATATTCAAAAAGTGCATTTCTATCCCGGAAATATTGAAATGGATTTGAAACGAGAAGATGCACGTCGCTTAGAGTGTTTGGTTTCTGGGTGATGGTCCGGGAGTCCATGAGAAATGAGACTACGATTTGTAGTTGGTTTGGAAGATTTTGAATATATTTCGGTCTTGCGAGCGCGTCTAAATTCCTGTAAAGCTGGGGGTAAATCGGATCGACAGAAAGGTATGGATCGGTAAGAAAATTGTGACGTGCATGGTTGAGAATTTCATGCAACTGAATGTATACTATCTCAAAATGGTTATAATTTACATTAATAACCTGTTGACATAATTTATCAAAAACAGTTGTTCTGATGAAACATTTCAATACGTGTTCAATTATTTCGTCTACGGATGTGAATTTAAAATTTTCAAAAGCATGAAAGGCTGGTCCGGACATATGATAGAGTTTATGACTAATCAAAATTTTATCGAAGTGTTGATATGGGGCGATGCATCTTGCTTCGATGACACGAGCAATGAACTCTACAGGGTTGATGTTGTGTCCGTCGAACGGCACAAGGCACTCCTCAACTGCATCGCGGGGATATTCGAAAATGGGGTCCTTCATTGTTGTTGATACGTCAATTCATGGGAGATTCAAATCATTTTATACAGAGAATGACGAACATTCTCGCGCTGTGGCATCTGCAAAGGCTATGATGTTCATGAGAGGTTCATTCAATCCAGAAGAGAAAAGGCCATTGTTGGTTTTGGGGATTTTGCCTTTTCGTGGCGTGCTTAGTTTGGAGTTGTATTACTCGAATAGTTATTTGCCGTGCATTATGGGTTATGCGTACGTATTATAAAGAGTGATGTGCGGAGTCGGGAATTTGATATGTCAGCAAGTCGTGAGTTCCACAATAAGATTTCGTCGAGTCAGTAAGAAGGACAATTTTGCAATATTGCAGAATGATTTTTGCAAATTTAGGAGCTGAACAAAGTTAGTGCAACCATATGTTCTCTACAAGGGATGCCAAAATGTTATGACCGGACCAGATGGGTCCGGTTAACAAATATCTTTATTTAATGTGGGTTCTTCTGAACATATAGGGCGTACTGCCCCTGTTGCACTCACCTGATTCAGAGGTATCCAAGATGGAATATTTAAGTATTCAAGATGGAATATTGAAGAAAATCAAACGGGTGGAGGTTGGTCTAAATGACGAGATCCTATATGCCAATAAATATGGATATTTATATCTTACTGATTTTGAATGAAATGTGATGACAAACTGGTTACACAAAGCTAAATTTGAATTTCAGTATCCTGATTGGTGAATTCTTTCTCTCTCAATCTAAGTGACAATAATATTTTTCTTGGACTTACAAATATGTAGGGGATCTTAATCTACTCCAGGATATTAGGAAAACCCTCGAGGCTTTTCGACACGTTGAGTTTCCTCTGGATGACGCCGGAGAAGTGCGGCGGGATGCAGTCGGCTCTATTCGTCGCTCAAGAGGTTTACTTCGTCGTGCACTTCAACTCGCGGCACACTTGGGTAAAATCTATATCACGAGCGTATGAGTTTCAGTAAAAGACTGATCGATCCGACGATTGTCGATTCTGAAATTCATAATTCCGGCTGCTCTACTCATTTACTGTAACTCATGTAACTCATGTAACTAATGAGTTACAGTACCAATATAAATTATGTATGTAACTCATGTAACTCATGTAACTCATGAGTTACATACAGTACGCGAACTACCACGCGTTGGTGGGATTTTGCTCACTTTGCGTGGCCCGCTTTAACAGCCTCAAGGATTCTGCTTATTCCCACATAATTTTCAGAATCTACAGGAGACAATGTAATTTCATGTCGCAATGAATAAAATGATTCGACCATTTTAACCAGAATGAAAGGGCGGAACGCCACACATTTGTCTTGTTTTAAGAATCCCTTGCTTCAAAAATAGCTTCACGAAGAGTTTCGGGTTCCGTTGATCTAACTGAGTGTTCTAATGCTCCGGCAAGACCAGATGGAAATTGTTCTAGAGCTTCCTTATCCGCGTTATATTCATATATTTCGCGCTCCCTTTCTTCCAGTCTTTTATCCGAGTCATAAACGTTCAGAAGACGATTATGCAAAATCTGCACGCGTAGACCATAGTCACCTGCACCTTTCCTTGTTTTTGCTCAATTAATTTCGATTTGGCTCATACGCGATCTGCACCACCAACTTCACCATATTGAATTGTCATATCAGCTAACAGGCATTCTACTGAACTATATTGAGTCAGTCGTGCTATATACCCCTCAGCTGCTCTGCCTCTGAGCTTACTCGCGAGTGCCGAGAGAATCCAGGGCTCAGCGTCTGGTCCATATTCATCGACTATGTATCGAACCGATTTACAGAATAATCCTAACATATCTGGATTACCATTGTATGGTGAGATTTGATTCAGTGCTTGATGTAACAGAAGACGAAATTCAGTTCCACGTTTACGATCGCACTTGGGTGCGTCTGTTATATTGCTTGCCCTAGACTTGCATATCTGCCTGTTTGTGTCTATCCCAAAACTTCCTTCAGTAGCATCCTCATACAATGGATTCTCGGCTGCTTGAGTACCACATAAATCCTCATCCATCTTGTAATACTTTTCCGAATCTCGAAGGGCTGACGCATGATTCGAGCAACATAGCCTGTTGGTTCTATTATCGATTCGACTCGCATTGGCTGCGCTGTTACATTTTGGGCTCTTCGAATTGGTTCCTGCTTGACATACGTGAATGTGACAAGTGTGCATTCACTCATTGTCCTGGAGCCTCTGTCCTATGATACGTCTTTCAGCAGTCTTCCGCGGACCGGTTTGACTTGGATGATCGAAATTATATCCTTTCTGTCTTTGAAATTGGCCGTCATTCCGACTTTCTTGATGGGCAGTTGGACGCATGCCCTCATTTTGATTGGCTCGTGCCGACTTTTGCTCAGCAAAAATCCGACCCTAGCTGTTTGCTTGAGAATCCGTACCTCTTTGACGCTGTTTTTGAGGTCGGGTGAAATTAGGTTCTTTACAGAACTGAGCATCCTGATCGTTGGATCGGCGGATATGATTCCGATCATCAGACCCAATTCTGTTGCATTCAAATTCCGAGGGTGGGCGTCTACATGTTGGACATTCTCAGGTTGACCTTTCCATCCGAAAGGTCGGAGAGCTAGAGTGAGGCACTCTCTCTTCATACCTTGCGGTCGATATTGAGAGCTACACGATTGACTCTTCTCCCAAGGCAGTCTTTCGCCCATCAGAGGGCAGCAGCCAAGATCCTGATCTTCGAATTGTACTCGCGTCGTCATGTGTCTCGGCCCGCGCCGTCCATATTCCGGTTATTGGACCATGGAGCTCCCCCAATAACCGTAGCCCTTGTATTCATCGGGTGGTCTGTCCATATGTCAGGGCTATCATCGAATGACAGCCGTCTTCGAACCATTTTGACTCTTTCGGTGGTTTGATCGTCGTAACGCGAGGATTCTGCGTTCATCTGCGACATTTTGAATTGTTCGTATTCTTCAAAGACGACTTTAGACGTAGGCATTGGTGTTTTGGGTCGTGTCCCCGTTGCAACTTGCTGTTTTTCCAAGTGAAGTTTCAATGATTCTAAAAGCGTTACTTCTTTTTCCGGAAGAAACTCTGGGAGGGTAGAAAGAGTTCAGCACAGATCTCGTATCGCCAGTTCCATATGCTTTCTGCCGGGGTTTTCGAGTCCCAGATCGGCAGACATGAGCACAAAGAAAGCAGTGCGCGCTCTCTCGTCGCCTCTCTCCATCCCGCCATAATAGCGTAATTTCAGCTGAGAGATATCGAGAATTTCATATTCTTCCGGTTCAGGTTCGCCCCCCGTAGCTCCCTGCTGGTCGGGATTCAGCTCCTCAGCAACGCTGCTCGTTACGTTTCCGGCAGATACCGGAGGTCGACCATCATTTTTACGGCTTTTCGCCATTGTGTCACGCTCGCTTATGAATCTATTCAACTGCTAGCTTCTCACGTGCTAGTCCCAGAATGCACAGGCGAAAGACAGGCGACAGATGACGCGTGAATTCAAAGTTCTCAATGTTGGTTAAGCGGATACTCACAAATTATCAACCTACGTGATGTAATCCCTTGTAGAAACGGACACTCGATTTGCTATTCGCAAGAGAATGAGTCAACAGTACGTTATTGTTTATAAACCTATTTTTTATAGAATCCAGAGTCAGGATCGATTCAAATGATAGCGATGCACTATTCGCGTGATAAGTTTGAGGTAACTATTGAACGAAGAAAAGCTTCAGTCCATACGCTAGTAATCCCGAAAAAGAGTCCTCTCCCCACGAGGGACGTACAGTTGGATATATTAAAAAATTACTCACCCTATAGCTGCGAGAATGAAAATCAGGAAGATCTGCATGCACATCCTCTCGGATCCTTCCGTGAAATCTGTAGTCTGCTGCTGTTCGATGTCTAAAAACGCGGCGCGTTTGACGCGTCATGATTATCTGTAACCTTCAAACAAATTCCCGGCCGATGCACCAGTTTGTTACTATTCGAGGGTCCTTGAAATCTGTTAATCTGCTGAGTTATAAGACTCAGAAGACGGGTGAAGGCACAGCCAATGATCAACAAACGGGGGTTCAGCTTTGTTGATGTTTATTCGGAGTAAGTATAAAACCTGAGAGAGAGACTAACTCGTAACTCTAAGACTCTAGAAATATCTACGAGGTCACCCACGGCTGCTGATACTCGAGATGTCGACTCTGCGACGGTTCGTATGCGACTGTGAATCTAGAAACTCTTTCCGGCAGAATCTCTCTGTATTTATACTCTTTCCCAGGCTAAGACTTCTCTTCATTCTCTTCTAAGAGAGGGGTTAAACAGGTGAGAGCTTGCAGCGGCTCGCGGCTTGTGCCTGCCTCTCGCTCGAGTCGGTAATCTTTATGCGGTAGCCGTTACGGCCAGGTATGAGTCGTAACATTACCAATCGTCTGTTTTGACAATCAAGACTACATGGGACCTCCGTTGGTGGGATTTCTTCCCGAAATATCGTCGTAATTCTGTATAAGTACAATTTAAACAGACCTCATATTGTGGAACTAGCAATATTATCACGCAATGCTCATCGAACGGTATGATCATCCTGTTCCATAGCACTTCGAAGGTCGCGATGCGCCTAGCGGACTCGTCACGACTGTTTACTATTTGTGCATATGATAGTCGGTGAAGTAGTTTATTCATTGCCCTCCCTTGGGGAGGGCAATGAATTGCCTCCCATTGGACTTTAATTCAAACTCACACAATACACGCACTAGTATTTCCCTGATATACAACTTGCAGAAAATACTACGCATATTATATATGCAGATTTGGTCTATTGGCAGGTGTGATATATAACTCTGCAGCTTTCTCTTCAGAGAATTTTTGATTTAGTTTAGTTTGGTTTATGAAAAAACAAAACTAAACGAAAGTGACCCCTAATATTGTTGAAACCGAAACGAATCCCAACAATGATTTCGTTGAAACTCACGAAACGAAACCTAAACAAAACATAATTATGTTCAAGATAAACGAAAGCGATTCTAAATTCGCTGACCAAAAACGGAACTAAACGAAACTAAACGAAACGAATCTAAACAGAAATGTGAGAGTAAAATTGAGAGAAAAACAAACTTTGGACGAAAATTAGTGAGTAAAAGTGTCGATAGTGAAGATGTTGAGTGAGTGTACACTATGTGCTGTTGATCCGGTGCTCCAAATCGGTGATATCTTCCACTCACTCTTGTGCATAAAGCAGGCACATCTAGTGATTGTAGCCCAGGCGGGAGTACTAAATGATCCAGTAATTCATTTGAAGCTGCCGTTGGATGTATCTAGAAAATGAACAAATGAGTTTCTAGTGCACTTCTGTGAAATGGTGCACTCATGTGATGAAATGCTTTCCATCAAAACGATAAACCAGCTCCTCCCCGTTCTTGGAAGTTCCCTCATGGAAATATCTCCCTGATATAGATTTTTGGGAAACTCACCTATCTACATTACTCCATTGTTTGAAAGTTGCAACATGTTCACAGTATTGGAAGGTCTGTGTCCCCCCTACCACCCGCCTGCTTTCCAAAAATCTGTGCGATTGAGCATGTTGTAGGCACATTCCCTTTTTCGTTTCATCCGGTTCCCTAGCTTCTCCATCGAGACACATAGGTCTACAATAGCTCAATTTCTTCGTTCTCTCATGGAGAATACGATAAAGATTCTCCTGAGTGTCTCTAGATCACGCTCCACGAGCCGTAGCGTCTAACGCTACTCAAGGATTTTTCCCCAAAAATCTGTGACACTCACGTCTCCAATGATATTATATTCGTAAATCGGCATTGGAGGACTAATTTCATTTCTCTATCGATCTTGAGTTTGAGATCGATTAATTCAGAAATTAACGATCGGGTTTGATCGCGGAGGTGTTAATTAATGATAAAATTGCATATGAAAGACATCGAGAGGAGAAAGTCGCCTGGACCCAGATTTGAACTAGGGGCCTTCTTCACACCGGTGAAGACACTCTACCAGCTGAGCTATCCAGGGCTCAGGGAACTCTTGTCTCGATGTCATGCATATGCGCGCCTTTTTCTTTGCCGAAGGCGCCTGAAATCAGGTTACACTTTTCGAACTTGACTCGTCCTCTTATGTTTTAAATGATATTATATTCGTAAATCGGCATTCGAGGACTAATTTTATTTCTCTATCGATCTCGAGTTTGAGATAGATTAATTGAGAAATTAACGATCGGGTTTGATCGTGGAGGTGTCAATTAATGAAAAAATTGCATATGAGAGACATCGAGAGCAAAAAGTCGCCTGGACCCAGATTTGAACTGGGGGCCTTCTTCACACCGGGAAAGACACTCTACCAGCTGAGCTATCCAGGGCTCAGGGAACTCTTGTCTCGATGTCATGCATATGCGCGCCTTTTTCTTTGCCGAAGGCGCCTGAAATCAGATTACACTTTTTGAACTTGACTCGTCCTCTTATGTTTCAAATGATATTATATTCGTAAATCGGCATTGGAGGACTGATTTTATTTCTCTATCGATCTCGTATTTGAATCGAGCCATGCAAAAAGGGACCTAAGCGCCATTTTTTGCAAAATTGATATAAGGTGATATTTGCACTCTTTGAACATTCCTCTATCAACTGCATATGAAATCTTTCCGGTATGACCAATCCCTGAGACCTGATCCATGCAAAAAGGGACCCAAGTCCAGGATATGGGGCCCTTTTTGCATGGATTGATAAAAGAACCTACAAAAACTAATATTCACGCACTGTATCATCACATCTATCACTCACACAATTGATCGATGTGATTCTTGGCGCCAGTTGGTCGACGAGCTGCGACGCCTCGAATAATGTATAGGCATATAGGTGTATACTCTTCGCTCTGAGCTCAACTAGAATTTTGAAATGATCAAGAAGTGCTGTAGTATCTAGTGTATCATCCGATAGCTCTGCAGACGTTGATCTTGTCTGCCTCATAGTGTATAAAATCTAGAATATGGATTGTGACAGTAATAACGATGGCGAAGAACGGAAAAATCGTAGCGATCCTTCATCTTGGGCACGGAATGAGAGGGAAAGATCGAAAACGTGTGGCGAGCCTTCCTCAAATAGCCAAAATGAATACATTCATAGATTCATAGATCTTATGAATGTTAATGTTACGTGATTTAGATAGTTATGATGGTTTTGTTTGTTGTAATGGACTTGATGATTATATTCGAAGTATTTTCAGTCAATCCGAGCAAAACGGTACCTAAATCCCGCTATGAATCTATGATAATCATCAAGATATCGTTTAAATTCAATATTTCCAAGTTTTGTAGTGTCTTGATATGAAATCATAGCTTTTAAAAGAAATCCATGCTAAAAGGGACCCAAGTCCACACAAGTTTCCATTAAAAAACAACTCTGCAGGCCACCCTTGGTCAAAAAATGGAGAAGATTATAGTAAATACTGATAAGAAGTATGTGTATGTACATTGGCGTTAGGAAATTGTGGATGGTAGAGATGCAACACAGTTTTTTTCGTTTTCCCGACAATTTGTCATTTGCACGAAGGTCCCTTCTTGCATGGCTCGATTCATTTGAGATCGATTAATTGAGAAATTAACGATCGGGTTTGATCGTGGAGGTGTTAATTAATGGAAAAATTGCATATGAGAGACATCGAGAGCGAAAAGTCGCCTGGACCCAGATTTGAACTGGGGGCCTTCTTCACACCGGGAAAGACACTCTACCAGCTGAGCTATCCAGGGCTCAGGGAACTCTTGTCTCGATGTCATGCATATGCGCGCCTTTTTCTTTGCCGAAGGCGCCTGAAATCAGATTACACTTTTTGAACTTGACTCGTCCTCTTATGTTTCAAATGATATTATATTCGTAAATCCGCATTGGAGGACTGATTTTATTTCTCTATCGATCTCGAGTTTGAGATCGATTAATTGAGAAATTAACGATCGGGTTTGATCGTGGAGGTGTTAATTAATGGAAAAATTGCGTATAAGAGACATCGAGAGAAAAAAGTCGCCTGGACCCAGATTTGAACTGGGGGCCTTCTTCACACCGGGAGAGACACTCTACCAGCTGAGCTATCCAGGGCTCAGGGAACTCTTGTTAATTTCTCAATTAATCGAACTCAAACTCGAGATCGATGGAGAAATAAAATTAGTCCTCCAATGCCGATTTACGAATATAATATCATTCGAAACATAAGAGGACGAGTCAAGTTCGAAAAGCGTAACCTGACTCACGTTTCCATGTGTGACGGCTGATCACAAGAGGTACACCTCTCTCCATTAGGAACATCATAACTTCGACCATTGGAAATCAGCCTGAGAAGTTATAGAATTTGATCAGGAACGCTCCACTCACAAGAGCCTGCCAAATTGCAAGAGTCTGACGCTGTGACATGTAAATTCGTTGATCTTCGGGTGCTTTCTCGCACATGATTGACTTTAGTATCTCCCCACATCCACCAATCAAGCTCTAACTCGTTGACTACTATCAGGACATCCGAACAAAGACAGTTTGACGGGTTGCACCTCGAGAAACGTCCTACAATCAGTTTGGCTAAGCTGTGACGGCAAAAGTCAAAAGTTTCAGAGATATCTTAATATTTTGGTCCTTTTTCATGTATTTTTGGTAGTTTACACCCAGTAATTATTTCTTTTGCTTGTTTACGCTGAATTCTTATGGGTAGGCTGAATGCTATTCTTCTAATATCCAACTTTAATGAAGGTGTGAAGGGGCTATAGAATCACTCTACTTCTGACACATGTACTCTTTGATGCGTATCATGGTCCAATGCATACTGATTGGTGACGCGACCCTTCAACTCCAGCTGTGAGTATTCGTAGACATACAGTACCGGTCAAAAGTTTCAGCTCACCCAAAATTTTTTCTTTAATTTTGTGAGTTGAACTACTCGGAGCGTATGAGCGTAGGAGGTGCACTCAAGTTCTCCATGAGTTTGTTCTGTCAAGAACAACCTCGTCGGAATCCTGCTTAGAAGATAGCAGTTGGTACCATCAGCCGTTCCGGAGAGATGAGTCCAAGCATGAGTTTACTCCATGTTCATGCCTGTAGCTCAATACAATATTCGGTGTCCCCAAATATGATTAAACTCTCATCATACAGTATTCCGCCGTATCTTACAAGGTCCCGATGAGCGAATCAGACTCCATCGGGGATCAGTGATAGATTGACCAGAGAATACGCAGAAATCGACCTCGAACCGTTTCACACAATATAGCCTCGAGAGTGAGCCAGCTTAACGTCACATTCCGTAATTCTATACAGTATTCGGAGTTGTCACTGATCATTCAAGATTTCGTTATACAGTATTCGACGGTATCTCAGACCTCATGCAGGAAACGAAATAGACTTACGAATCACGGATGAACCTACGAGGTGCACTCGAGGTCGTCATAGTTTAGTCCTGTTCAAAACAACCTCGTTAGAATCCTCCTTGGGGAATAGCAGTTGATACCATTAGCCACTCCTGAGAGTAGAGCCTCAAGGATGAGTATACATTATGGTCATGCCTGGAGCTTAACCCATAGGCGCCGTGTGGGTCCTGCAGAACCCATGCACAATATGTTCGATTTCGTATATTTGAATCAATATTTTATGCCTCTCAACATTCAGTCATCTTGTTCAAGGCCATACCTGATTGTTTTGTGTGGTTATTGAGGCCTATCAACAGACTCCGAGTTTCCATATCACTCTCAAAACATCATTCGGACAGATTCTCAAATCGATAAGAATGACCCGTCATTGTACGGCGCGTATTTTGCTTTTTTTGAGTTCCTAACCGGGTTTGACTCTACGGGGCTCTCCAGTGGTGTGAATAACACTCCTTCGACCAAGAATGCATCTCTAGAGTACTCATAGATAACCAAAATTATGAGGAATTTTATTATGACGCTTCACATGACCTACCCGAAAACCAATGTTCCAGAGTGTTTTATGGGATTCTACGTGCATTGCGCCTATTCGGAGCCTCCAAAGATTCGAGTTAACTCAAAAAACAAGATATCAACCCGGTTTTAGATGGTCTCAGTTTCTATGGGTTAATACAGTATTCGGTGTTTTCAAATATGATTGAACCCTCATCATACAGTAATCCGCCGTCTTTTACAAGGTCCCGACGAACGAATCAGACTCCATCGCGAATTAGTGATAGATTGACCAGAGAATACGCAAAAATCGACCTCGAACCGTTTCATACAATATAGCTCCGAGAGTGAGCCAGCTCAACGTCACATTTCGTAATTCTATACAGTATTTGGAGTTGTCACTGATCATTCAAGATTTCGTTAAACAGTATTCGACGGTATCTCAGACCTCGTGCAGGAAACGAGATAGACTTACGAATCACGGATGAACCTACAAGGTGCACTCGAGGTCGTCATAGTTTTGTCCTGTTCAAAACAACCTCGTTAGAATCCTCCTTGGAAAATAACAGTTGATGTACCACCAGTCGCTCCAGACGATAGAGCCTCGAGGATGATCTTGCTCCATGTCCATCCCCGTAGCTCAATACAGTATTTGGAGTTCTCAAAATGACTCAAACACTCATCATACAGTCTTCCGTCGTATCTCACGAGGACCTGACCAGCGAATGAGACCTCATAGCGAATCAGAGATAGATTGCCTTGAGATCACGCAGTCGATCAAATATCAGCCACTTGAGATAATACAGCCTCGAGAGTGAGCTTGCTTTACATCGATTCCCGTAACTCATCACTCTCGGAGATCTCAAATATCGTTCAAACATCCGTTATACAGTATTCGACGGTAACTCGAACCCCAACCACAAATCACGGATGAGCACAAGAGGCGCACTCAAGGTCTTCATGGTTCTGTTCGGTTCAAAACAACCTCGTCGAAATCCTGCTTGGAAGATAGGATTTGATACCATTAGTCACTCCAGAGAGTAGAGCCTCAAAAATGAGTTTACTCCATGTTCGTGCCTGTAGCTCAATACAATATTCGGTGTTCTCAAATATGACTAAACCCCACATCATACAGTATTCCGCCTCATATTACCAGGTCCCGACATGCGAATCAGACTCCATCGCTAATCAGTGATAGATTGCCTCGAGTACACCCATTCAATCGACCATCAGCCGCTTCATACAATATTGCCGAGCAAGCTTGCTCCTTGCCAATTTTTTTAACTCAATACAGTATTCGAAATACCGTATTCGCGACTCAAAATGATTTTGAGTCGCGAATCATGAAAGAGCGCAAGTAGTGTACTGAAAATTTTTTCCACATGATTGATGACAGATCATACTCTATATGCAGGGACGATCGAACAAAATTGCCAAAGATGAGTGGGGTATCAGTCTTCAGCTCCTGGATACTTAGATCCAAATCGTATTACTCTCCGCGATGATCGTGATATGTAAATCATATCGCGGAAGGATAATGACCGTTCCTGAGAAGGAGACATTCTTGTCACACTCTGTAAAGGATCTGATTTCTGCCATTCTTGATGAGCTGGAATTCTCGTTCGAGGGTCTGAAATATCCGGAGATATTTCGGGGAACGTCTCTATGCAGCTTAGTAGACACCCTCGATTTGTTTTCGTCCAAGAAGATTGAGAGCGAACCTCATTCACAGCCCTCTTGATGTACTGTTTCTGTCATTGGATCGCCTTTTATATAGAAATCCACCGTGCCCGGCGAATCCAAAGAACACAAAGAGTCAGTTTCGGTGTTCAAAGAACATGCATGATTCCGTCTCAGGTTTGCTTGGTCCCTTCAATTCACCATCTCCATTCGGTAATCCATCTCGGATCGTTGCCACCATGAATCACTGGAGACGATGGACTCAAACACTGCTCTTTGCTTCATGTCAAGGTTTCTCGTCTACTTCAGCGGCGAGGAATTTCAATCACAGCTCGACATATCGTCATACAGTATTCCAAACATTCGTACTGTGAATTAGTCGAGAGAACCAATTGCGTTCAAGAGGATCATTCATTGCCGACGTGAACAGCTCAATTCAGTCTCCATAGTCCAGTTCCGACACTCAATTAAACATCGTTTCACAGTAGCTGGGAGTGGATCAAAAAGTATCGTAAAGAAAATGAATGCTACCGGGTTCAATTTTGAATGTGCTTTGTTGCACGGGTTTGAAGATTGATGTACTTAGTTGATCAAAAATATTGAGATCAAGGATACCCCGAAGAAAAATATGGACTAGATAACGTCTCTGTTGCCGATCAATTGAGAGTGTTCGGAAAGTACGCTGTATATACATGTTTCATTGAACACGTGTTCGATAGTAACGGTATACGTACAGATTCATTGAACACGTGTTCAATAGTACGCAAAAGTGTTCAATAGTCACGATCGGTATATATATATATATATATATCTATGATCTAAGTGGTATTTCCATTCAATTTCAATATAATATCATACGAAGAGCGACAAAAGTTATGTATATCAGCCATTGTGAATCATTTCGACGAATGCCTGCACTAGGGGGGTCTGGGAGAGATCCATAGAAATTGTTCTCCGTTAGTACTATATCAATATAGTACAAAAAATTTTTTTTGCATTCTCTCTAAGGCCCCCGTGGGCCCTGGGGCCTATGAAAGGTCCTTTTTAGGCTCCTTTTGAGCCCATTTCTAGAAAATCATAACTCCGACTAGCATCAACATTTTAGGGTGTACTTAGGCGCATTCCCTTGCTTCAAACTAGTACTTTTGAGGAAAAAATTCTCCATGGTCGATACTTGAGCTCAGCAACTCCTAGGAGCTATTTGCTGAGAGCACATTTCAGCGATTTTTGGGCTTGCTCTCCAAAGTGATGTAGCTCCCACAAGATATGTGATAATCGACTTTCACGAGTGGTCATTTTGAAGGTCTTGAAAGAACCTACAATTTGACCACTGATAAGAGTCGATTACTGTACTTTCTCTAGGAGTTACAATCATTACAAGCTGAGCAAATTCGTAAAATGTCAAACTTTGAGCTCAATTCGAAAAAATCATTCCCTTTCTTTCGACCCCGAACCTGTGGGACTATAATTTTCGAAACAAATACTACCAATTAGAACCATAATCTGGGTGGGATAATGAACTGCCGATTTTATTCCGCCAATTTAAATCACCCTTTTTTGACTTTCTTCTCAAAATGACCTCAAAGGTATGGCTCGCATATGCTTCCATCTGACCTGATGTGCACCAATCTGTGTGCGATTAGTCCCCTATGTACCCCCAAATATGTGTGGAATCTTTTGGAGGCGAGCCTCGGGCTGGATGCGAGCAGGCGGTTCTATGTCACGAGTTGAAAATGGGCATTAGTTCGTCTACTTAGACGCAGGCGAGTGCAAGTGGGATTTCACTCATTCCAGCTCAAGAATGAGATAAGCGGCTAAAATAGGGATGCGAACCCATGTTTCTGACTTGAAAAACCATTTTTCTGACTCGAAATGATCATCTAAACACGATTTTAGGGTCAGTTTGGTTCCAAAGTATTGATACTTGCGCCCGGACTAGAAAACACTTTAGTTGCATGTTTTTCAATGGAGTGTCTCCAGACGTTGGAACAAAGCCAAATTGTCCATGAGAACGTGTTTAGATGATCATTCTGAGCCGAAAAACCATGTTTGTATCCCTATTTTAGCCGCTTATCTCATTTGTGAGCTAGAATAAGTGAAATCCCACTCGCACTCGCCTGCGTCCAAATAAACGATATAATGCCCATTTCCAACTCGTGGGATAGAACCGCCTGCTCGCATCTTGCTCGAGGCTCGCATCCGGAAGATTTCACACATATTTGAGAGTACATAGGGGAGTAATCCCACACAGATTGGTGCACATTAGGTTAGATGGTAGCATATGCGAGCCATACCTTTGAGGTGATCTTGAGCAAAAAGTCAAAAGAGGGTGTTTTAAATAGGCTGAATAAAATCGGCAATCCAATATCCCACCCAGATTATTGTTCTGATTGGTAGTATTTGTATCGGAGACATAGTCGCATAGGTTTGGCCTCGAAGGAAAGAAAACGATTATTTTAAATTGAGCTCAGAATTTGGCATTTTTACGAATTTGCTCAGATTGTAATGACTGTAACTCCTAAAGAGATTACAGTAATCGACTTTTACCTGTGATCAAATTGTAGGTTTTTTCAAGACCTTCAAAATTGTTACTTGTAAGAGTCGATTATCACATGTCTAGTGGGAGCTACATCACTTTGACGCAAGCTCAAAAATCGCTAAAATGTTCTCTCAGCAAATAGCTCTCAGAAGTTGCTAGCCTCAAGTATCGACCATGGACAATCTTTTTCTCAAAAGTACTAGTCCTAAGGAAGAAAATGCGCGGAAGTACATCCAAAAATGTTATATCTAATCGGAGTTATGATTTTCTAGAAATAGGCTAAAGAGAAGCCTAAAGAGGACCTTCATAGGCCCCAGGGCCCACGGAGGCCTTAGAAAAAATCCAAAAAAAATTTTTTTGCACTATATCAATGTAGTGCCAAGGGAAAAAGTGTTATGGATTCTTTCCAGACCCCCCTGGTGCAGGCATTCGTCGGAATGCTCCGAAATGGCCCATATGTGGGGTGACCAAGAAACCCCAGATTGATTTTATTGATTTCATTGATTTTAGGATAAGAATACTCACAATTAGTCTAGTCTTGGTCGGTTAACATGAGTTTGCACCCGGATGTATGATAAGGTGACTAACTCTAGGGGAGCCATTCACCTGATGCTCGATGGGTGAATGCTTTCTATGTGTAAGGATTCTATTGGAATAAGTGTAGTTATACTCACTCACCATATAGCAATATAATGACTCTACACCCTGCTTGTGATTCCTGGGATTGACCTCGAGAAATTCCTGTTCTACTCTGGAGCCTCGTTGACCTCCTCCTAGGGTATGTCGAGACCGACTGATCCTTCATATGTTCATGCTTCATGATATGGTCTCACCCAGTGACCTTTGTCGGTTTGTTGAAGAACTATGTGACTCTATATATATATATATATATATATATATAGATATATATATATTCTTTTATACACAAATTCCCTATCAAAGGTATCGACATCTGATATTAGATATACACAATTCAAGATCAACAATAAAATGTAGGGAGAGAACACTTCCAGACAATTGTGCGTAGACTCTACTCAGTTGAAATTGGTCGCGTGATTCTCGAGCTGATATCTCCAGAAGTTGAACAGAAATGATGGATATTGCACAATGACCAAAACAATGATAGAGATTTTCCAATATTTCAACCCTTAATTTAGGGGGGGTTTGCATTCGAAATTTGTATCGCCGATTTTTCGGGGCACGGGTCTCGTTGAAAGAAAGCCAAAATCGAAAGAAAATATTGGTAAATCCTATACGCGTTAGCTCCAGAAATTTTCCAATATTTCAACCCCTAATTTAGGGGTGTTCGCATTCGAAATTCGTATTGCCGATTTTTCGGGGGATGGATCCCGTTGATGAAAAGCCAAAATCGAAAGAAAATATTGGTAAATCCTATACGCGTCAGCTCCAGAAATTTTCCAATATTTCAACCCCTAATTTAGGGGTGTTCGCATTCGAAATTTGTATCGCCGATTTTTCGGGGGACGGGTCTCGTTGAAAGAAAGCCAAAATCGAAAGAAAATATTGGTAAATCCTATACGCGTCAGCTCTAGAATTTTTCCAATATTTCAACCCCTAATTTAGGGGTGTTCGCATTCGAAATTCGTATCGCCGATTTTTCGGGGGATGGATCTCGTTGAGGAAAAGCCAAAATCGAAAGAAAATATTGGTAAATCCTATACGCGTCAGCTTCAGGAATTGTCTAATATTTCAACCCCTAATTTAGGGGTGTTCGCATTCGAAATCCGTATCGCCGATTTTTCGGGGGATGGATCTCGTTGATGAAAAGCCAAAATCGAAAGAAAATATTGGTAAATCCTATACGCGTCAGCTCCAGAAATTTTCCAATACTTCAACCCCTAATTTAGGGGTGTTCGCATTCGAAATTTGTATCGCCGATTCTTCGGGGGACGGGTCTCGTTGAAAGAAAGCCAAAATCGAAAGAAAATATTGGTAAATCCTATACGCGTCAGCTCTAGAATTTTTCCAATATTTCAACCCCTAATTTAGGGGTGTTCGCATTCGAAATTCGTATCGCCGATTCTTCGGGGGATGGATCTCGTTGAGGAATAGTTAAAATCGAAAAAAAATATTGGTAAAACGGATGGGCATTGTTGCTGCATGTTTTCTAAAGTTCCAACCCCTCGCAACGCTAGGCCTCTTCCGCTCGGCCTCTGAGGGGGGGGGGGGGGGGTAGTTGATTGTGTCATTCGAATTCTCCCAGTCACCCGCCGTATACTCCTCAATCCATGTTCCACTGCAAAATCAACTCGACATACCTGGGTGCCCGTCCATCTCTCGCCAACTGCGCAAGCGTAGGCCGTAGTAATAGTCAAGATACCACAACCCCTAATTTGGGGGTCCTTACACATTTTCTGAAGGTTTAAATGATATCTGGGTTTCTCTCCACACTTTTCTAAGCCCGCAGGGTCAATCTCAAAGTTATTTTTGGATTTTCGAAAATTTTGAATTTTCGATTACTCTAATCGATTAAAACTTCAGAGTCATTTCTTCCTATAGATGACTGCTGTTGATGTTGACACTGCTACTGCTGCTTACTACTCCAAATCATGTTCTCCTGGCAGAAAATGTTCATCCGCCCACGCCTTATTCAATCTTCTCTGCTCTTTCTTTCTGATACTGAAATAATCATTCACCTCCTGCGCTCGCCTCACTCGCACTTCCTGTGTTACATTACGCTCAGCTCTTGTGCGATAGCCTCTGATCGGGCTCCACGCTCTATTTACCACTTGTTGCGGCGGCGGCGGCTCAATACTTGGTTGTAGATTTTCTTGAATTTGCTGCTGCTGAGGCCCCTGAGGCTCATTATCCGGCAGTGGTGGTCCATCTTCTACCTCTTCAATAATTACTTGATTTTGTAATTGCTGTTCTGGCGCGTAAAAGTCAAAATCAATCTGCACATCTACCGATATACGACGCCGATGATTATGTACAGGAGGGGGTGGACCACGCTGCTGGTGTCTTGCGCGTGTTCGCTCCTCTCGTTATCTCCTCGCTAAAGCACGGCTCTCTGCTGCCCAACGATCAGCTGATCGTTGTATATGGTGTTCTCGCGCGTAGATGTCCGCCTCACGCTGCATCACTGCTTCTTCTCGGGCTTGCAACATATCTTCACGATACTGCAACGATAAATGTAGCTGCTCTGCGTTTTGTATGGTGCGTGGCAAATCCACCGCAAATCTCTCTAGCACTTCTTGCCTTCCATAATTCATCCGCCTTCCAAATTCTCGTTCCCGCAACTGCAAAAAATGTGGACGTTGACGTTCTTGAAGAGCAACACTGCATTGCACTTCCAAACCCAAACGTGCATTTTTAACGGCACCATTTAGCTCAGCCGCACAAGTTGCTGCATGAGCATCGGCGCGCGCTTTTCTCACGAGCTGCTGCTCTTCGAGGGATTCGGGCGTCGGTGTTGTTGTTATTGTTGCAACCGCTCGCGATTCAGCTTCGCGACGGCGCCTATCTTCTTCTTTCCATGGCTGTGCTATGGCTCTCAAATTCTGCATCAAAGCTGATTCTTCCCGTACTCGGCGACGTGCATGGAATTCAGCGATGTCATTTGCACTAATTTCTTCTTGCTCTTGACGCACTGGTGGAACGATTGCGGGTACATCGGGGTTATTTTGTGCTGGCACTATTACCTCATTTACTATGGTGTTTTGAGCGTCCAAAGGCACATTCACCTCCACACTACCTACACTATTTACACTGTCTCTGTCCTGTACCACACTGTTATTCACGCGCGTATTAGAGCCATTATTTACATTTTCTACTTTATTATCACTGTCTTTTTCGAGCCACTTTGACACTGCCTCTTTTATAGGTCCCATTTTTAGTCACTGTTCTAGTCTTTCACTTTTTCTAGTCACTAATTTTGAGTCTTAGGATTAATCACTTCGTTTTAATCTTCACTCTAGTCATTTAGTTTTTATATACACTCTAGTCACTTTGTTTTTATCTACACTCTAGTCACTTATCTTTTTTTTTTCTTTTTATTATAACACCTCTAGTCACTTGTAGCTTTCGATTTAGATCTCGTTATTGGGCCTCTCGAGCGCGTGGGCTGTCGATCAGTCTCGCGCGTGGTCTGCTCACCTGCAGCTCCTCGCGGCTTCTGCCGGCTATTCTTCCGGGCGCGTGCCACTGCTGCGGGGCGGGGAGACTCGCTGCTGTCCGACGGCACCGAAATCTCTTTCTGCTTCTGATGTGATGATTGCTCGTGCATATTATTTCTCTTCGTCTGACTTGATGCAACGCTTGCATATTTCAGATCCTTGGCGTGGACAGATGATTGTAATTCAGCTCCATCCTTTGACAATACATACACATTTTCGCCCAGTTTCCTGCTGATTTCATATGGACCGGTGAATTTTTCTGCCAATTTCGCTGTGAAGTTCTTCTCTGCTGATGACAATGGTCGATTCTTCTTCAGTACCTTATCACCTATTTTAAATCTAACATCACGCTTGGATACATTATAATTTAATTTCTGCTTTTCGCTCGCTTCTTCAATCTTATTTATAGTAGAGTCGTGTACCTCGGGTAACTTATTCATACGATCTGACCAATTTTTTACTGATTCTTGAGAAACAATAAAATCTGAATTGAGCTTTTCGTGTTGAATAGTAAATTTCTCGGGCTCATCGACTCGCGAGCGCTCATTCGCTTGGCTTGAATTCTGATTTTCTGATTCGCTTTCTACTTTATTCTCTGAATTTGATTCTGAACTGATTTCTGCTCCGTCTAAATCTTTGAATGACTCTATTAACTCTGTTTGATTACCGTTTTTCATGAAATTTTCCAAGCTTTTCCCGAATATTTCTACGCGTCTTCTCCATAATTTTGGCGCTTTAATCTCGCGTCCATAAATCATGAACGCTGGTGATTTTCCGGTCAAACTCGAGGAATTTGAATTGTGACGAAATTGAAATTGTTGAATATGCTTATTCCACTCTTTGTGGTTATCAGCAAATATTGCTATCATGGTCTTAATATCTCGGTTGACTCGTTCGACCAGATTTGCTTGGGGATGGAAACCAGGGGTGAATTCATGCTCTATACCGTTTTCCTCGCAGAATTTATTCATCAATTCGTTTTTGAACTCTAACCCATTATCGCTAATCAAAATTTCCGGTGTACCATAATGTGTACATAATACATTTTCAAGTGCATTCTGAACCGCTTGACCAGTCTTTTTACGTAGTGGCACGCAGACTATATAGCGACTAAAAACACACTCAAAAATGAGTAAATATTCAAATTGTTCTCTCGATTTTGGGAATGGTCTCATTAAATCCATTGCAATAATTTTCATCGGTCTGTCGACTGTGCGCGTACCCATCATACCTATCTGACCGCGTTGATCTACCTTATATAACGCGCAACTATCGCAATTTTTCACGTAATCCGCGACGTCTAGGTGAATACCGGGCCAATAGTATGACTGCGCGACCTTTCTATACGTTTTTTCTTTGCCCATATGACCAGCTGATGGCTCGTCATGGCTTTCTTTAATTATTTTTGCGCGGTTTTCTTCTGGAACCACCAATTTCCACGCATCTAAATCATCAATCAATTCATTTAATTCGTGATCTGGCCTATATTTATAAATTCTACCATCCATAATTTTCCAATCTCTGTATCTTTTTGGATGTTTCAGAATTTGAAAGAATCTTTTGTTGTACCACTTATCTAATGTTTTCTCAAGAACTCCAACTGAACCGATATTCATCGTGTCGTCTTCAAACATTCTTGAGAGCGCATCAGGGACAACATTAAGCGTTCCCTTGCGGTGGATCACGCGGTACGAATAACTCGCGAGGTCATGGGCCCATCTGCCTACGCGTCCCACTGG
Source organism: Eretmocerus hayati (assembly GCA_029851415.1). Classification (NCBI taxonomy): domain Eukaryota; kingdom Metazoa; phylum Arthropoda; class Insecta; order Hymenoptera; family Aphelinidae; genus Eretmocerus; species Eretmocerus hayati. The sequence continues at coordinate 48,273,224 of CM056744.1, forward strand.
ATTTTTCTTGTTGAACAGCCACTGTAGCGCGCTGTGGTCTGTTACAACAGTAAATTTTTCCCCTTCAATATACGGCCTGAATTTTTCAATGCTCCATTTGCTAGCCAGACATTCACGTTCTGTTATTGACCAGACTCTTTCTTGTTTTGAAAGTGATCGACTCGCGTAACCAACTACGCGTTCTTTGCCATCAACCTTCTGTGTAAGCATAGATCCTATCCCAGTGTCTGATGCATCAGTATGCAAGAACCATTCAGCGTCTGGAACTGGCATACTGAGCACGGGTGCAGATACTAATGCTTCTTTTAGCGTACAAAATGCTCTTTCCTGGTCCTCTTTCCACTCAAATTTCGCGTCTTTTCTCAATAAACGATTTTTTGGCTCTACAATCGTCGCATAATTTCTAATGAATTTACTGTGCCATGATGTCATACCTGTAAATCTCTTCACTTGTTTGACATTTTTAGGCCTCGGATGATTTTTTATTGCTTCTGTTTTCGCGGGATCGACTCTTAAACCGTGCTCGTCCACTATGTATCCTAAAAATTTGACTTCTTGGCAACAAAATTTACTCTTTTCTCTGTTAATCGTTAGACCTGCCCCCACGATTCTGTTTAATAATTTCTCTAGTAGCTCTAAATGCTGTTCAAACGTCTCTGTCACCAGGACAATATCGTCTAAATACCCGTACGCGTAAGGCTCTAGGTCTCCTATAATTGAGTCAATTAATCTTTGAAAGCAGGCTCCAGCGTTAGCTAAGCCCATAGGTAGCCTTTTGAATTGCCAGTGCCCTCTACCGGGAATTGTGAATGCGCAAATGCTTCTCGAAATCTCTTTGAGCTTTATTTGATGGTAGGCCATGGATAAGTCCAGCGTAGTTATATATTTCGCGTTCTTCAATTTCCTTCATATAGTGTCCATATAGGGTGTCGGATACGCATTTTTTCCAGCTAACGAATTGACTACTCGTAAATCTACTACCAATCTATGCCCTCCTTTCGCTTTTTTTACTAAAAATGCTGGGTTATTCCAAGGACTATTTGATTTTTCAACTACATCTGCATCGTATAACTTTTGAAATTCTGCATGCATTGTTTTCTCCATTTTATCCGATAACGGAAAATATCTTTTCTTTACTGGACGTGCATTTTTCAAGAGTCGAATCTCGTATTCGATTAAATCAGTTGCTTTCAAAAATTTTTCATTTTTATTCTGGTGAGGTAAACATTTATCTAAAACTCTTTTCAGTCTGTAAGCTTCATAATCACTCAATTTTTTCAAACCTTCACCTCTCGATTGTGGCTCTTGTATGTTTTTTGACGCTTCAGATTCTGACTCAATTTTTTCTCCCGATGATGTTGGAATTTAAGACTCTAAATTCATTTGATTTGGTGCTTCGATTGAAAATAATTCAAATGCAAATTTTTGCTTGTCCTTAAGGTCTGCGAATGTATATTCGTCACTATCACCTAAGATGTGCATCCCAAAGAAACGGATAAATTCAAGTCCCAAAATGAGATCTACAGGTAATGATGGCACGCTAAGAATCGGCATATTTTTGCTTATCCCAGCTATCTCCAGGGGAGTGATCAATTCCCCAGCTACCTGTTCCAATTCTCCGTTCGCCATTTGAGCGTACAAAAAATTAGAGGGTTGGAGCGTAATACCAATTTGCCCTGCGATGTCTCGATACTTTCTGCCTATCACGGACCGTGCGGCTCCCGAATCTAATAATCCCTTCAATTCTATTGGACCAATTTTTACGTTGATCCAATATCGAGGATAATCTGTCGGTTTTGTCGTATCAGGAACTTTGAAAATCCTAGTCGCGTCAACTTGAAAAGTATTCGCATTTTCTTGAGATTGTGATTGACTGGCTTCGCAAACTTTTGAGACCTGTTCGGACGTAGCTAACGCAATGGTCTCATTCACGACGCTGGTTTCGCGTTTCCCGCCTCAGCTGATGGTTTCGCCGCGGGCGCGTTTTCTTGGGAATTCACTGCATTAACCGGCGCATTTTGTTGTTGTATTAGTGGTGGTTGGCCCTGATTCTGGTAATTATTATAATAGCCATTATTATAATATCCACCATAACCTCTACCACGGTAACCCCCGCGATGACCACCTCCTCGATTTCCTCTATAACCTCCTCTTGGATAATTGTTCTGGTAATTATTATTGTAATTGCCATTGTAACCTCTATTCTGATTCTGATATTGATTTTGACTTTGATTTTGATTGTTATTCGCGTAAAATTCACGCGTCTGGAAATCTTGTTGCTGAGGATAGGTATTTTGGAAATTTTGAGGTGGTGGCCCCGCTTGAGCACCCTGCTGCTGGCCATTGCCACCGTTGCCATTGTTGTTATTATTGCCTCCCCGATCGCTTCGATCTCTACGTCGACTTCTATTTCGACCCTGCCCGTTATTTTGATTTGAATTTTGCGCGTTATTGCTCTGACTCGCGTTTTGACCGTTCGGCTTCGGTAAGAGTTCTTCTCGTAATCTCTGAATTTGAATATTCATCAACTTTGCAACATCTGCCATAGTTGTTACCTCGACGGTTGCTAAATCTATCGTCTCTCTTTCAGATTCCGATTTTTTCTCCTTATCTTGACGAGAAATTTGAGTCTCTTTTGAATTTTGATTCGAATTTTTGGGCTTTGGCGAACTCGATTTTTCGTCCTCTTTCTTATTACCCTGAACGAGTGCCTGATTTTTGCCCGCATCAAAAGCTTTTCCAAGCTCGGTAGCTTGTCTGGAAAATTTCTCAATACCCGCATGCAAATATCGACGCATCAAAGGGTGAAAATCTCTTCTCATATTATAGTAGATACGTTCAACCTGTTTCGATTCGGGTGGAGGTTCCGGCATTCTGTTAAAAATTAGGCGCATCGCTGTAATGTATTCGTGAACTGGCTCATCGTCTTTCTGTGATCGTGCGCGTGCTTCGTCTGCCAACCGTTCAGAATATTTTTCGTCCTGGTAATGCGCGCGAAAACAAGTAACCGCATCTTTCCAAGAATTCCAGTTACTACCGCGTAACCGATACGAATTTAACGCTGGGCCGCTCAACAGCACCGCTACTGCGCGTAAAATATCATTCTCGGACATGCCTGCCACCATTCTGTGTTCATCGACTTTAATCAAAAATTCTTCTAAACTCTGGTTTGCTGAACCTGAAAATCTAAGATTCCATGATTTTACTGTACGCGTGAGATCTCTCGTCTCAGCTGTATTTCTATCGTTTCTATTTTGTGTATGTGCGTGAAAATCTGAACGCGCTGCTTGTGTTTGTTGCGTGTTATTTGGCTGCGGTGCCTGATTTACGTCCGCTGCCCAACTCACGCGCGAATGGCCGCTGAGTCTTGGCAAAGAGGGTCTCAGATTTTCCCCTTGGTTCTGAGAATTTTCATTCTCACTATCGCTAGAAGAAATTCCCTCGTCATCCTCGATCTGCCCCGTTTCATTACCCTTATACGACTTATCTCTAACACCGCACGATTCATATTCCTCTTCTAATAATGCTTGCTGTAATTGCTCGCGTAAAATTTGACTACGCCTTTTGGGTCTGTTCGAATCTGTCGTTGTGTGCGTGTTACTGTGTGGCTCAGTGCTTAGCTCTTTCGCTTGTCGTTGGGTATTCGATTGTAATGGCGCGCTCGATCTCGCACTATTTTGAAAACGCACCGTCTGATCTAAAATATTCTCACGGATAATTTGATTTTCAGCATTTTCGCGGTCTGGCCAATTTTTCCAACTGCATAGGAATTTCATATAACCTGCCATTTTCATCTCGCAACGTAATAAATTTAACTGGCGGTTCGTTAGCTTTTTGAATTTCCGGGCGCGCGTCATTTTGGACTAATGCTGATCGCCGTTGTGCATTCGCTTGCACATCCGCTAATTCATCGCGTAATCAGCTTCTTATATTCGTCTCGTTATATTCGCCGCGAACGCGTCTACGCAACCGTTCTATTCGCGCCCTAAATGTTCCTTCACGCGAGAGCAAGAGTTCACCCAAAGCCTCATCTAGCGATTCTTCATCAATATTATTGATGAAATCGTCCACTATGTGGCTATCCATGTGAGCTCCCGCCATTTTGTCACAAAAAAATTCTCACTTCTTAAAAATTCAGACGGGCCCGAAATCAGAAATGTCTACTCTCTTAAAAAATTCATCACTTCAATATCACGCGTGTGAGAATCACGCAATTATTCATTATTCTATCATGCAAAATATTCTCATATCATATTCTCATATCATTAAAAATTGGTCAGACGCAAGCGTGAAAACTGGTCGAGGCAAAATTTAAATGCTAAATCTATATCTGTATTTATTTCTATATGTCTCTTAGACTTGCTACGCCTTTATTCGGCTGTCAAAATCCAAAAGTAATTCTCCTCCCAATACAGAGAGCAAAAGAAAAAAAAACCTTCCATCGACTTGTGTTGACGCTTACGGAGCTTGGTATCTCTATATACGCATCGCGCGATCTTATATTTACGCGTGAGGTACTTGACTCTAACTTTTGCCGGCTAAGCTTGGCCTTGGCGCGCTTTCTATTGATTTCATGTCTCTCAAATTTTTACATAGATTCAAAAAATTCTAACGATTTTAATCGAAAATTGACTACTTTACTCATTTTAAAATTTTTAGGCTCAATTTTGGGGTGGATTTTTAATTACTGCACTCTTTTTCATTTCTTGTAACGCTTTTTCGGATGAAATTGAGCTATTGCTCCAAACTTTGCGCGCGAAACGCGTTACTTAAAATTTCAGAGTACAATAATTAATTAAACGTTGAGCGCCAATGCGATAGGGTGACGAGCCTTTGAGTAATCACCCATATCTGCTTCATCTCAATCTGAAGGGATGAGGAATTTTAGGAAAATGAGTTTGATCTATTCATATATGAATATAACTAATAAATAACTTTTACTCGGACGCTAGATTTTATATTAGCTGTGGATCACTACTCCGTGATCTTCGATAATTTATTAACATAAAAATACATAAGCAGGATATTCATACAAAAGACTTAGAGATATTACGCGTTTATTACGCATCAATGATAATCCTACCTAGCGCGCGAGAGAGAGAACGCTCTGAAGGGAGAGAGACTCACCATACCGCATACAACCCGGGCCGGGGCCTCGCATCCTAACCGACATATCCCCGTATACGTTGCGCTACGTATCTCGTTGACCAGGGCTCGGCTGGATCGGCTCCTCGGCTACGCTGCACACCTGGGGCACACTCTGCACATCTCGCACATGACCGACGACCGGGGCCGGTCGCAATATACACTCACGCACGCACACATTCTCGCGCGCGGATATTTACGTCGCCCGTCGGATCGCGACTTCTCGTCTTCACGGCTCGCTCCAAGCTGACCATCAACGACGACGACGACGACGACGGCGCCGGTGATGACAGCTGATCTTTCTTTTTCCTCTCTCTCTCTCTTCGCGCTCTTTCTACTTTTCGGCTGCTTATGGCTCATTATATGATTCTAGCACGTGTGGCGATTTACCTCGTCACAGATTCAAATCATGTTTACAGCAGTCAGTCTCGCGAGGCCAATCACATTGACACTCATTCGAGTTACAAAATAGGCATCTTGCATTTCTTTTGACCTCCCAAAAAAAAGTTTGGCAAATTCAAGCAAATCGAGATGTGTAAGGTGCAATTGGAAAGGAATTTCCAAAAATTGTTTACAACTTGCGCAAATTGTTTGAAAGTCAGACGATTGTGTCACACGGTGCAAGTCATCCTACTGTCAATTAATTTGCGCAAGACAAAGAAAATTTTTGGAATTTTTTCTTCAATTGCACAATACTTGTCTCGATTTGCTCGAATTTGCCAAAACTTTCCCTGGAGGGATCGAAGGGATTGCAAGACGCCATACAATAGCGGCAGTCGACGACTTTGTCGGAGTGACGTCACACAGCGCAAGTTATCAGACTTTCAAACAATTTGCGCAAGATGAAAAAAAATTCTGGAGATTTTTTTTCCAATTGCACCTTACCTATCTCGATTTGCTCGAATTTGCCAAACCTTCCTTCAAAAAAATGCAAGATGAAGCGAGCGTGCGTAAATATGTACTTCTGGGTGTGCGAGAAGTTGCGAAGTGTGCGTGAATGTTACTTCTCGCGCGAGTTGGCAATGTGTGCGGAAACTTCTCGCACGTGTTGCGTATACTATTTTTTGCAACTGTGCGCGAAGTTGTAATCAAATGCACCAAAGTGATGTAGCTCCCACTAGACATGTGATGATCGACTCTTACAGGTAATCATTTCAAAGGTCTTGAAAAAACCCACAATTTGACCAAAGGTAAAAGTCGATTACTGTAACTTCTTCAGGAGTTACAGTCATTACAAGCTGATCAAATTCGTAAAAATGCTAAACTTTGAGCTCCATTCAAAATTACCGTTTTCTTTCCTTCGAAGCCAAACCTGTGCGACTATGTTTTTCGATACAACTACTACCAATCAGAACAATAATCTGGGTGGGATATTGGATGGCCGATTTTACTCAGCCAATTTGGAACACCCTCTTTTGACTTTTTGCTCAAGATGACCTCAAAGGTATGGTTCGCATATGCTTCCATCTGACCTAATGTGCACCAATTCGTGTGGGATTACTCCCCTATGTACCCCTAAATATGTGTGAAATCTTCCGGATGCGAGCCTCGAGCTAGATGCGAGCAGGCGGTTCTATTCCACGAGTTGAAAATGGGCATTATTTCGTTTATTTGGACGCAGGCGAGTGCGAGTGGGATTTCACTTATTCTAGCTCACAAATGAGATAAGCGGCTAAAATAGGGTTACAAACATGGTTTTTCGGCTCAAAATGATCATCTAAACACGTTCTCATGGACAATTTGGCTTTGTTTCAACGTCTGGAGCCACTCCATTGGAAAACATGCAACTAAAGTGTTTCCTAGTCCGAGAGCAAGTATCAATACTTTGGAGCCAAACTGACACTAGAATCGTGGTTAGATGATCATTTTGAGTCAGAAAACCATATTCGCATCCCTATTTCGGCCGCTCATCTCATTTGTGAGCTGGAATGAGTGAAATCCCACTTGCACTCGCCTGCGTCCAAGTAGACGAACTAGTGCCCATTTTCAACTCGTGACATAGAACCGCCTGCTCGCATCGAGCTCGAGGCTCGCCTCCAAAAGATTCCACACATATTTGAGGGTACATAGGGGAGTAATCCCACACAGATTGATCCACATTAGGTCAGATAGGAGCATATGCGAGCCATACCTTTGAAGTCATTTTGAGCAAGAATTCAAAAAAGGGTGTTTTTGATTGGCTGAATAAAATCGGCAATACAATATCCCACCCAGATTATGGCTCTAATTGGTAGTATTTGTATCGAAAATTATAGTCCCACAGGTTCGGGGTCGAAGGAAAGATAACGATTTTTTCTAATTGAGCTCAAAGTTTGGCATTTTTACGAATTTGCTCAGCTTGTAATGACTTCAACCCCTAGAGAAACTACAGTAATCGACTCTTACCATTGTTCAAATTGTAGGTTCTTTTAAGACCTTCAAAACGACCACTAGTAAAAGTCGGTCGATTATCACATATCTTGTGGGAGCTACATCACTTTGGAGCAAGCCCAAAAATCGCTAAAATGTGCTCTCAGCGCATAGCCCCTAGAAATTGCTAGGCTCAAGTATCGATCATGGACAATTGTTTCCTCAAAAGTACTAATTTTAAGAAAGAAAATGCGCCTAGGTACATCCTAGAATGTTGATGCTAGTCGGAGTTATGATTTTCTAGGAAAAGGCTAAAAAGGAGCATAGAAAGGACCTTTCATGGGCGGCCCCAGGGCCCACGGTGGCCTTAGAAAAAATCCTGAAAAAAATTTTTCGTACTATATTGATATAGTACTAACGGAGAAAAACTTCTATGGATCTCTTCCAGACCCCCCTAGTGCAGGCATTCGTCGAAGTGCTCCAGAATGGCCGATATACATAACTTTTGTCGCTCTTCGTATCATATTATATTGAAATTCCATGGAAATACCACTTAGATCATAGATATATAGATATTGTTTATCGCGGATAGTGGTGGTTTAAATAATTTTCACTCAAACACATTTTGTAAGTGAAAAACAACAAACTGATTTATTGCCTATAGCTACAAGCTAAATGGCGAGGTGGTGCGGACGAGCGATGGACGAGAACTGGCGAGAGACGCGGAAGGCGACAAGCGCGACGTCGAGAAGCTTGAGTGCGAGCGCAAAATGGCGGTAGCGCGCCAAAAATTCAAATAGTATAAGATAGATAGATATGAAACTGAACATACCGCCCACCTCGATTTGTTACACTTCAAAAATCGATGACTTAAGTAGTTTCATTTTACAATATAATTCAATAAATTGGCTAGACTCGAAAGGAATACAATCCAAGGGTGAACGGCCAAAAATCAAAATTACGAATAAAGAGCAATAGGCTCAAGAGCTATCTTTGCTCTAGAAGTAAAAAAATCATAATGAATCAACCGGTTATTTCGACGGTGATTGAATTGATCAACGCAAGAAAACCTTTGGACCGATAAAGGCCAATAAACCAATAAAATCGTATGTACAGAAAAAATCTACTAAACTACAGGAAATAAATCTCAATTTCAGAAGATCGAAATCAAAGTTAAACATTTACCATCTCGGTTCTATAAAAGGTAAGCTAAGTTCCGATCACCCGGGATCTAGTCCCAAAAGGAGGCGCATTCATTCCTTTAGGATATGAATGTCCTTGGCAACCGCGCAAGTGATTCTATGTTCATATAGTGATCGCACGATCACAAGCCACTAACCTAGTGCTTGTGTACGGACAAGTCACTGATACTACTGGAAAAGACTCTAGTTGAAGAACCCAATGATTTTATGCTTATGACTCTGAGACCTAAATCTCCATTCAACTTCACATCACTAAGTGTTCATTAAGAGGATTTAACCTTCATCACTATCTTCTTCCGACGAGTCATCGGGAACAAGCAGCACTAGTTTGACTATTGGTCGAACGAATGTGGAGTTGGCGGTGCGAACTTCGACCACCCGTATCCTTCCATCGGCACCAGGGAATGTTTGAGTGACAACAGCCATAGGCCAAAGTGCTGGTGAACGACAGTCCTCTCGAAGCAATACCACATCGTTCATCCGGAAAGCTCTTGAAGGCCTCGACCATTTGTGTCGTTCTTGTAGAGCTTGTAGATAATCCCTTGACCATGACTTCCAAAATTCCTGGACCAATTGAGTCATCCATCTCCAACGCTTATTGACTGGGATTGGTCCTTTAGGTACAGAAGGCTCTGGAATTATGAACGAAGGTCTCTGTATCAAGAAATGTGCGGGTGTAAGCACGGCAAAGTCAGAAGGGTCATCTCGGAGAGGAGCTAACGGTCTCGAATTTAAACAAGCTTCAATCTGACATAGCAAGGTGGAAACTTCAACGAAAGTGAGAATATGGTCACCAACTATCCTTTTAAAGTGATGTTTGGCGGATTTAACAGCAGCCTCCCATATTCCCCCGAAGTGCGGCGCCGAAGGTGGGTTGAATCTCCATTCCGTTCCCAGATTTGTCAGATCTATAGCAAGTTCCTTGAACTCCTGAGATGCTTGATCAAAGCGCTGGCGAAGTTCAGCATCAGCACCAACGAAGTTGAGCGCGTTGTCGCTCTCCAATTTGGAACAGTGTCCTCGCCTTGCAGTGAATCGCTTGAAGGCTGCGAGGAATGCTTCCGAAGTGAGGTCTTCCACAGCCTCCAAGTGCGTAGCTCTTGTGCTAAGACATACAAAAATACAAACATAAGCTTTCATGGTCCCTTTCCCTTTAGCTTTCACCAACCGTATTTTGAATGGACCGGCAAAGTCCACTCCCGAATGTTCAAAGGGGTAAGCTGGAGTGACTCGATTCTTAGGCAGATCTCCCATCAATTGGGTAGACATTTTAGCGGAAAATCTGAGACATACCGTGCATTTGTCGATTAGCACCTTTACCGCTTGTCGACCAGTGATAATCCAGTACCGATTCCGTAGATGAGCCAAAGTTAACTGCGTCCCTCCGTGCTGCGTTTCTTCGTGAGCTCTCCTGGTAAGCAAAACCGTCAAAGGGCTCTTGCTAGGCAGAATCAGCGGGTGTTTTGCGGTGTAGTCCAAATTTGAATGGCGAAGTCTGCCTCCAATCCGCAGAAGTCCACGGTCTAAAAAGGGTCGTAATTTCGTTAATTGTGTGCCTTTCAACTCTTGATTCTTCTCAAGACCTCTGAAAATATCCCGAAAGGTGTGTTTCTGTACAAGATGAACCCATAGCAATTCAGCATTTCTAATCTCAGCAGTATTCAATGATCCGTCAGAAACCGCCTCAAGATCCATAAACTGCAATCGCAGCAAACCAATCTTTACCCTATTTTTCTCGCTTAGACGAGAACCAAATTTCGTCAAAAAGCGAACACAAAGCGCAGTGATCCGAAAAAGCTTATTAGCAGATGAATATCTGTTAAGCAGTTCGTTGTCAGGTGAGTCATCCGGATACTGTAACGCAGTGGCATGAGAAGTGGTTCGCTCTTCGAGCGGTTTGACCTGCACATTCTCCGCCTCAGTAGTCCACGGTTGACTCAACTCTGAAAGAAACAAAGGACCTTTCCACCAAAGATCGAATGTGGATAGCAACTCAGGACTTAAGCCTCGCGAAACTACGTCAGCAGGGTTGTCCTTTGATCTGACATGGTGCCAGTGAGCCTGAGGAAGCAACTCTTGAATTTGTGAACACCTATTTGCAACAAACGTCTGCCAACGATTTGGCAGAGCCCTAATCCAATACAACACATCCTTCGAGTCTGACCATAAATGAGTCGATGCTATCTCAAGAGGCATGATTTTCAAGAAGTGATCAGTGAGTTTTGCTAGTAATAACGCCGCGCAAAGCTCTAGGCGAGGTATACTAATTGTCTTGATTGGCGCTACCTTTGACTTGGCGCATTGCAATGACACATTAACCTGACCATTCCTGATCAATCTTAAATAAATTACTGCCCCGAATGCCTTGGAAGAAGCATCTGCAAACCCGTGAAGCTCTATGATTAACCCCTGACTCGAATAACCTATCCACCTAGGTATCCTGATTTCTTCCAAATTAGTCAGCTCCTTATACCAATTAGACCACTTTTCTGAATATTCCTCCGGAAGCACATCATCCCAATCACACTTTAGCAACCAAAGAGATTGCATGAATATTTTAGCCCAAATTACTACAGGAGCTAACCATCCTAGAGGGTCAAAGATTTTTGCCGTGAGTGATAAAACCGATCTCTTGGTCAAATTCTGACTGTCAAAAGCTTGAGGCTTGATCCTGAAATGAAAATAATCCTCTCTTGGTGCCCAAGAAAGGCCCAGTATAGAGGTACAATCATCAGAATCAAACGTCGCCGAGCCGTGAATCCTATGATCGACCGGAATATGTTCGATCAATTGAACATTATCGGCTGCCCATTTCCTTAGCTCGAATCCGCCCACCTTGAGAATTTGTATCAGCTGAGATTGTTTCTCTCGTGTTTCATCCAAAGTTTCTCCCCCCGACATAAAATCATCCATATAAGATTCATCTTCGATGATTTTAATAGCAAGGACGAAAAGGTGACCATAATCTTTCGCTAACTGTCTCAGCACCCTGATAGCTAGAAACGGTGAGCATTTCAACCCATAAGTAACCGTTTTGAGTAAGTAGAGCAGAACTTCTGAATCCGAATTTTCTCTCCACAAAATCATTTGCAAATGTTGATCTCGAGGATCTACCAATATTTGCCTGTACATTTTCTCAATGTCTGCTACAAACACGAATTCATAACGCCGCCATTTTAGAATCAGATCAATCAACTCTGGGAGCAAATTCTCACCAGTGTAGAGAAGATCATTCAAAGACGTGCCGTGAATTTTGTTCGAACCATTGAAAACCGTCCGTAGCTTTTTAGAGCCTTGGAGAACTCCATGATGAGGAAGAACGTAGCCACGATTTTTATCCTCAATCGACAAGTTTGAAGCTTTTTCCATATGTGAAAGTTGTTCATACTCCAACATAAATTTTTTGTATTTAGCTTCAAAATCAGAATTTTTAGTGAATTTCCGTTCCATAGAATAGAGCGTTTGAAGGGCTGATTTATATGAATCACCAAGATTGAAAGTCAAACTATCCATCAGTTCTTGTTTCACCGGTAATCGTACGACGTATCTACCACTTGGGTCTTGCCTATGGGTCTCTTGGAAATGTTCCTCGCATTTACGATCGTCTTCTGTTAACTTTTTACTGACCGTAAGAATTTCTTCTTGCTTCCAAAATTTTTCAAGTATCGAGTGTAACATTGAATTATCGACCAAGTGAAAATAAGAAGCAGCAGATTCCGAGCTTTGACCGACGCTAGAGGATACAACCCAACCTAAAGCAGTATTCGTAGCAATAGGTTGATTTGATGGATCGATTTTAGCCTTTTTCACCCCATCAAGCACGATTTGATCGTGAATCTTTGCTCCGAGCAACATATCAATCGATCGCGTTTTGAGAAAGTGGGGATCGGCTAATTCCAAACCTTTGAGATGATCCCATTTTTCCATACCCAAAGAAATAGAAGCCTTATAGCCAGATACTTTAGGAATTATGAAGGCCGTCACATCACAACTAAAATCAGAAGAGAATCTGGGATGCACGATAAAATTGGCGGTACCTCGAGAAGCACAAGTATTGAGGTCAGCAACACCTTTGATTTGTACCTTCGATTTAGTCCTTTTAATTCCTAATTTTTGGCAAGCATTCTCCGTAATAAAAGAAGACTGTGAACAATGATCAACCAAAGCCGTAAAAAAGTACTCAAACCCGTCTGATGAGATTACCTTGACGACTGCCGTTGGCAAAAGCACGAAACTTGAGCTTTCCACCGAAGTTAGACAAGAGGTAGTAGTAGCGTGCGAATTTTCACAGTTTCCCGAACCTTTTCCATCCCCCGGTGGGACAGAATCACCCTTTTTGTCATTACCCTGAGGTTCGACTGGCCTCTGAAATTCCGTATGAATGAAACTATGATGTTTCCCGTTACACTTGCGACAAACTTTCGTCGACTTACAAGTTTTTACACTGTGATGGCCGAAACAGAGGTAACATAACCGTTTTCCCGTTATGAAAGCTCGTCGATCAGCTACACTTTTTGCTTTGAAAGAATCGCATTGGGAAAGATGATGACTGTCCGAGCAACTAGGGCACACTCTTTTTGGATGGTCGGAATCCGTATCCGTGGCCATCGAGTGTGTCTTACCAGATCCCGAAGACTTAGCTGGTTGACTAGAAGAGGAGGGTTTTTGTATACTTTCCATTGATTCTAAAGTAGCAAGCTGATCTTTGAAAAAGCTTTCCAACTGAGCTACAGATGGAGGAACATTCGTCTTGCCCAAATGCTTCTCCCACTCCTTTCTTGTAGCAGAGTCGAATTTTGAAACTGTGAAAAATACGAATAAATCTTCGCCACTCGTTTCAATAGGACGTCCGAGTCCATTCAAAAAAATTTCCATTTCAAAGGCGCCCGAAAAGAGCTTCTTCATCTCTGCATGAGAATCCGTTTTCATTGCCTTCAAAGAGACGAAAGCGCCAAGGGACAAGTTGACAAGCCTTCGCTTGTTCTCATAATAATCGCACAAGTCCGACCAGGCCTTGTTATAGTTATCCCCAATAATCTCTATCCCTTTGATAAGATCCAATGCCTCGCCTGACAACTTCGTCCTCAAATGATAGAATTTGACAACAGGTTCTAATTCACGGCGATGCACTAATGATTTGAACAAATCCCGAAAATTAGCCCACTCATTGAACTTTCCAGAAAAGACTGGAAGGTCAATTTTCGCTAGAGAATAGGAATTTTCTCCATGAAATACGTTTGGCACGATTGGAGCAGCAGTAGCATTAGCCTCCCTTTCGGCCCGTTCCTGATCCTCGAAGTTATTCAAAACCTCTTGAAAATCAGACTTATTTGCAAGATATGACTCTTCAACTAAATCCGCAAGCTCCATCTTGAAGTAATCATGCTCAAGAAGTTTGCTTTTACTCGCCAATATCTTCGCGTGATTTTGACAAAAAGTGAGATAAACCGCGTCCAGTCTCTCAAGTCTGGTTGTAGCACCAGCTTTAGTCATCTTATCTTGCCCCAAAGCCTTATAATTTTTGAAAGAATTGGCAACTTTCCGTTGCAACTCCAGTTGTTGCTCATATATAGCTTCCATCGCTATTTGAAATTCCGAACCGATGAACAACCAACCGAAAAAACCGAACCGAATACCCAAAACAATCCAAAATTCTGTATGTCAAACTAGCTTCCCAATGCTAGAAACCCTGACCAGAAAATTAGAAAAAGATGCCAAAATTCTACACAGAATTAGGCACAACCGAATCCGAAATTGAGAAATTATTCAAATTTGCATGAAAAATTTGACGGAAGCACCAATCCACAAATTTCTCCCCACTATTTACATATGTACAACTAGCCCAATGTTCAATAGCATGAGAACGATATTTTGAGGTGAAAAATTCAAATACCTATCTGAGGTAATCTCAAAACCCAGAACCTAACCTCAATCGTACCCAAGCAAAAGAATTCATACATCCATGAGTGTAACAAAGGAAAACTCACTTAAACTGCGAGTTCAAACCTTGTAGATCAACGTCGTGGCCGTGCGAGAGATGGAGACGTGGTGTACTGGAACGCTGCGATGCAAAGCGGCGAAAAGGCTGTAGACGGTGGCACGATGCGGCAGCTGTGGCGATGTTGAACTGCCGTTGCTCTGCTGCACACCGTTGCTCCGCTGCGCACAGCTGATGAGCAGCTGTGGATGACTCTGGCCAGCTGTGTTGCCAGATGTCGAGCACTAACGCCGAGCAGCACGCACAGCAATGTTGGTCACACACACGGACGACTCACTACAAATAAACCAATAATTTCAGTGCATGCCCAAATCGACATCAGCACATCCATGAAATTTTCTAGCTATCTTCATTGCACCAAAGGATGATACAAAAATGAGTACAAATTTAATGCTACTCGCACCAAAGTGTGCAAAATAAACTCGAACCTTGAGCAAAAATGCTCTGGATTCTAATAAAAATCTTGAAATTTAGCAGAAACCAAAAACAGCTGAATGAATGAAAAATAATCAAAAAACAGCTTAGCCCAATAATCCCTCGATGATTCCCTCGTTGCCCAAGAGCCCTCCTGAGCCCCCAGGTCGTTCTCGTCGTCTCCGAAGGGGTGCGACGACTCAACCTCGTGGTCGATTTTGAGGTTAGCCTGCGCTCCGGACTTGGTGTTAGGCTGCCCTGTTTTGCGCCCCGCTGCCAGCAGACCAATGCTCTAGAGCGAGCAATCGAGGAGGCATCCCCGTCCCCTGGCAGAATTGCAGCTTAGCACCTGCTGCTGCTGACCTCGCAGAAGACGCCGCTGGAACCCCTTGGAGACTCTCGTCCTAACACCATCACCTCGTGGTCATGCGAATCCGCTCGCATCCACTTTAATTCCACTCACTGATCCCGATCCGGCACACGAAGGACCAAAATGTTTATCGCGGATAGTGGTGGTTTAAATAATTTTCACTCAAACACATTTTGTAAGTGAAAAACAACAAACTGATTTATTGCCTATAGCTACAAGCTAAATGGCGAGGTGGTGCGGACGAGCGATGGACGAGAACTGGCGAGAGACGCGGAAGGCGACAAGCGCGACGTCGAGAAGCTTGAGTGCGAGCGCAAAATGGCGGTAGCGCGCCAAAAATTCAAATAGTATAAGATAGATAGATATGAAACTGAACAGATATATATATATATATACTAGGGGGGCAAGCCCCCCTGCTCGCTCCGCTTGCCAACCCCCACCTCGTCCAGTTATACTTAAAAAACGTACTATTCCATAATTTTTATATCCCCAAGTGATCTAGTAGAATCCCTATATTTTCTATGATCAAAACTATGATGAAAAAATTTATAGACGAACAAGAGGCTGAGTGATGCTGTTTCTATGTCTCGGCCGAGTAAAATCAAGTTCCAGCCTCTTGTTGATGAATTAAGTGATTAGCTGTTAGTCTATGCATAACAAAAATCTCTGAATTTTTTTCTGAGTAATTGATGCTACTAGATGATACTGGATGGTTACAAATTTCAGAAATAATGTAAACTCATGAAATTTTTATACGCTGCAGATTATAGTATTCTATAGCAGTATCAGGCACAATTCCAATGATCTCACGAATCCATTAATCTTATGATTGCACATCATACAAATCTTTTGATAGAAAATTTTATAATAATTCAGGACCCAGGCGAAATTTGTCCGTCCACATACTGCGTATCGGGTCGCCTATGCTCAAGGGGTGAAGTGTGATGGGTGGGTGGATAGGTCATGTTGGGGTCGTGGGTTGGTAGATGGGTGGGTGGGTGGGTTGTTGGGTGAGTGGGGTTTGTGCTCAGGTGGGCGGGTTGGTGGATGGATGGATGTACTTAGACTTTAGTGATTTTGGCTGCAATCACTGAGGTTTCAGTGAGACATTTCACTGAAATTCCAACTTTCACTAAAGCTTCAGTGAAATTCTCATTCCCACTAAAATTTCAGTGGAATTTTCACTCAAGTTTCAGAGAAATTTCCACTAAAGTTCGAGTGAAATTTCACTAAAGTTTCAGTGGAATTTTCACTAAATTTCCAGTGGAATTTTACTCAAGTTCCAGTGGAATTTTCACTAAAGTTCCAGTGAAATTTTTACTAAAGTTTCAGTGGAATTTTCACTCAAGTTTCAGTGGAATTTTCACTCAAATCTCAGAGAAATTTTCACTGAAATTTCAGAGAAATTTTCACTGGAGTTTCAATGAAATCTCTACTATAGTTTCAGTGAAACTTCCACTATAGTTTCAGTGAAACTTCCACTAGATTCCCAGTGAAAAATAAGAAAGTTTAAAATCTTTCCATTTGAGTCGTCTCAAGCCCATTTCCACTATTTCGTATTCCAACTTTTAAAACTTAAATTTTCACTTTTTTCCTATAAGGTAGACTTTTAAAGTTCTGATTTTGGGGTAATTCGGTCTCGTGAGGTTCTTTCAAATTAGGTCTAGTTTGATCTAATTCGGTCTACTCCAATTTAGTACTGCCGAATATGGTCTAGTTTAGTCCAATTCGATCTACTTCAATCTAGGCTGATCTAGTTCGGTCTACTTCTGTCTAACTCGTTGTAGTTGGGCTTAGACCAACCCAATTCGTTCTAATTTGACTCAGCTCAGTCTGATTGAGTCTAGCTCATGATGATTCATTTTCGATCGGTCTGATTCAGTCTAGTATGGTATAATACCGTGTAGATCGGTTTAATCCGATTTAGACCAAAGTAGGCCGAAGAAGACCGAGCTAGACTCAATTGGACCGAATCAAACCGAACTTGCTCGACCTAGATTATAATAAACTGAATTGAACCGTACAAGACCGTATTATACTCCATTAGACTGAACTAGACTGAACCAAAGGTCAACTTATGCACACTGCACGTAGATTTGATATGACCTCACTTTGATTAACCCTAACTGCGGAGCGACGACTGTGTCACTGCTTACCCTCTCCCTGTCTTCTTATGACATCATCTACGTCGATTCACCAGTCAACTGCAGAGCGACGATTGTGTCACTGCTTACCCTCTCCCTGTCTTCTCATGACGTCATCTACGTCGATGGCACGAAGCTGGAGCTGCAGCTGGGTTGGCTGCTCTGCTGCGCCGTTGGGATACTCAAAACCACGAGCCCGCTGGAATCCACTGAGCGGATGCAGCGATGCCAGAAAATTGGCGCGCTTTCCCTTGCGCTTGATAATGCCCCACTTCTGCCTCCTGGTGGACTTCTGGGCCGAAGATACTCCTCGACTCAGCCAGATGGTCTCAAACTCAGGACCAAGTGCTACTGCTACCTGCAGTTGATGATCCGCTGACCTTTGTCGCCTCTCCAGTGACTCATGTCCGGTTCCTAGTGCACAACACCAAGCACTCGCGACCGAAGAACTTGTCGCCTCCTCGTGCCCGAAAACCCTCAACCCCGAGATCCGCGAAGCAGAGAGACCATGCTCTGCTACCGAATGTTTGAGCGCGAAGCCTCGCAAAATTGCGTGGACTCGAATTTTATATGCAGTGGAAGGCTTTATCGGGATCTCGGGAATTGCAAATGAATACACTCACGATTCACTGTCAATTCGATCACTTCAATCGTGAAGAGAAGTGTAGAACACGGATTCAGAAAGGATAAGACACGACACGAGGAGAGGAAGAATAACTGGGAAAAAGATGGGCAATCGGCGCACATTGCCCAGAAAACCGCAAGTTGTGGTCATAACCCCGGCTTCAACTCAATTTGGGCGATATCGAAATGAAGCCAACGAGAATTTGTGGCATTTTGTTAGGTCTTTCGAATGTGCTAGGCCGTTTTTAGAGGAAATGCAGTCGACTTGCTTGTACAGTGCCCGAAAGCCGAAATTTCTTGAATTCGTGGATTTTAGGTTTGGAAAGTTTGTATTATCGCTTATAAGAGGATTCTATGGTGCAGGGGGATACGATATGTCATTAAAAACAACATATTGTCGGTCATTCACCTTTAAAAAAAGCTCAAGATCAATTTAAAGTGCTCTTACAGAGCAAAAAGTCTAAAAAACGCGTTGAATCCACTAGATCGCGATAGAATACAGGCGGTCTTCCCTCACTCGCGTTTTCATTTTTTGTTCAATACAGTTCCTCATAAAGCATTAGAATTTTCGGAGAGTAGGCTTGATCAGAATCCCCCCCCCCCTCCCTCAAAATCAGAAATTACCATCCTTACTCCCTTTGAATTTCGAGCGGGATTTTTCTATGATCTCAAAATTGTTTTTGTAATAATCTTATACAACTATGAATAGTATAGAGGTCTGATATACTGATATTTACCATATTATTTTATTCATTAAGCTACATAATGTCATATTATCATCAAAAGTGGTGGTTCTGAACCCTAATGAGAGATGAGGTAAGCTTCATTTCGGCTCGAGGGGGAGACACAATTGTCGTGATTAGGCAACATAATTATTCCATACACGGGTGTCCTGGGGCTGTGATTCCAACTTCCAAGAAACATAACATAATTATAACAAAGATATTTGATCAAAGCTATCCCAAGTCAGTTTTATCACAGATATGATACGTCATTGATCCAACTCATGCGAGGTAGGTGCATCGTTGATGGAATCAACATCGTGTGTTCATTTTATTATGATATATACGGTTGTCACGGTCGAGTAGTTCCTCTTGTGAGCTCAATGATTCCACAACTATTAAGAGGCATGAGAAGGAAATCGGTCCCTATCCGAAAAACTTCTCATCTTCACCCCATGTCGAATTGACATCCTTGTGCTTCCTAATCCGACATCAATAGAATATAAAAGTACAGAAGCATTTCTTGAACAATGAAAATTTCTGTATGCTCCGATGCCCTGGGCATTCAACGCAACGACATTTATGTGTAGGAATGGAAGGTGAACTCAAATTCCAAACGTAGGTGTTGGCCAAGGAATCTTGAAGAGCGGAAAAATGTCATAAGCTTCTCTGATTTTTCTTACGTGGTATGGGAAAATGTGAGATAGCTCTCAAAGTCGTCAGATTCTCGGCATTTCGTAAAGAAACGGCGAAAATCGGCAGATTTTCCTACATTTAGAGCACTCACACTTTTGCTTGCGCAACGTCAAAAAAACTAACTAGCGTTGCAAATGGCAATTTCTCCGCTGTTGAAGATGCTTTCTGTTAAATTGCTCTTTTTTCATCTGCGTCTCAATGACAGCTGATAGAGTTAACACGTCTTTCTCGAAATTCTTGAAGTTACGTTGGCTGTGTGCCACCAACAAAGGGTGAAAAGTAATCGAAACCACAGGGAGTGAGTCATATTGTTGGTTGCTATATAATTACCACAGATGATATACGAAATCATCTTATCTATCGATAATATTCAAATTGGGATCATTACAGAAAAAATTTTGAGATCATGAAAATATCCCGGAATTGCACTCGCTCAGAATGCAAAGGGAGTTAGACTGGTAGTATCTGACTTAAGGGAGGGAATAGAAATAGAATAGAGAAACCTTTTATTCGTCCAATTGGCAAAAAATATCAATCGATCCAGTAGACATACACAAACATATCATTTAACTTTCATTTTGGTCAAGGAGTATCACAGTGGTGACTGGTCATTTACAAGAAAACATGATATACATAATATTCAAAATGAGAGAAAATGGAACATTTCACGTAAAATGCAACGTGAACGTGAGCTACATCTACTTCAATATTCAAAAATCACAGTTGTGTCGCTGATCATCAGTCTGAAGGAAATCTCTCAATTTTCAAAAAGCCCTTCGAGATTAAAAAATTGTCCGGTGTCCACATTGATCCGCATAGGAGGAAGGGTCATTAAGAAATCTCGCACTGCCCCCTTGAACAGAGGAAGTTCCTTAACTTTCCGGAGGCCAAGAGGCAGAAAATTCCAGAAACGAGCGCATTGACTTTGAAAAGATCTCATGCCATAATTAAGGCGCATTCTTGGAACCTCAAACTCATGAGCTCCTGCCTCACCTCGCTGAAGGCGCCCAGATTGGTACCTGGTGAACATCGCAGCTAGGTAGCCAGGTTCACCCATATGCACGATCTTGTGCATCAACAGAGCTGCGAAGTACATTCTCCGCGAATCAGTACGTAACCAATCAAGGCGCTCCCTGTACGAGGTGATATGTCCACTCTTCTTAATTCCAAAGATGTATCGCACACATGAGTTACTCAGTCTTTGCACCCGCGCTCTCATCTCGTCAGTGGCGTCTAGATACATGACTGTGCAGTAGTCCAGGTGTGGTTGGATAAGAGTCTCGACCAGTCGAATCCGGAGAGCCTCAGTGGTGCATGCCCTCATGAACCGCAAACCTTAGAGGGCTTTGTTCACTTTCTTTGTGACTTGATTGATGTGCGGTTTCCATGATAATTCATTGTCCAATGTCACACCGAGGCTCACGACAATGTCACTGAAAGGGACAAAAACTCCTTCCTGTATCTCAACCCCCGGCAAAGCCATTCTCTTGAGACCTGCGATATTCCTATCAGAGGCGGAAAAGATTGCTTTAGTATTACCGGCGTTTAGACGCAGACCGGAGTCCTGAGCCCACGCAGCAACAAGTCTCCTGATTTCTCCCAGCCGAGTTATTCCCTCCATGATGTTCTTTTCCTCAACTTGGAGATAGATTTGGAGGTCGTCCGCGTAGAAGAGATGATTCACCGATTTCCCGTTTAGCAGCTCAGGGAGATCGTTGACATATAAGCTAAAAAGTAGAGGCCCGAGAACTGAACCTCGTGGAACACCCAAATTGGTTGTGTGCCAGCCAGAATTTCCCTTTTTCGAAGTTACTATTTGGGTGCGATCCTATAGGTATGATTCCATCCACAGTAGGGCTGGTCTCGAGAAACCAAGGTGTCGAAGTTTACTCAGTAGCTTTGATGGTGAAATTGTGTCAAAAGCCTTGCTGAAGTCAAAGAGAAGTAGTGAGTTGATCTTTTTCCTATCGATTCTGATTCTAATGTCGTCGATCAGCTTCACCAAGGCGGTCTGAGTGCTGTGGTGTTTCTTGAAACCAGTGTCGGAGCTATCTAACAAATTTTTTCTCTTCAGGTACTTCGTGATTTGGTCGTGTGCAATTTTTTCCAGAACCTTGGAGAGGAAGCACAGCAGTGCAATGGGACGAAAGTCCGTGACCGCTGCTGGAGCTGCAGTCTTTTCCAACGCAATCAGTTGCGCTTGCTTCCAAGCCTAAGGAAAAGTGCTATGAGCGGAAGAGGAGTTGAAGATATGTACTATAAGATCACCTGATGCCGGGAGAGCCTTTGCGATTACACTCTTAGGGATCCCATCACTCCATCAAAAATCAAAAATGGAGATGGGTTCTGATCATGTCTATTCTCCGAAAATTCTAATGCTTCATGAGGAACTCTATTAAACAAAAATTGAAAACGTAAGTGAGGCAAGACCGCCTGTATTCTATCGCAATCTAGCGGATTTAACGCGTTTTTTAGACTTTTTGCTCCGTAAGAGCACTTCAAATTGATTTTGAGCTCCTTTTAGGGGTGAATGACCGACGATATGTTGTTATTTGTGATATAATGTATCTCCCTGCACCATAGAATCCTTTTATAAGCGATAATACAAACTGTCCAAACCTAAAATCCACGAATTTAAGAAATTCCGGCTTTCGGGCACTGTACAAGCAAGTCGACTGCATTTTCTCTAAAATCAGCCTAGCACATTTGAAAGGCCTAACAATATGCTACAAATTCTCGTTGGTTTCATTTCGAAATCGCCCAAATTGAGTTGAAGCCGAGGTTATGACCACAACTTGCGGTGTTTTGGGCAATGTGCGGCGCGGAGCGCGGGCGCGAAACGCGCGTAATAACAAATCGCTCAACCAGAGCATTATTTCGGTTCGGCAATCAGCGGACAACTCATAAGTGCGAGACAGCTCGTCTCGCGCGTGAGAACGGGGAGTAAGAGACGTTGAGAGTATCTAATGTTCTAGATGAATTTGAAATATAACGAATATCGAATACAAAATCTCTAAAAACGGTGCGATGCGCAAGTTCTCCGTATCTCATTCGCATTTTAAGAATTGAAACTGAGTGTCGTATAGAAATAATACTTTCGAAATCGAACATTGAGGTGTTCAATGTAGAGAGTGTCCAACCTCACAGGTTCTAGTGTATGCACTTTACTGGAGGAGGATCATGATATCATTGCTCTGATGGCATTAAGAGGAAAATAGAAGTATTTCGACAAGCGCTCCGAGAAATGTTTTGGGCCCTCGCAATCGATGAGGAGTTCTTACAATGGACCATGAACTCCAATAAACATTACAGAAAATTCATCTGAAATGATCTTTTGTAATGGTTATTCGGTTCATTCGGAAAGAACATAGGGAAAGAGATGGCTCGAAAGCAACTCTTTGATAGATCTGGTAGATTCCTAGCCTATATTCTTGGAAATTGTGCTCTCAAATGTGCACTTGGGATGGATCAAGGATTGTTACCAGGATACGATCATTTTGCTGAAGTATCACGTTTGGCTTCACTCACCTTGCTACTAGCGGAAGTACATTGGAATATCCTCGAGCCTGACGGAGATGATAATTTGAACGCAAATTTCATGTTCCCTAGATCCTTCACGTTAATGAGAACTGAATTCTGAATATCATACACCACTTGTGATCTATACTTCGGAAAATCCCTACTATCCATTAACGGGCTCAATGCAATTACAAGGACATCATTCAGAAGATAAGCGTATACTCTTTTCTGAGAGATACCTCCAAACTGATCCAGTTCCTGGAGAGGTCCCTCGTGCAAACAAATCCGATCAGTCGTGTCAATGATCTGGAAATACGGAATCTTCAGTATTCATTGATATAAGATACTGCCAAGACGAGAATAATGTGTGGGAGAGAAGGGAGGAAGGTGCTGTTGTCCTGATGACAGCCCAACGGAAGGATGTTCGGCATCAAAAGAAATCTTGAGTAGTGTATTGCTAAATGCAGAATATCCTTGAGTGAACGAATTCTGGTCAGCATTTGCTTCGCCTATATTTCGAAAAAATCAGGGTAGTCCCGACATCGCTCCCAAATATTCCCTAAGACATTTGGAATGAATGAGTTCTCCAAGCTCGTTTCAACTCCCATATGCGCAGGAAAGCCTCACAATTGAAATTGCCTGACGGTCAAAATTTCGGTCTATAAGAATTAGCCTGGATGCCAAATGGAGGATCTTTGAAGCATGCATTTCATTGGAACCAGGATCCTCATAATCCATCCCCAGAGTTTTTGAGAATCGGTCTCCAATAACCTCAGTGAGGGGAAGAAGCCGTCCACATTCTACGTGGACACATGTTACCTTGAGGAACTTTCGACATTGGAAATTGCAGTGATCCATGCTCCATGCGGGATACACTCCATTGCCGTCGATAGCTACAGTATTTGCACCGAATTCTGTAGATTCCGGAGCGAAATTTCTCTCTCGACAACCCAGCACCGAAAACTGACGCGTGAAGAGTGAAATTCACTGTCAAAGATCTAAAATTCGCAGCGAATGCTTGTAGAAACTGTTCTGACCCGGTGTCAGAGGGCATCTGCTCCAAGTTTTATTGCATTTGCAGTAGAAACTACTCGATCCTCACCAAAAAGTCTCGGGGCTCAAAAGCAGATGAGCATCACTGATTGGAAGGAGGCATACTTCCAACCTCGGAGTTCACAACATACACTTTTCATCGAAGGGATGCTCTTGAGATACTATATAACGAAACATGTAAATGGTGTCCTTATCGTCGTTAGAAAGCTATACAAATATACTTCTACATCACATAATCATCGAATAACAGGAATTCAGGAAGATTCCAGATTGGAGGTAGCTTGGATCCCAGCGAATAATGATTTTTCTATGGTAAATCGTTTGCGGTGTAGTGTAAATTCTGATCAGAACCCTGATAAGATTCTCTCCGGGAGATCTTTCGTCGAAAATTAATTTGTCTTCGTGTAAGCAAAATCTCTTACGGGAAGGAGAATTTGGTGCAAAAACTTTGCTGCTACGGAAACATTTTCTTAGTGCTAATCATCTTCTGAAGTGGGGGCCACTCCAGAAGATGATTATCACTAAGAAAAATTTTTCGGAGAGAACTCTGGGGCCCCCTCAGAGTTTTATCCGAAAATTTTTCATCAATTGGAGGAAACAAAATTGAAAAAAATAACTTCGGGTTTTCAGAAAAACAGAAATATGAAAATAGTATTTTTTGAGGGAAGTGATTCCTCCACTGCAGCCACCCGGGCGGGTGACTCTATCGTCGATTTTGTGCTACCGTCCAATCGCCCGCTCAGACGGGCCTATTCTCAGCTGGGCCAAGATTTGGTGTGGATTTTCTGGCCGGGCGGAGTTCCAGTCCGAGATTTCGAGTATTCGCGGAACAATTGGTATTCTTGACATTTGGGTTGAATTCATTGCCTGATAGAATCTTCGGTCCGCGCGTCTGGGCATTCGCGGATTGATTCGCTCTCCTAGGAACCGGGGTGAATTTTTGTCCAACAGGAGTTCCGGGCCGAGTATATGGGCGTTCGCGTGTCAATTCGCCTTCCTAGGTATTGGTGTGAATTCCCTGCCCTACGTAACTCTCGCTCCAAGCGTCCAGGCATTTGCGGGTTTAATCGCCTTCCTAGGTTTCGGTGTAGATACTCTCCTCGACAGAATCTCCGATCCGAGCATCCGGTCATTGGCGGGTCGATTCGTTTGCCTGGGTTTTGGCTTGAACTCATTACCTGAGATGAGTTTCGGTACGAGCTTTCGGGCATTTGCTCATTAATTCGTCTTCCTAGGTTTCGGGTTGAATTCATTGCCTGACAAAATTTCCGTCCCGAGCATGCAAGCATTTTCGGGTTAATTGGCCTCTCCAAGATTTCGTGTGAATTCCTGCCCAACAGAATTTTTGGTTCGAGCATCCGAGTATACACGGCGATGCGGTCACCATGCAAGCTGGAAATCATTCCCAACTTTCTCCGATCCTGTTGCGATTTGGGCTAAACGACGAGCGCACAAATATTTGTTATTATCTAACTTAGATTTGTCTGCTCTTCGTTAATTCCAAACTGCAATAGAATCGGAGAAAGTTGGGAATGAAAATGTGCGTATATTATAGGTAAGGAGGTTCCCGCGGCCGAGTTATTCCCACTTTTCTCAGATTCTCTTGTGATTTGGGCTAAGCGACGGATTGAGGAATACAAGTTGGACCATAACAAGTATTCGACAACTCGTCTCACACTTTGAAATATCAAACTTTTTATGTAAGCTGTATTTTCGAGGTCCATGGTCGCGGTGCGCGGTGACCGCATCGCCTTAAGAGGATGTGGGACTCTCTTGGGTTATCAGGCGAGCCTATATCAGTAGCTCATCCTGAGTGTAGATGGCGACACTCAGAATGGGCTTCCCATATATGATTTCCCGTTGTTGGCAACCCTGACTCATCGATAAAAATGAATGATTTGAGAATACTCTTCAAGATGATTCAGATTTTTCCAAAGCATGATGGATCTACCATTTATACCCCTGTATCCAATATATTCACCTTCACAAACGTGAATGATTTGGAAATGAGAGAGCATTCTCCCTAAAACAAGATGATTTCAACAATGTATGTTGACGGAAAGGTCATACTCATATATTAACAAAAATGAGATTTCCAATCAGTGATTCAGGATTCCTGATTGAAAGCAAAACATCCACCTACTAGAAATTTGCCACCCGTGAGTTCCAAAATTTATGTCCAGAAACAACAAAAATGGATCCAGAGCTTCCTTGGAAAGCAAATTGATTCTCCCACTAGACCTTTTTTCAGATTCACCATCCGTCAATTCCAAAATTCATGTTCAGAAACGAGAATGTATCCAGAGTTTCCCTGGAAAGCAAGTTGATTCTCCCAAACAGATCCTTTTTGAGATTGGATGGGATGACTGAATGGCTAGAGTCGAGTTGAGCCCGCGGTCAGAAAAGACTGATAGTTGAGCCCGCAAAACCGATATATCGAGAGTGAGTTGAGCTCGCTCGATAATCCCCTGTCCTTCTTGAAAAAAAGTTGAACAAACGTTGAAAATCTCAAATGTCTATGCTCTGAGGTACTAGTCGTATTTGGTAATGGCACTTTCACGTATTGTCCCAACTTTCTTCACCAATAAATAAACTTGACAATATTTCCATATTGATGATTTTTTTCTCACTTGTAATGAAATATTTCTTTGTACATTTATATTCAAAACTCGTGATGGATGGACATTGCATAGTGTCTGATACAGTTTGTAAACCTGCCACTTTGAACATTTGAACATCGACGGAGGTTTGGATTTTCTCGGAAGGTCAGCGGGCTCAACTAAGAATTTTTCATCGGGTCAAAACCGACCGCGGGCTCAACTAGTATACAGCCGACTGAATTTATCGGGTTTTCCTGCTGATTTTTGAGATTCACCATCCGTCAATACCAAAATTCATGTTCAGAAACAAGAATGAATCCAGAGCTCCCTTGGAGAGCAGTCTGATACTGCCAAACAGATCCTCCTTGGTTCACTTTATAAAAATTCCAGAATTCATATTCAAAAACAAAAATGGATCTGGGGCTTCCTTGGGAAGCAGGTCGAATCTCCAAAATAGGTAGGCATCTCCAATTGTATTCATCAGCGTAAATTCAATTCACACATTGGAAAATACGTATAAAAGCATGCAAATTCACATTCATAAGAAGATACCCAAGCTCGCACCCCAAGTACTTACATCAACCATTATTGAGAGGAATTGAATTATTCTATAAAACACATTTCAGAGTGCTTCTAGTTCTCAGCATAAACTTGAATTATCTTGCCTGATTCAAGAACTTGGAATTAAAACTAAGTGTAGTTATCAGTTGTCAAAAATTCGGAGAATTGAGTTGATGGATATTTAGTTGAACCATGGTTTTTTCCAATCATGTATAACGTGTCACTGCAATTGTCTGATAATCGGAGAGCATTCATGAATAGTTTTCTATCCATGATATCATTCTATTATCAATGACAATTCAGCTTATTTATGAAAATTGGAGGAACTGCTGCTCACAATTGAAAATCTATTTTCTTCGCCATGAGTGCATTAGTAATTATGATGCATCTACTACATTTGAGGAGCTGCGAGAATGGCAAATGGAGTTCTCTAGGAGTTCTAGATGACTCAGTGGTGATCAGCAAGTAACAAGAGACTAATAACGAGGCCAGAGACAATATTCGAGGTTGATGCTACTTGCGGATCCTCAACCACGATATTCACAAACTTAACCAAAATACTTTCTAGACAACTAATCTACTCCATTCCACTGGCATACAATGCATTATATCCATCCCATCATCTTGAATGGAAAGACTTCTTCAAACCATCACTAAATGAATATTTGAGGGGAAATCTAAGAACTGGCTGAAGTAAGTACATGCAATTAGATAGGATGAACATGCTGCAATATACAATCACTCACGCTACAAATCCACAACATGCCAGGGCTTCTCTTCGTCTCACTCGGTTCCAGAAGGCCTTGTGCTGCTTTGACACGACATTTTTATGGCCCTGAGCCATATTTTTGTTATCCCAAAGAATAACAGGGTCGTGTCATAGGAGATGGTCACGGCTCCGTGTGCATCGTTATAGGACCCTGCGAATATTCGCAATGCTCGCTATTGTACACCACTTCACACTCAGCACCGCACAAACAAAACGTAACCAGCACACCTACACACGACCCGGACACTCTCTTCCACCAGGAAGCCAAGATTCTCTCGCAGAACCCCTGTTGCGAGGATTTGTGTGTGGCATACTGGCAAGCAAACACGCGTGACGTGAGCACGCACTCGCAATGTTAACAGCCGACATCAGCCAAACAGAGACTACGGCAATGCTGCCAACTTAGGAAATGCTCCTTTTGACTTCGGGATACGAAATACTGACTTGTGCTAACCCAAAAAAGCATATTCTATTCCACGTCTCCAGAACCAATTCAATCGATTCGAAATATCAGCGGTAGAATACAGCCTGAGATCGAGCGGAAAGTTCCTCTCGAAGCGTTATAGCATCCCTAACTTCCATATTGTGAGAATAATCATAGCCCAACCTCAAAGCCTTCCCAATTTTGAGGCAAATCTCGACTCCCCCAGAGATTTGTCGAGAAAATCACTGACTCTCCGACAATCCTACGAGGTTTATCTACATTTGTATAAAATTTGGAGTCTATACGATAAGTTTGGTGACGAGAGATGGAATATGCGAGTTTGGGGTCATTTAGCAGACGTCTTTCCGGCCGGTATAGGCCATCCTATTGATTCGCCGTCCTAGGTTTTGGTCAAATTCACTGCCCGACAGAACTCTTGATCCGAGCATCTGAAACTTCACGGGTTGATTCGCTTTCCTAGGTTTGGTCAAATTTATCGCCTGATAAAACTCTAGGTACGAGCATCCAGGCATTCGCGAGTTGATTCGCCCTTCTAGAGTTGAAAGTGAATTTTTGTTCGACAGAACTTCCGGGCCGAAAATACGGTTATATGGGCAAATCTCAGGATCTATGCGATTTCGACTTTGAAATTTCGAGAATTCCCAGAATGGCAGCACACCTCCCATGAACTTTTGTTTGGTCCAAGTAATGCTCAAACAATGATGAAATACTTGCGTAGATCACTATGGAGCTCCGCCGTGGATTTGTCAGGGAATAGAAGATTTTCCCATGTATTTGGATGGGAGCCTCGTATTCCCGCCATTCTAATTGGCACATGTGTATGTAAATATATGGCATCCTCGGTGTTGGAATAGAGAGAAAAAGATACATTCAATATCTTGCAGAGTCATCTGAAGGTCTGTGGTACAAAATGAAGATGTGCCTCAGCCGCCAAAATGCTCATTTTCGTCATTCGTCGATCCTCACAAGCCTCACATCACGACCGAGATGAGGCTGTAGTAGGGGCGATTCTCATAGTCATTTCTTGGTGTACAAATTTTAGTTTACACGTGGTTTCAATCCCAACGGAATCGAAATTTTCGTGTGCTACACGAATAACGATTTTTCTGACCCCATTTACGCAAAAATAACTTTTCTCATTCCAAGCCGCACCGTCGTGCGGAATCGAGCACACTATCCTTTTTGGGCTAGATTCGTAGGTTTTGGATGTAGAATAAGATGTCGTTCCTACAGATACGAAATATCCACCGCCCCGAGTGTTGCATCCATTAGAAGAGCGATACATGAAAAAAAGTAAAATCGGAGTTCGCTCCAACGAATCATCGCCACTCTTACGCATTCATAGGCACAGCCTCGGGCGAGAATTATATGCTTCTTTACATCATAATCCATCACATATCCAGTTTTCAGACCGATCGGTGAACCGCCCCGCTTGTGGCGAGCTAAGGCGTGAGAGAATTATGACCCTGTTCGGTCGAAAATCGCGATTTTGGCACGAAAAAGCGTCTCCCAGTACCTCTCAATAGCAAGTAATAGACTTCTGAATGATGCAGAACTGTTAAATATGAGTGAATATTCGAAATGATCTATTGCGAGCGGCGGAGAGAACGCGACTGTTCTTCTGACAACGTGAAAATAGGCCTGTTTTGCCAAACCGCATACTTCGTGAGATTTGCCCATATGCACGTTAATTTGTGTTTCTAGGTTGCGGTGTAAATCTTCCACCCGACAAAATGGTCCGAGATTACCGGAATTCGCGGGTTTTATCGCCTTCCGAGGTTTTGGGTTAAATTTCTTGCCCGACAGAACTCTCGGTTCGAGCGGCCAGATATTTGAGGGTTAATTTGCCTTCCCAGGATTTTATGTGGATTCTCTGGCCGGCAGGGGTTTCGGTTCCAGCATTCGAGTATTTGCGGATTGATTCGTATTCCTAGGAACTGGGGTGATTCTATGCCCAATAGAACTTCCGGTTCGAGCATTCAGGCATTTGCGAGTCCATTCGCCTTCCTAAGCTCTAGTTGAATTTTTTGCCTGACGGCACTTTCGGTCCGAGCGTCCAGGCTTTTGCGAGTTGATCCGCCTTCCTAGAATTCGGTGTGGATTCTCTGCCCGACAGGATCTTAGGTCCGAGCATCCAGTCATTGATGGGTCAATTCGGCTTCCCAGATTTTGGGTTGGATTCAGTGCTTGACAAATTTTCGGTCCGAGCATCCGAGCATTTGCGGGTTAATTCGCCCTCCTTGAATTTGGGGTGAATTCTTGCCCGACAGAACTTCTGGGCCAAGTAATTGGGCATTTGCGCGTGAATTCGTCTTCCTAGATTTTGGAGTGAAATTCCCGCCCGACTCAAGTTCCGCTCCGAGCATTCGAATATTTGCCGGTTATTTTCTCTCCTCGAGATTCGGTGCAAATTTTCTGCCCGACAGAATTTTCAGGTCCGAGCTCCCGGGCGTTTGCCGGGGGTGATTTCATGCTCAACAGTACTCCCGGTCTGAGATGCTGGGAATTCGCGGGTGTATCTGTCTTCCGAGGTTCTGGGTTGAATTGTTTGCCCGACAAAACTCTCAGTCCAAGCATCCAGGTATTTGCGGGTCAATTTGCCTCCCCAGGATTTGGTATGGTTTTTCTGGCCGGGAAGGATTTCGGTCTGAACTTTTGGGTATTTAAGGATCGATTGGAATTCCTAGAATTTGGGTGGAATTCATTGCCTGAAAAATTCTTGTTCCAAGCATCTAGCGTTTGCAGGTTAATCCGCCCTCCTAGGAATTGAGGTGATTTTATGCCCAACAGGACTATCGGTCCGAGCATCCAGGCATTTGCGAGTCTATTGGCCTTCTTGGGATTTGGGTTAAAATTTCTGCCTGACGAATTTTTCGGTCCAAGCACCCGGGCATTTGCGGGTTGATCCGCCTTCCTAAGACTTGGTGTCAGTTTTGTACCCGAGAGAAGTTCCGGTCCGAGCATTGGCGCATTTGCTCGTCAATTCGTCTTCCTAGTTTTCTGGTTGAATCCATCGCCTGACAGAATTATCAGTCGAAGCATCCGGGCATTCGCAGGTTGATTCGCCCTCCTGGGAATCAGGGTCAATTTTTACCCGTCAGAACTCTCGGTCCGAGCATTTGGGCATTCACTGGTCAATTCGCATTCCTTGGTTTTGGTGTGAATTCTCTGCCCGATGTAACTCTCGCTCCGAGCATCCCGGCGTTTTTGGGTTGAATAGCCTTCTTAGGTTTTAGTATGGATTGTCTGCCCGACAGGATCCCCAGCCCGAGCATCCGAGTGTTTCCGGGTTAATTCGCCTTCCCAAGGTTCGGGGTGGATTTTCTGCCCGACAGGATTGTCGGTCCGAGCATCCAGGCTGTTGCACGTCAAGTCATCTCCTCAGGTTCTAGGGTAAATCCTCAGCTCGATAGAAGTTTTGGTCGAGGCATCCAGACTTTCGCAGGTTTATCTGCCCTCCCAGAAATTGGGTGAATTTTCACCCACCAGAACTTCCGGTCTGAAGATTGAGCATTTGCCCATTGATTCGTCTCTCTAGGTCTTGGTGTGATGTCATAGCCTGGCGGCAGTTGCAGTTCGAGCAACCACGCATTATTATTATTATTATTATTATTATTATTATTATTATAACTATTTCTTTCATCTCATTTTATCATTATTCATTCATTCATCACAATAAATAAGCCATGAGCAAAATCCTGTCCGTCCGGATCCCCTCGAGCAGGGCTGTCAACCTAAAGTCACTTCCGGAAATCAGTGCTGCAGACTTGACGCGCGTATACACTGTATATCTATATATGTTTGTATGTTCTCGAAGTTGGCGATCCTGATTCCCGAACGTGACTATTGATACTTTAACTGTGGCTTGATCATTATATAAGTACCGTCACATAGGTGAGTGTGTATCCTCTCAATGAGGCAGCCCACTACACGAAAACTTACTGCATCAACATATATTTAATCTATTCATACTTTAATGTGTAGATCGGAGGGACGGCCAACTAGCCCGCAAGCTGCGACGCTGCGACAGCCAGGCGGGACCCAGAGACTTCATTATCCGAGTGAACACGTTCTCTTTACTCTTTTCTACTATCTCTTTCCCATCTAATATCAAAACAGGGCCATAGCAAAAATTTTTGATCCATCGAAGCCCGAATACGTTAGCTCACCATCTGCACTTTTGATGCGCGTTTTTGATACTACGCGAGTTGGGTACACTCAAATTTAGCTCACGAGGGCTCAAAATGCTCGTAATGAACAATCCTAGATGGCAGTGAAGCTTACTCAGCACATTTAGCAACTATTGAGAAGTTACACACGGAATAAACTCAAAAATCGCAGAAAAGTTACTCTCAAACCTCGGCCTAGAGATCGCGCTTTACCAAAAGCCATCAATATTATCAGAGTCTTTTATCACGTAAAATACCAGCCAAAAGGTGGTACTAGACGACTGTGAAATCTGCTCTAGCTTATTCAAGAGCTTGCAGTGTGCTTCCTCACCCCCAAAAACGCACAATTTTTTGATCAACCTAGATAGCCAGATACTCCATTCTTGGCTAAAAACATCGAGCCTTTTACTTTAATCATATTTTAACGCCCCAAATAACAAGTACATGAGCTTGCAAGCTCACATTTCAAAACTGCCTCCGGCCCGTGAGAGCGAACGGGTGAGCCTCGTGGACCGCTGAGACTCGCCAGAGCTACTCGCCGAGGCTGCAGACCTGCAAGCTCATCGATAGTTTCAAATTGCAGAGCTTGCGACATAAGAGCTCGTATTCAGTTAAGCAATAGCCGCACTAGATTCAACCCTTCATTCATCGGCCAAAATAGAACTACGAATTTTTTTTCTGAAAAAAATAGCCCACTGACAATGACATAGAACTATATTTCAGCCTCCCACCCACCAAAAAGGACATATACTTCCAAAAAAGGAAAAAAAACAAAAATTTTTTTCAATCTAAACTCCCCCCTCCCCTAGTTCGAATCATGCATTGTCTGCATATTCAAGAATATCCAGCTCTCCGCACGATTTTCCTTTCTCGGTGCATACGCAGCTCACACAGCTGTAGTCCATCAGATAAAAAAAAAGTCTATCAAACACCAAGGGAGAAGAGACGCCGGCCGACGTAAGCTTAATACAGGCATTGCCGCATATACTTATGCTTCTCTAGCTCGATCTTGCTCAATCTATCTATCTCTCTCTCTGCCTCTCCCTCTCACTGTCCTGTTCCAAAGTACATAGCCCAAGTATAGCACCCCCACGGAGCGGCCCTGCAGTCACAGACAAGAGGCCATATGACGTGGCTGCCTCGCGTGCTTTCCAAAAAATCGCGATCAACTGGAGTCGAAATCAAAAAATGAAAGGTGAGCTCGTCGGTCGATACACGCGTGTGATGTGAGACGCGAACATTGGGTCGTGTAGGTGTAGTTTTTGCTGGAAGTGTAACATTGCGCCGCGACCACCTGCTGAACAATCGCCACCTTGCTGTGTAGATCGGAGGAACGGCCAACTAGCCCGCATGCTGCGACGCCGCGACAGCCAGGCGGGACCCAGAGACTTCATTATCCGAGTGAACACGTTCTATTTACTCTTTCCTACTATCTCTTTCCTATCTAATATCAAAACAGGACCATAGCAAAAATTTTTGATCCATCGAAGCCCGAATACGTTAGCTCACCATCTGCACTTTTGATGCGCGTTTTTGATACTACGCGAGTACGGTACACTCAAATTTAGCTCACGAGGGCTCAAAATGCTCGTAATGAACAATCCTAGATGGCAGTGAAGCTTACTCAGCACATTCAGCCACTACTATGAAGTTACACACGGAATAAACTCAAAAATCGCAGAAAAGTTTCTCTCGAACCTCGGCCTAGAGATCGCGCTTTACCAAAAGCCATCAATATTATTAGAGTCTCCTATCACGTAAGATACCGGCCAAAAGGTGGCACTAGACGACTGTAAAATCTGCTCTAGCTTATGCAAGAGCTTGCAGTGTGCTTTCTCACCCCCAAGCACGCAGAATTTTTTGAACAACCTAGATAGCCAGATACTCCATTCTTGGCGAAAAACATCGAGCCTTCTACTTCAATTATATTCCAACGCCCCAAATAACAAGTACATGAGCTTGCAAGCTCACATTTCAAAACTGCCCCCGGCCCGTGAGAGCGAACGGGTGAGCCTCGTGGACCGCCGAGACTCGCCAGAGCTACTCGCAGGGGCTGCAGACCTGCAAGCTCATCGATAGTTCCAAATTGCAGAGTTTGCGACATAAAAGCTCGTATTCAGTTAAGCAATAGCCGCACTAGATTCAACCCTTCATTCATCGGCCAAAACAGAACTTTGAATTTTTTTTTCTGCAAAAAAATAGGCCACTGACAATGAGATAGAACTCTATTTCAGCCTCCTACCCACCAAAAAGGACATATACTTGCAAAAAAGAAAAAAAAAACAAAAATTTTTTTCAACCTCAAGTCCTCCCTCCCCTTGTTCGAATCATGCATTGTCTGCATATTTAAGAATATCTAGCTCTCTTCACGATTTTCCTTTCTCGGTGCATACGCAGCTCACATAGCTGTAGTCCATCAAATCAAGAAAAAAAAGTCTATTAAACGCCAAGGGAAAAGAGACGCCGGCCGACGTAAGCTTAATACAGGCATTGCCGCATATACTTATGCTCCTCTAGCTCGATCTTGCTCAATCTATCTATCTCTCTCTCTGCCTCTCCCTCTCACTCCCGCTCTCTCTCTCTGGCGGTAAGTGTTCCCACACGCATCTAACATCGCTCCGTGTTCGAACATCAATTTAACCATCAAAACGTCGTCCCGAAGGGCACTTTTTTGCAGATTGGACTTCCTCCTGCAGGCTCATACCACTGGAGCATCACTGCATGGCTCCTGCTAGAGCCTGGGAGGAATAATTCCAATTCTGCAACCGCAACAACAACATCGAGTCAGCAGTGCCTGGCGCCAAAAGTGAGCTTTGTGCGCATGCTCGGAGGTCGTCTGCTACGCTAGCCTGCTTCGCTGTCTTGCTGTCTGCTGCATGATGAGCGACAACATCTGCTGTGTCTGCAACAACACCTTACGTGCAGGCAGCAGAGTATGCGACATCTGTAAAAAATTAGCACATGTCAAGTGCTCGAGAACATCCAGACGAGCAGTGACATGTGAAAGATGTCTGCAGGTAAGCGAGATTCCAGCCGCAAAATCAACATCGAGTGCGACGAAGCAGACGACTTCGACTTCACGCCTCAGTATGCAAACAGCCAGAGAGAGAGAGAAGGAGAAAACAAGCCCACGAAGACGTGTGAGTAATCAGCCGCTCTCACACATGCGGCTCAGCTCGCGTGGCGCGCCAGGAAAGTCTCCCCTCACCCCGCACCATACCACCACGGGCAGCAGCGCTGAGCTCCCCACCACCAGTGCCTCTCAAGCCATCGAGAGTCCACAGCTCACGCTAGCGGGGGGTATTCCGACAGCTACTGCTTCGCCTCCGTTAAGCGCCACCATCCACGAGTCCAGCAGAACAGAGCCCGCGAACATTCAAAAGCAGCAAGCTGATGCGCGGCTCACTACTGCCTCTCCGTCGCTGCTCAGTACATCACACGTGGATCACCCCGTCGGATCGGTGGAAAGCAATAGCCTCAACATCTCGGATAAACCTGCAGCAACAACCACGTCGACGTCGTCAAACTCTCCGGAATCGAAGTGGGTATATATACGGGAGAGTACTCTGGACCTATTCTACAACCAAAATGCCTTGCTTCAGAACCAGCTTGACGAAATAAAATCCCTCGTGATCCGACAAAACGTTGCCACTACCTCTCCATCTTGCACACCAGCAGTAAGTGAGGTGGATGATCGATTGTTGGTACGTGTATCTTCTCTCGAGGGACTTATAGAGAAGCAAAGCTCCCAGCTGGAGGAGCTTTGCTTGGATCGACAGCTTCTTCTGGAGCAAAATTCCATCATGGCAGGCCAAATTTCTACCTTAACGGAGCTATTGTCAGGCTTCCAGAGTACTCTGCAGAATAGTAAATTTCGTAATGATGAGAATAGTAATGCTGAATCGACACATCAATCCTCGATTCCTAACACTGCCCCTAGGATGGACGAGTCCCCCCACTCATACGTTCGGAAGCGAGGGCAGGGACTGGGCAATGACGGACTTGAGCGCTGTGAACTGATTATTAATGGTGTATTAAAAGAAGATTCTAAGGCCTCACCAGCACAGATATCTGATATTTCTTATGCAGTGCTCAAGTCTATTCTCCCCTCATTGGAGAGGGCAGACATTGCTGATGTCCGTGTCCTGCAACCGGGGCGTGCGTCTGGGGAGAAGACTCCAACAGGTAATCGTGACTCGGTTCTATCTTCCCGAGCCTCAGCTGCCATCACGCGCAATTTACCATCATGTGTAGTCCAACTCTCCAGTAGTCGACTAGTCGGGAAAGTGATTCGGGCTAAACGTTCAATCACCAATAATTATTTCACGGCCAACAATATCCAGCCTGACTTACTCGACCCAGATACAAAAGCTCATGTGCCAGACCGTAAAATCTTTATAAATGAGATGCTCCACCGTGAAAAATACAAAGAATTTATACGTTTAAGGTCGGTTGCACGCGGTTTGGGTCTTAAATACGTCTGGCACAGAGATGGGCGTTTCTGGGTTAGACGGAAAAATGGTGAGCGAGCGCATACGTTCGAATCCCTTGCTGATCTGCAGGTCATTCAAACGAC
Source organism: Eretmocerus hayati (assembly GCA_029851415.1). Taxonomy (NCBI): domain Eukaryota; kingdom Metazoa; phylum Arthropoda; class Insecta; order Hymenoptera; family Aphelinidae; genus Eretmocerus; species Eretmocerus hayati. The sequence continues at coordinate 48,310,580 of CM056744.1, forward strand.
CTGTCGAAGTGGTCCGGAACGCACCTGTGCGTCCTCTAATAACACCCAGAGATGCTCTATCGTTCCGGAGCAAAATAAAGTTCCGGCAACAGAATCAGCAAGGACTCCCTGACTGGATACGGCTGCTGAAGAGCGACGAGGGAGGGGTAATTCTTTAAAAGCGGGATTTATCAACCTTAACTCCCTGATAGATAAGATTGAGCATCTACGCTTGCTCGTCGCTAACGATCCCTCCTATCATCTATTTGGGGTGGCCGAGTCGAAGCTAGATGAGTATGTGGATGACAGTCTCGTTCAAATTCCAGGTTTTTCGTTGTTGCGACAAGATCGCAACAGAGAAGGTGGAGGAGTTGCCTTGTATGTGCGCAATGACTTCAAAATTGAGAAGTTGGTTTCGTCGAATACTTTTGGGCCGGGGAAACCTGGCGTGCCCGAATTCCTTTTTTGTAGCGTGCAGCAAGGCAGCTCACCCCCAATATTAGTCGCGGTAATTTATAGACCCCCTAAAATTGCCATGCAGAAGGATGATGGGCTGTTTGGCTCGTTACGCCGGCTGTGTGGTGATTACAGTCACAAAATCATTATGGGTGATCTGAACGCTGACTTGTTGGATACTGCTCATCCCGACACCAAGACACTGACTGCACTGACAGAAGAACTAGCCTTGCAGATAGTGCAGCATGGCCCGACTCATCAACACAACCCCAATGTATCTCATACATGGATTGATCACATCTACGTAGATGACAACGACACCATTACTGACTTCCACAACAGACACCTGCCCAGTTTCGGTGGGCACTCGGTCATTGACGTCACCATCAACGTCTTCACCCCTACTCCACCAAAAAATTCCTTCAAATATAGGGATTTTCGTAACATCACCCCGGAGATATTGAATGACCGTCTGCTCCGCTGTGACTGGACAGCTCTTGAAAATGCCGAAACCAGTTTGGAAGACGCAATTCAATGCTTGAATGTAAATTTAATGATCGTTTTAGATGAATTAGCACCGGAAAAAACTATAAACCCGCGTAAAAATGATGCTCCTTGGATTGGTCCTGAGCTGGGGGTGCTCATGAAGAAGCGAGACGCGACGCGCAGGCGTTGGGAGCGTATGCAACGCAACCAGTGCAAGTGTCCTGAGCTTCAAAATGAGTACTTTCGGCTTAGCGAAGAGGTCGATCTGCGCATTGAGCAAGAGCGTAATTCCTTCCTTCAAAACCATCTTTCAGACGCTCTTGATCAGAACAAGAATATTTGGAAGGAGATGCGCAATCTCGGCCTCTTGTCCAAGAGCAAAGAGGAAGAACTTCACGGTTTCACACCGGATGAGTTGAACGCTCACTTTGCGGGGGTCTCTGTTTCGCCTCACGAAAATATCAACGAAGCAATGGACGATATTAACTCTGCACCGGAGGAGGGGTTTAAATTTAAGCCCACAAATTTCAATGATGTAGTCCTTGCTATTAAACATTTCTCCTCGCAGGCCCGCGGGGTGGATGGGATCCCTCAGAGTGTGATCGCGAAGGCTCTTCCGGCAATTGGTGATCTTATTGTACATATATTCAATTCCTCTTTCGCTCATTGCGTTTTTCCCGAGGCTTGGAAGCAAGCGCAGCTGATTGCATTGAAGAAGACTGCAGCTCTATCAGCGGTCTCGGACTTTCGTCCCATAGCGCTGCTATGCTTCCTTTCCAAGGTTCTGGAAAAAATTGCACATGACCAAATCACGGAGTATTTAAAAGTAGAGAAACTTCTTGATCGCTTCCAGACTGGTTTCAGGCAATACCATAGCACCCAGACAGCTTCACTAAAGTTGACGGATGACATCAGAGTAGGCATTGATAGGAAGAAGATCACCTTACTCCTACTATTCGACTTTAGCAAAGCTTTCGACACAATAACACCGTCAAAGCTGTTGAGGAAGCTCCGAAACCTTGGATTTTCAAGATCGGCACTCCTGTGGATAAAATCATACTTACAAGGCCGCACCCAAATAGTCACTTCAAAATCTGGTAGTTCTGATTGGCTTGAAACCAATCTGGGTGTTCCACAGGGATCCGTTCTCGGGCCTTTACTCTTCAGCTTATATGTTAATGACTTACCTGGTTTGCTAGACGGAAAGTCGGTATATCATCTATTCTATGCGGATGATCTTCAAATTTATCTCCAAGTCGAGAAAACTAAGATCAAGGAAGGCATCACTCGGCTGGGGGAAGTAGGACGACTAATTGCTGAATGGGCCAGAAATTCCGGCCTGCGTCTCAACGCTGGCAAGACCAAGGCAATCCTCTTCAGCTCTGAGAGGAACATCAAAGATCTGAAAAGAATGGACTTGCCAGGGGTTGAGATACAGGAAGGAAAATTCATTCCGTTCAGCGATACAGTCGTGAGTCTTGGTGTTACACTTGATAGTGAACTGACGTGGAAGCCGCACATCGACTAAGTAACTAAGAAAGTGAACAGAGCCCTTTACGGATTGCGGTTTTTTAGGGCGTGTATCACCAGACCTCTCCGAATTCGCCTAGTCGAGTCATTAGTTCAACCGCATTTAGATTATTGCACAGTCGTGTACCTCGACGCCACGGACGAACAGCGGCAACGGATACAACGACTGAGCAATTCATGTGTGAGGTACATTTTTGATCTTAGGAGAGACGAGCACATCACCCCGTTTAGGGAGCGATTAGGTTGGTTACGTACTGATTCGCGGAGAATGTACTTCGCAGCTCTGTTAATGCATAAGATCATGCATTTAGGAGAGCCTGGCTACCTAGCTGCGATGTTCACCAGGTACCAATCTGAACGCCCCGCACGTGGTAATGCAGAAGAGCGGGTACTCAAAGTTCCCAATATGAGACTTGAATATGGAAGGAGATCTTTCCAGGTTCAATGTGCTCATTTTTGGAACTTTATCCCTCCGGGCTTTCGGCAGCTGGGGAAAACACCCTTGTTCAAAGAGTCCTTGAAAGATTTCCTATGAACAAAGACTCCTCAGAGGATTGATCCGGAGAAGCAGCATTACTTCAATCTTTGATGGGCTAGGGCTTTGTTCCTTTGCTTTCTATCTCTTTTTAATTGTAAGTGACCTCCTGTCACCAGACTGAAGAAAAACTGTGATATTTCCGTGAACCCATGCCCTTATCTCATTTTCTTTCAAGTGAAATCGTAAAGTGTATGACTAGTCACAATTTGTGATATATCTATCCTTGACCAAATTATTTCTTAATATGATTTCATCGGAATATTCATTAATTTTATATATATATATGTGACACATATGAAAATATGTAGGTGTATTTTGTCGTATGACGAATAAAGGATATCTATCTATCTATCTATCTATCTCACTGTCCTGTTCTAAAGTACATAGCCCAAGTATAGCACCCCCACGGAGCGGCCCTGCAGTCACAGACAAGAGGCCATATGACGTGGCTGCCTCGAGTGCTTTCCAAAAAATCGCGATCAACTCGAGTCGAAATCAAAAAATGAAAGGTTAGCTCGTCGGTCGATACACGCGTGTGATGTGAGACGCGAACATTGGGTCGTGCAGGTGTAGTTTTTACTGGAAGTGTAACATTGCGCCGCGACCACCTGCTGAACAATCGCCACCTTGCTGTGTAGATCGGAGGGACGGCCAACTAGCCCGCATGCTGCGACGCTGCGACAGCCAGGCGGGACCCAGAGACTTCATTATCCGAGTGAACATGTTTTATTTACTCTTTTCTACTATCTCTTTCCTATCTAATATCAAAACAGGACCATAGCAAAAATTTTTGATCCATCGAAGCCCGAATACGTTAGCTCACCATCTGCTCTCTCAGCATCAATCAGCTAATATATAGCTGAAATGTCAGCTGTCACTGCTATGGGTCGTCAAACTGCTGATCAAATCAGCAAACACAAAAATCACGCTTAAATCGATAATTCTGATGAAATAACTCCACAAATCCGGGTTCTAATATCAACATGAACACATTAACGACTTTTCCAGACCAAGTCACGACGAACTAAGGCGTATTCGTTCGATATCTACTCATTTTGTGCCACGGGAGGCCCTATATAGCTGATTATAATCAGCTATAAATCAGTGATTGTAGCTGAAATTCACCTACAGTAGCTATTTGTGTCAGTAAAAACCCGTTCACTGAAAAATCAGCTTATAATAGCTTATTCAGTCGGCTAACATCGCTGGAATCTCAGCTAATATAGCTGATTTTCCAGCTAAACGATATTCGTGTGTTGCCGTATACACTATACACTGTCGTAATCAACATTGGATCGAAGGAGGATATATTGAGAGGAAGCATAATATGACGACAACATAAGTATATCGAGATCGAGAGATCTTCATTTCATACTCGGAAGGTGAGGTTGTGGCGTGTAACGTGCTATGGGAAGTATGAGTTTCAGCGCCTCCGAGCGGTGGAAAGTGGCATGGCACGCCGCACGGGAGGGAGGAGTCGAACGGGTTTATAGTGCGGGTTTCGGTCTTCTTATGCTTGATGCAATTACTCAAACTTTTCCAGGGCTAGTTTTGCCTTATATTTTCGTTACGCAATAAAAATCAATTTGAAACATTATAAATTCGCAAATGAACCTCATTTCATTCATACTTCTTTCTAAATCGTTAATGAAGCTTCTTCATTGCTCAGCATGGAATAAATCAGAGTTCAAAAGAACTTTTCGAGAATATTTTTGTACGCTGGCCGCGAAAATTTGCAGAATTTGCGATAAAATTCAGCACGGCGTGAGAGCTATATATGCGCAATCCACCCATTACCCATCATCCATCCATCCACCCATTCCCATCCACCCATATGACCACCTATCACATTATGTTTCTTTTACATAATAGGTAACCCCATATACGGGAACCGCACAGACAGATTGTGGCTGGGCATTCAACTGTAATTTTCATAATCCACAGATAGAACCAGTTAGACTGGTTGAAGTTTTCATTCAACCAGCTGGCTGGAGTTTTTCGGAGAAATTTTTTAGGGCGCGCAGATGGCCCACTTTTGATCCAGGTAGCTCACTTCCAATCTAGGTGGCCCACTTTCGATCAAGATGGCCCACTTTCGATCAAAGTGGCCCACTTTCGATACAGGTGGCTCACTTACGATACAGGTGGCCCACTTTCGATCCAGGTGGCCCACTTTCGATCTAGGTGGCCCACTTTCGATCTAGGTGGCCCACTTTCGATCTAGGTGGCCCACTTTCGATCTAAGTGGCTCACTCTCGACACAGGTGGCTCACTTACGATACAGGTGGCCCACTTTCGATCCAGGTGGCCCACTTTCGATCTAGGTGGCCCACTAACGATACAGGTGGCCCACTTTCGATCCAGGTGGCCCACTTTCGATACAGGTGACCCACTTTCGATCTAGATGGCCCACTTTCGATCCAGGTGGCTCACTTACGATACAGGTGGCCCACTTTGGATCCAGGTGGCCCACTTTCGATCCAGGTGGTCCGCTATTGACGCACTACTTGGGACTTAGAAATCGGGTAATCAAATGGATCCGAGTGCACTGCACGAACAATTCTAGAATACCAGAGCCAAAAATTCATCACGTGACACCCAGTGCGCAGGGAAAAACATTCCCGAACGGTGTATATCATCGTTCATAACCCTGTGTATTAGCTGATTCAATCAGTGAAAATCCGTTCACGTTAGCTGACGAAATCAGCTATCAATAGCTGATTTTCAGCTACCCTAGCTGATTCGCGCTGAGAGAGTGCACTTTTGATGCGCGTTTTTGATACTACGTGAGTACGGTACACTCGAATCTAGCTCACGAGGGCTCAAAATGCTCGTAATGAACAATCCTAGATGGCAGTGAAGCTTACTCAGCACATTTAGTCAGTATCATGAAGTTACACACGGAATAAACTCAAAAATCGCAGAAAAGTTACTCTCAAACCTTGGCCTAGAGATCGCGCTTTATCAAAAGCCATCAATACTATCAGAGTCTTTCGTCACGTAAAATACCGGCCAAAAGGTGGTACTAGACGACTGTGAAATCTGCTCTAGCTTATTCAAGAGCTTGCAGTGTCCTTTCTCACCCCCAAGCACGCACAATTTTTTGATCAACCTAGATAGCGAGATACTCCATCCTTGGCGAAAAACATCGAGCCTTTTACTTTAATTATATTTTAACGCCCCAAATAACAAGTATATGAGCTTGCAAGCTCACATTTCAAAACTGCCCCCGGCCCGTGAGAGCGAACGGGTGAGCCTCGTGGACCGCCGAGACTCGCCAGAGCGAGACCCCTGCGCCTTGCGGCGATGCAAAGATCACGTCTCACTCCCCACTCATTAAAAAAAAAAAAAAAAAAAAAAGTTGTCCTTGGGGTGGGTTGGAGGCTTCCCTCTGATCTTGAGCTACCCTATCAAACGAACAGTGATCTGTCCTTACGGTGGGACAGGAATATTGGTTTTTGTATACCGGGTCCCTGCCTTTCGGCTCAACCCCGGTTGCCCCCATGGGCGCGGGGCAGGGATACGCCCTGCCAACGCGTCGGTTTGGAGGACGGCCAGCACCGAGCCAGGCTCAGTGATGACTCAGTCCTCCTCCCCGACTACCGAATTCTGGGCTCAGCCCCCAGCACAAGGCCGATGCCCGCCCCTCGGTGGGGGGTTTTGGGACTCTTTTAGGCTTCCTGAGAGCCCAAAGAGTCCCTCGGGATGATGGATGAGTCTTACGGGCTCGCATTGTTATCGCCCAAGGGCGATCCCAATTTGAGTCCCTAGGCTCACCCACTCCCGTGGTGCCGGATGGAGATGTGCGGTCTCCTCGCTCCGGCGGGCGATAACTGGGGCCGGGGGGTCGTCACACCCCAGGGATGAGGCATCATACCCCAACCCCCCTTGCGGGTTTTCGGGAGAAGTCAAAGCACCGAGCACCAGTCTCGGGGCCAGTCTTCTCCCTACCGGCTTCGGGCCTAAGCCCGGGTACGGTGTCCCTGTAACTGGGGCCGGAGGGTCGTCACACCCCGGGACATGGTGTCCCCCTTGCGGTACCTTACGGTGGGACGGAGGATTTGCGCTGATCTTGAGCCACCCTATCAAACGAACCGCCTCGAAGTGGGCTAAGATCCTTTCTGTTCCCTGAATCAACCGCCACGTCCTTTAGACCCCCGCTTCTCGTCCCAATCTATAGACATCGTATACCATAGATCTTACCCCTTTCTATAGTTATCGTATATCATAGTGTTCCGAAAGCCAGTGCTCCCGGACCAGCCCCAAAAGGCACGGTCCCCAGGTACACAAGATGGCACCGTACTCCCACAATAGAATGGCTGCTTGCCATCCTCCTGCCTGTGCTATCCGACGGACCCACCATATACCAATACAGGAGTCCCTCGTTATCCGCGGGGGTTACGTTTGGAAGAAGTACCGCGTATAACAAAACCGCGGATAATAAGACCTTGGTCTTATGGGAAATAGGGGGTTACGTTCGACCATCTGTGCAAATCACGAGAAAAATTGCTATGCATGCATGGTTTTCATTCATTCAACATTGTTGTCACAAAATGACGAGTAAAATAGTACATGAGGATGATATACAATGGATAAAAATGACGGAATTTCGTAAATTCATTCGAAAAAGAATCTATTTCTCGAAAAAATCTGTCATCTTCGACTGCTTCGCTCGTCTCAAAATATCCCTGTGGAGTTCCTCGTAAATCTTCACACCCATATCGAGAAAATGTTTCAAGCTCAGACTCCGAATCATGATTGGATCACGAGCCATCGCCAAACCTGAAGCTCGCGCAACGTTGCGGCTGAATTGTTCCGTTCAGATGGAGCCATATCTTTTCTAGCAAATGTAAACGAGGATTCAAAAAAAGTTTGCATATAAAGGAATAAAGGTCAAGAATAGCAAACAGTGTGTGTCAACATTGCACGCAGACTGAATATTGATGAAAATGGCTCGAAGAATGTCAACATTAGATTCACATGTAGAGAATCATTCAAATATCGAGAACTTTGTCAAAATATTAAATCGTACGGTTAATCAAAAATGCCAGAGCATAATATATAGAATCACTGCAAAAATGGTGGTGTAAACCTGCGCATAACCAATTTTGACGAATTCGACAGTCCTCTATACTTCAAAAGTTCGACTGACTAAAGAATATGTATTGCCAATCCATGTTTCAAGCCTCTTCAGGTAGGAAAGTATCATCCAAACGTAACACATGAGGGGCGGATGGTATTCTGAAAGGTCGCGAATCACTCGTCACGAGTGAAATTCCACAGAAATGGATTTATTCTATATCAATCACGGGCATGGGCCCGCGGATAACAAGACTCGGCACGCGGATAGCAAGGGATGGTCGCGAATCGGGCAACCGCGTATAATGAAATCCGCGGATAAAAAATCCGCGGATAACAAGGGACTCCTGTACTATGATCCACACACACTACTACGATACATCAGCGGCAAATCATACTGGGGACCTGGAATGTTCGCACTTTGGACAATCCTGGGTCACTCGAATGCCTAAGCCGGGAAGCTGAGAAGTATAATATTGATATCCTTGCAGTACAAGAGACCAGATGCATTGGGAGGGACCAAATCAGAGTAGGGGAGTACACATTCTTTCATGGGGGCACCAACGTCCACGCGTTAGGTATGGGTTTCTTGGCGAAAAGCACCGTGGTACCTCACGTTAAAAATGTTATTGCAATAACCACGAGAATATCATTCTTACAATTGAAAGCACGCATGTTCGAGTACACAATCTTCAACGTTCATGCTCCGACCAATGACAAAGATAGCTCTACCAAAGACAATTTCTATGCGAACCTATCGGCACATATTCAAGCTATTGGAAACTTCCAGACGAGAATCGTGGTTGGGGACTCCAACGCGAAAATCGGTCAAGAGCCTCACTTTAGGGGCATCATCGGATCCGAGAGCCTCCACACAACTAGTAACGACAATGGCATCAGAGCCATTAACTTCGCGAGTGAAAACGACATGATCATCAAAAGCACTTGGTTTCGCCGCAAAAATATCCATAAAATCACATGGACATCTCCCGAGGGCTCGACCCATAACCAAATCGACCATGTACTCATCAATAAGAGGAGGCAATCGTGCATCACGAAAGTTAGATCATACAGGGGAGCGGATTGCAATTCGGATCACTATTTGATGATAAAATGCGTACGAGACAAGCTAAACACTATTCCACCCAACACTAAGCGTGACAATGCCCCGTATGCTCTCGATAAACTCAAATCGCTAGAAGTTCAGACACGTTTCCAAAACTACATTGCAGAAAAATTGGGAGGAACAGTTGGCAAGCCGCGGGAAAACACGGACACTCCCCGTGTGAATATCGAAACCCAATGGCAACACATTAAGAACTCATTGTCAGAAGCGGCAAGATCTGCGATGACTCGTGAAGAGCGATGTTAGATGCACGAAGGGCCACGAAGATCATCCGCGATAATGCAACAAGACTAAACTGGGACCCACGCAGGGTAAAAAGACTGCAAGAATTACATAGGCAGGCGCAGAAGAATTGGGACGAACATGTGAGGAAAAGGAAAAGGGAATTTCGAAGGATCAAAATCCTCAGCATACAAAAGAATTTCGGGAGAAATAACACCCGCAAAGCGTACAAAGAACTGAATGAATTACGAAACCCCACATCTGCGTCGGTTATTATTATCAAAGATAGGCACGGCAACATCCTAACAAATGAGAGAGACATCCTGAATAGATGGAAAGAACATTACGATGATCTCCTTAACGTCCCTGCGGGCACTAATGAGTCACCCGTCGAAATCCACACGGCCGAACAACAAATTTCATGCTCTACGGTGCAACAAGTGGCACGTGCTATACAGAAACTGAAAAACAACACTGCCCCCGGGATGGATGGCCTTCCACCTGAGCTCTTCAAGTATGGTGGGAGTCGGCTCATGGTAGAAATTCACAAATTGATCGAGATGATATGGTCACAAGAGAAAATACCCGAAGACTGGCTTGAGTCAGTTATCGTACCAATACCAAAAAAAGGAGACAAGATGAAATGTAATAATTTTAGAGGACTGTCTCTTCAAGCTTCGTGCAGTAAAATTTTATCCCTCCTGTTGATTGAAGAACTCAACCCTTACATAGACGAAATAATCGGAGACTATCAGTGTGGATTTCGACGGAATCGCTCAACTATCGACCAAATATACGCGTTACGCCAGATAGCAGAGAAAAGATGGGAGCATAGACAACCAGTTCACCACCTATTCGTAGACTTCAAAAAGGAATACGACTCTATAATAAGATCAAAATTGTTCACGATATTGCGTTTGTTAGGCATTCCTGACAAACTAGTGAGAATGATTGCAGTAACGCTGGAGGGAACCCGAGGACAAGTCAGAATTGGCAAGGCCCTATCGGAACCATTTGAAATAGTCAGCGGGCTGAAGCAGGGTGATGCGATATCCCCGCCAATTTTCAATTTCCTATTAGAATACGTCATAAGACCTTTAGCTCAAAGTAAACGTGGGCTACGCCTCCAAGCAAACGATGTCATCAAACTCCTGGGGTACGCGGATGACCTGGACGTCATAGGCGACACCAAACAAGATGTAGAAGAAATTGCAAATATCTTGATCCCAAGCGCGAAAGAAGTAGGCCTAGAGGTAAATGAGTCGAAAACGAAATACATGGTCATGGACCGTAACAACGCGGATGACGACACAGTTCCTATCCAAATCGCGAATTACTCCTTCGAGAAAGTCCCCCTCTTCCCCTATCTTGGGACCACAGTAACGCACGATAACAACACAAGAGTAGAGTTTGATAAAAGAATAAGCGCAGGACATAGGTGTTTTGGCTCGTTACAGAAACTTTTCAGAGATAAAGACCTCTCACGCGAAGCCAAAATAACGATTTACAAAACCATTATTCAACCCGTGACTCTCTATGGATGCGGGACTTGGTCAATGTCGCAGCTAGATGAGGAGAAGTTCCAGGACTTTGAGAACAAAATACTGCGGAGTATTTTCGGATCAACTATTGATCAAAGTTCGGGAATCCCTATAACCAGATATAATGATGAGTTGCTCCAACTCTACGGGTCCCCGAGTATTGTCAATGTCATTAACTACAGGAGGGTACAGTGGACGGGCCATGTAGCGAGAATGGATGAGGAACGTGTAGCGCGGAGGGTACTGGATTACAAACCAGACTCGCGACGGGGCAGGGGAAGACCACGTATAAGTCTGGAAAAAAGCGTGCTGAGTAAGATAAAAATGACGAGCTTGCGGCTCCCAATGTATGGAGAAACCGAGCACAGGACAGGAGCGTATGGCGTGATTGCTGTCAAGCAGTCAGAGACTACGGCCTTTTCAACCCAGATATCGCCCGAGCCTAGTGTGAGCAAGGTGTGGTCAACGTATCTCTGTAACGCTGGCTGATCAGTAAGGGCGCCTCCAACCCGTAAAGCGCGTATCGTCGCAATACGGAAAAGGACAACTATCGTCCTAGTCGAAAGCGAGGCCGGGCCTAGCACGAGCGTACGTGTGGTGAACGAACCTCGACAGTGCAAGCGCCCAAAACAGGCCAATACACCTAGAAACGGCCCAACCTCCTCTCACAAGCTGAGCAGCGGAAATACATCCCAGCATCGAAGAATGCTGGATTGGTTTCCAGCTGAAAGGCATGCGAGCGGGAGTGTGGATTACCGAGGCAATAGACCTCGTGGTCTGAAGGTCTAAGCGCGTAGACCCGAGAAAGCCAACTGATGATGATGATGATGATATATATATGAGTCATTCTGGAGCAAGCTTGACAAAACCGTCACCAGGGGGGTCTGGGAAAAATCGGCAAGAATTTTTTTCCATTAGTACTATGTTAAAATAGTACGAAACATTTTTTTTCAGATTTTTTCGGCCCCCCTGTGGGCCCCAGGGCCCATGAAGAGGCCATTTTAAGCCCTTTTTTAGCCTATTCTAAGAAAATCATAGTTCCAATGCAATTCAATATTTTTCAACGTACTTGGGCGCATTTTTTTCGTCGAGACTAGTACTTCTGAAAAAAAAAATCGTCCAAGGCCACTCAGTGAGCCTGACGGCTTCTGCAAGCTAATTTTTGAGAGCAAATTTTAGCGATTTTTGGGTCTTCTTCAAAGCGATCTAGCTCCTACTAGACATGTGATAATCGACTTTTGCAGGTGGTCATTTTGAAGGTCTTGGAAGAACCTACAATTTGACCACCTGCAAAAGTCGATTATCGTACTTTTCATAGGAGCTATAGCCGATACAAGTTGAGCTATTTACGAAAAAGTCGAAAATTCAGGACTCGATTCCAAAAATATATCTTAATTTTTTTTCATCAAACTTGTGCGAAAATGTCCTTTCAGACATCTACTTTCAGTAAAAAAAATTTGACGGAGGTTATTTTTTTTGATTTTTTTTGCCGAGCGTTACAAAATGCCGCATTTCGTGGTTTTAGCAAAAACGGCATCTTTAACCACGGTAACATACGCTCCCATCTGGACTGATGTGCACCAATCTGTGTGAAAGTACTCCCCAAAGTACCCCCAAGTACGTGTGAGAAGTTGCAGGGACGTGCCTCCAGACAGGAGCGAGCTGTAGGTTCTCTTTACCGTGTCAAAAATAGGCATTATTTTGATTATTCGAGCGTAAGCGACCGAGAGCATGATTTCACTTGTTCTGGCTTGCAAATGAGATAATGGGCTAGAATGAGGATCCAAACATACTTTTCCGACCCAAAATGACCATCTGAACACAATGCCGAGGTCAGTTCTGCTCTAAATATTCGTCCCTCTGCCCCTTAAGAACTTAGATTCTGTCGACGGGTTCTGACACCGTTGAGGCACTAGACGACATTCTAGAGCTGAACTGACCTCGGAATTGTGTTCAGATGGTTATTTTGAGTCGGAAAAGTATGTTTGGATCCTCATTCTAGCCCATTATCTCATTTGCAAGCCAAAACAAGTAAAATCATGCTTTCGGTCGCTTACGCTCGAATAACCAAAATAATGCCTATTTTTGACACGGTAAAGAGAACCTACAGCTCGCTCCTGGCTGGAGGCACGTCCCCGCAACTTCTCACGCGTACTTGGTGGTACTTTGGGGAGTACTTTCACACAGATTGGTGCGCATCAGTCCAGATGGGAGCGTATGTTACCGTGGTTAAAGATGCCGTTTTTGCTAAAACCACGAAATGCGGCATTTTGTAACGCTCGGCAAAAAAAATAAAAAAAAATAACCTCCGCCAAATTTTTTTTACTGAAAGTAGATGTCTGAAAGGACATCTTCGCACAAGTTTGGTGAAAAAAAACTAAGATATATTTTTGGAATCGAGTCCTGAATTTTCGACTTTTTCGTAAATAGCTCAACTTGTATCGGCTATAGCTCCTATGAAAAGTACGATAATCGACTTCTGCAGGTGGTCAAATTGTCGGTTTTTCCAAGACCTTCAAAATGACCACCTGCAAAAGTCGATTATCACATGTCTAGTAGGAGCTAGATCGCTTTGAAGCAGACCCAAAAATCGCTAAAATTTGCTCTCGAAAATTAGCTTGCAGAAGCCGTCAGGCTCACTGAGTGGCCTTGGACGATTTTTTTTTCAGAAGTACTAGTCTCGACGAGAAAAATGTGCCCAAGTACGTTGAAAAATATTGAATTGCGTTGGAACTATGATTTTCTTAGAATAGGCTAAAAAAAGGCCTAAAATGGACCTTTCATGGGCCCTGGGGCCCACAGGGGGGGCCAAAAAAATCTGAAAAAAATTTTTTCGTACTATTTCAACATAGTACTAATGGAAAAAAATTTTTGCGGATTTTTCCCAGACCCCCTGGTGACGGTTTTGTCCAGCTTGCTCCAGAATGACTCATATATATATATACACACACACACGCATATATATTGACTCCCATGCTGGTACCGGCTCGAGGATATGTATGTTTGTGCATGTGTTACTATATGATTTTATATGATTGCAGGAATCCTCTCAATGAGGCAGCCCACTACACGAAAACTTACCGCATTAATATATATCTATCTATTCACGAATGGATATTTCCGCCAACTTGAGATCTAGAGGAGAAGAAATTTTCCTCTGAGGCACATTACCCAGCGATAGTTCTTCTTGTTTCGTGTGCCAAAAGAAGTAATAAAACCTCCGAGTGCACGATTTTTATGATAGGTTCTTCTGGGAAATCCATATCTCGTCGATCAAACAATGCTAGAGGAGTTATTCCCTCTACTCTTCTCCTACCTCATCTCTCATCATGAAACCACGATTTGGAAGAATTTTAACCAAATGGAATCGACGTGAAATTGGCTGAACTTTCAGGATATGTGATTGAAAATTCCGTGGAATGAGATCCTGACGATGTCTGAGCTACTTTCTAGCAAAAAAATTGATTTTGATACGAACAAAAGATTTTCAACGTCACACATTACAATGAAAATGGCCGGTGGCTGTTTCAGAATCTCGGAAAAGTTCATCCATGAGCTCTACACCTCGAGAACCCTACTCTTGTTGTATCGAATTTGGAATCAACAGACCTAGAAACAACTCCGAAGGCAAGAAGTGTCTGCGATGACAAATAAGTCAGACTATGAATTGTTCAATTAATCTGGTTCAAATATAACAACCAGGCGAATACTGCACTCTACAAAATTATTCATTATTCGAAAATAAACCGCCCCATGATGAACATAAACTCTCATAACAATTAACATAAATGTACAGTAATGGCCAGAAGATACATTATATAATAATCAGGAATACTCTTTGTAAGATGGGTATGTCGTAATGATGAGAAAATCAATCCTACAATTCCATCAACTATCTCCCAATAATGCATTGAGTCTTGAGGACTTCCTACAAACTCCACTCTTCAGACTCAATTTGGCTTAAAATGCGCTTCCATACTCAGCTTTCTTTAATCCGATTCATGCCATGCGCTGGGTTTCTCTTTCCCGTCGACAGTTGCTCAAGGAATGATGGGTTTATAGAGAAATGTCTGGAATACTCTTTCATTCCAAATAAGATGATAACCCGAGTGACATATTTATTTTTGATAATTTGATCCCTAATACAAAGTTGTGCTGGATTGTTATGGACAAACTCGCGTTTCGCAACGGAATATGTAAAATTCAACAATCCATCGCATGGATCATATAGGAAATGTCAAATCCAACATTTGTTGTTTGAGAACTCTTCCTCTCCGAACAAAACTTCTCTACTCGTGCGCAAATTTGGCAGTATTTTGTTAATAACAAGAAACTTACCCGGACTCTCAGACCGGAAATGAGATATTTGTAATCAGCGAGTCAAGACTAATCGATTACAAGAAAAACTGCGCGCCAACCTCGATTTTGCTCCCGAACATATGGCTGGCCGATAGATTAGAGAGGATAGTTCATACTTGAATGTCACGAGGAGGAATAATCGTACTTTACAACAGCGTGCCGTGCGAAGGATATGCTAATTTTGATTATCAAGGCGAGTTCACGCCAAATTTTTGTTTGCAGCCGGGACTGAAAAGGGCGCACTAGTCGCCCTATACTGAAAAATTCCATTCGACAGATTCTTAGAAGACAAAAAAAAAAGAGTCTGCATCCATCTTTATATATAAAACGTTCTGAGTGTACAGTAACCCATATTCCTTCCGTCACTTCTCACAATTCCAACACTACGGTAATCCAGGAGAGAGATACTTCAGTAACATTGACATGATGTTTTCTATTTAAGAGTGTGTGCCGAACAAAGAGTGTATCTTTTCAAGATCTTTGAGAAAATGATCCACTCACTTTTCTATCAAATGCGTTCCCGTCGAAGTAGAGGGCCAAAACCGTGAAAAATAACATGAAAGTACGAATGTACTTTCATTACACAAGTAGAACTTCTTATACGGAAGAATGTGCAAATCCCCCTTTTGTTGGTTTTTCCGAGGTCTATCAAAAAGATCTGAACACTTTTTGCAGTAAAGTGCAATCCCTTCGAATTATGGGACTAAAACCGAGAATGATAACGAAATAAAAACAGGTTAGTAAAAAATTAAGTTTTTACGATACGCTTTTATTCACGAATCTAATGTTCTTCTCAACAACTAAAAAGCATAAAATAATCTGAAATTTCATCGGCTAGCCCAGTTCATTTTGAGTAAAATCGTATGATATACAGTTGCTCATGTCTCTTATCGTGAAAAATAGTTTCTGATCCTAGTCTTTATCTATCTTTTGGGGAAGTCTCTCGATCAATTATGATGAAGGTTAGAAAACATCTATTATACCATAATTATAGACGATGAAAGCGTGGTGTGCTGAGCTTCCGAGCAAGAATTGTGGAGAATTGCGTGGTCCATGGATATTTTCTCATTGGTAATCGTAAATTTCAAGTCCGGGACAATGGCACACCACGCTTTCATCGTCTATAATTATGGTATAATAGATGTTTTCTAACCTTCATCATAATTGATCGAGAGACTTCCCCAAAAGATAGATAAGGACTTGGATCAGAAACTATTTTTCACGATAAGAGACATGAGCAACTGTATATCATACGATTTTACTCAAAATGAACTGGGCTAGCCGATGAAATTTCAGATTATTTTATGCTTTTTAGTTGTTGAGAAGAACATTAGATTCGTGAATAAAAGCGTATCGTAAAAACTTAATTCTTTACTAACCTTTTTTTATTTTATACTTTTTAGTGAGATGGGTTAGCGTACAGCATATCCATCTCACTAAAAAATATAAAATCGTGAAAACCGTGGTCATCTCTTATTCAGACAGCCTGCATGTGCGCGCGCCGCCAGCTGCCGGCCAAAATGCATCGACCATTCGAGCCATACCGCCCTGTTTCACCAAACGTTTGGTAGAGTTTGGTTTGGTTTAGTTGTTCAGTCAACCCTGATGGGTGTTCAATTTTTCATCGCGAGAATGACGAGCGCGGATAAACACTGTTATAGGTTAGGCATAGCAATGCTGACAGATAGTGTGAGAGCGCGCGAATCGTGTCCATGTGTAAGAGAGAAACACAACTAGATCGTCGTCTTTGTTGCTCTCATCGCCGGTAAGGGCGTGTTCAAACTTGCCGCTGATTCTCGCTGCTCTCGCTCTCCATGTGGCCGCACAAGCAGCGCGCGAAATATCGAAAGCGAGGCGCACTCATTGCAGGCTTGGCCGGGTCACCTACAAAACTCTAGCCCGTCTCAGTTTTGCCGAAAGCAGTTTCGGCAAAACTGGTTTCGCCTTTTCTGATTGGTCGAGAGCCCCTGCCGTATGCGCCGTGCATAAGCACGGCAAAAGCGTGGAGAGGGGCGCTTTTGCCAGATGACGGCAAAACTGCAGACCAAATCATCTGGTCGTCTGCTCACATTCTTCAGCGTCTGCACCTGCCGACATAACCGAAGTTTTCTATAATCCGTAGTTTTAAGGAATTTCTTCAAATGATTTGACCAATTCATCGAATTTGATCAAATGTTTGATTTGATGAACCTGTTATCATCTGTCACAGTTCTCAGATTTATGAACTCACATAACTTCATGAAATTATTGCTATATGGGATCAAGATTGCTGCTTTGCTCAGGCGAAAGGGGATGAGAGAGCATGCATGGCACAGGTATAAAATAAAGCAGAAACTTGGAACTACGAATTCACCAAGCGAAGGGGAATTAGTTGATCAGAAATTGAAAATTCAAATCTAGATTCTATATTGAACAAGTGATATTCATTTGGAGTGCCTCTGACTGTACTAGAATATGATCCGCAAGCCATAAAGTTCTGAAAGTTGTCAGAGCACGGCATCAGTTTGTTGTGACAAGTAAGCAGTGATTTGTATATCCATAGCGGTGGCAAAGCTGGTGCTGATGATGTAATTGGTGAATGCTTGAGTAATGATGGTAATGCCAATATGACTTTAGTGATGAAGATTAGAATGCGGTACTTATAGGGAATTGTTGGAAGATCAGCTATCTTGGAGAGATTTACAATTTTCAGGTTCACATCCTGATCTTAATCACAAAACTTATAGCGGCATTACCATCATCACCCAAGCATCACCAATTGAGGGATCTAAATCATTCATCACCATCATCATCACCACCTTTGCCACCGCTTATATGGATATACAAAAAACAGCTTACATTGTCACATCAAAGTGATGCCTCGCTCTGACAACTTTCAAACATTTGGCTTGTGAATCACATTCTGGTGGAGTAAGAGGTACTTCAGACAAGTATCACCTGGTCAATAAAGCATCTGAATTTTAATCTTGAGTTCCTGGACGTCTGATTCCGCATCATTTAGAGAATTTGTAGTTCCAAGTTATTGCCTATTATTCTGATGTGTCTGTGCCATGTATGCTCCCTCATTCTCTTTTGCTTCAGCGAAGCAGAAATCTTGGTCCCATAACATCGAATACTTCCATCTAATTATTGGATATTCGACCCACAAATAACCGTATGCTCGTACTAAAAATTCTATCGGGGGTAAAATCAACCCCAAAACCTAGGAAGGCAGATTAACCCGCGAATGCCCGGATGCTCGGTCCAAAAATTCTGTCGGGGGAGAAAACAACCCCAAAACCTAGGAAGGTAAATTAAACCGCAAATGCCCGGATACTCGGACCGAAAATTCTGTCGGAGAGAAAATCAAACCCAAATCCTAGGAAGGCGAATTAACCCGTAAATGCCCGGATACTCGAACCAAGAATTCTGTCGGGGGGAAAATTACCCCAAAACCTAGGGAGGCAGATTAACCCGCGAATGCCCGGATGCTCGGACCAAAAATTCCGTCGGGGGAGAAAAAAACCTCGAAACCTAGGAAGGCAGATTAACCCGCGAATGCCCGGATGCTCGGACCAAAATTCTGTCGGGGGAAAAACAACCCCGAAATCTAGGAAGGTAAATTAACCCGCAAATGCCCGACGCCCCCTAAGGGCGACGATTTGAGGTCTTGCGGTTGATTTTTTTCCCGACAAAATTTCCGGTCCGAGCATCCGGGCAAAGCGGGTTAATTTCTATGGTGTCTAGCGATCTGGGAATCAGGGAATTCTTTGGGAAGTGACTTTGGCTATGGAAATCAGGGAAGTGTGTGGGAAATCGCACTCGAATCATGGAAATTTGCATGAACGATTGCATCTTGAACATTCTCACTACCACTCCACCGAAATAATTCCGATTTCAGTGTATATAATGCACACCGCTTGTGCCAAACCAATATAATACCTTATATTGAATTCGTCTCTGAATTCGCTGGTAGCAGATTTCAGCAATTTATGGGTCTTTTTCCAAGTGATCGAGCTCCTACTAGACATGTGATAATCGACTTTTACCAGTAGTCATTTTAAAGATCTTGAAAAAACCTACAGTTAGACCACCGGTAGAAGTCGATTATCGTATTTTTTATAGAAGTTACAGTCGTCACAAGGTGAGCAGTTTCGTGAAAATGCCAAACTTTGAGCTCAATTTAAAAAAATCGTTTTTTTCTGTCGACCCCAAACCTGTGCGAATGTTGTCCGATCCAAATACTATCAATTAGAACAATAATCTGGGTGGCTTTTTTGGTTCCTGGTTTTCGGTAGACTGTTTAGAGTACCGTCAAATTGGGTAATTTTGGTACGTTTTCGGTGCTTTTCATCTTTTTGGCTCGGCATTCCAACATACATTGACAAAACCCACTCCTATTAGTAGTCAATCTAAAGCTTACAGTCTCAGTTTTCGATTGACGGGCTACAAAGTTCAATCTGATGTGTCTATGCCAGAGCTATTAGCAGTTGAAGAAGTGTACCAAAGTTAGACCCCGATGGAGCAACTTTGGTACACTTACAGAATATCTCAATTCTACCCACCATCATGCGAGTGAATTGATTTTAATCGTTCAAAAGCTTCATCTTAAGCTGTTTGAAACATTTTAAAACCTCACAGACCATCACTCGACTCAAGATAAGTTGATGAGAAGCTGTCATATGGAGGTGTTCCGAAGTTACCGTATCCTCATGCTTCTTACCTAGAGTAGGGTAACTTTGGTACGTTTTTTCATGTTTTTCCCCCCTGTTTTTCATTCATTAGAATTCCAAATGGTGTAAATACTCTAATGTAACGATGATTTGTTCAATATGGTGATATATGTGATGAAAGTGTAGCATTATACACCCGTAGTTTGCCAGGTACACTAACTGAATCTCTCGCTTATAGCTGCTAAATCAACCTTTTTGGAAAAAACTTCGATAAATGACTACAATTATTCACACGGGATCTACGGTGGCTTGACACATTCTTTATGTGTGTGCCTAGAAGAAAGGGTAGATTTAAGAGCGATAGAATCATTCACCTTGCCAAATGCAGCTTTGAAAGTCATTTTTCAGGGGGACCGAAGTTGCACCCATTGTACAAAAGTTACCCGATTTGACGGTACCCTTTTGTGACCTTTTGCTGAAAATGATCCCATAGGGATGGCTCAAATATGCTCCCATCTGAACTAGTGTGCGCGAACCTGTGGGAAATTACTCCACAAAGTACCCCCAAATATGTAGAAAAACTCCCAGACAGGAGCCTCAAGCCAGACGCGATTTCCCGGGTTCTTGCCCACAAACGAGACGAGTGGCTAGGATAAAGATACAAACATGTTTTTTCGACTAAAAATGAACATCTAAAGACGATTCTGGGGTCAACTTGTGCCTACGATATCATCCAATCCTCAAACGGCGTTAAACTCCATAATAACAGGTTTGGGGTTCTTTTTCCCCCGACAGAATTTTCGGTACGAGTATCCGGACAATTGCGGGTTAATCTGCCTCCCTAGGTTTTGGGGTGATTTTCCCCCCGACAGAATTCTTGGTTCGAGTATCCCGGCATTTGCGGGTTAATTTGCCTTCCTAGGTTTTGGGGTGATTTTCCCCCCGACAGAATTCTTGGTTCGAGTATCCGGGCATTTGCGGGTTAATTTGCCTTCCTAGGATTTGGGTTTGATTTCCTCCCCGACAGAATTTTCGGTCCGAGTTTCCGGGCATTCGCGGGTTAATCTGCCTCCCTAGGTTTTGGGGTAATTTTCCCCCCGACAGAATTCTTGGTTCGAGTATCCGGGCATTTACGGGTTAATTTGCCTTCCTAGGATTTGGGTTTGATTTTCTCCCCGACAGAATTTTCGGTCCGAGTATCCGGGCATTTGCGGTTTAATTTACCTTCCTAGGTTTTGGGGTTGTTTTCTCCCCCGACAGAATTTTTGGACCGAGCATCCGGGCATTCGCGGGTTAATCTGCCTTCCTAGGTTTTGGGGTTGATTTTACCCCCGATAGAATTTTTAGTACGAGCATACGGTTATTTGTGGGTCGAATATCCAATAATTAGATGGAAGTATTCGATGTTATGGGACCAAGATTTCTGCTTCGCTGAAGCGAAAGAGAAAGAGGGAGCATACATGGCACAGACACATCAGAATAATAGGCAATAACTTGGAACTACAAATTCTCTAAATGATGCGGAATCAGACGTTCAGGAACTCAAGATTAAAATTCAGATGCTTTATTGACCAGGTGATACTTGTCTGAAGTACCTCTTACTCCACCAGAATGTGATTCACAAGCCAAATGTTTGAAAGTTGTCAGAGCGAGGCATCACTTTGATGTGACAATGTAAGCTGTTTTTTGTATATCCATATAAGCGGTGGCAAAGGTGGTGATGATGATGGTGATGAATGATTTAGATCCCTCAATTGGTGATGCTTGGGTGATGATGGTAATGCCGCTATAAGTTTTGTGATTAAGATCAGGATGTGAACCTGAAAATTGTAAATCTCTCCAAGATAGCTGATCTTCCAACAATTCCCTATAAGTACCGCATTCTAATCTTCATCACTAAAGTCATATTGGCATTACCATCATTACTCAAGCATTCACCAATTACATCATCAGCACCAGCTTTGCCACCGCTATGGATATACAAATCACTGCTTACTTGTCACAACAAACTGATGCCGTGCTCTGACAACTTTCAGAACTTTATGGCTTGCGGATCATATTCTAGTACAGTCAGAGGCACTCCAAATAAATATCACTTGTTCAATATAGAATCTAGATTTGAATTTCCAATTTCTGATCAACTAATTCTCCTTCGCTTGGTGAATTCGTAGTTCCAAGTTTCTGCTTTATTTTATACCTGTGCCATGCATGCTCCCTCATCCTCTTTCGCCTGAGCAAAGCAGCAATCTTGATCCCATATAGCAATAATTTCATGAAGTTATGTGAGTTCATAAATCTGAGAACTGTGACAGATGATAACAGGTTCATCAAATCAAACATTTGATCAAATTCGATGAATTGGTCAAATCATTTGAAGAAATTCCTTAAAACTACGGATTATAGAAAACTTCGGTTATGTCGGCAGGTGCAGACGCTGAAGAATGTGAGCAGACGACCAGATGATTTGATCTGCAGTTTTGCCGTCATCTGGCAAAAGCGCCCCTCTCCACGCTTTTGCCGTGCTTATGCACGGCGCATACGGCAGGGGCTCTCGACCAATCAGAAACGGCGAAACCAGTTTTGCCAAAACTGCTTTCGGCAAAACTAAGACGGGCGAGAGTTTTGTCGGTGACCCGGCCAACCCTGACTCATTGACTAACTCGGTACCGGAAGACAGGAATGTTGTCTCTCTTGCTCTCACAGCGAGAGTAGTGCCCGCCGAGCATTTGACTAGCTATGTACCGGAACACACTAAGGACCATCAAGATGGCTGAAGTGAAGTAGAATAAAAGCGTATAAAAAATATGGAAACACTCTCACTACGGGAGTGGAACGACTTATACGGGAAAATGTATACAGATCTTTTTTGATCCGATAAAATGCATTCCTTCTGAGTTATCGAGGATGGAAGACTAGAGAATTCCAAAGAGGAGCACTTTTTCGAATGAAATTGGAAAGTTTCAGAGGTTACAATGATGATTATTGTCAGATTTTGTCAGTACAGATGCCTAGGACCATATCCAACCAGAACCCCATCCTCGAGTGACAAGCGTATGTTCACGTACCTCAAAAACGTCGTGGTCGTATGAAATCTCACCATTCAAGAGGATTTCTAAGATCCCCAGGGTCGAAATTGGAAAGACACATCCATCTTCATCATCCATCACTGTGAGAACCAACATTCAAAAGACAAATGAAAGAGGCATCTGTCCAAATTGCGATGTGCCCTCAATTTTATTGTGTTTTCCAATCGATTCACGCAACACTTTTCTTGCTTAAGAGTTACGATTAATTTTCTTCTACGATAGGCACACACATCCGGCTTGAAGCATAATTCTAGTCACACTCAGACGATGAACTTTTCGTGGTTCCGATGGGGGAAAGAGGATAGGTATTTTGGGTAATGCTGCGTAAATGCAGTAACTGAAAACGATCGAATCACGGGTTCCCATTGGAAACACCTCCCTGGAACTTCTTTATCGATAGGCACACCTATCTGCATCTGATTTCGTGATAATGTGGTATGATGAAATTGTGTTTGATGCTTTATTAAAATTTTCCATGATAGGTTCTTTTGAGTTACACGGTGAAGAATGCTGCCGATGGTAGTGAATACCACCCACTTATTCTGACGAAAAGCCCATCATTCCATGATTCTGAGATCTTCAGTGAATAGGTAGGCGCTAAGTAATATTTGAGACTGAATCTTGGCACTATTCGGATCATGTTCGACCATCGAGAACAAGCATTTTGGTACAGACGGAGCGTACAGCCTCGCGTACCACGTCTTTTCTCAGTTGGCGGAATTACCCATATACATTGACCTGCATGCTGGTACCGCCTCGAGGATGAATATGTTTGTGTGTGTGTGTGTCATTGTATGATTTTGTCTGACTGTGTGAATTCTCTCAATGAGACATCCCACTACATGAAGACTTACCGCTTCAGTAGGTGTGTCTCCCCCTAATATATAGTAGCAAGAATGAGATTTCTCTGGATTCCCTCGACTGCCTTGAATTCCCAGGAGGGCCCCTGAGGGCTTCTGACCAATCAACCTAAATTACGTTCCATATTCACCTCAGGATCTGAGAGATTCCCCTGAGATCCCCTGAGGGCTCCTAAATTTTTCTGAGCCCCTGCAGACCCCTCAGTCTTCTCAATTTTCCTCTGCAGCCTTCCAAAAATGATCGCCTCCCCATCATCATTATTTTCCATCAGATTATTCAATTATTACAACATTTAGAGTGAGCTTGGGTTACGAAGAAGATGTATATTTCTTCCAGAAAAATATAAATATCAGAAAAATTTTACAGTATATCCGAGAATCAAAAATCAATAACCAATATCTTTGTGTGACGGAACACTGTTCCACAACATGAACTTCATTTTCCAAAATCGAGTTCTCAATTTCCATCTTCTCACCACCTGACAATTTCAATTTATCTACAGCCTCCACTTTCACATGTACGTTGAACCTGTGAAAACCACTCAATGAAATCAACTTCGAAACGATATTCTTCTTTTTTATCTGATTGATCAGAAAATTAACCATTCTCTTGTAAGTCACCGCAAACTTCTAATTCCACTCCACAATCGTACGATTCAATTTGACCGTTTCCATATTTCACAACAATCACATCATGTTTGTGACGTATATTCGTGATTACACCCAGAATTCCACTTTCATTCTTCTCATTCCTTTGAACGCATTGATCCTTCAGATAACCCTGTATCTCTGGAGAATCGACAAGACTTGTATGAAAATCGTGTCATATAGTCGAAACTTCACCAATTCAACTCACTTATTGTTCCTGTTTTCGAAGGTATATCATCAAATTTCATTTTGTTGTATAACCCGACTTCGTATTTGCGATTCTCTTGTTCAATTTGATGATATTCTTGTTATGAGACGACAGAACAACTCTATTCGTAGAAATATCTCCAGTCATGTCTTTGAATATGGTTCTCCTTACATCATTACTTATACACGTATACTCAATTTGATATGTTGATTAATTTCCTCATAATATTCTCAATTTCGTTCGAAGTTAACCATTGTGTACGTACCTCACTAATTCACTGCCATCGCCCTTTTTCTGGAACTCAGATTTGCGAAATACTTCGTCAACATACGCAAGTATAGTTCTGTAATATCAATGTCATCAACATCTCTAATCATAGAGACACATATCAGTGAACTGAATCACTGACGTTGTTCCATCTCCAATTTTGACCCTATTCTTCAAATAATCGAGTCCGGGAATTGCTCACATTCGCTGTGAGCTCTCAAAAAAATACTCTGTTTCATGCAATGCTACTATTTCATCCAAACACTCAATTCCTGTAGATCGATCTGATTATTGTGAGTACTTTCCGTATTCTTCTCGAGCTTTTCCTCTCGAACTGTTCATTCCAAACACCACAAGATCACCTGCTTCCTCAGTTTATATACTTGTACTGTCCTCCCCAACTCCAAATTTTACTCCATCTCAACGAAATTTGAGAACAATATACTTGAATTTCTAATCATAGATGACAAAAATATCGAACATCAGATACTCCATCCCAAACAACATTTTCGATCTCATTTGAACCATCCAATCTATTTTCAATGAACGAATTCTTCGGATCTCTTCACCGAGGAAGAGCAACGTAAAGCTGACCATGGGAGAGGATCGGCCGTTTCTTATAAATATCAACCTTATCTAAACTTTGACGCTGAAACTTATTAATCGTCATTGCCAATACCGAGACCACAGGAAACTGTTTCCTGTGAACTACAAACGTCAGGAAAGACTCACCCTTGAGTAGTGTTATCTTGGGTATGAAAACTATCCTCCCCATATCCTCCCAAGTCATAACTTCCGCTTCAATATCATGCTTGTACAATTACCTAATCTTCAATCAAATTCCATCACACAAGCCCTCTGCCACGCTCAGATTCCGAGTCATCAGATTCCGAATCAACATCACAATAGCATTCACTTTCAAATAAAGTTCATGTGGAGTTAAACCGTCTCTAATTCTATTCAGAAACTCGGTTGGATATTTCAGATGAGTGTGCTCCTCAGTTCGATCTGCACCTTTGTGAGTCGCATGATCAACGCTTAGTAAGAGGATGTAGGACCATCGAACATTTTCAAGATTTTCTTATTTAATTTTATGATATTTTTCATAAGATGACAGAACAACTCTGTTCGTAGAAATATCTTCATTGATTTCTGTGAATATGGTTCTACGTACATCATTACTCTTCCGCTCAGGTCTCACTTTTACTTCATCGATTCTACCCTGACCTCTACCAGAAGGATGTTGGAAAAATCAGTGCCCTTAGATCTCAAATTTCTTGTCAGCTCCATTCAATTAAACAATGGCCATAAGGCTGACGATGTGATAGTTCCCTGGATTATAGGATGTCTATTCCCATGGGTCAAAACTGGCAGGATTTGTCTGAAATCTCCGCCAGAAATCAACAATTTTCGACCAGAGGGCGAGTCATTGAAAAAAACGTCACGGAATGTTCTATCGACCAGGTCCAACGCTTTTTTTGAAGTCATTGATGCTTCGCCCTAGATGATTACACCTGCTTCCCTCAATTTTTTCTCATCAGCATCAGATTTCAAAAGAATACTTTCAATACTTTCTAGATCCAAGGGTAGTGTGAAGCATCTTTGACTTGTCATACCTTGTGGTAAAAAAAATCGACGCAATACTTGTCCACGCTATTGACAGAACCTTCTTCTTTTGGGGGAGAAAATATTGAATGAGAGACCTTCACAAGGAAGTTTCCCCACAATCTCCAGGACCATGAATGGAATCGACTAGATTTTTATTACTTTTTGAGTTGCTATGGATGGATTATTGATTCTTTACTCCTTTAAATCAATAATTAGGCACGGTGGAAGAGAACGATGGATAGGTTACGAAAAACTGACAGGAGAAAGTGGAAACGGACTTTTGTTCTACTTTTCGAGCACATTAAAAGTCCATTTTTATCGAAATTGCATCAGCTCCTTCTTTCTAGGAATGCTCATTGGAACATTTCTCAGGTATGCTCTATGAATTAGATGATTCCGCAACGTTGTCGTTCGAAATATACGCTTCAAATATTCCACCAATGCGTAGATTTGACGGAGAGGGTTTTAGATACATCCGCAATGTATAGCACGGACTGATTCCAAATGCATTCTGGTGCTCCTCGAATCACAGAATGTTTCTCATTCTAATCGTCCGATTCATTCGCCAGCTCAAGTAAATCTGACCAAGGGAGCAATTAAGCTTCTCAAAGGGGTAGAAATTTCAAACCGTGTTCTTTCAGAGTTTCCAATAGAACTAGAAGTGCCTGCTCATATAGCCACATTATATCTGGGTTCCAAGAAAATCCATGAATTGTCAGTCATCAGATTGTACAACACTAAATGCAGAATACGTGGTAACGGCTTTTAATCTATTTATTCATGATCAGAATTGAGGAGAAGAATAATCGTTTCACAAACATTCGAAAACGGAAAAGTGAAGGCCAAGAATGTCATGGAATGAAATGATAACAAATGATCTGAAGACAACAAATGATCTGAATGTATCACATGATCGAAATATACCGAATAATCTTATTACTCAGGCTGGAATTCATAGTCGTTAATCCGAGATTAGAATCAGTGGATTTAGGGCGCTGCGATCGCCATGACGAGTCATTTTACATCTGGGCACAGCGATCGCAGCGCTCCTAATCCGTCGATCCTGATCTCGGATCAACGACTATGAATCCGAGCCTCAGAGGCGCCGCGAAGAGAATTGTATCACTGCTCTCTCCAATTGTGTAGCGTACATTGGGTCTTGATTTTTCTCTTCGATTTCGATAATGAATAAATTGATTCATTACTCTTACTACTATTTTTCCATTGAACTGATAATTCATGAATTGGTTCGGAACACAGATATACTGTAAATATATCTGAGCAGTCACTTTTATCTCTATGGAGAATTTTGAGAGAACACTGTTTGGGATTTTTATCTCTTCCAGGAGCTCCATTGCTCCCTCGGTCAGATTTACTATAGCTGCAGAATTATTCAGATCAAAATGAGGAACATTTCGTGATCCAAGAAGCATCAGAATACATTTGGAATCAATCCTTGTAATATACTGCGGATGTATCCAACTTTTTCCATCAAATCTACGCATTGATGAAATCAGTTATTTGAAGCGTATTCTTCGGACGACAACGTTGTGAAATCATTTAATCCATAGAGCGTCCGGGAGAAAAATTTCCAATGAGCACTCCTCAAAAGAAGGAGCTGATGCAATTTCGATGGAAATGGACTTTTGATGTACTCAAAAAGTGGAACAGAAGTCCATTTCCACTTTCTTATGTCAGTTTCTTGTAACCTATCCATCGTTCTCCTCCACCGTGCAGGGGTAACGGGGGTTGGCGAGCGGAGCGAGCAGGGGGGCTTGCCCCCCTAGTATATATGTGTGTATATGTGTATATATATATATATATATATGGATAGCCTATATATGTTCTAAGAGAGATTTAGATCCTCAGGTGAATGAGGTAAAACAGGGAATGACTTTAACGGCCTTTCAGCGCGTGAATTTTTAAATTACTTCAAAAGCAAGTAGGCATGAGAATTGGATTGGAAGTCAAAATTTTGAGTTTATTGTTATAGAGTGGCTATATACATGGATTATTTTCAGATATTTAAAATGAAAACAGAGTTTTGGGCTTATGGCACTCACATCTTGTGCATATGATCCACAAGCAACTCTTTGAAGAAGCTGACAATGTGACACATCTGCAAACAAATGTATCTACATTGGATTTCAGTACAAGGTAGGAAGTGGTACGATACAGGTTATTCGCTGTGTCCACCTATATTCAGCGGGAAAAATTCTGACTGGAGCGCTCACGGTGGCCAAATACGACACGAAAAACGGGGGCCAGCGACTGGCGGAAGGGATCACGCAGGATCGCGAGCCGCCGAGCCGCGACAGCTGACAACAGCTGATGTGTTCTTGCCTGTCGATGGCTGTTTGTTTGAATCTATATATTCCACGCCACTTTCCATCCAGTCACATGAGCAACTTGTGTTTTGAAACATCGTGGACGTAGTTTTTTTAGTTAGGTCAAACTACTGCTTGAGAAGCAGAGACTCATAACCTATGGGCATTCAATGATACTTACGACTTTTGTGATATGTAAGATTGACTAAGAGCTTACAAACTCATTGCAGAGTCTTCAACGGGTTCACATCACTTCAATTTTGCGGAAAATTGAGGGCTGCAGAGAAGAAAAGCATGCGGAGTCGTCGACAATCGGTCGACAAGGTGACGCGACACTTGCGGTTAAGTGGGTGTGTGTGTGTGTGACATCTCTCGGTCGTGTTCTTGTGTCCCCGGTCTCTAATGCGCGGCAGAGCCACTAGACGGCACGCGCAAGCGAGTTGGACACAGCGAATAGAAGATCCACCCATTGAACAGCCAGACATATGGCTAAGGACGGATCGTTCGTACGTACGGCTCTGCGGCACTTGTATCCAAGAAATTAATCGAGTCATTCATGATGTACTTGTCACTCGTTATGAATTCAATAGAGAGATGAAGTAAGCGGCTGATCAACGAGTCAATCGATTTCCTCTTTCCACTGCGAGAGCTTTTCTTCCCATGTGGCCAACGGTCATCTTCAGCCAATGGACTATACAAGCGGGGCGGATCTTGTGGGTTCAACTTTCCGTGATTCCATTGCGGCTAGTTTGAGATCTCCCGCCGCTCACCCTAACCTAATTCTCTCCGCATTTGCCCGAAAATCATGCCCGTGAAGCGAGAGGGAACTCCTGAGGGGAGAAAACCTTCTCCGGAGAGTCCGGCATATTTATCACGCTACCTTCATGGTGTTCATGCCACTTTTCGTGTGCATGAACATTGCAATTGTAACATTTCGCGCTTTCCGCTCACGTTGCTAAGGTGTAAGTGTCAACTTATCGATCAGGAAAGTCAGCAAGTCGAGGCTGATCAGCCCGAGATGGGCAGTCACCAATCCAAGTACTAGCCGCGCCCAATACCCTACTGAAAACTCCGACATACAATTACACGTCCATTTATATATACAATTCTATATCGATTCTCACAATTGTGAGAGCGTACGAAACGATTTGATAAGGAAAGTTGAAAGATCGTGAAAAAAGAAAGTGGTACAGTATGTGAAAGGACCACTCTGGGAATATACAGTTTAAAGTGTTCTGGAACGTATGATTGTACGACTATCACCACATCCAGGTGAATCTGGAACTACAGGTGTCACAACCAGAATCATAACGAACATTCCGAAGACAAGAAACCGATAGACCAGCATGGGTAATATAATTTGTGAAGTGGAGAAATTACGGTCGAACGGACATACGCATCTACAATTGGTCATTTTTGAGTCCTAAAAAATTACAAGTCTTTATTGTCATCGTTGATACACGGTCATGAAAAAACTATAGGTGACCCCGGGAGAGGTTGTTGATCTTGCTTGACCGATTCTAATCGCGTAGGCCAAAAAAGGATCCAGGGTCTGGTAATTCTCAATATCTACTTTGGAAGCTGTATTCTTTCACATCTCGATCGTCTCGTCCATTTCGCGCACGCGTCTCCGATATTTATGCGGGAGCATCTCGTGAGACGCGAGACGCAAACGCTAAATCATTGGCGTGGTGATCTTCCCGCGTATATTTTCTGTTAATGCGTAACTTTGTACCTTCCCTCTCTTCAACGAAGGTGAGATGGAGGTATTTAAATGTCAATTCAAATGTTCATCGAGGAATCGACACGGCTGCTTATGTGCTGTCAAGTGTGTCAAGTTTCCCACGTCCTCGTCATGACATCAAACAGACAGCCGTCGAGCATCCGACGGTCTACTCGTCGAGGCCGTGGACCCGTGGATGATACACATTACCGCGGGCGGGTCGGGCTCGACACGACTGTTTGTCCATAGCGTGAAGATAACATGTTAGCCCATCAGTTGTCTGTTGCGAGCTGTCGGATGTAAGCTTATCATACGTGCAAGCATCAATGCGCGATCACCTCGCACTGACGCACTGAATTGCAGCCGACGTCTCTTCGACGATTATTGACAATTGTTGATGTATGAGCAGTGCAGGACGAGATCATCAGAGCAGCAGCCGACGAGGGTGCATCGGTCATCAACATCTGCATTGACTTCTCAGGAGCCAGTGCTCGCGCAATCATTTTGCGGCCGTATAATATCTCCAGATTATGTCCAGCGATGCCGTCCAGGATTATGCAATGTCGTATTATCTCTCGCACTTGGTCCATTAGAGCATTGCATTTCCTATCTTGTGCACGAAAATTGTTCAGCGAGCATCCTGTCGCGTGCATCTAAGGTTCATCAGAGCATTTTCTGAGCTCCCCAAAGGAAGAGCTGTAGTGCAATGGATCGGATGAGTATTATTTCATGGATTTTTTGATAGTCTTCACTTTATTCTTCTCTATTTTGGTTCTTGGACTCACCTATTCTCGTTTCAGCTTTTGCAAACACTAAGTATGATGATGGACAACATCAAGTTTTTGATTTTTAGTTACTGTCTCAATTTATTGAGACAGTATCTATCCCAAACTATCTCAATTTGTTAATTGATTCATTTGGCAGTATTATACAAGAGCACCCTCTGGTATTTTCTCCATAGCTGTGAGTGAACAAATTCAATATCTTCATTCGTCAATATCCGCTCTATCTCATTACTGAACTTCTACATTGTACCAATCCCTACTTATTTTCTGATTGCTTTCATAATTCTGATCATCCTTGTGTATTTCTGATAACTCTCCTGCCTCTCGATAGAATTGAGAAATCACATTCTTGCTGCGGATGAATCCATACATATGATGCTCAATCCAGTAATCATCAATTAATAAGTCACCTTAAAGCGAGCTCTTTTTATGAGATGATTCAATGCTCGAGCGTCTCATTGTTATGTCCTGCAAATAACATGTGATGCGCCAGTCGAATCCTTACTAATTATGAGTGGGAGCGCTCTTCCAATAAATTCAAACTCTTCATTGATGGTGCTCATAAGTTATGAGTGAATTAATATCTTACAAAGTTCAGCCACTTATTCTTATACCTACTCTCTGTGATCTACTATTCCTTCTCATTTTTCTCTCTACCAATAGTGGAGGCTGTACACGTAGGTGATCAATCTACGTTCTGAAATCTAACAATTATCTGGATTTCTTGGATTATCTTATGGTGCAGTCTCTTTCGATGAGTTAGCCTGAGAGCTTATTCCACTCTTTCCAAACATTTCATTCTATTTGTAACAGTTCAAGATATACAGAGGTGGCCAGAGTCTTGTGATAGGTATGTCAACACTGTGGCTTGATCAAAATCCACATCGTGAGTCCATGAAGCCAGTTCTTCAGTCTACTAGTGAGAACTCACTGTTTTCCATTTGACAAACCTTAATTTGCATGAGTTCATTTCATTTCTCCTAAGTCGGTTGGTACATTCTAGTTACCTGATTCTCATTTGGAAAAATCGAAATAATTCCACATTAGTCAACTTCACAGTGAGAGTGCAAATAGACAGAATATTGTATTCCTGAAGATAACATCTTCCTCTCCATGCAATAACTTCATTAGATCAAGATGTGGCTTGAGACATCATCGTTTTTTCATTTCCTTTGATGGATTTGAGATGCTGTGTGAGTATTCTGGATGATTTAACCCTCCTTCATCATAAAAGGCTCTTAGTGTCTCATGAATCTTCAATCACTCCAGTTTTGCATGTCGTTGAAGGTTCTACTTTCTCATTATTCTTGTGCCAAAATTATAGAGAGCAAGTTTGGTGTGTGAGATTGGAATGTGTCCAGATTCCACCATAGTAGTTGAATGGTTATAGCTATACTAAGTTCTTAGACTAGTATTGATACTTCATTCTCTCTCTATTCCATAGAAGCATGAGCTCAAGCAAAAAAGAGGGGTGGATTCGTCTCTGAATTTTGCTGACGTATCTACTCAACCTCCTCCACTCTGAGATAGAGCCCCGTTTTTTCGCTGAAGATATGATTTCCTCATACAATTTTCAAATGTTCCAGTCTCGCAATTTTTCCTCTCAATACGTGTGATCTCGCGTACATTTGGACAGTCAGATACACGTTTAATCACACGTTCCAGAATACTTCAAATTTTATATTCCTAGATCCTCGACGTCTGTCATATGCAATTTTTTCATTAATTAACACCTCCACGATCAAACCCGATCGTTAATTCCTCAATTAATCGATCCCAAACTCGAGATCGATAGAGAAATAAAATTAGTCCTCCAATGCCGATTTACAAATATAATATCATTTGAAACATAAGAGGACGAGTCAAGTTCGAAAAGTGTAACCTGATTTCAGGCGCCTTCGGCGAAGAAAAAGGCGCGCATATGCATGACATCGAGACAAGAGTTCCCTGAGCCCTGGATAGCTCAGCTGGTAGAGTGTCTTTCCCGGTGTGAAGAAGGCCCCCAGTTCAAATCTGGGTCCAGGCGACTTTTTTCTCTCGACGTCTGTCATATGCAATTTTTTCATTAATTAACACCTCCACGATCAAACCCGATCGTTAATTCCTCAATTAATCGATCCCAAACTCGAGATCGATAGAGAAATAAAATTAGTCCTCCAATGCCGATTAACAAATATAATATCATTTATATTCCTAGAGTGGTCCTTATTTAGACACGTATGGTCGCATACTCTTCCACGTTGTTTTTTCAAGATATTGCAACCTCCATTATCACATCGTTCTCCACGGTCTGACAATTATAAGAATGGATATACAATTGTGTATACAAATACACGTGTGATTGTATATGGGAGTTTTCAGTTGGGCAATGCTTGACTTTGATCCATCAAAGTTGTGATCGATACAGTAAGAATTGATCGTTCTGCATGTATCGCTTGTGCGGGTATTCAATATTATTAGAATGAATTCATCGGTTAAATGAGCGAAATCCATTCACCGTTGCCAGGTGAGAACTAACAATAATTCAAGCTATATTATAACAGCCCTCTCGGGAACTCGATTGAAGAAATCTGATTCTCGGTGCTCCAAGGAACATTATTTCACGTCCACTACTTGGGACATTTTTCAAATGAAAGATCAGAGGTGAAACAACACTCGAGTTTTATGATCGTCCGAGCTGACACTCAGCGACCTCACCAGCTGTGTCGTTTCGATGACTATTTTGCTATCCCCCTCACACGGTGCTTGGGGAAGGACGATAGGTTGAACAAAATTGTCACCAGAAACTGAACACGTGGTGATCGTATTCTTACGTGTTAATCAAATGGAGCTTTTTTGAGCAACAGACTTGTCGAGACAATTACGGCTCCTGAAGCCCATAACTTCAATAAATCTCAATATTTTCCAACGTACTTCGACTTATTTCAAAGCTCATTCAAAGAACTTCAAAATGAGCTTATGTGAGCTTCAATTCAACACAGTTGACTCGAGCTATCTCAGGAGTTAGGAACTCGAAAAGTCTCGAATGGTTAGAAGAGGAAATCTCGGGTATCGATTCAAAATGAGGTTCCTCGCCTCTAGTTTGTTCAAATCAAACTCACTCCAGATCATTTTCGAGTTTTTAAAATGAGCTTTGGAATGAGTTAAAGTACGTTGGAAATGATTAGGATACGTTGAAGTTATGAGCTTTGAGAGCTGTTATGGCCTTGACAAGTAAAAGTGCCGGAACAGCTCCGTTGAATTAACACATTAAAATACGAATTGAGCTCGCATTCCAAAGAAAGGGGTTGCTCCATTTCGGTTGAAACGGGATTTTGATCCTTGGGCATAGTACTGAATCGTCACGTGTTCAGTTTTTGGTGACAATTTTGTCCAACCTATCGTCCTCCCCCTAGCACCGTGCTCAAATACAAATGAAATATATCATGTATCATCTCTGAAATGAAAATTGATAAACATGATACAGAGAAGTTACATTTGGTATATATATGGACCCTCAAGTAACCTTCATTCTCCACCAGAACAAGATGATCCCCAGAGTTTGGGATGAATCCAGGATCTGCAAGATTGGACCTCTCCTTGGTAGTATGAGTCTACAGTAGACTGAAGTCAAAATTCTTCCACTATTCGTATTCACTACTCATATGAACCTCCGTACCTCTTGGACACTCATTTTCCACTCTTGTTGTGATACCAATACAAATTTGTAAAAAGAGACACTCGATACAATCCTCATACATAGTAAATCACGGGAAATTCTCGTATTTTAATGATCGGAACAAATGACTAGCCATATTGATGAATCGATCAATTATTATCTCACAGAGATCCCTATCACATCTTCAGAAAATCAATCCTAGAACCTACCTATCGAAAATCGCTATGTGCCGTAAACTCCGACGCGAGCACATTCCATGACCTGATATTAGGTCGACATGGCAGTCTTGACTCCAGCAACGAGATGGTGTAGCTATTTCTTTCTGTACTTCAGTCATTCTTCGAATAATCTCAAAAAACAGGGATTCCTCATGGCCCGTGAATCGGGATGACTCTGCAACACTCAAATCCCAATAATAACAACGACTTCAGGCGAGTTCTCGTGCCTATTTAAATCATGTTTTTGCCCGAATCTGGTCCAAAGTGCATCCGTGCACTTTGGACCAGAAAGATTGAAAATAGATATTGAAAATAGCTTATCATGATTTGACGCAATCATGTACTTACCCACATGCACTATTATATGAGCAGGTAACCTGTCTTGAAATGACATTAGTGGAATCACAGTTTACATACAGAGTACATACTTTCTCTCACTCAGCAAATGGGTTTTGATGATAAGTATTCTCATGTCACAATTCAAAATCGAAATGGTCCTCAAAAACCTCCTGCAGCTCATACTACTTGGCTCATGCTTCAGGGGGTTTATCAAAATGTGTTCTAATCCAACAATTGAGACTAAACTAGAATTGCTATTGATGGATCGATGAGATATGATCTAACTTTTGTTGTAACTTCTAAGCAAATCCAAGCTCAAGCGAACCAATCACGAGATTGTATGTAACCTTTCTTCAGGTTTGAGTATATTTAGATGGAGCTGCAGTGACAATACTGACATGAATAAAGTGAAAATGGTGGCACAAACAACCAAAATAGTCATATTCTAGTAGCTTCAACGAAACACTTCTCACAATGCGGGCTTGGGAAAGATGAACAGTATCACATTTAATCCTTTGGATTATGTTGAAATTCAGCAGAACATGGAGGCGCTTGGAGAGCTCCAGGCTCTATCCAGGCTCTCATTCCCGATAGAGTAGGGCTTTCGTGAGCAAGAATTCATTGAAATTCAGGACTCTGATGTACCGTGTATATAGTGTCTCACCGCGATCACACACATTTCGCACTCATGATAAACACACAACCTCACTTTTCGTATGTAATTAGCCAAGAAAATTCAGCAACGAGTTTTTAACCAGCATGATAAGCAGTAATACTGATAGCATGATAACAATAAATAAGCAGGATAGGATTTAGAATCACATGTTGCTGTGAGCCACCGCATGTATGCATGGAGAGCATCAGACAGCCCTATAACAGACGACACGGATATCTCTGCATCTGTGATATGCTGATATTAGAAGCTGAAAATATACGCGGTTCTTCAGCCTAGCCAGTATACCTATATTGCGTGACGATTTTTGTTGCTGTATGATGGGTTGCATCGAATCTCGTTACACGAGGCAGTGTCGATTTCACGATTTCAGTCTTCATGCAGACGAGCGGAAAGGAACTTCGTTCTTGCACGGGCTCGTTCAAGTTACTTCCTCATCTGTCTTATTATGATAAAAGTAGAGATCCTGTGTTTCAAAATGACCTCCGGCACAACCCTGACAGAGCTCACAGAAGAAAGTTACGTCACTCACAATCTCCTTCAGGAAAACGTTACAAAGTTACCCCGGTATTTGAAGTCATCCCGGTTTACGGTACCTCACTTGAAGAACATTCACATATTTTTCCACTCCATAATCGGGTTCTTGCATTTCGAAAACTTAATTTTCTTCTCCCTTTAGATTGAAGAATACATCCTTTGATGAATTTAGGAGAAGAAATCGCGACGATCCGTCTTTCAGTTTCCCAGAAAAATAATTTCCAAGATGCCTATTTATTTGAATTTGCTTGGCTCGCTCAAAACGTTTCTGATTGGCCAGCTGCCACAAGCTGGCTCGTGACGTCACAAGTCAGCTCTCGCCACTACGGCATACGGCATTCACTCACAATTTTGGGATATATTAATTTTTCATCGTGATGTGAGATCAAAATAATGCCTCAGAAGTTAGAGGAAGGTTTTTTCAACCCAGTAGTAGGCGCGCAAAACGGACTAACGTTAGTAGGCGCGCTGTCTGACATTTAGACCGACTCTTATAATCCGTGATTATATACATTTGAATGATAATGTGAATTCGATAATACTTCCAATGTCAAGTTTATAGTCATCTATGATACGCAGTACACTTTTTGGACCACCTTCATGCATTAGAGACTTCTTTTGCGGAGAAAATTACTCCACGTTAACATGACCGTGGGTTCCACTACCTTCGATACACACGACAGAGGCACGCATAGTGATACTCCTTTTTGAAGAAACTAAACCAGTTTTATTGCCTTTTTTCTACTGTTGGAGGAATAATAGTAATAATAAGTACGATACAAAACGTTTTTCCGTGGTTTGTATCCAATTTTGAAGAATTTATTGATATCCTATTCCATAAGTAGTGGCCCGAGAGAGACACCAACGTTAGTAAGCGCGCGACTGTCATTTCGACCGACTCTATTTTGATAAAATTCTCAGAAACTGCAGTGCGGTCAGATTGCCTCAGGAACGCTCAAACAGCTTGGTAGTAACGTCAACATAGTTGATCTGAATCGCTGGAACGATTGGAGGAAATTTTTACATCTAACTTGTCCAAATAAAAAAAAGTCGGTCTTTTTGACATATGGTGCGCCCACTCCCGGGTTAAAGCAGACTCAACAAATTTACCGACCGTGGGAGCATTTGCAGTCTGGGATCATTCAAATCGTGACAAGAGATTCACTTCACCTGGATGCCGGAATGCAAAGACAGAGGAGTGTGTAGATGGATATTTTATGATAATTCCTCTAATATTCTCAGGTTTTGTTCTAAACAGTTCATCTGATTAAGATGGAATTATTCTATTCGTAGATCTGCGCATGAGTCTTATGGCGATTCAGCCATAGGTTATGTTTGTTCGTGACGAGATGGCAATATCTGCACTGTAAAAGGCATGGTGTGTCCTGAACACAAATTGAGAGATAAAGATTATCAAGTCACTCTCAAAGTTGATGAAAAATTCGAAAAAGTGGTGAAGTTACAGTGCATCGGTTGTGCTGCGTCTGAAGGGGGTTGTAAACATGCAGTGTCATATTTATTTTGGGTCCATAGACGCACAGAATCTCCATCACCCACAGAGATTGAGTGCTATTGGAAAGAATCAAAACTTCCCAGTATCGGTAGTTCCATCAAGTATATTCGTGCAAAAAAAATGTGGAAAAAGACATCTACAAAACCCTGACCACTACCCGATGCATCTAATTTCTTGAAAACTCTACTAAGAGAAGCTGAAGACAGGCAGATAGATAGTCAGTTATCCAGACATAATTTCGATTCACAGTCTCGTGGAGTAAACCAGCTCTCAATGCACCAGCTTATTTATTCTTTCATCCAGGATCGAGACCGTAATGGAATTGGGAATACAGTCCCTTTACTTGATAGATTTCTGACATACTTGGACAGTAAGTTATCAAGAGAATCATGTCAGGAAGCAGAATTTGAAACACGCAAGCGGAGTGATTGTCCATTGTGGTATGAG
This sequence comes from Eretmocerus hayati, assembly GCA_029851415.1. Taxonomy (NCBI): domain Eukaryota; kingdom Metazoa; phylum Arthropoda; class Insecta; order Hymenoptera; family Aphelinidae; genus Eretmocerus; species Eretmocerus hayati. The sequence goes on from CM056744.1 coordinate 48,349,445, forward strand.
CTCAGGTATGGTCGTTTGACAGGCTCAAAACTGCATGAGTCTTTACGCTGTAAAACCTCTGAAGGTAGTCTACTTGATCTAATCCTTGAAGCTACTAAGATCTCTGATACGTTTTACATGGCTCGAGGCAGAAACTCGGAGTCTGAAGTGCTGAGTGAGGTTGGAAAAATTCACAAAATCACTATCAAGAAAGTTGGGTTCTTGTTAATACCATCTTGGCCTATTGTAGGTGCATCGCTCGATCAAATTTCAGATGAATTCATTGTGGAATGCCCTGCAAAAACCGAATTTGTTGAAAAGTGTGTGGAGAAAGGTGAGATCATCTCAAAATTCAAAGCTCAAATGATGCTCCAAATGCTTGCTGCTGGGGAAAAGGAAGGCTTGTTCTGTGTGGCTGACGTTGATTTTGAGAGAAATAAGAAGGTCAATATAATAGAATTAGCTTACGATGAGGACTTGATTAATGCAATCATCGCTGAAGCTGTTGCATTTTGGGAGGAAGATATCTTTCCTCCATTGTATCAAGCTGCTCTGTCCACATGCTGAATCATGTAGAAACTCGAGCTCGTAATCTATGCATATTTTGATTCCCAAGATGAATCATTCCTACCTCATATTGTAGTTCCAACAATATTATTGATATGGATTGTAAAAAAAAGATAGGTGTTGGATAAATGAATAGCCATATGTTATGGGTAATAAGTCATTCAAAGATTCTATTCACAATAGTCACTCATATTCACAAATGTCAATCATTATTACCATGTCCATCAATCCAAAATACTAATTACTCGGTAAGAGCTTCATGTCCTTATCACAGGAAATTCATTAGACCTGTCACAATAAGTAAAATATCATCTACGTTACACATTGTGCTCAAATCGAGACCTGCATGAGGTTCCAAGATTTTGTATCCTCTGACTCGCCTGATGACTCTTTCGACATGGATTCTCAAACTGGCAATCCGTTTAGTCAACATGACCTCTTGTTTTGAAGGCTCAGTTGAGGTTGAGACAGATTGAGGTCTAAATCAGTTGACATTTCTTTTCATTTAAGATTGCATCAATCCCCTCAAAACCTCTATCTGCCATAACCCTTCTGAGATGAAAACTATGGTACCATCTGGAGTGACAGCAATGGTGTATTTAGTTGTTATATTCAGACCAAGCCAACGCTTCAAAGAGTGGGTCACTTCGTTTTTCAATTTCTATTCCAAAAGCATCTATTATCACATAAACATTGCTGGAGTTTGCCCTGGAAGGCAAGGGAAGATTTTTTTCCACACTGTTTCTGGGTACAAGATAAACCAGGTATTCAAGGAAATGGGCTATGACCTTCACAGAACTATTGAAAACCCTACCGACTTGAAGCTCACAGACCAAACTGATGACCCAATCGACAGAAGTTATCATTCAACCGTATCTTCATGAGAGTCATTTTGATTTCGTCTGCACTCCATCCAGACTGAGATTGCAACATATCTAGAACCCACATCCATTCACTGATGACTCCAATGTACTATCTAGGATTTGTGCTGATAATGTACTCGGTGAGATTCATTGCTTGGGCTTCCATTTCCTTGGCACATTCCTTCTCATCTTCACTTGAAGACACATAACTTCGAAAGTCATCTGAAGTAGTTCTAGTGCAACCCGTGCAATTTGATGTTGTATGAGAAGGAGACCTGAGGATTGTGCAAGACTCTAATTCGGACAATTTAGATCATTTTTCAACTGGAGAGCAGGCTTGATCCTTCATTTCAATCACATTTTGACAAGCAACTTCACGCACATTTGGTCTAGCCATCACAGCACATCTTGTAAATTGAGGCTTATTCAGATATTTTGAAACTTGCACACCAACATCTTTCAGAGTGATAAATTGTGATTCTGGTTGAGCATGTGGTTGAAGGGACAACCCTCCAAAGTACAAGATCCGCGACACAGATGGAGTATTACGAGAAATGATTGATGAGTTATGTAAATCTTGTCGTTGATCTGACCCCTGAGATACTGCTCCGCTAGCATCTTCAGTGGGATTTGGAGAACTATCCACAGCCAATTCCCTTCCAGAATCACCTGTGGCTCTAGGTACACTTTTTTGTACTCCAATGGTGGAATTTGGTGAGAGCTCATTACTTTCATTTTCTATACCTGCTGAAGCTCGTCTCTTCACGCAGAAAAGGAGGCAGCAGAAATCCCGGTGGCGCCGCCACCGTCAAACTGGCTGTGGCTCGCGCTCGTATCTTCGTCGCGTCCGCATGGCTTTTTCCCATGCCTCGCACCTCGAAATCAGATGCGGCTCGCGCTCGTATCTCCGTCGCGTCGCATCGCTTTTTCCCGTGCCTCGCACCTCAAATTCGTATGCGGCAGCCGGGTCTCGAAACTTCCGCGGGCATCAGCTGTTTTGCGTGCGTCCCTCCCGGCAATGCGACGCATGCAAGGTATCATAAGTATATGTGCGAGGCAGTTGACCGTGAGCTCGCGCGCGACGAAGGTGCCCGAACGGTTGTGGACCTGATGGCTTTCCGAAACAAGATCCTCCGTATAGCCTGTGATCGGAATATGTCGCATCATCAAGACTTAGAGATCATCGTCGTGTAGCCGACGTTCTAAACTTCGGATCAGCACATGTGCGATCCGCTGCACAAGGCACTGCCATCATCTCAGGAATACGTCGTTCATAACCTCGTCGCACGCGGGGACTCGGGCAACGGCCAGCTGCAAGCACGAGGACTTTTGGAGCAGAGCTCAACCCGTGATACAGCAACCTCATCTGTGAGTAAATTTTGCTCACCTTTGTAAAGACAACAATGAGACGAATCCTCAAGTTTTTAAAAGTTTCCCGTGAGATTCGCCTGGTGTTTACATTGGGTCAAAAACTACTAGGTATTAGTTAAAACTGCACTATTTGCCGCCACAAATTTGGGCAAAGAATACTTCTTGAGGAAATTATGAGAATCTGAAACCATATAGAAATGAAACTTTTCTTGACGAGCTCAGTGTTCTAGCTCTTAACTTGGGCACAGCGGTTGAGTGTAGACCAGAGAAGCTGTGTATTCACTGCGACACTGAGTGTTCCCTGATGCATGATTCCAGATTTCTGTCATTCTCTCAAAAAGGTTTTCACCGAATATTTTAGATCTGAGTGACTTACTCGATGGACCTGGGAGTGTAGTTGCTAGATCATCTGGAGTCGATTTGAAGGGATGAAATTTAGATTTCCATCAGCCCTTCAGTATAAAGCTACATTTGAAATATTTTCTTGCTATAATTATTATAGTATTGTATTGTGCTAGAAAAATAAGAGTACATGTGGGACCTCACCATTAAGTTGTGGATGGGAAGTACTGCGTAACAAAGATTCAGGTGTCAATTCATTTTCATAAGCCTTGTAGTCGATAACAGATATGGATTTGCATAAGTCTTCAGAAAGCCACTGTCTCACTGACAATAGTTGGAGTGTAGAATAATGAAGACTTTCTGGTCGAACTTTGAACTACTTGTTGATATTCAACTGTTATGCTTCTGATAATGTGAACATCCTAAACTTGGAAGTTAACGAGTTGAAGCTAGTGCTATGAAACTCTTCTAAATTGGCAAATACCTTACACGACCAACTTCATGACCTGCTTTGATTCTTGTATTCTACCCTTTGTATATTTGCATAGATAGCATATAGAACTTTTTCTATTCTTTCCAGCCATTACACATTGTTATTTTTCCATTTCAAGGTGCATGCTTTTGCTAACTTAGTTGCAATTTTGAAAATATGGCACGCATAGAGGATCTATCTGCTACAAAGTGCTCATGATTTCGACAGATATATGGTACTGAATGTCAAGGACCTTTTGACATTTGATTTTAAATACTGGTGAGAAGTGAATTTCATTGAGTCATACTCTGAGCTGCATGATAAAATAAATTTTTTTGATTTTTTGAAATATTACCAGGTTTGTTGGAGTGGATATATATATTGAAGTGAATATATATTGAGAGAATATTATAGAAGTATCAAGACGGCAAACAGTGGGATAATGGTAACTGAGTCTAGTCAAAACCAGACTAATAATCAAAGTGAAGAAACTGAGCCTAGTGGAGCCCAGATTGATAACACTAGTGATAAAACCCCTGCCTCGCCATTATTTGATTTTCAAATAGATCTTAACGGCATTATGGATAATTTCCATGACTCAAGTAATTTTGACCCAACTGAATACATTTTTGTGATTTATTTTTCATGGAAAAATCATGAATGTTATCAAAATGAGTCACAAATCATGAATCATTATTTTCGAAGTTGTCTTTCTGTTACGCCCGGGGCGGAAAACCCTGGAAAAGTAAACTAGTCGTATGTTTTATGGGATGGACTTTCCCAAGCAGAGCTGCTACCACTCTGTCTTAATTTTCCGGGGACAGAGACCCGTTGCAGTGGAAACTTGGGTGGCAGAGGCGTGAATCGATTGCGGGTTATTCCCGTACAGGAATGAGGACGGACTGGTAAAATACGCGAGTAGATTTGTTTGACTATGGGATCTGCTAAAGGTCTGGTTCACGGAAGCACAAATTCATAACACTGGGGCTTGAAATTTTAAGTACCGAGGCTTCATTAAATTGAATGGCGTGTTCGAATTATATGTAGCTGTGTTGAGGCAGCGAGGATCTGTCTCGAAGCCAAAATGCGTGTGGATGGGAGGAGGAGAGAGAAACGGACTCAGCGAAACGAGAACTATTAGCACCTGCTATGTTAGGTATATGAATCTTTACCTGGCGTGGTGGGCCTTTCGTTTGGCTTGTGAATAACCGGTGGCGCTCGAATATGCACGCTGTGGGCTAGATCGGTACAGGCGGAGAATGAGTATATCGCTCTTTCTCGTGTCGTTCGCTCTTCTTTACTATCTGGTTCCGCGATTCGGGCACTTTATTCGAGATTGACGTGAGCTGGAGACTTTACTGACACTGGTGGTAGGACTTAATACTTTTGGCTGAACTTTGCGAACCGAATTGCGGATTTGTTGGAAAATGGGTTTTTCCTGATTGTAAGAGGTATATTAAGAGATTTGGCCCCTGATCGAGCGAGTCACTGAACGACTGACTTCTGACTGAACTTGAACTGTACTGAGCTGGCCCCCTTGAAGTTAGGGTGCTTATATACTTTATGCGTCTTAGAAGCTACACACCTTGGGTGGCTGAAAAGACGCACTCTCAATTGTTTGGAAAAAGTTCTTTCTTCGTAGTTGCTTGTAAAAATGTTTCAAGACGGGTATTCGCGAAACTCTTATTGAAGTGTTTGATTCTTTCTCTCATACCGCCATTCGCGGTTGCGGCGTCAACCTCTGCTCGTTGTCTATTCATTTTGACACCTTTTATGAGCGATGCAAAAGGTCGGGATTATGTGTCTGCTTAGTCGGAAGAAAGAAGTCGAAATGAGTAATACGTGCTTCGTTACTTCACGAACAAAATTGCCGTCTTCAAACTTTACGGCGGACCCTCTTCTCAATATCCTCAAGTGATCACTACCTCGATCGTTTCTCATCATTCTACGAATGTTATTCTATAGAAGCAAAAAGCTTTTGCTTTGTAACCTCACACCCTCCCCTTCTTGGTTTTCGAGACGTCCTCGTCGCGATTGTGAGTGTGCATATGTGTGTGTCGTTTTTCTCAGATTACATAATTACACATATTATTCTTACGATCTAAATTACATGATGATGTTGCCGACATTGTGTTCGTTTCAGAGAGAGTGTGTTAGTAGGAGTCCAGGTGAGCCTCGGTAATTCAATCGAGCTTTTTGCAAGGGAAGTTTTCTTCTTTCGGAATGGTAGGTTCTGTATGAGGTTAGATGGTGTGGATAGGGACCGGTTATCTGCTGCTAGGTAAGAGAGGTAGTCTGCCGTTTTTCCTTAGATCTCATTGATCTCTGGAAGGGACGTAATCTATTTTGGTCTTATTTTTATGCCAAAATACATTTGTTATGTCATGAGATTTCTTTATGGTGGGCTATTCTCTGTATTTGGTGGGGAGAGGAAATAAAAAAAATTTTTTTTTTTGGGTTGGTATGCTATAGTATTGTATGGGGAAGAAAGGAATTGGTACAAAGGTCGAATGAATTCGATTGAGGGTGGCTCGATCCTGGCTTACTGGTTTCGGATAAAATGATCTTAGTGCTACAGTGAAGAGATTAGATACTGAAAGGGGTATACTTTCTGTTGAAAGGAGGAAGGAAGATTTTACGCGTTTTGCTCTGAAGCGGGATGGCTACTAGCGTGTTGAGATACATGGTGGGGTCTTGTAGTGAGCCAAAAGAGTGAACGAGTCGACTTTGAATATTATTGGTGTAATTTCTCTGACTAGGTTTGTACTCGTACAAGTGCTTCTAAACGGTGGTTCCCGGTAGTGGCTTGTAGGCATTGGGTTAGTGTCTGATCTGATGCATTTTGAAATGATGCATGGAATATACTGGTTGTTAGGGGGGTTATTGAATGATATATGTATATATTTCTATTATTGTTTTTTTCTTGGTCTCCTCCCTCTCTTGGTTTTTGGGCGGCATCCTCGTCGCTTAGTCGTGTCTTCGTGTGGACCTCCGTCAGCGTTTTTGAATGATTTGGGGACCTCTCGTGCTACTCCTTGGTGGAATCTGATTAGCTCCTCTGTATGTCATGGTTAGACGGGCCCGCTACGTGGTTCTCGATCATTGACCCGTTTCTGTAATCGTACAGCATGTATTTTGTCTTACGCAGGTTTCTCTGTCGTTTGCAGTAACATAGGTGGTTCTCCCAATCGCGGATGTTAATTTCTGCCTCACAGTCCTAATGGTATCGGAAGGTGGAATTTTTGTGGTCGGGTCTTAAAGGTCTTGGATGCCCATGTCTAGGTTTGTAGAGTATTCCTTCTGTGATAGCTTTTTCGGCGCCCTCTTTCGTCACGTAAGTGAATATGCCCAGACGGTGGGTCATTTGGGGGTCTTCGTGCCTAATGTATTTGATGTACACAGACTCGATGGCTCCGTATGTTAGGAAGTGATCGACTGCATCCAGAATTGGGTCGTTCAGTTCTATGATTGCCGTTACTATTCTGCCGTGTTCTTGCTCGTTGTGCTGGCTGGTGTCGGCCATACTGGTTGGCTTAACTTCCGGGTGATTATTGCCTGGGCTGGGATTGTTATCCGTGTCATGGTTTGTCGTGCTATTGCGGCCACCTATTGAGGGTCCGGGCTGTTCCTCGTCGCGTTCTGGGTCTTCAATCCTCATTAGCGGAATGGGAGGGGGTACTAGATCTTGTGCGGACCCCACATCGAGGTCTTCGTCTGGGTCGCACGGGTCATCCTGGGCGGCCATATTTTCTGGCGCTTGGAAGTAGGCGTTTTCCCTTCGTGGGCTGGGTAATGATCCGGCATGTGCTCCGTTTGCTGTTGTACATGGTGTTTGTTTCCGGCGGTTGTTCCCTGGTTTCCTTGGTGCATTCTTTTTTTGTTTTGCTCCTTGGTTGTTGTCTAAAAATAGTTCCAATTTTTGCCGTTCATCCAGGCAGTGGTACGTGACGTGAATGTGGCTAATTGTCGAGTGCGCTTCTGGTTTTATGATGAGGGTGGCTATTGTTCCGAACTTTCCCAATGTTTTCATAATGGAATCCATTGAGTGGGGTGTCTCTGTCCGCATGATCAGTCGGCGGACATTATTTCTTGATACCCACCATCTTTTTACTTGTTGGCTGAATTTGGTGTCTGCTCTGGTAAATTTCTCCATCTCAAGACCGTCGGTTGCTTCCTTTGAATATGCACTGGGATAAACAAACCATGGATGTAATTTATCTGTTCGAATCTGGGTTCTTCGGGGGACCACAAGCGGGAATCAAATCGAGGAGGGTAGCGTTGCTGAGGACCTTTGCTGCATAGTATTTCGGGTTGGACCATTCTACTGCTATTGGGAATCCGGAAGTTAGGACTTAGTACTGTGTGGCTCATTTCCTCGATTATTGTCGCTAATCTTGTCATTGGTGGGCCCAGCCTGCCTCGTGACGTATGTTGGTTTTGTCGTGGACGTTGTGACGTCGTTTAACGCACGTTTTCGTATGTCGATGGTAGACCTCGGCGTCGATCCATCTGCCGCAGTTCTCATGAATTTTGCAATAAGGCAGGTAACTTTTTGGTGGTGACTGCACGGAAGCCTTCACGGCGTAATATTCTAGGCGGCTGTTTGCTGTGGCCGCTTCCAAGTGTTCCCTCTGGAAGTACCTTACTCTACCATAGGCGGGTTTGTTGTTTCGTGTTATTATTTCGTGGTATAGCAGAGGTCCAAATTGGGCGAAGTGTTGGAAGAATTTTTCTTCGCGGGAATAAACAGGGTCTTTGGCTGTTAGTATGCAAAACAACATGGTGTCGTCTTTGGGTGTTCCGTCGGGTTGAGCGTTTGTGGTTGAGGGTGCTGTCGTTGTTGTCACCGTCGGTGTAGTTGCGGTAGCTGCTAGGTTTGTTTTTGGTTTGGTGATCCTTTCTACCACTGTCGAGGTCGGGGGGGCCATTGTCCTCCTAGGGTTTCTGATTATGTTGATGTCCCAGCCGTTCTTCTTGGTTTGGGCTTTTATTTCCTTGATGGTGTTCAGATCTAGGTCGTTTAGCAGTCGTTTAAAGCTGGCGTGGGATGTAAGTTCGTAGTGTTCACTCATCCTTTGACCTGGAATAGAGGCATTCTTTTATCTCATTGGTTTAAACAGGTTTCGATTTCTTTTCTTGCGTTCAAAATGAATTCTGCCCATTTCATCTCGGGTAGGCTGGAGATATTCAGTATGTCATCTTCTTGGTTGGAAGCGTTTTGATTCTGGTCTGGTTGCATCGCCATGTCCTCGCTGTTATTTTTAGATTCCCAACGTCTCTGTGGGTATTGCTTTTTGCATGTTTTTTCATGGAGATGGTACACGTGGGCTTCTATTTTTCTTTCGCAATTTCGGTGGAACTTTTGGTGTTTTCGGTAGTTGCGGGGTAGTCGACGTATTGGCGCTTCTCTGGCTCTATACCGTAGGTCGCAATTGTTGAGTGCGTTCTGGGCGTCCTTTTGGTAGAAGAAACGGATAAAACCATGTGACACTGCGCCCTGTTTGTTGGTTACCACTTCATGGTATTCGATTGGTCCAAATTGTGAGAAGTGTCGGAGAAAGTTGTCCTCGCGTAGGTATTCTGCGTCTCCCCAAGGCAGCTGGCAAAATAGCCTGTGGGGGTCCATTGATATTGGTTTAGAGACGGCGTGTACCTCTGATCTGATCTTGTGAGTCGTCGGTTCCTGAGAGGGGGTGGATGTGGTCGTGGTTCCTTCGCTTCGAATAGTTGCTTCCCAATGGTTGGGTAGCCGTTCCACGTGTAGTGTCTTTAGAGTTGCGCATTCGATTCGTTCCAATAGCTGTCTTAGTTCGTCTCGGGTCTGGACCTTGAAATGCTGTTCCATCTTGGATCTGAAACATGAAGATGTTTAATCGGGACCTTGCATTCGGCGAACGATGTTTCGATCCTGGTTCCAATGGGTCCGGCGGGGGTGTTGTTGGTTTGCTGGTAGGTTGAGTGTCTGCGTCGTGACACATTTTCTGGTAGTACTAAAGTTTCGATTTCGCATTTCTTTTCACATAGAACCACTTTCGAGGGGTGTGAGGTACAGGTGTGTTGAGGGTCCGGTTGACCACGGACCTTTCTGTACAAGTAGCAGGAAGTGAGTATTAAGAGGATCAATAGTATTATTTGGAATGCATAGTTGGCACCAGTTAGCCAATCGGTTCGCGTTCTGAGCCGTTCGTGCTGATTCAATATGTTCATTTCGGAGGCCAAATCCGTTAAGGATCTCTCGTTAGGTTCCCAATCGTTTATTGTAGGCAACACCATTTCTGGCTTTCTATTCCATGATATGCGGAGTTGGGGATGTATTCTTCTAATGTCGAGTGATGTTTCGGGTTCGTAGATATATCTCACGTTGCTGATTTCTTGACTTCTGATTGCACGGTCATTTCTCGGGTTTTTAGTTTACATCCGTCGCTGATTTTGATGAGTCCGGTCCCGTTGATTTGGACTGCTTGGTCAGGGCGGTTCTCGCAGATGACATTTCCGTGGGTGAGTTGGGACACTGAGAACAGCCAGGCTCCTTCTGACTTTAGCAGAGTCCAATGGTTGTAATTACCTTCTATGATATTGAGTTTGCATGAACTCAGGTTGTGGCTGCTTCCTTGTAATAATGCCAACTCGCAGTCGGTACTGGTGACTACTTCGCGTAAAGGTTTCGTTGCTTCGCACATGTAGCCATAATGTAGGCTCTTGCAGGTCCGGAGGTTCTCTTCGTCGAATTTGGAAAAGTATTGTTCACCCTCGTCTATTAGGAGATACTCGTTCGTGGGCCTAATGAGGGCGGCTTTGCCTTTGTTGTCCCCTTCTTGCGGTGCCGGTGTTGGGTGCATTCTGTACATCTGGTAATGCGTGCGGCTGATTAAAGGTATGTAGAGAGATACGAATACTCTTTCGTCGTGATGTACGGTCTCTAGCTTGGAAATCTTTAACAGTTCTTCCGCTCTCATGTGTTCGAATGGTAGCGGGAACTTATAATCTTTGGCGTGGCTGCTAAGGTCTTGATTGATTGTCAAGAGCATACCTGAGGTTAAGATGTTGGGGTGTAATTTCCATTCCTTTAACCATTGCAGTATGTTTAAGAATTTGTCGCTTGTTTTGATTATATGGTTTAAAGTTCTTTCCGTCTCTTTGACCAAAGCGAGTATTTCAAACAAGTACGCGGTGTCAACGTAGTTGAGTTGCTTTAGTTCATTACGGATGTTATTCAGCATTTCATGCTGCAGTCTGATTACGTTGTACAATTCTTTCAGGGCTCCTGTGATGATGTGTTGGCTCTGGTTGTGGATTCTAATGATGTTTTTCTGGTCCGAAAAAAGGCTGTTCAGGTTCCTGTCGATGTCTTCTGCGTCGTCAGCAGTCATGAGGCCAAACAAACTTTTGCTCACGGTGCCTATGATCCCTAGCGGTACCACTTTTGTGATGCTCCTTGGTGTGCGAATCTTGTCTGGGGAAGGTTGTACTAGAGTTGCCGCTGCTTGCCGTATTTTCGTGTGGATTCTTTTCAGTTTGTTTTCTTGGTGTTGGAAATTTACCGGGTCTATTATTGCGGCGCAACCCCTGGTTAAGTTATGCCATTGGTCATCGCACTCGCCGTCAGGTCTTCTCATTGGGTGTAGACACATATTACTGATGTGCTGAACCGTGATGTTCGGCGTATGCATTTGTATGAATTCTTCGATGTTTAGAGTGACTATGATTTGCCAAGTTGCTTTTTCAAGGAAGACTCGTCCAGTGTGCTCGAAGTATAGTCCCGAGCTGCGGTTGAACTGGATGAGCTCTTTGACGGGTTGACTCGTAGCTACTGTCCATGCCGCGTATAGCAACATGGCTCCGAAGCCTCGGGTTTTCTCCATTTTGTCGGGGTATCTTGTCTGGAAATTTTCAAGAAAAAGGTGTCCTTAGTAGTCGGTGTCGTTTTCGGGAACTGCCTTTAATTTATCAAGGTGTTTCCTAATTAATTTTCCGTCTGGTAATTTTAGAACGGCGTTTTTTCGGTCTATTATTTCTACGACCTCGAGGGGCTGGTTATAAAAGTTGTCGAATTTGTGGGTGCGGGGTTCTTTTAAAATCCAAGCGAATTGTCCCGCGCGGACTCCGCTCGGTTTAACCTTTTTGTCATATCTTTCTTTACTTTTGAGTTTCTCTCTGATTTGCCTTTCTCCAGCTGCGAACTTCATCTCCGACAGCCTTTGTATTAGATCTTGCAAATATTGGTTATATGTCCGAAGTTTTTCTTCGTTTGGTATTCTGAGAGGTAGTCTGGCAATCCTTCCGTACACTAGTTCGAATGGGGTGAAATTCGTAACGGAATGGAGGCTTGTATTGAAAGTAAAGGCGGCGAATGGCGCTATTTGATCCTAGTCGTCATATCTCTCTGAGTAAGTTCGAATGAAGTCTCCTAAAGGGGCGTGGCTTCTTTCTAATGCGCCGTTCGTCTCGAGTCTGTACCCGGAGCTTGTTAGGTGATTGATTTTGAAAATGTACAGGAGAGCTCCGATTAATTCAGACATGAAACTTGTTCCCCTGTCAGAAAGGATGGCTCTTGGAGCTCCGTCCTGGCGAATGAGGTGTTTGGCCAAGGCCTCGGCAACAGTCGTGGCTCGGAGGTTTTTTATTGGCACTAGAATGACGTATTTGGTCAAGTCGCATTGCATGGTTAGTATATGGCAGTTACCCCTTGGTGTGGTCCGTAGTTTCCCAACGGTGTCGATGGAAACCTTGTCGAAAGCTTCGATGGGTGTGTCAGTGACTATCATTGGTTCTCGTGTTTTCACCCTGGTTAGTTTCCTCTCTTGACAGCTTGGGCACCGTCTGATGTAACCTAGGATGTCGTTTCTCATGCCAGGCCAATAATATCTTTCCCGTATTTTCTGATAGGTTTGGTTAATACCTTTGTGTTCTCCGACCAGGGTGTCGTGCAAGGAACTGATGATCTTCCTATTTTCTTTCCGGGGGAGCTCCGCCTTCCCGTAGCAAATGGTGATAGTAATGGGTTTCTCCTTGAAAGTATCCGCGACCAATTCTGTAATTACTTCTGGGTCCAGGGAGTCCGTTAATTCTCCTCTCCTTGAGATGCGGAAACTTTTGCAATTTTTGCTACTTAGTAAGGATCCGAGGTTTGCGAGGGCATTCTTGATATGTTGAATGTTCAGGGGGTCGTTATATTTTTCTCCTATGACCACTGAGTATATGGTATATCGTTTGTAAGGGGTTGTCATGATTTGTCCTAATTTTGGTTTACTTAGCCTCAGTCCCGTAAGGTGGATAGCTCCGATGTCGTGGAGAAGTCTCAACACGGATGATGCGGGGAAGCAGTCCTTGGTGATAAAGTGTACTAGATTGTCTCGTTTGTACGTGAGGCACTGTCGGGACGTTATTATCCTATTTTCTGACCGCGCAAGTTGAATCGGCTCCAGATGATCTGAGTCGGTCTGGGGCCCTCCTGGTCCTAGGGGTTCATGTCGTCGATTCCTTGGATAGTCCAGTGGAAAGAGCGGGACCATCATAGTGGCGTCTAGTTTTGGTGGGCGCGAGGAATCCGGTTGTGTTGACGTATTCGTTGCGTCTTCGGGTATGTTCGATAAATTGTGGCGCCTGCCTTGGTCTGTTTGGTGTTTGGGCATAGGGGTGCTTTTGGCGATAGGCGGTCCTTCGCAGATGCTAGGTGTTATGGATATGGCTCTAGGTGGACCGATCTCGATTATTCCATCTGTTCCTCTTCCCAGTGAATTCTCTCTTGCTTCGAGTTCCAATTGTGCTTTTCGGACTAGGTTTTCGACAAGATCTGCCATGACTTCGTCGGAGAGCGTTTTATCGTCGTATGGGTCTAACTGTTCTAGTAATTCCCGGGTGTTGTTCCCAGGCCCGCGGCCGTCTGAATAAAAGGTATCCGTTAATGTTTCTTTTTCTACTAGGACTTCACTGTCTGACGCAATTTGGTTTGGTGTGGACGATGAGTCTGTCTCCTCAGATGTGTCGGAACTGCCATGCTGGTCGGTTGAACGGTTTTTCGATCTCCTTTTGTGTTTTTCACGTAGTTTTTGTCTCATTTCTTCAACTTCCCTTCTTGAGATGCTTGTCCTCTCGCATATTTTTGCTTTCTCTAAAGAGAAAGCTTTGTTTTCGACACAGCGAATTTTTGATCAATTTTTCCATTCAACCCAATATTTTCTTCAACATAATTCATCTTATCAAAAAAGTGCTTTAACCATCTTATTCCTCTCGCCAAAATCTAACGATTGTAAGTAACACTTTTCCCCTTAGAATCCTCAAAAACCCCCCAGTGACTCATCTCTCCGGCCCTTTGTCTGTGTCTGTGTGTGTGTGTATGTATGTTGTTTTTTTTGCGCCACGCTTTCTCTCCTACACTCCACTCTATCGATTTTTGCTTTTCTACAAGTTCTAGAGAATGTCTCAGAGATGAGACCAGTGATTTGCCTGGTCTGCTCTCCAAATCGAGTTTAATTTAAACCATTTTTTAGGCAAAATCGCTGAAATTGTGTAATTTCATACTAAAATATCTCTTTCTAACTTTATCTTACCCCAATTTTTATTACCTAGACTACGGTTTTTTTGGCTCAATCTATCTTTTGGTTAATACCGAAATTCCATTCAAACTCCATCAACGTGAATTTTTATAAAAAAACCAAAATTTCCAACAAAAACAGCAATTTGAGCATGTTTAGACCTATTCTATCGAAATTCTGTTTTAACCAAATTACACGTTTTGCTAAAAAAACCTCACTTTAGGTAGCCCAAATCCCGATAACTATTTTCCTCAAAAAAATAACTCAAAATATACAAAAATATTTTTTTCAATATTCATACTTTCCTCATATCTCTCCTCTAAATTACTTTATTCAAATTTTACTCAACTAAGTTGATACTTTTTCATCGTTCTAAATCGATTGGTTGATACCGAATTTTCTCAAAATCCGTTTTAATACATTCAAAATCCGATTTATTCCCGAAAAATCCAAATTTTTCCAAAATACTCCATTTTTATAATCTTTACACCAACTATATTAAAATTTGCCCTCAACCATACTACATATATTCCATGGAAAACCCTAGTTTAGGTCATCTGAATTCCCCTAAAAGGCAATCTCCTTATAATAATTCAAAATATTAGAAGGAAATCGCATCTGGAATTCATTTTCCGCTATAACCCAGCCCCTAAACTAATATATACAAATTTTACTCAACTAAGTTTATACTTTTTCATCGTTCTAAATCGATTAGTTGATACCGAATTGTTCAAAATCCTTTTAAATACATTCAAAATCCAATTTATTCCCGAAAAATCCAAATTTTTTTTAAAAACTCCATTTTTATGATCTTCTCACCAACTATATCGAAATTTTCCCTCAACCAGACTACATACCTTCCATGAAAAACCCCAGTTTAGGTCATCTTAAATCCCCTAAAAGTGAATCTCGTAATAATAACCCAAAATATTAGAAGAAAATTGCAGCTAAAATTCATTTTATCCTCATATCTCCCTCTACAACTAATCTATCCACCTTTTAATGGACTAGAGAGATACTTTTCCCTCATTCTACATCGATTGGTTGGATCCAATCATTGGATTGTGAGTGTGATATGAAATGCAATTAAATTAGATTAAAAAATATAACTATTTTGTAGGAATCCCAATCATCATTTTGGAATTTGATCAGTTTCGCAAATTTCTCATTAGTTTCAGTGAACCTCTTAAACTATTTCGCTAAGAGAAAGCATTCTGCTAATCTCATTTAGCAGCGTATTTCGTATTCGGCTTTAATCGCCTCTAATCCCTGTTCAGACTCGGTTTCGTCTTGGGAATCGCTTGGGGGTACCGGTTCTATGGGTAATTCGATTTGTCCCATCGGTAATTGGCGAACTTCGAATTCGGGGACCTCTGAAGTGTTCTCTGTCTCTTGATCTTGTAGTCCTTTCCATCGGTTATCCGAGATCGGGGCTCCAGATTCTTCGGGGTCGATGGTGGTGGATGAGAGCAGGGAGTCGTTTGATCCCATGAGTGCTTTTTATGAGTCGTTTATCTTGGTGTTGGGGTCGTGTTGTTCAGTAGACGTTGATGGAAATGAAAGGGGGTTGTTTTCGGGAGAGAGGTTGGGTTGGTTGGGTGTGGATTCTTTTTCGTCGGTTACCTTTTTGGCTCGAGTTCTCGTAGCGATAGCGCTTTCGTCGAGGGCGGGAGGCTTGGATCTTGTTTTGGACCCTTTAGGTCTTCCTTTCTTTCTAATTTCGGGTTGGGGTTCCGTGCCCATAGTATTGGCTCTCTGCCTTGGTGGCGATGGCGTCGCTCGGTCCTGGGCTAGCTTCTCTTTGGTGGCCTTTTCCCTCATGCTGGCTGACCGGGTTAGCCTGGGTTGCGTAGGTGTGCTCGTGGGAGTTTTCTCTTCTTCTGTTTTTTTTGCGGCTTTCCTGGCCATCATCAAGATTCGTGTCAGATATAGTTTGGAGTTAACGTCGTCAATCTCGGGATTTCTAGATAAGGCGTCTGCGTTGCTGTTCAGCTTCCCTGGTTCGTATTTAAAAGTATATTCAAAGTCTGTGAACTTGAACATCCAGCGCATTAACCTCTGCCCGGGGTCCTTGCGGTTGAACATCCAGGTGAGTGGTTCGTGATCTCCTTGTAGTGTGAATTTCTTCCCCAACAGGTACGGCCGGAAGTGGTGCATTGCGTAGAGAGCGGCTAAGCATCCTTTCTCTGTTGTACTGTAATTTTTTCGTGCTTATTTGAGGTTCGGGACAGGTATGCCACGGGGTGGTCGAAACCGTCCTTCTCTTGGCTGAGTACGGCGCCTATGGCGTAGTCAGAACTGTCCGTTGTCAGGGTGAAAGGTTTTTCGAAATTTGGGAATAGTAGAATTGGGGCTTGACATAACTGGTCTTTGAGGAATTGGAAAGCCTCATCTTCTTCCTTCTTCCAGTAAAAATGTTGTGCTTTCTTGGTGAGCTCGAATAGAGGCCGGGCAATTTTCGAGAAGTCTTTAATAAATCGGCGATAGTATCCGACTAGGCCAAGAAACTGGCACACGTTTTTTTGGTTTTTAGGGGTCGGAAAGTTCTTAACTGCTGATGTTTTCTTCGGATCCGGTTCGACTCCTTTCGCGCTGACGATGTGCCCTAGGAAGCCTACTTCTTTTCGCAGGAACTCGATTTTGTCTGGTTGTAGTACCAGGTTGGCTGCGCGTAATCTTTCGAATAACAACCTTACCTTTCGTGTGTGTTCTGCTAAAGAGTTTGCATATACAATGACGTCATCCAGATAGACCATCATCTCTGAGTCTAGGAGTCCTTTTAGTATTTTTTCCATCATCCTTTCGAAGGTCGCGGTAGCGTTACAGAGCCCTTCAGGCATGCGGGTACTCCCAATATCCGCGGGGAGTGCTGGAGCTAGATTTGTGCCTGTCCACCTTTTTCAAGGGTACTTGGCTGTATCCGCTTGCCAGGTCAAATGTAGAGAAGTAGATTGCGCCTCCTAGTTTGTCCAAAATGTCGGCAATGTTGGGCAAAGCATAGGCATCGCCAATTGTTTTTTTGTTCAGTTCACGAAAATCGATTATTACCCGCCATCTGGGTCTACCTTGGCTATCTGGGTGTTTTGGCACAATCCAACACGGCGAATTGTACGGTGGATTAGAGGGCTGAATAATGCCGTTTTTCAATTTCTTGGCTATGTCTCCTTCTAGTACTTGCCGGTGTATAGGGGGGCGCCTGTATTGTTTTACGTTGATGGGTATGTCGTCGATGGTGGGTATTTCGTGTTCTGCTACGTGTGTGCAGGGCAGTGTGTCTCCGGGTAATAGGAAGACGTCCGCGAAATCTTCGATCAGTTTCTCCACGGTTTGTCGCCCTTCTGGGTTAAGATGGTCTTTGCGTATAAGTTCTCTTACCTTTTCAGCCCGGAGCCGTAGGTCCTGCTCGGGGGCTAGTCCTTCGTCTGAACTAGATTCGGAATCGAATGAGGGCACGTAATATTCGTAGTCGAGGATCTCTTTTGGGTCGATGTCTATGCACACGTCCTTGTCCAAAGTGTTTATGGCCATAATTTTGCATTTGCCGTTGTCGTTACTTACGAGCCCTTCACCTAGGTATACCCCTTCGACCGCTTTGATCCTGGGCAAGTACCCCTCTTTTAGGTTGGTGTCAATTAAGTTGATTTGGATGACCTGCCTGGTGCGAGCCCTGATTATGTGGTGAGTAGGTTCTTTAACTTCTTTTTCCGAGGTCCCTGACGAGGTAAGCTCGGGGTCGCTGTCTTCCTCTAGTTGGCAGAAGTACGGGTCGTCTATCAGGTCATTTTCTTCGTCGGTGGAGTGCTCTACCTTATCGGCTTGCTTGATGGTGCGTTTCTTCTTTTTGGGCTTGTTTTTGAGCACAAAAGGCATGGGATGCATCACGTCGGAGTTCACTACCATGGCCTTCGTGCTGTAGTTGAGTACCGCTTCGCTGTCCCAAAAATAAGCTCGACCCAACAGTCCGTCCGTTTTCATGACCTCAGAGGGTCCGATCCCTCTGAATTCGACATCGTTCTTGATCACTTCTAGTTCAGGTCTTAAGATGCCCTTTTTTATCAAGTTAACTTTGGATCCGGTGTCGAGCAAAAACGTTGCCCATGCCTTTTTAAGTTCCGGAATTCGGGTACGGATGAAGGTCTCTTCGTCGCGGATGGCGCTTGGGACTATAGATCGCCAGCACGACTTAATATTTGGTGGTCTTTGGTCAGTTGGTGGAGCATCATAACTCTCGAGATTCCCGGCTGGTTCGCCGCTGAGGAGGGCTCGTTCGGGGTTGCCCTGGTTCCGACTTGGTCGTTCCTGTAGTTGCTCGAAGGTGGTGAGTTTCGAGGGGTCGGGGAGGGCGCGTTCTGCGGAAGCGAGCTCGGTTGGCTTGTCCGTTGGCGATCTTCCCATTGGATATTCTGACGGTTGGGATTTTGTACGTTACTGTTCTGCGGTCGGTATTGAGGTCGCCTCTGAGAGTTGTTCTGGTATTGGTATGACTCTATCGGTCGTGGGGTATCTCGGTTCTGAGGGTCGTTCCAGAAGTTCCGGGGGGGCAGGTTCTGTGGTTGGCCCGTCGCTGCAGGGCGGCGAGCCCCATAGTAGTTTAAATACGGGGGCCCTGCGTTGACACCTCTTCCTTCGTTGCCCATTCTGCGTGTTTCGTGCCATGGGCGTCCTTGGTTCCAGGGTGGCCTGTTGTATCATCTTGGAAATTGGGCGACCGGATCTCTGGTGGCTGGGCGATTGTCGGTGCTGGTCGGGAACGGCCTGTCACCGTGCCGGGGCTCTTCGTTCCTCTGCAAAATTCGTATTTAATTTTCTGGATAATCATATTGTCTTGCGGAAAAATATTTTTGACGGCTGTCAGGTATGATTTTTGCGGCCATACAGGTTTCTAACCGGGCTGCTTCGTTGTATGCTTTCTCCAGAGTGTCTGGTCTTTGCATGTCTACCGATCGGCTGAGGTCGGGAGGTAGTCCCCGGATAAAGGCGTCAATGGATGTCTTTTGGAGGAGTTTTATCATTATCGTGTTGTAATCTCCTCCGAGTTCCTCTTTTGAGGCTTTATCCGCACTTGCGAGTAGTGAGTTGAGGTAATCATAGTATTCCCCAATGGACTGTCCTTGCTTCATACGCAGCGATGCGATTCTATTGCAGTAGTAACTGTAGTCCCTTCCTATTGCAAATCTTTCTTTCAAGTGTTTCAGAAGTTCGTCTAGGTTGTTGAATGTCTTTCCGGAGACGCTATCTCGTACGGCTCCTCTGAGTTCTCCGATCACTGCTTTCAAGTAATCTTCGTTTTGTTCAAGCGTGACCCACTGTTTCCCTGTGCTCACGGTTTGGGCGTATTCTTTCAAGGACATATTTCGGCCATCGAATAGAGGGATCCGCTGTACCACGTATTGTAGCGAGAAATTGTTGGTTATGGCCCCGGCAAGGGTCCTAGCCAACTCTTCGGCCATGGTTACTTCTGGGTTTTCTCTGCCGTTGTCGGGCATATCGCCGACGTATCGAGTGTCAATTCGGCGAGCAGGGGCGTGGGATGCGGCTGACGGGAGAGCGTTTGTCCCGAGTTATGCTCCTTCTCGCTCCGTCTGTCCTGGTCCGTGAATCCGTCGATTTTTTATTTTTCTGATCTGTCTCGAATTAGAGCGTAGCTTTCTCTCTAATAATTTGGTTTTGGTCTTGAGCTCGGTGTTGTCCTTGATTATGACCGAGCAGAGTTCGTGCACTATGCCGGTGATCGAACGGCTGATCGTGCGATCAGCCGTTCTAATTTGCTTTCGAGGTCCTGAACCTTCTGGTTCAAGTTGGATCCGATCAAATAGTTATTATAATTCACTTCGCACTGGCTTTCTAGTATATTTCCCTGTTCTTTTTGGTTACGCGCTACTCTACTGATGCTGCACTGTATTTCTGAATTAATGAGCTCTAGTTTTCGTAGAGTTTGGTTAAGGTTCTCGGCGGAGGGCTGCTTGCCCTCGTGCATTGATTGAAAGATTGGATTTTAGCAAGTAGTTTATCTAATTCGTCTAATAATTCGAGGTGAACTGTATTGGCGGGGTCGACAAGGTGAAATTTGACTCTCTTCCCTCTTCGTTTCTCACTCGAGGCATAGGCTAAATTTGTGGGAGTGCGTGCGGGTGGGCGCACAGCCGTGGACTCAGGGTGAAAACTCGTGCAAATTAACGCACAGAGTGGAGGTGGGTTCTTAAGGGTCTATAGTGGGTGGCAAGCGGGAGCCTGTGCGAATCAACGCACAAGGCAGGTAGGCACTTATTGGTCTAGAGGGGTGAAGGGCGCAAGGCTCGTGCAAATTAACGCACAGAGCTGCCTATGCCTGTTCCTGAGGACGAATATGGGTGTGTTCCCCGGGGTGGCAGGGTAGTAGAATGTCGAGAACGTATTTGACAAGTACTATGTTCAAAAAGGTGAAATATACGTAATTCAGGAATACAGCGACGAAAATAAATAACAGCAAGCAGTAAAATATGATGTCCATGGGGCTACTCAGTTCCAAGTATGTCTAAAATTCTGTTGATTACGATTCGAATAGCCAATGCGAGGAGAATCAAAGAGTTGACTATTGAAAGTATGATCACCAACACGTGAATTATAGTTATTTCCATATAGGCTGGACTCGACGTTTGAAATTATTTATGCTGATGTGTAGCTTGATACCTTCCGGAGAGAGAGGTAGGCTCGATGGTCTTGGAAGGCTTCCTTACTTCAGGAGAGGCTGAAGTCGACTGCGCCGTGGCTTCGATTGGGCCCGGCTTATATTCTCTCCCGCGATGGGTGGGGATGGGTAATCCCTTCGCTTACTTCGCCCTGGAGTGGGGGCCTGGTGAGTAATTCACAGTATTGTGCCTTATGATGGTTTTTTTGACGTTGATTGCATCTAGTCTGCGTTCTGGAATATCAAAAGGTCAGAATCATTCACGTAGTCGTGATTGTCTTCCTTGGAGGCTGTTTTGTTCTCGTTAATCAAAAATCGAACTTTCGGTGCGTGAGGTCTTGGGGTGTCATACAAGGGAAGTTTTGGTTGCGCCGATATTTTTCCATCGTCTTCTTCTGACGGGCCTTCTTGGGTGGCTTTTACCGTGACTTGGCGCACCGTGTGGTTATTGTACACCGTCTTGTAGTGCACGTGCAGGGCTTCAGGTATTTGGGCCCTGAGTTTGAGAACGGCATGAATTGAATATATATTCATCCCGGCAATGGAGATGATTATAATCCAAAAAAACCACTTTGTGTAGTTTGATTCGTTTTGGGGGGGGGGGGGGGGCTGGCTGCTGGTTTGTTCCATCCATTCGCTCATGTTGTATTTATGCAATACTAACAGCGTATCTCTGTACCCGGTTGCTGGCAGAGTGATGCTGTCCACTGTGAGGAAACAGGTTTCTCGAATTTGTACTATTCCTGCTCGGGATATTTTTGGAAATTGGTCTCCCTTTGTAGTGCAGCCAGCGAGCGCTGTATCATTGACCAGTCCAGACAGGAGCCATGATTTTGATTTTTCTAGGTATTCTACGTGAGCTTGGGTGGATAGCTGTGTATGGATAGCTGTGTATGGGTCCTGCAGTACTGGCTGCCCTGCCCCGTGGTCAGGATTCGGGCTTCACAAATCGAGCTTTCGTCTATTCGGGGTAACCCATGACAGATAGACCCTCTCCCTAGATGTGTGCATCTGCGATGATTCGCTGGGATGGCGACGACAGCTCCTGGCGGGTTGATACCTATATATTCGTGATCAATTTGTAGTTGCCTGACGTGGCTATTGTTAACCCGCCAAACTATGGGGTGTACTCTGTACATCTGGTACCTTTCCTTTTTGAAAATTGGGATTTTCATCTCTATATTGATGGAGTCTACGTTGGGATAGATGGACATTTTGAGTGCCTAGGGTTGTAGGGTCCAGTCTAGATAGGGATATTTCTTTTTGAGGCGTTTCCGTAGATCTCGGGTTTTGTATGGTCCTAATAAGTACGGGGAAACGATATTTTTGTGAGCGTTCTCAATGATATCCAATAGCCGATTGTACATCATTGCTCGTATTCTTATTACTGGCTCGATCGTGTTGGCCCATGTTTCAACAGCCTCTAGGTGCTCGATCCGATGTGGGGCCAAAAGGATGGCGTTGGATTTGTCTTGGGTTGACTCGAAAAGTTCGGTGGAGGGTTGGATCAGTTTATTTATTTCTGCTTCGGCCAGTTCGGAAATATTGTCGTCTGGTGAGGTTTCCCGGGTCGGGAAGAAGATTGCAAATGATTGGTTAGATAAGATAAGATAAGATATCACTTTATTCTGCCTTTTTGGCAAAAACATAGAAATACAAAAACATGTACAACTCATATAAATTTCTTGAGATGCCGTAATTCTACTCATTGGTAAACAAAAAGAAAAAATATATATATATAAATATATTACTAGTACTTATGATACAGGCATAGCAAGAAAAGAGAAAAAAGTGTTTGGTCGAGGTCATTCAAATGGTTATTAGAGACTCTTTGCGCGTGCAGGATTATGGAGTCCGATGATTCGGGTGCTTCGTTGAATATTTCCGTAGTATCGCGTTGCGCGAAATTCCGGATCGTCTTGTAGGTCGCATCTAATTGGTCTATCTGAATGTACAGGCCTTCGAGTTTATGTAGAAGTTGTTGACATTCTATGCTTTCTGGGTGGCATTTCCCCCCAACCATTCTCATCTGTTTCTCGTATCCGGTTGGTAGGATATAGAATTTTTCGGGGTCAATGGTGATTTTATGCTGATGGTATGATTCGTCTAGTCGCAGTGTTCCGTAATACTCGAAAAATAGTCCCGCTTCTTCGGGTATCGTTCTCATTTGGTAATCGGGCGTTGCTGCGCTCATGATAAGAAACGCGGTGACTGCTATCCTGGGATCCATTGTTGGGCTCCGCTTGTTCTGGGTATTTCACTAGTAATGTCGAAAAGGATTTCAGCAGTGTGCAAGGAGACCCGTTCCCGTTTGGTGCAGGCTTCGACTGTAAAAGCTTAGAATTTTGCGGTGACCAAAGATGTTGGATTACCCGATAGCAACCATTGGGGGCGATCAGTGTGGCTTCGGTGCCTGTATTTTGCTTTTTGTTCCAGTATCGACGAGATTATTCTGTTTAGTAGGGCTGATATGTTAACTTCCTTAATGTACGATCGCGAATTTGAGGCGTCCGACATAATGTTTGTTTCATTTTCGTTACCCGAACCACGCTCTCACTACCAGTTTTTGTTACGCCCGGGGCGGAAAACCCTGGAAAAGTAAACTAGTCGTATGTTTTATGGGATGGACTTTCCCAAGCAGAGCTGCTACCACTCTGTCTTAATTTTCCGGGGACAGAGACCCGTTGCAGTGGAAACTTGGGTGGCAGAGGCGTGAATCGATTGCGGGTTATTCCCGTACAGGAATGAGGACGGACTGGTAAAATACGCGAGTAGATTTGTTTGACTATGGGATCTGCTAAAGGTCTGGTTCACGGAAGCACAAATTCATAACACTGGGGCTTGAAATTTTAAGTACCGAGGCTTCATTCACTTGAATGGCGTGTTCAAATTATATGTAGCTGTGTTGAGGTGGCGAGGATCTGTCTTGAAGCCAAAATGCGTGTGAATGGGAGGAGGAGAGAGAAACGGACTCAGCGAAACGAGAACTATTAGCACCTGCTATGTTAGGTATATGAATCTTTACATGGCGTGGTGGGCCTTTCGATGGCTTGTGAATAACCGGTGTCGCTCGAATATGCACGCTGTGGGCTAGATCGGTACAGGCGGAGAATGAGTATATCGCTGTTTCTCGTGTCGTTCGCTCTTCTTTACTATCTGGTTCCGCGATTCGGGCACTTTATTCGAGATTGACGTGAGCTGGAGACTTTACTGACACTGGTGGTAGGACTTAATACTTTTGGCTGAACTTTGCGAACCGAATTGCGGATTTGTTGGAAAATGGGTTTTTCCTGGTTGTAAGAGGTATATTAAGAGATTTGGCCCCTGATCGAGCGAGTCACTGAACGACTGACTTCTGACTGAACTTGAACTGTACTGAGCTGGCCCCCTTGAAGTTAGGGTGCTCATATACTTTATGCGTCTTAGAAGCTACACACCTTGGGTGGCTGAAAAGACGCACTCTCAATTGTTTGGAAAAAGTTCTTTCTTCGTAGTTGCTTGTAAAAATGTTTTAAGACGGGTATTCGCGAAACTCTTATTGAAGTGTTTGATTCTTTCTCTCATACCGCCATTCGCGGTTGCAGCGTCAACCTCTGCTCGTTGTCTATTCATTTTGACACCTTTTATGAGCGATGCAAAAGGTCGGGATTATGTGTCTGCTTAGTCGGGAGAAAGGAGTCGAAATGAGTAATACGTGCTTCGTTACTTCACAAACAAAATTGCCGTCTTCAAACCTCACGGCGGACCCTCTTCTCAATATCCTCAAGTGATCACTACCTCGATCGTTTCTCATCATTCTACGAATGTTATTCTATAGAAGCAAAAAGCTTTTGCTTTGTAACCTCACATTTTCGGTTACGAAGAATAAGCCACTGTTCAAACTATTGAATAGCACCTTCACAGGGGAAATGTCTCTGTACACCTATGCTACCGGTAAATCAATTAAATCTTACAGAGCGTTCATCGCAGTGATATACGTAGAGTACACCTTAGCACAGACTGATTTTCTTTCACCTCCAATTCAGTAAGCCCATTCTCACATCGAGTTTGAAAAAAATCAATCCAGATTGATACAGCTCCTAATATCCATTTTCATAAATTCTTGTAGATGCCCTCTTGCAGTTTTGGATAGCTTGGCTGATGATACGGTTGAAGTCTTCCCCAACGAACCAAAAATTAACTTTTATGAATTCAGCACCACTACGTGATGATGGAAACACAGAAAGAGTCGATGCTCATGGATGTTATCACAATGCATGGGATACGGTCAGAGCGTCTGTTGTACCCGCTGGCTCAAAACACTACCTACCAATTGTATACCACTCTGTGGAATCGAAAGATCCTTGCAAGGCTCTGAGTAATCACACAATTCTATTTTTATACATTCTTAACCCGGGGACGGTAGAGGGCCGCCAAACAGAGCGGTCGCGAAATATATTCAACATACGTGATTGAATTAGAAAAAGGAAAAAAAGTAATAAAAGTAGAGAAAAGTGTAGTCCACGTGAAGGGAGAAGGCGAAAGAAAAAGAATACAAGAACAGAAGAACCGAAAAAAAACATCAAAGGAACGGCATAAGGCCAGGACGAGTTTTGAGGTTAGAATCGACAACTCACACGTGGATAAAACACACACCAGATGATATAGTAGACTGCATGGGAGATGAAAATATAAAAAATATACAAGAAAAGAACCTAAAAAGCCAGGACATAAGAAATAGATCGAATTCATTCAGTGGAAGTGGAAGAAGTATAAGAGAATTTCACTCGCCAGTAGGATCCACATCAAAGAAAAGAACAAACTGTGAGAGATCACCTGACAATATTCTGCAAAATACTAACAAGAAACCCTCTACACGGTCATTCAAAACTATAGGTAAGCCCGGAAAGGGGTTGAAGATCTTGCTTGCCCGGTCCCAATCGCGTAGGCAAAATTAGGATTGGGGCCCTGGTCATTTTGAGAATCAAATTTGAATGCCGTCTTGTTTTGAAGCCTCGACCGTCTCGCGCACGCGTCTCCCCAGCTCTTGCGTTGGCGTCTCGCGTCTCGCGTCCGCTGCTTTTCCTCGATTGCATTCCATCGCCGCGAAGAGCAATCTTGCGAGAGTGAGAAGTAAGCCTAACAGTCGCGTGGTCGTACCTAATGCGAAGATTACTCGTCGCAGCGACGAATTGCAATTGATTGCAATCGAGGAAAAGCAGCCGGAGACCCGAGACGCGAGACGCTTGTGTACTTATGAGGGGTTATGGTCCGCGTGTATTTTCCGTTCGTGGCTGCTGTATTTTTGTTCCAAGTCATTATGCGTAATGACATCTTTTCTCGCTTTGCCATGGGCATCGTGTAA
Source organism: Eretmocerus hayati (assembly GCA_029851415.1). Taxonomy (NCBI): domain Eukaryota; kingdom Metazoa; phylum Arthropoda; class Insecta; order Hymenoptera; family Aphelinidae; genus Eretmocerus; species Eretmocerus hayati. The sequence goes on from CM056744.1 coordinate 48,375,585, forward strand.
TAAGTGATGCATCTTTTAGTCGGCGGTTGAGGTGGCATCAGTTGTGCTGAGCGCTGGCACATGTCTCGACATTGGACACAGCTGTCTCGCGGGCCACGTGTACTTTAGCGGCAGTGCGGATTGTCGCGGATCATCGTACAGAATGTCGCACATCCAGCTAAAATTACAGGATGTTTCTGAAATAGATTTGTATTTCAGGAAACTGCTGCTGTACTTCGCACTGCCACCGAAAAAGTGTTTGGTGCGCGGGAGTGTAAGAAGGGCAAAAGCTCCAACAAATTTTTTTCATGATCAATATTTATACACAAGTTCAGGATTGAGTGCAGTTTTCAATAGTTTCAACTACCTTTTCAGGAAAAAGTGACCTCAAACATTGATCTGTGATTGAAATCATTTGTGCAGTCATATAGAACATCATTATACACCGTGTTTCAAAAGGTGTGTACATACCGTAACAGGGAGTTAGAAAAAATTTTGTATTTCCAGAAAAGTTTTTCAAGAAGTTTTGTAATAATTTTCAGATTTTGTAACTTTCAATAGAAAAAGTCAATTTTATCATTACATTTGTAATGTTTGAAATTTGGCGGCAATTGTTTGTTGTGTAATGATTTACCACTAATCATTACATAAACAATATGTAATGATTAGTGTAATGCTTTCGAGGTTATGTGTATTGAATAGTAAAGAGAGCTCGAAATTATCCCGGCAGCATAATACGGCAAAGTCGGCAACGGCAGGTCACGCATAAACCGGTCTATTGCTAAATCGTGTATTGATGCGCCTCTCATTTGCGCAGAAGTCGTACGAGTTAACCTCGACCCATGATCAGCGGCAATGCTGCAAAGCAGACGCCCGCAGAAGTCAAGGCTTGCGTCGTCGGCTTTGTTATTGTTGCGACCCGGTGTGCATCAAATTACAAAATCAGCTCGAGAACTCGGCCACCGTTTGCCTCTAGGTCGCGCGATGTGTATTCGGCGGCGATGAAGAACCAGAGTGTCCATCCTTCGCGTGGATTATCTGCGGATGTGTCGACAATTTTCCTGCAGGGACTCTCGTCCCGGCATCATTGGAAAGTGATTTCTACGAGTGTGACGTGTTTGGTGATTTTTAATTGATAGTGTAGTCGTGACTAGTTCAGCAGCATGCCACAATCACTCTCGTCGTTGCTCATTTTTCCCTCGTCTGCGAGTATTGAGTGCACCCCACAACACTCATGGAGTGCTCACGTCCTTGCAGAATGTTTTTAGACATGTAGACCGGCCATTTGGAGAGGTATGGCGCTCTGGTGCATCATCGTCGTCGAGTACACATCGCTCATGCCGAGAGCTGGTGCACAGTACTCAGTTGGCAGCTAGCTGAGTCAATGACGCTAACATTTGGTGTCGTTGTCGTATGCTCTGCAATCGAATGCTCGTGATCACAGGTGAGCTTGAATGTAGTCGTGCGCAGTAATACTGGCTGGGCGATGTCTTCTCGGCGATGATGGAGCACCAAAGTGCCGTTTTTCTCCCGAATCGCCGGTGAAAGAGTAAAAATCTGCTTGAAGGGAAGACAGCCTGGTACATGTCAGGAAGTGCTCGGTGTGAAGTGCCTACCACGATTACGGCCTAATCAGCGCAGGCGAGACAGCCGTTTCGTGTACGCAAAATCCCATAAACGGGAAATAGACCTTCTCTCGAGAGAGCCCGGGTGGATTTCTCGCGTGCGCGAGGCCCAACACCAGAAGCTCTTCTCGGCCGTGGTAAATTCTCGCGTGTGCGAGTTTTCAACTTGGCTCACGCGAGACCCCAGATCAGCCGGGGAAAATTCTCGCGCCCGCGAGAAATTTCCCAGCTTAGCATACGCGAGACCAAATTCGGGACTTAAATTCGACCATGGAAGAAATTCTCTCGCACACGCATCAGAAGCTTCTCTCGGCTGCGGGGAATTCTCGCGTGCAAGGAAAGTATCCCAACTTAGCCTACGCGGGATCCGACATCAGAAGCTCCTCTTGATCAAGGTAAATTTTCAGGTGCGCGCAAAATTTCCAAGCTCAGCGTACACAAGACCCAAATTAGGTACTTCATTTCGATCATGGAAATTTAACGCGTGCACGAGACTTTTCCGGATCAGCTTACGCGAGACGCATTATTAGGAGCTGCCTCTCTTGGCTGTGGAAAATTCTTGCGTGCGCGGAAAGATTCGCAACTGAGCGTACGCGAGACCGAGATGAGCCTCTGATGTTGGCCTCGCACCCGCTAAGTTTGGAATTTCTCGCGCGCTTTGAGCTCATGATTCCGGCCCTCGAGTACACTCAGTGTGCAATTTTCGTGCACACGAGAAATTCCCATGGTCGAGGTGAAATGCGAAAATTTTGATGTTGAGCCTCGCGCACGCTTAGTTGGGAATTTTCCGCTCACGCGAGAAATTTCTACGTTCAAGGTAAGCCTCTGATGTTGGGCCTCGCGCACGTTAAGTTGGAAATTCTTCGCGCACGCGAGAAATTTCCACGGCTGAGATACGATCATGTTCTTGAGCTTCGCGTAAGCTTAGTTGTAGAATGCCCACGCACGCGAGGGATTCCCTTGGTCGAGATGAACTGCTAAAGTTTTGATGTTGTGCCTCGCGTACGTTGAGTTGGGAATGTTCGCGCACGCGAGAATTCCCCATGGCCGACATGAGCTTATGATTCTGAGCCTCACGTACATTCAGTGTGGTCATCTCCAAGCACGCGAGAAATTCGTATCGTCAAGGTGGACTTCTGAAGTTTCGATGTTTAGGATCGCGCACGCCAAGTTGGGAATTTTCCGCGCACGTGAGAATTTCCTACGACTGAGATAAGCCTAACATTCTAAGCTTTGCACAGGTATTGTTCGGGAAGGCTCGCGCACGCGAGGAATTCCAATGGTCAAGTCGAACTGTTCGAGTCTTGATGTTGGGTCTCGCGCACACTAAGCTGAGAATTTTTCGCGCACGCGAGGATTTTTCACGCCCGAAGTAAGCCTTTTATGTTGGGCCTCGAGCACGGTAATTTGGTCGAGCTGAACTGTTGAAGTTTCGATGAGCCTCGCGCACGCTAATTTAGTGATTTTTCTTACCATTTGATACTTGAGAAAAAAGAATTTCGCACGCAAAACAACCGAAAGGAGCTTCTGGTAATGGGTCTTACGCACGCGAGCAATTTCCTTGAGCAAAATAAATCCTGCACCTTGAGTTTCCCGTACGCTAAGTTGAGATTTTCTCGCGCGCCTCGAGCTTCTGATTTCAGGCCTCGCGTACAATTTGTGTGGTAATTCTCTCGTGCGCGGGAAATCCCCATGTTCGAGGTGAACTGCTGAAGTTTCGATATCGAGCCTCGCGGACGCTAATTTAGAATTTTTCGCACACGCGAGAATTTTCAACGTCCGAGGTGAGCCTCTGATGTTGTACCTCGCGTACGCGAAGTTGGGAGGATTTTCCATGGCCAACATGAGCTTATGATTCCGGGCTTCGAGTACACTCAGTGTGCAATTTTCGCGCACACGAGACATCCCTATGGTCGAGGTGAATTCTAAAGTTTCAATTTTTAAGCTCGAGCTCGCGGTTGGGGATTTTCCGCGCACGTGAGAAGTTTCTACGACTGAGATAAGCCTCACATTCTGAGCTTCACACACGTATAGTTGGAGAAGGCTCGCGCACGCGAGGAATGCCAGTGGTCATGTCGAACTGCTGGAGTCTTGATGTTGGGTCTCGCGCACGCTAAGCTCAGAATTTTTCCGCACGCGAGGATTTTTCACGCCCGAGATGAGCCTTTCATGTACCATGGATCTTAGTCGACGCTCGCTAAGATTCATACCAGACGTAAGAAATTGCGGATTTTGATAAAACTACCGACTAATTGACATTTCGTCATTTCCATTCACACTATTTTGTCACCGGAGATGTCATAAAGTCAATGCTGATCGATATTTGATTACCGAAGATCGCGAGGAGATGACTCAATGTTCGGGCTGTAGTCGACGCTCGCTAAGATTCAGAGCAGATGTAAGGAATTCGCGGATTTTGATCAAACTATACACTAATAAACCATTTGTCTCTTTTATTCACACTATTTTGTCCCCGGAGAAGTTATGAATTCAATGCCGATCGATATCCAATTACAGAAATTCGCGAGAAGATGACTCGATGCTCGAGCTGTAGTCGACGCTCGCTGAGATTCAGAGCACATGTGAGGGATTTGCGGATTTTGATCGAACTACATACTAATAAACCTTTTGTCTCTTTCATTCACACGATTTTGATGACGGGGATGTCGAATAGTCAATGCCGATCGATATCCAATGACCGAAATTCGCGAGAAGATGACTCGATGCTCGAGCTGTAGTCGACGCTCGCTAAGATTCATAGCCGACGCGTAAGAAATTGCGGATTCTGATCAAATAACCCACTAATTGACATTTCGTCTCTTTCATTCACACGATTTTGTCACCGGAGATGTTGGGAAGTCAATCCTCATTGATATACAGTGACAGAATTTCGCGAGAAGGTGACTCGATGCTCGAGCTGTAGTCGACGCTCGCTAAGATTCATACCAGACGTAAGAAATTGCGGATTTTGATAAAACTACCGACTAATTGACATTTCGTCCTTCCCATTCACACTATTTTGTCACCGGAGATGTCATAAAGTCAATGCTGATCGATATCCAATGACCAAAATTGACGAGAAGATGACTCGATGCTCGAGCTGTAGTCGACGCTCGCTGAGATTCAGAGCAGATGTAAGGAATTTGCGGATTTTGATCAAAGTACAGACTCATCGATAACTTGTTTTGTTCATTCACACGATTTCGTCGCCGGAGATGTTGGGAAGTCAATTCTCATTGATATCCAGTGACAGAAATTTGCGAGGAGATGACTCGATGCTCGAGCTGTAGTCGACGCTCGCTGAGATTGAGAGCAGACGGGAAAATTTTCGGATGTTGATCAAAGTACAGACTCATCGATAACTTGTTTCGTTCATTCACACGATTTTGTCCCCGGACAAGTCATGAAGTCAATGCCGATCGATATTTAATTACCGGAATCCGCAAGGAGATGACCCGATGCTCGGGCTGTAGTCGACGCTCGCTAAGATTCAGAGCAGATGTAAGGAATTCGCGGATTTTGATCAAACTACACACTAGTAAACCATTTGTCCCTTCCATTCACACGATTTTGTCACCGGAGATGTTGGAAAGTCAATTCTCATTGATATCCAGTGCCAGAAATTCGCGAGGAGATGACTCGATGCTCGAGCTGTAGTCGACGCTCGCTGAGATTCAGAGCAGATGTAACGAATTTGCGGGTTTCAATCAAACTACACACTAATAAACCGTTTGTCTCTTTCATTCACACTATTTTGTCCCCGGAAAAGTTATGAATTCAATGCCGATCGATATCCAATTACAAAAATCCGCGAGGAGATGACCCGATGCTCGGGCTGTAGTCGAAGCTCGCTAAGATTCAGAGCAGATGTAAGGAATTCGCTGATTTTGATCAAACTACACACTAATGAACCATTTGTCTCTTTCATTCACACCATTTTGTCCCCGGAGAATTTATGAATTCAATGCCGATCGATATCCAATTACAGGAATTCGCGAGGAGATGACCCGATGCTCGGGCTGTAGTCGACGCTCGCTAAGATTCAGAGCAGACGTGAGAATTTGCGGATTTTGATCATACTACGGACTCATCGATAACTTGTTTCGTTCATTCACACGATTCTGTCGCCGGAGATGTTGGGAAGTCAATTCTCATCGATATCCAATCACAGAAATTCGCGAGGAGATGACTCGATGCTCGGGCTGTAGTCGACGCTCGCTAAGATTCGGAGCAGATGTGAGGTATTTGCGGATTTAGATCGATTCAAACACTTATAAACCATTTGTCTCTTTCATTCACACTATTCTGTCCCCGGACAAGTCATGAAGTCAATGCCGATCGATATTGAATTACCGAAATTCACGAGGAGATGACCCGATGCTCGGGCTGTAGTCGACGCTCGCTAAAATTTAGAGCAGATGTAAGGAATTCGCGGATTTTGACCAAACTACACACTGATAAACCATTTGTCTCTTTCATTCACACTATTTTGTCCCCGGAGAAGTTATGAATTCAATGCCAATCGATATCCAATTACAGAAATTTGCGAAGAGATGACTTGATGCTCGGGCTGTAGTCGACGCTCGCTAAGATTCAGAGCAGACGTGAGAATTTGCGGATTTTGATCAAACTACAGACTAATTCAGGACTTGTCACTCTCACTCACACGATTTTGTTGATGGATTTAAGTCAATGCTTATCGATATCTTATAATAGAGATTCGCGAGAAGATCACTTCAGATCCGCGTACGCGAATGTGAAGCTGATCCACGTACACGGATGCCGAGCTGATTCGCGTGCGCGAGCAAGCCAAGATTCGCGTACGCGAATGGGAAGGTGATTCGCGTGCGCGAGCAAGCACAGATTCGCGTACACGAATGCAAAGCTGATTCGCGTGCGCGAGCAAGCACAGATTCGCGTACGCAAATGCGAAGCTGATTCGCGTGCGCGAGCAAGCACAGATTCGCGTACGTGGATGCCAAGCCGATTCGCGTGCGCGAGCAAGCATCGACTTCTCGACATCACCGTCGAGAGAATAAGACTCCATCGACTTGGAAAAATAATCCGCTCGCGCACGCGAGTCAGCTCCCCATCCGCGTACGCGAGTCTCGGCTCGCTCCCGCACGCGGAGTATCTCCACGTTCACGTACGCGAATCAACTGAGGTGTCGATCGCATCACATGGGCTTTCATGCAAGAGTGAGATTCATATCCGCGTACGCGAGACCTTAGAGGAGAAGATGCCGATCGCGCACATGATGATATCCAAACGTAGCATACGCGAGTTCCAAATTACTTGGGAATTTGAATCGCTCGCGGCCGCGAATCAGCTTTACATCCGCGTACGCGAATCTCGGCTTGCTCGCGCACGCGAATCGGCTTGGCATTCGCGTACGCGAATCTGTGCTTGCTCGCGCACGCGAATCAGCTTTGCATTCGTGTACGCGAATCTGTGCTTGCTCGCGCACGCGAATCAGCTTCCCATTCGCGTACGCGAGTCTTGGCTTGCTCGCGCACGCGAATCTACTCGGCATCCGTGTACGTGAATCAGCTCCACATTCGCGTACGCGAATCTCGGCTTGCTCGCGCACGAGAATCAGCTTGGCATTCGCGTACGCGAATCTGTGCTTGCTCGCGCACGCGAATCAGCTTCCCATTCGCGTACGCGAATCTTGGCTTGCTCGCGCACGCGAATCAGCTCGGCATCCGTGTACGCGAATCAGCTTCACATCCACGTACGCGAATCTGAAGTGATCTTCTCGCGAATCTCTATTATAAGATATCGATAAGCATTGACTCTACGTTAACTCCATCAACAAAATCGTGTGAGTGAGAGAGACAAGTCCCAAATTAGTCTGTAGTTTGATCAAAATCCGCAAATTCTCACGTCTGCTCTGAATCTTAGCGGCGTCGACTACAGCTCGAGCATCGAGCCATCTCCTCGCAAATTTCTGTAATTGGATATCGATCGGCATTGAATTCATAAATTCTCCGGGGACAAAATGGTGTGAATGAAAGAGACAAATGGTTCATTAGTGTGTAGTTTGATCAAAATCAGCGAATTCCTTACATCTGCTCCGAATCTTAGCGAGCGTCGACTACAGCCCGAGCATCGGGTCATCTCCTCGCGGATTTTTGTAATTGGATATCGATCGGCATTGAATTCATAACTTTTCCGGGGACAAAATAGTGTGAATGAAAGAGACAAACGGTTTATTAGTGTGTAGTTTGATTGAAACCCGCAAATTCGTTACATCTGCTCTGAATCTCAGCGAGCGTCGACTACAGCCCGAGCATCGGGTCATCTCCTCGCGAATTCCTGTAATTGGATATCGATCGGCATTGAATTTATAAATTCTCCGGCGACAAAATCGTGTGAATGAACGAAACAAGTTATCGATGAGTCTGTACTTTGATCTAAATCCGCAAATACCTTACATCTGCTCCGAATCTTAGCGAGCGTCGACTACAGCCCGAGCATCGAGTCATCTCCTCGCGAATTTCTGTAATTGGATATCGATCGGCATTGACTTCATGACTTCTCCGGGGGAAAATAGTGTGAATGAAAGGGGCAAATGGTTAATTAGTGTTTAAATTTATCTAAATCCGCAAATACCTTACATCTGCTCCGAATCTTAGCGAGCGTCGACTACAGCCCGAGCATCGAGTCATCTCCTCGCGAATTTCTGTAATTGGATATCGATCGGCATTGACTTTATAACTTCTCCGGGGACAAAATAGTGTGAATGGAAGAGACAAATGGTTTATTAGTGTGTATTTTGATCAAAATCCGAAAATTCTCACGTCTGCTCTCAATCTTAGCGAGCGTCGACTACAGCCCGAGCATCGAGTCATCTCCTCGCGATTTTCGGTCATCAAATATCGATCAGCATTGACTTTATGACATCTCCGGTGACAAAATAGTGTGAATGGGAAGGACGAAATGTCAATTAGTCGGTAGTTTTATCAAAATCCGCAATTTCTCACGTCTGGTATGAATCTTAGCGAGCGTCGACTACAGCTCGAGCATCGAGTCACCTTCTCGCGAAATTCTGTCACTGGATATCAATGAGGATTGACTTCCCAACATCTCCGGTGACAAAATCGTGTGAATGAAAGAGACGAAATGTCAATTAGTGGGTAATTCGATCAAAATCCGCAATTTCTTACGCGTCGGCTTTGAATCTTAGCGAGCGTCGACTACAGCTCGAGCATCGAATCATCTTCTCGCGAATTGCGGTCATTGGATATCGATCGGCATTGACTATTCGACATCCCCGTCATCAAAATCGTGTGAGTAAAAATGTCGAACTGTTAATTAGTCTGTACATTGATCAAAATCCGGAATTTCTTATGCGTCTGCTTTGAATCTCAGCGAGCGTCGACTACAGCTCGAGCATCGAGTTATCTACTCGCGGATTTCTGTCATTGGATATCGATCGGCATTGACTATTCGACATCCCCGTCATCAAAATCGTGTGAATGAAAGAGACAAAAGGTTTATTAGTATGTAGTTTGATTCAGAAAAGATGTCATTACGAATGACTTGGAACAAAAATACAGCAGCCACGAACGGAAAATACAAGCGGACCATAACCCCTCATAAGTACACAAGCGTCTCGCGTCTCGTGTCTCCGGCTGCTTTTCCTCGATTGCAATCAATTGCAATTCGTCGCTGCGACGAGCAATCTCCGCATTAGGTACGACCACGCGACTGTTAGGCTTACTTTTCACTCTCGCAAGATTGCTCGTCGCGGCGACGGAATGCAATCGAGGAAAAGCAGCGACGCGAGACGCGAGACGCCAACGCAAGAGCTGGGGAGACGCGTGCGCGAGACGGTCGAGGCTTCAAAACAAGACGGCATTCAAATTTGATTCTCAAAATGACCAGGGCCCCAATCCTCATTTTGCCTACGCGATTGGGACCGGGCAAGCAAGATCTTCAACCCCTTTCCGGGCTTACCTATAGTTTTGAATGACCGTGTATAAAGAGCAAGGAAGAAAAAACAGAAGAAGAAGAAAAAGATGAAGACTTACTGAGTGAAACAGAATACCTCAGCCTGGGAATGGAAAATTTACTGAAGGAGATACAAAGCCTATCAAAAAGATTTGAAGAAGATAGAAGGGACAGGAATGAAGGTCTAAAAAAGGTACAGGACATAGCAGACACCATGAGGAAGGATTTGGAGGCTGGATATATAGAATGGGGGAAAAAATGGAATGAGATAGAGAAAAGAGATGAAGAAAGAAATGCGAAACAGGACAGAATGGAAGAAAGGTTTTGCAAACCAGGGTTTGTAACTAAACTCAATTAAACAAAATTATCGAATATGTTTTGTTTCGTTTAATGGAAAACGAAACACAACGGAATTAATCATGATTTCGTTTATGAAAAACGGAACCAAACGTAAACATTATATCCACAAAATTAGATAAACGAAACAAAACAGAATTATTCTGTTTTTCGTTTCGTTGAACGGAGATGAAGACATATCCAAAAGCAATTGAGTTTCGTTTCGTTTATTCAAAAACGAAACGAAACGAAATTGATCCCGATTCCGTTGATGAGGAGCGAAACCAAACGAAAACGAATTACGATTCATTAGTTATGAAAATTGATTCCAACCAAAATTTCGTTAAGAGAAACGAAACTAAACGAAATCAATAATAATTTCGTTTATGATAAACGAAACTGAACGAAATCGATTTTGATCATGTTGATCATAAACGAAACTAAACGTAATCGAAACTAATTAACATATTCGAAACGTTGATCAAAACCAATCGCCCCCCCCTCCTCCATCAGCTCTGTGCAAATTTTCGGCGCGATGACGTAAAGAACAGTATACATACGTGTCGTGTGATACAATTGGATTTCGGTCGAACCGTATAAAAACTGGAGATGGATGAACGTGTGTGTGTAGGGGGGGGGAGGGGGTAGATGGGGAGCACTGGGAGGCTACAGTGTGATAGCTGTGGAGCCCTTCCTCGATGAAGGCCTGGAGTCCTCCTGCTGATTTCGTTAGCACACAACTACTGTTGGCGGGGGCGTAGGTATGGCAAGAGGGGTCACCCAGAACCGAGCCGAGAGTTAGACAGCAATCCATTGACTAAGAAACGAAAAATATCAGAATTCCAAGTAGCAAATTCAACTGCACAGTCCCTTTCATAAGCAATGTATCGTTCCCAAGGCCATTAAACCGAAGATTTTTTCAGAAGGTTCGGCATTAGAAAAAAATCTTGTGTGATTTTGTTCAGTTTCGTTTATAACGAATATAATTCATATGAATTTCGTTTAGTTTCGTTCATCATAATCATAATCAAAATTACTTCCGTTTAGTTTCCTCCCCTCAAACGAAATATTTTCGTTTGATTTCGACGGGTTTTCTGACGAAACATTTCGATTATGTTTCGTTTCGTTTATTGTAACCGTAATTATGCATGATTAACGTTTCGTTTCATTTCTTTCACCGACATTTTTGTTGGGATTCGTTGAGTTTCCAGCTCAACTATAATTCATTCTTGTTTAGTTTCGTTTCTCATAAACGGAATAAAAAACGTAATTGAAATCAAATTATCAAGTTTAGTTTCGTTTATAAGCAAAACTAAACTAAATTCTGGAATGTCGATTGTGGTTATTGAAGAACGAAACAAAACTCAACATTATTGAAAATTTTACCGAAATAAACGAAACCAAATGAAACAGAAGTTTCGTTACGAACCCTGATGCAAACTGGAAGAGATGATAAAGGAAAAGGGTGAGGCAATGGAAATCGTTCAGGACCAGGAAAAAGAGGAGGGAAGAGAAAACACTATAAAGGAACTCACCTGGAGACTTGAAGAAACAGAAAAAAGAATCAGAAGAAACACAATCATCATTCATGGGAAAAAATGGCAAGGAGGAAATATAAGGAATCAAATCCAGGTTTGGATAAAGGGAAAACTAGAGCTAGATGTGTCGATAACAAGATGTTGGAGGATAAAAGGACAGGAAAAGGCGGTAGGAGCAGAATGTGAGAAAGAAAATATGGAATGGGAGATAATGGCAAAAAAACATGCTGAAAGGAACGGACGTATATATAGACAGAGACCTAACATTCAAGGAAAGAAACATCAGAAGAAAGTTGGAAGAAAAAGCAAAAGAACTATGAGAAAAAGGAAAAAGAACCCTAGTAAGAGATGACACAATTATTATAGAGGGGACACATTGGGAATGGAGCGAAAGGGACCAAAATATATTTCAACCTGGCAAGATTTGGAAAGAAAAAGGTCAACAACAAAACAAGCAGTAATTTAAAAATATTAGCATGGAATATATCTGGACTGGAAGGCCTAGACATAGATGACTAGAAATACCTGGAAAAATTCGACGTAATACGGTTGTCAGAAACATGGTGTGAGAATAAAGACAGGAACTGGATAAAAAACAAATTTAAGGCATATAATGTAGAATTCAAGGATGCATATGAAGAACACAAAAAAGGAAGAGCTATAAGAGGAATGATACTAGCAATAAGGAAAAACTTCGAGATATTAGAAGTCAACCCAAGACTAGAAAGTAATAAGGTACTGATAAAAAACATCAAGATGAAACGGAAAAAATGGAGGATTATTTACACGTACATCAATAGAGAAAAAGAGGAGGACTGGAAAATAATAGGAGAAGAAGGACGGAATAATGAGGATGGAAACATAATGATATTGGGTGACATGAACGCTAGAACGGGGATGAAAGGAGGAGAGGATGAAGAAGAGAGCAGGAACTCAAAAGACAAGATGATCAACGCCGAGGGAGAAAACTGATTGAAATACTGAGCAAAATAGGAATGTACATAACTAATGGAGGAATCAAAGGAGATGAAGAAGGGGACTATACATATACAGACCCCAGAGGTAACACAGTTATAGACTATCTGATAACTAATAGAGATGAAGAGATGAAATCGATAACCTAAGGATGGGGAACAAAACAAAATCAGACCACCTACCTCTAGAGGTAACCCCAAAACAAAAACGAGAAGAACTGAACAAGGAGAAGGAAAAAATACAAAGGTGGGATCCGGAATCTATAGAGAAATGTGAAAAGAACCTGGCGGAAGGAGGAACAGCCAAAGACTGGAGAACCCTAATAGGTAAAGTAAAAAACGCTATAATTGAGAAGGAAAGGAGCGGAGGAAGAACAGACTCACAAAAATAAAGGGACAAAGGATGTTGGGAGAAAAAAATGGAACTCCAACAAGCCTTCCTCAGCTTGAGGAAAGGGGATATTCAAAAAGATGAATACAAGCGAAAGAAGAAGGAATACAAAATACTCAGGCTAAGGAAAAAGGAGCAAGAAGGCGAAGCAATGCTACAGGAAATAATGAAAGATAAATCAGAAAAGACATTTTGGAAAGCAGTAAGTAAGAGAAGCAGAAAAAGAGAAAAGATAGATGAAAGTATCAAGGATGGAGAATGGCTAGATCACTTCAAGAAACAACTCAACGGGAAAGACCTACCAGAAGAGGGTATGCAAAAAGAGAAAAAAAAATTTAACGGTAATGAGTTCACAATGGAAGAACTGGAAGAAGCAATAAGAAAAATGAAAAAAGGGAAAGCCAGTGGACTAGATGAAATACCGAATGAAGCCTGGATGTATATGGATGAGAAGACCAAAGAAAACCTACTAGAAATACTGAATGGAATTCGGAATGGAGGTGAAATACCAGAGGAATGGACAGTTGGAAAAATAGTACCGATTTACAAAAAAGGAATAAGATCAGAAGCACAAAACCACAGAGGCGTCACAGTGATGGACTCAAGGTTTAAAATCTACCCAGAACTGATAAGAGGAAGATTAGACTAAGAAATAGAGGCAAACGACAAACTCAAGGACGAACAAATGGGATTCAGGAAAGGCAGGGGTACGATCAACGCAATTTATACAGTGAAATCTATATTAGGAAAAGAAATAGAAAAAGAAGAAGAAAAGATATTCATGTGCTTTGCGGACCTGAAAGGGGCATTCGATATATTAAAAAGACAAGAAATTTGGAAAATTATGGAAAAACTGAACATAGATGAGCAATTGAGAACTAGAGTACAAGACCTTTACAAAGCACGAGATGCGAAATAATAGTCAATGGAAGAAATATAGGAGGCTTTTACACTAAGGAGGGGCTGAGACAAGGATGCCCACTAAGCCCAATATTATTCAATATTGGAACAGTGGGCACCTTTGAATCACTGGAAAAGGTGCAAGGAGGAGGCTGCCTAATAAACAAAGAGAAAAGACTGAAAGCAATAAGCTACGCCGACAACTATGTACTGATCTCAGATGGAGAAGAAAGCTTCAAAGACTTAATCAGAAAATTTGGAAAAGGCATGAAAGAGAAAGGACTGGAAATGAGCAAAGAAAAATCAAAGATAATGGTAAAAAAGAAAAGAGGAGGCAGGGAAAAAAATACAATTTCACATTTGAAGGGAAGGAAATCGAAATAGTCAAAAAAATAAAGTACCTGGGATACATAGTCACCAGAAACAACAGCAAAGAAGGGCAAATAAGAGAGATTACAAGAAAAGCAAACTCAGCACTGGGCAAGATATGGAGCATAGGAGAGCAATTATCCAGGAATAGCTGGGAGAAGAGAATAAGAGTGTTTGACGCCTTAATCGAGAGTATTATATTATACGGGGCTGAAATATGGGGATTCGAAGAAAAGGCAGCGGTGGAAGGAAAGCAATACAAATACATAAAGTGGATATTAGAATTGGACAGAACAACGCCAAACTACCTCACCCTGAACGAAGCGAATAGAAGCAAAATTGCCATAAGGGCGGGGACAAGAGCACTGAAATATGAGGGAAAAATGAGAGGAACAAAGGAAGGTGGAATAAGATACGAATGGTGGAAGGAAATGATATCAGGAAACGCTGCAAAGAAAAAGTTGATAACAAGGAAGCAATGGTTAAACGAGAGAGGATGGTCTGAAGCAGAGTTGAACAACAGAATTCAAAATGGAGAAAAAATATACAAGGAACTGGGAAGAATTAAAAAAGATCAAGACAAACAAACAGCCATAAGCAAAGTGAAAGATTCAGGATACTGCAAAGAAATCGAAGGATGGCTGTTAGATGGAAACAGCGAAACCAGTTATATAAAGGAAAGAGAGATTCAGAGAAACAGGAGTATAATAGCTAGATTGAGACTTGGAAATGAAACGAGAGGAAATAGGTACTGGATGAAAGAAGAAGAGAGAATGTGCAGAGCGTGCCAAGAAGAAAAGGAAACCATGGTACATATACTGAATGGATGTGAAGATATGCCAAAAAGAGAAAATTGGGAAGAAGCATTACTTGGAAATGGACAAATAATTGGATGGCTAAAAGAGGTGGTACAGAGGAGAAAGAGAATAGGAAAAGACAGAGAAGAGACGACGAATAGGATAGAACAACGTAACACATGTAAATGGACCTTTAGCATGGAGCACACAGCACGTGCTGAGACAAGACCAACCACAGGAAAGAGGTTAGAAGGGCAAAGCCAAGGAAAAACAGGCCCTGTCCCAGCAACAAGGAGGTACAACAAATATAAATAATGGCAGAACAAGGGCCAACATTAAAGCAGCTGATGAAAAGAATAGAAAGAATGGAAAGAAGGCAGAAAAAACAAGAAGAGAAAATAAAAATACTTGAAGGAAAAATGGAGGGGAAAGACCCAAGAATAGAAGAATATAGTGAAAGTGAGAGTGACACAAATGAAATAAACAACAATACCAACGATATCCAGAACAAAAATGAAAATGAAATGAAGAGTATGATTGTATCAATGGAAATAGAACACCCAACAAGGAATATAACTAAGGCATCTACAAGGAAGGAATATAAGATAGTCATAAGGAAAGGAATTAAGTGGATAAGAGAAGATATACGGCACTGGATACAAAAGCAACACATATACTCTAGGAGGATTAAGCAAAAAGGGATACACAAGGAACAAAGGAGCGTGGGTACTAAAAACATATATCAAGGACCTGAAAGATAAACTGGAAAACTCAAAGTACAAGAAAGGCATACGAAGTTGAAGAGTTTAAAAGTGCTACATAACGCTGGATAGAAAAAGAGAAGATGAGAGGTATAGAATTAATGAGACAAAATGGATTAAACATCAGAGAAGATCACAAAACCGTATGGGCCACTTAGAAAGATAAAACTTACGAGATGGAATGGAATGAGAACATAGACAAGTATGTGGTGAGCAACATCCAGAAAGAATAGGCAAGTAGGACAAAACTAAGCCAACCTGAAGAGATAAAAGTACAGCAAGGCCATACTCAAAGAAGATACATAAGAAAAGACAAATTTTATTTTGATAATCACACCAAAAAAAGGAGAAGAAATTGAAACTTCATTTTTGCTACAATTATGAGAATAATTTAGCATATAATTAATTGTATGTTGAAAAAATTATAATTACTGATTCTTAATAGCCTACAGGGCTCAATAAACAAACTACTACTACTACTACATTCTTAACCCTCAATTACTAATGTGATATATATATATGATTTCGAAAATCATGCATCATTTCAATGAGGTAACAGATTTGAACGTCGGATTTCACAGTATTCTAGAGTAAAAGCTACAAAAGGCAATGCTTTTTTGGCATTTGATTGAAGAAATTCCAATCGACAACGATATCGAAATGTGTCTTTTCCCACCTTAGTAATTAAGGTTTAAAAAGCTACTTGGAATCTCATTATGCATATTTTTGATTAGAATTGCCTTGTGCTGTTTATGCGTAATGATCATTTTGATTAACTTTGGTTGTTTGTCTTATACAGCTCCTCTGAATGTTACCATTGACTTAGATATTTTGCGTAAAGTCCCCGAGGATATTGAAAAATCTAAACCAAAGATCATCGAAGTGTGGAAACTATCTAACTCTCACCGAAAAAGGGGAACTGGTGTGGTGAAATCTGGACTTGGAGTGGTCCACTATTTTGTTGTGCTGACAAACATACTTGCTCCAATCTTGGTATTTATAAGGAAACGATGAAATTGGAGTGACTGGATTATGGTATATCAGCGCTATCATGATTTTGATGAGTTTCATTGTTCTTATTCCACATTAATTATGACTTTCAAGTATCATTTGATGGAAATGCAAGTACATCTGATATAGTTTGTTCTGGAAAACTGATCAAGTCATGGCCCGAAGACTCGAAAACATTCGTTTCTCTTGCTAAAAAACAACTTGCTGAAGAGGCTCATAAAAAGGCCATCAAAGAAGCTATCAGAGATGCAAATGAAAACAAGAACAAGAGAAAACCCAAGGACGCTCCTGCAAAAGAGACTGAAATCTCAATCTCTTTGGAGATTGATGACTTGATTATATGTTACAATAATTTGGCAAGTTTAATGCATACATATGATGAAGAAAAATCCACGGGTGAGCCGCTATGAGATTCAAAAACTTGTTCATCTAGTGAATTAATACGATTCTCAAGTGTTCACGATTCAACACGCCTACATAATTTCCAGATAATGATGACGCTCTTGGATTTCTTATCATCACATTCTCCTTAAAACTAACGTCACAAAAAACAAGGATCCTGATAGTAATTGGCGGCCACAGTTGAAAGACATCGCCTCATCATTTATAGTTCATCTGAAGGTAAATTCAATCATTATCACTGTTCTTCATCTGAATGTATCAAATTTGAAAAAATTCATCTGAACAAATATTGTAGCTGCATGAATTACTCGAGGAACTAGTACGCGCGGTGAAAAGCGAGCAAATTCGCCGATACCGTGAAGAGCACCCTTACTTCGTGTACTGCGGAGAACTTCACAACTTGGAATGTTGCCACGTTATTGTCTCTGGCAGAACGTACGATTCCAAATTCGCAGTAGAGGCTGTTGATTTTCTCTTCAAACTTTTCCTTGTTATCAAACTACCTTGGCCTCTAGCTTGCCCGCAAGTATGGTCTTCTCTTATGAAATGGAAGTACGAGATAGTCAAAACGAGGAAAATTGCCTCAGGTGCCTCCGTGAATGATTTGATCAATGATTTGAAGACTTGTTGGAATGCATGCTTTACGCGTGGCTGTGTATATATTGATTGTGTTGGGCATTTATTCATTGTAGCAGCGACAAACTCGAGTAAAATGGATATCAATGACCTCGCTACGGATCTTAGTCGCGATTTCTACAGTAATCTCAACCTCAGTAGATCTGACATCCAATATGTGATGGAGAAATTGTCTCATTTCATAAGCGATGCGTACAATCCATTTTTGCTTGAAGAACTGAATGAGAATTTCAGAGGAGCTGTTAGGAAAGAGGTGTCAGAAGAGTTGGAGAGAACCTTCAAAAAGTATCAAACTCCCTTCGAACATTTGAACACAGAATCTCAACGCCTGCAGGTTTACGCCAAGTTAAGCTGTTACAAAGAACC
This sequence comes from Eretmocerus hayati, assembly GCA_029851415.1. NCBI lineage: Eukaryota > Metazoa > Arthropoda > Insecta > Hymenoptera > Aphelinidae > Eretmocerus > Eretmocerus hayati. The sequence continues at coordinate 48,393,626 of CM056744.1, forward strand.
TCAAATGTGTACCGTCGCTCAAACTATATTGTCAAAATTATCCAATACACATCTGGATATAAAAACAAAAGATATTTCGATTGTTAGGTTTCCCATAAATGAGGGCTTGAAGAGACTTCCCGAAATAGAGGGCTTATTTGATGCCACGCTGAAATATTACTATCATTTGATGGCAAATGAATATCCATTGGAAAATTTCTGTCAGGGCTAATAGGGAACACGCATGTGTCAGATTAAAATGTTCTAGCTTATGCAGTCAATAGTCGATATAAAAAGAATAACTTCTGTGAAAACAGAATATTTTTAAACGCTATAAATTTTTTTTGAGTGTCGATTGAAATTGGGAATGATTCGGACGCCCGTTCAAATCGATGTCACGTGATTGCTGTCTGCCGCCGATCCGACTGTCAGCAATGCAGCCGGGTTTGTTCGTCATCTAGTTAGGGTCCCTAGACAGTTTAGTACTATATATAGCGACTGTAAGTCTGCAGTGTTGTGTCCGTGTGCCGTTCAAAACTCCAAACTCCACAATATGTTGCAAATAAGATGAAATTATGAGAAAATATGAGGCTCAAACACTTCCCTGGGATAGGTAGTTGCTAGACCGATAACCAAAGGCAACACCGAGTTCTCCATGTGTTTTTCCTTTCATCAGATGAGTATTTACCAAGTTCAAATAAGGATGATCTAAATGAAATAAAAGAACTCTGTTCTTGGTGGAGAGATCCCATTTCATTTTCAGGTTTCTGGTGATTTAAGAATACAGTGGATATGATGAAGTCGTACAGGGCTTGATACCACTGACCTTCATCAATACTCAAAAACATGTAATTGGCAGACCATAATATGATGTTGTCACCACCTCATGTGGTGCTTCATGTGCATATGTTTCCATTCAGTCCCAAAACCCAGTGAAGCATTCGAATCCCCAAGTACAGCAAGGGGAAACGGTGCAAGTTCATGTGGACGAATTGGATATACTCAGACAGGTATTTTTCACTTCATTGTTCTCTGTGTTTCAACATCATGGTGCATATTTCACACATGTAACTGTAAAATGTTCAATTAAGAAAAAATCCTTATCTACTTCTATGAGATTATCTTACGTTGACACAAGATGAAACATTCTTCATAAAGTCAACCATAAAATTTCAGGAATTTCAGGTGTAGTCAGATTCATGACTGGAATAAAAAGATTCTATATATTTCGTCACTACACCAATCTGTGCTGACTTTGCGAATTGGTGTAAGTCGCTTGGTACGGTTGTTGCCATTCGCCTTTTGTACATTGTGTCCAACACTATTAATCAACCAATCTGAAGCTTAGCAGAAGAATGAATTGTTTGGGTACACTGACGACTGGTGAATAACATGAAGGATGAAATGAGACATGTTCTTGTTGCAGATTGTACCAGCACAGAGAAATCTTCTCTCGATAGAGATGACTCTTTATTCCTTATATAGATCATGAGAAGTGATGGTTCTCTCAAAATACACGATGGTATTATATCTCAGTATAGATCACACCAATCTTGTGACAGAATAAACCACGTCCACTCCGATATCACTGATACTGTCACTGACTCCAATACTGCAGATGGTAAAATATGACCAAAGAGTTTGCATATCATTCAATAGGAAGAGAAGTGTTCATTTAAGTAAATCCATTACTCAAAGGCTTGCTCAGTGCTGATGTAATCTGCAATAAAAAAAAAATGTTCCTCTCAATTATTTATGTTCCTTTGCAGTCTCCACTCACATTGTCAGAAACTCACTCTTGAGTCTCCCAAAACAACCATATTCCTCTGATATGCTTCAGATTGTTTGGTCTGTGATGATGAACACTGTTTACAAAGTGATAATGGCAACAAACGTGCCAAGGGATCGACACCAATATCCAAAGTCAGCACAGACTAGTGTAGTGGCAAAATTTATAGAATGTTTATATTCCAGTTATGAATCTGACTACAGCTGGAATACCTGAAATTTTACGGTTGAGTTTATAAAGAACGTTCCATCTTGAGTCAACATAAGATAATCTCATAGAAGCGGATAAGGATTTCTCCTCAACTAAACAACTTATAATTTTTGTACGACATGCACCATGACGTTGAAATATTGAAGACTATGAAATGAGAAGTACCTGTCTAAATATACAATTTGTCCACATAAACTCCTCATTCACCCTTGTTGTACTTGGGGATTCGAATGATTCACTGGGTTTTGGGACTGAATGGAAAGATATGGATATTGAGTGGTGAAATCATCCATTTATAGTCTGCCAGTTACATGTTTTTCAGTATCGATTAAGGTCAGTGGTATCAAGACCTCTATGCCTTCATCATTTCCATTGTATTACCATACACCAAAAACCTGAAAATGGAGTGGAATCTCTTCACCAAGAACAGAGTTCTTCTATTTCATTCAGATCATCCTCATTTGAACTTGGTAAATACTCATCTGATGAAAGGAAAAACACATGGAGAAGTCGGTGTTGCCTTTGGGTATCGGTCTAGCAACTGAGGGACGTGTCTGAGACTCACTTTCACAATTCTCATAAATTGTTATGATTTCATTTGTGCCACATGTTGTTATTAAGTATCAGATAACATAAGGGTACACAACAACACCGCAGCCGACTGACTACTAGTCTAGTGCATGGCTGTGCACAGCTAGACATGCTCGCATGGAAATAAAGTTTAGTGATCCTGCGGCACCGAATTTGTCAGCTGCGGAAATTCCAAAATGAGAAATCGTTAAAGAACAATGTTATGCAGATGCAGCTCATATGGCCATGGGCATACTTGTGGGCACTCACGGGAGTAGGTAATAGTGCGGTCAATCCCAATCTACGACGTCAACTTTACCACGCCGAACAAACCCGGCTGATTGCGGACAGTCTGGTTGGCGGGAGACAGCGATCACGTGACATCGATTCGAACGGGCGTCCAACTTTCAATGATTATTTAAAAATACTTATCGTTCACCAAATGAAAAACTGTATTATAACTTTGATGGTCTCAAGTTGTGGATTCCTCCTCGTCCGTTGGCAACACATAAGTAAAAGGAAACACTCTTTGTTAAAACCTCCCCCCGCAACCATAGCTAAGGCAAAGAAGGACATTATTCGCAACCAACCTCAAATCTTTCCCCCGTACGTACCACAACTATCCAAGAGCCTGAAAGCCTATTTCCATAAACAGGAAATCATCCCAATCCACAAGAATGTGAGTAATTTTAGAAAATTTATAAAACTAGGCAAAGATCAGCTGGACGTACGGGAAAATTCAAATGTGGTGTATAAAATCGATTGTCTAGACTGTCCTCTCTCGTATATTGGTCAAACCAAAAGGAAGCTTGAAGTCCGCATAAAAGAACACATATCGGCTACAAAAAGGCAAGATACAAAATATGCCACAACAGAACACGCCTTGACTCACAAACACACCCTGAACTTCGATGATGTAAAAATCTTAGACAGAGAGCCACATTAGAGAACCCGAGAATTTTCGGGAATGCTGAACATCCAATTTTTCAATAACAACATGAACAGAATCGAAGACACCAGATTCTTGAAAAATACCTACAAAGCATGTGTAAAAGTAGTCAAATCTAATCTCTCCTCGAATCAGCCACACACTATCCATAATCAACGAATCTCGAGTAATCCGAGAAAGAGGAGAATCATCGCACACGCTAATCACGGCTGAATAATTGTGGATGCTTCCGACATTACCGAACCTCTTCCTATACATACCTATACCCTCCCTTCCTCCTCTCCTCTCTTCTTCGCGTCCTGTTCCTCTCTATTTATTACCCACACCGCCAGTGCTGATCAGGTGATCGAACGTACAACAACTTTGTTCGATACTGTCGCTCAAAAATATGTACAAAAATATGTACGAAAGTAATAAATCTTCTTCACTAGTCAATGGAAAACCCAAAAAATTACATACACAATAGTTTTACCCATTATGTCTACCATGTAAGTTTGATTTTTATCTCATTTTTATAACTATTCCATAGCAGTCGAGGCCCTGTGTACCAGTCTGTTCTTGTTTTGTTCTAGCCTCTATTTTCAATGAATGAATTATGCCACTTGTTAGAAATTACCATCACGGCCTAACAAGTCACGACTTATAATTCTCCTTGGTGACCAAATTTTTGCATTACATGTATAGATGATTAGTGTTACCATTACCAAGTATGTTGTCAGAAGATTGTAATTGTGATCATAGCTTATGAAAGATTTTTCTTGTTGCTCAATGAGGGGTGCATTTTACGCATCCGAAACGTCGGAATTTTGAAGAGAATTGACAAGACTTTGGCAATAAAGTCCGTTTGTATCGAGTCTACTGGAGTCACTCATTACATGTATTATAACTTTGTTTCTCACGTCGTCAACTTTATTTCAACAAAGTAATTTCATTGCATGCGTGTTCAATAAAGAATTTGATGAGGAAATAATTGTATTTCTGCTCTTTGGTTCTTGTGACAGGCTTCAAGCTGGTAGTCCATTAGGCTCTCATGCGCCTGAAGGAAGTTCAGGAACTTTTTATGTGCGACCGGCGGTATTGCCTCCCGACATAATATCAAAAACGTGTAGTATAATACCGACTGATATTTTTCTCACAAAAACCCGGAAAGAATATGGTAATGCAGCAGTTTTCTCCAATCTCATAGAAGATGCCAAAAAGATACGATGAGAAGAGGTTGAACTCAATATCAAAAGCAAGGTAGTGCGAGTATACTTTGTACTTTGTTTGATTCTAGGTGAAAATTTTGTTTCAAATAGTATTTTTGAGTTTGTTGCATCATTTCGTCTCACACATTTTTGTAGAGTATGCTATTGTGGGGGCGACAGGATTTATTTTTCAACTGAAGAAGATGTCTCATTATTACGAACTGTAGAGAAATATGAGGAGGATATTGCCTTGGGAAAGAGCGTTCAAGAGACTGGTCTCCAAGGAAAATGTGTTTTTAATGAAATGGATGATTATCATGTCATTCCCAATTCAAGCACGGATGCAATGCATGATGTTTTTGGGGGAACATGTCACTATATCATGGCGCTTGTTGTATTGTATCTCATCAGTCTCAAAGGGCGCTTTTCAATTGACTATTTGAATTTCCGGATGCAAAATTTGGACTTTGGATTTGAATCTAGTAACATCCCTCCTAAAATCTCGTATGAATACGTGAAAAAGAATAACCGTTTCAAAATGTCTGCCTCAGAAATGTTGTTCTTTGTCCGATATTTTGCCATCCTTGTTGGCGATGCTGTTCCCGTCGATTTTTTAGTGTGGAAACTATATTTGAAATTGAGAGAAATTGTTCTATTACTCACTAGTCCAATGATTACCGATTCAATGTTGACAAGACTAGAAGTTCTCATCGGTGACTATCTAACATTGTATGTCTCAATATTTGGTTCATTGAAACCCAAATTCGACCTCCTTTTGCATTACACATGAATTATCCTAATGACAGGTCCCATTATAGAAACATCATCTATGCGATTTGAGGCTTTTCACCAAATTATAATATAATGCATCGCATTCTCGAATTGTCACGTAAATTCGCTGCAAGCTCTCGGAATTCGACTCCAGCTTAGTTTTATGACTCTGAGCACTATGAAATATGAGAGAATCTTTAAAAGTTGTTGTAAAGAAAGAAAAGGAACGCTGGCAAATTCTCTATTTTGATTCTAAGAAGAAGCGGGAAATTCAATCAGTCACTCTCAACGGAATCGATTATGGTGAGAACTCTATTATTGTACTAGACTATTTACCCGATGGTATGATTTTTGGCGTGGTTAAAAACGTTTTTGATGTAAATGATGAGACTATTTTCCAATACCAGCCCTTGAAACCTTGTGGCTTTCGCGAGGACTATGCTGCTCACATGGTTGATATAGAGGGAAACGATTACTGCTTAATTAGGTATAATGATCTAGCTTCGCCGATGGTGTGTCCTATGTTCGAAATTAAAGATGTACAATATGTTGTAACAAGACATGCACTGTAATTACTCATTGAGAATTTTTGTATATGATGATGTAATGCCCTAACATATTCCACCTGTTTCTCTTGATAAGGAACTAGTTTGTAGTTGAAATTGTAAAGGGTATAGCCGGGTAAGATGGCGAAATCGTCCCCAGGCTACATCGCCAGGAGAATTATGGGGTTCAGTTGGTACATGTAAAACATACCTCCGGAGGAAATTTCAGACCATCAGACCCCTCCAGGCCTATATGCACTCAAAGATGCTGAAAATAAGTATTCTTTTTATTGTGGCGGGACCAATGGACAAAAAAATCTGAAAAATCACGAGAATCTGTCTTAACGCAACAAATATGAAAAAAATATTTCCAGGACTTTTCATTGTCACACAGTGGCTAAAAAAATTTTTCAAATTCTCAAAAATTCACCGAAAAAACGGGCGACAGGTGCAGGCCGGAAAAAAATTTTTTCTAGTGTGTTTTTGCATATTTTACCAAGAAAAAATTTCTGCCCCATCTTTTAGGTCGTATAACACCTCGAGAAATATTTTTAATTGCCAAAAATGCTGTTTTTTGCGTAAAGAGCAATTTTCAACGTAGTTAGTGATTTTTCACAGGAGTGAGACTATTTTTTCGGAAAGATCGTTGAATTTTACATGAAAAATCATGTGTTAACGGTTGATTTGGTGATTCTTCGGATCGAATCTAATCTCAGAACAACCGAAAATTCATCAAAAATCGGATCGCCCACGCTCTCAAGAGGGTCAGAGCTTTCTCCATTCCGTAGAAGCTTTCAAAATTCATTGGAATATGTGAAATCGAGCAGTCTATTGCAATATGGGACTCACAAGGGGAGACCGAGGGGTCCGGATAAAAAATCATCTCCAAAATTTTTTCCCAGTCTGCTACCACCTAGAATATGAAGAATCTAGAGTAACTCCGTCAAATGGGCCTCCTATCTAGAACTACGAGCAAAAACGTCAGCGTTACCAGTACATCTATATATATATATATATATATATATATATATATATATATATATATATATATATAAATCACTTTTTTACATGGGCCTATATGAGCAATGTTAATCTCGGTCGCTGTATCTTTGAACAGGAGGCCCATTTGACGGAATTACTCTGGATTTTCCATATTCTAGGTAGTATCAAACTGTAAAACAATCTTGGGGGAGATTGGCGACCCGGACCCTGTGGTCCTCCCTTGTCAGTATCGAGCCCCCCCACCAAAACCCCCTCTCCGACCCGTAAAAAATCATACAGAAGATCCCCAGACACTCTTGGTAGTGTCTGATCAATCTCATGGAGTAAAACATTCTGATGACCAGAGACCGACGATTTGCATCACCAGTCCATCCATCATCCTTGTGCCTAGAACAAACTCAGGGGAAGTTGGAATCAAAGAATATTTGGCTATCCTCATCGCGTTCGGGACATGAGAGTACATCCACAATGACGAAATCATTGGCAAGAGTGCGAAATGAAAGCGTTAGACTGCTGCGTTCGATATACTCTTAACTAGGATATGATGAATTCTACGCCAAAGCGACCTCCGGAAAGGGGTCATCTCTCAGATTCTTTTTTAACCTTTTTCATTCGATTCTATGGCCCAAAATAGGAACTTTGGACCACCTATGGGGCCCAAAAAAAATTTCTCCTCTCCATTGCACGCACATCCGTCAACAGACCGAAAATTTATCGTGTAAAAATCGATGCTCTTTTATTCACGAAAATAGGAATATTTCGAGTTTTTGAATAGCTATCGATTTGCGGATTGCGGCATCTGAAAGGGCATCAAAAAACCTATCGAAAACGTTGTCGGAAATTCCTTTTCTGTGATTTGGGGGCCTCCTGGAGGCAAAAGAGTGTTTTTCACTAAAATGTTGATTTCTCGAAAAGCCATTTTTTTTATTTTCTTTAAATCATATATTTGACGTAAAATTTTGCGTTCTTTCGAAAGAAATGGGTTTCAGAGAAGTTTGGGGCGATCCAAGTGACTTATGAGCCATTTTTTGAAAATTCGATTTTTTCGGTTTCAGAAAAAGGCGATTTTCCGCGCATGCGCACAAACGTAGACTTTCAACGTCACTTTCAATGGAAAGCTGACAAAATTTGCTATGAAATGACTACCCGCGAAGTTGAAATTCATGCACTGGAACGTGATCTGCAAAGATTAATTATGTCGAATCAAAATCACATGAAAATTCAGCCCATTGATGCCTTCGTGGCGCCTGCTGAGATGACACATTCACGAGATCTTCTCGGGACTCATTTTAGAGTACGAAATCGCCCTAAAAAATTTCGGATCACATGGTTTCAACGTGAAATTGTCTGAACTTCCGAAATATGCGATGGAAAATTCCGTTTGAGGCAAACCCGTGGTGCTACATATAATTTTTCGCAATTTTGAATGTGAAATATCGTATTTTCTGGCAAAAAATTGAATGTAGCATCTCCTATTTGCCTCAAACGGGGTTTTTCATCGCATATTTTGAAAGTTCATACAATTTTACGTTGAAACCATGTAGTCTGAATTTTTTTCAGATCAATTTGGTACTCAAAATTGAGTCGAGAGAAGATCTCGTAAATGGGTCATCTCAGCGGGCGCCACGAAGGCGTTAATTGGCTGAATTTTCATGTAATTTTGATTCGATATAATTAATCGATGCAGATCCCGTTTCAGTGCATGAATTTCAACTTTGCGGGTAGTCATTTTATAGCAAATTTTGTCAGCTTTTCATTGAAAGTGACGCCGAAAGTCTACGTTTGTGCGCATGCGCAGAGAATCGCCTTTTTTTGAAACCGAAAAAATCGAATTTTCAAAAAATGGCTCATAAGTCACTTGGATCGCCCCAAACTTCTCTGAAACCCATTTTTTTCAAAAGAACGCAAAATTTTACGTCAAATATATGATTTTAAGAAAATAAAAAAAATGGCTTTTCGAGAAATCAACATTTTAGTGAAAAACACTCTTTTGCCTCCAGGAAGCCCCCAAATCACAGAAAAGGAATTTTCAACAACGTTTTCGATAGGTTTTTTGATGCCCTTTCAGATGCCGCAATCCGCAAATCGATAGCTATTCAAAAACTCGAAATATTCCTATTTTCGTGCACCTGATTTTAACTTCAATAATTTTGGCGCACCATACATCTTGAACTTGATCAAGTTATCTATGTCTTCTTTAATCTGAAACGAGCTCTCCAGTGTTGAGCAGAGTGATCGAAGAATTCTTCAATTCATACTTCAGATAAAGGATTGCTATCATAGGAAGATGATACAACTTTTTCTTAGATGAGCTGACTATTGATTGACAGAATATAGAGCTAGGTTATTAGAAGGGTTTGTGGCATCTGTTCGTATCATGTATGTACACCAAAAATGGGTCTTCAGTGATCAAGTGTTTCAATATTATTACTAGAATGAAACTCAGCCAGTATTTGGTGAGTGTTTTATTCGAATTATTTCTCTCCTCAAATTGATCTTGGCAGCAGAAGTACCTTGATGTATTAGGTTCATCAGCACGGTGGGCCAAATCAAACCAAAGTTTTTTAGTTTTCATGTCATCATGCACCGGGAAGAAAAGTTTTGTGGGGTCTCTAATACTTGTGCTGTCACACTGAGGAACAAAACACCAACGACAACACTTATAAAGGCTTATTCTTTGATTAAAAAAGAGTGAATGAGCAGTCTCCCATATGTTACGCGTATCCCGCGCCTTCGGGAGCTGACATGTGACGCCACGCCTATATATGTGTGTACTTGGCGCGCCACTGGGGGGGGGGGGGGTGGAAGCGAGCTTCGAAGTCACAATATTCAACAATTTTCTCCTCCGTTTCTGAATATCGGAAAATTACGAAAAAATCCCACTCGACTCTGTAGACGTTACAAATTAACAGAGTAATTTTTTTGGAATTTATGCAAGGACCCGATTCTCTCATATTTCACAATAAGGGAGCATATGACTGTCATGTCAGAGCCACCCACAAAATTTTTCTCGTTTTCCTATCCCTAACCACATTTTCTCTCATGCATGAAAAATTGGGAACAGACATAAGCTGTTGACATCTCTGTCTAGTCCTTCAAACATGCCACACCATAAATTACTACAGAGGCGTTTCGCTGTCTTTCGAGCTCACGAATACACCCTTACATACCCTTCCCTGAGAATAGGCACACGCGACATGATTATAGCGACGGACATTGTCCCTATACTCACCAAGTACACAAGTTCATTGCCATACTGAATTATAAAAAAGATGATGACACCACTGTGAATTCTATGTCAATCTTTTGGGCCACTCAATGTGACGCAAGACATTGATCCGAAAATTGACGATGGTGAAGAAATCCCAAACACGTAGCCTGACTGTAATTTTCCCGGTCTGTCGACCATGAATCACATCCGAGGCCGCGAGATTTTCCGTTGCCGTAACTGTGACGCAATCGTGTCGAGATGAGGGGATCAAAATTCTCTTACCACTTGATAATAAACGATAACTTGAAAGAAATAGCGTCACTAAGATAATATTAAGGCATAGTGTTCTCCTGCTTTTGTAGTGATTATACTACCATTATATTATCCATTGTGATATTATTTCTGGAATACTCAAGGAATACTTATTATAGATAGACGTATATCAACTTATGTGCAGATGTATTAGTGCATCTGTGGGAAATACTAACCCAATTGTCCGGTATCGGTTGAGTATCAACTTCGTTTCAAAAAATGCACATTCATGTTTGAGTTATTATGATAATTTTCAATACTTTTTCATTATATGTTGAAAGAATAAAACAAAGAGGAATGGCGTATGTGCCGTAAAAAGAAAACGGATATTAAATAATAGGGACTTGAAGTAAAGATGCCGAATATGATTCAGCATGAAAATATCATCATTATGGTGAAGGGATATCTTTTTGAAAAAAACTGGTTAGTTGTAAACGACAGCCCATCGACTCTATCTAACAATGGAAGCAACGAGTTGTCAATACTGCTATGCCATCCCCATCTAAATTAGAATAGGAAGGTGTGAGTTATGAACAGCTCCGACGCTATAAGAAGTCCGGTGAATGTTGTGCCTTTGAGCCCATATGATTACATGCATTTAGTGGCAAAGAAATTCCCGGGTTTCTCGTAGTGCGACGGGGCAATAGAGTGCGTGGCATTAGATGTAAGAGGGGACATAACACCATGAGGTGATATGAGCCCCGAATTTTCGTCATTCACTCGCGACGGGATTTTCAGTTGTGAAGTCTACGTCTATTTTTTTCCAGAATTTCGTGATTTCAAGTTTTCGAGGATTTAATACACTGTAAAAATCGAAATCTGAGTTTTTTCCTACGAGGATATTTTTTCTCTTGCCATTCAATACATTTGGGTCTGATAACTATCGTGAAGAGCTCGGGCCCCGAAAGCTCGCTCCACCAGCATTTTTTTGGAGATTCGCCAATTTTGCTGAAATCATCTGCAAAGAGCTGTTGTTCCTGTACCGCTATGACGAGGTTGGTGGAAAATACTATGAGAAACAACTATTTACAAAAGGGCAAAACCTGATGATAAAAGAAGCGATTCGTTCGCTTTGATTTGTCGTGAGCCGATAAAACGACGCACGGTAGAAAAAAGGCAGAACCGATTACGGGTTTTCCTACGCATTTTCCTCCTTAGGCCAGACTTTCCTCAGTCTTGGAAACTAAGGAGAGCGTTGAATGGGAACATCCATAAAACTCCGCGCCAAATAGTTTCAACTAACATATAACAGATCACGTCTTTTCCAATCAGGTACCTACCCAGTTATTCGCGGAGTCCTGCAAGCCTGAGAAGGGTAGAGAATAAGAGAATATATACCATCGGTCAGTTTTCCACGTGGAGAATCATCCGATGTTACATGATTGATCCAGAGAAAACGTATCTTCCTTTTTTTTCTTCCATGGGTTCAACAGTCATCTTTAGTCAACGGACTATTACAACCAGGGCGGATCTCGTGGGTTCAACATTTCGTGTTTTCAACGTGGCGTGTTTGAGATCCAGCCAGCCACCCTTACCTAATTCTCTCCACATTTGCCCGGGATTCATTCCCGTGGAGCAAGGGAAAACTGCCGAGAGGAGAAAACCTGCTCCGGAGAGTTCGGCACATTCATCATGCTACCTTTACGGTGCTCATGCCACATTTTCGTGAGCATGAACACCACAATTGTAACATTTCGTGCCTCCCGCTTACGTTGCTGAGGTGTAAGTGCCCAATAATCGATCAGAAAAGTCAGCTCATCAAGGTTGATTAGACCGAGATGAGCGGTCACCCATCCAAGTACTAACCGCGCCCAACAATGCTTAATTTCGATGATCAGCCGAGCTGACACCCAGCGACCCCACCAACTGTGTCGGTGTATCTTCCTTTCAATTGAGTGGATTATCTCGAATTCGTACGCATATCATTTCAGAGACCAACCTCTTATACCAATTTGGTTCATAATCCAAGATCTTTTCATTTCTAGAATTGAACTTTTGATCATTCTCCTTACTATAGGTACCAATCGCAAATTATTTATCTGTTCTCCCAATCTTTGACTCATGTTCGCCCATTCGTACACTTAATTCCCATTTTGTTCCACCCACGTATGTAGCATCACATCCCTCACATGCGATACGATGAACTACATTTGTCCGATCCCTCTTTGCTGTAGTATCTGAGCTGCGGAAGAGTACGAAGAATGTCATGGGTCATCGGAATGATCATAACTCAATACAGATATGAGGAATACAGGTGGAGTCAGAGAGGAAAAAGTGGCATATTTGGCGTTTCCCTGTTCCATCTCGTGTTGATTGTGATGAGAACTTGATGACTTTCGCCAGAAGCTAGACTCTACTTCTCCAGCGCCTAGCAGAATCCTTCCCATATGTACATGCAACAACACAACTCTTGCGCACTAGGGCGTGTCTATCCGACAGGAAAGTCATTTTTTGGACCGCCTGTTGTGCAGTTCTACCGAAAGGACTTCGTTCAATCTGCTCTCCACTTTATCTCAAGAATGGTGATTATGGCTGGCACCTGTGACTTACCAAAGATCTCTCACCGCTTCCCAAGTGTTTTGAGGGTTTTTCTTCTGAATCTGGTATCCAGGGTGACTTGGGAGGGTATTGCAATACGGTCTCAGGACCCAGTGTAATAACTGAGTCCAATTTGGTGTGTGCTACTGATGCATTCAGTAAAGATCTCTGTTCTCCGAGGAATTGGGATAATTGGTACATTTCGCTCTCCAGGTATAGAATCTCCCTCGAAGTACCTATGAATTCAGTGTAGTTTTGATAAACGTTGTGTTTCAACCGAGCTGATGTTTCATCAGCGAGATCTTGAATTGCACACCGTCTCTTCCGGAGTTCTTCGGCGCCAATACACTGAGAACTGAGATCTCTAACGACTGCCGGAGGAAAATTGATGAATTAATAGACAGATTGCGAAAATCAACAACTGGAAGGAATTGATTCGGATGCGTTGCACATTGTCTCACTAGCATGAGGAGGTCATACATGAATGGAAACAGAGACTGGACGATTTGTAGCCATTATTGTATCCATCAATCGAGAACTAGTACAGGTAAACCTCGTTGATTTGTGGTTGGGCAATCGAGGACCTGCCCAGTATCAGCGGAGCCTGCCACGTCTTTACCTTCCTAGGGTGTGCGTTGGCATGGTTGGGATAGGGAGGGGGGCCTTTCACGAAGAGCAGGTCACTTCATACTGCGAGTTTAGCCCAAACACGAGAGCTCTCAACTCACTTCAACTCTCTTGAAAAATGTGGAGTGATAATGACTCGATCCAGATAAGATCACCCAGTCGGGTTCAAAAGAAAATAGATCAGCCTGGCTCCACCAAAGATCGTTCCAGAACCAAGATAAAAATATACTGTTACAGAATCGTTGATTATTCACATACCATCACTTGCTCATACATTCATCTTATAAATATCAAGGACAATCAATTCAACCGTCGTGCGGTGTATAGTAGCGTTCTCTTGATAGTGGAAATAATTAATGATCAACAAGAGCAATCTGTTCGAACGTCGTACGGTGTATAGTAGCGTTCTCTTGATGGTGACAATAATTTTACAATAATTAAGCCGCGGGCAAAATCCCGTCCGTCCGGATCCCCCCGAGCAGGGCTGCCAACGTAAAATCGTAAGCAGGGTTGCCAACTTGACGGGAAAAAATATGAGTTGGTATTGTGAGAGCGACAATAGACCTTATGTGTCGCGAGTGTCTAAGTACTTATTATCTAAGATCATCTAAGATCATCTGAGATCATCTAAGATTATCTAAGATCATCTAAGATCATCTGAGATCATCTATGATCATCTTAAAGTTATCTTTTTATCTTATTGTTATCTTTTGATCATCTTTTCATCTTTTGATTATCTTATGATTATTCTTAAGTTATTGAGTCGTTTTTTGATTATTTCTATTTTTTTCGGTTGTTTTTACTTTTCCGAGTGATTCTTTTATACATTTTCATTTTTTTGGTGTATTAAATTGGAGTAATTGATTTTTTATGTACTGTGTAATTTTTTAGGGATGGTATTACTCAATCGTTATTTAATTTGCATGAGTTTTCTGAAACACTTGAGTGATTTACCTTGGAAAAAGTTGATTATTGAATATTTTTTCAACTATGCATTGGGTACTCCTTAGAAGATTTGATAATCATTTAGAAAGATTTTATTAATGAATTTGAATGAATAAATTTCTATCGTTGCAATATGGAAATTGTTAGATTGTTTGTTATATTGATTTGAGTGTCTTATCATGTTGTGTGTGGAGTGTTGATGAATTAGTTTTGAACTTTTCGCTTCGGTCGCTCTCAGCGGAGTTAATATAACTCTTGAGCCATGGCCTAGGCGAGTTACCGCAACGTTATCATCAGTGTAAAGTTAGTGTTTCAATAGTGCTTTGTGTGATCAGTTGATTGTATGAAGGCCTATATATGTGATAAGTGTAGTGTTGATGAGTTTGTATTGGATTCTTCGCTTCGGTCCCTCTCAGCGGAGTTGAACACTCTTCAGCCATGGCCTAGGCGAGTCACCGCAACGTTCTCATCAATGTAGATTGAAGTGTCTTAATTGTGATGATGTGTTTTCTTGTGTGTTCTAAATCACCAATGGTGTTGTATGAGGGATTGTTAGTGTTCTTCAGTGTAAATTCCATTTGGCAACAATAGTTACTAAAAAATTTATTATCATTTGTTATTCAATTTTAATGAGTGTATTGAGAAAAAGGAAAACTTTGATCTCTAATGACGATTCTAATTGATTGCAAAATCTTCTAAAAGTTATTATCAGGAGAATCTTCTTTCTATTTTGTTCAATTATTGCTCGATGGATAATGCAGTCAGAGTATGTGCGTTCGTAGCCCAGAATTTCACGATTCCAAGAGAATGTACAAATCTATGGATGAGTCATTTACTAACAGGGGACCTTCAAGGGTTCTGTGTAGAATGACTCAGATATGTAGGGATTCAATTGGGCGGAAATTCTTTGATGGGATCCGTCAGTCAGCTAGTAAAAACACCGAATCCTTGACATCACCTCAGCACTTTTGTGAGGCACCCTACCGCAGGCGATAGTCAAGTATTGGATTCTTCGTATGTTGGAGTCACGTCGTTTATTTATTGGCGAAAATTCTAAAGTTAAATTTACTCATTCTTGAAATTTCTGTCCTATCGTCGTGGTCGTGATTTGAAATTATTTATGATTTTGCAATTAATTAAAATCGTCGGAATTGAAATGTAATTAATTTGAATTATGTCGAACCACAATTTGAAAATAATTATATCGTTGTTGTTAAGTCATTGTAGATTTTGTAAAACTTATTCTAATTAAACCTATGAAATGAAAGGAGACGAGAGGGGAGAGACGGGCAAATGTCCCGTCTCTGTGGCATTTTATTAAGTCATCCAGTATACATATTCTTATTTTACAATTTATAGTAAATTTCATAATTTCATAGAAACAGTATAAAAATAAATATGTTATTACCTAAATTGAATGTTTTTAAATTATTTTAAATCACCTGGAATCCGTCCTTTAATCCACAATGATGGCATCCCAATTCTGCTTCTTGATTTCTCGCCGAGTTAGTTATCCCATGGACTGACGGGATACATTTCCTTTCGTCCTTAATGGCGCTGTGGAATGGAAAATGTAATATTGCAGATTATTCCTCTACCATAAAATAATTGGAATTTGTGTGAAAACGTGTATATATATATACATGTGAGGGATTGCGTGTGTGAATGCGTGTGTGTATTTATGTGTAAATTTATCTGATGAAGTTATGAAAGAGGGGGGGGGGGGTGAGTCAAGTATACTAATGTTCATTAAATATTTAAAAAATTCTAAAGATAACTTACCAGAACTTCTTCCCAATATGTTCCTTGATAGTTTTAGAGGTTGCATTCTTCTTTTCCATCCTCTCATTACAGTTGGCAGGATGCAGGATGTACATTATGTTATATGCTGAAATCAATCCAAATGAAAGTTACATTGTTATTCAGAAATATAATAAATAAATCAATATAGATAGATAGGGATGGATAAATGGTATATACTATTTAAATTATTTGTTTGAATATCTGTTTTTGAAATGTTTTATAAATAATTACTTACGTTTAATTCCTTCGTGATATCTCGATTGACCTCATAGCTCCTGGGGGTTGGCTCTCGGAGTACTTCTTGATCACCAGGAGCGGCATCGACTTCACCCTTCAATGGGTTGAAACAGACTGACCTTTTTCCATGCTTTAACATTGTATATATATTTTCAACTCCCTCTATATATTAAAATTATATGTCTAAATATTTATATATTTAAATGTTTTATAAGTAATTACTCACGTTTAACTCCTTCGTGATAACTCAATTGACCTCATAGCTCCTGGAGGTTGGCTCTCGGAGTACTTCTTGATCACCAGGAGCGGCATCGACTTCACCCTTCGATGGGTCGGAACAGACTGACCTTTCTCCACGCTTTAACTTCGTATATATACCTTTAGCTCCCTCTAGTGACTTTTATGATGAATGTTGACGCGTGTATCTGAATACTTACTGTATATCTCCAACTATTTTATCATCTAAGACTATCTTGAAAGTATCTTTAGATTATCTTCTTATCTAAACGTTATCTTTGAGTCATCTTTTTATCTTTTGGTTATCTTTGAGTTATCTCATCATTTTTTTCTTTTTTCCCCACAAAAATTTCTTTTCATAATATTTCGTTGAGATAATTGATTGAAATTGAATTGAATTGATTGAATTGAAATTGATTAAGAACTTCAGTGGACGAGCTTAATCGCCGTTTAGGGGTCAAGAACTATATTACATAACAAAGATTTTGAGCCGTCGTGGGCCAAAATCAGTACACTTGAGCCCAAATGATCACAATTCTGCGAAAAAAATACCTAAAGGCATTTTTGGACGAATTGGTGGGGGCGAAATTGGACAATGCTAAATCCCATCTAAAATCGGTCGACCGATTGCCTGTCCATGTTTATCGAGGATAATTGCGCGTATTGAGGCGCGTGTGCATCTGTGCGAATCTTTCCAAGCGTGGGAGGTTGGAGATGAGTTAGTTCATTGAAAATGGGTGAGGAAATGAAGTTACGATATCCCATGGTCGTCTCAGGAGTCAGAAGTCGCTTTCAACGTGTTCCAACATAGCCCTCGATTTTCGCATTTTCACTCTCGCATTCGGTGACATTGCCTTGAATGTTCCACACTATCAAGGGGATTGTTGACGTAGGGGCGAGTATGAATACCTCCAGTATGAAAAAAAAGAAAGAAAAGTCGACTCTCAGAAGCTACGAGTCGATTACTGATTGCTGAAGACGATATTACACCAGTGAAGCGCCTATCTCAAGAATGCTGAAGAATAACACAAAAACGGCTCGCTTGCTCGGGCTATGGGAGGATGTAAAAGTCTCAGGGGGTTTCTCTATTGATTTTGAGTTATTACCACGTGTTTTGATGGGCAAATGCGATTTTAATAGGTAGGGAATAATGCCGTATACCTCAATTTTGGAAGGCTGTCCAAATTTGCCCCCAAAACTTGTCAAAAGAGCCCCCCAGTTCGGGATGAATTTGGACAGATTTTTTTTTTCAACTTCAAGAAAAAGTATGAACGCTGAGACCTAGGGGTCTGAAAATTTTTTTACAATCTATTCAATAGTTGAACTTCAAAGTCTCATAGCGCGCCTAGTCCCAAGTATCGTCAGATAGCCCCACTGCAAAATCCGTCCAATTTTGCCCCACTCTCCTCTATACTTACTCACATCGCAAGAATTGGCTGCAACGCTACTTTTTTACTTTCACTTTCATTTTTTAGAAATTATAATGATTCACTCATGATTTTCCTGGTATCAATTTTTAGGAAATGGCTAAGGATCCGTTTCCTTAGTCAAAACAAAAATCATACGAATAGTTACCGCGTGAGCTCATCTTAACGCATCTGACCCATAAGGTTACGTGTAAGTCAAGAACAATTTTTGAAGTCAATTTGCTCACGATTTTAGTGGTTGACTCCATATATTCGCAAATGGTTTAATATGTCTGATGTTAAAATTAAGTATAGTTCATGCCCATTTGCGCTTAAAACAAACGTTTTATTAAAAAGTACTGCAGCCACCTAAACTGAAGAACAACTAAAAATTTTAGTCAAAAAACTACTAAAAAGAGTATCTTCATAATATCGAAAAATTCTTAAAGAAAACTCGGAATTTTCATTATTATCATAGTCAAAAAATTTTTATCAACTGGTAGTTTTAATAGTTGCAGAACATAATAGAAATCAATTTCATGTCGCAAAACTATTGATTTTACCAAATAAAGTGAAGCCGAGCGAGCGTTAGCGAGCAAGGCAGTATCGCTAGTTAATAATTAACAAGGGCAATCTGTTTAACCGATGTACGGTGTATAGTAGCGTCCCCCTGATAGTAATACTAGACATTCACTCGATAAGATTCAACGATTCGTCAACATGAGTGTCATTTAATATTATTACATTAAAAGACACGAGGTCCCTATTCTCCAACGGAATCCCTATATGGGGCGATTTACGTCAACTCTCCAAGCGTGCTTTTTGAGCGTCGAAAAAGCTCTTTTCTAACGTTCTGTCTCGGACTCAAATTCATACCAAAAAAATATCAAAGACATCATATCCGATGTATTTTTTCCTCAGCATTCCAATGGCGTGGTCTGTTTTACAAAATGAGGTCAACATAACCTCAAAATCTGTCTTTGAGAAATAAGAAGCTTTCTAACTCAAAATTACCCTTTTTTTCTTCTTTTTTGATATTTTCACTGGAAAGATAAGACAATTTTATGTCGATATAGCTTGAGAAAAAATAGACGTATTTTTGATCCTAACGAGATAGGAAGCAAGACAAGAGTGGCACTTCAACAACCGTGCGCGCGCCATGTACCCGCGAGCTCCCTTGTCTGTGACGTTACGCATATGATGGAAGTATAAAATACATAATGATGAGTGATGATTTCGATGAGATAATTTAACGTTTAGCCTTCGACTTCTTCCCTACTTTTTTGATTGGAAGACGTTTCACTGATTTTTGTTTTATCTGAGGACGTTTCGCTGTTTTTGGTTTTGTCTGAGAGTTTTTCTTTGCCGGGGTCTTTCTTCTCTTGGTGATGTGACTCGCTTCTTTCGGTGCCCTCTTTTTTTTGGGGAAGATGTTGTATTCAGAAGCCAAAGAGTACTTTTTGAACATCAACAAACCATCAGAGGTAGGGATGAAAGCATGGGACTGCAGAGTTCCAGGGATTGGATCAGTATTCATGTCGAATCTCGTTTTTAACTCATCTTTCACCTGCTCATGAACCTCCTTTCCACTGAAAAATACCTCGGTCTCCTTACAATACTTTTTCGCCCACTCAAACAGAGATTGTGGTGTGAGGATATGGTATTGAGAAGAGCACTGTAAGCTGGCTTGCTCAGCGCCTCTCTTCAAATTTGCACCAATCCTATCGCAGGCGCCCTTTCCGTGAGCAGTTGCATGGAAGTGCCATTCTGCTACGACCTCAAATTCTTTCTCATGTGCAACGAGATTAGCAAGATTACTTTTATTTTTGAAATGTTGGCTAGCTCCGTCAGTGACATAAATAATCTTCGTAACTAGTTTAAAATTTTTTTTCAAGTATTCAATTATAATCTTCTAGTATTGGTAAACAGAGTACGTGTCATGATCTAAGTTGTCGGAAATCATAGCCAGGCTTTTATGTTTCAATTCGCTATTCTTTACGTAGTAGATCACAACTGTGAATATTGTGGCTTGGTTATTGTTCCAGTGGAACGATTGAGCTGAGTTCTGGACCACAAAGGCGTAGTTTTCTGCAAAATCAGAACAAACAATGAACTGCCCAGGTTGTAGATTAGTTTTCAGTTCTTTCACGAAAGCCGATTGTTGTCTAGCAATGAAATCGTGCCTTTTCAATTTCATGAGCCTTTCGCATAACAAATCAAGGAACTCATGTGTGTTCAAGCTCTCAGTAACTATCGAACATCGGTCTGTGTGCGTCCATGTTTTAAACTTGATTACACTTATATCATTTTCCTCAAATTTATCAAGAAGAAAATTTCTCATTGGTCCCGGGTTTGAGCAGTTAAGACAATCAAGCAAGAAACATTTAGGTGATGGATTGGGACACACAATTCTTTGCAAACAGTCTTGATAGTTATTCAGTTCCATCTGAGAGTTTTCCGTCAAACTTCCAATATTCATGCTATCTAGCATGAGCTTGACATTTTCATGGTGCACACACACACACACAAACCACGTGCGTTCCACTACTGCCAGCTATGACGCAACGCTTTGGACGGAGTTGAGTGAATTTAGAAATGCCAATTTTCTTATCTAGATACTCTTGAACGAATTGCAAATAGAGTTCGTTCATATTGCAAAGTAATAAACGTTTCTGAACATGTTCCCGCTTTCCATCGCTGTTTTTTACTGAGATGTAATCATTCATCCCTGGCATAAGCCGACTGTTATCATCTCTGTTATAATAAGCTTTGACCGCATCTACAACATCTGGAGATAGGGTTTTCCCCCGTTTTTTATCGGGCCAAGACAAGATTTCACGGTCTGAAACGAGACCTTCAGCTCTCCTCGCTTCCCATTCTGTACACCCAAACTCTTTCACAAGATCATTTCGGCTCCAAAATTTAGGAGCTGGAGTAAGCAGAAGAATTCTTTCACGTTTATCGTCTGAGCTACTGAATTTTTCCTTTTATTTGTTCAAGGACTGTCGAACCAGCAATATGATTTGCATCATTACATTTTACTTTTTCAAATTCACATTTCTCAGCATTTGTTGGTGCCTTTTGCTTGGTAAAATCCAACTTACAAGCGACACATATCTTAGAGTACTCGGGTATCGATGGGTACTTTTCGCTAATATTTTTGGGAACGTTCACTAAACCTTTAGTGACTTTGTGATTCTCCTTCTCAAAAGGATTCACGCACCGCGTGTTCATTTTCGACTCGTCAGGTAGATAGTATCTCCAAACTATACGATTCAAAGAGATATCGAGCGGCTATTCACCAGTCTGTATACAATTTTCAATAATTTATCCTAATTAGTGCCGTGGACATCAGCTCAATTTATAAACCAAAGGCGACATCTCAATTTTGGGTAGTGAATTCTTGACGCCACCTATCGGGGTGATCCAGAATATGTCAACTACGGTACCCCATAAAAATCCTCGGTACTTTGTTTAAGACATAAAGATTGAGAGGTTGAGGTGAGCCCCCGATTGCGCTCGAGTATGGTAGTGCTACCTCTTGCTGGCTCTCTAGCTCGACAGGATCAAAAATACGTCTATTTCTTCTCAAGCTATATCGACGTAAAATTGTCTGATCTTTCCATCAAAAATATCAAAAAAGAAGAAAAAAGGGGTAATTATGAGTTATAAAGCTTTGTATTTTTCAAAGACAGATTTTGAGGTTATGTTGACCTTGTTTTGCAAAACAGACCACGCCACTGGAATGCTGAGGAAAAAATACATCGGATATGATGTCTTTGATATTTTTTTGGTATGAATTTGAGTCCGAGACAGAACGTTAGAAAAGAGCTTTTTCGACGCTCAAAAAGCACGCTTGGAGAGTTGACGTAAATCGCCCCATATCAGGGTTGCCAACATAAAACCGAATCAGTGTTGCCAACTTGACGGCACGAAAAGTCCCTAGACCAGGTCAAATGTCCCTAGATTTTCCCGTGATGTATAGAACACGTGTTTGAGTGTCATTTACGTATTTTTGAGTTTTTTATATGTATTTCCGATTTTTTTATATGTATTTATACGTTGATATTACATATCCGATTTGCTGGTAATCCTTGCCGTGAAGACGGTCGCTGATCGGTCTCAGGGAGCCCTTTCGAACACTGCCCTAATTTCCGAATCCGTTGGCGAAGGTTAGGAGCAATAGATTTTTATGTGTTCCGTTTGGATATTTTCGCATTAAGTGCATGCTGGGAGTGATTTCATGGCGTATTTTAGTGAAACGTATTGGAAAATTCGAGACACTGCCATTTTCAACATCGAAGGTACCCGAGTAACTTTTCACGGTTGACAAGGCCGCCTTACTTTTAGATGTAGAGTAACTCTGGTGTTCGAGTTAGCTTCATTTAATGGTTTTCATTTTTATTTTTGTGTTAGAGATAGACCGATCCGCAAAAGAACTAATTGATTCTGAATGGAATTGGAGATATAGTGACGATAAAGTCCAATTATACCGATGAAGTGATGGAGTGTTGAAGATTGAAAGGTCATGGATTGATTGATATTGAATATTTGATAGATACAAATGGGCTTTAGATTTCTGGAATATTTCTGAATGGATTTGAAGACTTTTTGATCTGATTCTAAAGATGATGATATTCGTATCTTTACTCATATCGAGTGTGAGAATACGCGATACCTTTTAGTTTTTGAATTTTGTTCTATAACGAGGAGAAATTCACCGTTTTTCCAAAGTTTGAACTTATGAAAATATGAAGCAAAAGCGGTTCATGTCTATCTCGAATGCTTATATTAGGGGGGGTCATTTTATAGAGGAAGGTGGTTGAGAGAACTCTCTTGACCATTTTATGATTCAAGTGATTTTCATGAGATTGAGGGATAGATAATTTACATTGAGGAACGGTATCGTATAGAGTATTGGGAATGACTTTTGTAAATGAATCCAATATCACTCGATTGATGCAATCGTGAGGGGAGAATTGAGTTGATGCATTGTAATGGTTTTCGATACGCGATCATTAAGAGCAATTATTGGGAATACATTCATCAGGAAAGTTCTTTGTTTTCATATTAAGCATTTACTTCGAAAGATTCGAATTTTTGAGAAGTCTTTGATTCGACTGAATGACTTTAAAATTCATCATCCTCGTTTTGTGTTTATGATGTGGAATTGAGTTGAAACTGGGGAGTGTTTCATGTTCAAAGTGAAAATGTAACTCTCCATCACAGAGGTTGAAGGAGACATGATCAGATGAGACTGACACGTCGATCTGGGTTCCCAGTGTCGGGGCCAGAGAGATGCCCAGATCAGAGGAAATCCAGCAACATGTTTTAGGAGAGTGGTGTTAGTGTTGTGTTGTTGTTTTACATTAGCTGGGCAACAGGAAGTCACACTCTGTCACACTCGGGAATGAGAAACCCAACTCCCATATGAGCCAAGGCATTATGTGCTGTTGCAACTCGTAAAAGTGTGGTGTGGTATTTTTTGAGCACGTGTGACGAGGATGATTTGATACTTTTTTTCTCAGGAAAGTTTCGAATCGGATTCTATGCCGAGAGATCAACGCGAGAGTATTTGGTTTCTAATAAATGAGAGGAAATGACTTGAATTCCTTTAGTGATATTGGATTCATACGCATATTCGTGAATTATTTGCAGTTCGATCAGGAAAACAATTGGATTGATTCTAAAAATTTTTTCAGATGTAAAAATTATTTATTGATTTCGAAAAATGAT
Source organism: Eretmocerus hayati (assembly GCA_029851415.1). Lineage (NCBI taxonomy): Eukaryota > Metazoa > Arthropoda > Insecta > Hymenoptera > Aphelinidae > Eretmocerus > Eretmocerus hayati. The sequence goes on from CM056744.1 coordinate 48,417,680, forward strand.
TTTGGCATATTAGAAAAAAAGATCATGACTATTATGAATGGATTCAATATCATTTGAAGAATGTAGTTGTGAAGTGTTTGAGTGATGAAATCGATTCGAAAATGGGGAGTGTATTATGTTTGGAGTGAAAATTTAACTCTTCATCACAGAGGTTGGAGGAGACATGATCAGATGAGACTGACACGTCGATCTGGGTTCCCAGTGTCGGGGCCAGAGCGATGCTCAGTTCAGAGGAAATCCAGCAACATGTTTCAGAAGAGAGGTGTTGGTGTTCTCGTTGTTTTTTTCGAGTAAGAATACCCTACATCCACAGCAGCTCGGCAACAGGCAATCGTAATTTGTCGATCTCAGAGATGAGAGTCTCGATCTCTATATGAGCCATGGCATCATACGTTGTTGTTGAAACTCGTAAATGTATGTGATCGTACTCGGGGATGCAAAATTTGACGTGTTCTTATGAAAATCTTTGATCAAGTGAACGGGAATGAAATATGTTTATCTCATTATGAGGATTGCCCTCAAATTCAGTGATTGAATCAAGGAAACGCGATTGAGAAGTTCAGTTTTTGATTGAGACTGAGGAAAGTTTTCTATGTTCTATAGTGAAGTTAGATCAAATCATGTATAATATGGACTAATGATTTTGTAAAATCTGGGGAAGATTGAACTATTTTTCCAATTTTTGAATTTTCCCTTTCTTCAAGTTCGTTTACTTATATTATTACATGTAGAGATACTTGTCAACGTTCAAAACTCACGTGTTATTTCACTATGAGTTCATGAAGGTCAGCGCAGCTGTGGTCTGCATTGGTGTTCTTCATTTTTCCTCTCCAATGGCACTCTCCTTGTAATTAGTTGAGTCATGTACCAAACACTCGTGGATCGTTTTTCTGTGAACGCCTTGAATATTCAACACTTGGGTGTTGGATTATTATTATTTGTGTGCCTGTGGAAGGAATTAGAGATTAGGATTGAATTGATCAATCTTTGATGATTATTCTTAGCCGAGTGAGGCATGATAATGATTGAATATTTCATTCATCGTTAGATGAAATAATGCGAATCCTATCAAGAGTATGTATTAATTGGAGTGATGATAATATGAAACTTGGTATTTGAAGATTACCAGTTTATTATTCTGTATCTTATCTGAACTATCCCCGATTTTATGAATGCACATATAATTGTTTTGGACAAGGATATTATGTGTAGAAGGAGTGAGATGATTTGATATAATCACTCAAGTTGGTATTTCTTAACCCATAATGGATGCTGTATCGCCGATGGTGACCTTTCCCAAACAGATCTTTTCAATCCAATTTTGCTGCAATGTTTTGATCATTAATTTGGTTCTGTTATTTTTCTTGTGGTGGCGTTCCATCAACCCTGAAATAGAAAATAAGAATAATTAAATCTTTTTTTGTATTATGTTGGAGTGTAAACGGCTATTTTTGATTGATGAGATCGAAATCACAATCTGCAGATACATTTGTGTCTAAGTCTTACTTTGCAGGAGATAAATTTCGATAATCCAGATTTAGTGAGCTTAGATATTGATGTAAAATAAAATAGAATACTTCTGATATCATTCTTCAGAATAGTTAGTATTGACTAGTGTGAGAACTTAGCAGTTTGCTTACCCATTTGTAGACCTCCGTATACAAGATATTTCACTCCTAATGTTGCTCCTCTAATGAGTCCTCTTGATCTGCATCTGATTTGTAACAGGGAGTGATGCCTTTGGGTAGACTAATTTGAGCGGCCGGGCGCGCGTATGTCTGCTCGCAAGAGAGGTCCGTGCTATCGTGCTCACGCACGTCTTCTTATATAAATGATATACGGGAGAAGGAGAGGGGTGCTCGGGCTCGGATGAAATTGGCGTGTACGGTGTACACCGGAAATTCTTTGAAATTGTTGAATGCGCGGACCTCTGCTCTCAAGAGAGGCGCGCGAGAGACTGATTAAAGCTATCGGGTGCGAGCACTGCAACTCGTGTTGGATGGCCCAAGGGAGGGGGGAAGGAGCTGTCGCGCACGCGCGCTTCTGCCGATATAAATGATACTCCGTAGAAGTAGAGGCGTCCTTGGGCTTGAATATGTTCGTGCAAAAATGACGAATTCGAGTGTATATGAACTTAAGCATCTATGATACTGAGGTGTGAAGCCTTGATTAGAGATGATGATGTTTTGTCTTTCAAATCAAATTAGAGGCATACTCTTACAGCAGTTCCGAGTCATATGTAATAATTTTGTCTGAATGATGTAAGAATGACTGTGTATCGTTGAATTGCATTTTGTGTGAGTTTTCAATATGTTTTTGAGAAATGTTTGTTTTGAAATTTAATGTTTCTGATGACTTGATGTTAAAGAATGGAATTTGATTCTCATCTCAATTTTCTTCAAACAATCGGATAATGGTCATCGGAGAGAATGATTATGGGCAAATCTTCATAGCACGTTTGTGTTTTCTCTTTTAATCAAATCTGAATTTATCTAAATTCATTGTAAGAACATGAAAGAGAGAATTCTGAGTATTGAAATGATATAAAATCGTTTTGAGGAGGTTGTTCAATCCATTTGAAAACTCAAATGAATGCATGTCAATTTATGATATTATTAATACTAGCGTAATGCCTCGCGTTGCTCGGCTTGTAAGTGCTCGTGAGAGGCGTATTAGTTTTTCAAAATGCTCTTCCAAATCAAACGAGGAATTGATTCTCAACAATTTGATATATTCAGTTAAGCGATAGTTGTTCACATAGTTTTGAACTCATGGAGGCCATAACAAATGTCATCACTTAACTCAATATATAAAAAGGGTACAGAACATATTTTTATTTGATTTGAAAGAGTATTTTGAGAAACTAATACGCCTCTCGGGAACTCTTACAGGTCGAGCAACCCGAGGCATTATGCTAGTCAGTATTGTATTGTATTGTATTTGTTTCCAACGTATACTCTTTCGAGCTTTTACGTGTTACCCCCACTGCCTTGGCGTGGAGGCCATTGTCATGTTTCCAGTTTGTAGTCATTTTTCCAGTTTTTAGTTGTTTTCCCGATGTTTCCTATCAGGTGAGTACGAACTTTTCGAGCGGACTCTACCAGAGAGTTGCTACGAGAATTTAAGCACCACCGCGGCGTTTTCCGAGAATGATCTGCATTTTATGCAGGCCCATACTCACCGCCTTAATCAGACTCGGCAAGTGTCAGTGGGTCCATCAATTCTATGCCAGCCATTCGGTCTCTCTGCTGATACTTCTGGAGTGCCAATGACAGTCATAGCGAAGCTCAACGCTCGACACGGCTTCTGGAGGATACCCAATCGTTCTTTCGAATTTTTGGCCGAGCGCTCAGCACTCAAGGCATTTTATTAATTTTTCTGTCGGAACGCAAGGATTCGCGTTCTCGATTGAGTTACTCGGAAAAAAATCCCAAGTGACCCGACCGGGATTCGAGCCCACGCCCCCTCGAGCGCATTGTTTCAGCCCGCTCAAGGCACAAGGCCTCTACCGACTGAGCCAATGGACGCTCATGCTAGTAAGTATTATTCAACATATAAAGAATAATCTTTCAGATATTCTCTAGTTTCGAGGCGATAGCCTGGAGTAAGGGGATGTGTGACGGCCGAGTCAGTCCGTCTTCCTCTCTCCCTGGACCAAATATTGTCATGATAATATTTTGTGTAACAGCTTGAGCACGGGGAGATGCTGCATAGCTTAGCCAGGTAAGAGGGAGAGAGACAGAGAGATGGCATAGTAGATGGGCCCCCGCGCCCCATATTTTGAGCCGTCCCTGGCGCAAGCCAATGCTGCTCCGGCCCGCAACCTTTTACTATACATTCCGTCGTGACGTTTCGGAGCGCTCGCACGCGCCTATCGAGCTTATCGTGCGCGTTGTCCACGCCGCCCGGAGCCCGTCCTTGGCATGATTTAGCCGGGGTTCCGGTGCGTGCATTTTATATACTCTGTGCCGTGGTCTATGACCAAAATCACCATCGTCTGGGACAATTGCGAGCTACCTGATCGCCGTGAGCTGCGAGGGCCGGTGCCCGATCTGAGGTCGAGTGACCATCCTGCGTCAAGGCCATTTATATTGTAAGTGCCTCTCGCAAATCTCTCTCCTCATTCTGGGCTTATAGATTGTATTTTTCCCTAAATGCGCCCTCGATCATCGTGCACGGGCTTGATTCATCCGAACGGTCAGCGGACCGATTGGTAAATAGTCTTTTCTTGAATATATGCCCTTTCATTCTTAATTTTAATCGATTGTGTGTTCATTCAGTGCTCCCCTCTCCTGATTTCTTGAACAATTACAGCAATCACTCACTCCCTGAGCTTCTCAAATGAAAGCAGGCTTTGCCTGCAAGTGACGAGTCACCAAAAACCGTCACAGATGAAGAAATCGGGTTCTAGTTGATAATGACCACAATGCGCGTCATGGATTTGAGACTAATGAGGATTGTCAAGATCGAATTCCCGAACGAATTCCTATAAGATCATGAATTGTAGCAAGTTACAGATTTGGCGAATTTCGAATTGACATGGGTTATGCGTTATGGTCGATGGTTTATGGGTTATGGGCGTGAGACGGGAAGATTGGTACGACAGGATATATAGTTTTTACTTGAGAATTACTTGTTCAGTCGAAACGTGGTTGGTAAGTTCGAGAAACTCGTGTATGATGTAGCTTCTTCTGTCAAGTCACAGTATAGTAATGGATACCTCCCGTCGTCTAAATGGAATATATCCTGATGATAAATTATTCGGACTTTGGTTACTCACCTTACTCGGTCTCTGCTGATGGTGATGGCAAATATGAAGTCAATAAGGGGAAACTGCTTCAATCTCTCTTGATGTGGTTAATTTATACTTCATATGCTGAATGTTGACAGTATTGGCAGGTTAACTGTTTTCGGCGATATTTAGGATTCTCTAGAAAATCGATCTCTGCTGTCTCTTAATTTCCGATCACTGAATATTGATCTCGAATTCCTGACCGAGATATCGATCAAGATAATCTCGATAGTTTATTCACAATTTGCTCAGGTTCGATCGATTACACTCAGTCAAAACACAAATATTATCGACCTCAATACTCTTGTTTCTAATCACAAATCACTCAATTTCACTCGATTTACTTTCGATCAAGTTCCCAATCAACACAATATTGATCTCGTTTTCTGGTCGAGGTATCGGTTTCAATGTCCTCAGTGGACATTCGAGATCACTTAATTTCACTCAGTTGCACTTGGTTGAAAACACGATAAACACACACAACGTTCAACTTCACACGATTTACTTTCAGTCAAAATCACAAGTAAACACAAATATTGATTTCGTTTCCTGGTCGAGATATTGGTTCCGATGTTCTCGGTGAGTATCCAAGATCACTAAATTTCACTGGATCGCACTTGGTCGAAATCACACCAGACACATACAACATCCAATCTCGAGACGATGAGAGAATGGCACAGGATCGAAAAACTGACCGACGAGTGGACCGACACCGAGAAAAACTGATGAAAAACTGAGCTGCTGCGCCCTTTTGCAGCCCCTTTTTATACCGAATTTAGGAATGTTCGGAATCCGGTGGTGGAAGGGTTTCTATTCGACAATTCGAAGAATTCAAGGTGTTTTTTTGGTAAGGATAAATCAATAACTCAGATCCCGGGCGGTCAAAAAGTCGATGCGCAGCAGGTGCGTGTACCGAACATAGGCCGAGCCAAGACTGACATAACTGTCTAGGTGCATAGCATGTAATACCTCGTTGCGAGGAATTTTGGCTCGGTGTGATTCATCTTTGACCATAGACCCGCGATGTTTCCTCCGTCCCTCGCCTAGTCCGTTACTTGCTTCTTATTACCCTTCGGTCCCTCGTTTTTCTGTTGCGCTTTTCCTCTACTCGCTTTCACTTTTTATCTTGCTTCGACCATTCAACGTTCAAACGAAAAAACTGCGTATTACATTCATGCTCATCTTCTCAACTCAAAGCACGCACTACATTCTCGTATTCATTCAAAATACACAGAACATGAGTATATCCATATAATACATTCATCAAATACACACACTTCACGCATTTCATCTATACGGTACACATATTACATAATCACATTCAGTTAATACACACACTACATGAGTACATTTAAACATAACATTCATTCAATACACACACTACATAATTATATTCACGCATTTCACACATTACATAATCACATTCATACATTACATTCAGTCAATACACATACTACATAAGTACATTCAAACACTGCATTCACACTACATAATTAACATTCAAACACTAATTAATATTCACGTACTACATCTATGTGAATACACACACTATACGTGCATATGTTACGTACCAGACCCGAAATCGTACACTTCGCGAACGGTACAGCCGATTCTGTACCATTCGCGAATGGTACACCACCATTTGTACCGAGCCCGATATTCCGGGTTTGGTACAGCAGAGTCTTGTACCATTCGCGAACTGTACAGCCGCCTTGTACCGAGCTCGATTTCGAATCGCGCCATATGGCTCGGATCGTGTTTACAAATGAGAATTGTCTATAAATGATGATTAGCGTTTAAAATGATATGTATTGACGAGTTCAGTCAAGTACAGGTAACGATCGAGCTTGCACATTGGATCCCGATAATACTATTCGTGATGAGTTCAACTCAAAATTAGGCGAACATCCGATAATTGTAAGTTCATAAAAAGTGAAACAGAATATTCTCACACTCGTGACACTCACTCTCATGAACATTAGAATCACTGCATGGGTTATGTTCGCGTATCTTGTTTTGATGACATGATACATCTTCTGGACACCGCCAAACCCAGTTTCATCATGAATCTATCTTCATTTAATATACTTCATCAGTATATCGTAGATCTCGGATTTTTCTACGTGATATCTCTTTTCGTTGTCTCACTGTAAGGAGAAACCCTCAAAATCAGTCTCATTGTCTGAATATTAACATTACAAGGTTAGGGGGTTTATTGTGATTTAGTACGATTTTTTACCGACTTTGAGAATTTCTTCTTACAGTGCTATTTTCATTGGAAAAATTAGACGAGGAATATCGCCAACAATCAATACATATGTCAAACTGTTTCAATCTTCTGTATTCCAGAGAGGTCTTGAATGATTTCTTCTCGATTTCACTAATTAGCTTCACAAGGTCTCGTCATTCTGTCTTATCGGATGTTCGCCTAATTTTGAGTTGAACTCATCACGAATAGTATTGTTGGGATCCAATGTGCAAGCTCGATCGTTACCTGTACTTGACTGAACTCGTCCAATACATATCATTTTAAACGCTAATCATCATTTACAGACAATTCTCATTTGTAAACACGATCCGTGCCATATGGCACAAGTCGAAATCGAGCTCGGTACAAGGCGGCTGTACAGTTCGCGAATGGTACAAGACTCTGCTGTACCAAACCCGGAATATCGGGCTCGGTACAAATGGTGGTGTACCATTCGCGAATGGTACAGAATCGGCTGTACCGTTCGCGAAGTGTACGATTTCGGGTTTGGTACGTAACACATACATTACATTCATTTAGTACAACATTACATAATTACACTCATTCAGTACACAGACTTCGCGTATCACATCCATTTAATACACATACTACGCATTCATACATTTTATTCATTCAATTTAATCACATTCATACATCAAAGCTCAAACATATACATTCATATGGGTGGCTCCGGATCAGAACGGTATAAGTCCATTTTGGTGAAAATTGAGTTTTTGACGGGAAACGATAGAGAATACATGTGAAAGCATGTATGTGTAACTCCGGGAGTGGAAATTCATTCTGAAGCATCACAAGTAACATAACCATTTCTGTGCCGAAAAAAGTTCCGACTCTTTTTCCGGATCAGAACGGTATAAGTCCATGTTCCCGCTCAATAATATCGCTCTTGGGTCTTTCACGTTTAGCTGTCGTACTTTTGCACGTAATTAGGAGTCGTAGCTACTCCCAGAAACTACAAGTTATATTTGCTATGTTGTCGGAATGATTGCATCGAGTGGTTTCAAAGGAGGTGGGCCGAAGTCCGACCGCTTCTCTTTTACGCGTTTGGACACAGGGGAGCCCTATGAGAATGAACAACCTCCGGTCAGTAATCCATGAGCCTGGAATGTTTCTCTTGGAATATCTGAAGTCTTTCTCTTCTTATCTCTCATCATAATTGATAACCGAGATGTTTAATGATGGTTCGAAAAGCACAGTTGTGAGCGATAGGTCGTGAGCTTTCATGGAAATTTGCTTTGCATTATGTTTTCAGGCATCTTATCAAATGAAAGATCAACTGCGTCAATGATACGTCAAATTCAACTAAGCTGTACACTTCTTTCTCCGGAACAATGCCAATGGTGGAGAGTTCCTATCTTCATTACAGTAAATTTGGTTACGATTTCGCTATGAATGATTGTGATCTATCAACTGGAGTCCTTTCTATTAACAGTCATCCGGCTGTCAATTCGATCCTTCCTCCGCTCTTTACAAGTGAATCTCATTTGGGTGAATCTCGTAGGTGATGATACTGGCCTCCCTCAATTTCAGCTAACTGCAACGAATCTGAACCTCATTCTACAGTTGATCAACAATACCTTCTGGTTGTTGAGTGGGATCAGTCCGAATTCACCGTTTGGATTCCCTGGTCGATTAAAATCTCTCTACTACGACATTTCCTTTACAATCTCGAACTGCTTCTGACTCTTTGAACTCAAGCTGCGTGCTCTGTGGTCCCTAAAAAATTAAATTTTGGTCCACGCTGGTTGAGTAAACTCGTCTTAACTGGACTGCAGTTTCCAAATAGACCCTTGTTGACCTCAATGTTAAAAATATATTCTTAGTCATGATATCCTGAATGAAACCTCATTGCGAAAACCAGTCTCGGCTGTCGGTGAGATTTAATAAAAGTCACCCTCAACTACAGAGGGATTTTGTTTACTGAGAGAAAAAGTCGAGTTTAGTCATTAAAAATCCAAAAAATTCTCAATTAATACCGTTCTGATCTGGAGAATTTCTCCACCTTTATTCTCATTAAAATCGGTGTAAGTCCATGGGTTTTTAATGTTTTTTGACCTCACTGGTAGAAACTCATAGTTTTTTGACATTTTCCTACTTGAGACGGTAGAAATCCATAATATTAATTACTTTCCCCGATCTAAAGTATTAAAAGTGAATTTTCTTCAAAAATGGTGGACTTATAACGTTCTGATCCGGAAAAAAGTCGAGAAATTTTCCGGATCAGACCGGTATAAGTCTATTTTGCATCGCAAAATGAGATGTGATAACTATAAATAATTGAAAATTGAAACGCCCCACGCGAAAAATGACGTGAAAACACACCCACTACATGGTAAAACAAGAATATTTACTTTAGATGATAAAAATACTATGGTTTGAGTTTTACGTCTAGTTCCGCCGGTAGGCCCCACCCAGACGGCACCCATGTGCGTGGAGTTGAGGTACGCTCAGCCAGCGCGTCAGCATATACTGCTAACTACCGAATTGTACCTCGGTAGGGAGGACCTACAGTTTTAGGTGGAATCCGAACCACCGAGACCGCCGAAAAAAAGGCACATGAGAAAAAAATCTCAGTTCCAGAGCATAACGATAATGTATTGAATGGATGAATCGTCATAATTCGTGGTATTATCGATGATTGAGAGTGCACATAACCTCAAAATTAATATAAAAATCGATTCTTAGCATATTCAGCGAGATCTGGTGCGTTTTGAATGCCCCATCCTGTTGGATATAGCTAAATACACCTAAAAATGATGATATCTGGACAAACAAGTGCTAAAAGTACTTGCGACATTGCGCAAAGCACTCTACACATGGAAATACGCTGCTAAAAGAGATTAGCAGAAAGCTTTCTCTTAGCGAGATGTGCGATAACTTAGCAAGAGTGTAATTTTTCGAGTGACAATTTTTCATCCACTCTTCTATACATCTTTTTGAAGCGACTCCGACTTTGAGTGGATGAAATTCGTTTTCAACCAATTGATGTAGAGTGATGGGGAAGTATATCTCTAATTATTTAGAAGGTGCATAGATTAATTGTGGGAGGAGATATAAGAATAGGAGGAGATTTAGATGAGATTTTGTCGACTGACTTCCACGAGATTGCCTCTTAGGAGAGTCCAGATGATCTAGAGCAGGTTTTTTTTGGGCAAGATATATCGTTTCGTCGATCCGGAATTTGGATAAAGTTTGTGTAAAAATGATCAAAATGGAATTTTTTGTGGAATTGATGATTTTTCGAGGATAAATTGAATTCAAATCACATTCCAAACAATCCAGAAAATTTCGGTATCAACCAATTGATTCAAGATGCTGAAGAAGTATGTCTCTAGTTCATTAACAGGTGTATATATTAGTTGTAGGAGGAGATATTAGACCTCTTTGGGTAAATATTTATGCTTTGTTTGACACGAAATTTTCATAAAATTGGCTTGAGGATGATTAAAATGACGATTTTGGTGAAATTTGCAGTCTTTGTGGAAAGAAACTTCAATTTAATAACGATTTAATAGTTGAACTGAAATTCGGTATGAACCAATCAATGAGGAATGTTAGAGAAGTATCCTTTTAGGTAGATGAAAGTTTGGTAAATTACTTGTAAAGGGAGATAAGGGAGAAAAATGAATGAACGGAACAAATGTCTTATTACTTCTTGAGTTATTTTTCCAAGGAAGATTGTAAGCGGAAATTAGGGAATCTAAACTATATTTTTCTCAACAATATGTATCGTTTGGTTGAGAAGGAATTTTGATGAAATTGGTTTGAGGATGAATAAAATCACGATTTTGGTGAAAATTTCAGTTTTTGAGAAAAGAAACTTCATTTTAATCATGATTTACAAATTAAACTAAAATTCCGCATTAACCAACTAATGAATAATGTTCGAAAAATGTGCATTTAGGTCGATGGAAGTTTGGTAAATCTCTTGTAAAGGAAGATAAAGGAAAAAATTGAATATTGATAAAAAAGCCAATTTTTTCCAAAACATCGAGGTTCAAAGGGATTCAATGGAATTTCGGTATTACCCAATCGCTAGATCATGCAAAAAAGATAATAGTTTAGGTTATTAAAATTGAGATAAATGAGTCATAAAGAAAAGTAGGAGGAAAGAATGAATATTAAGAAAAAATTTCGATTATTTTTTGAGTTATTCTTCAGAGGAAGCTTTTTAGAGGGATTTGGGCCATCTAGTCTGAGGTTTTTTGGATAACACCTATTGCTTGGTCGAGACGAAATTTGGACGCAGTGGGTTTAAAAAGAGTCAGAATGACATTTTTGGTGAAAATTTTGATTTCAGTAGGAAATTTGAGATCTGTAAAGATTGAATAAAATTTCGGTATTAACCAATCGATAGATCACGCAGAAAAAATCATAGTTCACGTGACTCAATTTGTGGTGAGACCGTGTTAGGAAAAGAAATTGATGTATTAAAAGTCGAAATTTGAGCACTTTTGCTTGAAAAAGCCCATGGATTGAATTTGGCTCGGAGACGAAAGCTGCCAAATCACTGGGCTCTCAGCAATTGGATTCTGTACAACTTGTAGAAAGCCAAAGGTTGATAAAGTGAACAGTAAAAGAGAAAGCGTGTCCGGTGTAAAACAAGAAACACACACACACATACGGACACGGACAAAGCGGTGCAAAGATGAGTCTCTGGGAGATTTAGAAGGCCATTAGGAAGCAGAGTGTTACCAACAATTGATAGATTTCGGCGAGAGGAAGAGAATGCTTTAAGCCTTTTTTAGATGAAAGAAATTTTGTTGAAGAATATGTTGGTTTTAATGGAGTATTTGATCAAATTTTCGTTGGGATGAAAACAAAGCTTTCTCTTTAGAGAAAGCAAAAAGGGTGGGGGCGTATCAGAAACACTGCTCATCTTCTTAGTAATGTGGGCATAGAATCGGCAAGAAATCGAATCCTGCAGTTTTGTGAAGAGCATCTCAAAGTTGATACAAAAACAAATAAAATGAGCCAAGGTACGTTGAGATTGGTTGTGCCAGTTTTGTTTGGCATAACTTCTGGTAATAAACGAAAAAAGTTGTCGAAATTACCAAGAACCACTTTTTTTGTTCTGAGAAACGCGCGTGTCATTCCGGATAGGTCCAAAACGTCGATTTCCTCATAATTCAACGTAACAAACATGAAATGATGCGCGGCAAGGTCTGCGGATTCGTTCATTCGAGAACTTGAGTGGAGGCATATGAGGGAATGGGGGCATATTAGGCACACTTACCTTAATATGAGGCATAGCAAATGACTGAATTCAGCTCGTTTTCTCAAAATGCTCATCTCTTTTCGTCTGAAAACTTTTCAAGTGGTACGTGAGTAATTCCATATCAGTTCAGTAAGGTTTTCTCCGACCATTTTTTATCCCCCATAGGTTTTTTCCCCGATTCATAGTGTTGAAAAAATATAGTTCCAACGGTTTATACGGCTGAAAAAATTTTTTTGCATCACCCAGGTCTGTACAAGTAGTTTTTCCATGAACCCAAGATTTGAAACACTGCCTCGGCAAATTGCATATAAATTTTGATCATCCTCACCAATCGCCGCAATTTGGTTCACGGCATTCGAAAAAGGGGTCAGAAACCTATCGACGTAACACTTGCAAAGACTTCTCGAAGCCGTTCTGGCCCTTGCCAGACTCAAAATAGCCTTGATTCACGGTAGAGCCCATATCTTTATTGATCCACCCCCCTCCAAACAAAAATTTTTTTGATTCTTTTCTCGATATTTGTTGTTCCAACCTACACGTAAGAGAAATTTGAAGTATTTTTTCTGAGATATGGCTTCTCTGGAATTTTTTTTGGGCGTAAAATGTCAAGAAAATGATAAAATGATTTCTCATGAAGCCGGAACTCCTTGTAGAGCTCTGAATTCATTTTTGTCGTGTTTGCCGAGTCATCTTGCATCAAAAATGTATTTCTTAATAATCATTTGAGTCATTAAAAGTCGTCAAAACACTGGAAAAGCATTTTTGAAGCACATTTTTGAACAGAAAATGACCTCATCAGCATGCCCATTAGGTTTTGAGTTGGTGCAACTATTTTCAAACGATAGCCCTTGAAATTTCCTTCAAAATGACCTGTTGTAAAAGTCTATTCAATCTACTACGAGTGGATTTGTAGCCACTCGAATCAGAACAAGAATGTCAAGAATGAAATCTGTGAGCCCTACGTAGCCTTCTCATAACTTCAAGGACTCTTCGGCAGCTGTGTACCACACCAATCAAGGGAATCGACTTCGGCAATAGATTTTTAGGGAGGAAATTGACCCAGCTTTCAATTGGGGTTGGTATTGAGAGCATACAGTTGGTTCCGTAGGCAGGAAATCCACCATTATTGAAAAGAAACAGAACTGTTGATTGATTAATTATCGTTCCTTGGATGTGAATTACCTGCCCACGAGACCAACTCTATGCTCTCAATATCATTCCCAATCAAAAGCTGGATCAATTTCCTTCCAAAATACCTATTGCGGGAGTCGATTCCCTCGAATGATGTGGTACACACCTGCCAAAGAGTCCTTGAAGTTATGAGAAGGCTACGTAGGGCTCACAAAATTCATTCTCGACATTCTTGTTGTTGAGATATGTGTACATTCAGCTGTGACACTGACATTAGCAGGAGCTATTAGGTAGTTGTGTAAGGAAACTGCCATACCGACTTTGGCGACGGCACCACGAGATGATGAATATGAATATGTGCAAAGAAGAAGCGCTGCGCCAAGTGCGGCAAATCGGATAAGAACGTTGTAAGAGAAAGATGTGTAAAGGAGCGTGGAACTTGGAGCTAGTAGTCAATAAATATTATTCAGTGAAACAAGTGTTATTGAATTAAAGAAGCCCACAACGATCCATGGAAAGATACCTCTTTTCCCAACACTTGTTTTGATTCGAAAGGCTACAAATCCACTCGAAGTATATTAGACTTTCACAATAGGTCATTTTTGGAGGAAATTTCGAGGGCCATCGTTCAAAAATAGTTTCACGGAACCAAAACCTAATAGGCATGCTGGTGAGGCCATTTTCTGTTCAGATATAGGATTTGAAAATGCTTTTCCAGTGCTTTGACGACTCTTAATGACATAAATGGTTCCCAAAAAATACATTTTCGATATAAAATAACCCGGCAAACACAATGGAGATAAATTCAGAGCTCTACAAGGAGTTCCGGCTTCATGAGGAATAATTTCCTACTTTTTTTGACACTTTTACACACAAAAAATTTCAGAAAAGCCATATCTCAAAAGAAATTTTCCAAATTTCTTTCACATGTGGGTTGGAAAGATATCAATCAAAAATAAATTCAAAAATCTTTCTGGGGAGGGGGGGAGTCAAGGGAGATATGGGCTACACCGTGGATCAAGGTTATTTCGAGTTTAGCAAGGGCCAAAACGGCTTCTAGAAGGCAGGTGTTGAATTGATAGGTTCTCGACCCGTCTTTCAAATGTCGTTAACCGAATCGCGATTAGTGAGAATGGTCGAAAGTTATATGCAGATTGCCGAGGCAATGTTTCAAATCTTGGATTTATGGGGAAACCACTTATATGGGGCGATTCACGTCAAATGTCTTAGCCCTCTTTTTGAGCGTCGAATTTCGTGTTTTTGTGCGCCTTGAACCGGCCTAATATTCAACGCCAGAAAATATCAAAAGGGTCATAATCGACGTATTTTTTCCTCAGCTTATCAATGGCGGAGTTTGGTTTTCAAAATGATGCCAACCTAACCTCAAAAATTGAAAATCAAATTTTGAAAGTGTTATAACTCAAAATTGCCCCTTCTCTTCATTTTTGATCATTCTAATCGAAAGATCAGACAATTTTGGGTCGATATAGCTTTCCAAAGAATAGGGGTTTTTCCATTTTTGAGGGAAAACAGAGCGGTCAAAAGAGAACGCTCGGTCAGCCGGGCGCGGTCTATGCCACCCAACCGGTTTGATAGCGACCGGCACTTTCTCGGTGTCACGAGTGCATTCCGAAGTGCAATGTTCAAAATGATCATCCTTATTTCAAGGAGCACAAACGCTTGATTTATTTCTTCTTCTTCATACCTGGCCATGGAACTTTCTCGAAAGTGTAGAGTCGATGATGCAGAGCGCGATGTGTTAGAATATAGGGTGAAACATCCGTAATTATTTAACTCATGTGGCCGCTTTGATTTCCCTTCCATTCTCATATAATGACTTGTTGTAGCGTTTTCCCAACAGGTGGCGCCTAGTTTTATCGGTCTGCAAAGAAGTAGTAGACTTACTTGCATAACAATAACCTTATTACAAGCTGAGATTATTACGATTATTATTGGTATCTGTGAATTATATTGTATGTAATCTCTCTGAAACTTGTCGGATCGAGATTTCATACGCCCTCAAATCTCACTCCCAACCACACTCCATAAACACTCATCCCTCCCCTTCTCCGCCCCCTCTCCCCAGTAATCGAGGATGAACACTCGCTGTGCAAACCCTCTGGGAAAAGAACGCTACAAGATCGAGAAAGGTTAAGTGCCTATCCCTGAAGCTCTTCTTGAGAAGTACCCCGCGATTCCCAAATACTCAAAGATATGTTTGAAATGTAAAATAGAACTTCAATTGAGCAAGAATATCGGAAAATGCAAATTTGTAGGTGGCAATTGTGACAATGCTCACCATGTTGCTGGTCTTGCAGTTTTGGATCAAATTAAGGACGAATTCCAAAACTCGAAAGATAAGCAAGAGAGAATAATGCCACTCACGTTATCTCCAAAATTCTGGAGTCGGAACGAAATCATAAACGAATTTGGTTGCACTGAGAGAGAAGCAAGAAAAGCGAGAGAGCTGATGAATGTCTAGTTACACCTGGGGAAAAAGGGGTGAGGTTCTGCCCGATGCAACTGTTGAATCGGTGAAAAATTTCTACAACAGAGACGACGTGAGTCGACTCATGCCGGGTATGAGCGATTACGTCTCCGTCAAGACAAAAGATGGGAAGCGAGAGCAAGTCAGAAAGAAACTGCTTCTCTGTAATCTAAACGATCTGTATGCCCAATATACCTAGGAATATCCTGATATCAAAATTGGTCTCACTAAATTCACGCAACTACGCCCTGCGCAATGCATTTTAGGTGGTAGCAATGGAACGCATAATGTATGCGTTTGTGTGCATGCCGAAAATGTTAAACTTATGCTTGAGGCCATCGAAATTCAAGATCCAACTTCAAACACTCAATTGGCATTAAGAACCTATCAAGATTACTTGAAGATCATGGTGTGTAACAACCCATCTTCTGCTTGTTCCCTGGGAGATTGTCTCAATTGTCCTAATTCCTAACCAATCAGGGCCTTGTTGCATGAAAAATTCGAGGGAAACAATGTTGATCAAATGAAATTTGAGACTTGGACGCATCCTGATAGGTGTTCTATTGTCACACATACCATGTACCACTATGAATTCATTGATTTGTTGTGTGACAGGTTGATGAAATTGAAAACTCACGATTTCATTGCAAGAAAACAGTCAGCTTTCATCAAAGAACTAAAACTCTATCTAGCCGCTGGACAGTTCATAGTATGTTTTGACATTGCAGAGAACTACGCGTTTGTGATTCAGAATGCAGCGCAGTCGTTTCGTTGGAATAATAACCATGCTACCATTTTCATTGTCGTGATTTACTTCATATAGAATGGTGAGCTCAAACTTAAGAGCTTAGCAATCATCTCCGATAATTCAAATCATGATTTTTTCGCTGTTTATCAGTACCAGAGAATCATCATTTAATATCTGGAACAACATTTTGAGCTCATTTCCAAAATCATATACGTCAGCGACGGAGCTAGCCAACATTTTAAGAATAAGAGTAACTTTGCAAATATTGTAAAACATGAAGAAGATTTCGGAATTCTCGCCGAATGCCATTATCGCGCTACTGCACATGGCGAAGGAGCTTGTGATGGCATCGGTGCTAATCTAAAACGAGGCGCAAAACGAGCTAGTCTCCAACGGACATCCCAGAATCATATTCTGACAGCTCAAGCCTTATATGAATGGGCTAAAGTGTATTGTAAGGAGGCTGATATCTTTTTCAGCCCAACTGAATATTACGAGAGGGTCAAACAAGGATTGCAATCAAGATTTGAAGATGCTGAAGTAGTTCCTGGAACTTTGCAGTATCATGCTTTTATTTCGACTCCTGATCGCAAACTGCAGTGCAAGAAGTTTTCTCCGTCTGTTAAATCAGATCTGTCTCCTAAGGGGAAGAGATCGCGAATTGCGCAACCAAAAGTTCCGACGGGAAAACCGTTGAGAAAATCGAGTGCTAAACCTATTACAGAGACTCAAAGAAAAACTGCAAAGGGCTCGGTCGCTGAGACTGCTCCTAAAAATCGAAAAAAGCCCCGAAACGAATTGAAAACTTCGAAACGTTTGCAGGGTCAGAATATCAAAAAGAAGGAATGAACCAACTATCTGTGCTCGTGAAATTGAAGATAATTATGTTGAAAATTCAGCCTGTGAACTCATTCGTGATACCGAGATAATGACGGCCGAGATCGAGCCGGCCGGGTGGCATAGACCGCGCGCGGCTGACCGAGCGTTCTCTCTTGACCGCTCTGTTTCTCCTCAAGACTGGAAGAACCCCTATTTTTTAAAAAGCTATATCGACGTAAAATTGTCTGATCTTCCGATTGGAATGATCAAAAAAACAAAAAAGGGTAATTTTGAGTTATAACACTTTCAAAATTTGATTGTCAATTTTTGATGTTATGTCGGAATCATTTTGGGAAACAAACTCCACCATTAAAAAGCTGGGGATTAAAACGTTGATTATGACCCTTTTGATATTTTCCTGCGTCGAATATTAGGCCGGTTCAAGGCGCACAGAAACCCGAATTTCGACGCTCAAAAAGGGGACTAGGACAGTTGACGTGAATCGCCCCATATATACCTGGGTGGTGCAAAACAATTTTATTAGCCCTATAAACTGTTGGAACTATTTCTTTCCAACACTACGGAATGAGAGAGAAACCTATGGAGGGATAATAAAATTGTCGGAGGAAACCTTGTTGAACTGACGTGGAATGACTCTTTTCCGACATTTTCAATCGATTCTATGGTCCAGAAGATGAAGTTTTCACTCCCTGAGGGGTCGAAAAAGTTTTTTTCGTTTTCCTGCGGAATACTTTCTTGATAGTATTTTTATGAGTAAAATATCAATCTTCGTTTCAGTCAAACCGGTGTGGTTCCGATTTTACGCAAGATAAAACCGCGCGTAGGGTGGCATCCGAAAGGTCTCTGGAAAATCTATCAAAATATGCCTCGAAGATTCCTTTTTGGGATTACGGACGCCTCTACGAGCAGAAAGACAAAGAACAGAAAAGATTGAATTCCTAAGGAACCCAATTTTTTTAAAAATCTGAGAATCTATATTTCGATGTGAAATTGCGTGTTCCTCCAGAAAAAAGTGGTCCCGATTGTGTTTTGGGTTCTACGCTGTTTTTTTACGTTTTATCAATTTTCCCAGCCCTTTCGGTTGAAAAATGAATTCATCCGCGCATGCGCAGGGATTTAGACTGCGGAAAACATCTTCATTAGAAAGCCGAGGAAATTCCCTACTACTTGGCGAAGTCAATTTGATGGACTGAGCCCAAAGTTAGAAGGTCTAAAAAATGACACTCGAGTCACGGTACTAATGGGAGATTTGTGCAAGATCTGCATGTATCCCTCTTGAGGATGCTTCATCATTAACGTGATGTAACTTCGGGCTAAGTACATGAAATTGACTTTGCCGAGTAGTCATTTTGAAGAAAATTTGCTTGGCTTTTCAATGAAATTGGTTTCAGCAGGCTAAATTCCTGCGCATGCGCAGAATGAGTCATTTTTCAATCGAAGAGGCTGAGAATATTGATAAAATGTGAAAGAAATGGCATAAAACCGAGAAACACAGACCAGGTCCACTTTTTTCGAAAGATTACATAATTTCACATCGAAATATGAATTCTCAGATTTTTAAAGAATTGGGTTTTTGAGGAATTGAATTTTCCTTGTTTTTCACCTTTGTGGCCTCAAAAAAATTTTTTCGAAACATATTTCGATAGATTTTTGCACGACCTTTCAAATGCCACTATTTGTGTGGTCGTATCTTACCTCAATTCGGAACTACACCTATTTTACTGAAAAAATATTGGTATGTTTCTTCAAAACACTACCACAGACATATTCCCCACGGGAACAAAAAATTTCTTTTGGACCCCATAGAGAGTGGAAAGTTCATTTTTTGAACCATAGGATTGATTAAGAAAAGTGGAAAAACAATCTGAGATATGTCTGCAATTCGTGGTCCGCTTTCGCGTGGAATTACTCATATTGTGACGGTTTTGGTGACTCGTCACTTGCAGGCAAAGCCTGCTTTCATTTGAGAAGCTCAAAGAGTGAGCGATTGCTGAAATTGTTCAAGAAATCAGGAGAAGGGAACACTGAATAAGCACACACTCGATTAAAATTAAGAATGAGAAGGCATGTAATCAAGAAAATTATTTACAAATCGGTCCGCTGACCGTTAGGGTAAATCAAGCCCGAGCACGGTTATCGAGGGCGCATTTGTGAAAATACAATCTATAAGCCCTGGATGAGGAGAGAGAGATACACGAGAGGCACTCACAATTGAGGGGGTGGGTGGAAAAAGGGCCTAAGTGCACTTAGGCCCTTTTTCCGGCCTACCGCTTTTTTGAACCCTTGAACCATGATCTATCACCCCATGAAAGTTGTTCTTCCATAAACTTCGAAAACCCCATAGATCAGAAAAAGGGCCTAAGTGCACTTAGGCCCTTTTACATATTCGATAAAACGGCCTAAATGCACTTAGGCCCTTTTGTCGATTATATGATGGGAGTTACGCCCTTTTATCGAATGTATGATGAGAGTTAGATCCTCTGTCTATTATCTGAAGGCAGTTAGACCCGGCTAGACTCCTTGGACAGCTAGTTGTACATACGAGTCGAATATTAACCATCAAGGACGAAAAAAATTTACCAAAATCACTTATGAGCTAATTTTACAGTTTTGATGGGTAAGAACGAATCGCCTAACTACGATGCTGCACCATTGGACACAAATGGTTCGCCAATCATTTTGAAAAGAAAAGCATGACCTCACTATTTCATAAGTTTTGAGTGGGGAAAGAGCTTTCTAACGTCCCAAGGTCATCTCTGTGTCGTACGGTGTTTTAAGTAATCCTCCAAAAAAGTTGAAAAACGGCGTTCCATTAGTAAAATCGTGTTCCGATGGATTTCAATGAAACAACCTGATTTTTTTCAACATATCTTCGGAACTCGGACAAATAGGAGAGCAGTATTCTTATATCAACAACCTGTGTTTGAGGCCTCTAAGAAAATTGATAAAACATAAGAATTGATTTCTAACCATGTTACCTGTAATCAAGACGTTAGTTAACCACTTCATCGTGTTTGCCGGGTCATGTTACAGCGAAAACGGTTTCGAAAACTATCAGTCTTGGCGGTGGAAAGTGGTCAAAAATGCAAAAATTATCTTTGAAACAAATTTCAATCCAGTATTTGCATCTCTTGTGCATGCGCGTCCTCTGATGTCTCTAAAAGTAATTTCAATTGATAGCCGCCTGGTGTAACTCACTTCAGAATGGTCACTCGAGGAAGTCGGTTTGACGCGTTAGATCACGAGATCTAGCTGGTCCAAAAAATGAAAAACTCCAAGGTATCGAGTCCGTGAAACCGCGGCTCCTCCAATAGACGCCAAGAATGCGAATTTTGAGTCGGATCGTTCCCAAGACGTGAACATGTGTTTTTCGTGTATTTTTTGATGTAGAAACCGAATCCGTGGTCAGTTTCGTCCCCAACCTTCAGGATTATCTGGTAGGCTCAAATGGAGTAAGACAGGCTAAAGTAGGTTCAAGAAACGAGATCAAGTGAGAAATTGATTGGGCCCCATTCACTGTGGCGCCCGAAAATCGGACTCGCAACGGGAGTTCGGAGGGTCCGGGTCATTATACCTCACTAAACTTTTTTACAGTCTCGTACCACCTAGAAAATGGAGAATCCAGAGTGACTCCCTCAAATGGGCTTTCTGTCCAGAGCTACAAGCAATAACGTAAGAATTGCCCATATAGGCCCATGTCAAAAAGTGATATATATATATATGGGTATACTGGCAATGCTAGCGTTTTTGCTTGTAGCTCTGAAATGAAAGCCCATTTGATGGAGTTACTCTGGATTCTCCATGTTCTAGGTGGTACGAGCCTGTGGAAAAAGTTTGGTGAGATTTGGTGACCCGGACCTTCCGGACTCTCCTTGTCAGCGTAAGTGTATTTCACGGGCACGATTTCTTCATACATAGCTATTTTTCGGAAAATCATAACTCCGACAGATTGAATTTCTCATCTTATCGTTGTTTGACTGGGGAAACTAGACACCTCCGAATTCCCCTCAAAAGATTATAACAATGAGACTCCGGAAGAGAGTTTTGTTTAGGAATCAGATCTCAGCACAAATGTGACTACGTAAAAGGGTCTTATCACTGCAGAGAGAGGTACCCACAAAGTCACCAAGACCTCGAAGATTTTCTAAAAGAGCCCAAACAACAGGAAAATTTTGTTCGAAAAAAGGGCCCAAGAGCAAGGGTATTGTTAAAAAGAGCCTCAACGTAGGAGTACTGGTAAAAAGGGCCTAAGTGCAACAGTATTGGTAAAAAGGGCCTAAGTGCAACAATATTGGTAAAAAGGGCCTAAGTCACCGGAAAAACTCGTTCAAAAGGGCCTAACTCCACTATCGATATCGGGATAAAGGGCCTAAGTGGTGGGGTATTGGTAAAAAGGGCCTATTTTTTCACGAAAAAATTAAAAAAAAATTCTTATGACCTCCATATCTCTTTTCTACCAATTCTGGCTATCGAATCACGTTCTCTGGCCTTCAAAAAATGTATCTTCATGCTTGCTGAGTGAATATTGAGTGACCTCAGTTCCACACACTCAATGGAACCATCTTCCACGTGCAGAATCGATGAAAATGCATTAAGACGTTGAATCGCAATTGGATATATTGTGTGACATACCCATAGATATGCTGATGAAATTTGGAGGCCATTGAACTCAATTTCGCAACGTTATCCAACTTTTAGTGGACCAACTATCCCAAAAACTGACCCAGTATTGGGAAAAAGGGCCTAATTACATTTTTTCGGATGGCTGTATACCTCTCAAGATCGACAGCTACCTTCCAATTCCTGTGCGGTTGTCTTGGGGATGCCAAAACCTTTGAAATAAGCCAGGTATGCGCATCGAATCATGCCACGGGCATGATATAGTTAGTTTTTATCGTTTTTCTCGAAATGGCCGTTTTGTAATCAGGCCCTTTTTCCACCCACCCCCTCAATTATAATTGGCCTTGATGCAGGTTGGTCACTCGATCTCAGATCGGGCACCAGCCCTCGCAGCTAACGGCGATCAGGCAGCTCGCAATTGTCCCAGACGATAAAGATTTTGGTCATAGACCACTGCACAGAGTATATGAAATGCACGCACCGGAACCCCGGGTAAATCGTGCCAAGGACAGGCTCCGGGTGGCGTGGACAACGCGCACGATGATAAACTCGATATGCGCGCGCGAGCGCTCCCACGACTGAATGTATAGGAGGAGGGTGCTGGCCGGAGCAGCATTGACTCGCGTCAGGGGCGGCTGAATATATGGGGCGCGTGGGCCTAACTACCGTGCCATCTCTCTGTCTGTCTGTCTGTCTCTCTCTCTCTTACTTGGCTAAACTATGCAGCAACTTTTCTCGTGCTCAAGCTGTAACATAAAGTGTTATTATTACAATATTCGGTCCAGGGAGAGGGGAAGACGGACTGTCACGGCCGTCACAATATATGACTTTATTTTCCACTATTAGTGAAAATGCGAGTCACAAGTACGATGAGAACATAGATTTTGAATAAGATCAATCGAAAAATGGATAACTTACATATGATGGCGATGAGATACACGAAGAACATTAAATCTCATCTCAAATTCATATCTCCCACGTATGGATTTGATGAAACATTAATGCTTTCAGATGTGTCATTCGAACTTTAAGAATAATTTGATGGAACAGGATGATTAGTCTGAATATTGCTATTGATCGTGTTATCGGAGAATGAAACAGGATTTGAATTGAAAAACTGCGTACTCGAAGACACAGGCATTGATGCCACCTCATCATCGCCATTGAGGAAATTGCAAGTATTAGTATCATCGATAAAAGCACAAGAAATATTGGACTGATTGGTCACTTCAAAATCTCGCTTGCAAGTCGCAAGTGCTGAAGTGTCATTTTTCCACCTTTCGATATTGGCAGAAGTGGGTAAATTCCGACATCCATTGTCAGCTGGATATGTTCCACCGGAAATTTTCTGTTGCACGGGAACGTTGGTGTTGGGTGCGCGTGCATATGTCTCATCTATTTCTCTAAGAAGTAAAGCACTCTGGACATTGACAATGAAGTCACTACGTATCGCGTCAAGGTGTGGTTTCAGCGCAATATCGCACATGGGATTCTCATTCTCCACAAAACCATCCATCACATACTGGCCAATCAAACGCCACATCAATCGCTGATGATTGTTGAAAAAACTATCAAAAATCAGCTGAAGCTTCGCGAGTGCAACTCGAATTTTATCCTCAGAGAGGTTACAAATTCAATTGGACCACGTGAGAATTTGATTAATCGAAAGATTATTAGGAGGCATCATGGGGATATATATTATCGAGATAATCGCTCAATCACGAAAAAGAGGAATGAGCTTTCAAAATTTTCGAAGTTGATTTCGTAAATTTTTCATCACTCGGACTGTTTGCTCCAGATTCGACCGTGCTCCTAGCATCAAACAAAAGACGAAATCTATAGTAAATGACTGAGGAACATACTGTGCCCACGGATGGAGTCCAAATGAGCTGCATATGACACGGTACAAATTTAGAGCTGGCAGTCGGATGACTCAACTAAGATGTTCATAATCGAAGAAGAAATGAAAAAACTCGGCTGAGTATTGGTTCATCTTATGGACGAAATTAGTCCGAATTCTAGATGAATGATTTCAGATTCGAAATCCTATTGGAAAGAGTCGTGAGTTGATTATAGAGATCTCTTATAAGCATCAGAATATTAAAAGTTAGCCTGTTATGATTATGAGCCTCCTAGAAGTTAGTTTAGACGGAAATTTGCTAAACTTTGCAAAATGTCTAACTATTTGTGGTTTTGTATATATTTCCCGGGAAACTTCCGCGTCGGGTGGATTCCTATAGAATTTCACAATTTGTCAGAATCTTTCAAACAATCAGATGAGAAATATTGCCTAATAGTACATTTCGATACAAGGGCGTAAAACGTTTTATTCACGTCCGAGTGATGGGTTTCTGGGCCGAGCCAAAGGCGAGGGTCGGAATCATCACGAGGATGCGAATAATAGGTTTCACGCCCGTGTATCTAACTATACTTTTCGATAAACTGTGAGTAAAAGTCGACAAACTGTGCGCAAAGTGCACTTTTACGCACATGGTATCGAAAAAGCACTTGCGCAGCTTATTCCATCATATCCAACGCTGATTCAGGTATACACCCACAAGAGCGCAATGCTAGACATCAATATAGTCATTATATCTATATACAGTCAGTATTTTTCAAGAGAGATCATTTTCAACCACGAAAAATTATGACTGATCAGTGATAGAATGATTCATAATTTTCGAGAATTTTCAGGTCAAAACGAACAATATTCCATAATAAATCAAAAATTTGTTGACAAAATTGTCATAAACGATTCAATTTTGCGATGCACAAGTCAACAATATTTCACTGTGTATTGGAAGAAAGGACCCCGCTTCCAGAGATAGGACATTGGGTTGCGGTTAAACTTTTTTGGGGGAAAAATATGTTCTAGAGCGGAAAATTCTGATCAAAAAGTTCCATGGACCCGAAGCCAGGTAATGGACCATTTTTTTGCAATTAATTAATCAACGATCGAAAAATGGTAGGTTATGAGGTTATCCATAACAATAACAACACCACGTGCTTGATATACTGGAGCGTTCGAATTCAGGCATCGTTTTTCCGATAGTTTTATGTGGAACGCGCATCTTCTCTAGAATATCGAGGTGATTGATATTCTAGATTGAAAATCTTGCGAAGAATTAACTGAGAAATTCAAGCGAAGGAAAAGCCTTACCGAGTACCTACGATGATGTCGCATTCATAGCGACGAGAAATCGTGACTGAACCAACGCTCGTCATGGGCAGCCGCAGGGAGCGGGTCGGAGAACTTGAGAGATGACAATATTATTTATTTTTATGGGCATTTTCAGGTTGCTGAATACGAATATGCCATCAGCCAGTCTCTGAATTCGATTACGGGGTGTAGGAGAGGCATGACGTAGATTGTGTTGAAAGATTTGGGAAATCGTGCTTTTCAGGATATTCCAAGGTCGCCGAACACGAGTCTGGCATCAACCAGCCTCTAAATACGATTGCGTGGGCGGGTGCGAGGGTGTAGGTGCGCAATGGCCTATATTCAGTTGGAAGATTCGAGATATGGTGTCTTGGAGGTATTTCGAGGTCGCCGAACACAAATCTGGCATTAGCTCGTGTCCACGACTAGTTGTGTAGGTAGGGGTACGATTCTAAGAGAGACTCTACCGCGTTGTAAATGATCATACCATAACTTGATTTTCACGGTTAAGGTTTGATTCTTCTCCTTTTCAATGTATTTCCATATCACACTCCTTGTTCAGTTCATTTCACTGAATCACGTTATATGACAAAGCCATTTCATACGAAGAAAACAAGTTTGTCGAATCTGCATCAAGCTTGGTAATCAAGAGGCATCTTTCAGACAAGATATCTCAAAACGAGGATCTTCTCGGAGTTTGCGGCCATGACATCTCTCGATCAGTTCGCCGAGATTTATTGTTTGAGCCCATTTTCATCAATAATTACCGAGAGCCAATTTCCTATGATTCATGGTGGGATCCTTTTCGCGTACGCGAGAACTTGCAAGTATGCGCCCTATGGAAACCTTGGCTACATAGCATCGCGTACGTGGACCGAAATCATTTTCGCGTAGGCGAAAGGTATTCTTTTGCGTGCGTGAGAATTCGCAGGTATGCGCCCCACGAAATTTTTGGCTCACGGAAACTGGATATATTCGCGTACGACAAGAGAAGTATCGTTCGCGTACGACAAGAGAAGTATCGTTCGCGTACGCGAAATTATTCAAGCTTGTGCACCGGTAAAGGGGAGGAATAGGCGAATCTGAAGAACTTCGTAGGTATTCTTTCGCGTTTACGAGAATTCATAAGAACGCGCCCCATGGAAACCTTGGCTTCCGTGAATCGGATAGTTTCCGCGTACACAAAGGAAAGTATCATTTACGTACGCGGAAATGTTTGAGCTTGGGCACTGCGAATACCTTCGCGTACCCGAACAGGACTATTTTCGCGTGAGGTAAGGGTATTTTTCTCGCGTACGCGAGGATTTACAAGTATGCGCCCAATGGAAACTTTGGTAATAGAAAACGGTAATTTTCGCGTACGAGAATAAAAGTATCATTCGCGAGAGTATTCAAGCATGGGCACCGAGAAATTCTCGCGTACGCGAGAATGTATGCGCCTCATGTAAACCTTGGCTACATCGCTTCGCGTACGCGAACTTGAGAATTTTCCCGTATGTGAAAGGTATTTTATCGCCTGCATGAGAATTCGCAAATATGAGCCCTATGGAAACCTTGGCTTATGAAAACCGGAAAATTTTCGCGTACGCGAGGGGTATTTTTTCCGCGTACGGGATAATTCACAAGTAAGCGCCTCATCAAAACATTGGCTTACTTCGCGAACCGGAAAGTGTTCGCGTACCCAAAGAGAAGTATCGTTCGCGTACGCCCAAGTGTTCAAGCATGGGCACCGGAAAATTGTTGCGTACGCGAGAATTTGCAAGTATGCGCCCCATGGAAACCTTCGCTTACGGGAACCGGCATATTTTCGCGTACGCGAAGGACCAAATCGTTCGCGTACGCGAAAATATTCAACCTTGGGCACCGGAAATAGCGTCGCGTACGCGAACCGGGACATTGTCGCGTATGCGAACTGGGATATTGTCGCGTCCGCGAAGAATATTCATATCGCGTACGCGAGATATCATAGGCATGTGCCTCAGTGACAGAATCCGGAAAATTTTCGCGTACGAGAAAAAAAGTATCGATCGCGTACGCGAAAGTGTTTATACATGGGCACCGGAAAATTGTCGCGTACGCGAGAATCTGCAAGTATGCGCCCCATGGATACCTGGCTTACGGAAACCAAAATATTTTCGCGAAACTTCATGCCACTCTTGGTAATTTCTGATGCCGGATTGGTGTTCGATGAGCTCGAAATACCCTGAAAAGCATGTTATGTGAGTTGCAGAGCTTAGATCCGATCGAATTGCACCTCCAACCACCCAATCAGGCGTAGAGACTGGCTGATGCCAGATTCGTGTTCAGAGACCTCGAAATACCTACGAAACACCATATCGCAACTCTTATAACTTGATAAAGGTCATCGCACAGCTACACCCTCGCACCCTCTCACGCAATCGTATTTAGAGGCTGGTTGATGCCAGACTCGTGTTCAGCGACCTCGGAATATCCTAAAAAGCACGATTCCCCAAATCTTTCAACACAATCTACGTCATGCCTCTCCTACACCCCGCAATCGAATTCAGAGGCTGGCTGATAGCCTATTCATGTTCAGCAACCTGAAAATGCCCATAAAAATGAATAATATTGTCATCTCTCAAGTTCTTCGATCCGCTTCATGCGGCTGCCCATGACAAGCGTTGATTCAGTCACGATTTCTCATCGCTATGAATGCGACATCATCGTGGGTACTCGGTAAGGCTGTTTTCCTTTGCTTGAATTTCTCAGTTGATTCTTCGCAAGATTTTCAAATCAATCACCTCGATATTCTAGAGAAGATGCGCGTTCCTTATAAAACTATCGGAAAAACGATGCCTGAATTCGAACGCTCCAGTATATCAAGCACGTGGTGTTGTTATTGTTATGGATAACCTCATAACCTACCATTTCTCGATCGTTGATTAATTAATTGCAAAAAAATGGTCCATTACCTGGCTTCGGGTCCATGGAACTTTTTGATCAGAATTTTCCGCTCTACAACATATTTTTTCCCCAAAAAATTTAACCGCAACCCAATATCCTATCTCTGGGCGCGGGGTCCATTTCAAAATTGTATGCAGTTCTCAGGAAAAGAAACGGTCAAAATACGACAAAGTGACTCAATTTGCACAACTATAGTCAGATAGACAAAATAAATAATCATCATTGTGCACAAAACAAACGAGGACAATGTCCAAGAGTGTCTAGCCGTCGGTAAACTCTTAAGGATTTCCAAAACGCACAAAAATTGCAATATTCAGACACGCATCGCAACATCTTTGTCTATCTATATACAACACTGAGTTCCATTCCCAATTCATTTGTGCCTATTCACGCACTCTACACACATACAAATACAGTACACTTGGCGGTAGTTGATTCCGCATAGGGGAGGATGTCCGGAAATTTTCGTCGCTCTCATGCGATATAGATACACGTGTGTGCGTGTGTGTGCGCGCCGAACGAAACTTCTGTCTGCTTCTGATGCACACGCATCAGGTAGCGGAGAACAACAATCAGCAACAACAAACAGTAGCAATAAACAGCATCAGAAATTCACAGATCGAACAGACCTCTTGCTTTAGCATAGATTTACTCCATTCAATAATCAGGAACCATGCTCGAGGGATATGCTTTTTGTGAGATCTGGATACGGTTGCCGGCACATGAGAACGCGATGAGTGTCACCCGAGAATGAAGACGGGGATGGGGGATAAACACATTATAGTAAACATCACAAGTCAACAAGACAACTGCATAATAGCGACAAGCGACGAAAAAACCTTGATCGGAAGGGTCTATTCGTCGGCAATCGTCTATTCGATTTCTGATGCTGTCCAATGCTGTACAATGCTGTCTGCTGAGCTCAGTTGTTTGACGACGGGAGATCTTGCGCGCGCTCAAACCTGAATCTATATCGCATGAGGGCGACGAAAATTTCCGGACATGCTCCCCTATGCGGAAAAAATCAACTACCGCCAAGTGCACCTTTCATAAATAATGGATCAAGTAAGGTCTCACGAAAACAGTGATATTTGCAATTGACTTTGTCGTGTGAGAATTTTGAAAAAATCATCTGAAAGATCACAAAAATCTATCGATTCATGTTTTTAAACATTCATTGCGTCCTTTTTGATCGCTCGTAGTCAGCGATGAAAATCTCAAAAATTTCTCGTCCAATCAATCACCTAAAACTTTGTCGGGAGTGATCGGGATACAAAATTTCGCACGGGATCTCGTAGATCTTTTCAAAACCTACAATTTCCTTTTTTTAAAGTTCTCTCTACGACATTTCCTGTCCAAGTAACGAGCTTGGAAAGAAAACTTTGTATTACATGGACTGCTTATGGAGCTACTGAAGCTGGCGCCTGTTTCGTCTCGTCTTGCTCTACTCTAGCGCAAAAATTCATCAAAAAAAAATCATGGCACATGGTCCGACCTAAAATGATCTCATCTTTCAGAATATTTGATCAGATTCAGTCTTGGATTGGGGGCAACCCCGATCTCTCAAGTTTTATTGGGAAAATTTATTCATTTCATGTTTTGTCCTTGTAGATCACATTCAAGACAAAATCTGATCAAATATTCTGAAGGATGAGATCATTCCACGTCGGAATCATGTGCTATGATATTTTTTCGATGAATTATTGCGCTAGAATATAGCAGGGCGAGACGAAACAGGCGCCAGATTCGGTAGCTCCACAAGCGGTCCATGTAATACAAAGTTTTTTTCCCAAGCTCGTTACTTGGACAGAAAAGGTCGTAGAGAGAACTTCCAAAAGAGGAAATTGTAGGTTTTGGAAAGATCAACAAGGACCCGTGAGTACTTTTTTGATGAGATCACTCCCGACAAAGTTGTAGGTGATTGGTTGGAGGAGAAATTTTTGAGATCTTCATCGTTGACTACGAGCGATCAAAAAGGACGCAATGAATGTTTCAAACAAATGAATCGATAGCTTTTTTCGTGATCTTTCAGATGCTTTTCCCAAAATTCCTGTCCGATAGAGTATATTGGAAATATCACTGTTTAAGTGAGACCCTACTTCATCCATCATTTATGAAAGGTACTGTACGTGTTGCACACATGACCACTGGTCAACGATGGCCGATCGAGCAAGGCGAGAGAGAAGATTTTCGAAATATTACGCCAGCGCATCTGTCTCTCTCGCACTTACGCATTCATTAATCGGAGCTGAAGATAAGCTCAACCGATCACGAGCGGCTGCAAATGCGCGATGTAAACAATGACTATATATAGCGCGCGAGCTGTTGTGTTGCAGCCCCATACCACGGGACGCCAAAATGTCGCGATAAGCTAACTGAATATTTTCAAGGTTTTCATCAATCGAATCGAAAATCAGATCGAAAACTACACGAAATGATCAAATTATATGCATTTGGATATCTGTGGAGCAGTAAGATATTGCACACGGGAAATGAGCAGAAAGCATCGAATAATAAGGCAAAATCACGAATGGACAAGTGTCCAAAACCAGAACGTGAAAAATTTTGTGTGGCGAGTCAACCTACGCGCAAGAAATAGACTCGTCCGCACACCGAAGTCGGAGCGTGATGGGGAAGTATTGTCCAGCACAGATGACAAGGCTTTTATATAACTTTTTTAGACCACGCACTGATTGTTCCACACTGCACTCACTATGTACACTTATAATCTTATATACACAAGAAGCAATATTCGAGTGCTACTCTCCCCGAAAATCAGAATTTGAACTTGGGCGCAATATGACATTTTGCCAACAAATTGGACAAATTTTGACTGATTTCACTCAAACTTACAGCACCTTGGTTGGGCGCCATGTGACGGTTTCGGTGACTCGTCACTCGCAGGCGGAGCCTGCTTATATTTGAGAAGCTCGGGGAGTGAGCGATTGCTGTAATTGTTTAAGAAATTAGGGGAAGGGAGCACTGAATAAGCACACACTCGATTGAAATTAAGAATGAAAGGGCATATATTCGAGGAGCTATTTACAGATCGGTCCGCTGACCGTTAAGGTGAATCAAGCCCGAGCGAGATTATCGAGGGTGCATTTGGGAGGATACAATCTATGAGCCCAGGATGGGGAGAGAGAGATTCACGAGAGGCACCCACAATTATAATTGGCTTTGATGCAGGTTGGTCACTCGATCTCAGATCGGGCACCAGCCCTTGCAGCTCACGGCGTTCAGGCAGCTCGCGATTGTCCCAGACGATGACAATTTTGATCATAGACCACTGCCCAGAGTATATGAAATACGCGCACCGGAGCACCGGCTGAATCGTGCCGAGGACGGGCTTCGGGCGGTGTGGACAACGCGCACGAGAATAAACTCGATATGCGCGTGCGAGCGCTCCGGAAGGTCACGACGGAGTGTATAGGGAGAGGCTGCTGGCCGGAGCATCATTGACTCGCGTCAGGGGCGGCTGAATATATGGGGCGCGCGGGCCCAACTACTGTGCCATCGCTCTGTCTCTCTCCCTCTCACCTTGTTACCAGCTGCCACGTCCCACGCCTTGCGCACAATCTCCATTCCTCATTCCCTCTCCTACACCATAGCCTTGGGTGGCCCACAAGCCCGAGCAGTTCGTCACGCCACCGCCAGGTGGCGTCCATCCTCGCCCGCTATCAAAACAGGGCACCGTGTTTTCAAGACCGGTGCTTCAACCAACTTCCACGACAGCCCCTCCGGCTGGACTTCTACAGCACTGTCGTGCTCGGGAGACCACCGGACGGGTACCCACACCCAGGTCCACTTCTACAGCGCTGCCGCGCTCGGGAGTATTCTCACCTAGTGGCAGTCCACATCCGTCCCTCGGGCTGATGTTTGCAGCTTCTTCGGCACAACGCGGCCGGGAGCTTTTACGCCGCTCGGGCGGACTCATCACATCGGAGACTACCATCAACCCAGGACCTCCCGGATATTCGCGACGAACTGGATGTCCATTCCCACAGCACCACCTTGCTGCGTGGCTGAGGCCCCAGCACACCAGTTGCCGAGCGACCGCTCCAACGCCCTCATCACCGATCCAGAGATGCGCACGCTCTGAATCATCCACCTGCTGTCGAGATGTTCATTCTCACAGCACTACCTCACTGCGCGGCCGATGCCCCAGCAAACCGCTGTCGAGCGATCGCTCCAACGTCCATGACTTCATCTCGGAGTTGCACACTCCGCATCATCCGGCTGCCATTGAGCTGTTCTCGCTGTCCAAAAGGGCAGAGTTTCGAGAATCTGGCACTCAAGAGACCAACTCGCTGCGCAGCTAGTGCCCCAGCATTATACACTCGTCGAGCGACCGCTCCAACTTCCTTCACTTCCTAACGGATCATACGCAAGGCTCTTCAAAATCCGGGCATGTTACCAGCTGCCACTTCCTACGCCTTGCGCACAATCTCCATTCCTCATTTCCTCTCCTACACCATAGCCTCGGGTGGCCCACAAGCCTGAGCAGTTCGTCACGCCACCGCCAGGTGGCGTCCATCCTCGCCCGCTATCAAAACAGGGCACCGTGTTTTCAAAACCGGCACCTCAACCAACTTCCACGACGGCCCCTCCGGCTGGAAATCTACAGCACTGTCGTACTCGGGAGACCACCGGATGGGTACCCACACCCAGGTCCACTTCTACAGCGCTGACGCGCTCGGGAGTGTTCCGACCTAGTGGCAGTCCATATCAGTCCCTCGGGCTGATGTTTGAAGCTTCTTCGGCACTAACGCGCCTGGGAGCTCTTACGTCGCTCGGGCGGACTTCTTCACGTCGGAGACCACCCTCTACCCAGGATCACACGGAACCCGAAGCTCGAGGCGAATTCTACGGACCCAGCACGACCATGGACGACAACATCTACTAGCCGGCCCCCAGGGATCGGAGTCACAACCCAAGGAGACGGGATCCGCCAGTCACTCACTCTCCACAACGCGCTCGCTGGAGCAGGCGATGCTGGCCCCAATGGCGCGCTTCCCACACTTGGGGCTTCGATGAAGGTTGCAGGAGCAACTTCCACGCTGGTTGGTCCATTCCTGATCAGCTTCCTGGGACATCGCCAAGGACAACGGGCCTCCGTGACCACCTCACTGCGACATCAGCCCTTTTCAGGACTAACCTTCAAACCCAAATCGGCCCTTTCCAAGGCCACAAACCTTCTAACGTATGAACCACTGTTGTGGCCCACCCAATTGCCTCGTGACGCAAGCCATCCCGGTAACAACCTGACTAAACTATGCAGCAACTCTTCTCGTGCTCAAACTGTAAAATAAAGTGTTATTATCACAATATTCGGTCCAGGGAGAGAGGAAGACGAACTGACTCGGCCATCACAATATATGACTCGATGTTCCACTATTAGTGAAAATGCAAGTCACAAGTACAATGAGAACATAGATTTTGAATAAGATCAATCAAAAAATGGATAATTCAGGTATGAAGGCAATGAGATTCATGAGGAACATTATTTATCATCTCAAATTCATATCTTCGACGTATAAATTTGATGAAACATTACCTGTGCAGGTGTGCGGTGCGCAAGGTTGTGCATGATTTCACTAACGTTCAGATTTTAGTGCGTAGAAGTGGAACTATGCGTGAAAGTAACTCCGCGCACAGTTTTAAAGTGCGCAAAGTTCTTGAAATTGTGCGCAAAGTAAAATCTGTGCGTAAATGGTACATCAAGCAACAAAGGCACAGAGAAAATTTACGCACAAATTCCCGGAATGAGTGCGTGAAATTAAACTTTGTGCACAGTCGTAACTCTTGCGGAGGCGCAGAGGGCGCAAGGTACTTTTACGCACGGTTTACCGTGCGCAAAGTTACAACTGTGCGTGGGAGTTCACTTTTACGCACGAAAATTTCGGGAACGAGTGCGTAAGATTGCGCCCAAATTGCTTACGATACTTTTTGATCGTCTGTGCGCAAATGAGTCATTTGCACACTGTTTTTTTGCTTTTCATTTGCTCACAGAAGATCAAAAATCATAGTATGACACTCGGGCGCAATGGTTTTCGCTTTCTCGTGACTATTTAGACCCTCGCCTGCGGCTCGGGCCTAAAAAAGTCACTCGAAGTGCGAAAACCATCGTTTGCGCCCTTGTATCATCATATACTATTTTGATACATCTGTGCTGAAAGTCGGTGTCCGGTCCATACCACCGAAGTCAGTGGAGGGCGCGAAGAAAGGAGGAGCGGGGTCCAGGGGCGGAGCCACCCACTTGGAAAAAAATTCTGAAGAATGGATAAAAAAAAAGATATCTTGAACCAGCTCATAAACAAAATACGATGATAGAATTCATCTTGAATATCGTAATCTCAATGCAAAAAAGTAACTCCGTGGAATATTCCAACTTCCGTTCGCATTTGAAGTATTGAAGGTGGGAAATTAGTGACGTCACGTGATTCATGTAATTCCAAATATCCTGATCCTGTCAGAACGTAGTAGTTTACTCGAATGCATTGGTTCATGAAAAGCTGGATTGCATTTGAAAATGTCTTTGATGAAACATATGGGAAACTGAGTAAAATTGTTCTTGATATAGAAACTACATTAATACACAATATATTTCTACCGATGACCAACATTCCTCATATTCATGATTATTTAGTGATATAACTTGCAAAATCTCATTGAATGCCGCCTGACCTACGAATCTTCGTGTACACTGATAATCTTGTACATCAAGACCCGATGAGGACAGTATCTGTCCTCGTCTTCACTTGAATTTCCTTCACATTTGGGGTAAACGGCGAATTTTTGCCCTGTTGTTAAATTTCCAACTTGTATGCGACAATGAGTCTGGTATCACAAATCCAAAGAGAATCGGCTCAAGTTGGAACAAAAATGTACTCATAGTGTATATTAGGAGGTGATCAGCCACTCTATCAATCTCAACAGTCGGGTTGCAAGGCTACCGCATACCCGTGATTCGAATTGCACTATCTTTCACTTCAACTTCGTGGGTACCGATCCACAAAAAGGTCGGAGGAATTAGATAAAAACCGGAATCATCGTTTGCTTCTCTGTGATCAGCCTTTTCTGCCGTGAAAATCGGAATCGGGAAACGGTTGAATGGTCTTTTTTACGCATAGATTTCACTTTGCGCACTATTTCAGTACATTTCGATACAAGGGTGTGAAACGTTTTATTCGCGTCCGATTATGGGAATAATAGGTTTTACGCCCGTTTGTCTAACTATACTTTCTGATGAACTGTGAGTAAGAGTGGACAAACTATGCGCAAATTGCACTTACACGCACAGTCTATCGGAGAGTTACTTTTCTGCACGCGTCACGGCACGAGTGTGGAGCACTTCCACCCGTGTCGCGTATACTATTTTTTGTGCTGAGTGCGGAATCCTGTCTCTCGTTTTCAAATTCGAGTGATTCCAGAAGAACTTCCGATGCATAAGCATCATATCTGATGAAACTCCAACAGTACTTTGCGTAGAATTCAATTTCGATAGAGATCTCCAAACGAGACTATCGATCAATTTCCTCGGTACTGTTTTCTTCATCATACCCAGGCTGCGACAAGTAACTTGGTGTACTTTCAGGATCACCTGCAAAGATTCGTATATATTCTTCAAAATTTCCCCAGGCGATCTCGGGTGGTCATCAGCTTTGAATTTTGGTAGGTTTTTAGAAATAAAAAAATCAAAATTTTAAAAATTCAAAAGTAGACCGGTTTACCTGCCGTCGCTCAATCTGGTCACTCTACGAAAATCTCGAAGAGAGCTGTCGAAAATTTTGTCACAGTTGTTTATGGGAATGGCCTAAATATTGTTGGAGGTCTTGCAAGATATCATAGGGCTCTCAGAACTCCACTAGAATTGAGGTAAGCATACCCAACATGCCCCTATATGTCGATCTCAGGAATGGCACTCCAGGACACTAGTTGGCTTTCTTGCAATTTTTTTCACAATCTCTATATTGGAATGTGAGGGAAGAAGTGATTGAAACCGACCCCGAATGATTCCTGCAAGGGAAATTTGAAAAGGATTTTTCATATTTGCTCTTGTACAAATAGCATTTCGCCGAGGAAATCGCGTTCAGTAAAACCGTCGCCAAAATCTCCGATCCAACCAATCTCACTATATCCTCAGGCACTCGATTTTTTCTTATCTTTGAGACTTTTCAAATCCTTTACTTAAATGTGCAATATTCCAATCAGGAGCTACTTCATGTGCAAAACATAAGGATGATTGGTAAAACATGGAACCGAACATCCGAGTTTACTCAACTTGCCTCCATGTGCTTATCTCAAAAGGGCGTGCAGTAATCACGTCAGAGTAGATTGTAGGTGATGTTTTGAAATGTCAAGAATCTCCAAAAGTGGTTGTACGCCGTAGAAAACGATTTTATGCACTCCATCGCGGATTTACATCGTCTTGGGGCATATGAAACAGCTCACCTACAGTTGATCGAAATCAGACTCACTTTGAAAGTTTTAAAACAAGATCTGGAAGGGGTACGTTGAAGAATGTTGAGGGAGACTCTCGGGTAGACTAGAGTTGTTGAGAAGATGGATTGATGGGGGCGAGTTGGGCACACCTTTCTGCAAACTCGCGAATTATCACTTCCTGTGATGATTGTCATAGCTCAACTCTTGTGAGTCGAGATCAGCTTGATCTTGAGCTGAAGTACGTCGGAAGATATTGAGGTGGGGCACAACTATCGGCAAAACGGTTCAAGTGAGGTATGGTGGGTACACTCTCTCTTATTCAAGGGAGTCGCGGGTGCCGAGGGGGGAGGAGCGGGATGGATGCAACCCCTGGCGGGGCCCGAGAGGCAAAGCCTCCGGTAAGAGTGTGGGGGGCGAAGCCCCCTACCTGAAACAAAACTTCTGCAAATGGGTATGAGGAAGATGTGTTGAACATTTCTCTCATTCCAAAATACAATCCCCACAACCGTTCCGAAGAGCTGTAATATTATAGTTGCGAGAATGAATAAACCACGTAGAATGTGTAGATCTCGAGTGAATACTGAAATTATTAAGTGTCATCTGTGACTTTGTTTGATTCGTTTCAAATTCAACATTCCAGAATTCTTGATCTTCATCACGAGCCTCGCATACAATTGGGATGTGACATCAAGGTCAAACATGGTGGTCGCATGTCTCGAGCTCAACACGGGTCTGTTACTAGACAGCGCCATCTACGACGAATCGAGAGTTACTGCATGCCCCCTGAATTCAACACGGATGTCACATCCCACAGGGATTAGATATAGTTATCGGGTTGAATAACACAGGCGTAGAATGGCTACCGTTGCATCTAGACTGAGCATTGGTAGGGTTAGGGCATTTGTATCATTCAAACGAGTCACTGCGCTAGCAATGGTCACGAGCCGTTAGCGGTCCGTCTCTATGTTCTACGTTCGCCTCGTGTTTCTATAGCGTGCTATTGACACGTTCAAGTTGACGCATGATCTCATCGTGAACTGATCAATATTTTAATACTCACAAGTAACTAACTCAAGTTTCTATTTCCTCAAATATCTCTTACGTACGTTGTATATCAACCATAGAACTTTCATCAAAAACTCGCTATTAAGTCAACCCGAAAATGATGTAGAGAGCTCAAAGAGCGCGCATTGCCTATAAGACGCCGACATCAATTTGCGAAGAATCAAACGTTGATTTCTCGGCTCACAGGTAATACCTATCTTGAAAATTCAGTGTGAGTCTCATATATTATGAGCGAGTACTTTGAATTTTATCAAAATCTCGCTATCAATTCTCTACCAAAGGAACCTTCTTAATGGATGACTAATGACCAGAAAGAATTTGAGACACAATATTATGAAAGCGTCCGCATGCACGGAATGCTCAATCTAGACCCAACGGCGGCCATCTCCGAGTAATAAACGTCTGTATCACGGCAACTCGATGAGTATGTCCAATTCCTGATGAATGCTGCAGAAGGACGCATGATACAAGTGCATCACACTTGATTGAGAACTTGGACCAAATCATGCGAAGAGTATTGCTTTGATAAATATTCCCAAATGATTCGACCGATATATATCGTTCGTAATCTCCTCCCAACCAGAAAAAGAGTTCCCACGGATTGCTGAGTAGTCTAGAGAAGCCAAGCTATCACAGAGTTTGCAAAATAATCGCAAGAAGACTGGAATTCTCCCTAAAAATCGAGGAACTTGGAAGAACCGGAAACATACAGTGATCCCGATTATTGCCTAATGACAGATAACCGTTCGGCGTAAGCTCCCGAGAAGCCGTGCGGAAAAGTTACTTCTCGATACACTGTGCGTAAAAGTGCACTCTGCGCACAGTTTGTCGACTTTTACTCACAGTGTATCGGAAAGATTAGTTAGATACACGGGCGTGGAACCTATTATTCGCATCTTCGTGATGATTCCAACCTTTGCCCGCGGCTCGGGCCGTAAACCCATCACTCAGACGCGAATAAAACGTTTTACACCCTTGTACTGCTCGGCTTGTACTTCCCGTATCCATTTCCGCACGCAAAACTGTGCGGAAATGTGACTTTCTGGTCATCTGTGCGCAAATGAGTCATTCGCACACTGTTTGTCGCTTTTCATTCGCTCACAGAAGATCAAAATTCGTAGATTTTGCACCGAGATTATGAGGTTGTAGCTCGCTTCTGAGCGATTGGTTTCCGGCCCAAGCCGCAGGCGAGGGTCGAAAGGATCGCTCGGAAGCGGGGAACCTCCATAGACATAGAAGTATAGACTGCCGGTCCCGTATCTTCGTCGTTGACATCGAGGCTCCCCAATGAAAGTGAGAGAGACGCAACATAGGAATGGCATGTTAAAAGCGTGCGCCTTGAAGCATGCCGTCTCTCTCACTCTCACGCAAAGGCCTATCTGTCGATGACAACGGCGAGTATACGGGACCAGCAGTCTATACTTCTATGTCTATGGGAACGTCGTGATCGAGGCGCGAATGCTATTTTACGCAATTTTGTAAGCACCCAAACATCGGGAAATTTCATAAGATATAGTATGATACTCGGGCGCAACGGTTCTCGATTCCTCGTGACTATTTTGACCCTCGCCAAGGGCTCGTTCCTAGAAGAGTCACTTAAAGTCCGAAAACCATCGCTTGCGCCCTTGTATCATAATATACTACTAGCGTAATGCCTCGCATTGCCCGGCTTGTAAATGCTTCCGAGAGGCGTATTGGACTCTGAAA
Source organism: Eretmocerus hayati (assembly GCA_029851415.1). Lineage (NCBI taxonomy): Eukaryota > Metazoa > Arthropoda > Insecta > Hymenoptera > Aphelinidae > Eretmocerus > Eretmocerus hayati. The sequence goes on from CM056744.1 coordinate 48,457,088, forward strand.
AGGTTTCGGTGAATCTAAAAAAGACTAAATATTCATTCGAATTCAGTTGTTGATCATGGATGTCATTAAAACTTTCTCCATTTGCACAATGTGATCTTTCGAATCTAATAAATAGTCTGCCGAGTTCTGTTGAGATGGAATGTCCAATTTCGATGAGATCCAAGTTTGACTATCTGTGTGACATTATTCGAAGATTGTACATAGACATAGGCTTTCTGACCCCAAAATGTTGTTCCACAATGTAATTGATTGTACGTCATCTCAATTCATCATTTCATCTGTGTTCTAAATTTCTTCATCGTCTCAAACTTATATAACTCGTCGAAATATCATGTGATCGAAATTAGTTGAATTCTATGAGCTATTCCTTTTTCCAATGGATTTCAAACAATACGCACTTGCTCATCGTAAGGTTGAATATTCCAACTCCGAAATAACATTGAAGAACTTCTCGTTAGCAACGAATCTGGAACCATTGCAGAGATGAGGAATATAGTCCAGATCCCCAGAATTTAGAGTGAAAAATCTTCGAATAATGTTACACGAATAATAACTGAACGCAAATCTCATCAAAGTTGGACATTTCTTTCTCAATAGAACTGAAAAGACAGATTGTTAGATTTGAAAGATCACATTGTGCGAACCAAAAACAACTTGGAAACATGAATGATCAACCATGGGATTCGAATGGAAATCAAGTCTTTTTTTCGATTTATAAGAACATTCCCAGAGTTCTATACACCCCTCTGGAGCATTTACAAGCCGAGCGATGCGAGGCATTACGCTAGTCACCCATGGAGCCCCATCTCAAAAGACCAATCAACAGCAAAGTTGTAGAGATATTATCAATTTCAAGATACTGATCTCAATTTTCGGCTCCAAGTTGGATATTCGCATAACTCCGATACAAAGTCGATCTGGGCTGAACAAAAAGCACTTATCACCTCATTTTAGTTGTAGAATCAAATACTCCATCACGGAGGGAATTCAATTTCCTGGCCTTCCACCATTGGTCGGTCTTAACTGATATAATCCAGTTCAAATGTTTAATCGACTACTGTGGTACTTTTTTCCTGGCCCATGTTGTATCGAAATTGATTTCAACAGACCTAGAAACAACTGCAAAGGCAAGAAGTGTCTGCGATGACAAATGAGCCAGACTATGAGTTGTTCAATTAATCTCATTCAACTATCACAACCAGGTCCAGTTATCGCACTCTACAGAATCATTTATTATTCGAAAATAAACCGCTCCCTGATGGACATGAACTCTCATAACGATTAACATAAATTTACAATAATGGCCAGAAGATGCATTATATAATAATCAGGAATACTCTTAGTAACATGGGTATGTCGTAATAATTAGAGAATCAATCTCACAATTCCACCAACTATCTCCCAACAATGCACTGAGTCTCGAGAACTTCCTACAAGCTCCACTCCTCAGACTCGATATGACTTGGAGTGCGCTTCCACACTCAGCTTCCTCTAATTCGATTCATGCCATGCGCTGGGTTACTTCTTCCTATCGACAATTGTTCAAGGAATGATGGGTTTAGAGGGAAATGTCTGGAATACTCTTTTATTTCGAATAAGATAATGACCCGAGTTGCATATTTATTTTTAATAATTCGATTCCTAGTTCAAAGTTATGCTGGACTGTTATAAACGAACTCGCTCTTTGCAACGGAATATGTAAAATCCAACAATCCATCGCTTTAATCATATAGTAAATGTCAAATGCAACATTTTTTGTTTGATAATTCTTCTTCTCCAAACAAAACTCCTCTACTTTATCTTCATAACAAAAATTATTATTTTTAAAAAAAATTCACCCGGATTTCCAGACCGGAATTGAAATATTTGTAATCAGCGAGTCGAGACTAATCGATAACAAGAAAAACTGCGTGCCAACCTCGTTTTTGGTACAGAACCTATGGCTGGCTGATAGATTAGAGGGGATAGTTTTTACTCGTATGTCACGAGAGGGAATAATTGTACTTTACAACAGCGTGCCGTGCGAAGGACTTATGCTATTTTCTATCATTGGAGCGAGTACACGCTAACTTTTTGTTCGCAGCCGGGACTGAAAAGGGCGCTTTAGTCACCCTATACTAGGAAATTTTATTTAACAGATTTTCAGAAGACAACAAAAGGAGTCTGCATACATCTTTCTATATAAAACTTTCGTGTATACAGTAACCCATGTTCCTTCCGTCACTTCCCACAAATTCAACACTACGGTAATCCTGGAGAAAGATACTTCAGTAACGTTGACATGATACTTCCTATTAAAGAGTGTGTGTCGAACAAAAAGTGTATCTCTTCAAGATCATTGAGAAGTTGATCTACACATTCTCCTATCAAATGCGTTCCCATCGTGGTAGGGGGCCAAAACCGTGAAAAATAACGTGAAAGTACGAATATACTCTTGCTAAACTGGTGGAACTTCTTATACGGAAAAATGTGCAGATACCTTCTTTGTTGGTTTTCCCGAGATCTACAAAAAATACCCAGACATTTTTTGCAGTAAAGTGCAATCTCTTGAAGTTATGGAACCAAAACTGAGAATGATAACAAAGAAAATATGAAAATACTCTCGTTACGGGAATGGAACGTCTTGTACGGGAAAATTTGTAGATTTCTTTCTTGATCATTTTTCAAAGATCTGCAAAAAGTTGCTCCAGACTTTTTGCGATATAATGCACTCCTCTTGAGTTATCGAGGATGGAAGACTAGAAAATTTCGACGAGGAGCACTTTTTCGAATAGAATTGGAAAGTTTCAGAGATTACAATTATAATTATTGTCAGATTTTGTCAGTACAGATGCTTAGGACCATATCCAACCCAAATCCTCTCCTCGGGTGACAAGAGTATGTTCGCTTACTTCCAAAACGTACGTGATCGTATGAAATCGCACCATATAAGTGGGTTTCCAAGATCCCCAGGGTCTAAATTCAAAAGACACATTCATCTATATCATCCATCGCCATGAAAACCAACCTTCAGAAGATAAATGAAAGAGCCATCTGTCCATATTGCGTTGTGCCATCAATTTTATTGTGTTTTCCAACCGATTCACGCACCACTTTTCTCGCGTCAGACTTGCGATTAGTTTTCTTCTACAATAGGCACACTCGTTCGGCTCAGGGCATTTCGTTTGTGACACTCAGACGATGGATTTTCCGTGGTTCCGATGGGGAAAAGAGGATAGGTCTTATGGGTAATGCTGTGTGAATGCGAAAACTAAAAAAAGATCGAATCACGGGTTCCCATTGGGAACACCTCCTTGAAACTTCTTTATCGATGGGCACACGTATCTGCGTCTGGCTTTGTGATAGTGTGGTATAATGGGATGGTGTTCGATGAGTAATAAAAATTTTTTATGATAGGATCTTTTGAGTTACACGCTGAAGAATGCTCCCGATGGTAGTGAATACCACGCACTTACTCTCACGAGAAGCCTATCATTCCCTGATTCTGAAACCTTTAGTGAATAGGTAGGCACTAAGTAATATTTGAGACTGAATCTTGGCACTATTTGGACCATGTTTGAGCATTGAGGACAAGCATTTTGGTACAGACGGAGCGTATAGCCTTGCATACCACGCCATTTTTCAGTTGGCGGAATTACCCATATAATATTTTATCTCTAATATATATATATTTCTATTAATAAAACGCTGTCTTTGAAGTCTTAAGCCGGACCTAAACCCTAACTTTCCTGATCCTAGTAAATCCCTCAGTTACAATACCTCCAAAAGAATTGTTCGACATCTGTACGAGCAATATCACCGGATGCTATAATCATCTGCATTTGAACCCATAATTAAACGGAGCAATGAATAACTTTGATGGGTAAGCGCCAGTCGGTATGATTCATCATATAAATAACTCAACGTACTCACAAGTGTCCACTGGGAATTGTATGAGCCTAGTCAGAATATGAAGACAATCACAAAATAACTCAGCCGAGCTGCAGGAGTAGGTATTCGCGAAACATAAAAGGGTCATAACCCCATTTGAATTATTCATCAGACATTCATTCATCTACACAGAGAAGAACGTCTGATTCTCTGTCCGGAACTAAATGTATTCTAGCCTAAATCGCAATAAATGAACTTGAACGCAAGAACATGAAAATACACACACATCTTACAGAAGTTAGTTATACCGCGCACCGCCGATAACGAGTACTATTGATATACAGTATGTCCAAAAAGTACCGGACCCCCCCCCCCCGTATCTTCTCAGGGTTACGTCGTGCAAAAAAATGTTCGATACAAAAGTTGTTGGATATCAAATGGAGGTTCAGATGTGCCCCCCCAAATTCCCCCAAAACCCCCCCAATTCGCCCCATCGGGGCTAACTTTGAATTTTCAAATGGAAACCCCCATTTTTGACGTCCGATTCTGAAAGGACGAAAAATTTTACGTCCAGATCAGTCTTTGTGACATTTGTCAAGGTGACCCCTAGGGGTGAATGGGGGTCATAATAACCTACGAAGTACCGGACCCCCCGTATCTTCGCAGGGTTACGTCGTGCAAAAAAATGTTCGATACAAAAGTTGTTGGATATCAAATGGAGGTTCAGATGTGCCCCCCCAAATTCCCTCCAAACCCCCCAATTCGCCCCATCGGGGCTAAGTTTGAATTTTCAAATGGAAACCCCATTTTAGCCGTCAGATTCTTGGAGAACGAACAATTTTACGTCCAGGTGAGTCTTTGTGACATTTGTCAAGGTGACCCCTAGGGGTGGATGGGGGTCATAATAACCTACGAAGCACGGGACCCCCGTGACCTCCCCGTGACTTCTTACGGAGAAATAATAATTCAGACATGCTGATGTGAAACTGTACATTTTATTACATTGAATTATCATAAAGAGCATGATTCATCTACAACATGAGTGGTTATTCACACGTTTATTCACAATAACGATAGAGCACACAAGTTCCGAGATCCGAGAATCACGGTTACATTGGGTTGCAATCTTTGAGCGAGTGTCTCAAGTTAAATGTTCGAAATGAGCTCCTTCTACTGCTTGGCAATGAGCGAGTCTGTGATAAAACGCATCTGTGACATTCATCAACATTTCTCGGGATATTTGTCCCATTTCATGGATTATCCTCCGACGGAGTTCTCCAAGATCGGCTGGTCTCGTTGTGTATATCCTCCCTTTCAAGTAACCCCACAAGAAGTAGTCGAGAGGGTTCAAATCAGGAGACCGAGGTGACCATTCAATTGGTCCTCTTCTTCCAATCCATCGCCCTGGGAATACTCCGTCAAGATATTGACGAACTGACCGAGCATAATGAGGTGGAGCTCCATCTTGTTGGAAGAACACCAGATTGAAACTATCCCCAGCGATGTGTTGAATTGCAGGGACGATCTGTTGCCGAAGCATGTTCTCGTATTTCTCCCCGTTCAAGTTCCCTTCGATAAAGAAGGGACCAATCAATTGTCCGTTGAAGATAGCAGCCCAAACGTTCAACTTTTGTGGGTGCTGCGTCCAATGATGCGAGGATGGGGAGAGAATAGACGAGGGTACAAGCAAGTAGTTCAGATGTTCAATAGAGAATTCCGGGGCGAGGTTAACAAAATCAGCAAGAGTACCGTTATTCGTACAATTAGTCGTTTCGAAGTTACTGGTTCAGTTAAAGACCGGCCAAGATCAGGAAGACCCAAAACAGCGACAAATGATGATACTTCATTAGATATCCTCCAGTCCTTTGTTGAGGATCCTCATCTGTCTATACGTCATGCTTCCCAAGAATATGGAATTTCAAAAGGATCAGTCCATAAGGTGCTGAGAGCAAGTCAGTGGCATCCCTATAAAATTCAATACCATCAAGAACTGTCTGAAGAAGGTTTTGATCGGCGAGTTGAAATGTCTGAGATCTTGATGGGCATGATCGTTCAGAACCCTAGATTACCTTATTTCATCGTTTTCTCTGATGAAGCATGTTGTCAACTAGATGGTGAAGTAAATAAGCAGATTTTTCGATATTGGAGTGGCGATAATCCCCAATGGATGAGTGCAAATAAGACGCAGCACCCACAAAAGTTGAACGTTTGGGCTGCAGCCTTCAACGGACATTTGATTGGTCCCTTCTTTATCGAAGGGAACTTGAACGGGGAGAAATACGAGAACATGCTTCGGCAACAGATCGTCCCTGCAATTCAACACATCGCTGGGGATAGTTTCAATCTGGTGTTCTTCCAACAAGATGGAGCTCCACCTCATTATGCTCGGTCAGTTCGTCAATATCTTGACGGAGTATTCCCAGGGCGATGGATTGGAAGAAGAAGACCAATTGAATGGTCACCTCGGTCTCCTGATTTGAACCCTCTCGACTACTTCTTGTGGGGTTACTTGAAAGGGAGGATATACACAACGAGACCAGCCAATCTTGGAAAACTCCGTCGGAGGATAATCCATGAAATGGGACAAATATCCCGAGAAATGTTGATGAATGTCACAGATGCGTTTTATCACAGACTCGCTCATTGCCAAGCAGTAGGAGGAGCTCATTTCGAACATTTAACTTGAGACACTCGCTCAAAGATTGCAACCCAATGTAATCGTGATTCTCGGATCTCGGAACTTGTGTGCTCTATCGCTATTGTAAATAAACGTGTGAATAACCACTCATGTTGTAGATGAATCATGCTCTTTATGATGATTCAATGTAATAAAATGTACAGTTTCACATCAGCATGTCTGAATTATTATTTCTTCGTAAGAAGTCACGGGGAGGTCACGGGGGGGTCCCGTGCTTCGTAGGTTATTATGACCCCCATCCACCCCTAGGGGTCACCTTGACAAATGTCACAAAGACTCACCTGGACGTGAAATTGTTCGTTCTCCAAGAATCTGACGTCTAAAATGGGGTTTCCATTTGAAAATTCAAAGTTAGCCCCGATGGGGCGAATTGGGGGGTTTGGAGGGAATTTGGGGGGGGGGGGCACATCTGAACCTCCATTTGATATCCAACAACTTTTGTATCGAACATTTTTTTGCACGGCGTAACCCTGAGGAGATACGGGGGGGTCCGGTACTTCGTAGGTTATTATGACCCCCATTCACCCCTAGGGGTCACCTTGACAAATGTCACAAAGACTGATCTGGACGTAAAATTTCTCGTCCTTTCAGAATCGGACGTCAAAAATGGGGGTTTCCATTTGAAAATTCAAAGTTAGCCCCGATGGGGCGAATTGGGGGGGGGGGTTGGGGGAATTTGGGGGGCACATCTGAACCTCCATTTGATATCCAACAACTTTTGTATCGAACATTTTTTTGCACGACGTAACCCTGCGAAGATACGGGGGGTCCGGTACTTCGCAGGTTATTATGACCCCCATTCACCCCTAGGGGTCACCTTGACAAATGTCACAAAGACTGATCTGGACGTAAAATTTCTCGTTCTTTCAGAATCGGACGTCAAAAATGGGGGTTTCCATTTGAAAATTCAAAGTTAGCCCCGATGAGGCGAATTGGGGGGGGGGGGTTTGGAGGGAATTTGGGGGGGCACATCTGAACCTCCATTTGATATCCAACAACTTTTGTATCGACCTTTATTTTGCACGACGTAACCCTGAGAAGATACGGGGGGGGGGGGGGTCCGGTACTTCGTAGGTGATTATGACCCCCATTCACCCCTAGGGGTCACCTTGACAAATGTCACAAAGACTGATCTGGACGTAAAATTTCTCGTCCTTTCAGAATCGGACGTCAAAAATGGGGGTTTCCATTTGAAAATTCAAAGTTAGCTCCGATGGGGCGAATTGGGGGGGGGGGGGGTTTGGGGGAATTTGGGGGGGGGCACATCTGAACCTCCATTTGATATCCAACAACTTTTGTATCGAACATTTTTTTGCACGACGTAACCCTGCGAAGATACGGGGGGTCCGGTACTTCGCAGGTTATTATGACCCCCATTCACCCCTAGGGGTCACCTTGACAAATGTCACAAAGACTGATCTGGACGTAAAATTTCTCGTCCTTCCAGAATCGGACGTCAAAAATGGGGGTTTTCATTTGAAAATTCAAAGTTAGCCCCGATGGGGCGAATTGGGGTGGTTTTGGGGTAATTTGGGGGGGGGGGGGCACATCTGAACCTCCATTTGATATCCAACAACTTTTGTATGGAACATTTTTTTGCACGACGTAACCCTGAGAAGATACGGGGGGGGGTCCGGTACTTTTTGGACATACTGTATATGTTAAAGCACCAATGCGACGCTGAAGAAATGAGTTGTGAATTGCATCTCTCTATACATGAGAATATGTATAGAAAACTCTATTCCCGGTCCGCCTTCCCAATGACAGAAAATTGAGAAGACTATCACAGACGTGGTAAGAGGGGAGTCTATTACCCCGCGCTCATCAACCAGTCTTCAATCGTCTTCGACCCCTCCCAAACGCGCAACTACGAAACGAAAGGAGAATGTATATAACGTCATGCCCATGAGAGAGAGGTGGGGGGAATCCATGGAATGCGCGCTCGCTGGATAGTCTGCAGTCTCTCATTAGCGCTCTTCGCGGGCGCGTGGGCGCGCTGGAAGCCGGAATAACCTCATAGTGGAAACAAAGTGTCGAGGTGCCCGGTTATACGCGCGCAGCCACAACCAAGAGCAAGGATCTGCAGCGGAATTGGGTAAGTCGTAACTCTTATACTCATTTTTTCTCGATATAAATTCATGAATGTACCGGTAGATATATGACACGCATAGTCCAGACGATATAAAAACCTTCGGAATCCCTCAAATCGTCGAAGAATTTTGTTCGTGCATTTTTATTAGAAGTATGAAGATTTTTGCGCAATTCCCGGTAAAAGAATAGGAAAAATCGAAAAATTTGAATTTCTCCCACGATTTCGGTAGGGAAGGAAAAAAATGGGGGATTTAATTTCTTCCGCGATTCCGGAAAAACGACGAGATGAGGGATGGGAGAAAAAATTATATCGCGATTTTGTTGAAACCAAAAGGAGAAAATCAATTTTACTTCGAACTTTTTCCGCGAATAATCGCAAAAATATCCCATTGTGGGGCATTGAGAGTCTCATCTCAGTTGAGAGCGATTTTCATGAAGCTTTAAAATACATAAAATCGTTTGAATACATGATACTACAGAAACTAATTTTTCGTTCCCCTTCTCCAATGCCAGCAGGACAGAGAAACCTACAGACGAGGTGGGAGACAAGATCCCTACCCCCCGTTCATGAATCATCGTTCAGTCGCCTGCAGCTCCTCTCAGACGCACAGCTACGCGACAGAAGGAGCACGCACATAACAACGTGCCGGTAGCAGCAGAGGGGGAAGACGCCATGGAGTACGCGCTCGCTGAAAGGTCTGCAGTCTCTCACCAGCGCTCTCCGCGGGCGAACGGGCGCGCTGTAATTCCAACCATTTTCACATTGGCCGAGTCTACATGAGAGCGCGAGCGGGGCCCAAGAGCGCTCTCGCGGGTTGCATTCGCTCTCGCCGCTCAATAGCGCAGGTTTTTTTATATGATAAAATTTGTGCGAAGACTGACGGGGTAGTCTAGCACTACAGAAACACAATTCTAACATCAGAGCAATGAATTATCACGGGGGAGGAGGCCTCAATCCCGAAACTCAAGAAGCCCCCAAAACCGCGAACACTCGGAAACTGGGCCTGAGAAAATTATTCCCAAAATCTAAGGAAGTAATCAAACTATTGCAAACATCCGGATGCTTCTATCGATAAACCAGCCGGGAACCAAAATGCGACCAAAAGTGATTCCCAAAACTCACCAAGGTAATCAAACTGGCTAATACTCGAATACTAGAACCGAAAATAGTGTCCGTGAGAGAAATCAATCTCAAAACCCAGAATAACAAATAAACCTGCGATAAAACCTGGATGTTAATGTCAAAATTTTCTGATTGCAAGAAGAATCGGTCGCAACACCCCGAAAGAAAATTAATGAACTCAAAATTCTCTTGGGGCAGTAATCGATCCTCGAATCTGACATAAGCTCTCAACAGAAATTTCAGGCCGAGCATTCGCATGTTTGCGGTTTTGGAGGCTTCTTGAGTTGCGGGATTGAGACTCCCTCCCCCCGTGATGATTCCTAGCTTTGATGTTAGAACTATGATCCTATGGTGCGAGACTATCCCTTCAGTCTTCGCACACTAATTTGAAACATGATTGAACCTTCGTTGCAGAGCGGCGAGAGCGAGCGCAAGAGCGCTCTCGGTGCGCGCTCGCTCTCTTATGTAGACTCGGACATTGGGATTGGAGTACTCAGGCACCCAGTCGTACGCGCGCAATCATAACCAGGGCAAGGAATCTGCAGCGGAAGCGGGTAAGTCATAACTCTTCTACTATAATTTTTGGATATAAATATATAGATATACCGGTAGTTATACGATACGCACAATCAAGACGATATGAAAAGCTTTAATATTCTTCAAATTATTGGAGAATTTCATTAGTATACTTCTATTAACAATATAAAAATTTTTGCGCGATTCAATCTAATAGCGTATCAGACTCATCTGAACATGTCTTTGTGATGGTGAGCTCCCCTCAGTATTCGAAATTTACACAAAACCTGACCTAACACAATCAACTAAACAAGACCTAACAAATCACTAAAAACTCATATTGGAAATGACAATCGAATCAAAATCATACGAGTTTATTTGAAATGAAAGGCTCAATTTATTCAACTACGTCACAGTGTTGATATAGCATTGAAAGTTCTCGAAGAATAGTTTGATAAATAGAATTCCAATTTTTCTCCTTCTCAAATGATTCAAATCATAGTTCGATAATTGGGCCACCACCGAAACTTCGCAAAAAATTCAGAAATCGAATAGGAAATTCGATAAATCGCAAATTCATGAGCCTTCTAAATATAAATAAATAACGACTCTCATGCTCGAACACAAACACACACATACATACAAACTCGAATCTATATCCTTGAGCCGGTTCCCACACGCAGTGTAAACGTCAATATATACGATATATGTTGGTGCGGTAAGGAGAATACATAATGTATTTCGTGTACCGGGCTGCCTCACAAAACGGGATTCTACACACACTCACAACACATGCTCAAACACACACACCTACATACATGAAACCTCGAATCTATATCCTCGAGGCAGTTCCCACACGCAGTAGAGACGTCGATATATATGATATATGTTGGTGCGGTGAGGAGGATACAGAATGTATCTCGTGTACCGGGCTGCCTCACAAAAGAGGATTCTACTCACTCTTTCTCGATTCTATGCTTATCTGTCTCAAATACTAAATCCCAAATTGCTTAAAGAAGTTATTCCCGACGATGTTCAGTTTCACATTAACAATTCCCAGAATATTTATAACAGATTATATGGTGAATTAATAATATAAACAATATGATGATCCATCGTCGGTTTTGTTTTCCTCGTATCTACGTCTGACAAATTCTGGGAGAGAAATATTGAGTTGAAAGGAGTCTGATCATTTCTGTCGGTTTCTCTCACTGTGTCTCATTCGTGCTATATATAGTTATAGTCGTATAGAGTGTTGAGGAATTTTTATCGCTTGCAGCTGTGGGATCGTTTCCCCTCAGCAACGAAAAATACTCCTCTATCTCGAATGGTCCTATAAATCCCAATTCGAATCCGTATTGATGGTTCTACCCTGATTGATCAATGCAATTTCGGCTGTTTTGTATGCCTCTTTCGACATCTGAAATTCATGCTTTTCTATTTTGAGAATTCTCACTTTTTCGATTCTTCTGAAGTTTTCCATTAAAATGAGTAGGTAGTCCTTGGAAACCCCTCCAATTCGAGCCTTCAAATGTTATAATCGGATGGAAATTGGCTGAGTTATGATAGATTTCCATGTGAGTATTTTTACGCATGAAACACTGCATTTTCCATTGATTTTGACATGGATAACGTAGTTCCTGAATTTTTGCAGTGTCGGTCGATTCCAATTCTAGTGGAGTGCCTCTCCTGGCGTAATCATACCGAGTTGTGAGTTGAAATTATCAAAATTATTTGACTCATAACAGAATACGCACCCATTTATGGTGCCGACGGCAACTTTTTGAATGAGATTCGGGTCCTATAATATTTTGGTTTGAGAATTTTCCTACTTTTTTTTAATTCTCTACTGTTGGTTTTCCTCCCAGGTACTATGATAATCTATACATATTTTCAGTTTCCTAAGTGAATTTGAATACCTAGGCGAGGAATTCGAGATCTTGCTTTTAGTCGTTTTTCGAGTGACAAACTTCAATTTCTTCCCTTGTATCGCTATTGTTCTGTTTTCAGCGTTCCTACGGCTGTTCGTAGCTATAGGTATATCTAGTTAAGAAAATTTGTGAAAATAATGAATGTTGATACTGGTCATTCACTCATAATTCAAGTCGTACCATCGATTTCGAACGCTAAAATACGTCTTTTTTTGTAATTTTCGGTGACGAATTATGACATCTCGAATCGAGATTTTCACTCCTTTGGGATTCTATTACTATCGAAAGTCATGAATACTAATTTTTCTCGGTGTCATGTGAGGCATATAATCATTATCTCAATGAAATTCCGCATTTTTCTGACTTTTTCGCAAAATTTCAAAATGAGCTTTTTCAAACGATTTCACTCAAAATTTGGTCGTTTTCTCGACCTTGGGCTAGGTGTAGGGTTTTCTTCAACTTGGTATGTATTCGTATGGTTACCTGTGCGTGTAATGAGATTGATCAAATGCGTTCTGTGCCGTTTATCCGAGATTTGTGGTACGGGTGGAGTGTTAGGCGATAGAAAGTCGCATTGATGTGTAAAGTTCCGGTGCATTGCGGGACACTGTATAACGTCGGATCAAAACGTCCGATTGAGTTGAGATTTAGAGGTGGGTCTTTTCTCGTTCGGCAGTAATTGTTGAACGGAGTTTTCCGGGGAATCTTGGAAAATTTGGGAGAATTTTCTGCGGAGGTGTAGTTTGGTCGTAAATAGGCCATAAAGATACGCGGTGCATTCTGTTTCGTGGTCCTCGCTCTCCTCTCCTTATTTCGAAGATGAGCGACTTGAAGTTATTCAATCTGTTCGCTGTAAAGCATGAGTTTATTCCCCTTCGTGATATGTGAGTATGGTCTCATAGTTGAAGTTATGCGACACTGTTGCCAGTTCACTGACTTCTTTTCTTAGCAACGGCCGATAAGGCCAGTGGCTCATGTTCGTGCTCTTTGAAATTGAGAGTGTGGGAGCTGCTCATTCTGAGCTCTTGATGTAGAAAAGCGGTCTCGGCAGTGCCGATCCGGCTGCTCCCTCGAGCAGATCCGCGTAACCTAGTCTTGGGTGATTCGCAAATTTAGCTAATTTTTTACTTGATAATGAGGCTTGTCGAATTCACCGCGAGTGTTCTTTGAGTTTTGTGTTCTTATGGGGGCTGTGCTGAGAGTGATTGTTTCATTGTGTGAGTTGATGCTGTCTCCGTGTGCTTAAGAGCGTGCTGCTAATTTCGGGTGCGCAATCGAGGACCGCGATCCAGGACGTGTTCTATAAGACTGCGGCTGGGTCGTGGTCTCGGGACGTGACCCCGTTCATCTGCTGTGCTACGTTGTAGCTGAATTTTCTGGCCCCGAAGCTGACCTTTCAGCTGGGCAGCTGTTTTTGGTGATTCCTGTCTTGGCAGTGTGCCTCTGATAGGCGTATCAGTTTTTGTGGGTGTTCCATAGTATGTGGAGTGTGGTAGGGCTTTTCCTCGTGTAAGTGTATGCAGTTTTCTCGGGGTGGAGTATATTCACCATAAGCCCTTCTCATTTCTGAACTTGAGAGTCTTTCCAGGTAATAATTCACTCAGTTTTTATCTAATAACGATGAATACTTATAACTATGAATACCCTCAAGATGTGCTTCTTCGTGCATCTTCGGTGATGGTCTCCCGTGATGTTGCTCGGTTCATTATGCTGAGTCTGGGGCGTTCTCAATTCTTGCATTGGAGTTCTCGGTCCGACGGCACGGATACGACGCGTCATTCGCTGCCGGGAGTGTCGTGCCCTTGTGATGATGGGCGTACGGTTAGCGCTCCAGGCTCATGAACGTTTCGTTGCCGACGGGTGTGATGTGTGCCTACATATTGCTCATGGTTTGACGGTGCGGTAATCATTCCATCCATGGTGTGAACGGCTTGCAGCGATATGGACTGCTGCTCGGCTTGTGTGGTCTCCATCCCGTTTGCGTTACGGCGGTTTCTTGTACCAGTAATTTTTTGAATGAGTTCGAGTCCCGTTGTGAATGGATTCAGAAATTTTCCCATGAATTTTAGAACGGAAATCATGATGATTCCATGTAGGCTAGGTGCAGCTTCTAGTGATTCTAGGTGTGCGGGTACCAGGACTGCATGATATACGAGAATTTCGCATTCCATTGCCTCCCGCAGGTGGGGCATGTCCATCTCACCCGGCGTTCTGTTAAACATGCTTCTGATATTCAATTCGATGTTCTGGAACATAGGGAGCATATGAGTGATTTCTATCTCTTTCGATGCCACGAATCGCGTATTTGGAGTCACTGCCAAACATCTTGGCAATGAGCGTACAATTCCTGTGCCGTTAACTGGTGTCGAGATGTGCTCACTGCCGCGGTACTGTATGTATCGACCTTGAATGGAGAACGCATATATCTGCCCCTAATATATAGTAGTAAGAATGAGATTCCTCTGAATTCCCCTGAATTTCTCTGAATTCCCTTGAACTCCTCTGAATTCTTTTGACTGCCTTGAATGCCAAAGGGGGCCCTTGAGGGCCTCTGAGGTCCTTCGAGGTCCCTTGAGGGCCCCCGAGGGCCCCAAGTGCCTCTGACCAATCAACCCAAATTACGTTCCATATTTACCTTAGGGGCTGAGAGATTCCCCTGAGATCCTCTGAGGGCCCCTGAGGGCCTCCGAGGGCCCCTGTGGGCCCCTGAATTTTCCTGAGCCCCTGCAAGTCCCTCAGTCGTCTCCTTTTTCCTCTGCAGCCTTCGAGAAATTACCTCTCCCCCCGTCACCATTATTTTCCATCAGATTATTCAATCATTGTAACATTCAATGTGAGCCTGGGTTACGAAGAAGATGCATATTTCTTCCGAAAAATATGGATTAGAAAAATTTCACAGTATATCCAAAAATCAAGAATCAATAATCAATATCTTTGGTGACGGAACACTTTTCCACAACATGAACTTCATTTTCCAAAATCGAGTTCTCAATTTCCATCTTTTCATCACCTAACCATTTCAATTAATCTACAGCTTTCACTTTCACATGTACGTAAAACCTGTGAAGACCATTCAATGAAATCAATTTCGAAATGCTTCTTTTCACGTTCATCTGATTGATCAGGAAATGAACCATTCTCTTGTAAGTCACCGCAAACTTCTAACTCCTTTCCACGATCGTACGATTCAATTAGATCGTTTTCATCTTTCACAACAATGACATCAAGTTTGTGACGTAATTACACCCAAAATTTCACTTTCATTCTTCTCATTTCTTTGAACGAATTGATCCTTCGGATAACCCTCTATCTTTGGAGAATCGACAAGACTTATGGAAAAATCATGTCAGATATTCGAAACATCACCAATTCAACTCACTTACTGTTCCTTTTTTCGAAGTAACATCATCAAATTCCATTTTGTTGTATATTCCAACGTCGTATTCGCGATGTTCTTGTTCAATTTGATGATTATCTCGTTATGAGATGACAGAACAACTCTATTCGTAGAAATATCTCCATTCATGTCTTTGAATATGGTTCTCCATACATCATTACTCATACATGTATACTCAATTCGATATGATAATTGATTTCCTAATATTATTCTCAATTTCGTTTGAAGTTAACCATTGTATATGTACGTACCTCATTCATTTCTATATTTTCATGTATTTCCTCATATCATCATCGGAAATACTGCATTGTATCTTAAACCTTAGTTACCCTGGTGGTAGTATTTTGACACCAACGAAAATTCATTTGCGTTCAAAGAGCTGAGACTTTTCTTCCGTAATCCGGGACCTTGATGTTAATTCGTATTTTTGCCTCCCTTTAAAATGTGTATAGTCAAACTTTGCAACTATTTTATTTGTTGTTAACACGTTCGCTGCGACGGGTCCCACGGGTGGGACCCGCGCGTCCTTCACTGTGTGCGACGGGTCCCACGGGTGGGACCCGTTTTTGTTCGGCTTCTAGTGTGCACCAAACAACGTAGACACATCCAATGGCTTCTATAGCGGTTCTTACTCACTATATACGATGCCAAGAACATGCGTACACGCCAGTTTGAGGATCGGAATCGATTCGCGCGAGTTATACCACAAAAACTGAATTTTCGTAGGAACGGCGATGAATAAGACAAAAATAGCAAGTAAATTGTAAATATATCTAGTCCGTTTGAATATTTCAAAACGTATCTTAGCTTATTCGAAAGCTTACGTCAAAAGCTACAAAATGAGCCCAAGTACGCGTAATTTGAGCGAGATAGAGCCAAATTATCACAATTTTAATCGTGAAGGAATCATATGGCACGCCGACAAAGTATTTCACATCACGACCACATATCCTCTTTGCTCAAACTGTTCCTTCTTCTAATGCGCAAGGACCTTTCTATATACACGAAAGACCAAAAATATGTCGAGTAAAAGTTATTGTTTTCAGTTTCACTTGATAAGCGAGCCATATTTTCGGGGATATGAGTCGTGCTTCGCGATTCATTTTATATACTAGCTTTGCTAGCGAATCGCCCGAATAACAATGAGAACGCAACGAATGATCCCGCGATACGATGTGGTGACCCGAGTAATCTTTCGATGGAGGGTTGAAGACAGTCGATGAAGAATGCTTCTGGTTTTGCCTGTAGTAGAGAGAGAGAGAGAAAGAGAGAGAGAGAGAGAAAGAGAGAGAGAGAGGGGGGAGAGAGTTCGAAAGAGAACCATATGAGTATTATATGACTCGATTGGGTGTCACCTCGTATATAACGCTCGACCCTCGACTTTGATACAACGTGGCACACACGTGTATACACGCTTGAGGATGAGTAGCTTATTCGAAAAGAGCCGAAATTTGAAGCAGGTCATAATAAACTGTCTGCGCAAGGCGATGTAAGCATTTGATACGTCACGAACATTTTCATGATCGTTCGTTTCGTGTGCTTAACATGCATAACGATAATACGCAATTCTGGCCCGCCAACTGGTCGGTAATTCAGTTTGCTATTTGATCTGCGGAAAGAGATGATAGTTCCAGCAGCCAACGCTCTCTGAACTGAGGCGCTGGCGTTCTCGCGCAGCTATAACTCGCGGCTTTTGCAAGCTTCCGCCATCTTACTCCACAGTTGAATTTGAACTTGCGGACGACATAGCAGTTATCATATCGAAGAGACTAAATCAATTGAGTGTTGCCCGCCGTTTATAGAATATTATGGCCCCGAGACCGAAGAGAAAAAAGTTTCTGCCTAATTGTGAGTCAGAATCTTCTGAGAATGAACCTGAGACACCTTCGAAACGTAAAATACAGTCCACCTGCCGCAGAAGCACTCGATTACTAAAACAGGTATTCCACGAATCTCATCTTTCGGGAAGTTATTTCAATATGCGCGTGTTTGACTTTTTATCGTTATTCCAATATGCACGTGTTTGACTTCTTATCTATGTGGTAATCTCAGAGTCGAGAGGCTTGAGTATACATTTGTTGGAAATTGTAGGATAAACCGTCAACATCAGAGTGTTCGACTGCATCGAATAAATCGTGCAGAGATGAAGGAGGCTCCGATCGGTTTGTGACATTATCCGACGATTTGACATCCATGGTACGATTCTTTATTCTCGCGAGTCACACTCTCACAACCGTCGATAATCGGGATAACTGTTATTATATTTTTTTTTTCCATTATATATAGGCAGCTTCGACAAGCAAATCAAACCGTAGCGAGCTCATGTCGATTCCCAAACAACTCGGTAGTGCAGAAAAGCCAAGCGACCAATTATTGCTACCACAAGAGAGAAACAAGCTAAGAATCATATCTAATATAAGAGTATCGATTGATTTGAGCTTACTTCCGAAGGAGATAATGGTCGGAAGACCAAATAATAGTTCCGATGATACGATTGCAATAGAAGATATGGCAATGCCATCTACTTCAAACTCAATGACAAATTTTACTCGTCGTCCGTTGATCGAAAATCATGATGAAGAAAATGAATCCGACACTGAAAGTGTTGATGACGGTAGTGATTATTATCCAAGCAGTGACGAAGATTCCGATTCGCCGTGCAAGGATCCAGTAAATCGCGACATCCAAAATTCGTCATCGGACAGTAGTGAGAACGGTGATGATTCTGAGTCTGATAATAATCACCGTTACGATTCCGACGATGAGTGGCAAGATATTGATGAAAGATACGATGCACATTCTTGTATAGATGACACACTATTATTCGATGTAGAGGATATGTCTCCAGCTCAAGTCTATTCGTTGTTCATAACTGATGGAATGATCGAAACTCAAGTCATACAAACAAATTATTATGCAGAAAAGTATATCAAATCTACTCGTTTGAAAAAAAAATCGAGAGCGTGTAAATGGACGCCAACAGATATCACAGAGATGAAGAAATTTCATGGTATTTTGAACACTTATTCTAATTTTGATCAGACTATTCCGAGACTAATCATGCTATGCACTCTTTCATATTATAGGTATCTTATTACTGATGGGTCTAGTCATAGTGCCCCACATCAATTTCTATTGGAGTACAAGTGACCTCTACGATGTAGAATTAATCAAAAATACGATGATTAGAGATAGATTTCTCTTGCTCTTGAAATTTTGGCACTTTGTGAATAATGACAGAGATATTGGAGGAGATAGATTATTCAAAATTCAAGAATTTGTGTCTCAGTTCAACCTAAACTGTAAAACGGTATTGAGTCCCGGAACAAATGTCGTTATAGATGAAAGTATGGTGCCGTGGAGGGGTCGTTTGATTTTTCGCCAGTATCTCAAAAATAAGAGTCATAAGTACGGTGTGAAACTATACAAACTTTGTTCAAGCTCTGGATATACATTTCATTTAGAGATTTATGCAGGCAAAAATGGAAATCAAACAGCTCGAAAAGAAATCGGGCACGCACATTCTGTTGTTTTCAAATTATTAGAGCCTTATCTCAATGCAGAGCGAATTCTCTACGCAGATAACTTTTACACGTCCCTTCCGTTGGCAGAAAATCTTCTGGAAGAGAATACTTACTTGTGCGGCACTTTGAGGAAAAATAGAAAAGGAATCCCACCAAAAATAATTGGGACGAAGTTGAAAAGAGGAGAGATTATAGGACTCGAAAATAAGAATAGAGTGACGATTATCAAATGGAAAGATAAGAGAGATCTGCTTATGCTAAGCACAGTCAAAAATCACGGATGTGATTTGATTGAGATAGATAAGCGCAATAACAAGGGCGAAGTAATTAAGAAGCCGCAAAGTGTACTTGATTACAATAATGTCAAGAAAGGTGTAGATGTGTCTGATCAGATGTCAGCTTACCACTCCTCACTCCGCAAGGGTCTCAAATGGTATCGAAAAGTGGCAGTCGAGATCATGACTGGAGAGGCTCTCGTGAACGCGTGGCATATCTACTCGACGTATGTTGTCAAAAAAAAGGTACCAATTCTGGATTTTCGAGAACAAGTTGCCCGTGAGCTTATCAACCCAGATGATGTAGAGGAAGAGGTTCTAGGGAAACGCAGGTATCGGCACACTTTACGGTCCAAAGAAAATGCCAGACTGGACCGCAAGAGATGTGTAGAATGTTATAAAAAACTCAGGAAATTGGGATACGAACTTCAGAAATCGAAGAATAAGGCAAAAAAGGTTTTGACTTACTGTAAAGACTGTCCAGATGCGCCTCATTACTGTTTAGAATGTTTTAATTCGACTCATAGGAATAAAAACTCGGATAAATGATTTGTACAACGTAGCTAAATAATCAAGGGAGTAGGTTTGTAACGATGTCCTCAAATATTGAATTTCATCAAAAAAGAGTCAATAACACATCTTAGGATCACTAATTTAGGTAGTTCGATCATTCACTTAATCCTCCCTTGCACGATAGAAATTTTCGCGGGTCCCACCGGTGGGACCCGTCGCACTGAAAAGAGTCAGACTTAATTGTGTGCGACGGGTCCCACCGGTGGGACCCGCGAAAGTTCTTAGATTTCTTGTATATACATACTAAACTGATCACAAATCAAAAGGTTTGACTGATTTAGGTGGAAAATCACGCGTTTGTACTCTCTCGCACTCTAGGACGGAATGCCGGTTTTCACCGTCGCAGCGAACGTGTTAAATCGAGCATGTGTGTGTCAAGATTCTATCAGGTGGGTTGGAGCGTAAGCAAATCTCTCGGCGTAAATTACGTGACACTCCAACCCACGTGGTATAGTTTCGACACCGTTTCACGAAGCAGGCTGATCCGATCAGTTGTCATTGAATCTGTGATACCAGATCCATAAAAAGTGAATTGTTTGTGTGCAGTTATCGTTTAATGCTATTCGTAATGTCTAATTTGAAATTGTCAAGTGATGGAAGTGACTTTTTGGGGTTTCCACAGGAGAGGTTAAGTGATGCAAGTAGTGAAAGTGATGGTCCTGATCTCACAGCAAGTGAAGACGGCTCATCTGATGATGATGATGATGATGATACTGTTGGGAATAACTCCAGCTCTGTGAACTACTTTTATGGGAAAAATAGATTCAAATGGTCAAAAAATCCCCCTGACCGAAGAGGTAGGCCCTTGGCTCACAACATTGTTCGAGAAAAGGATGGTCCCAAAGGAGCTGCAAAAACTCTTCCGGATAAATCTCCTCTTTCATTGTGGAGTCTGTTCATCACAGAATCAATGTTGAATAACATTGTAGTGAATACCAATGTACAAATAGAAACCCAAAGAAGCAATTATCGAAATACGAGTGATCCTCACTTGAGAGATACAGATTTGATAGAAATCAAGTCTCTAAAAGGACTGTTGTATCATTCATCTATATTCAAAGGCAACCATGAGTCAGTGCTCTCTTTATTCGCAACAGATGGCATAGGAAGAGACATATTCAGATGTGTAATGTCCAAGAATAGATTCACTTTCTTATTGGACTGTCTCAGGTTCGATGACAGGTCCACACGAGAAGTCAAAAAAGTGTCAGATCCTACGTACTTGATATCAGATATCTTCAACAATTTCATGCAAAATTCACAACAATTATACTTTCTAAGTCCAAATGTTTGTATAGATGAGATTCTGGTACCATTTAGAGGAAAGTGCAAATTTAGGATGTTCATGCCAAAGAAGCCAGCCTAGTATGGTATAAAATTACTTTTACTGACCGATGCAAAAAATTCTTATGCATAGGGTGGATACATTTACACCGGTAAGGGCAGTGATGGTTCTACATTTCCTGATGCTGACAAAAAGTTCTTGTTAACCACTCAATCAGTATTACGTCTCGTCAAACCCATTGAAAAAACACATAAAAATGTGACAGCGGATAACTGGTTTAGCAGTGTAGAACTTGCATTGAAATTGAAGAAAAGAGGGCTGACTTATGTGGGCACACTAAAAAAGAACAAAAAGGAGCTTCCTCCATCTTTTAAATCTGGGGAGAAGAGAGATGTTGCAAATTGGTTTTATGGATTCACCAGTGAATTGACCTCGTTGTCACATGTCCCAAAGAAAAACAAAATCGTTTTGATAATTTCTACAATGCATCATTCCATTGAAACACATGCAAATGGAAAGCCTGGAATGATTCAGTTCTACAATGGAACAAAAGCTGGTGTCGATTCGATGGATCAGAAGTGTGCCAACTACTCTACTAGTCGCAGAAGTCAACGCTGGCCTATGACAATTTTCCATGCAACTTTGGGCATGTCGAGTAACAACTCATATATTTTGTACAACTCTTACTCAAATCTCCCCAGCATAACTAGGTGAGAAATTTTGTCTGCTCTCCATATGTTACTCCAAGTTCCCTGCTCGTTTTTATTGCTAATTTTATTCAATACATTTAGACTGGACTTTATAAAGAAGTGAGCTCATTCACTAGTACTACCTCACCTTCAGCGGAAGAATATCAACAGAATTCCAAGAGAGCTACAAATCTTGGTAAGAAAGTTCTCACCTGATGCTGGTATCAGAGGAGCAAATGAGAATGGAGAGGAAAACAATAATCAAGAGAATGAGACCCAAGACAACCTCATCAAGAAGTCGAGTCAGAGATGCAGTATTTGTCCAAGAAGTAACGGAAAATTCACCAGACAGAATTGTTTTGACTGTAAAAGACCAGTTTGCGAATCTTGTTCTGAAACATGTTGCAAAGTCTGTCTTGAAAACAAGTATTGTAATTGTTTTGAGGGCTAGAAAAACTTCCTCTCATGTGTTGGCTCTCAGTTGATGCTCTGGCTGTACTCTACTATATCTATATATATGTGATTCGTCATGGAAATTACTCGTTTAAAAATGCTTGCAGAAACTTTCATGTCTATAGGTAGCTACCTAAAATGAGCCGTTATTATTAGTTTCAAGCTTCATAAATGACCAAAAATGGTTTTTGAGTAGATTTAAGTCGAATCAACTGTATTTTTCTTATATAATATGAAGTCAAATTTTAGCCTAACCTAACTCTGACAGGAATGACAATTTTTTTATTCACAAATTTTGTGACATGCTTTTGAATAAAAAAAACTATTAGAATCTGTTAAGGACCCGTTTGAAAGTATGGAGCAACTTTTTCCCACCAGCTACATTGGTCTATATTTAAACAATCACAATTGTTGCTATTATGTGTCAAAATACTACCAGGGGGGTTGGAAAGTCACAAAATCCCACCAGTGTAACTAAGGGTTAATCCATACCTGATTACTCAACAAAAATTTGAAGACTGTGAATTCACTGTCATCGCCCTTTTTTCTGGAACTCAGACTTGCGAAATACTTCGTCAAGATACGCAATTATAGTCCTGTAATATCGATGTCGTCAACATTTCGAGTCATAAGAAGACATATCAGTGAACTGAATCACTAACAATGTATCATCTCCAATTTTGACTCTATTCTTCGAATAATTGAGTCCGGGAATTGCTCACAGTTGCTGTGATCTCTTAGAAAGATACTGTCTGTTCCGTGCAATGCTATTATTTCATTCAAACACTCAGTTTCTGTAGATCCATCTGATTATTTTAAGCATTTTCCGTATCCTTCTTGAACTTTCTCTCTCCAACTGCTCGTTCAAACACCACAAGATTACCTGCTTCCTCAGTTTATATACTTGTACTGTCTCTCCCAACTCCAGATTCCACTCCATCTTAACTAAATTTGAGAACAATATACTTGAGTTTCATATTATAGATGACAAAAATATCAAACATCAGATACTCCATCCCAAACAACATTTTCGATCACATCTGAACCATCAAATCTATCTTCAGTGAACGAATTCTTCGGATCTTTTTACGAGGAAGAGCAACGTAAAGCTGTCCAAGGGAGAAAAGCGGCCGTTTCATATAAATACCAACCTTATCTAATCTTCGACGTTGGAACTTATTAATCGTCATTGCGAATACCCAGACCACAGGAAACTGTTTCCTGTGAACTACAAACGGCAGGAAAGACTCACCCTTGGTTAGTGTTATCTTAGGTATGAAAACTACTCTCCCCATATTCTTTCCAGTCATAACTTCCGCTTCAATATTATGCTCGTACAATTTACTAATCTTCAATCGGATCCCATTACACAAACCCTTTACCATGCTCAGATTCCGAGTCATCATATTCCGAATCAACATCACAATATCATGTAATTTCAAATCAAGTTTATGTGGAGTTAAACCATCTCTAATTTTATTCAGAAACTCGGTTGGATATTTCAGATGGGTGTGATCTGCACCTTTGTGAGTCGCATGATCAACGCTTCGTAAGAGGATGTAGGACCATCGAACATTTCCAAGATTTTCTCATTCAATTTTATGATATTTTCTTTATGAGATGACAGAACAACTCTATTCGTAGAAATATCTTCATTGATGTCTCTGAATACGGTTCTACGTACATCATTACTTTTCCGCTCAGGTCTCACTTCCACTTCATCAATTTTACCCTCACCTCCGCCAGGAGGATGGTGGAAAAATCAGTGTCCGTAGATCTCAAATTTTCAGTCAGCTTCGTTACATTGAACAATGGCCATAAGGCTAACGATGTGATAGTTTCCTGGATCATAGAATGTCTATTCCCATTGGTCAAAACTTGGATTTGTCTGAAATCCCCGCCTGAAAGCACCGATTTTCGACCAAAGGGTGAGTTATTGATAAAACGTCACGGAGTGTTCTATCGGCTACCACTAAAGTTTTTTTGGAAATTATTGGTGATTTACTCCAGATGATAACAACTGTTTTCCGCAATTTCTTCTCATCAGCATCAGATTTCAAGAAAATGCTTTCAATACTTTCTAGATCCAAGGGTAGTCTGAAGCATCTATGACTTGTCATGCCTTGTGGTAAGAAGAATCGACGCAATACCTGTCCACGCCATTGACAAAACCTTCTCCTTTTGGGATGAAAAATGATAAATGAGAGACCTTTACAAGGAAGTTTTCCCACAATCTCCAGGACCATCAAATTGACTAGATTTTCATTACTTCTTAAGTTGCTATGGATGGATTATTGATTCTTCACCTCTTCGAATCAATAATCAGGGGTAGCGGGGGTTGGCGAGCGGAGCGAGCAGCGGGGCTTGCCCCCCCTCCTAGTATATATATGCTAAGGGGGCAAGCCCCGCTGCTCGCTCCACTCGCCAACACCCCATTAATTCAATTCTATTTCAATACTATTGTATGAAACTAATTATAAAACCCCTGAAGCTTATCCCCCCCCCCCACTTCCAACTCCTTTTACAACATCTATTCCTTCTCCATGCACTCCTTACCTTTTCCTACATTCACATATAAAACTCCCTACATTCTCTTTCATTTCTCTCTTTCCCAAATTCCCTACAATACTCCTGCGCACGCGCAACTCCAAAAGATAGTTGAATCCAGTGTCTGATAATCATTCATTTCTGTTTTCCTGGTGTATCTGATCCCTTATTATATCCTGTAACTGAATGCAGGTTTCCACGATGAATCCATTCACAGATTTCCTTGCTTAATCATAGAACGACTGTAGTTATCATTCAAACAAGCTGTAATTCACCGATTTTAGATTTTGCAGCTCTTAGTGATATTCCTCATAGAATGATCCAACCCACCATCCAAATTTTTCCAAATTTTATGTCATTATTCTAAAAAATGATATATTTTCTCCTCTGTCAAGAATTTCCAACAAGAGTCTCTACGTTTTGGAACATTCAATCATATTTCAGTATCAGTTGTTCTTAGCGATTAGTCTGGTCGGTCACCAGGCACAATTTATTGTTTTCGTTGTCAGTCTCACAACGAACTCAAGGTATCAACTTCTTCACTATTTTTTTTCTATTTGACCACACTTTAGTTGTCTTTTTGATAACCATTCGAAGTGTATTCCTGCATTGTCATCATCTGTTCCTCAACATAAACAGACTTACGTTATCTTGTCTGTGACCGGCCCAATTTGATTTCTAGTTTCTCAGTTTCTTTTTCTCAACGCCTAACCTCCCTGGAATAGTTTGGTCATTGACCAGGCTGATTGTATTCTTTGCGTTGTCACTTTCCCAAGGAAGTCAAGGTATCCAGTTCTTCGTGATGTTTTTTTAAACGTGACCAGACTTGAATCGTGTTGTCTATCGAAAGTCTAAGTTTCACCTTGTCTGTCAGTCTCTCTTTCTCAATATAATCAGAAATGACTCCACTTGTCAGCGAACAGGCCAAGTTTCTTTTTTATCTTGTCAGTCTTGCAAGGTAGTAGAGGTATCCAGTTCTACGTGAAGTTTTCTCAACGTAAATAGACTTCAGTTGTCTCGTTGATGCCCAGCCAAGTGTCCTTCTTTGTCTTCAGTGTCTTCTTTTCAAGATAACCAGACATCAGTCATATTATCATCAAACAGGTCAAGATAATTACTTTGTTGTCATACTCTTTTTAGAAACATAACCAAACTCCAGTTGTCTGATCGATCACCAGAATCATTGTATTTCTCCCTTGTCATGCTCTTTTTCTCAAGATAACGATACATTAGTCATATTGTCGGTGACCAGGCCAAGTTATTTTCTCAGTCATCAGTCTTTTTTTATCAACATAACCATACTTGAGTTGTCTGGTCAGTGACCAGGCCGAGTTTATTCTTTTCCTCGTCAGTCTCACAACCCAGTCATGGTATCCAGTGATTGCTTATGTTCTTCTCAACGTCATCATGCTTGAGTTGTCTGGTTGTTGACAAGGCCGAGTTTATTTTCTGAGTTGTGTATTCCTCAACGAAATCGAGTTATTCACTTCATCGTCATTCTCTTTAACTTAACGAGATTGGAGTTTCATTATCTGCGACCAGGTCGAAGCAATTTTTTTCCGTGGTCAGTGTTATGAGGAAGATAAGCTATCCATTTCTTCGTTATTAATTTTTTAAACGTAACCACATGTTGAAGTATCTCGAGCCTGCGAATATTCGAGGGAAATTCAGCAGTTGAAGCACGGTGCGATGACCCGCGATTTCCCCTCGATGTCACGCGAGTGACATCATTTAAATCTCATTGGCCGAATTGGCACCTGATGATTTTGTCATCCGCCCTGCTCTTCTCTGCGAGTCTCTGTCGCAGCTCGAAATTCGGCAGTTATCCACAGTCCGGCAAGCAGCAAACGTCAGCTGTGCTGCTTGCATACATTGAAATATTCATCGCGTCGGTGCCATCCTTGCGACCGCGTCTTTCCGGTCCCATAATTTTCCGCGCCGCGCCCACACTCGCGCCTCAATCTTTTCCACAATAATGTAAGCACACTTCAAAAGAGAATATATTCTCAATTTATTTTATCAGCATAAAATCAGTGAGCGATCATTCGGTGAAACCTCACCACGCTTCCACATCCTTTAAATATCCGGCACAAGTGATCCACATGCAGGGCTCCAGGGTTCCATTGGAACATCCTGTCCCAACATTTGGTAGCAGAGCGCAGGGATCGTGCTCGGAATTTCGGTTTAATTTGTGATTTTTTTTGTGTGCCGCGAGTGTCGCGAGGCCGTGCAGTGACTTAGTGCTGTGAAGTGTTGTGCGTCTGGTGAGAATTTGCCCGTCCTCATCTGGATCTTCAGCATCGCAGACGCCAGCACCAGAGCCTACATCTAGGCTTTGCTGGCACCGGCACCAGCGGAAGACGCACCCCGGACTCACGAGTTCGCCGGACGGCGAGCTCGGGTGGCATTATCATCGAGGAGCCCACTGGCAGTTGGGCCATACGGGGCAGCTGGCCTGCACATCTGCAGCACCATCATACCATCGGTGGTGCAACCCAGCAGTCATCAGCTGGGGCTCGACGGCAAGTACACCGTCGTCGAGAGCAGAGTTCAGAGGGGCAGCGCGGGAGGGGAAAGCCGCGGCCGGTGAGTAGTTGTATCGTTCCTCTCACTCTCACCCATTAGTCTTATGAGATACATGTATAGACGTGTATAGGTGGGCCGCGGCACATGGATAGACGTGTATAGGTGGGTCGCGCGCTCTCTCTCCTTCTCTCCCCTCAACCCCGCTCCACTGCTTATCCCAAGCAGCTGGCAGCATTGTTGCCGCGCTGCATACCCCCCGCGAGCTCATCAGCTGAGACTCGCGCAGCTGTTGCCGCATCGCCCTAGCCTTCTGCTACGAGCAAGATAGGTCCCATATACTTACGCGTATATCGGTTTGACATTATTGCGCTCGCTCGCGCGATGTTATACCGCGATTCGTAGTAAATCCCCAGTTCACGTGTGCATGCCGGCGTACTTGTCAGAGCCTGTCTAACTTAATTGTTTGTGTCGTTTGTTTTATGGTATAAAATACAGTAGACTCGCTTAGCTTTTCAGCTCGCGTTCACGTATTTTAAAACGGTGAAACTGACTCGCTTTTCAGCTTACTTGCGTCAATATTACAACTCGAGCTGGGTATCGTGAACTGATTGGTTCGATTTTTGGACTTTAATTCATTCGTTTTCCCGTCTCGTTTCTGTGTAGTGCCCGTGGATTTTCATCCGGAAATGACTTCAGAATCATTGTCGCGTCAGATGGACGAGCACAGCTGGATCACGAACTTTGTTGACAATACAAAGAAACGTGGCGAAGCCAAGCTCACGGCCGCGTACCTTCAAACAAGAATCGGTGTACTGGAAGGTTATTGGTCGAGTTTTTTGCGCGTCACGACGAATTATATCCGCATCGCTCAACACTCAAAGAGCAAGAATATTTCAAAGGTCAGGTGTTTCAAGCAACCGAGGGAGCTTATTGTGATGCTCGCACTTGGCACTTAGAAGAAATCGCTAAAATAGAGTATATCCTGCCGCGTACCTCAGATGCAAATTCGTCAGCTAATCCCAACCAAGCTGCTACAGCTTCTGACACCCGGCAATTTATCCAAGCTTGTGCGGAAGTGCAGTCAATGCCTCATATGGGCGAATCTCAGGATCCGGGAGACTTTGTGATTACGAACTATTTTACGTCTCAGAAGATATGGTTTTCGACAAGTGAGGTCTTTCACTGGAAATTTTCAAAAATTCACTCGTTCTCAACACTTTCGAATGCTTCTGGGGTCCATATTTTGCTTTGGACCAACGATATAAGATACTCTGTGCGAGAAAACTCGATTTTTCGGCTGTTACAACGATTTTCAGGCGCACGCCTTAGCTTGTAGGTCCAAGGGCGATTGATCAACCATCCTGAGGATCAGATGGGTGATTGATTACACTTTCGAGAATTAAATTTTCTTTGCCTCACGGCCGTCCTCGCCGAGATGCGAGAGCTGATGGAGGTTGTTGGTGTGTCACAAAAATTTAGTCATTTTAAAAAATCGCTCTTGTTTACGATCCTGTCATCGGGGCGATAGAAATAATGAAATTCTGGAGACGGGATCTGATTTAACATGAAGAGACCTATAAATCTAGCTAAGTCCCATTGATGTCATTGAAACCTGGAGGCTGTTGTCACGATGGGAAAAAAAATTTCTTCTGCGTAATTGAGCCTTGAAAATGACTTTTTCTTATGGGACATGATATTGTGGACCCCGTCGCACCGGGAACCACGTGTAATTTGATCTCTAGGATAACAGAAACGTATATACAAACCGCCCCAATCGTAGACTTACCCCGGGAGGAATGCGAGGCTCATAAAAATTGAGAATTGTCGAAAACGTGCATTTTGGTGAGTGTATAGTATCTTTATTTCGTAATAGAGGCCATTGGGAAGCGTCGTATAACTTTGATCATCACTTTTCCTCACTTCTCTGATACCGAGGTCACCTCATTTCTGCGAGAAAGTATTCTCGTGAGAATGATTGTAACACGAGGCTCCCATTTGAATGCATAGGATCATTCGTTATTCGACCGCAAATGCGCAGCGGAGCTACAAAATGAGTTACGGGACTATTTTATCATTGTTTGAGTACTACTTTACCCCACAGAAGTTTGCCGGGTATGTCCTGCCATATTGAAAATTTCCAATTTCTTCAACGAAAGTGGCCCGAATCCTGAGATTCGCTCATATAGAAGTCCCTCAATTTTCAGGTAAACAAAGCGATTGGGAGCTGTTTAAAGATCAGTTAAAATCTATTGTTGTCAATAAACCTTCCGCTTCCTCAGTGAAGGTTCAGCTCTTTTTTCGCGCTGTAAAAGGGGATGCTGCTGAAGGGTACTAGGCTCGCTGAAAGTAACTTTTTCACAGCTTGGGAAAAATTGAGTCGTCGCTATGAAAATCCACGTCTTAGGCTACGCATACATTTAGAAGCTTTGATCAATTTGCCCTCGATCAAGGAAAAATCAGCTGAGTCGTTGGCGGGAATTTTGAATTTGGCGGAGGAGGCTGTGCAAGGCCCCAAAGATGTAGAATGTCCTGTAGATCATTACGATTGTTGGTTGGTCCATTTAATTGTCCGTAAATTCGATGCACCTACTAGAGGAAATTAGACTATCCGTCAGGAATCGATTGTGGGTTTTTCAACTTACAAATCAATTGAAAAGTACATCGAAGATCGTATTGATTCATTAAATACAGCTCATCTTGGGCTCAGCCAGCCTACCTCCTCGAATAATTCGTCGCAAAACTCCAACAATAACTGATCACGTGGCAACTTCGGAAACAGGTCTGCCAATACAAATTTTGGAAATTCTTCGGGTGAATCTGCAGTCAAAACTATGGCGCCTTGTGTGTGTTGTAAGGGCAAACACCATCCTCATAGGTGTCAAAAATTCTCGAAACTGTCAGTCTTTAATCGTTTTGAGTTCTGTAAATCGAACAAACTCTGTCTCAACTGTCTACGTCCAGGTCACTTCGCGGATAAATGTTCGTCTATTTTTCGGTGCACTTTTTGTCAACAACCCCATCATTCAAAATTACATATGGAAAAATCAGGCGGCCACGACAAGCCACCAACAGACGGTGACAATTCGAACGCCTATTTGCGAACAACTAACGCTAATTTCGTGCATAATTGAGCAGCATTCGCAAAACAGCCTCGGCTACTGGCAACAGCCAGGATTATTTTACAAGCGCCTCACGGGCAAAAATTGGAAGCTCGCGCCCTGATCGATCCCCGGTCGGACTGTTCTTTCGTTCCTGAACGCGTCGTACAGGCTTTGAACTTACCCTCGCGGAAATTGAAATTGGGCATAAACACCATCGGAAACAAACGTTCAGTAGTGTCTACAAGTGAAGTGTCTCTCACACTTCTTTCGAAAGTTGATAGTTGTTGAGGAACTTTGATATGGACTTCAACATATGAGCGATTATGTATACATATACATATATAAGTAGTGGCGCTGCTGTGCCCTACAACGCGACGCGCGCACTCATGTAAAGTAGTTAGTCGCTTGCACCCTTTGATACGTAAAACATGTATATGGTCAGTGAATAAAAGGAAAACTACAAAGAGAAAGTGCAGTTGGTGATTAGAGTGCAACAGCCCTCTCCGCTTCCAGAAGCAGAATTACTACAGGTTATGGGCCCAGACACGCATCACACTGTGCGTGAATTTTAATTTTTACATATTCGAGGAAGCGGCAGGCACCGATCACGAGGCGACAGGCGTTCTGGAGCATTTCAAGTTTTTGAAGAAGAAAAGAGGTGAGAGAGTGAAAACTACATAGATGGATAGAGATTGAAATAGAGAGATTAGAAAGAATAAATGTGTCAAGCCGATCGAGTAAAACCTGCTCCGATTTTGTCGGGTTGAACGCGCGAGCACGTGCTGCATGAGTAAAAAATTCGAATTGGAATTATTCGAGATCGTTACTGGTTGATCATGAGACATTTTCGAGATTGAAAAAGAATATAAAAGAGGGAAAAGGAATCTAAAGAGTAATAGAAAATAGAGAGAATTTCGAAAATGTACATGTATAGAATACAAGTTCGAGCAAGTTCGAAAATCCCAACTCAAGCCGACAACGCGCGCAAGACAGCAAATATAGAGGAGGCATTAGAGAGAGAGAGAGAGAGAGAGAGAGAGAGAGAGAGAGAGAGAGAGAGAGAGAGAGAGAGAGAGAGAGAGAGAGAGAGAGAGAGAGAGAGAGAGAGAGAGAGAGAGAGAGAGAAAGAGATTAGTTAGATTAGATTCGTTTATTTAATGGTACCTTGGGGTATTACCCTATGTGGTACAGGTAGCAAGATTCATTTTACATAAAAATATAAAATGCTTTAGTAGAAAATGAATAGTTCAAGATGATAAAAAAACTTATGAATCGTATCGATGCTTATGAATTACAACAATATCCTAGAATTACAATATTTGATTGAAATTGATAGAAAATTATCAAATTACAGGAATTCGAGATGAATGAATGAACGACAGTGTAGTTGGTATGCGATGAACATATTCATGCGATACTTTGACGTTCTTGAAATGTAATTTTCAAATAATTTGGCCGGGAAGAAAATTGCAAAGCTAGCTTTCCAGAGAATCCATCTTCTAATCGTGAGAGCAGTAGAAAATCAATGTCAGAAACTTGTCGAGTAGAGTAACGTAGCTTATGGAGGTACTGAACTGTTCAACAGTACATATTATGCTGGAATTCAAAATTCTCAAGTTCAGGCTCTGAAAAAATTGGCACCAGCGGGTCAGTTTTTGAAACTTTCATGCAAACAGTGAGATTTTTCACTACTGGTTTCGGTATTCTCAGTCTAACACTCACAAGATGAGCCTTTTCGATCAAATTGTGAACATCTTTTGGCCATAGCGGGCTGCAATGAATTTCAGAGTCGTCATCATGCCCAAAGATATCTCTAATAGATTTCTTCTTCAATTTAGATGAATTTACAATGAATTTATCTCGAACTATGTTTGATGAAAATTGTATTACAATTGATTGAGAATCTAAACCTCTCGTTTTCGAAGAACTTGATTTTGTTGGAACTGATGAATACATATTGCGAAAACGAGGACCTTTCCACTCTCTAACATTCACTACAAAGTTCTGCAAATCGGGTACTTCTATGGCCTCAAAAACTTTACTTACAATCTCATTTTTCGAGAGACTTAGGTCACGAGGAATGTTCGTCAGAATTACTTCAGCAGAGTCAACTAATGTTGACTGATTAGAGACCTGAGAAAGCTGATCACGGATTTGAGAAACATCTTTTTCAATTGCAGTAATACGCTTTTCTATTCTATTCTCAAGTTCGTTCAATTTGGAAAAGAGTCTTTCTTGAGTAGCGTCAAAATGAGCAAGGAAAATTTTGAAATAAGGTGGCATTTCAATTAGTTGACCAGCAATCTCTGAGTTAGACTCAGATTTGCATGTTATATACGAAGTCACTTGATCTTGTTCAGAGGGACTCACTGTGAATAAATTTGGAGCCATGGTTTGATACAAGAATGGAACAGCTGTCAGTTCTCTCAGGCGTCTGCTAGCGACGATCAGGCAGCTCACTGAGGCAAAACACTTGAGGTCGGAACACGTTTGAATTAGGCTTCAACAGAGTTGATAATGTAGGAATCTGTTAGAAATTGCTGCCATCTAGCGTCTGACAATAGAAGTTGTTCAAAGATTGAGTGAAGCTTTGAGCAGCGTGCCATCCAATCTCCTAACCTCAAATCCAGAAACGTGTTGATGGAAAAAGTAGATGAATTTTGCAAGATACGTAGGTCCACAACGAATTATGAATCCAACGAATCCTTGCAAAATTTGGCGTGCAAGAGTCTGTAAAAGAAAAGCCCGTAGGCAACTTGCGGCAGAAAAAGTGACGATATGGAGAGAAACACTGGAGAATACGTGTGATAAGACTCACCGAGAGAGAGAGAGAGAGAGAGAGAGAGAGAGAGAGAGAGAGAGTGTCGTGCGCACAAAGAGAGTCGCGCAACAGAGAGAGAGAGAGAAAGGGGCTTCGGTGAGAGTGCCCCGCCCGCGTCGAATTTTTTTTTGAATTTTACGACTTGCAGGTGTGGAGTCACATCGCCGCGAGTAAAAGCTACCGCGTTGACTCTCGCGCCACAGAACTATATAGGATCACAGCTACAGTAACTGATCCTGCAGCAGACTGCCGATTGAGAAGAGCGTTGAATCTCGCGCGCATCAAGAAGCTTGAGTCATCGATATCAGAGCGCTGCGGGCACTCGCAGTGCGAGTCATGCGTGGTCGACTTTGGCGCAATGAGAACACATTTTGACGCAACGTGCAAGCACATTTTGAGATGCAGCTATACGGGATGATGATACACACGAGAATAATGAGAATTGCATGCGCAGTGGAGAGCGTGCTATAATTTTTGTATCTTCAGCTCTATTCTGGGGTCTAGAATCGAGCTAAGCTTGCAGTGCAGGACAGCTAGATGATAGACTAAGGGACTGAATGCGAGTTCGTCATGGCCCCGCGTGCGCGCTCGATCAGCTGTCGGCCTAGGGGGTTTTCTGCAGTGCAGGAAATCACGCATAGGATGATAGAGTGCGTACGCGGATGGTTGTGCGGATGAGCATAGGTTCCAGCTCCGAGTGATTTGATATGCTGTGCATTTTAAAGAACTCAGAAGCACGAAGTGTGATTCAATCGAATAGAGAATATCTGGTATTTGAGTTGATATTGATGAGATTTTGAGCTCTACTAGATGGATTGAGGAAAATAAGATGGAATTTGAGAAATTGAAATGAATTTTCTCGATTAGAATTTTCAACTAATGAATCCATTTGAAATCTCGAAATAGATGGCGGAAGGCAATGGAAGTAGAGAAAACGACAGTTTCAACCTATTGAGAGATTACTCCAGTGGTTCAAGTCCTGAACGAGAAGACGATGGCCAGGATGGAGGTATACAGTATGGAATATCTGATCTCGATGAAGTTGAGAAAATTATGACATCAAAAGGTAATCGAGAGTGTTTTGA
Source organism: Eretmocerus hayati (assembly GCA_029851415.1). Lineage (NCBI taxonomy): Eukaryota > Metazoa > Arthropoda > Insecta > Hymenoptera > Aphelinidae > Eretmocerus > Eretmocerus hayati. The sequence continues at coordinate 48,491,593 of CM056744.1, forward strand.
TTTTATAGAGAAATGCTGAATACTTCCAATACTGAAAATGCTATGGAAAACTAGAGTCATTGAGGATTGAAAATTGAAATAGAGCATAGAGTAGAAGTAGAGTGTTGGGCCAACAATCTTCAGTCATTGAGGATTGAGAATTGAAATAGAGCATAGAGTAGAAGTAGAGTGTTGGGCCAACAATTTTCAAATTTTGAGAAGTCCAGATATTAACTTGAGTATAATTTTCCATAGCTGGAGACGTAGAGGCAACGAGAGATAGTACCATATCCAATAAACCCGTGATCGCGAGCAACATCCTGCTATCAGAAAACAAACGATGGACACGTCAAGGAGCTGAAGAAATGAAGAAAACGGAGGGAGTCGACGCTCTACGAATCACCATACAAAGTTTGACGACAGCTTTAGAGACTGTAAAATCCATGACTCAGTCAATGGAGCGAGTATCCACGAACAATCTGGAAACGGAGAGATTACGCTTGCAATGTTTAGAGACCACGAAGGATGTTCAAGAAAAGCGTACTTCAAAGAAGAGATCGACTGATGAAAGTGATGAGGAAATTTCACATAAGAGGTTCAAGAGAAATGACGTCCCGAATCAAGAGCAATCCAAGTCAGTTCCAGAAATGGTTTTGGTTCAACCGAAAATAAACATAAGATGGGACTACAAACTAGAGCCCAAAGGTAATTTGAGACTGTGGTTCGACAGTCTAAGGCACGAGCTCCTTGCCAATAAACTGCTGTTTGTGATAGACCCAAAAGCAAAAAGGCCACAAAACTTGGACGAGCATGATATGTTGGAGAGAGAAGAACTGGTAAGAGGCATTATTATCAGCAGACTTACAGAAGAATATCATAAACAAATTGTCGATGAACAAGACCCAATAAAAATACTGAAGAAGCTAAAGGACACTAGAAGAGCAGAGCTTAATGTCACAGATACATCAGTGAGAACTACCCTATACAATTTGAGGATGAGGAAAGGTGAAAAGGTCACCGAATTTTGCGGAAGATTCGATGCCATAATAAGGGAACACGAAACATGTGCGAATGAACACCCACTGCTACCACACGAGAAGAGATCAGCATTTTATCAAGCAACGGCCCCCATATTTGAAGCTTTAGCAGGAGAAGAAGCTTCAAGAAGTGCTTTGCGACAAACGCCATTAACATTGGAGGAAATAAAAGCTTACATACTACAAATTGAAGCACACAAGAAGAATAATACCACTGAAGAAACTACCACGAATAGGGCCAAATACAGAGGAGATGAAGATTCTTTGGAAAACCATTGTTATAGATGCGACGAAGAAGGGCACTGGTCTTCATCCTGTCCTTGGGCCAAGAAAAATATGTGGTACTGCTACAAATGCAAGAGAATGACACATCACAAAGCTGACCAATGCCATGAAAATAGAGGGAGAAAAGAAGAAAGAGGTCAGCCAAGAGTACCCACTCACGGGACCAAGAGAGAGAAAAATCCGAGTAAATCACAGAGATTTCCCAACACAGGCAAAAGCTACAAGTCCAACAAAACTCAAGGTAATACATCCAGGGAATCTCAAAGGAGCCAGAAAAATACTGGGAGATATGAAGGTAAAGGTAAAACTGATGATAGAGAACGCACGTACAACAAGAAAGTGCGAGGAGCAGCCGTTGATGAAGAAGAGTACGATAATTCTGAGTCAGGTAAGACTGAACAATGCAATGAAAATTCTAGAGATGTAGAGATGATAGATTTTATAGCTGATTCTGGAGCAACGGATCACATCATCAACAAGAGTATGATCTTATCAAATTTTGAGTTGTGTGAAAATGGTATCATTAAGAGTGCAAACAAAAACGAAATAGCTGATATTGTTATAGATGGACAAGGAGATCTTTTTCTGGGTACGGGAAAAGAATTCCGTAATGTGATGAAGGTAAAAAATGTAATGGTTTCAAGAGACATATCAGAGAATCTACTATCCTTGAGAAAATTAGTTGACATCGGTTTGAGTATATACCTAGACGATAAGATATTCAGAGTTTACAACAAAGATACAAATAGAACAGTTTTACTTGGCAAGTATGAAAAGCCAAATTGGACGATTCGTTTTGAAGTCAAGAAAAATAGATTATCGAATTGCCAGAAAAATTACAAAAATTTCAGTTGTCAAGCAAGAATAATCTCGTATCACGATGCAATCGAACAATCGCAGGAAGATAATTCAAATGTAGAATCATCAAGTTCGGAGGGAGTTCCGAGTATTCAAATTGATGAGAATCCTGCGATTGGGAGGGAGAATGAGCAGATCGATGATACGAATACAGAAAGGATGATTGATCCAATTCCAAACCAGCAACGTGATATGAATGAGAAAGACACAATTGATCCATTGTCACTCTATCCTATAAGAATAGATGATTTAGAATCTTCAGAACAAATAGAAGAACTCATGAAAAATTCCATAGTAGAGAAGTCACAGGATTTTATCAAAATCAGTGATGCAATGCTTTGGCACATTAGACTGGGACATGCATCACTGAGTTATCTCAAAAAATTACAAACGATAGAGAAAAGTTTAGAGGAAATACGTTTTGATGACTCGATTTTAGAATGTGAAACTTGTATTTTAGCGAAGATGAAAAAGCCACCATTCAAAGAAGTTAGGAACAGAGCCACACGACCACTTCAAAGAATTCATACGGATATAATGGGACCAATATCACCTATGTCCTTTCCAGGACAAAAACGATTCTTGATAGTATTCATAGATGATTATTCCAGGTTAGCTAAAGCGTACGCTCTAGATTCAAAGGACCAAGCAGGGGAAGCATTAGAGAAATTCTTGATTCATGCACGAAATTTGAGGGGCAAAAATGAAAAAGTTTGTTATGTGAGATCAGATCAAGCGAAAGAATTCAGATGACTCTGGAGTTCCAATCGATTATCTTAATCGAAAGTCGAAAAAATTTTTTTCTTGAATTCGAACCTCTGTTCCAAAATTTCTCGATTGGGATCACTTTTTTGTGACGAAAGGAGGTGCATGGATTTTTTGCAACCCCCCCGGTGAATGCCGACACCCCCAAATCGGGGGTTGAAAATCGGGAATTTATTTAGAACGGGCCAGGAGGCTCTGTTCCAAAATTTCTCGATTGGGATCGCTTTCTTGTGACGGAAGAAGGTGCCTGAATTTTTTGCAACCCCCCCCCCCCCCGGTGAATGCCGACACCCCCAAATCGGGGGTTGAAATTCGGGAATTCTTTTAGAACAGGCCAGGATGCTCTGTTCCGAAATTTCTCGATTGGGATCGCTTTCTTGTGACGAAAGAAGGTGCCTGAATTTTTTGCAACCCCCCCGGTGAATGCCGACACCCGCAAATCGGGGGTTGAAATTCGGGAATTTTTTAGAACAGGCCAGGAGGCTCTGTTCCAAAATTTTTCGATTGGGATCGCTTTCGTGTGACGAAAGAAGGTGCCTGAATCTTTTGCAACCCCCCCCCCCCCCCCGGTGAATGCCGACACCCCGGTATCGGGGGTTAAAAATCGGGAATTTTTGTAAGAACGGGCCAGGAGGCTCTGTTCCAAAATTTCTCGATTGGGATCGCTTTCTTGTGACGGAAGAAGGTGCCTGAATTTTTTGCAACCCCCCCGGTGAATGCCGACACCCCCAAATCGGGGGTTGAAAATCGGGAATTTTTTTAAGAACGGGCCAGGGGGCTCTGTTCCAAAATTTCTCGATTGGGATCGCTTTCTTGTGACGAGAGAAGGTGCCTGAATTTTTTGCAACCCCCCCGGTGAATGCCGACACCCCCAAATCGGGGGTTGAAAATCGGGAATTTTTTTAAGAACGGGCCAGGGGGCTCTGTCCCAAAATTTCTCGATTGGGATCGCTTTCTTGTGACGAAAGAAGGTGCCTGAATTCTTGGCAACCCCCCCGGTGAATGCCGACACCCCCAAATCGGGGATTGAAAATCGGGAATTTTTTTTGAGAACGGGCCAGGAGGCTCTGTTCCAAAATTTCTCGATTGGGATCGCTTTCTTGTGACGAAAGAAGGTGCCTGAATTTTTTGCAGCCCCCCCGGTGAATGCCGACACCCCCAAATCGGGGGTTGAAATTCGGGAATTTTTTTAGAACAGGCCAGGAGGCTCTGTTCCAAAATTCCTCGATTGGGATCGCTTTCTTGTGACGAAAGAAGGTGCCTGAATTTTTTGCAACCCCCCCGGTGAATGCCGACACCCCCAAATCGGGGGTTGAAAATCGGGAATTTTTTTAAGAACGGGCCAGGGGGCTCTGTTCCAAAATTTCTCGATTGGGATCGCTTTCTTGTGACGAAAGAAGGTGCCTGAATTTTTGGAAACCCCCCCGGTGAATGCCGACACCCCCAAATCGGGGATTGAAAATCGGGAATTTTTTTGAGAACGGGCCAGGAGGCTCTGTTCCAAAATTTCTCGATTGGGATCGCTTTCTTGTGACGAAAGAAGGTGCCTGAATTTTTTGCAGCCCCCCCCCCCCGGTAAATGCCGACACCCCCAAATCGGGGGTTGAAATTCGGGGATTTTTTTAGAACAGGCCAGGAGGCTCTGTTCCAAAATTCCTCGATCGGGATAGCTTTCTTGTGACGAAAGAAGGTGCCTGAATTTTTTGCAGCCCCCCCGGTGAATGCCGACACCCCCAAATCGGGGGTTGAAATTCGGGAATTTTTTTAGAACAGGGCAGGAGGCTCTGTTCCAAAATTTCTCGATCAGGATCGCTTCCTTGTGACGAAAGAAGGTGCCTGAATTTTTTGCAACCCCCCCCGGTGAATGCCGACACCCCCAAATCGGGGGTTGAAATTCGCGAATTTTTTTAGAACGGGACAGGAGGCTCTGTTCCAAAATTTCTCGATTGGGACCGCTTTCTTGTGACGAAAGACGGTGCCTGAATTTTTTGCAGCCCCCCCGGTGAATGCCGACACCCCCAAATCGGGGGTTGAAATTCGGGAATTTTTTTAGAACAGGTCAGGAGGCTCTGTTCCAAAATTTCTCGACTGGGATCGCTTTCTTGTGACGAAAGAAGGTGCCTGAATTTTTTGCAACCCCCCCGGTAATGCCGACGCCCCCAAATCGGGGCTTGAAAATCGGGAATTTTTTTACGAACGGGTCAGGAGGCTCTGTTCCAAAATTTCTCGATTGGGATCGCTTTCTTGTGACGAAAGAAGGTGCCTGGATTTTTTGCAGCCCCCCTCCCCCTCGGTGAATGCCGACACCCCCAAATCGGGGATTGAAAATCGGGAATTTTTTTAAGAACGGGTCAGGAGGCTCCGTTCCAAAATTTCTCGATCGGGATCGCTTTCTTGTGACGGAAGAAGGTGCCTGAATCTTTTGCAGCCCCCCCGGTGAATGCCGACACCCCCAAATCGGGGGTTGAAATTCGGGAATTTTTTTAGAACAGGCCAGGAGGCTCTGTTCCAAAATTTTCCGATTGGGATCGCTTTCTTGTGACGAAAGAAGGTGCCTGAATTTTTTGCAACCCCCCCCCCCCCCGGTGAATGCCGACACCCCCAAATCGGGGCTTGAAAATCGGGAACTTTTTTAAGAACGGGTCAGGGGGCTCTGTTCCAAAATTTCTCGATTGGGATCGCTTTGTTGTGACGAAAGAAGGTGCCTGAATTTTTTGCAGCCCCCCCGGTGAATCCCGACACCCCCAAATCGGGGGTTGAAAATCGGGAATTTTTTCAAGAACGGGCCAGGAGGCTCTGTTCCAAAATTTCTCGATTGGGATCGCTTTCTTGTGACGAAAGAAGGTGCCTGAATTTTCTGCAACCCCCCCGGTGAATGCCGACACCCCCAAATCGGGGGTTGAAAATCGGGAATTTTTCTAAGAACGGGCCAGGAGGCTCTGTTCCAAAATTTCTCGATTGGGATCGCTTTGTTGTGACGAAAGAAGGTGCCTGAATTTTTTGCAACCCCCCCGGCGAATGCCGACACCCCCAAATCGGGGGTTGAAAATCGGGAATTTTTTTAAGACCGGGCCAGGAGGCTCTGTTCCAAAATTTCTCGATTGCGATCGCTTTTTTGTGACGAAAGCAGGTGCCTGAATTTTCCGCCAGGAAGATGCTCTCTCCCATGCCACTTATAGCGATATTGCTTTGATGAATATTTATATCACCAGGAGTAAGAATGAATATGACTCAGCAAATCTTAAACAGTTTTATCAGTTCGTATGCTTCGGCCTTGGTTCAGAATTCAGGCATCTCCATCAAAACGAGTCCAATAATGTACGTCTATACCGAAGTTTTTGTGAGGTTAGATGAGATGCCGAGCTGGCGAGCTCGCGGCGCCCGCAGTCGCACGCAGCTCTTCTTCATACTGGTACGGTAAGAATGACCCTACAAGTGCCCGCAAAATTTACCCAAATTCACCGCACTTCTTCACCAAATTCGTTACAACTTCTGACGTGAAATGAAATTTACCAGACACAATTTAATTTTTCTCGACACTTATCCGCAATAAGTAGGCTGAAATGTCGGACGCTCCACGATTACCCTAACCGTGCCCGTAAATTTTACCGAAAAATTCTGGGCGCGCATTCATTCCCTGGAAGCCTTCATATTTCCACTCAGACCGTCCTTCATGATTTGGGCGCTGCAACCATAGAGATCGCAACTCCGGTTCTAGTTGATGAAATCGAACTCAACGGGCGGTCACTCAAAAATATCATTCTCACAGCTTTTCAGAATGATTGGTTTTGAAATCTCAAAATCTCGCGCTTATGGGCAATAAATTGAGGTTTCCTGTCTTTGGAATCAAAAAAGCGCTCAGAAAACAACTCAATAAGAAGACATGCAGATTGAAAAATTTCATTAGTGACGAACACAAGTTTTCACACGAAAGAATGTTTTTGCAATGAACCAAAAAATAGCTTTTTGAAAAAAATTGATCCCACGGGATCGTTCATACAATCTGTTACAGAAGGTGTGTACATACGATTACCGGGCTGTAGCAAAAAAATTGTGAATTTTATTCGTGCATTTGAAATTTTTTGTAAACCCTCGTGGTTCTTGTCACTCTTCCGCAAAGTATGGCATTTTAGAGTAACGCCAGACGTGTAATGATTAGTCATCTTCTGCTGTACAGTTTCGCTTACGCGAGGCTGGACCTCACGCGTGCGAGAATCTCTGACCGGCAGGGGCCGGATTACGAGCAAGCGAGCGAGCACCTCGAGCGACGCGAGCGCGCGACACGAGCTCAAGCGCGAGAAACGAGCGACCGAACGATGGAGCGCGCGAACCACGAGTACTCCCACCATACCGGCCCCTATACCTTTTACACCGGGGAGGTGGAGTGGGGGTACGTGTGGGTCACGCGCTTCGTCGTTCGATCGCTCGTTTCTCGCACTTGGGCTCGTGTCGCGCGCTCGCGTCGCTCTAGGTGCTCGCTCGCTTGCTCGTAATCCGGCCCCTGCCGGACAGAGATTCTCGCACGCGTGAGGTCCAGCCTCGCGTACGCGAAACTGTACAGCAGGGGGCCGATTGAAGTAAATTTCCGAGATGCGCGCGCGCGCTCGCAGGAATTGCGCGGGTATTTAGGTCACGCGCAAAAATTTTTGTCTCGCTTGCTGGATATTATTGATTATTTACATAACCACGATAACTGCCGGGTGCCAATGGTGTACGCATAAATTAGAATATGGCAGGCACCTTATTCTATTGGCTATTTGTAGCAGAGCCGAAACGCTACTCATCATCGGCTTAGCACCACGATAGTAATGAGCAATGAATTGTGAGATTCATACACTACTTATATGAAATATGATGTGAGTCAATTGATCAAAAAGTGATGATGATAATTTGCTTGACCAATCAAATTTCAAACATGTAAATGCATCATTGCTATCACTAGCATCAAAAGCTCATCCCTGTTTCTTCATCATCGCTGTTGATGTGCTCATAGTATAATCCGTAGTTTACGAAGAGCATAGAAAAAAAGAGGGCAAAACAAGAGAGATGAAAAGAAACGTAGATGCTCGGCGAGTTAACGCCTCGTCAATCTATATTTTGTCCTCTTAAGTCTCTAGGTATACTATACCCAGAAAAATCTTATTTCCCATATATCCGAGACATATTGCGAAGAATGTGCTTTTGTACTATTTCAAAGGATATGCAATTACCACCGCGTCAAGTGAAAGTCGACCCTCATTACAATTATACCTGCAAATTCAGGAGTGCAATACAAAAGTGCGCAGACCAATCGATATGGCAAAATAGATTTCACCTTGAAGCCATCCATATTTCCAATTAGATCCTCTTTAATTCAATCTCATCCTAACACAACATCAAGGGAATATTTTTGTGCTTTATGATCTAAATCAAATTTAAGTGGCGAGTTGATCCGTAATAACATCACAGAGTCTCCTCACAGCTTCGGAGTTCTCTGATAATTTTCGAGCTATGGTTCTCTCAATCTTCCTCAAGCGTTGAGATGCATCTCTTGTAGACCTTCGAAATGATCCTATAGATGAAGCCATTTGACGTCTCTCGCTTTCTCTGAATCTCAAAATCCGCTTGGCTTCTTGCTGGATTTTTACTTGCTTGATTGTAGGTAAATTTGCACATTTCTTCCGTGAGCGACTTGAAACGTCGGATCGTTTTCCTACGAGGATCATTGCGAATTATACACTGTAAAACATTTTTCCGAAAAACTAGCCTCAACCAACTGGTTGAATGAAAAATTCAACCAGCTGGTTGAATGGAAAATTCAACCAGTTTGGTTGAAAATTCAACTAGTCTATTCAACCAGTTGGTTAAAATTTCAACCAAATGGTTGAATTTTTCATTCAACCGGTTGAAGTTTTTCGGAAAAAAATTTTACAGTGTAGATTGACGTTGCTCAAAAATCATTTCACAATTCAGCTTCATAGTGGAAGCTTACGTTTATACTGTGGCTCAGCTGGCAGCTCTGGTAATTCATATTTTATTGGACCAAACTTTTCTCCGACTTCACTGTACCCGAGCCCCAGCTCAGGAACCAATTCCAATCCATTACCATGGCTCACTCCAACTATATGCAGAATTTTCAGCGTTTTGATGTCGAATTCTTGCTTATCGTCAGCCTCATTCCCAGTAGGTGGTCTACGACGTAGAGCCCATTCACCTCGTGCCTTTGCCTTGATTTGTTTCCACTCCTACTCGAACAATTACCATTCGATCTAAATTCTGCTTCTGATCAGCTTCTGATTCTTAATACTCATGTATCACATCTGAATACTCACAGCTTTCAAACTCTTCACAGTTTTTTCCTTTTCACCCATACTATTATACTTCTCGCACAGCCTCTCCCATTGTCTTTTTCGCTGGCCCTTGCCATCGGGGCCACTATTCTTATTAGCAGCGTGTCTAGGATGTTCTTCCATGTAAGTGATAAGGAAATCTTGCTGTGGCTGTATGACGTGCTCACTCATAGTCCAAATGGATCGCTTTTGACAGAAATACGAACGATGATTCATTTTCAGTAACAAGGTTATGGGTGATCTTGATAAAGGGTTAAGAAGATACCTGTTGAGTTGCAATGAATTTACTGATGAACAGACTGCGTAATTATTCGTGAGAAGTTTATCTGTCGCTTGCAATGATTTTGCACCACTCTATCTACCAGTTGAAGTAATCACACGTATGACATGGGTAAATTTCGACGTAAGCAATAGAGCAGACTACTAACTCGAGTGTAAATAAGCCTCAGTGACTCAGCACTGACAGCAGTAGGTGATAATCACGGAAGGGACTGAAGAGTCTTTTAGGTTCGATACATCAATAGATGCGTTCATGGAATCGTTTCAGATGTCTTTCTTCAGTGAAGTTCTATCTTCAATCCAACATCTCTCAGACTGCAAATTAATTCATCTTGAAACAATTAGCGCAATATTCGTTACTTTCCACTGAGTTTTTCTGTCTTGTACATGCAATAGCTGTACGTGCAATAGCTTGGGCCAACTTTCTTACAGTTTTCCTTACTTCATCAAATATCATGGAATAGAACGAAATTCTCCTCGCAATTTCGAATATGTGGTCAGTGAATTTGGAAAACTCAACATTTGTCGTAAAAAAATTAATTCGCATGAATGACTCTCGTTTGAATTTCGCGATGAGATATTATCTAGCCAGCAAATTCTTCTTCTATCAGCGATGTCACTTCGTTCATGTATGATTTCGTATAGGTATCTCAGTGAGGAATTTTTAAATCTCTTTCTAGAATTAGATATATGCGGAAGCCAAGTTTCAATCGTCAAATCATCATTCTATTGAGCGACATTCAGTTTGAACATTCGGTAACGCAGAATTCCATCGACCAGGTTTTTGAAGTCAATCAAATAACAATATCAGCAACAAAAATGTGAATACACATTTCAAAAGAGCTAAAACGTCATAAAGAAATGTTCAATCGTCTCCAGACACGTCCTGGCCATCAGGCTGGAATACAGGTTCTACAATAGGCCTGTTGTCGTCTTGGCCATCAGCTGGGGAATGCTCAGGATTGCAGATTTCAGGATCTTGCTGCTGTACCCTCAAGTTGCGTGTACCACCGCCTGCAACGTCACGCCCAGGAAAAGCTGCTTGTCCAGAGCTTGAGTTGTTGCGAGATATGACCACTTCTATGAGCTCTCGCATCACTTGCGTATTTTTATCAGTTGAATCCAATAAGAGTTCAATCAGTATATCTGTGCGTGGGGTGTTGTTTTCGAACCTGGCGCTGATGGCCCCTAAATAATTCGCAATCATCGTCAGAGTGTCGCTGCTCTTCTCTGCAAATTGGAATGTTTTTTCCTCAGCCACTGAAAGAAATAATTCACAATTTCAACTTAAGCTCGAACGAATTCTTGTTCTACAAAATAGTATGCAACTGATGGACTCACCTTTTACATCGTTTTGTAAATTCACGTATGCAGAAACTCTCGAAGGCGCAGAGGGTCGAGATGTTTTCCCTTTTGCACCAGATTTTAAGGGTTTCGTTCCCTCCTCCTTGACGGCGTAACTGCATGACGGGACTGCTATTGCGGTCGGTGATTTTTCAGACTTAGCAGCCTCTTTTTTCACAGCAATAGCCTGAGGTCTTGGAGGAAGCGCTATTTTGCTCGAGGTGGCCTGAGCTTGCAGGCTAACCTCTTTTTTGATCGAGGTCATCTCACTTCGCGGCTTTTTCGCAGGGACTGGGGCCAGATCCACTTCGACGTCATCTTCATCACTTGATAGGTCTATCTGGCACTGTACGACGAACCCTTCAGCCGTTCGTTTAGCGCCAGAGTGGCGGCCTATCAGATCTGGCAGCGAAGGTTTTTGCTCGGCTTCATGATCAGGAATCACGACAATGCCCTCGTCTGTATTTTCACTCGCTTCCTGACTGTCTGTCCCATTCTCTTTATCGCATGCATTGATTTCTTGCCCTATGGATAGGATGAAAATCGGATGAATCATAAAACATGTGAATGATGATTTCAAAAGAACGCAAAATTGAAAAAATCGTCACAACATAAGATGCTCACGTTCGATTTCGACTTCAGCGTCACTTTCCGAATCAGCGTCGCTCCCTTTTTGCTCATCTGTATCGCTTTTGTGCATACCAAAGATGATTGAAATTACGACACTATATTCTGGACTTAGCCTTTGCCCGTTCTTCAAAGCAGCCTGCACGCGATTCTCCAAACTAGTCCAAGCCTGAAAAACGTGGGTGATTAAGTTTGCGATAGCGCACTCAAATCAAAACTGTGATTTTTTTTACTTACTTTTTTAGAACTTTCGAGAGTTTTTTCGAAGTTTTCAGTGGCTTGCAGTTTCTTGAATAGAATTCCCCAGTGTATGCCCTCCGGAGTTTTTTTTTCTTTTGCGGATGGCCAATCCCCTACGGCCAATTTGCGATTGCCTTCCATATAATCGAGAACGAGCTTTAACTGCTCTTTTGTAAACGATGGCTCCGAGGACCTTCACAGGAGAATGGGAAATAGATACTTTCTAGTATAATTTTTTCACTTCAATATAATCAGACAGTGAGGTTAAAAAACCAATTTTGAAAAACACAAATCTCAAGAAATCGCATCATGTCTAATAAACTTTTATGATATCTAGAATTGGTGGCTTACTTTTTTTCACCCTTTGATGCCATGGTGGGTAGAAAAACCGAGGAACAAGAGGATCGGTGAAATTGAGAGGTCACAATAACTCCAGGCTGCAATCAATCTTCGATGTGTTTGCAGACCTAGAGGTTATGGGTTTGCGAGTGCAGACTGCAGATCGTTTTTCGAAAAAGTTTCACTTGTCTTGGAATGTATACCATCACAAATCGTGTGCTGATTTGAAAGAGTTTCGTAGTTTTCCGTTGAGAAGAACTAGATATTTTCGATAATGATAACACATATGATCCTATTATTGGAGCGTTTTCAACGCGAAAGAAGAAGAAGGATAGAGGAAAGGATCACCGCGATGATAAGGCGAAAAAATCTCATGATCAGAAGGAGGGAGCTGAGAGATAGCTCAAATCCGTTTTTGATTGGAGATAATATTTTCCGCAAAGAGTACAGGTATGTATATATATATTAGGGTGGTCCTTATTTCCCAAGTTTCACCGATCCTTTCTCCCCCCCTCTGGATACCTTCTTTGAGCCAAAAAAACGTGGGGGAAACTTTTCCCGAGCCCCTAGAGAGTGATTTAATAGTGCCTCAAAGAGCATCTTGCTTTGAAATTCAAGTAAAAAATAACGCTTTTTGTGATTTTTCTGTCCCTATGTTCGACCTCTTGAAACTTAGTGTTTGTTCGCGAATGTAAAAGTGGGGATACATATTTTCACGTAAAATTTGATGCTGAATCGAAATTCATCGTGACATTTGAACTGGGATGCCACCCAATACTCGTAAATTGCGTTTTTCGACGCAGAAAACATTTTTAGCGCGACTTTTTCATTTCATTCGAGTGTCTCAGGCGCGACTCACTCTCTCAAGATTAATCTGAACCACCTAATTCCATGTAAAAAAACACGTTGAATTGGAATCCATGGTTATTTTCCAGGTATAATGTCGCCCAACGTGAGAAAAATGCGTTTTTCCACCGAAAAAGCACCTTAAGCGAGTCTTTCACGCCCGAATCGAGTGTCTGGCGTGACTTACTCTCTCAAGATTAATCTAAACCACCTAATTCCATGTAGAAAACACGCCGAATTAGAATCCATCGTTATATTTTGGGTATAATGTCGCCCAACGTGAGAAAAATGCGTTTTTCCACCGAGAAAGCACCTTAAGCGAGTCTTTCACGCCCGAATCGAGTGTCTCAGGCGTGACTTACTCTCTCGAGATCGATCTGAACGACCTGATTTCATGTAAAAAACTACGCTGAATTGAAATCCATCGTTATTTTCCAGGTATAATGTCACCCAACGTGAGAAAAATGCGTTTTTCACCGAGAAAGCACCTTAAGGGAGTAACCTCGGTAGAAGATCCACCGATCAGATTTTGATCAAACTTGGCAGAGAAATGTATTCGCGTGTCAATTGGACACAGCCAAAATTTCACAAGCATTGGTTACTCGTGAGTTAAACCATCAGCATAAACAATTTTAGAGGTTATACACGCTGTCTTATGGGGCATCGCGATGATTATTAGACTATAAAAGACTGACCGATCAGTTTTTGTTCAAGTCTTGCTCACTCATACATCTTAATACAAAGAACGTGCTCAAACTTTTTTCAAGCTCTGGTTAGCTTGGAAAAAAGTTCTGATTAATTTTCAGCGTGAAGTCACGAATAAGTCACAATTAAGACAAATTCGCCCATAATCAGGGATTGATATTTCATGATTCGTGAGTCGGATGCTTATACAAGTATATGTGAGGGTGTATTGAGATCTGATTAACACATAAGACACACATGTGGGCAAACTTGTGAAAGTTGAAAAAAGTCGATCAATTTGACTCACGCGGTACCGAGGTTACTCCCTTGAGCGAGTCTTTCACGCCCGAATCAAGTGTCTCAGGCGTGACTTACTCTCTCGAGATTGATCTAAACCACCTGATTTCGTGTAAAAAACTACGCTGAATTGGGATATGCCACTCGACATATGCGCACTGCGCATTGTACAGTACTTGGAGTTGGAAAAAGTGTTTTTGATTGTTTATCAAAAATTGATGATGATTTATCCAATTCTGAGGGATGAGCAAATACAGATGAGGTAAAAGCAAAGATGAGCATATGTTTTTGTCCTCGTATCGGCTTTCTATGCGGAGAAATGGGCAATACTAAGTGGTATAACTGGAATGTTTATTTATAAAAAATTGGAGGGGGAGCAAACATTTTTGACAACGGCATTAGGTTGACAAAATGCGACTTACTTGGGGCGAATTTTTCCAGATTTTTCCTCGGACTTTTTTCCCCCAGCTTCCACGGGGTCTCTGGAAATCATGGTCACAGCAGAAGACTTTTCTGTATAGTCAGATTCGTCATGGATTCAGACTTGGAAGTATACCAGAGAGTAATTTAGGGAAGCATTGGGATTCCAGAATCTCGATCAATGCCCCAGGGACCTACTTATTCGCAACTCACTAAAATTTCGCGACAGCTTGACGTTGCTCGTCGTAAACTGCAAAAACGACCGACGTGAATCGACGCTGACAAAAGGCTGGAAGCAGGGCCTGTACTACTGGAGCGGCCATAAGATCCCATATTCACATGAGGTGCTAGGATTGCGAAGCGTGTAAGGTTTGGTTCGACGACCGGCCGCAATGCACGAGCAAGGGGCGCTACAATCTTCGTGTGAGATAGGGACCTTACCCGTGAGGGTTGGGTTGGAATTAGCCCGATTGATCTCTTTCTGGATTAGATGCCCGAATGCATAGACGTTTTCATACGAGGTACTTTTATCTCGCGCTGATTGAAGGCGATTTCAACAAGACGCCAATGACGAATTCGATTCAGCCAAAATTTTCATACGATAGTGAGCGCCGTTACGAATGGTTGTGAAGGAAGTTTGTCACGGATCCCGAAAATCCCAAATGATGCCAAGTGAGACAGTTTTTTGATCTTGGCAGAAACTCTTTCTTATCGTACAGAGACCAATTTTACGTCTGAAATGATGGTGAACTCTGATTTGGCATAGATTTGGAACGTTCTGACTATTCCTACGTGAGTCAGTGACTGCCGAGACCCTCGAATCAGACGGAAATGAAGCGCCGGAAATTTTTACCGCGTCAAGAATCGCAATCTTCTCGCTTCAAGAATCATCATTCCTAAGGAATAACGACGGATTTGAGTCATAGTAGTTTCTTACATCAAATCAGGTCGTTTAGATCAATTTCGAGAGAGTAAGTGCGGCTGAGACACTCGATTCGGGCGTGAAAGACTCGCGTAAGGTGCTTTCTCGGTGGAAAAACCGCATTTTTCTCACGTTGGGCGACATTATACCTGGAAAGTAACGATGAATTCCGAATCAGCGTATTTTGCTTTCTCTAAAGAGAAAGCTTTGTTTTCACCCCAACGAAAATTTGATCAAATTTTTTATTAAAATCAACATATTCTTCAACAAAATCCCTCTTACCGAAAAAAGCCAACGACCATTCTCTTCCTCTCGCCAAAAGCTATCAAATGTAGGTAACACTTTTCCTCCTAATGTCCTCCCAAATCTGCCAAAGACTCATCTTTCCACCCCATTTTCCGTGTTTGTGTGTGTGTATGTATGTATGATGTTTTATATTGGACACGCTTTCTTTTACTATTCGCCTTATCAACTTTTGGCTTTCTACAAGATGTAGAGAATCCAATTCCTGAGAGCCCAGTGATTTGGCACCTTTCGGCTCCCAGTCAAATTTGATCCATGGGCTTTTTGAACGAAAAGTGCTCAAATTTCAACTTTTAATACATAAATATCTTCTTCCCACACACTCTCACAACAAATTGAGTCACCTAAACTATGATTATTTCTGCGAGATCTATCGATTGGTTAATACCGAGATTTCATTTGATCTCTACAGATCTCAAATTTTCAAAAAAATCAAAATTTTCACCAAAAATTTTTTTTTGAGCATTTTTAAACCTACCGCATCCAAATTCTGTCTCAACCAACTAATAGATATCATCGAAAAAACCTAAGACTAGATGGCTCAAATCCTTCTTAAAAGCTCCCTCCAAAAAATAATTCAAAAAGTAAAGGAAAATTTCCCTTAATATTCAATTTTTCCTCCTACCTTCCTTTATGACTCATTTATCTCAATCTTGATGACCTAAACTATGATTTTTTCTGCGAGATCTATCGATTGATTAATACCGAAATTCCATTTAATCTCTACAGATCTCAAATTTTCAAAAAAATCAAAATTTTCACCAAAAAATTTTTTTTGAGCCTTTTTAAACCTACCGCATCCAAATTCTGTCTCAACCAACTAATAGATATCATCGAAAAAACCTAAGACTAGATGGCTCAAATCCTTCTAAAAAGCTTACTCCAAAAAATAATTCAAAAAATGAAAGAAAATTTCCCTTAGTATTCAATTTTTCCTCCTTCCTTCCTTCATGACTCATTTATCTCAATCTTAATATGATTTTTTCTGCGAGATCCATCGATTGGTTAATACCGAAATTCCATTTAATCTCTACAGATCTCAACTTTTCAAAAAAATCAAAATTCTTATCAAAAGTTTCTTTTTTAGCCTTTTTAAACCCACTTCATCCAGATTCTGTCTGAACCCAGTAATAGATATCATCGAAAAAACCCCAGACTAGATGGCTCAACCCACCATCACTATACATTTATGACAGTCTCTATTGTGATGAACATGGATATGAAAATTTGGATCCAAGAGAAAAAGCTTTCATCAGAAAGAGATATCCAGAACTAGATGTAAAAGAAGTGATATTCAAAAAAGTACAAAAGCAACTAGACCAAAGTTCATGCGGTCTATTCGCAACTGCTTACGCAATCACTGTATGCTTTAAAAATGATCCCTCGTTCACTATGTATTGCAGAGATTCAGAAGTAATAAGAAGACATCTACTGAAAATTATATAATCAGGAGTCATAGAAGAATATCCAAAGGAGATTTTCTTAGGATGAGATTTTGCTTTGATCTAAAGTTCGTCAAGTGATCGATGATATTGATAATTTGGAATTGGTATTGTAATTGTGAGAATGTAGAATTTTTCAACGAATATCTGATTTATGAGATTTATATTGATATTAATAGAGATACAAAGAAGTATAATATAGTTTCAATTATCATGTGGAAAGGAATTTCACATTATATTTTTCATACAATTTTAGAATGATGATGGTCTGGTTATTCTAATTATCATCATATGACGCTTGGAGAAAGCTTTCTGCTAATCACTTTCAGCAGCGTATTTTTACATGAAATCAGGTGGTTTCGATTAATCTTGAGAGAGTAAGTCACGCCAGACACTCGATTTGGGCGTGAAAGACTCGCTTAAGGTGCTTTCTCGGTGGAAAAACGCATTTTTCTCACGTTGGGCGACATTATACCTAAAAAATAACGATGGATTCTAATTTAGCGTGTTTTTTTACATGAAATTAGGTGGTTCAGATTAATCTTGAGAGAGTGAGTCGCGCCTGAGACACTCGATTCGGGCGTGAAAGACTCGCTTAAGGTGCTTTCTCGGTGGAAAAACGCATTTTTCTCACGTTGGGCGACATTATACCCAAAATATAACGATGGATTTCGATTCAGCATCAAATTTTACGTGAAAATATGTATCCCCACTTTTACATTCGCGAACAAACGCTAAGTTTTAAGAGCTCGAACATAGGGACAGAAAAATCACAAAAAGCGTTATTTTTTACTTGAATTTCAAAGCAAGATGCTCTTTGAGGCACTATTAAATCACTCTCTAGGGGCTCGGGAAAAGTTTCCCCCACGTTTTTTTGGCTCAAAGAAGGTATCCAGAGGGGGGGGGGGAGAAAGGATCGGTGAAACTTGGGAAATAAGGACCACCCTAATATATATACACATCAAACTTTTCATCATTTGCTAATGGATAATTTTTCATTATCATCACATTTTTATGCAAACGGAGAATGGAATAAGATAATCAAAACGTATTCATCATATTTAGAGTAATTCACGATTGCATTTCCCTTCTCATAGAATGTTCCCTTGGATGGCGATAGAGTTATTTCACCTAGTTGAGCCCTTGTTGCCGAATCACTACGCGGGAGTACCACCGGACATGCAATTCCTTTCTGTCTTGAGTTTTCTGGCCCATGGATCTTATCAAAAAAGCAACGCAAATGATCACAAGCATCCTATAAGTCAGCCGACTCTCAGTAAATATATACACATAGTCATATCGGCCATCAATTCTCTGAGGCACAGATATATTCGATTTCCCAGAACAGAAGAAGAGATTGAAAAAATCCAGGATGAGTAAGGGTCATTCACTTATATTTTGGGCAATATATACAGGTTGCGGATATAATTTACAGATTCTCAACTCTATCAACAGGTTTGCGGAACGTCTCGGGATTGATGGAGTGCTTGGAGCACTGGATTGCACCACGATCAAGATATTTACACCAGCTGAGTTTGAAGAAGCTTTCGTCGATCGAAAAAACAACCATTCTTTGAATTCGCAAATGGTGAGAATATTTGCCACCTTCTTTGATAAAAATCAGGTTTTTTCTTCAATCGTGCCTCTGGCGACTTCAGTTGAGTTTTTATAGATTTTCTTTATATGACACTTCGAAATCACGCTTGTCTTACTTGCAACCTTTCAATTAGTAGCGTTGTTATTTGGTGCACCCGCAGAAAATGAAAGTAGTTCATCGAGATTGAGTTCATTTTATCTTACAGATCTGTAATATGAATTATAAAATCATGGCCCTGAAAATCTGCAGAGGCTCGACACATGACCAGCACATTTGGAATCGTTGTAAGATCAGAGATCGTATGTATCGCTTTCGATTGCAGAATGGACGAGCTTTCTACTTCATTGGTGAGCTCACGAAGATCGTAATTTACATTTGAAAATGAGAAATTTAATGAAATTTTCTCCTATCGAGTTCAAACGTACAATATTACTCGAGTTCTTGCGGGATTGAAAGCTATTTAGGATGGCATATTCAAATCTTAACAAAATTCGCGTCGAATGACTTCGAAATACTTGCGAAGTCAAAGAGCGCCTGTAAATACGTTACTTGTCATGGATTTCCTATAATTTTGAAAAAAGTCGTATATCTATAACGTATGTTGAACCAGTATACCAGTATTGGAAATCGATCACATAATGGGTGAAACATGCAACTCTTAAAAACTCGAAATTATTACCCCTTTCTCATTTTTTTTCAGCTGATGAAGGATACAGCCCCTCAAGAGTATTACTGGTTCCCATGTCAGATGCTGCCCCTGGAACTCCAGAAAGGAACTATAGTGACGCCATACGGGGCACACGATGTAAAATAGAGCAAACATTCGGAGTATTGAAAGGATCTTGGAGATGCCTCAATGGCATGCGAGGATTACACTACGAGCCGCATTTTGCTGCAGAAATTATCACTTCATGTGTGATATTGCACAATTTTCTGAGAGAGAAAGGGTAACTAATTTTGCGATTGATGATATGATTATCATTTTGATGAGTTACGCTGAAATATTTGATGATATAGGATGCCTCTGCCAGACTTTTATGAACATCAGGCTGAGGCCGATGAGCGTATACCACCTGTGATGGATGGAGAGTATCAGCTTGGATTGCAAGAGAGAGAGAGGATAATTCGAACTTACTTCCAGTAAAATGACGGAGAGATGAAAACGGGGAAAAAGGAGAAAAGCATCCGATGATCGAACAAACTAACTACATACTGAAGTTACGTTTGGTCGCACTCAGTCGGAGCACTAATTATCTCAGGACTTACAAGTTGGATTGAAAATTTCGTCTGTGTTGCAAGAAAAGGAGCTGGTGTCAAGATAATATTGTTGTTTTTGAGCAGTTTACCTTAAACAAGAATCGGATACTCTGCATCTCATCGATACTCGTGCGAGATCTGAATGACAATCCAAATATGTTTTATAGTTTATTCATTTCTAACTTCACTATCTTTGTCCAATTTCGATCAGATTAAAGAGGATCTAATTGGAAATATGGATGGCTTCAAGGTGAAATCTATTTTGCCATATCGATTGGTCTGCGCACTTTTGTATTGCACTCCTGAATTTGCAGGTATAATTGTAATGAGGGTCGACTTTCACTTGATGCGGTGGTAATTGCATATCCTTTGAAATAGTACAAAAGCACGTTCTTCGCAATATGTCTCGGATATATGGGAAATAAGATTTTTCTGGGTATAGTATACCTAGAGACTTAAGAGGACAAAATATAGATTGATGAGGCGTTAACTCGCCGAGCACCTACGTTTCTTTTCATCTCTCTTGTTTTGATCTCTTTTCTTCTATGCTCTTCGTAAACTACGGATTATACTATGAGCACATCAACAGCGGTGATGAAGAAACAGGGATGAGCTTTTGATGCTAGTGATAGCAATGATACATTTACATGTTTGAAATTTGATTGGTCAAGCAAATTATCGTCATCACTTTTTGATCAATTGACTCACATCATATTTCATATAGGTAGTGTATGAATCTCACAATTCATTGCTCATTACTATCGTGGTGCTAAGCCGATGATGAGTAGCGTTTCGGCTCTGCTACAAATAGCCAATAGAATAAGGTGCCTGCCATATTCTTATTTATGCGTACACCATTGGCACCCGGCAGTTATCGCGGTTATGTAAATAATCAATAATATCCAGCAAGCGAGACAAAAATTTTTGCGCGTGACCAAAATACCCGCGCAATTCCTGCGAGCGCGCGCGCGCATCTCGGAAATTTACTTCAATCGGCCCCCAGAAGATGACAAATCATTACACGTCTAGCGTTACACTAAAATGCCATACTTTGCGGAAGAGTTACAAGAACCACGAGGGTTTACAAAAAATTTTAAATGCACGAATAAAATTTACAATTTTTTTGCTACCCCTCGCTAACATTATATACACACCTTCGGTATAAGATTGTTCATAATAGAGATGATATGAGAACAAGAATTTCCGAGTGCTTTTCGATCGGTGGTTTGCTCACCTGCCCCATGGGCTGAACCGTGAAAAAGATACGAAAATTTTGTGAAGAAAAGTTGAATACATGATTCTGAATTGTGTACCAGGGTCCAAACGAAAATTTCCGAGTTTCTGTAATCGTGACGTATGATCTTATTTTAACTCATGAAATCGAAAAAGTTCACTCCAAAAAAAATCTGAGACCCTAAGTTTGACCATATATGGTTTCCTCATGGAATTACTCTTATACAATTGAATGAAAAATTTTAGGAACAATTTTGACAAACTACTCTTTTTTGGTTCGTAGGTCCGTTTAACGCTGAGCTACTCATACGTAAAACAGTTTATTGGATAAATCTTGAATTTGTTTCAAGGTAACGATGTAAACAGATAACAGATTTCGAAATATCTGGAATTCCTCGATCAAATGAGCTCTTGTGAGACTTCGTTTACGATGACAGGCTATGCTTGGCATAAGCAAAACTTAGCTATAGGGATGTGATATCGATGTGGGGTTGCCTGCATACAGGGGTAAAATGGCTGCGTAACAGAGCAGATTTAGCATTGGTAGCATAAGGGTTTGGCTCCATTGAAGTCTCATCTCCCACAGTCTGGCACAGAACACTTATGTAACGACCCGATCCTCCTACTCTTGGGCTTGATAGATATTAGTCAACCCGGGAGAGCTAGAAATTCAATACTACCATCACGGCCCTATGCATCCAATGTTAAAACTGCTTTCTTCGTCGGCCATCTTGGAAAAAAACGCCCGTGCGCGAGCAACCCGGCAAGCATGTCAGATCCCTATAATCAGGCGAGCCTTACCATCTCGAGGAACTAGATTTGAATACGCGTGCGATGATACATAGTTTTCGTGCTCTCAGATATCACTTTCGGCGATAGCAGAGATGCAAAACAATCGCGCCGAGCCGTCTAGTTTTAAGTTTCTTCCAATTCACTGGATGGCGATACCGAAAAGCTAAGTGGAATTATCACTGGCCAAATAGACGACGGGGGAGCGATTTTTCCCAGTCTATATCCCCAACAAGATTTGAATCTTAATTATTTATAACAATTTTTCAATCATCGTGCACCAAACATCATATCACAACATATTTTACCCGATACAGCTCAATGTATGATCACGATTTAATATTTGACCTCTGAAGTGATCAGGCAAGGAGTACAATGAGTGAGGCCTCCAGCTTACTCGCGATTCATTCAGAGTCTACATAGTATATCAGTAGACCCGCGGAAATTTGCTCGGAAGAGACCGAAAAATAGACGAAAGACAAAAGTTGACTTCTAGTCCTACAAGATGGGTTTTTTACTCCTGATCTGATCTATATTCAGTATCAAAACTCAAACATATACAGTCCCTCTCACAAATAATAGATCAAGTAGGGTGTCACTGAAACAGTTATATTTTTTATAACACTTGGTCGCACGGGAATTTGAAAAAGGCATCTCAAAGATCACAAAAAAACCTATGAATTCATCTGTTCAAAACTTTCCTTGCGTCCTTTTTGAGTGGCTGTAGCCAACGATGGAAAGCTGAAAGATTTCTCGTTCAATCATTCACCTACAACTTTAGCGGGAGTGATCCGATTACAAAAATTCTTACGGGATCTTGTAGATCTTTGCATAACCTACAATTTCCTCTCTCTGGAGTTCCCTCTACGACCTTTTCTGCCCATGTAACGGGCTTGGAATGGTAATTTTATATTACATGGACTGTTCATGGAGATACCGCGCGTGGCGCCTGTTTCGTACGCCTTGCTCTACTTTAGCGCAAAAATAAATCAAAAAAATATCATGTCACATGATTTTGAAGTGAAATGATCTAATCTTTTAGGATATTTGATCAGATTCTGTCTTGGATTGGAGGCAACCCCGATTTCTCAAGTTTTATTGGAAGAATTGTTTAATTTCATGTTTTGCCCCTATAGATCACATTCAAGGCAAAATCTGATGGAATATTCTGAAAGATATAGTACATTAAGTAACAAGGGCGCAAAGTACTTTTTCGCAATTTTCCAATGTTTGGGTGCCTACAAAATTGCGAAAAATAACTTTCGCGCCTCGCACATGAGGTTCCCCGCTTCCGAGCGATCATTTCAACCCTCGCCTCCGGCTCGGGTCGAAAACCGATCGCTCAGAAGTGAGCTACAACCTCATGAACTCGCGCGAAATATACTATTTCGAAATCATGTGCGTAAAGTTAGTGCGTAAGGAACGTTTTTCCGTGCGTGAAGAAATTTTTGCCCACGGAATGCGTAAAGACCTGTGCGTAAAGTCACCAACAGTGCGTAAGGTATGTCTTTACACAACCGTACGTATCTTTACGCACTGCTGTATTTTCTTTCTAGCCTGATATTCTACAACATCTCTTGAAGTTTCTGCGTTGTTTAGCAAAATGATCTCTGTCTTCATTCTGTATTATCGGAGTGCTCCAATCGTTAATTCGACGCTGCCCAAAGCAGTTGTAATGACTTCTTTCACTCGATAGAATGAATACTTACGAGCTCTCTGAATTGTTATACTCAATCTTGCTCCCTCGATAAGTCCATACGATTGAAATATTCTGGTCGGCCATCGTGTTGAACATAGAAATAGTTCACTTCGGTGGATTATGAATTAAATTTAGTTCAATACAATATATACGACTGAGACCTTTTTGGAGTGCTTCCACCGTAGTTTTGGTGGTTTGAAATCTACCTTGGACCGTACGTCCAAAGAAAATATGAATTCACTCTTCGGATACTTCGCCTCAACGAAGAGTGTCGATGATGTATTCATATCCTTTTATAAGAAAGAATCCACAGGTTTTCTCCTTTCGAAATCGCTTTCTATCACGTGTATTCAGAACATTATTATTATCATTGTAATTGTCCAAATTCTTTCTATTGAACCATCGGAATAGCATATTATTCCATCAATCCTTTGATTTTTTTTGCCCGTCCTTGACGATTTTAATAAAATTCTGTAATAATTTTCCTCGAAATTCAGAATTGATAATATCTTATGAACTTACATATTTCGGATCTTGTCCACTATTAGTACTTTTGAGAATTGAGATCGATATTTTCAAACTATGCGGTAATATTTGGTATATAAAACAGAAGATCTTTTTCTGATACATTTTCAGAATTTGTTTTTCAGTCGAGTTGCCTCCCGACGGGGGCTTCAACCCCTGGACCCCCACCAGGGGCTCCCGTCCCTGAACCCCGATGTGCGCCCTCTTCTGCTACCTGCCCCGATCACAATTTGATTACCGGCGTATGAGGTGACCGACAGAATACTAACTTTCCGCACAAAATTTCGAAAAATATCGTACGCAACTCTTTCGAAAGGTTTCCGCACTCGGCAAAACCTTACACACGAGATGTGAATCTTTACGCACAGTTGAGATACTTAACGTTTTGATTGAGATACTGAACTTGCCGCTACGCGGCTCGTGCGTAAAAAATCTCACCATAGCGTAAAGACTTACACTCGTGTTTAAAGATTTTCACTCGTGCGTAAATCCACCTTTTTGACATCGTTGACGTATGATTAAAAAACTAAATGAAATACAGATGTGCGAGATTAAGAGATGTTCAATAGCTTAATAACTAACGATCATCACGAGTTCGACATGGGAAATCTGCATATATTAATTATAAATGGCTGGGAGTCACAACGCTATAATTCGATTAATACTGATTTTTTTGCATGATTCCAAGCATCTTAATCTTATTGGCAATTCTCTCGGAAAATTCTTTCAACAGTATCACGGCATTCCAAAAAATTGTACAAGTCGATGATTTGGTAACTTTTTCCCCGAGATTGAACTATCTTATCGTTGTTTTGCCCTTGCAATCGTCAAATTCTGACGCCCAAGATATTTCCATGAGTTTTGGTTCATTACATGAAATTTTTATTTTTTTAAAAAGATACGATGAAATCTTAATGATCGTCTATTTAAATCAAGACCTCTCGTTGATTCTGCAATGCATTGCTCATTAAAAATGGTTAAGTTAGTTGGGATAATACTTTTCTCTACGCTCAAGACTCGAATAGGCATTTAAAGACCCCTTATGTAACAAAAGCTCCTGGCCGAGTGGACAATAGCGAAGACTGGAAATCCGAAGGTGACAGGTTCAAATCTCAGCGGCGGCAGGTAATCACATTAATAATTCTTTCCGGCACATCATTTGAATCAAATCACTGTAATTAATTTTCATGATTGATAAAGTTTCAAAAGTTGGAAAAAGTCCGCTCACCGCGCAGAAAATTTTTTTTTGTATTTCTTTGCTTTTTCCCATGGGGGCAATAAACAGTATCCTAGGTGTCCAAATCATGTCCACAGGATGACCTTCGAACGTATTTTGGGTGTCCTTCGGAACGTCCCTGGGAAGTTCTTTTTGCATAACCAAAAAATGTCAAAAGAATGGAAGTAGTACGCCTTTCTGGCGAACAAATTGACGCAATTTCGGACGTCCAAAAAACTTGCCATATTATCAAGAAGACGTTCCCAGGATCAAAATGCTAGCTGGGTATTTTGTAGTAGAGAAAATTACAACGATTTGGTTGAACAGCAATTTTGTTGAGCAAACTTCTATGACTTCGTATCAATCGCGCGATCTCAGGACTCACCTCATTGTTTTTCCTTCATAGTTCTCTTTCATACTTCCCACCAGGGCGCTATCGCACCTTTCAATACTTAATCCGAATTATGATCCAATCTTTCGTTATCTGAGTACCAATTGATCCCAAGAAATCCGATGATCCAAGGAGATATGTAATAACTGAGGAATCATGCACCAAAGATCCACAGAATTATCACGGGTATATTTTCAAAAATGTGACGCAGTTTTGATCAAATGTTGCTTGCGTAGCGCGCATTGTATGTCTGGTATGCAATGGAATGAATTGTGATCCCGCTGGAGAATTGAAGCGTTCCACTGTTCCACTTCAGTAGCTCCTTGTTTGATGAAGTCAGCAGGTTCTTCATGAGCTCAATATGATCAACGATCAGATCGTTGAGTCTCGATCGCACAGATCGCAGATCTAGATTATTCTCGGTCCGATATCCAGACACAACCAACGGCTGAATGAGACTATTTCATTCACATTTCAGGGAGCGCAGTTGCAACCATTTGTCCCCACATATTTAGCCATTACATCTTCCCCATGCCTTACATGGAGTGTGCACTCTTGGAATCTGCCGTAATGAAGATGAGTTCTCGAAGCCTCTCGTGATCCGTAACTGTACGGAAGGAAGAATGGATGCAACTGGGCCTTCGCGGTGTTATGGCTACTGGCGATGGGGCCCGCGATCATTCCTCCTCATGATTATTCTCCGATTCTGTGGTCAGGTATGATTTTATCAGTAATTGGGATTTGTGCTGCTGCTCACTTGAATATCCAGTGATTGGCAAAATTATTCAACACGATAGGCGCTGATACTTGTCCATGTTCCAGATGATGATCATTGAGGTGGGTGAGAAACAAAGTCCCAACGCGCACAGGCATTCCATAATTGAGCCATGGGCGACCCCGCAGGAGAGCAGTCTCTCATCCTATGGATACGAACAATATTTCTCGGCCATCGGAGGTGGCCAAAAAATGGATTAGACCGAGAAACGATCGCCCCTCTAATTTCTCCTTGCAGCTTGGGACGCATGATTGATGTTAATTCTCAACGCACCGTCGAGAATCATGACCACTTCTGTTTCTATGACCAGCCCATCTTGAGAATCTTGGACGAAAATATGAGCATCTTGTAGATGGAACCATAGATTTGTCTACACAATTATAAGAGATTTTGATACATCGGGAAATTTTCACACAAAATGTGTCACGGTTCAGTCAAATTGGTCTTTGAGTATAGAACTACGGGCAATGGACTGATTTATATATTAACGTAGTACTAGCGGTACTGATGAGTCCAAGCGCGGATTGAATCTTCGCTTGACTCGATTCCGCCCGCCTATATAGGTATACTAACGCACACAGCAGACGATAACCTAACCCCGAAACTGTCAAGAATAGTGACGTATTGGCTCAGATCTTTCTTTGTAGGCTCCTGATCGTTGATCTGTTTGTTTCTATGCACTTTTTGTGTACTCTCACATCTGTGTGCTCTTTCCTGTGAAAATCAGATAGTTAGAAATTAGTGTATCGATAATTTCCCATGAGGCGCCGTGTGAATCGGCATTCACGGAATTGCCCAGAACTTTTCTCCGCGGCTCCTAAAAATTCCGAAATTTCAGCTGTGTCTGTTTGAGGCACTAATGTACTACTGTGCCGACTTTCGTAATTTTCTGATAGGTAATTCGAGTACCGCTATTACTACCTTAATGTTCTATGAACACGTTGATGGGTCGCACGGCATTGCATGTAATGTAATGGAGACTAAGATAAACATGCAAGGTCCAACGCTAGTCACCACCCCAATGAAAGGGGGAAGAAGAAGGTGACATCGGATCCAGGTGACGAAATGAAAGACTCCTAATCACCTTGTGAGTTTTGTCAATTCTTGATTTCGACGACTGTTTCGAAAATTTTATGAATTCATATTTTTGGGAGACATTTGAGAAATGATACTCAAATGCTGCTTCTTGACGTGTAAGAGAGACTGGACAAGGAGCATTTCGTTACTCATGTTATGAGAATTTTTGCAGGAAAAAGTCCATTGATGAAAATGATCAATATTACATATTTGTCTTTACCAGGTCTTCATCGAAACGATATATTGAGATACTGGTAGGATTTCTAACGCCATTTCAAGTTTCATTAGGGTAGTCCCACCCGATTGATTACTGTACCTAGACGTGAGCAGTTAATGCAATCCATATTGCATGTGGATTCTTGATAGCCGTCAGCTCTATCGATTCATGATGTGAATGGAGCAGAAGTTCGCAATTAAATAATGTTTGAATCTGACAATCTCCTGGCTGATCGGAGGGCAGAGTGGGACGAAGAGGACTTCATCTCAAAATGTCTCGTCGAGAATACAAACCACGAAACTGTATACGAATACAAACTTTGGATAGCTCTCAAAGAACCCATGTGTTCGCAGTCATCTCTCTATCACGATTTGTCTTTATAAGAATATTTTTATAGTCTATGGACTCGCCCCCACATGCAGAATCGTTGAGAGTAATCCGTTTCCATTCTCGGGGCGGGAACCCCATTTCGCATTTCACATGTTCGAACGTGCAAACAAACGCACTGAATTCTCGCTGGTATTGGAATACACAGTTTAGAGTGGTACGTCATGAATGTGAGGGCTTCTGGAGGGAAAGAAGAAAAGGTGATACCCTACGATCACAGATGATGCTCATAATGCCTTCCAGACGTCTTGCATTGGGCTTTCCTAGAATACAGTAATGATATAATATTCGATGTTGCGGGAGCAGTTACACTCATCGCTGACCAAAAATCAGGGAGGAATACCTGGAAGCTGACTACCCCTGTGGTGGCTGATACATCAACCCATGGCCCGTATTATGATTGCCTGAGGGTAGTACCTCTTGGGTTGTGTGGAAATCTACCCTATTTGACGCTCATGACTTATGCTAAATCCATTGGCGGTGGGCTGCCGGGATACGTATTTTTGTAACAAGAGACACAGTTTAGGAGTTTCCCGTACACGGGAAGGAAATCAACACTGGGCAACCGAAGTCACTCTCGCCATTTCTACATGGCTACAAGCACTGATATGGTCGAACTGCGTCGCTAGTACATAAACAACGGACATTACTACCAGAGAGACGTCGACTCCTTTGATTGCAAAGCAAGTCCCCAAATTAACCATGTACCGTTACTCTAGAACAACATAACACTTGGTAGGAAAGGATCCCGGAACGGAGCTCCTCGGGGGGGGGGGGGGGGGGTTCTTACGGTGTACCAGCGTGAGATCCTGGGAGGAAGCACCTGGTGGTTCGTAAGATAGATCGGATGGCGTCGGGTAATCCGATCTAAAGTACAACTCAGGTGGGACTTGGAGATCGAAGGACACGGATGCTACGGCAAGGTTCTCAAATTTCAACCCCCGATTTGGGGGTGTCGGCATTCACCGGGGGGGTTGCAAAAAATTCAGGCACCTTCTTCCATCACAAGAAAGCGATCCCAATCGAGAAATTTTGGAACAGAGCCTCCTGGCCTGTTCTAAAAAAATTCCCGAATTTCAACCCCCGATTTGGGGGTGTCGGCATTCACCGGGGGGGTTGCAAAAAATTCAGGCACCTTCTTGTGTCACAAGAAAGCGATCCCAATCGAGAAATTTTGGAACAGAGCCTCCTGGCCTGTTCTTAAAAAATTCCCGAATTTCAACCCCCGATTTGGGGGTGTCAGCGTTCACCGGGGGGGCAGCAAAAAATTCAGGCACCTTCTTTCATCACGAGAAAGCGATCCCAATCGAGAAATTTTGGAACAGAGCCTCCTGGCCTGCTCTAAAAAAATTCCCGAATTTCAACTTCCGATTTGGGGGTGTCGGCATCCACCGGGGGGGTTGCAAAAAATTCAGGTACCTTCTTTCGTGACAAGAAAGCCATCCCAATCGAGAATTTTGGAACAGAGCCTCCTGGCCTGTTCTACAAAAATTCCCGAATGTCAACCCCCGATTTGGGGGTGTCGCATTCACCGGGGGGGCTACAAAGAATTCAGGCACCTTCTTTCGTCACACTAAAGCGATCCCAATCGAGAAATTTTGGAACAGAGCCTCCTGGCCTGTTCTAAAAAAATTCCCGAATTTCAACCCCCGATGTGGGGGTGTCGGCATTCACCGTGGGGGCTGCAAAAAATTCAGGCACCTTCTTTCGTCACAAGAAAGCGATCCCAATCGAGAAATCTTGGAACAGAGCCTCCTGGCCCGTTCTAAAAGAATTCCCGAATTTCAACCCCCGATTTGGGGGTGTCGGCATCCACCGGGGGGGTTGCAAAAAATGCAGGCACCTTCTTTCGTCACAAAAAAGCGATCCCAATCGAGAAATTTCTGAAAAGAGCCTCCTGGCCTGTTCTACAAAAATTCCCGAATGTCAACCCCCGATTTGGGGGGTGTCGCATCCAGCGGGGGGGCTGCAAAGAATTCAGGCACCTTCTTTCGTCACAAGAAAGCGATCCCAATCGAGAAATCTTGGAACAGAGCCTCCTGGCCTGTTCTTCAAAAATTCCCGAATGTCAACCCCCGATTTGGGGGTGTCGCATGCACCGGGGGGGGGCTGCAAAGAATTCAGGCACCTTCTTTCGTCACACTAAAGCGATCCCAATCGAGAAATTTTGGAACAGAGCCTCCTGGCTTGTTCTAAAAAAATTCCCGAATTTCAACCCCCGATTTGGGGGTGTCGGCATTCACCGTGGGGGCTGCAAAAAAGTCAGGCACCTTCTTTCGTCACAAGAAAGCGATCCCAATCGAGAAATCTTGGAACAGAGCCTCCTGGCCTGTTCTTCAAAAATTCCCGAATTTCAACCCCCGATTTTGGGGTGTCGGCATTCACCGGGGGGGCTGCGAAAAATTCAGGCACCTCCTTTCGTCACAAGAAAGCGATCCAAATCGAGAAATTTTGGAACAGAGCCTCCTGGCCCGTTCTTAAAAGAATTCCCGATTTTCAACCCCCGATTTGGGGGTGTCGGCATTCACCGGGGGGCTGCAAAAAATTCAGGCACCTTCTTTCGTCACAAGAAAGCGATCCCGAACGAGGAATTTTGGAACAGAGCCTCCTGGCCCGTTCTTAAAAATATTCCCCATTTTCAACCCCCGATTTGGGGTTGTCGGCATTCACCGGGGGGGTTGCAAAGAATTCAGGCACCTTTTTTCGTCACAAGAAAGCGATCCCAATCGAGAAATTTTGGAACAGAGCCTCCTGGCCCGTTCTTAAAAAAATTCCCGATTTTCAACCCCTGATTTGGGAGTGTCGGCATTCACCGGGGGGGTTGCAAAAAATTCAGGCACCTTCTTTCGTCACAAGAAAGCGATCCTAATCGAGAAATTTTGGAAAAGAGCCTCCTGGCCCGTTCTTAAAAAATTCCCGTATTTCAACCCCCGATTTGGGGGTGTCGGCATTGACCGGGGGGGTTGCAAAAAATTCAGGCACTTTCTTTCGTCACAAAAAAGCGATCCCAATCGAGGAATTTTGGAACAGAGCCTCCTGGCCTGTTCTACAAAAATTCCCGAATTTCAACCCCCGATTTGGGGGTGTCGCATTCACCGGGGGGGCTGCAAAGAATTTAGGCACCTTCTTTCGTCACACTAAAGCGATCCCAATCGAGAAATCTCCGAACAGAGCCTCCTGGCCTGTTCTAAAAAGATTCCCGAATTTCAACCCCCGATTTGGGGGTGTCGGCATTCACCGTGGGAGCTGCGAAAAATTCAGGCACCTTCTTTCGTCACAAGAAAGCGATCCCAATCGAGGAATCTTGGAACAGAGCCTCCTGGCCTGTTCCAAAAAAATTCCCGAATTTTGAACCCCCGATTTGGGGGTGTCGGCATTCACCGGGGGGGCTGCAAAAAATTCAGGCACCTTCTTCCGTCACAAGAAAGCGATCCCAATCGAGGAATTTTGGAACAGAGCCTCCTGGCCCGTTCTTGAAAAAATTCCCGAATTTCAACCCCCGATTTGGTGGTGTCGGCATTCACCGGGGGGGTTGCAAAAAATTCAGGCACCTTCTTTCGTCACAAGAAAGTTATCCCAATCGAGAAATTTTGGAACAGAGCCTCCTGGCCCGTTCTTTGAGAAATTCTCGATTTTCAACCCCCGATTTGGGGGTGTCGGCATTCACCGTGGGGGCTGCAAAAAATTCAGGCACCTTCTTTCGTCACAAGAAAGCCATCCCAATCGAGAATTTTGGAACGGAGCCTCCTGGCCCGTTCTAGAAAAATTCCCGAATTCCAACCCCCGATTTGGGGGTGTCGGCATTCACCGGGGGGGTTGCAAAAAATTCAGGCACCTTCTTTCGTCACAAGAAAGCGATCCCAATCGAGAAATTTTGGAACAGAGCCTCCTGGCCCGTTCTTTAAAAAATTCCCGATTTTCAACCCCGGATTTGGGGGTGTCGGCATTCACCGTGGGGGCTGCAAAAAATTCAGGCACCTTCTTTCGTCACAAGAAAGCGATCACAATCGAGAAATCTTGGAACAGAGCCTCCTGGCCCGTTCTAAAAGAATTCCCGAATTTCAACCGCCGATTTGGGGGTGTCGGCATCCACCGGGGGGGTTGCAAAAAATGCAGGCACCTTCTTTCGTCACAAGAAAGCCATCCCAATCGAGAATTTTGGAACAGAGCCTCCTGGCCCGTTCTAAAAAAATTCCCGAATTTCAACCCCCGATTTTGGGGTGTCGGCATTCACCGGGGGGGCTGCGAAAAATTCAGGCACCTCCTTTCGTCACAAGGAAGCGATCCAAATCGAGAAATTTTGGAACAGAGCCTCCTGGCCCGTTCTTAAAAGAATTCCCGATTTTCAACCCCCGATTTGGGGGTGTCGGCATTCACCGGGGGGGTTGCAAAGAATTCAGGCACCTTTTTTCGTCACAAGAAAGCGGTCCCAATCGAGAAATTTTGGAACAGAGCCTCCTGGCCCGTTCTTTGAAGAATTCCCGAATTTCAACCCTCGATTTGGGGGTGTCGGCATTCACCGGGGGGGGGGGGGGGGTTACAAAAAATTCAGGCACCTTCTTTCGTCACAAGAAAGCGATCCCGATCGAGGAATTTTGGAACAGAGCCTCCTGGCCCGTTCTTAAAAAATTCCCGGATTTCAACCCCCGATTTGGGGGTGTCGGCATTCACCGGGGGGGGGGGGGGTTGCAAAAAATCCAGGCACCTCCTTTCGACACAAGAAAGCGATCCCGATCGAGAAATTTTGGAACAGAGCCTCCTGGCCTGTTCTAAAAAAATTCCCGAATTTCAACCCCCGATTTGGGGGCGTCGGCATTCACCGGGGGGGCTGCAAAAAATTCAGGCACCTTCTTTCGTCACAAGAAAGCGATCCCAATCGAGAAATTTTGGAACAGAGCCTCCTGGCCCGTTCTTAAAAATATTCCCGATTTTCAACCCCCGATTTGGGGGTGTCGGCATTCACCGGGGGGGTTGCAAAGAATCCAGGCACCTCCTTTCGTCACAAGAAAGCGATCCCAATCGAGAAATTTTGGAACAGAGCCTCCTGGCCTGTTCTAAAAAAATTCCCGAATTTCAACCCCCGATTTGGGGGTGTCGGCATTCCCCGGGTGGGCTGCAAAAAATTCAGGCACCTTCTTTCGTCACAAGAAAGCGATCCCAATCGAGAAATTTTGGAACAGAGCCTCCTGGCCCGTTCTTAAAAAAATTCCCGATTTTCAACCCCTGATTTGGGAGTGTCGGCATTCACCGGGGGGGTTGCAAAAAATTCAGGCACCTTCTTTCGTCACAAGAAAGCGATCCTGATCGAGAAATTTTGGAACAGAGCCTCCTGGCCCGTTCTTAAAAAATTCCCGAATTTCAACCCCCGATTTGGGGGTGTCGGCATTGACCGGGGGGGTTGCAAATAATTCAGGCACTTTCTTTCGTCACAAAAAAGCGATCCCAATCGAGAAATTTTGGAACAGAGCCTCCTGGCCTGTTCTACAAAAATTCCCGAATTTCAACCCCCGATTTCGGGGTGTCGCATTCACCGGGGGGGCTGCGAAGAATTCAGGCACCTTCTTTCGTCACACTTAAGCGATCCCAATCGAGAAATTTCGGAACAGAGCCTCCTGGCCTGTTCTAAAAAAATTCCCGAATTTCAACCCCCGATTTGGGGGTGTCGGCATTCACCGTGGGGGCTGCAAAAAATTCAGGCACCTTCTTTCGTCACAAGAAAGCGATCCCAATCGAGAAATCTTGGAACAGAGCCTCCTGGCCTGTTCCAAAAAAATTCCCGAATTTTGAACCCCCGATTTGGGGGTGTCGGCATTCGTCGGGGGGGGCTGCAAAAAATTCAGGCACCTTCTTCCGTCACAAGAAAGCGATCCCAATCGAGAAATTTTGGAACAGAGCCTCCTGGCCCGTTCTTGAAAAAATTTCCGAATTTCAACCCCCGATTTGGGGGTGTCCGCATTCACCGGGGGGGTTGCAAAAAATTCAGGCACCTCCTTTCGTCACAAGAAAGTTATCCCAATCGAGAAATTTTGGAACAGAGCCTCCTGGCCCGTTCTTTAAGAAATTCTCGATTTTCAACCCCCGATTTGGGGGTGTCGGCATTCACCGTGGGGGCTGCAAAAAATTCAGGCACCTTCTTTCGTCACAAGAAAGCGATCACAATCGAGAAATCTTGGAACAGAGCCTCCTGGCCTGTTCTAAAAAAATTCCCGACTTTCAACCCCCCATTTGGGGGTGTCGGCATTCACCGTGGGGGTTGCAAAAAATTCAGGCACCTCCTTTCGTCACAAGAAAGCGATCCCAATCGAGAAATTTTGGAACAGAGTCTCCTGGCCCGTTCTAAAAGAATTCCCGAATTTCAACTTCCGATTTGGGGGTTTCGGCATTCACCGGGGGGGTTGCAAAAAATTCAGGCACCTTCTTTCGTCACAAGAAAGGGATCCCAATCGAGAAATTTTGGAACAGAGCCTCCTGGCCCGTTCTTTAAAAAATTCCCGATTTTGAACCCCCGATTTGGGGGTGTCGGCATTCACCGGGGGGGTTGCAAAAAATTCAGGCACCTTCTTTCGTCACAAGAAAGTTATCCCAATCGAGAAATTTCGGAACAGAGCCTCCTGGCCCGTTTTTTAAGAAATTCCCGATTTTCAACCCCCGATTTGGGGGTGTCGGCATTCACCGTGGGGGCTGCAAAAAATTCAGGCACCTTCTCTCGTCACAAGAAAGCGATCACAATCGAGAAATCTTGGAACAGAGCCTCCTGGCCTGTTCTAAGGAAATTCCCGAATTTCAACCCCCGATTTGGGGGTGTCGGCATTCACCGGGGGGGTTGCAAAAAATTCATTCACCTTCTTTCGTCACAAGAAAGCGATCCCAATCGAGAAATTTTGGAACAGAGCCTCCTGGCCCGTTCTAAAAGAATTCCCGAATTTCAATCCCCGATTTGGGGGTGTCGGCATCCACCGGGGGGGTTGCAAAAAATGTAGGCACCTTCTTTCGTCACAAGAAAGCCCTCCCAATCGAGAATTTTGGAACAGAGCCTCCTGGCCCGTTCTAAAAAAATTTCCGAATTCCAACCCCAAATTTGGGGGTGTCGGCATTCACCGGGGGGGGGGGGGGTTGCAAAAATTCAGGCACCTTCTTTCGTCACAAGAAAGCGATCCCAATCGAGAAATTTTGGAACAGAGCCTCCTGGCCCGTTCTAAAAGAATTCCCGAATTTCAACCCCCGATTTGGGGGTGTCGGCATCCACCGGGGGGGTTGCAAAAAATGTAGGCACCTTCTTTCGTCACAAGGAAGCCCTCCCAATCGAGAATTTTGGAACAGAGCCTCCTGGCCTGTTCTACAAAAATTCCCGAGTGTCAACCCCCGATTTGGGGGTGTCGCATTCACCGGGGGGGCTGCAAAGAATTCAGGCACCTTCTTCCGTCACACTAAAGCGATCCCAATCGAGAAATTTTGGAACAGAGCCTCCTGGCCTGTTCTAAAAAAATTCCCGAATTTCAACCCCCGATTTGGGGGTGTCGGCATTCACCGTGGGGGCTGCAAAAAATTCAGGCACCTTCTTTCGTCACAAGAAAGCGATCCCAATCGAGAAATCTTGGAACAGAGCCTCCTGGCCTGTTCTAAAAAAATTCCCGAATTTTGAACCCCCGATTTGGGGGTTACGGCATTCACCGGGGGGGCTGCAAAAAATTCAGGCACCTTCTTCCGTCACAAGAAAGCGATCCCAATCGAGAAATTTTGGAACAGAGCCTCCTGGCCCGTTCTTGAAAAAATTTCCGAATTTCAACCCCCGATTTGGGGTCGTCGGCATTCACCGGGGGGGTTGCAAAAAATTCAGGCACCTCCTTTCGTCACAAGAAAGTTATCCCAATCGAGAAATTTCGGAACAGAGCCTCCTGGCCCGTTCATTGAGAAATTCCCGATTTTCAACCCCCGATTTGGGGGTGTCGGCATTCACCGTGGGGGCTGCAAAAAATTCAGGCACCTTCTTTCGTCACAAGAAAGCGATCACAATCGAGAAATCTTGGAACAGAGCCTCCTGGCCCGTTCTAAAAGAAATCCCGAATTTCAACCCCCGATTTGGGGGTGTCGGCATCCACCGGGGGGGTTGCAAAAAATGCAGGCACCTTCTTTCGACACAAGAAAGCCATCCCAATCGAGAATTTTGGAACAGAGCCTCCTGGCCCGTTCTTTGAGAAATTCCCGATTTTCAAACCCCGATTTGGGGGTGTCGGCATTCACCGTGGGGGCTGCAAAAAATTCAGGCACCTTCTTCCGTCACAAGAAAGCGATCCCAATCGAGAAATTTGGGAACAGAGCCTCCTGGCCCGTTCTTGAAAAAATTTCCGAATTTCAACCCCCGATTTGGGGGTGTCGGCATTCACCGGGGGGGTTGCAAAAAATTCAGGCACCTTCTTTCGTCACAAGAAAGTTATCCCAATCGAGGAAATTTCGGAACAGAGCCTCCTGGCCCGTTCTTTGAGAAATTCCCGATTTTCAACCCCCGATTTGGGGGTGTCGGCATTCACCGTGGGGGCTGCAAAAGATTCAGGCACCTTCTTTCGTCACAAGAAAGCGATCACAATCGAGAAATCTTGGAACAGAGCCTCCTGGCCCGTTCTAAAGGAAATCCCGAATTTCAACCCCCGATTTGGGGGTGTCGGCATCCACCGGGGGGGTTGCAAAAAATGCAGGCACCTTCTTTCGTCACAAGAAAGCCATCCCAATCGAGAATTCTGGAACAGAGCCTCCTGGCCCGTTTTTTAAGAAATTCCCGATTTTCAACCCCCGATTTGGGGGTGTCGGCATTCACCGTGGGGGCTGCAAAAAATTCAGGCACCTTCTCTCGTCACAAGAAAGCGATCACGATCGAGAAATCTTGGAACAGAGCCTCCTGGCCTGTTCTAAAGAAATTCCCGAATTCCAACCCCCGATTTGGGGGTGTCGGCATTCACCGGGGGGGGGGGGGTTGCAAAAAATTCAGGCACCTTCTTTCGTCACAAAAAAGCGATCCCAATCGAGAAATTTCTGAACAGAGCCTCCTGGCCTGTTCTACAAAAATTCCCGAATGTCAACCCCCGATTTGGGGGTGTCGCATTCACCGGGGGGGCTGCAAAGAATTCAGGCACCTCCTTCCGTCACACTAAAGCGATCCCAATCGAGAAATTTCGGAACAGAGCCTCCTGGCCTGTTCTAAAAAAATTCCCGAATTTCAACCCCCGATGTGGGGGTGTCGGCATTCACCGTGGGGGCTGCAAAAAATTCAGGCACCTTCTTTCGTCACAAGAAAGCGATCCCAATCGAGAAATCTTGGAACAGAGCCTCCTGGCCTGTTCTAAAAAAATTCCCGAATTTTGAACCCCCGATTTGGGGGTAACGGCATTCACCGGGGGGGCTGCAAAAAATTCAGGCACCTTCTTCCGTCACAAGAAAGCGATCCCAATCGAGAAATTTTGGAACAGAGCCTCCTGGCCCGTTCTTGAAAAAATTTCCGAATTTCAACCCCCGATTTGGGGGTGTCGGCATTCACCGGGGGGGTTGCAAAAAATTCAGGCACCTTCTTTCGTCACAAGAAAGTTATCCCAATAGAGAAATTTCGGAACAGAGCCTCCTGGCCCGTTCTTTAAGAAATTCCCGATTTTCAACCCCCGATTTGGGGGTGTCGGCATTCACCGTGGGGGCTGCAAAAAATCCAGGCACCTTCTTCCGTCACAGGAAAGCGATCACAATCGAGAAATCTTGGAACAGAGCCTCCTGGCCCGTTCTAAAAGAATTCCCGAATTTCAACCCCCGATCTGGGGGTGTCGGCATCCACCGGGGGGGTTGCAAAAAATGCAGGCACCTTCTTTCGTCACAAGAAAGCCATCCCAATCGAGAATTTTGGAACAGAGCCTCCTGGCCCGTTTTTTAAGAAATTCCCGATTTTCAACCCCCGATTTGGGGGTGTCGGCATTCACCGTGGGGGCTGCAAAGAATTCAGGCACCTTCTCTCGTCACAAGAAAGCGATCACGATCGAGGAATCTTGGAACAGAGCCTCCTGGCCTGTTCTAAAGAAATTCCCGAATTCCAACCCCCGATTTGGGGGTGTCGGCATTCACCGGGGGGGGGGGGGTTGCAAAAAATTCAGGCACCTTCTTTCGTCACAAAAAAGCGATCCCAATCGAGAAATTTCTGAACAGAGCCTCCTGGCCCGTTCTAAAAGAATTCCCGAATGTCAACCCCCGATTTGGGGGTGTCGCATTCACCGGGGGGGCTGCAAAGAATTCAGGCACCTTCTTTCGTCACACTAAAGCGATCCCAATCGAGAAATTTTGGAACAGAGCCTCCTGGCCTGTTCTAAAAAAATTCCCGAATTTCAACCCCCGATTTGGGGGTGTCGGCATTCACCGTGGGGGCTGCAAAAAATTCAGGCACCTTCTTTCGTCACAAGGAAGCGATCCCAATCGAGAAATCTTGGAACAGAGCCTCCTGGCCTGTTCTAAAAAAATTCCCGAATTTTGAACCCCCGATTTGGGGGTAACGGCATTCACCGGGGGGGCTGCAAAAAATTCAGGCACCT
The DNA here is from genome assembly GCA_029851415.1 of Eretmocerus hayati. Lineage (NCBI taxonomy): Eukaryota > Metazoa > Arthropoda > Insecta > Hymenoptera > Aphelinidae > Eretmocerus > Eretmocerus hayati. Next base: position 48,530,311 of record CM056744.1, read on the forward strand.
TCTTCCGTCACAAGAAAGCGATCCCAATCGAGAAGTTTTGGAACAGAGCCTCCTGGCCCGTTCTTGAAAAAATTTCCGAATTTCAACCCCCGATTTGGGGGTGTCGGCATTCACCGGGGGGGTTGCAAAAAATTCAGGCACCTTCTTTCGTCACAAGAAAGCGATCCCAATCGAGTTATTTTGGAACAGAGCCTCCTGGCCCGTTCTTCGAAAAATTCCCGATTTTCAACCCCCGATTTGGGGGTGTCGGCATTCACCGGGGGGGTTGCAAAAAATTCAGGCACCTTCTTTCGTCACAAGAAAGTTATCCCAATCGAGAAATTTCGGAACAGAGCCTCCTGGCCCGTTTTTTAAGAAATTCCCGATTTTCAACCCCCGATTTGGGGGTGTCGGCATTCACCGTGGGGGCTGCAAAAATTTCAGGCACCTTCTCTCGTCACAAGAAAGCGATCACAATCGAGAAATCTTGGAACAGAGCCTCCTGGCCCGTTCTTCGAAAAATTCCCGATTTTCAACCCCCGATTTGGGGGTGTCGGCATTCACCGTGGGGGCTGCAAAAAATTCAGGCACCTTCTTTCGTCACAAGGAAGCGATCACAATCGAGAAATCTTGGAACAGAGCCTCCTGGCCTGTTCTAAAAAAATTCCCGAATTTCAACCCCCGATTTGGGGGTGTCGGCATTCACCGGGGGGGCTGCAAAAAATTCAGGCACCTTCTTCCGTCACAAGAAAGCGATCACAATCGAGAAATTTTGGAACAGAGCCTCCTGGCCCGTTCTTAAAAAAATTCCCGATTTTCAACCCCCGATCTGGGGGTGTCGGCATTCACCGGGGGGTTGCAAAAAATTCAGGCACCTTCTTTCGTCACAAGAAAGCGATCCCAATCGAGAAATTTTGGAACAGAGTCTCCTGGCCCGTTCTTAAAAAAATTCCCGATTTTCAACCCCCGATTTGGGGGTCTCGGCATTCACCGGGGGTGTTGCAAAAAATTCAGGCACCTTCTCTCGTCACAAGAAAGCGATCACAATCGAGAAATCTTGGAACAGAGCCTCCTGGCCTGTTCTAAAGAAATTCCCGAATTCCAACCCCCGATTTGGGGGTGTCGGCATTGACCGGGGGGGGGGGGGTTGCAAAAAATTCAGGCACCTTCTTTCGTCACAAAAGAGCGATCCCAATCGAGAAATTTTGGAACAGAGCCTCCTGGCCTGTTCTACAAAAATTCCCGAATTTCAACCCCCGATTTGGGGGTGTCGCATTCACCGGGGGGGCTGCAAAGAATTCAGGCACCTTCTTTCGTCACACTAAAGCGATCCCAATCGAGAAATTTCCGAACAGAGCCTCCTGGCCTGTTCTAAAAAAATTCCCGAATTTCAACCCCCGATTTGGGGGTGTCGGCATTGACCGGGGGGGTTGCAAATAATTCAGGCACTTTCTTTCGTCACAAAAAAGCGATCCCAATCGAGAAATTTTGGAACAGAGCCTCCTGGCCTGTTCTACAAAAATTCCCGAATTTCAACCCCCGATTTGGGGGTGTCGCATTCACCGGGGGGGCTGCAAAGAATTCAGGCACCTTCTTTCGTCACACTTAAGCGATCCCAATCGAGAAATTTCGGAACAGAGCCTCCTGGCCTGTTCCAAAAAAATTCCCGAATTTTGAACCCCCGATTTGGGGGTGTCGGCATTCACCGGGGGGGCTGCAAAAAATTCAGGCACCTTCTTCCGTCACAAGAAAGCGATCCCAATCGAGAAATTTTGGAACAGAGCCTCCTGGCCCGTTCTTGAAAAAATTTCCGAATTTCAACCCCCGATTTGGGGGTGTCGGCATTCACCGGGGGGGTTGCAGAAAATTCAGGCACCTCCTTTCGTCACAAGAAAGTTATCCCAATCGAGAAATTTTGGAACAGAGCCTCCTGGCCCGTTCTTTAAGAAATTCTCGATTTTCAACCCCCGATTTGGGGGTGTCGGCATTCACCGTGGGGGCTGCAAAAAATTCAGGCACCTTCTTTCGTCACAAGAAAGCGATCACAATCGAGAAATCTTGGAACAGAGCCTCCTGGCCTGTTCTAAAAAAATTCCCGACTTTCAACCCCCCATTTGGGGGTGTCGGCATTCACCGGGGGGGTTGCAAAAAATTCAGGCACCTCCTTTCGTCACAAGAAAGCGATCCCAATCGAGAAATTTTGGAACAGAGTCTCCTGGCCCGTTCTAAAAGAATTCCCGAATTTAAACTTCCGATTTGGGGGTGTCGGCATTCACCGGGGGGGTTGCGAAAAATTCAGGCACCTTCTTTCGTCACAAGAAAGCGATCCCAATCGAGAAATTTTGGAACAGAGCCTCCAGGCCCGTTCTTTAAAAAATTCCCGATTTTCAACCCCCGATTTGGGGGTGTCGGCATTCACCGGGGGGGTTGCAAAAAATTCAGGCACCTTCTTTCGTCACAAGAAAGTTATCCCAATCGAGAAATTTCGGAACAGAGCCTCCTGGCCCGTTTTTTAAGAAATTCCCGATTTTCAACCCCCGATTTGGGGGTGTCGGCATTCACCGTGGGGGCTGCAAAAATTTCAGGCACCTTCTCTCGTCACAAGAAAGCGATCACAATCGAGAAATCTTGGAACAGAGCCTCCTGGCCTGTTCTAAGGAAATTCCCGAATTTCAACCCCCGATTTGGGGGTGTCGGCATTCACCGGGGGGGTTGCAAAAAATTCAGGCACCTTCTTTTGTCACAAGAAAGCGATCCCAATCGAGAAATTTTGGAACAGAGCCTCCTGGCCCGTTCTAAAAGAATTCCCGAATTTCAACCCCCGATTTGGGGGTGTCGGCATCCACCGGGGGGGTTGCAAAAAATGTAGGCACCTTCTTTCGTCACAAGAAAGCCCTCCCAATCGAGAATTTTGGAACAGAGCCTCCTGGCCCGTTCTAAAAAAATTTCCGAATTCCAACCCCCGATTTGGGGGTGTCGGCATTCACCGGGGGGGGGGGGGGGGTTGCGAAAATTCAGGCACCTTCTTTCGTCACAAGAAAGTGATCCCAATCGAGAAATTTTGGAACAGAGCCTCCTGGCCCGTTCTAAAAGAATTCCCGAATTTCAACCCCCGATTTGGGGGTGTCGGCATCCACCGGGGGGGTTGCAAAAAATGTAGGCACCTTCTTTCGTCACAAGAAAGCCCTCCCAATCGAGAATTTTGGAACAGAGCCTCCTGGCCTGTTCTACAAAAATTCCCGAGTGTCAACCCCCGATGGGGGGGTGTCGCATCCACCGGGGGGGCTGCAAAGAATTCAGGCACCTTCTTCCGTCACACTCAAGCGATCCCAATCGAGAAATTTTGGAACAGAGCCTCCTGGCCTGTTCTAAAAAAATTCCCGAATTTCAACCCCCGATTTGGGGGGTGTCGGCATTCACCGTGGGGGCTGCAAAAAATTCAGGCACCTTCTTTCGTCACAAGAAAGCGATCCCAATCGAGAAATCTTGGAACAGAGCCTCCTGGCCTGTTCTAAAAAAATTCCCGAATTTTGAACCCCCGATTTGGGGGTTACGGCATTCACCGGGGGGGCTGCAAAAAATTCAGGCACCTTCTTCCGTCACAAGAAAGCGATCCCAATCGAGAAATTTTGGAACAGAGCCTCCTGGCCCGTTCTTGAAAAAATTTCCGAATTTCAACCCCCGATTTGGGGGTGTCGGCATTCACCGGGGGGGTTGCAAAAAATTCAGGCACCTCCTTTCGTCAAGAGAAAGTTATCCCAATCGAGAAATTTCGGAACAGAGCCTCCTGGCCCGTTCTTTGAGAAATTCCCGATTTTCAACCCCCGATTTGGGGGTGTCGGCATTCACCGTGGGGGCTGCAAAAAATTCAGGCACCTTCTTTCGTCACAATAAAGCGATCCCAATCGAGAAATCTTGGAACAGAGCCTCCTGGCCTGTTCTAAAAAAATTCCCGAATTTTGAACCCCCGATTTGGGGGTTACGGCATTCACCGGGGGGGCTGCAAAAAATTCAGGCACCTTCTTCCGTCACAAGAAAGCGATCCCAATCGAGAAATTTTGGAACAGAGCCTCCTGGCCCGTTCTTGAAAAAATTTCCGAATTTCAACCCCCGATTTGGGGGTGTCGGCATTCACCGGGGGGGTTGCAAAAAATTCAGGCACCTCCTTTCGTCACAAGAAAGTTATCCCAATCGAGAAATTTCGGAACAGAGCCTCCTGGCCCGTTCTTTGAGAAATTCCCGATTTTCAACCCCCGATTTGGGGGTGTCGGCATTCACCGTGGGGGCTGCAAAAAATTCAGGCACCTTCTTTCGTCACAAGAAAGCGATCACAATCGAGAAATCTTGGAACAGAGCCTCCTGGCCCGTTCTAAAAGAAATCCCGAATTTCAACCCCCGATTTGGGGGCGTCGGCATCCACCGGGGGGGTTGCAAAAAATGCAGGCACCTTCTGTCGTCACAAGAAAGCCATCCCAATCGAGAATTTTGGAACAGAGCCTCCTGGCCCGTTCTTTGAGAAATTCCCGATTTTCAACCCCCGATTTGGGGGTGTCGGCATTCACCGTGGGGGCTGCAAAAAATTCAGGCACCTTCTTCCGTCACAAGAAAGCGATCCCAATCGAGAAATTTGGGAACAGAGCCTCCTGGCCCGTTCTTGAAAAAATTTCCGAATTTCAACCCCCGATTTGGGGGTGTCGGCATTCACCGGGGGGGTTGCAAAAAATTCAGGCACCTTCTTTCGTCACAAGAAAGTTATCCCAATCGAGAAATTTCGGAACAGAGCCTCCTGGCCCGTTCTTTGAGAAATTCCCGATTTTCAACCCCCGATTTGGGGGTGTCGGCATTCACCGTGGGGGCTGCAAAAGATTCAGGCACTTTCTTTCGTCACAAGAAAGCGATCACAATCGAGAAATCTTGGAACAGAGCCCCCTGGCCCGTTCTAAAAGAAATCCCGAATTTCAACCCCCGATTTGGGGGTGTCGGCATCCACCGGGGGGGGGGGGTTGCAAAAAATGCAGGCACCTTCTTTCGTCACAAGAAAGCCATCCCAATCGAGAATTCTGGAACAGAGCCTCCTGGCCCGTTTTTTAAGAAATTCCCGATTTTCAACCCCCGATTTGGGGGTGTCGGCATTCACCGTGGGGGCTGCAAAAAATTCAGGCACCTTCTCTCGTCACAAGAAAGCGATCACGATCGAGAAATCTTGGAACAGAGCCTCCTGGCCTGTTCTAAAGAAATTCCCGAATTCCAACCCCCGATTTGGGGGTGTCGGCATTCACCGGGGGGGGGGGGGTTGCAAAAAATTCAGGCACCTTCTTTCGTCACAAAAAAGCGATCCCAATCGAGAAATTTCTGAACAGAGCCTCCTGGCCTGTTCTACAAAAATTCCCGAATGTCAACCCCCGATTTGGGGGTGTCGCATTCACCGGGGGGGGCTGCAAAGAATTCAGGCACCTCCTTCCGTCACACTAAAGCGATCCCAATCGAGAAATTTCGGAACAGAGCCTCCTGGCCTGTTCTAAAAAAATTCCCGAATTTCAACCCCCGATGTGGGGGTGTCGGCATTCACCGTGGGGGCTGCAAAAAATTCAGGCACCTTCTTTCGTCACAAGAAAGCGATCCCAATCGAGAAATCTTGGAACAGAGCCTCCTGGCCTGTTCTAAGGAAATTCCCGAATTTCAACCCCCGATTTGGGGGTGTCGGCATTCACCGGGGGGGTTGCAAAAAATTCAGGCACCTCCTCTCGTCACAAGAAAGCGATCCCAATCGAGAAATTTTGGAACAGAGTCTCCTGGCCCGTTCTAAAAGAACTCCCGAATTTCAACTTCCGATTTGGGGGTGTCGGCATTCACCGGGGGGGTTGCAAAAAATTCAGGCACCTTCTTTCGTCACAAGGAAGCGATCCCAATCGAGAAATTTTGGAACAGAGCCTCCTGGCCCGTTCTTTAAAAAATTCCCGATTTTCAACCCCCGATTTGGGGGTGTCGGCATTCACCGGGGGGGTTGCAAAAAATTCAGGCACCTTCTTTCGTCACAAGAAAGTTATCCCAATCGAGAAATTTCGGAACAGAGCCTCCTGGCCCGTTTTTTAAGAAATTCCCGATTTTCAACCCCCGATTTGGGGGTGTCGGCATTCACCGTGGGGGCTGCAAAAAATTCAGGCACCTTCTATCGTCACAAGAAAGCGATCACAATCGAGAAATCTTGGAACAGAGCCTCCTGGCCTGTTCTAAGGAAATTCCCGAATTTCAACCCCCGATTTGGGGGTGTCGGCATTCACCGGGGGGGTTGCAAGAAATTCAGGCACCTTCTTTCGTCACAAGAAAGCGATCCCAATCGAGAAATTTTGGAACAGAGCCTCCTGGCCCGTTCTAAAAGAATTCCCGAATTTCAACCCCCGATTTGGGGGTGTCGGCATCCACCGGGGGGGTTGCAAAAAATGTAGGCACCTTCTTTCGTCACAAGAAAGCCCTCCCAATCGAGAATTTTGGAACAGAGCCTCCTGGCCCGTTCTAAAAAAATTTCCGAATTCCAACCCCCGATTTGGGGGTGTCGGCATTCACCGGGGGGGGGGGGGGGGTTGCAAAAATTCAGGCACCTTCTTCCGTCACAAGAAAGCGATCCCAATCGAGAAATTTTGGAACAGAGCCTCCTGGCCCGTTCTAAAAGAATTCCCGAATTTCAACCCCCGATTTGGGGGTGTCGGCATCCACCGGGGGGGTTGCAAAAAATGTAGGCACCTTCTTTCGTCACAAGAAAGCCCTCCCAATCGAGAATTTTGGAACAGAGCCTCCTGGCCTGTTCTACAAAAATTCCCGAGTGTCAACCCCCGATGGGGGGGTGTCGCATTCACCGGGGGGGCTGCAAAGAATTCAGGCACCTTCTTCCGTCACACTAAAGCGATCCCAATCGAGAAATTTTGGAACAGAGCCTCCTGGCCTGTTCTAAAAAAATTCCCGAATTTCAACCCCCGATTTGGGGGTGTCGGCATTCACCGTGGGGGCTGCAAAAAATTCAGGCACCTTCTTTCGTCACAAGAAAGCGATCCCAATCGAGAAATCTTGGAACAGAGCCTCCTGGCCTGTTCTAAAAAAATTCCCGAATTTTGAACCCCCGATTTGGGGGTGTCGGCATTCACCGTGGGGGCTGCAAAAAATTCAGGCACCTTCTTCCGTCACAAGAAAGCGATCCCAATCGAGAAATTTGGGAACAGAGCCTCCTGGCCCGTTCTTGAAAAAATTTCCGAATTTCAACCCCCGATTTGGGGGTGTCGGCATTCACCGGGGGGGTTGCAAAAAATTCAGGCACCTTCTTTCGTCACAAGAAAGTTATCCCAATCGAGAAATTTCGGAACAGAGCCTCCTGGCCCGTTCTTTGAGAGATTCCCGATTTTCAACCCCCGATTTGGGGGTGTCGGCATTCACCGTGGGGGCTGCAAAAGATTCAGGCACCTTCTTTCGTCACAAGAAAGCGATCACAATCGAGAAATCTTGGAACAGAGCCTCCTGGCCCGTTCTAAAAGAAATCCCGAATTTCAACCCCCGATTTGGGGGTGTCGGCATCCACCGGGGGGGGGGGGTTGCAAAAAATGCAGGCACCTTCTTTCGTCACAAGAAAGCCATCCCAATCGAGAATTCTGGAACAGAGCCTCCTGGCCCGTTTTTTAAGAAATTCCCGATTTTCAACCCCCGATTTGGGGGTGTCGGCATTCACCGTGGGGGCTGCAAAAAATTCAGGCACCTTCTCTCGTCACAAGAAAGCGATCACGATCGAGAAATCTTGGAACAGAGCCTCCTGGCCTGTTCTAAAGAAATTCCCGAATTCCAACCCCCGATTTGGGGGTGTCGGCATTCACCGGGGGGGGGGGGTTGCAAAAAATTCAGGCACCTTCTTTCGTCACAAAAAAGCGATCCCAATCGAGAAATTTCTGAACAGAGCCTCCTGGCCTGTTCTACAAAAATTCCCGAATGTCAACCCCCGATGTGGGGGTGTCGGCATTCACCGGGGGGGGGGGGGGGGTTGCAAAAAATTCAGGCACCTTCTTTCGTCACAAAAAAGCGATCCCAATCGAGAAATTTCTGAACAGAGCCTCCTGGCCTGTTCTACAAAAATTCCCGAATGTCAACCCCCGATTTGGGGGTGTCGCATTCACCGGGGGGGGCTGCAAAGAATTCAGGCACCTCCTTCCGTCACACTAAAGCGATCCCAATCGAGAAATTTCGGAACAGAGCCTCCTGGCCTGTTCTAAAAAAATTCCCGAATTTCAACCCCCGATGTGGGGGTGTCGGCATTCACCGTGGGGGCTGCAAAAAATTCAGGCACCTTCTTTCGTCACAAGAAAGCGATCCCAATCGAGAAATCTTGGAACAGAGCCTCCTGGCCTGTTCTAAGGAAATTCCCGAATTTCAACCCCCGATTTGGGGGTGTCGGCATTCACCGGGGGGGTTGCAAAAAATTCAGGCACCTCCTCTCGTCACAAGAAAGCGATCCCAATCGAGAAATTTTGGAACAGAGTCTCCTGGCCCGTTCTAAAAGAACTCCCGAATTTCAACTTCCGATTTGGGGGTGTCGGCATTCACCGGGGGGGTTGCAAAAAATTCAGGCACCTTCTTTCGTCACAAGGAAGCGATCCCAATCGAGAAATTTTGGAACAGAGCCTCCTGGCCCGTTCTTTAAAAAATTCCCGATTTTCAACCCCCGATTTGGGGGTGTCGGCATTCACCGGGGGGGTTGCAAAAAATTCAGGCACCTTCTTTCGTCACAAGAAAGTTATCCCAATCGAGAAATTTCGGAACAGAGCCTCCTGGCCCGTTTTTTAAGAAATTCCCGATTTTCAACCCCCGATTTGGGGGTGTCGGCATTCACCGTGGGGGCTGCAAAAAATTCAGGCACCTTCTATCGTCACAAGAAAGCGATCACAATCGAGAAATCTTGGAACAGAGCCTCCTGGCCTGTTCTAAGGAAATTCCCGAATTTCAACCCCCGATTTGGGGGTGTCGGCATTCACCGGGGGGGTTGCAAGAAATTCAGGCACCTTCTTTCGTCACAAGAAAGCGATCCCAATCGAGAAATTTTGGAACAGAGCCTCCTGGCCCGTTCTAAAAGAATTCCCGAATTTCAACCCCCGATTTGGGGGTGTCGGCATCCACCGGGGGGGTTGCAAAAAATGTAGGCACCTTCTTTCGTCACAAGAAAGCCCTCCCAATCGAGAATTTTGGAACAGAGCCTCCTGGCCCGTTCTAAAAAAATTTCCGAATTCCAACCCCCGATTTGGGGGTGTCGGCATTCACCGGGGGGGGGGGGGGTTGCAAAAATTCAGGCACCTTCTTTCGTCACAAGAAAGCGATCCCAATCGAGAAATTTTGGAACAGAGCCTCCTGGCCCGTTCTAAAAGAATTCCCGAATTTCAACCCCCGATTTGGGGGTGTCGGCATCCACCGGGGGGGTTGCAAAAAATGTAGGCACCTTCTTTCGTCACAAGAAAGCCCTCCCAATCGAGAATTTTGGAACAGAGCCTCCTGGCCTGTTCTACAAAAATTCCCGAGTGTCAACCCCCGATGGGGGGGTGTCGCATTCACCGGGGGGGCTGCAAAGAATTCAGGCACCTTCTTCCGTCACACTAAAGCGATCCCAATCGAGAAATTTTGGAACAGAGCCTCCTGGCCTGTTCTAAAAAAATTCCCGAATTTCAACCCCCGATTTGGGGGTGTCGGCATTCACCGTGGGGGCTGCAAAAAATTCAGGCACCTTCTTTCGTCACAAGAAAGCGATCCCAATCGAGAAATCTTGGAACAGAGCCTCCTGGCCTGTTCTAAAAAAATTCCCGAATTTTGAACCCCCGATTTGGGGGTGTCGGCATTCACCGTGGGGGCTGCAAAAAATTCAGGCACCTTCTTCCGTCACAAGAAAGCGATCCCAATCGAGAAATTTGGGAACAGAGCCTCCTGGCCCGTTCTTGAAAAAATTTCCGAATTTCAACCCCCGATTTGGGGGTGTCGGCATTCACCGGGGGGGTTGCAAAAAATTCAGGCACCTTCTTTCGTCACAAGAAAGTTATCCCAATCGAGAAATTTCGGAACAGAGCCTCCTGGCCCGTTCTTTGAGAGATTCCCGATTTTCAACCCCCGATTTGGGGGTGTCGGCATTCACCGTGGGGGCTGCAAAAGATTCAGGCACCTTCTTTCGTCACAAGAAAGCGATCACAATCGAGAAATCTTGGAACAGAGCCTCCTGGCCCGTTCTAAAAGAAATCCCGAATTTCAACCCCCGATTTGGGGGTGTCGGCATCCACCGGGGGGGGGGGTTGCAAAAAATGCAGGCACCTTCTTTCGTCACAAGAAAGCCATCCCAATCGAGAATTCTGGAACAGAGCCTCCTGGCCCGTTTTTTAAGAAATTCCCGATTTTCAACCCCCGATTTGGGGGTGTCGGCATTCACCGTGGGGGCTGCAAAAAATTCAGGCACCTTCTCTCGTCACAAGAAAGCGATCACGATCGAGAAATCTTGGAACAGAGCCTCCTGGCCTGTTCTAAAGAAATTCCCGAATTCCAACCCCCGATTTGGGGGTGTCGGCATTCACCGGGGGGGGGGGGTTGCAAAAAATTCAGGCACCTTCTTTCGTCACAAAAAAGCGATCCCAATCGAGAAATTTCTGAACAGAGCCTCCTGGCCTGTTCTACAAAAATTCCCGAATGTCAACCCCCGATTTGGGGGTGTCGCATTCACCGGGGGGGGCTGCAAAGAATTCAGGCACCTCCTTCCGTCACACTAAAGCGATCCCAATCGAGAAATTTCGGAACAGAGCCTCCTGGCCTGTTCTAAAAAAATTCCCGAATTTCAACCCCCGATGTGGGGGTGTCGGCATTCACCGTGGGGGCTGCAAAAAATTCAGGCACCTTCTTTCGTCACAAGAAAGCGATCCCAATCGAGAAATCTTGGAACAGAGCCTCCTGGCCTGTTCTAAAAAAATTCCCGAATTTTGAACCCCCGATTTGGGGGTAACGGCATTCACCGGGGGGGCTGCAAAAAATTCAGGCACCTTCTTCCGTCACAAGAAAGCGATCCCAATCGAGAAATTTTGGAACAGAGCCTCCTGGCCCGTTCTTGAAAAAATTTCCGAATTTCAACCCCCGATTTGGGGGTGTCGGCATTCACCGGGGGGGTTGCAAAAAATTCAGGCACCTTCTTTCGTCACAAGAAAGCGATCACAATCGAGAAATCTTGGAACAGAGCCTCCTGGCCCGTTCTAAAAGAATTCCCGAATTTCAACCCCCGATTTGGGGGTGTCGGCATCCACCGGGGGGGTTGCAAAAAATGCAGGCACCTTCTTTCGTCACAAGAAAGCCATCCCAATCGAGAATTTTGGAACAGAGCCTCCTGGCCCGTTTTTTAAGAAATTCCCGATTTTCAACCCCCGATTTGGGGGTGTCGGCATTCACCGTGGGGGCTGCAAAAAATTCAGGCACCTTCTTCCGTCACAAGAAAGCGATCACAATCGAGAAATCTTGGAACAGAGCCTCCTGGCCCGTTCTAAAAGAATTCCCGAATTTCAACCCCCGATTTGGGGGTGTCGGCATCCACCGGGGGGGTTGCAAAAAATGCAGGCACCTTCTTTCGTCACAAGAAAGCCATCCCAATCGAGAATTTTGGAACAGAGCCTCCTGGCCCGTTTTTTAAGAAATTCCCGATTTTCAACCCCCGATTTGGGGGTGTCGGCATTCACCGTGGGGGCTGCAAAAAATTCAGGCACCTTCTCTCGTCACAAGAAAGCGATCACGATCGAGAAATCTTGGAACAGAGCCTCCTGGCCTGTTCTAAAGAAATTCCCGAATTCCAACCCCCGATTTGGGGGTGTCGGCATTCACCGGGGGGGGGGGGGTTGCAAAAAATTCAGGCACCTTCTTTCGTCACAAAAAAGCGATCCCAATCGAGAAATTTCTCAACAGAGCCTCCTGGCCTGTTCTACAAAAATTCCCGAATGTCAACCCCCGATTTGGGGGTGTCGCATTCACCGGGGGGGCTGCAAAGAATTCAGGCACCTTCTTTCGTCACACTAAAGCGATCCCAATCGAGAAATTTTGGAACAGAGCCTCCTGGCCTGTTCTAAAAAAATTCCCGAATTTCAACCCCCGATTTGGGGGTGTCGGCATTCACCGTGGGGGCTGCAAAAAATTCAGGCACCTTCTTTCGTCACAAGGAAGCGATCCCAATCGAGAAATCTTGGAACAGAGCCTCCTGGCCTGTTCTAAAAAAATTCCCGAATTTTGAACCCCCGATTTGGGGGTAACGGCATTCACCGGGGGGGCTGCAAAAAATTCAGGCACCTTCTTCCGTCACAAGAAAGCGATCCCAATCGAGAAGTTTTGGAACAGAGCCTCCTGGCCCGTTCTTGAAAAAATTTCCGAATTTCAACCCCCGATTTGGGGGTGTCGGCATTCACCGGGGGGGTTGCAAAAAATTCAGGCACCTTCTTTCGTCACAAGAAAGCGATCCCAATCGAGTTATTTTGGAACAGAGCCTCCTGGCCCGTTCTTCGAAAAATTCCCGATTTTCAACCCCCGATTTGGGGGTGTCGGCATTCACCGTGGGGGCTGCAAAAAATTCAGGCACCTTCTTTCGTCACAAGGAAGCGATCACAATCGAGAAATCTTGGAACAGAGCCTCCTGGCCTGTTCTAAAAAAATTCCCGAATTTCAACCCCCGATTTGGGGGTGTCGGCATTCACCGGGGGGGCTGCAAAAAATTCAGGCACCTTCTTCCGTCACAAGAAAGCGATCACAATCGAGAAATTTTGGAACAGAGCCTCCTGGCCCGTTCTTAAAAAAATTCCCGATTTTCAACCCCCGATCTGGGGGTGTCGGCATTCACCGGGGGGTTGCAAAAAATTCAGGCACCTTCTTTCGTCACAAGAAAGCGATCCCAATCGAGAAATTTTGGAACAGAGCGTCCTGGCCCGTTCTTAAAAAAATTCCCGATTTTCAACCCCCGATTTGGGGGTGTCGGCATTCACCGGGGGTGTTGCAAAAAATTCAGGCACCTTCTTTCGTCACACGAAAGCGATCCCGATCGAGAAATTTCGGAACAGAGCCTCCTGGCCTGTTCTAAAAAAATTCCCGAATTTCAACCCCCGATTTGGGGATGTCGGCATTCACCGGGGGGCTCCAAAAAATTCAGGCACCTTCTTCCGTCACAAGAAATTGATCACAATCGAGAAATTTTGGAACAGAGCCTCCTGGCCCGTTCTTAAAAAAATTCCCGATTTTCAACCCCCGATCTGGGGGTGTCGGCATTCACCGGGGGGTTGCAAAAGATTCAGGCACCTTCTTTCGTCACGAGAAAGCGATCCCAATCGAGAAATTTTGGAACAGAGCCTCCTGGCCCGTTCTTAAAAAAATTCCCGATTTTCAACCCCCGATTTGGGGGTCTCGGCATTCACCGGGGGTGTTGCAAAAAATTCAGGCACCTTCTCTCGTCACAAGAAAGCGATCACAATCGAGAAATCTTGGAACAGAGCCTCCTGGCCTGTTCTAAAGAAATTCCCGAATTCCAACCCCCGATTTGGGGGTGTCGGCATTGACCGGGGGGGGGGGGGTTGCAAAAAATTCAGGCACCTTCTTTCGTCACAAAAGAGCGATCCCAATCGAGAAATTTCTGAACAGAGCCTCCTGGCCTGTTCTACAAAAATTCCCGAATGTCAACCCCCGATTTGGGGGTGTCGCATTCACCGGGGGGGCTGCAAAGAATTCAGGCACCTTCTTTCGTCACACTAAAGCGATCCCAATCGAGAAATTTTGGAACAGAGCCTCCTGGCCTGTTCTAAAAAAATTCCCGATTTTCAACCCCCGATTTGGGGGTGTCGGCATTCACCGTGGGGGCTGCAAAAAATTCAGGCACCTTCTTTCGTCCAAAGAAAGCGATCACAATCGAGAAATCTTGGAACAGAGCCTCCTGGCCTGTTCTAAAAGAATTCCCGAATTTCAACTTCCGATTTGGGGGTGTCGGCATTCACCGGGGGGGTTGCAAAAAATTCAGGCACCTTCTTTCGTCACAAGAAAGCGATCCCAATCGAGAAATTTTCGAACAGAGCCTCCTGGCCCGTTCTTTAAAAAATTCCCGATTTTCAACCCCCGATTTGGGGGTGTCGGCATTCACCGTGGGGGCTGCAAAAAATTCAGGCACCTTCTTTCGTCCGAAGAAAGCGATCACAATCGAGAAATCTTGGAACAGAGCCTCCTGGCCTGTTCTAAAAAAATTTCCGAATTCCAACCCCCGATTTGGGGGTGTCGGCATTCACCGGGGGGGTTGCAAAAAATTCAGGCACCTTCTTTCGTCACAAGAAAGTTATCCCAATCGAGAAATTTCGGAACAGAGCCTCCTGGCCCGTTTTTTAAGAAATTCCCGATTTTCAACCCCCGATTTGGGGGTGTCGGCATTCACCGTGGGGGCTGCAAAAAATTCAGGCACCTTCTCTCGTCACAAGAAAGCGATCACAATCGAGAAATCTTGGAATAGAGCCTCCTGGCCTGTTCTAAGGAAATTCCCGAATTTCAACCCCCGATTTGGGAGTGTCGGCATTCACCGGGGGGGTTGCAAAAAATTCAGGCACCTTCTTTCGTCACAAGAAAGCGATCCCAATCGAGAAATTTTGGAACAGAGCCTCCTGGCCCGTTCTCGAAAAAATTTCCGAATTTCAACCCCCGATTTGGGGGTGTCGGCATTCACCGGGGGGGTTGCAAAAATTCAGGCACCTTCTTTCGTCACAAGAAAGCGATCCCAATCGAGAAATCTTGGAACAGAGCCTCCTGGCCTGTTCTAAAAAAATTCCCGAATTTCAACCCCCGATTTGGGGGTGTCGGCATTCACCGTGGGGGCTGCAAAAAATTCAGGCACCTTCTTTCGTCACAAGGAAGCGATCCCAATCGAGAAATCTTGGAACAGAGCCTCCTGGCCTGTTCTAAAAAAATTCCCGAATTTTGAACCCCCGATTTGGGGGTAACGGCATTCACCGGGGGGGCTGCAAAAAATTCAGGCACCTTCTTTCCGTCACAAGAAAGCGATCCCAATCGAGAAATTTTGGAACAGAGCCTCCTGGCCCGTTCTCGAAAAAATTTCCGAATTTCAACCCCCGATTTGGGGGTGTCGGCATTCACCGGGGGGGTTGCAAAAAATTCAGGCACCTTCTTCCGTCACAAGAAAGCGATCCCAATCGAGAAATTTCGGAACAGAGCCTCCTGGCCCGTTTTTTAAGAAATTCCCGATTTTCAACCCCCGATTTGGGGGTGTCGGCATTCACCGTGGGGGCTGCAAAAAATTCAGGCACCTTCTTTCGTCACAAGAAAGCGATCACAATCGAGAAATCTTGGAACAGAGCCTCCTGGCCTGTTCTAAAAAAATTCCCGACTTTCAACCCCCGATTTGGGGGTGTCGGCATTCACCGGGGGGGTTGCAAAAAATTCAGGCACCTCCTTTCGTCACAAGAAAGCGATCCCAATCGAGAAATTTTGGAACAGAGCCTCCTGGCCCGTTCTAAAAGAATTCCCGAATTTCAACTTCCGATTTGGGGGTGTCGGCATTCACCGGGGGGGTTGCAAAAAATTCAGGCACCTTCTTTCGTCACAAGAAAGCGATCCCAATCGAGAAATTTTGGAACAGAGCCTCCTGGCCCGTTCTTTAAAAAATTCCCGATTTTCAACCCCCGATTTGGGGGTGTCGGCATTCACCGTGGGGGCTGCAAAAAATTCAGGCACCTTCTTTCGTCCAAAGAAAGCGATCACAATCGAGAAATCTTGGAACAGAGCCTCCTGGCCTGTTCTAAAAAAATTTCCGAATTCCAACCCCCGATTTGGGGGTGTCGGCATTCACCGGGGGGTTGCAAAAAATTCAGGCACCTTCTCTCGTCACAAGAAAGTTATCCCAATCGAGAAATTTCGGAACAGAGCCTCCTGGCCCGTTTTTTAAGAAATTCCCGATTTTCAACCCCCGATTTGGGGTTGTCGGCATTCACCGTGGGGGCTGCAAAAAATTCAGGCACCTTCTCTCGTCACAAGAAAGCGATCACAATCGAGAAATCTTGGAATAGAGCCTCCTGGCCTGTTCTAAGGAAATTCCCGAATTTCAACCCCCGATTCGGGAGTGTCGGCATTCACCGGGGGGGTTGCAAAAAATTCAGGCACCTTCTTTCGTCACAAGAAAGCGATCCCGATCGAGAAATTTTGGAACAGAGCCTCCTGGCCCGTTCTAAAAGAATTCCCGAATTTCAACCCCCGATTTGGGGGTGTCGGCATCCACCGGGGGGGTTGCAAAAAATGCAGGCACCTTCTTTCGTCACAAGAAAGCCCTCCCAATCGAGAATTTTGGAACAGAGCCTCCTGGCCCGTTCTAAAAAAATTTCCGAATTCCAACCCCCGATTTGGGGGTGTCGGCATTCACCGGGGGGGGGGGGGGGGGGTTGCAAAAAATTCAGGCACCTTCTCTCGTCACAAAAAAGCGATCCCAATCGAGAAATTTCTGAACAGAGCCTCCTGGCCTGTTCTACAAAAATTCCCGAATGTCAACCCCCGATTTGGGGGTGTCGCATTCACCGGGGGGGCTGCAAAGAATTCAGGCACCTCCTTCCGTCACACTAAAGCGATCCCAATCGAGAAATTTTGGAACAGAGCCTCCTGGCCCGTTCTAAAAGAATTCCCGAATTTCAACTTCCGATTTGGGGGTGTCGGCATTCACCGGGGGGGTTGCAAAAAATTCAGGCACCTTCTTTCGTCACAAGAAAGCGATCCCAATCGAGAAATTTTGGAACAGAGCCTCCTGGCCCGTTCTTTAAAAAATTCCCGATTTTCAACCCCCGATTTGGGGGTGTCGGCATTCACCGTGGGGGCTGCAAAAAATTCAGGCACCTTCTTTCGTCCAAAGAAAGCGATCACAATCGAGAAATCTTGGAACAGAGCCTCCTGGCCTGTTCTAAAAAAATTTCCGAATTCCAACCCCCGATTTGGGGGTGTCGGCATTCACCGGGGGGGTTGCAAAAAATTCAGGCACCTTCTTTCGTCACAAGAAAGCGATCACAATCGAAGAATCTTGGAATAGAGCCTCCTGGCCTGTTCTAAGGAAATTCCCGAATTTCAACCCCCGATTTGGGAGTGTCGGCATTCACCGGGGGGGTTGCAAAAAATTCAGGCACCTTCTTTCGTCACAAGAAAGCGATCCCAATCGAGAAATTTTGGAACAGAGCCTCCTGGCCCGTTCTAAAAGAATTCCCGAATTTCAACCCCCGATTTGGGGGTGTCGGCATCCACCGGGGGGGTTGCAAAAATGCAGGCACCTTCTTTCGTCACAAGAAAGCCCTCCAAATCGAGAATTTTGGAACAGAGCCTCCTGGCCCGTTCTAAAAAAATTTCCGAATTCCAACCCCCGATTTGGGGGTGTCGGCATTCACCGGGGGGGGGGGGGGTTTCAAAAAATTCAGGCACCTTCTTTCGTCACAAAAAAGCGATCCCAATCGAGAAATTTCTGAACAGAGCCTCCTGGCCTGTTCTACAAAAATTCCCGAATGTCAACCCCCGATTTGGGGGTGTCGCATTCACCGGGGGGGCTGCAAAGAATTCAGGCACCTCCTTCCGTCACACTAAAGCGATCCCAATCGAGAAATTTTGGAACAGAGCCTCCTGGCCTGTTCTAAAAAAATTCCCGAATTTCAACCCCCGATGTGGGGGTGTCGGCATTCACCGTGGGGGCTGCAAAAAATTCAGGCACCTTCTTTCGTCACGAGAAAGCGATCCCAATCGAGAAATCTTGGAACAGAGCCTCCTGGCCTGTTCTAAAAAAATTCCCGAATTTTGAACCCCCGATTTGGGGGAAACGGCATTCACCGGGGGGGCTGCAAAAAATTCAGGCACCTTCTTCCGTCACAAGAAAGCGATCCCAATCGAGAAATTTTGGAACAGAGCCTCCTGGCCCGTTCTTGAAAAAATTTCAGAATTTCAACCCCCGATTTGGGGGTGTCGGCATACACCGGGGGGGTTGCAAAAAATTCAGGCACCTTCTTTCGTCACAAGAAAGTTATCCCAATCGAGAAATTTCGGAACAGAGCATCCTGGCCCGTTCTTTAAGAAATTCCCGATTTTCAACCCCCGATTTGGGGGTGTCGGCATTCACCATGGGGGCTGCAAAAAATTCAGGCACCTTCTTTCGTCACAAGAAAGCGATCACAATCGAGAAATCTTGGAACAGAGCCTCCTGGCCCGTTCTAAAAGAATTCCCGAATTTCAACCCCCGAATTGGGGGTGTCGGCATCCACCGGGGGGGTTGCAAAAAATGCAGGCACCTTCTTTCGTCACAAGAAAGCCATCCCAATCGAGAATTTTGGAACAGAGCCTCCTGGCCCGTTTTTTAAGAAATTCCCGATTTTCAACCCCCGATTCGGGGGTGTCGGCATTCACCGTGGGGGCTGCAAAAAATTCAGGCACCTTCTCTCGTCACAAGAAAGCGATCACGATCGAGAAATCTTGGAACAGAGCCTCCTGGCCTGTTCTAAAGAAATTCCCGAATTCCAACCCCCGATTTGGGGGTGTCGGCATTCACCGGGGGTGTTGCAAAAAATTCAGGCACCTTCTTTCGTCACACGAAAGCGATCCCGATCGAGAAATTTTGGAACAGAGCCTCCTGGCCTGTTCTAAAAAAATTCCCGAATTTCAACCCCCGATTTGGGGGTGTCGGCATTCACCGGGGGGCTCCAAAAAATTCAGGCACCTTCTTCCGTCACAAGAAATTGATCACAATCGAGAAATTTTGGAACAGAGCCTCCTGGCCCGTTCTTAAAAAAATTCCCGATTTTCAACCCCCGATCTGGGGGTGTCGGCATTCACCGGGGGGTTGCAAAAAATTCAAGCACCTTCTTTCGTCACGAGAAAGCGATCCCAATCGAGAAATTTTGGAACAGAGCCTCCTGGCCCGTTCTTAAAAAAATTCCCGATTTTCAACCCCCGATTTGGGGGTCTCGGCATTCACCGGGGGTGTTGCAAAAAATTCAGGCACCTTCTCTCGTCACAAGAAAGCGATCACAATCGAGAAATTTCTGAACGGAGCCTCCTGGCCTGTTCTACAAAAATTCCCGAATGTCAACCCCCGATTTGGGAGTGTCGCATTCACCGGGGGGGCTGCAAAAAATTCAGGCACCTTCTTTCCGTCACAAGAAAGCGATCCCAATCGAGAAATTTTGGAACAGAGCCTCCTGGCCCGTTCTCGAAAAAATTTCCGAATTTCAACCCCCGATTTGGGGGTGTCGGCATTCACCGGGGGGGTTGCAAAAAATTCAGGCACCTTCTTCCGTCACAAGGAAGCGATCCCAATCGAGAAATTTCGGAACAGAGCCTCCTGGCCCGTTTTTTAAGAAATTCCCGATTTTCAACCCCCGATTTGGGGGTGTCGGCATTCACCGTGGGGGCTGCAAAAAATTCAGGCACCTTCTTTCGTCACAAGAAAGCGATCACAATCGAGAAATCTTGGAACAGAGCCTCCTGGCCTGTTCTAAAAAAATTCCCGACTTCCAACCCCCGATTTGGGGGTGTCGGCATTCACCGGGGGGGTTGCAAAAAATTCAGGCACCTTCTTTCGTCACAAGAAAGCGATCCCAATCGAGAAATTTTGGAACAGAGCCTCCTGGCCCGTTCTAAAAGAATTCCCGAATTTCAACTTCCGATTTGGGGGTGTCGGCATTCACCGGGGGGGTTGCAAAAAATTCAGGCACCTTCTTTCGTCACAAGAAAGCGATCCCAATCGAGAAATTTTGGAACAGAGCCTCCTGGCCCGTTCTTTAAAAAATTCCCGATTTTCAACCCCCGATTTGGGGGTGTCGGCATTCACCGTGGGGGCTGCAAAAAATTCAGGCACCTTCTTTCGTCCAAAGAAAGCGATCACAATCGAGAAATCTTGGAACAGAGCCTCCTGGCCTGTTCTAAAAAAATTTCCGAATTCCAACCCCCGATTTGGGGGTGTCGGCATTCACCGGGGGGTTGCAAAAAATTCAGGCACCTTCTTTCGTCACACGAAAGCGATCCCGATCGAGAAATTTTGGAACAGAGCCTCCTGGCCTGTTCTAAAAAAATTCCCGAATTTCAACCCCCGATTTGGGGGTGTCGGCATTCACCGGGGGGCTCCAAAAAATTCAGGCACCTTCTTCCGTCACAAGAAATTGATCACAATCGAGAAATTTTGGAACAGAGCCTCCTGGCCCGTTCTTAAAAAAATTCCCGATTTTCAACCCCCGATCTGGGGGTGTCGGCATTCACCGGGGGGTTGCAAAAAATTCAAGCACCTTCTTTCGTCACGAGAAAGCGATCCCAATCGAGAAATTTTGGAACAGAGCCTCCTGGCCCGTTCTTAAAAAAATTCCCGATTTTCAACCCCCGATTTGGGGGTCTCGGCATTCACCGGGGGTGTTGCAAAAAATTCAGGCACCTTCTTTCGTCACGAGAAAGCGATCCCAATCGAGAAATTTTGGAACAGAGCCTCCTGGCCCGTTCTTAAAAAAATTCCCGAATTCCAACCCCCGATTTGGGGGTGTCGGCATTCACCGGGGGGGGGGGGGGTTGCAAAAAATTCAGGCACCTTCTTTCGTCACAAAAAAGCGATCCCAATCGAGAAATTTCTGAACGGAGCCTCCTGGCCTGTTCTACAAAAATTCCCGAATGTCAACCCCCGATTTGGGAGTGTCGCATTCACCGGGGGGGCTGCAAAGAATTCAGGCACCTTCTTTCGTCACACTAAAGCGATCCCAATCGAGAAATTTTGGAACAGAGCCTCCTGGCCTGTTCTAAAAAAATTCCCGAATTTCAACCCCCGATTTGGGGGTGTCGGCATTCACCGTGGGGGCTGCAAAAAATTCAGGCACCTTCTTTCGTCACAAGGAAGCGATCCCAATCGAGAAATCTTGGAACAGAGCCTCCTGGCCTGTTCTAAAAAAATTCCCGAATTTTGAACCGCCGATTTGGGGGTAACGGCATTCACCGGGGGGGCTGCAAAAAATTCAGGCACCTTCTTCCGTCACAAGAAAGCGATCCCAATCGAGAAATCTTGGAACAGAGCCTCCTGGCCCGTTCTCGAAAAAATTTCCGAATTTCAACCCCCGATTTGGGGGTGTCGGCATTCACCGGGGGGGTTGCAAAAAATTCAGGCACCTTCTTTCGTCACAAGAAAGCGATCCCAATCGAGAAATTTTGGAACAGAGCCTCCTGGCCCGTTCTTCGAAAAAATCCCGATTTTCAACCCCCGATTTGGGGGTGTCGGCATTCACCGTGGGGGCTGCAAAAAATTCAGGCACCTTCTTGCGTCACAAGAAAGCGATCACAATCGAGAAATCTTGGAACAGAGCCTCCTGGCCTGTTCTAAAAGAATTCCCGACTTTCAACCCCCGATTTGGGGGTGTCGGCATTCACCGGGGGGGTTGCAAAAAATTCAGGCACCTCCTTTCGTCACAAGAAAGCGATCCCAATCGAGAAATTTTGGAACAGAGCCTCCTGGCCCGTTCTAAAAGAATTCCCGAATTTCAACTTCCGATTTGGGGGTGTCGGCATTCACCGGGGGGGTTGCAAAAAATTCAGGCACCTTCTTTCGTCACAAGAAAGCGATCCCAATCGAGAAATTTTGGAACAGAGCCTCCTGGCCCGTTCTTTAAAAAATTCCCGATTTTCAACCCCCGATTTGGGGGTGTCGGCATTCACCGTGGGGGCTGCAAAAAATTCAGGCACCTTCTTCCGTCCAAAGAAAGCGATCACAATCGAGAAATCTTGGAACAGAGCCTCCTGGCCTGTTCTAAAAAAATTTCCGAATTCCAACCCCCGATTTGGGGGTGTCGGCATTCACCGGGCGGGTTGCAAAAAATTCAGGCACCTTCTTTCGTCACAAGAAAGTTATCCCAATCGAGAAATTTCGGAACAGAGCCTCCTGGCCCGTCTTTTAAGAAATTCCCGATTTTCAACCCCCGATTTGGGGGTGTCGGCATTGACCGTGGGGGCTGCAAAAAATTCAGGCACCTTCTCTCGTCACAAGAAAGCGATCACAATCGAGAAATCTTGGAATAGAGCCTCCTGGCCTGTTCTAAGGAAATTCCCGAATTTCAACCCCCGATTTGGGAGTGTCGGCATTCACCGGGGGGGTTGCAAAAAATTCAGGCACCTTCTTTCGTCACAAGAAAGCGATCCCAATCGAGAAATTTTGGAACAGAGCCTCCTGGCCCGTTCTCGAGAAAATTTCCGAATTTCAACCCCCGATTTGGGGGTGTCGGCATTCACCGGGGGGGTTGCAAAAAATTCAGGCACCTTCTTTCGTCACAAGAAAGCGATCCCAATCGAGAAATTTTGGAACAGAGCCTCCTGGCCTGTTCTAAAAAAATTCCCGAATTTCAACCCCCGATTTGGGGGAAACGGCATTCACCGGGGGGGCTGCAAAAAATTCAGGCACCTTCTTCCGTCACAAGAAAGCGATCCCAATCGAGAAATTTTGGAACAGAGCCTCCTGGCCCGTTCTTGAAAAAATTTCCGAATTTCAACCCCCGATTTGGGGGTGTCGGCATACACCGGGGGGGTTGCAAAAAATTCAGGCACCTTCTTTCGTCACAAGAAAGTTATCCCAATCGAGAAATTTCGGAACAGAGCCTCCTGGCCCGTTCTTTAAGAAATTCCCGATTTTCAACCCCCGATTTGGGGGTGTCGGCATTCACCGTGGGGGCTGCAAAAAATTCAGGCACCTTCTTTCGTCACAAGAAAGCGATCACAATCGAGAAATCTTGGAACAGAGCCTCCTGGCCCGTTCTAAAAGAATTCCCGAATTTCAACCCCCGATTTGGGGGTGTCGGCATCCACCGGGGGGGTTGCAAAAAATGCAGGCACCTTCTTTCGTCACAAGAAAGCCATCCCAATCGAGAATTTTGGAACAGAGCCTCCTGGCCCGTTTTTTAAGAAATTCCCGATTTTCAACCCCCGATTTGGGGGTGTCGGCATTCACCGTGGGGGCTGCAAAAAATTCAGGCACCTTCTCTCGTCACAAGAAAGCGATCACGATCGAGAAATCTTGGAACAGAGCCTCCTGGCCTGTTCTAAAGAAATTCCCGAATTCCAACCCCTGATTTGGGGGTGTCGGCATTCACCGGGGGGGGGGGTTGCAAAAAATTCAGGCACCTTCTTTCGTCACACTAAAGCGATCCCAATCGAGAAATTTTGGAACAGAGCCTCCTGGCCTGTTCTACAAAAATTCCCGAATTTCAACCCCCGATTTGGGGGTGTCGGCATTCACCGTGGGGGCTGCAAAAAATTCAGGCACTTTCTTTCGTCACAAGAAAGCGATCCCAATCGAGAAATCTTGGAACAAAGCCTCCTGGCCTGTTCTTCAAAAATTCCCGAATGTCAACCCCCGATTTGGGGGTGTCGCATCCACCGGGGGGGCTGCAAAGAATTCAGGCACCTTCTTTCGTCACACTAAAGCGATCCCAATCGAGAAATTTCCGAACAGAGCCTCCTGGCCTGTTCTAAAAAAATTCCCGAATTTCAACCCCCGATTTGGGGGTGTCGGCATTCACCGTGGGGGCTGCAAAAAATTCAGGCACTTTCTTTCGTCACAAGAAAGCGATCCCAATCGAGAAATCTTGGAACAGAGCCTCCTGGCCTGTTCTTCAAAAATTCCCGAATGTCAACCCCCGATTTGGGGGTGTCGCATCCACCGGGGGGGCTGCAAAGAATTCAGGCACCTTCTTTCGTCACACTAAAGCGATCCCAATCGAGAAATTTTGGAACAGAGCCTCCTGGCCTGTTCTAAAAAAATTCCCGAATTTCAACCCCCGATTTGGGGGTGTCGGCATTCACCGTGGGGGCTGCAAAAAATTCAGGCACCTTCTTTCGTCACAAGAAAGCGATCCCAATCGAGAAATCTTGGAACAGAGCCTCCTGGCCTGTTCTTCAAAAATTCCCGAATTTCAACCCCCGATTTTGGGGTGTCGCATTCACCGGGGGGGCTGCAAAGAATTCAGGCACCTTCTTTCGTCACACTAAAGCGATCCCAATCGAGAAATTTTGGAACAGAGCCTCCTGGCCTGTTCTACAAAAATTCCCGAATTTCAACCCCCGATTTGGGGGTGTCGCATTCACCGGGGGGGCTGCAAAGAATTCAGGCACCTTCTTTCGTCACAAGAAAGCGATCCCAATCGAGAAATTTTGGAACAGAGCCTCCTGGCCCGTTCTAAAAGAATTCCCGAATTTCAACTTCCGATTTGGGGGTGTCGGCATCCACCGGGGGGGTTGCAAAAAATTCAGGTACCTTCTTTCGTCACAAGAAAGCCATCCCAATCGAGAATTTTGGAACAGAGCCTCCTGGCCTGTTCTACAAAAATTCCCGAATGTCAACCCCCGATTTGGGGGTGTCGCATTCACCGGGGGGGCTGCAAAGAATTCAGGCACCTTCTTTCGTCACACTAAAGCGATCCCAATCGAGAAATTTTGGAACAGAGCCTCCTGGCCTGTTCTACAAGAATTCCCGAATTTCAACCCCCGATTTGGGGGTGTCGCATTCACCGGGGGGGCTGCAAAGAATTCAGGCACCTTCTTTCGTCACACTAAAGCGATCCCAATCGAGAAATTTCCGAACAGAGCCTCCTGGCATGTTCTAAAAAAATTCCCGAATTTCAACCCCCGATTTGGGGGTGTCGGCATTCACCGTGGGGGCTGCAAGAAATTCAGGCACTTTCTTTCGTCACAAGAAAGCGATCCCAATCGAGAAATCTTGGAACAGAGCCTCCTGGCCTGTTCTTCAAAAATTCCCGAATGTCAACCCCCGATTTGGGGGTGTCGCATCCACCGGGGGGGCTGCAAAGAATTCAGGCACCTTCTTTCGTCACACTAAAGCGATCCCAATCGAGAAATTTTGGAACAGAGCCTCCTGGCCCGTTCTTGAAAAAATTTCCGAATTTCAACCCCCGATTTGGGGGTGTCGGCATTCACCGGGGGGGCTGCAAAGAATTCAGGCACCTTCTTTCGTCACACTAAAGCGATCCCAATCGAGAAATTTTGGAACAGAGCCTCCTGGCCTGTTCTAAAAAAATTCCCGAATTTCAACCCCGGATTTGGGGGTGTCGGCATTCACCGTGGGGGCTGCAAAAAATTCAGGCACCTTCTTTCGTCACAAGGAAGCGATCCCAATCGAGAAATCTTGGAACAGAGCCTCCTGGCCTGTTCTAAAAAAATTCCCGAATTTTGAACCCCCGATTTGGGGGTAACGGCATTCACCGGGGGGGCTGCAAAAAATTCAAGCACCTTCTTTCGTCACAAGAAAGCGATCACAATCGAGAAATCTCGGAACAGAGCCTCCTGGCCTGTTCTAAAAAAATTCCCGAATTTCAACCCCCGATTTGGGGGTGTCGGCATTCACCGGGGGGGCTGCAAAAAATTCAGGCACCTTCTCCCGTCACAAGAAAGCGATCACAATCGAGAAATTTTGGAACAGAGCCTCCTGGCCCGTTCTTAAAAAAATTCCCGATTTTCAGCCCCCGATCTGGGGGTGTCGGCATTCACCGGGGGGTTGCAAAAAATTCAGGCACCTTCTTTCGTCACAAGAAAGCGATCCCAATCGAGAAATTTTGGAACAGAGCCTCCTGGCCCGTTCTTAAAAAAATTCCCGATTTTCAACCCCCGATTTGGGGGTGTCGGCATTCACCGGGGGGGCTGCAAAAAATTCAGGCACCTTCTCTCGTCACAAGAAAGCGATCACGATCGAGAAATCTTGGAACAGAGCCTCCTGGCCTGTTCTAAAGAAATTCCCGAATTCCAACCCCCGATTTGGGGGTGTCGGCATTCACCGGGGGGGGGGGGGTTGCAAAAAATTCAGGCACCTTCTTTCGTCACAAAAAAGCGATCCCAATCAAGAAATTTCTGAACAGAGCCTCCTGGCCTGTTCTACAAAAATTCCCGAATGTCAACCCCCGATTTGGGTGTGTCGCATTCACCGGGGGGGCTGCAAAGAATTCAGGCACCTTCTTTCGTCACACTAAAGCGATCCCAATCGAGAAATTTTGGAACAGAGCCTCCTGGCCTGTTCTAAAAAAATTCCCGAATTTCAACCCCGGATTTGGGGGTGTCGGCATTCACCGGGGGGGGCTGCAAAAAATTCAGGCACCTTCTTTCGTCACAAGAAAGCGATCACAATCGAGAAATCTCGGAACAGAGCCTCCTGGCCTGTTCTAAAAAAATTCCCGAATTTCAACCCCCGATTTGGGGGTGTCGGCATTCACCGGGGGGGCTGCAAAAAATTCAGGCACCTTCTCCCGTCACAAGAAAGCGATCACAATCGAGAAATTTTGGAACAGAGCCTCCTGGCCCGTTCTTAAAAAAATTCCCGATTTTCAACCCCCGATCTGGGGGTGTCGGCATTCACCGGGGGGTTGCAAAAAATTCAGGCACCTTCTTTCGTCACAAGAAAGCGATCCCAATCGAGAAATTTTGGAACAGAGCCTCCTGGCCCGTTCTTAAAAAAATTCCCGATTTTCAACCCCCGATTTGGGGGTGTCGGCATTCACCGGGGGTGTTGCAAAAAATTCAGGCACCTTCTTTCGTCACACGAAAGCGATCCCGATCGAGAAATTTTGGAACAGAGCCTCCTGGCCTGTTCTAAAAAAATTCCCGAATTTCAACCCCCGATTTGGGGGTGTCGGCATTCACCGGGGGGCTCCAAAAAATTCAGGCACCTTCTTCCGTCACAAGAAAGCGATCACAATCGAGAAATTTTGGAACAGAGCCTCCTGGCCCGTTCTTAAAAAAATTCCCGATTTTCAACCCCCGATCTGGGGGTGTCGGCATTCACCGGGGGGTTGCAAAAAATTCAGGCACCTTCTTTCGTCACAAGAAAGCGATCCCAATCGAGAAATTCTGGAACAGAGCCTCCTGGCCCGTTCTTAAAGAAATTCCCGATTTTCAACCCCCGATTTGGGGGTGTCGGCATTCACCGGGGGTGTTGCAAAAAATTCAGGCACCTTCTCTCGTCACAAGAAAGCGATCACAATCGAGAAATCTTGGAACAGAGCCTCCTGGCCCGTTCTTGAAAAATTCCCGAATTTCAACCCCCGATTTGGGGGTGTCGGCATTGACCGGGGGGGTTGCAAATAATTCAGGCACTTTCTTTCGTCACAAGAAAGTTATCCCAATCGAGAAATTTCGGAACAGAGCCTCCTGGCCCGTTCTAAAAGAATTCCCGAATGTCAACCCCCGATTTGGGGGTGTCGGCATCCACCGGGGGGGTTGCAAAAAATGCAGGCACCTTCTTTCGTCACAAGAAAGCCATCCCAATCGAGAATTTTGGAACAGAGCCTCCTGGCCCGTTTTTTAAGAAATTCCCGATTTTCAACCCCCGATTCGGGGGTGTCGGCATTCACCGTGGGGGCTGCAAAAAATTCAGGCACCTTCTCTCGTCACAAGAAAGCGATCACGATCGAGAAATCTTGGAACAGAGCCTCCTGGCCTGTTCTAAAGAAATTCCCGAATTCCAACCCCCGATTTGGGGGTGTCGGCATTCACCGGGGGGGGGGGGGGGGGGGTTGCAAAAAATTCAGGCACATTCTTTCGTCACAAAAAAGCGATCCCAATCGAGAAATTTCTGAACAGAGCCTCCTGGCCTGTTCTACAAAAATTCCCGAATGTCAACCCCCGATTTGGGGGTGTCGCATTCACCGGGGGGGCTGCAAAGAATTCAGGCACCTTCTTTCGTCACACAAAAGCGATCCCAATCGAGAAATTTTGGAACAGAGCCTCCTGGCCTGTTCTAAAAAAATTCCCGAATTTCAACCCCCGATTTGGGGGTGTCGGCATTCACCGTGGGGGCTGCAAAAAATTCAGGCACCTTCTTTCGTCACAAGGAAGCGATCCAAATCGAGAAATCTTGGAACAGAGCCTCCTGGCCTGTTCTAAAAAAATTCCCGAATTTTGAACCCCCGATTTGGGGGTAACGGCATTCACCGGGGGGGCTGCAAAAAATTCAGGCACCTTCTTCCGTCACAAGAAAGCGATCCCAATCGAGAAGTTTTGGAACAGAGCCTCCTGGCCCGTTCTTGAAAAAATTTCCGAATTTCAACCCCCGATTTGGGGGTGTCGGCATTCACCGGGGGGGGGGCTGCAAAAAATTCAGGCACCTTCTTCCGTCACAAGAAAGCGATCACAATCGAGAAATTTTGGAACAGAGCCTCCTGGCCCGTTCTTAAAAAAATTCCCGATTTTCAACCCCCGATCTGGGGGTGTCGGCATTCACCGGGGGGTTGCAAAAAATTCAGGCACCTTCTTTCGTCACAAGAAAGCGATCCCAATCGAGAAATTTTGGAACAGAGCCTCCTGGCCCGTTCTTAAAAAAATTCCCGATTTTCAACCCCCGATTTGGGGGTGTCGGCATTCACCGGGGGTGTTGCAAAAAATTCAGGCACCTTCTTTCGTCACACGAAAGCGATCCCGATCGAGAAATTCTGGAACAGAGCCTCCTGGCCTGTTCTAAAAAAATTCCCGAATTTCAACCCCCGATTTGGGGGTGTCGGCATTCACCGGGGGGCTCCAAAAAATTCAGGCACCTTCTTCCGTCACAAGAAATTGATCACAATCGAGAAATTTTGGAACAGAGCCTCCTGGCCCGTTCTTAAAAAAATTCCCGATTTTCAACCCCCGATCTGGGGGTGTCGGCATTCACCGGGGGGTTGCAAAAAATTCAGGCACCTTCTTTCGTCACGAGAAAGCGATCCCAATCGAGAAATTTTGGAACAGAGCCTCCTGGCCCGTTCTTAAAAAAATTCCCGATTTTCAACCCCCGATTTGGGGGTCTCGGCATTCACCGGGGGTGTTGCAAAAAATTCAGGCACCTTCTCTCGTCACAAGGAAGCGATCACAATCGAGAAATCTTGGAACAGAGCCTCCTGGCCTGTTCTAAAGAAATTCCCGAATTCCAACCCCCGATTTGGGGGTGTCGGCATTCACCGGGGGGGGGGGGGGGTTGCAAAAAATTCAGGCACCTTCTTTCGTCACAAAAAAGCGATCCCAATCGAGAAATTTCTGAACGGAGCCTCCTGGCCTGTTCTACAAAAATTCTCGAATGTCAACCCCCGATTTGGGAGTGTCGCATTCACCGGGGGGGCTGCAAAGAATTCAGGCACCTTCTTTCGTCACACTAAAGCGATCCCAATCGAGAAATTTTGGAACAGAGCCTCCTGGCCTGTTCTAAAAAAATTCCCGAATTTCAACCCCCGATTTGGGGGTGTCGGCATTCACCGGGGGGGTTGTAAAAAATCCAGGCACCTCCTTTCGTCACAAGAAAGCGATCCCAATCGAGAAATTTTGGAACATAGCCTCCTGGCCCGTTCTTTAAAAAATTCCCGATTTTCAACCCCCGATTTGGGGGTGTCGGCATTCACCGTGGGGGCTGCAAAAAATTCAGGCACCTTCTTTCGTCCAAAGAAAGCGATCACAATCGAGAAATCTTGGAACAGAGCCTCCTGGCCTGTTCTAAAAAAATTTCCGAATTCCAACCCCCGATTTGGGGGTGTCGGCATTCACCGGGGGGGTTGCAAAAAATTCAGGCACCTTCTTTCGTCACAAGAAAGTTATCCCAATCGAGAAATTTCGGAACAGAGCCTCCTGGCCCGTTTTTTAAGAAATTCCCGATTTTCAACCCCCGATTTGGGGGTGTCGGCATTCACCGTGGGGGCTGCAAAAAATTCAGGCACCTTCTCTCGTCACAAGAAAGCGATCACAATCGAGAAATCTTGGAACAGAGCCTCCTGGCCTGTTCTAAGGAAAATCCCGAATTTCAACCCCCGATTTGGGGGTGTCGGCATTCACCGGGGGGGGGGTTGCAAAAAATTCAGGCACCTTCTTCCGTCACAAGAAAGCGATCCCAATCGAGAAATTTCGGAACAGAGCCTCCTGGCCCGTTCTAAAAGAATTCCCGAATTTCAACCCCCGATTTGGGGTTGTCGGCATCCACCGGGGGGGTTGCAAAAAATGCAGGCACCTTCTTTCGTCACAAGAAAGCCCTCCCAATCGAGAATTTTGGAACAGAGCCTCCTGGCCCGTTCTAAAAAAATTTCCGAATTCCAACCCCCGATTTGGGGGTGTCGACATTCGACGGGGGGGGGGGGGGCTGCAAAAAATTCAGGCACCTTCTTTCGTCACAAAAAAGCGATCCCGATCGAGAAATTTCTGAACAGAGCCTCCTGGCCTGTTCTACAAAAATTCCCGAATGTCAACCCCCGATTTGGGGGTGTCGCATTCACCGGGGGGGCTGCAAAGAATTCAGGCACCTTCTTCCGTCACACTAAAGCGATCCCAATCGAGAAATTTTGGAACAGAGCCTCCTGGCCTGTTCTAAAAAAATTCCCGAATTTCAACCCCCGATTTGGGGGTGTCGGCATTCACCGTGGGGGCTGCAAAAAATTCAGGCACCTTCTTTCGTCACAAGGAAGCGATCCCAATCGAGAAATCTTGGAACAGAGCCTCCTGGCCTGTTCTAAAAAAATTCCCGAATTTTGAACCCCCGATTTGGGGGTAACGGCATTCACCGGGGGGCTGCAAAAAATTCAGGCACCTTCTTCCGTCACAAGAAAGCGATCCCAATCGAGAAATTTTGGAACAGAGCCTCCTGGCCCGTTCTTGAAAAAATTTCCGAATTTCAACCCCCGATTTGGGGGTGTCGGCATTCACCGGGGGGGTTGCAAAAAATTCAGGCACCTCCTTTCGTCACAAGAAAGTTATCCCAATCGAGAAATTTCGGAACAGAGCCTCCTGGCCCGTTCTTTAAGAAATTCCCGATTTTCAACCCCCGATTTGGGGGTGTCGGCATTCACCGTGGGGGCTGCAAAAAATTCAGGCACCTTCTTTCGTCACAAGAAAGCGATCACAATCGAGAAATCTTGGAACAGAGCCTCCTGGCCCGTTCTAAAAGAATTCCCGAATTTCACCCCCCGATTTGGGGGTGTCGGCATCCACCGGGGGGGTTGCAAAAAATGCAGGCACCTTCTTTCGTCACAAGAAAGCCATCCCAATCGAGAATTTCGGAACAGAGCCTCCTGGCCCGTTTTTTAAGAAATTCCCGATTTTCAACCCCCGATTTGGGGGTATCGGCATTCACCGTGGGGGCTGCAAAAAATTCAGGCACCTTCTCTCGTCACAAGAAAGCGATCACGATCGAGAAATCTTGGAACAGAGCCTCCTGGCCTGTTCTAAAGAAATTCCCGAATTCCAACCCCCGATTTGGGGGTGTCGGCATTCACCGGGGGGGGGGGGGGTTGCAAAAAATTCAGGCACCTTCTTTCGTCACAAAAAAGCGATCCCAATCAAGAAATTTCTGAACAGAGCCTCCTGGCCTGTTCTACAAAAATTCCCGAATGTCAACCCCCGATTTGGGTGTGTCGCATTCACCGGGGGGGCTTCAAAGAATTCAGGCACCTTCTTTCGTCACACTAAAGCGATCCCAATCGAAAAATTTTGGAACAGAGCCTCCTGGCCTGTTCTAAAAAAATTCCCGAATTTCAACCCCGGATTTGGGGGTGTCGGCATTCACCGTGGGGGCTGCAAAAAATTCAGGCACCTTCTTTCGTCACAAGGAAGCGATCCCAATCGAGAAATCTTGGAACAGAGCCTCCTGGCCTGTTCTAAAAAAATTCCCGAATTTTGAACCCCCGATTTGGGGGTAACGGCATTCACCGGGGGGGCTGCAAAAAATTCAGGCACCTTCTTTCGTCACAAGAAAGCGATCACAATCGAGAAATCTCGGAACAGAGCCTCCTGGCCTGTTCTAAAAAAATTCCCGAATTTCAACCCCCGATTTGGGGGTGTCGGCATTCACCGGGGGGCTGCAAAAAATTCAGGCACCTTCTCCCGTCACAAGAAAGCGATCACAATCGAGAAATTTTGGAACAGAGCCTCCTGGCCCGTTCTTAAAAAAATTCCCGATTTTCAACCCCCGATCTGGGGGTGTCGGCATTCACCGGGGGGTTGCAAAAAATTCAGGCACCTTCTTTCGTCACAAGAAAGCGATCCCAATCGAGAAATTTTGGAACAGAGCCTCCTGGCCCGTTCTTAAAAAAAATTCCCGATTTTCAACCCCCGATTTGGGGGTGTCGGCATTCACCGGGGGTGTTGCAAAAAATTCAGGCACCTTCTCTCGTCACACGAAAGCGATCCCGATCGAGAAATTTTGGAACAGAGCCTCCTGGCCTGTTCTAAAAAAATTCCCGAATTTCAACCCCGATTTGGGGTGTCGGCATTCACCGGGGGGCTCCAAAAAATTCAGGCACCTTCTTCCGTCACAAGAAAGCGATCACAATCGAGAAATTTTGGAACAGAGCCTCCTGGCCCGTTCTTAAAAAAATTCCCGATTTTCAACCCCCGATCTGGGGGTGTCGGCATTCACCGGGGGTTGCAAAAAATTCAGGCACCTTCTTTCGTCACAAGAAAGCGATCCCAATCGAGAAATTCTGGAACAGAGCCTCCTGGCCCGTTCTTAAAGAAATTCCCGATTTTCAACCCCCGATTTGGGGGTGTCGGCATTCACCGGGGGTGTTGCAAAAAATTCAGGCACCTTCTCTCGTCACAAGAAAGCGATCACAATCGAGAAATCTTGGAACAGAGCCTCCTGGCCCGTTCTTGAAAAATTCCCGAATTTCAACCCCCGATTTGGGGGTGTCGGCATTGACCGGGGGGGTTGCAAATAATTCAGGCACTTTCTTTCGTCACAAGAAAGTTATCCCAATCGAGAAATTTCGGAACAGAGCCTCCTGGCCCGTTCTAAAAGAATTCCCGAATTTCAACCCCCGATTTGGGGGTGTCGGCATCCACCGGGGGGGTTGCAAAAATGCAGGCACCTTCTTTCGTCACAAGAAAGCGATCACAATCGAGAAATCTTGGAACAGAGCCTCCTGGCCCGTTCTTGAAAAATTCCCGAATTTCAACCCCCGATTTGGGGGTGTCGGCATTCACCGTGGGGGCTGCAAAAAATTCAGGCACCTTCTCTCGTCACAAGAAAGCGATCACGATCGAGAAATCTTGGAACAGAGCCTCCTGGCCTGTTCTAAAGAAATTCCCGAATTCCAACCCCCGATTTGGGGGTGTCGGCATTCACCGGGGGGGGGGGGTTGCAAAAAATTCAGGCACATTCTTTCGTCACAAAAAGCGATCCCAATCGAGAAATTTCTGAACAGAGCCTCCTGGCCTGTTCTACAAAAATTCCCGAATGTCAACCCCCGATTTGGGGGTGTCGCATTCACCGGGGGGGCTGCAAAGAATTCAGGCACCTTCTTTCGTCACACTAAAGCGATCCCAATCGAGAAATTTTGGAACAGAGCCTCCTGGCCTGTTCTAAAAAAATTCCCGAATTTCAACCCCCGATTTGGGGGTGTCGGCATTCACCGTGGGGGCTGCAAAAAATTCAGGCACCTTCTTTCGTCACAAGGAAGCGATCCCAATCGAGAAATCTTGGAACAGAGCCTCCTGGCCTGTTCTAAAAAAATTCCGAATTTTGAACCCCCGATTTGGGGGTAACGGCATTCACCGGGGGGGCTGCAAAAAAATTCAGGCACCTTCTTCCGTCACAAGAAAGCGATCCCAATCGAGAAGTTTTGGAACAGAGCCTCCTGGCCCGTTCTTGAAAAATTTCCGAATTTCAACCCCCGATTTGGGGGTGTCGGCATTCACCGGGGGGGCTGCAAAAAATTCAGGCACCTTCTTCCGTCACAAGAAAGCGATCACAATCGAGAAATTTTGGAACAGAGCCTCCTGGCCGTTCTTAGAAAAATTCCCGATTTTCAACCCCCGATCTGGGGGTGTCGGCATTCACCGGGGGGTTGCAAAAAATTCAGGCACCTTCTTTCGTCACAAGGAAAGCGATCCCAATCGAGAAATTTTGGAACAGAGCCTCCTGGCCCGTTCTTAAAAAAATTCCCGATTTTCAACCCCCGATTTGGGGGTGTCGGCATTCACCGGGGGTGTTGCAAAAAATTCAGGCACCTTCTTTCGTCACACGAAAGCGATCCCGATCGAGAAATTTTGGAACAGAGCCTCCTGGCCTGTTCTAAAAAAATTCCCGAATTTCAACCCCCGATTTGGGGGTGTCGGCATTCACCGGGGGGCTCCAAAAAATTCAGGCACCTTCTTCCGTCACAAGAAATTGATCACAATCGAGAAATTTTGGAACAGAGCCTCCTGGCCCGTTCTTAAAAAAATTCCCGATTTTCAACCCCCGATCTGGGGGTGTCGGCATTCACCGGGGGGTTGCAAAAAATTCAGGCTTCTTCTTTCGTCACGAGAGAGCGATCCCAATCGAGAAATTTTGGAACAGAGCCTCCTGGCCCGTTCTTAAAAAAATTCCCGATTTTCAACCCCCGATTTGGGGGTCTCGGCATTCACCGGGGGTGTTGCAAAAAATTCAGGCACCTTCTCTCGTCACAAGAAAGCGATCACAATCGAGAAATCTTGGAACAGAGCCTCCTGGCCTGTTCTAAAGAAATTCCCGAATTCCAACCCCCGATTTGGGGGTGTCGGCATTCATCGGGGGGGGGGGGGGGGTTGCAAAAAATTCAGGCACCTTCTTTCGTCACAAAAAAGCGATCCCAATCGAGAAATTTCTGAACGGAGCCTCCTGGCCTGTTCTACAAAAATTCCCGAATGTCAACCCCCGATTTGGGAGTGTCGCATTCACCGGGGGGGCTGCAAAGAATTCACGCACCTTCTTTCGTCACACTAAAGCGATCCCAATCGAGAAATTTTGGAACAGAGCCTCCTGGCCTGTTCTAAAAAAATTCCCGAATTTCAACCCCCGATTTGGGGGTGTCGGCATTCACCGTGGGGGCTGCAAAAAATTCAGGCACCTTCTTTCGTCACAAGGAAGCGATCCCAATGAGAAATCTTGGAACAGAGCCTCCTGGCCTGTTCTAAAAAAATTCCCGAATTTTGAACCCCCGATTTGGGGGTAACGGCATTCACCGGGGGGGCTGCAAAAAATTCAGGCACCTTCTTCCGTCACAAGAAAGCGATCCCAATCGAGAAATTTTGGAACAGAGCCTCCTGGCCCGTTTTCGAAAAAATTTCCGAATTTCAACCCCCGATTTTGGGGTGTCGGCATTCACCGGGGGGGTTGCAAAAAATTCAGGCACCTTCTTTCGTCACAAGAAAGCGATCCCAATCGAGAAATTTTGGAACAGAGCCTCCTGGCCCGTTCTTCGAAAAAATCCCGATTTTCAACCCCCGATTTGGGGGTGTCGGCATTCACCGTGGGGGATGCAAAAAATTCAGGCACCTTCTTGCGTCACAAGAAAGCGATCACAATCGAGAAATCTTGGAACAGAGCCTCCTGGCCTGTTCTAAAAGAATTCCTGACTTTCAACCCCCGATTTGGGGGTGTCGGCATTCACCGGGGGGGTTGCAAAAAATTCAGGCACCTCCTTTCGTCACAAGAAAGCGATCCCAATCGAGAAATTTTGGAACAGAGCCTCCTGGCCCGTTCTAAAAGAATTCCCGAATTTCAACTTCCGATTTGGGGGTGTCGGCATTCACCGGGGGGGTTGCAAAAAATTCAGGCACCTTCTTTCGTCACAAGAAAGCGATCCCAATCGAGAAATTTTGGAACAGAGCCTCCTGGCCCGTTCTTTAAAAAATTCCCGATTTTCAACCCCCGATTTGGGGGTGTCGGCATTCACCGTGGGGGCTGCAAAAAATTCAGGCACCTTCTTCCGTCCAAAGAAAGCGATCACAATCGAGAAATCTTGGAACAGAGCCTCCTGGCCTGTTCTAAAAGAATTTCCGAATTCCAACCCCCGATTTGGGGGTGTCGGCATTCACCGGGGGGGTTGCAAAAAATTCAGGCACCTTCTTTCGTCACAAGAAAGTTATCCCAATCGAGAAATTTCGGAACAGAGCCTCCTGGCCCGTTTTTTAAGAAATTCCCGATTTTCAACCCCCGATTTGGGGGTGTCGGCATTCACCGTGGGGGCTGCAAAAAATTCAGGCACCTTCTCTCGTCACAAGAAAGCGATCACAATCGAGAAATCTTGGAATAGAGCCTCCTGGCCTGTTCTAAGGAAATTCCCGAATTTCAACCCCCGATTTGGGAGTGTCGGCATTCACCGGGGGGGTTGCAAAAAATTCAGGCACCTTCTTTCGTCACAAGGAAGCGATCCCAATCGAGAAATTTTGGAACAGAGCCTCCTGGCCCGTTCTCGAAAAAATTTCCGAATTTCAACCCCCGATTTGGGGGTGTCGGCATTCACCGGGGGGGTTGCAAAAAATTCAGGCACCTTCTTTCGTCACAAGAAAGCGATCCCAATCGAGAAATTTTGGAACAGAGCCTCCTGGCCTGTTCTAAAAAAATTCCCGAATTTCAACCCCCGATTTGGGGGTGTCGGCATTCACCGTGGGGGCTGCAAAAAATTCAGGCACCTTCTTTCGTCACAAGGAAGCGATCCCAATCGAGAAATCTTGGAACAGAGCCTCCTGGCCTGTTCTAAAAAAATCCCCGAATTTTGAACCCCCGATTTGGGGGTAACGGCATTCACCGGGGGGGCTGCAAAAAATTCAGGCACCTTCTTCCGTCACAAGAAAGCGATCCCAATCGAGAAATTTTGGAACAGAGCCTCCTGGCCCGTTCTCGAAAAAATTTCCGAATTTCAACCCCCGATTTGGGGGTGTCGGCATTCACCGGGGGGGTTGCAAAAAATTCAGGCACCTTCTTTCGTCACAAGGAAGCGATCCCAATCGAGAAATTTCGGAACAGAGCCTCCTGGCCCGTTTTTTAAGAAATTCCCGATTTTCAACCCCCGATTTGGGGGTGTCGGCATTCACCGTGGGGGCTGCAAAAAATTCAGGCACCTTCTTTCGTCACAAGAAAGCGATCACGATCGAGAAATCTTGGAACAGAGCCTCCTGGCCTGTTCTAAAAAAATTCCCGACTTTCAACCCCCGATTTGGGGGTGTCGGCATTCACCGGGGGGGTTGCAAAAAATTCAGGCACCTCCTTTCGTCACAAGAAAGCGATCCCAATCGAGAAATTTTGGAACAGAGCCTCCTGGCCCGTTCTAAAAGAATTCCCGAATTTCAACTTCCGATTTGGGGGTGTCGGCATTCACCGGGGGGGTTGCAAAAAATTCAGGCACCTTCTTTCGTCACAAGAAAGGGATCCCGATCGAGAAATTTTGGAACAGAGCCTCCTGGCCCGTTCTTTAAAAAATTCCCGATTTTCAACCCCCGATTTGGGGGTGTCGGCATTCACCGGGGGGGGGGGGGGTTGCAAAAAATTCAGGCACCTTCTTTCGTCTTAAGAAAGTTATCCCAATCGAGAAATTTCGGAACAGAGCCTCCTGGCCCGTTTTTTAAGAAATTCCCGACCTTCAACCCCCGATTTGGGGGTGTCGGCATTCACCGTGGGGGCTGCAAAAAATTCAGGCACCTTCTCTCGTCACAAGAAAGCGATCACAATCGAGAAATCTTGGAATAGAGCCTCCTGGCCTGTTCTAAGGAAATTCCCGAATTTCAACCCCCGATTTGGGAGTGTCGGCATTCACGGGGGGGGTTGCAAAAAATTCAGGCACCTTCTTTCGTCACAAGAAAGCGATCCCAATCGAGAAATTTTGGAACAGAGCCTCCTGGCCCGTTCTAAAAGAATTCCCGAATTTCAACCACCGATTTGGGGGTGTCGGCATCCACCGGGGGGGTTGCAAAAAATGCAGGCACCTTCTTTCGTCACAAGAAAGCCCTCCCAATCGAGAATTTTGGAACAGAGCCTCCTGGCCCGTTCTAAAAAAATTTCCGAATTCCAACCCCGATTTGGGGGTGTCGGCATTCACCGGGGGGGGGGGGGGTTGCAAAAAATTCAGGCACCTTCTTTCGTCACAAAAAAGCGATCCCAATCGAGAAATTTCTGAACAGAGCCTCCTGGCCTGTTCTACAAAAATTCCCGAATGTCAACCCCCGATTTGGGGGTGTCGCATTCACCGGGGGGGGGGGGCTGCAAAGAATTCAGGCACCTCCTTCCGTCACACTGAAGCGATCCCAATCGAGAAATTTTGGAACAGAGCCTCCTGGCCCGTTCTAAAAGAATTCCCGAATTTCAACTTCCGATTTGGGGGTGTCGGCATTCACCGGGGGGGTTGCAAAAAATTCAGGCACCTTCTTTCGTCACAAGAAAGCGATCCCAATCGAGAAATTTTGGAACAGAGCCTCCTGGCCCGTTCTTTAAAAAATTCCCGATTTTCAACCCCCGATTTGGGGGTGTCGGCATTCACCGTGGGGGCTGCAAAAAATTCAGGCACCTTCTTTCGTCCGAAGAAAGCGATCACAATCGAGAAATCTTGGAACAGAGCCTCCTGGCCTGTTCTAAAAAAATTTCCGAATTCCAACCCCCGATTTGGGGGTGTCGGCATTCACCGGGGGGGATGCAAAAAATTCAGGCACCTTCTTTCGTCACAAGAAAGTTATCCCAATCGAGAAATTTCGGAACAGAGCCTCCTGGCCCGTTTTTTAAGAAATTCCCGATTTTCAACCCCCGATTTGGGGGTGTCGGCATTCACCGTGGGGGCTGCAAAAAATTCAGGCACCTTCTCTCGTCACAAGAAAGCGATCACAATCGAGAAATCTTGGAATAGAGCCTCCTGGCCTGTTCTAAGGAAATTCCCGAATTTCAACCCCCGATTTGGGAGTGTCGGCATTCACCGGGGGGGTTGCAAAAAATTCAGGCACCTTCTTTCGTCACAAGAAAGCGATCCCAATCGAGAAATTTTGGAACAGAGCCTCCTGGCCCGTTCTAAAAGAATTCCCGAATTTCAACCCCCGATTTGGGGGTGTCGGCATCCACCGGGGGGGTTGCAAAAAATGCAGGCACCTTCTTTCGTCACAAGAAAGCCCTCCCAATCGAGAATTTTGGAACAGAGCCTCCTGGCCCGTTCTAAAAAATTTTCCGAATTCCAACCCCCGATTTGGGGGTGTCGGCATTCACCGGGGGGGGGGGGGTTTCAAAAAATTCAGGCACCTTCTTTCGTCACAAAAAAGCGATCCCAATCGAGAAATTTCTGAACAGAGCCTCCTGGCCTGTTCTACAAAAATTCCCGAATGTCAACCCCCGATTTGGGGGTGTCGCATTCACCGGGGGGGCTGCAAAGAATTCAGGCACCTCCTTCCGTCACACTAAAGCGATCCCAATCGAGAAATTTTGGAACAGAGCCTCCTGGCCTGTTCTAAAAAAATTCCCGAATTTCAACCCCCGATGTGGGGGTGTCGGCATTCACCGGGGGGGCTGCAAAAAATTCAGGCACCTTCTTCCGTCACAAGAAAGCGATCCCAATCGAGAAATTTTGGAACAGAGCCTCCTGGCCCGTTCTTGAAAAAATTTCCGAATTTCAACCCCCGATTTGGGGGTGTCGGCATACACCGGGGGGGTTGCAAAAAATTCAGGCACCTTCTTTCGTCACAAGAAAGTTATCCCAATCGAGAAATTTCGGAACAGAGCCTCCTGGCCCGAACTTTAAGAAATTCCCGATTTTCAACCCCCGATTTGGGGGTGTCGGCATTCACCGTGGGGGCTGCAAAAAATTCAGGCACCTTCTTTCGTCACAAGAAAGCGATCACAATCGAGAAATCTTGGAACAGAGCCTCCTGGCCCGTTCCAAAAGAATTCCCGAATTTCAACCCCCGATTTGGGGGTGTCGGCATCCACCGGGGGGGTTGCAAAAAATGCAGGCACCTTCTTTCGTCACAAGAAAGCCATCCCAATCGAGAATTTTGGAACAGAGCCTCCTGGCCCGTTTTTTAAGAAATTCCCGATTTTCAACCCCCGATTTGGGGGTGTCGGCATTCACCGTGGGGGCTGCAAAAAATTTAGGCACCTTCTCTCGTCACAAGAAAGCGATCACGATCGAGAAATCTTGGAACAGAGCCTCCTGGCCTGTTCTAAAGAAATTCCCGAATTCCAACCCCCGATTTGGGGGTGTCGGCATTCACCGGGGGGGGGGGGGGGGGTAGCAAAAAATTCAGGCACCTTCTTTTGTCACAAAAAAGCGATCCCAATCGAGAAATTTCTGAACAGAGCCTCCACGCCTGTTCTACAAAAATTCCCGAATGTCAACCCCCGATTTGGGGGTGTCGCATTCACCGGGGGGGCTGCAAAGAATTCAGGCACCTTCTTTCGTCACACTAAAGCGATCCCAATCGAGAAATTTTGGAACAGAGCCTCCTGGCCTGTTCTAAAAAAATTCCCGAATTTCAACCCCCGATTTGGGGGTGTCGGCATTCACCGTGGGGGCTGCAAAAAATTCAGGCACCTTCTTTCGTCACAAGGAAGCGATCCCAATCGAGAAATCTTGGAACAGAGCCTCCTGGCCTGTTCTAAAAAAATTCCCGAATTTTGAACCCCCGATTTGGGGGTAACGGCATTCACCGGGGGGGCTGCAAAAAATTCAGGCACCTTCTTCCGTCACAAAAAAGCGATCCCAATCGAGAAATTTTGGAACAGAGCCTCCTGGCCCGTTCTTGAAAAAATTTCCGAATTTCAACCCCCGATTTGGGGGTGTCGGCATTCACCGGGGGGGTTGCAAAAAATTCAGGCACCTCCTTTCTTTACAAGAAAGCGATCCCAATCGAGAAATTTTGGAACAGAGCCTCCTGGCCCGTTCTTCGAAAAATTCCCGATTTTCAACCCCCGATTTGGGGGTGTCGGCATTCACCGTGGGGGCTGCAAAAAATTCAGGCACCTTCTTTCGTCACAAGGGAGCGATCACAATCGAGAAATCTTGGAACAGAGCCTCCTGGCCTGTTCTAAGAAAATTCCCGAATTTCAACCCCCGATTTGGGGGTGTCGGCATTCACCGGGGGGGCTGCAAAAAATTCAGGCACCTTCTTCCGTCACAAGAAAGCGATCACAATCGAGAAATTTTGGAACAGAGCCTCCTGGCCCGTTCTTAAAAAAATTCCCGATTTTTAACCCCCGATCTGGGGGTGTCGGCATTCACCGGGGGGTTGCAAAAAATTCAGGCACCTTCTTTCGTCACAAGGAAGCGATCCCAATCGAGAAATTTTGGAACAGAGCCTCCTGGCCCGTTCTTAAAAAAATTCCCGATTTTCAACCCCCGATTTGGGGGTGTCGGCATTCACCGGGGGTGTTGCAAAAAATTCAGGCACCTTCTCTCGTCACAAGAAAGCGATCACAATCGAAAAATCTTGGAACAGAGCCTCCTGGCCTGTTCTAAAGAAATTCCCGAATTCCAACCCCCGATTTGGGGGTGTCGGCATTCACCGGGGGGGGGGGTGTTGCAAAAAATTCAGGCACCTTCTCTCGTCACAAGAAAGCGATCACAATCGAGAAATCTTGGAACAGAGCCTCCTGGCCTGTTCTAAAGAAATTCCCGAATTCCAACCCCCGATTTGGGGGTGTCGGCATTCACCGGGGGGGGGGGGTTGCAAAAAATTCAGGCACCTTCTTTCGTCACAAAAAAGCGATCCCAATCGAGAAATTTCTGAACAGAGCCTCCTGGCCTGTTCTACAAAAATTCCCGAATGTCAACCCCCGATTTGGGGGTGTCGGCATTCACCGTGGGGGCTGCAAAAAATTCAGGCACCTTCTTGCGTCACAAGAAAGCGATCACAATCGAGAAATCTTGGAACAGAGCCTCCTGGCCTGTTCTAAAAAAATTCCCGACTTTCAACCCCCGATTTGGGGGTGTCGCATTCACCGGGGGGGCTGCAAAGAATTCAGGCACCTTCTTCCGTCACACTGAAGCGATCCCAATCGAGAAATTTTGGAACAGAGCCTC
The DNA here is from genome assembly GCA_029851415.1 of Eretmocerus hayati. Taxonomy (NCBI): domain Eukaryota; kingdom Metazoa; phylum Arthropoda; class Insecta; order Hymenoptera; family Aphelinidae; genus Eretmocerus; species Eretmocerus hayati. The sequence goes on from CM056744.1 coordinate 48,572,085, forward strand.
CTGGCCTGTTCTAAAAAAATTCCCGAATTTCAACCCCCGATTTGGGGGTGTCGGCATTCACCGTGGGGGCTGCAAAAAATTCAGGCACCTTCTTTCGTCACAAGGAAGCGATCCCAATCGAGAAATCTTGGAACAGAGCCTCCTGGCCTGTTCTAAAAAAATTCCCGAATTTTGAACCCCCGATTTGGGGGTAACGGCATTCACCGGGGGGGCTGCAAAAAATTCAGGCACCTTCTTCCGTCACAAGAAAGCGATCCCAATCGAGAAATTTTGGAACAGACCCTCCTGGCCCGTTCTTGAAAAAATTTCCGAATTTCAACCCCCGATTTGGGGGTGTCGGCATTCACCGGGGGGGTTGCAAAAAATTCAGGCACCTTCTTTCGTCACAAGAAAGCGATCCCAATCGAGAAATTTTGGAACAGAGCCTCCTGGCCCGTTCTTCGAAAAATTCCCGATTTTCAACCCCCGATTTGGGGGTGTCGGCATTCACCGTGGGGGCTGCAAAAAATTCAGGCACCTTCTTTCGTCACAAGAAAGCGATCACAATCGGGAAATCTTGGAACAGAGCCTCCTGGCCTGTTCTAAAAAAATTCCCGAATTTCAACCCCCGATTTGGGGGTGTCGGCATTCACCGGGGGGGCTGCAAAAAATTCAGGCACCTTCTTTCGTCACAAGAAAGCGATCACAATCGAGAAATCTTGGAACAGAGCCTCCTGGCCTGTTCTTCAAAAATTCCCGAATGTCAACCCCCGATTTGGGGGTGTCGCATTCACCGGGGGGGGGGGGCTGCAAAGAATTCAGGCACCTTCTTTCGTCACACTAAAGCGATCCCAATCGATAAATTTTGGAACAGAGCCTCCTGGCCTGTTCTAAAAAAATTCCCGAATTTCAACCCCCGATTTGGGGGTGTCGGCATTCACCGTGGGGGCTGCAAAAAAATTCAGGCACCTTCTTTCGTCACGAGAAAGCGATCCCAATCGAGAAATCTTGGAACAGAGCCTCCTGGCCTGTTCTTCAAAAATTCCCGAATTTCAACCCCCGATTTTGGGGTGTCGGCATTCACCGGGGGGGCTGCAAAAAATTCAGGCACCTTCTTCCGTCACAAGAAAGCGATCCCAATCGAGAAATTTTGGAACAGAGCCTCCTGGCCCGTTCTTGAAAAAATTTCCGAATTTCAACCCCCGATTTGGGGGTGTCGGCATTCACCGGGGGGGTTGCAGAAAATTCAGGCACCTTCTTTCGTCACAAGAAAGTTATCCCAATCGAGAAATTTTGGAACAGAGCCTCCTGGCCCGTTCTTCAAGAAATTCTCGATTTTCAACCCCCGATTTGGGGTTGTCGGCATTCACCGTGGGGGCTGCAAAAAATTCAGGCACCTTCTTTCGTCACAAGAAAGCGATCACAATCGAGAAATCTTGGAACAGAGCCTCCTGGCCTGTTCTAAAAAAATTCCCGACTTTCAACCCCCGATTTGGGGGTGTCGGCATTCACCGTGGGGGCTGCAAAAAATTCAGGCACTTTCTTTCGTCACAAGAAAGCGATCCCAATCGAGAAATCTTGGAACAGAGCCTCCTGGCCTGTTCTTCAAAAATTCCCGAATGTCAACCCCCGATTTGGGGGTGTCGCATTCACCGGGGGGGCTGCAAAGAATTCAGGCACCTTCTTTCGTCACACTAAAGCGATCCCAATCGAGAAATTTTGGAACAGAGCCTCCTGGCCTGTTCTACAAAAATTCCCGAATTTCAACCCCCGATTTGGGGGTGTCGGCATTCACCGTGGGGGCTGCAAAAAATTCAGGCACTTTCTTCCGTCACAAGAAAGCGATCCCAATCGAGAAATCTTGGAACAGAGCCTCCTGGCCTGTTCTTCAAAAATTCCCGAATGTCAACCCCCGATTTGGGGGTGTCGCATCCACCGGGGGGGCTGCAAAGAATTCAGGCACCTTCTTTCGTCACACTAAAGCGATCCCAATCGAGAAATTTTGGAACAGAGCCTCCTGGCCTGTTCTAAAAAAATTCCCGAATTTCAACCCCCGATTTGGGGGTGTCGGCATTCACCGTGGGGGCTGCAAAAAATTCAGGCACCTTCTTTCGTCACAAGAAAGCGATCCCAATCGAGAAATCTTGGAACAGAGCCTCCTGGCCTGTTCTTCAAAAATTCCCGAATTTCAACCCCCGATTTTGGGGTGTCGGCATTCACCGGGGGGGCTGCAAAAAATTCAGGCACCTTCTTCCGTCACAAGAAAGCGATCCCAATCGAGAAATTTTGGAACAGAGCCTCCTGGCCCGTTCTAAAAGAATTCCCGAATTTCAACTTCCGATTTGGGGGTGTCGGCATCCACCGGGGGGGTTGCAAAAAATTCAGGTACCTTCTTTCGTCACAAGAAAGCCATCCCAATCGAGAATTTTGGAACAGAGCCTCCTGGCCTGTTCTACAAAAATTCCCGAATGTCAACCCCCGATTTGGGGGTGTCGCATTCACCGGGGGGGCTGCAAAGAATTCAGGCACCTTCTTTCGTCACACTAAAGCGGTCCCAATCGAGAAATTTTGGAACAGAGCCTCCTGGCCTGTTCTAAAAAAATTCCCGAATTTCAACCCCCGATTTGGGGGTGTCGGCATTCACCGGGGGGGTTGTAAAAAATCCAGGCACCTCCTTTCGTCACAAGAAAGCGATCCCAATCGAGAAATTTTGGAACAGAGCCTCCTGGCCCGTTCTTTAAAAAATTCCCGATTTTCAACCCCCGATTTGGGGGTGTCGGCATTCACCGTGGGGGCTGCAAAAAATTCAGGCACCTTCTTTCGTCACAAGAAAGTTATCCCAATCGAGAAATTTCGGAACAGAGCCTCCTGGCCCGTTTTTTATGAAATTCCCGATTTTCAACCCCCGATTTGGGGGTGTCGGCATTCACCGTGGGGGCTGCAAAAAATTCAGGCACCTTCTCTCGTCACAAGAAAGCGATCACAATCGAGAAATCTTGGAACAGAGCCTCCTGGCCTGTTCTAAAAAAATTTCCGAATTCCAACCCCCGATTTGGGGGTGTCGGCATTCACCGGGGGGGTTGCAAAAAATTCAGGCACCTTCTTTCGTCACAAGAAAGTTATCCCAATCGAGAAATTTCGGAACAGAGCCTCCTGGCCCGTTTTTTAAGAAATTCCCGATTTTCAACCCCCGATTTGGGGGTGTCGGCATTCACCGTGGGGGCTGCAAAAAATTCAGGCACCTTCTCTCGTCACAAGAAAGCGATCACAATCGAGAAATCTTGGAACAGAGCCTCCTGGCCTGTTCTAAGGAAATTCCCGAATTTCAACCCCCGATTTGGGGGTGTCGGCATTCACCGGGGGGGGTTGCAAAAAATTCAGGCACCTTCTTCCGTCACAAGAAAGCGATCCCAATCGAGGAATTTTGGAACAGAGCCTCCTGGCCCGTTCTAAAAGAATTCCCGAATTTCAACCCCCGATTTGGGGGTGTCGGCATCCACCAGGGGGGTTGCAAAAAATGCAGGCACCTTCTTTCGTCACAAGAAAGCCCTCCCAATCGAGAATTTTGGAACAGAGCCTCCTGGCCCGTTCTAAAAAAATTTCCGAATACCAACCCCCGATTTGGGGGTGTCGGCATTCACCGGGGGGGGGGGGGGGCTGCAAAAAATCCAGGGACCTTCTTTCGTCACAAAAAAGCGATCCCGATCGAGAAATTTCTGAACAGAGCCTCCTGGCCTGTTCTACAAAAATTCCCGAATGTCAACCCCCGATTTGGGGGTGTCGCATTCACCGGGGGGGCTGCAAAGAATTCAGGCACCTTCTTCCGTCACACTAAAGCGATCCCAATCGAGAAATTTTGGAACAGAGCCTCCTGGCCTGTTCTAAAAAAATTCCCGAATTTCAACCCCCGATTTGGGGGTGTCGGCAATCACCGTGGGGGCTGCAAAAAATTCAGGCAACTTCTTTCGTCACAAGAAAGCGATCCCAATCGAGAAATCTTGGAACAGAGCCTCCTGGCCTGTTCTTCAAAAATTCCCGAATGTCAACCCCCGATTTGGGGGTGTCGCATCCACCGGGGGGGCTGCAAAGAATTCAGGCACCTTCTTTCGTCACACTAAAGCGATCCCAATCGAGAAATTTTGGAACAGAGCCTCCTGGCCTGTTCTAAAAAAATTCCCGAATTTCAACCCCCGATTTGGGGGTGTCGGCATTCACCGTGGGGGCTGCAAAAAATTCAGGCACCTTCTTTCGTCACGAGAAAGCGATCCCAATCGAGAAATCTTGGAACGGAGCCTCCTGGCCTGTTCTTCAAAAATTCCCGAATTTCAACCCCCGATTTTGGGGTGTCGGCATTCACCGGGGGGGCTGCAAAAAATTCAGGCACCTTCTTCCGTCACAAGAAAGCGATCCCAATCGAGAAATTTTGGAACAGAGCCTCCTGGCCCGTTCTTGAAAAAATTTCCGAATTTCAACCCCCGATTTGGGGGTGTCGGCATTCACCGGGGGGGTTGCAGAAAATTCAGGCACCTTCTTTCGTCACAAGAAAGTTATCCCAATCGAGAAATTTTGGAACAGAGCCTCCTGGCCCGTTCTTTAAGAAATTCTCGATTTTCAACCCCCGATTTGGGGGTGTCGGCATTCACCGTGGGGGCTGCAAAAAATTCAGGCACCTTCTTTCGTCACAAGAAAGCGATCACAATCGAGAAATCTTGGAACAGAGCCTCCTGGCCTGTTCTAAAAAAATTCCCGACTTTCAACCCCCGATTTGGGGGTGTCGGCATTCACCGGGGGGGTTGCAAAAAATTCAGGCACCTTCTTTCGTCACAAGAAAGCGATCCCAATCGAGAAATTTTGGAACAGAGCCTCCTGGCCCGTTCTAAAAGAATTCCCGAATTTCAACTTCCGATTTGGGGGTGTCGGCATCCACCGGGGGGGTTGCAAAAAATTCAGGTACCTTCTTTCGTCACAAGAAAGCCATCCCAATCGAGAATTTTGGAACAGAGCCTCCTGGCCTGTTCTACAAAAATTCCCGAATGTCAACCCTCGATTTGGGGGTGTCGCATTCACCGGGGGGGCTGCAAAGAATTCAGGCACCTTCTTTCGTCACACTAAAGCGATCCCGATCGAGAAATTTTGGAACAGAGCCTCCTGGCCTGTTCTACAAAAATTCCCGAATTTCAACCCCCGATTTGGGGGTGTCGCATTCACCGGGGGGGCTGCAAAGAATTCAGGCACCTTCTTTCGTCACACTAAAGCGATCCCAATCGAGAAATTTCCGAACAGAGCCTCCTGGCCTGTTCTAAAAAAATTCCCAAATTTCAACCCCCGATTTGGGGGTGTCGGCATTCACCGTGGGGGCTGCAAAAAATTCAGGCACTTTCTTTCGTCACAAGAAAGCGATCCCAATCGAGAAATCTTGGAACAGAGCCTCCTGGCCTGTTCTTCAAAAATTCCCGAATGTCAACCCCCGATTTGGGGGTGTCGCATCCACCGGGGGGGCTGCAAAGAATTCAGGCACCTTCTTTCGTCACACTAAAGCGATCCCAATCGAGAAATTTTGGAACAGAGCCTCCTGGCCTGTTCTAAAAAAATTCCCGAATTTCAACCCCCGATTTGGGGGTGTCGGCATTCACCGTGGGGGCTGCAAAAAATTCAGGCACCTTCTTTCGTCACAAGAAAGCGATTCCAATCGAGAAATCTTGGAACAGAGCCTCCTGGCCTGTTCTTCTAAAATTCCCGAATTTCAACCCCCGATTTTGGGGTGTCGGCATTCACCGGGGGGGCTGCAAAAAATTCAGGCACCTTCTTCCGTCACAAGAAAGCGATCCCAATCGAGAAATTTTGGAACAGAGCCTCCTGGCCCGTTCTTGAAAAAATTTCCGAATTTCAACCCCCGATTTGGGGGTGTCGGCATTCACCGGGGGGGTTGCAAAAAATTCAGGCACCTTCTTTCGTCACAAGAAAGTTATCCCAATCGAGAAATTTTGGAACAGAGCCTCCTGGCCCGTTCTTTAAGAAATTCTCGATTTTCAACCCCCGATTTGGGGGTGTCGGCATTCACCGTGGGGGCTGCAAAAAATTCAGGTACCTTCTTTCGTCACAAGAAAGCCATCCCAATCGAGAATTTTGGAACAGAGCCTCCTGGCCTGTTCTACAAAAATTCCCGAATGTCAACCCCCGATTTGGGGGTGTCGCATTCACCGGGGGGGCTGCAAAGAATTCAGGCACCTTCTTTCGTCACACTAAAGCGGTCCCAATCGAGAAATTTTGGAACAGAGCCTCCTGGCCTGTTCTAAAAAAATTCCCGAATTTCAACCCCCGATTTGGGGGTGTCGGCATTCACCGGGGGGGTTGTAAAAAATCCAGGCACCTCCTTTCGTCACAAGAAAGCGATCCCAATCGAGAAATTTTGGAACAGAGCCTCCTGGCCCGTTCTTTAAAAAATTCCCGATTTTCAACCCCCGATTTGGGGGTGTCGGCATTCACCGTGGGGGCTGCAAAAAATTCAGGCACCTTCTTTCGTCACAAGAAAGTTATCCCAATCGAGAAATTTCGGAACAGAGCCTCCTGGCCCGTTTTTTATGAAATTCCCGATTTTCAACCCCCGAATTGGGGGTGTCGGCATTCACCGTGGGGGCTGCAAAAAATTCAGGCACCTTCTCTCGTCACAAGAAAGCGATCACAATCGAGAAATCTTGGAACAGAGCCTCCTGGCCTGTTCTAAAAAAATTTCCGAATTCCAACCCCCGATTTGGGGGTGTCGGCATTCACCGGGGGGGTTGCAAAAAATTCAGGCACCTTCTTTCGTCACAAGAAAGTTATCCCAATCGAGAAATTTCGGAACAGAGCCTCCTGGCCCGTTTTTTAAGAAATTCCCGATTTTCAACCCCCGATTTGGGGGTGTCGGCATTCACCGTGGGGGCTGCAAAAAATTCAGGCACCTTCTCTCGTCACAAGAAAGCGATCACAATCGAGAAATCTTGGAACAGAGCCTCCTGGCCTGTTCTAAGGAAATTCCCGAATTTCAACCCCCGATTTGGGGGTGTCGGCATTCACCGGGGGGGGTTGCAAAAAATTCAGGCACCTTCTTCCGTCACAAGAAAGCGATCCCAATCGAGGAATTTTGGAACAGAGCCTCCTGGCCCGTTCTAAAAGAATTCCCGAATTTCAACCCCCGATTTGGGGGTGTCGGCATCCACCAGGGGGGTTGCAAAAAATGCAGGCACCTTCTTTCGTCACAAGAAAGCCCTCCCAATCGAGAATTTTGGAACAGAGCCTCCTGGCCCGTTCTAAAAAAATTTCCGAATACCAACCCCCGATTTGGGGGTGTCGGCATTCACCGGGGGGGGGGGGGGGCTGCAAAAAATCCAGGGACCTTCTTTCGTCACAAAAAAGCGATCCCGATCGAGAAATTTCTGAACAGAGCCTCCTGGCCTGTTCTACAAAAATTCCCGAATGTCAACCCCCGATTTGGGGGTGTCGCATTCACCGGGGGGGCTGCAAAGAATTCAGGCACCTTCTTCCGTCACACTAAAGCGATCCCAATCGAGAAATTTTGGAACAGAGCCTCCTGGCCTGTTCTAAAAAAATTCCCGAATTTCAACCCCCGATTTGGGGGTGTCGGCATTCACCGTGGGGGCTGCAAAAAATTCAGGCAACTTCTTTCGTCACAAGAAAGCGATCCCAATCGAGAAATCTTGGAACAGAGCCTCCTGGCCTGTTCTTCAAAAATTCCCGAATGTCAACCCCCGATTTGGGGGTGTCGCATCCACCGGGGGGGCTGCATAGAATTCAGGCACCTTCTTTCGTCACACTAAAGCGATCCCAATCGAGAAATTTTGGAACAGAGCCTCCTGGCCTGTTCTAAAAAAATTCCCGAATTTCAACCCCCGATTTGGGGGTGTCGGCATTCACCGTGGGGGCTGCAAAAAATTCAGGCACCTTCTTTCGTCACGAGAAAGCGATCCCAATCGAGAAATCTTGGAACGGAGCCTCCTGGCCTGTTCTTCAAAAATTCCCGAATTTCAACCCCCGATTTTGGGGTGTCGGCATTCACCGGGGGGGCTGCAAAAAATTCAGGCACCTTCTTCCGTCACAAGAAAGCGATCCCAATCGAGAAATTTTGGAACAGAGCCTCCTGGCCCGTTCTTGAAAAAATTTCCGAATTTCAACCCCCGATTTGGGGGTGTCGGCATTCACCGGGGGGGTTGCAGAAAATTCAGGCACCTTCTTTCGTCACAAGAAAGTTATCCCAATCGAGAAATTTTGGAACAGAGCCTCCTGGCCCGTTCTTTAAGAAATTCTCGATTTTCAACCCCCGATTTGGGGGTGTCGGCATTCACCGTGGGGGCTGCAAAAAATTCAGGCACCTTCTTTCGTCACAAGAAAGCGATCACAATCGAGAAATCTTGGAACAGAGCCTCCTGGCCTGTTCTAAAAAAATTCCCGACTTTCAACCCCCGATTTGGGGGTGTCGGCATTCACCGGGGGGGTTGCAAAAAATTCAGGCACCTTCTTTCGTCACAAGAAAGCGATCCCAATCGAGAAATTTTGGAACAGAGCCTCCTGGCCCGTTCTAAAAGAATTCCCGAATTTCAACTTCCGATTTGGGGGTGTCGGCATCCACCGGGGGGGTTGCAAAAAATTCAGGTACCTTCTTTCGTCACAAGAAAGCCATCCCAATCGAGAATTTTGGAACAGAGCCTCCTGGCCTGTTCTACAAAAATTCCCGAATGTCAACCCTCGATTTGGGGGTGTCGCATTCACCGGGGGGGCTGCAAAGAATTCAGGCACCTTCTTTCGTCACACTAAAGCGATCCCGATCGAGAAATTTTGGAACAGAGCCTCCTGGCCTGTTCTACAAAAATTCCCGAATTTCAACCCCCGATTTGGGGGTGTCGCATTCACCGGGGGGGCTGCAAAGAATTCAGGCACCTTCTTTCGTCACACTAAAGCGATCCCAATCGAGAAATTTCCGAACAGAGCCTCCTGGCCTGTTCTAAAAAAATTCCCAAATTTCAACCCCCGATTTGGGGGTGTCGGCATTCACCGTGGGGGCTGCAAAAAATTCAGGCACTTTCTTTCGTCACAAGAAAGCGATCCCAATCGAGAAATCTTGGAACAGAGCCTCCTGGCCTGTTCTTCAAAAATTCCCGAATGTCAACCCCCGATTTGGGGGTGTCGCATCCACCGGGGGGGCTGCAAAGAATTCAGGCACCTTCTTTCGTCACACTAAAGCGATCCCAATCGAGAAATTTCCGAACAGAGCCTCCTGGCCTGTTCTTCAAAAATTCCCGAATTTCAACCCCCGATTTTGGGGTGTCGGCATTCACCGGGGGGGTTGCAAAAAATTCAGGCACCTTCTTTCGTCACAAGAAAGTTATCCCAATCGAGAAATTTCGGAACAGAGCCTCCTGGCCCGTTTTTTAAGAAATTCCCGATTTTCAACCCCCGATTTGGGGGTGTCGGCATTCACCGTGGGGGCTGCAAAAAATTCAGGCACCTTCTCTCGTCACAAGAAAGCGATCACAATCGAGAAATCTTGGAACAGAGCCTCCTGGCCTGTTCTAAGGAAATTCCCGAATTTCAACCCCCGATTTGGGGGTGTCGGCATTCACCGGGGGGGGTTGCAAAAAATTCAGGCACCTTCTTCCGTCACAAGAAAGCGATCCCAATCGAGGAATTTTGGAACAGAGCCTCCTGGCCCGTTCTAAAAGAATTCCCGAATTTCAACCCCCGATTTGGGGGTGTCGGCATCCACCAGGGGGGTTGCAAAAAATGCAGGCACCTTCTTTCGTCACAAGAAAGCCCTCCCAATCGAGAATTTTGGAACAGAGCCTCCTGGCCCGTTCTAAAAAAATTTCCGAATACCAACCCCCGATTTGGGGGTGTCGGCATTCACCGGGGGGGGGGGGGGCTGCAAAAAATCCAGGGACCTTCTTTCGTCACAAAAAAGCGATCCCGATCGAGAAATTTCTGAACAGAGCCTCCTGGCCTGTTCTACAAAAATTCCCGAATGTCAACCCCCGATTTGGGGGTGTCGCATTCACCGGGGGGGCTGCAAAGAATTCAGGCACCTTCTTCCGTCACACTAAAGCGATCCCAATCGAGAAATTTTGGAACAGAGCCTCCTGGCCTGTTCTAAAAAAATTCCCGAATTTCAACCCCCGATTTGGGGGTGTCGGCAATCACCGTGGGGGCTGCAAAAAATTCAGGCAACTTCTTTCGTCACAAGAAAGCGATCCCAATCGAGAAATCTTGGAACAGAGCCTCCTGGCCTGTTCTTCAAAAATTCCCGAATGTCAACCCCCGATTTGGGGGTGTCGCATCCACCGGGGGGGCTGCAAAGAATTCAGGCACCTTCTTTCGTCACACTAAAGCGATCCCAATCGAGAAATTTTGGAACAGAGCCTCCTGGCCTGTTCTAAAAAAATTCCCGAATTTCAACCCCCGATTTGGGGGTGTCGGCATTCACCGTGGGGGCTGCAAAAAATTCAGGCACCTTCTTTCGTCACGAGAAAGCGATCCCAATCGAGAAATCTTGGAACGGAGCCTCCTGGCCTGTTCTTCAAAAATTCCCGAATTTCAACCCCCGATTTTGGGGTGTCGGCATTCACCGGGGGGGCTGCAAAAAATTCAGGCACCTTCTTCCGTCACAAGAAAGCGATCCCAATCGAGAAATTTTGGAACAGAGCCTCCTGGCCCGTTCTTGAAAAAATTTCCGAATTTCAACCCCCGATTTGGGGGTGTCGGCATTCACCGGGGGGGTTGCAGAAAATTCAGGCACCTTCTTTCGTCACAAGAAAGTTATCCCAATCGAGAAATTTTGGAACAGAGCCTCCTGGCCCGTTCTTTAAGAAATTCTCGATTTTCAACCCCCGATTTGGGGGTGTCGGCATTCACCGTGGGGGCTGCAAAAAATTCAGGCACCTTCTTTCGTCACAAGAAAGCGATCACAATCGAGAAATCTTGGAACAGAGCCTCCTGGCCTGTTCTAAAAAAATTCCCGACTTTCAACCCCCGATTTGGGGGTGTCGGCATTCACCGGGGGGGTTGCAAAAAATTCAGGCACCTTCTTTCGTCACAAGAAAGCGATCCCAATCGAGAAATTTTGGAACAGAGCCTCCTGGCCCGTTCTAAAAGAATTCCCGAATTTCAACTTCCGATTTGGGGGTGTCGGCATCCACCGGGGGGGTTGCAAAAAATTCAGGTACCTTCTTTCGTCACAAGAAAGCCATCCCAATCGAGAATTTTGGAACAGAGCCTCCTGGCCTGTTCTACAAAAATTCCCGAATGTCAACCCTCGATTTGGGGGTGTCGCATTCACCGGGGGGGCTGCAAAGAATTCAGGCACCTTCTTTCGTCACACTAAAGCGATCCCGATCGAGAAATTTTGGAACAGAGCCTCCTGGCCTGTTCTACAAAAATTCCCGAATTTCAACCCCCGATTTGGGGGTGTCGCATTCACCGGGGGGGCTGCAAAGAATTCAGGCACCTTCTTTCGTCACACTAAAGCGATCCCAATCGAGAAATTTCCGAACAGAGCCTCCTGGCCTGTTCTAAAAAAATTCCCAAATTTCAACCCCCGATTTGGGGGTGTCGGCATTCACCGTGGGGGCTGCAAAAAATTCAGGCACTTTCTTTCGTCACAAGAAAGCGATCCCAATCGAGAAATCTTGGAACAGAGCCTCCTGGCCTGTTCTTCAAAAATTCCCGAATGTCAACCCCCGATTTGGGGGTGTCGCATCCACCGGGGGGGCTGCAAAGAATTCAGGCACCTTCTTTCGTCACACTAAAGCGATCCCAATCGAGAAATTTTGGAACAGAGCCTCCTGGCCTGTTCTAAAAAAATTCCCGAATTTCAACCCCCGATTTGGGGGTGTCGGCATTCACCGTGGGGGCTGCAAAAAATTCAGGCACCTTCTTTCGTCACAAGAAAGCGATTCCAATCGAGAAATCTTGGAACAGAGCCTCCTGGCCTGTTCTTCTAAAATTCCCGAATTTCAACCCCCGATTTTGGGGTGTCGGCATTCACCGGGGGGGCTGCAAAAAATTCAGGCACCTTCTTCCGTCACAAGAAAGCGATCCCAATCGAGAAATTTTGGAACAGAGCCTCCTGGCCCGTTCTTGAAAAAATTTCCGAATTTCAACCCCCGATTTGGGGGTGTCGGCATTCACCGGGGGGGTTGCAAAAAATTCAGGCACCTTCTTTCGTCACAAGAAAGTTATCCCAATCGAGAAATTTTGGAACAGAGCCTCCTGGCCCGTTCTTTAAGAAATTCTCGATTTTCAACCCCCGATTTGGGGGTGTCGGCATTCACCGTGGGGGCTGCAAAAAATTCAGGTACCTTCTTTCGTCACAAGAAAGCCATCCCAATCGAGAATTTTGGAACAGAGCCTCCTGGCCTGTTCTACAAAAATTCCCGAATGTCAACCCCCGATTTGGGGGTGTCGCATTCACCGGGGGGGCTGCAAAGAATTCAGGCACCTTCTTTCGTCACACTAAAGCGGTCCCAATCGAGAAATTTTGGAACAGAGCCTCCTGGCCTGTTCTAAAAAAATTCCCGAATTTCAACCCCCGATTTGGGGGTGTCGGCATTCACCGGGGGGGTTGTAAAAAATCCAGGCACCTCCTTTCGTCACAAGAAAGCGATCCCAATCGAGAAATTTTGGAACAGAGCCTCCTGGCCCGTTCTTTAAAAAATTCCCGATTTTCAACCCCCGATTTGGGGGTGTCGGCATTCACCGTGGGGGCTGCAAAAAATTCAGGCACCTTCTTTCGTCACAAGAAAGTTATCCCAATCGAGAAATTTCGGAACAGAGCCTCCTGGCCCGTTTTTTATGAAATTCCCGATTTTCAACCCCCGATTTGGGGGTGTCGGCATTCACCGTGGGGGCTGCAAAAAATTCAGGCACCTTCTCTCGTCACAAGAAAGCGATCACAATCGAGAAATCTTGGAACAGAGCCTCCTGGCCTGTTCTAAAAAAATTTCCGAATTCCAACCCCCGATTTGGGGGTGTCGGCATTCACCGGGGGGGTTGCAAAAAATTCAGGCACCTTCTTTCGTCACAAGAAAGTTATCCCAATCGAGAAATTTCGGAACAGAGCCTCCTGGCCCGTTTTTTAAGAAATTCCCGATTTTCAACCCCCGATTTGGGGGTGTCGGCATTCACCGTGGGGGCTGCAAAAAATTCAGGCACCTTCTCTCGTCACAAGAAAGCGATCACAATCGAGAAATCTTGGAACAGAGCCTCCTGGCCTGTTCTAAGGAAATTCCCGAATTTCAACCCCCGATTTGGGGGTGTCGGCATTCACCGGGGGGGGTTGCAAAAAATTCAGGCACCTTCTTCCGTCACAAGAAAGCGATCCCAATCGAGGAATTTTGGAACAGAGCCTCCTGGCCCGTTCTAAAAGAATTCCCGAATTTCAACCCCCGATTTGGGGGTGTCGGCATCCACCAGGGGGGTTGCAAAAAATGCAGGCACCTTCTTTCGTCACAAGAAAGCCCTCCCAATCGAGAATTTTGGAACAGAGCCTCCTGGCCCGTTCTAAAAAAATTTCCGAATACCAACCCCCGATTTGGGGGTGTCGGCATTCACCGGGGGGGGGGGGGCTGCAAAAAATCCAGGGACCTTCTTTCGTCACAAAAAAGCGATCCCGATCGAGAAATTTCTGAACAGAGCCTCCTGGCCTGTTCTACAAAAATTCCCGAATGTCAACCCCCGATTTGGGGGTGTCGCATTCACCGGGGGGGCTGCAAAGAATTCAGGCACCTTCTTCCGTCACACTAAAGCGATCCCAATCGAGAAATTTTGGAACAGAGCCTCCTGGCCTGTTCTAAAAAAATTCCCGAATTTCAACCCCCGATTTGGGGGTGTCGGCATTCACCGTGGGGGCTGCAAAAAATTCAGGCAACTTCTTTCGTCACAAGAAAGCGATCCCAATCGAGAAATCTTGGAACAGAGCCTCCTGGCCTGTTCTTCAAAAATTCCCGAATGTCAACCCCCGATTTGGGGGTGTCGCATCCACCGGGGGGGCTGCATAGAATTCAGGCACCTTCTTTCGTCACACTAAAGCGATCCCAATCGAGAAATTTTGGAACAGAGCCTCCTGGCCTGTTCTAAAAAAATTCCCGAATTTCAACCCCCGATTTGGGGGTGTCGGCATTCACCGTGGGGGCTGCAAAAAATTCAGGCACCTTCTTTCGTCACGAGAAAGCGATCCCAATCGAGAAATCTTGGAACGGAGCCTCCTGGCCTGTTCTTCAAAAATTCCCGAATTTCAACCCCCGATTTTGGGGTGTCGGCATTCACCGGGGGGGCTGCAAAATATTCAGGCACCTTCTTCCGTCACAAGAAAGCGATCCCAATCGAGAAATTTTGGAACAGAGCCTCCTGGCCCGTTCTTGAAAAAATTTCCGAATTTCAACCCCCGATTTGGGGGTGTCGGCATTCACCGGGGGGGTTGCAGAAAATTCAGGCACCTTTTTTCGTCACAAGAAAGTTATCCCAATCGAGAAATTTTGGAACAGAGCCTCCTGGCCCGTTCTTTAAGAAATTCTCGATTTTCAACCCCCGATTTGGGGGTGTCGGCATTCACCGTGGGGGCTGCAAAAAATTCAGGCACCTTCTTTCGTCACAAGAAAGCGATCACAATCGAGAAATCTTGGAACAGAGCCTCCTGGCCTGTTCTAAAAAAATTCCCGACTTTCAACCCCCGATTTGGGGGTGTCGGCATTCACCGGGGGGGTTGCAAAAAATTCAGGCACCTTCTTTCGTCACAAGAAAGCGATCCCAATCGAGAAATTTTGGAACAGAGCCTCCTGGCCCGTTCTAAAAGAATTCCCGAATTTCAACTTCCGATTTGGGGGTGTCGGCATCCACCGGGGGGGTTGCAAAAAATTCAGGTACCTTCTTTCGTCACAAGAAAGCCATCCCAATCGAGAATTTTGGAACAGAGCCTCCTGGCCTGTTCTACAAAAATTCCCGAATGTCAACCCTCGATTTGGGGGTGTCGCATTCACCGGGGGGGCTGCAAAGAATTCAGGCACCTTCTTTCGTCACACTAAAGCGATCCCGATCGAGAAATTTTGGAACAGAGCCTCCTGGCCTGTTCTACAAAAATTCCCGAATTTCAACCCCCGATTTGGGGGTGTCGCATTCACCGGGGGGGCTGCAAAGAATTCAGGCACCTTCTTTCGTCACACTAAAGCGATCCCAATCGAGAAATTTCCGAACAGAGCCTCCTGGCCTGTTCTAAAAAAATTCCCAAATTTCAACCCCCGATTTGGGGGTGTCGGCATTCACCGTGGGGGCTGCAAAAAATTCAGGCACTTTCTTTCGTCACAAGAAAGCGATCCCAATCGAGAAATCTTGGAACAGAGCCTCCTGGCCTGTTCTTCAAAAATTCCCGAATGTCAACCCCCGATTTGGGGGTGTCGCATCCACCGGGGGGGCTGCAAAGAATTCAGGCACCTTCTTTCGTCACACTAAAGCGATCCCAATCGAGAAATTTTGGAACAGAGCCTCCTGGCCTGTTCTAAAAAAATTCCCGAATTTCAACCCCCGATTTGGGGGTGTCGGCATTCACCGTGGGGGCTGCAAAAAATTCAGGCACCTTCTTTCGTCACAAGAAAGCGATTCCAATCGAGAAATCTTGGAACAGAGCCTCCTGGCCTGTTCTTCAAAAATTCCCGAATTTCAACCCCCGATTTTGGGGTGTCGGCATTCACCGGGGGGGCTGCAAAAAATTCAGGCACCTTCTTCCGTCACAAGAAAGCGATCCCAATCGAGAAATTTTGGAACAGAGCCTCCTGGCCCGTTCTTGAAAAAATTTCCGAATTTCAACCCCCGATTTGGGGGTGTCGGCATTCACCGGGGGGGTTGCAAAAAATTCAGGCACCTTCTTTCGTCACAAGAAAGTTATCCCAATCGAGAAATTTTGGAACAGAGCCTCCTGGCCCGTTCTTTAAGAAATTCTCGATTTTCAACCCCCGATTTGGGGGTGTCGGCATTCACCGTGGGGGCTGCAAAAAATTCAGGCACCTTCTCTCGTCACAAGAAAGCGATCACAATCGAGAAATCTTGGAACAGAGCCTCCTGGCCTGTTCTAAAAAAATTCCCGACTTTCAACCCCCGATTTGGGGGTGTCGGCATTCACCGGGGGGGTTGCAAAAAATTCAGGCACCTTCTTTCGTCAAAAGAAAGCGATCCCAATCGAGAAATTTTGGAACAGAGCCTCCTGGCCCGTTCTAAAAGAATTCCCGAATTTCGACTTCCGATTTGGGGGTGTCGGCATCCACCGGGGGGGTTGCAAGAAATTCAGGTACCTTCTTTCGTCACAAGAAAGCCATCCCAATCGAGAATTTTGGAACAGAGCCTCCTGGCCTGTTCTACAAAAATTCCCGAATGTCAACCCCCGATTGGGGGGTGTCGCATTCACCGGGGGGGCTGCAAAGAATTCAGGCACCCTCTTTCGTCACACTAAAGCGATCCCAATCGAGAAATTTTGGAACAGAGCCTCCTGGCCTGTTCTAAAAAAATTCCCGAATTTCAACCCCCGATTTGGGGGTGTCGGCATTCACCGGGGGGGTTGTAAAAAATCCAGGCACCTCCTTTCGTCACAAGAAAGCGATCCCAATCGAGAAATTTTGGAACAGAGCCTCCTGGCCCGTTCTTTAAAAAATTCCCGATTTTCAACCCCCGATTTGGGGGTGTCGGCATTCACCGTGGGGGCTGCAAAAAATTCAGGCACCTTCTTTCGTCCAAAAAAAGCGATCACAATCGAGAAATCTTGGAACAGAGCCTCCTGGCCTGTTCTAAAAAAATTTCCGAATTCCAACCCCCGATTTGGGGGTGTCGGCATTCACCGGGGGGGTTGCAAAAAATTCAGGCACCTTCTTTCGTCACAAGAAAGTTATCCCAATCGAGAAATTTCGGAACAGAGCCTCCTGGCCCGTTTTTTAAGAAATTCCCGATTTTCAACCCCCGATTTGGGGGTGTCGGCATTCACCGTGGGGGCTGCAAAAAATTCAGGCACCTTCTCTCGTCACAAGAAAGCGATCACAATCGAGAAATCTTGGAACAGAGCCTCCTGGCCTGTTCTAAGGAAATTCCCGAATTTCAACCCCCGATTTGGGGGTGTCGGCATTCACCGGGGGGGGGTTGCAAAAAATTCAGGCACCTTCTTCCGTCACAAGAAAGCGATCCCAATCGAGGAATTTTGGAACAGAGCCTCCTGACCCGTTCTAAAAGAATTCCCGAATTTCAACCCCCGATTTGGGGGTGTCGGCATCCACCGGGGGGGTTGCAAAAAATGCAGGTACCTTCTTTCGTCACAAGAAAGCCCTCCCAATCGAGAATTTTGGAACAGAGCCTCCTGGCCCGTTCTAAGAAAATTTCCGAATTCCAACCCCCGATTTGGGGGTGTCGGCATTCACCGGGGGGGGGGGGGTTGCAAAAAATTCAGGCAACTTCTTTCGTCACAAAAAAGCGATCCCGATCGAGAAATTTCTGAACAGAGCCTCCTGGCCTGTTCTACAAAAATTCCCGAATGTCAACCCCCGATTTGGGGGTGTCGCATTCACCGGGGGGGCTGCAAAGAATTCAGGCACCTTCTTCCGTCACACTAAAGCGATCCCAATCGAGAAATTTTGGAACAGAGCCTCCTGGCCTGTTCTAAAAAAATTCCCGAATTTCAACCCCCGATTTGGGGGTGTCGGCATTCACCGTGGGGGCTGCAAAAAATTCAGGCACCTTCTTTCGTCACGAGGAAGCGATCCCAATCGAGAAATCTTGGAACAGAGCCTCCTGGCCTGTTCTTCAAAAATTCCCGAATGTCAACCCCCGATTTGGGGGTGTCGCATCCACCGGGGGGGCTGCAAAGAATTCAGGCACCTTCTTTCGTCACACTAAAGCGATCCCAATCGAGAAATTTTGGAACAGAGCCTCCTGGCCTGTTCTAAAAAAATTCCCGAATTTCAACCCCCGATTTGGGGGTGTCGGCATTCACCGTGGGGGCTGCAAAAAATTCAGGCACCTTCTTTCGTCACGAGAAAGCGATCCCAATCGAGAAATCTTGGAACGGAGCCTCCTGGCCTGTTCTTCAAAAATTCCCGAATTTCAACCCCCGATTTTGGGGTGTCGGCATTCACCGGGGGGGCTGCAAAAAATTCAGGCACCTTCTTCCGTCACAAGAAAGCGATCCCAATCGAGAAATTTTGGAACAGAGCCTCCTGGCCCGTTCTTGAAAAAATTTCCGAATTTCAACCCCCGATTTGGGGGTGTCGGCATTCACCGGGGGGGTTGCAGAAAATTCAGGCACCTTCTTTCGTCACAAGAAAGTTATCCCAATCGAGAAATTTTGGAACAGAGCCTCCTGGCCCGTTCTTTAAGAAATTCTCGATTTTCAACCCCCGATTTGGGGGTGTCGGCATTCACCGTGGGGGCTGCAAAAAATTCAGGCACCTTCTTTCGTCACAAGAAAGCGATCACAATCGAGAAATCTTGGAACAGAGCCTCCTGGCCTGTTCTAAAAAAATTCCCGACTTTCAACCCCCGATTTGGGGGTGTCGGCATTCACCGGGGGGGTTGCAAAAAATTCAGGCACCTTCTTTCGTCACAAGAAAGCGATCCCAATCGAGAAATTTTGGAACAGAGCCTCCTGGCCCGTTCTAAAAGAATTCCCGAATTTCAACTTCCGATTTGGGGGTGTCGGCATCCACCGGGGGGGTTGCAAAAAATTCAGGTACCTTCTTTCGTCACAAGAAAGCCATCCCAATCGAGAATTTTGGAACAGAGCCTCCTGGCCTGTTCTACAAAAATTCCCGAATGTCAACCCTCGATTTGGGGGTGTCGCATTCACCGGGGGGGCTGCAAAGAATTCAGGCACCTTCTTTCGTCACACTAAAGCGATCCCGATCGAGAAATTTTGGAACAGAGCCTCCTGGCCTGTTCTACAAAAATTCCCGAATTTCAACCCCCGATTTGGGGGTGTCGCATTCACCGGGGGGGCTGCAAAGAATTCAGGCACCTTCTTTCGTCACACTAAAGCGATCCCAATCGAGAAATTT
The DNA here is from genome assembly GCA_029851415.1 of Eretmocerus hayati. Lineage (NCBI taxonomy): Eukaryota > Metazoa > Arthropoda > Insecta > Hymenoptera > Aphelinidae > Eretmocerus > Eretmocerus hayati. The sequence goes on from CM056744.1 coordinate 48,591,134, forward strand.
CCGAACAGAGCCTCCTGGCCTGTTCTAAAAAAATTCCCAAATTTCAACCCCCGATTTGGGGGTGTCGGCATTCACCGTGGGGGCTGCAAAAAATTCAGGCACTTTCTTTCGTCACAAGAAAGCGATCCCAATCGAGAAATCTTGGAACAGAGCCTCCTGGCCTGTTCTTCAAAAATTCCCGAATGTCAACCCCCGATTTGGGGGTGTCGCATCCACCGGGGGGGCTGCAAAGAATTCAGGCACCTTCTTTCGTCACACTAAAGCGATCCCAATCGAGAAATTTTGGAACAGAGCCTCCTGGCCTGTTCTAAAAAAATTCCCGAATTTCAACCCCCGATTTGGGGGTGTCGGCATTCACCGTGGGGGCTGCAAAAAATTCAGGCACCTTCTTTCGTTACAAGAAAGCGATTCCAATCGAGAAATCTTGGAACAGAGCCTCCTGGCCTGTTCTTCTAAAATTCCCGAATTTCAACCCCCGATTTTGGGGTGTCGGCATTCACCGGGGGGGCTGCAAAAAATTCAGGCACCTTCTTCCGTCACAAGAAAGCGATCCCAATCGAGAAATTTTGGAACAGAGCCTCCTGGCCCGTTCTTGAAAAAATTTCCGAATTTCAACCCCCGATTTGGGGGTGTCGGCATTCACCGGGGGGGTTGCAAAAAATTCAGGCACCTTCTTTCGTCACAAGAAAGTTATCCCAATCGAGAAATTTTGGAACAGAGCCTCCTGGCCCGTTCTTTAAGAAATTCTCGATTTTCAACCCCCGATTTGGGGGTGTCGGCATTCACCGTGGGGGCTGCAAAAAATTCAGGTACCTTCTTTCGTCACAAGAAAGCCATCCCAATCGAGAATTTTGGAACAGAGCCTCCTGGCCTGTTCTACAAAAATTCCCGAATGTCAACCCCCGATTTGGGGGTGTCGCATTCACCGGGGGGGCTGCAAAGAATTCAGGCACCTTCTTTCGTCACACTAAAGCGGTCCCAATCGAGAAATTTTGGAACAGAGCCTCCTGGCCTGTTCTAAAAAAATTCCCGAATTTCAACCCCCGATTTGGGGGTGTCGGCATTCACCGGGGGGGTTGTAAAAAATCCAGGCACCTCCTTTCGTCACAAGAAAGCGATCCCAATCGAGAAATTTTGGAACAGAGCCTCCTGGCCCGTTCTTTAAAAAATTCCCGATTTTCAACCCCCGATTTGGGGGTGTCGGCATTCACCGTGGGGGCTGCAAAAAATTCAGGCACCTTCTTTCGTCACAAGAAAGTTATCCCAATCGAGAAATTTCGGAACAGAGCCTCCTGGCCCGTTTTTTATGAAATTCCCGATTTTCAACCCCCGATTTGGGGGTGTCGGCATTCACCGTGGGGGCTGCAAAAAATTCAGGCACCTTCTCTCGTCACAAGAAAGCGATCACAATCGAGAAATCTTGGAACAGAGCCTCCTGGCCTGTTCTAAAAAAATTTCCGAATTCCAACCCCCGATTTGGGGGTGTCGGCATTCACCGGGGGGGTTGCAAAAAATTCAGGCACCTTCTTTCGTCACAAGAAAGTTATCCCAATCGAGAAATTTCGGAACAGAGCCTCCTGGCCCGTTTTTTAAGAAATTCCCGATTTTCAACCCCCGATTTGGGGGTGTCGGCATTCACCGTGGGGGCTGCAAAAAATTCAGGCACCTTCTCTCGTCACAAGAAAGCGATCACAATCGAGAAATCTTGGAACAGAGCCTCCTGGCCTGTTCTAAGGAAATTCCCGAATTTCAACCCCCGATTTGGGGGTGTCGGCATTCACCGGGGGGGGTTGCAAAAAATTCAGGCACCTTCTTCCGTCACAAGAAAGCGATCCCAATCGAGGAATTTTGGAACAGAGCCTCCTGGCCCGTTCTAAAAGAATTCCCGAATTTCAACCCCCGATTTGGGGGTGTCGGCATCCACCAGGGGGGTTGCAAAAAATGCAGGCACCTTCTTTCGTCACAAGAAAGCCCTCCCAATCGAGAATTTTGGAACAGAGCCTCCTGGCCCGTTCTAAAAAAATTTCCGAATACCAACCCCCGATTTGGGGGTGTCGGCATTCACCGGGGGGGGGGGGGGCTGCAAAAAATCCAGGGACCTTCTTTCGTCACAAAAAAGCGATCCCGATCGAGAAATTTCTGAACAGAGCCTCCTGGCCTGTTCTACAAAAATTCCCGAATGTCAACCCCCGATTTGGGGGTGTCGCATTCACCGGGGGGGCTGCAAAGAATTCAGGCACCTTCTTCCGTCACACTAAAGCGATCCCAATCGAGAAATTTTGGAACAGAGCCTCCTGGCCTGTTCTAAAAAAATTCCCGAATTTCAACCCCCGATTTGGGGGTGTCGGCATTCACCGTGGGGGCTGCAAAAAATTCAGGCAACTTCTTTCGTCACAAGAAAGCGATCCCAATCGAGAAATCTTGGAACAGAGCCTCCTGGCCTGTTCTTCAAAAATTCCCGAATGTCAACCCCCGATTTGGGGGTGTCGCATCCACCGGGGGGGCTGCATAGAATTCAGGCACCTTCTTTCGTCACACTAAAGCGATCCCAATCGAGAAATTTTGGAACAGAGCCTCCTGGCCTGTTCTAAAAAAATTCCCGAATTTCAACCCCCGATTTGGGGGTGTCGGCATTCACCGTGGGGGCTGCAAAAAATTCAGGCACCTTCTTTCGTCACGAGAAAGCGATCCCAATCGAGAAATCTTGGAACGGAGCCTCCTGGCCTGTTCTTCAAAAATTCCCGAATTTCAACCCCCGATTTTGGGGTGTCGGCATTCACCGGGGGGGCTGCAAAAAATTCAGGCACCTTCTTCCGTCACAAGAAAGCGATCCCAATCGAGAAATTTTGGAACAGAGCCTCCTGGCCCGTTCTTGAAAAAATTTCCGAATTTCAACCCCCGATTTGGGGGTGTCGGCATTCACCGGGGGGGTTGCAGAAAATTCAGGCACCTTCTTTCGTCACAAGAAAGTTATCCCAATCGAGAAATTTTGGAACAGAGCCTCCTGGCCCGTTCTTTAAGAAATTCTCGATTTTCAACCCCCGATTTGGGGGTGTCGGCATTCACCGTGGGGGCTGCAAAAAATTCAGGCACCTTCTTTCGTCACAAGAAAGCGATCACAATCGAGAAATCTTGGAACAGAGCCTCCTGGCCTGTTCTAAAAAAATTCCCGACTTTCAACCCCCGATTTGGGGGTGTCGGCATTCACCGGGGGGGTTGCAAAAAATTCAGGCACCTTCTTTCGTCACAAGAAAGCGATCCCAATCGAGAAATTTTGGAACAGAGCCTCCTGGCCCGTTCTAAAAGAATTCCCGAATTTCAACTTCCGATTTGGGGGTGTCGGCATCCACCGGGGGGGTTGCAAAAAATTCAGGTACCTTCTTTCGTCACAAGAAAGCCATCCCAATCGAGAATTTTGGAACAGAGCCTCCTGGCCTGTTCTACAAAAATTCCCGAATGTCAACCCTCGATTTGGGGGTGTCGCATTCACCGGGGGGGCTGCAAAGAATTCAGGCACCTTCTTTCGTCACACTAAAGCGATCCCGATCGAGAAATTTTGGAACAGAGCCTCCTGGCCTGTTCTACAAAAATTCCCGAATTTCAACCCCCGATTTGGGGGTGTCGCATTCACCGGGGGGGCTGCAAAGAATTCAGGCACCTTCTTTCGTCACACTAAAGCGATCCCAATCGAGAAATTTCCGAACAGAGCCTCCTGGCCTGTTCTAAAAAAATTCCCAAATTTCAACCCCCGATTTGGGGGTGTCGGCATTCACCGTGGGGGCTGCAAAAAATTCAGGCACTTTCTTTCGTCACAAGAAAGCGATCCCAATCGAGAAATCTTGGAACAGAGCCTCCTGGCCTGTTCTTCAAAAATTCCCGAATGTCAACCCCCGATTTGGGGGTGTCGCATCCACCGGGGGGGCTGCAAAGAATTCAGGCACCTTCTTTCGTCACACTAAAGCGATCACAATCGAGAAATTTTGGAACAGAGCCTCCTGGCCTGTTCTAAAAAAATTCCCGAATTTCAACCCCCGATTTGGGGGTGTCGGCATTCACCGTGGGGGCTGCAAAAAATTCAGGCACCTTCTTTCGTCACAAGAAAGCGATTCCAATCGAGAAATCTTGGAACAGAGCCTCCTGGCCTGTTCTTCAAAAATTCCCGAATTTCAACCCCCGATTTTGGGGTGTCGGCATTCACCGGGGGGGCTGCAAAAAATTCAGGCACCTTCTTCCGTCACAAGAAAGCGATCCCAATCGAGAAATTTTGGAACAGAGCCTCCTGGCCCGTTCTTGAAAAAATTTCCGAATTTCAACCCCCGATTTGGGGGTGTCGGCATTCACCGGGGGGGTTGCAAAAAATTCAGGCACCTTCTTTCGTCACAAGAAAGTTATCCCAATCGAGAAATTTTGGAACAGAGCCTCCTGGCCCGTTCTTTAAGAAATTCTCGATTTTCAACCCCCGATTTGGGGGTGTCGGCATTCACCGTGGGGGCTGCAAAAAATTCAGGCACCTTCTCTCGTCACAAGAAAGCGATCACAATCGAGAAATCTTGGAACAGAGCCTCCTGGCCTGTTCTAAAAAAATTCCCGACTTTCAACCCCCGATTTGGGGGTGTCGGCATTCACCGGGGGGGTTGCAAAAAATTCAGGCACCTTCTTTCGTCAAAAGAAAGCGATCCCAATCGAGAAATTTTGGAACAGAGCCTCCTGGCCCGTTCTAAAAGAATTCCCGAATTTCGACTTCCGATTTGGGGGTGTCGGCATCCACCGGGGGGGTTGCAAGAAATTCAGGTACCTTCTTTCGTCACAAGAAAGCCATCCCAATCGAGAATTTTGGAACAGAGCCTCTCCTGGCCTGTTCTACAAAAATTCCCGAATGTCAACCCCCGATTGGGGGGTGTCGCATTCACCGGGGGGGCTGCAAAGAATTCAGGCACCCTCTTTCGTCACACTAAAGCGATCCCAATCGAGAAATTTTGGAACAGAGCCTCCTGGCCTGTTCTAAAAAATTCCGAATTTCAACCCCCGATTTGGGGGTGTCGGCATTCACCGGGGGGTTGTAAAAAATCCAGGCACCTCCTTTCGTCACAAGAAAGCGATCCCAATCGAGAAATTTTGGAACAGAGCCTCCTGGCCCGTTCTTTAAAAAATTCCCGATTTTCAACCCCCGATTTGGGGGTGTCGGCATTCACCGTGGGGGCTGCAAAAAATTCAGGCACCTTTTTTCTCCCAAAAAAAGCGATCACAATCGAGAAATCTTGGAACAGAGCCTCCTGGCCTGTTCTAAAAAAATTTCCGAATTCCAACCCCGATTTGGGGGTGTCGGCATTCACCGGGGGGGTTGCAAAAAATTCAGGCACCTTCTTTCGTCACAAGAAAGTTATCCCAATCGAGAAATTTCGGAACAGAGCCTCCTGGCCCGTTTTTTAAGAAATTCCCGATTTTCAACCCCCGATTTGGGGGTGTCGGCATTCACCGTGGGGGCTGCAAAAAATTCAGGCACCTTCTCTCGTCACAAGAAGCGATCACAATCGAGAAATCTTGGAACAGAGCCTCCTGGCCTGTTCTAAGGAAATTCCCGAATTTCAACCCCCGATTTGGGGTGTCGGCATTCACCGGGGGGGGGTTGCAAAAAATTCAGGCACCTTCTTCCGTCACAAGAAAGCGATCCCAATCGAGGAATTTTGGAACAGAGCCTCCTGACCCGTTCTAAAAGAATTCCCGAATTTCAACCCCCGATTTGGGGGTGTCGGCATCCACCGGGGGGGTTGCAAAAAATGCAGGTACCTTCTTTCGTCACAAGAAAGCCCTCCCAATCGAGAATTTTGGAACAGAGCCTCCTGGCCCGTTCTAAGAAAATTTCCGAATTCCAACCCCCGATTTGGGGGTGTCGGCATTCACCGGGGGGGGGGGGTTGCAAAAAATTCAGGCAACTTCTTTCGTCACAAAAAAGCGATCCCGATCGAGAAATTTCTGAACAGAGCCTCCTGGCCTGTTCTACAAAAATTCCCGAATGTCAACCCCCGATTTGGGGGTGTCGCATTCACCGGGGGGGCTGCAAAGAATTCAGGCACCTTCTTCCGTCACACTAAAGCGATCCCAATCGAGAAATTTTGGAACAGAGCCTCCTGGCCTGTTCTAAAAAAATTCCCGAATTTCAACCCCGATTTGGGGGTGTCGGCATTCACCGTGGGGGCTGCAAAAAATTCAGGCACCTTCTTTCGTCACGAGAAAGCGATCCCAATCGAGAAATCTTGGAACAGAGCCTCCTGGCCTGTTCTAAAAAAATTCCCGAATTTTGAACCCCCGATTTGGGGGGTAACGGCATTCACCGGGGGGGCTGCAAAAAATTCAGGCACCTTCTTCCGTCACAAGAAAGCGATCCCAATCGAGAAATTTTGGAACAGAGCCTCCTGGCCCGTTCTTGAAAAAATTTCCGAATTTCAACCCCCGATTTGGGGGTGTCGGCATTCACCGGGGGGGTTGCAAAAATTCAGGCACCTTCTTTCGTCACAAGAAAGTTATCCCAATCGAGAAATTTCGGAAACAGAGCCTCCTGGCCCGTTCTTTAAGAAATTCCCGATTTTCAATCCCCGATTTGGGGGTGTCGGCATTCACCGTGGGGGCTGCAAAAAATTCAGGCACCTTCTTTCGTCACAAGAAAGCGATCACAATCGAGAAATCTTGGAACAGAGCCTCCTGGCCCGTTCTAAAAGAATTCCCGAATTTCAACCCCGATTTGGGGGAGTCGGCATCCACCGGGGGGGTTGCGGAAAATGCAGGCACCTTCTTTCGTCACAAGAAAGCCATCCCAATCGAGAATTTTGGAACAGAGCCTCCTGGCCCGTTTTTTAAGAAATTCCGATTTTCAACCCCCGATTTGGGGGTATCGGCATTCACCGTGGGGGCTGCAAAAAATTCAGGCACCTTCTCTCGTCACAAGAAAGCGATCACGATCGAGAAATCTTGGAACAGAGCCTCCTGGCCTGTTCCAAAGAAATTCCCGAATTCCAACCCCTGATTTGGGGGTGTCGGCATTCACCGGGGGGGGGGGGGGGTTGCAAAAAATTCAGGCACCTTCTTTCGTCACAAAAAAGCGATCCCAATCAAGAAATTTCTGAACAGAGCCTCCTGGCCTGTTCTACAAAAATTCCCGAATGTCAACCCCCGATTTGGGGGTGTCGCATTCACCGGGGGGGCTGCAAAGAATTCAGGCACCTTCTTTCGTCACACTAAAGCGATCCCAATCGAGAAATTTTGGAACAGAGCCTCCTGGCCTGTTCTAAAAAAATTCCCGAATTTCAACCCCGGATTTGGGGGTGTCGGCATTCACCGTGGGGGCTGCAAAAAATTCAGGCACCTTCTTTCGTCACAAGGAAGCGATCCCAATCGAGAAATCTTGGAACAGAGCCTCCTGGCCCGTTCTTAAAAAAATTCCCGATTTTCAACCCCCGATTTGGGGGTGTCGGCATTCACCGGGGGTGTTGCAAAAAATTCAGGCACCTTCTTTCGTCACACGAAAGCGATCCCGATCGAGAAATTTTGGAACAGAGCCTCCTGGCCTGTTCTAAAAAAATTCCCGAATTTCAACCCCCGATTTGGGGGTGTCGGCATTCACCGGGGGGCTCCAAAAAATTCAGGCACCTTCTTCCGTCACAAGAAAGCGATCACAATCGAGAAATTTTGGAACAGAGCCTCCTGGCCCGTTCTTAAAAAATTCCCGATTTTCAACCCCCGATCCGGGGTTGTCGGCATTCACCGGGGGGTTGCAAAAAATTCAGGCACCTTCTTTCGTCACAAGAAAGCGATCCCAATCGAGAAATTCTGGAACAGAGCCTCCTGGCCCGTTCTTAAAGAAATTCCCGATTTTCAACCCCCGATTTGGGGGTGTCGGCATTCACCGGGGGTGTTGCAAAAAATTCAGGCACCTTCTCTCGTCACAAGCAAGCGATCACAATCGAGAAATCTTGGAACAGAGCCTCCTGGCCCGTTCTTAAAAAATTCCCGAATTTCAACCCCCGATTTGGGGGTGTCGGCGTTGACCGGGGGGGTTGCAAATAATTCAGGCACTTTCTTTCGTCACAAGAAAGTTATCCCAATCGAGAAATTTCGGAACAGAGCCTCCTGGCCCGTTTTTTAAGAAATTCCCGAATTTCAACCCCCGATTTGGGGGTGTCGGCATTCACCGGGGGCGTTGCAAAAAATTCAGGCACCTTCTTTCGTCACAAGGGAGCGATCCCAATCGAAAAATTTTGGAACAGAGCCTCCTGGCCCGTTCTAAAAGAATTCCCGAATTTCAACCCCCGATTTGGGGGTGTCGGCATCCACCGGGGGGGTTGCAAAAAATGCAGGCACCTTCTTCGTCACAAGAAAGCCCTCCCAATCGAGAATTTTGGAACAGAGCCTCCTGGCCCGTTCTAAAAAAATTTCCGAATTCCAACCCCCGATTTGGGGTGTCGGCATTCACCGGGGGGGGGGGGGGGTTGCAAAAAATTCAGGCACCTTCTTTCGTCACAAAAAAGCGATCCCAATCGAGAAATTTCTGAACAGAGCCTCCTGGCCTGTTCTACAAAAATTCCCGAATGTCAACCCCCGATTTGGGGTGTCGCATTCACCGGGGGGGGGGGGGGCTGCAAAGAATTCAGGCACCTTCTTCCGTCACACTAAAGCGATCCCAATCGAGAAATTTTGGAACAGAGCCTCCTGGCCTGTTCTAAAAAAATTCCCGAATTTCAACCCCGATTTGGGGGTGTCGGCATTCACCGTGGGGGCTGCAAAAAATTCAGGCACCTTCTTTCGTCACAAGAAAGCGATCCCAATCGAGAAATCTTGGAACAGAGCCTCCTGGCCTGTTCTAAAAAAATTCCCGAATTTTGAACCCCCGATTTGGGGGTAACGGCATTCACCGGGGGGGCTGCAGAAAATTCAGGCACCTTCTTCCGTCACAAGAAAGCGATCCCAATCGAGAAATTTTGGAACAGAGCTTCCTGGCCCGTTCTTGAAAAAATTTCCGAATTTCAACCCCGATTTGGGGGTGTCGGCATTCACCGGGGGGGGGTTGCAAAAATTCAGGCACCTTCTTCCGTCACAAGAAAGTTATCCCAATCGAGAAATTTCGGAACAGAGCCTCCTGGCCCGTTCTTTAAGAAATTCCCGATTTTCAACCCCCGATTTGGGGGGTGTCGGCATTCACCGTGGGGGCTGCAAAAAATTCAGGCACCTTCTTTCGTCACAAGAAAGCGATCACAATCGAGAAATCTTGGAACAGAGCCTCCTGGCCCGTTCTAAAAGAATTCCGAATTTCAACCCCCGATTTGGGGGTGTCGGCATTCACCGGGGGGGTTGCAAAAAATTCAGGCACCTTCTTTCGTCACAAGAAAGTTATCCCAATCGAGAAATTTCGGAACAGAGCCTCCTGGCCCGTTCTTTAAGAAATTCCCGATTTCAACCCCCGATTTGGGGGTGCCGGCATTCACCGTGGGGGCTGCAAAAAATTCAGGCACCTTCTCTCGTCACAAGAAAGCGATCACGATCGAGAAATCTTGGAACAGAGCCTCCTGGCCTGTTCTAAAGAAATTCCCGAATTCCATTCCCCGATTTGGGGGTGTCGGCATTCGACGGGGGGGGGGTTGCAAAAAATTCAGGCACCTTCTTTCGTCACAAGGAAGCGATCCCAATCGAGAAATCTTGGAACAGAGCCTCCTGGCCCGTTCTTAAAAAAATTCCCGATTTTCAACCCCCGATTTGGGGGTGTCGGCATTCACCGGGGGTGTTGCAAAAAATTCAGGCACCTTCTTTCGTCACACGAAAGCGATCCCGATCGAGAAATTTTGGAACAGAGCCTCCTGGCCTGTTCTAAAAAAATTCCCGAATTTCAACCCCCGATTTGGGGGTGTCGGCATTCACCGGGGGGCTCCAAAAAATTCAGGCACCTTCTTCCGTCACAAGAAAGCGATCACAATCGAGAAATTTTGGAACAGAGCCTCCTGGCCCGTTCTTAAAAAAATTCCCGATTTTCAACCCCCGATCTGGGGGTGTCGGCATTCACCGGGGGGTTGCAAAAAATTCAGGCACCTTCTTTCGTCACAAGAAAGCGATCCCAATCGAGAAATTCTGGAACAGAGCCTCCTGGCCCGTTCTTACAGAAATTCCCGATTTTCAACCCCCGATTTGGGGGTGTCGGCATTCACCGGGGGTGTTGCAAAAAATTCAGGCACCTTCTCTCGTCACAAGAAAGCGATCACAATCGAGAAATCTTGGAACAGAGCCTCCTGGCCCGTTCTTAAAAAATTCCCGAATTTCAACCCCCGATTTGGGGGTGTCGGCGTTGACCGGGGGGGTTGCAAATAATTCAGGCACTTTCTTTCGTCACAAGAAAGTTATCCCAATCGAGAAATTTCGGAACAGAGCCTCCTGGCCCGTTTTTTAAGAAATTCCCGAATTTCAACCCCCGATTTGGGGGTGTCGGCATTCACCGGGGGGGTTGCAAAAAATTCAGGCACCTTCTTTCGTCACAAGGGAGCGATCCCAATCGAGAAATTTTGGAACAGAGCCTCCTGGCCCGTTCTAAAAGAATTCCCGAATTTCAACCCCCGATTTGGGGGTGTCGGCATCCACCGGGGGTGTTGCAAAAAATGCAGGCACCTTCTTTCGTCACAAGAAAGCCCTCCCAATCGAGAATTTTGGAACAGAGCCTCCTGGCCCGTTCTAAAAAAATTTCCGAATTCCAACCCCCGATTTGGGGGTGTCGGCATTCACCGGGGGGGGGGGGGGTTGCAAAAAATTCAGGCACCTTCTTCCGTCACACTAAAGCGATCCCAATCGAGAAATTTTGGAACAGAGCCTCCTGGCCTGTTCTAAAAAAATTCCCGAATTTCAACCCCCGATTTGGGGGTGTCGGCATTCACCGTGGGGGCTGCAAAAAATTCAGGCACCTTCTTTCGTCACAAGAAAGCGATCCCAATCGAGAAATCTTGGAACAGAGCCTCCTGGCCTGTTCTAAAAAAATTCCCGAATTTTGAACCCCCGATTTGGGGGGTAACGGCATTCACCGGGGGGGCTGCAAAAAATTCAGGCACCTTCTTCCGTCACAAGAAAGCGATCCCAATCGAGAAATTTTGGAACAGAGCTTCCTGGCCCGTTCTTGAAAAAATTTCCGAATTTCAACCCCCGATTTGGGGGTGTCGGCATTCACCGGGGGGGGTTGCAAAAAATTCAGGCACCTTCTTCCGTCACAAGAAAGTTATCCCAATCGAGAAATTTCGGAACAGAGCCTCCTGGCCCGTTCTTTAAGAAATTCCCGATTTTCAACCCCCGATTTGGGGGTGTCGGCATTCACCGTGGGGGCTGCAAAAAATTCAGGCACCTTCTTTCGTCACAAGAAAGCGATCACAATCGAGAAATCTTGGAACAGAGCCTCCTGGCCCGTTCTAAAAGAATTCCCGAATTTCAACCCCCGATTTCGGGGTGTCGGCATTCACCGTGGGGGCTGCAAAAAATTCAGGCACCTTCTTCCGTCACAAGAAAGCGATCCCAATGGAGAAATTTTGGAACAGAGCCTCCTGGCCCGTTCTAAAAGAATTCCCGAATTTCAACCCCCGATTTGGGGGTGTCGGCATCCACCGGGGGGGTTGCAAAAAATGCAGGCACCTTCTTTCGTCACACTAAAGCGATCCCAATCGAGAAATTTTGGAACAGAGCCTCCTGGCCTGTTCTAAAAAAATTCCCGAATTTCAACCCCCGATTCGGGGGTGTCGGCATTCACCGTGGGGGCTGCAAAAAATTCAGGCAACTTCTTTCGTCACAAGAAAGCGATCCCAATCGAGAAATCTTGGAACAGAGCCTCCTGGCCTGTTCTTCAAAAATTCCCGAATGTCAACCCCCGATTTGGGGGTGTCGCATTCACCGGGGGGGGGGGGGGCTGCAAAGAATTCAGGCACCTTCTTCGTCACACTAAAGCGATCCCAATCGAGAAATTTTGGAACAGAGCCTCCTGGCCTGTTCTAAAAAAATTCCCGAATTTCAACCCCCGATTTGGGGGTGTCGGCATTCACCGTGGGGGCTGCAAAAAAATTCAGGCACCTTCTTTCGTCACGAGAAAGCGATCCCAATCGAGAAATCTTGGAACAGAGCCTCCTGGCCTGTTCTTCAAAAATTCCCGAATTTCAACCCCCGATTTTGGGGTGTCGGCATTCACCGGGGGGGCTGCAAAAAATTCAGGCACCTTCTTCCGTCACAAGAAAGCGATCCCAATCGAGAAATTTTGGAACAGAGCCTCCTGGCCCGTTCTTGAAAAAATTTCCGAATTTCAACCCCCGATTTGGGGGTGTCGGCATTCACCGGGGGGGTTGCAGAAAATTCAGGCACCTTCTTTCGTCACAAGAAAGTTATCCCAATCGAGAAATTTTGGAACAGAGCCTCCTGGCCCGTTCTTTAAGAAATTCTCGATTTTCAACCCCCGATTTGGGGGTGTCGGCATTCACCGTGGGGGCTGCAAAAAATTCAGGCACCTTCTTTCGTCACAAGAAAGCGATCACAATCGAGAAATCTTGGAACAGAGCCTCCTGGCCTGTTCTAAAAAAATTCCCGACTTTCAACCCCCGATTTGGGGGTGTCGGCATTCACCGTGGGGGCTGCAAAAAATTCAGGCACTTTCTTTCGTCACAAGAAAGCGATCCCAATCGAGAAATCTTGGAACAGAGCCTCCTGGCCTGTTCTTCAAAAATTCCCGAATGTCAACCCCCGATTTGGGGGTGTCGCATTCACCGGGGGGGCTGCAAAGAATTCAGGCACCTTCTTTCGTCACACTGAAGCGATCCCAATCGAGAAATTTTGGAACAGAGCCTCCTGGCCTGTTCTACAAAAATTCCCGAATTTCAACCCCCGATTTGGGGGTGTCGGCATCCACCGTGGGGGCTGCAAAAAATTCAGGCACTTTCTTTCGTCACAAGAAAGCGATCCCAATCGAGAAATCTTGGAATAGAGCCTCCTGGCCTGTTCTTCAAAAATTCCCGAATGTCAACCCCCGATTTGGGGGTGTCGCATCCACCGGGGGGGCTGCAAAGAATTCAGGCACCTTCTTTCGTCACACTAAAGCGATCCCAATCGAGAAATTTTGGAACAGAGCCTCCTGGCCTGTTCTAAAAAAATTCCCGAATTTCAACCCCCGATTTGGGGGTGTCGGCATTCACCGTGGGGGCTGCAAAAAATTCAGGCACCTTCTTTCGTCACAAGAAAGCGATCCCAATCGAGAAATCTTGGAACAGAGCCTCCTGGCCTGTTCTTCAAAAATTCCCGAATTTCAACCCCCGATTTTGGGGTGTCGGCATTCACCGGGGGGGCTGCAAAAAATTCAGGCACCTTCTTCCGTCACAAGAAAGCGATCCCAATCGAGAAATTTTGGAACAGAGCCTCCTGGCCCGTTCTTGAAAAAATTTCCGAATTTCAACCCCCGATTCGGGGGTGTCGGCATTCACCGGGGGGGTTGCAAAAAATTCAGGCACCTTCTTTCGTCACAGGAAAGTTATCCCAATCGAGAAATTTTGGAACAGAGCCTCCTGGCCCGTTCTTTAAGAAATTCTCGATTTTCAACCCCCGATTTGGGGATGTCGGCATTCACCGTGGGGGCTGCAAAAAATTCAGGCACCTTCTTTCGTCACAAGAAAGCGATCACAATCGAGAAATCTTGGAACAGAGCCTCCTGGCCTGTTCTAAAAAAATTCCCGACTTTCAACCCCCGATTTGGGGGTGTCGGCATTCACCGGGGGGGTTGCAAAAAATTCAGGCACCTTCTTTCGTCACAAGAAAGCGATCCCAATCGAGAAATTTTGGAACAGAGCCTCCTGGCCCGTTCTAAAAGAATTCCCGAATTTCAACTTCCGATTTGGGGGTGTCGGCATCCACCGGGGGGGTTGCAAAAAATTCAGGTACCTTCTTTCGTCACAAGAAAGCCATCCCAATCGAGAATTTTGGAACAGAGCCTCCTGGCCTGTTCTACAAAAATTCCCGAATGTCAACCCCCGATTTGGGGGTGTCGCATTCACCGGGGGGGCTGCAAAGAATTCAGGCACCTTCTTTCGTCACACTAAAGCGATCCCAATCGAGAAATTTTGGAACAGAGCCTCCTGGCCTGTTCTAAAAAAATTCCCGAATTTCAACCCCCGATTTGGGGGTGTCGGCATTCACCGGGGGGGTTGTAAGAAATCCAGGCACCTCCTTTCGTCACAAGAAAGCGATCCCAATCGAGAAATTTTGGAACAGAGCCTCCTGGCCCGTTCTTTAAAAAATTCCCGATTTTCAACCCCCGATTTGGGGGTGTCGGCATTCACCGTGGGGGCTGCAAAAAATTCAGGCACCTTCTTTCGTCACAAGAAAGTTATCCCAATCGAGAAATTTCGGAACAGAGCCTCCTGGCCCGTTTTTTATGAAATTCCCGATTTTCAACCCCCGATTTGGGGGTGTCGGCATTCACCGTGGGGGCTGCAAAAAATTCAGGCACCTTCTCTCGTCACAAGAAAGCGATCACAATCGAGAAATCTTGGAACAGAGCCTCCTGGCCTGTTCTAAAAAAATTTCCGAATTCCAACCCCCGATTTGGGGGTGTCGGCATTCACCGGGGGGGTTGCAAAAAATTCAGGCACCTTCTTTCGTCACAAGAAAGTTATCCCAATCGAGAAATTTCGGAACAGAGCCTCCTGGCCCGTTTTTTAAGAAATTCCCGATTTTCAACCCCCGATTTGGGGGTGTCGGCATTCACCGTGGGGGCTGCAAAAAATTCAGGCACCTTCTCTCGTCACAAGAAAGCGATCACAATCGAGAAATCTTGGAACAGAGCCTCCTGGCCTGTTCTAAGGAAATTCCCGAATTTCAACCCCCGATTTGGGGGTGTCGGCATTCACCGGGGGGGGGGGGGGTTGCAAAAAATTCAGGCACCTTCTTCCGTCACAAGAAAGCGATCCCAATCGAGGAATTTTGGAACAGAGCCTCCTGGCCCGTTCTAAAAGAATTCCCGAATTTCAACCCCCGATTTGGGGGTGTCGGCATCCACCGGGGGGGTTGCAAAAAATGCAGGCACCTTCTTTCGTCACAAGAAAGCCCTCCCAATCGAGAATTTTGGAACAGAGCCTCCTGGCCCGTTCTAAAAAAATTTCCGAATACCAACCCCCGATTTGGGGGTGTCGGCATTCACCGGGGGGGGGGGCTGCAAAAAATTCAGGCACCTTCTTTCGTCACAAAAAAGCGATCCCGATCGAGAAATTTCTGAACAGAGCCTCCTGGCCTGTTCTACAAAAATTCCCGAATGTCAACCCCCGATTTGGGGGTGTCGCATTCACCGGGGGGGCTGCAAAGAATTCAGGCACCTTCTTCCGTCACACTAAAGCGATCCCAATCGAGAAATTTTGGAACAGAGCCTCCTGGCCTGTTCTAAAAAAATTCCCGAATTTCAACCCCCGATTTGGGGGTGTCGGCATTCACCGTGGGGGCTGCAAAAAATTCAGGCAACTTCTTTCGTCACAAGAAAGCGATCCCAATCGAGAAATCTTGGAACAGAGCCTCCTGGCCTGTTCTTCAAAAATTCCCGAATGTCAACCCCCGATTTGGGGGTGTCGCATCCACCGGGGGGGCTGCAAAGAATTCAGGCACCTTCTTTCGTCACACTAAAGCGATCCCAATCGAGAAATTTTGGAACAGAGCCTCCTGGCCTGTTCTAAAAAAATTCCCGAATTTCAACCCCCGATTTGGGGGTGTCGGCGTTCACCGTGGGGGCTGCAAAAAATTCAGGCACCTTCTTTCGTCACGAGAAAGCGATCCCAATCGAGAAATCTTGGAACGGAGCCTCCTGGCCTGTTCTTCAAAAATTCCCGAATTTCAACCCCCGATTTTGGGGTGTCGGCATTCACCGGGGGGGCTGCAAAAAATTCAGGCACCTTCTTCCGTCACAAGGAAGCGATCCCAATCGAGAAATTTTGGAACAGAGCCTCCTGGCCCGTTCTTGAAAAAATTTCCGAATTTCAACCCCCGATTTGGGGGTGTCGGCATTCACCGGGGGGGTTGCAGAAAATTCAGGCACCTTCTTTCGTCACAAGAAAGTTATCCCAATCGAGAAATTTTGGAACAGAGCCTCCTGGCCCGTTCTTTAAGAAATTCTCGATTTTCAACCCCCGATTTGGGGGTGTCGGCATTCACCGTGGGGGCTGCAAAAAATTCAGGCACCTTCTTTCGTCACAAGAAAGCGATCACAATCGAGAAATCTTGGAACAGAGCCTCCTGGCCTGTTCTAAAAAAATTCCCGACTTTCAACCCCCGATTTGGGGGTGTCGGCATTCACCGGGGGGGTCGCAAAAAATTCAGGCACCTTCTTTCGTCACAAGAAAGCGATCCCAATCGAGAAATTTTGGAACAGAGCCTCCTGGCCCGTTCTAAAAGAATTCCCGAATTTCAACTTCCGATTTGGGGGTGTCGGCATCCACCGGGGGGGTTGCAAAAAATTCAGGTACCTTCTTTCGTCACAAGAAATCCATCCCAATCGAGAATTTTGGAACAGAGCCTCCTGGCCTGTTCTACAAAAATTCCCGAATGTCAACCCCCGATTTGGGGGTGTCGCATTCACCGGGGGGGCTGCAAAGAATTCAGGCACCTTCTTTCGTCACACTAAAGCGATCCCAATCGAGAAAGTTTGGAACAGAGCCTCCTGGCCTGTTCTACAAAAATTCCCGAATTTCAACCCCCGATTTGGGGGTGTCGCATCCACCGGGGGGGCTGCAAAGAATTCAGGCACCTTCTTTCGTCACACTAAAGCGATCCCAATCGAGAAATTTCCGAACAGAGCCTCCTGGCCTGTTCTAAAAAAATTCCCAAATTTCAACCCCCGATTTGGGGGTGTCGGCATTCACCGTGGGGGCTGCAAAAAATTCAGGCACTTTCTTTCGTCACAAGAAAGCGATCCCAATCGAGAAATCTTGGAACAGAGCCTCCTGGCCTGTTCTTCAAAAATTCCCGAATGTCAACCCCCGATTTGGGGGTGTCGCATCCACCGGGGGGGCTGCAAAGAATTCAGGCACCTTCTTTCGTCACACTAAAGCGATCCCAATCGAGAAATTTTGGAACAGAGCCTCCTGGCCTGTTCTAAAAAAATTCCCGAATTTCAACCCCCGATTTGGGGGTGTCGGCATTCACCGTGGGGGCTGCAAAAAATTCAGGCACCTTCTTTCGTCACAAGAAAGCGATTCCAATCGAGAAATCTTGGAACAGAGCCTCCTGGCCTGTTCTTCAAAAATTCCCGAATTTCAACCCCCGATTTTGGGGTGTCGGCATTCACCGGGGGGGCTGCAAAAAATTCAGGCACCTTCTTCCGTCACAAGAAAGCGATCCCAATCGAGAAATTTTGGAACAGAGCCTCCTGGCCCGTTCTTGAAAAAATTTCCGAATTTCAACCCCCGATTTGGGGGTGTCGGCATTCACCGGGGGGGTTGCAAAAAATTCAGGCACCTTCTTTCGTCACAAGAAAGTTATCCCAATCGAGAAATTTTGGAACAGAGCCTCCTGGCCCGTTCTTTAAGAAATTCTCGATTTTCAACCCCCGATTTGGGGGTGTCGGCATTCACCGTGGGGGCTGCAAAAAATTCAGGCACCTTCTTTCGTCACAAGAAAGCGATCACAATCGAGAAATCTTGGAACAGAGCCTCCTGGCCTGTTCTAAAAAAATTCCCGACTTTCAACCCCCGATTTGGGGGTGTCGGCATTCACCGGGGGGGTTGCAAAAAATTCAGGCACCTTCTTTCGTCAAAAGAAAGCGATCCCAATCGAGAAATTTTGGAACAGAGCCTCCTGGCCCGTTCTAAAAGAATTCCCGAATTTCAACTTCCGATTTGGGGGTGTCGGCATCCACCGGGGGGGTTGCAAAAAATTCAGGTACCTTCTTTCGTCACAAGAAAGCCATCCCAATCGAGAATTTTGGAACAGAGCCTCCTGGCCTGTTCTACAAAAATTCCCGAATGTCAACCCCCGATTTGGGGGTGTCGCATTCACCGGGGGGGCTGCAAAGAATTCAGGCACCTTCTTTCGTCACACTAAAGCGATCCCAATCGAGAAATTTTGGAACAGAGCCTCCTGGCCTGTTCTAAAAAAATTCCCGAATTTCAACCCCCGATTTGGGGGTGTCGGCATTCACCGGGGGGGTTGTAAAAAATCCAGGCACCTCCTTTCGTCACAAGAAAGCGATCCCAATCGAGAAATTTTGGAACAGAGCCTCCTGGCCCGTTCTTTAAAAAATTCCCGATTTTCAACCCCCGATTTGGGGGTGTCGGCATTCACCGTGGGGGCTGCAAAAAATTCAGGCACCTTCTTTCGTCCAAAAAAAGCGATCACAATCGAGAAATCTTGGAACAGAGCCTCCTGGCCTGTTCTAAAAAAATTTCCGAACTCCAACCCCCGATTTGGGGGTGTCGGCATTCACCGGGGGGGTTGCAAAAAATTCAGGCACCTTCTTTCGTCACAAGAAAGTTATCCCAATCGAGAAATTTCGGAACAGAGCCTCCTGGCCCGTTTTTTAAGAAATTCCCGATTTTCAACCCCCGATTTGGGGGTGTCGGCATTCACCGTGGGGGCTGCAAAAAATTCAGGCACCTTCTCTCGTCACAAGAAAGCGATCACAATCGAGAAAACTTGGAACAGAGCCTCCTGGCCTGTTCTAAGGAAATTCCCGAATTTCAACCCCCGATTTGGGGGTGTCGGCATTCACCGGGGGGGGTTGCAAAAAATTCAGGCACCTTCTTCCGTCACAAGAAAGCGATCCCAATCGAGGAATTTTGGAACAGAGCCTCCTGGCCCGTTCTAAAAGAATTCCCGAATTTCAACCCCCGATTTGGGGGTGTCGGCATCCACCGGGGGGGTTGCAAAAAATGCAGGTACCTTCTCTCGTCACAAGAAAGCCCTCCCAATCGAGAATTTTGGAACAGAGCCTCCTGGCCCGTTCTAAGAAAATTTCCGAATTCCAACCCCCGATTTGGGGGTGTCGGCATTCACCGGGGGGGGGGGGGGGTTGCAAAAAATTCAGGCACCTTCTTTCGTCACAAAAAAGCGATCCCGATCGAGAAATTTCTGAACAGAGCCTCCTGGCCTGTTCTACAAAAATTCCCGAATGTCAACCCCCGATTTGGGGGTGTCGCATTCACCGGGGGGGCTGCAAAGAATTCAGGCACCTTCTTCCGTCACACTAAAGCGATCCCAATCGAGAAATTTTGGAACAGAGCCTCCTGGCCTGTTCTAAAAAAATTCCCGAATTTCAACCCCCGATTTGGGGGTGTCGGCATTCACCGTGGGGGCTGCAAAAAATTCAGGCACCTTCTTTCGTCACGAGAAAGCGATCCCAATCGAGAAATCTTGGAACAGAGCCTCCTGGCCTGTTCTAAAAAAATTCCCGAATTTTGAACCCCCGATTTGGGGGTAACGGCATTCACCGGGGGGGCTGCAAAAAATTCAGGCACCTTCTTCCGTCACAAGAAAGCGATCCCAATCGAGAAATTTTGGAACAGAGCCTCCTGGCCCGTTCTTGAAAAAATTTCCGAATTTCAACCCCCGATTTGGGGGTGTCGGCATTCACCGGGGGGGTTGCAAAAAATTCAGGCACCTTCTTTCGTCACAAGAAAGTTATCCCAATCGAGAAATTTCGGAACAGAGCCTCCTGGCCCGTTCTTTAAGAAATTCCCGATTTTCAACCCCCGATTTGGGGGTGTCGGCATTCACCGTGGGGGCTGCAAAAAATTCAGGCACCTTCTTTCGTCACAAGAAAGCGATCACAATCGAGAAATCTTGGAACAGAGCCTCCTGGCCCGTTCTAAAAGAATTCCCGAATTTCAACCCCCGATTTGGGGGAGTCGGCATCCACCGGGGGGGTTGCGAAAAATGCAGGCACCTTCTTTCGTCACAAGAAAGCCATCCCAATCGAGAATTTTGGAACAGAGCCTCCTGGCCCGTTTTTTAAGAAATTCCCGATTTTCAACCCCCGATTTGGGGGTATCGGCATTCACCGTGGGGGCTGCAAAAAATTCAGGCACCTTCTCTCGTCACAAGAAAGCGATCACGATCGAGAAATCTTGGAACAGAGCCTCCTGGCCTGTTCTAAAGAAATTCCCGAATTCCAACCCCTGATTTGGGGGTGTCGGCATTCACCGGGGGGGGGGGGGGTTGCAAAAAATTCAGGCACCTTCTTTCGTCACAAAAAAGCGATCCCAATCAAGAAATTTCTGAACAGAGCCTCCTGGCCTGTTCTACAAAAATTCCCGAATGTCAACCCCCGATTTGGGGGTGTCGCATTCACCGGGGGGGCTGCAAAGAATTCAGGCACCTTCTTTCGTCACACTAAAGCGATCCCAATCGAGAAATTTTGGAACAGAGCCTCCTGGCCTGTTCTAAAAAAATTCCCGAATTTCAACCCCGGATTTGGGGGTGTCGGCATTCACCGTGGGGGCTGCAAAAAATTCAGGCACCTTCTTTCGTCACAAGGAAGCGATTCCAATCGAGAAATCTTGGAACAGAGCCTCCTGGCCCGTTCTTAAAAAAATTCCCGATTTTCAACCCCCGATTTGGGGGTGTCGGCATTCACCGGGGGTGTTGCAAAAAATTCAGGCACCTTCTTTCGTCACACGAAAGCGATCCCGATCGAGAAATTTTGGAACAGAGCCTCCTGGCCTGTTCTAAAAAAATTCCCGAATTTCAACCCCCGATTTGGGGGTGTCGGCATTCACCGGGGGGCTCCAAAAAATTCAGGCACCTTCTTTCGTCACAAGAAAGCGATCACAATCGAGAAATTTTGGAACAGAGCCTCCTGGCCCGTTCTTAAAAAAATTCCCGATTTTCAACCCCCGATCCAGGGTTGTCGGCATTCACCGGGGGGTTGCAAAAAATTCAGGCACCTTCTTTCGTCACAAGAAAGCGATCCCAATCGAGAAATTCCTGAACAGAGCCTCCTGGCCCGTTCTTAAAGAAATTCCCGATTTTCAACCCCCGATTTGGGGGTGTCGGCATTCACCGGGGGTGTTGCAAAAAATTCAGGCACCTTCTCTCGTCACAAGCAAGCGATCACAATCGAGAAATCTTGGAACAGAGCCTCCTGGCCCGTTCTTAAAAAATTCCCGAATTTCAACCCCCGATTTGGGGGTGTCGGCGTTGACCGGGGGGGTTGCAAATAATTCAGGCACTTTCTTTCGTCACAAGAAAGTTATCCCAATCGAGAAATTTCGGAACAGAGCCTCCTGGCCCGTTTTTTAAGAAATTCCCGAATTTCAACCCCCGATTTGGGGGTGTCGGCATTCACCGGGGGGGTTGCAAAAAATTCAGGCACCTTCTTTCGTCACAAGGGAGCGATCCCAATCGAGAAATTTTGGAACAGAGCCTCCTGGCCCGTTCTAAAAGAATTCCCGAATTTCAACCCCCGATTTGGGGGTGTCGGCATCCACCGGGGGGGTTGCAAAAAATGCAGGCACCTTCTTTCGTCACAAGAAAGCCCTCCCAATCGAGAATTTTGGAACAGAGCCTCCTGGCCCGTTCTAAAAAAATTTCCGAATTCCAACCCCCGATTTGGGGGTGTCGGCATTCACCGGGGGGGGGGGGGGTTGCAAAAAATTCAGGCACCTTCTTTCGTCACAAAAAAGCGATCCCAATCGAGAAATTTCTGAACAGAGCCTCCTGGCCTGTTCTACAAAAATTCCCGAATGTCAACCCCCGATTTGGGGGTGTCGCATTCACCGGGGGGGGGGGGGGGGGCTGCAAAGAATTCAGGCACCTTCTTCCGTCACACTAAAGCGATCCCAATCGAGAAATTTTGGAACAGAGCCTCCTGGCCTGTTCTAAAAAAATTCCCGAATTTCAACCCCCGATTTGGGGGTGTCGGCATTCACCGTGGGGGCTGCAAAAAATTCAGGCACCTTCTTTCGTCACAAGAAAGCGATCCCAATCGAGAAATCTTGGAACAGAGCCTCCTGGCCTGTTCTAAAAAAATTCCCGAATTTTGAACCCCCGATTTGGGGGTAACGGCATTCACCGGGGGGGCTGCAAAAAATTCAGGCACCTTCTTCCGTCACAAGAAAGCGATCCCAATCGAGAAATTTTGGAACAGAGCTTCCTGGCCCGTTCTTGAAAAAATTTCCGAATTTCAACCCCCGATTTGGGGGTGTCGGCATTCACCGGGGGGGGTTGCAAAAAATTCAGGCACCTTCTTCCGTCACAAGAAAGTTATCCCAATCGAGAAATTTCGGAACAGAGCCTCCTGGCCCGTTCTTTAAGAAATTCCCGATTTTCAACCCCCGATTTGGGGGTGTCGGCATTCACCGTGGGGGCTGCAAAAAATTCAGGCACCTTCTTTCGTCACAAGAAAGCGATCACAATCGAGAAATCTTGGAACAGAGCCTCCTGGCCCGTTCTAAAAGAATTCCCGAATTTCAACCCCCGATTTGGGGGTGTCGGCATTCACCGGGGGGGTTGCAAAAAATTCAGGCACCTTCTTTCGTCACAAGAAAGTTATCCCAATCGAGAAATTTCGGAACAGAGCCTCCTGGCCCGTTCTTTAAGAAATTCCCGATTTTCAACCCCCGATTTGGGGGTGTCGGCATTCACCGTGGGGGCTGCAAAAAATTCAGGCACCTTCTCTCGTCACAAGAAAGCGATCACGATCGAGAAATCTTGGAACAGAGCCTCCTGGCCTGTTCTACAGAAATTCCCGAATTCCATTCCCCGATTTGGGGGTGTCGGCATTCACCGGGGGGGGGGGGTTGCAAAAAATTCAGGCACCTTCTTTCGTCACAAGGAAGCGATCCCAATCGAGAAATCTTGGAACAGAGCCTCCTGGCCCGTTCTTAAAAAAATTCCCGATTTTCAACCCCCGATTTGGGGGTGTCGGCATTCACCGGGGGTGTTGCAAAAAATTCAGGCACCTTCTTTCGTCACACGAAAGCGATCCCGATCGAGAAATTTTGGAACAGAGCCTCCTGGCCTGTTCTAAAAAAATTCCCGAATTTCAACCCCCGATTTGGGGGTGTCGGCATTCACCGGGGGGCTCCAAAAAATTCAGGCACCTTCTTCCGTCACAAGAAAGCGATCACAATCGAGAAATTTTGGAACAGAGCCTCCTGGCCCGTTCTTAAAAAAATTCCCGATTTTCAACCCCCGATCTGGGGGTGTCGGCATTCACCGGGGGGTTGCAAAAAATTCAGGCACCTTCTTTCGTCACAAGAAAGCGATCCCAATCGAGAAATTCTGGAACAGAGCCTCCTGGCCCGTTCTTAAAGAAATTCCCGATTTTCAACCCCCGATTTGGGGGTGTCGGCATTCACCGGGGGTGTTGCAAAAAATTCAGGCACCTTCTCTCGTCACAAGAAAGCGATCACAATCGAGAAATCTTGGAACAGAGCTTCCTGGCCCGTTCTTAAAAAATTCCCGAATTTCAACCCCCGATTTGGGGGTGTCGGCGTTGACCGGGGGGGTTGCAAATAATTCAGGCACTTTCTTTCGTCACAAGAAAGTTATCCCTATCGAGAAATTTCGGAACAGAGCCTCCTGGCCCGTTTTTTAAGAAATTCCCGAATTTCAACCCCCGATTTGGGGGTGTCGGCATTCACCGGGGGGGTTGCAAAAAATTCAGGCACCTTCTTTCGTCACAAGGGAGCGATCCCAATCGAGAAATTTTGGAACAGAGCCTCCTGGCCCGTTCTAAAAGAATTCCCGAATTTCAACCCCCGATTTGGGGGTGTCGGCATCCACCGGGGGGGTTGCAAAAAATGCAGGCACCTTCTTCCGTCACAAGAAAGCCCTCCCAATCGAGAATTTTGGAACAGAGCCTCCTGGCCCGTTCTAAAAAAATTTCCGAATTCCAACCCCCGATTTGGGGGTGTCGGCATTCACCGGGGGGGGGGGGGGTTGCAAAAAATTCAGGCACCTTCTTTCGTCACAAAAAAGCGATCCCAATCGAGAAATTTCTGAACAGAGCCTCCTGGCCTGTTCTACAAAAATTCCCGAATGTCAACCCCCGATTCGGGGGTGTCGCATTCACCGGGGGGGGGGGGGCTGCAAAGAATTCAGGCACCTTCTTCCGTCACACTAAAGCGATCCCAATCGAGAAATTTTGGAACAGAGCCTCCTGGCCTGTTCTAAAAAAATTCCCGAATTTCAACCCCCGATTTGGGGGTGTCGGCATTCACCGTGGGGGCTGCAAAAAATTCAGGCACCTTCTTTCGTCACAAGAAAGCGATCCCAATCGAGAAATCTTGGAACAGAGCCTCCTGGCCTGTTCTAAAAAAATTCCCGAATTTTGAACCCCCGATTTGGGGGTAACGGCATTCACCGGGGGGGCTGCAAAAAATTCAGGCACCTTCTTCCGTCACAAGAAAGCGATCCCAATCGAGAAATTTTGGAACAGAGCTTCCTGGCCCGTTCTTGAAAAAATTTCCGAATTTCAACCCCCGATTTGGGGGTGTCGGCATTCACCGGGGGGGGGTTGCAAAAAATTCAGGCACCTTCTTCCGTCACAAGAAAGTTATCCCAATCGAGAAATTTCGGAACAGAGCCTCCTGGCCCGTTCTTTAAGAAATTCCCGATTTTCAACCCCCGATTTGGGGGTGTCGGCATTCACCGTGGGGGCTGCAAAAAATTCAGGCACCTTCTTTCGTCACAAGAAAGCGATCACAATCGAGAAATCTTGGAACAGAGCCTCCTGGCCCGTTCTAAAAGAATTCCCGAATTTCAACCCCCGATTTGGGGGTGTCGGCATTCACCGGGGGGGTTGCAAAAAATTCAGGCACCTTCTTTCGTCACAAGAAAGTTATCCCAATCGAGAAATTTCGGAACAGAGCCTCCTGGCCCGTTCTTTAAGAAATTCCCGATTTTCAACCCCCGATTTGGGGGTGTCGGCATTCACCGTGGGGGCTGCAAAAAATTCAGGCACCTTCTCTCGTCACAAGAAAGCGATCACGATCGAGAAATCTTGGAACAGAGCCTCCTGGCCTGTTCTAAAGAAATTCCCGAATTCCATTCCCCGATTTGGGGGTGTCGGCATTCACCGGGGGGGGGGGGGTTGCAAAAAATTCAGGCACCTTCTTTCGTCACAAAAAAGCGATCCCAATCGAGAAATTCCTGAACAGAGCCTCCTGGCCTGTTCTACAAAAATTCCCGAATGTCAACCCCGATTTGGGGGTGTCGCATTCACCGGGGGGGCTGCAAAGAATTCAGGCACCTTCTTTCGTCACAAAAAAGCGATCCCAATCGAGAAATTCCTGAACAGAGCCTCCTGGCCTGTTCTACAAAAATTCCCGAATGTCAACCCCCGATTTGGGGGTATCGCATTCACCGGGGGGGCTGCAAAAAATTCAGGCACCTTCTTTCGTCACAAGGAAGCGATCCCAATCGAGAGATCTTGGAACAGAGCCTCCTGGCCTGTTCTAAAAAAATTCCCGAATTTTGATTCCCCGATTTGGGGGTAACGGCATTCACCGGGGGGGCTGCAAAATTTCAGGCACCTTCTTCCGTCACAAGAAAGCGATCCCAATCGAGAAATTTTGGAACAGAGCCTCCTGGCCCGTTCTTGAAAAAATTTCCGAATTTCAACCCCCGATTTGGGGGTGTCGGCATTCACCGGGGGGGTTGCAAAAAATTCAGGCACCTTCTTTCGTCACAAGAAAGCGATCCCAATCGAGAAATTTTGGAACAGAGCCTCCTGGCCCGTTCTTCGAAAAATTCCCGATTTTCAACCCCCGATTTGGGGGTGTCGGCATTCACCGTGGGGGCTGCAAAAAATTCAGGCACCTCCTTTCGTCACAAGAAAGCGATCACAATCGAGGAATCTTGGAACAGAGCCTCCTGGCCTGTTCTAAAAAAATTCCCGAATTTCGACCCCCGATTTGGGGGTGTCGGCATTCACCGGGGGGGCTGCAAAAAATTCAGGCACCTTCTTTCGTCACAAGAAAGCGATCACAATCGAGAAATTTTGGAACAGAGCCTCCTGGCCCGTTCTTAAAAAAATTCCCGATTTTCAACCCCCGATCTGGGGGTGTCGGCATTCACCGGGGGGTTGCACAAAATTCAGGCACCTTCTTTCCTCACAAGAAAGCGATCCCAATCGAGAAATCTTGGAACAGAGCCTCCTGGCCCGTTCTTAAAAAAATTCCCGAATGTCAACCCCCGATTTGGGGGTGTCGCATTCACCGGGGGGGCTGCAAAGAATTCAGGCACCTTCTTTCGTCACACTAAAGCGATCCCAATCGAGAAATTTTGGAACAGAGCCTCCTGGCCTGTTCTAAAAAAATTCCCGAATTTCAACCCCGGATTTGGGGGTGTCGGCATTCACCGTGGGGGCCGCAAAAAATTCAGGCACCTTCTTTCGTCACAAGGAAGCGATCCCAATCGAGAAATCTTGGAACAGAGCCTCCTGGCCCGTTCTCAAAAAAATTCCCGATTTTCAACCCCCGATTTGGGGGTGTCGGCATTCACCGGGGGTGTTGCAAAAAATTCAGGCACCTTCTTTCGTCACACGAAAGCGATCCCGATCGAGAAATTTTGGAACAGAGCCTCCTGGCCTGTTCTAAAAAAATTCCCGAATTTCAACCCCCGATTTGGGGGTGTCGGCATTCACCGGGGGGCTCCAAAAAATTCAGGCACCTTCTTCCGTCACAAGAAAGCGATCACAATCGAGAAATTTTGGAACAGAGCCTCCTGGCCCGTTCTTAAAAAAATTCCCGATTTTCAACCCCCGATCTGGGGGTGTCGGCATTCACCGGGGGGTTGCAAAAAATTCAGGCACCTTCTTTCGTCACAAGAAAGCGATCCCAATCGAGAAATTCTGGAACAGAGCCTCCTGGCCCGTTCTTAGAGAAATTCCCGATTTTCAACCCCCGATTTGGGGGTGTCGGCATTCACCGGGGGGTTGCAAAAAATTCAGGCACCTTCTTTCGTCACAAGAAAGCGATCCCAATCGAGAAATTCTGGAACAGAGCCTCCTGGCCCGTTCTTAGAGAAATTCCCGAGTTTCAACCCCCGATTTGGGGCTGTCGGCATTCACCGGGGGTGTTGCAAAAAATTCAGGCACCTTCTCCCGTCACAAGAAAGCGATCACAATCGAGAAATCTTGGAACAGAGCCTCCTGGCCCGTTCTTAAAAAATTCCCGAATTTCAACCCCCGATTTGGGGGTGTCGGCGTTGACCGGGGGGGTTGCAAATAATTCAGGCACTTTCTTTCGTCACAAGAAAGTTATCCCAATCGAGAAATTTCGGAACAGAGCCTCCTGGCCCGTTTTTTAAGAAATTCCCGAATTTCAACCCCCGATCTGGGGGTGTCGGCATTCACCGGGGGGCTCCAAAAAATTCAGGCACCTTCTTCCGTCACAAGAAAGCGATCACAATCGAGAAATTTTGGAACAGAGCCTCCTGGCCCGTTCTTAAAAAAATTCCCGATTTTCAACCCCCGATCTGGGGGTGTCGGCATCCACCGGGGGGGTTGCAAAAAATGCAGGCACCTTCTTTCGTCACAAGAAAGCCCTCCCAATCGAGAATTTTGGAACAGAGCCTCCTGGCCCGTTCTAAAAAAATTTCCGAATTCCAACCCCCGATTTGGGGGTGTCGGCATTCACCGGGGGGGGGGGCTGCAAAGAATTCAGGCACCTTCTTCCGTCACACTAAAGCGATCCCAATCGAGAAATTTTGGAACAGAGCCTCCTGGCCTGTTCTAAAAAAATTCCCGAATTTCAACCCCCGATTTGGGGGTGTCGGCATTCACCGTGGGGGCTGCAAAAAATTCAGGCACCTTCTTTCGTCACAAGAAAGCGATCCCAATCGAGAAATCTTGGAACAGAGCCTCCTGGCCTGTTCTAAAAAAATTCCCGAATTTTGAACCCCCGATTTGGGGGTAACGGCATTCACCGGGGGGGCTGCAAAAAATTCAGGCACCTTCTTCCGTCACAAGAAAGCGATCCCAATCGAGAAATTTTGGAACAGAGCTTCCTGGCCCGTTCTTGAAAAAATTTCCGAATTTCAACCCCCGATTTGGGGGTGTCGGCATTCACCGGGGGGGGGTTGCGAAAAATTCAGGCACCTTCTTTCGTCACAAGAAAGTTATCCCAATCGAGAAATTTCGGAACAGAGCCTCCTGGCCCGTTCTTTAAGAAATTCCCGATTTTCAACCCCCGATTTGGGGGTGTCGGCATTCACCGTGGGGGCTGCAAAAAATTCAGGCACCTTCTTTCGTCACAAGAAAGCGATCCCAATCGAGAAATCTTGGAACAGAGCCTCCTGGCCTGTTCTAAAAAAATTCCCGAATTTTGAACCCCCGATTTGGGGGTAACGGCATTCACCGGGGGGGCTGCAAAAAATTCAGGCACCTTCTTCCGTCACAAGAAAGCGATCCCAATCGAGAAATTTTGGAACAGAGCTTCCTGGCCCGTTCTTGAAAAAATTTCCGAATTCCAACCCCCGATTTGGGGGTGTCGGCATTCACCGGGGGGGGTTGCAAAAAATTCAGGCACCTTCTTTCGTCACAAGAAAGTTATCCCAATCGAGAAATTTCGGAACAGAGCCTCCTGGCCCGTTCTTTAAGAAATTCCCGATTTTCAACCCCCGATTTGGGGGTGTCGGCATTCACCGTGGGGGCTGCAAAAAATTCAGGCACCTTCTTTCGTCACAAGAAAGCGATCACAATCGAGAAATCTTGGAACAGAGCCTCCTGGCCCGTTCTAAAAGAATTCCCGAATTTCAACCCCCGATTTGGGGGTGTCGGCATTCACCGGGGGGGTTGCAAAAAATTCAGGCACCTTCTTTCGTCACAAGAAAGTTATCCCAATCGAGAAATTTCGGAACAGAGCCTCCTGGCCCGTTCTTTAAGAAATTCCCGATTTTCAACCCCCGATTTGGGGGTGTCGGCATTCACCGTGGGGGCTGCAAAAAATTCAGGCACCTTCTCTCGTCACAAGAAAGCGATCACGATCGAGAAATCTTGGAACAGAGCCTCCTGGCCTGTTCTAAAGAAATTCCCGAATTCCATTCCCCGATTTGGGGGTGTCGGCATTCACCGGGGGGGGGGGGGGGGTTGCAAAAAATTCAGGCACCTTCTTTCGTCACAAAAAAGCGATCCCAATCGAGAAATTCCTGAACAGAGCCTCCTGGCCTGTTCTACAAAAATTCCCGAATGTCAACCCCCGATTTGGGGGTGTCGCATTCACCGGGGGGGCTGCAAAGAATTCAGGCACCTTCTTTCGTCACAAAAAAGCGATCCCAATCGAGAAATTCCTGAACAGAGCCTCCTGGCCTGTTCTACAAAAATTCCCGAATGTCAACCCCCGATTTGGGGGTGTCGCATTCACCGGGGGGGCTGCAAAAAATTCAGGCACCTTCTTTCGTCACAAGGAAGCGATCCCAATCGAGAAATCTTGGAACAGAGCCTCCTGGCCTGTTCTAAAAAAATTCCCGAATTTTGAACCCCCGATTTGGGGGGTAACGGCATTCACCGGGGGGGCTGCAAAATTTCAGGCACCTTCTTCCGTCACAAGAAAGCGATCCCAATCGAGAAATTTTGGAACAGAGCCTCCTGGCCCGTTCTTGAAAAAATTTCCGAATTTCAACCCCCGATTTGGGGGTGTCGGCATTCACCGGGGGGGTTGCAAAAAATTCAGGCACCTTCTTTCGTCACAAGAAAGCGATCCCAATCGAGAAATTTTGGAACAGAGCCTCCTGGCCCGTTCTTCGAAAAATTCCCGATTTTCAACCCCCGATTTGGGGGTGTCGGCATTCACCGTGGGGGCTGCAAAAAATTCAGGCACCTCCTTTCGTCACAAGAAAGCGATCACAATCGAGGAATCTTGGAACAGAGCCTCCTGGCCTGTTCTAAAAAAATTCCCGAATTTCGACCCCCGATTTGGGGGTGTCGGCATTCACCGGGGGGGCTGCAAAAAATTCAGGCACCTTCTTTCGTCACAAGAAAGCGATCACAATCGAGAAATTTTGGAACAGAGCCTCCTGGCCCGTTCTTAAAAAAATTCCCGATTTTCAACCCCCGATCTGGGGGTGTCGGCATTCACCGGGGGGTTGCAAAAAATTCAGGCACCTTCTTTCGTCACAAGAAAGCGATCCCAATCGAGAAATCTTGGAACAGAGCCTCCTGGCCCGTTCTTAAAAAAATTCCCGATTTTCAACCC
Organism: Eretmocerus hayati; assembly: GCA_029851415.1. Taxonomy (NCBI): domain Eukaryota; kingdom Metazoa; phylum Arthropoda; class Insecta; order Hymenoptera; family Aphelinidae; genus Eretmocerus; species Eretmocerus hayati. The sequence goes on from CM056744.1 coordinate 48,621,301, forward strand.
CCGATTTGGGGGTGTCGGCATTCACCGGGGGTGTTGCAAAAAATTCAGGCACCTTCTTTCGTCACACGAAAGCGATCCCGATCGAGAAATTTCGGAACAGAGCCTCCTGGCCTGTTCTAAAAAAATTCCCGAATTTCAACCCCCGATTTGGGGGTGTCGGCATTCACCGGGGGGCTCCAAAAAATTCAGGCACCTTCTTCCGTCACAAGAAAGCGATCACAATCGAGAAATTTTGGAACAGAGCCTCCTGGCCCGTTCTTAAGAAAATTCCCGATTTTCAACCCCCGATCTGGGGGTGTCGGCATTCACCGGGGGGTTGCAAAAAATTCAGGCACCTCCTTTTGTCACAAGAAAGCGATCCCAATCGAGAAATTTTGGAACAGAGCCTCCTGGCCCTTTCTTGAAAAAATTCCCGATTTTCAACCCCCGATTTGGGGGTGTCGGCATTCACCGGGGGTGTTGCAAAAAATTCAGGCACCTTCTTTCGTCACACGAAAGCGATCCCAATCGAGAAATTTTGGAACAGAGCCTCCTGGCCCGTTCTAAAAAAATTCCCGAATTTCAACCCCCGATTTGGGGGTGTCGGCATTCACCGGGGGGGTTGCAAAAAATTCAGGCACCTTCTTTCGTCACAAAAAAGCGATCCCAATCGAGAAATTTTGGAACAGAGCCTCCTGGCCTGTTTAAAAAAAATTCCCGAATTTCAACCCCCGATTTGGGGTTGTCGGCATTCACCGGGGGGTTGCAAAAAATTCAGGCACCTTCTTTCGTCACAAGAAAGCGATCCCAATCGAGAAATTTTGGAACAGAGCCTCCTGGCCCGTTCTAAAAGAATTCCCGAATTTCACCCCCCGATTTGGGGGTGTCTGCATTCACCGGGGGGGTTGCAAAAAATTCAGGCACCTTCTTTCGTCACAAAAAAGCGATCCCAATCGAGAAATTTTGGAACAGAGGTTCGAATTCAAGAAAAAAATTTTTTCGACTTCCGATTAAGATAATCGATTGGAACTTCAGAGTCATGAATTCAGAGGAGGGAAGTTCCTATTAATTTCACAAAGAGAACAGATAGAGCCAGAGTATTCTCCACCATACACACGAGAACACAATGGCGTAGCAGAGAGATTCAATCAAATTATTCAAGACATAACTAGGGCATTACTGATAGAGACAGGAATACCACAATCAATGTGGGAACTAGTAGCAGAAGCTGCGACTCACGTTTATAACAGAACACCACATCGAAGCATAGAATATGAGGTACCTCTGAAAAGATTCGCTCCTACGTCAAATTGTCACTTCAACAGAATCAAAAGGTTTGGATGTATTGCGTATGTTAAATTGCCGCAACCAAGTACAAAATTTGAACAAAGAGCACTCAAGGCAGTATTAGTAGGATATCTGCCCAGTGGCTACATTTTATGGCACCCGAGCACACGGAAATTTATCGAGTCCCGAAACGTGAAGTTCAATGAGAAAGTTGTCTACAAAGATGTATATAAAACGAATGAAACGATATGTCACACAGATCAAATGACCGGAGTGGTAAATTCAGGGATACAGTTTCATATAGAATCAGAACCAAACAAAGACGAAAAAGAGGTTGAAAAAGAAAGCAAAATACCAAAGAGAAGAGGCAGGCCGCGGAAACAGACGAATGGAAATATTCCAATCCAGACCCAAAAGGGAACTCAAGGTCCTCTCACTAGAAGCAAAGCCAAGACTCCTGTTTCGGAAGAGATTAGTCGAGTTCACACAAGCCGAAAAATAAAGGACATAAGCTTTGCAAACTATGTTCAAAGAAAACCGAGAATCAATCTAGTGGGAATATTCAAAGGATACGGTTCCACAATAAATAGAGATGAATTGAGTCATTTATTGTTAGCATCAGTGAACAGAGATCCGGCAAGTTACGAAGAGGCTATGGCATCTTCAGAGAGGGAACAGTGGAAAGAGGCTATAAAAGATGAAATAAAGTCAATGCATGATAATGAAGTGTGGGAATTAGTTAATAGACCAGGTTCAAATTCAGATGGAAAGAAAGCGAACATCATAGATTCAAAATGGGTTTTCAAAAAGAAAATAGAGCCAGACGGGTCAGTGAGATTTAGAGCACGTTTAGTGATTAGAGGTTTCAAAGATAAAAATGTATACGATCTGAAAGAGACTTATGCTCCAGTCTCCAGGTTGCCGTTAGTTAGAGCAGTTTTAGCGATCATAAACAAATATGATCTACATGCAAGTCAATTAGATGGGAAAACAGCTTTTCTCAATGGAATTTTAGAGAAAGAAGTGTATATGGAAATTCCAGATGGCTTAGAAGTAGATGACAACACGAAAAGAATTAAAGTGTGTAAACTACCAAAGGCATTGTATGGCTTGAGAGTAAGCTCAAAGAACTGGAACCTCAGATTTTGTGAGAAAATGCTTGAACTCGGATTAGAAAATGACATTCATGAACCATGTCTATTTACTTGGAGAAAAGATGGAAAAGTATTAGTTGTATTATTATATGTAGACGACATTCTTGCTGCCAGCAATGATTTGAATCTGCTTAACAAGATTAAAGGCTCGTTGAGAGACTCTTTCGAGATGAAAGACCTTGGAGAGCCCAAAAGCTTCCTGGGCATGACAATAGAAAGAAACAGAGATCGAGGAACTTTGAAAATTCACCAATCCACATACATAGAGAAAGTATTAGAAAGATTCAATATGCAAGATTGTAAACCAGTGAAAACGCCAATGGTGACTCGTAAAGTCAAAAGTATAAATAAGAAAACCAATATCAAACCCACAACATTCTCAGAGAATCAGATTGAAAAGCCAATGAAAGAGGTCCCATATAGAGAAGCTATAGGTAGCGTAGCGTACTTGGCAAATGCTACGCGCCCCGACATTGCTCAAGCAGTAAATTTTCTAGCAAGACAGCAGTCAAATCCCACTGAAGAGGATTGGTTGGATCTAGAGAGAGTTCCCAGATACATTAAAGGAACCATGAATATTGGATTAGAGTATAAAGGTTTAACAGACGATCTAGAGGCAATGAGCGATTCAAGTTATAGAGACTGTCCAAATTTTTTATCAACGGGAGGTTACTTAGTCAGAATTTTCGGTGATACAGTAGCTTGAAAAAGTCAGAAGCAAAATTACACAACGTTATCAGTTTGTCAGGCGGAAACATTAGCAATGAGTGGGGCTTGTCAAGAAATGATTTCGATGGACAAATCAGTCAGATACATTTTAGGAAAGACATTATTCCCTGCTATGATCTGGTGTGATAATCTATCAGCCGGTGATTGTACAAAGAAAGATGGAAGTCACAAATTGAGAATTTTTGATGATAGCTTGGAGAAAATTAAACAAGATCTGAATCATAGAGAGAAAACAGGAGAAAGAGTTCACATGGCAACCACACATGGCGATTTTGTTAAACAGTGTGTGAAAGAAGGAAAGATCGTGGTGGATTGGGTAACGACCCATGAAAATGAAGCTGACATATTTACGAAGCCATTGCCAATTGATAAATTCGAGTATTTTAGAGACAAAATTATGAATGTAGAATTGAGTAGCTTGCATGCACATAGTCGTTAGTGAAGATCAAGTAGAACACTATACTACATTTGATTTAAGGCTAAAAATAAAAGTACAATGTTTGTTCACAGAAGCGAGCACTGAATCTTGTACCAGCAATGAAGAATGAATATGCGTCGTCCAATCAAAGGGAGGGAGTGTTGAGGAACTTTGATATGGACTTCAACATATGAGCGATTATGTATACATATACATATATAAGTAGTGGCGCTGCTGTGCCCTACAACGCGACGCGGGCACTCATGTAAAGTAGTTAGTCGCTTGCACCCTTTGATACGTAGAACATGTATATGGTCAGTGAATAAAAGGAAAACTACAAAGAGAAAGTGCAGTTGGTGATTAGAGTGCAACAGCCCTGTCCGCTTCCAAAAGCAGAATTACTATAAATTTTCTTGGCATTTGGAGGCTCTCGTCTTGCCACAACTCACAGCACTCCTTCTAAGTGCTACAGTGCAGCAGTGTGGGGACTGGTCCCATTTGGAGGGACTGACCCTAGCCGACCCAGAATTTTTCCGACCGGCAAAAATAGACTGTCTTCTTGGCACAGAAGTATACAGCGGAATTCTTCGTGCTGGTTTGCGAAAGGGTCCGAGCAAAACTCTAACTGCTCAAAATACAGCGCTCGGCTGGATTTTGACGGGCGTCGACTGTAGAGTCTACGGAATCTCGCGCCGTTCAAACGTTCCACACGTCAACTGATAAACCTCTCTCAGAACAACTTTCGAAATATTTTGGAGTTGGTGATGTGCCAGCTATTCGTCTCCTAAAGGCAAAAAAAATACTGCGAAGATTATTTTCCGTCTACCGTTACACGTACCGACGAAGGACGTTTCATGAAGCGCCTGCCCTTCGCAGAAAACTCCAATGAAGCTTCGTTTTCAGATTCACGAGATATAGCTGCGGCATGCCTGCTGAGATCTGAGCGTCAACAGCGTCGGGATCCCAAGTTGGACAAGGCGTACTCCGGATTCATGGTGGAGTATGAACAACTGAGCCACATGGGACTGCTTCCGCATCCCACCCTGCCAGACCCCAGATCGTGCTACCTGCCTCATCACGCAGTCTTCCGTGAGGATTCTGAAAAGATACGCGTTGTGCTCAACGCATCTCAAAAAACAGGTACTGGTAAATCACTCAATGATTATTTATTAACTGGCCCCAATTTACAAAATGATCTGACCCCACTAAAAATGCGCGGCCGCCCGGGCGGGCGGCAGGGCGGGCGCCCTGCCGCCGTGAAATTTTTATTGAAAAGTGCGGGCGGCAGGGTGGGCGCCCGCCCGGGCGTCAAAAAAATTAATTTTTCCAAAAAAAAGCCTTTTTTCTGGGAGTTTTATTTTCTCGCGCAATTCTTTTCTTCGAAAATCTATTCGAAGATGAATCACCTAGTTGCAAAATTCTGTTAGTGTAGAATGCAGACAATGAGCCCACAAAGTCTCGCGATGCTGAAAAATTCACGCAGGAATATGTTTGACAGCAAAACAATTTCTTCTCGAAATACTTCCTCTCCCGATCGAAATAGTCCAGATTCGCGTTATTTATCTAGAGGAGTTAATTCGAATCTCAATCGATCAGGATTGAGAAGAGTTCTCAATCATTAATAACACGGTGATGGGGGTACATCATCTAATTCATCCATGATAATTGTATCAAGCCAGTCCAAGTGGCATGGTGACGATAATAGTCAAAGATCAGCTTAAGGTACTTACATTTTGATGTACCTAAGACCCCGCTCATCGATCAAAATGTTTCGTCACTCAACCTTCACAGTTTTTCAGTATTCTGCGTGCACGGAAGATATGCGTGCTGGTGAGTCCTCGATATTGCTTTGATTACAATGAAGTTGAGAACAAACGTATAGTTTCTCCACAACATTTCACACATTACAGGGCTGCATATTGTCAAGTATTGATGGATAAAGAGCATGTTGTTAATGCAATCAAAATTCAGAAATATCCAGGTCGTTCTCAATGATGAAAAACTCGGCAAAGTAAGTTGACAAAAAACACATTGACGGTCGTCATTCTTACAGAATATTGATTTCTATCTTCCTCACTCGTAGCTTGTGCTCACTCTCTCGAACGAACTGATCGCAACACCGCATGAGAATATCATCAGTTGAGCCGTTCATTTGCGAAGTGGAAATGTAACAGCGTGATTATGCTAATTTCAGTTCTGCTTAATCTGTGACATACTTATCAGAGAGACAATTAATTGAGTAAGTTCCCATCTCATACACAAATAGTGATACCTCCATCGGAGTTTCGAATATTTCTAGAATATTCAACACAGATCTATCATTACAGATTTCAGGAATATTCATACTTGGACGGGATCAGGATTGTGGAAACAGTAGATAGCTACTCAATGGAGGTTCGTTCCCCTACGGGACTATCACTGATTTGATGAATATTTGATCTCTGCAGAGAATGTCAATGCGTGCAACACAAGACTCGCTTCATTGTGGAAGTCGCCATCGTAGTAGAAGACCATACCATAGTATACAATGGTATTGTGAAGAACTAATCATATGCTAAGCGTTTGACTGTACAATTTATCCTGAAATACCGTATTTGTGATGTGGCATTCTTTCATGACATCTCTTAGGATTCGTGTGATCTTGAAAATTACATCTCCATATTTATAAGGAAGTCATTTCTGGATTGAAAAGTGCGAACTACTCTCTTGTTCCTCACACTATTTTCTCATCTACGCTTTCGCTCGCAGCTCATAAGAATCAGATCGAATGTATACATGACTAGCCGTACTCATTCCTGTATGTAGCAATTGCAGTGCAATCATGATGTCGGCTATTATTGTCACCATGCCACTTGGACTGGCTTCATACAATTATCATGAGTGAATTAGATAATGTTCCCCCATCACCGTGTTATTAATGATTGAGAACTCTTCACAATCCTGATCGATTGAGATTCAAATCAACTCCTCTAGATGAATAACGCGGATCTGGACTATTTCGATCGGGAGAGGATGTATTCCGAGAAGAATTTGTTTTGCTGTGAAACATATTTCTGCGTGAATTTTTCAGCATCACCAGACTTTGTGAGCTCATTGTCTGCATCATTCAGAGCCAAATTCTACACAAACAGAATTTTGCAACTAGGTGATTCATCTTCGAATGGATTTTTAAAGAAAAAAATTGCGCGAGAAAATAAAACTCCCAGGAAAAAAGGCTTTTTTTGGAAAAATTGATTTTTTCGACACCCAGGCGGGCGCCCACCCTGCCGCCCGCACTTTTCAACAAAAATATCACTGCGGCAGGGCACCCGTCTTGCCGCCCGCCCCGCCACCCGCCCGGGCGGTCGCGCATTTTCAGTGGGGGACCCTCGTAATATTTCGCTGGCGGATGTACCGCTACGTTTTCACGGCAGACATTTTCAAGATGTTTCGCCAGATACTTGTACATCCAGACGATTGGGTCTGGCAGAGAATCGTGTGGTGCGCATTGGGGGCGGCAGAAATCTCGGACTACGCCTTAAAAACAGTCACTTACGGCACAGTGTGCGCTCCGTACCTCGCGATGAGAGTCCTTTGCCTTTTACCAGAAATTCACAAGGAACAATTTCCACTTGCCGCGTTTATTTTGTGGTGGCTCACGTACATGGACGACGCGTTCGGCGGGGCTGACACGCTATCGGACGCCTTGGCAGCGCGTAACCAACTCGTCGCAGTAATGGAATCCGGGTGCATGGAATCGAGAAAATGGGACGCGAATTACCCCGATTTGCTTGCGGATCGCGCAACAAACGATGCTGAAGCAGTTCCTGTAAACATCGAAGACACTGTTTTAACGCTCGGATTGAATTGGTCTCCTCGAGACGACGTATTCTTTTTCAAAATCGCGATGCCATCGGATCCAGTCAGAATCACCAAAAGAACAATTTTGTCAGAGGTAGCTCGTTTATTTGATCCTCTCGGCTGGCCTGCACCGTTTCTTATTCAAGGAAAAATACTTCTGCGTAATCTTTGACAGTTGAAAAGAATTGACAGTTGAAATTTGACAGTTGAATCAAATAAATATCAATGAATGGGAGGTTATAAGGTTATCTAGAACAACAACAAAGGCTTGTCTGCAGCGTTCAAATTTGAATTGAAAATGTCTAATTTGAGTGTGATGTATCTAAAAGGTCATCACTTTGGTGATTGAGACATTCTATCTGAAACCTTCGACACAAGAAGCAAATAGATGCATGCAAAAAAGTGATAATGCGCCATTGACAAAGAAATCATAACGGCTTGTATTCTCAACAATTACATTTCATTTCAATCAATGTAGCAGCTAACGCTGGAGCTAGATCATAAGGCTGTGCTGACTCGATGCAACGAGTACATGATCTTGAGAGCCCAGATATGGGGCGGGAGCGGCTTTTTGACATCAACATCATCGCAAAGCATGAGGCTCGCGCTTTGAATAGTTGATAAAAGGTGTCCGATAGTGCATGGCTGCAATCAAATCATATGGAATGAATCAAAATTAATCTTGGATCGCGTGAGACTAGTGTCTGCCAAATATTTCGAGGATATGGAGATCGAATCTCATATTATCGTACCTCGAGATCATATCGCGTAAGAGGCTGAGGGGTCGAGAGCAAGCGGCTATCAAAATCGAGCTCTAAAAGTCGAGTGGAGGCTGTTTTTAGGGTATTTCATGGTCGCTGAACACGAATATGACATTGCCTTGCCTCCTAATCATGTTGCGTGGGCGGCTGCGGGGGCGGAGGCGCGAATTGACCGAGATCGAAGCTCGAGACTTGAGTAAGGGTGTTTTTGAGGTATTTTGGGGTCGCTCAGCACGAATTTGGGATCGTCCAGCCTCCAAGTCATGTTGCGTGGGCGCTTGGGGGGGGGGGGTAGGGTCGAGTAGAGGCACAAATTGACCAAGATTGGAATTTGAGAGTTGAGTAGGGGTTGTTTTTGGAGTACTTTGGCATCGCTAAGCACGTATTTGAGATTACACAGCTCTCGAATCGTGTTGAATGGATGGCTGCAAGAGCAAGGACGCGTGTTGAACTAGTTAAAACTGGAAGAGCCGGCGGGGGGGGGGGGTCCTTGATATCTCGAGATCACTCGACACGAATCTCAGATCACTCAGCCTCAGAACCGTCATTTCCTGAGATAGAATCTGACCAGGATTGTGAGCCGAATTAAGGCATCGGGACCAGACCACGAGCATACACCAAGTATCTCCTTTAACCGAGGGATCGAGCGATATCCTGTTCATCGAAATTCCGAATCGCTAGGTATGTAATCATAATTCTCGATCACGGAATAGGCCACAAATAGTTTCAGGCGTGAATCTGCGAGAAAGTGGTGACTGCCAGGAGATTTGACCGTTACATCTCTATTCTGCCCATCTTCACAAGCAGGATCTGATTGGATGTACCGAGAGGCACGATGACCAAACAACGCCCAGAATCACCACGTGATCCAGTAGCCTAAGGATCGGAAGATATCCCAGGACGTGCGATTCTGAAATCTTAGCTCTAGGGCAAAAAACTCAAGAATCTACCCGACTCTTTCTCAAGATTTTTGAGCACACGCTGAGATTTCAGGATCACACTCCCTAAAACACCACACGATCAAGCTGCTTTGAAATCGTGCTCTGGCCACGGTCGTTGTATTGTAGTCATGCTTTTCGCAGGATCAGATGATACCCCCTGTGAAATCGGCCAGAATAGTGAATCAGCTCTCAAATCTCCTTGCAGTCACCGCCCTCCCATAGATTCACGCCCGAAAAGATTCGTAGTCCATACCAATATCAAGAATTGTGATCTCATAGCTAGAGGATCGGAGTTTCAATCCCTAGAAAATTGCTCGATCTTTGGACCACCAAACACACTCGGCTTAGTCTCGAGGTATGGTGACAGATAACAGGTTTATTCGAATATGCTGGTCGGAGCGCTCCGAACTCTGGGATCTCTCTCTCTCTCTCTCTCTCTCTCTGCGCAGCCGTAAGTAGAAACACACGTCTCTCGTCATACGCTCTGCTTACATACGCCATCCTCACTGTTTTTTTGTACTTTGCTGCCCGAGGTGGAGTTCATCACGTGTACTGGCATCCCACTGGCTCACGCACGCAACGAGCAAATGCAGTTGGCTCGTTTTTTTGAGCCAGGGAGCCATATACGTGAGTTATCATTTTGGAGGTTAGTCACTGGAGAGTGCAAGCCCGGCATTTAGCAGTCTTCGATCGCAACTCCTCAGCGCTCCTGCAGTAAGTTGCCAATACTATCAGCACAGCAATCGTGCAAGGGCTGCAGGTCAGTTACCACCGGAACAACGCAACTCAATTACCGGTGTGTAGATGACGCCACGTCAACCGATCCAGTGCTACTGAATTTGCTTCTGTTTGGTCATCAACACCACGATCAGCTGCTCAGCACGCGAGTGTGAGTGATGAACCTAAACATTGGTGCCACGAAAAATCAGTGTCTATTGTGTAACATTATTGTGAAACGCGGAGAGCCCTCAATCCAATGCAATAGCTGTGCCGGTTTAGCTCATCTCGCGTGTTGCTCTGATTCCATCACGACCTCAAGTGTATTCGAATGTGGTAATTGTGTGTCGCGAAAACAACAACAGAGTTCCTTTGTAGCTCAATTGTCGTTTGCTCCTCAACAGACGTGTCATAGCTCTCGCAAACGATCTGCTACGTCACCACCACTTTTGTCCAACTCACGTACCAAGGTTAGGCAGACAGTAACATCGTCTCAAATACAACTTTCAGAAATCGGAACCATGTCACAATTTGAGTCGGAAGCTAAAAAATTTCAAGACGATCCCGCGATTCCTGAACATCTGAAAAAGTTGGGCTCATTGCTGGAAAATTCTCATTCGTCGTTGAAATCACAACTCTCGACCATAGAAACCCGCTTAACAGCTAATGAAACGGAACATGCGCGAGCGTTCGCTAGCCTGCGGGCAGATTTTGTTGCGAGTCGCACCCAAGTAGAACCATGCGAAATTAAAATCTCGGGTATCCCTGATTCCATCACCACTCGAGACGAAGAGACAGTGACTGCAGTTTTGAATGCGATTGAGTGCGCTGATCGCGTGGGAACAATTCTGTCTGTTAGACGCTGGATATTCCCCGCATCTCGAGCACCTGTTCATCCACCTAGCACGAGCTCCCAATCTAACAATATTACACCGCAAAATCCGAACGCTGGCAAAATTGCACTTGTCATCAAGTTTTGCTCTCCGACTGTGCGCGATTTTGTTCTTCTCAAATCATCGTCGCTCAAAAGTAAAACTGCACAGGAGGTTTTCGGCTCTGGCGATGATGCCAAAATCTACTTGAACCCCGTTCTACCTCCACAAGTTTACAGTATCTGGCGCACAGCATTAGCAAAATCGAGGGAACTTGGGTATCTGAGACCTGTTGTGCAGGATCTGACTGTCATGATGCGGCCTGCCCCTCGAGCTGACCTGATTCCTATTCTGGCCCCTGAAGATTTTCAGCCTTTGGTACCCAATCAGCGCACTAAGCCTATGGAAACAGCTCCATGAAGTTTGACCGGTCTGTCACATGTGCCTATTTCTTCCGTCTCATTTTCAAAAACGAAAATTACCATTGGCCACATCAACTTGAATCGCTTCACTGCTAATTTTAACTTACTAGAAGTCCAAACGTCGAGTGGCATTTATGATATCGTAGCTGTCTCTGAGACATTCCTCGAGCCCAATGATTCTTTCGATCCATATAATATTCCTGGGTACAACTTTTTTCGGCACGACAGAGTTGGCAAGGGAGGTGGTGGGGTTGGCTTCTACGCTAGATCAGAGTTCATTGTCAAAATTTTGCAACATTCTGAGCCACTTTTCAATATTACACCTGAATATATCATTTCTGAAATAAATATTGCTAATTCAAAGTAACTTCTCTCTGTTGTTTATCGGAGACCTACCGCAGCTTATCTGCATGAGTTCATGGATGTCCTATCACCTTTTCTACCATTGTATGATCACACCATAGTAACAGGAGACTTCAATTTCAATATGGCAACCGACAACTCTGAGTCTGCATCATTTAAAGATCTATACAATGCTCACCTTCTCCACCTTGTTGACTCGAGTCCTACTCATCACGCGATTGGAAGAGACAATCTCCTGCATCACACCTGCCTAGACTTATTTTTGGTTCGAAATCTACCAGCCTGCACTGCGCACAGGAAATCGTCATCCCCTTTCGCTGCTGGACATGATTTCGTGGAGATTGACTATAGTATCAAGCCACCTGCAATCCCCAGCAAATCTATCTCTGTGAGGAACTTGTCTCAAATCGATCAACCCCAACTAGTTGATCTGATCAAAAGTAAACTCAATGGTAATTCTCCTTTCCCCGTGACAGACCAAGATACAGATTCCTTTTCTCCAAAACTCGCAGCTCAGGGCACTCGTTCACAGTTGCCGTCATATTTCATGCCCCCTGTAAATATTCCGCATGATTCTATTTTAAGACATAGTAATAATATAATTCTAAGACCCCTAGACTTAAGTTCATCTATTTATCATGGCCTTGCAAAGACCCACTTAGACGACACTGTATCGTCAATCACTACAGCAACCCTAGATGCGTTTAATTAGCTTGCACCCTTAAGAAACTTCAACGGCACCTCCTCGAAAAAACCCTGGGTGTCAGCTGATATTCGTCGTCTTATGGTTGAACGTGACAAGTTATACCGCATCGCCAATCGTACACAATCTCAAGATCTTCTTCACGACTATCGTAGAAAAAGGACACTAGTCAAATCTGAGTTAGATAAGGCTAAAAACATGTATATTGCTGACAAAATATCATCTGCTCCTGACCCAAGATCTAGATGGAGTGAACTTCGTAAACTAGGAGTTGTATCTCGCCCTCGTTTGTCTCCCTTAGATATATTTGATGCAAAAACCTTGAATCAGCACTTTGCTAGCGTAACGAGTTCAGGCGAATCTCTGAAAGATGACGAAGTTGACCGTATTTGCTCTATACCTTTGCCTACAAGTGTCCCAACATTCGATTTTGCTCCAGTTACCGAAGCCGATGTCGCCAAAGCATTCTTCGATGGCAAATCTAGGGGTATGGGATCAGATGAGATATCCTCCTCTATGGCCAAGCTAGCGTTCCCTGCAATCCACACTCACCTGACGAGTGTGATCAATGATTCTTTGTCAACTGGTTATTTTCCGGCCTCATGGAAACAGGCTTCAATTATCCCTCTCCCGAAAGTATCTGCTCCTAAGACCCCATCCGATACCCGTCCCGTTGCACAACTTTCCGAGCTATCAAAAGTTCTGGAAAGAGTTGTTCACAGACAGATCTCGAACCACCTATCAGCTTCAAACTTGCTCCACGAAAGACAATCTGGCTTCAGATCCCACCACTCGACTCAATCAGCTCTTCTTGGAGTTCCGGAAGATGCTCGGGGTGCCATTGATAAAAGAATGCTCACAATATTAATCTCATTCGACTTAAGCATTTGATACCCTGCCACATGCCAAACTCTTGATAAAGCTGAGGAAAATAGGATGCAGCGACCGTGTCATACGATGGTTTGCTAGCTATCTCAGCGATCGTCAACAAGCTGTTCGTCTTCCAGATGGCATGCATGAATCATGGCTTCCACTAGTGACCGGTGTACCCCAAGGGAGTGTACTTGGTCCTCTGTTTTTCCTCATTTTCATCAACGATCTTCCTGATGTCCTCACGCATACCAAGTGTGCGATATTTGCAGATGACTCGAGCATATACCTACATTGTCTCCCCAAGGAGCTCCTTGAACATATTGCATTGATATCTTTAGATGCCCAAGCAGTTGCCAAATGGGCTACAGACAACGGCCTGAAACTCAATGTATCAAAAACATCGGTCATCATCCTAGGAAGCAAACTCTATCTCAAAGAGATTCACCTGGATCAACTGCCACAAGTGCAAGTCATGGGGACAAACATTCCGTACTCGTCTCAGATCAAGAGTCTTGGAATGTTTATCGATCGATCACTTGATTGAGGCAAACAAATCAGTCAAATTAGTCAGCGTATCCATGGATCTCTCTATTCAATAATAAATCTATTCAATATAAAAGTCAATAGAGCCCTGTACGGTCTGCGATTTATTAGGGCATGTACCACCGAGACTCTCCGCCGAAGACTAGTCGAGACGTTAGTTCAACCCCACTTGGACTATTGCGCGGTAGTGTGTCTTGATGCGGAACTGAAACAACGGACGCGACTGCAACGATTGAGTAATTCATGTGTGAGGTACATCTTTGGCGTAAGAAGGGATGAACACATCTCTCCTTACAGGGAACGCCTGTGCTGGCTGCGTCTGGACTCGCGTAGATTATACTTTGCAGCCATTCTGATGTATAAGATCGTGAACATGAAAGAGCCCGATTACTTAGCTGCAATGTTTACCAAGTACCAGCGCAGGCCGACCAGTCGGAGTGATGAGAGAGAACTCAACATCCCCAGAGTTCGGCTCAAAGCTACTGAATACTCTTTTCAGTATCGAGGTGCTAGGCTCTGGAACTCTCTTCCTCCCCTCTTGCGCCACTCACCATCACTATCATCCTTCAAATCTTCATTAAAACTTCATCTGCTCAGTCTCGACTCCGAAAGTACACCCATCATCCCAGCCGTTCTAAACTGAGTGCTTCCAGTAGGTCTTTGCACTTTAAATTTCTCTTTTTTTTCTTTCTTTTGATGTCACTTTTGACTCAACTGTTGACTGAATTGTGCATGAACTATGCACTTACCAAATGACGTGTCATATGCATCTGTGATAAATAATGTGATTTTGAATGACCTCGACCAAACACTTTTTTCTCTTTTCTTGCTATGCCTGTATCATAAGTACTAGTAATATATTTATATATATATATTTTTTCTTCTTGTTTACCAATGAGTAGAATTACGGCATCTCAAGAAATCTATATGAGTTGTACATGTTTTTGTATTTCTATGTTTTTGCCAAAAAGGCAGAATAAAGTGATATCTTATCTTATCTTATCTTATCTTATTCCTTGAGAGTTGCTGCTCGTAGTCTGGCTCGTCCGCTACGGCAACAGCTAGTTACTAGCTTAGTTCTGCCATATTTCGACTATGGTGCGGCGTTACTTACTGGGTTGAACAAAGAACGAGCCTTGAAACTCCACCGTTTGCACAATGCTTGTATCAGATTTATTTATGGTAACATCCCTCGACAAGCCAATGTCACACCCTACCGTGTGAGTCTTGGCTGGCTCTCCGCTGAAAGTCGCCGAGAGTACCTTCTCGGCTCACTTGCACTTGCCATTATTAAACACAATTAGCCGGTGTTTCTCAGATCCAAGTTTTCTCTTGCCAGTGAAAACCCTACTTTGCGACAGTCAGAAAGGAAGAGCAAAGCCTCTTTCACCTACAGATCTCCACGCACTGAAGCTCTGAATCAGTCGTTTACCATCCGTGCTTCACATCTCCTGAATAAACTCCCCTACCTTGACTTTGAAGCTAGTCTGAAGAGCCTGAAAGATGTTCTGCTAAATTTTCTACGCGATCGTGATAGCAAAGATTGGTTCGAGCGTGCTTTGCACGAAGGGCTAGAACCGATCCCGTCACCTCTCATCGGTATTCTGCAACAACCTACGTAGCCGGCACGTACTGTAGCCTGAATTGAGAGCTCTCCCGGCAAAAACGATGTCAATTCAATGGTCACATATCTAAATGTAAATACTTCTCAGTCTCCTCATTATTTATTCATATATTCATCATTCTCAATTTTATTATTAATCTATTAAGCTTGAGTCTTGGTATGTATACCTGTTATCTGAGCGAATGGGTTTTTAACCCCCGTCCTCAATAAAATTTATATCAATCGATCAATCTCTTTTACTCATTGCGTTTGAAAAGAGAGAATCGGGAGTGGGAGCGCTCCGAGCGCTCCGAACTAGCATAATCAGGTGAATTTAATGTGAGTCTTCCCACGACTTGGGATGAGTTTTCATCCGTGGGGATGTCCAGATTCAGCAAAGGAACACTCGAATCTCCTACCCGTCAGTATCGAGTAGTAGATTCACGTCCGCCAATTGTATTATAATCGAATCCTTCTCGAGATTTTTGACCACATAGCTAGGATTTCAGAATCGGACGTCCGAGGTTATCTCCCGATCCTTAGGCTATTGGATCACGTGTTGGTACTGGGCCGTTGTATGGTCACCATGCTTCTCGATACATGAGATCAGATTCTGCTTGTAAAGATGGCCAGGATAGAGATTCAATGCTGGAATCCCCTTGCAGTCAACACCTTCCCTTAGATTCACGCCCGAAAAGATTTGTAGTCCATTCCGTTATCAATAATTGTGATCACATAGCTAGAGGATCGTAGTTCTCGTGCCAAGAATATTGCTCGAATTTTCGGCCACTGAACACACTATGCTTAGGTTCGTGGTAAGGTGACCGAATAACGAGAGTTATCCCACTACTTAGGATCAGATTTAACCCGTGGGGATGTCCAGATTCAGCAAGGGAAAACTCAAATCTCCTAACCGTTACTACCGAGAAGTAGATTCACGCCCGTAAATCTATGAGAATAGGCTCCTCCTCGAGATTTATGATCACAGAGTTAAGAAAACATAATCGCACGTCCTGGGATATCTCCTGATCCCTAGGCTATTGGATCATGTAATAGTTCTGGGTGGTTGTATGGTCACCATGCTTCTCGGTACATGAGATCAGATTTCGCTCGTGAAAACAGTCAAAATAGAGATCTAACGCTTGAATCTCCTTGCAGTCATCACCCTCTCGTAGATTCTCGCCCGCAACGATTTGTAGTCCATTCCGTCTTTGAGGATTATGATCACATAGCTAGAGGATCAGAGTTCCAATCCCTAAGATATCGCAAGGTGCTCCATCCCACAAACACACAGTTGGCTTAGGCTTGTGGTATGCGTGATTTTCGCCCGTCAATACATGAGAATCGACTGCTTTTTAAGATTTCCGGTGACAGAGCTGAGATTTCAGTATCACACTCCCTAAGTCACTACCCAATCCCGCTGCTATCACATCACGCTCTGGTCATAGTCTTTGTGAAGTTGTCATGCTTCGCGCATGATGAGATGAGACTCCGCCTGGAAAATTGTCCAGAATAGAGATTCAGCTCTCGAATCTCCTTGCAGTCACCACTCTCTCGCAGATCCACGCCTGAAACTATTTGTGATCTATTCCGTGATCGAAAATTGTGATTACATACCCAGTGAATCGGGATTCCGATCAACAGGATATCGCTCGACCCCTCGGTCAATGAAGATACTTGGCGTATCCTCGTGGTCTGGTCCCGATGCCTTAATTCGGCTTACAATCCTGGTCACATTCTATCTCAGGAAATGATCATTGTCAAGAAACTACATCAAATTCACCATCACAGCCACCTACGCAATACGGTTCTGAGGCTGGGTGATCTGAGATTTGTGTCGAGTGATCTCGAGATATCAAGGACCCCCCCGCCGGCTCTTCCAGTTTTATCTAGTTCAACACGCGTCCTCGCTCTTGCAGCCACCCATTCAACACGATTCGGGAGCTGTGTAATCTCAAATACGTGCTTAGCGATGCCGAAATACTCCAGAAACAACCCCTACTCAACTCTCAAACTCCAATCTTGTTCAATTTGTGCCTCTACTCGACCCTACCACCCCCCCCCCCCCGAACCGCCCACGCAACATGACTTGGAGGCTATACGATCTCAAATTCGTGCTTAGCGACTCCAAAATACCCCAAAAACACCCTTACTCAAGTCTCGAGCTTCGATCCCGGTCAATTCGCGCCTCCGCCCCCGCAGCCGCCCACGCAACACGATTAGGAGGCAGGGCAATGTCATATTCGTGTTCAGCGACCTTGAAATACCCCAAAAACAGCCTCCACTCGACTTTTCGAGCTCGATTTTGATAGTCGCTTGCTCTCGACCCCGCAGCCTCTTACGCGATATGATCTCGAAATACGGCAATATGAGATTCGATCTCCATATCCTCGAAATATTTGGCAGACACTAGTCTCACGCGACCCAAGATTAATTTAGATTCATTCCATATAATTTGATTGCAGCCATGCACTATCGAACACCTTTTATCAACTATTCAAAGCGCGAGCCTCATGCTATGCGATGATGTTGATGTCAAAAAGCCGCTCCCGCCCCATATCTGGGCTCTCAAGATCATGTACTCGTTGCATCGAGTCAGCACAGCCTTATGATCCAGCTCCAGCGTTAGCTGCTACATTGATTGAAATGAAATGTAACTGTTGAGAATACAAGCCGTTATGATTTCTTTGTCAATCGCGCATTATCACTCTTTTGCATGCATTTATTTGCTTCTTGTATCGAAGGTTTCAGATAAAATGTTTCAATTACCAAAGTGATGACCTTTAAGCTACATCACACTCAAATTGTACATTTTCGATTCAGAATCGAACGCTGCAGACAAGCCTTTGTTGTTGTTCTAGATAACCTCATAACCTCCCATTTATCGGTATTTATTTGATTTATACTGAAAAAACTAGCCATTTTCCGTCTTCGAGCCCATTGAACTTTTTGTTCAGAATTTTGTGCTTGACAACATATTTCTTCCCCGACAAAATTAACGGAAAGCCAAAATCCTATCTCTCGGAGCGGGGTCCTTTGATTGGGACACTCCGGTAGATGGCGATCCGCTTCGAAAATGGTTAGACATTCAGCCTCAAATTCCGGAGCTAAGTAGGATTCGAGTTAAGCGTTGGTTAGGCACCCTGCAAGATACAAATTGGCAGTCCATGGGTTCGGCGACGCGTCTGATCGAGCTTACGCCGCGGCGATTTACTCAGTAATTCCTGGGAAATCAGCACAGCTGATCATGGCAAAGACGAGAGTCGCACCAGTAAAGTCACTTTGTATACCGAAACTTGAGTTGTGCGCTGCTGTACTCACCGTGAAACTCGTCAAACACGCTTTAGCCGACTTGCAGAGCAAACCTTCCGCTATTTTCTGTTGGTGCGACAATAAGACGGTTCTGGAGTGGTTACCTGATGAACCTGATTGCTGGCAAACCTTCGTGGCTAATCGCGTCAGCTTCATTCAAACATCGCTACCCGGAGCAACTTGGAGTGACGTCGTTTCCGAAGATAATTCCGCGGATTGCGCAACCCGGGGGATATCTGTAGACGAATTGCACGGCTCGAAACTTTGGTGGAACGGTTCAGAATGGCTTCTTAGACCTCGGGAATCATGGCCCTTATTTTCGGTTGAATCGGTAGCTGATGCAGCTCAAGCGGTACTTGCGGTTGAAGAAACTGAGCCAGAGCCTCATGTACTCCTCCGTTTAGGAAAATTCAGCTCTTTCGCAAAAGTCATTCGAATTCTAGCGTACATGTATCGATGGCGGTTCAATGCTCGACGCAAGCCCAAAGATCGAAACAGAGGTGTTTTTGATTGGTTGGAAATCAAATTCGCAAGAATCTCTCTTTTCAGAGTTATACAACGTCAGCACTTCGTAGCAGAAATTAAGATTCTCGAGTCAAAGTCAAACAAATTTCCAAAATCGAGCGACATTCGTCGTCTCTGGCCATTTCTGGATGGAAAAAGTACTTCGCGGGTTGACGGTAGACTGCAAAACACTCCACTTTCTCATAGCGAAATCCATCCGGTAATTCTCTCGAGTCACAGCTCCTTCGTCAAAAATATGGTGGGAGAAATACACTGAACCACATTGCACGGTGGCATTCAATTAATGGTTAGTGACATTCACAGATGGGCATGGATTCCGCCGCTTACCAGACTGGTGCAGAGCACGTACAAAAGTTGCGTGACTTGCGCGCGTTTTGCAGCTCGGCCGCTTGAACAACAGATGGCTCCATTACCCTCAGTCAGAATCACCTCGCGAATGCCTTTTGAGGTAGCAGGCGTAGACTTCGCGGGCCCAATCAAAGTTTTATTCTCTCGCGGCAGATGAGCAAAGTCGACAAAAGGGTATTTTTGCATCCTCGTATGTATGTTCACCAGAGCTACGCACGTCAGATCTCACGTCCACAGCTTTTGTAGCAGCCGTGCTCAGGTAAGTGTCTCGTCGCGAACGCTGTACGACCCTATGTTGCGATAACGCGAGAAACTTCGTCGGCGCGGAAGCAGAAATTAAGAAAATGTTCACTCAGGCATCGGCCCTCTCAAAAGAAATCGCGGCGCAGCTTGCTCCCGAAAGTATCACGTAGAATTCCTCACCCGCACGAGCCCCTCATTTTGCAGGACTGTGGGAGGCTGCAGTTCGAAGTTTCAAGTATCATCTGAAACGCGTGGTCGGAGATGCTTGCCTCACTTTTGAGGAGTATACGACCCTGAGTAGTCAAATCGAAGCTTGCCTAAACTCTCGGCCTCTTTGCCCTTTGAGTACTGATGGGAACGATTTGAATGCTTTGACCCCAGGCCATTTTTTGATTGGCCGCGCTGTCACGGCATTGCCCGAACCATTCGATAACGTTGACTTACACCCTTCTCCTCAGTGCAGGTGGAGGCAAATTCAAAGGATGCGCAACAATTTCTGGGATCGTTGGCGTAAAGAAGTGATGCATCACCTCCAACAACGCGGTAAATGGCTCAACGTCCAGGATCAAATCAACGTCGAAGATCTGGTGCTCGTAAAAGACGAGCTGACACCTCCAACCAAGTGGCCTATGGCTCGTGTTGTCGCCGTCTACCCTGGCAAAGGTGGGCTAACTCATGTGGTCGATGTGAGGACCGCGACCACCACCTATTGCCGAGCCTTGTGCAAGCTCATCAAGTTACCAGTCGACCCAGATGACCAGGATGGTCACTAATATCAGATGTTCAAGAGATCCAGGCAACTTCATCGTCAGCTGAAGAATAATGGTTTGAGTCCGCGTACTTTCGACAGCCATCACACAATTTCCTCGTTTTACACCCGCGAAATTAGCCAAGGCACTTGCGTCGTATCCGTCAAGTAATTTTGCAATTCCTCGTAGAATCATTGAGATCAAACAAGTCGAGTATTAGCCCTTGGCCTATTCTCAATATGCTGCGTAAGATGAGGGATGAAGCCTCGTATAAATTTTTTTATATTTTTTCTAACTTAGAATCATTTTAAGGAATGCAACTTTTTTGTGATGAACTTTTCCCCCCTCCGTCCATAAATAGTTAAAATTGTGATTTTGACTCAGTAGCCTAAAAGCTCTATAGAGCAGAATTTGAATGATGTGAGTTTATAGATTTTTGTTGTGCTATATGCACCTTGGGATGTTGATCATCCAGAATTTGTATGTTTTCTGTTTTTAAATTATTTCTGCTGGTAGATCCAGACTTAAATGTTTATTCAGTAGTATAATCAATTCACGATCTCTAGCAAGTCATCTGACAATGAACTGATTTTTTTATTCATTTTGTCATTTTTCGACTGATTAGTTCTAAATTTGACTGATTTCACAAATTTGTTATTAAGTTGGATGTGCACCGTAGGATCATTCATTTGAAAATGTTAAAATCTTGTTCGTATATACTTTTTCGATTTGGTCATCGAGCTGCCGGTAAAATTCAAATCCCTTCCTGCTTTGTGGAATTAATTTTCCAAATTGCGATTTTCAATCGACTATTTAGAACTTTTCATTCGATTCAATTTCTGTCATTTCGTTATTATCAAATCGAATTGTTCGCACGCTCTATGAGGCTGACTTCCGCGACCCTTATCGAGTCTTCCATATTGTTTCGAATGCAAATTTTAGTTGTCAAATCTGATTTGCTCGGTATGATCAAGCAAAGGGGGCGGAATGTTAAGCCGGCGAATATTCGAGGGAAATTCAGTAGTTGAAGCACGGTGCGATGACCCGCGATTTCCCCTCGATGTCACGCGAGTGACATCATTTAAATCTCATTGGCCGAATTGGCACCTGATGATTTTGTCATCCGCCCTGCTCTTCTCTGTGAGTCTCTGTCGCAGCTCGAAATTCGACAGTTAGCCACAGTCCGGCAAGCAGCAAACATCAGCTGTGCTGCTTGCATACATTCAAATATTCACCGCGCCGGTGCCATCCTCGCGACCGCGTCTTCCCGGTCCCTTAACTTTCCGCGCCGCGCCCACACTCGCGCCTCAATCTTTTCCACAATAATGTGCTTACACTTTAAAAGAGAATATATTCTCAATTTATTTTATCAGCATAAAATCAGTGAGTGATCATTCAGTGACACCTCACCACGCTTCCACATCCTTTAAATATCCGGCACAAGTGATCCACATGCAGGGCTCCAGGGTTCCATTGGAACACCCTGTCCCAACACCACACTTGTGTTGTCTTGTCGGTGACGAGACCAGGTATATCTTCCCCTCTTACAATTAGTCTATTTCTCTCAACATAACCGAATTTCCTCGTCACCGGCCAGGACAAGTTAATTTCTTGGTTGTCACTCCCTTCTTCCCAAAATGAGCAGGCCGAGTCCATTATTCTTGCTGTCAGTCTGGCGAAGTGGTCAAGGTATCCATTCCTGGTTCGAGTATCCTCTAACGTCACCAGATTCGATTTATCTTGTCCGTGACCAGGCCAAGAATATTCCTTGTTTGTCGGTCTCTTTTCCTTAACATAACCAGAGTTGAGTTGACTTGTCAGTGACCAGGCTAGTTTATTTCCTGCTTTGTCAGCCTCGCATGGTAGTCCAGGTATCCAGTTCTCGTTCATGTTTTTTTTTCAACGTTAACAAACTTGAATATTCATGTCATTGACAAGAGCAAGTTGATTTTCCCGGTTTTCAGTATCTTCCTATCAAAATATCCAGACATGACTTGCCTGGTCAATGACAGGGCCGATTTCATTCTTCGCGTTGTCTTTCTCGAAAGGGAGTCGAGTTATTAATTTCGTTCTATTTCTGTTAACTTATCCATATTTGATTTATGTTGTCTGCGACCAGGTCAAATTCATTTTTGGCTTCGTCAGTGTCATGAGGGAGTCAAGGTATGCAGTTGTCGATCATTATTTCGCTCAATGTAACCACACTTGAGTTATCTTGTCTGTGACCAGACTCAGTACATTTTTCACTTATCAGTCTCTTACTCTCAATATAACCACACTCAAGTTGTCTGGTCCGTGACCAGGGCAACTTAATTTGTTGGTTATGAGTATCTCTTCATTAACATAACCAGACTCGTTTTGTCTCGTCACTGAACAAGACAAGTTTATTTCTTCGTTATCAGTCCCTTTCCTTCAAAATAACCAGAATTCAGTTGTCTGGTCAGTGACCAGCCCGAGGTTATTGTCTTCGTTGTCCGTGTCGCGGGGGAGTCAAGTTATGCATTTCTTCGTGATGATTTTCTTCAATGTAACCAGACTTTCTTTGTCTCTTCTCACACGAGACGAAATCATTTTCTTGGCTCTCAGTCTCTCCTCCTCTACATAACCAGACTTAAGTTTGGCTCTTCAGTGAACAGGCCGACTTCATTTTTCTGGTTGTCAGTCTACCAAAATCGTCGAGCTATACATTTCTCCGTGATGGTTCCTCTAACGTCACCTGACTCCATTTGTCTTGTCCGTGACGAGGCCAAAAATATTCCTTCTCCATCTGTCCCTTTTTCTCAATATAACCAGAGTTGAGTTGACTGGTCAATGACCAGGCCGAGTTTATTTCCTGCCTCGTCAGCCTCGCAAGGTAGTCGAGGTATCCAGTTGTCCTTGATGTTTTTTCAACGTTAACATCATTTTTTGCGTTGTCAGTGTCACGAGGTCAAGGTATGCTTTTGTAAGTTATGATTTTGCTCAAAGTAACCAGACTTAAGTTGTCTTGTCGGTGACCAGACTCAGTAAATTTTTCGCTCGTCAGTCTCTTCCTCTCAATATCTCAAGTTGTCTCGTTTATGACCACGCCAAGTTCATTTCTCTGTTCTCAGTGTCTTTTTTCAACATGAACAGACTTCAATAGTCTTGTCATCTATCAGGCTGAGTATATTCTTTGCGTTTTCAGTCTTGCAAGGGAGTCAATGTATCCAGTTCTTTGTGATGTTTTTTTCAACGTTACCAATTGTTATAGTTTTCGATAATGAATAAGATTCGATTTCTTGATGTCCACCTTTCTTTCTTCCTTATCATTGACATTCTCGATTCGAATTTCCCGAAAAGTTTTTGACCCTCACTATTTCTAAGTTCTCAGATTGAATAAGCATCAAATAATCTTCGAGATCACGATTTCAATGTTTTTTTCGCATTCGTCTTTGAAGGGGCTGGGCAACTCAATCAACCTCCTATCAACAGTAGCCGCAACGATTGTCAACTAGTCAGTTAGAACCGAGTCATTCCACTGTTGCGACAACATACTCTCAAACTACAACATATCATCACCACCATCAGCCTACTAAACATCCTCAGCATTAATCTAGTGGTGATCTACATCAACGCAAAACGTTTAATTCAGCATAAATTCCAGAAACTGTTCCCTGAACAGTATACATTCACCTACACTTAAGAGCAAAATGATAAATGGTACTTCATTCGTGAGACTCGAATATTTATCGAACATTATAATCGGAATCAATTCCCTGTGGTAACATAATGTATGAATTAAAGTCAGAGTTACGCAAGAGAAAATAACGAAACTTGCAAGAAACTTGCACTCTTCGTAGATGATGATAGTATAATCTAGATCATAGATCGGTATCCTTCTTGATCTTTTCAATCAGATGAGCCCAGTAATGTGGAGAAGGTTATTGATCATGAAAAATCACAAAAAATCCTAGAACAAAGGAATGTCTGAGTTCTCAATTTTAAGAATAGTATACGATTATCTTAGGGATATATAGAACAATATTGAGGATCAAGATGTTGGGGGAAAGCGAGGGGACAAGCTAACTTTTGCTTCCGTCCCCGCACTTTCCGACTCAGAACGTAAATATAAGCACAATACAATTTTCAATATACCGTTTATCATGGAGAAATCGAAACTCGGAAGCATTGAAAAATTAACACACGGATTTGATTTTGCAATGATAAATTAGTTGAAAGAAAAACGTGCCAATAGTGATACCACAATACATGATCAGTTTTGGTTTAACAATATAGAGAGTTTAGTAGTAATACTTTTTCGAACTTCGAGATTTCAAAAATATTCTGTAAGATAGATGGATCTGACAATAGTGTAATAGTTAGATGAAATTATCAGACACAGAAGATGATCATGGAAAGGTGGTATGGGAATCCACTTACACATTGGAATTTTTCGAATTGAATCATTGAATTATAATATTCGTGATTTCCAGATAAGAAGGAGAGAAGGATAAGATCTGTGATTGGAGGGAGAATTGAAGAATGCAGTTGAAGATCGAGATTTGAGATGATTAAAGAAATTGTTGGTGTATGTCAGATATTAATACTTCAGAAATTGGAGGGGTTGAGAAGATTGAATGGATTGAACGTTATTGCTGAGGTTGGTTTTGACTAATCAATGAGTAATGTGATCATTTTTCAAGATATTTTGAAAAAATGAAATTTCTATGAAGTTTTCATGAATGATGACCTGCGGCTGTGATGCGGCCAAGGGTAAGGGTGTGGTTGGGGTGAGGGTACGCCAGAAGGTGCGGCAGGTGTACGGCGAAGTGAGGCTTAAGGTTAAGTGTGGGGGTAGGGTGCGGCTGAATTGCTGCTAAAGATGCGGGCGGGGGTGGGGAGGGGTGCGGCTGAGGTGCAGATTGGGGTGCGGCTAAAGGTGCGGCCGAGGGTGCGGAGGGGTGGGGCTGGGGTGCGGCTTGAAATGCGGCTCCAGGTGCGGCCAGGGTGAGGCTTGGGGGGCGGCTAGGGTGCAGCCGAGGGTGCGGAGGGTTGGGGCTGGGGTGCGGCTTCGGGTGCGGCCGGGGTGAGGCTTGGGGTGCGTCCGAGAGTGCGGAGGGGTGGGGCGGGGGTGCGGCTTGAGGTGCGGCTAGGGTGCGGCTTAAGCGTCTGAAGGACGCTTCGTCGTGCGCCTCCCTTTCACACAAAATACTCATGAAGCTTCGTTTTCTGAATCTAGGGACGTTGCGGTCGCATGCTTACTACGATCTGAGAAAAAACGACAACGAGATTCGAAGTTGGATGGAGCATACACCGAGTTCATGGAACAGTACGAGTCACTGGGTCACATGAGACGCACGCAGCCACCAGATGGGTCAAAACCAACGCCATCTTACCTGCCTCATCACTCTGTTTTTCGTAAGGACAGCGACAAAATTCGAGTCGTTCTGGATGCTTCGCACAGAACAGGTAATGGTAACCAAACTTCAGGATGATTTAACATTGGTATTTATTCGTTGGAGATTTTTCAAGTATGGATTTTGTACTGACATAGTTGAAATGTTCAGACAAATTTTGGTACATCCGGATGATGTAAATTGGCAGAGGATTGTCTGGCGGCCATTGAGGCAAGAGGAAATCTTGGATTGTGTTTTACTCACGGTCACTTACGGAACAGTTTGTGCGCCATACCTGGCCATTAGAGTTCTCCTTCATTTGGCTGAAAGGGACTAGGCGGTTAAGCATGGTGAAGTGGACCTTGTCAGATATGGCCCCGAAAATATTTTTCCCCACTTTCTAACACCAAATGATGGGGGAAGCAAAGGTTTGTAGGTCCCAAAATCGCCCCTGTTTTTTACGGCACCCCAGAAACCCTCTAAAAAACGGTAAAAATCGATGTTCCTCCTATCAAATCGCATTCTGACGCATTTCAACGAATTGATCTGAAAATTTCCTGACATACTCTTGGAATGTGGTCGATCATGAAGAAAATATTTATATTCCGACAACTCTCGATTGAGGCTCTAAAAAAAATTCTTCGAAACTTCAAAGTCAATTTTCTTATGTAAATTGGAAAGAACTATGTTGGAAAACCATTGCATCGTGTTTATCAGGTTATTTTGCATCAAAAACGGGTATTTTTGGGATTTTTTAGGTGGTGGAACATGGTCAAAAATCTAAAAAACCCTTTCCGAAGCAAATTTTGATTCAGTAATTTTCATCTTCTGCGCATGCGCGTCCTTCTACATCTCTGAAAGTATTCTTAATCGATAGCTGATGCAATTTCCTTCAAAATGACCCCTTGAGGAAGTCAATTTGATGCAGTAAAACCCGAGATCTAGCTAGTTTAAAAAATGGAAAAATCCAAGGTACCAAATCCGTGTGAACATGTGTTTTCGATGTAATTTCTGACGTAGAAACCGAATCCGTGGTCAGTTTTGTTCCAAACCTTCAAAATTTTTGATGACACTCAAAAAACCGACTAGAGGGTGTATGGCCATTTCCAGCCTTTTTCTACACATTTGAGATGTATGATGAGCAAAGGTTTGAACTTGCCGCATAGAGGATGCAAGTACATTTTCCTTTGTATTTTGACCAGCTGACGAGAATAGCGATGGTTTTGAGGCACAGAAATAACTCGAGAGAGAGATATAAGGTGCATGATGCAGTTTTCTCTGATGAGATCATAAAACAAAATATAGCTCCATCAGCCCAAATCTGACTCCCAACTCATTCCCAAGCCTCGAAGTCATCGGCATCATCATCAGCTGGTCAGAATACAAAGGAAAACGTACTTGCATCCTCTATGCGACAAGTTCAAACTTTTGACTATACTCATCATACATCTCAAATGTGTAGAAGAAGGCTGGAAATGGCCGTACACCCCCCGGTCGGTTTTTTGAGTGTCATCAAAAATCTTGAAGGTTTGGAACAAAACTGAGGATTCGGTTTCTACGTCAAAAATTACATCGAAAACACATGTTCACATCTTTGAAACAGTCCGACTCAAAATTCGCACTTTTCGGGCCCATTGAAGGAGCCACGGCTTCACGGATTTGGTACGTTGGATTTCTTCATTTTTTTGACCAGCTAGATCTCAGGTTTCACTGCATCAAATTGACTTCCTCAAGAGGTCATTCTGAAGGAAATTGCATCAGCTATCGATTGAGAATACTTTCAGAGACGTAGGAGGACGCGCATGCGCAGAAGATGCAAATAACTGAATTAAAATTTGCTTTAAAAACGATTTTTTGCACTTTTGACCATGTTCCACCACCTAAAAAATTCTAAAAATACACGTTTCCGATGCAAAATAACCTGATGAACACTATGCGATGGTTTTCTAACATAGTTCTTTCCAATTTACATGAGAAAATTGACTTTGAAGATTTGAAGAATTTTTTTTAGGGCCTCAATCGAGAGTTGTCGGAATGAGAATATTTTCTTCATGATTGACCACATTTCAAGAGTATGTCAGAGAATTTTCAGATCAATTCGTTGAAATGCGTCAGAATGCGATTTCATAGAAGGAACATCGATTTTTAGCGTTTTTTGGAGGGTTTCTGGGGTGCTGTAAAAAACAGGGGCGACTTTGGGACCTACAAACCTTTGCTTCCCCCATCATTTGGTGTTAGAAAGTGGGGAAAAATACTTTCGGGGCCATATCTGACAAGGTCCACTTCACCATGCTTAACCGCCTAGTCCCTTTACAAAGAACAGTTTCCTATCGCTGTTCTCATTATCCTATATCGTCGATACATGGATGATTTGTTTGGGGGGGGGGGGATACTCTTTCAGTCGCATTGGAAGCTCGAGATCAGCTGCTTTTCTATCATGTCGTGCGCATGTATGGAACTTGGAAAGTGGTCAGCAAATCACTCGGATTTGCTGAGGGGGCTCTCTTCGGAAATCTCAGGTGACATTTCGATAGAACTCGACGATGTTGTCTCCATACTTGGATTAAAATGGTCACCGCACGATCATGAATTATTTCTCGTATATCCATGCCCTCTGCTCCTGATACGGTTACTAAAAGAACTATACTCTCAGAAGTAGCTCGGTTATTCGATCCTCTTGGTTGGTTAGCTCCGTTTTTGATACAAGCTAAAATTTTGTTGCAGAACATGTGACATTCGAAAATTGATTGGGACACTCCTGTCGTTGGAGGAGTACTCGCGGAACGGCTAGAAATACGGTCACAAGTTCCACTTTTGTCGCAAGTTCGCGTGTCTCGCTGGTTGGGTACTCTGAACAGTTCAAATTGGGAACTTCGTGAGTTTGCAGACGCGTCGAAAAGGGCTTATGCGGCCGCTGTTTTTTGGTTATTCCAGGAGAAACTTCAAACTTGATTATGGCAAAAACGAAAGTCACGCCGGTTAAAACGCTGTCCATGCCTAAGCTTGAGTTGTGTGCTGCAGTTTTGTTGGTTGAATTAGCGGAACATGTGATGAATAATTTGGAAGTTCGGCCATCAGCTGTTCATTGCTGGTCAGATTCGAAAGTTGTCCTGGATTGGCTCAATGGTCACCCTTCAAAATGGGAGACTTTTGTGGCCAATCGAGTGAGTACGATTAGCAGCACTCTTCCTGATGCTGTATGAAGGCATCTTTGTTCAGAAGGAAATTGCGCCGATCGCGCAACCCGGGAAGTGACTGCGAAAGAACTTTTAAATTTGAACATTTGGTGGTATGGTCCTAATTGGATAACTCAATCGAAAGATGAATGGCCGTGTGCGCAGAAGCGCTAGCTCATTTGGTTGAGGAATCGTCACCAGTTTTAGGACACCTTCAAAAGCATGTCAGTTCTTTTTCAAAAATAGTTCGCAACGTTGCATATATGTTTCGATGGGAATTCAATGCTTCGCGCAATTCTGAAGATCGTCGCAAATCCTTCTTGAGTCCTATAGAGTTGAACGCAGCTCAAGTTGCATTGTTCAAGTCCATTCAAAGGCAGCACTTTGCTCAAGAAATCTCAGGTTTAGAGAAAGGGAAAAACTTAACGAAGAAAAGTGACATCCGAAGATTCCTACCATTTTTAGATGCTCGTGGGGTTTTGAGAGTTGGTGGACCCCTTCAAGATGTAAACTTGTCTAACAACGAAATACATCCAGTTATTTTGTCGAGTAGAAGCATCTTTGTTCAACGTTTGGTCGAGGAGTTACACAGAGATTTGTTACATGGGGGAGTTCAGCTTATCTTGAGTGATTGATATAGATGGGCGTGGATACCCCGAGTGCAACATGTAGTTCAAAAGGTTTATCGTAATTGTGGGAAATGTACTCGGTATGGTGGTAGACCGCTCATACAGCAAATGACCCCATTACCAGCGGATAGAGTTACTCTAAAGTATGCCTCTCGAGCTTGTGGCATCGATTATGCAGGACCAATATCTGTTCTAGTTTCTCGTGGAAGGGGTGCTAAAACGACAAAGGGATATTTTTGCATTTCCGTTTGTATATTCATGCGAGCAAGTCGCGTTGAAACCGTTTCAGATCTCACCACTCCAGCATTCTTAGCCACAGTTCATAGATTCGCTGCGAGACGAGGTAAATGCACAGATATATATTGCAACAACGCCAAAAACTTTGTAGGTGCTTAAAGAGAGCTTCGGCAATTATTTGACTCAAGTCACTTGGCACTTTTCACCGCCTCGCGCACCTCACTTTAGAGGTTTATGGGAAGCGGCGGTGCGCTCATTCAAACATCATCAGAAGCGAGTAGGGGGTGACTCTAAGTTCACTTTTGAAGGATTGCAAACTCTTAGCTCTCAAATCGAAGCATGCCTAAATTCTAGACCGCGTTGCCCTTTGTCACCTGAAGGAACTGATTTGGTTGCCCTTATTCCGGGACATTTGCTCATTGGTAGATCTATGACTGCTTTACCTGAACCATATAACGATTCAGAAGTAACACAGTCTCCTCAGTGCAGACGGAGAGCCATACAACGCATGAGGAATGATTTTTGGAATCGATGGCGTATGGAAGTCATGCATCATTATCAACTGAGGTCCAAATGGCTAACAGTACAAGAGCAACTCCGAGTGGGAGATCTTTTACCTGGTAATGGCAAGAGGGCAGCATGTGGCAGCCCGTCGCCACACAAGAGAAGAAGAAGAAGAGTGGGAGATCTCGTGTTGGTGAAGGACGAGCTTACGCCACCAACAAAATGGCCCATGGCAAGGGTCACTGCCGTCCATCCAGGAGCTGACGGATTGGTGCGCGTGGTCGATCTCATACCGCCACCACAACACTTCGTCGGACACTCTGCAAGATCATCAAGCTGCCCGTAGATCCTGGGGAAGAGGGCAGGGAACCCTCAGGTCAACCCGAAGAAGAAGCCAAGGAACAACAAGAAGAATCATGAAAGATAACCGCGTAATCTCGACACTTCACTACACACTTTTTCTTCCCGCGACACCCGCGAATCATACGTCGTTCGTTTGGCCCCAATTTTGTGTAATTGTTTCCGTAGAGCTTCATTAGAGTCATAATAGCGTATTTGTCAAGTGGAATCATGGCGAAACCGACGCGGAGAAGGGATTAGAATGATTTGTCTACCTTCAACCACTATTTTTTCTAACTTAGAGTCATTCCGACGCCTACAATTTCCAAATAATTGAGTTCGTATCTTTTAATCATGTCCTAAAATTGGACCTATTCACTATGTTGTTTGACTGTTGTCAATTCTGAGACAAATGTGTCTCGTGCAATGTTTTGTTGTTGATTGATTTTATTTTCGATAGTTGCGTTGGTAGCTGATCACTATGCGTGATGTTGTTCGTTCAAATTGATCAGCTTAACCACTCGAGTTTGATCTTATCATGTTGAGAAAGATTGGAGTAGAATGCTCATTTTTCTTGAGATTTTATCAACGCGTGGAGCTCGATTGAATTTAATTTCATTGAATTTCAAATGTTGATAGTTTTCACTTTATTCAGTATTATCGGCCATTGTCGGATGAAATCATTCGTAAGATCATTTATGATCAATTGAGGCGTCAATCATTCAGTTTTTTCTATGATTACGTGGTGATTTATTCAGGTTGACGACTCTGTCTTTTTGTTTCGTATTCAATCACGGTTGTGAAATTTTGAATGTTTTTGCCTGAAACATCAAGTTTTTCGAATATTTCGTCCTCCGAAATTCACCTGGTTCGAGATGAGTTGATAAATTCATGTAGTGAAAATTCCTTTTTTTGTTGCGTGCTACGAGCGAGCAAAGGAGGTGGAATGTTCGGGAAAGTATGTTGTATCCGGATATATTTCTAGAGCTTCCGAGAACGAGAGAGCCAAGGCAGAGCAATGAACTTTTCTCTCCTTAAAATCGCATGATTTTGATGCCTGCCGATTGGTACATTCAAAATTCCTAGAAATTTGGCAACATTGCTCTCCCTCAGTCCCTCTCGGCCTCGACGACGATCTCGCTCCGGCGAACCGGCAGTTGACCGCCGACCGCCGAGCAGGCTAATTATTGTAAGCCTAGCTCAAACTCGCAATTTCAAGTTCCGC
Source organism: Eretmocerus hayati (assembly GCA_029851415.1). Classification (NCBI taxonomy): domain Eukaryota; kingdom Metazoa; phylum Arthropoda; class Insecta; order Hymenoptera; family Aphelinidae; genus Eretmocerus; species Eretmocerus hayati. The sequence continues at coordinate 48,653,150 of CM056744.1, forward strand.
GAGCTCCATCGCATTTTCTTCGCGAATTGATCTCTCCGCGTCGCGATTTCACCCCTCACTTCCCTTGCACCTTTTTCCTTTAACCAAATGTAGTGACACGGAAAGTGAAGAAATTCAACAGTTCATTCTCACAGAAATCGAGAGTTATAAATTTACGCTTCCACTGCCCTGGCCTCGAGCGCCCTATCGCAATCTTATAATTAATATTCTGGGCTTCACCCAATCAGGAGATATACATGCATTCTTCATTCAAGGTCAAGAATACCCATGAATTGGCTTCGTGTAAGCCCATCCGATATGTCTCTTCCATGTATGCGACCCGCAGGTCGCATTTTGTCAGAGATTTGATCGTTTTTTTCATTGCTAACTCTACTTCACATTATACCGCCGGGCGGCGTAACCTCCCTGACAGGTGCTGGATTTGAGCAAATCATTCTATCACACAGTTGCGGCAGTTGTTCATGTCACTGTGGTGCATCACCATGTAGGTATTTGTTTGGAAATCGATAGCGGAGTAACGGCGTTTTGGCCATACAAAGGCAAACCTTGTTCTGGAATTGTTGAAATTTTGTAGCACTTGTAACGATGATGCCTCATAAAATGTATCACCGGCAAAGTCCAACAATGGAATTGATATTGGATGTACCAAAGTACGTTCCACCAAAAATATTAAAATCTTAGGAATTTTTGTGATCTCGATGAGAGATTTGTCGTTTTCTGTGCGAGGAAATTCTGTTCCACGCAACGCGTTTTTGATTAGGCTTTCCGAATTTCTGATCAACTCTGGTGGTGGAAGTTCCGCACGGATCATTTCTTGCACGCCCATGAGTACTGCTTCTGTAAATATTTGTATATCCGATCTGGATTGATTGACGCTTTCTTGCAACAATTTTATGCCGACGTTTCACATGAATCACGTATCGATTGAGTTTGAATGTTTCTCTAACTTTATGATTCCAGATTGTAATTATAAAATTTTCCGTGAGCTCTTGCCAAGTTCAGCTTCAATCAATTCAGTTTGGTTGGCGAGTGACTGAGCCACATTTTTCGTATCATTAGCTCTTATTTCGATAATATTTCCCAGTTCTTGCTCAGTTCCCTCGTGTAGAGTACCAAAAATTGTTTCCATTTCACTTCCCATGAAAGGCATCCATGATCTCTTCTCCCGCTTTGTTCATGTACCGGTCAGCATATCAATGGTGCGTTCTGCTTCGTCCCGTGTTTCGTTGATCTATCGATGTACCAGGATCGACTGTGGAGTGAAGACTGCCCCGTGCCTGTGGCGCTGAGTGTTGACCATGCCCCGAGCAGATTTTCCGCCGTTGTCCCAAATTGTGATATATCGATCGGGTTGATAATTTTCCACGATGTGCTTGTGGTTGACAACGGGGCAATGCGCTCGACCATGAGTTCTGGTGCGTTATCCAGGAAGGTGATCAATTAGTTTGGCCCATCGCCGCTCGCACTCGAGAATTTTGTAGAATTCTCAGATTCTTTGTCAAAATTCTTTTTGATGATTAAATATGATGAATCCGTGGTACGTCTCTCATCTCTGGGCCGGATTTCGTCATGGCCAGATACGAGAGCGCGTCCTTGGTGATTCGATTTTTCGATTTGTGACTCGTTCATAAGGAATTGCATGTGATTTGATGTTTTCCGTAGTGGAATTTTTCTGCTTCCAATGAGATTCGAGTCGCCTCAGGAGCACGTCTCCGGGCCGGATTAATTTCTGGACCAGAGTGAGTGGCCTGAAGTGTCGACTCGTTGTCTTGCGAGATGAAGCATAGGATGTTTGCGTTTTGGATTCTAAAGTTGGCTTCAGCCTCTCCCACTTTGACGTCTGTGCACCTTTTGATTTGGTCTATTCTCGCCTTCTTCCTGGAGTTGCCATTTATTAGAGAGACACTTTTCGTTCTGTAATTTATATCCAAAATTTCAAAAGGCCCTGTGTATTGAGGGCTCATTTTATTCGAGGCTGGTAATTTTAGTTCATGAACAAGTTCGCCTTCACGAAAATGGTGGGAATTGACCTTCATATTATAATAGTAGCTCGCGCGATACTTAGAGTAATTGGCGTAAAGAGCAGCGAGGCATTGTATTCGTCGTATTATGAGTAATTTTGTAGATTTTTCGTCCTTGATGTTTAATATATGAGTTGATTATTTGGTCGTAGTTCCGTCAGCCTGTCAGCGATGAAATCATCGTACGTTCCCATGCTGTCGCTGGGACTATGTAGGTTGAGTGTTCGAAATTTTTGTCCGAGCAGCAGGGTGAAGGATGGATATCCAGTGCTTGCGTTCTCCATCGCGTTCACGCTGAATTGAGCTAGAGGTAGAACCAAGTCCCAGTCCGCGCGGTCCTTGGCGAGAGCTCTGAGGGATCCCGTGAGTGTGGCGTGCATCCTTCTTATCATCCCATCACTCTTGGGAGAATAAGGGCTCGTATGGAATTTTCCGATCCCGAAGATGTCTGCAAGTTCTTTCAAAACATTATTAATGAAATGTCAGCCCTGATCACTCAGTAATTTCTTTGGTGGACGAAAGCAACAGATGACCTCTTCGAGAAGGCCTCTTACCACTCCATGAGCCGTCGCCAGCCATTGATACAAGGATAACGGATCGTGTTAGTTGATTTGGACTGATAATACGTACTTATAAACACGTCGCGATTGATAAGGTGGTTGATAAAGATTTATTGCGATTTTATCGAACGATCTCGCCGGTGTATCAGTGAGTCTCAATCGCATACGTATTTTTTATCGAACAAATTTATCGATACCGCAATCGTCACACCGTTCAACGATGGATTTCAAATCTTGGCGCAATGATTTCCAGAAATATGAGTGATTCAATTCAGACATAGTTTTGTTTATGCCCCAGGTGACCACCATGCGCTGACGCGTGAAATTCCTCTATCAACTCCAATCTGTCATTCGCCGGAGGGACTTCGGGATTGTGTCGAAAAATCACTGGTTTGATAGGTGTACCTTCGAAAGTTTCCCCGAATATTTCGATGATTTTAGCCCATGAAATAGATGATACTATTTGAGTATCCTGAATGATGCCAATGCTCTTCAATCATCTCTTTCGGACTAAATTCTTCAAATTTCTGAGCGCTTTGTTGATATAAGCTTGCAGTGGTTTCTTCTCGAAGTAGTTTTTGTTAGAGGCCGCGTATGTGAAAATTTCCCACGATTCGAATTCATGCGCATCTAATAGGAAAATTACCACCGCCCATAGTTTTGGCGTGTATGTAGTCTCTTTCTAATAGTGATGATATCGCATCTATGATTATGTAGCCATGATTTGACGTGAAAACGCTAAGTCTCCTCTATAGCAAAAAGGATGTTCGTCTACCGCGTGAGTTTTTTGCAGAGGCGGCGCTTCTCCGTTGTCGCCGAGTGCCCAGGATGGCTTTTCACGAGGTGGGCGAGCTTGTGCCACTTGGTGTTCGTCGAGCGTCGATGAGTGCGCTTTTGCTTGCGATTTTTGCCCAAGGGGTTGTTGCTGAGGTTGCGAATTCTTCAAAGTACTATCTCCTGAACCCGGGATTTCCACCGTTCCGGGCGATTGCTCGGATCCGTTTCCATCAACCTCGCAGTTATTCACTTGCAACTCGTTGGAATTTATGCTTGCCTCACTTTAAGTGGGCAGCAGCGGAGTAAAGTGCTGATTAGGCTTGTCCAAATGCAAATGGATTATTTTTTCATTAACAATCGCATGAATTTGCGCATTCGATATTGCATCTATCTCTTCCAAATGGTGGACGCAAACATTTTTATTGTATAGGCGCGAGAACAAGAATATGCAGTCATCATTTCCGTAATCGGTATCAGTGGTCAAAATTCTTACCGTTGCTTCAGCGTCTGTGCATAATTGCAAAAAATGGCTGCCTGCGTTTAATTCTTCAGCGCGCACTACCAGCGCGTCAATTCCCAAATTGCAACATCTTATCAATGACCAGAATAGACATTTTCCAATTGGTTCGTTCGGAATGTCAGTATGTTTTTCTGAGGTGATGTGGCACTCCGAGCAAAACTGTTGGTAGGAATTTTTTGAATTTTTCATCTAAGGCTGGTTCAGCAAATGGTAACAAATGTTGAGAGTTTTCAGAAAATAGTAATTCCATCCCAGCTTTGAATTCCGGAACGTTCACGCTAGTCTCATTCGGAAGTGTCTCTATGCCGTGGGTTTCGTCATTCGAATTCCTGCGTGATAGTGTATGGGTAGCCCGATCGTGCTGTCTGATATTGCCCGTCGCTCTCGTGTCTGACGGCCGCTTGCTAGATGTGTGATTTCGCTCGTACTCGCTCTCTCTCGCGTTGGAATGTGGCTTATCGCTCTGCGGAGAGTGATATAGTTTAGAAGCATTATGGTGTGATCCTCGCTGTTGCATGATCTCTCTTTCTCCTACAACTTTGATTCCCGTCGCACGATTATCCGTCAGCTCGCCGTTCTGTTTATATTCTGCCGCTGCGCTTATGAATAGAGGACCACCGTTGCTCTTCGCAACTAAGTCTCCGCGCGCATCACGCACCTGAAATTCACAAAAATAGCCATCGATCGTGTTCGTTGAAGTTGCTGTGGGGTTTATTCGTATTTTTGGTTCCAGTTCCTTCACATTTGAGGATTTTTCATACAGACTTTTCGAGCTGGGATTCTGAATGATCTCGATGCTTTTCATTTTTGGTAGTTTTTCTCTCGAATCGAAATCTTGCTTCTGTCACTTTGGGTGTGTTGCGTGAGTGTAATCTCCATTGTCAAAAAGTTGATTGTGAACTATTTTTGGCTTTGAAAAGTTTGTGATTTCGACGGTTTCCCATGGTGGATCCGACAGCACTTTCGAACATCGTTCGATTTTTGATTCATTTTGTAAGTGGATAATCGGGCTTCTCCGTCGGGTATTATCACTCATGACAACATTGTTACTCACCGGTGCTTGATCTGAGTTGGGGTGGAGCGGCTGCGGCGGTGGTGCTGCATCAGTAATTTCGCGGTGTCGCGGATCAATTTCTATATCTGATGGTTTGAACCATCCGCTAAAGCGTTGCGACAAGCGCGTTTTTCGATAAACTCCTCTTGGGCGTTTCTGCCTCACACGTCGTTGAGTTGGTTCCATCTCGGATTAGTATTCTGTTGGAGTTCTGATAAGACATTTTTTGTCGGCGGTGCATCTGGCCCGTGGAGTCGGTTTCGGATATTTTTGATTTTTCGATCCCGACTATGCGCGTTGCTCGCGTTTTGTATAAGCGGTCTGCGGGACAATCACCGTAACATGATGGATTTTCTCTTGCTGACTTTTTGCCCAGGATGAGTATCTCATTCCTTGGGAGTTCTGGGTCGATTTCTCCCTCCTCGAGTACGGGAATGCGAGAAAGGGCGTCTGCTGTTTGGTTTTGTTCAGACTTTTCTCATACGATGTTGGAGTCGTATCCACTTAACTATGCTTTATGACGGTTGGAGCGGGGATCTTTTTTCTGAATCTAGTTTCGCAATCAGTCACGATAGTGATTTTTCGGCCGTATAGGTAGGGTTTGTAGGTTTGGCAAGCATGGACCACCGCTTCCGCTTCTTCATCATACGAGCTTCAGGATAAGGCGCTTCCTCTGAGTGTTTCCGATGCATACGCCACCAGTCTATTTTTTGCTTCCTCTAAAGGAAGCTTTGTTTTCGGTCCAGCAAATTTTTGATCAATTTTTCCATCCAATCCGATATTTCCTCCAACGAAATTTCTCTGTTCACAAAAATGCTTTTACCATTCTCTTCCTCGCGCCGAAATCTAACTATTGTAAGTAAGACTTTTTCTCGTAAAATCCCCGAAAACCTTCCAGTGATTCATCTCTCCGACCCTTTGCCTGTGTATGTGTGTGTGTATGTCTGTTGTCTTTTTTCCGCCACGCTTTCTCTCCTCCACTCCACTCTACCGATTTTTGCTCTTCTACAAGTTGTAGAAAATCACTCAACGATGAGTTCAGTGATTTTGCTCCTCTACTTTCCGTATCGAAACTAGTTTAGAGGTTTTTTAGGGTAAAATTGCTAAAATTGTTTACATTCATAGTAAAATATTTTCTTCTAACTTGATCTCTCGGTGATTTGGATTACTTAGACTATGGTTTTTCTTTTGCTCAATCTAACGATTTGTTAATACCGAAATTCCATCCAATCTCCATAAACTTGGAATTTTATAAAAAACGAAAATTTTCAACAAAAACTCCTCTTTGAGCATACTGAAACCAATTTTATCGAAATTCCATTTCAACCAATGTACAGATTCTGCTGAGAAGACTTCAGTTTAGAAAGCCCAAATCTCCCTAACTAGCTCCCTTGGAAAAATAACTCAAAATATACAAAAAAAATTTCAATATCCATACTTTCCTGATATCTCCCTGACAAACGAATTTGTTCAAATTTTGACAAACTAAGTTGATACTTTTCCGTCGTTCTAAATCGATTGGTTGAAACGAATTTTGAGTAATAAACTCAAAATTAAATTTATTCTCAAAAAATCCAAAATTTTTGGAGAGACTCGATTTTTATTGGCTTCATACCAAATAAATTAAAATTTCGCCTCAACCAGACGATATATTTTCCACGAAAGACCCTACTATGGGTAATCTGAATCCTTCTAAAGTGCAACCTTGTCAAAATAAATCGCAACATAATGAGAAAATTTGAAGTAAACTTCATTTTTTCCTCACATTTGCCTCTACAAATAATCTATGAACCTTAGAATAAATTATAGAGGAGCTTTTCCATCATTCTATATCAATTGCTCTAAACCTCATTTGTTTCAACTACGTTTTGAGCCGATTGAAATTCAATTTTCACCCAAAAAATCAAAACTTCCTCAAAGAAACTCCATTTTCACCATCTATAAAACAACTTAACCAAAATCTGCCTCAACCAAACCACTGTTTTTGTATAAAAAACTAGACTCTAGATCATCTCAACTACCACAAAAGTGTTCTTCGACAAAGTAAATCAAAATATACAATCACAATTTCTCCCAAAATTAATTTTTCTCTCTTATCTGCTTCTACAACTTATCAATCCATCTTACAATTGAATAGACCAATAGTTTTCCGCAACCTTCATCAATTATTTAGAAGCGAATTCGATTTGAATCCCTTTCCCTCGAACACGGTATGAATCACACAAAGAAAAACCTATTTCAGATTTACTAAATCACAATCAAAATTGTTCGGGAGCGGATGGCTTTCCCTTTGGGGGCTGCTGCATACAAGGATGAGGAGGCTGGAGCAAGGGGCTCAGGTGCAGTGAGTGCAGAATGCGTCGTGTAATGCTGACACAAAATATACTTTATTCAAATTCACTTACTCGTAGAATACACAGTTCACTCGCGTTAATAACAATTGGGTGTGCACATCGCACTGAGATTTCACGGTCCGCGTGCTCTTACATATTGGTCGTTTGACCTTGAGGTATTGTCTTGTACACGGGGCACTGTAACGAGAGGTCCGCCGTGGGCCAATTCTTCGGCACAACTGATTTCCGGAGCAGCGCGAGCTGCTGCCGGCAAGGAGAGACACATATATAGGCGCACAGCGGTGTGAGTGAGGTCACGGGACCAACCATACATATCTTAAACTAAACTAGCGCATCTCGCGAACTATCATTTCTGAACATATGCCCGGGTGCAAGATAGAAGATCTTGCAAAAAATCAATACAAACTGAATGAGGAAATTCAGGAATAAAATGAACTCGAAATTTGATAACACCGGCCCATAATTTGAAGAAAGTTACCTTCCCAAAAACAAGGGACACATATTTCGACGTAAAATCGTGCGCTGAGTCCGAAAATGGCATCAGTTTTGATCGTACACCCCCAAAATTTCCAGATATTTGATGAATAAATTTTTCTTTCAGACTTACTGGATTTTTGACTCCGGAATCGGGAAGAGGGGACAATTTTACGTCCAAATATGCATTTTGGGAAAATTTTCCTGATTGATCCCTGTGGAGCGCATATCGACTACCAGCTATCGCCATGACGTGAGTCGTGGGGACATTGTCTTGATCCAGTACTAGAAGTGACACTCGTGGTCCAGTACTAGAGGTGACACTCGCGGTCCAGTACTAGAGGTGACACATGTAGTCCAGTACTCGAGGTGACATTCGTGGTCCAGTACTCGAGGATACACTCGTGGTCCAGTACTGGAGGTGACACTCGCGGTCCAGTACTAGAGGTGACACTCGCGGTCCAGTACTAGAGGTGACACTCGCGGTCTAGTACTCGAGGTGACACTCGTGGTCCAGTACTCCAGGTGACACTCGTGGTCCAGTACTCCAGGTGACGATCGCGTGCCAGTAGCCGAGGTGACACATGTAGTCCAGTACTCGAGGTGACACTCGTAGTCCAGTACTAGAGGTGACACTCGCGGTCTAGTACTCGAGGTGACACACGCGGTCCAGTACTAGAGGTGACACTCGCGGTCTAGTACTCGAGGTGACACCCGTGGTCCAGTACCCGAGGTGACACTCGCGGTCCAGTACTAGAGGTGACACATGTAGTCCAGTACTCGAGGTGACACTCGTGGTCCAGTACTCGAGGTGACACTCGTGGTCCAGTACTGGAGGTGACACTCGCGGTCCAGTACTAGAGGTGACACTCGCGGTCCAGTACTGGAGGTGACACTCGCGGTCTAGTACTCGAGGTGACACTCGTGGTCCAGTACTCCATGTGACACTCGTGGTCCAGTACTCCAGGTGACACTCGCGGTCCAGTACCCGAGGTGACACATGGAGTCCAGTACTCGAGGTGACACTCGTAGTCCAGTACTAGAGGTGACACTCGTGGTCCAGTACTCGAGGTGACACTCGTGGTCCAGTACTGGAGGTGACACTCGCGGTCCAGTACTAGAGGTGACACTCGCGGTCCAGTACTAGAGGTGACACTCGCGGTCCAGTACTAGAGGTGACACTCGCGGTCTAGTACTCGAGGTGACACTCGTGGTCCAGTACTCCAGGTGACACTCGTGGTCCAGTACTCCAGGTGACACTCGCGGTCCAGTACTAGAGGTGACACTCGTAGTCCAGTACTAGAGGTGACACTCGTGGTCCAGTACTGGAGGTGACACTCGCGGTCCAGTACTAGAGGTGACAGTTACGGTCCAGTACTAGAGGTGACACTCGCGGTCTAGTACTCGAGGTGACACTCGGGGTCGAGTACTCCAGGTGACACTCGTGGTCCAGTACTGGAGGTGACACTCGCGGTCCAGTACTAGAGGTGACACTCGCGGTCTAGTAGACGAGGTGACACTCGTGGTCCAGTACTCCAGGTGACACTCGTGGTCCAGTACTCCAGGTGACACTCGCGGTCCAGCACTAGAGGTGACACTCGCGGTCCAGTACAAGAGGTGACACTAGTGGTCCAGTACTAGAAGTGACACTCGCGGTCCAGCACTAGAGGTGACACTCGCGGTCCAGTACTCGAGGTGACACTCGCGGTCAGTACTAGAGGTGACACTGGCGGTCCAGTACTCGAGGTGACACTCGTAGTCCAGTACTAGAGGTGACAATCGCGGTCTAGTACTCGAAGTGACACTCGTGGTCCAGTACTAGAGGTGACCCTCGCGGTCCAGTACTCGAGGTGACACTCGCGGTCCAGTACTAGAGGTGACACTCGCGGTCCAGTACCCGAGGTGACACATGGAGTCCAGTACTCGAGGTGACACTCGTAGTCCAGTACTAGAGGTGACACTCGCGGTCCAGTACTCGAGGTGACACTCGTGGTCCAGTACTGGAGGTGACACTTGCGGTCCAGTACTAGAGGTGACACTCGCGGTCCAGTACTAGAGGTGACACTCGCGGTCCAGTACTAGAGGTGACACTCGCGGTCTAGTACTCGAGGTGACACTCGTGGTCCAGTACTCCAGGTGACACTCGTGGTCCAGTACTCCAGGTGACACTCGTGGTCCAGTACTCCAGGTGACACTCGCGGTCCAGTACTAGAGGTGACACTCGTAGTCCAGTACTAGAGGTGACACTCGTGGTCCAGTACTGGAGGTGACACTCGCGGTCCAGTACTAGAGGTGAAAGTTGCGGTCCAGTACTAGAGGTGACACTCGCGGTCTAGTACTCGAGGTGACACTCGGGGTCCAGTACTCCAGGTGACACTCGTGGTCCAGTACTCCAGGTGACACTCGCGGTCCAGTACCCGAGGTGACACATGGAGTCCAGTACTAGAGGTGACACTCGTGGTCCAGTACTCGAGGTGACACTCGTGGTCCAGTACTGGAGGTGACACTCGCGGTCCAGTACTAGAGGTGACACTCGCGGTCCAGTACTAGAGGTGACACTCGCGGTCCAGTACTAGAGGTGACACTCGCGGTCTTGTACTCGAGGTGACACTCGTGGTCCAGTCCTCCAGGTGACACTCGTGGTCCAGTACTCCAGGTGACACTCGTGGTCCAGTACTCCAGGTGACACTCGCGGTCCAGTACTAGTGGTGACACTCGTAGTCCAGTACTAGAGGTGACACTCGTGGTCCAGTACTGGAGGTGACACTCGCGGTCCAGTACTAGAGGTGACAGTTGCGGTCCAGTACTAGAGGTGACACTCGCGGTCTAGTACTCGAGGTGACACTCGGGGTCCAGTACTCCAGGTGACACTCGTGGTCCAGTACTCCAGGTGACACTCGCGGTCCAGTACCCGAGGTGACACATGTAGTGCAGTACTCGAGGTGACACTCGTAGTCCAGTACCAGAGGTGACACTCGTGGTCCAGTACTCGAGGTGACACTCGTGGTCCAGTACTGGAGGTGACACTCGCGGTCCAGTACTAGAGGTGACACTCGCGGTCTAGTACTCGAGGTGACACTCGTGGTCCAGTACTCCAGGTGACACTCGTGGTCCAGTACTCCAAGTGACACTCGCGGTCCAGCACTAGAGGTGACACTCGCGGTCCAGTACAAGAGGTGACACTAGTGGTCCAGTACTAGAAGTGACACTCGCGGTCCAGCACTAGAGGTGACACTCGCGGTCCAGTACTCGAGGTGACACTCGCGGTCAGTACTAGAGGTGACACTGGCGGTCCAGTACTCGAGGTGACACTCGTAGTCCAGTACTAGAGGTGACAATCGCGGTCTAGTACTCGAAGTGACACTCGTGGTCCAGTACTAGAGGTGACCCTCGCGGTCCAGTACTCGAGGTGACACTCGCGGTCCAGTACTAGAGGTGACACTCGCGGTCCAGTACTAGAGGTGACACTCGTAGTCCAGTACTAGAGGTGACAATCGCGGTCTAGTACCCGAAGTGACACTCGTGGTCCAGTACTAGAGGTGACACTCGTGGTCCAGTACTGGAGGTGACACTCACGGTCCAGTACTAGGGGTGACACTCGTAGTCCAGTACTAGAGGTGACACTAGCGGTCCAGTACTGAAGGTGACACTCGTCGTCCAGTACTCGAGGTGACACTCGTGGTCCAGTCCTCGAGGTGACACTCGCGGTGCAGTACTCGAGGTGACACTCGTGGTCACCTCTAGTGCTGGACCGCGAGTGTCACCTCTAGTACTGGACCACTAGTGTCACCTCTTGTACTGGACCGCGAGTGTCACCTCTAGTACTGGACCGCGAGTGTCACCTCCAGTACTGGACCGCGAGTGTCACTTCTAGTACTGGACAAAGACAATGTCCCCACGACTCACGTCATGGCGATAGCTGGTAGTCGACATGCGCTCTACGAGGATCAATCAAGAAAATTTTCCCAAAATGCATATTTGGACGGAAAATTGTCCCCTCTTTCCGATACGAGGTCAAAAATCCAGTAAGTCTGAAAGAAGAATTTTTTCATCAAATATCTGGAAATTTTGGGGGTGTACGATCAATCTGATGCCATTTTCGGACTCAGCGCAAGATTTTATGTCAAAATATGTGTCCCTCGTTTTTGGGAAGGTAACTTTTTCCAAATTGTGGGCCGGTGTAATTGGCAATCGGACCGAAACATAACAGGGTTTTTCAATAGAGAGAAGTAACTTACGGGCTAGAATCAGTTTCATCGATTGGCAACTTGCACAATTTGGCCATGAGTTAGTCTTGCTTAAGTGATAATTTCATCAAGTAAATGAGAATATTAATAAGGGAGAATCAAGAGCAGTGTTGGCTCAGTCGGTAGCATACTAGCTTCGGAATCAACACTGCTCGAGGGGTCGTGGGTTCGATTCCCGGCGAAATCACTCGGAAATTTTTCTGAGGTTTTTTCGAAGGGAAAAGGACCCACCGCACCCCGCCTGCTTTGGAATGGCGTTTTCCCCGGGATTATACTCCAGTGAAATCCTGGGTTTTTCCATTTCACGAGGTTCGACTAGCGGGCCTTGGGCGAATGCGAAGCAGGGGGAGGGTGGGTAACGTAGGGAGTTAATAAGCCGACCCGACGCACATTGCCCAAAACACCGCAAGTTGTGGTCATAACCTCGGCTTCAACTCAATTTGGGCGATTTCGAAATGAAACCAACGAGAATTTGTAGCATTTTGTGAGGCCTTTCAAATGTGCTAGGCCGATTTTAGAGAAAATGCAGTCGACATGCTTGTACAGTGCCCGAAAGCCGGAATTTCTTAAATTCGTGGATTTTAGGTTCAGACAGTTTGTATCATCGCTTATAAAAGGATTCTATGGTGCAGGGAGATACATTATATCACAAATAACAACATATCGTCGGTCATTCACCCCTAAAAGGAGCTCAAAATAAATTTAAAGTGCTCTTACGGAGCAAAAAGTCCAAAAAACGCGTTAAATCCGCTAGATTGCGATAGAATACAGGCGGTCTTGCCTCACTTACGTTTTCAATTTTTGTTTAATAGAGTTCCTCATGAAGCATTAGAATTTTCGGAGAATAGGCATGATCAGAACCCCCCTCTCCCTTTTTGATTTTTGATGGAGTGATGGGATCCCTAAGAGTGTAATCGCAAAGGCTCTCCCGGCATCAGGTGATCTTATAGTACATATCTTCAACTCCTCTTCCGCTCATAGCACTTTTCCTGAGGCTTGGAAGCAAGCGCAGCTGATTGCGTTGGAAAAGACTGCAGCTCCAGCAGCGGTCACGGACTTTTGTCCCATTGCACTGTTGTGCTTCCTCTCCAAGGTTCTGGAAAAAATTGCACACGACCAAATCACGAAGTACCTGAAGAGAAAAAATTTGTTAGATAGCTCCGACACTGGTTTCAAGAGACACCACAGCATTCAGACCGCCTTGCTGAAGCTGATCGACGACATTAGAATCAGAATCGATAGGAAAAAGATCAACTCACTACTTCTCTTTGACTTCAGCAAGGCTTTTGACACAATTTCACCATCAAAGCTACTGAGTAAACTTCGACACCTTGGTTTCTCCAGACCAGCCCTACTGTGGATGAAATCATACCTATAAGATCGCACCCAAATAGTAACTTCGGAAAAGGAAAATTCTGGCTGGCACACAACCAATTTGGGTGTTCCACGGGGTTCAGTTCTCGGGCCTCTACTTTTTAGCTTATATGTCAACGATCTCCCTGAGCTGCTAAACGGGAAATCAGTGAATCATCTTTTCTACGCGGACGACCTCCAAATCTATCTCCAAGTTGAGGAAAAGAACATCATGGAGGGAATAACTCGGCTGGGAGAAATCAGGAGACTTGTTGCTGCGTGGGCTCAGGACTCCGGTCTGCGTCTAAACGCCGGTAATACTAAAGCAATCTTTTCCGCCTCTGATAGGAATATCGCAGGTCTCAAGAGGATGGCTTTGCCGGGGGTTGAGATACAGGAAGGAGTTTTTGTCCCTTTCAGTGACATTGTCGTGAGCCTCGGTGTGACATTGGACAATGGATTATCATGGAAACCGCACATCAATCAAGTCACAAAGAAAGTGAACAAAGCCCTCTACGGTTTGCGGTTCATGAGGGCATGCACCACTGAGGCTCTCCGGATTCGACTGGTCGAGACTCTTGTCCAACCACACCTGGACTACTGCACAGTCATGTATCTAGACGCCACTGACGAGATGAGAGCGCGGGTGCAAAGACTGAGTAACTCATGTGTGCGATACATCTTTGGAATTAAGAAGAGTGGACATATCACCTCGTACAGGGAGCGCCTTGATTGGTTACGTACTGATTCGCGGAGAATGTACTTCGCAGCTCTGTTGATGCACAAGATCGTGCATATGGGTGAACCTGGCTACCTAGCTGCGATGTTCAGCAGGTACCAATCTGGGCGCCTTCAGCGAGGTGAGGCAGGAGCTCAAGAGTTTGAGGTTCCAAGAATGCGCCTCAATTATGGCATGAGATCTTTTCAAAGTCAATGCACTCGTTTCTGCAATTTTCTGCCTCTTGGCCTCCGGCAAGTTAAGGAACTTCCTCTGTTCAAGGGGGCAGTGAGAGATTTCTTAAGGAGGCTCGCGCAAATTTCAACAAAACGAAGAAATTGCTTAAAAGTTACTTATATTAATAGATAAACTAATGAGGAATCATAATCCATCAAGAAAAGTAGGGGTTGGCGATGAAAATCACGAGTAAACCCGTTTGGCAGAAAAAATCCTTACACACGTAATCTTATGGGATAAACACGTTAAAACGAGCTGGTGCGACAACTAAACGACCAAAATCGACATTCATGGAATAATTTGACGCTATTTTGCATCACGCGTTTAATGGTGTGAAGAAATTAACACGTTGGCGATCTAAATTTTGAGTAAATTGAGTTCAAAGTGAGTTTCGATCGTGGAGCAGCGCGCCGCATTGCACAGCTTGCACTGTGAGTATACCTATATGTAGCGTCAGGATCGTAACGGAGAATAGAAAGGCCTGACTACCTGCGCGTAGGGCCCCGCGCTCGGTACGGCACCACGCGCGCGAGCCTCCTTAATGACCCTTCCTCCTATGCGGATCAATGTGGACACCGGACGATTTTTTGATCTCGAAGGGCTTTTTGAAAATTGAGAGATTTCCTTCAGACTGATGATCAGCGACACAACTGTGATTTTTGAATATTGAAGTAGATGTAGCCCACGTTCACGTTGCATTTTACGTGAAATGTTCCATTTTCTCTCATTTTGAATATTATGTATATCATGTTTTCTTGTAAATGACCAGTCACCACTGTGATACTCATTGACCAAAATGAAAGTTTGATGATACGTTTGTGTATGTCTACTGGATCGATTGATATTTTTTGCCAGTTGGCGAATAAAAGGTTTCTCTATTCTATTTCTATTCCCTCCCTCAAGTCAGATACTACCAGTCTAACTCCCTTTGCATTCTGAGCGAGCGCAATTCCGGGATATTTTCATGATCTCAAAATTTTTTCTGTAATGATCCCAATTTGAATATTACCGATAGATAAGATGATTTCGTATATCATCTGTGGTAATTATATAGCAACCAACAATATGACTCACTCCCCGTGGTTTCGATTACTTTTCACCCTTTGTTGGTGGCACACAGCCAACGTAACTTCAAGAATTTCGAGAAAAACGTGTTAACTCTATCAGCTGTCATTGAGACGCAGATGAAAAAAGAGCAATTTTACAGAAAGCATCTCCAAAAGCGAAGAAATTACCATTTGCAACGCTAGTTAGTTTTTTTGACGTTGCGCAAGCAAAAGTGTGAGTGCTCTAAATGTAGGGAAATCTGCCGATTTTCGACGATTTTCGCCGTTTCTTTACGAAATGCCGAGAATCTGACGACTTTGAGAGCTATCTCACATTTTCCCATACCACGTAAGAAAAATCAGAGAAGCTTATGACATTTTTCCGCTCTTCAAGTTTCCTTGGCCAACAACTACGTTTGGAATTTGAGTTCACCTTCCATTTCTATACATATATGTCGTTGCGTTGAATGCCCAGGGCATCGGAGCATACAGGAATTTTCATTGTTCAAGGAATGCTTCTGTACTTTTATATTCTATTGATGTCGGATTAGGAAGCACAAGGATGTCAATTCGACATGGGGTGAAGATGAGAAGTTTTTCGGATAGGGACCGAATTCCTTCTCATGCCTCTTAATAGTTGTGGAATCATTGAGCTCACAAGAGGAACTACTCGACCGTGGCAACCGTATATATCATAATAAAATGAACACACGATGTTGATTCCATCAACGATGCACATACCTCGCATGAGTTGGATCAATGACGAATCATATCTGGGATAAAACTGACTTGGGATAGCTTTGATCAAATATCTTTGTTATAATCATGTTATGTTCCTTGGAAGTTGGAATCACAGCCCCAGGACTCCTGTGTATGGAATAATTATGTTGCCTAATCACGATAATTGTGTCTCCCCCTCGAGCCGAAATGAAGCTTACCTCATCTCTCATTAGGGTTCAGAACCACCACTTTTGATGATAATATGACATTATGTAGCTTAATGAATAGAATAATATGGTAAATATTAGTATATCAGACCTCTATACAATTCATAGTTGTATGAGATTATTACAAAAACAATTTTGAGATCATAAAAAAATCCCGCTCGAAATTCAAAGGGAGTAAGGATGGTAATTTCTGATTTTGAGGGAGGGGGGGGGGGATTCTGATCAAGCCTATTCTCCGAAAATTCTAATGCTTTATGAGGAACTGTATTGAACAAAAAATGAAAACGTGAGTGAGGGAAGACCGCCTGTATTCTATCGCAATCTAGTGGATTTAACGCGTTTTTAGGACTTTTTGCTCCGTAAGAGCACTTTAAATTGATTTTGAGCTCCTTTTAGGGGTGAACGACCGACGATATGTTGTTATTCGTGATATAATGTATCTCCCTGCACCATAGAATCCTTTTATAAGCGATAATACAAACTGTCCAAACCTAAAATCCACGAATTTAGGAAATTCCGGCTTTCGGGCACTGTACAAGCAAGTCGACTGCATTTTCTCTAAAATCGGCCTAGCACATTTGAAAGGCCTCACAAAATGCTACAAATTCTCGTTGGTTTCATTTCGAAATCGCCCAAATTGAGTTGAAGCCGAGGTTATGACCACAACTTGCGGTGTTTTGGGCAATGTGCGTCGTGCCTTCCTAAGTGCACGGGGAGGTGCGGGAAATGTCGGCCTTACCGGCATTGGAGTTTGACTCTCACCAAAATCATGGCTCTGCAAACCATGAAGAGGCTCTCTCCGGGAACGCTAAGGGTACAGCGGATCCGATGGCTCACTTCGTGAGACAGGGAATGTCGGCCTTACCGGCATTGGAGAGAGGCATCCCATGGCTGCAAACCATGGCGTAGGTCACTCCGGGGAAGCTGGAATCCATGTGTAGAAGAAAAATTCGGGCATAACCCTTCACACCAAGGTGGTAAAGGGGCCCCCCGTGCTAGGCCCAGGAGGCTGCAAGGAGATCTCGAAAAAAAACAAAAAAAATAAGGAAGAATCAAAAAGTATCTGGGACGCGGTCAATTGACCCTGAATTGATTGAAGTGTTCATCCAAAATCATATTCTACAAGCTAAAAATGCTCCGAAACTCACGACCATCTGCTAATTCTTGTGCTCGAACTACAGACATACGAGAAGGCGTACTACGACGTGATATGGAGCGATCCAACGCAGCCAAAAAAGTCACGTCCGAGTAGTAATTTAATGATTCAGAATGAGAGGCAGGAGCCACAAAGCAAATATAAATTACTTCCGATACCTTAAGTGAATCAGATCCCAGCCCAGAGTGATTTTGGACGAGGTACAGTACGGCATTGTACACACCAGATTGGGTGGAAGAGCTAGAGATGGTAGAATGAGTTCTCGAAACATTGGATATGAGTTGGGTCCCGAATTGTCTGTGATATCGGATCCAGACTACAAATTTGTGGGAGAGAGACCGAGCTATGTTATGGCCACGGATACTTCGATCCAGCTGCCATGATACTGGCATAGTCAAATTCATGCCCGGGTGTAACGAACTTCGTTGGAGTTGAACTGAGATAAGCCCAAGTATACAATGCCTGGGCAACATTTTAAAATATTTCTGGGGGCGGAGGAGGTCAGAATGTGGGAAATTACCTCTAGCACAGTGGATGATATTCTTCCGTGTGAACGGGGTCATTTTCAATAGCCTTGAATACTTTTCAAAAGCGAGTTCCTCAGGGGTGAGTTTAGAGAGAGCAGGAAGGCGTTCTGCATCCGAGGAACTTACTACATCAGCGATTTTACACAACGCAGCACGAAGCACGTGTTCAACTTTGAGGCTGTCCGGGCCAATTTAGAAGGTCTAATAAGATTCAATCCGGATATGGATACGGAGGCAATCGAACCATTTGTTTGTTCGAAAAGAATCTGAGTGAAGATTATGCTCGAGGAATAGTCAGCATCGATCAATGATTTTATTGCATGTGAACGATGGGGGGGAAGGGATCAGCAAGATTTTGGTTTTGAGGTTTTTCAGAGGTTCCAGCTAAATCGAATTGAGGTGTTGAGGGTGCAGTGATGCAGGGCAAAGCCATCGCCTGGACGGGGATCTCATAATCACACAAAGCGGTTGGACTAATTTCAAGAGAGGTACAAGACGAGGTACTACATAATCTCATCCTTCTAAGTCCGGCGATTGAAGAGTCACAGGGGGGTCTATTCGATTTGAAAACTCGCAAGAGTTTCTCGGATGCGTAGGATCGCTCCGAACACGGGTTAACCATCAATTCACGCACGCATGGATAGTCGCCAATACGGAAACTTACTGATACACGCACAATCGCCGAGCGGAATGCACTTTGTTGTGCGGGCGCATATACACTAGCGGTGTGAGTATTGTTCACTGGGGTTAGTCACTTCTTTAGAACTTAACTGAGGCAAATCGAAGAGCTTTGATGCACCTGTATGATTCGTATTTGGATCGCGATGTAAAAATTCGTGATGGCGCCCGGAACAAATTTTACAACTCACGAGGCTCTTACATTCTTTTACATTATGACCTTGAGCCAGACAATTGAACATCTCGAATCTTTGATAATGAATATTTCACGTTGGTCCACATGGAAAACTCGAAATTTAGGACAAGAATGAATTTCATGGCCAGCGTGGCAGAATGGGCAAGTTTGTGGAGAACCAATCACAAGAGTATTAGAGAAATTTGACCAAGATTTGGTCGGGGTATTTTCCATGATGGAGGAATTAATTGACTTCTCAGTCAGGGGTTTTTCATATTCATCTATCAATTTTTGCCAGGCTGTGGTAAAATTATCAATTATGAGAGGAACGTTTCGAAATATACTACTGGCGCCATCTACGAGAGTAAGTTTCAAATACCTGAAACGATTTGAGTTATCAATATGGGGGTGGTTCACTACCGCAGACGTGAACAAGTCCTTAAACGACGGCCACTTTTCTGGATCTCAGTTGAATGTAATCAGCGGCAATTCTGGAACATTGGCCCCGGCGCCACGCTCGCAATGAGCCAGCGATCCTGGGCGAGAGGCTACTTCAGCAGCGATGACGAAGTTCTCAGCTTCCTGCAGATGCTCCAAGATGTAGTCTTTGGCCTGATCATAGGCCGCCTCGACCACGGTGATACTTTTGTTGACGAAGTATTCATGTCAAAGGTCATCTGGACCAGCTTCAGCATATAAAGCACCGTGCAGTGTCTTGCATTCGTGCCACTCTTCGTCCAGCTTGGACAATTTGTTCCTCAGCAGCTGCTGAGACGGGTGGTCGTATTTCCTGACTCGACCGAGGGTTTTCATTATCGTATGTGTGATAATATCCTGATTTGCAACAAGTTTGAGAAACTCTTTCCTTGACATGTTGAGGTTGTGCGAAATTATGCACAATAGAGATTTAACACGTTTACAAGAGTGCACTGCAAGGGGGTGAGCAGATGTGAAATAAAAATGCACCAGAGAGGTTTAGCACGTGTGCCAAAAAATGCACTACAGAGGTTGATCACGTGTGCAAAAAATGCACTACAGAATTCTGGATGCACTGCGCGTGCAAGTCCAAGCTTGAGGCAATGAGTAGCATACACTGACTTAGCAGCTATGCGCGAGGCAGAGTAAATTACGCAAAAAAGCGCGAGAGCTGAGTCACAAGCACGAGTAATGGCTTAGACACACGAGTGGGGGGTAGATGAAACGATGACGTAACACTCACACACAAAGCGTAGCACACATTGCTAACTTGGGGCGTGTCAAGATCTATATGTGAGAACTAGACCGAGAGAGTGAGAGGGATAGCTACCGCAGGCACTTGTATGCGGCGCAAGCAAAATTTTGAACTGACACTGTATAGTCAAATTCGTATATGGGGCATTTTACTCAGCGAGAGAGAGACACTCGCGAGCAATTATGATGATGAAGCGTGCAATGAGAGAGGCACGCGAGTATAGTAACATGAGGCTATTGGCGAGTACACCGCCCATCCACTTGCTCGTCGCGGAGCGAGTGAGGATCTGGGACCGCCAGAAAGTGATCGGAGCCGAACGAGTACTCACTCCAACGATGAAGGAGATTATCCGCGACAACGAGAAGGAAACCACCCTTGAGCATTGGCAAACTGAGTGGGATTCGCCATTTGCAAATGGCAGATGGACGCAACGGCTGATCCGTGACGTAGCCAAATGGACGGAACGCACCCACGGAGAGATAGATTACTGGACGACGCAAGCACTGAGTGACCACGGTTGCTCTGGTGCTTACCTGACCCGGTTCAAGAAGAGGACATCCCCAGCATGTCAGTCATGCGGGGACAACTGGGATGACGCTGAACACGCCCTGTTCACGTGCAACGACACACAAAGAGAGCGCGCCGAGTTGGATGGATGGCTGGGTGCACAACTGACACCTTAGAACCTCGTCCCGTACTTGCTCAACCAGGAGACATGGGATAGAGTTACCGGATACATTAAGCTGATGATGACCCGTAAGGAGGAGAAAGACAGGGAGGTGAGGCGCCTCGATGCCGGCGAATTACAGTAAACCTGCCGATTCAAACAGAAGAGGTCCAAATGGCTCCAGGAGGAATATGATGGACTTCAGTCCATCATATTCCTCTTCAGAGGGAAGGGAGAAGAGAGAAGAGAGAAGATCGAAGAAAGAAGAGAGATCGAAGAAAGAAGAAAGAAGAATGAAGAATGAAGAGATGGAAGAAGATCGAAGAAGGGGAAACAACACCTGCGATTCGTGAGAAGCGAGACGCTCGATCCTGAGCGCGAGACGCCGCCGGCCCTGAAGTAATGCTCACGCGGTGCCGGGGCCGGATTGGTAAGTTGGTGGATCTCTCCCTTGTCCAATGGCCGGCGCCAACGGAGAAAGAAGAGAGGGTTTACCCGGTTCGGATGGCCGTATCGATGCGGATTCCAGCCCGGGACTGTTGGAGAGTTGCTGGCCAACCGTGTTTGGCTGATCGGTGCCTCTCCTTCGTACGTCGCAGCGTATTCGCCATACAACCACCTTCAAAAAGGAAAAAAATAGTAACATGAGGCCGTAGACGGCCGAGGCACACTAATACAGACATGGACGCACTATAGCGTGATGTGCAGCCAAAAACCTTGCACGGAAACGGAACGGCACGTCTGGTGCCGGAGAGAGGCTCGACTCAAGATGGCGGTGCGAGAGAGACAGCAATTCACTCTCGACGATGATCCCCACGTGCACATTGATGCACGCTGCAGGCTGAACAAAACCGTGCGAAATTAGAGGTTGACCTACACTCAGTGTGGTCGAGAGAGATGAATTGCTCAGCTCGTGAATATTGAGCAAAGAGCGAGTGGGAATGCGCCGGAGAAAATGGCGCTAGAGCCACGCGGGACGCGCGAGAATTTGAGACTTACTGCGAGTGAACTTTTTGGTGTTGAAATGACCCCAGACCGCTCCTCATCCGGCTCGAAGGACCATATGTTCGGGAGCGGAGGGCTTTCCCTTTGGGGGCTGCTGCATACAAGGATGAGGAGGCTGGAGCAAGGGGCTCAGGTACAGTCAGTGCAGAATGCGTCGTGTGATGCTGACACAAAATACACTTCATTCAAATTCACTTACACGTAAAATACACAGTTCACTCGCGTTAATAACAATTGGGTGTGCACATCGCACTGAGATTTCACGGTCCGCGTGCTCTCACATATTGGTCGTTTGACCTTGAGGTATTGACTTTTACACGAGGCACTGTAACGAGAGTTCCGCCGTGGGCCAATTCTTCGGCACAACTGATTTCCGGAGCACCGCGAACTGCCGTCGGCAAGGAGAGGCACATATATAGGCGCACAGCGGTGTGAGTGAGGTCACGTGACCAACCATACATATCTTAAACTAAACTAGCGCGTCTCACGCAACTATCATTCCTGAACAAAAATAGATTGGAAAAATTTTTTCTAAACAGAAACCCGTTGCAACTATTATAAACATGTGTGTACATAACCAAATTCATTCACTTTGATATATCGACGTGTTATTGATTTCAAGCACAATATTGATTATATCTGAAAATTGCATCCTCTAGCTCAGGTAAGTATTCTCCGATTATTATTCATATTCCATTAATTCATCCTAAATACATCATCACCATCAATATTTTGCTTTCTCGAAAGCGAAAGCTTTGTTTTTGACCTAGCAAATTTTCGATCAATTTTTCCATTCGATCCAAAATTCCCTTCAAGAAAATTCCTTTTATCACAAAAATGCTTCAACCATCTTGTTCCTCTCGCCAAAATCTAACGATTGTGAGTAACACTCTCTCTCTTAGAATCCTTCAAAACCTTTCATGGACTCATTTCTCCGTCCCTTTGCCTGTGTGTATGTGTGTTGTCTTTTTTGCGCCACGCTCCCTCTTCTACACTTCACTTTATTGATTTTTCTTCTCCTATGAGTTGTGTGGAATCAGTCAAAGATGAGACCAGTGATCTGGCTGCTCTCCTCTCGCAATCGAAATGGATTTAGAGGTTTTTCGAGGTAAAATCGCTAAAATTGTTTACTTTCATAGTGAAATATCTTTTTCTATTTTAATCTCTCGGCAATTTGGATTACCTAGACTATGGTTGTTTTGGCTGAATTCATCGATTGGTTAATACCGAAATTCCATTTAATCCCCATAAACCTCAATTTCCAACAAAGAATCCATTTTGAGAATATTGAAACTAGTTGTATCGAAATTCCGTTTCAACCAAATTACAGACTTTGCTGAAAAAACCTCACTCTAGATAGCCCAAATCTCCCTAACTAGATTCCTCAGAAGAATAACTTGAAATATACATAACATTTTATTCGATATTCATACTTTCCGCATATCTCCCCCACGAACTAATCCATTAAAATCTTGATATTCTGAGTTAATACTTTTCCGTCATTCTGAATCGAATGGTTAATACCAATTTTTCCCAAAATTCATTTTAACACAGTCAAAATTCAATGTATTCTCGAAGAATCCAAAAGTTTTCAGAAGACTGCATTTTAATCATCTTTATACAAACAACTTTCGAAATTCAGCTCAACCGGACTATATATCTAGCACAAAAAACCCTAGTGTGAGTGATTCGAATTCCTCTAAAAGGGGATTTTGTAAAAACAACTCAAAACATGATGAAAAAATCTCAAGTAAAATTCATTTTGTCTTAGATCTCTCTCTACAACTAATATATCCACCTTTCAATAAACTGGAGAGATGCTTTCCCAGCATTCCACATCAATCGGTTGGAACCGAATTTGATTCAACTAGGTTTGAACCCGATTAGAATCCGATTTCCCTTCTAAAAATCAAAATTTCCTTGAGGAATTCTATTTCCATCATCTATAAACCAACTTTATCAATACTCCGCCTCGACCAAACGATTGTTTTTGTGTGTTATATATGTGTATAATATGAGGTGAGAATGAAATGGACTGGACCACAGGGAAAATGACACTATTTTGTGGGAATTCGAATCATGATTTTGGAATTTGATCAGTTTTCCAAATTTATCATTAGTTTGAGTGATCATCTAAGACTATTTCGCTAAGAGAAAGCATTCTGCTAATCTCTTTTAGCAGCGTATATGAACATCGCCAAGAGCCAGGACCGATCCCCCTGAATAGTCCGATACGTCGGTTAATACAACCCATTCCGCATCTGGTGACATGTCTGGTGACCCTAAGACGCTATCGCTGCACAATGCGTCACGCAGATTTTCGAACGCGCGTTGCTGTTCTGAGCTCCACACGACGGGTTCATCTTTCTTCAGAAGCTTCGTAAGAGGTCGCGCGATTTTTGCGTAACTTCTTATAAAGCGACTATAGAATCCCGTGAGGCCAAGGAATTGTCTGACTTTTCGGATATTTGTTGGAGCCGGGTATTTTTGAACTGCCTCGATTGCCTTCGGATCTGGTCTGATGCTCCCGTTGCCAACTATGTGGTCTAAGTCTTCCGCCTGGCGTTTCAGGGATTGACATCTCTTTGGGGCTATTCTAAAATTGGCTTCTAAGATGCAACTCATGAATTTTCTGAACTTTTTTTCATGCTCGGTCATGTCGTTAGCCCGAAGGAACAGATGGTCACAATAGGTAACTAATTCTTCGGACTCCATTGGTGAAAACGCGCGGAGAATTCCCTCATTGAAAGTGTCTAGAGAGCCTTAGATCCCTCGCACCATTCGATCGTGCTTCATTTGTCCGAGAGGGGTTAATACCGCCGTTAGGAGTGCAGATTCCGCACTTAGTTTATTCGAAAGAAGCCTTGGAGCAAATTTATGACTGTTATATACCGCGCGGAGGATAAGTAGTCAGTTATGTCCCCAGCAAACGATAAGGGTTGATATGTTCCGACTGAGACCTCCTTAAGGGGGCGGAAAACGGCCACGAAACGGAATCTTTTTGTGCCGTTTTTTTTCCGGTTCTTTGGGTACGAGAAAACAATTTGATCTCCAGGGCGATTCTGATGGACGGAGCAATCCTAATTCCCGTAATTATATCACTTCATTCATCATTAGTTCTTTCAATACCGGAGGGAGTCTAAATCTTTCAGCCTTCATCGGTTTGGTCCCCGGTTTTAGCCTAATTTCATGTTCAATGATAATTGTGGCCTGCAAAGTTTCTCCGTTCAGACCAAATCACCATGGGTCAATGCTCACCAATCTCCGTACGTATTCGATTCCCTCTTCTGTACACGCTCCCATATCTACGAGTTTCATTATTCTCTCAACGCATTCTGCCGCCGCTTTATCGCGTTTGCCCATATTCTTACGACTCGCGCTGTCTAAACCCGTCTCCGATTCCGAGAATAGTCTGCGTATATTATGAATCGCATCCTCTCCATTGATGCCCTCATCTCTCTCATCATTGCTCCATGGAATTGATTTTTCGTACTCCTCTAATTTCACTTGCGGGGTGTTAATGTGAATCGTTTTGACGGTTGTATTTACTACTTTTGCTATGTCGTATCCATTATGATTCTTGGCAACAAAATTTCCGAATTGAATGCCTTCTTATATGTGTGAGAGGGACCCAGCCCTCTCGTGTATTATTCAGAATCTTGGATTCAATTATTCTCCTCACTCCTGGCGGCAATTTGATATTTTCATCATAAGTGAATGGAATTGATAAATTGTCGAATTCCAGGCAGCGGGCTTTGGGGTTCAATTTACCTCCATGAAGAGACAAAAATCCTACCCGACCAATCCATCACATTCTAGTGAATGTGTCATGGAACTGACACAGCATGCCATTCATTTTCATCGGAATCATTCCAATCGATTTGAATTCACCATCTGCTACGCCATTCATGATTGAAATTTCAGATTTATCAATTAATCGGAGATCTCTGACTTTGCTTGCCTCAATAATGCATTAATCTGCTCCGAAATCTATATATACCCGAGATTTTTCATTATTTGACTACAGATTTTCAAATTCAACAATGAGTGGTATCACATCACTTTTCACAAATTTTATTGAGGTCGTACGAACATTGACCTGGGGAAATCATGAAGAGTTTTCTCCATTTTCACTCTCACTCATCCTTTCATGACTTGACTCATACTCAGATAATGTCATCTCATCTGGCGATGAATCTCTGCCATCACTCTCCCTACCCAATGACGAAGTAATTTCCATCACGTCGTTGACGTGCCCGGCGCATATTGACTACGGCGGACGCGCATCTAGTTTGAATGCTGCGAATTGTCTTGTGTGTGTCCGTTTTGGACTTGTGTTGGTGTGTTTTGTTGTGCTTGAGTTTGAGAAAATCGCGTGGTTGAGGGTTGCGGTTACGTACCATCATACTGCGTTCTTGCAGATCGTTTGCCGGCCTTTGTTCTCGATTGGAATCGGATTGATAGTTGTTCCCTCGATGTGGAGGGTTATCATGTTGTCTATGAAAATTCCTGTTATTATTGCCGCTTCCTCCTCGACCACGGTAACCTGCCGACCTCTGTGCGTGCTTGGACGATCAATATACAATTTGCGTTTTTCGAAATCAGCTTCTAGAACCCGGCACACTTCCGAATCGTGGCCTGGTTTTTCACAGTACTGGTACTTTTGATTATCATTCTCCTTCTCATAACAATGGGCCTCTACATGATTCGTTGAGTTGCAGTATGTGCATGCTATCTGTGACCCGGTCATACGAACGATGGCTTTGCTCGCGGCTGGAAAATTGTCCTGTTCTTGAAATTTTTCCTCATTTGGATAATTTTTGCGTTGTAACGCGGCCTGCTGTGTGAACTTGACCGCTTCGCGGATATTCGCCGCTCGGTGACTCCCCATTACACTTCCCAGTTCTATACCTATACCGATAATAAACTGCGTCAGTGCCACCTCGTCAGCATCCCGCGAGCGGGAGGCTATCTCGGCTTGGGTGTACTGTGTCCTGGAAGCCGCTATACTTCTGAAGCGACCGAGAATCTTTTGAATTCTTGTGCCGTAGGATCCGAGTCTTATCTTTTCTCTTTGCGCAGCTCCTCAACTAAAATATTATATTGTCCAAGGAGTCAACTAACGAAGGCAGTTCTTTCAGTTCCTTTAGAAAAAGTTCTAATCGTCTTGTCAGTCAATATGATAAGAATCCATTCGTAATTATTCGAATAAAGGCTTTGATTCCAAAATTTGTCTTTTCATCCTGTATCTTTCATCTTGTCTCGTAGATTTGTCTTTTTTGTGTTCTTTAACTGAATTCATCCAGTTGAACTTTCTACGGTTTACTGATTCCATCTTCTTATTCCCGATGATTTCTCAATTCATCCATGTGAACTACCTTTATTAGATCACCTTTTCGTATTTCTGCGTTATGTTTCTCATAACCGATCATAAGTCTTTTGCATCGGCCTGCGTAATGTTTGTCTCCCTTGCCATTTCTTGGCTCTTTGAGTAGATATAGAGTCTCGCCAACTCTGAAGAATCGATTCGTGATTTTTTGATCCTAATAAAATTTGCATTTAATCTTATTCTGGGAGGTATTCAGAGCAGCTATCGTTCTGAGTTGAGTATAGGATTCTGTGATATCTGCTAAATAATCATCGTAACTTATCAATTGATCCCGAGCAGTAAAGCTGGATGGTGTACGAGCCTTTCTACCAAAAATTATCTCATGAGGTCGGTATCCGAATGATACGTGTGTAGCTGAGTTATAACAGTCCTGCGCTGAAGGGGGAGGTCAGTCCCATTCTGTGTTATCTTTCAAGTACATTGCCAGGAATTTGTCAAGGGTGTGGTGGATGCGTTTTAACCCGCCGTTTGAACTGGGCCTATGGGCCGATGTGGTGAACCTATTGATCCTCAAAATACGAGTGAATTCTTCAAAAACTCTTTCCATACATTATGACCATCGATCCGTCAAAATTGTCGAGGGTTATCCATTTGATGAAACTCCATATGCTCAAGCTTGACACCCAAGGCCTCCCCATGATCCCAGAAGTATCGATATGACCGCTCCCAGTGAGAAAGAGTGGGTTACTGATTTCATTAGTGCAACAATGTTACCTGATTAATTCAATTGACGTGTCATTCTGTGATAAAAACAAAACTGTAGATAGCGCTGACCAAATATTTCATAACGATACGATTCTCTATAAATTTATATATATATGTCTTTCTTTTTTTCTTCTGCTAGAATTGGTTATCAGGTGAATTCACTTCTCATGCCTGAGAAATCTAACACGAAGTTGTATGATGATATTGTAATGTCTCCGTTTTTGCCTACGGGCAGAGGAAAGCGTATCTACCAACCTCTTTTTTTTTTTTTTTAAGTGGAATATAAGGAAAAATCTGATGACAGGCTATCCCTAATGGATCTCCCACCGGCAGACCATAAGCGCTTTCATTTTGCTCACCCGGTAAACCGGATGAGCATGAATCCAACGCCCGTGTGCCCTGGGGGCTAAAACCTTCTGCTCTCAGCCCTACGATGTTGGCAAGCCATCATTGCAGAACTGGGGGCAGCTAACCACTATCTAACCAACCCACCTTGGAACCGCGTTAGCATTACTTCAGGGTGGGAGGCGTATCGCGCGCCATGAGGCGTCCCTGTTCGGTGTGTCCGCTCTTCTGTCTTCTCTCTTCGTCGTCAATGATCACTCTTCAAGTCGTCGTTGTTCGCTATGCAGCGCCCCTTGCTTGACGCTGCAATGCCCGTTCTCGCTCTTCTTCTCGGGTGATCGCCGTCTTGATATAGGCGGCGATCTTATTCCATGTCTCTTTGTTGCGGAGCATGAACGGTAATAGATTCTCAGGGGTGATCTGATTTCCAAGCCAGTTCACGAGCTCCGCTCTCTCCGTAGCTGTGTTCATGCAATGGAAGAGTGCATGCTCCACATCGTCCCAGTCTGCCGCACACATCTGACAGACCAGGGTCTCCCTCTTCTGGAACCGCTCCAGGTACTCTCCGAAGCAGCCATGCCCACTAAACGCTTGCGTCAGCCAGTAATCCAGCTCTCCGGGAGCTCGATCGATCCACCTGGCTATGTTGGGGATCAGCCTTCGCGTCCACTTCCCTTTCGTTGAGCTCTCCCACTCTTTTTGCCACTCTTCGACGGTCTCCCCCCTCTCGACGTCTCGTATGAGGGCCTTGCGAGTGGGGTTGAGCACGACTCCATCGCTCTTGAGGGTTTCTTGGCGTTTCCATACCCGCACTCTCTCGGCTACAAGCAGTCGAATGGGTGGTGTACCCGCAAGCACACAGGCTGCGTGGTCAGACACCGTGCAATAAGCACTGATCGTCCGTAGCGCGAAACGCCGCTGGACTGGACCTAGCTTTGCATCGATTACGGACCCTCTAGCTACCTGCCCCCAAATTGGTGCACCGTACAGCATGATGGAATAGCTCACGGTGCTGAGTAAGGCT
The DNA here is from genome assembly GCA_029851415.1 of Eretmocerus hayati. Lineage (NCBI taxonomy): Eukaryota > Metazoa > Arthropoda > Insecta > Hymenoptera > Aphelinidae > Eretmocerus > Eretmocerus hayati. Next base: position 48,682,360 of record CM056744.1, read on the forward strand.
CTTCTGTTTGGCTTGGGGCCACCAATGTTTGGTATGAGCCGCTGGAGGGCGCCACCGACCCTGTCTGCCTTCAGCGCTGCTTCTCTGGCTTGTGCCTTGTAGCTCCATCGGTCATCAAACCAAACCCCAAGGTACTTAAGTTCCCTCTTGAGTGGGATCTCGTACCCGTTGATGGAGAACACGGGAGTTTCGAAACTCCTCCTCTTGGTGACTAGCATCGCTTCGCACTTGTGCTCGGCAAGCTCCAGCCCGTTCTCAGGGAACCATTGACCAATGCGGTAGAGAGCTTCATTGGCCACACACTCCACTTGCCACGCGGTTTCGGCGACCACCACTAATGCCGCATCGTCCGCGAAGCCAATGAGTTCTGCCCCATCTGGAAGACTCATGTTCAGGAACTCGTCGTATTGCGTGTTCCATTCGAACGGTCCTGACACGGATCCTTGAGCTATCCCTGCAGATGATTCCAGCTCAACCCTTCCCTCATCGGTGTCACATACGAGGACTCTGTCACGCAGTCCATCGCTGATGACTGCGAGCAGGTAAGGGGGGACTCTTCCATCTAGGGACCTATAGATCCGTTCCCAGCTTGCTGTGTTGAAGGCGTTCTTCACATCCAAGCATATTATGGCACAAAACCCTCCTCCTGGTTGGGGAGCCATTGTATGCGCTCTGTGAACTCTGTCTTGTACGCTTTCTATTGCGTGCATTGTACTGCGCCCCTTGCGGAAGCCAAACTGCATCGGGGACATCCCTCCGCTACGCTCATACTCTTCCTCCGCCCGGTTTAGGATCATGCGGTCATACATCTTCCCGATGTTGTCCAGCATATTGAGTGGCCGATTCGATGATGGCTCCGCTGGTTCTCCACCCTTCCCCTTGGGGATGAGGACTAGCTTCTGCCGTTTCCACACTTTCGGGAACACTCCCGCAAGGAGACACTTATTGAACAGCTTCAATAGCAGGGTAGGCTGCTCTCGAGCCACTATTTTCAGGGCTTCATTGAGGATACCATCCAACCCCGGGGCTTTACAAGTAGCGGCTCGTCTTAGCTCTTCTTCGGTGAAGAGGGGGATTGGGTCGGAGATGAACCCAGGGAATGTGAGTCTGGGCTCCCCTCTCGGGTAGAGTGCCCTGGCAATCCGTAGAACTGACTCTTTGTCAGTTGGCGCTGTTGGTCCGTCTCTCAATCGCAGTCTGCTCTTGACCACCCGGTACGGTGTGCCCCACGGATCTTGATCGACCATGTTGCATAGCTCCGACCAGCATTTTTGTTTGCTGCGACGGATGGCATCCCGAAGAAGCTTCTTCGCCTCTTTGTAAGCCGCTTCGTCTGCTGCCGCTGATGGACGTCCACGTTTGCGCGCTCGCTTCGCTCGCCTCCTCTGAGCGTTTGCGCTGCGGCGAAGATCCCTGATCTCATCGTTCCATCAGTATACCTGCCTCTTCTGGAACCGGGGTTGCTTCCTCCTCGGCATGGAGGCGTCGCAGGCTCGGGTGATGGACCGGATGACGCTCGATACCGTCTCCTCCGGCGAGAGCTCTTCTCCGGGGTCCTCTGCTCTCAGGATTGCTTCTCTGAAGCTTTCCTCGTCCAGTTTGCGGACTTGCCATCCCTCGATCTGCCGTGCTATGCCTGCATCTCGGCCATGGTCTATCTTGAAGAAGATATGGCAGTGGTCGCTGAGCGTTTCCGAGTCAAGGACCTGCCACTTCGTGACTCGTCTCATGAGAGGCGCGCTAACAAACGTTAAGTCGAGCACTGAGGATGATGCCCCTCTGTGCCATGTCGCCTTTCCTACCTTGTTGAGGCAAACCAGGTCCAATTGGGCCATGGTTGTTTCCAGCGCGTTGCCTCTTTCATCCTCTGGCCCTCCACTCCAGGCTGGAGCTTTGGAGTTAAAATCCTCCGCTACTATGGCGAGGCCTCTCCACTGTCTCAGACTATCCTCGAGTTCCCGCAGTTCCCGAAGGAAGACATTCATCGGTGCGTTCGGTGGGTAATAGCAGCTATACACCGCAATATCGCCGATGACTCTTCGGGCGAAGCCCGTCCCTTCGGTCGGTCTTTTTGTCTCTGTAAGGCTCACGTTCCAGACTTGGATGGCCGATCCCCTCCCAAGATCTTCTGTGGTTCGTGGTCGCTCTTCTCGGAGATACTGCTCGGAGATGATGAGGACGTCTGCTCCCAGTCTTGAGGCCTCTGCTTCGAGTAGACTGTGAGCATCGTTGCTCCTGCAGAGATTCGCTTGCAGGAAACTAGCCATCTTTGCGCTTCTTCCGGCCCTTCCATGCTGCTCGCGCCTGCTGGTAAGCCTTGCAGCACTGCATGCCCGACCTGTGTTTGTGGTCCTCTTTGAGAGCCTCGCAGCTCAGGCATTTCTGCTCTCCGGTAACACATACCGCTGCTATGTGGCCTTCTTCCCCACAGTTGAAGCAGCGTTTTGCCCGCCTCACTTGTGGCTTGTCGCACTTTGCGGACGAATCCCCGTATTGCAGGCAAATGTAACATCTCGGGATTCCGCCCTTTTCCCGGACCCGCGCGTTAACGAAGTCTACCCGGACTTTCCCTTTTGCCAGCACTTCTTTAGCGAGCCGCTCTGGCAGTGTGATCACCGCAATCTGAGTACCCCTGTATCCTGGGCGGATGGTCCGGGTCGTGATGCTGCCTGCATGCTCTGCTCCGAGTTCCTTCACGAAGGCTTCCTTAACTTCCGGGAGTGTGCTCACGTCGTCGAGGTCAAGCACTTCCAGCGTGATCGTTGGGGAAAGCCGTCGTATCTCTCTGGCGTCTTGGATCGCCCCCTTAAGGGCATCCTCAACGACCTCTGCCTTCACCCCCTTCTCGAGCTCGATGAGTAGATGACCCTCTTTCGTCTTCCGGAGTTTGGAGACTTTTGAAGCCATTTGCCTCGTTTCGTCTCCTTGCTTGACTCTCTTGATCATGTCCGCGTAGGACAAACCATCTTCCTTCACTTCTATGAGGAGTGCGTCGGGTCTAGTCCTTCTCCTATTTCCCTTGTTCTTCCTCTTCTTTTTCTTCTTTTCGGCTCTCCCCTGATCCTTGGGACGCCTCTCGTTTCCCCTACGTCCCCTGTTCCGTCCCGCAAGTTGCCAGCCGGAACCAGCGTCCGAGAGCTGACCGTTATCGGACCAGGTTGTCATTGGTGTCCCTGGCGTGGATGGGGGTGTTCTGAACAGTCCAGCCCCTTGTCCTGCAAAATTGAGCTGCTCCGGTTTGAGGGCTGCTCTCTTTGCTCTTTTGATATCGGCTTCCTGGTCCCTATTGATGGGGCTTGTGCGGCCTCTCTTCGTTTGGCTCCCCCATCCCGCTCTTTAAGGAGGTGGGACCAGCGAGGATGTTGATCCAGCGGAGTCCTCGGCCATTATCTCTAGTCTGGAGCTGATTGCCTCTCTCATTTCTGAAGCTCTTGTACTAGCAGCTTCTAGCCCTTCACGTAGGCTGCTGGCCTTCTGTACAAGCCTCTTGGTCGACTTCTTTGCTGTCGCGTGCTCGTTGACTTCCTTGGTTACGTCATCGAGTACCTTGAGGATTCTCTTCAGGAGTTCTTCCTCTCTCGTGTGAGCCTCTTTGAACTTACCCCAGCTCGTTTTGAGGTCAGCGGAATTAGTTCTGCGTAACCTCTGTTGACTGGCGCCAGGCGTCTTTCCTTCGCCAGTCTCCATCTCTTCTGCATCAACTCTCTCCTTGTTTGATGCTGATGGTTGTGTTTGGGTGGGACACCCAGTTGGCAGATTCGCTCTGAAAATTTCCAAATTCGTTGTTGTTTCTGCCATTTTTTTCCCCCCTCTCTCCTATCCCCCTCGGATTACTGTGTCTTTGTTTGTGTTAGTGGTCCCACCTAACCCCGCCCACCAGTCCGAGTACCCCGTTCTTGGATTCTCCCACTTGCCGACCGCGCCTACAGTCCGGTGGCCTCAGATGACGTTCCAACCCCCGCACCCTGCAGCATGGTCCCGTCCGGTCACCAACCGGCACTACCACAGGAGCGGGATTTGGGGTATCCCCCCTACCGTTGTGCGGGACTGCCTCCCCTCGTGGTTAGCGTGGGGTTCGGGTCCCCCTACTACCGGCGGCCCAGGAGCGATCACTGGTTTTAACGCGGTACCCTCCAGAGTGGGCACGGACACAGCAGTGGAATATTGGCTTTTTTATACCGGGTCCCTGCCTTTTGGCTCAACCCCGGTTGCCCCCATGGGCGCGGGGCAGGGATACGCCCTGCCAGCGCGTCGGGTTGGAGGATGACCAACACCGAGCAAGGCTCAGTGATGGCTCAGTCCTCCGCTCCGGCTACCGACTTTCGGGCACGGCCCCCAGCACAAGGCCGATGCCCACCCCTCGGTGGGGGGTTTGGGACTCTTTTAGGCTTCCTGAGAGCCCAAAGAGTCCCTCGGGATGATGGATGAGTCTTACGGGCTCGCATTGAGCTCGCCCGAGGGCGATCCCAATTTGAGTCCCTAGACTCACCCACTCCCGTGGTGCAGGATGGAGATGTGCGGACGGACACAGCAGTGGGAGGATCCCCTCCCGGGGACTGTTGCACTGGTGGCGTGAGTGGCGCGCTGTGTGTGTGGTGTCAGTGTAATGTCAGTCTCGCCCGCGTTTCCACCGGAGTCCCGACCAATCGCCATGCCAACTGGTATCGTGGTAGCACTCCCTAGTTCGGCCGATCCCTATCCCCAAGAGGGTTTTTGTGAATCCTTGGGGAAGATCGTGTTACCACTCAGCGAGAGAATGCCCGACTTGATTCGGGCCCTCGCGTCACTCTTGTGATCCGATGCATATACGATAGAGATACCCTGTATCGACAAGGTCACCGCGTTGCTTCTCACCAACTTTCGGTGTGCCCCTCGAAGCCAGCAAGGCCGTCGTCGGTCGGCTCAGAATGTCCACGCGGGTTCACTTATTGTGTCAGTGTGATGTTGTATTGTGTATCTGCGACTCCTTGTCTGCGCTCGCTTATTTTGCATACTCTGCATATTCACGAGTAACCAGAGATACTGAGGATCATATCAATCCCCAGTTACTCTGGCCGTGTCACTATCCGCACCCTGTGGACGCACCCAGTAGCATGGAGAATGCTCTACCTCAACACGGTTCCTGGGCTCAACACGGTTCCTGGGCGTAGCTATCTATCTATCTATCTATCTATCTATCTATCCAGAACATGAAACGAATTCATGTATCAACGTTCTTTACAACTGTCGTTGTTGTTGCATCGGGTGTGGCTGTAAGCACAATATCGTAAGGGTACAAATATGGGCTCTGGATCTAGCGAGAGAGCCGGAGCATAATGATCGTAAAGGGATACCCCAATAGAGGTGTGCGTATATTCATGAGATAATAATGGTCTTTAGGGATGAGCAATTTTCCATTTCTCCATCAAATTTTACCCATCCTTGGGTACTTAGGCCCTTGGACGAAATGAAATATGATGAGAGAAATTTAATGATTTCAGAAGGTGAATGGAGTGGGTACTTAGGGCCACTCACATATCATCCTTCGAAAATCATACGACTCGGATATCGCAGAGACACGTAGATGGGAGTGGTGGGTACTTAGGGCCACCGATCCACCAATCCAGGATATCTGCGTAGAGGTTGGATGAGACGGCTGATTTTCTGTGAGGACGGGTACTTAGGGCCGTTCCTCCACCCAAATCGCGTCTCTGAGCTATATCGAGATTCTACAAATTTTGAGTACACATTGAAACTCAAAATATATTGAAATCATATAGCATTTATTGATAATCTCATATACATGAGCACTATGGATCGATAGCCAAGAGACCAAGCTCGATACAACTCTGACATCCAACTGAGCATAAGCCGGCCTGAACGGCCTGATGAGCCTGTATTTATACCTGGTCTTTTGGCTGTACAATATATCTGTATAGTATGGTAGATGAACGAATAGATTATCAATCATTCGAAGAATCACTATTTTATTGAAAAAATAATACAAATAGAGCAATCTTGCGAAATCTGCATACATAATTCGATTCTTCATCTCTAAAGGGAATGAATTCAACGCAAAAATTAGATAGACTTCTTTTTTATTCATTGCCAGAAACAAAAAGATAAATTCTTAGAACTTTCTAGAAACACGTGGCTTTTCATCTATTTCGGAAATTGATAAAAATTAGCCAAAAATTTTAGTTCTTTTGATACTAGGCTATTTTCCCATCGATTCTTACATGTGGAAATTGGCTATTCCTCTCACAAACTCATTTTACAATAAATATTTACAGTATTTACAACCTATCTAATTTTGAGCTTATTTCCTTCTAAATAAGGAACTTTGAGGTAGATTGCGTCTCTTAGAATATTGACGGAATCATGTATCGGAAAAGTGGAACAAAAAAATTCATCTCTGCTTTTTTACAGTAACATTTTGTTTGCAAAATAAAATGAACGTGCATAGTTAATTTGTTTTAGAAAGTGACTATATACATCTTATAGCTCAGAAAATGAGCTTTATCATAACAAAAGAAAGATTATCATTTTATGAAGTTTTATATAAAAAATTCCTCATAGAAATTCATGGAATATTCTAGAGTTTCTATGTATTAGTATATACATATTTACGTCTTAGTGTGTGTCTATTCACCACGCGTGACACTGAAAGGAAAGCAAACATCTGCCTTATCGGCGCTAATACGCGCGAAGATTTGAATATTATATACAGCCTCATTAGTACGTGTATTTTAGAGATTAATAAATGAAAAATTAAAATTTTGGGGTTATGGCACTCACAATATATGTACTGGAACAATCTTCAATGGTGAGAATATGAACTTTATCGAGTTGTGTTGGTCTCTTCGGACGCACAGAATTCATCGAAATTTCCTCGAACGGTACTACCAGTGTATCGGTTATGACCATGGGTAAGATTACAAGATTGTCTTCCTTCGCACTAGTTGATCTGTTTGACAATCCAGGCATGCTCCCACAAATATTTTCACTTCTCTCTGCATATCCAGCCGATAAAATTCGCTTGCAAGTTCACTATGAGTTTTCGCTATACCTTCGTGGCCTCCGATTGCAGATTCACGATATTCTTTCATAATTCGGGCACGATCTTTGGTAGGTGTCACTGTTGAGTTTTTCTCAAATAGTGTATCCGATATCTGGCAATTTTGAAAAATACGGTTGCATTGTTCTCCAAGGTAAGACCATTCAAACTTGCTCAGCATAACAAGATCTCGAATTATTCCTACTGACTTCATTTCCATCTTACTGAGTAATGCTCTGAGAGTTTTGAGTGTTGACGTAAGGTCTGGTCTTAGTATTTCTGAATATGGCGTACCTCTTATGACCATTCCGAAAATTTTCTCATCTCTGTAATCAGGAATTATGATTTCACCAATTGCTCGTTGCTCGCTGTGCGATTCATCGTGACTTATATATTCTCCCAAGATGAGTGGGTTCCATACTTCTGTTTCATTTTGTGAATCTGCTGCAATTGTATGAATGAGATTATCGACATGCGCGAATGGATGATCATTGATGATCCCTACGCCCGTGAATATACCGATTCCATTCTCATCCAGCACCCATGTGGGAATTTCTGGGGGTCACCACGCGTCTGCGACTAAATAATCAGTCATCGCGTTATTCCTACGGATGATTGTGTTTTTTGGGGCCATAATTGTGTTTTGGGATGCTGTATTTTGCCTTTCATCAGATAATTTGTTTCGACCGGTCGTATCTCCGTATGAAGGTAATATTGCTCGTTAGATGGAAAGGGAAGCTTGGTCCTGATTGATGGAGGGTTCTGCTGAAAACATATTTTCGTGAAAAAATTCATTTGGGATTGACTCGTCCACAACACTTTCATTCGTTCGGTCCGGGCTTTCATCGATGTATGGGGTGAAATGTAATCCATACAGGTGGAAATGTATGAATTGTTCCGAAGAAGTAGCTTTCATGTACGTGTACCTTATTCGATCTCGACACTGTTAATCAACGCAGATATTTTGTTGGAAACGTCGTGGAAAAATGGAGAGTGTGTCTGCGTCTCCATACTCATTCTTAGAACTGAGAATTTCTAGTGCTCCTAAGGGATCTGCGCATTTTGCGGAAAATTCACTGTACAGAAAAACTTCTCGTAATTGTGCCGGTGTGATTCTCCAACTGAATAATTCGATGAGAGAATAGAACGAGCAATATTGCATGGCATATCTGCGTATCATTCAAGGATTCTATTCGGTTCCGCGCATTCCTCATGTTCTTCGTAATTGCAAAATTGTATGATTGAACTTGGGTTTGAAGCTTGAACCGTCCAATTTCCCGACAGATTTGGAGATTGTATTCAAGTTATATCCAACATCTTCGAATTTCCTGACGGTGTCATAGGAATGAGCATTTCATCCCTAGGTCTTCCATTTTTTAGTCGGAACACATTACATCGTTGGAATTCAGATGATATCTCTTCCATCTCGACATCGTTATCTAGCATCTTTAGCCATGTGCGATTCATGCTGGATTTTGGCTTCAGGGTTTCAGTATTATTTTGATCCATTTGATTTTTCAAGATCATTTTTGCTGGTGCTCTCAAGAATCTGATTCCTCTGTATTGCCATGGTCTTCGGGTAATTCTAATTGCGTCAAGTTCACAGGCAGTTGTTATCTCGCGCGTTTGTACTCTCCCCAGCTCATGTTCGATGTGCTTCTGTTCCGTTTTCCACCACGCCCCTGATTGTTATTCTTTGCCGGCGAATGTTCTCGATTTGGATTTTGCCAAACTAATACTTGTAATCCCGCCTGTCCTCCGAAATTTACTCCTTCCACATTCCATGATGAAGGTGACGTCTTCTGAGGGACCTTCTGAATGAGATTTCCAGGACTAGCTATAGGTATACCGAAATTTCCTCCTTTCCTCCCTCCATCCTGATCGGCATGATTCGGGTGAATCAGGATATTCAGGGAAATCTGGGTGTGACATGCGCTTATTGAGTGAATCCATATTTTCGGCTTATTTGGCAGATCGTTCGCTATTTTGTGTTTCTATTCATGCGAATTCATCTATCGAATCTAATGAGTCATAGAAAGTCTTCTCATGTACTCGCTTGCTACTCTGAGAGAGTGGTGTGTTTCGGTCTATTACCGGTCTGTCGATAGTTGATACATCTCTTGGGGAGCTCGTGATTCGTATTCTACTGCCTGATTTTCTCAAACCTTCATCTGTTAAACGTGGGAGAACATCCGCTTTGTTAGTCGCTTGACTGATGATACGCTCGGCTGCGGGATGATCTTCTATTTCTTTCAACATTTGAAACGTAGGGAATCGTCTTCCTCTTTGAACTATTTGATTTTGGGATCTCATTTCTCGATCTGCTTCTTGCGTACCACTCCATCTTTGTCACTGTCATCACCGAGTGGAGAACTACATTCTACTATTTTGCTCACGAGTGTTTTGATCTTTACGAGTGGAATCACTCCAGTCAATTGTGATTTCTCCATCAGACTCTTCTAACTTATCTAGTTTCCTCTCGCTACTTCGAGTGACAACTTGAATTGGTGCTGTTTCAACTCGCATCATATGAGCCCCGGGCTCATCTCTTCGCATGGATAATCCGACTCTGGGACGTTCTGGATTTCCTTCTCCTCCTTCGAGAACTGGGTTCCTAGATAATGAATCTGCGTTAGAATTCTTGTGTCCAGGCCGGTATAAAATCTTGGAAGAGTGTCCTCTCATAAATGCTTTAAGCCTATTGGATCCTAGGTCTGGCTTTTCTGCAGTATAAAAATGTTTAGAGAGCTCGTGGTCTGTGACGACTGTGAATTCTTACCGTATACCCAAGGTCGATATTCTTGTATCCCGTAGCATATAGCGAGTAATCCACGACCATAAATTGCGTATTCCGTTTTTGAGGGTTTTAACGTTCTCAATGCATAGGAACAGACGTGTTCTTATCCTTATTCACCTTGGCTGAGGATTGCAGATATCGCCCGAACGGAACTATCAGTGATTATCAGGTAAGGGAGGTCATGCACAGGTGGACGTAATACAGGGTATTTGCAAAGAGCCTCCTTCGAGGCCATGGCGGAGTCTCGCGGCAAGTACGGGGTTACAACTTACGCGATGCTTTTTCCATCAATTGAGATGGGGTCGGTTGCAAATGACTCGGGGTTGTTCCCGGAAGGTTCCTCTGATACGATCTGTGAGGATAAACGTTATTATTCTTTAGGAGGAATCGAAGAATCGAGAGATATCCCGATTCTGATTCTCAGAGATCGTGACTTTGCACCTTACATCGAGTTTTGGGGGAGATATGGTTTATCCTTACGGATCGTACCAGAGGCACATTTCTAAAGAAATTTCGAGTAATTTGCAACCACTCCTGTCTCAATTGATGGAGAAACCATTGCTACATGTATAATTCCGTTTCGCGCAAGACTCTGACACGGCCTAAACTGTTTGAATGTTCCCTGCTGTTCCGATCTCCAATACAATTTCACGTGCCCCTCAAGAGTAAATTCAGCAGATATGCTATGTCTGCGAAACCTTTGATAATACTGCGGTAATACGAAGCGAGTCCTAAAAATTGTTTGACTTTGTTGACGTGGGTACAGGATAATTGCGTACAGCTTCGGTTTTCTTGGGGTCGGGGCGAATCTTACCGTTGCTCGCGATGTGACCTAGAAAGCTTGCCTGTTTTTGGAGGAACTGACATTCGCTTGGCTCCATAGTAAGGTTCGCGTCGCCCAATCTTTTCAAGAGTCTTTCAAACTTGACGCCATGGGTTTCGTGTTTGCAGAGAGTCTGCAAACATAATGATCTCATCGAGATAGCTGACTAATTCAGTTCCAATCAATCCAGCGAGCGTGAGATCGATTAATCTTTGAAAAGTACTTAAGCTATCATATAAGCCGATGGCGACGCGTTCGTCACAGTATAGTCCCCCATAAGAGCCCGAAAATGCAGTGAGATGTGCATCGTCTTTATGCATTCGTATTTGATAGAAGCATTGCTTGAGGTCAATTGCAGTAATATAGTCGGTTTTTGCCACACTCTCCATTATTTCTGTGGGGTTAGGTAATGGGTAGGTATCACCTACTATAATTTCATTCAATTTTCTGGAATCTGTAACCATTCATGACCTTCTTCACCGTCGTGGCCTGGTTTCTATGGAACCATTCACATGGGACTTGAATATAGTGATTCCGCGGGTTCAGTAATGTCTGCCTCAAGTAATTCGTCAATTGACTTTTGCATTCCCAATTTTAATCTCGGGTGGGTGCCTATAGCGTTTCACTTATATGGGTGTGTTGGGTTTTCTGACTATTCTATACATAATCGAATGTGTGGCCGTCAACTTTTCCCCTGGTAATCCAAAAACGTAAAAGTTTTTTTTCATAAGATCCCCTATATGTTGTATCTCTTCTTCATTCACGCCATTCAATGTTTTAGGATCTATTCTGTCAAGAACTTTCGCAATGCGATCTTTGACCTCTTCCGTCACGAATTCCAATTCATTGACCCTTTTATTTACATCTCATTCATTTCCTGGATCTTCTTCGTCGAAAGTATCTTCTTCAATTCCTACCGTTTCGCATGATTCAAGGGACACTCCTGGGAGTTCTATCTCAATTTCTGTATCATTCATATTCACACAAATCGCATCGGCTCCGCCATTGTCAATTAGTGCGACAAAATTTGCGAACAAGATGCCTCGTCCTAGGTCCTGGAATCCTACAAATCCTACCTTCTCATCATTTTTCACTCTCGCGTAGATAACTTGCCTTGTGCGCGGGGGTATTCTGATTGTGACCTTCTCTACAGCAGATATTTGCAACTCCGCAAATCTAACACACCTCGCTTCGGCGTAAATTATTCCCCTGTGTTATTCGAATTCCCTCCATCCGTATAAATTGCGAAATCATCTGATACAATATGGACATCACAATCTAGTCTATTTCTCATCTTTATTCAATCTCATGAATCCATCTTTATTTCCATTTTCTCATCAATTTATCTTCATTTTCCCCAGAGTAAAACATTTCCCAGCTGTAACGCCGCTGATTAATACGATATAGTTCCTATAAATTTTCATATTTCTTCAACCCACTTTGCTCTCAGCAATGTTTTATTTGCCCCCGTGTCAGCAGGAAAATGGTACATATTATTCTTGTAATTGTCACTGTGAGACTCAACCACCGGTTGTTTTTGTTGGCTTGCATCGAGGAGACGAATCGAGACATGCCGCTGTGGTTTCTTGGGTTTATCTGATCGTTCGTGCTCGACCCCACAGCTTGATACAGAGCATTTTGGAAGTTTAAAAGATCTCCTTGATTATTTGATGAATTCTCATAGGAAGGTACCTTCCTTGTATCCTGGTCCCATCTCTCATTTCGTTCGGAATAATTACCGCCATTGTTATTTTGTCCCTGGTGATTTCTACCACGATCATTATTGTTCTATGTGAGAGCAGTGTTGGCTCAGTTGGTAGCGCGCTAGCTCCAGAATCAACACTGCCCGAGGGGTCGTGGGTTCGATTCCCGGCGAAATCACTCGGAAATTTTTTCTGAGGTTTCTCCGAAGGGAAAAGGACCCACCACATCCCGCCTGCTTTGGAATGGTGTTTTCCATGGGATTATCCTTCAGAAAAATCCTGGGTTTTCCCATTTCACGAGGTTCGACTAGCGGGCCTTGGGCAAATGCGAAGCAGGGAGAGGGTGGGTAACGTAGGGAGTTAATGAGCCGACCCGTCGGGCCTTCCTAAGTGCATGGGGAGGTGCGGGGAATGTCGGCCTTACCGACAGTGGAGTTTGTGTCTCACCAAAATCATGGCCTTGCAAACCATGAAGAGGCTTTCTCCCGGAACGCTAAGGGTACAGCGGATTCGATGGCTCACTTCGTGAGACAGGTAATGTCGGCCTTACTGGCATTCGAGAGAGGCATCCCATGGCTGCAAACCATGGCGTAGGTCACTCTGGGGAAGCTGGAATCCATGTGTAGGGGAAAAAATTCGGGCATAACCCTTCACACTAAGGTGGTAAGGGGGCCCCCGTGCTAGGCCCAGGAGGATGCAAGGGAATCTTGAAAAAAAAAAATTATTGTTCTACCAATTATTCTGATAGTGGCATCCATCGTTGCTTTGATTATAATAAGAATTGTTATACAAATTCAACCCCTGACCCCGATAATTATTGCGATCATTATTTGCAGCATAGTTCCTATTGCGATTATTGCCATTGTTGTAATATCCTCTTCTGTCGTCCTTACCCATGAAATTTTCACGGACCCGGTTCCTATATCCGTAATTTTTTCGCGTACAGTTTAGATATATACCATCGCGATTTCTGCCATAAGTATTTCGGTCGCGATTTATATAACTTCTGAGATGATTTTGGTGCCCTGAATCATATCGCCTCATTTGTACTCCATTGTTACGCGTCTCATCTCGTCACGCCCACTCTCTTCTTGTGTTTTCATCATAGGCGGTGTATTTGGGTGACTATTATATCAATTTGTATCATTATCTTGTGTTGTGCGGTTCCCTTGATCTCGAGGAATTGCGTGGGAATCAATCAAATGAGAGTTGATTATCTCATCTAAATCACGACAATCTTCAAACGTATAGCCTAGTTTGCGACAGACTCTGCGAAGCTCTGAACTTTGGACTTTACTCGGGCATTCTCTTCGAAAATGCCCGGAAACATGGCAGTATCTACATCCATCCAAAACAATATCTCGTCTTATTGCGACATTCTAAATAGGCTGGGGTTCTGATGCACGTCTTCCATTGGAATTGGCATCAATCAGAGCATTCACCATATGTGCCATCCCGACCGGATTAATATCTGGGATTTTCCCTGAAAAATCCCAGATATTTCTCAGTGCACGAGTCAGGTGTACGAGCGGTTGTTCTATTTTCGAAATTTACTGCTACCGCGATAGCTTCACACGAGGTTAGGAGGTTAGTGGATCTGCTCTGATGTTCCAGTGCTCCTGCAAGACCAAATATAAATCGATGTAATGCTTCATTGTCTGCATGGTTTGTACGTTTTTCGCTCCCAATCTTCCAGATTCTGATCGGAATCATATACATTCAATAATCGATTTTAGAGAGTTTGAACTCGCAATCCGTTATCTCCTGCGCCTTCTCCCAAATTTTGTTGAACCAATTTCAATTCAGCCACGAATTTGTCTGCCCGACCGACTCCACTGTACTGTGTAGTCATGTCATCTAACAATCTCTCGACGGAAGTGTATTGGGTCAATCGTGCTAAATATCCCTCTGCGGTTCGGCTTCTAAGTTTGCTTGCTAGTGCGGAACCCATGGCTCAGTTTCTGGAGCGTATTCATCAACAATATATCGGACATTTTGACAGAAAAGGGCAAACATGTCGGGATTCTCATCGTATGGCATTATATCATCTAATGCTCCACTCAGAGTCAGTCGGAATTTCGTAGCGTGATTCCGATCTGTATTCGATCGTGCAGATACATTCCTTGAATTCACGCGGCGAATGCGGGTACTCGCATCTGAATTCTGATTATTATAACGTCCAGATTTTCTGCTCTAGTTGAATCTTCTATCCTCATCTTGCGAGTTTATCACGGAACGGTCAAATTATTTGCTATGCTCGCTGTTGCTTTCGTGATTCAGTTCATCGTGGGTATCTAACTCGGTGGAGGATGTCCCGGAATCAGAGTGTTTCCGGGTAGTTTTATTTTGTCGTGTTTGTTTTGTGTATTTGTTGCGACGAGAACGTCTGGATTTTAGATGTGTCTGGTAGTGCTCATCATCGCATAAGTCTTCTGGATTTTTATAATTTCTGGTTCGTACGTTTCCGCGAGATTGTATATTGGATCAATCTTTGTTTGAAGTATCGAAATCATTCGAAAATCGTGGCTCCTTGTTATTTCCACTGCGTTTGTTTTGACGAAGCTCCATATCTAAATCCTTATAACTACTCATGACATCCAAGCCCCTCTTGGACGTCATACGTTCATTTGTGACGGTTTTGGTGGACTCGTCACGTGCAGGCAGGGCCTGCTTTTATTTGAGAAGCTCAGGGAGTGAGCTATTGCTGTAATTGTTCAAGAAATCAGGAGAGGGGAGCATTGCATGAGCACACGCTCGATTAAAATGAAAGGGCATTTATTCAAAGAAAACTATTTACAAATGGTCCGCTGACCGTTAGAATAAATCTAGCCCACGCACGATTATTGAGGGCGCATTTAGGGAAAAATACAATCTACAAGCCCAGAAAGAGGAGAGAGAGATTTGCGAGAGGCACTTACAAATATCAATGGCCTTGACGCAGGTTGGTCACTCGACCTCGAATCGGGCACCGGCCCTCGCAGCTCACGACGATCAGGCAGCTCGCAATTGTCCCAGACGATGATGATTTTGGTCATAGACCACAGCACAGGTTATATGAAATGCACGCACCGGAGCCCCGGCTAAATGATGCCAAGGACGGGCTCCGGGCGGCGTGGACAACGCGCACGATAATAAGCTCGATAGGCGCGTGCGAGCGCTCCGAAACGTCACGACGGAATGTATATTAAAAGGCTGCTGGCCGGAGCAGCATTGGCTTGCGCCAGGGATGGCTCAAAATACGGGGCGCGCGGGCCCTACTACGGTGCCATCTCTCTGTCTCTCTCCCTCTTACCTGGCTAAACTATGCAGCAGCTCTTCTCGTGCTTAGGCTGTAAAACAAAATGTTATCATTACAATATTCGGTCCAGGGAGAGAGGGAGACGGACTGACTTGGCCGTCACACCCCTCCCCCAGACGCTGGGTAGCCGGCTGGCGCACCAGCTCGGAAACCTACCTCTCTCAATCTGGGCCGAAAACTAAAGGGAAAGAGCCATTTGCTCAAGAACTTTGAATCAAAAGTAAATATTCTGATCAAAAGATTATCAGTCGGAAAGTGATAATTAAAAGTGATGTTGAAAATATGGATTCCAAATAAATGAGATTGTATTTCCCTCGAAAAATGAAAACGCGATCACTCACACTGACATACTTCCCATACTAAATCAGTCTATATAGAATTCATAGCTGTTCTTCTCGAACTCTAAGTAATTGTGGGATCGTTTGTTTCACTGCACTGTTTTTGCTCTTGAGGCATATTACTACAGGAAATTTCACTTCACGGTCTTCACTAAATCACTTGGTCTCTTGAATTGACCATTGGGCACTTGTAAGCATTCTGTGCATACAACACACAAATCATACTCTTGGACATTGGTCCCATAGCCCATACTTCAGCATTAGACCATACTTCACTCAATGCACACTTATAAATTCATACAGAACTAAAATTGTTATACGATATGGTAATTTGACCTCATTCATCAATCTCTATAGCGTGAGTTTTGCTCAAATTCGATTGGCCAAGGGCTTATGAAAATAAAAAGAACATCCTCTTAAGAACTAAACTCACATGTTATGAATGTCGTTTATGTCCAGGAACGTTTCATTAATCGAACACACTAAGTCGCGCAAAATTGTACGGACACAACCTAACCACTGAGTGAGACTCGCGCGCGCACATCCCTCGCTGTCCATCGATGAATCTTCCTCTGGAACGATGTCGATCTTCAGCTGCAGTCAGTAGCACGTTGTTGTCTGCTACGGGCACTAGGCTGCTCCTGCGCCTATGGTGTCGCTATGCCCCCCTCCTGGTCCATTCTCCCGAGCTAAATTTGTCGTGTTGACGTGACACGGTCGTATTGACCACATGTGTCTCGAATTGGTTGAGAGAAATCGATCAGCTGATCGATGGCCATGGGTTGCATCAAATTGAAGCCTAATACCACGACTATAAAATGTCAGAAATAGCTCATGAAAATCAAGGTTAAATTGCTCTAACTGCGTGGACAGCTTCGTCCTGTGCGGTAGGCTAATAAATTTGAGATGGTGGATCAGATCTTTAAGGCCAAAAAATTCAAGTCTTTGCTGGGCCACCGCACACTGAATTTTGCAAGGTATTGCAATCAGGCGAAAAAGGTGCCATATCAGATTTAAGTGGTTGCCAAGGCTCTATTAATGTTGAAATTTGGGGTTGTACCTGAAACTGGTACTCTGGTACTTGCACAACGCTCGTGCATAGGTGGAAAGAATCAATGTGGTTATATTTTCGCGTATCGTGATCATGAGTATGGGGTTCAGCCTCGATCTTAGTTGAAACGAGGTAAAATACTTCATTGGTCGGTCGAGATTGCTTGAACACGACCTCATACTCAAACCAGTATTCGGAATCGATCTTGTGCCCATCAAATGTCTTATTTTGGTCCCAATTTACTTTGAACTTCAGGATTTGCAAGTCAGTACTCAAAAGTTCAAAACGCCCACAAAGTGTCACATGATACTGAACCTGGGAGGCGGAATTGAAAAGAATAGGGTTGATCAGGCCCATTTCTCGTCTTGATGCAATTCCAGATCCAAGAAATTTGACAATCTCATTAGGCAGACAAGTTAGCACTACAACACGCGCTAGCTTGTCGAATTCTAAAATTCTGACTGGGTCTGTCGAGGGGGGACCGGATGTTCGTAGTAGTGAATGGAATGAATTGATGTTATGCAGATTCAAAAGGTTACAAGCGCGATAAAAATCAATGACATCCAGAGGATTCGTGAAGGACTTGAAAGATGTACCTTCTCTTGGAATACTGCCACGTTTCTCTGCCTTGATATGATGGAAAGATTTTATTTCTCGTTCCAGTTGAGAAGATACCAAATCAAAATGATTTTTTAGACAGAGCCACTCTGGCTCGTACAACATTTCATGCGCAGAAAGGCTAAATTGGACAAACGTCATGCCTGGCAATGAAAGACGAGCACAAGATTGAGCCATGTGAACATCTATCAATACAGATGAGTAATAATCTTGCCTGTTAAAATCAATATTTGACGAATAGTCATGATCTGGTGATGTATTCTGGAAGAATTTCAATGATAAGTGGGGTCTACTCCTCCCCCATTGTCTGTCAGAGTCAAAAATTTGGGAAGAGTAGGATTGAATCGGTCTTGCGATCTGAAATGGTCTTGACGACACAAAATTCTCCTCAAAGGAATTGCCAGGATCAGTGCTCTCAGATATGTCATCCAAATTTTCAGAATTAGTCAATGACATGGGATGCTTAGTCTGAGATTTGCAATTGATCATGGGATCAGAAAATGAGGAAAAATTTGAATAGGAAAGCTGCGTGCTCGAAGACACTGGCAATGATGCCACCTTATCTTCACAATTGAGCAAATTGCAAGTCTTGGTATTATTGACAGTAGCACAAGAAATATTGGACTGATTGGTCGCTTTCAAATCTCGCTCGCAAGTCACAAGTGCTAAAATGTCATTTCTCCACCTCTCAATATCAGCAGGGGTGGGTAAATTCTGACATGCATTGTCAGCTGGATATGGTCCACTTGAATTATTCTGCTGCACGGGAACGGTGGTGTTGGGTGCGCGCGCGTATGTCTCACCTATTTCTTGAAGAAGTAACGCACTCTGGACGCTCACAATGAAGTCACTACGTAACGCATCACGGTGTAGTTTCAGCGCAATATCACACAAGGAACTCTCATTCTCCACAAAATCATCCTCTACATACTGGCCAATCAAACGCCGCATTAATCGCTGATGATTGTTGAAAAAACTATCAAATTTCAGCTCAAGCTTTGCGAGCGCTACTCGAATTTTATCCTCAGAGAGGTTACAAATCCAATTGGACCATGTGAGAACTTGATTACTCGAAATATTATTAGGAGACATCATGGAATTATTTTCAAAGTACTCCTTCAATCGCGATAAAGAGAAATGAGATCTTTAAATTTTCTAGATTTTAACTGTAAATGTCTCATCATATGGACCACTTGCTCTAGGTCTCCACGTGCTCCTTGCATCAAACAAAAGACGAAGTCTATAGTCGATGACTAGAGAGAAAACTGTGCCCACGGATGAAGTCCAAATGAGCTGTATATAACACGGTAGAAATTTTTGAGCTAGCAGTCGAATGACTAAACTTAGATGTTCATACTCAGGAAAAAAATGAACAAACTCTTTTGAGTCTGGTTCATCTTATGGACAAAATTAGTCAGAATCCCTGATAAGTATTTTCAGATTCAAAATTCTATTGAGAAGAATCGTGAGTTCATTAGCAAAGAGCTCTTTTAGATATCAAAATACAAAAAGGTAGGTCTGTATTGATTTTGAGCCTCCAAAAAGTCAGTTTGGACAGAGATTTGCTGAAATTTGCAGAATGTCCAATTGTTGGTAATTTTCCAATTTTTATGAATTTGTATTCAACTTCTATGAATAATTTAACGTCGAATAAATTCCTAAAGAGCTACGCAATTTGTTAGGATTTTTCAAACAATCAAATGAGGAAGATTGCATAAAAGCACTTGCGCAGCTTATTTTATCATCACCCACGCTAATTCAGGCATACACACACAGTAGCGCAATGCTAGACACTATGATGGTCATTATATCTATATATACATTGGGTATTTTCAAGTGAGACCATTTTCATTCACAAAAAATCATTTCTGGTCGATAATACATCAACTCATATTTATTTTTGGAATTTTCTGGTCAAAACGACCAATTTTCTAGATAAATCGATATTTTGTTGAGAAATTTGTTATAAACAATTAAATATTGCAATGCGAAAGTGTGCAAAAGTCATCAATAATTCACTGTGTTTATGAAAGAATTTTCAAAATTTTATACAGTATTCAGAAAGAGAAACGGTCAAAATACTGGCAAGTGACTCAATTTGCAATAATTATTGTCAAATAAACAAAACGAACAATTTCAATTGTTTATACGACCAACGAGGACAATGTCCAAGAGCTTCTAGCCATCGGTCTATTTTTTTGAATTTTTAGAACACGAGAATTATAATTCAAGTTCCCAGACACTCCGTAACATCTTTGTATATCTATATACATCACTATTTTTCGCTCGCACCACTTTGCGTATTCACAAACGCAATTTACACACACATAGAAACGTGTTGCACGTATGACCAAACGATCAACGACGGGCCGATCGAGCAACGAAACGGGTGAGAGAGAAGATTTTTGGAATATTACGCTGACGCGTCTGTCTCTCTCGCACTCGTGCATTCAAAAATCAAAGCAAAGATGAGCTCAATCGGTCGCGAGCGGCAGGAACGCGCGATGTAAACAATGCCCATATATGGCACGCGCTCGAGCTGTTGTGTAGCGGCCCTATAGCACGGGGCGCCAAGATGTCACGAAAAGCTAACTGAATATTTTTTAAAGTTTCAAAAATCAGACCAAAAGATTTACGAAACGGTCAAATTATATTTGCACGCAATCAGCTGTGCACTAACATATTGCAAATCAAAAATAAGCCGAGTGCATCTAACAAATAAGAAAAATACATGTAGATGAGTGTCCAAAGGCGGCACGTGAAAAATTTTCGAGGTCGAGTCGACCGACGCACGAAAATGGACTCGTCCGAACGCTCAAAACGGAGTACGATGGAAAAGTATTGTCCGAAGCGCGATGGCTTGACTCACTCATCCGCACCGGACACGGAATTTATCACACTGCACTCACTAATACACTTACATGCTAATACACACACGAAGCAACATTCGAGTGCTACTCTCTCCCAAAATCAGCACCCAAATTTGGGCGCTATGTAATGGCTCGCCAACTTATTGGGAGAAATTTCTACTAATTTTAATTGAACATACAGCACCTTCGTTGGGCGCCATGTGACGGTTTTGGTGGACTCGTCACGTGCAGGCAGGGCCTGCTTTTATTTGAGAAGCTCAGGGAGTGAGCTATTGCTGTAATTGTTCAAGAAATCAGGAGAGGGGAGCATTGCATGAGCACACGCTCGATCAAAATGAAAGGGCATTTATTCAAAGAAAACTATTTACAAATGGTCCGCTGACCGTTAGAATAAATCTAGCCCACGCACGATTATTGAGGGCGCATTTAGGGAAAAATACAATCTACAAGCCCAGAAAGAGGAGAGAGAGATTTGCGAGAGGCACTTACAAATATCAATGGCCTTGACGCAGGTTGGTCACTCGACCTCGAATCGGGCACCGGCCCTCGCAGCTCACGACGATCAGGCAGCTCGCAATTGTCCCAGACGATGATGATTTTGGTCATAGACCACAGCACAGGTTATATGAAATGCACGCACCGGAGCCCCGGCTAAATGATGCCAAGGACGGGCTCCGGGCGGCGTGGACAACGCGCACGATAATAAGCTCGATAGGCGCGTGCGAGCGCTCCGAAACGTCACGACGGATTGTATATTAAAAGGCTGCTGGCCGGAGCAGCATTGGCTTGCGCCAGGGATGGCTCAAAATACGGGGCGCGCGGGCCCTACTACGGTGCCATCTCTCTGTCTCTCTCCCTCTTACCTGGCTAAACTATGCAGCAGCTCTTCTCGTGCTTATGCTGTAACACAAAATGTTATCATTACAATATTCGGTCCAGGGAGAGAGGGAGACGGACTGACTTGGCCGTCACACATTGGCTGTGAACGACCGCGTTTTGTGCATCTTTGTATTCATCCGAATTTGAACCAGTGAGGATCTTTTCTTCTGATTTCATGTTATTGGGATTATGTGTGGGATTTCCTTCCCCTTTCGCCACTGCTATGTGTGTATGTTCAATTCAATCCCAATCAATCGGGTAGGCCTATATTCGACTCGTGAGAAAAATTTAGGCCTGTGCCTCGCGCTCTCTCCCTACGAGGGTCAGAAAGAAGGGATAATTTTGAATCCCTTACCCAGATGTAGCCATGATAATGATTAGAAGTGCTTGTTGTTTCATGTAGTTCGGATTCCTTTCTTCTAAGTTGAATATCCCCGGCGAGGTTCAGAATATTGCCTCCAGATGTTGTATTGATAGTAGAGGAATTGGTATGGCTTTCTCCCACAAAAGAGCCTAAGTTACCGTCACCAGTTAGTGAGTTGATGTTTGGAATCATTTTGGTTCGTCGTTCTCCCACAACAGAGGCCAAATTGCTGTCACCAGTCTGTTAGGGTTATGTTTGTTCTCTGTCTCCGCTAATAGTAACAGACGGGGGTGGGTGACGACGCCAATAGAAATGGAAGACTCCGAGATTCATTTAAAGAAGTTTATTCAAAGTGTACTCAATGTTTGTAAATATTCGAGAGAGGCTTATCATGCGTTTACACGGCGCGAGGTGCGCCTAGATTCCATAGCTACAATAACTGGAAGCTCGCAGTGCGAGAAGAGGCGACAGCGCTTGCTTTGCGCCGTATTCATACCATAGGTGATAGCCTACTCTTCCTAATCGCTCATCGTCGCTGGTGGGGTTTCCACAGAACAAAGACATGAGTTGCTATGTGCTCTCTTCCATCATATAAGCATGTATGTGTTACAATAAGTATATAGTGATATATAGAGCTCATTGTATCCCTGACAGAGCCATCGGCAGGACCAGTAAGAAAACGCTTTCAACATAGCATCAATATTCACGAAGTTACTTCTGACGAACTAGAAAACATATCAGCACTCATAGATTCCAAGTTCGCATATCTAAGTGAAATGTAAGTTGTAATGCCTTATGCTGTGGAGAGTATCATATATAAGACTTATATGAGAACAATGTTACAGTATGAATCAATAATTCAAACATTCGAGGACCAGAATTATTTCAACATCATGTTATAACTGGTATAGATGATGATGATTTTTTCGATGTAGTCATGACCAACCTCACCAGAACTTCGGAAAATCTGAAGACAGTGATATTATGGATGTATTCAACAGTCTTATGAGTAGTACCGACATAAGAATATTATATCACGAAATATCTCTCACGCGGTCTGCTGAAATTATGAGCATATTGGATATCAGATTATACGGCTCAGCCATACCATTGTAAAAATGTTGAATGAATATGATTGTATCATTAACATAGTTGTATTTATTCCACTGACCCAACTGTAGGATTATGATGAATAACGATATATTATGAATAATTAGAAACAAAAATGGCCCTTCCATTCTACAAGACGCATATAACTCGAATCCAAATCGACCATGTACTCATCAATAAGAGGAGGCAATCGTGCATCACGAAAGTTAGATCATACAGGGGAGCGGATTGCAATTCGGATCACTATTTAATGATAAGTTGCGTACGAGACAAGCTAAACACTATTCCACCCAACACTAAGCGTGACAATGCCCCGTATGCTCTCGATAAACTCAAATCGCTAGAAGTTCAGACACGTTTCCAAAACTACATTGCAGAAAAATTGGGAGAAACAGTTGGCAAGCCGCGGGAAAACACGGACACTCCCCCTGTGAATATCGAAACCCAATGGCAACACATTAAGAACTCATTGTCAGAAGCGGCAAGATCTGAGATAGGATTAGTACGCGGGAAAACAGGGAAACCGTGGTTTGATGACTCGTGCAGAGCGATGTTAGATGCACGAAGGGCCGCGAAGATCATCCGCGATAATGCAACAAGACTAAACTGGGACCCACGCAGGGTAAAAAGACTGCAAGAATTACATAGGCAGGCGCAGAAGAATTGGGACGAACATGTTAGGAAAAGGAAAAGGGAATTTCGAAGGATAAAAATCCTCAGCATACAAAAGAATTTCGGGAGAAATAACACCCGCAAAGCGTACAAAAAACTAAATGAATTACGAAACCCCACATCTGCGTTGGTTAGTATTATCAAAGATAGGCACAGCAACATCCTAACAAATGAGAAAGACATCCTGAATAGATGGAGAGAACATTACGATGATCTCCTTAACGTCCCTGCGGGCACTAATGAGTTACCCGTCGAAATCCATACGGCCGAACAACAAATTTCATGCCCTGCGGTGCAACAAGTGGCACGTGCTATACAGAGACTGAAAAACAACACTGCCCCCGGGATGGATGGCTTCCCACCTGAGCTCTCCAAGTATGGTGGGAGTCGGCTCACGGTAGGAATTCACAAATTGATCGAGATGATATGGTCACAAGAGAAAATACCCGAAGACTGGCTTAAGTCAGTTATCGTACCAATACCAAAAAAGGAGACATGATGGAATGTAATAATTTTAGAGGACTGTCTCTTCAAGCTTCGTGCAGTAAAATTTTATCCCTCCTGTTGATTGAAGAACTCAACCCTCACATAGACGAAATAATCGGAGACTATCAGTGTGGATTTCGACGGAATCGCTCAACTATCGACCAAATATACGCGTTACGCCAGATAGCAGAGAAAAGATGGGAGCATAGACAACCAGTTCACCACCTATTCGTAGACTTCAAAAAGGCATACGACTCTATAATAAGATCAAAATTGTTTACGATATTGCGTTTGTTAGGCATTCCTGACAAACTAGTGAGAATGATTGCAGTCACGCTGGAGGGAACCCAGGGACAAGTCAGGATTGGCAAGGCCCTATCGGAACCATTTGAAATAGTCAGCGGGCTGAAGCAGGGTGATGCGATATCCCCGCCAATTTTCAATTTTCTATTAGAATACGTCATAAGACCTTTAGCTCAAAGTAAACGTGGGCTCCGCCTCCAAGCGAACGATGTCATCAAACTCCTGGGGTACGCGGATGACCTGGACGTCATAGGCGACACCAAACAAGATGTAGAAGAAATTGCAAATATCTTGATCCCAAGCGCGAAAGAAGTAGGCCTAGAGGTAAATGAGTCGAAAACGAAATACATGGTCATGGACCGTAACAACGCGGATGACGACACAGATCCTATCCAAATCGCGAATTACTCCTTCGAGAAAGTCCTCCTCTTCCCCTATCTTGGGACCACAGTAACGCACGATAACAACATAAGAGTAGAGTTTGATAAAAGAATAAGCGCAGGACATAGGTGTTTTGGCTCGTTACAGAAACTCTTCAGAGATAAAGACCTCTCACGCGAAGCCAAAATAACGATTTACAAAACCATTATTCAACCCGTGACTCTCTATGGATGCGAGACTTGGTCAATGTCGCAGCTAGATGAGGAGAAGTTCCAGGTCTTTGAAAACAAAATACTGCGGAGTATTTCCGGATCAACTATTGATCAAAGTTCGGGAATCCCTAGAATCAGATATAATGATGAGTTGCTCCAACTCTACGGGTGTCCGAGTATTGTCAATGTCATTAACTACAGGAGGGTACAGTGGATGGTCCATGTAGCGAGAATGGATGAGGAACGTGTGGCGCGGAGGGTACTGGATTACAAACCAGACTCGCGACGGGGCAGGGGAAGACCACGTATAAGCCTGGAAAAAAGCGTGCTAAGTAAGATAAAAATGACGGGCCGCAATCCCAATGTATGGAGAAACCGAGCACAGGACAGGAGCGTATGGCGTGATTGCTGTCAAGCAGTCAGAGACTACGGCCTTTTCAAACCAGATATCGCCCGAGCCTAGTGTGAGCAACGTGTGGTGAACGTATCTCTGTAACGCTGGCTGCTCAGTAAGGGCGCCTCCACCCCGTGAAGCGCGTATCGCCGCAATACGGAAAAGGACAACTATCGTCTTAGTCGAAAGCGAGGCCAGGCCTAGCACGAGCGTACGTGTGGTGAACGAACCTCAACAGTGCAAGCGCCCAAAACAGGCCAATACACCTAGAAACGGCCCACCCTCCTCTCACAAGCTGAGCAGCAGAAATACATCCCAGCATCGAAGAATGCTGGATTGGTTTCCAGCTGAAAGGCATGCGAGCGGGAGTGTGGATTACCGAGGCAATAGACCTCGTGGTCTGAAGGTCTAAAGGCGTAGACCCGAGAAAGCCAACTGATGATGATGATGATTCTCTCAAGACTCTTTCTCTCTCTCACAATCCCGCAAAATCAGAGAAAATATTTCAACTCAGATCACAGAAAATATCCATATCAAAATCTTGCAATTATTATAGAAAAATCAGTAGGAGAGCTCAAAAATTGAAATTCTGTCGACTCGGAGAGAGAATACACATTTTTGCATCAGGTTGCCTTGGTGGGGATGAGGCGATTGAACGATGCATATATTCACGCCATTCAACAGCGCTAGATACTCCCCCACCCATGAAATACCTCAAGACTTTGACTCAGAAGGGGAGAGGCCACCACTTTGACCGCTCGATGATTTGCACAGATAATGCTCTGTACATTGAGTGAGGGGGGGGGGGGTGATAGCTCCTCATCCTTGACTGAGCCGGTGACGAGGTCGGTGGGGGTAGGTTTTGTCTACGTTTCGCCGAAGCGCTACTGATACAGTTCATAACAGATGAATGGAGACAATCAATTTCAAGGCTCTGGTGAATATTCTGAGATTCTGAGATCCCGAGTTATTGGTCAGAAGGGCCGGGCTTATGAGCGAAATGAGCAACGCTTTGATTATTCCTGGATTGCTCTCGTGGTCGATCTTAGCTCTGACAAGTATCCAAATTCTACGGAATCTGTTAAAATAGTGATGACCTCGTCTCACGGTGATACTGCCCTGAAGAGGACCCCATCGATAGGCACACGTGTCTGACGACGAAAATATGGAGGTATACATCTAAATGAACGTGTTTGCATAGTTCAGAATCTTCTCTGAGATGGAGTTTCTGAAGAGTGGGGCTGGAGAAACAAACATCACGCGCGAGTAGCGTAGTGTCTTATATTTTCTTCCCACTCGAGATAGTCGCGGCTCGGAGATAATACCGCTCATTCTAGGTTTCGCCTATTGATGGAATCCATTCGGAAACGACACATGGAAAATAGTGACATCTTGGATCGGTTTCTCGAGGTTCAAATTCGACGCTGTGGTCCGAAATATGAAGTTTCCGCCCAGCAGGAGATCCCAAAAAACTTTTTGAGACGCCTGCGGGGTTATATCTGTTTCGCCTTTCGATTCCACCGGAGCATCAAAATCATGATTTTTTTCACTAAATTAGATATATCTCGAGTCTGCCTCAAGATGATGCTGCGTAGTTTGCACCATTCAGAAGATCTCGAAAAAACCTATCGAAAATGATCTTGAAGATTTTGGTTCAGCTATTTCAGACTCTGATCAGGCGAGATCCGGAAAAATCAGGCTAACCTGATGATTCGAAAAGCAATCTTCTGCAGCTTTCCAGAAATATGATTTCTTATGCAAAATTCCACGATCTTTGCGATCAAACTAGTCCAAAGTTGTTTTGTTGATTCTCTTCACTCATATTGGGTTGTAGTATGGAATTTTTCATCAATCGTTTTCATGAGTCAGATGTCAGATACATCTGACTCATGAAACGGTTGATGAAAGATTCCATAATATTCCAAAGTTGTTTTCTACTGTTTTATGCGTTTTTTTGTCAATTTTCTGATTTTTCATCTACGACATATCAGAAAACAGAGATTTTTGCGCATGCGCGTGGTTGTCCGAATTTCAAAGTAGTGCCAATCGAAAACTAAGGAAATTTTCTTGAAAATGACCTCTTGCAAGAGTCAATTTCATGTTCCCAGTCAATATCTACGGCAGATTGATCAAAGAAGAATAATGGCCAGAGCGAGATGACCGATCTATCGTGAACTGCAGCCTTGAGACCTTCTCTTGCATCCATGCTGTGACGTGGGACGGTCGATGACTGAATGAATAGACTCGAAAGATGGTAGAAATAGATGTATTGAATGAATTGACGGTAACTGTGTGTATTGAGAGTGAGTGATGGGCACTCCCGAAATGGGAGTCCCCGAGCGGTCTGATGCGGCGCGCGCGAGTCGTGGCTTATATGCCCTCGACTCGTCGCGTGTCGCACAGTGTAAAAGTGCAAAGGTCAGCAAAACGTGATCGCGCGATGCATTCCTCGCGGTATGCATCGAGCGATCGGTCTTGCAGAACCGACGACAGAGTGATTGACCAACAAGGGCAATCACCTATGGCGTCACACGTGTGAGGCCGGGATCTTGTCGTCCTCGACAAGCCCTTCGTGTTCTGTGTGAATGTATGATGTTTTACATAAGATTTTACATAGGTTTATCATAGGTCTTTCATAGTTTCTTCCAGTTCTTGTCAACATGTCATATCGTTATTACTCTCGCATTCGTTATCGTTTTCTGGTCCATTTCAATAGTTTCAAGTTTCAAGTGCTTCAATTGACCTCAGTTCTTTGTGCTTTTTTCCCACTATGTTTTCCTTCAAACCCTGTAAAATCCTGGAACAAAGTAATTTTGATTTTGCTCTGTGTGATATTTCTAAAATTTTACAGCATCTCTTCAATCTCCCGACAGTATTTTCGTGTGATATTCTAACCATATATTCAACCGATATCTCTCGATCTTATATCAATATCTCAAAGACTCTTATGATGTTTCTTAATGATTTTCACAATATTTTTCGAAGCCTTATTACAATATTCTCTCAATGTTTTCAACAATCTTCCACGGACAATTTCCAATATCTTTCTGCGACATTTTACAATATTTTCACGAATACTTATCAATACTACTACGATATTTCACAATATTTTGGACGATACTCAACCAATGCTTCTGTCTTATTTCTACAATATTTTGACAGTATTTTCATCAGAGTTGATCCAAAATTTCTGTAATATCCTTATCATTATACATCCCATATTCCTTATATACTTTAAGTAATCAATACAAGATCCTCACGGTATTTACTCAATATTTCTACAGTATATTACCATACCTTCGTCAATATCTAATACCGATCTCTGGCAACTTTGTGGATTGAAAAAAGATTGAATGATGGTCAGAATTTTTGGACTCTCATGGTGTGAAATTGGTCATTTGAAAATTTTCGCGGGCTCACGTGGACTCTTGACTAATATCCTCTTGAAAAATTTGTGTCATTTGAAAATTTTCGCGGACTCACGTGTGAGGGCCGGGAAAATTTTCACTTACATTTTCGTATATTCATCAGTGCTAGTATTCATTTAATTTCCACGTGGCTTACGTATTGCCAATTTTGTAATAATGCAGATTAACCAAAGATGGAATTTCATCGACCTTATATATTTCATACATAACTTAACGCTAGTATTCATAAAATTTTCACGTGACTCACGTGTGAGGGCCGGGAAAATTTTATGATATTTTCAACATGAATTACCCCTATGTTCCACTCATTCTCTAACTGTATGAGACATTTTGACTATCTCGCGTCGCTCCCTTGCAATTTAGAGGAGAGGTGGGAGTTCCCTCTCTAGAATAAAGTATCCAGGGTGGCTTCTCGCGAGGCGGCCTGGCTTTCAATACTAAACTAAAGTATTTGCTCTTCGAGATGTACTCTGCGGATAATTGTGCTCCAAACTTGTGCACTCGGACATTGACCGTCTGAACTCCGGGGTTATTCAACACATTTGGCTTTTTGAAATCTCTATCGACCGTTTTCCATGAAACGATTTCGCCCCTTATTTTTCTCACTTTTCCCTGCCTAACTCGTTCTTTGCGCGCGTTGCTTGCATGTATTATGATGCCAAGTTTCGAATGTATGCGCGGTGCTGACTCGCAGATTTCAGGTTGCGGTATTTGTAACGCGATTCCTCGCCTCGGGGTGATGACCTTGCTGCAAGTAGCTATTCCATATGAGTCTTCGGATTTCAAGCAAATATGGGTTACCGACTCTGATCTATCTACTTCAATATTCTCTGTGTAAAAATTCAAGATTCTTGATTCTAATTTGTGAGTCTTGGTGTTTTCTACAGGCGACTCGAAGGATTTGTTAATTTCCTCACGTGGAATAGTACCGGTTACTCCAACTTGATCAAAACCTAAAGGTTCGTCATCTCTAACATTGAGAATCTGAGATTTGAGCTTTTGAACTGTCTCTCTCGATTCATTCTCAAATTTCAACCTTGCATCTTTAAGATGATTAGTTGTCGTATCGATAACATTTTTAAATCGTTGCCCAAGTCCTCTACAAAAATTCCGAGCTACGCGCACCTTTTCTGTGATGTTGAAGAGTTCAATCCCGTTTCCTTCGGATTTCTCGGATGATCGAACTTGTCGTATTTGTGTGCATTGCGGTTGGGGATTCGTTTGGTTTTGTGGTGGATTTGTACGAGGGACAGGTGGGAACGGATGCACGTACTGGCCATAAATTTCCGGGATCGGATGATCTCGTTCGTGAACTTCGGCGCTTTCTATGAAAAATATCAAGGTTTTTCCTTGAATAGAAATAAGAGTTTTACCCAAATTGGTCTTTCCAAAAAGATATTGAAGTAAGCCTTGACTTATCACTACGCCATTGTTCATCTTGTATTTGCAAATGAGCAGGGGCCCTGTTAGTGACGATATTTCTCCACGGTATTCATCCAACCATTCCATCGTCCGGGTGCGCCACGCTCGTTTATTGCCTTCAAACAACGTATTTCTCCTTACTTATTGGACTCTATTGTTACGAGATAACGGAATGTTTTTCCGGTGGCTATTCATCCTTGACCTCTCCGTGTTCATTCGTCTCGAGCTGAAATATTCTTGAAGTGATTTTACTGCGGCTGACCGAGGCCCAAAGTGACCTTCGGTAATATTCAGAGACAGCTTACCAACCGGTATGCGTGATTTTACTTCTATATCATTTGTATCTGCATATGTCGTGGTAAACGTCACCGATTTATTCTACTGGAATCCTCCTTCTAATCCTGGATTCTCCTCATCGATTGACTAATGTCCCGACCACTTGAAATGAACTCGTTATTCTCTCGAATACCATGGGATAAGTGTCTCTTTCTCTTTTTGTCTTACTTTAACATTCACAATTTTAGCTCGAGATTGTTAACACTCTCTCATATGACGCATTGAATCATAATTCGTGACCTTGATCGTGGTCTTCATCTGACGTTCTCGTATAAATTGGCGTTTCGTAATTCATAAACTTGAATATCGATTTTGGGATAAAAATTTGCGAAATTACTTGAACTTATACATAATTGATACGCGAGTCGTCCTCTCACAACATATGATAGCTTAAATTTACGTTACATTCTCCTCGATGACGACGGCGTTATGGCGTGGAGGTGGCTGTTGATGGCTGACTTCCTTCTCTTTTTCTGTTGATGCTGTTGTTGGATGCTGCTGGACGCTGTCTGCTGTTGTTGCCTAATTGCGCTAGCCGATGTTGCTGGGCAGGCTGGTTGGATCACTCCTCTCTCAGAGCGTCTGCAGGATGGTGGATGTACACTCCTTGTACCGTCTTTTTCACCCAAACGAGCCTTTTTTCGCGGGTGATCTCGCGAAAAAAAATTTTTCCACTCAGTCAGCCACACCTAGCACCACTGTGACTAGGTGTGCTCGTGAAACTACACTTGGTCAACCACACCTAGCACCACTGTGACGTGGGGTGGTCGATGACTGAATGAATAGACTCGAAAGATGGTAGAAATAGATGTATTGAATGAATTGACGGTAACTGTGTGTATTGAGAGTGAGTGATGGGCACTCCCGAAATGGGAGTCCCCGAGCGGTCTGATGCGGCGCGCGCGAGTCGTGGCTTACATGCCCTCGACTCGTCGCGTGTCGCACAGTGTAAAAGTGCAAAGGTCAGCAAAACGTGATCGCGCGATGCATTCCTCGCGGTATGCATCGAGCGATCGGTCTTGCAGAACCGACGACAGAGTGATTGACCAACAAGGGCAATCACCTATGGCGTCACAATGCTGTCAGTGGCATTAATAATTTTGTTGTCTAAAAATCGTGTATCTCCAGTTCCACTCGAACAAATTGAATTCAGCAAGAGTCATCTTGAAGGAAATTTCCTCAGCTTTCGATTGGAACTACTTTGTCATTCGGCCAACCTTGCGCATGTGCAGTAATCTGTTTTCTCATTTGTCAGAGAGTGAAAAATCATAAAATTGGCCAAAAAACGCATGAAACAGTAAAAAAACAACTTCGGACTAATCTCATCGCGAAGATCGTGCAATTTTGCATGAGAAATCATATTTTTGAAAAGTTGAAAAAAAAATTTTTTTGAGATTATCTGGTTAGCCTGATTTTCCCGGATTTTGCTTGATCAGAGCCTGAAATAGCTGAACGAGAATCTCCAATGTTATTTTCGATGGGATTTTCCGAGATCTTCCGATTGGTGCAAATCACGCAGCATTATCTTGAGCCAAACTCGGGATATATCCAATTTGGTAAAGAAGGTCATGATTTTCATGCTCCGGTGGAATCAAAAAGCGAAACAGAAATAACTCCGTACGTCCCCGAAATTTTTTTGTGACCTCATAGTGGGTGGAAACTTCATATTTTGGACCACGGAATCGAATTAAAAACACGAGAAACTGATTCGAGGCATCCCTATTCTTCATGTGTCGTTTGTAAATAGAATCCATCTATTGCAAACTATGTCTGAGGATTTTTGTTGTTGACGTATCGCTTAAAAAAATGCGCTGGGTGACCCCCAACACATTTTACCTGGCTTTTCAACAGCATTCAACTTTTAACTGGCATTTCAACAGCACCCTGTCAC
Source organism: Eretmocerus hayati (assembly GCA_029851415.1). Taxonomy (NCBI): domain Eukaryota; kingdom Metazoa; phylum Arthropoda; class Insecta; order Hymenoptera; family Aphelinidae; genus Eretmocerus; species Eretmocerus hayati. Next base: position 48,714,772 of record CM056744.1, read on the forward strand.
CTGGCCCGTACCAGGGATGTTAACGAATTGTGTGAACTACCTATATCTCACTGCGATTACTGCTATGGCTATCCAAAGCCGAGATAGTGAAATTCCAAAATGAGATAAGAAAATTTGAGGTATCCTCGAGGTTTCTACTATGAATGTATATTATTCTTGCACTGGGGAGAGTTCGACTTTTCAAGGTTTCTGACCCATTACAATGGTACCAGAACGAATTTGCTTGAAAACTACCAACACATGAGCTTCATCGCAGGAACCAGGTTGAATGGATTCGACGACCCCATCGATCTTTCCTGCTAGATTAATCGTGCATATGTTCACTACGACGTTTTGTCCGCTCACTCCACGGCCCTTGTCAAGCTGGAGGTGTTTCTCCAATCAATCTTCAATAGTATCAAGATCGAACTTATTCACCAAGCTTGGCTTAGGACCAGACCAGTGTACTATCAAATACAGGAACGATGTTTTCCTCTTTTTTATGCGGTAGGGAAAAGAACTGTACGTGTGACGCTAGTTCGGGAGCCATCTGTTTTCCTCTTGCGCTCGTTATACGCATGTTAAGTGCCTAACACCGATAGGTTTGCTGTAATACCAGCTTCATCATCACGGGAACCAGGTTAAATGGATTCGATAACTTCATTGATTCTTCCTATTAATTTCATTACGTCTTCGTTTACTCCGACGTTTCGACTGTTCACTTTCGCACTGAAAGAGTGCATAATGAAACTAGCAAGAGAAACCGATAAAGTCATTCTACCCATTGCTTGCAAGCTTCCATCAGTTATTGAATGCCCATTGTCTACGAGTCATCTCTAACGGATCTAAAATCTGAGGAAAATGTCACTCGACGAGTTGTGTACAATATCATATGATAGCGTCTAATCTAGTTCTACACGAAAATCAGTTAGCAGAGCGGAGTTGATGATTTGCCAAGTCCGTTTCACAACCGAAATCATCATTCTCGAGGTAAATTGTATTCAGAAAACTCACATTGCTCTGGTTTGAATGTATCTGCAAAGAGATTCTCTCGTGAATCTCGATTGATATTTAATTCCATGGTCAAATTTTTAGTTGCAGAGGTGTGGCCGAATCGGGCGCCTCTGCTCCAGCTGTTTCAATGCCCCTGTTGACATGGAGGGTAACTTCTATAAGTAAGCGGTTTTTTCAAACCAGACATGATACTCTCAAAGACATTCGGGAACATACGAATATATTTGACGGGAAAGTTGGAGTAAAAAGGACCATATCAGAAAACGGTGCTCAATCACTGAGGGAATCGCGAATAATACGTGGGTCCCACTAGCATTCTTGCACCCCTCATTTGGCTGATCATCTCATAAGGAAGCCAGAACAACTGACATTATGCTCACAGTTGCTTGCGGTTAGATGGACGGAATAATGCCCATACTGAAGTGATTGAGTGGAAACCCCAGCTTGCTTCTAGCTCAAAGCTAGCGTCCAAAACTTGCCAGTCATGATCAAGGCTGCTCCGGGGAATCACACTATAAAACTCGGTGCATACTGATTGAGATGGAAAAATGTGCGTGGTGATGATTCCGTCTCAGGAGATCGCGAGAAGCGGTACTCTGTGATACTTGGCGTAGAAATTCAAAAGGATAACCACCACTCAGTAATCTGTACCAAGAGGATCGAGAGGGCTATTCATGGGATTTATGTTCCCTGTAAGAATGAGAATAATCCCAGGATCGGTTTGAAGATCTGCTGCTCTTCGATGCTGCATCATCTCACCATGTTCAATGAGTTTTCGGGCTTGTCGCGATGGAATAGAAGTCTGATTCACACCCGATCAATGTTGGAGAGCCATTCACAACGATTCATCATCGAGCAGAATCAAAGCAAGATTTAAAGCAAGTTACACAGTAGAAGTCGGATAAGATTTGTGTATTAATTCTCCTCAGACGATCCCATGAAGTCTGGGATAGTCCATCTTCCTACGAAGTTCTTGAGTTCGTTTAAGAAAAATTCGTGCACAAATCTCACCCAACTTGAAAAGTGTAACACGTTTCAGATCTGCTTTGATTCTGCTCGACGGTGGGTCATTGTGAATGACTTCTCAACGTCGATCGAGTGTCAATCAGGCTTTTTTTCCACTGCGACGAGCCCGAAAGGTGGTTGAAATGATGAAGAGACAAACAATTGTTTCGATAACCTTTCGGGCTCGTCGCAGTGGAACAAAAGTCTGATTAACACCCGATCGACGTTAAGTAGTCATTCACAAGATCTCAAACATGTTATACACAATACAAGTTGGGTAAGATTTGTGCACAAATTTTCCTTGGACGAACTCTAAATCCTTGTAGGAAGATGGACTATCCCAGACCCCATGAGATCGTCTAAAGATAATGAATGTACAAATCTCACCCAACTGTACTGTCTAACTAGCTTGAAATCTTACTTTGATTATGCTCGATGATGAATCATTGTGAATGACTCTTCAATATTGATCGGGTGTCAATCACACTTTTATTCCACCGACGAGGTCAAAAACTCGCTGGAGTGATGAACATGGCGAAAATGGTTTAAACAGAGCAACAAACACATTTTGTTGCTCTGTTCAAACAGCTCTCGCAATGTTCATCACTCCAATGAATTTTCGGGCTCACCCGATCAATGTTGAGGAGTCATTCACAATGATTCCTCATCGAGCCGAATCAAAGCAAGATCTCAAACATGTTACACTGTACAAGTTGGGTGAGATTTGTACACGAAATCTCCTTGGACGAACCCTAAAACTCCATAGGAAGATAGACTATCCAACACTCCATGGGATCGTCTAGGAAGAATTAATGTGCAAATCTTACCCAACTTGTACCGTGTAACTGGTTTGAAATCTTAATTTGATTCTTCTCGACCATGAATCATTGTGAATGACTCCTCAATATTGATCGGATGACAATCAGACTTTTATTCCATTGCAACGAGCCCGGAAACTCATTGGAGTGATGAACATTGCGAGAGCTGTTTGAACAGAGCAACAAAATGTGTTTGTTGGAGAGCTTCTGATGCACGCGCGCGTGCGCTCACTCGTGCGCGCGTGCTAAGCGCGTCTTATGTAGTTATAGCCTATGTCGAATCGGCCTATGGTATTCGCGCAAACAACGCGGCGCGCAGCGCGTCCAGCGCGAGGTTGTGGAGTCAGCCATAGTGTTGGAAGGAGATAGTTCCAACCGTTTTGAGTTCCAAGAAAATCTTTCTGCGTTACCCAGATCTATCTGAGAGATTCTGCTGTAAATTCAGAATTCGAAACATTGAATCGTCAATTTGCCCATAGCTTTGGACTGCTCCGACCAGTCGCAACTCTGTTTGTAGCATGCAGAAGAGGGCTGAAAAACCTCCCGATTTACTACCTGCAAAATTTTTCCAAGGCCATTTTGGTCCGTCCCAGACTCAAAATAACCTTAATTCACAGTGCAGACTATACATTTTCCGACGCGCCGGGAGAAATTCTAATCAATCTTCTTCCTATTGGTGTTGTCCAGATCTACACGTCAACAATTTCTGGAGTGATATATTTGAGCTATGGCTTCCCTGGAAACTTTCATGTGCGTCTCAAAGTCGAAAAATCGGCGGAATGATTGTTCATGGAGCTGGAGTTCTTTGGAGAGCTCTCGATTGGGTTTTATCGTGTTCGTCAAATCATTCTACACCAGGGATATATTTCTTATATCTTTCGAGTATCATCCGAAAGTTCGCAATTTGTAGTCCGGTCTTCACAGGACCTTTTGTATGTCCGTTGGCCTACGGCGAGATGAATATTCGAAAAGATAGTATGGAAAATTACAAGAATTTATCAAAAAAGGTGGGCACTGAAGGTGTGGGAGGAGCTGAGCAATGAATCTATTGAATAATTAATTTGTAAGCAGTACTTGACTGTCGACCTACAGTGCCCACCCTATGTTCATTTGAAAGCTTATTGCCCATATATTGAAAAGAAAACAAGGTGGGCACTCTGGGTATGGTCAGTATTGCCGAATCGAGGGGTCAAAGGTCGAAATTCTGACCAAAAATGATGGAAATTGCAAATTTTACCGTTTAACTCGAAACTGATGGCATTTGTCGAAATTTTACAGAATTACTTCTTTGTTCATTTTTTTGCGGCCGTTGAATTGATACTCCTGTGTTTTTCTCAGAATCGCACCGTTTTTGAGATAATCACGATAGAACGTGCGGATGACATACATCCCACCCGCTCTTATGCTTATAACCCGAGGCGCTTTCCTTAGATCAATATTTTGCATTTTGTTCATCTTTTTCAGGCCGTCAAATCTGTATCAGGCTGTTTTTCCTCAGAATCGCGCCGTTTCTGAGATATTTGCGATGGAACGCGTGGAGGACATGCTTCCCACCCGCTCTCGTGCTAATAACTCGAGGGGGTTTCGTTAAATCAATCTTTTGGATCAATACTTTTTTGATCGTCTCTTTCAGGCCGTCAAAACAGTGTCAGGCTGTTTTTCCTCAGAATCGCGCCGTTTCTGAGATATTCGCGATGGAGCGTGCGCAGGACATGCGTCCCAACCGCTCTCCTGCTAATAACTCGAGGGGGTTTCGTTAAATCAATATTTTGCATCAATACTTCTTTGTTCGTCTTTTTCAGGCCGTCGAATCAGTATCAGGCTGTTATTATTCAGAATGGCGCCGTTTCTGAGATATTTGCGATGGAGCGCGCGGAGGACATGCGTCCCAGCAATACCGCTGATAACTCAAAAGGAGGTTATGCCAGACCAATATCTTAGATAAATTATGTTTTAATTGTCGTTTCGTAATCTTATTTGTTTCTACAAAAGAATTATCATTACTGTGATATTGTGGATAGGAATTGTGAGGAATCTTGGTTCGGATGCAACTTCCAAATAAATCAGCAATAATCAAGACGTTGGGAAGCTTTCAGTGGGCTTGTGAGCATCACTAAATAACGAAGAAAAGAAATCAGCAAACAAGTTGCAATCTGATATTCCATAGATTGAGCCAGCTAATTTTATGAAGAACTATGGAGAAATTTTAGCGAAAGTTGACACACCACCGATGTAAGAATGAATAAAGTTGTATGGTGACTTTCATCATTCTTCTTTGCGTGACTTCATTCAACCCTGAGTCATTCATCGAAATTCGCGAAGCAGGAACGTATTTTTGTGGGAATAAAGTTTTAATTGATTAATAGGAATCATATAAATGGTATGTATACTTTCATGCTTTATAATGAAAAATAGACATTTGTAACACAAAATCACCTTTCATCGTCGCTTTCATCAGCGGAATTCAATTCAAAATGAGCCAAGTCATCATCAGAATCATCGGGATTTCCATCCCCATTGGCATCGTTTTGTTCTTGAATAACATCTATGACTTTTCCTCGAGATGGATCACCGTCGAACCAGACGATGCTCAAGTTCTCTCCATCAACTGACCATCCACAATCTGTAGGGCTATAATTTTGAAAGTGGGGTACTGTTGCATTTAACCACATATTGTTCACATATATAGTTCTGAGTATCTTGTTCTTCAAGATTTTCCAACAAGGAGGAATAGAGCTTGAATCGAAGGATCTAACTTGATGAGAAATGGCTTGTCAATTTTCGGAACGTCGTAGCTTTTCTTGAATCATTCACTCCGAGCTGCATTTACACTTGAACAAGATTTGATTCCGTCTGATTCGCACACGAACCGGAAACGACACGATTCTGAGAAAATAACAGCCTGATACTGATTTGACGGCCTGAAAGAGACGATCAAAAAAGTATTGATGCAAAAGATTGATTCAACGGAACCCCCTCGAGTTATTAGCACGAGAGAGGGTGGGACGCATGTCCTCCGCACGCTCCATCGTGAATATCTCCGAAATGGCGCGATTCTGAAGAAAATTAGCCCGATACTCATTTGACAGCCTGAAAAAGACGAACAAAAGAGTATCGATGCAAAATAATGATATAACGAAACCCCCTAGAGATATTAGCAGGAGAGCGGGTGGGATGCATGTCCTCCACGCGTTCCATCGCAAATATCTCAGAAACGGCGCGATTCTGAGGAAAAACAGCCTGATACTGATTTGACGGCCTGGAAAAGACGAACAAAGAAGTATTGATGCAGAATATTGATTTAACGAAACCCCCTCGAGTTATTAGCAGGAGAGCGGTTGGGACGCATGTCCTCCGCACGCTCCATCGCGAATATCTCAGAAACGGCGCGATTCTGTAGAAAAACAGCCTGATACTGTTTTGACGGCTTGAAAAAGACGAACAAAAAAGTATTGATGCAAAATATCGATTTAACGAAACCCCCTCGAGTTATTAGCAGGAGAGCGGGTGGCACGCATGTCCTCCGCACGCTCCATCGCGAATATCTCAGAAACGGCGCGATTCTGAGGAAAAATAACCTGATACTGATTTGACGGCCTGAAGAAGATGAACAATGAAGTATTGATGCAAAATATTGATTTAAGGAAAGCGCCTCGAGTTATAAGCATGAGAGCGGGTGGGATGTACGTCATCCGCACGTTCTATCGTGTTTATCTCAAAAACGGTGCGATTCTGAGGAGAATACAGGTGAATCAATTTAACGGCTGCAAAAAAATGAAAAAAAAAGTATTCCTGTAGAATTTCGACAAATGCCACGTAAAATTTGCAATTGCCATCATTTTTGGTCAGAATTTCGACCTTTGACCCCTCGATTCGGCGATACTGACCATACCCAGGGTGCCCACCTTGTTTCCTTTTCAATATATGGCCCATAAGCTTTCAAATGAACATAGAGTGGGCACTGTAGGTCGACAGCCGTGTGCTGCTTACAAATTAATTATTTAATAAATTCATTGCTCAGCTCCTCCCACACCTACAGTGCCCACCTTTTTTGATAAATTCTTTCAATTTTTCATACTATTTTTTGGAATATTCATCTTGCTGTAAGCCAACGGACATACAAAAGGTCCTGTGGAGACCGGACTATTGGCAGAACCCTGGGGAAGTATTCTCAAAGCACATTCTTGAACCAATAGCCGGGTCAGTTTCCTTCGAAATGACTCATTGCCGAGAAGGATACAGTCAAATAAGGTGGCAAACAGCTGCCAAAGACACTTCGAAGCCACGAGTACGCACCGTCGGGCTTACAGATTTCGTTTTTGACATTTTGGTTTTGATTTGAAGGGCTGCAAATCAAACTCGAGTGCATCGAATTAAGGGAATTTCAAGGGCTATCGTTCAAAAATAGTTGCCCGAATGATGAGGAGATGGGTGGTTTTCTAAATTTGAAGGGTGTGAAGTTCGTCACCCCTGTGGTTGTGGTCTTCAACGAGCATGAAGGAGTAGACCTAACCTCGAAAGATGATGATGCTAGAGAAGTGATGCCGGGGCTCACCAAAGGAGTAAAACAATACAGAAGTGAGTGTGAGGGGCTGGAAGACGAATCAATGGGATATAAAAAAGGCTACGAGCGATGGGGTAAGAAATGTCAAGAAACAGTAAAAGCTCACAATTATCTAGAACAGAAGCATGACAGAACAATTGCGAGCAACAGTAGTAATGCAGGAGGTGATACAGGTCGAATACATAAGTTAACCTCTTCGCGCATTTGTCCACATACGTGGACGTGTCATTGGATGATGCCAGTAAATTCCACTCTCAAAATATCGCAAAAATACTTGTGGGTCTCCCTCCTCTAGTCCAAAATCAATGACTCACTCGAGTTTATTCTTTGGTAAAATCATTTCCACTACCTGTTTGATGCAAATTAATTGTATTGAAAAATTCAGTTTTGCGGGAAGGCTAAAACTTGACTGTAATACTCGAATATAAGGTCTAAAAATCATGTAAGAGGATTTAAACTTACTCTTCGAGTACACCAAACTATTGCCACAAGGCAGGATGCATAATGTTGAAGTATACAAAATTACGAGCCCCGTGAAGTCTGGTCTCATACGTGTACACCGTGCATTCGAGGAATTCGGGCGAGTTAGTTTGTCCAGAGTACACGGAGAGTTTCCATACAAGAACGTGTAGAGTTTTTCTCGTCGTATTCTTTGCCATGATCACTTCATGGAAATCGATTATGATTAGGACTTTTCAGGAAATCATTCATGTCCAAGATTTTATATAGTTACGATGTATCAACAATGAGGATGAGACAGTGCGGAAAACTCTCACAATAGAAATGTCATGTTATTAGACTATGTTATACGCTATTTAGTTCTTACTCATTGAACTGATGCAGTCAAATTTTTTTTATGACTTCTGTCCATGAGTTCACGGTGTCCACATACGTGGACATGGTCAAGAATAGAATATAACGATGAATGTTCCCATCTGTTCGGAGCTCAGAGAATTTTTCAACGTCAGAAATGATGAAATTCGTCGAGAAATAATTTTCCCAACCACGGGGTATAGGTGCGTGCACGAAGAGGTTAAAGGATGAATTAACAAGAATGAGGGAAGAAAATAATAAACTAGATGCTGGAAATGAAATCTTGACCCAATAGATGAGGATACTACAAGAGCTCGATAGGGAGGTGAAGAAGAACAACAGGTTGCTCGAAGAAAATGATGAACTCATGGTGATGAATATGGACAGTCCACAAGATCAGGAACTGAACAATCTCAATTATGCTCATGCAGTATCAATGAACCCTGATGAGGATGAGACGAACGTACCAGACATGGATACACCGTCCCACATGAAGAAAAAAGTACCCGTACCCAGCGACCGGACCTATATATTCCCACGTATAATCGTCCGCTGAGTTCGAAAATGACATCAGTTTTTACCAGGGGCCGTATTCTAAATTTTGCCGCAAAATTTTACCGCAAAATTTAGAATACGGGCCCAGATACCCCCAAATTTCTGAGAAAAGCAGGGCAAAGATTTTTCAGAGGCAGATATAGGATTTTTGACCTCGGATTCTGAAAGGGACGGGGATTTAACGCCCAAATATGGACTATCGAATTTTTCGTTTCTGGTGGTACTTCTGATTCAGTACCCAGAGTAGAACTCGCGATCTAGAACTCAATGTGGTACTCGTGATTTAGAACTCGATGTGGTACTCGTGATCGAAGACTCAAAGTAGTACTCGTGATCTGGAACTCAATGTGGTACTTGTGATCAAGAACTCAATGTGGTACTCGTGTTCGGAAACTCGATGTGGTTCTCGTGATATAGAAACAATGTGGTACTCGCGATCTAGAAGTCGATGTGGTACTCGTGATCAAGAACTCAACGTGATACTTGTGATCTAGAACTCAATATAGTACTCGTGTTCGAAAGCCCAAAGTGGTACTCGCGATATGGAATTCAAAATGGTACTCGTGATGCATAATTCAATATGGGACTCGGGATCCACAACTCAATGTGGTACTCGTGATCCGGAACTCAATGTGATAACCGTGGTCGAGAACTCAACGTAGAACTCGTGATCCATAACTCAATTTGGTTCTTGTGAGCTAGAACTCAACGTGGTACTCGTGATCCAGAACTCAATGTGGTGCTTGTGATCGAGAACTCGATGTGGTACTCTTGATGTGAACTCGATCACAATCCTTCAAACACGTGAACGAGTTTTCAATCACGAGTACCATGGTGAGCTCTCGATCACGAGTACCACATTGAGTTTTCAAACGCAAGTACCGAGTTGAGTTGTGTAACACGAGTACCACATCGAGTTCTCGAACACGAGTACCACATTGAGTTCTGTATTACGAGTACCACTTGACTCCTGGATCCCGAGTACCACGAAGAGTCTATGATCATGAGTATGATATGAAGTTCTGGAAAACGAGTATCACATCAAGATCTGTATCACGAGAACCACATTGAGTTCTAGATCACGAGTACCACATTGGGTTCTCGATCACGAGTACCACATTGGGTTCTCGATCACGAGTACCACATTCAGTCCGCGATCACGAGTACCACTTTGAGTTCTTGAACACGAATACCACACTGAGTTCTGTATCACGATGGCCACATCGAGTTCTAGATCACGAGCACAGAGCTCTTCTACGGGCGGCTACGTCGGAGTTTGAGCGCCGTGTCAACAAACTGATTTCGCTGCCAGTGGTCAATAGGATCAATGAACATTTCGCCCGAGCCAGAGTCTTCATCGCAGGCGGCAATTCTGATGAGCTGCTCGAAGAGATAATGAGAGAAGAGAGAAGACTCCAATAATTTGTAAGACTTTCATTCAGATCAGGGCTTAGTTGAGGAGCAACCGAGCAGTATCCTCTCAAATACTTATTCTGCTTCTCTTTTCTCTCAATTTCGTCTCCATCATTTTCCTATTCACTCGCTGTCCAACCGCAAAGTTCATTTGCAAAATTTTATAGATCATCTTGTCCCTCCGCCATGGAGTGTTATGCTATGATATCATACTCGCCCGCGGTCGATTGTTACGCGCATTGCATTCCGAAATTTGATCCCATGAACCCAGCTGGCTGCACATTAAATATTGCTCGTGATATTATGCAGCTTCACCGTTGACTCAATGTATCGGATTGATTTTGCTCTTCATCTCATTGCGCTGCGTCACAAGATATTCCCAATTTTTCTCGTTCAACTCAATTTCCATGCAAGGCATTGTTCATTCCTATAGAAGTAAATAAAGAGTTGGGGTGCACTATTGCTACTAAATAAACACTGCGCGAATATTCACTGATTTTGCTTCTTTATCGCCCACCACGTGCACTCAGCGGTAACTCTGATTATACGAGGATAGCCGAAGTACTCTCTTCGGCTGTGCCTATCCAAGTGATGCGCGCTTGCTCCTGCTCGTGCGCGGCACCGAGGTATATTATATATGACCAATTCCATGTAAGATTTGACAGTCGAAAATTGCTCAAGTCTTAAATCTCTTCCAGGATGGAATATATCTTCCTAAGAACAGATTAACAAGACACGTATTCTCGCGTTTTGCCCTATCATGCTCTGACTCGGAGTTATCGATTTTTTTCATTTAAGGCGAGGCCGTAGTCTGTCGCTATATCGGATCAGCCCTAGTAACTTATGGTGGCACCCCTGCGATCACCAACTCTGAGAGCTCAGTGATGATCAGCAGGCATGTCACCACCCGCACACTCTAAGCTTTATAAACATACTGATTGCTGATGTATATGAGCAGTTCTACGTAAAGTTGCTCCTAATGTGTCTCGGCTTATTGCGGCGTCTACGCGTTCTCAATCGATTGTGCAAAACACGTTTCTCGTATATTTTTTTGTGCTCTTTCTCAGCGCAAAAAGTCATATTAGACCTATCTTGAGGTTTAAGGGTCGAAAATTTGCGAATTAGGGGTCAAAATGTCATTTCCGTACCATGTCCGCACCCCGAAATTCGGCGTTCAAGGGCACGCTATGAAGATATACAACTTCTAAACGATTCCTCCACAAAAAGACATCAACTTTGGGTATATTTTGAACATGTTTTCATAGTTTGGAAGCCGCGACTAGATTGTTTATCCGCTCAATGCTGTGTGCACATCATGTCTCCGAATTTGCGCCAAAATTACTGTTTTGACAATATGTGGTGCGTGAGAGCGTCTATCAACTTGTAAGCATTCGCTCATGGGCACATTTTGATACTCTCGCTTCAAACTATCGAACAGCTGCGGTATAAACATCTATCGCTCCTATTCCGAGAAGTGGCGGCGTGCTCTTCTTCGGAAAAATGCCGTGGTAAATAAGAGTGTCATTTCCGCACGCATCTCGCAACAAGGTTAAAATATCGATAATCTAACTACTCCTACGACTTTCTGCAAGTATATGGTGTGCTAAAGACCGTGCTAAGCGGAATAAGCGATTCGTTGACTCCCCGATCCATATTCACTGATCAAACACGGAATGTCATTTCCGTACCTGTCATTTCCGTAGCGAAATAACGATATCGAGCTGAGTTCTTATGGGATTTAACACGCAAAAATTTTTTTCAACTTCCAATACTTTTAAGTATTGATCCTCGATCCAGATGATATGAGTGGTGAAAAAATCCACCTTACGAGCCCGGAAATTCAGTTTTGCCTTTCGTCCATTTTTGAGTCTGTTTCGAGCAAGTTTACGCAGAACTGCTCATATGTGTGAACACACACATACATACAACAACAATGTTTACAAAGGTGAATATATATGAGTGATTCTAGAGCAAGCTGGACAAAACCGTCACCAGGGGGGTCTGGGAAAAATCCGCAAAAATTTTTTTCCATTAGTACTATGTTGAAATAGTACGAAAAAAATTTTTTCAGATTTTTTCGGCCCCCCCTGTGGGCCCCAGGGCCCATGAAAGGGCCATTTTAGGCCCTTTTTTAGCCTATTCTAGGAAAATCATAGCTCCGACGCAATTCAATATTTTTCAACGTACTTGGGCGCATTTTTCTCGTCAAGACTAGTACTTTAGAGAAAAAAATTGTCCAAGGCCACCTAGTGAGACTGACGACTTCTGCCACCTATTTATTGAGAGCAAATTTTAGCGATTTTTGGGCTTGCTTCAAAGTGATGTAGCTCCCACTAGACATGTGATAATCGACTTTTACAAGTAGTCATTTTGAAGGTCTTGAAAATACCTACAATTTGCCCACTTGTAAAAGTCAATTATCGCACTTTTTGTTGGAGCTACAGTCGATACAAGTTGAGCTATTTACGAAAAAGTCGAAAATTCAGGACTCGATTCCAAAAATATATCTTAATTTTTTTTCACCAAACTTGTGCGAAAATGTTCTTTCAGACATCTACTTTTAGTAAAAAAAATTTGGCGGAGGTTATTTTTTTTTTATTTTTTTTGCCGAGCGTTACAAAATGCCGCATTTCGTGGTTTTAGCAAAAACAGCATCTTTGACCACGGTCACATATGCTCCCATCTGGACTGATGTGCACCAATCTGTGTGAAAGTACTCCCCAAAGTTCCCCCAAGTACGTGTAAGAAGTTGCGGGGACGAGCCTCCACCCAGGAGCGAGCTGTAGGTTCTATTTACCGTGTCAAAAATAGGCATTATTTTGGCTAACCGAGCGTAAGCGACCGAGAGCATGATTTTACTTGTTCTGACTTACAAATGAGATAATGGGCTAGAATGAGGATCCAAACATACTTTTCCGACTCAAAATGACCATCTGAACACGATTCCAAGGTCAGTTTTGCTCTAAATAGTCGTCCCTCTGCCCCTTAAGAACTTAGATTCTGTCGACGGGTTCTGACATTGTTGAGGCACTAGGCGACATTCTAGAGCTAAACTGACCTCGGAATTGTGTTCAGATGGTCATTTTGAGTCGGAAAAGTATGTTTGGATCCTCATTCCAGCCCATTATCTCATTTGTAAGCCAGAACAAGTAAAATCATGCTCTCAGTCGCTTACGCTCAAATAGCCAAAATAATGCCTATTTTTGACACGGTAAATAGAACCTACAGCTCGCTCCTGGGTGGAGGCTCGTCCCCGCAACTTCTTACACGTACTTGGGGGAACTTTGGGGAGTACTTTCACACAGATTGGTGCACATCAGTCCAGATGGGAGCATATGTGACCGTGGTCAAAGATGCTGTTTTTGCTAAAACCACGAAATGCGGCATTTTGTAACGCTCGGCAAAAAAAATAAAAAAAAAATAACCTCCGCCAAATTTTTTTTACTAAAAGTAGATGTCTGAAAGAACATTTTCGCACAAGTTTGGTGAAAAAAAATTAAGATATATTTTTGGAATCGAGTCCTGAATTTTCGACTTTTTCGTAAATAGCTCAACTTGTATCGACTGTAGCTCCAACAAAAAGTGCGATAATTGACTTTTACAAGTGGGCAAATTGTAGGTATTTTCAAGACCTTCAAAATGACTACTTGTAAAAGTCGATTATCACATGTCTAGTGGGAGCTACATCACTTTGAAGCAAGCCCAAAAATCGCTAAAATTTGCTCTCAATAAATAGGTGGCAGAAGTCGTCAGTCTCACTAGGTGGCCTTGGACAATTTTTTTCTCTAAAGTACTAGTCTTGACGAGAAAAATGCGCCCAAGTACGTTGAAAAATATTGAATTGCGTCGGAGCTATGATTTTCCTAGAATAGGCTAAAAAAGGGCCTAAAATGGCCCTTTCATGGGCCCTGGGGCCCACAGGGGGGGCCGAAAAAATCTGAAAAAAATTTTTTCGTACTATTTCAACATAGTACTAATGGAAACAAATTTTTGCGGATTTTTCCCAGACCCCCCTGGTGACGGTTTTGTCCAGCTTGCTCCAGAATCACTCATATATATATACTTTATGTATATAATGGATATATTGTACCCCTCTCACACACTAATATCAGAGGTCTAGACATTGTGCCCCTCTCGCATACATTAGGGGCCTTGGAAATAATGTCTACCTATAGTGGAAACCACAGATGCAATTGGATGCAATTCTATCCACTTGATAATTAAATTTGAATGAACAGAGAGCCACTGATTATGAACTTCTGAAAAATAAGTATTTTCAGAGACCCCGATTTTCAATTTTAGGAATACTTCAGAGAATACAAATTTATCAATTCTCAACTGATCCCAAAGTTTGGATATGGAATCATCCCTCTGAAATACAAGGATCTTCGCAGACATGATTTGAACTCCAATTCAATAATCCAAGACTGACTTTATCTCTGGGAATGACCCGTATGCGTCATTTTGACCAAGTATTCTAGGATAACCTGGAACCTTGATTAGAATCATTAGAATGATCAGAACTGGTTTAGAGGCCCAAACAAAATACTGACATTCTGTATTTGTTCAATTCATCTTGAGTACAATGAAATTCCCATACTAACTTTCTAACTTTTGGTCACAAAAACTTTAGAACTCAACCAAATTTCAACGGATCCAGATAACTGAACATGAAAATATTTCTCTGGAATGCAGGGATCTGAGCAGACATGATTTGAACTCCAATTCTATATTCCAAGACTGACTCTATCTCTCAAAGTGACCCGGAAACGTTATTTTTACCAAGTGTTTTAGGATATTGGAACTGGAACCTTGATTAGACTCGTTAGAATAATCAGAACTGGTTTAGAGGCCCAAACAAAATACTGACATTCTGTATTTGTTCAGTTCATCTTGAGTACAATGAAATTCCCATACTAATTTCCTAACTTTTGGTCACAAAACCTTAAGAACTCGAGTAATTCCCAACGGATTCAGATAACTGAACATGAAATCATCCCCGTGAATTACAGGGATCTTAGCAGACATGATATGAACTCCACATTCAATATTCCAAGACTGACTTTGTCTCTCAAAATGAGCTGGATGCGCCATTTTCACCAAGTATTCTAGGATATTGAAACTAGATCCTTGATTAGAATTATTACAATGGACAGAACTGGTTTGGGAGCCCAAACAAAACACTCTCTGTCTGTATTTGTTCAGTTCATCTTGAGTACAATGAAATCCACATACTAACTTTCTAACTTTTTCTCACAAAACCTTTAGAACTCAAGTAATTCCCAACGGATTCAGATAACTAAACATGAAATCATCCCTCTAAAAAACAGAGATCTTAGCAGACATGATTTGAACTCCAAACTCAATATTCCAAGACTGACTTTATCTCTGAAAATGACCCGGGGACGTTATTTTCAACAAGTATTCTATGATTTTGAAACTGGAACCTTAGTTAGAATTACAATGATCAGAACTGGTTTGGAGGCCCAAACAAAACACTTACATTCTGTATTTGTTCAATTCATCCTGAGTACAACGAAATCCCCATACTAACTTCCTAACTTTTGGTCACAAAAACTTCAGAACTCAAC
Organism: Eretmocerus hayati; assembly: GCA_029851415.1. Lineage (NCBI taxonomy): Eukaryota > Metazoa > Arthropoda > Insecta > Hymenoptera > Aphelinidae > Eretmocerus > Eretmocerus hayati. The sequence continues at coordinate 48,730,524 of CM056744.1, forward strand.
CAAATTTCAACGGGTCCAGATAACTGAACATGAAATTATTTCTCTCAAATGCAGGGATCTTAGCAGACATGATTTGAACTCCAATTCTATATTCCAAGACTGACTTCATCTCTCAAAGTGACCCGGATACGTTATTTTTACCAAGTATTCTAGGATATTGGAACTGGAACCTTGATTAGAATCATTAGAATGATCAGAACTGGTTCAGAGGCCCAAACAAAATACTGACATTCTGTATTTGTTCGATTCATCTTGAGTACAATGAAATTCCCATACTAATTTTCTAACTTTTGGTCACAAAACCTTTAGAACTCAAGTAATTCCCAACGGATTCAGATAACTGAACATTGAATTATCCCTCTGAAATGCAGGGATCTTAGCGGACATGATTTGAACTCTAATTCAATATTTCATGACTGACTTCATCTCTCAAAGTGACTCGGATGCGTTATTTCCACCAAGAATTCTAGGGTATTGAAACCGGAACCTTGATCATAATCATCAGAATGATGGTAACTATATTAGAGGTCCAAACAAAACATTCACATTCTGTATTTGTTTAAGGGCTCGTGCATGCAAATTTGCAAGGTTGATGTTGCACTGATCTCTCTGCCAATAGATGCAAAGAGATGCATGTCGCAGCGGACGGCTATCAGATTCACCACCATGCCTGATCGCAGAAATCTCGCGCGACAAAAGACCCGGCTCCGGTCGATGATGACATATGGGCAATTCTCAGGAACTTTTGATTTTTATGTTACTAGGCTATCGCGGAGGCCTGCATCTTGTCGACTCTGGTATCATGCTTAATAATACTCCAAAGTTCTTAGTTAATGGGAAATCGATATATTTGTGAATTTCTGGGTCGTTCCGAAGGACTCAGAGCTATTTATGACCACTACAATCAGAGAAAAACAGGAAAATCGATTGTTACTAGCTCGATTTTTCCTTTTATTCTTGAAAGTATTGCTATGCCGTACAAGCAATCGTCTCAGCTCCAACGAAATGAGCAAGATTGTACCATAAAATATATCTGGAATCAGCCCCACTGATGTGCTGCAGGTAGAAAAAAGATGACGAGTACTTCAAAACGTGTTACCACAATTTTAGGGTTTCTAAATTGTCGTACTATTTCGTTCATAATGTTCATGCCGTGGAAAAAATGCCAACGGCGAGAAGATATATCAAAATATAATCAAAAACGAAGAATTTGCGCCATCACTCGTTGATGTGCTGCAATCTGCAATCGATTGAGAGCTTGGAGAAAATAATTTCTACCTGCGTGATCTTCTAGATGTGTGGAGTAGAGTACACATCATGACTGTGAAGAGTTAATGTGTACGTCGCGAGTTACATTGACTAGTACCTTGATTAAGTATGTGATGTTTGCATTGACGGGGTATACATGAAATTCTCTGAATTTCATGTATATCACGATATATGTGGAGATCTTGACGAAAATATTGCGTCCATGAAACGGACGATCGGTAAGAATACGAAGCAGAATCCTAAGAAAAGAAATCATCAGAATCAAGTTGATGCAAAAGATTCCTCTAATACGGCAACTGAACGAGTTTTGAAAGATGAAGGGATAATAGAAAAGTAAAGCCTCAGAAGTGCAGGTGAAGTTTGTGGTCTGGAGATTATGAAGTAGAATGGAAAATGTGTGCTTCACAAATTTGGTCGAGGAATCATAATTTAGTTATTTCGTGTTATTCGTGTTATCTTTGAGAACGTTGATTTCAAGATCATGAGTCGTTCTATGGATGAACTTCAAGGGTTGTTATTATTCTTGTTCTCTTATTGTTATGATCTCGAGATTTATGTAGGAATAAAATGTATTCCATCTTTGGTATTTACCGGTTCCTTTTTGAACCCTTGTCCCAGCTTGTTTGCCACATCCCAAGTATTCGTTGATTTTTTGGCCTGGTATCGAAGATAGAACTCAAGAAGGTACACGCTCATTGAAGTTATTCGAAACTATTCCACCAAGCCGATATTTTTTCGCGACACTCGATTGGGGAGAAAATATATTCTAAGAACATGGAAGATTGACATGTGGCTTATGATTTAGAATATTTTTATCCTCTCATTGGGAGGATAAGTATTTTCTGTGAGGTAATATGAGCCTCTGATCATTCGAAGTCGTATCGTCGAATACTCTTGTCCGGTTATGAGTCTTTATGATTCGTTTGGACCAGTGAAGAACTCAGATTTTGGTTTTTAGGTTTTTAACGTCCCACGTCGATGCCGTGAGTCGAAAGTCGTGCACGAACTCCGAATCATCATTCTAAATGATGTATCTCAAGGTGAGCAAAACCTCAGAGGTGTGCTCCAAGTTTGAAAAAAAAAAATTTCGAAACACGAAAAATTCAAAGTTCCTGAGAATAGCCCATATAATGTGATCACCTGGGCCGCTGCTTTCAACCGGGAAGTGGCGGCTTACAAGTCTTACAAGATATCTGATCCGCGATGACAACACACGGGAACGTGCATGATCAAAGCAGACGGTTTTGCTGCTGTCCCGCCTCGCGTCCGCTGATCAGTCTGACCACTTTGAAGAAACGCCAAGTTATGGCTGTCATCATGTATAACTCATCGCCGTTCTGGATTTATCTCAAGTTTTATAGAGAATTATCAACAAATAAGGGTCTTAATATCATCTACGAACTTGAGAGAATCGCGCTATGGAGTGAAAGTGAGAAAAAACGAGCTGATCACAAAATTATAGAATGAAGTATAACAGCATGCCTTACCACAGGAGCAGACGACATCTGTTCAGCGCTTATCATGGAAGTTTCTTTCTCTACTTTTGTGGGATTTCGCTCCGTAGCACATTTCTTACATGCATTTTGTTGACGCATTCAAAATATAAAGGAATTTGGTTGAGTAAAACTCGAGATATTCACAGATAGGATTCGGTCGATTTCCCTAGCTCTTTCAAGATGGCCGCGGACTATGGCCTCGCCTTAATAGGCGTTTCGTGAAATCAGTAATTTTTGATCGATATAGATGCAGTTTTCCGTGTTTAATTGCCTTCGTGGAGATAAGACTTGTTCAGGGGGGTCAAGTGAGTTATATTGCACCAGAAAATCTTGGTACAGAAACACAATTAGGGAGCAGGATCCACAAAAATTCATTTTGTCCGTGTAGTGTATGGGGACTTATCAATATTTGTCTAAATAAGTTTAGAAGGTTTATTCAAGAGGATGTTACAAGCGGCGGCTCAGTATGCACTGAGTTCCACCAATGCAAATGTGTCTTAAATACTATTACATATGAAGCCTGCTCATACGAAAGGCGTATCAATCATCCGGGAAATGCTGACCGCGTTTCTCCAGAGTAGAGCATCAGAGAGGATGCGTCGTATCTCATTGAATATACCACATTCCTCCCCTTTTTCAAGTTGAGTTCTTGGACTTATCTGCTGAGCGTTTTGAACAGCGAACCGTACTGACCATTTGGTTTTTATGTCGTTTCATGACCTTGTTTGGCTTCGTCTTTACACGAAAAGTTGATGGGGATAAACGCTTAACTACCGTCCCTTCTATCCGTTTCCCACCTGATGTTCCGTGATTATCCTCCATCACTTCATCTCCTAGATCAATATCCATAATCCTCGGCCCGCGGTATGACTCTATCTGAGATTCTTGTTTATCGTTCATCCGCGCACGCAAGTCTGGGCGAAGTAGGTCGAAACGCGTTTTCAATTCTCGTCTATAGAGTAAGTACGCGGGAGATTTGCTTGTAGAAGAATGTGGAGCCGTTCTGTGATCAAACAGAAATTCTTTTACAGCTACATCTACGGTCTTTCCCCCTTTGACAATTTTTGAACACTTATCTTTGAATGTTCCGACAAAATTCTCAGTAGCTCCATTTGTAGCTGGGTGATATGGTGGAGAAAAAGTATGTTTGATTCCGTAATGCTCCAAAAAACTTTCAAATTCGGTACTCATGAATTGTCGTCCATTGTCTGTTACCATGTGATCTGGGAGCCCGTGTCTCGAGAATGAGTCTTGAAAAAATTCTATTAATTTTATAGATTTTGTAATTTGCTTGAAATTCATTACTTCTGGCCATTTTGAGTAAGAGTCGATCACTACCAAATACATGTCATTGTAAAATGGGCCAAGAAAATCACAATGAATTCTGTGCCACGCTCTTTCAGGCCATGGCCATGGTGTGAGAGGTACATGAGGAGGTGTTTCCTGATTTTCGACACAGATTTCACAAGAATCCACCATATTTTCAATATCTCTATCAATATCTGGCCACCACGTGTATGAGCGTGCCACTGCTTTTATTTTCACAATTCCCATATGAGAGCTATGTAAATCGTCCAGTAACTGATCCCTCAACGTAATTGGTATAACGATTCGAATGCCCCAAAATAAACAGTTTTCTTCCACTGAAAGTTCGTTTCGACGAAAAGAATACTTCTTTTCATCATCGGAAAGATCTTGAAACCTTGGCCAGCCAAAAATGCAGTGTTTCATGATTTTCGATAAAGTTTCATCCCTTTTGGTTTCTAATCTCACCTAGCTAGAATCAATTATATTCGCGTTCTCACAGGTGAAGTGAAAATCCTTCGAAAAGATGTCTGTATCATCTTCAATAGGTAATCGTGAAAGAGCATCACAATTACCGTTTTGTGTCGTTTTTATCCATTCTATATCATACTCAAACCCCGATAGAAAATATACCCATCGTTGTAATCTTGGAGCGGCTGTTTGCGGTAAACCTTCCTTAGGTCCAAAAATCGTCTCAAGTGGTTTATGATCGGTTCTCAGAATAATTCTGCGACCATAAACAAGATCATAGGATTTGGTGAAACCAAAAACAATCGCACTTGCCTCTTTGTCAATAATTGCTCTGTTGAGTTCTTTTTCTGGAATACGTTTCGACGCAAATGCTATGGGCTCTTCAGAGCCGTCCTTATATTCGTGAGATAAGATAGCAGATAACCCGTAATGAGATGCATCGCATGAAAGTACTAGCTGTTCATTGTCGTCATAGTGAGCCAACACTCTCGGTGACATCATTTCATTCTTGACCCACTGAAACGCTTTATCACAATCAACATCCCACTCAAATTTATCTCTCTTTGCACAGTCAAATAGAGGTCTCAATTTGTCAGCTCTGTTATTTAAAAATCTCGCGTAAAAATTCACAAACCCTAAGAAAGATGACAACTTCTTTTGGTTTTCTGGTTTAGGTGCTTCATGAATTGCCCTCGCCTTATCTTTCGACTTATGTAAGCCTTCTCTATCAATTACGTATCCTAATATATTTATCTTATCTTTCATTATGTCACATTTTTTCATATTTAGGCGTAATCCACGGTCTAGTAGCCGCGCACAGACCAGTGTCAAATTTTTTTCGTGCTCTTCATCAGTTGAGCCTGTTACGTAAATATTATCCATGTAAGCGATAGTACTAGGGATACCTTGTAGTGTCTCACCAATAACCTGTTGAAAATCACCTGGGGCATTAGCCGTTTCTTCAAACATGCGCATGAATCTAAATAGTCCCAAGTGCGTGATTATCGTGAGAAATTTCCGTGATTCTATTTCTACTGGTATTTGCATATATGCGTGTGGTGAATCAAGTTGAGAAAAAGTCTTCCCGTTCTTCAAAATACCAAAAATGTCGTCAATTCTTGGGAAAGGGCGTCTAGTGATTTCCAAAAATGGATTCAGGGTCACTTTAAAATCGCCACATTTTCTGATATTCCCGTCGCTCTTTCTAACAGGAACAATGGGCAAATCTACTTTTTCTAAGTATCCGGTTCCGATCAATCTGTTTATTTCCTTTTCGACCAAAGGTTCTAATCCGTATGGCACGTACCTTGGCTTGAGTGCAACTGGTTTTGTACCTGGCTTCACATGTGATGTTATCTCTCTTTTATCATATAGACCTGGTGTACTCCCGAACAATATCGAAAATTTCGTCAATAATTTTCCTCGTACAATATTCGCATCAATTTTATGGAAAGACTCCACAGTCATGTCTGGATTCATTGTTTTGAGAGGCCACATCTTGAATGCTACGAGCCATTGTCTACCAATCAAGGACACTTTATTGCCCTTCAAAACCAAGCAATGCAATATTTTTGAAATACCATTTAGTTTGACTTGCAAGTTTTTCAATTGGCCTTTTGGTTGCATTTGACCATTTTCATAATTAAAAAGTTTCGCGTCGGTATCTTCAACTGTCAATTCTTCGAATTTACGTTTGACATAATTCTCAGACATCACTGTGAAGTACGTACCTGAATCGATTCCCATGTTGATATGTTTCCCGTTGACCTCGACCTCCATGAACATAGGGTCGGCCTCAATGAGACGGAGGTTCGAAGTGTCAATCGTATGAAAATCTGCCTGATGATCAATCTCGTCGCCGTCACTGGAGCTCCCGTCGCCAGTCTCTTCTCCGTTGTCTCGTTGTATGAATTTGTTGGACATCTTTTCCTTGGTGATGCAAGCCCGTTCTAGATGTCCTCTTTTCTTGCAGAAGTCACACGTTCTGTCTCGAAATCTGCATGCATGTGTTGGGTGCCCATGTTTTCCGCAGCAATAGCAAGTTTTGTTTCTCTGAGAGGATCCGGTCTCGGCGGATCTCTTACTGCGGTTGGGAGTGTTGTAGGTACGTCGTGATGTGTAGAATTTTTCAATGGCAAAATCTTCGTGTTTTACTTGTTGATTGGACAGGTACTTTGCTATCCCTGCTGCATTTTCCATAGCTTGCTCTCTTAACGTAGCATCTTGCAGAGCTTTTTCGAAAGTGAGATCCTTCATTTTGAGAAGCTCTATTCTAGTTGACTCACCCTTCAATCCGCAAACGAATTGGTCGCGTAGAGCTTTGTCGAGATCATTTAAATTGCAAATGAGTGCTAGTTGTCTCAGAAGTGTGCTGAACCCATTAACAGTTTCGTTCTGTTCCTGTTTTGCACGGTTGAAGTTGCACCTTTCCATTACTTTTGATGGTATCGGTGTCAGATGCTTAGAGAGCATTTCCACCAGCTCGTCGTAAGACTTTTCATTCAATTTGTTATTGCATAGACTTTTGAATAGCTTGTATGTATCTCCATCTACATATGTAAGTAATAAGGCCCTTTTCATCTCGGCTTCTGTTATTTTCTTTGTAAAAAAATGCAGTTCAACTTGTTCTGCAAAAGAATCTCACTCGTCTTGGTGGAGTTTAAAGAAATATTTGGCGTCGTTGGCCATATTACTCAACTCGTTATCGGGAATGTCGGAGGCCTGTTCTTCTCCGTTATGTTATTTGCTGTGATGTCGAGCGCTGATAACTTTATCGTACTTGCCGCTTTGTTTTGGTCCCCCAATTCATCGTTTACTGGACTCTGCTGTCCGGAAGTATTCGATCCTGAATCCTCCAGTCTGTCACTTTCTTGCGTATCCTTCTGTTGTCTGTCTCGAAGCTTGCGCAATACCGCTCACAGAGTGTCTATTGATCGTAGATTGTAGACCAGGCTATTCGGAAATTTACTAATCCACAGAATCAGCTCAGACTTCTTCAATTCCTGGATATTCAACTCTGGAATCACTGGAAACTTGTTTTCCATATGCTCTGGTTCGGTGGTCCTCGTCGCCAATTGTAGTGTATGGGGACTCATAAATATTTGTCTAAATGAGTTCAGAAGGTTTATTCAAGATAATGTTACAAGCGGCAGCTCAGTACGCACTGAGTTCCACCAATGCAAATGTGTCTCATATGATGAATTCCACGCCAAAGCGACCTACGGAAAGGGGTCATTCTCAGATTCTTTTTTAACCTTCTTCATTCGATTCTATGGCCCAAAATAGGAACTTCGGACCACCTATGGGGCCCAAAAAAAATTTCTCCTCTCCATTGCACGCACATCCGTTAACAGACCGAAAATTTATCGTGTAAAAATCGATGCTCTTTTATTCACGAAAATGGGAATATTTCGAGTTTTTGAATGGCTATCGATTTGCGGGTTGCGGCGTCTGAAAGGGCATCAGGAAAACTATCAAAAACGTTATCAGAAATTCCTCCTCTGTGATTTGGGGGCCTCCTGGAGGCAAAAAGAGTGTTTTTCACTAAAATGTTGATTTCTCAAAAAGCCATTTTTTTATTTCTTTAAAATCATATATTTGACGTAAAATCTTGCGTTCTTTCGGAGAAAATGGGTTTCAGAGAAGTTTGGGGCGATCCAAGTGACTTATGAGCCATTTTTTGAAAATTCGATTTTTCCGGTTTCAGAAAGAAGCAATTTTCTGCGCATGCGCACAAACGTAGACTTTCGGCGACACTTTCAATGGAAAGCTGACAAAATTCCCTATGGAATGATTACCCGCAAAGTTGAAATTCATGCACTGAAACGGGATCTGCAAGGATTAATTATGTCGAATCAAAATCACATGAAAATTCAGCCCATGAGAGCCTGCTGAGATGACACATTTACGAGATTTTCGCGGGACTCAATTTTGAGTACGAAATTTACCTGAAAAAAATTCGGACCACATGGTTTCAACGTAAAATTGTATGAACTTCCAAAATTGAAAAACCCCGTTTGAGGCAAACCCGAGGTGCTACATTCAATTTTTCCCAGAAAATACGATATTTCACATTCAAAATTGCGGAAAATTGAATGTAGCACCTCGGGTTCGCCTCAAAAGAGGTTTTTCATCGCATATTTTGAAAGTTCATACAATTTTACGTTGAAACCATGTGGCCCGAATTTTTTTAGGGCAATTTCGGACTCAAAATTGAGTCCCGAGAAGATCTCGTGAATGTGTCATCTCAGCAGGCGCCACGAAGGCGTTAATGGGCTGAATTTTCATGTGATTTTGATTCGACATAATTAATCCTTGCAGATCCCGTTTCAGTGCATGAATTTCAAGTTTGCGGGTAGTCATTTCATAGGAAATTTTGTCAGCTTTCCATCGAAAGTGGAGCCGAAAGTCTACGTTTGTGCGCATGCGCAGAAAATCGCCTTTTTCTGAGACCGAAAAAATCGAATTTTCAAAAAATGGCTCATAAGTCACTTGGATCGCCCCAAACTTCTCTGAAACCCATTTTTTCGGAAGAACGTAAAATTTTACGTCAAATATATGATTTTAAAATGATAAAAAGAATAGCTTCTTGAGAAATCAACATTTTAGTGAAAAACACTCTTTTGCCTCCAGGGGGCCCACAAATCATAGAGAAGGAATTTCCGACAACGTTTCCGATAGGTTTTTTGATGCCCTTTCAGATGCCGCAACCCGCAAATCGACAGCTATTCAAACACTCGAAATATTCCCATTTTCGTGAATAAAAGAGCATCGATTTTTACACGATAAATTTTCGGTCTGTTGACGGATGTGCGAGCAATGGAGAGGAGAAATTTTTTTTGGGCCCCATAGGTGGTCCGAAGTTCCTATTTTGGGACATAGAATCGAATGAAAAAGGTTAAAAAAGAATCTGAGAGATGACCCCTTTTCGTAGGTCGCTTTGGTGTGGAATTCATCATATACTATTAGATATGAAGCCTGCCCATACGAAAGGCGTATCAATCATCCGGGAGGTGCTGACCGCGTTGCTCCACAGTAGAGCATCAGAGAGGATGCGCAGTATCTCATTGAATATACCACAGTCCGAAATCGAGGAAAGTTGAATAGCTCAAAATGATCATCCTCAATTTTGATGGAGAATATTCTGTGAGCTCGTTGAAACACGAGGAACAAAATGTACTTGGCCCGGTTTGCGCAACGTGGCGCAGAGTGGGGCTAGAGATCATTCTCTGGATTTTATCGTTGAAACTTGGTTTTTAAGATTGTGAATGTAATACTATGATGCTTTGGTGCTATCAAATTCAAGTTTGACTCACCTATGATATCAGACTTGTGTTATTATTCCACACAAGTATGACTTGGGGTATATTCCATCTTTCAGATGGAATTAATGCAGTGAGAAACAAGGGAATCATTCTTCAACAGCTATTAGCGTGGATAAAAGCGTCCAAGTATCGATGCAGCGCTTCAAAGACTCATTACGAACTCCACCTGTCCAAACGATCATGAAAAACGAGTTTCAACGATAAAATCCAGGAAATGATCTTTAGCCCCACTCTGCGCCACGTCACGCAAACCGGACCAAGTACATCTTGCTCCTCATATCTCAACAAATTCACAGAGAATTTTCCATCACAATTGAGGATAATTATTTTAAGCTACACAACATTTCTCGATTTCGGCCAAAATCAATTTTTGTGGATCCTGCTCACTAATTGTGTTTCGGTACCAAGATTTTCGGGTGCAATATGAGCGTTTCTCTGGAACTTTTACACCTGCTGGAATACAGCTATGGATGATGATATAAGGGGACAATCAGATCTATCGGTACCGATCGAAGTGAAAATATCATCATCCGAGTCTCAAAATGAGATATCTTCGGCCTCTGTATGATCAGAAGAAGTTGTTCCATTCCAGCTCATTCAAAGGGAGAAAAGATCCTGTGGAAATACTTGGTACTTTCGGGCAGTTTTACGGATATTCTGGTGATGCCGCGCAACTTTTCGGGTTGATTCAAGCTGCATTTGGTGGGTAATATATTGAAGAAAAATGGCCCAAAAGCGCGATAGTGTGCTACCAATTCAGCCAAAACTGTATGACTTTGAAAATCGGGAATAAAAAATCAATCATGTCTCGTTCAACTCAAAGATGATTACGCCAAGCGCCTGCCGTGACTCTGAACGCAATTTTTGGAATGCATATCTAAAGTAGATGCAATTGCGGAGATTTTGCGACAAGTCTCGTGTTGGTGCGATATTTCTGTCTAGAATACGGCCGTTCTGAAGTGAAATAGAAAGAACGTGGCTCATGAAAAAAATTCAGTTTTTCTAATCTCACATTGGCGGATCGAGCTCTATGTTGATAAAACCAATTGTGACCGGATACCCTGACCTCACGAAGCTACAAAAAGCCCAAGGCGTTCGTTGAAATTGTCAATCTTGCCAAATGATTCCTTAGGAAATTCTGGAAAATCGGCGAAAAACAACTCTGAGTTCGACTTATTAACGTGATTTTGGCGATGCCACTCACTCTATACGAGTTCCAATAGTGGATTTGTAACTCCCAATACTACACAAATATGGGAGCAAAACGTCCCAGGTGTGCGTTGAGCGGTTTTCATTTTCCATCGATTCTCAGCAAAGTGCAAAAGTTCCAGAGAAATGCTCATATAACTTACTTGACCTCCCTGAACAAGTCTTATCTCCACGAAGGCCATTACACACGGAGAATTGCATCTATATCGATCGAAAGTTGCTAATTCTTTTTCTTTTTTTTCTCTTACATAAAAGTTGCTAATTTCACGAAAAGCCCATTAAATGATTAAAAATCGATAACTTCGAGTCAGAGCATGATAAGGCGAAACGCAAAAATACGTGTCTCGTTAATTTGTCTTTAGAAACATATACAGGGTGTCCGAAAAATAAGTACCCCCCCTTTTTTTTTACAGAAATGGTTGGGAACCGGGAAAAACCCCGGAACACGTGTCCCTTTATTGTGAGGAGGACATCCGATGGGGGCCTTGTTGTTTACCTTGAAGGTCTTTTTCAAGGTCATTTGAGGTCAACTGGATTTTTCTAAATGGAAACACCTACTCCTGACCTCGAATTCTGGAAGAACATGAAAAATGATGAAACTTCTGTTTGAAACTTTTTTTGACTCGACTTGACCTATGCGAGATAAATGGAGGTCAGCACGGGTTGACGGTAACCGCTGTCACTCCAAGAGTCAGCATTCTGTCGAAAAATGTTTGGGATAAAAGTTGTTCATGATCACAGTAGAAAAAAGCTAATGACCTTGTTTCCGACCTTGGAGGTCATTTCCAAGGTCACTTGAAGATCAACTCGATTTTTTCGAACAGAAACACTTACTTTTCACCTCGATTTCTGAAAGATCATGAAGAATGATGATACTTTTGTTCGAAATTTTTTTCGACATGACTCGACCTTGGCGAGATAAATGAAGGTCAGCACGGGTTGACAGTGATCGCTGTAACTCCAAGAGCGAGTATTTAATCGAAAAATGTTTGGGATAAAAGTTGTTCATAATCACAGTAGAAAAGACCTAATGACCTGGTTTCCGACCTTGGAGGTCATTTTCACCTCCAAGGTCAAGAAGAAGGATATCAAGTCATTTTTGCTGTGATCAGGAACACCTTCGTCGGGAAAATTCCCGACGAAGCGCTCACTCTTGAAGCTACAGCGCTCACCGTCAACCCGTGCTGACCTTTATTTATCTCGCCAAGGTCGAGTCGTGTCCAAAAAATTTCGAACAAAAGTTCAATTATTTTTCATTCTTCATCAGAATTCGAGGTCAAAAGTGGTTGTTTCCGTTGGAAAAATCAAGTTGACCTCCAAATTACCTTAAAAATGACCTCCAAGGTCGGAAACAAGGTCATTAGCTCTCTTCTATTGTGATCATGAACAACTTTCACCCTAAAGTTTTTTTCGATGGAATGCTCACTCTTGGAGTTACAGCGGTCACCGTCAACCCGTGCTGATCTCCATTCATCTCGCCAAGGTCAAGTCGGGTCAAAAAGAGTTCCGAATGAAAGTTTCATTATTTCTCATGTTTTTCCAGAATTCAAGGTCAAAAGTACACAGTAAAAAAATTTGGTAGAAGTACGGCGCGCGTCGTAGAAGTACCCCTTCCTAAGCGGGTCCGATTTTTACTACTCTTACAAAGCAGTACTATTACAGCTAAAATTTGCCATGCGCTCTAAAGTTACAACTCGGCGAGGTACTTGTACAACGCTTCATATATCCATGCTTGGCACTGCGCACACTCACCGTTCGCGGAATGAAAGTACGAACTCTGGGCGTGATCCTACAGTCGGAGACTGTATGATCGCGACAGCGGTGGTGAATCGTCTCTTTCATAAAGGCATCTCCAATGATGACTTAATTGTGAGGTTATGATCCGAGGTTTCTACCTTTATGATACGTTTACGAGGCGATCTTGTCAATCTGTCTAGCGTATTTAGTTTTTTTACTATTAATATTATTCAACGTGTTATCTGTGCTTCAAAATTGAACCACCAATGTAAAAATCGCAGGAGAATGATTGACTGTTGGAGGACAAGGACGCTGCCTTGCGGTACTTTCACGAATCGGCATCGTACAAGTACAACGCGCGTGGTAACTGTGGCTCCTCTTTGCGGCACACAAACACCATCCCGCGCTGTGAAAGTACTTCTCCATAAGTGTAGTAAAAATGGGACCTGCTTACGAAGAGGTACATGTACAAGCTCGCAGCGGCATTTGACGACGCGCGTGTCAATAATCTACCTCTTCTGAAGACGTATATTGGTCACCAAAATACCGTTCGGGTTGGTATTTCGACCACAAATTTTTTTACTGTGTAGGTGTTTCCGTTTAAAAAAATCCATTCGACCCCCAAATGACCTTGAAAATGACCTTCAAGGTAAAAAAACAAGGCCACCACCGGATGTCCCCCTCAAAATAAGGGGACACGTGTTGCGGGGTTTTTCCCGATTCCCAACCATTTCTGAAAAAATAGGAGGGGTACTTACACCCTGTATTCCATCCTGGAAGAGATTTGAGACTTGAGCAATTCCCGACTGTCTGATCTTACGTGGAATTGGTCAGTACACTGTAAAAAATATTGAATTAAATTCACCATCTAGCTTGGTAAAAATACAACTCTGGGAGTTGTGAGTTCCATCCCATTTCTTGTAACTTTACAAACGCTTGTAAATTTACTAGTCTCAGAGGGGGTGATAGTTGGATACCAGTCTCAGACTGGTAAAATTTTCTGTAATACTCCCTCGCTCAGGCTTGTAAAATTCAGCTCAACCGAACATGCGCGGATCTAAGTTTGGTCTGCTGGGCCCACGCACAACTAACCTAAAAAGCTCCTCCGCGGTCGAGTGTTTATGTTTCGAGCGATGAATTTTCGACTCGCACGGGTTTTTTACCCTTTTCAAAGTTATCGTGGATCAAGATGCTTCATTCCAAGACTCCATTTCATTAGAAAAAGCTCCTAAGTAGCCCGTACGCTCCAGTTGAACAAGATTTCTTCAGGTCTGAAATTTACCGTCAGCCGGTAAATGAAATTTACAAGCCGCTTGTAAATTTACACGTCCCAGCGCGGTATCCAACTATTACCCTCTCTGAGACTCGTAATTTTACATAAAAATTTTTTACAGTGTATCCTCCCCGTTCAATAAAAAGATGAAGAAACTAACTCACTCATGCAACATCTCTGAATTGCGAAACTATCGAAATATCGCGAGAATCTGAACCAACCACTCTGCATTTTAGTCTCCTCGCCATTTACAACGCAGTACACATGTCTAGCTAACGGCTTCCATAACCGCATAGAACTTGGAAGGTAGTTAGCTAAGCCGCGAGCAGATTATCTGGACAACGCGTCTTGGGTCCGCGATCCTAATGAGAATGTCATTGTTCTCGTTTCGATGCCTTTTCCTGCAAAATTTAGATCCCAATAGAAAAAAGTTAACTTGAACATTCTCTTGATTTTGGGTTAGAGTACGAGAATACATGCACGTCGGTCTTTGAATCTTGGAAATCGCATGATAACAAGAGATAATCTGGAAAACTTGGAGCATACGTGATAAACTACAGTTTTACTGAATATCATTCGGGTTTCAAGATTCGAAGATCAACGTAAATGTATTTTTTGCAACTGTGTGCGCGAAGTTGTAAAAAAATGAGACTTCTCTTCATTATTTACAGTGCGAGAAGTAATGCGTGAATGACTTCTCGCACAGTTTTACATTTACGCACTGGTGAAGTGTGCGTAAATGTAACTTCTCGCTCTAATGCATTTTCATTCACGCACAGTTCCAAAATATGATGTCACGTCATCCCTCTGAATTTGGCCTTTCTTGAAAACTTCGTTCTCAAGATGATCTTGTGCATTTAATTACAACTTCGCGCACAGTTGCAAAAAATAGTATACGCAACACGTGCGAGAAGTTTCCGCACACGTTGCCAACTCGCGCGAGAAGTAACATTCACGCACACTTCGAAACTTCTGGCTGTGCGAGAAGTTCCAAAGTGTGCGTGAATATTAACTTCTCGCACTCGTTTGGCAACTTGTGCGGAAATTGACCTTCTCGCACTTGTTGCGTAATATACTATTTAAGCACTACCTTAACATGAAAAAGACGTCCGATATATCTTTTTCTTATCGAGTCCTGAATTTTGTTGAGAGAGATAATGAAATGAGAACAATGACACTTCAACTGGGGTCACGTATCCAGAACTCAGGTATCGGGAGAATCTAAACGCCACGCCGCACGCCAGTCAGCTGCCGATGAGTGTCATAAACGTGTCTCAGCGGCAACTCCGGTTTGCGGACCTAATTTAAGTGCCACTGTTGTCGTATTATTGAGCCCACACGGAAATTTCAGATTTTGATATACCGAGATGACTCATCCGTTCTCTTGATTTTTGGATAGATTACGAGAACACATGCACGTTGGTCTTTGAATTGTGAAAATCGGATGATAAGAAGAGACAACCGGATGATATTGAGCATAATTATGGCTCATCACACATACTCCGAATATCATAGATCATCTCTTCTTATCGTCCGGTTTCCACGATTCAAAGACCAACGTGCATGTCTTCTCGTGAACTATCGAAACAGACAAAGAACAACCGCGTTATCTTTCTTGAACGGAATTTGAATTTTGTAGGGAGAGGCAATGGAACGAAAAATGATACTTCAATTAGGGTCGCGGATCCAAAACGCAGGTTCGGGAAAATCTGCATGCCGTTCAGCTGCTGATGGGTGTCATAAACTTGTACCAGCCGCGTCTTGTATCCACGGACCTAATTTGAGTGTCATTGTTGTCGATTCATTACCTCTCGTTGAAAAATTCAAATCTCGATAAAGAAAGATAACGCGGCCGTTCTTTTTATGTTTGGATAGTTTACGAGAAGACAGGCACGTTGGTCTTTGAATCTTGAAAATTGGATGATATTGAGCAAAAATTGGAGCTTATCCCAATATCGTCGATCATCTCTTCTTATCATCCGATTTTCATGATTACTTCCATCTTCATGATGAATTGTTCCGTTGCGAAATAAAAATCGTCCTTACCGTGGTCACTGGCTCTCAAACACTATGCAACGTCAAGGTCCAGGAAATTCTTTACAGTCTACTTTTACCGTAATAGTAGGTCATGTCCGGAACGAACTATCCGTTTTGATTTACGCCTCTGAGATCACTTTTCATGACAAAATGTCCTTACCGTGGCTGTCCTTACGGTGGCAAAAATATATCGAAAATTGCTCATATCTTCCACATAGATTGACTGACGTTCATGCCCGTCTGGGAATTGTTTTTGGATGTTAGATAGATTGGAAAACACCTATGAGCAGTCAGATTGCAGCTATATATTTCAACTAGCCAATTTTTGGTCCAAATCCCGACTCCGCCGTTTTCGCCCTCAAAATACCTAAGTTATCTCATAATCACCCATATGTAGATGATGCCAGGTGAACAAAGTAGCCTTGTAGGTCCCGTTTAGTCTTATCACTTAATCGGAATATTCACGCCGTCGAGTAATGATTAGCAATATGCGTTGATAGAATAGAGAGGTACATTTTGATACAAGGATGGAGAAACTTATTTCGCGTACGAGTGATGGATTCCTGGCCTGAGCCGTAGGTGAAGGTCGGATCTGACACGAGGATGCAAAAAATAGGTTCTAAACCCGTTTATCAAACTGCGTTTTCCGACAAACTGTGCGAGAAAATGGAAAATCGGCGCTGAAAAGACAATTCTCAGCGCTGTCAAACAAAATTCATAAGAGTACATTATTATACTGACAAGAAAATTGGTTTGGAAAAAGGTTGTGCGCGATGCGCCATCATTCAACCATACGATCTTGCGACTCCCACGGGTGTTTCATATTGTCACGTTTTCCCTATGATGCGTTTCGCAGGAAACATGCGAGACCCTACTAGTCCAGTCTCCGGGTACCCTTTCGTATGTCCGTCACCATCACTGCCTATCTTAGGCTACACACAGGAGGAAGTGCCCACCTAAGTGTTATTCGAATCTATGAATGTATTGATTGAAACTAGAGTCAGGTGGGCACTTCTCGATGAATAGATTTTGTGTAAGATCAGTTGGAAGTTGCATTTTACGGACATACGGAAGGGTTGCCAGAGACCGGACTATACGTTCCTGCATTGCTTTTGCCCTGCGCTCGCAAATCCTTTGCGTTTTCTCAACGACTCGCATCACGAGAAATACGTGTGCTTCGATGTCAATATGAACAGGCTCGTTTACTGACCAATAGACACGCTAAAGATAATATATGTATGAACGAGAATATATGTTTTGTTCAATGTCTTATCCCCGAAAATTGGAATGAATTTTAACTTATCACGGGGGCAGCAAACGATTGCGATAGGCAAGAATACCTATAACACCTGCATCTTGTATTTCCCCTCGATAATCTAACTCTAATGTTCGCCACCAGGTGGCGAATACCCAAAATTTCGCACCCTCCATAGGTTAGTAATCCCTGGATAACATAATTCGGAGCGACATAATGTTTACGACCAAGTATTATTCTATAATACATTGGGGATCTTCACACCGAACATCCAAATTTTGGGAGGGTTCGTCGTCTCAAAACGATTATCCGATATATTTTGAATTCCTCAATTAGAGATGGTTGTAAGGAAGTACATTGGAATACAAATCCCTGTAGAAATATTCGGTATGATCGTTTGTCTGTATATTCTTATGCATTAATTCCTGTGGACTAAATGCACGAAATCCTACATGTAGTTGTGCAGTCATTCGCCGAAATTCCAAAACGTTAGGCCAAATCAGCTACAGGTCATCGTGCAGATCAAAGTGTAGAAATCCAAAAATCCTCATGAATGTTAATTGGGACAGGATGGTCTTGGGGAACCCTGGAGCCCAGAAGATGTGGTCTGAGTACTTTAAAACTAGGATTGTAGAAGCGTGAGGGTAGGGAAAATTGAGCACTCGTAAATTCACTATAAAATAACTTGATATATTCTATAAAAGCGTGTGTGACACTTGTATATAAATAGTATGAGGCGCGGAAGAGATCGCGGCACGGGAATATTAAGGGATAATGAGAATTGAGTCACGGGGCGGGCACCGGCGCGGGCGCGAAGATGATAAATTAGCTACATTGCGATAATGAGAGGCGAATACTGCGCACTGCTCGATTGACAGAAGCAGGCGGCTAACGACTGATTTGAGAGTCGCGAGAGAAACTCGAGGCAAGCAGCAGGGCCCAAAATGTGAGAAAGTGGCGCCGATTTTGGGCAAATTATAATATTTCTAACTCGTCACATGATATTCAAAGTAAACGCCCTCGGTCACTGCACTCGTCTCGCTTCGAGCGCTTTCTCGAACATTCTCGAGCCCACGAAATTCGAACATTCTGCCCCCTTTGCTCACTACAGCAAACAGGATTGAAACAAATTTCACAAAAAAATTTATGGGCGAGCATTAGGCCGAAATTCCGAAAGCTTTCAAACGATTTGAAGTTCCAAAATGATGAATCTTTAAATTAAAATTCAAGAATCGAAGCGTTTAGATGAAAATCTCGATAAGGTAGATTGGGCATAATTTAAATTCAAGAGTACCATCATAGAAATGAAATTTCAGAATGACCAATCATATGAAAATCTGACAAATGAATCAAAAGTAAAGTAAATTTTCCATAAATACCAAGTACTGTATCTTTGAGATACCAAATCAAGATGGTTGAGTACTCAACGACTCTCTCACAAATTTCATGTGAATTTCAATGAATGATTTGATACAATTTCAGATTGCATAAAATGGCTTGATATTAATCCAAATTGAATACTTAGACGGTGCCCACATACGATGTCATATAGTAGAAGTACATTAATTTTTCAACACATTCAAGAAGTTGGAACAAAATGAAATATAGCTCTCGGTCGAGCTGTTGTGGCTGAAGTTCTAGCTAATTTCGATCGATTCAATCTCCTACCGAAAGGGGAAATTCTTGAATGCACGCACCTTAAATGATTCGACTATCCAAACTCCAAACTATGACATATCCAAAATCCAAACTAAACAATGAAAAGGTGACTCGACGAGGTCGTGCCAAAACAATAAAAATGTGCGTCGAACAACGCGAAGATTAACTCAGCGGGTGTAAGCGAGGAAATCGTGTGGTGTAATGTCGAGCGCAAGTGGATGAAATCTGTACATTGTCTTCAGTTGAAGTTGACTGGATCCCAAGGTAGACTGTTGTAAACTAGACGTTCAAGACGTCATGTGAGCTTCCTCTAGCTCAGCGCACTGGTACGAGTTGAGGGCGAAGTTGAAGTCGGCCATACACCGAACGACGCATGTCCATGGCCAAAAGACGGAACTCTACATCTGCTCCGCTATTGATGTTGCTAAAGGTAGCTGTGATTGAAGTTGAAACCCAACATCAGGCTCGACGATGGTTGTTTCGCTGAATATAGCATCATTGAGCCTACAGATTGCCAGCTGATCAGACTGGCGAAGCTGCTACCATATGAATTTCAACCTGCACTAAAGAGAAAATGTCGTATATTTTGTTGAATGATGTTATTTTCCAGACAGAAACTCAAATACCAATCCCAATCAAACATCTACTGAGACAGTGTTAACTGAACACCACGAAGGTACGAGAGATGCGCAAACACAGCGTTCTCTCGAGTGAAATAATTCCTTAGGGAATTCCAAACAATTGTATCCGTGAATGGATAGTTCATGAGCGCAGCGCTCAGCTGCCCCCAACGATTCCATGTAAGAAGGATCTACACGATATACAGCACAATCCAATATGATCATTTTTGGCAAAATGGACAAACCATTCAAAGCCAATAACAAAACCAAAGTGTGAAAACAATCCGTAAATAGCTCTTCAACCTCCGTTGTAAAGATTGCTCACGATGAAAAGACAGGTTTGAGACCCAAATGCCTCAAACTGTGCAGGATATTTGGTGGATTATATGGTAGGATGATTCTCGTCCGATTGACAAGATCCCTGACTCCCAGATCCGCAGCACGAACTGCTCTGAAGAGCGCAGAAAGGTGCGAGGAAATTGGAAATGCTAGTTTGCCATCTGGGCCACAGGGCATATTTCCGTTTTTCCAACCAAACCAGAACAAAACATTGAAAAAAGGTTCGAATATCCATCCAATTTCCCACAACCAACGTGACATATTTGAAGTATTCCGTCCAAATACCAACATTCATATGGGAAGCATCTGTTTACCTGTGTGAGGTGTATCAATATCCAAGTTCTTACGAAAAACAAGAGCTCGTTGACTGGTGGAGTAGCTTGGAGCCGTGACCATTCAGTTGCGCAGAAGCGTAAGGCGGCAAACTCTCGATCCGATGCGTGAGTCCAGCATCCAGTTGCAAATCATCTCGACGCATGGTTGTGTGAGCTCGACAGACTGGCAGTTGCGTTGAACCTCGGGTGAGAAACCAATAATGAGAGATATTGTCGAAGACCATAAGTTCTCTGATTCTCGCTCAAGCATAAAAATATATGCAATCCTGCATCGATTTCGATATGAATTTCTCGACGAGAAAGTGAAGCGATCGGCTATAACTTTCAATAAAACTGAGTTCAATACTAACATGGCCAAAAATGACCAAAGCACAGCCAAAACCAACTAAATCTCGCAGGGATGCAATCAATCATCAAAAAAACTCAAATGATAATGTCCAGCTCTAGTGCTGAAATTGACGCGAGTACGCTGGAAAGCGAGTCAATCTCACATTTTTAAAATACGTGAACGTGAGCTCTAAAGCTTGGCGAGTCTACAGTCATTTATATCCAATAAGTTTCAATGACACAAACATCCAAATTAGCCAGGCACTGACGAGTACGCTGGGCGATGCATGTGCGAACTGGTAGGTAGCATAACCCGCTAGATAACGCATAAGTCGCAAGCGAGTGCAATGAATTTCAAGCCAATTACATTTGGGACATATGAATAAGCTCGTCGCGGAAGGCGCGAGTAATTCGGCAAATACTGCGCGAGTCTCAGTTGATGAGCTCGCGGGGTGTATACAGCGCGGCAACAATGCTGCCAGCTGCTCGAGGCGAGCTGTGGAGCGAGGGGTGAGGGGGGAAAGTAAGAGCGCGCGACAAGTGCCTCGGCCCACTCATACACGTATAATTATGTATATGTCTCATGAGAATAATGGGTGAGGGAGAGAGAGAGAGGAACGATATATCTACTCACAGGCCGCGGCTGTCTTGCCACGTCCCCCTTTCCCGCGCTGCCCCTCTGTACTGCACTTCTGCTCTCGACGACGATGTTTCTGCCGTCGAGTGTGCTCCAGCCGATGACTGCTGAGCTGCACCACAGCTGACAATGTGTTGCTGCAGATGATTAGGCTGTTGCCCATGGGGCCCAACTGCCAACCCGATGATGGAGCCACCCATGAACGCCGGCCGGCGAACTCATCAAGTCCTGATGCGTCGACCGTTGACGTCGGTGCCGGGGATGCCTCGACGGAGGCACCGGTGCTGGCATCTGCTGAGCCGAAGAGCTGGCTGGCGAGAAAATTCTCGCCGGACGCGCAGCATCAACACTTGCACTGCCCCGCGAACTCCCGATTCCCGCGCGCACTCAAAAGCACTTCCGCGCGCGCCAAAATTCACGAGCTCGGAGCGCGTACTCAGAACCACGCTCTGCTTACCAAATGATTGGTACAGGATGGTCTTGGGGAACCCTGGAGCCCAGAAGATGTGGTCTGAGTACTTTGAAACTAGGATTGTGGAAGCGTGAGATTAGGTAAAATTGAGCACTCGTGAATTCACTATAAAATAACTTAATATATTCTATAAAAGCGCGTGTGACACTTGTATATGAATAGAATAAGGCGCGGAAGAGATCGCGGTACGGGAATATTGAGGGATGATGAGAATTCAGTCGCGGGGCGGGCATCGGCGCGGGCGCGATGATGATAAATTCGCTACATTGCGATAATGAGAGGCGAATATTGCGCACTGCTCGATTGACAGAGGCAGGCGGCTAACGACTGATTTGAGAGTCACGAGAGAGAGACTCGAGGCAAGCAGCAGGGCCCAAGGTGTGAGAAAGTAGCGCCGATTTTGGGCCAATTATAATATTTCTAACTCGTCCCATCATATTCAAAGTAAACGCCCTCGGTCACTGCATTCGTCTCGCTTCGAGCGCTTCCTCGAACGTTCTCGAGCCCACAAAATCCGAACAAATGTATTCCTATGGGATCGGCGAGTATAAACGAGACGCGCAAACTGAACCTTCACCATCGATTATGACAAGAGAAATCGACTTTTGCACGGCGTGTCTAATGACATTAAAAATATCATAGGTTGCCGGCATGAATTTTGAATAAATTGAGTTCAAAGTGAGTTTCGGGATGCAACGGCGCGGAGCAGCCGCTGTTTGGCGTTGTAAGCGTACCAATATTCACGTCAGGAGCGGACTGGACAGCCGAGGGACCCGGCTACCTGCGCGCGGGGCCCTCTGCGTCATACGGCACCACGCGCGCGAGCCACCTTAAGTACAACTGAATGAGTGAACCAAAAGCAATCAAGGAACTAGGATACTAAGAGCCCCGATTTAGACGAGCAGACGACCTACCTCATATAATCGGAAATGTTATACTCCCGACAGATCTGGAAGCTAGGGTCTCTATATATAGAGCGCCGGAGGCGCTATACATAGAGAAACGGGTGCTAGGTACACTTCTTTTACTTCACTATCTCGAGTAGCAAGTAGCCGCGTGGTTAACGAGTTGGCCTTTGCTGGCCCTGGTTCGATTCCCACCTTTGAGAATTTTTTTTATTGTTCATCATTTATAACTTTTTTCAAATAATATGCCATGGAAAATGAAATCCAATAAATTGCAGTATGAAACACGAATTCCAAGCTTTTTTCGTTACCGAGTTCCTTCCAAATGAAGAAAATTCACTTACCCCCCATCTCCTATTTTCATCACACAACTTAGAAATGCATAACAATTGTTATACTCCTCACTATTTTCTGCGTAATCAATCATTGCACCTCCCTCCTCCCCTGGTCTATCAGGACAACTAAAAATGAATAAAACCTTTTATCCTGGTTCTTCCCAAAATGAATCAATTTTCTTGACCCACACCCTCCTGGTTTTATCACACAACTTGAAAATGCATACCTGACAATAGTTGTAATCCTTGCTATTTCCTGCGTAATATTTCATTACCCCCCCCCTCCTTCCCTGGTTTATCAGCACAACTTTAAAACAAAGGAGCTATTGAATTTTCCATATTATTTTCTGCGTAATATTTCACTGAACTCCCTCACCCCTCCCCGCCTGGTTTTATCATCAGAACAACTGGGAAATGTATGGTTTCCTATGGGATGTTCGGTGATGAACAAAACCAGGCCTGAACAAAACAGATAATTACTCTCCTAGCAAAAAGCATATGAAGTTGTGGTGAGAGCTGCTGTGCAACACCTCTTATGTATTGCTTCGTCTCTGTCTCTCCAGTCGCTCTCAAACGAACATAACCAAACCTCGCCAGCGCCGTGCAGGCATGCCTATGCATTCGTGCTGCATTGTGTATGTCACATGTACACTCCCCAACAAGGTGAACTGCACTGGCTGTGACGGTCAGTGACCGTTCGAGATCTACCGTCTCACTCGCACTCGGGGGATGACCCGTTAGGTGCGAGAGAGATGAAAGATCTCGAACTCCCGCTGACCGTCACCCTAGTGCAGTTACCTTGTTGGAGAGTGTATATATGTATCGAAAAGTAACTAGATCTGTCGGGAGTATCCGCTCCGAGATTCGGCGTAGCGCTGCCTAGTGGCGTCTTCCAAACTTCCCAAAAGCGTCCGCACGCAAGAGTATTGCGGGACCATTAGAATATTTTTTTTTTTTTTTTTTTTATTTAATTATTTAAGGACGCTGTTGAGACCATTAGCATATGCAGCATAGACGTGGACGTGGTTTTCGTCTGTTTGTGAGAAAACCGTGGCTCAAACCCACCAATAGTAAGCGAGAGAGTTGCTGGGTATTCAATTACGAAGATTTGGAGCTATTATAGACATCAATCAGAGTAATATTGAAAGACTTAGAGAATTCGAAAGTATCGGAGTGGGCCGGTGGCTCGAGCGGCGGCCACGACGCCCATGCAAAAAGCATGGGCCAAATCTTGAAATCGCTCCAACTTACTCAATTTTGCACGGATTTAGGATCACGACCTCTCAAACTCTTCATTTTTAAAAACCCTACAACTTCCTCCCATACTGTTGCCACTTCTGAGCTATGGTTTCTGAGTTAAGCCTATGAAAAGACCCACGCTGCATGCTGCACTGTATAACGCGTTCCCCAACATTGCTTACAGCGTAGTGCATGCGGTGCAGGCCACCTATAGCGCACGATCGCTCGTTTTGAATCTCAAAAGCGCGCGGCTCGGAGCGACACCGGCCTTACATAACGTTACTCTGACTTCTACCAACCTACTTGTTTTTTTATTTTTTTTATTTTATTAATGTTTACGGGCAATACTGCCCTTATATATGAACTTACAGAAGAATTAATAGAACTAAACTATGAAATTATGGTGTAAGCAAGGAGTACTGACCTTGTTTCTTAACTTCCTACTATCAACAGAATTGGCAAGAAAACTGATCAACGAGCAACAGTAGTTACGGTATCATACGATGATGTTCTTTTGAGTGCCGACCGTAAGACATTTTTAAACGTGAATAGCGAGTCTTGGTTGACAATATGGTCTGGCAATTTGTTCCAGAAACGCCGAAGCCTATGGGTGGGTGAAAAATATACCCAGTTCAAATTACTAGATTTCTGTTCAATTGTTCTCACTGTTCTCAGTTCATATTCTACCGAGCGTTCATTGAATAAATCATTCACACTACTGGAAGAATACAAACAATTCTTGATTTTGAATGCAGTTCAGCAATCTAAATAGCAAAACCGTAATAATAATTTCAAGATTTTAAACTGTTCCCTGGCAAGATCATGTTCATGATCCGTGTAGTGCATAGGATACCTATTTAAAATAGGCTATTTTTGAAACATAAATAGCGAAGCATTTT
Source organism: Eretmocerus hayati (assembly GCA_029851415.1). Lineage (NCBI taxonomy): Eukaryota > Metazoa > Arthropoda > Insecta > Hymenoptera > Aphelinidae > Eretmocerus > Eretmocerus hayati. The sequence continues at coordinate 48,755,667 of CM056744.1, forward strand.
ATTCTGAATTCTCTCTAACTTGAGTTGTGCTCGCTTAGTGAATGGTGACCATATGACCGACGCATAAGTTCAAACCGGAATGACTAGAGCTTTATATAGGTAGGAGATCGAGTTGGCATTACGAAAATCAGAAGTTACTCTTCTGATGAATCCAAGCATTTTTAGGGTCTTTTCTGCAACTGATTCGATATGTGTGTCAATCTTGAGACTAGATTCAAATATCACTCCCGAGTCAGAAATGCTTTCAACACATTCAAGTCTCACATCATTAATCAGATATTCATATTCCAAAGCATTACGAGACTTTGAGAAGGAGATGACTGCACATTTTTTCATGTTGATTGATAGACCATTTTCTTCACCCGATACAAGAATCTGCTGAAAAGCTTTCTGTAAACGACTAGCATCGAGGGGTGACTTTATAGTCGTGAAGATTTTTACATCATCAGCATAGATCAAAGTCCGAATACCATGTAAACCCGAGGGTATATCATTAGTAAAAATAATAAATAGTATAGGACCCAAATGGGAATCTTGGGGTACCCCTGAGGGCGTTACAAAGTATTCGGAGATGAAATTAGAGATCCTCACCACCGATTCTCTCCCCGATAGATAAGAAGAGAACCACTGATGTTATTTCCCACAAATGCCAATATTCTACAACTTATTTAGCAACCGCCCGTGATTCACTGAATCGAAAGCTTTCGAAAGATCAATGTATATTGAGTCTACTTGTTCATAATTGCTCAAACATTTAGTTAAGAATTCATGGTACAAAATGAGATTGGTGACAGTCGATCTCCCTTCCAAGAACCCATGTTGATGGTCAATAATTTTGCCACTTACAAATTCTGATAATTAACTTGCCATCCAGGCATCAAACAACTTAGCTGAGCATCCAATAATTGAGATTGATCTATAATTTTCAATTTTGCTCTCATCACCACTTTTAAATATTGGTTGTATAAAGGCCTTCTTCCATGAAACCGTCCTGTTTCGAGAGACTTTCTGAAGATTTCAAGAACACTTTTCCTAATACTTGGCCAACACTTTTGAACAAAGAAAGAAGGTATACCATCTGGACCGGGTTTTGTGTTATCATCAAGGTTCTTCACTAGCAAGTCCAAATCCTCCTCTAATATAGTTAATGAATCCAGTTGATCATCACAATCCGTATCACCTAATTAATCAACATTACCGTCTTAATAGACAGAGCTGAAGTGCTCAGCGACTAAATTGGCAATGCCTATACCGTTACTTGCCGACTTCCTCTCGAGATACATATTATTAGGGAGGCTATTAGTCTTCATCAAATTTTTTGTGTAAGACCAGAAGTGCCGAATATTGGTTGAAAGATTATCCTCTACTGATTTCAGATACTCGGCATATTTAATTAGTGAAAGCCAACATTGAGCCCGTAATTTTTTGAACGCAACATAATCAGAATAATCAGATGTGAATTTACTCTCCTTCCAAGTGGTACGCATCTTCTTTTTCTCAAATATTAGGGATCTAAGTTCATGGTCATACCATTTAGGAAAATCCGAGTGCACTATATGCTTGGTTGGAACATTGTCCTTAATTGTATTAACTAGAATACCATTCAACTCCATCACATATTCATTCACATCCTCGTGATTAATATTCGTGTCCCATTCAACTTCGTCTAATACACTACGAATTTTATCATAATCAGCTGCCCTGAAATCGAACTGAATACTATTTTCACTCAGACACTCACAAGATTTAGACAACACAATTTCACCAATCAGCGCCTGATGATGAGAATCACAGAAAGGCACCGGTAGATCTTGATTCTCCAACAATTTCACCTCACTAGCAAAGCCGCCAATACTGGTGTTTACTTCTTTGAACACTGCTAAAAGAAGAGAAGTTAACAAAAGTTTAAGACCTCGGTTTTGTAAGTGTCCTTCTACCAGGACTCATATTGTTACAATCAATCGTATCCGCTCCAACCCATAGGAAAATAGGTAGTACCATTAAAAAACTTAGACTGTACAAATTTTGAAATGAGTCGTTTCAACGAGTCATTTGGAATGATTCCACATAATGAAACAAATATTGGACTTGTTTAACGAGTCATTTGTTTTCACACGGGCAGGAATCATTTTACTCTCTTGCAATAATTACTTCCCTTCCTCAAATCCACAGATCACATACTTCTACTCATCCTTTTTTCCTCAATTATTTCCCCCCACATCTCGCATTCTTCTTACATTTACACCTTCCCTCCAATTGAGTAACGGCGTTTAGCAGTAGAAGATATAAATCTTCTCCTCTATATCAACCAGTCACATTTAGCCTCTACCTACTGGTGAATTCTGCTCAGCAGTAGGAAGATATGGCCAAAAAGTTGGAGAAGGAGGAGGAAATCACCTCTACACTTAATTGAAGGGTCCTTTTGTCGCACTAACATGGTCGATCTTTGTTTGATTGCAACATTTCATGGTTGTGCTTTGGTAAGGTTCTGGTATTGTGGAATTGACAAATGTGGAAGAGAATTTGTAAACCCTCCCCAGCCTTCTTTTTTTACTCTTCTTGCAAGGATACAATTGGAACTCTGGGAAATCGGGCGATTCTGAGGCTGCATTTTTATGCTAAAATTGCAGCCTAAGTTGGCACCAACTCTGCAGGTATAGAAATTCTGAAGAGTGATTCAGATGAGAATAGAAACACCTCATTCCAAGGACACATTCAAGAAGAACTTCTTATTCCTGTACTTTTTATAATTAATCGATGACTGAGCGAATTGCATTCAATGCCGTGTTACTTCCCTGTCGCTCGTACAAACATGCAAGTTGACTCAAGGAATTCTAATTCTCCTAATGAAAACTCCCCCTTCACAGTTTCGGAATCCGATGATTGGTTGTTCTACAATTCATATGATAATTCATCACTCCAGAAGTCCAGATCACCACGTGGATCTCGCAATATAGTCCAGCTGGTGATCTGGACTATAGGTGAGTTATGTTAAGGTATGAAACCACCCGTCCCAGATAATCGCGGACCCACAACTTGGAGAATCTTGACTCGTACTACAAGACGAGAGGAAAACGGTCCTCTCACACGTAGTCAAATATGTAAACTACCATTCCGCATTCATACGAGATTGTGCTTCGTACCGGAGAGTTCCTACGTGTAGTCAAAGATGTAAACTACCATTCCGCATTCATACGAGATTGTGCTTCGTACCGGAGAGTTCCCACGCGTGGTCGAAGATATAAAGTAACGATCCGCATTCACGCAGGGTTGTATCTTGTGCTTAAGGGTGGCTCTCGATTACATGAAGATATTGGAATTAAATGATCAATTAACCAAAAGCCAACGTTCACGTTGGTCTGAGAACACGTTCTTGACATGATCTACGAGTCTCAACTTGGGACTCATGATTCCAGAACTGCCTGCGGATACACGGCATAGAAGCCGTCGACAACGGACATCGGACAAGCAAGAGCAAGGACCTGTAGCAGCTACATACACGAGCCACGCCGCAGCTAAAAGAGGACATGAGATGCATGCAACGCAACAGCCGAGGGGGGCGGACGACAATAACAGCACGGCCATGAACCGCTCTTACGTCATGACCTCATTACACAACGTGGCCATGAGACGCGGCAACACCGCATACGTTTGGCAACACCGACGCCATTACCCAGCAACAACGAGCACGGCGCCGCTGCAAGCCGATGGGAGGCCTTATTAGATGACGCTACCGACAACCAATCAGAGACGCTCCCCAGGCAAGAGAGAGTCTCCCCTCCAGTGCGCAGAGCCACGACGCGCTCGAACCACTATGGCCGCGCACGAATCACGCAACAGCCCCGCCCCCTTTCACCTACCGGCACCGCCCAGATCCATGATGGCGCATCAAGAAGAGGATGCGCACGCACTTTCGTGGGCGTAACCACGCCACTCAGCTAGTGACGTCATTTCGTCTATATAAGGAGCCTACAGACGCCCGTCAGGGGACTTAGCGTCGCTCAAGCACCAGCACACCGTCGACTTGCTATCGCTCCGAGCCACATCTGTCACTTTGTACCACCATCTTGTATCATTCGCTCTCTGTACGCCAGTTAATAAATCGTATCGTTCAGTGTCACTGCTTTCACTGTGCTTCAGCACTCAACAAGTTAACGAACCCAGCCCCGCGCTAATAATAATTCTCGTAATCAAGACGACCCGGTCGCGTCGCGAACGTGAGTATTCAGGATTCCATCTCGGTGAGTCAGCACATGAGCCCGTGGCTGCCTCCGACTCCACCGTCTACTCCAGGACCAGCTGCCGGAGTTCCAGTTCCAGCACCCGCTGCAGCTCTAGCCCCAGCTCTAGCTCCAGTTCCAGCTCCAGCCCCAGTACCGGCAGACGCAATTGTCTTCGATATTGAATACCGCAACGTGCACTTCATAATACTGCGCCCACGTCAAGCCATACCCTGCTGCAAAAGTTCGATTGGATTCGATAGAAAATCACTCAATCGATCTGAATCTAGAAACTTATGATGAATTTGAAACATAATTTTCAGGATTGGAGAAGATTGGAGTTCAATCGCGATCAATGATGTTGATCGGGATTCAAACAGTGTTGACCAATCTTTACCAATGCCGACTATACGCATTGAGAGAGAGATTGCCAATCGACCTCAATACTGACTAGAATCATTGGAGACCTTATATCCTATTCATCTGAATCGATTTGAATGCTGGAAATCAGTATTGGATATCCGAAATCCTATCCGCCTCAATCGATTCCAATACTGTTATTCTGCATTGGAACCTCAATCGAACTCAATACTGACTAGAATCATTGGACACCTTATATCCTATTCATCTGAATCGATTTGAATGCTGGAAATCAGTATTGGATATCCGAAATCCAATCCGCCTCAATCGATTTCAATACTGTTATTCTGTATTGGAACCTCAATCGAACTCAATACTGAATAGAATCATTGGACACCTCATATCCTATTCATCTGAATCGATTTGAATGCTGGAAATCAGTATTGGATATCCGGAATCCAATCCGCCTCAATCGATTTCAATACTGTTATTCTGTATTGGAACCTCAATCGAACTCAATACTGAATAGAATCATTGGACACCTCATATCCTATTCATCTGAATCGATTTGAATGCTGGAAATCAGTATTGGATATCCGAAATCCTATCCGCCTCAATCGATTTCAATACTGTTATTCTGTATTGGAACCTCAATCGAACTCAATACTGAATAGAATCATTGGACACCTCATATCCTATTCATCTGAATCGATTTGAATGCTGGAAATCAGTATTGGATATCAGAAATGCTATGCGCATCAATCGATTTCAATACTGTTATTCTGTATTGGAACCTCAATCGAACTCAATACTGAATAGAATCATTGGACACCTCATATCCTATTCATCTGAATCGATTTGAATGCTGGAAATCAGTATTGGATATCCGAAATCCTATCCGCCTCAATCGATTCCAATACTGTTATTCTGCATTGGAACCTCAATCGAACTCAATACTGACTAGAATCATTGGACACCTTATATCCTATTCATCTGAATCGATTTGAATGCTGGAAATCAGTATTGGATATCCGAAATCCAATCCGCCTCAATCGATTTCAATTCTGTTATTCTGTATTGGAACCTCAATCGAACTCAATACTGAATAGAATCATTGGACACCTCATATCCTATTCATCTGAATCGATTTGAATGCTGGAAACCCACACAGCATGGGAATATTTCAGAAAAATATTTCAGAGAAATATTCCAGTGGAATCTTTCAGGAATCTCCCAGAAATATTTCAAGGAATATTTCATAATATTTCATAGGAATATTCCACAGTAATCTTCCAGAAAGCTCCCGGGAATATTCCATCAAATATATCAAACAATCTTTCAGAAAGCTTCCACTGAAAGATTCCTGAAAGGTTTCTGAAAGATTCCAATGGAATATTCGCAGAGTATGACTTTGGAATATTTTTGCGATATTGCAAAATATTTCCCCAGTACATTTGCTTTGGAAGATTTCTGCGTATTATCTGGAAACTCTTTGGAAGATTTTTGGAAGATTTTACAGAGCTCCGGTGAATTTGAAGGTTCCGGTGCGATATTCCAAAAATATCGCTTTCAAATATTCCTACAATATTTCACTGTCAATCGGTCAGCAATCTTGATTCAGAGGGATTTTCCGAAGATTTCTGGAAGGCTCCCGGAAAATTCTAATCAACCTCGAGAAAAAAAATCACTCAAGTATTTTACGGATACTGCATTGATATTTCTCAGCAATCTTGCTGAGATTGGTTTTTGGAATTTTTATCATCCCGGAAAAGTTTTCTGGAAGACTTTGTGGTATCCTAGCAATATGTCAGTAAAACCGTCCTGCAATATTCTTCACAGACAAACTCATATCAATCTTGCTCTGGAAGAGTGTGAAAAAATCCCCAAAAGATTTTAGTAATGTTTCTGAAAGGTTTCTGGAAGATTTCTGAAAGATTCCAGTGGAATATTCCAGAAATATGATTTCGAAATATTCCTGGAATATTGCACGGCAATTTTCCAGCAATCTTGCTGAAAAAGATTATAAAGAGGTATCTTTAAGCTTCCTGGAATATTCCAGACACACTGAGAGAAAGCTTACACTGAAAGATTCCTGAAAGGTTTCTGAAAGATTCCAATGGAATATTCCAAGAGTATGACTTTGAAATATTTTTGCAATATTGCAGAATATTTTCCCAGTATATTTGCCTTGGAAGATTTCTGCGTTTGGAAGCTCTCTGGAAGATTTGTCAAAGATTTTAGAGAGCTCCAGTGAACTTGAAGGTTCCGGTGCGATATTACAAAAATATCGCTTCCAAATATTCCAAACAATATTTCACTGACAATCTGTCAGCAATCTCGATTCGGAGGGATTTTCCGAAGGTTTCTATGGAAGGCTCCCAGAAAATTCTAATCCAACCTCGGGAAAAAAATCACTCTCAAGGGAATATTTCAAGAAAATATTTCACTGGAATATTTCAATGGAATCTTTCAGAAATCTTCCAGGAATATTTCAGGAAATATTTCATAATATTCTGTTGAAATATTCCATAGCAATCCCCCAGGAAGCTCCCAGAAATATTTCATGAAATATTACGATATCTTTCAGAAACCTTACGCTGAAAGATTTCTGAAAGGTTTCTGAAAGATTTCAGTGCAACATTCCAAGAGTTTGACTTGGAAATATTTCTGCAATGTTGCACGACACTTTTCCAGCAACCTTGCACTGGAAGGTCTTTGGGAGGTCTTTGGGAGCTTCCTGGAAGATTTTTGAGAGGTTTCTGAGAGCTTCCTCGATAAGATTTCAGTGCAATATTTGCAAAACATCATCTTCAAACATTCTTGCAATATTCCTGACAATCTTTCAGCAATATTGATTCGGAGAAATTCTCAAGAGGTTTTCCAATATATAGTCCTTTGAAAAATTTTTGCAATATCCCAAAAGTATGGCTTTCATATATTTCATCAATTGACAATTTCTCAGCAATTGTGATGGAGAAAATTCTTGAAAGATTTCTAAAAGCTTTCTGAAAGATTCCAGTGCAATATTCTAGCGATATTACTTCAAAATATCCCTGCAATATTCTACAAACAACATTCCAGCAATCCTGGTCCGGAAGATTTTTGGAAGATTCCCGAAAGATTACTGAAAGATTACTGAAAGATTCCAGTGTAATATTGCAAAAAAATGACTTTTGAATATTTCTGCAATATTGCACGACAACATCCAAGCAATCTTGCATCGGAAGATTTTCGATAAAGTTCCTGAAAGCTTTCTGGAACACTGTTGATCGGTACCTGAGTGCTCTTCCAAAGATCCCAGTGCAATACTCCAAAAACATCTTATTATGCCTGCGATGATCCACTGGCAGTCTGTCTTCAATTTCCTCCCAATAAAATATTCGGGCCAAGTTCGTGGAGATTTGCTGAAAGATTCCAGTGGATCTTCCAGAAGTAGTATTCCGAAGTTGTTCTCAAAAATTTCATCGTAAATATTCCAGCAATCTTATTCCGAACGATTTTTGAATGCTTTCTGACAGATTTCAGTGGAATATAATGTTTCGTGAATCTCATCATCTCCATATATTCCTGCTGTACTGTGAGAATCTTTGGGAAGATACCAGAAAGGTTATCCAGTGCAATATGCAATTGATATTTCTGAAAGATTTCAGTGCAATATTCCATAAATATCTTTCTGAAATATTTGTGCAATATCTGGTTGAGTCCAGATCACATATGCCTCCACGATATGCTCAGGTTATCAAGTGATCTGGATTCTCAGGCTCTTGAACAATAACCGAAATTATTAATAACCGTATGGAGGCTTAGAATGGGAGTCCTGAAAGGTCGATCCTCTTCAAGCTCAGAAGAGTATTTTTGAGACGAAAATGCATCGCTATAATTGGATTTCAAGGTGCTGAATTTATCCAACTATATACTGTGGCTCCGCGAGGGTTAGTTCATCATTCATAGCCAGACATCTTGAGTATTCCAAAATTCTTCTAATGAGCAAATTTGGCGTTATTGGGATCTTTTACTAATTCGATCCTCTGGTGAATAATTCTCGAGGATCTCGTCCTGGGAAGCCACTCGAAGCTGGTCAGGTCAGGTTAGCAAGTCAGTGCCATCAATTCAGTCAGTGCAGTCAGTGCCAGTCAGTGCCGTGCAGCATCGTGCGGGACCAATCTCTGCACGCCGAGCTGAATATCATCAACTTGTGTTCTTCGTGGCGAGTCGTGTATAAAGGGAATTTCCATGTATTTCCCAACGTTTCCTTGTTACTCATCTCGTAGTTATGCATCAAGTATTGTCAACCTTATGGAAAACTTTACGAACTTGCGGTCTTACAGTTTTCAAGTGACCGGCATGAGCAACCATAACCTATGCCCTCGTTGTCGGAACTTTCTTAACCCATAGAGCTGATCTGTATTCGTTGCTGATACCTTGTAGATCAGATGAGTATTTCTGCCTAATAATCTTTTTGAGTGCTAGTGAGCAAAGAGCTAGACACTTTGTGTTCAGTCAAAGATATATTTGCAGGAAAATGGGTGCAAGCAAATGGACGAAATGCTATTTAAAACAGGATCACTGATGACATCATCATTTGTCACTGTAAGATAATAGAGATAAACCATCAATTATGATGAGAACAATTATCTCAACATATACAAGCTACCCACACATCTTCTGCAACTCTTCATCCCATATCTGTAGGTGAGATTCTATCCTCAACTAGATGGTGATTGTAGGATTCTGTAGACACGAGTCGTACACATTACTTCTCCAAGTCAAACCAATTGGCGGGAATGGGTTTTCATCCAGTTCTTGAATATTTCAATCTACATATTAGGTACATGACAATGGTCATCAAGAATGGCGATTGCATAGACATTCTTAAGCGTTCGTTGACAGTATTTGTAATGAAACAAAGAGACATCTCTTGATCTTAAGCGTATGTTTGTGCAGCATCTGTATACCCAGGCTATGTTCAAGGATTCTTCCTTGATGGACGTATTGGATAACCAATCAATGGGATTCTGATATCAGTAACAGTATCAATTGAACACACTATGAGAGCTTGGAGTATTTCAGCCATCAGACTAAGTAAAACATTAGGTAACCATACAATCCTTTGGATGGAAACGAAGTAGAGTTTTGGGGATCATAACTTTCAGATTTCAACTTAATATGACCATGAACAGACAACTTTTCTAAGAGAATATTCACAAGAATCGAATGGAAAAATTCCTCATCAAACAAAATTATATTAGAGACTTTGCTGTGAAACTCTGCATTGGTTTCTCGTCTCACTTTTGAACCCTCCATACAGTTATGAATCCTCCATCTATCCCACGTGGAATCCTGGTTTATTTTGTTGAAGCTGATCTCATCAAATTCTTCATTGAGGATGAGATGAACGAATCCAAAGTAAGATTAGTTTTCAGAGAAAATGACTCTATTACCGTGCACTAATATTTCCATTTAATATAGAAAAGTTTTGTTTGAACCGAGGTTGTCAGTCCTACCAATTTGAACAATGAATTAGTTCTGAACTAATGAAAGCACACTGTGAATACACTTTACATTGTTCATTCTACTCAGATGACAACTGTTGAGTTGAGAACAAAATTAGGTGTTACTCGCTGGCTCTTGTTTCAGATCAGACATGAGATGATACTTCTCACTCAGAGGTCTTTCTAGCCCGGTTCCTCAAGGAAACTACAATAAATTTACTACTAAGCTATTGGTAGGAGATTTCAGGAAACATAACTCTACTGTGAGGAATCCCATGAAATTTTTCAGGAACCCAGATGGAACATGATTGAATCTTCAGAGAAAAAGGAAACTTGTGAGACATTCGAACAATACGCTCCAATTTGGAGTAACCAAACGTCCCTTTTTTTCGAATGCTATTTTTTTGAGCCTCTGATGGTAAGTTTAGCGTGAGTTCTGGAAAGAGTTTTTCAACGAGATTCTGTATTATCTCCAACTGGTATCTTTGAATATTACCTTATTTAATTTATGACCTAGTTTAGGTTATAACCTGAAAACATCTGGGATTTCCTGTAAAAAATTTATCTGTGAGTGAGTAAAAGTTCTTCCAATTCGTACAAGTTCCAGAATCTTTCCATCCTTTTGTCTGCAAAAAACTATACTGAATATCATTGAATGTTTTCGAAGTATTTCAGAAAAATGAGACTACAGTAAGAGACCCCGGGCAATCTGCCAAGAATCCAGATGGAATGTACCTATATAGTAATCAACCTGAAATATTTTAGAAATATTGTCAGAAATCTTTTATGAAAGATTCCAAAAATCTTTCACCAAAGATTCCAGAGATATTTCCAACCACAGACATAGTACTACCAGGAATCTTTCATGAGATATTTCAGAAATATTTCATGGATGATTCCAGGAATATTCCCGACCGCGGACATAACTATATTCCCGAGAGGTTTCAATGAAATCTTCCAGAGATCTTTCATTGAAAGATTCCTGGAAGATTCCTGGCAATGTTACAGAAACGTTCCAGTGAAATATTTCAATGTAATATTTCTGGAAGATTTCTGCAAGATTCCCTGGAATCTTCCCATGAAAGCTTCCAGGAAGATTCCCAGCCGCGGACATAACTATATTCCAGGAATATTCCAGAGTAATATTTTTGGAATATTCCAATCTTTCAATGTAATATTCCTGGAATATTCCTGAAAGATTCCCATGCTGTGTGGGAATCAGTATTGGATATCAGAAATGCTATGCGCATCAATCGATCCCAATACTGTTGTTCAGTATTGGAACCATCGAGATCTGAATCCGCCCCAATCGACCTCAATACTGACTAGAGTCATTGGAGACCTTATATCCTATTCATCCGGATCGATTTGAATGCTGGATATTAATATTGGAGATTCGGGATCCTATCTGCCTCAATCGATTCCAATACTGATTTTCAGTATTGGGAACATCGAGAACTCAATCGGCCTCAATCGACCTCAATACTGACTTTCAGTCATTATTACAAATCAACGTCTCACATATACATCACTCACATTACAGGTGAGGTTTCAATACAATTCAATACTTATTTTAATCATGATCGCATTAACATATCATCGCATTACATAACTAAACGCTATTTGGAGGTTCTGTCACTCATCAGTCTCATATAGGAACAGGAGAGATGGTTCGTCGCTTGCGAGAAAGCAATCCCATGATATTTGGATGCAAACTGAGATGGTCATCGAAACGCCGCCTAGCGTCAGCCACTCGAATTCTATCGGCCTCAATCGATTCCAATACTAACTTTCAGGAATGGGAAGTTCAATAACTCACACTACGTCCATCGGTTCCAATACTGACTATGAGCATTGACGAGTTTATTTATCGTCCTGAATCGATTTGAATGCTGAATATCAGTATTGGGGACTTGAAATCCTATCTGCCCAGTCGAATCCAGTACTGTTTTCGAGTATTGGGAACATCGAGATCTCAACCCACTTCAATCGATCTCAATACTGACTGTGAGTATTCTAGCCCTTATATTCTAATAACCTGAATCGATTTGAGTACTGTCTCTCAGTATTGGGTAGATCGCTATCTCAATCCACTTCAATCGATCTCAATACTGGAAGTAAGCATTAGAAACCTTATATCCTATCTACTTGAATCGATTTGGATGCTGGATTTCAGTATTGAGGACTTGAAATCCTAACTGCCCCAATCGATTCCAGAACTGTTTTTCAGTATTGGAAACATTGGGTTCTCAATCCGCTTCAATCGATTTCAATACTGATTTTCAGCATTGCAGACCTCATATGATATTTACCTGAATCGGATTGAATGCTAGATATCAGTATTGAGGACTCGAAATCCTATCTGCCCCAATCGATTTCAGTACTGTATTTCAGTATTGGAAACATCGGGTTCTCAATCCGCTTGAATCGATCTCAATACTGATTTTCAGCATTGCAGATCTTATATCCTATCTACTTGAATCGATTTGAATGCTGGATATCAGTATTGAGGACTTAAAATCCTACCTGCCCGAATCGATTTCAGTACTGTATTTCAGTAGTGGAAACATCGGGTTCTCAATCCGCTTCAATCGATCTCAATACTGATTTTCAGCATTGCAGATCTTATATCCTATCTACTTGAATCGATTTAAATGCTGGATATCAGTATTGAGGACTTGAGATCCTATCTGCCCCAATCAATTTCAGTACTGTATTTCAGTATTGGGAATATCGGGATCTCAATCCACTTCAATCGATCTGAATACTGAAAGTAAGCATCAGAAACCTCATATCCTATCTACCTGAATCGGAATGAATGCTGGATATCAGTGCTGGATATCAGTATTCAGGACTTGCCATCCTATCTGCCCCAGTCGATTCCAGTACTGTATTTCAGTATTGGAAACATCGGGTTCTCAGTGCGCTCCAATCGATCTCAATACTGATGTTCAGCATTGCAGACCTTATATGATTTTTACCTGAATCGAATTGAATGCTAAATATCAGTATTAAGGACTTGAAATCCTAGCTGTCCCAATCGATCTGAGTACTGTTTTCCAGTATTGGGAATATCGAGATCTTAACCCAATTTAATCGATCTCAATACTGACTGTAAGTATTGGAGCCCTTATATCCCAATAATCTGAATCGATTTGAGTACTGTCTCTCAGTATTGGGCAGATTGCTATCTCAGTCCACTTCAATCGATCTCAATACTAAATGTAAGCATAAGTGACCTCATTATATCCTATCTACTTGTATCGATTTTAATGTTGAAAATCAGTATTGCAGAATTGAGATCCTATCTGCTCCAACTCATTCCAATACCGTTTTCAAGTATTGGAAACACTGAGATCTCAATCCGCTTGTATCGATCTCAATCCCGACTTTCAGCATTGCAGACCTCATATCATATTTACCTGAATCGAATTGAATGCGGAATATCAGTATTGAGGACTTGGAATCCTATCTGCCCTAATCGATTCCAGTTCTGTATTTCAGTATTGGGAATATTGGGAGCGCATTACGCTTCAATCGATCTCAATACTGATGTTCAGCATTGCAGACCTTATATGATATTTACCTGAATTGATTTAGATGCTGAATATCAGTATTGAGGACTGGAAATCCTATCTGCCCGAATCGATTCCAGTACTGTTTTTCAGTATTGAGAACATCGAGATCCCAACCCGCTTTGATCGATCTCATTACTGACTGTGAGTATTGTAGCCTTAATATCCTAATAACCTGAATTGATTTCGGTACTGTCTCTCAGTATTGGGTAGATCGCTATCTCAATCCACTTCAATCGATCTCATTACTGAAAGTAAGCATTAGAAACCCTATATCCTATCTACTTGGATCAACTTGAATGCTGAAGATCAGTATTAGGGAATCGGGGTCCTATTTGCCCCAATCGATCCCAGTACTGTCTTTCAGTGTTGGTTACATCGAGATCTTAATCAGCTTCAATCGATCTCAATACTGATTCTCAGCATCGGACACCTTATGAACTATTTACCTGAATCGGAATGAATGCTGGATATCAGCATTGAGGACTTGAACTCCTATCTGCCCCAATCGATTGCAGGACTGTTTTCCAGTATTCGGAACATCGGGTTCTCAATCCGCTTCAATCGATCTCAATACTGCTTTCCAGCATTAAAGACCTTATATCATATTTATCTGGGTAGGATTGAATGCTGAATATCAGTATTGAGGACTTGGAATCTTATCTGCCCCAATCTATTCCAGTAGTGTTTTTCGGAAGTGGCAACTTCGAGATCTCGATCAGCTTCGATAGATTTCAATACTGATTTTCAGCATTACAGACCTTATATGATATTCACCTGAATCGAATTGAATGCTGAATTAAATCAGTAATGAGGACTTGGGACCCTATCCGCCTCAATCATTCCCTGTACTGTATTTCAGTATTGGGAATATCGGGATCTCAATACGCTTCGATCGATCTGGATACTGATGTTCAGCATTGCAGACCCTATATCATATCTACTTGGATTAATTCGAATGCTGTGTATCAGATTGGGAATGGGAAGTCCTATCTGCCTCAATAGATCCAAATACTGACCTCTAACATTGGATACCGTATATTCTATCTACGTCAATATACCTGAATGATGATTGTTAGTATTGAGGACTTGAAATCCTATCTGCCCCGATCGATTCCAGTACCGTCTTCCAGTATTGCAAACATCGAGATCTCAATACGCCTCAATCGATTTCAATACTGATTCTCAGCATTGCAGACCTTATAACCCGTTCACCTGACCAATAGCAAAACTCATCTTCAGGCTGTTCCAATTCTGCCCAGCAGTATTGAATTCGATTGATATATATGAAACCTAGAGGAGTTCAATACTGATTGTGAGTATTGAGAAGGATAGAATAACCATGTACCCACGATTTCTATTCGATTCTGTAGTATTCATCTCGATATTAGTCAATGACGCAAAGAGTGATTGGGTCATCATTGGAATAGATTGATGCAGTCGACTCAATGCTGCCCGGCAGGATTCAGACCGATAGCGAAACTCATCCTCAGAGCGTACCAATCCTGCTCAGCAGTATTGAATTCAATTAAAATACATGGAATTCAGAGGAGTTCGATACCGATTGTAAGTATTCAGGAGGATAGGAACCACTTTTTCACGATCGGTATTCCATCCTATAGTATTGAGCTCGATTGGCCAATCACGCAATGAGTGATTGGGTCATCATTGAAATAGATTGACGCAGTCGACTCGATGCTGCCTGGCAGGATTCAGACCGAAAGCAAAACTCATCTTCAGGCCGTTCCAATCCTGCTCAGCAAAATTGAATTCGATTGAGATGTATGAAATCTAGAGAAGTTCAATACTGATTGTGAGTATTGAGAGAAATAGAATACCCATGCACCCACGATTTCAACTGGATTCTGTAGTATTCATCTCGATTGATCAATGACGCAAAGAGTGATTGGGTCATCATTGGAATCGATTGACGCAGTCAACTCAATGCTGCCTGGCAGGATTCAGACCGATAGCAAAACTCATCTCGAGACCGTTCCAATCCTGCTGAGCAGTATTGAATTCGATTGAAATATATCAAATCTAGCGGAGTTCAATACTGATTGTGAGTATTGGGAAGGATAGAATAACCATGCATCCACGATATCAATCCGATTTTGTAGTATTCAGCTCGATTGGTCAATCACGCAGTAAGTAATTGGGTGATCATTGGAATCGATTGACTAAGTCCATTCAATGCTGCTTGGCAGGATTCAGACCGATAGCAAAACTCATCTTCAGGCCATTCCAATCCTGCTGAGCAGTATTGGATTCGATTGAAATATATGAAATCCAGCGAAGTTCAATACTGATTGTGAGTATTGGGAAGGATAGAATAACCATGCATCCACGATTTCAATCCGATTCTGTAGTATTCAGCTCGATTGGTCAATCACGCAGTGAGTAATTGGGTTATCATTGGAATCGATTGACTCAGTCGATTCAATGCTGCTTTGCAGGATTCAGACCGATAGCAAAACTCATCTCGAGATCGTTCCAATCCTGCTGAGCAGTATTGGATTCGATTCGAATATACGGAATCTGGCGGAGTTCAATACTGATTGTGAGTATTGGGAAGGATAGAATAACCATGCATCCACGATTCCAATCCGATTTTGTAGTATTCAGCTCGATTGGTCAATCACGCAGTGAGTAATTGGGTTATCATTGGAATCGATTGACTCAGTCGATTCAATGCTGCTTTGCAGGATTCAGACCGATAGCAAAACTCATCTCGAGATCGTTCCAATCCTGCTGAGCAGTATTGAATTCGATTGGAATATATGTAATCCAGCGCAGTTCAATACTGATTGTAGGTATGGGGAAGGATAGAATAACCATGCATCCACGATTCCAATCCGATTTTGTAGTATTCAGCTCGATTGGTCAATCACGCAGTGAGTAATTGGGTTATCATTGGAATCGATTGACTCAGTCGATTCAATGCTGCTTTGCAGGATTCAGACCGATAGCAAAACTCATCTCGAGATCGTTCCAATCCTGCTGAACAGTATTGGATTCGATTGGAATATACCCAATCTGGCGGAGTTCAATACTGATTGTGAGTATTGGGAAGGATAGAATAACCATGCATCCACGATTTCAATCCGATTTTGTAGTATTCAGCTCGATTGGTCAATCACGCAGTGAGTAATTGGGTTATCATTGGAATCGATTGACTCAGTCGATTCAATGCTGCTTTGCAGGATTCAGACCGATAGCAAAACTCATCTCGAGATCGTTCCAATCCTGCTGAGCAGTATTGGATTCGATTGGAATATACGGAAACTGGCGGAGTTCAATACTGATTGTGAGTATTGGGAAGGATAGAATAACCATGCATCCACGATTTCAATCCGATTTTGTAGTATTCAGCTCGATTGGTCAATCACGCAGTGAGTAATTGGGTTATCATTGGGATCGATTGACTCAGTCAATTCAATGCTGCTTGGCAGGATTCAGACCGATAGCAAAACTCATCTCGAGATCGTTCCAATCCTGCTGAGCAGTATTGAATTCGATTGAAATATATGAAATCCAGCGCAGTTCAATACTGATTGTAGGTATTGGGAAGGATAGAATAACCATGCATCCACGATTTCAATCCGATTTTGTAGTATTCAGCTCGAATGGTCAATCACGCAGTGAGTAATTGGGTTATCATTGGAATCGATTGACTCAGTCGATTCAATGCTGCTTTGCAGGATTCAGACTGATAGCAAAACTCATCTCGAGATCGTTCCAATCCTGCTGAGCAGTATTGGATTCGATTGGAATATACGGAAACTGGCGGAGTTCAATACTGATTGTGAGTATTGGGAAGGATAGAATAACCATGCATCCACGATTTCAATCCGATTTTGTAGTATTCAGCTCGATTGGTCAATCACGCAAAGAGTGATTGGGTCATCATTGGAATCGATTGACGCAGTCAACTCAATGCTGCCCGGCAGGATTCAGACCGATAGCGAGACTCATCCGCAGGCCGTACCAATCCTGCTGAGCAGTATTCGATTCGATTGAAATATATGAAATCTAGCGGGGTTGAATACTGATTGTGAGTATTGGGAAGGATAGAATAACCATGCATCCACGATTTCAATCCGTTTTTGTAGTATTCAGCTCGATTGGTCAATCACGCAGTGAGTAATTGGGTTATCATTGGAATCGATTGACTCAGTCAATTCAATGCTGCTTGGCAGGATTCAGACCGATAGCAAAACTCATCTCGAGACCGTTCCAATCCTGCAGAGCAGTATTGAATTCGATTGAAATATATGAAATCTAGCGGAGTTCAATACTGATTGTGAGTATTGGGAAGGATAGAATAACCATGCATCCACGATTTCAATCCGATTTTGTAGTATTCAGCTCGATTGGTCAATCACGCAGTGAGTAATTGGGTTATCATTGGAATCGATTGACTCAGTCAATTCAATGCTGCTTGGCAGGATTCAGACCGATAGCAAAACTCATCTCGAGATCGTTCCAATCCTGCTGAGCAGTATTGAATTCGATTGAAATATATGAAATCCAGCGCAGTTCAATACTGATTGTAGGTATTGGGAAGGATAGAATAACCATGCATCCACGATTCCAATCCGATTTTGTAGTATTCAGCTCGATTGGTCAATCACGCAGTGAGTGATTGAGTCATCATTGAAATCGATTGACAAAGTCCACTCAATGCTGCCCGGCAGGATTCAGACCGATAGCGAGACTCATCCGCAGGCCGTACCAATCCTGCTGAGCAGTATTCGATTCGATTGAAATATATGAAATCTAGCGGGGTTGAATACTGATTGTGAGTATTGGGAAGGATAGAATAACCATGCATCCACGATTTCAATCCGTTTTTGTAGTATTCAGCTCGATTGGTCAATCACGCAGTGAGTAATTGGGTTATCATTGGAATCGATTGACTCAGTCAATTCAATGCTGCTTCGCAGGATTCAGACCGATAGCAAAACTCATCTCGAGACCGTTCCAATCCTGCAGAGCAGTATTGAATTCGATTGAAATATATGAAATCTAGCGGAGTTCAATACTGATTGTGAGTATTGGGAAGGATAGAATAACCATGCATCCACGATTTCAATCCGATTTTGTAGTATTCAGCTCGATTGGTCAATCACGCAGTGAGTAATTGGGTTATCATTGGAATCGATTGACTCAGTCAATTCAATGCTGCTTGGCAGGATTCAGACCGATAGCAAAACTCATCTTCAGGCCATTCCAATCCTGCTGAGCAGTATTGGATTCGATTGAAATATATGAAATCCAGCGAAGTTCAATACTGATTGTGAGTATTGGGAAGGATAGAATAACCATGCATCCACGATTTCAATCCGATTTTGTAGTATTCAGCTCGATTGGTCAATCACGCAGTGAGTAATTGGGTTATCATTGGAATCGATTGACTCAGTCAATTCAATGCTGCGTGGCAGGATTCAGACCGATAGCAAAACTCATCTTCAGGCCATTCCAATCCTGCTGAGCAGTATTGGATTCGATTGAAATATATGAAATCTACCGGAGTTCAATACCGATTATGAGTATTGGGAAGGATAGAATAACCATGCATCCACGATTTCAATCCGATTTTGTAGTACTCAGCTCGATTTGTCAATCACGCAATAGGTGATAGGGGGATGATTGGAATTGATCCAGGCATAATTCGACTCGAATCTGTCCATTCATGATTGAAACGGATAGGAAAGAGCAAGGTTATTATACACCCAGTACTGCAGATAATTATTCAGTTCGATTGAGGAATGTTGAAATAATAGTGTTCAAAAGGTGAAGTCCAATCCTGTCATTTGGGATTGGTTAGGATAGACAATTAGTATCGTTTCGCGAATCGAATCACTTTCTGAAGCATTGATCTCGATAGAGCAGTGGGAGACGAGATCCATTATTCAATTAGATTGATTCCAATACTGAATCGGTTCATTAAAACATATTGAACCAGCAAAGATCTTCCATCCATCCTTCCGTGTCCGATCCTATGCTGAATACTAGTATTGGATTATATTCGCTTACATCAATCCTCATCAACAGTATAGAATTCTATTGGCAGTTGTGATCCCAATTGTACAATTCAGGATTCAGCTTGATTGGGTCTTTGTTCGATTGATCTGCATTGAATTCCAATACTGCTCTCGCCGGTTGAATGATAGAACCGATTGAAATGTATTCATCCCGATAGGATTCGATTGGTTTTCAATCCATCCCAATCGATCTTTTGCAGCAGGGTACCCATTGTAGAACAAAGGTCCGACGGAACGGCCGACGCAAATACCCTGAGGGGCTAGTTCCGAATTCGGGCCGAACCTGAGGAAACCCAGCTCCTCTGAGATTTATCGTCACGCGCAGGCGCAGCCCAGTAACTTCGAGAGCCGTTCATAACAGTTATATTATTAGGTTTATTCGATTACGCCGGCCACGCCAGCGTGGCCCATCGGACCTCTCTCTCTTCCTCGCGATGTTAGAAAGAGAGGTCCAATGGGCCACGCCGGCGTGGCCTGGCGTGGCCGCCGTAATCGAATAAACCTATTCTATAAATTCCAGTGAAACTAACTATCGGATACCAGAACCGTGGACGGAAAGTTCTTATTGGGGAAATTGGAATTCTTCAAGTCAACCTGCTGAAAATAATTTCGTGGGACCCCATGGGATCCTATGGGACTTCGTGGGACCTGGCCCTGGTGAAATATCTATGTTGGTTTCATCATATGATTACACATATACGTGTGTGTGAATGCATGAATGTGTGCGTGGACATGTGCGTATGGCAGTACCCGAGTTGCCGCGGCTGCCGCGCGAGAGCAGACACTTCGCGTCAGCACGTAGCACGAGTCACATCATATGTACAATCTCTACTGTATCATATTCAACCTCTTCAACATATTAGTTAGTAAAGTGCATAGTTATTAGTACATCACGACTTGTGCTTTCCTCAACCTAAACACCCACGTCTTTCAAATACGTAACACAAGTGGCGACGAGGATCGTGAATTTCAATTACATCTTCGGAGTGAACAGTGCAAGTCTCGTGTCGGAGCAAAAGTGTGAGCCGGCGGCCATTAGCGCAGCAGCGTGATCAGCCACGCACTTGTGCCAATTACAGTGGTGCAGTGCATGTACATTACAGTGCTTTTACGTTATAGCACGCGTTACAACGCATTTTATTCGAATTGTCTCGTAGCGACGGTTGTCTCTACGAACAAATTGTGGCTCGAGATTCAGTGCTCTTTGAAGTGATACCTCGTGCTCGTGCATTTACATACATTTCGATTCGATTCCAACGAGACGTTGATTGTCCGTTGGTCACCCTCAATTCAAATTCAAGTACCACATAATGGCAGAGGCTGCTGCTGCCGCGCCAAATTTGGCGCCTGCAAATCACTTGCAGATATAGCCATTTATGCCTGGCTCATTCAACTGGGACAGGTGGAACCAGCATCTTGAGGGTAGTTTTGTAATTATGAAAATTACAAATGGAGAAGAAAAAGTGCCTCTCCTACTACACTACGTCGGCGAAAAAGTCTACGACACGCTGTGCGACAGTTATGGCAGTGAGGATCCGTACGAGAAAAACTACGCCGCTCTTACCGCCAAATTGAAGGAACTGTTCGCTCCAGCAACGCTTGAAATTGCGGAGAGCATCAAATTTCACACGAGGAAGCAGCTGGATGGAGAAGGCGTTCAAGATTTTGCTAACGCAATTACAAAGTTGAGTACTACTTGTGATTTTAGTTCGTACTCTCAAAAAGCTTTGAGGAATCAATTTGTCCTTGGTCTGCGTAGTAGGCGCATGCAAAGTAAATTGCTCGAGACAGCTGATCTCACTTTAACTAAAGCGTTACAAATTGCACTCGCGATGGACCTTTCTGAAAAGGAACCTAATACAGTAAATTCAAAGCCCACGTCATCCGTGAATTATTTACATGCAAATAAAAATGTGCGCAAGAACCAGAACAAAAATCAACCAAAGAACAATACACCTTCGGGTTCGGATTCAAAGCCCGCTACGTCAAACAATCGAAGTTCAACAGATAAAAAGTGCTACCGGTGCGGTTTGCCCGATCATGATGCTCCAGAATGCAGAGTGCCTAGAATCGTGGAATGTTCGTTCTGCAAACGCAAAGGACACTTGGCGAAGGTATGCTTCAAGAAAAAATTCCAGCGTCCGTCTACTACAGGACGAGTACAAACGTTGGAGGAAAATTACAACTTTGACTACAATGATGAAATTCAAGATATTTTACACATCGAGGAGGTTGTTGCTGTAGATGCTGCACCTCAGCTGCCTGAACAGCTGAACCATCGAGAAAAATTCTACACCACCGTCGAAGTCAACGGTCATCGCATCAATTTCGAGGCAGACTCTGGCTCGGCAGTGACCTTGATGGAGGTCAGCCAAGCACAACGACTCTTCAAGCCATACGAGCTGCGGTCTACAAGTCTTCAGTTGGTGTCGTATTGCGGTACAAACGTTCGAGTGATTGGGTATTTATCTGTGAATGTTATATTTGCGAATAGAGAATTTACACTTAATCTTTACATGACTCCGGTTAAACGTTCACCCCTAATGGGACGCGAGTGGATACGTCAATTCATTCGATTCAAAAATTCTTTGCAACAAATTTTTGCCCCAATTCTTAGTATTGATACTTTAGATGTTCATGCTGAGGATATAGATTTTTTCATCGAGAGCTTATTCAAAAAGTATCAAAACCTTACCAGCAAAAAGCTTGGTAAAGTCAAAAATTCAAAAGTTTAACTTTCTCTCAAGCCAGGTGCAAAACCAGTGTTTCTCAAGCCACGTCCACTCCCTTTTAAAATCGTTCCTCTTGTTGACGAGGAGTTGGACAAATTAGAAAGCGAAGAAGTTTACGAAAAAGTTGATTCTTCTAAATGGGGTACACCCATAGTACCTATTCTTAAAAGCGACGGCACCGTGCGCATCTGTGGGGATTATAGCGTAACTGTCAATCCTCAATTGAACGTTACAGAACATCCGCTCCCTACATCAGACGAACTTTTTACAGATTTAGCCGGTTGTTGCATTTTTGGAAAAATTGATTTGAAATGGGCTTTCTTACAATTAGAAGTAGATGGAGAAAGTTCTAAAATTTTCACAATTAATACTCATCGAGGGCTTTACAGGGTACTACGTTTGATGTATGGGGTTGCATCTGCGCCGTCCGAATGGCAAAAAGAGATTGAGAGAATTTCACATCAAATCAGACGGGTAAAATGTCTTTTGGACGACATTAGGATTGCCGCTAGAAATCAACAAGAATTCAAAGAAATTGTTGAAGCGGTGTTTCAAGTTCTTGATGAACACAATATCAAAATTAATGAAAAGAAATGTTGTTTCGGTATGAGTGAGATAAAATACTGTGAATACATCATAGATAAGAATGGTATACGTAAGGATGAGTCTAAGTATGACGCAGTTTTGAATATGCCACGCCCTTCAAATCCGAGTGAAGTGGAATCTTTTGTAGGTATGATTAACTATTACAACAGGTTTATAGAAAATGCATCTACACTTCTACAGCCATTATACGAACTCCTTAGAGACGATGTAGATTTCATATGGGGTCCACGGCAAGAAAAGTCCTGGATCAAAGCAAAGGAAGCTTTGACAAGTGATAAATGTTTAACATCCTTCGACCCTAAATTACCTTTGATTTTAGCCACGGACGCTAGCCCCGTTGGCGTTGGCGCCGTGTTGTCACACCAATATCCTGCTGGCAGCGAACGTCCAATCATTTGTGTATCTCAAAGCTTAAATCAAACACAGAAGAAGTACAGTCAAATGTCAAATAGACAAAGAGGCTTTTGCCATTGTCTTTGCAGTAAAACGTTTACATCAGTACCTTTACGGTACTGAATTCACTCTTTATACAGATCATCGTCCTTTGACTCAAATTTTTTCTCAGGACAAAAGTCTACCGATTCATAGCGCTATGAGAATGCAGCACTACGCGATCTTTTTACGAAGTTTCAACTATGACATCAAGTTCAAGCGTTCGGAAAATAATGCCAATGCTGATTGCCTTTCTCGTCTCCCTTCCCCTTTACAGAAGGAACGGGAAAGTATTGATGTTGTTGATGCATTTTTCATAGACACCGTTGATACGATTTTGATTAGTGCGAATGATCTCCTGCGTGAGACAGAAAACGATCTAGAATTACGTAAGGTTATTTCCAGTTTACAAAAAGGGCATATTTTAAGTGCAAAAGATACTTGGAATATTGATCCGAAAGGATTCAGTCTTGAAATGGGTATTCTTGTACGCAATCATAGACTTGTTATTCCAAAAAGTTTACGTCAAAAAGTACTTCAAAATTTACATGTTGGCCATTTTGGCATTGTGAAAATGAAAGGCTTGGCAAGAGGACATTGCTGGTGGCCAGGGATCACAAATGATATTGAATTATTGGTTAAAACTTGTACAGTTTGTCATTTGCGTAGAAATGAACCTGCAAAAGCTGAAAAGCACATTTGGGAACCAGCTACAGCTCCGTTTGAAAGAATTCATATTGACTTTGCAGGTCCTTTTTTGGGTAAAATCTTTTTCATCATAGTCGATTCGTACTCAAAGTGGCCAGAAGTCTATGTTGTGCCAAACATGCTCAGTGAAACTACAGTTGTTTTTTTGAAAGAGTATTTTTCTAGATTTGGTATTCCAAAAACTATCGTTTCTGATAATGGTCTTACTTTTTCTTCTAGAACTTTCAAAGAATTCGTAGAAAATCGTGGTATTACTCACAAATTCACGGCTCCTTTTCACCCATCTACTAACGGGCAAGCCGAAAGATATGTGCAAACTATTAAACAAGCCTTGTCAAACCTTTCTGATAAAGAAAATCTAGATGTTGAATTATTGAATATTCTTGCCCAGTACAGAATCATGCTACATGCATCGACTGGGAAAGCTCCATCAGAGCTCGTATTTGGTAGAAAAATGCGTACTATGCTAGATATGATGAAGCCTTCACAAAAGAAGCGAAGTGATTTTGTGAATAGTGATAAGAGGTGCAGTGAGTTCAAGCTAGACGACAAAGTCGCAGCAAGAAACTATTCTGGAAGTGATGAGTGGTGTTTTGGAAAAATTGTAAACCGATTAGGTAAACTACATTATAAGATTCTGCTACACGATGGCAGAGTATGGCGACGTCACGTTGACCAAATACGTTTAGCAAGTGTAAATAGTTCTGATTCCGATCTTGGTTATGATGTCGATCCAGAGGAACAAACCCGCGTTTTGCCTAATAGAAATACACCAGTCGTTAATGTAGTCAATCCAGATCAAAATTCAAATTGATCACTTGGTCGAGGTAGATCACGCCGTATTGATGAAAATATTCAAAACACTCCTCTGGCTAGACCTCAGCGAGAAGTACGTCGGCCTGGTCACTAACGTGATTTTGTTATGAATTCTCAATGAGGATAGAATGTTTTGTTCTTTTTTCGATCATTCCAATGAAATTTTTTTTGCTGTCTTCAATCACATACAAAAAGGAGATTTTTTTCAATACTTTCAAGCTTCTCACTAGAAAAAAAAAAGATTTTTTTTTCTTCTTCTTCACAAGAAATGTAATTTTTTTCACAAGGGGAAGTGTTGGGTTCATCATATGATTACATATATGCGTGCGTGTGAATGCATGAATGTGTGCGTGGACATGCGCGTATGACAGTACCCGAGTTGCCGCGGCTGCTGCGCGAGAGCAGACACTTCGCGTCAGCACGTAGCACGAGTAACATCATATATACGATCTCTACTGTATCATATTCAACCTCTTCAACATATTAGTTAGTAAAGTGCATAGTTATTAGTACATCACGACTTGTGCTTTCCTCAACCTAAACACTCACGTCTTTCAAATACGTAACAATCTTATTTCTACATTTTGCAAAATTTGGCACCGAAGACGTGCAGCATACAAGTCTCGAACATTATTTCTCCGGCCCACGAAGTGGTTGATACATGAAAAGTAAAGAATATATGCTATGTGGATTTTGATCTCGATCTCTGAATGATTATACGGGTATGAATATTTGAAATCGACTGATACTCCAAGTGTGTAAAAAAATCAAGCATCGAGAATCAATCCCTTCACTTCTCTCAAAATGGGCCTTTAGCCGAGAGAAGATGCCTATAATGTCGTCACTTGTCAACAGATCAAGTGAAGATCAATGCCCAGGACGACACGTGACGTGGGTTTCATTTCAAGAACGTGTAGATACTGAGTTATCTAATGATAAGGACTCGTAGCAATGATGTTTTATACATCATATTAGGTTCTTGAGAATTCGTTCACGCGAATTAAACCAGTTCTCATGATGGGATTGGAAGAAGAATATATTCAAACTATCTTTCATGGTCTGGTTCTATCAACCCCTTCGTGGGCCGGGGGAATAATGTTCGAAATTTGTATGCTGCACGTCTGCGGTGCCAAATTTTGCAAAATATAGAAATTAGATATTTTGCCAGGGCCAAGTCCCATGAGATCCCATGGGATCCCACGAAATTATTTTCAGCAGGGCAGTTTGCGTGTCAGTACGAGCTATAGGGGAGCCACACAGCGTTGGATGAAATACGCATAGCTATCGATCAATTATAAAAAGCACGGGAACAAAGAGTTTTTTGAAACGCGATCTCGGAATGGGGGGTTTATTTCTGTATTTGAATCCCTTCTCCGAATTCCTGGACCTAACAAAGTTTGTGCCAACTTGTGCTTGCTGAGAAATCAGTAAGCACAAGTTGGCACCAACTTTGTCAGGTATAGAAATTCTAAAACGTGATTTAGATACAAAAAAACACCTCATTCCGAAATTGCGTTCCAAAAAAACTCCTTATTCCTGTATATTTTATAATTAATCGACGACTATGTGCATTGCATTCAACGGTGTGTGGCTCCCCCGTAGCTGGTACCAACACGCAAGTACACTTAAAAAATTCCAATTCTCCTAATAGAAACTCCTCCTTCACAGTTTTGTGATCCGGTAATTTGTTGTTTTACAATTCATGTGTTATGAACGGCTCTCGAAGTTACTGGGCTGCGCCTGCGCGTGACGATAAATCTCAAAGGAGCTGGGTTTCCTCAGGTTCGGCCCGAATTCGGAACTAGCCCCTCAGGGTATTTGCGTCGGCCGTTCCGTCGGACCTTTGTTCTACAATGGGTATGGCTTGACGTGGGCGCAGTATTATGAAGTGCACGTTGCGGTATTCAATATCGAAGACAACTGCGTCTGCCGGTACTGGGGCTGGAGCTGGAACTGGAGCTAGAGCTGGGGCTAGAGCTGCAGCGGGTGCTGGAACTGGAACTCCGGCAGCTGGTCCTGGAGTAGCCGGTGGAGTCGGAAGCAGCCACGGGCCCATGTGCTGACTCACCGAGATGGAATCCTGAATACTCACGTTCGCGACGCGACCGGGTCGTCTTGATTACGAGAATTATTATTAGCGCGGGGCTGGGTTCGTTAACTTGTTGAGTGCTGAAGCACAGTGAGAGCAGTGACACTGAACGATACGATTTATTAACTGGCGTACCGAGAGCGAATGATACAAGATGATGGTACAAAGTGACAGATGTGGCTCGGAGCGATAGCAAGTCGACGGTGTGCTGGTGCTCGAGCGACGCTAAGTTCCCTGACGGGCGTCTGTAGGCTCCTTATATAGACGAAATGACGTCACTAGCTGAGTGGCGTGGTTACGCCCACGAAAGTGCGTGCGCATCCTCTTCTTGATGCGCCATCATGGATCTGGGCGGTGCCGGTAGGTGAAAGGGGGCGGGGCTGTTGCGTGATTCGTGCGCGGCCATAGTGGTCCGAGCGCGTCGTGGCTCTGCGCACTGGAGGGGAGACTCTCTCTTGCCTGGGGAGCGTCTCTGATTGGTTGTCGGTAGCGTCATCTAATAAGGCCTCCCATCGGCTTGCAGTGGCGCCGTGCTCGTTGTTGCTGGGTAATGGCGTTGGTGTTGCCAAACGTATGCGGTGTTGCCGCGTCTCATGGCCACGTTGTGTAATGAGGTCATGACGTAAGAGCGGTTCATGGCCGTGCTGTTATTGTCGTCCGCCCCCTCGGCTGTTGCGTTGCATGCATCTCATGTCCTCTTTTAGCTGCGGCGTGGCTCGTGTATGTAGCTGCTACAGGTCCTTGCTTTTGCTTGTCCGATGTCCGTTGTCGACGGCTTCTATGCCGTGTATCCGCAGGCAGTTCTGGAATCAAGAGTCCCAAGTTGGGACTCGTAGATCATGTCAACAACGTGTTCTCAGACCAACGTGAACGTTGGCTTATGGTTAATTGATCATTTAATTCCAATATCTTCATGTAATCGAGAGCCACCCTTAAGCACAAGATACAACCGTCCGTGAATGCGGATCGTTACTTTATATCTTCGACCACGCGTGGGAACTCTCCGGTACGAAGCACAATCTCGTATGAATGCGGAATGGTAGTTTACATCTTTGACTACACGTAGGAACTCTCCGGTACGAAGCACAATCTCGTATGAATGCGGAAGGGTAGTTTACATATTTGACTACGTGTGAGAGGACCGTTTTCCTCTCGTCTTGTAGTACGAGTCAAGATTCTTCAAGTTGTGGGTCCGCGGTTATCTGGGACCGTTGGTTTCATACCTTAACAGTCCCCCCTTATAAAAAATTCGAGTCCATGACTCGAACTTTTTCGGAGAATGAAGTTCGATGAAGTGTATTTCATTACCGAATGTTGGTGCCTGAGGTTATTCTACTAAAATGGACTTTTGGGTTTACCCCAGTGGGTATCAGTCGAACATAAAAATTGGAATTTTGAGTCTGGCTCGACGTTTGTTTGCTTCAGATAAGTGTGAGGAAGGAAGAAAAATTTTCAGAGTAATGGTGGTCCGTGTAGTCCTCGTTGAACGGGAAGGGAGAAAGGCGTTCAGATGGGTGGAAGGAGGAGTGTGGTCTAATGAGTGGGCGATATTGCCATATCAGCCCCCCCTTACGAAAAATTCGAGTCCATCACTCGAACTTTTTTCGGTCCCAAGAAGGAACGGAAAATGTACATATAGATATTGTGATCATTCTGTCCCCACCAAAACAGTTATAGGATAGGGCTACTGACGGTATTCTGTTATTGTGTTGATGGTAATAGAAAGAAGAAAAAATGAGGCTGGTATTCAGTTTGAAAGTCTATCACCAGGTTTGCTTTTCTGCGTGACTTGAACATTCGTAAGATAGGGATTAATTGTTGAGAGTGGGAGGTGAATGGAGCTCCGCCTTACGCTTCATTCCGTAGGTTGCTACCTTTCTCGTCAATTCATCCCTAAGATAAGCCATCTTTCAGGCAAAAGACAGTTTGTCCAGAGCAACTTGGCTTTATTCGGCCTCCCGTTGCCCATCTCTCAAAAATCAATTCCCTTTATTCAAAATTTATACATATACGGTAAGCACAATATATTCACATAGATTATAATCCACACAAGAACAACATATTTAGTATAACAATGATGAATATGTATATATCTTAATGGGTAATAAAAGCGATTGAATTGATTAAAACCTTGATTTGAAATTCTGCATTGACTGGATGAAATAGTGTTATAAACGTATGGTATAGATGACAATCACTACAAGGTATGCCAACAGAGGATGAAATATTTTTTTTTTTTTTTTTCCTATACGGTTGCATGGTTGTCTCTGAGGCATAATTGAATACCTTATCTGGTTTAACATGAAAGCGTATTGATTCCTCTAGCACATCGTCTGAATATGCAATTATATATACCTAAACAACCTCTAATACTAAAATTAAGGATAAATATTCGACTTCTAGGAATAAGTATTTGAACGTAATGAATAGCTTAGTAAAGTGTTAACGCAGTTGGATCAACTCTGGTGATTATATTGATTACTCTATAGGGTTTGTCGGAAAAATATTTCCTGACTTTTATCTTACCCTGAAGGGGCCAAGTGTAGATTTCTCTACGATTTTGTCATCCGGATTCTGAGAGGGATGTCTCATGGGTGCTAGAAGGAGGGGAGTGATTGTGGTTCATTGCTTGGTCCGGGTCTGTCATTGTTTGTAGTTAATTCATCGTCGTTACCATCTGGCGGTCTTAGGTGGGCTAATTTCAATTTGTCCATATGTACTACCTTAGTTCTCTCTCGTCCAAAATTGAGTCTGACATTTCGTTCTCCAATCAATTCCATGATTTCATATGGCCCGGTGTAGCGGTCATCAAATTTGTGAGTTCTAGGTTCTTTCAAAAGATAAACTACGTCCCCGACTTGATAATCTTGTATTCGTAATTTTTGATCATATGCTCTTTTAGACCGTTCCTTGGCTAAGATCAACTTCTGTCTAGCGGTTCTTTGTGTATAATTCAAGTGATACAGTAAGTCATCAAGATGGTCACTATAAGTTCTCTTAGTTAATTTCCTTCCGAAATTAGAGGGTACGATAGCATTGCGTCCGAAGACCAATTCATGTGGCGTGAATCCGTGTGAAGCTATGGAGGTGTTATATGAGAAACACGCGAATTTCAACCAGGTATCCCAGTCAGGTCGGTTCATGAACATTCTCAAATACTCGACACGAGTGTGATGATGCCTTTCTAAACTACCCATAGTCTGGGGATGGAATGCACTAGAACTGTATCTGCGTATATTAAAAATTGTCGCGAATCGTTCGAAGAGAGCGCTCTGAAAGTTACTACCTTGATCTGTTTTTAGAACATCTGGACACCCGAACCGGCAGATGAATTCCTTAGAAAAAGCTATGGCAACTGTTTCAGCAGTAATGTTTGGTAATGGAATCGCGTCGGAATACTTTGTTAGATTACATTGTAGTGTCAAGATGTATCTGTTACCTTGTGATGTTTCTTCGAGAGGACCAACTATGTCCATTTCTAATATTTCGAAAGCCCGACTCGGGGTCGTTGTGATCAGCATTGGTAGTTTCGTTGGATGTCGTTCCACCTTATGGCGTTGGCAAAATTCACACGTTCGAACGTATTTTATGATCTCGTCACGCATACTCGGCCAGAAAAATCTTTCTCTCACCCTCTCAAAGGTTTTGTACATTCCCTTGTGTCGGTCCATCACGGAGTCGTGTGCTTCTATGATGATTCCTTCGCGATCTTCAAGAGGTGGCGTAGTAACTTCTCCGGTATATATGACCATTCGTAAATTTTCAACATTCTAGTGAGTTCTAATTGTATCTTCGATAGGAGCCCATGGAATATCATCCAGACCTCCACCCCGTTCCGCGAGACTCACTGTACCGATACGATGATTAAGTAACGCGTCACGTAAATGCGTGAGACAGAGGCATACCGTTGAAACAGAGGGGATATCATCATATTTCTCCTTAATAAAGGCAAACAAAATCAACCGACCACTCTCCAATTCAGATTTGACGACGTCACCTACTTCGGGGTCCTGTGTTTTCAAATCGTCAAGATTCATCATTCCTAAGTCAAGTAACTGTTGGCATATGTCCGTGGAAGGCCTCAAATCTACAGACATGAAGTGAATTATATGTTCACGTCCCATCATCAAAGGATCACGTGAGAATTTCACGCGATTGTCACGTCGGATTCTGAAATCCGATGGTAATGACTGATTTTTGAGCCTCGTGTTTCCACGAAAAGCTCGGGCTTCAGTCTAGCAGGAGAGTGAATTTCGTTTGAAAATTATGAAATTTCTTCGCGAAATTTTACAGATTGCTTAGTGAAAAAGTCATGCATTCGCCCAAATGAAGTGCGAAATGCACCCTTTCCAAAAGCATCTATGACTGCTCATACTTGTCGACACCTCGTCTCGGATTTATCCGTGACAGAGAGGCTACCAAGTGGTGAGCTGTCGCTTGTTTTGATAAATTTAATGAATAAGAGAAAGAATACTTGTACCTTGATCGCTTGTGGATTTTTATAAAATTTAGGAGAAAATACTCTGAAAATCACTAGAAATTGGATAGATTTATTCGCGTAATTTAAAGTCTACAAAAAGTGATAGTTTTAGACGTAACACAAAAATTGAAATTCAGTTGAAGGAAAAAATATGAGACTCGCCCACAAGAGCGAGCACAACTGAACGGCTTGATGCCATGTCGAAGACTGCTGCCTGGAAAGACGTACAGAGTTTCCATGGCTATACTGATTTTGGGTGACGAAGAGGGAATACTCTGCATCCCAGATATAAAAAGTATGTGGCGCCTTCTGATTGGCTGCTTATTCGGGTCTATGCCCGCTAGATTACCTAAACTTACGAACTAAAACACTCCAATACATTCCACGCTTGCCTACTAGAGGCGCACTCTCTTATCTCTAATGCCATCGCGTCATCGTATACTTGTGGAGAAGGTTGGGAAACGCATCTCTATAGCTACGGGGAGAGAGAGGAAGCTTCCACAAGTCGTCGTATTTAAATCCTATGTCGTAATTTGGGTGACTCGAGAGTCAAGAAAGAGTGTCGTGTGCATACGAAAAGAACGTGAATGTATGAGGAAAAGAAATGAAAAAAATTCAAGTTAAAGAGATGGCTTCGACATCACACCCCCACCCTGAAATGCTTGATAGAGGCGCAAGACGAATAACAAGCACCATCTGGGCCGAAAGAGTGTCAGATTTGATGAGATGTCTGAAGTAGAGTAAGAGAATAGTTCTCGAAGATTAAAGGGTTGAAAGTCATCGCAAGGAATGGATGGAGTCACCCAGTCCACAAGATTGTGATATATAATGATTAAGTCCAATCCATACCACTCTGATAAGTTAGGGTCATTCAAAATGCTCTAAGCTGGTACAAACCAAGTCATGAACCAGACTGGAACACAATATCATTGATTGAAAGTCACTGGAACCTTCAAAGAAATTCTTCAACCCTGTTAGTGTTCCAACTATTCCCATCTTAATTCTAGGTGGGATTAATCAGAGGTATGTGATGATTCAAATAGGACGTGGCGTTTTATGTCATATCCAATCAGTTGGGAATATATTTTTTTTTCTGGGAAATTCTGATCAAGTTGTACTAGGATAACATTGTTGTTACTCATGAATCCAGTTGTAAGATCAGATGATTGTATGTGAACAGATAGATGAATAGATAGAAAATAACGACGGAGATTCTCATGTTCCAACTTGTGGTTTCTTCTAGGATAATTGAGGCAGAAATTGAGGAAGAACGGGTACCCGATTGCAAGAAAACAGCAGTGTGACAACATCCGATCCAATACATCCGAATAACACTCATCACCCATTCTCATAACCCATTCCTCAAGAACTAAACTACCTATTCAATGAAATTACATACTATAAGTCAATCTTAAAACTACTTAGCTTCCATGATAATTCTCGCGATAATTTCCACTTCGTATAGAGGATAAGATATGACTTAAAATCTAAAAATTGAATGAGATTACTTGATTATCTTAAATTAAGTACTAAAGAGATTATGTGCTGCTTCATTCGAATGTCTATACAACGATGCTTTTTGAAGTGATACTTCTGGTTTCGATACTGAAGTAAATATTCTGGTTTGAACAGTGATTGCGTGTTTCCGATCTGAATCATCGCTCATCTGTCCCATTAAAATGATTTGATAGTGCCAGTATTTCCATTGGAGTATCCTCTGTCTATTTGTTTTCCAATCAATTCACATAAGGCTTTGTTGTGGTTCATATTCTCAAGCTGACCGAGAGAATGATCGGATTTAGGTCCATCATCGTATCTGTATATCCATTTACTACTGTACAAAACTGTTATGAACATATTGTCTTCTGGAATCTGAATTCATGGATTAATTAGCTCCGTTGGTAGAGTTGATTTGTTTGGTTTTGGCAATTGTATGGAGGGGAATTTTCGGGATTGTTGAAGCAGGCAGGAGAAAGTTTTTTTTCGGGAAGGGATGATTTTCGCCTGGCTCAAGTAAGCTGTGTTGACTAGAAAATCGAAGATTGATATCCAACAAACTAACCGAAAAGAAGTGAGAACACATTGAAAAACCAAAGGTACTAGCATCATCGCATCAGTAATGATCCATACCGGAGTAATTTTTAATTGAGGATTGATCTGCTTATTTGAGCCATGCATGAAAGAGTTGATGAGAATATTTGCAATAAATATTGTTTTGAGACTTGAACGGAGTTCAAACTGAGGTTTCTTTCGTATTCTCGACGATTTATCACCTCTCTGTCGCTTCTGTAGTTTAAAAACCGTTTTGAAACCACGTTCTCTTCTAACATGAAGCTGCTCATTCAAAATTGGTTTATCAAATATTGGACTGGAAATTTGTTTTCTGTCTGATGAGATAGGAATAGAATCACTTGATCCAAGTATATTCGACCAGACATTCAGATTCGGTATCAGGTAATTGGCTAAAAACTTGTAACCAGGAAGAGAGACTTCTGGACCTGTCAAATGCGGAGAAGTAGTTATTACAGGTGAGTTTGTTTGCGATTGTAGGACCTCTGTGCTCGAAGGCTCTCCACTGTAGGAGACTTGATATGATATTTCAGTTAAATTTCTGATACTTTGCTTTGTTGATGAATCAGCTAGATTGTTTGACAGATCGTCATTCTTCGATATAGACGTATTTATTGTTGGATTCCGAAGAGTGAAAAATGCTTTGAGTATACTTTTATTACTCATGAATCTCAGTCTGTTTTCATATTGTATTGCTGTAAACAACGCTGCTTTCAGAGTAGTCGGCCTCTCATGCAATGGAATGATCAAATTAAGTTTTAAGCCATTGAAAAATGTTTCAACTAAATAAGTTTCAAGAGAGTTTGCCATGTTTTGGTCATATACTTTTTCACAGCATGCTATATTAACTATCTGGTAACCAAGTTTTTTGATTCTATTGGAAAAGGACACAAGACTTTCATTTTCAAGTTGAAATAAACTACCGAGTCTGCCAAGTAATTGAGGTATTGACTCTGATGATCTATAAATATTGTAGAGGAAGATTTTGAACTCTAAGAATGAAGATAACTGTTCAAATGATAACGCGTAGCGGGGTTCTCCTTTCAGTTTCGAATAGAGTAGTCTGACAAAAATAGTTTCTGAATCGGGATCAATCATTGAAAACGCAAAGTTACAGTCATCAAGAAAATCATCTATCGTGATGTTATAACCATTGAATTCTGGGACAAGCGACATTGCTGATTTCATCAAGTACTCGTCGTCCTCGAAGCACCTCATTTTGTGAATTCTGCGTGAGCCAATTACTATAGGGAATGAGCTTAGGAGCGACTCCCCAACAATCGCTATGATTGGCGAGATGAAAGTTACTTGATACTTTGAAGACTCGACGGAGTTCGAGGTGGGCACGGCACAATATATACGCTGGACGCAGATCCGTCTGAAGGGCTCTGATATAGTCTAAGCCTAATGCGAGAAGTAACGTACTATATGCAACAAGTGATGACTCAAACAACTCATACGTACGCACAACGCGTACTTCTATTCTGTTTTTAAACAAATTTTCTATGAAAGGAAAAACAAGTGCGATGTTGACTTTATAATCAAATAGCTAAGAAGAAATAATGACAATTGAATCAGCCAAATTACCAAGATCTGCCTCAACTGTTATCTACTGAGTAATTTGTTAAATGTCAAGGTAAGTTGTTATGTATTTGTCACTGTATTTAGATATATATTCTATTCCATTGAGTGATTATTCAAACTCAGATATGCCAACAAGATGAGCTTTGCAGAGAAAGTTATTATCAGCGGGTCAACTAAAAACTCATTCAAAATCTCGACTCTGCTATTGTTGAATTCTGGAGATAAATTTCAGTAATGTGAGAAAATTGTTTGTAGTTTTTGGCTTCTTCTGTGTGTGTATAAAAGTTCAATTCTGAATCTCATTTACTCTTCAAATTCTGATCAAAACAAGGAAGTTTGAAAACTTGAAACTCAAAATTTATGAATTAGATTTCCGAAAAGTGGATGGTGTTTGAGAGTGGTTCTCTGGGTCTACAGACTACTACCTAATAGCTGGTACCCTGGCAAAAGTGTGATATTCAGCACACCCTCAACACAGTATAATAGTACCAGTCGACGGCTGACTGATTTTCCAATGGCTATTGCCACTAACTAGCTAAAACAATGGTAATCAATTGTTTAGGAAGTATCTCTGAGTGTTCTGATCCCTCTTTTTCATATCTACCTATTTACTAGTGCATTTTCCTTATCCAGTATGTATACAGATAAACTAACCTACTTGGAATTACATGTTTGTTTACTTTATGATTATTTCAACTTCTAAGCCAAATTTGGAAAAACTGAGAAATTACTTTCTGGATTTTGGTCTCCTTTAGGTGTACACAAAGTCTCAACTTTGTATCTTTTCTATTTTTTATGTTATGGCTGAAACAAAAATTGTCAAAATTGAAATTTCAAAATTGTTGATTTTGAACTTGCAGAAGGTGAATGAAAAATGAAAATGTGTTTTAGTGGACCTGTAGACTACTCCAAGGCAGTTGACTCTATGTCAGCAATCTATTGGCTTACATTTCCTACAAAATGGTATGATGATACTCTTCGACTGCTATCTGGATAGTCTTGTTTTCGACTTCCCCTGTCTACACCTCCTTACCCAATGGCTAGAAAGAAGCTGAAACGTCTACACAGTGCTACTGCGTTTTCACTATCTTCATAGGTGAGTTTTGGGATGGCTAAATAAGTAAAATAGGTTGCCACAATGTATATAGGTATATTCTAACTTTTAGCTGGCAGTACTCTGGGTTTACTGTAATAATTTTATTTCAAGACTGAATGAGGAAAAACTGAGAAAGTTGTTTGTAGATTTTGGCTTCATTAAGATGTGGCCAAAATTTCAGCTCTGAATCTTGTTTACTTTCAAAGTTATGACAAAAACAAAAATGTTCAAAAATGGAATTACAATATTTACTGACTTTACTTTTTCATAAAGTGAAAGATGATTGGCAGTGTAATTTCTTGGGCCTATAACTTGTTGTTAAGCTACTGGTTCGATGGCAGAGATGTATTTCATGGCTTTCCTCAAGAACAGCAATGATATACCCAATGACGGCTATGTGGATAATCGACTGTCGACTTCCCCTTTGAAGCTTTTGCTCGCCCAATGGCTCAAAAGTTGTATAAGCATTCAAGTGATGGAATTGTGGACCTATTCCCTCATATTAATTGAGTTTAAGGTGGCTAATGTCCAAAATTAGCCACAGCTATCTATATAGGTATACTCTAATATACTTATAACCCTACACTTTTCTACAAGATACTTTCTGACTTATTTTGATAAACCTTATTTTATGCTTTGAAGGTGAAAGAGATGAGGTCCTGAACTAACTTATTATCAAGTATTAGAAGGTCTGAGACAAAAATGTTGAACAAAATTCAAAGTAAACAAAAGTGAAAACTCAAAAATTTGAACTTCCAATTTGTAACCCATGGAAGGTTGAAATTGCCCTATTTTGGTTATTTCATTATGCTGTGAGCTATAGGTTATTTAATACCCCCCTCAGTAAGAGATTAGACAGGCTCCATAATATTACAAGGTCTATGGGTGTCTCCAGTCGAATGAAGTTGAGTA
Organism: Eretmocerus hayati; assembly: GCA_029851415.1. Classification (NCBI taxonomy): domain Eukaryota; kingdom Metazoa; phylum Arthropoda; class Insecta; order Hymenoptera; family Aphelinidae; genus Eretmocerus; species Eretmocerus hayati. Next base: position 48,792,886 of record CM056744.1, read on the forward strand.
TGCTTTTGGCAATTCTTTTGATTTTGTGGTTGGGAGATGTGTGAAAGCAATAAAGACTGTATGATGGATAGATTGAGGAAATTCTTCAAAGTGATTAAGAATATTTGGAAATCACTGTACCTTATAGTTCAGTCATAATTTCTAATTCAGACCTTGAATGAAGAATAGATTTTCCAACAAGCAGAATTTTCCTCAAGTACTTCTTGGAGTTGGAACTTCAAAAGAATAAAGTAGAATTGTGGACACGATTGATTGGAATTCATTCACTTGATTAATGAATGCTAACATTTTTCATGGATGATATCCTAACCCCTCTTTTCTTTCAATAGAATGCCTGCAATAATTTGATTGAATTAACACTAAAAATGTGTTTGAGCGTAATTGAAATGGAAGAACTTGAATGGAAACTGGGTCTTGAATTGGAATCATTGAATAATTGACATTGATTAATCTGAGATAACTTTTCAGATCCTCTCTGAGAGCAGACTTTGACTATCTCCAAGAACAGCCACTACTGAAATCACTGATAGCAGACGACACTGGAGAAGAATTTATAGTACACTCGTATACTTGGAAAATGGAAGTTTAGAAACTTGTGATTGAAGATAGACTGATCTTTTAGCTTTGAATTGAGGATTCAATTTTAGAAGGTTTCACTTGGAGTTTTGATCTCAAGATCCCTTGGATTTGGGAGATTTTTAGAACTTGGAACTTTGAGAACTTGGAGAAATCAGAGATTTAAAAATTGTGATAACTTTAGGAATTATGGTATTGGTGAATAAGAATTGATTACAACTCGATTTGAGAATCTTGAAAATACAGAGATAACTCCCCTCAAGAAGTTTGAAATATTGTGAAAATAAGTTACAAAAATCTTGGAAATCTTGATTTTGAGAAAAAGAATTTTGGAATTTTGAAGACTTGTACGTGTGAAAATTGAGGTTCTTGGAATTCTGTAACTTGGAGTTAGTGAACTTGGGAATCTTGAGAAATTTTACGCTTGGGTTTGGCACATAACTCATAAATTTATTGTAAAGTTGTGAACATTGGAGTTTGTAAATTCAGGAAGCTAGAATTTTGTATCTTGAAATTTTGAGATTGAAGATTTGGAATTTGTGAATCTTGTAAACTTGAAAATTTGGAAACGCTTGACTTGGTAAATCTTGAACCAAAGATTATTGAATTTTGTGATTTTATGTGTTCGTATTCTGATTCAGAGAAATTTGTAAATTTCAAATTAGGATTCAGAGAATTTTGTAAAATTTGAGGTTAGGATTCAGAGAATTTTGTAAAATTTGAAATTGGGATTCAGAGAATTTTGTAATTTTGATTTAGGAAACTTGAAATTTCAAACCTAGCACTCAGAAAATTAGGAAGCTTGTAAAACTTGGAAATCTTGAATTTAGAATTGAGAAAAAAATGTGATTTTGTAAGAATTCATAATTTTGGATGTAGAACTTGGAGAATTGTATGAACTTGGAAGAGCACAATCGAGGATTATATCAAATTGAATGTTCTAGGATCCAAAAAATTGGAATCAATGAAATTAGTAAGCTTGGAATGAGCGATTTGTAATTCAGAAAACGTTCTCTTCTGGAACTTGGAATTTGGAATTTCATGAGTTTGAAAATAACTACATTGATATTTTGGATGTAAAAACCCTGAATTAGAGATGTGTGGAGTGGAGGAATGAAAAACTGAGAATGTAAAATTTTCTTTAGAAAATTTTGAGATTTGGAAAATTTTGGAACTTTTTGGAAATTTTGTGATTTTGAAAATAAAGAATGCTGATCACTCTCCCCTATCCCTCCGGGGCCTCCAAATTTATCACGTCGGATTCTGAAATCCGATGGTAATGACTGATTTTTGAGCCTCGTGTTTCCACGAAAAGCTCGGGCTTCAGTCTAGCAGGAGAGTGAATTTTGTTTGAAAATTATGAAATTTCTTCGCGAAATTTTACAGATTGCTTAGTGAAAAAGTCATGCATTCGCCCAAATGAAGTGCGAAATGCACCCTTTCCAAAAGCATCTATGACTGCTCATACTTGTCGGCACCTCGTCTCGGATTTATCCGTGACAGAGAGGCTACCAAGTGGTGAGCTGTCGCTTGTTTTAATAAATTTAATGAATAAGAGAAAGAATACTTGTACCTTGATCGCTTGTGGATTTTTATAAAATTTAGGAGAAAATACTCTGAAAATCACTAGAAATTGGATAGATTTATTCGCGTAATTTAAAGTCTACAAAAAGTGATAGTTTTAGACGTAACACAAAAATTGAAATTCAGTTGAAGGAAAAAATATGAGACTCGCCCACAAGAGCGAGCACAACTGAACGGCTTGATGCCATGTCGAAGACTGCTGCCTGGAAAGACGTACAGAGTTTCCATGGCTATACTGATTTTGGGTGACGAAGAGGGAATACTCTGCATCCCAGATATAAAAAGTATGTGGCGCCTTCTGATTGGCTGCTTATTCGGGTCTATGCCCGCTAGATTACCTAAACTTACGAACTAAAACACTCCAATACATTCCACGCTTGCCTACTAGAGGCGCACTCTCTTATCTCTAATGCCATCGCGTCATCGTATACTTGTGGAGAAGGTTGGGAAACGCATCTCTATAGCTGCGGGGAGAGAGAGGAAGCTTCCACAAGTCGTCGTATTTAAATCCTATGTCGTAATTTGGGTGACTCGAGAGTCAAGAAAGAGTGTCGTGTGCATACGAAAAGAACGTGAATGTATGAGGAAAAGAAATGAAAAAAATTCAAGTTAAAGAGATGGCTTCGACATCACACGATCGACAATGTTCATACCATTAGCATCGATTGGCAAACAAAGAGGGTGATAAGGCCGAGGTTCAAAAATTTGTGAGTGCATTACCAGTGTGTTGGTACCAGGGGAGCAAATGTCGGATCCAGCTCTTGTCGAGCTAGATTCATATTCATCTTCATCGTTTTGGTGTTCATCGAGATTTTCGTATTCATATTCATGTTCATCGTTCTGGTGTTTATTGAGATTTTCGTATTTCATATCCATGTTCATCGTTCTGGTGTTCATTGCAACTTTCTGGTGATTCTGATAATTTTTGATACTTAGTTCTCTCGCCCCCAGGATGAATCAAACCACCCGAAGTGGCCGGGGATCCCCTTCTTTTTGTTCGGTGACGGTCACTAACCATCCCGGTCCGCGGGCCACATGTCTCGGTGGTGGACCGAGAGGCCGTGGACCATCCAAGTCCCTGGGGGCACCCTTCCTCGGGCCCGCGGCCACACGTCTCGGTGGTTGCCCAAGGTGGGTTTGGGGCGACGGTCAAACACCTACTCGAGCCCGTGTTCACGCAGATTGGCGGGGACTCGAGGGTCTGTGGGCCGTTCGTAGTACAGTCAATGTCCTCCTTGGGTCCGTCGTCACGATCAGTGGCTTCCCAAGGGGAATGACTACAATTGTCGCTCTGGTTGGCGGCAGTACTTGGTTCGTTCCGGCGACGGTCACGTACCTCCAAGCCTGTATCCACACGGTTCGGTGGGGACTCGAGAGGTCGCGGGCCGTTCTGGGTACAGTTCGTCGTACCATTTTGGCGACGGTCACGTACCTCCAAGCCCGTATCCACACGGTTCGGTGGGGAATCGAGAGGTCGCGGGCCGTTCGAGATACAGTACGTCGTATCGGGTTGGTTCGGGATACAGTGCGTCGTATCGGTTGTGATAGGTATAACCTTGATTTTTGTTCTCAAGGTCTTACAATCTATAATCCTCGGGTTCGTTCGAGGTTTGTTGCTCCCCTCTGGTACGCTTAAATCATCCTTGTTTGTGTTGAGTGTAGTGGGGGCAGAAGCGGGAGGTAAGGTTTTAGTTTCACATGCAGATTGAGAGTTAGTAGTTGTTATAGGGTTTCGGGAGAGGGCATCAGCGTTCTTGTTTATTTTCCCAGCCTTATGCACCACGTCAAACGAATATTCCATCAATTTCAATTTCCAGCGTGCTAATCTTGAGATAGGATCCTTCATAGTATGTAACCAAATCAAAGCCTTATGGTCTGTGACCACCAAAAATGTTCTTCCATAAACATATGGCCGAAACTGTTTGACAGCAAACACTACTGCTAGTAATTCTTTCTCAGTTGTGGTATATGCCAATTCGCAATCAGTTAACATTCTTGACGTGTAACTAATTGGGAGATCCTTACCAATTGAATCACCTTGTGACAATACAGCTACCACGGCAAAGTGGGAGGCATCACAAGTAATCATGAACCTTTCGTTGAAGTTAGGGTATTGTAAAAGAGGCTCGGAGCATAACATTTGCTTAATCCATCAAACATCGTGACACCGAAGAAGGAGTGGGTATACTTAGTGATGCGCGCTCTCTCAACGGCCCGCAGTCATCCTCTGGAGCCCGTCGCGAACACACGTACTCTATGAGGTTGGGCAATCATAAGATGAGACAACGAAAAATGAAGTGGGCGTACAGTATATCATCGTGGACACCAACACCTATAGAACGTGAGAAGGGTGAGTAATTTCTCCATTAATTCAATTACTCGTTTTTCCTGGAATCGTTAAAGTTACGAAAACATATACGTGAAGAATCTTTAATGATTTAAATAGATCAAAGATATAGTGAAGAAAAACTCAAGTTTTTGTCCGGGGCTTCGCAAAACGAAGATATAAGGAATAAAAATTCGAAATTTTTACGGGATTTTGGAAAAACAAAAATATAAAAAATTGATTTTTTTTTCGAAAAATTCTCCCAAAAATTTTCGAAATTTCCCACTCTGGGGCACATTCTGAACTTACCTCCATTCTTATCAGTTTCAGTTACAAGAAACGCCCAGGCATTCGCGTTCTCTACCGGAGCCAGAGTCGACCCCACGCTGCCTTCAAAGACAGACATAGGCGCCGAGTGAAATCAAAAAACGTGTCATCGAAAGAATAAGATACCATTGGTGATGCACGATCCCTTACCAACCCACATTATGGCTCTTGACACAGTGGTGAACATACGTATGCTAAAGACAAGAAAATTCCCCATTCAAGAAAATTCTATGTAAATACTCGACTTACAAAATATCATTATGGACATTGATATCTACAACTCAAGAGCGTAAAAGTAAGTAATATCTAACAAATCATAGTTCTTCATGTTCTCCGAATTCGATAAACATACCAAATATAAAATTCAAACCTTTTCCGAGATTTTGTAGATTCAAGTACATAATAATATCAAGAAATGAATTGAATCCCTATGATTCCAAACAAAATTGATAAGTTACCTCCAAAGACAGAATTTTCAGGCTCTGCCATTCTAATTCTCTATCTCCCCCTCCATGAGAATGTCTTGCTATATTATGAAATTCAGTTGGATTAACATCTAATTCACCAAATATGACACCAATGAAGAGTTTAATTTCAAACTTCGCTCTATTATTCCACAGGCATTCAAAAATCAATCGTGAATATCGCACAGCGGAGAATTTACAAGACGTTTTCAACTCAACGTGTTACACCCGTTCCAGAAAAAGTAACAAGATCGGGACTACAGTAAAATGACATGGATTCAAGCACGAAAGGATAACGATACTCACATGAAACAAGGGAATTTATAACACCTCTGGAATCGAATCAACTTCCGAAGACATCAAATGTGAGTTACATGTATCAACCCGTGTCACTTCACATTCTAAAATATCTGTAAAAATTCAATGAGATATAGCTCCATGGAAATTTTTTGAATATTATGATTCTATAAAATCGTCGTCAGAACATTAGATTGATTAGTTTTTCATAAAACGTAAACAAATAAGAAAATAGCATTTACTATTCTACTGAAATGGCATGAATGGTATCTCACCAATGTAACCTTGATTTCACGATCTAATTTGAGACTAATCTCAATTACGAAGGAAATCGATCCATCGTCCCACACTTTAACGAATAATTCCCAACAATACACATCGTTTACATATCCAAATGCAATCGAATACATTTACGAGTTGCAACAGAAATGTATGATGCCATGGCTCACATAGAGATCGAGACTATCATCTCTGAGATCGACAGATTACAATTTTCTGTTGCCAAGCTGCTGTAAATGTAGGGTATTCTCACTCAAAATTACAACACACTTACACCACTCTTCAGAAGCAAGTTGCTGGATTTCCTCTGATCTGAGCGCCGCTTTGGTCCCGACACTGGTAAACCAAACCGACGGGTCAGTCTCATCTGATCATGTCTCCTTCAACCTCTGTGATGAAGAGTTACATGTACACTGAAACAATGTACACGAACCAATTCACACTCAATTCCACTCCATATCACACAACGAAAACGATAGATCGATATTCCTGTTCATTTCAATAGAATCTTCACCAAATATCACGAGTTGTTATAAATTATAGATCAAAATATTGTTGGAATTAGTTCGTTCCTAGAATCGTATATTGAATATCAATAATTTCATTCATATATTCGTTCATTATTGAGTATGATAAAAAATTATCATTCATCGATGTAGTGACTTTCGTGCACGTTTCTCAGAATTCAATCTTTTGTTGTGACGACTCTCCTTCAATTCGTACAATAACTAATTTTGTTAACAAGACAGCGACATACGCTTCTCATACGATTGTATAACATAACTCAATCTATTTTAAGACATCCAAATGTAAACCTGTAACTAGAATAATGTATGATGAGACTTTAGTTTAAGATATCACGCTACGTACTGTACATGTAATTATGTCCAATGTGAAATGTATCAATATCTGAATCTCCCGAAATTCGATAAATAAAATCAAATGGTTGGGGTAATGTCCCCAACCATCCCCGTGTCGATTCATTTATCATAGAATAAGCATTCGAAAAAGAATACAACACATCAAATCAATTTTTCCGTACAATCTTCAATTGTACTTTTTTTTAATCTCAAGCTGAAAAATATTCTATTCATGATGAGATTCATACAAATTTTCAAAAGAAGCATATTTGAAATTTTTTAATATATTGAGAATTCCCAAGTACTAATTCCAGCTCAACTTGAATCAATTCAAAGTCATCCGAAAAAATATTCATGAATCCACTATCACTCGACAAAGTAAAATCATTCTTCTAATTTCATCAAAAAGTAAATGCATTCACGTAATCTTCATTAACAAGATCTAATCCAATGCTTCATTTATCCTCGTCATACTTACTTGAAACTATCACACCACACTTTTACAAGTTGCAACAGCACATAATGCCTTGGCTCATATGGAAGTTGGGTTTCTCATTCCCGAGTGCGACAGAGTGTGACTCCCTGTTGTCCAGCTATTGTAAAACAACAACACAACACTAACACCACTCTTCTGAAGCATGTTGCTGGATTTTCTCTGATCTGAGCGCCGCTTTGGTCCCGACACTGGTAAACCAAACCGACGGGTCAGTCTCGTCTGATCATGTCTCCTTCAACCTCTGTGATGAAGAGTTACAATTTTCCTCTTAACATAAAACACTCCCCCGTTTCAACTCAATTTCACATCATGAACAAAAGACGAGGATGATGAATATCAAAATCATTACGTCGAATCAAAATCTTCTCAAAAATTCAAATCTTCCAACGTAAATACTAAAGATAGTATGAAAACAAAAAGCTTCCCTAATAGTAATTTTATAACAATTGTTCTTGAATGATCACGTATCAGAGACGATCACAATACATCGATTCAATTCTCCCCTCACGAATGCATTGGTCAAATGATATTGGATTCATTCACAAAAGTAATTTTGAATGCTTTAGACATTACCATCGCTCAATGTAAATTATCGATTCCTAAATCTAATGCAGATTAGTTGAATCATAAACTGGTGAGAAAAATTCTCTCAACCACTCCCCCAAATGGAATTACGCCCTTCAAAGTAAACATACAATTCTCAATTGTGCATTCTTTCAATCTCAAGTTGAATAATATTCTATTCATTATGAGATATATACAGATTTTTAAAAAGGGCATAATTAAAATTTTTCAATATATTAAGAAATTCCAAGTACTGATCCCTGCTCTACTTGGATCAATTCAGATTCATTTAGAAAAATATATATGAATCTACTATCACTTGACAAATTAAAATCATTATCCCAATTTCATCGAAGAGTAAAAGCATTCACATAATCTTCACTATCAGGATCTAATTCAAACCTTCTCTAATGACATTAATTCAACTCATCCTCGTCATACTCACTCAAAACTACCACAACACACTTTTACGAGTTGCAACAGCGTCACATAATGCCTTAGCTCATATGGGAGTTGGGTTTCTCACACCCGAGTGCGACAGTATGTGACATCCTGTTGCCCAGCTTTTGTAAAACAACAACACAATACTAACGCCACTCTTCGGAAGCATGTTGCTGGATTTCCTCTGATCTGAGCGCCGCTTTGGTTCCGACACTGGTAAACCAAATCGACGGGTCAGTCTCATCTGATCATGTCTCCTTCAACCTCTGTGATGAAGAGTTACAATTTCACTCTTAACATAAAACACTGCCCCGTTTCAACTCAATTTCACTCCATGAACAAAAGACGAGGATGGTGAATATTAGAATCATTACGTCAAATCAAAAACTTCTCAAAAATTCAAATCTTTCAGCGTAAATACTAAAAATAGTATAAAAATAAAGAGCTTCCCTGATTAGTGAATTTCTAACAATTGCTCTTGATGATCGCGTAGCAAAAACCATCACAATGCATCAATTCAATTCTCCCCTCACGATTGCATCAATCGAGTGATATTGGATCCATTCACGAAATCATTCCTAATAGTCTATACGATACCCTTCCTCAATGTAAATTATCTATCCCTAAATTCTCATCAAAATCACTTGAATCATAAACTGGTCAAAAGAGTTCTCTCAACCACTCCCCCATATGAAATGACGTCCTCTAATATCAGCATGCGAGAGAGACGTAAACCGCTTCTCACTTCATATTTTCATAAGTTCCATTTTCAAAAAAACGGTTAATTTCTCCTCCAAATAGAAATAAATTCAAAAACTCGAAAGTGTTACGTAGTTTCACACTCGGTATGAGTAGAAATACGAAAATTATCATCTTCAAAGTCAAATCAAAGATTCCTCGAATTCATTCAGAAAAGTTTCAGAAATTTGAAATCCATTCGTATGTATCATATATTCAAAATCAACGAAATAACAACCTCTCGATCTTTAACATTCCATCACTTTGTCAGTACGATTCGACTTCATCGTCACTGTATTACCGATTTCATTCGAAATCAACCAATACTCATGCGGATCGATCTATCTCTAACAAAAAATTAAAATAAAAACCATTAAATAAAGCTAACTCGAACACCAAAGTTACTTCACATCTGAAAGTGAGGCGGCCTTGACAACCGTAAAAAGTTACTCGGCTACCTTCGATGTTGAAAATGGCGGTGTCTCGAATTTTCTGATACGTTTCACTAAAATACGCCATAAAATAACTCCCAGCATGCACTCAATACGAAAATATATAAACGAAACACATAATAAAATAATTTAAAAAAATATTTTAAAAATTCGCTTTTATGTGAACCGTTAAGCATAATTGCATGTCAAAATTTGAAGAAAATGAAAACTGTTATCTATGTTTCTGTCATAAACAAAGAGTAAGTCAGTTGACGTCCAGCTTCACGAATTCCATAATTTCAAGATATCAAAATGGTAAAAGCGTGGGTTGATTGGTGAAAACTACTCTTGATGTGTCAAGTTTACAACCCACGCTTTTACCATTTTGATATCTTGAAATTATGGAATTCGTGAAGCTGGACGTCAACTGACTTACTCTTTGTTTATGACAGAAACATAGATAACTGTTTTCATTTTCTTCAAATTTTGACATGCAATTATGCTTAACGGTTCACATAAAAGCGAATTTTTAAAATGTTTTTTTAAATTATTTTATTTTCTCAATTTTAGTTTTATTCTAATCGCTTGGAATATAGAACATGAATGAAGGATATCAATATCAGCCAGAATGTTGAGATATTATTCTTAAGATTCCTTGGGTATTCATTTTTTCTTAAGCGCTTCAGAGTGCAAATTGATAAAAAGTGGAATAAATGAGTCAGCTATGGTTTACCAGAAATAATTTCTCATCTCATGTTGAGCATACCGATAATGCTGAATTAATTCACAAGCTACAGTCAAATCACATTTAAGAGGCTGTGTTACCCTTATTACTAGAATATGAAGACATCCAATGATATATTAATTTATCATCAGGACATCTCCATCCGTTAAGATCATATGATACATCACATGCCAAAGCTCGAACATGGATGATCATATTCCTAAATCAGTAGAGTGAAATTTATTAGAAATAGAATGAGTCTTTAGCCCAATATAACATGGTATGCTACACTTTAATGGCTGGACCCATGAAAATTCAACCGAAAGAGACTATTGAATCTCTGTGATGCATCAAGAAGTGACAGGAAGCATCCTCAATGGTTCAAATAAACAAGTTCATAACGCGTAGAGCCACTGTGACTATTTTACTTTTGAATGTAGTCCATTCCGTCATTCATCTGAAGATTCTTGAAGCATATGATACTAAGAGTGAGGAGAAAGTCTGAATTCAATCACAAATCAAGAAGCACACAGTGTCTCATGAAATATCATTCATCACCTTGATTGTGCTTCATAACTTGAAGACCAGGACTTTGGCTCAGTGCGCTTACTGCACATACATCACAAAACTTGATTGCACACTGAGGCCTCAACTTCCTCTCTGAGCTTGCAAAAAGATGAAACCATTCAACTCTTAGAGGTACCTATTATTTTTTATCTGCTAACACTAATCACAACCTTATTGGTCACACGTGGTGGAGAGAAACTTTTGATAAGACCATGGTATAGCAAGGCCGCATGCAGAAAACTTGTAAGAATTCAATAGCTAGGCGAGATCGACCGCACTCTGAAAACTGCTGGAAACTGAGAAACATCAAATCATCACAATAACGGCAAATAAAAAGCAGCAACACAGCGAGCAGTAGTTTAGGCTTGACAGGACAGCATCGCGTGGCAGTGGCAGCACTTCGAGGAGGTTATATGGGTCCTACAGGCAGTTGTTATACTTGTTATTGGATAGGCATCTCATTTCTATTTGTTGATAATCATTATGTTTTGATTAATCAAAACTAGAAAGAGTGAAATTTGTAGGGTTTGCGAAGAATCGACGAGTTGCGTCGGCTGCTGTGATATTCTAAAGCGAGGCTCTTGCCAGTCTTGGATCGCGCGAATAAACCTCTACATAATTATGCAATGAGAAAGAGAGACTAGAGAGAGAGGTCCGACGCTGCGCACAAACCTATTTGCATTTACACAAATATTGAATCGCGCAGAGCTCGGAAACCCACACGAATACACGGGATACCACGCAATTCCACGTCAGTGACACACTCACACGAAGAATTCGGTGGCGCGGCCGCGGTCGAGTTCAATAAAAGCGAATAAAAATCGATTGCTCCTAACCTTCACCAACGGATTCGGAAGCTTGGGCAGTGTTCGAAAGGGCTCCGTGAGAACGATCAGCGACCGTCTTCACGGCAAGAATCAGCAGCAAATCGAATATATAATATCAACGTATGAATACATATAAAAAAATCGGAAATACATATAAAAAACTCAAAAATACGTCAAAAATACGTAAACGACACTCAAACACGTGTTCTATACATCGCGGAAAAATCTAGGGACATTTGACCTGGTCTAGGGACTTTTCGTGCCGTCAAGTTGGCAACACTGATTCGATTTTATGTTGGCAACCCTGATATAGGGATTCCGTGGGGGAATAGGCACCTTGTGTCTCTTAATATAATAATTATGCTATTCTGTGCGCAGAATTGGGCAGAAATGGCCATTTAGACGCTTGTGTGCCGTGCGCAAATGGCGAGCAGAGTACGTAAATGTGCAAACTGTGCGCAATTTTTTTTCTGCGCACGCCGCAAATCATCAAACCGTGTGTAAATCGGCCATTTGCACACGCTGTAAAAGAATTCCGTTCGCGAATTTCCGTTTACACACGGAAAATACGATCACTTTGAACTGAACATTGAACTTGGATTTTTTTCTTTTTTTTTCATTACCCAATTTCAATTTTCCTATGGGATTATTTCGCGAACTTGTTCAGTGTACGTGTCGTGTGTGTAAAATATGTGAGTGTCAGTGTATAAAAGCCTCTGTATTTGACGGAGATTGATGAGCCCGTGAGGCATGGGAAATAGTATACTTTGCACTGAGTTTATAAAGTTGTAGCTTGCTTCCGAGCGATTGGTTTTCGGCCCAAGCCGCCCAAGATGGTGGTCGAAATACTCAGTCAGTAGCAGATACTCTCATGAACGAATTGCTATTTCATGCAATTGTGCAAGCACCTAAACATCGGGAAGTTGCATAAACATGGTTGGCCTGAACTGACTTTAACCCAAAGGTGCGTGCCCCTCAGAATTGATTTTTCTCACTTCAAGTACACGATAAATGGAAGTTTCTCCTGCAAGCATGAAAATCTTTCGTCGAGCCGTTCCTTAAAAAAGTAAGATTCATGGTTTTTTATAGGAATTTCCATACTAATCTATCTACGCGCGATTAAAATGCAGTTGTCGGCCGACTTCCTTGGAATTCAATTTTGATAACATTGGAATAACGTTATAATCCATCAAGAGGATAGTTTTTAGAAACGATCTTATAGTACAGGCGAATATCCATGGTGTGACGATGCTGAGAGACAAGCAATGATGTCGCACGGTAGGCCTAAACTGACTTTAGCCCAAAGGTCCTTGCCCCTCAGATTTCTTCTCTTGAGTTCAAGTACGTGATAAATGGTAGTTACTCCTCGCAAGAATGAGAATATCTGATGGAGCTACCATCGAGAGGAGTCAAATTGAAATATTTTGGATCTTGATTTTGACATTATTTTGAGAGTAATCACGGATGAGCTTCGAAATTTTCCTTCGATATATATTTGCGTGAATGACTATTATCCAGAAAGTATAGATCAACAATAATGCTCGAAAGTTGATGATAAAAAACACACTTCAGAGCGAAACAATTTTATGATCAATAAATTGCAATTTGACTGTGCATACTGCTGTACACACACAAAGCTCTAACAAGTTTCTCTATATATTGCAATACGCATCCTTGCAATTTTTCCATGTTAAGTTGAAGTCAAAACGTGCCAATTCCATGGACTGCTCACTATTCAATCCGAGGTCCATCCTCTTCATCTTGTGACTGACGCAATGCCTCGGATGATTAGGACGGAGGCAATGCGTAGTCCATAGGCTCTGGATCTCAGGAGAGAGCCTATGTTTTAGGATTCATGACTTGATCGGAAATATGCAATGCATGTAGAGGGTGATGAATGAAAAATAGGATGCTCCAGTGAAGATTTAGTTATCTCTTATTGTCTCGTAAACCATACCAACGTATTAGGGCGTTGACGGTGGGAGACGATAATGAGATCAATTACTTGCGCATAGTTTTTTATCGGGATAATGTATGGATTAGGGCACACAGATATCCCAATAAGAACCTATTCAGATGATATCACGATATACTGACGCAAGCGAGTGAATCAAGGGCACCCTCTCACGCTGCATATACGTGACTTGTATTTTGGAATTCACCCACGGTAACAAGAGGGGAGTAGGGCCCTCCTATATGTCGCAAGTGGCTTCTAATACTCATACAAATTTGAGGTATGGATATGAGCAGAGCTTATCATGCTCAATCACAAATGATGTACACCAGAGATGGGAAATATTGGAGGTTTATTCAGGAAACTAATACAATCATATAGATTATTATAAGAATCCTGAGGACCTCGTAATTCACACTCTATGAGCCAATTTATGACTGAGAGACATCATCCCTCGATTAAGAAACTGTGGCTCTATTTATACCCGGTCCCCAGGATTCTAGTACAATCGATAGATAATCTTGAGATATCAGGATGAATATTCATAGAGGCTGCAACCTTCGGCATTATCTAATATGTACATATTTACACTGATGCTGAAATGCATTGATTTTGATGAACATCATGAAATAAAAGTATTTTGATTTGTTGATACACCCGAAAGATAATTTTTAGATAACTTCCTGGAACTTTCTCGAAACACATAGGAGACACGTGCTAATTAAATGCACTTGAGATTTCATTTTAGAATGTCGTGAAATGATCATGTTTTATGTGATATCCGTCAAAAATGACATAAATCATTGAAATGCCATCTTAGATTGACAGAATATCATTTTTTCATTGTTATTTACAATAGAATAAATTTTCGTCAAAAAAGTATCAAGTTTTTTATGAATGATTCGAATTTCATCGATATAAAACCAAAATGACTATATTCTGGATTGATTTGGTATTAGAATCATCAGTTAGTCTGAAAGAATCTATTTTACATACAATTTTACAAAAGCTTGAACTTTGTAAAATTAAATATTGCGAATAATACATTGAATTTTAGGATTCTTTCATAAGTACTATGGAATTAATGAATCATAGAATAAGATGGCAGAAAGAACTTTCAGAATTGATTGAATAAATTCCACAAAATTTTGAATAGAAAATCATAGAATTTTCTATGTATAATCGTATACATCTATACATGTCTTGCTATATATATCTTCTATATATAAGTCAAATGAGCTCGCTAGACTCAGCTGGACTGGGGAAGACAGTGAGTGATATCATCGGCTTGTAGGCGCGCATATTCAATATTACTTCATAGAAACTGGTACGAAATTACTTTTAAAATTTTCCAATATAAATATCGAAATTTTGGAACTATGGTTGTCACAATCTCACAAAACTGTTCAATGTAAAATAACACCACGTGAACTTTCGGGGAAACTGGAATCTCCAACTCTAAATAACTTTTTTAGAAGGTTCCTACACACAATCTATTAGGTGTTACTCTGGCGAAGGAACACATTCTGCATTTTAATCGTGCATGGATAGATTAGTATGGAAATTCCTATAAAAAACCATGAATCTCACAGTTATAAGAAACGGCTCGACGAAAGATTTTCATGCTTGCAGGAGAAACTTCCATTTATTGTGTACTTGAAGTGAGAAGAATCAATTCTGAGGGGCACGGACCTTTGGGTTGAAGTCAGTTCAGGTCAACGGTGTAAAGTTGTCTTTTTGAAATTAATTTCCTAAATTTTTTCCAGTCGGGGGGCTCAGCCCCCCAAACCTCCCGGCGCGCAGTGAGAAATCAAAACAAAGTCTTGGTCGCTAGCAGCCATCTAAAGCGTAGGTGCTAGTGGCAAGGAATTCGCCTCGATTTCTCACTGTGCGGTGGGGGCTTCGCCCCCCTGCACCCCCACCGTGGCTCCCGCCCCTGGACATCGCTTCCGTACCCTGTATTATCCCCGACCGGAGTTCACAATCGAGCCGCGTACTGCCGGTCTTTCGAAGCATGATTCCCTACATTCTTGATTCACAAACTGGTTACCAAGCTTTTGTCATAGAAAGACACGAGCTTAGATAATTGATGTCTCAAACTTATAAACGGGGTCAAATGGTGGCTAAGTTGCGTACATTTTACTAACTGTTCGACGAATTCTGCACGAATCTCACCTGCGCTCTCTAAAGTAACAGGGAAAATGTTGAAAATCGACAGACTCTCAAGATATCCTCTGTAAGTTCAAATGATTCGGTTCCAATGAACATTCAGATACTAGAAGATCAAAATAAATTTATTCTTCTTAGCCTTCTTGGCTCTCATTTGAAATCGAAATAGAATTAGTACTGCCTGTCTAATTCAAAATGAATATTGAGAACCATGCTACTGAAGTACCAGAATGGGTTTCAATACTCTTCAAAAATTGAACGATCAAAGAATTAATAGTGAATTTGGTGATCTTCAGGTAACACATGATTGAGCAGCGGTACCCGCACTCGTGTGCAAATTTATCATTTACCCACAGTTTCATCATTTGCACACAGTGCGAATGATTACCTGTAAATGTTTCGGATAGGCGTATTGGCTCCTGTAGAAGCTTGCAAATCAAATAAAATAAGTTTTTAGAAGGAGCACACTGATGTAATCACAAAACGTATATCGTATTAAGTTAATTCTCACAGAATCAACTCGAATTCGTTCAATTGAGGCATCTTTGAAAACTTATACCCTGGTCCACTCTGAAACATATTCGGGCAGAACACCACGAACTTATTCTTTGGTCTAAGCTTACTTCAAAAAGAAATCTTGGATATAGGGAATGTTGTTATTCTGTGGATGTAAATTCTTACATTTAATACCCTGCATCGCACGTGTTCAATTTTCTTGAGACTTTCTCATGAAATTCGAACGTATCGAAAAATTGTATAAGGAAAACGAAAATATCGGACTCTATTCGGTTTCAACTGTCTAAAAACATGATTGATACATGTTTCAACAATTGTACGTGATTTTGAACGGTTAAGTACATGGAAAATGAAAATTTCAAAAAATTTTGCGCGATTTCGGGCGGACGAGAATATAAAAAAATTTTTTTTTGCATGAATTTTCCCGAAACTTCCCAAAAAATTCCTACTCTGCGGCATATTTCCATGTGGTTTACGTAACCACATAGTCACGCGATTTCTTGTATTATTCCATTATCATAATTTTCAGCAACTTGGAAGAAATTAAGATAAAAAAGAAAAGAAATTGAAAAAAATTTCGCGCGATTTCGGGAGGACAAAAATATGAAAAAAAATTTTTCGTGCATGAATTTTTCCGAAAACTCCCAAAAAATTCCCACTTTGTGGCATATGAAGTAATTCCCGTAGATACATAATCACGTGAGTTTTTCTGTCTTCCAAATGGGCGGCTCCGGATCAGAACGGTATAAGTCCATTTTTTCCATTTCTGGAAAATGCGCCTCAAAGTTTTTGTGATATGGAAAATTCGAGTTATCATCTGAAGTAAATATTCTTATTCTACCGTGTAGTGAGTGTGTTTTCGTGCCATTTTTCGCGTGGGGCGTATTGATTTTCAATTGTTTACACTTTTTACATCTCATTTTGCAATAAAAAATAGACTTATACCGTTCCTGAAAAAAATTCACATTTAATATTTTAGATAGGTAGAAGTACTTAATATGATGAATTTTTACCGTTTGAAGTAGGAAAATGTCGAGAAACTATGAGTTTCCACCTTTGAGATCAAAAAACGTTAAAAAAAACCACGGACTTATGCCGATTTGAGCTAGAAAAAAGGTGGAAAAATTCTCCAGATCAAAACGGTGTAAATTGAGAATTCTTTGGATTTTTAATGACTGTCCTCGACTTTTTCTCGCAGTAAACAAAATTGCTCTCTAATTTAGGATGACTTTTATAAAATCTCATTGACAGTCGAGACTGTTCTTCGCAAAGAGATCTCATTCAGGATATCGTGACTAAGGATATATTTCCAACATTGAGGTCAACAAGCGTCTATTTGGAAATCCAGTCAAGAAGAGTTTACTCAAGCGGCCCGGTGCGAAGTATAGTTTTTGGGGATCACATAGCACGCAGCTTTACGTCGTGCATTCAGACGCAATTTAAGGGTGTATAGGAAAAATCGCAATGCAGAGACTTCAATCGACCAGAGAATCCAAACGATGAATTGGGACTGATCCCCACTCAACAAACAGAACTGTTGATCAACCGATAGAATGAGGTTAAGATTAGTTGCAGATATCTCAATTGTGGGGGGCTATCTTCATCTACGAGATATGCCCAAATGACGTTCACTTGTACCGAGTGGCGGGGAGATCGAACCGAAGGCCGGATGACTGTTAATGAAAAGAACCCCAGTTGATAGATCACAACCATTCATAGTGAAATTGTAACCGAAATTCTGTAATGAAGCTATAGGCTTTCTCTACCATTGACATTGTTCCCAAGGAGGGAGTGCATAGCTAAGTTGAGTTCGGCGTATCATGGACGTAGTTGATTTTTCTCTAGAGAAGATGCCTGAAAACATGGAGCAAAATCAAATTTCTTTGCAAGCTCAGTGCCGATCGCTCTCACAACTACGCTTTTGGAACCATCACAAAGAAATTCGGCTCTTTCAATGACGATAAGAGATAAGAAAATGAGACTTCAGGGCTCCTAGAGAAAGATCCCAGGCCCATGGGAGTACTGACCCGAGGTTGTCTATTTTCGTAAGGGCTTGACTGTGTCCAAATGCGTCAAAAGGAAGTGATCGGACGTCGGCCCACCTCCTTCGAAACCATTCGATGCAATCATTTGGACAACATAGCGAACCTAACTTGTAGTTTCTGAGAGTAGCTACCGACTCTAACTCCTTGTAAAAGTACGACAGCTAAACGTGGATGACCCAAAAGCGATGTTATTGAGCGAGAACATGGACTTATACCGTTCTGATCCGGAAAAAAAGTCGAAACTTTTTTCGGGACAAAACGGTCGTGTCGCTTGTGATGCCTCAAAATGCATTTCTACTTCCGGAGTTGTGCATACATGTTTTCACATGCATTTTCTATCGTTCCCCGTCAAAAACTCAATTTTCAACAAAATGGACTTATACCGTTCTGATCCGGAGCCGCCCAAATGTCATTTTGGCGTTCACTCCGCGTCAAAACTCGCACGACGAAAAGGAACGTCCTACGTAGATGCTAATAAGAAACCCAAATCACTCAGTCAAACACACTCCTCCACCATCTTGCAGTCTTACGTGGCTCATTTCTGCAAACACAACTGCATACCGAAGGACATCATGCGACGCAGTGATTAGAGAGACACGAGGTGGTACTCAATAGTAGTCCCTTCGGCGCCATTCCCCAGTCTTCGCTGAACAACCCGTGAGGGCACACTTGCGCGTTAGAATAGTTATATACGCGACAGTCAATGGAGCAGGGTTTTTAACGGAACGAAACAAAACGCGATTTTCAATTTTGTTTCATTTATTTCAGCAGAAACAAAACAAAACGAAATCATTCCTGATTATGTTGAATAGAAACAAAACTAAACGGAAACCGAATCCGTCTTTCTTTTCATAAACGAAACTAAACAAAATTCTTGTAATTTTGTTTCGTTGAATATAGTTTCTCAGAATTCATGGTTTAGTTTTGTTTATTCACGGGATAAACAAAACTCAATAATTTTGTTTAGTTTCGTGAATAAACGGAATTCAACAAAACTATTTTCTGATAAATATGTTTTGTTTTGTTTCTTAAAAACAAAACATAAACGAAATCATTCATAATCATGTTGCGATAAACGAAACCAAACAAAACTCTGTATGATTATGTTGAGGGCATACGAAACTAAACATGAACGAAATGTCATTGAACGAAACGAAACAAAAATATTTTTGTTGAGTTCAGTTTATCGAGAACTTTGCCCCGACGAGATCGTATTTGAACGCGGCATTCTTAGGTTAGAGTAATGAAAAAAAATTCCGACACGTTGTGCGGAAAAGTTTCCTTCCCATACTAATTTTCCTAATTCACGGACAGTTTGTCGAAAAAAACAGTTCGATACACGGATGTAAAACCTATCTTTTGCATACTCGTCTTGATTCCGACCTTCGACCATGGCTCAAGTCGCAAACCCATCACTCGGACGCGAAAAAAAGTTTTTCCACCCTTGTATCGGAATGTACTATTCTCCACCCTTGTATCGAAATGTACTATCTTTGCATGAGACATGAAAATGAGGACCTCATTGTAACCGGAATCACGTGTAATCTGATTTCTACTTCAACAGAAACGTATGTGAAAATCGCCTCTGTCATACACCCATCTCAGGAGTAATGCGAGGCTAACAAAAATTGGAAATTCACAAAAACGCACATTTCAGTAAGTGAGGAGTTCCTCCATCTTGTAACAGAGACCGTTGGGAACCCCTATAAACTGTAAGATTCCCCCCCCCCTGTTCCCTCTTCTGACGCCGAAGACAGCTTATCACTAGGATGAAGTGTACTCATTAGAATAATTGTAATACGAGGTTCTTATTTGAATACATGAGAATATCCGTTATTCGACCGCTTAGACGCGGCGGAGCTGCGAAATGGATCACGCGAGTGTCATACCATTGTTTGAGTACTAATTAATCAATGAAAAAGTTACCCGGAAATGTCGTATCAGATTGGAATATCTCGAATTTGCCAACCAGTATCGCTCAAATGCCGAGATTCGCCCATAAGACCCTCACCCTAAGAACTAGAGCTTCTGCGAATAATGATACGTATCGAATAAAGGGTGTTGTTGAGGCGATCGAGCACTCATAATTTCCACCTTCAAACAAAGATAGATGTGTGCAAATGAAGTGAATTAGAATAATGATGAAAGAAGAAGAAAAACATTTTGTTTTGTTCCGTTTAGTTTTGTTTGAGGGAAAAACAAAACAATATAATGCAATCTCGTTTACGTTGACGATAAACAAAACTAAACGAAACGATATGAATGAGAGAACTGCATAAACAAAACTAGACGAAATCATGCGAGTTTTGTTTCGTGTAATATTACGTTAAGCCTTTCTGATTACGTTTAATTTAGTTTCCCTCCAACATAATCAAAAGTAATTTTGTTCACATTTCGTTTCCCAAAAACAAAATTCAACGTATTCAAAATGCCAGAATTTCGTTTAGTTTTGTTTATTGATTTTAAATATTATTAATGTTGTGTTTAGTTTCGTTTATCATCAACGTGAACGAATTTATTTCGTTTCGTTTTGTTTAGCAAATAAACGAAAATTCCGTTGAAAACCCTGCAATGGAGGGAGTGAAGTTGAGGAACCCACGTGCTTGCCGGGGCCACATTCGAAGTTCGACTCTTGCCGCGACTCCGCATGTGCACGCCGCGGAAGTTGCAGCCTGTCAGCAATTGAAGGAGAGTGAGAAACCAATAGTGGTACAAGGACTCGATGCAGCTTGCAGTCATCCTGTTGTTCCCGTCGCAACAACACACGCCTGCCCGAACCAGTACGATCAAGGGAGCAGGGATGGACTGCGATGATTCATCCATCATGTTATTTGAGGAGGAGTCAACACGAGAGCACGTGAGTAATGAATTCAATATCTATATATGATTAGCAAACGCTAGCCTGAGAATTATTAGTTTCAATACCCCCATTGCACGTGAACAATTACCTTGAGACTCTCTCACCAAATTTCAACGTATCATAAAATTGTTGAGAAAAACGAAAATATCGAACTCTATTCAGTTTCAACCGTCTAAAAACATGTTCAATACATGTTCTGACAATTTTACGTAATTTTGAGCAGTTAAGTCCATGAAAAATGAGAATTTAAAAGAATTTTGCGCGATTTCGGGAGGACAGAAATATAAAAAAATTTTCTTCTTTGGCATGAATTTTCCCAAGAACTCCCACTCCGCGACATATTTCCATGTGGTTCACGTAACTACATAGTCACGCGATTTCTTGCATTATTCTGTTGTCATGATCTTTAACAATTCAAAAGGAAGTGAGATCAAAGAAAAAAGGAAATTCAGGAAAATTTTGCGCGATTTCGGGAGGACAAAAATATGAAAAATTGTTTTCCTTGCATGAATTTTTCCAAAAACTCCCAAAAAATTCCCACTCTGTGGCATATGAAGTTTTTCCCGCAAACAGATTATCACGTGAGTATTTGTGTATTCCAAATGTCATTTTGGCGTTCACTCCGCGTCAAAACCTGCACGACGAAGAGAATCGCCCTATGTAGATGCTACTAAGAAACCCAAATCACTCACAAGGGGAGGACCTGACCTTTGGATCACCAATCCCTTCCAAAATTTTTTTACAGTCCTGTGTCACCTAGAATATGAAGAATCCAGGGTAAGTCCGTCGAATGGGCCCTCTGTCCAAAGCTACAAGCAGAAATGAATGAAAATTATACTCTCGTTATGTTTCAATATATGATGGGAAGAACGGCCAAATTGCGAGGCATTCCTTATCGAAGCGAAATTTCTTGACAGAGCTTCCGTCACTCTGATTGTCTGGGGAACATACATCTCCTATAGAGCCACAGAACCATCGGGAAGATATCAAGAACCGAACTTTAATATCATTAATAGTCTCAAATGCAGAGCTGATGGTAGTTTCCATCCTTGTCTCTGCACCGTACTGAATTATTTAAACTGTGAAAAAGATGTGTGATATTAAGTGTGTGTTTCGCCCTGGTCTCCCTCTTGGGCTCGTCAGTGAGACGACGAGAGACCTGTCTCAGACACTATTGTAAATTGGGTGGATTGACATCAAGTTGAAGAATGGTTAACATCGAAATTTTTGTAAAACAACCATAAATTGAGGTTGCTATCTAGTGATAAAGACACGAAGCAGACTCAATATCTAATAACACACACTTAATATCACACATCTTTTTCACAGTTTAAATAATTCAGTACGGTGCAGAGACAAGGATGGAAACTACCATCAGCTCTGCATTTGAGACTATTAATGATATTGTAGATGGTTTCTTGATATCTTCCCGATGGCTCTGTGGCTCTATAGGGGATGTATGTTCCCCAGACAATCAGAGTGAAGGAAGCTCTGTCAAGAAATCTCGCTTTGATAAGGAATGCTTCGCAATTCGGCCGCTCCTCCCATCATATATTGAAACATAGCGAGGGTACAATTTTCATTATTCCACCAAACGACATGAGGCTGTATGAAGTCGTTTACCACTCGAAGCTTAACATCTGCTTCGTGTCTTTATCACTAGATGGCAATCTTAATTCATGGTTGTTTTACAAAAACTTCGATGTTAACCATTCTTTAACCTGATGTCAATCCACCCGATTTACAATAGTGTCTGAGACAGGTCTCTCTTCGTCTCACTGACGAGCCCAAGAGAGAGACCAGGGCGAAACACACACTTAATATCACACATCTTTTTCACAGTTTAAATAATTCAGTATGGTGCAGAGACAAGGATGGAAACTACCATCAGCTCTGCATTTGAGGCTATTAATGATATTGAAGTTGGGTTCTTGAAATCTTCCCGATGGCTCTGTGGCTCTATAGGGAATGTATGTTCCCCAGACAATCAGAGTGACGGAAGCTCTGTCAAGAAATCTCGCTTCGATAACGAATGCCTCGCAATTCGGCCGTTCCTCCTATTATATATACAAGCAGAAATGTTAGCGTTGCCAGTATATCTATATATATCATTCCTCAACATGGGCCTATAAGGGCAAAGTTAATGTCATGGGCTGTAACTTTGAACAGAAGGCCCATTTGACGGAGTCACTGTGGATTCTTCATATTCTAGGTGATACAAAACTGTGAAAAAATTTTTGACAAGATTGGTGATTCAAAGGTCTGGTCCTCCCCTTGTCAGTCAAACGTACTCCTCCACCAGCTCACAGTCTCACGGGGCCCATTTCTGCGAACACAACTGCATACCGAAGGATATCATGCGACGCAATAATTGGAGAGATATGAGGTGGCATCCAATAGTAGTCCCTTCGGCGCCATTCCCCAGTGTCCGCTAAACACCCTGTGCAAGCAGACGTGCGCGTTAGATGAGTTTTATACGCGATAGTCAATGGAGGGAGTGAAGTTGGGAAACCAACGTGCTTGCGGGAGCCTTAATCAAAGTTCGACTTCTGCCGCTACTCCGCACGTGCATGCCGCGGGAGATGCAGCCTCTCAGCAATTGGAGAAAAGTGAGAAACCAATAGTGATACAAGGTCTCGATGCAGCTCGCAGTCATTCTGTTGTTCCCGTTGCAACAACACACGCCTGTTCGAAGCAGTCATAAAAGAGAACAGGGACGGACTGCGATGATTCATCCATCATGTTATTTGAAAAAGGAGTAAACACGAGAGCACGTGAGTAATGAATTCAATATCTTTATATAATTAGCGAACGTTAGCCGAAAAATTCTTAGTTTCAATACCTCGTATCCCACATGTTTGATTATCTTGAGACTTTCTCATCAAATTTGAACGTATCATAGAATTGTTGAGAAAAACGAAAATATCGAACTCTATTCGGTTTCAACTGTCTAGAAACATGATTAATACATGTTTCGAAAATTATTCGTGATTTCGAACGGTTAAGTACATGGAAAATCGAAAATTTCAAAAAATTTTGCGCGATTTCGGGAGGACGAAAAGATAAAAAAAATTTTTTTTGCATGAATTTTCTCAGAATTTCCCCGAAAATCCCCACTTCGCGCATATTCTCACGTGGTTTACGTGAACATAATCACACGATTTCTTGCATTATTCCGTTGTCATAATGTTTAACAATTTGGAGAAAATTGAGATAAAAACAACAAGAATTCAAAAAAATTTCGCGAGATTTCGGCAGGACAAAAATATGGGAAAATTTTTTTCCTTCATCGATTATTCCAAGGATTCCCAAAAAATTTCCACTTTGTGGCATATGAAGTGATTCCCGTGAACACTTAGTCGCGTGAGTTTGTGTCTTCCAAATGTCATTTTGGTGTTCACTCCGCGTCAGAACTCGCACGACGGAGAGAAACGTCTTGTGTAGATCCCAATAAAGAACCCAAATCACTCAGTCAAACACACTCCTCCACCAGCTCGCAGTCTCACGTGGCCCATCGCTGCTAACACAACTGCATACCGAAGAATATCACGCGACGCAATGATTGGAGAGATATGAAGTGGCACTTCGGCGAAATTCCCCAGTCTTCGCTGAACACCCCGTGCAAGCAGACGTGCGCGTTAGATGAGTTATATACGCGATAGTCAATGGAGGGAGTGAAGTTGGGAAACCAACGTGCTTGCGGGAGCCTTAATCAAAGTTCGACTTCTGCCGCTACTCCGCACGTGCATGCCGCGGGAGATGCAGCCTCTCAGCAATTGGAGAAAAGTGAGAAACCAATAGTGATACAAGGTCTCGATGCAGCTCGCAGTCATTCTGTTGTTCCCGTTGCAACAACACACGCCTGTTCGAAGCAGTCATAAAAAAGAACAGGGACGGACTGCGATGATTCATCCATCATGTTATTTGAAAAAGGAGTAAACACGAGAGCACGTGAGTAATGAATTCAATATCTATATATAATTAGCAAACGTTAGCCTGAAAATTCTTAGTTTCAATACCCCGTATCCCACATGTTTGATTATCTTGAGACTTCCCCATTAAATTTGAACGTATCATAAAATTGTGTGAGGAAAACGAGAATATCGGACTCTATCCAGTTTCAACTGTCTGAAAACATGTTCAATACGTGTTTTGACAATCTTACGTAATTTTGAGCAGTTAAGTACATGAAAAATGAAAATTTAAGAAAATTCTCGGCGATTTTGGGAGGACAACAATATAAAAAGATTTCTTTTTGCATGAATTTTCCCGGAGTTTCTCAAAAAATTCCCACTCTGCGGCATATTTCCATGTGGTTCACGTAACCACATAATCACGCGATTTCTTGCATTATTCCGTTGTCATCATTTTCAACAATTCAGAAAAAATTGAGGTGAAGAAAAAACAAGACTTCAAAAAAATTTCCCGCGATTTCGGGAGGACGAAAATATGGACAATTTTTTTTCCTTCATGAATTTCTCCAAAAATTTCCACTTTGTGGCATATGAAGTGATTTCCGTGAACACTTAATCACGTGAGTTTTTGTGTCTTCCAAATGCCATTTTGGCGTTCACTTCTCGTCAAAACTTGCACGACGAAGAGGAACGTCTTGTGTAGATGCTAATAAAGAAATCCAAATCACTCAGTCAATTACACTGCTCCACCAGCTCGCAGTCTTACGTGGCCCATTTCTGCGAACACAACTGCATACCCAAGGATATCACGCGACGCAATAATTGGAGAGATATGATGTGGCACTCGATAGTAGTTTCTTCGGCGCCATTCCCCAGTCTTCGCTGAACTACCCGTGCAAGCAGACGTGCGCGTGAGATGATTCATATACGCGATAGTCAATGGAAGGAGTGAAGTTGGGAAACCCACGTTCAAGCGGGGACCACATTCAAAGTTCGACTCTTGCCGCGACTCCACAAGTGCACGCCGCGGAAGATGCAACCTCTCAGCAATTGAAGAAAAGTGAGAAACCAATAGTGATACACGGTCTCAATGCAGCTTGCAGTCATTCTGTTGTTCCCGTCGCAGCAACACACGCCTGCTCGAACCAGTCATCAAGAGGGGCAGGGACGGACTACGTTGATTCATCCATCGTGTTATTAAAAAAGGAGTCAACACGAGAGCACGTGAGTCATGAATTCAATATCTATATATAATCAGCAAATGTTAGCCTAAGAATTGTTAGTTTCAATACCCCGTATCCCACGTGTTTGACTATCTTGAGACGTTCTCATCAAATTTGAACGGATCATAAAATTGTGTGAGGAAAACGAAAATATCGGACTCTATTCAGTTCCAACTGTGTAAAAACATGTTTAATACATGTTTTGACAATTTTACGGGATTTTGAGCAGTTGAGTACATGGAAAATGAAAATTCCAAAAGTTTTTGCGCGATTTCGGGAGGATAAAAGTATAAAAATATTTTTTTTTGTATGGATTTTCCCAAAAATTCCCACTCTGCGACATATTTCCATGTGGTTTACGTAACCACATAGTCACGTGATTTCTTGCATCATTCTGTTGTCATCATTTGCAGCAATTCGAAAGAAATTAAAATGGAAAAAAACGAAAATTCAAAAAAAATTTCCGCGGTTTCGGGAGGACAAAAATATAAAAAATTCCTTTCCTGCATGAATTTTTCCAAAAACTCTCAAAAAATTCACACTTTGTGACATATTATGATGTGATCTTCATAACTGCATAGTCACGTGAGTTTTCGCATCGCTCCCATTTCATTCTTTCGTTCACTCAGTGTCAAAATTCGCACAACCAAGATCAATGTCAATTATAGCCACTCATGAGAAGCGTAAATGGTTTAATTAATCGCACTCTTCCATCAGCTCAACTAAGAAATGTGAAAAGAGTCTCATAATAACCAATTATGGGCACTAAGCGATATATATTACTAATTATATATAAATGAACTTCATATGTCATCCTAATAATCTCTTGCCCTCAAAACATGTTAACACCCATAACTCAATTTCTAATTCACAGACTCCCAAGACGATGTTCCACTCTAATCAAATACCACGAAGAAAATCAACGAGAGCACAACTTATCGGCCAACGGTGAAAGGGAAAGTGAGAAGGACTAAGGCATACCAGTCCATTCCTCCACCACCAGTAACCCAGAATAAGATCTGAGGAGCAGGAAATCACAATCCATGGTGAGTCGACTTCACTATAGAGCTAATTCAAATCAATTATTATCGACATCACACCCCGCGTTCGATAAGGAATATTCGGATACTATCATGATCTCTATTAGTGTGTCCATTACAGTAGAACTATTCAACACAACACAAAGTCGCGTATTATCATTCTTTTTTATTATGAAATCTTTCATGATCTACGCAATGAATAACGCGATCTCGTGCTCACTTTTGAATCAATTCCAATAACAGTTTTAACCATCGGCTACTTCTTATATATTCACAAACTCTCAATATTCGCGAAAAACTACTTCATGTAACACATTGCATGATCATATCGTACCTTATAAGCTCAATTTATTTGATAATAAGAACTGAGAAGTATATATATCTCAAACATAATCTCTGTCATAAAAAAAACCATTAATCGTTTTCGAACAATCATTCTCTCACGTCAAATGACATTTGACCCTCCATATGTGTACTACACGATACTATAGAAAGCAATACATACACCTGCCAATTCATCATATGAGTTCAAATCTTGAAAATTTCATAATGTATTCTAATTTGTTCTACAGACTAGAATCGATTTGGAGTGTACAAAGGAGAAATCAAAAACATCATCAATTACAAATCATTCAAGGTCGTTTCGATGAGACAACACTGAAGAACTACAACATGATTACTTGTATCACAGCAGAAGGAAGGATGGCGTGTTTGAAGAACAACGAGAAGACCCAACCAAAGTAAGATTGAAGACATCTTTCGAGAAATCATATGTGAGTGCTAAGCTGTGTGATCTTCTAGTACAACTTGAATTTTCGAAATCAAGGAAAGTATATTTCATAATTTAAACCACGATTTCCTAGACAATATATTTAGATGATACGGAATCTTTTTATATCTCACTACAAAAAACATGTTCAATTTCATTATTCATTCAAGAAATCAAATTTTTGAAAATGATTCCAACTTTGAAAATCTCTAATTTTACATTTGTTTGATCACGAATAAAGAGAATCAAAATCGTCTGACAATTCCCAGATAGATCCCAAAAAATTTAGAATTTCCAATACATTTCAGAATTTTTAGAATCAATCCGATCGTTTCCCCGATCGAACTACAAATGACTCACGAATATGCGTATGGGTTCAATATCACTAAAGGAGTTCAAGTCATTTCCTCTTATTTATTAGAAATCGAATATTCTCGCATTAATCTCTCGGCATAGAATCCGATTCAGAGCTTTCCTCACGAGAAAAATATCGTATCATCCTCGTCACACATGCTCAAAAAATACCAAACCAAACTTTTACGAGTTGCAACAGCACATAATGCCTTGGCTCATATGGGAGTTGGGTTTCTCATTGCCGAGTGCAACAGAGTAGGACTCCCTGCTGCTCAGCTATTGTAAAACAACAAGAGAACACTGACACTACTCTTCTGAAACATGTTGCTGGATTTCCTCTGATCTGAGCATCGCTCTGGCCCCGACACTGGGAGCCCAGATCGACGTGTCAGTCTCATCTGATCATGTTCCCTTCAACCTCTGTGATGAAGAGCTACATCTTCACTCTGAACATGAAACACTCCACAGTTTCAACTCAATCTCACATCATAAACGAGAAACGAGGATGATGAATATTGAAATCATTCCATTGAATCGAAGAATTCTCGAAAATTCGAATCTTTCAACGTAAATACTAAAAAATAGTATGAAAACGAGAAAAATTCCCTGATAACTATTCTGTAGCAATTTTTCTCAATGATCGCGTATCAGAGACCATCACAATACATCAATTCAATTCTCCCTTCACGGATGCAGTGGTCAGATGATATCGGATTCATCCGCAAACGTATTTTTTAAATGAATTCTTCATGAAGATCTCGCCAGTAAGCGATTAGATTGAGAGCGAATCGAGAACGTGATTCAAGTTGGAATTTTGTGAAATAATGAAATTTTGATCTCATCATTTGAGGAAAATTTATCGAATAAGGCATTAGGCTCCAGTGGATCACCAAGTCACAACATAGTTAGCTAAGATAGATATATATTCTACAATCGTGATACTCATATTATATTCTCTAGTATAGTATTAATCTGATTGGTTATCATATTGTATGAATTCATGAATCTCATAAAATTGAATAAAAAATTATGTAGTTCGGGGAAAGTCCCGAAATGCACCTTTTTGTGTCCACCCACTCCCTCTAACACAAGAATCCCCAAAAACATATACGATTCAAATCGATGATCTGCAATCGATCTTTCCATTTCGTAAAGTCATTCAAGCTTAATTTTCATGATAATAACGTACAGATAATTTACAGGATTGTATATGAATCCAATATCACTTGAAAGAATGGGGTGATTCTTCTCATCTTATCAGAAAGAATGGTTACCGTTAATCTTGTACCATGAAGTCCAGTCTCAACCTTTCCTTAGAAAGAGAATATCGAATCATCTTCGTCACACATGCTCAAAAAATACCACACCACACTTCCACGAGTTGCAACAGCACATAATGCTTTGGCTCATAAGGGAGTTGGGTTTCGCATCCCCGAGTGCGACAGAGTGTGACCGAAACTCTACAGGACCTTAGATCAAGTAGGTATGTACCATTGATAATGCCCAGAGAATTTATTCCCAGTCAGCGACCTCGGCTATGGGGCCCAAAACAGGGCAAAATCGAGCTTTGAGCAGTTATCTGCCCAGCTATGACGCCACTGTGGGTTGTAGGATGTTCCAGTGAACCACGAAACTCTACAGAACCTTAGATTGAGTAGTTATGTACCATCGATGATGCCCAGAGAATTCATTACCAGTCAGCACCCTCGGCTACGAGGCCCAATACAGGGCAAAATTGAGCTTTGAGCAGTTATCTGCGCAGTTATGACGCCACTGTGGGATGTACGATGTTTCAATGGAACCGAAACTCTACAGAACCTTAGATTAAGTAGTCATGAACAATTGATGATGCCCAGAGAATTTGTTACCAGTGAGCACCCTCGGCTATGGGGCCCAAAACAGGGCGAAATCGAGCTTCGAGCAGGTATCTGCGCAGTTATGACGCCACTGTGGGTTGTAGGATGTTCCAATGGACCCGAAACTCTACAGAACCTTAGATCAAGTAGGTATGTACCATTGATGATGCCCAGAGAATTTATCACCAGTCAGCACCCTCGCCTACGGGGCCCAATACAGGGCATGATTGAGCTTTGAGCAGTTATCTGCGCAGTTATGACGCCACTGTGGGATGTAGGATGTTCCAATGGACCCGAAACTCTACAGAACCTTAGATGGAGTGGTTATAAACCATTGATGATGCCCAGAGAAATCATTACGAGTCAGCAACCTCGGCTATGGGGCCCAATACAGGGCGAAATCGAGCTTTGAGCAGTTATCGGCGCATTTATGACGCCACTGTGGGTTGTATGATGTTCCAATGAACCCGAAACTCTACAAAATCTTAGATCAAGTGGTTATGTCCCGTTGATGATGCCCAGAGGAACTATTACCAGTCAGCACCCTCGGCTACGGGGCCCAATACAGGGCACAATTGAGCTTTGAGCAGTTATCTGCATAGTTATGACGCCACTGTGAGTTGTAGGATGTTCCAATGGACCCGAAACTCTACAGAACATTAGATCAAGTGGTTATGTACCGTTGATGATGCTCAGAGAATTCATTACCAGTCAGCACCCTCGGCTATGGGGCCCAAAACAGGGCGAAATCGAGCTTCGAGCAGGTATCTGCGCAGTTATGACGCCACTGTGGGTTGTAGGATGTTCCAATGGACCCGAAACTCTACAGAACCTTAGATCAAGTAGGTATGTACCATTGATGATGCCCAGAGAATTTATCACCAGTCAGCACCCTCGCCTACGGGGCCCAATACAGGGCATGATTGAGCTTTGAGCAGTTATCTGCGCAGTTATGACGCCACTGTGGGATGTAGGATGTTCCAATGGACCCGAAACTCTACAGAACCTTAGATGGAGTGGTTATAAACCATTGATGATGCCCAGAGAAATCATTACGAGTCAGCAACCTCGGCTATGGGGCCCAATACAGGGCGGAATCGAGCTTTGAGCAGTTATCTGCGCAATTATGACGCCACTGTGGGTTGTAGGATGTTCCAATGGACCCGAAACTCCACAGAACCTTAGATCAAGTAGTTATGTACCGTTGATGATGCTCAGAGAACTCATTACCAGTCAGCACCCTCGGCTATGGGGCCCAAAACAGGGCAAAATCGAGCTTTGAGCAGTTATCTGCACAGTTATGACGCCACTGTGGGTTGGAGGATGTTCCGATGGACCCGAAAATCTACAGAACCTTAGATCAAGTGGTTATGTACCATTGATGATGCCCAGAGAATTTGTTACCAGTAAACACCCTCGGCTATGGGGCCCAAAACAGGGCGAAATCGAGCTTTGAGCTGTTATCTGCGCAGTTATGACGCCACTGTGGGTTGGAGAATGTTCCAATGGACCCGAAACTGTACAGAATCTCAGATTGATGAGTAATGTACCATTGATGATGCCCAGAGAATTTGTTAACAGTAAACACCCTCGGCTATGGGGCCCAAAACAGGGCAAAATCGAGCTTTGAGCAGTTTTCCGCCCAGTTATGACGCCCTTGTGGGTTGGAGGATGTTCCAATGGACCCGAAACTCTACCGAACCTTAGTTGCGGCGGTTACGAACCATTGATGATGCCAAGAGAATTTATCACCAGTCAGCACCCTCGGCTATGGAGCCCAAAACCGGGCGAAATCGAGCTTCGAGCAGGTATCTGCGCAGTTATGACGCCACTGTGGGTTGTAGGATGTTCCAATGGACCCCAAACTCCACAGAACCTTAGATTAAGTAGTTATATACCATTGATGATGACCAGAGAATTTGTTACCAGTAAACACCCTCGGCTATGGGGCCCAAAACAGGGCAAAATCGAGCTTTGAGCAGTTATCTGCGCAGTTATGACGCCACTGTGGGTTGGAGAATGTTCCAATGGACCCGAAACTGTACAGAACCTTAGATTGATTAGCGATGTACCATGGATGATGCCCAGAGAATTTGTTACCAGTAAACACCCCCGGCTATGGGGCCCAAAACAGGGCAAAATCGAGCTTTGAGCAGTTATCTGCCCAATTATGACGCCCATGTGGGTTGGAGGATGTTCCAATGGACCCGAAACTCTACAGAACCTTAGTTGCGGCGGTTATGAACCATTGATGATGCCAAGAGAATTTATTACCAGTCAGCACCCTCGGCTATGGGGCCCAAAACCGGGCGAAATCGAGCTTCGAGCAGGTATCTGCGCAGTTATGACGCCACTGTGGGTTGTAGGATGTTCCAATGGACCCGGAACTCTACAGAACCTTAGATCAAGTAGTGATGTACCGTTGATGATGCTCAGAGAATTCATTACCAGTCAGCACCCTCGGCTATGGGGCCCAAAACAGGGCAAAATCGAGCTTTGAGAAGTTATCTGCACAGTTATGACGCCACTGTGGGTTGGAGGATGTTCCAATGGACCCGAAACTCTACAGAACCTTAGATCAAGTAGGTATGTACCATTGATGATGCCCAGAGAATTTATCACCAGTCAGCACCCTCGCCTACGGGGCCCAATACAGGGCAAAATTGAGCTTTGAGCAGTTATCTGCGCTGTTATGACGCCACTGTGGGATGTAGGATGTTCCAATGGACCCGCAACTCTACAGAACCTTAGATGGAGTGGTTATAAACCATGAATGATGCCCAGAGAAATCATTACCAGTCAGCAACCTCGGCTATGGGGCCCAATACAGGGCGAAATCGAGCTTTGAGCAGTTATCTGCGCATTTATGTCGCCACTGTGGGTTGGAGGATGTTCCAATGGACCCGAAACTCTACAGAACCTTAGATGAAGTAGGGATGTACCACTGATAATGCCCAGAGAATTTATTTCCAGTCAGCACCCTCGGCTATGGGGCCCAAAACAGGACAAAATCGAGCTTTGAGCAGTTATCTGCGCAGTTATGACGCCACTGTGGGATGTAGGATGTTCCAATGGACCCGAAACTCTACAGAACCTTAGATGAAGTAGTTATGTACCATTGATGATGCCCAGAGAATTTATTACCAGTCAGCATCTTCGGCTACGGGGCCCGATACAGGGCAAAATTGAGCTTTGAGCAGTTATCTGCGCAGTTATGACGCCACTGTGGGATGTAGGATGTTCCAATGGACCCGAAACTCTACAGAACCTCAGATCAAGTGGTTATGTACCGTTGTTGATGCTCAGAGCATTCATTACCAGTCAGCACCCTCGGCTATGGGGCCCAAAACAGGGCAAAATCGAGCTTTGAGCAGTTATCTGCACAGTTATGACGCCACTGTGGGTTGGAGGATGTTCCAATGGACCCGAAAATCTACAAAACCTCAGATGAAGTGGTTATGTACCATTGATGATGCCCAGAGAATTTGTTACCACTAAACACCCTCGGCTATGGGGCCCAAAACAGAGCGAAAACGAGCTTTGAGCAGTTATCTGCGCAGTTATGACGCCACTGTGGGTTGGAGAATGTTCCAATGGACCCGAAACTGTACAGAACCTCAGATTGATTAAAAATGTACCATTGGTGATGCCCAGAGAATTTGTTACCAGTAAACACCCTCGACTATGGGGCCCAAAACAAGGCAAAATCGAGCTTTGAGCAGTTATCTGCCCAGTTATGACGCCCTTGTGGGTTGGAGGATGTTCCAATGGACCCGAAACTCTACAGAACTTTAGTTGCGGCGGTTACGAACCATTGATAATGCCGAGAGAATTTATTACCAGTCAGCACCCTCGGCTATGGGGCCCAAAACCGGGCGAAATCGAGCTTCGAGCAGGTATCTGCGCAGTTATGACGCCACTGTGGGTTGTAGGATTTTCCAATGGACCCGAAACTCTACCGAACCTTAGATCAAGTGGTGATGAACCATTGATGATGCCAAGAGAATTCATTACCAGTCAGCACCCTCGGCTATGGTGCCCAAAACCGGGCGAAATCGAGTTTCGAGCAGGTATCTGCGCAGTTATGACGCCACTGTGGGTTGTAGGATGTTCCAACGGACCCGAAACTCTACAGAACCTTAGATCAAGTGGTTATGTAACGTTGATGATGCTCAGAGGATTCATTCCCAGTCAGCACCCTCGGCTATGGGGCCCAAAACCGGGCGAAATCGAGCTTCGAGCAGGTATCTGCGCAGTTATGACGCCACTGTGGGTTGTAGGATGTTCCAATGGACCCCAAACTCCACAGAACCTTAGATTGAGTAGTGATGTACCATTGATGATGCCCAGAGGATTTATACCAGTCAGCACCCTCGGCTACGGGGCCCAATACAGGGCAAAATTGAGCTTTGAGCAGTTATCTGCGCAGTTATGACGCCACTGTGGGATGTAGGATGTTCCAATGGACCCGAAACTCTACACAACCTTAGATGGAGTGGTTATGAACCATCGATGATGCCCAGAGGATCCATTACCAGTCAGCACCCTCGGCTATGGGGCCCAGAACAGGGCAAAATCGAGCTCTGAGCAGTTATCTGCCCAGTTATGACGCCACTATGGGTTGGAGGATGTTCCAATGGACCCGAAACTCTACAGAACCTCAAATGAAGTGGAAATGTACCATTGATGATGCCCAGAGAATTTATTCCCAGTCAGCACCCTAGGCTATGGGGCCCAAAACAGGGCAAAATCGAGCTTTGAGCAGTTATCTGCCCAATTACGACGCCCATGTGGGTTGGAGGATGTTCCAATGGACTCGAAACTCTACAGAACCTTAGTGTCGGCGGTTATAAACCATTGATGATGCTCAGAGAATTCATTACCAGTCAGCACCCTCGGCTATGGGGCCCAAAACAGGGCAAAATCGAGCTATGAGCAGTTATCTGCGCAGCTATGACGCCACTGTGGGTTGGAGAATGTTCCAATGGACCCGAAACTGTACAGAACCTCAGATTGATTAGCGATGTACCATGGATGATGCCCAGAAAATTTGTTACCAGTAAACACCCTCGGCTATGGGGCCCAAAACAGGGCAAAATCGAGCTTTGAGCAGTTATCTGCCCAATTATGACGCCCATGTGGGTTGGAAGATGTTCCAATGGACTCGAAACTCTACAGAACCTTAGTGTCGGCGGTTATGAACCATTGATGATGCTCAGAGAATTCATTACCAGTCAGCACCCTCGGCTATGGGGCCCAAAACCGGGCAAAATCGAGCTTTGAGCAGTTATCTGCCCAGTTATGACGCCACTATGGGTTGGAGGATGTTCCAATGGACCCGGAACTCTACAGAACCTTAGATCAAGTAGTTATGTACCGTTGATGATGCTCAGAGAATTCATTACCAGTCAGCACCTTCGGCTATGGGGCCCAAAACAGGGCAAAATCGAGCTTTGAGAAGTTATCTGCACAGTTATGACGCCACTGTGGGTTGGAGGATGTTCCAATGGACCCGAAACTCTACAGAACCTTAGATCAAGTAGGTATGTACCATTGATGATGCCCAGAGAATTTATCACCAGTCAGCACCCTCGCCTACGGGGCCCAATACAGGGCAAAATTGAGCTTTGAGCAGTTATCTGCGCTGTTATGACGCCACTGTGGGATGTAGGATGTTCCAATGGACCCGCAACTCTACAGAACCTTAGATGGAGTGGTTATAAACCATGAATGATGCCCAGAGAAATCATTACCAGTCAGCAACCTCGGCTACGGGGCCCAATACAGGGCGAAATCGAGCTTTGAGCAGTTATCTGCGCATTTATGTCGCCACTGTGGGTTGGAGGATGTTCCAATGGACCCGAAACTCTACAGAACCTTAGATGAAGTAGGGATGTACCACTGATAATGCCCAGAGAATTTATTTCCAGTCAGCACCCTCGGCTATGGGGCCCAAAACAGGACAAAATCGAGCTTTGAGCAGTTATCTGCGCAGTTATGACGCCACTGTAAGATGTAGGATGTTCCAATGGACCCGAAACTCTACAGAACCTTAGATGGAGTGGTTATGAACCATCGATGATGCCCAGAGAATTCATTGCCAGTCAGCACCCTCGGCTATGGGGCCCAGAACAGGGCAAAATCATGCTTTGAGCAGTTATCTGCCAGTTATGACGCCACTATGGGTTGGAGGATGTTCCAATGGACCCGAAACTCTACAGAACCTTAGATCAAGTAGGTATGTACCATTGATGATGCCCAGAGAATTTATTCCCAGTCAGCACCCTAGGCTATGGGGCCTAAAACAGGGCAAAATCGAGCTTTGAGCAGTTATCTGCCCAGTTATGACGCCACTATGGGTTGGAGGATGTTCAAAGGGACCCGAAACTCTACAGAACCTTAGATCAAGTAGGTATGTACCATTGATGATGCCCAGAGAATTTATTCCTAGTAAGCGACCTCGGCTATGGGGCCCAGAACAGGGCGAAATGGAGCTTTGAGCAGTTATCTGCCCAGTTATGACGCCACTGTGGGTTGGAGGATGTTCCAATGGACCCGAAACTCTACAGAACCTTGGATCAAGTGGTCATGTACCGTTGATGATGCCCAGAGGAACTATTACCAGTCAGCACCCTCGGCTAAGGGGCCCAATACAGGGCAAAATTGAGCTTTGAGCAGTTATCTGCGCAGTTATGACGCCACTGTGGGATGCATGATGTTCCAATGGACCCGA
The DNA here is from genome assembly GCA_029851415.1 of Eretmocerus hayati. Classification (NCBI taxonomy): domain Eukaryota; kingdom Metazoa; phylum Arthropoda; class Insecta; order Hymenoptera; family Aphelinidae; genus Eretmocerus; species Eretmocerus hayati. Next base: position 48,829,820 of record CM056744.1, read on the forward strand.
AACTCTACAGAACCTTAGATGGAGTGGTTATGAACCATTGATGATGCCCAGAGAATTTATCACCAGTCAGCACCGTCGCCTACGGGGCCCAATACAGGGCAAAATTGAGCTTTGAGCAGTTATGTGCGCTGTTATGACGCCACTGTGGGATGTAAAAGGTTCCAATGGACCCGCAACTCTACAGAACCTTAGATGGAGTCGCTATAAACCATGAATGATGCCCAGAGAAATCATTACCAGTCAGCAACCTCGGCTATGGGGCCCAATAGAGGGCGAAATCGAGCTTTGAGCAGTTATCTGCGCATTTATGACGCCACTGTGGGTTGGAGGATGTTCCAATGGACCCGCAACTCTACAGAACCTTAGATGGAGTGGTTATGAACCATGAATGATGCCCAGAGAAATCAATACCAGTCAGCAACCTCGGCTATGGGGCCCAATACAGGGCGAAATCGAGCTTTGAGCAGTTATCTGCGCATTTATGACGCCGCTGTGGGTTGTAGGATGTTCCAATGGACCCGAAACTCTACAGAACCTTAGATGAAGTAGTTATGTACCATTGATGATGCCCAGAGAATTTATAACCAGTCAGCATCCTCGGCTACGGGGCCCAATACAGGGCAAAATTGAGCTTTGAGCAGTTATCTGCGCAGTTATGACGCCACTGTGGGATGTAGGATGTTCCAATGGACCCGAAACTCTACAGAACCTTAGATGAAGTAGTTATGTACCATTGATGATGCCCAGAGAATTTATTACCAGTCAGCATCCTCGGCTACGGGGCCCAATACAGGGCAAAATTGAGCTTTGAGCAGTTATCTGCGCAGTTATGACGCCACTGTGGGATGTAGGATGTTCCAATGGACCCGAAACTCTACAGAACCTCAGATCAAGTGGTTATGTACCGTTGTTGATGCTCAGAGAATTCATTACCAGTCAGCACCCTCGGCTATGGGGCCCAAAACAGGGCAAAATCGAGCTTTGAGCAGTTATCTGCACAGTTATGACGCCACTGTGGGTTGGAGGATGTTCCAATGGACCCGAAAATCTACAAAACCTCAGATTAAGTGGTTATGTACCATTGATGATGCCCAGAGAATTTGTTACCACTAAACACCCTCGGCTATGGGGCCCAAAACAGAGCGAAAACGAGCTTTGAGCAGTTATCTGCGCAGTTATGACGCCACTGTGGGTTGGAGAATGTTCCAATGGACCCGAAACTGTACATAACCTCAGATTGATTAAGAATGTACCATTGGTGATGCCCAGAGAATTTGTTACCAGTAAACACCCTCGACTATGGGGCCCAAAACAAGGCAAAATCGAGCTTTGAGCAGTTATCTGCCCAGTTATGACGCCCTTGTGGGTTGGAGGATGTTCCAATGGACCCGAAACTCTACAGAACTTTAGTTGCGGCGGTTACGAACCATTGATGATGCCGAGAGAATTTATTACCAGTCAGCACCCTCGGCTATGGGGCCCAAAACCGGGCGAAATCGAGCTTCGAGCAGGTATCTGCGCAGTTATGACGCCACTGTGGGTTGGAGGATGTTTCAACGGACCCGAAACTCTACAGAACCTTAGATCAAGTGGTTATGTAACGTTGATGATGCTCAGAGGATTCATTACCAGTCAGCACCCTCGGCTATGGGGCCCAAAACCGGGCGAAATCGAGCTTCGAGCAGGTATCTGCACAGTTATGACGCCACTGTGGGTTGTAGGATGTTCCAATGGACCCCAAACTCCACAGAACCTTAGATTAAGTAGTTATGTACCATTGATGATGCCCAGAGGATTTATACCAGTCAGCACCCTCGGCTACGGGGCCCGATACAGGGCAAAATTGAGCTTTGAGCAGTTATCTGCGCAGTTATGACGCCACTGTGAGATGTAGGATGTTCCAATGGACCCGAAACTCTACACAACCTTAGATGGAGTGGTTATGAACCATCGATGATGCCCAGAGGATCCATTACCAGTCAGCACCCTCGGCTATGGGGCCCAGAACAGGGCAAAATCGAGCTCTGAGCAGTTATCTGCCCAGTTATGACGCCACTATGGGTCGGAGGATGTTCCAATGGACCCGAAACTCTACAGAACCTCAAATGAAGTGGATATGTACCATTGATGTTGCCCAGAGAATTTATTCCCAGTCAGCACCCTAGGCTATGGGGCCCAAAACAGGGCAAAATCGAGCTATGAGCAGTTATCTGCGCAGTTATGACGCCACTGTGGGTTGGAGAATGTTCCAATGGACCCGAAACTGTACAGAACCTCAGATTGATTGGCGATGTACCATGGATGATGCCCAGAAAATTTGTTACCAGTAAACACCCTCGGCTATGGGGCCCAAAACAGGGCAAAATCGAGCTTTGAGCAGTTATCTGCCCAATTACGACGCCCATGTGGGTTGGAGGATGTTCCAATGGACTCGAAACTCTACAGAACCTTAGTGTCGGCGGTTATAAACCATTGATGATGCTCAGAGAATTCATTACCAGTCAGCACCCTCGGCTATGGGGCCCAAAACAGGGCAAAATCGAGCTATGAGCAGTTATCTGCGCAGCTATGACGCCACTGTGGGTTGGAGAATGTTCCAATGGACCCGAAACTGTACAGAACCTCAGATTGATTAGCGATGTACCATGGATGATGCCCAGAAAATTTGTTACCAGTAAACACCCTCGGCTATGGGGCCCAAAACAGGGCAAAATCGAGCTTTGAGCAGTTATCTGCCCAATTATGACGCCCATGTGGGTTGGAGGATGTTCCAATGGACTCGAAACTCTACAGAACCTAAGTGTCGGCGGTTATGAACCATTGATGATGCTCAGAAAATTCATCACCAGTCAGCACCCTCGGCTATGGGGCTCAAAACCGGGCAAAATCGAGCTTTGAGCAGTTATCTGCCCAGTTATGACGCCACTATGGGTTGGAGGATGTTCCAATGGACCCGGAACTCTCCAGAACCTTAGATCAAGTAGTTATGTACCGTTGATGATGCTCAGAGAATTCATTACCAGTCAGCACCCTCGGCTATGGGGCCCAAAACAGGGCAAAATCGAGCTTTGAGAAGTTATCTGCACAGTTATGACGCCACTGTGGGTTGGAGGATGTTCCAATGGACCCGAAACTCTACAGAACCTTAGATCAAGTAGGTATGTACCATTGATGATGCCCAGAGAATTTATCACCAGTCAGCACCCTCGCCTACGGGGCCCAATACAGGGCAAAATTGAGCTTTGAGCAGTTATCTGCGCTGTTATGACGCCACTGTGGGATGTAGGATGTTCCAATGGACCCGCAACTCTACAGAACCTTAGATGGAGTGGTTATAAACCATGAATGATGCCCAGAGAAATCATTACCAGTCAGCAACCTCGGCTATGGGGCCCAATACAGGGCGAAATCGAGCTTTGAGCAGTTATCTGCGCATTTATGACGCCACTGTGGGTTGGAGGATGTTCCAATGGACCCGAAACTCTACAGAACCTTAGATGAAGTAGGGATGTACCACTGGTAATGCCCAGAGAATTTATTTCCAGTCAGCACCCTCGGCTATGGGGCCCAAAACAGGACAAAATCGAGCTTTGAGCAGTTATCTGCGCAGTTATGACGCCACTGTAAGATGTAGGATGTTCCAATGGACCCGAAACTCTACAGAACCTTAGATGGAGTGGTTATGAACCATCGATGATGCCCAGAGAATTCATTGCCAGTCAGCACCCTCGGCTATGGGGCCCAGAACAGGGCAAAATCATGCTTTGAGCAGTTATCTGCCAGTTATGACGCCACTATGGGTTGGAGGACGTTCCAATGGACCCGAAACTCTACAGAACCTTAGATCAAGTAGGTATGTACCATTGATGATGCCCAGAGAATTTATTCCCAGTCAGCACCCTCGGCTATTGGGCCCAAAACAGGGCAAAATCGAGCTTTGAGCAGTTATCTGCCCAGTTATGACGCCACTATGGGTTGGAGGATGTTCAAAGGGACCCGAAACTCTACAGAACCTTAGATCAAGTAGGTATGTACCATTGATGATGCCCAGAGGATTTATTCCCAGTAAGCGACCTCGGCTATGGGGCCCAGAACAGGGCGAAATGGAGCTTTGAGCAGTTATCTGCCCAGTTATGACGCCACTGTGGGTTGGAGGATGTTCCAATGGACCCGAAACTCTACAGAACCTTGGATCAAGTGGTCATGTACCGTTGATGATGCCCAGAGGAACTATTACCAGTCAGCACCCTCGGCTACGGGGCCCAATACAGTGCAAAATTGAGATTTGAGCAGTTATCTGCGCAGTTATGACGCCACTGTGGGATGTATGATGTTCCAATGGACCCGAAACTCTACAGAACCTTAGATGGAGTGGTGATGAACCATTGATGATGCCCAGAGAATTCATTACCAGTCAGCATCCTCGGCTATGGGGCCCAATACAGGGCGAAATGGAGCTTTGAGCAGTTATCGGCGCATTTATGACGCCACTGTGGGTTGTATGAAGTTCCAATGGACCCGAAACTCTACAAAATCTTAGATCAAGTGGTTATGTACCGTTGATGATGCCCAGAGGAACTATTACCAGTCAGCACCCTCGGCTATGGGGCCCAAAACAGGGCAAAATCGAGCTTTGAGCAGTTATCTGCACAGTTATGACGCCACTGTGGGTTGGAGGATGTTCCAATGGACCCGAAACTCTACAGAACCTTAGATCAAGTAGGAATGTACCATTGATGATGCCCAGAGAATTTATCACCAGTCAGCACCGTCGCCTACGGGGCCCAATAGAGGGCAAAATTGAGCTTTGAGCAGTTATGTGCGCTGTTATGACACCACTGTGGGATGTAGGAGGTTCCAATGGACCCGCAACTCTACAGAACCTTAGATGGAGTGGTTATAAACCATGAATAATGCCCAGAGAAATCATTACCAGTCAGTAACCTCGGCTATGGGGCCCAATAGAGGGCGAAATCGAGCTTTGAGCAGTTATCTGCGCATTTATGACGCCACTGTGGGTTGGAGGATGTTCCAATGGACCCGCAACTCTACAGAACCTTAGATGGAGTGGTTATAAACCATGAATGATGCCCAGAGAAATCATTACCAGTCAGCAACCTCGGCTATGGGGCCCAATACAGGGCGAAATCGAGCTTTGAGCAGTTATCTGCGCATTTATGACGCCGCTGTGGGTTGTAGGATGTTCCAATGGACCCGAAACTCTACAGAACCTTAGATGAAGTAGTTATGTACCATTGATGATGCCCAGAGAATTTATTACCAGTCAGCATCCTCGGCTACGGGGCCCAATACAGGGCAATATTGAGCTTTGAGCAGTTATCTGCGCAGTTATGACGCCACTGTGGGATGTAGGATGTTCCAATGGACCCGAAACTCTACAGAACCTCAGATCAAGTGGTTATGTACCGTTGTTGATGCTCAGAGAATTCATTACCAGTCAGCACCCTCGGCTATGGGGCCCAAAACAGGGCAAAATCGAGCTTTGAGCAGTTATCTGCACAGTTATGACGCCACTGTGGGTTGGAGGATGTTCCAATGGACCCGAAAATCTACAAAACCTTAGATTAAGTAGTTATGTACCATTGATGATGCCCAGAGAATTTGTTACCACTAAACACCCTCGGCTATGGGGCCCAAAACAGAGCGAAAACGAGCTTTGAGCAGTTATCTGCGCAGTTATGACGCCACTGTGGGTTGGAGAATGTTCCAATGGACCCGAAACTGTACAGAACCTCAGATTGATTAAAAATGTACCATTGGTGATGCCCAGAGAATTTGTTACCAGTAAACACCCTCGGCTATGGGGCCCAAAACAAGGCAAAATCGAGCTTTGAGCAGTTATCTGCCCAGTTATGACGCCCTTGTGGGTTGGAGGATGTTCCAATGGACCCGAAACTCTACAGAACCTTAGTTGCGGCGGTTACGAACCATTGATGATGCCGAGAGAATTTATTACCAGTCAGCACCCTCGGTTATGGGGCCCAAAACCGGGCGAAATCGAGCTTTGAGCAGTTATCTGCCCAGTTATGACGCCACTATGGGTTGGAGGATGTTCCAATGGACCCGAAACTCTACAGAACCTTAGATCAAGTAGGTATGTACCATTGATAATGCCCAGAGAATTTATTCCCAGTCAGCACCCACGGCTATGGGGCCCAAACCAGGGCAAAATCGAGCTTCGAGCAGTTATCTGCGCAGTTATGACGCCACTGTGGGTTGTAGGATGTTCCAACGGACCCGAAACTCTACAGAACCTTAGATCAAGTGGTTATGTACCGTTGATGATGCTCAGAGAATTCATTACCAGTCAGCACCCTCGGCTATGGGGCCCAAAACGGGGCGAAATCGAGCTTCGAGCAGGTATCTGCGCAGTTATGACGCCACTGTGGGTTGTAGGATGTTCCAATGGACCCGAAACTGTACACAACCTTAGGTTGATTAATTATGTACTATTGCTGATGCCCAGAGGATCTATTACCAGTCAGCACCCTCGGCTATGGGGCCCAAAACAGGGCCAAATCGAGCTTTGAGCAGTTATCTGCCCAGTTATGACGCCACTGTGGGTTGTAGGATGTTCCAGTGTACCGCGAAACTCTACAGAACCTTAGACTAAGTAGTTATGTACCATAGCTGATGCCCAGAGAATTTATTACCAGTCAGCACCCTCGGCTACGAGGCCCAATACCGGGCAAAATTGAGCTTCGAGCAGTTATCTGCGCAGTTATGACGCCACTGTGGGATGTAGGATGTTCCAATGGACCCGAAACTCTACAGAACCTTAGATTAAGTAGTTATGAACCATTGATGATGCCTAGAGAATTCTTTACCAGTAAGCACCCTCGGCTATGGGGCCCAAAACAGGGCGAAATCGAGCTTTGAGCAGTTATCTGCGCAGTTATGACGCCACTGTGGGTTGTAGGATGTTCCAATGGACCTGATACTCTATTAAACCACGAATCAACTGGTCATGTACCGTTGTTGATGCCCAGAGAATTGATTCCCAGTCAGCACCCTCGGCTATGGGGCCCAGAACAGGGCAATATCGAGCTTTGAGCAGTTATCTGCCCAGTTATGACGCCACTGTGGGTTGTAGGATGTTCCAGTGTACCGCGAAACTCTACAGAACCTTAGACTAAGTAGTTATGTACCATAGCTGATGCCCAGAGAATTTATTACCAGTCAGCACCCTCGGCTACGAGGCCCAATACCGGGCAAAATTGAGCTTTGAGCAGTTATCTGCGCAGTTATGACGCCACTGTGGGATGTAGGATGTTCCAATGGACCCGAAACTCTACAGAACCTTAGATTAAGTAGTTATGAACCATTGATGATGCCTAGAGAATTCTTTACCAGTAAGCACCCTCGGCTATGGGGCCCAAAACAGGGCGAAATCGAGCTTTGAGCAGTTATCTGCGCAGTTATGACGCCACTGTGGGTTGTAGGATGTTCCAATGGACCTGATACTCTATTAAACCACGAATTAACTGGTCATGTACCGTTGTTATGCCCAGAGAATTGATTCCCAGTCAGCACCCTCGGCTATGGGGCCCAGAACAGGGCAAAATCGAGCTTTAGCAGTTATCTGCCCAGTTATGACGCCACTATGGGTTGGAGGATGTTCCAATGGACCCGAAACTCTACAGAACCTTAGATCAAGTAGGTATGTACCATTGATAATGCCCAGAGAATTTATTCCCAGTCAGCACCCACGGCTATGGGGCCCAAACCAGGGCAAAATCGAGCTTCGAGCAGTTATCTGCCCAGTTATGACGCCACTGTGGTTTCGGGGATGTTCCAATGGACCCGGAACTCTACTGAACCATAAATCAGATGGTTTTGTACCGTTGATGATGCCCAGAGGATTCATTACCAGTCAGCACCCTCGGCTATGGGGCCCAAAACAGGGCAAAATCGAGCTTTGAGCAGTTATCCGCCCAGTTATGACGCCACTGTGGGTTGGAGAATGTTCCAATGGACCCGAAACTGTACAGAACCTTGGATTGATTAGTTATGTACCATTGATGATGCCGAGAGAATCTATTACCAGTCAGCACCCTCGACTATGGGGCCCAAAACAGGGCAAAATCGAGCTTTGAGCAGTTATCTGCCCAGTTATGACGCCACTATGGGTTGGAGGATGTTCCAATGGACCCGAAACTCTACAGAACCTTAGATCAAGTAGGTATGTACCATTGATAATGCCCAGAGAATTTATTCCCAGTCAGCACCCACGGCTATGGGGCCCAAACCAGGGCAAAATCGAGCTTCGAGCAGTTATCTGCCCAGTTATGACGCCACTGTGGGTTGGGGGATGTTCCAATGGACCCGGAACTCTACAGAACCATGAATCAGATGGTTTTGTACCGTTGATGATGCCCAGAGGATTCATTACCAGTCAGCACCCTCGGCTATGGGGCCCAAAACAGGGCAAAATCGAGCTTTGAGCAGTTATCTGCCCAGTTATGACGCCACTGTGGGTTGGAGAATGTTCCAATGGACCCGAAACTGTACAGAACCTTGGATTGATTAGTTATGTACCATTGATGATGCCGAGAGAATCTATTACCAGTCAGCACCCTCGACTATGGGGCCCAAAACAGGGCGAAATCGAGCTTTGAGCAGTTATCTGCGCAGTTATGACGCCACTGTGGGTTGTAGGATGTTCCAATGGACCTGATACTCTACAAAACCAGAGATCAAATGGTCATGTACCGTTGATAATGCCCAGAGAATTTATTCCCAGTCAGCAACCTCGGCTATGGGGCCCAAAACAGGGCAAAATCGAGCTTTGAGCAGTTATCTGCCCAGTTATGACGCCACTGTGGGATGTACGATGTTCCAATGGACCCGAAACTCTACAGAACCTTAGATTGAGTAGTCATGAACCATTGATGATGCCCAGAGAATTTGTTACCAGTAAGCACCCTCGGCTATGGGGCCCAAAACAGGGCAAAATCGAGCTTTGAGCAGTTATCTGCGCAGTTATGACGCCACTGTGGGTTGTAGGATGTTCCAATGGACCTGATACTCTATTAAACCACGAATTAACTGGTCATGTACCGTTGTTGATGCCCAGAGAATTGATTCCCAGTCAGCACCCTCGGCTATGGGGCCCAGAACAGGGCAAAATCGAGCTTTGAGCAGTTATCTGCCCAGTTATGACGCCACTATGGGTTGGAGGATGTTCCAATGGACCCGAAACTCTACAGAACCTTAGATCAAGTAGGTATGTACCATTGATAATGCCCAGAGAATTTATTCCCAGTCAGCACCCACGGCTATGGGGCCCAAACCAGGGCAAAATCGAGCTTCGAGCAGTTATCTGCGCAGTTATGACGCCACTGTGGGTTGTAGGATGTTCCAACGGACCCGAAACTCTACAGAACCTTAGATCAAGTGGTTATGTACCGTTGATGATGCTCAGAGAATTCATTACCAGTCAGCACCCTCGGCTATGGGGCCCAAAACCGGGCGAAATCGAGCTTCGAGCAGGTATCTGCGCAGTTATGACGCCACTGTGGGTTGTAGGATGTTCCAATGGACCCCAAACTCCACAGAACCTTAGATTAAGTAGTTATGTACCATTGATGATGCCCAGAGAATTTGTTACCAATAAGCACCCTCGGCTATGGGGCCCAAAACAGGGCGAAATCGAGCTTTGAGCAGATATCTGCGCAGTTATGACGCCACTGTGGGTTGCAGGATGTTCCAATGGACCTGATACTCTACAAAACCAGAGATCCAATGGTCATGTACCGTTGATAATGCCCAGAGAATTTATTCCCAGTCAGCACCCTCGGCTATGGGGCCCCGAACAGGGCAAAATCGAGCTTTGAGCAGTTATCTGCCCAGTTATGACGCCACTATGGGTTGGAGGATGTTCCAAAGGACCCGAAACTCTACACAAGCTTAGATGGAGTGGTTATGAACCGACGATGATGCCCAGAGGATCCATTACCAGTCAGCACCCTCGGCTATGGGGCCCAGAACAGGGCAAAATTGAGCTCTGAGCAGTTATCTGCCCAGTTATGACGCCACTATGGGTTGGAGGATGTTCCAATGGACCCGAAACTCTACAGAACCTTAGTGTCGGCGGTTATGAACCATTGATGATGCTCAGAGAATTCATTACCAGTCAGCACCCTCGGCTATGGGGCCCAAAACGGGGCGAAATCGAGCTTCGAGCAGGTATCTGCGCAGTTATGACGCCACTGTGGGTTGTAGGATGTTCCAATGGACCCGAAACTGTACAGAACCTTAGATTGATTAATTATGTACTATTGCTGATGCCCAGAGGATCTATTACCAGTCAGCACCCTCGGCTATGGGGCCCAAAACAGGGCCAAATCGAGCTTTGAGCAGTTATCTGCCCAGTTATGACGCCACTGTGGGTTGTAGGATGTTCCAGTGTACCGCGAAACTCTACAGAACCTTAGACTCAGTAGTTATGTACCATAGCTGATGCCCAGAGAATTTATTACCAGTCAGCACCCTCGGCTACGAGGCCCAATACCGGGCAAAATTGAGCTTTGAGCAGTTATCTGCGCAGTTATGACGCCACTGTGGGATGTAGGATGTTCCAATGGACCCGAAACTCTACAGAACCTTAGATTAAGTAGTTATGAACCATTGATGATGCCTAGAGAATTCTTTACCAGTAAGCACCCTCGGCTATGGGGCCCAAAACAGGGCGAAATCGAGCTTTGAGCAGTTATCTGCGCAGTTATGACGCCACTGTGGGTTGTAGGATGTTCCAATGGACCTGATACTCCATTAAACCACGAATCAACTGGTCATGTACCGTTGTTGATGCCCAGAGAATTCATTCCCAGTCAGCACCCTCGGCTATGGGGCCCAGAACAGGGCAAAATCGAGCTTTGAGCAGTTATCTGCCCAGTTATGACGCCACTATGGGTTGGAGGATGTTCCAATGGACCCGAAACTCTACAGAACCTTAGATCAAGTAGGTATGTACCATTGATAATGCCCAGAGAATTTATTCCCAGTCAGCACCCACGGCTATGGGGCCCAAACCAGGGCAAAATCGAGCTTCGAGCAGTTATCTGCCCAGTTATGACGCCACTGTGGGTTGGGGGATGTTCCAATGGACCCGGAACTCTACTGAACCATAAATCAGATGGTTTTGTACCGTTGATGATGCCCAGAGGATTCATTACCAGTCAGCACCCTCGGCTTTGGGGCCCAAAACAGGGCAAAATCGAGCTTTGAGCAGTTATCTGCCCAGTTATGACGCCACTGTGGGTTGGAGAATGTTCCAATGGACCCGAAACTGTACAGAACCTTGGATTGATTAGTTATGTACCATTGATGATGCCGAGAGAATCTATTACCAGTCAGCACCCTCGACTATGGGGCCCAAAACAGGGCAAAATCGAGCTTTGAGCAGTTATCTGCCCAGTTATGACGCCACTATGGGTTGGAGGATGTTCCAATGGACCCGAAACTCTACAGAACCTTAGATCAAGTAGGTATGTACCATTCATGATGCCCAGAGAATTTATTCCCAGTCAGCACCCACGGCTATGGGGCCCAAACCAGGGCAAAATCGAGCTTCGAGCAGTTATCTGCCCAGTTATGACGCCACTGTGGGTTGGGGGATGTTCCAATGGACCCGGAACTCTACAGAACCATAAATCAGATGGTTTTGTACCGTTGATGATGCCCAGAGGATTCATTACCAGTCAGCACCCTCGGCTATGGGGCCCAAAACAGGGCAAAATCGAGCTTTGAGCAGTTATCTGCCCAGTTATGACGCCACTGTGGGTTGGAGAATGTTCCAATGGACCCGAAACTGTACAGAACCTTGGATTGATTAGTTATGTACCATTGATGATGCCGAGAGAATCTATTACCAGTCAGCACCCTCGACTATGGGGCCCAAAACAGGGCAAAATCGAGCTTTGAGCAGTTATCTGCCCAGTTATGACGCCACTATGGGTTGGAGGATGTTCAAATGGACCCGAAACTCTACAGAACCTTAGATCAAGTAGGTATGTACCATTGATAATGCCCAGAGAATTTATTCCCAGTCAGCAACCTCGGCTATGGGGCCCAAATCAGGGCAAAATCGAGCTTTGAGCAGTTATCTGCCCAGTTATGACGCCACTGTGGGATGTACGATGTTCAAATGGACCCGAAACTCTACAGAACCTTAGATCAAGTAGGTATGTACCATTGATGATGCCCAGAGAATTTATCACCAGTCAGCACCGTCGCCTACGGGGCCCAATAGAGGGCAAAATTGAGCTTTGAGCAGTTATGTGCGCTGTTATGACACCACTGTGGGATGTAGGAGGTTCCAATGGACCCGCAACTCTACAGAACCTTAGATGGAGTGGTTATAAACCATGAATAATGCCCAGAGAAATCATTACCAGTCAGTAACCTCGGCTATGGGGCCCAATAGAGGGCGAAATCGAGCTTTGAGCAGTTATCTGCGCATTTATGACGCCACTGTGGGTTGGAGGATGTTCCAATGGACCCGCAACTCTACAGAACCTTAGATGGAGTGGTTATAAACCATGAATGATGCCCAGAGAAATCATTACCAGTCAGCAACCTCGGCTATGGGGCCCAATACAGGGCGAAATCGAGCTTTGAGCAGTTATCTGCGCATTTATGACGCCGCTGTGGGTTGTAGGATGTTCCAATGGACCCGAAACTCTACAGAACCTTAGATGAAGTAGTTATGTACCATTGATGATGCCCAGAGAATTTATTACCAGTCAGCATCCTCGGCTACGGGGCCCAATACAGGGCAATATTGAGCTTTGAGCAGTTATCTGCGCAGTTATGACGCCACTGTGGGATGTAGGATGTTCCAATGGACCCGAAACTCTACAGAACCTCAGATCAAGTGGTTATGTACCGTTGTTGATGCTCAGAGAATTCATTACCAGTCAGCACCCTCGGCTATGGGGCCCAAAACAGGGCAAAATCGAGCTTTGAGCAGTTATCTGCACAGTTATGACGCCACTGTGGGTTGGAGGATGTTCCAATGGACCCGAAAATCTACAAAACCTTAGATTAAGTAGTTATGTACCATTGATGATGCCCAGAGAATTTGTTACCACTAAACACCCTCGGCTATGGGGCCCAAAACAGAGCGAAAACGAGCTTTGAGCAGTTATCTGCGCAGTTATGACGCCACTGTGGGTTGGAGAATGTTCCAATGGACCCGAAACTGTACAGAACCTCAGATTGATTAAAAATGTACCATTGGTGATGCCCAGAGAATTTGTTACCAGTAAACACCCTCGGCTATGGGGCCCAAAACAAGGCAAAATCGAGCTTTGAGCAGTTATCTGCCCAGTTATGACGCCCTTGTGGGTTGGAGGATGTTCCAATGGACCCGAAACTCTACAGAACCTTAGTTGCGGCGGTTACGAACCATTGATGATGCCGAGAGAATTTATTACCAGTCAGCACCCTCGGTTATGGGGCCCAAAACCGGGCGAAATCGAGCTTTGAGCAGTTATCTGCCCAGTTATGACGCCACTATGGGTTGGAGGATGTTCCAATGGACCCGAAACTCTACAGAACCTTAGATCAAGTAGGTATGTACCATTGATAATGCCCAGAGAATTTATTCCCAGTCAGCACCCACGGCTATGGGGCCCAAACCAGGGCAAAATCGAGCTTCGAGCAGTTATCTGCGCAGTTATGACGCCACTGTGGGTTGTAGGATGTTCCAACGGACCCGAAACTCTACAGAACCTTAGATCAAGTGGTTATGTACCGTTGATGATGCTCAGAGAATTCATTACCAGTCAGCACCCTCGGCTATGGGGCCCAAAACGGGGCGAAATCGAGCTTCGAGCAGGTATCTGCGCAGTTATGACGCCACTGTGGGTTGTAGGATGTTCCAATGGACCCGAAACTGTACACAACCTTAGGTTGATTAATTATGTACTATTGCTGATGCCCAGAGGATCTATTACCAGTCAGCACCCTCGGCTATGGGGCCCAAAACAGGGCCAAATCGAGCTTTGAGCAGTTATCTGCCCAGTTATGACGCCACTGTGGGTTGTAGGATGTTCCAGTGTACCGCGAAACTCTACAGAACCTTAGACTAAGTAGTTATGTACCATAGCTGATGCCCAGAGAATTTATTACCAGTCAGCACCCTCGGCTACGAGGCCCAATACCGGGCAAAATTGAGCTTCGAGCAGTTATCTGCGCAGTTATGACGCCACTGTGGGATGTAGGATGTTCCAATGGACCCGAAACTCTACAGAACCTTAGATTAAGTAGTTATGAACCATTGATGATGCCTAGAGAATTCTTTACCAGTAAGCACCCTCGGCTATGGGGCCCAAAACAGGGCGAAATCGAGCTTTGAGCAGTTATCTGCGCAGTTATGACGCCACTGTGGGTTGTAGGATGTTCCAATGGACCTGATACTCTATTAAACCACGAATCAACTGGTCATGTACCGTTGTTGATGCCCAGAGAATTGATTCCCAGTCAGCACCCTCGGCTATGGGGCCCAGAACAGGGCAATATCGAGCTTTGAGCAGTTATCTGCCCAGTTATGACGCCACTGTGGGTTGTAGGATGTTCCAGTGTACCGCGAAACTCTACAGAACCTTAGACTAAGTAGTTATGTACCATAGCTGATGCCCAGAGAATTTATTACCAGTCAGCACCCTCGGCTACGAGGCCCAATACCGGGCAAAATTGAGCTTTGAGCAGTTATCTGCGCAGTGATGACGCCACTGTGGGATGTAGGATGTTCCAATGGACCCGAAACTCTACAGAACCTTAGATTAAGTAGTTATGAACCATTGATGATGCCTAGAGAATTCTTTACCAGTAAGCACCCTCGGCTATGGGGCCCAAAACAGGGCGAAATCGAGCTTTGAGCAGTTATCTGCGCTGTTATGACGCCACTGTGGGTTGTAGGATGTTCCAATGGACCTGATACTCTATTAAACCACGAATTAACTGGTCATGTACCGTTGTTATGCCCAGAGAATTGATTCCCAGTCAGCACCCTCGGCTATGGGGCCCAGAACAGGGCAAAATCGAGCTTTAGCAGTTATCTGCCCAGTTATGACGCCACTATGGGTTGGAGGATGTTCCAATGGACCCGAAACTCTACAGAACCTTAGATCAAGTAGGTATGTACCATTGATAATGCCCAGAGAATTTATTCCCAGTCAGCACCCACGGCTATGGGGCCCAAACCAGGGCAAAATCGAGCTTCGAGCAGTTATCTGCCCAGTTATGACGCCACTGTGGTTTCGGGGATGTTCCAATGGACCCGGAACTCTACTGAACCATAAATCAGATGGTTTTGTACCGTTGATGATGCCCAGAGGATTCATTACCAGTCAGCACCCTCGGCTATGGGGCCCAAAACAGGGCAAAATCGAGCTTTGAGCAGTTATCCGCCCAGTTATGACGCCACTGTGGGTTGGAGAATGTTCCAATGGACCCGAAACTGTACAGAACCTTGGATTGATTAGTTATGTACCATTGATGATGCCGAGAGAATCTATTACCAGTCAGCACCCTCGACTATGGGGCCCAAAACAGGGCAAAATCGAGCTTTGAGCAGTTATCTGCCCAGTTATGACGCCACTATGGGTTGGAGGATGTTCCAATGGACCCGAAACTCTACAGAACCTTAGATCAAGTAGGTATGTACCATTGATAATGCCCAGAGAATTTATTCCCAGTCAGCACCCACGGCTATGGGGCCCAAACCAGGGCAAAATCGAGCTTCGAGCAGTTATCTGCCCAGTTATGACGCCACTGTGGGTTGGGGGATGTTCCAATGGACCCGGAACTCTACAGAACCATGAATCAGATGGTTTTGTACCGTTGATGATGCCCAGAGGATTCATTACCAGTCAGCACCCTCGGCTATGGGGCCCAAAACAGGGCAAAATCGAGCTTTGAGCAGTTATCTGCCCAGTTATGACGCCACTGTGGGTTGGAGAATGTTCCAATGGACCCGAAACTGTACAGAACCTTGGATTGATTAGTTATGTACCATTGATGATGCCGAGAGAATCTATTACCAGTCAGCACCCTCGACTATGGGGCCCAAAACAGGGCGAAATCGAGCTTTGAGCAGTTATCTGCGCAGTTATGACGCCACTGTGGGTTGTAGGATGTTCCAATGGACCTGATACTCTACAAAACCAGAGATCAAATGGTCATGTACCGTTGATAATGCCCAGAGAATTTATTCCCAGTCAGCAACCTCGGCTATGGGGCCCAAAACAGGGCAAAATCGAGCTTTGAGCAGTTATCTGCCCAGTTATGACGCCACTGTGGGATGTACGATGTTCCAATGGACCCGAAACTCTACAGAACCTTAGATTGAGTAGTCATGAACCATTGATGATGCCCAGAGAATTTGTTACCAGTAAGCACCCTCGGCTATGGGGCCCAAAACAGGGCAAAATCGAGCTTTGAGCAGTTATCTGCGCAGTTATGACGCCACTGTGGGTTGTAGGATGTTCCAATGGACCTGATACTCTATTAAACCACGAATTAACTGGTCATGTACCGTTGTTGATGCCCAGAGAATTGATTCCCAGTCAGCACCCTCGGCTATGGGGCCCAGAACAGGGCAAAATCGAGCTTTGAGCAGTTATCTGCCCAGTTATGACGCCACTATGGGTTGGAGGATGTTCCAATGGACCCGAAACTCTACAGAACCTTAGATCAAGTAGGTATGTACCATTGATAATGCCCAGAGAATTTATTCCCAGTCAGCACCCACGGCTATGGGGCCCAAACCAGGGCAAAATCGAGCTTCGAGCAGTTATCTGCGCAGTTATGACGCCACTGTGGGTTGTAGGATGTTCCAACGGACCCGAAACTCTACAGAACCTTAGATCAAGTGGTTATGTACCGTTGATGATGCTCAGAGAATTCATTACCAGTCAGCACCCTCGGCTATGGGGCCCAAAACCGGGCGAAATCGAGCTTCGAGCAGGTATCTGCGCAGTTATGACGCCACTGTGGGTTGTAGGATGTTCCAATGGACCCCAAACTCCACAGAACCTTAGATTAAGTAGTTATGTACCATTGATGATGCCCAGAGAATTTGTTACCAATAAGCACCCTCGGCTATGGGGCCCAAAACAGGGCGAAATCGAGCTTTGAGCAGTTATCTGCGCAGTTATGACGCCACTGTGGGTTGCAGGATGTTCCAATGGACCTGATACTCTACAAAACCAGAGATCAAATGGTCATGTACCGTTGATAATGCCCAGAGAATTTATTCCCAGTCAGCACCCTCGGCTATGGGGCCCCGAACAGGGCAAAATCGAGCTTTGAGCAGTTATCTGCCCAGTTATGACGCCACTATGGGTTGGAGGATGTTCCAAAGGACCCGAAACTCTACACAAGCTTAGATGGAGTGGTTATGAACCGACGATGATGCCCAGAGGATCCATTACCAGTCAGCACCCTCGGCTATGGGGCCCAGAACAGGGCAAAATTGAGCTCTGAGCAGTTATCTGCCCAGTTATGACGCCACTATGGGTTGGAGGATGTTCCAATGGACCCGAAACTCTACAGAACCTTAGTGTCGGCGGTTATGAACCATTGATGATGCTCAGAGAATTCATTACCAGTCAGCACCCTCGGCTATGGGGCCCAAAACGGGGCGAAATCGAGCTTCGAGCAGGTATCTGCGCAGTTATGACGCCACTGTGGGTTGTAGGATGTTCCAATGGACCCGAAACTGTACAGAACCTTAGATTGATTAATTATGTACTATTGCTGATGCCCAGAGGATCTATTACCAGTCAGCACCCTCGGCTATGGGGCCCAAAACAGGGCCAAATCGAGCTTTGAGCAGTTATCTGCCCAGTTATGACGCCACTGTGGGTTGTAGGATGTTCCAGTGTACCGCGAAACTCTACAGAACCTTAGACTCAGTAGTTATGTACCATAGCTGATGCCCAGAGAATTTATTACCAGTCAGCACCCTCGGCTACGAGGCCCAATACCGGGCAAAATTGAGCTTTGAGCAGTTATCTGCGCAGTTATGACGCCACTGTGGGATGTAGGATGTTCCAATGGACCCGAAACTCTACAGAACCTTAGATTAAGTAGTTATGAACCATTGATGATGCCTAGAGAATTCTTTACCAGTAAGCACCCTCGGCTATGGGGCCCAAAACAGGGCGAAATCGAGCTTTGAGCAGTTATCTGCGCAGTTATGACGCCACTGTGGGTTGTAGGATGTTCCAATGGACCTGATACTCCATTAAACCACGAATCAACTGGTCATGTACCGTTGTTGATGCCCAGAGAATTCATTCCCAGTCAGCACCCTCGGCTATGGGGCCCAGAACAGGGCAAAATCGAGCTTTGAGCAGTTATCTGCCCAGTTATGACGCCACTATGGGTTGGAGGATGTTCCAATGGACCCGAAACTCTACAGAACCTTAGATCAAGTAGGTATGTACCATTGATAATGCCCAGAGAATTTATTCCCAGTCAGCACCCACGGCTATGGGGCCCAAACCAGGGCAAAATCGAGCTTCGAGCAGTTATCTGCCCAGTTATGACGCCACTGTGGGTTGGGGGATGTTCCAATGGACCCGGAACTCTACTGAACCATAAATCAGATGGTTTTGTACCGTTGATGATGCCCAGAGGATTCATTACCAGTCAGCACCCTCGGCTTTGGGGCCCAAAACAGGGCAAAATCGAGCTTTGAGCAGTTATCTGCCCAGTTATGACGCCACTGTGGGTTGGAGAATGTTCCAATGGACCCGAAACTGTACAGAACCTTGGATTGATTAGTTATGTACCATTGATGATGCCGAGAGAATCTATTACCAGTCAGCACCCTCGACTATGGGGCCCAAAACAGGGCAAAATCGAGCTTTGAGCAGTTATCTGCCCAGTTATGACGCCACTATGGGTTGGAGGATGTTCCAATGGACCCGAAACTCTACAGAACCTTAGATCAAGTAGGTATGTACCATTCATGATGCCCAGAGAATTTATTCCCAGTCAGCACCCACGGCTATGGGGCCCAAACCAGGGCAAAATCGAGCTTCGAGCAGTTATCTGCCCAGTTATGACGCCACTGTGGGTTGGGGGATGTTCCAATGGACCCGGAACTCTACAGAACCATAAATCAGATGGTTTTGTACCGTTGATGATGCCCAGAGGATTCATTACCAGTCAGCACCCTCGGCTATGGGGCCCAAAACAGGGCAAAATCGAGCTTTGAGCAGTTATCTGCCCAGTTATGACGCCACTGTGGGTTGGAGAATGTTCCAATGGACCCGAAACTGTACAGAACCTTGGATTGATTAGTTATGTACCATTGATGATGCCGAGAGAATCTATTACCAGTCAGCACCCTCGACTATGGGGCCCAAAACAGGGCAAAATCGAGCTTTGAGCAGTTATCTGCCCAGTTATGACGCCACTATGGGTTGGAGGATGTTCAAATGGACCCGAAACTCTACAGAACCTTAGATCAAGTAGGTATGTACCATTGATAATGCCCAGAGAATTTATTCCCAGTCAGCAACCTCGGCTATGGGGCCCAAATCAGGGCAAAATCGAGCTTTGAGCAGTTATCTGCCCAGTTATGACGCCACTGTGGGATGTACGATGTTCCAATGGACCCGAAACTCTACAGAACCTTAGATTGAGTAGTCATGAACCATTGATGATGCCCAGAGAATTTGTTACCAGTAAGCACCCTCGGCTATGGGGCCCAAAACAGGGCGAAATCGAGCTTTGAGCAGTTATCTGCGCAGTTATGACGCCACTGTGGGTTGTAGGATGTTCCAATGGACCTGATACTCTACAAAACCAGAGATCAAATGGTCATGTACCGTTGATAATGCCCAGAGAATTTATTCCCAGTCAGCACCCTCGGCTATGGGGCCCCGAACAGGGCAAAATCGAGCTTTGAGCAGTTATCTGCCCAGTTATGACGCCACTATGGGTTGGAGGATGTTCCAAAGGACCCGAAACTCTACAGAACCTTAGATCAAGTAGGTATGTACCATTGATAATGCCCAGAGACTTTATTCCCAGTCAGCACCCTCGGCTATGGGGCCCAAAACAGGGCAAAATCGAGCTTTGAGCAGTTATCTGCCCAGTTATGACGCCACTGTGGGTTGGAGAATGTTCCAATGGACCCGAAACTGTACAGAACATTAGATTAATTAGTTATGTACCATTGATGATGCCCAGAGAATCTATTACCAGTCAGCACCCTCGGCTATGGGGCCCAAAACAGGGCAAAATCGAGCTTTGAGCAGTTATCTGCCCAGTTATGACGCCACTATGGGTTGGAGGATGTTCAAATGGACCCGAAACTCTACAGAACCTTAGATCAAGTAGGTATGTCCCATTGATAATGCCCAGAGAATTTATTCCCAGTCAGCACCCTCGGCTATGGGGCCCAAAACAGGGCAAAATCGAGCTTTGAGCAGTTATCTGCCCAGTTATGACGCCACTGTGGGTTGTAGGATGTTCCAGTGTACCACGAAACTCTACAGAACCTCAGATTAAGTAGTTATGTACCATTGATGATGCCCAGAGAATTCATTACCAGTCAGCACCCTCGGCTACGAGGCCCAATACAGGGCAAAATTGAGCTTTGAGCAGTTATCTGCGCTGTTATGACGCCACTGTGGGATGTAGGATGTTCCAATGGACCCCAATTTCTACAGAACCTTAGATTAAGTAGTCATGAACCATTGATGATGCCCAGAGAATTTGTTACCAGTAAGCACCCTCGGCTATGGGGCCCAAAACAGGGCGAAATCGAGCTTTGAACAGTTATCTGCGCAGTTATGACGCCACTGTGGGTTGTAGGATGTTCCAATGGACCTGATACTCTACAAAACCAGAGATCAAATGGTCATGTACCGTTGATATTGCCCAGAGAATTTATTTCCAGTCAGCACCCTCGGCTATGGGGCCCAGAACAGGGCAAAATCGAGCTTTGAGCAGTTATCTGCCCAGTTATGACGCCACTATGGGTTGGAGGATGTTCCAATGGACCCGAAACTCTACAGAACCTTAGATCAAGTAGGTATGTACCATTGATAATGCCCAGAGAATTTATTCCCAGTCAGCACCCTTGGCTATGGGGCCCAAAACAGGGCAAAATCGAGCTTTGAGCAGTTATCTGCCCAGTTATGACGCCACTGTGGGTTGGAGGATGTTCCAACGTTCCCGAAACTCTACAGAACCTCAGATCAAGTGGTTATGTACCATCGATGATTGACTTTAGGCCTCTCAGTTGACTGATAGATGTCTCAACTGTCTCATGGATATTTGAGCCCATTCCTCCCCATTAGAACCCTCGGCATCATCTAAGCGGGTGGCCCGTCTGAGCTGCGCGACTCACAACTCTCTCGGAAATTCCACTGATTCTCGGGCCCGATGACCAAAGGTTCAGACCAGTGTCTAATAATATAGGCATTCCTGATAATGGATCAGTACCCGAACTAAGGTCTCGTGGAGTTATGAATCCATGACAGTTGCATACAGCTCGAGGGGTCGTTCGAGGTGCGTGATTCGCTACATGTGCATGAGTTTGCTCATTCTGGGGCCCCATCACCGTGGGTGCTGACTAGTAATAGATCTGATAACATGATTGACGGTTGACGGATATCTGGAGTGAGGTTCCATGGAGCTGTGAGCCAGATTGAGCCGACTCCAGCCGAGGTACGCTCCAGACTCTGTGAGCCATGACTAAATGCTAGTTTGAACTGATGACTCGGAACCATAGCCGAGGACCCGGGTGCTGACCGGTAACAGATTCTTTGGGCATTGCAGATGATATGTGACTAATTCATCTGAGGTTCTGTAGAGTTTCGGGTCCATTGGAACTATTTGCAACCCTTAGTGACGTCATAATTGCGCAGGTAACTGCTCAAAGCACGATTTCGCCCTGCTTTAGGCCCCATAGCCGAGGGTGCTGACTGGTAATAAATTCTCTGGGCATCATTGATGGTACACAACCCTTTGATCTTAAGTTCTGTCGAGTCTCGGGTCCATTGGATCATCCTCCAACCCACAGTGGCGTCATAACTGGGCAGATAACTGCTCAAAGCTCCATTTCGCCCTGTTCTGGGCCCCATAGCCGAGGTCGCTTACTGGGAATAAATTCTCTGGGCATCATCAATGGTACATGACCACTTGATCCAAGGTTCTGTAGAGTTTCGGGTCCATTGGAACATCCAACAATCCACAGTGGCGTCATAACTGGGCAGATAACTGCTCAAAGCTCGATTTCGCCCTGTTTTGGGCCCCATAGCCGAGGGTGCCGACTGGTAATAAATTCCCTGGGCATCAGAGATAGTACGTGGTTACTTGATCTAGGGTTCTGTAGAGTTTCGGGTCCATTGGTACATCCTACAACCCACAGTGGCGTCATAACTGGGCAGATAACTGCTCAAAGCTCCATTTCGCCCTGTTCTGGGCCCCATAGCCGAGGGTGCCGACTGGTAATAAATTCTCTGGGCATCAGGGATAGTACGTGGTTTTTTAATCTAGGGTTCTGTAGAGTTTCGGGTCCATTGGTACATCCTACAACCCACAGTGGCGTTATAACTGGGCAGATAACTGCTCAAAGCTCCATTTCGCCCTGTTCTGGGCCCCATAGCCGAGGTCGCTCACTGGGAATAAATTCTCTGGGCATCATCAATGGTACATGACCACTTGATCCAAGGTTCTGTAGAGTTTCGGGTCCATTGGAACATCCTCCAACCCACATTGGCGTCATAACTGGGCAGATAACTGCTCAAAGCTCCATTTCGCCCAGTTCTGGGCCCCATAGCCGAGGTCGCTTACTGGGAATAAATTCTCTGGGCATCATCAATGGTACATGACCACTTGATCCAAGGTTCTGTAGAGTTTCGGGTCCATTGGAACATCCAACAACCCACAGTGGCGTCATAACTGGGCAGATAACTGCTCAAAGCTCGATTTCGCCCTGTTTCGGGTCCCATAGCCGAGGGTGCCGACTGGTAATAAATTCTCTGGGCATCAGAGATAGTACGTGGTCACTTGATCTAGGGTTCTGTAGAGTTTCGGGTCCATTGGTACATCCTACAACCCACAGTGGCGTCATAACTGGGCAGATAACTGCTCAAAGCTCGATTTTGCCCTCTTTTGGGCCCCATAGCCGAGGGTGCTGACTGGTAATAAATTCTCTGGGCATCATCAACGGTACATAACCACTCAATCTAAGGTTTTGTAGGGTTTCGGGTCCATTGGAACATCCTACAATCCAGAGTGGCGTCATAACTGCGCAGATAAGTGCTCAAAGCTCGATTTCGCCTTGTTTCGGGCCCCATAGCCGAGGGTGCTGACTGGTAATGAATTCTCTGGGCTCCATCAATGATACATAACCACTTGATCTAAGGTTCTGTAGAGTTCCGTGTCCATTGGAACATCCTACAACCCACAGTGGCGTCATAACTGCGCAGATAACTGCTCAAAGCTCGATTCCGCCCCTTTCCGGGCCCCATAGCCGAGGGTGCTTGCTGATAATGAATTCTCCGGTCTCAGTCGATGGTACCTGATCACTCGACCTAAGGTTTCTCAGAGTTTCGGGTCCATTGGGACTCTCTGCATCCCCCCGTGACGTCTCGACTGCGACTATAATAACCTTAAGCAGGGTCTCCCCTGTTTTGGGCCCTATGATCGAGTTCGCTGATTCGTTATCGATTCCCAATCATCTCTGAGGATTCATGTGTACCCTGTTCATCGTCAGACAGGTTTCCGTATGCGATGGAATTTTTCCATTCGCACGTCATTGTACAGAGGTAGTTCAGTCTATCATATATTTCACATCTCGCCCCGCTCCAGCTCTCGTCCAGCCTCAGGCCCAAATATTGGTTTCCTCTTGGTCTCGGGACTATCTCGACTATATCTTTCGAGAGTAATAAAAAAGTAATAAAATCCCGTGTAGTTCTGAGTGTCCTCGAAGCTACGCCTGAAAATGGTGTTCGCTAGCGTAAGCTTACGCTAGCGAAAACCATCATATTTCAGCTGAATCATATCACACGCATATTTTGAGGACATATTCTGAGAGTAATAAAAAAGTAATAAAAGATGAGCTATTGCACATTCCCGTACGATCTCTCCCTGGCCACGTGTTCGCTAGCGTAAGCTTCCGCTAGCGAAAACTCTCGTATTTCGGGCCTATGACCGGTAATACATTTTTTTCTTTGGTAATAAATTAGTAATAAAATAGTAATAAAAAGTGAAATTGGTTTGGGCCCGATTTGTGGGTTAGTGTTCGCTAGCTCCAGGTACCCAGAGAACGAGGAAGTAGACTGGCAACAGCTGGCATTTGCTGAATTGGATCCTTTGCATCAGCTCGCGCCAGAGCCACGAGGAGGGGCAGAAGCTCTGCGCGTCGCTGCCAACGAGGACATCTACGGGGTGGCCGCCGAACCACGTCATCAAGAACTAATCGCCGCCCTCGAACAAATGTGAGCACCAACGACGATGTATATGAATACGTAATAATTTTTTGGGAGAGAGACCCTGAACCCAGTAGTAATGACATACATTTTTTTTCACTATCTCCCTCTCACGCGCCTCATCAAAATCCCGGGGTCGTTTGACGTGCGCTCATATTCGAGCACATGAATTTTTATATTTCTTGATTGAATTACATACATGAATTTCGATGATGCCCGCTCAAGATCGATAGGTCCTAGCAATCATTCTTTATATTAGTTCGCGTATACTTAAGGAACGCATGGTGCATGCCGGCGCACCACGCGTATTTTGAATTATTTCTCTAACATATTAAATGTAATCATAGTATTTATGAAGGCAAAGCGCACAGGAGCGGCGATTTGGGTTGCCACAAGAATTTACATGCCGCGAGGTGGATAATGGCTCACCGCGCACATGTTGAATGAACGTCACCAAATCATAGTTATAGTATCTAAGCGGTATTCGAATAGGGGAACAACATAGTGACTCATTGCTTTGAAAAAAAAAAAAAAAAATTTATAAATCACTCATAGCCGTTCCCGCGGATCCACCGATCTGTGGACCCCGGGACGTACAGAGCCAAGGCTCCCCAGATCCAAGGATACGCTGACCCTTGGATCCACGGACTGTTTATAAGCAAACCTATAAAAGCCCGAGAAGTTACGCAGGAGGGACAGTCCATCTGCGACACGACTAGCATACGTAATGAAAAATCTTCTTCATTTGTAAGGGGGAGTGGTCTCTCAATAAAGCATATATCTTTGAATGAAGTCTTTGCATCCGGTATCGGCAACATGATTTCGACCTACGTTCATCTATAATGGAACAATCAAATTCCCAAACATCGAAGAGAGGATACACCAAGCGTTATCCAGCCCCTTCAAATCTAACAAATTAGACTTCATAAGAATAATCTGAATTTTTAGAATTCTGTGAAGATTTTGAACCGTTGCAGGTGGTCAAACTAATCAACGACCAATGACCGGTTCCATTTTTCTGTTGAATGACACAATGGTTCCTTGAAATAGACTCACAAGGTCCAATACATATAATAAAATCATTATCTCTTGCTCGTCCAACTTTGGTCTGAAAAGGAATTGGAATTTATTCTTACTAAAAGAATGATTTCCATCAAACTTGGTACCAAATTGCGAATAATATAGGATAATTGAATAAGTTTGTTAAGAATGCGTATTTGATATACTTCCTAAGTAAGTGAGTAAGCACAGAATGAGGACAAACACACATGAAATTCAACTCACAATGTTCTTGTCAAGGAAAAATAGATCCATCTCACTATGATGTTTTTCTGAGTCTTTGAATCTTATCAGTGCAGGTCTCAACTCAATACCGTAGGGCCTTTTTGATGCTTTATTTAGCAATTCATTTTCACAATCCATGCTTGATAAAATTGGTAAGTACTTATGAATTGATTCTGGAATTTTGATAGTGTTCTGTGCTCAGATTGATCAATCAACTTCACTCGTTTATAGGTTATAGGCCTTGAAAAAGTTAAAATTCAAACCTCTAGCCCACAATCAAAGTCAGTAAATTACTTGACGACTACTCGTTTAGTTCCAAGATCGCATAAATTGAAAATGACAGAATCTGCTTCGAGATAAAAGTCGATTAATCGACAAATCATTTGCTCCTGTCAAATTGAAAACCTAAAACTGAGGCTACCACAACATATGTGTTCGTCTATGGGTCACCGTCTGTTTCACATCTGGGACAAGTACGGTCTTACGTGTTCATCTATAGGCGCGGAACTCCTCACACAAATATCGCTCGCATTTCAATAATATTCAACTTTTCTGCATTTTTTTTGCGGAAAATTCTTCACAAGACTCTAAACTAGCGTAATATCACGGGACATCATAGAGAAATTCCATTTATAGATTGAAATCTTGAAGTGAAATTCGACCCTATGCCGTTCTGTTCTACTATTGGGTCTTTTACCTTACTTGGTCGTAGGATCTCAAGAAGGTGTCAGCTTTATCGCGGAGTTGATACATCACCATTGGTGCGGAAAATCGGTGTAGAAAGAGCGTAACGCACGAATCACCGTGTTTCGTGGATTTGCTCATCCAGATATACTGATAATAATGTTAACGTTTTTGCTTGTAGCTTTGATCAGGAAACTCATTTGACGGAGTGATTATGGATTCTTCATACTCTAGGTGTTACGAGATTGTGAGAGAAGTTTGATATGATTTGGTGACTCTCACATCGTGGGTCCCCCTCGTCAGTCAATCTTCAGCTCCACATATCAGAACTCCTCTCTTAAAAATCTGAGCCAATATCAGGAGTTGAGCAAAATTTGCCTAATGAAGTTATTCTTTTATATTAAGGCACCTTTAATCGCTTATTGGGGTAATTATGCGGGACCTACAGTTTGAGTTGGGTTCCGAACCACTGGAGACACCGAAAGGTGCTCGTGAAAATTCACATTGCTGCCGGATGAGATTCGAACCACAGCCTTCTGCGTTCGAGGCAAGGACCTTATCCACGAGGCCACGGTAGCCTGAATGGAGTTCGCCGAAAAGCTCTTAAATCCAAGCGCCGCAACATGAATCTATGAAGGTTGTTCCCACGTAGTGTTCCATCGTTTTGGAGGGATTGATACGAAATTCCGATCAACAGTCCCATTCTGCGAAATACAGTAGAACCTCGGTTAACGGACACCTCGGAATAGCGGACACCACTAAATACCGGACATTCTCAGATGATTTGTTTGACTCTCATTTGATTCCTATGATACTGAACCCTCGGAATAGCGGACAGGCCAATAGCGGACACATTTTCCGCCCTCGATTTGATCGATCCCATGTCAATTCACCTTGATATATCAGACACTTGAATTTCGAGTCTAACTCGAGAAGTGTTCGTGATGAGAAACGCTGGAAAATGCTTGCTCACACTGCGGAAATTTGTTGCTCAAAATATTTCAAGTATATCTTTGTCAAAAATCTGAGTTCCAAAACGCATTTTTAAGAAAGGACCGATTCCATGTAAGATCAGACAGTCGAAAATTGCTCAAGTCTCAAATCTCTTCCAGGATGAGATATATGTTTCTAAGGACAAATTATCGAGACACGTATTTTTGTGTTTTGCCCTATTATGCTCTGACTCGAAGTTATCGCATTTTTTTCATTCAATGAATATTTCGTGAATTAGCAACTTTTGTTCGATATAGATGCAATTTTCCGTGTGTAATGGCCTTCGACGAGATGAGACTTGTTCAGGGGGGACAAGTGAGTTATATCGTACCAGAAAATCTTGGTACAGAAACACAATTAGTGAGCAGGATCCACCAAAATCGATTTTGGCCAGAATCGAGGAAAGTTGGATGGCACAAAATAATCATCCTCAATTTTGATGGGGAATCCTCTGTGAACTCGTTGAAACACGAGGAACAGAATGTGCTTGGTCCGGTTTGCGTGACGTGGCGCAGAGTGACGCTAAAGACCATTTTCTGGATTTAATCGTTAAAATTTTTCTTTCATGATCGTTCGGACAGATTGAGTTCGTAATGAGTCTGTGGAGTGCTCCGTCGATACTTGGACGCAACTATCCACGCTAAAGGCTGTTGAAAATTGATTCCCTTGTTTCTCATTGCATTCATTTTATCTCAAAGACAGGATATACTCCAAGCCATATTTGTTTCGAATAATAACACAAGTCTGATATCATAGACGAGTCAAACTTAAATTCGATAGCATCAAAGCATTATCGTATCACACTCACAAACTTAGAGAACGAGTTGTAACGATGAGATCCAGAGAATGATCTTTAGTGCCACTCTGCGCCACGTCGCGCGAACCGGACCAAGAGAGTTTCACATCAAAATTGAGGATGACTCACAGAGAATTTCACATCAAAATTGAGGATGACTATTTTGAGCTATTCAACTTTCCTCGATTCCGGGCAAAATCAATTTTTGTGGATCCTGCTCACTAATTGTGTTTCTGTACCAAGATTTTCTGGTGCAATATAACTTACTTGACCCCCCTGAACAAGTCTCTCCTCCACGAAGGCCATTACACACGGAAAATTGCATCTATGTCGATCAAGAGTTGCTAATTCACGAAATGACCATCTAATGAAAAAAATTCGACAACTTCGAGTCAGGAAATAATAGGGCAAAACACAGAAATACGTGTCTCGTTAATTTGTCCTTAGACACATATATTTCATCCTAGAAGGGATTTGAGATTTGAGCAATTTTCGGCTGTCTGATCTTACATGGAATCGGTCAAAGAGAATGGAAGACATGACGAGGGTTTGCTATTCATCGGAATAGAACTGATATTATTGATAATTCAGCTATTATATAGCTATTACAGCTGATAATATCTAGCTATTGTATTATTAGACATTGTCCACTCGATTCTCTATTTACTTCTTTGAATGAATGATTGACCAGCACTATTATATTAAATGACGATTCAGATTTGAAATGCATGATTTCGATTCGGATTGATATTTATACATGCAATGAACGTTGCGAAAATTCTTACGCAAGACCCACAATTTGGCGACCCTCGGAATAGCGGACACTTTCATGGTGCACCGTGGTGTCCGGTATTGCGAGGTTCTACTGTAATATTCTTCATCTCCATTTCTATGTCATTCAAAAACTTGCGCACACGGCAGTTGCTCTCTTCGTTTATAGGCCCACTCATTCTCGAGTAATATTCCTCGATATATTGAGCCACTTGGAAATCATTCAACTTTGAGAATGAGTCATAACATCAAGTATCAAATCCAGCATTTGCGAATAAATCTGAAGAATAACTGGATAGGAATGATTCAAAAGATATGCTTGATGGATGTTGAGTCTTTTGTTTTGTGACTGAGGATTCTTATCCTATAGATGAGCGCTCCAATTTGATGATAAATGTTGATGGAGAAAATAATTTTCTGAAAATTAGAAGGGTTGTTCATTGGATGCGAATGGCGGAGAAAGGTTTCCATGATTCTTCCTCTTAAAATCATCGGCAAAAATTGAGGAAATACTCCACCAATCTGTTTCTGCAGGTCATTTTGATCTCCCGAGGGAGTATCTATCGATTCTGGGGGAAAAGTTGACATTTAAAGACTATTTTGAATTCGGAAGATCGTATTCTTTAGCGAAAGTATCGATTCTAGCTCTTCAGGATTGCATCGAACGGAATTGCTGATAAGATATCTTGAAAGTTCAGACAATTCTCCGTCGGATAAACGTGGTATCGAATTCTTCGAAGGGCTACTTTACACTCAAAATCAGCACTCCAAAAATCTCGTGAAAGTATCATATCGGACACCAATGAGTTGAGAAACATTTTTAGTTCCGATATTCTCTTTTCGGTATACTCTGGCCGCTACTCATCCGTTCGATCCTAGAAAGATAGTGCGCCGATCACTCTACGGGTCCTTTGTGCATGGAGAGGATGAATCAATACGGCATACCATCCGACGCAGACTCCACTGTACCACGCTTCATCTTCTTGTGAGAGCAGAGACTCCAATGTCTCAATGACAAACAGGAACAGATCAACATACATCTGGATATGTTCGGTCCCATGCTAGATAACGTTGCCATGAGGAAGAGTGAAGCATTTTGTATGCTCCATGAGATCATAGAGGCATCGATTCAGCCACAATGATCGAAGCTCTTGAAGAACTTTAAAAACAGATGGAGTTTGTATCAATCGAATGTAGATTATTCCAGTGTTCATATCATGGGAACTAAATTCGCTTCATGTAAGTTCTTACCCGAACAGAGAGGAGCTCAAGTACAGATATCATTTATTTTTAATGAATTTGGAACCGAAGACTCTGAGTTTCAGGACCAGCCTCCTTCTCATGATTTGTCATCTTCATAACATGAATTTCTGGCATATCCAATGGCAATTTATCCCGAATGTCAAATTATTAGGGAGCTTGGAATTCCTATCGTATAGGGCGTTCTCATGTAACTCATTTGCTGATGGAAGTTCACAATGGTATTATTCGGCACGGTGCTCATGAAGCCCTTCTATCGAGGGGAGTCTTGCAATGCGGGTAATTTGGCTGTGAGGGACCTTTCTGACAGTGGGGCATCGAAAACGCGCGTTTTCTATCGCTCACTTAAAGATCGGATCATGTTTGATATTTTTGCATCCTTTTGAGATCTATAAGTGCTGAATCTATATAAGATCGTCCGGAGGGAATGACCGACTCCTCTGATTTTCTTGGTGAGGGAATACATGATTCTAGAGACAAGATAGAGAGACACGTATTTCTTTGTTTTACCAAAGATCGATTCTCTCGAAAGTTATGCGAGTTTCGATTTTGGAGTTAAAATCACGAATGTCTCGAGACATGGACCAATCTCGAAATTCGGGCGATCTTAGTTGGAAAATTCGAAAAATCCTACTTTGACAGGACATCCCCGAAAACTTATCTTTCGATATGGTAGTACTCGAACAATGATATGGTACTCGCGTAATCGAGAATACTTCTGAGTGCAATGAGCACTTTTTGTGTAGAGAAGCTGATTTCAAGTCACCGTACGATGTTATGATATTATATGATGATACAAGGGCGCAAACGATGGTTCTGGCACTTTGAGTGACTTTTTCAGGCCCGAGCCGCAGGCGAGGGTCTAGATAGTCACGAGAAAGCGAAAACCGTTGCGCCCGAGTATCATACTGAGTTTTTTGATCGTCTGTGCGCGAATAAGTCATTTGAACACTGTTTGTCGCTTTCCATTTGCTCACAGAAGATCAAAATGATCTTCATTCTATTTTATATATCATTTTTGGAATTTTTTGACTTATTCTTTGATTGATTCTAATCTTCGTTTTGTTACTCGAACGTCAAGAGCACTGAGGAATGAGTTGGTCCTTCAATTCATACAATGACTGTATTGCACGAAGCCTCGACTACATTGGACCGTGGGTCCACAGTTGAATGAATTTTCTTCTATTTCTACTGCTACTTCTTATCCATTTTGCAGCTCTGCCACGCCAATGTGGTCGAATAACGGATATTCCCATGTATTTAGATGAGAACGTCGTGTTACAACCATTCTAATGATTGCACTTCCACGTGGGGACAAGATGACTTTGGGGTCGGAAGAGTGAGAAGAGAACAATTCTAACAGACTACATGCCTCTCCTATGGTCTGTAATACGAGATGGAAGTACTCCTTACCTACTTAAATGTACTTTTCCGTGGAATCATAATTTTCGTAAGCCTCGCATTACTCCTGGAATTGATCTATGACAGAGGCGAATTTTATATACATTCTCGTTGAAGTAAAGATCAAATTACACGTGGTTCCAGTCACAGCGAGGTCCCTATTTTCATGTCCCATGCAGAACATTTTTGTGATTAAATTTGGGGAGAATAACTTTTCATTTCATCGTGACCACGACCATCAGAATTCGATGGCATCAATGACATTGGCTGCAATTGTAAGTTTTCCCTTCCTGAATCAGATGTCGTTTCCAGAGTTTGATTTCTTTCACTGCCCCGATCTCAGGATCGTAAGCAAGAGCGGTTCTGAAAAATTGCGGAAATGTTGTGACACACCAACATCTTCCATCAGCTCTGTTATTTCAATGATAGCTCTGAGAATAGCAGTATTCGATTCTCTAGAGTATAATCAATCAACCATGTAATCCCCAAGGTGGTTGATTGACTGCCCTCGGAGGTACAAGCTGAGACGTGGATTTGAAAATGTTTGTGACAGCCAAAAAAATCGGAATTTGCCATATTGCACATCTCGTAGCATTAGCCCTTAGCAAGATGTTGACCTCCGAAGTATTCAAAGGTGTTGAGAACAATTGGATTCTGGAATTTTTCACTGAAAGTTTCCAGTTGCCGCAAACCATGGCTTCTGCGATGTACAGTATGTCATAATCACAAAATCGCACGAATCCTGAGATTCGCCCATATGACTCTCAGAAATCACTGAATTTGCGACTCCTCGGTAGGCAATCAGGATATCGTTACGAATCTTGTTTTATAATGTTGAGTGCATGTTCTTACACCAAATTTCATCGCTGTCTAGCAGGTAAACCCGCTAACAGCTCGAGGAATCGTTATTTCATCGAAATTGGTCAGGATCGAATATCTCGAAGAAGTACCAATATTTTCCACTGAAATTTCTTTTGAGATCAGACTCGAATATAAGGAATGAGATGAAATTTGTCCGGTACGCAGGACATGAGCGGATCGAGTAGGAAGAATACGATTCGAGAAAAACAACTTCATAATGCTCCAATCAGCAATAGCGCTGAACTCCTATTATTCTCTTCCAATCAGAATCATCATGAGAGGTATGCCAATCATCTAAACTGTATCTAGATCTACTCTCATGATGCCTATGGTGCCTTTACTTGCTTTACAATATTCCAAGAGGCTCATCTGATTCAGGAAAATGGAGTGACTACCATTTTCTACTGTAATCAATATGTACATGTTCAATATTATGTTTTCAATTTGAGATATGAGCAAATCCACGAAATGCGGTGATTCGTGCGTTACGCCCTTTGTGTACCGGCTTTTCGCACCGATGGCTATATATGAACTCCGCGCCAAGCAGACACCTCTTTTGAGATCCTACAAACAAGTTGTAACGAGTTCAAGACTCAAAACTGAAATAGACCGGAATGGCGGGCCATCAAATTTGAAAAGTGACGAAATTTCGTGCGTGACTTGGCTTTTTTCCCTCAGTGTTAAGGTTGGCATTTGGATGCAATCAGGATTATCGGTATGATTTTTGCGGGAAAATGACCCTCTAACTTGAGGCTACAACCACCTTGAAGCTCAAGAGTGTGCTCCGAACATGTGTGAAACTATTTCCTGGTGATAAAGCGTGACTAATTTTTGTGAAGAAAAAAAAATCGACAATATTTCTCATTCTACGCCGACGCAGTCTGACCAATCTCATCTCTGCAAATGGCATCTGATTCTCCATCGAAAAATGAAGGAATCTAGATGAGTCCGGTCTATTTGCGTCACATTACGTCGAATCGGCAAGCAAATCCTGCTCTCAGAAAAAAACGTGATCGCTTCACGAAATCATGTTTTTTGAGGTACACACGAACAAGACGGGTCAAACCGATCCGGGTTTGCTTGTGATCTCTCGCTCTTATCGTATTTGATACCAAAAAAGTTTCTGCGTGATCCAATATTCCATTGTTTAATCGTACGAACTACTTTTTTTGGTTTTTAAGGGATTTTCGGGAATTACACTGGTGGCGAACTCTTAAATAATGTTCATATCATCACTGCAATGATCTCTTCGAGTTTTTTGGTGATAAATCGAATACTTTCCAGCGCCGTCAGTGGTCGAATGAATGATATAAGAGTGTATCTGTGTATGTGAATATAGCATTGCTCTTATGGGCATTTCCTGTTTTCTCTGTCCCACCTGATGCCGTTTCATGAAAATCGATCACGCGAGTGAATTTGAGTTCTGCATACCGATAACTGAGAGTATGTGAAACCCTAGTAATGTGCGATGAAAAAAATATTCAAAATTTCTCTCCTCCCAAATTACCACGTTTCGTGGATTTGTTCATATGGGTCCAAGGAAATCATGAGGTCTATCAATCTCCTCCACCAAAGTCCATCGGAGCCACATTGTTTTTCAGAAAAAGAAAAACACGAGACGAGTATGAGAACTCCTTTCAATGCAAGCCGAAGCAGCTTTCCATGGAATTTCCAAGGAGTGTGGATCAATCATTCTTCCCTTAAGCCTATTCCCATATATTCCTCAAATTGACAACATAATATTGAACATATCCATACTGATTACAGTAGATAACGACAGTGTAACCTCATTTTTCTGAGTTAGATGAGACTCTTAGAATATTATGAAGCACATAAGGGCTCCGTGAGCATCATGAAAATAGATGTAGGTACATTTCAGATGATTGCCATACATCTCATGATGATCCTGATTGAAAAAATGATAGGAGTTCAACACCATCGCTGATTGGAGGATAAAAATTCTGTTTTTCTTGAATTGTTCTTCTCCTGCTCGATTCGATCACGTCTCGGAGACCGGACGAATTTGACCTCATTTCTCATATTCAAATCTGATCTCAAAAAATTTTCCAGTCAAAAATATCGGTACTTCTTCGAGATAATCAATCCTGATCAATTTTCATGGAATAGCGATTTCTCGAGCTGTCAGCAGGTTTGGCTACTATTTGCTATGGTCACGAATGTGCTGTATTAAAAGAAGTAGACTTCAGCACTGCCTTTGGCAGAGAATAACATAACGCTGTGGTGGTCCCAGCGAGTTGCGGGATCGCTGCGGGGAGTGAGCGGGGAGGCCGAGATTACACGCACATCGGAGCGTTGCCCGTCTACGCGAGGACCACCACGGCGTAACGCGCGATCCAGCCGCTAGCTGTCTCGCGCAAGCACTTTGACCATAGCGAATACAGCGATGGAATTCGGTGTGAAAACATGCACTCAGCACCATGAAACAAGATTCGTGTCAATACCTTGACTGCTTGCCGAGGAGTTGCGATTTCAGTGAATTGAACACATTCACTAAAAGCGGTGGGACCCGCGCGTCCTCTTTCGTGTGGATGGGTCCCATGGGTCGAGCGCGTTTTTGTCCGGGTTCTGGTGTGCACCAAACGACTTGATTTGTATGAGTTACTCGATATAAACTCAGTTTTCGCAAAACTTTCGACGAATAACATGAAAATAGCCAGTAAATTGTGAATTAAGTCATTTCGGATATCATACAACGTATCTTAGCTCATTCGGAAACCTATGTCAAAGGCTACAAAAGAAGCCAACTTACGCGTGATTTGAGTGATCGGGAATCTAGACGCGAAATAACCACGAGGCAAACGGACTGAATGCTTGATATTGCAACTGCACTTTCACCCTCCTCGATCTGTTCTATCTCTCCGTGTACGAGGAACTTCTTTGTGATCAGAAGAGTTGAAGTGTATCCCTGCTGTCTTTGGTAAAAAAAACCGTAAGTGACATTTTGTCAAAAATGAGATAAAAATACTACGCTATAGATCTCAGCGCGACCTATCCAATGGTGCTCGAACCATCGTGCTATCAGTCATAGTTTCTTTTTAATAAATTAAAAAAGTTTCCGAATTCCATAAGAAACCACAAAAATACTTCCACGTCTCCATCGATATCTCAATTTCAACTTTTGCACTTACGGTTTTTTTTACCGAGGACAGCAGATCCCAAATAAGAACCTATGTCTCATGGATTCCTAAAGATAGATGATCATACTCGCAAGGATCACAATCGCGCCCCGCAATTGATGAATACCAGACAGAAACTCACATTCCAGGCATATGCTAGCGAATCACCCGAATAGTACTGAGAAATCAACAAATGCTCTCGAAAAGCTGAAGATTGCATCTTAGAATCACTAATTATTCGCTTTTATTGAACTCGGCCGCGGCTGGCCGGAATCTTGTCACCGGAATCTTCGTTGAGTATGTCAATGATTACGGTTCGCGTGCATTTGTGTTAGTTTCGAGGCTCTGCGCGATTCAACATTGGGTAAACGCATGTATTTAGTAATCTTGATACCATTATATAATGACATATTCATGAATACGAATTTTATATTCTGACTGTTCATGTGAATTGCTTCCCTTAGCGACTAGGAATTTTTCACAAAACACGGCAAAGAATATGCAGCTTTATTATGTAAAAATGAAGAACGAAGAAGATTAAAATAATTTTCGATGATATAGGTGCATCTACTGAACTATATTTTTGCGTCGCTCGAATGCACACCCGTAGATCCCGAAATATGTCCTGTACTACTTTCTGAACGAGTTTTTGAATGTGTGTGTGTGTGTGTGTGAGAGAGAGAGAGAGAGAGAGAGAGAGAGAGAGAGAGAGAGAGAGAGAGAGAGAGAGAGAGAGAGAGAGAGAGAGAGAGAGAAGCCGCCCAGAAGGCGAGCAGGGTCGGTGCGGCGCTCCAGCGGCTTATGCCGAATATCGGAGGACCCAAGGAAAAGAGGCGCGCACTTCTCAACACCGTCACTACCTCCATCATGCTGTACGGTGCACCCATGTGGGGGAAGAGAGTAGAGAAGACCATCATCGAGAAGAGAATGGGGCCTGTCCACCGAAGAGCGGCCCTGAGGAGTATCCGTGCCTACCGCACTGTGTCAGGAGATGCGGCTTACGTATTGGCGAGTACTCCGCCCATCCACTTGCTCGTCGCGGAACGAGTGAGGATCTGGGACCGCCAGAAAGTGATCGGAGCCGAACGAGTACTCACTCCGACGATGAAGGAGATCATCCGCGACAACGAGAAGGAAACCACCCTTGAGCATTGGCAAACTGAGTGGGATTCGCCATTTGCAAACGGCAGATGGACGCACCGGCTGATCCGTGACGTAGCCAAGTGGGCGGAACGCACCCACGGAGAGATGGACTACTGGACGACGCAGGCACTGAGCGATCATGGTTGCTTCGGTTCCTATCTAACCAGGTTCAAGAAGAGGACGACCCCAGCATGTCAGTCATGCGGGGACGAATGGGATGACGCCAAACATGCCCTGTTCAAGTGCAGCAACACCCGGAGAGAGCGCGCCGAGCTGGATGAATGGCTGGGTGCTCAACTAACACCTGAGAATCTCGTCCCGTACTTGCTCCGCAACCAGGAGACATGGGATAGACTCACCGGATACATCAAGCTGGTGATGACCCGCAAAGAGGAGAAAGAGAGGGAAGTAAGGCGCCTCGAAGCAGGCGAATCACAGTGACTCTGCCGATTGAAACAGAAGAGGCCCAAATGATTCCAGGAGGAATCTGATGCACTGAAGAGGGAAGAGAGAAGAAAGAAGATGAAGAATGAAGAGATGGAAGAAGATCGAAGAAAGGGAAACAACACCTGCGAGTCGTGAGAAGAGAGACGCTCGATCCTGAGCGCGAGACGCCGCCGGCCCTGAAGTAATGCTCACGCGGTGCCGGGGCCGGATTGGTAAGTTGGTGGATCTCTCCCTTGTCCAATGGCCGGCGCCAACGGAGAAGGAAGAGAGGGTTTACCCGGTTCGGATGGCCGTATCGATGCGGATTCCAGCCCGGGACTGTTGGGGAGGTGCTGGCCAGCCGTGTTTGGCTGACCGGTGCCTCTCCTTCGTACGTCACAGCGTATTTGCCCTACAACCACCTTAAAAAAAAAAAAAGAGAGAGAGAGAGAGAGAGAGAGAGCAGCGATCGGAACCGAACGAGTACTCACTCCGACGATGAAGGAGATCATCCGCGACAACGAAAAGGAAACCACCCTTGAGCATTGGCAAACTGAGTGGGATTCGCCATTTGCGAACGGCAGATGGACGCACCGGCTGATCCGTGACGTAGCCAAGTGGGCGGAACGCACCCACGGAGAGATGGACTACTGGACGACGCAGGCACTGAGCGATCATGGTTGCTTCGGTTCATATCTAACCAGTTTCAAGAAGAGGACGACTCCAGCATGTCAGTCATGCGGGGACGAATGGGATGACGCCGAACATGCCCTGTTCAAGTGCAGCGACACCCGGAGAGAGCGCGCCGAGCTGAATGAATGGCTGGGTGCTCGACTAACACCTGAGAACCTCGTACCGTACTTGCTCCGCAACCAGGAGACATGGGATAGAGTCACCGGATACATCAAGCTGGTGATGACTCGAAAGGAGGAGAAAGAGAGGGAAGTGAGGCGCCTCGAAGCAGGCGAATCACAGTGAGTATGCCAACTCGAACAGAAGAGGTCCAAATTGTTCCAGAAGGAACATGATGCTCTGAAGAGGGAAGGGAGAAGGAAGAAGAAAGAAGAGAGAAGATCGAAGAAAGAAGAATGAAGAGCAGGAAGAAGACCATGGAAGGAGGAACAAGACCTGCGAGTCCTGAAGAGAGAGCCGCTCGATCTAGAGCGCGAGATGCCGCCGGTCCTGAAGTAATGCTCACGCGGTCCCGGGGCCGGATTGGTAAGTTTGGTGGATCTCTCCCTTGTCCAATGGCCGATGCCAACGGAGAAGGAAGAGAGGGTTTTAATCGGAAGGGGTGGCCGTATCGATGCGGATCCCAGCCCGGTACTGTTGGGGGGGCCACGGACAAGCCGTATTGACCGAGACCTCACCAACCCGGAGAAGCAGAATGGTCGCTCCCCGGAAGAACGTCGCAGCGTTTTTCGCCCTACAACCACCTAAAAAAAAAAAGAGAGAGAGAGCGAGAGAGAGAGAATGATTAGCTATTGTGTGAGCACGGAATCTCATTTTGATTAAAGAATTGATTATCAAATGTTGTTAACTCATAATCAAGACTTGGACTGCTGATAACAAAAACTCGTACAGTTGTCCATTTTATAGAATTATCTCAGCCAGGTACTAGATGATTATTCAGAATGTATAGAACATGAAATTATATCCACACGAATTTTTCTCATATTCCAGAGTCTGTCCTGGTAGTCATGACAGCCTTTCAATGCCTGTCAATTGATCAATCGTTTTGACAGATGAGCTCAACAGTGTTTTTCAACCAAACGATAGATATCGCTAAGAAAATCTAGGTTCAGATGCCCCAAATTCCCCCGATGAGCTTCCTCGAGATAATAACTCAAAATATAATAAGACATGTTTTTTGAATATTCATTATTCTCCCGTGTCTTTCTCTAGAACTCATTTATTCCACTTTCATTTACCTAAATATAGTATATTATGATATAGGGGTGCAAACGATGGTTTTCGCGCTCCAAGTGACTTTTTTAGGCCCGAGCCGCAGGTGAGGGTCTAAATAGTCACGAAAAAGCGAAAACCATTGCGCCCGAGTATCATACTATGTTTTTTGATCTTCTATGAGCAAATGAAAAGCGAAAAACAGTGTGCAAATGACTCTTTTGCGCACAGACGATCAAAAAATATTTTTTGAGCATTTTCCATCGATTGGTTCATACCGGATTTGAGCTGTATTCGTAAACCACGATGGAAATGAAGTTCCTTTCTACAAAAATCAACATTTTTATCAAAACTTTCATTTCAATCATACAATCCAAATTCAACTCGAATTCGGTATCAACCAACCGATGAAAAATATCGGTTACCGATGCTTGGAAAATATCTATTTAGATCATTGAAAGTTTGGTGGATTGCTTGTATAGGAAGATAGGGAGGGAAATTAATGATAAAAATATATACTTCACTACATGTATCAATACTCTGCTTCATTTGCCATCGAAAGAACATCCTGCAAAATTTAGGATCCCAAATCAACTCCCCGACGTATTCTTGGCAGCTTATTTCGCTTCGAGGAAGCATTCCGCTGATCTCTTTTAGCAGCGTATTTTTGGGCTGATTTTAGTAAAGATCTGGCAGCCGAAATTCTTGAAGAATGAATGTGCCCCTCTATAAAATATAGGATTCTAGGAAGGAAATTAC
Organism: Eretmocerus hayati; assembly: GCA_029851415.1. Taxonomy (NCBI): domain Eukaryota; kingdom Metazoa; phylum Arthropoda; class Insecta; order Hymenoptera; family Aphelinidae; genus Eretmocerus; species Eretmocerus hayati. Next base: position 48,869,728 of record CM056744.1, read on the forward strand.
GGGACGCGTAGTATTTCGCTTATCCAAAAGCCTTTTCTCTTTAAAAATTTTCAAATTTTGAATTTTGGAGGCTCAGAGCGACGTTTCTGGGAATTCCCTCTTTGACATTGAAAAAAAGTCAAAACAGATCGGCCAGCTCTTTAGACACTCCAATAGTTCACAAGCCTCATAATCAAATGCATTATATTGACGAGAAAAAATGTGTATGGGATAGAAATGAGTGGAAAATTTTTGCCAAAAATCGATAATACACGAAAAATGAACAAAACTCAATTTCTCCGAAGCATCCTCTCAATCTCGGCTGAAATTTTTTTTGGAATAACTCCATCACATAATAAATACGCTATAAATTGATCTTATCTGCTATTTATGGTTGAGGACTGCCCCATAATTCATGTTGAAATGAAAAAAGAGCATAATATCATTCGTGTGTAAATCTCATACTAACTGGGAAGGCTGCATAATTTGTGAACTCGAGATCCTCCTTGTCATATTGACCAATAATGGCATCGTACTTCCATCAATAGAGCTTCAGTGTCCCACGAAAATTCTGTGAAAATAACTTCCGGAACTGGAATCATCACTGCATTACTCGAGGTATCCATCCAAACAATTTGAAATTCAATTCAAGCTTTTTGTACAGCCGTCTCAATTGACTTTCACAATCGGTTTTTACGTGAATAATATTCTTTCCTCTTTTTCAGCTCAAGATCAATCATAGAGTAGCCCTCAATCATAAAGTGCAGATCAGACCAAAATTAGCGTATTCATTATATAATGAGGTCTACCCAAAGAATTTTTATGCCCTCAAAAATATGATGGTTTCAAGTAATCAAGTTTTGAACGGTTTTCGTATAATATCACTTCTTAGCAAATTCTAAAACCATTTTAGCCCCATATCAAATTTTTTTGGCAATATCATGCATTCGATCACAAGGTTTGAGAAATATGGGAGTATCTCGAAAGCTGCCCTATTTATTGACCATCGCTCAATTATAAAAGCTAAATTCCCGCAAAAATCGCTATGACCCTCCAAAACTCAAAAGCTGAATATATTTTTGAAGGGGAGCGCGGCTTCTGACCAAACAAGGGAATAAGAGTCCCGTCGTTTCTTCCCCAGTATCATATGAGTCATTCTTCTTAATATCGCCAGGTTTTGTGTCGGGGGGTCAGGGATTTTTCTGTAACTTTAGGTACCTGTTGTACATGATGAAAGAAGATGGAAAGCACAGTTCTTAGGTCCCGAAAGTCATCCACGCAAGTTTGGCGGCCTATTTTCGTTTTCAAAATTCGTGAAAAATTCGATTTTTCAACTTTTTGATTGATTTCTCACCAGTATGGAACCCAATAAAAAAATTATCCAACACACACATTTCGACATGAAATGAGCTGAATTTTACGAAAAAAATACTCTCAGATCCGTCAAAGATGAACATAACCTCAAAAAAGTGGTTTTTTTCAGAAAAACCCAATTTTTAAGCCTTAGGCCCTATTTTATCTGAAATTTGACATTTTCATCGGATTTCTCGTCAAATTTTACGTCGAAAACCGTTTTTCAAAAATTGGGCTGAGGATGGGTTTGGCCACCATAATAATAACTTTAGTAGCAGGACCGTAAAAATAGCGCTAAATTGTTCGTTTCGGGAGGGACACTTATTACACTGGACAACAAAATATTGGGTCAGAAGTAGCGCATTGATCAAACAAGGACTTTTTCGTGTATTTTCGACGTAGAACCCGAATCCGAAACCAGTTTTGCACCTAGACATCAGGAATTTTTTTAAACCGCGAAATACTGAGCTTCTAAAAAACTGCATTTTTAGCGTTTTCTGATGATTTTGTAGATACATGATTTTGATGGTGCAACCTTGCAGCGGGCTTTGAGCGTAGCCGGACTATGATTTCTCACGTATTTTGACCTGCTAAACACGATGAAAGTTGTTTTAGAGGGCTAGCAAGCGTTCGAAACAAAGGACAAGCTGATCTTTCGAGTTGCTATCAGGAGAGTTTGGACGATTTCGTGATAAATCTCAAAGTGATCACGGAATTGATCAGAAACACCCTCTGCAATACCACGAGAACGCATTCTTTTTCTATTTGCACACACACTAAGGGAATGATGTTTGCAGTCACCTAAAAGGAGATTAGTCGAATATACATGTATAATCGCGAAAAGAAACTTTTGATCTATTCCGAGATCTATTCCTCGGGTGAGTTCAAGCCTCCTCGTATTGGATCAATGCTCGAGTTTTTGTACCTAGAAGCCACTCAAACTACTAGAACAATGTCATTTTGTTGCTAGGATACGGTATCAGAAGTCCCAGAGACCTAAACTCGGTTTAGGTTACGTACGTTCCGTAACTTGACATACCATGAATATGTGATCAACCTAGTTACATCGTTTTTCACCCTAAGCTAATGTGGGCACTCCAATGATTCTATTCCGGAGGCGAGTGAATAAGAACATCCAGCGTCAGATGCGCCATCTTGGGCTGGTTGCAAACGACTATCCATATGCACTCAGGAGTACATGAGACTAGGGAACTGCAAATTTGACTCATTACGAGAAAGCTTGAGCTTACCTCAGGAATAGATCAAAAGTTTCTTTTCGGGATTATACATACATATTCAACTAATCTACTTTTAGGCGATTGCAAACATCATTCCCTCAGTGTGTGTGCAAATAGAGAAAGAATGCGCTCTCGTGGTATTGCAGAGGGTGTTTCTGATCAATTCTGTGATCACTTTGAGATTTATCACGAAATTGTCCAAACTCTCCTGATAGCAACTCGAAAAATCAGCTTGTTATTTGTTTCAAACGCATGCTAGCCCTCAAAAACAACTTCCATCGTGTTTAGCAGGTCAAAATACGTGAGAAATCATAGTCCGGCTACGTTCAAAGCCCGCTGCAAGGTTGCACCATCAAAATCATGTATCTACAAAATCATCAAAAAACGCTAAAGATGCAGTTTTTTAGAAGCTCAGTATTTCGCGATTTGAAAAAATTCCTGTTGTCTAGGTACAAAACTGGTTTCGGATTCGATTTCTACGTCAAAAAATACACGAAAAAGTCATTGTTTGATCAATGCGCCACTTCTGACCCAATATTTTGTTGTCCAGTGTAATAAGTGTCCCTCCCGAAACGAACAATTTAGCGCTATTTTTACGGTCCTGCTACTAAAGTTATTATTATGGTGGCCAAACTCATCCTCAGCCCAATTTTTGAAAAACGATTTTCGACGTAAAATTTGACGAGGAATTCGATGAAAATGTCAAATTTGAGATAAAATAGGGCCTAAGGCTTGAAAATTGGATTTTTCTGAAAAAAACCACTTTTTTGAGGTTATGTTCATCTTTGACGGATCTGAGAGTATTTTTTTCGTAAAATTCAGCTCATTTCACGTCGAATTATGTGTGTTGGATAATTTTTTTATTGGGTTCCATACTGGTGAGAAGTCAATCAAAAAGTTGAAAAATCGAATTTTTCACGAATTTTGAAAACGAAAATAGGGCGCCAAACTCGCGCGGATGACTTTCGGGACTAAGAACTGTGCTTTTCATCTTCTTTCATCATGTACAACATGTACCTAAAGTTACAGAAAAATCCCTGACCCCCCAACACGAAACCTGGCGATATTAAAAAGAATGACTCATATATATAAGAGCGGGGCAGATTCGTTGTCCAAGAATTTTTGGCTGCCCGATATTAACTGGAATCAATTTATATGAGTTAAATTTGCAGCTCACTTTGGCGATCTACTGTTCAAAATGGAAGTCGGCATCCAACTATTTTTTTATATTTCAACGATCCCCGCACGAAGGTCACCGATCCACAACTTTTTATTACAATAATTAAGCCGCGGGCAAAATCCCGTCCGTCCGGATCCCCCCGAGCAGGGCTGCCAACGTAAAATCGTAAGCAGGGTTGCCAACTTGACGGGAAAAAATATGAGTTGGTATTGTGAGAGCGACAATAGACCTTATGTGTCGCGAGTGTCTAAGTACTCATTATCTAAGATCATCTAAGATCATCTATGATCATCTTAAAGTTATCTTTTTATCTTATTGTTATCTTTGGATCATCTTTTTATCTTTTGATTATCTTATGATTATTCTTAAGTTATTGAGTCGTTTTTTGATTATTTCTACTTTTTTTCGGTTGTTTTTACTTTTCCGAGTGATTTTTTTATACATTTTCATTTTTTTGGTGTATTAAATTGGAGTAATTGATTTTTTGTGTACTGTGTAATTTTTTAGAGATGGTATCACTCAATCGTTATTCAATTTACATGAATTTTCTGAAACACTTGAGTGATTTACCTTGAAAAAAGTTGAGTATTGAATATTTTTTCAACTATGCATTGGGTACTCCTTAGAAGATTTGATAATTATTTAGAAAGATTTTATTAATGAATTTGAATGAAGAAATTTCTATTGTTGCAATATGGAAATTGTTAAATTGTTTGTTATATTGATTTGAGTGTCTTATCATGTTGTGTGTGGAGTGTTGATGAATTAGTTTTGGATTTTTCGCTTCGGTCGCTCTCAGCGGAGTTAATATAACTCTTGAGCCATGGCCTAGGCGAGTTACCGCAACGTTATCATCAGTGTAGAGTTAGTGTTTCAATAGTGCTTTGTGTGATCAGTTGATTGTATGAAGGCCTATATATGTGATGAGTGTAGTGTTGATGAGTTTGTATTGGATTCTTCGCTTCGGTCTCTCTCAGCGGAGTTGAACACTCTTCAGCCATGGCCTAGGCGAGTCACCGCAACGTTCTCATCAATGTAGATTGAAGTGTCTTAATTGTGATGATGTGTTTTCTTGTGTGTTCTAAATCACCAATGGTGTTGTATGAGGGACTGTTAGTGTTCTTCAGTGTAAATTCCATTTGGCAACAATAGTTACTAAAAAGTTTATTATCATTTGTTGTTCCATTCTAATGAGTGTATTGAGAAGAAGGAAAACTTTGATCTCTAATGACGATTTGAATTGATTGCAAAATCTTCTAAAAGTTATTATCAGGAGAATCTTTTTTCTATCTTGTTCAATTATTGCTCGATGGATAATGCAGTCAGAGTATGTGCGTTCGTAGCCCAGAATTTCACGATTCCAAGAGAATGTACAAATCTATGGATGAGTCATTTACTAACAGGGGACCTTCAAGGGTTCTGTGTAGAATGACTCAGATATGTAGGGATTCAATTGGGCGGAAATTCTTTGATGGGATCCGTCAGTCAGCTAATAAGAACACCGAATCCTTGACATTACCTCAGCACTTTTGTGAGGCACCCTACCGCAGGCGATAGTCAAGTATTGGATTCTTCGTATGTTGGAGTCACGTCGATTTATTATTGGCAAAAATTCTAAAGTTAAATTTACTCATTCTTGAAATTTCTGTCCTATCGTCGTGGTCGTGATTTGAAATTATTTATGATTTTGCAATTAATTGAAATCGTCGGAGTTGAACCAGAAATGATTTGAATTTGATTGAACCGCAATGAAAAGTATCTTATCAACGTTTTTAAATCATATTGAAATTCTGTAGAACTTATTTTAATTAAACCTATGAAATGAAAGGATATGGAAGGGATGAGATGGACAAATGTTCGTCTCGTTTGGAATTCATTAGATGGTTCGATATATATAATTTTTTCTGAAATAATCGAGTGATCTTACTATGGAATTAGTTGAATATTGAATATCTTTTCAACTATGTATTGAATACTTATTGAAAGATTTGATAATCATTTGAAACGATTTTATTATTGCATTTGAATAAAACTCCTATTGTTGCAATATGGAAATTGTTAGATTGTTTGTTATATTGATTTGAGTGTCTTATCATGTTGTGTGTAAAGTGTTGATGAATCAGTATTGGATTTTTCGCTTCGGTCGCTCTCAGCGGACTTAATAACTCTTGAGCCATGGCCTACGCGAGATACCGCAACGTTATCATCAGTGTGAAGTGAGTGTTTCAATAGTGCTATGTGTGATTAGTTGATTGCATCAAAGCCCATTGATGTGATGAGTGTGGTGTTGAAGAGTTTGTATTGGATTTTTCGCTTTGGTCGCTCTCAGCGCAGTTAATCACTCTTGAGCCATGGCCTAGGTGAGTCAACGCAACGTTTTCATCAATGTAAAGTGAGTGTTTCAATAGTGCTTTGTGTGATCAGTTGATTGCATTAAAGCCTATATATGTGATGAGTGTGGTGTTGATGAATTTGTATTGGATTTTTCGCTTCGGTCGCTCTCAGCGGAGTTAATCGCTCTTGAGCCATGGCCTAGGCGAGTCACCGCAACGTTCTCATCAGTGTGAATTGAAGTGTTTTAATTATGATTGATGTGATTTTCTGTTTGTTTTGAATCATCAATGGTGGTGTATGAATACTGTTAGTGTTCTTTAGTGTAAAATCCATTTTGCAACAATAGTTACTGAAAAGTTTATCATTACTCTTATTCCATTTTGGTGAGTGTATTGAAAAGAACAGGAAAACTTTGATCTCTAATGAAGATTTTAATTGATTGCAAAATCTTCTAAAAGTTATTATCAGGAGAATTTTTTTTCTAATTGGTTCAATTATTGCTCGATGGATAATGCAGTCAGAGTATGTGCGTTCGTAGCCCAGAATTTCACGATTCCAAGAGAATGTACAAATCTATGGATGAGTCATTTACTAACAGGGGACCTTCAAGGGTTCTGTGTAGAATGACTCAGATATGTAAGGATTCAATTGGGCAGAAATTCTTTGATGGGATCCGTCAGTCAGCTAATAAGAACACCGAATCCTTGACATTACCTCAGCACTTTTATGAGGCACCCTACCGCAGGCGATAGTCAAGTATTGGATTCTTCGTATGTTGGAGTCACGTCGTTTTTTTATTGGCAAAAATTCTCAAGTTAAATTTACTCATTCTTGAAATTTCTGTCCTATCGTCGTGGTCGTGATTTGAAATTATTTATGATTTTGCAATTAATTGAAATCGTCGGAATTAAAATGTAATTAATTTGAATTATGTCGAACCACAATTTGAAAATGATTATATCGTTTTTGTTAAGTCATTGTAAATTTTGTAAAACTTATTCTAATTAAACCTATGAAATGAAAGGAGACGAGAGGGGAGAGACGGGCGAATGTCCCGTCTCTGTTGAATTTTATTAAGTCATCCAGTATACATATTCTTATTTTACAATTTATAGTAAATTTCATAATTTTATAGAAACAGTATAAAAATAAATATGTTATTACCCAAATTGAATGTTTTTAGATTATTTTAAATCACCTGGAATCCATCCTTTAATCCACAATGATGGCATCCCAATTCTGCTTCCTGATTTCTCGCCGAGTTAGTTATACCACGGACTAACGGGATACATTTCCATTCGTCCTTGATGGCGCTGTGGAATGGAAAATGTAATATTGCAGATTATTCCTCTACCATAAAATAATTGGAATTTGTCTGAAAACGTGTATATATATATATACATGTGAGGGATTGCGTGTGTGAATGCGTGTGTGTATTTATGTGTAAATTTATCTGATGGAATTATGAAAGAGGGGGGGGGGGTGAGTGGTAAAGCATTTATTAGAACAATTAATGCGATTTTGTTAATGTTCTAACAAAATCAAGTATACTAATGTTCATTAAATATTTAAAAAATTCTAAAGATAACTTACCAGAACTGCTTCCCAATATGTTTCTTGATAGTTTTAGAGGTTGCATTCTTCTTTTCCATCCTCTCATTACAGTTGGCAGGATGCAGGATGTACATTATGGTATATGCTGAAATCAATCCAAATGAAAGTAACATTGTTATTCAGAAATATAATAAATAAATCAATATGGATAGATAGGGATGGATAATTGGTATATACTATTTAAATTATTTGTTTGAATATCTGTTTTTGAGATGTTTTATAAATAATTACTTACGTTTAATTCCTTCGTGATATCTCGATTGACCTCATAGCTCCTGGGGGTTGGCTCTTGGAGTACTTCTTGATCACCAGGAGCGGCATCGACTTCACCCTTCAATGGGTTGAAACAGACTGACCTTTCTCCATGCTTTAACATTGTATATATATTTTCAACTCCCTCTATATATTAAAATTATATGTCTAAATATTTATATATTTAAATGTTTTATAAGTAATTACTTACGTTCAACTCCTTCGTGATAACTCAATTGACCTCATAGCTCCTGGAGGTTGGCTCTCGGAGTACTTCTTGATCACCAGGAGCGGCATCGACTTCACCCTTCGATGGGTCGGAACAGACTGACCTTTCTCCACGCTTTAACTTTGTATATATACCTTTAGCTCCCTCTAGTGACTTTTATGATGAATGTTGACGCGTGTATCTGAATACTTACTGTATATCTCCAACTATTTTATCATCTAAGACTATCTTGAAAGTATCTTTAGATTATCTTCTTATCTAAACGTTATCTTTGGGTCATCTTTTTATCTTTTGGTTATCTTTGAGTTATCTCATCATTTTTTTCCTTTTTTTCCCACAAAAATTTCTTTTCATAATATTTTGTTGAGATAATTGATTGAAATTAAATTGAATTGATTGAATTGACATTGATTAAGAACTTCAGTGGACGAGCTTAATCGCCGTTTAGGGGTCAAAAACTATATTACATAACGAAGATTTTGAGCTGTCGTGGGCCAAAATCGGTACACTTGAGCTCAAATGATCACAATTCTGCGAAAAAAATACCTAAGGGCATTTTTGGACGAATTGGTGGGGGCGAAATTGGACAATGGTAAATCCCATCTAAAATCGGTCGACCGATTGCCTGTCCATGTTTATCGAGGATAATTGCGCGTCTCGAGGCGCGTGTGCATCTGTGCGAATCTTTCCAAGCGTGGGAGGTTGGAGATGAGTTAGTTTATTGAAAATGGGTGAGGAAATGAAGTTACGATGTCCCATGGCCGTCTCAGGAGTCAGAAGTCGCTTTCAACGTGTTCCAACATAGCCCTCGATTTTCGCATTTCCACTCTCGCATTCGGCGACATTGCCTTGAATGTTCCACACTATCAAGGGGATCGTTGACGTAGGGGCGAGTATGAATACCTCCAGTATGAAAAAAAAGAAAGAAAAGTCGACTCTTAGAAGCTACGAGTCGATTACTGATTGCTGAAGACGATATTACACCAGTGAAGCGCCTATCTCAATAATGCTGAAGAATAACACAAAAACGGCTCGCTTGCTCGGGCTATGGGAGGATGTAAAAGTCTCAGGGGGTTTCTCTATTGATTTTGAGTTATTACCACGTGTTTTGATGGGCAAATGCGATTTTAATAGGTAGGGAATAATGCCGTATACCTCAATTTTGGAAGGCTGTCCAAATTTGCCCCCAAAACTTGTCAAAAGAGCCCCCCAGTTCGGGATGAATTTGGACAGATTTTTTTTTTTCAACTTCAAGAAAAAGTATGAACGCTGAGACCTAGGGGTCTTAAAATTTTTTTACAATCTATTCAATAGTTGAACTTCAAAGTCCCAAAGCGCGCCTAGTCCCAAGTATCGTCAGATAGCCCCACTGCAAAATCCGTCCAATTTTGCCCCACTCTCCTCTATACTTACTCACATCGCAAGCATTGGCTGCAACGCTACTTTTTTACTTCCACTTTCATTCTTTAGAAATTATAATGATTCACCCATGAATTTCCTGGTATCAATTTTTAGGAAATGGCTAAGGATCCGTTTCCTTAGTCAAAACAAAAATCATACGAATAGTTACCGCGTGAGCTCATCTTAACGCATCTGACCCATAAGGTTACGTGTAAGTCAAAAACAATTTTTGAAGTCAATTTGCTCACGATTTTAGTGGTTGACTCCATATATTCGCAAATGGTTTAATATGTCTGATGTTAAAATTAAGTATAGTTCATGCCCATTTGCGCTTAAAACAAACGTTTTATCAAAAAGTACTGCAGCCACCTTAACTGAAGAACAACTAGAAATTTTAGTCAAAAAACTACTAAAAAAAGTATCTTCATAATGTCGAAAAATTCTTAAAGAAAACTCGGAACTTTCATTATTATCATAGTCAAAGATTTCTCATCAACTGATAGTTTTAATAGTTGCAGAACATAATAGAAATCAATTTTATGTCGCAAAACTATTGATTTTACCAAATAAAGTGAAGCCGAGCGAGCGTTAGCGAGCAAGGCAGTATCGCTAGTTAATATTAGTCATCTGTACTATGAGAACTCATAAAGTGATGAGATCTATTAGCGAAATCGCGCTACATCAATATAACTAACGCGCCGTCTGCTCCGTAGCTTTCTAACGTTTGGTTTGTTTACATTCTCGTAGCAGACGAACTACGTGAAATTAGCCGCTCGGAGTGAAAGCATTAGAAGCGCCCTGAATATGGTTTCTTAGAGGAAAAATCCATCGTTAGACTCCAACGCTGTTGCTGCATGATGCTGAATTCGTCTAACCTCTCCGAGGTGCTTACCGCGCGATCACCGTTGCCGTACGTGCGTCGCTGCTCGGTGCTAGTTTTCCAGATGATCAAGCATAAACTGAAATGATGAAAATAAAATAATTAAGAAAATACTTCCAAAAGTTTGATATTATGTGAACTGTTGAACACAGGCGCAAATCGAAATGTGAAAATAGTCTCAGATCCGTCATTTGTTTCTGTCTTAGACTTTGGCTAAGACAAGTTTACGTGCTCCAAATTCTTCATGATTTGGTATAAAAATGATAGAAGCGTGGGTTGTAGATATGATCCATCAAGGGTGATTTTTAACATCCAACCCACACTTTAGTCATTTTCATAACAAATTATGAAAAATTTGGAACACGTAAAATTGTCTTAGCCAAAGTCTGAGCCAGGAACCAATGACGGGTCTGAGACTATTTTCACATATTGACTTGTGCTTATGTTCAACAGTTCACATAAAAGCGAGTTTGTTAAGGTATTTTTTCAGTTATTTCATTTCTGTAGTTCGATCAATCATATCATCCCCCATTGCACGATGGGAATTTTTGCGGGTCCCACCGTTGGGACCTGCGAGAATTTGTGAAGATCTTGTAAGTAGATGTGAATGATGAATGATGTAGATGAATTCAGAAATTTTATTGCTACGTTTCGTCCACTAAGTTTTTTGGACCTCATCAGGCTCCAGGTTTCCTGTTTTTGACATATGAAGATAGAGAAAATGAAATATTGTTACAAATGATGGATGTATAAATATTCGAGATGCTTAACTCACGTTCTTCTTTAGATCGTCATGATATTCTTCGAACGATCTTGTAATAGAGCCCAGACATAACGTCTGGCTCCTGTCAATACAGGTAAATATAATGAGTCATCGTTCTTATTTTTCTGTCATATTCATATCAGCGCGGTCGCAGTATACAGTGGGTGACATATATATGAAAAGTAGTGCATGTGGAGGAGAGAATTATGAGTATTACCACGAATCATCCGACACGGTGGGTTGGAGCCGAAAAAGTGAATGGTACATGAACATGGGATTGTTTTGTTGGATATGTTTTGAGATGTTTTCGCGGTCATTTTCCAATAAGAATCTAGAAATTCTGTAGAGGGATTCCGGAGAAGAATCGATTTTTCCGAATTTTGTCTCTTCTCGTAATGGAGTAATCGAATTTCCTCCCTTTGTATTTGTTTTTCATACTTCAATCAACTTCAAGAAGCTGTTGGGGTATTTTTAATCGATGCAGTATGGTATCATTATTCGGACCTGATTGAATTGCCTGGATCAACTTCCGCTTTGAAGCAGACAAAAGTTCTCTCTACTCAAAAATTCATTTGAATATCGCATAGAATTCTTGAAATTTGTTCATTCAAGTTAGGATGGCACATTCCATGTATAAATACATCTTCAGCTATCACGAAGAGTATACTTTTATCATAAATGCCGACGGAGAACTCTTGTGCAACCGTCGGAGTAACGGATTGACACTGGTATCGATTGCTAATCTTGAGAAATCTCACAGTGCCTGTATCTCTCCTGTTCAGGATAATATGGAAGTTCTAGCAACTCTCAATTTGGTGTAAAAGATTGTTCTGACACGAGCCTTGAAGCTCACTATGTAAGCCACATGAGAGATTTGCGAAACTGCTCCTTGATATCGGGAATTTCTGTTATCCCTACGGAATAACAAAAATCCCCAATTGTGAGACTGTATCGAGCTTGATAACCCCTTCATAGACCACTCATAAACTAACATTGTGACACTTGACATCAAGATGATCGGACACAAGTTTTGAAGATACAGAAAACAAGCATATGAGCCAGTGCATCACAGAATCTTGGCGGGAACACAAACACCGAGTGACTCTTTCTATGTTTTCATATAAATTATTTTGTTCTGTATGTGAATCCAACGGGTTATATGTTTCATGCATGTTAGATGATCCACCCACAATGAGCAAGCCTTGTGTCAATCGATTGGGAATGAAGATCTATAGGATTCGTGATACATACAAGTTCGTTTTCGCTCCTGCAAAATTGAATCTGATCCATCAAATCCCATCAAATTCCAATCTTGGCATCATATGTATTCTGTGAGCTAGAGACTTTTTGCAACAATTGAGTATATATCAACAATTTTCTCGGGATAGAGGAAGCCTGAGAAACAGATATTGAATGATGATAGGACTCAATTTTGATGAAAACCCCAAAAGAATTGAGGAAAATAGATTTTTTTCTGAAATCCCTCTACAGATTTTTTTGATTCGCGTAGGAGATTGACCACAAAGATGACCCGGAATATATCCAACAACACAAATCCAAGTTTACACACCTTTCACTTTGTCGGTTTTCCGACGCACCGTGTCCGAATATCCTCATGAATTCGAGGGGTTCCGATAGCTACCCTCTGTTCCAAAGTGTTTCGACGCGTGCTCAAATTTCTGCTTGTCGTCGAAAAGTGTTCGTTCGCTTCAGATAATTGTCGAATTCGACCGGGGGTTTGCCTTTGACCATTTCGCAAATGCTCAATAGCCCGTGAAGCTACAAGATTATCACTTTCGACAATTTTCGATCGGCCTTCGAAATTTGTATTCAAGACTTGAATTTGCGATACAAGTGACGATAATAATCGGTCATTAATTGGGGCTAATTCGTTATCTTGAAATCAGCGTTGCTCGATGTGTTGTGCTTATGTCTGCTGTAAATGTTTAAACTCCGGATCCAATTCCCTAGCATAACGATGTGCACGTCGGGGGTTTCCAACTTGGTGTGAATTTTGATATTGTGTGTGCACACTACGTCCATCTAAATTCAATAAGTCGTCATGCGGACGATCATTGTGAATTTGTCCAACATTATTATCTAGACGTGAAGCTACACTATCTGTTGAACTAGCGCGCGACGTATTACCCGTTGGTGCCTACACAGCATGGAAATATTTCAAAGAACGATTCAGGGAAATATTTCATTGCAATCTCCCGGGAATCTTGCAGGGATATTGCAGGAGATATTTCAAAATGTTTCGTGGCAATATTTCAGAGAAAGCTCCCCGGAAGCTCCCGTAAATATTACAAAGAATCTCACACTCAATCTTTCAGTAACCTTGCACTGAAATATTTCTGAGAGATTCACGAAAGCTTTTTGAAAGATTCCTTGAAACAATTAACTGAAATATTCTGAAAGATTATCTAAAGCTTTCTGAAAGATGTGAGTGCAATATTTTGGAGAGAAGTTTTGGAAGAGTTACGAAAGCCTCTTGTGAGGTCTCACTGCTATGGGGAGAATCTTCTGGAAATTTTTCACCGATATTGAGTATAATATTCCACCTGACGAGGCCCCAACATTTTCTGGAGGGTTTGCTAGCTTTTACGGAGGGCTACATTTTGAGACCAGTTTCAAATAACATCGTGCTTGCAGTTCTTTTAGGCTGGGAAATCTTCAAAAATTCTATGATGGATTTTCAAAACTCACCGTGTTCTGATACTCTATATGGAGCACTTTGTGGCTGTGAGTTATCCTTCTAACTCACGATATGAAACGTACCACTTTGGATTGAGCCTGGAAAATCAATTTGATTCTGGTTTTCATTGAATCAATAGATTTCGGGAACATTTCAAGGAATTCCTCTATAAGTGACCTCTCTGCCACTCAATTGCACCTAATGGAATTGAAAAAATTTTGAATACCTTCTAAAAGATCCCAAAAATATTTCTAGGAATTATTTCACCGGTAATCTTTCAGAAACGTTGCACTGAAATATTGTTGAAATCTTTACGAGAGCTTTCTGGAAGATTCCAATGCAATATTCTTAGGAAGAATTTCCGCGAAATTTTTGTACGATATTGAGATCAATGAAATATTTCATTGCAATCTCCCAGGAATCTTGCAGGGATATTGCAGGTGATATTTCAAAATCTTCCGTAGCATTATTTCAGAGAAAGCTTTCCGGAAGCTCCCGTAAATATTTCAAAGAATCTTACACGCAATCTTTCGGAAACCTTACACTGAAATATTTCTGGAAGATTTCTTGGAACAATTCACTGAAATATTTCTGGAAGATTTACAAGCCTCCGCTGTGATATAGGCTCATTGAATTCCTAACTTGTTTAAATCTCTTTTGAATTTAGGCTAATCACGAGTCGTTGCATATAAATAAAGCCATCATAATAATAGGTTTGTGGAAGCTCTCTGACTGATTCCGCACATATTTTTTGGGAACATTCTACAGGTAATCTCCCAGGAATCTTGCACTGAGAAAATCTTTCAGAGCAAAACTAAGTGACGGGGTACTGCATATGGTTACCGAAAACCGAGGTAACAACATATTATGTTGTTAAAGTATTGCGAGGAGTAATTCTTAACGACTTGAATCTGTGGGATATGACACATATATATTGCGGTGGAACATTCTGGGAATCTTTCAGTAACATTGCAGTGAAAGATTGTAGAAATCTTTCGGAAACATTGCAGTGAAAGGTTGTAGGAATCTTCCAGAAACATTGCAGTGAAAGATTGTAGGAATCTTCCAGGAATATTTCATTGGAAGATTCTGTTCCCGATAGATGTCGCATAACACACTTTAGTTCTCAAACTTCGTTCTCATAAATTATATGGTTTTTGGGAAACTATCTATCAGGAAATTTGATGGTAGTATCAAATGATCTGTCATGTGTGATAAGATACCCAGGACTAGCTATGCATAATGGTCTGTAAATGATACGTGAGGATTATTTGAAGATGCGTAAAGGTTTTCCCACAAGCGTTCACAATAGACGCTGGTTGGTATATAAGACAGGAGGACGGCTCATCGGTAAGGTGTCGCATACATCGAAGAGTTCGTAAAACCTGGAAGAATCTAACGTGGAGCTTTGGATTCAACGTCACAATGGAGTTGAAGTACGAGTCAGAATGATGAAGTCATGCATTAGAGTGATTGACAAACTTATCAAGCGAAATATGGATTCCACAGACAGAACATTAACGCATATATTTTTGTGAGATTTCATGAAATCTTGCAGGAACATTTCACTGAAATATTTCAATGAAATGTTTCTGAAAGCTTCCCGAAATATTCCCGGCAATATTTCATGAAGTCTTGCAGAAAGGTGTCTGAAGTGGGACATATATCTTTATTGAGGGAAGCTTTCAGTGAAATCTTTCTGAAAGATTCCCGGGTTTTCCTGAAAGCTTGCAGGAAGGTTTCTGAAAGATTCTCATGCTGTGTGGGTATGTTCTGGTCTGATCGATTCTTCGATCGAGTGGTGCGCGGCGTATCAGGAACTCCAGCACTCTTGGGTTTCTTTGAGCGCTTCGGTTTAGTACCATGTACCTCGTCATTCAAAACGGGTACTTCTGGTACAACCAAATCAGCCTGCTCCGCGTTAGATGGCCGTGAATCTCGAGTTCTCTATTTGATCCTCTGTCTCACTCGCACCAATACTTTTGCGTACCGGTGTTCGGTTAATAGGTATGGTATAACTATATGTTGCCGCAGCGAATATCGGAACAAAAATAGACGCCGATTAGTGTGCTATATATATATATCATCAATATCTGCACCAGAGGACGATCCAACTGGATAATAAAGAATAGGCAGGTGCAACTGGGCAGTCCGCCTGTCAGCTATTTCCAACGTCAGCACTGGCTAATGCTTTGATTCTGCTGATTTACTGACCTGCTCATACGTTCTCTGCTGATCAAGTCGAAATAATATTTCTCCATGTTGAGAAATATTATTTCAACTGTTGCGTCGTCTGGGGCGCCACAGGAATAAACAGGAAACTAACCGTAAAATACTATTCCATCACGAACATGAATCTATTCCCCAAATAATGTCATCAAAAAGACGGTAGAGTGCGTTGTATTGAGTTAAGATTCTGTCGATGCATGGTTTCCGTTTTTTGAGGTTATGTTGAATCAAAATGTATAAACTGAGCTCTCCATCGGGGAGATGAGATGAAAATACGTCGAAATGCTTCGATTGCTTATTTCCCTGCGTCAAATTGAACAGCCCAGAACGCCCAGAAAAGGTAAACAGCACGTGAATCACCACTCGTACTCCCATCGTCGCTTTACTCCTGGTGAATCTAAAAACCCCTATTTTTTTGAGAGCTATTTCGACGTGAAATTCTCTGATCTTTCGATTGAAAATGTCAAGAAAACCTGAAAAAAGGGTAATTCCGAGTTATTGCCAATTGAAATTTGATTGCTAATTTTTGAGGTGATGGTGGCACGAAACCGGGAAACAAACCCCGCCATCGGAAAGCTGAGGCAAAAATACGTCGGAATTGATGTCATTGATTTGTTTCTACGTGGAATCCACGGCCTTCACAGATGGCTCAGAACTACATGTTTTACCTTCAAAAACCAACCCAGGACAGTTGACGTATTTTGCCACATACCTGTTAGTCATAAATTATAACCTAAAAAGAGTCTAAAATACAGTCTTTGATGTGCATATCTGAATGGTTTTGAGTAATCGCTAAGCAAGATCAAATTTGAGTTTGATTCATTCTATTCCATTCAGTTACATGTATGCACATGGATACTGTATTACATTCATGGTGTAACGATATCATGTATATTATATGATAATCACCATGATCACACGACATACACATACACCAACATGATATACACAGATACGGATAGGGCTGGTTGGGTGTTGACCCCCGCTGATCACGAGTTTAAACGCTCAGAGACTTGGTAACATCAGGTGTGCCACCATGTCACTAGGGCCGAGTCAATGTGGCGTGGCTCTATCCCCTCGCCTTGAGTATTTACGCCATCCTACTGCAAAAGTCGAAAAATGATTCTAATCGATTCTTATCTCGTCCAAAAGCATAAGTGCCCGAGGATGGGTGGAAGTTGATCGGGGTGATGAGATGCCAGAAACTATCTATAGCTCCACGAATACTCGCACACTTCTTTCAAGGTATCCCTAATTCCGATTCCAATATCCTCCAGCATTCTCTCTGGATCCAGAGCCTATAGATAGTTGTTACGCCGATGTCTCAATCATTCTGGAAAGAGCACACGGTGGAGGAGAATGATGAATAGGTTACAAAAAACTGACATAAGGAAGTGGGAATGGACTTTTGTTCTACTTTTCGAGCACATCGAAAGTCCAATCTCATCGAAATTGCATCAGATCCTTCTTTCGAGGAATGCTCATTGGAACATTTTTCAGGAGTGCTCTATGAATTGGAGGATTCCGCAACGTTGTCATTCGAAGAATACGCTTTAAATATTCCATCAATGCGTAGATTCGATGGGAAGAGTGTTAGATACATCCGCAATATATAGCACGGATTGATTCCAAATGTATTTTGATGCTCCTTGGATCACAAAATGTTTTTCACTTTAATCGGCCGGATTATTTCCAGCTCAAGTAAATCTGACCAAGGGAGCAATGAAGCTTCTGAAAGAGGTAGAAAGGGACTAGGCGGTTAAGCATGGTGAAGTGGACCTTGTCAGGTATGGCCCGGAAAGTATTTTTCCCCACTTTCTAACCCCAAATTATGACAAAAGCAAAGGTTTGTAGGTCCCAAAGTGACCCCTGTTTTCTACGGCACCCTAGGAATCCTCTAAAAAACCCTCGAAATCGATGTTCCTTCTACCAAATCGCATTCTGATGCATTTCAACGAATCAATCTGGAAATTTTTTGACATATCCTTGAAACTCCATCAAATAGAAGAAAGATGTTTGCATACTGACAACTTTGGATTTAGGCCCCGAAAAAAATTCTTGAATATTGAAAAACGATTTTTCTCATAGAGGTTGGGGATTAGCACGGAATTTGAACATTCCACCGTGTTTGTCAGGTTATTTTACATCGAAAACTGCTTAGAAACATATAACTTTAGGTGGTGGAACATGGTCAAAAATGCAAAAAACCATTTTCAAAGCAAATTTTGAGTCAGTAATTTGCATCTTCTGCGCATGCGCGTCCTCCTACGTCTCTGAAAGTATTCTTAATCGGTAGCTGATGCAATTTCCTTCAAAATGACCCCTTGAGGAGGTCGATTTGATGCAGTAAAACCTGAGATCTAGCTGGTCCAAGAAATGAAGAAATCCAAGGTATCAAATCCGTGAAGCCGTGGCTCCTTCGATGGGCCCGAAAAGTGCAAATTTTGAGTCGGGCTGTTTCAAAGATGTGAACATGTATTTTCGATGTAATTTTTGACGTAGAAACCGAATCCGTGGTCAGTTTTGTTCCAAACCTTCAAGATTTTTGATGATTTCCAAAAAACCGACCGGAGGGTGTACGGCCATTTCCAGCCTTTTTCTACAAATTTGAGATGTATGTTGAGTATAGGCAAAAGTTTGAACTTGATACTAGAGGACGCAAGTACATTTTCCTTTGTATTTTGACCAGCTGAAGACGATGCTGATGGTTTTGAGGCACAGGAATAACTCGAGAGAGAGATATGAGGTGCATGATGCAGTTCTCTCTGATAAGATCATAAAACAAAATATAGCTCCATCAGTCCAAATCAGACTCCCAACTCATTCCCAAGCCTCGAAACCATCGCTATCGTCTTCAGCTGGTCAAAATACAAAGAAAAACATACTTGCATCTTTTACGCGACAAGTCCAAACCTTTGCTTATACCCAACATACATCTCAAATGTGTAGAAAGAGGCTGGAAATGGCCGTACACCCTCCGGTCGGTTTTTCGGAAATCATCGAAAATCTCGAAGTTTTGGAACAAAACTGACCACGGATTCGGTTTCTACGTCAAAAATTACATCGAAAACACATGCTCACATCTTTGAAACAGCCCGACTCAAAATTCGCACTTTTCGGGCCCATTGAAGGAACCACGGCTTCACGGATTTGATACCTTGGATTTCTTCATTTCTTGGACCAGCTAGATCTCAGGTTTTACTGCATCAAATCGACCTCCTCAAGGGGTCATTTTGAAGGAAACTGCATCAGCTACCGATTAAGAATACTTTCAGAGACGTAGGAGGACGCGCATGCGCAGAAGATGCAAATTACTGACTCAAAATTTGCTTTGAAAATGGTTTTTTGCATTTTTGACCATGTTCCACCACCTAAAGTTATATGTTTCTAAGCAGTTTTCGATGTAAAATAACCTGACAAACACGGTGGAATGTTCAAATTCCGTGCTAATCCCCAACCTCTATGAGAAAAATCGTTTTTCAATATTCAAGAATTTTTTTCGGGGCCTAAATCCTAAGTTGTCAGTATGCAGGCATCTTTCTTCTATTTGATGGAGTTTCAAGAATATGTCAAAAAATTTTCAGATTGATTCGTTGAAATGCATCAGAATGCGATTTGATAGAAGGAACATCGATTTCGAGGGTTTTTTAGAGGATTCCTAGGGTGCCGTAGAAAACAAGGGTCACTTTGGGACCTACAAACCTTTGCTTTTGTCATAATTTGGGGTTAGAAAGTGGGGAAAAATACTTTCCGAGCCATACCTGACAAGGTCCACTTCACCACGCTTAACCGCCTAGTCCCTTTCTAACAGTGTCCTTTCAAAATTCTCAATAGAGATAGAAGTGCCTGCTCATATATATGTAAAGTAGGGTGGTCCTTATTTCCCAAGTTTCACAGATCCTTTCTCCCCCCCCCCCTCTGGATACCTTCTTTGAGCCGAAAAAACATGGGGAAAATTTTCCCCGAGCCCCTAGAGAGTGATTTTGCAGCGCTCAGCTTTTGGGGGTGATTTCAGAATAGTAAATTTATCGCGACTATAGAAGTATAATTTAAAGTTGTGATTCATAATTTAGTTTCAAATTTAGTTTTTGTTGTATTTATCTATTTTCTGTACCTGAAAGAAAATGAATAGTATTAATTCTGAGCTAACAGATTTCCAAGTTCAATATAGAATATACTAAAAGACCTTACCGGTTTTTTGATGAGCAAACCATACCAAAATATGATGATATTGATCCATCGATGCAATCCATCCATCGATGAAACTCAAACAACTATTGGATGCAAAAGCAGGAGGCTGGACATCTTATCAGGTAATCAGGTTGCTAAATCTGGACATCTGGCACCAGGTAATATCAGGAACATGAAACAAATACAAGAATTAGTATCTGAATGTATATTTTATTTTATTAGTAAGAAAAGAAATGTTAATAATAGAAAAGAGTCATGCGAAAGCCAGTCATTCAGTTTCATTCATTCAGATCTTATTCTCAATGGTCTGTCAGTACATATTTTTGCACATATAATCTCACAGCCATCAGCTGATAATATTTCACACTAACTCAACACGGATGGTTGGATCAGTCAATATAAAAACAGTCCAATAGGAATTTACATTTTAAGTTCAGAGATAGTCAAGATTCCATACCTAATTTTCCTTGGTAATCCCAGAATCCCATTTATCCTGAGGAAATGATGTTTATTCTGCACCTTGGGTCCCATCTGATGATGGTGATGGTTCAACGCAGCTCAACTGATGCCTCTGGCCCATAACGTGGGCCATCCTTCCCAGTTGACGCACCAAGTTTTCCTATAAAAACACATAAAGAATTAGTTGTCTGACATCAGCAATGCATTAACTATTAGTATTCAACCCATATACCATCAGCATCATGCAAAACAATGATTCATTCATTAGTTATAAAAATCACCCATCAACATCTATCACCAAAACACTAATATTCTTCATTACATCATACCATGAGTACTAACACCCATGATATGCTTATACATGCTCTTAGAAATATGTTTCAGGTGTACTTACCCATTGCTGCTATTTATTTGTCATTATTTTGCAATACTCACAATACCCAGCTGATTGTTGAAAGTAAACAAACACCTGTCATAACCACAATCCATATGACTGGAGCACTGGATATCTTGATGTCGTCTGCTGTATATTGCTATCTCTTGATTGGACAAACTGATTGATCATACTGCGCATGCCCAAGGGTGCCAGGTTGAAATCTATGGGACTTTCTTATGGAAATTTTCTTTGAAAATATTATTGGGATAGTTGGGCTACATTATACCTAGGAAATAACGATGGATTCCAATTCAGCGTCTTTTTTCACATGGAAATAGGTGGTTTAGATCAATCTTGAGGGAGTAAGTGACGCCTGAGACACTCGAATGAGATGAAAAAGTCGCGCTAAAAATGTTTTCCGCGTCGAAAAACGCAATTTACGAGTATTGGGTGGCATCCTAGTTCAAATGTCACGATGGAATTTGATTCAGCATCAAATTTTACGTGGGAACATGTATCCCCACTTTTACATTCGCGAAGAAACACTAAGTTTCAAGAGCTCGAACATAGGGACAGAAAAATCACAAAAAGCGTTATTTTTTACTTGAGTTCAAAGCAAGATACTCTTTGAGGCACTATTAAATCACTCTCTAGGGGCTCGGGGAAAATTTTCCCCATGTTTTCTCGGCTCAAAGAAGGTATCCAGAGGGGGGAGAAAGGATCTGTGAAACTTGGGAAATAAGGACCACCCTAATGTACAGTATATCTATGTTTCAAAAAAATCATCAATTATCGGTTATTAGATTGTACAACACTTAATGCAGAAGTTTTCGTAACAGGTATCAATCAATTTATTCATGATCAGAATTGAAGAGAAAAATAATCGTATCACAAGCATTCGAAAACGGAAAAGTGAAGGTTAACAATATCATGGAATGAATAAATAACAAATGATCCGAAGACAATAAATGATCTTAACGTAACACATGATCAAAGTATAACGAATAATTCTATCTCTTAGCTTGGAATTCATAGTCTTTGATCCGAGATTAGAATTAGTAAATGTAGGGCGCTGCGATCGCCATGGCGAGTCATTTTACATCTGGGCACAGCGACCGCAGCGCTCCTGATTCGCCGATCCTGATCTCGGATTAACGACTATGAATCCGCGGCCTCAGAGATGCCACGGAGAAAATTGTATCACTGCTCTCTCTAATTGTGTAGCGTACATTGGGTCTTGATTTTTTTCTTCTATTTCGATCATGAATGGATTGATTGATAACTATTACTACTATTCCTCCATCGAGTGTTGTATAATCTGATGATTGATAATATGAATCGGTTTGGAACACAGATATACTGTAAATATATATGAGCATTACTTCTTACTCTATGGAGAATTTTGGAAGGACACTGTTTGGGATTTTCATCTCTTTCAGGTGCTTCATTGCTCCCTTGGTCAGATTTACCTGAGCTGCAGAATTATTCCGATCAAAATGAGAAACATTTTGTGATCCAAGAAGCATCAGAATACACTTGGAATCAATCCTCGCTATATATTGCGGATGTATCTAAAACTCTTCCCATCAATTCTATGCATTGATGGAATATTTGAAGCGTATCCTTCGAACGTCAATGTTGCAGAATCATTTAATTCATCGAGCACTCCTGAAAAATGTTCCAATGAGCATTCCTCGAAAGAAGGAGCTGATGCAATTTGGATGAGAATGGACTTTTGATGTGCTCAAAAAGTAGAAAGAAAGTCCATTTCCACTTTTTTATGTCAGTTTTTTGTAACCTATCCATCATTCTCCTCCACCGTGAGCTTCGAGCACAACCTGAATCAAATTGACCCATGATCTATGATTCCACTTGCTATAACTGACGGGGGAATTCCGAACATCATGTTACAGATTCGTTGAAGTTGGCTCTCCTCCACGAATATCTCCAGCGCCTTAATCAAAACAGTCAACCCGTACCTACTGGATTCGAGATCGAAAATACATTGCGATACTTTCCGCAGCTTTTGCTCTGTGAGTATTACAGCACGATATCATCTATGCTATGATTCCTTCCACAAAACAGGAACCGTCAGTGTTGATGAGAATGCGAATACTCCTACCAAGATGATGCACAGGGGGACAGAAAAATGATCTGACCGTAAAATTAACACCACGTGGGCAAACAGCCGCTTGGCAGGATTCGAACGAGATTCCATCAACTTCCTTATACTTTACACTGAGAAGAAAAAAGTGGTACCTGTTGAAGAATCAAGCAGAGGCGAGAGGAATTTCTCAGTAGCGTAGTTCAGTAGCGCCCACTGGACGAACTCAAGTAGCAATCATTGGACGATACAGTTGGGTGCTCACGAGATCATACAAGAAAGAGCCAGCGTTGGAATATAATTCCTCTCCACTTCTCGGTAATAGCCGATACAGGCCAAGGATATCGAAAAATAACTTTGCGTTACATGTATTTGTAGGCATTTGCTGAGCGATTCTCTCCATTCGATCTCAGAAAATGAGATAATGGCCAATATCCATACGTTGCGCGTTCCGTCGATTAGATCGAGGACCCGTTGGTGTGAAGAGCTGACTTCAGCTGTTTTTCCTAGAGTGGCTCAGTCGACACTACCTAACTCGCATCGACGATGACTATCGTGTGAACTCCGGTATCCCGTAGCTTCAACGTAACCCAACTTCTGCCGAATGCATTTTGGCGCATTTCTCTCCTCCATGCAAGAACTTCTTAGGAATGAATCTTCCAAGACCGATCACGTGAGCCTGGTAATTTCTGGAACATATTCGTCAAGAGCAGATTTCCGTGATTCCCATCCCATCCTGTGGACGACCTAGGCCTCACTAGAGAGGAAATTATTTTCACCAGTGGTAATTCTGGAGGTCTTGGGAATACCTACAATTCAGCTTCTTGAAAGTCGATTATTGCACATTTTGTAGGAGCTACAGTCGATAGGAGTTCAGCTATTTTTGGAAAAATCGGAAATTCATGATTCGATTCGAGAGATATATCCCAATCTCTTCCCATCAAACATGACCTGGAGGTCCTTTGGAACATCCACCTTTGGTGAGAGGATTAAACGGAGATTCTGCTTTCTCTAAGAAGGAAGCTTTGTTTTTGGTCCAACAAATTTCTGATCAGTTTTTCTGTTCAATTCAATATTTCCTTCAACAAAATTCCTCTCATCGAAATGATGCCTTAACCAACTTGTTCCTCTCACCAAAATCTATCGATTGGAGGTCACACTTTTCCTCCCAAAAGCCTCGAAGGCATTTGAAGGACCCATCTTCCCGTACCTTCGTCCGTGTGTACGTGTGTATGGGAGGTTGTTTTTTCTCAACACGCTTCCTCTTGTACGAGTCACCTAATCGAAATTTCGTTTTCGACGAGTTGTATGGAATCATTTGGAGATGAGGACAAAGATTTGTCAGCTGTTCTGTCCCAGTCGAAATTCGAGGCGTTTTGAGGTGAAATTGCTGAAATTGTGTACCTTCATGGTAAAACATTTTTCTCCTCTGCCGTTTTACTTCAATTCTGTTGACGTAAGCTATGGTTCTATCGGCTTGATCTATCGATTGGTTAATACCAAAATCCGATTTGATCTTCATGCACTTGAATCTCCAAGAAATAATCAAAATTTTCACCAAAAACTCCATTTTAAGCATATTCAAACCAACTGTATCCAAATTTCGTTCCAATCCCCAGATATTGTCCTAATAACCCTAGTTTAGATAACTCGAATCGCCCTGATAAGCTTCCTCAGAAAAATAACTCAAAATAAGCTTAAATATTTTTTCAATATTCATATTTTCGTCATATCTCTTCCTCAGAATAATTTTTTTAATATTCCAATGAACTAAGTTGATGCTTGGCAGGGTTTTTAACAAAATCCATTTCAAATTTCGTTGAATTTCGTTGAGTTCTATTTGATGGCCCATTTTATAACGAAATCCCATTTCAAAAATCATAATCATCATACTATGACGATTATTATCTTTTGAGTAAGATTTTGTTACAAAATTGGTCATTGGATAGAATTCAACGAAATTAAACGAAATTGGAAATGGATTTCGTTAAGAATCCTGATGCTTGGTTACACTTTTCGAACCAAACTCGTCCTCTTATGTTTCAAATGATATTATATCCGTGAATCTGCAGTGGAGGACTAATTTTATTTCTCTATCAATCTCGAGTTTGAGATCGATTGATTGAGAAAATAACGATCGGGTTTGATCGTGGAGGTCTTAATTGATGGAAAAATTGCATATGACAGAGTTCCCTGAGCCCTGGATAGCTCAGCTGGTAGAGTGTCTTTCCCGGTGTGAAGAAGGCCCCTAGTTCAAATCTGGGTCCACGCGACTTTTTTCTCTCGATGTCTGTCATATGCAATTTTTTCAGTTATTAGCACCTCCACGTTCAAACCCGATCGTTAATTCCTCAATTAATCGATCTCAAACTCGGGATTGATAGAGAAATAAAATCAGTCCTCCAATGACGATTTACGGATATAATATCATGTGAAACATAAGAAGACGAGTCAAGTCCGAAGGTCCAATGGAAGGCCGAAACACAGCGCGAAATTCTTTCCACATGTTTGGGACACTTGACAAAACATCTGTGTCAAGTTTTAAGTCGATTGGTGATGGGCGATAGATTTGGCGAGCTTGACAAATTGGTCATTTTTCGATAACTCACCATCTTCTAATGGACATAACTCGGGCCAAAATTATCCGATTTGGACGTGCAAAAACGCAAACTGTAGGGTTTTCAAGAGAAAAGAACTTGTTGAGTTAGGTGGAAAAAGATTCAGATGCGTCGGAATAGCATCCATTTGGGAATGGGTTAAAAATCGAGAAAGAGTGACTTTATGTTTTGTTGTGTGGACTGAACGCATTCGGTTTTGAGAGTCTTGCATATCCTTTTTTCTGAAAGTTGACGTGAAAACGAAGAAAATGCGATCTCGCACGCCTCGCTACGATGTTTCTGGTCAGAATGGCATTCCATTTCTTTAGAAAACGCTAAAGGAGGCCTTTTTTCTAACTTCGGAAAATTCTAGCGGGCGTAAAAATTTTTTTAGGAGGCTGAAACTCTGGGAAAGTACCATTTTTGGTGCCTACTTTCATATAAGGAATTGGAGGAAAGATCCGCGGGGGTCGTGCGCACGGATTTGCCGAAATATAATGATCTGACCTATATATATATATATATATTTATTCATTCCATTAAGAATAGAGCTTCGTTACTGTTATTAAGTTATTAGATCTAAGTTCCTATTCATCATTATTTTCATAAATATGAATCGTATCAATTTTATGCCCTATGAGACCCATTGTCCCCGGGTGAATAAACACATCAATCAATCTCTTTCTCTCTCTCTCTCTCTCTCTCTCTCTTTCTTTTTTTTTTTTTTTAAGGTGGTTGTAGGGCAAATACGCTGCGACGTACGAAGGAGAGGCACCGGTCAGCCAAACACGGCTGGCCAGTACCTCCCCAACAGTCCCGGGCTGGAATCCGCATCGATACGGCCATCCGAACCGGGTAAACCCTCTCTTCCTTCTCCGTTGGCGCCGGCCATTGGACAAGGGAGAGATCCACCAACTTACCAATCCGGCCCCGGCACCGCGTGAGCATTACTTCAGGGCCGGCGGCGTCTCGCGCTCAGGATCGAGCGTCTCTCTTCTCACGACTCGCAGGTGTTGTTTCCCTTTCTCTCTCTCTCTCTCTCTCTCTCTCTTTTCGTCATTCCACGTGTGATACTTCGACCTACAACACGATTTGCACCTGATTGCTAACCAGTTATTTCCATGAAATCTGGCGATTATTTTGAGTGCTTTGTTTCCAAATATGTATTCGCTTGGATTGCTTCCTATGATACTCAATGCTTCCATGTGTTCCATTCTGTATTGCTTGTTTCATTGAAAATTCCAATGTTTTTCTTGATGGAAATCAATTTCGCTGCGTGATACTATTGATTCTGTTCAATCCAATTCAGTTCGTTTTTGTTCATATATTAACGCACTGGATAGTCTATTATTATTCTGATATGTATAATACTGTACTTCTCCTTGCCTTACGGTCTATCGAGGCCTAGGCATAAATAAATCCGTTATCAATCAATCAATCTCTCTCTCTCTGTGGCCTACAGTGAATATGATTTCTCCTTACGTGCTCGAGCTCAAATGCGTCTCAAGGTCATTCGATCATTCGTAAATAACTTTGTACGTATTCATTATCATCTCATCAGTTCCTTGGAGCCTCGGTACTCAAATCAACCTCATGTTTTGCTCATTCGACCATTCCCCTGTACATGAGTATAGGATTAAGAACTCACAGTACATTGAAGCAGGCTATACCTGGATATAACGGGATGAATCTCCTCATGAATGTAGTTTTTTGTGAAATTTTTGATTTTCGGAGGATGAATGGAATTTTGATCATATTAGAAGGAATTCAGGGAATTTCAGTATCAACCAGAAGATTGAAATGTTGGAAAAAGCATCAACTTGATTGATATTAAATTCGTAAATCGGCGTTTGCAGGACTAATTTCATTTCTCTATCAATCTCGAGTTTGAGATCGATTAATTAAGAAATTAACGATCGGGTTTGATCGTGGAGGCGTTAATGAATGAAAAAAATTGCATATGACAGACATCGACAGAAAAAAGTCGCCTCGACCCAGATTTGAACTAGGAGCCTTCTTCACACCGGGAAAGACACTCTACCAGCTGAGCTATCCAGGGCTCAGGGAACTCTTGTCTCGATGTCATGCATATGCGCGCCTTTTTCTTCTGCCGGAGGCGCCTGAATTCAGGTTACACTTTTCGAACTTGACTCGTCCTCTTATGTTCCAAATGATATTATATTTGTAGATCGGCAGTGGAGGACTAATTTTATTTCTCTATCAATCTCGAAATTGAGATCGATTGATTGGGAAATCAACGATCGGGTTTGATCGTGGAGGTGTTAATTGATGAACAAATCGCACATGACAGAGTCCCGTGAGCCCTGGATAGCTCAGCTGGTAGAGTGTCTTTCCCGGTGTGAAGAAGGCCCCTAGTTCAAATCTTGGTCCAGGCGACTTTTTTCTCTCGATGTCTGTCATATGCAATTTTTTCATTCAGTAACACCTCCACGATCAAACTCGATCGTTAATTTCTCAATCAATCGATCTCAAACTCGAGATTGATAGAGAAATAAAATTAGTCCTCCAATGCCGATTTACGAATACAATATCAACTGAAACATAAGAGGACAAGTCAAGTTCGAAAAGTGTGATCTGATCTCAGGCACCTTCGGAAGAAGAGAGAGGCGCGCATATGCATGACATCAAGACAAGAGTTCCCTGAGCCCTGGATAGCTCAGCTGGTAGAGTGTCTTTCCCGGTGTGAAGAAGGCCCCCAGTTCAAATCTGGGTCCAGGCGACTTTTTTCTCTCGATGTCTGGCATATGCAATTTTTTCATTAATCAACACCTCCACGATCAAACCCGATCGTTGATTTCTCAATTAATCGATCTCGAACTCGAGATTGATAGAGGAAGAAAATTAGTCCTCCAATGCCGATTTACGAATACAATATCATTTGAAACATAAGAGGACAGGTCAAGTTCGAAAAGTGTGATCTGATCTCAGGCACCTTCGGCAAAAGAGAGAGGCGCGCATATGCATGACATCAAGACAAGAGTTCCCTGAGCCCTGGATAGCTCAGCTGGTAGAGTGTCTTTCCCGGTGTGAAGAAGGCCCCCAGTTCAAATCTGTGTCCAGGCGACTTTTTTCTCTCGATGTCTGGCATATGCAATTTTTTCATCAATCAACACCTCCACGATCAAACCCGATCGTTGATTTCTCAATTAATCGATCTCGAACTCGAGATTGATAGAGAAATAAAATTAGTCCTCCAATGCCGATTTACGAATATAATATCATTTAAGTTGATGCTTTTTCCAACATTTTGATCTTCTGGTTGATACTGAAATTTCCTGAATTCCTTTGAATATGATGAAAATTCAATTCATCCTCCGAAAATCAAAAATTTCACGAAAAACTACATTTATGAGGGAATTTATCTCGTTATATCCAGGCATAGCCTGCTTCAATGTTCTGTGAGTTCTTAATTCTGTACTCATGGATAGGGGAATGGTCGAATGACCAGAACATGAGGTTGATTTGAGTACCGAGGCTGCAATGAACTGATGAGATGAGAATGAATACGTACAAAGTTACTCACGAATGGTCGAATGACCTTGAGACGCATTTGAGTTCGAGCACGTAAGGAGGAGGGCACGAAGGAGAAATCATATTCACTGTAGGCCACAGAGAGAGAGAGAGAGAGAGAGAGAGAGAGAGAGAGAGAGAGAGAGAGAGAGACCACCGAAGAGCGGCCCTGAGGAGTATCCGTGCCTACCGCACTGTGTCAGGAGATGCGGCTTACGTATTGGCGAGTACTCCGCCCATCCACTTGCTCGTCGCGGAGCGAGTGAGGATCTGGGACCGCCAGAAAGTGATCGGAGCCGAACGAGTACTCACTCCGACGATGAAGGAGATCATCCGCGACAACGAGAAGGAAACCACCCTTGAGCATTGGCAAACTGAGTGGGATTCGCCATTTGCGAACGGCAGATGGACGCACCGGCTGATCCGTGACGTAGCCAAGTGGGCGGAACGCACCCACGGAGAGATGGACTACTGGACGACGCAGGCACTGAGCGATCATGGTTGCTTCGGTTCCTATCTAACCAGGTTCAAGAAGAGGACGACCCCAGTATGTCAGTCATGCGGGGACGAATGGGATGACGCCGAACATGCCCTGTTCAAGTGCAGCGACACCCGGAGAGAGCGCGCCGAGCTGGATGAATGGCTGGGTGCTCAACTAACACCTGAGAATCTCGTCCCGTACTTACTCCGCAACCAGGAGACATGGGATAGACTCACCGGATACATCAAGCTGGTGATGACCCACAAAGAGGAGAAAGAGAGGGAAGTAAGGCGCCTCGAAGCAGGCGAATTACAGTGACTCTGCCGATTGAAACAGAAGAGGCCCAAATGATTCCAGGAGGAATCTGATGCACTGAAGAGGGAAGAAAGAAGAAAGAAGAAAGAGAGGGAACAATGAAGAGTGAAGATAGAAGATGCCGACAAGTGGCCGAAGAGAGAAGATGGAGAAGAGGAACGCTCGCAATCGAGCGCGAGACATGCCGCTCATCCTGAAGTAATGCTCACGCGGTTCCGGGATGAGATGGTAGATGCAGGTGGATCTCCTTCTTGATTGCCCGATGCCCTAGGTATCGGACATCGAGGGGAGAGGGATATTACACGGCCGGGCCCACCTCTCGGTGGGCCCCACCCAAACCCGTGTCCCGCCTGGTATGGCCTGCGTGGGCTATGCGTAGTCCGCGTAAGCTGAACCAGTCCGGTGTCTGGGGACGGATCCGAGGGATCCTGAGGCAGATTTTGCCCTCTAACCACCTTAAAAAAAAAAAAAAAAAAGAGAGAGAGAGAGAGAGAGAGAGAGAGATTGATTGATGACGGATTTATTTCTGTGGCGGTCGGACTAAAGGGCGTAAGTCCATTTGAATGAAAATCGAGAGAAATGCGTTTGAATGCTATCATTATAATACAGGAGAGTGGGCTTACGCCCTTTCACGAATGGAATTTTTTGCCAGCAATGCATCATTTTGGTCCGGAAGGAGTTCTAAGCGATGGAGATGATCCAGTAGAACATCGTAGATGCCTTAACTCAAATTTTATGAAAATTGGACTTGCGCCCTTTAGTCTGACCGCCACAGATTTATGCCTAGGTCTTGATAGACCGTAATGCGAGAAGGAGTACAGTATTATACATATAAGAATAATAATAATATACTATCCAGTGCGTTAATATATGAACAAAAACGAACTGAATCGAATTGAACAAAATCAATAGTATCACGCAGCGAAATCGATTTCCATCAAGGAAAACATTTAAATTTTCAATAAAACAAGCAATACAGAGTAGAACACATGGAAGCATTGAGTATCATGGGAAGCAATCCAAGCAAATACATATTTGAAGACAAAGCACTCAAAATAATCGGAAGATTTCATGTAAATAACTGGTTAGCAATCAGGTGCAAATCGTGTTGTAGGTCGAAGTATCATACATGGAATGACGAAGAGAGAGAGAGAGAGAGAGAGAGAGAGAGAGAGAGAGAGAGAGACCCCGTAGGGGGCTTTGGGTGTGACCTTAGGGTTGCACTTGGAGCTTGAGGGAGTGACGCCCCTCCGGACCCGAGTCCTACACTCACACTAACACACACACTGCACTCTACACGCACCATACTTACGCTTGCTCAAGCATTACACAGACATACCAACATTATACAGAACACGCATCACACAACACACCACACCCGTGCTGGCCTGGTCCGGGGTCGGCCAGCATGCGATTCCAGGCCCTGGAAAAAAGAAGAAAGAAGAAGATGTCCAGCATTGACGGCAAGAATTCCCCAAGTAAAGCGGGGCCCCATTCGGATCTTGGGGGGTGGGGGGGGGCCCCAACGATGCAAAGCGCGCTACCAGTGGCACACTTGGCTGGTGGACTCACGCGTAAAGCTACAAGCGATGGAAATACGCCTCTGGCGAAGATAGTTGGAGGAAAGGACCAACACCAGAAAGGAGTAGACCTCACCCCGAACAGCAGGAAGAGGAAGGGTCCGGGTGAGGAAGTAGATAAGCGAACGCTGAAGCAATCGAAGCTCACATTCTTGAGCCAAAAAGAGAAGAACGCGAAGGTTGCTGCAGAAGCGCAAGCGGCGGCAGACAAGCTGATGAAGATCAACCCCGCGATCAAGATCCAGCTTACGCAAGACAAGAACAAGGGAGACGATACCGCCGATTCCAGCTCGGATTCAGGGGACTCTAACACCACCACGGAGTCCCAGAAGTCAGAAGACACCCTGACATCCAAGGACTGCGACCGCGGACTCGAAAGAGGTCAAAAAACACCGGAGGATATGGACATCGATTGGTTCCCCACACCTGAGAAGGCCAGTCGACAAAGAAATGGAGACAAGGCCCCCGATCTAATGGAAGGATGGAGGGACTTGAAAATGTGCCGAGAACAGATGGAGGAGAAGACTCATCTTCTCCTCGACCACCTGAACTTGGTCATAGGGATAGCCGAGTCTGCCTCCAACATCCCAGAAGGAACTCAGGGCGACATGGAAGAGCTCAAGAAGATTGGCCACGCTCTCGAAGGCCTACTTGCGGCAGACAAAGGGAAGAGAGCGGCTTTCGAGACGACACTTCTCGAAGCGGAGAAGACCCTAAAAATGAAGAGGAGTGCGCAGCCCTCTGGGCCAGCCGCGTCGGGAAGCGGCACACAGGGAAGGGGGGCGAATAAACCGGAATCGCGACAAGAGAAACAGCACAATACGAAGAGGACGCGACGCGGACATCCATCGGGAGCCCTCGAAACACCGCGCTCGACATCGACTCCTAATAGGCCCAAGCAGGACGGGCCTTGGCAGGAAGTGGTCTCTAAGAGAAATACAAAGAGGGCAAAGAAAAGCGGTCGATCAAGTGACACCGCTGGAAAGAAGGCAAAGATGAAGCCAAGAAGAGCGAAATCCGACGCCGTTCTCGTCACGGCAAACCAAGGTGGGTTAAGCTACGCAGATATGCTGCGCAAGATAAAGACGGATGACCTTAATGAAGAAGTGGGCTCTAAAGTCACGGGCATCCGCAAGACACAGGAAGGACAAATCCTCATTGAACTGAGGAAGGGCACCGACGCTGCAGCCATCAAAGCGGCTCTGACACCAGTCGTCGGGCAAGAAGGGGCCGTCCACTGCCTCGCAAATAGCATGACCCTCGAGGTTCTCGGAGTCGACTACGATGTCGACAAAACTAAAGTGCAGAAGGACCTCGCAAAGGCCCTACCAGAAAACGAGGATGGAGCCATAATAGTCAAGAGCCTGCGAAACGGCTCCCGAGGCACCCAAACAGCGGTTGTGTCCATCCCAGCGAGGCTCGCTCACCGCCTCCTGGACTGGAAAGAACCCAAGGTGGGATGGAGCAGAGTGAGGATCCGCGAGAAGGGAGGCATCCCACGCTGCTATAACTGCCTAGAGTATGGCCACAAGGCCTCAGGCTGCAAAAAAGAGAAGGCAGAGGAACGTCAACCGAAACTCTGCTTCCAGTGCGGTGAACCAGGACACCTCGCCGCTACCTGTAAAGAGAAACCAAAATGCCTCAGCTGCGTGGCTATCGGAACCAGATCTGACCACAGGTCAGGCTCCAGCAACTGCACAGCCTACCAAAACGCGAGGGCGACATATAGACGCAGGGGGGGAAGAAATGGCTAACTTCATCCAAGCCAACCTCAGGAGAAGCGGAGACGCTTGTGACCTCCTACACACTGCCGCCAAGGAAGGGGGTATCGATGTTCTGATCATCTCCGAACCGCCTCGGAAGCGCGAACTTTCCCGTTCCACGTTCGATCACTGGGGGACCGCTGTAATTCAGATCACGAATCCCGCGATCCGCGAGACTGAACCAGCTGTTAGTGGCCGTGGTTATGCTCGAAAGACCATAGGGGGCACAGCTGTATACAGCTGCTACTACTCGCCGTCGCTCAAGACGCACGAATTTGAAGACGAGCTCCACGACCTAGGAGAGGATGTGAGGCAATGGGGGGGCCCAGCTATAATCGCGGGAGATTTCAACTCCAAGGAACCGACTTGGAGCGGGGGGCCGCGCGATAGACGGGGGGTAATACTCGCTGATGCCATGGAGGCATTGGGATTAGTGCTCGCGAACGAGACGGGGGTTATCACCTATTACCGGCACGACACTCGGTCCCGGGAGGGAGGTTCATCATCGGTCCTCGACCTGACGTTCATGAGCCCGTCGCTCATGGGACGTATGACATCGTGGGAAGTTCTGGACACGGAAACACTGAGTGACCATCGACATATTCGGTTTCGACTTAGGACTGACGGACAGAGACAGACGACACGCAGACCGCGACCAACGGGGTGGCAGGTACGGAAGCTGGACGAGGGAAAATTCCGGGAATCGATAGAAACAGTCGAAGATCTCCCGATGAACTCCGCCTCGGACGAGGCTGTGGCGATGGTAACATCCGCCATCACGAGAGCTTGCGACGCGTCGATGCCTCGCAGGACAACACCATGTTTCTGGAGGAAACCAGAGTACTGGATCACCGATGAGATCAAGGCTCTCCGAAGAACGAGCAACAAGAAAAGGAGGACCGCATGGCGATCAAGGAAGCTGCAACGACCATCGCTGGCGGAAGATGACAGAGCGTACAAAGAAGCAAAGAAGGCTCTCGTTCTAGCCATCCGGAGGAGCAAAGAGAAGTGCTGGGGTGAACTGTGCGACATGGTTAACGGAGACCCCTGGGGCACGCCATATCGCGTGGTCATGTCAAAGGTCCGACCCCGGAAGGGCAACCCAGCACCGACCGATGCAGCAACATTGCGCACCATCGTGGAAGACCTCTTCCCAGCAGGAGAACCCAGAGTTACATTCCCTATGGAGAGCGAAGACCCCATCCCGCTCTTCACTATGCAAGAGCTACTCATAGCGGCGAAGAGAATGCCGAACGGCAAGGCCCCTGGCCTGGATGGCATCCCAAACGAGGCTCTGAAACTGGTCTTCAAATACAAGCCAGATCTACTCCTCGACCTCTTCAACATCTGTCTGAGCGCGGGAACTTTCCCGGACAAGTGGAAACGCCAGAAGCTGGTCCTGATACCTAAGGGTCAAGGAGGTCAACGCCCTCTCAGCATGCTCGACAATATCGTGAAAATGTACGAGAGGATGGTGCTCAACAGGGTGGAAAAAGCCTACGAAGAAGGCGGTGGGCTATCACCAATGCAGTTCGGGTTCCGGAAGGGACGGAGCACTGTGCACGCGATCGAGGCGGTCCAAGAACGGGTTCAAGCGTCGGTAGGGAACCCATACCAAGGAAGAGGAGGATTCTGTGCCATCATTGCGTTGGACATAAGGAAGGCATTCAACTGCGCGAGCTGGGAGCGAGTCTATCAATCCCAAGCAGGTAAAGTGCCCCCCTATCTACTAGCCCTCACGAGTGACTACCTGCGGAACAGGACCCTCGTGTACGACACCGACGAGGGACAAGAGATTCGGGGACTGTCCGCCGGAATCGGACAGGGATCGGTCTCCGGGCCGTTCAACTGGAACACCCAGTATGACAGCTTACTGTCTATCGAACTGCCAGAAGGAGTGATAATAGTGGCTTTCGCGGACGACGCGGGACTCATAGTATGGGCTGACAACGAGGAACTCTTGGGTAGACGCGCGAACAAAGCGCTAGCCCGAGTCTACGAGTGGATGATTAGCAGGCTTCTGGAGCTCGCTGTCAAGAAGTGCGAAGCAATCGTGGTGACAAGGCGTAGGGAGTTTGACTTACCCCGGTTTTATATCAACGGGCAAGAGATTCCACGGAAGACAGAGCTGAAATACCTCGGTGTATGGCTCGATGACAAGTGGTCGTTCAAGAAGCACATCCAGGAAGCCGCCCAGAAGGCGAGCAGGGTCGGTGTGGCGCTCCAGCGGCTTATGCCGAATATCGGAGGACCCAAGGAAAAGAGGCGCGCACTTCTCAACACCGTCACTACCTCCATCATGCTGTACGGTGCACCCGTGTGGGGGAAGAGAGTAGAGAAGACCATCATCGAGAAGAGAATGGGGCCTGTCCACCGAAGAGCGGCCCTGAGGAGTATCCGTGCCTACCGCACTGTGTCAGGAGATGCGGCTTACGTATTGGCGAGTACTCCGCCCATCCACTTGCTCCTCGCGGAGCGAGTGAGGATCTGGGACCGCCAGAAAGTGATCGGAGCCGAACGAGTACTCACTCCGACGATGAAGGAGATCATCCGCGACAACGAGAAGGAAACCACCCTTGAGCATTGGCAAACTGAGTGGGATTCGCCATTTGCGAACGGCAGATGGACGCACCGGCTGATCCGTGACGTAGCCAAGTGGGCGGAACGCACCCACGGAGAGATGGACTACTGGACGACGCAGGCACTGAGCGATCATGGTTGCTTCGGTTCCTATCTAACCAGGTTCAAGAAGAGGACGACCCCAGCATGTCAGTCATGCGGGGACGAATGGGATGACGCCGAACATGCCCTGTTCAAGTGCAGCGACACCCGGAGAGAGCGCGCCGAGCTGGATGAATGGCTGGGTGCTCAACTAACACCTGAGAATCTCGTCCCGTACTTACTCCGGAACCAGGAGACATGGGATAGACTCACCGGATACATCAAGCTGGTGATGACCCACAAAGAGGAGAAAGAGAGGGAAGTAAGGCGCCTCGAAGCAGGCGAATTACAGTGACTCTGCCGATTGAAACAGAAGAGGCCCAAATGATTCCAGGAGGAATCTGATGCACTGAAGAGGGAAGAAAGAAGAAAGAAGAAAGAGAGGGAACAATGAAGAGTGAAGATAGAAGATGCCGACAAGTGGCCGAAGAGAGAAGATGGAGAAGAGGAACGCTCGCAATCGAGCGCGAGACATGCCGCTCATCCTGAAGTAATGCTCACGCGGTTCCGGGATGAGATGGTAGATGCAGGTGGATCTCCTTCTTGATTGCCCGATGCCCTAGGTATCGGACATCGAGGGGAGAGGGATATTACACGGCCGGGCCCACCTCTCGGTGGGCCCCACCCAAACCCGTGTCCCGCCTGGTATGGCCTGCGTGGGCTATGCGTAGTCCGCGTAAGCTGAACCAGTCCGGTGTCTGGGGCCGGATCCGAGGGATCCTGAGGCAGATTTTGCCCTCTAACCACCTTAAAAAAAAAAAAAAAAAAAAAAAGAGAGAGAGAGAGAGAATCTGTCTGAGCGCGGGAACTTTCCCGGACAAGTGGAAACGCCAGAAGCTGGTCCTGATACCTAAGGGTCAAG
This sequence comes from Eretmocerus hayati, assembly GCA_029851415.1. Lineage (NCBI taxonomy): Eukaryota > Metazoa > Arthropoda > Insecta > Hymenoptera > Aphelinidae > Eretmocerus > Eretmocerus hayati. The sequence continues at coordinate 48,906,858 of CM056744.1, forward strand.
GAGGTCAACGCCCTCTCAGCATGCTCGACAATATCGGGAAAATGTACGAGAGGATGGTGTTCAACAGGGTGGAGAAAGCCTACGAAGAAGGCGGTGGGCTATCACCAATGCAGTTCGGGTTCCGGAAGGGACGGAGCACTGTGCACGCGATCGAGGCGGTCCAAGAACGGGTTCAAGCGTCGGTAGGGAACCCATACCAAGGAAGAGGAGGATTCTGTGCCATCATTGCTTTGGACATAAAGAACGCATTCAACTGCGCGAGCTGGGAGCGAGTCTATCAATCCCAAGCAGGTAAAGTGCCCCCCTATCTACTAGCCCTCACGAGTGACTACCTGCGGAACAGGACCCTCGTGTACGACACCGACGAGGGACAAGAGATTCGGGTACTGTCCGCCGGAATCGGACAGGGATCGGTCTCCGGGCCGTTCAACTGGAACACCCAGTATGACAGCTTACTGTCTATCGAACTGCCAGAAGGAGTGATAATAGTGGCTTTCGCGGACGACGCGGGACTCATAGTATGGGCTGACAACGAGGAACTCTTGGGTAGACGCGCGAACGAAGCGCTGGCCCGAGTCTACGAGTGGATGATTAGCAGGCTTCTGGAGCTCGCTGTCAAGAAGTGCGAAGCAATCGTGGTCACAAGGCGTAGGAAGTTTGACCTACCCCGGTTTCATATCAACGGGCAAGAGATTCCACGGAAGACAGAGCTGAAATACCTCGGTGTATGGCTCGATGACAAGTGGTCGTTCAAGAAGCACATCCAGGAAGCCGCCCAGAAGGCGAGCAGGGTCGGTGTGGCGCTCCAGCGGCTTATGCCGAATATCGGAGGACCCAAGGAAAAGAGGCGCGCACTTCTCAACACCGTCACTACCTCCATCATGCTGTACGGTGCACCCGTGTGGGGGAAGAGAGTAGAGAAGACCATCATCGAGAAGAGAATGGGGCCTGTCCACCGAAGAGCGGCCCTGAGGAGTATCCGTGCCTACCGCACTGTGTCAGGAGATGCGGCTTACGTATTGGCGAGTACTCCGCCCATCCACTTGCTCGTCGCGGAGCGAGTGAGGATCTGGGACCGCCAGAAAGTGATCGGAGCCGAACGAGTACTCACTCCGACGATGAAGGAGATCATCCGCGACAACGAGACGGAAACCACCCTTGAGCATTGGCAAACTGAGTGGGATTCGCCATTTGCAAACGGCAGATGGACGCACCGGCTGATCCGTGACATAGCCAAGTGGGCGGAACGCACCCACGGAGAGATGGACTACTGGACGACGCAGGCACTGAGCGATCATGGTTGCTTCGGTTCCTATCTAACCAGGTTCAAGAAGAGGACGACCCCAGCATGTCAGTCATGCGGGGACGAATGGGATGACGCCGAACATGCCCTGTTCAAGTGCAGCGACACCCGGAGAGAGCGCGCCGAGCTGGATGAATGGCTGGGTGCTCAACTAACACCTGAGAATCTCGTCCCGTACTTGCTCCGCAACCAGGAGACATGGGATAGACTCACCGGATACATCAAGCTGGTGATGACCCGCAAAGAGGAGAAAGAGAGGGAAGTAAGGCGCCTCGAAGCAGGCGAATCAAAGTGACTCTGCCGATTGAAACAGAAGAGGCCCAAATGATTCCAGGAGGAATCTGATGCACTGAAGACGGAAGAGAGAAGAAAGAAGAGAGAAGAAAGAAGATGAAGAATGAAGAGATGGAAGAAGATCGAAGAAAGGGAAACAACACCTGCGAGTCGTGAGAAGAGAGACGCTCGATCCTGAGCGCGAGACGCCGCCGGCCCTGAAGTAATGCTCACGCGGTGCCGGGGCCGGATTGGTAAGTTGGTGGATCTCTCCCTTGTCCAATGGCCGGCGCCAACGGAGAAGGAAGAGAGGGTTTACCCGGTTCGGATGGCCGTATCGATGCGGATTCCAGCCCGGGACTGTTGGGGAGGTGCTGGCCAGCCGTGTTTGGCTGACCGGTGCCTCTCCTTCGTACGTCGCAGCGTATTTGCCCTACAACCACCTTAAAAAAAAAAAAAAAAAAAAAAAGAGAGAGAGAGAGAGAGAGAGAGATTGATATTCACCCGGGGACGATGGGTCTCATGGGGCATAAAATTGATACGATTCATATTTATGAAATTAATGATGAATAGGAACTTAGATCTAATAACTTAATAACATTAACGAAGCTCTATTCTTAATGAAATAAATAAATATATATATGGGTTAGATCATAATATTTCGGCAAATCCGTGCGCACGAGCCCCGTGGATCTCTTCGCCAATCCCTTATATGAAAGTAGGCACCAAAAATAGTACTTTCCCAGAGCTTCAGCCTCCTGAAAAAATTTTTACGCCCGCTAGGATTTTTCGAAGTTAGAAAAAAGGCCTTCTTTAGCGTTTTCAAAAAAATTTGCCATTCCGACCAGAAACATCGTAGCGAGGCGTGCGAGATCGCATTTTCTTCGTTTCCACGTCAATTTTCAGAGAAAGAATATGCAAGACTCTCAAAACTGAATGCGTTCAGTCCACACGGCAATACATAAAGTCACTTTTTTTCGATTTTTAACCCATTTTCAAAAGGATGCTATTCCGACGCATCTGAATCTCTTTCCACCTTACTCAACAAGTTTTTTTCTCTTGAAAACCCTACAATTCGCGTTTTTGCACGTCCAAATCGGATAATCTTGGCCCGAGTTATGTCCATCAGAAGATGGTCAGCTATCGAAAAATGACCAATTTGTCAAGCTCACCAAATCTATCGCCCTCCACCAATCGACTTGAAACTTGACACAGATGTTCTCTCAAGTGTCCCGGACATGTGGAAAAAATCTCGCGCTGTGCTTTGGCCTTCCATTGGACCTATGAATTTTACAAACACCCTCATTTTTGCAGATTTTCGTGTAATTTTCGAAACGGTTGCCGCTCTCTTCCTGCGCATGCGCACATCTGTACTGCTCCGAAAGTTTTCTCAATTGATAGCCCTTGCAATTTCCTACGAAATAAATCCTTGACAAAGTCTTTTTGTTGCAACTGAACCAGAGATCCAGCTATTCTAAGGCAGGAAGAGATCACCACTACCCAAATGGCAAGCCTCGACCACTTCTTGTCACCCTGCAAATCTGTGAGTTGGGGTACTTTCGGCATTTTCCCTGCCTTAGAATAGCTAGATCTCTGGTTCAGTTGCATCAAAGAGACTTCGTCAAGGGGTCATTTTGTAGGAAATTGCAAGGGCTATCAATTGAAGATACTCCCGAAGCAGTACAGATGTGTGCATGCGCAAGAAGAGAGCGGCAACCGCTTAAAAAATTACACGAAAATCCGCAAAGATGAGGGTGTTTGTAAAATTCATAGGTCCAATGGAAGGCCGAAACACAGCGCGAGATTCCTTCCACATGTCCGGGACACTTGAGAGAACATCTGTGTCAAGTTTCAAGTCGATTGGTGGAGGGCGATAGATTTGGCGAGCTTGACAAATTGGTCATTTTTCGCTAACTCGCCATCTTCTAATGGACATAATTCGGGCCAAAATTATCCGATTTGGACGTGCAAAAACGCAAATTGTGGGGTCTTTTGAGACAAAAGGAACTAGTTGAGTAAGATAGAACAAGATCCAGATGCGTCGGAAGAGCATCCATTTGAAAATGGGCTAAAAATCAAAAAAAGTAACTTTATGTATTGTCGTGTAGACTGACCGCATTCGGTTTTAAGAGTCTTGCATATTTTTCCTCTAAAAGTTGATGTCAAAACAAAGAAAATGCAACCTCGCACGCCTCGCTGCGATGTTTCTGGTCGAAATGGCGATGTTTTTAGAAAACGCTAAAAAAGGCCTTTTTTCAAACTTCAAAAAATTCTAGCGGGCGCAAAAAATCTTTTAGGGGGGCTGAAACTCTGGGAAAGTACTATTTTTGGTGCCTGTTCTCATGTAAAAAATTAGCGAAAAGATCCGCCGGGGTCGTGCGCACGGATTTGCCGAAATATACTGATCTCACCCATATATATGGACATATCCACGAATAGATGAGATGATATACAACTGACGAGTTGCCATTAACATTACCCGTTGACATCAAGGAATAATCTCAACTGTTGACATCAGTCAAGCCCGACTCCAGACTAGTAAGAAATTGTCGAGTTGCACTTTTGAAAACGTTCAGTGAGGTGCTGTTTGTGGGTAAAGTAGTGATGGTCCGAGGCAATTTGTCCCAAGAAGAGTAAGCAGAAACATCAAATGAGTTTCTTAGCGCAGAAGTATGATGACTTGGGATCAGAAGATCGCCAGTCTGGAGTCTTGCCGATCTGTGTATACTCGTGTTACAAATCTCAACAATGTTCTTCGCTAGATATGAGGGCTTATTCGTCTTCAGAAATTGGAACATAGAACTGGCTGAAAAGTATTCTCTCCGCGCCTTCACAGAGAGCTATCCTAATCGTAAACGGTAGAGAGTTACATGATCAGGCCAAGGGATGTTACCGAAAACAAAACGAGTGAAAGCATTTTCAGCACCTTGAAGTCTGGTGTTTTGCTCGTCAGTAAGGTCATTGGGAACGAGGCAGGCATAGTCGAAGTAAAGAAGGATGAGGGTTTGGATAAGGGATTTTCGTAAGGAGAAAAAGAGTGCATGCTGGTGAGGACGAAGCTGTCGCAGCGTTCCAAAAACTTTCTGGCAGATATGAGAGACGTGCTCCTTCCAGGACAAGTCGTCTGTCATCCAGATATCGAGATTTTTTACTTCGTACACGAACTCTATGGGCGTACCGTTGAGAGTAATTGGGAAGAGTGCACTCATATTCATGAGTCGCGGGTTTTCGGCACTGCCCAGGATCATAACTTTAGTTTTCTTGAGGTTCAAACTCAATCCGTTGGCGATAGCCCACGAGTGAATGGCATGTGCGTCTTCCTCGATTAATCTGAGTGTTTTCTTGATCTCGTGGCGGTGACAACTTCTATAAATCTGCGTATCGTCGGCGTATATCATTTGCTTGGAGTAGCGTAAGACTCGAGGCAGGTCATTGATGAAGATGGAAAACAAGAGTGGACCCAGGACTGATCCTTGCAGAACGCCTGCTGTTGTATTTATCCAGTCAGAAATTGTTCCACCATCTTCAATGACTGCCTGGCACCGGTCAGCAAGATATGTGAGAAACCAACGCACTGTAAGATCGCTAACTTGGAAAGCTCGTGATTTTTGGATGTGAATTTCATGAGGAAGTTTATCAAAATTTAAGCAAAAGAGAGAGAGAGAGGGGGGAGAGAGAGAGAAGCCTTGGCACCAGTCGTTAGAGAACTTAGAGTCACCTTCCCTCCGGAGAGCGACGACCCCATCCCGCTCTTCACTATGCGAGAGCTGCTCATAGTGGCGAAAAAACACTGCCAAACAGCGAGGCTCCTGGCCTGGACGGCATTCCAAATAACGAAGCTCTGAAACTGGGCTCCAAATACAAGCCAGATTTACTCCTCGACCTCTTCAACATCTGTCTGAGTGCGGGAACTTTCTCAGACAAGTGGAAACGCCAGAAGCTGGTCCTGATACCTGAAGGTCAAGGAGGTCAACGCCCTCTCAGCATGCTCGACAATATCGGGAAAACGTATGAGAGGATGGTGCTTAACAGGGTAGAGAAAGCCTACGAAGAGAGTGGTGGGCTATCACCAATGCAGTTCGGGTTCCGGAAGGGACGAAGCACTGTGCACACGATCGAGGAGGTCCAAGAACGGGTTCAAGCGTCGGTAAGGAACCCATACCAAGGAAGAGGAGGATTCTGTGCCATAATTGCGTTGGACATGAAGAACGCGATCAACTGCGCGAGCTGGAAGCGAGTCTATCAATCCCAAGCAGGTAAAGTGCCGCCCTATCTACTAGCCGTCACGAGTGACTATCTGCGGAACAGGACCCTCGTATACGACCCCGATGAGGGACAAGAGATCCGGAAACTGTCCGCCGGAATTGGACAGGGATCGGTTTCCGGTCCATTCCATTGGAACACCCAGTACGACAGTTTACTGTTTATCGAACTGCCAGAAGGAGTGATAATCGTGGTTTTTATGGACGACGCGATACTGATGGTCTGGACCGGCAACGAGGAACTCTTGGGCAGACGCGCAAATGAGGCGCTGGCCCGAGTCTACGAGTGGATGATCAGCAGGCTCCTGGAGCTTGCTGTCAAGAAGTGCGAAGCAATCGTGGTCACAAGACGCAGGGAGTTTGAGTTGCCAGTTGCCCCACTTTCACATCAACGGGCAAGAGATCCCACGCAAGACAGAGCTGAAATACCTCGGCGTATGGCTTGACGACAAGTGGTCGTTCAAGAAGCACATCCAGTAGGCCACCCAGAAAGCGAGCAGGGTCGCTGCGGCACTTCAGCGGCTGATGCCGAACGTTGGAGGACCGAAACAGGAGAGGCGCAAACTGCTCAACACCGTGAGCGCTTCCATTATGCTTTACGGAGCATCCGTGTGGGGGAAGAGAGTAGAGAAGGCCGTCATCGAGAAGAAGATGGGGTCTGTCCACCGGAGAGCGGCTCCGAGGAGCATTCGTGCCTACCGCACCGTGTCAGGAGACGCAGCTTGCGTGTTGGCGGAGATGCCATCCATCCTCTTACTCGTCGCGGAGTAAGTGAGAATCTGGGACCGGCAAAAAGTGATCGGAGCCGAACGAGTGCTCACCCCAACGATGAAGGAGATCATCCGCGACAACAAGAACGAAACTACCCTTGAGCATTGGCAAACTGAGTGGGATTCGCCATTTGCAGATGGCAGATGGACGCATCGGCTGATCCGCGACGTAGCCAAGTGGGCGGAACGCACCCACGGAGAGATAGATTACTGGACGACGCAAGCACTGAGTGACCACGGTTGCCTCGGTGCCTATCTGACTCGGTTCAAGAAGAGGACATCCCCAGCATGTCAGTCATGTGGGGACAACTGGGATGACGCTGAACACGCCCTGTTCACGTGCAACGACACCCGAAGAGAGCGCGCCGAGTTGTATGAATGGCTTGGTGCTCAACTAACAACTGAGAATCTCGCCCCGTACTTGCTCCCCAACCAGGAGACATGGGATAGAGTCACCGGATACATCAAGCTGGTGATGACCTGTAAGGAGGAGGAAGAGAGGGAAGTGAGGCGCCTCGAAGCAGGCGAATTACAGTGAGTCTGCGAATTCAAACAGAAGAGGTCCAAATGGTTCCAGGAGGAACATGATGCACTAGAGAGGGAAGGCAGAAGAGAGAAGAGAGAAGATCGAAGAACGGAGATTGAAGAAAGAAGAGAGCAGAAAGAAGAATAAAGAGATGAAAGGAGATCGAAGGAGGAGAAACAACACCTGCGAGTCGTGAGAAGAGAGACGCTCGATCCTGAGCGCGAGACGCCGCCGGCCCTGGAAGAATGCTCACGCGGTCCCGGGACCGGATTGGTGAGTTGGTGGATCTCACCTTTGTCCAATGGCTGGCGCCAACGGAGGAGGAAGAGAGGGTTTACCCGATTCGGATGGCCGTATCAATGCGGATTCCAGCCCGGGACTGTTGGTGAGGTGCAACGACACCCGAAGAGAGCGCGCCGAGTTGGATGAATGGCTAGGTGCTCATTCAACACCCGAGAATCTCGTCCCGTACTTGCTCCGGAACCAGGAGACATGGGATAGAGTCGCCGGATACATCAAGCTGGTGATGACTCGTAAGGAGGAGAAAGAGAGGGAAGTGAGGCACTCCGGAACAGGCGAATTATAGTGAACCTACCGATTCGAACAGAAGAGGTCTAAATGGTTCCAGGAGGAATATGATGGACTGAAGAGGGAAGGAGGAAGGAAGAAGAGAGAAGAAAGGAGACTGAAGAGTAGGAAGAAGATCAAAAAAAGAGAAACGACACCTGCGAGTGGCAAAATGAGAGACGCTCGAGCCTGAGCACGAGACGTCGCCGTTCCTGAAGTTATGCTCACGTGGTCCCGGAGCCGGATTGTCAAGTTGGTGGATCTCTCTCTTATCCGAAGGCCGGCGCCAACGGAGAAGGGAGAGAGGGTTCACCCGATTCGGATGGCCGTATCGATGCGGATTCCAGCCTGGGACTGTTGAGGAAGTGCTGGCCAGCCGTGTTTGGCTGACCGGTGCCTCTCCTCCGTAGTTCGCAGCGTATCCGGCCTACAAATAACCTTAAAGAAAAAAAGAGAGAAAGAAGATCGATCTTGCACTCACAGAATGGTCGATTCGACGACGACGGAGATGGCCACGAAGACGAAGTATGGGCTACGCTTGGCAGATGGCTACTGGCAGCTTGACCGCGCACGGTTAGGAGATCCTCGAAGTCCGGACTCATCGAATGTGCTCTATGTCAGCAGAGCCTGTCGCGAGATCGCTGCTCCACGTTATCACGCGCGTACCAAGACTAGTGGAACGGCGACGATATTACGCGCGAAAGAGGAAAACGGAGCAGGGAAACTGGAGCGAGCGCCGACACATGCTCTTCCTACTCATGACGACAATAGTCTGCCGACTGGCACAGCGGCGCTGTTGCAACTTGGAAGAAGGCGAGGAGAGGGGAGCGCGGGAAGAATAGCTTAGTAGCGTCTGCTACAAGCTACGGCCCGCGCGACTCTATCTCGCTTTTTGGTGTATCTCTCTCTCTCTCTCTCTCTCTCTCTCTCTCTCTCTCTCTCTCTCTCTCTCTCTCTCTCTCTCTCTCTCTCACCTTGGGAAATCCTCTCTTTGTTACTTGCCCTAGCTGTAATATCGAATTATATTCAACTAATAATTGGTCCAGGGGAGAGGGGGCGGTACGTATTCAACCGTCACACATTTTCATCTATTTTACACGAACTGTATTAAAATTTCCTCTGAACCAAACAATGTATCTTGCCCAAAAACCCTATTTTAGATCATCCAAATTCCCCTAAGAGCGAATCTCTTTCAAATAACTCCACAAAATTGTATCTAAATTTCAGATGATTGAATTTCGATCGATCGGCTTTTGCCAGTGGCATTGTGTCAACAAATTTTGCTGAATCATCATAGATTGAGTTGAATTATTCCAACTCAAACTGAGTACTAACTTCGTAAGCCAGAACGAATAAGATCATGCTCGTGGTCACGTGCGCCCGAATAACCGGAATAATGCCTATCTCGACACGGTAGAAAGGAACTACAGGTCGCTCCTGGCTCGGGGCTAGTACCCATAAGTCTCTACACCTACTTGAGGGTGCTGTAAAGAATATTTCCACAGAGACTGATGAACATCAGCTCAGATGGGACTATATGCGACGGTGGTCGAAAACACCGTTCTTCTCGAAATGATAAGATGCGGCATCTTGTAACGCTTGGAAAATGAGTACAAGAGGAAATAACCTCCAACAAATTCCTTTCCATCGGGAGTGAATGTTGTAAGAAGAATTATTGCTCAAGTTTGTTGCACCAGTATGGAGATATATCGCTGGATTCGAGTCCTGAATTTCCAATTCTTTCAAAAACAGCTCAACCTCCACGGACTCAACTTATATGGCTCCAGCAAAAAGTAAGATGATTGACTTTCACGAGCCAGTGAATGGTAGATTCTCTCAACACCATTGAAATGGCTACTGATAAGTGTCATTCATCCTCCTTCGAGTTGGACCTAGATTGTACACGAGATGACCCGAAAATTACAAGAATTTGCTCGTAACTGGAATTTTCCAGGAGTCACCAGGCTCACTTACCGGTTTCAGACAATCTCTTGAAAAATACTTGGATGAATGATGGAAATGTGCTCGAATGAATTGGAGAACGCTGAGTTCCGTTGTAGCTATTATCTCCTCGGAATTGGTCAGAAAAAAATCTTAAATGGCCCTCTCTTGAATGGGAGGGCAGGAAGAATCTGAAAGAATGTCTTACAAATTTAACATAGAACTGACTAAGAAAATTTCCTTTGATTCCTTCCCTGATTCCCGTTCTGTCCAGATCAGTTCAGAATGACTCAGATACAATTCGCTGTGTTCCTAGATCGGTCATACTAGTCTAACAGATCGTGCCGTAGATCAGATCGATGTATTTCAAGAGCCTATACAACGTTGAATGAGGAACGGTGGGGTAATTATTAATCATAGTCATACAACCAATGTGATCAAAATGAGTCCATTGATTCATGAAGATGACTCTAACATCGTTAAGTAAATAGTTCAATCACCACACGTGATATTCCGTTCAAACATATACTTCTCATTAGTTACTTCATGTTTGAACATAAGAAGGTAATTATAAATTCGTGCATGACTTTCGTCGGGTTAGTGATGAGAAACTTGACTGATGAAAGAGTCGTTCAACAAAATGACTATGAAAACTAGGACTCGAATTTGTAAAAGTGAAATGAAAAGAAATCAAATAAAAACCCTAACTAAGCTGTAGCACAGTGGTTTCTGCAAGAAGCACCGCCCGGTGAGCTACATGGACCATCAGGGCCGGTTTCTGCAAGAAATAGTGCCGATATGTCTATGACTATCGACGAAATAAAAAATCCATTACCTGCTTGGGGCAGGAAAGATCAGTGATCCTACGTACTGACTGGTGGTTTGAACTGAGAATGCCAAATGCCGTCAAAATCGACGGTATTGTTTCATATGGACATATAATTCATATTCGGATAATATCGTAAGCCACCTGTTGACAAAATATCGAACATGAATAATACGAGATCTGAATTTAGCAAGTAATTTCGATCGGTAATTACATATTTCAATAATAACTTAAATTTTCATGATTGGATATTGGTGAAGCTGATATTGTGATTTTTTCTCCGAGGTTGCAACGTATCTGGATCAGTTAACCGACGATCCAATAGTATTTCCATAGGAAATTCTCATGAGAAAATCCCATAGATTCGAATCTAGGGCCATTGCGTACGCGCAGTAGGATTGATCTGATTGAACAATCAGGAGATAGCGGTGAGGTAGCAGACGACATCAGTCCATCAAGTGCATCAACATATGGTTTCGGGTTATGACAGGTGATTGTTTACATCAAGTCAACAAGCAGCTGGGTATTGTGAGTATGGTAAAATAATTATAAATAAACTGCAGGATTAGGTAAGTACACCTGTAACATGTTTATAGAAGCATATGTAAGCATATCATGGGTGTTAGTACTCATGGTATGACGTAAAATGGAACTGTTAGTATTTTGGTGTAGGTGGTTGATAGTGAATTTATGAACTAACCAATGAACTATTCTAAATACATGATGAGATTGTTCTATGGGATGGATACTAATAGCTCATGTAGTGCTGATGTCAGAAAACTAATTCTGTATGTGTTTCCACAGTGAAACTTGGTGCAGCAACTAGGAAAAATGACCCACGATATGGGCCAGAAGCATCAGTTGTACTGCGTTGGACCATCACCGTCCATCGAATGAGAGCCAGAGAGCAGAATATACATCATCTCCTCAAGATGTATGGGATACTGGGATTTATTACGATGAATAGCTATGTATTCTTTCACTCTCTCTTGCATCGTCTGCAATTTTCAGATAATTTTAAAAAGTTTTAAAAATAAGAATTTCCAGTCAGCCACTTGCGCAGATGACCATCAGACCAGTCGTGTAAGTAGATTCATGCATGTACGGTGTGGTAATACTAATACTAACAATTGTATAGTGAATTATTGTGAATTAATCAATGTACTAATACTTAGAAACTGCTTTTACACGACGATTGGGGAACTTGATATATATGTGTCAGGTCAGCTATATTTTACACCCTTTCCACGACGAACGATCACCGATATATCAATACTAATAGCTGACCAATCAATTCAAATTTGCGGTGAAATTTCTATTAGTATGCATGAATACGCGTGTCTATGAAATCGTCCAGTCGAGCCGCCGAAATTGGTCTTGAAGTGGGGATCTGGCGAGCTCAGGGATATAGTTAGCCGACGGACGAGTGCGCGGTCACTTGCGCTGGAACAACAGCAAAACTACAAAACGCCTGTATCGAGAGCAACACCAGGTCTCCCCAAGACCAATGTAAGTTGAATACTTAAGTAAGAATATCCAAGTGGTCCGCTTCGGCGAGCACGCGGATTAAAATATCGCGACCCTCTTTGGATCGGGATGAATAGTCAACTTGGCGACTATTTATGATCCAAGGCGGGACAGAAAGTAATATTTTTCTATGTGAACGTGGGCAAAAATTCGATGCATCAGACCCAATTGGGCAAGCCGGACCGATCGTCTCTGTACCCAAGATGGGGTTCAGACTCACGAGAAGCCGACATTACGCAGTGGTCTGATGCCGGTTCGGTATTAAAGTAAAATCACCCGGTACACGCGTCGAAATCCGAAAATCGAACAAATAAAATCTGCTCGTGTGGCCCACAATAAATATGCGCGATATTAAAATCTTTTGTGTCTTAAGATTACCAGACACACGCGAATAGGGTTCAATATCCATTCTACATGTGTACTAATCAGTGCCGGATTTACCGTGGTGGGGGCCCCTAGGCACTGGGTGGTGGGGGCCCATGTAAGGAAATCGAAATCAGGAGCCTGAAAATTCTGGTTTGCAGATGTAATCATAGGAAATCCATCATCATCAAATATTTTCAAAAGAGCTTTTAATCTCAAATAATATTTGGGTACATTCATTGAATAAACGTATTTGTTCAATGCATACACAAGTCAAGTATGACATACATTTTTCATTGCCAGTTTCCTTGTTAAAGTGACTAGATTTATAAGGCTTGCGCACAACCAAAGAGTCTCTGCTTAATCTAGAGTATTGCTCTCTAGATTCTAGAGAGCAATCTGAAGTCATCCTATTTCGATCTTTTTATAGGATAAAATCAAGTCAAGTACACAGTATTACTATGCTTACGAAAAGTAATCAGTTTTATATGAATACTCGGCGTGATTTTCGATTCGCAAATTCTTCAATTAAATCATCGAAAGACATCTCTCTCATCAAATCACTTTCTGCACTTATCCTGGTGAGATTGTTCAGGCGATTCTCACCCATAGACCTCAAGCGACTTTCAATCAGCTTAAGTTTGGAGAATGATCTCTCGCTTGTACAATTCGTCGTCATTAATACTAGATACGTTCTCAGAAGAATGGTGACGTTTGGGAAAACCGCTTGAGTATCTGTTTTCATCAAGATCTTGAGAGCTTTTGCTTCGAAACAAATATTTTCTTCCTCCTCTTTTTCAAGAAACGCCCCAACGAAGGGTTTGAACTGTATCAGTTCATTGATTAAGCCCTCTTCAAGGTCGTCTCCGTACTCTTCCAACACATTCCTGGCATGCACTTCGATTTCTTCTGGAGTGAGATCTAGCAACTTCCTCATAAATCCGAAAATTGCTTCGACCTCCTTGTAGGCAGCAATCCTTTGACCCAAAGACTTCGTCAATGAATCGATGATTGGCATGTAAAAATCATTTTTGAACTTTTCAGAGCCATTCAAATTCACGCGAGGAACCTGGTCCTCCCCCAACGGAATCAGTCTAACATTAGGCTCTTTGCGGCGCTTTTTTGTGAAATCGTATTCATCCGAGCCAACCAATTCTTTGCCTCGATTCTCATAAAACTCGAATCTGCTGCGCAGGGACTCAATGTAATCACACAGAGAAATCAACAGAATAATCGATGAGTTCAGATCGGAATTGTAGCTCTGTAGCCGTAGACTAGTTGAATTCACTCGGTCTAGAATATCATTCCAAAAAACCAGTAGCACACCAGTTTCTAATTTATTCATAGATCCCAATAAGCTAGCAGCTTCATCATAACTAGAAGATAACTCGGATAGAGCGATCCGATATCCATCGAATCCTTGGTATACAGATTCGACAGCATCCCCTCGAGAAAGCCACCTGTTTGTATCTACTCTTTTTGGTACCAATACGCGGTTTATTCCTTCAGGCAAGTTTTCTTTCAAAATCTTCATCAATAAATCATAGCGCTCAGTTGGAGATGATATGAAAAAAACGTACATGTTCTCAATGAAACAAAAGAATTTCTTCGACTCTAGACTGCAATTCATTGCGTTCGTGCCAACTAAGTTGACCGAATGAGCAAAACAAGGAATCCATTTTGCCAGCCGATTTTTTTTCTTAACGAGAGCTTGCAAACCATTGAATTTGCCACTCATGTTAGAGGCATTGTCATAAGTCTGACAGCGACAGTCTTTCATGAGAATGCCATGCTCCTCAAGGAATGAAGCAAGAGCATCGAACATATCTGAGCCCTTGTGTCCCACATTCAGCAGGAACGTCACGAATCGTTCAACAGGCTCATATCCTTCAAGGTAGCGGAAATTCAAACTTAGTTGATCTCTGTGCATTATATCAGGAGAAGAGTCGAGGGATATGCCATAGACCCCAGATTTTTTTATGCGTTTAACCTCTTCAAGAAGAATGCGGTGACCGATCATTTCAACTAACTCCTCTTAAGTTGTCTTTGACAAGTAACTAACATTTCCACTGCCACATCCCCCGTACTTTAGGAGATGAGTTTTTAAAAATGGATCACGGTGAGACATAAGCTCAATAATTCCTAAAAAATGTCCATTGCTCGGGTCTCCTAAGATTTCATTGTCTCCCCTAAGGGGCAAGTTGCGTTCGCCACAATACATTACAACATCTATGACTCGTTTCAATAACTCTTTCCAATACGTTACTTGATCCTCGATCTGTTTTTGTAGTTCAACGTTGACTGTTCCCAGCGATGAAGCTCGTACTGTGAAGTCTCTCATTGCGGATAAATGTGAGTGAGAAGTTTCATGTTCATGCAAACGGTGGTAGGCATTCTTCCAATCACAAAAACCCTCCGTAAATTGTGACTGAGCTGCAATAAATAATTTACACTGAAAACAGTAAATTTTCCCACTAATTGGAGAAAAGCAAAGCCAGGACCGATGGAAGCGTTTCTTTTTTACTATTCTTGTAAACATGCCTGGAGTACATTGTCTGACTTTATTCTGATCTTGTTGCTTAACTGATTTCGATTGTAGAATTTTGAGATCACTGTTCTGAATACTAGAATTCCCCATCCGGACCCAATAATCAACTTGGGCTTGCATGGTACTCATTGAAGCAGGCCACTCAGAGATATCACCGTAGGATTTGGGATTGTCTTGATCTTCAGATACTGTCCCACCAACCAAGCTCGAGGACATATCATTCGCTGGGGAGTCATCATTGTCATTGATATCGATTCTCTCTTCCATGCTGTGATGCTGAATTTCACCGCGTGATATAACACTCGCGAGGTCTTCACCAGCATTGAATTCGTTTATAGAGTGTACTTCAAGTTCAGGATTTTCTAGCCTCTGTTCAGTGTTGACCTTCGAATGAAATACAACCAGATTGTCAAATACGCGTGTGATATGCCGTAACAGTTATGAGTCTATGTTAGATTGATAGCATACAGAGATTTTGACATAATGGAAAATGATCGATGCAGGCAGTAGAATGAAATGAAAGTTTGATGCTTTTGTTAGGATGAATTTCTCGGTACGAGAATACGCAAATTCGTATTTCTCTCAAACTAGGACTCATGTGAAATCGCTCGAATTTCGGAAAATTTTCTTTGACCTCAAGTATACGTAAAGTGAGAGCGTTTCAAACGGAAGCCAGAATCATTCCCATAGCGATTTTTGCTCAGAGTCGAAACCATGGGAGTTCCTCACTACTTTCTCTACAGTTATAACATAACCTTTAGATCTCATACAAACTCCTCGTACTGCTCTGCACCATTCTCAAAGTGTTTTGTCTCTTTTCAAAGATTGACATGAAAACTCCAAGATCACCCCGAATGAGTTTAATTTCCAAGTGAATGGAGCTAAGATATTCCATGAAGTCACAATTTCTCAAAATGCAACTATAATAGATCAAGGGTTCTTGTTCTTGAGAGTCCGATTCCGGCGTATCTTGAATCTTGATATTTTGCACGGTATCAAGACTTATTAAAAAGCTCTTTACAAATTTTCAAGGAGTCGTCGAAATGGGTCGAATTTTCGGTTCAAAATACCACAAACATTCGGTAATAAATAAGCAGAAGCGGAGGAAAAAATACATCGATTCACCGATCATCTTAAAAATGAGATACACGGCTTATTAGAATAAGTATCATATGAAATACACGTTTAGCCCAGCACGAGCAAATCGAATGTAAGCACTAAGAGCTTACTGGCTTTTCGTAATAAATAGGGATACTCATGTGAGCGCAATCTCATACGATATTTTATAGCGCGAGAAAATAAGAATCGTGAGAATTCGAGATTAAATTAGAAATTGCATTTTACAAAAAGTTTATAAACTTTTTGTAAAATGTACGTATCACCCTTGTTATTTCAACTCATGTGAGGAATTATCCCATCACCCCACGGTACTGGAAAAATATTTGGGTAACTTGGATAATTTCAAAGATAGTTCGAGAGAACCCTATTTTCGGTTTTCTGGCAAGAAGATACCATGTATGCAGTACTGCATGTATGGATCTTGAATGATAGGATATATTCGAGCCGAATACCAGATTCATCGCATCGATCTGTCGGATCGGATGCAAAAAGTCGATAATATGCAATTTATTTCAATAAACTTACATCATTTTCAGGAATATCTTCATCGCCATTTGATCGATTTTGTTTTGTCTGATTTTGGTCGACGCTGACAAAATCTGTCATCCGACGGCTGTGAGAAATGATCTTTGCTTCTTTCTCTTGTTTTGTTTTCTTATCTTTGGCTTTTTGGTTCCCAGATTTGTGCCACCTAGGAGCTTTGTGACGATCAGTCTTCCTATCACTCATTATGTTTCCGAATGATCTATTTCTGATTCTATACCTCCTGTTCTCACATCCAATCGCCACGTACTCTACGATGAAAAAAGAAAGTTTCGCGTGTTTCAACTGTATTGAATGAAGAACAGATAGAAAACCAAACGCCGAGCGCGGAATAAGATGATTCTCGAAAACGTTTTTGAAAGCCCAAAGATAAGATATGCACGCAGGGCCCTAACAACGATAGCCCATCATTTTACTTACTTGTTTACTAATCGAAGTAAGGTTAGTTCATCTTCACGCTGTGCCCAGCGCCGAGCTTCCACACAATGTGTTTCTTCGCAATTCACTGAGGACTTTTCGGCATCAGAAAAACAACACAATATTCGACGAAAAACACTACCCTTTCAAATATCTGCGTTACTTATCGCAATACTTGGATTATTTCTATCTATTATCGATGTATGATAGGATGGAAAACGCTCCCAACCTTGCAGCCACTCGCTCAAAACGCCATGTTGTACAATGGAAGATCCGGACGAGTCGGTGCGTTGCTGGTGGTCGATAAGGAAGTTTTCGAGCCCCGAATATTGGCGCGATCGTCGAATCACATACATCCATCTCTCGCATAGTCCCACCGGAAATTCCTTACCGAAACGTTTTGACGAACTCTCTTGTTTAATTTCTCTGTTGAGCCAACTGGATGAAGTGACCGGAAAAATATCGAAACAGGAATATCCCGATTTCCTGCTGGTAGTTGATCATCAAAACAAAAAAGGGTGGCAAACCCTTCTGCGTATTGCGGACTTCTTTTCCGATATAACTCTAAACCGGAGCATACGAGTATAAGCGAATTGATACAGAATTTTCTACCCTGCAATCCAAGACAATTTGTATTGTTATGCATACTCACAAGAGAGGACCACGGGGTCCGGGTCGCCAATCATCCCCAAAATTTTTTCACAGTTTGCTACCACCTAGAATATGAAGAATCTAGAGTAACTCCGTCAAATGGGCCTTCTCTTTGGAGCTACAAGCAAAAATGTTAGCATTGTCAGTATATCTATGTATACCACTTTTTAACATGGGCCTATATGAACAATGTTAATCTCAGTGACTGTATCTTTGAACAGAAGACCCATTTGACGGAGTTACTCTAGATTCTTTACCTTTTCGGTAGTTCAAAACTGTGAAAAAATCTTGGGGGAGATTGGCGACTCGGACCCCGTGGTCTCCCCTTGTCAGTAACGTTGAAGCAGTACTGCATTGAAGTCGATCCGTTCCAAGATGGAATGAATAAATGCGAGTTGGTGGTAAAACCTTGTACATTGAACTAACCAAAAGTGTTGACAATTGAAATTTGATCGAGAGTCGTTGATTTCATCTATCGTTTTTCATGTAGCGATGAGTTTGAAAGAACTTCAATATACTTAAAAATCTTTCCGAATGCACAAATTACTACTGCTCCATTACTCGAAATTTTTCTCCTCTTCGACTGACACGTGCTTTCTGATCGTTCCTTTGATGGATGGGGGGGGGGGGGCACCATATGACGGGAAGAAGAATTTTTACTCGACATTTTTCCGCAAGGGCCTCCACCAGTTGTTGAGGGAGGAAAATTATTCCTCGATTTTTTTTTCTTGCTAACTGGTGGGGGCCCCCCCGATACCTCCACTTGGTGGGGGCCCCTAGGCACGTGCCTATGTGTGCCTTATGGTAGATCCGGCACTGGTACTAATGCGTACTGATTCAGATATGTTACAGATAGACGTATTATTTATCCATTCCGAATGAGTCAAACTGAGGTCAAGAGTCACATCGTCGGCCATAGGCAAAATAAGCACGATTAATTTCCAATTCTATGTACACGATCGAGATCGTGGTTTGGAATTGTTTAGAATCGAATTTCAAAGTAATAATCAAATCATTGTATAAGTTATAAAAATAAAATCATGGTCAAACGAACCAAAACTCTTTTCATGAGAAAATACCCTATACTCTCTCAGCATCAATCAGCTAGGGTAGCTGAAAATCAGCTCGTAATAGCTGATTTCGTCAGCTAACGTGAACGGATTTTCACTGATTGAATCAGCTATCACGGGGGGTGATATGCATTGATATACACCGTTAGGGGATGATTTTCCTCGTGCTTTGTGCGCCTCGTAAAAATTTTTGGCTCTGATATACATAATAGTTCGTTTAGTGCAGTCAGATTAACTTGATTATCCAATTTCCACGTCCCAAATGATGTCACTAAAGTGGGCCACGTGCTGTTAAAGCGGGCCACCTGCTGTTAAAGCGGGCCACCTGTTGTTAAAGTGGTTCACCTGCTGTTGAAGTGGGCCACTTGCTGTTAATCCCTTTACTTATTTTTTCATCTACAGTTGACATGGCTAAAAACCGACAATTGTGATGAATTTCGATTGACAAAATTCTGAAAAACCTCTGAAAAACCCAGGAACACATCCGCTCGAAAATAGATTTTCTACTTGCTTCCATTTAAGGGAAAGTAAGAAAAAATTTCATTTTTGTACTTATGACGTTTTTGAAAAACTCATTGGGTTGAATCAGAAATTCACCCAGCTGGTTGAAATTTTTCGGGAAAATTTTTTACAAGTTATTGATATATTTCTTGTCAGAAAAATTTTCCGACATCGGGAAGTAAGGCTTAATGTGGGCCACATGCTGGTAAATCGGTCCACCTGCTGTTAAAGTGGGCCACGTGCTGTTAAAGTGGGCCACATGCTGGTAAATCGGGCCACCTGCTGTTAAAGTGGGCCACGTGTTGTTAAAGTGAGCCACATGCTGTTAAAGTGGGCCACGTGTTGTTAAAGTGGGCCACATGCTGGTAAATCGGGCCACCTGCTGTTAAAGTGGGCCACGTGCTGTTAAAGTGGGCCACATGCTGGTAAATCGGGCCACATGCTGTTAAAGTGGGCCACGTGTTGTTAAAGTGGGCCACATGCTGGTAAATCGGGCCACCTGCTGTTGAAGTGGGCCACGTGCTGTTAAAGTGGGCCACATGCTGGTAAATCGGGCCACCTGCTGTTAAAGTGGGCCACGTGTTGTTAAAGTGAGCCACATGCTGTTAAAGTGGGCCACGTGTTGTTAAAGTGGGCCACATGCTGGTAAATCGGGCCACCTGCTGTTAAAGTGGGCCACATGCTGGTAAATCGGGCCACGTGCTGTTAAAGTGGGCCACATGCTGGTTAATCGGGCCACCTGCTGTTAAAGTGGGCCACGTGCTGTTAAAGTGGGCCACATGCTGGTAAATCGGGCCACCTGCTGTTAAAGTGGGCCACGTGTTGTTAAAGTGAGCCACATGCTGTTAAAGTGGGCCACATGCTGGTAAATCGGGCCATTTGTTGTTAAAGCGGGCCACCTGTTGTTGAAGCGGGCCAGGCTAAGCAGGTGTTTTTCGCTATAGCCTCATGACAAAAACCGACAACGGCCACAACCTCACCTCCTGAGAAATAAAGATCTCTCGATCTACATATACTTATGTTGTCATATTAGGCTCCCTGTCATCATATCTCCTTCAATCCAATGCTGATCACGACACTGTATAGTGTATACGGCACAACACGAATTCGAATATCGTTTAGCTGAAAAATCAGCTATATTAGCTGAGATTCCAGCTATGTTAGCTGACTGAATCAGCTATTATAAGCTGATTTTTCAGTGAACGGTTTTTTACTGACACGAATAGCTACTGTAGCTGAATTTCAGCTACATAAGCTGAATTTCAGCTACAATCACTGATTTATAGCTGATTGTTATCAGCTATATAGGACCTCTCGTGACACAAATTGAGTAACTATCAAACCAAAACACCTCATTTCGACGTGATTTGGCCTGGAATTGTCGTTAATATGTTCATGACGATACTGGGACCCGGATTTGTGGAGTTTTTTCGCCAAAGTTATCGATTTGAGCGTGATTTTAGCGTTTGCTGATTTGATCAGCAGTTTGACGACCCATGGGAGTAATAGCTGATATTTCAGCTATATTTTAGCTGATTGATGCTGAGAGAGTACGTTAATTCCCAGAATATATTATTCAATATTTTCAGGCCCTCCTTTGGCAATCGAGTTTTTACACATAGAGCCACTTATATACGTATAATATGCACCATTCTAAGTAGTTTCCGCATTAGAATAAATTTTATTGCACTAGCTACAGTAAAAACATGCATGATAGATTTTAGCTGTCGATTTCATAAAAATCGACCTTCAATCGATCAAATACTTGTCTCAGACGACGGCGTTATTCTGTTTCACGATTAAATCGAGTAAGAGACTCAATTACCTACAATTTAAGCCAAGGTACGTGTAATTATCACGTACCAAACCTGAGAACAAGCGATCTGACCGATTGAATCGTTGGATTCAGCAAAGTAACCAAAATATAGCTTTATTCGTAGATAATTCAATCTATGTGCATTCTTAGTTGCTTATAGTTTTTAATATAAGGAACTTGTGGCCGTAGTATGCTCTTTTAGCATTGAACAGCTAGAGTGCAGTATTCCCAAAGATCCAGTCCCCGATTGATCGATTGAAAGTACGAGGATTTCAATCGATCTAAGCAATAGAACGTGAGTATATTTGGATGTTCGAGAAGATGCAGCCAAGCTGAGATCTAGTGCCGAATAATATTTTATGACACTCAATTGCTCGGATAGATATAAATATATTCATATATTCCCAACCTCGCACTCTATTCTTGTAAAATACACGATGACTCGGTCCTGAAAACTTGACTTTCTTGGTTATAGTGCCAAGCAAGTGTAGATGAGAATCAGCTGATTGTATCAGATTATATGCACAAGCAATGGTGCATACAAATACTTGTAGAAATGAGATAAATGACTGATTCTATAACTTATTCCTATTGCATCTGAGCTTCCTTCTGCACTAACTTATTCATTCCCTCACTAATAGAATACGCTGCTAGAGGAGACTAGCAGAGTGCTCTCTCAAATCTATCGATTATCTGAAATTCGAAATATTATAATTTTTCATTATATAATGAAAATAATTGTATGTGTATATTCAACTTTTATTATAAAATCCATCCACATATACTTATCTATTGTATCCTCAAATAATATCAAACATGAATATATTAATTACCCTGAAATAATACCCGAAAGAAATTTTTCGGAAAAAATTCGAGGAAAAACGGAATGATATGGATTCATAGGTAACACGAAGATTCAAAAACGCTTCAATAGATTATTTTCAAACTCTGTGGGTGGATTACAAAGACTCTTACTCCAAGGCCATTGAATTTTGAGTATTATTCGATGACTATTTTTTAACTTATAAACGTTTTCATGACAAATTTCCAATTTTCATCGAGGAAGCATATTCTAGAAATGATTTGGAATCCCTAGTCCTACTTGGAGAAATTTTCAGAGACGTAATCTTATGTTCTTTGAGGTGCTAAATTGATTGGTTAATACGGAATTCTGTTAGAATATTATTATTGTTCATGTACACACCGTTCCACCAATGTTCGCGACACACACATTCATACGCTCACGTGTTCGACGCTCACGTGTTCGACTATATCTATATTTGTATAACACGCCACGAGGCTCCGGGATTCCGGCATGGCGCTGCTCTCATCAGTTACCATGTGGATCGCGTACGATGTGCATACACTCTCCACCACCTCGAGCTCTTGTGGTTTTGAGCTCAATAAATTCACGATTCATCTATATCTAAAATCTAAACTAATGGATTTATTCCGCACGAGCCAACCCCACAACGATAAACAATTATCATGATCTTAGAGACCAGTGTACGAAGGAGTACAAGGAAGCTAGAATAAAGTAGGAAGAGATAAAAATTATGTATTAACCAATCGATTCAGCACCTTAGAAAACCTTTATATTCAACGAATCATATTCTTCAAAGCAGGGGGAAAATTTATGAATAGTTTTTAAGAAATGGAAGAATAACAATTTCTCAGAAAAAATTACATAACTCAGGGAGTATTAGTTGGGGGCTGCCAAAATTGTAGCGCTTTTATCTACGGATGTCATTAGATACGTTTGCGGGATTTGAAGGAGATTGGTGGAATCATTGAGGAGTTGTGCTGAGACATAGGAAACAAAATACATACACAAATACACACAGACACGGTCAGAGGGCTCGAAAGATAGGGTAATAGTAACTTTGCAAGGCGTTATCAAGGAACACTGTTACCCACAGTCGATAGATCTAGGGAAAACGAAGAGGACAGTACAATTCTCATGTATCCAAGAGCTTTATTGGAGGAGAAAAAAATTTTTTAAAGAATAATTCGATGGAAAACGGAATAATATGGCTTCAGAGGTAACGCAAAAACTCAGAAACGCTTTGATAGATTACTCTCAAACTCTGTGGGTGGATTACGAAAACTCTCACGCTAAGGCCAGTGAATTTTGTGCATCATTTGATGGGTATTTTTCAACTTATAAATTTTTTTATGACAAATTTTCAATTTTTATTGGAAAAACTTATTCTAAAAATGATTTGGAATTGCTAGTCCAACTCAAGAAAATTTTTATAGACGTAATTCTTTATGGTTTTTGAGGAGCTGAATCGATTGGTTGATACGAAATTTTGTTAGAATGTCATTATCATAGTATTAGAGACAAATGAAAAAGGAGTACAGGAAAGCTAGAATAAAGTGGGAAGAAATCAAAATTGTGTATTAACCAATCGATTCAGCACCTCAGAAAACCTTTATTTCGAACGAATCATATTTTTCAAAGCAGGAGGAAAAATTATAAATAGTTTGTAAGATATGGAAAAATGACAATTTTTCAGAAAAAATTGCATAACTCAGGGAGTATAGGTCGGGGGGTGCTAAAATTGTAGCGTTCCCATCTACAGATCACACCAAATATGTGTGCGAAATTTGAAGGGGATTGGTAGAAGCGGTGAGGAGTTTTGCTGCGACATGGAAAACAAAATACATATGCACATACACATAGACACGGTCAGAGGGCTCGAAAGATGGGGTGATGGTAATTTTCCAAGGCGTCATCAAGGAAAATTGTTACCTACAGTCGATAGATCCAGGAAAAACGAAGGGGACAGTACAAAATCCACGTATCCAAGAGCTTTATTGGAGGAGAAAGGAATTTTTGAAGAAAAAATCGAGGAAAAATCCACTACCATCAAATGAAAGCTTCCTCTTTTGAGAAAGCAAAATGAATAACGATGCATATACTAATGCAAATTCCTCGTTACATGTTGCTGATACTATAACGCTGTTCGACGCAAGTTCCTCTGAAATTCCAGCTGACACAGATGAGGCCTGGTCAAACATCTTCCTCAGTTCCTTTTCAGCTCCAACGAAATGTTAGGCATCATCGCAATATAATTCAGAACATTGGCCCCGTCTCGATATAAAGCGTTCAAATGCTGCTGGGAAAGCCTCTGAAGTCAGGTCTGGGACAATCTCAAGATGCGAAGTCTCAGTAACCATACAGATGAAAATTGCGATGTAAACCTCTATAGACTTAGCTCCACGAACACTAGAATAGTGAATATACACAAGACCTGCGTAATCCAGCCCAGTAGCTTCGAAAGACATCCTGAGGGTCAGTCGTACAGCAGGCAGGGGAGCAATTTGCTGATCCATCCCCCATGCGGCATGTCGAACACGCCTTCCACAATGCCGGTAGATGTGTTAAATCATCCGAGTGGAGTGGATAATCCAGGAAGAGCGTAGCAAGTGACTGCGCATCAACTGCACTCCTCCGTGCAAGGTATGTCGATGAATCTCCCCTACTAACCTGTGCTTAAAGACATGTCCATGAGGGGATATAATTGGGTGCTTTCTACCAAAACTGAGGTCAGGATCATGCAAACGTCCCCCAACACGTAGCAAACCCTTTGCACGCACAAACGCGAAGTATTATCACGCGGCAAGTCCCTTTTCTGTTCAAGACAACGTAACTCGTCTGCAGAATGATGGCACTGGACCACTTTCCAAACTGCTAACTGAGCTGCAGAGAGCTTCATTCAGTTCAGATTACCTTGGACCTTGTGCGTCTTTTCTTCGGCTCTAGCATTGAAACGCGAACGAGAACCATACGCCAATACCCGAACTATTTTGGACAGGGAACTAATATTTTCTAGGTAAGTCAACACATGTGGCTCATTTCCTGGGCCATGAACAACATTACCCTTCACCACCTCATCAATAGCCTCTCAAATCACTAACGTCACTTCAATTTCAGTTTGCTCCTCGATGAAGCAAACTTCTCGATCCGGCCAATCATCGGGTGGCTTGACAGTCCACTCCGGCCCATGCCACCAGAGCTGAATCTCTTCGAGTGCCTCTGCCATCAAGCCTCGGATGGCACTGTCAGCTATATTTTGCGATCCTCGCACATGGTTCCATTCCGCATCTGGAGGAGTGGCTAGAATAGTACTCGTTCGGTTAGCCACGAATGTTCCCTAACGCGATGAAAAGCTCTTATACCAATCCAGCACCACTTTATTATCCGACTAACAATACAAAGCAGTAGGCTTTTTGGCAACTGAGATACCAGATGTTCCAATTGTCGAGCAACCAGGATCGACGCACACAATTCCGACTTGGCAATTCTCGGAGCTTTAATGGGAATAGTCTCAGTTTTCGACACGAGTATAATGGACGATTGTCCTGGGACAACTAAATACGCCGCCGCTGTGTAAGCTCTATTGAATGAATCTCCAAAATCATGCAACACAAACGGCGTATCTCCTGCAGTCTGCAACCACCTAGAAATCCAAATCTCTGACAAGAGAGGTATTTGATTACGCAACGTCAACCATCGATCAAACAACTTTCCGACCAAGAGCGTATCCCAATCACACTTTGTTTGCACTGGGAATGGAGCTAACCATCCCAACGGATCAGACAGATGGGTGACTTCAGATTGTATAGATCTTTTGGCGACAGCAGTCCGAGCCTGGGGTAAGCAAACCTCAAAAAAGGAATAATCCTCACGGGGTCCCCATTTCAGTCCCAAAGTGGACACCGTTTTTCCAGATCGACTGAGACCTCATCCTGAGAATTATTGACTATACCATCCAACAAGGCTGCATCTTTTGCCACCCACTGTCTTAATTCCATACATGCTGATTCCATGACAATATGGGGTAAGGTATTTGGGGAGATCAATCATTGATGTATATATATATAGGTTAAGCCAATGGAATAAATTGGTTGAAACTCTAGATTCTATATTAACTGTGGTCCACTTTATGTAGACTTCGATCGTTTATTCAGACTCAATAGGATGAGAATAATCAGTACGAAATAGATATAAATCTCGCGCGTAGTATTACACTCGCATTGAACTATCTTTAATTTCGCGTGAGAGAGAACGCGCGGGAGAGAGAGACTCACCGGTATCTTATACCTCTACAGCATACTCCTCGGGCCAGCGCCTCATCCCCTGGCCGACATATCCCGAGGATGAGCCATCCGCTGGCTCGCGATCCTGGGTTCGGTTCGGGCGGCTATCCCGCAGCACTCCTGGTGATCATTTCTGCATACACCCGCGTACGGCCGTCTACCGGGGCCAAGGTCGGCACACACACACACACACACACACACACACACAGATACACATCACGTGCGGCGCGTCGATATCTTGATCCGACGGATGGATCAGCCGTTCGTTCTCGCGTCACGCGGCAAGCTGCTCGTCATCGACGACGACAGCTGTCCCTCTGCTCTCTTCTCTCTCTCCCCCCTCTCTCTCGCTACTAATGGTTTGTTTGACTACGAATTCATGCTTCGACTCGCGTGTGACAAATACACCGTCACAAGTCAATGTTATACCTCAGTCGTCAATAAAACTGAACCCATGTCCGAGGTTCCTCTTGCAAGAATTCTGAATAGTCCAGCTAAGCAGTGCTTTGATTTCCGTCGAGGTAGTCTGGATGAGGTCGTGAAAATTCTTATAAGAGCCTCTTCCGAACGGTGTGTTACTGACGGAGTATCTGCTGAGATGTTGAAACTGGCGTCTTCACGCATCATTATCTTATTGACTCATTTTCGTTATTATACCCTGCAAATTGCCACTCTTTCATCATGCAGGGAAATAACTCTCCTGCTTTCTCTACTTGGCGCTTGGCGTCACTGTGAGTATGCTACACACGTTCCCTCAACAGCTCCCCATGTAGAGAACTCTCACTGCCACAATACTGCTCCAGGGCTTGTAATTTTCAGCTCTTTGCATGCCTCTCTTTGCAAATCGTCGTGCAGCTGATAATATTATGGCTACAGGATACCGCTCGCTTCATCTTGTGGGTCTGAAGATCGATGTCCGAAAGTGAGGTCAGTTTCGACACAGCAACGCAAGCAGCGTTGGACGTCGTGGAATCGTCTCTCCATCACTAGTTCAACAAGTGTGCGCGAATGGAGTGTGTCTGTGTCCGTCACTCTTACGTCTGCACTATTTCTACTCTGCCAAAATGGGCACCATCAGCACGACGTCATCTACAAAGGTGTCCAAAATGTGACAAGCCTCATCATTCAAATATATGCGCAAGTAGAAGGGTTGACGGGCAACCTGCACTGTGTGATAATTGCTGCAAGGACGTGAGTAGGAAAGAACGCAAGTCCAAGGGTAACGAGACGACCGCATCACCACCATTGCGCCTGGCCGCGGCATCAGGTGGACGAGCAGTACACGAGAGAGCTGTCTGCCCCTCGATACTCGCTGAACAGAGATAGCAACATCATGAAGCTGTGGGTCATACGGGCCTCCACAGCGTATGCGCCTACCGAGTGATTTAGGAATGTAACGGTTGCAATCGATCGAAAGAGTTGGGGAAAACGTTATTGTACGCTCCTATCGCAAAAGTGAGATTGCAAAATGAAATAAGACTAGAAAATTAATTTTTTTTGAGAAAAGCTTACATCCACTGGACAGCTCGTGAAGCGGGCTTCGTAATGATATGAAGAAGTTTTCCGTTTCATACAATTACATATTGAAAATTCCTTATAGAAACTCATAGAATTTTCCCAGGTTCCTATGTGTTAGTACATACGCATGAGTGCGCATGTGTGATTCGGTTCACGCGTTGCATCCGCTTTGCGGAGAGAAACTCGCTCATATACCGGCCGTTGCGCGCGCCAAAGGTTGAAGGTGACTATTTGGGGTATTTCTTATTGAAAGTAAAAATTGATGATTCAAAAAGGAATTTTTTGCTTCATGCCTCCCATTCAAAGTTTAATTTTTTTTTTCAAAAGGAAAATTGAGGTTTTAATGAAAAAAGAGTGACATCAAACTAAATAGAAATTCATGGTAAATCAAGAATCTCCAAAGTCTAATAAATTGGTGGTATATTCATACAATATCCGCACATTTTTCCTCTACTTGATCACAGATTTTCTCAAAGTCTATATTATTCTCACTGTACAAGAATTGGGCTCTTTCCACAGAGTTGAACAGCTGGTCTGCATGAGCCTCCTCTGAGAGCTCACAAATCTTGTAGAGCTCCGCATCCGAAGATTCGCGTTGCTCGGCTTTCATGGGTTCAGGAATATGGGAGACTCCACGCCGGGCCGGCCACCAACTCCGGCCAGCGCAAAAAAACGCGAAAACGCTGTCTTTGAACTCGCTGTATCCTTCATCAGTAGCACTCATAAACAAAATGTGTTCACATATTTTAAAAGATTTTTCCACAACCTTTCCAATGCGCTCCTTAAATTTCTCGTAGCATCTATTCTTTTGACCGAAAAATCAAGTTAAAGTTTAGCATTCAATATCTCGAAGAGCCCATTTTTAAAATTGCTGCAACTCTTTTCATCAGTGCTTATTCTAATATACTTTGAAATAAAACAACTTCCAGAGTGGGTACTCGATTTGTTCAAACGATACAATTTTTGAATGTAGAAAAGTGAGCGTGACCAGACCGACTTCGTTGAGCCGGGCGGCCGCAGGTAGCCCGCGCGTACGAATTTGTACACCTCGCATCACCAATGCTCTTCAAATTTTGTTGCTCTGTACAACTTTGTCTGATAATCCGTTCCTGGAGGTTATCAGAAGGATTCTCATTGTATACCGGGCTTTAGATGCAAACAGTTTGAACTTTTGAAAAGGATTTGGAAGAGCGAATACGGCAACGTATTCAATAGCACCATGACGAGATAGATTTCATCTTGAAAGTCAAATGTCTCACTTTCCACTTGTCTGCAGCCTAATTTACGCAGAAATAACTGAAGTCACAGATACTTCCTGCGTAAATTAGGTTATTAGATAGTCTGGGATGAGACAACTGACTTTCAAGATGAAATGTATCTCGTTGATAGGGTTCGAATACTGGTTGTCGAATGCTCTTTATTTTTCCTATCCTTTTTGTATAGCACAGGAGAGATAATATTGCTTCCATTCAATAAGTCGTCACATCATGAATATCATTCCTATCGAATAGATTATCATCAATAGTATGCTCATCCCCGTATTGACTATGACTCATGCCTAATGTTCCATCGAAATGGAAGATAAGAACAATGGATAGATTTCCGGGATACTAATAACATATTGATCTTCTTTCTGCGCGAAGTTGATTTTTCCAATAGATCAGTTCGTGAAACATCATTAAAAGCAATATTAATCAGGACTATTGAGAGAAAACTATGACTAATAGATTTCCGGGATACTAATAACATATTGATCTTCTTTCCGCGCGATGTTGATTCTTCCAATAGATTAGTTCGTGAAACAGTATTAAAAGCAATATTGATTAGGACTATTGAGACAAAACTATGACGAATTCTTCTTACAGAACGTATTTCTCGAAAACAAAATCCTAAATCATGTCTCTATATTATTCGACGAAGAAAATACTCGAGAATTATTGATCGTTGTTAAATATACGCGCGATGAGTTTCTGATCCATACTTATTAGCTTTGCGGTGGGTCTAATGGCTACTACATCGATAAACGTTTCGTACACATAAGGGACAACCTCACACACACTTCTAAGACCAACCAGCACCACATCGATAAACGTTCTTTACACATAAGAGACAACCTCACACACACTTCTAAGGCCAACCAGCACTACATCAGAGATTGTAACCTCCCACCATCGCGCGATGTGAATGACGGCATCAACTAGTTGTATGAGTGCGAGCGCGCACGTCATCGTCATGGTGCTATTGAATACGTTGCCGTATTCGCTCTTCCAAATCCTTTTCAAAAGTTCAAACTGTTTGCATTTTAATCCTACTACACAATGAGAATTCTTCTGATAACTTCCAAGAACGGATTATTAGACAATGTTGTACAGAGCAACAAATTTTGAAGAGCATCGGCGATGCAAGGCGTACAAATTCGTACGCACGGGCTACCTGCGGCCGCCCAGGGGCCCTATTGAAGTAAAAATTCGCGCCAATCGCACGCGTGGCGAGCATGATTTCGCGGGCGTAAAATGTATCGATTTTCGCAGCAGCCACCGTGTCATAACTTAGTTGGGAAAATGAGGTAAATGTGAAATAGTTTCAATATACTCTTTTGAATGAACTTATCGGGACAGGCGTAACGTTGCATGCCTACTACTATCTTCATATACTATTATATTGATATTTTCCATGAAAACAGAGAACCAATACCAACGTCTCGAAAAAAACTACATGGCAGGAAAAATTTTCAAAGCAGGAATTGAAGTTGAAGCTCAGGGATACTGAGGTTAGAATAGTGAAACAATTCATCATCCTCTCACCTCACCTATATGAAGGAAGACTTCTCCCTGAGGAGTTCACAATATTTTTGTGAAACTGATCAGCCGTCTTACCGCAGTTATATCCGTAGGCTTCAAATTTGATCTCTGATTTGAGAAATTTTCCTCTTCATGTCCAGTTTTTGGAGATGTTGGCATTGTTTTCCTGTATTCGTTAAGTGACTTCTGAGTAAGCATGCAGGTACCGTGATGCCTGTCCCCATGAGTGAAGTCGGAAGAGTTTGTTTGAACTATTTAATTATTTCATTCACCACATTTCCTCAACTAGGTTATGATACGGCAGTCGCAGCAGGAATGAATACAGTTGACGCGCACAAAATCGTGCTCGCTTGCGTGCGATTTGCGCGAAAATCTACTTCAATAGGGCCCCAGCTCAACGAAATCGGTCCGGCCGCGCTCACTTTTCTACATTTAAAAATTTTTATCGTTCAAACAAATCGAGTACCCACTCTGGAAGTGTTTTTATTTCGAAGTATATTAGAATGAGCACTGATGAAAAAAGTTACAGCAATTTTAAAAATGGGCTTTTCGAGATATTGAATGCTAAACTTCAACTTAATTTTTCGGTCAGAAGAATAGATGCTACGTGAAATTCAAGGAGCGCATTGGAAAGGTCGTGGAAAAATCTTTGAGAATATGTGAACACATTTTGCTTATGAGTGCCACTGATGAAGGATACAGCGAGTTGAAAGACAGCGTTTTTGCGTTTTTCCGCGCTGGCCGGAGTTGGTGTCCGGCCCGGCGTGGACTCTCCCATATAAGCTTCCCGGAATTGTGAATCTCAAGATTGATTGATTGATGCAAAGAAGAGCGAACTTTGAGTTGAGGTAAATACCTCATCAACGACTGGTGATACGCCAGGTGGTGTATTTTGCAGTGAAGTCGAGGTATTGCCCGGCTCCAGCAGAATCTTCGGCGTCGGAATGTACCAAGAAGCTGGTGCCATCAACAAACGCAGCTTCCCCTCGGTTTGAGTGGCCCTGTGCTTATCCGCACTTTCTCTTCACGTTTGCGTAATGCGGCACTGAATGATAACCATGGGCCTTTGGGAATATTGATAGCGAGCACTGCACCCGAACAATTTTTTGCGCGCACTTAGACCCTTGCTGAAATCCAGCACGGCATGGTCTGTTTGGACAGATTTGTCCACGCGTAAGAAAGGCTCGCACATAGTTGATGCGTTGTGCTTCATCCTCGAAGTGATACTGATACATTTTTGGGGTAAACTCAGCCTCGACACGCTCGGCCGGAGCATTGTTCACATTTTGGACGTAGGGCTTGAGTACCTTCGAGTGGAACTTGCCGCACTCTCGCAGTGTGCGAGGTCGACAAGTGAATATGTGTCGGGACCGATTGTTCTGGAGATTCTATATAGGCCATCCCATATGTGAAAGGATTCTGCAATACCCTCTTTCAGCAAATCTGATACTGCATTTGATCTCAATAAAACCAGATCCCCCACTTCATATTGAGAATACTCACGACCTTCATTCATTTGGTCGGTGCGCTTTTTCAGATGGTGATGCGCACGGTCTAAAGCAAGCTCAATTTCCTCTTGATGAGAGATAATATTGTTATCTCCTCTCGTGATGTATTTTTTCCAGACACGCTCTGGTTTTCCATTGAGGTGCAATTCCAGGGGCGTGGAGCCATTGGTTGAATGGTGAATTTCGTTCAGTATAGACTGAATAATGTCTATGTATTTGAACCAGTCTCTATGTGATTCATCTACATATGTGCGCATGAAACGACCGATTTCCCTGTGAATTCTTTCAACCAGATTTGATCGGGGATGTTTTATAGGACTGAAAATCAGTTGAAAATTTTCATCCTGCAATTTCTTAGTCCACAATTCCGCTCGAAAATGTGGTCCATGATCGCACAGTATCTTTTTATGTTTGCCATATTTTGAAATGTAGTCTCCAAGAGTTTCGCTGATTCCGGTCTTCGTGTTTGCTTTTTCGATGGGGTAGAGAACTACAAATTTGCTGAATGCATCGATCTCACTGAGTACGTATTTCACGCCCCCGTTGACGTTGGCAAAGGGCCGTAAAAATCACTGCATAGAGGCTCATTGGGTCCATTGGTCAAGATTGGTTGGAAATGTGAGTCGTATGCGCGTGTGGCGTGTTTAGCTCTCTGTCAGACGTCACATACGCGCAATATCTTTGTGATGGCTCACCGCATGGATCTGATATAAAAATCTTCCTCCAACAGCCAGCGAATCCTTTGAGCTCCAACGTGCTCATGAATCTGGTGCAACTCATGCACGAGCACTCGAGCAACATTATCGGGGAGCATTATTTTAAATTTTACATTCTTAGGAATTATTTGCAACAGGTAAATTTTCATGCGATATTCTGGACAAGTTTCCTTGTCGTTTGAGGATAGATCCTTGGTAACTCTTTCGAGTTTTTCGTATTTTCTTTGAAGGTGGCTCAAATCTTTCAATTTTTTAGTGAGACCTGTAGACGGAGAGCCTGCAAGAGTGGAGGCGATGAGTATTCTATCATCGCTCCTCGATCTTGGAGGATCTGCGTGACTGAGTAAGTCGGCCACTACATTTTTTGTCCGGGAATATGTTCAGCCTCGAGATTGTAATCTCGGATCGCCAAATTCCAACGTCGCGAACGGGCGTTTGAGAATTTGCAGGTTTTCGGAACGTGAAAGCCTCGCCATGGTCTGTTCTCAAAATAACCGTCTCAGCACTTCTGAGATAGGTGTTCAGCTTGCTCAGAGCCCAGCTCACACAAAGCATTTCTTTTTCACTGGTATGTTCGCCAATTTCTGGGCCCTTTAAAGCTATTGATATGGAAGTAATGACGTTTCCATCGCCATTTCCATCTAATTGGGATAGCACGGCTCCTAGCAAATGCTGGCTTGCATCAGTATACAAAGTGTGAGGTTTGGCTGGATCTGCAAATTTTAAGATGATGTTTCCAACGTACAGGTCCTTCAGTGCCCCTCTGGATGCATTGGGCAGACGCTCGCCTCTGATTTCATCGAGGACTTGATTGTATGCTTGCGATTCAAGTAGGTCGAAGGTTGATATATATTCCATGCCATGACAGTCTCGGAGAATTTCAAGCGAGCGTCGAGTCGCCATGGCAATTATTTGCGTTCCCCGAGTCCTTCCATAAACAACAGCAAAATTGAGAAAAAATCCTAAGTTGGTGAATAGAGTCCAGTGCCCATATTGGACTCCACGCTCGCTCGCCGTCTGCATGCGGAGAGTGACAATCTTCCGCTCACTTTCATATATGTTGAGTGCATTGATGTATATATGAGCAACGAAGCGTTTACTATGTATAATAGTTAAAGCGACCAGCCTGCTACACTCCTATCGTGCTTCAGATATAGCTATAGCGACCCACACTTCAAGTAAGCTTTCTAACGCTCGCCACATAACCTTCCGTGCTGGCCCCGAGGTAAGGTATCGGACTTTAAATTGGAACTATGCAAAGGTCGTGAGTTTGTACCATAGTCTCGGACGGAATTTCCGAATTCGGGAAAACTTGGCCAAAATGTTTTTTTTCTTCTTTTATGGTTCACCCTCATTAATCGACTTCCTGTTCATACAGATGACTCTTTTGGTAACGATCTAAACACAAATTTTGAGGAAATTACATCCGGAGCCGAGTCGGCTATCTGGAACCAGCTAAACCGACTCGGTTCCTTCAGGCAGGGAAAGCATTTGGAAAATTTGTAAATACATGATAGGAGATCATGACAAGGTCCCATGACATGCCTCAAAGTATGTGAAAAATGTGTAAATTTATGACGAAAGATCATGACAGGGTCCCATGACATGCCTCGAAGTATGTAAAAAATGTGTGAATTCATGACGAAAGTTCATGACAACTGCCCATGACATTACCCAGGCCAAGGAAAATCCGGAAAATCATGACGAAAGTTCATGACAAAACTTGATGGAAAATTTTCATGACAAGGTTTCATGATGTCATTCCACTCCTTCCAACTCATGTCACGAATTGACGAGTTCATTACTCATGTTTTCTAGGAAACGTGACATCGAGTTTTTATGTCGTGCGCATCACATGGTTTCATCCAATAGAGGAAATCCTCTGATATGCAAGTGACTTGACTTCCAGAATCGACAGGAGTATTGATATCAATACTTTCGATTGTCGTAACTATTTCGGAGCACTTGCGCTTTACGCAATTTTCCCCTGGTGGCTCGATATCGTAGAGCAAATCCCCTCAGAGATCGTTATATATCGATCTCATGTTGATTTCTCCAGTTTTATGTTGCTGCGTGGGAGAGCATTCAACTATTGGCAGTTTTCCGAATTTCCAGTATCTTCACCCAGGTTGAGGACATCGACCTACTTTTCGTAGTTTTTTGCCGCAGCCTTGGCCGATTTCTCAGCCTCGTTAGCTTCAGGAGGCTTTTGAGTTCTAGACTCAGGTTTCGGCTCCTGGGGTGGTTTGTTAGGATCTTTTCCGGTGGTAATCGAGCTCAAACTTCGAGTTTACCACTCTTGAGGCTTTTTTTTCTCGTCTGATTGATTTGATTGTTGCTGAGCGCGCTTTGTCCTGGCTCTTGCATCATCATTATCAAAATCAGCGAGAGTGTTGGAAAAGCACTTTTTGATTTGTCGGCAGTGCCGCGAACGACTGCCCTCACTCCTCTTTCAAAATGTTGACACAGTTGGTTTACAATGTCAATATTCTCTCGCGTCTCGTTTAATTCGAGAGCGATGTTGGACAGTTCAATGGCATACTACACGCGGGATTTTTCCACTGGAATGATATTTGCTTCACTTAAGTTTTTGTTCCATGGAACGTTTTACGTTTTTGTTCCAGAATTGTTCCTAAAATCTCATTCCGAATTCGTCAAGAGAGACGATCTCCTCTTTGTATAGATGGACCAGTCCATAGCTGTACCTTGGAGAGGCTTAGAGATCAATGGAGAGAGTTCTTGCTCATATAGGGCCATGGTCTCCACGTACCTGCAGAAATCTTGCAAGAAACGTACGAGCCTTCCTCCCAATTTCCCTTTAAAAATAGGAGAGGGTTATTTTGATTCCCTGGTTATGGGTTCAGACTAACCCATTGATTGAAGTTTCAAATCTTCCACTTGCTTGGAGATTGCTAATTGTCTCTCCCCAATGTCCTTCATGGCCTGTTGGCCAAAAGTGACACCTTTTTCCAAATCCGCGATGCTTTCTCTTCTCAATTCCACCACGAATCTGTTGAATTCGTCCTTTTCACTTTCCAGGATTTAGACTTACTCATTTAACTCCGCAATGGCATATTTGGAAGATTCATTCTCTTGCCGCAGAAAGACATTATTTTTGGGAATTCTTTTCAGTTACCTAGAATGGAATCGAGTTTCTGATGAAATTCATCTTCATCTTTGATGAGGCTCTCTAAGGTTATGTTGGTATTCTCGTTTTTTTGGACCAGATTTTTCATTCCGGATAGTACATCATGTGATTTTTCGAGGGTCTCCAATCTGGTAAACAGCTGAGTTTGTTCATCATCCAGTATTTTCAGTTCCTCTGTGACAGCCCTCATCCATGCTCGAGTGTTTTCTTGTGTATCGTCGATCCCGTCTACCGGATTCTCGGTGCGGTCTAGTAATGCTTCAGTTGATATGTCAACTCTGTCTCCATCCGCGATGGATCGCCGTGTGGTAGGTATTTTGGTCATCACGTACACTCTCGAGTATGTTGGGTTGTCCACTGCTTGGGGTTGTTACTGAATGGAATTAGTTTAGATGAATTTTTCATCTTCCATGTCAAGAATCGGATTGCAGTCAATTAGTAATGCGTTATTACGATTGGATTAACCCGAAAGAACGATAATAGTATATCATGATACAAGGGCGCAAACGATGGTTTTCGCACTTCGAGTGACTTTTTTGAGGCCCGAGCCACAGGCAAGGATCTGAACAGTCACGAGAAAGCGAAAACCATTGCGCTCGAGTATCATACTATGTTTTTTTATCTTTTGTGAGCAAATGAAAAGCGAAAAACAGTGTGCAAATGACTCATTTGCGCCCAGACGATCAAAATATGTAATTAAAAGTTTGCAGTGTCTGGGGATCGATTCCCGTGCTACCGCGTCGGAGTCAAATACGCTGGCCACTACACCGGCGAGGTTGTTGCCTGCGAGCGAGCTGAACGCGCTCTATAAGAGGCAAAGTGGGGGCAATGCTCGATTGTACGAGCGATTAACATACCACAGCGCCTGGACAAGCTCTTTTATGTGGCGATGTATTTGTTCATCATGCTCGCATATAAGTCAGCACCGTAATACCTCAAAGCATACCAGACGTGCTCTCGATGAGGTGAACCTAACGTCCCTAATATTTAAATGCGACGGCACTTGGAGAGTGCATCGCTTGTTCAGAAATATTTCACAAGAGTTCAATATCATTCCAAGAATGAAACATCTTTTCCACGCATCAGGTCCCTGTCTGGGTGCCACATGTAAGTGATCAATAGGCTCTGGATCTCGGGAGAGAGCCAGTGATCGGAATTCATCATAAGGGATGGGTACCCCGATAGAAGTATACGTATCATTCTTGGATCGATATTAGGATTCGAATATGCGGATTCATTGAGGTTGATTTATTCGGCCATATTTTACGTATACAAGAGGACTTCAGCTCTCGCAAGGCAAAACTATGGATCGAATATTGGATCAAAATTCATCCCTGCATACCAAGTGGACTTCAGCACTTCAGCATGTCGACATAAAATTCAATAAGGAGTATACATTTTCGAAATAGTCCCTGATACGTGGCTTGGGTATAGATGGGGACGTCAGCCCATCCACCCCAGGCACACCAGTGGATTTTTTTGGGGGTTGAGTTTTACCCAGAGATGAGATGGGGACTTCAGCCCATCTACCCCAGGCACACGAGTGATTTCTTTGGGGGTTGAGTTTACCCAGAGATGAGATGTGGACTTCAGCACAGTCTCATCTTCCGATAAGAGTCAATGATTTCGCCTCCACCTAAGTGCCTGTGCACGAGGAGGGACTTCAGCCTCCATGGACACAGGTTATCCAGGCCGAATAGTCAAATCAGACTTTCATCATAAGTTCGAAGGGACTTCAGCCTTCGGCTCTTAAAATGATCGCCTTAGAGCTTCATCGAGCTGTTCGCAGTAAAACACACACATATATATTCAACAAAAGAGCATGTATTCCAGCACTCAATACATGGGCCATTTCGGAGCAATTCAGCCGGAGCCGTAACCAGGGGGGTCTGGGAAAAATCCCAAAGAATTGTTTTGATAGTACCATGTTTAGATAGTACGAAGAAATTTTTTTGGAATTTTTCCAAAGCCCCCCGTGGGCCTGGGGGCCCATGAAAGATCTATTTGAGCCCCCTTTTTAGCCTATTTCGGGAAAATCGTAGCTCCGACTAGACTCAATATTTTTGGACGTACTTGAGGCGCATTTTCTTCCTCAAGACTGGTACTTCCAAGGAAAAAATTGTCCAAGAGAGATAATAAGGAACTCGCATGGAAATAAATTCGTCTTGTTTTGATCTGAATCTGATCATTGGATGACTGTAGACTATTTACAAAAGTTTCGGCTGAAAATGTGCCGACTACTTTTAAGAATTTGCGATTAAAATCGTTGAAAATTTGTAACTATTAGATTCGCGCTCAAACAATTTTGATTGGTCGGACAATCGTGACGTCACAATTGCCAGGATTCTGAACCAATAGAAATCTTTCAGACTCTAATCGCATATTAATTTGTTTCGTCTGCTGCGGAGGCTCGGCCGCACGTCGTCCGCTTCATTGACCGCACGACGTTTCAGGTTAGACTCGATTTCGGGATCCGCACGATGACGACAAGCCTCGCAAGGGGAAAATAACCATTACTCCGTAATCTCTGTGATCTTTGTCAACTCGAAGAGTGTTACTTATCAGTAGATTTGTTGTTTTGATGATATTATTCGTTCCGAACGTCATTTCAAACATAACACACAGATACAACACATGCACGCGGGCGCTCGGGCACGCTCGGTCATGTCGCTCGGCTTTTTCCGGAGCGTTTGAATCGTTGCAAATATTGAACGATTTTCAATAATTCATTACTCGCAATACGTACATATAAAAATTTCGAAAAAAATGATTGATTTATAAATCGTACCTCGTCTGTCTGTTGAAATTAAAATTGAAAAACATGCAAATTCCTTATTCAGCCTAGCAACTTCTAAGAGCTATTTGCTGAGAGCACATTTTAGCGATTTTTGGGCCTCCTTCAAAGTAATCTAGCTCCCTTCAGACATGAGATAATCGATTTTCACCAGTGGTCATTCTGAATGTCTTGAGAAAAGCTACAATTCGACCACTTGTAAAAGTTGATTATCGGACCTTTCATAGGAGTCACAGTCGTTACAAATTGAGCAGTTGCGTGAAAATGCCGGACTTTGAGCTCAATTTGAAAAAATCGTATTCTTTCTTCGGACCCCAAACCTGTGCGAATATGTTTCTCGATACGAATACTTTGAATCAGAACAATAATCTCGGTTGGCCATTCAATTCTCGATTTCATTCAGCCAATTTGAAACACCCTCTTTTGACTTTTTGCTTAAATCGCCAACATAGACATGGCTCGCATATGCTTTCATCTGAGTCATTATGCACCAATCTGGGTGGGATTACTCCCCAAAGTATCCCCAAATATGTGTAAAAACTTCTGGAGGTGAGTCTCAAGCCACAAGCGAGCTGGAGATTCAAACCATCAGGTCCGAAATGGGCATTATTTCGTCTAATTCGGGGCAGGCGAGCGAGGGCTCGATTCCCCGTGTTTCTGCTCACAAACGAGACGAGTTGCTAGAAAGGGGATTCCAAAAATGTTTCTCGGATTCAACATGGCCGTCTAAACACGATTCCGGGGTCAATTTGGCCTAGGATATCATCCAATCCTTAAACGGCGTTGAACTCCTTAATCACAGTTTTTGCTCCTGTAATGCATAATGACGATGATTCAGGGCTCGGTCGATAGGATATAAACAGGAGAGAGAACACCCCTTGAGTTTGTTTGATATTGCAATCCCCTGATTGGTTTATGATGAGAATCCCCTCTAATCCGAGTCGTAGCTGAGAAATCTGTTGACATAGCACAGGCGGCCAATGTTCATTCTCTCAGAGATTACCTGAACTATTCGGGTACGAGACGTCATTTCAGCTCGAGCTGATACTCCGAAAGTGATGACAATCTGTCACGTAGTTCGTGATGAGATTGTGGTTGACAGAAAAGTCTGAGTTAGAAAGCAGAACTCGGATCTGTTTGGTATTACGGTTCTGTCATAGAACCGCATCGGGAATAACCTCTAATTCAAGTCATAGCTGAAAATTTTGATGACATAGCATGACAGTCGATGTCCAGATTCTCAGGAGTTCTTCGAGTTATTTGACTATGGGATGGTTGTCCAGCTGAAGCTTGTAGATCCTCCGAATATGACTTGAGAACCTGAACATCAACTGCCTATGCTATGTCATCAGAATTCTCAGCCATGACTCGGATTGGAAGGGATTCTCTTCGTGATGCTATTAGAGAATTGCAATACCAAACAAATTCGAATGCTTTCCCTTTCATGCATTCTATCGGCAAGGATCTGATCACAAATTGAGAGAAAATACGCATTGAATTCGGGTTTGTAGCGAGCTTCGGCTAGAACGGTATCGCATAGTCGAATGCTTCCAATAACACCCAAGAATCTGGACATAGACTGCCCATGCTATGTCATCGAAATTCTCATACATGACTCGGACTTCAGGCGATCCTCATCGTGAACGTATTAGGGAATCGGAATACTAAACAGATTCGGATGCTGTCTTTCAGTCAAGACTACTGTCTCTGTCAGGATCCGATCAAGAATTGAAGTGAAAGCTGACATCATATTCGGATTGATAGAGAGCTCTCTCTGCAACGGCATATTATAGTGAAAAATTCCAAATTATGCCCAAGAATCTGAGCATCACCTGCAATTGCTACGTCATCAAAGATCTCACACATGACTAGGATTTCAGGCGATTCTCATCGCGAACGTATTAGAAAAACGCAATACCAAACAGATTCGAATGCTGCTCTTCAGTCAAGACTACTCTCTCGGCTAGAATCTGATCACAAATCGCGGAGAAAATTCACAGCTTATTCAGATGATTCACAAGCTACAGCTGGAAGAGCATCTTATGATTGAATATTCTGGCTAACACTCAAAAACCTGCACATCCACTGCCATGCTAAGTCACAAAAATTCTCAGCTATGACTCGGATTGGAAGCTATTCTCGTAGTGAACCTATCATAAAATCATCATACCAAGCAGATTTTAGTGCTGCTTTTCCCCTCACGTACTCCCATCAGCCACAATCTGATCACGAACTGCGACAGAGGTGACCATCACAGTCGGATCTTCCACATGTTCGAGTTGGGACGACGTCCTGAACCTGCATAGTTCAAATTACACCTCGAAAGCTGTGCATCAATGACGACCCCATGATATGTCATCAAAATTCTCAGTCATGACTCATTTTTTCATTGTCTTGAGACATGAATCTACTGGACTATTGTTATACCGAGCAGATTAATATACCACCCCCCCCCCAGTATTGGCCTCAATATCAGCCAGAATCTGATACCAAATTCTGCCGGGATTCTGAGAAAGTCTAGCATCAAGCTGATTAATCTCAAGGATTCGTGTTATTTCATCCGACCATCTGATTTCCATCGCGTCCCAAGTTGAAGCGAGCAACGTAAACCCATATCGAGCGTAGAAGCTGTCCGCATGTTTTTTTCGGTATAACGATTAAGCACACTTGTACTTCGGGGTTCGCTCTACAGTAGAATACTTGAGATAACACCGTGTCAACGGTGAGAGTGTCTCAATATCTGAAACCGATCACGCGTTGTCTGGCGCATCTCTCCATTGCAACGGCAACATAACCTACAAAACCGTTCACTTCTTCTTCCATGTTTCTATAATTCACGAGCATGACTTGCCCATTAAGTTTCTGCTGCATACTGGTAGAGAGGATGATTTTCATCAAAGTACAATCGAAATGAACGTGATGGCTCTTGAAAATATTAGCCAGCAGCGATAGATATGCGACTGCCCCCGTCAACGCAGAGCTCATCACTCACAGTATATTTCACCCAAAAGACGCCCACGTGTTATTCCTGATTTGAGGTTACTGCCAATCATAACTGGACTCAGGATTCACAATGCAATCGAGGGCGTGGGTGGAAAAAGGGCATAACCGCCATTATCCCCTTTTTCCGGATATCGCTTTTTTGAGCCCCTATACCAAGATCTACCACCCCCCGCAATCCGTTCTTCGTAAGAGCCTTCGTAAGAGCCTTCGTAAGACCAATGTGGTATATTCAATGCGATACTACGCATCCTCTCTGATGCTTTACTCTGGAGAAACGCGGTCAGCATTTCCCGGATGATTGATACGCCTTTCGTATGGGCAGGCTTCATATCTAATAGTATATGAGACACATTTGCATTGGTGAAACTCAATGCATACTGAGCCACCGCTTGTAACATTATCTTGAATAAACCTTCTAAACTTATTTAGACAAATATTTATTAGTCCCCATACACTACAATTGGCGACGAGGACCACCGAACCAGAGCATATCGAAAGCAAGTTTCCAGTGATTCCAGAGTTGAATATCCAGGAATTGAAGAAGTCTGAGCTGATTCTGTGGATTAGTAAATTTCCGAATAGCCTGGCCTACAATCTACAATCAATAGACACTCTGCGAGCGGTATTGCGCAAGCTTCGAGATAGACAACAGAAGGATACGCAAGAAAGTGACAGACTGGAGGATTCAGGATCGAATACTTCCGGACAGCAGAGTGCAGTAAACGACGAATTGGGGGACCAAGACAAAGCGGCAAGTACGATAAAATTATCAGCGCTTGACACCACAACAAATAACGGAGAAGAACAGGCCTCTGACATTCCCGATAACGAGTTGAGCAAACAATGCCAAAATATTCTTTAAACTCCACCAACACGATTGGGATTCTTTTGCAGAACGACTTGAACTGCATTTTTTTACAAAAAAAAATAACAGAAGCCGAGATAAAAAGGGCCTTATTACTTACACATGTAGATGAAGATACATACAAGCTATTCAAAAGTCTATGCAATAACAAATTAATGAAAAGTCTTACGACGAGCTGGTGAAAATGCTCTCTAAGCATCTGACACCGATACCACCAGAAGTAATGGAAAGATGCAACTTCAACCGCGCAAAACAGGAACAGAACGAAACTGTTAATGGGTTCAGCACACGTCTGAGACAACTAGCACTCACTTGCAATTTGAATGAGCTCGACAAAGCTCTACGCGACCAATTCGTTTGCGGATTGAAGGATGAGTCGACTAGGATAGAGCTTTCCAAAATGAAGGATCTTACTTTCGAAAAAGCTCTGCAAGAAGCT
This sequence comes from Eretmocerus hayati, assembly GCA_029851415.1. Lineage (NCBI taxonomy): Eukaryota > Metazoa > Arthropoda > Insecta > Hymenoptera > Aphelinidae > Eretmocerus > Eretmocerus hayati. Next base: position 48,949,779 of record CM056744.1, read on the forward strand.
AGGTCTATATGATAAAAGAGAGATTACATTACATGTAAAGCCAGGTACAAAACCGGTTGCACTTAAGCCAAGGTACGTGCCATACGCATTAAAACCTTTGGTCGAAAAGGAAATGAACAGATTGATCGGAAACGGATACTTAGAAAAAGTAGATTCAAGTGAATGGGCAACGCCTATTGTTCCTATTAGAAAGAGTGACGGGAATATCAGAATATGTGGCGATTTTGAAGTGACCCTGAATCCATTTTTGGAAATTACTAGACGCCTTTCTCCAAGAACTGACGACATGCTTGGTATTTTAAAGAACGTAAAGACTTTTTCTCAACTCGATTTGCCACACGCATATATGCAAATACCAGTAGAAGTAGAATCACGGAAATTTCTCACGATAATCACGCACCTGGGACTATTTAGATTCACACGCATGTTTGAAGGAACGGCTAATGCCCCAGGTGATTTTCAACAGGTTATTGACGAGACCCTACAAGGTATCCCTAGTACTATTGCTTACATGGATAATACTTACGTAACAGGCTCAACTGATGAAGAGCACGAAAGAAATTTGACACTGGTTTGTGTGTGGCTACTAGACCGCGGATTACGCCTAAATATGAAAAAATGTGACATGATGAAAGATAAGATAAATATATTAGGATACGTAATTGATAAAGAAGGCTTACATAAGTCGAAAGATGAGGTGGGGGCAATTTATGAAGCACCTAAACCAGAAAACCAAGAGCAGTTGTCATCTTTTTCAGGGTTTGTGAATTTTCACGCGAGATTTTTAAATAACAGAGCTGACAAATTGAGACCTCTATTTGACTGTGAAGAGAGAGATAAATCTGAGTGGGATGCTGATTGTGAGAAAGCGTTTCAGTGGGTCAAGAATGAAATGATGTCACCGAGATCGTTGGCTCACTATGACGACAATGAACAGCTAGTTTTTTCATGCGATGCATCTCATTACGAGTTATCTGCTATCTTATCTCACAAATATAAGGACGGCTCTGAGAAGCCCATAGCATTTGCGTCGAAACGTATTCCAGAAAAAGAACTCAACAGAGCAATTATTGACGAAGAGGCTAGCGCGATTGTTTCTGGTTCCACCAAATTCTATGATTTTGTTTATGGTTGTAGAATTATTCTGAGAACCGATCATAAACCACTTGAGACGATTTTTGGACCTGAGAAAGGTTTACCGCAAACAGCCGCTTCAAGATTACAACGATGGGCATATTTCCTATCGGGGTTTGAGTATGATATGGAATGGATAAAAACGACACAAAACGGTAATTGTGATGCTCTTTCACGATTACCTATTGAAGATGATACAGACATCTTTTCGAATAATTTCCACTCCACCTGTGAGAACGCGAATATAATCGATTTTAGCCAGGTGAGATTAGAAACTAAAAGGGATGAAACTCTATCGAAAATCATGAAAAACTGCATTTTTGGCTGGCCAAGGTTTCAAGATCTTTCCGATGATCGAAAGAAGTATTCTCTTCGTCGAAACAAACTTTCAAAGGAAGAAAACTGTTCATTTTGGGGCATTCGGATCGTTATACCAATCACGTTGAGGGATCAATTACTGGACGATTTACATAGCTCTCATATGGGAATTGTGAGAATAAAAGCAGTGGCCCGCTCATATATGTGGTGGCCAGATATTGATGGAGATATTAAAAATATGGTGAAATCTTGTAAAATCTGTGTCGAAAATCAGAAAACACCTCCTCATGTACCTCTCACACCATGGCCATGGCCTGAAAGAGCGTGGCACAGAATTCATTGTGATTTTCTTAGCCCATTTTACAATGACATGTATTTGGTAGTGATCGACTCTTACTCAAAATGGCCAGAAGTAATGACTTTCAAGCAAAATACAAAATCTATAAAATTAATAGAATTTTTCCAAAATTTATTTTCGAGACACGAGCTACAGATCACATGGTAACAGACAATAGACGACAATTTACGAGTACCGAATTTGAAAGTTTTTTGAAACATTACGGAATCAAACATAGTTCCTCTCCACCATATCACCCAGCTACAAATGGAGCTGCCGAGAATTTTGTCGGAACATTCAAAGATAAGTGTTCAAAAATTGTCAAAGGGGGAGAGACCGTAGATGTCGCTGTAAAAGGATTTCTGTTTGATTACAGAACGGCTCCACATTGTTCTACAGGCAAATCTCCCGCGTACTTACTCTATAAACGAGAATTGAAAACGCGTTTCGACCTAATTCGCTCAGACTTACGTGCGCGGATGAACGATAAACAAGAATCTCAGATAGAGTTATACCGCGGGCCGAGGATTATGGATATTGATGTAGGAGATGAAGTGATGGTGGATAATCACGGAACAGCAGTTGGTAAACGGATAGAAGAGACGGTTGTTAAGCGTTTATCCCCATCAACTTTTCGTGTAAAGACGAAGCCAAACAAGGTCATGAAACGACATAAAAACCAAATTGTCAGAACGGTCCGCCGTTCAAAACGCTTAGCAGATAAGTCCAAGGAGTCAACTTGAAAAATGGGAGGAATGTGGTATATTCAATGCGATACTACGCATCCTCTCTGATGCTCTACTCTGGAGAAACGCGGTCAGCATTTCCCGGATGATTGATACGCCTCCCGTATGGGCAGGCTTCATATCTAATAGTATATAAGACACATTTGCATTGGTGGAACTCAGTGCATACTGAGTCGCCGCTTGTAACATTATCTTGAATAAACCTCCTACACTTATTTAGACAAATATTTATAAGTCCCCATACACTACATCTACCACCCTCCGAAATCCGTTCTTCGTAAGATCCCAAATCCATCTAGCAGATAAAAGGGCATAACCGCCATTACGCCCTTTCATCTGCACGATAAAAAGGCGTAGGTGCATCGATAGAATGTTAAAAGGGCGTAACTGCTATGATAAGATAGATAGATAGATAGATAGATACGTTTATTATTCTGCCAATAGGCAAAAACCAAATAATCATCACATATGTAAACATATTGTCAGAGTATTTCACTACTAGATGCACACATTAAAAATACCATTTGCAAAGAAATAAGAAAAATTCTGGCTACAATATAATAAGTATAGATATTTGGTCAGCGCTTCTAGCAGTCTTAGTTTATCACAGATATGACACGTCACTTAATAAATATAAAAAAAAGACAGGGTTGCACTAATGAAATATATACCTTTTTCTATCTTGCTGAGAATGCTCATTCCAATACATCTGGGATGATCGGGGAGCCCCGGGAGTCAAGCATGAAGAAATGAGACTTTAAAGCGAGTTTGAATGATGATAATGAGGGTGAGCTGCGCAGAAGGGGCGGTAGAGAGTTCCAGAGCCTGGCACCACGATACTGAAAGGAGTATTCAGTGGCTTTGAGCCGGACTCTGGGGATGTTGAGATCTCTCTCATCACTCCGACTGGTGCATCTATGCTGGTACTTGGTGAACATTGCAGCCAAGTATTCGGGCTCTTTCATTCTAATTGCTTTGTAGATGAGAATGGCTGCAAAATATAGTCTACGAGAGTCCAATCGTAGCCAGCACAGACGCTCCCTGTACGGGGTGATGTGTTCGTCCCTCCTGACGCCAAAAATGTACCTCACACATGAATTATTCAGTCGTTGCAGTCGCGTCCGTTGCGTTTCGTCTGCGTCAAGATATACCACTGTGCAATAGTCCAGGTAGGGTTGGACTAGGGTCTCGACCAGTCTTCGGCGGAGAGTCTCGGTGGTACACGCCCTTATGAATCGCAGACCATACAGGGCTCTGTTGACTTTCTTTGCTACTTGGTCGATCTGCGATTCCCATTCTAATTTACTGTCAAGTGTCACACCAAGACTCACGACCGTGTCACTGAAGGGAATTGTCACCCCGCCCGGCATCCCAACACCAGCCAGATCCATCTCTCTCAGCTCATTGACATTGCGCGCCGAGCCGAAAAAGATTGATTTGGTCTTGCCAGCATTAAGGCGCAAGCCAGAAGACTCAGCCCAGTCAGCGACTAATCGAGACGCCTCTTCGAGTTGAGCAATGCCCTCCAACACATTTTCTTTCTCAACATGTAGATAAATTTGAAGATCGTCCGCGTAAAATAGGTGTTTAACGGGCATTCCACCGAGTATGTCTGGCAGATCATTGACGTAGAGACTGAACAAAAGAGGCCCGAGAACGGAACCTTGTGGAACTCCAAGATTGGTTTTGAGCCAATCAGAATCGCCGCTGTTCTGCGATGTCACCATTTGGGACCGCCCTTCGAGATATGATTTTATCCACAAGAGCGCCGTTCTCGAGAAGCCAAGCGGGCGGAGTTTCTGCAACATTTTTGAAGGCGATATGGTGTCAAACGCTTTACTGAAATCGAACAGTAGTAGTAACGTAACCATCTTCTTGTCTTTGGCCATACGAATGTCGTCGGTCAGTTTTAGCAGAGCTGTCTGTGTGCTGTTATGTTGTCGGAATCCAGTCTGGAGGGAATCAAGCAAACCTTTCTCTTTGAGGTACTCCATGAGCTGGTCGTGAGCTATCTTCTCCAGAACCTTGGAGAGAAAGCACAACAATGCGATAGGGCGGAAATCAGAGAGAGCTGATGGTGCTGTTGATTTCTTCAATGCAATTAGCTGCGCCTTCTTCCAAGCCTCCGGGAAGACACCTTGAGCAAACGAGGAGTTGAAAATTTTGACAATAATGTCGCTGATGGTTGGCAGAGCTTTTGCAATCACGGTTTGAGGAATCCCGTCTACCCCACGAGCTTGAGATGAGAAGTGCTTCACAGCCAATATGACATCAACCTCATTAGTGGGCTTGAAGGAGAAGCCTGTGTCATCGGCTAGAGAAACAACTTCCTCTGCTACCCGAGTGCTCTCGTGAGGCGAGATAGAGACTCCTGCAAAGTGGGCATTCAATTCATCCGGCGTAAATCCATGCAACTCTTCCTCCTTGCTCTTGGGTAAGAGGCCGAGGTTGCGCATTTCCTTCCAAATATTCTTGTTCGTATCAAGAGCGTCCGCGAGGTGATTATGAAGGAAATTATTCCGCTCTTGAGCTGCGCGCTCCTCAACCTCTTGACTCAGACGAAGAAACTCATTGAGAGATGACGTTCGACCAGTACGCCGATAACGCCTTTTTGCCGCCCGGCATCTCGCAATGAGCAGCTTTAGCTCGGGACCAGCCCATGGAGGACTTTTGTCTTTGGGTTGTACAGTTTTCAGGGGTGCTATTGAATCGATTGCTGCACGAAGGTTTTCATTGAAACATTTTACAGCTCCCTCTAGATCAGATTCAGCGCTGTCTATTGGTGACCAGTCCATCCGCTGTAGCACATCGTTCAACTGTCCGGGTTCGATGTCATTGTATTTCCGGAACGAGAACGGTTTTTTCACCGGTTTGGGGACGAAGATGTCAATCGTTGCTTCGATGAGTGCATGGCCTCCAAAGCACGAGAGATGAATGTTCTGTGCGTCAGTTACAGTATCGTTGTCGTCGACCAGTATGATGTCAATCCAAGTGTGAGAGGTGAGAGTGTGGTGAGTCGAGCCGTGCTGGACTAGCTGTAGAGATAGTTCGTCGGTTAGCCGTCTGATGGTCATCGCGTCAGTGGATGAAGTCAGCATATTTGCATTCAGGTCCCCCATGATAATTTTGTGACTGAAGTCACTTGACAAATCGCGCATAACATCAAATACGTCAGAGTCCTGACTTAACGGAACGTCAGGGGGTCGGTATATCACTCCCACGAGGATAGGTGGGGAGTTGCCCTTTTGTACGCTACAGAATAAATACTCTGATTTCAGAGGTTTACCTTTGCAAGTTGTGCCTGAACATGCCAATTTCTTGACTTTGTAATCGCTGCGTACGTAAAGAGCAACACCACCACCAACTCTATTCCGATCTTGCCTGATTACTGAAAATCCTGGGACCTGAATGAGGCTATCATCCACTTTCGCTTCCAGCCACGTCTCGGCAACACCAAAGATATGATATGAATGATCATGAGAAATATGAAGGCGAAATTCCTCGATATGACCTGGTAGTGAGGTTATATTCAGGAATCCCGCCCTGAGATGATCACCTTGAATTCCTGAGTCCCCACCGAGCGTACCTAGTCATTGTGCTGAAGCTGTTGTTGTCGTGGGCTCGCCATTGGCCAAGCTAGAACTATGTCCACGCACTGTATTAGAAAGGCGATTGGAACGACGAGAGTGCCGACCAGTATCAAATGCACACGCCGTGTGTATAATATTCAGATCAGCAGCACTAGTAAATACATGCGCTCGCTTTCCGCGGCCCTGCCTAACGAAAAATCTGCCTCCACTGTGCCAAATGTACTTGAAACCTAGTCCCCTAGCAATGGTCCGCAAGCTCTTGTAGGATTCAAATTTATCACGGGGCAGTAGTTCATTAATAAATATCTTGCGTCCTGGCACGATGGGAGCAGAATTTAGGTTAAGCAAAGAGGTTGAGATGTCGCTGGTCGTGAAGTAGCTGTGGGCAGGCGAACGCTTGGCTCGCAGCACGTCATGAACAAGACGCTCGGTGGTGAGCTGAACGACAAGTGATGATGAACTTTTGATGTGTGACGTAACTCCCATAGAACTCCCTAAGATGTTGAAAGGGCGTAACTGCTGTGTTATCATCTCAGAAGCAGGACTTCCTTTTTTGCTCAGCCAAACAGGATTTGGAAAAGAGGCTTAAGTAACTGACTGAGAAGATTTAAACGGGCGTAATTACTCTGTAACAGGGCGTAAGTGAGGGTGGATCTGGGAAAAGGGCTTAATCACCGAGGAGCCTGGAAATGCTTTTCCACCTAATAAAACGATAAAAACATGTTGTTTCACCTTCAAACTGAGTGTTTTTACCCTTCCCTACTGGAAAAAATTTCTCGTCATTTTCACATGACTGATGGAAGTTTTTTGTGTCCATAGAACCGTGGAGCATGGATCGAACCACTCCCTAGCAATCAGATATCTTCCAAAACATGCCCAGGGATACTCTCAAAAAATTTGGAGACGATTGGGCTTGATCGCGAGATTTAATTCCACTTCTTGTGAGGAAGAAAGGCCGAAATTTGACCCTGTATTCGGAAAAAGGGCGTAATTGCATTTTCTGAAATTGCTGAAAAGAGCTCAAAATCAAAATTCATCCCCCGGCTCGGGTTCGGCTATTTTGAGAATGTTATTTTCTTCGAAATGAGTCAGATCAACTCGTCCAATTATGTCTGTAGCGGTTTTTATTAAGTTTTTATTGATTTTCTCAAAATGACCGTTTTGCAATCACGCCCTTTTTCACCCACCCCCTCAATTGGAATGAACACGGTGGCAATAAAGTCAGAGGGACTGTGCTGGTGAGTATCTGCCTGTTCACTTGTTATACCGCTCTGTACGTCTGTGAACACTTCATCTCACCTATCCCGCGCCGAGTTGTGATTTTTTGCAGAGTAGCTGCGTTCCCGCTGGCTCATGAGTTGGGAGCATAAACAGCACGGCTTCTCGTGGACAAGCCAGGGAATCTGCAATTTCTGCATACCTTTTGTGATTTGAGGTTATCTATCACAATCTATCTTGGAAGCGCGGCAGTACAGGCAGCAGGGGAAAGTCGATCACCGCATGCGTGTGTAGTCATCGATCGTCGATCAGGTATTTGGCAACATGGCATCCATCTCCGTCGGGTGGTTATCAACGCAGCGCAATCACGGCCGTCGAGGTGCCATCTGCTCTCTCGCCTCGACGGCTCGGATCTCTGCCGCCTTCCCTGCCACGTGGCAAGTGTGAGTCGACAGCTATATATCAATACTGTGCGCTAGCGTGATGCCCACCGTTACCAATATATCTGCGAGTACAGTGGGCTCGTCACCTGCCCCAGCAAAAGCGACATGTCCGGCAGCAGACGACAACTCGTTGCCAGCTGATCGCACTGATGCACCAGCCTTTTTACTGTCAGCACAGGAGGTATTTGAAATCATCGATAATGTTAGTAAGCAGACCTAGGCTCTCTTAACGTGGCATCGTGGAGTGAAAGACAATGATCGCAAAACTGAAATTCGGGATGCTATTATTGGCATAAATTCGTACCTCACCAAATTATCTAGCGCAAATCTTGGCAGCTTGACTGATCACAATGCGAGCAAAGTCTATCGGAATGAATCAATTGTTGTATGTAAGGAAATTGGTCAGGCCGTGTTAATGATGACTAATGGTAATACTTCTAGTGGTCCTTCTTCTGCGAATGTAGTGAAAGAATCTCATACTGATCCGTCACATAGAGTTGCATTATCACAAGGCAAGACATTTCCAATTTTGAGGAGAAAACAAATTGTAATTGGTCCCACTGCCGATAACCGAGATAACTTCACGTTTCCCAAGGATACGAGGCAAGCCCTTCTGGCTGCAGTGAATCCGGTTGCCCCAAAGATCAAAGCACAGCGTGTAAGTAATGGTCCAGATAGATCAGTAATCATCGAGGGGGATGAAACGACTGAAAGTCTCAGGGATCGCCCAGAAATAGGTCGTGCGGGCCTTGAGATACAGACATCAGCCAAAATGAAACCTAGAATTATAATTCACGATATTCCCGTAGACCTGAACGAGGAAGACATATTGCAGTGTATCATTGAGCAGATTATTCCAGATCGTTCCCTGGAGGAACTCCGTGTCTTTCTCCTATACCCTGCTGGCCAAAAAAGATTTCGTTCCTGTATAACTGAGACTTCCCCAGAAATGAGGAAAATTCTGATGAGTCAACAACGCGCCCATATTCAATGGTCCGCATGTCGAGTGGACGACCATCTTTCTATTGTCCAATGCTATAATTGCCACGGATTGGGGCACATGGCGAATAACTGCAATAATCAACGCGCTTGCGGAAGGTGTGCAGGAAATCATGCGACAAAAGACTGTTCTAGAAAATCAAACCTGCGGTGTGCCAACTGCTGTGCTCAGAAATTCTCCCAGGTATCTCATTCGGCTCAGGATGAGACTAGATGTTCCATTCTCAAGGAGAGGGTTGAGCATAGAATCTCGTTGATCGATTATGGGCAGAGCTGCTAAGAGCCTCCATTTACGAATCGGTCACCTCAATGCTCAATCACTGTCTCCGCATATCATGGATGTGAATGATTTTGTCGTAAGGCACAATATCCAAGTCTTAGGTATCAGTGAATCGTGGTTGGGACCCGCAGTTCAATCGAAAAGTGTGAGTATCCCTGGTTATAAATTCTATAGGGCCGACAGGCATAACAAACGGGGTGGTGGAGTTGGCCTGTACGTGGTCAATTGAATGTAGAATTATAGGCAGTTCATCGGAACAGTACTCTACGAGACCAGAATTCTTGCTGGCTGCACTCAGATACAAGTCGAATAAGATTCTTTGCATAACAGTATATAATCCACCTAATGCTGGTCATTGGAAAGATGTTGAAGAGGCTATTCTCAACAGCAATGTGCCGTTTGACTTTTTGATTCTCATGGGAGATTTAAATATAAATTGGCTCGATCCCTTACGTCACTCACCTCGTAGAATACTGAGTGACTCTCTCAATACCTTAGGTCTCACTCCTCTGCCCTATTCACCCACAAGCCACCATAGAGGGGCTCACACTGCAGTTGACTACATCTGCGTATTGGACATGAGCAAAGTTCTCGGACAGGGGCAAGTGCTAGTCCCCTCAATCTCAGCTCATGACGCCATTTTTTTCTCGCTTGACTTTTCTTTCATTGCTGCGACCCCCCCACCCTCCCGCCCGATCACGTGCCGTTCATTCAAAAATTTCGATCCCGATGAATTCAAGAAAGATTTGGCAACGGTTGACTTTGGAAGCATTGCCTTGTTTAATAGTGTGGATGATAAAGTTGAATCACTTACTCGGGCTATCCACGAGATTTATGACAAACACGCGCCCTATCGTACATTCGTACCTAAGGAGAAGAAGCATCCGCCGTGGTTGACAAGTGACATCTTGAGAGTCACTAGGGCCCGGGATGAGATGTGGTCAAATTGGAGAAAGTATGGGCGTCAGCAGGACAAAGTTCACTATAAAACATTACGTAATCGAGTCAAAACGTTGAGGAGAAATGATATATTCTCTTATTATAGGCTTCAATTTGCTGAGTGTACAGACACCGCTCAACTTTGAAAACTAGTAGACGAGCTGGGTTTGAAATCCAAGTCTCGAGAGCAATCTGGTATACCGTTCTCTGCAAATGAACTTAATGAATATTTTGTTGGGTCCAATACTTCTAGTGATCTCTACGATCTGACGCCCACTGCTAGGATCCCACCCGATCAGAGATTCTACTTTCAACACGTCGAGCCAGTTGATTTGATTGAGGCAGTATATCGATGCGATCTAATGCGAGAGGTCCGGATACCTCTGCGCTTCATCATGGAGTGCTTGCCATTCATTATGACGGTGCTCCTCAAAATATTTGATTCATCGCTGCAGTCTGGTGTTCTCCCTGCGAGTTGGAAGAGGGCACTAGTCACCCCCTTGCCTCAATGTAAATCATCATCTAAGCTCGGACACCTGCGCCCTATAAGCATTATCCCTTCTCTGGCGAAAGCTCTAGAAGAGGTGGCTCTTAAGCAAATCATGAACTATGTTCATGAGGCTGAGCTGCTAAGCCCTTTGCAATCAGGATTCCGTAAGAATCACAGCACTCACACTGCATTGATAAAAGTTGTAGATGATATAAGAGAGGCTATAGATCAGGAGAAAGTGACGTTGTTGGTCAGCTTGGATTATTCGCATGCATTTGACACCGTAAACATTCCCCTCTTTATAGAAAAGTTACAGAGATATGGGTTTTCTGACTCAGCATGCGCGTGGATTGAATCATTTCTGGCAAATCGTACCCAAGGAGTAAAACTAGTAGATGGGTTACTATCTGACCCACTGATCCGGCATGCTGGCGTACCGCAGGGTTCTAAAGCAGGCCCACCATTCTACTCTCTATACACTAACGATGCAGCTCTGGTCTGTCGGCATTGCAGATCGCATTTCTATGCGGACGATTCGGTGATATATTATTATGGAACAGTGAACGAAGTCAGGGATATTGTCAAATTCATCAATGGGGACCTGGGGTTATTTAAGGAATGCGCAGTACTCAATGGATTGGAGCTAAATGCCTTCAAGACTAGAGCCATCTGGTTCGGATCACGCCACTTCATTCACCTGCTGAAAGGAATGAATATTCCGCAGCTTGAAATCGATGGGCAACCCATTGATTATTGTGACTCAATAAAGCTGCTAGGTGTAACGTTGGACAACTGCCTCAGCTTGCGCGATCAGTGTGTTCGCATGTCAAGGAATTGTTTTTTTGCCTCGAGTAGACTTCGTAAGTGTGGTGAGGCCTTAGCTAAAGCTACGCAAATGGGTCTAGTTAAATCCCTAGTATTCCCATACCTAGACTACTGCCAAGACTTGTTCCTCAACTTATCTCAGGAGTTAACTCAGGAACTCTCACGGTGTCAAAACGCAGCCGTGCGTTTTGCTGTGTCGTGCAAGAAATCCGATCACATTACACCGCATTATCGAAATTTGAGGATCATGCCATACACTCTCAGACGAGATTCTCTCTGTTTATGTCTATTGGCCAAGATACTAGCCTCATCGAAGCCTGAATACCTATGGGAGAAACTCGCCTTCCGTCCACTGAATAAGCCTGGGTCCAAACGCCCTTCCTCGCTGGACATAATTGTTCCTAAGTTCGCTTCAAATATGTATGAGAATTCATTCCTAGTAAAGACCATTGAGCTATGGAATTAACTACCAGAGAAAATCCGTAATAATTATGGGAGCAAGTCCTTCAACTCCACCCTCTTTCTTCATTTGATGGAGGAACACTATGAGATTCAAACGACTGCGTTCTGAGATTTTTTGGTAGAAATCACGGTCTGGTCATATTTTCGTTCGTGATAAAGTTTGTTGGTTGCTCCGCAGCTGATAATACAGACTGACATCTTTATCTTTGATGTTTCTATTTTTTTCATGTCAGACGTCCATTAGTTCAAGACGAATATGTTTTAGTCGATTGACTTTCTGATAGTTATTGACAAATGTTGTCCTCGACCTTCATTTTATTTCTTTCAAATTTTTTTTCCCCCTCATTTTTTATAACAGAATGAGAGGAGGATATCCTCGAAAGCTGCAACTCAAATTGTGAAGAATTGTGATGCACGTAGCCTCGACTACACGGGACCTTGAGTCCTTAGTTGAATAAAACTCTACTCTACTAAAAAAAGAAAAAAAAAGTATCCCAGAATTTTCAGAAATCATGTTGCTCTCGAGCTTTTAGGGAGTACAATAATTTTCCGCATGCATGAAAAATCAACAAGCTCTCACTGAAATCCTAACCACGTAATATGATTCACGTATCTCCTGACTCAAGTAACGACTATGTGGCTACTCTGTCCATTAATTCCCTGAGCAATAGTTGATATACTTCATACGCCTTTGGAAAACGACAGCACGCACAGATAGTGTGAGCCAAATCGTTCCGATTGCTTTCGGGATACTTTCGATGCCACCGTTCTCATTCCAATTGCATTGCATTGGTTATTGAGCCAAGCTCGAAATATGCTCGATCTCGAGCCAGAAGAAACATGTGGGCATGTTTCGTGAGGAACATACTGTAGATGTTGAATTTCACGTCGACGGGTGCACTTGCGATTCTATCGTTGTTGGCTAACATTCTGGAAAACCACCTCATTCGTTCTTTTTGCACTTCGTTGAAAATCATCTCTTCTATCCCTTCGCTCCAAGCACCCGATGGAAAAATCATGCTAACATTCTATAGAAACATGGAAGAAGAAGCGTATAGTTTCGTAGGTTATGTTGCTCCCGCAATGTAAACAATGCTGCCATAACCTCGCTCACAAGATCAATGTTATATACGCGTATCACTTCCGCGAATGAAATGTTCAGGAAACTCGCAAGCCCTCAGAAAATTATCGTACTCGTATATTGTTTGTGATTGCGGATCAAAATTGTACAGACTTTCGACTGCTCTCAATTCCATGTTAAGCGGACACAGCAGCTTTCAATGCTTCCGCAGAGAAGCTTCCGAGATATAAACAAACTTGGGTGATCAAAACAGAGAGTTACTAAATTACTAACCTCCATGACACCGCGAGTTACCAATGCCCCAACCTGCCGGGAAAGCCCTTGCATTATCGAATTTTGACGTTTTTGATCGATTGTTCTGAAAAAGGTGATAATCCGAAAATTATCAGAGAAGTTAGTCTGGGACTAAAATTTTGCGGGCTACACGATCCCGTAACTCGAACTAATATTTTCTCAATATTTTGGAAAAATTTTGCCGTTCGCATCGGAAAAAAAAACAAATTTGGACCTGCCATCGGATAGTTCGGACCAAAAAATAGCAAAATAAATTCCGTCCGAATTTTCACCTCGAACAGAAAAAAAAACGTCAAGGGATGATCACCTTATCGTGGTCATACGATAATTACAATATTTTAGAAGGTGCCTGATGTGACGCCATAGGTGATTGCCCTTGTTGGTCAATCACTCTGTCGTCGGTTCTGCAAGACCGATCGCTCGATGCATACCGCGAGGAATGCATCGCGCGATCACGTTTTGCTGACCTTTGCACTTTTACACTGTGCGACACGCGACGAGTCCAGGGCATATAAGCCACGACTCGCGCGCGCCGCATTAGACCGCTCGGGGACTCCCATTTCGGGAGTACCCATCATCACTCTATCTCAAAACACGCAGATTGTGTATAAGTCATTCTTCCATTCAATATATATCTATATTTTACATCATTTCCACGAGTCATTTCACTGGTCGCCGACACCCCACGTCACATTGGTGCTAGGTGTGTACGACTTAGTGCAAATTTCGCGATTAAAAACCGCGGAAAAGACTTGTTGAGTGAAGAAGACGATATCGCAGCTGCGCTATCCACCATCGCCGCTGCAGACGTTCGAGAGGAGTGATCCAACCAGCCTGCCCAGCAACATCGGGTAGCACAAACCAGCCAACAACATCAGGCAGCGTCCAGCAGCAGCATCGACAAAGAAAGGGAGCAAAATAGAAAGAACGAGCCATCGACAGCTGAATCTACGCCACAACGTGCTATCTTCATCCACACCTTCAGCTTCGGGACCAACGATGGACACACAACGCATCGAGTCACGCAGTCAACAGTCAAGTAGGAAAATCCATGTATAAGTTCAAGTAATATCTCAAATTTTGATCTCAAAATCGATATTGAAGCTTACGAATTGAGAAACGCCGATATCTAGGTCACGAATTATGATTCGATACGTTATAATTGAAAATATTCCTAATCTCTTGAGCTAAAATTGTGAAGGTTAAAGTAAGACAGAAAGAGAAAGAGACACTTAACCCGTGGTATTCGAGAGAATAACGAGTTCATTTTAAGTGGTCGGGACATTAGTCAGTCGATGAGGAGAATCCAGGATTAGAAGGAGGATTCCAGTAGAATAAATCGGTGACGTGTACCACGACATATGTAGATACAAATGATATAAAAGTAAAATCACGCATACCGGTTGGTAAGCTGTCTCTGAATATTACCGAGGGTCACTTTGGGCCACGGTCAGCCACAGTAAAATCACTTCACTGATATTTCAGCTCGAGACGAATTAACACGGAAAAGTCGTTGGAGGACTTATTCAAAGAGAGATAATTGGGATCATAATTGTTTGTACGAGAATTACTTGAACGAAAACTATATCAAAAATGCGCAAGTATTCGAATGATCCGGAATGGGTCATTTGGCTCAGAAATGTCATCAAAGCCTACTGCGCTAGACTTGAATATTGTCGAGACGTGTGGCGAGATGTACTCCAAAGGCAAGGTTGCGATGTATCGGAGATCGAGGCATCGGTAGAGGAACTGGAACAATTCATGTGTGTGGAACTCACACGGCTAGCTAATCGTTATCTTGAGGAGGATGATGAAATATATGACATCCCCCAAAGTTTAAATTTAGCCATCAAAATCGTTCAGGAAAAATATCAGTTCCAGTTGAGTCCACAAGAACCTCAGGATCCGATCCCGGAACTTTACAACCATCACGTGCATCCGTTCCCACCTGTCCCTCGTACAAATCCACCACAGAACCAAACGAATCCTCAACCGCAATGCACACAAATACGACAAGTTCGATCATCCGAGAAATCCGAAGGAAACGGGATTGAATTCTTCAATATCACAGAAAAGGTGCGCGGAGCTCGGAATTTTTGTAGAGGACTTGGGCAACGATTTAAAAATGTTATCGATACGACAACTAATCATCTTAAAGATGCAAGGTTGAAATTTGAGAATGAATCGAGAGAGACAGTTCAAAAGCTCAAATCTCAGATTCTCAATGTTAGAGATGGTGAACCTTTAGGTTTTGATCAAGTTGAAGTAACCGGTACTATTCCACGTGAGGAAATTAACAAATCCTTCGAGTCGTCTGTAGAAAACACAAAGACTCACGAATTAGAATCAAGAAGCTTGAATTTTCACACAGAGAATATTGAAGTAGATAGATCAGAGTCGGTAACCCATATTTGCTTGAAATCCGAAGAGTCATACGGAATAGCTACTTGCAGCAAGGTCATCACCCCGAGCCGAGGAATCGCGTTACAGATACCGCAACCTGAAATCTGCGATTCAGCACCGCGCATACATTCGAAACTTGGCATCATAATTCATGCAAGCAACGCGCGCAAAGAACGAGTTAGGCAGGGAATAGTGAGAAAAATAACAGGCAAAATTGTTTCATGGAAAACGGTCGATAGAGATTTCAAAGAGTCAAGTGTGTTAAATAACCCCGGAGTAGAGACGGTCAATGTCCGAGTGCACAAGTTTGGAGCACAATTATCCGCAGAGTACATCTCGAAGAGCAAATACTTTAGTTTAGTATTGAAAGCCAGGCCGCCTCGCGAGAAGCCACCCTGGATACTTTATTCTAGAGAGGGAACTCCCACCTCTCCTCTAAATTGCAAGGGAGCGACGCGAGATAGTCAAAATGTCTCATACAGTTAGAGAATGAGTGGAACATAGGGGTAATTCATGTTGAAAATATCATAAAATTTTCCCGGCCCTCACACGTGAGTCACGTGAAAATTTTATGAATACTAGCGTTAAGTTATGTATGAAATATATAAGGTCGATGAAATTCCATCTTTGGTTAATCTGCATTATTACAAAATTGGCAATACGTAAGCCACGTGGAAATTAAATGAATACTAGCACTGATGAATATACGAAAATGTAAGTGAAAATCTTCCCGGCCCTCACACGTGAGTCCGCGAAAATTTTCAAATGACACAAATTTTTCAAGAGGATATTAGTCAAGAGTCCACGTGAGCCCGCGAAAATTTTCAAATGACCGATTTCACACCATGAGAGTCCAAAAATTCTGACCATCATTCAATCTTTTTTTCAATCCACAAAGTTGCCAGAGATCGGTATTAGATATTGACGAAGGTATGGTAATATACTGTAGAAATATTGAGTAAATACCGTGAGGATCTTGTATTGATTACTTAAAGTATAAGAAATGGATATGTACAAAAGAGGCCTGACACGGAGTAGTCTTTACGTGTCTGGCCACTTTAACATGCGTATTCCGAGCAATACAAAAGAGGCCTGACACGGAGTAGCCTTTCCGTGTCTGGCCACTTTAGCATACGGACTTCGCTCATATAGGTCCTGAAAGAAAAATTTTTTTTCAGAAGTGATTTTAATCTTCCATGAGGTAAATCAAAAGCTCAATAGTATACTCTGTCAAACTTCGAGAGTGGAATCAATATTGTCGAACTAATTCAGGAACTATTTAAAGATATCATGAGAAAGTATGAAGAGGAAAATATTGTAAGTATTGCGAGAAAAATTTTAGAGTTTAGTGAGAAGACGGTATGAACATTAGTTGAAGTATTGTAGAAGTATCGGAAAATATCGTTTCGAAATATTGTAAAAGAATTATACGAGTATTGGTAAGAATACAAGGAAATATCGATGAAAATTGTACAGAAATATTGGAAAACATCGTTTCAAAATATTGTGAAAGAATTATACGAGTATTGGTAAGAATACATAGAAATATCGATGGAAAATTGTAAGAAGTATGGGAAAATATCATTGCAAAATATTGTTGAAAACATTGAGAAAATATTGTAACAAGGTTTCGAAAAATATTGTGAAAATCATAAAAAAAATATTATAAGAGTCATTGAAATATTGATATAAGATCGAGAGATATCGGTTGAATATATGGTTAGAATATCACACGAAAATATTGTCGGGAAATCGAGAAGATGCTGTAGAGATTTATAGAAATATCATACAGAACAAAATCAAAAATACTCTGTTCCAGGATTTTACAGGTGGTGAAGGAAAATATTCGTCCAGAAGCACACAAAACTAAGGTCAATTGAAGCACTTGAAACTTGAATCTATTGAAATGGACCAGAAAACGATAACGAATGCGAGAGAAATAACGATATGACATGTTGACAAGAACTGGAAGAAACTATGAAAGACCTATGATAAACCTATGTAAAATCGTATGTAAAACATCATACATTCACACAAAACACGAAGGGCTTGTCGAGGACGACAAGATCCCGGCCTCACACGTGTGACGCCATAGGTGATTGCCCTTGTTGGTCAATCACTCTGTCGTCGGTTCTGCAAGACCGATCGCTCGATGCATACCGCGAGGAATGCATCGCGCGATCACGTTTTGCTGACCTTTGCACTTTTACACTGTGCGACACGCGACGAGTCCAGGGCATATAAGCCACGACTCGCGCGCGCCGCATTAGACCGCTCGGGGACTCCCATTTCGGGAGTACCCATCATCACTCTATCTCAAAACACGCAGATTGTGTATAAGTCATTCTTCCATTCAATATATATCTATATTTTACATCATTTCCACGAGTCATTTCACTGGTCGCCGACACCCCACGTCACACTGATTTGGCACTTTTTTTCAAATATTAAAGAGAGTCTCACTCACATTCCATATTTTTTAGAAATCTAATGGGTGCAATCAATCAAAAAAGTTGAGGGGTAACGTTATTGTACGTTTTTTATCGCAGAAGTGAAATTGCAAAATGAAATGAGTCTAGAAGATCGATTGTTTTCGGAAAAAGCTTATATGCATTGGACAGCTCGTAAAGCGGGCTTTGTAATAATCTAGAAAAGTAATTCGTTCCAGACAATTTTATATGAAAGATTCCTCGTGGAAACTTATAGAATTCTCCCAGGTTTCTATGTGTTAGTATATATGTATAAGTACACATATGTGATTGGGTTTACGCATTGCATCGGCCTTGCGGAGAGAAACTCCCTGATATACCGGCCGATGCGCGCGCCAAAGTTTAAAAGTGACTATATGGGGTATTTCTTGATGAAAGTAAGAATTGATAATTCAGAAAGGAATTTTTCGCTTCATGGCACTCAAAGAAGCAGGTCCCACTCATCGACATATCTTTCCGGGATTTTCGGAAGGAATTCGTGAACTTGGAGTCAGATGGAGTTACACAGAGTCTTCATTGAGGCTTCAAATGGTACTAGACGCATTGTTTTGATTCTGCAACATTGAGATCAGCGTGCGATAACGGCATCTTTGGAAATTTTTTACGTCAAAAAAACATTTGCCGAGTCGGGAAAGAGAAAGTTGCTGGGTTTGAAGTTCGATGTGTGACTCGGCAGAAGTTGCCGGAAATCTCGGCAAATTGAGCTGAGTCTTTTCTTCCAGTGTACTGTTTTTCGACTCTAGCGGGGCTTCCGATACCATTCTACCTTCCAAGTTGTTGAGTAAGCTGCGTCATCTCGGCTTCTCGAGATCGGCGCTCCCATGGATTGAATCATATCTACAAGGTTGCACCCAAATCAAGAGTATGATGATGAATCATGACCCAAGAATATGATGATTCAGAACGGGCATTTTGAAAATTCGCTTTTATGTGAACTGCTGAACATGATAGCATGACAGAATTTGGAGGAGATAAAAGTCGTCATATATGTTTCTGTCATGGACGAAAAACAAGTCAGTTCACGTCCAGCTCCACGAATTCCATGGTTTGAAGATATCAAAATGGTAAAAGCGCGCGTTGATTGATGGAAACTACTCTTGTTGGATCAAGTTTACAACCCACGCTTTCACCATTATGCTAAGCAATTCACATGAGAGCAAATTTTCAGAATGTCTTTTTTTGATAATTCAATTCTCCCAACTTTAGTTCACTCCTAATCGCTTGTAATATAGAACATGAATGAAGGATACTGATATGAGCCAGAATCTCGCTATAGTAATTTTTCTAAGATTTCTTTGGTATCCATTTTTGCTCGAGCGCTTCAAAATCCAAATGCATAAGTGAGGAATAAATCAGTTACCTATGGTTGATCAGAAATAATTCCTCATGTTGAGCATACCGATAATTCCGGATTGATTCACAAGCTACAGTCAATTCTCATGTAGGAAACTGTGTCACCCTGATCACCAAAATATGGGGACTCTCAATGATATGATATGAGTAGTTCCGCGCGAAACAGACCTATGCGAAAGGGTCAAGCCTTAAATTCTTTCCTTGACTTTTCTATTCGATTCTATGATACAAAATATGAACTTTTTACTATCTATGGGGCCCCAAAAAATTTTCCAGGTACCTTCAACGTACATTACTTTGTTCTTCTGAATTATTTTCAACGGAAAAGCTAGGGTACTTCTTCAATAAAATGAATTTTCCTCGAATTCGTTCATAGCAACAGAGATGCGTTTCGCGGCATTCGAAAGGTCTTCAAAATCCTATCGAAATCGGTCTTGTGAAGTTCATTTCGATGTCTTGGGTGGTTTCATCGGGCAAAAGAGTGGAAAACATAGAAGATTAAATTTTGCGAAAACCCAATTTTTTGAATATTTGCACTCTTGATATTTTATGTGAAATTTTGTGTTCCTTCACGAAAAATACCCCGAATTCCTTCCTTGCGTTGTAACGCCTAATTTCGCCAATTATCACAAATCTGTTCTCCAGGCTTTTGGGAATCGTCGGTTCTCTGCGCATGCGCAGAAATTTGGATTCTTGAAACAAATTTCATTGGAAATCCAAGAGAATTCCCTTCTAAATAACCACCTGTCGAAGTGAATTTCATGCTTTCGATCGTATCTACCATGTATGAGAGATGAACCCCCAGCTCGAGTGCGGCACGTCGATGGATGCCATCGAACGGGGGCAGGCGTGGATTTTCCTCATTGCTGTCTCCAGTACCTCCGACCCACCTCTGATCAGGATGCTCCTCCTCCTATCAAGATTCAGTGGTCTTCTGAACGCTGCAATTCTGGTTCAAATGCATGGAATTGACTCCGGCAGGTGGTCATTTAGAAGGAAATTTTCTTGGTTTTCCAATGGAACTGGTTTCAAGGATGCAAATTCCTGTTCATGCGCAGAAAATCGACGATTTTATAAAGCCTGAAAAATGGATTCGTGATCATTGGAAAAAATAGGCGTTAGAACGCAAGAAAGGGAACCGGGACTATATTTTCCTGAAAGAACACAACATTTTACATGAAATATCAAATTTTCGAGGTCTTAAAAGTCTGGGTTTTCGAGGAATTTGATCTCCTATGGTTTTCACTCTTTTGCCCGATAAAACTACCCAAGACATCAAATTCAACTTCACAAGACCTTTCGAATGCCGCAAACCGCATCTCTGTATCTACGAACTAATTCGAGAGGAATTCATTTTATTGATAAAAATACCCCTTTTTTGTTGAAAACAATTCAAAAGAAGAAAGTAATGTACTTTGAAGGTACCTGAGAAATTTTTTTGGGGCCCCATAGGTAGTTAAAAGTTCATCTTTTGTACCATAAAATCGAATGAAAAAGTCAAAAAAGGAAATTTAAGACATGACCCTTTTTCGTACGTCTGTTTCGCGCGGAACTACTCATATTGATTCATAATCAGCATATCTCCATCCGTTGAGATTGTATAAGGTAAGTGTACCCAACTTGCCCCCATTAAGCCATTTTCTTAATAACTTTGGCCCATCTCCATATTTTCCAACGTACTTTAGCTCATTTTAAAGCTTGTTTTGACATCTCCAAGATGAATTAAGGCACATCCAATTCGAACCAACTGGAATCAGACTGTTCTGATTCTCCCAAAAGGTGATTTTTGTGAGTTTACAAACGTGTGTACCCAACTTGCCCCCATTAAGCCTTTTTCTCAATAACTTTGGTTTACTTCAACGATTTTCAACAGGCAATAACTCATTTTGAAGCTTGTTCAAAGACCTTTGAAATGCACTAAACTACGTTCAATTCGGATCAATTGGAGCCGAACTGTCACAATTCTTCCGAAATAAATGATGGAAATCGGCGATAAAGTATTTTTATCGCCATGCACGCACATTTGGAGCTCTTTGGTGGTTCGAAACACTATTTCTGACCTATTTTGACGTGATAAACACGTTCTGATAAGTGAAAAAAGGCGTTCTGCGTGCTCTTTCGAGATAAACATATGGTGGCATGTTAGGTACACTCCGATGTTGGCATCATTGTTTACAAATCGTCTCCGTGTTTTGCACATAAAACAGCTCCATATTCAAATTTTGCAACTTTGAAGGATGGATTTTGAAGGTCTTGAAACAAGGAATCGAATGCGCTAAAGTACGTTGAGATTGGTTGAACTCAAAGAATTTGGCACGATTTTACTGAAGGCGATTCCCTCGGTGCTTTCTTAGCTAAGCAATCACCAAAAATAGAAAAATCACTTTAGATTTTTTTGGAGGACGCAGGAATGATTCGCGGTCGAAGCATACTACTTACTTTCTCATATTTTAACATAACAAACGTAAAAAAAATTGCCGGGAGGCCAAGGAGTGCCCATCCCCGAGATCGGCATATGGGGGCAAGTTGGGTACAGAGGCAAGTTGGGTACACTTACCTCAATACATCACATGCCAAAGCTCGAGCATAAATGATCATACTCCTCAATCAGTAGAGTAGAGTTTATGAGAATTTGAATGAATCTTGAGCTCAATATAATACGGTATGCTATACCTGAATGGTTGGGCCCATGAAAATTCAACCAAAAAAGTTTGTTGAATCTTTGTCATACATCAAGAAATGACAGGAAGTATCTTTAATGGCTCGAATCGATAAGCTTATAACGCGTAGAGCCACTGAGACTATCTTAGATGTGACGGGGCTCGGAATTCCGCTTGCGGGAAACCTCGTCAATGAGAGTGAAACAAAAATTCACTCCCACGTCTCGCTGGTCGGAGACGAGATAGTTGAGGGTTGAGCAGTCTTGTTTTGTCGAGTTGAGGCCTCGGCTTTCAGCGCTTCGAGCAACGCCAAGCGTTTGGCCTGTTGAAGTCCGTAGAGGTCCCGTCGGTGCTCCTCTTCGGAGCGGGGTGCGTAGGTCTTGGGACGTCCGTGCCGTTGGCTGGGATAGTCCATCCGTCCGGTCCAGGTGCGTGGGCGTTCTCACGCCGCCGTTGGAGTAGGGACGGGGTTAGGCACTCGAATAATTCTCACAGTTTCAAGACACAATTGCGACTCGGTACTCGAGGTGCGAAACACAAACACTATGCACACTTGGTCAGTCATGCCACCGGGGCAACTGGGTATGGTCGCGGCGGGGCACGTTGAGTCGGGTACGTCGAGGCCACGGCTGGCCCGAGTGTCGTGGAGACAGCGTCGCGACGGCGAGCTGGAGAAGACTGAGCTTGCTGAGCTTGGAAAGCGCGGCCTTATATACCCATGTGCGTACGCTCGAGAAGCGTACGCGTACGTTTATCGGACGTGACATCATTATGAAAGTAACGCGTGAGGATAGTACGCGAGGTTTGGTCCGTACGCCGGAGAAGCGTACGTTTTTCTATACGGTAATCGATGAATATAATTTACGATCAACCGCGTACGCTTAAGAAGCGTACTATACTGTTAAAGTAACGGGGCTTCCTTATTACGGCATACTTGGATGGAATTTTCTTGGAAAAGTTTATGATATACGGCGTTCGCTAGAGGAGCGTTACATTTGCGTTATTGTAACCGGGCGCGCCTATTAAAAAATTTTTGGGTCTATTTTTCCTGGAAAACTTTACAACCTGGGTCGTACATAGGAGAAGCGTTATTTTCACGTTGAAATAATGGGACTGTCGAGTTATAAAGTGTTTCGCGTGAAATTTCTAGGAAAAGCCAATACAAGATCTATACCGGGCGTACGCTGGAGGAGCGTACGAATGTAGTAATGGAAAAATATATATTCGCGGCGATCAAAAATGAACGCGGGGGTATGCCCACGTCAAATCGTCCGGGGGATCGACGCGAATATCAATTTTGCATGAAAAGTTCCGTGAGTGTGCGTCGCATTCGGTACCTTGTCGACTATTTATTCGACAAAACTAACGCTAAGATACATGAGTTGATTACAAATGATTGATTATATACGTTATATATATGTCGGCCGACTGAATATACTTAGTTATTGTTCCGGAGCCGGGGGATTCCTCCCACTCCTCAAGTTGTAGCGATGGCTAGGCGGTGGGTAGGCGAGCTTGCGCTCGGCTTCTCTCCGCGCTGCTTCTGCTAAGGTAGGTCGCCCTCTGCGTCGCTTCCATTGCTGGTTGCTCAGGATTCGGGGCGCATCCGCTATCCCTGGGTAGGGTTCTGCCAAGGCGTCCACCTCGGCGAGGTTTGTCGGGGAGTCCTCCTCGACGTGGCTTGTGATGTCGTCCTGCGCACGATCAGGGGTCGTGGCAATGGGGACGGTTGCGGATCCGTTCCGACCTTGGTCCTCGGACAAGTGGGCGTCCCCACCGGCAGGTGTGGTCGGCGGATGTGGCCGCTCGATTCGGGGTCCGTCTGCATCCTTGGCGCCGCTAGTTGCGGGGGATGGTGACCCAAGTTCAGCCGCAGGAGGGGCTGGAGCTGAGTGGTCTCGCTTGACCTGCGAGATGTGCACCTTCAGGGCGGTGTTTCCGGGACGGTCGACGGTGAACACCTGCGCCGAATGACAGTGGACGATCTCGTACGGGCCTTCCCATTTCGAGGCGAGGCCAGCGTTGAAGTTATCGGCAGCTTTGGAAAGGGGATGTGTCTTGATGAACACCATGTCGCCCTCCGTGAAGACTTCATCCGAAGGTCTCCAGCTGCTGGTGAAGCGGTCCTGTGCTCGGTTGGCTGCAGCGATGCGGGTCTCGAGATCGTCCGATCGTGGCGAGACACGTTCCCCCGGGCGAATGATGTTGTGTCCCAGGAGCAACTCACTAGGTGAAAATCCAGTGGCGGCATTGCATCGGCGGCGCATGGCAAAGAGGATTTTTGGGACCTCCAGGTCCCAGTTGGTTTGGTGTTGGTACGGAAGTAAGGCCAGGCGTAGCCCCTTCTTGATCTCTTGGTTCCGACGTTCCGTAGGATTCGCCTGAGGATGGTATGCAGGCGTGGTCCACGCTTCGGCTTGCCACTTGTCGCAGAGGCGAAGCCATTTTGCACCCTTGAACTGGGGTGCGTTGTCGGAGAGTACAACTCCCGGGTACCCCCACCGTTGGAACACTTCTGTTTCCAGAACGTCGGCGATGACCTCGGTCGTCGATGATGAGATGGGGAAGGCTTCCGTCCATCGGGAGAACAAGTCCGTGACGACCAGAATGAACCGCTTCCCCCGGGGCGTCCGGGGATAAGGGCCCATCAGATCCAAGGCCACTTGTTCCCAAGGTCGTTTCGGCTTCCTGTCGATGTTGGCTCCGGCATCCGCTGGTCGTGCAGCCTTGGTGAGGTTGTAGGGTCCGCATGCTCGCACATGTTGTCTGACGTCGTTGCGAAGTCCGAGCTAGTAGTACTCTCCGCGTATCTGGCGGAGTGTCTCTGCAGCACCAGGATGGCTGGCGAGCGGGTCGTTGTGGAAGTGGTGCAGGGCGACGTCACGTGCGGACTCAGGAACGTAGATCCTCGGGTTTACCGGATCTCGGGAGTACGACAGCAAACCGTCTTGAGTTCTCCATTCCGGTCCTTGAGGTAGTGCCCTGGTTGATGGAGAAAGGATCCTCTGGTGGCTGCTGCTGAGCTCCGGCTTGGGGATTCGCAGGCTCACCGTCTGGTACAGCAGGCGATGGTCCAGTCAGAGCGAGGTGCTTGCTGGATGTCCTCCGGCGTAGAGGCAGCTGTGCTCCGTCCAGAAGTGACTCGAGCTCCTGCTCTGAGCCAAGTGACCTCTGTCGTTGGTGGCGTGTCAAGCGAGTGGTGCGCTCAAGCGAGATGGTGCGTTGTAGATCCAGTTGGGCGCCACTGGGTGTTTCCACACTCCCAGAAGTGCTTGCCGTTGACATCCGGGTCGTCCGGGTTGCAGGCGGCGTCCGGGGAAGACTGCTCATCGGGTCGCAGGTCCTAGCATCTCCTGATGCCGACGAAGTCCAAAAAGTCCCTCGTTGGCCCCACGTTGGGCGCCAAATTGACGGGGCTCGGAATTCCGCTTGCGGGAAACCTCGTCAATGAGAGTGAAACAAAAATTCACTCCCGCGTCTCGCTGGCCGGAGACGGGATAGTTGAGGGTTGAGCAGACTTGTTTTGTAGAGTTGAGGCCTCGGCTTTCAGCGCTCCGAGCAACGCCGAGCGTTTGGCCTGTTGGAGTCCGTAGAGGTCCCGTCGGTGCTCCTCTTTGGAGCGGGGCGCGTAGGTCTTGGGACGTCCGTGCCGTTGGCTGGGACGGTCCATCCGTCCGGTCCAGGTGCGTGGGCGTTCTCACGCCGCCGATGGAGTAGGGACGGGGTTAGGCACTCGAATGATTCTCACAGTTTCAAGACACAATTGCGACTCGGTACTCGAGGTGCGAAACACGAACACTATGCACACTTGGTCAGTCATGCCATAGGAGCAACTGGGTATGGTCGCGGCGGGGAACGTTGAGTCGGGTACGTCGAGGCCACGGCTGGGCCGAGTGTCGTGGAGACAGCGTCGCGACGGCGAGCTGGAGAAGACTGAGCTCGCTGAGCTTGGAAAGCGCGGCCTTATATACCCATGTGCGTACGCTCGAGAAGCGTACGCGTACGTTTATCGGACGTGACATTATTATGAAAGTAACGCGTGAGGATAGTACGCGAGGTTTGGTCCGTACGCCGGAGAAGCGTACGTTTTTCTATACGGTAATCCATGAATATAATTTACGATCAACCGCGTACGCTTAAGAAGCGTACTATACTGTTAAAGTAACGGGGCTTCCTTATTACGGCATACTTGGATGGAATTTTCTTGGAAAAGTTTACGATATACGGCGTTCGCTGGAGGAGCATTACATTTGCATTATTGTAACCGGGCGCGCCTATTAAAGAATATCTGGGTCTATTTTTCCTGGAAAACTTTACAACTTGGGTCGTACATAGGAGAAACGTTATTTCCACGTTGAAATAATGGGACTGTCGAGTTACAAAGTGTTTCGTGTGAAATTTTTAGGAAAAGCCAATACAAGATCTATACCGGGCGTACGCTGGAGGAGCGTACGAATGTAGTAATGGAAAAATATATATTCGCGGCGATCAAAAATAAACGCGGGGGTATGCCCACGTCAGATGAATGTAGTCTATTCCGTCATTCATCTGGAGTTCCTCGAGGCATACAATATTCATAACGAGGAGAGGGTCTGAAGTCAGTGACAAATCAAAAAGCACACAGTATCTCGTTAAATAAAGCCCTATCATCAATAGATATTGGCGAGAAGAATGAAATGATGGATTCCTAATCTGTGTCAGCGACGATTCTTACAGTTCAAATCTGTTTTGAGTTAGGAAATCCGAGAGAATTCTCTTGTCACGAGAACAACTCCTTCTATTTGAGGTAGCGAAAGGTAGAATTCTTCTGTCGATGCTCATAGGTAGCAAAATGAAATTCCATTACAGCTGATATTTGTAGTAGGAGATCGTTCGTGTGTTCGCAAGTCTGTGAGTTCTTCATCTGAGTGTGGGTATAGGATACGTAGCAGAGTAATGAGAGGATAATCTCCTCAGATGGATTTTTCATCGTCGAAACTCCCAGAGGAAGCAACTCGGTTCTCACCACGTTGTTTCTCTCACGAAGATCTTCAGATTGTAGATGATACTTTTTGCTCGGAGATAATCAGTGTTGAAGAAAAATAATGACTTGCAAAAGAATATACGAGAGTATGATCTGGGGATTTTATCCTCAAATGAATTTCCTATCCTCAAAATACTTAGAGAGAGTAATTCGGTTCCCACCATTTCACTCTTGACGTCAAGATCTTATGATTGTAGGTAGAATTTTTTTGTAGGTACCCGGTGGTCAAGAAAAATGATGATTCGCAGAGGAATTCCATGTTTTGACATGGATGTGGTTTTTCCATTCGTTCACAAGTTCTACTCGATCCTTCTATCGATCTCTCTGGAATGTTCATGAGTGATAGATGACTACATCAAGGTGTGTTGAAAAGATTCCGGAGATTATTCTATCAAAAAGTTATCGACATATGCGTCTTTTAGAACAGAAATGTCAGAGATTCCCAAAATTTGATTCTATTTTTGGAAAATATGTTCTAGAATAAGTTCCTGGAAGAATTGAGAGTGAGGTGATAGAATGTTAATATTGGCATAATAGACCGGTTGCTTGATGAATAGTTCCGTGAAAATGTATGATGGAGGGATATTTCGTGGTTGTGTATCACGTGGTGGAGAATTCATGATTTCAATGATTGAAATGGATGACAAGGGGAGCTACACATTAACGAAGTGGATGAGAATGGCAAAAAATCGGTGTTCGAGTGACAGGAAGTTTGATATGAGAATTGTGGATGAAAATATCTCTGAATGCAATCATGGAGTTCTCGAAAATGTTGACGATTTTATTGGTGGAGATACATACGTCGAAAACTGTTCGTATAGTCGGGTGTTAATCCGTTCAGCACATCTCAAAGTGATTATCCATCACTCATGAGAATTTCAGGAAAATCGATGAAAGGGTTGAGGAGAACGTCTGGACAACATACACACAGGCAGAGACAATGAAGGACAAAGATCAATGTTCAGCATGAAGGGGATTATAGAGGAGGAAAGGATGAGACTCACAATTGAAAGATCCCAGCGAGATGGAAAAAATGGTTTTTCTGGCTGCTACTTCAAGTTACAGATACACCTTTCTTCACATGCTCCCTTTTCTACAGCAGAGGCTCTTGGCATTCATCTCACATTGGACTATCTCAGGCTGCGAAAAATTTCCAAAGCCAATCACCTTCTCAAAATCTTTGAGTGTACTGGAAGCTCTAGACAGTAGCGAAATTCCGTCCCCTCCCTCGCACATCACAATTCTCCGGATGAAGAACATGCTCTGGGAGATACATACGATTGGCCGGGAAGTCATCCTCGCCTAGATCCCGGGACATGAGAATATCCCTGGGAACGAAGTAGTCGATACTTGGACTGAAAATGCAAGGTTCTCGGGCGAAAGCATTTATCATCTCCCGACATCCAGAGATTTTCTTCGAGTTAACTCAGAGTATATGAAATCGCGCTTCAGTGAATTCCTACAACGCGAATCAATCACAGGCGGTCACTACTTCCGGAACTATTTTACTGAATCTTCCAAGCTCTGGTTTTACTTTTCTAATTCGAATCGCGGCCAGATAGTTCTTCTCAAGCGAATGCGTAGCAATCATCACAATTCAGCTCATAGCTTATTCAGGAAGAATCTCTGCTACCTCCCGTATTGCGTCTGTGAGGAGGATGGAGAGGATCTGAATCACATTTCCTGCTCCTGGTCGCGTTTCGACGAGCGGAGGATCACTCATTTACTAAAACTGATGGAGGAAGATATATTTCTTCTATATACTATCTCCACTTCCCTCTCAAATCCCACGCACAAAACGTCAGGAATTCTCTGCAATTTTATCAAGATGTGTAATTCAAATGTATGTTGTACTGTTTCAATGTAAACCTGGCTCAATAAATATCAAATATCAAATATACATCACCTGTTCCTTTTTCCGCTAGATCCGACTTTGGATCCGACGCGGTGGTTCTAACCTATGTTCCTCCTCGCAAAAATTTTTCGCTCGTCTGCTCACTCGAGTACGCAATCGCGCATGAAAGTCCGTTGATGACCGTATAAGAAGGGGAGGCAACGTTCTCCCTACGTTGGATGCCGATGAGGAAGGAGGAGAAGGAGAGAAGGTTGAGCTGACTCCCTGTCAGTAAACATTGTCCGAATAAAATGTGGATTTTAGTGAAATAATTGGAGGAAAATCCTTGACACGGATACAACTTTTCCTCTTCGAGGAATCAAGGAGGGATCTCTATTATAGTCATAGGGTTATGACGATCAATCAATGGGGTGGAACCGACTGTGAAAGGTGGTGTAGGGCGGATTCCAGAAGGCAGCGTGAGCGGATCACGAGGAAAAATGTGGGGCGGACATTAAAATGGGGAGTGAGGCAAATTTTAGGAGGCAGCGAGGCGCGGTTTTGAGTAGACAGTGCGCGGCGGATCATGGAAGGGAGAGTGAGGTGGATTCTGAATGGCAGTGTGGGGCGGAATGTAGAAGGGAGTGTGGAGCAAATTTTGGACGGCAGTGTGGGGTGGATTTGGAAAGGTAGTGTGGGCGGTCAATAAAATGAAGTGTGTGTCGGATTTTGAAGGGCAGTGTGGGGCGAACTTTACATGGCAGTGTGGGGCACACAATAAAATGAAGAGTGGGGCGGATATTGAATGGCAGTGTGGGCAGATTATGAAAAAAGTGATGGGTCGGATTTTGGCCATCAATGTAGGGTGGATTCCAGAAGGCAGCGTGGGGCGGACAATGATATGGAGTGTGGGCGGACTTCGCATGGCAGTGTAGGGCGGACAATGAAATGAACAGTGGGGTAGATTTTAAACGTCAGTGTGGGGCGGAGTACGGTGGTGTTGGGTAGAGTGGGGTGGTGTGTTGCAGAGTGGGACGGCAAAGCATATATTAAGTGAGGCAGAGTCGGGTGGACTCCGAACGGTAGTAAGGGGCGGACGATAGAATGAAGTGTGGGTCGGATTTTGAACGGCAGTGTGGGGCGGTAGTGTATGGCAATGTGGGGTGGACAATAAAATGAAGAGTGGGGTGGATTCTGGATGACAGTGTGGGGCGGATTATAGAAGGAGGTGTGGGGCAGATTTTGAACGACAATTCGCGGCGGATTTCAGAAGGCAGCGTGGTGCGGACTTTGAACGGCAGTGTGGGGCGGACGATGAAATGAAACCAGGGGCGGATTCTGAACGGCAGTGAGGGGGAGTGGGTGATGTGGGACGGCAACGCATATTTTATGTGGGGTGGCGCACAGTGGGGCGAAACATCGATTTTCGGCCATAAATCGTATCCGCGCGAAGTTTTGACCAATTACCTCCATCTGAAGATGATTCTCTTCGTTTTCCAACCCTCCATTACGTGGCGCTGCAACAATTCCGATTAAAACCGTCCTGGAGTGTGGAGAGGGTACTGAACGTTGCACTGGATTCGAGACGGGAATACGCTAATTTCCTGGGCACCCGGGCACTATTCAGCAGCTTTACATCGTCCAAACTGACCTATAGGTCCTCTGAATGTGTACACTACCCTCCAACACCTTCCTGAACCATTCAACCGTTTGTAATAGGTTACATGTGCCCAGAAATGGTGAAACTCGAACCTATGTTGATATACATGCTTTCTGGACTCCTTTGAGGGGGGATTGATCAACTTGGGAGTGTTGAACGACTTGCGGGCTCTAGAAAACTCTACAGGTACCATCTCACATAACCTATTTCAAGAAACTGCCACTGGTATTCTTTAGAACTTTTTTTTCGCCGAAAAAAAGGCGCATGATAGAACGAACCTCAAAATCATGGAATCTAGGTGTCATTTGGAACTTGCCGGATTTCAGAAATACTACAGACACCGTTCTTAGTGAAGAAATCATCACATGCTTCAAAGCAAGTTTCATGAAATTGCCGCTGTAAGGTTTTTAGGATCCTTTTTCACCGGAAAACACTCGAAAATCGTAGTAACAACCCCCGAAGTCATGAAATCTAGGTATCTTTTGGGACTTGCGGGGTTCTGGGAACACCACAAACACCATCTCACGCAATCAACTCAACGTACGCTCTCCAGCAGGTGTCATGAAATTTGCCACTGGAATGTTTCCGGGTCCTTTTCCGTCGAAAAACGATAAAAAATGAGGAAACGACCCAAAAAATCATGGAACCTAGGTGTTTTCTGGAACTTGCGGGATTTGGCGAAGACTACAGACACCATTCTACGTGGATAACTCATCGAATGCTTCAAAGTGAGTTACATGAAGTTGCCGCTGGAATGTTTTAGGATCCTCTTTCATCGGAAAACACTCAAAAATCGTAGTAATGACCCCCGAAATCATGAAATCTAGGAGTCTTTAGAGACTTGCAGGGTTCTGAAAACACTACAAACACCATCTCACGTGATCAACTGATCAAATGCTCCGAAGCAGGTGTCATAAAATTGCCGCTGGGATGTTTTCGGGTCCTTTCTCGCCAAAGAAAGATCGATAATGAGAAAACGACCCTAAAAATCGTGGGATCCAGGTGTCTTTTGGAACTTGCATGATTTGGAGAATACTACAGACACCATTCCACGTGAATAACTCATCGAATGTCATGAGTAATTTTGTAGATTTTTCGTCCTTGATGTTTAATATATAAGTTGATTATTTGGTCTCATCGATCTTGGAGGACGGTGGGGAACTAAATAAATCCCCAAAATTTCATGAAAGAAATTTTGGGAATTTTTAGTTCCCCACCGTCCTTCAAGATCGATGAGACCAAATAATCAACTTATATATTAAACTCATCGAATGCTTCGATTTGCCAGCGGCGATTCTACAATCTGTTACAGAAGGTGTGTACATAGTGTAACCGAGGGGTAGCAAAAAAATTGTAAACTTTATTCGTCCATTCCAAATTTTTTGTAAGCCCTCGTGGCTTTTGTAACGCTCACGCAGAGTATGGCATTTGAGTGTAACGCTAGGGGGGTAATAATTAGTCATCTTCTGCTGTTTAGTTTCGCGTACGCGAGGCTGGACCTCATGACTAATTATTACACGTCTAGCGTTACACTCAAATGCCATACTTTGCGTGAGCGTTACAAAAGCCACGAGGGTTTACGAAAAATTTGGAATGGACGAATAAAGTTTACAATTTTCTTGCTACCCTCCGGTTACACTATGTACACGCCTTCTGTAACATATTGTATACTGTAAAAAATGTGCAATGTTTTTTCCAACAACGGGAGTGAAAAATGTTTCAACCGCGTAGTTGAACCGGTTTTCCAACTACGCTGTCGAAATCTGATTCAACTCAGTGGTTGGGAAATATTCCATCAACGTAGTTGAAAATTCAATCACGTACTTAGAATTCAACTACATGAATTGAAACAATGTCTGCGGAGAAGTTCGGAAATACTCGCGTCCAATATGTTGGTCATGGAGGTGACGCAACTGGCGTTTTGACCCCTTTTTTGATCATAACTTTTTTGGCGATCCTTGAACGAAATACCAACGATTGCGCCAGAAATAGCATCAAAAAGTACGTCAAAAGGTTTGTACAAGCAGGCACACATTACGTCATAGCTTCTACGGAACTACTCATATATTTAACGTATACCTTTACTAGATGTATTGGCGATGGTCACGAATGTGCTACCGTAAACCGGGTTGAACGTAGCCACTTTTCTGGAAAGAGATTGTAATAGTCGTAACTTCGATGCTATTACACCTAGAAAGACGTGCAAGAGCGCATTTCAAAGCTTAGGATCTCTTCTTCCAAAATATGCCAGCTCATTTGTGATGTAACAGGTTCCATTTACTCTCTCCTCCATTGGAATGTCGTGAAAATTGTCAAGTAAAAATTTCATGTTGCAAAAATTTACCTGAACAACCCAGTAGATCCATTTCTATCTCTTTCCAATGATTTCCTCGTAGTAGGTAATGACGTCCTTTACATTTTGTGCTTTTGCCGATTGAAGTTGGATGTGACACTTATTCAGAAAGACCACTCGAACGAGAACTCGTGATTTCTCGGCTGCCCCGGGTGAATGTGGCCACTTTCTTTCTTACAACTCTCGAGAAAGGAAAAGAGTGGAAGAGAAATCCAAAAACAGCATCTTGGAGGTGACGTCAAGGCGCGTCGAACAAGTACAGATACATATAGGTTTGGTCGAAAAATTGCAATGAAACTCAATTAGAAGCGTCAAAGTGTCCGAAATCAACCCAGACGCCACTCGAGACACAACGGTGCTTGAGACGCCAATGCTAGTTCATAAATTCCAAATTCGCCGCTTGACTCGGGGTTTTGAACTATCAAGATGAATCCAACGGTATTCTCTTCGTGATTCGATGAGCTGAGAGATGTGTTATCCTCATTTTGTTCCAAAAACGAGGCAAAGGGGTAGGAATTCGCTCAGACCGGGTATTATAATCGCGGAAAAGAGTAAAATAACAGGGTGGCCACATTCACCCCGGATGCCGGTGATATTGTAATTTTCTTTGAGTTTATGGACGAATGGACAGTTTAATAACAGTTTCCGCCACAGGTGGCGCTGTAAATAGGTTATTGGCCTGCGTGCCTCGGAATGCGATTTCTAATAGCAATTAATGCTGATTTTGTATTCTTTCAATTCAGAGAGTGATTATTGAATTCGATCTCTACCAGTGCCCGTAGCATTATTTGCGCGATTTTTCAGGTGCTCCCAATTTCCCTCTGTCGTCCCGCCCTTCGAGGCGCGGGATACCTGGCCCTAACCTGATCCGGCCCAAAATAAATGAGGTAAGTGCGGGGTGGGTTTAGTTTTTCAGTTGGATGTTCCAGATTACCCCTGACCCATCTTGCCCCACGTTACATGGCGATCCTGCCATGATCACGGTTGACGCCCGGGAGCGTCCGAAATGTAGCTGCGGATACTGCGCGTGCGCGTGAGAGCATCGACGTGGTACTGCGCGGACTTAGAGTGAATGTCGGGCCCTCGGTGTATGCCGATGATATAATATTATTTGCGTGCGAACCTGCGCGCTTACTCCCGAACACATTGGCCGAGTCTACATAGACGCGCTCACTCCGGGCGCGCGCGCTCTCTCCGCTTGCACTCTCCTCCCAAACACCGAAGTTGGTACCAAAGATGGGATTTGAAAATCTTTTGACGAGTGTTCTCTCCCAATCGGAATATCAGAACGGGTTTGTGCGATGAGAAACGGCCAGTCTATTGCGTAAATCGACCAAAAAATTGATTTGCATCGAATAGAGGTCGGAAAATGAGAGGCATGGTTGTGTCTCATATAAGCATCCCTCAACTTCTCATCAGGTCTCCATCTTGTAAACCATTCAGTAATACTCAGTATTATTTTGGTTATACATTGCTACTTATTCCAAAAGCTGGATAATGAGCTAAAGTGTATGAATTTCTGATTAAGAACACCCCAGATGTCCCAAATTTGCGGAGGAGTGACTCTTGTAACACAAATTTGATCTTTGGTGTACATGGAATAGCTCGATTCTTCTCAACCAGGATCCCGCACACCTTTGCTCATTCCACAGTTTCTGGAGAAAATCTTAATGTAAACCCAAGATAATGTTGAATATTGTCGAATGAGCCACGAGTTGGGAACCTGAGAAGTTGGGGGTGGTGATATTGGGCACATCAATCGACATCCAAGTCTCTCACTTTTCGATCTCTATTAGATGCAAATCAATTTTTTGGTCGATTTACGCGATAAACTGGCCGTTTTTCATCTCAAAAACCCGCGCTAATACTCAAGTTGAGAGAGAGCACTCGTCAAAAGATTCTCAAATCCCATTTTCGGTACCAACTCCGGTGTTTGGGTGGAGACGTGCAAGCGGAGAGAGCGCGCGCGCCCGGAGTGAGCGCGTCTATGTAGACTCGGCCTCTGTCTCAACGAATGACAGCACCCCCCGCCCCCATAGTGCCGCGCATTCGCCTCCGCTTGCGTTCAGTGACCCGTTTGTAAAATACCCCGTCGTGTGGGTACTCGTTGAATACCTCTCGGCGAGTACTTTTCGGGCCACTAGAGGGCACTTCGCCATCGTCGCGCACACCAGCGCCACCTGGCGCCGCGGAACACACCGTGTGGGTACTCGTTGAGAGCCACTCGGCTAGCACTTTTTGGGCCACTAGAGGGCGCTCCGCCATCGTCGCGCATATCAGCGCCACCTGGCGCGCGAGCTCCCTATTGACGCGGAACCCTCCGAGTGGGTACTCGTTGAAAACCTCTTGGCAAGTACTTTTCGGGCTGCTAAAGGGCGCTCCGCCATCGCCACGCACACCAGCGCCACATGGCGCGCGAGCCCCCTATTGACGCGGAACCCCCCGTGTGGGTACTCGTTGAAAACCTCTTGGTGAGTCCTTTCTGGGCCTCTAGAGGGCGCTCTGTCATCGTCGCGCACACCAGCGCCACCTGGCGCGCAAGATCTCTATTGACGCGGAACCCACCGTGTGGGTACTCGTTGGGAACCTCTCGGCAAGTTCTTCTTGGACCGCTAGGGGGTGCTTCGCCATCATCGCGCACACCAGCGCGACCTGGCGCGCGAGCTCTTTTTTGACGCGGACCCCACCGTGTGGGTACTCGTTGGACATGCTTTTGTGGATATTATTTGGGACGATAGAGTGCGCTTCGTCGCCGTGGCACACACTAGCGCCACCACGAGCGCGAGTTTCTCAGTGAGCCAACATCCGTCG
The DNA here is from genome assembly GCA_029851415.1 of Eretmocerus hayati. Taxonomy (NCBI): domain Eukaryota; kingdom Metazoa; phylum Arthropoda; class Insecta; order Hymenoptera; family Aphelinidae; genus Eretmocerus; species Eretmocerus hayati. The sequence continues at coordinate 48,985,521 of CM056744.1, forward strand.
TGTGGGTACTGGTTGGATAGCTCTTGAAGAGTACTTCACATTCGACCATAGGGGGCAGCACTGCCGCTTCACCCTTCGGCGCCATCGATCCCCGGGGGATTCGACTAATATTTACCCCACCATGTGGGTACTCAAACTGATGCCCGTGAAGCACCTGTATCGGTAGTCGTTTCTGTTTTGATGTCGAATGAAGTTACACTGATTCTCCGCCGATTACGTGATTGAACCACGCAATTCGATCTCTGCTAATTTGCTCGTTGCGATGAGTGTTGCGAAAAATTTGTTCCATCGATTGGACCGGTAGAGGACGTCTCCGGAATTTCCGATTTCGTCTTGGAGGCAATATGCTTCGGAGCTTTCGGGTTTTCGGAGAAAATCTCCCGTAGAATCTGCACAACTCTCATCGGATAGATCAGCGGAACATGCTCTCACATCGCGAAGCGAGGTAGAGTAATGTATGAAATGTAGGGCACTGTTCGACTCGCGCGGAATAACTCGAGGAACTGGAACGTTCCCATACCAAATGCGGACGTCTGCGGAGGATACACGACTCTCCGACCCCTTCTGATTACATTGCATGCCATTTTAGTAATAGTAGTGTGAGTAGAGGTGGAGCGGGAGCCCCTTATCCTTATCCTTGCCCAATTTCCCAAGAATTTCCGTTGAGGATTCAAAACCCCCATAAGGAGTCCGCCGGGACAATTGTCTCAGCAGGGTCCGCCAGTGGGTTTTGGGGATCCGTCTATCTCATCGAGGGGGTCAATACCTGAATTATTCCGCGACAAGTTCAGCGTCATCGCATGGGCAGCAAAATGGTCGTTAAGAAACCAACGACGTCAATCCTATCAGAGGGTCAACGGAGGAAGATGACGATCCCACCGGAGATCGCCGAAATACTCGGAAGAGACTCGCGATATGTAGGCGCAGCCAAGCTAGTTGCGAGCCTCAGCTATGAAGAGGTTATGGTCCGCCTGAGCAAACCGAAGCTCAATCTAGGGGGCACTTTTAACGCGACTAGAATCCGTTTGCTACGCTACGACCTCTTGACAATCAACCCTAACGAAAAAGTTCCGTGGGACCCCGCAATCGATGAGCTCCCGAAGGAACCCAGTCCGCTCCTGCCAGCGGCTAGGCGAGCGATACAAGAGATAGCTGGAGCTAAACTGGGTGACGACAGCGAACCGGAAGCAAAATTCGAGTACGAACTGGAGGACCCCGTGGTCGTTACGTCGTCAACTGGGGTCACACAAAGTGCGAACGTGACAACCATGGCCAGCACTTCCGCGACCGCGACTGTAACTAGCTCACACGGGTCATTTGCTACACCGGGTTACGTGATGCCTGTCGGATATCAGAATTTGATTGCCGCTGCCGAATCTTTCCGCCAAATGTGCCAGAACACGCCCTTCGCCGGATGGGCCAACGCGACGCTGCCAAACCCAACCGCGATGGGAGGCTGTGGCATTCTGCCGTTCCTACCTCCGTTCATGCCACTGAATGCTACTTCTACGGCTTCGATACGAGAAGTAAGAGATTCGAAGACAGAACGAGACCAGAGGACGACAGCCGGGAGAAGTAACGACAGCTCGGGTAACGACACTGAATACATCCGCCGACAACGTGATCGGTTGCATTGCCTGCGTGGTAGCCAGACCACCAACCAGGTGCCTTCGAACACGCAAGCTCCACCTATCATCCGGACGCCGGTAGGCACCAGGATTCAGGAGACGTCGCAGGGACCCTATGCTGGTGCCACTCGCCAGCGCCCACGTGGAGATCGCAGAGAACAGGTGAGGAGTACACTGCTAATGCATGGCGAATCAGCGCAGCCAGGCCCTACGCAACAAGCTTCGATGCAGGAGCAAGCTCCGCCCGGAATCCGCCACTCCCAGGCCAAAGACCAAAGCACCCGCCGTGACTGGTTCTCGGGGTAGTCCAGCAGCGACGAATGGGCGATGGAGACACCGGTGTCGAGGAGGTCCCGCTTCAAGGGCAGAGGAGTAGTTTCGAGAGAGCAAAAGCAGTCGGAGCGCATTGTACAAGTGATAAAGACGTTCGCCAGCTGGTGCGACGGTTGAATACATACCGTCTCCTCTCTCCTGGACCAATGATTACTCGAATATAATTCATTGTTACAGCTAGGGCGAGTAACAAGGAGAGATCTCTCCAAGGTGAAGGGGAGAGAGGGAGATGGAACATCAAGAAGCGAGATAGAGTCGCGCGGGACGTAGCTTGTAGCAGACGCTACTAAGCTATTCTTCCCCGCGCTCCCCTCCCTTCGCGTTCCACCATGCCGCCACTGCGCTGCCGTGCCAGCCAGCAGACTACCGTCCTCATGAGTAGTGAGAGCACGTGTCGGAGCTCGCTACAGTCTCCCGTGCTCCGTTTTTCTCTCCCGCACGTAACCTCGTCACCATTTTCTTAGTCGCAGTGCACGCGTGATGACCTGGTGCATTGATCTTGCGACAGGCCCTGCAGACCTGTATCACATTCGACGATCCCGGACTTCGAGGGTGTCCTGACCGTGCCCGGTCAAGCGTGGCCCATATATACTTCTGTCCTCGTGGACATCTCCGTCGTCGCCAAGTCGACCATTCTGTAAGTGCCGATCTTCTTTTTTTTTCTTTTGGTGGTTAGAGGGCAAAATCTGCCTCAAGATCCTTCGGATCCATCCCCAGACACCGGGCTGGTTCAGCTTACGCGGACTACGCATAGCCCTCGCAGGCCATACCAGGCGGGACACGGGTTTGGGTGGAGCCCACCGAGAGGTGGGCCCGGCCGTGTAATATCCCTCTCCCCTTGGTGTCCGATACCTAGGGCATCAGGCAATCAAGAAGGAGATCCACCTGCATCTGCCATCTCATCCCGGAACCGCGTGAGCATTACTTCAGGATGAGCGGCATGTCTCGCACTCGATTGCGAGCGTTCCTCTCCTCCATCTTCTCTCTTCGGCCTCTTGTCGGCATCTTCTATCTTCATTCTTCATTGTATCTCTCTTTCTTCTTTCTTCTCTCTCCTTCCTTCTTTCTCCCCTCTTTCAGGGCATCATATTCCTCCTGGAATCATTTGGGCCTCTTCTATTTTCATTGGCAGACTCACTGTAATTCGCCGGCATCGAGGCGCCTCACTTCCCTCTCTTTCTCCTCCTTGCGGGTCATCACCAGCCTGATGTATCCGGTGACTCCATCCCATGTCTCCTGGTTGCGGAGCAAGTACGGAACGAGATTCTCAGGTGTTAGTTGAGCACCCAGCCATCTTTCCAGCTCGGCGCGCTCTCTCCGGGTGTCGCTGCACTTGAACAGGGCATGTTCGGCGTCGGCCCAGTCGTCCCCGCATGACTGACATGCTGGTGTTGTCCTCTTCTTGAACCTGGTTAGATAGGAGCCGAAGCAACCATGATCGCTCAGTGCCTGAGTCGTCCAGTAGTCCATCTCTCCGAGGGAACGTTTCGCCCACTTGGCTATGTCACGGATCAACCGGTGCGTCCATCTGCCATTCGCGAATGGCGAGTCCCACTCAGTTTGCCACTATTCGAGGGTAATTTCCTCCTCGTTGTCGCAGATGATCTCCTTCATCGTCGGAGTGAGTACTCGTTCGGCTCCGATCACTTTCTGGCGGTCCCAAATCCTCACTCGCTCCGCGACGAGCAAGTGGATGGGCGGGGTACTCGCCAATACGTCAGCCGCATCTCCTGACACGGTGCGGTAGGCACGGATACTCCTCAGGACCGCTAATCGGTGGACAGGCCCCATTTTCTTCTCGATGATGGTCTTCTCTACTCTCTTTCCTCATACGGGCGCACCGTACAGCATGATGGAGGTGGTGACGGTGTTGAGGAGTGCGCGCCTCTTTTCCTTGGGTCCTCCGATATTCGGCATGAGCCGCTGAAGCGCCGCACCGACCCTGCTCGCCTTCTGGGCGGCTTCCTGGATGTGCTTCTTGAACGACAACTCGTCGTCGAGCAATACACCGAGGTATTTTCAGCTCTGTTTTCCGTGGAATCTCTTGCCCGTTGATATAAAACCGGGGTAAGTCGAACTTCCTACGCCTTGTGACCACGATTGCTTCACACTTCTTGACAGCGAGCTCCAGAAGCCTGCTAATCATCCACTCGTAGACTCGGGCCAGCGCTTCGTTCGCGCGTCTACCCAAGAGTTCCTCGTTGTCAGCCCATACTATGAGTCCCGCGTCGTCCGCGGAAGCCACTATTATCATTCCTTCAGGCAGTTCGATAGACAGTAAGCTGTCGCACTGGGTGTTCCAGTTGAACGGCCCGGAAACCGATCCCTGTCCGATTCCGGCGGACAGTACCCGAATCTCTTGTCCCTCGTCGGTGTCGTACACGAGGGTCCTGTTCCGCAGGTAGTCACTCGTGACGGCTAGTAGATAGGGGAGCACTTTACCTGCTCAAGATTGATAAACTCGCTCCCAGCTCACGCAGTTGAATGCGTTCTTTATGTCCAACGAAATGATGGCACAGAATCCTCCTCTTCCTCGGTATGGGTTCCCTACCGACGCTTGAACCCGTTCTTGGATCGCATTGATCGCGTGAACAGTGCTCCGTCCCTTCCGGAACCCGAACTGCATTGGTGATAGCCCACCGCCTTCTTCGTAGGCTTTCTCCACCCTGTTGAGCACCATCCTCTCGTACATTTTCCCGATATTATCGAGCATGCTGAGAGGGCGTTGACCTCCTTGACCCTTAGGTATCAGGACCAGCTTCTGGCGTTTCCACTTGTCCGGGAAAATTCCCACGCTCAGACAGATGTTGAAGAGGTCGAGGAGTAAATCTGGCTTGTATTTGAAGACCAGTTCCAGAGCCTCGTTTGGAATGCCGTCCAGACCAGGGGCCTTGCCGTTTGGCAGCCTCTCCGCCGCTATGAGTAGCTCTTGCATAGTGAAGAGCGGGATGGGGTCTTCGCTCTCCGTAGGGAATGTAACTCTGGGTTCTCTTGCTGGGAAGAGTTCTTCCAGGATGTTGCGCAATGTTGCTGCATCGGTCGGTGCTGGGTTGCCCCTCCGGGGTCGGACCTTTGACATGACCACGCGATATGGCGTGCCCCAGGGGTCTTCGTTAACCATGTCGCACAGTTCACCCCAGCACTTCTCTTTGCTCCTCCGGATAGCTAGAACGAGAGCCTTCTTTGCTTCTTTGTACGCTCTGTCATCTTCCGCCAGCGATGGTCGTTGCAGCTCCCTTGATCGCCATGCGTTCCTCTTTTTCTTATTGCTCGTTCTTCGTAGAGCCTTGGTCTCATCGGAGATCCAGTACCTCGGTTTCCTCCAGAAACATGGTGTTGTCCTGCGAGGCATCGACGCGTTGCAAGCTCTCGTGATGGCGGATGTTACCATCGCCAGAGCCTCGTCCGAGGCGGAGTTCATCGGGAGATCTTCGAGTGTTACTATCGATTCCCGGAATTTTCCCTCGTCCAGCTTCCGTACCTGCCACCCCGTTGGTCGCGGTCTGCGTGTCGTCTGTCTCTGTCTGTCAGTCCTAAGCCGAAACCGAATGTGTCGATGGTCACTCAGTGTTTCCGTGTCCAGAACTTCCCACGATGTCATACGTCTCATGAGCGACGGGCTCATGAACGTCAGGTCGAGGACCGATGACGAATCTCCCTCCCGGGACCGAGTGTCGTGCCGGTAATAGGCGATAACCCCCGTCTCGTTCGCGAGCACTAATCCTCATGCCTCCATGGCATCCGCGAGTATTACCCCCCGTCTATCGCGCGGCCCCCCGCTCCAAGTCGGTTCCATGGAGTTGAAATCCCCCGCGATTATAACTGGGCCCCCCCATTGCCTCACATCCTCTTCTAGGTCGTGGAGCTCGTCTTCAAATTCGTGCGTCTTGAGCGACGGCGAATAGTAGCAGCTGTATACAGCTGTGCCCCCTATGGTCTTTCAAGCATAACCGCGGCCACTAACAGCTGGTCCAGTCTCGCGGATCGCGGGATTCGTGATCTGAATTACAGCGGTCCCCCAGTGATCGAATGTGGATCGGGAGAGTTCGCGCTTCTGACGCGGTTCGGACATGATCAGAACATCGATACCCCCTCCTCTGGCGGCAGTGTGTAGGAGGTCACAAGCGTCCCCGCTTCTCCTGAGGTTGGCTTGGATGAAGTTAGCCATTTCTTCCCCCCCCTGCGTCTATATGTCGCCCTCGCGTTTTGGTAGGCTGTGCAGTTGCTGGAGCCCGATTTGTGGTCAGATCTGGTTCCGATAGCCACGCAGCTGAGGCATTCTGGTTTCTCTTTACAGGTTGCGGCGAGGTGTCCTGTTTCGACGCACTGGGAGCAGAGTTTCGGTTGACGTTCCTCTGCCTTCTCTTTTTTGCAGCCTGAGGCCTTGTGGCCATACTCTAGGCAGTTATAACAGCGTGGGATGCCTCCCTTCTCGCGGATTCTCAATCTGCTCCATCCGACCTTGGGTTCTTCCCAGTCCAGGAGAAGGTGAGCGAGCCTCACTGGGATGGACACAACCGCTGTTTGGATGCCCCGAGAACCGCTTCGCAGGCTCTTGACTATTACTGCTCCATCCTCGTTTTCTGGTAGGGCCTTCGCGAGGTCCTGCTGCACTTTAGTTTTGTCGACATCGTAGTCGAATCCGAGAACCTCGAGGGTCATGCTATTTGCGAGGCAGTGGACAGCCCCTTCTTGCCCGACGACTGGTGTCAGAGCCGCTTCGATGTCTGCGACGTCGGCGCCCTTCCTCAGTTAAATGAGGATTTGTCCTTCCTGTGTCTTGCGGATGCCCGTGACTTTAGAGCCCACTTCTTCATTGAGGTCATCCGTCTTTATCTTGCGCAGCATATCTGCGTGGCTTAACCCACCTTGGTTTGCCGTGACGAGAACGGCGTCGGATTTCGCTCTTCTTGGCTTCATTTTTGCCTTCTTCCCAGCGGTGTCACTTGATCGACCGCTCTTCCTTGCCCTCTTCGTATTCCTTTGAGAGACCACTTCTTGCCAAGGCCCGTCCTGCTTGGGCCTATTAGGAGTCGATGTCGAGCGCGGTGTTTCGAGGGCTCCCGATGGATGTCCGCGTCACGTCCTCTTCGTATCGTGCTGTTTCCCCTGTCACGATTCCGGTTTATTCGCTCCCCTTTCCTGTGTGCCGCCTCCTGACGCGGCTGACCCAGAGGGCTGCGCTCTCCTCTTCATTTTTAGGGTCTTCTCCGCTTCGAGAAGTGTGGTCTCGAAAGCCGCTCTCTTCCCTTTGTCTGCCGTGAGTAGGCCTACGAGAGCGTGGCCAATCTTCTTGAGCTCTTCCATGTCGCCCTGAGTTCCTTCTGGGATGTTGAAGTCAGATTCGGCTACCCCTATGACCAAGTTCAGGTGGTCGAAGAGAAGATGAGTCTTCTCCTCCATCTGTTCTCGGCACATCCTCAAGTCCCTCCATCCTTCCATTAGATCGGGGGCCTTGTCTCCACATCTTTGTTGACTGGCCTTCTCAGGTGTGGGGAACTGATCGATTTCCATATCCTCCGGTGTTTTTTGCCCTTTTTCGAGTCCGCGGTCACAGTCCTTGGATGTCAGGGTGTCTTCTGACTTCTGGGACTCCGTGGTGGTGTTAGAGTCCCCTGAATCCGAACTGGAATCGGCGGTATCGTCTTCCTTGTTCTTGTGTCACGTAAGCTGGATCTTGATCGCGGGGTTTATCTCCATCAGCTTGTCTGCCGTCGCTTGCGCTTCTGCAGCAACCTTCGCGTTCTTCTCTTTTTGGCCTGAGAATGTGAGCTTCGATTGTTTCAGCGTTCTAAGTGCCGGATTTTCTCTCTCCCTCTCTCTCTCTGTTTTTCTAGCAACTGATGCTGTATAAGAGGTGCTTCCTACACCCCTCCTATCTGTAAATATTGTCAATAATGTAAATATACCAAATCCACTCTTGCTAAATTCTAACCACATTTTGCGTCCCTTGGATCTCAGTCATCCTTTATATTCAACCTTAGCAAAAGGTCATATAGATGACCAAGTAAACTGTATTACAAAAATTTCGCTTGACGCCTTTGATCTGCTGTCTCCTGCTAAATCTTGCACTCTAACCTCCACAAATAAACCCTGGGTGACAGCAGATATTCGGTTGTCTATGAAGCGTAGAGATCGTCTGTATCGCAAAGCCACCGAAACAAGATCTCCTATAATCATGCAGCAATATCATCAAGCACGCAGTGAAGTCAAATCGACTTGAGATAGTGCTAAGAATAGCTACATATCTTGCAAACTAAACTCTGCAAAGGATGTAAAGACTCGCTGGCAAGAGTTGCGCAAATTTGGGATCGCCAATAAGCGCAATACCTCACTCTTCACATTTTTCAGCAGTCAAACTTTGAACTCTCATTTTGCCTCTGTGACAAAAGACCTACCTCCCCTGAAAGATGAGGACATAGATAGAATCTGCTCCTCCTCCCTCCCGAGTCATGTTCCTGGGTTTGATTTCTCGTCTATCTCTGAGAATGACGTGGTTCGAGCATTCAATACAGCCAACTCCAAAGGAGCGGGGTCTGACCAACTATCCTCGTCCATGATGATACTGGCATTCCCAGCATTACTTCCTCATCTCACTGGAGTTTTCAATAACTCCCTGCAAACGAGCTATTTTCCCGACGACTGGAAACGTGCCTCGATCATCCCGCTGTCTAAAATCCCGTCTCCGAAGGACCCCAGCGATACACGATCCATTGCGCAGCTTCCTGAGCCTGCAAAACTCTTGGAAAGAGTCGTGCATGAACAACTCATGTCCCATTTGACTATGAACAAGCTCATCGATCCTTCCCAATCTGGTTTTAGAGCTTGCCACTCCACTCAGACAGCTCTCCTGGGTGTTTTGGAAGACGTGCGAAATTCCATCGATAAGCGTATGTTAACTGTTCTCGTCCCTTTTGATTTCTCAAAAGCGTTTGACACGATCCCACACGTTAAACTCCTAGAAAAACTTCGAAATTTTGGTTGTTCTGACCGTGTCATACGGTGGTTTGCCAGTTATCTGAGAAAGCGCTCGCAAGCGGTACGACTAAATAACGGAACTCACGACGAATGGCTACCTATAAATGCAGGAGTTCCCCAGGGCAGCGATCTAGGCCCCCTACTTTTTCTTATATTCATTAACGATCTTCCCAAAATCCTTCGGCATACGTCTCATACGATATATGCAGACGATAGCCAGATCTACTTACACGCCCTTCCAATTGAATTAGTTACAAAACTTGCCCTCATTGCCCAAGATGCGAACGCCGTTGCTCAATGGGCAGCTGATAATGGGCTTAAACTCAACCCTACTAAGACAACGGTGATGATACTTCGGAGTGAGTTCTATACCTCAAAGATCGATTACAATCAGATCCCAACCCTCAACATCATGGGCACTACCGTACCCTACTCAAAATCTATGAAAATTCTAGGTTTTCACATATCACCAAGCCTTGACTGGGAATTTCAGGTTAGAGAAGTATCAAAGAGAGTCCACGGTTCACTTTATTCACTTCGGTCTCTGAGGCACTCACTTTCTCGTGATCTTAGAGAGCAACTTGTTCGAAGCCTTGTGCTGCCAATATTTGATTATGCCGCGCCATTGCTCACCGATCTCAATAAAGGCCAGCAACTCAAACTCCACCGCCTGCATAATGCATGTGTGCGCTTCGTCTATGGGAATATCCCGTGGCGATCGCATGTGACCCCATACCGATTAGCCCTAGGATGGCTATCAGCTCAGCGCCGTAGAGAATACCTGCTCGGTTCCTTAGCTTACTCGGTGATAGATACCGGTTTGCCCGAATATGTCCGTCCTAGATTCCTTCTTACAGCGGAGTTACCATCTTTGAAGCAATCTAAGAGGAGAGACGAGGACACACTAACATATCGAACTCCCCGTACTGAAGCTCAAAACCAATCATTTGCTCTTGCATCATCGAGACTCGTCAATGAGTTACCTTGATTTTGAAATTTCCACACACGAACAGTTTAAACAAGACTTGCTCGACCATCTCATGTCTCTGGATCGTGATGACTGGCTTAAACGTGTGCAACAAGAGCGACTTGAATCAGTCCCACCCGCCATCGCTCACTTGATCTCTTTTCCACCTTCCTGAGCAAAACAAGATGATACTGGCACTCACATTGATGATAAGAGATTCTATTGCACTCATGAATTTGATCCATGCTTCATGGAATGGATAAATTATGAGAACGTGATCAACCGAGTTCCAGTTTACATATTACCTCAAATATTATTGTTACTTCTATTCTTAGCTCATTTCGAATTCACTTAATATTTAATTTCAAGTCTATTCGCAATTTTAGTTAGTCACTAGCAAACCATAGATTAATACCATGGTTCGTTATAACTAAACTCTCAATACCCTGCACCATAATTCGACTGTGACTATGTAGCACTCTGTAATTCGCAATTTGGGCATATGGGAATCTTCCCCCGCCCTCAATAAAACCATCAATCAATCAATCAATCTCTCTCTTTTTTTTTTTTAAGGTGGTTAGAGGGCAAAATCTGCCTCAGGATCCCTCGGATCCGTCTCCAGACACCGGACTGGTTCAGCTTACGGGGACTACGCATAGCCCACGCAGGCTATACCAGGCGGGACACGGGTTTGGGTGGGGCCCACCGAGAGGTGGGCCCGGCCGTGTAATATCCCTCTCCCCTCGATGTCCGATACCTAGGGCATCGGGCAATCAAGAAGGAGATCCACCTGCATCTACCATCTCATCCCGGAACCGCGTGAGCATTACTTCAGGATGAGCGGCATGTCTCGCGCTCGATTGCGAGCGTTCCTCTTCTCCATCTTCTCTCTTCGGCCACTTGTCGGCATCTCCTATCTTCATTCTTCATTGTTCCCTCTCTTTCTTCTTTCTTCTCTCTTCTTTCTTCTTTCTTCCCTCTTCAGTGCATCAGATTCCTCCTGGAATCATTTGGGCCTCTTCTGTTTCGATCGGCAAAGTCACTGTAAATCGCCTGCTTTGAGGCGCCTTACTTCCCTCTCCTTCGCCTCTTTGCGGGTCATCACCAGCTTGATGTATACGGTGAGTCTATCCCATGTCTCCTGGTTGCGGAGCAGGTACGGGACGAGATTCTTAGGTGTTAGTTGAGCACCGTGCCATTCATCCAGCTCGGCGCGCTCTCTCCGGGTGTCGCTGCACTTGAACAGGGCATGTTCGGCGTCATCCCATTCGTCCCCGCATGACTGACATGCTGGGGTCATCCTCTTCTCGAACTTGGTTAGATAGGAACCGAAGCAACCATGATCGCTCAGTGCCTGCGTCGTCCAGTAGTCCATCTCTCCGTGGGTGCGTTCCGCCCACTTGGCTACGTCACGGATCAGCCGGTGCGTCCATCTGCCGTTTGCAAATGGCGAATCCCACTCAGTTTGCCGATGCTCGAGGGTGGTTTCCCTCCCGTTGTCACGGATGATCTCCTTCATCGTCGGAGTGAGTACTCGTTCGGCTCCGATCACTTTCTGGCGGTCCCAGATCCTCACTCGCTCCGTGACGAGCAAGTGGATGGGCGGAGTACTCGCCAATACGTGAGCCGCATTTCCTGACACAGTGCGGTAGGCACGGATACTCCTCAGGGCCGCTCTTCGGTGGACAGGCCTCATTCTCTTCTCGATGATGGTCTTCTCTACTCTCTTCCCCCACACGGGTGCACCGTACAGCATGATGGAGGTAGTGACGGTGTTGAGAAGTGCGCGCCTCTTTTCCTTGGGTCCTCCGATATTCGGCATAAGCCGCTGGAGCGCCGCACCGACCCTGCTCGCCTTCTGGGCGGCTTCCTGGATGTGCTTCTTGAACGACCACTTGTCGTCGAGCCATACACCGAGGTATTTCAGCTCTGTCTTCCGTGGAATCTCTTGCCCGTTGATATAAAAGCGGGGTAAGTCAAACTTCCTACGCCTTGTGACCACGATTGCTTCGCACTCCTTGACAGCGAGCTCACGAAGCCTGCTAATCATCCACTCGTAGACTCGGGCCAGCGCTTCGTTCGCGCGTCTACCCAAGAATTCCTCGTTATCAGCCCATACTATAAGTCCCGCGTCGTCCGCGAAAGCCACTATTATCACTCTTCCTGGCAGTTCGATAGACAGTAAGCTGTCATACTGGGTGTTCCAGTTGAACGGCCCTGAGACCGGTCCCTGTCCGATTCCGGTGGACAGTACCCGAATCTCTTGTCCCTCGTCGGTGTCGTACACGAGGGTCCTGTTCCGCAGGTAGTCACTCGTGACGGCTACTAGATAGGGGGACACTTTACCTGCTTGGGATTGATAGACTCGCTTCCAGCTCGCGCAGTTGAATGCGTTCTTTGTGTCCAACGCAATGATGGCACAGAATCCTCCTCTTCCTTGGTATGGGTTCCCTACCGACGCTTGAACCCGTTCTTGGACCGCCTCGATCGCGTGCACAGTGCTCAAACCCTTCCGGAACCCGAACTGCATTGGTGATAGCCCACCGCCTTCTTCGTAGGCTTTCTCCACCCTGTTGAGCACCATCCTCTCGTACATTTTCCCGATATTGTCGAGCATGCTGAGAGGGCGTTGACCTCCTTGACCCTTAGGTATCAGGACCAGCTTCTGGCGTTTCCACTTGTCCGGGAAAGTTCCCGCGCTCAGACAGATATTGAAGAGGTCGAGGAGTAGATCTGGCTTGTACTTGAAGACCAGTTTCAGAGCCTCGTTTAGGATGCCACCCAGGCCAGGGGCCTTGCCGTTCGGCATTCTCTTCGCCGCTATGAGTAGCTCTTGCATAGTGAAGAGCGGGATGGGGTCTTCGCTCTCCGTAGAGAATGTAACTCTGGGTTCTCCTGCTGGGAAGAGGTCTTCCACGATGGTGCGCAATGTTGCTGCATCGGTCGGTGCTGGGTTGCCCCTCCGGGGTCGGACCTTTGACATGACCACGCGATATGGCGTGCCCCAGGGGTCTTCGTTAACCATGTCGCACAGTTCACCCCAGCACTTCTCTTGGCTCCTTCGGATGGCTAGAACGAGAGCCTTCTTTGCTTCTCTGTACGCTCTGTCATCTTCCGCCAGCGATGGTAGTTGCAGCTTCCTTGATCGCCATGCGGTCCTCCTTTCCTTGTTGCTCGTTCTTCGTAGAGCCTTGATCTCATCGGTGACCCAGTACTCTGGTTTCCTCCAGAAACATGGTGTTGTCCTGCGAGGCATCGACGCGTTGCAAGCTCTCGTTATGGCGGATGTTAACATCGCCACAGCCTCGTCCGAGGCGGAGTTCATCGGGAGATCTTCGACTGTTTCTAGATTCCCGGAATTTTCCCTCGTCCAGCTTCCGTACCTACCACCCCGTTGGTCGCGGTCTGCGTGTCGTCTGTCTCTGTCCGTCAGTCCTAAGTCGGAACCGAATATGTCGATGGTCACTCAGTGTTTCCGTGTCCAGAACTTCCCACGATGTCATACGTCCCATAAGCGACGGGCTCATGAACGTCAGGTCGAGGACCGATGATGAACCTCCCTCCCGGGACCGAGTGTCGTGCCGGTAATAGGTGGTAACCCCCGTCTTGTTCGCGAGCACTAATCCCAATGCCTCTATGGCATCAGCGAGTATTACCCCCCGTCTATCGCACGGCCCCCCGCTCCAAGTCGATTCCATGGAGTTGAAATCCCCCGCGATTATAACTGGGCCCCCCCATTGCCTCACATCCTCTTCTAGGTCGTGGAGCTCGTCTTCAAATTCGTGCGTCTTGAGCGACGGCAAGTAGGAGCAGCTGTATACAGCTGTGCCCCCTATGGTCTTCCGAGCATAACCGCGGCCACTAACAGCTGGTTCAGTCTTGCGGATTTCGGGATTCGTGATCTGAATTACAGCGGTCCCCTAGTGATCGAATGTGGAACGGGAAAGTTCGCGCTTCCGAGGCGGTTCGGAGATGATCAGAACATCGATACCCCCTTCTTTGGCGGCAGTGTGTAGGAGGTCACAAGCGTCCCCGCTTCTCCTGAGGTTGGCTTGGATGAAGTTAGCCATTTCTTCCCCCCCCCTGCGTCTATATGTCGCCCTCGCGTTTTGGTAGGCTGTGCAGTTGCTGGAGCCCGACCTGTCGTCAGATCTGGTTCCGATAGCCGCGCAGCTGAGGCATTTTGGTTTCTCTTTACAGGTAGCGGCGAGGTGTCCTGGTTCACCGCACTGGAAGCAGAGTTTCGGTTGACGTTCCTCTGCCTTCTCTTCTTTGCAGCCTGAGGCCTTGTGGCCATACTCTAGGCAGTTATAGCAGCGTGGGATGCCTCCCTTCTCGCGGATTCTCACTCTGCTCCATCCCACCTTGGGTTCTTTCCAGTCCAGGAGGCGGTGAGCGAGCCTCGCTGGGATGGACACAACCGCTGTTTGGGTGCCTCGGGAGCCGTTTCGCAGGCTCTTGACTATTATGACTCCATCCTCGTTTTCTGGTAGGGCCTCCGCGAGGTCCTTCTGCACTTTAGTTTTGTCGACATCGTAGTCGACTCCGAGAACCTCGAGGGTCATGCTATTTGCGAGGCAGTGGACGGCCCCTTCTTGCCCGACGACTGGTGTCAGAGCCGCTTTGATGGTTGCAGCGTCGGTGCCCTTCCTCAGTTCAATGAGGATTTGTCCTTCCCTTGTCTTGCGGATGCCCGTGACTTCAGAGCCCACTTCTTCATTGAGGTCATCCGTCTTTATCTTGCGCAGCATATCTGCGTAACTTAACCCACCTTGGTTTGCCGTGACGAGAACGGCGTCGGATCTCGCTCTTCTTGGCTTCATCTTTGCCTTCTTTCCAGCGGTGTCACTTGATCGCCCGCTTTTCTCTGCCCTCTTTGTATTTCTCTTAGAAACCACTTCCTGCCAAGGCCCGTCCTGCTTGGGTCTATTAGGAGTCGATGTCGAGCGCGGTGTTTCGAGGGCTCTCGATGGATGTCCGCGTCGCGTCCTCTTCGTATCGTGTTGTTTCCCCTGTCGCGATTCCGGTTTATTCGCCCCCCTCCCCTGTGTGCCGCTTCCCGACGCGGCTGGCCCAGAGGGCTGCGCACTCCTCTTCATTTTTAGGGTCTTCTCCGCTTCGAGATGTGTGGTCTCGAAAGCCGCTCTCTTCCCTTTGTCTGCCGCAAGTAGGCCTTCGAGAGTGTGGCCAATCTTCTTGAGCTCTTCCATGTCGCCCTGAGTTCCTCCTGGGACGTTGGAGGCAGACTCGGCTATCCCTATGACCAAGTTCAGCTGGTCGAGGAGAAGATGAGTCTTCTCCTCCATCTGTTCTCAGCACATTTTCAAGTCTCTCCATCCTTCCATTAGATCGGGGGCCTTCTCTCCACTTCTTTGTCGACTGACCTTCTCAGGTGTGGGGAACCGATCGATGTCCATATCCTCCGGTGTTTTTTGACCTTTTTTGAGTCCGCGGTCATAGTCCTTGGATGTCAGGAAGTCTTCTGACTTCTGGGACTCCGTGGTGGTGTTAGAGTCCTCTGAATCCGAGCTGGAATCGGCGGTATCGTCTCCCTTGTTCTTGTCTTGCGTCAGCTGGATCTTGATCGCGGGGTTGATCTTCATCAGCTCGTCTGCCGCCGCTTGCGCTTCTGCAGCAACCTTCGCGTTCTTCTCTTTTTGGCTCAAGAATGTGAGCTTCGATTGCTTCAACGTTCGCTTATTTACTTCCTCACCCAGACCCTTTCTCTTCCTGCTGTTCGGGGTGAGGTCTACTCCTTCCTGGTGTTGGTCCTTTCCTCCAACTATCTTCGCCAGAGGCGTATTTCCATCGCTTGTAGCTTCACGCGTGAGTCCACCAGCCAAGTGTGCCACTGGTAGCGCGCTTTGCATCGTTGCCCCCCCCCCCCCCAAGATCCGAATGGGGCCCCGCTTTACTTGGGGAATTCTTGCCGTCAATGCTGGACATCTTCTTCTTTCTTCTTTTTCCAGGGCCTGGAATCGCATGCTGGCCTACCCCGGACCAGACCAGCACGGGTGTGGTGTGTTGTGTGATGCGTGTTCTGTATAATGTTGGTATGTCTGTGTAATGCTTGAGCAAGCATAAGTATGGTGCGTGTAGAGTGTAGTGTGTGTGTTAGTGTAAGTGTAGGACTCGGGTCCGGAGGGGCGTCACTCCCTCAAGCTCCAAGTGCAACCCTAAGGTCACACCCAAAGCCCCCTACGGGTTCAATCTCTGTCTCTCTGTCTCTCTCTCTCTCTCTCTTTTTTTTTTTTTTTTTTTAAGGTGGTTGTAGGGCAAATACGCTGCGACGTACGAAGGAGAGGCACCGGTCAGCCAAACACGGCTGACCAGCACCTCCCCAACAGTCCCGGGCTGGAATCCGCATCGATACGGCCATCCGAACCGGGTAAACCCTCTCTTCCTTCTCCGTTGGCGCCGGCCATTGGACAAGGGAGAGATCCACCAACTTACCAATCCGGCCCCGGCACCGCGTGAGCATTACTTCAGGGCCGGCGGCGTCTCGCGCTCAGGATCGAGCGTCTCTCTTCTCACGACTCGCAGGTGTTGTTTCCCTTTCTTCGATCTTCTTCCATCTCTTCATTCTTCATCTTCTTTCTTCTCTCTTCTTTCTTCTCTCTTCCCTCTTCAGTGCATCAGATTCCTCCTGGAATCATTTGGGCCTCTTCTGTTTCAATCGGCAGAGTCACTGTGATTCGCCTGCTTCGAGGCGCCTTACTTCCCTCTCTTTCTCCTCTTTGCGGGTCATCACCAGCTTGATGTATCCGGTGAGTCTATCCCATGTCTCCTGGTTGCGGAGCAAGTACGGGACGAGATTCTCAGGTGTTAGTTGAGCACCCAGCCATTCATCCAGCTCGGCGCGCTCTCTCCGGGTGTTGCTGCACTTGAACAGGGCATGTTCGGCGTCATCCCATTCGTCCCCGCATGACTGACATGCTGGGGTCGTCCTCTTCTTGAACCTGGTTAGATAGGAACCGAAGCAACCATGATCGCTCAGTGCCTGCGTCGTCCAGTAGTCCATCTCTCCGTGGGTGCGTTCCGCCCACTTGGCTACGTCACGGATCAGCCGGTGCGTCCATCTGCCGTTTGCAAATGGCGAATCCCACTCAGTTTGCCAATGCTCCAGGGTGGTTTCCTTCTCGTTGTCGCGGATGATCTCCTTCATCGTCGGAGTGAGTACTCGTTCGGCTCCGATCACTTTCTGGCGGTCCCAGATCCTCACTCGCTCCGCGACGAGCAAGTGGATGGGCGGAGTACTCGCCAATACGTAAGCCGCATCTCCTGACACAGTGCGGTAGGCACGGATACTCCTCAGGGCCGCTCTTCGGTGGACAGGCCCCATTCTCTTCTCGATGATGGTCTTCTCTACTCTCTTTCCCCACACGGGTGCACCGTAGAGCATGATAGAGGTGCTGACGGTGTTGAGAAGTGCGCGCCTCTTTTCCTTGGGTCCTCCGATATTCGGCATCAGCCGTTGAAGCGCCGCACCAACCCTGCTCGCTTTCTGGGCGGCCTCCTGGATGTGCTTCTTGAACGACCACTTGTCGTCAAGCCATACGCCGAGGTATTTCAGCTCTGTCTTGCGTGGGATCTCTTGCCCGTTGATGTAAAAGTGGGGCAAGTCAAACTTCCTGCGTCTTGTGACCACGATTGCTTCGCACTTCTTGACAGCAAGCTCTAGGAGCCTGCTGATCATCCACTCGTAGACTCGGGCCAGCGCCTCGTTTGCGCGTCTACCCAAGAGTTCCTCGTTGTCGGACCAGACTATGAGCCCCGCGTCGTCCGCGAAAGAAACTATTATGACTCCTTCGGGCAGTTCAATAGACAGTAAACTGTCGTACTGGGTGTTCCAGTTGAACGGCCCGGAAACCGATCCCTGTCCAATTCCGGCGGACAGTTCCCGGATCTCTTGTCCCTCGTCGGTGTCGTACACGAGTGTCCTGTTCCGCAGATAGTCACTCGTGATGGCTAGTAGATAGGGCGGCACTTTACCTGCTTGGGATTGATAGACTCGCTCCCAGCTCGCGCAGTTGAACGCGTTCTTTATGTCCAACGCAATAATGGCACAGAATCCTCCTCTTCCTTGGTATGGGTTCCCTACCGACGCTTGAACCCGCTCTTGGACCTCCTCGATCGCGTGCACAGTGCTTCGTCCCTTCCGGAACTCAAACTGCATTGGTGATAGCCCGCCGCTCTCTTCGTAGGCTTTTTCCACCCTGTTGAGCACCATCCTCTCGTACATTTTCCCGATATTGTCGAGCATGCTGAGAGGGCGTTGACCTCCTTGACCTTTAGGTATTAGGACCAGCTTCTGGCGTTTCCACTTATCCGGGAAATTTCCCGCGCTCAGACAGATGTTGAAGAGGTCGAGGAGTAAATCTGGGTTGTATTTGAAGACCAGTTTCAGAGCCTCGTTTGGAATGCCGTCCAGGCCAGGGGCCTTGCCGTTTGGCAGTCTCTTCGCCGCTATGAGTAGCTCTTGCATAGTAAAGAGCGGGATGGGATCTTCGCTCTCGGGAGGGAATGTCACTCTGGGTTCTCCTGCTGGAAAGAGGTCTTCCACGATGCTGCGCAAGGTAGCTGCATCAGTCGGTGCTGGGTTGCCCCTCCGAGGTCGGACCTTGGACATGACCACGCGGTATGGCGTACCCCACGGGTCTCCATTAACCATGTCGCACAATTCACCCCAGCACTTCTCTTTGCTTCTCCGGATGGCTAGAACGAGAGCCTTCTTTGCTTCTCTGTACGCCCTATCATATTCCCCCAGTGATGGTCGTTTTAGTTTCCTTGATCGCCACGCTGTTCTCCTCTTCTTATTGCTCGTTCTTCGTAGGGCTTTTATTTCGTCGGTGATCCAGTACTCTGGTTTCCTCCAAAAGCATGATGTTGTCTTGCGAGGCATCGATGCGTCACAAGCTCTGGTGATGGTGGTCGTCACCATATCCACAGCCTCGTCCGCGGTGATGTTCATCGGGAGATCTTCGGCTGTTCCTATCGATTCCCGGAATTTCCCCTCATCCAGCTTGCGTACCTGCCACCCCGTCGGTCGCGGTCTGTGTGTCGTCTGTCTCTGTCTGTCAGTCCTAAGCCGAAACCGAATATGTCGATGGTCACTCAATGTTTCCGTGTCCAGAACCTCCCACGATGTCATACGTCCCATGAGCGACGGGCTCATGAACGTCAGGTCGAGGACCGAAGACGAACCTCCCTCCCTGGACCGAGTGTCGTATCGGTAGTAGGTGATAACCCCCGTCTCGTTCGCGAGCACTAATCCCACATTGCTTGATTCTGAAGCGAAAGCCCATGTGCCAGACCGAAAGATTTACATCAATGAGATGTTACCCCGTGAAAAAAATAAGGAATATGTTCATTTGAGGCCACTTGCACGGGGCTTAGGCTTCAAATATGTTTGGCACAGCGGTGGACGCTTCTGGGTCAGGCGTAAAAATGGCGAGAGAGCGTATGCGTTCGAGTCCCTCACTGAGCTACAGGTCATTCAAACGGCGTATCGAATAGTCCCAAAACCAACTACTGAGTCATTGGATAGTGCCAGAAATGGCTCTACCATTCCAAATCAGAGTAAAAATTCGACAGCAGCATCGGTGGGGACACCCTGACTAAACACGGCTGCCGGGGAGTCAGAAGGGAGAGGTAGTTCCCTAAAGGCGGGGTTTATCAATCTTAATTCCTTAACGGATAAGATTGAGCATCTGCGCCTGCTTGTTGCTAACGATCCCTCCTACCATCTTTTTGGGGTGGCTGAGTCGAAGCTAGATGAGTATGTGGATGACAGTCTCGTTCAGATACCGGGTTTTTCGCTGTTGAGACAGGATCGCAACAGGGAGGGTGGTGGGGTTGCCTTGTATGTGCGCAATGATTTCAAGGTAGAGAAGCTAATTTCGTCTAAAACTTTTGGCCCAGGGAAACCTGGAGTTCCTGAATTTCTTTTCTGTAGCGTACAGCAGGGTAACTCCCCTCCAACTTTAGTCGTGGTAATTTACAGACCCCCGAAAATCGTCATGCAGAAGGATGACGGTCTGTTTGGCTCGTTACGCCGACTGTGTGGGGATTATAGTCATAAAATTATAATGGGAGATCTGAACGCGGATTTGTTACACTGCTCACCCTGACACCAAGATACTGACTGCACTGACAGAAGAACTTGCCTTGCAGATAGTGCAGCATGGCCCGACTCACCAACACACCCCCAATACATCTCACACATGGATTGACCACATCTACGTAGATGACAATGACATCGTTACTGACTTCCAAAACAGACTCCTGCCCAGTTTCGGCAGGCACTCGGTCATTGACGTCACCATCAACGTCTTCAGTCCCTCTCCGCCAAAAAATTCCTTCACCTACAGGGATTTTCGTAACATCACTCCGGAGATATTGAATGACCGGTTGCTTCGCTGCGACTGGACAGCTCTTGAAAATGCCGAAACCAGTTTGGAAGGAGCAATTCACTGCTTGAATGAAAATTTAAAGACCGTTATAGATGAATTAGCTCCTGAGAAAACTATTAATCCGCGAAAAAATGACGCTCCCTGGATTGGTCCTGAGCTGCGGGTACTCATAAAGGAGCGAGACGCGACGCGCAGGCGCTGGGAGCGGAATCAACGTAACCAGCGCAAGTGTCCTGAGCTTCAAAATGAGTACTTTCGGCTCAGTGAAGAGGTTGACTTGCGCATCGAACGAGAGCGTAACTCCTTCCTTCAAAGTCATCTTTCTGACGCTCTCGATCAACAGAAGAACATCTGGAAGGAAATGCGCAACCTCGGCCTCTTGCCTAAGAGCAAAGAGGAGGAACTTCATGGTTTCACACCGGATGAGTTAAACGCACACTTTGCGGGGGTTTTCCGTTTCGCCCCACGAAAATATTGAAGAAGCAATGGACGATATTGACTCGGCGCCAGAGGAGGGGTTTAAATTTAAGCCCACAAATTTCACTGATGTAGTCCTTGCCATCAAACATTTCTCCTCGCAGGCCCGTGGAGCGGATGGAATACCTCAAAGTGTGATCGTGAAAGCTCTCCCGGCTATTGGTGATCTTATTGTACATATTTTTAACTCCTCTTTCGCTCATAGCATTTTTCCCGAGGCTTGGAAGCAAGCGCAGCTGATCGCATTAAAGAAGACTGCCACTCCATCAACGGTCTCGGATTTCCGTCCCATAGCGCTGCTGTGCTTCCTCTCCAAGGTTTTGGAAAAAATCGCACATGACCAAATCACGGAGTATTTAAAAATTGAGAATCTACTTGATCCCTTCCAAGCTGGTTTCAAGCAACATCACAGTACCCAGACGGCACTGCTCAAGTTGACAGACGACATCAGAGTAGGAATTGACAGAAAGAAGATCACTCTGCTCCTACTGTTCGACTTTAGCAAAGCATTCGATACAATCTCACCATGCAAGCTGCTGAGGAAGCTACGACACCTTGGCTTCTCGAGATCGGCACTCCTGTGGATAAAATCATATTTACAGGGTCGCACCCAACAAATCACTTCTAAAGTAGGTAAATCTGATTGGCTCGAAACCAATCTGGGTGTTCCACAGGGGTCCGTTCTTGGGCCTCTCCTCTTCAGCTTGTATGTGAATGATTTGCCCGGGCTATTGAATGGAAAGTCAGTGAACCATATATTCTACGCAGATGATCTTCAGATCTATCTTCAAGTTGACAAGAAGAACATCAAGGAGGGGATTGCTCGACTGGGAGACATAGGGCGACTCGTTGCTGAATGGGCTAGGAACTCCGACCTGCGCCTCAACGCTGGCAAGACCAAGGCAATCTTTTTCAGTTCCGACCGGAACGTTAGAGACTTGCAACGAATGAACTTGCCAGGGGTTGAGATACAGGATGGAGTATTTGTCCCATTCAGTGATACTGTCGTGAGTCTTGGTGTTACACTTGACAGCGAACTAACGTGGAAACCGCACATCGATCAAGTTACCAAAAAAGTCAACAGAGCCCTATATGGTTTGCGGTTTTTTAGGGCGTGTATCACCAGACCTCTCCGAATTCGCCTAGTCGAGTCACTTGTTCAACCGCATTTGGATTACTGTACGGTCGTGTACCTCGACGCCACGGACGAACAGCGGCAACGGATACAACGACTAAGCAATTCATGTGTGAGATATATTTTTGATCTTAGGAGAGACGAGCATATCACCCCGTTTAGGGAGCGTTTGGGCTGGTTACGTACTGATTCGCGGCGAATGTACTTCGCAGCTCTCTTGATGCATAAGATCATGCACTTAGGAGAACCTGGCTACCTAGCTGCGATGTTTACCAGGTACCAATCTGAACGCCCGCACGTGGTGATGCAGAAGAGCGGACACTCAAAGTTCCCAATATGAGACTTGAATATGGTAGAAGATCTTTCCAGGTTCAATGTGCTCACTTGTGGAACTTTCTCCTTCCGGGCTTTCGGCAAATTCAAAAAATTTCACTTTTTAAAGACGCTCTAAAAGAATTTTTCTTGTCGCAACCCTCCCGGAGGATTGACGTGGACCAGAAACAGTACTTCAATCTCTGATAGGCTTGGGCTCTTTTCAATTAGTCTTTTTCTAGTTTTAGTCGAGTTTTACGTGGCTTACCTGTCACATAACTCTTAAATCTGTGATAGTTTCCGGGCCCATGTCTGTCTTTTTATATGAACTGATGTACCTCGATTAATTAATTACCTAATTTATTTTGACTCGTGCGCATCTCTCGATGCCTTTTCAATGACTAGTCACTTTCTGTGATAAATGAAATTTCCTTGACCAAAATGACAAATTGTATAATACTTATATGTTGATTATGACCGTTATATGTATCTCATTTAATTGTATTTTTACTTTTGCCACCAGGCGAATAAAGGGAATCAATCAATCAATCAATCTCTCTGTGGTGGACGTGGACAAGAGACAATATTTCAATCTTTGATACGTCTGAGCTCTTTTTTCTGGTATTTCATTTTTCTTCTTCTTATATTGAATTGTTAAGTATATGTGACCTTCTGTCACTAGACTGAAGTGCTCTGTGATATGTAATTGGGCTCCTGACTTTTAGAAAACTGTTTAAATTCTAGTTTATTAACATCTGAGTGGATTTCTCGCGCACTCTGTGCAATCTGACTAGTCACAAATTGTGATATATGTATGATGAATCCTTGACTAAATATATACGATTTATAATATATGTATTTCCGACGCGCGTCATATGTAACCATATGCAATCGGATATTTTTTTGTCTACGGACGAATAAAAAGGAATCAATCAATCAATCAATCTCTCTCTCTGTGACCTGCAGTAAATATGATTTCTTCCTCGTGCCCTCCTTGTTACGCGCTCGAGTTCAAATGCGCCTCAAGGTCATTCGACCGCTTGTAAATATCTTTGTAAATATTCATTCTCTTTTCATCACTTTATCAAAGCCTTGGTACTTAAATTAACCTCATGCTTTGGTCGTTTGACCTTTCCCTTATACATAAGTACAGAATAAGAACCCACCGAATATTGAACCAGGCTACGCCTGGGTATGACAGAATACATTCCCTCATATATGGAAGATTTCGTTCGATGGGCAACCGAAAGGCCGTAAAGATGAGGCTGAAGAGTTGCTTGCCTCCGTGAAAGAATGCATAGAAGCGATCGACCTGTTCGACGCGGAGGTCTTAGCAGCCATGCCGAGCATATTGACCGATCGGGCGCGCACGTGGTATCGTACACACCGTAGGGGAATCGCGACCTGGAGGAATTTCAAGCAAGCGTTCCACAATCAGCATGTCGGGCACGTAGACCATCAGGATTTGATGGAAGAGTTATATCGCAGTACGCAGGGGGAAAACGAATAGATCGCGCCGTATCTCACTTGTATCCGCCTCATCGTAGGGCACTCTAAGCATCCGCCGAGCAAAGAAGAAGTTTGTGATATCGTGATACGCAATTTAAGACCGGAAGTCCGCCGATACTTAGAAATTAAGGACAAGAGAACGTTGACGGAGATTCAATACTATGGCAAAGAGTTTGAGAAACAGTTGGAGTGAGACGCGCGATATATAGCTCCGCCATCGCAGGACAAATCCCGCATTCCAGGGCGGCCTACTAAGGCTCGGGTAGCGCTCCAAAGAAGTTGGCTGCCACCGAGTTGTAAGATGCCACCGGACAGGTCGATGGGTTGACTATAGGAAATAAACCCGAAGCGAAGGCAACGGGGTCTAAGCTGCCGCCTGCCACCACCCCAGCAAACCCACCTAACGCTGATGGCGGTCAAAAGGGCAAGGGAAGGGGTAGGAGGGGAAGTAAGACGAACGAAAATGGGGCGAGTGCAGGTGAAGCAGCACAGACCGCTGCAGTGACGACTAATGCCACAAAACCCGCCAGCACTCCCGCCTCCACTCTTCCCGCACTTCTGCCACCTACGCCACCAGCGCCGCAAGCGGAACCGTGAGGTTAGCCCTGGAGATATCCGCCCTACCCATATTGGCAAATGTCAGGGGCGTCTGGGATGCAGAGGAATACGAGGCCTGCGAGCGCTGAGAGTATGCAGAAACATCAGGAACAGTTGACACGGGGGGCGTGGTTCAACTGCAGCAAAACTGGACATCTTTTGCGCGAGTGTCCAACCCGGCAATGTCATACTTGCCACGTTACGGGTCACGCTCCGCACGAATGTCCCAGAAGAAACGAGAGATGCCAAGGTTGCGGCAAGGTTGGGTATTCAGTTTAGACATGCCCAGATTGTAAATGGGCACTGAAGTACTCGGGAAACGGGCCCGCGGGGGCGCAGGGGGGAACCCCTCCTGCTCCCCAAAATTCGAAGTGGAGAGCAAATGCGATGAAGCACTAGTGACGCTTGATGCAGACTCCCTCGCGGCCGAGAGGGAGGTCAACAGCGAGATTGGTAACTTATATCTATCTCGACTGGTAGCAAGCAACTGGACGACTAGCGACGACGATGAAGACAACTGACCTGTATGCCGAAGGAAATCATGCAAATTCCGCCGAATTTGACTTGAATCCGCCTCCGCTAAGGGAATGGCACGAAGTAGAGATGACTCCAGCGATGGGTGCCATACGCAAACACCCACTGACAACGAGAAGAAGCGACGCTGGCGAGGTGGATAAAGGAGTGGACGGGGCAGATAGGGGACAACGTGAGACTGATCACCTCACCGACGTGCCTACAATCGACCTGAAAGCGCCATGCCACGAAGAGGCAGCGGTCGCCGACACACCAAGCCTAGAGGGAACTCGAACGGGGATGCCCCAGCCGACGCCGTCAGGGCGAAAGTGGGAACTTGGAGTCAGGGAGAAATCGCAGATGGACCCGCCGCACAAGCCGCACCTCGTAACTTTGTCGAGGTCATTTTGGGAGGAGAGTCATTCATGGCGTTGTATGATCCTGGAGCGCAAGTCTCCTTCGTCCGGCCAAAAACCGCCAAATTTTATGAGAAACGTTTTTTTCACAAGCGAAGCGTGTTGAGAGGAGCCGTGGGCAAGAACGTCACCCAAGCATTGAGACTGTTGAAGATGAGTCTGGAAATTGATGGACATTCCAGAACCATTGTGATGGGAGCGGTACACGACACGTCGTGCGACATGGTCCCGAGAATGGACTTCATGAACGCGTGGAAATCCGACTCTCGAATTGCCGATAGGCAATGGAGAGTACTCCAATGAGACTACCGAAATCTTTGTAGGTCGCCGAGGAGAAGAACCAGAAAACCGAATATACGCCGAGTGTGTGGGACTGGTCGTAGTAGAGGAGGGAGGTAAAGCCCACCTAGAAGAAGTGGTGCGTGAAACGACCGTCAAGGCAGCGGATAAAGTAGGGCAAACAAATCGTGGTGTTCGTAAAATCGAACTGATCGATTTCACTCCTGTCCGCCATCACCCGCGAAGCCTCTCTCCCAAAATTCTCGAGATTGCTAGGGAGAAGGTCAAAGCCATGTACGGTCTCAAACGTATTCAACCATGTCAGAGTGCTTGGAGCAGTGCTCCAGTGTTGATCAGAAAATCAGATGGTACTTACCATTTCTGTATCGACTATCGGGATTTGAATAAAAATACGAGAAAGGACACGTACCCTCGTCCCAACATAGACTCCATCTTGGATAAGTTGCGGAAGGCGAAGTACCTGTCAAAAATAGACTTAAACAGCGCGTATCATCATATTCCGGTAGCGGAGGAGTGCCAGGAGTATACCTGTTTTATCCTACCGGGCGTTGGCTCTTGGTGCGTCATGCCCTTCGGGCTCTGTAACGCCCTCGCGACCTGGCAGCGCATGATTGATGAAATACTAGGTCCTGAGCTAGATCCCTTTCGATTTTGTGTATTTGGACGATATTATTATAGCAACAGACACGTATGAAGCCCACGAGGAATACCTGAAGATAGTGCTGGAGCGACTCGTGAATGCCAGACTCCAGATAAATCCGGAAGAATGTCAAATTTGCTGTGGCGAGGTGAATTATCTCGGCTTTATCTTGGACTCCGAAGGCCTCCGCCTGGATCCCGAAAAGGTAACGCCCGTACGGGAATTCCGTTCGCTAAGAAACCTGCGACAGATGCGATCGTTCCTGGCGATGGTGACGTGGTACTCAAGATTTATCGACTTCGACGCCGAAAGAAAAGTACCATTACTGAAGCTTCTCCGGAAAGATACGCCATGGTTATGGGGTAAAGCCCAACAGGAAGCGTTCGACGAACTGCAACGGGCCTTGACGAGCGCCTCGGTGCTCGCTAGACCTGATTTTTCAAAGATGTTCGCCAGACCGATGCATCCGCCTATAGCTTGGGAGCCGTGCTGACCCAAGAAGGGGAAGACCCTGAGCACCCTATTGTCTACCTGAGCCGCAGTCTTCCGCCGGCAGAGCAAAATTATACGGTCAGCGAGAGAAAGCTGCTAGCGGTGGTCTGAGCCATCAAAAAGTTACGACCCTACATTGAAGGGTACCAGTTTCAAGTGATAACGGATCACAGTGCCCTGAAATGGCTCCAAATCATCCGACTGGCCGTCTCGCTCGCTGGGCACTGGAACTCCAGAATTGGGATTTCGAGGTGATACACCGGGATGGGAAGCTCGATAAGGTGCCAGATTGCCTTTCGTGGATGAACGAGCCAGAAGACGCCAAAATCGGAGCAGTAGATGCACCAGACGAAGCGGCAAACGCCGTGGACCCAACGGTAACCAAAATCCAATGTTTCGCCGAGGACGCTAAGAAGGATTCCGAATACTTGAAGCTGGCCAAAAAGATATGTGCGAGTCCGGACCAGTTCAAGGATTGGAAGGAGGTGAATGGCTTGATAAATATCATAGCCATAGCACGCTTCTGGATCCAATCACATATCCGGAAGAAAAATGGAGACTTGTCGTGCCAGTCCATAGGAGACGTGACGCTCTAGAGCGAGCTCATTGCCTCGCCTCGTTAGGTCACATGGGCATAGAGAGAACTTATGATCGGCTAGCTCGAGATTGATACTGGCAAGGCATGTATACAGACGCAAGAACGTTCGTGAAAGAGTGTCAATTGTGCCAACGATACAAGATGCCGCAAACAGGTCCGCTTGGCCATATGGGGAACAGAGTAGTCGAATGACCATGGTCCGTCATCTCCGCCGATCTAATGGAATTTCCGTCGAGCAAAGAGGGATTCGAGTACTTCCTGGTCATCCAGGACTTTTTCACACGGTGGGTGGGAGTAGAACCATTTAAACGCGCCGAGAGGAAGGCGGTAGCCGCCGCGATTGAGGAGTTGATCCTTTCTCGATGGGAGACGCCAATGTACTTCCTATCCGACAATGGTAAGGAGTTCGACAACGAAATTGTGGACGCCATGTTGGAAAAACACGGAGTACGTCACGTCAAGACGCCACCATATTGGCCGTCAGCCAAAGTAAAGGGAACGTTTCAATAAAACGCTCAAAACAATGATCTCCTGATTCGTGAAGAATGATCACCGCAATTGGGATGACCACATCCATGAGTTCCGTCATGCGATGAACACGGCCTCGCAATCCACCACCAAAGTCTCGCCGGCGTTTCTCAGTTACGGACGTCACCCCACTCTAGTAAAAAGCCTACGTCGCGAACTGGAGGGTGAGAAATCAATCGAGAACATGGGAACTCAAGATTTGATGGATAGAATGAAACGCCTAGATGCGTTGCGGGAACTAGTCGTTCGCCATAACGCTGAGAGTCGAGAAAAGCAAGCTGAAGGGTGTAACGAGGGTAGGAAGAATTTCACGTGCAGTGTGGGAGATGTAGTGGGAAGGAAAACGCATCTTCTGTCCAACGCCGCAAATCGTATCAACGCCAAGTTAGCCCCAAAATACGAGGGTCCGCTGACCATAGTAGATGTAAACTCTCCGGTCGTTTACGTAATGGAGGGACCCACTGGACAACGGACTGCCCCAACCCACATCTCCCACCTCAAACGTTGAATCCCACCCCGGAAGACTAGCTAGATGCATGAGTAGAAAATCCGCCATCCGCCTCAACGAAGAGTGATGAAAAGTTTTTTTTGTCCTGCTTCCTTGCAGGTATGGCAAAAGATCCGCCTAGAGACCGTAGCTGCTCACCCTGCCCCTGAGGAATTCCGGAGCATCCCGAGACCCGACGACTTGCTAGAGGCAACGACAGTCTGGAGGTCAAAGTTCCAGGAACGTCGGGCTCGCCAGGCGTCTCGAGCGGAGTGGGATTCGTGGACCGCTAACGTCAGACAGTGGTCTGAGCGACGACCACTCCTCGCGAGACACTCCAGAACCTCAGCGAGCAGAACCACCGCAGCCACAGCCGGCGCGAAAAGAGCAACCAGATAGCGGAAACAGCAGCCCACTTACTCCACAAGAAGACAGAGCGTCTCTCAGCATCGGTGGACCGTCGCGCCTCCTAAGAGCGATTCCGTGCGGTTCGATGGTGGAAAGACGCTCGCGAGATAGGAGACGCCGCGTGAGGCCCGAGCCAGTGGGAGCTGAAGCTCCAACTCAGCATTGTCCACCGGCGGCAACCCCTCTCGCAGTGCTCATGGAGGAAGCAAAACCGACCCTAGATTCCGGCTTGGATCCAGTGGCGGACTCCGCTAGAGCTCAGCAGGAGCTGCAAGAATGGTTGGAGCCCAGGGATGCTCCAACTCGGCAGGAAAGAGACCCCAGGCAGTACGAGCGGCCACCATCTCCGCCATCTGTCCGCCGCACCACGACTCCACCGAGACCAGTACCCCGACCGATTCCTCCCCCCGTCCGTGGAGAAGCAGCTGGAGTCGCGGCACCCGATGAATTCCGCGAGCCGGCGCTCATCATCGCTCCGCCGTATTTACCTGCATCAGAACGTTGCGACTTGGAAGATGCAGTAGAGTTGCAGCTGCGGCAGAACTGGAACCCGAAGCTAGGATGGCAGGGATACCTGAATCGGCGGGACGAAGCAGTCAGAGCACTGCGCCCCGACCAGCCCGTCGAATACCCCTAACCTTATCGGGGAAGACGGTCGCGCTCAACTTCGGAGTGGACCCCCGAGATTGCCCTGCAAATTCGCAGGAAACGGGTTCGGTCCCGAGCACACCGCCGCGCCATGGGGCGTGAATGCGAACTTTTGTCCGCCAGAGCCAGGGAGAGCGTTCAGGACAGCACCCCGGAACGTCGGCCTGTCAAGCAGCAGGAACCCATGCTTAGGCCCCACCTGGACTCTAAGCGGCGCCAACGCAATCCGAACCGACAGATGACGGTCGAGGACCACGTGGACCACCCACGGCACGTCGAACGGGTCGACTCGCCAGTTCTGGGACTATACAACCTGGCTGAGAGGAGACCTTCCCCACCCGCCGATGAGGCCTTCCAGGGGGAGGTCCGTCATCTGGCCGAAGAAGCTGCCTGGGTGGCGAGATTGGAAGATCAATCTCCCCGGCCACCGCAACACCACCGACACCGGAGCGACAGAAGCCCGTGCCCAGGAGAGACGTCACCCCGACATCAAGGCCTGGACCAGTACGCAGAGGCACGAGATTCCAGTGGCTGGAAGCATTACCTCTGGACGAGGATGACCCTCCGCCCAACACCTGCTTCCGAAGTTGGAAGCGTGGCCATTGATCAGCATTCTGCCCAGCTCCGAAACCGTGGTTCTACTGTTTCAACTGCGGTTGGCGTCGGGGAGCTGCTCACAACTGTCCGCGCTGCGCCACGGCGTATACGCTGTGGGAGGGTCGCCCCGCACACGAGGCTCGTTTTGGCTCATCTGCGACTGTCACCCACCCGCCACAAGAGCCAGAGGTGCAGACCGCACCCATAGAGATCGAGAGGGTTCGGGAACAGCCCAATCAATCCGCCACTGTCTCCCAACCCCTCTTGACTCCACCACCATCCGCCACGGCGTCAGAACGAGCGAGGGTCATCAAGGTCACCGACTCCACCACCACCCAGCAGCGCAACCAAGGACACCGGAGAGCCCGTGCGGTTCCTAAGCAGGCCACATGGATTGCCACCCGCCCGGGACAACGAAACCGCGGGAACCACAGCGCTGCCCCGGCCGTTCCCGGTGCTACCTCAGGTGAGGCGCTTCGAAACACCAGTCGCAGAGCAACCCGGGGTGGAGTTGGTCTCCACATCAACTCCACACCCACCACCCGCAGCAGTGACACCGATACCAGCCCCAAGAGTAGCACCGAGGACCACGTTGACCGCAGGCTCAGCTACGCCACAGCCCGCCACCACCACTACAACCGTCAACAGCTCGGCTTCGTCCAGCGTAACCATGCCGATTCCGGGTCAGGCACGGCTGATGGCGGTCTCGACCTCCACGGATCATCAAGAGTTCCGGGCGCTGGTCACCGTGGCGGTTACCATGCCGCAGAGTGTGCAAGAACAAATGTATGCGGCTTTCTTTGACAAGATCCGCCGGGCTCAGTAGAGCCGAAGAGAATCCGCCAAGTAAGAGAAAATTTGATATCCTCCTTTTCCAAATACCCGAACCCAGATCCTAGTAGTTAGATTAACCCCCCCCCCCCGCGAGTTAGCTCCGCCACCAATGTATATGGGTGATTCCGCCGCAACAGTGCAGTGAGTAATTTCGAGTCAAAGTACATGGGTGTTTCCGCTATAAAAAGAAATTTTGGGAACTGTGATTTCCTCTGAGTCTATGGACAAATGGACAGTTCAATGCCAGTTCTCGCCACAGATGGCGCTGTAAATAGGTTATTGGCCTGCGTGCCTCGAAATGCGATTTCTAATGGCAATAAATGCTGTTTTGTATTCTTGTAATTCGGAGAGTGATTATTGAATTCGATCTATACCAGTGTCCGTAGCATTATTTGCGCGATTCTTCAGGTACTCCCAATTTCCCCCTGCCGTCCCGCCCTTCGAGGCGCGGATTACCTGGCCCTAACCTGATCCGGCCCAAAACCAAAGAGGTAACTGCGGGGTGGGTTTAGTTTTCCAGGTGGATGTTTCAGATCACCCCTGACCCATCTTGCCCCACGTTACAGATATATATGTTACGTGCGAAGTCTGGAATTACTCCGGGAAGTGCACAACCATGGTTCGTGCAAAGCTCGGTAGATCGGGCTTTCCACAATGCGAGGTGTGCAGAGTTCGATGTATTGGGCTTCGCACAGAGAACTCTGGTGCAAAGTCAGATCCACCAGACTCTGCACAACTCTTGTTGTGCAAAGCTCGATATATTGAGCTTCGCACACGGAATTTGTCTGGGGTCTATGAATCTTCACATGTGAGTCGGGGAACCTCTCGGAATGATCCAAATGATATGAACAGCAGTCACCCTTACGATGGCAATCACTCGATGAGACTGATCCGGGATGTTAGGGAAATGAGACCATGGATGAAAATAGCGCTGATTCAATTGATATCCTGATGAAAATTCACATTGGAACTAGACATGGAGGATCCCATCAAATATGTTAATACAACTTGGGTAACTTCATGGAATGTTGAATCATGTTCAAGGTTACACGAAGGAAAATTTTTGGAATTATTCATTTTTATTATTTCATTCGAACGTGCACAACAGAATTTTTGAAACACGAGAGAAGCCTCGCTAGTTACACTCGATGAAGCTGTGATGAGATTGTGGATATCGTGCAAAGACTTGAATAATCCATAATAAGACAGGGGTCCTTGACTTCCATCACTTTTCCCAGCAGGCAGGGAATCAGCCCAGGAAGTTGGTGTCCTAAGCGCGATATATCCGTGCTCCCTCGGCGTGAATACTCTTTCGGAGACGGAGCGGGGCTCCGTCTGCCGTCGTGAGAAAATATCGGGTGATCGAAGCACGGCCCCGTGCTTGTGCTGTACGTATTATGTGGTTCGGATGAAATTTTGGCATAGCCTCCGGCCGCTCGTCACCGGAGGGCCGAAACAGACTGATCGCGTGCTCGTGAAACCCGAGCTCTTTATAGATCCACGAACTCCTTCAAAAAACATGGCCGCGCGTGACCCCTTATGTGTAGTTACGGATGTTTTCGTGACGGCCGGTAAGAGTCTCGCGTACGCGCGGGACCCGCGTTGCATGAATCCTCTTAAAACGACACGCGCAGTATCTGTATGTAGTTTTTCGCGTGTATATGTGTGTGTATGCCTGTAATAGTCGTAGTCCGATGAGTGTGCTTGTCTCGCGCAGATGCGGCCCCGCGTCGCTCCCTTCCCCCCTTTGCAACAGGGACGCCTGACGAGGTGGAGGGAATGCGACGGTCTACCGATATTCGTCTATCCCTATCCCATTCCACGTGCGAATATACATATATATCTCCTCTCTTCTCTAGACGAGCCCGCGTATATCGGGGTCCCCGTCCAGGTAGATGCGTGTATGTATGTACATCCCATGCGTCTGGTTATGAAACTAATCGCTTTGTGTCGTTCTCGAGGATGACCGCATAGGTATTCCACGTGACACACGTCAATCGGCCCCGTGCGGCCATTCTCGAGAACGACGCGGACGGTTGCATGTTCCCGTGCAAAAGAAAATAATGAAAGAAGTTACTGGTTTGACGTATGCGTCGGGTGAGTGTGTTCTCGATCGTGCGAGAGAGTGTGGGGCCGTTCTTCTCACCTGCGTTCTATTGATCTCTGTTACAGACGTCGTGCTCTTAATGCAGTGCACTTGTTCTATGCTGTCTTCGTTATTCATCAATCTCCATGCCCGATGGGCTCCCCAGCTGCTTGTTGATGCCCTGGCGATGCTCAAGCGTCCGCTCCTGTAGATTCTGCTCGTCCATCTCGGAGTTGGGCATAATGTCGGCCCAGAACTCGTAATCACCCTTGAACAACCTTCTTCCCGCGATCATGACGACGTCGGCCAGTCCGGGGTTCTCATTTCCGTCTAGCACTCGTTCTCGTGGCATCCAGGGAGACTCCATAGGGGCCACACGGGGGACCATCGGTGTTGCCTCTTCTTGCGGATTAAAACCGAGTGCGGCTTCCGTGGCCACGATCTGACACAGCCGTCCAGCTGCATTAACATCTCTCGTTACTGCTGTAGCCGAGCCTCCTCGGCCGCTTCTCGTATGCGTCTTCTTGAGCGCTACTTACGCTCACTGGTTTGCTTTCGCAGGGCCAATACACGCAACACTTCTCGCAATTCACGAGCGTCTTCCACTCGTCCCGTTCTCTCGAACCTCTCCCAGGCGCCAATGTACTCTACATTGTTCTGCATTTCCGAGTGGGCCGTTGCTTCCATGATCACTATATCCGAATCGTTATCATCGGATATTTGAACCACCATCGGAGGATCGTCGTGAGGGAGTTGCTGTGATGAAGTGAGATGATTTAGAACTTGCAGCCCCACGCTTCCAAACGATGGCGCTGGCACAGCGACGTCCCCTCGTTCCCGGTCGCCGCGGGAAAATGGCTGCACTGTTACGATCGGGATGAGTTGTCCGCTTGTAGCGCTGTTCTCTCCAAACGGTGCGGGACAAATGTATTTGATCGTCGTGCCTCCTACCTGGTTAGTGGTCTCTCCCGTTCTTCGTAAATATTCTACAAACCGTTGTTGTTCGGTTTCGCTCATTTCGACCTCCGTCGAGAACGTGCTGTCGCCGGTGGTGGCCGGTCGCACCGAGGATGATCCGGAGTCCTCCGGACCCTCTTCATCGTCACTCGTCCCGAGTCGTCGATCGGTAACTGGTACCACAATGGCCTCGATTTCTTGAATATCCTCCCCCGCGTCCACGAGGAAGTGATCGTCTCGTAGTAGCTCTTCTTCGTCGCGGAGGGCAGGAAGATGCTCGTGATGTATATTACGCCGCAGTCGTTGATCTTCCTTGACGTTGGGGGCAGGAAGCGGCACTTGGGGCGCGTACACTCGCGGTCGTTGTGGACCTTGGGGTGAGCTCGGTGCATAAGCGATGACCTGGGGCTTCGGGCCTCGGCCCTTCAGGTCACGGGCTTGAATGGGCGAGCGGTCGCTCGTCGACAGTGACGCCACTGAGCTGTCCCACGTACGCAGGTCTAGGGCCTCTTCTTCCTCGGGGTTCTGGAAGAACATTGCATCGCATGGCATGGCCTCAGGGGGGTATAGGTCTTCTGGGGCATCCGCTAACGAACGTGATCGTGAACTCATGTTTCGCAATGGTAGATTCGCTTTAAGTTGCCGCAGCGTCACTGATGCCGACGCGCGCGTCGTTAGGCCTGTTGCTGTCCTGCATCGCGTCTCTATCTTAGCGCAGTCACAAATGCTGCGCCTCGGCCCGGTGCGGATGTTCTGGCAGTCAGATTCAAGTTCTATTTTGTCCGCTCGAGAGTTGTAAATTCTCCTGACTCCGTTTCTTCTCATCTTGCAAGTTTTTCGGGTATGTTTGCCGCGTCCTCCCTTGTGAATTCGGGGGCTGTTGTACTGGCAGCTCATGCATGATCGATGGGTTGAGCGCCACTGCGGATGATGATTTACCCGTGTTCCACAGGCCACGGTGGTCGTGGTCAATCCCTTGCGATGTCGTCTGCGTAAATGCTTGGGATACCTTCATGCTTGAACGCCTGTGTGAATCTCAATCCGAATGTGATCTTGAATTTTATGCCCGGCTCCGTATTCTCTCTTCCCCATGGTATGGCCTGCTTGTTCTTGTGGACGATTTTTCCCACTTTACCCCACGTTGGGCCCGCCACTTGATGGAGCTGTGATGAGATTGTGGATATCGTGCAGAAACTTGAATAATTCATGATAAAACAGGGGTTCTCGGCTTCCATCACTTTTCCCAGCAGGCAGGGAATCAGCCCAGGGAGTTGGTGTCCTGAGCGCGATATATCCGTGCTTCCTCGGCGTATTTACTCTTTCAGAGACGGAGCAGGGCTCCCTCTGCCATCGTGACACAGGTGTGGTGAAATAAACAACAATATGTACAAAAGTGAAAAAATATCGAGTGATCGAAGCACGGCCTCGTGCTTGTGCTGTACGTATTATGTGGTTCAAATGAAATTCTGACATAGCCTCCGACCGCTCGTCACCGGAGGCCCGAAACAGACTGATCCCGTGCTCGTGAAATCCAAACCCTTTATAGATCCACGAAACCCCTTCAAAAAATACGGCCGCACGTGACCCTTTATGTGTAAACACGGATGTTTTCGTGACGGCCCGTAAGAGTCTCGCGTACGCGCGGGACCCGCGTCGCATGAATCCTCTTGAAACGACGCGTTCAGTATGTGTATGTAATTTTCCGCGTGTATATGTGTGTGCATGCCTGTAATTGTCGTAGTCTGATGAGTGTGCTTGTCTCGCGCAGATGCGGTCCCGCGTCGCTCTCTCCCCCCCCCCCTCCTTTTGCAACAGGGACGCAGGGGTGTCAAGCGTAGTAGAGTCCCTCCCCTCAAGTCCCTCCAGTCAAGTGCAGAGAGCGTCGCGGCTCGTGGCGAAGGAGGCCCTCCCCTGCGACGCTGCGGTGCGCTCCACACATGACTGGAGGGGCTTGAGGGGAAGGACTCTACCACGCTTGACTGCCCTGCAGGGACGCCTGACGAGGTGGAGGGAATGCGACGGTCTACCGATATTCGTCTATTCCTAAACCGTTCTACGTGCGAATATACATATATATCTCCTCTCTTCTCTAGACGAGCCCGCGTATATCGGGGTCTCCGTCCAGGTAGATGCGTGTATGTATGTACATCCCGTGCGTCTGGTTATGGAACTCATCGCTTCGTGTCGTTCTCGAGGATGACCGCATAGGTATTTCACGTGGCACACGTCACACTAGTATTTTCGACTTTCACGGCGTTATCAATCTCATGGAATCCTTCATGTCCGCTTTTAACGTGAATTGTCATCAAAATGACAAACATCCTCGAATTTTGCGAGTAGTGACTCACTCGGTGACCATCAGAACACCCGCGACGAGATTTTGATAGTCTCCGGCACTCTAGATGAAACTGCCACATCTTCCAACACAATCGAATTGATTTCAGGCATGAAAATCAGTGCTATTTCGATCCATAATTCCGTATCCCGGACTAGTTCTGCTGAGATCGGCCTTGTGAATCTGGTTGCTTGTGCATGATTTGAATCATTACTCGAGAATCTCCGACTCACCTTTGAAGATCACAGATCCCAGACCGATTCTGTGTGCAAAACTCGGTATATCGGGCTTCTACAAGAGTTATGCAGAGTCCAGTGAATCTGACTTTGTACAAGAATTTCATTAGACTCTGCACACCTCGCATTGTGCAGAGCCCGATCCACCGGGCTTCGCACAAACCATAGTTCTGCACTCCCCGGAGTGCACAATTCCGGACTCCGCACGTAAAATATATATAGTCAATAAGTGGCACGAATATGCTGACGCTGCATATGGCTAGGTGAAGAAGTAGAGTCTGTCTGGATGAGTCATCATTGTTTCTTCGTCTGTCGTGAGTGCTGTTAGATTACTGACCTCATAGATTTGATCCTAAATGATGAGTTTCATCACATTTGATTTGGAATATCTAATGAAGCTGAGCGGCAATCTACATCTTCAATCCACGATACTCGATGTCCTAAGCACTACAAGGTTCAAGTTTGGAGTCATTATAAATTCTACACCAATGGGGTTGGATAGTTTGTTGACGATTTTGACTGTTCATACAACAGTTTTGATATATAATGAACTCTTCTAACATACGAGGAACATTAGCTCCGACGATAGAATATGTTTCAGATATGAAAGGCTTTGAGCAGCCTGTGAATGATCTCATCCTGAAACAAGTAGCCGTCGTCCTACTTCATGGAACCATGATACCACTAGTATCTTCCTTCAAAGAACCTTTTCCGTGGGAGAGATTATCTCAGAAGTATGTGAGACAGAATTTATGATTAGAGAGAAATCATCGTGGAATTCCATGGTATTCTGGATGAATTCTCTACCCTGGAATTAGGAATGCGCTCAGTGAAAGTTTACGAGCTGCTAAAACTGTACTACTTGAAGGTTCAATAAATAAGGAATGGTTGAGTCGGTTTGGATTGAATGTCCTAGACGTGATGGAATCAGGACACTTATCCTTGAATTTATTATGGAATCAAAAATATGTAACAGTATGCCCTCATCATCACAAATCTAAGAAAGAGGTTCGTGCTGCTCATAACGTCGAACTGATCAGAAAGTTTCTTTCAACCCACATGATTCAAGACTCTCTAGAAAAAGATTAGGAGAACATAAGTATCGATTGAGTATGAGGCATTGGAACTCATAGGCGTTGGTATTCTTGTAGGTCTGGTAAGCTCATACACGCGGAGGTTGCTATTCGTACAATATACCTATAGTCTATCTGCTCATAGGGATCCTCATTCTCCCGCCACATCACGAGGTGTGAAGTTCAACAGTGAATCTTGCGAACATTCCATGATTTGTACTAATCCATCGATAAGGAATTGTGTGGGTAGTACGCAGCCATTTTGGGACGTCTCCAATGTGAAATATCCCCAGGATTCCTCAATTCGACCATGAATTGACTTCTGTAGGAGCTATGTACCTGATATGCACGAAGGATAGAACATTCCCCCGAGTCTTAGATTTTTCTCCATGTTCTGAATAGTACCGTCCCGGATTATGGATTTACGTGAATCTTTCAATGTATAACAGCACTCTTGAAGGAGGTAGAGGAATCACCATACAATATTTTGAAGACCGGCAGACCTGACAGTGAGAGGATCATTTTATATCCAAATTTAGATTATAGGCAACTCTTCAACGCGGTGTCACAGTTGATGGATGTGGCATCCTTCATCCAATCTGGATTGCATGGTGAGTACCTAGTAGATTTTCAGAACCAAATTGAGTGAAATAATACCTCCCACTCGCAGATGAATCCACTCCTTCATGGTTTTTTTGAGGTCTATCATGCGTGGGTTGTATTCTCAAGCGAGACAGTGGTGAGTGTGAGCGTGGAGCAGGGATAATCGGATCGGAACTCGAGGAAATTGTCATATGAAATTGGAGTATCACGATACCCTTCGGGAATAAGAAAGAATCGCGATTGGGAGTCTGCCACGTTGTTGACTGAGCCAGCCCAACCACACCACGCGGTGGCTCTCATTAGGTTGTAATGGTCCGATGCTCTCATGCGGTGGCACCACGGTCTGTAACGTGAGTTCACACACGCACTCTCTCGTCCGCGAGCTCACGGATGACTTTGGGGCACAAACATGTGTGAGTGACACTCACGCATATTTGCGTCTGTTTGGCGTCCGTGAGCTCATGAACGACAGATTGTGCGCGTAAACTCACGTTACAGGCCGTGGCGTCACCGCACTAGAGCTTCGGACCATTACAACCTAATGCGTGGAACACTCGAAGTACGAGCGCCTGAGTAGCTTGCACGCGAGTAGTATGGGTAGGCTAAGTCCAGACGGGGGAGGCATGGTGGGGGTAGCCCTGTATTAGGGGAGCCCGTCTGGCTGTATGTCTAGTCCAGACAGGGAGACTATATATGTATATACATGTATATATATACCTACCGTTCGCGCTCACTCTCTCACTCTTTTTTTTTTTTTTTTTTTTTTTTTTTTTTTTTTTTTTAAGGTGGTTAGAGGGCAAAATCTGCCTCAGGATCCCTCGGATCCGTCCCCAGACACCGGACTGGTTCAGCTTACGCGGACTACGCATAGCCCACGCAGGCCATACCAGGCGGGACACGGGTTTGGGTGGGGCCCACCGAGAGGTGGGCCCGGCCGTGTAATATCCCTCTCCCCTCGATGTCCGATACCTAGGGCATCGGGCAGTCAAGGAGGAGATCCACCTGCATCTACCATCTCATCCCGGAACCGCGTGAGCATTACTTCGGGATGAGCGGCATGTCTCGCGCTCGATTGCGAGCGTTCCTCTTCTCCATCTTCTCTCTTCGGCCACTTGTCGGCATCTTCTATCTTCATTCCTCATTTTTCCCTCTCTTTCTTCTTTCTCCTCTCTTCTTTCTCCTTTCTTCCCTCTTCAGTGCATCAGATTCCTCCTGGAATCATTTGGGCCTCTTCTGTTGCTCTCTCACTCTCTCTCTCTCTCTCTCTCTCTCTCTTTTTTTTTTTTTAAGGTGGTTAGAGGGCAAAATCTGCCTCAGGATCCCTCGGATCCGTCCCCAGACACCGGACTGGTTCAGCTTACGCGGACTACGCATAGCGCACGCAGGCCATACCAGGCGGGACACGGGTTTGGGTGGGGCCCACCGAGAGGTGGGCCCGGCCGTGTAATATCCCTCTCCCCTCGATGTCCGATACCTAGGGCATCGGGCAATCAAGAAGGAGATCCACCTGCATCTACCATCTCATCCCGGAACCGCGTGAGCATTACTTCAGGATGAGCGGCATGTCTCGCGCTCGATTGCGAGCGTTCCTCTTCTCCATCTTCTCTCTTCGGCCACTTGTCGGCATCTTCTATCTTCACTCTTCATTGTTCCCTCTCTTTCTTCTTTCTTCTCTCTTCTTTCTTCTTTCTTCCCTCTTCAGTGCATCAGATTCCTCCTGGAATCATTTGGGCCTCTTCTGTTTCAATCGGCAGAGTCACTGTAATTCGCCTGCTTCGAGGCGCCTTACTTCCCTCTCTTTCTCCTCTTTGTGGGTCATCACCAGCTTGATGTATCCGGTGAGTCTATCCCATGTCTCCTGGTTGCGGAGTAAGTACGGGACGAGATTCTCAGGTGTTAGTTGAGCACCCAGCCATTCATCCAGCTCGGCGCGCTCTCTCCGGGTGTCGCTGCACTTGAACAGGGCATGTTCGGCGTCATCCCACTCATCCCCGCAAACATCATTCCCTCAGTGTGTGTGCAAATAGAGAAAGAATGCGCTCTCGTAGTATTGCAGAGGGTGTTTCTGATCAATTCCGTGATCACTTTGAGATTTATCACGAAATCGTCCAAACTCTCCTGATAGCAACTCGAAAGATCAGCTTGTCCTTTGTTTCGAACGCTTGCTAGCCCTCTAAAACAACTTTCATCGTGTTTAGCAGGTCAAAATACGTGAGAAATCATAGTCCGGCTACGCTCAAAGCCCGCTGCAAGGTTGCACCATCAAAATCATGTATCTACAAAATCATCAAAAAACGCTAAAAATGCAGTTTTTTAGAAGCTCAGTATTTCGCGGTTTAAAAAAATTCCTGATGTCTAGGTACAAAACTGGTTTCGGATTCGGTTTCTACGTCGAAAAATACACGAAAAAGTCATTGTTTGATCAATGCGCTACTTCTGACCCAATATTTTGTTGTCCAGTGTAATAAGTGTCCCTCCCGAAACGAACAATTTAGCGCTATTTTTACGGTCCTGCTACTAAAGTTATTATTATGGTGGCCAAACCCATCCTCAGCCCAATTCTTGAAAAACGGTTTTCGACGTAAAACTTAACGAGAAATCCGATGAGAATGTCAAATTTGAGATAAAATAGGGCCTAAGGCTTGAAAATTGGGTTTTTCTGAAAAAAACCACTTTTTTGAGGTTATGTTGATCTTTGACGGATCTGAGAGTATTTTTTTCGTAAAATTCAGCTCATTTCACGTCGAAATGTGTGTGTTGGATAATTTTTTTATTGGGTTCCATACTGGTGAGAAATCAATAAAAAAGTTGAAAAATCGAATTTTTCACGAATTTTGAAAACGAAAATAGGCCGCCAAACTCGCGTGGATGACTTTCGGGACCTAAGTCTGTCGGGAAACTGTGCTTTCCATCTTCTTTCATCATGTACAACAGGTACCTAAAGTTACAGAAAAATCCCTGACCCCCCGACACAAAACCTGGCGATATTAAAAAGAATGACTCATATACTTGCATTCAAGTATATCATTTATGTGGCATTTTTGTTGAACCATCACTTTCACTCTTGAAAACACATTTTTGTACTATGTGTATTCATTCTGAGTGAAGTGATTTTTGCAGGAATATTTTCCTCGGTAACTTCTCCTCCAAGCAATCACTCGTATGCACATCTCTACACATCTTTGAGCTATTTTGTCAGTTCCAAGAAGAGGAAACCTGTTCAAATCTGTTTTGATTTTGACACCTAGCTGCCTCTCGTAGGCCAAAGTCATGTATTCATGTTACCGCTGTACCTAAAAGGAGTCATGATGATAGCATCGCCACTACTCATGTTTTAGAATACATTCAGATTGTACACTCAAATTTGACTCTATTTGAGACTCAAAACAGTTCCAGAATTTCATGTGGAGCAACTCGACGAAGACAACTTGTTCCAAAAATTTTGGGATACAAAGTTAATTATTTACTAATAAACAATTAGAAATCAGTGAATACAGATAGAAGCTATGTAGATCTTATTTGAATACATACATTCATGGCATTCCTTGAAATAAAGATGAAATCACACCGCTGGAATACAAATATCTCAACAAACATAATTGGGAGCTCGTGGCATACCCAAGATCCGCTTCCGCTCTCGAAGTCACTCAAGCAAGCTATTCTGAACAAATATTTCAAGGTATTCTTGTTGAAACCATGAAAAGAATGATCAGATTGATCAGAGATAATATAAGGGCACACAAATAACAATGAGATTCTGAATTCCACCAATCAATACATGGTATCATAGAATTTACCATGTAATTTTCCAATTCCAAGTCACAAAAGCTCCACAGCTGGGCAAATTTTCAACAGATCAAAACAAATGGATATGAGATCACCCCTGTAAAATCTAGGGATCTCAGCAAACACAAATTGGAGCTCACTGCAATGTCCACTAATTCACTTTGACTCTAAAATTTACCCGGGCGCTCTATTTGGAC
The DNA here is from genome assembly GCA_029851415.1 of Eretmocerus hayati. Taxonomy (NCBI): domain Eukaryota; kingdom Metazoa; phylum Arthropoda; class Insecta; order Hymenoptera; family Aphelinidae; genus Eretmocerus; species Eretmocerus hayati. The sequence continues at coordinate 49,027,603 of CM056744.1, forward strand.
CAGGCGATTGCAAGATATTCTGGTTCGATCCTAGAGTGGTATGGTGAAATCAATCAAACATGATTCAGAGATCAACTCATGACAATGAGATTCTAAATTTCATCAGTAAATTCTTTGTGGAATGACCATGTAAGTTTTCAATTCCAAGTTTCAAAAACTCCACAACTAACCAGGAGAGTGTTTCAGATCCGGGTCACGGATTTGGCTGAAACTCTGGGAATAGTCTTCTTTTAGTACCAAAAGACGATACCCAAAATTATAAACCCTAACGCTCAAGCGTTTTCCAGCTACAGCCAATAACCTATGCATTACAGTATACCTATATATACTATCTTTTAACATAGGCCCATATGGGCAATGCTAAAGTTTTTTGCTGCAGCTCGGAAATGCTTGAGCGTTAGGGTCTATAATTTTGGATATCTTCTTTTGGTACTAAAAGAAGACTATTTCCAGAGTTTCATCCGAATCCGTGACCCGGATCTGAAACACTCTCCTGGTAAGCCAATTCTCAATAGATTCAAGAAAGTGAATATGAGATCACCCCTCTAAAATACAGGGATCTCAGCAGACAAAAATTGGAGCTTATAGCAATGAACACTCATTCACTTTTGCTCTAAGAGTCACCCGGTTGCGCAATCTGATCTAGGTAATTTCAAGATATTCTAGTTGGAACCTTCAGTAACATGGTGAGATCAATCAAATATGTTCCAGAGGTCAACTCATGACAATAAGATTCTAAATTTTATCACTTCATTCTTTGTAGAGTGGAATCCACCTTGTGACTTTTCAACTTTGAGTCACAAAATCTCCACGACTGAGCTCTAATTCTCAATAGATCTGAATAAATGAATGTGGATTCACCCCTCTATAATACAGGGACTTTAGTAAACACAAATTGAACCTTATTGCAAACTCCAAATATTTACTTCTGCTTTAAGACTTACCCGTGCTCACTATGTGGACCAAGTATTTTGACATATTGTAGTTGAAACATCAAATACATGGGATCATTAGTTTGCTCTGAAATCATCTGAAGGCCTTCACATTATAGGAACATTTTGAAATACCTAGTTTGGTGAGACCGAAAGGTTGTAAACCTATCTGATGAGCTATCTCATGTATCTGTATAGAGAGGGTATTTTTTGGAAGTTTGGTGGATGCATGCCTTTCCTTTCAGTTTATCAATCAAGTGGTTTTTCCTCTGATCTGTATTCAAGTATATAACTTCATCTATATCTTGGGTAATGCTAACTCCACATTCTGTATAAAGATTTCTGATGTCCACGAAAGACAATTTCATACCTCGAAAGGCTTAGATTTGGATGTCAATATCAATAAAGCTTTATTGCCTCGTTAATTACTATTATTGTTAATTATTGAGTCACTTCAAGGCTCAGAATGATTATCACTGTCACTCTCATATATTCACTGCTTTTCAAATCAAGGAGCGAGTAATTGCCCCAAGAAACAGGATTGTCACTCAGATTGTCAATACTTGGATTGGTTCTCCTCATATATGAACAAAATTATTACTATTTTTCATATAGTTTTGCCAACGAATGAATTTTCTGTTCCTGGTTTTCATTATGTGCAAGTCAAATATAAGTACCCTGCGACAACTCACGACATTTCATCATTGTTCATTCAAACAATAACAAGAGCTGGTGTGGGCGGTAGAGGACCTAACCCAACCTTGCCTCGACTCAGCCAAAATCACAGCTCATGCCCTACTGAAAGAGGCCGAGTCGGTGACCGAGACGGTTGACCGAGTCGGTGTACGGAGTCGGTGACTGTTTCAGTTTACCGACTCGGTCACTTCGCATGGAATGGTCCCAAATGCCACGAATCGAACAATAAATGATAAATTATCGTCAGAGGTTAATAGAAAAATTAAAAAAAAATAGAAAAAAACACGCCCGGCTATTTTCACAATTTTGACGCGAGTGGGGTTCGAACCTGCAATCTCTTGATTACGAGTCCAAGCACATGTGCCCGGGGCCAGCGAGACATGATGCGAGAGAATGCTTAGTGAGCGTACTTGGAGTGTGACTTATAGGAAGTACCTAAGATCTGTTTATCATCAGTTTTATCATGAGTTGATCATAAACTCTGGCGCCAGAGCACTGAGTCAAGCCGTAGTTAGGATGGGACTTGGAATATTTCTAGATCTGGCTGCTTGGCCGAGTCGGTTGTATCGTACAAGTCGTATACGATAGGGGGTGGCATGTTCTCTCCAGGGGATGTTACCGAAGACAAAGCGGATGCACGCATTCTGAGCTCGTTGTAGCCGGGTATTTTGCTCATCGGTGAGGTCGTGATATACAAGGCAGGCATAATCAAAGAAGGGGAGAATGAGGGTTTGCACAAGTGACTTACGAAGGGAAAAGATGAGAGCATGTTGAGCGTGGTTGGCGTAGGGATCCAAAGATACGCTGATAGATTGAGGATACATGTTTTTTCCAGTTCAAGTCAGAAGTGACCCATACACCCAGATTCTTTGCCTCTGATACAAATTCTACAGGAGTGCCGTCAATTATTATGGGACGCAGAGACTGCATGTCCAGTGAGCGAAGGTTCTCATTGCTAGCTAGTATCATGACTTTAGTTTTTTTCAAGTTCAAACTGAGCCCGTTAGCTGACGGCCTGGTGTGAATTGCGATCGCATCTCGCTCAACAAGTTCAAGAGCTTCAGTTAGTTCATAACGATAGCAACTCCGGTAGATCTGAGTATCATCGACATAAATCATGTGGTGCGAATAGCGTAGAACCTTAGGCAGGTCATTGATGGGGATGGAAAATAATAGAGGACCTAGTACTGAGCCTTGTGGTACTCCAGCGGTCGTTTTGAGCCAGTCGGAGACAGTACCACCATCATCAATGACTGCTTGACATCTGTCTGCAAGGTACGACAGAAGCCATTGTATTGTATGATCGTCGACTTGGAATGTGCGAAGCTTAGGTATCAGGGTGTTATGAGGAATTTTGTCAAATGCTTTTGAGAAATCAAAAAGGACTAGGATTGTGTACATGGACTTGTCGAACGCTTTACGCACATCGTCAAGCACTCCGAGCAAAGCTGTCTGAGTGCTATGCCTCTCGCGGAAGCTGGCTTGGCACGGGTCTAGAAGTTCATAGTCTTCAAGGAATTTACGTAGTTGGTTTGACATCACTTTTTCTAAGATTTTCGAGCACTGAGACAGCCGAGCTATAGGCCTCAAGTCCGAAAGGTCTGAGAGGCTGTTGGTTTCAGGGATTGGAGTAATGAGAGTTTGTTTCCAGAGGTCCGGGAAGGTTGCATTTGTGATGGAAAGGTTGAAAATGCTGGTGAGAGGATTTAGTACGGCAGGGAAAGATGTTGAAAGATTCCTAACGGTGATATAATCAATGCCAAAGGTCCTCGACTTGGACGACTGGATTAAACGTAGGACTTCTTCCTTACTTGTGGGCGATAGTGAGAAAAGGGGAATACTATTAAGGTTCCTCGGGGGTAGTTGTTGTGGTGACTGGGAAAAGTTGGGAGTAGGTGCAGGGTTTGAAATCGAAGCAAAGTGTGAGTTTATAGCATCAGAAGAAAATGTTTCGAAAGGAGAACAAAAATTAGAAGAGACCATGCCTAGCCCGTTGAGAGTATTCCATAACCTACTTGAACTCTGAGCGGCGGAGATTTGAATGGCATAAAACTGATTCTTAGATGACCGGAGCAACTTCTGAACCTGCGCTCTGGCAAGCCGATACCTTCGCATAGAGTCGGGTGATCCCGTTAAACGTGCCCTTCTGTACAGGGAATCACGCTTTTTCATGAGATTACGGATGTCGTTGTTGACCCAAGGTTTATTTCGGGAAGTGATTCTTTAAGTGCTGAGGGGAGCAGCTATGTCGAGTGCTTCAGTAATGGAATTGTTGAGGGCCAATACTTTCTCATTGATATCACCAGTTGACGGGAACGTTTCAAGTTCATGTGATAAGTCACGTAGATATCGTTCCTGGTTAAAGTTACGGAAATTTTGCTTGACTACTCTCTTCGGCTCTAAGGTGGCCTTATTGAAGCAAAACTTCAGTTCAATTCTGTCATGGCCCACAGTGAATGGCGCATCAGATTTGGAATACGCAAGGACGTGATCGAGTGAACTGATGATAGAAAGGTCAATCGATACCGGTATACTGAGCATAAAATCCAGATTGAGCATAAATCTCGAGAACCAATCAGCGATCAGGAGGGGCGGGGCTTGTTGGCGCGGGCCGTTGGTCGATATTTCGTCGATAAACACGCAATTGTGGGGTTAGAACTCCTGCATTATCGACAGTGGACTAAATTGTATGTACAAGAAGATGATTCGAATTCTCTTATCATACATTCTTCTCGTGTTCTTAGCGATGAGTAATTCTTGGTGTCGAGATAAGAGCAGGACAGCGTAGGTGTTCAAAATTGAACTATCGGCGTTGAAGTTTGAATATCCAGTGTGTACTGGTTACAATGAATTGGTAAGTCAATACTGATGAGTGAATTCCTCGCGGCAATCACTGCTCATGTTATATGATAAACTTAATTCATTATACGACGTCGACTACAGCCTAGGGTAGTTCTATTAAATCACTGAGAGGCAAATCATTTTAGAGATACGTCGATTTACTTCGACTCTGGTATCCACTGATTTCGTAGTTTTTTGTATGGGTATGAATTTACTAGGAGCGGACAGGGGTATTAGAGTTTTCAACAATGGTAAGTGTATTTCAACAAAGGTAAGTGTTTCGAAGCCAGATATCATTTTACCAATCCAAGATCTTATCAGTCAGAAAATTATCTGCATTCAATGAAATCATGTAGTCATTCTCACAAAATCTTGATTTTCAGGTCATTAAATTATCCCTGAAATTCTTCGAAATTTTCTTATCTCGTAGAATGTGAATTTTTCACGATAAAAAAAATCAAATAATGAGACTCGCACCAGGATCGTAAAGTTCCAAGCCGATGAGCTATACGAGTCTAGAATGGTTGGCGCGCTTACTTTTTTGTGAGCTCATTTGTCTCGATCGGTCTGCAAAAAGTCAACAAATCGATATTCGTCTGCAGCTGCAATCATGAGTTTCTCTAACCCCAAATCAGTCAACAACAAAAATGTTAACGGAATGCCGCCGATTAGTGGATCTACTGACAACAATATTAATGTGATGACGTCGAGCAAAGGACCTCACCAGGGATCAAATACGAGTGGCCGCAATGAAATCTACATCATGCCTCGTTTGCAGTTGCTCCCTCATTCTGCAATGAATGCCGTGAGTCGAATTTCGTCATAACAATAGCCAACTCCATTATTTAAGATTGCAACTCTGTCATTCCTGACTTCCAATAATGATTTATCATTATATTTACTGACTTTCATCTTGACTAGAAAACTCAAATCGTTTTCGGAGATGCTATCATCCAGATTGCAACGTTGTAAATATATTTCGGTTTTTGTACGTGATGAGTAGATTGTTCTCATTTTGAATAAGAGAAATGAAGTTTATATTGGCCCTGTCCTCGAATTCCATAGCGTTTACCTAAACGTCGTTCTGAATTATTTTTCAACAGACTGTCAATCCAGAAACTCTCACAACGCAGAATTTGGCTTCAGTGGCTTGCCCGGCTGGTATTATCGATCCATCGACTCTGGCACCGCTGAACTCAGCTGCAGTTGCTCCTGGAAATACTATTCTCAATCGACCAACTATCCAATCCCAGAATCTGATGTCTGCAGCAGCTCCCCACCCTACCATGACCGGGCCAATGTTCCTTACATCGCAGAACTCTTCGGTGTTTCCTTGGTCCGCTCCGTTGATGATGACCCCGCCGGTACTACTTCAAGGGCTTAATGTGAACAGCTGTAGCCAACCTGTCTCCCAGCCACCACCATTATCTCTACCAGTCTTCAATACGTCTACCGTAAGTTGAATTGGGCCAAGAAATTATGCAATGGATCTGTTGTGCGATGATTGATTAATTCCTGGCTTATTTTGATTATGGCGATTCAAACTTTTCCCAGAAACATTTGGATATTAGAAACATCTAGCATCGTGGTCCATGTTTATTTCTCCACATTGTTCAAAACTGAAATGTCATGATATTCGACAACGCATACTCTCCTGCGAATCAAAGTCATTGACTCTTGATTATTTTAGGGCCCTTCGGAGTTCTTTTTACATACATTGCTTGTAGAGATCGATTTTATATACTTAATTGAGGTTTATCAATATCACGAGCTTTTTCTAAACCAACAACGTATGATGCATTTCAGATTGGCAATTCTGCACCAGTGACACTGCAGCAGTGTATTGCGATGTCTCCTGTGGTTGATATACCGGCAGCCTTATCACAAGCTCAAGCACAAGGTTTTAGTTACAGTCCACTTCCCGTCGGCGAATCTCAACTGACAAGCCTAGAGCAGCCGATTTCCCGCCATCAATCAGAGACAATAAACGTGAGTAGATCCTGATTATCGAGCGTGAGCGATGCCAAATCATCATCTCAAACCCAATCATTCGATTAATTGAATATCTTTCTTGGTTGTTTCCCTGAGTGAAAGGGATCTATTATACAATTTCAAAGTAAATCCACACTCATTCAAAAAAATTTTTCAATCATCATCACAAGCTCGAAAAAGATTCTTCTCGTCTCACATTGTTGAAATGAGATAATTTCCAGAAATATTGAGTTCGTATATTTAAACAAATTTACAAGTACTGTGGAGAGAAATGTATCATTCGTGCGTACTCTCAGTATTTTTTATCTTAAATTGAAGGAAAAATCGATAATTTGAAGAGCAACTGCCATTCGAAGTTTTGTAGCTTGCTGGCGGACTGTTCTTACCGACAATTTGAACGGTTAAGAAATTCTATTACGAAACCTGGGAGGGTGATTGATCCCTTAAATCACCAGGTGCTCGAGTCGGAACCAATTCAAATCGCTATGTTTCAACTGAACACCTTCTACTCCACGAATGAGTAGAGTTCTCGCTTAGTCAATTTTAGACAGTAGGGAGTGGTATTTATTGCTGGGAGGGGGCATATTTCCATCAGATTAGATTCGCAATTTTGATGAAAAAACCTTGCGCTGATGGATCTGTTGGACAAGGAGCTGAGATTGTGCTGGTACATGTTGAGAAAGTATTGAGGATGATCATCGAGTTCTTGCTTCTATATTTGGGCTTCCGAGAGCTCGTATGAGATTTTTCGGCTACAGCATCCGATCATTTGCGAATTTCATTGCCTTCGTAGGTTCTAGGATTGGACTTGCCCGATATAATTCTTGATCCAAGCATCCGGTTATCTGAAAATTTGATTGTCTTCCCGGAGTTTGGGATTGATTTTTTCGCAAATGGATTTCAGCCGAAGTCAATTATTTACGGTTTTGATGCCTGGGTTTAAGAAATGGAACATATTCCTATGTTCCATTTTGGCAACCGTTCTTCAACTATCGATTCTGCTTTTGATTTGAGATAAGAAATAACGAGAGTACCCAGGGATAATGAATTTTCCTCCACAGCACTTGTATTGTTCACAATTTCGTCCCATCCCAATATTCTCTTCAACACAGCCCATTTCATTTTGAAGCTTGTTCTAAGATCTACAGAATAAGCTGAGGTGAGTCTTATTTCAATAAAACAGAGCCGAGCTATCTTGATTTTCTCGAAGAGAGATTCATTGATAGTTTACTAGAGGGTGCGCCTAATTTGCTCACACGTCTACAGAAAACCAGTTTTCGTAAATTTGCACTGATTGAGCACAATTGGGGGGGGGGGGGGGAGGGGAGAGCAAAAAATTCCGGAAAGATAAATACTTCCAATTACTCTTATGAGAAACTTTTGTGAAAGTAGTTTTACTGAGAAGGGTATGGAGTGATATGGCAAAACGGATCCACTATTAACATAATTGACTCCGAGAAAAATTCTTCGAAAGTCCCTGGGTCATTTTCCATGGATGTTTTCACATCTATCCCATGCATGATACGCCAGACTATGATCTTTCACACTTGCAATACTGATACTGACCACAAATACTTGGTTATTGGAATAAAAACTCCAGAGTGGGTGGCTTTTTGGGGGGAGAGGGGAGGAGGGAGGCGGGCACTAGTGCCATAACCGTACAAAGACACAAATTTTGCACTATCAGAGGTGTCAAATTTACAAAATTTCGAATTTTCGGCCCATTTTAATGCATGCTTCTAGAATCGTGAATGGAGGCTAGTTCGACGCACTCACCTCATATCCATCATTCCTGCAGGACATCTACATTAGATTTGCATGGGCTCTTCGTATCTTAAAACTATTTCCCTCGAGCCTTGTATGTTCTTATTCCAAACATCCCGTCATTTTCTATCTGAGTATCATTCTGATGGTTTTGATTCATTATTCATCATTTTAGCTAAGAATTACGTCTATTCTCCATGAGATCCGAAAGTTGCTCGGCCACTATTCACACGAGAATTGTCATATCAAACCCAATTCTACAATGTTCAATTCCAAGATTCGTTCGAATAAACTCCTCATACGTTATTGATGTTTCGATGAACGAGTTACGGTACGAATGAATCAAATGTCATACTATTTGGGAAAGTTCAAATTTCGAGAAGGTTAATCAAAGGCAGAAAGATTAGATATGGAAAGAATACGAGTATCTCATGCATTTATCAAACTTAGCCACTCATTCAGAAGAGAATGTGAAGCAACTACGATTCCTAAGATTATGACGTACCGTTAAAATAGTTCGGGTGGCGCGATTTATCAGTATTGATCATGTTATTGGTGGGATCTCACTCAGAATATTTGCCTTAGGATGCTTGTCTGCAAGTTCAATTTTGACTCTGTGCTCGAGAGACATCGGAATTCGGGTAGTGGCATTGTACACTCGTTAGTAATAGCGATCTACCTGGCGGATCACTAGTTAGTAAAGCTGAAACGGCGCTTACACGGATACTCGAGATATCTAGTAATTCAAATTCGGCGCATCACCCAAGACTCGAGCCAGCACGGCTCGCGCCAACAATAGAAAGGGTATGATCGTCTTGACTTCCTATTCTGATGGATTGGCTTGTAAAATTAGATATGTCAACGTGTCTTGCTTCTTTTACTTATAAGTTTGAATCACCCTGACCGAGTTCGACCTTCAAAATACGCTGCTAAAAGTGATTAGCAGAATGCTTTCTCATGGCGTTTTATGATAACAATTTTAACAAAGAAGAAAGTACCGTATATTTTTAGTTTTTCTTTTGAGGAAGCATTTCAGAGAGATTTGGGTCATCTAAAGGAAGGTTTTTCCAACAATATCTATTGTTTGGTTGAGAGAAGATTTTGATACAGTCGGTTTAAAGATGATTAAACTGGAGTTCTTTGTGAAAATTTCCTTCTCCCGGGAGAATCTTCATTTGAATAATGTTTTACGGATTTCATGAAAATTTCGTATCAGCCAATCGATTAAGAATGGCCTATAAGTAAGTCTTTAGGTCTTTAAAATCGAGATAAATGGGTCGTAAAGGATGATACGAGGGAAAAATGAATATTAATTCAAATGTTCTACTATTTTTTGAGTTATTCTTTTGAGGAAGCTTCTTAGAGAGATTCAGGCCATCTATACTGAAGTTTTTTGAACAATATCCAACGTTTGGTTGAGACGGAATTTCGATGCAGTAGGTTTAAAAAGGCTCAAAAAAAAATTTTTCGTGACAATTTCGATTATTTTGAAAATTTGAGATCTGTAGAGATTAAATGACATTTCGGTATTAACCAATCGATAGATCTCGCAGGAAAAATCATAGTTTAGGTCATTAAGATCGAGATAAATGAGCCATACAGGAAGGTAGGAGGAAAAATTGAATATTAAGAAAAATTTTCCTTTACTTTTGAACTATTTGAGTGGGTTTAAAATTTCGGAAAGCCAAAATTTCGGAAAGTCAAATATTTGGAAAGCCAAATCTTCGGAATGCAGGATTTCGGAGAGTTTGAATTTTGGAGAGACAAATATTCGGAATGTAAGATTACGGAAAGCCAAAAATTCGGAATTTAAAATTTCGGAGGAGCAAAAATTCGGAATCGAAAAAGTCGGATGGATAGAGAGATTTGAGCCATCTAGTCTTAGGTTTTTTCGATGATAGTTATTACTTGGTTGAGACAGAATTTGGATGCAATAGGTTTAAAAAGGCTCAAATAGAAATTTTTGGTGAAAATTCTGATTTTTTTGAAGATTTGAGATCTGTAGAGATTAAATGAAATTTCGGTATCAACCAATCGATGAATCTCGCAGAAAGAAAATCATAGTCTAGGTCATTAAGATTGAGATAAATGAGTCATAAAAGAACATAGGAGGAAAAATTGGATATTAAGAAAAATTTTCCTTTATTTTTTAATTTAGTTTTTGGAGGAAGCTTTTTACAAGGATTTGAGCCATCAAGTCTTAGGTTTTTTCGATGATATCTATTACTTGGTTGAGACAGAATTTGGATGCGGTAGGTGTAAAAAGGCTCAAAAAGAAATTTTTGGTGAAAATTTTGATTTTTTTGAAAATTTGAGATTTGTAGAGATTAAATGAAATTTCGGTATCAACCAATCGATGAATCTCGCAGAAAAAAAATCATAGTTTAGGTGACTCAATTTGTTGTGAGAGTGTGTGAGAAAAAGATATTTATGTATTAAAAGTTGAAATTTGAGCACTTTTGGTTGAAAAAGCCCATGGATCAAATTTGACTGGGAGCCGAAAGGTGCCGAATCACTGGGATCTCAGAAATTGGATTCTCTACAACTTTTAGGAAGCCAAAAGTTGATAAGGCGAATAGTAAAAGAGGAAGCGTGTCCGATATAAAACAAGATACATACACACGCAGACACGGAAAATGGGGTGGAAAGATGAGTCTTTGGCAGATTTGGGAGGACATTAGGAGGAAAAGTGTTACCTACAATTGATAGCTTTTGGCGAGAGGGAGAGAATGGTCGTTGGATTTTTTAGTTCAGAGGGATTTTGTTGAAGAATATGTTGATTTTAATGAAAAATTTGATCAAATTTTCGTTGGGGTGAAAACAAAGCTTTCTCTTTAGAGAAAGCAAAATAACTCAAAGGTGGCTCAAAGATTCATCGATTAAATATCAAAAAAGACCGTCCTTGATCGAGTTTCTGCGACTGTGAGACATACCAAAATTTGAATGATCGCTTCTAAAACTTTCTTACGTGCATATTGATATTCTGGAAGTCTAATCGTTACCCGGGAAGTTCTTACTAACTGACATCTGTGTTCTACTCAAGCAAAAAATTTCGTTACTTTTTGACATAGATCGGCGATCCTCCACGGGAAACTCCGAGCAACTCTGAGATATATCAAACAGGATTCGAGAAAGTTATGTACGTGAAGCCTAGCTCTACCGCTGAGATCTCACCGTTCTTTCCACCGTCTTCTCACATGACTCCAGCGATTAGTGGACTGAAAGCAAAATTCAGCGGAGCATCCACGCTTTCGGGGAAAAACCTAAGTAAAGCACAAGGAAATAAACCAAAAACCTCGAAAAAGCCCAACAGTGGAAAGAAATCAGTGGGATTTAGTGATCCCACTGCTGAGATTCCGTCTTCAGCTCCAACAACCGCTCAAACTACCTCTCCTGTCGGTGAATCCCAACCAGGTGGCAGCGGAGTCAGCGACTCTGTAGCGGATGGTTCAGATCCTAAAACCGATAATCCAAAGAAAAGATCGAATAATCCACATGGTCGGAAAGGTGGATTCAAGAGGGCTGAACACGTCATCGATGGATATCTTTTCAAAGTGAATAGCACGGATAAAAAGACTGGTAAAAAGTGAGTACACACTTTCTTATCTCGCGTAGCAAGATAGGCCGACTTTACAACCTTGCGCTGCACGTGCTGCGCGGGAGGCGCACGTGCGCTGCTTTGGATTTCAGGGTTGAAAATTTTACCCATGTACATGAGGATGAATACGGGATACATGCAATTGGTAGATGGTGGTAACCGAGCCAGGAAATTTTTCCAAAGAACCCAAAGACTTCTTGGGTCAGAAGAGCAGGTTACTTCATGCTTTCTCATGAACAAATAGGAGTAAAGAACGGTGGCGTTCGTGCAAACCTTTTAGATTAAGAATCCAGATAAAGCAGCGTCTTTGCGACTCAGTTTTCGGATTGGTGACTCTTGGCTGAGGCTGGCAGGCTTGGCTCGCGCAAAAATTCACCGACTCTATCATTGTAGGTATATTATACGAGACCCATAATATTGATATGGTGGTTCTGGGGTGACATCATTGGGCCGTAAAAACGAGTATCATTTGGTTTTTGACGAACAAATAGCAAGTAACATTGGTGGCGTCGGCACGAGCCTTTTCGGCCAAAAATCTAGGTTAAACAACGTTTTTGTTATTCAGTATCCGGATCAGTAGGTGCTTGGCTGGGGCTGCCAAGCCACCCATTAAGTCGTTTGATATTTGGAACTGGACCAACCTATTACAGGCGGCCATCCATCCGGATACTACCACCGTTGCTGAACTTGAAATTTCGGTCTCAAACGACCCCCCAAAGATTAATTCTAATTTTATTATGAGAAAATATATCGACACTTGTTTTCCTGGTGTAACAATGCCACGCGATGCCCACCACTGATCCATCATTTAGTGGGTCCCGTATTCATAACCATGTGACCGAGTCCACATAGGATAAGCGCGCGACGATCTCTTGCCTATTATATGCCGACAATGCCTATACAGTAGGGTGACACTTATTTTCCGACTTTTCTGTATCGGTGGGGACGCCCCCCAGATTTCAACTTTAGGATAAAATAAAATGAAAGAAATTTTTTTCAGATTTTTCGAGGCAGTTCTAGTACTGCCGCATTACACCTGTATTTTCGAGTTTCAAGGCGTTTCTTCACAGAATTCGTTAATTTTGCATGGCAAGCACTTGCATTTCCAAGAGAATGGAGCAAACCGAATTGGATAACATTGATTGGAAGGGCTTAGGAAATCTTTCCATGCGCGTAGCGATTAGTTTTAGTTCAAAATTCAGCGTCGGAACCGGGCCAGAACGGCACAAATACAGTCCTAAAATCACTTTTTATCGCAGTTTTCGAGTTCTCCTGCGCATGCATGATTTTCTATGGCTCCGAAAGTATTTTCAAACGATAGCCCGTGCGATTTCCTTCAAGATGACCACTGGTACAAGTCAATTTGATGCAATGGAACCGGAGCAGTGGATGATTTTGAATGAGGTGGAGTCAAAGGTCCAAATCCGTGCAAATCGGTCGAGATCATCTGCGATGCTTTTTATCTTGTACAGCGTGTTTCTCTGGTTTCTCTGCGATGATTTGACTTCGCCATTGGGTCATTTTGAAGAAAACTGTCTGAGTTATCGGAGTCAGTAGACCACAAAGTGACGAATTGATGGTGAAATAAAGGAAAATAGACATTTGATAACTTTTATTCGAATAAAAAGCTGTTTTCAACTGTTATGCGTGACTATACTGTAACTCTCCACCACTTCACCACTCCGCAACCTACTTACTTCGATAGCTCAGACGATTCCTTTTGAAATAACCCCTTGGCGAAGTCGAATCGTCGCAGAGAAACCAGAGAAACACGCTGTACAAAATAAAAAGCATCGCAGACGATCTCGACCGATTTGCACGGATTTGCACCTTTGACTTCACCTCATTCAAAATCATCCACTGCTCCGGTTCCATTGCATCAAATTGACTTGTACCAGTGGTCATCTTGAAGGAAATCGCACGGGCTATCGTTTGAAAATACTTTCGGAGCCGAAGAAAATCATGCATGCGCAGGAGAACTTGAAAACTGAGTTGAAAAGTTATTTTAGGACTGTATTTCTGCTATTCTGACCCGGCGCTGAGCCTGAAATTAAACTAAAACTAATCGCTACGCGCGTGAGAAGATTCCCTGAGCCCTCCCAATCAATGTTATCCAATTCGGTTTGCTCCATTCTCTTGAAAATGCAAGTGCTTGCCATGCAAAGTTAACGAATTTTGTGAAAAAACGTCTTAAAACTCGAAAATACAAGTGCAATGCGGCAGTACTAGAACTGCCTCAAAAAATCTGAAGAAAATTTCTTTCATTTTCTTTTATCATAAAGTTGAAATCTGGGGAGCGTCCCTACCGATACAGAAAAGTCGGGAAATAAGTGTCACCCTACTATACAGGAAATGCGCGCTATTGCCTATCCTGTGCGGAGGCGTGACTGTGCTTGTGCCATATAGGCAAGAGCGCGCGCGCGCTTCTTATCTACACTCGGCCTATACATGGGTAATTTTCAATCCCCAGATCCAAAGTAGCGCATCGCTGCGCGAGTCAGCCACACTCATATCTATTCCACTCCTCCGCATTTCGTCTTTGTTTGTTTCGAAGATGCCTTTCTTTGAAATGAAGTTGAAGCACGTGATTGAAGTGCGTTTTAAACAGAAATAGAAAACATACATTACTTCGCACATCTGTTGAGCTTTGTAACAGCCCTTCCTCAAGGAAGATAATAGAAGAACTATAGCCTCTGGAGGGACGATTTTGTATCATATCATAATTTGATAGTACTAACAAAGTAATTGAATTCATTTTTGTGATACCACTCAGGATATTCGTGCGGTTGAAAAGTCGCTTTTCAACCGCACGAATGTACGAAAAAATTCAAAATATCATGTTATCAATCATCCGTGAATTGCTCTGCTCGGGCTCTACTCAATTAACAAAACTCATATAAGATGGAAAGTTCTTAGAGAAATCGATGATTTTGATATACCTATGTATAGGCAGGGACCAATTAAGATATCATTTCGTCTCATATCTCAGGTACTTATTCTGCACCGGTAAAAAGCCAGATGGTCATGTATGCAACGCGAAAGCACAGTTCCATAATGGTGAATATAACACGGACGGTACAGAACACAACTGCATTTTTGAGAACCATGATGGTTCGATTCGAGATTTCGAAGAATATATGAAAACTCTGCTGGCGCAAGATCGAGATATGAATCTCAAATGGTGCCACAAACGGGCTTGTAGAAAGTAACTTATGGCCTCTTCAATTCTGTATTATAATAGTTCGTAAGCGAGAGCAACAAGGTTGATCTCCGCACGAATGCTCGTTCACTCTTCAGGGCGTGTCGAAAATACCAACGCGAATCAATGTATCTCTGAGGGTTGATTAGTAATTCTGATCTTTGCTTGATAACATCATAGTTCTCTCTTTCTCCCGTCTCGCATTTGACTTCAGCGTTTTTGGTCCCCTATTAATCGAAAAAGTCAACTTGATTGAGGATAATGCTTGTATTGTGCTTGATCAGTTTTGAATTTGAGGTGGATGATTAATCTCTTCTTGTGGATTGGTCAAGCAGTTGATTTATTTTTCACAAAACGCCTACGTTTCGCCCATCAAAAATACATGGGCCTCATCAGGGCTAAAAATTGTATAAACATATAGTTCTGGATGTGTCAATTATATAAAAATCTTTTCTAAGTCGTAGGTCAACAATTTTCGTATTTACCTCGTATGCAATAATCAACATTTGATGTCTCAGATGGTGAATGAGACCGTTCTTTCTTTTGTCGTTCATATCATGCGATACTCGTCAATTTACTCATGGTACAAATTTTTTGGATGACATCTAAAATATGTAGATCTAAGGTGAGACGTGGAAATAATCGAGGATGAACCGGAATTTTCTTTTGTGTAAAAACTCACGTGTTATGTATGTTCTTGATCAGCCCGTTCAGCGCTGATGACCGCGCACAGGTGACTAACGAGTGAACAAGATGTTAGGTGTGATGAAGTATGTATGTATGTATGTATGTATGTATGTGCTGTTTGGTGTAAGACGTGAAATCATGATGTAGGAGTTTGGATTTCCCGTCTCACCTCTGTCTTTACATCTTCTAACGCACTTTTGTATGCACTCTTCAAATACATAGTGTCTTGCATTCTATTCAAAGTGTTATCGTGGAATTGTATGTACAGCATCTCTAGAAATTCTCTGCTTTTTTTATTGTATTCATGGTCTAAAATTTGAATATTTTCCCAGTTCATGCTATGTTTGTATTTTGAAGAGTGCATCGCCAGTACTGATTTAGAATCTTCATTTCTGATATCTCTTGCATGTTCCGATGCTCTCACACGTAAGGATCTTTTTGTTTGTCCAACATATGTGGCTTCGCAATCAAGGCAATCGATTTTATAAACAACGTGTGTTTTGTCGAGCGGGTGGACTTTGTCTTTGCCTGTGTCAAATATGTTGAGTCTGCTCTGCGGTATAAAAATTGGAAGTAGTTTATGTTTTTTGAATATGGCTCGAAATCTTTTCTCTAACGGAGGGTGGAATGGCAATATCATTTTCGGGGTGGAATACAATTCTGTTTTGAAAGACTTGGAAGTTTTGGATCTTAGTCGCGGGTCCTTACGGAGCCGAACGAGTCGGTCTTTTATACATTTTTCTGTGAATTCTGATGGATACCCATTTTCTTCCAAGTCTTTCCTAATCAGATTCAAATTTTGGCGGTGAAATTGCTTGTCTGATAATCTTATTGCCTTATCAACTAAATTGTATACTATTGCTCGTTTTTGTTGTATTGGATGGTGCGATGAAAAGTGAATGTATCTGCCGGAGGTGACGGGCTTCCTGTACCAATTGGTTTTGGCTATTTCATTTGGTTTGCGGATTATTTGTATATCAAGAAAACGTATGGAGTTGCTATTATCTTCCCTTTCTATAGTGAAATTCAGGTTTTTATCAAAACTGTTGAAAGTACTTAGCATATTGTGCACGTGATCTTTGTGAACTACGGCAACAGAGTCATCCACGTAACGGTGATAGGACAAAACCTGGTTTTTTAAAATTTCGAGGCAGTGCAGCTCTAATATTTCTACGACTAAGTCGGCAAACCAGGGACTAGAACAAAAGCCCATTGGCGATCCCATGATCTGTCGGTAAAATTTTCCATTGAATTGGAAAAACGCAGAGTTCAACAAGAATCTGATACTATCCAAAAATTCGGCTTTTGACAGTTTTCCACCAAACACTTCTTGACCAATCCACAAGAAGAGATTAATCATCCACCTCAAATTCGAAAAAGTCAACATTTCAGAGTTTTATATGAGTAGTACCGTGGATACTTCGAAATAACGTGTGCCACCTTGTACGAAACTTTGAAACGATTGGGAAAATATTACACAAGTCTTTTCTGATGTATTGGATCGAGTTTTCTCGGCGCAATCATATTATATTTCCAAACCAAGATCTCGTTTGAATACGACCATCAAAGAAAGGGTCATAATATTCCGTCTATATGATGTGGTTTTCCTTTGTATCGACCTTTGTAATGTGAAGCGCCCCGATAAGACTCGTCCAGGACCCGGGCAGGAAAATTCATCAAATATTATTGTTCCGAGAATCTAATTCCACAGCTATAAGAACGAAAAGATCACTGATCATGTGCACCCTGAGCACGTACATTTCATAGCGGGAATTTGACTGAAATTCGACTCACTCCGTATCACTCGATAAAAGTGAATTCGCTCCTTCCCAAGCCTTTCCGTTTTGATTCTTTATCAAAGTTTATCGTTTGACGCAATTCCACGATACCCTACAATATCCAAAAAATTCGCAGAGCAGTTTTCCGCGAAGTCTACTATTATTAAATTTTTTGGACAGGTCCGTGCCCGACTGGATAGACCCTTGAACGCGCGACTACAGAGGTCTTGGGCAACTTTTCCGAATTATGTGACCAAATTGATAACCCAAAACCTCAAGACTTTAGTCCGAACCGTTTGGCGTTCGTATTTAATTTACTGTCAAGAAGTCAGGCCCATGTCATGTTTAAACATGTTACTTTCGTGACTTGCTACCGTGTTTTCCTTGTCATTTTCATGTACCGATGAGTGAAAATATTGATACAGGCAAAACAGTTTTGCCTATGTATGTATTCGTGGCAGTTACGTTCCCAAGAAACGAGGAAATATTCCTCTTATGGAAAAAGAAGGGTTATGGGATCGTTGATGACGAAGTAATCATTTATTCTTGGGAGTCATCATCCATACCCACCGCGAATCAAATTGGCAAGAAAGTCAAAGGTACGGAAACATGGAATATCCCTTCGAGGCATGTTTCGGGGGTATTCTAGATACTATTCACAACTAGGAAAAATCATCAGCTTGGAGTTTCCAAAATAAAATCGATTTTTCCAATTTCCATTCCGTTCATGGAAATGATCACTTGACAGGATTCTCTCCTCACGTTTCTTGGCCTATAAGTGATTCATGAAAGTCTACAGGGTTCACAAATTTGGCGTGGATAAGTTTGATGATTTGAAATATGTGGTCAGAAACTCTGCGAGAGATGCAGTAGCAATGATCAAATTCGATTCGTGTGGGAGAAATACGTTTTTTCCCTGTGACTTCCTTGCGAAACTAGGGATTATACTACAATGGTATCTTGAGAATGTGTCTCATTGACTTTGTTGGTAGCTGCAAACACTGTTGAAATGTACGAGATACACATGAGCAAAGGAATGGGGTGCTGGAGTCTAGGAAGTAGCAGAGCCCAGCGTTCAATGACTCTGAGTCTCGACTGATTCGGGTAATTAGTTCTCTACTCACCGCGGAGAAGACTGCTCCCATCACCAATTCTTCAAAAAAGTTCTTAGATACGCAAGGTTTGGTGATAAGTCCATTGCGTGATTCATTATTATAGGCATGAATTCTTTTATTTCTGCAAAACGAATAGGCTTGCTCACAAGATATTACTCGCAAAATATATGTATGCAGTAACAACGAAAGAATGACATTCGACGCATGGTTGACCGAAAAGCCCAAGTGGACGGAACATTTCGGTAAAACTGCATCGATTCACTCTGGCTTTTTGATCAATCGTAAATTCATTTTTTCCTTAACTGCATACATACAGTACCTTTCATAAATAATGGATCAAGTAGGGTCTCACTAAAACAGTGATATTTCCAATATACTTTGTCGTATGGGAATTTTAAAAAAAGCATCTGAAAGATCACAAAAAAATCTATCGATTCATGCGTTTAAAACATTCCTCATGTACTTTTTGATCGCCCGTAGTCAACGATGAGAATCTAAAAAATTCCTCCTTCAATCAATCACCTACAACTTTGACGGGAGTAATCGGATCACAAAAATTCTTACGGGATCTTGTAGATCTTTCCAAAACCTAAAATTTCCTCTTTTTCAAGTTCTCTCTACGACATTTCCTGTCCAGGTAACGAGCTTGGAAAGAAAACTTTGTATTACATGGACTGCTTATGAGGCTACCGAAGCTGGCGCCTGTTTCGTCTCGCCTTGCTCTACTCTAGCGCAAAAATTCATCAAAAAATATCATGGCACATGATTTCCACGTAAAATAATCTCATCTTTCAGAATATTTGATCAGATTTTGTCTTGAATTGAGGGCAACCCCGATTTCTCAAGTTTTATTGGGAAAATTGTTTCATTTCATGTTTTGTCCTTATAGATCACATTCAAGACAAAATCTGATCAAATATTCTGAAAGATGAGATCATTTTACGTGGAAATCATGTGCCATGATATTTTTTGATGAATTTTTGCGCTAGAGTAAAGCAAGACAAACTGAAACAGGCGCCAGCTTCGGTAGCCTCATAAGCAGTCCATGTGATACAAAGTTTTCTTTCCAAGCTCGTTGCTTGGACAGGAAAGGTCATAGAGAAAACTTTAAAAAGAGGAAGTTGTAGGTTTTGAAAAGATCTACGAGATCTCGTGAGCATTTTTGTGATCTAATCACTTCCGCCAAAGTTGTAGGTGGTTGATTGAAGGTGAAATTTTTTAATTTTTCATCGTTGGCTACGGGCGATCAAAAAGGACGCAATGAATGTTTCAAACACATGAATCGATAGATTTTTTTGTGATCTTTCAGATGCTTTCTTCAAAATTCCCGTACCACAGAGTATATTGGAAATATCACTGTTTTAGTGAGACCCTACTTGATCTATTATTCATGAAAGGTACTGTACATGTTGGAGGTAATGTCTTGTAAGCAGGCCTAGTCACTTTGAGAGAACAAAAAAATTTATGTCTATTATAATAGAATATGCCATGGACTTATCACCAAACCTTGCATATCTAAGAACTTTTTTGAAGAATTGGTGATGGGAGCAGTCTTCTCCACGGTGAGTAGAGAACTAATTACCCGAATCAGTCGAGACTCAGAGTCATTGAACGCTGGGCTCTGCTACTTCCTAGACTCCAGCACCCCATTCCTTTGCTCATGTGTATCTCGTACATTTCAACAGTGTTTGCAGCTACCAACAAAGTCAATAAGACACACTTTTTCAACATACAATTGATGTATAATCTTTAGTTTTGCAAGGAAATCAGAGGAAAAAATGTATTTCTCACATCCAAATCAAATTTGAACATGGCTACTGCACCTGTCACAGTTTCTGACCACATATTTCAAAATATAAAATTCATTAACGCCAAATTTGTGAACCCTGTAGACTTTTATGAATCAATTATAGGCCAAGAAACGTGAGGAGAGCATTCTGTGTAGTGATCATTTCCATAAACGGAATGAAAATTGGAAAAATCGATTTTATGTTGAAAATCCAAAGCGAATCGTCTTAACTGTAGTTGGAAATCATATCTCAAACACCCCCGAAACATACCCCACAGGAATATCCCATGTTCCCGCACCTTGGACTCTTTTGCCTCTATGACTCGCCGTGCACCATGATTCTTTGAACCCATCTATTGTCCAAAGATCGTTAATCTTATTGAGACGTTTTTTCGGTGGACACAAAAATATTCTTTTCTCTGAGAATCCGAAATTTGTAACAAGTTCCATGCCTCGAGAATCAAAAATGCGGGAGAGAATACCAGGAATGACGAATTTGGGTTTCAATTGATCGTAGCGCTAATAAGGGATTTCCGAATATGGAGAGCGTGGTTACCGGGTCATGCCTGTACTCGTACGCGAGTTGATTCGTACTTTCTCAAATGTAAAAACATCCTAGAACATTTGGGGGTAAGATTTGAGGTTGGCAAAATTTTGACCCTCGGATATCGAAATTTCCACGAAACTACTCATATACATACAACTCCCCCTTTTGTCTACCAGTTACTAGGAAAAGTTGACACTTTTTTCGAGCACCGCCTTGCAGAAAATTCTAGTTTTTTGCAAAAACATCTACGATAGAAGAATTTTTTGGCTTGATCGAGTAGAGACAATGTATATTGTCACCCCCGACGAAGAAAAACACTTTCTCATTTGAAAATGCACTGGGAGAACAATGGGAGGCATTTTTCTTTTGTAGGGGCGACAATATGTTCCCAATATCCAATGATTGGTGTACCCAAATATTGCAGACGCATATTTCGGGATTCTATGGCGATTCTTCTTTCGTAGGATTCGAATTACTAATTGCGGAACACTTTCCAGATTTCCTCATTTGGCAACTGATAATCCTTATTGTAATGCCATGGAGGCAAAGTTGAAGAGGTGGCGTAGAGAAATTCATGGTGAAGACAATGTGAAAAATATGGAGGTCATAGACATGAGAGATTTTACAAAATATCTGGACGAAAATAAACACACACTCGACTACATGGTCCAAGATGACATATCAAGCCAACGATCAAAACTGTCGTATGCGTATTTCGAAGTGGATGGTCAGATTCATGTCCTACTATACGATGAAAAGATGGTTAAGCTGTTGAAAACTTCACCAAGATGGTTCATCGATGCTACCTTTAATATCCTTCCGAAAATCAAGGGGGCTCGGCAGTTCTTAACCATCATGTTCGAGGCTTACAAAAAAGTGCGTAATTTTATATGTATAGTAATTTGTCTCTATAGGTTGAGCTCGATAGGCAGAATCTCACCTTTTGCTGTGGCACTTCTCTCATAAGTTATGACAAACATAGTTCTCAATCTGTGATGATTTTTTTTGGAATATTAACAAGAATTAGAGCAGAATCAAATGAGTTAATTACACTAAATCTCGAAAAATAGATCAAGTAATGAATGGAACTTCTTTTGTTGGTCTCGGTATTGTTCGTCCTATTTTCAAGTTACTAGAAGCGTTGGAACTTCTTTTGGATTGCATGGAGAATTTCGATAGTGAATGGATCGAATTCGTTTGTTAATCAATTTGCAAGCTTCCCGCGCAAAACTAGAGAAGTGTCTGGTGAACTATTTATTCTATCCAGCTAATTTTGGTATACCCTACCCTCTTCTCTGTCTCCGAATAACTTATTTTTAGTAACTAGGCAGCTCCCACATCTCTCAAATTTTGAGGCAAATAGAATTGATGATATGCTCAACAATTTCACTAAAAATTATAAGAGATTCCTTGATCACATTTTCCATTCATGTTTCATTTCAGGCTGTACCTGTTTTTTTCTGCGTAATGTCCAGAAGAAAAACCGAGGACTACGTCGCATTATTCAAACTAATAAATTCTCTGTTTGAAGGCCTTGGCGTGCGATACGTTATGACAGATTACGAAAAAGGGTTGCGAAAAGCCTTGAAAAAATCGTTCTTGAATATCAAGCTGTTTGGTTGTTATTTCCATTTCTGTCAGGTACGATTCCATAACATATGTACACTACTCTGACAATGAGTTGGGCTTTTAATTTGAAGAACATCCTATCTAGTTTCCTCTGAGACATCCTGTTCTTCGTCACGTCAGCTTCGAAAAAGTCTTGCTATTCCTCATCCACTGATTTTGGAAATATAGAAATCCCATTCCAGGAAAAACGAATTTCTACGTCATACAATAAAGTTTTTGGAACAGATCCACTCTAGCTCTCCGTTCATGGATCATGGTCTTTCTAGATCTGAATCGACCTTGAACACGTTCACTGCGATGGATCCCACCGCTGGGACCTGGAATTTTCCATTCTCCAATTTTTATCAACTAGTACTGGCTCGGAAAAGACTGCCAACGATGATCAATTATAGTGTATTACTTTGCTCAGACCGAAAACTATGAGATGAAAAAGATGTTCTTCCTATACAGACATACTCGCCAGAATACGGGAAACGGGAGTCCAGTTCATGACCGAAATGATTTCACGATAACACGGCGTCGCAGTAAACGAATTGACTTGAAAAATTATAATTCCATTGTTGACCAAATCATCTTCAATGTTTCTCGAATATCTTCAGAATGATTGCAAACTTGGATATCTATATGAATGAGGTCTCAAATTCCATTGAAATCAATCGAATCATTTGATGAATCATCCATCTTAAAAATATTTTTCTAAGCAATTTACTTTTTTTTCGTAGGCACTGTGGAAGAATGCAATAAAAAAAAAAGCTGCAGTGAGAAGAAATGAGAAAAATAATGCAGCTCGACATTTGGTTTTGAAGAAATTCATGGCTCTAGCATATTTGCCCCATGGGCTGATTAAAGAGACTTTCGATACCTTGGTCGAGCAATGTAAGCTTCTACATGGATCGTACTTTGATAAATGGATAGAATATTTCGGAAGAGAGTGGATAAAGACCGTAACCCCAGAAGGTTTCAGCATAAATGGGTCCAAGCACGCCACTAACAATTATCCAGAATCCTATCACTCTCGAATCACGGCCGGTAACAAACACCCACCAGTGGGAAAATTCGTCAGTGAGTACTCCCAGCATGACTCATGTACATCAGATATTATTCTTCTATCAAACCTTTCCTACTCATGAGTAACTGTAGACTAATGTCAGTGTTTATTACGACTCGCGGAGCGTTTGTATGTAGACACATACCCATATACGTTCAAGTAGTATATCTCGACAAGTCAGTCTAGAAAATAGTGCACGTGAGACTTGCAGTTTTTTTCACTGATCTTTAATACAAAAGTTTATGCAAGTTATTCAAATAGTGCGTTTTCCGAGTTTCAGTCTATGAACAAGATTTGACGGCTGCTCTTTTCGCTGTCTCTTTGAACTCAGAGGAAGAGATCTTTTCAGCATTTTTTGAGGTACTCGCCAAATTGACGCGAACCTCGAGACCTAGAGTAGTTGACTCAGGTGCATCTTCTTTGTACTGACATCAACTATCATATTGAGAAATGATACTACCGTCCCAAAACCGAATGTCTCTAATTTACACGTTGGAATATCGAGTAACTTTTTTGCAATTCTCGGGCCATTTTGATTTTTCGAGAAAAAACTCAATTTCATTCATCTCCGAACGGGTTTCATCAAAATTCGGTATCAATCACTCGATTTAGGGTGACGAAGAAGTATCAATTCAGTTTACTAGAATCTAGATAGATTAATAGCAGAAGAAGATATGAGAAAATTCTGGATATTGAATAAATTGTTTTCGTGGAGGTATATTTTGAGGGTTTCTGAGCAATATCTGAAATTCGGTTGAGATGAAATTTTGATAAAATTGATTACATATGCTTGAAATGGAATTTTTGGTGAGAATTCGATTTTTTCTAGAAATTTCGGTATTAACCAATCGATAAATCAAGCCAGAGAGACCAACCCGAATAGCCGTGGGACTGCGGAAAGGACTATTTTACTATGGAGGTACTATCTTATATCGTTTCTACCTCAAAAAACCTTTAAATCAAATTCGACTGGGAAGGGAGCGCTGCCAAATCACTGGCCTCATCTCACAATGATTTTCTATAACTCCTAGGAAACGAAAATTGGGTCATTGGGATCAGAGAATTAGGTCAAATGAACCGTAGAAGAGAAAACGTGTTGGCGAGAGAACAACGCACACATACATACACAGACACAGAGACAGAGAGATGAGTCCCTCAAAGGTTTTGGAGACCTTCGGGAGGAGAAATGTTACTCATAATCGATAGATTTTGGCGAGAGAAAAAAAATGGTCAAGCATTATGTCGGATATATGGGTAGGGCCAGACAAATCAAGCGACGAATTTTAGGAACAAGTTTTTATTCAAACTAGTTATCACAACGTTAGATACGCGACTGCAGCAAACGTGCATCCATCGCTACGTCAAAAACAAAACAACTGAACTGGTGGCCAAAGCTCGCAAGCAGCGCCACACAATAAAAGGTCGGAGAGAGAGAGAGAGACATAGAAACGGAGGCGTTCAACTCCAACACTCCCTCCCGAATCCGTTTCTCTTGAGATTGAACTCTTATAGAATTATCACAATTAATAGCATATTATAATTTGAAAACATCTCGTCAACATAGGAGAATAATAGATTCTTTTAAGTATATAACATTGAAAAGTATTGGAAAAATTCTTTTCTTGATGCGTAAAAATATATTTTATGGTTTTTGTGAGTTACCTGGAACAGATAAATATAATAGTAATGTTAATCACATCGTTAATTCATGATTGAGTCAGTTATCCTTTTGTGAGTTTCAAAAGTCAAAGGCTTCGTAAAAATATCAGCCAGTTGAAATTTAGATGGAACCCATTTGATTTCAATAAAATTTCTTGAAACACATTCTTTTACATAGTGTTCCTTTACATCTGTCATGTGTCTAAGCCTACTACCACCAGAAACTTTTGCACTTGACTGAGCTGACATATTATCACAGTATAGAGTCATTGGATGAAAAGATGTATTAAGAATAGATCTCAAACTCAATTCTACAGCTATTAGTTCCTGGCAAGTATCACTCATTGCAATGTATTCGGCCTGACAAGTCGACAAAGAAACGTATTTTTGCTTATGAGTTTTCCATGCTATAGTATCGCCATATAACTGTATGAGATACCCACAAGTAGATATAGAATTTTTACAATCAGCAAAGCTAGCATCAGAATAAGCTTGAAGATTATCCTTTTTACTTGAATAAGTCAGTCCTAAGTCTTTGGTACCCTTGAGATATCGAAATACCCTTTCAGCCATTTTCCACTCATTTTCCGTCGGGTTTACTTGATGTCTGCATAGTACATTTACTGCATAGGCAATATCAGGTCTAGTAGTAAGAGCTAAGTATGAGAGACTACCACAAACTTCTCTGTATGGAGCATTTTTCAAATTTTCAGAAATCTGAAGATAAGTTTGATCATTTGATTCTTCGCGCTCTCGTCTTTCTCTGTTAGAAGCTTGAGTTGAAATCATAGGAGTTCTTTGCGGATACATTTGATCAAATTGGAATTTTTCCAGGATTTTGTTGATAAATTTTTCTTGGTTCAAAATTATAATGCCATTCTGTCTATCCCTTTGGATTGATATTCCTAAAAATTCACGAGGTTCTCCTAAATCAGACATTTCGAAAGAGCTTTTCAACTTTGTTTTAACTTCATTCAACTTAGAGAGACAGTTACTTGCCACGATCATGTCGTCTACATAAAGTATAAGGATCAAAAACTTATCTCCCATCCTCCATTTGAAGAGACAAGGTTCTCTGTCATCACTTTCAAGTCCGATTTCATGAGCAACTTCAGTAAATCGTTTGTTCCAACATTTAGGACTAGTGCTATGTCCATAAAGAGCTCTTTTCAGTTTACATACTTTACTCTTCCTAATTTCATCTGAAACCTCAACTCCTTCAGGAATTTCCATGTAAATATCATTTTCTATGTAACCGTTTAAGAAAGCAGTCTTAACATCCAATTGACATACTTCTAAATTGAACTTGTTGATTATAGAGAAAACAGCCCTTACAAGAGATAGGCGAGATACAGGTGCATAGGTTTCTCTTTCATCGTAGTGATTTCTATCTTTGAAACCTCGTATAACAAGTCGAGCTTTGTATTTTATCGTACCATCAGGCAATTCTTTCTTTGTTAAAATCCATCTGCTATCAATTACATTAACTACTCGGCCATTTTGGTCTAATGTAGGTTTATCGACATACTCCCAAACTTCATTTTTTATTAATGAGCTTATCTCGTTTTGAAAAGCAATTTTCCAACAATCCCAGTCTGGAGACTGCAATGCTTCTTGAAAAGATGAGGGGATGTCATTGATTCTAGCTATGAGAGTATACATGAATAGTTTTTGAAATTCAGGCGAATTAATATGAGATATATTTTCAATAGAGATAGTCAAGAGAGATTGACATAAATTTTGCACCAAGTTGGATACTTGTGATGAAGCTGTAATCTGTACTTTACGAGGTCTACCTCGTTTACGTTTCACTATAACTTGTGTCTTTGATTTCTCATTCGTAACTGACGGATCAGAAGTTTGTATATGTTTTTCATTTTCAATTCCAAAATCAAGAAAATATTTTTGCTCATCGATTTTCTCAGTAATTTCAGGCCAATCTTTGATGGAGGTTTTTCCATATAAGTCGCCATAAACAAGTTTCTCATTGAAACGAGCATGCCTACTTTCATAGTATTTACCTTCTTCTGGTTTCAAAAATAAATATCCTGTAGGGGTATACCCAACTAAAACTACTCTCCTAGCTAAGCTTCTGAATTTCGGACCAGTTTTCTTCTGAACTTTAACAAAAGCAATAGAACCAAATCTCTTTATCTGAGAGACATCAAAACTATGATTTGGAGAGAATTTTTGCATTGGAGTAATCATATTATTGGACTTATGTGGCGTTCTGTTGTAAGCATAAACTGCAGCACTCAACGCGAGATCCCACATATTTTCTGGCAATTTAGAATCGTACATGTAACATCGTACTTTCTTTTGGATAGTCTGATTGAATCTTTCAGATGTTCCATTATGCTCAGGCGTGTATGGGCAAGCTAACTGCAATTCTGCTCCAAACTTGTCTAGTACTACGATAGTATATCCACCTAAATATTCACCACCTTGGTCAACTCGTAAGTAACAAAATTTGGCATCGTAACCTAGTAAATTTCGAGTACTTCTAATGAAAAGTTCAAGACAGTGTCCTGTTTCTGACTTTGATTTCATTGGATATGCCATTGCGAGTCGTGAGTAATCATCAATAAATACTGCAATATAACGATAGCCATTTGGAAAAGAAATAGGGCTGATAGCACCCATTAAATCTGAGTGAACGATTTGTAGCGGCTGAGTAGCTCTGCTTCTTACTGAATTGAAAGGCAACTTATTCATCTTAGAGACGTGACAAACTTGACAATCTAGAATTGATTTATCAAAAATTGCGAGTTGCAGATCTTTATTCTCTGGAAAAGACTTTTGAAGAGCTTTTAGATATTCAATCGATGCATGGCCCATTCTAACATGCCACAACATTGCTTTATGGTTTTTCGAGAATTTGTCATTAACTTTTGCAAAAGGAGAATCCACAGATTCATCTTCCTGTTCACACATTTCATCAATATTATTGACTGTTCGATCCCAAATCGTAGTATCGAAAACTGAATTTTCAGGTATGATTTTACTCTGAACAGTGTCATTCTGCAAATTAGTAATGTCAGGAGTTTCATTTTGATTTTCTGAAATACGTTCAGATGTACTATCAGTTGAAATTTCTTCAATAACAGTGGGTTCTACATTTTCATTAGGATTTGACCTTAATGATGATGATACACTACGAGTTACATATCTAGGCTCAAAATTAATTAAATTTACTACGGTTACGTTCTTTTCATGATTTGAAGGAGATTGTTCTGTTCTACAAAATTGATTGTTTACTTCTAGTTCAACAATCCAGAAAGGTTTTTCGTAAATACCACTAATGAATGTTTCATTAGAAATAGGATTAAATATATCAATCTTTTTGCTGTCAAGGTAGATGCCTAATCCCATTTCTGCGAAACGTCTAAGTGATAGCAAATTAGCCGAGAGATCAGACGCGCAAATTACCCTATCAAGTTCAAAATTAGTATCGTGGCAAATTACATCAGCTACGCCAATGCCTTGTGTGGTAATATCAGCTGACGAGTCTTTGTTTGCACATTTGATCAAGCTAGTGGCGGACTCATCGAACTTCTTAAAAATGATTTTAGAGTTAGTCAAATGTTCAGTGGCACCAGAATCGGCAATAAATCTCTCAATGATTTTACTCCCACTGTAAGTCATTTCTGTATCACTGCCAATATCAGTTTCAACGTTGAAACAGAACTTATCTAGGACATTCGACTCACCAGTAGAAGTAGAAGGATTACCAGGTAAAAGAGAAGCCATATGGCCTTGAGAATTTGGAAACTGGTTATTGGATGATGGCGGTTGTTGTTGATTTGGGAATGATCTTCCTCTGCCACGCCCTCCACGACCACGTCCTCTGAAGTTCTCAGCGTTCGTCTTTGGTCGCTTCTTGTCGTCTTGTCGAGGGTAAGAATTTCTCTTGAAGGCTCTGCCATGTCCACGATACGAATGATTATCTCGTCTCTCTTGATGAGTACGAGCCATAGGACAATTAGCTGCGACATGATTCACAACTTGATTGCAATTGTAACAAATCTTGTAGCCTGTGCCTTGCCAAGGACAATTCTTTTCATTATGGTCAGACGTATTCTGATGGCATACTTTGCACTTGCGTTTGAACGACGCATCGTTTCTAGGCACAAACTTCCGTTGCTTCTTTGCTGAAAGTGCAGCTTTGGGATCTGAATCAGAGTTTTGTAACTTGTCGAGCTCACGCTCGATAATATACTTTTTCAGTTCCTCATAATTCAGTTCTCTCTGATTATGCGTCTGACACAGGAAGTTAGCATGCTGCACACCAGGATATGCTATTCGAATGGCCTGATATATTGCATCTCTCTTTTCAGCAACAGAAATAGGATCAACGCCGCTGATATTGTCATGAGCTCTGATGATTTGCTCGAATCTTTGAATGAACTCATCTGCTTTTTCTCGAGTGTGCTCATACTTGATTGTGTGTAAAGTGTGCCTAGCGCTTACTGAGGTAGTTGGAACTTCTCTGGTTTTTGCCAATCTGAGAGTTTTGAGAATATCTAGAGGATCATCTTTACCAACTATTTTCTCGTGATAAATCTTGTCAATCCTATTCAAAACGACATCCTTTATAATGAGTTTGTGTGGTTCTGCAATTGGACTTGTTGGAGAGATTGGGCTAGTAGTTGTCAAATCACGTGTGATGTACTGAATTCCTAGGTAGTTCAACTCCAGCAGAAATTTGTCTAGAAAGAAATCCCACTTCTCATCTTTAGTGAGTTTATAATCACGTTTGATTGAATGGTGTCCAACTTGCACAGGAATGACAGCAGGCTGATTTGATGTGTTACTTAGTGAATTGTTTGGCCCAGATTGACCTTGATTCTGTGTTACAATATTTCCGTGCAAATTTGAAACAGGGAGACGTTGATCCTGAGCTGAACTTCCTGAGTGAACAGATGACGCTTGAGGCAAACTTGAATTAGTTGGTTTACTTCTCTTGAACTCATTTAGTGAAGCCTCTAGAGATGTCATCCTTCCAGAGAGACTCATGACCAACTCACTCTGAGAAGTACGATCGTTTCTCATAGACGTCAAAGTTTCATTCATTGTTTTCTGAAAATCAGCTTGAACTTTTGCCATGTTGGCAACTTGAGTGCAGATTACAGAAACTTGATTACGCAGATCTGTGTTGTCTTTGCCAACTTGATCACTCCTCACAGTCAAATCTGACACCTGATTCGCTGATTCATTTGAGCCTGCCATCTGGAGACTTGGAGTAGATTCCTCAGATCTCGTATTTGCAACATGAGACGATGATGAGTTCTCCGCAGAGATCTCGGTGTCTCCGTTTGTTGCATTATTTTCACGCTGGTTTTGCGCTCCAGGCTGACTCCTCTTATAGAGTTGTATGACAGTGTGCTTTATTTCCTGCCAATCAACAGTCGAGAACAAATCTTCTTGGCGAGCTGAAACCAAGATATTGACATGTCAAACCTCAGTTTGAGAATGAGTCAAGACCCGAGCTGTGCTCCTAACTTTAATCACTGGTATCAGAAGATCAAAATTGAAACGAGCAATAAAATACTACTCTGGACACAAGAGATAGCACAAATTGCCCTAGTCATTTATGAAATGGCACGCACTGCGCAAACCACCACAAAAATAACCCAGCGGAAATTTCGGTGTCATAGCTAGCTTTGAAATTTCTACAGCCATAATATTTTATAGAGCCATCGGCTTTGAGTACTCGAGTTAATTGAATAAAATTCAAAAGATCGATCATCATTTGTCGCAACTAAATAATTTCATTATACACACCTATTTTGTACTGTGCACCTTGTACAGTGTGTATTACGAATTCGTCTTCTACAAGCTTGAGCCGAATTTTCTCCGCAGAGTTATCAGCTATTCCAAATTCTTCCTTGATGTATGAGATGAATCGCGCCCAGGCTGATTCTTGATCTAAACAGAACACAATCATGTTCCATATTAGAAATAACACCATAGGAAGTTTTTCAATTCATACGCATATGAATGTTCTACGTAGATACTCATGATATTTCAAAATTCATCGCAATGAATCTATTATTTTGAAAAACTACTCAATCTGATCGAGATCATTCTATCATTACCAATTGATTTGTAATATTCATGCATGCTATTAGTCAACATTTTAGGTTATAAAATTGATTCCATCATTATTATTTAATATAATAATAATAAATTACCATTCATCATCCTGCAAAAGAGTTAGTGTATTATTGTAGAATATTTAGAGTGCGGCCCGAAAGACTTAGAATTGCGTGCGTAATAGCTCACGGCTTCTGTAGTCAACTTTACTCAAGTATTCAATCGATTATATTTTCTTATCGAAAGAATAACGAGACAAACATAACCAAAACTCGACTTTCAACTTTTAACTTTTCATGTAAACATTACTCATGCGATAGTGAGGTTATGATTATACACCTCAACTACAGCCCGCGGGCTCTGTCTCCAAACAGTAGAAAATCGGAGGTTATGTACTGATAAAAATTTGAGGTTAATCTCGTAATTACACGATGTAGTGGAGATTCAACGCTCCCTCCGTAAATGAGATCCATTTGGAGATAATCAAGAATGCGTAACGGAGTCGCCTGAGCCATCATCAAAATGTAAACATTGGACTCAGATTCTGCACCGAAAGAACGAGCATACTTGATGACTCTAAACACATATCGCACATAAAAATGGCTCGCACTCCTGTTTCACTAACAGACAAACTCACTAAGATTATCCTCGGTGACACCCTGAAGCGATTCCACCGGGGTCGTCGACCTGCTCTCGCCGGCACCGTCGCCGTTTGCCATTGCCATGCTGTCGCGCACCAACCTATGCTCGATGCTCGTGGCAGCTTCCAGCTGTTGACGACGTCTCGTAGGCCGCTGTTACTCTCAAAGATTACTTCTGAGCAGTAGTCGCTCGATAACCAGGTCGAAAAGATGTTGGAGGCAGCTCAATCAGCGAGCACCAATTCGACCTTGAGGCAATCTCCGATGATCACTCGGAGAGAAGATGGCCGCCGACGATGAATCATTGGTTATGACATGCTTTTTGCCGCTAATGCCGCTCGATCGCTGGTTGCTTATTAGACTCACTTTTTCAAATTATAATCTGCGCTGTGGACGCGAGTCTGGGCCCATAACCTGTCGGATATATGGGTAGGGCCAGACAAATCAAGCGACGAATTTTAGGAACAAGTTTTTATTCAAACTAGTTATCACAACGTTAGATACGCGACTGCAGCAAACGTGCATCCATCGCTACGTCAAAAACAAAACAACTGAACTGGTGGCCAAAGCTCGCAAGCAGCGCCACACAATAAAAGGTCGGAGAGAGAGAGAGAGAGACATAGAAACGGAGGCGTTCAACTCCAACACATTATTGGGATAGAAGGGATTGAATGTTGGAGCAAATATTTGATTGAATGTAAAGACTGATCAAAAATCTGATGTATCGGAAGCAATCCTCTCCCTTCTAAGGAAGCAAAAAATTTGGCAGCCGTATATACACTTTTTCGAATGAAACGAACAGACAGTGACATTTTCGTGCGTAACTACTTTAGTATGAGAAATTGGTGGGGATCACGTGTACAAATTTCCGAGAGGCACTGATCTGATCCTCGTGTGAAATTGTTCTTGTATCATAGTCAGATATTTCTCGCATAAGTCGCTT
This sequence comes from Eretmocerus hayati, assembly GCA_029851415.1. Taxonomy (NCBI): domain Eukaryota; kingdom Metazoa; phylum Arthropoda; class Insecta; order Hymenoptera; family Aphelinidae; genus Eretmocerus; species Eretmocerus hayati. Next base: position 49,060,557 of record CM056744.1, read on the forward strand.
GCAGATTGAACAATATCTACGATCAAAGTTGATGTAGAGGCTAAGAATATTCCCAAATCATTTCTTGGACGTGGCTTTCGAAGAATTCCAATTCCTCAATCAAAATTCTAAGAAAAATACGCTGCGAAGATATTGACAGTTTCCAGGGAATATGGAAAATAATTTTACTACGGAGAATTTTAATAGTAATTATGAAAAATCCTGCCCATACATGCAGCAATAATGTCTTTCAGGAATAGTGGAAGATGTCTCTATAAATAACTGGATTATGGTCCGAACTTTGGAGAAAGGTCGACAAGCAACTTGCGCTTCCAAGCCAATCTTTCAAGAAACTCGACGTCAAATAGAAGGTTATTTAGATGATCTCAAAAATGATGAACTGACTGGTATAATGGTAGTCAACCTCATCGCAAATTTGGGCAGTGGTATGATCTCAACATTCGACGTTCTGGAAAGCGAAGAAGATGATAGCTGTGGGGAGAGTGTTATCAGTGACGTCTCAACAGATGACGATACTTTTTTGAAAAATGACATCAGGGACCTTGATGAATGGGCCAATGATCATGGTCTCGTACCAAATGGCCGTGATCAAGGTAGTGTTTCATCTTTATTCCGCAAATTAACAACAACCAGTTCTACAAGATGAAAAGTCTAAAAAGTTTCCAATCAAAATTTTTCAGCAGAATCATTACAGGGTGAAGAACTCATAGGAACGTCGTCGCCGATTGCTCACAACTCAAATTCAGAATCACTTCACGCTGAGGCTGAATGTGTACCAATTCTGAATGAAGGTATGCATCTGAACAAGCCATTTTATTCGGAGGAAAGATTTTTACGTGTAAAGTTCCCTTTGAAGTACCGTCTTGCATGCTCATGGAGTATTATCATTGCTAACCTTCTATTTATGAATATCGTGGAACGTACGAGTGATTCTGTCTCAAATCTCACAGAACAACTGTACTCAAGGGGGACACACGAATAATTCACGAAATTCAACGTAACTTAATTGCAATATCTGCAGAGAAATTTTTGAAAAATCGCGATAATACTCGAGTGTATGAGAGTTAAACTCCTAAGGAACTGTACAAACATTGCTTTCTCAGTTCTTGCTACGAGTAAAATGAATGGAAATTCTGAATTCGGTGATTTGGATGATGATCCTTTTTTAACCCAAATAGCTCATTGCAGTTTCAAAGAAGAATTTTCATACAGATGAGATAATTCTGTACTAAAAGAGTTGGGATGCACATTCAGTCCAAAACTCTTCTGGACAGAATGAGTGAAATTTCCAAAATCACGTCTGACTTTTTTCTTGATACACAAAAACAGCATTTTCCTCGTCAGTCAAGGAAACCTCCTCTATATTATTCGTCGAGTTTTCGTATGTGATAAGGATAAAACAAATAGCGTTGAATAGAAGTTGATTTTGTTCCCAGAAATGAAGCTGCGCTGAATGATTCTTTCTGATTACAATTACGTTTAGGAGCTGATTCGTCACGAAACGAAGCGTCGCATGAAGTCTCTTTCGAACATGGCCGAGAGTATGTTGAAGAAGGCCAAGCTGCGATAGACACAGCCGATGTAGATGGAAAAGGTATAAATATATGCGAAACTCCCATCGTAATGCAAAACTTTGCCATTCGAAGTAGACGAGGGATGTGACATCATCATCACTCAACAGAAGATCATCTTCTATAATCAATAACCCTGAGAACGGGATAGCTCTAAATTATGACCTTCTCTCATTTTTTTCCGAAATAATAACATGGGTCCTTCTTTCCATTTCCAAGTTATTAGATTTTTGATCCTTAGTTATTTGATTTCTTATCTTCATCAGAAGGAACTAATGAACGTGCAATGATTAAGAAAGGTAATCATCCCTAAATGCTCAACCGATTGGTTAATCGATAGTCTAGTCTCTCGTTAGAGACATGGAGTTTCAATGATATCACAAAGCAAAGTAGTGGGAGCTTCCCCAAATTTCCTAAAGCTAGTACACTAGATGATATTACCAACTATATCTAAAGCAATCACATAATCTAAGATAGCTTCTCTTTGCTCTTTTGAGTACGACTAGAAAATTCAACTCAGAGCCCCACGTCTGGACATATAGACTTTGATTAAAAGGAGAAATTTTGAAAACATCTAACTATCTTGATGTGTTCAGATAGATTCAAGAGAAAACCGTGGCATTCAGAGACCTAATGGGCCTCGTTTGTCAATAATTGATTGAAAAGAGCTAGGTAATCACATTTTGATAACTTCATTGCTTTGGGAGCTAAAAATTCCACCCTACAATCGTTTCCATCCACGGAAGATATCAAGACTGTATTCATCTTCGTGGGTCTTAGCGAAGTCTTCAGTTTCATTTTTATCGTTTGGTCAATTATTTTCCACATTTGCTTTCTGTGATACAACTTTTCATGACCATAAAATTATTAATAAACCAAGTTTCTGTTCTTCTGTGACAACACAAGAAATATGTCGTACATATAGCGCAGAAAAACCGCAAGAATCACGAAAAAAAAATTTTCCACAGATCTTCCCATGATGGAACAAGAGCAGGGAGATATAGCTGCTGCAAGTACTTCGGTCTCAGAGCCTTCACGGGAAGAGAGAAAGACAGTACAACGAGATGAGCTGGGAACGCCTCATGGGAATCTGACCTCAAGACCAAGAAGAACTCCAAAACCAAAGATTTTCGAGGATTACATTATACCTACAAAGAGACGGAAGATGAGTTAGAGTGGGTGACAATTATACACGTTGAATCTCATGTGTATTCTTCGAAATTTTTCTTTCGAGTAATCGTTGAATTCATCCACACTTGAGAGCGCGATAGAGAACACAATATTTCACTCAATATTTCTCTCGTATATTCGGTACAAAGTACTATTACTTGTAGTATTATGTAGAAGCAACGACAATTAATCGACTTCTGATTCCATTTTTTTTTTGAGCTGTTTAGATATAAATCCTTCTGAAATCAAAATCGTATCTGCTCATTCTCTCAATCAGGTAGGAGTAAGGGAGTTGTTTTAAGGGAGTTTGAGAAAATTTGCGGAAAATTAAAAAATTTCCCTGGAATTTCGATTCCATCTCGAAAAAGACCCAATTCTCTAAGAACCTTGCAAAATCTTCGCGATATCTACAGTGGATTTTGTGAAGTGGTTTTGTAGATTTCCTAGAGGTCTAACAGCAATCATCCTTCTCAATAGAATTTGACTTGTATCGTAGATCGATGGAAGAAAAATCATAAGATTCACAACTTGCCAAAATTCCAAATAATATGAATTTCATGAATCGACCCTGCGATCTAAAACCCAATGCTTACGAAAAGTTGTGAACGAAAAAGTAAGAGGCGCAATTCTCACGTATGTGAATGCTTCTCATACAGAAAAGCGGCAGTTCTGGCCAAATTGAACGGATGAGGTGCTCCAATTCAGAATTCAATCCAGTTTCTTTGGTACTGATGAGAAAGAAAGGTTGTGTGATTGTAATATTGATTCAGATTCATTGAATTTTCCATATTATAATGCCTAATTTACTGTGATAAACAGCTGAGGAAACGACAGTAAAATGACGCGTGAGCTAGAATATCCACGTTTCATATGTAATCATTGGATATGACTTTTCTTACAGGTGTCAGCTAAGGAGTTGAACGATGACTAATAAGAAGAGTGATGAGGATCAACTTCGAGAATGCTGCTGAGATTAAGAAATCAGTCTCCACTTCCACGATATGCTCTTCTGTGATTCACGTATCGCATGCAACTGTCATCGATAGAAAATAGATTATAATACGATGATATGTCTTAAGAATTCCCATCCACGAGAAGATATCGTTGCTTTCATTTCTTTGTCAATGAATTTGTGTAACTTCGTAGATTTTGGTTAATCTCAATGCTTAAACCAAGCTCAAGTTCAAGTTTTGTATGGTATTCGAAATGTAAGGCATGTTTATTGCCGACGCGATATCAGATGGCATACAAGTTATTGCAAAATAAATTTATATAAAACCATAGTAGAGATTGTGTCCTCGTTTGAGTTGAGACTTTCACTTCGTTATACTTAATTGATTTAATAACAATAGTTATAAAAACAGCTATGCGCACATAGCCATGAATCGCTTCCAGCGGACAATCGATGAAATTCTATCTGTAGTGAGTTCTTTTGATAACCCCATATTTATCATTCATTACTATGTCACCTCGCGGATATATGGGTCAGATTTTAACTATCTATCATGAGCTGGGCCCTTCAACTACTTCCTGAGCAAGATAATGTCTATTAGGGATCTCCTCTTTAGGTCTTCATTGCATATGCCTCATTATATTAGCATATGAGAGAACTCAATTTTTTGAGATCTGGAACTGAATCATGCCGTTAAAGCAGATATCGTAGACGTCCAAGTAGATTAATTCTTTATTCGAAAGATATTCACTCAACAGTATTGGCCCTGTTACCTCACTGTAACTGGGACACACTGGATATTCAAACTTCAACGCCGATAGTTCAATTTTGAACACCTACGCTGTCCTGCTCTTATCTCGACACCAAGAATTACTCATCGCTAAGAACACGAGAAGAATGTATGATAAGAGAATTCGAATCATCTTCTTGTACATACAATTTAGTCCACTGTCGATAATGCAGGAGTTCTAACCCCACAATTGCGTGTTTATCGACGAAATATCGACCAACGGCCCGCGCCAACAAGCCCCGCCCCTCCTGATCGCTGATTGGTTCCCGAGATTTATGCTCAATCTGGATTTTATGCTCAGTATACCGGTATCGGTCAATCCATGTGTGAGACAATTGCCTATCAGCATTTAGCGTATGATGCGTATGACTCGATTCAACGAGATACAGTGAATAGTCTTGCAGAGACCTATGTATATATTTAGATTTGAGAGATTTAGAGGAATAGAGAGAGAGAGATTGATTGATTGATTGATGCCCGTTTATTCGTCCGAAGACAAAAAAGAAAAATAATCAGTTACATATGGTAATATATATCACAGATCAATAGTGCGCATTAATAAAAATAATGAGGTCATTTGGTCAAGGACAAATCTTAAGTATATCACAATTTGTGACAAGTCGGGTAGCACTCAGGAGATTCACAAACTCCATAGAATAATATAAGGATACAAATAAAATGGCAGGGCTCACAGTCATATTACAGAAAAGTTCAGTCGATTGACGAAAGGTCACACGTATACTTATAATTATATTCTAGATGAACGAGTCAAGCAAAAAGTCAGCCCAAGCCTTTCAAAGTTTAGAGATTGAAGTAATGCTTCCTCTCCACATCAATCCTCTGGGGAGACTGTGTGAGCAAAAAATCCTTCATAGCCTCTTCAAATAATGACATTTTCCCCAGCTGCCGGAAGCCCGGAGGGAGAAAGTTCCACAAATGAGCACATTGAACCTGGAAAGATCTTCTTCCATATTCAAGTCTCATATTGGGAACTTTGAGTACCCGCTCTTCTGCATCACCGCGTGCGGGGCGTTCAGATTGGTACCTGGTGAACATCGCAGCTAGGTAGCCAGGCTCTCCTAAATGCATGATCTTGTGCATTAACAGAGCTGCGAAGTACATTCTCCGCGAATCAGTACGTAACCAACCCAAACGCTCCCTAAACGGGGTGATGTGCTCGTCTCTCCTAAGATCAAAAATATACCTCACACATGAATTGCTTAGTCGTTGTATCCGTTGCCGCTGTTCGTCCGTGGCGTCGAGGTACATGACCGTGCAATAGTCTATATGCGGTTGAACCAGAGACTCAACTAGGCGAACTCGGAGAGGTCCGGTGATACATGCCCTAAAAAACCGCAATCCATATAGGGCTCTGTTGACTTTCTTAGTTACTTGGTCGATGTGCGGTTTCCACGTCAGTTCACTGTCAAGTGTAACACCAAGGCTCACGACCGTATCACTGAACGGGATGAACTTTCCTTCCTGTATCTCAACCCCTGACAAGTCCATTCTCTTCAAATCTTTGATATTCCTCTCAGAACTGAAGTAGATTGCCTTGGTCTTGCCAGCGTTGAGACACAGGCCGGAGCTTCTGGCCCATTCAGCAACAAGTCGTCCTATTTCTCCCAGCTGAGCAATGCCCTCTCTGATCTTAGATTTCTCGACTTGGAGATGAATTTGTAGGTCATCCGCATAAAAAAGATGATGTACTGACTTCCCGTCAAGCAAACCAGGTAAATCATTGACATATAAACTGAAGAGTGAAGGCCCAAGAACGGAACCCTGTGGAACACCCAGTTTGGTTTTGAGCCAATCAGAACTACCAGATTTTGAAGTAACTTTTTGGGTGCGGCCTTGTAAGTATGATTTTATCCACAGGAGTGCCGATCTCGAGAAGCCTAGATTTCGAAGTTTGCTCAACAGCTTTGATGGCGATATTGTGTCAAAGGCTTTACTGAAGTCAAAAAGTAGGAGCAAGGTGATTTTTTTCTTGTCAATACCTACTCGGATGTCATCGGTCAACTTTAGTAAAGCTGTCTGGGTGCTATGATGTTGTCTGAAACCAGTCTGGGAGCGATCTAATGATTTCTCAGACTTCAAGAACTCCGTGATTTGGTCGTGTGCGATTTTTTCCAAAACTTTGGCAAGGAAGCAAAGTAGCGCTATAGGACGGGAGTCCGAGACCGTTGATGGAGCGGTGGTCTTTTTCAATGCAATTAGCTGTGCCTGCTTCCAAGCCTCAGGAAATGCACTATGAGCAAAAGAGGAGTCAAAAATTTAAACGATAAGATCACCAATAGCTGGAAGAGCCTTCGCGATCACGCTTTGGGGTATCCCGTCCGCCCCACGGGCCTGTGAAGAGAAATGTTTAATAGCAAGGACTACATCACTGTAATTTGTGGGCTTGAACTTAAAACCCTCCTCTGAGGCCGAATTTATGTCGTCCATTGCTTCGTCTATATTTTTGTGGGGCGAAACGGAAACTCTCGCAAAGTGAGCGTTCAACTCATCCGGTGTGAAACCATGAAGTTCCTCCTCTTTGCTTTTAGGCAAGAGGCCGAGGTTGCGCATTTCCTTCCAAATGTTCTTATGTTGATCAAGAGCGTCTGAGAGTTGGTTTTGAAGGAAGGAGTTACGCTCTTGTTCCATGCGCAGGTCGACCTCTTCGCTTGGCCGGAAGTACTCACTTTGAAGCTCAGGACACTTTCGCTGGTTGCGTTGATTCCGCTCCCAGCGCCTGCGCGTCGCATCTCGCTTATTCATGAGTACCTTCAACTCAGGACCAATCCAAGGAGCATCATTTTTTCGCGGGTTGATAGTTTTTTCCGGCGCTAATTCATCTATAACAGTCTTCAAGTTCTCATTTGAGCAGTGAATTGCGTCTTCCAAACTGATTTCAGCATTATCAAGAGCTGTCCAGTCGCAGCGAAGCAGACGGTCATTCAGCATCTCCGGAGTGATGTTACGAAAATCCCTATAAGTGAAGGTATTTTCTGGCGGAGTGGGAGTAAAGACGGTTGAAGAAGAAGAGAGAGAGAGGGAGAGAGAGAGAGAGAAAGGAAAAGAGGCGCGCACTTCTCAACACCGTCACCACCTCCATCATGCTGTACGGTGCACCCGTATGGGGAAAGAGAGTAGAGAAGACCATCATCGAGAAGAGAAGGGGGCCTGTCCATCGAAGAGCGGCCCTGAGGAGTATCCGTGCCTACCGCACCGTGTCAGGAGATGCGGCTTACGTATTGGCGAGTACTCCGCCCATCCACTTGCTCGTTGAGGAGCGAGTGAGGATCTGGGACCGCCAGAAAGTGATCGGAGCCGAACGAGTACTCACTCCAACGATGAAGGAGATCATCCGCGACAACGAGAAGGAAACCACCCTTGAGCATTGGCAAACTGAGTGGGATTCGTCATTCGCAAATGGCAGATAGACGCACCGGCTGATCCGTGACGTAGCCAAATGGACGGAACGCACCCACGGAGAGATAGATTGCTGGACGACGCAAGCACTGATAGACCACGGTTGCTTCGGTGCCTATCTGACCCGGTTCGAGAAGAGGACATCCCCAGCATGCCAGTCATGCAGGGACGACTGGGATGACGCTGAACACGCCCTGTTCACGTGCAACGACACACAAAGAGAACGCGAGTTGGATGGATGGCTGGGTGCTCAACTGACACCTGAGAACCTCGTCCCGTACTTACTTCGCAACCAGGAGACATGGGATAGAGTTACCGGATACATCAAGCTGGTGATGACCCGTAAGAAGGAGAAAGAGAGGGAGGTGAGGCGCCTCGATGCCGGTGACTTACAGTAAACCTGCCGATTCAAACAGAAGAGGTCCAAATGGTTCCAGGAGGAATATGATGGACTGAAGAGGGAAGGAAGAAGAGAGAAGATCGAAGAAAGAAGAAAGAAGAATGAAGAATGGAGAGATGGAAGAAGATCGAAGAAAGGGAAACAACACCTGCGAGTCGTGAGAAGAGAGACGCTCGATCCTGAGCGCGAGACGCCGCCGGCCCTGAAGTAATGCTCACGTGGTGCCGGGGCCGGATTGGTAAGTTGGTGGATCTCTCCCTTGTCCAATGGCCGGCGCCAACGGAGAAGAAAGAGAGGGTTTACCCGGTTCGGATGGCCGTATCGATGCGGATTCCAGCCCGGGACTGTTGGGGAGGTGCTGGCCAGCCGTGTTTGGCTGGCCGGTGCCTCTCCTTCGTACGTCGCAGCGTATTTGCCCTACAACCACCTTAAGAAAAAGAAAAAAAAAAAAAGAGAGAGAGAGAGGGCTGTCCACTGCCTCGCACATAGCATGACCCTGGAGGTCCTCGGAGTCGACTACGATGTCGACAAAACTAAAGTACAGCAGGACCTCCCGAAGGCCCTACCAGAAAACGAGGATGGAGCCGTAATATTCAAGAGCCTGCGAAGCGGTTCCCAGGGCACCCAAACAGCGGTTGTGTCCATCCCAGCGAGGCTCGCTCACCGCCTCCTGGACTGGAAAGAACCCAAGGTCGGATGGAGCAGAGTGAGAATCCGCGAGAAGGGTGGCATCCCACGCTGCTATAACTGCCTAGAGTATGGCCACAAGGCCTCAGGCTGGAAAAAAGAGAAAGTAGAGGAACATCAACCGAATTTCTGCTTCCAGTGCGGTGAACCAGGACACCTCGCCGCTACCTGTAAAGAGAAACCAGAATGCATCAGCTGCGTGGCTATCAGAACCAGATCTGACCACAGGTCGGGCTCCAGCAACTGCACAGCCTACCAAAACGCGAGGGCGACATATAGACGCAGGGGGGAAGAGATGGTTAACTTCATCCAGGCCAACCTCAGGAGAAGCGGGGACGCTTGTGACCTCCTACACACTGCCGCCAAAGAAGGGGGTATCGATGTTCTGATCATCTCCGAACCGCCTCGGAAGCGCGAACTTTCCCGATCCACATTCGATCACTGGAGGACCGCTGTGATTCAGATCACGAATCCCGCGATCTGCGAGACTGGACCAGCTGTTAGGAGCCGCGATTATGCTCAAAAGACCACAGGGGGCACAGCTGTATACAGCTGCTACTATTCACCGTCGCTCAAGACGCACGAATTTGAAGACGAGCTCCACGACCTGGAAGAGGATGTGAGGCAATGGGGGGGGGGGCAGTTATAATCGCGGGGGATTTCAACTCCAAGGAACCGACTTGAAGCGGGGGGCCGCGCGATAGACGGGGGGTAATACTCGCTGATGCCATGGAGGCATTAGGATTAGTGCTCGCGAACGAGACGGGGGTCATCACCTATTCCGGCACGACACTCGGTCCCGGGAGGGAGGTTCGTCATCGGTCCTCGACCTGCCGTTCACGAGCCCGTCGCTCATGGGACGTATGACATCGTGAGAAGTTCTGGACACGGAAACACTGAGTGACCATCGACACATTCGGTTCCGGCTTAGGACTGACGGACAGAGATAGACGACACGCAGACCGCGACCAACGGGGTGGCAGGTACGGAAGCTGGACGAGGGAAAATTCCGGGAATCGATAGTAACAGTCGAAGATCTCCCGATGAACTCCGCCTCGGACGAGGCTGTGGCGATGGTAACATCCGCCATCACGAGAGCTTGCGACGCGTCGATGCCTCGCAGGACAACACCATGTTTCTGGAGGAAACCAGAGTACTGGATCACCGACGAGATCAAGGCTCTACGAAGAACGAGCAACAAGAAAAAGAGGACCGCATGGCGATCAAGGAAGCTGCAACGACCATCGCTGGCGGAAGATGACAGAGCGTACAAAGAAGCAAAGAAGGCTCTCGTTCTGGCTATCCGGAGGAGCAAAGAGAAGTGCTGGGGTGATCTGTGCAACATGGTTAACGAAGATCCTGGGGCACGCCATATCGCGTGGTCATGTCGAAGGTCCGACCCCGGAGGGGCAGCCCAGCACCGACCGATGCAGCAACATTGCGCAACACCGTGGAAGAACACTTCCCAGCAGGAGAACCCAGAGTTACATTCCCTACGGAGAGCGAAGACCCCATCCCGCTCTTCACTATGCAAGAGCTACTCATAGCGGCGAAGAGGCTGCCAAACGGCAAGGCCCCTGGCCTGGACGGCATTCCAAACGAGGCTCTGAAACTGGTCTTCCAATACAAGCCAGATTCACTCCTCGACCTCTTCAACATCTGTCTGAGCGCGGGAATCTTCCCGGACAAGTGGAAACGCCAGAAGCTGGTCCTGATACCTAAGGGTCAAGGAGGTCAACGCCCTCTCAGCATGCTCGACAATATCGGGAAAATGTACGAGAGGATGGTGCTCAACAGGGTGGAGAAAGCTTACGAAGAAGGCGGTGGGCTATCACCAATGCAGTTCGGGTTCCGGAAGGGACGGAGCACTGTTCACGCGATCGAGGCGGTCCAAGAACGGGTTCAAGCGTCGGTAGGGAACCCATACCAAGGAAGAGGAGGATTCTGTGCCATCATTGCGTTGGACATGAAGAACGCATTCAACTGCGCGAGCTGGGAGCGAGTTTATCAATTTCAAGCAGGTAAAGTGCCCCCATATCTACTAGCCGTCACGAGTGACTACCTGTGGAACAGGACCCTCGTACACGACACCGACGAGGGACAAGATATTCGGGTACTGTCCGCCGGAATCGGACAGGGATCGGTTTCCGGGCCGTTCAACTGGAACACCCAGTACGACAGCTTACTGTCTATCGAACTGCCAGAAGGAGTGATAATAGTGGCTTTCGCGGACGACGCGGGACTCATAGTATGAGCTGACAACGAGGAACTCTTGGGTAGACGCGCGAACGAAGCGCTGGCCCGAGTCTACGAGCGGATGATTAGCAGGTTTCTGGAGCTCGCTGTCGAGAAGTGCGAAGCGATCGTGGTCACAAGGCGTAGGAAGTTCGAATTACCCCGGTTTTATATCAACGGGCAAGAGATTCCACGGAAAACAGAGCTGAAATACCTCGGTGTATGGCTCGACGACAAGTGGCCGTTTAAGAAGCACATCCAGGAAGCCACCCAGAAGGCGAGCAGGGTCGGTGCGGCGCTCCAGTGGCTCATGCCGAATATCGGAGGACCCAAGGAAGGCGCGCACTTCTCAACACCGTCGCCACCTCCATCATGCTGTACGGTGCACCCGTATGGGGAAAGAGGGTAGAGAGGACCATCATCGAGAAGAGAATGGGGCCTGTCCATCGAAGAGCGGCCCTGAGGAGTATCCGTGCCTACCGCACCGTGTCAGGAGATGCGGCTTACGTATTGGCGAGTACTCCGCCCATCCACTTGCTCGTCGCGGAGCGAGTGAGGATCTGGGACCGCCAGAAAGTGATCAGAGCCGAATGAGTACTCACTCCGACGATGAAGGAGATCATCCGCGACAACGAGAAGGAAACCACCATCGAACAGTGGCAAACTGAGTGGGACTCGCCATTCGCGAATGGCGGATGGACGCACCGGTTGATCCGTGACATAGCCAAGTGGGCGGAACGTTCCCACGGAGAGATGGACTTCTGGACGACTCAGGCACTGAGCGATCATGGTTGCTTCGGCTCCTATCTAACCAGGTTCAAGAAGAGGACGACCCCAGCATGTCAGTCATGCGAGGACGACTGGGATGACGCCAAACATGCCCTGTTCAAGTGCAGCGACACCCGGAGGGAGCGCGCCGAGCTGGATAGATTGCTGGGTGCTCAACTAATACCGCAGAATCTCGTCCTGTACTTGCTCCGCAACCAGGAGACATGGGATAGAGTCACCGGATACATCAGGCTGGTGATGACCCGCAAGGAGGAGAAAGAGAGGGAAGTGAGGCGCCTTGATGCTGGCGAATTACAGTGAGTCTGCCAATGAGAACAGAAGAGGCCCAAATGATTCCAGGAGGAATATGATGCCCTAAAGAGGGGAGAAAGAAGAAAGAAGAGGGAAGAAGGAAGAAAGAGAGGGAACAATGAGGAATGAAGATAGAAGATGTCGACAAGTGGCCGAAGAGAGAAGATGGAGAAGAGGAACGCTCGCAATCGAGCGTGAGACATGCCGCTCATCCTGAAGTAATGCTCACGCGGTTCCGGGATGAGATGGCAGATGCAGGTGGATCTCCTTCTTGATTGCCCGAAGCCCTAGGTATCGGACACCAAGGGGAGAGGGATATTACACGGCCGGGCCCACCCCTCGGTGGGCCCTACCCACACCCGTGTCCCGCCTGGTACGGCCTGCGTGGGCTATGCGTAGTCCGCGTAAGCTGAACCAGCCCGGTGTCTGGGGACGGATCCGAAGGATCTTGAGGCAGATTCTGCCTTCAAACCACCTTAAAAAAAAAAGAGAGAGAGAGAGGAGGGGGAGGGAGGGAGAGAGAGAGAGGGAGGGGGGGGGAAAGAGAAAAAGGCAGCAAACAGAAGAGGTCCAAATGGTTCCAGGAGGAGCATGATGCACTGGAAAGAGAAGAAAGAAGAGAGAAGATCGAAGATTGAAGGGAGAAGAGAGGAGGAAGATGAATAGAGAGATGGAAGGAGACCGAAGAAGGAGAAACAACACATGCGAGTCGTGAGAAGAGAGACGCTCGATCCTGAGCGCGAGACGCCGCCGGCCCTGAAGTGATGCTCACGAGGTGCCGGGGCCGGATTCGTAAGTTTACGGATCTCTTGCTTGTCCAATAGCCGGCGCCAACGGAGAAGGAGGAGAGGGTTCGCCCGGTTCGGATGGCCGCATCGATGCGGATTCCAGCCCGGGACTGTTGGGGAGGTTCTGGCCAGCCGTGTTTGGCTGACCGGTGCCTCTCCTTCGTACCTCGCAGCGTATTCGCCCTACAACTACATTGAGGAGAAAAAAAAGAGAGAAAAAGGCAGCGGGAATGGAACTGACGTGTTTCAAAAAGCTCACGGTCTCAGCTTACCTAGTTTTGAGTCATCGCCCGAGTTTAGCGACTTCACATACTTCTATTTCTCACGTGTTCCTTGCAATGCTTCTGGAATCGCTGATGTTGGGAACAGAGGTATTTTTCCTTGCATCGTTGTGGACTTCAATTTCAATAACACTTGTTTCATTAAATAATATTTATTCAATACTTGCTCCGAGTTCCACGCTCCCTTATATATCTTTCTCACACAACGTTCTTATCCAATCTGCCGCACTTGACGCAGCGCTTCTCCTTCGCACATATTCATATTCATCATCTCGTGGCGCCGTCGCCAAAGTTGGTATAGCAGTTTCCTTACACTACTACCTAATAGCTTCTGGTAATGTCAGTGTCACAGCTGAATGTACACATATCTCAACACGCCTCCTTACATTCATGCTGTTACAGCTGACTTACAATCATTTCTCAGTTTCTCTATTTCACATTTTATAAACTCCTGAATTTCTGAAACTTGATTCTCCCAAGTGCTTTAATAAAAATGTCAGCTATCTTATTTTCTGAATTTATCTCCTTCATATCAATTATGCAATCCATGTATGCTTCATTCACAAAGTGATAGTGAACTTCTATGTACTTCGAATTCTTAGTATAATTACCAAATCTAGCTTTACTTATAGCACCCGAGTTATCTTCATATACGTTGACTGGCTCATCATTATGACAATCAAATATTCCCAAAATTCCTTTTACAAGTTTGGTCTCACTAACTGCTTCTGATGAAGCAACATATTCAGCATAAGTAGAAGCTTTTGTAACACTCCCTTGTTTTCTGGATTTCCAATGAATGACGTTACCATAAAATCTTAAAGCGTAAATTTCCATCATAATTTTCAGAATCTGTGTGAGGCTCATCTTCTGATTCATTTAGACCAATACAATTTGTATCACTCTCAACAATATCGGTATGGGCAGCAATTTTAATTTGGTTATCAATCAAAACTTTGTATCCAACATTTGTGTATCCAATTAAAATTCCTAATTCAGCCTTCTTGTCCCATTTGGAAATTCTTTTAGCCTCTGGTATCCTAACAAAGACTCTACTTACATACATTTTTACATGTTTCACATTTGGTTTTATACCAAACATAATTTCAAAAGGTGTTTTCTTCTCAAAAGTGTTTGCCAATGTTCTATTTTTCAAATAAGCAGCTGTCAAAATGACTTCAGGCCAATACTTTATCTCTAGTTTAGCTTCATCTAATAAACATCTTGCTATCTCCATGATGGATCTGTTATATCTCTCTGCAGTCCCATTTAATTCATGAACATAAGGTGGACATTTGTCTATTACTATACCTTTGCTTCTTGTGAAATCATAGATTCTTTCATTTAAATACTCTGACCCATTGTCACACCTGAAAGTTTGTATCTTTTTACCTGTTGAATTTTCTACCTCATTCACAATGGTCACAAAACAGTCAAAAACTTCATCTTTAGTTTTTATAACATAGACTCTGGCTATTTTACTGTAGTCATCAATGAAACTCACAAAATATTTCTCTCCATTTATACCAATAGTTGCATGAGGCCCATTCACATCTGAATGCACAATCTCTAAAATCTCTCTAGTTCTAGTTCTGTTATTTAAAAAAGGAGTGTTATGCATCTTGTTCTCAATACAAGTTCTGCACTTCAAAAAATCTGCTTCTAAGTTTTCCGGTATTCCTTCAAGTAATTTATTTCTGCTCAAAATATTCAAGTATTTGAAATTTACATGGCCAAGGATCCTATGCCATCTTTCTTCATCAGTCATTTTACTCACTGTACTTCCTTGAACTTCTTTCTTTATAAAGAAACTATTCATCTTGTAAAGCCTATTCTCTTTCCATGCGATTGCTATTAATTTTCTTCCTCTATTATAAATCTTTGAATCATTTCCTAATGAAACTATTTTGTTGTGATCTGTTATTTTGGCGTAACTTATCAAATTTCTGTCCAACTCTTTGACAAAATATACATCAGTCATTCTGATCAAAACTAACTCATTGTATACTGGGAATCTACTTAGGACCGTTCCTACTTTTGTGGCTCTCAAAAATTTTCCATCAGCAACTTTTACTCTTACTGGCTCTAGCAAATTTTTGAACTCGTGAAAATATTCCTCATTATTGATAACGTGATCAGTGCAACCACTGTCCAAAAGCCAATCAATTCTTTGATCTGACTCATCTTTAAAATCTGTCTCTACACTATAAGTCGATACTAACTCGTTTACCTGCACTTCTACATTGAACGTATTGAGGCCCATATACTGTTGCTGTTGCTGCTGCTGATGTTGATTCGGAGTATCTCCTCCACCACCACGATGATGATTGTAGTATCCACACACTTCTATTTCTCACGTGTTCCTTGCAATGCTTCTGGAATTGCTGATGTTGGGAAAAGAGATATTTTTCCTTGGATCGTTGTGGACTTCAATTTCAATAACACTTGTTCCACTGAATATAATTTATTCAATACTTGCTCCGAGTTCCACGCTCCCTTATACATCTTTCTCTCACAACGTTCTTATCCGATGTGCCGCACTTGGCGCAGCGCTTCTCCTTCGCACATATTCATATTCATCATCTCGTGGCGCCGTCGCCAAAGTCGGTATAGCAGTTCCCTTACACTACTACCTAATAGGTTCTGCTGATGTCAGTGTCACAGCTGAATGTACACATATCTCAACAGCTGAGCCCGATTGATTGCTCGACAACAGACATTCAGTGGAATTCACTAGCTACTCAATCATTCACAGGCTAATTATGGGACTGCCATTCCAGGCGTTTCATGTGCAAGTCGGAGACAGACTTAGAAGTTAAGAATATGTATTTCTTCTAATCAATCTAGGAGGACAGGTTCTGGTGTCGAAGAATGAATTCACACCATTGTTGCAAAATTTTGAATTATATTTTGCAACGTTTCGTCATCATATTTGATGACCTCATCAGGCTGTAGCATATGAGAAAAAGCGCATACTCAAAATTAAACGTTGTTACATATCAAATTATGATGGATAGATTACGAAACATACCTCTTAGTTGTTACAAAAAGTCTACAACTACATTTTCCAAAAATATTGATCAAAGTAAGTGAAACCCACATTACTGTGGGTCACTTCTTCACGTCTAATTTTTCAATATTGATACTCATTGTAGAGGGAAACTATCACAAATTGTTCATGTATCTCTATATGAATGGTCAGTACAGATAATGAATGGGGAGTGGGTTGAGCCGAGAGAAAGGTAAGGAGAGGAGAGGAGAGAGGGAAGGATAGATGTAGGTATGATTATAGTCGGATCAGCTGTACGTAAATGATTAAAAGATTATTGTAACAATGATTTATGAAAGCGGTTGAGATGTGAAACATCCTCTTTCAAATTGATGTTGTTTTTATCAGAATTGATGAAAATCATTTCTGACAGTGTTCTTTTGTGAGAGTTTTGTTCTTTGTCTAAAATTGATGTATTCGGCCAATCGAATCCATGACCGAGATCTCTTTGGTGAACAGAAACAACAGAATCTTGGTTCTCTAACTCTATATGTTCATCAATTCTGACTTCTAGGGCTCTTTTCGTTCAACCAACATAACTAGCCGGACAATTTCCACAATTCAACTTATAAATAACTCCCGGGGTATCGAATCTTTTCAATGAATCTTTGCCTAATCGTATAATGTCATCAAGTCCCTTGTTGATCTTAGGTAGTGTAGCTTTGTTATGTGTTTTGAATACATAAGCGCATTTGTGGAAAAATCCTCCGCGGAATGGGATACTGACTTTAGAACATGAAGCAAAAAATTGTTTCTCAATATTTGTATTCGGATGTTAACCGTTTTTTGACTCTTCAAATCGATTTTTCATGCACTCTCTTATAAATCCACTAGGGCAATCATCATCAGAAAGTATCTTCTTGACTAATTTCATGTTTTTTCTGTGAAACTGTGGATGAGATAATAAAATAGCTCGAAGAAAAATCGATTTGAAAAATTAAAGAACGGTAATCATCCGAATACAAATCTTGGGAAACAATTTTTTGCTTCATGTTCTGAGGTCAGTATCCCGTTTTGGGAAGGATTTTTTCACAAATGCGCTTATGTATTCAAAAAACATAACATAGCTACACTACCTAAGATTAACAGAGGATTTGATGACATTATACGACTATAATCATACCTACATCTATCCTTCCCTCTCTCCTCTCCTCTTCTTACCTTTCTCTCGGCTCAACCCACTCCCTATTATCTGTACTGACCATTCATATAGAGATACATGAACAATTTGTGATAGTTTCCCTCTACAATGAGTATCAATATTAAAAAATTAGACGTGAAGAAGTGACCCACAGTAATGTGGGTTTCACTTACTTTGATCAATATTTATGGGAAATGTAGTTGTAGACTTTTTGTAACAACTAAGAGGTATGTTTCGTAATCTATCCATCATAATTTGATATGTAACAACGTTTAATTTTGAGTATGCGCTTTTTCTCATATGCTACAGCCTGATGAGGTCATCAAATATGATGACGAAACGTTGCAAAATATAATTCAAGAGTCGCACGAATATCGAGGCATCGAGAGTGACAGAGACAGAGCTCTGGTAGACATCACTGGATGTCCATATATATATATATCTAGTTCAACCGTTCGAAGATTCGAGAAGCCAACGCCTCGATGCTCTCTTTGCGCCGTTATCCCGTGTGCTCCGGCACTTAGCGCTGGATCGCCGAGCTGGCCGCAGCTCATCCAGCTCGCGCAGTCACCACATTCCGCGCCTCGCGCCGCTGCCGATGTCTTTGTCGCACCCGTTTTCGCCATTATTTGAATTCACTTTATAGTTCCTCCCAGTGCCGCGACCTCGCGACTTCATCTTTTCACACGTGTTCTCACACTTCTTCAGTGATTAAAGTGCAGTGTTTTAATTAATAACAGTGAGTTATAATTTCGTTTCCCCGAACCCGCAATTAATCGCTTCCACTTGAATTATCCTATCGCTCAAGAGCATTGCGCTCAACATTTTGGTAGCAGAGCGTGGATCTCTGCAGTGCGGTTCGTGGAAGTGCGGGTCGCGTGTGTGCACTGGGGGCGACGATAAATTCGTCGTTAGTGTGGTGTGGTGCGCGCATCAGCTGCATCGGAGCAGCGGTCGTCAGCTGCAGCGAGGCAGCAGCATCACCTGGAGAGAAGCTCCAAAACAGTCTGCACCAGCTCGAGGAGGTCCTCGGAGCAAAGCCAAGCCGTGAGGAAGCGCTTGCTGAGGTGAGCAACCGGAGCATCGTGCGGCTGGGTGAGCCGTGCTCGGGGAGCACTTCTGGCGGGCCGGCGGTTATTTCGCTCTCCGGCTGGCAGCGGGGCAGCCATCTTCGTGCTGTAGCTCTGGCGCTTCTTCACACCAACGAAGGTGACGTCATCAATTATCGGAGTGTGGGTAAGCCGCGAACATTTATGCGCGGCTGCTAACGGTGAGTACACCATATAGCTATTATTGCCTCATCCGTCTTCACACGATCTTCGCGGCTATATATGCTGCAGGTAGGTGGTATATGCGTGAGTGAACATATGGTTTGATGATCCCAGCGTGTTTGTGTTGTATACCGATTTCATCTCGGTCTCGTATGAGTATCTCTACGAGTATTTCGCCAAGTATTGCCGCTGTGGAAGTTCACCACGCAAATATCCCTAGTAGGTGCACGGCTTATATTTTCTGAGTTCTTCTTGATGCATGACTGCGATGCGATCTAGAGTCGTTGCTACTCAGCTCGACTATCCGCTCAAGTTTCATCGTTTCTGTTTGTTTTTCTTTATGTTTTCAACACCAGCTTATTTTTTCGGAGCATGCACGGACTTTTTGCGGGCCAAATTTATTTTATTCTCACATTACCAGGTGAAAGGAGCACGTGTGAGTGCATGTTAGCACTTAAAATTTAGAAGCGTTCCAGTGCTTATTTTATGATTTGGTGGCTGCAGTTTGTGCTTTTAGTTGACTTCATTACTCACTCAGTGGAGTGGGAGGAATTTTTTTGTCTTGCTCTCGACAAGCTGGTTTTATGTTTCATGTGTGTTTTTTTTGTGTTGCTTCAAAAAATTGATTGCCGACTGAATCAACGGCATTGCTTTCCATTGTTTTGAGCTGGAGCTTGGGCTTTATTTGGATTTTCTTGTTGCTTGATTTTGGGTTCTAAAAATGTTCTCCTCGAATAATAGCCAGTCCAAACCATCGGATAGCAATAGTGAGCATTCAGAAGACGCCACAACAGCGCAGCCGGTTCAGCTATCCGCCGAGGATCAAGCGCGGAAAAATGAGGGTCTGGAGTTGATCCGGGATCAGCTCGATGTGGGCGGGATGATTTACTTTTTTATCACTAATACCTTCGCTAGGCAAAGCGCCGAGGATATGACAGCGGCATTTGCAGAATCAAGCCTTCAGCTTCTTGAGGAATATTGGGAAGAATTTCATGACCGGCATAAGCAACTTAGACCATACGCGCAACTTCTTGGAGAAGAAAAATATTACAAGTCGTCTTGCTATGGTACGGTTTAACAAGATTATGTTAATGCACGCGCGCAACTTTCCGTATTCACTCAGTCGACAATGAATATGTCAGATCATAACCTCGGCCAGGGTATTGGTGCTATGTCCGGTGACTTGCTGTCTCAAAATTTTTTCCGAGCTTCAGCCTCACTGAATCAAGTTCCTCAGATAGATCCCCCTGAATTCTCGGGGAAAAAATGCGATTGGGAATCGTTCAAGCAGCAATTCAAAGCGGTGATTTTAGATGAACCTTTTTCAAATATTGAGAATCTCACTTATTTGCTCAAATTGGTTCAAGAAGCAGCCGCTCGCACTCTTGCGAGCGTAAGAGTAAAAGATTCGAGTCTGGATGTTGCGTGGGATAGACTTTGTCGTCGGTACGATAACCTCCGTCTTCGCCTGTTCTTACATTTGGAGGCTTTGATTAACCTCAAACAGGTAAAGGGTAAAAATGTGCAGGAACTTGGTGATTTGTTGAATCAAGCCGAGGAAGAAATACAAGGTCTGCGTGATTTAGATTGTCCGACGGATAATTGGAATTGCTGGTTTGTTTACTGTATTTGTCGTCAATTAGATGTGTCTACTAGGGAGGCTTGGGAGCAGAAGCAGGAAAGCGTCCAGGGGTTTTCCAAATATAAAGATTTAAACGCTTTTTTTGAGAAACGTATGCAGACCTGGACGGCTGCGCATGCTCGAGAAACAGCTGCTTCTGCAGATTCGCATCCCAGCTCTCAAACGAAAAGCACTTCTAGTGCAAATCGTGGGCAAGGACAAAATCAGAGCAAAAATATTTCTGCTCATACAGCAAATAATTCGTTTAGCAACAAATCGAGTTCGTGTTTGTTCTGCAATGGTGAGCACGCGATTCACAATTGTGAAAAATTTGCCGGGTTACCCGTGACTAAGAGAGTCGAATTTGCTCGCGAAAAACACTGCTGTATGAAGTATCTGAAACCTGGACACTTTGTAAGACAGTGTCGGCTCTTTCTCCGATGCAAAACTTGTGAAGGCTTTCACAATACGTTATTGCACGAGGATGAGCCTAGTTCAGGTTTAGGGGAAGGTGATGCTAGTGCATCAGGCTCGACTTCAGCTCATACCGCGACAAAGCAGGTTAACGCTGCAACTATTAAGCACACGCGATTATTAGCCACAGCTGTGGTGGAATTAGAACCCCCGTCGGGAGAATCATTGCGTGCCCGTGCTTTGATTGATCCGTGTGCCCAGAGCTCGTTCGTTTCAGACAGAGTTGCGCATATCCTACAGCTTCCTCGAAGAGCCGTTGACATAGGAGTTAGTGGTGTGGGTGACGGTGTGAGTGCTGTCATCCGTGGTGAAGTCACTTTATGGGTAAAATCACCGCGAGATGCGCAATTCCGCTGCAGTTTTGACGCGTTTGTCCTTCGAGATCTCACTCGGAAACTGCCAGGTGCGCCAATCGACTGGCAAGACTGGCCACATATCAAGGATTTAGAGTTAGCTGATCCTAAATTCGACACTCCTCAAGACTTTGACTGTTTGTTAGGCGCGGATGTTTATGGCGCAATCTTGTTGGAGGGATTAGTCGAGAGGTCAGCTGATACACCCATCGCGCAGCGTACAGTTTTCGGGTGGATTCTAACCGGGGATTGCACAATATCCGGGGTGGATAGTTTTTTTGTACGTCCTGTGGTCTGTCATCTAGCTCTCGATCCTTCTTTGTCAGAGTCTGTCCAAAAATTTTGGGAAATTGAGGAGATCCCCTCGAGGAAGTTATCATCTCCCGACGACGAGTATTGCGAACGTCTGTTTACTTCAACAGTCTCGCGCTCGCCGGAGGGAAGGGTGATAGTTAGGTTACTCTTTTCTCAAAGAATTAACGAAGCTCACTCTACAGATTCGAGGAGTACGGCGATCGCTTGCCTGCGACGGTCAGAAAGACGCCGACAGAAGGACGAGAAGTTGGACGCTGCTTACGTCAAATTCATGGCAGACTACGAGGAACTTGGTCACATGGTGGAGGCTCCAAAAGGCTCAGATGGTGGAGGGTGCTGCTATATACCGCATCATGCTGTGTTCCACAATGAGAAAATTCGGGTGGTATTTAATGCCTTTCAAAAATCAGGTGACGGATTATCACTCAATGACTGTTTGTTGTCCGGACCTAAGCTCTCGAGTGATATCACGTTAGTACTCAGTCAATGGAGATTTTTTTCGTTTTGTGTTTGTCACAGATATTGTGAAAATGTTCAGGCAGATTTCAGTGCATCCAGACGACGTTAATAACCAGCACATTGT
Organism: Eretmocerus hayati; assembly: GCA_029851415.1. Classification (NCBI taxonomy): domain Eukaryota; kingdom Metazoa; phylum Arthropoda; class Insecta; order Hymenoptera; family Aphelinidae; genus Eretmocerus; species Eretmocerus hayati. The sequence continues at coordinate 49,082,735 of CM056744.1, forward strand.
GTGGCGGGCGTCGGACGCTGACATCATTAATGCCTTTATGTTAATGACTGGGACGTATGGCACTGCATGTGCTCCGTTCTTAGCTATTCGTGTGTTGTTTTATTCAGCAGACTTGTATGGTACTCCGCACCCTTTAGCGGCCACAATCTTACGCCTGCTGAGCTACATGGACGACCTGTTTGGCGGGGCTGATTCGGTGGACAAAGCTTTGGAAGCCAGAGAACAGCTGAGCACTGTCATGCAAGCCGCTTGTATGCCACTTGGCAAGTGGGCGGCGAATGACTCAGGACTATTACAAGGTCTGGCTGACGAAACGAAAGAAGTTGTACCTGTCAATCTCGAAGATACTGTCTCTACTCTAGGTCTCAAATGGTTGGCAGCAGAGGACTGTCTTTTATTTAAGGTGGATGTTCCAGAAGCAGGTCTAGTCGTATCTAAGCGATCTATTCTGTCGGAAATTGCACGGTTGTTTGATCCTCTCAGCTGGTTGTCCCCATTTTTGATTCAAACAAAAATCCTGATTCAGGATTTGTGGATTGCTGAGGCTGACTGGGACACTCCTCTTGTTGGGGAATTATTTGATCGTTGGTTGGTCATCCGTAATCAGTTGCCGGTTTTGTCTGAGATTTATATTTCTAGGTGGTTACAGACTACAGAAAGTTCCAGCTGGGTTGTCCATGGATTCGCAGATGCATCCAAGAGAGCGTATGCAGCTGCTATTTATTTGGTTGTGTCAGGGGAATCATCCATGTTGATCATGTCCAAAACCAAAGTTGCCCCCATCGAAGTTCAAACTCTTCCAAAACTTGAATTATGTGGTGCTGTCCTAATTGTCAAATTGTTGAAGCATGTTCTGTCTCAGCTTGAGGCTAAACCCTCGGCAGTCTATTGCTAGTCAGATTCTAAAACTGTTTTAGACTGGCTAAGAGATCATCCCTCTCGTTGGGAGACTTTTGTAGCAAATAGGGTGTCGGAGATTATTGTGGAACTTCCTCAAGCAGAATGGAGGCATGTGAGATCCCAAGATAGTGCAGCAGATTCAGCCACTAGAGGTCTTACGGTAGAAGTTTTGAAAGATAGTAGATTATGGTGGCAGGGTCCCGACTGGTTACTTTTAGATACTCAAAGTTGGCCTGATCCAGTTATCCTGAGCGCAGAACAGCAAGCGGCTGCAGCTACGTTGGTTGCTCTTAATGAGAGGAGTCCTTGTGTGCCAGTCCAAGTGTCTACGGCCAAAGATACATCGGACCCTCAATATTTTGTGTTGTCCAGATTGAAAAAAAGTAGTTCTTTGTCTACGATTGTGCGCAGGCTTGCGTATTTGTATCGTGGGATGTCTCATGCAAAAATGAGTCGAGATAAGCGAATCAATGGCCCGTTTACCTAGAAAGAGCTCTCGGCAGCTCAAGATGCAGTTTGGAGAGGTGTTCAGCACAGAACTTTTAGCTCTGACTTAGATTGTCTTAAAAAAGGCAAAGAACTGCCTATCAAAAGTCCTTTGCATCGATTGTTCCCATTCTTGTGCGATAAAGGTTTTTACGGGTACAAGGTCGTCTCCAAAATGCATCTTGGACTTATGATGAGAAACACCCAATTATTTCGCCTCATAATGATCCGTTGGTTCGCAGATTAGTGGAACAGGTCCACACAGACACTTTGCATGGAGGAATTCGTCTCATGATGAGTCACCTACGTCGGAGATATTGGATCACCCACATGAGACGTCTGGTACAGTCAGTCTACAGGCATTGTGTTGAATGTACGAGGCAGAATGGTCAACTGATGCAGCAGCAAATGGGCCCACTTCCTGAAGTGAGACTCACCCCACGGATGCGTTTCGAGGCCACAGGCGTCGATTTTGCAGGTCCTGTATCCATTCGTTCTTCTCCAGGTCGTGGCGCTGAAAGTACTAAAGGATATATTGCTATTTTCATTTGCATGTTCATCAAGGCTACGCACCTTGAAGTGTCGTCTGATTCAACTTCTGAAGCCTACCTGGCTGTTTTTCGCCGTTTTACGTCTAGACGTGGTAGAGTTCCTCATATCTATTCTGATAACGCAAAAACTTTCAAAGGTGCAGAAAAGGAACTCAAACGATTATTTTTGCAAGCCTCCACTGAGTCCAAAGAACTTACCTCTAAACTTGCTCAGGAGGGTGTCACGTGGCATTACATTCCGCCTCGAGCTCCGCACTTCGGCGGGCTCTGGGAAGCGGCGGTGCGCAGTTTCAAATATCACCTCAGGCATGTGGTCGGTGATAGTACTTTAACGTTCGAAGAACTGTCTACAGTCTGTTCACAAATTGAGGCATGTTCCAATTCTAGGCCTTTGAGCCCTTTGAGTAGTGATGCATCGGATCCGGTTGCTCTAACTCCAGGCCATTTTTTGATTGGGCGGCCTCTCAACGCTTTGCCCGAACCTTATCGTAATATCGATCTTACATCCTCCATACGTTGCAGCTGGACATTACTTGTAAACATGCGCAATGATTTCTGGTTGCGCTGGAGGAAAGAGGTTCTACATCAGATGCAACAAAGAAATGAATAGTTGAAAGTGAGAGCACCAATCAAGGAAGGAGACATTGTCCTGGTTTCCGATGAGCTGAGCCGACCCACCCAATGGCCCTTAGCTCGAGTCATCAAGTGCCATCCTGGACCAGATGGTATCACTCGAGTGGTTACACTGAAATCAGCCACGTCAGAATTCCGCCGGCCTATTCGCTCCGCTCAAGTTGTCTTAGGGCGCCCCTCATGGCTGAGTCGCGCATTAAACAACGGGGGCTCGCGCGCACGGCTGCACATACATACCCACACACAAGCACGTTGAGCCTAAAAACATCACAGCATATACAATTGCTTCAACCAACGTGTAATTCATGACAGACTCAGCATACTATCCCGAACGTTACACTCTCATTATACACTTTCATCGCCAGAAGATACACTACAGGTCGAGTCCATTCGACCATGCAATACCTACACTTGTGTGAAACAAGTCACAACGCGACGACGAAGTGGAGCCGGGCCGACGGTTGAGCACGCTTTGGCCGCGTCTACATGATGCGCCGGGGCTTGCATTGCGGCTTGCGCCGGCGCTTGCGCCAGTGCAAGGTTCTACGGGAGGATCGGTGGAACAGATTTTCAATTGGAATCTAAATTTTTCTTACTCGAATTGAAATCGAAAAGAAATGAAAAGTTATTTCGCGATCTTGAGTTGGAATGAAAGATTAAATATTTTATTTTTTCAAACTTGAATTAAAATTGAAAAATAGTGAAAGTGTGGTTTTGCGACAGTTTCGAGTTGATTTGAAATTGAAACATTCTGTCTACAAATTTGAATTGGAATTGAAAAAAAATGAAAATAGTACATTTCGGGTGGGGATGTTGGCTTCCGCTCAACGAGTGATATTTTCATCATGAATCATCACGAGAATGCGGAAACAATCCCGTTTGAGTGTCGAATACTATTTTTTTAACGAAATAAAAAAACCCGTGCGGGAAAGTCGTTTCCCGCATATAAGGTGGAAAATACAATTTCGCGAACCCGAGCTCGGGTAGCACAAATTTCACTTTTAGGCATAAATAATCTTGTGTAATGACGAGGGCGAGGATCAGCAGACCATCGATATTTGAGCCCTGTATTTGAGATGCGTGTGTGTGTGTGTGTAGTATTTTAAGCTTCGTCAAGCAGACGACGCTTTGACTTGGACGACGACAGTAGTGGACGACAGTAAACTGCGTGGAGCCCCGAGGCCCGGGCCTATGGGTGGGTAGCGACCCTAGCTCGGGATCTCCGTCGGCCATTCCCACCCGAAATGTACTATTTCTATTTTTTTTCAATTCCAATTCAATTTTGTAGACAGAATGTTTCAATTTCAAATCAACTCGAAACTGTCGCAAAACCACACTTTCACTATTTTTCAATTTTAATTCAAGTTTGAAAAAATAAAATATTATACATCCTTCATTCCAACTCAAGATCGCAAAATAACTTTTCATTCTTTTCCGATTTCAATTCGAGTAAGAAAAATTTAGATCCCAATTGAAAATCTGTTTTACCGATCCTCCCGTGAAACCTTGCGCTGGCGCAAGCACCGGCGCGAGCCTCGGCGCATCATGTAGACGCGGCCTTTTGGGTGATGACAGATAAAGTGCTACGCCACGATTTTGCGCCACGCCATGACGCGCTATTGCACGCCACGACCCAAAAATTTATTCTAGCGAACCCGACCATCGATGGACTAGATTTTTTGTTACAGTATCAGTCGTTGATAACGAGAATGAATCAAATCCATCGATGGTCGGGTTCGCTGGAATGAATTTTTGAGTCGTGGCGTGCGATAGCGCGTCGTGGCGTGGCGCAAAATCATGGCGTAGCGCTTTATCTGTAATCACCCAGTTGTGTTGGGCGAATAATGAGAGAGACTCTCGCACTGCAACGAGTAAATTCCATAGATATAATCTGGTATTATATTTCTATGGTAAATCCTTACCACCGACACTGTTTGTTCGGAAATCTAGTAATAGTGATTGGCCTATTCACGGAGTCATTATGTTAGACTGTTGAGAAGTATTCAGATAGCATCAGCAGACGCCAGTCGAAACGGGAGCTCTATACCCATATCTGTACCTATATTTACGACTCGTCACGGCCCCCGTCGCTGGCCTCCGTGTTTTCGTGTGTCTTTTGGCCACCACGAGCGCTACAGACAGAATTTTTGCCGCCAAATAATAGTGATCTGAGCGAATAGTCAAGCTGGTCAAATTGCCTCCTGAACCAGATGTGGATGAGGCCTATCAAGAAGGTCGGATAACTCGGGGATTAACATCATCAAGAAGAGCTCCAGATTGATTATGATTTGCACTTATTTCGCGTGCGTTTTGACAAATCACTGCACAACTTCCCTCGAGCGTTACACCGCGAAATATCTGATGTTCGACTGCGTTCCCTTTTCGGTCTTATGATTATTGTAATGTCGTACTACCGTTTCGAGTTTTGTTATCATTTCAATTTCCATGTAGAAGCCAAATTGCGATTAACCGGTTGGAGAAAGCTTTGACTGTCAATTTTTTCCCCATATTTGTATCAACTTAGAGTTTGCCCGGAGTACGACTTTTTTCCTCTGTTAAATTCTCAGTGCTAAATCTGAACTAGATGGTCAAGTCAAATTGTGATCATTTAGATGGCTATATTGAATTTTTGTAGTGGAGACTGCCGCGATTTTTGAATTTTGAGTTTTTCTTCCTTCTTTTTTTCGTCTAGGAAATTCGATACTGAAGTGAATCTTGTTTTTATTGAATTTATCGAATTTGATTATGAAAGATTTTCAAATTTATATGTTGATCCACAGTAATTGAATTGAATTGTGAATGTTAAATTTGTTTGTTTGACCGCTTAGAGCGTTCAAAGTGGGCGGCATGTTCAATTCTGTATGACACAGGCCTCGAGTCGCATGAATATCGAGGCATCGAAAATGACAGAGACAGAGCTCTGGTGCACATCACCTGATGTCCATATATATATATATATATATATATATATATATATATATATATCTAGTTCAACCGTTCGAAGATTCGAGGAGCCAACGTCTCGATGCTCTCTTTGCGCCGTTATCCCGTGTGCTCCAGCACTTAGCGCTGGATCGCCGAGCTGGCCGCAGCTCATCCAACTCACGCAGTCACCACATTCCGCGCCTCGCGCCGGTGCCGATGTCTTTGTCGCACCCGTTTTTGCCATTATCTGAATTCACTTTATAGTTCGTCCCAGTGCCGCGACCTCGCGACTTCATCTTTTCACACGTGTTCTCACACTTCTTTAGTAATTGAAGTGCAATGTTTTAATTAATAACATTGAGTTATAATCTCGTTTTCCCGAACCGGCAATAAATCGTTTCCACTTAAATTATCCGATCGCTCAAGAGCATTGCGCTCAACAATTGTTACAATAATCTTTTCATCATTTACGTACAGCTGATCCTACTATATTCATACCTATATATATCCTTCCCTCTCTCCTCTCCTCTCCTTACCTCTTCCTTGGCTCAACCCACTCCCTATTATCTGTACTGACCATTCATATAGCGATACATGAACGATTTGTGACAGTTCTCCCCTACAATGAGTCTCAAAATTCAAAAATTAGACGTAAAGAAGTGACCCACAGGAATGTGGGTTTCACTTACTTTGATCAATATTCATGAAAAATGTAGTTTTCGATACACTGTGCGTAAAAGTGCACTTTGCACACAGTTTGTCGACTTTTACTCACAGTCTATCGAAAAGTATAGTTAGATACACGGCCGTAAAACCTATTATTCGCATCCTCGTGATGATTCCCATGAAACCCATCACTCGGACGCGAATAAAACGTTTCACGCCCTTGTATCGAAATGTACTATGTAGACTCTCTGTAACAACAACTGAGAGGTATGTTTTGTAATCTATCCATCATAATTTGATATGTAACAACGTTCAATTTCAAGTATGTGCCTTTTCTCATATGTTACAGCCTGATGAGATCATCAAATATGATGACGAAACGTCGCAAAATATAATTCAAAATTTTGCAACAATGGTGTGAATTCATTTTCGACACCAAAACCTGTCCCCCTAGATTGATTAGAAGAAATTCATATTCTTATGAAAATTTCGAGGACGAGTCAAGGAATAATTATATTCCGGACTTAGAATTTGTTCCGTATCAGGCAATATCTGAGTGTTTCCTTGACCTGAATGCTGTAATCATTCACAACACAAAATGTTGTTCGCGGCACTCCAAGGGTGATCTTCTGGATCATGAAGTCTCAAAATCGCTGGAACCTGATTTCGAAGATACGCTGTTGTCAGAAGAGGAAGTATCTCGATTCATAAGTTCATTGCAAGATTTGGCAATGGAAGCGAGAGAAAAAAAAGATGTGAGTCTTTACACAAAATATCATTTCTCCCTCACCTACATCGATTATATGTGCGAATATTTTCAATTCTATCTTCATTCGATAATTTATACTCACTCAAATTATCCATTGTTGTTCCAAGGGGGCTTTTCGGACGTGGAAGATGGAGATCTATCGGATCAACACTATGTAAATCTCACTGGCATCACAAAGGAGAACTCCGTCCTCATCATATCAGTTTGGGAAAATAGTGAGACATGGAATTCTTACGGAAGAAAACCACCTCTGAGGAAGTGTATCGCTGCGTTATTGGTAAAATTGAGAACCAATCCATCACTGACAGTCTTATCTTCTCTATTCAAAGCAGACCGATCAACTATATCAAGAATGATAAGGAAAGCGCGTAAGATGATGATAGAATGTTTTTTCCCTATGTACTTAGGTAACGTCATATTCTGGAACTTTTTCCTGTCTCCAAATTCACGAATGTATTCGAAGTGACTTGTCGATTATTTAGGTATATCACATATAGATCGAGATACTTTCGTGAGGAATCATACCAGAAGCTTTGCTCAAAAACTGTTGAATACGGAAGAAGAAGCTATTTTGATAGCAGATGCGACCTACTGTTACATCCAGAAGAGTGGGAACTACAAATTCCAACGGATGACCTATTCTCCCCATAAGAACCGACTTCTTGTCAAACCTATGATATTGGTAAGCACCACCGGATACATTCTGGCAGTTTTTGGACCTCATTATGCGAATGGCAACATTAAAAATGCTAATATTCTCATCGATTTACTGGTAACTATCGTGGTCAATTCAGACCACAGTGGGGAATCGTATGGAACATGATGCATATAGATATCATTTATGAACGAACATAATATTTTCTCTTAGACGAGAGATGTAATGGTCTCAAAGTATGGTTACGACCAGGCGATTACTTGATTGTCGATAGAGGATTCAGAGATGCCTTAGAATTCCTGAAAGCGCTTGGATTGGAATGGAGAACGCCTCATTTCCTGTCTAGGGGGAAGTCCCAGCACTCCACGCAAGAATCGGATGGATCTAGAATCGTAACCTCGATGGGGTGAGTATCACATTTGCGATTTGAATCCATACACAACTGTCCGTGGTATTTAGATCTTCTATGGAACATCCAATTGATGTATCTCAATATTCACAACTTACTGTATGACAATGAATTCGATTGGATGTAGAATTGATCTCATAACTTGTCTTTGGAATTTCGAAAGTACGAATCGACGTCGATTGAAATCGATCGGATTTGGGTTCTCATATTGCGAATTTGATATAGGTGGGTTATTGAGGCAGTCAATGGTATGATAAAGAATTGGAAAGCTCTTGGAAGCGTGTTCCCCAATCAGGAGATACCGAATATTGGAGATTACGTTGATATCGTCTGTGCACTCTGTAATGCATTCCGTCCACCTCGCGTATTTAATACATCTGCTGATAGCCAGAAAGCTGAGGAAATACTCCAGCGCCTGCATAAAGTGAATGAGTTACAAGATCTAGTCAAGGAAAGGCGGCTTGCTACAGTGAGAGTAGTTTGGGAAAAAATCAGCGACGAATCACTGCCTGATTTTCTTCGTCTATCTTCGAAAGAACTGCAAGATTTAACACTTGGTTCTTACCAGGTATGGATGTGATTACATCAATCCTGTGTATGAGAGCTCGCAATAGTTTGGATGAATACAGACTAACGGATTTGCCATGAATGATGAGTTGCCCGACTCTCTTGGTGAGATCAGGACCCCCTCTCTTTGTAAGAGTTGATCGGAATCTTCATCATTATCCATTCGCTGATAATTTCATGTTCATAGATCAAACGAGCTGGTTCGTACACAGATGAACATCTCGATGACGATGGGCTCTGTACCCTATCTTATCACAAGGATGAGAGGACGATCATACGAATCAAGATGCAGTCACGTCATACCTCTTCAAAAAAGTATTATCTATGGATAAAATACGATGAAGAAGGAGAATCTGTCAATGGCTGGTTCTGTCAATGTTGGACTGGTGCACGAACAGTTGGCTGCTGTGCACACATCGCATCAGTGCTCTGGTATCTTGGTTATTACAGATACCAGGATAGTAACAACAACAAATTGAACAAAGATTACTTTTCTCATGTTACTGATGTGAATCAGGAGAATTCAAATGGAGATCATGCAGAGGACAATGAGACTTTTGAGTCTATGTTGACCGATTCGGAAGTCTCTGATTGAAAATAGATTCATATCCCACCGGCATATTATGTTCCCGTGGAATTTCTCTTTCTCATGACGTTTGAGGATTGGAAGATGTCCCACCATTAGAACGTGAGGTGTATGATCTTCGCTAAGATAACAACCCCGAATACCCTAGGAACTGTTGATCTCGACACTTAGTATGCATATCATAAGGATAAATTACTCGACTTGTGTTATTTTGCTGAATTCTGATCTGAAACCAAGACATGTGATACTTATATAGGTGAGGTAGTGTACAACTTCGATGATTTTAGTGAGCCGCTACTCTGAGATACATGGTGGATATTCGACATGCACGAGAATTGTGTGGATATTTTGTATACTCAAAATCGATCTGCTAATAGATGTATCAGGGTGATATCTTGTATATATGCATTTCAAAGTCTTTCCATGATTCATTCTACAGTCCTTTGGGATACGGAACATATAGAAATTGATTAATATTCATCAAATTCGTAGTGATTTGGGTCAGTGTATTGTTATGTACGTATTTGATTGCACGTATAATAGGATAACTTGAGTTCAGTCCACATTTTTGGGCATAATATGCAACAATCAAACCATAACGATGCTCTTATCCCGAGAAAAACATTTTTCCAGCACAAAAATGCAGATTCCTCGAGCTATGAGCGTGGAATCGCAAGGAATTTTTTTTCATTGAAAAGTACGCAAAAAATTCCAACTTCTCCAGCTGAGATAAAATATGGTTTCCATTTGAATTTCTCGAGTATTCGGCGGTTCAAAGGGGCAAGATGCCAATTTTCCATGTTTTTTGGCCCACAGCTCGAGTTGAAAGCGTTCTTTCGGAAAAATGATGAGGAACAAAGTTGTCTATTCTTTCAATATCTTTCAGACGTATTCTCGATATTTTCCATATTTGGCTCCTCCTGGCCAAAAGACAGAAGAAGTACCGTTCTTTGACACTTTTATCCTTTTCCCCAAGGTCTGCAGGGGGTGGGGAACTGGATATTTAGCACATACCAGATGAAAGCTTAGAATAAGGCCAACATTTTTTGTTCTCTACACTTTTGCGCTAAACCCCACCCAGTCCGAGTATTTACGCTCATAAGTCAGAAAAATCGATGAACTCAACTATAATGATGGTTTTTGGGCGCGAGGCCCCCATTTCCCGAGTACGAAAATACCCAGAAGTTGTATTTTTTGATGTAGAATAATATACCATTCACCCATCTTGGGACGTTGGGCGGTTTCGGAGAACGATGCAGAAATGTATCGTACACGTGTATTTTGAATGGGAGGAACTTCTGCTCGCTCTCGTTCCAAGTGGATTTCATGCGGAGAAAATTTACATGCATACTCGGACACCCAAAACAAGTATCTGACGTGATTTACAGCCAAATCCGTTTGGGCCTGATTTCGCCTTATTTGCAAAAGCTCCTTTGTCTCATCATACTTGAATCGATTCCAATCGCTCTCTAGTTTATTTCGCAATGTCATCCAAAGGTACATACCCTGCGGCATTCCATTCATACACTCCGATCATCTAGTCGAGGTTTAGAGCACTGAAAAACCACTTTTAATTGATTACTCACTTGCAACATGAGCTGGGACATTTTCAGAGAATTTTATCTCTACATTTTGTATATTGAAGGAAAGAAGCTTTGAAGGAGTGAATGAAACGAGGGAGGATCACAATATCGGGTCTAATAACGTAGCTCAAGAACCGTGGACCCCGTCAGACTCAGAGTCTCAGGAAAGTCACGACAGTAATAATGAATCTGTACCCAATGCAAACATGGAACCTGACGAAGCTACGAGTTGGATGCATCAGATACTTCACGCGAACCCTCCAATGTCTGTTGGAGAAGTAGTGAATGAGATCTTGTCCTTTTTCTTCGAAGAAGGGCTAACCAAGAGAGCACTTGGACGCCTATTGGCATTATTAAACAAGGTATCCCCAAAACCAAATAATTTGAGTAAAACTAAATATAAATTTCTGAAACTGTAAGATTCTCTCCTTCCCAAAGGAGTCGAAATAATAAGAAAGCATTCATTTTGCGAAGACTGCGGACATCATTTTGGAGAATATGAATCAGGTCTACCAGAGTCTATCTGCGAGAGTTGCAATAAATGTCGGGATCGGGGCATTTTTGTCGAGTACAATCTCGAACAAATACTGAAAGATGCCTTTGAAGTAAGGAATCTCAAGAATTTGATTGATCAACATCGAGAGACGACTCTATTCGATAACGACGATTTGAGTGATTTTACATCAGGGAGTGAAGTCAAAACTTTGCCAAAAAAAGCTATCAAAACGCCATATGATGTTTTAGTCCTGTGGAACGTTGACGGTGGGACGATCTCTAACAGTTCTCCGGCACAAATCTGGCCCCTTCAGACCCGGATCATGAACATCCCGCCAGCCAGGAGAAGGGCTTTTCAGAATTTGATTGGGATTTATTATGGCACCAAAAAACCACCCATGGATTCTTTTCTCACGCCTTTTACTAATGCTATGAGAGATCTTTATGAAAATAGCGTGAAATATCATGATCAATCCACGAGGACAGAAATGACCAGTTACGCTATTGCACCGAGAGCCTCTCTAGATTCACCAGCACGTGCATTGGTTGCAAATTTTCACTTCCAGTGTGGATTGTACGGTTGCATACTCTGTGAGCATCTCGGCGGTGAGAGCTGCCCGACAGGAAGAGGGCATACCTGGGTATATCCTCCCACACCAACAGCATATCCACTCCGAACGGAACAAAGTGTTTTGAAAATGCAAATATAGCGATGAGAGAGAGCTTGGAACACTCAATGGGAGTTACAGGGGTCTCTGTAACCGCATTGATGCCCTTCTTCAAAATTCCAAGATCACTCGTTACAGAGTATATGCACGCCGGACCTCTGGGTAATATGAAAATGCTCACTGACCTGTGGTTTAATTCTACACACAAAAACAAACCATTCCACATCAAAACTGGAGCAAGAAATGCAATCGATCGCTCTCTCAAACAGATCACACCTCCCAACTCTTTCATCAGAAATGTGCGGGGGCTGAAGTATTCCAGTCATTGGACCGCGGCAGAGCTGAGAGACTCACTTCTGTACTACCTCCCTATCGTTCTGAAGGATAAGCTTCCAAAAAAGTATTATCAGCATTTTCTCACTTTCTCAGTTGGCATAACCGCAAGGGGGGTTGGGGCATGGCGCCTCATCCCTGGGGTGTGACGACCCTCCGGCCCCAGTTACCGCCCGCCAGAGCGAGGAGACCGCACATCTCCATCCGGCACCACGGGAGTGGGTGAGTCTAGGGATCACCCTCGGGCGATAACAATGCGAGCCCGTAAGACTCATCCATCATCCCGAGGGACTCTTTGGGCTCTCAGGAAGCCTAAAAGAGTCCCAAAACCCCCCACCGAGGGGTGGGCATCGGCCTTGTGCTGGGGGCCGTGCCCGAAAGTTGGTGGTCGGGGCGGAGGACTGAGCCATCACCGAGCCTGACTCGGTGTTGGTCATCCTCCAACCCGATGCGCTGGCAGGGCGTATCCCTGCCCCGCGCCCATGGGGGCAACCGGGGTTGAGCCGACAGGCAGGGACCCGGTATACAAAAGCCAATATTCCTTTCTCAGTTGGCATGAGAATCCTTTTGCAGGATCGGATTAGTAAAACACAGCTAAGAACTGCGAGAGAATCGCTCCAGCTTTTCGGCGACATTATTCCAAATTTATATGGAATGGATGAAAGCAGAATCAACCCACATCAAATCGCATGTCACATGGCTGATTGTGTGGAGCAGTGGGGACCACTATGGGCTTGGTCAGCGTTCTCTTTCGAAGATGGAATGGGATATTTCAAAGGCATCAATCATGGACCAAATAAAGTAGATATGGAGATTGTGAATACTATGAAAATGCTGCACGCTCACTACATTTTGAAGAACAAACTAATTACGAACGAAGCAGAATCTGACCCGACCGTGCAAGAAAATGTCTTGAGCAGGTCTGAGAACCACGTGCTCAATTTCCATGAGGTTGAGGCTCTCACTGGATATGATATCTTAAGAGGGATAGATATGTTACCGGCAAAGTCCGAAATGCAGGCAAACCGCGGATTGCCTTGGCAAACCGCAGTTTGCCTGCAGCGTCTCCGGCAGAGTCCGAAATGGATGCTCCATTCCGAACTTTGCTTAGGCAATCCTAGGTTTGCCTGCTCTCGAGCAGGCGAACCGCGAATTGCCTGTTGAATCTTTAGGCAAAGTTGGATGCAAGCACGTCTCATATGCCGGGGGTCTCGAGTTGTCTTTTTTGATGCGTTTTCACGAGGATAAATGATAAGTGTGAGTCATCATTCACGTATCTCACATAAATGAGACATTCTGGAGAGATGAACATGTACCAATGGAGAAGAAGAAAAAATCATCCTGATTTTCGGTTATCGTAACAATTCAACCTGATCGATTTAGAGTCAACGGAATAATCTTTGGAGAAGAATACAATAAGAGAATTGAATGCTAAGGAAATTTGCGAGGCCAAATTTAAGTGTCAAAATTTGTTGAAAGATGGACATCCAAGGAGTAGAAGTTCAAATCGATATAGCAACTGACTGAAGTAATGAGAGGAAGTAATCACTGTCTACTCTTGGACAGAGTTGTTAGCAAAATAATGTTTCATCACTTATTATTCTACATAGTAGATGAATTTCGACCTGGATGCTGTATGTGATTCACGATTTTCGCTCACAATCATGATGCTACTTCAGACGGCGTTGCCAACTCAGCACGAAACCTAGACTTTTTACATATAGAGAATACCATTCAGAGACTTTTGGTGTCCACGTGACCCACCAAATTGCTTCAAATGCAGTATGCAAAAATGTAATACTACACATTTGCTGCACTTAACTGTGAAAATTCTCAAACCAATCGGTGTTTTGCTGAGATTTATGTGTATTTGAATCGATTACTCTAAGAATAATGAACATGTTACGAGGGGATATACAATCACGGGCATGCTTCTTCATAGCTCGGAGAAGTGGGACTTGCTCGACTCCAACCCAAACTCGAGTTGCTCCATTGATTGTTTTTGGAGACAAGACAGTACTTTAAGCAACTCTAAATCTGAATAACTCATCAAATTTCAAACGAGAAAAGCAGGGAATATACGTAATCCAATGGTTGTGACTCTTGAGGAATTCTTGAGAACTCTTTCATTATATTCTTCTGAACTCAAACTTTTTTGGAGCTGACCAATAATTCTAGAGCAGTATCATGGGTCAGTACACTTTGATATATCATTCATAAGAAGTAGTATTTTGAGTTGTATCCCATGGCACGCGTGGTACTACAAGAGGTTCTCTTTGACTTTACGCGCCCTGAATCTCATCAGATAGGGGCTCACACTTGTCTTACCGATGGAGTCCCTACTCTATCCTGGATTCTGGCGCGCGCGGGCAGCCATTATAGCCAGTGTGTGCGAAGGGTATATTGGTGAAGGGCATTTATATAGACCTGCATTCATACCCTTCAAAGGTGATTGTGGATTCGAACCCCTAGATGACTGCTGGAAGGTTTTCAAGTGACAATTGTAGACCAACGAATTCATCGCAGGTGAGTCGGTCTACTTTTCCCATGAGGGTTTGACTTGTATCTGATTGCCCTCTACAATAATTGTGCCATTAATCCAATTAATAACATGATGAGGGATGACATCTCGAAAGCTATTTTTCTTCTCAATGAATATCCTATTGACTTGATAGGTAAACTGGGAAATGTCGTCTAGAGTTACAGTTGATTCTCAGAATATCGAATCATTATCAATTCCACAAGCTTTTTGATTGTGAATGGACGACACATTTTGGTAATGGATTCCAGTGATTTTTTAATAGCACAGAAAAATGCAATAACAGAACGATGGTTTTCTCAAGTAAAGTCAATGTACCAACCTCCCTCTCGAATCGTTTTTCTAATATTTTGGCCTAGTTTATATTATCATCTGCGTAGAACCACTTTGAGAGCTTGTCTATCAGTGAAAATAACTATTTTCGGCTTATTATGACGCGAAAACACATTCTGAGTGGTAAATGAAGGCATACTGTACACTTTTTCGAGACAATCAGGGGGGACCATGTTGGGTACACTTATGGCGAGCTTCATTTTTTTCCAAACGATCTCCGTATTTCGTTCATAAAGTCACTCCAAATCAAAGTTTTATCACCGTCAAATTGGGTAAATTTGGTACGATTTCGTTTCTTTTTATTTTCTTCGGCTCGGCATCCCAACATACATTGACAAAACCCACCCCTACTGGTGGTCAATCTCAAGCTTACAGTTTCAACTTCCGATTCACGGGTTACAAAGTTCAATTTGATGAGTTCAAGCCGGAGCTATTAGCAGTTGAAGGAGTGTACCAAAGTTAGACCCCGGCTGGGCAACTTTGGTACACTTACAAAATATTTCAACTCTACCGATCACCATGTGAATAAACTAATTTTATTCGTTCAGGAGTCTTATTTTGAGCTGTTTGAAACATTCTGAAACCTCGTAGACCATCACTCAACTCAAGGAGAAATTTCTAGAAGCTGTCATAGAAAGTTGTACTGGAGTTACCCTATCCTCATGCTTCTTACGGAGAGTGGGGTAACTTTGGTACACTTTAGCATGGGTTTTTTCCCCTGTTTTTTATTCATTAGAATTCGCAATTCTATGAATACCCCAATGTTACGATGGTTTCTCCAATATGATGATATATGTGGTCGAAATGTAGCATTATGCACCCGTAGATCGCTCCGGAACACTTTTTGCCAGGTACACTAACAGGACCACTCGCGTATCGCTGCTGAATCAGCCATTCCGGAAAGAGCTTCAATAAACGAGTACAATCGTTCACGCGGGATCTTCGGTGGCTCAACACATTGTTTATGCGTGTGCCAAGATGGGAGACTAGGTTTCAGAGCGATAGAATCGTTTACCTTGCCGAACGCAGCTCTGAAAGTCAGTTTTTAGGGGTGTACCAAAGTTGCACCCACTGTACCAAAGTTACCCAATTTGACGGTACTCAAAAAAAAAGATTTTGAACTTCTTGAGACAGGGGTTCGAATGCTTCAAGATCGAGGTTAAAGCACGTTACGATTAATCGAATCAGAAATTTTCGGCTCCGTTTCAACTGCACATAATTTCTCCGGTAGTTCCTTCAGTGCAAGCGCAAGATATTTATGAGAACCTTCACATTTCCTAGAAAACGCAATAATCTCAATTCTTCTCTTATATTTTTACAAAATGAATGCGAAAAAAATTGCGGGAATGTCAACGAGAATCTATTCCTGAGATCGGCATATGGGATCACGTTGGGTACACTCACTTTATTCTACATACTGAATAAGAGAGGTTTCATCTCCCCGCAAGATAATATTCCCCAATTGCAAAGAATTAGTTCATCATGAGTGCTCAGTTTCCAAGATTTGTGCGAATTTTTCGCAAGTATTACGATTTGACGGCTTTACTATTGTTCTTTGTGGATCATCATAGGATTAAAAGTCGAAATCATGTTTTCTGATCTGTCCTGGTCCACTAAATATGTTGCCGCTGGTTTTGTGACACCAAAATGCATCTCAATTAGAAGTACAAGCTAATAGGTCGATTTAAGCTGGATAAATGCAATTATCATTCCATAACAGTTCCTATAGATCCTCTGTGGCAACGTTTTTCGTGGTTTCGTTCGGATTATAGGGATGATAACGCTCAGCTATTGCTATAAACTCCGATCGTATCTTACAAGATTGATAATTTGAGTATGAAATAAGAAGGAGCTGAAGAGTTTCCTTCCCTTGCATGAAGGATTTGCGATGACTTTGGTGTCTAGGAGAAATCATGTTTGACTGCTTGTAGAGCTCGCAACCCGATCTGCAAGGAACATGTTATGAATGATTCTCTTGATCATCTACTCATCCATCTAATAAATTTACTCCTGGTAGGCAACTCGCTAATAATTATGGATGAAAAAGACGAAGAGTGCCAGAAAATTAAGGAAATGATGCAGGCAGGGATAATTGAACTAAGAATGGTGGTCAAGGATGGGGGTGTGGGATGAAAAATGTTGTCGACACAAGCATTTTTGGTCTTGGAAATAACAAGGTCGGGTCCAACGGTTCACTCACACACCACGCACTTTCGTAACGTAAACCTAGTTTTACAAATCGCCGGGCGAGCGATAAATTATCTCCTACATCACAACGTTATATAAAAAGAAAAGAAGATGGTCGGGCAGATTTGTGCACGACCGTGCGTGAGGTTGTTCCGGCGGAGAGCTGAAGGCTCTCGCCGTTTGAGTCACTACATACAGCCACGACGTTTTATGCTTGATGAGAGAAAAAAGACTGGGGCCCCTACGCAGATGGCATCCCTTTCTTATACCCTGTCCGCGTACATGAACGAGATGCTAATCCCACTTCGATGCACACTGCATGACATTCTTTCACTCGAGAGAATTTTGAGGTGTATTATTAGCTTCACGTGATTTGAATACCGACGACTGAGATACGATACAGGGCGCGTGCACGGTTGAAACCTAGTTATGGGTTTCGAAGCTTAACTATTGTATTAACTTTCAAATATATAGTTCCGCGCCTCTAAATAATCTTAATCCTAGGAAAGAGCAATAAGGATTCATTAAATTTGCCAGCTCAAATATCGACCTTCGTTCTCTACGTAAGGTGAGTTATTGTTATGAGCAAGTGAAGTCATTTTCGAACCTCGATGTGTCGCGTCGCACAAAAGGGGTTCGCGGAAGGTCGCCTATTGAGCCCTAAGTGGCTTGAAGTCGAAAAAGGATTTCGCCTATCGTGGCGGTCTAAGTCTGGATCTTATAATCATGCACCACAAAAGTGAATAGCAATAGTTTACTCGCGGTCAATCTTAACATCTTTCTTGCATCAAGAAAACTGAAAGTCGAATAGAGACTTCGCTGCTTGCAGTGTCCATATTGTAACTGCATTGAAAACGAGAGACAAAATGATGATTTGAATTTTTGTTTAATGCGTAAATGAATGTGAAGAATATAGATTAATAATTTACGGCATATGATGACGTTAATCGACCCCGGAATCATCATTTTCGGTTTCGTTTTTAATAGCCAGGTATCATACAACGCGGGGACCACGACCGAGGGCCGGTTTATTTTGCGGCACCAATTCGATTGTACAAATATCATAGTTACATAGATGCGTTTGCTTCAATCTCTGCAGACGTAGTCTCGTTCTCGGCGTCGTCGTTCGTTGGCGGCGGGACACGCCGGATTCGCATCCGTATCGGGGCGCTGTCGTCGAAGATGGCTTGTTGCAAGATCTCGGCTGAGAACGTTGGTGCGGAGTATGATGATGACGGAGGGTACACCGTTCGGTCTCGCTCCGTCAAATGAGCCGGCGTGCCTGGAGTGCGAGGGAAGTCAAGATCCTCCGCCAGATCCTCTAATGTCGCTAAGCTGGGCATGTCGAAGGGTGATTGTGGCGAATCTCTCGTTGATTCAATGGCCAGGCTACCCTGCATAGCCGGGACGTCATCGAGTAGTGTCATCAAGTCAAGCCGTTGGCTGCTCGCCTGCGTTAAGTCTTGGGTGGAGAGTTCATACGTGATGCACCTTGGTGTTTCCGATGAGAATGCCGACGATCGTTGCTCGGCAGCACCATTGGCAGCGGCTGACGTTGATGGTACGGCGATGTGTCCAGGAAATTCGTATGTAGATGACGCTTGCTCGTTGGTGTCGTTGCGATCTGGCTCACTCGCGGTTGCCTCAATGGAAAACTGGATGGTTGTCACTTGATTGTCAACTATCAACTCACTGCTCCAAGTGGCGGGAGCTTCACTTTGCGGGTCCAAGCACTCACTAGATTCACTCGGAGCTTGCGGCACTGAACTTGGCACTCGCGGGCGTTTAGTCGCATTCTTGTTGCTGTTGGCGGTGCGTTTTCTGCTCCGTAGTTTTGCTGTTGCGGCGAAGCCTAACCCGTCGATCGCTGCTTGAACTTCTTGGAGCTCTGCTGCTTGTTGATCACGTCTCTTCTGTCTCCAAATTCGCAGACCGTGTTTTTTGATCTTCTTCCGGCAGTCCTGTTGGATGTGCTGCAGTAGCCTGCGGCCGTGCAAGGGGTTTCCGGTTGTCCTCTAGGCTCGCTCTAGGTCGCGATATTCTTGATCGGGTGATTCAAGAATTTCATCCTCACTAAACATTGCACTGAGCGATTGATTGCGATCGCGCGACATCGTTGGCTGCTGAGGCTCAAGTGTCCAGTTGGCGTTGTGGGCTGCTCTCTGTTGGCGAGTCATCCTGAAGCGGTGAGGTCGAGCGGCCACCGCTTCTCCGGAAAAGCCTGCGGAGCGACTTGTGGTTGGACGGTCGGGGACTTGGGGGTTTTGGGCCCTTCCCTCCGGTCCCTCCTCCGTGCGGTTGTTCATTGATGAAAAGCCAGAGTCCCGGCTATTTTCATCCCCTCCGTCGCATTGATGGATGACGATGGTCGAGGTGTCGTGGATATCCGCGGCGGGGGCGGAATTATCCGAGTGTTGATCGTCGGCGGTGGCATAGCGAGCAGGAAGGCCATGGGGCAGGCCTGGCAGGGCTTGATGCGGCGACCCCGTGGGGGTGCCATGGGGCGTCAAGTCGTGCTGCGGCGCTTCCGTGATGTGCTCTGGCTCGTATCTGGGGTACGAACCGGTTGATGCCCAAACGGCGATGCTGAGTTTTTTATAGGCTTTTTCGCCGTCGTCTAAGCGTTGCGTAGTCCGTCCGGACATACTGGTTGGCTCCGCTGCCTCTTCGTCCAAAGAAGCAGTTTGAGGATAGCCGGTGCTTGCTGAATCGTCGTCCGACGACTCTTGCGGAATGTTAGTCGGCCACCATCCTCCGGGCGCGCCACTCAGCCATCGTCGCTCCTCCGGGGTTGATGAAGACGACTTGTTCGTTCGGCCCATTGCTCCGCGTGATGCGTGCGATTCCACTGTGTGCCTTTGATGGGCCTCTGCGCTATTTATGCTTGCGATGATTGAGGTCCATTCCTGGACCTCGCCGGTCACGGTAGTGATATCGTTACTCGCAGGGTTACCTGAGCTTTTTCTTTTCGCTGAGGTCATCGTTCTTTCGCCTCTTTCTGTCGCAAGCTCGTGGCGCTTTCGGTTTGCGGGCAATGAGTTCTCCATGGAGAGTCCCGGGTTTTTTCTGCTCTTCGCCGAGGGCTCCGCACTTTCTCCACCATTCACCTCGTTGTCGCCTAACTTCCTTTTTCTTGATTGTTGTCCAACCTCGTGAAGGCCTTCCGGGGATGACAACAGGATCAAATCGTCCGTGTACCCTATGATTGGGGCGTCCATCGGCCGTGTTTTTATCATGGTGTAGCTCCACTCCTGTGGTGTGCATCTTTCAACATATCTTCGTGATGACGTTGGGCTGCCGTTTTGGTTGAGTGCCATCAAGCTTTCGTTCTTCTCCGGGACCGCTTGGAAGTTCATGATGATGCCCATTGCTTTGAGCACAGATTCTTGGTTTACAGGATCGTGGTTATTCGAGCCAGCACGTTTGGGCGCCAAATTGATGCAGGCAGGGATAATTGAACTAAGAATGGTGGTCGAGGATGGGGGTGTGGGATAAAAAATGTTGTCGACACAAGCATTTTTGGTCTTGGAAATAACAAGGTCGGGTCCAACGGTTCACTCACACACCACGCACTTTCGTAACGTGAACCTAGTTTCACAAATCGCCGGACGAGCGATGAATTATCCCCTATATCACAACGTTATTTAAAAAAAAAAGGAGATGGTCGGGCAGATTCGTGCACGACCGTGCGTGAGTTTGTTCCGGCGGAGAGCCGAAGGCTCTCGCCGTTCGAGTCACTACATACAGCCACGACATTTTATGCTTGACGAGAGAAAAAAGACTGGCGCACCTACGCAGATGGCATCCCTTTTTTATACCCTGTCCGCGTACATGAACGAGATGCTAATCCCATTGCGATGCACACTGCATGACATTCTTTCACTCGAGAGAATTTCGAAGTGTATTATTAGCTTCACGTGATTTGAATACCGACGACTGAGATACGATACAGGGCGCGTGCACGGTTGAAACCTAGTTATGGGTTTCGAAGCTTAACTATTGTATTAACTTTCAAATATATAGTTCCACGCCTTTAAATAATCTTAATCCTAGGAAAGAGCAATAAGGATTCATTAAATTTGCCAGCTTAAATATCGACCTTCGTTCTCTACGTAAGGTGAGTTATTGTTATGAGCGATTGAAGTCATTTTCGAACCTCGATGTCTCGCGTCGCACAAAAGGGGTTCGCGGAAGGTCGCCTATTGAGCCCTAAGTGGCTTGAAGTCGAAAAAGGATTTCGCCTATCGTGGCGGTCTAAATCCGGATCTTATCAACATGCACCACAAAAGTGAATAGCAATAGTTTACTCGCGGTCAATTTTAACATCTTTCTTGCATCAAGAAAACTGGAAGTCGAAAAGAGACTTCGCTCATGCAGTGTCCATATTGTAACTGCATTGAAAACGAGAGACAAAATGATGATTTGAATTTTTGTTGAATGCGTAAATGAATGTGAAGAATATAAATCAATAATTTACGGCATATGATGACGTTAGAAACATTTACGCAGAAACTAAAGGAATTTATCCTGAGTCGCAATTCTTTACGTTTACCCACTCAAGAAAGATATGATGAAATCATTCGGGAGGTCGAGGGAGCGAAAAGGAAACAGAATGGTAATGAGAAGAGAGTTTCCAGAGATTATCGACGTTTAGCTCGCTTTGATGTTATTCAAGTCAATAAATGTGAAAAGTTGGTAACACCGGTTGATAAGGAGAGCTCTTCGTTTCGTTATTACCTTTGTGATGAAGACATCTTCGACGCCCTTCACAAACTCCATTGCGAAAATCATTTTGGTAGAGACCGCACTGAGAAACAAGTCAATGGAGTGTATGCGAATATTCCCAGGGATGTCTTACGCATGTACCTGACATTATGCATTACTTGTGAGGAGAAGCGGACAAAGCAAAAAAAGGTTTGGTGATTAGGCCTCTACTCTTTCGAGAGATCAACGAACGTGCGCAAGTTGACTTGATTGACATGCAAGTATGTAGAGGCGAATACGAATTCATTTTGAATTATCAAGATCATCTGACGAAACTGGTTACACTTAGAGCTTTAAAGTCAAAAACTGCCGAAGAAGAAGCTTATCATCTGGGGTGTATATCTTCTCTATATGGGGCTCCTCCTGTTCTGCAAGGCGACAACGGTAAGATAACGATATAATAATCTATGAGCTCACACCGTTTGCGTGAGATCAATCATGTGAATTTGGGCACTTTCCCCAGTTTCGAAAGTAGAAGAACAGATACAAGATCAACATTTTGGAGTAAACGAACTCAACCTCATAGAATTTTGAGAGTTTTAAGTCTGGTTTTCAAACTGATTTGCGATTTTAGAACATAGAAAGAGGGACAAAATCCATCCTGGTAAATTCTGTGCAATTATTATGATTTCATCTGTACGTAGTATGAAGCAAACCATGTTTTCCCCTCCGAATGAGGCACAAATAGAAGTATCTAATTCAAGAATGACAAGATTTGATTCTTCCCTTCCTCGTTGCTATTGGCTACGGGAGTCCATTGTTTTATGCAAATGTTTTGGTACGCGGATTTCGTTTTACGCGGTAGGCGATTTGTATTCCTCCCTGGTTCCACGCGGGACAAGTCTTATTCCACGCGAATTCATTTCGCAAGATGATGAACTTTCCATCTGTTAACTGGGAAATTCAATGAACGATCCAGCTGAATTTCCGGCGTTTTCATGCATCTCCTCGATTGCAGTAGCATTGAGTAGCATCATTAAGTCAGTGATGCCTACCTCGAGTCGAAAATTGAATGAACTAACAATCAAGATTGAATTTCTGTTTGGAACGTATGTGATTTGTGACTAAATACGTGTTTCATTTGGTAAAAATCATATGAAATATATATGTAGTCCACAAGCAGCATTCTATACAAACAGGAACTATTCATGCTATTGAACATCAGAGTTAGAAACAAAATCGAGCCAAAGTAAAGACAAGCAGGATTGGTTTCATCTACTTGAATACTCTTTCGGCGACTATCACTGTACGGATATACAAACTGATCTATTTGATCTAACTGCCTAGTTCCCACAAATTCTATGGCCGTTATTCATATTACTCGTAACTTGTACAAGATCTACCCATTCTCATATGAAAATCGTTATTCCTTGAATCAAAATCTCTATTCATGATTATCCACCATGCATATCATCCCTTTTCGAGGTCGAAGAATATAACTCACATTTTCTCTCAAAAGCTGTGTCTCATTTCACGCAGATTTGTCATATGCGGTACCTCTTTAGAATCGATTTCCCGCGTAAAACGAAGGGATCCTGTACTTGGTCAAGCAACGGCAATCACTCAAAAATGTTAAGCTCTCTTCACTTGTTGATGTGACGTGGTTCTTTAGTATTCGACAATAATTTGTTAAAGTAATATTCAAGACCTCAATGAAATTGGTATAACTCTGACAATGAGCACATTTTGCATCTTCTATAGGAAAAGAATTCGACAATAAGGTGATACAAGAACTGAAAGTCTTATGGCCAGGGCTCCGAATAGTTCATGGTAAACCTTGGCACTTGCAGAGCCAGGGAAGTATTGAAAGAGCGAATCAAGATGTTCAAGATCTCTTACGAGCTTGGACAACAGAGAATAATACAAAACGATGGAGGGAAGGATTGAGATTTTGTCAATTCCAGAAGAATACAGCTCACCACAGTGCCATAGATCAGACCCCGTTTGAAGCTATGTTTGGTGAATTTCATTATTTTTGGGATTGAAAAGATCGATATCGTTGTGATAGTATCGCATTTTGAGTAATTAACCGTGGTATATGATGTAAATTCCAGGAAGAAAAGCTCATGTTGGGATTCAGAAGTTACCTTCGTTGATTTCTGAAAAGCTTACAACAGAAGAAGAAATCGAACAAGCATTACATAGTACCATTGAGAACCATGATCCACAAGAGGAAACCGCAAGCACGAGCCAAATATTCCACGAGGAGCAGAGTGATGAAGAATCTTCGCAAGACCTCAGTCCAGCTATTGAGAATGGTGACACGTGCAATGTAATTCCAACCCTGTTCATCTTTTCATCAGTTCTAGGGTAGATTCATAATATTTGACTGAGCGAGCTTCGCGAAAGTAGGGTTTGATAATGATTTGATCAAAGTTTCATTTTTCGCTCTGAGTAATTGAGTGAACCAAATATAAATTCACATGTGTTTTTATTCTAAAAATATCACTTTGCCAGAACGTTTTATCATCAAAATTAGTCTGATTGGAATATTCTGTCATCTCATACATTCCAAATTCTTTGCCTGATTTAACAGACTCCTATCAGCAACTTTGCCGAATTTCATTAACAATATCCATTGCATCCTATATTATAGGTGTCGAAGAATTTACATGTCGTGTTTGCGGAAAAGAATCTACCAATGCACATCAATGCGAGATCTGTGGCGAAAGCGTGCATATTATCTGTGGTAAACCAGCTAGTGATGAACCAACTGAAGATGATGAGTCAAGAATTCTATGTAACATTTGTCTTAACAATAAGAAACGGCTGAAGAATAAGAAGACCGCTCACAAAGGATTGAAACGTCAAGGTGAAGAGATGATGGCTTCATCTAATAAGAAATTTGGCAAGATTGACAAAGGTGTCTCTGTGAGAGTTCCCATCCCAGAGGTTGATCGTTGTAAAGGAGATTTTAGAAATGTAATCGGAGTCGTGATGGACATCACAGAAGATGGTTATTATCAAGTTGGTACGGACCAGGGTATAATCAAATCATTATTCTCAAGGAACCAGATCGAAGTCTGTAAGGAAAACTCCATCAGATCGATCAAGTTCCTCAAAATGAGATCACACTGCGGTCTACCAATGCAAAAACTTCACTCCACGGGGGCCAAGGATTCATAAAATGTAATTGCACTAAGAAAGTTATCAGCAACGTCTGCAAATGTAAACGCCTTACAGTTTTGTGTAATTCAAAATGTCATTCTTCCACTACATGTTGTAATAAATAGAAGGTTCGCTGAATGATTTTCTCCAACTATCAAAGACAAAGTGGAGTAACAAGCATCGCACATCCACTGAAATAGTCCTTGTAAAACACTCCTAGGTGTACAAAGTACGAAAGAATAGCAAATCAAATGTCTCGATGATCTCTTCCGATCCTCAGTAGTACATGTTCATCTACCAAGGAAGTCTCATTTATGTGAGATACGTGAATGATGACTCACACTTATCATTTATCCTCGTGAAAACGCATCAAAAGTGACAACTCGAGACCCCCGGCATATGAGACATGCTTGCATTCACCTTCGCCTAAAGACTCAACAGGCAATTCGCGGTTTGCCTGCTCGAGAGCAGGCAAACCTAGGATTGCCCAGGCAAAGTTCGGAATGGAGCATCCATGCGGGACTTTGCCGGAGACGCTGTAGGCAAACTGCGGTTTGCCAAGGCAATCCGCGGTTTGCCTGCATTCCGGACTTTGCCGGTAACAGATATATCAAATATTCATTCGATTCATGTTTTTGAAAGAGCTCAAATTGATGGCGAAATACTCACATCCAAGTCTTATAGAAGGCAAAAAAAAAGGAACAATTCAATCATCTCGTGGGACAACAACACTCAATTTGGTGAGATACAGTTCTTCCTGCTGTTTGAAGAAAAAGTATGGGCGTTGATAAGAGAATTTTCGAGAGATCATACGACGTGCACAAGACTTCACCCACGAGTTGAAAGAGACCTTGGTAATCATATTATTCCTGCGCGTGGAACATATTGTTATGCTTTATTGACGCTGAACATGATCAACGAAAGAATTTTCTTAATGGAGGGATATGCATGTCTAGCTCCAAATACCAAGGAACGACGACGACTTCTCTGTTGTTTTTCTCCTATTACATTTATCTACATTCATGTAATTTGTTGAAGCCGTTGTCAATTGCACAATAGATATTGGGAATAAACGAAGCTCTAAGAGGACAAACTATCCTCCGACGTATGCAGAGAATCATTAGAACAAGAGTGTTCAGTCCTCATCACTCCTAAGCTGCGCATCAAGTTCTTCATGCCATGTCGATGAGTTGTACGCTATTCGAATTTACGGCGAAACTCTCGACCGCTGTTGAATAATTTTATCCAAGTAACACGTGAAGAAGTTATTTTCACACGGTCTTCATTTCACTCAAATTATTGAAAACTTTGCTGAACTTTGGCTGTAAACGCCTTACACTTATCAATCTAGACCTTGATCTGTATACAAAAGTGATCTCCATCATTTTCGTAAATGACTCATAGATGAGTTCTAAACAATTATCCGATTTCTATATGAATCGTATACGAATAGCTAGTTTCTATATGGAACCTATATTACCAAAAATATATATGTCTCATATATGCGGATTCTATATGATGAATTCCACGCTAAAGCGACCTACGGAAAGGGGTCATCTCTCAGATTCTTTTTTAACCTTTTTCATTCGATTCTATGACCCAATATAGGAACTTCGGACCACCTATGAGGCCCAAAAAAAATTTCTCCTCTCCATTGCACGCACATCCGTCAACAGACCGAAAATTTATCGTGTGAAAATCGATGCTCTTTTATGCACGAAAATGGGAATATTTCGAGTTTTTGGATAGCTGTCGATTTGCGGGTTGCGGCATCTGAAAGGACATCAAAAAACCTATCGAAAACGTTGTTGAAAATTCCTTTTCTGTGATTTGGGGGCCTCCTGGAGGCAAAAGAGTGTTTTTCACTAAAATGTCGATTTCTCAAAAGGCCATTTTTTTTATTTTCTCAAAATCACATACTTGACGTGAAATTTTGCGTTCTTCCGAAAAAAATGGATTTCAGAGAAGTTTGGGGCGATCCACGTGAATTATGAGCCATTTTTTGAAAATTCGATTTTTCCGGTTTCAGAAAAAGGCAATTTCCTGCGCATGCGCACAAACGTAGAGTTTCGGCGCTACTTTCAATGGGAAGCTGACAAAATTTCCAATAAAATGACTACCCGCAAAGTTGAAATTCATGCACTGAAACGCGATCTGCAACGATTAATTATGTCGAATCAAAATCACATGAAAATTCAGCCCATTAACGCCTTCGGAGCGCCTGCTGAGTTGACACATTCACGAGATCTTCTCGGGACTCAATTTTGAGTACGAAATTGACCTGAAAAAAATTCGGACCACATGGTTTCAACGTAAAATTGTATGAACTCTCAAAATATGCGATAAAAAACCCCGTTTGAGGCGAACCCGAGTTGCTACATTCAATTTTTCGCAATTTTGAATGTGAAATATCGTATTTTCTGGCTAAAAATTGAATGTAGCACCTCGGGTTCCCCTCAAACGGGATTTTTCATCGCATATTTTGAAAGTTTATACAATTTTACGTTGAAACCATGTGGTCCGAATTTTTTTCAGGTCAATTTCGTACTCAAAATTGAGTCCCGAGAAGATCTTGTGAATGTGTCATCTCAGCAGGCGCCACGAAGGCGTGAATGGGCTGAATTTTCATGTGATTTTGATTCGACATAATTAATCGTTGCAGATCGCGTTTCAGTGCATGAATTTCAACTTTGCGGGTAGTCATTTCATTGGAAATTTTGTCAGCTTTCCATTGACAGTAGCGCCGGAAGTCTACGTTTGTGCGCATGCGCAGGAAATTGCCTTTTTCTGAAACCGGAAAAATCGAAATTTCAAAAAATGGCTCATAAGTCACTTGGATCGCCCCAAACTTCTCTGAAACCCATTTTTCTCGAAAGAACGCAAAATTTTACGTCAAATATATGATTTTTGAGAAATAAAAAAAATGGCTTTTTGAGAAATCAACATTTTAGTGAAAAACACTCTTTTGCCTCCAGGAGGCCCCCAAATCACAGAAAAGGAATTTTCAACAACGTTTCCGATAGGTTTTTTGATGTCCTTCCAGATGCCGCAACCCGCAAATCGATAGCTATTCAAAAACTCGAAATATTCCCATTTTCGTGAATAAAACAGCATTGATTTTTACACGATTAATTTGGGGTCTGTTGACGGATATGCGTGCAATGGAGAGGAGAAATTTTTTTTGGGCCCCATAGGTGGTCCGAAGTTCCTATTTTGGGCCATAGAATCGAATGAAAAAGGTTAAAAAAGAATCTGAGAGATGACCCCTTTCCGTAGGTCGCTTTGGCGTGGAATTCATCATATATAATCCATATAGAAACTACATGAAATGTTTTCACTTGGATAGAACTGTCTGGCCACCTGGCGATGCGTAAAATCCGCTAACGTGCATCTCGTTACATGTTTGGGCATTTACTCCCGGAATATATGGGCGTTTCTCTGGAACCTTTACACTTGCTAGAATACAGCTATGGATGATGATATGATGAACAATCAAATCTATCGGCCCCAATCGAAGTCAAGATATCATTTTTCAAGACACAAGATGAGATATCTTTTGCCTCTGTATGGTCAGAAGGAGTTGATTCATTCTAGCTCACTCAAAGAGAGGAAATGTAGGGAGATCTTGTGGAAATACTTAGTACTCTCGTGCAGTCTCACGGATGATCTCGTGATGCCGTGCAATTTCTTTGGGTTGATTCAAGCTGCATTCGATGAGTAGTATATTGGAGAAATATGGCCCAGAAGCGCGATGGTGAGCTACCAATTCAGCCGAAACTGTATGACTTTGAAAATTGGGAATAATGAAGCAGTCATGTCTCGTTCAACTCAAAGATAATTACGCCAAGCTCCTGCCGTGACTCTGAACGCAATTTATGGAATGCATATCGAAAGTAGATGCGATTGCGGAGATTCTGCGACGAATCTCGTGTTGGTGCGATATTTCTGTCTAGAATACGATCATTTTGGAGTGAGATAGAGAAAACGTGACTCACAAAAAGGATTCTTCGTTTCTCATTCCACATTGGCGGATCAAGCTCTATGTTCATAGAACCAATCGTGATCGGATACCCTGACCTCACGGAACTGCAAAAAGCTCGAGGCATTCGTTGAAATTGTCAATCTTGCCGAATAATTGCTTGGGAAATTCTGGAAAATCGGCGGAGAACTGCTTCAAGTTCGACTCATTAACGTGATTCTCGTGATGCCACTTACTCTATATGAGTTTCAATAGTGGATTTGTGATTCTCAATACTACGTGAATATGTGAGCAAATGGTCTCAGGTGTGCATTGGGCGGTTTCCATTCTTCGCTTTTCAACGATTCTCAGCAAAGTGCAAAAGTTCCAGAGAAACGCTCATATTCATTCGTGTCTCCATGCAATACCATAGACGCGTGACTAAACATGCCACACTTCATTACGGTCCGTGAAATTTCCACCTCACACTGCTCAACAGGAGCTTCAAGGAACTCATCCCGATCAGAAAATTCAAGAGGTCCCACACGGGGGCCTTGCGTGGCGGCCACTAGTGTGCCACGCGTAGGATGTAACGGCCCCCTCGCGGGAGCCCCGAGCCACATTCCCTGAGCCAATTTCCACTTTTTGCAAATTTATTCTGTTATGTAATCGAGATTCGTTCAGCCTGGCTCTATGTGATAGTAATAAGAGGTTTAGTAACTCTAAAAACTGATTCCCTCCTCCGTCTTAGAGTCTATGACCTTCAAGCCGAGGAAAAAATTTGACATAAAATGATTCATTATTTCTTTTTGAAACTGGTGGTGTATTTCTACAAGTCACTCGTGTGGATCTGTTCATCGAGTGAATGGATTGACGCATACTAAGAATATCACTTTATCTAGCTCATGGAATAAAGAGCGACTGTATCATCTTCCAAAACCATATAGCTAGCTGATGCAACACAAAGTAGCCAAACACAGTATAGAGAGAGACAATTTCGCTCCTGCATGTAAATAATCATTTCACATGAAAAGATGCACGATATATTGTGAGTGAACTCCGATGGAGAGATTAGCTCCCAAACGTAACACACATCTATCTGCATCTCACTGATTCATCATTGCTCAATCATAACATAACCTATCTAGGTTATGTTTCATTTTCACATCCATAACTACAATGTATATTAGATTTCTCTGCAAGTCTTCTATTTCTTTACTTCAGCATTAGTAATTTAGATAACAGGGATAAAATACTACAGCCGAGTGATCGGGAAAATTAAAACGAAAACATCATTTCTCGACTTCGGGATAGCATATATACTCAACCAACCTTGACGGAGCGGGGCTCACGCGAGGCGAGCGTTACATTTCAATGTATAAGCTCCCGGGGCCCCCGCGGCCGCCTCGACTTTTGCCACGTGAGGGCCACGAGGGGAACCGCGGCGTAAGCGTGGCGATTTCTGATCGGGATTGGTCCGCAATAGTTGTACATATTCGTCGTAGTTTGGACTCGATTTTCGGGAATGTCGCATTCGTCGACATCCAAAAGTGACAATATCGTTACATTCAGTGACCTTGATCCACAGTCATAGCCGATCAGAGCCTTGACGCCAACTAAGGCTATCAGAAATGATACGACATTCCATCCCATGTGCTCTATAATTGTCTTCCTTCCGATCATCTGTAACAAAAATTAAAGGAAGGATTGGAGGTGATGGTCTAAAAAACAGTCGAATTGTGTCGCTACCAACTATCGTAAACTCCCCTAGGATCATGAGGCAACGGTTCGTCGATTGTGGATTGCCTGAAAGTCCTCATAACTTGGACTCTTCAGGGAGGCCAAGATGGTACGTCATGAATTGGTACAAAATCCTTTCCACACCAGTCATCGAATGGATGGTGATTTTGTAGATTTCGTCTATTTATCAAGTTGATCATTTCGGGCCTAACAACTGCGATCTCGGGCCGTTCCTGTACGGGTACGCCTCTACATTTAGGGAAACACACTTGTACGAGAATAAAAACGACACTGGGAAGTATATACCAATATAATGGCCGAAATTCAAAACTCTCGTCGTGTCGGAACAAGGTTTTTGAACTGTTCCTTAGACCATCATCAGGAGGTGGGATACGAGGAACCCTTGGGAATTCAACGGGTCTTATAGGAGGCACTAGCCGTGACTCGGGAATGCGGGCTGTTTTAAGGTTCGACAACCCAGAGTTCACGGGGGCATGGCGGGATCTAACATTACTATCGCTATTTGAGGAATCAAAAAGGGAGAGATTTCAAGAAATACTTGCTCGAAGTCAAGTTATCCGATCACTGTTTGACAACGTATGATTGAGCATTTATTTTTAGAACTAGACTCACAATTAGTTGCAAATTTGACCCATGGGCCATCAAATTCATCAAAACGTGATTTACATAACAAACCGTGACAATTTTGCAGTAAACTTCCTCAAAAGCTTCTATTAAGGATTCGAGGGATGTTGTGTCTGGTACTTTTCATGGCAAATCGTATTGTTCCAGGAACGTTGTTCGATTCCTCCCATGATTTGCTTTCTTCTCGTTTCTGATCTATTTCATCAAGGATACTTAACCGATCTAAAAGTCCTTCACTGACTGTACTCTGTACCCTTGTGTCGCCGCGAGAACCCATGATATAAGTCGGCGTGTGTACAGAGTTCTCTCTTTCGTAGAATTTCTCTAGATATTGTCCTCTGACCGTCCTCAACAGTTTGGGTTGCTCTTTGTTTTATCATTGTCCTTGATTGATTCTTTTTCCTCCATGCCAGAGTTGTGCATAACGTCGTGAGACTCAAGGGTTCTGAGAGAACTTCCTATGAGTCCGAGACTTCGTTCAAATCTGAGTGCAAAAGATAGGGCTTTTTCGAGGTTGACAGGTCTGGACTTGAAACAAATCAATGAACTGGGCAAGAGACCTGAAAGGAATTAGTCTTCCATGTATTCCTCGATATTATCCTGAGACTTTTCATCGTATTTATCCTCGCATAACGCAGCACTCCTTAGCTGTCTCCCTAATCTCTTTATTCTGATGGACTAGGATAATACTTTCTCATCTTCGTACTGGAACGAATTTCCTAACTTCCCTGATAATTGAAGAATAGTCTCGTGAGATTTGAATATGTCATATAGCAGAATTCTGAACTGTTGATAATTCGTGAGAACTTGCTCTCTCATGAATGCATGTACTCGGCCTTGTAATTTCGGGTAGACAAATTTGAAGAAAATTGGATCAGAATCCGCCTCTATCATTGAATGTGCTAAATCCAAATCATCAATAGATTCATCAACCGATAAATTCTCATAGTCATACTCCGGAATCACCGGAACAGCGGCAGCTAGTATATGGCTGCATTCTCACTAGAGACCCTGAGGGTCTCTAATTTTCACGCTAGCGAATTTCGCTGCGGCGAGCGATCTTCGTCATTGGTGTGAGAGAGAAAGTTGGATCAGTCGTTCTCCCTCACACCAATGACGAAGATCGCTCGCCGCGGCGAAATTCGCTAGCGTGAAAATGCAGCCTATATCGTTCGTGTTCGCTCGCATTCATCTTGTAGACTCACAAACCTAGCATAATAGTCGAACGCCATGAACTTCAATAGGCATATTGCATTTTTTAAAAGAAAGATTTGGCAAATTCGAGCAAATTGAGATAGGTAGGGTGCAGTTGGAGAGAAAATCCTCAAAATATTTTTTCATCTCGCGCAAATTGTTTGAAAGTCTGATGACTTGCGCTGTGTGACGTCACTCCGACGAAGTCGTCGACTGCCGCTATCGTATGTTGTCTTGCAATTTCTTTGATCCCTCCAGAAGAAGGTTCGGCAAATTCGAGCAAATCGAGATAATTATTGTGCAGTTGAAGGAAAATCCCCAAAAATTTTCTTTGTCTTGCGCAAATTATTTGACAGTAGGATGACTTGCACCGTGTGACACAATCGTCTGACTTTCAAACAATTTGCGAAGGGAAGGGAAATTTGCAAGGAAAAGGAAATAACAGAATTCAAAAGACGGATAGAGGAAGGCGAGAGAAGGGATAAAAGGAAGAATATAATAGTATCAGGACTGAAGTTAGATGATGCAGGTCTGAGGGAAAACTTGGGAAACTGGATAGATGAGAATCTCAACATTGAAGTAATCATCACAAAAGCATGGAAAGTAAAAGGAAGGGATGGGAAAGGAATTATAGGAGCAGGATGTGAGAATGAGACCATGAGAGAGAACATTATGTTGAACAAGAATAAGCTAAAAGGTAGGGATATATACATAGATAGAGACATGACCTAACAGCAAAGAGGAGTAAGAAGAAAAATGAAGGAGAGGGCTGAAGCAGAGAAAGAACAAGGGAAGAAAGCAGTAGTGAAAGGAAATATTCTGATAATGAATAGTAAAATATATAAGTGGAGTGAGAAAGAGCAGAAGATTTTCCAAACAGAAATAGAATGGAAAGGAAAGTGATAATGAGCAAGGAAAAAATGTAAATATACTAGCGTGGAATGTGGCGGGCACAAGAAGACTGACGAAGGAATATTGGACATATATAAAGAAATTTGAAATAGTCTGCCTAACGGAGACAAGGAATGAAAAGAAAGACAGATAATATGTAGAGAACCAAATGCCAGGATATAATTGTTATTCCAGAGATGCCACAAAAGTGGAGGAAAAAGGAAGAGCAAGCGGAGGAATGCTGCTAGCAGTAAAATCATCATATGAGACAGGAGGGGACAGAGAAGAGGAACAGGGAGAAATCATGAGTAAAGTAAAAATAGACGAAGATAATTGGGAAATCATAGGTACCTATATGAATAAGGAAAAGGACAGAAACTGGGAGAAAATGAAAGAGGAAATGGAAAAAAGTAGAGGGCAAAAAGTGATAATAATGGGGGACATGAACGCGAGAACAGGGAGAAGAGGAGGAGACCCAAGCAAACAGGAAGAGAGAAGGTCAAAAGACGGCGAGATCAATAAAGAAGGACAGAGACTGCTGGATGAGATGGGAAAGAATGGACTCATGATGATAAACGGAGAGATAGAGGGAGATGAGGAAGGAGAGTATACATATATAGGAGCAAGAGGGAACACAGTCATAGACTATGTGATCACAAATGAAGCAGAAAGGGGAAAAAAGGTGAATATGAAGGTTGGTATGAGCCTAAAATCAGATCATCTACCACTAGAACTGTCGCCGGAAACAAGAAGCGTTATGCAAGAGAAAGTGAAAAAACAAATACACATGTGGGATGAAGAGGCGGTAAAGAAATACCGAAGGAACATCGAAAACTGGGAAACAGGGAAGGAATGGGGCAAAATGAAGGAAGAAATCAGAAAAGCTATAGTGGTGAAAGAAATAACAGAGGGAGAGGGATCGTCGCAGAGCTGGTGGGACAGCAAATGCTGGGAGGAGAAAGAACAGGTCCTTGAGGCATTCGAAAAGAAAAGGAACAATGAGATAGACCGGAGGGAGTACTTCAAAATAAGAGAGGAATATAGGAAAATGCAGGGAAGAAAGAAAGAAGAAGAAGGAAACAGGATGATCGGAAAAATGCTGAAGGATAAGACAGAAAAGGAATTTTGGGAACAGATAAACAGGAAGAGGAAAAAGGAAGAAAAAGTATGCAACAGTATGACAGATGCACAGTGTGTGGAACATTCCCAATCACAACTGTGTGGACAGAAAGAAAAACCAAGGATCAAAAACAAGAAGAAAAGAAGATGGGAAGGAAAGGAGTTTACAGAGGAGGAACTGGATAGAGTGATAAGAAAATTGAAAAGGAAGAAAACCAGCGGACTAGATGGTACAGAAAACGAGGCATGGCTGTTCGCCAATGGGAAAATGAAGAGAAACGTTCTAGGAATCATGAATGAAATATGGGCAAGCGGAGACCTCCCGGAGGAATGGAAAACAGGGGAAGTAGTCCCAATATTTAAGAACGGAGACAAAAAAGAAGTCAAAAACCACAGGGGAATCACTATTATGGATACACTATACAAGATATACGCAGAGCTAATAAGAACAAGGCTGGATGCATACCTAGGAAAAGGAAAGGAACTGTGAGACGAACAGATGGGCTTCGGGAAAGGTAGAGGAACGATGGACGCGGTATACATTCTCGAAAGTATAATAGGAAAAGAAATAGAAAAGAAAAGAGGTAAACTTTATTTGATGTTCGCTGACTTGAAAGGTGCATTCGATGAAATCAAAAGAGAAGCGGTATGAAAAGGACTTGAAGACTTGGGAGTGGATGAGCGAATGAGGGAAAGGATAGAAGAAATATATGAAGAAACAGGAAGCGTCATAGTGGTGAACGGGAAAGAAGTTGGAAGATTCTATACAACAGAAGGTCTGAGACAAGGGTGCCCCCTGAGCCCCACACTTTTCAATGTGGGCACGGTGGACGCGTTCAAGAAACTGGATGAAATTCAAGGAGGGGGAAGCATCATAAATAGGAAAAGAAAAATAAAAGGGCTAAGTTACGTTGATGACTACTGTTTTATAGCAATGGATGGAGAAGGGTTAAAAGAATTGATAAGATCTTTCGGCAGGATAATGAAAAGGAAAGGATTGGAGTTGAACGTGGAAAAATCAAAAGTCATGGTCTGTAGGAAAAGAAGAGGAAAAGAAGAGAAATATAGGTTTCTGTACGAAGGAAAGGAACTGGAAAGGGTAAAAGAATACAAGTACGTGGGATACGTAATTAAAAAGAATGACGAGATGATAGGCACATCAAGCAGATAGTCAAGAAAGCAAACGTGGCACTGGGGAGAATCTGGATTATTGGAGGAAAATTGTTCAAGCAAAAGTGGGAAAAAGAATGAGAATGTTTGAAGCATCAATTGAAAGCGAGGAGCTTGAGAGAAGAGAAAACTGGATGGAGGCGCTGAGCATGGGAGGGAAAAGGATAGCATGGTTGAAAGAAATAGAATGGAAAAGGGAAAGAAAACAGGAAGTAAGAACAGGAGGGGAAAGAAGCAGGACGTCAACAACAGGAACAATTTGAAAAGGTGAACATACATGTGAAGAGATCTTTAAAGCAGGAGAAGAGGGGTAAAGAGGGAGACAAGGTCAAGAGCGGATCGGAGCAGAACAAGCCGAAACACGTGGGGAGTAAAATGAGCAACCGCAGAGAAAAAAGTGGAAAATCAGAGATGGAGAAGGAAAGAGGAATGTAAAAACTGAAGCGGAGAGTGATAAGGCTGGAAAAAGTGATAGTGAGACAAGATGAAGAAATAAAAGAGCTGGAAAGAAAAGTGCAAGGCCAAGAAACACTGGAAGACTACACAGATTCTGAATCTGGCAGAGAAGAGGAAAGTGAAGATGGAAGGAAGGAAATGAACAATAATGAAAGGAAAGGTACTGAAAATGAAGGAGAAGAAAAGGAAAAAACAGAAGATATGGGTAGAAAAGAGAGACGCCTAGTTATCAGAAAAGGAATAGCCTACAAAGGAAAATATGTGGAAACCTGGATGAAGGAACGCACAGGGAAAGATTACAACCAGTGGGCCTTGGAAGGTCTAAACAAAAAGGGAAGCTACGCACATGACGCATGGATATTAAAAACATATACAAGAGAAGTAGAAGAAAAGCTGCTGGAGACAATGAAGGAAAGAGGCGAGAAGGAGTTCACAGTAGACAAATTTATAAGTGCAGAAAAAAGATAGAAGATGAAAAGGTATACCACGGGAAAGGAAGGGATGGTAAGGACAGGGTACAAAGCAAGAGACCACAAAAGAGGACATTGGGGTGCAAAAAGAAGGTGGTAAGAAGAAAGGCCAAAAATATGGAAAATGTATAATTTCTGTTGATTTATAAGCTGTAAAAAATTCTACAGCCGAGGAGAGAAAATGCAATCCTTAGTTTACTTTTGTAGCATTAGAACGCAAGAATACTTATATAGATCTAACTAGAGTAAAGAAGAAAATTAAAGTCGATTATAGTTTCAGTTTTGTATAACCAAAAGAATCAATAAACATACTACTAATAGTGCAGCTCGATTAGGCTTTCGCCTCGGAGTTCGGGTGCTAAAGTTATTCCAACGCTCAGTAATAGGCAGGAAACGGTAAGAGCGACAGATTGAGAATAAGCTATCAAGTGCGAAAAAATGGGTGGTCTCTTCACTCGAAACTCGCGGATGCGGGCGCAACTATCCGTCTCGACGATAAGGTTTACGCTATAGTTACGCGTGCTTCTCCTGCAAATGGCCGTCTGCTCTTTTATGGCCTCCCGGGCTAGCTCCATGGCTCTGCGTAACTTCCGTGGTGTTTGTTTCATACCCGCGGTTTTCATGCTATTACCCAGCGGTATTTAATTTGATCCAGATACATTAAATCTAGAAGAGTTCAATACTGATTGTGAGTATTAAGACGGATAGAATAACCATGCTTCCACGATTTTCATCCGATTCGGTAGTATCAA
This sequence comes from Eretmocerus hayati, assembly GCA_029851415.1. Classification (NCBI taxonomy): domain Eukaryota; kingdom Metazoa; phylum Arthropoda; class Insecta; order Hymenoptera; family Aphelinidae; genus Eretmocerus; species Eretmocerus hayati. The sequence continues at coordinate 49,120,287 of CM056744.1, forward strand.
TCTCGATTGATCAATCGTGCAATGAGTGATTGGGTCATCATTGACATTGATTGGCGAAGTCAATTCAATGCTGCCTGGCAGGATTCAGACCTATAGCAAAACTCTCCTCCAGGCCGTAACAATCCTCCTTAGCAGTTATGAATTCGATTCAAATATATAAAAACTAGAGGATTCAATACTGATTGTGAGTATTGACAAGGATTGAATGACCACGCACCCACGATCCGGCTTCGAATCTAAAGTATTCACCACGATTGGCCAATCACGCAATGAGTGATTGGGTCATCACTGAAATCGATTGACGCAGTGGATTCAATGCTGCCTGGCAGCATTCAGACCGACAGCAAAACTTATTCTCAGGCTGTACCAATCCTGCTCAGCAGTATTGAATATCGATTCGAATATATGGAATCTAGAGGAGTTCAATACTGATTGTGAGTATTGAGAAGGATAGAATAACCATTAGGGTGGGCCGAAAAATGAAACTTTCTCCGAATCAAAGCGCTTGGGGTCCCAGTTTTTGCCATTTTGCAGGTAGATGAAGAACAATTCTCTTGCGATTGTTAGAATGAGGTTTTCTGCTGGATCGAGTAAGAGCCCTGAAGATTCCTGCGAAGGGTTTCTACTCGTTCTTTGTGTTATTTTTCAACCTAATCGAATGAGGCGGAGAACGCACTCGGGATCTAAATCATCATACAAACCATCATTTCTTATGAATATTTGCACGTCAAAGCCGAATTCGTGGTCCGCTTGAGCCTCAAAAGTGAAGGCTCTCTGTAGAATGTGAGACAACGATCGTAGCAAAAAAGGCACTCTTCCGGAAACCAACAAATTACGTTTAAATTGGTAAGTGTGGAAGAGCTCCCTATTGAAGGCTTCAAAACAGCACCACACTACCTTTTCTCACGTATTTTGACCTGTTGAAAACGATCCCGGTGGTCTTAGGGAGCTTGGATACGTGAAATATAGGTATTGAGCAGATCTCGACAAGCGATTTCTATCCTATGCTTATGCATTAACTGCATATCGTTGTACACGGGCTTTGACACATCGGCCATCAGCTCCTCTCTACTTGAATTTCACACACCAAAGCCCCCTGAAACCACCGGGATCGTTCTCAGCAGGTCAAAATACGTAAGGAAAAGTAGTATGGTGCTGTTTTGGACCCACAAATGGGGAGCTTTTTCACATATACCGATTTTAACGTAATTTGTTGTCTTCCGGAAAAGTACCGTATGTTCGCTACGATCGTTGTCTTGCATTCTACAGGGAGCCTTCACTTCTGAAGCTCAAGTGGATCACAAATTCGGTTTCTATGTGCAAAATTACGTAAGAATCGATGGTTCGTAAGATGATTTAGATCCCGAGTGCGCTCTCTGTCACACACGACCAGTTTAAAAGATAACGCAAAAAACGAGTGAAAAACCTTCATTTTCAAAAATCTTCAGCGTCCTTGCTCCAGCAGAAAACCTGATTTCATGAATCGCAGGAGAACTAGTCCTTCATCTAAGTGCCAAGTGGCAAGAGCTGGGACCTCAAGCGTACTCATTCGGAAAAAATTTCATTTTTCGGTCCACCCTAATAACCATCAGTTCAATTCCAATCAATTCCAATTCAATTCTGTAGTATTCATCCCGAATAATCAATCACGCAATGAGAGATTGGGTCATCACTGAAATCGATTGACGCAGTCGATTCAATGCTGCCTGGCAGGATTCAGACCGATAGCGAGACTTATCCCCAGGCCGTAACAATCCTGCTCAGCAGGATTGAATTCGATCTGAGTATATGAAATCTATAGGAGTTCAGTACTGATTGTGAGTATTGAAGAGGATAGAATAACCGTGCACTCACGACTTCCGTTCGATCCCGTGGTATTCATTTCGATTGGTCAATGACGCAACGAGTGATTGGGAGATGAATGGAATCGACCCAGGCATAATGACTCGAATCTCTCCATTCATGATTGAGACAGATAGGAATGAGCAAGGCCATCGTGCACCAGTACTGCAGAGAAGTATTGAGTTTCGATTGAGGAATGTTGAGACAATAGTGTTCAAAAGGTCTAATTCAATCCTGTTATTCGGGATTGGTTATGGTAGACAATTAGTATTGTTTCGCAAATTGAATCAGTTTCTAAAGCATCGATTTTGATAGAGCAGTGGGAGACAAGATCCATCATTCAATCAGATTGATCTCAATACCGTATTGGTTTATTAAAACATATTGAACCTGCAAAGACCTTTCATCTATCCATCCGGATCCTTCTCTATGCTGATTACTAGTATTGAATTATATTCGCTAACGTCAATCCTCATCAACAGTATAGAATTCGATTGGCAATTGTGAACTCAGATTCACAATTCAGGATTCAGCGAGATTGGGTTCATGTTCGATCAATCTGCATTGGAATCCAATACTGCTTTCGCCGGTTGGATGATGAAACCGATTGGAATGTATTCATTCCGATAGGATTCAATTGGTTTTCAATCTATCCCAATCGATCTTTTGCAGCAGGGCAGTCATTGTGTTCCTATTCGTATATATACATTTCAATTACAACTTCACCCCCCTCCACTCACTTCTCCAAGAAGTATAACCAGGCGAGTATGAGAGTGTACTCCCTCCTGTTGATAGTTGAAATTATCTTTTGGAGAGACTCATCTGATTGAGTTTCAATCATTGAAGTCATAACCGAACTAAATTTCCTTGGAAATACATGCGTCTCACACTTTTGTGTTAATTACATACTGTTTCAAAATATCATGCCTGGCAAAATAAATAGGACCATAACAAATCTCTTGAGCACTATATCTGAACAATTTATCTAGAGGGGAAGGTGAGATGAGAATAACTTGTTGAAAACTATCTGAAAAAACTTGATCTAGTAAAAGAAATGAAATGAAGAGAATCTGTCGTGTGATATCTCAATGAATGAAATCTAGTAAGAGGAATGATGTTGATTACAATCTGGAAAAATTTAATGTAAAGGAAGAAATGAAATAAAAAAAATCCGTCGAGTGATATCTATTAAGACCAAAAGTTCAATTTTGTGTGTGCGCTGAGCACCTACATTTCGTGACGCAATTTCGCCTAAAATTTCCCTCAATCAAAGTCGATTTGCCTCATCCCAAGCCTTTTCGCTCCAACTTTTTCTAGAATGAAATCGCCAGGCGCAATTTTTATCCATGCATTACAGTCTCGAGGACAAATTGATTCTCACACTCTGCGGAGTACTTTTCAGCGAAAATCTAGTTCTGCTAAATTTTCATGCCAGGTCCGTGTGATACTAGTCAGACCCTTGAACGTTAAACTATGGGGACCCTTGTCATTTTTCCGAAATATTTGGTGGTCAAATCAAAATTTCTAAAACTCCAAAGCTGTAGCTGAAACTTTCTAGCCGTGAGATCAATTTTAGGGGCAAAACGTCAGGTCCGTGTGACGGTACTGCGTTCCATGTAATATCCTTATGGTACCAATATGTAAAAACATTGATACTCGCGCGTGACTTAGTTAGTGCTTAATATATTTCAGAATATCGGAAAATACACCTTGGAACATTCGCTTGACAGTGGGGCTGGTACATCCTCATTCCAAATATCGAAATTTCCACGGATTCATTCATAAAGCCAATATACAAACTACAGTAGGAACTGCCCATTGAAAATTTTCGGGAAACGAGTGATTCCCGGCCGGAAGCATCAAGTATTGCTTCGGATCTTGTAGAAGACATCCTAGGACAGGATAGATTTGTCTACTAGAAACATTGATATTTCGTTTGGTTGTTGCTTTTAACACGTTTGTCGCGACGCTGTTCTTTCGCAATTTCATTCCGGCCATGAATTGGACCATCGCAACCCGGTAGAATTGCCCTTATGGAGTTGAACTTATTTTTGGCTCATTGTTCACGCCCTTACTGAAGTGAACCACCACGATAGATTTTTTGGAAGGATTTTTTGAGCAAATCTAATTGAGTAAAGATCAAAAAATGAAAAATCGCGGGTCCTACCGGTAGAACTCGTCGCAGCGGATGTCTTAATCAACGTTAAAAAGAGCAAGATTCGTGTTTTTCCAACGCCTGGTAGAAATTGTGAGCATTTTTTGGCCAGAAACTGGCCAAGTCAAACCTAATTGCATTGTCTATATACTGAATAGGTGGCCATAAAAATTGGTCAAATTCCTACCAGGGACTTCAAAATGCTCATAGCTAAGGAATGATGCCTGCTAGAGAAAAATGACGAGTGTAACTTTTTGTTTAGAATGTCTCTGATTACCCGATGAGAATTGCTTCGGACCGGAATGAGTGAGTTTTACAGTTTGTTTAAACAATTCCGGTTTAAATAATTTTGCACCGGATTTCGGTCTGGAAACCTGCACCACTAGGAAAAGAGGGCCTTGCAGAAAGGATCCCGCAAAAAAATACCATGAGCCTATTTTTGCATACGATGGCGATGATTTTTCCTATAGTCTATTATGCGTCGATCCCAGATTGAGTTATGGGAGAAAGGATGGTCATACTTGCCAAGTTAGACTTCTGGAATAAATGAAGTGGCAAAGGGGAAGATTTCAAAACCTCATTATGGTAATCATTGAAAATTCTGAAATTGAAAACGATAAGCTGTAAAAATAGTTGACCATGTAGAAAAACAAGAGAAGTTTCTACGTATGTTTCATTCATAAAAATCATCCCCTTAATAAGGAGCTCTGTGATGTATTCCAAGATGAATATTTTATTCTCATCATAAGCAAAGAGATCTGAGAACTTGGGATGAATTCATTGCATATGACTTGAGTTGATGCGAAGACTCCCAACACCACTTATAATGGTGCTTGTATATAAGAGAAAGTTCTTAGGGAATGAGAAACTTCTGGATTGTGTCAATTACCCACCCAAGTTGATTCGTCCGCTCCTCATTAAGAGAAGCATACTTTGGTATGAGCCAGCCCAAGCAGGTTTCAAAAACTCTATGGAAAGAGTTTTTGGCTTTAATGCTGATCAAGAAATCAATTGTACTTCACCATCCTTCGAAATTTGAGCATTGAGTTGTAGTGACTTCAAAAACGCATTGCTCTGCTACAACCTGAATTAGTTCATTCTGAAAAATTTATACATAGTTATATTCATTCTTGGTGAAACTATATAATGTGTCTCCATTATTAAAGGAATGTGGTGAAATTCTGAGTGGAAAGTCTGGTGATGGAAGTTGGAAATTTCAAAGAGTATGGATTTTGGTATAACATGCTTAGACTCTCAGCCTAGATGTGCCTTGAGATACATTATTCTATGATCCTGGTATAATTCCACAATCAGGTCTTGGTATGAGGAAATCGACAAAGCTATATCAACATGATTGCATAGCCAAGTTTCACTCTTTATCAAACATAGACATTCAATGTAATCTCTTATTATAGAAAAATCCAATAGGATTGTATGTCAGTTTTCCAGGGATTGAGTCCTTGGTCCAAACGCATTGAATTCCTGGAATACTTATTGGTATAAGATGAGCATGCATTGGTTTGGAAATAATATGAATGAAATTCATGAGCGGCTATGCACATATCCCACCATCTTATAGTTCAGGCTGTACAAAACAACTATCATGTCTTTGCATATGACAATATCTACACATCAAGATCTAGATGTTGATTGTATGGTATCCTTTGCGGTAAATTATAGTTCAGATTAGCAGAAGAAACATGTCTGATATTTATACTGGTTTTGATGGATGTTAGTGAAATTTGAACCCTAATCAGTTTTGGATTATATAATTTGAGGCCAGGGTAGACCTTGATTTAGCTTCAAGCCCAGACAACCTATTCAGCCCAACCCTACAATTATTAAAAAATCTCTACACAATTATATGGGCCACTCTGATGGAAGATCACACTAAATGTCCATGTTTGATTGTGAATGAAACTTGACTCGACGAAAGATGTGCGATTATGTTGATATAACTTTTTCGCTCATACCAAGATCTGATTTTGGAATGATACCAGGATCATTGAATGATGTATCTCAAGGAACAACCATGTTGAGAGTCCAAGCATGCTATACCTAATTTCCATGCTCTTTGAAATTTCCAACTTCCATCACCAGACTTTCCGCTCAAAGTTTGACCACATCCACTAAATAATGGAGACACATGTTTCACCAAGAATGAATAAATCTATAGATTCATCAGGATGAACTAATTAAGGTTGTAGCAGAGCAATTCCTTTTCTAAGTCACAGCAAGTCGATGCTCAAATTTCAAAGGATGGTCCGGAATGAAATTGATTTGTTGATCAGCATTGAGGCCATCGAAAGCTATTTCCACATAGTTTTTGAAACCTGCTTGAGCTGTCTCACAACAAAATTTTCTTCTTTCGGTTGAGAAGACTGCACAGCATATGATGATGAGAACCTGTGGAAGTGATTTTGCCACAACTCTCATTGAGGATTTAGGCACATCACCACTCATCACATTTGCACTGTGGCACAAATTCTGACAGAGAATTCTTTGTTCGGTCACAGAATGGGAACCAATCTATAACCTCCCATTAGGATCATAATCTGTCACTTGAGTGATTAATTAATGAGCTTATAGCTCACTCAAATACCGTCTGCTACTGTCTCTTTGTCACGCTTTCTCTCTGCGCGATCATCACGCGTAGAATCTATATATATGACCATTTTAAGGTGGACACACCTTGGCATTTTTTTCCTTTGCGAGGTACAAATTGAATCGAAGTTGATTCTCACATGGTTCGACCTTCTGCCTTGGATGGTGAAGTGATCAAATTGAGAGAATGGAAAATTCGATGCGAACGGGAAAATTTTTTTTGAAATATTCAAGAAAAATAACTTTGTGATACGACATCGTGTAGCTCATCAAATTTTGAGTCCGAAATGACTTGTCCGATAATTTTTTCATTAATCAATTTTCCAGGAAAACTCATGGAAAAGAGCTGATTTCGAATTTGCCACTACAATTGTCACAGAGGTTAGACGCTTCACGCGTTCAGCAATGTGATTGTTTTGGTGTAATGCCACGTGCTCTTGTTATTGTTTTGGTGTTCAACCTATGATCACGTGTAGGTTATCCAACCACGGCGTTCAAGATGAAAACTCGAGATCGAGTGGCAATGATGATCGGCTTTATACCGCCGCAAAATATTACGCATTGAGCATGTACTCTTGCAATTCCAAGTACAAGAGTCCAACAATGCGTGAAAAACTGTATAGTAGTCATGCGATCAAAATTCTCTAATGTAGATCGAAATTTGAACAATGCCGCATCGAAACCTGTTAGATAATAGGAATGCCGAGCAAATTCAGGCGGTGGCTCTCAATTTCAGAATTTCATCGCCCAAATTCTGACTACAAAGTTTGAGAAGTAAAAAAAATCCGAAAAATCGTGGCTTTGAGTGCTTCCCCACGAGATCAGAAATCTATTAAGTGGGTGGGATTTTCGAAAATTGCAAACGTGAACCTACTAAAGAATGGTGATACCAAGCAGATTCCCTTTCTGCATTTTGATTATAGAAGTTTTGTCAGCTAAAATCTGACTACGAAGATTGAAATGAGTTTGCATCAAAGTTAATTGTAAGTTCGAGTAGCGACAGTAACCGGTAACTGGGGAGTATAAAGAAATTATTTGAAAATTGTGACTCTGACTGTCCAGCTATGGGATTATGATTTTCGAAGGGTTTTTGAAGAATTCCACACGTGAACCTACTGGAGATCGTAATATCAACCATATTCAAGTTTGAAATTTCAAGAAAAACTCACTCACTTTTGAAAATCTTGATATCATGTTTGGGGGAGTCAAATCCACAATTTTTGTCAGATATTTTCCTACTCCTCAGCTATACTGGATACCGGTTCAATTCATGTTCATGATCTACCTTTGATGCAAACTTTTCCGAACTTTGTAGTCAAATTTTAGCCGACAGGACTTCTAAACTTGCAGAGCAATACTCGAATCTGCTTGGTATCACCAATTTCTGAGAGGTTCGTGCTTGGAATTTCTTGAAAACTCAGCCTTTTTCAAGAACTTTGATATCATAACTGGACAGTCGAAACCACAATTTTTCGCGTATTTTTTCACGCCCCTATTATGAGATACTGGACTAACTTGTGCCCATTATCTGTCTAACTATGATGCAAATTTTTTTCAGGCTTTGTGTTCAGATTCTGGTTGAGAAAATGCTCAGAAGTCTAAAGCAGTATTCGAACTTGCTTGGCATCACCATTCTCTAGTAGGTTCACGTTTGTAATTTTCGAAAAACCCACCCACTTTATAGAATTCTGATCTCGTTGGGAAGCACTCGAAGGCAAGATTTTGGGATTTTTTCACTTCTCAAACTTTGTAGTCAGAATTTGGGCGATGAAACTTCTTAAATTGGAAGCCACCGACTGAATCTGCTAGACATTACTATTATCTAACAGGTTTGGATGCGGCATTGTTCAAATTTCGATCTACATTAGAGAGTTTTGATCGCATGACTACTATACAGTTTTTCACGCATTGTTGGACACTTGTACATGAAATTGCAAGAGTACATGCTCAATGCATCTAATATTTTGCGGTGGTATAAAGCCGATCATCATTGCCACTCGGTCTCGAGTTTTCATCGTGAACGCCGTGGTTGAATAACCTACGAGTGATCATAGACAATAACGAGAGCACGTGGCATTACACCCAAACAATAACATCGCTGAACGGGTGAAGCGTCTAACCTCTGCGACAATTGTGGTGGCAGATTCAACATCAGCTCTTTTCCATGAGTTTTCCTGGAAAATTGAGTGATAAAAAAATTATCGGACAAGTCATTTCGGACTCAAAATTCGATGAGCTACACGATGCCGTATCGCAAAGTTATTTTTCTTGAATATTCCGAAAAAAAATTTCCCGTTCGCATCGAATTTTCCATTTTCTCAATTTGTTCAGTTCTTCATCCAAGGGAGGAGGTCGAACCATGTAAGAATCAATTTCGATCAAATTTGTACCTGGCAAAGAAAAAAAATGCCAAGGTGTGTCCACCTTAGAATGGTCATACGACGATATATATATATATTCTCATGCATATACCTCATTATTTTATCTATCATATTTGATATTATATATGGAGTATACTCTTTCCTTCTTCCAAACACACCAATACACCGATATACCGGTGTATAGGTGTGTTCAGAAGAAGAAGAATGATAAGCGACGGATTTTCTTACATACACCACATGTGTGGAGACATGTCGATATTTCTCGAGTCGAAGTGCAGGGCTTGTGGAATCGATTTGAGATGTAAAACGAAGGCATGAATTTGCGGTGTTGAATGAAACGCGTCCAGTGCTCGGATTGGAAAAATAATTGTACAGAACCCTGAATCGTATTAGAAAGGGTTTGCTACAGCATGGCCAAGTGGAAAAAAGGTGTGAAGTTAAAAAACCCCAATCCAAAGTATAGATAGGCACAGCGCCTCGCTTGATTCTTCGTCTGCTCATATACTCGCCAGCGAGGTGCTACCGCGCCTCTTGATGTCATGTCATTCGGTCAAGAATCTTCTGAAAAGCTTCCTGTGAACGACTAGCATCGAGGGGTGACTTTACAGTCGTGTTGAAGTATCTCAAGCCTGCGAATATTCGAGGGAAATTCAGCAGTTGGAGCACGGTGCGATGACCCGCGATTTTTTCGCGATGTCACGCGAGTGACATCATTTAAATCTCATTGGCCGAATTGGCACCTGATGATTCTGTCATCTGCCCCGCTCTTTTCTGCGAGTCTCTCTCGGAGCTCGAAATTCGGCAGTTAGCCACAGTCCGGCAAGCAGCAAAAATCAGCTGTGCTGCTTGCATACATTTAAATATTCACCGCGCCGCTGTCATCCTCGCGACCGCGTCTTCCCGGTCCCTCAATTTTCCGCGCCGCGCCCACACTCGCGCCTCAATCTTTTCCACAGTAATGTAAGCACACTTTAAAAGAGAATATATTCTTCATTTATTTTATCAGCATAAAATCGGTGAGTGATCATTCAGTGAAACCTCACCACGCTTCCACATCCCTTAAATATCCGGCACAAGTGATCCACATGCAGGGCCCCAGGGTTCCATTGGAACACCCTGTCCCATCATTTAGTAGCAGAGCGCAGGGATCGTGCTCGAAATTTTTGTTTAATTTGTGATTTTTTTCGTGTGCCGCGAGTGTGGAATTCTGCGCGCGCGCGGGAATCGGGAGTGTCGCGAGGCCGTGCTGTGACTTAGTACTGTGAAGTGTTGTGCGTCTGGCGGGAATTTGCCCACCCTCGTCTGGATCCTCAGCATCGCTGACGCCAGCACCAGAGCCTACATCTAGGCTTTTCTGGCACCGGCACCAGTGTTCGACGTACTCCGGACCCACGAGGTCGCCGGCCGGCGAGCTCGGGTGGCATTATCATCGAGGAGCCCACTGGCAGTTAGGCCACACGGGGCAGCTGGCCTGCACATCTGCAGCACCATCATACCGTCATCGGTGGTGCAAACCAGCAGTCATCAGCTGGGGCTCGACGCCAAGTACATCGTCGTCGAGAGCAGAGTGCAGAGGGGCAGCGCGGGAGGGGAAAGCCGCAGGAGGGGAAAGCCGCGTCAAGGCAGCCGTGGCCGGTGAGTAGTTGTATCGTTCATCTCTCTCTCACCCATTGATGTTACGAGATACGTGTATGGACGTGTATAGGTGGGCCGCGGCACTTGTCACGCGCTCTTTTTCCTTCTCTCCCCTCAACTCCGCTCTACTGCTTATCCCAAGCAGCTGGCAGCATTGATGCCGCACTGCATACCCCCCGCGAGCTCATCAGCTGAGACTCGCGCAGCTGTTGCCGCATTGCTCTAGCCTTCTGCTACGAGCAAGATAGGTCCCATATACTTACGCGTATACCGATTTGACATTATTGCGCTCACTCGCGCGATGTTCTACCGCAAGTTGTAGTGAATCCCCAGTTCGCGTGTGCATGCCGGCGTACTTGTCAGAGCCTGGCTAACTTAATTGTTTGTGTTATTTCCTTCATGGTATAAAATACAGTAGACTCGCCTAGCTTTCCACCACGCGTTCACGTATTTTAAAACGGCGAAATTGACTCGCTTTTCAGCGTACTTGCGTCAATTTTACAATTCGAGCTGGGTATCGTGAACTGATTGGTTTAATCTTTGGACTTCAATTCATTCGTTTTCCCGTCTCGTTTCTGTGTAGCGTCCGTGGATTTTCATCCGAAAATGACTTCAGAATTATTGTCGCGTCAGATGGACGAGCACAGTTGGATCACGAACTTTGTTGATAATACAAAGAAACGTGGCGAAGCCAAGCTCACGGCCGCGTACCTTGAAACAAGAATTGGTGTACTGGAAGGTTATTGGTCGAGTTTTCTTGCGCGTCACGACGAATTATATCCGCATCGCTCAACATTCAAAGAGCAAGAATATTCCAAAGGTCAGGTGTTTCAAGCAACCGAGGAAGCTTATTGCGATGCTCGCACTTGGCACTTAGAAAAAATCGCCAAAATAGAGGATAGCCTGCCGCGTACCTCAGATGCAAATTCGTCAGCTAATCCCAACCAAGCTGCTACAGTTTTTGACACCCGGCAATTTATCCAAGCTTTTGCGGAAGTGCAGTCAATGCCTCATATAGAAGTCCCTAAATTTCCAGGTGAACAAAGCAATTCGGAGCTGTTTAAAGATCACTTCAAATCTATTGTTGTCAATGAACCTTTCGCTCCCTCAGTGGAGGTTCAGCTCTTACTTTGCGCTGTAAAAGGAGATACTGCTAAATTGCTTAAGGGTACTAGGCTCGCTGAAACTAATTTTGATACAGCTTGGAAAAAATTGAGCCGTCGCTATGATAATCCACGTCTTAGGCTACGCATACATTCAGAAGCTTCGATCAATTTGCCCTCGATTAAGGAAAAATCAGCTGAGTCGTTGGCGGAAATTTTGAATTTGGCGGAGGAGGCTGTGCAAGGCCTCAGAGATTTAGAATGTCCTGTAGATCATTACGATTGTTGGTTGGTCCATTTAATTGTCCGTAAATTCGATGCACCTACTGGAGAGGATTCGACTATTCGTCAGGAATCGATTGTGGGCTTTTCAACTTACAAATCAATTAAAAAGTACATCGAAGATCCTATTGATTCATTAAATACAGCTCATCTTGGGCTTAGCCAGCCTACCTCCTCAAATAACTCGTCGCAAATCTCCAATAATAACCCATCACGTGGCAACTTCGGAAACAGGTCTGCTAATACAAATTTTGGAAATTCTTCGGGTGAATCTGCAGCCAAAACTATGGCGCCTTGTGTGTGTTGTAAGGGCAAAAACCATCTCCATAGGTGTCGAAAATTTCTGAAACTGCCAGTCTTTAATCGTTTTGAGTTCTGTAAATCGAACAAACTCTGTATCAACTGTCTACTTCCAGGTCACTTCGCGGATGAATGTTCGTCTATTTTTCGGTGCACTTTTTGTCAACAACCCCATCTTCCGAAATTACATATGGAAAAATCAGGCGGCCACGACAAGCCACCAACAGACGGTGACAATTCGAACGCCCATTTGCAAACAACTAACGCTAATTTCGTGCATGATTCAGCAGCATTCGCAAAACAGCCTCGGCTACTGGCAACAGCCAGGATTATTTCACAAGCACCTCACGGGCAAAAATTGGAAGCTCGCGCTTTGATCGATCCCGGGTCGGACTGTTCTTTCGTTGCTGATTGCGTCGTACAGGCTTTGAACTAACCCTCGCGGAAATTGAAATTGGGCATAAACACCATCGGAAACAAACGTTCAGTGGTGTCTACAAGTGAAGTGTCTCTCACGCTCCTTTCGGAAATTGATAGTGAATTCTCTTGGCATTTGGAGGCTTTCGTCTTGCCACAACTCACAGCACTCTTTCCAAGTGCTACAGTGCAGCAGTGTGGAGACTAGTCCCATTTAAAGAGACTGACCCTAGCTGACCCAGAATTTTTCCGACCGGCAAAAATAGGCTGTCTTCTTGGCACAGAAGTATACAGTCAAATTCATCGTGCTGGTTTGCGAAAGGGTCCAAGCAGAACTCCAACTGCTCAAAATACAGCGCTGGGCTGGATTTTGACGGGGGGCACTGCGTCGATTGTAGAGTCTACGGAATCTCGCGTCGTTCAAACGATCCACACGCCAACTGATAAACCTCTCTCAGAGCAACTTCCGAAATATTTTGGAGTTGAAGACCTGCCAGCTATTCGTCTCCTAAAGGCAGAAGAGGAATATTGCGAAGATTATACTCTGTCTACCGTTACACGTACCGACGGAGGACGTTTCATAGTGCGCCTGTCCTTCGCAAAGAACCTCAATGAAGCTTCGTTTTCAGATTTTCGAGACATAGCTGTGGCTTGCCTGCTGAGATCTGAGCGTCAACGGCGTTGGTATCCCGAGTTTGACAAGGCGTACCTCGGATTCATGCTGGAGTGTGATCAACTGGGCCACATGGGACTGCTGCCGCATCCCACCCTACCAGACCCCCAGATCGTGCTACCTGCCTCATCACGCAGTCTTCCGTGAGAATTCTAAAAAGATACGCGTTGTGCTCAACGCATCTGAAAAAACAGGTACTGGTAAATCACTCAATAATTATTTATTACCTGGCCCCAATTTACAAAATGATCTGACCCTCGTAATATTTCGCTGGCGGATGTACCACTACGTTTCCACGGCAGACATTGTCAAGATGTTTCGCCAGATACCTGTACGTCCAGACGATTGGGTCTGGCAGAGAATCGTGTGGTGCGCATTGGGGGTGGCAGAAATCTCGGACTGCGCCTTAGAAACAGTCACTTACGGCACAGTGTGCGCTCTGTACCTCGCGATGAGAGTCCTTCGCCTTTTAGCAGAAATACACAAGGAACAATTTCCACTTGCCACGTTTATTTCGCGGTAGCTCACGTACATGGACGACGCGTTCGGTGGGGCTGACACGCTGTCGGATGCCTTGGTAGCGTGTAACCAACTCGTCGCAGTAATGGAATCCGGGTGCATGAAATTGGGAAAATGGGCCGCGAATCACACCGATTTGCTTGCGGATCGCGCAACAAACGATGCTGAAGCGGTTCCTGTAGACATCGGAGACACTGTTTCAACGCTCGGATTAAACTGCTCTCCCCGAGACGACACATTCTTTTTCAAGATCGCGATGCCATCGGATCCAGTCAAAATCACCAAAAGAACAATTTCGTCAGAGGGAGCTCGTTTATTTGATCCTCTCGGCTGGCTTGCACCGTTTCTTATTCAAGGGAAAATACTTTTGCGTGATCTTTGACAGTTGAAATTTGATTGGGACACTCCGGTAGATGGCGATCCGCTTCGAAAATGGTTAGACATTCGGTCGCGAATTCCGGGGCTAAGTAGGATTCGAGTCAAGCGTTGGTTAGGCACCCTGCAAGATACGAATTGGCAGCTACATGGGTTCGGCGACACGTCTGATCGAGCGTACGCAGCAGCGATTTACTTAGTAATTCCTGGGAAATCAGCACAGCTGATTATGGCAAAGACGAGAGTCGCGCCAGTAAAGTCACTTTGTATACCGAAACTTGAGTTGTGCGCTGCTGTACTCACCGTGAAACTCATCAAGCACGCTTTAGCCGACTTGCAGAGCAAACCTTCCGCTATTTTCTGTTGGTGCGACAATAAAACGGTTTTGGATTGGTTAGCTGATGAACCGGCTCGCTGGCAAACCTTCGTGGCTAATCGCGTCAGCTTCATTCAAATATCGCTCCCCGAAGCTCCTTGGAGTCACGTCGTTCCCGAAGATGATTCCGCGGATTGCGCAACTCGGGAAATATCTGTAGATGAATTAGACAGCTCAAAAATGTGGTGGAACGGTCCAGAGTGGCTTGTTAGACTTCGGGAATCATGGCCCCAGTCTTCGGTTGAATCGGTAGCTGATGCAGCTCAAGCGTTACTTGTGGTTGGAGAAACTGAGCCAGAGCCTCATGTACTCCGTTTAGAAAAATTCAGCTCTTCCGCGAAAGTTATTCGAATTCTAGCCCACATGTATCGATGGCGGTTCAATGCTCGACGCAAGCCCAAAGATCGAAACGAAGGCGTTTTTGATTGGTTGAAAATTAAATTCGCAAGAATCTCTCTTTTCAGAGTTATACAACGTCAGCACTTTGCAGCAGAATTAAGATTCTCGAGTCGAAGTCAAACAAATTTCCAGAATCGAGTGACATTCGTCGTCTCTGTCCATTTCTGGATGAAAAAAGTACTTTGCGGGTGGGCGGTAGACTGCAAAACGCTACATTTCCTTATAGCGAGATCCATCCGGTGATTCTCTCGAGTCACAGCCCCTTTGTCAGAAATATGGTGAGAGAAATACACTCAACTACATCGTACGGTGGCATTCAATTGATGCGTAGTGACATTCACAGATGGGCATGGATTCCGCGGCTTACCAGACTAGTGCAGAGCACGTATAAGAGCTGCATGACTTGCGCGCGTTTCGCGGCTCGGCCGCTTGAACAAGAGATGGCTCCATTACCCTCAGTGAGAATTACCTCGCGAATGCCCCTTGAGGTAGCAGGCGTAGACTTCGCGGGCCCAATCGACGTTTCATTCTTTCGCGGCAGAGGTGCAAAGTCGACAAAAGGGTATTTTTGTATCTTCGTATGTATCTTCACCAGAGCTACGCACGTCTATGTTGTGTCAGATCTCACGTCCACAGCTTTTGTAGCAGCCGTGCACAGGTTAGTGTCTCGTCGCGGACGCTGTACAACCCTATGTTGCGATAACGCAAAAAACTTCGTCGGCGCGGAAGCAGAAATCAAGAAAATGTTTACTCAGGCATCGGCCTTCTCAAAAGAAGTCGTGGCGCAGCTTGCTCCCGAAAGTATCACGTGGAATTTCTCACCCCCACGAGTCCCTCATTTTGGAGGACTGTGGGAGTCTGCAGTCCGAAGTTTCGAGTATCATCTGGAATGCGTGGTCGGAGATGCTTGCCTCACTCTTGAGGAGTATACGAAGCTTGCCTAGGCTCTCGGCCTCTTTGCCCTTTGATTACTGATGGGAACGATTTGAATGCTTCGATCCCAGGCCATTTTTCGATTGGGCGCGCTGTCACGGCACTGCCCGAACCATTTGATGACGTTGACTTACACCCTTCTCCTCAGTGCAGGTGGAGGCGAATTCAAAGGATGCGCAACAATATCTGGAATCGTTGGCGCAAAGAAGTGATGCATCACCTTCATCAACGTGGTAAATGGCTCAACGTCGGAGATCTGGTGCTCGTAAAAGACGAGCTGACACCTTCAACCAAGTAGCCTATGGCTCGTGTAGTCGCCGTCCACCCTGGCAAAGATGGGCTAACTCGTGTGGTCGATAAGAGGACCACCACCTATTGTCGAGCCTTGTGCAAGCTCATCAAGTTACCAGTCGACTCAGATAACCAGGATGGTCACTAGTATCAGATGTCCAAGAGATCCAGTCAACTTCATCGTCAACTGGAGAATAATGGTTTGAGTCCGCGTACTTCCGACAGACATCACACAATTTCCTCGTTTTACACCTGCGGAATTAGCCAAGGCACTTGCGCCGTATCCGTCAAGTAATTTTGCAATTCTTCGTAGAATCATTGAATCAAACAAGTCGAGTATTAGCCCTTGGCCTGATCTCAATATGCTGCGTAAGATGAGAGATGAAGCCTCGGATTCATTTTCTATATTCTTTCTAACTTGGAATCATTTTGAGGAATGCAACTTTTTTGTAATGAACTTCTCCCCCCTTCCGTTCATAAATATTTAGGATTGTGATTTTGGCTCAGCAGCCTAAAAGCCCTACTGAGCAAAATTGGAATGATGTGAGTTTATAGATTTTTGTTGTGCTATATGCACCTTGGGATGTTGATCATCCAGAATTTGTATGTTTTCTGTTTCTATATTATTTTTGCTGGTAGATCCAGACTTAGATGTTTATTCAGTAGTATAATCAATTCACGATCTCCAGCAAATCATCTGACAATGAACTGATTTTTTGATTCATTGAGTCATTCTTTGACTGATTAGTTTTAAATTTGACTGATTTCACAAATTAGTTATTAAGTTGGATGTGCACCGTAGAATCATTCATTTGGAAATGTTAAAATCTTGTCCGTATATACTTTTTCGACTTTGTCATCCAGCTGTCGGTAAAATTCAAATCCCTCCCTGCTTTGTGGAATTAATTTTTCAAATTGGGATTTTCGATCGACTATTTAGAACTTTGCATTTGATTCAATTTCTGTCATCTCGTTATTATCAAATCGAATTGTTCGCATGCTCTATGAGGCTGACTACCGCGACCCCTATCGAGTCTTCCATATTTTTTCGAATGCAAATTTTAGTTGGCAAATCTAATTTGCTTGGTATGATCAAGCAAAGGGGGCGGGATGTTGAAGTATCTCGAGCCTGCGAATATTCGAGGGAAATTCAGCAAATGGAGCACGGTGCGATAAATCGCGATTTCCCATCGATATCACGCGAGTGACATCATTTAAATCTCATTGGCCAAATTGGCACCTGATGATCTGTCATCCGCCCAGCTCTTCTCTGCAAGTCTCTCTCGCAGCTCGAAATTCGGCAGTTAGCCACAGTCCGGCAAGCAGCAAACATCAGCTGTGCTACTTGCATACATTCAAATATTCACCGCGCCGGTGCCATCCTCGCGACCGCGTCTTCCCGGTCCCATAATTTTCCGCGCCGCGCCCACACTCGCGCCTTAATCTTTTTCACAGTGATGTAAGCACACTTTAAAAGAGAATATATTCTCAATGTATTTTATCAGCATAAAATCAGTGAGTGATTATTCAGTGAAACCTCACCACGCTTCCACATCCTTTAAATATCCGGCACAAGTGATCCACATGCAGGGCCCCAGGGTTCCATTGGAACACCCTGTCTCATCAAGTCGTGAAGATTTTTACATCGTCAGCATAGATCAAAGTCCGAATACCATGTAAACCCGAGGGTGTATCATTAATGAAAATAATAAATAGTATAGGACCCAAATGGGAACCTCGGGGTACCCCTGAGGGCGTTCCAAAGTATTCGGAGATAACATTTGAGATCCTCACCGCCAATTCTCTCCCAGATAGATAGGAAGAGAACCACTGATGTAATTTCCTACGAACCCATATTCCAAAACTTATTTAGCAGCCGCCCGTGGTTTACTGAATCTAAAGCTTTCGGAAAATCAATAAATATTGAGTCTACTCGTTCATGGTTGCTTAAACATTCGGTTAAGAATTCATGGTACAGAATGAGATTGGTGACAGTCGATCTCCTTTTCGAGAACCCATGTTGATGGTCAATAATTTCACCACTTAGAAATTCTGATAATTGACTTGCCATCCAGGCATCAAATGACTTAGCTGAGCATCCAATAATTGAGATTGGTCTATAATTTTCAATTTTGCTCTCATCACCACTTTTACATATTGGTTGTATAAAGGTCTTCTTCCATGAAGACAGAAACCGTCCTGTTTCGAGAGACTCTCTGAAGATTTCAAGAACACTTTTCCTAATATTTGGCCAACACGTTCCAACAAAGAATGAAGGTATACCATCTGGACCGGGTTTTGTGATATCATCAAAATTTTTTACTAGCAAGACCAAATCCTTTTCTAATCTAGTTGATGAATCCAATTGATCATCACAATCCGTATCACTTAATGAACCAACATTACCGTCTTTATAAACAGAGCTGGAGTGCTCAGCGAATAAATTGGCTATTCCTATACCATTACTCGCCGACTTTCTCTAAAAATACATATTATCAGGGAGGCTATTAGTCTTTTTCAAAGGAGGATGCACATTTTGTATGGGAGAATGGCCCATGAGCGGTAACCTGTAATTCTTTTTGCATCGTGTAGAGCGGGCCGCTGGCAAGAACGAGGGCCTGTTTTAGGAGTCGTCACTACTAGGGAACTTTTGGAAATCGGGAAAATGCTTAGGGGGTAGTTTTTTCGCAGAACGGACCTAGCTGATGCAAAAACGTCGAAACTGAACAAATACACGATCCAATCATAACGAATGAGGACTCAATCGATTCATCTTGATGGGGAGCTTCGTGTGCAGATGGATTGATACCAGCGCAATGGAAGTCACAGACGTGGAGAGTGTTTGTATCGACTTTGGGAAAAAACAACGCCTAAGATTCCAGACCAACTCATCGGTAGAACTCAGACTTGCACGATGGGATCTGGATTTTCTTGGTTTCATTTTATAGATATGATCCGGCCACGGGGTTATGACCTACTCGGAGACCAGCGCTGGTCTTGGAGGGAGATCGGATGGCCGGAAAACCATTCCCAGTAGTAATATGCGAGCTTAGTCAGACACAGATAAACCAAGGGATGATAGTTGGGATCCCGAGAGTTTGCACGACGCGATTGCGACGGGGGCGTGCTCATTTTGTAGCTCGACAACAGTAGCAAGTATATATATTCTAGGAATATCAGCGCTGAGTTGCCAACGAGAGGTGGATCTCGGGATGTGAGTGACCTTGCAAAACCATCCCTATTGATATTTCGACATTTTCCCAGATATACAACAAATGCACGATCGGATGTCGGATTTCATGGGACGAGTTTGTATTGAGATTTGATAATGACGAGGCGGAGCCAATAGACCCAACTGGAAATCAGCGCGGGGCAAAGATCCGATCGTTGCAGGAAAATATGGCTCCCAGTAGTAACAGACGAGATGGGTCAGACATACGACCTGGGGAGAGTATTTGAGATTACGAGAGTTTGCACGATGCGATTGAGACGGGCGAGAGGTCATTTTGAATCTCGATAACTGGAGCAAGTGTGGGTATCCTCGGAGAATCAACGCTGAGTCATCGAGGTTGTGTATATATCAGGATGTATGTGATAGCGGAACAACCTCTATTCAGATTTCGACATTTTCCTCATATTGAACGAATGCACGATCGTATCTCGGACTTCATGGGTCCAGTTTGTAGATATCGATGAGGCGGAGCCTATGGACCAGGCGAGATATCAGCGCAGGGAGGAGATCCGGCGGGAGGGGGGAATATATGGCTTCCAGTAGTAACAGATGAGATGGGTCAGACATACGACCTGGGGATAGTATTTGAGATCACGAGAGTTTGCACGATGCGATTGAGACGGGCAAGAGGTCATTTCGAAGCTCGACAACTGTAGCAAGTGTGGTTATTCTCGGAATATCAGCGATAAGTTACCAACGAGAGGTGCATCTCGGAATACGAGTGGCCTTGAAAAACCACCCCTACTAATAATCCGACATTTTCCCAGATATACGACGAATGCACGATCGATTCTCGGATTTCATGGGACCAGTTTGCAGATATCGATGAGGCGGAGCCTATGGACCAGGCGGGATATCAGCGCAGGGAGTCGATCCGGCGAAAGGGGGAAAATGTGGCTCCCAGTAGTAACAGACAAGATGGGTCAGACATACGACCTGGGGAGCATATTTAGGATAGCGAGAGTTAGCACGATGCGATTGAGACGGGCGAAAGGTCATTTTAAAGCTCGACAACTCTAGCAAGTGTGGGTATTCTCGGAATATCAGCGCTGAGTTGCCAACGAGAGGTGCATCTCGGAATGAGAGTGACCTTAAAAAACCACCCCTACGTATATTCCGATATTCCCTCACATATACAACGAAAGCACGATCGGATCTCGGACTACATGGGACCAGTTTGTATCTACACTATACTATATCTACTATCGATGAGGCGGAGCCTATGGACCAGGCGGGTATCAGCGCTGAGAGGAGATCCGGCGAGGGGGGGGGGGAGAAATGTGGCTTCCAGTAGTACCAGACGAGATGGGTCAGTTATACGACCTGAGAGGAGTGATTGAAACTACGAGTGTTTGCACGATGCGATTGAGATGGGCGGGAGCTTATTCTATTGCTCGATAACAGTAGGAAGTGTAATCATCCTGAGAATATCAGCTCTGAGCTGCCAACAGGAGGTGCATTTCGGAATGTGAGTGACCTTGTATAATCATCCCTATTGATTTTCCGACATTTACCCAGATATACAACGAAGGCACTACCGGATCTCGGATTTCATGGGACCAGTTCGATACCCACACTTGCTACAGATGTCGAGCTTCAAAATGACCTGTCGCCCGTCTCAATCGCATCGTGCAAACTCACGTCATCTCAAATACGCTCCCCAGGTGGTATGTCTGACCCATCTCGTCTGCTACTATTGGGAGCCATATTTTCTTCCTCTCGCCGGATCTCCTCCCTGCACAGATATCCCGCCTGGTCAATAGGCTCCGCCTTAGAGATATCTACAAACTGGTCCCATCTGATCCGAGAAATAGATCGTGCATTCGTTGTACATCTGGGAAAATATCGGCATTCTAGTAGGGGTGGTTTTTCAAGGTCACTCACATTCCAAGATGCACCTCTCGTTGGCAACTCAGCGTTGATATTCCGAGAATACCCGAACTTGCTACAATCGTCGAGCTTCAAAATGACCTCTCGCTCGTCTCAATCGCATCTTGCAAACTCTCGTAATCTCAAATACGCTCCCCAGGTCATATGTCTGACCCATCTCGTCTGTTACTACTTGGAGCCATATCCCCCCCTCTCGCCGGATCTCCTCCCTGCGCTGATATCTCACCTGGTCTTTAGGCTTTGCCTCATTGATACCTACAAACTGGTCCCATGAAATCCGAGAATCGATCGTGCATTCGTTGTATATCTGGGAAAATGTCGGACTATCAGTAGGGGTGGTTTGTCAAGGTCACTCACATTCCGAGATGCACCTCTCGTTGGCAACTCAGTGCTGATATTCCGAGAATACCCACACTTGCTACAGTTGTCGAGCTTCAAAAAGACCTCTCGCCCGTCTCAATCGCATCGTGCAAACTCTTATAATCTCAAATACTCTCCCCAGGTCGTATGTCTGACCCATCTCGTATGTTACTACTGGGAGCCGTATTTTCCTGCAGCCATCGGATCCCCGCCCCGCGCTAATATTCGGATGGGTCCATTGGCTTCGCCTCATCGATATCTACAAACTCGTCCCATGAAATCCGACATCCGATCGTGCATTCGTTGTATATCTGGGAAAATGTCGAAATGTCAATAGGGGTGGTTTTGCAAGGTCACTCACATCCCGAGGTCCACCTCTCGTTGGCAACTCAGCGCTGATATTCCCAGGATGTATATTAGGGTGACACTTATTTCCCGACTTTTCCGTACAGGTAGCGACGCCCCCCAGATTTCAACTTTATGATAAAAGATGATGAAAGTAATTTTTTTTCGATTTTCTAAAGCAGTTTGAATGGTGCCGCAATCCACATTTATTTTGAGTTTTGAAGCCAATTTCGTGCTTTTTTGCGTTAATTGTCAGCCTAACTTGGTTCAGCTGGTAGAGGTAGATGTCTTGCTTTAATTTTCGAGCAAACACATTCATTACGCGAAATTCGACGACGAACACGGAGAAAATAATTATTCGATCCCCAGATGCGTCCCAAGACGAGTAAGATCGAAAACAACCGAAAAAATTCACATTTTCCTCGTAAAGGGAGACTTTTCTCCGCTCTTCCACCCAACTTTTCTCAGAGCCCATAGAGGAATTCTAGAACATGGGTTTTCAACGGAAAACTTGACGACGAACACGGAAAAAATACTCATTTGATCCCCAGATGCGCTCCAAGACGAGTAAAATTGAAAACAACCAAAGAATGTCAAATTTTTCCTTATAAATTGAGACGTTCCTTCCAAAGTACAACTTTCAGGGGTTTTTTATGGGCGGGAAATGATGCGTTGGTACCGAAAAACCACTCGAGAGATGGAAAATGCGGATTTCCCACGCTGAAACCGGGGAATACTCGAACGAAGTGGGTTTAATCGAAAAGTTGCAGCTGACCAAAGTTGTAGATCATGTTCTAAGCTTTCATTTGGCATCGGTTTTTTATGCATGTATTCATTGGGGGTTCTCAAAGAACGACCGAAAGTCGTGAAAAACCATATTCATTAGATTTTTCGACGATCTCGCGGTAAAAATGGACTAACTACCCATTATATCTTATAGATCTCATTAAGATACACATTTTTGGTTCCCATAACTTTTTCGAAAAAACGCAACAGATTCGAGTTTACAGTTAAAAAGTGCCGAAAGTAGGCTCTTTCCAACGTTCTCGCGTGAAATACTCGAAAAACTCAAATGGAAACCCTATATAATAATTGCGTGAAAAGTTGCCTCTTTCCATGTACTTTGGAAAGTGAAAGAAATTCATAGCGTTCCGATGTTCCTGCTTCGAGGAATCTGCATTTATATGCCAGATAACACGTTTGAGTGGATAAATACATTGTTTTAGCATGCTATATGCAATTCTACGTCAATGAGTCATACAACTACATCAATTGGACATGCAAAATCACCAATAATTCTCATCCGCGATCACCGTTCGGAGCTATACAAGGTGTTTCAAAAAATTCGAAGTTGGCTCCGGAGATCGAAAAACCCCGAAACACGTGTTCCCTGAAATCGGAGGGGAAGCTCGAATATGGCCTCAGATTTGACCTTGATGGTTTTTTGGAGGTTAGAATGGTTTCTTCACATGGAAACCCCCATTTTTCACTCCGGATTCAGAAAGAGCACAGAATTTTACGTCCAAATATGACATTTTGCCGTTGTTTTAGATGACCTTCCGGGGACATGTTGGGGTCAAAATCTTCAACGAACCACCAAGGTCACAGTCAAGGTCAAATCTGAGACCATATTCGACCCTGAATTTTAGGGGACTTGAGAGGTACCTCTCAGAAAAGTTTCTCAGCCTCATTTTGACCCTTGACCTGCGACCTTGAATATGACCTTGACTCCCAAAACTCGCAATTCGTTCCGGGGATCGAAAAGTCCCGAAACATACGTGCCCTAAAATCGAGGGGGAAGCTTGAATATGGTCTCAGATTCGACCTTGACTGTGACCTTGATGGTTTTTTTGAAGGTTTCGACCCCGAAATCACCCCTGAAAGTCATATAAAACATCGGCAAAAAGTCATAATTGGACGTAAAATTTTGTGCTCTTTCAGAATCCGTAGTGAAAAATAGGGGTTCCTATTTGAAGAAACCGTTCTAACCTCCAAAAAACTATCGAAGTCACATTCAAGGTCAAATCTGAGGCCATATTCGAGCTCCCCCTTTGATTTCACGGGACATGTGTACTGGGGTTTTCCGATCTCCGGAGCCAACTTCAAATTTTTAGGGGGGGGGGGGGACTGACTTTTGAAACACCTTGTATAGCTCTGAACGGTGATCGCGGATGAGAATTATTGGTGATCTTGCATGTCCGATTGATGTAGTTATATGACTCATTGACGTAGAATAGCATATAGCATGCCAAAACAATGAATTCATCCCCTCAAACGTGTTATCTGGCATAAAAATGCAGATTCCTCGAGGCAGGAACATCGGAACGCTATGAATTTTTTTTTTTCAAAGTATTGAGAAAGAAGCAACTTTCCACGCAATTATTATATAGGGTTTCCTTTTGAGTTTTTCGAGTATTTTGCGTGAGAACTTTGGAAAGAGCCTACTTTCGGCACTTTTTTGCTATGAACTCGAATCTGTTGCGTTTTTTCGAAAAAGTTATAGGAACCAAAAATGTGTATCTTAATGAGATCTATAAGATATAATGGGTAAGTAGTCCATTTTTATCGCGAGATCGTCGAAAAATCCAATGAATATGGTTTTTCACGACTTTCGGTCGTTTTTTGGGAACCCCCAATGAATAAATGCATAAAAAAACGATGCCAAATGAAAGCTTAGAACATGATCTACAGCTTTGGTCCTCTGCAACTTTTCGATTAATCCCACTCCGTTCGAGTATTCCCCGGTTTTAGCGTGAGAAATCCGCATTTTTCATCTTTCAAGTGGTTTTTCGGTACCAGCGCATCAGTTCCCGTCCATAAAAAACCCCTAAAAGTTGTATTTTTTGGGCGGAAAAAATTTATATGCATATTCAGACCCCCAAAACACGAATTTCAGTGCAACTTGGACCCCCAAATTTTTAGAGCAGATTTGGCCTTATTTGCAACAGCTCCTCTAACGACGGACAGTAAAAATTCACTCATCTAATGCCTTGATGCTTTCCGCTGTTGGCTCGTCCGAGCTATTCCTCTGATTTTTTAGGAATTTTAACGAAGTACACGGTTAGTAAACTCTGGAGTACAGTTCGTATAGCAACTCTAAAAGTCTCCTAGAGATTTCTGATGATAAGTTGGATACTCTTCAGCGCCGTCAGTGATTGAATGTGTGTTATAAGACTGCACCTGTATGTGGGAGAAACATTGCTCTTACGGACATTTCCTAATTTCCCTGTCCCAAGGCACGCCGTCTCATGAAAATTTATCACAAGGGGATTTGATATCCAGATGACGATAATTGAGAACATGTAAAACTCCAACAATTTGCGTTAGGCATTATTTGCCAAATTATTTATCACCCAAATCACCGCATTTGGTGAATTTGCTCTTATCTTCGTCTAATTCGAGATTGAAAATATATCACTCAAAGCCTTACTCAATTTTGAAGGACAGATGCTGGAGGAATCATAGAGTATTTCGCTAATGCAGGAAACAAGTCTCAGAATCTTGGAAAGTATCACATTAACTTGGCTCCGGGTTTCTCGGGCCATAAAATGGATGCTCTCTTTGTATTCCTTGACAAATTTTATTGGACCAAAAATGTATCTCGTCAGGAATCCCACCGAATCTTGATGGAGCGAGATAGGAAGTGAACCGAAGATCATTTCGCTCGTACGACGAAGGTTCATTGTTCCTTTGAATATTGTAAATTTATTAGGTTTCTGGAGCCTCGGAGTATGAAATTGATATTCCTCCCATCACTCTCATCATATTCCACGTTGGAAGCTCATTTTCTAGGATTCCCCTATGCACTCTGAGAGAAGCGAGAGGGTGGAAGAGCGAAGAAAAGTCTCACTTCATAAGGAAAAATCTGACATTTTTCGGAAGTTTTCAGTTTTGCTCGTCTTGGAACACATCTGGGCGTCAAATGAGTAATTTTTTCGTGATCGTAGTTAAATTTTACGTTGAAAACTCAAATTCAAGGATTCCTCTATGCGCTCTGAGAAAAGTTAGAGTGTGGAAGAGCGAAGGGAAGTTTCACCTTACGAGGGGAAATCTCACATTTTTCGAAAGTTTTCGGTTTTGCTCGTCTTGGAACGGATCTGGACATCAAATGAGTATTTTTCCCGTGTTTGTCGTCGAATTTTAATTTGAGAACTTATGTTCTAAAATTTTCCTGAGTGCTCTGAGAAAAGCCAGAGGGTCGAAGAGCGAAGGAAAGTCTCAATTCATAAGGAAAAATCTGACATTCTTCGTTTGATTTTGATTTTACTCGTCTTGGAGCGCATCTGGAGACAAAATCAGTGATTTTTTCGTATTTGTCGTTAAATTTTACGTTGGAAACTCATGTTCTAGGATTTTCCTGGGTGCTCTGAGAAAAGCTAGAGGGTCGAAAAGCGAAGGAACGTCTTAATTTATAAGGAAAAACCTGACATCCTTCGGTTGTTTTCAATTTTACTCGTCTTGGAGCGCATCTGGGGACAAAATGAGTAATTTTTTTTGTCTTTGTCGTTGAATTTCACGTTGAAAACTCATATTCTAACATTTTCCTGAGTGCTCTGAGAAAAGCTAGAGGGTCGAAGAACGAAGGAAAGTTTCACCTTACGAGGAAAAATCTCTTATTTTTCGAAAGTTTTCGGTTTTGCTCGTCTTGGAACGGATCTGGGCATCAAATGAGTACCCTTTCCGTGTTTGTCATGGAATTTCACTTTGAAAACGTATGTTCTAAAATTTTCCTGAGTGCTCTGAGAAAAACCAGAGGGTCGAAGAGCGAAGGAAAGTCTCGATTCGTGAGGGAAAATCTGACATTCTTCGTTTAGTTTTGGTTTTACTCATCTTGGAGCACATTTGGGGACACAATAAGTAACTCTTTCGTAGTTGCCGTTGGATTTTATGTTGAAAACTCATGTTCTAGAATTTTTCTGAGTGCTCTGAGGAAAGCTAGAGGGTCGGAGAGCGAAGGAACGTCTCAATTTATAAGGAAAAATTTGACATTCTTTGGTTGTTTTCAATTTTACTCGTCTTGGAGCGCATCTGGGGATCAAATAAGTATTCTTCCCGTGTTTGTCGTCAAGTTTTTCGTTGAAAACTCATGTTCTAGAATTTCCCTATGGGCTCTGAGAAAAGCTAGAGGGTGGAAGAGCGGAGAAAAGTCTCCCTTTACGAGGAATAAAGTGAATTTTTTCGGTTGTTTTCGATTTTACTCGTCTTGGGACGCATCTGGGGATCAAATAAGTATTTTCTCCGCGTTCGTCATCGAATTTCACGTATTAAATGTGTTTGCTCGAAAATTGAAGCGAGACTTCTACCTCTACCAGCTGAACCAAGTTAGGCAGACAATTAACGCAAAAAAGCAAAAAATCGGCTTCAAAACTCAAAAGAGATGTGGATTGCGGCACCATCTAAACTGTTTTAAAAAATCGAAAAAAAATTTCTTCCATCATCTTCTATCATAAAGTTGAAATCTAGGGGGCGTCGCTACCCATACGGAAAAGTCGGAAAATAAGTGTCACCCTAATTTATATACTTGCTACTGTTGTCGAGCTCCAAAATGAGCACGCACCCGTCGCAATCGCGTCGTGAAAACTCTTGGAATCCCAACTATCATCCCTTGGTTTATCTGTCTCTGACTAAACTCGTATATTACTACTGGGAATGGTTTTCCGGCCATCTGTCTCCCTCTAAGACCAGCGCTGGTCTCCGAATAGGTCATAACGCCGGATTATATCTACAAAATGAAACTCATCAAGACGAATCGATCGAGGCCTCATTCGTTGTGATTGGATCGTGCATTTGTTCAGTCTCAACGTTTTCGCATCAGCTAGGTCCGTTCTGCGGAAAAAAACTACCTCCTCAGCATTTTCCCGAGTCTAAGAAGTTTCCCAGTAGTGACACCTCCCAAACCAGGCCCTCGTTATTGCCAGCGGCCCGCTCTACACGATGCAAAAAGAATTAGAGGTTACTGCTCATGGCCCATTTTCCCATACAAAGTGTGCATCTTCCTTCTTTGTGTAAGACCTTTCGAATTCTCAAATTGTTTGTGTGAGTAATTTTGAGCCTAATCCAATGTCGAGGAATCGCTGCCGAGATATTAGAAATTGATACTCGTTTAGAAAAAGCTGTCCAGTAATGCAGATTATTCAAGGAATGTTGATTCTTAGGTGAAGGAAGAATCATACTGCCGACTTACCAAAACTTGTAGTACACGCAGAAGATGTTACGCAATATCCCAAGCCAAACCCCGTGTCTGAGGATCCCTGCAATCAAATCTGGATTGAGTCTGAGCAAAGAAAAAGGAATGACCGGCGCATATTAGTCGCGAATAATGGTCCATAAGTCAGAGACACTCCTGATGCCACCCCAAGAACCTGTTTGACTCGTTGTGCTACAAATTCTCCGGATTTTGAGCCCAAACACGACTCTCAGAACAGCCGTGGTTGAGTTTGACATCGATTCTGATCCGGTTCCCCTGTCAGGAGCGTCACTTCAGCACCGACGAGGATCAGGGATAGACGATTTTAGCTCGGAAATCATGATGTTGCCGCTTCAAAAACACTCGGAGTGAATCTGTCGAGTATTCAGCAGAATTTTGACCTTGATCCGTTGACCAGGAATTGCCGCAAAATATTTGGGAACAATATTCGTCCAAAGAAAACTGTTTAGTAATGCAGATTATCTAAGGAATGATGATTTTTAGGTGAACAAAGAGTATACCGACGATCCACAAAAACTTGCTGTACATGCGGAAGATCTTAGGTAATATTTCAAGCCAAACCCCGTGTCTAAAAATCCCTGCAATCAGCTCTGGGTTGAGTCTGAGTAAAAAAGAGCGATGAGTGGTGGGCATCAGTCGCGGATAATGGTTTTTTCTACTGCCACCCCAACAATCATTCTAATGAGTTCTGCTATAAATTCTCAAAATATCGAGCTCGAACGCAACTCTGAGCATCACTGGAGAGAGTTGCGAGATAGACATTGGACGATGGACAGATGATGAGTGGTGCAAAGCTCGAAATTTCGGGAATTTATCGGAAAGACCTTTTGGATGATTGTTGGGGTGGCAGAAGAACTGTTTCCGGCTAATAGACCATTATTCGCGACTGATACGCACCACTCATCACTCTTTCTTTTTTCAGACTCAACCCAGAGCTGATTGCAGTGATTCTCAGACACGGAGTTGGGCTTGAAATGGACGGCTCCCGACCAGAATCGTATAAGTCCATTTTCCCCATTCCTGTCAAATTAGTTTCCTAGTTAGCTTGCGATGGAAAGTGTGGATTGTCATCTGCAGTAATCATGCTATATTTTTCATATGATAAGTGTGTTTCAACAAATTCTTTTGTAAAGGGCGTAATAATTTTCAATTCTCCACACTTGTCATGCTTTATCTCGCGATAAAAAATGTACTTATACTATTCTGGTGCCCAAATTTCCTCGACTTTTCCCCTTGACCGGACACGGTGGAGGAGAACGGTGAATAGGTTACAGAAAACTGACATGAGAAAGTGAAAATGGACTTTTGTTCTACTCTTCGAGCACAACATAAGTCCATTTTTATCGAAATTGCATCAGCTCCTTCTTTCTAGGAATGCTCATTGGAACATTTTTCAGGTATGCTCTATAAATTAGATGATTCCGTAACGTTGTCGTTCGAAATATACGCTTCAAATATTCCACCAATGCCTAGATTTGACGGAGAGAGTTTTAGATACATCCGCAATATATAGCACGGACTGATTCCAAATGCATTCTGGCGCTTCTCGGATCACAAAATGTTTCTCATTCTAATCGTCCGATTCATTCGCCAGCTCAAGTAAATCTGTCCAAGGAAACAATTAAGCTTCTCAAAGGGGTAGAGATTCCAAACCGTGTTCTTTCAGAGTTTCCAATAGAACTAGAAGTGCCTGCTCATATATCCACAGTATATCTGGGTTCCAAGAAAATCCATCAATCGTCAGTCATCAGATTGTACAACACTCAATGCAGAATACGTGGTGACAGTTTTTGATGAATTTATCCATGATCAGAATTGAGAAGAAGAATAATCGTTTCACAAACATTCGAAAACGGAAGAGTGAAGGTCAACAATGTCATGGAATGAAATGATAACAAATGATCTGAATGTATCACATGATCAAAATATACTGAATGATCTTATTACTCAGGCTGGAATTTTTAGTCGTTAATCCGAGATTAGAATCAGCGGATTGAGGGCGCAGCGATCGCCATGACGAATCATTTTACATCTGGGCACAGCGATCGCAGCGCTCCTAATCCGTCGATCCTGATCTCGGATCAACGACTATGAATCCGAGCCTCAGAGGCGCCGCGGAGAGAATTGCATCACTGCTCTCTCCAATTGTGTAGCGTACATTGGGTCTTGATTTTTCTCTTCGATTTCGATAATGAATGAATTGATTCATAACTCTTACTACTATTTTCCCATTGAACTGATGATTCATGAATTGTTTCGGAACACAGATATACTGTAGATATATATGAGCAGTCACTTCTATCTCTATGGAGAATTTTGAAAGAACACTGTTTGGGATTTTTATCTCTTCCAGGAGCTTCATTGCTCCCTTGGTCAGATTTACCATAGCTGCAGAATTATTCAGATCAAAATGAGGAACATTCTGTGATCCAAGAAGCATCAGAATACATTTGGAATCAATCCTTGTTATATACTGCGGATGTATCTAACTTTTTCCATCAAATCTACGCATTGATGAAATCAGTTATTTGAAGCGTATTCTTCGAACGACATTGTTGTGAAATCATCTAATCCATAGAGCGTCCGGGAGAAAAGGTTCCAATGAGCACTCCTCGAAAGAAGGAGCTGATGCAATTTCGATGGAAATGGACTTTTGATGTGCTCAAAAAGTGGAACAGAAGTCCATTTCCACTCCCTTATGTCAGTTTTTTGTAACCTATCCATCGTTCTCCTCCACCGTGCGGAGCGGTATAGGTGCACTTCTCTTTCCGAAGTGGACACGTACCGTTCTGGCCCGAAGAAAGTAGAGAAACGGATCGAGTTCGGCTGTGTTACATCAAAAAATGTCGAGAGAGTATAATTTCACACCGTTATGGACCATAAAACGTCGAAAGAATGTGGACTCGTAGATCGAGGCGTAGATTCGAGCACCCATGATTGAAATATTTCAATTTCAACGTAGAACTCGAATAAGTGGTCAGAATTTTGTTAACTCAGCAATGTGGAAGCACTGATATTGATAACAAATATATAATGATGTGGTTTGAGTTAGTTGGAGGTATCTCAATTCGAGAAGTCCAGTATTTTTACACTTAGTATCTACCACAATGAGATTCATTCGTACTTAGCGGGAGAATGGAGATAACAGTCGGGTAATGATGGATATTGATAGTGCAAGATGATGATATCCGGAATGATTCCCCGGAATAATTATGAATAAGGCATGTTACCATAGAGATATTACAGATAGAGAAAGGAAGCGCAGCCTCCACGTTTCTTTGCGGAAGAGAGAGAGAGAGAGAGAGAGAGAGAGAGAGAGAGAGAGAGAGAGAGAGAGAGAGAGAGAGAGAGAGAGAGAGAGAGAGAGAGAGAAAGGACGAGGAGTCCTCTTTTTTTCTCTCTCGTGACTGCGTGGCGTATCACGCAGTACATCATCCCCTCTCCGACGCACCTATGTGTCTTGGTGTCGACTGCGCAATGCGCCGCGCAGGTGCGTGAGAGAAAGAAAGAAGACTTTTAGTCCTCTCTCTCTTTTTTTCGCAGAGAAAATCCCACTCACAGAGAGGCCCACCTCCCCCCTCCTTTATCTGTAATATCTCTATGCATGTTACTCGTCGATGATTATAGGTATTCTCCATCATTCACATTGCTTCCAAAGGAGAAACTATGTATATCGATTATTGAGCTTGTTCTCATCTCGAATGCAGTTACTCGGTCCTTTGGAAAGATCCTATCTCTGAAGAAGTGACGGAAAACGAGAACCATAGCTAGTTCAAAATCGATTGCTCCATCGAGTCAATCTCTTCGACTGACCCTGTGAATCCAGTCTCGTTACTGACGATGTAAGATGCGAAAAGTTCAATTCAGAGCCAGTCCCCCAACAAGATCACAATATGCTCGCGGACACCCACATATCCTGATCGAGGCTATTCCGTACGTAAGAGCGTGAGGAAGGGAATGATGGATTTTGAGTGGCTAACATCTCAACGACTCAATGCAACCACCTCCACAACATAGAGTCCCTAATTCCCAGTCCCTAGAAGCTGCTACTACTCCACGTAGTCCACAGGAGAACTATGATAGAGGATACGAAGTGCGAGACTAATGTTTTCGTGTTCGAGCATGGACTTATAACGTTCTGGTCTCCAAAATAACTCGGAACTTTTCTTCCACCGAAAACGGAGTTGCACAAACGTGTTTTCGCATCCATCCCATATTGTTCCGCGTTAAAAACACAAGGTTCACCAAAATGGACTTATACCGTTCTGGTCGGGAGCCGTCCGAATATCGCCTAACATCTCCCGCATGTACTGCAAATTTTTGTGGATTGGCGGTATACTTTTTGTTCCCCTAATGATCATCATTTCTTGAATAATCTGCCTTACTGAACAGTTTTCCTTGGACGAATATTGTTTCCAAATTTCATCGCGGCAATTCTTGGTCTACGGATTAAGGTCAAAATTCTCCTGAATACTCGACAGATTCACTCCAAGTATTTTTGAAGCGGCAGCATATCAATTTTCGAGCTAAAATCGGTTATCCCTGATTCATATCAGTTCTCAAGAGACGTGCTTGATAGGAGAATCGGATCAGAATCGATGTTAAACTCAACCACGGCTGTTCTCAGAGTCGTGTTTCGGCTCAAAATCCGGAGTATTTGTGGTACAACGCATCAAACAGGTTTCTGGGGAGGCAGCGGAACTGTCTCCGACTCCTGAACCATTATTTGCGACTAATACGCGCCACTCATCGCTTTTTCTTCGCTCAGACTCAATCGCGAGCTGATTGCGGTGATTCTCAGGCACGGAGGTGGGCTTGGAGGATTGCGTAACATCTTTCGCTTGTACTGCCAGTTTTGGTAAATCAGCAGTATAATCCTTTCTCCACCTAAAAATCATCATTCCTTGTATGATCTGCATCACTGAATAGCTTTTCCTAGACGAATATCGATCTCTAATATCTCAGCAGCAATTTCTCGACATCGGATTAGGCTCAAAATTTTGATAGTACTTGAGGTATTCACTCAAAGTTTGCTTGACTCGGCAGCATATCAGAATCCGAGCTGGAATCGATCATTATTGATCGACTCCTGTGCTAAAAAGACTCTCCCGACTCGGGAGAGATCGAATGCGATTCCAAACACGTCCTCGAGAATTTGCAGAGCCGTGTTGGGGCTCGAAATCCTGGTAAGTGATGGTAGAACGCACGAGGAAGGTTTTCCTGGTAGCAGCAGTGAGGTTTCCGATCTAGAAATCACTATCCCCGACTAACACGCATCGCTCATCACTTTTCCTCGATCTCAAATCGATCTACGAGCCGATTGCAGCAATTCGCTGATTGAAGGTCGGGCTCAAAATAT
This sequence comes from Eretmocerus hayati, assembly GCA_029851415.1. NCBI lineage: Eukaryota > Metazoa > Arthropoda > Insecta > Hymenoptera > Aphelinidae > Eretmocerus > Eretmocerus hayati. The sequence continues at coordinate 49,153,966 of CM056744.1, forward strand.
TGGTTCGCATCCCTAAAATGCACCCTGAGTCATGGTGGGAGGCAGTATACTCATTCACCACCTAGAACTCACCGTTTCTCGAATAATCTGCACTGTTCTGCAGCTCTTTTTTGACGAAAATTGATCTGGAATCCTTCTACGGCAATTTCTATACTTCAGATTAGGCTCAGAATTTCATTGAATGTTCTAGAATCACACTGGAAGTGTTCCTGACCTGGCAGCATATCGAATTCTGAGGTAGAATCGATCATTTTTCGATGTTTGTCATATCTGAATAGACATTTTTGCCACGAAATAGATCAGATTCGATCTCAAATGCTCCCCCGGCAATTTTTAGAGCTGTTCTCAGACTCGAAATTCTAGAAACCCATGGGAAAATGTGTTGTTACGGGTTTTGGATAGGCAGTAGGATTGTATTCGACCCATAATCCACTATCTTTGACTGCACTGTAAAAAATGTGCAACTTTTTTTCCAACTACGGAAGTGAAAAATGTTTCAACCACGTAGTTGAACCGGTTTTTCAACTCCGCAGTTGGAATTTGTTCCAACTCAGTGGTTGAAAATTATTTCATCAACGTAGTTGAAAATTCAACCACGTACTTGGAATTCAACTACACGAGTTGAAACAATGTCTGTGGAATTCGGAAATAGTCGCGTCCAATATGTTGGTCATGGAGGTAACATTAATGTGTCAAATTTGTTATTCTCCTCACTTGAGTTTGACTACTGTTTGTAAAGTACTTATCATACCGTGAGATACACAATGGCTAAAGTTCATACGAGTGGGACTGGTGATGCAATATCATCGATCATACAGTGCTTCCATTCTACATGCTCATCAAAAAAAGAGTGAGTCAAGACTTTGGCAGTATCATACGGAGTTATCCACGAAAAATTCAGGAGACCTTTCTCTTCATTGACTCTAGATCCGGATACTGATTAAATACTGCGAGTGTTCAAGAAACTTCATACGAGATCGTCTGCCAGAACTATGCAGAAGTAATTTACGGAATCATCTCAGTTGATATGTATTCAGCCACAGAGCGAAAATTCGGGATCAGAAGCCGTTCCTACGTGGAAAAAGCGATCCAAAATTTGGTGAACTAATTCGAATACTATTGGTTTGACGGATTGAAGTATGTTGGTTTGGGAATCAACAGCAGTGAATCTAGAAAGGATATGAACTTATCTTTTATTCAACATGGAGAAATGTCACGAAATTCAAACTGGGAGTCTTAATGAGTTCTGAGACTGTCGTCGGAGTCAATCGAACCCCAACACAAAAGGATGGATATTTTGAACTACTCTCGGTATCGAGTTGAAATCATGTAACTGAACATTATAATGAATAGTAACGACATTTTACGAAATATCAAGTAGAGATCAAAGGGAGTCCTCAGGGTCAATTGATCTCCAAAGAATAAACAATCGTTTGCAATTAATCTTAGTATCGACAGAAGCTCAATATAGTATTAGATTAAGTGGTCATAGGAACTTGACAAATGGAACTAATGGGTATTGAACATAACTGAACATGCAAATAATAGTTGAACGAAACTGAAAAAGACCCCTTTGAAGTTTCTTATTATTCCAACATAGATTTCTGATGTTAACTCAGCCCAATGTCAAGATATTCCTTGCAAAGATCTACGAGCATTTTTCCTCTCTTTTGAATAAACTCGTAAACTGGAAGGTCTCCAAGACCATGAACGAGGCAATAATTACACATTCTCATGGACTAGTCGCAACAGCAGTTTACAGTGCTATATTTACAGTTCATTCGAAGAATCTCACGCTGCTATTTTTCCGAGAGTTTTGGATTTGAATATTTTCATAATAGTATTGTCATATCCACGGAGACGATCCGATTTTCATCTTCCCCTCATTTGATTGCAAAACTCACAGACGTTGCCTTTTCTTCCGAGGATTCGCTCAGATTCTTCCACCACATTCATTCATTTGTTTTCAGTTGAGTTTGAGCTTCATGCCACCCTCAAAAAAATTAGGATGATGAATGACAATTAGAGCTACCCGAACTCGTCAGAAATTATCCCAAGAATCAGCTCGTGAGGAAGAATTCAACTCAGGTAGTTGAACTTCAATGCGGTTGTTGAAAAAATTTCGAACTTAGATTCAACTACAATTGATTAAAATCCCTTCAAACCACCGTAGTTGAGTAGGTTTTTCAACTACTGTATTTGAATATTTGGTTGAAACCCATTGCCTTTTTTTACAGTGTAATTATCAAGGCTCGTCACCTTTTCACGGCTCAGGATTGACCTCAGGGTTAATTGCGTTGATTGCCATACATGAGGGTGAACTCAAAATACTGCCTTCCACTCTCCACACTCCAAGTTACTATAGATCGGCAGTACACTCTCTTTCCACCTAGGAATCACAATTTCTCCATTAATCTGCTTGGTCGGACAGCCTTCTCTGGCCAAATATTGATCTCAAATCCCTCTGCGGCAATTCCCAGACTTCAGACCAGGCTGAAAATTCTCTTCAATGCTGTTGAATCACACCCAGGGCGTTTTTACTGTGGCAGCATATCGCATTCTTAACTAAAATCGTTCATCCGAATGTCTCTCCATATCTGAAGAGGCATTCCCGCCACAAAATGAATCTGAATCGATCTCGAAATATCTCACAGCAATTCTCAGAGCTGTGCTCAGACTCAAAATTCTGAGAATCGATGGAGGAATGTTTTAAAAAGGGTTGAAAGTTGGCAGTAGAATCTTTCTCGACTCAGAATTCAGCATCATCGACTAATTTGCAGCATTAATCACCTTTTCTCAGCTTAGAATCGATCTCAGATCTGATCACGGTGATTCTCAGAATTGTGGGAGTTCAAAATAGTGTCATCTCTCTCAAGAAGGTACTTCATGTGATTGCAGATCAGCAGTAGAACTACCGACTCGCCACGCGTGAGTTTCATTCCGGCGAAATATCGATCTTCAACCCCGTTTCGCGTTCAACACCCCCCCCCCCCGACCCTACCCCCTCTGTCTGAAATAAAATCAGATTAACACATCTCCTAGACCTGTCTATTGGAAGAGAATGCTGTTCGATCCATTCCGATAGCTTGAAATCAATTTTGAAGCAATTTTTGACCAGAGAAATTGGACGACGATAGTGCGCCGACTCTTGGGTCTGCGCTGATTTTCGATGAACATTGCAGCAAGGTGATCGGGCTCTTTTATCTTTAGAATTTTGTACATGAGAATAACTGCAAAGTATAACCCACGCGAGTCCAAGCGTAACCAGTTCAGACTTTTCCTGTACGGGGAGATGTGCATCCCGTACAGAAAAAGTCGAGAGGAAGTCTCTCCTCCTCACTCCAAAAATATACCTCACAGATGAATTCTGTAGTCTCAGCAGTCACATCCGTTCTTTGTCTGGAGCGTCAAGACATACTATAGAACAATAATCTAGGAAGGGCAGTTCGAGAGTCTCAACCAGCCTTCGGCGGAATGTCTCGGTGGAGGTTAAATGTTCCTTCAGCGGCCCGCGTAAGTTTATCCTCTTAAAATACAAGGATATCCTCACCTCAACACTTGTTGCGTTTTGTCGGGGCTTCACGACAATCCTATCATATCTGGACTCAGAATAGATATCAATCAACCACCGAATTTTTTTATTGACATTCCTATATGCTACTCTCTTATTCTGACGACTTTCATGGATTCTATCCACAGCACTTGGCCTAACATCCCTGAAATGTCTGACATGTTTACTGCCTTTTTTGGAGCAAGATATCATAGACAGTCTCCCATATGTCATCGCAAATGCTATCACCGTTCTACCAACCGAGCTATATCAAGATATCGTGAATCATCTGTGCTTCTACATCTTACCATTCACTCTGGGTAAGCTCACGTCCATCCTTCTACAGATATTGTATCACTAAATCCATTCCAAGTAAGTGACTTTTCTTCCTAGGCCGGAAGGAGATTGATCAGGATCAAGATAACACTGACCGATCAATATCAGCTATTATAATGGTGATTCTCGAGTATTCTGAGGATTTTGGTGAGTATTCTCGTACATGTTTCCTAAAATTCCATCATCGTCCGATACGTGTGGATTCAACTAATTAAATCCCGGAAGATATCGGGATTCATTCGGATCGTATGAAGTGGAGGTTGCATCGATCATAATTGTGACGAAGAAGATCTACGTGTGATGATCAATCCTATCTCCACATCAAAATCTCCATTGGATGTTGACGAATTCATCCTCGTCGAATCTCTAGGAGAATCACTATAATGGAAGATGGATTAATGGATGTCATTGTTGTTGGATAATAAGTTGGGAAGTGTTGAAACCAATATCACTATGATCCAGGATATGAAATGGAATCCACGTTCTGGATACGTTCCAATTCATAGCGCCAATTGAGGGCATAGGATAGTCCATTTTTGGCCAAAATCCAAAATTTTGACAAATTTCTTCTTATCAGGAATCTTGATCAATAAGACCCTGAACTTCGAGAGAAAAATTGTATGAACAGTCGGAGTGGGCGGTACCACTTCCAAGAATAGATTTGATGGTCAGAAAGCTACTTTGAAAAATGTTTCTTCCATGAGAAAGTATCCCGTAACTTCCCTATTAGCAGTGAACGTTGCTGCAACTTTGCAGAAACGTTGCTCTGCAACGTTTGCTACCAAGTCTGCAGCTTGCGTGGACGTTGCCACAACGTTGCTGCAACAGGTCGATGTCCGTCCAGAATGGTTGCTGTAACTAAAATCGCAACTAACGCAAGACGCAAGTTTGTTGTCGGTCGGTTGCACAAAAGTTGCAGAAACGTTGCTGCAACCTTCGGTCTACCTTCTCTTTGGTTTGGAGGCCGAGCTTGGTTCCAACTTTCATCTCGGCAACGATGATGAAACGTTTCCACAACCTCTCGTGGACTGTTGCGAAAAACGTTGCAAGATAGGTCACAAAGTCGTTGCGGAAACGTTGCCGCAACTATCTTTGCGAACAATTTTCATAATTCATGGAAGAACATTGTACCGAGATGTTGCCACAACGTTTCTACAACCTAGTACACAACGTTGCGGACAGGACCCCGAGGAACGTTCCCTGGAGAGTTGCATAGACGTTGCTGAGACGTTACTGCAACTTTTCTCGGCACAAGAATTTGATGAACACAGGGGAAGGTCGCACTGCAACGTTGCCGCAACGTTCCTACAACCTACTGTGCAACGTCCCCGAGAGTAATCAGGGCGAACTTTACATGAAATGTTGCAGAGACGTTGCTCACACGTTGCTGCAACTTCTTCTGTAACAGAACCTCGGAATAACAAGCAGAAAGTTGCACTGGAATGTTGCCGCAACGTTGCTGCAAGAAGCGACGTTCCATGGAAGGTTGCAGAGATGTTGCTGCAACTTCCGTTGCAACCTCGCCGAGGATTGCAAGTCACAGAAGAATATTCACTTCACTTCCTGGAACGCACCTAAAAGAGCCCAAAGGTGAAGGAAAAAGATAGGAATGAACCCGAGAATGAAAGAATAAACTTCCGACTCGACTCTCGGGGAGTGATCGCTGATGTCATTTTTTCCGGCAGTGGGATTCGAACCCACGACCTCTCAATCCAAAGGCTGACACCTTACCTCGTGGCCAGCGGGTCAGGTTATTCATAGAGCAATAGAAGGTTTACTTGAAGAGGTTATCCCGATTCGACGCAAATTTTAAAGAGGGAGCGTTTTGGATTCCCTCTTCGGATTTCAGTGAACAATAGATAATCTTCGGAAATATACACACGAGGATCAGAGAGTCACTGAATTTGACTCTCAACTGATTCCAGATACGATCACCCGGTCAAAATGGAAGAAAAAATAGATTTTCATGGCTCTGACATATATGAATCCAGAGACAAAACGAGAAGACAGATATTTCTTTGTTCCACCCCAAACCGGTTCCTCCTCAAATGCTGCTATATTTTTGTTTCAATCATGAAAATCAATTTCCAACAGAAACAACGCTTAAAGTTGAAAAACTCACCGATTTCTCAAAATTTCCCGCTAAATCTTATCCAGTATGATCAAGTACCCTATAGTACATGAAAAAATACAAGAATAACCTGAGAATGATTTGTGGCCTTCTCAAATTTTAGTATTTCGTGAAAAGCGCTCAAAACCCGTTTCCTCAAAAGCATCATCTTAAAAGTCGATGAAAAATTTCTTGGTAGTACTCTGAAACAAGACAAATATAAGAAAGTTGGTCTCACTTTGTTCAAAGTAGACATATGGAGAATGATGGGGGGAAACATTAAAATAATCGAGGTATGTGCTTTCATCGCGAATGAATCAGGCGAGAGGGGATGAATGTCTTCAAATCCAACAATCATGTTTATTTCAGTAGTTGGCGTAGTGTGGTTTGCGCAGAATTTGAACGCAGCCTTTCGTAAAAGAAGTATCTAGAGTACCCAAACAAAGGCAGGAGGCCGAATTCATTCGATTCATATCGGTTTTAGTAAGAACCTGTAAGCTTTGGACATTTGAATGTACTTATGGGAATTTGAAATATACTTCAGGCGCCATCAGCATGATTTTCACAAATGAGAGGCTTTCGATTCATTTTCCCTCAAATTTGCTCCATGTATATATTTTGGACATATTTAGACCAACCAGACCAACTTTGCTATATTTGTCTTGTTTCAGAGTACTACCCAAGAATTTTTCATCGACTTTGAAGATGATGTTTTTGAGAGAACGGTTTTCAAGCGTTTTCCACGGAATACTAAAATTTGAGGAGGCCACAAAATATTCTTAGGTTATTCTTGTGTTTTTTCATGGACTATAGTATACTTGATCATACTAGATGAGATGTAGCGAAAGATTCGGGGAAATTGGTGAGTTTTCCAACTTAGAGCGTTATTTTTTATGGAAATTGATTTCTAGGCTCAAAACGAAGATATAGCGGCATTCGAAAAGGAAACGGTTTGGGGCAGAACGGAAAAATATGTGTCATCTCATTTTGTCTCCAGAATCATATTTGTCAGAGCCAAGAAAATCTATTTTTTCCCCATTTTGACAGGGTGTTCTTATCTGGAATCAGTCCTCATATGACTCCTTGATGTACGAGTTGTTTAAACAAATGAATCACGGAACAGATTGATTTGCCGGAAGAAAAATCACTCAAGGGTTTTGGAGGTTGCCAAATCCGGTCCTGATAGCGTCATTCCTCCGAAATTTGTCTAACATATTTGTTTGACCTATTTGTTGAAACAATTAGAGTAGGTCCTGAAATGTCGAGTGGTTTGGGGAAGAGAGTGGCTATACGCAGTGCTCCCGTACGGAAACCCGTGTAAAATTTACGGGAATGGGGTAATATACGTCCATACCCTATTCGCGTGTACTGATCGTGAGACTCAACTTCAGCAAATTACCACCAAGAAAATCACACGTGTCCACCCGTCTTCCCGTTCACCACAGTAGTAAGGGGGCCGCTACCGCGAGTCAAAACAAACCCCCACTCCTCCCCCCGCCCCCCTCCCCCCCTCCACCTGTCGTCCGCCCCCGCGTCTGGCTGTAACCCATAACCCATTGTTTGCTCCCCTCTGATGGGTTTCGGAAGGGTGCTCCCCTTGCTGCAGGTGCACCTGCCACCCCTCAAGGAAGGGTGCTCCCCTTTGGTATGCCCACCCCCGCACCCATTGTGGTTGACCCTCGTAACCCGCAACCCATTGTTTGCTCCCCTCTGATGGGTTTCGCAAGGGTGCACCCCTTTGGTATGTGCACCCCCGCACCCATTGTGTGTGACCCTCGTACTTCGTGGGGGTGCAATCTCCTATTCCCCCCTGCAGCAGGTGCACCTGCCAGTGCAAGGTTGTCCACCCCCTCAAATGTCTATTAAGTAGGTGGCACCTGGGTTGCCCACCCCCCGCGGACTATGCGCACCCTCATTCCCTCCAGCAGGTGGGCGGTTGCGCCCCTCCTGGGGTGGTGTAGATGCCGCGGATGAAGGGTTGGCCCCCTGCTCTTTGCAACGAAGGGAGACGGCGCTTCGTATCCCCCTTTACTATGTTTTATGTATATATATATATATATATATATATATTCTCATCCGCAGAAAAACGGTCGCGGGGTTGGCAGATGGTGAAGAATCCGGCCGTTATTTCCAATGATCGCTGCAAAAAAGAGCAACAGAAACGTTGCCCCCGTACCTTTTCCTGACCACCTGGCGGTAGGTACGCAGGCCCGTTTTTTTTCTCGCTCTTCACACCTCGAGAGCAATTTCGCCGACGAGGAGAGAAGAGCGATGGCGGTATCCCCAGTAGGCCTAGTCCGCCATGGGAAATTGGAGTATCTGAAAAAAATATATATATACGCATTCAATCAATTTATTCATTATCTTGTTGTACACGATGACGAATTACACGTTTGAAATTTTCAACTGGGATAATCTTGAAGAATCCCGTGTTTCCGAATGGCACAGTCGTGTTCCCTGTGCGTTTGGCATATGACTCTACATTGGTTATCAAAGCCACCTCGGCCATGGCGTTATGATAACGGAACATGCTGAAAAATGGTAAAGCTATAGACATGTTATTTTATCTAGATTAAGGTATAAGTAGTACTCACTATCCTACAATGATCGCCTGTAGTTGTATAAGCAACCTTTGCGTTGCTTCGATGGTCTTTATGTCGCGTAGTTTTTCTAAGTCCATTTCTCCCAAAGTTTTCGGGAAAGGTATGAGCTTGATATTCGAAAAAAACTCTGGCATCGATAGTTGGAGCAATTCGCACTCCAACAATCTCCGATTTGCGTTGATCATATCCTGCGACTTTGCGTAGAATACTGCTCGTTCTGCGAGCATGTCGTCGAATTTACTTTGATCCCCCGTAGGTATCGTTGAGGCTGATTTAATTATGGCATCGCCATAAGCAATTAAATCAGTGAGCTGCAACCCAAGCGTTGCGGTCACCGAGTTTTTATAAAAATAGTCTGTGAATATGTCATTATTAGCGTATTCCGCTATTTGGATCGGCAGAGGGCACCTTTCATTCAAATTCATGGGATCGTGCCTATGGAGAGTTGCCTGCCTCTCGATCTCGATGGGTGTTGAATTTTTATACGCGAAGACTCTGTTCAGAGCCTGTGGCCCAGCATGTTCTGAGGTCATCTGCAACGACTTCTCAAGGTATTGAAACCTTTTTGTTTCCACCATCCTAATAACATCTGTCGCTTTTGGCAACTTCGAGAGTAATCTCGATAGTTCGTCGGACTCCGTGTTTGTTTGTGTACTCACTCGGGCTGATTCTGATGATTTTTTTTGGACGAGTGACCTCCTACGGACCCGACGCTGGCGGGATTGCTCCGCCACCGTCTTACTGGGACCTGGTTGCTGCCGCTGCTTGAATTGCTCCGACCTTGTCTCACTGGGACCTGGTTGCGGCCCCTGCTTGAATCGCTCCGCCGCTGTCTTGCTTGGACCCGGTTGCGGCTCCGAGACAATTGACACTAGCGGCGGTGGTGATAACGGCTTCGCTCTTTTTGTTGTCGGCACCTTGTATGGTGCCGCGCGTTTTTTTTTGTCCTTGTTCATCACCGGTGGCGTATCGGTTATCACCGATTTTGCTTGTACTCGCGCTACCGCGCGCGCTTCACCTCCTTGAACTATAAGCGGCTGTGCTGGTTCCGCTTCTGCTGTTGCCACTGCTAGCACTGACGATGACAAACTCTCACTATTCACTTTATTTCGCGTGCAATTGCTTATATCCAAGAGGATACGTTCCTCGTCAAGACCCGATTCCGCGATGAATTGCTCGTACTCCTCAAGGGAGCCGAAGACTGGTCCGATATTCAACTCGTCGAACCATTCTTCTTCCGGCAAAAAACTTGAATTTTCGGGATTGGCCATAGTAACGATGCGGTCGGTAGGTGCCACAGAACTGATGCGAGAAATTCTTAACACCCAAAAGCGAGCTGACCCCGGAACATTATCTTTTTCACCCTCACCATCTGCCATACAATTATACTTCGGAAAATCTTCCCAAGGGCAATAAGCGCGTCCTCTGATTCCCAGTATCGTATGAGCTGGAGTCCCAGCCTATTAGATAGCGTATCGTATGTTGAGACAAAAAACTTCCGTAAGATGCGCCGAAAGTGTAAATATTCCTGCAACGGGATGAAGACCCATATACTTGCGTTCTCGGGGCTGAATTAGTGCTCAACGGTCATAAGGCAATATTCGGCGCTATACTGTGCGATAATTTGGAGAGCGCCTAGTGATCAAACGAGCGATCGGGTCCCGCGATAACTACGAGCGGTGGAACCGTACAAATGAATCCGTCACTCAACCTTCTTTGATCAATATCCCGGACAGACAGTCAGCTCTATTTCTTATCCAAGCAAACAAACAGACAGTTAAGGGTTCTCAGCTCAAGACGTTACAAGTTGACATTAACATCGGCGTGCGACATACAGTTTTCGAGCCGGCGGTCTCCAACAGTGTCATCGTCATTGCTAGACAAAAGATGTAAAACGCACAATAGTCGAGCGAAGAAGAGATTGGGCCCGCGATATCCGCAAGTGACAGATCTTTCGGGCCCGTCATTCAAACTCCCCTAATCACCATTACGAGTATTGCCAGCTCCACCATCATCCAAACCAGATAAGAAAGGTAGGAAAGTCTCTACCTTCGTGACACTGTACACTGACATTTGTCTCACTCGACGTAGAACAAAGATTACCGAACACCCCATTAGTGAGAGTAGATAGTCGTGCTTCTGGGTGGCATTTCCGCCTCAATATTATAAGAGCGTATTCTGTACGGTGAAATGTCATGGTATGTATGACACGCTATATACATGCAGAGGCTTGCTACAAGTAGTAAGGCAGCTGAGCAACTACGTTTGTCAATCACTGTTTTCTCATGAAAATGATGTCCATATGAACGAAAAAACAAAAAGTTGGAGCCCGTCGAGTTTCGTCCCGTTCTTTGACAGCAACATTGGGGACCTATCAAAAAGACCGGGCTGAATAGTTGATACAATCCGCACATACTCATGCGGCACGTGTTATACCGGGTCTGTGATTTGCAATATTCGTTATAGATACATACGAGAGAAGGGATGGTTTAAAAAGGGCTTTAAGCGGTGGTGATGGATACCGAGTATTCAGTTTCGATGAGACTTGCAACAGAGAACTTCCGTCGCTCGCACGCTCTCGTAATGGATAGTCAAGAGTTGTGCGATTTCCAACGAATAGTAATCCGTTTGATTAGTTATGTTGCGACTTGGTCAGAACGCCCTGGTGTCCGGCGACAGTGTCGTGCTTATCGTGAGAGATTGTGCAATCGGAATTCTAATTTTGAATATCTTTCACGTGTATTCCGCTGGGTACTCTCAACCTGTCGATTCCGTGAAATTGCCCGTCTCCACAGAATGTTCTTCCAATCAAATCGGCATGCAGTCATCAGTGCAGCAGAACTTGTGAGCGGGCGAGGCATGCAGAGTCTCCCTGTCTTGAGAATTTTGATGGAGGACTATGAAGAAATGAGAGGTGAGCAGAGGGAAACCGTATGAAATTCTACAACGATCAATTCAATGCGGAACCATCTAACTTTAGAAATTGCGAGGCCAAGAAAGCTGAAAATTGCGAGAAATCGTGCCTTTGAGATACAAAATTGATGACCTTTTTTTTTTTTTTTTTTTTTTTTCGGGGGGCTGCGCCGGCAGCCCCCCGAACCCCCCACGGCCAGGGGCTCTGCCCCGGACCCCGCCAGGGGCTCTGCCCCTGGACCCCGGCTATGCTTCGAACTCTTTTTTCACGTGATTTTCACCCTATTCTGATATTACATGTAACCCTTTCCCATTCTGATTTTTGGCGCGGCAAGTTTTGAGATGCAGGATGTTTTTGTCGTGTCTGCCAGAGTCAAAAGAGTGGTGATTTTTGTCGTACCTAGCTTTCGTATATAGATTTGGGTTAAATACCGAAAGAAGCGCGTTCAAGTTAGACTATGACAAGTGCGCGCCCAAATTGTCGTTTACCCAGAATTCAAGGAAAAATTTAGTGAATTTTGAAAAAAACCGGTGTTTTCTCTTGTTATACCTTACAAGTGCAGAATTGCGGAACATTCGTGTCGCGGTACTTTTACGCTAATTTTTGATGCTCCGTTGGAATATAGAATTGGAAATAAGAGATTGAATTTTATTGCAGCACTGAATGCATTATTGGAGCCTCTTTCCCCACCAAGCGGAAATGATAACTACGATAGCGATGAAACCTACTTCGAAGAGGCTGAGAGAAACACTACGCTAACTCAGCCACCACGCCCACAAGATTCTACTGAGCAAAATCGTGAAGGTAATTCGACGATTGAAATTGATGATGGGAACGGTGATGATGATGATGATGATGATGGTGTGACAACACAAGACCCAATGGTTGGTAATAGTGACGATCCCGGGTCATCTGTAGTCGAGCAAGAGGTCCTTGAAGGTAACCCGTCTGCTTCCGCAGAATCAGACGCTGAAAGTATTTCGCTACTGGCTCCTCACAGGCCGAACGCCGATTATGAAAGCGACGTTTATTTTGAATCGTCGTCATCATCGGACGAGAATTACGATGAGCATGACATTGGGATTTTGAGGGATCGTCCCAGGGGAAAATTGGCAACTCTCCTGGTGCGCGACTATCCTGAGCCGGCGACCGACGCTTGGCGAGCCGTCGGCCAGGAAGATGCTGATTGGACGAGTATGTCACGGAATCTCATCGGAGAGGAGGAAAGAAGATCAGAGCAAGACAGCGAGAGACGAGATAACAGCGTCAATAGCGTAATCGAGGTTGCTTCAGAGGAGCATGCTCATGTAGCCAGGACTCACGAAACTACTAATGCGAGCGAGGTATCAATATTGGATGTTGACGAGCGTGAACGAGAGAGACGCGAGCGATCGCGCATCCTGCACGATTTCTATATGGAAGACCCTCCCGCATCACAACGCGCTTATCATGTATTGGAGGATGGCCATCGTTTGTCGTATAGAGAATACGACGGCGTATCAATTATGGACAGGAGAGTTAATGAAGGTAAGCAACAAGAATATCTTTTGCGTATGGAAAAACTCCCTTCCTATATGTAACATATATCGTTTATTAGTGATAAGGCGTCATGAGAACGGTGACAACGATATCAGGAATTTCAATTCGCCGACTTTGGAAATCTATGCGAGGAGGATTTGGAACGTACGGGGTGCTCAGTGCCGGAGATTTTTCAACACTTTAGCGCAAAATCCTAATTCGCCTTTTTATACTGATCCTGACATAGAAGATATACTAGATCGTGCACGCGAGAGTTTCAATGGATCACCCGAGTGTTGACGGACAGCTCAACCTGTGGGGTGCTAAGGGACGATTATAGTCTCGAATAATAGAATGAAAAATGTTACTTTATACTAAAATTATGTGAATTATTCCACCTTTCTCATTTCTTTTCGGCAGCGATATCGGGGGAGAGAGATATGGAAAGGGAAACTGTCGGAGGGTGGCCGAGCAGTGGTGACAATGTACCGGCCGTGGAAGATTCAAGCACCAGCTCTACCAGCACGCAAGGAGGAGAGATGATAGGAGGGGACAGCGCCACACAACGCTCGTCCATTACCAACGACCCTGTACAAATAGGTGCTGGTAATTTAGAAAGCTCTCAAGACTCCCAATTCTCGCAAGTGAGGCCGCCAGGAGAGCGTTTTAGAATAATTGACGAAGGAGCGCGCTACGTTCGGAGATTTAGAGTCAACGGGAGGCGATTGAACATCCGTATTCTACCGCCAACTCGCCCAAATATGAATCCTATTTTATGGATAGAGGCGGCTGTTCGTGATGTTTACGCGCACATTGTTTCATTAGCTCGAGAGGACGAGCTCGTCGGTATTTCAATCCAATCGGATCACTTCAGCCACGGCCCTGCGGGGATTTCTCTTAGGCCTGTAATCCATTTTCGGTATGACGATTTTTGGAACTTGATATCGGGACTGACTCAGAGTAACGAAAATTTTCAAATTGATGAGAGTTTTGTTCTCGAAATTTTATTCGTGGAAGTGCCCATGGGGTCAGGTCGCAAACGGAAATCATTCAACATCGATGCAATTAACCAGAGATCCGTCATTTCCATAGCCAGTTCAGATAATTATTGCCTACCGCGCGCGTTAGTAGTTGGAGAAGCCTTTCTACGCAAACAGGAGAACGATTCGGAGGTGATGAAAAATTTATGGGACGCGATCCGAGATTGGAGGAGGCCCGCGCAACGCAATGCCGCGACGAATCTTGTAGAGCGAGCAGGTGTCAACATACCCGAGCGCGGATGTGGTTATCACGAGATACAACAATTTCAGGCCTACTACGCCCAACGAGGTATAGCTATAAGGGTTTTCGCACAAGGCACTCTTGGTAGCGGAGAGCCACCTTTCTTTGATGGTCTCGAAAGTATCGAGGAGGGCGTACCATTCCGCGGTTGTATCAATCTTTCGTATGATCGCTTCAATAGGCATTACGACACTATTTCGAATCTTATTGGTGCCGGGAGCGGTCGCTTTTACTGTAAGAAGTGTAATAAATGTTACAAATTCGTCGATCAACACCTATGCTCAGCCAGATGCCCATACTGTTTCGTGTCACCTCCATGCGAAAGCGACGGGAATGCCGCCAAGAAATGCAGAGACTGTCACAGAATATTCATCAGCGAGTATTGTTTTGGGAATCATAAGAAAGACGGTTCTTACAAAATATCGAATAAAAGAGTCTGCGATATCGTTCAGATCTGCGAGACTTGCGGGGTTCAGATGCACAAACATAGGGGGAGGCATGTGTGCGGTATGAGCTGGTGTACATTCTGCAATGAAAAACATTCCGCCAACGATCTTTGTTTCATGCAACCTATAACAGATAAGAAAGTGGGTTTTGGGAAAGTAGCTAAAAATTTATACATTTTCTATGACCTGGAAACCCAGCAAAATTTGAGCCACAAAAATCACGCTACGACCACAATTCACGTGCCCAATCTGTGCGTTGCACAACAAGTATGCGATGACTGTTTAGCAATAGATGACATGAGCATTCCATGATACCTGCGGTTTACGTGAATATATATGGTGCACGAATCCCATCAAGGAGCTTATTTCACTCTGCATTCGTGGGAAATCTGTCTTTCAGCAGATAATTTGCATTGCTCATTGTGCTGGTAACTTTGATTCGCAATTTATTCTTCGTGAGATCGTAGAGTCACGACCCGATCTAATCCCGGATGTTATTTTGAATGGTAAAAAGATCATTTGTCTGTCGGTTGGTCGGACTAAATTCATTGACAGCTTCAATTACTTTCACATGAAATTAAGCCGATTGCCAGATGCATTTGGACTCCCCGAACATGCCGAGAAGGGATTCTTCCCTCATCTATTCAATTTACCTGAAAACGAAAATTACATCGGAAAAATGCCACCAGTCGAGTCATACGGTGCTGATAATATGAGCAATAAGGAGAGAGAGAAGTTTTTGGCATGGTACAATGCTATATCTCCTGACTACTGTTTCGATATGAAAGCGGAAATCATAAAATATTGTCGGATGGATGTGGAGATTCTGAGAAGAGCATGTTTGTGTTTCAAGAGAATATTTGAAGAAACGGGACGGGTTTGTCCATTTTCAGAGGCAATGACCATAGCTAGCGCGTGCTCTCGCGTGTACAGAAAAAATTTTTTGAATGTTAGAACAATTGGTATAATACCCCATAATGGGTATCGGCGAGCGGACACTCACTCCCAAAAAGCTGTGGAGTGGTTGCTGTGGCGTGAGCATGAGCTCGGTCAGCAAATCGTGCATGCTGGGAGAGAGCGTGAGTTTAGATTGCCGGAAAGATTCCTCGTGGACGGATATTTGAAACCATCGAATCCCACGGACAAAGGTACTGTTTTCGAATTTGAGGGATGTTTTGTGCACGGCTGTCCGCGTTGTTTTGAACACGATCGAGACCAACGGATGTCGTATGGTCGCACGTTTTCTGAATCGTTCGAGAATACAATGAGTAAACTTGACCAGATTCGTAACCTCGGGTACACCCTTGAATTCATTTGGGAATGCGAATTCGATAGAATGAAGCGAGAAAAACCGGAGATTCAACAATTTTTGAGGAATCATCCCCTAACTAGCAAAATCAAACTCGATCCAAGAGACGCTTTCTTTGGGGGACGGACAGAAAACTTCCGACCATACTGCAGAACTCAGCCGGGTCAGAAGATCAAGTACACAGACATTTGTTCTTTGTACCCTTTTATCTGCAAACGTGGAAAATATCCAATCGGTCATCCACGAATTTATGTTGGTAACGAGAGCCGAGAACTTACGGGTGCGGATCCAAACAACTTATCTCGGGTGGAGGGGCTGGTGAAGTGTAGCGTCTTACCGCCACGCAACCTACTCATACCATTGCTCCCAATAAAAATGCATGGGCGACTACTGTTTGTGCTGTGTAGGTCGTGCTGCGAGGAGAAACGGATGGCTGATTGTGATCATAGAAATATTTCCGATCGCGTTCTTAGAGGTACGTGGGTTGTCGATGAGTTACGCGCTGCAGTTGGACTGGGTTATCGTATTCTCGATATCTCGATTATATGGCAATACGAGATAACTCAATTTGATGGTGAGAGAGGGGGTCTATTTGCGGGATACGTAGATACATTTTTGAAGATAAAGCAAGAGGCGAGTGGATGGCCTGCGTGGTGCATCGATGAAAGTTCAAAAATTCGATATTTGCATGATTATAAGCGAGATGAAGGGATAACTCTTGATCGCGAGAAGGTCGCAAATAACCCAGGGCTCCGCGCTGTCGCCAAATGCTGTCTCAACTCCTTATGGGGAAAATTCGGTCAGCGGAGTAATTTGAAACAGACTAGTATTATACGGTCTCGTGAGGCATTGCTCAAACTTGTCACAAATCCCGAACTTGAGGTATTCGACATCTTACCGGTGAATGATGATGTTTTGTACGTTAATTGGCGATTCCGAGAAGAAGCTGTGACTTCGGCACGTAATACAAATGTAGTTATAGCAGCCTACACCACAGCCCAAGCAAGATTAGTGCTTTACGGTTACCTAGAGAGACTCGGCGAGAGATGTATTTACACAGACACCGATTCGACCGTGTTTTTGCAGAATTGTCAGGATAGAGCGGAATATCAGCCAACATTGGGGACTTTGCTCGGTGATATGACTGACGAATTGGCTACCAACGGACCCGATGCCTATATAGATCGTTTCATCTCTATAGCACCAAAATCTTATGCGTATCGGGTCGTTACGTCAGACGGAAATACTTCCGAATGTTGCAAAGTGAAAGGTATAACGCTCAATCATACAAACTCGCTCAAAATTAATCTCGATAGTATAGAACAATTATTAGACATTTATTTCCGGGTCGGGGAGGATGAGCAGGTAGCAAGAGATTCGGAAAACTCGATTAGATTGAACTACCGCGCTATAAGACGAACACCTTTGCACGAAATTGTGACGCGAGATGAAACAAAAACATGTGGTGTTGTATTGACTAAGAGACGATATGTATCTAAAGAGTCCTCTCTGCCGTTCGGGTATCGTACGGAGAGTTGAAAATGTACTAGAATAATGTGTGACAATGATATATACCTACTCTTTCATCAATAAAAACCTCATTAACCTCTGAATGCAAATGAAAATCAATCCAAATACTCCCTCGAACCAGCATTCTTCCAGGACTGACATAAACTACGGACCGCGATGGAAAGTGATGAGCTGACCCGCGGGTGTGAACTGATTTCTCCCCGCGGTGGTCCAGCTCGTTTCCGATGGAGTAGCTAATTCTACCGCGCGCGCGCGCGCGCGCGGTCGAGTTAGCTCATCAACGCGGGTATTAGCTCGAGACCGGCACGTGCATATCAGCTCATGACGGAGCACGTGCCGTCATCGCGGCCGCCGCCGCCGCCGCCGCCGAGGGTTCTGTTTTGCGTTGGATTTTATTCTCAGATTAGAGTCACGGTTTGGCAAGATGCTTGGACCTCGATATAAATGGATGGTGTGCAAAACGTGGAAGTCAGTAAGTAAAATGGATGCGCGGTGGTCCCATCCATTCACAGCGGTTCTGGCAGGACCTACTATGTGCGGAAAAAGTCACTTCATCTACCGTCTGCTGCGTCATCTATCGCAAATGATTGATAAGCCAATCGACAGAATACTATTTTATTATAGCGAGTGGCAAGATAACTACGAAACGTGTCTCAAGCTCGCAGACGGAAAACGAATTGAGTTTAAAGAAGGTTCACCTCAAAGTAGCGACTACTCAAATGATAATCACAGAAGTAAACTGCTCATCATCGATGATCTCATGCACGAGTCCAACAATCCTGTATTCTTAGAATTGTTCACCCGAGGTGCACATCATAAAAATTTGAGCGTTTGCTACATCACGCAAAATATTTTTCACCGAGGTGCGAATCAGAGAGATCTGTCACTTAATACAAATTATTTGGTCATATTCAAGAATCCGCGAGATCGGGCTCAGATACAGTATCTGGCTCGTCAGATCCACCCGGAAGATCCAAAGTTCCTTGTCGAAGCTTACGCTGACGCTTGCAAGCCTGCGCATGGGTACCTTTTGCTGGATCTACGTCAAAGAACACCAGAGGAATTTCGTTTTCGTACCAATATATTCCCAGATGATCCTGTGCACTACGTTTACGTTCCAAAAATCCGAGGTTCGTGAATAAAATCGTAGAATAAGGATAGATAGAGGCAGTCTCTGTGTGGCAATGGCGGCGTCAGCACCTGATTCTCATACCGGGTGCTCGGGGAAACTTTTTTCCAAAAAACATATTGCTCTTTTAAACGCACTTCGTCACGCGAGTTATCGGCAACGCGTTGCACTCTTGAAAGCAGCCGACAGAGATTTGATCAGATGTATATGTGAGTGTGCTCTCAATGTCTTACGAGGTGTCGTTACCTTAGAAAGTTCCCAAGTTAAGCGACTCAAACGATACAGAAATACTCTGCGGGAATTAATCAAGAAACCAGCTGGTAAGGCAGCGCACTCGTGGACTGGTAAGAAGAGAAAGATCGTACAGAGTGGAGGAGCATTCCTACCAATTCTTCTGTCAAGCGTGCTGAGCGCTGTGATTTCAAATATCATCGAAAGGAAAAAGCAGTGATCGGGATGAATCATGCAAGGAAGATGGTTATTGTGCCCGAGGAGAAGTTTGCACGCATGCAGAATGATAGTCAGCCGACTGTCTTGCCACAAGATCGCGCTGCAGAACCCGGTACTGATAATTCCGTGCAAACAGTGGGCGATAACCTCTCTCGACTCGACACCGAGATGTATGAGATTTTGAACTCGAAAAAATTCACCGATGAGCGTGAGAAGTGCAAAAAATACTTACAGGTCTTGCGACGATATTTGTTCTTCAAAGAAAATGAAAGAGATGCCGATCCGAGTGTTGGAGCTGGTAACGGAGAATCGGAAATATTCGAGGACCCGCAGCCGTCGCCCATGACCGAGGAGGCAATCATCGAGAACTTGCCTTTGGCCCACGCGAGAAATGCTCGAAGCTTGCTCACTCACTGGCAAAATTTCGAGCCCGATAGGTTCAAATGGAACGCCAAAGGGAACATCATTATTGATGGGCGCGTCATCCCGCATTCGGACATAACAAAATTACTCGCCAATGTGCTGAGCAAGGGGAACAAAAAGGGTGAAATACCGATTGGACAGCTGGAAATGGCGAGATTCATAGGAACATCTGCTACACCTGTTAATTTGGTTGCAAATTTGAAAATTCTGGAAGATGCCAAGAGGCTGACGGATCCCCTGAGGAGGCCTCCTAAACGACTCCCCCCGGACGGAGATCCCATGACTCCCTTGAGCTCGAAGTTAAGAGTAGTCGCAGCATCGAAAGCTTCAGTCTCTTCTCCACCACTGACGAGGAACGCTCTCAGGAAAAAGTGGCTAAATATGAAAATGTAGACATGTCTTCGAAAGTTGGTGGATACGCCGATCACTATTACAACACCGAACACGAGGCAGGTTACGCGGGAGCTCGGAATTTGATCCGTGTGAATGAGGAACACAAGTCTCGCAAACAGAAAAAAGGGGTAAAAGCACGTATTTACGAATGGTTGAGTGGACAAGACGCTTACACTCTCCACAGACCGATTCGGAGGAAGTTTCCGAGATTGCACTACAACGTGACAAACATAGATGATGTCTGGGAAGCGGATTTATCTCAACTCACGTCATTGAAAGAGGAAAATGACGGGTACAGCTATCTTCTATTTGTCATAGATGTACTCAGTAAATACGCTTGGGTGGAGCCGCTGAGGGATAAATCAGCTCGAGCTGTGGGTTTGGCATTCAAAAAAATACTTGAAAGAGCAAAGGGTCGTGTACCCGTTCTCTTGCAAACGGACAAAGGCAAGGAGTTTATCGGCAGTGCTTTTCAGGAAATCCTCGAAGCCAACGGCATAAAATTTCGTACAACCAGATCACCCGACGTAAAGGCATCAATCGTGGAACGGCTACAAAGATCAATTAAGGAGCGTTGTTGGCGCTTCCTTACCCATCAAAATACCCGCAGATACATCAATGATATCCAGAAGATCCTTCACGCGTATAACCATACCGTACACACCTCGATTAGAATGAGACCAAATGATGTGAATCTGTACAACGCGTTCCGAGCGCGAGAGAACTTGCAGAAGAGTTGGGCACAGCGACGCAAAGGGTGGCGAATCGTTGCGACCCCTAAATACAAGGTGGGTGATCTTGTGAGACTCAGTAGAGCCAAAGGCTTGTTTGAGAAAGGACACCTCAAGAACTTCACAGTCGAGGTGTTCAAGGTTGTGCGCGTTCTGCGTAAACAAGGAATTAACATTTATGAACTGGTGGACTTGGATGGCGCAGTTATAGATGGTTTCTTTTACACCGAAGAGCTAGTTGCCGTGAGCAAAAGTCGATTCGATGATGGTCAGCTATTTCAAGTGGAAAAAATAATACGGAGCAAGGGCCGTGGAGCTAACAAACAAGTATTCGTCAAGTGGTCAGGGTATCCGGAGAAATTTAACTCTTGGATCAAGGTGACGGAATTGGAATCCATCGAAAAATGAGTTACTCCGACGAATTTTATCTTGTTCTGCCTAGCAACAGCAGTATGTTATATTTTCCCGATAACACTACTACGTGCTTCACAACGCATCTGAATCGTGAGATTCGATTGACGGGAAATTGGGTGGTTGGGCTTGCAGAGATTCATATCCCTTGTACTGTCACACACATACAGAAAAGTGACGCGTACTACTACTTCAACGACAACAAGGACCCTGATGCAGATGACAAGACCATCCCTATTTCGCACGGTGTGTACGACAGTATCGACCAGCTCGTGCAAGAGTTGAATGCCGAAAAAAGCGTCGCAAAACATCAAATTCTCGCTCCGACGGCAAACCCTAAGGGATACTATCAGCTGCTGAAAGTATGCAAATGTGAGGGTCATCACTATACCTACTATAACGGGAAAATTCGGAGAGCTTTGGGATTTGACGAGCGAATCGATCCGCTCATTCTCACGGACCAAAAGACAAAAATTGTTGGAGAAAATCCTGCATGTCTGTCAAGGTGTCTACCGGATCAGCTGTTTGTTTACACGGATATATGCGAGCCATACACAGTAGGAGACACGCAAGCGGCTTTATTGCGCATAGTATCGTTGGAGAACTCCAAGTATAATTTTGGTTCAAACGTTGTCAGGCATTTTTCACCCATCCATTACATACCGCTTTTGTATCACACGTTCCAGAGCGTGGTAATGGATATAAGGGATCAGCATGGTGAACACGTCCCATTCGAGTATGGAACTCTGACGGTTACGCTTCATTTCAGAAGAGAAAGATGAAGCATCCACCATGTCTCATTACGACCAGTATTACAACGAGCAGATAGGTGGAAGTAGAGGAGTGAGAAACGTTTTCGCGGGATCAACTTATCAGAGAGGCTCGGGCATTGGTAGTTTCTTAGGCTCTCTATTACGACACATTGTTCCTCATTTGGCGAGCGGCGCTAAAGCCGTTGGAAAAGAAGCCGTGCGTGCAGGACTGAACGTGTTCGATGACGTTGTAGACAGTGGTGTGGGTTTGAAAGAGTCTCTCAATACACGTGCACGAGAGTCAGGTAAGAAGCTTGGGATAAAGGCTGTGAGAAAAGTGAGGGGCATGATGCAGGGCAACGGTTATAAAACGCGCTCTGGTGTCAAAAAACGGCAGTCCCGGCGAAACCGCACAGCTGCTAGTACCTCAACGCGCAAGCGGAAGAAGACAGTTGCAAAGAGACGCACGCGTCGGGCGACCGGGTCCGTTAGCAAACGAAGGAAGAGAACCAGCAATAGGAGGAAGAGGACAGTGAGAAGTGTGGCTGATATATTCGGCTCTCAATAAAACGGAAGATGGCATTCTTACATTCGTGTAGTGGTGAAGGGATGAAGAGTGAACTCGATCTATTTACTCTCCCCCTAACACAGACTTCGATCGAGAGCAGCGCTTTTCTCTACTACACGCCCGTCAGTTCGCTGAGCGAAGACTCTGACACACCGTTGGAATTCGTCATCCCATCTTCGACGGATCATTACATCGACTTGGCACACACTATGCTGCGTGTCTCAGCTTGTATAACACCGCTCGGCGTCGAAGCTGAAAATGCCAAAGTCGCCCCGGTGAATAATTTTATTCATTCTCTTTTCGACCAGATTGACGTGTTCTTCAATCAGAAGATTGTTTCACCGCAGAACAATGCTTATCCGTACAGGGCGTACTTGGAAACAATTCTCAATTATTCCGTGCCAACTATGCAATCGCACCTGACCGCAGCTTTGTGGTACCACGATAAACCCGGGTCTATGGACGCAAATCCTAACCTCGCAAGCACCGCGCCGGAGTATAACCCGGGCTTATCGACGAGAAAAGATCTGATGCTCAATGGAAAGACCGTGGACATGATTGGATACATTCACTCTGATTTATTCTCTCAGCCACGGTTTTTGATCAATGGAATAGAAGTAAGGGTGAGACTCACGCGAAGTAAGGACACCTTTTGCTTGATGGACTTCTCAGAAGCCGCCAATTATTCGGTTCGCATCAAGGACGCTGCGCTCATCGTGCGCCGAGCCAAGATAAGCCCGGGCGTCTTGCTCGCCCATGCGAAGGCTCTAGCTAAGACCACGGCAAAATATCCGATCACTCGAGTCGAGGTCAAATCGTTCACCATGCACAGAGGTATCTTAGGTGACACTCTGGATAATGTTATTCTAGGTCAACTGCCCAAACGCGTCATTCTTGGTTTTGTCTCGAATAGAGCATTCAATGGAAACAGGCGTCTCAACCCTTTCAATTTCCAACATTACTCCATCAACTTCCTCTTCCTGTACGTGGACGGTGTGCAGATTCCTAGTAAACCGTTGCAACCCCGTTTTACAGGGGATGAGAAACTATACGTGGATTCGTTCCACACGCTTTACACGGGTACAGGTATACATTACATGAATGAGAGCCTCGGTATCGATCGAGTAAACTATCCGGAAGGGTATTGTCTGTTTGCATTCGACTTGACACCCGATCTTTCAGCACACTTCTCTACGCACTGGAATCTTGTTAGAACAGGCTCTCTCCGAATAGAAGTCCGTTTCGCTACGGCGTTAACGGAAACTATCAATTGTATTGTGTATGCAGAATTCGACAATGTCCTTGAAATAGACTCGAATAGACAAGTCACGACAGATTTCAACGCCTAAGTTATAGCTGTATCGCTGCGCCCCCTTGACGACTATGAGAGGGGGCAGGGTGTTATGTGGCGGGGAGAGCAGTATATAGCCAGACTCATGATGGTGCTCTTTCAGTACCCTGGCACACCTTGATTCATCGTTCACGTCGCGCATCAAGATGGATATAGTCATTGAAATACTGGGATTCCAGGACCGTTTCAATAAATTTGCTCCGAAAGAGGTCACCGTACTGTCCATCAAAGGCGATGTGTCGGCCCATTGGATGATACTACCGCCACATCGATTTGAGGAATTATCGGAAGAAGTGAAAAGATGCAACAATTACGGTTCCCGAAGCTGCCATGGTCTTGAGTGGTTCGATGGGAGTATCTCCCAGACCAGACTCCAGTATTACCTGTGCAAATTGTCGAGGTGTACCAATACCGTTTATGTGAGAGGATCAGAAGGGGCAAAATATTTGGAGATGGTAATGGCGCGTACCATCGTCAACATCGAGGATCACGCACGTATCAGCTTGTTGGATCTCCAGGAAAAGTTCAAGTGTGAAAATTTGTGTTGGTTCCATGCTGTGCTGGGGAAGCAATATAAAGCTGACTTCTGCACGACAAGACGCGCACAACTTCTGAGGCTGTGGTTGATATCGCTCCTACCCGGCGCAAATCAAAAGGACCTCAGCAATAAAAACATCGATAAGATACTCTACCATCTACGGAGACTCTTTGTCGCAAGGCTGAATTCTGTGCGGTTTTCTTCTTCAGAAAGCACAGGTTACGATGAAGTGGATATACCACCCATGACTTCGGATGATTCCGATGATTCAAACGATTCGAACGAGCATACCTATGAAACAGCAGATGAAATCGTGAAAAAACAGCGCAGACGACATGAATACTCTCGAGATCTTGAACGCGCTCAAAAGTGTGGAAGCCCGAAGTATAGGAGTGTACGCTGCCGATCGTATCCCGAGGATCCTCATGACTCCAGCGGCGGTAGTGTGCAACAGCGATGACCATACCAAGCGCGGAACTCACTGGTCAGCCATACATATTGACAAAAATAGGATTGGTACGTATTTTGACAGTTACGGCCTACCGCCAATTTCCGAACACCATCTATGCAGATTACGCGAAAACTGCAAGAGTTTTCGCTGGAGCACCAAGGAGTTACAAAGCGATGATTCAGTGTGTTGTGGCCAATATACGATTATATTTTTATATTATATGTGTAGTGGAAAGAGTTTGAGTCAATTCTATAGATTATTCACAAAAAATAAGAAGAAAAATGATAAAAAAGTGATGAAATTCTATAAGAAAATTTTGAAATTGATTAAGTATAAGAAATGCCCGCGTGGGAATTCTTTTTTGGCCGAATCATCTGTTGGTTCTGGTCATTGTAATCAATCATGTATTCCTCGTAATCGTTTCTCGTAGAAAACATCTGACTCTGTACCAATAGTATTAGTTCTTCCAGTAAAGAAATGTATTTCTACGTGTATGTCAATGCGTATTATTATTCTACAAACACCCTCCTATCCCACCCTTGTCAACGTCTTCGGAATATTGTCAATACACGAAAAGAAATGGGAGTCTTATAATGACAGAACAGCTGGTCTCTTTTTTGCACAATGAAATATTCCAACGGATATCCACCCATCATACTTTTTGAAAGAAAGTAAATATAGCAATATGTCGCTGTTCCCTTCAATCAATGAGCAGATGTTTGTGAAATGTACTTCTTATTCATTCAAAATCCGTTACTCGAGAACAATGAGAAGAGACAAAGTAAGTATCCCCCACCATATTCATACATCTCAAGGGTGATTGGTTTGGGCAACGTCGAGTTATACCCGCGCCCCGCCTTAGACCGGGGTAGGGATGTGTAGCTATACATTTTCATGCGTAGCGGTAGGGGATGAACAGACCGTTGAGCGAACTTTCAACCGTTTCGGTGTTCAGTTGTGCGTGAGGCGGCGAGTAGATCGCCTCGACCCGAAACTTAATCAAATTAAGCCGCTTCTTCCATACGTCAAAATGTCTCGCTGCCAATCCCGCGAAAAACGCGCGAGTAACTGTGAACTGCCTAACTTGTTCCTGTCGACTACTTACGCGTTGAATAAATCTAACTCCAAAAGAGTGTGCATTGGCCTGGACCATGACGCAGGAAAGTTTCGACAAGTAGTGAAGCTGCTGAGTTCCCAAAAACCGGTGACATTCGACGCTGATGGATGGGAACGCTTCAAGCAAGAGTTTGAGACGGTGAACAACTATTTTCGAAACCCCCAACAATTCGCTGAGGATTTTGGGAAATGTAACAAGGTTTTTCTACCAAACCATGATCTGACGTTCGCTACAACATATGGCACCAAATCCTTATTGATCGACGAGAGACTACCTATCGGGGCACGCAACGACGACCAGGACGATGGCCCATCAACTAGTAAGAAATCGCACGTAGCCTTTCCCAGTGTCGCAATGCAGCCAACTACTTTCGACGGCTTACGCTTCCAGAGCCGTCTGATTGATCTTCGCTTAGAGCAATTGAAAACGCGCGTTGAAAAGATCAATCAGCTATCTCAACTCATCGTGGAATATATTAAGAAGAAGATCGAGGAGCACGGTGAGAACGCGGAAGAACTACTCAAGGATTATCCCAAATTCAAGCAGTACTACTCCATTCACAATGCCGAAATCGAGGGGTACGTTGCTGAAAAACTCTCCAACGATGGTGATGGACTCGAAGCTGAATATAAAAATATGGTGCTTGCAGAAATTCTAGCATTTGGTTTACCAGTGATTGTGAGAAATTTACAGGACATTCTTTCGCATACATGAATTATTACTGTTGAACCAATGTGATATTAATTATCTTCAAATAAACAATTATAATGAATTTTGATTCTATATTCCATGTCGTTCATGAACTATTCCTCAGACTATACAAAAGTGCAAACATTCAACTAATTTGGCTCATTCCTTCTGCGGTTACCAAGCGACAAACATCGCTAATCTTCAATCCGCCATGGGTCCCTCAAACTCAAAGAATTCGAATTACGAAAAATTGAAAAATGAAAAAGAACCTCTGGTTGATACCAAAAGTAAGAGCCAATCCGAATGGAAAACGTACAAAAAAGATAACTCTTCTTCAAAACCAAACGCTTCACAGAGACGAGGTTATGAAAAATTTTAAATAACTAGAAGACTCGCTACTCTCCAACATCTGACCCACTAAAGCCTAAGGCGGACTAGGCCTCCAGGGGACACCGCCATCGCTCTCACTCGGGAAGGGCGAGAAAAAAAAACGGGCCTGCGTACCTACCGCCAGGTGGTCAGGAAAAGGTACGGGGGCAACGTTTCTGTTGCTCTTTTTTGCAGCGATCATTGGAAATAACGGCCGGATTCTTCACCATCTGCCAACCCCGCGACCGTTTTTCTGCGGATGAGAATATATATATATATATATATATATACATAAAACATAGTAAAGGGGGATACGAAGCGCCGTCTCCCTTCGTTGCAAAGAGCAGGGGGCCAACCCTTCATCCGCGGCATCTACACCACCCCAGGAGGGGCGCAACCGCCCACCTGCTGGAGGGAATGAGGGTGCGCATAGTCCGCGGGGGGTGGGCAACCCAGGTGCCACCTACTTAATAGACATTTGAGGGGGTGGACAACCTTGCACTGGCAGGTGCACCTGCTGCAGGGGGGAATAGGAGATTGCACCCCCACGAAGTACGAGGGTCACACACAATGGGTGCGGGGGTGGACATACCAAAGGGGTGCACCCTTGCGAAACCCATCAGAGGGGAGCAAACAATGGGTTGCGGGTTACGAGGGTCAACCACAATGGGTGCGGGGGTGGGCATACCAAAGGGGAGCACCCTTCCTTGAGGGGTGGCAGGTGCACCTGCAGCAAGGGGAGCACCCTTCCGAAACCCATCAGAGGGGAGCAAACAATGGGTTATGGGTTACAGCCAGACGCGGGGGCGGACGACAGGTGGAGGGGGGGAGGGGGGCGGGGGGAGGAGTGGGGGTTTGTTTTGACTAGCGGTAGCGGCCCCCTTACTACTCACCACCCGTGTGACTTGGATTCGGCCTCTCGAGCATGGAGGTGATTACCCGTATCTTCCCGTATTTCCGTGCTCTACCCGTAAGACTCGACGTCGGCCAGTTTACCACGAGAAAGATCACCTGTATCTGCCCGTCTTCCCGTTCACCAACGGTAAGACTCAATTTCAGCCTCATGGGCATGGAACTGATCACACGTGTCCACCCGTCTTCCCGTTCACCACGCGTGTGACTCGAATCCGGCCTCTAGAGCATGGAGGTGATCACCCGTATCTCCCCGTATTTACGAGCACTATCCGTGAGACTCGACTTAGCTAGCTTACCATGAGTGAAATCACCCGGGTCCACCCGTCTACCCGTTCACCGACCGTGTGACTCGAATTCGGCCTCTCGAGTATGGAGGTGATCACCCCTATCTCCCCATATTCCCGTGCACTACCCGTGAGTATTGACTTAGCCAGCTCACCATGAGGGAAATCACCCGTGTCCACCCGTCTTCCCGTTCACAACCCGTGTGACTCGAATCCGGCCTCTAGAGCACGGAGATCATCACCCGTATCTCCCCATATTCCCGTGCATTCACCGTAAGACTCGACTTTGGCCAGTTTACCATGAGAAAGGTCACCTGTATCTGCCCGTCTTCCCAATCACCATCCGTAAGACTTGATTTCGGCCTCATGAGCATGGGACTGATCACACGTGTCCACTCGTTTTCTCGTTCACCACCCGTGTGACTCGAATTCAGCCTCTCGAGCATGGAGGTGATCACCCGTAACTTCCCGTATTCACGGGCACTACCCGTAAAACTCGACTCAGCCAGCTTACCATGAGAGGAATGACCAATGTCCACTCGTCTACCCGTTCACCACCCGTGCGAGTCAAAGGCCACTCGAGCACGGAGATGATCACCCGTGTCTCCCCGTATTTCCGTGCACTACCCGTGAGACTCGACTTCGGCCAGTTCACGATGAGAAAGATCACCTGTATCTCCCCGTATTCAAGTGCACTACCCGTAAGACTCGACTCAGCCAGCTTACCATGAGAGGAATTACCCGTGTCCACCCGTCTACCCGTTCACCACTCGTGTGACTGGAATTCGGCCGCTCGAGCATGGAGGTGATCACCCGTATCTCCCCGTATTCCCATGCACTACCCGTAAAACTCGACTTCGGCCAGCTTACCATGAGCGTGATTACCCCTGTCCGACCGTCTACCCGTTCACCACCCGTTTGACTCTACTTTGGTCTGATGTGCATCAGCGTGATCACCCGTGTCCACCCGTCTATCCGTTCACCACTCGTAAGACTCGATTTTGGCCTCTTGAGAAGGTGATCACCCGTATCTCCCTGTATTCCCGTACACTACCCGTAAGACTCGACCCCGGCCAGTTTACCATAAGAAGGATTACCTGTATCTGTCCGTCTTCCCGTTCACCAACCGTAAAACTCGATTCCGGCCAGCTTCCCATGAGCGTGATTACCCGTGTTCGACCATCTACCCGTTCACCACCCGTTTGACTCTATTTTGGTCTGATGTGCATAAGCGTGATCACCCGTGTCCATCCGTCTCCCCGTCCACCAACCGTAAGACTCATTTTGGCCTCATGAGCATGGGACAGATCACCCCTGTTCTTTCGTCTTCCTGTATAACATTCGTGAGACTTCATTCGGGCCGCACGTGCATAAGCGTGATCACCCTTGTGACTTGATTCCGGCCAGTTTGGTGAGGCATCGGTTACTCGTGCCCACCCGTCTTCCCACCGTCACCCGCGTATCTCGATTTTGTTCAGATCTCCGTGGGAGTTAGCATCCGTGGCTACCAGTCTTCCTGGTCTCAACTGTGAGAAAACCGAGACAGTGACGTGTTTTTGTAACCATCCTAAAGAATCATTAAGCTCTCGTCATTCAAATGTAGGTCAGTCGATTCGCAATCCTGACGGTATGATTCTCATGATGCAGTGTTGCTATCCTCCTTCTTGAGGAAGATATATATCGATGTACCTAGCCTATCACGCATAGCACGGTAGGTCACGCCATTTAGAGAAGGAGGTGAGAATGTTCAAAAAACTCCTGTGCCTTGACCTCATCGAGAAGTACATTGGCCTGGTCACTCACTTGGCTCTGTCCTGAATCCTCAATCAAAGCAGATACTCCATTCCATCATCTCCTATTGAAATCAATCATATACAAAACGAAGTCCTCACATCCCTAGGTTCCTTCTGAGAAAAGAAAATGTTCCCTTCTTCACTTCCCAATACTTGTGTTCTTCCACAAATGAAAGTATTGCGTTTGCCGTATATATATCTTCCCCCTCCCTTTCCCCGCTTTTGGAACCGAGTTCCTTTACACTCGTCTGAATGGAGAGTGAAATCGTGGAACCGACACCTCCCGTGTAACGAGATTTGGTGCATTCCGTCATTCAGATGCAAGGAAAAGTCGTTGCGCAATAGGTATATTCACTAGGCTGAAGAACCGCGTTTATTCCCAGCCTATAGTATCAGCATATCGCCGATGCACAGATATTCGTCCGTTGTATGGCTGTCTGATGCTCTCCGCATGCATAAATGTAGTGGCTCACAGCAACACGTGATTTCAAATCCCATCCTGCTCATTTATTGTCATCATATTATCAGTATTGCTGCTCATGATGCTGGTTAATGCCTCCTTGCCGATTACGGAAAGTGAGGTTGTGTATTGATCATCAAAATGTGTGTGGTCGTGGTGGGACTCTAAATACACTGTGCATTGGGTTTTCTGAATCTCAATGGATTCTTGCTTACAGAAGCCCTACTCTATAAGAGATGAAAGCCTTGAGCTCTCCAAGCGCCCTCATGTCCTGCTACATCTGAATATGATCCAGAGGATTAAATGTGATATTGTTCATCTTTTCCGCGCCCTCATTCTGAGAAGTGTTCCGTTGGAGCTACCAAAATATTACTATTCTGGTTGTTCGTGCCATCATTTTTACTCCATGCATGTGAGTATTGTCACTGCAGCTACATCTCAATCCACTCAAACCCCTGAAGAAAGGTAATATACAGCAATGTTGTGATTTGCTTGGTTGAGTTTGGATTCACATAGGAGTTACAACAAGAGTGAGATTATATCTCGTTGATCCGTCAATGGCAATTTCAGTTTAGCCTCAATTGTTGGATCAGAAACCATTTTTCTAAACTTACTAAAGCATAAACCAAGTAGTATAAGCTACAGGAGGTTTTCGAGATTCATTCCAACTTTGGATTATGATATAAGAATACTTATCATCAGAAACCTTTTGCTCAGTGAGGGAAAGTATGTCCTCTGTATGTTAACTGTGATCCCACTAGTGGCATTCCAAGACAGGTGATCTGCCAAATATTATCGTGCTTATGGGTAAGTACATGATTGCGTCAAACCATGATGAGCGATTCCCAATCTTTGGTGATCTTGTCCAAAAACCTGAATATGGATTACGCTTACATCACTTCGACTTCAAGCTGGGCTTTCTCCAGATTAAGATACACTGAATATCTATTGAATATGAACAAGGAATACGAACAATGATATTCCATCTATGCACCTAGAATATAGCAAAAACTAACCAAGAGAATAGATCACTACACGTAAGGTAGCGAGTAGTCAAGTGAGAGCATTTATTCAGTCAAGAACTTGGGACGAAAATTAAAACTCCTCTGTTGATGTAGATTCATTATGGTCCAATTTTGATCTTCAGACTCGATTCATTCATTCGAGAAGAGTCGCATCAACTTTTCTGCGCTTTCATTGGAATGAAATGAGGAGTGAAATGAAGAGTGTGGGTGAACATCACAAACCAAATTTGTTCAAAATACACATCCATCATCGAAAGCCCCAAACCGTTCAAATGAGATTATCGGTGCTCTCTCCTAGCAAGATGAACTGTCCAAATGGATAAAGGTTGCTTCAAACTCATTTAGTGGGTACACAGGTTCATTGGGTTATTATATATCTGAATGATTCAATGGACCCTACAATGGAAGTGTCTTTGAATTCCCAATTTCGATGCTTCTTCTTAGGTATTACTGAATAGTGATAATTGACCCTCATATTTGCTAGCTTGTTTCAAGTCTTCCATCATAATCTTACAAGAGTCCACCCAAGATCAGAGACGTATCATCTTATTTGGTTTATTGCATGGTGTTTACCACTCTAGAATATGATGCGAACCATCTCAATTATCTACAATTTCATTGCCGTCTATTTTTGTTGGCGAAGTCATCTTATCGCGCGCTGAGTTTTGCTGCGGTCGCACTTAACGATCCCCGTAGCATGCATGCTTATCTCATCGGCGCACTGAGCTTGTAAACAAACACGGACGGATCACCCATTTCATGATATATATAAGATGATATATATATATATATATATATATATATATATATATAAATTACGAAATTTTATATATATAAATATATTATGAAAATACATATGGGTCATTCTGGACCAAGGTGAACATTTTGAGAACCGACGAAATTTAAAAATGCCCCAAACATTTTTTCCGAAAGTACTACTAGACTATAGTTGGGAAATATTTTGTTTAGATTTTTTTGGGACCCTTTGCATGCCCTACAAATTTTCATTTCTGAGCAGTTTTTCGCCTATTTTTCGCTATCTTGGAAAATTCGTAGCTCGGACCCAAATGCATCTTTTTCATCCTACCTGGGTGCATTTTTTTCGTCATTACGTACACTTTCAAGAAAAGAATTGACCGGTCCACAAAATTGATATCTGGTAGGTCCCACGGTTGCATCCAGAAAGGCCCAAAAATACGATTTTGCACCACCTTTGGAGGCGTATAGGTAGAAATGGAAGCCTCGTAACGAATTCTTGCAAAGGAAAAGACTTGAAGGTCTTGAAAAAACCTTGAATTTCTCCTTTTAAACGTGTCATTATCTTATCTTGCGTACGATCTACAGCCAATTTGAGTTGGTCATTTTCGTAAAAACGTGAAACTCCAAGGCCAATTAAAAGAAATCGTTTTCTTTATCGACACCAAACCTATGAGTGAGTGTTCTTTCAGGTGTCTATTTGAAGGCCCAACAATAATTCGGTTGTTCCTTCTAAATCCCGATTCTATACGAGCTGTTGAAAACAATCGAAGATACCGAAAATCGTGTCGAATTTGGGCCCTATCATGACGCTTTGTAGACTGGGTCTTCCCTTGCTCTCGATTCGTGGACTCTAATTATTTAGCACTCGGCATAAAATATTGTGAAAGATCAGACCTAGAGCTGAAGAATGGCCTCTCGTGCGATCTTTTACAATGAAACAGTCCAAAGCAAGAGTATATTGAGTGAATACAAGATAAGTCGAGAAAATCGATTGTGATGCATCTCTCACTTAACTAGCCCGCGCTCACTAGCCCAGCCGGCCGCTTTGGCACTCCGCGTATGCTTCGCACTGCATGCCATCCTCCGCTTATGCGGGAGTGATGAACAGCTGATGCAGCGTTGTCAGGTATTATCCAGTATATACAGAGATGAGAAGGTTCTCTAATCTCCGTGATAAACAGTAGATTGTCCGAATTTTCGGTTGTTAGTGACCACCACGAAAAGAATTGTATGTGTCCGTCAGCGTCCCGATCAGAAATTCTGGTACTCTTGGGAACGAGGTGAACCATGGGGGTTATGGGTTATGGGTTATCATGGGATAACCTATCAGGTGCGAGTGAGATGGGAGATCTCGAATGGCCGCTGACTGTCATCCCATTGCAGTTCACTTTGTTCCCGAGTGTACCATCCCGCGAGGTTTGCCCCGAACATCGCGGGGGCCTCGTAGGGCAGATGTATTGTGGAGCACATGAAGTGTAACGGCTTTCCCGCAGGGCCCCCGCAAAGTATCTGATCACTTTCATAACATTCCGTAGTGTCTCTGAGTTAACCTCACTTCTGTGGGTATATGATGGGAATTTCAACAGAGGCATTGAACGTGAACATACTGTATTTTAAAATCATTCATGATCATCACTCACTTTTCACACAAATCTCAGTCCAGCAAAATTACTTTCCTCATCGCATGCTGCAAAGTCAAGTGACTATTTCCCCTCAGTAGAAGTAAACACAGACTGGATATAAGTAGCTCTTATGAGGCTTCCCCAGGCCTTCGATGAACTTTCGAATCTACTTAAACATTTAAACAATGACATAATAGTGATAACATTACAAACATATGCTTCACAATACATTTGCACCACGAGGCCTCCGCAATCTTCGGGGCAAAGCCCGCGGGGAAGATACCACAATTCTTAATTGGGACGCTGACTGACACATACAATTCTTTTCGTGGTGGTCACTAACAACCAAAACTCGTACAGTATACAGTCTATAACGGAGATTAGAGAACCTTCTTATTTCTTTCTATACAAGATAATACCTGACAATACTGCATCAGCTGTTTATCACTCCCGCATGAGCGGAGGATGGCATGCAGTGTGGAGCATACGCGGAGTGCCAAAGTGGTCGGCTGGGCTAGTAAGCGCGGGCTAGTTAAGTGAGAGATGCGTCACAATAGATTCCCTCGATTTATCTTGTATTCACTCATTATACTCTATGGACTGTTTCATCGTAAAAGATCGCACGAGAGGCCATTCTTTAGCTCTAGGTCTCATCTTTCACAATATTTCATGCCAAGTGCTTGATAATTAGAGTCCACGAATCGAGAGCAAGGGAAGACCCAGTCTACAAAGAGTCAGGATTGAGCTCGAATTCGACACGATTTTCGGTATTTTCGATTGTCTTTAACAGCTCGTATAGAATCGGGATTTAAAAGGAACAACGGAAGTATTGTTGGGCCTTCAAATAGACACCTGGAAGAACATTTTCTCATAAGTTTGGGGTCGATAAAAAAAAACGATTTTCTCAAATTGGCCTTGAAGTTTCACGTTTTTACAAAAATGACCAACTCAAATCGGCTGTGGATCGTACGTGAGAAAAGATTATGACACGTTTGAAAGGAGAAATTGAAGGTTTTTCCAAGACCTTCAAGTTTCCTCCTGCAGAATTTCGTTACGAGGCTTCCATTTTGACCTATACGCCTCCAAAGGTGGTGTTAAATCGTATTTTTGGGCCATTTTGGATGCAACCGTGGGACCTACCAGATATCAATTTATTGGACCGGTCGATTTTTTCCTTTAGAGTGTACGTCATAACGAAAAAATGCGCCCAAGTAGGATGAAGAATATGCATTTGGGTCCGAGCTACGAATTTTCCAAGATAGCAAAAAATAGGCGAAAAACTGCTCATAAATGTGACTTTGAAAATTCGTAGGGCCCGCCAAGAATCCCGAAAAATATCTAAACAGAATCATTTTTCAACTATATTCTAGCAGTACTAACGGGAAAAAAATTCTTGTGGCAATTTTCAAATTTCGTCGATTTTCGGAATGTTCACCTCGGTCCAGAATGACCCATATATATCAAAAGGCGCGGCAGTGCCTTGGCGAGTACATAAAAGAGAAGAACGAGTGAGAATGAGAGTGAGAGCGCGTGCAAGGCCACCGTGCCTTACATACTCTGAGTTGGGCTGTTTTAACCTCACGCATTTCTCCGAACTTACTTATTCCATGCTTTTCTGGGTTCAGGGGGGTCTCAATCCCTCTAAACCCGTTATTCCGGCCCTCAACAAGGATATTGGCAA
Source organism: Eretmocerus hayati (assembly GCA_029851415.1). NCBI lineage: Eukaryota > Metazoa > Arthropoda > Insecta > Hymenoptera > Aphelinidae > Eretmocerus > Eretmocerus hayati. Next base: position 49,189,475 of record CM056744.1, read on the forward strand.
ATAATTTTGCCGCTGACGGCGTTTAGTGCCAAAATATCTTGCTCTCTAATTTCGACCCTTCCTAATCTTTTCGCGTCAAGATTTCAGCCGCGTCAAGACACTCGAAGTCGAACACAATCGATTGTTGATGTTGACCACGCGGGAAGGTCGACTGCGAGACCGGGTGATATTTTGATGTGGCTGCGTGTGTGGCAGACGGCGTAGGCCGTAGCATTTCGTTTTAGCAGTACTCTTTCCGCTACTTTGATTATAAATATTATGTTGCCGTGCGCATCGCACTTCCACTTTCCAAATGAATAATGCTTGCGACTTGATTCAACCTTTGGCCAGGAAGATGCATGAGAAAAATCTCAGAAACTTTCAAGAATTCTTAAACGATGAATCATTTGGTGAAAAACATAAACGAGCCGAACCATATATAATCCAGAACATGCCATTCAAAAATATGCAAACTCAGTCGTTCGCGAATATGCGAACTTACAAACTCACCAAAACAATAACTCATTACAACCATAAATTAGTCAATACGTACCGTACGCAAGTCTATGCCATCTGTGAATATGCGAAAACGAACATTCGCAAATATCCAAATTGGCCGAATATTGGAACGGTTACTTTATGCTCGTCTGAGGAGTAAATTCGCGCGCGATCAGCTGACTATTACGGACCCGTGAAACGAGATTCGATGCAACCCGCCATACGATGCAACGAAAAAGCGACACTTCGTCGATATAGCTATGTTGCTTGCGCTAAGCAGCCGCGCTTACTCATTTTCATTGCATCATCATGATGCCAAATGCCGAAATCCGTCTGCTAGGCCTCTCTGCTGCTGTCTCATTGCTGATTTATGCACGGAAATATAAAGATTGCCAGTATTGGTGGTGATGATGAATGCAAATAGTATTTATTACGCGTGCGTGGTGGAACCCATTCATTATTGCTGTTTCATTCCAACATGATGAAGAATTGATTGAACATGATGGCGTTTTCCGTTCTGAGCGTGTGAGAAGTGCTTGTTGAGGTAACCAAATAATTACTCATGATGGAATCTCTAACCGAGAATTTTCGTTATATCCGGACCATCGCTCTGCATTTATACGTTTCCAAAGCTGTATCTCAATCTACACAAAATGACGCATGGAATTGAGAACGAGAGCCATACAATGTCTTGATTTGTTGGCGGTTTTGACTTTTGTTGTGGAATCCACTACTTAGTACTTAGAGTCCACAACAAGAGTCAACATTTCCTGAGATCTCATTGATGTATCAATGTCAGTCTTGGTCTAGTGTCAATTTGAAAATCCTAATATATTTTGCTCAACTTTTGAAAGCATGGACTTGTTGAAAAAATGAGAGTTACCCATTGTTGTGTGTTATTTTGTCTGGAGTGATATAAGGATGATAGGCCAAAGGCCAAGATGTGTGTCATCCTTGCTATTGTTTAGTGTCAAGAAGTGATCTTCAAAGATACCTGGAAAATTTATTAGGATCTGATCGTGAGGAAAAATGAGTGCCAATTTGAATCTACATTTCAGCATTGTATTGACTTTCAGTTTCCTCAATGCTTCAGACAGACCCAACTGTGGAGCTATAAGTTCTGCGTCTCAAAGAAAAGTTCATCATAAACCACTCTATTTGAAGGAGAGTACAACCAATGAAATATCCTCTGTGTTACTTCTCGTATCTCACTGAAAACCTGCTAATGTCTAATACATCAAGATAGATTATCTCTCACATTTAGATGTTGTAAGACAAGTCAGTCCAATCGACGACTGCCCAAGAACAGTTTTTGTGATATATAAGCACTGGTCTTTGGTGCTGCTCTGGTTACTTTTGAATAACACACCTCCATCGCATAATATTCCAAATCCAAGAGTCTCAGCTGGACTTTTACTCATAAGGTATACGGATTTCACTTTCTTGGCATGTGCCACTCACATTCTTGTCATATGCTTTGAGAGAATGATGGCATAAATTGATTTCTGATTAGGATTAGGAAGTTGTACAGGGTCCATCTGTGGTATAGAGAGTATAATGGAGGAAGAAAAGCACATTTACGCGCTTGGTGGGAATTGGTAGGATCAAATTGAATAAATATTCGGTTGAGAAGTCAATCACTAAAGAAACTGTATCCATACATCTATCCAGATGTATCTTGTGGATCATTCCATCACAAATCTAAAACGACATCACATGATGCTATTGAACCTCCATTCCCCTCAGAATAAGTTTGCACGGATTGCTTCAACTTCTTGATGTGTTACGAATTACCAATGCCCTAGATGGAATGTTTTTTAATTTTTCGTTCTCGGAAAATATTGGGCAACAGATGCAGTGTCATCGTTCTATGTTTCATTCATTGATTAGTCATTGATTATTCACTTTGATAGTTAGCATCCTTTCTTGTTCAAGGGTTAACAAACCAACTCATGCGGGGGATTTCCACAATCTAGAAGTTCCTCGTGATCCAAAATTTTTCTCATGGGTTAGGAGTCTTCGCATCAACTCAAATCGATTTCATAAGCTGAGTTAGCTCATGAAATTAGCTCACTTAGCTACATTCACTTCACGGAGCGAGGAGGCCTAGAAACACGCTGTTTCTACGTATGGAAGTATGGAGAAAATCATTTTTGGGGGGGGGGTGGACGATTCGGACCTGAAGAGCGGTTTGGGGGGAGGGGGGGCGCTTGAAGCTAACTCCAAGTCTTGCTATCGAAACTACAAAGTTGTACTTCTCCAGAGTTTTCTTTGCTCATGATCAAAAAATATTCATCTTGGAATTAAACACACTGGTGTTCATTAGGAGAATGATTTTTATGGATGAGATACATAGAATTCACTTGTGTTTCCCTACGTGATACTATTTACAGCATGTTTTCCAATCTGAGAATATTCAGTCATTACCATAGCCAAGTGTTGAAATCTTTCCCCCTTCCACTTCACTTTTTCCAAAAGTCTAACTTGGCAAGTATGGCCATCCTTTTCCTCTGAAATTTTATCTGGGATCCAAGTATGAATTTCAATTTTTGAGATTCATGAGATCAGGGAAAACATGTCGAAAAACTATTTAGCATGATCTGAACGTGAAACGAATGGAAAGAGAATGAAAAATACTAATTTCTACTCTTGAGACTCGTGACACACATCTTGGCCTTTGGCCTATTATTCTTATATCACTCCATACAAAAAAACACACAACAATGGGTGACTCTCATTCTTCTAACATGTCCTCCAAAATAGTTCACATCAATTAGCATTCTATCTCTGCTGTTATCTTTATACATTGACAATACCCGACTTGTGCAGAGAGAGAATCGAGTGGTGAATTTTTCTCATGCACCTGTCAATGACGACGAGACTGGGTGGTTCGTCGTTGATTCACGACGCATGACGGAGTCCATGCTTTCAAAAGGTGAGCAAAATATCGTAGGATTTTCAAATTCAGACTAGACCAAGATTGACACTGATACATCAATGAGATCTCAGGAAATTTTGACTCTTGCTGTGGACTCTGAATACTAAGTAGTGGATTTCACAACAAGAGTCAAAACAGCCAACAAATCACCACATTGTATGGCTCTCATTCTCAATTCCATGCTTCATTTTGTGTAGATTGAGATACAGCTTTGGAAACGTTTAAATGCAGAGCGATGGTCCGGATATAACGAAAATTCTCGGTTAGAGATTCCATCATGAGTAATTATTTGGTTACCTCAACAAGCACTTCTCACACGCTCAGAACAGAAAACGCCATCATATTCGATCAATTCTTCATTATGTTGGAATGAAACAGCAATAATGAATGGGTTCCACCACGCACGCGTAATGAATACTATTTGCATTCATCATCACCACCAATACTGGCGATCTTTATATTTCTGTGCATGAATCAGCAATGAGACAGCAGCAAGGGGGCCTAGTAGACAAAGCTCGGCGTTCGGCATCATGATGATGCAATGAAAATGAGTACGCGCGGCTGCTCAGCGCAAGCAGTATACCTTTATCGCAGAAGTATCGCTTTTTCGTTGCATCGTATGGCGAGTTGCGCCTAATCTCGTTCCACGGGGCCGTGTCAGTCAGCTGATCGCGCGGGAATTTACTCCTCAGACGAGCGTCAAGGAACTCTCTTCCAATAATTGGCCAATTCGGATATTTGCGAATGTTCGTATTCGCATGTTCACAGATGGCATAGACTTGCGAACTGCACGTATTGACTCATTTATGGTTGTAATAAGTTATAGTTTTGGTGAGTTTGTAAGTTCGCATATTCGCGAATGACTGAGTTTGCATATTTGTGAATGGCACGTTCTGGATCATTTATGGTTCGACTTATTCATCTTTTTCCCCAAGTGAGTCATCGTTTAAGAATTTTTGAAAGTTTCTAAGATTTTTCTCATGCATCCTCATGGCCAAAGGTTTAATCAAGTCGCAAGCGTTATTTATTTGGGAAATGGGAGTGCGATGCGCACGTCAACATATCATTTATAATCAAAATAGCGGGAAGAGTACTGCTTACCCGGAATGCTACGGCCTGCGCCGTCTGACGCCATCTGCTACACACGCAGCCGCGTCAAAATATCACCCGGTCTCGCAGTCGACCTGCCCGCGTGGTCGACATCAACAATCGATTGTGTTCGACTTCGAGTGTCTTGACACGGCTGAAATCTTGACGTGAAAAAATTGGGAAGGGTCGAAATTGGTGAGCAAGATATTTGGGCACTAAACGCCGTCAGAGGCAAATGACTAGCCTATATCCTTGTTGAGGACGGAAATAACGGGTTCAGAGGAATTGAGACCCCCCTAAACCCAGAAAAGCATGGAATGAGTAAGTTCGAACAAATGCGTGAGGTTAAAACGGCCCAGCCCAGATGGATCACTCATATTATGGAATGAGTGATCCATTTGTGTTCGTTTACAAGCTCGGCGCGCCGATGAGATAAGCATGCATGTTACGGGGAGCGTTTAGTGCGGCCAAAGCAAAACTCAACGCGCAAGAAGATGACTTATCGTCAACAAAAGTAGACGGCAATAAAATTGTAGATGATTGAGATGGTTCGCATCATATTCTAGAGTGGTAGACACCATGTGATGAACCGAATAAGATGTTACGTCTCTGATCTTGGGTGAACTCTTGTAAGATTACGGTAGAAGGCTTGAAACAATCTAGCAAATATGAGTGTCAATTATCACTATTCAGTCATACCTAAGAAGAAGCATCAAAATTGGGAATTCAAAGACACTTCCGTTGTAGGGTCCATTGAATCATTCAGATATATAATAATTCAATGAACCTGTGTACCCACTAAATGAGTTTGGAGCAATCTTTTATCCATTTGGACAGTTCATCTTGCTAGGAGAGAGCACCGATAATCTCATTTGAACAGATTGGGGCTTCCGATGATGAATGTGTATTTTGAACAAAGGGACTAGGCGAGTGAGCATGGTGAATCGGCCCTTGTCAGGTATGGCCCCGGAAGCAATTTCCCCCAGTTTCTCACCCCGAACTATGAGGAAAGCAATAGTGTCTTAGGTCCCGAAGTCGCCCCTATGTTTTGGGGCAGCCTGGAAACCCTCTAAAAAACGCTGAAAATCGATGTTCCTTGTATTGAATCGCATTTTGACGCATCTCAATGGATCGTTCTGATATTATTTCGACATATTTTTGAAACATCAACAATTCGAAGGAGACTGGTTCCATTTCGACAACTTTCGATTCAAGACCCGAAAAAAATTGTTGAAAAATGAAAATCAATTTTCAACCCTGTTATCTGTAATTAAGACGTTAGTGAATAATCTCATCGTATTCGTCGGCTCATTTTACATTAGAAACCACTTTGAAATATATCATTTTTGGTGGTGAAAAGTGGTCAAAAACGTCAAAAATCAATTTCAAAACAATTTTTTCCCCCATAAACTAGCCTCTCCTGCGCATGCGCTTTGATTTACGCTCCTGAAAGTATCTTTTATCGATAACTGGTGTAATTTCCTTCAAAATGACCTCTTGCAGGAGTCGATTTGATGCAATTACAGCTGAGGTATGACTGGTGCAGAAAACGGAAAATTCCAAGGTATCAAACCCGTGAATCCGTGCATCCTTCAATGGCCTTGAAAATTGCGAATTTTTAATTGGGCCCTTTCTAACATGCAAATATGTGTTCTTGGTGTATTTTTTGCCGTAGAAACCGAATACGCGGTCAGTTTTGTTCCAAACCTTCAGGATTTCTCATTAGACTCATAAAACCGACTCGATAATGGATGCTCATCTTCAGCCGTTTTACACTTATTTTAGATGAATTGTCGGTGTATGGGGAGGTTTGGGTGGATTGTGTACCAGATATAACTATGTTCCCTCATGTATTTTGATCAGCTGATGACAATGGTGATGGTTTCGAAGCTCGAGGAAGCGCTGCTATCTTCATATAAGCTGGTCGATATAGTTTCCTCATATGAAATTAAACGACAAAATCCAGCTCCAACAACAGAAATCTCACTCCCACCGCTTCCTCGAGCCTCAAAACTATCGGGATCGTGTTCGGCTAGTCAGAATATATCAAGGAACATAGTTGTATCTGGTACCCAATCGACCCTAACCTCCCCATACACCGACAATTAATCTCAGATAAGTGTAAAAAGGCTGAAGTGAGCATCCATTATCGAGTCGGTTTTATGAGTCTGATGAGAAATCCTAAAGGTTTGGAACAAAACTGACCGCGTATTCGGTTCCCACGTCAAAAAATACATCAAAAACACATGTTCGCGTGTTAGAAAGGGCCCAATTCAAAATTCGCAATTTTCAAGGCCATTGAAGGATGCACGGATCCTTGGGTTTTTCCATTTTCTGCACCAGTCATATCTCAGCTGTAATTGCATCAAATTGACTTCTGCGAGGAGTCATTTTGAGAAAAATTACACCAGCTTTCGATTAAAGATACATTCAGGAGCGTGAATCAACGCGCATGCGCAGGAGAGGCTAGTTTATGAAAAAAAAATTGTTTTGGATTGATTTTCGACGTTTTTGGCCACTTCCCACCACCAAAAATGATATATCTCAAAGTGGTTTCCGACGTAAAATGAGCCGACAAATACGATGAGATGATTCACTGACGTCTTATTTACAGATAACGGGGTTAAAAATTGATTTTCCTTTTTCAACAATTTTTTTCGGGGCTTGAATCAAAAAGTGTCGAAATCAAACCACTCTTCTCCGAATTGTTAATGTTTTCAAAGTATCTCAAAAGAATTTCAGAACGATTAATTGAGATGCGTCAGAATGCGATTCAATACAAGGAACATCGATTTTTAGCGTTCTCAGAGGGTTTCCACGCTGCCCCGAAACATAGGGGTGACTTCGGGACCTAAAAACTATTGCTTTCCTCATAGTTTGGGGTTAGAAACTGGGGGAAATTGCTCCCGGGAGCATACCTGACAAGGGCCGATTCACTATGCTTACCCGCCTAGTCCCTTTGGTTTGTGATGTTTCCTCGAATGGACGAATCGAGTCTGAAGATCAAAATTGGACCATAATGAATTCACATCGACAGAGGAGTTTTAATTTTCGTCCCAAGTTCTTGACTGAATAAATGCTCTGACTTGACTACTCGCTACCTTACGTGTAGTGATCTATTCTCTTGGTTAGTTTCTGCTCTATTCTAGGTGCATAGATGGAATATCATTAATCGTATTCCTTGTTCATATTCAATAGATATTCAGTGTATCTTAATCTGGAGAAAGCCCAGCTTGAAGTCGAAGTGATGTAAGCGTAATCCATATTCAGGTTTTTGGACAAGATCACCAAAGATTGGGAATCGCTCATCATGGTTTGACGCAATCATGTACTTACCCATAAGCACGATAATATTTGGCAGGTAACCTGTCTCAGAATGTCAGTAGTGGGATCACAGTTTACTCACAGAGGACATACTTTCCCTTACTGAGCAGAAAGGTTCTGACGATGAGTATTCTTATATCACCATCCGAAGTTGGAATGATTCTCGGAAACCTCCTGCAGCTTATACTACTTGGTTCATGCTCTAGTAAGTTTAGCAAAATGTTCTCTGATCCAATTATTGAGGCTTGACTGAAATTGCAATTGGGGGATCAACGAGATGTAATCTTTCTCTTGTTGTAATTCCTAAGTGAATTCAAACTCAACAAAACATTCTCCGCTAGGTGGCGGAACGGTACAGATTGAAATCGCGATCGCTCCTCAGTAAAATTATCGTAATTGTGTGTAATGAAGTTCTATCAAGTGTAAAAACGAGTCTAGTATAAACAATCGTGTGCACTGATTGACTGAGTGGAGTAATGGCTCGTTTAGTTGCAGCAATCTGTAGAATTTCGAATTGTGCATAACGTGGCTATGGTTCGCAGTCCTCATGCACATTCTTCTAGCTGTGTGTGTGTGCGCCACTCGTCTATTTGGCGCCGAAAGTCTAAAGTTGTCACCGTATAGTGCAGTGTAAATGACTGTGAACATTATGAACTGTAATAATTTCTGAATAGTACTGATATCTGACAGCAATTGCACTATTTGCGTTTTGTCAGCTAGCTTTGTAGAATGCACTCAGCGTGCTCGTGTTGTGATCGTTCGCCCGCCTACAGTAGTGTCGTAGTGTGCGTAGCTAATGTATGACGGGCAGTGGTTTTATCGCTGTCTCTCTCGTTTCTCTCAGCTGTTGTCTGCTGTGTTTACGATCGCGAACCGAATTCTGCCAACAGCTGCGATGTCAGCCTGCCAACTATGCGAATGTGCATTTATTGAAGGCGATGTAATCGCCGCATGTAATTTCTGTACCCGCCTGTTCCACGCAACTAAGGAATGTGCGGGCTTATCGCCATCAGAGATAAAGGTACTTGAGTTCAAGAAAAAGACGCCGATGATGGTGTATAAGTGCGCAGAATGTAAGGATAATGGCAATGTTCATCCGAGCCTGGCTGAGTGCGTGATCGCACTACAGAGTTCAATGGAAAATCTGTCCTCTATCGTCGAATCTGTCAGAGGTATCCCCACTGAAGTGGGTGAATTGCGAGCTGAGGTGCAAACCATGCGTCTTGAAGTTGATAAAATTCCTATGCTAGAGGCAGGAATCAACAATTTGAAGCAATCTCTCCAGGCAAATGCGGCCTCAAATAACGATGTTTCTGTTAAAGCAGTTGGATTTGCAAATCCCACATCTAATCAAGATCAATCCATTGATGCTATCTCTGCTGAAATACGGGACCGTAATCTCAGGATGAATAATATCCTACTATATAATGTGGCTGAATCTGACCCTGTTGGTGATGTATCGAAGGATTTACAGCGCGTGAAGAACTACTTGCAGGTCATTGATAATCTCAAACTTGAGCTTATAAATATTCGTAGAATTGGGTCGGTTCAGGGTAAAGACAAGCCCCGGCCAATTGTAGTTCGCCTTTCGTCTCATGTCGAAGTAATGTCAGTTATGAAACACAAGAAGAGTCTTCCCCATGGAATATCGGCATCCACTGATAGAACTGTCAAGCAAAGAGAACACCTTAGGGCCCTCAGAGCTCAAGTTGATCGTATTAATGAAGAAAAAGCTTATCGCTGTAAGTCTATAAAGTATATAAATGGAACGCCAACTATCATTGACTTCAAGAATACAACTACGCAGACACCTGAAGCTCTGTTGCCCTCAGTACAGTCAGGGCCCTCAACCGCTCCGATGAGTAACAATGTTAGTGGAAAAAACTAAACCACAGCAAGGACTCTATTTTCTTTTGCTATCAGAATGCCCATTCAATCGTGAACAAGCTCACTTTAATGAAGACAAATATACATCTTTTCACCAAGACTCCTGATATAATTGCTCTAACTGAAACATGGTTGAAACCTTATATTTTGAATTGTGAAATTGGTCTGGAAAGCTTTTCTATTTATAGATCCGACAGAAAAGTTAAACGAGGTGGAGGTGTTCTAATTGGAATCGCTAAGATTCGTAAATTCAAAACTAAGAAGATCTCTGATGGCGATTTACTCGGCGCTGACGTCCTCATTCTAACGGTCTCTGGAAGGAATATCAAATATATTGTTGGGGTCGTTTACATCCCTCCAGACTCCACGCGAGCAGTATATCAAGCAGTAGCCGATTGCATCGATGAAGTTATGACCAAATTCTCTGGGCACGAGGTCCTTATCAGTGGTGATTTCAATTTGCCCAATATCAAACTGTATGGTACTCCTCTGACACCAGAGTCACTAGGCCCTACTAATCAAGACCGATTACAATGTGCAAAAATTCTGTGTCACGTATTTGCTGGATTGGAGGTATCGCAAGTCTACCCAGGTCACTCACTCAAAGGTTATACCTTGGATCTGCTCTTCGCAAACCATGGGCTCTACAAACAACGTGACTGCACGGATCAGCTCATCCCCTGTGACATTCATCATGAAGTATCGTGCGGTGAATTTCTCAGTGATAGTCCGCAATCATATTTGAAAGAGACTGGCAGTTATTTGGACTTCAGATCTGCGGACTACGATAGTGTTTTAAGTGCCCTAGGTGAAATTGATTTTAGCTCTGTATCTTTGCATAGCAGAGTCGACGAACAAGTTTCTCATTTCAATGATATTTTAAAGAATGTTATCAGAGATAAGGTGCCTCTTAAAGTAAACTCACAATCGCAGTTTCCCAAATGGTATGACGATGAATTAATTACGTTGATTTTTGGAAAGAAAAAACAGCACACAATTTGGAAAACAACGTCGATTCAAGAAGATTACATTGAGTTCAAAAAGCTAAGAGCAAAATGTATTAGAACTTCACGCACTAAGTACCTTGAATACATAAAATCCGTCAAGGATAATCTAAGCTTCAACTTGAGGTATTTCTGGGCCTATACAAAGAAGTTGAGAAAAACTAACAGTCTCCCAAATAATATGTATTTCAAAAATCGTTCAGCAAACGAAGGTGCGGGAATTTCGAATCTATTTGCAAGTTACTTCAGCTCAGTCTATACTGACTCGGCTGCAAAGCCTTTGAGAGTCAAAAATTGTGAAGATAAGCTTGAGAATATTGTGCTAACATCAGATGAGCTTGATTCAGTTGTAAATAGATTGGATGAAAATGTAAAGGCAGGACCCGATGGCCTACCGGCGATTTTTGTGAAGAAATGTTGGCCAAAAATTAGTAAGTGTGTACTGGATATCTTCAATAAGTCTCTTGCTTCCGGGGTATTTCCTTCTGCATGGAAAACATCTTTTATCCAGCCGATTCTCAAGAGTGGAGATGTGCATGACATTGAAAATTACCGGCCTATATCCATTCTCAGTTGCTTGGCAAAACTTTTCGATGCTTGTATAGCGACCCGATTGACAGACTTTCCGACAAGAAGGATCATCCAAAGCCAGCACGGGTTTTTAAATGGGGAATCTACCATCACTAATCTTCTCGTTTACCAAGACTTTATTACTGATTTTCTGAGGGATGACTCACAAGTAGACTCCATTTATATAGACCTTGTCAAAGCTTTCGATTCTGTTAACCATGAGAGACTACTCGCAAAGTTATTTAACGCTGGTATAAGGAGCAATTAACATCGATGGTGTGCGTCATATCTCGCAGATAGGTCACAAGCAGTGAGAGTCTCAAATTTCACATCCAATTTTCTTCCCACTCCGTCTGGTGTGCCACAAGGTTCGCACTTAGGCCCAATCCTATTCATTCTGTTCATAAATGATATTGAAGATGAGATCAATATACCGCAGGTTCAATTTTTAATTTACGCAGACGATGTCAAGATATTTACTAAGATCAACTCCCCAATGAACGCATGTGTATTACAGCGTGCACTGATCAGAATGTCCGAGTGGGCGAAAGATAACGGGCTTGAGATTAATATGAAAAAGTGTGCTGTGATATCCTTTACTAGGTCTGAGTCCAAATTCATATATCAGTACCTCCTTGATGGAGTCGAACTACAAAGGGTAGAAAGTATATCTGACTTAGGGGTAACTTTTGATTCTGGTCTGAAATTCGATGTGCATATTGATTTGATGCTAGCAAAGGCCCATAAAGTACTTGGATTCATTAAGCGATCGACTTCTGAATTCAGAAACACTGGCCCAATCGTATATCTTTATAAATCTTTAGTTATCCCAATTTTAACTTATGGTGCTGTAATCTGGTCCCCTAGTGTAAAATACCTGCAAACTAAAATTGAAAAAGCCCAAAATAAAATCCTCAGGTACCTCTGTTACAAAAGTGGACACCCCATGCATTTCACGGATCACGATTATACTGATGCACGTAAGAAATTTAATTTGTTGAGCATGTCAGAACTTTCAACTTATCATGACTGTGTTGTAGCATTCAAGATAAAAAATAACCTATTCACAAGCGACTATGTAAACAGCCTTTTCAATGTAAGAACAGTAGGTTATGATATCCGCCACGTCCGCAGTATAAGTGAAACATGTTGTTATTCTAATTTTACATTTCATTCAACTACGCACAGACTTCGAAGAATCTGGAACTCATCACCTGAGAATATACGTGATCAAGAATCATTAATCAACTTTAAAAGTTTGTTACTGTTTGAGCTGAATAATACAGAGCTGTATCAGAATCTAGTCAATATTATTACATGACTCGGCTAATGCAAGCTAATTTTAATCAACGGATTTGTTGATTAAGTGACATAGATCGATATTGGATTACTCCTACGTCGGGGGCCAACCTCTACTCGGATCTCTTCAGCCCCCCTGAAGAGTCTGATCCGGAGAGGAAAGACGAAACGCACCAACAGCTAGCGTAGAATCAAAAAAAATTTTTCGTTTCTCATCTCATTTTCCATGTATTTGAAATTCCATCAAAATCCTTCAAGTTGCGACACTCGAATTGCGAGGTGCCTTGAAGGTACATAGATCGAATTGGAGTAATCCAATATCGATCTATGTCACTTAATCAACAAATCCGTTGATTAAAATTAGCTTGCATTAGCCGAGTCATGTAATAATATGATTTGAAATTCCCGCGAGCGATAAAGTCTCGATCGTTCATATCGATCGAGACAAAAATTGATTCTAGTCAATATTGTTGTATGAATTTGAGTCTGAGTGGAAAATTCTCTTGATGATTTCCTTGATGATATTATATTATATATATATATATATTTCTTTTTTCCACACATTTTTCCGAAAATTTGTTATTTTCATCATTGCATATATATTTTATTTTAATTATATTCTATAATATGTACCCTGTGTAAAAGGGCATTTATGCCCGTTTATTTTCTAAATAAAAATAAAAAAAAATAAAAATAAAACAATTCACAACATTGCTGTATATTACCTCTCTTTAGGAGTTTAAGTGGATTTAGATAGAGCTGCGGTGACAATACTGACATGCATGAAGTGAAAATGATGGCACGAACAACCAAAAAAGTGATATTTTTGCAGCTTCAACGGAACACTTCTCAGAATGAGGGCGCGGAAAAGATGAACGGTATCACATTTAATTCTTTGAATCATATTCAGATGTAGCAGGACATGAGGGCGCTTGGAGAGCTTAAGGCTCTCATCTCCCATAGAGTAGGGCTCTTGTAAGCAAGAATCCATTGAAATTCAGAGAACCTGATGCACCGTGTATTTAGAGTCCCATCACTACCACACTCCATTTTCTAAATTATTGAGTATGATTGTCAATATTGGAGGGAATTTCATGAGGATTCGCAGCCATGAGAATAAAACTTGACATCCAATACACTCACCTATGCAGAATCTTACTTTCCTGTTTTCGGACAATTGAGGGCCCGGATCAAAGATCTCGTTCCGTCTCAGCAGCGCGCTCGAATGAGCCGGGGTGAAGGGTCATTGTTCAAAGTTGCTTTTTTATAGAAAAATAAAGTTATATTCATATAGAGTTCCTCAGGGCACACATTCGGCACATTGAAAGTTTTGTTGTCAGAATCGTATTATTCGAGTTAAAAAATATTCTGTGATGAATTTTTCGCCAGATCTCCGCTAAAAATGCACGTATCATTCTGAAATTCTGCACACCGGTGTTCGAAGACATGACGATGTCATTGGTCTAGATGAAGGACATAAGTCTATGAATGAGCAAAAGTTTGTTGATTATAATTGAATGATGCGCGTCGTTTACGATTTTCGACGGTCAAGGTAGAAGAGTGTGTTACAGAAGTAGGATTTGGGAAAACTCAAAGCGACAAATTCGTTTGTAAACTCATTAGGAAGATTTCTGCGAAGTGAGAAGGAGAATGAAATGAGATTGAGTGAGCTAGCAAGAGACAAAGATATTTGCGCTCCAGTACACGTGCAAAATCGGCGCCAAACGCCAGACCGATTGTCCATAGTGAGATTCTTCTCCGGTCGGCAGGTGAGCATACTCAAACGCCCGGAACATCGTCAAAGCGCAAATATCTTTGTCTCTGGTTTGCTCACTCAATTCTACACCATTTACCTTCAAACTTTGCAGAAATCTTCCTAATGAGTTCACAAACGGATTTGTTGCTTTGAGTTCTTCCAAATCCAACTTTTGTGATACACTTTTCTACCTGAAGCGTCGAAAATCGCCAACGACGCGCATCATTCAATTATAATCAACAAACTTTTGTTTATTTATAGACTTATGTTCTTCGTCTAGACCAATGATATTGTCATGTCATCGAACACCAGTGTGCAAAATTTCAAAATGATACGTGCATTTTCAGCAGAGATCGACGTCAGGAAGGCCGAAAAGTGCTCGACCCCGCAAGAAAAATTTATCACAAAATATTTTTTAACTCGAATAATACGATTCTGACAACAAAACTTTCAATGGACCGAATGTGCGTTCTGAGGAACTCTAAATGGACATAAGTTTTTTTTTACAAAAAAGCAACTTTGAACATCCACCCCCCACCTCGGCTCACTCGAGCGCGCTGCTGGGATGGAACGAGTTCTCTGATCCGGGTCCTCAATTACAATTGGACAAGACTAAAGCACATGCTGTCGTCGTGGACTTCACCGTGATGGATAAATGCTGGCTCGCTTTTCAGTATAGTTGTGGCAACTCAAAATTATTAGAGCCAATCTGAGCCTCTACTAAGATGGCATTTCTGGGAATCAGTCACCCACAATGAAACAACTTTTCTCTTACTCCATCAGCTTTTTGTAATGGTATGATGAGAGTTTCATCTCTAGAGCTCAAATTTGATCTTACTCGCATTGATAATTCTGCTTTTGTATCCATCGTTTGTGTTGAAAAGACCAAAATACTGGTGTTGCTGAATATATATCAAGCCTCGGCTTAACACGTGTTTTGTTGCAAATCATCAAAACCCATTCTCGGTGAATCCATATAATCAATCGATGCGCTCAAGGTGCGTGCACAGATATGACAATAATCCACAACCATCTCGAATGCATGCGAAAGTTGGACAGCTCGATGGAAAAGAAAACAAAACCAACGGCATCAGAACTGTGACTCACGATCAGCTCGATCAATAGCGTAGCTCGATATTAAACGAAAACTCGCAGCAGACGCTGGTCTTCTGCTCCTCAAGTTCGTCATTAAATCATAGAAGTTGAACAGGACGCTTTGCAAGAGCGTCTTTCTCTGCTCCAGGATAAGGCTCACCCTATTGAGGTGGATGCTCGCCGTTCTGGAATCGGAGGCTGTTTGTGAGGTTATGTCTGTAAATAAACTGATGTTGTCCCATGTAACTGATGCTGTACCAACAATTTTTTTTCTTCTGAACTTCTGTTATGGCGGAATATAATCAGCACCGAAACAATTAGCCCAGACGTGGTGAATCTGTAAGGGGCCCAGAATAAGAATCGGACCCGATGGCTGGCCCCGCGGTACACTCCCCAGTGGTCTGAACTGACCAGCGCAGTTCACTTCATGATCTTTCTGTCTCACTCTTTTCTCACTTTTATCAATGAGTGCGAGTGCGACAGCGCGATGTCGAGCTTGGTCAGTTCAGACCACTGGGCAGTGTACGAACGCAGCCGAGCACAGCGGACGGCCAAGCCGCAACTCGCGGAATCCCGAATGGACATACATAGCATAGCGCACTCATGAATTTGAGGATAAAGCTCGGTTCGAGCGGCCTGCAGATTCGAAATCCTGGGTTCGAGCCTCAACTGGGGCAATTTTTTTCTCCATCAACTCCACGTTGCTGTTAGCTGTTAGAGGTAAATGAAATCACCAGCCGAGCCCGATGTGTAGTAAGTGTACCCATTGATGCTCATTCACACTTCTGGAATTCTCTACCTCTAACGCATTTTAATATTTTCCAATGTGCTCGAACTCGTTTTGACGCTCGATTCCAAAATTTTGAAATAATTTGACTCGTTTCTATCGCTGAGTGACAGGGATTTAATTATTTGAATGGCGAAAAGGAGAACTGCTCCGTGAGATCGCGAGGGGGATTTCCACCAAAGCTCGTGCTTACCTCACCCTCATCGCTCCATTCTCATCATACTTGATTTTTCCCAAAATTGTATTCATACGCTTAATTATATATGGTCTTCAACGCGCAAACTTACACATTTCATGTCGAAGAATCTAGAAATTCACGATTCAGTCTCCGCGTGTTTATGCCAACTTTCCAAATGCATTTTTGCCACGTTCGTATGATTTTTTCATCTGAGCTGTTCCGTTGAAACGTCAATAATTGGAGGCCAAAAATGTGTTAACGCCAATTCCCACTCTGGAAGGTTCTGAAATGTATTTTCCGACTTTTTCAAACTCATAATGTATAATCCAACTCGCGTATGGATTACAAAATTTCCACTCATTAGCTTCATAAGGATAACGCGCGTAACATGGCAGCCGCACGGAACCTGACACTTTAAGCTGCACACGGAGACCTAATACTTGACACTGAAATGTATCTCACGGCCAAACCATTCGAGCTACAGTCTTGAGATTTCGGGGTTCAGATTTGGCCATCAGATACGTTGGAAGAACTTGACTAGGGTCTCCGTATTCTTGCGTTTGAGGGCCCGCACTAGTACCACGTAGAACCGACCAAAAAATTTAGCAAAAGTTGATTTTTACGGGAAAGTATTCCCCGAAGTGTGAAAATCAATTCTTCTCAAACTCTGAGGCCTGGAAAAGTTGCGTCTGCCAATTTTCCATGAGAATAGATTGGCGCAGAAAAGCCTGAAATGAGGAAAATTAACTTCTATCGAGGAAAACTGAGGGAATAAAATTTTTAGTAAAATAGTGCCACACAATGTACGTAATCGTCAAAAACACAAAAAGTGGTAATTAGTCTCTTATAGCAGTGGTATTCGGTCTCTCATAGCAGTCGCATTTGGTGCTCGAAGGCATTATATTCTCTGTATCTGCCCACCCGAATCTCAAACGAGCCCCACCGCGAGGCTTCACACTCAGAAAGGTCGAGAAACTGAAAAACCACAGCGCACGGATCTTATACTTTGACCCCCTTTTCTATTATCTTCTTGGCGACCCTGGATCGCCAAATCAATGGTCGCGACGAAAAGGGCACTAAAAAAAGTCGAAAATTACTCGCACAGGTTTTCCCCCTAGCGTTTAACGGGTTTGTACAAGAAGCACATATTATTTCAAAGTTTCCACGGAAATTCTCATATAGAATGATGATTTTTCATAAAACTTATAGGGAAGTACAATTCCATTTTGTATGTGTTCGTCCTATGAACTATTCCACAAAACAGCTTTTGACTCCACATGGCAGACATTCATGGAAGTGACATTGGGCCCAAAAATCGTTCGCAAGAGTGTTGTGTTGGCGTAGAAATGTTCCCGTGTGAATTTCATGCATCTCATCATACACCAATGTTAAAAATTGTTTCCGCCCAGATATTTTCAATTTTGTATGTCTACACGTACAAACTGAAAAACAACATACGCGTCTCGTTGTTGAAACTGTGTTCTTTACGGAAACCATGCTGGATTTGAGGTTTTAGCGAAGAATATATTTGTTCGGCACTCGATACGTAAAATTCTATTAGTGGGGTACAATGCTGCCCGCGGAAGTGACAAAGATAGTCACATGGCTAAGTTTTGGCTATACTTACAGCGATGGTCATACATCAACCAGAATTTCACTTCTAAATATTTTCTCGTGCGCGCATCTGATTATTCGACACTACATTCTCTCAAAATTCCGATCGGGACGGAGCGAACTAGAGTAAATTTAGGGCGCTGGTTGGTGTTTGAAAATTCTCATTCCTATTGAAAATGTAAGCACCTGGAAGAGGTACGTGGCTCAGGGTCTAATTTGAGAATTCGAGACATGAAGCCTATGAAAAGTAATCTGTCAAACATTGCACTTTGAGGAAGAAATTTGAGGATACCCACTGGGTTGGTTACTCAGACGCTGGAATTCAGGGTATACGCAGAGCTGCAAAAATTACAGTCCACAAAAGTGCTATTTCAAACCTCAATCTTTAGAAATTAGAAAAAAATGACTCGACGGGTCAGCCTAAAACTCTTGTACTACCAATATTTCGATAGAATACGTGCGGGAAAATTGCAACGAGGTGATTCTGTATTTGTTTTTCGAAGTGAGTGATCAGCAGACTCTTCGGACGAGTTTGCGCGATAATGCCCATATATTTCGCACCGCTGGAGTGATTTTGAATTCAAAATTCGACGAATTGGTTCAATGGACTACCCAGTGTTGATATATTAGTTGATTATTTTGTCTCATCGATCTTGAAGGACAGTGGGGAACAAAATGAATCCCCAAAATTTCATGAAAGAAATTTTATTGCTAGGTTTCGTCCACTAGGTTTCGTGGACCTCATCAGGCTTCAGGTTTCTGTTTTGACATATAAAGATAGAAAATATGGAATTTTCACAAATGATGGATGTGTAAATATTGAAGATGCGCAACTTACGTTATTCTTAAGATCGTCATGATATTTTTGAACGATCTTGTAATAGAGCACAGACATAACGTCTAACTCCTGTCGATACAGGTAGACAGAATGAGTCATCGGTCTCATTTTACACTCATATTTATATTAGCGCGATCGCAGCATACAGTAGGTGACATATGTATGGAAAGTAGTGCATATGGGAGAGAGAAAGAGAGCGGGGGGTCAACGAGCTTCGTCAGCCGTTGCCCACAACGGTTTATACATTTGACTGAGATTTTAAATACCGTCCCTTTTATTGATGCAGTTTTCATCGAATTCAATATGGATCATCTCAGAGATCAACCGTTTTTTCCAATTTTTCTCTGTGTCTTTTGTGTATTTTGGTTTGATCCCAATAGAAATCATATTCATCTTTTAGTCTATGAACTGAAACTACGGACTTTTCATCTTTGTTTGTAACATGATCATTAATACGTGTACCTAGTTGTCTTTTTGTCACTCCCACATACGTTGCTGGGCAGTCTTTGCACTGAAATTTATAAACAACACCAGTTTTGCTAAATTTGTCTAGTTGGTCCTTACCTCATTTTACTATTGAACTTAGTGACTTGGTAACTTTCGGAAGAGTGTGAATATCGTTATGTTTGAACAGAGCATTACATTTTTCGAATAAACGTTCGTGGTATGGGATACAAATGTTGTTCTGGCCAGCATGTACGATTTGATTGCAACGTATTTCTTCTGCTCTGTTCATAAGATCTTTTGAACGATGTAATCTGGTTTTCATACATTCATCAGTGAAATCTTCAGGATAATCGTTGTCTAAAAGGAGTTGTTCTATGAGCGACAAATTAGAGGAATGAAATTTTCCATGTGAAAGTGATGTGGCCCTGTCGACTAGATTGAACACTATGTTCCTCTTTTGGTTCATAGTATGATTGGATTTGGAATCCAAAATCCTGCCTGATGTTTTGATACCAATTGGTGATGATTTCTTCATTGTCTCGGATCAGAGATATGTCAAGAAAATTGATGGTTTTGTTGTTTTCAATCTCATGTGTAAACTGTAGATGATCATTGTAACTGTTGGAAACATTGAGGACTAGATCTACATGTTCTTCCTCCATACACATTAGAGTGTCATTGACATATCTATAATAAAATACGCTGCCAAAAGAATTTAGCAGAATGCTTTCTCATTGCCATAGAAGATGTCAACTAATCTCATATTATTCACTCAAAAATTCCAATACATTAAGTTGTTATATTGATCAATTCTCCTCATAAAATTTTTATTAAAATATTTATTCATCCAAAATATCAATATAATCAAATAATAAACTTAATCAAATATTCAATCCACTAGATAATAAATTGTTCCTCAATCATTTCCATATAATCTTACAAAATTTCCATGTTTACTAAGGATACTCTTCAAAAATTCCAGTCAATAATATTTTCATCAAATGATTCCGCAGTATTATTTGATCAGTACAATAATTCCTCAATGATGCATCTCTACCAAAACAGATTGTTACTGCGTATGCTGTCACTAACAGACCGCAAGAACTATAATCAATCTGTTTTTGCACCTTCTTGAATACTACGAAATCATCTTCTAGTGAAGGATACCTGTTTCTATGAAATCCCTTTCTTTATCATCCAAATCTCTCAAACTGTGAATGTCACAATACAGGCTGTCATAAATGAATAGAAATGGTGCTTTATAATGTAAGCACCTCCAATGCTTGAAATCATTCGAGTAGAGAATTTGGATATCTTCACAATAAGTTTCATCAATCATTCCACTCAACTGTGTCAATACCGTATCTATAGGATCGAAATTGGGATAATTTTTTTCCAAAACCTTCAGGAATGCATTGATTGATTCATCTCCTAACCATGATCCACAACATAATGTATTCTTTCGAATTTCATTAAACTGACTTTCTGTAATATCAATTCTTGAACATCCATGATCCTTCATTTGTCTTTGATCTTCATCTTAATAACAAAAAGAATATGTCGGTTTACTAACATATGGGTTAGGGATGACTATTCTCAGTTGTTAAAACATTCGAATTGAAAACCAATTAATCATGGTGATTATATTGGGAAGGGAATGAACCGCTTTCTACGAATTAGTTATTTGAAGAATAAATTACGGGGTTTAAATTTTAATTTCCAGTAGGTGGGACAGAGTGATAGGAATGTAAAGGTCTTTATTCATTTCTATTAACGCGAGAATTCGATTGATGATAGAGAATTTTGGTAAACAGGTGATTACATTAGGGAAGGAACAAATCAACTGTCGGTGAACTTGAAAATTGGAACAAAGTGTATCATTTGGAACGCAAAATTTCGAGATCGATTTGACGAAATCTTTTGAGACTTTGTACGTGTATTTTGGAGACTGTGGTGATGATGCCAGTGAATTTTGGTCATGATCGGATGAATACTTTTTGACTTGTGAACTTTTTAATGAGAAATTTGAAATTTTTCGGAAAGAAGCAAATCTTATGAGTGATTTGTACTTCATTTAACTACATGAAAAAAATGTAAAGGAAGTAATTTAGATGTTTCTTGACGTGCTAAATCGATTGGTTGATACGGAATTTTGATAAATTGTGATTATAAAGGTTTTTTAGCGCAACGGAAGAGAGGTATGTAAAAGATAGAATAAAATGAGCTCCAATCGGAATTCCGTATTAACTAATCGATTTAGCACGTCGAGAAACGCGTAAATCAACAGCCTCAGATTTTTAAGGGAGAAGGAGAGAATATTTTTAGTTTTTAAGATGAAAAAAAATTACAAAAAAATGAAGAAAAATTCATAAGTATAAAAGTAATCATCGGGGGGCACTTAAAATCTAGCATTCCCATCTAGAGACGCCTCCGAACATGGCATAAAAATTTCAGGGTGATCGATCAAACCAGTGAGGAGTTTTGCTGAGCGATAGAAAACAACATACATACATACACACACACACAGACACGGACAGAGGGCTCGAAAGACGGGGCTGTAGTAATTTTGTGAGGGCTTATAACGAAAAACTGTTACCTACATTCGATAGATCTTGGCGAAAGGAAGAGTACTGTACCAATTTCATGTGTTCAAGAGGTTCACTGGAGGAGAAAAAAATTTTTTTAGAAAAAATTTGACGAAAATTCCGCTGGCACCAAATGAATGCTTTCTCTTTTGAGAAAGCAATAGGGGTGTGCAATCGTGTTCATTTTTCAATTTACGCAATCATGAAGTTTCCAGGTCATCCATAACATGTCTGTGAGGAGTGGAGAGATGGGTGATCCCATCGGACTACCGAAGATTTGTTGATAAATTTAATTATTAGATTGAAAAAATGTGTAGTCATGAAGGAACTCAGTACATTCACGAATTTCATCAAACGGTATGTTAGACTTATTAGGTATATCTGAAAATCTGCGGTCAAGCGCCTCTAGCACTAACCAACATAGGATGTTTGTAAACCTAAACAGAGAGCTAACGTTGAGAGAAAGGAGTATATGATCATGTGGGATCGTTAAAGTCTCCAACCGCTTTACCAATTCGAAGCTATTGTCAATTCGTGATGCAGGTGGTTTGGTCCATTTTTTCAGCTCTTTATATGAAACGGAAGCAAGAAAATGAGTAGGGCTATTGACTGTAGAAATAATTGGTCTGAGTGGAACATTCTCTTCATGAAGTTTTGGTAAACCATAACAACGAGATAAGTTGGTGTCCGTCTGTGTGAGAGCATTGTTGGTGATATTTTCTAGACAAATAGTTCAAATCGTTCCAACTTCCTAGTATTTTATGTACTTTCGCCAGTAAATTTTTGAGTGGATTATTATTTTTGATCGGAACGTATACTTTTTCATCACTCAACAAAGTGTTCATTTTATTGGTGTGATCCGACTTATCCACCAGACGGTGACATTGCCCTTATCTGCACGTGTGGAAAAAATATCTGAATTTTGTTTCAAGAAGTGCTTAGTGAAGCTCAATTTTTTTGCGAATATCCTACCTTCAGGAGAAATGTGCCTTTGCTTATTATTTTCAGTGTAAAGGATATTCTCAATCTTGTGACGGATGTTTCCTTTCTCCCTATTATTCAAATCGAGGTTTTCTATGCACTTCTCGACATTTTCCACAGTATCTATGACAATCTTTAAACTGAGGTCGTCTTTCTGACTGGAATTAGGGCCCAATGAGGATACGTCAGTAACATCTGAATGGAGACGAATATTGCTAAAATTCTTTACCCAATTATTCCTATCTATCGTGCGAGGTGTTGAGGACGGTTTGATTTTTTCGCATTTTTTCATGTGTGCGAAATCACATTTTTTACGTAATTTGATAGATTTTCCATTCGTGGAATTTTGGAAATGGCTCAAAGTGTTTGGATCAATATTCTCGTTCATTAATGATTGTGAGGTTACTGATAAATTCTTTTGAAGTCGAAAAATTTGATTATGGACATCCCTAATTTCATTATTTAGAAGTCTTCGCATGTAAATAGAGTTTTGACGACGAAAATTTCTTGAACATGACTCACTCGAGAAACTGATGCTTTGTAGGCACTTGCTGATATTTTGGATGTGTGGTGGTAATACATCGTTACTTGTGCATCTCAAGAGGAAGACTCGGCGCGACGATGCCTCGGCGATGCGATAATGTGATTTCGTAGAGGTTTCCATTAGATGTGATGATCGATGTCCGAAATCCTTTCTTATATGTTGAAAGAAACCCATGTTTTTTCATAAAATGTGGTGGTGGCCTCTCTTCGATCTTAGGCCTTGGATATCATCAGTAATTTTGTAGCTTTTTCGTCCTTGATATTTGATATATGAGTTGAAGAAAGAACATGTAGATCTAGTCCTCAATGTTTTCAACAGTTACAATGATCATCTAGAGTTTACACAAGAGATTGGAAACAACAACACCATCAATTTTCTTGACACATCTCTGATCCGAGAGGATCAAAAAATCATCACCGATTGGTATCAAGAGCCAACGTCATCAGGCAGGGTTTCGAATTTCGAATCCAATCATACTATGAACCAAAAGAGGAACATAGTATTCAATCTAATCGACAGAGCCACATCACTTTCACATGAAAAATTTCATTTCTTTGATTTGTCACTTATAGAACAACTCCTTTTAGACAACGAATATCCTGAAGATTCACTGATAAATGTATGAAAACCAGATTACATCGTCCAAAAGATCTTATGAACAGAGCAGAAAAAATACGTTGCAATCAAATCTTATATGCTGGCCAGAACAAAATTTGTATCGCATACCACGAACGTTTATTCGAAAAATGTAATGCTCTGTTCAAACATAACGATATTCACACCCTTCCAAAAGTTTCCAAGTCACTAAGTTCAATAGTAAAATTAGGTAAGGACCAACTAGACAAATTCAGCGAAACTGGTGTTGTTTATAAATTTCAGTGCAAAAACTGCCCAGCAACGTATGTGGGAGAGACAAAAAGACAACTAGGTACACGTATTAATGATCATGTTACAAACAAAGATAAAAAGTCCGTAGTTTCAGTTCATAGACTAAATGATGAATATGATTTCAATTGGGATCAAACCAAGATTCTAGACACAGAGAAAAATTGGAAAAAACGGTTGATCTCTGAGATGATCCAAATTCGATGAAAACTGCATCAATAAAAAGGACGATATCCAAGATCTCAGTCGAATATATAACCCGTTGTGGGCAACGGCTGACGAAGCTCGAACAAGACTGGTGTTTTTTCTCTCTCTCTCTTTGCGGCGATCCACGAGGCGAATCTCGGGCAGAGATTCGTCTGGCTTTTGGGTTTGAATAACGGATTGATGCTGCCGAGGGCTGCGGAAATCCCCCGCTTATAAAGGATGGTCAGCCAATCTGAAGCTGCCACCGAAATTTGAATCGGCCAATAGAAAGTGGCCACTGGTGAAATTTCAATCAAAATAGAGTCTAGTACGTGACTATATTTATCTAGTGATAGCCTCTCGCTTCATGTCAATGCCCGAAAAGATTTGTCTCGTGTCGTTGCTCGCAGTAGATAATCATATTCGCCTCGTTCCATATTTCGCAATCATTCTTCTAACTTATCTAATTATTTCCCGCAGAGTGCGGTCCTTATCTTTTAAAACATAACGAGACATACGAAAGGGCAGGACGGCTGTCAAGACGTCACATAGCCATACGAATTCAGCGGAGATGTCTCACTACGGATGGCTATTCGACTTGTGGAATATTTAGGTAGCCATCTGATGGTGTTGCGGTGAACTGCGGCGCTGGTAGATGACACCTGGATTTTGATAACTGGCAGTGTGCGAGTGCTCAGAGAGTGTGTTTGTCTCAGCGTAGAGAGTACGTTACGATTGGACTGTTGACTGTGCAAGTAAGGGGGGATGACTTTGTTCCTGGGTGTGAACGGACAGATTTGGTCCCATGCCGAATATTCCAAATGCATTCCCACTCTTCAGGCACGTAGCATTTCTGATCCTGAATGTGGGCATGAGCATGATTTTTCCCATCACAATATGAACTAGTCCACTGATTATCCTTTATCACTCAAACTACGTTGACGGAACAGAACCCAACAGAAATAGCATCATCTCCGTGCTTCGAGAAAGAATCCCAGCATGGAAATATCCAAATTTCCTCTGGTCCTCTTCATGATGATCCATCATTCCAGCTCTTCATCGTCAGTTGTTGGAATGCTTCATGATTTTCAAGAGTGGCATAATGGAAGACATCCTGAATGTCGTTGCATATGGTACTAATCTAGCGAGGAGATCTGCAACCAGACTATTATTCTATTACTGGCCCACGATTGATCAAGACCAGATATATGATTACGACTGCCATTCACTCTATCTAACAGGTAGGGCTATTTCCCTTCGAGCCTATTATCCTCTCATCCCATCTAGGTACACGAGAGAGGTATTGGAATTGACTCCTCTTTCCGTAGTGGTACTTGAAAACATAAATCATCAACACCGGCGTGAGTGCTGAAAACATGGGACTGGCAGTTTGGATCTCTCGAGTGTCTTGACGTTTGTAGGAGACTTACTAGGACGTACTGCTCGCCGAATGATGTCTGATCCTTGATCGAGCTATTAATCAACACGAGCCAATTCACCTGGAACCTTCAGACTGCGAGACGTGGACGGAATCTTCACCATCGGTCCTTGTACTCCCTAGACCCCACTCGATGCTGTTAATTTCTGATTCATCCTCAGAATTTTGTGATGAAGACTGAGTCCGTTCTCGGTGAGATAAGGAGATTGTCTTCTGTGAGCCGATCGATCAACTCTCGCCTCTACTCCGGTCTCTATGGGTACCGGGCTGGTAAATGCCTCATCAGTGCGTTACTTCGGGGAAGAGGCATACTTGAGCCAGGATTAACCCGAAAAGGATTCAGAAATTCCTATCGACTACTAGCTTAGAGATAGGCCATCAGTGCAAGGACAGAGATGGTCCTTGATGGAGGCCTGGGTCTTATCCAGAGTTCTGAGGGCCTAAGGCGGAGAATTCCTTCATTCCCTAGGCATGCCGTACATTACTCGTGGTGGGTCACTTCATAAAACAGCCAGTCACGAATTCCTCAACTCACTCAGACATACGCGTTATGGCTGACGTGCCTATCTGTTAGAAATGTGCAGTCTTCGCGTATAATCGGGTGCTGAGTCAAACCGATGGTTATTGAGGCCCATGGTTGGTTCACAGGAATATTCCAGCCCTCCTTTGCGTGTTCGTGGGAGAAGCGTAAGCAACACCGAACATTGATCTTGAAACTGAGGTCCTCCTTACCAGATTCGGGACGACGCAAGGGTAGGCATGGTGAGTTGTGTTACGTGGGAAGGGTGGTGACTCTAATAAATTAGCCGTGTATATTAGGGTGTCCTTTATTTCCCAAACTCTGCCAATCCTTGCTCCCCCCATTCGGATATCTTCTATATGATAGAAGAACCAAGGGGAAAAAATTTTCAGACCCCTAGGGAGTGATAGAAGAGTGCCGCACAGAGCATCAAGTTCCGAATTTTGACTCGAGAATTACGTTTTTCACGGCTTTCTTGTCCTGATGTTCGAGCTCGTATAAGGTAGTGTTTTGGGTCTAACCAACGATCGAGGATACATTATTCGACGTAAAATTTTGCGCCCAATTCAAATTCATCATTATTTCTTGAGTACGGAGATATTCAGTATGTCAAAACTCATTTTTTTCGCCAAAAAATGGATTTGGTACGTTTTTCTCGTCTGTTTAGAGTATGTCGGCCGCCGTGGACTCAATGAGTGATAGTCAGAACCATCAGTATTCACGTGAAGTTTTACGATGAATCCGAATTCATCGTTATTTTTGTGGTACAGAGGCACCCAGTGTGTCAAAACTCATTTTTTCGCCGAAAACGAATTTTAGTACGTTTTTCTCGTCTGTTCCGGATATGTCGGTTGCTGTGGACTCCATCAGTAATAGTCAAAACCATCATAATTCACGTGAAATTTCATGCTGAATCCAAATTCATCGTTATTTTGGAGGTACAGAGGCACCGAGTATGTCAAAACTCATTTTTTTCGCTGAAAAGCGAATTTCATCTCGTTGTTTCCGTCTGTTTCGGATATCTCGGTCCCTTTGGACTCCATTTGTCATAGTCACAACCATCTGGATTCACGTGAAATTTCACGCCAAATCAAAATTCATCCCCATCCTTGAGTCTTGAGGTAGAGAGACCCAGTATGTCAAAACTCATTTTTCCCGTCGAAAAACGGAGTTTGGTACATTTTTCTCGTCTGTTTAGGGTATATCGGTTGCTGTGGACTCTATCACTAATAGTGAAACCATCATGGATTCACGTAAAATTTCACGCTGAACCCAGATTCGTCGTTGATATTGAGGTACAGAGACACCCAGTATGTCAAAACTCATTTTTCCGCGTGAAAACAGATTTCAGCACGTTCGCGTCTGTTTCGGATATATCGGTCGCTGTGGATTCCATTTGTAAGAGTCGAAACCAACTAAATTCTCGTGAACTTTCATGCTGAGTCTAAGTTTATCCTCATTCTTGGGGAACAGACACCCAGTATGTCAAATCTCATTTTTTTCCGCCAAAAAACGGATTTTAGTACGTTTTTCTCGTTTGTTTCGGTTATATCGTCGCTGTGGACTCCATCTGTAATAATCAGATTTACGTAGAATTTCACGTTGAATCCGAATTCATCCTCGATTCTGAGGTACAGAGACACCCAGTATGTCAAAACTCATTTTTCGCGTGAAAACAGATTTTATCACATTTCTCTAGTCTCATCTGGCCGAGGAAGGACAGTACTACCGCTCATAAATTTTTAAATTCCGAAGTGTCTCCGAACTAGAACTGCAAGACCACGCAGATCCCGCGATCATGATCGCTCCAGATAACTGTCTTAAATTAGAATTAATCATCTTGAATTGAAAATTTGGCCATACAGTTCCAAAGAACCTATCCGCGGTACAGGACAAAAACGCTTCCAATCAGAATTTGTAATCTTCTTCAGTGCTGAAGACAACTTTCGGACCATGCATTGTGTAATGCGATCCTTGCCAAATACTGCCTTGCAAACTGATGGCAGCGGACATTCCATTCCTATTGCATAAATCCATATCGGGATGCTTCAGATTGAACTAAAAATTCTTGAGGGGATTTACTTACTTCGATATAATTTTCATGAACCATAAAGTCCGAACTGAGGCGATCAAATATCCATCTGATGTGATAGGATCTCGAAAAGGTGATGTTTGAACCAATATTCGACTGCTAATCGATGCTGTTCACTCCGAGTTGATCAGCTCGTAGTGGAGGGAGACTTTTTATTCTGGAAGAAGATATTCGATCAATAGGCTTGTACAATCGCATAAACATCTGTGGGAATGTATCTCCTGTTGAACGCACATTTTTATTGTGTTGGGATCAATTTCATCGTAAATGAGATGATGAATTTTAATTCAACATGAGATCTTACGCAAAGTCAGATGGTCTTGGATATTACTGATGGAGTCCATAGCAACCGTAATATCCAGAATGGACGAAAAAAACGTGGTAAGCTTGGTTTTTTTGACGAAAGAGTACGCTTTGACCTACTGGATGTCTCTCTACCTCAACAATATCGCTGAATTTGGATTCAGGGTGGAATTTCATGTTCATCAAGATGGTTTCGACTATCACTGATGGAGTCCACAGCAACCGATATACCGGAAACAGACAAGAGAAACGTACTAAAATTCGTTCTTTGGCGGAAAAAATGAGTTTTGACATACTGGGTGCCTCTGTACCTCAAAAATAACGATGAATTTGGATTCAGCGTGAAATTTCACGTGAATTATAATGGTTTTGACTATTACTGATGGAGTCCACAGTAACCGACATATCCGGAACAGACGAGAAAAACGTACTAAAATTCGTTTATTGGCGAAAATAATGAGTTCTGACATACTGGGTGTCTCTGTACCACAAAAATAACGATTAATTTAGATTCAGCGTAAAATTTTACGTGAATTATGATGGTTTTAACTATTACTGATAGAGTCCACAGCGACCGACATACTCTAAACAGACGAGAAAAACTTACTAAAATCCGTTTTTTGGCGAAAAAAATGAGTTTTGACATACTGGGTGTCTCTGTACTTAAGAAATAACGATGAATTTGAATTGGGCGCAAAATTTTACGTCGAATAATGTATCCTCGATCGTTGGTTAGACCCAAAACACTACCTCATACGAGCTCGAACATCAGTACAAGAAAGCCGTGAAAAACGTAATTCTCGAGTCAAAATTCGGAACTTGATGCTCTGTGCGGCACTATTCTATCACTTCCTAGGTGTCTGAAAATTTTTTTCCCTTGGTTCTTCTATCATATAGAAGATATCCGAATGGGGGGAGCAAGGATTGGCAGAGTTTGGGGAATAAGGGACACCCTAGTGTATATGGATACGAGTTTAATAGAGCAGATATACTAGAGAGAGAGAGGTTGATGTGAATCTAATGGTTAGTCTGAGCGGTTTGGCTGCCGCGCGGCTCGTCGTCGTCGACGACGGTCCGCGTTGCAGCAGAGACCTTGCAGGTAGGGATAGGCCCCGCTCCGTAGACGTGCTGACGGTGCATCCGCGATGGTCGGCGAACCGCGAACGTACGTTGCGCGGCCGCGTAGCCATCGCGGGTGCAACGTCATCGTGGCACGAAGGGGAGAGGTGAGATCAGGCACTGATCTCCACCTCTACCCACGTGACAGTTGGAAGGCCAAAAAGATAGAAGGTGCGCAAGGATGGGATTTTCTTGGGGGTCTCTTCAGGGTCCATTTCCGGGCCATGATGGTCAAGACTGTCCGCGCGGAGTTTTTGGGAGAAAACCGGCTTTTCTGGTTCCCGGTACGTTCTTCAGAAAAATTAAACTCCATCACGGAAAATATCCAGTACTTCATACTACTCCACAAGATTGTTGAAGTGTCAGTGATTCACGTCAAGAAAGCTCAGCTTCTATTATACGCACCGAGAATCCAAATCCGGAGCGATTTCGAAGGCTATCCGACGGAGAATCGCGAGAAAATGGTTGTTTACGTTACGCAGAATTCGGTTAGTAATTTTGGAAAGAAGATATTTGAAGATGAAATGATCAATTTTTCGGGAATTTTGATATTTTTATTCTCGAAGACTCATTAATCGAAAACAGTTTGATATAGTGAGCTATGAATCGTCTCAGCAGATTTTCGCGTGGTCCTCTACTACCCACAAGGATTTCAGGAGGACTGGTCGAAAGGCTGAGGAGAAACCGTTGACAGAAAATTACGACGCACAGACACACACAAATGGACACGGACAACAGCAGACAAAGTGAAATTCATAGAAGACCAGGGATATGCGTGGGGGAAAAATGTGGCTCTCAAGGAAGAGATATCGGGAAGAGGAACAAAATGGTTGAAGCCGATTCACTATGAAAGAAAATTTTTAGGATAAGGAATTGATTTGAGTGAAGAAATTGAGCAAAAGTATCTTGTCACGAATACGACTCTTTCTCTTTGAGAAAGCACAACGGGAGAGATATGATACATGGATCTCCTTGGATCAATCATTGACGAGAGATGCCCTCAAATGTTCCGGCCGGAGATCATCATAATAATCAAGATGAACAATCCGAATTCAGATTTTTCGCTCACAATCGAAGCTCCCGTCATCTCCGACTGAGGATACCAGCTCAATGGGTGAGTCCGATGATACTATCCGATGATCGGGACCATATAATACAGAACGTGTATAGGTACCGTAACCGGGAGATTCTGCGGGAATGTAGGGTTGAACGGTGGATCCGAATTTTTCGTGAACGATCACGGTTTTTATAACTTTAACGTAGACTACGGCATCCTCAACCATTGCGCCTGTGATATTAAGAGTGTAATTATGAGCAGTTGATCTGGTCTTATTCCAAAGCATTACATCGATTGTTTGTGGCTCCTGCTATCATGGTTATATCGATCATGTGCCACGTCCTCCGATTTCAACCAGTTGCGGTACACATTTTTGAGTGTGACCGATGTTGATCAAAATTGGTATGTGAGGATTTTCGGGTTTGCTGGTCACGAGAATGGAGTAAGAATTAGGGAATTCAGAATGTTGTATCCAAGATGACGGACAAAACCTTCAGAATTCCTTGGATCAGGCTAAGAATGTTCCCCTAGAGGTTTTCGGGCTCCTTGATTACGGGATTGAAGTTTGATTCTGGGGATTAAAGATGGCGGATCCAAGATGGCTGCCAAAATTCTCGAAATTCTTCGGATCTATTTGGAAAATGTCGTATAGGAGTTTTCCGGGATCGCTGATCACGAATATGGAGTCAGATTTGTAACATTTGAAATGGGGGACTCAATCGCGGCCAAAATCTTCAAAACTTCTTGAATCTGGCTGGAATATTTCTCCCGGGGGTTTTCGGATGATCACGAAAATGGAGTCATATTCTTAAAATTTAAAATGGCAAGTCCAAGATTGCGGCCGAAGTTACCAAAATTTCTTGTATCGGACTGAAAGATCGTGTATAGGGGTTCTTAGGATCAGTGATCACGAGAATGGAGTCACACCCCCAAAATTCATGCTGATAGAGTCTCTTATTTATCATAATATTCATGAAATCCTCTAACTTCATGTATGAAAATTTTCTATCAATTTCCGCTCAATCGTGCCATTGTATTCCATTGCGTGGATGTATAATAGGATATTGAGCGGAATGTCATTCTCCGTCTTGGTATTCGACTCGGACCGCACGTCTCATAGGCATACGGATCACGACCTATAAACCAGATTTGAGAACGGTTACCATAGAATAATATGAAAATCTGTACAGGTCTTGAACGCACGAGAACCGGACCGAGAAAGAACGTACGCCCATCAGGCCTACGAATCGAGCCGACCTTCGTTCCTATTACTCCGTCATCACTCAACACATACCACGTTCGCCCATCAGACGTACGAACTCAACTGATAATTGGTTTTGATGCTAAGCGATAATTCCCTACATCTAACGTACGCTTATCAGACGTACGAAATTTATCTGAATCTTCAGATTTGGAGTTCACGCAGGATTTCTGATATGGAACGTACGTGTTTCAGAAGGGCGAATTCAGGATCAGAAGAAATTGTACGCCCCTCAGGCGTATGCGAGGTCGTCATGAATTATAAAATGGCCATCAGTGGCTTATATTTGTACGCCTATATGGCGTACGAATCATCATGATTCAACAAAAGATTTCGACCAATTCTGACGAGCAAGAAGAGACTCAAATCGTCGATTTGATATCTGTCAGTCTCGCATGGAGAGCTGACACAATTCGTGCCTCCATCACTCCTCATGGGACCAGGAATTCATTTCGCAGATCTAAATCTACTATTGAATTATGAATGTCTTGATTACTGTGTCTATTGTAGATATTTTTTCCGGCCCGATTCCTCCGTTGGCCTCGTCAGAACAACGGCGGAGGAATAGGTTGTTGACACTGTATGATTGATATGGAAATTCGGAGGGAACTGGATTCAAAAAGTGTGGATATCGCCCCTATATGAAGGGGGAAGATGGATCTTGGAGTCCGACTAGTCTGGACTCCATCTAGATGTTACGGTGCAAATCAGCGTACTAACTTGCGTGTATAAGACGACTTCATCAGTTCACGTCACCAAGGTTTTGTAGTGAAGTTTCATCGCTCGTATTCTGTGTTGTTGGGATCAGAAGATTTCGACCGATTTCGACGAGCAAGAAGAGACTCAAATCGTCGATTTGATATCAATAGTAGATTTGGATCTGCGTAATGAATTTCTGGTCCCATGAGGAATGATAGAGGCATAAATTGTGTCAGACCTTCATGCAAGACTGAGAGATATCAAATTGACGATTTGAGTATCTTCTTGCCCGTCAAAATCAGTCGATTTCTTCTGAGACCAACAACACAGAATACGAGCGATGAGACTTTACTATCATAACGGAAAATTGTACGTGTGAACCGTATGCCATCCAGGCGTACGATTGAATGTAGCGTCCTATCGTATGCTGCCGTATTCGCCTCATCTATATGAGATAACAAAAAACGCAACAACGGTGCAGTAGAATTTCGAGACTCAGGCTCTACGTCCTGTCGCCTCAATTCAGATTCCGGATTTTCAACATAGCCTCACGTGCACCGGCACGTCAAGTCTGGACGGAACGCCGGTGGCGTGATCGTGCCATTGTGCTAAGCTGGTACTCGTGACGGTTAGCGTGACCTTGGACGAGGATGACGTCGGGATGGCATCTAAGCATCTGAGAATATCTCTGAAACTTCTGATTTTTGCTGTCACAGCTCAGCCAAACTGGTTGTAGGACGCTTCCCGAGGTCTAACCTGTCAAACTATCATTGTTTGGGTGTCCTGACAGTGGTAAACAAGTTGGAGCTTGATTGGTGGATATGGGGAGATACTAGAGTCAATCATACGCGAGAAAACACCCGGAAATCGAAGATTTCACATGTCACAGCGTAGGACTCTTGAAATTTGGCAGGCCCTCGTGAGTGGAGCGTTACTGATCAAGTTCTGTAACTCCTCAGACTGATTTCTCATGTTCCAAAGTTACGATTTCCTGTTAGAGGAAGGTGTGCCTCACTGTGCTCAGCCGTGACACATAGAGATGTGAGTGTCAAACGTGAGAACAGATTTTTGTGAAAAAATTCTTGAGTCGTTCTAGACGCTACAGCTCGTGGAACGTTATCTAGAGACACTCCGGAGGATCTTGATCGTATTTTCCATAGGAGAAATGAAGGAATTGAGGTGCTGTAGACCTATGGGCCCTGACAGAGAAGCAAGACAACCGGATAAAGCGAATAAAAGAACGACCGTACAACATGTCTAATCGCAAAGCTTTTGGTGAGGCACGCGCGCGGTAGGGGAGTGAGGGAGGGGGGCACAGACCTCTAAACACCGTGAACATGTTACAAATACCCTCAAAATATCATACCAATTTCCACCCACCAAGATTTTGGACGCTCCACGAGTACCATCCGTTTGAACGAGGGCTGTGTAGACGTAATTTTGTGAAAAATGCATCGAGAAATGATGGAACCATTGGTGGAGCATTCAGTATATTCCAATTCTGACTCCTATTACTACATTTCAACACCCAATTGCATGCAATCTTCATACTTGAACCATTGTGCTTGCTCAATAACAGGCTCTATCTGTACATCTCGATTTCTACCGCTGTGACACTTTTTGAGGCCAAAAGTCAAAAGTTTCAGAGATATTCTCAACTACCATTCAAAAACCGGGAACTACTCTGGAGCTCGTCCACTAACGATACGCCCCGAGAAATCTGGCTCACGCTAGTAGTAATGGTACCCAATGTCCAGACAGAGGGGTGGGGGAAGTCACGTGGTATTGTGGGCGTGGCGACGGGGGTGTTAACCCGTCACCCGTGATTGATCGATCTTTGAGGGGATTAAGAGGGGTGATTAATGGGTCGATCAGTCACTTTTGACGCACCCTACCTTTTTTTTTTAAAACAAAAATAAATGAGAGGATGTGCTTATGCACGCATTAGCTATACATACCTTGTCGCGTGCATACACACACCCTCTCTCTCTCTCTCTCTTTCCTCTCTCTTTCTCTCTCACTCTTACCTTCCTATACTCCTCTTTGGCAGCTGCACTGTTGATATGCTGTCTGACTCTCGATGATGTTGGCGGGAAAGCGGCGTCGTCTTCTCGCGCCGATGCTGGACGCGTGTTACAGACTATACCTCTCTCTCTCTCTCTCTCTCTCTCTCTCTCTCTCTCTCTCTCTCTCTTTTTTTTTTTTATTTTTTTTTAAGGTGGTTAGAGGGCAAAATCTGCCTCAGGATCCCTCGGATCCGTCCCCAGACACCGGACTGGTTCAGCTTACGCGGACTACGCATAGCCCACGCAGGCCATACCAGGCGGGACACGGGTTTGGGTGGGGCCCACCGAGAGGTGGGCCCGGCCGTGTAATATCCCTCTCCCCTCGATGTCCGATACCTAGGGCATCGGGCAACCACCTGCATCTACCATCTCATCCCGGAACCGCGTGAGCATTACTTCAGGATGAGCGGCATGTCTCGCGCTCGATTGCGAGCGTTCCTCTCCTCCATCTTCTCTCTTCGGCCACTTGTCGGCATCTTCTATCTTCACTCTTCATTGTTCCCTCTCTTTCTTCTTTCTTCTCTCTTCTTTCTTCTTTCTTCCCTCTTCAGTGCATCAGATTCCTCCTGGAATCATTTGGGCCTCTTCTGTTTCAATCGGCAGAGTCACTGTAATTCGCCTGCTTCGAGGCGCCTTACTTCCCTCTCTTTCTCCTCTTTGTGGGTCATCACCAGCTTGATGTATCCGGTGAGTCTATCCCATGTCTCCTGGTTGCGGAGTAAGTACGGGACGAGATTCTCAGGTGTTAGTTGAGCACCCAGCCATTCATCCAGCTCGGCGCGCTCTCTCCGGGTGTCGCTGCACTTGAACAGGGCATGTTCGGCGTCATCCCATTCGTCCCCGCATAACTGGCATGCTGGGGTCGTCCTCTTCTTGAACCTGGTTAGATAGGAACCGAAGCAACCATGATCGCTCAGTGCCTGCGTCGTCCAGTAGTCCATCTCTCCGTGGGTGCGTTCCGCCCACTTGGCTACGTCACGGATCAGCCGGTGCGTCCATCTGCCGTTTGCAAATGGCGAATCCCACTCAGTTTGCCAATGCTCAAGGGTGGTTTCCTTCTCGTTGTCGCGGATGATCTCCTTCATCGTCGGAGTGAGTACTCGTTCGGCTCCGATCACTTTTTGGCGGTCCCAGATCCTCACTCGCTCCGCGACGAGCAAGTGGATGGGCGGAGTACTCGCCAATACGTAAGCCGCATCTCCTGACACAGTGCGGTAGGCACGGATACTCCTCAGGGCCGCTCTTCGGTGGACAGGCCCCATTCTCTTCTCGATTATGGTCTTCTCTACTCTCTTCCCCCACACGGGTGCACCGTACAGCATGATGGAGGTAGTGACGGTGTTGAGAAGTGCGCGCCTCTTTTCCTTGGGTCCTCCGATATTCGGCATAAGCCGCTGGAGCGCCGCACCGACCCTGCTCGCCTTCTGGGCGGCTTCCTGGATGTGCTTCTTGAACGACCACTTGTCGTCGAGCCATACACCGAGGTATTTCAGCTCTGTCTTCCGTGGAATCTCTTGCCCGTTGACATAAAACCGGGGTAAGTCAAACTCCCTACGCCTTGTGACCACGATTGCTTCGCACTTCTTGACAGCGAGCTCCAGAAGCCTGCTAATCATCCACTCGTAGACTCGGGCCAGCGCTTCGTTCGCGCGTCTACCCAAGAGTTCCTCGTTGTCAGCCCATACTATGAGTCCCGCGTCGTCCGCGAAAGCCACTATTATCACTCCTTCTGGCAGTTCGATAGACAGTAAGCTGTCATACTGGGTGTTCCAGTTGAACGGCCCGGAGACCGATCCCTGTCCGATTCCGGCGGACAGTACCCGAATCTCTTGTCCCTCGTCGGTGTCGTACACGAGGGTCCTGTTCCGCAGGTAGTCACTCGTGACGGCAAGTTGCGCTTCATAGATAGCCTTAGTTACATGCCTATGGAACTGGCTGCACTACCCAAAGCGTTTGGTTTGACGGAAACGAAAGGGTTTTATCCGCACAAACTGAAGTCGACCGATGAGCGCGGAAACGGTGGCCGTTACCCCGATCCCGAAGCTTACGATCCTGGTAGAATGAGCCCCGAGAAGCGCGAAGAGTTCTACACGTGGTACGCTAGCGTGAGCCACTTGCCTTTCTGCCCAAAAACCGAGTTAGAAGAATACTGCAAACGCGATCTGACCGTCTTACGGCAAGCCTGTATCAAGTTTCGGGAAATATTCATGGACGCCACGGGCGTAT
The DNA here is from genome assembly GCA_029851415.1 of Eretmocerus hayati. NCBI lineage: Eukaryota > Metazoa > Arthropoda > Insecta > Hymenoptera > Aphelinidae > Eretmocerus > Eretmocerus hayati. The sequence continues at coordinate 49,226,740 of CM056744.1, forward strand.
GTCCCTTTTCGAAGCCGATAACGATCGCCGGTGCATGTTTTGACGCGTATCGAACCTCATTCATGAGCGACCAAGTGGTAGGCGTTCTTCCACGCAGAGGCTACGTGCATGCCGATGAGCAGAGCAAGAAAGCTCTGCAGTGGCTTCTGTGGAGGGAGAAGGAGGATGGGCTGCAGCGCCCGATGTTGCACGCTGGGAGGGGGCGAGAGCGTCGAATCATCAAAAATCTGCGCGTAGATGGGTATTATGATCGCGAAATCGATAGAGAAAACGGTTTGGACGTGAAAGACATCGTGTATCAATTCCACGGGTGTTATTGGCACGGGTGCACAAATTGCTTCGCGAATCGTCAGATGACGTTGCACGATCGACGGACAATGGATGCCAGGCGCGAGAGAACAAGGAATATTTCGAGCGAAATAAAAAATTCGGGGAAATACGAATGAGTAGAGATCTGGGAGTGTGACTTCGACAGGACGATCGCAAAAGATCCACGCTTCAAAGGATTCATGAAACTTCCCCACCCTTGTCTCTCAAAAGTAACGATAAATCCGCGCGAGCCGTTCTACGGCGGACGTACGGGTAATCTTGTAACGATACGAGAGACGGACGACGACGAGAGTATTCATTATTACGACGTGTGTTCGCTGTACCCATGGGTTTGTAAATACGGCAAATTTCCGATCGGTCATCCGCAAGTGTACATGGGCAAAGACTGCTTCGAAATCACGGGCGAGCAATTCGAGCATTTCAACGAGAAAGTTGAAGGACTGGTCAAGTGTCTCGTTCTACCCCCCACGAACCTGTTTCATCCCGTGCTACCGTACAGAGCTCAGAATAGGCTCATGTTCCCTCTGTGCAGAGCCTGCTGTGAGGAGTTGAGAAGGGACGAATGCGACCATATCAGAGATTCCGAACGCGCGCTATACGGTACGTGGGTCTCCGACGAGCTCAAAAAAGCCGTGAGCTTGGGCTATAAGATCCTCCGCATAGACGTCATCTGGCAATACGAGGTGACACAATACAACCCACATGCAGCGGTGCAAAATGACAAGACGCGTGGCTCTTTGTGGAGTATGTCAACACATTTTTGAAAATAAAGCAAGAGGCTAGCGGGTGGCCCGACCATTGCGTGGACGACGCGAGTAAAGACGCATATATCGAAGAATACTTCATTCACGAGGGAATTCGGCTCGATAAAGACAAAATTCAAAAGAATCCAGGGCTGCGTTCTACAGCGAAAATAATTTTGAATAATTTATGGGGCCGATTTGGTATGCGCGGCAATATGACAAAGACGGCAATGATAACAGATCCCGCGAAACTTCTGACACTTCTCCGCGATCCTGACAAAGAGGTCGGACGTTTGGAAATAGCGAGCGAAGATGTCATCTACGCGTCATACAAAGAGATCGAAAATATCGCTCCGCACTCGGCCCCGAACACAAACGTTGTTATCGCCGCGTACACAACAGCGCAGGGCCGTCTCAAGCTCTACGAGTACCTGGAAAAGCTCGGTGATCGATGTATCTACATGGATACTGACAGTCTCTTCCTGGTCTCATCCAGCCGCATTCCCGACCAATACATGCCTTCCACGGGTGATTTTCTCGGTGATTTGACGAACGAACTTGCCGGCTACGGTCCTGGCGCGAGAATCAAGACTTTCGTTTCCGGTGGGCCCAAATTTTACGCTTACCGCACGGTGAATGACAACGGAGAGACGGTGGATGAGTGTAAGGTTAAGGGTATTCGCCTGAATTACGACAACAGTAGAAAAATAAATTTCGATTCGGTCAAAAAACTCGTCGAGAAGGCTACTCTGTCAAACGATATAAATACCGCACTCGCTCCGAGCGTTGATCTATTTGGAGACGATGAATACGAGGACGAGAACCTCGGCAATACCCGTCCTCGGCGCTACCACATAGAAGTTGAAAATATGGTTATAGGACGCACCGCGGTGCACGATGTTGTGACGCGAACCGAGCGCAAAAAATGTCAAGTAGTTCTCAAGAAGCGAAGATTTCTGACCCCGAGTCTTTCTGTACCTTATGGATATAAGACAAACTGATCGTCGAAATATTTGTAACCATGATCATGAATAGGAGAGAGAGAGAGCTGACTGTTATAATAATAAAGAGAAAATCATCACTCAAATACCTTCCTTTCTTCTATTTCTTACCCCAAAGACTCCAACAGCGGCGGCGGCGGCGGCGGCGGGCGCGGGCGCTAGAGACGTCAAGCGGACCCCAGCTGATCACCGCGTGGTGCACAGCTCAAGCCGGGGTGCACCGCTAGGCGTCTCGAACGCCACCCCTGCGGTGAGTATTTAGCAACGCTGCGGCGGCATGACTTGAGCAGAATTAGGTAGAAAAGCGGAATACACGAATGAGCGAGAAAGAGAGATGTATTCACTTGATTTTTGAGATTTATTCAAACTTTCCGTTACACTTTTTCGTTACAATTTTGATCATTCGATCCTCGGTTCATCATCGATTGATATCTCGTGATGAAGATTATTTTTAATCGGGTGTGCCATATCAAAACCAACGAGTATTGTATTGACATGTATTATTGAGCGCTCGGATGCAACACTACACAGAACAACAAACACTGAATTTTCATAATCTCCGCGTTCAACAAAATACGCTCGCAAACTTGCGCCTCTCGTCATCACTTTGAACAATTCACAAGCACTTAGAGTCCAGTAAGGGCCTCCTCTGGACTTTGGGAGCACGTACGCCAAACCACAAAGAATGGCTCTTGGAGGTAAGACACAAAACTGCTCCGCCAATTTATACACCCCGTGTATCAGATTGTTGGTTGTCAAGGTGATGCGCCCTCCGTCGTCTATGCATCGGCAATCGAAATACAGTCGCGTCACACTCAACACCTCACATCTGATCCATTTGGATCCAATGTATGCAGCAATAAGCATTCTCGGCTGGAAAATAACGTTATATTTAAATTCTCTGCGGTCATACTCTGAACCATACGAAAATTTTCTCCCAAAATAAAAAGCTCTTACTCACCCTCAGCTCAAAAAAGTCGAGCTTTTTCGTTGGCACTGGGGCCACGTCGTACCACATCGTTATGTGGTCGTAGACGCGGCCCATCTCTGAATCCAACTGCTGATAGAAAACATCGTCTTGGCTGATGTGGATGTAGAAGGACGATGGTGTGTTGAATTTTACTATCCGCACCTCTCTGGCGCGGTTCAAGAGAGCATCAAGATCTCTGGTTGCTAGTTCCATTCTGGACAACTGTTTGAGGAAAACTGAAGTTCGTGAAAAGCATGATCTGCATCACGAGCACCAGCATCCTGCCACTGAACGTCCTGTTGGAGAGAAAGGGGAAGAAGGGCAGTTCAAAAACTCATATGTTCCCACGTGGTGCTGGACATTTTCGCCCTCCGAGAAGGCATGGGCGTCGATGTCCTCGCCTTACCGAGCTTGCCGCTTCTCGGGACGACTGTATCGGAAAACGAGCCGCTTTCGTTTTGAATCTCAGAAAATTCATCGTCGTCGTCGTAGTTGGCGTGTTCACGAGTAGATTCCAATTTCCGTTTCGCAGGCAAAGATGAATCTTTCGAATTCCACAATTCCAAGTTGCCTACGTACTCTTGGGGTATACCCATCTCACGGAGAGCGCGCATAAACTCACGCCTACCGATCTCCCGGATCTTCTTACGATGCCTCGCCAAGTCATTCACTATGTCCACAATGTTAGACATGGGTATGGGCTCACCATCGATGCTCACAATGCCAGCCTCGTTCCAATCTATACGATTGCCTGAATTTTTTAAATAGTCGAGTAGCAATTCCGTCTTCTTCTGATACATTTTGGGCACACTGGCTAAGATCACGTCATCTTGTAATCGGGCGTCGGCACTCGATTCAAGTTTTCTCCGAGAATGGGAGGCGCCTCTCGATGGATTTCGTTTTTCATCTATGAAGAAGAGATATCGCTGGAGCGTCTGTAAAAATTCCTTAATTTTCTCGTCGTCGGTCCCATACTGGTTCGAATCAAGAATACTACGCATCTCCTTATCCAAGCGCGTGAGATTAGTGCCTGGAGTCTGCGCCGACTTTGATTCGATCGCGAGTTCCGGAGCGGCGGGGGCTTGTATCGCTGTTTCCAGCCTCTGTAGTTTATCCTGCGGAACCAGTACCATCTTCTTGGCTCTCTCCATCACTCACGACCGAGGGAGCTGACCAAGAGCTCCAATACAGGAGGTAAGAGGTAAGCTAGGAAATTTCCACCACGCTGAACGATGATCCGTTTTTTGCGCTTCCAGCAATCTTTGCGTGATTTCTTGGCTAGTTTTCTAAGTACAGTCTTGTATTTTCTCAATTTCTTCTTTTGACACTCCTTGAGCGTTACGCCTCCCTTCAATACGTTCAGTGCACACTCACAGATGTACTTTACAAGCTTCTTGTCAGCTCCGCGCAATAATGCGGTGCGTTGCTCGCGATTTGAATGTCTAAGCGCGTCCAGTAATACCAGGTACTTTTTCTCAAAGGGTTGACGTCGAGTCCGAGAGCGCCGACGTCCGATTCTCGATGCAACCTCGCGCATGGTCGAATCCGAACTGATGGATGGATTTCGTCGTCGGGATATTTAAAAATGACGATCGTAGTGGTGCTCGCCGTATTTCGGTACATACACTATTTCACCACCCTCGTCGGGAAATATGCACGAGCGAAAGCGCAACTCGTCCGATGTCTCCTGCCTCAGATCGATCAGTAGATACGAGAACGGCTTGGACGTGCTATCGCGATAAACTTCTTGCACGAATCGCCAGTCTTCTGGATATACCTGACGCGCCAAGTGTTGAATCTGCCCTCGATCACGAGGATTCTTGAAGAGTACGATGTAATTCGCATTCAGAGAAATTTCACGCTGTCCTTTGTGGAATATATTCTGAGAAATAAAAATGATACTCATATTTCTATGGTGCGAAAATTTTGTAAACATGTCGGTTATTGTGTTGGAATTGTTCTTGTCCGTAGCCTCGCGCATCAAATCGTCTATGATGACGAGCTTTTTCAGATGTGGGTCATTGGAGAAATCTTCTTGTCGCGGAAAGCCCTCTCGAAATTCAACTTGCGTACCGTCGCCAGCCTTAGCCATGTGTCGATATTTATCCTGCCACTCGCTATAGTAGAAGAGAATTCTGTCGAAGCGTACATCGATTTTGTCGCTAATGAATCTCAAAAGCCGGCAAATGAAAAAGCTTTTACCAGCTCGGCTGGGCCCCGCAGCTATCTGAGAAAAAGGATGGCAAAATCGAGTATCCATTGCGTGAGAGCGCGACACACTGACTACTCAACTCTTCTTCCACGCGTCGTAAATATACCAATCTCGCGATGATCCGATCAGTTTGCCGAAAAAAGCCGTGACTAATGGACACACTCGAGAGACAATATTTCGACCCACGACACCCTGTGGGGTTCTCCGGGGCGAGAAACCTCATACAGCGCAACCCTCGTATCCCTGCGCAACAAGTGAGGGAGTGGCTGACGCGCCACGACGCGTATACGTTGCATAAGCCCATCAGAAAAAAATTCTCTCGCATGTTTTACAACATATCTTGGATAGATTAGCTGTGGGAGGCCGATCTGGTATCTCTTATTGATCTCAAAACGTACAACGATGGGACGGCATTCATACTGGTCGTTATAGACGTGCTGAGCAAATTTGCATGGGCACAGCCTTTACGCGATAAAACGGGGTCAGAGGTAACGAAAGGATTTGTGAAAATTCTGCAAGAAAGCCAACGTCATCCTTACATGCTGCAGACCGATCGCGGGAAGGAATTCGTCAACAACGTGTTCCAGAAACTGCTCAAAGAGGAAGGTTCCGCGTGTCCTTGATGCCCGATAAAAAATGTGCCGTGATCGAGAGATTCATTAGAAGCTTGAAGGAGCGTGTATTCAGATATCTCACTCATCACAATACACGCCGCTACATCGATGTACTGCCGTCATTGACCAGAGCCTACAATCACAGTACCCATTCGACGATTAAAATGAAGCCTGCCGCGGTGACGATCTATAACGCGCGTAAAGCCTATGGAAATCTGTTGAAACGCGCGATGAGAGTTCAAAAGCCACAAAAATCACCTAAATACCACGTCGGCGATTTGACTCGCATCAGTATGGATCGGTCGGTGTTTTACAAAGGTCATGATGAAGGAGGCTGGAGCCAGGAAATATTTCGTATCAATCGAGTACTCAAGAGACAACGCCTGTACGTGTATGAGCTACATGATTTGAATGGTGAACCGATAGAGGGGCTTTTTCATCAACAAGAGCTCAGCCCCGTCCACAGAGATCGTACGGCTCGTGATCAAGAATTCAGAGTCGATAAAGTTCTGGAATCAAGAGGACGCGGAGCCCGAAAACAATACCTCGTCAGCTGGGTTGGATATCCAAAAGAATTCAATTCTTGGGTTGCTGCTAGTGACTTGAGGGATATTTAAAATATGGAGGTTAACGATTTCTCCATAGTGCTGCCAAGCAATAGCAGTGCTGACTATTTTCCCAATAACACGACCACGAGCTTTTCGACGCGTCTACCCCGTGAGATCGAATTGCACGGCAAGTGGTCCGTCGGACTCGCTGAAATACATGTACCATGCAGTATACTGCATCTGACCAGGGTGGATTGTAGGCTAGGTGATGACTGCTACTTCCCACATGGAGTATATGAGAGGTTCTACAGAACTTTTGACATTTGGGTTACTGCAGAATGAAATTTTTTTTTTCATGGCACGCGTCTGGAATCAATTTGAGTGGTAACTAGAACCTCAAAAAGGAGGGGAAAAGTGCGTGCCCACTAATTTGGGGGAATGTTATTTCTGTACCAACCAAAAACGTTCACAGACGTCCAAAGGACTTTTAGATACTCTCAGTCGAATGTAAACCCATCGGATCATTCGCGCACTGCTAGATGTGGTTATCGGTCAAATTTTTGAGTAATTCTCACTGAAAAGCAACGATTTTTCTGCCTCGCCAGCTCGTTATTACACCACGAGGGGTATTCAAGGAAAATGGCTCTGGAAACTAGAATCATTTCAACGCGTCTTTGTATGATTCGGGATCGTGGTAATATATATATATATATATATATATATATATATATATATTTGAATACTAAGGTCCCAGAGTCTTTTTCGATCGACAGTATATGGGTGGTGCTGATGGCGAGAGTAGTGATAATCACGAGGTAGAGCTCCATATTTTAAGAAGATATGGCAAATGCTATTTTTTTTTCCTTTTTTCTTCCCCAATTGCTCCTCTTGCTCCTCTCGTTTAAGTCTCGATTTTTCCCTCTTGACTCGAGCATTGTTTTCACTATTTTCCATGAATCAATAATATTGAATATCCTGTCACAATCGACGATCTAGCACCACGCAAGCTATTTCCCATGTATCTCATTTTAAAATCCTTTCAAAATGGTTTTAATAGTCGATTTGCACAGAGTTGTCGTCAAATGACCGAAACCGATATTGATAGTAGAGCTCAGAATCAGGAAACAACTAGTTGCGCGAATAACTACAAGCCCCCCCCCTCCTGCCGTACACAGTCGTCCAAAATTCTCTACAATGTTTACCGGTGAGTACAAACATACACATCTACAGCGTAATGCTGTGTCTATGTTTGATAAGCCTGTACGACAAGCCGGAGCTCTGAAATTCCTTCTGCTCAAGATCTGGCGCCTCGTCCGTAATTCTTCAATTGACCGTAAAATTTTTGAATAAAGTCTATGGTGGCATTTGAAGGTAGAATGAGTTCTCTGGTGTGATTAATCTGTTTCCAAGATGATATGAGCGATTGCAACTTCATAGAAGTGCTGAGACGGGCTCGATCACATCGACCCCTTCGATACGATTCTTGTAATGCTTCTCACTCAAATAACATTCCATATCAGGTCATGAGAACTATGGGATATTGTTCAAAAATAGGTGGAAAAAAATGGGCAAAACATTCCAGGAGCGTGCCCCCCTTCTCCCCGTCGTGCCGTGGAAATTTGACCATTTTGAGTCGAGTGGGCGCATGAGCTGATCCATCTTCTTGATGCTATCATTTAAACGCAATTGGTCGCACGCACCCAAACCAAACGGGATATTATTGGTGTTGTTCCAAGCTATTGAAATCCGTTTCGATCATGTAACTATCGCAAATGTTATTTTTTTTATAAGCTCAGTACGGGAGATCTCAACTTTTCGTGAAAACACGGTTACGCGACTTCGACGTTTGTTCATGAACGCCACGTTGAAGGCACGCGTCTGAAACCAATCTTTTCTCAATATACAGGGTGCCTAAAATGTCACTGAATTTTGGCAGAATTTTTCGAGCAATGTTATTTTTGCAGCAGGCTGAAGAAATCAAAAAACGGCGCAAGTACGCTAAGAGATACCCACAGAATGAGGGTTGCGGGCCGTGCTGTGGATGAACAGATTCTTTTGACAGAACAGCGAATAGAGTACACATTTCGAGGCCATCGAACCTATTCAAATCAACTCCGACACTTTGATAATCTTTTGAAGGTTCAGAGATAGCGTGCAGTACGCCTAATGTCAAAAGTTCTGTAGAACCTCTCATATACGAGTATTCAGGCCCTCGTTGATGCCATCAATGACGCTCTGTTTGAGTTTCACGACCACGAGATGCTACAAAAACTTGCCTACGACGAACGCGGGGGGTTCGTGAAAATGTACGACTACAAAGCAATCAACGGTAGTATGGACAGGAAAGAAGCCACTTTGTCGGACGCCGTTAAGCGCATCCTGGGTTTTGATCAGGGCTGTATACCCGTGCCTGTGCCAGAGAGTGAAGAAGAGGAGAGGATGATAAAAATCATGTCTGTAGGGATACATGCAGCCAGTTTGGCAAGAGCCATACCCGATCAGCTGTTCGTTTACACAAATGTGTGCGAACCGTGCATCGTAGGAGACGCGCATGCGCCTCTACTTAGAATCGTGAATATCGATGCACATACGTATAACTATGGCAGTACAATCGTCAAAAGATTCACACCGTGTACCTATATCCCCGTATTGAATAATCGATTCCAGATCATAGATCTGGATTTAAGGGATCCGTTCGCGAATTCCATACCATTCGATTTTGGGACGCTGACTATTACGCTTCATTTCAAACGCGAGTTCTGATCATGGATTATTACGGTGCATACATGGATCAAGGTGGGGGTGGCGGTCGTGGGGTGAATAATGTATTCGTAGGTTCAAGGAATCAACGAGGCCACGGCATCGGCGCATTTCTAAGTGGACTCCTGAGACAGGCCATTCCATATCTTAGGAGAGGGGTTCAAGCAGTTGGACGAGAAGCGTTCAAAAGTGGTTTGCATGTGCTCGACGACGTTGACGAAAATAGAGCGTCTTTCAGAGACTCCCTCAAAAGTCGTGCCACCGAGTCTGGTAAGAATCTGACCCGCAAAGCCACAGCTCACCTCACAGATATGATGGCCGGCTCTGGTTATAAAGGTTTGATGCTTCGGCGAGGAGTACAGTTGAAGCGCAGTTCTCGCCCTCGACGGAAGCTCACGAGAGCCAAGAAGAAGACTCTTAAAAGGCAGAAACAGACTCGTCCTAAACAACTGAAGAGGCTGATCAAGAAGAGAACCCGCAAAGTGACGAAACTCAAATCTCGTCGTAAAGTTTCCAAGAGGAAGAAGAGCACGAGAAAGAATAGGATAGACGATATCTTCGGATAGAATGGCTTTCTCACATCAAGCGAGTTGCGAGTGCATCAAGTCAGAGGTCGATCTTTTCACGCTACCCATGACCCAAACCACCATCGAGGGGTCGTCTTGTGTGGAATACAAGCCTGTCAGCAGCTTATCCGACCAATCGCCTATAGAGTTCCAAATTGCAGGCACCGGAGAAGATTACTTGGATTTGGCTCACACGATGCTCAAACTCAACGTGCAAATCACTCCGTATGTACAAGCAGACGATAAGAAGGTGGCACCCGTGAACAATTTCATGCATTCGCTCTTCAGTCAAGTCGATATCTACTTCAATCAAAAACTCGTTTCCCCGGCCAACAATGCATACCCCTACCGGGCATACATTGAAACTCTGCTGAATTACGGTCCCGACGCCAAGGAGTCACATCTTACCACAGCTTTGTGGGCTGCTGATGAAGCCGTGGCGATGGACGAGTTACCGGGGACTGAAAAAAATGATGGTTTGATCACGCGTCAAAGCTACACCAGTGGTGGTAAAGTTATAGACCTACTGGGCCATCTGCATGCGGATGTCTTTAACCAAAATAGACTCCTCCTCAACGGAGTGGACATCAGAATCAGACTCGTTCGTACAAAAGACGCTTTTTGCTTGATGGATGCGTCAGAAAGCAAATACAGCGTTCATATTTCTGAAGCTACACTTCTGGTACGTCGCACAAAAATCAATCCAGCTGTGCTGATTGCTCATGCCAAAGCTTTGGCCACCACCACAGCTAAATACCCCATTACGCGTGTCGAGGTGAAATCATTTACGCTGCACAGTGGAATACTCGGCGATTGTTTGGACAATGTTATTCTCGGCCCACTTCCAAAACGTATCATCCTTGGATTCGTGGATACGAAAGCTTTCAACGGCGATAGGAAGAAAAATCCGTTCAATTTCCAAAATTATTCCATCAACCATCTCTCGCTTTACGTGGATGGGAAGCAGGTACCCAGCAAACCGTTACAACCAAGCTTCAAAGCTACATCTCCTCTCTACATCGAATCGTATCACACTCTTTTCTCCGGTACCGGAATTCATTTCTTGAATGAAGGTATGGGCATCGATAGAGGTGACTACCCTAATGGATATTGTCTCTTCGCTTTCGATCTGACTCCTGATATGTCGGCTCATTGTGGCACCCACTGGTCGCTGGTTCGACACGGCAATGTACGAATTGAGGTACGGTTCGACGCAGCCCTAATAGAAACCATCAATTGTATAGTATACACCGAGTTCGATAATGTTATAGAAATAGACTCGACGCGTCAGGTGATCGTTGACTATGCGTCTTAGATCATGCGCGCATCAGCTCTGCGCAACCCCTTCTGAGCGCACCTCAAGCTCCTCCTCTTACACCATGGAGAGGCATCCTACCGTTACTCGTTCAAACTGTTCAACGGTTAGTCATTTCCGGAAAGTCGTTGCGCGCGTTTCGACCGACTCCACCCTTTCGTTGCCGAGAGCCACTCAACATCAAAATGGAGCACGACGATTTTATCATCGATATTCAAGCGTTCCACGACAAAGAAGGGGCGTTTTTACCAAAGGAGATTGCTATCGTGGCTCTCGATGGCAATTTCTCGTCGCACTGGATCGTCAAACCACCGTATCCATTCAACGAACTGAGCAGCAGTTTAATTGCGACAAATTCATATCTCATGGTTAAACACCATGCGTTAGAGTGGTATACTGGGGAATCCATCCTCGAAGATGTTTACAGAACTCTCCGCACCATTTGCAGTGGCGCTCAGAATATTTACGTGCGCGGGTATCAAAAAGTCAGACTGTTGGAAGGTGTGCTGGGCAGACAAGTGATCAACCTTGAAGACTACAGTTGTCCCTCTTTCAAAGCTCTGGCCCATTTCGACAAACAATATTGTACCTACCACGGCGCAAGACAAGGATTCGCCTGTTCGGTGCTATATGTCTATAGACTACGATCTTGGATACGAAAACAGTGACGTAAAGCAGCCATCCACGAAACTAAGAATAAACCGACCGTTGCAAGCGCCCTAGAAAAATCCGTCGACGCGGCGAAGGCCGGAGAGGAGGTAGTCGAACCCCTTTACTCCAAGCCCTACGATGAACACTCTCCAGATTCTGAGGGCGCTCCAGCACATCCGAGCAGCAACAGTTGGGGTTTACCCCGCAGACCGGATACCCCGCGTGTGGACGCGACCAACCTGTGTCGTAGCGAACGTGCAAAACCATAACCTTCCAGGTTCATACTCTACCATCATCATTCTCACGAATAAAAAATCAGGAGCAGTTATAAAACAATCATTGTAACTCGCAGGTTCACACTGGCAAGCATTCTGGGTGGATAAAAATGGACGCGGCGTGTTTTTCGTCAGCTACGGGGAGCCACCCTCAGTCAGTCATCATATTACTCGACTCAAGAGAAACTGCACGTACTTCACATGGAACCAGCGACAACTACAGTCTATTGACTCAAGTGTGTGTGGACAGTATTGTGTTGTGTTTCTGTATTATATGTCCTATTATAATTCTCTCGACGATTTTTTATCTATGTTCTCGTCAGATGCTCGAAACAATGATAAAATATGTGTGAGAATCTTCAAAAAAATCATGGAGAAAAAGAAAAAGAAAAAGAAAAATGTAAGTACTTCCCGGAAGGGGCACTTTTACTGTATTCAAGCTTGTAAATCAAAATCTTGTGAAACAAATGTTGCGTGAAAAAGATCGAACTGAAATTAATACTGAGAATGAACGTGTCATTATAAGACGGAAAATTGAAGCCAAATTTACTCTATAAGCGTTAGCATACACATATGTCGGTGACTGAATCTCGAAGCTCGTAGGAACACTCTTTTAAGTTAGGTGAACTTCCTCATGTTGAACTTACCTTAAGTATATTCAAGGACATCATTTCAATCGGAGCAGTATTATCAGCCTATAATGTAAGAAAACTCCATCTCTCTCATCTAGTTCATCGTATGTAATCATGCGTAGTATAATCATTTATATAGAGTTGAATATAAGGATCCTACATTTTACCAGTATAATCATATATGTAAAAGTGTGCTTTTGATTTGTGTGCCAATAAAGATAAGCTTTTACCAATCGACTCTCATCAATAGCGAATTAACACTTCCCAGTGAAAATACATACCTTTTCTACATCACTATCTATGGATCATAGTCTCCAAACTTTCTATACGTGTCGTAATTTTTTAATTTTTGATATTCTCCTTTATCCGGGTATTTTTTAGTCTCGTGGACTACGGGTTTTTGCTTATACTCTTTCCACTCAGACGGAATTTCTCTCTTCCTATCATCACGCTCATCCAAAAGAGGAGTGCGCTCTTGACTAATACTTGGTCCGTTACCCATGTCGACAAAGGAATGAAGCATCATCACTTCTACACTCGGTTTATATATTCAGCTTATTATATTTCGATCAACATATTTTTTGTCATTGCACGCATCGCGCCTCGTTCATCTTTTCTGAATGCACAGACACATACGAAAATCCGAAGAGACCCGGACGAAAAGCCTGCGCTCTGCATATACGCAAGATTATATATATATATGTCAACGTTGTTTTCCTGGCCAGCATCATCAAGCGTCGTCGTATTTACCACGAAGAGGAGTATAGGTAAGATAGAGCGAAAGAGGGATAAAAAAGAGTATACGTACGCTACGAGCTGTATATATAGCTAATGCGTGCATAAGCACATCCTCTCATTTTATTTTTGTTTTAAAAAAAGTAGGGTGCGTCAAAAGTGATTGATCGTCCCATTAATCACCCCTCTTAATCCCCCCAAAGATCGATCAATCACGGGTGACGGGTCAACACCCCCGTCGCCCCACCCACAATACCACGTGACTTCCCCCACCCCTCTGTCTGGACATTGGGTACCATTACTACTCACGCTGCCTCAAGGCCTATCCACTCCGGAATCCAGTTGCATCTCGAGAGAATCCGATCTCGAACGCAGTTTTGGGTCCCTATCGACAACGGCGTCCATCTCCGACGGAGAAGAACAAGAGGAACCATCCTCGTCATTGTCGGCATTCGGCTTCGGCTCGGATGGGGGAGCTCCCAACGCAGACGCAGCAGCAGAATTCGAAGTGCCTGATCACGCCCTCACCACACCCCGCAAAGGAGAAGTGGGATAGCGGCTCCCACTGCACACCGCCCCAGGCGCACGAGGAAAGAGCGCGCTGCACGCAACGCAAATTGGAGCAGCTCCGTCACACTGCATACCACGCCCATCCTCATTGACATCACCTCGTCGTCAAATGACGGAGTCCTTCGCTCCAGAAACAGCGATCTGTGCGTGGGGAGTAACAAAGTGAGACGTGGTGCCGTGGCAACAAGTCTTAGTGAACCCCAGGACAGTGTGCGGTGTGCGAGCCGAGACAAAGAGAGGCATAGTGCTGGTGATATCCGCGTGCTCGACGAGGCTACAATGCCAATCGACGTGAAAGTGTACCGTGCTTCGTGTCAGGAGTACGAAGAGACGCTACATCCTTTTGACGGCGACGTCCTCGTCGATTACGTGCAGGGATTCGTCAAATTGGAGGAAGAAGCACTTCGTCTTAGAGATGATAGTCTGGGGAAGAAAATGGGAAGCGAGCAGGAACGGTCAGACCAAGCCGAGGATGACGATGCGGGAGTATCCGCGGTTGATGCAGCGTAGCCCGGAGCATCCAAGCGCAAGAAGGCGGCCGACTCTCGCCTCGTTAGAGAAGAGCCTCGGGAGTAGAGAAGCCACGTGCGGAAGAATCAACGCCAATTGCTGCACTCAAGAATTCATCACAACAACAAACTGCCTCGCCCCAGGTGGAAGATCTCGTATCAACCACAAGTAACAATACCGCTGTCGAAGGAGTAGAAACTGTGGTGGCAAGTAGCGCTACAATACAACAACCCATCATAGTAGCAAGTACGAGCGACCACTCTGCTCCGATCCGATTATTAACGTCCGACATTGATCGAGCGGCCACTTCTACTCCACTGGGTACTGCATGCGACCCTGCTGATGCCAGGCTCGCATCGACAGCCAACGCCAACTTCAGAAGTGTATCTTCTCGCCGGTAGCCATTGCTGCGGGCCCCTCACTGAACCTGGATCTCTCTAGATTCCCCGAGGACCTCTCTTCGCTGCCGAGCCCGGTGGCGATGCTCCGGCCACATGAAATCAGCCAGTCCCACCACACGCTTTCGCCATTGGGTCTGATGGATCTAGACGACGCCGTAAACGACCCACCACAGATACCGCCATCATCAGCGACCCCCGAGCACCTGCGCAGCACAGCAACCATCAAAGCGGCATCTTCGACTCTCCGAGCACACATGCTGTCCCCCGTATCCAACGCACCTAACCAATCAATCCGGGTACGCATCTTGCGAGGACACCTTGACACCGCCCCGACTGCAGAACAACAGCCGCTGTGGACGGGTGAAGTATATGTGTAGGAAATGATAATCATCAACATTTGCAATACTTCAATAAACTTCAGGGTGGAAGCTTCTTCCTGAAGTATGCTGTGTGATGAGTGAAAATTACTTGAAAATTCGGGGCCGATTGATAGAGTCCCATATTCATCGTAATATTCATGAAATCCTCTAACTTCATATTTAAAAATTTCCTATGAATTTCTGTTCGATCGTGCCATCATGTTTGAGTACGTGATTATAGGATAGGTGAATGAGCAGAATGTCATTCTACGTCTCGATATTCAACTCGAACCTTACGTTTTATACGCGTACGGATCACGACCTATATGATGAATCTGAGAACGGTTACCATGAATATTATGGAAATTTGTACTTATCTTGAACGTACGCAAACCAAACAAAGAAGGAACGTACGCCCATCAGGCATACGAATCGAGCCGACATTTCATTTTCATTACTTCGTCATAACTCAACATATACCACGTACGCCTATCAGGCGTACAAAATCGACCGATAATTGGTCTTACTAACACTCATTGTACGTACAAATTTGATCGAAATCTTTAGGTTGAGTGTTTACGCAGGATTTGTGATCTGGAACGTACGTCCTTCAGAAGTACGAATTCAGGATCGGACGGAATCGCCCCCCCCCTCAGGCGTACGCGAAGTCATCATGAATTATTGAATGGCCATCAGTGGCTTATATTCGTACGCCCATATGGCGTACGAATCATCATAACGTAATTTTGTACATGTAAACCCTAAGCCGTACAGGCGTACGATCAAATGTAGCGTCCTATCGTACTCTGTCCTAATGTATGATTCGAATTCGACTAGCTCATATAAGGTAGCAGAAAATGCGGCGGTAGAATATTGAGACTCAGAGGCGCATGTCCTGTCACCTAAATTCAGATTCCGTGTTTTATACACAACCTCACGGGCACCGGCACGTCGAGTCTGGACGGGACGCCAGCGTGATCGTGCCATCGTGCCAAGATGGTACTTGGGACGGTGAGCGTGACCTTGGTACTACGTATGAGTGATGTGTGACCTTATCGAACTTATCGTGCGAGGTAGAGGCTCTGACATCCCTGGCATAAAACAAGATAAATTTCCATTCCCGTCACTCGGCACTTCTTTCTTGCTAACTTTGCTCGCATCTCACGCGCATCAAAGCATTTTCCAACGTACTCTAGCTCATCTTAAAGCTCGTTTCAAATCCTACAGAAAATGTGCGAAAATACGTCCAAATTCAACCGACCAGAGGGAATCTATCGCAATTTTTCCAAAAAGTGATCATTATTAGAAATTCCAAAAATAGGGCGATCCTCCCTCTAAACTTTCTTTGTATTTCTGGTGCAACTGAACATTTTTCAACCTGTTTCAATCCATTCTTATGCATGTCACAAAACCTACAAAATGAGGTAAAGTACGTCCAATTTTGACTAACCGGAGCCAATCTATCTCAATTTTCCCATTTCGAGTTTTGGAAGGAGTGAGGTGGGAGGGGGAAGTCGCTTACTTCCGGATTCTTCAAAATTGATCACTTTTTGGAAAAATTGAGATAGATTGGCTCGGGTTAATTGAAATCGGACGTACTTCAGCTCATCTTGTAGGTTTTGTGACAAGCATGAGGATGGATTGGGATACGTTGGAGAATGTTCAGATGCACCAGAAATACAAGCAAAGTTTGGAAGAAGAGTCGCTCTATTTTCGAAATTTCCAATGATGATCACTTTTTGGGGAAATTGAGATAGACTCCCTCTGGTTAGTTGAGATTAAAAGCACTTCAGCACATTTTGTGGGACTTGGAACGAGCTTTAAAATGAGCTAGAGTCCGTTAAAAATGCTTGAATGCGCAGAAATGTGAGCAAAGTTAGGAAGAAGGCAGTGGCGAATTAGGCACATTCCCATTCAAATCTGTGTTAATTTCGATAAAAGCTTGATAGCCCTTGCTGGGACCTGGAATCTCACTTCTCAGCATCCAGCAAAATTCATTTCACATCTATATGTACAAACATAACATTTCCACGCTAGGGCGCATCGATTCTCAAAAAAAGCCCTTTCTCGGTCCACCCTAGTGAGTAGTCGGTCAGCCCTCTCTTGTATCTTCATGCTATACAGCGTCCACCTGCCCCGCAGCGTTCAGGGTACGCCGGATCAAGACCCAGTGGCTTTTCAAACAATTCGAGAAAATATAGTAGATTCATGCATCTCTTTACTATACAGCATCAGATTGCGTTCGGACCTTTTGGAAAAGCGGGAGTATAAAAGATGCAGTTCTTATAATACATGCAGAATCGGATCGCCCCTTGGAGATTGATCTTTGAGATATTTCTTTTGATGATCACAAAGACCTTCAGATGCAGTTTAAAACGGAATTCTCCGGTAAGTATTAGTCAATCGCCCCAGACTATCGCATTTGTTTCACATATGGATGGGTGAACTCATGAAGTATCATCGTATGAGGGATGATTCCCGATATTTTCTTGATCCACTCTTGCGGATTCATTCTACACGAGTATTGCGGAGCCGAGGATGTCGCCCTAGCGCCACGCGTGGGCTGTTCCCCGAGGGTTGATACGCGAATCCCCACGAAATGAGTCGATGAATCGGTAATTATTGATTGATTTCATCGGATATCATCGTATGAGGGATGATCCTCGACGTTTCCTCGATTCCCTAATCGCGAATGAGGGCAAACCCAGGGATCAAAATCACGCATTATTGGGAATTGACAAGGGAGACAGATGTTTAGCCGTGATAATGAGGAATCGTTTGCAATCGATGAGTGGAGAGTTCTCATATCTAATCCCGAAGGAAGATGGTCGAAGTGCGAGCGAAATATATTGATAGTAATACAGAGATGAAAAGCTTCATCAAATTCCAAATACTATTGAATGGATTTGATCAATTGAATGAATTCCAAGAAAACAGCTGTCGATTAGTGATTGAAAAATGAAGTTGAATTCCACAATAGGCGTATATCGATTTGGATGGTCTGTTGACTATCGAGAAAGTCGTTGGAAGAATTCACTGATTATGCGTGCACAAACTCGTCGGTGTATATACTGATGGAACTGAGCAGGACAGGACAAAGAATCCTGGATCGTCTGTTGTCATACTCGTACTCGGATGTTGCTCTGAGGTTAGGAGCACGTTCTCAGCAATCGTATGTCTAAATGCAAGCGATGTATGCGAGGGATAAATACAGCCGCAATTACGTAGGTCAAGATCTAGTGCCAGGTTGGTAGGGTGCCATCGCTCATTGCATACGGGGCGAATGCTCGACGTCAGCGATTGAGGTTAGGACATCTTCCACTCTATTTGCTCTGAGTGTTCTACGATTTTGTCCAAGCTCGTCAACTAGAGTGATTTTGGCACCGAAGTTGTGAGCGGCAAGGATTCCAAGAACAAAAGTCGATACATAAAAAACTCCTCCACACGAATCCTCGCCAGGAAAATCATTCTCACCCTCCAATTTTCCAAGATCATTGATAAATACATTGAGACCAAGCATTGCAGTACGCTTCTCTTTCTGCACGTGGAGACATGTTGGTGGTATGAAAAACTTGTCTTGATAAGAGAAATTCACTTGTGTCTCTAGAAATTCCTTGCTTTCTATCTGTTCCCCACTTTTGAGCTTGTTGTCCATAAGCAAGAAAGTTCAGGTCACTCGCTACTTTACACAACGTCCACGCGTAACTCACACGAGACAGCTGATGATCCAGACTTTTTCACTTATGGACAACAATCCCAAATGTGGGGAAACTAATAGAGCGAGGGAATCCCGAAAGAACGGGAATTCCCTCCCTTCAAGACGAGTATTCTCATACCACGAGCATGTCTCACCGTGCAGTAGAAGGAGCGTACTGGAAGGTTTGGTCTTAGCATCTTTATCAATGACCTTTGAAAATTTGAGGGTAGAGGTATTCTTTCTGGCGCGGATTCCTACAAAGGAGTTTCTGATGTATCGAATTCTCTCTCTGGGATCCCTCTAGCAGACGATTTCGGTGCTAAGATCACTTGAGCGGCTTGTCAACATGGCTCTCACTCATGGTTCGCAAGCCTTCAAGTCACCTTTGTTCGATACTTGGTCCAAACCATTCCACAAGAAAAAGGAGCCTTGAGGCAACATGCTATCACACCTGGCTTCTGTTAATACAATGATGGAATATTCTATCTATGCTTACATACAATATTTTGAACGCGTAAAAAGCAACTTAACCCACCCCATGCACTGGTATCGGTAATACTCATTTGGCTTACTATAATGTCAAGCCGATCATTCGAACGGATACAGAGCACACAATTTCAAGGTGAGATTTTGCCAAACTCAAAACATCCTGTTATATGGAGGATTCATGGAGAATTGTATAATGCACCAATCTCTTCAAAATGATGATTCCTCAGTGAATACAACCAGAATTGAATAGAGAACTGAATTCGATGGATATCTCCCCCTAATATATAGTAGAAAGAATGAGATTCCTCTGAATTCCCCTGAATTCCTCTGAATTTTCTTGAACTCCCCTGAATTCCCTTGACTGCCTTGAATGCCCAGGAGGGCCTCTGAAGGCCTTTGAGGTCCTTCCAGGTCCCTTGGGGGCCCCGAGTGCCTCTGAGGTCCTTCCAGGTCCATGGGGGCCCCGAGTGCCTCTGACCAATTGACCTAAATCACGTTCCATATTTATCTTAAGGGCTGAGAGATCCCCCTGAGATCCCCTGAGGGCCTGTGAGGGCCCCTGAGGGCCTTCGAGGGCCTCCGAGGGCCCCTGAGGGTACCTCAATTTTTCGGAGCCCCTGCAGGTCCCTCAGTCTTCTGAATTTTTCTTTGCAGCCTCCGAGAAATGACTTCCTCCCCATCATCATTATTTTCCATCAGATTATTCAATTAGTACAACATTTAAAGTGAGCTTAGGTTACGAAGACGATGTATATTTCTTCCAAAAGAATATGAATTAGAAAAATCTTACAGTATATCCGAGAATCAAAAATCGATAACCAATATCCTTGTGTGACGGAACACTCTTCCACAACATGAACTTCATTCCCCAAAATCGAGTTCTCAATTTCCATCTTTTCACCACCTAACAATTTCAATTTATCTACATTTTCTTGTAAGTCACCGCGAACTTCTAACTCCACTCCACGATCGTACGATCCAATTTGACCGTTTTCATCTTTCACAACAATAACATCAAGTTTGTGACGTATATTCGTAATTACACCCAGAATTCCACTTTCATTCTTCTCATTCATTTGAACGCATTGATCCTTCAGATAACCCTCTATTTCTGGAGAATCGACCGGACTTATGTGGTAATCATGTTATATAGTCGAAACATCACCAATTCAACTCACTCATTGTTCCTCTTTTCGAAGGTATATCATCAAATTTCATTTTGTTGTATATCCCGACGTCGTATTCGCGATTTTCTTGTTCAATTCGATGATATTCTCGATATGAGATGACAGAACAACTCTATTCGTAGAAATGTCTCTGTTGAAGTATCTCGAGCCTGCGAATTTTCGAGGGAAATTCAGCAGTTGGAGCGCGGTGCGATGACCCGCGATTTTCCCTCGATGTCACGCGAGTGACATTATTCAAATTTCATTGGCCGAATTGGCATCTGATGATTTTGTCATCCGCCCTGCTCTTCTCTGCGAGTCTCTCTCGCAGCTCAGAATTCGGCAGTTAGCCACAGTCCGGCAAGCAGCAAACATCAGCTGTGCTGCTTGCACACATATTTAAATATTCATCGCGCCGGTGCCATCCTCGCGACCGCGTCTTCCCGGTCCCTTAATTTCTTGCGCCGCGCCCACACTCGTGCCTTAATTTTTCTCATTAATGTAAGTACACTTTAAAAGAGAATATATTCTTCGTTAATTTTATTAGCATAACTCAGTGAGTGATCATTCAGTGAAACCTCTCCACGCTTCCACATCCTTCAGATATCCAGCTTGAGTGATCAACATGCAGGGCTCCAGGGTTCCATTGGAACACCCTGTCCCATCAATCTCCATTTATGTCTTCGGATATGGTTCTCCATACATCATTACTTATACACGTATACTCAATTTGATATGATGATTAATTCCCTAACATCATTCTCAATTTCGTTTGAAGTTCACCATTGTGTACGTACCTCACTAATTCACTGTCATCGCCCTTTTTCTGAAACTCAGATTTGCGAAATACTTCGTCAACATACGCAACCATATTCCTGTGATATCAATGTCATCAACATCTCTAATCGAAGAGATATATATCAGTGAACTGAATTAATAACGTTGTTTCTTCTCCAAGTTTGACTCTATTCTTCGAATAATCGAGTCCGGGAATTGCTTCGCTGTGAGCTCTCAAAGGAATACTCTCCGTTCCATGCA
The DNA here is from genome assembly GCA_029851415.1 of Eretmocerus hayati. Classification (NCBI taxonomy): domain Eukaryota; kingdom Metazoa; phylum Arthropoda; class Insecta; order Hymenoptera; family Aphelinidae; genus Eretmocerus; species Eretmocerus hayati. The sequence continues at coordinate 49,248,322 of CM056744.1, forward strand.
ATGCTATTATTTCATCCGAGCACTCAATTCCTGTAGATCGATCTGAACATTTTGAGCACTTTCCGCATTCTTCTCCAACTTCTTCTCTCCAACTGTTCGTTCAAACACCACAAGATTACCTGCTTCCTTAGTTTATATACTTGTACTGTCTCTCCTAACTCCAGATTTCACTCCATCTTAACGAAATTTGAGAGCAATATACTTGAATTTTATATCATAGATGACAAAAATATCAAACATCAGATACTCCATCCCAAACAACTTTTTCGATCTCATCTACACCATCAAATCTATTTTCAATGAACGAATTCTTCGGATCTCTTCACCGAGGCAGAGCAACGTGAAGCTGTCCATGGGAGAGAAGCGGCCGGTTTATATGAATACCAACCTTATCTAAACTTTGACGTTGAGACTCCATAATCATCACTGCCAATACCCAGAACACAGGAAACTGTTTTCTGTGAACTACAAACGGCAGGTAAGGCTCACCCTTGGCTAGTGTTATCTTGGGTACGAGAACTATTCTCCCCAGTTATAAATTCCGCTTCAATATTATGCTTGTACAATTACCTAATCTTCAATCGAATCCCATTACACAAACCCTCTGCCACGCTCAGATTCCGAGTCATCAGATTCCGAATCAACATAACAATAGCATTTACTCCCAAATCAAGTTTATGTGAAGTTAAACCATCTCTAGTTTTATTCATAAACTCGGTTGGATATTCCAGATGAGTATGCTCCTCAGTTTGATCTGCACCTTTGTGAGTCGCATGATCAACGCTTGGTGAGAGGATGTGGACCATCGAACATTTTCGAGGTTTTCTCATTCAATTCCATGATATTTCCTTCATGAGATGACAGAACAACTCTATCCGTAGAAATATCTCCAATAATGTCTTTGAATATGGTTCTACGTACATCATTACTTCTCCGCTCAGGTCTCAGTTCCACTTCATTAATTCTACCCTCACCTCTACCAGAAGGATGTTGGAAGAATCAGTGTCCTTAGATCTCACATTTTTAGTCAGCTTCATTACATTAAACAATGGCCATAAGGCTGACGATGTGATAGTTTCCTGGATTATAGAATGTCTATTCCCATTGGTCAAAACTGGCCGGATTCGTCTGAAATCCCCGCCTGAAATCACCAATTTTCGACCAGAGGGTGAATCTTTGAAAAAAGCGTCACGGAGTGTTCTATCGACCACCTCCAACGCTTTTTTGGAAATCATTGATGCTTCACCCCAGATGATAACACCTGCTTCCCTTAATTCCTTCTCATCATCATCAGATTTCGAGAAAATACTTTCAATACTTCCTAGATCCAAGCGTAGTCTGAAGTATCTATAACTTGTCATACCTCGTGGTAAAAAGAATCGACGCGATACCTGTCCAAGCCATTGACAGAACCTCCTTCTTTTGGGATGAAAAATGATGAATGAGAGACTTTTACAAAGGAGTTCTCCCACAATCTCCAGGACCATCAATGGAATTGACTAGATTTTCATTACTCCTTAAGTTGCTATGGATGGATTATTGATTCGTTACTTCTTCAAATCAATAATTAGGGGTAGCGGGGTTTAGCGAGCGGAGCGAGCAGGGGGGCTAGCCCCCCTAGTATATTTATGTATATACATATGTATGTATGTGTGTGTGTGTTGGTGTGTGTGCTCTGGTGGCGGACTCAAGTTTTGGTATGAATGTGAGATGTTTGGCAATACAGAGCAATGCCTTTGAGATACCAGTTTACGTACTGGTTTTCACATATGAGAGGTTCTACAGAACTTTTGACATTAGGCGTACTGCACGCTATCTCTGAACCTTCAAAAGATTATCAAAGTGTCGGAGTTGATTTGAATAGGTTCGATGGCCTCGAAATGTGTACTCTATTCGCTGTTCTGTCAAAAGAATCTGTTCATCCACAGCACGGCCCGCAACCCTCATTCTGTGGGTATCTCTTAGCGTACTTGCGCCGTTTTTTGATTTCTTCAGCCTGCTGCAAAAATAACATTGCTCGAAAAATTCTGCCAAAATTCAGTGACATTTTAGGCACCCTGTATATTGAGAAAAGATTGGTTTCAGACGCGTGCCTTCAACGTGGCGTTCATGAACAAACGTCGAAGTCGCGTAACCGTGTTTTCACGAAAAGTTGAGATCTCCCGTACTGAGCTTATAAAAAAAATAACATTTGCGATAGTTACATGATCGAAACGGATTTCAATAGCTTGGAACAACACCAATAATATCCCGTTTGGTTTGGGTGCGTGCGACCAATTGCGTTTAAATGATAGCATCAAGAAGATGGGTCAGTTCATGCGCCCACTCGACTCAAAATGGTCAAATTTCCACGGCACGACGGGGAGAAGGGGGGCACGCTCCTGGAATGTTTTGCCCATTTTTTTCCACCTATTTTTGAACAATATCCCATAGTTCTCATGACCTGATATGGAATGTTATTTGAGTGAGAAGCATTACAAGAATCGTATCGAAGGGGTCGATGTGATCGAGCCCGTCTCAGCACTTCTATGAAGTTGCAATCGCTCATATCATCTTGGAAACAGATTAATCACACCAGAGAACTCATTCTACCTTCAAATGCCACCATAGACTTTATTCAAAAATTTTACGGTCAATTGAAGAATTACGGACGAGGCGCCAGATCTTGAGCAGAAGGAATTTCAGAGCTCCGGCTTGTCGTACAGGCTTATCAAACATAGACACAGCATTACGCTGTAGATGTGTATGTTTGTACTCACCGGTAAACATTGTAGAGAATTTTGGACGACTGTGTACGGCAGGAGGGGGGGGGGGCTTGTAGTTATTCGCGCAACTAGTTGTTTCCTGATTCTGAGCTCTACTATCAATATCGGTTTCGGTCATTTGACGACAACTCTGTGCAAATCGACTATTATAACCATTTTGAAAGGATTTTAAAATGAGATACATGGGAAATAGCTTGCGTGGTGCTAGATCGTCGATTGTGACAGGATATTCAATATTATTGATTCATGGAAAATAGTGAAAACAATGCTCGAGTCAAGAGGGAAAAATCGAGACTTAAACGAGAGGAGCAAGAGGAGCAATTGGGGAAGAAAAAAGGAAAAAAAAATAGCATTTGCCATATCTTCTTAAAATATGGAGCTCTACCTCGTGATTATCACTACTCTCGCCATCAGCACCACCCATATACTGTCGATCGAAAAAGACTCTGGGACCTTAGTATTCAAATATATATATATATATATATATATATATATATATATATTACCACGATCCCGAATCATACAAAGACGCGTTGAAATGATTCTAGTTTCCAGAGCCATTTTCCTTGAATACCCCTCGTGGTGTAATAACGAGCTGGCGAGGCAGAAAAATCGTTGCTTTTCAGTGAGAATTACTCAAAAATTTGACCGATAACCACATCTAGCAGTGCGCGAATGATCCGATGGGTTTACATTCGACTGAGAGTATCTAAAAGTCCTTTGGACGTCTGTGAACGTTTTTGGTTGGTACAGAAATAACATTCCCCCAAATTAGTGGGCACGCACTTTTCCCCTCCTTTTTGAGGTTCTAGTTACCACTCAAATTGATTCCAGACGCGTGCCATGAAAAAAAAAATTTCATTCTGCAGTAACCCAAATGTCAAAAGTTCTGTAGAACCTCTCATATACTCAATTGAATATATCATACTTTTGAGCATGTGCACTTTCGAGCTCCGTTTGAATACGAAGTTACATCGAAAGATTTTGATGGAAAAATTTGAGATGGTGTAGTAACGAAGATAGAAATTTGACAAAGTTGAGTGCGATTCATATATAAGGACGCTCCGATGTAACTAACAGCGTCGGGGAGAGCCCGATAGTGTGTATGTACTCTCCCCCTGAAAAGTAATCCAAACGCCGCACAGTTGGGCCGAAAACGGGAATTACCAAAGGAATCGCCTTTACGCGAATTCTTAACCGATTGACATGACTCAAGAGAAATTCTCTTCATTCTTTGATGCAATCACAGCTGTGTCTGCGCGAAATTTCATCAGAGCTTTTCCGGTGCCTCAGGATCATGATGAGCGCAAATGTGAAAGGATGACAGCTGACGAGTATTTGAATTGGTTCACTAGTGGTCCATTCATGACCGAATGGATGCCACGTCGTATCAGTAATGACTGGAAAGCATATTCGAAAGATTAGGAAACTTCCTCGAATGATTTTCGAAAGCCCCCTTGCCTGAAACCTTTCTTGGTCGGTAATATCATAAATATTATTTCTACGCTCCTCTGCAATCACCAGAGTATTTTTCACATGAGCAAATATGAGAAATCGAGTTTTAGACGATCCACTACGATTTTACACGCATTCAGATCACGGATACGATGGAAATCTTGATCTAAAGCTAGGTATCGCGACTCCTGCAATGATGACAATCATTCTTATCTATGGTGCTATCGATTACCTGTCATTCGAGCCGAAGCAGAGCACTGTAGATTCTTGCAAACGTGCGACATTTTGCATTGATTCACATTTGCGCTCATCATGATCCTGAGGCACCGGAAGAGCTCTGATGAAATTCCACATAGATACAGCTGTCACTGCATCATAAAACGAAGAGAATTCCTTTTGAATCATGTCGATTGTTTAAGAATTAGCGTGAAGTTGATTTATTGGTAATTTTCGTTTTTGGCCCCACTGTGCACCGGACTAGCTGGAGACGAAACGCTATCCGCGATTGAAATCATTCTCCCACAACTTCGCCGTATCTTTTCCACCATCTCAAATCTTCTCATCAAAATCCTTCGATACAACTTCGTCTTTAAACGAAGTTCGAAGGTACACATACTCAAAAATAATATACGTTTAATTGAGTATGTGTGGAGACCAGGACATAAACTGGTATTTCAAAGGCATTGCTCTGTACAGCCAAACATCTCACATGCATAACAAAATTCGAGTCTGCCGCCAGAGCGCACACACACACGCACACACATATATATATATATATATACACAATGTGACCACGACATTTCTGACAAAACATATGATCGGGTGAAGCCCAGAATATTAATTATAAGATCGCGATGGGGCGCTCGAGGCCAGGGCAGTGGAGGCGTGAATTTATAACTCTCGATTTCTGTGATAATAAACTGTTGAATTTATTCACTTTCCGTTTCACTACATATGATTATAGAAAGAAGGCGCGAGGGGAGTGAGGGGTGGGATCACGATGCGGAGAGATCAATTCGCGAAGAAAATGCAATGGAGTTCGCGACACTCGAAATCGCGAGTTTGAGCTAGGCTTACAATAATTAGCCTGCTCGGCGGTCGGAGGTCAACTGTCGGTTCGCCGAAGCGAGATCGCCGTCGAGGCCGAGAGGGACTGAGGGAGAGCAATGTTGTCAAGTTTCTAGGAATTTAGAATGTACCAATCAGCAGGCATTGAAATCATACGATTTCAAGGAGAGAAAAATCCATTGCTCTGCCTTGGCTCTCTCATTCTTGAAAGCTCTAGAAATATATCCGAATACAACGACTTTCCCGAACATTCCGCCTCCTTTGCTTGCTCATAGCAAGCAACAAAAAGTGGAATTCCCACTTCATGAAATTATCAACTTGATCTTGAACCAGGTGAATTTTGAGGACGAAATATTGAAAAAACTCAATGTTCCTGGCAAAAACATTCAAAATTTCACAACCGTGATTGAATACGAAACAGAAAAAACAGAGTCGTCAACCTGAATACATTACCACATAATCATAGAAGAAAACTGAATGATTGACGCCTCAACTGATCATGAATGATCTTACGAATGATTTTACCCGACAGTGGCCGGTAATACTGAAAAAAGTGAAACTCTCAACATTTGAAATTCAATAGATCAATAAAAAAGAATTTAATCAAGCTCCACGCGTCAATAAAATCTCAATAAAAATGAGCATTCTACTTCAATATTTCTCAACATGATAAAATCAAACTCAAATGGTTAAGCTGATCAATTTGAACAAACAACATCACGCATAGTGATCAGCTACCAACGCAACAATCAAAAACAAAATCAATCAACAAAAAAAATATTGCACGAGACACACTTTGTCTCAAAATTGACAACAGTCAAACAACATAGTAAATAAGTCCAAGTTTTGGACATGATTAAATGATACGAACTCAATTATTTGGAAGTTGTAGGCTTGAAATGACTCTAAGTTAGAAAAAAATAGTAGTTGAAGGTGAAAAAACAATTTTAATCCCTTCTACGCGTTGATTTTGCAATGATTCCACTTGACAAATACGCTATTATGACTCTAATGAAGCTCTACGAAAACAATTACACAAAATTGGGGCAAAGCGAACGACATATGATTGGCGGGTGTCGCGGAACGAGAAAGAAAGTGTGTAGTGAAGTGTCGAGATTACGCGGTCATCTTTTTATGATTCTTCTTGTTGTTCCTTGGCTTCTTCTTCGGGTTGACCAGAGGGCTCCCGGGCCTCTTCCCCAGGATCTACGGGTAGCTTGATGATCTTGCAGAGTGCCCGACGAAGTGTTGTGGTGGCGGTCCTGAGATCGACTACGCGCACCAATCCGTCAGCTCCTGGATGAACGGCAGTGACCCTTGCCATGGACCATTTTGTAGGTGGCGTAAGCTCGTCCTTCACCAACACGAGATCTCCCACTCGGAGTTGCTCTTGTACTGCTAGCCATTTGGACCTCAGTTGATAATGATGTATGACTTCTCTACGCCATCGATTCCAAAAATCATCCCTCATGCGTTGTATGGCTCTCCACCTGCACTGAGGAGACTGTGTTACTTCTGCATCGTTATATGGTTCAGGTAAGGCAGTCATAGATCTACCAATGAGCGAATGTCCCGGAGTGAGGGCAACCAAATCAGTTCCTCCAGGTGACAAAGGGCAAAGCGGTCTAGAATTTAGGCATGCTTTGATTTGAGAACTAAGAATTTGCAATTCTTCAAAAAAGAACTCAGAGTCACCCACTACTCGCTTCAGATGCATGATGTTTGAATGAGCGCACCGCGACCTCCCATAAACCTCCAAAGTGAGGTGCGCGAGGCGGTGAAAAGTACCAAGTGAAAACTCCCTCTTTAGCTAATTCTTCACTTAGTTGTATTGAAAATGCCGATGTTTGGTCGAATAATTGTCGAAGCTCTCTTATAGCACCTACAAAGTTTTTGGCGTTGTCGCAATATATATCTGTGCATTTACCTCGTCTCCGAATCTATGAACTGCGGCTAACAATGCTGGAGCGGTGAGATCTGAAACGGTTTCAACGTGAGTGGCTCGCGTGAACATGCAAACGAAAATGCGAGAGTATCCCTTTGTGGTTTTAGCACCTCTTCCACGAGAAAATAGGACAGATATTGGTCCTGCATAATCGATGCCACAAGCTTGGAAGGCATACTTTGGAGTAACTCTATCCGCTGGTAATGGGGCCATTCGGTGTATGAGTGGTCTACTACCATACCGAGTACATTCCCCACAATTACGATAAACCTTTTGAACTACATGTTGCACTCGAGGTATCCACGCCCATCTATATGAGTCACTCAACATAAGCTGAACTCCCCCATGTAACAAATCTCTGTGTAACTCCTCGACCAAACGTTGAACAAAGATGCTTCTACTCGACGAAATAACTGGATGAATTTCGTTGTAAGACAAGTTTGTATTTTGAAGGCATCCACCAACTCTCAAAACCCCACGAGCATCTAAAAATGGTAGCAATCTTCGGATGTCACTTTTCTTCGACAAGTTTTTCCCTTTCTCTAAATCTGAGATTTCTTCAGCAAAGTGCTGCCTTTGAATGGACTTGAACAATGCAACTTTAGCTGCGTTCAAATCTATAGGACTCAAGAAGGATTTGCGACGATCTTCAGAATTGCGCGAAGCATTGAATTTCCATCGAAATATATATGCAACGATGCGAACTATTTTTGAAACAGAACTGACATGCTTTTGGAGGTGTTCTAAAACTGGTGACGATTCCTCAACCAAATGAGCAAGTGCTTCTGCGCACACGGGTTCTGACGAAACTTTAGGCCATTCATCCTTCGATTGAGTTATCCAATTAGGACCATACCACCAAATTTTCAAATTTAAAAGTTCTTTTGCAGTCACCCCCCGGGTTGCGCGATCGGCGCAATTTTCTTCTGAACAAACATAATATTTTCTTGCGCAATAGTCCAACTTTCTTTAGTACCCGGATCTAGTTTCCGAACAATTGAATGAACGAGCCAACAATCCCATTCATTCACAGGACACTCTAGATCTCGAAGACCTTGAATAGATTCTTCTGCTTGGTTCATAATTGTAACAAAAGCTTGAGCGGATTTTCTGGTAATTGGGGCTAAATCGATCAATTCGTTCAAGTGCGTGCTCAATCTCAACCCAGAGTTATCGTAACGTCGACATAATTTATTCCAAGCAATTGGAAAGCTTGTAGTACGTGTTTTGACGCCTTCCATCATTTTTTCTGCGTCACCCTCAACTGCATTGAGCAAATGGTTCAATTTAGCAGACGATGATAAATCAGGATTTTCCCCAATAACCGATGTAAAACGCTCCTTGAAATATTCCCAATCAGCTTGTTTACCAGAAAAGGGACTAGGCGGTTAAGCATGGTGAAGTGGACCTTGTCAGGTATGGCCCCGAAAATATTTTTCCCCACTTTCTAACCCCAAATTATGACAAAAGCAAAGGTTTGTAGGTCCCAAAGTGACCCCTGTTTTCTACGGCACCCTAGGAATCCTCTAAAAAACCCTCGAAATCGATGTTCCTTCTATCAAATCGCATTCTGACGCATTTCAACGAATCAATCTGAAATTTTTTTGACATATTCTTGAAACTCCATCAAATAGAAGAAAGATGTTTGCATACTGACAACTTTGGATTTAGGCCCCGAAAAAAATTCTTGAATATTGAAAAACGATTTTTCTCATAGAGGTTGGGGATTAGCACGGAATTTGAACATTCCACCGTGTTTGTCAGGTTATTTTACATCGAAATCTGCTTAGAAGCATATAACTTTAGGTGGTGGAACATGGTCAAAAATGCAAAAAACCATTTTCAAAGCAAATTTTGAGTCAGTAATTTGCATCTTCTGCGCATGCGCGTCCTCCTACATCTCTGAAAGTATTCTTAATCGATAGCTGACGCAATTTCCTTCAAAATGACCCCTTGAGGAGGTCGATTTGATGCAGTAAAACCTGAGATCTAGCTGGTCCAAGAAATGAAAAAATCCAAGGTATCAAATCCGTGAAGCCGTGGCTCCTTCAATGGGCCCGAAAAGTGCGAATTTTGAGTCGGACTGTTTCAAACATGTAAACATGTGTTTTCGATGTAATTTTTGACGTAGAAACCGAATCCGTGGTCAGTTTTGTTCCAAACCTTCAAGATTTTTGATGATTTCCAAAAAACCGACCGGAGGGTGTACGGCCATTTCCAGCCTTTTTCTACACATTTGAGATGTATGTTGAGTATAGGCAAAAGTTTGAACTTGATACTAGAGGATGGAAGTACGTTTTTCTTTGTATTTTGACCAGCTGAAGACGATGCTGATGGTTTTGAGGCACAGGAATAACTCGAGAGAGAGATATGAGATGCATGATGCAGTTCTCTCTGATAAGATCATAAAACCAAATATAGCTCCATCAGTCCAAATCTGACTCCCAACTTATTCCTAAGCCTCGGAATCATCGGCATCATCATCAGCTGGTCAAAATACCAAGAAAAACATACTTGCATCTTTTACGCGACAAGTCCAAACCTTTGCCTATACCCAACATACATCTCAAATGTGTAGAAAAAGGCTGGAAATGGCCGTACACCCTCCGGTCGGTTTTTTGGAAATCATCAAAAATCTTGGAGGTTTGGAACAAAACTGACCACGGATTCGGTTTCTACGTCAAAAATTACATCGAAAACACATGTTCACATGTTTGAAACAGTCCGACTCAAAATTCGCACTTTTCGGGCCCATTGAAGGAGCCACGGCTTCACGGATTTGATACCTTGGATTTTTTCATTTCTTGGACCAGCTAGATCTCAGGTTTTACTGCATCTAATCGACCTCCTCAAGGGGTCATTTTGAAGGAAATTGCGTCAGCTATCGATTAAGAATACTTTCAGAGATGTAGGAGGACGCGCATGCGCAGAAGATGCAAATTACTGACTCAAAATTTGCTTTGAAAATGGTTTTTTGCATTTTTGACCATGTTCCACCACCTAAAGTTATATGCTTCTAAGCAGATTTCGATGTAAAATAACCTGACAAACACGGTGGAATGTTCAAATTCCGTGCTAATCCCCAACCTCTATGAGAAAAATCGTTTTTCAATATTCAAGAATTTTTTTCGGGGCCTAAATCCAAAGTTGTCAGTATGCAAACATCTTTCTTCTATTTGATGGAGTTTCAAGAATATGTCAAAAAAATTTCAGATTGATTCGTTGAAATGCGTCAGAATGCGATTTGATAGAAGGAACATCGATTTCGAGGGTTTTTTAGAGGATTCCTAGGGTGCCGTAGAAAACAGGGGTCACTTTGGGACCTACAAACCTTTGCTTTTGTCATAATTTGGGGTTAGAAAGTGGGGAAAAATATTTTCGGGGCCATACCTGACAAGGTCCACTTCACCATGCTTAACCGCCTAGTCCCTTTAGGCGGTTCAAGTCTAGGAATGGACTGCAATTCCGATGACGCACGTATAAGTTGCTGCGCATCAAAATGTTTATATGGGTAGAAATTTTGATTTTGAGGATTGTTCGGATATGTGCGAGTATTTCCTTGTAGCTCGAAATATTTGAGTATTTTTTTGACTCTCGAATGTTCGAGAAAGTGAGCTGCGACGAACAGAGCGATGACCCCGTGCACATAACTTTATATATATATATATTTTTTTTTTCCAGTCAGATGATCGGTTGACATTCCGCCTATTGGTGCATTTAAATATGAAATTGGGCAACGTCGCATCTTGTCTCGCACCTTTGCCGTTGTCGATCACTCTGAAGCAATTATTCGTCAGTTGACCATGGATCGGCGAGACAGCAAGTTTGGCTGATCTCGCGCCCACGATTCGCGCCGCGAGCTCCCGCCGAAATTCATCTAGCAATTGTTTTCTCCGCGACTAATTCACCCCTCACCTCTCTCCGCGTCTTATCTTTGTTACACTATTGTTATCACACAAGTTTTGTGATTAAAGTGCTATTTATTCTCAATGAAACCGAGTGTACTTATAATTTCATGATAAGCTTCCACTGCCCCTTCGTTTTGAGCGCCCCATCCCACCTCTCAATCACTTCATTTATTGGGCAAGTATTTTTTGAAGAATTATTTATTCACCTCGCGATCAAGGATGATTGCCTGAATGGACTGACGCGTGGACTGAGCCTCGCGCTGAACCATGAACTAAAACCATGTTCAGACAGTGATTCTTCTGGTATCGTTAATTCAGCAATCTTATCTAGTAAATCAGATTTCAAAATTGGATAATTTCGTTCGATCTCTAAAAACCCTAATTTAGTAAAATATTCTTCATCCTCCGATTTATCCTTATTCTGTTGAGAATTCAAATCATTTTGGCAAAATCCATCCCAATATCTTTCTAATAACTCCAAGCGAGTTTTGAGAAAATCCACAGTAATGTTTTCTTTGCCGTTTTTGGCAGTATTTGTGTCAAAATTACGAATGCAAACCACAAGTTGCGATTGCCGATTGAGAAGAAGTTCAGCAGCCATGATTTTTATACTACTTATCATAGTTAGAACAAATGTTTAAAAAATCATTAAAATTTCAAACTCAGTCTGAAATATAAAACCCACACAACAACACAAAACCCACTAAATAAAACGCACACTAACGCGCGAGACTAGAACCCCAATCAAAATGTGAAAATTCTCCCAACAGGAGAATAGTTGAGACGGATCAGCTGTTCGACCAACGCAGATATATTAGAGCGTTGGGTCGACCGATCTTCCCCATCGAATTACAAAAAGTGATCGATCGCGTCTATCTTTTGCTACAGCATGACCCTAATGCTCCAAACATATACCACTCAACACTAATACGAACACAATTAAAAGAGAGTCGCGAGTTCCACTCCATTCGACTCCCGAACGTGACCACCGAGAAGATATTTTGATGGAGTATAATTATATTAGCTATGATATGCTACGAGCCGTGCGAACGCCGAATACATGCTCCGCATATCCATCAGCTGGCTCGCAGCTGAGCGAACGAAATTCATAAGTGTGAGTGAGACCGCACTATACATGCATATTAGTAAAGGGAACGATACGCTCACCAATTACTCCGCGATGACTGCGTTGCGCGACAGCCACCTTATCCCCACTCCTTTGTAGTGCGCGCTCTTCCAACTGAGCGCGCGGCCCGCAGTGGCGATGAAGATGAAACAAGTTGGCGGAGAAGGCAGCGGTGGCGGGGAGCGACGTCGACGTGACGTAGCTCCGGCTAGCAGCAGGTGATGGCACGATGCGCGGGATAATATCCGGAAGCGCGGATGAAAAATTCCACGCGGCTTACCCTGCTGCAGCTTGACGTGGAGATGTTCACCAGCTGGTCGTCCCGATGCCGTGTTGCTGCTTGCTGCGGGGCCGGGGATGTTTGCACCTCGTAGACTCCGGTGCTGCACCAAGCCAGTACTTGAAGCCCAAATTGCCTCTTTGATGATTTAGCTCGCGTCGAACACAATGTCCAACGGCCACGAGCTCCTTTCTCTCCGCGCACTCACATCACTTCCACTCGCGCGACGAGATTCACTCGAAACGCAGCGATGCCACTATTGAAAAACCACGGAACCGAACTTAGAGCCCCAACCACGCTCTGCTACCAAAATCATTGGGTGAAGCCCAGAATATTAATTATAAGATCGCGATGGGGCGCTCGAGGCCAGGGCAGTGGAAGCGTAAATTTATAACTCTCGATCTCTGTGATAATAAACTGTTGAATTTATCCACTTCCCGTTTCACTACATATGATTATAGAAAAAATGCGCGAGGAAAGTGAGGGGTGAAATCGTGACGCGGAGGGTTCAATTTGCGAAGAAAATGCGATGGAGCTTGCGGCACTTGAAATCGCGAGTTTGAGCTAGGCTCACAATAATAAGCCTGCTCGGCGGTCGGTAGTCAACTGCCGGTTCGCCGAAGCGAGATCGCCGTCGAGGCCGAGAGGGACTGAGGGAAAGCAATGTTGCCAAATTTCTAGGAATTTAGGATGTACCAATCAGCAGGCATTGGAATCATACGATTTTGAGGAGAGAGAAGTTCATTGCTCTGCGTTGGCTCTCTCATTCTCGGAAGCTCTAGAAATATATCCGAATACAACGACTTTCCCGAACAACGTACATGCACAAGCACACGACATGGGAATAACCTCTAAATATTTTGAGAAATATCGTGGTCACGTGGTATAAGTAAATAGTTGGGAATATATATCATATACTATAGAGAATATGCTGTGGGAGCAAGTCCGGTTCTACGTTGCAGGGTCCTATCCGGAGGTGAACTCGCGTAAGATACGAGCAAGCTTGCCTCCCAACAGGGTGAGAGTTGAAAGGGCACCTGAAGCTAGCGAACACTCACAAATCGGTCCCAGACCAATTTCACTTTTTATTACTTTCCCATTATTGATTTATCACCAAAGAAAGAAATCGATTAATGGTCATGGACCCGAAATACAATAGTTTTCGCTAGCGGAAGTTTACGCTAGCGAACACGAGGCCGGAGATAGGTCTTACGGCAATGTGCAATAGCTCATCTTACATTAATTTTTCAATACTCTCAGGATATGTCCCCAAGATCTGCGTGTGATATGATTCAGCTGGAATACGATGGTTTTCGCTATCGTAAGCTTACGCTAGCGAACACCATATATAGGCGAAGCTTGGAGGACACTCAGAACTACACGAGATTTTATAATTCCTTTAATACTCTTGAAAGGTATAGTCGAAATAGTCCTAAGACCCAGAAGGAACCGATATTTGGGTCTAAGGCTGGACGAGAACTGGAGCAGGGTGAGATGAGAACTATATGGTAGGCTGAGCTACCTCTGTACAATGACGTGCGATTGTGATAATTCAATCGGATACGGAAACATGTGTCACGATAGGCTCGATACACTAGAGTCTTCAGAGATGATAAGGCAGTCGATAACGAATCAGTCAACTCGATCAGGGGACCGAAAACAGGGGAGACCCTGCTCAGGATCATTATACTTTCAGTTGAAACGTCACTGAGGGTTGAAGAGAGTCCCAATGGATCTGAAACACAGATCCATTGGGAAATCTTAGATCATAGTGGTCAGGTTCCACCGACAAGGTCCAGAGGATTTATTACCAGCCAGCATCCTCGGCTATGAGGCCCCGGAAAGGATAGGATCCTGCTTAGAGCTCTCATCCGCGCAGTTATGACGCCACTGAGGGTTGTGGAAAGTTCCAATGGATTCGTCACTCTACAGAACCTCAGATCAAATGGTTAGGTACCATCGGTGATGTCCGAGAAATTTATTACAAGTGAGCACCCTCGACTATGAGGCCCAAAACAGGGTGGAATTAAGCTTTGAGCCATGTTCCGCGCAGTAATGACGCTGCTGTGGGCTGTAGAATGTCCCAACGGACCCGAAACTCTAGGGAACTTCAGATGAAGCGGTCATGATTCATCGAAGATGTTCAAGAATTTTATTACCAGCCAGCACCATCGGCTATGAGGCCTCGGGTGGTATAGAATCCTGCTTAGAGCTTTCATCCGCGCAGTTATGAGGCCAGTGTGGGTTGTAGAAAGTTCCAATGAACCCAAAACTCTACAACACTGCGTATTGAGTAGTCATGTACCATTAAGCATGCCCAAACGATTTATTACCAGCCAGCAACCTCGGCTCTGAGGCCTCGAACGGAATAAAATCCTGCTCAGAGTTTTTATCCGCGCAGTCAAGATGTCACTGTGGGCTATAAAGAGTCCCGATAGATTAAAAACTCCACAGAGCCTCAGATCAAGTGCGCATGTACCATCGCACAGTGGGAAGAAAAATTGCAAGCTTGCACAATTATGCTTCCCTACTGATCAGGCGATATCAAGACTTTGCAAAAAGTCAAATTGTAGGTTTTTTCATGCAGAAGATGAATCCGTTCCCCTCGAGGGTCGCTCAGAACTCGTATGGTCGTGGCATCCATAAAAACACGAAAATCAGCTGAAAACACAGTATTAGCGGTTTAACTTTAAGGGAAAGCAATTTAATGCATTTTTCATGAGGAACAAAGTTGTTGTATTCTCCAAAACACATTCTTTGGTGCCCCCAGTGTTTCAAATAACCATATTTCTTGAGGTTTTTGTGGTTTTTGGGGCCTTTCCTGGGAGAATTTCGGAATTCCGACGACGGCAATCGAAAGAACACAAAATTTCACCCCAAAGTATGTATTGATATCATGGTCTAAGTTAACTCAGAGCAGTCAATTCATTCATACATACAATCTCTCTCCTAGTCGAAGTTCCTCGTTAACCACTAAGTACAATCCATCACTCTTAATCCATGATTTACAACCGGAATATCTGTTAGCCAATCATATAATCAGATCCTCGAAATCGTGTACCAAAATCATGATCCAAAATTTGCGTGTGACAGTCTTTGAAAGATCGAATCTGAGAGATATACAAGAGATCATCATTCACAATACAATAACTCCACAAGTTCACCGTATCACTTTTAGGGCATGATCCCAAATTCATATCTGATATTCTTCACACAAGTCATTCATCTAATCATATCTTTGAGATCATGCACTCAAAATATGAGTGAGAGAATGTGCCTTTCCATTTTCTCTTAAATAAAACCTCAGCACAATGTCACAACATATTCTTCGGCGAACAAAAATTCGAAGATCTATACTCATTCCACTCTAAAATGACTATTTGATAATACTGAAGGATCAAATGCACCACCACACCATTTTTACATTAAATACGTGTACAAAATCATCACATGTACTTCACGTGGGGGGTTCTATATCATTCAATCAAAGTTAGTCGAACATATTCCTACTCATCATCTCCATCAGTTAAGACAATAAGTTTGTTTAGCTCTGGTGACAAAATTCTCACTTCTTTCTCCTTCACCTTACGTGTTCTGGACAGAATGGGGTCTGAGAGCAAGAATATTCTGTTGAAGACATCTTCATTCGTCGCCAACCTGGTATGCGATGGGAAAAATGTCAAATGCGTCCTTAAGATACATGTTACTTCGATTTCAGTATAGATTTGAAATCTTCCCAGTGCCTCCCTTCAATCTCCCCCCCCTCCTCCTTGCGATGCAATTCAAAGTTATTGTAAAGTTTGAAAATGCAGAATTCGTAAGGAGATTCGGTCAAAATTACATTTGAGTTCATTCGCTGCGTTGTTTCACTCGAATCTATCCCGGTAAATTCCCAAGCCCGTTTGCTTGTCCGTAATCATGACAATCATTTCCGATGGGATATTGACAAGGGGAACACCAACATAGCGGGTCCTGGATCTTAATGAAACTTTGTGAGTCATCTCGTTTTGGTGCGAAATGAAGGTACTCGAAAGGATTTTGTCCAATGGGCCTTCCATTCCCCGATCCAACAACGGAGTATAGCATTGTCAATATACCGTCAACCGGGGTAACTTTGGAACACGGGGGTAACTTTGGAACAACTCATGAAGAAGTGATTATCACGCAGGCTGTGACGTAGGTTCGGGTGGGAAAGTTCGATAGAATAATACAGTATCGATGTTGAGATGAAATGTATATTCAGAATAACAAGTGAGTTGTGTATGAGTGGAGTGCTCGGTTGTCGAGCGGTCTGGCGCGGCGCGAGCGGGCGGTGGCTTATATGCCCACGGTCCGCCGCGTCGTGCCTGACCAAAATGTGCAAGTTCGGCAACTTACAACTCGGGCGATGCGCCTTTCGAGGTTCATCGCACTGTTGCGAAGCCGAACGAATGATGGTGCAAATGTGCATACATATGCACTATCGTTACACGTGTGATGTGCGGGACATCGTTGGCCTCAACGATGCTCCGTTTGTGTTATGCGTGTATTGTTACATATGTATATTTTCATTGAATTCATGTATTCATTTTATATATAGCCTCATCTCATTTCCATTATTCTTCATGGATGATTGGTTCTTCTTTCGGGTATATATAGATATCCACCCGTAATTCATTTTTCTCCATTGAATTTGCGTATTCATGATATAAATTTATGCCCTTGGCTAATCTCTTCATACATATAATCGTTGGTTTCTCCCTTGAATATGTGTATATATATGAATATCCACCTGTGATTAAATTACCTGTAAAGTTAGATTTTTATAGTGCGATATTTCATATCCATTACCATTCGTTATCCATGAATCTTATATCTATCTTTCGAGATTTATATCCTTGATGTATCTCTATATTTTTACAGCTAGGTCTCGATGTATTTCCTATGGGTTTCATGGTGATATGAGGAGGAACATGTGTGTATATGCATGTGATTTGATGAGTGAATGTATCGTTAATGTATGTTGGCTTATTCATTTGAGATTCCAGCCATTTGATGGTAACTTCTCGTACCAAGTGCGATAACGAAGTGTTGACTCAGCATTCCTTAGGGCTTTCTCTCTCTTTCTCCTCATCACTTGGTCAGTCCCAGAGCTGCATTCGTAGCTCCTTTGCCTCAGTCTGCTCGTCGAGATCGTTGAAATCGCGACCCTGCGCATATTCCGAGATTGTTTCCAGATTTTTCCAAATTGTGATTAGGTTTTCCCAAGAGCTGTGTGATGATGTATAGTTTTAGTGTATAGTGTATAGTGTATCCCGTGTTGGTGTTTTGGTTGATCATTTCTCCCTGGTCGGGCGGGTAGAAAGCTGCCTGCGTTCCTGATCCTCGTCGTCGTCGACTCTTCTAGGTGAGCAGTCGCCTTTCTCTCTTTCTCGAGCATGAATTTGCTCTATTGAGCGTCCGACGGTAAAGCTATCCGTCGGCGTGGAGTCGACTTTCTGTACTTTTCCAGACCAGTTATTTTCGTGAATCACGTGTGTATGTATGTGGATGATTGTGTGTGGTGTATGGTAGTCCTTCCTCTGTTCACGAAACCCTGAGAATTTACAATATTAGTGATGGGTTCATTCTTTCTATAAGCGATCTCAGATATATTCCATTCTAGCGCATGACTATTATAAGATTCACAACTAGTGCAACTTTTGAGGTTCGGTTTACATATATATATATATATATATATATATATATATATATACACAACTCATTCAAATATAATTAGTCAATGGTATGGCGGGTTGCAGGTCTGTAGGGAGTATAATTGATGGTCTCTAATCTCGTTCAGATGGTTTCAAGTGATAGGAGGGGGGGGTGTGCGGGGCGATTCGAGATTCTCCGGTGTATGGGTTTGTTGGGGATAGGGGGTGGTTCTGGTGGACAGGGGTGGTGGGGATGGGGGTGGTTCCGCTGATGGATTTTTTTTTTCTTTCCCGGGTTGAAAGTTTCCCTGAGCGTGAAGCTCTTACATTCTAATGTTTATGCATGAGATTTTGGAAATTCTCTAGTGAAGAGGTGGGGTGAATTTGGTGTACCTGCGAGATGTTTGTTCAGATGACTGGGCCCCTGGTCGGACTGGCCTGGTATGGGTTAATCACAGTGTTGTCTAGGGAAGGAGGAGGGGTGGGGCAAAATGGAATGGTTGTGAATTTGTGCCGTATGCGCGCAGAACCCTATCCTAAGCTATTGCCTTGTGCTTCCGTCAATATTCCTTTATGATCTGGGTGAGTTCTCGATCTTGCTTGAACGAATGGCTCGAAAATTTCACGCTGTTCCGTGTGATGGTGCGGGAAATTCTGGAGACATGACACAATTTTAAGATTTCTTTGATTATATGAATGGCTCAAAAATTTTCACGCTATTCCGTGTGATAGTGCGAGAAATTTTTGAGGCATGAACAGATGAAGTGTAGTCCAGCGTTCAATGATTTCGACTAAAATTATGTAATATTCTAATACCTTATTATCTTATAATCTTACAATCTATAGCTTACTGTCTACATCATCTTCAGTGGTGATTTCTTCGGTCTTCACACGCCCGTTGTTCTGCTGCTCGATTTTCCCTCGTGTTGTTGTGACACTTTGCGTGACTGTTGGCCTTCTCGTGTGTGGGGAATTTGTTTGCTCATTTTGGTTTGATGGCGGCTCTTGTCTCGTCGTATGTGAGTCCTTTCTGCCGTCTGTATGTTCAAGGGAGATGGGACGTCTTCCCGTCCCTCATCTTCTTCGTTTTTAGCGCATAACAAAATAAGTGCAATTCGGTAAATAATTGGTAAAATGCCCATTGTGGTAAGTATTTTCCAAATAAATAGTGATGATCCGAGGATACCGACCGTTGCTGCGCCTATAATAGGTAACCTGTTTTCTATCTTCTTTACTCTACCGGCGATGGACTTATACTTCCCAATGTTTCTGGCTTTGGTGATGATTTCTTTCAGGCTTTTTCCTATCTTAAGGGCGTCGGCCTGGGTCAGCGTCGGTGATTGGTTATCCTCCAGCACCTCTGATTCTAGAATTTGGTTGATTTCGTGTACATCCCCAGTGCTGCTATTGGTAGTCTGGATGATATGAGGTATGTTCAACTCGTAATTCTGAAAAATTATCGATGCGGTGATTAATGAGATTTCTCTAGATGCTAATAAACGTGCGTTGCGTGTGATTGCTGTGCAGCCTGGTGAAAGCTCCACGATCCCAGTCCCTTTTATTGTTGAGGTGGTGTGTTCGCTCCTGCGACACTGTATAAGAATTTGTTCTTCTTCGTTGGTTGAGTATATCCAAGAGTTGGGTTCGTGCAGTTTCATCCAGAATGTCTCATGAACTTTGATGAGTCGCACATCGCATCTAGAAATATTTGTAATATTTTGATTAAGAGCAATAATGATTTCGCATGGGGCTGAAGGTGGGATGTCTCGAACTGGTGCCGTATCTCTGCAGAATAGCAGGTCCTTGAGGTGTTTGCATCTATCGAGATCATTCTGGTGCAGTGAGATATATTTATTGGTTTTGGCCTCGATTGCAAAATAATGCCACCTTTGCCATATATAAGCAAAGATGTTCAATGATGAGTTCTGGAAATTTTGTTTCACTAGAACAGGTGAAGCTTTGTATAACGTGTAGTCGGCCAAATCTAATAGTGGGATGGTGATGATGTAAACTGAATTTTTGTTGATCATTGAGACTGAAACGTCTGTGATTTTCCCTAGGTCTATCATCGGCTCGCCATCCTCCGCTTGGGGAAAAGCAGCGTCGGGAACAGCGTTCTCGACCAAGGATTTGGTATTCTGAATTATTTCCGGAGACAGCAGCATGGGATGGACGCTTCCCTGTATTGCAAAGGTGAGAATTCCAATCAGCATATTTGTATCGATTTCGAAGATTAGGGTATTTTCCCCCAGGAGCTCAACTGCATTGTGCAGAACCACCGCCGATTTTATATCCTGGACTTTGGCCCTCAGGTGATCGGTTGTTGTTTCTAGTCTCTGTAATTTTTCCGAATTCTTTCCAAGTTCGATTTCGATGATTTCTGTCTGCTTTGCAAGCAGTTTTGCAACTTTCCTAGTATCATTTGATTGAATCTCTATTATTTCTTCGATTTCTTCTTCGGTATCCTCATCGAGGGTACCAAATGAGTACTTACTACCTGCTCCAATGAATGGGAGTAAAGACCTGCGCGTTCGATTGCCCTGACTGACTCTATTTTGTTTCAACAGGTCGAGGATCCGCCTGACATCTGTCCTCGATTCGTTCAGTTGGAGATGCAAGTTTGCCAGACGTGATTTGGACTCTGAATGGTCACACAGCTTTGTGATGGATTGCCACGCCTCTTCCAAGGTTTCGCCCGTTCTGCTGAACCTGTCGAGATCCAACTTCTGGATTGTTTGCAGTCAATTGATGTTGTTGATGAGGGCCCTATGTTCTCCACAACGACTCCTGGTGCGTGGTCCAATCCCTTGATGTATCGAGGAAGATTGTCATTTGGCACCGGCCTGTAAGTATATTTTTCATTTCAAATCAGTAGAACGTGATCGATATCTCCACTTATTTTGTTATACACGATTGACTCCCTCAATCCGGATTTTACGACTCGTCCTCCTTCGGTGGAGGTGCTCTCAAAGAACATACCCTTTTTATCTTGTCAATATGAATATGATGACTGTATAGCTTCTGATTGTAAGAATGGTGATGCGCTCATGATGTATACGAGATTCTCCCGGTATTTGAATGGGTGATCGTTGACCGACTTTATTCTCGCAAACGGTGTAGGTTCTTCCCCTTCTGGGATAGCTCAAGGAGGTTTCTCACGAGGCGGACGAACGTTGCTGACCAGGCATTTTTCGAACGCGTTTGTGTGTGAGTGCGGTCGTTGTTGTAAATCTGCTACTGCCTCATCAGCGGAAGAGCTATCTGATTCTACTCGTGATCCCACGTTTCTGTTGAGTTCGTCGCCGCTGACAGATTCTTCACCCTTGTTTTGAGTTTCTGCCCCATCGCGATTCAGATTTGATGTTCTCCCATTTGTCAATGGGATGAGAGGCGTGTAGTGTCGTTGTGCTTCGTCCAAGTGCAAATGAATAACGGCGCCTGAACCGTGTTCCCAGAAATGGTAAAATTCTATCGAACCATTCGATTTTGATTGTGTACGCAGATTCTCGCGTCGTATTCGCGTGCAAAGACTTGTATACAGTTGTCATCCCCGTATTCGTTGTCTGACTCGAGTATTCTTTTAGCATCTGCAGGTATTGCACAAGATTCAATATGGCTTGAGTTTCTGAGTGTTCTGCGCAGAGTGAGAGGGTCTATGTTGAGATTACAGGTTATAATGAGCGAGTGGAATAAGCAGTTCCCTGTGGGTTGTGTCGAGATATCTGTTTCGTGGAAGAAATCTAAATGTGGTTCCGCACACTGCGTTTTCATATCGTAATTCATGGGAAAGTCAAAATCGTCCATTCTATCCGAATTCTCATTCAAGTCCCTCGGCACCTGTTCGGGTTTTGTCGAAACTGGTTCGGTCGCCTCGCGCTCGTGTGACGTGAACATGGGCCCGCTAACGGGTGGTTCGGTGTTTGCAGGCGCTTCATGTGTAATTGGAAGCTCATCGTATTCATAATGCTGACTCCCGTCGCTCTCGTGTTCCCTGTCGTCCCCCGAGATCGCGTCGTCTGATACATCCGTGCTTGCGTCGCGGATGTCCAGCATTGTGACATCTTTGCCCTCCCGAATCGTTTGTTTCCAGTGTAGTGTCTTATCGCGTTGCAAGATACCCGGAAGACGAGCTTTCCCAGTCAATTCCCTAGTTTCCCTCAGTCAGACGGACGGATCTTGCTCTAAGTCTAATCTACCGCACTCACTCTGACTCATACGTGCATGCAAATCTAGATTCAATTGAGATGTGGATTTTTCATTCAAATAATTAATATTTTGTAACTCATCCATAGGTGCTGCTGGCGATGCGGAGTTCATCGGTGCCGATGTTGGATGTTGCGGTGCGGGCTCTTCTGAACCCGCCTGGATCTCTGGTGTGCCGGTTGTGTTTCCACCCCCCGCGTCGTGTGTCGACGTTGTTGGTTCAAACGACTGCTGCACCGGGTGTAGTGTCATTTGGCGCAGCGGTAGCCGCCCTGCCTGCATGCGGCATCGATGACGTCTATCCGGCGTGCTACACGCACCTATAGCTTTCCTCCAGTTAGATTCTTTACGCATGTGCGTGAGCTTGGCATCGAGTTTTAGTTGACTCAGGATCTCTGATCCGTTACGACTCGTGTTATGGATTCCGCGCTCCGGAGACCGATTTTTTTATCTACGTGATCGCTTCACCCTCATGCGCCCCCGTTTTGTATCTACCCAATCCCCATCATCCGAACTTCCGCTACTCTCTTGAATTCCCTCACATATTTTCTTCTTCACTCTATCCGATTCTGATTCTTGGGAATCAGACCTTATTCGTTTTGATTTTCGTACCCCATCGATCCTATTTTTTTTTACTGCTCTCATGGCAAGAATGTGAAAAGGGGTCTCCTCGGTATCCGTGTTACCCTTATCCCATTCGAACCAGTTCGAGTCTGATGATTCATCAACATCGTCCGGAAAGAGTGACGTGAGCATAAAAATTCGACCTGGGGGATTATCTTCTCTACAAGTCGGGTCTGCTCGCTCTTGCTGGTTCGCGATAATGTAGAGTTCTTCGCGTGATTTCTCGGATAAATCTATCTCGCCTTCCCGGAGTATCGGATTGCAAGATAGAGCATCTGCTATGTTGTCTTTGCCCTTACAGAATTTGATTTCAAAGTCATAACCTTGGAGTTCGGCTTTGAGCCTGTTAAATTTCAAATCTACCTTTTCCAAGGTGTGAAAATGCTTCAGAGGTTCATGATCGGTGTAAACAGTGAAATGGCGACCCCATAGATAAGGTCTGAACTGATCTATCGCGAAGCATACGGCCAATAGTTCCTTCTGGTATGTCGGGTACTTTAGCTGAGAGCCTTTCATTTTTCTAGACGCGTAGCAGATCGGCCTGTCTTTTCCAGGCTCCCCTTAGGTGAGAATTGCTCCCACTGAATGGTCGCTTGCATCTGTGTGCACATAGAACCTTTTTAAAAAATCAGGTGCTGTTAGAATTGAATCGCTGCAAAGGGCATTTCGTGAAGTTTCAAAAGCTTTCTGCTATTCTGGGCCCCATTCCCATTTGGTACCATTTCGCGTGAGGTGAGTGAGAGGGTATGCGATTTCCGCGAATTCGTTAATGAACCTCCTATAGTAACCGACAAATCCGAGAAATTCTCTTACTTTTCGTACTGTCGTAGGCGCTGGGTATTTCCGACATGCCTCTATCTTGTCTGGGTTTGGTTTGAGCTGTCCATTCCCGACTATATGTCCGAGAACTCGCACCTCTCTTTTCAGGAACTGGCATTTCTTCGGCTCGATGGTTAGATTGGCTTCCGTGATTCTATCCATAAAATTTCTGAATTTTCTTTCATGATCTTTCAATGAATTCGCGAGAATCATCATATCGTCTAAATAAATTAGAACTTCCTCTGGTGTTGGACCGGAAAACGCGAGATACATCATTTCCATAAATGTGTCAGGACTCCCTTGGAGCCCCATCACCATTTTCGAATACTCATAATGCCCATCGATCCCGGAAAACGCAGTATACTGCGCGCTTTCCTCGTCCATTTCCACCTGGAAAAACCCACTTTTGAAGTCGCAAACGGTTATATATTTTGCTCCCGCGAGTCTCTCTAAAATATCGGGTGTTGAAGGGATGGGTTGGCAACTTCCGACGGTTTGTTCGTTCAGTTTTCGAAAATCTGATACGAATCGCCATCTCTTATTACCATCTTTATCGGGAGGCTTGGGCACGATCCAACAGTTTGCTGAGTAGGGAGATCTAGATGGACGAATAATACCCATTTGATAGGTTTATCCGTTCTCAATTTAATCTTATGTTTGATCAGATGTTGATGTAAGGGGCTCGCTATCTAGGGCAAATCTCCATGGATTTATGCTCAGCAAACGTCGCACGTGCTCAAGTTCCTCTTCTGTGCAACCTTCAGTGTCAACAATATTCATTAATTTCTGCACTCGTTCTTCGATCTCTTGCTGCGTACGCAGTATTCGAATTCGCCGCTCCGGCTGAACGTTCAATTTCCGTCGCATGTGCATTTTTTTAGTGTACAATTTCGTTTCGCTTTGCCGTCCCCACCGGCTCTGAAATCTACTGCATGAGGTTGAATTGTTTCGCAAGGAATAAGTTCGATGGTCGGTTCTGGAATTTCGACTGTATGTTCGCTCAAATTAGCGCATTCCGCGTAAACGTATCCATCGCGATTCTTTCCGACAAAATTTCCAGATGTACACCCTTAGCTAATTCCATTAGTGGAACCCAACCGATTTTAACATCATTGCTCGCTTTTACTCGGATTATTCTTCTTGTTTGTGGCGGTAACTCAGTTTTTTCACATGACTCGAATGGAATCGTGAATTTTTCAAACTTCAGAGTTTTACTTTTTGCATCTATAGCTCCACCATGTCTCAGTAGGAAATCCCATCCCAGCAGTGCATCTGTCTTTATCGGGAACCCATCAGACACGACGTGCATCTCGCAATCTAGTCCGTTTATCTTGATTTCGATTCTACTCAATGAGTCAATTTTTCCGTCAGTTACCCCTGTTACCGATAAAGTGTCATTCCGATCAATATCGACGCGAGGGTGTACTTTACTCTCTTTGATCACACAAACATCTGCTCCTGAGTCCACGTAAAATTGCGCACGAGCGTTTGAGATTTCCTCGCTCATGAGAGTGACGATTGGTGGCAACCGTCCGATTCTAAGGCATTTTATGGAAACAATTCTACGCTCACGTTTCTCTGATTCAACTTGGCCTACTGGCTGCCCGTCGCCTGAGGATGCCGGCGAGCAGCTTGTGAGTTTAAAGTATTTATGTTAGTTGGCTGATTCCCCTGAGAAGAGGATACATTGTTCGTTCTTGGACTGCCCTCTCGATTACCGTTCTGCTCAAGCGGCCTGCTGCTAGACGTCTCATTCTGATTCCGATCTTGCTCTTTCGCTCTGTTGAAATGGCTATTCAAATCTTGCAAGGTGATTTTATTGCTGCTAAAGTCCCAGAATATCTTTCTGCACGCCCGAACTGGATGCTCTTTATCGCAATATGTGCATTTAGAGCCCTGCCAACATTCGTTCTGTCTGTGGCCGTACCTATCACACTTTGGGCATGGTGTGCCTTGCATGTTTTGATACCTCCGCGCGTAGCCATTACCTCGAGGATTGTTCCGATGTGTTCGTTCCCGCTGTGTTTGAGATGCATTTTGAGTGTGTGATTGATTAGATTGTGATTGTGTTTGAGTATAGAGCATTCGCGTTTGTGTCGTATTCCCTGAGTTTCCCCGGATTCTCTTGTGTTCGCTATCGATCCTCCTCGCGTGCTGAATGGCTTGATCGAGGTCCTCTGGTTCCTCGAGTCTGACCAGAAGTTCAACCTCATTTCCAAGACAGAATAGGTATCTATCGTGAGCTGCTTTTGCTACGTCTTTACGTCGAAAATCTTTTTCAGCATCAGAGTATTCGGGTGAGAGACCAATCATGATATTATATTCATCCAAACGTGTTCGAATTCTCCTACCAAGGTCATCCGGTGTTTCGTTCGCGACTTTGCTGGTATTATTAATTTCGAACAGTATATCCTTGACCGAATCGGTAAGGCAATATCTCTCCATTATTGCTTTCAAAAATTCATCAACTGATTTGAAGTCCAACATTCTGTGATAGGAATCTGTTTTTGCTTTGCCCGTTAGTTTTTATTTAATCTGACCCATCACATAACACACGTCTGCCTCGCAAAGATTTTCAGGTACTGCCTCGTCTACTCCCTTGCAAAAGGATTGGAACAGTAAAGTCGAACCGTCAAAACTAGAAATTGCATTGTTTATTTTCGTATAGTCAGATTTCCGTAACTCTGACTTTCCCGTACTATGACGTTCCGAATGTGTCTCGTCTAAAAATCTCCGAGTTCCATAGAGTAGATCTTGAGTCTGAGGTTCATTTTGTGTCGTTTGCGCGAATGTTGTATTGAGTCCAGTTTGCGATGGGTATGAATGTGGTTGAGATTCACTAGAATGTGTCTGTGCTCTATGTGTATTGATTTGCGGTATTTGATTGATATGAATACTCCGTGTTGTTTCTGAGTTTGCCCTCACAATCGATGGTACGTGTGTTTGAGGATTGCTATTTCCACTCGGCGTTTGCAAATTGATTCCTTGATTAGACTCAATTCCTGATTGACTGTTGATTACATTTGGACTTGCTCGTGGAGAACAGATTGGTGTAGAATTTTGAGCGAACTGAGTATCGGGGTGTGGTGGGAAATTTTGTGTAATAGAATCTTGGGTGAGATGAAACCCGTTTTGCTGTGGATTGGTTCCGCCGATCCCTTGATTAGGAGGTGCGACTCTCTGATTCATAAGACATTCTATGATTTTTTTCAATTGACTCACTTCATTTTCCAGATAAACTATCATTTGCGCCTCCGGAGACGGAGATTCTATTCTTGGTGAAGGAATGGGTGCATATAATGGGTTGTACGTAGAGTGGTTTGATTGCGTGTGGAATGGTGTCTGTGAGTCATTCGAAACAGTTCCCGATGTGTGACTATCGGTATTATCCTCGAGATGCAGGTTTGGCGCGGATGCATTTAGCCTATTGATTCCACCAGGTGATAAGGATCCGGAATTTTCCTCCACTATCATGTCCTCATGTCGGTTTTCAGCTCGTCGTCGTAAACTAATATTCGGAACGGAGCGTAATAAGTGGCCTTGTCGGTTAATTCTCTCTCTCAGAGTATTTTTCCATGATTTGACTAAAGATGGCCTTGACGACATGTTTCCGTACAAAAGGGAAAGTCAGCGAGAGAACGAGATTAATATGAGATGGAGTAAAGTTACTCACTGGCTAGCAGCACGGCAGAATATGAGTGGTAAAGTTGCTGCAATCATCCTCCGGAAGTCTTCTTTGAGGGTTGCTGCGGCGATGTTCTGATGGTGGTGCACTCCACCTCGTCGTGCCGGCAGCTGCTACTCCTCTTGTTTCACTCACTCGCGGTTTAACTTCCGTCCACACCTAGCACCACTGTGACGTAGGTTCGGGTGGGAAAGTTCGATAGAATAATACAGTATCGATGTTGAAATGAAATGTATATTCAGAATAACAAGTGAGTTGTGTATGAGTGGAGTGCTCGGTTGTCGAGCGGTCTGGCGCGGCGCGAGCGGGCGGTGGCTTATATGCCCACGGTCCGCCACGTCGTGCCTGACCAAAATGTGCAAGCTCGGCAACTTACAACTCGGGCGATGCACTTTTCGAGGTTCATCGCACTGTTGCGAAGCCGAACGAATGATGGTGCAAATGTGCAAACATATGCACTATCGTTACAAGGCAGATGATCTTGAGACTTCAATACCGATTTCTCCTACTCGGGGCACGCATAAACAATATTTTGCACAAGCGCGGAGGCCTCCAACAGCTTTTAATCCGTTTAAAAGCTGACTTTTTCAGATAAATGTTTGTGACCTAGCAAACAGTCTCTCGGAAAAAGTGGTCTGGTTCTGACTTCAGCAGGTCGAATCCAAGGTACCGGAGCTAGATTTCACTTGATTGTACACTTGTTTGGACGAATCCATTGTTACATTGGAGTATTTTCACGAAGTTTCAGTTTTGTAGAGTAGAGACTGACAAGTACGTATTTTTTTCAGAAACTGAGGTAACTTTGGAACACTTCTCCATGTACTCTAAATCGCCTCCCAATTTCCATATCATCATCAAATTCTACTTACTTAAGTAGCCATTCATGAGAGCTTCAAAATGAGCCAAAGAACGTCTCATTTCGTCCCACGGAAGCCGAGTTTTGGCAGTTTTGTCAGAAACCGACAGTGAATGTATTTCCCTCCTCGAGAGTTAGCCGTGGTACAGACAGTGAGGTATGCCGAAGGTGTCTATGCTCGATCGTGGAAGTTGCATGCAACCAAATGGACTCTTACAACATGTCAATGGAAAGCTAAGACACTCAACTCTTAATTACTGATGGTGAAAATCGATTGCGTGACCTATTTTATGGATTAATTGATGGCATAAATAATGATAACAATTTTTATTCCAAAGGTACCCCAGTCCGTATCTAACTTTGGAACACGACTTTCAGCGCTCTTAGCTCCAACCAGAGATGTCCAAATGGGCCTTATAAGCACCTCAATCGAAAGTTGAGACTGTAAGCTTTCGTTTGACTACAATACAATGCGTTTCTGACGCAAGACGTACAAGTTTGGCGAAGTTTAAGGAAAGAAACGCGATTTTCGGTCCAAACTTACCCCGGTTGATGGTATCTGTATGTGCTACTTTTCAACATGGTCCTATATGGGCAATGCTAATCACGTCAGTTGAATCTGGAGATGAGAGTCCAATTAGACAGAACACTTTCGGATTCCTTCATTTCCCATAAAAACAAGATGACTCCAAAAGTTCCGTTGACATCCAGGACCCGCACGGTTGGTGTTCCCCTTGTCAGTGGCGCTTGGGTGACAGAGGAACTCGCTGAAATTCGATGTAACCAAGAATAAATTCCGTTGCAAACACTGGAAAATGTTAGTTATGATGCCACAAAGAAATTATCGAGGTTGAAAATCGAGGTAGGTGACCGAGTGAAGAGTTGTCGAGGGAAAAATAAGTAACAAACATTCAGATAATAGATATACGTGGGTACTCTGGACTATCCTTATTCTTTTTGGCTAAATTGCCAACGTTTCGCCGACCTTCATGTCGGCCTCTTCAGGGCTGTATGAAAGGTGAAGGTTTTACAACCAAGTCACAATTGAAAAGTAATTCGAATACAAGAAAATTACACTCACTATCTTAATCGTAGTATGACCAAGGACATTGCCACTTGTCAGATTCATGATGAAAATATAGGACTGCATGGGAAATCTAGGGAGGAATGTTAAGTGTTTCTTCAGAAAAGTTTTATGAGAGGAATTTTTTCTTTTTCTTCGTCGTGTATCAAATCACATGCAAGAAATGTGACAAGGTATACGTGAGTCAGACGGGTCACACAGAAAATCAGAAGTTTCGTAGAGAGTTTGCCGAGATGCTGTACATATATTGGTACAGCAATAACGTGAACAGAAAATTCAATCTTGATCGGCTGAAGTTCACGTACGAAAAATCGATTGATACTATCAAACTCTCCACGAAACACAAAAACACACACACACGCACACACCCTGGACACAATACACGCAATAGACACACAACGAATGAAATGGAAACCGGTGGAAGTCCCACAGCCCTACCCGATGTACCAGGAGAGCATATGCGCGCAGAGGCATTGCCCACCTCTCCAGCTAATAGTCACAACGGGGATTCCCCGACTATTAGCATAAGCGCACGGCGCACGAAAGCCTGTGCCACCTCTTTGCCTTTCGTGCAGTCCCGGTACAATCTCCGTCCCCGCGTTCACACTGCATCAAATTCAGGACGGTGAACGCTGCACAGGTGAAAAAGGCCGTAGCTGACTCGATCAATCACACATTGCTGGTCAATCACCGCCAAAGACTAGCGGGTCTGCAGTCTGCTGCGCCTTGGACCTGTGTGGCGTGCCGTATGTATACAATTTCTTCTTGCATAGGAATTCCTCTCATGAAACTTTTCTGAAGAAACAATTAACATTCTTGTCTAGATTTTGCCATGCAGTCCTATATTTCCATCATTTATCTGACAAGTGGCAATGTCCTTGGACATATGTCTAGAATTGAAATGGTGAGTGTAATTTTCTTGTATTTGAATTACTTATTAATTGTGACTCGGTTGTGAAACCTTCACGTTTTATACTGCCCTGATGAGGCCGACCTGGAGGTCGGCGAAACGTTGGCAATTCAGCCAGAATTAATAAGGATAGTCCAGAGTACCCACGAATTTTTATATCAAACCAAAATTCTCTGATCCGCCTGGACACAAGAAAGCATTCCTAAATATTATCACTGGCATTGGGGAACAAAATGCCTCCATCAACCAAGCGTTCTCGCTGCCATTCGATACCTCCGCCAACAACGTTAGGCAAAAACTGGAGGACAATTGCGTCGCGTCTTCGTCATCAGCAGACTGCAGACATGAGTATTACACCTTCTACTCAAATATTTACATATTACGCTCACCGCAATCATCATTTGCCCCCTCCCGATGAGGGCACCATTGTGCAATCTCTTCCTCGATTACGAAATTACTCTATGTCGAGATTTTATGTTGATATTACCAAAGTTTTCCACATAGACACGACGAACGAGTTTGTGAGCCTGGCAAAATCTTTGAAGTCACTAATAACAGCTAAAGCAAATCGTTCCTTTCTACTTCAATGTAGATATCATGATTTGCTCCCCCCACATATCGAGAATTCTAGTCGCTCATTCAATAACTACAATAGTAACCCTGCCGAAAAAACCAGCTGATTTCTCAGCTGAGAAATCAGCTGAGATCACAAGTGAATTCACAGCTGAGATTTCAGCTGAGATCACAGCTGATTTCCCATGCCAAATTCACAGCTGAATTCTCAGCTGTGATCTCAGCTGATATTTTAAAATTTATTGATTAAAAATAAATTCCTCTCCAAGCTTTCTAGGCTAATTTTCCATGTTCAGGTGGTTGAGTGTCGCAATTAGATTGAGAAAAACGTTTTTAAATCATCAAAAGTTTGCACTTACGGGGATTTGAACCTGGGCAGTGTTCCTATCTCGTACTGCAGGGTACTGCAGCGTGGTGGGGAAGAACTCTCCTCATTGGCGCTCTATAAACGCGCGCTATGCAGCGCGTTCAAACGAGCTGCTGGCGCGCGTCGCCTATACAGCGGGGTTGACGATTCACACTTAACGTGCAAAAGCAATGAAAAATCATTTGCAAAGGTATTTTTATGTATTTTTTGACGAGGAATCCGAATCCATCGACAGTTTTTTCGTGAACATTGATCATTGTCCAGGATTTTGGTGATTGGGGAATATGAGGATGATAGGATATTTTCATAAAAGAACCGACGTCTTTGAACATCCAGATATAAAAAATGATTCATTCTTCAAAGATAAATGAATGGAAAAAATTCTGAAAACGAGTTTTAATTATCGAGGGCAAAAAATTTTTTTGCACTTTTCCGAAAATACTTTCCAGGCATTTACATTAAAAGATGGATGAGGACATGTTTGTGTTAATCAAGGAGGTTATAAACTCAATTAACAATAATCAAAACCCAAGCCCCCCACGGGGGGCTGATGAACATATGTCACATTTGGTCGATGCCAGATAGATCGCCTGTTAGCGTAGTGGTAAACTCTTCGCTTGGTAATCAGAAGGTCGAAGGTTCGAATCCCGGGCGGACCAAATTTTTTTTTCATTCCACTTTTTTTTTTTTCTTTATCGAGTAATTGTCAAATCAAATAAGGTAAGTAAGTCCAAAATACATACCGCGAATAATATTTTCTTAACATTCTTGATTGTTAAAAAATTCGAATTCGTCGTGAGTTTTGCGTGGAGGATTTGTATATAGGAAAGTTTTCACCATAATTCCCTCCGAAATTAAAATCATTCATGTGAACACATACTTCCTTAGAATTTTTTTTGTTCATCGTTACCAGAAATCGATGAAAGTGTAGCTGCCCGTAATGGGAAAAATGACGAAGCACAGAGGCAGTCAATTGCAGCAACATTGCACGAGTACCCCGGGGGCAGCTGATGGAGGTAACGCGCTTCCACCACATGCGGAAGCACTTGTTCCAACTCTCGTGTGGATGAGTTTTTTATGCTAATTTCCGATGTTTGAATGCTCACAAAATGGCATGATAAGAATAGTATTCGCGCCTCGATCATGAGGTTCCCCGCTCTTGAACGATTACTTCGACCCTCGCCTGCGGCTCAGGACGGAGACCGATCGTTCAGAAGCGAGCTATAACCTCATAATCTCGGTGCAAAATCCACTGTTTTCATTCAAAAACGAGTGATTTGTGTCATGTATAACTTTGTTCTGAAAGTATTTCTCGCGTCCCAGAGAGCGTGCCCGTAATTTCCCCATCACAAGTATAATGAGAGAACTTTGTCCATAAGCTTACATGGACTTTTATAAAGTTGTGTAATGGTCACCCTTCTAGTGATCCTACCCTCTCCTAAAATTCAACATGCTTCATGTATGCGTATACAAGTGTGTGTGTGAGTCCGTGGCTAGTACGAATTGAATCGCGACCGCGCAGAGAGATAGAAGCCGCCCGGCCGGCATCACCACCGGACGGCGTGCTCACCCGCTTTGCAAAAGCTAAAATTTGTATTTAGGCCCAATTGGGGTAAGTTGGTCAAATCTGTGAGAGTGATTTGTCGTGTAAGTCTTGGTGGATATTTATAATTAATCACGCAATTTGCGGGATACAGCTGTTTGTGCAACCGGGAAATTAGTGCTGTAAACCACTGCGACCGACCAGCAACTACCTGACGAACTGCTCGTCATGTGGAACAACGTCGTCGTGCCATGAGTCGAATGTCACCTTCACGCACTGCCTGACCACTGTTTCATGCCTACGATAATGAACAATCAAACACTGGAGCTGCGTGCTGCCATGACATCTTCTCCAGGAGCTGCGAGCTGCCTATGACATCTTCTCCATGAGCTGCGACCTGCCTGACCAGTCAACTGAAATTACCGACTTTGTGGATTTTTGTCATCGTCTTGCATAGCGACCAAGCGGCATACAATTGATATATCCAGGGTGAGCACACGATTCGCGCGCGACGCGACATGGTCATGCATTGATAGATTGTCTTTAAACGAATAATTAGTCTCGACATAATGCGATTATTGTAGAGTGTGTACGAGTGTGAATGTTAAAGTATCGGAGCAAAGCTCGCTTTCATTGACTGTATTTTTTAACTGATTGATTGACTGTTTCGCATTTGTGATTTTTTAGATTCTGATATTATACAAGTATTTTTTATGAATTACATTTCTTTTTGTCAACCCTTCCTTGAACCTACATTTTATATGACTAGGCTTTTTTACAATGGCGCCCAACTAGAGGCGAGTGAAGCGATTTCTCATTAGTCAAAGTGAAATTTTTTTTTTCCTCTACATATAACAAATCGAGTGAAAAATCAGGGATAGAATCAAGCGTGCGTGTATGAGTGGCTCTATTAGCGGTTGATGTCTACTAATTATCTCTGTGTCTGTTCGTGACATGAAAATTTGCAACGATGGCGCCGCCCGTCGAGCACTCTCCGTCGAAGCTAATTCAAAAGGATGCGGAATTGGAACTCATGACGCAACAAGCAAGATCAACATCACAAGAGAACGAGATTCTGCGGCGACAGCTAGAGGAGCTTCAGCGCGAAAACTCTACAATGAGGCAGCAACTTTTGAATCCAGTCAACGCGGGTAATGCTCATGCGAATGTAAACAATGTTTCTGGTACGGCAGGCACTAGCGGTATACCAATACCCCAAAATATACAATCTTCAAGTCAAGCTTCTAATAACGTATATTCGATGGCCGGTGCCAGTTTTCAAAATGATACTCCAGTAAATTCAGATCTTATGCATGGTGTTTTGAACCATTTGCAAAACATGTACATTGATATTCGGCTTCCAACATTTGAGGGGGGGCGTGAAAACCCTTTGAAATTTTTAGAAGACATCGAAAAATATTTTGTTAGACGTAATACGCTTGAGAGACAAAAACTTATGGTTGTAGAGGGAGCGCTTACGGGTAAAGCCAAAATTTGGTTCGAAACTAGGATTGAACCATTCCAAACGTATGATTCGTTCAAAGATCAATTTAAACGCGAAATGTATGGTCTTGAAGTGCGTGCGAAGGAAAAAAACGATTGGGTCATGAAACGGTTTCGACTACAGGATAAATCATTATATGAGTATTTCATCAAGCAAAACAAGGGGACGAAATATTTCGCACCAGAAATGGATAAATTCGAAGTTAATTATAATATTATTCGCCAATTGCCGATAAACGTTCAAAAAACCCTTGCTACTATTGATTACGCTGACACTCAAAAAATTTTGGACGCGTTGAAACGAATTGATGACGCCCATCAAGATAGATATGATCAGGGTCAATCGCGAGACTATTCGCAGGCGAATCACATGCAGAGAAATTATGCCGATAGATCAGTCGACCGCCGAAATAGTTTAAATAATACATCACCGCGTCGTGATAGTCGCGATGGAAATTACTCGCGTGAGAATCACTACTCTCGAGAAGATTATGATGACCGTTGTCCTGAAAACTCACGTTTTTCTCGAATCCGCAATGAAAATTTCAGACCGCAAGCGCGTGGAGAAACCATGACCGCCCCATTAATCGCTCT
Source organism: Eretmocerus hayati (assembly GCA_029851415.1). NCBI lineage: Eukaryota > Metazoa > Arthropoda > Insecta > Hymenoptera > Aphelinidae > Eretmocerus > Eretmocerus hayati. The sequence continues at coordinate 49,283,305 of CM056744.1, forward strand.
CATTCAGTCGATCGATCCGACGTGGCGAATAACGGCCGTTCTGGCAACGGAGAGCCTCGGTATCCTTTGCGTCAGAACCAGAATCCATACCGAAAAAATTTCAATCAAAATAATGCTTCGAACAATTGGCGAGACAGAAACAGCTCTCTGACACGTGATCAGCGCTCGGGTGTTCGTCCGCAAGATCAACGACCGAACCAAACTCACGATCGTAGTCGCTCAGTTCCAAATCAAAACAATCGCGCGGGAAATATCAATAATATCGAAGTAGAGTTGCCGAATGATGATGATGAGCGTACTTCGCATAGCGACGACGATGTAACGGATGTTTCAGCGTATACCATTTGTACACGGAAACCGTCAGATTTTTTTGAAGAAATCGGTTGGGATATTGAAGGGCGAAATGATTTAGAGCATACGAAAAATCAAGGTGCTATAGTTAGTCCACGTATTTTAGCTTCTATTTTTGAGCAGAAATTTAGAATTTTGGTCGATACGGGGTGCGAAATCACATGCATTTCAGAATCATTTTTCGAATCCTTGACGAATATTCAAAAACTCGCTATTCTTCCGGTCACAAATTTGGTTATTCATGTCGCAATCGGCAAGAAAGGCACACGAATCACTAAGCAAACAAATGTTACAATCAAAATTGCTGAAGATGAGTATCGATCGACGTTGATGATAGTGCCCGGTTTGTCAACAGAAGTGATTGTGGGGGTAGATTGGCTGAAACAATATCGAGGCGCAGTTGATATCGAGTTTGAAACGATACGTTTGATGGGAAAATATCTGCCTAAAGACATTGTTTATTTTTCTGAGGTTGAGAAATCTGAGTGTGCTAGGATTCGGTGTGTTAGCATTCGTAAAATATCAGATGTTCCGGGGAGTATGCACGAGACTCAGGGGAATTATCAGTATGGAAAGTTTAGTCAGTACCGCGAGAATAAGGACAATTTTGAGGAAAAAGTAGAATCATACGTGGTACAACTTTCGCATTTGAGTCAAGAAAGAAAATTGATTGTCAAAGACCTGCTGTTAGATAACTGCGCGGCATTCTCGGATAAACCCGGTCGGACGCATGTATATGCTCACCGATTTAAAATGCGTGGAAATGTGCGCATCATGAGGCGGACGTATCCAATTCCTATTCATTTGAGACCTGCTACTAGACTGGAAATTGATAAAATGTATGACTGGGGGGTTATAGAGGACTCAATTAGCCCGCACTGTAATCCGTTAAGAATAGCTATTAAGAAAAACGGGGAAGTTCGTCCTTGTTTAGATGCGCGTTTACCGAATTTGGACATGGAAGATGACTATGAATCTGCTCCCCCGATGAAAGAAATCACTCAACGATTCCATGGCGTAAAGTATATGTCGACCTTTGACCTAGTGAAATCTTTTTGGCAAATTCCCCTAGACGAGTCATCACGTCCTTTTACTGCATTTCTGTTCGAAGGTCGTCTGCTACAATTTACAGTAATTCCGTTTGGTGCCAAAACAGCCGGAAGTGGCTTAATGCGAGCGTTGCGCCGTGCACTTCGAAAAATGTTGGATATAGTAGTCTTGTATCTTGATGATGAAATGATAGCTTCTTCATCGTTCTCCCAACACGTTTCACACTTGAGAATGTTCTTTCGTCTGATGATCGAGGCAGGATTTACACTACATTTTGAAAAATGCAATTTTTTTCAAACAACGGTTATGTTTTTAGGTTTGATTATCTCAAATGAAGGTATTCGTGCAGATCCGGAAAAACTCAAGGCAATCAAAGATTTTCCCAGGCCCGAAAATCTGCAGCAATTGCAAGGCTTTCTCAGTGTCTGCGGTTATTATCGTCGATTCAACGCTAAGCATGCTGATTATGTCGCACCATTCAGAAACTTGCTGATGAAGGGGAAACCGTGGCGCTGGACCGAAGAACATTCGATCGCGTTCGAACGGTTAAAATCTTGTTTCATTGAGACTGTCGCTCTTAGTCACTACGACCCAGACAATTCCTTCCGCGTACAGACTGACGCGAGTGATATTGGTATCAGCGGTATTTTGTACCAGCTCGATCGAGATAATGAACCGAGAATTATTGCACTTGTCAGTCGTTTATTAACGCAATGCGAATCTCGTTATACTTGTACAGAAAAGGAGCTCCTTGCAATTATATATTCCGTTACCAAATTCCGCATTTACTTGCTAGGAAAGCCGTTTGAAATTTTGACTGACCACCAAGCGCTCACATTCCTAATGACGACACCTTTCCATACTGCCCGATTAATGAGATGGGCTCTGTGCTTGCAAGAATATGCGTTCACTATATCGCATTGTCGAGGGTCTGATAACATCGTTGCTGACTTTTTTAGCCGTAATTTTCCAGGAAAATCTCTCAATGATTCTAATTACGTTATTCGGCAGTTAATGTTGTATAGTAATGAAAGCTCGGTTGAGCATGGAAATACTGTAAGTCTTGTAAAGAGAATTGCAAAAGTAGATTGGGTACTGGAAGCCCTGAAGGATCTCAAAGTTGCACAGAGAACTGATGAAAACATCCAATCTCTTGCAAAACCAGAAAATGAATTCGAGAAAAAGGTGGTTGATGATGTCCTATACATAAAAGCTCCTCGGTCGAGTCAGTGGAAAATCGTCGTGCCAAAGACACTCGTACAACCACTTCTGTCGGCTGCTCATGAAAAGTTTGGACATGCCGGTAGCTATAAGCTTATTGGTTACCTGGCGCGGTTCTTCACTTGGGAAGGCATGAAACGGGATGCAAAAATTTTTACAAAGAATTGCGATACTTGTCAGAGAATTAAGCCATACAATCAGTGCATGACGGGCCCGTATCAATCTGTTAAAGCAGATAAACCTAATGAGTTTGTGGCTGTAGACTTCTATGGTCCGCTACCAGTTTCAATCGGTGGTGTGCAATACATCTTTGTCATTCTCGATCTGTTTAGCAAACTTGTCACCCTTTATCCAATCAAGAGAGCGACGACGCTGATATGCTTGAGGAAGTTATCGGATCATTATTTCCTAGAAATCGGTAGACCGTTGCGTTTACTTTGTGACCATGGCTCACAGTTCACATCTCCACTTTGGGCTGACCGCTTGGCAGATGAAGGCGTCACGGTTCTATTCTCGTCAATACGTCATCCGCAATCGAACCCTTCGGAAAGAATCATGAGGAACTTGTCGATCTTGTTCAGGGCGTTCCGTGGCCAGGAAGCTATTAGCGCAAATCAAACTCAGTCTCACAGAGAGCAAAAGCACTCAAAATGTGCACAAGCTATTCCATTCATCCGCGAATGTCTAAATCTGACGATTCATCAAAGCACTCAAATGACCCCCTACGAGTTGCATTTTGGGAAGAACCCGCGCGAAAAACTGCAAGATGTGTTCCCTTTACTGCAAGAGGTTCCGGTCTCTCACGCGGTAAAGATTGAGATTGCTCAAAGAAATTTGAAGCAAGCATACGAAAGCCGATGCCGCACACAAAAAGTTATTAGCAATGTCTCTCTCAATGTGAACGATCTCGTTCTTCTTAGGGTGCCTCACTTGTCGGAAGCGGAAAAGAAATTAACGACCAAGTTTTTTGACCTTTTTGAGGGACCGTATCGTATTGTCCGTCAAATTGGAGAGAACGCGTTTGAATTGGCTGAACCGTCTGATCCATCAAAGATCAAAGGGACCTACAATCGCACGAGCTTACGCCCGTATTATTCATCTCAAACTTGAACCTTTTAGCTGTCGCCAAGAATGAGATTTCCACTCGTTTGATAAAATGGCATTTCGAATCTATTTGTAATGACTTTTTAAACCGAAATTTTGTTGCTTCATGTTAGCCAATCCACATGCTACGCAGTTGTTGAATTTTGCCTTCATTTCAAATTGTTGGTTAAGAATGCTGAATCATGTAAAATATGTACTATAGATAGATTAAGCTAACCTTGCGCAACGTGAAAAATAGGACATGCATTATTCGATGATATCTTTTGACTAATTTGTAGACAAATGGGTGTGTACGTGTATGTATCAACGATCGGCTTCACCTTTCGTTGATAAGGGGGATGATTGTAATGGTCACTCTTCTAGTGATCCTACCCTCTCCTAAAATTCAACATGCTTCATGTATGCGTATACAAGTGTGTGTGTGAGTCCGTGGCTAGTACGAATTGAATCGCGACCGCGCAGAGAGATAGAAGCCGCCCGGCCGGCATCACCACCGGACGGCGTGCTCACCCGCTTTGCAAAAGCTGAAATTTGTATTTAGGCCCAATTGGGGTAAGTTGGTCAAATCTGTGAGAGTGATTTGTCGTGTAAGTCTTGGTGGATATTTATAATTAATCACGCAATTTGCGGGATACAGCTGTTTGTGCAACCGGGAAATTAGTGCTGTAAACCACTGCGACCGACCAGCAACTACCTGACGAACTGCTCGTCATGTGGAACAACGTCGTCGTGCCATGAGTCGAATGTCACCTTCACGCACTGCCTGACCACTGTTTCATGCCTACGATAATGAACAATCAAACACTGGAGCTGCGTGCTGCCATGACATCTTCTCCAGGAGCTGCGAGCTGCCTATGACATCTTCTCCATGAGCTGCGACCTGCCTGACCAGTCAACTGAAATTACCGACTTTGTGGATTTTTGTCATCGTCTTGCATAGCGACCAAGCGGCATAAAATTGATATATCCAGGGTGAGCACACGATTCGCGCGCGACGCGACATGGTCATGCATTGATAGATTGTCTTTAAACGAATAATTAGTCTCGACATAATGCGATTATTGTAGAGTGTGTACGAGTGTGAATGTTAAAGTATCGGAGCAAAGCTCGCTTTCATTGACTGTATTTTTTAACTGATTGATTGACTGTTTCGCATTTGTGATTTTTTAGATTCTGATATTATACAAGTATTTTTTATGAATTACATTTTTTTTGTCAACCCTTCCTTGAACCTACATTTTATATGACTAGGCTTTTTTACAGTTGAGATATCTGAACTCCAAACTAGATGAAAAATAATCTCATCATGCAGTTTCCTTCCCATCTTTGATTTTTCCGATCTTTCATAACTAACGTACATTATAACGCGATAGTCTAAACATTATTTTCAAAGTTGCGATGTTTTAGTTTAAGTGCTACAAACTATCTTTCAATTGCAAGCATCCATGGTGGGTCTGAAAGGCGGGGAAGTTGAAGATTCAGGAAAAAGAGTTCCTGTGGGGAGGGATACCAGGTACTCCCACGATCATTTTCCACAAAAATCAAAAATTTTCGTCGTTGGATTTTACGTTGATGCCATTTTTTCGATTTTCCAGTATGAATGATGGGTAAAATTCTTCTCTCTCGTGGTTTTCCGTCTTCTTTGTTGTTTTGTTGTGAGAAGTCGGAAAGGACGAGTCTCATGAAAAAATGAGTGCAGTAGTTTTTTGTAGATTCCCTGTGAATAAAAAAAATTATGTGCTCACATATATGAAGAAATGGATTTTTTTTGGGTTATAGACAAAACTTCAGAAAAAATTCAAGAATTTACGAAGCTCCAGCGATATGTTTCATTTGTCTGAGAATCTCACAAGGGCTGTTCTTGATTTCTGAAAAAATGTAAACATACAATCTTGTAAATTCTTGAGAAATCTACAAAATACTATTCCACACATTTTTCGATAGAAATCATCCCTTCCGACATATTACAGAAAAACCACGAAACAGCGTGTTATGCGTAACGCAAGTGGGCAGTTTTCAGAGCGATAGAAATAGTATTTTTCGATTAAACTTCACGCCCGAGTATCGAAATACATTTTTCGATCAACTGGGCGTGAAGTAAACGAAAACTACCGTGCGTAAAGCAGTGCTTTACGCACAGTCGATCGAAAAATCTATATTCCCAAGAGCAGTTCTGAACGTAATTTTTTGAGGGTGTACCAAAGTCGCACCCACTGTACCAAAATTACCTAAATTAACCGTGTGTCGAAATAGTGAAAACAGGTTTTCAGCAAGACCCCTCATTTTGCTCATCGTTTACACGGACTTCGGTTAAAAAATTTGGGTGATCTACGTAAAGGCTTCTCTGGAATTCTGATTGATTAGTGGACAGAAAATTCCAATTCAATCAACAGATACTTTTATTTTGTCAGAGGAATCAAGTTCTGAACGAAAGATTTCTCTTCCATCATGTTCCCAGGTATTTCATGAAAATTTTGTATGAGGCAACCGGGAGCACAGCTTGATAACACATTGAATCCCTCAAACATTTTTATTCCTCAACTGATACTCGATACATAAAATATATTCACGACGAAAATAAGCTCTTATAAGAATGAATCAAAATCCCATGATGAACAATCGATTGAGCATTTCGTAAACACGGTTGTTCATGTGACCCAAATCTTGCGAGGAAGTCGTGAAAAGAATATTTTGAAATAAAGAGATGAATTTTGAGAATACTTTCGCAATCTTAGTTTTCAAAATGTATGAATTGGTTTTTTCTTTTAGGAAATCAATGATTAATATTGAAGAAATGTATTTCTTCATTTTGAGATATCTTTTTGCACGAACAGATATTGTCACGGGATATAGGTATCCTAAACTTTGATTTTGACCAATTATTGCTGTCGTTAATTAATACAGAATATAATTGAAATTCACTGGACGAAACATGAATAATGTAAACTCAAAATGTTGTTACCAAAAATAGCTCTTTGATGGTCCGTGTGATCGTGACGGGGCTTGAATGCATCAAAGATTATAGAATTATTATCATCCAATCGAAATTAAGTCAAATTAAATCGATCCACAAAGTTAGATCGTGCGATTTCTATTCGGAATCATCGCGAGCATAAACGCAATTTTATCTAGTGGAAATTGACATAGAGTTTCTTAAGGGGGTTCGATAGCGACTTGTGAGTCAAGGTGAAAACCGATAATAGCAATAAACCCAAAAATCCATATTCGCATTCCTGACTGCTTTAGTTTTTATCTGTAAATTCAAATCATGAATTTAGATGAGGCCAGAAATAGTTTTCACAATGATGAAGTCTGTCAAATCATAATTTATAATTTCTGGTGCATCGCTTGACTACCGTAACCTCGCTGCAACGAGCACGGGAATTACATGTATAACCTCCGCGTGATCATTTCGTATTCAAAATTTCTCTTCAAAATGTCCGTCAACCCCTTATTTTTATCGATTCATAAGAAAATATGGAATCACAGTTTCCTACACCTAGTTTTTCATGATTGTGGCCGATAAATACAGGAAGATATCGCGTCACTTCCTGCCGGAAAATTTGATACGCCCGTAAGACGTGGGTTAAATATCCAATTTTCAAATAAGTTTCTCTCAAAAATGTCATCGTCAACCCATATTTCTCTCAACGGCAATCGATTCAGGGGCTCTCAATCTACAAATTTTATCAATCCCATTTGCCTGACCGAAAAAGTCAGTAACTATCGAACCCCCTAGAGTTAATTTTTCGAAAATACCAAAGTGGATACGAATTAATTCGGAATTCCGTGTTGATGAGTAGATAGAAAATCCTGAGAAATCCGTTGATCAGGTGTATCACATTTTTGTTAAATAGTTGTGAAGAATTTTGAACGAACTGAAATTTTGAAAAGAATAGATTGCTCGATTTTGAGTCTCGTTTTGCCAGGAGCTGATGAATTGGAACGACTTGAACAAAGATTTTTGGGATGCTGTATCGATTGGTTGATATGAAATTTCATTCAATTTTGTTCGAAAAGTTTGATTAATTTCAGTTTTTTTTAATACATCAATCTCTCCGAAGAATCAAAGTGCACAAAAGTTGGAACAGAACTCGTTATTCTAACCAATTGAAGGAGAATCCCAAATTCTCTCATTGATTGACGAATTCCTCAGAAGAGGTCACGGAAGAAGATACGATCCAATAAAGAAATGAATTCTCAGCAGATATTTGTAGTTTTGGTTTTAACGATAATCTGTGCGATAAGGGAGGGAAGGGGGACTGAAAATCACTAGTCTCAATTAAGCTAATATTATATGACTTTAATGAAGGAGAAATCATAAGAATTCTTGAGTCCTGCAAATTTTGAGTTGATGGGTTGCACGATTGAGATAAGAGCTACCGGCATATTCATACAAAAGTGGACATCGATGCATAAAATCTTGCCATCATTTCAGTTCAATATCCCAGAGCCAGAGAGTTGTAGGAGATCTTATCGAACAAGATTTGCAATTGATACTAAGAGCTTCACAAACCCTTTCTCGAAATTATTATAATCCATCCCTATAGTCCGATACATGATTGATTTTCGGAAGGGAGATTTCTATCGAGAAAAGTAATTTTGAAACCGAGATGGCATGTAAAACTAGTGGAGGAATAAAACCATGGTCTCTTTAAATGCTCTTTTCAATGTAGTCCTCAAAATCGGAACTTCTACAGAATTTCGCAAAATAACATGCCTGCTGAAAACAGTAGTAAAGCAGGTCAGGAATCGGTGGAGAAAATTCTGACGAAATCATTTGGGAGCTTCTGGATTTTACTCTTCAATCTATCAGTTTCTACACTAATATGATCATATCTCTTAGGAACGCCCAGATTTTTCAAAATGAAAAAGTGAACCATCATGCTTCCGCTGCAAAGCAGGTGCATTACCTCTGTGCTAACAATGATTCTGATATGTCGAAAACTTAGATGTTACATACGTTCATCAGCTGACCGCGGAGTACTCGTGCAATATTGCTACTATTGACTGCCTCTGGGCCTCGCCATTTTTCTCTTAACGTGCAGCTATACTTCCATCAATTTCTGGTACCGATGAGTAAAAAAAAAAAAATTCTAAGGAAGTATGTGTTCGCATAAATGATTTTAATTTCGAAGAAAATTATGGTGAAAACTTTCCTATATAGAAATCCTCCACGCAAAACTCACGACGAATTCGGATTTTTTAACAATCAAGAATGTTAAGAAAATATCATTCGCGGTATGTATTGTGGTACTTACTTACCTTATTTGATTTGACAATTACTCGATGAAGAAAAAAAAAAGTGGAATGAAAAAAAAATTGGTCCGCCCGGGATTCGAACCTTCGACCTTCTGATTACCAAGCGAAGAGTTTACCACTGCACTAACAGGCGATCCATCTGGCATTGACCAAATGTTACATATGTTAATCAGCCCCCCGTGGGGGGCTTGGGTTTTGATTATTGTTAATTGAGTTTATAACCTCCTTGATTAACACAAACATGTCCTCATCCATCTTTTAATGTAAATGCCTGGAAAATATTTTCGGAAAAGTGCAAAAAAATTTTTTTGCCCTCAATAATTAAAACTCGTTTTCAGAATTTTTTCCATTCATTTCTCTTTGAAGAATGAATCATTTTTCATATCTAGCTGTTCAAAGACGTCAGTTCTTTTATGAAAATATCCTATCATCCTCATATTCCCCAATTTCCAAAATCCTGGACAATGATCAATGTTTACGAAAAAACTGTCGATGGATTCGGATTCCTCGTCAAAAAATACATAAAAATACCTTTGCAAATGATTTTCCATTGCTTTTGCACGTTAAGTGTGAATCGTTAACCCCGCTGTATAGGCGACGCGCGCCGGCAGCTCGTTTGAACGCGCTGCATAGCGCGCGTTTATAGAGCGCCAATGAGGAGCGTTCTTCCCCACCACGCTGCAGTACCCTGCAGTACGAGATAGGAACACTGAACCTGGGCCCTTCACCTTACAGCAACTCACTAGCCACGACACTTAGCCAATTGCGCCATCGAGGATGTGTCAGTGGGGAATACAGAAAGGTATATCAAGATTTCGGTCTGTCCTGGATAAGGTTCAGAGTGTAATAAAACACCTTTTATAATATTTGCTAACTCGCTTTTCTTGAAGTACTGCTATTTTCGTACTCCATATTTAATTCTATGAATGATCCAGATAGAAAAATACTCCAAAATTAATGGGACAGGTGGAAGGGGGAAATCATTCATATATCTTCCGGTTTTCTTTTGTTGGGAGGAGAAAACCAACTTTCGACCGATCGAGCCTTCTGCCTTCTCTTTTGTTGCTTCTACGACCACGTATATATGAGGTAAGTGTACCTAATATCCCCCTTAAGCCGTTTCGCCCATAGTTTTTGTCCACTTGAATATTTTCCAACGTTCCTTAGCTTACTTTGAAGCTTGTTCCCAGGCCTTCGAAACGAGCTAAGGTAAGTTCAATCCCGACCGATTCGATGAGCCATCACAATTTTCCCAAGGAATGTTTTTTTGCAAGTTTGCAAAAGGGTGTACCCAACATGCCCCCATTAGCAATTTCCTCAACAGCTCTGGTCTACCTCAACATTTTTTAATGTCCTTTGGCTCATCATAAAGCTTATTCCAAGACCTCAAAATTGAGCTAGAGTACGTCTGGTTTCAATCGATTAGAGACGAGCTGTCTTAATTCTCTCCTCAAAAACGATGTAGGTCGTCGATAAAGTGCATAAAATTGGTCTCATCGGCGTGCGACTACATTTGGGGCTTTACTTGGGCTGGACCAAAAATATATTTTCTCCCTATTTTGACGTGACAAATACGTTCTACGTGATAAAAAGAGTCTTACAGCGTGCCCTCTTGTGATCACCATACGAGGGCATGTTGGGTACCCTCCGATTTCGACTTTCGGTATTTCCCTCATGAATCCTCCTCAAATCTGAGTTTTGCATTTTCGAAAGGAAGATCATTGAAGGTTTCTGGGAGAGGAATCTAATGCGCTGAGGTACGTTGAGACTGATGGCACTGAACGCAATTTCTTTTGAAAACACGGAAAATGGGAAGATCACTTTAACTTTTCTGGGAAACACAGAAATGATTCGGGGTCGATCTAGACTACTTATTTCGTCATATTTTGCCATAACGAATGTGGAAAGAATTTGAGCTAAGGTTAACCTGCGCCCATTCTTGAGATCGACATATGGGCGGCTCCGGATCAGAACGATATAAGTCCATTTTTTCCATTTCTGGAAAATGCGCCTCAAAGTTTTTGTGATATGGAAAATTCGAGTTATCATCTGAAGTGAATATTTTTATTCTACCGTGTAGTGAGTGTGTTTTCATGCCATTTTCCGCGTGGGGCGTATTGATTTTCAATTGTTTACACTTTTTACATCTCATTTTGCAATAAAAAATGGACTTATACCGTTCTGATCCGGAAAATTTCTCGACTTTTTTTCCGGATCAGAACGGTATAGGTCCACCATTTCTGGAAAAAATTCACATTTAATATTTTAGATTGGGAGAAGTAGTTGATATGATGAATTTTTACCGTTTGAAGTGGGGAAATGTCGAGAAACTATGAGTTTCCACCTTTGAGATCAAAAAACGTTAAAAAAACCACGGACTTATGCCGATTTGAGCGAGAAAAAAGGTGGAAAAATTTTCCAGATCAGAAGGGTATAAATTGAGAGTTTTTTGGATTTTTAATGACTGTTCTCGACTTTTTCTCGCAGTAAACAAAATTCCTCTCTAATTTAGGATGACTTTCATAAAATCTCATTGACAGCCGAGACTGTTCTTCGCAAAGAGATCTCATTCAGGATATCGTGACTAAGGATATATTTCCAACATTGAGGTCAACAAGCGTCTATTTGGAAATCCAGTCAAGAAGAGTTTACTCAAGCGGCCTGGTGCGAAGTATAGTTTTTGGGGATCACATAGCACGCAGCTTTACGTCATGTATTCAGAGGCAATTTAAGGTTGTATAGGAAAAATCGAAATGCAGAGAATTCAATCGACCAAGGAATCCAAACGATGAATTGGGACTGTTCCCCACTCAACAAACAGAATTGTTGATCAACCGTAGAATGAGGTTAAGATTAGTTGCAGATATCTCAATTGTGGAAGGCTATCTTCATCAACGAGATTTTCCCAAATGACGTTCACTTGTACCGAGTGGCGGGGAGATCGAACCGAAGGCCGGATGACTATTAATGAAAAGAGCCCCAGTTGATAGATCACAACCATTCATAGTGAAATTGTAACCGAAATCCTGTGATGAAGCTATAGGCTTTCTCTACCATTGGCATTGTTCCTAAGGAGGAAGTGCATAGTTTAGTTGAGTTCGGCGTATCACGGACGCAGTTGATTTTTCTTCAGAGAAGATGCCTGAAAACATGATGCAAAATCGAATTTCTTTGCAAGCTCAGTGCCGATCGCTCTCACAACTACGCTTTTGGAACCATCACTAAGAAATTCGGCTCTTTCAATGACGATAAGAGATAAGAAAATGAGACACCAGGGCTTCTAGAGAAAGATCCCAGGCCCATGGGACTGACCCGAGGTTGTTCATTTTCGTAAGGGCTTGCCCGTGTCCAAATGCGTCAAAAGGAAGTGATCGGACGTCGGCCCACCTCCTTCGAAACCATTCGATGCAATCATTTGGACAACATAGCGAACCTAACTTGTAGTTTCTGAGAGTAGCTACGACTTCTAACCATGCATAAAAGCACGACAAATGAACGTGGAAGACCCAAAAGCGATATTATTGAGCGAGAACATGGACTTATACCGTTCTGATCCGGAAAAAAAGTCGAAACTTTTTTCGGGACAAAAACGGTCGTGTCGCTTGTGATGCCTCAAAATGCATTTCTACTTCCGGAGTTGTGCATACATGTTTTCACATGTATTTTCTATCGTTTCCCGTCAAAAACTCAATTTTCACCAAAATGGACTTATACCGTTCTGATCCGGAGCCGCCCATATGAGGGCAAGTTGGGTGAACTTACAGCCCCCCTAATGGATAAAGAAGAGTAGGGTGTGCGTTATATCCCAACTCTCGATTTTCCACGATACCATCGTGGTGTTGCATGACACATTTTTACATTGCTGAGCTGCATTCGGATCGTTCAATCCAAAATCTCAAACTCGAAACAGAATAACGGTACATTCCATTCAATCATAGCGATAGCCCGTTGGCCGAGTAAAGTCTTTTTAAACTGCGACCGAGACGAATTTTACCGTCTCGAGCTCACGCGTATATTCGCAACATTGAAAAGTAAAAGTGATTTCACGCGCAGAGGCTCAACGGAGATGCTAATACACTCCTCCACTTGGGTCCAGTATAGTAGCCGACTAATGAGAGGAGGAGAGAAAGAGAGAGAGATAGAATTTCTTTTGTTGCGGTAAAATGCGAACGTGTGGAAAGAGAATAATAACTTCATGCCGAAGGCAAGGTGACGAGTCGTGCTGTATAAGATTAGAAGTCAGTCAAGAGTAAGGCTCGCAAGTGGGACGGTAGAGCTAGAGCCAATAGGCCAGCCCCGATCCCAAAATTGTGGAATCCAAGTAGTTCAGAGAACAAACGAAAGTGAAAATAATTTGATTTTATAAACGGTGATAACATTTATGAGTCCAAGAAAGATTAATGAGGCTAATTAGATACCAGACTCAGTGACAAATAAATAGTGCAGAGTGAATTAGAATTCGAACAAAGTTTACGCACAGCGAATCATCAGCCAGCCTACTACAAAGGGAGTATCGTGAGTCAGACTGAGCGATCACTCGCCCAGTCCTTTCGAACTGTATTCTTCTCTCTCTCTTCCTTTTCCTTTACCTCTCGTTCGCCACGGCTCGACAGCCAGAGTAACTGTTCATTCTCGTGAAATATATCAACCGTATTTATTCTTTATACAAATAAAACTCAAATAAAGCTTCGGTACTTGACCTAACTACGCCGGTGTAGTTATTTGCCTTCAGGAAATCCAGACTGTTCACGCACGCGGCACCCTTTCCCGATCCGGTGCCCACGTGAACGTACCCGTACGGGTATACATCAGAAACGATCCCAAATCTTCTTGCATTTATCCACTGCGCGGGTCTCTATTCCCAGGTATCCACCGAAAATAGAGTGGTAGCAGATCTGCTGAGTTAGATTTTCCCCTCATCTTTCAAGGAAGATTAGAGTAGAAACCTAACATAACTAAAACTGGTATCCAGAGCGTGGTTTCTGTGTAGCTGGATTTCAGGCGGAATAACGCAAGGAGCAGAATCTAGGAAATGACCGATAAAGAGCGAGTCGACCTCTTTAAACGCGAGAACATAACGGTATCCCAAGTGACAATTATAGTCACCCTCATCAAACGAACGATATGCGTCGAAACCAGGGAAACTTCGAGAGAATAATTCTAATTATGAAGGTCCCAACGTGCAAATGGCTCTTCCGGGCCACAATAGTCACAATCATAGCGATGTTGTCCGCAGAATCAATAACCCAATATCCGCCCTTCCAGTTACATCAAATTTCCGAAGGAAGTGGTATTTATTTTGAATATTCAGGCACTCTGAGAATTATACGGTCACATTTCGCGTATCAGATAACCCTAGATCCCACAGATTTTCACGTGATCAACAAAACATACAAACTTCGTATATCCACGATCGCGGACACATGCCCAAATACATCAAATGTATGCCAAATCTATATAGATAAACTACAGGGATTTCTTATGAAAATAGATAGGCTAGAGACCCACCTACAAATCATTCAAGAATCTTTCCCCGAAGATAACATAGTTCTTCTCAACGAAAATTTCAGTTCACAAGAGATTAGATGGCCCAAAATCTATAGAGGAGCCCACCAAGCAGCCATAACCTCATTTACCCCCATAAAACGAGAAACACGTAAACATTCAACTACAGCCGAAATCTACAACCTTCTAGGCTCACTCAAAAATTTGAGTAAAATCATGGAAGAAAAATACACGGACGTTATTTTGTCAAAAAACCCGGACGAGTACTTTAGGGCGGCGGAAACCTGGGGATATGCGTTCGAAGCCACGGAAGCTCTCCAAACCTCCATTTATAGTTGCATCACGGGAATACTTGAAACAATGAGGGTCGGAAAGTTATCATTGCTATTGTAAGGCCAGACTAGGCGCCAAAGTTTCGGAAAATTCATGAAAAACCTGTACCCAGATGAAGAATGGGACCTCAACGACGAGCTTTTACAATTTACAATCCAAAGAAGAAACAAAACGATCGTAACCAATTTGAAAATTCCATTACTAGATAAAGAACGCTACCAAATGTATAATACGTACCCCCTGGAATTCAGGCTTAACCCACACACCATAAGCGTCGTCTCTTCGAAAATCGCATATATCGGATTGAACGCATGGGGAGAAATCATTTTAATACCACTACGAGACGAGTTATGTACTCGCACCAATACGGGAGCCGCGTGTCACGGAGTAACTCTAGTAGAATCACGGATGACTTGCGAAGGCGGTATTCTTACAGGAATGAATACCACTGATTTGTGCTCCACAGAAACGCGTGAATCACGAGAGGCTCAGGTCACATTCCTCAAAAGGTCCAATTCCTGGCTCGTATCTGCCCCGAGGAATCCCGTGGGTATAGTGACATGCGAACGAAAAACATCTGAAATATACATGTTGCCACACAGCGCAGTAATTCAACTGAGAGAGGACTGTCGGCTAAGAGTCGACAACGCCACTTTAACTGGTACAGGATACCGCAATTTACCCTTAATCGAACCAAAAGATCATGTCAAAGCTCGTGCCGGGGAGGCAGTAAAATCCACCGCCAATCAATTTCTATCATTCCAAACAGTGAGCTCCGTTTCCATTGCCATAGTAGTGGCATTAACTATCTACACTCTATTAGCCGTGATTAAGCTCCAAAAGCGGGTTCCCGAACCGATCACCATCGAATATACATCTATACGCGAGAATCAGTTGACACACAACGTATTCATCGGCTCTAGAAACAATGCCCGAGAACTGCCTCAACTTATTTCGAAGAAATGCAGGCCACGGTCTACCATATATGATGTACCCAAGCCTCCTGTGCCGGTCATAAGTTTCAAGTGAGACGAAAACCTCTCAATAGCTGAAGCCAGCACGGAAGCTTCAATCGAAGACATTCCTTTAGTCGAGTTACAATAAGAAATACGTCCGCGAAGAGAGAAAAATAATTTCTTTGCTTCAAGACGACAGTTTCTCGATAACGCAATGCCTACATCCCGCGCGCTGAACAATGAAGTGTCTTAGGTGATTAGGCACGCTCCGACTATAACGTCCAAGTAAAGGCCATGCAGGCAAATCTCCAATATCCATCTAGTATCAGATTCCTGGAGCAAATGCGTGTTGAGCAGGCTCATATATTACGCGCACAATTTTTCGAGGAAACAAGAGTTCCGTTCTTTATCGCACCCGTGTGCAAGTTGCTCTAGTTTGAAGTCAATAGAAATGTTAAAAACAAGAAGGAGGGGAAGCTCATGCATCCGTACATACCCCACAGTCAACCCCAAGAAAAAAGCAGCAACCGACACCCAAAGACACAGTTGAATTCTAGTTTTGGTCGAGTGCACATCAGTTAGTCTCAAGTGACACGAGTGTAGTGATCCCAAGTGTAGGGCCCATATACTGAAAACATACTTCAAACTACCAAATCACACAGCAGCCGGAGTTGATTGATTTATCCACAGCCAACTCTGCCATAATCGAGTAAGGTTCAATCAAGTGTATTCCAAGATCAGTTTAACAACACATTCCACATTGAATGAAGAATTCTGAAGTAAATGCTGTGGACATCATAGTAATTATAACCATAATATTCAATTTTGTCACAATATTTTTACTCGGGCTTCGAGCATTTATAAATTGGATTCTCGATATAGTTGAGAGTGAATACTGAATGGATTTCAACTTCGAATTTTTACTTTTGGGAGTAATCTTTGCATTACTGACACTAAATTATTTATATTTCAGTTTTCTCAATTTTATTCTCGTAAAATATATCGTCGATATTTTATTACCCAGTCAAATTTCGAGTGAAAACAATCTCGAAAGCAAGCCTTACAAAACGGCATAGATTAAAGAAGCTATCCCCCTAGTGCATTAACTTGCACAGGAGTCCTGCACCTACCAACCCTCAATCAATTCATCCCCTAGTGCGTTAACTTGCACAGGTCCACCCATACCTCTAGACCTATAAGTAGCTTACCCCCTAGTGCATTAACTTGCACAGGTCCACCCATACCTCTAGACCCATAAGTATTTTACCTCCCTAGTGCATTAACTTGCACAGGTTCACCTATACCTCTAGACCCATAAGTATTTTACCCCCCTAGTGCATTAACTTGCACAGGTTCTCCTATCCTACACCCCAGTGCCCCATAATATCAACACGTCCATGCCCAGAATAAGGCGAGGCTCTGTTTCAAAATCCAAAAAGCAGCGCGATTTTAAGATCCTCCAAAAATACGGATGGACAGTGGACGATTTTTATAACATACTGGAAGAACTCGATCAATCTTTAAAACACATTCAAGAAACCAACGCTCAACTAGCTCGGGACTCCGATGGAGCATCTACCCTTGATCAGAAGGATCGAAACTCTAGAAAGACTTGTACTATCGCAAAACTGCGAGCTGAATCGACTTCAAACCAAACTTAGTCAACAAGGCGATGTTTTGAGGAGGCACTCCCTTTCAATTTACGAAAACAGCTCGGTGGAACTTCGTCACCTCCGTCGTATAGAACGAACCGAACGGAAAACCGATAGAATCCTTCAAATTACAGACGAACTGTGCGAAATAGTCAAAAAGGAGAGTTCTAGCATTAGAGAGAAGATCGCTCATCTCGACCGAAAATTCACAAGTCAAACACCCGAAGCCAGGCCTCTCCATAAACGTCGAGCTAAACATACCGCCGGTCGCGTGAGCAACGAAAGTCCGCGTTTACCACCCATAGTTGAGTAATCGGAAAATTTTCTCCGCGAATGCACCACCGAATTAGTCATCGCCGATTATACCTATGAACGCAACCCCTACAAACAAATCTTCGCTGCCCCACGATTTAGGAAATATTCCAACACCAAATTCTAACGAAGACAACACCGAATCAGTACAAGATAGAGAGGCTCGAAGGCAGCAAATTATACAGCAAATTAGGGGAAGGCCCACTATGGACGCTGAAACTTTAAGAACCTTGGCAAATGCCATCACTCACAATTTCTCGCTGCAGTATGCGGTGCAAAGAATCCCTCAGTTCGACGGTCGGAATATGTCTTTGAAAGAGTACGTGCAAACCATCAAAAGCGGAGAAGCGTGGGTGAAGGAAGACCAAAAAACTGATTATTTGCAAGCGGTGAAAGGCGAACTTAGAGGAGCTGCTCGAGACAGTGTAGCCGGCAAACAACTCGAGTCTTTAGATGCTTTACTCAAGCATTTACGAGATCGGTTTGCCGTGGGCCGCGATTACAGTTTTTACTGCAGCCGAATTTCATCCTTGCGAATGAAACAAAATCAGACTATTGGAGAATATTATGACTACTTAAATTCACTCTTATCCAGCGCCGAAAGGGCCTGAGAAGAAGAGTTAGGCAACGATTACGTAGCTACAATGATCAAACCCCTCAAAAAAACGGCTGTAGACGCTTTCATTCGTGGATTACCACCAGACCTCAGTAGAGGAGTAGATCTCTGCCGCCCCACCAAACTTGAAGACGCTTACAACGAAGCAGCTAGATTAGAGTCTCGAATGGCTGCAAAAATTATTCCAGACACTCGCCCGCGGTATTTTCCGGACAGGCACCCCCCACAAGATTACCAAAACACACAAATCAGAATTTTGCAACGCGACAAGGAATCACCAAGAATTCACCGTGACCGAATCGGGCCGAGCTCAACATCTTACACCAGCACCCGTTTCATGAATACTTCAGAGATGAATCGCGATAGGTTCGGGGCGCCCGTTGAAAATCCCAGATTTCACACAAATTATCCTAGAAGGAACGATTATTCCCAACAAAGGTCATTTAATCCCCAAGGTGTGTCCAATCGTCAAGGAGGGAATTTTAACAGCAATTTCAGTAAAAGCAATTACAGAAACGAATCAGGAGATCAAAATTTCGGAGCCGGCCAGCGGAACCAAAATTTCAGGGACGACAACCAAGGAGACCGTTTAAACTCCTACGGGGCTCGTCGCACGAATGTGGCGAGCCACTCGCAGCCGCAATTCAGGTCATTCAATCACCAACCCTTGCAGAATCAGAACCAACAAGACAGGGCACCAGTCCCAGCACCCACGAACTTTCCTGCGACAAACAACCAGATCACGCCCCAGAATTCAAGACCCAATCCAAATTTCCCACCTTCCAGGACTCCGAACAGCCAACCCAGCCCATCCAGAATGATGCTGCTTCGACGACTAACCAATGGGTCCCAAAAATTAAGTCGTGTTGGGGATCTATGATTCCCGGTGCGGTACACGAAGAAGAAACCATCGTGCGAATCAGAGTACCCGAACTTATAAAACCCTGGGCAACCTTCATGTTGGATAACGGATCCGATGTGAACGTGATCAAAAAGGGGGTATTGAAACCCGATCTTGAGATACTGAAAAACGAAGCTGAATTCCGGGGAATCGGCCCTTCAGATGTGGTGAAGTCTTTAGGTTTCACTTATATCACGGTGAAAGGAAAATTAGAACCTTTTTTCATAGTATCAGATGATTTCCCCATAAAAACTCAGGGATTGCTGGGACGTCAATATTTTTGGGACGCAGAAGCCGTTATAAATTATCACACGAAAGCCATGGTGGTCAACTCCGACGTCATGCATCCGATGCCTTCCCTGCTGAAAGACAAGCCCGAGAAAAAGAAGAAGAAAAGGAATGCCGCAAAAACCATCAAACAAGAATTTTCAACAGACGAAGAAAATGACCTTAAAGACGACCCCTATTTTCTCCAAACCGAGCAAAACAGTGATCAAGGATCCGATAAATCGCCTAGCGAAGGTGAAGCTGACCCTCACAGTTCCAGAGTAACAAGACACGTCATACGAGGAAGGACTCGGCAAATTATCAGAATCAACCTTACAAAAACCACGTTGAAGGAAGGCTATTTACCTCGGATCCCGACTATAGAAGGAGTTTACTTGGGTGAAGGGTTGGTCATAAATGACAACGGACAATGCAATATCATGGCCATAAACACTAGGGAAGACGATGTTTGCATCGACATCGATCCAAAACAAATACTTGATTACGAGTACTACGTACCATCATTCATGTCGGAATCCTCAACCGATAGTAGCCTGTCTCCCGTACAAGATTTACGACTCAGGGCCGAGAAAGTGAAAGAATTGATACGCAAAGATCACCTCAACCCCGAAGAGCGACAGATCGTGGAAGAATTAATCGAGGAGTTCGCTGATGTATTTTTATTACCTGGTGACCTACTACCTTGCACTCATGTAGTGGAACATGAAATACCCACTGTCGATGATATACCTATTCACGTAAAGCAATACAGACACCCACCAATTCACCGTCAAGTCCTCGAAGAAGATATAGCAAAGAAATTGAAAAGCGGCATCATACGACCCTCCAATTCACCCTATAATTCGCCGTGTTGGATCGTACCTAAACACCCAGACAGCCAGGGCAGACCGCGGTGGCGAGTTGTCATCGACTTTCGCGAATTGAACAAGAAAACAATAGGAGATGCTTATCCCTTACCGAACATCGCAGACATCCTGGACCGATTAGGCGGCGCCATCTACTTTTCGACCTTCGACTTAGCCCAAGGATATTCGCAGGTACCCTTAAAACCCTCTGATAGACATAAAACTAGTTTTAGCACCCCCCGCGGGCACTTTGAATCCACCAGAATGCCAGAAGGGCTCTGTAACGCTACCGCGACCTTTGAAAGAATGATTGAAAATATATTGAAGGGACTTTTGGACTCTGAAATGCTAGTCTATCTTGATGACGTCATCATCTATGCTATTTCACTTGCGGAGCACACCAGGAAGGTAAGACTACTCTTTGAGCGATTAAGAACAGCCAATTTGGTATTACAACCCGACAAGGTCGAATTCTTGCGAAGAGAAGTCGCGTTTTTGGGACACATAGTCAGCGAGAAAGGAGTCGGTCTCGACCCGAAAAAGATTACAGCCGTTAAACATTTCCCGACCCCTAAATCACAAAAGAACGTCCGCCAATTCCTTGGTCTCGTAGGATACTACCGCCGCTTCATAAAAGATTTTTCAAAAATAGCCCGACCCTTGTTTGAACTCACAAAAAAGGCACAACACTTTTTTTGGAAGGAAGAAGAAGAGAAGGCTTTCCAATTCCTCAAGGAACAGCTGTGTCAAGCGCCTATTTTGCTGTTTCCCAACTTCGAAAAGCCCTTCACCCTGACTACTGACAGTTCTGACTACGCTATAGGAGCCGTACTCAGCCAAGAAAAAGATGGTTTCGACCATCCTGTGGCCTATTTGTCCCGAATACTGAATAAGCACGAGAAAAATTATGGAACCACGGAAAAAGAGTGCCTAGCCGCCCTCTACGCCATGCACCATTTCCGCTCATATTTGTTAGGGAGGAAATTTATACTGCAAGGAGATCATGAGCCTTTAACGTGGATGCACAGCCGGAAAGATCCAGGACAAAGACTAATGAGATGGATGTTTAAATTTACAGATTTTGAATATACGTTCAAATATAAACCCGGAAAGTTGAATTGCAATGCAGATGCCTTGTCACGCAATCCCATACACGAAGACGAAACCAACAAAAAATTATTCCTCACACGAGTACTCATGATGGCTCGAAAGGCTGCTAAAACTGCCACGAATACGCCACCCCCCACTCAACCCCGCCTTACTAGATCATTAAGCATGAGAGAACAAGCAACGAGAGACAAATTGGAACAATAATCCCCCATACCTCATCCATCAAGACCCAGATCACATACTACCAGTGGAGGAACACAACCTAAAACGGCAGCCAAAGAGGCCAAACACAAGAAAAAGGTATTGTTGGATCAAAGCGCCATCGCTTGCAGGACCCGATCTAAGAGAACAGCGGCTGTTGAAGTTGGCCTTCCTACCGAACAAATGAATTTACGAGCCGCGCCAAAAGCTCAAATAGAGCACAAAAGAGAGGAGCTCGAAAGCAACCAGTCAATAGAAGCAGTGATTGGATCTAATGATTCTTTATTATCCTCAGCCGCAATCGATTCGCCAAATTCAGAGGCACCCCTCTCAGACAATCGCTATAAAGGCTTACAAACCCAAGAAACCGAAGAAATTTCAAGCGAACCTTCCCGTAGGGAAGACGCAATCCCACCAGAGGTTATAGAGATACCCGTTGAGGCCCCCCCACCAAGTGACACGCAAGTGGATTCCGAATTCAGCGGTAGTTTGACGGACCTTAAATCTGACTTTGATGACATGTGCAAGAAGGCCAGCGTGACTCGAAAAGAAGTAGAAGCGATGAGGGCTCGACTTCGCGAAATTCAAGATAGACGGTCCAAAAGTTTCATGGATCAGGACAACAGCTCTGACGGAGAAACGTCCGACCAATCCTCCAACGACAACCAATCCGTAACACCCGAACACATAGCATCAGACAGCGAGATAGTCAAGGGAAAAAATATTTTACACGACACTTGTTATTCAGAAGGCCGTGGACCCGGTGACAGTACTCAAGAATTTTTAACCGATGCTGACCCGTACGACGAACAAAATTTCAATGACGATACTATGCGCGATAGAATTGAGAAATTACTGATAAAAACCCAGTCGGACATCGAAACACGAGAGGACGACGACAATAATGAAATTCCCAGCACCATGAATGTAGGCCCCTCTCGTGCCATCTCAGTAACACCCAATATCACTGAATACGCGCCAATAGCGAAAAGCACCCCTTTGCCAACCAAAGCACCCCAACGACCTCCAAAACGGGTAGGCCTACCAGGTATCACTGAAAAACCCGAAAGCTCTTCGATCAATTTACACTTTTCGCAACCACCAGAGCCAGACATCACTATGCTGGTACCCCTTATACCATTTATTCCACCGGTGAATCGCAAAACGTCAGCGGTACCTACTCAAAATGACTCTAGCAGTAGCGAAAAAATGTCACCCGTGAATCAAACCAACATCGAGAATAAAATCACATCGTCCAGACAATGCCTCACTTATAAAGAGGACAATATGGTACACTTCATCACTCGGGATTGCTCACCAGTGTCATCGATTATCCGACTGTTGAGTGAAATCGGAGCCATAGAATTAATCGGATTGAAACTTAGCAAACCCAAAATTGGTCAAATCATGACCACTCCATATAAAAAACATACAATTTTCTCTTTAGTCATAGGAGACCGGTATCAAGATACACTTAACCTACAACAAATCAAAATAACCTTGGAAAACTTGAAAATCCTCTTGAATGAGAAGAAGTGTACAAGCTTTCGAATCTCCAGACGTGGCGAAATAACCGATTCCTTAGAACCCGGAGTGCTAGCTGAGTTATTGGGGGAGACCTTCAAAGACACAGGGATAAGAGTCACCATTTGTTACGGCAAAGCAGAATTCCCTAAGAAAGAAGAGAGGCAAGAGATTATAAACGCATTACACGACACGCTCATCGGTGGGCACAAAGGTATCAATCAAACTTATCAGAAAATCAGAGAAAGATACTATTGGCCTGGAATGAGGAACGATATATTAGATTACGTCCGAAGATGCACCAGCTGCCAGGAAAAGAAATTAGATCGTGCAAGGACCCGAGAACCAATGATCATCACCGATACCCCCATAGAGGCTTTTGACAAGGTATCCATTGACACAGTTGGGAAACTTCGAACCACTCCGAGAGGCAATTGCCATTTGCTCACCATGCAATGCAATTTGACCAAATTCATCATTGCCGTACCCATCCCCGATCTGCGAGCCACCACCATAGCCGAAGCCTTGGCAAAACACCTCATTTGCAATTTTGGAGCCCCACGAGCCATCTTATCTGATAGAGGAACTAGTTTCATGTCTGACCTAGTGGAGGCCTTACTGTACACCTTCAAAATCAATCACTTAGTTACCTGAGGGTACAGGCCCCAAACGAACGGGTCTTTAGAAAGAAGCCACGCACCCCTCGTGGACTTTATCCGTGTTTACTCCGATAAATACGACGACTGGGATCAATTCGCCCCTTTTGCAGCTTTCACTTTCAACTCCAGTATTTCCACCTCGACAAACTTCACGCCTTTCGAATTGGTCTACGGCAGGATAGCCAGGCTTCCACTACGCATACCCAGTGAGGAGAAATTACGCACGTATAATTTGTATTTGCAAGATTTGATATCACGCTTATCCGAAATGAAAACCTTAGCTGGCGAAAACCAAATTAAATCTAAAGTAAAGTCGAAAGAAAGGTACGACAAAAAAGCAAAACCTTTCAAGGGCGAAGCAGGACAGTTTGCTTGGATAGTTAAGGAACCAAGGACTCACAATTCGACAATTTTTACAATCAACCCCTTGAAATAGTAGAAATATTGGGTAGGAAGAATGCCATTCTCCGATTACCCAACGGGAAATTACTACGGAAACATGTCGACAAATTGAAAATTGTCCCGCGAGAAGTTGAGAACTAAATGAACCATATTCTCGATTACAGACAAAATGTGGACACGTTGGATAGTTACCATCCTGCTCCTACGGTCCTCCGACCAAAAAAGTGACAGTTCCCCCGGCCAAAATTATGAGGTTACTCACTTGAAGCACAGCCCCGGACTGTATTTCGAACATGTCAATCGGATGTACCTAAAGGAAACTACATGGCAGATAATAGTCAATTTGGATGTGGAAGACTTCATTAAACACCACTCTTTCGACACAACTTTCAACAACTTATTGGAGGCATGCACTACCATAGTAGAGTCAAGCCGATTCGCGCCCAGTTGCAAACAAGATTGCAACAACTGGACAAGAGGATGTTATGCCGCCATTGACCCCAAACACTTCAAGAAGTTAGCTCACGTGCTCAACAGGAAATACGACCAGATTCGAGACGCCGCTAGTTCCATTTCACAAAAACCCATCGAGAACATTCGTGTCCCACGCAGCATCTCAAAAATGGTACCTCTAGGTATCGTAGGCAAGGCGAGCAAGAGCTTATTCGGGTTACTCACCTTAGACGACGCAGAAACTATTAACCAAAATTTGGACACCCTATTCAAGGACGAGAAGGAGATGATAAGGATACACAACAAAAGTCAGCACATATTTTCCGGAGCCCTCAAAGAGTTGTACAACGTCACTACCATACAGCGCGAAATGCTAATGGATATTCAAAAAGAGCTCAAAAACATCGAAGCTATTGATTGGACAGATATGGTAAGAATGGTAGCGTTAGCCAGAGAAGGAGAGCGAAGTGTGAACGAAATGATCAAATCATGCGACAATTTCCTCGCTATACTACAACAATTAAAAGAAAACAGAATTCACCCGACCATTTTCACAACCAACATGCTGCATAGCGTAAGTCAAGATATCAACAACCACATAAAAAACCACGAATTCCCTCTACCCACTGAACACCTCAGAGCAGAAGAACTGATTAGAATATCCGAAGTAGATGCCGTATACCACGACGGTAAAGTGTTCGTATCAATCTATATGCCACTAATTAGCAGAGCCCATCACCAAATGTACCAGATGCATCCAGTACCCGTGCCTCAGCAGGAAACCCACAAGCAACGAGCGGCTTTCATTAAACCCTCCAACGATTACTTAATCATGAGTGATACTCAACAGTACTTTTTCATGATCGACAAAGAGGATCTTTTAGAATGCAAAAACCTGCATTATGGTTATATGTGTCCCACCAATCACCCGTTAATAGAAGTTTCGACAGGTGATAATTGTGAGCTGGGACTACTCCTGACCAATACGCAGAATGTGAGTAACTGCGATATTGGCATAACATCCGCCAAAAATTATTGGAAATTGCTCAAATCTGACGGAAGTTGGCTGTTCTCCGTAGCACAGCCGATGCTAGCAAGCATCATTTGCGAAAAAAGTCCCGATCAACAAGTATTACTAAACGGAACAGGCCTGCTGAAAATGAGCAGTGGATGTAGGTTGAAAACTCGAGGCACCACTATTCAGACCGAAGCCAAAGGAACTAGTGATATTCGATATATATACGAACCTGAAATGAGTCTTGATCTGAACAAATTCTATCCCACGTTGTTAGCTAAAGCTCAACATTCAGAACAGAAACTACCAGTGCTGAACAAATGGGAACCTTAAGAGAGATCGCTTTCAGAGCTCATCACGGAAATGAATCTTATGAACAAACATGAGCGGTTAAAATCAAGGTCCACCTGGCTCATCGGAGGGAGCTACACGATCGAATTAATATTGGTAACGTTCCTTGTGATAGCTTTCTTCTACTGTCGTCACCTGCGAAACAAAAGGTCCCACGCCTTAGCAGCTTCGGGTCCCACCACCGTGGTGTTGTGTGAGAGGTCCTGCGAAACCAACACTCTAGAGCTACCAGAAATAACCTCCCGGAGAAGACACTCATTACAAGGGAAACAAGGACCAATCAACAGACAACCCATCAACGCTGACACTACTTCATCCTCGATCACCTTTGCCGAATGTTAAGATCCCCGATTTTTGTTTTGGTGTTACAGGTCCCCCGCAATGGCCGGAGTTATCAAGGTCCCTATCACGAATCCAACCCTCCTACAAGAGACATTGACCGAACACACCGGAGCCGGAAATAAGGAAATTAAGATCACCCAAGAAAATGGATATTGGATACTCGAAATTGAAGGAAAAAATAATCCCGAGAAATGCCAAAATCTTCCCACACCTCGCAGCACCGCCGCGAAGTTACGACCCCGCATGAGATCGGAGGTACATCAAGTCAATAATCCGCGGAAAACAGACCCACACAGACTATTCTGCCAACTACCATACAGGGATCCTGAACACCTCAGAGAGAACTTATTCGTCCATCACTTCTCACAATTTGGCCCCCTCGAATATCACGAGGTAGTGACTAACACGCAAGGATGGCTCGCTTTTGGATTCGTGAGGTATTTCAACAAGGATCATGCCCAAATAGCATTAAAAGCCTGTGACCTTCGTTACCGCGCGAAAGAGGCACCACCCAAGAGATTTCCTTCACATTATCGTGCTCAAAAGAAACTTCACAAGAATTGCGAGAGATACATAGAAAATCACGTGTATCATTTACACGATAAAACATGTAAAAAACAATACCCAAAGCCGGCAACCCAGGACACCAGAAAGCTGAGAACCGCAACATCTCCAGCAAAATCAGAAGACAGCCGAGACGTTTTGGAATTATCTGATTTAACGGAAATGAATTGGGCGGATTTCATACTACAAGCAACCGAAGAAATACGAGCGAGCCAAAGCAAACCAATCAATCCAGAACAGCCGTCACAAAACTGACCCTTGCCGAAGCAATCCCAGAAGTTCCACGAAAACCCATGTTACCCAATCCTACAAACCACACCCAAAACAACTCTACCCTGATAATTATCCAAGGCCCCAATGAAATCACAAGCTTTCCCTGTTACAGCCTCATTCGAATACAATGGAAAGAATAACCCGAAGAACTTCCATCTTTCGCAAGAAAACGAAGCTGTGGTGGATCTCGAAAACCATCGCTAATCAAGTCATCATGGTTATGGACGAGCCATCTATAACAGCAACGGTGGAGGTTTTGAGGAGATTCGGAAACCTCACCGAATTTTCCATCGTCTCAGAACCTTATTCCAGGATCGTAAAAGTACATGCAACGTACAAATGTCTCAGAGCGAGAAGGGCATTTGAGCGATTTCTGGAGACCACTGGGGAATCCTTATATTTTTGGGAATCCAGAAACATCTCAATTCCAAAGGAAGACGCGCACCGGCTGACCAACGATGAGAACCTCACCCTTCAACAACACGAGCGAAACAACGAAGACGAAATCGACGTAGGATCAGCCGAAGATCTTGTACCCCCGACAATAGAACCTATTATCATCGAGAATCCGGAGTACGAGAATTCCGAGGAAAGGAATCACCAGGTCCTCTGAGCCAGAACGGGTCCCCAGAACGAAACCATAGCAGAGATAAGGTCCCATATACAAGTAGGCAAATCGGAATCCCAAAGCCTACAATTCAACCAAGAAATTATATCCAGGTCCATGGAGCAGACTTCAGGTCCCACAAACAATGTAATAGGAGTGAGAGAAGGTCCCAAATCCAGGAACGAGCTTATTTACGGCACCACTTCATCCGCAACGAGGACGTTTTCGCGTTCAAGTGGGGGAGGGATTATTAATAATAATTTTTCAACGTTTCATTTCAGTGTCTAGCATGCAAATAGAATTAGGGCATTATAGCAGCACTATGGGATGAATATAAACAGCAGCCCAAAGCTAGGCATTAAATTCGCCAGGTCAATATTTAACTCAGGAATTAAAGACAACACAATAAGCCTATGATATATTTGGCTTTTATATACTCCAACAATAGACTTTAGCTGTATTTTCGTTCTCAACACCTAAAAAAAAAAAAAAAAAAGAAAAAAAAAAAATTTATGTCCATTCAATTACCAGTATTCATTTTCTCAATAGCCGATCACAGCATGAGGAGTAATAATTATTAACCTTTATGTAATAATTAGTAATCTTTAAAATGATTCACCAACTTCTACCACAGTTCCAAGGTATCCCATTACACTAAGAAAAAGCCACGTTTAGAACTATCTTCGTTCGCCTCTATATTCCATCTTTCCGCGTACTAACCCGCACTCACTCAACCCCAAAAAAAAAAAAATAAATATTCACGCACGTTGCCCGAGACCATGAAATTTCAAGGCCTCATTCGTCAATTCAGGCAGAACAAATGTATTCTGGCAACTGTAAGCCCAGGATGGATTACGCCCTAAAAGTATTAACCTCATAAGTCATGTTTTGCACGAGTTTTGTAGACATACACGTCCGAGACCAAAATTCCGCGAACAATGATTTGAGGAATATTTTCAAAATCAGACCCACCAGCCTAATGAACCACTTCATTTCTTTGGAGACATAACAAATGTACTTTGGCAGTTATTATGTAAGACCAGAGTGGATTACGTCCTTCTCGACCAATTGAGTCGAACTTGAATTTCCCAGACATAACAAATGTACTTTGGCAGATATAGCGTAAGACCAGAGTGGATTACGTCCTTCTCGACCAATTGAGTCGAAATTGAATTTCCCAGACATAACAAATGTACTTTGGCAGATATAGCGTAAGACCAAGGTGGATTACGTCCCTCTCGACCAATTGAGTCGAAATTGAATTTCCCAGACATAACAAATGTACTTTGGCAGTTATTACGTAAGACCAGAGTGGATTACGTCCCTCTCGACCAATTGAGTCGAAATTGAATTTCCCAGACATAACAAATGTACTTTGGCAGATATAGCGTAAGACCAGAGTGGATTACGTCCTTCTCGACCAATTGAGTCGAAATTGAATTTCCCAGACATAACAAATGTACTTTGGCAGATATAGCGTAAGACCAAGGTGGATCACGTCCCTTTTTCATTATTTCAAAGAAACCTCTTGCTTAAGAGATGGCCTCCTGATCGTGTAGAATAACCCACTAACCAGTCTTTGCAAGCCAAATCCTAACTCCCTTGAATGAGAACCGCTTAGCCTTTGTTCACTGACCTTATCTCACGCCCCAAACGTACGCTCGCACATATGCAACGAACTTCGACATCATGCTACAGGCATGCCTCAAAAAAAAAAAATAAATAAATAAATAAAAAAATACATATGCATAAAACCAGAGGCCAATCTTAGCCTCTGACTGCCTATTGCGGTAAGAGAGCGGGCTGCTGTTGTAACGTTTTAGGCAACTAGCCGCTCCGAAACAAATGATACCCTAACTATCATAATCAATCTATTTCCCTTTCCACTACCCAAATCCTACAAGATCGAGAACGCCACACGCCGGTTTTTCTTAAGGTGATGGGAACGCCTAGACACGAGTTAGATCTAGTCAAATCGTCACTTTATCATATTTCGTGATGATAGAATTTTTAAGGCAATAATGCTAGTGAAAACATTTCTATTATTTGCTCACTGCTGTACTCAGATAATTTGATGTAATTTGAGCCTTAGATGACCTGGCGACTATCATTACAACTAATTTCACGTTCCTTAGAGATTAATTATGAAACAATATTGTACTTCTACCACCCAACATCGTAATGAGGACATTACTGAAACCAAGTGGGGGAGGATGTTGCATGACACATTTTTACATTGCTGAGCTGCATTCGGATCGTTCAATCCAAAATCTCAAACTCGAAACAGAATAACGGTACATTCCATTCAATCATAGCGATAGCCCGTTGGCCGAGTAAAGTCTTTTTAAACTGCGACCGAGACGAATTTTACCGTCTCGAGCTCACGCGTATATTCGCAACATTGAAAAGTAAAAGTGATTTCACGCGCAGAGGCTCAACGGAGATGCTAATACACTCCTCCACTTGGGTCCAGTATAGTAGCCGACTAATGAGAGGAGGAGAGAAAGAGAGAGAGATAGAATTTCTTTTGTTGCGGTAAAATGCGAACGTGTGGAAAGAGAATAATAACTTCATGCCGAAGGCAAGGTGACGAGTCGTGCTGTATAAGATTAGAAGTCAGTCAAGAGTAAGGCTCGCAAGTGGGACGGTAGAGCTAGAGCCAATAGGCCAGCCCCGATCCCAAAATTGTGGAATCCAAGTAGTTCAGAGAACAAACGAAAGTGACAATAATTTGATTTTATAAACGGTGATAACATTTATGAGTCCAAGAAAGATTAATGAGGCTAATTAGATACCAGACTCAGTGACAAATAAATAGTGCAGAGTGAATTAGAATTCGAACAAAGTTTACGCACAGCGAATCATCAGCCAGCCTACTACAAAGGGAGTATCGTGAGTCAGACTGAGCGATCACTCGCCCAGTCCTTTCGAACTGTATTCTTCTCTCTCTCTTCCTTTTCCTTTACCTCTCGTTCGCCACGGCTCGACAGCCAGAGTAACTGTTCATTCTCGTAAAATATATCAACCGTATTTATTCTTTATACAAATAAAACTCAAATAAAGCTTCGGTACTTGACCTAACTACGCCGGTGTAGTTATTTGCCTTCAGGAAATCCAGACTGTTCACGCACGTGGCACCCTTTCCCGATCCGGTGCCCACGTGAACGTACCCGTACGGGTATACATCAGAAACGATCCCAAATCTTCTTGCATTTATCCACTGCGCGGGTCTCTATTCCCAGGTATCCACCGAAAATAGAGTGGTAGCAGATCTGCTGAGTTAGATTTTCCCCTAATCTTTCAAGGAAGATTAGAGTAGAAACCTAACACGTGGATTTACTATCTTTGATATAATAGTAGGCAAAAACTTTTGCCGCTCCCTGTGTACGACGTATCCTGTTTTGCCACTCGAACATTATTTCAATCAACATTGAGAAGCCTATTCTGAGAAGTTTGCCCTCCCAACCCTTCGTGTCTCTGAGATCGCTGTGATTTTTTATAGCTTCTTTCAAAGCTGGAAAATTATTAAAAAACATGATTTCCACGTGAAATTCCACGAGAAACACGATGAACATGTCAGTTTTGACTTCCAAAGTGACCCCGGTGAGACATCAGTGATTTTTTGGAAGAACCGCTTATATCAAGCCGGGGTCACTCTGAAACTCCTAACTGACAGTTCCATCGTGTTTCTCGTGGAATTTCACGTGAAAATGATTCAGCTCTGAAAGGAACCACGAAGAATCACAGCGATCTCAGAGACAAGTGGGTTGGGAGGACAAAGTTCTCAGCATAGGCTTTTCAATGTTAAGAAGGATATCCGAGAGGCAAAAGAGGATACGTCGTACAGGGCAGGATGGTACTCTATCAATTTTTCCTGACACGTGCGTAGTGCTCTTGATACAAATTGAAGAATCGTCGATAAACGTACTCTTTCAGTGTAACTGGCGCGTCTTTCGGAACTGTTCGGCCTCTGGAGGGAATAACACTGTCCCAAAAAATTTGTAAAAATTCCAGCTGACTCTTCAAACCTGATATAATCATAAGGCTTTTGTCCTAATAGCGACTCAGGTCCGTGGTCAACACAGGGCTTCCATGAAAAGTGTAACTCACTTTTTGGAAAATACTCACTTCCTCCACTGTTTCGTAAATGTCAAAAAAAATAACATCCGAGCTAGGATGAATGAGGTGATGGGTGAGACGATATAATCGTCACAGCCTTTTGAGGTTCAATAAAAATGTGACTCTCTCGTCATGCCTCGAGCAGCAGCCTCGAAACCGAGTATTCACGGGGAATACTTCTTTTTTCTGTTGAGGTGCTGCTGCTCGAGGCAACGATAAAGACGGCCGAGACATCGAGTTGACGCTATCGCGAGTATGCCTGCGGGCCGGCAACCCCACCCGCACCGCTGATTGCCACGGGCATCACACCATAGGAGGCCGGCGGTCGACGATGATGACAACAATTCAGGAGGATTATGCCCCGGGTGGGCTACCCGGGTACCCAAGGCCGCGTACAGGCACCTTGCCGTGACCATCACTATGATGTATCCGTCGTGTACCTGTTATGGTACACCTGGATACAGGCCGAACAGAGGATGCTGGTGGTAACAACCGGGGCCCGCAGACCCCGTGTTGCATCCACCAGTCATCCTCTGGTGATCACACGCGATTTTTAGGGCATTCATCCGAAAGTGCACGTTTTGATGATTGAATCCGCATTCAATCAAGCAAGATGTGCATACACATCGCGCACCAGATGACAGCAAAGATGCTGCGGCCGGGGCGCCCTTCTCAGGACGACGGAGGCCGAGACGAATAGCACTACGTTAAGTGCGGATGTTGATGGCCTGCTGACGATGCTGCAAACTTAGTGCAGCACTCCCCGGACCTGCTGCCATCCGGACCGCGGTCCCATACGCAGCAGCCTGGTATCAGCTTCATCGTGTTGTTGTTGTTGTGGTTATGCTTGCATGTAGTACCTGCTGCATGCACCCACGCATAACCTGGGCGAAAATGCACCCGCACACCATCACACCACCACGTATGCGGTCACCCATGACACCGGTGACCCGTAGGCCGACGCGGGTGAGCCCGAGTAGCTCACCAGAGGACGAGACGAAGGAGCTGATGTTGACACATGGTCTTGCAGACGACACACTGGCAACTTGTTGCTGCCGGTGTGATGGCGCTACCTGACGGTGTAGCATCGCTCAGGGCGGGTATATCTGAGCAGGCCGATATGGGAAAATACAGAGACCCGGACATCGGTCTCTGGATGAGAATCCGCGATGGAGACCACACACGCATATGCATATGTGTGTGTGAGGCCGAGATACTGATTGTAGTTGTATGTTATGTACATATGAGCGTGCCGTGAATATGCAGAGGCCCATATAGATATAGTGATGCATGGGAAGTACTATATAGCTATAGTACTACAGGCCGAGGATAGATATAGGTATACAAGGCCATGTAACTTATATCGGGTGCAGTGAAAGGCCGAAACTGGAGGCGATGCGAGCTACGCAGCGCCTCCACGCCGGCCGATACTTACTATAGGTGCAAGTGAGATAAAAGACGGTACGAGTGGTGGCCAAAGGCAGTGCCGTACATATATTTCTGTGCTCTTTGGCCGTGTAATTCCGTGAATTCCGTGCGCATACTTGCCACAATGTGCCCTTATGTACTTCAAACTTTGCCGCGCAGCCCCGATAGAGGGTGCTGCCAATGTTCCGGACAGAATTTATTGGGCCTATCAGAGAGCGTCTTCTTCGTTGAAGAAGACGGAACTTCTACTTGAAGAAGAAGCCGGCCATTAGGCCACTTGTGGATCGGACGTTGTCTTACGTGCAAGTGCTTATGCTCCGCTCGTCTTCACCGCCGCACAGTGGGGCCCGCGCATCTTTCTAGTGCTGAGCGCCACGCAAATTCTCAACCTATTGCCATGTCCGGGAACGAGGAATTTTGCTCTCAGTTATCAGAATACCATCCGATCCCGGACACGGCGATAAATTGAGAATTCGCGTGGCGCTAAGCCCTAGAAAGATGCTAGGGCTAAAGGAAATTGCGTTCAGTGCCATCAGTCTCAACGTACCTCAGCGCATTAAATTTCTCCTTCGGAAACCTCCAATAATCCTCCTTTCGACAATGCAAAACTTGGATTTGGGGAGGATTCATGAGGGAAATACCGAAATGATTTGTAGAACAAGAAAGCCGAAATCGGAGGGTACCCAACATGCCCTCGTATGGTGATCACAAGAGGGCACGCTGTAAGACTCTTTCTATCACGCAGAACGTATTCGTCACGTCAAAATAGGGAGAAATTATATTTTTGGTCCAGCCCACGTAAAGCCCCAAATGTGGTTGCACGCCGATGAGAACAATTTTATGCA
The DNA here is from genome assembly GCA_029851415.1 of Eretmocerus hayati. NCBI lineage: Eukaryota > Metazoa > Arthropoda > Insecta > Hymenoptera > Aphelinidae > Eretmocerus > Eretmocerus hayati. Next base: position 49,317,594 of record CM056744.1, read on the forward strand.
CTTTATCGACGACTTACATCGTTTTTGGGGAGAAAATTGAGACAGCTCGTCTCTAATTGATTGAAACCAGGCGTACTCTATCTCAATTTCAAGGCCTTGAAATAAGCTTCATAATGAGCAAAAGTACATTGAAAGATGTTGAGGTAGACCAGAGCTGTTGAGGGAATCGCTAATGGGGGCATGTTGGGTACAACTTTTTGCAAACTTGCAAAAAAACATTTCTTGGGAAAATTGTGATGGCTCATCGAGTCGGTCAAGATTTAACCTACCTTAGCTCGTCTTGAAGGCCTTGGAACAAGCTTCAAAGTAAGCTAAGGAACGTTGGAAAATATTCAAGTGGACAAAAACTATGGGCAAAACGGCTCAAGGGGGATATCAGGTACACTTACCTTATATATACGTGGCCGTAAAAGCAACGAGAGAGAAGGCAGAAGGCTCGATCGGTCGAAAGTTGGTTTTTCCCTCCCAACAAAAGAAAACCGGAAGATATATGAATGATTTCTCCCCTTCCACCTGTTCCATTAACTTTGGAGTATTTTTTTCTCTGGATCATTCATAGAATTGAATATGGAGTACGAAAATAGCAGTACTTCAAGAGAAGCGAGTTAGCAAATATTATAACAGTTGTTTCATTACACTTTGAACCTTATCCAGGACAGACCGAAATCCTGATATACCTGTTCTGTATCCCCCACTGATACATCCTCGATGTCGCAGTTGGCTAAGTGTCGTGGCTAGTGAGTTGCTGTGAGGTGAAGGGCCCAGGTTTAAATACCCGTAAATGCAAATTTTTAGTGATTTAAATACGTGTCCTCTTAACGACACTCAACCACCTTAAACATGAAAAATTAGCCTAGAAACCTTGGAGGAGAATTTATTTTGAATATATAAATTTTAAAATATCAGCTGAGATCACAGCTGAGAATTCAGCTGTGAATTTGGCATGGGAAATCGGCTGTGATCTCAGCTGAGATCTCAGCTGTGAATTCACCTGTGATCTCAGCTGATTTCTCAGCTGAGAAATCAGCTGGTTCTTTTCGGCAGGGAATATATGCGAGAGGAAACTGCGATACATCTCTGATGTACTTCGCACGCAACCTTTTAAATTCAGAGATCACTGACACCCACCTACACATAGCAATTTAACGAAAAACCATCACTGAACAAAAATCCATCATTTCCCAGGAGATCAATGAAATATTCTTGAATAGTTTCCTGTCTTTCTATCAACGTTTTCTGAATTCGCTCTCCAAATCTAAATCTAACATCGTGAAAAAGAAATTCAATGCATTATATCCGTCGAAATACGATCGACACAACAACGAGCGCATGGACTCGCACCGCACGAGTGATGACGACCCGACACAAAACAAGTGGCTCGTGAATTCGTCTTCTACCGAGCTTCCGAATATTGTGCGCGAGGTTGTCGCACTCGGCGAAAAATTCAATTTCACGAGTGTGGATCGCAGCTCAGCTTTCGAGATTTATAAATCCATTGAATATCTCTTCCATTATTATGAAGTGGATGAGCATCGTATACGCCATAAAATTCTCAACACTGTCAACCGGGTGTTTACACGAGATAGACATGTACCGTACTCTGAGAGAGTTTTGAAAGAAATAATTGATCAAACCAAGAAGTTCTTAAAAGAGAATGACTCGTTACTCATAACAAGAGCTGATAAAGGTAACGTCACCGTAGTCATTCCAAAACCAGTTTACTATTCAAAAGTTGAAGAATTTCCCAATGAGAAGACGCATCATCAAGCTCTAAATTCTAACCCTCTTTCAAAACTTCAGGACGCGGCAAAGAAATTTCTGATATCTTAGAAAAATCTTGAAGTTTTTGAGACAGACTCCAGCTTCAAATATATTCGTACAGACGTGAGTAACACCTCACTACCTAGAGCATACGGTCTGCCAAAAGTACATGAAGGAAATAACTTAGTCCGGATCATTGTTTCGGCCATAAATAGTCCCCTCTCACAATTCGACGAAGATATTTCTAATCTGTTCAGCAGACACTCCCCGCGTCCTGAATATTCGTTGAAAAACAGCTACGAATTGAGAACCATTCTAGAGACTCTTGTCATACCAGCTGGCTATATACACCTATCCCTTAATGTAAAATCACTCTTCACCAACCTTTATCATCTCCTGATACTGTTTGGCATGAAACTCAAATGGAAGTATCTGAAAAACATAGTAGGAAGAGTTATAAATTGTCAAAAGTTTCTGAATGGGATCTCGTTTTTATTGAATTCCACCTATTTTCAATTCAATAACAAATATTATAAACAAAAAATGGGTTCACCCATGGGTGGTAATTCTAGCCCATGGTTTGCCGAGATAGTTTTGGAACAATTAGAAAATTCATGCCTTAAAAAGTTGGGGAATTCTGTCCTTTTCTATCGCAGGTATGTGGACGACTGCTTTCTTATTGCTAAAGAATCAGCTGTTCCAAAAATATTAGAAACTTTCAATAATTACAATGAACATCTCCAATTCACTCTTGAATCAGAACATAACAGCTCTTTAAACTTCCTCGACATGACCATTCATCGGAAACTCGATGAGGTTCCGTCATTTAACTGGTTCAGGAAAAATACTTTTTCAGGCAGATACATCAATAACCTTCTATACCATCCAATCGCAATGGAAAAAGCAGTCGTCTACAATCTGGTTGGTAAAGCTCTGAAACTTTCAGATCAAGAATTTCACAATGCAAATTCACTATCAATGAGACAGTTTTTGAAATCTAACAATTATCCTGATGAATTTATCGATGAAAACATAAAACGCCGTATGCTTATATTAGATCACTACCCACAATACATGCAGCAGAGGAGAGACAGAGAAATGTCTCAAGCTTCCTTCCCACGGGTTGTCATTCCATACATCGACTCCGTCTCGACCCACGTAAATAAAATTTTGCAATATCACAACATCCTCCCCACTTATAAACTGTCTAACAAATTGAATATCATTAGGCTGGGTAAAGACCGGCAAAACATTGGCGATGAGATCGGTTTTGTGTATCAAATCACATGCAAAAAATGTAACAAGGTGTACGTGGGTCAGACGGGCCGATGCTCAAACTCTAGAATCGGGAAACACGCTCGCGATGTTAAGAACAAAATTTGTGTGCGTTTGAGAAACGCGTAAGGAACGGAGTTCCAAGGCTGTCCTTGGATTGATGCATGAATATCGATATGATCTGGAACTTTGGATGAGTTATAACTGACTTTCGAGATTTTCGAAGCTCACCATAACCGTATTTGAAAAAGATATTACTGTAATAAGCCTTTGAGTAGTTGAGATAGTTGACATCATTTTCTCAAATATAATATACCATGCATTACCCAAATAGAATGATGACTTTAGCTTGGGATGGATTCCTCATAATGTTATGATAGGAGACATATTTGAAAGTAGTTAACAAATGTGATTCTCAATTATCAACACTGAGTTGTTCATGAAAGGCATCAAAGCTGATGAAAAATAAAGTTTCATTGGAATTGATTGGATTATTGAGACTAATATTTAATGATCCAATGAATTCGTCTACTCATTTAATAAAATAGAAAGCAATATCTGATTCATTTAAACTCTACTTTTCGCCCAAAGAAGAAAAACATGTTCTTCGAGCTGATTGAGGCTTTCGACGATGAATGTGTATTCTGAAAGAATTCAGATTGTGATGGTTCCCCACACTTATATCATTTGACTTTTCAATTGGGCTCTAGAAAAATGATGAGAACCTATTTGAACCAATTAATCAAGTACAAGAATTAAAATTGACAATGATAGCTCTACAAACCACAGGGGAATTTCAACTTTTGTCTCAAGTTTTTGACTGAATTGATGCCCTTATTTAACAATTTACAACATTATATCAAGTGATTTACTCTCTTAGATTTTCTACACTTCATTTTAGGGACATAGAAGATCACAAGTAGTACTTTGTTAATTTTTAATAGATATTGAATGTATGTTAATGTGAGGAGTGCTCAACAACATCTGTAGAGTGGTAGTGATGATACGTGAAACCCATATTTAAGCTTTTCGCCAAAAATGACCAAGGACTGAACTCTCCATGATTTGATGCAATCTTGTACTCACTGGATAGGATGGTAAACATTATCCTATTGATTAGCGAGATCATAGTATACCTGCTGTACGGAATACACACTCATTTCATCTGAGCAGGTTATGGGATTTGACGACAACAATTTTAATTCCACAAGTTGAAGCTGAGATTCTTCTGAACAACTTCCTTCAATTGAGAAAGAGTAGGTTCATGCTCTAGAAAAATGAGGAAAAGTTTATGGCATGCAGCCATGGTTGAATGCATTCGGGCTTAACTACAATTGATATTGGTGGACAATTAGGTTTTAGAGAGTTTTGACTGTTGTTGTAACGTCGAAGTGAGTCAATGCTCAACTCAATAAATTACAGCATTGTATGCCTATCTTTGTCAAATTATGTTTCATTTTGTGTGAATTTAGATTGGGATTTGAACATGTTTAAAAGTGGAACAGAGACACGTATGAAGTAAAAATGGTGGCACACGAATAAGCTCATCTTTGATTAAGATCCCATATTTAACCACGACAGTAATGTTCTGGTTGCTTCAAGAAATCACTTTCCAAATTAGGGTTAGAACAGATAGAAATGAGCTTGCTGATTACTTTCAATTAGAATGAAGCAGTACAAAAGAGAGGTCGGAAAAACTTTCGTTCTGGAGTACGGATTATGTTTATATAGCGTTTGTTCAAACTCAGAAAACCCTTATCACCCACGCAATGAGGGCATAATGAGGACCCACCACACACCACACTGCACAATTTTTATTGGGATCACACCACCAAACACTCACGATCTGAATTTCCGTATACAACCCGAATAGCAATAGAAAATTAGCGATGGAAGCATTACTCATTCTAGCATAATGCAGTAATACTAAATAACAATAAGAATCATATGTTGTTGTCAGTCGAGCTGTGCGCATGGAGAGCAGAGCAGACAGCAGACGGATCTTGAGATCTAGGCATTGGCATCTACGCGATCCCTCAGCCCATGTAGTATACCTATATCGTATGTCGGTTTTTCGTTGCATATGTATGGCGGGTTGCATCAAATCTCGTTACGCGGGGTGGTGTCGGTCGCACGATTTCACTCTTCACCCAAACGAACGTAAAGGAACTTCGTTCCAAAAAAGAGCGTTCTGTCCTCACCACGCATTGGGCTATTAGAGGCCACACTTTTGATTTTAATCACACAAAATTCCTCCACACAGAAAAACAGAAGTTTCGTAAAGAGTTTGCCGAGATGCTGTACATATATTGGGATAGAAATAACGTGAACAGAAAATTCGATCTTGATGGGCTGAAATTCACATACAAAAAATCGATCGATACTATCAAACTCTTCACGAAACACAAAAACACACACACACGCACACACCCTGGACACAATACACGCAATAGACACACAACGAATGAAATGAAAACCGGTGGAAGTCCCACAGCCCTACCCGATGTACCAGGAGAGCATATGCGCGCAGAGGCATTGCCCACCTCTCCAGCTAATAGTCACAACGGGGATTCCCCGACTATTAGCATAAGCGCACGGCGCACGAAAGCCTGTGCCACCTCTTTGCCTTTCGTGCAGTCCCGATACAATCTCCGTCCCCGCGCTTACGCTGCATCAAATTCAGGACGGTGAACGCTGCACAGGTGAAAAAGGCCGCAGCTGACTCGATCAATCACACATTGCTGGTGAATCACCACCAAAGACCAGCGGGTCTGCAGTCTGCTGCGCCTTGGACCTGTGTGGCGTGCCGTATGTATACAATTTTTTCTTGCATAAAAATTTCTCTCATAAAACTTTTCTGAAGAAACAATCAACATTCCTTTCTAGATTTTGCCATGCAGTCCTATATTTTCATTATGTATCTGACAAGTGGCAATGCCCTTGGACATATGTCATACTAGAATTAGGATGGTGAGTGTAATTTTCTTGTATTTGAATTACTTATCAATTGTGACTTGGTTGTAACACCTATACCTTTTATACAGCCCTGAATAGGCCGACATGGAGGTCGGCGAAACGTTGGCAATTCAGCCAAAATGAATAAGGATAGTCCAGAGTACCCACGTATTTTTATATCAGACCAAAATTTTCTGATCCGCCTGGACACAAAAAAGCATTCCTAAATATTATTCAAATAGTAGAAAATCCTGATCCCTCGACCTGATGTCACAAGAATATCTTTTCTGATGTGGGATATGGATTAGAAATCAGGTGATACTGTATATATAATCAAAATGGTGATGACATGAAATGTGAACGAAAGCTCTTCAACTCATGACTGATCGCAATCTTGCTGAAATTCCGAGTAATCAGTGGAATGGTCAATACAAACCTAGAAAATTTCCTTGTGTGGTTTAATCTGGATGCCTTGATGGCCTTGTGTGTTGTTTCAAGGGCTTCTTCCGACAACACTCCTAAAGGTATGTGGAAGTACTGAATCATTTTCCATGCGTGCATGAGAATGGCATGAACTGAAGGAGGGAGCATGTACCATGAGTACTTTTCCTTGTACCTCACAGCTGCTCTCATACAGAGCATTTTGAATTCCAATGGATCAATCTCATATGAACTTGATAAGGCTTGGATGATCGTATTGAAATACCCGAGCAAAACGAGATCGAAGCCTAGAATAAAGATAATGAAAACCTTAGACATGGAGTAAATGCCACTTATCTATACTTGAAATCGTTCAAATACTATTGCGGTTCATGTTTTTCAAATCTATTCAGAATTATAGGAAAATCGCTGATATCCTCATGAATTCCGGATAATGAATGTATGAGGTGATTCGTGCAGGCACTGAGGAACATTCGACTACCCAACATGATTATTTTCGATACACTGTGCGTAAAATTGTACTTCACGCACAGTTTGTCGATTTACACTTACAGCTCATCGAACAAGCATAGTTCGATACACGGCGCGAAATTTACTTTTCGCATCCTCGCGATGATACCGACCCTCGCCTGCGGCTTGAGCCGGAAAGCCATCACTTAGACGCGAGAAGGAGTTGTCATACCCACGTTTCAAAACGGAGTATTTTGAGCAAATCTGCCATCGATGTTCTTGACAAATATGGTTTAGCATTCCCATTTATCATTGCTCTGCGAGTAATTTGCTAAGTATTACAACAACCAGATATCCTCTCATTGCTTTGCTACAGTAAACATCATATACGCAGGGTTCGAGCCATCCCACATACGGGACTGAACTTAGCACCAGAGTTTCGCGATGGTTTAGTCGATTTTTCCAGATACCTATGTCCAGTTGACTTTACAAGAGAGAGCCCATCGCAGTCGTTAAATTCCAGTCTTGACTTTGGGTAACAGTGGAAGGTTATACTTGAGAATGAAATCAGAGAATTATGATAGAGCCATCAAACGAGGATCGATTTACGAATATTGAAACGAAACATATATCAGAGAATTATATAAACGTATATCGCATCGGAATATCTGAAGGGAACGTAGAGACTCACCGGTTATCTTGGAAACTTCCTCGTGTCTTTCAAAGAATTTTCTAGTCGTGGTGCCATCACTCGTATCACCATATCCATTCTTGGGAGAGTCTATAAGTACTATCCGGGTATGGGAAACAGTTCCTTTTGGAGCCGAGCTTTTCGAATTTTTACGCTCATTTCGCTGGTTTCGTTGCTCGTATTTTGAGTTGGTCCTCCACCACTCAAGTTTTTACCACCTTTCTTGTTCGTCCCCTTTTTTCCTCCCTTTGTCTCTTTGCTTTTTGTCTACGGGCAAAATAGTCACATTTCTATGAATAACAAGTAAAAGAATTCCGGTTGGTATGGATTTCATTCTTAGGGGACTACTACATCGTGAGGATTTTGGCATGGAGTACAGGAATTCCAAATTGGAGTCTGTCATGTGGTAAATCTACAATGAAAATATGTAGATCTTGTAGCATTGAGATTTTATTTCCACAGAGGTAGCAAGCCATACTTGAGGTCTCTGTGAGAGCATTTTTCACCTAAGGAATGGTCAAATAAGAACATGGATCAAGCGATCGATTATTTTTTCCTCATTCACATGGGTTTTCATGCTCATGCGGCTATTTTTTAGTGTCATTAGAATGATGTGAGATTTTCTGTAACTTTTCGTCACCGATCAAATTCGAAGGGATGTTCATGAGCTGAAATGAAAATAGAGGGGAGACGGAGAGTCGAGCCTCGGATCATGTGTAGATCAAATAGCGAGAGTAACGCGGCAAAGGAAGAAAACTAGTCATATCACGCTGAAAATCGGAAATTGAGTTGTTCCGAAGAAAAATATCATGCCATGATGAATTGACAGAAAATTAAGTACGATATGTTGAATATCAGTAGGTATTCTATGAGAGTTCCAGCTCAATTGCACTGGAACTCTCTGAGTATTCGAGTGCAACAGGACTAGAACTCTCAGATAGTTTCTAGTGCAGTTGCACTAGAATTCTCATATGCACTAAAATTCTCATAAAGTTTCTCATGCAACCGCATTGGAACTTTCATATAGATTCCTCTGCAAGTTGCATCAGAGAGTGATTGCACTAGAACTCTCATCATAGCTTTGATGCATTCAAAGTACTGAGGCTTTGATGCATGAATTCAGGAACCTACTCATGCATGCTTGAGTTAAAAATTCAATTGCGTAGATATTGGAATCAGACAACTCTTTGCACGATGCGACGGTTTTGAAATATTGCGCCAGAGCAAGGGCGACGTCACGAAACCGGAAGCTGACAAGCAGTCTGCGCGCGACTCGCCTCGCGCTCGTCAGTCAGTCGCTGCAACAGCATCGTCGAGGAAATTTTGCACCCTCAATCGCGAGGAACCCTCCTCGAGGACACCGCCAGAGCCCACCAAACAGTGAATGTTGCCTCAACGTTTCTGGAACGTCGCAATTGCACCCTCGGAACGTTCCGTAAATAGTCGGAAACCCCGTTGCTGGAACGTTTAAGCAACGTAAAATGTCTACGAGATGTCTGTTGTCTCAACGTTTCCAGCACGTTTCTGAACGTTGTGAATATAAATGGATTGTTTTTTCATAAATTGTTATTAATTGGCTCTTGTTGCATTCAAGCACAATCTCACCGTCTTTCTCGTACTAAGTGGATATGTTTCTGATTGAGCGCTATCGATGGGATTTAACGGAGATGGAGCTGATAGTTTGCGAGACACAAAATTTTAGAAACAATTTATTTGTTTATTTAACAAAAAATTTTCTAAGTCTTGGTTGCACAAGAATCATCTCGGAAACGTTTGTGCAACGTTTGAAAAACCGTTGAAACCTGCCAGAAACGTGGTGGAAACGTTGAGACAACAGACATGTCGTAGACATTTTACGTTCCTTAAACGTTCCAGCAACGGGGTTTCCGACTATTTACGGAACGTTCCGAGGGTGCAATTGCGACGTTACAGAAACGTTGAGGCAACATTCACTGTTTGGTGGGAGGAGGGTGAGTATATCTTCTCGGACGGTGTACTCGGGGAGGCCCTGTATGAGTGTTGTAATGTGCGCGATTCCCGAGCAATCAATTCGATAAATGCCACGCGAAAAACGATCATCGCATGCATTAGCGATAGCAGCAGCTCCGAATCGGTGGAAAAAAAACGCGGGCTGCTCGTTGGATACGCATCACCGTCTGGCTCGCCTCCTGGCAGCTATACAGCGACCCGCACATCACTTTACTCGCTATGATGCTTCTCTGGAGGTGCTCGATGTCACCTTCGTGACTGAACACACCCCAGAGAAAGCTCAACAGCGAGTTTTGAGCTGCCGTCGGACGGATCAAGCAAAAAATTCACCACGCAGGAAAGTGCGTGAAATGGCGGTCCGCGGACGGGCACGTTTTAGCTCTCGCTGCACTTAGCCGTGCCAGGTCGTCGTCGTCGCTGCACGCTATCATTATCGACGCTGCTGCTGTTATGATTATCACCGCGGCTGAGAGGATCATCATTTTCTAGTAATTCAGCAGATCCTCATTCTCACCTATACCACTGCGGTGTGACTGGACATGGGTGAAGAATTGTGACTGTAAAGAATCATCAGTATAATCTGAAACTTTCAAAATGAGATTGAGTGAAATGAAATTGAACGAAGTGAATTTGAGAAAAATGAGATTGTGGAGAGGTGATTTGAGTGGTGATATAAGAGCAGATGAGTATTTCAAGCTCATTTTATTTGCTGGTTAGCCTGCAGTGAGAAGAGGACATTGGTGCTTCATTGGTAGAAGAGCAACATTCACAGGTTGTCTAGGAGTTGCAGATCTTCAAGTCTCATTCGAGTGAGTCAAGTATCAAATAAAACTGTAGATACTTTTTATTCTATAACATTGAATGTTATGAGTTCTAACGTGCTAATGAACTCTTTTACATTCCTCAGGCCAACATTTCCTAGATATTTCACAGATCATGACCCACAAAGCTATCATGCATTATTTGTTCTATTAGTTCGAAGACTGATATAGTTCTGTAGGTTGAATGTTCCATGAAACCTGACTTAAAGCTATCATGATGGAGTTCTTTCAGAACTTTTGATGGATGATAGAGGTATAGGTCACTATTCCAGTTCCTCGCTTTTAGTGTCAGTCTATCAAATCTGATTTTGGCTACTGGTGTAGACAACTATAATTATTCTCAATTGTCCTGAGACTTTTTTCATCATTCTGAACTAATTTTATTGGGCTCATAGAGCATTGGGATCTAGAACGAACCATGAAATTTCAATTTTCATTATCTCAACTGATATGATTTCAGCTTTTATGTGAATGTGTGAGATAACTATGTAACTATACAACTGTTCTGTAAAAACATGAGGATGATATTTATTTCTTCATCCACTTTTGATGGTTGATAGAGGTATAGGTCACTATTTCAGTTTCTCGCATTTGATGTCAGTCTCCCAAATCTGATTTTGGCTACTGGTGTAGACAACTATAATTATTCTCAATTGTCCTAAGGCTTTTTTCATCATCATGAACTAACTTTATTGGGCTTGTGACGTGGGTAACGGGTTTCCGGAAGGAACACGAATAAATATGTAATAGATGGACTTTTAATCAGAAGGATAATTTGAGGGCTCGAGAGAGAGTGAAGTGAGTGTTAAGGTTGGTCAGAGCGGTCTGCCCGCTGCGCGGCTCGTCGTCCACGACGACGGGTCGCACCGCAAACTAGTACCTCAGGGGGAAGGCGCGATGCGCCGTCAGAAACGCTGACGGTGCACCTGCGACGGACATCGAGCAGCGCACGGGTGTTGCGCGGTTCACGGAGCCGTCGCCGGTGAACCGTCATGGGGCGGGGTGAGACGCGGGCAAGGGGCCCGAGACTCACCACGTCACATGCGTCCCTGGCCGGAGATTCGCAACGTCCCGATGCGATAACCCATGTGTTACAATTTTCAAATGGCCTTGGCCATGGTGTACAATCTTCATATGTGGCGCTCGCTCGTGCGAGTGCTTGTACGTATTAGTGTGTGTGATACAGTGGAAGAGCGAGAGTGTCGTTGTTCATGTGTGTCGCGGATATACATATTTTTCGCGATCTCTCTCTCGGTATAATCGTTTTTTTCAACTTAGGTAGTTTCATTCTCTTAATCCTAGTTTTTCACAATCTGATCAATCGTAACTACAAACATGTTCGATATCCTTTTACAAAATTATACAAATGTCCATAATAACATTTCCCAAAAATTATTAACAATAAATTGTTCGTAAATAACATTCCATTGTTCTATCATTATCCAAATGAGGTCCTTTACCTCAGATTGATTGAAATATATTTGCCGAGGAAGGTTCATTTTATAAAAATATTCAAATGCAACGGGGAACGAGTATTTCAATCGTCACCTATTACTTTCTCTCCTTCGCTTATCATTATTACATTGGTGTAAATGTCTATGTATAGCCTCGATCAAGTACTGGAATGAAATTGTATCATTTGCAGCTGTGGGATTATGATCCATCAGCAATAAGGAATATTATTCTATTTCGAATGAGTTTAGAATATTGACCTTGAATGAGTGGTAAAGATTTTGCAACGATTGCTCGATGAAATTTTGGAGGTTGTATTCGCCAAACGTCTCTTTCGATTGCTGGGTTTATCCCTGCCGAAAAAAAGCAGCTGATTTCTCAGCTGAGAAATCAGCTGAGATCACAGGTGAATTCACAGCTGAGATCTCAGCTGAGATCACAGCTGATTTCTCATGCCAAATTCACAGCTGAGAAATCAGCTGTGATCTCAGCTGATATTTTAAAATTTATTTATTAAAAATAAATTCTTCTCCAAGCTTTCTAGGCTAATTTTTCATGTTCTAGGTGGTTAAGTGTCGCAACTAGATTAAGAAAAAACGTAATTAAATCATTAAAAATTTGCACTTACGGGGATTTGAACCTGGGCCCTTCACCTTACAGCAACTCACTAGCCACGACACTTAGCCGACTGCGCCATCGAGGATGTGTCAGTGGAGGATACAGAACAGGTATATCAGGATTTCGGTCTGTCCTGGATAAGGTTCAGAGTGTAATAAAATAACTGTTATAATATTTGCTAACTCGCTTGACTTGAAGTACTGCTATTTTCGTACTTTATATTTAATTCTATGAATGATCCAGAGAAAAAAATACTCCAAAATTAATGGAACAGGCGGAAGGGGGAAATCATTCATATAGCTTTCGGTTTTCTTTTGTTGGGAGGAGAAAACCAACTTTCGGCCGATTGAGCCTTCTCCTTTCTCTCTTGTTGCTTTTACGGCCACGTATATATATAAGGTAAGTGTACCTAATATCCCCCCTAAGCCGTTTTGCCCATAGTTTTTGTCCACTCGAATATTTTTCAACGTCCCTTAGCTTACTTTGAAGCTTGTTCCAAGGCCTTCAAAACGAGCTAAGGTAGGTTCAATATCGACCGACTCGAGCTGAGCCATCACAATTTTGCCAAGAAATTTTTTTTTGCGAGTTTGCAAAAGGGTGTACCCAACGTGCCCCCATTAGCAATTTCCTCAACAGCTCTGGTCTACCTCAACATTTTTTAATGTACTTTGGCTCATTATGAAGCTTATTTTAAGACCTTGAAATTGAGCTAGAGTACGTCTGGTTTCAATCAATTAGAGACGAGCTGTCTTAATTTTGTCCCCAAAAACGATGTAAGTCGTCGATAAAGTGCATGAAATTGTTCTCATCGGCGTGCGACTACATTTGGGGCTTTACTTGTGCTTGACCAAAAATATATTTTCTTCCTATTTTGACGTGACAAATACGTTCTGCGTGATAAAAAGAGTCTTACAGCGTGCCCTCTTGTGATCACCATACGAGGGCATGTTGGATACCTCCGATTTCGGCTTTCTTGTTCTACAAATCATTTCGGTATTTTCCTCATGAATCCTCCCCAATTCCGAGTTTTGCATTTTCGAGAGGAGAATTATTGAAGGTTTCCGAAAGAGGAATCTAATGCGCTGAGGTACGTTGAGACTGATGGCACTGAACGCAATTTCCTTTAGAAATACGAAAAATGGAAAAATCACTTTAACTTTTCTGGGAAACACAGAAATGATTCGGGGTCGATCTAGACTACTTATTTCGTCATATTTCGACATAACGAATGTGAAAAGAATTTGAACTAAGGTTAAATTGTGCCCATTCTTGAGATCGACATATGGGGGCAAGTTGGGTACACTTACAGCCCCCCTAAAAGATAATGAAGAGTAGGGTGTGCGTTACATCCCAACTCTCGATTTTCCACGATACCATCGTGGATTTACTATCTTTGATATAAAAAAAAGGCAAAAACTTTTGCCGCTCCCTGTATACGACGTATCCTGTTTTGCCACTCGAACATTATTTCAATCAACATTGAGAAGCCTATTCTGAGAAGTTTGCCCTCCCAACCTTTCGTGTCTCTGAGATCGCTGTGATTTTTTATAGCTTCTTTTAAAGCCGAAAAATTATTAAAATACATGATTTCCACGTGAAATTCCACGAGAAACACGATGAAATTGTCAGTTTTGACTTCCAAAGTGACCCCGGTGAGACATCAGTGATTTTTTGGAAGAACCGCTAATATCAAGCCGGGGTCACTCTGAAACTCCTAACTGACAGTTCCATCGTGTTTCTCGTAGAATTTCACGTGAAAATGATGTATCATGATGATTTTTCAGCTCTGAAAGGAGCCACGAAGAATCACAGCGATCTCAGAGACAAGTGGGTTAGGAGGGCAAAGTTCTCAGCATAGGCTTTTCAATGTTAAGAAGGATATCCGAGCAGCAAAACAGGATACGTCTTACACGGCACGGCAAAAATTTTTCCTTATTTTTTCATATTAAAGATCGAAAATCCACGATGGTATCGTGGAAAAATCGAAAGGTGGGGAATAACGCACACCCTAACGAATAGTCTTAGTAAATCACCAAAGTCTCCGACCCAGTCCGTCTTGCGTCAGTTTCACGAGAAGCATCTCAAAGATCATAAAAAAATCTATCAATTTATATTCTTCAAAAAAATTTTACTCCCTTTTAGCTTGTCTCAGTTGACGTTGAAAATTCAAAAAAAATTTCCATTAATTAATCATTTGTATTTTCGACGAGAATGATCTGATCGGAAAATCTTGAATGGGATGCTATATATCCTTCCAAAGACTTCAACATTCATCTCTTGTAGAATTTCCATGCGACCTTTTTCATCGGAGCTACGAGCGCCGGAAAGAAACTCATCATTACATCGATTCTTACGGAGATACCGAGGCATGCACCACTTTCATCTGTTCAGCCTCTATTCCCAATCCAGAATACATTCCAAAAATAATCGTAATGCGTGTTTCCGAGGTAAAATTCTCTGGTCTCTTAGAATATACTATCAAATTTCCTCTCAGACATGACCTGTGATAGCTTTCAATTTTTTACTCGAAAAACAGGACCAAATGAGAGTGTACTTCCCTAGATCACGTCAGAGACAAAATCTGATAGCATGTTCTGAAAGATCAGAGGAGTTTACATCGGAATCATGCTTCCCGATAATTTTTGGAATGTATTCTGGATTGGGAATAGAGGCTGAACAGATGGAAGTGGTGCATGCCTGGGTATCTCCGTAAGGATCGATTCAATAATGAGTTTCTTTCCAGCGCTCGTGGCTCCGATGGAAAGGGTCGCACAAAAATTTCACAGGAGACCAAACTTGAAGATTTTTGAATGACCTACAGCATCCCGTTCGAGACTTTACGATCAAATTATTCCCATTAAGAATACAAGTGATTGATTAATGGATAATTTATTTAAACTTTCAATGTCGACTGAGATAAGCTAAAAAATGAGTAAAAATGTTTGAAGTATATGAAGAAATCTACCTAACCGTTAACTTTTGGACCATCCGAGAAAAAAAAATTTTCCCTCCTTGTCGCTTTTGAAACCAATTCCATAGTGTTTTGGTACCTTTAAAATGTGAAAAAAAGTTGTGCCCACCATTCTTGAGAGATGCTAATCCCCTGAAAACAGTGAGGTGGAATTGGTCTATTACGCTTTCGTCACTATTAGACGTTTTTCACATGGATCGATCGTGAATAGTGCAGTATGATGCTTGATGAAGATGTTGTTGCATCCGTTTAATAAAATTCCATTCCCAGAATTGATCCTCTTTCCGTTATACTCATCAAGATTCACTTTTCTTGCGTCCACAGAGTTGTCGGAGGCGTATGCAATTTTTGCTTTCTCAAAGCTTTCCCACTTGAATTATGATAAGCTTGAAGTGTGAAAATGATGTGAGAATTACATAAAAAGTCGACAGCTATAATTCAGACCTCCCACACAGCATGAGAATCTTTCAGAAATCTTCCTGCAAGCTTTCAGGAAAACCCGGAAATCTTTCAGAAAGATTTCACTGAAAGCTTCCCTCAATAAAGATATGTCCCACTTCAGACACCTTTCTGCAAGATTTCATGAAATATTGCCGGGAATATTTCGGGAAGCTTTCAGAAACATTTCATTGAAATATTTCAGTGAAATGTTCCTGCAAGATTTCATGAAATCTCCCAAAAATATATGCGTTAATGTTCTGTCTGTGGAATCCATATTTTGCTTGATATGTTTCTTGATCATTCTAATGCATGACTTCATCATTCTTACTCGTACTTCAATTCCATTGTGACGTTGAATCCAAAGCTTCACGTTAGATTCATCCAGGTTTTATGAACTCTTCGATGTATGCGACACCTAACCGATAAGCCGTCCTCATGTCTTATATACAATCAGCGTCTATTGTGAACGCTTGCGAGAAAGCCTTTGCGCATCTTCAAATAATCTTCACGTATCATTTACAGACCATTATGCATAACTGGTCCTGGGTATATTATCACACATGACAGATCATTTGATACTACCACCAAATTTCCTGATAGATAGTTTCCCAAAAACCATATAATTCCTGAGAACGAAATTTGAGAACTAAAGTGTGTTACGCGACATCTATCGGGAATAGAATCTTCCAATGAAATATTCCTACAATCTTTCACTGCAATGTTTCTGGAAGATTCCTACAATCTTTCACTGTAATGTTACTGAAAGATTCCCAGAATGTTCCACCGCAATATTTATGTGTCATATCCCACAGATTCAAGTCGTTAAGAATTACTCCTCGCAATACTTTAACAGTATAATATGTTCTTACCTCGGTTGTAACGGTTTTCGGTATTAATATGCAGTACCCCGTCACATAGTTTTACCCTGAAAGATTTTAGGGAGCTTGCGAGAATCTATCAACAATATCTCAGTGCAAGATTCCTGGGAGAGTACCTGTGGAATGTTCCCAAGAAATATGTACGGAATCAGTCAGAGAGCTTCCACAAACCTATTATTATGATGGCTTTATTTATATGCGACGACTCGTGATTAGCCTCAATTCAAAAGAGATTCGAACAAGTTAGGAAATCAATGAGCCTATATCACAGCGAAGGCTTGTAAATCTTCCAGAAATATTTCAGTGAATTGTTCCAAGAAATCTTCTAGAGAGCTTTCGTGAATCTTTCAGAAATATTTCAGTGCAAGGTTTCCGAAAGATTGCGTGTAAGATTCTTTGAAATGTTTACGGGAGCTTCCGGAAAGCTTCCTCTGAAAAAATGCCACGGAACATTTTGAAATATCACCTGCAATATCCCTGCAAGATTCCTGGGAGATTGCAAAGAAATATTTCATTGATCTCAATATCGTACAAAAATTTCGCGGAAACTCTTCCTAAGAATATTGCATTGAAATCTTCCAGAAAGCTTTCGTAAAGATTTCAACAATATTTCAGTGCAACGTTTCTGAAAGATTACCGGTGAAATAATTGCTAGAAATATTTTCGGAACCTTTTAGAAGGTATTCAGAAATTTTTCAATTTCATTAGGTGCAATTGAGTGGCAGAGAGGTTACTCATAGAGGAATTCCTTGAAATGTTCCCGAAATCTATTGATTTAATGAAAACCAGAATCAAATTGATTTTCCCAGCTCAATCCAAAGTGGTACGTTGCATATCGTGAGTTAGAAGGATAACTCACAGCCACAAAGTGCTCCATCTAGAGTATCAGAACGCGGTGAGTTTTGAAAATCCATCATAGAATTTTTGAAGATTTCCCAGCCTAAAAGAACTGCAAGCACGATGTTATTTGAAACTGGTCTGAAAATGTAGCCCTCCGTAGAAGCTAGCAAACCCTCCAGAAAATTTCGGGGCCTCGTCATGATATAATATTATACTCAATATCGGTGAAACATTTCCAGGAGATTCTCCCCATAGCAGTGAAACTTCACAAGAGGCTTTCGTAACTCTTCCAAAACTTCTCCCCAAAATATTGCACTTACATCTTTCAGAAAGCTTTCGATAATCTTTCAGAAATATTTCAGTGAATTGTTTCAAGGAATCTTTCAAAAAGCTTTCGTGAATCTTTCAGAAATATTTCAGTGCAAGATTACTGAAAGATTGAGTGTAAGATTCTTTGAAATATTTACGGGAGCTTCCGGGAAGGTTTCTCTGAAATATTGCCACGGAACATTTTGAAATATCTCCTGCACTATCCCCGCAAGCTTCCCGGGAGATTGCGATGGAATATTTCCCTGAATCGTTCTTTGAAATATTTCCATGCTGTGTGGACTGTTACGTGAATCATTACCGACCAAAAAAATCAGCTTTCAGGGGCTGAACAAGTTTCCCGAGCTCTTCCCTCGAATAACAACCGTTATAGCCACCTCACCTGCAGTGCATAGTAATTCATCATACGTCAAAGTATGGGCAATAGGATTTGGGAGCGACATCTGCTCATTGTTTGAGTAACAGAGATTTATGTCCTTTTTTGAAGTGATGGGCGCGACCAATTTCGCAAGTTCAACGTCACAGATCTTCGACCAGAATAATGTGTCGCTGCCAAATGAAGAAGCATTTTGATCGTCTATTCTTACTCTTCAATTTCCCATCACCTGATTCATCCTAGCTCGAATGTTATTTTTTTTGATTTACGAAACAGTGGAGGAAGTGAGTATTTTCCAAAAAGTGAGTTACACTTTTCATGGAAGCCCTGTGTTGACCACGGACCTGAGTCGCTATTAGGACAAATGCCTTATGATTATATCAGGTTTGAAGAGTCAGCTGGAATTTTTTCAAGTTTTTTGGGACAGTGTTATTCCCTCCAGAGGCCGAACAGTTCCGAAAGATGCGCCAGTTACACTGAAAAAGTACGTTTATCGACGATTGTTCAATTTATATCAAGAGCACTACGCACGTGTCATGAAAAATCGATAGAGTACCATCCTGCCCTGTACCACGTATCCTGTTTTGCTGCTCGGATATCCTTCTTAACATTGAAAAGCCTATGCTGAGAACTTTGCCCTCCTAACCCACTTGTCTCTGAGATCGCTGTGATTCTTCGTGGCTCCTTTCAGAGCTGAAAAATCATCATGATACATCATTTTCACGTGAAATTCTACGAGAAACACGATGGAACTGTCAGTTAGGAGTTTCAGAGTGACCCCGGCTTGATATTAGCGGTTCTTCCAAAAAATCACTGATGTCTCACCGGGGTCACTTTGGAAGTCAAAACTGACAATTTCATCGTGTTTCTCGTGGAATTTCACGTGGAAATCATGTATTTTAATAATTTTTCGGCTTTAAAAGAAGCTATAAAAAATCACAGCGATCTCAGAGACACGAAAGGTTGGGAGGGCAAACTTCTCAGAATAGGCTTCTCAATGTTGATTGAAATAATGTTCGAGTGGCAAAACAGGATACGTCGTATACAGGGAGCGGCAAAAGTTTTTGCCTTTTTTTTATATCAAAGATAGTAAATCCACGATGATATCGTGGAAAATCGAGAGTTGGGATGTAACGCACACCCTACTCTTCATTATCTTTTAGGGGGGCTGTAAGTGTACCCAACTTGCCCCCATATGTCGATCTCAAGAATGGGCACAATTTAACCTTAGTTCAAATTCTTTTCACATTCGTTATGTCGAAATATGACGAAATAAGTAGTCTAGATCGACCCCGAATCATTTCTGTGTTTCCCAGAAAAGTTAAAGTGATTTTTCCATTTTTCGTATTTCTAAAGGAAATTGCGTTCAGTGCCATCAGTCTCAACGTACCTCAGCGCATTAGATTCCTCTTTCGGAAACCTTCAATAATTCTCCTCTCGAAAATGCAAAACTCGGAATTGGGGAGGATTCATGAGGAAAATACCGAAATGATTTGTAGAACAAGAAAGCCGAAATCGGAGGTATCCAACATGCCCTCGTATGGTGATCACAAGAGGGCACGCTGTAAGACTCTTTTTATCACGCAGAACGTATTTGTCACGTCAAAATAGGAAGAAAATATATTTTTGGTCAAGCACAAGTAAAGCCCCAAATGTAGTCGCACGCCGATGAGAACAATTTCATGCACTTTATCGACGACTTACATCGTTTTTGGGGACAAAATTAAGACAGCTCGTCTCTAATTGATTGAAACCAGACGTACTCTAGCTCAATTTTAAGGTCTTAAAATAAGCTTCATAATGAGCCAAAGTACATTAAAAAATGTTGAGGTAGACCAGAGCTGTTGAGGAAATTGCTAATGGGGGCACGTTGGGTACACCCTTTTGCAAACTCGCAAAAAAAAATTTCTTGGCAAAATTGTGATGGCTCAGCTCGAGTCGGTCGATATTGAACCTACCTTAGCTCGTTTTGAAGGCCTTGGAACAAGCTTCAAAGTAAGCTAAGGGACGTTGAAAAATATTCGAGTGGACAAAAACTATGGGCAAAACGGCTTAGGGGGGATATTAGGTACACTTACCTTATATATATACGTGGCCGTAAAAGCAACAAGAGAGAAAGGAGAAGGCTCAATCGGCCGAAAGTTGGTTTTCTCCTCCCAACAAAAGAAAACCGAAAGCTATATGAATGATTTCCCCCTTCCGCCTGTTCCATTAATTTTGGAGTATTTTTTTCTCTGGATCATTCATAGAATTAAATATAAAGTACGAAAATAGCAGTACTTCAAGTCAAGCGAGTTAGCAAATATTATAACAGTTATTTTATTACACTCTGAACCTTATCCAGGACAGACCGAAATCCTGATATACCTGTTCTGTATCCTCCACTGACACATCCTCGATGGCGCAGTCGGCTAAGTGTCGTGGCTAGTGAGTTGCTGTAAGGTGAAGGGCCCAGGTTCAAATCCCCGTAAGTGCAAATTTTTAATGATTTAATTACGTTTTTTCTTAATCTAGTTGCGACACTTAACCACCTAGAACATGAAAAATTAGCCTAGAAAGCTTGGAGAAGAATTTATTTTTAATAAATAAATTTTAAAATATCAGCTGAGATCACAGCTGATTTCTCAGCTGTGAATTTGGCATGAGAAATCAGCTGTGATCTCAGCTGAGATCTCAGCTGTGAATTCACCTGTGATCTCAGCTGATTTCTCAGCTGAGAAATCAGCTGCTTTTTTTCGGCAGGGATGATATTTTAGGATTGCCAAATTACAATTTTTCAATTCTTCTGGGATTTATTTGGGATTTCTGGGGGTTTTCTGCGATTTTTCTGGGATTTCTCTGGAATTGTCTATGATTTGTCTGGGATTTCTCTCAAATTCAAGATCGTTGGATATGCGTCTGAAATTACTTCTGTTCCCATTCTCATCATCAAGTTCTACTGGGAATTCAATTTTGTTGGGTTTTCCCCATGACCTCGAATTTTTGCCAAAAATGTTGCATTTCTTGGGATTTTTTCGCTAACCAGGCGATATTTCAATCGAATTATAATCAAACTCTCAAAGGCGTATCTAATTAGACATGGAATTCTCATTCTCATACAAGGGCTCACAAAATTCTGTAGTGCCTCGTCCTTGGACCGGGGTATCTTACAACGGCCGAGGACGAGTTACTGTGCATCCCCAACTCTCATTTTAGAACACAATATCAACTCGAAGAAATGCTTCGAATAACCCGATCGTCCAAATTTCTAGACACGTTGTGAAATTCCTCAATGCCTCGTCCCTGGGCCGGAGTATCCGACGGCTACGGAAGAGTGCATTGCAAGTTCTTATATCCTTTTCGCAGTTCATCTTTCATACAACGAATTCTGAAGATACATGATAAATTTATGTGCGCAACATGTCTCATTCTTATACTATCGATAATATAATATTGTCGAAAAACAATCATGCCGTGTGATTGAATAAAATTGAGATGCACACAAGTATTTTAGAGGTCCATTGACAAACACACGCGTACTGATTCTATTGCCGATCATCTCTTCGCGCTTCGTGAAAATTGGTTCACAAAAGTCCCATCTAGGAAGGATTAATCACCCGACGTCCGTTGGAACTGAGCAATGCTTCCTTGCAAATTCGCAGAAAGGTGGAAGCTCCTCTCAAAAGTTAATATCCACGGAGGTTTTTCTCGAGGCGGCCGATTTTTCAGGAGGATATAGGCATGATTTTGTAATCTATTATCTTTCCGAGAGACTACCTGCTGTACTTGAAGTAAGAAGATCTTTTGCATTTTTTGAATTGCTAGTTTTGCACCGATAAGCAAGGGGGCAAAAACGATCGCAAGTTGAAGCAGATTGGACTGCTGCGGAATGTCATCATTGCAACCCATGCTCTCATCTATCTCACCATCGCGCAATCCTTGCTGACATTCGCTGGCCACGACTGTTTCGCTAATGATCGAGTCGGATGACTCATCATTCACTCTTGAGGTGTGCAAGTTCACCGATTGAGTTTCATTCATGCTCAAGATCATACTCGCATTTTTCCCCGCTCGAGTTTCCAAAAGTATGGATTGGATTTCGCTCTGTCTCATGAGCTCAGTTGGATCTATTCTGACTCGAGGTACACATAAGTTCTCGAATTTTGCATTGAGACAGAAATTATTCTCATGAGTAGACTGGTTGACTTGGGAGTTTTCAGTAACCTGTGGCTCTTCAATAGTATCATCATGAGCTAGAATGATACGCTCATGTAAATTCAAAAGATCTGTGCAGCACAACGGGTCGTTTTTCGAATTTTCTGAGATTTCGATGCAAAGATTCTCATGCATACTTTCAGATTCTACATTGATGACTATTGCTTTTTCAACGAAAGGCGAGTGGTTTTGTATCGCAACTTCTAACGGCGCTTCAAAAACTACTTGACATTGCTCATATGCTAGTTTGTCGATGAAAAATTCTTGTATTTCCTCAATTTTGATATTTTCACTCGAAATGGTTGCTTTTGAAAGATTAATTTCAGATTTCCCAGACTCATGGTCATACACCACTTTTTTGGATTTTGGCTCTATCGCTTGTTCAGTATGAATTTTGTGAGTTTGATATTTTAGATCTGAAAAATTGTGACAATTTGAGCTGTGCTCTTGGGAACTTCGCCGAGCGATAACGGCTTTTGGCTGTCTATTTATCTCATTCCTGTGATAAGATACTTGTGATAAACTACCAGAAATCCCTTGATGTGAATCCACAGTCTCATGATATGCACGATCAACTCGTTCAATGGAACAATCCTTCACAACATGAAATTCATCTCTTGCATACTCCCGAGCCAATATTTTTGCATCACCCCAGGTTTTTGGGCAACGTATTTGAACTAGCCATGCCGAATGTGGTCGCATATTTTCCAAATATTTGTTGATTGTAATGTGATCGATTCCACTGTTGAATGACTTTTCCTCTGCGGGGTTTCGGAATCCCTCGATGATAGGATTATATTGCGCCAAGTGATGAAATTCATCCAATTTCCTTTCGAAGTCAAAGAACGATTCTCGTGGGTATCTACGTAAATTTTTCAATCGATATAAGCAATCGACAAAAGCTGGCAGCGTTTCAAATTTGAAGCAAATATCCATCAAGAATGCATGTACTGTAGGGTATTCCATCATGATCTGTTCAAAAACGTATTTTGCTCTGCCTTTCAAATTATTTGATATTGCTCGTAGCACTATTCGATCGTTACTCCATCCACAATCTTTTGCGATTTGGCGAACGTTGGAATAAAATAAAGATACCTGCTCGTACGAGCCATCGAAATCTATAGCTTGGCTGCAATACCAAGCGCAGTATTTTTCGATTTCTTCCATTTTTCTCATTATTTTCGGGCAAATTTGTGCTTTTTGTACTCTCAACTAGTTCGATTCGACTGGCATGTGGTATTGTAATTCGATCCTCAATTCTCTCAGCAATTTATGAAACTGAACGTGCATATTCCTTCGTATGTCAATAATTCCTTACTTTTAGTAATGTTATGTCAATATGGTCACAGCGGAGTAACTCTCATCAGTCCTGTGCCATCAATAGTGACTTCACGTCATTCACATTGACATATATATAGTCATTCATATTAACAAATAGTCTTTAGTTGACACACTAAATTGAGCACGTTCTTTCTTTTCAACAAATTGAGAATGAGCATACCGCACATCATATCATTATTTTCACCAATCAAATCCGTTGAATACACGAGATCGCTCCGTACGATTTCATGCCTCATCATTAATTCAGAATATTTTTGCTACGGTAACATGGAATCATTATCAGATTTGGCTCGCTTTGAATGCAAAATTCACACATTTTGTGCTTCAAATTGATGACAGTACTTTACTTGATGCCTCGCTGCTGTGTGCTGATGCGAGGAGTAGATTAATGGTGGTTGCTCGTTTCTTCACTTCTTGAACAGTCAATCGTTGGGCTAAAGTTGGTAAAGATGACCCGGTTAGTCATCTTCCCTGCTTTTTGGGGTTTTGATCAGCTCGTTGGCTGGATATCTCCTGCTGTTGAGTAGCCGGTCATGGCAGGTTGTTGCTGTGTGCTACTGGCTGTTTGTCTCGAGCTCTTCATCTTCTGGAGTCCGATCAGTCACAACACCCTCGCAAATATTCACCAACAGCAAACTTTTCAAAAAAAACCGAGATCTCACTTTTTCCCAAACTAGGGGGAAAAAAAATTTTCGTGGGAAACCACCCCACCTAGCACCAGAAGAGATGTGACGTGGGTAACGGGTTTCCGGAAGGAACACGAATAAATATGTAATAGATGGACTTTTAATCAGAAGGATAATTTGAGGGCTCGAGAGAGAGTGAAGTGAGTGTTAAGGTTGGTCAGAGCGGTCTGCCCGCTGCGCGGCTCGTCGTCCACGACGACGGGTCGCACCGCAAACTAGTACCTCAGGGGGAAGGCGCGATGCGCCGTCAGAAACGCTGACGGTGCACCTGCGACGGACATCGAGCAGCGCACGGGTGTTGCGCGGTTCGCGGAGCCGTCGCCGGTGAACCGTCATGGGGCGGGGTGAGACGCGGGCAAGGGGCCCGAGACTCACCACGTCACAGGCTCATGGAGCATTGGGATCTGAAATGAACCATGAAATTTCAATTCTCATTATCTCGACTGATATGATTCCAGCTTCTATGTGAATGTGTGAGATAACTATGTAACTATTCAACTGTTTTGTAAAAACATGAGGATGATATTCATTCCTTTCTCCACTTTTGATGGATGGTATAGTTAAGTATTACTCTTCCAGTTTCTCGCTTTTAGTGTCAGTCTCCCAAATCTGATTTTGGCTACTGATGTAGACAACTATAATTTTCCTTAATTGTCCTAAGGCTTCTTCATCATCATGAACTAACTCTATTGGGCTCATGGAGCATTGAAATCTGGAACGATCCTTTGAATTTCAATTCTTACCATCACAACTGGTATGATTTTAGCTTTATGTGAATGTGCGAGGTATAATGTGAATAATCAAGTGTTTTGAAGCAACATGAGAATAATATTCATTCTTTTCTCTCAATCTTTGGTGTATGATACGGTTGTGTATCACTCTTTCAGTTCCTCGCTTTTGATGTCAGTCCATCAAATCTGATTTTGGGTGCAGGTGTGAACAAGTATACTGATTTTCAATAATCCTTAATTTTTTTTATCATTCTGAATCAACTCAATTTGTCTTAAGGAGCATCTGAACCTGGAACGATCCATGTACTTTCAATTTTTACCATCACAACTCAGATGATTTCAGCTTTCATGTGAATGTGTGATGATTTAAGATGCATGAATGGAACACCATGATGTTTTTAGAGTAACTCAAGACTCCCACACAGCATGGAAATATTTCATAGAAAGATTCAGAGGAATATTTCAGTGTGATCCTTCGGGAATCTTGCAGAGATATTGCAGAAAATATTTCATAATGTTCTGTTGCAATGATTCGGAGTAATCTTCCCGGGAGCTCCCGGGAATATTGCAGAGAATCGCATCCTCAATCTTTCGGCAACCTTGCACTGAAATATTTCTGCAAGATTTGTGCAACATTTCTGAAAGATTCCATGCAACATCCTGTGAAAAAATATCATCGACATGTTTCTACGACATTGGGGGCAATTTTCCATCATGATGACGAATTCGCGAAATTTTGTGGGAGGATCTGCTAGGTTTCAAGGATTGCAGGATTATCAGCGAGTACCTGGAGAATGGTTCAGACAGGATTGGATGAATATTGTACATACAATTCTCTGATGATCGCTTCACATCAGGAAGAACCACGAAGGTTTGCGATGGTTTCTGAAATTCATCCTTTTATTATTCTGGAGCCTGTTTTGTCTGTGCAACATCCCTTTGATTCAGGGGTGAACATTGTGCCATAGGTACGCGGTAGCCATGCAACTCGGCCGTGGAGTTTTATTCACATTTTACGTGAAAACTGTCATGATACGAAGTTTGGGATAACTTGTTGAGTTACCGTTATTGTATAACTTACACTCGACAGCTTGTCATTCAGCCGAGATCATGAGAGTATTGCTGGGAATAGGAACTGCTGAACCGTTGGTACCTTCACTGTGATATTAGGCTCATTCAATTCCTAACTTGTCCAAATCCTCTTTGAATTCAGGCTAATCACGAGTCGTCGCATATAAATAAAGCCATCATAATAATAGGTTTGTGGAAGCTTTCTGACTAATCCCGTACATATTTCTTGGAAATATTCCACAGGTAATCTCCCAGGAATCTTGCAGTGAGATATTGTTGATAGATTCCCACAAGCTTTTTAAAATCTTTCAGAGCATAACCATGTGATGGCGTACACTGCATTTTAATACGAAAAACCGTTACAATCGAGCTGAAAACATATTCGAGATGTCCGACGAGTCCAGCGCCGACTCTGGCAAAACATACATGCACAAGCACAGGGCATGGGAATAACCTCCAAATTTTGCCAGGAATATCGTGGTCACATGGTATATAGCATCACCATCGATATGGGTATACTTATGCATTAGGGGTATAAGAGCTTCGACACATGATCCGCTAGGTGCGCTACAGTCGGGGGACACCTCGAATTATGCTGTTAAAGTATTGCGAGAAGTAATTCTCAACGACTTGGATCTATGGGATATGACACATAAATATTGCGGTGGAACATTCTGGGAATCTTTCAGTACTATTGCAGTGAAAGATTGTCGGAATCTTTCAGAAACATTGCAGTGAAAAATTGTAGGAATCTTCCAGAAACATTGCAGTGAGAGATTGTAGGAATCTTCCAGGAACATTCCATTGGAAGATTCTGTTCCCGCTAGATGTCGCATAACACACTTGAGTTCTCAAAGTTTGTTCTCATAAATTATATGGTTTTTGGGAAACTATCTATCAGGAAATTTGATGGCAGCATCAAAAGATCTGTCATGCGTGATGACATACCCAGAACCAGCTATGCATAATAGTCTGTAAATGATTCGTGAGGACTATTTGAAGATGCGTGCACGCTTCCTCGCAAGCGTTCACAATAGACGCTGGTTAGACAAGAGGACGACGGCTCATCGGTTAGGTGTCGCGTACATTGAAGAGTTCATAGAACCTGGATGAATCTAATTTGAAGCTTTGGATTCAACGTCACAATGGAGTTGGAGTACGAGTCAGAATGATGAAGTCATGCATTAGAATGATTAAGAAACTTATCAAGGAAACTATAAATTCCACAGATAGATCATTCACGTATATGTTTTCGTGAGATTTCATGAAATCTTGCAGGAACATTTCACTGAAATATTTCAACCAAATGTCTCTGAAAGCTTCCCGAAATATTCCTGGAAATATCCCATGAAATCTTGCAGAAACGTGTCTGAAGTGGGACATATCTCTATTGAGGGAAGCTTTCAGTGAAATCTTTCTGAAAGATTCCCGGGTTTTCCTAAAAGCTTGCGAAGAGGTTTCTAAAGGATTCTCATGCTGTGTGGGCTTCTCATCATCATGAACTTGTTGATTTGAGAGTACTTGAGCGGTCCATGTATTTCCAGTTTCTCTCATCACAACTCATGTGATTCTGCTTTTAGTGAATATGAGAGATGTATGTTGTAGCTATTAAAATTATCTGAAGTAATGTTAGGATAATATCTACTCTTTCTTCACAACTTTGAATGGATGATGTACTCATGGATTACTTTTTCAGTCTTTCGCTATTAGTATCAATTCATCATACTTGATTCTAGATGTTTGAATAGAACTTCATGATGTATTCAAGTAACTGAAGATATTTTTTATCACTCCTCATCATTCTGGACTCATTATTTTTGACTCTTGGAGCACTTATGGATTAAGCGATCCATGTATTTTTAAAATTTCTTAATCATAACTGATATCATATCATTTCTCAGGCTTCAAGTTTTCTTGATCAATTTTTCATTTGCCAGCACTTTGCCCAATACTTTTTTGATTTTGACCTATGTTCTATTTACAAAGTTCTTATCCATTTCAATTCGTTTGAAATACTGTAAAGGTGTAGAACTTTTTTCTGCAGGTTGACATGAATCGAGAAATTTCCTTGACAATCACAAGATTGACTGAAGAAGACTTAGCAGCAATCAACCACCTTACACACGTTCAAGGATATTTCATGGTTTTTACTGAAAGTTACGACCCAAGTTGATTTTTTCAATTAATTCCAAGACCTCCAATCCAGTCACCTGATTGTGGTACTTCGGATTCTGCATCTGTAATTTGTCTTGGTTCTGATCCGGAACCTGCCTCGGATTCAAGCTCCGATTCTGATTCAGATTCAGATTTCTATCCGAAATCGCATAAGAGCTCATCAAAGAAGTCTCAAGGAGAAGGAGAAGCTCTGTCATACGCGCCCGAAGCCAGTGAATAAGATATTTAGACTCGAGTTTGAAAAAAAATTTGAGTTGTAACTAATGTACTATAATTTTTTTTCAGGTGAAAATATCAGCTATTCTCCATCACCTGCTCCTTCTATTAACTCCCATTGTAGTACATGCTGCTCATGTGAATCAAGAGAACAGTGTCGTGTTGAGAAAGATATCGATTTTGAATATTATTAGGTAATTGTTAATGATGATGTACATTTTATCATATTTTCGTTCCAGCTACATTATGATGATGATGCGATTTCATTTCAGATCAAAATGAGTCTGTTCAAAGTTGTCACAAATAATGACGTTGATGAGTTCTCCCATGATATTCGGAATCCTCCTATACCAGTGAGTTTCCTATCTTTCTTTTCTCATCTGAACGATCTTTTCTCTTTCTGAAAACATTAAATATTCTTTGTCGTTTCAGGATTCACTACAAAATTTTGAAGCAAAGTCTAAGATTATGCATGTAGTTGGAAGTCATACTAATACATCTAATCGTGCCTCTGAATTGAGAATTAAAGATATTGGGAGTATTGAAGGGGATTATCTTGAGAATTTACCGAAATCAACCTCTAGGGATGAGGCTAAGATGATTCAAGATAATGTAAAATCTGTTTTTGATCGTCTGTGCGCGAATGAGTCATTTGCACACTGTTTTTCGCTTTTCACTTGCTCACAGAAGATCAAAAATCATAGTATGACACTCGGGCGCAATGGTTCTCGCTTTCTCGTGACTATTTAGACCCTCGCCTGCGGCTCGGGCCTAAAAAAGTCACTCGAAGTGCGTAAACCATCGTTTGCGCCCTTGTATTATAATATACTATTCTGCTGCTCCTCGCCCTGCTGTCTCTCACTTATGTAAACCCAAACTTGTCGACTATTCTACCAGTGAAGATGGGTCGGATGATGAAGAAGTAAGTTCCCATTATACTACTATCACTCGCGGGCTTACACACACACACACACACACACACACACACACACACACACACAATATTCGCTAATTTCATGAAACTTCTTTCTTCGTTGCAGGAACTAGATAGCGTGAAACTTCTCCTAGCTGGTGAATTAATGTACGATTTTATGCTTCAACGGGCAACCATACCAACTGTGGGTAAATCTATGGAGAAACTACTACAAAATAGGATGCTGGAGAAAGATGAAACAGATTAAGAGGAAAAAGGACAACGAGAACAAGAATACAAATTGATGAATGTTGGTATCAGAGAATTGGAAGCAAGTGAAAAAGAGTATGATTGTGAGAAGTCGAACTTCACCCCGGAGAAACAGTCTACAGTGAATTCAAAAGGAGACGGTGAACAGAAAGTGAGAATTTTAGAATTTGACGGAGATTTTGAGGCCACAGGATGTGACGGATCAGGAAATGAAAATGGATATAGCAGATCAAATATGAATTTAGATACTCAGCACGAGAAGAAAACTCTGAAGAGAAAACGTAAACCAGGAGAGATATAGATGAAATTGCATTATATGGAAGCAGATAGAATTCGTAAGAGTGATGGATGCAAAGGAGAGAAGTCGGAAGCTGAAGAGAGAAGCATTTTAAGGTCGAATCGAGA
Organism: Eretmocerus hayati; assembly: GCA_029851415.1. Classification (NCBI taxonomy): domain Eukaryota; kingdom Metazoa; phylum Arthropoda; class Insecta; order Hymenoptera; family Aphelinidae; genus Eretmocerus; species Eretmocerus hayati. The sequence continues at coordinate 49,347,882 of CM056744.1, forward strand.
AGAAACTAGCAGGTCAAGCATAAATTTAGACATTGGGAAGAAGCAGACAACTTTGAAGAGAAAACTTACACCAGAAGAAATACGAATGAGAATACGGGAGATTGAAGCAGAGAGAGTTCGTGATAGTAACAGGGATAGAAAAATGAGGGATGAAGATGCGAGGAGAGTTCCAGAATCTGAAGCGGCGTTCCAGACTGAAGAAAAAGCGGAAGAACTTGAAGCAGTTTCTCAGATTGAAGAAGAAGAGAAATTGGAAGAATCGAAGAAGGTCGATGAGGAAATTAGGAGGCCGGATGTAAGTGCAAAGAATGAATCAACTGTGGATTCGGAGAATGAACCAAAGAAGAAGAAGAGGAGACTCACGCCAGAAGAGAGACTTTTGAAATTGCAACGCGAAGAAGCCAAGAGAGCTCGCAAGCAAGAGGAGAGGGAGAAAAAAGATGGAGAAACAAAGTAAACCCAAGAGAAAATATAACAAAAGAAATAACAAAACATGTACTCAAACTACAAATACTCTGGCTCAAGAAAAAGAAGAAACTACTGAAAATTCGACTTGTCAGACTGAATATGTATACGTAATTCGTCCGCCTCCTCTAGCCCCAGTTGCTGTCTCGTGTGATAATGTAACAGTAGATGAGCAATTGAGTCTTGCTCCCCAATACATTCAGCCTGAAATTGACTCAATCCAGCCTGCGCTGGTCAACGATGTTGTTTCTTTTTCTGCGGAAGTCATCGCGTCTGGAGATGATCCTGGAAACTATTCTGCTTCCGGTGAGTTTGAAATTAGTCCAGAAGTAGTACAACTAGTCAATAATTTCGAGAATAGCAGTTTCAATAATCTACCGGATTCTGATTTTGACATGGATGAATTCATAAAGAAGAAAGTTCCTCAGTAGACTCTTTAACTACCTTGAGTTCCATACTCTGACAGTTTGTGTGTGTGTCTGAATGTTCATTTAGGATTCTGAGTTTTTGCAGATCTATATGTATTCTATAGATCTTTTTCATTCGAATGAGAGGTCAAAAATCTCGTACTCTAGAATTTTTGGTGAACTTCTGGAGCTTTGAGCTTCTTGGTGTCTTCCTTTTATGTTTTTGACGTGGCTCACATATGGCCTCGATTCCAGACTATGCTTTTTTATATGAATAATTACGATGAATTCTTTATAATGATTTTCTACCTCCAGCTCTGAGCTGCCTCTGATAATTCCCGTTGTACGTAGTTGTATACACTTCAGATTCGAAATGTTTTTGTACGTAACAGTTCAAGTGACTCCGTCTTCTGCCAAATTACATGGATTGTAATTTTATAGAGTTGAATTTCAGAATATTTCTGTATGAATTAGTTTAAGCATACCAATCTCTGACCGTTACATTGATTGTAATTCTTGCAAGATTGATATTCAAGATATTTCTTTTCGTATTCAATAAATGCAGAGTTTCCTTCATAATGAATTCTTGATAATTTTTGTCTATGGATCCTCTCCGAAACTTTGAATGAAAAAAAGTAGAATTCTGATTTAATTTCTAGGATGTTGATTCTGACGAATATCTTCCACTTGATGCCAAATGTGGTTCCAGTTTTCATAGAAAGACTATTTGGGAGTTCGAATGAAAATTATTCAGAGGAGAGAGCAAGGCTCCAGAACCAACGCCCTTGCCAGTAGAGACCATCCAAAAAAGTAGTATTTCTCAAATTTGAGATTTAGAGTGAATATCTCTCCCCCTTAGTAACTCTCCTCTGAATTCTATATTTAACTTTATTGAGTATTCAATTGTACATGGAAAGAATAGCATAATCGAGTTCGACTGATTTTTGAGGTGAAAGTGAAAGATCTTGATTCAAAGTATGACCGTAATTTACTTCATCTTCGCCTGTCATACTTTGTCCCTTCTGACGTCTGCAGAGCCACATTTTGAGACAATGTGCATTCTCCACTGCACAAATGCCGTGTCGTCTGATTGGATGGTTTGGATAGTAAAGTCTCTTGTTTTTAATCATCGATTTCAAAGACGGGCAACGTATTTCATCCAAATCGATGATCAATATGTAAAATCAAATTGGATTCGAATCTTTCTTTCAATCAATCGCATAAAACAGTTCAATGTCTACTCACTTATCAGGCAAAACTTCATCGAGCCACCGCTTCTTCTCGAGACCTCTTACATCAATTCGGGTGGCATTTTTCAAAGATTCTTGTAATATTCTCACATGATCATTCAGAGGAATTGTTCCGGAATTCCAGGGAATTCCATGATGATCCTGCTCGAGCCAAAGATTTGTCTTCTGCTCTTCTCGCAGGAGCTTGGACCATTTACATGGAGCTTTGAAGAGGCAAATTGTGGGTAATTTCATATCCTCCAGCGGAATGATTGCCAATTTTTTCAATTGGAACAGATTGCTTGACCTTCGAAAACCTCGTAAGTCTACAATGTACTCCATGGTGCTGATCAAGCTAACTCTTCGAGATCTACTGGAGCTCCGTTCGATTGGACAGATAACACTATACTGATAGGAAGGCACTTCGCGAATCACTCTTTGATAGATCATAAACTCCTCTCAAATGTCTATTTTCAAGATTGCTCAAAATTTCAAAGCTTTATGTAGACTTATTAGGTTTTCGATGATATTCACTCTAGTTCTGAACTATCCAAACTTTTCAGTTGTTATATGAATCGTGTTCAGTATATAAAAGAGGACGAGCCAGTAGATAGGCCAGCCGACTGTCAGAAGTTGTTCTCGAAGGATCTCTCAGAAAATTCTCGACCCTCTAGACATGATCTCATAGTCTCAACTATAGCCTTTTGAAGAGTTGAAGATCTCTCTCTCTCTCTCTCTCTCTCTCTCTCTCTCTCTCTCTCTCTCTCTCTCTCTCTCTCTCTCTCTCTCTGTGTGTGTTCCGCAGGGGTCCGTTCTTGGGCCTCTCCTCTTCAGCTTGTATGTGAATGATTTGCCCGGGCTATTGAATGGAAAGTCAGTGAACCATATATTCTACGCAGATGATCTTCAGATCTATCTTCAAGTTGATAAGAAGAACATCAAGGAGGGGATTGCTCGACTGGGAGACATAGGGCGACTTGTTGCTGAATGGGCTAGGAACTCCGACCTGCGCCTCAACGCTGGCAATACCAAGGCAATCTTTTTCAGTTCCGACAGGAACGTTAGAGACTCGCAACAAATGAACTTGCCAGGGGTTGAGATACAGGATGGAGTGTTTGTCCCATTCAGTGATACTGTCGTGAGTCTTGGTGTTACACTTGACAGCGAACTAACGTGGAAACCGCACATCGATCAAGTTACCAAAAAAGTCAACAGAGCCCTATATGGTTTGCGGTTTTTTACCCTGCTGCAAAAGTTCGATTGGATTCGATAGAAGAACACTCAATCGATCTGAATCTAGAAACTTATGATGAATTTGAAACATGATTTTCAGGATTGGAGAAGATTGGAGTTCAATCGCGATCAATGATGTTGATCGGGATTCAAACAGTGTTGACCAATCTTTACCAATGCCGACTATACGCATTGAGAGAGAGATTGCCAATCGACCTCAATACTGACTAGAATCATTGGAGACCTTATATCCTATTCATCTGAATCGATTTGAATGCTGGAAATCAGTATTGGATATCCGAAATCCTATCCGCCTCAGTCGATTCCAATACTGTTATTCTGCATTGGAACCTCAATCGAACTCAATACTGACTAGAATCATTGGACACCTTATATCCTATTCATCTGAATCGATTTGAATGCTGGAAATCAGTATTGGATATCCGAAATCCAATCCGCCTCAATCGATTTCAATACTGTTATTCTGTATTGGAACCTCAATCGAACTCAATACTGAATAGAATCATTGGACACCTCATATCCTATTCATCTGAATCGATTTGAATGCTGGAAATCAGTATTGGATATCCGAAATCCTATCCGCCTCAATCGATTCCAATACTGTTATTCTGCATTGGAACCTCAATCGAACTCAATACTGACTAGAATCATTGGACCTCTTATATCCTATTCATCTGAATCGATTTGAATGCTGGAAATCAGTATTGGATATCCGAAATCCAATCCACCTCAATCGATTTCAATACTGTTATTCTGCATTGGAACCTCAATCGAACTCAATACTGAATAGAATCATTGGACACCTCATATCCTATTCATCTGAATCGATTTGAATGCTGGAAATCAGTATTGGATATCCGAAATCCTATCCGCCTCAATCGATTCCAATACTGTTATTCTGCATTGGAACCTCAATCGAACTCAATACTGACTAGAATCATTGGACACCTTATATCCTATTCATCTGAATCGATTTGAATGCTGGAAATCAGTATTGGATATCCGAAATCCAATCCGCCTCAATCGATTTCAATACTGTTATTCTGTATTGGAACCTTAATCGAACTCAATACTGAATAGAATCATTGGACACCTCATATCCTATTCATCTGAATCGATTTGAATGCTGGAAATCAGTATTGGATATCCGAAATCCTATCCGCCTCAATCGATTCCAATACTGTTATTCTGCATTGGAACCTCAATCGAACTCAATACTGACTAGAATCATTGGACACCTTATATCCTATTCATCTGAATCGATTTGAATGCTGGAAATCAGTATTGGATATCCGAAATCCAATCCGCCTCAATCGATTCCAATACTGTTATTCTGCATTGGAACCTCAATCGAACTCAATACTGACTAGAATCATTGGACACCTTACATCCTATTCATCTGAATCGATTTGAATGCTGGAAATCAGTATTGGATATCCGAAATCCTATCCGCCTCAATCGATTCCAATACTGTTATTCTGTATTGGAACCTCAATCGAACTCAATACTGAATAGAATCATCGGACGCCTCATATCCTATTCATCTGAATCGATTTGAATGCTGGAAATCAGTTTTGGATATCCGAAATCCTATCCGCCTCAATCGATTCCAATACTGATTTTCAGTATTTGGAACATCGAGAACTCAATCGGCCTCAATCGACCTCAATACTGACTTTCAGTCATTATTACAAATCAACGTCTCACATTTACATCACTCACATTACAGGTAAGGTTTCAATACATTTCAATACTTATTTTAATCATGATCGCATTAACATATCATCGCATTACATAACTAAACGCTATTTGGAGGTTCTGTCACTCATCAGTCTTATATAGGAACAGAAGAGATGGTTCGTCGCTTGCGAGAAAGCAATCCCATGATGTTTGGATGCAAACTGAGATGGTCATCGAAACGCCGCCTAGCGTCAGCCACTCGAATTCTATCGGCCTCAATCGATTCCAATACTAACTTTCAGGAATGGGAAGTTCAATAACTCACACTACGTCTATCAGTTCCAATACTGACTATGAGCATTGACGAGTTATTTATCGTCCTGAATCGATTTGAATGCTGAATATCAGTATTGGGGACTTGAAATCCTATCTGCCCAGTCGAATCCAGTACTGTTTTCGAGTATTGGGAACTTCGAGATCTCAACCCACTTCAATCGATCTCAATACTGACTGTGAGTATTCTAGCCCTTATATTCTAATAACCTGAATCGATTTGAGTACTGTCTCTCAGTATTGGGTAGATCGCTATCTCAATCCACTTCAATTGATCTCAATACTGGAAGTAAGCATTAGAAACCTCATATCCTATCTACTTGAATCGATTTGGATGCTGGATTTCAGTATTGAGGACTCGAAATCCTAACTGCCCCAATCGATTCCAGAACTGTTTTTCAGTATTGGAAACATCGGGTTCTCAATCCGCTTCAATCGATTTCAATACTCATTTTCAACATTGCAGACCTCATATGATATTTACCTGAATCGGATTGAATGCTAGATATCAGTATTGAGGACTCGGAATCCTATCTGCCCCAATCGATTTCAGTACTGTATTTCAGTATTAGAAACATCGGGTTCTCAATCCGCTTGAACCGATCTCAATACTGATTTTCAGCATTGCAGATCTTATATCCTATCTACTTGAATCGATTTGAATGCTGGATATCAGTATTGAGGACTGAAAATCCTACCTGCCCCAATCGATTCCAGTACTGTATTCCAGTATTGGGAATATCGGGATCTCAATCCACTTCAATCGATCTGAATACTGCAAGTAAGCATCAGAAACCTCATATCCTATCTAACTGAATCGGAATGAATGCTGGATATCAGTGCTAGATATCAGTCTTCAGGACTTGCAATCCTATCTGCCCCAGTCGATTCCAGTACTGTATTTCAGTATTGGAAACATCGGGTTCTCAGTACGCTCCAATCGATCTCAATACTGATGTTCAGCATTGCAGACCTCATATGATTTCTACCTGAATCGAATTGAATGCTAAATATCAGTATTGGGGACTTGAAATCCTATCTGCCCAGTCGAATCCAGTACTGTTTTCGAGTATTGGGAACTTCGAGATCTCAACCCACTTCAATCGATCTCAATACTGACTGTGAGTATTCTAGCCCTTATATTCTAATAACCTGAATCGATTTGAGTACTGTCTCTCAGTATTGGGTAGATCGCTATCTCAATACACTTCAATCGATCTCAATACTGGAAGTAAGCATTAGAAACCTTATATCCTATCTACTTGAATCGATTTGGATGCTGGATTTCAGTATTGAGGACTTGAAATCCTAACTGCCCCAATCGATTCCAGAACTGTATTTCAGTATTAGAAACATCGGGTTCTCAATCCGCTTGAACTGATCTCAATACTGATTTTCAGCATTGCAGATCTTATATCCTATCTACTTGAATCGATTTAAATGCTGGATATCAGTATTGAGGACTGAAAATCCTACCTGCCCCAATCGATTCCAGTACTGTATTTCAGTATTGGGAATATCGGGATCTCAATCCACTTCAATCGATCTGAATACTGCAAGTAAGCATCAGAAACCTCATATCCTATCTAACTGAATCGGAATGAATGCTGGATATCAGTGCTAGATATCAGTCTTCAGGACTTGCAATCCTATCTGCCCCAGTCGATTCCAGTACTGTATTTTAGTATTGGAAACATCGGGTTCTCAGTACGCTCCAATCGATCTCAATACTGATGTTCAGCATTGCAGACCTCATATGATTTCTACCTGAATCGAATTGAATGCTAAATATCAGTATTGGGGACTTGAAATCCTATCTGCCCAGTCGAATCCAGTACTGTTTTCGAGTATTGGGAACTTCGAGATCTCAACCCACTTCAATCGATCTCAATACTGACTGTGAGTATTCTAGCCCTTATATTCTAATAACCTGAATCGATTTGAGTACTGTCTCTCAGTATTGGGTAGATCGCTATCTCAATACACTTCAATCGATCTGAATACTGGAAGTAAGCATCAGAAACCTCATATTCTATCTACCTGAATCGGAATGAATGCTGGATATCAGTGCTAGATATCAGTATCCGGGACTTGCTATCCTATCTGCCCCAGTCGATTCCAGTACTGTATTTCAGTATTGGAAACATCGGGTTCTCAGTACGCTCCAATCGATCTCAATACTGATGTTCAGCATTGCAGACCTTATATGATTTTTACCTGAATCGAATTGAATGCTAAATATCAGTATTAAGGACTTGAAATCCTAGCTGTCCCAATCGATTTGAGTACTGTTTTCCAGTATTGGGAATATCCAGATCTTAACCCAATTTAATCGATCTCAATACTGACTGTAAGTATTGGAGCCCTTATATCCGAATAATCTGAATCGATTTGAGTACTGTCTCTCAGTATTGGGCAGATTGCTATCTCAGTTCACTTCAATCGATCTCAATACTAAATGTAAGCATAAGTGACCTCATTATATCCTATCTACTTGTATCGATTTTAATGTTGAAAATCAGTATTGCAGAATTGAGACCCTATCTGCTCCAACTCATTCCAATACCATTTTCAAGTATTGGAAACACTGAGATCTCAATCCGCTTGAATCGATCTCAATCCTGACTTTCAGCATTGCAGACCTCATATCATATTTACCTGAATCGAATTGAATGCGGAATATCAGTATCGAGGACTTGGAATCCTATCTGCCCTAATCGATTCCAGTTCTGTATTTCAGTATTGGGAATATCGGGAGCGCATTACGCTTCGATCGATCTCAATACTGATGTTCAGCATTGCAGACCTTATATCATATCTACTTGAATTAATTCGAATGCTGTGTATCAGATTGGGAATGGGAAGTCCTATCTGCCTCAATAGATCCAAATACTAACCTCTAACATTGGATACCGTATATTCTATCTACGTCAATATACCTGAATGATGATTGTTAGTATTGAGGACTTGAAATCCTATCTGCCCCGATCGATCCCAGTACCGTCTTCCAGTATTGCAAACATCAAGATCTCAATCCGCCTCAATCGATTTCAATACTGATTCTCAGCATTGCAGACCTTATAACCCGTTCACCTGACCAATAGCAAAACTCATCTTCAGGCTGTTCCAATTTTGCCCAGCAGTATTGAATTCGATTGATATATATGAAACCTAGAGGAGTTCAATACTGATTGTAAGTATTGAGAAGGATAGAATAACCATGTACCCACGATTTCCATTCGATTCTGTAGTATTCATCTCGATATTAGTCAATGACGCAAAGAGTGATTGGGTCATCATTGGAATAGATTGATGCAGTCGACTCAATGCTGCCCGGCAGGATTCAGACCGATAGCGAAACTCATCCTCAGAGCGTACCAATCCTGCTCAGCAGTATTGACATCAATTCAAATACATGGAATTCAGAGGAGTTCGATACCGATTATAAGTATTCAGGAGGATAGAAACCCCTTTTTCACGATCGGTATTCCATCCTATAGTATTAAGCTCGATTGGCAAATCACGCAATGAGTGATTGGGTCATCATTAAAATCGATTGACGCAGTCGACTCGTTGCTGCCTGGCAGGATTCAGACCGAAAGCAAAACTCATCTTCAGGCCGTTCCAATCCTGCTCAGCAGTATTGAATTCGATTGAGATGTATGAAATCTAGAGGAGTTCAATACTGATTGTGAGTATTGAGAGAAATAGAATAACCATGCACCCACGATTTCAACTGGATTCTGTAGTATTCATCTCGATTGATCAATGACGCAAAGAGTGATTGGGTCATCATTGAAATCGATTGACGCAGTCGACTCAATGCTGCCTGGCGGGATTTAGACCGATAGCAAAACTCATCTCGAGACCGTTCCAATCCTGCTGAGCAGTATTGAATTCGATTGAAATATATGAAATCTAGCGGAGTTCAATACTGATTGTGAGTATTGGGAAGGATAGAATAACCATGCATCCACGATTTCAATCCGATTTTGTAGTACTCAGCTCGATTTGTCAATCACGCAGTGAGTAATTGGGTTATCATTGCAATCGATTGATTCAGTCAATCCAATGCTGCCTGGCAGGATTCAGACCGATAGCAAAACTCATCTCGGGATCGTACCAATCCTGCTGAGCGGTATTGGATTCGATTGGAATATACGGAATCTGGCGGAGTTCAATACTGATTGTGAGTATTGGGAAGGATAGAATAGCCATGCATCCACGATTTCAATCCGATTTTGTAGTACTCAGCTCGATTTGTCAATCACGCAGTGAGTAATTGGGTTATCATTGGAATCGATTGACTCGGTCAATTCAATGCTGCTCGGCAGGATTCAGACCGATAGCAAAACTCATCTCGAGATCGTTCCAATCCTGCTGAGCAGTATTGGATTCGATTGGAATATACGGAATCTGGCGGAGTTCAATACTGATTGTGAGTATTGGGAAGGATAGAATGACCATGCATCCACGATCTCAATCCGATTTTGTAGTACTCAGCTCGATTTGTCAATCACGCAGTGAGTAATTGGGTTATCATTGGAATCGATTGACACAGTCAATCCAATGCTGCCTGGCAGGATTCAGACCGATAGCAAAACTCATCTTGAAATCGTTCCAATCCTGCTGAGCAGTGTTGGATTCGATTGGGATATACGGAATCTGGCGGAGTTCAATACTGATTGTGAGTATTGGGAAGGATAGAATGACCATGCATCCACGATCTCAATCCGATTTTGTAGTACTCAGCTCGATTTGTCAATCACGCAGTGAGTAATTGGGTTATCATTGGAATCGATTGACTCAGTCAATTCAATGCTGCTCGGCAGGATTCAGACCGATAGCAAAACTCATCTCGAGACCGTTCCAATCCTGCTGAGCAGTATTGAATTCGATTGAAATATATGAAATCTAGCAGAGTTCAATACTGATTGTGAGTATTGGGAAGGATAGAATAACCATGCATCCACGATTTCAATCCGATTTTGTAGTACTCAGCTCGATTTGTCAATCACGCAGGGAGTAATTGGGTTATCATTGCAATCGATTGATTCAGTCAATCCAATGCTGCATGGCAGGATTCAGACCGATAGCAAAACTCATCTTGGGATCGTACCAATCCTGCTGAGCAGTATTGGATTCGATTGGAATATACGGAATCTGGCGGAGTTCAATACTGATTGTGAGTATTGGGAAGGATAGAATGACCATGCATCCACGATTTCAATCCGATTTTGTAGTACTCAGCTCGATTTGTCAATCACGCAGTGAGTAACTGGGTTATCATTGGAATCGATTGACTCAGTCAATCCAATGCTGCCTGGCAGGATCCAGACCGATAGCAAAACTCATCTCGAAATCGTTCCAATCCTGCTGAGCAGTATTGGATTCGATTGGAATATACGGAATCTGGCGGAGTTCAATACTGATTGTGAGTATTGGGAAGGATAGAATAGCCATGCATCCACGATTCCAATCCGATTTTGTAGTACTCAGCTCGATTTGTCAATCACGCAGTGAGTAATTGGGTTATCATTGGAATCGATTGACTCGGTCAATTCAATGCTGCTCGGCAGGATTCAGACCGATAGCAAAACTCATCTCGAGATCGTTCCAATCCTGCTGAGCAGTATTGGATTCGATTGGAATATACGGAATCTGGCGGAGTTCAATACTGATTGTGAGTATTGGGAAGGATAGAATGACCATGCATCCACGATCTCAATCCGATTTTGTAGTACTCAGCTCGATTTGTCAATCACGCAGTGAGTAATTGGGTTATCATTGGAATCGATTGACTCAGTCAATTCAATGCTGCTCGGCAGGATTCAGACCGATAGCAAAACTCATCTCGAGACCGTTCCAATCCTGCTGAGCAGTATTGAATTCGATTGAAATATATGAAATCTAGCAGAGTTCAATACTGATTGTGAGTATTGGGAAGGATAGAATAACCATGCATCCACGATTTCAATCCGATTTTGTAGTACTCAGCTCGATTTGTCAATCACGCAGGGAGTAATTGGGTTATCATTGCAATCGATTGATTCAGTCAATCCAATGCTGCCTGGCAGGATTCAGACCGATAGCAAAACTCATCTTGGGATCGTACCAATCCTGCTGAGCAGTATTGGATTCGATTGGAATATACGGAATCTGGCGGAGTTCAATACTGATTGTGAGTATTGGGAAGGATAGAATGACCATGCATCCACGATTTCAATCCGATTTTGTAGTACTCAGCTCGATTTGTCAATCACGCAGTGAGGAACTGGGTTATCATTGGAATCGATTGACTCAGTCAATCCAATGCTGCCTGGCAGGATCCAGACCGATAGCAAAACTCATCTCGAAATCGTTCCAATCCTGCTGAGCAGTATTGGATTCGATTGGAATATACGGAATCTGGCGGAGTTCAATACTGATTGTGAGTATTGGGAAGGATAGAATAGCCATGCATCCACGATTCCAATCCGATTTTGTAGTACTCAGCTCGATTTGTCAATCACGCAGTGAGTAATTGGGTTATCATTGGAATCGATTGACTCGGTCAATTCAATGCTGCTCGGCAGGATTCAGACCGATAGCAAAACTCATCTCGAGATCGTTCCAATCCTGCTGAGCAGTATTGGATTCGATTGGAATATACGGAATCTGGCGGAGTTCAATACTGATTGTGAGTATTGGGAAGGATAGAATGACCATGCATCCACGATCTCAATCCGATTTTGTAGTACTCAGCTCGATTTGTCAATCACGCAGTGAGTAATTGGGTTATCATTGGAATCGATTGACTCAGTCAATTCAATGCTGCTTGGCAGGATTCAGACCGATAGCAAAACTCATCTCGAGATCGTTCCAATCCTGCTGAGCAGTATTGGATTCGATTGGAATATACGGAATCTGGCGGAGTTCAATACTAATTGTGAGTATTGGGAAGGATAGAATGACCATGCATCCACGATCTCAATCCGATTTTGTAGTACTCAGCTCGATTTGTCAATCACGCAGTGAGTAATTGGGTTATCATTGGAATCGATTGACACAGTCAATCCAATGCTGCCTGGCAGGATTCAGACCGATAGCAAAACTCATCTTGAAATCGTTCCAATCCTGCTGAGCAGTGTTGGATTCGATTGGGATATACGGAATCTGGCGGAGTTCAATACTGATTGTGAGTATTGGGAAGGATAGAATAGCCATGCATCTACGATTTCATCTCAATTTTTTAGTATTCAGCTCGATTCGTCAATCACGCAGTGAGTAATTGGGTTATCATTGGAATCGATTGACTCGGTCAATTCAATGCTGCTCGGCAGAATTCAGACCGATAGCAAAACTCATCTCGAGATTGTTCCAATCCTGCTGAGCAGTATTGGATTCAATTGGAATATACGGAATCTGGCGGAGTTCAATACTGATTGTGAGTATTGGGAAGGATAGAATGACCATGCATCCAGGATCTCAATCCGATTTTGTAGTACTCAGCTCGATTTGTCAATCACGCAGTGAGTAATTGGGTTATCATTGGAATCGATTGACTCAGTCAATTCAATGCTGCTCGGCAGGATTCAGACCGATAGCAAAACTCATCTCGAGACCGTTCCAATCCTGCTGAGCAGTATTGAATTCGATTGGAATATATGAAATCTAGCGGAGTTCAATACTGATTGTGAGTATTGGGAAGGATAGAATAACCATGCATCCACGATTTCAATCCGATTTTGTAGTACTCAGCTCAATTTGTCAATCACGCAGTGAGTAATTGGGTTATCATTGCAATCGATTGATTCAGTCAATCCAATGCTGCCTGGCAGGATTCAGACCGATAGCAAAGCTCATCTCGGGATCGTACCAATCCTGCTGAGCAGTATTAGATTCGATTGGAATATACGGAATCTGGCGGAGTTCAATACTGATTGTGAGTATTGGGAAGGATAGAATGACCATGCATCCACGATTTCAATCCGATTTTGTAGTACTCAGCTCGATTTGTCAATCACGCAGTGAGTAACTGGGTTATCATTGGAATCGATTGACTCAGTCAATCCAATGCTGCCTGGCAGGATCCAGACCGATAGCAAAACTCATCTCGAAATCGTTCCAATCCTGCTGAGCAGTATTGGATTCGATTGGTATATACGGAATCTGGCGGAGTTCAATACTGATTGTGAGTATTGGGAAGGATAGAATAGCCATGCATCCACGATTCCAATCCGATTTTGTAGTACTCAGCTCGATTTGTCAATCACGCAGTGAGTAATTGGGTTATCATTGGAATCGATTGACTCGGTCAATTCAATGCTGCTCGGCAGGATTCAGACCGATAGCAAAACTCATCTCGAGATCGTTCCAATCCTGCTGAGCAGTATTGGATTCGATTGGAATATACGGAATCTGGCGGAGTTCAATACTGATTGTGAGTATTGGGAAGGATAGAATGACCATGCATCCACGATCTCAATCCGATTTTGTAGTACTCAGCTCGATTTGTCAATCACGCAGTGAGTAATTGGGTTATCATTGGAATCGATTGACTCAGTCAATCCAATGCTGCCTGGCAGGATTCAGACCGATAGCAAAACTCATCTCGAAATCGTTCCAATCCTGCTGAGCAGTGTTGGATTCGATTGGAATATACGGAATCTGGCGGAGTTCAATACTGATTGTGAGTATTGGGAAGGATAGAATAGCCATGCATCCACGATTTCAATCCGATTTTGTAGTACTCAGCTCGATTCGTCAATCACGCAGTGAGTAATTGGGTTATCATTGGAATCGATTGACTCAGTCAATTCAATGCTGCTCGGCAGGATTCAGACCGATAGCAAAACTCATCTCGAGATCGTTTCAATCCTGCTGAGCAGTATTGAATTCGATTGAAATATATGAAATCCAGCGGAGTTTAATACTGATTGTGAGTATTGGGAAGGATAGAATAACCATGCATCTACGATTTCATCCCGATTTTTTAGTATTCAGCTCGATTTGTCAATCACGCAGTGAGTAATTGGGTTATCATTGGAATCGATTGACTCAGTCAATTCAATGCTGCTTGGCAGGATTCAGACCGATAGCAAAACTCATCTCGAGATCGTTCCAATCCTGCTGAGCAGTATTGAATTCGATTGAAATATATGAAATCTAGCGGAGTTCAATACTGATTGTGAGTATTGGGAAGGATAGAATAACCATGCATCCACGATTCCAATCCGATTTTGTAGTATCCAGCTCGATTGGTCAATCACGCAGTGAGTAATTGGGTTATCATTGGAATGGATTGACTCAGTCAATTCAATGCTGCTTGGCAGGATTCAGACCGATAGCGAAACTCATCTTCAGGCCATTCCAATCCTGCTGAGCAGTATTGGATCCGATTGAAATATATGGAATCCAGCGAGTTCAATACTGATCGTGAGTATTGGGAAGGATAGAATAACCATGCATCCACGATTTCAATCCGATCTTGTAGTATTCAGCTCGATTGGTCAATCACGCAGTGAGTAATTGGGTTATCATTGGAATCGATTGACTCAGTCAATTCAATGCTGCTTGGCAGGATTCAGACCGATAGCAAAACTCATCTTCAGGCCATTCCAATCCTGCTGAGCAGTATTGGATTCGATTGAAATATATGAAATCTAGCGGAGTTCAATACTGATTATGAGTATTGGGAAGGATAGAATAACCATGCATCCACGATTACAATCCGATTTTGTAGTACTCAGCTCGATTTGTCAATCACGCAATAGGTGATAGGGGGATGATTGGAATTGATCCAGGCATAATTCGACTCGAATCTGTCCATTCATGATTGAAACGGATAGGAAAGAGCAAGGTTATTATACACCCAGTACTGCAGAGAATTATTCAGTTCGATTGAGGAATGTTGAAATAATAGTGTTCAAAAGGTGAAATCCAATCCTGTCATTTGGGATTGGTTAGGATAGACAATTAGTATCGTTTCGCGAATCGAATCACTTTCTGAAGCATTGATCTCGATAGAGCAGTGGGAGACGAGATCCATTATTCGATTAGATTGATTCCAATACTGAATCGGTTCATTAAAACATATTGAACCAGCAAAGATCTTCCATCCATCCTTTCGTGTCCGATCCTATGCTGAATACTTGTATTGGATTATATTCGCTTACATCAATCCTCATCAACAGTATAGAATTCTATTGGCAGTTGTGATCCCAATTCTACAATTCAGGATTCAGCTTGATTGGGTCTTTGTTCGATTGATCTGCATTGAATTCCAATACCGCTCTCGCCGGTCGAATGATAGAACCGATTGAAATGTATTCATACCGATAGGATTCGATTGGTTTTTAATCCATCCCAATCGATCTTTTGCAGCAGGGTAGGGCGTGTATCACCAGACCTCTCAGAATTCGCCTAGTCGAGTCCCTGGTTCAACCGCATTTGGATTACTGTACGGTCGTGTACCTCGACGCCACGGACGAACAGCGGCAACGGATACAACGACTAAGCAATTCATGTGTGAGATATATTTTTGATCTTAGGAGAGACGAGCATATCACCCCGTTTAGGGAGCGTTTGGGCTGGTTACGTACTGATTCGCGGCGAATGTACTTCGCAGCTCTCTTGATGCATAAGATCATGCACTTAGGAGAACCTGGCTACCTAGCTGCGATGTTTACCAGGTACCAATCTGAACGCCCCGCACGTGGTGATGCAGAAGAGCGGACACTCAAAGTTCCCAATATGAGACTTGAATATGGTAGAAGATCTTTCCAGGTTCAATGTGCTCACTTGTGGAACTTTCTCCCTTTGGGCTTTCGGCAAATTCAAAAAATTTCACTTTTTAAAGACGCTCTAAAAGAATTTTTCTTGTCGCAACCCTCCCGGAGGATTGATGTGGACCAGAAACAGTACTTCAATCTCTGATAGGCTTGGGCTCTTTTCAATTAGTCTTTTTCTAGTCTTAGTCGAGTTTACGTGGCTTACCTGTCACATAATTCTCAAATCTGTGATAGTTTCCGGGCCCATGTCTGTCTTTTTATATGTACTGATGTACCTCGATTAATTACCTAATTTATTTTGACTCGTGTGCATCTCTCGATGCCTTTCCAATGACTAGTCACTTCCTGTCATAAATGAAATTTCCTTGACCAAAGTGACAAATTGTATAATACTTATATGTTGATTATGACCGTTGTATGTATCTCATTTAATTGTATTTTTACTTTTGCCACCAGGCAAATAAAGGGAATCAATCAATCAATCAATCAATCAATCTCTCTCTTCGAGTAAAAGCTTACTCGATGACGCAACACCTCTAAGGACTGTATCCCAGTCTTCATTCACTCAGTACATCAGTCTCAGGTAAATTCTGATTTTTAACTTACTTTCACGCGCAAGCGATTATAAATAATTCTTTCTTTCTCTATCGTTATGAAGATGGCTCCTCTTGAGGACGTCGAATCAAATTTCAAGTCGTTGATGCAGTCTTTAGAAGGAGAAATTGAATCGAACATCGATCTTCAGAACTGTTTAGACAAATCTATAGAATTGATCTCGAGTGTTGAAACATTGGTGAACTCATGAGAATTGAATAAATATCAGAAACAAAAATGTCAGACCTTTACATCAAAGCTGTTCAATATTGAAAATCGTCATGAAAGTCTTTTACGAAGAGTTGGTGGTGATATCGATCCATCATCATCCCGTGACTTTAAAGAATCGGTTCGTTGGATGATCTACCGTCTATTTTTGAACGTAGAATTAGTTCAGGTCTAATCACCAATCTATCGCACAAAGAAGTCAGCTCATTCCTAGCAGATGCTAGACATTTGTTCGAGATGAAAATTTTTGCCGCTTTAGAAACATTCACTGCTCTCAAAGTCAATGTTGAACTTTCTGCTGAATATGTGGTCTTGGAGAATGATGCTGAAACTATCGATGTCAGATACTTTAACACTGCAAATCAGCCAATTTTCAACTCTACAAATTTGGAAGATTGGTATGATGAATATGTCATCGAGAGTGTGTCATATCAGATCGAAGAATTCGAAGGTGAAGGCTCTGGTTTCACGCTGAAGCAGATTCTCAGTATGATTGGAAATATGAACCAATATCAGCCCATGCGAGGAAGTTCGTACATCCCTTTACCAGTTCCAATTCAGAATAAGGTAGCGTGCGTTAACGTGAAAAATCAGGACAATCAATGCTCCAAGTGGGCAATATTAGCTGCACTTCACCCAGCGCCCAAGAATGCCGAGCGAATTAATTGGTATAGATCTTATGACAATGAGCTTGATTTCACTGGTATAAGCTTCCCTGTTTCCTTGAGACAAGTTAAGAAATTCGAACAACAAAACGCAGTATCTGTCAATATTCTTCTGCTCAAGAAAACAGGTAAAACGTACAACGTATGCACAGCTCATCTAATTGATACGTACAAATCAAAACATGTCAGTCTACTTCTCATCCAAGACTACTATGTTGACGAGGAAAGCAAGAATATTCGAGATGATTGGGAGCCTTATCTTTACCCTCCACAATTCCATTATGTCTGGATCAAAGACCTCTGTCGACTAGTTAACAGTCAATTGTCTGCACATAATGGAAAAATTCACATATGTGATCGATGCTTGCATTATTTCATTACAAATGAGAAGCTACAAGACCATCTTGTTGATTGCATTCAGATCAATAAATGTCGAGTCCAGCTACCTCCTGGAAATAGTAAACTTAGTTTCAAGAATTTCAAGAACAAAGAGAACGTAGCGTATGTTTTGTACGCGGACGTCGAGTGTTTCCTCGAGCCAACTCAGCATCAGCAAGCATTTCAACATCATAAGGCATTCAGGGTCGGATATTATCTCAAGAATACGTTCGACGAGAGTAAGTCCTACCATAGAAATTATAGACAAACAACTAGTGAAGCTCAAACTCTCGCACAATGGTTCATATCAGAGCTTAAGATGATTGCTATAGAATTAGATCACCTCTACAAGAATCCAAAACCAATGATTTTGACGGAAGAAGAGAGGAAACATTTTGAGGAAGCTCCAAATTGTCATATCTGCGGTAAGGGTTTCATAGAAACGGACCAGAGGGTCGCCGATCATTCACATTTGACGGGGGCCTTCAGAGGGGCTGCTCATAATTCTTGCAATCTCAATTATAAAGACTCTAGATTCATCCCGGTTTTCTATCATAACTCCTCTGGATATGACGGATATTCTTTGGTTGAGGAGATTGCCTCAGATGAAATCTTGAAGGGTCGAATAGCCGTTTTGGCAGAGAATGAAGATCGATATATCTCTTTATTCAAGTTCATCGATGGTAGCATCATTAACTTTAGGTTTTTTGATGCCTTTCGATTCATGCTTGAGTCATGAGATAAGTTGGCAAGTTATCTTCCACATCATACCATCACATATACAGTACCTTCCAAAATTAATGGATCATGCATGGTCTCACTGAATTCATGATGACTCTGAATCCCTCCATCGTATGGGAATCTTGAAAAGAGGATCCTGAAGATCACAAAAAAATCCATCGATTCATGTGTTCGAATTATTTTTCAAGTGCTTTTGAAGTGCCCGTAATCGACATTGGGAATCTAAGAGAATTTTTCTTCAGTGGACCACCTACAACTTTGACAGGAAAGGTCGGATCACAAAAATTCTCAGGGGTACTCGTAGATCGTTTGGAAATCTAGAAATTTGGTCCCTTGTAAAATTTCTGTACGACCCTTCCCGTCTGACTTACGAGCTCCGAAAGAAAACTTTGTATGAACATAGGGTGCTTACGGAGATCCCGAAGCTGGTACCTATTTCGTCGTCTCGCTGTATTCTTTTGCAAAAACTCATAAAAAAAATATCAAGCCACATGATTTTGACGTAAAATGATCTCATCTTTCAGAATATTCCATCAGATTTTGTCTCAAATATAATATGGACGGCCAAAAATGGAATGAATCAATTTTCATAACAAAACTTAGAAAATTGTCACCTCAAATCTGAAACAAAATCTGATAGATTATCCTGAAAGATGAGATCATTTTACGTCAAAATCATGTGGCGTGGTATTTTTTTGATGAGTTTTCGCACTAGAATAGAGCAAGACGAAACGGAATAGGTACCAGCTTCGGGATCTCCATGAGCACCCTATTTTAATACAAAGTTTTCTCCCGGAGCTCATAAGTCAGACGGGAAGGGTCGCACAAAAATTTTACAAGGGACCAAATTTTTAGATTTTCAAACCATCTACAAGATCTCGTAGGAATTTTTGTGATCCGACCTCCCCCGTTGAAGTTGTAGGTGATCCACTGAAGGAGAATTTTCTTAGATTTTCAATGTCGATTACGGGCACTTAAAAAGCACTTGGAAAATATTTCAAACACATGAATCGATGGATTTTTTTGTGATCTTCAGGATCCTCTTCTCAGAATTCCCATACGATGGAGGGATTCAGAGTTATCATGAATTCAGTGAGACCATGCATGATCCATTAATTTTGGAAGGTACTATAGTAATTTCAAAATTGATGGATACAGTGACGATTAGATGAAGTTACTGACAAAGAAAAGAGTCTATCCCTATGATTATACCAGTTCTTTGGCAGTATTAGAAGAGAGGAGTTTACCAAAGAAAGAAGATTTCTACAGCAAGTTGCACGAATATGAAATCAGTGATGAAGATCATGAGCATGCAAATAGCGTATGGGAGGAGTTGAAGATTGAATCTCTTGGTCAATACTCCGACGTTTACTTGAAAACTGATGTCTTGCTTCTGGCAAACGTTTTTGAGAATTTTCAATCCGCTTCTCTCGAGGCTTTTGGATTGGATCCTGCACACTATGACACAACACCGGGCTATACATGGGACTGCATGCTCCTATATACTGGCGTCAAACTGGACTTGATATCAGACATCGATATGTTGTTGTTCATCGAAAAAGGTATGAGAGGTGGAATCAGTCAATGCTCTAACCGTTACGCAAAGGCGAACAATGGGTACATGAATGAAGGGTACGACCCTTCTTGCAAAGAGAGCTATTCAATATACCTGGACGCCAACAACCTATACAGGTTTGCAATGAGCCAGCGCCTCCCGTGTTCTGATTTCAAGTGAGTCGACAATGTGGAAGAAGAGCCAAATTTTTACATGGTCTCAGATGATAGCGATGTCGGCTATATTTTAGAATGTGACTCAATTCATCCGGAAGAGCTTCATGTTGAGCACCAAGATTCACCTTTATGTCCTGAACATATGGCTCCCCCTGGCTCCAAGCATGGAAAATTACTCACGACTCTGTACAACAAAGAACGGTACGTGATTCATTACAGAGCTCTCAAGCAAGCTCACGAGCACGGACTCATTGTGAAGAAAATTCATCGTGCTCTCAAATTTACTCAGAACTCATGGTTGGAGCCATACGTGGCTTACAATACGCAGAAAAGAGCTGCCGCAAGCAATCCATTCCAGGGGGCGCTGTTCAAGTTGATGGTGAATGCCGTGTACGGTGAGACAATGGAGAATGAGCGCAAAAGAGTAACAGTCAAACTTGTGAAGAAATGGTCTGGACGATACGGAGCAGAAGCTCTGATAGCTAGCTCAGATTTCCACAGTGTTTCAGTGATCGACGATGACTTAGCAGCCATCCAGAAACTCCGCACCGAGTTTGTGATCAGCAAATCCGTGTACGTCGGATTGTCGGTGCTCGATATATCGAAAGTTCACATGTACGACTTCCACTATTCGAAAATGAGAAAGCTGGAGCACGCTGTAAGCTCTTATATACAGATACTGACAGCCTGATATATCTTATAGAGGGCGCTAACATCTACGAAATCATGAAAGAACATTCTGATTGGTTCGATACGTTCGACTATGAAGAGTCGAACTCATCTGAATTGGAGTGGAAGAATAGAAAAAATCGTCGGTCTGTTCAAAGATGAATGTAATGGCTGTCTAATGACGGAATTCATCGGACTCCGCAGTAAAATTTACTGTATTTTTATTCAAAACCAACCACCAGTGCTAAAAGCTGAAGGAGTCAAGACGGGAGTCGTCAAAAGGACTCTCACATTCGAAGATTATAGAGACTGTTTATTCAATGGAAACGTCAAGACATGCGCTCAAAATACCATTCGTTCTAGACTGCACACTGTTCGAACTGAACGACAGGAGAAAGTCGGCTTGAGCCCGTTTGACAAAAAACGATATTTGATCCCTGGGGAAACCGACACTTTGCTTTGGGGTCATGAAGATATCTCAGTTAGAATGGAGACTGATGAAGTGGGAGAACCTCCTTTTATAGAGTCAGAGGCAAAGGCAGAGCTCAGTTTAGCTACAGACGAGCTCGAGAGAAGATCTCCTGAAGACCCTCTGCCGGCGAATATTGTTCTAGACGAAGACCTCCAGGTTGAATTCCAAGACGATTTTGTAATTGGAGTGAGGGAACATTCACTCAACGAACCCAATCATAAGATTGAGATCAGTCACTCAGTTAACGAGCTCGAGAACCGACCTTCTATCCGAGATACCTCAATATCTCTGAATCAAGATATTCTGAGCCTCTTCGACGAAGATATCTTGGATCTCTTCTTGGACGAAAATCTCTCGAAAGAATTCGACAGAGATTTTGAATCAGTTGACAACCACCGTCCGAAGCGCATTCGCTCTCCTGACACCTTCAATAGTGCAGGTCCTTCGAATAAGAAAACTTGTCCCTGAATCATGTCACGACGCACACTAATTTCAGTAAGATAAATTCATTTTATTTTCCTTTTAGAAAATTGCTATCTACTTTCAGTGAGATGAATTCATTTTATTTTCCTTCTAGAAAACGGCTATCGATGATCTGAACAGCATCGCTTCCAACAATGTAGTTCTTCCCAAAAAGACATGGGAAGAATTGGAGAAAAATCAGAGCTATTCGATTATCGGAATGAGGAAACTTGATACAAGATATGGCAAACAAATTGTCTCCTACATAGACGATGTCACGGAGCAATTTCAAATCTTTGCACCTCCGAGAATTCGCAAAGCTCTCTCCGACGATGAAAAAATGTTCGACTATCTGGCCGCTAAAGCGAACAAGCTCGAATTAGCCATTCTGAATTTAGGTGATGGTGAATTCAAGTTTGTATAAGTATTTATATATATGTTAATGAATATCAATAAATGAGAGAAAGCCTCTGAGGAAGAGAAATCGACCAACTCTCCAACTTGAATTACGATTCAAGTTTGAGAGTTGCTCTGCTGGTTGTTCTCTACTGGTAGGGGGCGCAGGTGGGAGCCCACTCCCTTTCTCAATAAAAAAAATTCATTGTTGATCTTGATTTATCCAACTGTTATGACTGCTATCGAACCCGAGCCATTTAACATACATTTGATTGCCGCGTTTTCTTATTACTTTTTCATTCGAATATACATCCGGATACTTGACTTTTGAGAGTTCTTCTCCATAGAGACATCCAGATACAGGCTCAGCCTGATAATCCTTCAAATGATACGTCACTGGTGTGCTTTCACGAATTCCGTTCATTGTGAAGATTTCTGTAGACCAGTTCGGCCAGTAGGCTTTGTCAAGCACGCCTTTGATCCGGCTTCTTCTAACCTTATCATTGACTTTGAACTTTGGTTTCTTCACGATTCTATTATCTACTGAAAAGCATAGAAGAACTTGAGCTTCATTCTCAGCATTGACATCTTCCGGTTTCACTTTCATTTTGCGATGTTTTGTATCATTATACTCTTTGAGCAGATCAGGTAAGAATTCCAACCATTTATGATTGCCTTGTAAATTTGACTGAGCCCACATTTCATTTTTCAAAGTGCGATTTAGACGTTCACAAATAGATGCTTCCATTTCACTATACGTAGAATAAGGATTAATCTTATACTTTCTCATCAGACTCTGGAAAGTCTTATTATAGAATTCTTTACCTCTATCAGTTTGCAAATTTTTTGGGACTCTACCTTGCTTCAGAACCGATTCAATTGCCGCTGTAACATCTTTTCCGTCCTTAGATGTTACTGGCACTGCCCAAGCATACTTGGGAAATACATCAATAACCGTCAGTAAATATCGAAACCCTTCATTCTCTTTCGAATATGGTTGCATCTCCACGAGATCAGCTTGCCAGCTTTCATCCAGTCCTCGAACGTCGACTTGCCTCCGCGGATAATTGCGTCGAGCTGGCTTATGCAGCTCTTCAATGACTACGCGTTTTTGATTCATCGTTTTCTTCGTTCATTATTATTCTTAGCTCCGAATGTGCTCTTCAACTCGTGTAAATTAGCATTCAACGTTAGAATCTGCTGATCAATCTCGTCCGCGTGTGCTTCGACAAGATCTGTCAAGTACTTTGTATCTTTCTTGAAAGTATCTTTGTCCACGGCTAGAACAACGTTCACGTCGTCTATATCACTCCTCAATCTTGACGTGATTTCGCGTATACTTTGGATTTTGGAGTGGAAAATATTCTTCAAAGTTTGGAAATCTTTCGCGTCACTAGGAACCACTCATACTGCGAGGTTACAAAGTCATTTGCCTTCTGCATAAAATTGACCATCGTCCGTGAATTTATACCCAATGCTAGGTGGACCACGGAGTCCCTCCTCAATCCTTTTTTGCTTCAAAGCACGTCCCAATAGATCGATGCTCATTTTCATACTGATGCAGATGATTGGAATTAATTCAGTATATAGCCAGCTTCTCTCAACTCATCGATTATTGAGTGAATTTCATTATCATGATTTCGATTGCCCGCGGTCCGTTCCGCTATAAGCAATCGGAGACGATAAACTAATTCGTTTGGATCATCCCAATATATGTAATCCATTCTTGAATTAACTCGAGCGACTTTGTACCGTGGCAGTAATCCTGGGCCATAAATTTCAGCAGAACTGACATTGTCTTCCGCAAACAGAGGTTTTATAATTTCATTGAATTTTTTACTCATTGCGGACGCTCGGAGAGTCTCTCGCGGATCGTGTTCTTTTCGATGGGCGCTCGTGGTTCCTAGAATCTGACGATACAGAGATGTATTCTTTTCAGCGACAATTTTGATATCTGGCTGTTTCATTAGAATCAATTGTAGGAGCCCAGGTATCACGGGATGAGATACTTTATTCACTTTAATGTCATCTTCAAAAAGAATTTCCGAGTAACCAAGCATCATTTTACCATCTTTTCTTTTCTACGCTCCATAGAGTAAATCGTCCCCTTTCACATCATGAGAAGAATGTTTGAGTGGACTTTTGTAGTCGCTTCCACCCTCTGGCGCGTCGAAGAAAGATGTGTCATGACCCGACTCATCATCAGGTGCTAATGTGCTTTCAAATTCGTCTGAGCTTTTCAATTAAAAACTTTTCAAGAGTTTGCGTCTCTTCTTTGCTTTGAATAGGAATATTTTGCGTGTCAGTTTTGGATAAAAGAAAATTTTTCGTTTGCAAAACAATTCTCTCTAGCGGTTCAAATATTGGTTTGAATGTTTCACCCAAAGCTTTATCCATATTGTCTTTCTCATATTTCAGCAGATTATATTTCCGTCTGACAGCATCCCTCGTTTTCACAAGTTGCTGCAAAATATTTTTCTCTCTTTCCAATTCAGTCATGTTCACTCAATGATGTGTCGTGATAGACTGGATGTGAGATCATCTAGTACGATGTATTTGTAGCAAAACAATCGAAACCTTTTCTATACCGACCATTGTTGATCTCTCTATCTCTATCAATAACGAGGAACCCGTGAGAATCAGTCCAACAAGCTGAGCACAAATCTCGAAATGCCTGAAATGACATGTGAGTGTTCACGTGGTTGTCATAATTATGTTTCTGATTTTTCTGATCTTGCTTGAATAACACCAATAAATTAACATTGTCCCTCATAAGAGCTTAGGCACTTGAGCGTATGATTGGCAGAGATAGAAAGAATCTACCCCTTTGTGTCTCCCCATGCAGAAAAAATTACGTTGATGATCTTGATTCTTGTCACAAGAAAAATCATCAAAAATCATGAAACCATTTGATAGAGCCTTGTCTGGTGATATGACCTCTTCATTATCACTGAAAGAGAAATAGTTTAGCCCTTCAATCGTCTCTAAAACGTCTTTCAAGAACTGATACTTCGGTTGATGGAGTGATTAAGAGTATAAATAAACGTTCTCATATCTCAACCCGTTCGGATGTATCAAGAGAGCCAACAAGCTATTCGTCTTGCCACAATTAGATGGACCGCAAAAAATGGCTCTGATAGTGTCAGGGAGTAGGTCACCGTGTCGTTCAACCTTCTTCTCATCTTTCACGAGAACGTCAGAGTTCATCACTGGCAATTTCTTCGAGGTCTCTGAGAAATCCATTGTGACTGCTCGGATTCGTCGATCAAACTGAGGCTATGGGTATGAATACCAGGCTTATATAGCCTCCTGCTCAGTCATTCACAGACTTTTGGAGAGTGATGATCATTCATAAACGATCTCGCAATCATAATTCGCGAGAAAATGCAGCCGCGGTCTAGTTAACAACTTTATCAATCGACTCCCCGTGGAGCTCCACTAACCTGGTTATCAATACTGTGGACCAGCGACCAAATTAGAGAAGCAGTTGGCTCGGGGTGATCCTGAGATCGATCCATTGGATTCCGCTCGCAAGGAGCACGATATAGCATATTTTCAAAATCGAGAGAACCTTGAAGCGAGACACGCTGCAGACCGAGTTTTAGCTGAAAAAGCTTCGAATCGAGTACGTGCAAAGGACGCAAGTATCAGAGAAAAAGCAGCAGCTTTAGCTGTCACTACTGTGATGAAATTGAAGACGAAGGCAGGTATGGGTTTCGAGGAGCGAAGGACTCTTAAGAGGAAGAAGACTCGTGCTGTTAAGAGGAAGAAGAAAGTCGCTAGAAAAAAGAAGACTTCGAGGAGGGAAGTGAGTAAAAAAAGAAAAACGACTTCTCTGAGCGCAATCATCAAGGCTGCTGCCAAGTCAACGGTTCATGATAAATCAGCAAGAAAAATGATAAGCTCCGCAATGAAAGGTGCGCGAACTGCAATTAGAAATATTGGTGGGAGAATTCGAGTGAGAGTCCCTCGAGTCTTACCAGTCTCTACGGAATTTGGTGGGTTTCTACCATATCTCATTCCTCTCTTCGCTGGACTGAGTGCAACTGGTGCACTAGTTGGTGGGGCTGCTGGAGTAGCTAAGGCTATAAACCAAGCTAATACGGCAAAACGTCAGTTGGAAGAGAGCCAACGACATAATAAGACGATGGAAGCTATCGCTCTTGGAAAAGGTCTCTATTTGAAAACGTATGGAAAGGGCTTTGGGCTTTACTTGAGTCCATATATGGGCGATGGTTCGAAAAAAAGAGATTGAAGTAAGTTTACCTAACAGAGCATTGTCCAATCATGATATACTTGAGTACGCAAAAGAGAGGGGTATTCCCGATTTTCGGGGCGTCTTTATGCGAAACGCTTCATCATCTGATGGAACTCGTTATCGAGAATCGGAATTAGTTAATCTTGATGACGCGAGTGGACCCGGGACGCACTGGGTGGCTGACCGTAAGAGATGGGGTTCCCTCTCTTACGGAAAGACGCTCATCAATCTCTTGCACATGAATTGATGAATAAACTTTTCCGCTCGAACATTCGTCTTATTTCGGACAATCATCTGAGCATGTTATAGTGCATTACCATCTTTTTCGTCTCTTTCCTGATGGTAGAACAGATATTTGAGAATGCTGAAACAGTAGCCCATCGTATGATCCAGAACCACACAAGTCTATACGGTTTTTGTGATAAAAGCTGATTTCCGAGACTCAATAATCGTTTATCTCGACATCGGCTTCATAACTTACGACAAAATTTTTTTGGTAAAGTATTTTGACATATGATGATTTCCACGCCAAAGCGACCTACGGAAAGGGGTCATCTCTCAGATTTCTTTTAACCTCTCTCATTCGATTCTATGGCCCGAAATAGGAACTTCGGATCACCTATGGGGCCCAAAAAAAAATTTCTCCTCTCCATTGCACGCACATCCGTCAACAGACCGAAAGTTTATCGTGTAAAAATCGATGCTCTTTTATTCACGAAAATGGGAATATCTCGAGTTTTTGAATAGCTGTCGATTTGCGGGTTGCGGCATCTGGAAGGGCATCAAAAAACCTATCGAGAACGTTGTCGGAAATTCCTTTTCTGTGATTTGGGGGCCTCCTGGAGGCAGAAGAGTGTTTTTCACTAAAATGTTGATTTCTCAAAGAGCCATCATTTTTATTCCCTTAAAATCATATATTTGACGTAAAATTTTGCGTTCTTCCGAAAAAATGGGTTTCAGAGAAGTTTGGGTTGATCCAAGTGACTTATGAGCCATTTTTTGAAAATTCGATTTTTCGGGTCTCAGAAGAAGGCAATTTTCTGCGCATGCTCACAAACGGAGACTTTCGGGACCACTTTCAATGGAAAGCTGACAAAATTTCATATAAAATGACCACCCGCAAAGTTGTAATTCATGCACTGAAACGCGATCTGCAAGGATTAATCATGTCGAATCAAAATCACATGAAAATTCAGCCCATCAACGCCTTCGTGGCGCCTGCTGAGATGACACATTCACGAGATCTTCTCGCGACTCAATTTTGAGTACGAAATTGAGCTGAAAAAAATTCGGACCACATGGTTCCAACGTAAAATTGTATGAACTTTCAAAATATGCGATGAGAAACCCCGTTTGAGGCGAACCCGAGGTGCTACATTCAATTTTTTCCCAGAAAATACGATATTTCACATTCAAAATTGCGAGAAATTGAATGTAGCACCTCGGCTTCACCTCGAACGGGGTTTTTCATCGCATATTTTGAAAGTTCATACAATTTCACGTTGAAATCATGTGGCCCGAATTTTTTTAGGGCAATTTCGGACTCAAAATTGAGTCCCGAAAAGATCTCGTGAATGTGTCATCTCAGCAGGCGCCACAAAGGCGTTGATGAGCTGAATTTTCATGTGATTTTGATTCGATATAATTAATCGTTGCAGATCCCGTTTCAGTGCAGGAATTTCAACTTTGCGGGTGATCATTTTATAGGAAATTTTATCAGCTTCCTATTGAAAGTGCTTCCGAAAGTCTACGTTTGTGCGCATGCGCAGAAAATTGCCTTTCTCTGAAACCGAAAAATCGAATTTTCAAAAAATGTCTCATAATTCACTTGGATCATCCCAAACTTCTCTGGAACCCATTTTTTTCGAAAGGACGCAAAATTTTACGTCAAATATATGATTTTAAAGGAATAAAAAAAATGGCTTTTTGAGAAATCAACATTTTAGTGAAAAACACTCTTCTGCCTCCAGGAGGCCCCTAAATCACAGAGAAGGAATTTCCGACAACGTTTTCGATAGGTTCTTTGATGCCCTTTCAGATGCCGCAACCCGCGAATCGACAGCTATCCAAAAACTCGAAATATTCCCATCTTCGTGAATAAAAGAGCATCGGTTTTTACACGATAAATTTTCGGTCTGTTGACGGATGCGCGTGCAATGGAGAGGAGAAATTTTTATTGGGCCCCATAGGTGGTCCGAAGTTCCTATTTTTGGCCATAGGATCGAATAAAGAAGGTTAAAAAAGAATCTGAGAGATGACCCCTTTCCGTAGGTCGCTTTGGCGTGGAATTCATCATATACTTGAATATCCCGTTCGAATCTCGGGAGTTTCTCTCAGTCGCATTTTAAGTTGGTTCAGCCCTACCGTGGCCCTATCAAGAAGGAGGATACGCGAACCATCACCCTCAAAATATTCGATGGCTACAGTACCCACCAAAATAAATGGAACGCGGATTCTTCCACTAAAACAGCGATTACTCGGACATCCTTGGGTCTACGGCAATTTTGAAAGAAGCATTAGAAAGATGAGGAAAAAAATCTATCAATTCATGTCCTTTGAAATTATGTTTGCCGTGAAATGCATGGTTCCAATGGGCTCCGCAAAGTGAAAAATTTCTCATTTCAATCAGTCATTGATCATTTATCGGGAAATTATGATAGCGCAAAGAACCTTGCGGGATCCTGTAGCTCTGTTCAAGACCTTCAAAATCCTTTTTCTCATACAATACTGTACGGTTCTCCCCACCCGTGTTACGAGTGATCTGGCAAAGAGAAGTTGGTGCGGGTCGAGGGTACTGTTGACCTAGAGGTATTAGCTTTTTCTCCTTCGAGCTGTCTGAGGTCGTTCTGAGTGCATTCTGAAACATAACTGATTCATATTCAATGATTTTCAGAAGATTTTATGTCAAAATCGTGGATTACGCATTTTTCTGTATACCCGCTACCCTCAACGCGTGTGAATTTGCTCTCACTTGATCGCTCGTAACTCGGGTGCGAAAAACCGTGGACTCATGTTTAGAAAAACGATCTTGAAGGTCTTGGGAAGATCTACAAGATCCTGCAAGGATTTTCACTCTATCGTGATTTTCCGATAAATAATCGATGATTGATTGAAATGAAGAATTTTTCACTTTTCGGAGCCAATCGAGAAGATGGATATTGGGTTGGAAAAATTTCTGGAAGGCATGAATTGATAGCTTCCTTCCTCATCTTTCAAATGCTTTCTGTGGAATTGTCGTAGACTCAAGGACGTCCGAGTAATCGCTGTTTTAGTGAAGTAACTCGTTTTTCATTCATTTTGGTGGGTACTGTATATTCCGGTACACGGAAAACCAAAGAGGTTACAAATGGATCACGGGATCCATTTCACTTCTTCCAATTGAGGGGGTGGTTGGAAAAAGGACGTAATTGCAAAACGGTCATTTTCAGAAAATCAATGAAAACTTAATAAAAACCGCTACAGACATGATTGGACGAGTTGACCTGACTCATTCCGAAGAAAATAACATTCTCAAAATAGCCCCACCCAAGCCGGGGGATGAAATTTGATTTCGAGCTCTTTTCAGCAATTTCAGAAAATGCAATTACGCCCTTTTTCCGAATATAGGGTCAAATTTCGGCCTTTCTCCCTCACAAGAAGTGGAATTGAATCTCGCGATCACGTCCAATCGTCTCCAAATTTTTTGAGAGTGTCCCTGGGCGTGTTTTGGAATATATCTGATTGCTAGGGGGTTGTTCGATTCATGCTCCACGGTTCTATGGACACGAAAAACTTCCATCAGTCGCGTGAGAATGACAAGAAAGTTTTTCCACTAGCGGAGGGTAAAAACACTCAGTTTGAAAGTGAAACAACATGTTTTTATCGTTTCATCAGGTGGAGAAGCGTTTCCAGGCTCTGGAGAATTTTTATAAAATTTTCCCTCGGTAATTAAGCCCTTCTTCCAAATCCACCCTCACTTACGCCCTGTTACAGAGCGATTACGCCCTTTTAAATCTTTCCAGTCAGTTACTTGAGCCCTTTTCCCAAATCCTGTTGGGCTGAGCAAAAAGAGGAGCCCTGCTTCTGAAATGATAACACAGCAGTTACGCCCTTTTAACATCTTATCATAGCAGTTACGCCTTTTTAACATTCTATCATTGCACTTACGCCCTTTCATTGTGCAGATGAAGGGCCGTAATGGCGGTTACGCCCTCTTATCTGCCAGACGGTTTTTGGGGTCTTACGAAAAACGGATTTCGGGGGGTGGTAGATCTTGGTATAGGGGCTCAAAAAAAGCGATGTCCGGAAAAAGGTCATAATGGTGGTTACGCCCTTTTTCCACCCACCCCTTCAATTGGTTGAAACGATTGGAAGAAGAAGGAATTCAAGCTATTCTGAGTTCGGTCCGACACGCGCAGTCTAACGTGGTAGAACGTATAATGGAAGAACTTGGGCGATTTGTTCGCACACTAGCAAAAAAACAGCACAAATCTTGGGCTCGATGGGTACCTGTTATTCAGACGATCATGAATGAGGTGTACCACGAATCTATTTAAAGCACACCGATGCAATTGCATTCAGGTAAACCACCAACACGCTTGTGGAATCAATATTCGATACAACCGGAAAGAAATTCAGCTACTCGTGAAGGACTTTTGGTATTGGCCGCTGAAAATCTAAGAAAAGTAGGTTCAAGGCGAGCCGACCTTCATAACGCATTTAAAACCATAACATCGTATAAACTTGGACAAGGAGCCCTAGTTCGTTTATGTAACGCGTCGGATGCAAGTAAGCGTATTATATCGAAATTCTTGTCCATCTACGAAGGTCCATATGTAATTTCAAAAGTAATTGAACCATCCACGTGTCATTTAACCGATGAGTCCACCGATACTTACCGTGGACGATTTCATTTTCCTTCATTGAGACCATATTATCGGCGCGAAATCTCATAAGTGGTTCTTTTGTTATTTTTAATTGATATAAAATATTCGAGATGGCGTCACACAGAGAGTCCAAACATCATCCTAACCCAAAATCAAAATTGGAGAAATCAGAAGAACGATTCGTCGAAGACAATATATACCACTCGACCCGAAATAAAGTTAGAAAGATAGAATTCCGGAGTCGTGTAAATTGGAATTTATCCAAAGATAACTCGCATGAGATCACGCGATTGGAAACACGAGAAAAATTTAGATTACAAGAGCTAGACGGCTTGTACGCGCGGATGTATAGGCTTGAAAAAGGGTTAAATTGGCTCTGGGAAGCGAGTAGATGGCTGGAAACCGGAGTCCGAGTTCTTCGTCGTCGTCAGGATAGAGGGAATTTATTTTAATAATATATTTTATTCGATCACAGTAATTTTGTTGTGGATTTAGATATTTCCCAATGAAGTAGAATATAGTTCTTGTAGAAAAATGAAAGTAATGACTAGAATCAACCTTAGAATTTAATTATTGCATATAGCCCAAATTTAGTCTCTAGACTATAAATATTTTCTATTCATCGAGAAATTCTTGGATTACAGTTCAATTATGCCAGTTTCACGAGCAAAACGTGAATGACAACGGTTGAATCGTAAAATCAAACGTTTGCAACTACAAATAGCACGCACTGAGAGACTTTTGAATTCGTCAACTTTATCCGGGATATTCGAGGTTAAAACCACGCAACACGCGGTCGAGGTGATCCCGAAAACCCCGACAGAGTCGAAAAATATGCTCGCCGACGAGGACTGCTCGATTATTGAAAATGAAATTTCTTGGGCTGATTTTGGGAATTGAAATTTAGATGGGTAAAACCGAAACGGAACATCAACGCCAAAAGATGTTGATTCGCAGGCTAAAGCAACGGGCGAAGAAACGATCGGCAGTGAACGCCGAAAAGATGGGAGTAGCCAGGGTGGATTACCAAGAGCAATCGGCTCAAGCAATGTCGGAGGCTGCCATCACGCAGAGAGAGGCAAAAATTCTCCGAATTTAATTGGCCCAGGCTGAGGCAAAAGCAGCCAAAGCTCGCGCCGAGCAACTAAAAACCATCTCCATTTATAATGAAGTGGCATTGAAAAAGATGTTAGAGAGTTATAAAAGACCATAAAAATTTTTATATTTTTTTTTCAGTCCAAATGTAGAGAAATTTATCTATTTCGGCTATACCTATGGTTCGAAACAGGATTAAAATCTCAGGCTATATATATATTGAGAAGAATTATTTCACTAGAGTGGAAGAAAATAAATAGACTAGTATGCCATTGCACTATAAGTTTTAATAATAATAAAAAGATATTAATTCCAGTCCAATAGGTATTTATCATTCCATTCATGAATACCCGTCCAAAGGAGGGTCTGTTTAACAATTGAAAAGAAATAAAAAATAAAAATCTGTTCGGTGTTCTAAAATGGATCGATTAACCTCCCATGTAGCAAAGGAGAACATTCTAGTACATTCATTCATTCTCTGTAATTTTCTAAAGTTTTTTTTTGTTAACGGAAGGATAGAATCATACCCTTATCCTATCTAAAATAACCCATATCCAAACCTCCACAAAACCACATCCTCACGGGGAGGTCGAGAGCCATCTATACGTATGGTACTCTAATCTTTCAGTGAAATTTGAGTATCATACCTGTGGAAAGCGAACCCTCACTTCGGTTGGACCTCGCGGATATGGCGAAAGCGATGGAGCCGTATTACTCTTCCCAATTCCTAAAAAACCATCGCGGTTCTTGAAGGGTAAAAGTTCTGTTTGACCCAAAATTCATTATCATATTCTACTGATTCTTATTACCTACACAACGAATAACTTAAAATAAGAGTGAGATGAATGAATTTGATAACAGAATCACGGTAAATTTCGATACACGATCCGATGGTCTGGTCTGAAAACTATTTCGTTTCCTTTTGATTAATTCATCTCCATCAATCTTCATAGATGCAGTTCGATTCCAATAAATTAGGGGAACTATGCAACATCCGCGATTTCCAGATAATTTTAAAGTTTTAGAAATCAGCATTTCCAGTCAGCCGCTTGAGCAGATGACCATCAGACCAGTCGTGTCAGTAGAATCATGCATGTATGGTGAGGTAAATACTAATCCTAACAAGTGTACATTCGGCCATTATGAATTAATCGATTCAATAGTACTAGGAGCCATTCCTACGCGACGATCATGGGATACGGAATATATATGTCTGGTCAGCTATATTTCACACCCTTTCCACGACGGGCGATCACCGATATATCAATACTAATAGCTGACCAATCAATTCAAATTCGCGGTGAAACTTTTATTAGTATGCATGGATACGCGTGTCTACGAAATCATCCAGTCGAGCCGCCGAAATTGGTCTTGAAGTGGGGATCTGGCGAGCTCGGGCATAAAGTAAGCCGACGGATGAGTGCGCGGTCACTTGCGCTGGAACTACAGCAAACCAACAACTAAAATTCTATACGCCTGTATCGCGAGCATCACCAGGTCTCCCCAAGACCAAAGTAAGTTAAAAAATTTAGAATATCCAAGTGGTCTGCTTCGGCGAGCAAGCGGATTCAAATATCGCGACCCTCTTCGGATCGGGATAAATAGTCAACCTGGCGACTATTTATGATTCAAGGTGGGACAGAGATTAATTTAAGAGGATGGCGAATATCAGCCGGAATTCGTCTGCTAAATTCCGCCAAAACCCTAGTCCCAAAACTACGGGCTCAAATTTCATCAAGTTGACTTCAAATTCCTGCCAGGAATAGTAGAAACCCGTAGAATTGTGGGAAAGTCAGTAATTTGCTTCGAAATGATCTCAAGATTTCACAAACTGTCTTGGAAACAGAAAGCCTTCGAGGTTAGGCCACGATTATACTGTACACATAAGGATTCTGGATGCTGGATTGCCTTGGAAAAGACTTTCCTACAATTCCACAGGTTTGATCTATCTCTGTCCAAAATCTCGAATCAATCCGATAAATTTTGGAGGCGTAATTCTGGGACTACGGTTTTGTTAGTACAAGCACAAATATCTCGCATTCCAAATTCGAGAATTGTACTTCATCGATTGGCAGCACTGCGGGCTGCGGGTGGAGGCGGACTTTGCATGGGCCGTCGGCTGCTAGCAGACAGACTGCGGCTCTCCCGCATCCCCGCATGCCACAAGTGCCTCGTAGCCAGCGTATCGTGGGAGAATCGTGACTTCTCGGTGGAGAATAAGAGTGTTGTGGTCATGCAAGAGTGCATGAGTGAGTGTTGGGTATTGTGTGTGCGTCCGAGATGTGCTGCAGGTTCCGTCGCAAACGGGCAGCTGCATGGAGGAAAACAGGTCTCTACCTAATGCCCCGGCCCTCTCCAAGCACAACTTTGTTATTCATCAGAATAACAAAAGTATAGTCCAGATTCTGGAAATTCATCGTGTCGGAGGGGTGAACATCCTCTTAGAAGCTAGTAAGGCCTAAGTGAAGCTTTCTGGTTGTATCCTGATGGCGTGGGTGACGTTGCGATACTGCATGTTTTCCCTATATTATGGTATGGACTTCCTTGTGCCAGTCTAGGAATACCCACCCAAATATTTAAATAGGGACGCATTTACGCCTTTTTTGCATTCAAAATATTGTAAAAATTATGGTCTATGGTTTGCAAACTGGAATGGTCATCTACAAACTATTATAGTGGTGTTGCTGATTATTGTTTTTCAATATCCGCAAGTGGTATCAACTTCGAATTTTGTCTCTGTCTTTATTCCTGGTCTCTGAGTATTTGATCGTCCTCTTTGAGGCATTTGCAAATCTTGGAAATCCCATTCACCACTTTTAGACTTCCCAAGTTTGAATAAAAGATGAGTATGCACTCATGGCGAAGAATCGTAGAGTGAGTTTGAATTCTCAGTAGTTTCTAAGGTTCCTAGGAACGAGTCGAGATGTCTTTGATAGCTCTATTCTGTTGGTTCTGTTTTATAGAATGATCCACTTTTATCCACTAATGGTTGATGTAAGTACTTGGACTGCGATTTTGATTATTTCTGACTATAGATGTGAATTTATTGATTCTAGATAACTATTCGAAGAGTTAATCTACTCTTTTGTAATAATATACTAATTTGTACATATTGATGAATATGGGCGCAGATGGTCATTAATTGATGCGAACCAATCTGGTTTCCAAGAGAGCGCAAGGCCTGTTCTTGTTTCTGAACTTCAACTTCAAAACTGTCCAATGGCAAATTTCAAAGAATGATGACTTTCTGGTTGCGATCAGAAGTTCTGAGACAGTGTAAATCAAGATCTTGTTCTTGATGAAGGATGTCTGGTAGATACTTTTGCAGTCGACATGGATTTTTGAATTCATATTGGCTAGGAAAAATTTACTCCAGTACTGATTCACTCTTATTGAAGAAAGTTTCCAAATTATCCACGTTTCTGAGCGTGAAATTTATACCGAACGGCAAGGAGATAATTTATGAATTCACTGGAATTGGAAAAATTCGACTTTCCTTGAGGTGAATATATTGAATGTAAAGGCAAGAATTTGTGAATTCGTTTTGATTAAAAAAAAGCTGAGTCTTTCTGAAGAGTATTTCGAAACTATCCACGTTTGTGAATGTGAACATACTATTACATGCAAACATGAATTTCTGAATTCATCCCAACTTGGAACAGGATTGCTCCTT
This sequence comes from Eretmocerus hayati, assembly GCA_029851415.1. Taxonomy (NCBI): domain Eukaryota; kingdom Metazoa; phylum Arthropoda; class Insecta; order Hymenoptera; family Aphelinidae; genus Eretmocerus; species Eretmocerus hayati. The sequence continues at coordinate 49,384,249 of CM056744.1, forward strand.
TTAAGGAGTATTTTCAAGTTACTTATACTCACGTTTATGAGCGTGGATGTATTGATTGCAAGTACCTTCTTTTCATGAAGAGAGTTTGATACTATTCACTCTCCAAATCTTTCCGACCGACTTTGCCTGTCGAAGCCTCGACTGTTGAGCTACTCTAGTTCGACTGAATTTTGGGGCGGTTCGATCGAAATCGACTGACTTTAGACCCGCGGCAAATTGACCGGCAGAATCAGTCGAAACTCGACCGAATCGGCATCAGTCGAAGCTTGAGTGGATCATAACTATAATAGTTCACGCTTCTGTGTGTGACTACATGACTTGATCACGTTGCAATGTTGATTGCTACGTGTATCAACATATATTGTCTCAGCTTTTGAGCGCAGACTTTTGTTCGAGCGACTCGTCTTTGTTGGGGACTCGTGGCAAGACCTCAGTGCTGCCAACAATGGGAAATCACAAACGACGTGCTCATTCTAAGTGCCGCCATCTACACTCAGAATAAGCCAACTAGCGCGAACCCACCTGATAACCCACGAGGGTACTACATCCTCTTAAATACGAACGTGGGCAAATCTTATGCATCAGACCCAATTGGGCAAGCCGGACCGATCGTCTCTGTACCCAGGATGGGGTTCAGACTCACGAGGAGCCGACATAACGCAGTGGTCTGATGCCGGTTCGGTTTTGATGTGAAATCACCCGGGTATACGCGTAGAACTCCAACTATCGACCAAATAAAATCTGTTCGTTCAGCCCACGATGAATATGCGCGATTTCAAAATCTTTTGTGGCTCGAAAAGACAAGACACACGCGAATAGGGCTCAAATCCACATTACATGCGTACTAATGCGTACTGATACAAAAATGTTACAGATAAACGTATTATTCCATCAATCCAAATGAGTCAAACTGAGGATGAGATTCACATCGTCGGCCATAGAGGGAATCAACAATAATAATAATTTTTAATCCTATTTACACGATCGAGATCGTGGTTTTGGATTGTGTAGAATCGAATTCCTGAGTAGAATTCAAATCATCATATAATTAATCGACATGAACTCATGGTTGATCAAATCAATTTCTTTTCATGAGAAAATACCCAATACTTCAATTCCCAGAATATATTTTTCAATATTTTCCGGCCCTCCTTTGGCAATCGAGTTTTCACACATAGAGCCACTTATATATATATATATATATATATATATATATATATATATATATATATGTGTGTGTGTGTGATATGCACCATTCTAAGTAGTTTTCGCATTAGAATGAATCTCATTGCACCAGCTATAGTAAATACCTGCATCATATATTTTAGCTGTCGATTTCATAAAAATCGACCTTCGATCGATCAAATTCTTGTCTCAGGCGACGGCGTTACTATGTTTCACGATTCAATCGAGTAATAGACTCGATCATCTATAATTTGAGCCGAAGTAAGTGTAATTATCACATACCAAACTGGAGAACAAGCGATTTGATCGATTGAATTGTATTATTCAGCAAACTGACTAAAATAGAGCTCTATCCGTATGTAATTCAATCTGTGTACATTTTCGTTGCTTATAGTTTTTTATATGAGTTACTCGTAGCCGTAGTGTGCTCTTTTAGCATTGAACAGCTAGAGTGCAGTATTCCCAAAGATCCAGTCCCCGAGCGATCGAATGAAAGTACGAGGATTTCAATCGATCTAAGCAGTAAAAACGTGAGTATATTTGGATGTTCGAAAAGAAGCAGCCAAGCTGAGATCCAGTGCCGAATAATATTTTACGCCACTCGTTTGCTCGGATAGACATCGAAGCTCGGCGAAAAGTATAAGGTGAACTTACTTTCATTCAGTTTGATGGGGAATTGAGTGGTAAAAAATGAGGAATTCGAGAAATTTCTATGAAAAATTTAAGCGAAAAAATCAAATTTACGTGAAAAACAATATTTGTGTCAATATGAATCGGCGAATAATGTTAAAAAATAACTGGGCTCATAACCCAAGTGAGTAGAACAATAACTTGAAAGAGATCCAAAGAAGAGTTCATGAAATTTCAAGTGACAAAAAAGGTAAAGTTGAAAATTTTTCTTTATTAAAATGGAAAATTTTATGAAAATTCCGAATCAACCAATCCCTTAAGAATGACCAGAAAATATTTTGAAATGATATTCGGAATATTTATGTGCTGAATATTGGATATTATGTCGTTTGGACAAACATAGTGTGAAAATGATGATAAATTTTGGGTAATCAACTCACCGCGGGAGAGAGAGTATGAAGATTATGAGTCTGTTAATAGACTGGGCTCATCACTGATCGATTCGAAACAAACTCTCAAAGTTTTATAGAGATTGGTCGCAGGGTTCAGGAAATATCGCGTGACAATGGAAAGACAACATACAGACACACATACATACGGACATGGACAAGGTGTGCTTTAAAATAGGTCACACAGAACGTTGTGCATTGTAGAAGAAATTTATAAGGGTACCATTCCAAAGATCTCGCTGATCAGAATAAGATGGTTTAATTCTCAATTGGATAAGGATATGATTAACGGGTGAAAAATGAGAAATTCGGAACATTTTCATGGAAAAATTTCCGCACCGATCCAATACTTTTTCTTCGAGAAAGCAAAAGATCGTTCTTTCCTTATAACGCTCGCCTCGTATCCCATATTCTTGGTGAGAGATTGAACCTTGAGTTCTGAAGTGCCCAAACTCCATGCACACACAAGAGTACTTCCTAGCTAGTTCAATCGTGGTATTCAGACTTGATCACTCCAGTCCGTACCCTCTCTTCGCTATTTGTAATATCTCTGCCCGCATGAAAAGCGAGTCACTGATTCTACTCGTTCAAGGTGTCATTTACAAGTCGTGTGATGTTCCATCCACCCGAGTCAACGATTCGTGGTAATGACTCATTCAACAAAATTTCGTCAAACTAGTCACAAATACAGTGGTCTATTATCGAGGCATGAAGTCAATACCTACCGATTACGAATCCAACGCCCGTGGTCAACGAGACGCGCTATGAATCAAGGTATGAAAAGCTCACTTGGAGTGTGGGTTACCGTACAAAGGACATAGGGTTTTGCTGCTCATTCACTCACATTACAATACGTGTTAGATCCGGTAATGTTCTCTTACAGAGAATAACAGAATTACAAAAACGTCATATACTCCAACATCCTCCTCCCGGCGTAATACGATTCAAATGAGCCTACTATATCGTCGAGCGCCATATGTCTCATTGGTCACGGACGTGAAGTGTTGGACTTGCAATCAAAAGGTCTCGAGCTCGCACCCCGCTTTTGGGTCAGAATTTTCCTCTTCCTCATCTATTTGGGGTTCATGTGTTGCGAATTTCTCTCGCATAACCAAATCACATGTGACAATATCGGTCCTCATAATCTTGAATTCTGTCGAACGAGTTATCACTAGAACTCGTTGATCCGTGGGAATGAATCATTACACGACTCGTGAACGACTCGTGAAAACGAGTAAAATCAACAACTCGTTGCTCTTCACGCGAGTATGCAGAGGTTATTGGCCTTTGTAACATCGGAGGAATCTATCCTATCCCTGCAAATTATCGTATTCGGGAACAGGAGGAATTGTGGAAGTGAAGGGTGGAATGAGAGCTGAGCCTCAGGAGTTCCACGTGCTTAGCTGACGAGGCTTCTGGATCGGTCAGGGGTGGAGAGGGGCAAATGATTGAGTGTATAATCAGATATCAAGGGGTTAGGGAGCTTACTCGATTCCGGGTGTGATCAGCCCATTCACTCTTTCAGAGTTCCAGATCTCTCAACTCCATACTCTTCTCCGTTCTAGGTAGCAATATATCATTTGTTTGCCAGAGAGATGATTGCCCTAGTGCTGGGAGTGCAGAGGCAGCTAAAGTATGCTACAGTCATTTCATCTCCATCAAATTCTCACCAGATTCGCCACCTCCTTTGTATCTGTGTATCGAATGTGCGAATGAAATACACAGAGAGAATCCGAACGAAGTTTTCCACGACATTCTCCACCCGATGCATAACATATTACCGGCATGCGAAAATAAGGTAAGTTCGAATCCAAAAGCATATTTCGATCATCCCGAAGGAAATTGAGGCAAATGATCAATTGTTCAGGGAATGACACGAGAGTCATGGCGATCAAAATCCTCAGAACTCATGAGACGATAAGAAGCGAGGAATGGAACATTGTACTTCGTATACGGTTATTCACCGGGTGATGAACTGCGAACAGATAAGACGCAAATCATATGAGGTTCACGAGACGCGTGTAAAAATTGTTCATTTATATGATTCCAACCAAATTCAGGATGAGTGGCTTTTTGGTGAACATATCATCAATGGCGGGAGAGGGGGCTGACCCAAGAGTAGGGCTACCACGATAAACGATGAATTATCGATATCGTATCGCGATAACGATGTTTACGATGACGATAACGAAATCGATATGACCCAGAGAAGTTATCGGTCGATAGCGATATGATCCTAGTTTTCATGATTATCGTCCGAGAATTTATCGCGGTATATCGCGATATTCTCGATATCGTGACAAATAAAGTGCAACGGTTCAAACTTTCCATTTGATAACTAATTTTGAAATTAGTTTTGTAATTTAGTAAACGCGTATTCAGTTGAGTCAAATCTTTAAAATTTCAGTTTCAGTTTTCAAATTATTATATTTTCATTAAAGATGTCCAAACCCTGAAAGAAAAAAAGTTGATTGATTTATGGTATTTGTGAGTGATAAAAAACAATTTTTAGCTTCATGCATAATTTTACAAGAAGTGTCAATCGGCAACACACCTTGGCTGTGAGGAAAAATACCTTACAAAATTCAGCAAGCATTGAGTTAAAATCAAAATTTCTTCATTCTTGGCTGCTGAGAGTTATCGGTGGATGTCCTGATGATCCTTGTGGTCCCTGGGTCCTCCTCCGCAAGCTCCAGCATTTACCTATAAACCACAAAAACATATTACAATTATATCCTGGATCAGACTAGCATCTAGTTGTAATCAATTAAGATGCGTATATTCACTCATATTCATCCATCAGTCCATGCACCTAAAAAGTAAAAATCCATTTGCGGATTTTGGTGTACTCACCTCATATTCATAAATTTCATATAAAAACAGGTTTAAAATGGTCTCACATAATTGATGATGAGGCTGAAAACCTGTTAAAGCCATCCAGGTCCATCCAGAAGGCCCCAGACCAAGTTCGTAGTCGAACCAGACCTCCGTTCTTAAAAACCGCAAAAGAGGTCATCTGTAAAATTTGAGATAGAATTATCCTGGGCGCATGGGAGTTGGTGCATCTGAAAGCTGATATTTTTTATAGCATTTTAAGCATATTCACCCATGCATTTAGTGCCAAGAAGCCCAAACTTGAGAAATTTTGGTGACTGCCAAAGACAGCTCCATGCTAATACATAGGGAAACCGGCTCCCATTCTAACCTTGCGCATGCAAAAAGTACATCCTATTTAGGGGATGTAAGGTGATGAAGGGTCGCCGGGGGACCTTATCTAAGTACTACATGCAAAAAACCGCAGTGAAAAACACTCATAGGTGAGTACTTACCCGATTTCCGACGAGCGTTTTTACAGCTGACATGGCTGTGATTGCGACATGCACGCCGATTCAGCTTCAGCATGACACGTTTCCGCTGTTTTTTTTGTGGCTCCCCAGGTCGATTAGCTGCATAAAACACCCGTGACAATACTCACAGAGTTTTCACAATTCACTATAACACCAGGACAACTGCACCACATCGAGCCATCGCCGACCCTACTGAAAGAGGCCGAGTCGGTGACCGAGACGGTTGACCGAGTCGGTGTACGGAGTCGGTGACTGTTTCAGTTTACCGACTCGGTCACTTCGCATGGAATGGTCCCAAATGCCATGAAACGAACAATAAATGATAAATTATCGTCAGAGGTTAATAGAAAAATTCAAAGAAAAATAGAAAAAAACATGCCCGGCTATTTGCACAATTTTCACGCGAGTGGGGTTCGAACCTGCAATATCTTGGTTACGAGTCCAAGCACATGTACCCGGGGCCAGCGAGACATGTTGCGAGAGAGGGCTTAGTGAGCGTACTTGGAGTGTGACTCATAGGAAGTACCTAAGATCTGTTTATCATCAGTTTTATCATGAGTTTATCATAAACTCTGGCGCCAGAGCACTGAGTCAAGCCGTAGCTAGGATGGGACTTGGAATATTTCTAGATCTGGCTGCTTGACCGAGTCGGTTGACCGACTCGGTCAACCGAATTCAAATTTTCACGGGAAAGCAACACGCATAGGACTGGGGGATTTCCAAGATTTGGCTGGTTAACTACCGACACGGTACACCGACTCGGTCAACCGAATCCAAATTTTCACGGGAAAGTAACACCGAGTCGGTTAACCAGTCAAATTTTGAAAATTTTCCTAGTTTTATGCGTGTTGCTTTCCCGCGAAAATTCGAATTTGGTTGACCCAGTCGGTCAACCGACTCGGTCAAGCAGCCAGATCTAGAAATATTCCAAGTCCCATCCTAACTACGGCTTGACTCAGTGCTCTGGCGCCAGAGTTTATGATCAACTCATGATAAAACTGATGATAAACAGATCTTAGGTACTTTCTATGAGTCACACTCCAAGTACGCTCACTAAACCCTCTCTCGTAACATGTCTCGCTGGCCCCGGGCACATGTGCTTGGTCTCGTAATCAAGAGATTGCAGGTTCGAACCCCACTCGCGTCAAAATTGTGAAAGTAGCCGGGCATGTTTTTTTCTATTTTTTTGAAATTTTTCTATTCCATGCGAAGTGACCGAGTCGGTAAACTGAAACAGTCACCGACTCCGTACACCGACTCGGTCAACCGTCTCGGTCTCTCTCAGTAGGGGAGGCACCCGGCACCACAACGAAGCAGACGACACCACTGGTTGCTGTCTCTCTCTCTCTCTCTCTCTCTCTCATTCTGTGCGCAAGTGTCGAGTAGCCGCGCATTCGCAAGCACACAGTAATCAAAAAGCTCCTTACAGACAAATTGGGAAAGCAATTGCACGCTTTTACAATCTGTTTGTAAGAATCTTGTTCCAATTACCTGAGAGAGGGGGAAAACAGGGGCCATGTGAAAATATGAACAGAGACAGAAAAGTTTCCCCCTTTTTCCTCTCCTATTACGGTTGAAAGGGGGAGAGCACGGGAACCAGAAGGGCCCTGCCCTTTCCCTATGATCAAACCCAAGCCGCGCAAAGCGGCTGCCGCTCGTGAATGTGATCTCGTCTCTGCGCATGGCTTAGAGGGAGTCAAAGTTCGGCGGCGCGAGAAGCTTGCGAGGTCGGAGCAGAGCCCGGGAAGCGTCACTTACGTTCCAACCACCCACCAAGAAAATACTCCTCCTGAAGGAGAGCTCTTGGTTATCGGAAGTGGGTCAAGTGCGGACATTGCTGCACAACACATCAGTCCTGAGACTTCTGCGAGCTACAACGTCGTTCCAGCACCATATTCACCAGGTATTTTGCAGCCGAAGCTTCCGGCAACTCCGAGCTACCTGCGGATCCAGTGATTTTTTTGTCGCTGCGACTCAATAGTGCGGATGCCTCCGTACTCTCGCCAGTCCTCTCGTGACTGTAAGTTTCTATGATACTAACTTAAAATACTAATACTACCTCACACCCTTTTCTGGTTGATATATCCCTAATTATATTTAATTAGAGGAGACCGCAACTCGATTTTTTCTCATCGATGCTAAGGCTAGATGGAAATTTTCTTGGAGCATAAAATTAATCAGGCTCGCTTCTCCTACCCTATCTCACTGTTTATCCCTGATTTTTTGCAATCAGAGGAGACCCGTTATAGTGAAAAACTATCGATGCCTGCGGCTAGATAGCTAAGTAGCTAGAGCGATAGCAAAGAGATAAAATTCCTTGACATCCTTCCTCTCTCCTGTGGAAAAAGCTGCATCCCTAGTACGCCTAGAGGAGACAGATCCGCCATTTTGAAGCCTTCCATATTGAAGCTTGCAAAAGGCGATCCAGCTAATTTTCACACTCCATTCCCATGATCTAACGGCGAAAATATCTCCAAATTTCTCATTTGGTAGAGACGCTCGCTCATAGCACGTGTGCACATATAAGCTCACAGTGGCGCCGAGCAGAGCTGCCGTAGTTCATGAAAATATTTGTGCACCTCCTCGCACGCTCTTTTCAGGAATAACAGGACGCGCAAGTGAACGACCCGCGCATTTTTTTCACTAGTCCCGTGTATTCTCCCGACCGGGAATTTGCGGAAAAATCGTAGATTTCCCAACGTATGGGAAGGCTAGTGGGCTTATGAAGGAAAATAACGTAATCAGTACTCATTTTTATGTACTCTTCGAATACACGCGCGTTGCAGCTTGTAGTGCCTCGTGCACACTGTAGGAGTATCTCGAGCCTGCGAATATTCGAGGGAAATTCAGCAGTTGGAGCACGGTGCGATGACCCGCGATTTCCCCTCGATGTCACGCGAGTGACATCATTTAAATCTCATTAACCGAATTGGCACCTGATGATATTGTCATCCGCCCTGCTCTTCCCTGCGAGTCTCCCTCGCAGCTCGAAATTCGTCAGTTAGCCACAGTCCAGCAAGCAGCAAACATCAGCTGTGCTGCTTGGATACAATTAAATATTCACCGCGCCGGTGCCATCCTCGCGACCGCGTCTTCCCGGTCCCTTAATTTTCCGCGCCGCGCGCACACTCGCGCCTTAATCTTTTCCACAGTAATGTGAGCACACATTAAAAGAGAATATATTCTCAGTTTATTTTATCAGCATAAAATCGGTGAGTGATCATTCAGTGAAACCTCACCACGCTTCCACGTCCTTTATATATCCAGCACAAGTGATCCACGTGCAGGGCTCCAGGGTTCGATTGTAACACCCTGTCCCATCATTTGGTAGCAAAGCGCAGGGATCGTGCTCGGAATTTTTGTTCGATTTGTGATTTTTTTGTGTGCCGCGAGTGTGGAATTTTGCGCGCGCGCGAAAATCGGGAGTGTCGCGAGGCCGTGCAGTGACTTAGTGCTGTGAAGTGTTGTGCGTCTGGCGGGAATTTGTCCGCCCTCATCTGGATCTTCAGCATCGCAGACGCCAGCACCAGAGCCTACATCTAGGCTTTCCTGTCACCGGCACCAGTGGACGACGCACCCCGGACTCACGAGTTCGCCGGCCGGCGAGTTCGGGTGGCATTGTCATCGAAGAGCCCACTGGCACTTGGGCCATACGGGGCAGCTGGCCTGCATATCTGCAGCACCATCATACCACCAGTGGTGCAACCCAGCAGTCATCAACTGGAGCTTGACGGCAAGTACATCGTCGTCGAGAGCAGAGTGCAGAGGGGCAGCGCGGGAGGGGAAAGCCGCGGCAAGACAGCCGCGGCCGGTGAGTAGTTGTATCGTTCCTCTCTCTCTCACCCATTAGTCTTATGAGATACATGTATAGACGTGTATAGGTGGGCCGCAGCACTCGTCGCGCGCTGTCTCTCCTTCTCTCGCCTCAACCCCGCTGCACTGCTTATTTCAAGCAGCTGGCAGCATTGTTGCCGCGCTGCATACCCCCCGCGAGCGCATCAGCTGAGACTCGCGCAGCTGTTACCGCATCGCTCTAGTCCTCTGCTACGAGCAAGATAGGTCCCATATACTTAAGCGTATATCGGTTTGACATTATTGCGCTCGCTCGAGCGATGTTATATCACGATTTGTAGTATATCCCCAGTTTGCGAGTGCATGCCGGCGTACTTGTCAGAGCCTGGCTAACTTGATTGTTTGTGTCGTTTATTTCATGGTATAAAATACAGTAGACTCGCTCAGCTTTTCAGCACGCGTTCACGTATTTTAAAACGGTGAAATTGACTCGCTTTTCAGCGTATTTGCGTCAATTGTACAACTCGAGCTGGGTATCGTGAACTGATTGGTTTAATTTTTGGTATTCAATTCATTCGTTTGCCCGTCTCGTTGCTGTGTAGTGTCCGTGGATTTTCATCCGAGAATGACTTCAGAATTATTGTCGCGTCAGATGGACGAGCACGGCTGGATCACGAACTTTGTTGATAATACAAAGAAACGTGGCGAAGCCAAGCTCACGCCCGCGTATCTTAAAACAAGAATCGGTGTACTGGGAGGTTATTGGTCGAGTTTTGTTGCGCGTCACGACGAATGATATCCGCATCGCTCAACACTCAGAGAGCAAGAATATTCCAAAAGTCAGGTGTTTCAAGTAACCGAGGAAGCTTATTGTGATGCTCGCACTTGGCACTTAGAAAAAATCGCTAAAATAGAGTACACCCTGCCACGTACCTCAGATGCAAATTCGTCAGCTAATCCCAACCAAGCTGCTACAGTTTCTGACACCCGGCAATTCATCCAAGCTTCTGCGAAAGTGCAGTCAATGCCCCATATAGAAGTCCCTGAATTTTCAGGTAAACAAAGCTTTTGGGAGCTGTTTAAAGATCAGTTGAAATCTATTGTTGTTAATAAACCTTTCGCTCCCTCAGTGAAGGTTCAGCTCTTACATCGCGCTGTAAAGAGGGATGCTGCTGAATTGCTTAAGGGTACTAGGCTCGCTGAAACTAATTTTGATACAGCTTGGGAAAAGTTGAGTCGTCGCTATGACAATCCACGTCTTAGGTTACGCATACATTTAGAAGCTTTGATCAATTTGCCCTCGATCAGGGAAAAATCAGCTGAGTCGTTGGCGGAAATTTTGAATTTGGCAGAGGAGTTTGTGTAAGGCCTCGAGGATTTAGAATGTCCTATAGATCATAACGATTGTTGGTTGGTCCATTTAATTGTCCGTAAATTCGATGTACCTACTAGGGAAAATTGGACCATTCGTCAGGAATCGATTGTGGGTTTTTCAACGTACAAATCAATTATAAAGTACATCGAAGATCGTATTGATTCATTAAATACAGCCCATCTTGGGCTCAGCCAGCCTACCTCCTCAAATAATTTGTCGCGAAATTCCAACAATAACCGATCACGTGGCAACTTCGGAAACAGGTCTGCCAATACAAATTTTGGGAATTCTTCGGGTGAATCTGCAGCCAAAACTATGGCACCTTGTGTGTGTTGTAAAGGCAAACACCATCTTCATAGGTGTCAGAACTTTTTAAAACTGTCAGTTTTTAATCGTTTCGAGTTCTGTAAATGGAACAAACTCTGTATAAACTGTTCACGTCCAGGTCACTTCGCGGATAAATGCTCGTCTATTTTTCGATGCACTTTTTGTCAACCACCCCATCATTCAAAATTACATATGGAGAAATCAGGCGGCCACGACAAGCCACCAACAGACAGTGACAATTCAAACGCCCATTTGCAAACAACTAACGCCAATTTCGTGCATAATTGAGCTGCATTTGCAAAACAGCCTCGGCTACTGGCAACAGCCAGGATTATTTTACAAGCGCCTCCCGGGCAAAAACTGGAAGCTCGCGCTCTGATCGATCCCGGCTCGGACTGTTCTTTCGTTGCTGATCGCGTCGTACAGGCTTTGAACTTACCCTCGCGAAAATTGAAATTGGGCATAAACACCATCAGAAATAAACGTTCAGTGGTATCTACAAGTGAAGTGTCTCTCACACTTCTTTCGAGAGTTGATAGTAAATTTTCTTGGCACTTGGAGGCTCTCGTCTTGCCACAACTCACAGCGCTTCTTCCAAGTGCCACAGTGCAACAGTGTGGGGACTGGTTCCATTTGGAGGGACTGACCCTAGCCGACCCAGAATTTTCCCGACCGGCAAAAATAGACTGTCTTCTTGGCACAGGAGTATATAGCGAAATTCTCCGTGCTGGTTTGCGAAAGGGTCCGAGCAAAACTCCATTTGCTCAAAATACAGCGCTGGGCTGGATTTTGACGGGGGGCACTGCGTCGACTGTAGAGTCTACGGAATCTCGCGTCGTTCAAACGTTTCACACGTCAACTGATAAACCCCTATCAGAGCAACTTTCGAAATATTTTGAAGTTGAAGACCTGCCAGCCATTCGTCTTCTAAAGGCAGAAAAAAAATACTGCGAAGATTATTTTCTGTCTACCATTACACGTACCGACGAAGGACGTTTTATAGTGCGCTTGCCCTCCGCAAAAAATTTCAATGAAGCTTTGTTTTCAGATTCACGAGACATAGCTGTGGCATGCCTGCTGAGATCTGAGCGTCAACGGCGTCGGGATCCCGAGTTGGACAAGGCGTACTCCGGATTCATGGTGGAGTATGAACAACTGGGACACATGGGACTGCTGCGGCATCCCACCCTACCAGACCCCAGATCATGTTACCTGCCTCATCACGCAGTCTTCCGTAAGGATTCTAAAAAGATACGCGTTGTGCTCAACGCATCTCAAAGAACAGGTACTGGTGAATCACTCAATAATTATTCATTGCCACGCCCCAATTTACAAAATGATTTCACCCTCGTAATATTTCGCTGGCGGATGTACCGCTACGTTTTCACGGCAGACATTGTCAAGATGTTTCGCCAGATACTTGTACATCCAGACGATTGGGTCTGGCAGAGAATCGTATGGCGCGCATTGGGGGTGGCAGAAATCTCGGACTACGCCTTAAAAACAGTCACTTACGGCACAGTGTGCGCTCCGTACCTCGCGATGAGAGTTCTTCGCCTTTTAGCAGAAATTTACAAGGAAAAATTCCCACTTGCCGCGTTCATTTTGTGGTGGCTCACGTACATGGACGACGCGTTCGGCGGGGCTGACACGCTGTCGAACGCCTTGGTAGCGCGTAATCAACTCGTCGCAGTAATGGAATCCGGGTGCATGGAATTGGGAAAATGGGCCGCGAATCATACCGATTTGCTTGCGGATCGCGCGACAAACGATGCCAAAGCGGTTCCTGTAGACATCGAAGACACTGTGTCAACGCTCGGATTAAATTGGTCTCCCCGAGACGACGAACTCTTTTTCAAAATCGCGATGCCATCGGATCCAGTCAAAATCACCAAAAGAACAATTTTGTCAGAGGTAGCTCGCTTATTTAATCCTCTCGGCTGGCTTGCACCGTTCCTCATTCAAGGAAAAATACTTTTGCGTGATCTTTGGCAGTTGAAATTCGATTGGGACACTCCGGTGGATGGCGATCCGCTTCGAAAATGGCTAGACATTCGGTCGCAAATTCCGGAGCTGAGTAAGATCCGAGTTAAGCGTTGGTTAGGCACCTTGCAAGATACAAATTGGCAGTTACATGGGTTCGGAGACGCGTCTGATCGAGTGTACGCAGCGGCGATTTACTTAATAATTCCTGGGGAATCAGCACAGCTGATCATGACAAAGACGAGAGTCGCGGCAGTAAAATCACTCTGTATACCGAAAGTTGAATTGTGCGCTGCTGTACTTACCGTGAAACTCATCAAACACGCTTTAGCCGACTTGCAAAGCAAACCTTCCGCTATTTTCTGCTGGTGCGACAATAAAACGGTTTTGGATTGGTTAGCTGATGAACCTGCTCGCTGGCAGACCTTCGTGGCTAATCGCGTCAGCTTCATTCAAACATCGCTACCCGAAGCAACTTGGAGTCACGTCGTTCCCGAAGATGATTCCGCGGATTGCGCAACCCGGGGGATATCTGTAGATGAATAACACAGCTCAAAACTTTGGTGGAACGGTCCAGAATGGCTTGTTAGACCTCGGGAATCATGGACCCAGTCTTCGGTTGAATCGGTAGCTGATGCAGGTCAAACGTTACTTGTGGTTGGGGAAACTGAGCCAGAGCCTCATGTGCTCCACCGTTTAGAAAGATTCAGTTCTTTCGCAAAAGTTATCCGAATTCTAGCCTACATGTATCGATGGCGGTTCAATGCTCGACGCAAGCCCAAAGATCAAAACAAAGGCGTTTTTGATTGGTTGGAAATGAAATTCGCAAGAATCTCTTTTCAGAGTTATACAACGTCAGCACTTTGCGGCAGAAATTAAGATCCTCGAGTCAAAGTCAAACAAATTTCCAAAATCGAGCGACATTTGTCGTCTCTGTCCATTTCTGGATGAAAAAGGTTCTTTGCGGGTTGGCGGTAGACTGCAAAACGCTCCACTCCCTCATAGCAAAATCCATCCAGTAATTCTCTCGAGTCACAGCCCCTTTGTCAAAAATACAGTGAGAGAAATACACTTAACTACATTGCACGGTGGCATTCAATTGATGCTTAGTGACATTCACAAGTGGGCATGGATTCCGCGACTTACCAGACTAGTGCAGAGCACGTATAAAAGCTACGTGACTTGCGCGCATTTTGCAGCTCGGCCGCTTGAACAACAGATGGCTCCATTACCCTCAGTCAGAATCACCTCGCGAATGCCTCTTGACGTAGCAGGCGTAGACTTCGCGGGCCCAATCGAAGTTTTATTCGCTCGCGGCAGAGGAGCAAAGTCGACGAAAGGGTATTTTTGCATCTTCGTATGTATGTTCACCAGAGCTACGCACGTCGAAGTTGTGTCAGATCTCACGTCCACAGCTTTTGTAGCAGCCGTGCACAGGTTAGTGTCTCGTCGCGGACGTTGTACGACCCTATGTTGCGATAACGCGAAGAACTTCGTCGGCGCGGAAGCAGAAATTAAGAAAATGTTCACTCAGGCATCGGCCTTCTCAAAAGAAGTCGCGGCGCAGCTTGCTCCCGAAAGTATCACGTGGAATTTCTCACCCCTACGAGCCCCTCATTTTGGAGGACTGTGGGAGGCTGCAGTTCGAAGTTTCAAGTATCATCTGAAACGCGTGGTCGGGGATGCTTGCCTCACTTTTGAGGAGTATACGACCCTGAGTAGTCAAATCGAAGCTTGCCACAAATCTCGGCCTCTTTGCCCTTTGAGTACTGATGGGAATGATTTGAACGCTCTGACCCCAGGCCATTTTTTGATTGGGCGCGCTGTCACGGCATTGCCCGAACCATTTGATGACGTGGACTTACACCCTCCTCCTCAGTGCAGGTGGAGGCAAATTCGAAGGATGCGCAACAATTTCTGGGATCGTTGGCGCACAGAAGTGATGCATCACCTTCAACAACGTGGTAAATGGATCAACGTCCAGGATCAAATCAACGTCGGAGATTTGGTGCTCGTAAAAGACGAGCTGACACCTCCAACCAAGTGGCCTATGGCTCGTGTTGTCGCCGTCCACCCTGGCAAAGATGGGCTAACTCGTGTGGTCGATGTGAGGACCGCCACCACCACCTGTCGCCGAGCCTTGTGCAAGCTCATCAAGTTACCAGTCGACCCAGATGACCAGGATGGTCATTAGTATCAGATGTTCAAGAGATCCAGTCAACTTCATCGTCAACTGAAGGATAATGGTTTGAGTGCGCGTACTTTCGACAGACATCACACAATTTCCTCGTTTTACACCCGCGAAATTAACCAAGGCACTTCCGTCGTATCCGTCAAGTAACTTTGCGATTCCTCGTAGAATCATTAAAATCAAACAGGTTGAGTATTAGCCCTTGGCCTATTCTCAATGCGCTGCGCAAGATGAGAGATGAAGCCTCGTATTCATTTTTATAATTTTTCTAACTTAGAATCATTTCGAGGAATGCAACTTTTCTGTGATAAAACTTTTCCCCTTTTCCGTTCATAAATATTCAGAATTGTGATTTTGGCTCAGCAGCCTAAAAGCTCCATTGAACAGAATTCGAATGATGTGAGCTTATAGATTTTGTTGTGCTATATGCACCTTGGGATGTTGATCATCCAGAATTTGTATGATTTTTGTTTTTAAATTATTTTTGCTGGTAGATCCAGACTTAAATGTATATTCAGTAGTATAATCAATTCACGATCTCCAGCAAGTCATCTGACAATGAACTGATTTTTTGATTTATTTAGTCATTTTTCGATTGATTAGTTTTAGATTCACTGATTTCACAAATTAGTTATCAAGTTGGATGTGCATCGTAGAATCATTCATTTGAAAATGTTAAAATCTTGTCCGTATATACTTTTTTGATTTTGTCATCGAGCTGTCGGTAAAATTCAAATCCCTCCCTGCTTCGTGGATTGACTTTTCAAATTGCGATTTTCGATCGACTATTTAGAACTTTTTATTTGATTCAATTTCTATCATTTCGTTATTATCAAATCGAATTGTTCGCACGCTCTATAAGGCTGACTACCGCGACCCCTATCGAGTCTTCCATATTGTTTCGAATGCAAATTTTAGTTGTCAAATCTGATTTGCTTGGTATGATTAAGCAAAGGGGGCGGAATGTTGAAGTATCTCGAGCCTGCGAATATTCGAGGGAAATTCAGCAGTTGGAGCACGGTGCGATGACCCGCGATTTCCCCTCGATGTCACGCGAGTGACATCATTTAAATCTCATTGGCCGAATTGGCACCTGATGATATTGTCATCCGCCCTGCTCTTCCCTGCGAGTCTCTCTCGCAGCTCGAAATTCGGCAGTTAGCCACAGTCCGGCAAGCAGCAAACATCAGCTGTGCTGCTTGCATACAATTAAATATTCACCGCGCCGGTGCCATCCCCGCGACCGCATCTTCCCGGTCCCTTAATTTTCCGCGCCGCGCCCACACTCGCGCCTTAATCTTTTCCACAGTAATGTAAGTAAACTTCAGAAGAGAATATATTCTCAATTTATTTTATCAGCATAAAATCAGTGAGTGATCATTCAGTGAAACCTCACCACGCTTCCACGTCCTTCATATATCCAGCACAAGTGATCCACATGCAGCGCTCCAGGGCTCCATTGGAACACCCTGTCCCATCACACACCAAAACCAACCTTTTGGTTTGAAAATCAGTAGTGTCGAGTTTTCCAAGATTTTCCGGCCCATCTGGCGACGAAAGTTTTTACAATTTGATTCATTGATTTATAGTTACAGTTTTACCTTACTTGAGTTAAATTTTCCTAATTTTGATTGTAAAATTATCATTCTTTACCTTCATTCTATCAATACTAGAGCAGTGATGAGAAATTGTGTTATTTTGAATTTATTATTCATCGAATTTGATTGTGTGGAATATAAATGAAACCAGTCAATGCAAAACGCATCTACCAAGCCTCGTTATTTATAGACCCTGATATAACCATAACCCAGTGAGTGACCCTATTATTTGAAACTTTATTATTTCTGATTATTGCTTACATTATAAAAGAACGGTGCTCGCAATGATTTCTTCCATCATTTTCGGTAGCAATAGTGAAGCAAGTCGTATTCTTTTTTGATAACTATATAACAAAGAATTTCGATTATCATTCATATTTGATTATACCAGTGAAGAAACAAGATTTTGATTATTAATTGATGAATCGATTATTTTGTTGAGTGAATGAAAGCACCATTTATTATTTTCTTCGAACGAGACGTTTTGCAAAGCAGAAGACACGCTATTTTCTGGCTGGAGCAAAGGTAGGTCTCATCAACAAGCAGATGTGGAATATAAAATTCCACCCATCCTAAATGTATTAAAAATATGACGTTGCAAAAGATCTATTCTTGAAATACATATTGAATGGTGGGAATGATGCAAATGCTTAGAAGATTCAGCCTTGATTTAGGATAGGAAATTTATGATAGAAAAATCAAATATTACTCGTACATATGCTTACAAAACAAAGCACTAAACAAATTACACTTATATCCATTACCTTAATTTTAATCAAATTGTCTATCCACATTTATATCACTCATACTTCACATATTTCACGTCTCAAAGAGCTGCCTGCCCACGAGTGTGTACAAACCATTGCACGCACTGACTCATTACCCATGGATGATCTTGTATCAGTTACAACTAATCCAGCCTGAGAGAAAAGTCGCTCCGATGATACAGAGCTTGGCATGATAGCTTATATATCTCGAGCCATTCGAGAGAGTGTAGGGAATAATACAGAACAAGTCCTCCACCACTCTAAGATGTTTGTGTTCACAGGTGCTTGTGGTATTTCCAAGTACTTATTTATTTCTTCTTTCCAATTTCCTGAAGGACTGGTCGACACATAATTTCCACATGAACTGAGCAAATCATTCTCGCTAGAAAATGGTTGCTGCTCATTTAGTTCTGTGTTCGAGGAAGGCCTGTAGTATTTCTCTCGATATATTTGTTCGAATTTTTTTACGGCCCGAACTTTCAGTAGAGATCCCCATTGAGTGGTATCGAATCCAGCCACTTTGTATCGAGGATCCAAAATAAGAGATACCACGTACACCCAATTGCATTTCCGATAGTGCTTGAGTAGCTTGTCTCGACCTTGCTGGAAAGCCAGAAGCAGTTTTTCGTCTAGATGGGTCCGATTGATTTTGTTGTCGAGATCTTGGACGACCTCTTCGATCTTATCGATCAACAAATTGAAAGCAACTACTGCAGATGGTAAATTCACATCTATTTCGACAGAAGCAATAGCAGATACTTTTTTGAACAACACCAGAAGAGCCAGAATCCGTTCGATGAGTGACCATTCGTTATCAGATAACTGATACTTCTTCAATCTATCATCGTTGCTACAAAGCATATCGATAGCTGGTCTTCCAGAATTGGCTACTTCCAACATGTCACACGTGCTATTCCACCTGGTAGCAATATCAACAATTGGCTTGCGAAATTTAATCTTGACAGCACCACAGAGTAACTCAAGCTTGTTTGCCAGCAACTCGGATTTTCTGATCTTCTTGCAAAAACTTTTTATTTTGCTAATGGCACCATGTATCGATTCTTCACAATTGATATCATCTTGATCTTCTTCCAACAAGATTACGCAATTATCTTCAGAGTATTCATCATAGACAGAGAAATCATTTTCAGTGTTTGTATTCAATAATTTCAACACGTCTTGAACTCCCAGATTGAGGACGTGTGCAAGGCAGCGAAAATGTTGATCTTCGGTATCAAAAGAAATATTTTCTGATCGAAGTAATATGGCAAGCTCTTCAATGAATGTTGTGTTATTTGACGCGTTATCGAGTGTGATGCCACCAATTCCTCTTCTAGATTATATAGCTTGATGGTGTCAAGAAGTATTCCTGCAAGATCTTTACCTGTGTGATTGCCATTTGTTGCAACTAAATCCAGCGCTGCGTGGTGCATGTTGAACTCGTCATCTATGTAATGCACCGTCGATCCAAGAAAAGATTTCATACTTCTCGATGACCAACTATCTACAGTGAATGAGGAAGAAGATCTGTTTTTCCCCAGAACAGACTTGAAATTATTCTGCATGGCTGAAAATTCTTCTATACATTTATCGTGCATCGATTGTCTTTTGAGGGAAATGTAGACGAGGATTAACATACTCATAGAATTCTTGGGACCAGTCATCATCAAAAAAGTTGAACGGGACGTGCTTTCGGGCCATGTAACAGACCAGAAATCGTTGAAAGTCTCGTTTTTTCTGGAAAGAAGAGTATTTGTTATTTCGACGCAGGATTTTTCACGGAGATCAATAGTGCTCAACAGCTGTAGTGGATTATTGACTGATTCAAACTCTGGATGTTACAAGAAATCCTACTCACCGGCGCACAATCTTCCAGCTTCTGCTGTTTTCCATCGCCGGACTCCAAAAATGATTGCTTGTATACATCAATATGTTAAATTTTTATATGAGATTTCATGACTGACGTATTTCCATCTTTTCGACTAACCACTTTTGGTTTTGAAGATGGACACAATAAACATACAGCATCTCTTTCTCCATCTTTGTTCCGATATTGGAAATATTTCTCGTAAACGGATTTGCCTGCCTTGACGTTCCTTCTCACTTCTTCACTAATCAATTCTGTCTCATCTTACTGTATAACACTAGAATCACTTTTTGCTCTTTTCCTTGATGGATTTCTACAATTTGGATCTTCGTGATCAGAATCTCGTCGTGTCCTCTTTAATCATGGCATCGCACTTGATATCAGATGAATACTAAATACAGTATGCGTGAGCCAACGTGCGAACAACTGATCGTACTTAGAAACTCTTGTTTACAAACTCTCACTCATACATTCATCACACAGCGTTGTCGCGACCACGTTTATAAGATTGGCTCACAGTTGAATCGACATGATCGAGCATCGCATTCATTTTCGCGGCAATTTCAAAAAGTTGGGAATAAATTATCAAACTTTTTGCACCTAGAGATGTACCGCGATATCGATAATATCGGCGATAATCGATGTTATCGCCGATACGATAGCGATAACAGTTCCCACGATAATTCACGATAACGATGACGAAATCGACATTACCCTAATCATTGAAGGGCCGATAATGATAACTGTCAAATATCGGCATTCATCGTATCGTGGTAGCCCTACCTAAGAGGTTGCCTAATGGATCTTCAACACATCACATCAGAGAGGGAGAGGGAGAAGAGATTTCGTTCGAATATTCCTCTCCATTTTGATCAATCATCTCTCGTGAGCGATTCGAGACCATGTCTCTGTGAGATTAATGGCCAGGAGGGATTGGAAATTCTCCTCCTCCTCTATCATTGACCAGCAGTATGATCAGCATATACACTCCCTTCCACCTCACGAGTCTCTTGCTCATTTAACTCTCCACCTATTCGAATAGATCATGTTACCTCTGGAGACTAGGGCCCTTACTACGTTACATCCTGTTTTGGTGTTAGATGGGGTTGTTTCCTGCGAGTTTTTTTTTATCAGGCTTCGAGAAAAATCTCCGTTTAGGCGTT
This sequence comes from Eretmocerus hayati, assembly GCA_029851415.1. Classification (NCBI taxonomy): domain Eukaryota; kingdom Metazoa; phylum Arthropoda; class Insecta; order Hymenoptera; family Aphelinidae; genus Eretmocerus; species Eretmocerus hayati. The sequence goes on from CM056744.1 coordinate 49,404,923, forward strand.
CTTGTTATACTGCTGGAACTTTGCGAGAGTATCGTGCTAGGAGGTGACTGAGGAGAGACAAGGAAGACACAAACAGAATCCGACCGAGCCAACAAAAAAAATCGACCAACAATAACTGCTCAGCTCAACCCGCCCAAAATCACTTGCAGAGTCGCTTCTTGGTCCTTACCGAGATGATTTCCGGTGATTCTACACAATTATCATAATGAGCGGAGAAGATGGCTAATCAATCATCTCTGTACATCGTCATGGATGAAGAGTGGCACCAACAATGAGCGCACAGCTGTATCATTACGACGCGTAGATTAAGGAACGTCTTGGCAACGAGCAATGTACAAGCACTCCTATTCCATCCATGATGGAACTTCCGCAAGTCTGAATCACGAACTCATCCACTAAAATTTGATCCAATTTCTGATTCGAGTGCGAGACTCAAAATGCTTCCTGTGAGAGCGCCGAACACATAACTGTTGGGGCGAAGCCCCTTCTAAGCAGTAACTCCGCCTTTTTTAGCGCGCTATTTTGAGGAAACTACCAAACCGATCTCAACCAAGTTCAAGGCCGTTCCAAGAGTGCACATCTCAAATTTCATACAGATGAATGCGCTTGAAGCTGAAATTTTATCAACATTGTAAATCAACACTACTGACATACTTTCAAGCTGTTATCGGCGTCCCTTCCTCGGTATCTTCACCTCGTAATTCACAACTCTGTTGACAGTGTTCATCCCTCTCACCACCAGATGGCGTCGCATTTTACACTGAAACTTTTGTATCGACAGTATGACATGCTCCGGGATCAGCTCGATGGGATAAAATCTCTCGTGAGTCGGTAAAACGTTGCCATTCTCTCCCCATCTTTCACGCAAAGAGTGGAAGAGGTGGATGATCGTCTGCTGGCATGTGTATCTTCCATCGAGACACTGATGGAAAAACAAAGCTCCCACCGGAGTAGAAAAATAAGTTGGGCGTTCATTTGGGCCTGACTAACCACCTGAACTGCCCAAAGAGTGCCTGACGAAGGCAATCTTTGGGCGTGGAACGCTTGGCAAGCCGTCGCCTGAACACTATGTAAGAGGTTATTTAGACGAAAGTATGTCGGCAATGATGTTGCCTTAACTAGACTTTGTAGCATCAACCGGGATTCCCGCCGGTATTGGATCAATTGTGTCAAAAGACAGTTAGTACTGTTTGTAGTTGGGGCAAATGAAAAACTATGGATTCTCCTCACTCGCGCAGCCAGCCACACGTATATGAGCACAATTTTTCTAAGCAAGAATAACGAGCACCTGGCGTAAAGTTCCACTTGCATGTTAGGTCGTACAAAATTACACAGTTCGGTGGTCAGCATTATTGTCGCATACCGTGGTGTGTGAATATGATTATGTTAGTTTGCAAGACTGCGGGCTCACATTCAAACAATAAATACAACAATATAATGTTGTCACGTGTCGTACCAGACTTGAGCCTTGAAAAAGTGATTTTCGCAGGTTCTGTTCCCCGTCGTGTATAACATACATAAATATAATATTACACGTTCATACTGATAGTATTCTTTTTTGGCTTGATTCACTCAACACAACATCAATAAGTACTCATGACTCTGCGATCTCGCTACAAATTATTGTTCCATCCTAATTTCCGGGCGATACAGATATAATCATCATCACATTGCCATAAATCTTCACCCCAGTGGAAAATTACGTCACGATTTTATATTACAATCATAGGGTCAACGAAATACTTCCTTTCAAATTTGGACTACCAAATATGCTTGAGAAAGAGATGGGACGAGAGATGGAATCAATCGCCCAATGTGATTAACCAACCACAGTGTCTAAAGGAATTTTTCAATGTGGGGTTATGTTGGTTTGTTGTCAAATATTCGTAAGGCGATAGTTGGGCTGAAGTAAGCCACTCGCGTCTTATGTCAGTCTTCAAGCGATGAGTTGGGCCCTGAGAAGCTCAGCGTTTCTTGACATAATACCGCCTGCGGTTCGCCTGAGGTTTGACATAGGAACGCCTGCTAACGCCTCAACTTATTGTTCAGTCCGCTTGAACAGATTTCTACTCGGGCAGCTGAGGGAGCTCCGCTTGGATTGCCAGCTTCTCTTGGGGTAGAATTCTACCATGACAGGCCAGTTTTCCCGTCTGACTCAGCTATTAAAAGGTCACCAGTGTAGTCTGCAAGATAGAGAATGTAGAATTGATGAGGATAGTCATGTCGAATCGACGCATCAATCCTCGAACCCCATCACTACACCTAGGATGGACACGTCCCCCCACACACACGCTGGGAAGTAAGGACGGGGAAATGACAGTGACGGTCTTGAGCGTTGTGAATTGATTATCAAAGGTATTTTGGAAGGAAATTCTATGACTTCACTGCCACAGTTATCTGATATTTCTCACGCAGTGCTCAAGTTCATCCTCCCCTCACTGGAGAGGGCAGACATTGCTGATGTCCATGTACTGCAACCAAGGCTTGCGTCTAGGGAGAGGTCTCTAACAGAAAATCGCGATTCGGTCTCATATTCCCGAGGCTAAGCTACCATCTCGCCCACTTTACCATCATGCGTAGTCCAACTTTCCAGCAGTCGACTAGTCGGGAAACTGATTCGGGCTGAACCTTCAATCACCAACACTCATTCCACGGCTAATAATATCCGGCCTGAGTAACGCGACCCAGATACAAAAGCGCATGTGCCGGGTTGTAAAATCTTCATCATTGAGATGCTTTCCCGTGGAAGATACAAAAAATATATGGGCCATTTCGAAGCATTCCACCAAATGCCCACACCAGAGGAGTCTAGAGTGAATCTCGAAGAAATTTTTTCGGTTAGTCCTATGTTGCAATAGTACGAAAAAGATGTTTCGGATTCTTACGAGGGCCTTCAAGGGTCCCAGGGCCCACAAAAGGTGTTTATATTTTAGGCCCCTTTTATTTTAGGCCCCTTGTCTATTTCGGGAGAATCATAGCTCCCACCATAGTCAACCCTCTTGAGCGTACTTTGGCGCATTTGTCTCGGTAGAACTAGTACTTTTGAGCAGGGATTCTCCGAAGTCGATTACCCAGCTTAGCAACTTCTGGGAGCTTTTTGTTGAAAGCAGATTCAAGCTATTTTTGAGCTGGCTTTGGAGTGATCTAGCTCCTACAAGACATGTGATGATCGACTTCTACAAGTAGTTGTTTTGAAGGTCTTGGGAAAGCCTGCAATTTGACGATTGATGGAAGTTGATCACTGTAGTTTTTACAGGAGTCACATTCGTGACAAGCGGAGCGAATTCGTGAAAATGGCAAACTTCAAGGGCAATTTCAAAAAACTGTTTTTTTCCCTTCGACCCCAAACCTGTGCGAATATGTTCTTTGATTTAATAGCTATCGATCGGAACAACGAACTGGGTAGGATATTCGATCTCCTATTCTCTTCAGCCGTTTCGAAACACCGTTCTCTGACTTTTTGCCAAAAATGATCTCACGAGTGTGGCTCACATATGCTTCCATCTGACTTAATGTGCGCTAACCTGTGAGAAATCACTTCCCAAAGTACCCCGAAATCTGTGTAAGAACTTCCAGAGGCGAGTCTTGAACCAAATGAGATTTGGAGACTTCATCTTGCGAGTCGAAAATCGGCATTATTCTGGATAATCAGGCACAGTCGAGCGTGGGAGGGATCTCACTCATTCTGGCTCACAAATGAAATAAAGCAGCCAATGTGGAGATCTAAACATGTTATTTCGACTAAAAACGACCATCTCAATACAATCCCGCAATCACTTCGGTTCTACGATGTTGTCAATTGCTCTCAGACTAGGAAACACTTGAGTTCCATGTTCTTCGATGTAGTCGCTTCGGATGATGATTTAGAGCCAAATTGACCATGTCATCGTGTTGAGATGACATGGTCAATTTGGCTTGACGTTTTTCTGACGCAAACATGGTTGCGTCAGAAAAACATATTTGCATCCTCATCTCAGCAGCTCATCTCATTTGTGAGCCAGGATGAGTGAGATCCCCCTCACGCTCGACTGTGCCTGAACGGACAGAACAATGCCCATTTATGACTCGTAAAATGAAACCTCTAGCTCGCATCTAGCTCGAGGCTTGCCTATGGAAGTTTTCACACATATTCGGGGGTATTCTGAGGAGTGATTCCATACAGGTTGGCGCACATTAAAATAGTTGGGAGTATATGTGAGCCACACCTATGAGATCATTCTTAGCAAAGAGCAAAGAGTGAAAGAAAAGACGGTGTTCCAAAATGGCTGAATTAAAGTCAGAACTGAAAATCCTACAGATTATTATTGTGATCGATAGTTTTTGTAACAAAGAACATATTCACTCAGGTTTGGGTCGGAGGAAAGGGTAACAATTTTTCTAAGTTGACCCCAAATTTTGGCATTTTTACGAATCTGCTGATTTTGTAACGACTGCAACTCCTATAAAAAGTACAGTAACCGACTTCCACTAGTGGTCAGATTGTAGGTTTTTCCAAAACCTTCAACATGACCACTTGTAAAAGTTGATCATCACATGTATAGTAAGAGCTAGATCACTCCAAAGCAAGCTGAAAAAACGCTGAAATCTGCTCTCAAGAAATAGCTCCCAGGAGTTGCTGGGATGGACTCTCGAAATTTCTTTCATCAGAGTTAATAGTTCTACCGAGGAAGACGAGCCGAAGTACGCTCTGTCAGGTTGAGGATAGTAGGGACTATGATTTTCCGGAAACAGGCTGAGAATGGGCCTCAAATGGACCTTTCGTGGGCCTTAGGACCCACGGAGGCCTGCGAAAAAACTCAAAATATTCTTTCTCGTACTAGATTCAATATAGTATCAACCAAAGAAAATTTCTTGAGATTCCTTCTAGACCTCCCTGGTGCAGGCATCCGATCAAATGCCCAGAAACGACACATAATCGTTTGGGGTCGATTGCACGCGGTTTGGGCGAAAATTACGTCCGGCACAGTGGCGGACGTTTCTGGATTAGAGGGAACAATGGCGAGTTAGCACATAAGTTTCAATCTTTCGCTGATCTGCCGGTTATTCAAACGGCTTGACGAAGTGTTCCGGAACGTACTAGTGCGTCCTATGATTACACCCAGGGTTGCACCATCGTTTTGGAGCAGAGTGGAGCTTCGGCAGCAGAAGCAAAAAGGACTCCTTGGCTAAAAACGGGTGCTGAGGAGCGACGGAGGAGGAGTGGTTCCTTGAAAGTGGGATTGATTAACCGCAATTTCCTGCAAGACGAGATTGGGCATCTACGCTCGCTCGTCGCTAACGATCCGTCCCACCATGTAATTGGGGTGGCTGAGTCGAAGCTGGATGAGTATTTGGATGACTGTCTCGTTCAGATTCCAGGTTTTCCATCAATGAGACAAGATTGCGAAAGAGAGGGTGGTGGGGTTGCCTTGTCTTCTCGCAATGACTCCAAAGTTGAGAAGTTGATCTCATTGAATACTTCTGGGCCAGAAAAACCTGTCGTGCTTTAATTCCTCTGTAGCGTACAGCAAGGTCACTTCCCCTCATATTAGTCTTAGTGGTCTACAGACCATCAAGAATTGCCATGCAGGAGGATGATGGGCTGTTGGTCCCGTTACGCCGGCTGTCTGGGTATTCCAGACATGAAATTATAATGGGAGATCTGAACGCGGATTTGTTAGACAATGCTCATCCTGAAATCAAGACACTGACTGCACTGACAGGAGAATTCGCCTTCCAGATAGTGCAGCATGGCTCAACTCACCAACATACCCTCAATACATATCATACATGGATTGATCACATTCATAAAGTTGACCATGACATCATTACTGACTCTCAGAACAGATTCCTGCCCAGTTCCGGCAAGCACTCGGTCACTGATGTCACCATCAACGTCTTTACTCCCACTCCACCGAGGAATCTCTACGTACAGAGATATTTGTAATATCACTCCGGAGATATTGCATGACTTGTTGCTTCGCTGTGATTAAACATCTCTTGAAAACGCCGAAACCAGTGTGGAAGATGCAACTCACTGCTTGCATGGGAATTTGAAGACCGTGATAAATGAGTTAGCACCCAAAAGAACTATTAACCCGAGTGAAAATGACGCTCCTTGGATTGGTCCTGAGCGGAGGATACTCATGAATAACCAAAACGCGACGCGCAGGCATTGGGAACGGACTCAATGTAACCAGTGCAAGTGTCCTGAGCTCCAAAATGAATACTTTCGGCTCAGCGAAGAGGTCAACTTGCGCACTGGACGAGAGCATGAGTCCTGCATTTGAACCCATTCGTCAGACGCTCTTGATCAGAAGAAGAACATTTGGGAGGAGATGCACAATTTCCGCGTTTTGCCTGAGAGCAAAGAGGAAGAACTGCATAGCTCCACACTGGATGAGTTGAACGCAAACTTCGCGGGAGTTTCCGTTTTGCCTCACGAGAATATAAATGGAGCAATGGACGATATCGACTCGGCACCGGAGGAGGGGTTCAAATTCAAGCCCACGGATTTCACTTATGTGGTCCTTGCTATCAAATATTCCTCCTCACAGACCCGTGGAGCGGATTGGACACCCCAAAGCGTGATCGCGGGAGCTCTTCCGGCTATTGGTGATCTTATTGTACATATCTCCAACTCCTCTTCCGCTCATGGCATTTTTCCTGAGGCTTGGAAGCAAGCGCAGCTGATCGCATGAAAGAAGACTGCCGCTCCATCATTGGTCTCGGACTCGCGTCCCACAGCGCTGCTGTGCTTCCTTTCCAAGGCTCTGGGAATAACTGAACATGACCAAATCACGGAGTATTTAAAAATCGAAGAGCTACTTGATCGTTTCCAGACTGATTTCAGGCCAACACCATAGCACCCAGACAGCTTTACTGAAACTGACCGATGACAGCAGAGTAGGTATTGACTGGAAAAAGATCACTCTACTCCTACGATTCGATTTAAGTAAGGCTTTTGACACAGTCTCACCATCCAAGCTGTTGAGGAGGCTACGACATCTTGTCTTCTCAAGATTGGTTCTCCTGTGGATCGAACCATATTTACAGGGTCGCACCCAACAAATCAACCCTGAAGTAGGTGAATGTGATTGGCTCGAAACCAATCTGGGTGTTCCAAAGGGGTCCGTCCTTGGGCTTCTCCTCTTCAGCTTGAATGTGGATGACTTAGTTTGCTTGCTAAACGTCGGTACATCATCTATCTATAGCAGATGACCTCCAAATTTATCTCCGAATCAAGGAAAATAAGATCAGGAAGGCATTGCTCGGCTGGGAGAAATGGGCTGATAAGTTGCTAAGTGCGCCAGAAGTTCCGGTGTGTGTCTCAAAGCTGGCAAGACCAAGGCAATCTACTTCAATTCGGAAAGAAATATCAAAGATTTGAAGAGGATGGACTCGCCAGGGACTGAAATACAGGAGAGGAAGTTCGTTCCATCCGGTGATACGGTCACGAGTTTTTGTGTCACACTTGACGGTAAATTAATGTGGAAGCAGCACCTTGACCAAGTCACTAAAAAAGTTAACAGAGCCCTATGTGGTCTGCGGTTCCCGAGGGCATGTATCACGAGACCTCCTCAAATTTGCCTAGTCGAGTCATTGGTGCAACCGCACCTATATTATTGCACGGTCGTGTACTTTGACGCCACGAACGAACAGGGGCAACGAATACAGGGACTAAGCAACTCATGTGTGAGATATGTCTTTGATCTTAAGAGAGACGAGCACATCACCCCATTTAGGAAGCGTTTGGGTGAGTTACGTACTTATTCGCGGAGAATGTACTCCGCAGTTCTCTTGATGCATAAGATCATGGTCTTGAGAGAACCTGGCCACCTAGACGCAATGTTCACCAGGTACCAATCTGGATGCCCGCACGGGGAGATCTTGAAGAGCGGGTACTCAAAGTTCCCAATATGATGAATTCCACGCCAAAGCGACCTACGGAAAGGGGTCATCTCTCAGATTCTTTTTTAACCTTTTTCATTCGATTCTATGGCCCAAAATAAGAACTTCGGACCACCTATGGGGCTCAAAAAAAATTTCTCCTCTCCATTGCACGCATATCCGTCAACAGACCCAAAATTTATCGTGTAAAAATCGATGCGCTATTATTCACGAAAATGGGAATATTTCGAGTTTTCGAATAGCTATCGATTTGCGGGTTGCGGCATCTGAGAGGGCATCAAAAAACCTATCGGAAACGTTGTCGAAAATTCCTTTTCTATGATTTGGGTGCCTCCTGGAGGCAAAAGAGTGTTTTTCACTAGAATGTTGATTTCTCGAAAAGCCATTTATTTTGTTTTTTTAAAATCATATACTTGACGTAAAATTCTGCGTTCTTTCGAAAAAATGGGTTTCAGAGAAGTTTGGGGCGATCCAAGTGACTTATGAGCCATTTTTTGAAAATTCGATTTTTCCGGTTTCAGAAAAAGGCGATTTTCTACGCATGCGCACAAATGTAGACTTTCCGCGCCACTTTCAATGGAAAGCTGACGAAATTTCCTATAAAATGACTACCCGCAAAGTTGAAATTTATGCACTGAAACGCGATCTGCAAGGATTAATTATGTCGAATCAAAATCACATGAAAATTCAGCCCATTAACGCCTTCGTGGCGCCTGCTGAGATGACACATTCACGAGATCTTCTCGGGACTCAATTTCGAGTACGAAATTGACCTGAAAAAATTCGGACCACATGGTTTCAACGTAAAATTGTATGAATTTTCAAAATATGCGACGAAAAACCCCGTTTGAGGCGAACCCGAGGTGCTACATTCAATTTTTCGCAATTTTGAATGTGAAATATCGTATTTTCTGGCAAAAAATTGAATGTAGCACCTCGGGTTCGCCTCAAACGGGATTTTCCATCGCATATTTTGAAAGTTCATACAATTTTACGTTGAAACCATGTGGTCCGAATTTTTTTCAGGTCAATTTCGTACTCAAAATTGAGCCCCGAGAAGATCTCGTGAATGTGTCATCTCAGCAGGCGCCACGAAGGCGTTAATGGGCTGAATTTCCATGTGATTTTGATTCGACATAATTAATCCTTGCAGATCGCGTTTCAGTGCATAAATTTCAACTTTGCGGGTAGTCATTTTATAGGAAATTTTGTCAGCTTTCCATTGAAAGTGGCGCCGAAAGTCTACGTTTGTGCGCATGCGCAGAAAATTGCCTTTTTTTGAAACCGGAAAAATCGAATTTTCAAAATATGGCTCATAAGTCACTTGGATCGCCCCAAACTTCTCTGAAACCCATTTTTCTCGAAAGAACGCAAAATTTTACGTCAAATATATGATTTTAAAGAAATAAAAAAAAATGGCTCTTGGAGAAATCAACATTTTAGTGAAAAACACTCTTTTGCCTCCAGAAGGCCCCCAAATCACAGAGAAGGAATTTTAGGCAACGTTTCCGATAGGTTTGTTGATGCCCTTTCGGATGCCGCAACCCGCAAATCGATAGCTATTAAAAAACTCGAAGTATTCCCATTTTCTTGAATAAAAGCGCATCGATTTTTACACGATAAATTTTGGGTCTGTTGACGGATATGCGTGCAATGGAGAGGAGAAATTTTTTTTGGGCCCCATAGGTGGTCCGAAGTTCCTATTTTCGGCCATAGGATCGAATGGAAAAGGTTAAAAAAGAATCTGAGAGACGACCCCTTTTCGTAGGTCGCTTTGGCGTGGAATTCATCATATAAGACTAATGCCTTAGAATTTTCATTCATTGTCCTTGAATCATTATTGATATACTCCTGTGATCCCCATGTGTTTGAAAAGTAGTTCATCCGTATATTGGAAGACTGACCATTCTTTCTCTTTTTGATATTCAATTACTCACATTCGCATTGTTTTTATTCAAATTTTGTAATCACACAATATGAGCCTCTCGCCTCGCGGTCTACCACAACCTAGGCGTAATGAACGTTTCATCAATCAATCTCTCTCTCTTTTTTCTCTTCCTTTGTTCCAAGGTGGTTGTAGGGTCAATACGCTGCGATGTACAAAGGAAAGGCACCGGTCAGCCAGACACACTTGGCCAGTACCTCCCCAACAGTCCGCTGCTGGAATCCGTATCGATACGGCCATTCGAACCGGGTGAAGCCTCTCTTATTCCTCCGATGGCGCCGGTTATTAGTCAAAGGAAAGATTCACCAACTCACCAATCCAGCGCCGGAACCACGTGAGCACCCCTTCAGAACCGGCGGCGGCGGTGGCCGCGGCGTCTCGCGCTCAGGATCGAGCGTCTCCTTCCTTACATTTCGCAAGTGTTGTTGCTCCTCACTCGATCTCCTCCCTACTCTTCTCCCTTCATCCTCCTCTCTTTTCCCTCTTCCCTTTTCCCCTCCCTCTTGAGTCCATCATATTCCTCCTGGAACCATTTCGACCTCTTCTGTTTGAACCGACTGACTCGCTGTCATTCACCTGTTTCGGGGCGCCTCATTGACCTCTCCTTCTCCACCTTCCGGGTCGTCACCAGCTTGATGTATCCGATGATTCTATCCCATGTCTCCTGGTTGCATAGCAAGTACAGGGCGAGGTTTTTGAGTGATAGTTGAGCACCCAGCCATTCATCCACCTCGGCGCGCTCTTTTCGGGTGTCGTTGCACGTGAACAGCGTCATCCCAGTTGTCCCCGCATGACTGACATGCTGGGGATGTCTTCTCCTTAAACCGGGTCAGATAGACACCAAAGCAACCGTGGTCACTCAGTGCCTGCGTTGTCCAATAACCTATCTCTCCACGGGTCCGTTCCGCCCACATGGCTACGTCGCGGATCAGCCGGTGCGTCCATCTACCATCTGCATCGGTGATAGCCCACTACTCTTCTCGAACTCTATCCACCCTGTTGAGCACCATCCTCTCGTATATTTCTCCGACGTTGTTGAGCCTGCTGAAAGGGCGTTGATCTCCTCGGCCTTAAGGTATGAGGACAAGCTCCTGGCGTTTCCACATGTACTGGAAAGCTCCCGTGCTGAAACAGGTGTTGAGGAGATCGGGGAGTAACACTGGTTTATATTTGAAGAGCAGATCTAGAGTCTCGTTCGGGATGCCATCCAGGCCAGGGGCCTTGCCATTTGGCACACTCTCCACCGCTATGAGTAGCTCTCGCATAGTGGAGAGTGGGATGTGGTCTTCATTTTCCGGAGGGGAAGTGACCCTCGGTTCTCCTGCTGAGACAAGATCTTCCACGATGCAACGTAAAGTTGCCGCATCAGTTGGTGCTGGGTTGCACTTGCGGGGTCGAAGCTTCGACATAACCACGCGGTATGGTGTGCCCCAAGGGTCTCCGTTCACCATGTCACTCATCCCCCCCCCCATCACTTCTGTTTGGTGTTGCCACGAGTGCCTCCTTCGCGACCTTGTACGGCCTGTCATCTTCCGCCAGCGAAGGTGCATTCAGCTTTTTCGATCGTCAAGTGGTCTCACTCTTCTTGTCGCTTGCTCTCCGGAGCGCTTTCATCTCGTCCGTCATCCAGTACGCGTCTTCCTTCCAGGAACATCATGTTGTCTTGTGAGATATCAATGCGTCAGCTCTCGTGATGGTGAATGTTACTAATGCCACAGCCTCCTCGACGGTGATGGTCCTCGGGAGGTCCTCGGCTGCTTTGATCGAATCTCTGAATTCGCCTTCGACCAGCTTGCGTATCTGTCACTCCGTCGGTCGTACAGAACGTGCCGCTCGTCCCGGTCTGTCAACCCTAAGTCGAAACCAGATATGGCGATGGTTACTGAGTGTCTTTTCGTCCAGATACCCCCATGATGCCATACGTTTTATGAACGACGGGTTTATGAACGTCAGGTCGAGGACTGATGACGATCCTCCCTCACGAGACCGAGTGTCGCGCCGGTAATAGGTGTGATACCCGTCTCGTTCGTAAGCACTGATCCTGATGCCTCTATGGCATCAGCAAGTATTACCCCCGTCCATCCCGCGGGTCTCACTGCAATTCGATTCCTCGGAGTTGAAATCCCCGCGGATTATAACTGGGCCCCCCATGGACTCACATTTTCTTCTTGGTCGTGGAGCTCTCCTCTTCAAATTCGTACGTCTTGAACAACGACAGATAGTAACAGCTGTAGACTGCTGTACCCCTTATCGTCTTTCGAGCAAAACCCCGGCCGCTAACGGCTAGTCCAGTATGGCGGGTTGCAGGATTCATGATCTGAATCACGGCGGTTCTCCAAGCATCGGATGTGGAGCAGGGAAGTTTCCTCTTCCGCAGAGGTTCAGGAACTACCGGAACATCGATTCCCTCTTCCTTGGCAACAGCGTGTACGAGATCGCTAGCATTTCCGCTCCCCATAAAGTTGGCTTGAATGAAGCTAGCCATTCCTCCCATTTCTGCATCTATATGAGGCTCTTGCCTGTTGGTAGGCAGTGCAGTTGCTGGCCCCGGATCTGTGGTCGAATTTGGACACGATCGTCGCACAGCTCAGGCATTTTGGTTCCTCTTTGCAGATCGTGGCGAGTTGCACTGGTTTACATGCATGGGGAGCAGAGTTCCGGTTTCCGCTCCTCCGCCTTCTCTTTCTTGAACCCCGAGGCCTTGAGACCGTACTCGAGGCAGTCATAGCACTGTATGATGCCACCCGGCACGCGGATCCTGACTTTGCTTGATCTAACCTTCAGCTCCCTCCAGTCTTGGAGATGGTGGGCCAGTCTCGTTGCGATCGAGACAACAGCCGTTTGGGTGCCGCGGTAGTCACTCCGGATGAATTCGACTACAACGCCTTCCTCTCCGTTCTCTGGTAGGGACTCCGCGAGGTCATCTCTATCCTTGGATTTGTCGTTATCGCAGTCCCCTCCGAGCACCTCGAGGGTCGTACTATTCGCTAGACAGTGGACAGCTCCTAATTGTCCGACGACTGGTGCCAAAGCTGCCCTGATGGTGGCGGCGTCGAAGCCGTTCTCGAGTTGAAGGAGGACTTGGCCCTCTTGGCCCCCTCGGATGCCCGAGATCTTAGAGTCCAATTCTTCATCGAGGTCATCCGTTTCTATTCTACGCAGCATGTCTGCGTAGGTTAGCCCACCTTGGTTGGCCGTGATGAGGACAGCTCCCGACTTTATCCTTTTTGGCTCCATCTTTGCCTTCTTCCCGGCGGTGCCATTTGTTTCAACGCTCTTCTTTGCCCTTTCCGCTCCCTTCTTCGATATCAACTTGTGCCAAGCCTCGACGTGCTTGAGCCCGGGGGAGTTGATATCGAAGGCCGTGTTCCAAGACCTCCCGGTGGAGATCCACGCTGCGTCCCCTTCAAATCACGCTGTTCTCCGGTCGGAGTCCCGGTTTCGTTGTCCCTCCCCTACGTGCCATTTTCCGACGCGGCTGGTCCCTACGTGGTGGGGAGGGGGGGGTGCACATTCCTCTCTACTTTCGAGGCTTCCTCCATCTCGAGGAGTGTTGCCTCAAAAGCTAATCCCTCGGCCTCATCTGCCACAAGTGGGCCCCCGAAGGCGTAACCTATCTTCTCTAGTTCCTCGATGTTCACCTGGGTCCCTTTTGTCATGTTGGGAGCAGACTCAGCTTCCAGTATCCTCAAATCGAGATGTTCGAGGAGACGATGAGTCTTCTCTTCTGTCCTTTCTCGGCACTCTTTCAGGTTGCGTGATCTGAATCCTGAGCCCGGGGTTGTTCCTCAGCAGTTCTTCTGCGACTTCTTGTGCTTCTACAGCGACCCTCGCGTTCTTCCCTCGTTGACTCGGAAATGTGAGCTTCGGTTGCTTCAGCACTCACTTCTCTGCTTCCTCACACAGACCCTCCTCCCTGTCGTTGGGATGAGGTCTACTCTTCTCTTGAGTTCGTTCTTCTCTCAAAGTATCCGCACCAGGGGCATATTCTCATCGCATGTAGCTTCACGCGTAACTACACTAGCCAAGCGTGCCACTGGTGGGGTACGCTGCATCACCCCCTCCCAAGATTCGAATGAGGCCCCGCTTGACTTGGGGAAATCTTGCTGTCAATGCTGGTCATTTAATCTTCTTCTTCCCAGGGCGTGGACTCGCGAGCTGGCCGACCCCAGACCAGACCATTGGCGCACTATCGTCGTTCAATTCCAACTCTGGTCAAGAATCTTTCCAAATTTGTATTCAAGCTATCGGAGTTGATCAAACGGCATTCTCTCCATAATCGACAAGGCAAAGAGTTGTACTGATCTGATTTTATCTCAGATAGAGGGGGTAGAGGTGGGAGTTGGCGAATGCAAAATGGGGTCGGCGATCGATATTTTACTGGAATAAGACCCACGCGTGGCGAGTCAGTAATTCCACTGCCAATCTGAAATCACCTGAAGAACCTCCTAGAGGTGGATGACAGTATTTTGAGCTCAATCTCAGGTCTAAGAGTCACCGCAATGAGCTCTGGGATTGATTCTGAGCTGAGGAGAGGTAATGTATACTGCGATTTGTCGATCATACTGGATTCTGAGTATAAAATGATTCTACTGCCAACTCTCAACCCTCCTCAAAACATCCCTCCATCGATTCCCAGAATTTTGAGTCTGGACGCAGCTCTGAGAATTGCTGTGGGGAATTTTGAGAGATCTGGAAACCATCTGAGAATGATCGATTTAACCTCAGAATTCGATGTGCTGCCGGGTCAGGAACACTTTGAGTGTTCTCCCAGAGCATTGACTGGGATTCTCAGCCTAGTCTCGAGTCTGAATATTGCCGCAGAGGGATTTGAGATCAATATTCGTCCAGAAGATCCTGTCTGACCGTGGAGATTATTAGGAGAATCGTAATTGCTAGGAGGAAAGAATGAATGAATGAATGATATCCTTTATTCGTCATACGACAAAAATACACCTACATATTTTCATATGTGTCACATATAAATATATATATATAAAATTAATGAATATTCCGATAAAATCATATTGAGAAATAATTTGGTCAAGGATAGATATATCACAGTTGTGACTAGTCATACACTTTACGATTTCACTTGAAAGAAAATGAGATAAAGGGCATAGGTTCACAAAAATATCACAGTTTTTCTTCAGTCTGGTGACAGAAGGTCACTTACAATTAATAAGAGATAGAAAGAAAAAGAACAAAAACCCGAGCCCATCAAAGATTAAAGATTAAAGTAATGCTGCTTTTCCGGATCAATCCTCTGAGGAGACTTTGTTAATAGAAAATCTTTCAAGGACTCTTTGAACAAGGGTGTTTTCCCCAGCTGCCGAAAGCCCGGAGGGAGAAAGTTCCACAAATGAGCACATTGAACCTGGAAAGATCTCCTTCCATATTCAAGTCTCATATTGGGAACTTTGAGTACCCGCTCTTCTGCATCACCACGTGCGGGGCGTTCAGATTGGTACCTGGTGAACATCGCAGCTAGGTAGCCAGGCTCTCCTAAATGCATGATCTTATGCATTAACAGAGCTGCGAAGTACATTCTCCGCGAATCAGTACGCAACCAACCCAAACGCTCCCTAAACGGGGTGATGTGCTCGTCTCTCCTAAGATCAAAAATATACCTCACACATGAATTGCTTAGTCGTTGTATCCGTTGCCGCTGTTCGTCCGTGGCGTCGAGGTACACGACCGTACAGTAATCTAAATGCGGTTGAACCAGAGACTCGACTAGGCGAATTCGGAGAGGTCTGGTGATACACGCCCTAAAAAACCGCAATCCGTATAGGGCTCTGTTGACTTTCTTAGTTACTTGATCAATGTGCGGTTTCCATGTCAATTCACTGTCAAGTGTAACACCTAGACTCACGACCGTATCGCTGAATGGAATGAACTTTCCTTCCTGTATCTCAACCCCTGGCAAGTCCATTCTCTTCAAATCTTTGATATTCCTCTCAGAACTGAAATAGATTGCCTTGGTCTTGCCAGCGTTGAGACACAGACCGGAACTTCTGGCCCACTCAGCAACTAGTCGTCCGATTTCTCCTAGCCGAGTGATGCCCTCCCTGATCTTAGATTTCTCGACTTGGAGATAAATTTGGAGGTCATCCGCATAAAATAGATGATGTGCCGACTTTCCGTCTAGCACTCCAGGTAAATCATTGACATACAAACTGAAGAGCAAAGGCCCAAGAACGGAACCCTGAGGAACACCCAGATTGGTTTCGAGCCAATCAGAATTACCAGATTTTGAAGTGACTTTTTGGGTGCGACCTTGTAAGTATGATTTTATCCACAGTAGTGCCGATCTCGAGAAGCCTAGATTTCGAAGTTTGCTCAACAGCTTTGATGGTGATATCGTGTCAAAGGCTTTACTAAAGTCAAAAAGCAGGAGCAAAGTGATCTTTTTCTTGTCAATACCTACTCGGATGTCATCGGTCAACTTTAGTAGAGCTGTCTGGGTGCTATGGTGTTGTCTGAAACCAGTCTGGAAGCGATCTAATAATTTCTCAGTTTTCAAATACTCCGTGATTTGGTCGTGTGCGATTTTTTCCAAAACTTTGGCAAGGAAGCAAAGCAGGGCTATAGGACGGAAGTCCGAGACCGTTGATGGAGCTGTGGTCTTTTTTAATGCAATTAGCTGTGCCCGCTTCCAAGCCTCAGGAAATGCACTATGAGCGAAAGAGGAGTTGAAAATATGCACAATAAGATCACCAATAGCCGGAAGAGCCTTCGCGATCACGCTTTGGGGTATTCCGTCCGCCCCACGGGCCTGTGAAGAAAAATGTTTAATAGCAAGGACTACATCATTGTAATTTGTGGGTTTGAACTTAAAACCCTCCTCTGAGGCCGAATTTATATCGTCCATTGCTTCATCTATATTTTCGTGGGGCGAAACCGGAACTCCCGCGAAGTGAGCGTTCAAGTCATCCGGTGTGAAACCATGAAGTTCCTCCTCTTTGCTCTTAGGCAGAAGGCCGAGGTTGCGCATTTCCTTCCAGATGTTTTTATGCTGATCAAGAGCGTCTGAAAGATGGTTTTGAAGGAAGGAGTTACGTTCTTGTTCCATGCGCAAGTCGACCTCTTCGCTAAGCCGAAAGTACTCACTTTGAAGCTCAGGACTTTTGCGCTGGTTTCGTTGATTTCGTTCCCAGCGCCTGCGCGTCGCATCTCGCTTATTTATGAGTACCCTCAACTCAGGACCAATCCAAGGAGCATCATTTTTTCGCGGGTTGATAGTTTTTTCCGGCGCTAGTTCATCTATAACAGTCTTTAAGTTCTCATTCAAGCAGTGAATTGCGTCTTCCAAACTGATTTCAGCGTTTTCAAGAGCTGTCCAGTCACAGCGAAGCAAACGGTCATTCAGCATCTCCGGAGTGATGTTACGAAAATCCCTGTAAGTAAAGGAATTCTTTGGCGGAGTGGGTGTGAAGACGTTGATGGTGACGTCTATGACCGAGTGCCTGCCGAAACTGGGCAGGAGTCTATTTTGAAAGTCAGTAACGATGTCATTGTCATCTATATAAATGTGATCAATCCATGTGTGAGATGTGTTGGGAGTGTGTTGGTGAGTCGGGCCATGCTGCACTATCTGTAATGCAAGTTCTTCCGTCAGTGCAGTCAGTGTTTTGGTGTCAGGGTGAGCAGTGTCCAACAGGTCTGCATTCAGATCCCCCATTATAATTTTATGACTATAGTCACCAAGACAGAGTACTGCGAATCTGTGATGACTCGGAGTACTTCTTGAGAGTCGGAAGCAGTTTTTTGAGTTCCCCCTTATGGATGGGAGTCAACACAATCAGCTCTGAGGTGAATTCTGAGCCGTGAGAAGATGGTGAGCCCTAATAATCAGTCGGGGATGAAGATTTCTGAATCTAGTACAATGTATTCGTAGGGAAAAAGCTGCAAAACAGTGCAGATCATTTAAGAAACGGTAAGTTCTAGGTAGGCATATCGAAAGTTTGTCAATATTTTATGCAGCAATTTTTCTGAATCTACATTCAACATTTCCAAACCAGACAAGGTAAGATTCTAGAAATTTTCTATTCCATACACTGCCGGTCAAAAGTGTCAGGACACTTCAAATTTTATTTCCTAATCTTGACAGTGCAAGTACCAAGCCCTACTTTACCTAAAAGAACTCATCACGGCTCATTTGGAATGTTTCTTGATGGACTCTGAATGGTATCATTAATTATTATTAATACGAATCAAAATATTCCCAGTTTGAGCTTGAAACAGTGCCAATTTGATGATGTTTGCAAAATCTCCTGGTTTGGGTAGCTCGACAGTACAGTAATATTTAGGAAACTTTCAAATTCGTTTCAAAACTTCTCTCTATGTTACTCCTAATCTGAACTATGACATTTTCTGTGCAAGTCATTTTCCGCAAAAACTGACACTCAAATTCAAGAATGATGGAGATATAGATTACAGGAGAAACAGAATCTCTGATCCCGGTATCGATCTATTATATTATGATCAAGAAAATGATAAACCTTTGGAAAATGACGTAAAAAGTGAATTTTTTCGTCATTTTCTAATACAAATGTAATTTTTTGGGAAAATTCTCATCCGGACAAATGTCATAACCTGGAGTAGAAGTGACGTTTAAGGATGTTGGTGAATGGGTTTCATAGCTCTAGAATTGTACTTTCAAGTTTGTTGATATTCATTTTAACGTATACTTGTAATTTTGGACTATCAAAGCCAAAAGATTCATCTAAAAATCATAATAATTGGCACTTTTGTAATTTCGAAATAGGGATATCCAGATTCGTGTTAATAAAAGTGAATAACGCCATCTTAGAGTACGTAAGAAGAATATTCAAAATAAGTCTCGAGAAAGTCCTTGTTGATCAAGTAGAGCTTAGCAGCTGAACTTACAAAATTGGAAAAAAATTTTGGGTGTCCTGAAACTTTTTACCTGTAGTTTATGTCTTATTAGAATATTATAAAAAATGTTATATTCGAAACTTATTATCTTCATAACGAAGAGCTCTACACTATCACTTCACTTTTTTTTAAATATTTATTTTGTTACAGGGTCCAGAATGGCAAGATAATCCAAAATTTTTCAAAGTCCATCAATCACATATGATCCATTAGTAACATGAATGTTGATTTGAATATATCAACATATGCATTCATCAACATTCCATACAGGAATTTTTGGGAAACTATAGTTGAGATCAAGGTTCTCAGTCACAAAACGGAGTAAGATTTTAGAACAACATGTTGACTCTACATAGAAAATTTTTAATCAAACAAAATTTTTCCCGTATAGAATTCATTGAAAATAAGTGACAAATTGAATATTTGACACAGTTCATGTTGAGCTAAAGAAGTTCACATACAATTAAATTCTATCGCTAACAAGAGCTCTCTTCAACATTCTCAAGATTACAATAACTTACTGGTATGGAGGTAAGTCTTGCAATATTCTCCTATCTTAAAAGTGAACTTTGAAAAGACTGTCCTTGCAACGCATGGAAGAAATGTAAGGACTCTTAGAAGATCAAAGGACAAATAGCTAAAATTTATCGAAATTGCAAGTGTAGAAAATACTGCCTGTTATCTTCCAGAATTCTACACCCTTTTACATCGAAGGATCAAGACTTTTTCATAATTCAACAAAGAAAATCATCTCTCCAATAATTTTTCACATACCCTTTCTGAAACATTATCAAAACCTTAATATTTCCTTAGTTGAAACTGTTTGTATACAGTTCTTATGAAAAACTGTACAATATCACTGTTATTTTCCATAAAACTTTTTCTCATCATAGGGCACAAAATGGCGAGATGATTCAGATTTTTCCAAAATTCTAAAATTAGATGGAACATCGTTGGAAGGTCAGTTGACAGATGATCACGTTGATGAATTCATGAATTTGATACCCCAACTTCGTATGAAAAACGTTCTGTTCAGGAATCTTCCACAATTTATCGAATCCCCAGATAATAATTTCATTCAAATACTGTTCAGTGGTATGAGAGAATCTGGTCACTGGACATGTGTGGAATATAAGAATAAGTGTCTTAATGTTACGACAGTGCACATAGGAAACTTAATGGAGATCACATGAAATACATCAAGAATCTCTTACCTGGAATTGATGAACTTAAGATAATTTATAGAAACATTCAAATCCAGCAACACCCTTCCAATTGTGGTTTATTCGCTATTGCGTTTGCAATATCTTGTTCCAATGGAATCGATCCTTGTAGTCTTATTTTTGACGAAGATTCGATGAGAAAACATTTGATCGAAATTTTTTCAAATAAACAAATATCTCAGTTTCCTCTAATCAAACTATCTCGAACAACTGTAGGAAACGAGGATGGAATTTTGGATATAGAAGTGGTACGAATATTTGATGAAACACGCCAAAATTCTGATACAGTAAATTTTACCCCTTCAGAAATTGTTACAAACAATTCTTCACAATTTTTGGAAGATAACAGTGATAATTTGCCAAAACACACAATTGGTACTTCAACATTAGTAGAGAAAGTTTTTCCTACATCAGAAGTTCATAAAAAAGCGGAAAAATACATTTTCAAATACTGAGAAAGGCGAAAAGAAAAAATATGATGATGGAAACTTTTATAAAAGTGAAGAAGACTGCAACGTTTGCAATTTTCAGATAATTTTAAAAGTTTTAGAAATAAGAATTTCCAGTCAGCCACTTGCGCAGATGACCATCAGACCAGTCGTGTAAGTAGATTCATGCATGTACGGTGTGGTAATACTAATACTAACAATTGTATAGTGAATTATTGTGAATTAATCAATGTACTAATACTCAGAAACTGCTTTTACACGACGATTGGGGAACTCGATATATATGTGTCAGGTCAGCTATATTTTACACCCTTTCCACGACGAACGATCACCGATATATCAATACTAATAGCTGACCAATCAATTCAAATTTGCGGTGAAATTT
The DNA here is from genome assembly GCA_029851415.1 of Eretmocerus hayati. Classification (NCBI taxonomy): domain Eukaryota; kingdom Metazoa; phylum Arthropoda; class Insecta; order Hymenoptera; family Aphelinidae; genus Eretmocerus; species Eretmocerus hayati. Next base: position 49,425,716 of record CM056744.1, read on the forward strand.
CTATTAGTATGCATGAATACGCGTGTCTATGAAATCGTCCAGTCGAGCCGCCGAAATTGGTCTTGAAGTGGGGATCTGGCGAGCTCGGGCATATAGTTAGCCGACGGACGAGTGCGCGGTCACTTGCGCTGGAACAACAGCAAAACTACAAAACGCCTGTATCGAGAGCAACACCAGGTCTCCCCAAGACCAATGTAAGTTGAATACTTAGAATATCCAAGTGGTCCGCTGCGGCGAGCACGCGGATTAAAATATCGCGACCCTCTTTGGATCGGGATAAATAGTCAACTTGGCGACTATTTATGATCCAAGGCGGGACAGAAAGTAATATTTTTCTACGTGAACGTGGGCAAAAATTTGATGCATCAGACCCAATTGGGCAAGCCAGACCGATCGTCTCTGTACCCAGGATGGGGTTCAGACTCACGAGAAGCCGACATTACGCAGTGGTCTGATGCCGGTTCGGTATTAAAGTAAAATCACCCGGTACACGCGTCGAAATCCAAAAATCGAACAAATAAAATCTGCTCGTGCGGCCCACAATGAATATGCGCGATATTAAAATCTTTTGTGTCTTAAAATTACCAGACACGCGAATAGGGTTCAATATTCATCCTACATGCGTACTAATGCGTACTGATTCAGATATGTTACAGATAGACGTATTATTTATCCATTCCGAATGAGTCAAACTGAGGACAAGAGTCACATCGTCGGCCATAGGCAAAATAAGCACAATTAATTCCCAATTCTATGTACACGATCGAGATCGTGGTTTTGAATTGTTTAGAATCGAATTTCAGAGTAAATAATCAAATTATCATATAAGTTATAAGAATAAAATCATGGTCAAACGAACCAAAACTCTTTTCATGAGAAAATACCTAATACGTTAATTCCCAGAATATATTATTCAATATTTTCAGGCCCTCCTTTGGCAATCGAGTTTTTACACATAGAGCCACTTATATACGTATGATATGCACCATTCTAAGTAGTTTCCGCATTAGAATAAATTTTATTGCACTAGCTACAGTAAAAACATGCATGATAGATTTTAGCTGTCAATTTCATAGAAATCGATCAAATACTTGTTTCAGACGACGGCGTTATTCTATTTCACGATCAAATCGAGTAATAGACTCGATTACCTATAATTTAATTACTACGACACTCAATTGCTCGGATAGATATAGATATATTCATATATTCCCAACCTTGCAAGACATGCAAAGCTAAATTCAAAAATAGAGGAAAAACGATAAAGAAGGCAAATCTAGGAAACGAAATTACGAAAATGCAATTTTGAATGATAAAACTGACATTCCTGACAGGAATCATATAATGGAACAAATCAAAAGAAAAAAACAACAAGAAGCCGAGAGGAAGATAGATCAAAGGAAACGTAAGGAAGAAAATGGAGCAAAAGCACCACAAAGTAAATTGTCATCATTAAAAAGACAAAGCGTATTAACACAACATAGACAAATTGACAGACTTATACATATTTCTTTAGATGTCAAAACAACTGAAAAACACATAGCTGATGAATTAACAGAAAATGTAAAACAATGTGACTTGATTAATCCTTGTGAAAATTCTGGAAAGCCGATCAAAAAAAATGATATTGTGAAATTCAAACTCGCGTGTCCCAGGAACGTTTTTTTTATGAAAAAAAAAATCTCTCCACATTATTTGGGACCAATGAACGTGAAATGTGAATTTCGTGGAGCACTCCATTTTGCAGCAGAGAAACCTTCAGATAAGAAATTCACAAAATGTTGCAGAAAAGGAACATTGTCGTTCCCACCCGATACAGAACATCCAAAGTTTATTGCTGAAACTTTGGAAGCAAATTCGAAACTTTCCAAATTTTTCTTGTCAAATATCAGAGAAGTGAGTAGCTTTTTTGCACTAGCAAGCTTTGGTGCTAAATTTGCCCCAGTTAAAACAGTGGGCCGACCTGTGTTCAAAATTTGTGGCCAAAGCTATCACAACAGTCATGCGTTACACCCGAAACCCGGGGAAACTCCCAAGTTTGCCCAATTATACAACTTGTTACAGAATTAGTGTAGATCCCGGAAAAGGTATGTAGCGCGGAGTTTGTAATGTCGATTGGTGAGTTCGAGATAGTTTGTAACAATTTTCTGAGTTTGTAACTCTCGCGGAAAAAACGAGATCTTTCAGCGTCGCGGGAGTAATATTTAGAGTGTAATGCTTAACGCTTAATCGTTACACCAAATCATTACATTGTGTATTCTGCTGGGTTACCGTTTGAGGTATTTGCAAGCTACCCTATTGTTGATTGATGATGATAATTATTCTACGTGAGAGGCTGAGGCACAGGAATCATCAAAAAATGCAGTGTACTGTGCTTGGCTGTGCCCGGTGAATGCTGTGTCGCGGCAGTGGCGGCAGTAGCGGTGGCATCATTTAAATTAGTGTAATTTTTTCGCTGAGACAACCAGGCAGTGTTGTTGTTGGTGCTGTTTGTGATTGTGTGTCTGGGTGGGGGCGGTGCGGGGCCAAACGTGCATTCGAAATGTTTACGGCGTGATCAAGCACGCCTCATTTGCCGACGAGCAGAAAGCCGCTGCCTTGGCTGATGCAGCAGACGGCCAACATGCCACGTGGCAGCAGAGACGCCGGCCACGCGATGCGTTTTCAGCAGCCTCTCGTTGTTGCCGATAGTTTGTAGTGCAGATTCAGTGGGTGAATGTGAGCGTGGCGGGTCGTGCTTTCAGTGCGACAAAAGCATGAACCGCGGTCATCGTGTGCGAGCAGCATGATACCATGATTTTTGAAGTCAAAGTGATGTTCATGTTGCTAGTCGCCACGTGTGTATCGGTCTGTTTGTTTTTCGTAAACCCTTTTACAGGTCTGCGATGCATGGAGATCACAATTGTGGTGGCTGGTGCGAGGCTGGAAAGTGAGTCTCGCTCCATATCGAAATCCTTTTGTGTTTTGCGATTAGATAATAATGTGTGTCGCGTAAAAAAAACAGAGGCGGCGTGTCTGCGGAATTTTGTCGGCTGCTATCGAGCATCACTTGCATTATCGTCGGAGTCACTGCGCCTCAGTTGTATCACTGAATGATTCCATAGATTGTATTATTAGTAATAGTGTAGAATAGTTCTTAAGTAAGGGAACCTACAGACTTATTTGTGAGTGCAATGTTAAAATCACATGCGTTGCGCATGCGTTGTCTAAACTGTGGAATCGCCTTGATGCAACCGAGGGGCGATTTGCTCGCGTATCCCTGAAATGTCTCAAATTCAAGTCTCTGGCGGTTTCCTCGGGTCTCTTGCAGGTATGTCTCGCGTGTGGTGTCTCCTAGTGTTTCACGCGTCTCACGCAGCGGACGAGCGAGGAAAACGCATAGAGTCTGCGAGAGACTCGGGAGACGCTGAGAGACACCTAGATACCTATTCAGACACCACACGCGCGATGAGAGACAAACGGCGCTATGCGCAAACTATTATACACAATACAGGACAGATTTATGCGTACAAAGTCGATTCCAATGTCCCGTTTTTTCAATTCAATTCGCTTTCAATTAACGTGATAAATTGTATAAAACTGTGTGTCAATGTACATCGGTATATATACCATCGGTATGTATACGTGTAGTTCCGCGGAAACTTCGGTATGTGGGGGTCGAAAATGTGCCAACCCCAATTCGCATTTCCGAAAGTTCGAAGATGTATTTATCGACTCTTTGAAACATATAAAGTATGGATAAACTCGCGCACGGATGTGAATTTTCCCACTCATAAGTACTATGAGGATATAAAGAGAGACGCGGAAGCGTCACACGGACCTGACATTTCGTGACTAAAATTCATCTCACGGTCAAACGGTTTGAGCTACAGCTTTGAGATTTTAGAATTCTGATTTGACTATCAAATACTTTAAGAAAAACTGACTAGGGCCTCTGTAATCTTGCGATTAAGGATTGCACTAATACCACAAGGACCTGACAAAGAAATTTAGCAAAACTAGATTTTCGCGGGAAAGTACTCCGGAAAGTGTGAGAATAAATTTTTTTCAATACTTGAGAACATGGAAAAGTTGCGCCTGACGATGAATATTGAGAAAAAATTGGTGCGGGGAGGCCTGGAATGAGACAAATTCACTTTAATCGAGGGAAACTGGGGGGAGTGAAATTTTAGGTAAAACTGAGCCACAAAATATACGTGCTCAGCGCAAACCCAAAATTGGTCCTCGGGCTCTCATAGTGATGGAATTTGGTGCTCAATACCATCAAATTCAATAAGTTTTTACGCCCGAAACCCGACCGAGCCTCTCGGTGGTGCTATACACTCACAAAGGTCGAAACAATGAAAAAACCACAGCACACGGACCTGACATTTTGACCCCTTTTTCGATGATAATTTTTTTTTTTGCGACCCTGGATCGCCAAATTGACGATTGCGCCAAAAAAGCACCAAAATTACGTCAAAGACGACCTGTACGGATCGTTTCCCCAGCGTTTTAAGGGTCCAAACGAGCAGGCACACATTTTTTCGAAGTTTCCACGGAACTACCCATATACTTCATCATATGAACAGTACAAAAAGAAATCCTTACTCTCAGATTGACGAAATGTAGAAAATGTGAGAATAGCTTCTTTATTGTCATAATGAATCAGTAAATCATTTCAGATTGGTCTATATCACATACCAACTAACAAGCAACTCTCTGAGCAGCGAAAAATCTATAAAATATTCTTTTCTGGCTCGGGGGTTGGGCCAATTTTCGAAACCATGACTGCTTCGTAAGATTTTGTGCCAACATGGGGCTGCACTTGCACTTAGGTATGCAACGAAAGCGAGATGTTAAAAGCATTGTTGATCCAACAATGAAGTTAGGCATTCGCATTTGAGAGGACCTTTCTCTCAAGATACCCAAATACTCAGAAGGACCGCCGCATCGCCTCAGACACTTGAATGCTCTCAAGCCCGAGCTAGAGCCTCTACTCGGAAGGATCAAATCGCTCGGTGCTGCATCAGCTCGAGCAAACAGGTCTGTTTATCTAATAATTCTGAGACAGGTTAGCCTTTCTAAGGACGCAGACAGATATACAGACGATAGATTTGTACATGAATTGTCGTTTCAATGTTGTTCCGATTTTCTACGCGAAGTCAGCTCAAAGTTTTGGTTAGTAATACCTTGATACAGCCGAGAGGATGTGCAGGTGGTCAACAAGGGATGATGGGGGAGGGATTGCTCCAAGCTGATCTCTGAGCTCCGAACTGAGCTCTGAGTCCTGAGCTAACTCGATTGCTATGTATTCGAGGACCAACATCAGTGGTTGTCACATCGAGCGTCAAATTTGGTTGAACTAAACTTTTGCGAGTGGTTGAATTTGTGTGATTAATTGTGTCGCAAACTGCCCTACACTGAGAGAAAAGGAAAGTAGAGAGAATCGCAGGAAGTATAGTGGTGACGATTGACGAGTGCACGGTTCTCGCTGTCGCGCAACTTTGATAATACTTACTGGAGTTTCGATACTGGCTACTGCACATCGCACAGTCAGCCTAACCTAACGTCATCGTTCATCCCAACCGTTGACCGCAAGTGCGTTTGAGCGAGAATTGGCGCGGGCCGCACCGCACAACCTGCTAAAACGTGTTCTGATGCACGCGCCGCAGACATCAGGCGTGGCGAGAGATCGGCTCGAGTTTTTCTATATTCATACTGTTCTTATTCAATTTTCTTGAAGAAAAGTGAAAGTGTACTTGAAACAACATTACCTCGAAGGCTTTTTCGAGCGTTAGGAGTGTGTGCGCCACAGTTTATTATCACTTATACAAGAGCATTCAATCGGAGCAAATCGACGAGCAGATCCACGAGTGCTGCACGAGCTCCTTGCTGGCAAGGTTTTCAACAGCTTTCCTCGAAAATTTGAGAGCAGTCTACACTTGCATCATTACGCGGCAGCTCATTTACATCAGTTGATTGGTCTAATATTAGGAGAGCACAAGGCTTGAAAGAATCTATCAGGTGAGACAGATCTGAGGTGAGAGCTCTAACCTCAACTGGATACAAAGTTCTAATCTAGATGGAGTGTAAGCAGAGCTCAGCAATTTTGAAAATTTCCCCATGTTTGTTTTCATTTCAGCACATTTGTCTCCATTAATCACAACAAGAAGAATATTATTCAGCGTAAAGTAACTCATGCATGCCCATGCCTTTGTCAATGTATGTTCTTCTGTGCCCCCAACAAAATGTAAATGAGTACTCGATGTCAGGTCACTTCCATCACAAGAAGTAACTCTGCTTGTATAGCAGGTTTCAGCGTGGTGCAGATTTCTATCAAGTATATTATTTCAAAACATCAGCTACATGTTCTTTAAGAGAATGCTACTTCTTGTCTGATGCTAGTAGTATCCCATGGGATGTAGTCGTTCCCACATGCTACTCATCCGTTACCAAGTTATAACGTCCACTCAGCGCCAAAGTTTTGAGTACAGCATAATAACTCCAAGCGGTGTTTACATAGCCTAAGGAGAATACTTCACAACCTCATCAACAAAGCAAGGTATTTACATCATAATCCTAAAAGAAACCTTTTTGTTTTTAGATGACAAAAGAACTCTTTGAATTGAATTCGTTCATTTACGCTCTGTATCATCTCCAATCTCCAGATATAGACTGATTTACTTGAAGTTTCATTTTTTGTTCAATCGTTGTAATACTTGAAGAATTTACTGGGAAAATATTCTCACAAATTATAGAATATGTGAATAATAGCATGACAGCTTTGAGCGGCTATGCATATTCTGATATTATCTTGTAATCTGGAATTTCTTGCATGGAAAAGATATTATCAACTAATTTAGTCATGGATGTGTGAATGAAAATAGAATTTGGTGGATCTTATTACCCCGGAGTGACTCAACTTAGATTGATTATCTAGGATTGTTGTGAATTCATATTCCTTGTATGCGTATGCGTAACAACGTTTACATTACCTTGTATTTTATTCCAGATTATCACAGCACTACTCCAAGCATTGACGTTTTTGTATTATATTTTTATCAGCATGGATACATTTGTAACAAAAAAACTGAGTGATTGGAACTTGAGAGATTTCATTCCTATTTTCCAAAGTGAGTTAGTTCTTCATGTTCGACCTTCTGAATATCATTTCACTCGCTTTTTCTCTTATCTGTTCTCTATATAATTGAAATTGAAGACTCATCTCAGCTTGAATTATCTTTGGAAGGCTGGGGAGTTGGTCTCGGGCTCCAAAGGACTTCTGGTGCAAAATGATTCACGACTGTATTCTTTAGTCCAGTATACTGCATGCAACTCATCTTATTCATCTGATATGCATCATTTCCCTTGCTCTGATTATGAACTCTCTGTCTGCTAGAAATTGTCTTAAATTTGGTTGAGATGTTTTAATTTTATTTTCATGTAGGAGTTGGAATTGATGAGGAAACTCTATTCCTAATTGATGATGATATGCTAACTGAATTGTTCGATAAGGACACCAAATTTGGACATATGAAGAGATTTCAGAATCGTCTCAAAGAACTGAAAGGCTCTTTGGCACATGATGATAAGTCTGTCGACTCACTTAAAAGTTCATCAAGTATTCCTAGCTCTCCTCTTCGAGACCGCACGAATGATCAGAATATTTCTAGAAATAACTCGTCCTCGATTATCCAAAGTCACTCATCACAGCAAAGTGTGAATAATGAAAACTCACAAATTACTATAATTTCGAATACATCCGACGACAGTCTCAACTCGAGTGCCAGTCAGATATCGATTCAAGTGATACGTATGTTTTATTGTACATATAATTTTCTGGCTTTCTTTACATGACTTTCTAATGAATGATCATGCTTATTTCATCTTTCATCAGCCTCCCGTAAACTTACGGTTGTTGAATTGCTGCTTTCTACTCAAAGAGGGCTAGTCATAAGAAAGGAGTACGAAACCTTCAACAAGATGAATAAATCTTTGTTATCTAGTCTACTATTAGATTACGAGTTTGAATACACAAAGAGTTACAGGTACACACATGATTATGAAGCTTTTTTCATTTCTTAATTGAGTAATGAAGGTATAAATCCTGATGTCTCAATTGCTACTATTTCATCGATGTAATTGGCCACTTGGAGCTTCGTTTCTACTCAAATATGATTCAAAAGTTTCATTTGAACGAAATAATTTCGAATTTCTATCCATCATATTTGAAAAATACGCTATATGTGTTTGTTCCATTCTATATCATTCTGTACTAAAAATATTCATGGTAATTCAATTTAAAGTTTCGTCATTATCTCTACTCAGACTCTCTCGTCTAACTCTGTAGCGCGATTTTTGTTACAATTTCACTACTTCCAGAATTGTACGAGACAGATTCGACGAATTAGCTCACCAAAGCTCGGTATATTTTGTGTTACGTGGCAAATCACCAGAGCAAGTACACCTCATCCTCTACTTTCGCTATCAGAAAGGAACAAAGACCAGTAAAGCGATCGATGCTGGTGTATGTTATTATGACAAATATTTGAATTGCCGAAGACATTATATTAAAATCAATCTCATCCCAAAGTCAGCCATATTAGCTGAAGGTGAGGAATATTTCTCACGGCTCACTCTGATTATCTCAATTTGGATATGGTGCTCATTTCATAACCGCTATACATATCTATTCCAGACGTGAGCTACGCAATCCAGGAGTCTGATCTGGAATTTGTGAGAACAAGACGGGGGCCAAGAGCAGAATACATACAAAAGTGGAAATTGACGACTCCAGGGTGAGGTTTCCAGAGAGATTGGTTAGAGCATTTTGCTCTGTACCCAGGTTCGAACGAAGAATTCGGCCATGAGTTATGGTGCATCGATTGGGACTTCATGACGCAGGTTGACGAACCAAATTTCAGCGAGATTTGGCAAGCTCTCACACCCCTAATCATAGACATCACCAAAGAAAAAGACAAGTACGACTTGACCTTGCAAGTATTAGAAAGCAGTGGAAAGTCGCATGTGGCTGCTCTGCTATGTTTGACACGTCTTTTGTGTAACCTCATCGGGAAAAGAAAGGGTACTGCAACCTCTCGTCCTTTTGGGGCAGTTACTCAAGATATTTCAGACTGTTTAATTTATCACGCTGCTTCAAAATCTCACTTTGACGCATTTAAATAAGTTCGCTCATTAGCAAGTGTCGCTACTAAGCGTCCTATTGGTCCGTATGTCGCAGTTGTTGGTGATTACGCACACGAAGGAACTGTAGAAATCGAAAACGATACTCGAGGTTTTGAGATATTCGTGGTGGTCAATAAAATTGACTATAAAATACCATCAAACAAAGTCTTGGATGCCGTCGTGACTTGCTATAAATCGTTCGCATCTCTGAATATTCCTTATCCAGCAGAGACAAAAATGGCTTGGCTGTTCTTGCAAGAATTCATATTTAAAAATATTCCAGGCAAACCAAATCGTATTGCAGCTGTGACTAACTTAATTGATTCTGTCAAAGAAAAGCAAGCAGAGTTAGACGCAATTTTAAATGCAGATGATGATGCGACTGTTGAAATTGAAAATCTTGGTTAAAAAATATCGTGATGTTTTGACCTGTTTCTTTATCAGTCATTGAATAAGTTCGACACGTACTTCTTATTGAACACTTTTTTATCACTGCACAATGTCGTCTGTAGATTTGAGGAATGACTTATTAGTTTTAACGTTGAAGTTGTATGATACTCATGTGATACCACGTGCTGTAGTTCAATCTATTATAGATACTTTGATAAGTTTCGCTACTAAAAGCCTCTCAGAATATTTCTTGCAAGAGATCAAGATTAGAAATGTGTGTGATCAAAATACTCTTGCGGGAATTCGTCAAATTTTTGAGGAATCTTCCACAATCTTGGAATCTTTCGATACTGAGCATAAAAGATTCCAAATCTATAGAGAGAGGGGTTTGCTACTTGAACCACAATGTCAGGTTTTGAGCAAATCTGGCAAGACTTCTGAGACTCGACATATATCTGCGCATTGGATTCTCAAAACCTTCCTAGAGCTTCCTGGATGCCTTGATTTATTACTCAAACACATGAATGCTGTGGAAAACGAGGAAAACATCATGTCAAACATAGTTCAATTCGAATTTTGGAGAAAAGTTCTTAAACTTTTTCGTGAACGCTATGGCCCAAATTTCATAGTTATTCCGATAGCTTGGGCCCACGATGATTCCGAACCTCTTAATGTTTTAGGGTCACATGCAGGTGAGAACAGCTTAGGTGACGTTTTTTTAACTTTGCCCGGATTTCCACCTAGTATAGTTTCGAAACTTGAAAATATTTTCCTAGTTGACTTATTCTACGCGAAAGATCGAAAGGAATTCGGTAACATTGCAGTTTATTCCAGATTGATAACTGAACTGAACTCGCTACAAAGAGATGGTCTGGGGATTGAAATTAATGATAAAAGAATTCGAGTGTATTTTCAGCCATGTTATGAAACAGGTGATAACAAAGGTCTAAACGAAGATCTCGGTTGTGTTTCTTACTCCACAATTTCGAGACCGTGTCGAATTTGCCGGGCTGATATTAGTCAAATCCAAACCATGATATTTGAGGTGATAGAACTTTTGAGAACCAAGGAAAATTATAGTGAAGATTGCAGATTGAAAATTCCGTCCGGGACAGGAATTATAGAAGAATGTTGTTTCAACGAACTAGAGGGATTTCAATTCCCTTATAATTCAATCTTAGATTTGATGCATGACGTGTTTGAAGGTGGGGGCAATATTACCATGACTCATGTTTTGTATGATCTAATATACAAGCAAGGAAAATTTTCTCTCGATTATCTGAATAATCGTATCACTTGGTTGAACAAAACAGTTTTCAAGATATCAAATGCGATTCCAATGATAAAAGATAAGCACATAACCGTCAAGAAAAAACTTAAAATGTCTTCTGCAGAAATGATGAATTTCATTAAATTTTTCGGAGTTTTAGTCGGTGAGAGGATTGACGATGCTGATGAAAATGATACTTGGACACTATTTATCAGGTTGAGGAAGCTCACAGACCTCTTTTTATCTCCGCGTATGGTTGAAGGGCACATCATGCAAATATCAGTACTTGTTCCGGACTTTCTGTTCTTGTACATAGAACTCTATGGACCCCTGACATATAAACTGTATAATTTCATTCATATCATTAGAGTGATACGCAAATTTGGTCCTCTGATATACTATTGGGCTATGAGACTTGAATCAAAACAACGTGAGCTCAAGTTGATTGCAACAACCAGTTGTAGTAGCGTAAATTTATTGCAAACAATCAGCCTCAGAAGTCAATTGAAATTAGCCTATTCAAAACTCACAAGAACCACGGAATGTGCTGAATTTTCTGCAGAGTCTATTGAGATTGTAGATCCTAAGACTAGACTCATGTATTCCAATGATGTAAGCCAAGATATTAGTATATCGTCAGCAACTCACTTGAAATTCAAAGGCATTGAATTGTGTAATGGAATGCTTCTAGTCAGTGAGATGGGCGATGATGATTTACTAACGTTTGGTGTTATAAAAAATTTGTATATTGTTGGTGAAAATGTTATGTTACTTCTACAACCATATACTAACATCTACTTTGACTCCAGGATGCACGCATATCACGTAGGAGGTCGTGATGTGCGCATATTAAAAAATGCCAACGATTTGCCTGATATCCACCCGTGTACACTCCTTCTATCTGACGGTTTGCACAATGCAATTCCCGATTATATTCTCTAAATACGGCGCTCTGATGATACAAAATATGTTATATCATTTGTATTGAAATAAATATTTGTCTTTTGTCAAAAATATTTGTCATACTTCAATTATTTCCTGTGACCCCTACGTCATTCGTCAGTTGGTACCTATAATCATCTTTGAGCAGATGCCCCAGAGCTCATAGGGTATATGCAATATAAATCAAGTGTTTCTGGGCTTTGTTTTGTATTTTTTTGGAAACAGAAGATTCATCATGAAGTTCAATTAGAAAAAATCCTCGCAAGTTGTCCGCACTTGTTTGATCAAGTTTACATACTTTGGACATATATCGGAAGATTTTTGTCGCCCTTTCATTCCAAAAATATTTCATTAGTTCAATATATGATTCTCAAATCTTCAAGTACAAGCTCTCAATCTTTACATATGAATCAGAAAATTTTTGGACGTTTTGATCTCGAAAATATCTCGTTGATTCAATATATAATCTTCAAGATTACATGTACACCTTTGTTTAGATTTTAGCATCATGAACTCACAACGAACTGTATTAGCAGCAATAATTATCTACTTCAATTTCTATAATACTAAAAAACCTGCGAAGACGATTAATTTCGATAAAATATTTTTGCTCGGGTGAGTATGACCAAATCTTTCCATACATTCATAAGAGAACGAGACCGATTAATAGGCGCAGATTCGCCCTTGTTCTAAGCGATTTTTGACGTCGAGTATTATATTTAAATAGATATTCCGATTCTGAAGACTTCATCTCGATTTATTCTTGATGTGTTCAAGAAGAGCGATATATTTTTTTATTATTATAGTTTTACGTGTAACTGGTATCATATAAACACTCTGGTTATAAATTATATATGAGCTTTTAGCCATGCGGTAGAGTTCAAGAAGAGTTCAAAAGGACAATCGAAGAAAATATTCTCTAACTATGCAACTTATATTATCGGCCGCGAATATTATCACACCTAAATCACACAGCCACTGCTATTCTAACCTGATGTGCACACTTATCAGTTGCCACATTTATTCGCATACATTCACTGCAGACTCCAGTATCCAACACTTGCCATCACCGCGGTTGTGCATACTCAACTCTCTCGAGTGGATGCTACTTGGGTCTGCCGAGTACACGCGATCTAACCTCACCTACTGTAAAACTTCGATAGCCCGTACTTGTCTCTCCAGTGGTCACTACTTTTCTTCTCTCTCAGTGTACTGGATATCATCACGTTCACATAGCTGTACATCGGATTGGATTTCACTCATCATCAAGGCTGTTGGGAGAGCAACAAATTTTTCGTGGCAACGTCACTTACAGTGTGCTCTAAGGTCAGTATTCATTGCCTACTTCCACTCTCTCAGCGTATTATCAAAAAATACGCAAAAATGTCACGTGACTTTTTTTGGTCTATAAACATATGTGATTTGACTGAGAGGGACTCGTTCGGATATCGCGCGGAGAAACTATACGCCGTTAGGGACCAGAAGATTTTGTTCTTCAAAAACACAAGTCTTCGCTCACAAAATAATTACCAATTATTGAAAATCTACGAAGGAAAATTGTTTATTATATTCGATATTGTGAGTGTGTGGATTTAATCAAAATACTGTCGTGACGTTTCGTCGGAACTCCAGGCTTTGTTGCACCTCAATTATAATTGGAAGATTTCGTGAAAATATAGTTTGAATCTTTCCCTTGACAGTTTCTCCTCCCTTAATTTTATACAATACTTTTCGGTACACGGACAGTTGTTTTTCGTGAAAAAACAACAAGATACATGCATAATTTTTTTTTTAACACAATAGCTTTTGCCATATTTTCTAGAGTTTCAAGTCATCGTAACCATCCGCGCAAAACGCGCGCGTTTTAGAGTTCTAGTGATTTGTGAAGCAAGAATCCCAGCATCGGAGGGTAAAGCTTCATATCTTGCACCGGTGAAGAGCTTCATGTGTAATTGCATGACGATAAAAATGATTTTATGCACTTTGACGTCGGTTTACCTTTTTTCAAAAGAAAATGTAGCTCACTTCCAATTGGTCAAAACAGAACGTACACTGAGAAAAAAAATTATTGAAATTCAATGAATATATTTATTCATAGAAGATTCATTTGATTCAAAAACTAATTCTTCAGGAATGAATGAGGTTTCATACTTTCAAATAATCATTTATCTTAATTTACAACAGAAATGTACTCAATCATCAAATTACCGGAATCAGAAGAATTGTATTTATAGGGAAAAAATATTTATTCAAACTGAACATACATCCTCTGATTTGAAGGAATTGAACCATCGATTCTGATAATCCAATTTCTCTATATCGAATAAATCAAGTTGAATAAATTTGCATTGATATTTGATGAGTTATTTCATTAGAATCGATTGTTACGTATTCAATCAGAGGAAACATTAATACTTACATGTATTGCACTAGATTTGAATAAATTTTTATCCAATTCTATGATTGATCCAATGAATTTTAAGAACCAAAGTCTCATTTTGATGATATGGATTTTGCAAAATTGAAAACACGTGACCAGATCACGGTTATATCAATGCTTCATTCAAAATCAATCATTGTTACTGGATTCAAGAGTCGATTTCATTCACGGTGCAGAAATCATTTTTCTAAAACGCTCTGATTGCTCAGGTCATAAATAAATTCGAGACGAATGACTTCTAAGCCTACATCAATAACTTTCTTTTCAAAATGAAAGATTGAGTTTCTACTACATTGTAATGGGATCTTGCATTCTTCACACCTGGGGTCAACAGACTCAACAGACTCATTTTATACATGTGTATTGGAATAAGACGAATATCACCTAAATTTTTTGAATGAATCAGTTTCGTATTTTTGGATGAATATGTATTCATAGTAATGATATGAATCTATTCAGTACTCGAGTTGATCGAATTGGAGGAATTATATTCCATTGGAATAGATTTTCATTTTAAATTTCATCCAATATTTTACACAGCTTGATCCTAGAAAATCATGTGCTCAGTGTAGTTCTCTACGATCAAGTTGTGTTGAAGGGATAATGATTGTACTAGAATACCATTCCTTTACGATGAATGAAGTCCCATACTTATTCCGAATAAATATTTATTCAAAAGTAATCTGATGATTCTCATGTTTATCGAGTTGGTGGAAATAAATACAAGGATCCTCTCTAATTATCCAACTTGGTCAAACTTTCGTTTGATAAAGGTCATTGCTATCCACCCATTGGAAATAAGTTATGGGATAGTTAATGATTTCTATGAGATATTTATCAAAACTCTCAAGATCTGTATTCGACCGATTCTTGACACTAGGTGGCGCATCAAATGTTATATCTCCTGAAATGAATTTCTTCGGGCTTCATTATCGTACCAACGAAAAATTTCTTACGATAGTCGACGGATCTTCTCGCCCTTTTAATGGCGGAACTCGATTAGTCAGTTCGTAATAGAAATTCAAGCTCTAATTTCAATTTTTCATAAAGTAAAGAGGCATGAAGCCCTTTCTCGCAAGCGACTAAGTAGGTCCTCGATTGATATATGAGGCTCGTCAAGTCTCAAAAGTGATATATGCAATATCAGTGCGAACAATTAGGTAATGATAGTAAAGTGTGTTGTTATCTTAGATATAAGTAGCGAGTATCTTAACTACATGAGGATGGAATTAGTGACAATTGTTAATAATAGTGATAATTATTGATCCCAGGGAGTAATTTGAATAAATATTTATCTGATGTGAATAATCTTTCCATGGTTGGCTGACAAACCATGTGAAATAGATTTTGCTTTTGGTTATCTATGATATTCCATATGAATGAATATTTCTTTGAAATGAATTTATTTCATCGTTCTGAAGAAATATTTGTTCATTTCGAATATCATTTATTCATTTGAGCATCGCAAATTGTTCAAATGCGTTACTTACGATAAAATCATCATCAGATTTCATCAAATATTATTTCGGATTTGATGGATATTTATTCATTCCGAAGAAATGCGTTCATTCATTTCGAATAAATGTTTGCCTAGGAGGATATGAAAGTATATTTATTCAAATCAGAAAATTTTTCTTCAATATCGTTCAATTTTTTTCTCAGTGTACTCAAGTTAAAACTGAAGGCACTGAGACGAGCTTTATTATCAGCTATGAAGCACATTGGAGAATATTGAGATAGACCAGAGCTTTCGAGGAAATGACTCAAAGGGGGAAGGTTGGGTACACTGACCTTGAAGATATGACGTTTCCTGATTTTCAAATTTTTATGGTGAGATAACTCAATTCACGGTGCATGGACGGGAATCTGACACCAGTTCAAATTATAAAATTCCCAGCAATTTTGTGCTGTTGCCGTAGCAATTCTGTGCATAATTCAAAGTTAAGGTTATCACTATCATAATCACGTTTCTAATGATATGAATCTCTTTATGTTTTCAGATTGACCATGGCATCGACTTGTTCAGAGAGAGCACCAGAGCAGGATGAGAATTATTATAATGGAATTTCGAACACCTACGAAAAGTTATCGGGGTCAAGGATTCCAAACCACTTGAGGCGGATTCTTAAGGATGAAGGTTTTGCTCGTGGCCCAGTGTGTTTGTCAGAGATTACCCGCTCGGACATTGACAATTTGGGAGCTTATGTGAGAAGCGAGCGCTATGAGGTACCGGACGGTGCTGATAGTCGTTTGTATCTCGGAGAATACAGAAGAGAGCATAAGGATAAATTCAAGATCAACGAAGGCCAACGCATCATGTTAATGAACCTCAGAACAGTCTTTTCTAAGCACAGTACAACATGGTGGGCGAATCAAGCAAAGCGTAACGCTGGTACTCCCAATAACTCGACCCAGACTGGACAACGGCAAAGCGATCAAGTTGATGAGGACAGTCTTTTGACCGATATCCAGAAGAGCTTGTTCCAAAAGGACATCGTTCGGCTATTGAATAGATGCCCCTCCTTCAACAGCGATCCCAAAATCCTGAAGCCCTTTGGAACAATGAAGGTACTTTTTGGAGGGTCGTTCAAGACACCGACAGCTTCTGCCAAATGTCCAATATGCGCAGTTAATATCACTCTTCCGTTCCGAAAAGCGAGCTTCAATATTGGGAATTTCAAGAGACATTATACGAAGATTCACATGGAGTCTGATACAAAAGGTGGACTGAGTGATGAAGGCGGGGCCTCTGGAGTATCAGCCCCAAAGAAACCACGTCAAGTAAATAACGAGACGGAGACAACGGAAGCTGAAACTCATGAACCTTCAGCACCAGTGCTTGAGGCGAGGCTTGAGGGGAGTGTCGAGAACAGCCGTCCACTGGTACCGGGAGTTGACCCTGACGTTACTCTCGACGCCGCGCTGGACGCGCCAACCACAGTCAACCTTGCAGTCAACTGTACTACGGATGGTCCTTTGCTAACTCCAACACAGGTTCATCAAGATTCAAGTAATTTCCATAACATGTTGAATGTGAGTCACTGAATTGAATATCCTCCATATCTCATATTTATTAAATACGCAATGTAACATATTAAAACTCAAGAAAAAATTTTGACGCTGTCATGTAAGTGAGCATTAATAAACGTAGACTACTTCAATAACTCTTTCATTCGTTGTCTCACTCTTTTTTTCCCATCAAATCCATGAAATGTATGTCACCGCAGCAGTCAGAGGCTATGAACTATTACTGATTACTCAATTCCATACTTGGAATGCTATTTTTCGTAATTATTTCCGGATCATCAAGGAGAAAGTTGATTGTTTCACACCATTTAATCAAAATATCTTGTCTGATACAAATGTGATGAAAAAATGATAACATCAGTTGAAGAATTTTTCTTACCGGCCGAATATTCATTCATGAACTCGAATAAATTAACTCCATTCGGCTCTGATTAACATTTAATAGAACTGAGTACTTGTATTATTGATCATCTTGAGTATGCATCGAAGTTCCAAGTGAACATTGTATTTAGTGAGGAAAATTTTCTGTTAGATCTATTTCTAAATGAACATTTCTGTGAAAAAAGGTCATTTGACTCGGCATGAAATCATGCCAATTGTTTTGATATCTTCGCACAAAGTGCTCATTCGCTCCCTTCAATAAATGAAAATTTTGATGTAACTTTCGAAGTAACATTTGAAATATATGATACAGATTCACTGCAGTCTGTTGAAAACATGATTATATGATGAAATTTTCGGTTGGAATGTTGATTTATAGAAAATAATTTCATTTTCAATGATGAGCCCAATAAGTATTTTGAAAGGCTTCAATATCAATCCGTCGATGTAGAAGGCCGGAAACATCTGTTTTTTGGTCATTGGAACGTCGGTTAGTTGGTTGCAGAGGAAAATATGACTGAAAAAATTAATTTTGAGAACAATAGTTTTCCATATGTAGGGATTTGTTTTTGATAAAAAAAATTGTTTGAATCATGTTCTACGAATTTCAACAGAATTTTGTATCAACCAATCACTTTGGAATGCCGTAAAAGCTCGCGAAAAAGTATCTCTTCAGGTCATCGACCGTTCACGAATCGACATCCACATGGATATGTGGTATAGTCGATTGAAGAAGAACTGATACGAAAAAATTGTAATTTAGTCGATAGCTCATCAAAATTCACATCGAGGTATCGAGTCAATGAAATGGTTTGAATAAGAAATTCAGATAATGACCCATACGAATAGCATCAGCAATTTTCTTAGTCACGTGTAAGATAAATATCTTTGCTTTTAATAATGCACATAACCCACACTGATTTTCATGGTTTGAATAAGAAATTCAGATAATGACCCATACGAATAGCATCAGCAATTTTCTTAGTCACGTGTAAGATAGATATCTTTGCTTTTGATAATGCACATAACCCACACTGAGTTGACATCCGAATTATTCTCAAAGTTTTGGAGGAGTTAAATTTATTCTATCAGCATATCAAGTTTCACATCGACGTGTCGGGTCAAGGAAGAAATTGATTACAATTTTAGAATTGATACCAATCCATGAATTTTTTATTGATGTGGACAATTGTCAAATGTCTTATTCCTAAAAGTGATGCAGATCCATGACGCTTCTATTGATATGTACAATTCTTGAATAGTATCATACTTATGATTGATATAACATACTATGGAATCAAGATGGATGATACAGATAAGCATGAAGACTTTGACAACGGATAAACCCCACATACAATAACCGAAAGATGTCGCAAAGGGAGTTATTATCGCGTAATAAAATGTGACCATGCCATGACATGGCGTTACAAAATGGGTTCAGCTATTCATTTTTTCTTCTTCGTGAGCGATTTTGCCCTTTTTGTTTTCTTCTTCCCCGTGTTCGTATCCGAAATGGCTTCATCTTGCTCTTGAGCTTGTGTGCATACATTCAACTCGTGATCGTGTTTTTGCTTCGTAGCACATTTTGCACGTATTTTCGAAAATACATCGGCATGTACAATGAGCTTCCCGGCAACATAGAGTGACCTCTTTAATGTACAATCATACTGCTCAATTGCAAGAAACCCTTGGATACTCGAATTCACAGATACGAGGAGTCCATCTTCGTTTAGTGCATACCAGTCGCTTAAAACCCCAACTGGTTTCCTGTTATCTTTGACATATGCAAACTTGTTTGAATAACGGATCCCCTTCTTGGTTTTTTTATTCATGTATGTAACCATTTTCACTCGCCCAATTAAGCATGGCGGTCTCATTGGAACCACCTTCGTCAACCTGTTGAAGAGACACCACTCTCCTCTGTTAACCTCAGTAGCTTCATGTGTGATAGAGTTTTCAGATAGAGACGAGCGCGGGAGACTTGTTTTTTTAATCAAATAATTATCTCTCACGCGTTGTAATCGATCACTACTGACTCTGGATAGGCCTCTCCGAAGCATCCAGAAGATTGCTTTTTTCAGAACAACTTTTTTTGTTTCATCAGGATCCTCTACTGTCGCAAACCGGCGTATTCTTCACAACTTTGGAGGGATATCGCCGGAGCCATCCCCAGTTGAATAGTCCCCAAGCTTCAAATTTGTAATTGATGCCAGATAACTCATGTCAGCTTGGAGCGCAGCATTTTCATCCGTTACCTGAGGCCCTCGTTCATCTTCATCATCACTATCAGAAACATACTCATTGGCACCCACTTCGCTATCGTCTTCGTCGTAATCTTCAAAATCGAAATCATCATCATCATCATCATCACCATTATCTTCATCATCATCGTCAATGCCGTTGTTAGCATCAGGGTCATTTTCTTCAATTTCCTTGTAAATTTCGATGCCATGACCGAAAGTTTTATCAAGAAAATCCTTTGAGGGTCGATGAGCAGCAATTCGAGTTCTTTCTGTAGGATTCAATTTAATTTTTGACACAAACGATCGGTTCCGGGCTTCGAATGGTACATCCATCTCTAAACGTCGAGCAGAATCGAACGCATCTGCCTTCGCTTTATCCATAATAGCTCGGATGCCAGCCAACGTGAGCTGGCCAGTTGTTTCATTATTGAGACTTCTGTCTCTAGAATCGTGACATTCGAATGATGCATGGAGAAATTTATTCCGTGGAAATGTGATTTTGATTCCTTCAGCCGCAAAATTGAAACCCATAATACTTTGCTGCTTTCTCATCTTATATAATTCATACAAGGAATCAAGTACAGTAAAATCGACTATCATTAAATGAACCGTACCCTGAGATCTAAACACGCGAAACAAGCTTTCACACGGTTGGCTTCCCATCAACCACGGCAAGAAACTTTCGAGAGAGCCTGCCTCTCAACAACGCAGTACGGTTTTCAGGAGTCCTTGTGCATTGAGTTCAATGCACTCGTACGTATTTTGTGTTATGAAATTGAGAGTGGCTTCATGCACTTCGCTCTCTTACAGCCATTCTCTCCAATACCTCGAAAAATAAAGAGGATTGAACATTTTATAAATTCTTTCCTCAATACTGAGATCCTTCTCCAGGGCAGCTTGCAGGATGTTCTTCATACAGGTTAAGTACATACGAGTTGCATCACTGCCAGGTACGTGCTTTTCCAAGCCTTGAATGCATTCGTTCGAGCAGATTTTCAGCACCGACTTGAAATTCATGCGATCAGTTGGAGCAATGTCACTAGGAACTAGCTTGTGCTTGTCTTTGGATTCAATCTGCATCAGATATTCCAAATTGCTCACTGCTGCTGTATATTTGCCCATGGCCATGGGATACGAGTCTTTGGCGAAGCAATTCCTCATTTTTGTGCCTATGTGGGGAGGATCTTGCATGGGAGTTATTTGAGAGTGTAAGTCTCCATGGATTTCAGGGAAAGCAACAGTGACGCCATTGATGGTATAAGTGCATTGTGAAGCAGTGTTCTGGCCCAAGCCTGATAGTATTTTATCTGCTCTCAGCAACCGAGGGTCCCCATCTGAACCGTGAGCTAGAACTTTTATGCCATAGTTTTTTATCAGGTTGTGCAAATGGACCATGCGTTTCAATGAGTCAATTGAATCAAATTTTTTATCAGTTCCGAACAATCCAACGCAGAACGATGGGGCATCTTTAGCAATCGGCTGGGCCATATAGACATACAGCAACTTTGAAGCATCCTGATGTTTGAAGTGGTTCTCGATTTGAGATACCGTAGTGCATGGAAAAGAACCAGGGATAGGCATGCTATTATCATCGAACGGTAGAGCTCGTCCGACACATTCATCGGTTCGAGTGTCATATTCCAGCTTTCCAGTTACGCGGGTTGCATCTTCGCTCAATACTACTTCACGAGGCAGACCATTATCATTGAGAAATTTTGATAGCTGTTCGACCATCAATTCACCCTCTACGATGGGCTCAGAATCCTGGTGAATGAATCGATTGATTGTGCTCAACGATGGAATCGTATTTTTAAAATTTTGGACGAGATATTCATATACCAGAGGTCCCGGAGTCAATCTCACAAAAGCACAAAATTGCTTAAGCCCATAATTGTAACGATTACCACTTGGTTGTCGATTTTTCAGCTTATAGTAAGATTCAAGTAACAAATCTGGCGCTAACATGAGAGTATCTACGGGCGCATCTACTGACATATTCTCGGACGTATCTGTCGAAATATCGATAGTGGAGTCCTTCAAAAGTGAATCATCTGAATCGTATGATGTGCCTTTCTTCGACTTCTCTAGTGGCACCCGGTCGTCAAGAGTCATAGGTTCTACTAACTGTATAATTGTTCTGAAAATGCATGCTTGTGCACTGTTGAATCGGAATAGATTGGGCGCTTTTTCTAATACCGGCCCTCACTATTCTACTCTGATTGCATCTGCAGGAATGAGCTCTGAGTATTCTTGAGACCTCACGAAATTCTCAAAGATAGCCATATGATCCATTGTTAAATGTTTGATAGAGAGAGGATTGTCGAAACCTTGTAATCTAAATATATTCTTGAGATACCTTGGAATACGAACTGACCCGGGGAAGCGGCTTTCGATTTGCTCCCAAAAAGAAGTCATAAGCGGATGCTCGTGATATGGCGAGTGGTATAGCGATGCCATTTGAGGAGATGCTCCAAGATGGTTCATGATCCTTTGCAGAACTTGATGTGCAGACCAGCCTTGCCTCTCAAAACCTTGCAAGTAGGAGGAGTTCCTCAATCTTGATTTTTGTTCACAGCGGGGCAGAGATCTGAAAATAGTAGAATCAGTGTTAAGCCGGCCAAAAAGATAGTTCTTGATAATTTTTGTATAATTCACTTGAATCTTGCGAGTGATTGCTCAAAAAACTGAAAAATTGTTGCTGTGAAAAATGGCATATAAAAATTAATTTCGCACTATTCAACCACTTATTGAGAATCAGTGTACATCTCCCTCTTACATTGCAAGCACATCTATATCGTCAGCCCCTACGAAGACTACTATATTTTAGAGCCCCTACGAAAACTAGTACGTTTTCCGTGAAGACTAACACGTTTTGCCGTCTCCGACGAAAAGTAGTACATTTCGACTCAAGAACGAAGACTAACACGTTCGGCGAATACTATACATTTTAAATTTCACACGAAGACTAGCACATTCAAATGTGCTAGTCTTCGCCCCGAATTTGAAATGTGGACCTCTTCAAATTTATGCACGAAAACAAGCACATTTGTTGTTTTACTCGCAGAGTCATACATTTGAGAATTTGAGACGAAGACCAGCACTTGATAAATTAGTAATGATAAAAATCACGAGTTACAAAAATCGTCCTTATACATTAGGTGATTCCCCCGAAAGAGTAGTTTTTTTTCTAAATTACGGGGTCATTGGGATCGTCGCAAAAACTCTGAACATAGTTGCACACCAATAGGAAACATCCTAGAAAACTTGTATGATGTACATTTCGAGGTGTAGAAAACTGGGGATTACAGTTATGGAATGATGACGAATCGAACAAAAATGCAAAAGCGTCAATATAAACTGATGAATATGAATTGATCGCAGATATAAAAGGCAAACCCATACCACCTAGCCCTAGTTAGGTAGTATGGGTTTGTACATCAACCACCCACATCTCAAACTGCTCATTCTCATGAATGATATTTTTGTCACAATAAAAGTGTTAGTCTTCGTTTGAAGAATGAATGGGATAGTTTTCGCCTCAAATTTTGAAATGTATTAGTCTTCGTGTACTGATGATTGAAAGGTGCTAGTCTTCGTGTGAAATTTTGAAATGTAATACTTTTTGAGAATGTGCTAGTTTTCGTGTGAGTTTCAAAATGTACTAGTATACGGCAACCGTGTTAGTTTTCGTGGTTAAGCCGAAATGTACTACTTCTCGTGTGAAGCGGCAAAACGTGCTAGTCTTCACGAAAAACGTACTAGTTTTCGTAGGGGCTCTAAAATGTACTAGTCTTCGTAGGAGCCGACGATATTTTCGGAGAATTGAAGACATAATTATCTGTCGGTCATTTTTGTACATCAAGTTGACGAAAAATTTTTCAAAAGCTGAAAAATCTATATCAGTTGCTTGTTTGATCACTTCGGAAACAATTTTCGTGTAACAAATATACTCCAATTAAGGTGTAACAACCTGATATGGAATGGAGTTGAATAACAATAAAGTTGAATGATCATGGAGTTATAAGTGAGCGTTTTGATCTTTGGCGGAGATGCGTTTCTGATACTCTGTTTGGTAATAATTTTGTGGAAGAACTTTGTCACAATCCAGGGTTTGTTTTATCTGAAGGGAATGCCAACATGTGAAATTACGTGGTTTTCCAAAGCTCAAGAAAGATATCAAAATTTTGGATGCGAGTAAAATTTTATGTGTGTCAAGTGCGCTTGTACTGAAAGTTCCTTCACACATAATTGACGGAGAACAATATTTTTGTTAATCGAACCAAATCGTTTTTAGCGTGCGCAAAATGCATTCTGCCTGTGATATTTTGTGATTTTCCGCCAGAACTCATATTTCCCTATAATTCCTCCTATATGATATGATATCCCTCCTATATCCCTAATATATGACTGTGCCCACAGAGTTGACGAATATCTGCACGTACTGGTTATGAGGGAGATGAGAGATTTGAGAATCACGAATTGCCAAACAGATTTTTGCCTCTGGTTTTTTTCCAATTTTGGCTTAAGGCGATGCAGTCACCATGCAAGCTGAAAATCATCCCCAACTTCCTCCGATTCTGTTGCGATTTGGGCTAAACGAAAAGCGCACAAATATTTGTTATCATCTAACTTAGATTTGTCTGCTCTTCGTTAAGCCCAAATTGCAATAGAATCGAAGAAAGTTGGGAATGAAAATGTGCGTATATTATAGGTTAGGAGGTTCCCGCGGCCGAGTTATTCCCACTTTTCTCCGATTCTCTCATGATTTGGGCTAAGAGACGGATTGAGGATTACAAGTTGGACAATAACAAGTATTCGACAACTCATCTCACACTTTGATTGATCAAACTTTTTATGTAAGGTGCATTTTCAAGGTCCATGGTCACGGTGCACGGTGACTGCATCGCCTTAATAAATATGTGTTATACTTCCCAAGTAGCGTACCATCAATGGGCGATCACAAATCAAATGATAGAATCTGATCTTGCGCCATATAAAATAAATGTACTGAAACGAATGTTATCAAATTCCTCTTGAAAATGACGAAAATCAGCGCGCTTTCGTGCGTGAAGAGTTTCTGGTATGTTATACTAGGGGGAAGGGGGGGCAACCCCCCTGCTCGCTCCGCTCGCCAACCCCGACAATACCTTTATGTATATCTCTGCAATGTCACGTGTACAGTGGTTTTCGGTACTAATTCTTCCTAACAGTCAGTAAATGCTATGGCAAACATGATTGATGAGATCAATTCCAATGAACTTTAACTCATTTTCTTTGTCTTTGTCCCAACTTCAAAATGCTTTCTGCAGAATTGCAGAATTCGATATTAACAGTGTTCATATCCCCTATTTTTTGGGAATAAGGGAAAAGGGAAAAGTCAGCCCAGAGAATAGGGGAAAATAGGGGAATCTACAAAATGTCATGACATACGAGTAAATCAAAGTTTTAACCTTTAGGCTGCCGGCCTGGCGCATATGTGAGCCACTTATTCTATGATCAGTTTGATTTTTTTGAAGGTGAGTATTCGATGAGATTTTTATGATGGAATGGATTTACAAGCATCGTGAGCTACTCTAAGATTTTTCCAAACCAAACAATGTATCTAAACTACCCCTAACAAGGGGGTGAAACCCCTTTAAATTTAAGAATAAAATGTCAGACTTATATCAGATTTTCCGAAACTTCTCCTGGCTAATAGTTCATGTACATTAGTGTTTCCACTGAGGTTTTCACAACAACTGCAGGTAACAATTTGGGTTCTTCACGAGCCATTTCATTACATGAATCCTATCAAAAGTCAGCAATTCTCTAATTATGAATTTTCAAATTTTCAACCCCTGATAAGGGGTAGTTTTGATATTGAGTGTTTTTTGATGATATGAATGCATGGAGAAGTGACTTGAACAGCCTATTACATCCGGAAAAGCCAGGGACTGATTTAGATGTAACTGAATGATAATCTGCAAAATTCCGAAATGTCCCACACAGCATGAGAATCTTTCAGAAGCCTTCCTGCGAGCTTTTAGGACAACCCGGGAATCTTTCAGAAAGATTTCACTGAAAGCTTCCCTCAATAAAGATATGTCCCACTTCAGACACCTTTCTGCAAGTGTAATAAAAACTCCAATTCTTCTCGATACACTCGGACTTTAATGCCAAAGTATTGTCAAACTTCAGTAAGTAGGTAGACAAAGTCATTAAACTATCAAGCCCACAATTTCATGAAAGAAACTTCGAACGTATCACTGACCTCCTGACCCTCAACAACTACCCCTTACAGTTCATAAAGAGACACATTAAAAAAAGATTACACTCCTTATCGAATCCTCTCTCTGTAACTGAAATCAAGGCCAAAAAGGACATGCTACGCTGTAAACCAAAAATTTTTCTACCGTACATACCACAGTTATCTAGACCTCTCAAGGCGTACTTCCATAACCAAGAGATAATTCCTGTTTATAGAAATTTGAGTAACTTGAAAAAATACATAAAATTGGGCAAAGACAAACTTGATGAACGTGACAATTGCGATGTCGTGTATAAAATCGACTGTCACGATTGTCCCCTGTCCTACATTGGCCAAACAAAGAGGAAACTCGGAGTACGCATCAAAGAACATATATCCGCTACGAAAAGACAAGACAAAAAATATGCCACCGCATTACATTCCATGACACACAAACATTCCCTCAACTTTGAGGACGTAAAAATCTTAGACAAAGAAACACATTGGAAAACCAGAGAGTTTTCAGAGATGCTGAATATACAATTTTTCAACAATAATATGAATAAAACAGATGACACCAGGTTCCTAAAAAACAGTTACAAAAACTGTGTTAAATTGATGAAAAACTGTCTCTTGTCAAACCAATCACACATGCCTCATAACCGTAAAAATTCAAGAAAGAGAAATCTTGCTACGGCTGTCAATTCCAGCTGACCGCTAGCGCAAGATTCTGACATTACCGACTTTTCGCCGTCCTCACATTTTCCATTTCACTGTTCAGTGCCGATCAGGTGATCGAATGATCAACACCAATGTTCATTGAGATGAGTTTTTTATCGATCGATGAGGACTAGGTTGAGTGAATTTCACTCAACCTAGTCCTCATCGATCGATAAAAAACTCATCTCAATGTGCAAAAAGAGAGGACGATCACAAATCTTCATTCAAAAAAAAACACCAATGTTCGTTCCTGGTCGCGCTCCCTTTTCATACATTCATACCAATCAGTCTCAAAAATATAGAAATTTTACAATTAGAACTACGTGAGTGAAATACCAGAAAGATTCTACCATGTGCTCTTGTCTGTGTTCACTAATTCTGTTCCATCTTTCCAGATCTCTGAGATTTTACACTCGTAAAAATACAATAGTCCCGTCGACATGAAAATCGCGGGCTCTAATTACCTTTTGACCATGTTTCCTTGGTAAGCACTATAGAAAATTATAATTTAATGGATAATTTAATGGATGAATTTCCCTAATTCACAATTGTCTCATGTATGCCTTATTGATTATAATTATTAATCTGTGATTATTGACCTGAATATTTACCTGTGATTATAATGTGATTGAATTCTGTTGCTCAGATTTTCCCTGATGAGGGGTGTTATGTACACACCCGAAACGTCGGAAATTTAAAGAAGTTTGACAATACTTTGGCATTAAAGTCCGAGTGTATCGAGGAGAATTGGAGTTTTTATTACACCGATTTTGCCAACGGACGAGGAGGATTCCAAACAAATCACATTGACCTTTCTGCAAGATTTCATGAAATATTGCCGGATATATTTCGGGAAGCTTTCAGAAACATTTCATTGAAATATTTCAGTGAAATGTTCCTGCAAGATTTCATGAAATCTCACAAAAATATATGCGTTAATGTTCTGTCTGCGGAATCCATATTTTGCTTGATAAGTTTCTTAATCATTCTAATGCGTGACTTCATCATTCTGACTCGTACTTCAACTCCATTGTGACGTTGAATCCAAAGCTCCACGTTAGATTCTTCCAGGTTTTATGAACTCTTCGATGTACGCGACACCTAACCGATAAGCCGTCCTCCTGTCTTATATACTAACCAGCATCTATTGTGAACGCTTGCGAAAAAGCCTTTACGCATCTTTAAATAATTCTCACGTATCATTTACAGACCATTATGCATAGCTGGTCCTGGATATGTTATCACACATAACAGATCATTTGATACTACCATCGAATTTTCTGATAGATAGTTTCCCAAAAACCATATAATTCATGAGAATGAAATTTGAGAACTCAAGTAAGTTATGCGACATCTATTGGGAACAGAATCTTCCAAAGAAGTATTCCTGGAAGATTCCTACAATCTTTCACTGCAATGTTTCTGGAAGATTCCCACAACCTTTCACTGCAATGTCCTTGAAAGATTCCTACAATATTTCACTGCAATGTAACTGAAAGATTCCCAGGATGTTCCACCGCAATATTTATGTGACATATCCCACAGATTCAAGTCGTTATACTCTAACAGTATAATATGTTATTACCTCGGTTGTAACGGTTTTCGGTATTAATATGCAGTACCCCGTCACATAGTTTTGCTCTGGAAGATTTTAGGGAGCTTGCGAGAATCTATCATCAATATCTCAGTGCAAGATTCCTGGGAGATTACCTGTGGAATGTTCCCAAGAAATATGTACGGAATCAGTCAGAGAGCTTCCACAAACCTATTATTATGATGGCTTTATTTATATGCGACGACTCGTGATTAGTCTAAATTCAAAAGAGATTTAAACAAGTTAGGAATTCAATGAGCCTATATCACAGAGGAGGCTTCTAAATCTTCCAGGAATACTTCAGTGAATTGTTCCAAGAAATCTTCCAGAGAGCTTTCGTGAATCTTTCAGAAATATTTCAGTGCAAGGTTTTCGAAAGATTGGGTGTAAGATTCTTCGAAATATTTACGGGAACCTCCGGAAAGCTTTCTCTGAAATAATGCCACAGAACATTTTGAAATATCACCTGCAATATCCCTGCAAGATTCCTGGGAGATTGCAATAAAATATTTCATTGATCTCAATATCGTACAAAAATTTCGCGGAAATTCTTCCTAAGAATATTGCATTGAAATCCTCCAGAAAGCTTTCGTAAAGATTTCAACAATATTTCTAGTGCAACGTTTCTGAAAGATAACCGGTGGAATAATTCCTAGGAATATTTTTGGAATCTTTTAGAAGGTATTCAGAAATTTTTCAATTTCATCAGGTGCAATTGAGTGGCAGAGAGGTTACTTATAGAAGAATTCCTTGAAATGCTCCCGAAATCTATTGATCCAATGAAAACCAGAATCAATAGTACATTACACGTTGAGTGCTGGAAAAATGTTTCCGCACGAGACGCGTATGCAGTTTTATACGTCTGTACGCAGAAACAGCTTGTTTCCAGGCCTCCTCGCGTAGCGAGGAGGCCTAGAAACACGCTGTCTCTACGTATGGACGTATGAATTGATTTTCCGAGCTCAATCTAAAGTGGTAAGTTTCATATCGTGAGTTAGAAGGATAACTCACAGCCACGAAGTGCTCCATATAGAGTATCAGGACGCGGTGAGTTATGGAAATCCATCATAGGATTTTTGAAGATTTCCCAGCCTAAAAGAACTGCAATCACGATGTTATTTGAAACTGGTCTCAAAATGTAGCCTTCCGTAGAAGCTAGCAAACTCTCCAGAAAATTTTGGGGCCTCGTCCTGATGGAATATTATACTCAATATCGGTGAAACATTTCCAGGAGATTCTCCCCATAGCAGTGAAACGTCACAAGAGGCTTCCGTAACTCTTCCAAAACTTCTCCCCAAAATATTGCACTTACATCTTTCAGAAAGCTTCCGATAATCCTTCAGGAATATTTCAGTGAACTGTTTCAAGGAATCTTTCAAAAAGCTTTCCTGAATCTTTCAGAAATATTCCAGTGCAAGGTTACTGAAAGATTGAGTGTGAGATTCTTTGAAATATCTACGGGAGTTTCCGGGATGCTTTCTCTGAAATATTGCCACGGAACATTTTGAAATATCTCCTGCAATATCCCTGCAAGATTCCCGGGAGATTCCCCGGTGGGGACGGCAAAGCGAAACAAAACTGTACACTAAAAAAAATGCACATGCGACGGAAATCGAACGTTCAGCCGGAGCGGCGAATTCGAATACTGCGAGTGCAGAAACTAATGAATATTGTTGACACAGAAGGTTGCACAGAAGAGGAACTTGAGCACGTGCGACGTTTGCTGAGCATAAATTCATGGAGTTTTGCCCTAGATGGCGAGCCCCTTACATCAACTCATCTGATCGAACATAAGATTAAATTGAGAACGGATGAACCTATCAAATGTAAGGAGTATAGAGTACCCTGTAAATTGCAAAAAATTATGCAAGCGGAAATTGATGAATTATTAAAAATGGGTATTATTCGTCCATCTAGATCTCCCTACTCAGCAAACTGTTGGATCGTGCCCAAGCCTCCCGATAAAGATGGTAATAAGAGATGGCGATTCGTATCAGATTTCCGAAAACTGAACGAACAAACCATCGGAAGTTGCCAACCTATCCCTTCAACACCCGATATTTTAGAGAGACTCGCGGGAGCAAAATATATAACCGTTTGCGACCTCAAAAGTGGGTTTTTCAAGGTGGAAATGGACGAGGAAAGCGCGCAGTATACTGCATTTTCCGGGATCAATGGGCATTATGAGTATTCGAAAATGGCGATGGGGCTCCAAGGGAGTCCCGACACATTTATGGGAATGATGTATCTCGCGTTTTCCGGTCTAACACCAGAGGAAGTTCTGATTTATTTAGACGATATGATGATTTTGGCGAATTCATGAGAAGATCATAAGAAAAATTCAGGAATTTTATGGATAGAATCACGGAAGCCAATATAACCATCGAGCCAAAGAAATGCCAGTTCCTAAAAAGAGAGGCACGAGTTCTCGGACATATAGTCGGGAATGGACAGCTCAAACCAAACCCAGACAAGATAGAGGCATGTCGGAAATACCCAGCGCCTACGACAGTACGAAAACCAAGAGAATTTCTCGGATTTGTCGGTTACTGTAGGAGGTTCATTAACAAATTCGCGGAAATTGCATACCCCCTCACTCAGCTCACGCAAAATGGTACCAAATGGGAATGGGGCCCAGAACAGCAGAAAGCTTTTGAAACTTTACGAAATGCCCTTTGCAGCGATTCAATTCTAACAGCACCTGATTTTTCAAAAAGGTTCTATGTGCACACAGATGCAAGCGACCATTCGGTAGGAGCAATTCTCACCGAAGGGGAGCCTGGAAAAGACAGGCCGATCTGCTACGCGTCTAGAAAAATGAAAGGCTCTCAGCTAAAGTACCCGGCATACCACAAGGAACTATTGGCCGTATGCTTCGCGATAGATCAGTTCAGACCTTATCTATGGGGTCGCCATCTCATTGTTTACACCGATCATGAACCTCTGAAGCATTTTCACACCTCGGAGAAGGTAGATTTGAAATTTAACAGGCTCAAAGCCGAACTCCAAGGTTATGACTTTGAAATCAAATTCCGCAAGGGCAAAGACAACATAGTAGATGCTGTATCTCGCAATCCGATACTCCGTGAAGGCGAGATAGATTTATCCGAGAAAACACGCGAAGAACTCTACATTATCGCGAACCAGCAAGAGCGAGCAGACCCGACTTGTAGAGAAGATAATCCCCCAGGTCGCATTCTTATGCTAACGTCACTCGTTCCGAACGATGTCGATGAATCATCAGACTCGAACTGGTTCGAATGGGATGAGGGTAACACGGAAAATGATAGTTCCGAGGAGACCCCTTTTCACATTCTTGCCATGAGAGCAGTAAAAAAAATAGGATCGATGGGGTACGAAAATCTAAACAAATAAGGTCTGATTCTCAAGAATCAGAATCGGATAGAGTGAAGAAGAAAATATGCGAGGGAATTTAAGAGAATAGCGGAAGTTTAGATGATGGGGATTGGGTAGATACAAAACGGGGGTGCATGAGGGTGAAGCGATCGAAAAATCGGTCTCCGGAGCGCGAAATCCATGACACGAGTCGTAGCGGATCAGAGATCCTGAGTCAACTAAAACTCGATGCCAAGCTCGCGCACATGCGTAAAGAATCTAACTGGAGGAAAGCTATAGGTGCGTGTAGCACGCCAGATAGACGTCATCCATGCTGCATGCAGGCAGGGCAGCTACCGCTGCGCCAAATGGCACTATACCAGGTGCAGCAGTCGTTTGAACCAACGCCGACACACGACGCGGGGGGTGGAAACACAACCGGCACACCGGAGATCCAGGCGGGTTCAGAAGAGTCCGCCCCGCAACATCCAACATCAGCACCGATGAGCACCGCATCGCCAGCAGCACCTATGGATGAGTTACAAAATATTAATTATTTGAATGAAAAATCCACCTCTCAATTGAATCGAGATTTGCATGCACGTATGAGTCAGAGTGAGTGCGGTAGATTAGACTTAGAGCCAGATCCGTCCGTCCGACTGAGGGAAACTCGGGAATTGACTGGGACAGCTCGTCTTCCGGGTATCTTGCAACGCGATAAGAAACTACACTGGAAACAAACGATTCGGGAGGGCAAAGATGTCACAATGCTAGACATCCGCGACGCAAGCACGGATGTATCAGACGACGCGATCTCGGGGGACGACACGGAACACGAGAGCGACGGGAGTCAGCATTATGAATACGATGAGCTTCCAATTACACATGGAGCGCCCGCAAACACCGAGCCACCCGTTAGCGGGCCCATGTTCACGTCACACGAGCGCGAGGCAGCCGAACCAGTTTCGACAAAACCCGAACAGGTGCCGAGGGACTTGAATGAAAATTCGGATAGAATGGACGATTTTGACTTTCCCATGAATTACGTTATGAAAACGCAGTGGGCGGAACCACATTTAGAGTTCTTCCACGAAACAGATATCCCGACACAACCCACAGGGAACTGCTTATTTTATTCGCTTATCATAACCTGTAACCTCAACATAGACCCTCTCACTCTGCGCAGAACACTCAGAAACTCAAGCCATATTGAATCTTGTGCAATACCTGCAGATGCTAAAAGAATACTCGAGTCAGACAACGAATACGGGGATGACAACTGTATACAAGTCTTTGCACGCGAATACGGCGCGAGAATCTGCGTACACAATCAAAAACCGAATGGTTCGATAGAATTTTACCATTTCTGGGAACACGGTTCAGGCGCCGTTATTCATTTGCACTTGGACGAAGCACAACGACACTACACGCCTCTCATCCCATTGACAAATGGGAGAACATCAAATCTGAATCGCGATGGGGCAGAAACTCAAAACAAGGGTGAAGCATCTGTCAGCGGCGACGAAGTCAACAGAAACGTGGGATCACGAGTAGAATCAGATAGCTCTTCCGCTGATGAGGCAGTAGCAGATTTACAACAACGACCGCGCTCACACACAAACGCGTTCGAAAAATGCCTGGTCAGCAACGCTCGTCCACCTCGTGACAAACCTCCTTGGGCTATCCCAAAAGGGGAAGAACCTGCACCGTTTGCGAGAATAAAGTCGGTCAACGATCACCCATTCAAATACCGGGGGAATCTCGTATACATCATGAGCGCATCACTATTCTTACAATCAGAAGCTATACAGTTATTGATCGAACGAAATTTCTTGGATCCAAAAAGGTTTGAAAACGCTAACTTTTCGGTCGGTGAGGTCGAATGGTCGAAATGCAAGGACATCAATCTGCTAGGCTTGTTTATGCTAAATCACGTCGACGACCCGGTTCTACAAATAAACATGAAGAAGTGTCTGAAAACTCTGAAAAATTTTATATTGACAAAGCAAATTAAAACCTTGGGAATTGTACGAGACTCGACGTTCTTATCAACGCAAAAATGGTCCAGATTTGTGGAAATTTTCAACGAAATATTCGAAGGTTCGCCCTTGGTGGCGGTAATATTCCATGATAATATCCCCATACCTCCTACTGAAGATAGATATAGGTTGATGCAAGAGTTCCATGTCTCGGCTATGGGAGCTCATAGAGGCATAAACAAGACTTTCAGAAAAATCGCTGACTAATATTACTGAAAACACATGCGCCCAGAAATCCACAAATTTGTAGAGGCTTGTCGTGACTGCGCGATTAACGAATTGGTTCGAATAAAAACGAGACTACCATCAGCAATAACGGATACACCAATTCGACCATTTGATAAAATTTCGATGGATTTTTATGGACCTCTAGAAGAAACTACAAATGGCTATCGATACGTCCTTACTATTCAGGATTGTCTCACGAAGTTCATTGTTCTCATTCCAGTCAAACAAGCCACGGCAGAAGAAACGGCCAAAGCCTTGACATTCAGCTTTATCGCGTATCACGGGACCCCAGGGGCAGTACTGACGGACCTAGGATCTCACTTCATCAATAGACTTATGCAACAGTTCTGTAAAATTTTCCGTATGAAATCATTTCGAACTACTCAATACCACCCTCAAAGAAATGGA
Organism: Eretmocerus hayati; assembly: GCA_029851415.1. Classification (NCBI taxonomy): domain Eukaryota; kingdom Metazoa; phylum Arthropoda; class Insecta; order Hymenoptera; family Aphelinidae; genus Eretmocerus; species Eretmocerus hayati. The sequence goes on from CM056744.1 coordinate 49,460,128, forward strand.
GCCATAGGAAGAATGCACCATACACTAACTGAATACACAAAATCATTCATAGACAAACACAACGAGTGGGACATATTACTACCCCTGTGCATGCATGCCTATAATGGGACCATCCACGACAGTTCAGGATATACCCCCCACCACCTCGTGTTTGGGCATAAGGCACGAACGCCATCAAGTTTTCCACCGCGGGAAGAGCTCGTAACATATGACGAATATCTTCAAGATTTGACCAAGAACTTGTCAGAGATCCAGAGACTAGCAATTCTTAACCTGATCCAAAGCAAATATAAATCCAAGTACTTTTTCGATCGTAGACTACACACAACCCACTTTAGGGAGGGTGAGAAAGTTGCCCTATTGAAGGAGAAGAAGAGAGAAAAATTTGATGAAGAGTACGAGAGTGTATACGAAATAATCGGAATCGACTATGAAAAGGAGAACGTTAAAATCCAAAACGAGAGAAAAACGAAAATAGTTCATATTGACAAGATAAAAAGGGTATGTTCTTTGAGAGCACCTCCACCGAAGGAGGACGAGCCGTAAAATCCGGATTGAGAGAGTCAATCGTGTATAACAAAATAAGTGGAGATATCAATCACGTTTTACTGATTTGAAATGAAAAATATACTTAGAGGCCGGTGCCAAATGACAATCTTCCTCGATACATCAAGGGATTGGACGACACACCAGGAGTCGTTGTGGAGAACATAGCGCCCTTATCAACAACATCAATTGACTGGAAAATAATCCAGAAGTTGGATCTCGACAGGTTCAGCAGAACGGGCAAAACCTTGGAAGAGGCGTGGCAATCCATCACAAAGCTGTGTGACCATTCAGAGTCCAAATCACATCTGGCAAACTTGCATCTCCAACCGAACGAATCGAGGACGGATGTCAGGCGGATCCTAGACCTGTTGAAACAAAATAGAATCAGTAAGGGTAATCGAACGCGCAGGTCTTTACTCCCATTCATTGGAGCAGGTAGTAAGTACTCATTTGGTACCCTCGATGAGGATACCGAAGAAGAAATCAAAGGAATAATAGAAATTCAATCAAGTGATACTAGAAAAGTTGCAAAACTGCTTGCAAATCAGACAGAAATCATCGAAATCGAACTTGGAAAGAATTCGGAAAAATTACAGAGACTAGAAACAACAACCGATCACCTGAGGGCCGAAGTCCAGGATATAAAATCGGTGGTGGTTCTGCACAATGCAGTTGAGCTCCGGAGGAAAATATCCTAATCTTCAAAATCGATACAAATATGCTGATTGAAATTCTCACCTTTGCCATACAGGGAAGCGTCCATCCCAGGCTGCTGTCTCCGGAAATAATTCAGAATACCAAATCCTTGGTCGAGAACGCTGTTTCCGACGCTGCTTTCCCCCAAGCGGAGGATGGCGAGCCGATGATAGACCTAGGGAAAATCACAGACGTTTCAGTCTCAACAATCAACAGAAATTTAGTTTACATCATCACCATCCTACTATTAGATTTGGCCGACTACACGTTATACAAAGCTCACCTGTTCCAGTGAAACAAAATTTCCAGAACTCATCATTGAACATCTTTGCTTATATATGGCCAAGGTGGCATTATTTTGCAATCGAGGCCAAAACCAATAAATATATCTCACTGCACCAGAATGATCTCGATAGATGCGAACACCTCAAGGACCTGCTGATCGGCAGAGATACGGCATCAGCTCGAGAAATCCCACCTTCAGCCCCATGCGAAATGATTATTGCTCTTAATCAAAATATTAGAGATATTTCTAGATGCGTTGTGCGACTCATCAAAGTTCATGAGACATTCTGGATGAAACTGCACGAACCCAACTCTTGGATATACTCAACCAACGAAGAAGAACAAATTTTTATACAGTGTCGCAGGAGCGAACACACCGCCTCAACAATAAAAGGGACTGGGATCGTAAAGCTTTTACCAGGCTGCACAGCAATCACACGCAACGCACGTTTATTAGCATCTAAAGAAATCTCATTAAATACCGCATCGATAATTTTTCAGAATTACGAGTTGAACATACCCTATATCATCCAGACTACCAATAGCAGCACTAGGGATGTACACTAAATCAACCAAATTCTAGAATCAGAGGTGCTGGAGGATAACCAATCACCGACGCTGACCCAGGCCAACGCCCTTAAGATAGGAAAGAGCCTGAAAGAAATCATCACCAAAGCCAGAAACATTGGGAAGTACAAGTCCATCGCGAGTAGAGTGAGGAAGATAGAAAACAGGTTACCCATTATAGGCGCAGCAACGGTCGGTATCCTCGGATTATCACTATTTATTCGGAAAATTCTTACCACAATGGGCATTTTACCAATTATTTACCGACTTGCACTTATTTTGTTATGCGCTAAAAACGAAGAAGATGAGGGACGGGAAGACGTCCTATCTCCCTTGAACATACAGACGGCAGAAAGGACTCACATACGACGAGACAAGAGCCGCCATCAAACCAAAATGAGCAAACGAATTCCCCACACACGAGAAGGCCAACAGTCACGCAAAGTGTCACAACAACACGAGGGAAAATCGAGCAGCAGAACAACGGGCGTGTGAAGACCGAAGAAATCACCACTGAAGATGATGTAGACAGTAAGCTATAGATTGTAAGATTATAAGATAATAAGGTATTAGAATATTACATAATTTTAGTCGAAATCATTGAACGCTGGACAACATTTCATCTGTTCATGCCTCAAAAATTTCTCGCACTATCACACGGAATAGCGTGAAAATTTTTGAGCCATTCATATAATCAAAGAAATCTTAAAATTGTGTCATGTCTCGAGAATTCCCCGCACCATCACACGGAACAGCGTGAAATTTTCGAGCCATTCGTTCAAGCAAGATCGAGAACTCACTCAGATCATAAAGAAATATTGACGGAAGCACAAGGCAATAGCTTAGGATAGGGTTCTGCGCGCATACGGCACAAATTCACAACCATTCCATTTTGCCCCACCCCTCCTCCTTTCCTAGACAACACTGTGATTAACCCATACCAGGCCAGTCTGACCAGGGGCCCAGTCATCTGAACAAATATCTCGCAGGTACACGAAATTCACCCCTTCTCTTCACTAGAGAATTTCCGAAATCTCATGCATAAACATTAGAATGTAAGAGCTTCACGCTCAGGGAAAATTTCAACCCGGAAAAGAAAAAAAAATCCATCAGCGAAACCACCCCCATCCCTACCACCCCTGTCCACCAGAACCACCCCCTATCCCCAACAAACCCATACACCGGAGAAACTCGAATCGCCCCGCACACCCCCCCTCCTATCAATTGAAACCATCTGAACGAGATCAGAGACCATCAATCATACTCCCTACAGACCTGCAACCCGCCATACCATTGACTAATTATATTTGAATGAGCTGTATATATATATATATATATATATATATATATATATATATATATGTGAACCGAACCTCAAAAGTTGCACTAGTTGTGAATCTTATAATAGTCATGCGCTAGAATGGAATATATCTGAGATCGCTTATAGAAAGAATGAACCCATCACTAATATTGTAAATTTTCAGGGTTTCGTGAACGGAGGAAAGACTACCATTCACCACACACGATCATCCACATACATACACACGCGATTCACGAAAATAACTGGTCTGGAAGAGTACAGAAAGTCGACTCCACGCCGACGGACAACTTTACCGTCGGACGCTCAATAGAGCAAATTCATGCTTGAGAAAGAGAGAAAGGCGACTACTCACCTAGAAGAGTCGACGACGACGAGGATCAGGAACGCAGGCAGCTTTCTACCCGCTCGACCAGGGAGAAATGATCAACCAAAACACCAACACAGGATACACTATACACTATACACTATAACTATACATTATCACACAGCTCTTGGGAAAACCTAATCACAATTTGGAAAAATCTAGAAACAATCTCGGAATATGCGCAGGGTCGCGATTTCCACGATCTCGACGAGCAGACTGAGGCAAAAGAGCTACGAATGCAGCTCTGGGACTGACCAAAGATGAGGAGAAAGAGAGAGAAAGCCCTAAGGAATGCAGAGACAACACTTCGTTATCGCACTTGGTACGAGAAGTTACCATCAAATGGCTGGGATCTCAAATGGATAAGCCAACGTACATTAACGATACATTCACTCACTCAAATCACATGCATATACACACATGTTTCTCCTCATATCACCATGAAACCCATAGAAAATACATCGAGACCTAGCTGTAAAAATATAGAGATAGATCAAGGATATGAATCTCGAAAGATAGATATAAGATTCATGGATAACGAATGGTTATGCATATGAAATAATGCACTATAAAAATCTAACTTTACAGGTAATTTAATTACAGGTGGATATTCATATATATACACATATTCAAGGGGAAAACCAACGATTGTATGTATGAAGAGATCAGCCAAGGGCATGAATTTATATCATGAATACGCAAATTCAATGGAGAAAAATGAATTAAGGGCGGATATCCATATATACCCGAAAGAAGAACCGATCATTTGTGAAGAATAATGGAAATGAGATGGGGCTATATATAAAATGAATACATGAATTCAATGAAAATATACATATGTAACAATACACGCATAACACAAACGGAGCATCGTTGAGGCCAACGATGTCCCGCATATCACACGTGTAACGATAGTGCATATGTATGCACATTTGCACGATCGTTCGTTCGGCTTCACAACAGTGCGATGAACCTCGAAAGGCGCATCGCCCGAGTTGTAAGTTGCCGAATTTGCACATTTTGGTCAGGCACGATGCGGCGGACCGTGGCAATATAAGCCATAGCCCGCTAGACAACCAAGCACTCCACTCATACACAACTCACTTGTTATTCTGAATATACATTTGATCTCAACATCGATACTGTATTATTCTATCGAACTTTCCCACCCGAACCTACGTCACACTAGTCCGAAATGGGATCATCACTATCTCCCCAGATGGAGTATCAATTCAGATTATGATATGAAAATTCGAGTGCCTGTATCAGTTTTAATCTTCACAGGTAAACAAACTCAGTTTTCACGCTCGGATACTGTTGATAGATGGAACAGTCATGAGCGTTTCTGCGGTATAAGATGATAAGGGGCCGGCGGTCTGATATTTTTCGTTTGAATTTGCGAAATTCTTATCGGACCGATAGGAATAAGGGAGATAAGGGAAAAAATCTGACTTGAGGGAGAAAAAAAGGGAAACTGAAATTATAGGGGAGAAAGGGGAATAGGGGAATGGCTATGAGGACTGTATTAAGCTAATTCTACGCCCATATTACTAGAAAGAGTGCATTGTTCCTAATTTGCCCCCATAGTCTTTTTCCAAACTCGTTCTTCATTCCATTCAAATACATCAATCTCATTCAAGAAATTCAAAAGAGGGTAGAAATTCTACAAAATGAGCTAAAATACATCTTATTTGGAGGTCTGGGAGCCGAAATATCCCAATTTCATGAAAAACCCGTATAATATCATGGAAATAGGCCTCTTTCCACGTGGGAGCAAATCAAGAACACACTGTCAAACACTCGCATAAAATTTTTCTTTGCAAAAACTGAGATAGCTCAGCTCTAATTCGTTGATAGCTCATTTGAAAGGCCTTGGAATAACCCTGGTAGAAATGTCCAACATTTTTTGCCCATTACTTGTCCGTTTCCAATGGAGTACCGGACATCTAATGCCCATTTGGAACGGGCTACAAACGGACTCAATGTAACGGTTTTTAAGGCTTTTTTTCGGCATTTCCAACTTATTGAACATTTTTTTTACATTTTTCGGGCATTTACTGGGCTACTAAAATGCTGTCTGCTTGATGTTACTGAGAATGATAAGTGATTTCTCGGCATCAAAATATCACCAAAAAAAATCATCTACCTATTGTTGATTGGTGCAAATGATTTTAATTGGATTTAACGCTATAATTGATTGGAGAGAATTCATATTTGTTAGATTTATAAATTTATGAAATTCCGCCGTGAGTGGGGATCGAACCGGAACCTTCCGCGTGAGAGTCCAAGCCGTTGTTCATTGCTCTAAAACGTGTTGCTCGGAGCAGACTCAAATTACTAACTTAGGATGTGCTCTCAGAAGAAATATAGCTGATGGCATTTATAGCTCTTCTCCTCTACAATTAGAGGAATTAAGGAATTCTAATATCTTTCGATTTTCAATGATTACATACACTGTAAACAATTTCTGCTTGAATATTCAAGAAAGTGTTCTTGAAGCTTTTTCCAAGTCGATGCTTGAATTTTTTCATGTACATCTAATTGAAAATTCAAGTTTTTTCTTGAATTTTCAATCGAATCTTCTTGAACATAGTTTCGTAGGCATTAGTAAAATTTTCAAGAGAATATTCTTGAAATTCAAGAATGTGTTTGAATGTGTTTGAATTTACAAGACTGCTTGAGCATTCAACTCCGTCAAAACTCTAAAGATTTATCCGTTATCAGAACTCTAAAGGAAAAAGATCATTCGAATTTGAAATTTGATCTCAGAATGATGAAATACACTATGAAAAACGATCTCACTGATATTCTAGGTTATAAGACCACCAACATAAAAATTAATCCATCAAATGTCCATTAAATGCCCGGAAAATGTTCTGGATTGCTCACCTTCCAACGACATTCATCACGGGCATTTAATGGCTCAAATATGCCCTTGGATATTTGGGGTTAGATCGAATATTGTTATATCTACACACTAATGCCCGTAAAACGCCCAATTCTTGGCCGATTATCACCACAGCATCTTTAGTCCGTTAAATATGTACATAAAATGCGACGGAGAACATTTCCAATGTTGAACTTTTCTACCAGGGAAGCTTCAAACAAAATAAGCTAAGGTACATTGGAAAATATAGGGATGAATTGAAATGGCGAGCAGGAAAAAATTGTGGGGACAAATTAGGCACACTTACCTTATATATAAGTTTCTGTCGGTCTCTAAAAACGCGAAAAAAATAGAAATACTCTTCCCGCGGAGAGCCACTCATACATATGCTCTGAAGAATGATTCGCGAATATATACGAGAGGGTTTATATATGCCAAAATTACTTCAAAATTGCACTCTTACTTCGAGGGTCGTTTGCTCCAAAGCGCTTCGCAAAGCGCACAATTGATTTGCTCCGATGCTCCGATACTGCACACGGCAAGCATTGAAGCAACGACACTTGCAAGATCATGCAGGATAGTCAGCCAAAGTCAACTGCAAACTGACCGCATATCCCACAGAGTACACCACACAGGTGCATACAGCTACAAGGTAAGGCTTATTGACTTATATAGTCGATAAGCCTTACCTGCGAATTTTCAGCTGAGGGCAGGGGGGGGGGGGGATTCGGTGCCCGCGCCGATTCTGTCGCAAATTTTCCGCGCCGCGGTCTCTTATAGTCCGCTTACCGAGTCGCTTGCTATAATTCAGATTCAAAATTAATTCAGATAAAGACTTTTGAGGGGTGAATCTCATGTAAAATCTTGAGCTGAATTCGACTCTGAATCGACCCGGGACGAGAAATGCCCCTGAAAAAAATGGCGGCGAGTCAAAGTTCGAAAAACCATGTTTTCCGCGATTATTTCAAGAACTACGGGTCGGACGTGAAGAAAGTTTGATTCAAAATTAAAGATCTTTCCAAAACAAACATTTTGAGCTCTTGCGGAAGTAAATGCGATCAAAATTGAACGAGCTAGAGCGAGCGAAAGTTTTGGCGTGGAATCGTGCCCGCGTGGCCCTGTATCACCACCACTATATCTATATTTATTCGCGCATTGGCCCTAGTAAGGTGCCCTAATGGTAAGACTTTCACTCGTTCTAGCTCGTTCAAATTTGATCGCATTTACTTTCGCAAAAGCTCAAAATGTTTGTTTTGAAAAGATTTTCAATTTTGAATCTAATTTTCTCCACGTCCGACCCGTAGTTCTTGAAATTATCGGGTCGATTCAGATTCGGATTCAGCACAAGATTTCACATAAGATTCACCCCTCAAAATTCTTTATCTGAATTAATTTTGAATCTCAATTATAGCAAGCGGACTATTGATCCCTCTCGGTCTCTCGGTGTCTCTCGAGCGAGCGGAGTGTCTGTTTGGGTCTCACTTGACTTCTCTGTGTCTCTCTCATTCAAAGTTTCTGTGATGTCTCTCGGGGTATGCCGATTGTCTCCCGCGGTCTCTTTTTGTTTCCCGTTGTATCTTTCTCATTTCTGGTGAGACGCGAGCAAATCGCCCCTCGGATGCAACGGGTGTATCAGGCCGTCGGTTGCTGTGGCGTCGTGAATACGAAAATAGCATTTTTGGTGTTGATCGGCTTATTAACAGTTAGACGAGAGACTTTCATTCTGACTAAATTAGACAGGAAATTGATCAAATCTTCTGTGGTGTGCGAATCACTCTCGAGTCAGCCTGTTGCGCTAATCAGAAGCAACTGATGAGCATCAGTTGTGCTTCTTCTTTATTAAGGAGTGTAACGTGATTCTTCACCGGGAATCGACATTCGGACCGTAAATTAGCCGGTTCAATTGATTCAATGATCAGTTTCATTTGAAATCTAACGGTAAGTAATGCTGATTGCGAGCAGTGTCACTATCGAGTCGTTATGGATTTTGGCCAATGTATTCAATTTGAGCACAGTCTAGCTGTGGCGAGCTCCACTTTTTAATAGCTTTTCATTGAAGCTGATGTTGTGATCTTCCTCGCGTGAGTGCGGGAGATCAGCGTTGTCGAGGTGAGTGAATGCAGTCAATACTCGCGTAAGCAACGAGTTCCATATCAAGACTCACAGTTTCTCGTGTGAGTTCAGTTGGAAATGCTTGCGTCAACAAGAAATTTTCTACTTTTCGTTACTATCTCAAACACGAGCTTTGCGCACGCTGAGGTCAGAATTACTTGGAGTCAGAATTTCTCTCTGCAAATAACGTTGAGATGACCCGCGTGCGCAGGCAACTCATATTCCATAGAAATTTGCAGCTTGCGTACGCTGAATTTGAATAGCGCCTTGTGCGCGATCGGCATCTCATCTTCTTTAGCCTCGCGTACGCGAATATGTATCCCACTCACGCGAGGATAACCATTTGATGCGGAGGATTCCTTGTCTGATTCGCGTACGCTAACGTAATGTTGACTCGCGTCCGCGAGCATCTCATATTCTCGAGAATTTCGGAGCTCGCATACGCTCAGTTTGGGAAACATCGTGTGTGCGATCGGCATATTCTTCTCTTCTGCCTCGCGTACGCGAATATGTACCCCACTCGCGCGAGAATACCCATGTGGTGCGATAGACATCTCAGTTGATTTGTGTACGTTATCGTGAAGCCGCCTCGCGTGCAGGAGCAATCCGAGACTTGCGTCCTCGATGGGAAATCGACTCGCGTGCGCAAAAACGAGGATGCCTCGCGTGCGCAAGCAATCTGAGAATCGCACACTTGAACGTAAGGATGACTCGCGTGCGCGGGCAATTTATACTCCCAAGGAATTTGGAGCTCGCGCACGCTGAATTTCGATAGCGTCCAGTGCGCTTTCGGCATCTCCTCTTCTCTAGCCTCACATACGAGATTATGCATCTCAATCTCTCGAGGATAACCATGTGATGCGGTGGACTCCTCGTCTGATTGGCGTACGCGAATGTGTAGTTGACCCGCATGCGCGAGCGGCTCATATTCTCAAAGAATTCGGAGCTCGCGTACGCTGAGTTTGGATAACATCTCATGTGCGATCGGCATCTTTTCTTCTCCTGCCTCGCGTTCGCGAATATGTACCCCACTCGCGCGAGATTACCCGTGTGGTGCCATAGACATCTCAGTTGATTCGTGTACGTAATCGTCAAGATGCCTCCCGTGCATGAGCAATTCGAGACTTGCGTCCTCGATGGAAAGTCGACTCGCGTGCGCGAATCCGGGGATGCCTCGCGTGCGCAAGCAATCCAAGACTCGCACACGCGAACGTGGGGATGACTCGCGTGCGCGGGCAATCCATACTCTCAAGGAATTTGGAGCTCGCGTACGCTGAATTTCGATAGCGTCCTGTGCGCTATCGGCATCTCCTCTTCTTTAGCCTCGCATACGGAAATATGTATCTCACTCGCGCGAGCATAACCATGTGATGCGGTGGACTCCTCGTCTGATTCGCGTACGCGAATGTAAAGCTGACTCGCGTGCGCGAGTGACTCATTTTTTCAAGAAATTCGGACCTCGCGTCAGCTAAAATTGCATAAAATTTTGTGTGCGATCGGCATCCTCTCTTCTTCTGCCTTGCGTATGCAAATATGTACCGCACTCGCGCGAGTTTACCCATGTGGTGCGAAGACATCTCAGTTGATTCGCAAACGTAATCGTAAAGATGCCTCGCGTGCATGAGCGATCCGAGACTCGCGTACGCGATGGAAAGTTGACTCGCGTGAGCTTATTTGTTCAACATCTTGCGCGGTTTCGGCATTCCCTCCTCATCAGCCACGCGTGCGCTAAAATGTGTCTTTCTCGCGCGTGAACACCCATGCAGCGTGATAGACATCTCAGTTGATTTGCGTCCATAAACGTAATGATACCCATCGTACGCGATGAGAATACGTTTTTCTATGAAATCTCAGTGTCACGGATGCTATTCTGCGTATCATGAATCGCGTTCGCTAATTCGATTCTCCTCCGCGCCCGCTGGCCTTATCCCTGAATGCATAGATTCGCCCACGTTGCGATGTGTCTCATCGATGCGAGGACTTCTTTCTTGAGCTGCAGAGCATTTCTTGGACGATTCGCGTGCGCGAGAGCGAGGTGCCTCGCGTACGAGATGAATGTGGATTCCAAAGCAATACAAAATTCACGTGTGCTATTCTGCAGATCAGTCTCGTATTAGTTCCTGCTCGTCGTCTCCAGCAATACTCTCGGTTATCTAGGGATTGAGGAGCCGAAGACGATGCATGTACGAGAACTTGGGTTCGGGATTGAATGATTTGATCATCACTACGATGACATATTGTTATCGAAGAAGAAATATTCTTCAAATCATCACTCATTCATGAGAGTGATGAGGGTTAATCATACATTAGAATTGAAATGTAAGGGTTGACATTTGAGACTGTGCATCGAAGCCTTTGTAGTTTAAGTACACAAGTACAATCATATCACACGGATAACTGGAGTAAATTATCATATGCATAAAAGGTAATACTTAATCAAATTCCTTATCCTGTTCAATGTTTAATAGGAAGGGAGTTTGATTATCAAAATCTATAATCAGAGTTCGTTTCCTGATAAACAAAATGTTATTTGGATAGGAAAAGTGGATAAATCAAGAGTTAGAGAAATTGAAAATTCGAATTTGATTCCATTTTTATCAATCATGGGAGGCAGACAGAGGTAGATCTCGAAATAAACAGTGCGTGCGGGTTTTATATCCCAAAAAAGCTCACGTGACTTTTCGGATAATAGGGATTTACCCTGAAATCAATATCGAAGTCATCATGACCGTTCTAGTCCATTAATCTGTGCTTTGAGGCTGAATAACTCCAGATGAATTAGCATGGTGCCGTGAAGAAAAGGAGAAAGAAGTTAAGTTCTGTGCACTATTACTCAATAGAATGAGCATTTCCTTCAGAAAAAGCATTAGAAATTTCGCACATCGAGCTCAGAATTCTTTTGGATAGCCATTTTCTGGAATATGTGAGCTTCATACAGTACCCATCGGAATATAAGGAGTACCGATACTTTCGCGGAAACAGTGATAACTCTGGAGCCCCTCGGTCTACAGAAATTTTTCAAAAAGCATTTGAAATATGAAAAAACTATCAATCAATTACACTTTGAATTTTCGTTTCGACCCAAGATTCATCGTTCAAATTGGCTGCGAAGAATGAAAAAATTCCCAACCCAGATAATCATCGACCATTCATCGGGAAATCATGATAGTCCAAAGTTATGATCAAAATACGGTAGCACAATCTCGATTTTGGGTCTCTTGGAAAAATCACGAATATAGGGCGTTGGTGAGCTACAAAAATTTCTTCGGGCCTCGAAACTGTGGGATTCCAAAACGAGATGAATAGTATGAGAATTTTTTGAAAATGGTTGCAGGAACGTGCTGAGTTGACGTGGACGCACTCAGTTATCAACTTCCCGAGCCCAGCAAAAGTCCGACGGTCCGATAGTCTCTCCAGCCATTCAAAGCGTGTATTTCCTCTACTACTCCATTGAATTAACTTCAACAAGGGGTTATTTTGAGAGGAATTAGGGGGACTGTCGACTAAATATGTAGTAAATTATGCACCGATGCCAGGTTAGGCTGCTGTAGCAAGGGAATCAATTTTTCCCGACTGTAACGAGGGGAAAAGATTCCTTATCCCCCAAAATGGACCGACGAGCGAGGTGCGTATACTATTTTCTGGAATCAGGGCGACTAAACGCCAATTTTTTGATCCGTGCCGGGAAGAAAAATGCACTGTAAAAACGTGCTTATTTTTAAGCAAATTTTCCAGCTACAGTGGTTGAATAGAAGAAAGCGTGGTTGAAATTCAGCCGACATGAATAAAACTCAATAACTGTAACTAAATGAGGACGACCGGGAAAATTGATTCTTTGTAGCTTTGATAGAATATATAAGACACAAAACCACGATAATTGTTATAAGGGTGTAAGAAATTTGAGATATATAATGAACAATATCTAGGAGACTGTGCCCTCCCTTAGATCTCACGCGTCTAGAGCAAAATACTGACTCTGGCAACTTTTTCGATATTTCGTGCCCAATCTATGAAATAGTATAAGATATCAAGTAGAAAATCATTTGACTTGTGGATACACAAGTTTTCTTTCAGGCTGAGAATTTTTCTATTGAGTGTATCTCGAAATAGTCCAGCTACATGCTTTGAGTATCGAAGATTTCAGTGACGTACGTTCGTGAATTGATTTTTTTTCACTAGATACAAGCTAAAACATAATCGAGTATTCTCAATACTATTTGAAAACCAACTAAGCGATCGTTTATTCTCGGACCCTCAAGGGTGGAACGGTTAATAAAAACAAAATTGCATCCTGGGTTACAGTAAGAAATGTTTTTCACCTGTCTTCTCATCCGAGTTAAGTGTAAAACACTCGAGAAGTGTTCTTTAGTAGCTTTAAGGAATTTCTAGTATAAGATAATCAGAGCTATAAAACTGAAGAAATGAATCATAAGGAATATAGCCACACAGGAATTCTCAGTCAGTTCCTGAGCATTTTGAGATTCCTAGAGCATTTTGAGTTACGCATGTAAAAAAGGGGATACTGTGACCACAAGTGAACACAGTGTCGAAAACACTATGATCACACGTGAACACCTGTGAGACGATTGGAAGAATTTGTTAATCTTGGGTAGTTATTATGGTTCAAATTCCTGGGAAAATATCATCGATAATTCACGATATTGATTTTCCTCAAGGCGTGTGGACTGTCTATCTAGTCCCTCCTTTCTCTTTCCTTTCTCTCTCTCTTCCCCTTCCCCTCATCCTCGTTCCTTATTTCCTTACCAAATACTCCTTGTTAGCAGAGACCAAAATCTGCTAACAAATCATATATCCCGCTAACTCAGTCAACGCGTTCGCGCACAAGCCCGTTGGTAGCAGTAGATGGAGGTAGGCTCGACTCTCCCACCTTGGATGCCATAGAAGCAAGAAGAAGAAGAAGGAGAAGAAGACGATATTGATTTTACATTACTCGAAAAATCCCCCGAAGTAATCTAGTACTCTTAGAAAGAAATACAAAATTTCGCGAGTTCGCGTGTGCAAGTCTCGGAGTGCTGGCGCACACGAGGCATCCTCATATTCGCGCACGCGAGTGAACTTTCCATCGCGGACCCGAGTCTCGGATTGCTCATGCACGCTGGGCATCTTTACGATCACGTACGCGAATTAACTGAGATGTCTATCGCCACATGGGTATTCTTGCGTGAGTGAAGTACATATTCGCGTACGCGAGGCAGAAGAGGAGAAGATGCCGGTCGCACACAAGATGTTATCCAAAACCAGCGTACGCGAGCTCAGAATTTCTTGAGAATATGAGCCCCTCACGCACGCGAGTCAACTTTATATTTGCGTACGTGAATCAGACGGGGAGTCCACCGCATCGAATGGTTATCATCACGAGATTGAGATACATATTCTCGTACGCGAGGCTAAAGAAGAGGAGATTCCGATCGCGCACAAGCGCTATCCAAATTCAGCGTACGCGAGCTGCAAATTCCTATGGAATATGAATTGCCCGCGCACGTGAGTCATCTAAACGTTCGCGTGTGCGAGTCTTGGAGTGTTTGGGCACGCGATGCATCTTTACACGATTACGGACGCGAATCAACTGAGATGTCTATCGAACCACATGGGTGTTCTCGCGTAAGTGAGGTACATATTCGCGTTCGCGAGGCAGAAAAGGAGAAGATGCCGTCGCACACAAGATGTTTTCCAAACTTAGCGTACGCGAGCTCCGAATTCCTTGAGAATATGAGCCGCTCGCGCATGCGAGTCAACTTGACATTCACGTACGCGAATCAGACAAGGAATCTTCCGCATCAAATGGTTATCCTCGCGCGAGTGGGATACAAATTCGCATACGCGAGGCTGAAGAAGAGGAGATGCCGATCGTGCACAAGACGCTATCCAAATTCAGCGTACATCAAGGCAATTCCTCAATTTAGACAACGCATGCGCAACACACGGGATTCTAACAGGGCACTCACAAATAAGTCTGTAGGTTCCCTTACTCAAGAACTATTCTACAATATTACTAATAATACCATCTAAGGAATCATTCAATGATGCAACTGAGGCGCAGCGACTCCGACGAGAATGCAAGTGATGTTCGATAACAGCCAACAGAATTCCGCAGACACGCCACCTCTGTTTTTTTATGTGACACACATTATTATCTAATCGCAAAACACAAAAGGATTTCGATATGGAGCGAGACTGACTTTTCAGCCTCCAACCGGCCACCACAATCGTGATCTCCATGCATAGCAGACCTGTGAAAAGGCTCACGAAAAACAAACAGACCGGCACACACGTGGCGACTAGCAACATAAACATCACTTTGACTTCAAAAATCATGGTATCATGCTGCTCGCACACGATGATCGCGTTTCATGCTTTTGTCGCACTGAAAGCATGACCCGCCACGCTCACACTCTCCACTAAATCTGCATTACAAACTATCGGCAACAACGAGAGGCTGCTAGAAACGCATCGCGTGGCCGGCGTTTCTGCTGCCATGCGGAATGTTGGCTGTCTGCTGCATCGGCCAAGGCAGCGGCTCAATTTCTGCTCGTCGGCAATTGAGGCGTGCTTGATCACGCCGTAAACATTTCAACTGCACTTTTGGCCCCGCACCGCCCCCGCCCAGACACACAGTCACAAACAGCATCAACAAGAACACTGCGTGGTTGTCTCAGGGAAAAAAATTACATTTATTTAAATGATGCCACCTCTACTGCCGCTGCCACCACGCCTGCCGCCGCCGCCACTGCCGCGACACAGCACTCACCGGGCACAGCCAAGCACAGTACACTGCATTTTCTAATGATTACCGTGCCTCAGCCTCTCACGTAGAATAATTATCATCATCAATCAACAATAGGGTAGCTTGCGAATACCTCAAACGGTAACCTAGCAGAATACACAATGTAATGATTTGGTGTAACGATTAAGCGTTAAGCATTACACTCTAAACATCACTCCCGCGACGCTGAAAAATCTCGTTTTTTCCGCGAGAGTTACAAACTCAGAAAATTGTTACAAACTATTTAGAACTCACCAATCGCCATTACAAACTCCGCGCTACATACCTTTTCCGGGATATACACTAATTCTGTAACAAGTTGTAAAAATATATATTTTGGTCACTAAAGCTGCCACTGATATACGAGTGGATTATATGAAATGTCCACCAGAATTTTGCCCTTCTCTGGATAAAATTGATCAACACTTGGAAAAAGTAAATCCTTATGTACAACATTATGAAATGATGTATGAACGAGAACGAGAAGAAAAACAATCTGCCTCAATTGAAGATAGAGAACCTCAGGAAGTTAAAATGGATCTTGCGAAGGATAGGGAATCAAATCGGCCAGATCGAGTTGTAGATGAAGTGTTTCGCATTTACATTGGAAATGATGGAGTATGTAGTGATGAACGGGACTTTTGTGTATACCTCAGAGATGAGAAACCACAACGGATATCTATCTTAAGTGAGCATCTCGATCCTATGGTTTACCCTCTGATGTTTCCTGCTGGAAACTTTGGTTGGGAACCAACTGAAAAAGAAATTAAACAGAAAAAAAAATAAAGAGAAAACAGATACAGCTCTACAATACTATGCATATCACATGGCATACAGAGGAAAATTCAATCCACGTTCGAATTTAGGTAGATTGTCGCAACAGTTCTGGACCGACGTGTGGTCTGTGTAGAGAACATTAGCAGCGGTATGTGTTACCGGAGAGCAGAAATGCCTGAGCTGCGAGGCCCTCAAAGAGGACCACAAACACAGGTCGGGCATGCAGTGCTGCAAGGCCTACCAGCAGGCGCGAGCAGCATGGAAGGGCAGGAAGAAGCGCAAAGATGGCTAGTTTCCTGCAAGCGAATCTCTGCAGGAGCAACGATGCTCACAGTCTACTCGAAGCAGAGGCCTCAAGACTGGGAGCAGACGTCCTCGTCATCTCCGAGCAGTATCTCCGAGAAAAGCGACCACGAACCACGGAAGACCTTGGGAGGGGATCGGCCATCCAAGTCTGGAACGTGAGCCTTACAGAGACAAAAAGACCGATCGAAGGGACGGGCTTCGCCCGAAGAGTCATCGGCGATATTGCGGTGTATAGCTGCTATTACTCACCGAACGCACCGATGAATGTCTTCCTTCGGGAACTGCGGGAACTCGAGGATAGTCTGAGACAGTGGAGAGGCCTCGCCATAGTAGCGGGGGATTTTAACTCCAAAGCTCCAGCCTGGAGTGGAGGGCCAGAGGATGAAAGAGGCAACGCGCTGGAAACAACCATGGCCCAATTGGACCTGGTTTGCATCAACGACTTAGGAAAGGCGACATGGCACAGAGGGGCATCATCCTCAGTGCTCGACTTGACGTTTGTTAGCGCGCCTCTCATGAGACGAGTCACGAAGTGGCAGGTCCTTGACTCGGAAACGCTCAGCGACCACTGCCATATCTTCTTCAAGATAGACCATGGCCGAGATGCAGGCATAGCACGGCAGATCGAGGGATGGCAAGTCCGCAAACTGGACGGGGAAAGCTTCAGAGAAGCAATCCTGAGAGCAGAGGACCCCGGAGAAGAGCTCTCGCCGGAGGAGACGGTATCGAGCGTCATCCGGTCCATCACCCTAGCCTGCGAGGCAAGTATACTGGTGGAACGATGAGATCAGGGATCTTCGCCGCAGCGCAAACGCTCAGAGGAGGCGAGCGAAGCGAGCGCGCAAACGTGGACGTTAATCAGCGGCAGCAGACGAAGCGGCCTACAAAGAGGCGAAGAAGCTTTTTCGGGATGCCATCCGTCGCAACAAACAAAAATGCTGGTCGGACCTATGCAACATGGTCGATCGAGATCCGTGGGGCACACCGTACCGGGTGGTCATGAGCAGACTGCGATTGAAAGACGGACCAACAGCGCCAACTGACAAAGAGTCAGTTCTACGGATTGCCAGGGCACTCTACCCGAGAGGGGAGCCCAGACTCACATTCCACGGTGGCCCTGAACTATCATTTATCCGTCGAAAAATAACCATAAAAATTCTTGTGGGCCATGATTCTGGAGTCCTTTGGGGTCACTTGCCAACTTCGAGTGAAATCGTAAACCTAGCCGTTTTTTAACTCTCGTTGTTTTTGTGTTCACCGGAGAAAGGATGAATTTTTCCATTTTTCAAACAGTAACCAGCCCTCTTAGCGCAGTTCGTTTCAGTTGAGGTCGACATATTACATGCTCTGCTACTCGGTTTTTAATAATTCACTCATCAAGCATGCTCCTAAAGCTCATACTTCAACCGGTCTCTTCGGACTGTTAATGAAAAAAGGAATCTCATCCGAATTCTACTCGATCACTCACACAACTGGAAAGTACTCGATAGAAGTTCCAAGTCACTCAGTCGAGATTCGGGTATGGTTTAATCCAATGTCAATCTGTGGGGGCGGAATGTATCAATTGTTCCTCACGAATATGAGTAGATTCATAGATAAAATCATCTAATACGAATTATATTGGTATTCTCTGAAACAGAGAAGAATATGAAATTATGAAATAGTATACATCTTCAATGGTATAATATCATTGAAATTGCTGAATCATGGAAAAAAATTTCATATGACTCATACATACACATAACTCTATTCCATTCAGATGACCATTACTTGCATCTGTTTACAAATGTTTGCTATTGTATTCAATCACGGCTCTCAACAACTTCTCACCGTAGTTTGGACGTTTCTCGTGGACTTTATATCTACTCAAGGTTTGTTTGAAATCTGCATGACCGGAGTCTGGGGCTTGCTCACTATAAAATCCTAGCCCTCATTGATGCTCACGGCAAAATTCACCAACAATATAAAAAATTTCATGAATTTTCGGAGTCACGAGTATGCCTAGGTCGAGGAAATTTCTTTTGAAATCATTGATATCTTCAAGGAAATCAGAAGATAGCTGATCGGAGAAGCATGAGTTGTTCATTTTCGGAGATCGAAACGAAGTACTTTGATCTATAGGCTCTAGGAATGTTGGAACTCGGAGTTGATGACAAGAAAAAATAGAAATAAGCATCATTTGACTCAGCTGCAGTCGAAGCACTGACATTGCTTGGAGAATAAGGAAATTCATTCTTTCTTCCGTGTACACAAAAATAACAAAGGAAAAAACGGCTAGGTTTACGATTTCACTCAAAGTTGGAGAGTGACCCTGAGGGACTCCAGAATCATATTCCACAAGAATTTTCATGGTTATTTTTCGACAAATCAAATGATAATTCAGGGCCACCGTGATTCCCTGGGTTCATCTCCAACCCAATCCCCCTCTTCACCGAAGAAGAGCTAAGACGAGCCGCTACAAGACTGGTGAATGGTAAGGCCCCGGGGTTGGATGATATCCCTAATGAAGCCCTGAAAATAGTGGCTCGAGAGCAGCCTACCCTGCTATTGAAGCTGTTCAATAAGTGTCTCCTTGCGGAAGTGTTCCCGAAAGTGTGGAAACGGTAGAAGCTAGTCCTCATCCCCAAGGGGAAGGGTGGAGAACCAGCGGAGCCATCATCGAATCGGCCACTCAATATGCTGGACAACATCGGGAAGATGTATGACCGCATGATCCTAAACCGGGCGGAGGAAGAGTATGAGCGTAGCGGAGGGATGTCCCCGATGCAGTTTGGCTTCCGCAAGGGGCGCAGTACAATGCACGCAATAGAAAGCGTACAAAACAGAGTTCACGGAGCGCATACAATGGCTCCCCAACCAGGAGGAGGGTTTTGTGCCATAATATGCTTGGATGTGAAGAACGCCTTCAACACAGCAAGCTGGGAACGGATCTATAGGTCCCTAGATGGAAGAGTCCCCCCTTACCTGCTCGCAGTCATCAGCGATGGACTGCGTGACAGAATCCTTGTATGTGACACCGATGAGGGAAGGGTTGAGCTGGAATTATCTGCAGGGATAGCTCAAGGATCCGTGTCAGGACCGTTCGAATGGAACACGCAATACGACGAGTTCCTGAACATGAGTCTTCCAGATGGGGCAGAACTCATTGGCTTCGCGGACGATGCAGCATTAGTCGTGGTCGCCGAGACCGCGTGGCAAGTGGAGTGTGTGGCCAATGAAGCTCTCTACCGCATTGGTCAATGGTTCCCTGAGAACGGGCTGGAGCTTGCCGAGCACAAGTGCGAAGCGATGCTAGTCACCAAGAGGAGGAGTTTCGAAACTCCCGTGTTCTCCATCAACGGGTACGAGATTCCACTCAAGAGGGAACTTAAGTACCTTGGGGTTTGGTTTGATGACCGATGGAGCTACAAGGCACAAGCCAGAGAAGCAGCGCTGAAGGCAGACAGGGTCGGTGGCGCCCTCCAGCGGCTCATGCCAAACATTGGTGGCCCCAAGCCAAACAGAAGAGCCTTACTCAGCACCGTGAGCTATTCCATCATGCTGTACGGTGCACCAATT
The DNA here is from genome assembly GCA_029851415.1 of Eretmocerus hayati. Lineage (NCBI taxonomy): Eukaryota > Metazoa > Arthropoda > Insecta > Hymenoptera > Aphelinidae > Eretmocerus > Eretmocerus hayati. The sequence goes on from CM056744.1 coordinate 49,480,334, forward strand.
TGGGGGCTCGTAGCTAGAGGGTCCGTAATCGATGCAAAGCTAGGTCCAGTCCAGCGGCGTTTCGCGCTACGGACGATCAGTGCTCATTGCACGGTGTCTGACCACGCAGCCTGTGTGCTTGCGGGTACACCACCCATTCGACTGCTTGTAGCCGAGAGAGTGCGGGTATGGAAACGCCAAGAAACCCTCAAGAGCGATGGAGTCGTGCTCAACCCCACTCGCAAGGCCCTCATACGAGACGTCGAGAGGGGGGAGACCGTCGAAGAGTGGCAAAAAGAGTGGGAGAGCTCAACGAAAGGGAAGTGGACGCAAAGGCTGATCCCCAACATAGCCAGGTGGATCGATCGAGCTCACGGAGAGCTGGATTACTGGCTGACGCAAGCGTTTAGTGGGCATGGCTGCTTCGGAGAGTACCTGGAGCGGTTTCAGAAGAGGGAGACCCCGATCTGTCAGATGTGTGCGGAAGACTGGGACGATGTGGAGCATGCACTCTTCCATTGCATGAACACAGCTACGGAGAGAGCGGAGCTCGTGAACTGGCTTGGAAATCAGATCACCCATGAGAATCTATTGCCGTTCATGCTCCGCAACAAAGAGACATGGGATAAGATCGCCGCCTATATCAAGATGGCGATCACCCGAAAAGAAGAGCGAGAACGGGCATTGCAGCGTCAAGCAAGGGGCGCTGCATAGCGAACAACGACGACTTGAAGAGTGATCATTGACGACGAAGAGAGAAGACAGAAGAGCGGACACACCGAAGAGGGACGTCTCATGGCGCGCGATACGCCTCCCACCCTGAAGTAATGCTAACGCGGTTCCGGGGTGGGTTGGTTACATAGTGGTTAGCTGCCCCCAGTTCTGCAATGATGGCTTGCCAACATCGTAGGGCTGAGAGCAGAAGGTTTTAGCCCCCAGGGCACACGGGCGTTGGATTCATGCTCATCCGGTTTACCGGGTGAGCAAAATGAAAGCGCTTATGGTCTGCCGGTGGAAGTTCCATGAGGGATAGCCTGTCATCAGATTTTTCCTTATATTCCACTTAAAAAAAAAAAAAAAGAGTGGAGAACATGCGCCTGAATTATATAAGATTCAATCAATTCTCACTCAGATGCGATCACTATCAAGGTGTTCTTGATTCTTTAATTGCACAATCGGAAGATCCAAAAGTTGAAATTGGTAGACTCATCTTTTTACCATCGTCGTTCATTGGTGGACCACGTTATATTCAACAAAATTATTTAGATGCAATGAAAGAAATGCAGGGATTCGGAACTCCTGATTTATTCACAACAATGACATTCAACCCAAATTGTCCTGAGGTATTGGAGAATATCAAACCGTTCGAGACATCATTTGATAGAGCTGATCTAGTTACACGTATATTTTCTTGCAAACTTGCTAAATTTGAATTGGAATTGTGGGATCGTCAAATTTTCGGGAAAATGATCGCGAATGTCTTGGCTGTTGAATTTCAGAAACGGGGAATACCCCATGTACATAATTTGTTGTACGTTGAAGAAGCTGATGGAGTCCGAGACGCTTATGATATTGATAGAATGATTTGTGCTGAAATACCGGATAAAAGTCGTTTTCCTGTACTATATGGTTTGGTCAAAGATCATATGATTCACGGGCCTTGCGGGGAACTCAACCCAGATTCACCCTGTATGGATCAGGATAAAAAATCTTCTCCAAAAGATTATCCAAAAGAGATTAATGAGGAAACAAGGTTTTTGAGCGACAAATATCCTGCTTATCGACGGAGACGAAATTATTATACTTGTTATTTCAAATCATCTGGTTTAATCGCTGATAATAGATTTGTTGTCCCTTACAACCCTTATTTACTTTTCATCCTTCGAACGCATATTGATGTCGAATTATATAGTACTTTTACGGTAATAAAATATCTTTTCAAATATCTTTACAAAGGCCCAGATCCTGCTACAGTCAAGGTTACATTACCAAACGAAAACAGTGGAGAAATAACCGAATCTACAAACGAAGTGAATCAAATTATACATGATGAAATATTATTCTATCTATCAGGACAACTTTTAACACCACCAGAATCTACTTATAGATTATTAGAATTCCCTCTGCACAAATTATCACATATGATATATAGACTTGCTGTTCATCTTGAAAATTACCAAATAGTATGCTTTGAAGAAGGCAAAGAGGACGAAGTTCTAGAAAGAAACACAGATACAACGTTAACTGCATGGTTCAAACTAAATGCAAGGAATCCAGGAGCAAGGAAATACTTGTATACCGAAATCCCTTTACATTACCTATTTAGTCAAGATGAAAAAGAATGGACGAAGAGACTAAAATTCAATAAACCTGTTCTATCCCGCATGTACTTTGTTGCACCAAAAAAGCAAGAACAATTTTTTCTTCGACTATGATTAATACATGTGAAAGGAGCGATTTCATTTGAACATTTGAGAACGATTGACGGAACAATTTTTCCATCGTTTAAAGAAGCTGCTGTGGCTTTGAACCTTGTTCAAACAGACGACGAATGGGATAAATGCCTAGAGGAAGCAAATATCTTCCAATTCCCTGCCGATATGACTCAATTATTTGGTAGTATATTGGCTTCCCAGGATCCAATAAATGCTCGTCAACTATATGATAAATATAAAGCTAGTTTTTCAAATCCTAAAATGGACGAAAACCTTGCAGAACAACGTGCTTTATCAATTATAAATAACATCTTGCAAGCTCATGGAAAAACTTAGAACTTTTCAATCTACCTTTGCTTGATCCTTCTAAAGATAATTCCGCAGATATTTTGCAAGTTCCAACTTCTTTCAATCTCGATACTTTATCGGTCGATCAAAAAGTAATATTCAATGCAACAATAAATGCTCTCAGCGGAGTTAGTGAAGAAAAGCTTTTATTTGTCGATGGTCCTGGAGGTATAATCCAATATTGTGATGAAGATAACATTCAAATTTTATCAGTTGCTTGGACTGGAATTGCATCTAACTTACTGAAAAATGGACGAACAGTGCATTCATCTTGCGAAATACCTTTCACTCTTAACGAAACTTCCACCTGTAATATGAAAAAAAACTCAAAATATGGTGAAATTTTCAAGAAAAATGAAATAATCATTTGGTACGAGATTTCTATGGCAAATGAACACGGATTCGAAGCTCTCGATAGAACACTCCGTGATTAACATTATAATGAGAAACCTTTCGGAGGCATTGTAATACTATTGGCAGGTGACTTTAGGCGAATTTCACCAGTTGTTCGACATGGAACACGATCTGAAATTCTCGAGACTTGCGTGGAAAGCAGTTCTTTATGGTATCTTTTCAAGAAATTTTCATTGACAAAAAATATGCGGGTATCGCCAGAACAACACCAATTTAAACAATGGTTACTTGATATTGGAGAAAACAAAAATTGCACAAAATTTGAAACTGAGTCGAATTTGAGAAGAATCCCAACAAAACATATCTCCTCTGGTAATTTAGTATCAGAGATTTTTGGAGATAATATTGATCCACCTAATGATGATACTAGACATCATGTTATATTAGCACCAAGGAATGTTGATGTTCTCCAACTCAATGAAGAAATTCTAGAAAAAATTAAAGGCCTTGAATATCAATACAATAGTATTGATTCACTTGATGTACAAAATGAGCCTACATTGGCAAATTCTGTGCCAATTGGATATCTTAACTCGATAACACCAAATGGACTACCTCCACATAAATTGACTTTAAAACCAGGATGCATACTGATTCTCATGCGTAATTCCAACCTTACAGATAGACTATGCAATGGAACTAGGTTGATAGTATTGAACTGCTTAAGATATGTAATTCGTGCTCAAGTAATCAATGGGAAGTGTAAAGGTTCAATTGTACTTATTCCAAGAATAGACATAAAACCAACTGAGGAAGAGTTTCCTTTTTCATTTATCCGTAGACAGTTTCCTATCCGATTAGGATTCGCTATGACGATTGATAAATCCCAAAGACAGTCTTTTAAGAGAGTTGGTATATCGTATGACCAATCTAAGGTGGACACCCCTTGGCATTTCTTATCTTTGCGAGGTACAAATTGGATCGAAGTTGATTCTTACATGGTCTGACCTTCTGCCTCGGATGGTGAAGTGAAAATATCGAGAAAATGGAAAATTCGATGCGAACGGGAAGAATTTTTTCGAAATATTCAAGAAAAATAATATCGCGATACGGCATCGTGTAGCTCATCGAATTTGGAGGCCGAAATGACTTGCCCGATAATTTTTCTTATTGCTCAATTCTCCAGGAAAATTGATGGAAAATTTCTCATTTTGAATTTGCCACCACAATTAATTGTGGTGGCAAATGTCGTAGAGGTTAGTTGCACCAGGTGTTGGGTAATGGTATTGTTTTGGTGTAATGCCACGGGCTTTTGTTATTGTTTGGTGTTTAATCTATGATCACGAATGTTGTTTTGTAGGTTAAGAGGATGTCGGAGTTCCACGTGTTACCGACCGAGTTCCATGCTTAGGTTACAGGTTCAGAAATATACGAGTGGCGGCGCTACTCGACCGAGTTCCATGCCTAATAGAGGAAATGTACGAGTGGCGGGGCTGCTTGTACATTTTCGAATCTGTAACCAATATAGCTAACTGAACAATAATATGGGGCGCCAGGGGTGTAGCTGGATGAGTTGACGTGGCAGATGATTATATTGAGACCATTGCTCAAATATTGTAATATATTCTTCAACAAGAATGCATTTACGTTGCATTGATTAGGAAATATCCCATTGTTTGGGTACTTCAATAAGAATAACACACGTTCAGTAACGTGTCATGAATTCTTCAACAAGAATTTTTCTTACACTATCAAGGTTAAGAAATGCCCCAATGTTTGTGTTCTTCAATAAGAACCATTACACGTTCAGCAATGTAGAAAATTTCTTCAACAAGAATTTCTTGTAAACCCACACTGCCTAGATTAGGACATTTCCAGATGATTGCGTTCTTCAATAAGAATAGCTCACATTTAGAGGCGTGTGATGAATTCTTCAACAAGAATGTATTTACACTTTCTAGGTTAGGGGATACTCCTAACGTTTGTGTTCTTCAATAAGAACAACACATGTTCAGTAATGTGGAATGAATTCTTCAGCAAGAATTCTTTGTAAATCCACACTATCTAGGTTAGGGAATACCCAGATGATTGTGTTCTTCAATAAGAATAACAATCATTCAGTAGCAATGATGAATTCTTCAACAAGAATGTATTTATACTGCCTAGGTCAGTAAATACTCCAATGTTCGTGTTCTTCAGTAAGAACAACACACGGTCATTGATATGTCATGAATTCTTCAACAAGAATATTCTTACGCTGCTTGAGTTGGGGAACACCCCAATGTTTGTCTTCTTCGGAAGGGACAACACACGTTCAGGAACGTGGAATAAATTTTTCAACAAAGATGTTTGTGTAAATTAACACTGCCTAGGTCAGAAAGCCTCCCAATGTTTGTGTTTTTCAACAAGAAGTACGTATCACCCACTACGTAGGAGACAATAGCTATCAGTCTGTTATTCAAAAATACAGTACCGCGTAGCCAAGACATTGGGGTCTTGCCTGCAAATAACATATCTGTAAGCTCTTTTCAATAAAAGTAGCTTACAACTGTTTCAGCGTGTCTAAAGAATTGGATGCAAATCACCTGGCAAAGTACTTTTCAAGGACAAAGTTTGATATGTATACGTCAAACCATTTATGTCCTCAAAGTCTAATCCTGCTCGTTCTTCCCCAGCTGATCCCTCTGACTCCCACTGGAATTCTCCTCATTTCATAGAATTCCTCCACCTGTAGTCATCTCAAACCAAGAATAGTACAATATTTTTTCCCCAACACAATCAAATTGTTGTTCCACAACAGATGATGATCAAAATTATGTCAGCACCTCCTACCTTGAGAAAGCAGAAACCGTCCACGAAATCATAATGCTCCCGCACTACGACGCCATATTGCTTTCGCGCACTACGCCGCCATATTTGCTCAAGAGCACGTCGTGGAATAGTGCTCTTGGTCGTACCTGGTCCGAGAATTGACTGTATTTCTGAACATAGATCTATCTTGAGAAATAGTTTCATCACTAGAAAATGATGACAAACTTGATACTGAAAGTTGCGTAAGAATAACCCACAGTATTACTCCTCCCAAGTTGTGCATTTGATTAATTCTGTTTCATAGAATTTGTTTCATTTTTTGATGTCCATTGTCTGGAGGAGAGAGATTGTATTAGTTCATGAAAAAGGTAATAAATAATTCATTTAGCCATTCAAACTTAACTGAGTGAGATGAAAAACTCACACATTTTAGAATAAAATGATGTTCAACGATGACTGCCATACGCTGAAAAAAATCCAGGTTTAGACATGGCTGGAGGAGACTGCTTCATTTCTGTTTGATTTCCTTTTGATCATCTCAGTTCATCAGTTTTTTGTATTCAGTTGATCATAAGCCCCTTGGCCAAAAGTTCCTCAAGCCCTGTAAAAATCAAAAGAATTAGAATCCTATTTTTTTTGCAGTCCTTGCCATAAAAATGGCAAAAACACAACCTGTATAATATAGAAAATTGAGTTATTTCATCCTAAGAAGGGAAGTTTTTCTATTATTATTAATTATTATCAATTCCAAGTCTTTTACGGTAAAAGATAAAAGTTCTTACCTGGTGTTTTTGTGTGATTGGTCCCATGACGGACCTTGCTGATACATCCCTAGAAGTGGTCTTCAGCAGGTAAACATACCCCATCAGTAGTCCTCATCTAGTTTGACACACCTAGAAAACATGCGAACACAATTAGAAGCATTCCAGGGCAGGCAATCAACCCACTAAAACCAAAACCCGAGAGAGGCCCTCTCATAATTTGAAATTTTAGTCTAGGTAGTGGTTTGGATCACATACCTGTCTCATTTTAGACCAAATAGTGCTATCAAAAGGTATTGAGACCGTACATAGTTGTAGAAGCCAGAACAAATCAAGAGAGATAGTGAGATTTTGTCAGTAAACCCTAATACCAGGTTCGTAGTCCAACCCAGTCACCGTTCTCATGAAACCGCAATACGTGCAATCATGAAATTTTACCAAATTGATGAGCTACCAACTTGAGAGTTAATCCATGAGAAAGATCAGATTTTTTATAATCTTTCAAGACCAATTTGTTAACTAGTCTGCCCCAATTTCATGAGACTGATCAAAAAATGAACTTTGTAAATAGTAGCCCCGTGCTAATATATGATAAACAGTACCATGTTGCAACATACTCTACGTGGTGAGTATGGTTCTCTCGGTTTTACTAAGGCATTTATATTGTAGAAAAAGGTCTAGCGCAGATGCTAGGACCAAATTTTATCGAGTTGAATTGAAAATTTCCAAAATTACTTACGGTCAAAACATTGAATTGTGCTCGCCCGAGCAGACGCTTTTCAGATGCACATGATTTGCGTTCCGTGAAATGATACGCCTTGGCAAAGATGTGGCAGGTTCTTGATGAAATGCTGCATTCACTGACACATCCGGATCATAAACACACAACACCAGGAGGCGGATGACAAGTTGGGGTTTGTCGCGGATGTTTCTGTAGAGTTAGGGTCGCGGGTCGCGGAACACCTCGCGCACTCGATGGCTGGCCCCAAAAAACACGTACTGTAACAAAAAAAGCTGCCAGGCCTGGAAAAGTTGGTGCTATCAGGCAACCGCGGAAAAGAATCATTCGTTTACACTCCATAATGCAGATTTACGTAAACAAATATGACATTATAATAGACCACGCCGTCAGCAGACATGCCCGCGGCAGACGACGGGTTATAAGAATACAAAAGTCGGAACTATCTACAGAAGCGCCACCTACTGGATGGATATCCGCTTCAATCTACCTCGCGCGATTTCGTGTCTGCAGCTGTTCGTTTACAAATTTGCAGTTTTGGTACCGAAATCGTAGATTTCAAATAACTTTTTGATTTGAGAATCGATTACGTGCGGGGATGATTCATTCGATGCGTAGAATCGGTGAGAATGGTGCTCTGGTCCAACTGTTATGATTCAACTAGCGGGAACCTGAATATTTGGATAGAATAGCCACCTAACCTCTTTGAGCATTTGCCTTTCCGCAAGATTTTTGACTCGGGGCGATGTATTAGCGTACGGATTGGACCAGAGCACCATTCCCGCGGATATTTTCTACCTCCTGCGAAAATTTCAGATCGATTGGGTGAAAATTGAGAGCGTAAGTTGAAATATACGAAAAAGTTGGTATCCTAGCAGAAGTCTTCGGGCCGATCTCCGACATCCTCTTAAGCAGCCACGGCATCCACAATAGGAACTCGTGACCGAGTGGGAATGTCAATCGGCTAAACTTTGAAAGATATTAGAAGCATCGAGCATGTACTCTTGTGCCTTTTACGAGCGTTCAACAACGCGTGAGAAACTGTGTAGCAGTCATGCGATCAAAATTCTCTAATATGGTTCGGACTTTGAACAATCTCGCATTCTCACCTCTCGGACAATAGTAGTGCCTAACAGATTCAGGTAGTGGTTATCAATTTTGTACACTTTATTGCCCAAATCCTGACTATAAAATTTGGGAATCGTTTGTACCGTAGACGGTGAAGAGATGATGGACACGAGTTGTTAGAACGGTATCTCATAGCTGAAAAAAACAAGAAAAATCTGAAAAATCGCGCCTTTGACGTTGTAGTCAGATTTCAGCTGACAAAACTTCTGTAATCGAAATACAAAACACGACTCTGCTTGATATCACCAATCTTTTCTAGGTTCACGTTTGAAATTCACACGAACTCCACCCATTGTTCAGAATTTCGCTCCCATAGGTGAGACAGTCAAAGCCACGATTTTTGCAAACATTCCTGTATTCTCCATTCATGGGAGTAATGATTGAACTCGTGTTGATAGTCTACCGTTGATGCCAACTTTCCTTAAACTTTGTAGTCAAATTTTAGCCAACAAAACTCTCATAATCAAAAAGCAGAACTCGAATCTGCTTTGTATCACCATTTTCTACTAAGTTCACGTTTCAAATTCATGCAAATCCCACCCATTTTTTCAGAATTTTAATCCCATAGGTGAGTTTCGGAAGCCACAATTTTTTTCAAACATTTTTATACTCCCCAGCTGCTGCATACCGCTTCAATTCGAGTTTATAATCCACCTTTGACGCTCCAAATTTTGTAATCAAATTTCACTAGACAGAACTTCTGAACTTGAAAAGTAAAGCTCGAATCTGCTTGGTATCACCAATGTCTGAAAGGTTCGTGTTTAGAATTTTCCAAAACCTTGACCATTTTTGAGAACTTTGATCTCTTAACTGAGCGGTCGAAGCCACAATTCTTCGTGTATTTATCCTTGTACCTATTACGAGATCTGTCTACCTACGATGCAAACTTTTTTCAAACTTCGTGTTCAGATTCTCGTTGAAAAAATGTTCAGAACTAGAAGGCAGTATTCAAATCTGCTTGGCATTACCATTCTCTTGTGGGTTCACGTTTGTAATTTTCGAAAATCCCACCCACTTTATAAGATTTCGATTTCGTGAGAAGCATCCAGAGCCACAATTTTTCAGATTTTTTTCATCTCCCCAGCTACGAGATACCGTTCTAATGACTCGTACCGATAGATTGCTCTCATCTATGGTAGAAACTTTTCCCGAACTTAGTAGTCAGAATTTGGGCGATAAAGTGTACAAAATTGATAACCACTACCTGAATCTATTGGGCACTACTATTGTCCAAGAGGTTCAAATGCGGGATTATTTAAATTTCGAACCATATTGGAGAATTTTGATCGCATGACTGCTACACATTTTTTCACGCGTTGTTGGACTCTTGTACTAGGAGGTACAAGAGTACATGCTCGATGCTTCTGATATCTTTCAAAGTTTAGTCGATTGACATTCCCACTCGGTCACAAGTTTCTATTGTGGATGCCGTGGCTGCATAACCTACAAAACAACATTCGTGATCATAGATTAAACACTAAACAATAACAAAAGCCCGTGGCATTACACGAAAACAATAGCATTACCCAACACGTGGTGCAACTAACCTCTACGACATTTGTGGTGGCAAATTCAGAATGAGCAATTGTCCATCAATTTTCCTGGAAAATTGAACAATAAAAAAAATTATCAGACAAGTCATTTCGGACTCCAAATTTGATGAGCTACACGATGCCGTATCGCAATGATATTTTTCTTGAATATTTTGAACAAAATTTTCCCGTTCGCATCGAATTTTCCATTTTCTCGATTTGTTCACTCCACCATCCGAGGCAGGAGGTCGAACCATGTAAGAATCGACTTCGATCCAATTTGTACCTTGCAAAGATAAGAAATGCCAAGGGGTGTCCACCTTAGATTGGTCATACGATATATTTACCTGTTTCTGTATTTGCACATGGTCAACTTTATGTTGCCATTCCACGTGTTCGTTTCATTCAACATTTAAAAATATTGTTAGAAAACGATGCTCTCCATGTAAGACCAAACCTAAAGAATATGAGGAATAGAAATGAAGACAATTGTTTTTCCACGAGTAACATTGTATATCCTGGAGTGTTCTACAACTAAATTGATAAAGCCACGCAGTCCATTAAGATATGTGAAAACACATCACCCTTATGGGTAGAGCGAAAATGATTTATATTACATCGTTTCTTTTACATCAATATTTCCCTTATTGAGAACTGATTATGTATTGAATAGCTTCAAAGCTTCCAAAGGGTGCCGAAATATTGAATAAGAACATGAAAACTATATTGTATTTTTGTAATTGAATGTTGTTCTGTACCATTAATGATATGATTTTAAGATAACTGAATATATGTGAAGAATACAAACTGTATCAAAATCTATTTATATGAGTTTATTTTGTGAACAATTACATTATCATCCCCTGGGTTTCTTAGATAACATGTGACATAACACATTCCTCGTGGACAAAATATTAGACAAGAAAAAAACACTTTTCAATTTTCAAAAAGGTGTTAAACTCTTTTATTCCAAGTTTATCACTCCCTCGACTCGTTTCGTGCACTATAACATTGAGGCAAAAAGAGTTTATAATCAAACTGAAGATCTTACCTGGTGAAATGCAGGGCTTATTATGGGGAATCTATTCACAACATTGTTACTTCTCCAAAGACATTCATCTCTGTTACACATCCCTGGATATTAAGTGATAATATTTACCACATAACCAAAAATGGACACAAACATTCTTCAAACAATGATGCAAGATCAATCATAACGTTGTACATAACTAACAAAAAAAAAATTTGATTTTCTATGTGTCAATTGTAGATTAAGCTTTTGAAGTCAAAATCACAAGATTTCCATGGCAAGTGCTGAAATCGCAGGCTTTGGCCCAAGTCGTGAGAAACCGCGATTACGCACTGCAAAATGTTTTCATATCCAGCGCTGTCAATATAACCTATTACGGCCGTCTACGCATCTGTCGCTGGTAGAGAATTGTAATCTTGTAATAGGACAAATAATGACAGTGCAGCTATTATTGACTATTTTCCCACAATATCCATACACGAATCCTTCGTAAACTCTGCTTACAAAGTGATCATCTCATCATGGGAAATGTCTCAAGATTAACAATGATATGAAATTACCTGATTTGTAACTGATTACATTACCTGACTAGAAACTTATTACGCACTATTTGAGAAATCAAATCAAGTCGATCAAATCACCTGATTTGAAACTGATTACTTCCCTGACTGAAAACTTATTACGCATTATTAGGAAATCAGGCCTGTTTTGAGATATTTACGATTCTCTAGAATAATTTTTGTAATGAATTACCATTATCCTCAAAATCTCATCCATAATCACTGATTTCATAACAAAAACTATACAAATTCACATTTTCATAACATTGACATTAACATGCAAAAACGTGTATTAACAAACAACGTATTACAAATTGTACTTTGCAACAGCATACTCCACTACGTTCTGCTACCATATTTACTCTGTTTAATGTACTTGGAAATGAAGCTTTATATTAGGATATGTTTCAATACTAAAGTAGACTCTACAATATTTTTCATAAAATATGCAGGTCAAAAAAAACCACAATTCCTTTCTCACAAATCACATTTTGGATTTTTCCAAGAAAACCTCAATTGTGTTTGTCAAATCTCATATCCTGGTGCGTTTTTACCAAGTACGTTGAAATTTGACTTTTTCCACAATCTAGTTGTAATAGTTCATTTCCTCCAGCATTTTCCTGATTTCCTTGGATCTACAATTCTAGCAAGATGACGAATAATATATCCAGCTTTGAATGCATCAACATATGATTCAAAATACATTACCGATTTTTGATAAACTATTGAAGTCATATCAATCATTAAATTATTGTGATCCAAACATCTTATCACCTTGGCTTCCTAGATGGTTAAAATATCATTTATTCTCCAATTTAAAGACATAGCAGCATGTTCATCAAAACAGATCACTTTAATCTAGAAAAACTGTCACACAATTTAATATCAAAATATGATAGGGGTCTGTTTTTGGTGCTCAAACAGCCTATTATTATTTTATCTACAAAATTACCAGTTTGGAAGTTTCTCACCTCTTGATTAGTGTGATCAGTCAGCGAAATTTCACAAAATTGTATATTCGAATGTTTTAGATTAAGTGAATACATGTCTCCAATCTTTCTAATTGACCCAATGGAATCTGTCATACAGTAGTTACGAACATTATTCAAATTATATAATTAGTATTAGGTAACACTCAATAATTACCAACTGTTTTCCCAGATTTGACATCTTGAATTTCGGCCACTTCTAAGAATAGAACATAATCTTGCCTTGATTGTAGGAGATCATCTTGTATATTATCAATCATGGAAAAATCATTCAAGAAGAGTTCATACACGTCCTCGTACTGCATATATTTCACTAGACTGATCCTCTGGAAAATGAAAATACCTCCTACCTGTAACAATTTGACGAATTTTCAACGTAAGACAATTATTTCATCAGGCAAAACATCTCATTCAGAAATCTCACCTTGATTCTATCATATACACCTCCAATGGTATCCCCGCGTACAAGTACATTAATAATGCCAGTACGATCAAGTAAAGTGAAGCTGAAATACTCATTAGTATTCATGAAATCTGGCTCTTTGACTTCAGATTTTTCCATGATTTTTCCTCTCATCGTGATACTTAAACTATGGGAAAAAGTCAGAACAAATACCTATCTGGACATTTTGAATGTACGAGAAAATCCATTTACCTTGAAGCGAAAACATCCAGTTGATCACAAGTAAGGTCAATCTGGGGAATGTATTTAGGAACTAACCCTACTTCAACATTACAATCCTGATTTTCATTATTCAACTTATCTTGAACAGTTTTCACTCCTTGTGAGAGAGGTGAATCACCATTTGACATTGAAGACTTATTGTCACCTTCATTCAGCTCAGCTTTTGGAACCATAACATTAGAGTCCACTTTCTTTTTAAATTGTGACATTGAGTGAGGTCTTTGGAAAATTTTTCGCTGTTTACCCATGCTTGTCGGATTCGGACGCAAAATTCCCACCTAGAACAAGTGTTTTTCATTCGAAATTTTGGGGAGCATAATGTCCCTTCAATATAAAACGCAGCAAATATGAAAAGGACTATTAACAATTTGAAGTCGTCGAAGTGATTAAAACATCGACTCGTTTAAGTTTTCACCTATAAATATTCGCAACAAAATCACCTTTAACAATCGTTCACTAGTTCTAGATGGTAATTCCAACTGTCCAGGTTGTAATCCACTCGAAACTGACTAAGTTAGATTCTGCTGGACAACACCACTGGGCCACTGACTAACAACACCACTGAGCCACTGACACGGTTGGACCTGTTTGTATCCGAAAACGTTTCAGATGGCTCTGAAATCTATGCTTTGAGTACACTAAGCAAGAAAGTGAACTACAGTGCTTCGAGATCTACAGTCTCACTTGCACTCAAACGTTTGGATGCCATAATCTATGATTGCGAGTGAATGAAACAATAGATCTCCATATGTACCCAGTAAAACCTGATTTCAAGCTTATCAGTCGTACTATTAGGCCAATGATCACCTATTTGCAGAGAGATGCCTGCACGTACGTGAGCCGCCTTCGGGTGCAGAAGTTGCGTCCGGATCTACTCCCGAATAGCAGGGTGAGGCAACCACATTCATTTAACATCACTCCATCATTCAATGTCTCCCTATCATTCATCACATTCTTCAATTCTCTCATCATTCTCTCACTCATCATTCTCAGACGACCGACAGATCCTCGCGAGCCGACACTATAGAGTTCGTCATAAGTGATTTTGGTAGACTTTTTCGTCCTTGATGGTTGATATACAAGTTGAACATTTGGTCTCGTCGATCTTGAAGGACGGTGGGAACTAAATAAATTCCCAAAACCAAGATCGACGAGACCAAATGTTCAACTTGTATACTATAGAGTTTGCTCGCTCAATCTGCGCCTTTGCAACACACCGGTACGCATGTTGGCGATCTTAAGGATTGATCGCCAATCTTCTATGGAAAATGAGGCGAACGAGGATGTTGAACAGATTGACAGAACGACAATCTTTGAATCTTTGTTTCATCTCATTCTATCACCTATGCTCATTCGATCATCATTCTCATTCTCATGATTTTCATTCATTCATTCTCTTTTCACTTTTCAATTTAAACTCTCACTCATCACTCTCAGACGATCGACAGATCCTCGCGAGCCGAAACTATAGAGTTTGCTCGCTCAATCTGCGCCCTTGCAACACTCCGGTACGCATGTTGCCGATCTTAAGGATTGAGCGCCAATCTTCTATAGAAAATGAGGCGAACGAGGATGACGAACAGATTGACAGAACGACAATCTTTAAAGTTCATCTTTTAAACGGACAACACGAAGTAGATGAAAAAAAAATGGATACGCAGATACTTAAGGAAAGGTAGGTAAAACGATTCGTGGTAGTAGTAGAAATAAGGGTAGTGGTAGTAGTAGTAGTAGTAGTAGTAGTACCCACACAGCATGAGAATCTTCCAGAAACCTTCCTGCAAGCTTTCAGGAAAACCCGGGAATCTTTCAGAAAGATTTCACTGAAAGCTTCCCTCAATAAAGATATGTCCCACTTCAGACACCTTTCTGCAAGATTTCATGAAATATTGCTGGGAATATTTCGGGAAGCTTTCAGAAACATTTCATTGAAATATTCCAGTGAAATGTTCCTGCAAGATTTCATGAAATCTCACAAGAATATATGCGTTACTGTTCTGTCTGTGGAATCCATATTTTGCTCGATAAGTTTCTCAATCATTCTAATGCATGACTTCATCATTCTGACTCGTACTTCAACTCCATTGTGACGTTGAATCCAAAGCTCCACGTTAGATTCTTCCAGGTTCTATGAACTCTTCGATGTACGCGACACCTAACCGATAAGCCGTCCTCCTGTCTTATATACTAACCAGCGTCTATTGTGAACGCTTGCGAGAAAACCTTTACGCATCTTCAAATAATCCTCACGTATCATTCACAGACCATTATGCATAGCTGGTCCTGGGTATGTTATCACACGTGACAGATCATTTGATACTACCATCGAATTTCCTGATAGATAGTTTCCCAAAAACCATATGATTTATGAGAACGAAATTTGAGAACTAAAGTGTGTTATGCGACATCTATCGGGAACAGAATCTTCCAATGAAATATTCCTGGAAGATTCCTACAATCTTTCACTGCAATGTTTCTGGAAGATTCTTACAACCTTTCACTGCAATGTTTCTGGAAGATTCCTACAATCTTTCACTGCGATGTTACTGAAAGATTCCCAGCATGTCCCACCGCAATATTCATGTGTCATATCCCACAGATTCAAGTCGTTGAGAATTACTCCTCGCAATACTTTAACAGTATATCACTGGAAGAAATCCGGCGCTGATCTACCTCACCGATGAGCTGTATTACCCACTCGACCGAGGGCAGCGCCACCCACCACAGCGTTTGCACACTCGCGCGGCGTAATATAGCTCACGAGAAATGGCTGATCCAGCACACCTATGGTGCAGAATTCTGCACCACATGTGCAGCGGCAGTTTTCCGATCAGGTCAGCCCGGATCTTTTGATCAGATCGTTGAATCTTTACAAACTTCGCCCACTAACTTTTTTGATCTTCCGCTAATAAGCAACATAATAAACTCACGCCAAATTTCAACAGCAGAAGACCGCGAGCTGCCGCGAGCAGTCGGAATGTTTGTCAGGTCGCCGCGGCCGAACTCGTTCGGACTCGTTTTGTTATGATGATACGATTTAATAAATAGTCCTATGTATTGATGGATCTCGTCGTGTTATCACTGAAGAGGCCACAAATAGTACAGCCCACTTTTGATTTTATGTAGAAACAACACGAATGAAGGTCCAAATCTCAAGCTCTTATGGGAAGCCGATAAACATGAAAACATTTGAACCTTATGTTTGATATAGTGAAGACTGGCGCAAGGGATAGCGTGTCTGCCTCACGACCTCGCGGACCTAGTTCGAATCCCCAACACTAAATTTTTTTCTCCTTCTCTATCAGTTAGAATTTTTTTTTGATCTGCACAAACTCGCTTATTTCTCTCACAATGCAACCAAAATCTCAAAAACCCGAGTTTCGAGGTCTTTAACGTTACGAGTACATTTCTAATATTGCGCACTCGAATCATGTTCGCGAGAGTAAAATTGGATGAAATCAGTATTTCCATTTTGAAGGAGTATTTGACGCTTCAAGGAAAATTCTCCATCATTCAAAATACGAGTAATAATAGTAAATTCGTAATATCAGATTACTCCAACCATCTTTGACGAAATTTCTAAATCGAAAAATGTCTCAATCTCAAACTAATAGCTGAATTTGATTATTAATCATTTTTATATCTCTTTCGATTCATTATATCATAATTCTCTCAATCGTGGAATATTATACGAACTACATAAGGATACACTTTGTTTATGAATACACTGAATATCAATAGTTATATAATTTACAAGTAATGCGTAAAATATTCCACGACTAAGAAAAGTATAATACAATGAATCGAAAGAGGTGGAAAAATTATTAATCATCAATAATCAAATAAAGCCGGTAGTTTTGATCACCAAAGATGGTTGAAATAATCTGATGATACTAATTTACTATTATTACTCGTATTCTAAATAATGGAGAATTTTCCTCGAAGCGTCAAATACTCCTTCAAAATGAAAATACTAATTTCATCCAATTTCACTCTCGCGAACATGATTTGAGTGCGCAATATTAGAAATGTAATCGTAACGTTGAAGATGTCGAAACTCGAATTTTTGAGATTTTGGTTACATTATGAGAGGAATAAGCGAGTTTGTGCATATCGAAAAAAAAAAAATTCTAACTGATGGAGAAGGAGAAAGAATTTAGTGTTGGGGATTTGAACTAGGTCCGCGAGGTCGTGAGGCAGACATGCTATCCCTTGCGCCAGTCTTCACTATCTCAAACATAAGGTTCAAATGTTTTCATGTTCGTGGGCTCCCCATAAGAGCTTGAGATTTGGACCTTCATTCGTGTTGTTTATACATAATATTAGAAGACGGCTGTGCTATTTGTGGCCTCTCCATTGATAACCAAACGACGAGAACCGTCTAAACAGGGACTATTTATTAAATCGTATCACCATAGCAAAACGAGTTCGAACGAGTTCGGCCCATGTTTGGCCGCGGGGCGCGGCGACATGACAAACATTCCGACTGATCGCGGTCTTCTGCTGCTGAAGTTTGCGGGTTGAGTATAGCGTGTGCGTGAGTTTATTATGTTGCTCATTACGGAAAATCAACAAAGTTAGTGGCAAAGAATGCATAGATTCAACGGTCTGATCAGAAGATGTAATCTCTCTCGAATATTGCCGGGCTCACGTGGTCGAAAAACTGCCGCTGCACATGTGGTGCAAAATTCTGCACCGTAAGGTGCGCTGGATTAGAACACGGCCGCGGCGTAGGACATCTCACGCCCTCTCGATCGATTCAGCACACTCTCGTATGGTAACTCAGCGCCGGATTTCTTCCAGTGTAATATGTTCTTACCTCGGTTGTAACGGTTTTCGGTATTAATATGCAGTACCCCGTCACATAGTTTTGCTCTGGAAGATTTTAGGGAGCTTGCGAGAATCTATCGACAATATCTCAGTGCAAGATTCCTGGGAGATTACCTGTGGAATGTTCCCAAAAAATATGTACGGAATCAGTCAGAGAGCTTCCACAAACCTATTATTATGATGGCTTTATTTATATGCGACGACTCGTGATTAGCCCAAATTCAAAAGAGATTTGAACAAGTTAGGAATTCAATAAGCCTATATCACAGCGGAGGCTTGTAAATCTTCCAGGAATATTTTAGTAAATTGTTCCAAGAAATCTTCCAGAGAGCTTTCGTGAATATTTCAGAAATATTTGAGTGCAAGGTTTCCGGAAGTTTGCGTGTAAGATTCTTTGGAATATTCACGGGAGCTTCCGGAAAACTTCCTCTGAAATAATGCCACGGAAGATTTTGAAATATCACCTGCAATATCCCTGCAAGATTCCTGGGAGATTGCAATGAAATATTTCATTGATCTCAATATCGTACAAGAATTTCGCGGAAATTCTTCCCGAAAATATTGCATTGAAATCTTCCAGAAAGACCACTACCCTTATTTCTACCACTACGACGAATCGTTTTACCTACCTTTTCTTATGTATCTGCGTATCCATTTTTCTTTCCATCTACTTCGTGTTGTCCGTTTAAAAGATGAACTTTAAAGATTGTCGTTCTGTCAATCTGTTCGTCATCCTCGTTCGCCTCATTTTCTATAGAAGATTGGCGCTCAATCCTTAAGATCGCCAACATGCGTACCGGAGTGTTGCAAAGGCGCAGATTGAGCGAGCAAACTCTATAGTATACAAGTTGAACATTTGGTCTCGTCGATCTTGGTTTTGGGAATTTATTTAGTTCCCCACCGTCCTTCAAGATCGACGAGACCAAATGTTCAACTTGTATATCAACCATCAAGGACGAAGAAATCTACCAAAATCATTTATGACAAACTCTATAGTGTCGGCTCGCGAGGGTCTGTCGGTCGTCTGAGAATGATGAGTGAGAGAATGATGAGAGAAATGCAGAATGTGATGAATGATAGGGAGACATTGAATGATGGAGTGATGTTAAATGAATGTGTTTGCCTCACCCGCCTATTCGCGAGTAGATCCGGACGCAACTTCTGCACCCGAAGGCGGCTTACGTACGTGCAGGCATCTCTCTGCAAATAGGTGATCATTGGCCTAATAGTACGACTAATAAGCTTGAAATCAGTTTTACTGGATACATATGGAGATCTATTGTTTCATTCACTCGCAATCATAGATTATGGCATCCAAACGTTTGAGTGCGAGTGAGACTGTAGATCTCGAAGCACTGTAGTTCACTTTCTTGCTTAGTGTACTCAAAGCATAGATTTCAGCGCTATCTGAAACGTTTTCGGATATAAAGAGGTCCAACCGTGTCAGTGGCTCAGTGGTGTTGTTAGTCAGTGGCCCAGTGGTGTTGTCCAGCAGAATCTAACTTAGTCAGTTTCGAGTGGATCACATCCTGGACAGTTGGAATTTCCATCTAGAACTGATGAAGGATTGTTAAAGGTGATTTTGTTGCGAATATTTATAGGTGAAAACTTAAACGAGTCGATGTTTTAATCACTTCGAAGACTTCAAATTGTTAATAGTCCTTTTCATATTTGCTGCGTTTTATATTGAAGGGACATTATGCTTCCCAAAATTTCGAATGAAAAACACTTGTTCTAGGTGGGAATTTTGCGTCTGAATCCGACAAGCATGGGTAAACAGCGAAAAATTTTCCAAAGACCTCACTCAATGTCACAATTTGAAAAGAAAGTGGACTCTAATGTTATGGTTCCAAAAGCTGAGCTGAATGAAGGTGACAATGAGTCTTCAATGTCAAAGAGTGATTCACCTCTCTCACAAGGAGTGAAAACTGTTCAAGATAAGTTGAATAATGAAAATCGGGATTGTAATGTTGAAGTAGGGTTATTTCCTAAATACATGCCCCAGATTGACCTTACTTGTGATCAACTGGATGTTTTCGCTTCAAGGTAAATGGATTTTCTCGTACATTCAAAATGTCCAGATTGGTATTTGTTCTGACTTTTCCCCATAGTTTAAGTATCACGATCAGAGAAAAAATCATGGAAAAATCTGGAGTCAAAGAGCCAGATTTTATGAATACTAATGAGTATTTCAACTTCCTTTTACTTGATCGTACTGGCATTATTAATGTACTTGTACGCGGGGATACCATTGGAGGTATATATGATAAGATCAAGGTGAGATTCTTGAATGAGATGTTTTGCCTAATGGAATAATTGTCTTACGTTGAAAATTCGTCAAATTGTTACAGGTAGGAGGTATTTTTATTTTCCAGAGGATCAGTCTATTAAAATATATGCAGTACGAGATGACTCTGAAGTTCCAATCGATTATCTTAATCGAAAGTCGAAAAAATTTCTTTCTTGAATTCGAACCTCTGTTCCAAAATTTCTCGATTGGGATCGCTTTTTTGTGACGAAAGAAGGTGCCTGAATTTTTTGCAACCCCCCCGGTGAATGCCGACACCCCAAAATCGGGGGTTGAAATTCGGGAATTTTTTTAGAACATGCCAGGAGGCTCTGTTCGAAAATTTCTCGATTGGGATCGCTTTCTTGTGACGGAAGAAGGTGCCTGAATTTTTTGCAGCCTCCCCGGTGAATGCCGACACCCCCAAATCGGGGGTTGAAATTCGGGAATTTTTTTAGAACAGGCCAGGAGGCTCTGTTCCAAAATTTCTCGATTGGGATCGCTTTCTTGTGACGGAAGAAGGTGCCTGAATTTTTTGCAACCCCCCCGGTGAATGCCGACACCCCCAAATCGGGGGTTGAAATTCGGGAATTTTTTAAGAACGGGCCAGGAGGCTGTGTTCCAAAATTTCTCGATTGGGATCGCTTTCTTGTGACGGAAGGAAGTGCCTGAATTTGTTGCAACCCCCCCCCCCCCCCCGCTGAATGCCGACACCCCCAAATCGGGGGTTGAAATTCGGAAATTTTTTTAGAACAGGCCAGGAGGCTCTGTTCCAAAATTTCTTGATTGGGATCGCTTTCTTGTGACGAAAGAAGGTGCCTGAATTTTTTGCAACCCCCCCCCCCCGGTGATTGCCGACACCCCCAAATTGGGGGTTGAAATTCGGGAATTTTTTTAAGTACGGGCCAGGAGGCTCTGTTCCAAAATTTCTCGATTGGGATCGCTTTCTTGTGACGAAAGAAGGTGCCTGAATTTTTTGCAGCCCCCCCGGTGAATGCCGACACCCCCAAATCGGGGGTTGAAATTCGGGAATTTTTTTAGATCAGGCCAGGAGGCTCTGTTCCAAAATTTCTCGATTGGGATCGCTTTCTTGTGACGAAAGAAGGTGCCTGAATTTTTTGCAACCCCCCCCCCCCTCCGGTGAATGCCGACACTCCCAAATCGGGGGTTGAAATTTGAGAACCTTGCCGTAGCATCCGTGTCCTTCGTTCTCCAAGTCCCACCTGAGTTGTACTTTAGATCGGATTACCCGACGCCATCCGATCTATCTTACGAACCACCAGGTGCTTCCTTCTAGGATCTCACAAGAACCCCCCCCCCCTAGGAGCTTCGTTCCGGGATCCTTTCCTACCAAGTGTTATGTTGTTCTAGAGTAACGGTACATGGTCAATTTGGGGACTTGCTTTGCAATCAAAGGAGTCGCCGTCTCTCTGGTAGTAATGTCCGTTGTTTATGTAGTAGCGACGCAGTTCGACCATATCAGTGCTTGTAGCCATGTAGAAATGGCGAGAGTGACTTCGGTTGCCGAGTGTGGATTTCCTTCCCGTGTACGGGAAACTCCTAAACTGTGTCCCTTGTTACAAAAATACGTATCCCGGCAGCCCACCGCCGATGGATTTCGCATAAGTCATGAGCGTCAAATAGGGTAGATTTCCACACAACCCAAGAGGTGCTACCCTCAGGCAATCATAATACGGGCCATGGGTTAATGTATCAGCCCACCATAGGGGTAGTCAGCTTCCAGGTATGCTTCCCTGACTTTTGGTCAGCGATGAGTGTAACTGCTCCCGCAACATCGAATATTATATCATCACTGTATTCTAGGAAAGCCCAATGCAAGACGTCTGGAAGAAATTATGAGCATCATCTGTGATCGTAGGGTATCATCTTTCTTTCTTTCCCTCCAGAAGCCCTCACATTCATGACGTACCACTCTCAACTGTGTATTCAAATACCAGCGAGAATTCAGTGCGTTTGTTTGCACGTTGGAACATGTGAAATGTGAAATGGAGTTCCCGCCCCGAGAATGGAAACGGATTCCTCTCAACGATTCTGCATGTGAGGGCGAGTCCATAGACTATAAAAATATTTTTACAAAGACAAATCGTGATAGAGAGATGCGAACACATGGGTTCTTTAAGAGCTATCCAAAGTTTGTATTCGTAAACAGTTTTGTGGTTTGTATTCTCGACATTTTGAGATGAAGTCCTCTTCGTCCCACTCTGCCCTCCGATCAGTCAGGAGATTGTCAGATTCGAACATTATTTAATTGCGAACTTCTGCTTCATTCACATCATGAATCGATAGAGCTGACGGCTATCAAGAATCCACAAGAAATATGGATTGCATTAACTGGTCAGGTCTAGGTACAGTAATCAATCGGGTGGGACTACCCTAATGAAACTTGAGATGGCGTTAGAAATCCTGACCAGTATCCCAATATATCGTTCCGATGAAGACCTGGTAAAGACAAATATGTAATATTGATCATTTTCATCAATGGACTTGTTCCTGCAAAAATTCTCATAACATGAGTAACGGAATGCTCCTTGTCCAGTTTCTCTTACACGTCAAGAAGCAGCATTTGAATATCATTCCTCAAATGTCTCCCAAAGATATGAATTCATAAAATTTTCGAAACAGTCGTCGAAATCAAGAATTGACAAAACTCACAAGGTGATTAGGAGTCTTTCATTTCGTCACCTGGATCCGATGTCACCTTCTTCTTCCCCCTTTCATTGGGGTGGTGACTAGCGTTGGACCTTGCATGTTTATCTTAGTCTCCATTACATTACATGCAATGCCATGCGACCCATCAACGTGTTCATAGAACATTAAGGTAGTAATAGCGGTACTCGAATTACCTATCAGAAAATTACGATCTGATCTATATTCAGTATCAAAACTCAAACATATACAGTCCCTCTCACAAATAATAGATCAAGTAGGGTGTCACTGAAACAGTTATATTTTTTATAACACTTGGTCGCACGGGAATTTGAAAAAGGCATCTCAAAGATCACAAAAAAACCTATGAATTCATCTGTTTAAAACTTTCCTTGCGTCCTTTTTGAGTGCCTGTAGCCAACGATGGAAAGCTGAAAAATTTCTCGTTCAATCATTCACCTACAACTTTAGCGGGAGTGATCCGATTACAAAAATTCTTACGAGATCTTGTAGAACTTTGCATAACCTATAATTTCCTCTTTCTGGAGTTCCCTCTACGACCTTTTCTGCCCATGTCACGGGCTTGGAATGGTAATTTTATATTACATGGACTGTTCATGGAGATACCGCGCGTGGCGCCTGTTTCGTCTCGCCTTGCTCTACTTTAGCGCAAAAATAAATCAAAAAAATATCATGTCACATGATTTTGAAGTGAAATGATCTAATCTTTTAGGATATTTGATCAGATTCTGTCTTGGATTGGAGGCAACCCCGATTTCTCAAGTTTTATTGGAAAGTGTATGTTGTCATAATCGGAGATGGATTTATAACTCACTATATACAGATGTTTTTCTGATATTCTCATGGAGCATTATCTACAACACACCCAGAGTGTCAATCGAATACCACCGTCGAATGAAGTTTGCTTCGAGTATCGGAACCTTTGCGTGATTGGTGCGCAACGATGTATTGAGAACTCTTGCTGAGGACAAGATCACGCTTTAAAAACCCCTCAGAGATAACTGTCATCTGCTACATTCAATGACCGTTGTCTGCTATAGATACACTTCATCGGCAATCCGAGTGGAATGCCTACCTCTAATAGAGCGCATATTGATTTCGCTCGTATTGGCGGCACACATTCACTTCTAATGATGTGGCAGCACCCACATTCGCTACTCGGAACATATCAAGGAATGACGTTTGATTACATAACCGGGCATTAACGATTTCCAAAGCTCTATAGTCTGTTAAGCCATGCGGTCACGGTAAAATTTGCGCGTGTCCGTTCGAGTTAATGGCATCACCCCTCCCCTTTTCGATTGAAAAACATTGATCTCTCGGATGTGTTTGAGCTTCCCGAAAAATTAGGTCGGAGTACTTGAGGCAATTTTGAGCTGGGGCAAAGCTGTCACTTTTTCCCAACGACAGAAAAAAGAGCAATCTCCGTGCATGCCTTTCGAACACAATCTCGAATATTTTCCCGCTACTCTGTTCGTTCTGCATCAGTGGCTATGAACTTCAAGTCGCTGTGCCGTTACCTGTTTTCACGAACATGATCAAACCTACGTTATGCGTGGTTACACAAAAATGAATGCAGCTCCCTCTGTGATACCTGCGTGTCGCTTAGGAGTGACGAAGTGTCCATCTCATCAAAAAATCTGGCCAAGATTGCTGAGTGTTGATGAAAGATGTATACTCAGTGCGTGGGACGAAAGAGTTTTCAGTGAGCCTCTAATAGTTCCTCTGACCGTACAAGTTGACAAACCTTACAGGTTAATGCTGTACAAAGAGATGAATCCTTCATCTGTTCACATTGTAATCTCCTGAAATCACTCACAAAAAAAGGCCCAGAATATCATAATCGCGATATATGTTGCTTTCATGACGAATTGTTCCGTCGTAATGTATGATAGTTCTAAATGAGAGCCCTCTCAGGACTTGCCAGCAGCTTTACCGGTGTTAAATCGACAGTCTTTCCGGACTTTTTAATAAATTTTCGTACGCAAGATTGGATACAAGATTGCATACGAGTAGATCAGAATCCGCGCCTGATTGAGATGTGGCTGGTCTCGAAAGCTCAGAATATCATATAAAAGTCATTCGCGATAGTGACAATCAATAACGATGGTAGTCCAAGGGATTAGTTTGATATGGCACACAGCCAAAAATACTCGGTGGAGAGAAGTCGAGCAATGAATATCATTGAGACCCAGTTGCATGTGATAGTATTTCAAATTTACTCAGGTTAATGAGAAAGAGGATAAGGAACATATTCGTCAAAATGTTCGGATAATTGCAAATTTTCAAATTAAATATCCAGTTGAAAGAAAACAGTGCGGCGGAGGAAAGAAAACAGTGTGGAAGAAGTATGACGTTATGTTAGCCAGGCTAGAAGATTAATTATGATGAGAAAATCTTCTAGCTAGGCAGCATGGTGGGGCTACAAGCCGGGAACAGAAATGGGAACCAAAAAATTGAATGCCAAATATGTGGCGTTGATGAGTCAAATAGGGATGAAGTCAGTTGAAACTGGGACAAAATACATAATAACTAGAGAGCAGGTGTCGCTCGTGCTGACATAATTATACAAGCAAACGGATATCGAGGTATCATAGGTAGGGAATACGGTCTCAATTCACGGAAGAAAATGTGCACCCCGAACAGGGTTTGGAGATGATGAAAACTGAATCTTTTTGTGATTGTAGAATTGATGAGAGAAGATTTCATCATGGACTCAAGTCCAAAAGGCTGGCAAACCATAACTGGGTTGAACAAAAAGATGACACCGATTATTGCGAGTGCAACAAATTCAGGGCCGGGCATCCAGAATTGATGCTGATAACGAGTGGCTCGTTTCTAGGACAGATCTGGGTTTTGTAGTCAAATGCGAAAGATATCAATTTTTCGAGACTCATTTTTTTCAAGAAATGAGAAATCCGTGAGGATAGCGGAACAACAAAAGCACTTTTCACTAAGATTTGTGATGATTCACCAAGTTGTCGTAGTACCTAACCAAACGGGAGGTTTGGAATTTTTGAAAGGGTGGCGACATCGGGATTTTGTGAAAACTGTGGGATGAGGAACATGACAGCCTCGCAACAATGGGAAAAAATCCCAGTGTCGCTCCACGTGCCCAGATGAAAGGGATGGTATGTGGGTATACATATTTATATATATCCATACCAATTTGATTATTCAACGGATTATCTTGAATCCCACGCGGAAGATATGGAAAAGAGCGGGCGACGAGAGAGACAAACAGGGGGGTGGAGGAAGTGATTCGTGGCTTGGTTGATTAATCAATTGATTGATTGTTTGATTTTTTGATAGAAGTTGGAGCATTTCATTGAGGACATGTCACAAAGACCCTATTGATCCAGCAAATTGCTATACATAACAAGGCGTTAGCGTTATCTATTTATCGGATAAAAGAGAAGAAGGGGGAAAAGCTAGTGAGTGATAGCGAGGGAGAGAGAGAGAGAGAGAGAGAAAGAGAGAGATTGATTGGTTGATTGATTGATTGATCGATTGATCGCTGTATCTGAGTTGTCCGCAGACAAAAGAGTTCTTTGCGGATAGATTTATCACATGAAAGATGAGAAAGTGGAGGATATATAGAAAGAGATAGATAGATAGATAGATAGATAGGTACATGTGCTTTATTCGTCCGTAGACGAAAATCCGATTACATATGTAATATGTGCTTACATAAAAGAAAGAGAGAGAGAAAAAGAGAGATTGATTGGTTGATTGATTGATCGATCGATTGATCGCTGTATCTTAGTTGTCCGCAGACAAAAGAGTTCTTTACGGATACATTTATCACATGAAATATAAGAAAGTGGAGGATATATAGAAAGAGATAGATGGATAGATAGATAGATAGGTACATGTGCTTTATTCGTCCGTAGACGAAAACCCGTAGACGAAAATGTTCCTTACGCACTAACTTTACGCACATGATTTCGAAAAAGTACTTTGCGCCCTTGTTACTTGATGTACTATATCTTTCAGAATATTCCATCAGATTTTGCCTTGAATGTGATCTATAGGGGCAAAACATGAAATTAAACAATGCTTCCAATAAAACTTGAGAAATCGGGGTTGCCTCCAATCCAAGACAGAATCTGATCAAATATCCTAAAAGATTAGATCATTTCACTTCAAAATCATGTGACATGATATTTTTTTGATTTATTTTTGCGCTACAGTAGAGCAAGGCGAGACGAAACAGGCGCCACGCGCGGTATCTCCATGAACAGTCCATGTAATATAAAATTACCATTCCAAGCCCGTGACATGGGCAGAAAAGGTCGTAGAGGGAACTCCAGAAAGAGGAAATTATAGGTTATGCAAAGATCTACAAGATCCGGTAAGAATTTTTGTAATCGGATCACTCCCGCTAAAGTTGTAGGTGAATGATTGAACGAGAAATTTTTCAGCTTTCCATCGTTGGCTACAGGCACTCAAAAAGGACGCAAGGAAAGTTTTAAACAGATGAATTCATAGGTTTTTTTGTGATCTTTGAGATGCCTTTTTCAAATTCCCGTGCGACCAAGTGTTATAAAAAATATAACTGTTTCAGTGACACCCTACTTGATCTATTATTTGTGAGAGGGACTGTATATGTTTGAGTTTTGATACTGAATATAGATCAGATCAGGAGTAAAAAACCCATCTTGTTGGACTAGAAGTCAACTTTTGTCTTTCGTCTATTTTTCGGTCTCTTCCGAGCAAATTTCCGCGGATCTACTGATATACTATATAGACTCTGAATGAATCGCGAGTAAGCTGGAGGCCTCTTTTATTGTACTCCTTGCCTGATCACTTCAGAGGTCAAATATTAAATCGTGATCATACATTGAGCTGTATCGGGTAAAATATGTTGTGATATGATGTTTGGTGCACGATGATTGAAAAATTGTTATAAATAATTAAGATTCAAATTTTGTTGGGGATATAGACTGGGAAAAATCGCTCCCCCGTCGTCTATTTGGCCAGTGATAATTCCACTTAGCTTTTCGGTATCGTCATCCAGTGAATTGGAAGAAACTTAAAACTAGACGGCTCGGCGCGATTGTTTCGCATCTCTGCTATCGCCGAAAGTGATATCTGAGAGCACGAAAACTATGTATCATCGCACGCGTATTCAAATCTAGTTCCTCGAGATGGTAAGGCTCGCCTGATTATAGGGATCTGACATGCTTGCCGGGTTGCTTGCGCACGGGCGTTTTTTTCCAAGATGGCCGACGAAGAGAGCAGTTTTAACATTGGATGCATAAGGCCGTGATGGTAGTATTGAATTTCTAGCTCTCCCGGGTTGACTAATATCTATCAAGCCCAAGAGTAGGAGGATCAGGTCGTTACATAAGTGTTCTGTGCCAGACTGTGGGAAATGAGACTTCAATGGAGCCAAACCCTTATGCTACCAATGCTAAATCTGCTCTGTTACGCAGCCATTTTACCCCTGTATGCAGGCAACCCCACATCGATATCACATCCCTATAGCTAAGTTTTGCTTATACCAAGCATAGCCTGTCATCGTAAACGAAGTCTCACAAGAGCTCATTTGATCGAGGAATTCCAGATATTTCGAAATCTGTTATCTGTTTACATCGTTACCTTGAAACAAATTCAAGATTTATCCAATAAACTGTTTTACATATGAGTAGCTCAGCGTTAAACGGACCTACGAACCAAAAAAGGGTAGTTTGTCAAAATTTTTCCTAAAAGTTTTCATTCAATTGTGTTACGTTATTGGTGTTCGGGTATTGGGTTTTCCGTCTCCCAAGCGCGAAGCTGTCGTGCTGGGTGTTTGTGAAGGGGTTAGATGTATAGAATGATCTTGACACGAGAATAAGATTGACTGTTACTTTATTCCACGGCTAGTATCTCAATGTAAAGAGACCTATCAAATGATTTGACTTCTGCTGACAGGGCCAATCCGTGGCTGCGTTTACCTGTCTCGCGTGACTGACTCGGACCGTAAGCTCCCGAGTTAATACTAACAACTACTTATCCTAAAAATGAACTCCCCAACTGAACTCTTGCAGTTACTTAAATACAATCGGTGCGACCCCGATGTCGCACCGCGCAATGGATGGAGGGGCGCTCCAAATTTTCCCATTGCGATCATTCGGCTCCAGGCCTGTACGAGCCTCTCGCAACATCATTCATATATATAACATACACTACACGTCCGAAGCTACGCATTTACCCTCCGGGGTAAATTTTTCATAACTATAAATCTCGATTTTTCATGATTCAACTCAAGGACTTGGTCCAGCTTACACTGAATTTGCCAAAACATTTTCCATCAAACAATAATTCTCGTTATGTTTTACAGCTAAATTATCTGGAATCATGGTTTGCTGGCTAGGTGAATAAGAAATTAGATATAAAACATCAATTTACACTAGGTTAGATGAAACTCCGAGTGGTGATTACAAAATCAAAAATATGCCGAGAGGTTACCAAAAATTTCTCTACTTGCGCAAAATTGGTGAAATTTCAGAACTATTTATGTATTCCTAGATGCCCTCAGCATGCGTGAGAATAACATTCCATCTCTTCTAAACCCTAACGAAAAAAATGACATTCTTCGTGAATTAGATTGTTTATAACGAAGACTCACTTCTAGCGTGATTGTATACATTCATTGAAAGTACCCGTGACTTAAACTCTAAATCTAACGATCTACAAAATAACCCGATCTGAATGATTTTACGATAATAATAACCATAGGTCTCTTTCTTCAATTATACTCCGTGCGTAAATAAACAAAAGTGAGTCTTCTTGATGTTGTTTTCTTGATTCTTCAGGTCAGTTTTCAATCAGCTTGGCTATTTTATATGGCTTGTGTGTTTGATTTCTCCGTCATCTCCTCAGATATATTTTCAATATTTCAATTGCAATGTTTCCAGTAATTGCATCATTCAGTGCTTATCTCGTTGGGATATATTCAATTTTTGCTCCAATTTTTTTGATAATATTGTTTATTTTCCCTCCGAATAATATAGTTTCCATCAGGATAATCATTCTTCATCTTCAGAACGATTCTAATATCCTTTGTTATGACGTGGGTTTTCATGAAACAGTCTTTAAATGATTAGCGGAGAGGGACCCCCCAGGCGAAGGACTTTCGTAATAAAAAATGCAATCACTGAATTTCATCGATCATTTGTCGCTGTTGTTATCAATTCGTTCAATTTTTAAAATGAAAATTTATCTTCATGTCTTTTGACTCGTAAACTGCTCGCGTCCTGATCGACCGACGCTGAAATTTTCATAAAAATCTTTCCGAAGCATAATATTTAAGTAAAATGGTGATTTTTAGTAAAACTCTGGATCAATCGATGATTAGTCCCCAGTAGTCTCAGTTTTCCTAATCCAGTAATGAAACTCCTTCGAAATTTCTTTTGAGGCGTGCGTTCTTTGGATTTGAACTGACCGACGCTCATTTTTTGAAAAATATGGCTCATTTGCTTCGAGATGGTGAAATTTTTTAATTTTCAAATGCTGAAGTTGTTTTCTCATAACTGGATCTAAATATTTGAGCATTCTATCTCAAATTGATCCTATTACTCGAATTTAATTTGACCGACGTTGATTTTTGGAAAAATTCGGCTCATCGGCTTCGAAATGGTGAAAATTTTTAATTTTTCGCAAAGTTCTATATGAACGGATGACTTTCAAATGCTGAAGTTGTTTCCTCATAACTGGATTTAAATATTTGAGGATTCTCTCTCAAATTGATTCTATTACTCGAATTTAATTTGACCGACGTTGATTTTTGGAAAAATTCGGCTTATCGGCTTCGTGATGGACGAAATTTTGAGTTTCTCGTGAGGTTCCATATGAATGGATGTTTTTCTTGTGCTAAGAGATTTTTCGATGAATGAATATAAATATCCTAGGATTGTATCTCGAATTGATCCTATAACTCATATTTTTTGACCGACCTTGATTTTTTGAAAAATTCGGCTCATCGGCTTCGCGATGGACGAAATTCTGAGTTTCTCGTAAGATTCCATACGAATGGATGTTTTTCTTGTGCTGAAGTCATTTTTCGATGAATAAATATAAATATTTGAGGGCTCTATCTCAACTTGATCCTATAACTCGAGTTCAATTTGACCGACATTGATTTTCAAAAAATTCATTCTGTATATCATCACTACGTCATTCATATATCTCGCAGGTCTGGTGGCACTTGTAGCCTCGGCATTTAACACATTATACACGTGCTTGTATTACTACGCAGAGTGGATTTTTGTGGATAAGCAACTTTGCTCCCTCGTGGTACGGTCAATAGACTCGTGAATGCTGACGCAGCGCATATATTGTCGGGAATCCGGTTGTTCTCCGTATTAATATCAGCCTGTCGGTGGTAACGTGGGTTCGATTCATTATATCACGGGGATTTCTCTGAACTTTGCATGGATCAATACGCAATTCTGATTGCGGGAATCACTGTTCCCTATTTTCAAACAGCACGAAAGCATACTGTGGCTACATGTTACGCGTGAAAATAGTTGAAACCTATGAAAATTTGGCTCAAAGAAAAATACGCGATTTTATTGGGCATTTTTGACGATTTTCTATCGCATGGGAATAAATGGATCAAATTCCTTGTTCTCGGGCATCGTGCAAGATAGGGACATGTATCTTGGGTCAAGATGGAGGTATCTGGTACTATTACTTGCATTAATGGTGAAATATCCGAACGCCATTACCTTTGAATGGATTTCAAATCATAGAATATTGTTTTTTGTAAAATCGGATCTGGATTTATACCACGTAGGATTTGAATGTATATTTCAAATTTCTGACGATATTGATGCATCAATCAGCTCGATCAATACGAATTGAGCATTTTCAAATAGTTTCATCATCAAAATGAGTATTCCCGGAAGAATGCTTGAGAAAAACATTGAAAATGACGTTTGGGAAATACGTCATTGGATCCTATGCGAATTGACATAAAATATTTGGCTTCTTTTTTTTCTTTAATGTATTTTACAAATTATCCTGATTGATAAATGAAAAAAATGGGAGACTGAGGTCCATTGTGACCTCCGATATGAAAGACGCACCTGGCGAACCAACAAAGAATTTGCTTTATCGGGATTTCCCCAAAGGAAGGCCTAAAAATTCTACTATTATCATTGCTCAAATTTCGATTTATTGTAGTACTAATTGAGCTATTGATCAGAAGGAGGTGATGCAATCCTCGACCTCTCTATGCATAGTTCTGAGAGAGAAAAAAATTTCACGCGTTTGCAATCCATTCGATGTCAACAGGGAAATATGAATTAGATCTGCATGCTCGAGTTGGTGCAATGCACCCACATTTTGAGTGAACTGCGTTGAATCATTTATATTTACTGTGCTCATCGGGCACTATTATTCCTCTCAAATGATAAAAGTCTATTCACCGCTCTCTTTTGAGCTTCATATCACTAGCTCAAAAACCCTCATTGTGATTGAGTGATTCCACGTTCTGAAATCATGGGACGACTGGATGATTTGGATATGATTCAACAGTGTGAGAATGTATATTGTGTCAGTGTATTGGTACAATTTTCTTCGTGAACTGCTGCCAATTTTCTTCGTTTCTCCTTCTTCAATCAGTAATCAAATTTATGCTTTTATATTCTTTACTTGATTTTATCTTCAATGAATTTCCTTCTTCACCCTTGTGTGAACAGAATTTTGGTCCGAATTTACTGTTACAGTGAAGAACGCATGTTGAAATGTCTAGACACGTAAGGACTATTCCATGTCAGGCCTCTTTCGCATAGCGCAAAAACGCATGCTGAAGTAGCCAGACACGTAAACGCCACTCCGTGTCAGGCCTCTTTTACATTGAGCGAAAAACGCATGCTAAAGTAGCCAGACACGTAAAGCCTTCTCCGTGTCAGGCCTCTTTTGCATTGAGTGAAAAACGCTCGTGATTCAGTCATAGGTTTTCGAGTGTATGAGTTTTGTCTAGAACTAACAATGATTTGGTCATGGATTTTTGTAGTGTACAGAGTTTTGTACAGAACTTACTGTAATAAGTAATGGATTTTTGTAATAGCCGGAGTTTTGTCCCGGATTCGCTATGATTTAGTCATGGATTTTTGTAGTGTACAGAGTTGAGTCCAAAACTTACTATGATTCAGTCATGGATTTTTTGTAGTGTGCAAAGTTTTGTCCAGAACTTACTATGAGTCAGTCATGGATTCTTGTAATGTACATAGTTTAGACCGGAACTTGTCGTGATTTCTGGTGTTGATATCAACAACTCAGTTGCCTCTTATCCTAAGGGTGCCTATAATCAAGGATTCTTCCGAGTACTTGGTGCCCTTATCCTTCGTTGATGTCCGCTGGTGCTACCGAACAGACATCTCAAGACTGTTGCTCATGTCGCTGTCGTCCTGTGGGTAGATTATTCTTGTCCTTATTGTCTCTTCTCATTTTATTCATTTTTTTCCTCGTGCAAGGTTCTTGATTCCTCGTTCAGTGTTGCTGCTCCGTGTAGTTGTGCGTCAGTTTTCATGTTC
Organism: Eretmocerus hayati; assembly: GCA_029851415.1. NCBI lineage: Eukaryota > Metazoa > Arthropoda > Insecta > Hymenoptera > Aphelinidae > Eretmocerus > Eretmocerus hayati. The sequence goes on from CM056744.1 coordinate 49,514,019, forward strand.
GTGCATAATATATAAGATATTTGGTTTAGAGTAGGGTTTTGGAGTTGATCTCAAGAACGGTAACTCATGTTCAACGTTGGGCCTTCGAGCAAGCGCATCCGAGTTACTTCGCGATCCTATTCCGAGACAGTTCTCGCATCGAAATTTTCATTCCAGGTCGATTCGAACGGATTGGCAGTTATGACTTGCATTCATTCGATTAAAATTCTTGCATTACGTCTTTCATCACACCAACTCACTTATTACACTCCAGACATCGTGTTTTACTAGATCTAGAACGCGTTCCCCAACCTTTGTCTTGAGAATTCCCATAAAAATGAATTATTTGTTTATGACCATATCAACTATGAGTATTCTCTCTTCGTTCGCACCCGCGGTCTCGTCGTTCACTCGAATAATTTCCCAACTACACTGGACGTTGTTTCTAAGTTACTTTTAACTACAAAAATTCTGGCTGAGCATGATACTCATTTCACTATCTTTTCATCTTTGGTATGTTATGAAACTTAGAATGAGGAAGAAAATGTCCAAAGAAAAACATCTTATAGATCCATATAAATCTTACAAATGATTGAATATTTACTGTTTGCATGAAGTTCTCATTATTAAAATATAGCACGACGTTCTCTTCTTCATACCATTAAAATTGTACCTCATACAGGTTTTTCATCATCAGTCCGATTTCGGGTCATCGCGTCCGTTAGCTACGCAATAAAGAAAAAAAAAAAAAAGAAAAGGAAAAAGATTTATACTGGATATTCGGTCTGTTAGTATGAAAGTTAGCCCCAATTTTTCTCAAATTACAACGTTCTTGGAATGGTATTCTTACTACAATAGAATTCGAGATTTGATCAGTGAGAACGCATGGCCCTATTGTTATCTCTGAGTTTGAGTCAACCCTGAGTTATCATTGATCATTCAATTCCATGTCAAGTTCCGCGTCCGTGAGCTACGCGAAAAAAAAAGAAAGAAAAAAAATCAAAATATGGCTTTTTCATTCCTAATAAACTACTCAAATTATTATCCTTATTCAAATTTCCATTTCTTTCTAGACGTATATGTACTGAAAAGATCAAAATCTGCTACATTAGAAGATATTGTAATCATCGCGTCCGTTAGCTACGCGATATATGAAAAATATCTCGGAATCAGTGTCTCGTTGAGAGGTGCATCCTACCTCCGAAGTTGAGGCAATCTGCTGAGCCATTCAATTTATTAGTTCGTGATGAAATTCAACGCCTCAAAGTCGACATTATTTCAGCCTATCGATGTGGCTGAATTGCAACATTAACTACTTGCAACCTTGCAGTTCTGAAAATTATGGGTCATTCTATTCTAAACAATCTTTAAGTGACTTTCGTTCTTACAACGATGAGAGTTCCTACGACTGGTATTTTACTTGACTGAGGGCTGTCATTCTTACCGAATCAAACTCGATTGTTTTGAATTCAAACGTATACACTTCGAAAATGATGAGTTTTGTATGGAATCCCTATTCCGTCTACTGACTACATTTTTCCGCGAAAATGCAATCATTCTATCTCTTCAATCAGATGTCGCTTTTCCGAACGGATTTTTATATTTCACACAATTGTCAATGTGTCTCTGAGAACTTTGTTAACGTCAGATTTATATCGGCTGTGACTCATCTCCACTAGAGACCGTGTTATCTCTAGCTAATGGTCCTAATTCGCGAAAATAATGAAACCGCCTCAAAGCCCTAGTTGCTGTGAGTATAAATATTTATTGCGTTCATTTCTTCGCTGGAGACCCTGTTAACTCGAACTGAAGAAGAAAAATTTCATCTCAAAGACCTTTTTAACTCCGAGGAAAATATCCATTGCACTCTATTTATCCGCTAGGTAGGCTCTGTTAGCTCGAGCTGAGAAAATAACTTTCCACGACCATAACAACTCTTCTCAAAGACTTTGTTGACTCCGTGGCTGTTATTATCATGAAATTTTTATTTATCAAAGCTGATTGATTTAAATTGGAAAATCCTCTATAAGCAACGACAACCTCAAATTTCTACATCTCTTACATTCCAAATTTTTATTAAAATGATCAATCAAATTGCTATTCCTTTACTCAAAATTCCATGCAGTTTGTAACTAACTATTCTTGCGAGTATTGGGATAATTTCAACTGAATTTAGCATCATACTTATTTCCTCCTATTTCTGGTAATGGACTCGGGATTTCCTGACTCTGTACCAAATTGACTTCCAAAATCATCTTGATGATCTTCCAGAAACTCTCATTGATGCCTATGCTTGAAAAAAATATTCCGGATCGCTTCATAAAACCCAAATTTAGAATTATAATGATAATTACTCCATGGCCTTTTGCATAACCTGATGAATTGACAATCTGAAATTTCTGAACGACCCATGTTTGTTTTAGAGGCTGAGAAAAAAAATCTCTACTTCGAAAAAATCAACCTGCACTTGAATTATTGATTAGGCTACTCTATGCGTGAAAATTAAATTACCTTAAACAATACCTTCACTCGTCCAAGAGTTGCAAACTCGTGCTTTATTTCCAAAGATGAATCGTGATTGAAAAAATGTTACATTATGCTGCGTATATTGACTGCGATTGGTGGGAATTACTTAACAACCAAGGTGGTTTCTCCCGAGGCGGCCTACTTCCAGCGATCATGCAACTAGACTTATCCTTTTCAAGAGCCATAAACCTGTCTAAGAAGTGTGAAATTAATCTTGATCTCGAGATCACATTTTGATCGATGTCTGATTGAAGTGGACTACCGTGATATTCGTATGATTTCCTCAGCTCAGCAAAACGAATGTCCTCGTTCCTCGACACCATATTTCCTGCTGATTCCCAATATTCCGAAATCTTGTTCGAAGTGATAACTACTTGCTCAACACTCGGAATGACTTCAAGACATGACCCGATTTCACAAGATTCGTCCAAACCGATGGAATTGCATTCTTTGTCGCTTTCCTCAACTGACGCAACGAAATTCTTGTAATTAGGTGGATGAAAATTTTCTCCCAGAGTAATGCTCATTTTTGGTGAAGAAATTTGGTCTGATTCATCCGAACGACTTGAAGTATCATTATGATTATCCTCTATATTTTCCGTTTCTGTGACGAAACCTACATGATTGGAATGTGAACGATCAATTTTCGCGATGCATCTTGCTTTTGAACTTAGAATAGTCTCCTTTGAGTCCAAATTACTCGAATCACTATTTGCAATAGGCTCTTCGACTATTACCTGTCTATCAAAATCTTGGAACACGAACTCACCGCAATTCGGTCGGTCAGTATCGTTTGAGATCAAGAGTTCACAAGTTTTCGGAACGGATTCATCAATACTAATTTCCTCACAAGTTTGATCGTGATCATTATCACGATATGTTGCAGAATGAATTCCAGAATCCATATGGTCATTTTCGACTTCATGGACTGATAATTTTGAAGGTTGTTCGTCCACCTGTCCAGAAGAAGGCAAATATATCCAATCAAAGAGAGAAGAAGGAGCATGTTTAATGGACTCGCGGTGCTGAGCGATTGAGGGTGTGGGTTGGAATTTGGAACTAGTTTGAGAATTTTGGATACCCTTGCGTATTTTCTTTGTCTCAATGGTTTTATATATCTCACAACCGTTAGGATGCTTATAATATTCCGTAGATTCTATTATAATCACTTCCTCCATGGGAAAACTGAAGGGTTTTTCGTACGCTTCTAATAATACATTTTCCCTATCTTCGGACAAAATCTCCCTTAGTTGTCGATACCCTGTCTCGTCAGGTTTGAGACCAAATCTTCGGTAACATTCCTCTCCCGCGGGTTTTATCTCGAGAAAGTAGTTGTCGGGATTGTCGACCCAGAATCGTCGATTTCTCATTACAGGACACTCATCAGCAAGTATATGTTCCATAAGGATCGCAAACTTGTATGCACTATCTCTAGTTTCATTCGCTTGTCGGTTATAATTTTTGCAAATCAAGCCTGCGAGATCCAGGCGCTCAGCCTTATTTCCACAATACGTCTTCCATAAATGTATGTGCTCAGCGATATCGTCATCCGAAAGCTCAGTCGATCCATCTATCCACGCGACTACTTTTGGCCATGCGGGCTCATTCCAAAATTCGCGCGACCATTTGCAATCCTGCAACCACCCCGGAATCCCCTTGAACAATACTGTTAGTAGGGCTTGGCGCTTCCAAATTGTCTCGTCAACGAGTTCGTACTCTGCTGTGTCTGTCATTTCGATCGTATCAGTAGACATTTCCATTGTGCTAATTACTAAGACTCAAATGGGGTTCATTCCTTATGAATTTTTCTCTAAACGGTCTATCATAAGGTTTCTACTTTCTCTCAGCCATGACCTCTGTGATAGAAAACCGTTTTCACTTTGACTACACATGAATGTACCCACTGAGTCAGATTCAATTATATTCCATTACATAACTATGGAAAATGTCTATTGATCGCCATCCTCTCACAACATATGATGGCATTTACGTTACATTTTCCTCGATGACGACGGCGTTATGGCGTGGAGTTGGCTGTTGGTGGCTGACTTCCTTCTCTTTTCCTGTTGATGTTGTTGTTGGACGCTGCTGGACACTGTCTGCTGTTGTTGCTACTGCGGCGTTCCCTCCAGATGTTGATTTACACACTCAGCGCCAGTTTTTATGTTATCTCCCTTGGTCGTCTCACGCTTTCTTTACGATGTCCTCTGTTAATTTTACTGCGGGTCCTTGATCGTTGGATATATGTCGTTGCTCGCAAGTTTCCAACCAAATATTCTCCGAAAAAAACACTCCAAACCCTTCAGACGGAACCCACGTTGGGCGCCAGTTTTTATGTTACGTTATTGGTGTTCGGGTATTGGGTTTTCCGTCTCCCAAGCGCGAAGCTGTCGTGCTGGGTGTTTGTGAAGGGGTTGGATGTATAGAATGATCTTGACACGAGAATAAGATTGACTGTTACTTTATTCCACGGCTAGTATCTCAATGTAAAGAGACCTATCAAATGATTTGACTTCTACTGACAGGGCCAATCCGTGGCTGCGTTAACCTGTCTCGCGTGACTGACTCGGACCGTAAGCTCCCGAGTTAATACTAACAACTACTTATCCTAAAAATGAACTCCCCAACTGAACTCTTGCAGTTACTTAAATACAATAGGTGCGACCCCGATGTCGCACCGCGCAATGGATGGAGGGGCGCTCCAAATTTTCCCATTGCGATCATTCGGCTCCAGGCCTGTACGAGCCTCTCGCAACATCATTCATATATATAACATACACTACAATTGTATAAGAGTAACTCCATGAGGAAACCATATATGGTCAAACTTAGGGTCTCAGACTTCTTTGGGAGTGAACTTTCTCGATTTCATGGGTTAAAATAAGATCATCCGTCACGATTACAGAAACTCGGAAATTTTCGTTTGGACCCTGGTACACAATTCAGAATCATGTATTCAACTTTTCTTCACAAAATGTTCGTATCTTTTTCGCGGTTCAGCCCATGGGGCAGGTGAGAAAACCACCGATCGAAAAGCACTCGGAAATTCTTGTTCTCATATCATCTCTATTATAAACAATCTTTTACCGAAGGTGTGTATATAATGTTAGCGGGGGGTAGCAAAAAAATTGTAAATTTTATTCGTGCATTTGAAATTTTTTGTAAACCCTCATGGTTCTTGTAACTCTTCCGCAAAGTATGGCATTTTAGTGTAACGCTAGACGTGTAATGATCAGTCATCTTCTGCTGTACAGTTTCGCTTACGCGAGGCTGGACCTCACGCGTGCGAGAATCTCTGACCGGCAGGGGCCGGATTACGAGCAAGCGAGCGAGCACCTAGAGCGACGCGAGCGCGCGACACGAGCCCAAGTGCGAGAAACGAGCGATCGAACGACGGAGCGCGTGACCCACACGTACCCCCACTCCACCTCCCCGGTGTAAAAGGTATAGGGGCCGGTATGGTGGGAGTACTCGTGGTTCGCGCGCTCCATCGTTCGGTCGCTCGTTTCTCGCGCTTGAGCTCGTGTCGCGCGCTCGCGTCGCTCGAGGTGCTCGCTCGCTTGCTCGTAATCCGGCCCCTGCCGGTCAGAGATTCTCGCACGCGTGAGGTCCAGCCTCGCGTAAGCGAAACTGTACAGCAGAAGATGACTGATCATTACACATCTGGCGTGACTCTAAAATGCCATACTTTGCGGAAGAGTGACGAGAACCACGAGGGTTTACAAAAAATTTCAAATGCACGAATAAAATTCACAATTTTTTTGCTACAGCCCGGTAATTGTATGTACACACCTTCTGTGACAGATTGTATGAACGATCCCGTGAGAGTAATTTTTTTCAAAAAGCTATTTTTTGGTTCATTGAAAAAAACATTCTTTCGTGTGAAAACTTGTGTTCGTCACTAATGAAATTTTTCAATCTGCAAGTCTTCTTATTGAGTTGTTTTCTGAGCGCTTTTTTGATTCCAAAGACAGGAAACCTCAATTTATTGCCCATAAGCGCGAGATTTTGAGTTTTCAAAACCAATCATTCTGAAAAGCTGTGAGAATGATATTTTTAAGTGACCGCCCGTTGAGTTCGATTTGATCAACTAGAACCGGAGTTGCAATCTCTATGGTTGCAGCGCCCAAATCATGAAGAACGGTCTGAGTGGAAATATGGAGGCTTCCAGGTAATGAATGCGCGCCCAGAATTTTTCGGTAAAATTTACGGGCACGGTTAGGGTAATCGTGAAGCGTCCGACATTTCAGCCTACTTATTGCGGATAAGTGTCGAAAAAAATTAAATTGTGTCTGGTAAATTTCATTTCACGTCAAAAGTTGGAACGAATTTGGTGGAGAAGTGCGGTGAATTTGGGTCAACTTTGCGGGCACTTGTAGGGTCATTCTTACCGTACCAGTATGAAGAAGAGCTGCGTGCGACTGCGGGCGCCGTGAGCTCGCCAGCTCGGCATCTCATCTAACCTCACAAAAGCTTCGGTATAGACGTACATTATTTGACTCGTTCTGATGGAGATGCCTGAATTCTGAACCAAGGCCGAAGCATACGAACTGATGAAACTGTTTAAGATTTGCTGAGTCATATTCATTCTTACTCCTGGTGATATAAATATTCATCAGAGCAATATCGCTGTAAGTGGCATGGGAGAGAGCATCTTCCTGGCGAAAAATTCAGGTCCCTTCTTTCGTCACGAGAAAGCGATCCCAATCGAGAAATTTTGGAACAGAGCCTCCTGGCCTATTCTAAAAAAATTCCCGAATTTCAACCCCCGATTTGGGGGTGTCGGCATTCACCGGGGGGGGGGGGTTGCAAAAAATTCAGGCACCTTCTTTCGTCACAAGAAAGCGATCCTAATCGAGGAATTTTGGAACAGAGCCTCCTGGCCTATTCTAAAAAAATTCCCGAACTTCAACCCCCGATTTGGGGGTGTCCGCATTCACCGGGGGGTTGCAAAAAATTCAGGCAGCTCCTTCCGTCACAAGAAAGCGATGCCAATCGAGAAATTTTGGAACAGAGCCTCCTGGCCTGTTCTAAAAAATTCCCGAATTTCAACCCCCGATTTGGGGGTGTCGGCATTCACCGGGGGGGCTGCAAAAAATTCAGGGACCTTCTTTCGTCACAAGAAAGCGATCCCAATCGAGAAATTTTGGAACAGAGCCTCCTGGCCTATTCTAAAGAAATTCCCGAATTTCAACCCCCGATTTGGGGGTGTCGGCATTCACCGGGGGGGTTGCAACAAATTCAAGCACCTCCTTTCGTCACAAGAAAGCGATCCCAATCGAGAAATTTTGGAACACAGCCTCCTGGCCCGTTGTTAAAAAATTCCCGAATTGCAACCCCCGATTTGGGGGTGCCGGCATTCACCGGGGGGCTTGCAAAAAATTCAGGCACCTTCTTTCGTCACAAGAAAGCGATCCCAATCGACAAATTTTGGAACAGAGCCTCCTGGCCTGTTCCAAAAAAATTCCCGAATTTCAACCCCCGATTTGGGGGTGTCGGCATTCACCGGGGGGGTTGTAAAAAATTCAGGCACCTTCTTTCGTCACAAGAAAGCGATCCCACTCGAGAAATTTTGGAACAGAGCCTCCTGGCCTATTCTAAAAAAAATCCTGAATTTCAACCCCCGATTTGGGGGTGTCCGCATTCACCGGGGGGTTGCAAAAAATTCAGGCACCTTCTTTCGTCACAAGAAAGCGATCCCAATCGAGAAATTTTGGAACAGAGCCTCCTGGCCTATTCTAAAAAAATTCCCGAATTTCAACCCCCGATTTGGGGGTGTCGGCATTCACCGGGGGGGGGGGGTTGCAACAAATTCAGGCACATTCTTTTTTCACAAGAAAGCGATCCCAATCGAGAAATTTTGGAACACAGCCTCCTGGCCCGTTGTTAAAAAATTCCCGAATTGCAACCCTCGATTTGGGGGTGTCGGCATTCACCGGGGGGGCTGCAAAAAATTCAGGCACCTCCTTCCGTCACAAGAAAGCGATCCCAATCGAGGAATTTTGGAACAGAGCCTCCTGGCCTATCCTAAAAAAATTCCCGAACTTCAACCCCCGATTTGGGGGTGTCCGCATTCACCGGGGGGTTGCAAAAAATTCAGGCAGCTCCTTCCGTCACAAGAAAGCGATACCAATCGAGAAATTTTGGAACAGAGCCTCCTGGCCTGTTCTAAAAAATTCCCGAATTTCAACCCCCGATTTGGGGGTGTCGGCATTCACCGGGGGGGCTGCAAAAAATTCAGGGACCTTCTTTCGTCACAAGAAAGCGATCCCAATCGAGAAATTTTGGAACAGAGCCTCCTGGCCTATTCTTAAAAAATTCCCGAATTTCAACCCCCGATTTGGGGGTGTCGGCATTCACCGGGGGGATTGCAACAAATTCAAGCACCTCCTTTCGTCACAAGAAAGCGATCCCAATCGAGAAATTTTGGAACACAGCCTCCTGGCCCGTTGTTAAGAAATTCCCGAATTGCAACCCCCGATTTGGGGGTGCCGGCATTCACCGGGGGGCTTGCAAGAAATTCAGGCACCTTCTTCCGTCACAAAAAAGCGATCCCAATCGAGAAAGTTTGGAACAGAGTCTCCTGGCCTGTTCTAAAAAAATTCCCGAATTTCAACCCCCGATTTGAGGGTGTCGGCATTCACTGGGGGGGGGGGCTGTGAAAAATTCAGGCACCTTCTTTCGTCACAAGAAAGCGATCCCGATCGACAAATTTTGGAACAGAGCCTCCTGGCCTGTTCCAAAAAAATTCCCGAATTTCAACCCCCGATTTGGGGGTGTCGGCATTCACCGGGGGGGTTGTAAAAAATTCAGGCACCTTCTTTCGTCACAAGAAAGCGATCCCACTCGAGAAATTTTGGAACAGAGCCTCCTGGCCTATTCTAAAAAAATTCCCGAATTTCAACCCCCGATTTGGGGGTGTCGGCATTCACCGGGGGGTTGCAACAAATTCAGGCACCTTCTTTCTTCACAAGAAAGCGATCCCAATCGAGAAATTTTGGAACACAGCCTCCTGGCCCGTTGTTAAAAAATTCCCGAATTGCAACCCTCGATTTGGGGGTGTCGGCATTCACCGGAGGGGCTGCAAAAAATTCAGGCACCTTCTTCCGTCACAAGAAAGCGATCCCAATCGAGAAATTTTGGAACAGAGCCTCCTGGCCCGTTCTCACAAAAATTCCCGATTTTCAACCCCCGATTTGGGGGTGTCGGCATTCACCGGGGGGGTTGCAAAAAATTCAGGCACCTTCTTTCGTCACACGAAAGCGATCCCAATCGAGAAATTTTGGAACAGAGCCTCCTGGCCTATTCTAAAAAAATTCCCGAACTTCAACCCCCGATTTCGGGGTGTCGGCATTCACCGGGGGGGTTGCAAAAAATTCAGGCACCTCCTTTCGTCACAAGAAAGCGATCCCAATCGAGAAATTTTGGAACAGAGCCTCCTGGCCTGTTCTAAAAAAATTCCCGAATTTCAACCCCCGATTTGAGGGTGTCGGCATCCACCGGGGGGGTTGCAAAAAATTCAGGCACCTTCTTTCGTCACAAAAAAGCGATCCCAATCGAGAAATTTTGGAACAGAGGTTAGAATTCAAGAAAAAAATTTCTTCGACTTTCGATTAAGATAATCGATTGGAACTTCAGAGTCATAGTACGAGGACGTGTATGAAGTCTTCTTGAATGATTTTTCCATGATCGATAGTATACAAGATGATCTCCTACAATCAAGGCAAGATTATGTTCTATTCTAAGAAGTGGCAGAAATTCAAGATGTCAAATCTGGGAAAACAGTTGGTAATTATTGAGTGTTACCTAATACTAATTATATGATTTGAATAATGTTCGTAACTACTGTATGACAGATTTCATTGGGTCAATTAGAAAGATTGGAGACATGTATACACTTAATGTAAAACATTCGAATATACAATTTTGTGAAATTTCGCTGACTGACCTCACTAATCAAGAGGTGAGAAACTTCCAAACTGTTAATTTTGTAGATAAAATAACAATAGGGTGTCTGAGCACCAAAAACAGACCCCTATCATATTTTGATATTAAATTGTGTGACAGTTTTCCTAGATTAAAGTGATCTGTTTTGATGAACATGCTGCTATGTGTTCAAATTGGAAAATAAATGATATTTTAACCATTAAGAAAGCCAAGGTGATGAGATGTTTAGATCACAATAATTTGATGATTGATATGACTTCAATAGTTCATCAAAAATCGGTCAAGTATTTCGAATCATATGTTGATGCATTTTAAGCTGGATATATTATTCATTAACTTGCTAAAATTGCAGATCCGAGGAAATCAGGAAAATGCTGGAGGAAATGAACTATTACAACTAGATTGTTGAAAAAGTCAAATTTCAACGTACTTGGTAAAAACGCACCAGGATATGAGATTTGACAAACACAATTGAGGTTTTCTTGGAAAAATCCAAAATGTGATTTGTGAGGAAGGAATGGTGGTTTTTTTTTTGACCTGCATATTTTATAAAAAATATTGTAGAGTCTACTTTAGTGTTGAAACATATTCTAATGTAAAGCTTTATTTCCAAGTACATTGAACAGAGTAAATATGGTAGCAGAACGTAGTGGAGTATGCTGTTGCAAAGTACAATTTGTAATACGTTGTTTGTTAATACACGTTTTTGCATGTTAATGTCAATGTTATGAAAATGTGAATTTGTATAGTTTTTGTTATGAAATCAGTGATTATGAATGAGATTTTGAGGATAATGGTAATTCATTACAAAAATTATTCTAGAGAATCGTAAATATCTCAAAACAGGCCTGATTTCCTAATAATGCGTAATAAGTTTTCAGTCAGGAAAGTAATCAGTTTCAAATCAGGTGATTTCATCGACTTGATTCGATTTCTCAAATCGTGCGTAATAAGTTTCTAGTCAGGTAATGTAATCAGTTACAAATCAGGTAATTTCATATCATTGTTAATCTTGAGACATTTCCCATGATGAGATGATCACTTTGTAAGCAGAGTTTACGAAGGATTCGTGTATGGATATTGTGGGAAAATAGTCAGTGATAGCTGCACTGTCATCATTTGTCCCATTACAAGATTACAATTCTCCACCAGCGACAGATGCGTAGACGGCCGTAATAGGTTATATTGACAGCGCTGGATATAAAAACATTTTCAGTGCGTAATCGCGGTTTCTCACGACTTGGGCCAAAGCCTGCGATCTCAGCACTCGCCATGGGAATCTTGTGATTTTGACTTCAAAAGCTTAATCTACAATTGACACATAGAAAATCAAATTTTTTTTGTTAGTTATTTACAACGTTATGATTGATCTTGCATCATTGTTTGAAGAATGTTTGTGTCCGTTTTTGGTTATGTGGTTAATATTATTACTTAATATCCAGGGATGTGTAACAGAGATAAATGTCTTTGGAGAAGTAACAATGTTGTGAATAGATTCCCCATAATAAACCCTGCATGTCACCAGGTAAGATCTTCAGTTTGATTATAAACTCTTTTTGCCTCAATGTTACAGTGCACGAAACGAGTCGAGGGAGTGATAAACTTGGAATAAAAGAATTTAACACCTTTTTGAAAATTGGAAAGTGTTTTTTTCTTGTCTAATATTTTGTCCACGAGGAATGTGTTATGTCACATGTTATCAAAGAAACCCAGGGGATGATAATGTAATTGTTCACAAAATAAACTCATATAAATAGATTTTGATACAGTTTGTATTCTTCACATGCATTCAGTTATTATGAAATCATATCATTAATGGTACAGAACAACATTCAATTACAAAAATACAATATAGTTTCCATGTTCTTATTCAATATTTTGGCATCCTTTGGAAGCTTTGAAGCTATTCAATACATAATCAGTTCTCAATAAGGGAAATATTGATGTAAGTGAAACAATGTAATATAAATCATTTTCGCTTTACCCATAAGGGTGATGTGTTCTTACATATCTTAATGGACTGCGTGACTTTACGAATTTAATTGTAAAACACGTCAGGATATACAATGTGACTCGTGAAAAAACAATTGTCTTCATTTCTATTCCTCATATTCTTTAGGTTTGGTCTTACATGCAGAGCATTGTTTTCTAACAATATTTTCGAATGTTGACTAAAACGAACACGTGAAATGGCAACATAAAGTTGACCATGTGCAAATACAGAACTTGGTAAATATATACCAACTCTGTCAAAAGACTGTCCTTGGGATTCATTAATCGTCATAGCGAATCCTAATCGGATAGGAAACTGTCTACGGATGAATGAAAAAGGAAACTCTTCCTCAATGGGTTTTATGTCTATTCTTGGAATAAGTACAATTGAACCTTTACACTTCCCATTGATTACTTGAGCACGAATTACATATCTTAAGCAGTTTAATACTATCAACCTAGTTCCATTGCATAGTCCATCTGTAAGGTTGAAATTACGCATGAGAATCATTATGCATCCTGGTTTTAAAGTCAATTCATGTGGAGGTAGTCCATTTGGTGTTATCGAGTTAAGATATCCTATTGGCACAGAATTTGCCAATGTAGGCTCATTTTGTACATCAAGTGAATCAATTCTATTGTATTGATATTCAAGGCCCTTAATTTTTCCTAGAATTTCTTCATTGAGTTGGAGAACATCAACATTCCTTGGTGCTAATATAACATGATGTCTAGTGTCATCATTAGGTGGATCAATATTATCTCCAAGAATTTCTGATACTAAATTACCAGAGGAGATATATTTTGTTGGGATTCTTCTCAAATTCGACTCAGTTTCAAATTTTGTGCAATTTTTGTTTTCTCCAATATCAAGTAACCATTGTTTAAATTGGTGTTGTTCTGGCGATACCCGCATATTTTTTGTCAATGAAAATTTTTTGAAAAGATGCCATAAAGAACTGCTTTTCACGCAAGTCTCGAGAATTTCAGATCGTGTTCCATGTCGAACAACTGGTAAAATTCGCCTAAAGTCACCTGCCAATAGTATTACAATGCCTCCGAAAGGTTTCTCATTATAATGTTAATCACGGAGTGTTCTATCGAGAGCTTCGAATCCGTGTTCATTTGCCATAGAAATCTCGTCCTAAATGATTATTTTATTTTTCTTGAAAATTTCACCATATTTTGAGTTTTTTCTATATTACACGTGGAAGTTTCGTTAAGAGTGAAAGGTAATTCGCAAGATGAATGCACTGTTCGTCCATTTTTCAGTAAGTTAGACGCAATTCCAGTCCAAGCAACTGATAAAATTTGAATGTTATTTTCATCACAATATTGGATTATACCTCCAGGACCATCGACAAATAAAAGCTTTTCTTCACTAACTCCGCTGAGAGCATTTATTGTTGCATTGGATATTACTTTTTGATCGACCGATAAAGTATCGAGATTGAAAGAAGTTGGAACTTGCAAAATATCTGCGGAATTATCTTTAGAAGGATCAAGCGAAGGTAGATTGAAAAGTTCTAAGTTTTTCCATGAGCTTGCAAGATGTTATTTATAATTGATAAAGCACGTTGTTCCGCAAGGTTTTCGTCCATTTCAGGATTCAAGAAACTAGCTTTATATTTATCATATAGTTGACGAGCATTTATTGGATCCTGGGAAGCCAATATACTACCAAATAATTGAGTCATACCGGCAGGGAATTGAAAGATATTTGCTTCCTCTAGGCATTTATCCCATCCGTCGTCTGTTTGAACAAGGTTCAAAGCCACAGCAGCTTCTTTAAACGATGGAAAAATTGTTCCGTTAATCGTTCTCAAATGTTCAAATGAAATCGCTCCTTTCACATGTAACAATCATAGTCGAAGAAAAAAATGTTCTTGTTTTTTTGGTGCAACAAAGTACATGCGGGATAGAACAGGTTTATTGAATTTTAGTCTCTTCGTCCATTCTTTTTCATCTTGACTGAAAACGTAATGTAAAGGGATTTCGGTATACAAGTATTTCCTTGCTTCTGGATTCCTTGCATTTAGTTTGAACCATGCAGTTAACGTTGTATCTGTGTTTCTTTCCAGAACTTCGTCCTCTTTGCCTTCTTCAAAGCAAACTATTTGGTAATTTTCAAGATGAACAGCAAGTCTATATATCATATATGTGATAATTTGTGCAGAGGGAATTCTAATAATCTATAAGTAGATTCTGGTGGTGTTAAAAGTCGTCCTGATAGATAGAATAATATTTCATCATGTATAATTTGATTCACTTCGTTTGTAGATTCGGCTATTTCTCCACTGTTTTCGTTTGGTAATGTAACCTTGACTGTAGCAGAATCTGGGCCTTTGTAAAGATATTTGAAAAGATATTTTATTACCGTAAAAGTACTGCATAATTCGACATCAAGATGCGTTCGAAGGATGAAAAGTAAATAAGGGTTGTAAGGGACAACAAATCTATTATCAGCGATTAAACCAGATGATTTGAAATAACAAGTATGATAATTTCGTCTTCGTCGATAAGCAGGATATTTGTCGCTCGAAAACCTTGTTTCCTCATTAAACTTTTTTGGATAATCTTTTGTAGAAGATTTTCTATCCTGATCCATACAGGGTGAATTTGGGTTGAGTTCCCCGCAAGGCCCGTGAATCATATGATCTTTGACCAAACCATATAGTACAGGAAAACGACTTTTATCCGGTATTTCAGCACAAATCATTCTATCAATATCATAAGCGTCTCGGACTCCATCAGCTTCTTCAACGTACAACGAATTATGTACATGGGGTAGTCCCCGTTTTTGAAATTCAACAGCCAAGACATTCGCGATCATTTTCCCGAAAATTTGACGATCCCACAATTCCAATTCAAATCTAGCAAGTAGAAAATATACGTGTAATTAGATCAGCTCTATCAAATGATGTCTCGAACGGTTTGATATTCTCCAATACCTCAGGACAATTTGGGTTGAATGTCATTGTTGTGAATGAATCAGGAGTTCCGAATTCCTGCATTTCTTTCATTGCATCTGAATAATTTTGTTGAATATAACGCGGTCCACCAACGAACGACGATGGTAAAAAGATGAGTCTACCAATTTCAACTTTTGGATCTTCCGATTGTGTAATTAGAGAATCAAGAATGCCTTGATAGTGATCGCATCTGAGTGAGAATTGATTGAATCTTATATAATTCAGGCGCATGTTCTCTACTCTAGACCACACGTCGGTCCAGAACTGTTGCGACAATCTACCTAAATTCAAACGTGGATTGAGTTCTCCTCTGTATGCCATGTGATATGCATAGTATTGTAGAGCTGTATCTGTTTTCTCTTCATTTTTTTTCTGTTTAATTTCTTTTTCAGTTGGTTTCCAACCAAAGTTTCCAGCAGGAAACATCAGAGGGTAAACCATAGGATCGAGATGCTCACTTAAGATAGATATCCGTTGTGGTTTCTCATCTCTGAGGTATACACAAAAGTCCCGTTCATCACTACATACTCCATCATTTCCAATGTAAATCAGAAACGCTTCATCTACAACTCGATCTGGCCGATTTGATTCCCTATCCTTCACAAGATCCATTTTAACTCCCTGAGGTTCTCTTGTAACGTGAGTTTTGACTCTACGTCCAACTAATTTATTTTTCGCCGAAGATCCAAATTCCCCTGCCAAATTGAGGGAACGAATGCCTGGAATCTTACGTGCGCTTCTACCGGGCTGCTGGGAAAGAAGGAAGGAACGAATATTGATTCTCATGAAATAATAACGACATGGAAGTTCATTTCGAACTATACTAATATATATTGTTACAGCCCTCAAGAACGCGACCAATAAATTTACAACCGAAGAGGTATTGAAAATGCGCACCAAGCGTCTGTAAAATGTGTCCAACTATTCACTTTGCCTCATGGGCCACTGGAGCCATAATGGCTTCCGTACACCTTTTTCACTAGTTCAATCAAGGTTTCACACGCGCACTTAATTTCCCAATTCTTATGGCTCACCGGGTCGCGCGGATTCCTGGGTAGTCACCCTAGAAGATCTCGAGCCCAATCAAGGGCGAGATGTCTGAGTCTATGTCTTCGTCACAGAGAAAAGATGGCGGATCGGGGCCAGAGAGAGAGAGAGAGAGAGTATTTCAGAGAAAAAGGCAATCACACTCACCGTCGATCACTAGCCAATTCTCCCCGTTTAATCCGTCCCTGTTATTTTCCATGATTCTCCTTGGGATACAACTTAGATTCGTCGGGAAAAATGGAGTAACAAGATGGTTCCTGGAATTCGCGAAAACTGACTGATCCGTACTTCACAGAGTCACTTCCAAGAATGCCCGACTTTCCTCGTCTTCTTCTTCTTCCTCGATCACCCGACGCGATCACAGAGCCCTCATTGATCAAACTAATTTCCGGGAAATTAACCCGCGAGATACGAAAGACACTGAATCATGATGCTGGAATTTCATATAAATCCCGCGCCGACACTCCACCCGAGAGCCCCGCATTTTACCTACGTTACTGAATCGTGCCTCCACCCGTGTAATATGCGCACTACCCGTAATAATCACGTATCTCACAGCAACTCCACCATCACGTCAGGCCACGTGCATTTAATATCACCAATTGTCTCTGTCTCTCTCACTCGCATGATCTCCCTCACATAACCGGCTCCGTCTCTCTCATTCCACTGCAACTCTGCCCACACGAGCGTGCCGTGCGCAAAACCCTATCTCTCTCTCTCTCACTCTCCCGACGCTGCTCATCCTCTGTCTCTCTCTCCCCACTTCCCGCGCGAGCCCGCCTCGTTGCCGCATGATCTTCTGCTTCCGACTCCAACGTCCAGTAAGTGCTGCCACGCCGCGCCCACTCTTGGCGTAATCTGCCATACCGACTCTCCTCGCTCTTCCTGACTCTGATACTCTGCTGACTCCCGCTGCTGCTCCGTTCGCGGCATCCACCTCGGCAATAATATCATCCTGCATTATTACATGCTTTAGGTGCGATGGCCCGGCGCAGCAGCGGATGGTGGCGACGGTGATCTCGGCGACTCCGTCGCACTCCATTTTCAATTGAGGCAGATTGTTTTTCTTCTTGTTCTCGTTCATACATCATTTTATAATGTTGTACATAAGGATTTACTCTTTCTCTAAGTGTTGATCAATTTTATCCAGAAAAGGGCGAAATTCTGGTGGACATTTTTTAAAATCCACTCGTATATCAGTGGCAGCTTTAGTGACCAAAATATATATTTTAACAACTTGTTACAGAATTAGTGTATATCCCGGAAAAGGTATGTAGCGCGGAGTTTGTAATGTCGATTGGTGAGTTCTAAATAGTTTGTAACAATTTTCTGAGTTTGTAACTCTCGCGGAAGAAACGAGATTTTTCAGCGTCGCGGGAGTAATGTTTAGAGTGCAATGCTTAACGCTTAATCGTTACACCAAATCATTACATTGTGTATTCTGCTAGGTTACTGTTCGAGGTATTCGCAAGCTACCCTATTGTTGATTGATAATGATAATTATTCTACGTGAGAGGCTGACGCACGGTAATCATTAAAAAATGCAGTGTACTGTGCTTGGCCGTGCCCGGTGAGTGCTGTGTCGCGGCAGTGGCGGCAGCGGCAGTAGAGGTGCCATCATTTAAATAAATGTAATTTTTTTCGCTGAGACAACCACGCAGTGTTGTTGTTGGTGCTGTTTGTGACTGTGTGTCTGGGCGGGGGCGGTGCGGGGCCAAAAGTGCAGTTGAAATGTTTACGGCGTGATCAAGCACGCCTCAATTGCCGACGAGCAGAAATTAAGCCGCTGCCTTGGCCGATGCAGCAGACGGCCAACATTCCGCGTGGCAGCAGAAACGCCGGCCACGCGATGCGTTTCTAGCAGCCTCTCGTTGTTGCCGATAGTTTGTAATGCAGATTTAGGGGGGAAAGTGAGCGTGGCGGGTCATGCTTTCAGTGCGACAAAAGCATGAACCGCGATCATCGTGTGCGAGCAGCATGATACCATGATTTTTGAAGTCAAAGTGATGTTTATGTTGCTAGTCGCCACGTGTGTGCCGGTCTGTTTGTTTCTCGTGAGCCTATTTACAGGTCTGCTATGCATGGAGATCACAATTGTGGTGGCCGGTTGGAGGCTGAAAAGTGAGTCTCGCTCCATATCGAAATCCTTTTCGATATGGAGCGTCGCGACGACGATGAAAGATGAACCGAACACAAGTATTAAGAAGTCGCTGCAATTTCGTTTCTAGATAGCCTGACAAATCATAATATTCTAAACACGCGTAGTCAAAATGAGGCATTATGAGCGCATTGACAAGCATTTTCTTCACATCAGTCGACAGAAAATGACCACGGTATCGCAGCTTATGCGAAACCCCATGAACTTTCGAGCAAATACTTGCTACGTGGGCATTCCACGAGAAACTTTAAGTAATGCAGTTTGCGTACTGTAATTGGTACGGAATCCGGACTGAAATGGTGATAAAATTTGGTTACGTTCGAGATGGTCCACCATTTGATTGGTTATCAATATGTCGAAAACTTTCGCGAAATGAGACAGATTCGAAATGGGTCTAGTATCCGAAGGCGATTGTGGACAAGGGACTTTACTTAAGGGAATCACAAGTGATTCCTTCCAAATTCCCGGATACTTGCTTGGTTCAATTGATGAGTTGAACAAATTGACAAAAAATGGTATTAGTGACGGAAGAACTGATCGAAAATACTGGAGGGACATACCGTCATTACTCTGGCCCTTAGATTTAGGCAAGCAATTGCGCATCGATTCGTCAACTTGACTGCCATCAACAGGCTTCAATGCAAATTCTGGATAATCACAACTAATAACGGTGTCAATGATCAATTGTAGCGTAGTTTCAGAACAGTTTGGGTGCTGACTCGACATTTTGGAATAAAACTCATTGAGTTCATCGGCTGAAAAACAGTCTAACGGAGACTTGTTAGTATTTTTAGCGAAACCTAATTTTCGCAAGACTTCCCAGTAACCTGCTTTGTCAGATGCTTCCGATAGAGCCTTAATACAGTAACTATTTTTGGCCTCTCTCTTCTTATATTTCAATTGTCGTCGCAGCATCTTGTATTCAACCCATAGACTTGGATTACCAGATCTCTTTGCTTGCTTGTATTTTCGATCACGTGCTTTGCCTTGTTCTATGAGATCAGGAGTAACCCAAGGGGCTACTCGCTCACGGATACAACGTGTCGATATAGGGGCCGTCTGATCGAGCAACCCGATTACCACTTCCTGAAATTTCCGTAACGATTCATCAAAATCCGCACAGTTGCATAGCGACATGGTATCGTTAACGGTTTCTAGCGCCGTATTGAAGGTAGCCGGGTCAAATTTACGGGAATCTCTCGATGTAATTGTGATGGATCTTTTCGCCATTGACGGGAATTTGTAATCGATGATAAGATAGTCATGGCCATTCATAAACGGCGCGCTAGATTTGGCATGACTGATCACTTTCTCGTCAGAGTCAGTAAGAATGATGTCGATCCAAGTGTCACTACTTTCCAGGTGATGGGTAGACTCGAACAGGACACAATGCAAGGAGTTCTCATAGATTAAGTCACGCAGATGTAAGGAGTAATAATCACGAGGAAGCAAGTCCGAATTTAGGTCGCCTACTAAGATGACATTTGCGTAAGAGTGAGAAAATTTCTGGAAATTGGCAAAAAATTGGGTCAACACGTTTCCTTTAGGACGGCGATAAATAGACGCAAACAGGACATTACGATTCTCCGGCGTTCTCACATCTAGAATGAGGTACTCTATCTCATTGATGCTAAAAATTCTTGAGGACTCAAGAACTTTACAATCAAGGCTGTCACGTACATAACCGGCGACACCTCCGCCTTGAACAAAATCCCGCTTCCCGGTGGTCGAGCGAAGACCACGGTCATTGCGAACAAACACATAATTAGGTATCGCAAAAAGTTCATCAGGGTACTTTGCTGTTAACCAAGTTTCTGACAATGCCAGGATATCTAATTCTTCGTCATATAAGAACGCAGAGATTTCATGAAAATGCTCTTTCAATGAGCTGACATTGAGCTGCGCAACGCGAAGCGACATACGCAGGGATTTTGTGCCCTTGGAATTGACATTACGAGAAGGAAGTCATGACATATTCTCTAGATCAGACTCAGTAACGATCGGTATGACATTACTCCCATCTTCTTTACGCATAAATACATTACCGTTCCGAGCCCAAACGTATTGAAAATTGCATTGTCCAGCACGCTCTTTTGCTTTAATGCGCAAGTTATGGATCATTCGAGGGAGCATCTCAAAATATTTACTTTACTCTTTGCTTCCTTATCATTATCTGTGGGCATAAAATCTTCAAACAGCAAATCACCGAATTCCCGCTTTACCTTCAATACATGTTCACGCACTGCATTTGATTTAAATTTGACTATATAAGCAAAAGTGTCATCTCGTTGATTTGCAGAATGAGGTTGAGTTGCGTTTGAATTTTCATTTTTAGCTTTCAATTCGCGACAATCAAGGATATCACCAAACAGTGCTTCGATCTTAAGCTTCTTAAATATTGCGCGAGTGAGTGCGAGTGAGAGATTGATTGATTGATTGATTGATTGATTGAAGACTTTATTGGGGCTATGGGGTAAAACCCTATATAGCCCTGAAACTATACACACAGATATAGATTACAGCATGATCAAATAAATAATTTTAAGTAATAAGTTCAAGTCGTACAGAGATAATTCAATATGCAGGAGGTTAATTACATGTGACAACTTCTTCAAGATTTTCTTACTGATCATATTATTTTAGCTAGCATCATCAGAGTAAGTTTCGGTTACTGTAATAATAACAATATATGTGAGAGAAACGAACAAGAAGAACATTTTATGACTCATGGTACTTATTTACTGCTCAGGCAAAAATTAATTAGTTCACAATTATCACAATTCAAGCAACAGCCCGTTTAAGTAGGTGTATGAATGCGTCATCATTTGGCAGAGGATTTAAGATACAATGGTCTCGACCCGCTCTAGTACACCAATTCTTTGCTTCTTTAAGGAGTAGTTCGTCTCGCATCCTTCGTTTGAAACTATCCGCGAGTTTGACATCGAACACCGTCTCCGGTGCTCGAGAGTTGATACATTTAGATGCGGTGATATGGAAGGAGTTAGCTAAGGTGTCAGTCCGTGGTGTGGCATACAAGAGTGGTGGGGGTGTATGACGAGTAGATATTCGAAGGGAAGGGACATCAATTCTGCGGCGAAAAAAGTTGGCGAGGTATGACGGCTCTTTGGTTGAGATGATGTTGAAAGCAAGGGATGCTATGAGTAATTCTCGACTATTTTCTACAGTAAGCCAGCCCAGGGCAAGGCGGTAAGGCGTCACTGGGGATGCCCAGGGTATGTCTCCATACACGAAACGGACGCAAGCATTTAAGAGTCGGTGGAGTTTGAGGTTCTGACCTTCACTGACGTCGTTATAAACAGCACACGCATAGTCGAAATACGGGAGTATTAGAGTTTCGACTAATCGTTGTTTGAGATGCCGAGAGAGTGCGCGCTTGTGGAAGCGAAGCGTGTACAAGGCCCCATGAACACGGCTTGAGATGGAGTTTACATGCTTACACCAGTTGAGAGTAGATTCGAGCTCTACGCCAAGATCTGTCACGCGATCGGATCGAGGAATGATTGTGCCATTTATAGTAAGTGGCGGCAGCGGGTTGAGGTTAATCGCACGTATGTAGGTGGAGCTTCCAAGAATTATGAATTTCGTTTTATCTGGATTCAATTTAATTTGGTTGGTTTTCGCCCAATTATATACTCTCATCGCATCTTCATCGATTTTATCAATATACTCGTGTAGATCATCTACTCTGCAGTGCACGTAGATCCGTGTGTCATCCGCATGAATGCCATGCTTGGAATACTGAAGGACGCGCGGTAAGTCATTTATGAAGACTGAGAAAAGCAGAGGGCCTAGAACGCTCCCCTGAGGAACGCCAGTGAAAATTTCAACCGGCTCAGAAAGGGCTCCACTTTCATCACGAACTGCTTGGCGCCTTCCAGATAAGTAACTCGCAAACCACTTCACAGCGTTGTCTGAATAGTGGAGGTGTCTGAGTTCTTTTAGAAGTAGTTTGTGAGAAACAGTATCGAAGGCCTTCGAGAAGTCGAAGAGAATGAGTGGAGTCACCATGTACCGATCTGTAGCCAAACGCACGTCTTCAGTGAAGCCAAGCAGAGCAGTTTGTGTTGATTGGCGTGATCTAAACCCTGATTGGCGTTCATCTAGAAGTCTATGAGTAATGAGAAAAGTCGATAGCTGTTTGTGTATGATCCTTTCGAGCAGTTTTGAAATCTCTGGCAAGAGAGCGATCGGTCGGGTATCAGATAAAGACGACGGTGGATTGCACTTGGCCAGGGGCATGATGGTTGCGATTTTCCAGCAATCTGGAAAAACCCCAGTCTCTATCGAGGATTTAAACAACTCAACGAGGTGGGTACGAATTACAGGGTAGACTGCTTTAAGCATGTTGGTGGAGATTGAGTCGGGACCGGTGCAATTTTTTGTGGCTTTCTGGAGGGCTTCATCCACGTCTTCACCTGTAATGGTTGAGAATTCAAATGGCTGCTGAGCTCCGTCTGCTAAAGGCTTATCTATTATTTGAGCCAGGTCAGTCGACAGAAAAGGCGGAGAGGCACGGGAAATCGCAGCGTAATGAAGATTGAGATCATGAGATGAAAAGTACTTCAGAGGAGAGGGAGACTTGGGAGCTCTGATGCCCATAGATTCGAAATGTTTCCAGAGACTTTTAGGGTCTGGTGTGAAATCAAGTAGGGAGGATAAGTATTCGTTCTTGGAAGTGTCAATCTTATTGCTTACATTGGAGCGAAGTTGCTTCCAGTGCAGAACATCAGCGCTCCGGTTGGTTTTCTTCGCACGCCTGAAAGCTGCATCTCTATTTCTCATCATTGCTCTAATATCACTCGTGACCCAAGGTTTTTGGTTCGCTTTAATTGTGATATTTTTACATGGTGCATGGATGTCGAAATTCCCTAGTACTGTGGACGACAGGAATTGAGCCATATGAGACACGTCATTGCTACTGCACATTGATTGTTGTAGTATTGATGTTCTTCAGATTTCTTGTAGAAATGATCTTAGGTTAAACATTTTGAGATGGCAAATAAATATCAAGTGAGATAAGATCATGACCAGCGGCAAAGGGTGCATCAGTCTTTCGATAAGATTTGACATATTTAAGTGAAGGAACGATGAATAGATCGAGCCACGTATTACTCTGCGAGCCGTCAGGTGCAAGACAGTGGTGAGTTGGGTCAGATGGCACGAGTTCAAGTGAGTGAGCGGGCAGAAGTTCACGGAAGTAATCTGAGTCCGGATGTTCTCTATGCATGGGGAAGTTGAAGTCACCAGTGAATATGAAGTCTTTGTAGTTGGGTAACAATCTGTTCAGCTCATCGAAGAGAGCACTAGGATAAGCTGCCGAAGGGCGACGATAAACCACTACAACAAGGACTCTTATCAGATCTACCCTAATCTCAACCATCAAATACTCAGGGGTGTTATTAAACTGAGACTCGGAGCGCGCAATGATTTTGGATCGGTAGCAGAGAGAGAGAGAGAGAGAGAGAGAGAGAGAGAGAGAGATGTCCTTTTATTCGTCCGCAGACAAAAGATCAAATTACATATGATTACATATGCCCGTTGAAGATATAATATCGTGTATAGAAAAAAATGTATATATATACTCATAATAATAATAGTTTCCGTGAAATACTGTTTTGGTCAAGGACACTTAGTATCACAATTTGTGACTAGTCAGAGCAAAATTACTCATTATTCTAAGTACAAAATGTTATAGTAAGAGAGGGATATGGGCTCACAGTCATATCACAGCTGTGTTTCATCAGTGGGGTGACAGAAGGTCACATATAGAAAAAAATAAATATTGAAAAGAAGTAGAGCCCAACCCATCACAGATTAAAATAGTGCTTCTTCTCCACATCAATCCTCTGAGGAGACTGTGTCAATAAAAAATCTTTCAAGGCCTCTTTAAGTAACGATGTTCCCCTCAGCTGCCGAAAGCCCGAAGGGAGAAAGTTCCACAGATGAGCACATTGAACTTGGAATGATCTTCTTCCATACTCAAGTCTCATGTTGGGGACTTTGAGTACTCGCTCTTCTAGATCACCACGTGCGGGGCGTTCGGATTGGTACCTGGTAAACATCGCAGCTAGGTAGCCAGGTTCTCCAAAATGCATGATCTTATGCATTAAGAGTGCTGCGAAGTACATTCTCCGCGAATCAGTACGTAACCTACCCAGACGCTCCCTAAACGGGGTGATGTGCTCGTCTCTCCTAAGATCAAAAATGTATCTCACACATGAATTGCTCAGTCGTTGTATCCGTTGCCGCTGTTCGTCCGTGGCGTCGAGGTACACGACCAAGCAGTAATCTTAATGAGAGAGAGAGATTGTAGATTGGTTTTTTTATTGGTACCTTGGGGTATTACCCTATCTGGTACAGGTGGCAGATTCAATTACATGATCAATACATAATTTACTATGAAAAGTATGGATGAGTATGATCAAAGATGAATATTGAATAGTTGAGTGGGTTAGATTGCTGATTTGATCAAGAGAAGATATAGTATAATATTAAAAAGGATCATAAAAGGTTCGCATACAAATTTAGAGTGACAATCGTGTACATTTGGGAATTATTGATAGCAGTTACAGAATATAAAGAGAAGAACAATCTATGAAACAATATGATATCCATGGTATGCTGGAGTAGTATGTAAGGAATATTGATCATTCAGTGAAATTGCTTTGTGGAGAGCATTTAAACATTAGATTACATGGACGAACTAATCATCATTATCACAATATGTCAAGTTTGAAATTGAGCGAGATCGGATTCTGGGAAAATTGGGACGAGAGGCCTATTATTTGAAGGTCTCATGCATACAATGAGATTTTTAATTAATGGCTTCTGTATTTTCGATCGAACACTAACTGGGTGAGCTTGTTTGAGTAAGTTGTGCACTTCTTTGGCCAGAGAGAGAGAGAGAGAGAGAGAGAGAGAGAGGGAGAGAGAGAGAGAGAGTGAAAGAGAGAGATAGATAGACGTCCTTTATTCGCCCGGAGGCAAAAATCAAATATCACATGTGGGATACATATGTCGTATAAATAGAAATTATCAATTAATATAAATAAATCTTTTGGTCAAGGACAGGTAGGTTATCACAAGTTGTGACTAGTCAAGATTGCAGCAACAAAGGCTGCTTAAGAAACATTTAATGAATAGGACGAAGGCTCAACAAAATATCGCAGTTATCTTCTAATCAGTCATGTAACAGGTTGTGAGTATAATCACAGTCCATATAAAAAGAGAAGAGCCCAATGACCTTCAAAGATTGAAGTAATGCTTCTTGTCCACATCAATTATCTGGGGAGGCTGTGAACGAAGGAATTCTTTCAAAGCATCCTTAAAAATCGAAATTCTTGCGATCTGCCGAAAACCCGAAGGGAGAAAGTTCCAGAAATAAGCACACTGGGCTTGGAAAGATCGTCTCCCGTACTCGAGTCTCATTCTGGGTACTTTGAGTTCCTGCTCTTGTGCATTCCCACGCCCAGGGCGCTCGGATTGGTGCCTGGTGAACATTGCAGACAGGTAACCAGGTTCCCTCATGTGCATGATCTTATACATGATAATGCCTGCAAAGTACATTCGCCGCGAATCAGTACGCAACCAATCCAAGCTGTCCGTGAACGGAGTGATGTGCTCGTCTCTCCTAAGATCAAAAATGTATCTCACAAATGAATTGCTCAGTCGCTGTATCCGTTGCCGCTGTTCGTCCGCTGCGTCAAGACATGTGACCGTGCAGTAGTCCAGATGAGGCTGGACTAACGCCTCGACTAGTCGAATGCGAAGAGTCCTGGTGATGCATGCCCTAAAAAACCGCAAACTGTATAGGGCCCTGTTGACTTTCTTTGTCACTTGATTAATTTGCGGTTTCCACGACAATTCGCTATCTAAACCAACACCGAGGCTCACGACTGTATCACTGAAAGGGACGAAAACTCCTTCCTGTATCTCAACCCCTGGCAAGTCCATACTTTTCAGATCTTTGATATTCCTCTCAGAAGAGAAAGAGATTGCTTTGGTCTTACCAGCGTTGAGACGCAGGCCGGAGCCCGCAGCCCAATCAGCAACCAGTCGCCCCACTTCTCCTAATTGAGCGATCCCCTCTCTGATCTTATTTTTCTCCACCTGGAGATAAATTTGGAGGTCATCAATAAATTTGGAGGTCATCAATAAATTTGGAGGTCATCAGTAAATTTGGAGGTCATCAATAAATTTGGAGGTCATCAGAGAGAGAGAGAGAGAGAGAGCTTGTGCGCGCGAGTCAGAGAGAGGGAGAGAGAGCCACACCTTTCCTCTGAATCTCCATGCGGCTGTGATGTGTCATGAAAGAGAGATGCGTTAATGTAACATATATAGAATGGAGATGGTCTGCTGTTCGTTCTCCTGTACGATACAATTATGACTGTTACGCACACTCGTGACAATTGGGTTGCCCGCAATGTAGGCGCTTGCGCTTACGAATGATTCTCTCGCAACGTTATGTAACTGATTTGTCAAATAGTTTGATCAAGTGATATGTGTGAGTGTGAACGCGTCCGATTGTGCTTGCGTGTGCGTATGTAAGTGTGTGTGTGCGTATGGATGTATGTATGTATGTATGTATGTATGTATGTAGGTATGTATGTATGTATGTATGTATGTAGGTATGTATGTATGTATTTAATAATCCGTACATAAGCGTATGATACGAAGGTTCATTTTTGTGAGTCGTTTAGACTAGTGATCGACATTTCCCTCGCGAATCTACTCTTTTTCTTTCATAAGTTCAGAGATGATACAAGAAAGAGGATGGATGCTCAAAACGGCAATATTGATGATGATGATGACGATGATGATGAAAATAGAGCAGGACCCAGTACAACTCATCTCGGTCAGAATTATAGCAACTGTGATGATAATATCGATGATGTGGTCGATGATGAGGTGAGACGAAACAATACTCGGTCAGACCTCGAACCAAAAATAGTATATCATGATACAAGGGCTCTAACGATGGTTTTTGCACTTCAAGTGACTTTTTCAGGCCCGAGCCGCAGGAGAGGGTCTAAATAGTCCCAAGAAAGCGGAAACCGTTGCGCCCGAGTATCATACTATGTTTTTTGATCTTCTGTGAGCAAATGAAAAGCGACAAACAGTGGGCAAATGACTCATTTGCGCACAAACGATCAAAAAGGAGATTGATGACCTCGTCAAAGGTGAGAGAGTCTCAGCACTATAACTTGAAGGTAAGCCCATTATTTCCTCAATATTTTGTGTACTTAATGAATTTATCTCCCATTTTAATTTGTAATTTTCCTTGCAGCACGTGAATCACAAGGAGCAAGTCATCAACAGGGAGATGAGTCTCATGATTCGAACTTGAGTATATGTGGAGAAGAAGCACTATTCTAATCTGTGATAGGTTGGGCTCTACTTTTTATTAATATTCATTTTTCCTGTATGTGAACTCTGTCACCCGACTGATGAAACACTGGTGTGATATGACTGTGAGCCCATATACCTCTCTTACTATAAAATTTTTGTACTTAGAATAATGAGTAATTTTGCTCTGACTAGTCACTAATTGTGATACTAAGTGTCCTTGACCAAAACAGGATTTCACTGAAACTATTATTATTATGAGTGTATATATATATACATTATTTTCTATACACGATATTATATTTTTAACGGGCATATGTAATCATATGTGATTTGATCTCTTGTCTGCGGACGAATAAAAGGACATCTATCTATCTATCTATCTATATCACCTAGTATTTCTGGGCACGATGACGAAAACAGCCCTTTATTGCTATCGGAGGTTGGTTGGGAGAACTAATAATATAATCTGTCAGTAGCGTCCGGCGGTGCCAGATTTTTATCGATCTATATATACACGTTATATATATATATATATGAGTGATTCTGGAGCAAGCTGGACAAAACCGTCACCAGGGGGGTCTGGGAAAAATCCGCAAAAATTTTTTTCCATTAGTACAATGTTGAAATAGTACGAAAAAATTTTTTTCAGATTTTTTCGGCCCCCCCTGTGGGCCCCAGGGCCCATGAAAGGGCCATTTTAGGCCCTTTCTTAGCCTATTCTAGGGAAATCATAGCTCCGACGCAATTCAATATTTTTCAACGTACTTAGGCGCATTTTTCTTGTCAAGACTAGTACTTTGGAGAAAAAAATTGTCCAAGGCCACCTAGTGAGCGTGACGACTTCTGCCACCTATTTATTGAGAGCAAATTTTAGCGATTTTTGGGCTTGCTTCAAAGTGATGTAGCTCCCACTAGACATGTGATAATCGACTTTTACAAGTAGTCATTTTGAAGGTCTTGAAAATACCTACAATTTGCCTACTTGTAAAAGTCAATTATCGCACTTTTTGTTGGAGCTACAGTCGATACAAGTTGAGCTATTTACGAAAAAGTCGAAAATTCAGGACTCGATTCCAAAAATATATCTTAATTTTTTTCCACCAAACTTGTGCGAAAATGTTCTTTCAGACATCTACTTTTAGTAAAAAAAATTTGGCGGAGGTTATTTTTTTTTATTTTTTTTGCCGAGCGTTACAAAATGCCGCATTTCGTGGTTTTAGCAAAAACAGCATCTTTGACCACGGTCACATATGCTCCCATCTGGACTGATGTGCACCAATCTGTGTGAAAGTACTCCCCAATGTACCCCCAAGTACGTGTAAAAAGTTGCGGGGACGAGCCTCCACCCAGGAGCGAGCTGTAGGTTCTATTCACCGTGTCCAAAATAGGCATTATTTTGGCTATTCGAGCGTATGCGACTGAGAGCATGATTTTACTCGTTCTGGCTTACAAATGAGATAATGGGGTAGAATGAGGATCAAAACATGCTTTTCCGACTCAAAATGACCATCTAAACACAATTCCGAGGTCAGTTTAGCTCTAGAATGTCGTCTAGTGCCTCAACGGGTCAGAACCCGTCGACAGAATCTAAGTTCTTGAGGGGCAGAGGGACGACTATTTAGAGCAAAACTGACCTCGGAATTGTGTTTAGATGGTCATTTTGAGTCGGAAAAGCATGTTTTGATCCTCATTCTACCCCATTATCTCATTTGTAAGCCAGAACGAGTAAAATCATGCTCTCAGTCGCATACGCTCGAATAGCCAAAATAATGCCTATTTTGGACACGGTGAATAGAACCTACAGCTCGCTCCTGGGTGGAGGCTCGTCCCCGCAACTTTTTACACGTACTTGGGGGTACTTTGGGGAGTACTTCCACACAGATTGGTGCACATCAGTCCAGATGGGAGCATATGTGACCGTGGTCAAAGATGCTATTTTTGCTAAAACCACGAAATGCGGCATTTTGTAACGCTCGGCAAAAGAAATAAAAAAAAATAACCTCCGCCAAATTTTTTTTACTAAAAGTAGATGTCTGAAAGAACATTTTCGCACAAGTTTGGTGAAAAAAAATTAAGATATATTTTTGGAATCGAGTCCTGAATTTTCGACTATTTCGTAAATAGCTCAACTTGTATCGACTGTAGCTCCAACAAAAAGTGCGATAATTGACTTTTACAAGTGGGCAAATTGTAGGTATTTTCAAGACCTCCAAAATGACTACTTGTAAAAGTCGATTATCACATGTTTAGTGGGAGCTACATCACTTTGAAGCAAGCCCAAAAATCGCTAAAATTTGCTCTCAATAAATAGGTGGCAGAAGTCGTCAGGCTCACTAAGTGGCCTTGGACAATTTTTTTCTCAAAAGTACTAGTCTTGACGAGAAAAATGCGCCCAAGTACGTAAAAAATATTGAATTGCGTCGGAGCTATGATTTTCCTAGAATAGGCTAAAAAAGGGCCTAAAATAACCCTTTCATGGGCCCTGGGGCCCACAGGGGGGGCCGAAAAAATCTGAAAAAAAATTTTTCGTACTATTTCAACATAGTACTAATGGAAAAAAATTTTTGCGGATTTTTCCCAGACCCCCCTGGTGACGGTTCTGTCCAGCTTGCTCCAGAATCACTCATATATATATATATATATATATATATATATATATATATATGAGTCATTCTTTTTAATATCGCCAGGTTTTGTGTCGGGGGGTCAGGGATTTTTCTGTAACTTTAGGTACATGTTGTATATGATGAAAGAAGATGGAAAGCACAGTTCTTTGGTCCCGAAAGTCATCCGCGCGAGTTTGGCGCCCTATTTTCGTTTTCAAAATTCGTGAAAAATTCGATTTTTCAACTTTTTGATTGATTTCTCACCAGTATGGAACCCAATAAAAAAATTATCCAAGACACATATTTCGACGTGAAATGCGCTGAATTTTACGAAAAAAATACTCTCAGATCCGTCAAAGATGAGCATAACCTCAAAAAAGTGATTTTTTTCAGAAAAACCCAATTTTCAGACCGTAGGCCCTATTTCATCTCAAATTTGACATTTTCATCGGATTCCTCGTCAAATTTTACTTCGAGAACCGTTTTTCAAAAATTGGGCTGAGGATGGGTTTGGCCACCATAATAATAACTTTAGTAGCAGGACCGTGAAAATAGGGCTAAATTGTTCGTTTCGGGAGGGACACTTATTACACTGGACAACAAAATATTGGGTCAGAAGTAGCTCATTGATCAAACAATGACTTTTTCGTGTATTTTTCGACGTAGAAACCGAATCCGAAACCAGTTTTGCGCCTAGACATCAGGAATTTTTTTAAACCGCGAAATACTGAGCTTCTAAAAAACTGCATTTTTAGCGTTTTTTGATGATTTTGTAGATACATGATTTTGATGGCGCAACCTTGCAGCGGGCTTTGAGCGTACCCGGACTATGATTTCTCACGTATTTTGACCTGCTAAACACGATGAAAGTTGTTTTAGAGGGCTAGCATGCGTTCGAAACAAATGACAAGCTGATTTTTCGAGTTGCTATCAGGAGAGTTTGGACAATTTCGTGATAAATCTCAAAGTGATCATGGAATTGATCAGAAACACCCTCTGCAATACCACGAGAGCGCATTCTTTTTCTATTTGCACACACACTAAGGGAATGATGTTTGCAGTCGCCTAAAAGTAGATTAGTCGAATATACATGTATAATCCCGAAAAGAAACTTTTAATCTATTCCGAGATCTATTCCTCGGGTTAGTTCAAGCCTCCTCGTATTGGATCAATGCTCGAGTTTTTTTACTCAGAAGCCACTCAAACTACTAGAACAATGTCATTTTGTTGCTAGGATACGGTATCAGAAGTCCCTGAGACTTAAACTCGGTTTAGGTTACGTACGTTCCGTAACTTGACATACCATGAATATGTAATCAACCTAGTTATATCGTTTTTCACCCTAAGCTAATGTGGGCACTCCAATGATTCTATTCTGGAGGCGAGTGAATAAGAACATCCAGCGTCAGATGTGCCATCTTGGGCTGGTCGCAAACGACTATCTATATGCACTCAGTAGTACATGAGACTAGGGAACTACAAATTCGACTCATTACGAGAAAGCTTGAGCTTATCTCAGGAATTAGATCAAAAGTTTCTTTTCGGGATTATACATGTACATTCAACAAATCTACTTTTAGGCGACTGCAAACATCATTCCCTTAGTGTGTGTGCAAATAGAAAAAGAATGCGCTCTCGTGGTATCGTAGAGGGTGTTTCTGATCAATTCCGTGATCACTTTGAGATTTATCACGAAATCGCCCCACTCTCCTGATAGCAACTCGAAAAATCAGCTTGTCATTTGTTTCGAACGCATGCTAGCCCTCTACAACATTTTTCATCGTGTTTAGCAGGTCAAAATACGTGAGAAATCATAGTCCGGGTACGCTCAAAGCCCGCTGCAAGGTTGCACGATCAAAATCATGTATCTACAAAATCATCAAAAAACGCTAAAAATGCAGTTTATTAGAAGCTCAGTACTTCGCGGTTTGAAAAAATTCCTGATGTCTAGGTGCAAAACTGGTTTCGGATTCGGTTTCTACGTCAAAAAATACACGAAAAAGTCATTGTTTGATCAATGAGCTACTTCTGACCCAATATTTTGTTGTCCAGTGTAATAAGTGTCCCTCCCGAAACGAACAATTCAGCCCTATTTTTACGGTCCTGCTACTAAAGTTATTATCATGGTGGCCAAACCCATCCTCAGCCCAATTTTTGAAAAACGGTTCTCGACGTAAAATTTGACGAGAAATCCGATGAAAATGTCAAATTTGAGATGAAATAGGGCCTACGGGCTGAAAATTGGGTTTTTCTGAAAAAAATCACTTTTTTGAGGTTATGCTCATCTATGACGGATCTGAGAGTATTTTTTTCGTAAAATTCAGCTCATTTCACGTCGAAATATGTGTCTTGGATAATTTTTTTATTGGGTTCCATACTGGTGAGAAATCAATCAAAAAGTTGAAAAATCGAATTTTTCACGAATTTTGAAAACGAAAATAGGGCGCCAAACTCGCGCGGATGACTTTCGGGACCGAAGAACTGTGCTTTCCATCTTCTTTCATCATATACAACATGTACCTAAAGTTACAGAAAAATCCCTGCCCCCCCCCCCCAACACAAAACCTGGCGATATTAAAAAGAATGACTCATATATATGCGTGGTTCAAAACACACTATATGACGATCTGAATTTCTATATTTCTACGTTTACTACTACTACATCATTGCTACTAGTAGTAGTAGTAGGAGTAGTAGTAGTAGTAGTAGTAGTAGTATTAGTAGTAGTAGTAGTAGAAGTAGTAAACGTAGAAATATAGAAATTCAGATCGTCATATAGTGTGTTTTGAACCACGCATATATATATATATATATATATATATATAACGTGTATATATAGATCGATAAAAATCTGGCACCGCCGGACGCTACTGACAGATTATATTATTAATTCTTCCAACCAACCTCTGATAGCAATAGAGGGCTGTTCGTCATCGTGCCCAAAAATACTAGGTGATATGCTCAAGTTCGAATCATGAGACTCATCTCCCTGTTGATGACTTGCTCCTTGAGATTCACGTGCTGCAAGGAAAATTACGAATTAAAATGGGGAATGAATTCAGTAAGTACACGAAATATTGAGAAAATAATGGGCTTACCTCCAAGTTATAATGCTGAGACTCTCAACTTTGACGAGGTCATCTATCTCCTTCTTGATCGTTTGTGCGCAAATGAGTCATTTGCCCACTGTTTGTCGCTTTTCATTTGCTCACAGAAGATCAAAAAACATAGTATGATACTCGGGCGCAACGTTTTTCGCTTTCTCGGGACTATTCAGACCCTCGCCTGTGGCTCGGGCCTCAAAAAGTCACTCGGAGTGCAAAAACCATCGTTAGAGCCCTTGTATCATGATATACTATTTTGGGTTCGAGGTCTGACCGAGTATTGTTTCGTCTCACCTCATCATCGACCACATCATCGATATCATCATCACAGTTGCTATAATTCTGACCGAGATGAGCTGTACCGGGTCCTGCTCTATTTTCATTATCATCATCATAATAATTCTAACCGTGATGAGCTGTACTGGGCCCTGCTCTATTTTCGTCATCATCGTCATCATCATCATCAATATTGCTGTTTTGAGCATCCATCCTCTCTCTTGTATCATCTCTGAACTTATGAAAAAAAAAAGAGTAGATTCGCGAGGAAAATGTCGATCACTAGTCCAAACGACTCACAAAAATGAACCTTCGTATCATACGCTCATGTACGGATTATCAAATACATACATACATACCTACATACATACATACATACATACAGACATACACACACACTTACATACGCACTTGCAAGCACAATGAAACGCGTTAACATTCACACATATTACTCGATCAAACTAGTTGACAAATCAATACATACATACATACATACACACACACACACACACTTACATACGCACACGCAAGCACAATCGGACGCGTTAACAACTACACATATCACTCGATCAAACTATTTGACAAATCAGTTACATAACGACGCGAGAGAATCATTCGTAAGCGCAAGCGCCTACATTGCGGGAACCCAATTGTCACGAGTGTGCGTAACAGTCATAATTGTATCGTACAGGAGAACGAACTGCAGATCGTCTCCATTCTATATATGTTACATTAACGCAGCTCTCTTTCATGACACATCACAGCCGCATGGAGATCCAGAGGAAAGGTGTCGCTCTCTCTCCCTGTCTCTGACTCGCGCGCACAAGCCCTCTCTCTCTCTCTCTTTCTTTCTCTCTCTCTCTCTCTCTCTCTCTCTCTCTCTCTCTCTCTCTCTCTCTCTCTCTCTCTCTCTCTCTCTCTCTCTCTCTCTCTCTCTCTCTCTCTCTCTCTCTCTCTCTCTCTAGATGAAAATGATACCGTCACCGACTTACAAAACAGACTACTGCCCAGTTTCGGCAAGCACGCGGTCATCGACGTCGCCATCAACGTCTTCACTCCTGCTCCGCCTAAAAATTCCTTCACATACAGGGATTTCCGTAACATCACTCCGGAGCAGTTGAATGATCGCCTGCTTCGCTGTGACTGGGCAGCGCTCAACAACGCTGAAACTAGTTTGGAAGATGCGATTAATTGCCTCAATGTAAACTTGAAAGTTGTATTAGATGAACTAGCGCCTGAAAAAACGATTTGCCCTCGTAAAGGCGACGCTCCTTGGATTGGTCCCGAGCTGAAAGGACTCATTAAGAAGCGAGATGCAACACGTAGGCGCTGGGAGCGAAACCAATGCAACCAGCGCAAGTGTTCTGGTCTTCAGAATGAATTCTTCCGGCTCAGTGAAGAGGTCGACGTGCATATTGAGAAAGAGCGAAATTCCTTCATTCAAAGTCACCTTTCCGACGCTCTTGATCAACATAAAAACATTTGGAAGGAAATGCGTAACCTCGGCCTCTTGCCTAAGAGCAAAGAGGAGGAGCTTCACGGCTTCACCCCGGACGAGTTGAACGCTCACTTTGCAGGAGTCTCTGTCTCACCTCGCGAGAACATAGAAGAAGCAATGGACGATGTAATGGTGGCTCCAGAGGAGGGTTTCGAATTCAAGCCAACCAATTTGAATGAAGTAGTCCTTGCCATAAAACATTTCTCCTCACAGGCTCGCGGCGTAGATGGAATCCCTCAAAGCGTGATCGCGAAAGCTCTCCCGGCGATTGGTGATCTTATTGTACATATTTTCAACTCCTCTTTCGCTCACAGCATCTTTCCTGAGACTTGGAAGCAAGCACAGCTGATTGCGCTAAAAAAGACTGTAGCTCCATCATCAGTCTCGGACTTCCGTCCTATTGCGCTCTTGTGCTTCCTCTCCAAGGTTCTCGAAAAGATTGCACACGACCAAATCACGGAGTACTTGAAGAAAGAAAAATTATTAGATGGCTTCCAGGCTGGTTTCAGACAACACCACAGTACCCAGACAGCTTTGCTGAAATTGACTGATGACATCAGACTAGGTATAGATAGGAAGAAGATCACCCTTTTACTACTCTTCGACTTCAGCAAAGCCTTTGACACGATATCACCAACAAAACTTCTGAGTAAACTGCGACAACTTGGTTTCTCGCGTTCGGAACTCCTGTGGATCAAATCATATTTACAAGGTCGCACCCAGCTAGTCACCTCCAAGAATGGTAAATCTGATTGGCTCGCAACCAATCTGGGTGTTCCGCAGGGTTCTGTTCTCGGGCCCTTACTCTTTAGTTTGTACGTCAATGACTTGCCTGGGCTACTGAACGGAAAGTCGGTAGATCATCTCTTTTACGCTGATGACCTCCAAATTTATCTCCAAATCGAGAAAAATAAGATCAGGGAGGGCATCGCTCGAATAGAAGAAATCGGACGACTGATTGCTGATTGGGCTATGGGCTCCGGCCTGCGTCTCAACGCTGGTAAAACCAAGGCAATCTTTTTCTCTTCCGAGAGGAATGTCAAGGATCTGAAAAGGATGGATTTGCCAGGTGTTGAGATACAGGATGGAGTTTTCGTTCCTTTCAGTGACACAGTCGTGAGTCTTGGTGTTGTATTAGACAGAGAATTATTGTGGAAACCGCAAATAAATCAAGTGACGAAGAAAGTCAACAGGGCCCTGTACGGTTTGCGGTTCTTCAGGGCATGCATCACCGGGACTCTCCGAGTTCGACTGGTCGAGGCGTTAGTACAACCCCATCTAGACTATTGTACGGTCGTGTATCTTGACGCCACAGACGAACAGCGGCAACGGCTACAAAGACTAAACAACTCATTTGTGAGATACATCTTTGATCTTAGGAGAGATGAGCACATCACTCCGTTCAGGGAAAACTTGGATTGGCTGCGTACTGATTCGCGGCGAATGTACTTTGCAGGCATCATCATGTATAAGATCATGCACATGAGGGAACCTGGTTACCTGTCTGCAATGTTTACCAGGCACCAATCCGAGCGCCCCGTGCGGGGAGATGCACAAGAGCAGGAACTCAAAGTCCCCAAAGTGAGACTTGAATATGGAAGAAGATCTTTCCAAGTTCAATGCGCTCACTTCTGGAACTTTCTCCCTTCAGGCATTCGGCAAATTCAGAAGATCTCATTTTTCAAAGAAGCTTTGAAAGAGTTTCTCTCATCACAACCATCCCAGAGGATTGATGTGGATAACAAACAATACTTTAACCTCTGATAGGCTTGGGCTCTTTCCGATTAGGCTTTTAATTATAAGTTAGTTATGCATGGCCTTCCCGCCATTGACTGAAACATCTGTGATAATTTTCCGAGCCCACTGTCCTTTTATATGTACAAAAATGTTTTATATTTTCTTGCTCCTTTTTTGCTATCTTTACCTGTATAAGAAATAGTGTAATTTGACTTTCTACGCACCTTGCAGTGCTTCAAAATGACTAGTCACTTGATGTGATAATACAATGTCCTTGACCAAAACGACAAATTTCACGAATGTGATATATATTTATTATGAGTGACATATGTACCATATATAACAGAATTTTTAATTTTTGCCTCTGAGCAAATAAAGGATATCAATCAATCAATCAATCTCTCTCTCTCTCTTCCTGTTAACACCATCCTCCCAGAGGATTGATGTGGAGAAAAAACACTATTTTAATTTGTAAACTGTGATAGGCATGAGCCCGTTTCAATTGATGTCTTCTACTTCTATGCGTGACTTTTTCGTTTCCGAACTGAGATTCCTGTGATATGACTGTGGGCCCATGTCTTTTTTTTTTTTTTTTATATGTCTTCCCAAACGGGAAAATGTTTTCTTTTCCTCAACCTTTTTCGTTAAGACTGATATATGTATATATATATATATATATATGGAATCGTGACATTTTCTTCCTTTTCTTTCCATGACTCTTACAATGCCTTGAGATGACTAGTCACTTTCTGTGATAATTCGAATAGCCTTAACCAAAACGACAAATTTTTGCAAATTTAATGTAATTATTATGTATAAGTGACATATGTTTCATATGCTACTGTATTTTTGTATTTTTGCCCTTGGGCGAATAAAGGTTATCATTCATTCATTCATTCTCTCGCGCGCTCACTCGTGCAATATTTAAGAAGCTTAAGATCGAAGCACTTTTTGGTGATATCCTTGATTGTCGCGAGTTAAAATCTAAAAATGAAAATTCAAACGCAACTCCACCTCAATCTGCAAATCAACGAGATGACACTTTTGCTTATATAGTCAAATTTAAATCAAATGCAGTGCGTGAACATGTATTGAAGGTAAAGCGGGAACTCGGTGATTTGCTGTTTGAAGATTTTATGCCCACAGATAATGATAAGGAAGCAAAGAGTAAAGTAGATCTTTTTGAGATGCTCCCTCGAATGATCCATAACTTGCGCATTAAAGCAAAAGAGCGTGCTGGACAATGCAATTTTAAATACGTTTGGGCTCGGAACGGTAATGTATTTGTGCGTATAGAAGATGGGAGTAATGTAATACCGATCATTACTGAGCCTGATCTAGAGAATATATCATGACTTCCTTCTCATAATGTCAATTCCAAGGGCACCAAATCCCTGCGTATGTCGCTTCGCGTTGCGCAGCTCAATGTCAGCTCATTGAAAGAGCATTTTCATGAAATCTCTGCGTTCTTACATGACGAAGAATTAGATATCCTGGCATTGTCAGAAACTTGGTTAATAGCAAAGTACCCTGATGCACCTTTTGCGATACCTAATTATGTGTTTGTTCGCAATGACCGTGGTCTTCGCTCGACCACCGGGAAGCGGGATTTCGTTCAAGGCGGAGGTGTCGCCATTTATGTACGTGACAGCCTTGATTGTAAAGTTCTTGAGTCCTCAAAAATTTTTAGCATCAATGAGATAGAGTACCTCATTCTAGATGTGAGAACGCCGGAGAACCGTAATGTCCTGTTTGCGTCTATTTATCGCCGTCCTAAAGAAAACGTGTTGACCCAATTTTTTGCCAATTTCCAGAAATTTTCTCACTCTTACGCAAATGTCATCTTAGTAGGCGACCTAAATTCGGACTTGCTTCCTCGTGATTATTACTCCTTACATCTGCGTCACTTAATCTATGAGAACTCCTTGCATTGTGTCCCGTTCGAGTCTACCCATCACCTGGAAAGTAGTGACACTTGGATCGACATCATTCTTACTGACTCTGACGAGAAAGTGATCAGTCATGCCAAATCTAGCGCGCCGTTTATGAATAGCCATGACTATCTTATCATCGATTACAAATCCCCGTCAATGGCGAAAAGATCCATCACAATTACATCGAGAGATTCCCGTAAATTTGACCCGGCTACCTTCAATACGGCGCTAGAAACCGTTAGCGATACCATGTCGCTATGCAACTGTGCGGATTTTGATGAATCGTTACGGAAATTTCAGGAAGTGGTAATCGGGTTGCTCGATCAGACGGCTCCCATATCTACCCGTTGTATCCGTGAGCGAGTAACCCCTTGGGTTACTCCTGATCTCATAGAACAAGGCAAAGCACGTGATCGAAAATACAAGCAAGCAAAGAGATCTGGTAATCCAAGTCTATGGGTTGAATACTAGATGCTGCGACGACAATTGAAATATAAGGAGAGAGAGGCCAAGAATAGTTACTGTATTAAGGCTCTATCGGAAGCATCTGACAAAGCAAGTTACCGGAAAGTCTTGCGAAAATTAGGTTTCGCTAAAAATACTAACAAGTCTCCGTTAGACTGTTTTTCAGCCGATGAACTCAATGAGTTTTATTCCAAAATGTCGAGTCAGCACCCAAACTGTTCTGAAACTACGCTACAATTGATCATTGACACCGTTATTAGTTGTGATTATCCAGAATTTGCATTGAAGCCTGTTGATGGCAGTCAAGTTGACGAATCGATGCGTAATCGATTGCTTAAATCTAAGGGCCAGAGTAATGACGGTATGTCCCTCCAGTATTTTCGATCAGTTCTTCCGTCACTAATACCATTTTTTGTCAATTTGTTCAACTCATCAATTGAATCAAGCAAGTATCCGGGAATTTGGAAGGAATCACTTGTGATTCCCTTGAGTAAAGTCCCTTGTCCACAATCGCCTTCGAATACTAGACCCATTTCGAATCTGTCTCATTTTGCGAAAGTTTTCGACATATTGATAACCAATCAAATGGTGGACCATCTCGAACGTAACCAAATTTTATCACCATTTCAGTCCGGATTCCGTACCAATTACAGTACGCAAACTGCATTACTTAAAGTTTCTGAGGATATTCGATTGGGCATTGAGAATGGATTGGTAACCCTTCAAGTACTCTTCGATTTCAAGTCTGCTTTTAGTAGTGTTAGTCATGAGACACTCTTGCTGAGAATGAAAGAAATCAATTCCTCAGACAAGACGTTAGTCTGGTTCCATTCCCATTTGAGTGACGGGCGGCAAGCAGTAGTTGACAAGGACGGGACGACGACTAGATTTGAACCTAGCTCGTCGGGTTTCCCCCAAGGTTCGAATCCGGAACCGATTATCTTCTTGATATGCATCAATCCCATATTATGAGTTCTTAAGCATTGTAAGGGTATGCTCTTTGCTGATGATTTTCAAATCTATATTCAAGGCAAGCCTAATGAGTTGCCAGAGATGATTGAAAAGCTCAATGAGGATTCAGCAAGTATTGTGCGATGGGCTGTTGATAACAAGCTGCGTCTAAACATTCCAAAAACGGTAGCGATGCTCTTTGCTTCGGTACAATATCATATGCGCATTGAATTGGAATCATTGCCACCCATCATCGTTGATGGGCAATCAATCCCACTGCGCGATTCAATAAAAAATTTAGGAGTGATTTTTTCAAAAGATCTCTCGTGGAATGCCCACGTAGCAAGTATTTGCTCGAAAGTTCATGGGGTTTGCATAAGCTGCGATACCGTGGTCATTTTCTGTCGACTGATGTGAAGAAAATGCTTGTCAATGCGCTCATAATGCCTCATTTCGACTACGCGTGTTCAGTATATTATGATTTGTCAGGCTATCTAGAAACGAAATCGCAGCGACTTCTTAATACTTGTGTTCGGTTCATCTTTCATTGTCGTCGCGACGCGTCACTCAGACCTTGCTATGAGCGTTTGCATTGGATGCCCCTTGCGCGCAGACGGGACTACTTCCTATGTGTGCAAACCTATAAAACTTTTACCACCGCTACGCCAGGATACTTACATGAATTGTTCAAGCCTTTGGACGAGGCGGTACGACGATCGCAGCGAGTCAATTCAACGAGAATGCACGTCCCTGTAACGCGTACTACGGCGTACGAAGGAGCTTTTTCATTGCAGGCAATGCTGGTTTGGGAATCTGTCCCTAATGCGATTCACTTGATTATACCTATAGAAGCATTTAAAGTTGCTATCAGCTCATTTTTCTATGAGAAGGAAGTACATGAGTATGTAGTGCGTTGATTGAAATTTTATTGCACAATACGTAGGTTAAGTGAATTTTAATTTTAGTATAAGTAGTTTTGATTCGTCGATTTAGCCTAAGTAGTTTTGTCAAAGAGTTTTATGTAAATTTCTACGAAGTAATCATATGTATGCCCAAATTGTACCGAAAAACCTATCGAAGTTGTTCGTTCTTATTGTTATACGGTCCTCGTGACCATGGCATAATAAATCATTAATCAATCAATCTCTCTCTCCTCTCTCTCTCTCTTGGTAGAATGCGTGTGAATAAAAAACATCAGGCAAGTCGTCAAAAAGATCAGAGGGTTTGCTTACCAACTGTCTGTCTTGGCAACCAAAGTTGCAAGGCACCTCTAGAAATTTTCGCCAAAATTATATTGGGTATCCTTACAGACGCAATTCAGACAGATTTCATGACTTGGTCGAAGTAAGATGCAATTCTTATGTTGATCCTGAGGTAGTATTCACCTCTTCCGTAATATTTCGCATATTCCGCATATTCATCGTGACTACTCTCAATTTTCGCATATAACAGCCTGTGGAGAAGCTCGTTCATAGCTCATCCTGCTAATGAACGCTCGTACGTTGGATAACCACGACAGTCTGGAT
Source organism: Eretmocerus hayati (assembly GCA_029851415.1). NCBI lineage: Eukaryota > Metazoa > Arthropoda > Insecta > Hymenoptera > Aphelinidae > Eretmocerus > Eretmocerus hayati. Next base: position 49,556,106 of record CM056744.1, read on the forward strand.
AGTTGCAGGGATTTACATTCGATCCTTCTTTCAAACGACTGAACACTGAAAGTAATGATGGACATTTAATACTCTCATCACAAATTAATTTGATCAAAAGAAGAAATTCGATCGAGAAAAAGGTGGCTCACCTTCGGGATTCAAGCTAGGGGCTAGACTTATGGTCATGGAATCTTGGCGTCGCATATATTCTGGCTCTTTCTTCTCAATTTTTTTCATAGCTCATGAACAATCTAAGGTTACGAATACTGATCTATGCTACGGTTCCAAAAAAGAGTCAAATTCATATTATACTCACAGTCATACAATTTCCGAATTTCCTGTCCCACCGGCTCTTCATGAAGCTGATTTACCTCCAACTCTCAGATTAGCACCTTCAATGTGGATATTTTGACGAAAATTCTGCGCACCATCGATATTTGGATTTCACAAATAGGTAACTTATCTATGTATTTACGTAATCTCGGAATCAGACTTGTCACTGAGCGGGTAGGTATTCCAATTTCGTGCAAAATAGCTCTATTGTACTTCAGTACACTTTTTTGCAGCACAGCAAAAACCTCTAAGATACAACGTATGAATATAATCTTCACAATTGCTTGAATGGGGGAGCTTAGGAAGTGATTTTGTCACAACGAAAATTTCATGAATGAATATTATGAGACCTCGTTCAAAGCTCAAACAGGACTGTATGACTATGTATAATCGTGTAAAATTATCGGTTGAAGCCTCTCGTCAATTCATTTATTGAAAAGAAAAATAATATAGAAAAATTTATCAACAGTAGATACTCAAATCAAGGTGTGTATCATATAATAATAATGAAAGTAGTCGTCGAAATAACCGAGACAGTTCGATGGCATGGTGGTCTCATATTGTGCTCAAATCGGAGCTGAGCGCACTCCGATTACGTTTAAAGGACCATACGCGTGACGTCATTTGTTTTGACTCGCAATAATGGTGCTATACTACTTGTGTGCAAAGTTTACGCATCAGACCCAATTGAGCAAGCCGGACTGATCGTCTCTGTACCCAGGATGGGGTTCAGACTCACGAGAAACCGACATAACGCAGTGGTCTGATGCCGGTTCGGTTTCAATGTAAGTTCACCCGGTCATACGCGTAGAAATCCAACTATCGAACAAATAAAATCTGTTCGTCCGGCCCACGATGAATATGCGCGATTTTAAAATCTTTTGTGTCTTGAAAATACAAGACATACGCGAATAGGGCTCAAATCCACATCCCATGCGTACTAATGCGTACTGATTAAGAAAATGACCCAGAAATACGTATTATTTTATCAATCCGAATGAGTCAAACTGAGGATGGGAGTCACATCGTCGGCCATAGAGAAAATCAGCAATTATAATAATTTTCAATTCTATGTACACGATCGAGTGGCAATTAACTCGATCCGAATCCCCTCCCTCGAAAAGTTTTCTGTTCATCATATTAAAAATCGAGTATGTCATTGTATATGACTCCATTGACCTTCATGCAAAATTTGGTGGAAATCTATCGTCTAATTGTCGACTTATCCAAGCAAACAGGGAAGAAACAGTCAGGAAGATAAGAGCTCCACGCGCATGCTAGACCAGCTGAGTGGAAGCAGAAAGAGAAAGAGGAGGATATGCCGAGATCAGGTACGCGCAGTGACAGGGATAATCTATAACCCGCTTCTCTAGAGTTGCGGTATAATGTATTGACGGCTGCCGTGACTCACTGTTTTGAGGGACGCTGGTCCTGTACTACCTTAAGTCTAGACAACGGAGTGAGATCATATCGATAGCTCCTACGAAGAGTAGCACATACGCTAAAGGTCGGCGAAGAGTAACATTTGCGCGATATCCTCCGGCGAAAAGTATTACTTGGGCTTGTCGCCGACGAAAAGTATTACATAGCGCGTACCACCGACGAAAAGTAACATATAGCGCGTACCACCGGCGAAAAGTATCACTTGGCGCTTGTCGTCGACGAAAAGTATCACATAGAGCTCACCAAGCCACGTCGGCCAGATGAGTTTTCAGAGAGCTATGTGATACTTTTCGTCGCTGACATGCTCGATGTGATACCCTTCGCCGGCGTCAAACGCTAAGTGATACTCTTCGTCGGTGGTACGCGCTATGTGATACTTTTCGTCGGCGACAAGCGCCAAGTGATACTTTTCGCCGGTGGTACGCGTTTGTGTTACTCTTCGTGAATCACAAGCGTACGTATTACTCTTCGCCGGCGGCTGGAAAAGTGTTTTTCTTCGTAGGAGCCATCGATATAAGGGTATTCGAGTATCCCTCACATATATTCATTTTAGACATTGATGAAGGAGCCGTCCATGAACTACATAGGCGGACAGGGGTGAAGGAGGGGGGGGGGGTAAGAAATTCAATAAAAAAAACCACGTTGGACTACGGGGGGAGGGGAGAGGGTAGTCGGCTTTGCTGAGTAGCCTCATATTCTTGAATTGCGCGCTCAACGAAGTGCCCACGCTCCTGTCCCGCTCTTCACCTCCTTCTCTTCCTACCTATATATTATATGTTGAACCGTATCATCTGCCAGACTCAAGTGTGTGTGTGTGTGTGTGTAAGAGTGTGTGTTACGATTGTCATGGTGGATCATGATCCAGGTGACCTGCCATATTCGTGATACGAATAGTCAAGATTTACAAATGATTGAAGCAAGATTCGTCGCGAAGTGCAAGTGTAATTGTTTCATAAGTTGCAGCATGAATAGTGATTCCTCTCGTTGTGTGATATAGTGAATCAACATGGAAGTTCCAAAGCCTTCACATACGACATTCTACGAAACGTACAGAGCTTTTATTCAGATGAACCTTGAAAACAGGAATTACAAGATGGATGAAATAAACTGTGGCGCTCCTTGAAATCAGGCAAATCGTTCCCAGATAATGCAAGCGTAAGACAGATCAATGGGATGTGAAATAGTACATTACGCGTCGAGTGCTCGAAACATTCATCCCTTTGGGAAACCAAGCTGGACGTGGTCGATGGCATCGTCCAGCTTGGTTTCCCCGAAGGAGAAGTGTTTCCGCACGAGACGCGTATGCAGTTTCATACGCCTGTACGCAGAAACAGTTCCCAGGCCTCCTCTTGTGTATCGTTTGAAGTTTCGAACTCAAACGTTTTGATACTTGTTCGTAATTCGGTTTCATACTTGAGTATTTTTAACTTGTAGATCATTTACCAGGTACTAAATGTTTTCCAAATTTAGTTTGTAGGATCTTTCAACTTCAAATTTAAATATTCCTCCAAGGAATGCAGATGAACCGTCTACGTCTCTGGTTCGTTTTGATGGAATCAAATGTTTATCATTTCTGGAAAAGCTATGTAGTCGTTTGGGGGGAGGGGGGTCAGATTGGACAAAAAACTATGATTGACCACGGGGGGAAGGGGGGGGTCAAGAATAATCAAAGGTGGTCTGCGTAGTTTATGGATGGCCCCAAATGAATTAATTTGGAATAAACTACGAATGTCATGACAGCCTCTAGAACGAAACATACGAACGAGTCATAAACTCGTCTGGTTGGAACCGGGATACGGTACACAGGCTCTCAAGTTCTGACTCTATTTGTGGCCACTTATGACCAGAATTTTTTTCGCATACATTCTCATTTTTTCCACATACTTGCCGGAATCGTTGCCGATCAACTGACAGCCCATCAATCATTCAGTGATGTACACTGGCCGGACAAAATATCTGTACAAGCCATTTAGTGATTTCTACTTTTCGGGTTGGCACGGCCTATCTCATTCCGTTCTAAGGGAACGCGGAAAATGGACCGAATGCATGGCGATACCAACCCAAAAAGTGAAAATTACTAAATGGCTTGTACAGATATTTTGTCCGGCGAGTGTACATTCCGTATGTTATTTTTTGTAGTGTTCTATGGCTTCCAGAAGTGGCAACTACCCATTTCCCACGGCGTTCTAGAGAGAAATATATGCTCATCATGAGGAAATTCAGTCAGTGTTGTCGAGATTACCGTTCTTCTATATTATTTTAATTGGTCAATTTTTCACCAATCGTCGAATAGCTGAGGATACAATCAATGACTTTTTGTATGCAGAAAGTGCTAATACCTCGTTTATAGTACTTGAGGTACATACATACATTGAGGTTGGGTCATGAAAATCGGATTTTGTCTAGCTTAGATAACCTGTTTAACTGTCAATGATAGGTACTAATACACACGTCAGGAAGTTCTAGTATTTGAATCCGAAGATTCTCAAACTCCCTTGGACAACTTTGAACCCTGCATCTAGCGAGATTCTGGCAAGTATGTGGGGAGAATGAGAATGTATGCAAAAAAATTCTTGTCATAAGTGGCCACAAATAAAGGCAGTACTCGGAAGCCTGTGTACCGTATCACGATCCCAACCAGACGAGTTCATGACTCGTTCGCATATGTCTCAATCTATGGGCTATCATGACATTCGTCGTTTATTCCGAATTAGTTCATTCATCAATGTTTGAAAATGAATGCATCTCAGAGAGATACTCGACTACCCTTATATTATTTCACTCCATTGTCTAGACTACATTATACATTCCACGCGTATGGTGCACAGCGAACTCTTAATATCTGATGATCTTATATCCATGTATTATTATAATATCCTCGAATATCGATGGATGATGATGATACTATACTAAATTATAGTGATTTCATATTCTTTTACTGAATCAAATCACTTGAGATATGACTCAACACATTCTTCTTATTTCATTTCTTTAACTAGATCGAATTCCCCCAGATATAGTGCTTAAGAAAGTTGTTATGATCCTAACTGTTTTGCCAGATATATTATTCTGAAACAGTATGTAAGTAACACAAAAGTCTGAGACACATGTATTTCCAAGGAAATCTAGTTCAGATATGACTTCAATAATTGAAACTCAACCAGATGAGTCTCTTCGAAAGATAATGCCAACTTCGAACAGGAGGGAGGGCACTCTCATACTCGCCTCGTTATCTTTCTTGGAGAAGTGCGTGGAGGGGTGTTGGATTTTCATTCCTCGTCGGACTGATGTACTGAATTTAGACATAGCCGAAACTGTAACACAATGATTGTTTCGTCATATCTTTGTCACTGGGAGAACTTTTCGGCACTCCCTCAACTAGATTTCAACAAAGAAATATTTTTAAATTGACGGGAAATAGCTGCCGGTCAGAAGGAGTCAACGAACTGAACTATCAAGTCCTTCGTGCTTGTTGTGGATGGTACTGACTTGGAGTCACTCTGCGTGTGATCCCCGACTGATGGGAGTGGAGGGTCATATTTAGATGTTCCGTTCTTGAAGGGAGCCCCCATCAAGCGAAACGATCATTCAATCCATGTTTAGCAACTCTTGATACCATTGTCATCAACGACGATCAGCACCGCTCCTTTCTCGTGAATCCATAGTCAGTCCGAGTCGAGGAACTTGTCTGAACCTTGACACTATTTTGCTCTAGTTCCCGCTGAGTTTGGGGCATAGTTGCATTCTTCTATTGTTCTCACCCGCATGCCTGATCAGAGTCCCTTCATCTTTTTCACTCCCCTAGGAATTCACCGATGATGTGGGGAGTGTTATCCACCAAATAGGTTATATCTCAGTGGCTTAACTCGATCTCTCACGTTCCAATTCCGGTGTCTTTCACAGAACTGCAAGTCCATTGATAAGGTTCCGGTTTGCATATGTGTATCAGCAGAGTGCGTCACATATAATGGAAATCACCCGATTCGTTACTGCAAGCAATGTCACAGTCTGAGGCATAACACTCAGCGAGGAACTGACCATAGAGTGCACACCACCTTGGGCAATTTCTCTTCATTAACATCGGAAACTCGAATCGTCTCTATCCAGAGTCTGCAGAGGTAAATAGTTAGAGATCTAAGTGGGATTATGCTCGGAATTGCATTCACACAATATGAGTCAGTTGAATTATTCTCCTTGACTGGAGGTACCAACTCGGTCCAATGAGCTGAGCACAGTCGACTCAGTCAAGCCGTTTCGAGTTATCGATTCGGTTCCATCATTTCTTTCACTCTGGTCCCTGTCATACTCTTAGGAAAGCCGGTGGATGGACTAAACATATGAAATGACCAGCCCAGAGCAAGGGGTAAGAGTATGAGCATGATTGAGTTTCGTATCTTCAGTCATCACCGGATCTGAAGTTAAAGATCTTAAGATAAAGAGTGTGACATTTCACGCTCGTGGCTAACGAGATATAAGACATTATAATTCAGAAGACCCATTCGAAAAAGTGGGTCCTCATATGAAGGATATGGTGCCTTTCTTCTTGCCGGACTAGCCTTCGCCGCTCTTTTTCTCTTCCGTGGCTGCTTTCTTGTGACTCGTTTTCTTCTTTCTACCGGGCATTTTTTTGGGCGAGAACCCGAAGCATATGGTCTCATGTACAGTGCTGTTCCAGTCTTGTAGGGTTTCAGGTACAAACTCCGATCCACTGCAATAACTCCTATCTTCTGATTGTGTCTCTTCTTCCCATCCAAGTCCATCCTCGTAGCCTTAGCATCACTGTTGGCTTTGGTGACCCCCGCTGCTCCTCGGGCTAGTGCACCAGTAGCACTCAATCCAGCGAAAAGAGGGACAAGATATGGGAGAAATCCACCCATTTTCTCAAGTATTGGGAGCACGCGGAGTACTTAAAACTTCTTTTTGCCACCAGCTTCCTCAACTGCATCCCCAGCACCTCGGAGCGTGAAGCTGATTACACTCCAAGCTCTAGCACGAGGCTTTCAAAGAGTTAGGAGCAGCTTTGATAACATCATTCAAAGGAACCTCCATCCTCAATTCACTTTCAGCATTCATGACATTTGTGACCGCATACGCAGCAATCCTCTCTCCGAGTTTCGCATCTCTAGACTTGACGCGAGCCCAAACTTCAGCAGCCAGCTTCCTGTCGGCTGCGTTCCGCGCCTGGACGTTCTCGCGATTTTCGAGAAGGCTATATCATGCTCCCTGCACGCTGCATGAACAGCATTGATACCCCCATCCCCGCGTGCTAGCCGCATGGCAAGCTTCGTTCCCGAGCCACAAAATTGGTAACCTGGTAGATGTAGCCCATCCGGCAACATGTTGATGAGCGTATTGACGAGGCCGCGACCTTGCTCACGTTTTCCATGAATGATCATCTTCTCTCAAGAGTAGACTCACGACTGACCCAGGTCACTGCGTGAGGTCTATTACACTCCTACCTCGAGTATATAAGCCCAGACCTGATTCCCTACACTCATTTGTTGATCAAAGTTCTTGAGAGCAACATGAAACACGGGGACTTAGTGCCTGGCGCTATCAGAGCGGTAGTCCGCGGTCCATCAAAATAAGGCAAGAAGAACAGTCCTATGACACCAATCACTCAGCCCAACGGTCTGAGATTCGCTAACGTCTACTTATACTCGAAGTCTTTGAATCAGCCAAAGTAGAAATCCCTGGAAGCCGTACTGCAGTCTGTTGGTGAGATATATTTCTTCACCATTAGTGAGCACGAGTCAGTCATACCTCCAGACCAAGCGTTGCCGAATTCCATCATGATTCTCGATGATATATCTTGAGGGAAACGGGACAGTGTGGAAGCCTACTTCTGCATAGGAAGACATGAAGCTGTCGACTGCTTCTACCTCTGTCAATCGTGAGCGTTAGTTCCCAAACATCTGGTCAGAGACAACGTAAATCTCCTGGTCATATTTCGCCAGGATGGAACTGATATCAAACATGTTCACGACGATCATGTCAACTCAGACATGTTATTCAGCCGAAGCACAGCCGAAGTAGCTGACAAGGAATCGATCCTCTGTGCATCTCCAATGGTCCATCAAGCCTCAATCTAGAGTCCTATGCAGTTTTGAAACCATCGGAACTTCCTACAACCCACAGTGACGTCATAACTGCGCGAATAATGGCTGACAGCCGGATCCCGCCAAGATCGGGGCTCCATAGCCAAGAATGCTGCCTTGTAATGGACCCCCTGGACATCTCTGATGATCAATTACCCCATGATCTGAGGTTTCGTCGTGTTTTGGGTCCCCTGGAACACTTTACACCACACAGAGGCTTCACGACCACGTGGATAACGGCTCCAAGCTGAATTCCGCACTGTTGTGGGCCCTATACCCGAGTGTGCTGACTGGTAACAAAATCTTTGGGCATCCATAATGGTGGATGATCACTGAATCTAGAGTTTTGTGCAGTCCTGGGCTCATTGGAACCTCCTACAACCCACAGTGGCGTCATAACTGCGCGAATAACGGCTCACAGCCTGACTCCGCTATTTTCTCAGTCCCATAGCCGAGGGTGCTCACTGATAACAAATTTTTCGTACATCTCTGATGGTTCATCAACACTCATCCTAGAGTTTTATGCAGTTTTCGATCCATTGAAATCTTCTACGACCTACAATGACGTCATCACAACGCGGGTAACCCCTACTAAAAAGTCCCACGGGACTACTCACGTGTCTCAGCACGCGATTCAACACGTGAGAATCCATATGAAGAAGCACGTGTTATCACGTGAAAAGACACGAGAAAAATCATATGCTTAAGCACCTGAATTAGCACGTGAAAAGTCACCTTACGGTATGGACCCTTCTCGTAACGTGTACGAACATGTGATCGCACAGGTGCGATAGCACGAATCCTTAGGGAAATTCCGGGAATGATCGACATGGTTCTCCGGGGCCTCTCTCGGAGCTTTGAGATGGGAAGAGGATTTCGAGGGTCGTCGAAGGGAACCCAATGATATTTTTGATATCAGAAATTTATTATTATCCATCTGAATGATATCACAAATATCAATCTAATCCGAAGTCGAATCATAATCAAGGAGGAGATTGTTTGACAGAATCTTCGGTATTTTTCTTGCTACACTGTCGTGTACCCATCAATAGGAGATCAATGCGGATGCAATAATTCGATATCAGATCATACATTTACAAAACATCATTTATCATTGATACGACGTAAGACAGATTAGATCGTTTGTTGATAAATTCCTTGGGTCAATTTCTCGATCTATCCCAACGTTTGGGTGATAAAACGATGCCTGCTTTCGGAGAAAAAATTCAATAAAATAATTTATTCGGCACAGGTATGATGGAGTTCATGACGGCTCTCCCATAAGACGATGCTTGTTGTGAAATATTGTACTTTACTGCATACGCTTTGCTTATTGATCGACCTCTACCGAAGTATGTTGCGGATTGCAATTTAACAATTCTCTCATTCAGAGCTCCCGATATATTATCACAGTAAGCATTCTCAATGTCACTGCAATGGAGGTGGAGTAAATCCTCAAGAACTTGTCGATATCAAAAAAGATTAGACATCGGATAATTTGCAGTATTGTGCCTCTTTTACTGTGGATTGCGACTAGTAGTTTTCTATTTGCAGATTCAAAAGCGAAAGCAGAATGTGTCCACAACGACCCCAATGATATAAACTCCCCGTATGTGCCACAGCTGGTTAACATCATGAATGAGAGCTTTCAGTGGATAGAACTTCGTCACATCTTGAATGAATGAGTGTAACATTCCACTGATATCATTCAAGTCCTCGAAGCTTATGTCCATTTTTAGACGCTTGTCAGATGGTACAACTTAGACTATCATCACAAATTGCTGTTCTTCAGACCATTCCCGCTGAAGCATTCGAATGTATTTTTCGATCGATTTAACAAATTCGAGTCATGGAGACTACGTGTGTAATGTATTCACACCAGCTGCTTGAGCTGTGCATATGTGTATGTAAGTGTGCATCCCTGCATAGTGCTGCCACCACCGCAGCCCATAGGTAAGCGCGGCTTGAGAGAGCAGAACGTACTATACCACCGTATAAGTAAGACCCCTTATCCTATAGTCTTGTACTCCAAAGTTGTAGTTACAAATAAATAGTTATATAGTGAAACTGCGTGCTATCATCATTTAGTACACAACAATTGGCGACGAGGATAAAAAGTAACAAAAAGTGAGTACTTATAGCGTGAGAAAAGTTCTCCAAGAGCCGGCCGGAAAAGACAAAGGTTGATATATGTCCCGACCGCGTGCTCCACGCTAAGAGGAAAGGGGATCTGAAGAAAGCAAATGTCATCTGGACCGTTATCATTAGAATCGTTAGAAAAATCAGGTGATCTCGAAAATACTATTGTTGACCTCGACGAATCTTCTAATCGAGTAATTAACGAAGAACAATCAACCGCCTCGACACGTGCAGCGGCCGTAGCAAGTGCGAGTGCGGTTGAGACAGATAATAAGGGGAGCGCGAGCGAGATAGAAGGTGCAGAAAGAGTGAACCAGGAAACAGCAAACAGTACCAACATGGCGGCCAAAGCATATATAGGACACATGAATGAATTTGACTCATCAACTGACGACTGGTCCTCGTGGCAGGAGAGACTAGAGCAGTACTTCGAGGTGAATGAGATAACCGAGAAGAAAGTAGCGTTCCTTCTATTGCTGATAGGCAGCAAGGGATACGCGTTGATGAAAGAGTTATGTGTTCCAGATGAACCAAAGAAATTGGATTACAAAACGCTAACAGGAAAAATGTCAGAACATCTTGAGCCAAATCGAAATTTACTTGGCGAGCGATATAAGTTCAAACACTGCCGACAAGAGAAAGGAGAAACAGTGAAAGCCTTTATTGCAAAATTGAAAAAAGAAGCCATGCACTGCAAATTTGGACAGAACATCAAAGAAAATCTTCGTGACCAACTGGTCTACGGTATTGCGGATAAAGTTACAAGGACGAAATTCTTATCACAAGCCGATAAACTAACATACGACGAAGCAGTTCAAATCGCACTTGCTCAAGAGACTGCCAACAGAAATGCAGATTCGATGGAAGAAACAGCAACACAGCCGACGCCAGTCAACGCGATCAACAATCATCGCAGCAAAAACTCAACGTTCAACAAGAAGAGTGGTAAGGATCGGTGTAACTGTTGCGGTTATACCAATCATAAATCAGGAGACTGTCGTTATAAGGATTATGCGTGTAGAAAGTGCAACAAACAGGGTCATATGCAATGGGTCTGCAGAAGTAAAGGTGAGCAAAAAAGTGATAAAAATGAGAAAAAAGGCAATAACAGTAGAAATGGCAATGGCGATCGTAAACGTTCAAATCACTCTGATAGGCAAAATTATGTAGATGATGTAGAATCAGATGAGGAGGATTTGAGCGAAGAATTTGAAAATCTTTATTTTGTTGAAGAAGTGAAAAAAGTCAATTCATTGAACGCGGTTAAACCGGTTTATTTGAAAGTCAGAGTCGAAGACTCGTTAATAGATTCTGAGGTTGACACTGGATCACCAATTACAGCAATTTCTCTCGACTATTTTCGAAGCAAAAGAGAGTTACGTAGTTTGAAAATAGAAAAAACGGGAAGACAGTTCACGAGTTACACAGATGCTCGAATGATTCCAGTCGGGAAAGTAAATGTAACTGCAAAATGTCTTGGTAAAATGAGAAAATTAGAACTTTTCATTATGCCAGGAAAAGGTTTACCTCTTATTGGAAGAGAGTGGTTAGAGAGTTTCGAAATTTTGGACGAATTTCAAAGGACAATTGATTCAATCAATGAAAGAATAAATGCAATTAACAGTCAGCAAAAAGGTAGTGATTATCCAAAAATTATGGAAAAGTATGGAGAAGTTTTTAGTGACAAGCCAGGGAAATATACCCGGAGAAAGATAAAATTAAAATTGAAAAGCGATGCCAAACCAGTTTTTTTCAAACCTCGATCAGTGCCTTATGCACTGAAACCAAAAATCGAAAGAGAAATAGATAGACTAGTGGGAATAGAGTCATTGATACCAGTAAAATTTAGTGAGTGGGGTACTCCCATTGTGCCAATTTTGAAAGATGATGGAGAAGTCAGAATATGTGGGGATTTTAAAGTCACTGTCAACCCCCAGCTGATAATGAATAGACATCCAATCCCTAGAGTCCAAGACTTGATGGCATCAATTCAACGGGGAAAAGTGTTTACGAAATTAGATTTGCTCCATGCATATCAACAATTTCCAATAGATGAGGATTCGCAGGAGTGCCTAACACTTTCCACTCACAAAGGATTATTTAAAGTAGCAGTCTTATTTGATGGAATAGCATCAGCTCCTGGAGAATTCCAGGGTGGAATAGAGTCAATTTTGAGTGGCATAGAAGGTGTCCTCATATTTTTTGATGATATATTCGTTTTTGGTGAAACAGTTGAGAAACATGACATCGCTCTCGAGGAAGTCTTAAAAAGATTCCAAGAATGTGGGCTAACTTTGAAAAAGAAGAAGTGTAAGTTTGCAGAGAATGAAGTAGATTTTTTAGGTTATACAATAGATGCAGAAGGTTTACATGCATGCAATAAGAAAATTGATGCAATTACAAAAGTAGAGGCTCCAAAGAATGTTAAAGAATTACAAATGTTTTTGGGAATGATCAATTATTATTCAAAATTTATTAAAAACTTTGCCTCCATAATGAGTCCACTTTACAAACTGTTGAGGAAGGATTCAATATGGAAATGGACTAATGAATGTGAAAAGGCATTCAAAAATGCTAAAGAGGCTTTAGTTTCACATGAGGTTTTAGTACATTATGACACAAAATTGCCAGTAAAAATTACTTGTGATGCTTCACCATTTGGGATTGGAGCAGTCATTTCACATATTATGCCAGATAAAAGTGTCCGACCTATTGCGTTTGCTTCAAGAACACTCAAAGTAGCAGAGAGATCATACTCTCAATTGGATAAAGAAGCCCTGAGTTGATTTTTGGAGTGAAAACTTTCCATCAATTCATTTATGGCAGACATTTCATTTTAGAAACAGACCACAAACCTCTAATTTATATCTTTGGAGATAAGAAAGGTCTCCCCTCAATGGCAGCTAATAGAGTTCAGCGTTGGGGTGTATTTTTAAGTGGATATGATTATGAAATTAATTATATCAAAGGCTCAACCAATACAAGTGCAGATTTTTTATCTAGATTTCCCATGGAGAATGTTAATAATTTTGTTGAAAAATACACATATCTAAATTATGTGTCAGAAAATGTAAATACCTTGTCAATAGAACTTGTTAAACAAGAAACAGACAAAGATCCAATTCTAAGTTCAGTCAAAAATTTCATGAAAAATGGTTGGCCCAAACAAGTTCCAGATATATTATTACCTTTCAAGAGACGTGAAAGAGAATTGACACTTGAAAATGATTGTATAATGTGGGGTCACAGATTAGTAATTCCAGTAACATTACAAAATGATCTTTTGAAAGAACTACATATTGCTCATATGGGAGTTGTGAAAATGAAAGCACTTGCTCGCTCATACATTTGGTGGCCAAAATTGGATGATCAAATAGAAAATCATTGCAAATCATGTAACTTATGTCTTACACATGCAAGCAATCCACCAAGATCTTCATTGAATGTATGGAGTTGGCCCGAGGGACCTAACAGCAGATTACATGCTGACTTTTGTGGTCCCATTGATGGTAAAATGTACCTCATAATAATAGATGCCTATTCTAAGTGGATAGAGATTAGAGAAATGAAGGACATAACTACAGAAAGTACAATAGAGGTATTCAGAGAATACTTTGCATCATGGGGCTTGCCTCTTGTATTAATAACTGATAATGGACCAAGCTTTTGCTCAGCCGAGTTTCAAAAATTCATGTCCAATAATGGCATTTCACATCATAGAACAGCTCCATATCACCCAGCTTCAAATGGTCTTGCTGAGAATGCAGTCAAGACATTCAAGTCAAAATTCAAGCTTTTATTACAAGAATGTAAGAACCGTAGAGAAGCGCTGGCCAAATATTTATTTCATTACAGATCTACGCCTCACTGTACTACTGGAGTGAGTCCATCAGAATTTCAAGTAGGTAGGAAGTTTAGGAATAGATTTGATTTATTGAAGGCTCAAGTTAAAGATAGAGTTGAGAAAAAACAAAGTGACCAAGAAAAATATTTCAGAGGCAATAGGAACATAAGCTTTGACCAAAATGAAGTTGTTATGGCAAAAGATTATTCCACTGGAAATTGGAAACAAGCAAAAATAATTGATAAACACAGTCCTGTAACCTACACTGTTTGTACTGATGATAATAGAGTATGGAAAAGACATACTGATCAAATTAGATCTTGTAACTTAGAACTGAATGAAATTGAAGCTAATCGAGAGCCTTCGAATACCAAATCAAGCCATCCAAAAAGCCACACTTCTGTAGTAGAGCCTAATTCTGATAACACAAATATAACTCAAAGCACAGTCAATGTAACTTCTCCAGTGGATCCTAACATTTCTAATTCACCTAAAAATCATAACAGCAAAAGTAACGTAGAATCACTTCCAAAGAATAAATCCATTGAACAGATTCATGTTCCTCTAAGAAGATCCACTAGACAAGTCAAACCAAGGCAATTATACAATATGTAATAGAAATATTAAAATAGAGATGTCAAAGCTATGGGTGGAGGAATGTAATGTATTCACACCAGCTGCTTGAGCTGTGCATATGTGTATGTAAGTGTGCATCCCTGCATAGTGCTGCCACCACCGCAGCCCATAGGTAAGCGCGGCTTGAGAGAGCAGAACGTACTATACCACCGTATAAGTAAGACCCCTTATCCTATAGTCTTGTACTCCAAAGTTGTAGTTACAAATAAATAGTTATATAGTGAAACTGCGTGCTATCATCATTTAGTACACAACAACGTGGATAATGGCTCCAAGCTAAATTCCGCTCCATTCCATGCCAAGACCCGAAATTGCTGACTGGTCATGAATTTTTTGGGCATCCATGATTTCTAGAGCTGGATTCCTGTGCAGTGTTGGGTCCATCGGAACACTTTACATTCCTCAGTGACGTCATACTTTCGTGGATATTCGCTTAGATCCTCATTTCACCCTCGTCTGGGCCTGGAAGCCGGAGGCGTTGACTGGTTATAATCTCCTTGGGAACCCCAAAAGAATGACACCACCTGGTCTAAAGTTCTGTTGGGTTTCGGGTCCATGGGAATTTCTACAATCCACAGTGGCACCATAACTGCGCGTATTACGGTTCAGAGCTGGATACCGCCCTGTTTGGGATCCCAGAACCGAGAGTTCCGACTGGGAATGGATCTATTGGGCATTTTTGATGGTACGAGAAAACTCGGTCTAGGGTTCTGTGCAATTCAGGTCCGTCCAGCTTCCTACAAGACCACAGTGGCGTCTTATTCGCGCGAATGGAGGCTCACTGCGAGATTCCACCCTCTTGGGCCCCACACCCTAGGTTGCTTACAAGGAGTCAATCATTCGTGCATCTTCAATGGTCCATTATCACTCATCCTAAATTCTAATGCAGTATTGGAACCATCGGAACTCCACAGTGACGTTGTAGCTGCGCGGATGGAGGCTCTGAGCCAGATTCTATCTTATATGGGACCGATTTCCGAGGTTGCTGACTAGAAATGAAGTCCTTGGGCATACATAATGGTGGATTTTCCTTGAATCTAGGAGTGCTTGCAGTTTGAAATCCATTGGAATACTCTACAATCCACAAATGACGTCATAACTGCGCAGAGAATGGCTCACTGACGGATCCCGCCCTGTTTGGGGCCCTATAGGCCCCAAACAGCCCCCCCCTCCCGAGAGCGCTGACTGGTGATGAATCCTCTGGATATCTTCAATGATCATTGACCACTTGATCTAAGGTTCTGTAGTGTTTTGGGTCCCCTGATATTTCTACACCCCACAGTCACTCCATAACTACGTGGATAACGGCTCCAAGCTAAATCCCGCCCTGTCTTTGGCCCCATACTTGAGGGTCCTGACTGGTGAGAAAAGTTTCAGGAATCCAAAACGGTAAGAAATCACTGAACCCATAGTTCTTTGCAGTCTCTGGCCCATTGGAACTTCCTCTAACCTCTGTGGTGTCATAACTGCGCGGATAACGGCTAAAAGCCAGATTCCACCCTTTCTCGGGCCCCATAGCCGAGAGTGTTGACTATCATCAATGTTTTTGGACATCTTCGATGGTACATGACCACTTGATCTGCGATTCTTACAGCCTTGGGTCAATTGCAATTCCGTACACCCCACAGTGGCGTCATAACTACGTGGATAATGGCTCCACCCTGAATTACGTCCTGTATTGTGCCAAATAGCCGAGGTGGCTGACTAGTCAGGAATGTTTTGGGCATCCATGATGGTGGTTGATTCCTAGAGTTAGAGTTTCGTGCAGTGCTTGGCCCATTGGAATTCTTTACAACCCTCAGTGACGTCATAACTGCGCAGATAACTGCTCAGACCCTGATTTTGCCCTCTTTTGGACCCGATAGCCGAAGACGCTGACTAGTGATTATGTCTTCGAGCATTCTCGATGGTACCTGACTACTTCAACTGAGGTTCTGTAGGGTTTCAGGTGCATTGGGACTCTCTACAATTCACAGTGACGTCATGACCGCGCTCATCACGGCTTTCGAGCCGAATAACCCCCTTTGCCGGTCTTATAACCGAGATTTCTGACTGGGAAAAGATCTATTGGGCATTTCCGACGGGACGAAAATACTCAGTCTAGGGTTTTGTGCAGTCTTGGGTCCATTCAGACTCTCTACACCTTACAGTGGCGTCATATTTGCGGGGATAACGGCTCATAGCCAGATTCGACCCTTCTTGGGCCCCGCAGCCGAGGTCGCTGACTAGGAAACAATCCTTGTTGTCTATGGTTCATCATCACTCATTCTAGAGTTCTATGTAGTTTTGGAATCTTTGGATCTCCCTACAACCCACAGAGATGTCATAAGTGCGCGAATAACGGCTCACAGACGTATTCCGCCTTGTTTCGGGCCCCATAGCCAAGAGTGCTTATTTGTAATGAATCCTCTGGACATCTTTGATGATCAATGACCGCATAATCTAGGGTTTCGTGGTTTTTTGGGTCCCCTCCCAGACAGCACTGAAAGGTTTTCATGAAACCTTCCACGGAAAGCTTTCAATGAAAGCTTTCCAACAGGTTTCTGAAAGCTCTCATATGGCTTTCTCCTGTGCTTTCATAGAAAGGATACCATGAAACCTTTCCGAAACTTTTCCGTGCCATGTGTCCAAAAACTTTTCGGAAAACTCTCTGGAGCCTTCCAAAAGCCTTTCGGTGAAAGTTTCGATCGAACTTTTAGATCCTTTGAGGGAAAACTTCGATGGAAGCTTCCAGGAAGCTTTCAGGAGCCTTTCAGCGCAAGGACCATCAGAATTTTTTATATCCTTGCAGAGAAACTTTCGATGAACGCTTTCAGAAAGGTCTCCTGAAACCTTTCCGAAACTTTTCCGTGCCATGTGTCCGAAAACTTCTCGGAAAACTCTCTGAAGCCTTCCAAAAGCCTTTCGGTGATAGTTTCGATCAAACTTTTAGATCCATTGAGGGAAAACTTCGATGGAAGCTTCCAGGAAGCTTTCAGGAGCCTTTCATCGCAAGGATCATCAGAATTTTCTATATCTTTGCAGAGAAACTTCCGATGAAAGCTTTCAGGAAGGTTTCCTGAAACCTTTCCGGAACTTTTCCGTGCCAAGTGTCCGAAAACTCTTCGAAAAACTTCCTGAAGCCTTTCAGAAGCCTTTCGGTGAAAGTTCCGATGGAACTCCTAGATCCTCCGAGGGAAAATTTTGATGGAAGCTTTCGGGAAGATTTCAGGAGCCTTTTAGCGCAAGGACCATCAGATTTTCCATATGTTTGCAGAAAAACTTTCGATGAAAGCTTTCCCGAAACCTTTCCTAAACCCTTCCGTACCAAGTGTCCGAAAACTTCTCGAAAAACTCTCTGAAACCTTTCAGAAGCCTTCCGGTGGAAGTTTCAACGGAACTTCCAGATCCTTACAGGGGAAACTCCGATTAAAGCTTTTAAAAAGCTTTCAGAACCCTTTCAGTGCAAGGACTGTCAAAATTTCCACATATTTGCAGTAAAACTTATGATGGAAGGTTCCAGAAGGGTCTCCCGAAAACTTTCGCGAAACTCTGTCCTGCCAAGTGTCCGAGAACTTTTCGAAAAACTTTCTGAAACCTTCCAGAAGCCTGTCGGTGAGAGTTAAAATAAAACTTGCTCGTCTCTACAGGGAAAATTTCGATGAAAGCTGTCAGAACGCTCACGAAAACGTTCCACAAAACTTTGCCCCGACAGAAAGTGTCCAAGAACTTCTCGGAGAACTTTCTAAAACCTTTCAGAAGCCTTCCAATGGATCTTTCAAATGCTCACAGAACGTATCCCGGTAAAAGCGTCCAGAAACTTTCGAGCAACTTTTTATGTGAACCTTGCATTGCCAAAACCAGATCACGCATGCTCGTTATTTCTACCAGGGCCATCCCCGCGACCGTGCATGCGACAGTCGATATCAGGCAGTCTGTATAGGGTCAAGTCTGGTCATGTTTGGGGAAGTCGGCCATCTTGATGGTTTGTTGACTATTCCCAATTCCCTCGTGCTAGAGTGAATTTCGCATTGATCATTCAGTTCGAAGTCAATTCTGCAAATCATCGAGTGGTAAGAGTGTCGGTTCTCTTGATTGAAGCCTGCTTGCCGATTCGTAGTGGAAATCTATCTGTGCAAATCGAGAAAATTCTTGTGTATTTCACATGTCTTCTGATATTTCTGTTACTCACTTCCTGGTGGAGTGTCCTCATTGCGGTGAGGAAAAAATAACCTCTGAACTCTGTTCTCTCCATAGACTTATAGAAGTAGTTTTCTCGATAAATTTGTAGAGCTGTGGGATTTGTGGATCAGATGAGTATATCTCTGTCTACTAACCTTGTTAAGTCTCAAGTCTTGAGCAAAGAGCAAGACCCTTTGTGTTGAAGAGAACATATATTTCTAGGGAATTTGGTGCCAGCATATGTATTGTAGATGAACTCTACCATTTGTGATGATAGTGCAATCATACACCTCGTCATACACAATATTTACAAAGCTTCCTGGAGTCGTCAGTGATGGTTGCAGGATTCTGTGGAGGTAAGTCTTCTAGTACACTTTTCCTATTCAACACAACTGATGTATTCCGTTCTTGGATGCTTTGTTATCATCATTGAATGAATGACAGTGCATTTCACAAATTGTCACTGCAGAATATTTTAGAGTCTTTCATCACAGCACAAACTCACAGTAGTCAAGATCAATTGATCTTGACTACTGTGATCTTGTGCAATACCCATTAACTCAGGCTGTTTTAACAGCCTATATAAAAACAGTGGAAAAATCAAAGTCTGTTAGGAAGCTTGGAGGAGTTCCACTACCAGACTGGAGCCTCAATAAGGAGTATAAATTCTATATGTTAGGTCAATTATTTTGAAGATACAATTCTTTGGGAAGAAATGAAGTCAAGTTTGGGGATTATCCTTCTGTGTTTTGGCTCTCTCACGCCATGAACAGTCAACATATCGGAGAAGATACTCTCAACAATAATTAAATATGTGAAAATTCCTCATTGAGCCAAATGTATATAACACTTTGCCGTAAAATCTGGACTAGTTCCTTACCCCAATTTTGAAGTCTAATCCAGTTAGGATATACTACGTATTCAACGTCAATCCTCGATTTCGCTCCCTCAGAGCTAATCTTATCAAATCTGTTATGAGGAAAGTTAATATTATAACTAAATGGTTCAACAACAACTACTCAAGCTACTATAAGGGGAGTGAACAGTTTCTAACTACGCTAGGAATGATTTTATCACCATATCCCATTTTCATTCAAGAAAGGGAATATTGAGAAGTATCCAGTCTTTTTCACTCAGTCCCCACAATCAGAAGGATGGATTGGGTCTGAACTCCAGATGAACACAACGGATGTACAATACATTGTCAGTTTCACCAACATGGCTGCATTTTGGCTGTGAACAAAATCAGTTAATATCCGCCAGCTCTTTTCTCAGATTTGCCATGAGCGGATACTTCTAACTTTAAGATAGTTTCAGTCCTGGTTCTAGAGGGAATTGCATTGGATCTCTATCATTGAACTGTTTGTAAGAGAATTCAGGAGATTATAACTCGACAGTGGAAGATCTCACAGAATTTTTGAGGAATCTAGATGAAACTTACTCAGGATTTTCTCTGAAATATTTCAGAAATATTACCATGAATCTTTCATGAAAGATTGTTACCAGCTGCCACGTCCCACGCCTTGCGCACAATCTCCATTCCTCATTCCCTCTCCTACACCATAGCCTCAGGTAGCCCACAAGCCTGAGCAGTTCGTCACGCCACCACCAGGTGGCGTCCATCCTCGCCCGCTATCAAAACAGGGCACCGTGTTTTCAAAACCGGTGCCCCAACCAACTTTCACGACGGCCCCTCCGGCTGGACTTCTACAGTATTGTCGGGCTCGGGAGACCACCGGACAGGTACCCACACCCAGGTCCATTTCTACAGCGCTGACGCGCTCGGGAGTGTTCCGACCTAGTGGCAGTCCACATCCGTCTCTCGGGCTGATGTTTGCAGCTTCTTCAGCACTAACGCGCCCAGGAGCTCTTACGTCACTCGGGCGGACTCATCACGTCGGAGACCACCCTCGACCCAGGACCACCCCGGATGTCCGTGACAAGCTCTACGGACCCAACTGGATCGGACGACCACAACGCTGATAGCCGAGCCTCCTACGAATCGGAGCCTCAACCCAGGATGTTGGGAACCGCCAGCCGCACGCGATGTTGGCCCCAATGGCGCGCGTCTCAACCCGGGGGTATCGATGGAGTTCGCTGGAGTGACTCCCACGGTTCCAGCCAAGTCCGCTCAGACCAGCCCGCACGGGTACCATCCAAGCTTCGTCTCGGAGAAGACTCCGGGAAACCCCTAACTGTGACATCAGCCCTTTTCAGGGCTAACCCCCACACTCCAATCGGCCCTTTTCAGGGCCGCCAACCTTCAAACGTATGAACCACTGTTGTGGCCCACTCAGTTGCCTCGTGGCGCAAGCCATCGCGGTAACAAGTGGCGCCCAACGTGGGGCTAGCATACTGCGTCGATACGCAGTCGGGTTCACCAGCTCTTCCGACTAGCTTTAGTCTCATCTGATCCAGTCATACACATCCCGTCGGCCAAGATAGGATCCGCGCACCTCTGAGAGTGCTTAAACACTCAGTGGCGCCCACATCTCCACTTACAGATTATAGGCGGTACAGCACAGCCCACCCCAACCTTTACGCCTTGCCTCGGGGTTGTACACTCGGCATCATCCGCTTGCCCTCGAGCTCGTCCCGCTGTCCAGGAGGGCAGAGCTCAGTTGCCTCGTGGCGCAAGCCATCCCGGTAACAAGTGGCGCCCATCGTGGGGCTAGCATACTGCGTCGATACGGAGTCGGATTCACCAGCTCTTCCGACTAGCTTGAGTCTCATCTGATCCAGTCATACTCATCCCGTCGGCCAAGATGGGATCCGCGAACTTCTGAGAGTGCTTGAACACTCAGTGGCGCTCACATCTCCACCTACAGATTATAGGCGGTACAGCACCGCCCACGCCAACCTTTACGCCTTGCCTCGGGGTTGTACACTCGGCATCATCCGCTTGCCCTCGAGCTCGTCCCGCTGTTCAGGAGGACAGGACTATCGAGACTCCGGCCCTTTGGATTCTTTTTGCTGCGCAACTGCTGCTCCAGCAAGCACAAGTCTCGAGTGACCGCTCCAACGCCTTCATCGGCAACCCGGAGATGCGCACACTCTGGATCGTCAACTCGCTGTCGAGATGTTCATTCTCACAGCACCACCATGCTGCGTGGCCGACGCCCTAGCACACCAGTTGCCGAGATACCGCTCCAACGCTCTCATCATCGATCCGGAGATACGCACGCTCTGAACCATCCGCCTGCTGTCGAGATGTCCATTCTTACAGCACCACCTCGCTGCGCGGCCGATGCCTCAGCAAACCAGTTGTCGAGCGATCGCTCCAACGTCCATGACTTCATCTCGGAGTTGCACACTCCGCATCATCCGGCTTCCATTGAGCTGCACGGTTGGCCTGAACTGACTTTAACCCAAAGGTGCGTGACCCTCAGAATTGATGTTTCTCACTTCAAGAACATGAAAAATGGAAGTTTTTCCCGCAAGAATGAAAATCTTTGGTCGAGCCGTTTTTCAAAAAAGTCAAGTTAACTGGTTTTCATTGGAATTTCCGTACTAATCTATCCATACTCGATGAAAATGCAATTGTCTCCCTCACAATTATTCCTAATTACATTGGAACACGCTAAAATACATCAAAAAGATAGTTTTCAGAAACGATTTTATAGTAAAGGCGAATATCCATGGTCCCACGATGCCGAGAGACGAGCAATAATGTCGCACGGACTCTAGTTCAAAGGTCCTTGTTCCTCCGAATTTCTCCTTTTATCTTCAAGTACGTGATCAATGTAAGTTATTTCCCGCTAGAATCAGAATAGTCGGCAGAGCTATAATCGAGAAATCGATCAGATTAAAATATCTTGAATCTTGATTTCGCCATAATTTCGAGGATAATCAAGGATGAGCTGTCCCATCGACCTCTGATACATGTTTGCGTGGATCACTATCTTCTAGGAAGTATGGATCAACAATAATCAATGCTCGAAATTTCATAACAAAGAACCCTCTTCAAAGTGGAACAATTTTATTATCAATAAATCACAATTCAAATGTGCATACTGTTGTACACACACAAACATCTAAAAAGTTTCTCTTCATACTGAGGATTCGATTTCGCACACTTGTAATTTTTCCATGTTAAGTTGAAGTCAAAATGTGTCGATTCCATGGATTGCTCACTATAGAATCCGAGGCCCATCTTCTTCATCTCACAAAACTGTTCAATGTGGAAGAATACTGCGTGAACTTTCGGGGTAACTGGAATCTCCAACTCTAAATAGCTCTTTCGAAAGGTTCCTAAACACGATCTGTAACTCGTTTTCAGCTCATTCCCAAAACACGAACTCACTACCTCCCTGAAATCCTTGAATGACTGAGCAAATCTCTTGATGCGGGAACGATTTGGAGCCTGGAGTAGATCAACATTTTCTAGCAACTTTTTGCAAGAATTCCCTTTGAAAGCGGGACAACCTCGAGTTATCTCACGATGAACATGGCAAGCATTTGCCCAAGCCAGAGATTCTGCTTCAAAATATTTCATCATGTGCATGAAAATGAAATTGACTACGCCAATCATTAAATGTAACTCTGGCGGAGGAACAAGCTCGATCAACTGAGTTTTCTTATTTTTACTCAACAATGGCGGGTTCTTACAGCTCATATACTCTTTGGCATTTTTGTCAAGAGCCCCAGATTTGGCCCATTCGCGGTAGTTTGATAAAATATTACCGATGGTCCTAGACTTGCCCGATAAAGATAACTCATCTTTTTTTGCTTCACACCATGTACAGGGGAATTGACTACTGTGAGAACCAATCCCTGCGAGGATATTTCCCAATTCCAAATCGGTTGCTATAGTGCTCTCCAAGGCATCCAATTTCATAATAGACCAAAGCAGTGCGACATTCTCATAATTCTCTTGCGTTTTAGGTGCTATAGCTATTACAAATAACTTTTTTACTCCAGTATCTTTGAATTTTTTGGAAGTAACTTCATCGTTGAATGTACGGCGTTTTTTAGCGCAAGGTTCGAATAGATTGTCTAAACCTTGTATCGAAAGGCAAATTTTTAGTGATCCTTGACCACTCTATTCCTATTTTTGCATGGACATCTGATACTTGTCTTCGTTCTTTAATAAATTCTATGAACGTTACAACATCCTTACAATAGACAGCATACTCTGGAGCTTTTGTAATCTCGTTCGATATTTTATTGACAAACGCGAACTCTTTGCAAACGAAAAAATCGTCTAAAGCATGACTTTTTCGAGAAAGTTTCGATTTAAGGCCGACTTCAACCGCTTCCCGACTATTTGCAGCTATGCATACAGCGGAAGCGAGTTTCTTCGTTGCATTCATGCTGAGATTCAAATCGTTCTGTATTCTTAAAACATCATCTGCCGAGAGCAAAGGTTCTTGAGAAGAACTATCAATCACGTTATTGGTTACTTGCCCGATTTGAACTTGGAGCGGTCTACCGCCACGGTTGCGAGTAAATTCCAAGTTTGATGAGTTTGACTGCAGTACTTGATGACTGAGGACTGTTGAATCAATCTGGCTCTGAGCTTTGGGCGACAAATCCAAAATTCTCTTCGACATGTTCTGTATTTTTGAAGATGTGTTGCAAGCGTGGCTATTTCCTCTCATGATTGAAGCATCACATTTCTTACATCGTTTTTCAACAGAATTTTCTACTCCTTTTGGAATGTCTAAAATTTGAATTCATACCAACGGTGAATGAGGAGGTGACGCTTAACCAATGGATAAGAATATTATGAGAACTTACTTTCAACTCGATCTCCAGAAATATTTGGAAGGGTAATCCGAGCAATTTTGCATAGTTCACAGTCGCAAGGCAAACCATTTTTGGATCGTGTTTTGATTTGCTTCAACTTGGAATAGTCCGGGACCTTCCGTTGTATCTGATTAGTTCGCTTGGCTCGATTCACGTTCCTTTTACACGAACTGCATAAAGCTGCGGGTATACTGTTGTTATCTCTGTATGTCTGATATAAGCTTTCAAAATCACTTTTCAGTTTCAGTTTTAGAGGATACATAACTTTCTGTTTACGCAAACAGAGAACGCAAATTTTAAGACGATTCTCATCGTCAATGCGTGGTCTTTCGACATATCATAGATTTCATTTGAGTGCTCCACAGCTAACTGAATAACGTGAGTGAAGGAATTTCGTCCCGCAAAATTCTTATCGATTGATTTTCAGAAAATTGGCATTCCGAGAATAATTCGAGCGCCGAGCGGGGAAATTCCCCCACGCGACGATCATAGGGAGAGTATCGGGGGGGGGGGGGGGAGTTCCCAAATGTAAACTTAAAACTCGTAGATATACTTACCACAAGTATAGATAATAATAAATAGACTCCCGTGTTTGTGTTAACAAATTCGACGTGAACGTTCGATACGTGTCGTATACGATGAGCGCTACACATGGATATTCGCCTTTACTATAAAATCGTTTCTGAAAACTATCTTTTTGATGTATCTTAGCGTGTTCCAATGTAATTAGGAATAATTGTGAGGGAGACAATTGCATTTTTATCGAGTATGGATACATTAGTACGGAAATTCCAATGAAAACCAGTTAACTTGACTTTTTTGAAAAACGGCTCGACCAAAGATTTTCATTCTTGCGGGAAAAACTTCCATTTTCCATGTACTTGAAGTGAGAAAAATCAATTCTGAGGGGCACGCACCTTTGGGTTAAAGTCAGTTCAGGCCAACCGTGGCTGTTCTTGCTGTCCAGAAGGGCAGAGCTTCGAGAATCTGGCACTCAAGGGACCAACTCGCTGCGCAGCTAGTGCCTCAGCATTATCCACTCGTTGACTCGTCGAGCGACCGCTCCAACTCCCTTCACTTCCTAACAGATCATACGCAAGGCTCTTCCAAATCCGGGCATGTTACCAGCTGCCACGTCCCACGCCTTGCGCACCATCTCCATTCCTCATTCCCTCTCCTACACCATAGCCTCGGGTGGCCCATAAGCCTGAGCAGTTCGTCACGCCACCGCCAGGTCCTAGCCGAGGACATATCTATATTCTAGAGATATTTCAGTGCAATCTTCCTGAAATATTTCAATTTCTCAATAAAATATTCCTGGAATATTTCTGAAAAATTCCCATGTTGCGTGAGCAGAAGCCTTCTATGCCGAAGTCCAAAAAGAATCAATTTTGAGGCCGTTGCAGGGAGAGTTCTTGTAAGAACGTTCAGAAACCTTCGGTCAACTTTTTATCGAATCTTGCATAGCCAAGTGTCTGTAAACTTTCTGGACACATCCTGTAAGCTTTCGAAAACTACTCAGCGAGAAGTTGAATAATACTCCTCGGCCATTGCAGGGAAAGTTTTGGTGGAAGCTATCAGAAAGCTTTCATGACATTACATGAGACCTTGCATTTTTGAGTGTCCGATAACTTCCTCGAAAACTTCTCGAATCATTCCAAAATCTATACTCTAGATGAGACCATCCAATGGGATAGGATCAAATTCCCTCCCTAATAAGGGATATAGGTTTTTTGAGTTGGAATGAGGCGACACGTGTGTTTCTGTTCAGCCCAGATCAACTTGGTTTCGGAGCTATGCAGATTCCCAGTTTGGAGTCGAAAATTCAAATTCTCACTGTGAAATCAGGAAAAACTTCAAAATAACTTCAGTCACATAATGGCTCTTTCGAGATGAATCATGACACAGTGTATCAAACCCAACGTATTTTATTAGAAAAAAACCTTATGGTGCTAAAAAATTCTCATGGGATGCCAAAAAGTGACAATTTGATGGAAAATGAAAAAATGCGATTGCTCAAAAATATAAATTCGTATCCTCTTGAATTTCCATTCGAGTACTTTTAACGATGTTGAACATGATGCAATTGGTTTGGTAGGCGCTCAAAAATAGTAGGAGGTGCTAAGAAATTTTTTCTGGGGAAAACTTGAATGCCAGATAGTTGATGGAATTTAAGTAACAAATATCGTGGGAAAATTCTTTCCTTCTCCCAAGAGTGTTATAACCCCATGGAGCTATCTCAAGATGATTATTTTCAGAACCTAAATCGAACTGTCATCACTCGAGAGAGGACTCTCGGTGAAATCTCCCAGCGAGAGCTGGTTTCATCGACACCTCCTGGAAACTTTTCAGCGAAAGTTTCGGGGAGCCGATTCCAGGGACACCTTCCGGGAACCTTTCAAAAACCTTTCAGCGGAAGTTTCGGCGAGCCGATTCCAGGGACATCTTTCGGGAACCTTTCAGAAACCTTTCAGCGAAAGTTTTGGCGAGCCGATTCCGGGGACACTTTTCGGAAACCTTTCAGAAAACTTTCAGCAAAAGTTTTGGCGAACCGATTCCAGGGATACCTTTCGGAAACCTTTCAGAAACCTTCCAGCGAAAGTTCTGGTGAGTCGATTCCAGGGACACCTTTCGGAAACCTTTCAGAAATCTTTCAGCGAAAGTTTTGGCGAACCGATTCCAGGGATACCTTCCGGAAACCTTTCAGAAACCTTCCAGCGAAAGTTCTGGTAAGTCGATTCCAGGGACACCTTTCGGAAACCTTTCAGAAAACTTTCAGCGAAAGTTTTGGCGAACCGATTCCAGGGATACCTTTCGGAAACCTTTCAGAAACCTTCCAGCGAAAGTTCTGGTGAGTCGATTCCAGGGACACCTTTCGGAAACCTTTTAGATAACTTTCAGCGAAAGTTTTGAGTAGCAGTTCGTTCGCTTTTCGCCAGGAACTTTTCGAGAACAACTGCTCAATCTCTCTCAGGAAAACTTCCACAACGGTTTCCTGAAGTGTTTCAAGCAATCTTTCCAGAAATCCTTTATGGAATCTTTTCTGAAATATGTCTAGCAACTTTGGTCAAAACCTTTCGGAAAGTCCAGCCAACAGTGGCATAGTTAACTTTCTAAAAACTTTCCGCGAAAGCTTTCAGAAAGGTTTCGATGCTCTCTGGGTTGGTACCCTCTACCCCACACAGTGGCTCCATGACTACGTCGATAACGGCTCCAAGCTAAATTCCGTCCTGTTTTGGGCCCCATAGCCGAGGGTGCTGGCTGGTACAGGCAGCTCCGGTATTCGCGGTCCTGGTATTCGCGGAATTCGGTTATTTGCGGTTACACCAATGCGGCGTTCCCCGGTATTCGCGGTGTCCTGACTCGCTCATTCGCGGTTTGGATCTGGATTTTTTAGCATACTCAGCTTGTCAAAGATGAATTCTTGTTGGACTACATTCAAACAGGTCATTCCCAAATAACTTTGTGATCTGAATCCAGGGAATTGGTATCATGATCGTTTTCTAAGTTTATTTAATCGGTCACCTAACAAAATTATTAGTATACCTGTGTTCTATCTTATCGCTAATTCTGTCGACGAACACGGGAGGAATGTATCTTTGCCAATGAGAAAACGTGACGTTAAGTTGTGAGCCGTTCAGAAAAACTGGAAATCTTCAATTGGCTAGGTCTTGGGATGGAAATGGCTAAAGTATTCAGACTCTCCATGGCTACTCACCATCAGGGATTGTACGGGAACTATATGTTCGTTGATTCCTTCTGTCAAAAGAGATAGAGTTCATCACCCATACGCTAGTGACTGGTATATCCATAGATTCTTGCGAGGGAGCAAATTACAGAAATTTCTCAACTGTATGATCCTGTTACCCCGATTCTTCCCCAAATAAAGTCAATTTGCGAGAATTATCACATGAATTCATGATTTCAAGATGAGATTTACCATTTTGCAGTCCTGGGCCTATTGGAACCTTCTATGATCCACAGTGGCGCCATAACTGCGCGTATCACAGTTCAAAGCTGGATACCGCCCGGTTCCGGGCCCCATAGGCGAGGCCGCTCACCGGTAATGAATCCTCCGGGCATCACCTGTAGTACATGATCATTCGATCTGAGGTTTTGTGGAGTTTTGGGTCCATTGGAACTTCCTACAACCCACAATGAATTCTTAACTGGACGGATAATGGCTCCAAGCACGATCTCTCCTATTTTAGGCCCCATGATCGAGTTGGCTGATTTACTATTGATTCCCTCATCAACTCTAAAGACACATGGGCACCCAGCTCATCGTTATACAGGTTCCCGAATGCGATTGGATTATCTTCATCGCGCATTATTGTACAGAGGGAGCTCAGCCTCCCATAGAGTTCTCATCTCACCCTGATCCAGCTCTCATCAAGCCTCAGGCCCAAATATCGGTTTTCTCTGGGTCTTGGGAATATCTCGACTATACTATTCGAGAGCAATGAAGAAGTTATAAAACCGTGCATTCCCGAGTGTCCTTGAAGCTTTGCTCATCTATCGTGTTCGCTAGCGAAAGCTTACGCTAGCTGTAACCATTGTATCGGTTTCGGATCGATTTGTGAGTTAACGTGAATGGTTCGGGAATGAGACAGCATTTTCCCCAAAATGGAATGAATCCAAAGATTCATGTAGACGGAGAGGGTATACTCATCTTCCAACAAGAATAGGATTCCTAATCAGTGATCCAGGATTCCTCATCAAAAGCAGGAAATGCATCTCAATCAAGAAATGTGACTCTATCGTTCATTCGAGCTCATCATCGGGCTATGCCGATGGATACACCAAGGTTTGAATTCAATATCAAGCACATGGACCTTCATGGTACCATTTTCTTCTATGGTCTCCAGATGAAGTATTTTTTTCGAGAAGCGGCAATGAGAGCAGAAAAATTCCTTCATCTGGAGACCATAGTAAGAAGTGGTACCACGAAGGTCCATGTGTTTGATATTGAATTCGAACCTTGGTGTATCCATTGGCATAGCCTGATGATGAGCTCAAATGAACGATAGAGTCACATTTCTTGATTGAAATTTCTATTGAGCGATAGATTCAGCAAATTCAATTCAAATTGGCCATGGTTTCGGAACTGGGCCCCTCCCTTTGAAAAGCGACATAGAGACTAAGTGAAGATTTCCTCAAGCGTGTGAACTCGCAAATGCCCCGGTGGTCTAGTAGTTGAGGTGCCGGTCCGGAGAACTGGAGATCGCGAGTTCAAATCCCGCCTGGGAGAGAATTTTTCCCTCTCTTTGGCTCTTTTCGAAAAAATCCTCCATCTGGAGACCGTAGAAAAAAGGAGTACCATGAAGGTCCATGTGCTTGATATTGGATTCAAGACTTGGTGTATCCATCGGCATAGCCTGATGATGAGCTCGAATGAACGGTAGTGTCACATTTCTTTATTGAAATTGCAAGGATGCAAAATTCCTTGCTTTCTTTTATTTTTCTAAAATTGTTATACTTTATTCAAAGTTAACTGTACGTCAGCTTGACGTGACTTACCTTGCCATTGAACTCAGAATTCTTTCAAATCCTATCAATATTATGTGAAGAATTTTATATTCATATTGAACCATCAAAACATTTTGGTTTGACTCATTAAATTATCACAATTTTGATTGTAAGAATATTCTACAGCGAATACACGCTCACATAGAATTTGCAAGAGAGAGGAAATTATGAAATGAAGATATTTAATGAATTCAAAAAATAAGGTCAGCAACGTGCTCTCACTTTTTGAGAGAAAATTCATTACTATATAATGATATTATATTATGTGTGGTTTTTCGACTCTCATTGGGGATAGGCATTTGGGTGGGTCAAGGAATAATCACAAACATGAATGCGAATTGCATTTAATCACTGTTTATTTAGAAATACATCACTCAAATAAGTGTATTTTTAAGCATGTGGACGGGCATTTATTTTGACCGTGAATCAATTCACTCGATAATATATAAAAAGAGAAGACTGATTTGACAACATCGACACTTGGAACCAAACGGAGAAAAATAACGACTATTGACTCAAAGGAATTAACTCTTATCTGAAAAACGAAGGTCACGTCAAAATAATATGAGACGCCCGAAATTGTCAAATAATTATCAGCGATCACCGCTCCAAAATAGCGAGAAAAAGTCGCACGGTCGACTTTCAAACCGAAAGGATTGACGCGACGCGGTAGAGAATTCATCCGCCTGCAAGAAACTTGTATATACATATATAACACAAAATTCCCCCACTGGTGCAGCGATTCCGATTCCACGAAAACTAGTCACGGGGCATGTATTAGAGAAAGAGGCCCGCGCGCCGCACACAGAGAAATTCACTTGCGCGCGCGGGGGTGCATTCGCACTCGATCTACTAAAAAATATAACTTGGGATAGTCCTCAAGTGATGCGGCAGCAAGGCTCTACGTACGTGATATCACGATTAGATCACCATCGGCACACGAGTCAAGCGTCTCCTCCGAAGATCTAGTCGGGGATATTCCCACCGCTAACACAAGAGGATGAGAAGATCAATTACAGGCATTTTTCATCACATTACCGCAAGGGCCATGACTCGAAAACGATTGACTTTCTCGTTGATCAAAGATCTCGGAGAAACGTGATGGTTTGATCAAGGCAGGAAATAAGGATAAGGTATTGGGCACCCGAATGCTACGATTCACCGGCGCGCCTAGCTCCAGGGATCAGCGTGCTTTCTTTCGTTGCGGCCTCCTCTGATCAC
Source organism: Eretmocerus hayati (assembly GCA_029851415.1). Lineage (NCBI taxonomy): Eukaryota > Metazoa > Arthropoda > Insecta > Hymenoptera > Aphelinidae > Eretmocerus > Eretmocerus hayati. The sequence continues at coordinate 49,587,240 of CM056744.1, forward strand.
TAAAAGTGACAGGGATAGGGCAACCCAGGAAAGGAAAGGCATCTTATTGTACCATAATGCTGAATAAATCAGTCACGGTGGCCCTGAACTATCATTAAATTTGTCGAAAAATAACCATGAAAATTCTTGTGGAATATGATTCTGGAGTCCCTCAGGGTCACTCTCCAACTTTGAGTGAAATCGTAAACCTAGCCGGTTTTTCCTTTTTGTTATTTTTGTGTACACGAAAGAAAGAATGAATTTCCTTATTCTCCAAGCAATGTCAGTGCTTCGACTGCAGCTGAGTCAAATGATGCTTATTTCTATTTTTTCTTGTCATCAACTTCGAGTTCCAACATTCCTAGAGCCTATAAATCAAAGTACTTCGTTTCGATCTCCGAAAATGAACAACTCATGCTTCTCCGATCAGCTATCTTCTGATTTCCTTGAAGATATCAATGATTTCAAAAGAAATTTCCTCGACCTAGGCATACTCGTGACTCCGAAAATTCATGAAATTTTTTATATTGTTGGTGAATTTTGCCGTGAGCATCAATGAGGGCTAGGATTTTATAGTGAGCAAGCCCCAGACTCCGGTCATGCAGATTTCAAACAAACCTTGAGTAGATATAAAGTCCACGAGAAACGTCCAAACTACGGTGAGGAGTTGTTGAGAGCCGTGATTGAATACAATAGCAAATATTTGTAAACAGGTGCAAGTAATGGTCATCTGAATGGAATAGAGTTATGTGTATGTATGAGTCATATGAAATTTTTTTCCATGATTCAGCAATTTCAATGATATTATACCATTGAAGATGTATACTATTTCATAATTTCATATTCTTCTCTGTTTCAGAGAATACCAATATAATTCGTATTAGATGATTTTATCTATGAATCTACTCATATTCGTGAGGAACAATTGATACATTCCGCCCCCACAGATTGACATTGGATTAAACCATACCCGAATCTCGACTGAGTGACTTGAAACTTCTATCGAGTACTTTCCAGTTCTGTGAGTGATCGAGTAGAATTCGGATGAGATTCCTTTTTTCATTAACAGTCCAATGAGACCGGTTGAAGTATGAGCTTTAGGAGCATGCTTGATGAGTGAATTATTAAAAACCGAGTAGCAGAGCATGTAATATGTCGACCTCAACTGAAAGGAACCGCGCTAAGAGGGCTGGATACTGTTTGAAAAATGGAAAAATTCATCCTTTCTCCGGTGAACACAAAAACAACGAGAGTTAAAAAACGGCTAGGTTTACGATTTCACTCGAAGTTGGCAAGTGACCCCAAAGGACTCCAGAATCATGTCCCAGAAGAATTTTCATGGTTATTTTTCGACGGATAAATGATAGTTCAGGGCCACCGTGCAGTACTTACGTCGGCTCCTGGTGGCAAGAATTGTTGCGTAGGGCGCCAGGATTGCAGCTCAGGAAAAACGTGAAGCTTGCGAGATGCTCCCTGCCTAAAATAAATGAATCATTTGAAATGATTCACGGATTTGTGATATCTCAAATGACTGATTTGAAATGAGTCATTTGAAAAATCTGTTTATAACTAAGTTTTCTATGCCTGAAATGTAGAAAGTACTGAATCAAACATTAATTGTTGGAATTTTTTTCAAGTTTCCCAAATGAATCATTTCAGATGAGTCACATCAAATGGGTCATTTCAAATGATCCATTTCTATCTTTCTCCAAATGAGTCATTTCAAATATTCCAAATCCTTGAGTCATTTCGAAGGAGACATTTATTTTAGGTAGGGCTGGGTGAGTAGCCGACGGCGATGCGCAGCTCCAAAACCGGCAGAGTGGTTGAAGCCAACTTCTCCGACTCGAGAATCGGACCCTGGAGAGCTTCCAGGTGTTGATCCTTGGATGGGTATCGACAAGAATGCCGCCGCTCCGCTGCAGCTTTCCCAAGCACATAAGCTTGGTTTCCGCGAATTAAGCTTCTCTCCCCCCACTCCTGGTACGCTCGACCAATCAGCGTCGAGGTCAAAGAAAAACTTTGAATTTTCAAATTTCCAACTGTCGAGTGAAGGGGTAAAATTACTAAAAATAGTGATTTCCCCTCATATCGTAGTTGAAATTATTTGGCGTGTGTTGTACCCAGTTGCGCATTAGTTATGAGGTCGATTCCGAGAAAAATGATCATTGAGTCTGAAGAATCGAATTTTGTTAGAAAAGTGCATAAACTCGTGCAGTTTTGAGTCATCCGAAGAAATCCTGTTTTCATTGTCTCATTTCTCTATTCCACCATGGGAAAAACTATGAGAAGAGAGTGGTCATATTGTGGAACATGTTCAGACCAAGGCCTGAAAATACACGAATGATCGAGCAGAGGAGTTTCCACAATGACGTGGAGATAAGCGCACAGTTGTCAAGTTCTATGCGTCACTGATATGTAGAATCGAATTGAATACATATCAGAATAGCCAATTTAAACACTCATCATACGGAGATACACGATATTGATATTGAAGATCTCGAATATCGATCCCCCGTGTAGAAGTGAGCGTATCGAAAACAGGAATAAACGAATTTGCGAGCTGGAGCTCAAGGGTGTCACTTGGAATCATTTGATACCATATCTTTGAATCAAGATCAAGAGGAAACATGATATCCATCTAGAGAATTAATTGGACTGGATAAAATGAAGCCAAGCGAGCGTTAGCGAGCAAGGCAATACCGCTAGTCAATAATTGATCATCGGGGGAGCTCAACTCTAAGTCCGCGGGTATGGAATGGACTACATCATCTTTAAGGAATGTGAGGCATTTGCGGGTGGTCGATACATTCAGTGTCGTTGGCTGTTTGTCCTCAAGGTCAGATTGTACAGTCGATCCAAAGTTACGTCTCTGATTAGGGAGAAGAGTCTCTTCAGTGGGACTAGGCCACGTTTCACTTTTGGGAGGGTCCTCCGCTCTCCACAGGCTCATCGTCCCACCAATAGATTCCACTTCACTCGGGTTATGGAACTTGTGAAAGATTTCTTGACTACCTCTTGGTAGATTGAGCGTCTGATAAAGAACATTCATCGGATGAAGGAGAAGAGTGTGGGTCATGAGTGACATGGTATATCTTTCTTCTAAGTATGAGTTGGAATTTGAGACGATGCAATGATGCCAGACGGTCCCTGTTCGTCTGGTGTCTTTATATCCCCTCCTTCCTCGGTGTCAGATCGTTCAGATGACGGGTCTGTTAGATTGGATTGTTCATACTTATCACTGAGATGAGGTAAAAATGATTCATTCTGCGGAGGAATAGGTCACGCTTCAAAGTGATCCCTATCTCCAGATTTTTCACTCAGGATAGAAGAGTCAGACGGGCTCTGCATTGTTCCTCGCGAGGGTCCGGATTTGGGCTCTTGCGTTGCTTCCAGCTTTTTCCTCATCCTAAGTCGTTTGGCGATGGGACTGCCATCCAGATCCCCTTATCCTCCGGACCTGTTTGGAGATCTTTCTGGTGGCTCGATCTTGGAACCTCCCCTCTTCCCTTGTTTAGGTGGCGCTCCTGACGGGGTCGATGAAGAGCCTGGATTCGATCGTTTGCGGGCACTCTCAGCTCACTGTTGTGGAGTTTTTGTTAGTCTAGGAGGTAAAAGTAGCTTTTTCATTGATGTCACGGACGAATCGGAGTGATATCTCTCTTCAGACTCAGATGATGTGCAGGAGTACTCTCCATTATTTTTGTCCGTAGGTGCAGGGTAATCAGGAGGCTGGGTTTCAAATGGGTTGCGAAAAAGGGCACCTGCGTTGGTATTCTGTACTCCAGGCTTATATTTGAAGGTATAATCATATCCTCTGAGTTTAGGGGAGGGTGGAATATAATGGGTGTCATGAGTGGATACGTGCATGAAAGGTGGATGGATGAATATACGGATGGGTGGTTCGGTCCGGTCTGATACGGTCGAGTACGACCTGAGAGGTTTTTTACGTTCTTGTTCACCGGTCTAGTCCGATCTGTTGCAATCTTCCAAAGTTTTGTACGATTCGTTACGGTCTTGTACAAGACCACTAAATTTAGAAGACAGATGTTGAACCCCACGAATCAGCATACTTACATAACTTATCCAAAGAGCAAGATGAGTATCAAAAACTTCATATAATTATAATTGTAGGGTTCCTCCCTCCATGCCCTTTCACTCATGTGCAAAGCGCGCCAATGAACAGGGACGTTGAACGTAGTAGACTCTTCAAGCCCCTCTAATCATGTGCCAAGCGCGCCGCAGCATTGAGGAGATAAGCTCCTTCACCACAACGCCGCGACGCGCTCTGCCCATGACTGGAAGGGCTTGAGAGAAAAGACTCTACTACGCTCAATACCCGCACGCCTAGAAGTCAATCGTGATAGAGTTCTTTCACTCAGGCCTTTTCAGTCATGTGCAAGGTGCACCGCGGTGCTAAAGAAAGGACTCCTCGCAGCGGCGCCTCAATGCGCTGGGCACGTGATTGGAAGGGCTTGGAGAAGACACTACTACGCTATCACGCTACAGTCGCCCGGCAGCCACCTGACAAACGCGCAACTGAAGTAAGGTAGATGCACGACTATATTCAGCTGAATAGGGGTCTAAAAACTTCAACACTACATCCCAGAAACAGTCGCTTCTTGGAAAAACTGTCACCAGAATCAACAATGGGCATGAAAACACGAGAACGCGCGGCCCCGCAGCATCAGTTATCATCCTAGGTGAGTTCAATTTTTGATTATCCAGCATGAAAATATTAGTTATTAAGTAAAATAATTCGTTGAACACACACAGACACACACACTCTCTCTCTCTCTCTGTCTTTCTCTCAACTCACACACACACATACAAACAAACCTATCACGTGTCCAAGGAATATTGAAAAATCCTTCATTCATATTGCAGCACACATCGGAGGTGGAGCGCCTCGCGATCAGCTCACCACCAAGGCCGCGGAGAAGAGTACACCGGCCACTGTATCAGGAATTGAAAAACGCCAACGCTACATGTCGAGGGCAGTAGTTTCCTGCAAGAATCGTCGTCACCAGAGTTCTAGGTGATGGGATGCATGGACTAATCGTGCCGGGACCATCAAGAAAAAAACATACAGGGCTACAACATCGGATATTATCAAAGGTGAGTTTAATTTCATATAATTCCATATGATACAACGCGGATTTACCATTTTATGGATGAAATAACACATAGAACGAACACACTTACATGAATTCACACACGTTATACTAACGCACACACATATACGCGCACCCATACACACGCGAACACACACACACACACATATATATATATATATATATATATATATATGAGTCATTCTGGAGCAAGCTGGACAAAACCGTCACCAGGGGGGTCTGGGAAAAATCCGCAAAAATTTTTTTCTATTAGAACTATGTTGAAATAGTACGAAAAAACATTTTTCAGATTTTCTTGGCCGCCCCTGTGAGCCCCAGGGCCCATGAAAGGGTCATTTTAGGCCCTTTTTTAGCCTATCCTAGGAAAATCATAGTTCCAACGCAATTCAATATTCTTCAACGTACTTGGGCGCATTTTTTTCGTCAAGACTAGTACTTTTGAGAAAAAAATTGTCGAAGGTCACTTAGTGAGCCTGACTACTTCTGCAAGCTAATTATTGAAAGCAAATTTTAGCGATTTTTGGGCATGTTCCCAAGCGATCTAGCTCCTTCTAGACATGTGATAATCGACTTCTGCAGGTAGTCATTTTGAAGGTCTTGAAAAAATCTACAATTTGACCACCTGCAAAAGTCGATTATCGTACTTTCTATAGGAGCTATAGCCGATACAAGTTGAGCTATTTACGAAAAAGTCGAAAATTCAGGACTCGATTCCAAAGATATATCTTAATTCTTCATCACCAAACTTGAGCAAGAATGTTCTTTTATGCAATTTTCCGATGTTTGGGTGCTTACAAAATAGCATAAAATAGCATTCGCGCCTCGATCATGAGGTTCCCCGCTTCCGAGCGATTATTTCGAACCTCGCCTGCGGCTCGGGCCGAAAACCAATCGCTCAGAAGCGAGCTACAACCTCATAATCTCGGTGCAGAATCTACTATTAGATATCTACCATCAGTAAAAAAAATTTGGCGGAGGCTATTTTTTTTTATTTTTTTTGCCGAGCGTTACAAAATGCCGCATTTCGTGGTTTTAGCAAAAATGGCATCTTCGACCACGGTCACATATGCTCCCATCTGGACTGATGTGCACCAATCTGTATGAAAGTACTCCCCAAAGTACCCCCAAGTACGTGTAAGAAGTTGCGGGGACGAGCCTCCAGCCAGGAGCCAGCTGTAGGTTCTATTTACCGTGTCAAAAATAGGCATTATTTTGGCTATTCGAGCGTAAGCGACTGAGAGCGTGATTTTACTCGTTCTGGCTTACAAATATATAATGGGCTAGAATGAGGATCGAAACATAATTGTCCGACTCAAAATGACCATCTAAACACAATTCCGAGGTCAGTTCAGCTCTAGGATGTCGTCTAGTGCCTCAACGGTGTCAGAACCTGTGGACAGGATCTAAGTTCTTAAGGGGCAGAGGGACAACTATTTAGAGCAAAACTGACCTCGGAATTCTTTTTAGATGGTCATTTTGAGTCGGAAAAGTATGTTTGGATCCTCATTCTAGCCCATTATCTCATTTGTAAGCCAGAACAAGTAAAATCATGCTCTGGGTCGCTTACGCTCGAATAGCCAAAATAATGCCTATTTTGACACGGTAAATAGAACCTACAGCTCGCTCCTAGCTGGAGGCTCGTCCCCGCAACTTCTTACACGTACTTGGGGGTACTTTGGGGAGTACTTTCATACAGATTGGTGCACATCAGTCCAGATGGGAGCATATGTGACCGTGGTCGAAGATGCCGTTCTTGCTAAAACCACGAAATACGGCATTTTGTAACGCTCGTCAAAAAAAAATAAAAAAGAATAACCTCCGCCAAATTTTTATCACTGGAAGTAGATGTTTGGAAGAGCATTTTCGCACAAGTTTGGTGAGAAAAAACTAAGATATATTTTTTGCAACTGTGTGCGCGAAGTTGTAAAAAAATGAGACTTCTCTTCATTATTTACAGTGCGAGAAGTAATGCGTGAATGACTTCTCGCACAGTTTTACATTTACGCACTGGTGGAGTGTGCGTAAATGTAACTTCTCGCTCTACTGCATTTTCATTCACGCACAGTTTCAAAATATGATGTCACGTCATCCCTTTGAATTTGGCCTTTCTTGAAAACTTCGTTTCCAAGATAATCTTGCTCGGACAGTGGTGCATTTAATTACAACTTCGCGCACAGTTGCAAAAAATAGTATACGCAACACGTGCGAGAAGTTTCCGCACACGTTGCCAACTCGCGCGAGAAGTAACATTTACGCACACTTCGAAACTTCTCGCACACCTAGAAGTACATATTTACGCACGCTCGCTTCGCGAGCATGCGTAAATGTGTTCTTCTGGGTGTGCGAGAAGTTTCGAAGTGTGCGTAAATGTTACTTCTCGCACTCGTTTGGCAACTTGTGCGGAAATTGACCTTCTCGCACTTGTTACGTAATATACTATTTGGAATCGAGTCCTGAATTTTCGACTTTTTCGTATATAGCTCAACTTGTATCGGCTATAGCTCCTATAAAAAGTACGATAATTGACTTCTGCAAGTGGTCAAATTGTAGGTTTTTCCAAGACCTTGGATATGACTACCTGCAGAAGTCGATTATCACATGTCTAGTGGGAGCTAGATCGCTTTGAAACATGCCCAAAAATCGCTGAAATTTGCTCTCAATAATGAGCTTGCAGAAGTCGTCAGGCTCACTGAAAGGCCTTGGACAATTTTTTTCTCAAAAGTACTAGTCTTGACGAGAAAAATGCGCCCAAGTACGTTGAAAAATATTGAATTGCGTTGGAACTATGATTTTCTTAGAAAAGGCTAAAAAAAAGGGCCTAAAATGGCCCTTTCATGGGCCCTGGGGCCCACAGGGGCCGAAAAAATCTGAAAAAAAATTTTTCGTACTATTTCAGCATGGTACCAATGAAAACAATTTTTTGCGGATTTTTCCCAGACCCCCCTGGTGACGGTTTTGTCCAGCTTGCTCCAAAATGTTTCATATATATGAACGCATATTTCATATATATGAATGCATTTCATTCCACTAAAAAATATTTTAATATTCATTCACTTGGCAGCATCAGTGGAATAAGGGCGCTATGCGAGCAACTAAGGAAAAATACCTCAGGATCAGGATCTGGAGCAATGACAACGATTCCGAAGAGTCTTCATGCTCATGGGAGGATGCCGAAGAAATCAACGATAAGTAGTGTAGTAGTATAAAAATATAGTATAACAGTACAGTAAATAAGTATTCATCATCTATTCTATAATGCTTTCTCGAGAAATTAGGCATTCGATTCCTTTTAGCCTGATATTTAATATCGTGTGATGTTCCATTCAATGAATATGTCGATAAATGTGTACGAATATGTGAAATCATGGACAATAAATATAATATGGGACGGGGGAATCATCCGTCTCTCCCCTTTTGTGTCATTTCATTTCAATCAGGATATGAAATTGGATTTTAATTTCCGATTGAATTCAGAACATTGGTAAAACGATCGGCATCAATAGAATTCATATCAAATCCTTCAGAATTTTCAATTCTCTTCTAGGGAAATTTACAACATTCCCGATTGATTATGAGGACTATTATCCCTCACTCTTTCACTTCAAATTAGGACCACAACGATAGGACGGACGAGATGGTCGATTTGAAATATCTAATAATTCTTCATTTTTCGAAAAATCACATGACATTAGAGTGAAGATTTCCATTTCCAAAATGACGTGACAAATACAAACGAAGAACCCAATTCTCGACAATCGCCTGCGGAGGGTTGCCTCACAAAAGTGCTGAGGTAATGCCAAGTATTAGGTGTTCTCATTAGCTGATAGATGAATCCCAATATAGAATTTCAGCCTAATAGAATCCCTACGATCCTGAGTCGATCTACACACATCCCTTGGAGGTTCCCTGTTAGCAATGTCTCATCCATAGGATTGGATATTATATTGTAAGCTTGGAATCATGGGCTACGAACAGACATACTCAGACTGTTTCATAAATTGAATATTCTTATCATTCATCATTTCAATATATTCCTTCAAATCCATTTGGAAATACTTGGAACATTCTCTTAATTCAGTTCTCAAACTTTCTTGGAAAATTCTCTTCAAAAGAATCATACGATAATTAATACTACATTATTTATAGCTATATATCACCCAAATATATGTACAAAAACACATCAATGCTCTCAGAACACACTACATAACTGAATACTCACGTATACTACATTTGACACGTATTTACATGAATACACGTTCGAAAGCGTGGAAAACGATACGTTAGGCGATTTCTGTTTAGACCCTGAGCACAAGAGTAACTAACTCCACTGTGTATGACTGAACACAGAAAGAACCAAATTACGGAATCGTGACCATACACGAAATCATAAAATACACCAATATGTATATCGATGCGGTAAGTTTTCGTGTATGGACTGCCTCATATAGAGGATTCACACTCACACACTTACACAACATATGAATCAACATAATCATGCCGCGGGCAAATATATATATATATATTTGAATTCATAAAAAAATCGCAATTGGAAGCCAGAACTGCCAACTTGACGTACACATAATTCTTCATCACAGATATATTTCATAGAGACATATACACATACATATATATATACTTTACGTCAAGTTGGCAACACTGATTCTCGACCGCGACTTTAGGTTGGCAGCCCTGCTCGGGGGATCCGGATGGACAGGATTCCGCACGTAGCTTAATTATGTTGATCATATTGGAGCGATTGATTATGCCAAACTGAATTCACAGGATCCTGGAATTGGCGAAGTTCTAGTAAATGAGAATCGGAACAGATTCATCCATAGTCTTGTAATTTGTGACAGAAGAAGTAGTCTTGTAACCCCCATGAATGTGGAACCAACCCTCTCAAAGCTTTCCAAGCCGATACAGGAGTCAGGAGTAGAATCTTTTCGCATAGCACGAGTTGGAGAGTTGACCAATGAACTTTCAAAGTCCTTCATAAGGGATGCTTTCCGAACTGAATTCCGAAATTTTTCTCTGACCATGAGCTCTTGTTATGTTACTTTTGTCGTTGCAGGAGCCATCCAAACGGCAAGCATCATTGTTGCATTTCATTCAATATTATTTGGAGGACACCGAGGCATAAAGGAGACATATGAGGATATCTCTGAGATTTTTGACTTTCGGCCTTAAAAAGTGTCACAGCTGTGGAAATCGAGATATTGGGCTAGAGCCTGTTATTGAGCAAGTACAATGGGTCAAGTATGAAGATTGCATTCAATCGGCTGTTAGAATGTAAAGACGAAAGTCAAAATTGGAATATACTGAACGCTCTACCAATGGTTTCATCATTTCTCGATGCATTCTTCACAGAATTGTGACTGCACAGCCCTCGTTCAAACGGATGGTACTCGTGGAGCGTCCAATATCTCGGTGGATGGGAATCCGTATGATATTTTTAGGGTATTTGTAACATGTTCACAGTGTTCAGAGGTCTGTGACCCCCCCCCCCTTCCGCGCGCGTGCCTTACCAAAAGCTGTGCGATTAGACAGGTTGTACGGTCGTCCTCTTTTCCGCTTTACACGGTTTCTTGGCTTCTTCGTTGAGGCACATAGACCTGAGGTAGCTGAATTCCTTCGTCTTCTTATGGAGAATACGATTAAGATTCTCCGCAATGTCTCTTGATTATGCTCCACAAGCTGTGGCGTCCAAAGCGAGTCAAGAAAATTTTCCCAAGAATCTGTGACACTCACATCTCCACGTGTTACGGCTAAGCACAGTGAGGCACACCTCCCTCCAACAGAAAAATCGTCACTTCGGGACATCAGAAATCAGTCCGAGTAGTTACAGAACTTGATCAGAAACGCTCCACTCACGAGAACCTACCAAATTTCAAGAGTCTGGCGCTGTGACACGTAAATTACTTCATTTTTGGGTGTTTTCTCGTACATGATTGACTCTAGTATCTCCCCATATCCACCAATCAAGCTCAAACTTGTTGACCACTCTCAAGATACTCAAAGAAAGATAGTTTAACAGGTTAGACCTAAAGAAACACCCTACAACGAGTGGTGCTGAACTGTGACAGCAAAAGTCAAAAGTTCCAGTAGATAGAACTGTACTGATTCTGCAGCAAGCTGGTGGTAAATCCTCCACTGGAACAGCAACCCCACGACGAGTACCTCCTCATATCGAGGACGCCCCCAGGGTTGCCGCAGTACGAGGATTCACCAAGTCGTGCAGCCTCAGTACAGTTCTATACATACATCTCTTATGTGAATTAACCCTTGACCTTGTGCAGTTACCCGGGTGACCTGCTGTGCCCGCGGTTATCGAGCGAATGAGCCACACACAATTGCAATTCAATGCAATCTCTTTCTCTCCCTCCCCCCCTCTCTCTCTTTCTCTCTCTCTTTTTTTTTTTTTTTTTTTTTTTTTTTTTTAAGGTGGTTAGAGGGCAAAATCTGCCTCAGGATCCCTCGGATCCGTCCCCAGACACCGGACTGGTTCAGCTTACGCGGACTACGCATAGCCCACGCAGGCCATACCAGGCGGGACACGGGTTTGGGTGGGGCCCACCGAGAGGTGGGCCCGGCCGTGTAATATCCCTCTCCCCTCGATGTCCGATACCTAGGGCATCGGGCAATCAAGAAGGAGATCCACCTGCATCTACCATCTCATCCCGGAACCGCGTGAGCATTACTTCAGGATGAGCGGCATGTCTCGCGCTCGATTGCGAGCGTTCCTCTTCTCCATCTTCTCTCTTCGGCCACTTGTCGGCATCTTCTATCTTCACTCTTCATTGTTCCCTCTCTTTCTTCTTTCTTCTATCTTCTTTCTTCTTTCTTCCCTCTTCAGTGCATCAGATTCCTCCTGGAATCATTTGGGCCTCTTCTGTTTCAATCGGCAGAGTCACTGTAATTCGCCTGCTTCGAGGCGCCTTACTTCCCTCTCTTTCTCCTCTTTGTGGGTCATCACCAGCTTGATGTATCCGGTGAGTCTATCCCATGTCTCCTGGTTGCGGAGTAGGTACGGGACGAGATTCTCAGGTGTTAGTTGAGCACCCAGCCATTCATCCAGCTCGGCGCGCTCTCTCCGGGTGTCGCTGCACTTGAACAGGGCATGTTCGGCGTCATCCCATTCGTCCCCGCATGACTGACATGCTGGGGTCGTCCTCTTCTTGAACCTGGTTAGATAGGAACCGAAGCAACCATGATCGCTCAGTGCCTGCGTCGTCCAGTAGTCCATCTCTCCGTGGGTGCGTTCCGCCCACTTGGCTACGTCACGGATCAGCCGGTGCGTCCATCTGCCGTTCGCAAATGGCGAATCCCACTCAGTTTGCCAATGCTCAAGGGTGGTTTCCTTCTCGTTGTCGCGGATGATCTCCTTCATCGTCGGAGTGAGTACTCGTTTGGCTCCGATCACTTTCTGGCGGTCCCAGATCCTCACTCGCTCCGCGACGAGCAAGTGGATGGGCGGAGTACTCGCCAATACGTAAGCCGCATCTCCTGACACAGTGCGGTAGGCACGGATACTCCTCAGGGCCGCTCTTCGGTGGACAGGCCCCATTCTCTTCTCGATGATGGTCTTCTCTACCCTCTTCTCCCACACGGGTGCACCGTACAGCATGATGGAGGTAGTGACGGTGTTGAGAAGTGCGCGCCTCTTTTCCTTGGGTCCTCCGATATTCGGCATAAGCCGCTGGAGCGCCGCACCGACCTTGCTCGCCTTCTGGGCGGCTTCCTGGATGTGCTTCTTGAACGACCACTTGTCGTCGAGCCATACACCGAGGTATCTCAGCTCTGTCTTCCGTGGAATCTCTTGCCCGTTGATATAAAACCGGGGTAAGTCAAACTTCCTACGCCTTGTGACCACGATTGCTTCGCACTTCTTGACAGCGAGCTCCAGAAGCCTGCTAATCATCCACTCGTAGACTCGGGCTAGCGCTTCATTCGCGCGTCTACCCAAGAGTTCCTCGTTGTCAGCCCATACTATCAGTCCCGCGTCGTCCGCGAAAGCCACTATTATCACTCCTTCTGGCAGTTCGATAGACAGTAAGCTGTCATACTGGGTGTTCCAGTTGAACGGCCCGGAGACCGATCCCTGTCCGATTCCGGCGGACAGTACCCGAATCTCTTGTCCCTCGTCGGTGTCGTACACGAGGGTCCTGTTCCGCAGGTAGTCACTCGTGACGGCTAGTAGATAGGGGGGCACTTTACCTGCTTGGGATTGATAGACTCGCTCCCAGCTCGCGCAGTTGAATGCGTTCTTTATGTCCAACGCAATGATGGCACAGAATCCTCCTCTTCCTTGGTATGGGTTCCCTACCGACGCTTGAACCCGTTCTTGGACCGCCTCGATCGCGTGCACAGTGCTCCGTCCCTTCCGGAACCCGAACTGCATTGGTGATAGCCCACCGCCTTCTTCGTAGGCTTTTTCGACCCTGTTGAGCACCATCCTCTCGTACATTTTCCCGATATTGTCGAGCATGCTGAGAGGGCGTTGACCTCCTTGACCCTTAGGTATCAGGACCAGCTTCTGGCGTTTCCACTTGTCCGGGAAAGTTCCCGCGCTCAGACAGATGTTGAAGAGGTCGAGGAGTAGATCTGGCTTGTATTTGAAGACCAGTTTCAGAGCCTCGTTTGGGATGCCATCCAGGCCACGGGCCTTGCCGTTCGGCATTCTCTTCGCCGCTATGAGTAGCTCTTGCATAGTGAAGAGCGGGATGGGGTCTTCGCTCTCCATAGGGAATGTAACTCTGGGTTCTCCTGCTGGGAAGAGGTCTTCCACGATGGTGCGCAATGTTGCTGCATCGGTCGGTGCTGGGTTGCCCTTCCGGGGTCGGACCTTTGACATGACCACGCGATATGGCGTGCCCCAGGGGTCTCCGTTAACCATGTCGCACAGTTCACCCCAGCACTTCTCTTTGCTCCTCCGGATGGCTAGAACGAGAGCCTTCTTTGCTTCTTTGTACGCTCTGTCATCTTCCGCCAGCGATGGTCGTTGCAGCTTCCTTGATCGCCATGCGGTCCTCCTTTTCTTGTTGCTCGTTCTTCGGAGAGCCTTGATCTCATCGGTGATCCAGTACTCTGGTTTCCTCCAGAAACATGGTGTTGTCCTGCGAGGCATCGACGCGTCGCAAGCTCTCGTGATGGCGGATGTTACCATCGCCACAGCCTCGTCCGAGGCGGAGTTCATCGGGAGATCTTCGACTGTTTCTATCGATTCCCGGAATTTTCCCTCGTCCAGCTTCCGTACCTGCCACCCCGTTGGTCGCGGTCTGCGTGTCGTCTGTCTCTGTCCGTCAGTCCTAAGTCGAAACCGAATATGTCGATGGTCACTCAGTGTTTCCGTGTCCAGAACTTCCCACGATGTCATACGTCCCATGAGCGACGGGCTCATGAACGTCAGGTCGAGGACCGATGATGAACCTCCCTCCCGGGACCGAGTGTCGTGCCGGTAATAGGTGATAACCCCCGTCTCGTTCGCGAGCACTAATCCCAATGCCTCCATGGCATCAGCGAGTATTACCCCCCGTCTATCGCGCGGCCCCCCGCTCCAAGTCGGTTCCTTGGAGTTGAAATCTCTCTCTCTCTCTCTCTCTCTTTTTTTTTTTTTTTTTTTTTTTAGGTGGTTGTAGGGCAAATACGCTGCGACGTACGAAGGAGAGGCACCGGTCAGCCAAACACGGCTGGCCAGCACCTCCCCAACAGTCCCGGGCTGGAATCCGCATCGATACGGCCATCCGAACCGGGTAAACCCTCTCTTCCTTCTCCGTTGGCGCCGGCCATTGGACAAGGGAGAGATCCACCAACTTACCAATCCGGCCCCGGCACCGCGTGAGCATTACTTCAGGGCCGGCGGCGTCTCGCGCTCAGGATCGAGCGTCTCTCTTCTCACGACTCGCAGGTGTTGTTTCCCTTTCTTCGATCTTCTTCCATCTCTTCATTCTTCATCTTCTTTCTTCTCTCTTCTTTCTTCTCTCTTCCCTCTTCAGTGCATCAGATTCCTCCTGGAATCATTTGGGCCTCTTCTGTTTCAATCGGCAGAGTCACTGTGATTCGCCTGCTTCGAGGCGCCTTACTTCCCTCTCTTTCTCTCTCTCTCTCTCTCTCTCTCTCTCTCTCTCTCTCTCTCTCTCTCTCTCTCTCTCTCTCTCTCTCTCTCTCTCTCTCTCAGCCCTGCCATTTCTTTTTATATTTTTATATTCTTATATTATTCTATGGAGTTTGTGAATCTCCTGAGTGCTACCTGACTAGTCACAAATTGTGATTTACTTAAGATTTGTCCTTGACCAAATGACTTCATTATTTTTATTAATGTGCACTATTGATCTGTGATATATATTACCATATGTAACTGATTATTTTTCTTTTTCGTCTTCGGACGAATAAACGGGCATCAATCAATCAATCAATCAATCTCTCTCTCTCTCTCTCTCTCTCTCTCTCTATAATACGTGCGTTCGTTTTATCTTCCGCTCACGCAGAGATGCAGCTCTAAAGCCCTATTATGAACAATTGCACTGGATGTCTCTAGCCAGTCGTCGTGAATACTTCTTATGTGTCCAAGCCTATAAGATATTCACCTCGTCAAAACCAGATTATCTGAACGAGCTTTTCAAGCAACTGGACGACACAGTGCGTCGCTCAGAAAGAGTTCAGTCTTCGAGAATCCAAATTCCCTTGGCACGCACGACAGCGTACAATAATTCTTATTCTCTTACGACATTAAGAGCTTGGGACGCTATTCCAGTGAACATTAGATTGATGATTCCTCTAGAAGCTTTCAAAGCAGCTTTGTCTAAGTATTTGTATGAAAAAGATGCCATGTAAGAACTGTCAGTCGTTTCCCAGAGCTTAGCCATTTAGATAAATGTTTTGCATTGTTATTCAGCGCAGTGTGGGATATATACATGTGTGTTCACCAAATCAAGTTAGTGTTTATGCTGTAATTCACCACGTTGTTCATTTTCTTCAATATATTGATAATGTCTTGTAATTAGATTCTAAGTATATGTGCTCCTTTATATTGCTTGTTGCCCTACGGACTTGAGGTCCACGGCATAATAAACGGTTAATCAATCAATCAATCAATCTCTCTCTCTCTCTCTCTCTCTCTCTCTCTCTCTCTCTCTCTCTCTCTCTCTCTCTCTCTCTCTCTCTCTCTCTCTGACGAACGAGCCTCCATATCTAGCGAAGAACATTGTTGAGATTCGTAATACGAGTGTACATAGATCGGCAAGACTCCAGACTGGCGATCTTTTGATCCCAAGTTGTCACACCCCTTCGCTACGAAACTCATTCAATGTTTCTGCTTCCTCTTTCTGGAACAAATTGCCTCGCACCATCACTACCTTACCGAAAACCACCACCTCGCTGATCGTCTTCAAAAGAGCTATTCTGCAACACCTTACCAGCTTGGAGTCGAGTTTGATCGACGTCAACAGTTGGAGTCATGTTCTGTGTTGTCAGCGGATGGTACCAACATACTAATTATATACTTCTGTTATCGTTGCGTGGATATATATATATATATATATATATATATATATATTTGTGTACATACATGGTTTAATCATTTTCAGAGTTCTATCATTTACTTAAATCATTCGTCATTAATTCACTAGTTCTACGATTTTATCCCTTATTATTATTATAATCATGGAATGTATAGAATTCCATGCCCTATGGGACCCATCAATCAATACATCAATCAATCAATCTCTCTCTCTCTCTCTCTCTCTCTCTCTCTCTCTCTCTCTCTCGACGTGGATGCCGCACATCGACCAAGTAACTAAGGAAGTTAACAGAGCCCTTTACGGATTGCAGTTTTTTAGGGCGTGTATCACCAGACCTCTCCGAATTCGCCTAGTCGAGTCATTAGTTCAACCGCATTTAGATTATTGCACAGTCGTGTACCTCGACGCCACGGGCGAACAGCGGCAACGGATACAACGACTGAGCAATTCATGTGTGAGGTACATTTTTGATCTTAGGAGAGACGGGCACATCACCCCGTTTAGGGAGCGTTCAGGTTGGTTGCGTACTGATTCGCGGAGAATGTACTTCGCAGCTCTGTTAATGCACAAGATCATGCATTTAGGAGAGCCTGGCTACCTAGCTGCGATGTTCACCAGGTACCAATCTGAACGCCCCGCACGTGGTAATGCAGGAGAGCGGGTACTCAAAGTTCCCAATATGAGACTTGAATATGGAAGGAGATCTTTCCAGGTTCAATGTGCTCATTTTTGGAACTTTCTCCCTCCGGGCTTTCGGCAGCTGGGGAAAACACCCTTGTTCAAAGAGTCCTTGAAAGATTTCCTATTAACAAAGTCTCCTCAGAGGATTGATCCGGAGAAGCAGCATTACTTTAATCTTTGATGGGCTAGGGCTTTGTTCCTCTTCTTTCTATCTCTTTTCAATTGTAAGTGACCTTCTGTCACCAGACTGAAGGAAAACTGTGATATTCCTGTGAACCTATGCCCTTCATCTCATTTTCTTTCAAGTGAAATCGTAGAGTGTATGACTAGTCACAATTGTGATATATCTATCCTTGACCAAATTATTTCTTAATATGATTTTATCGGAATATTTATTAATTTATATATATATATATATATATATATATATATATATATATATATATATATATATGACACATATGAAAATATGTAGGTGTATTTTGTCGTATGACGAATGAAGGATATCTATCTATCTCTCTGAATTTCTTCACTTATAGGGATTTTCGTAACATTACCAAAAGATCGCCAGTCTGGAGTCTTGCCGATCTATGTACACTCGTATTACGAATCTCAACAATGTTCTTCGCTAGATATAAAGGCTCGTTCGTCGTAGAGAGAGAGGGAGAGATTAGATTAGATTAGTTTTTATTTGGTACCTTCGGGTATTACCCTATGTGGTACAGGTAGCAATATTCAGGGTACATAATAATATAATATCATATAGATATGTATGGATAATTCAAAACAATAAGAATTCTTATGAACTGTATCGATATTCATATATAACAACGATATCGCAAATGTAATAATCAAGTGGAGTCAATTTGAGGAGTCAATCAGAATGAATTGGATCACAGAGATCGGAATGGATGAGTGAAATCACAGCGTCATTCACATACGAGGGCTATATTCGTGCGATAATTGACGTTCCTGGGATGTGAACTCTGGACAGTCTGACCGAGAAAGAATTGGGGATTGCAGAGCAAGCTCTTCAGTTGAATTACAAAATCTAAATCAGAAAAATGACTGTAGTATAGAACGTATAATATAGAGGCTGAATTATTCAGCAGTACATTCTATGCTGAGATTCAAAGTTTTCGAGATCAAACTCTGAAAAAATTGGTACCAGTGGGTCAGTTTCAGAGGGTTTCATACATACAGTGAGATTCTTCACCACTGGTTTCTGAAATTTTAAACGAGCACTCGCTGAGTAGGCTCTCTTGAGCAAATTGTGAATCTCTTTAGGCCACAATGGGCTACAAAACACCTTCGAATCATTGTCACAATCAAAAATGTCTTTCAAAGTCTTTTTTTTTCAATTTAGTTGAGCTCGATATAAGTTCCTCGCGAACTATAGTTGACGATAATTCGACGACAATTGCTCGAGAATTAGAGTCATTGATTTTAGGAGAATTAGGAGTTGAGGTCTGAGCAGATGGATGTGCATTCCGGAATCGAGGACCTTCCTATTCTCTCACATCCACTACAAAGTTTTGAAGTTCGGGTTCATCCATAGCATCAAAAACCTTAGCTACTATCTCGGTTCTTAAGAGATTTAAATCGCGAGAGATGTCGGATAGAATAATTTCAGCTGGATCTATTAGAGTTGTTTGATGTGAAATTTTAGACAGATCCTTACGAATTTGAGTCATATCATCCTCAAGCGCATCAATTCGATTCTCAATTCTAGATTCAAGCTCATTCAACTTCGAAAAAATTCTTTCTTGACTAGCGTTGAAATGAGAAATGGAGAGTTTAAAGTAATGTGGCATACCACTTGAATGATTGTCATTTTCTGACTCATTCTTGGAATCACGCAATTCGAAAGAGGTCATCTGATGTTGTTGTGTGGAACTCACTGCGGAAGAATTTGGAGACATTGTAGAGCAATAGAATCGTAGATGCAATATGCAGGTTCGAGTCAGCTGTCAGGGGACACGTACAATCGGTGGTCAGGCAGGTTACTTGACACTCGATAGGCAAAACGCTCTAAGTGGATCAACGTGTTGATCAGGCTTCAGGATCAGTATAGCAAAGATCTAGTCCAAATCGCTGCCATCTAGCTGCTGACGGCAAAAGTTCTAAGATCCAGCGGATCGAATGGCTCTCAGCAACTTAACCTCGAAATCCACAGCATGCTGATCGGAAAACAGATGAAACTCTTGCAAAACGCACAGATCCACAGAGGTTGATGAATCTAGTGAATATTCGCAAGTTTGGCGTGCAATAATCTGCAAAAGAAAGGCCCGGAGGCACTTTGAGGCAGAGAAAACTGACGAAATACAGAGGAGCACTGGATGAAACGTGTGATGAGACTCACCGAGAGATTGATTGATTGATGCCCGTTTATTCGTCCGAAGACAAAAAAAAAGAAAAATAATCAGTTACATATGGTAATATATATATATCACAGATCAATAGTGCGCATTGATAAAAATAATGAAGTCATTTGGTGGGGGACAAATCTAAAGTATATCACAATTTGTGACTAGTCGGGTAGCACTCAGAAGATTCACAAACTCCATAGAATAATATAAGAATACAAATAAAATGGCAGGGCTCACAGTCATATTACAGAAAAGTTCAGTCGATTGACGAAAGGTCACACGTATACTTATAATTATATTCTAGATGAACGAATCAAGCAAAAAGTCAGCCCAAGCCTTTCAAAGTTTAGAGATTGAAGTAATGCTTCTTCTCCACATCAATCCTCTGGGGAGACTGTGTGAGCAAAAAATCTTTCATAGCCTCTTTAAATAATGGCATTTTCCCCAGCTGCCGAAAGCCCGGAGGGAGAAAGTTCCACAAATGAGCACATTGAACCTGGAAAGATCTTCTTCCATATTCAAGTCTCATATTGGGAACTTTGAGTACCCGCTCTTCTGCATCACCGCGTGCGGGGCGTTCAGATTGGTACCTGGTGAACATCGCAGCTAGGTAGCCAGGCTCTCCTAAATGCATGATCTTGTGCATTAACAGAGCTGCGAAGTACATTCTCCGCGAATCAGTACGTAACCAACCCAAACGCTCCCTAAACGAGGTGATGTGCTCGTCTCTCCTAAGATCAAAAATATACCTCACACATGAATTGCTCAGTCGTTGTATCCGTTGCCGCTGTTCGTCCGTGGCGTCGAGGTACACGACCGTGCAATAGTCTATGTGCGGTTGAACCAGGGACTCAACTAGGCGAACTCGGAGAGATCCAGTGATACATGCCCTAAAAAACCGCAATCCATATAGGGCTCTGTTGACTTTCTTAGTTACTTAGTCGATGTGCGGTTTCCACGTCAGTTCACTGTCAAGTGTAACACCAAGGCTCACGACCGTATCACTGAACGAGATGAACTTTCGTTCCTGTATCTCAACCCCTGACAAGTCCATTCTCTTCAGATCTTTGATATTCCTCTCAGAACTGAAGTAGATTGCCTTGGTCTTGCCAGCGTTGAGACACAGACCGGAACTTCTGACCCACTCAGCAACAAGTCGTCCTATTTTTCCCAGCTGAGCAATGCCCTCTCTGATCTTAGATTTCTCGACTTGGAGATAAATTTGTAGGTCATCCGCATAAAAAAGATGATGTACTGACTTCCCGTCAAGCAAACCAGGTAAATCATTGACATATAAACTGAAGAGTAAAGGCCCAAGAACGGAACCCTGTGGAACACCCAGATTGGTTTTGAGCCAATCAGAACTACCAGATTTTGAAGTAACTTTTTGGGTGCGGCCTTGTAAGTATGATTCTATCCACAGGAGTGCCGATCTCGAGAAGCCCAGATTTCGAAGTTTGCTCAACAGCTTTGATGGTGATATTGTGTCAAAGGCTTTACTGAAGTCAAAAAGTAGGAGCAAGGTGATCTTTTCCTTGTCAATACCTACTCGGATGTCATCGGTCAACTTTAGTAAAGCTGTCTGGGTGCTATGATGTTGTCTGAAACCAGTCTGGAAGCGATCTAATAATTTCTCAGACTTCAAAAACTCCGTGATTTGGTCGTGTGCAATTTTTTCCAAAACTTTGGCAAGGAAGCAAAGCAGCGCTATAGGACGGAAGTCCGAGACGTTGATGGAGCGGTGGTCTTTTTTAATGCAATTAGCTGTGCCTGCTCCCAAGCCTCAGGAAATGCACTATGAGCAAAAGAGGAGTTAAAAATATGTACAATAAGATCACCAATAGCCGGAAGAGCCTTCGCGATCACGCTTTGGGGTATCCCGTCCGCCCCACGGGCCTGTGAAGAGAAATGTTTGATAGCAAGGACTACATCACTGTAATTTGTGGGCTTGAACTTGAAAACCTCCTCTGAGGCCGAATTTATATCGTCCATTGCTTCGTCTATATTTTCGTGGGGCGAAACGGAAACTCCCGCAAAGTGAGCGTTCAACTCATCCGGTGTGAAACCATGAAGTTCCTCCTCTTTGCTCTTAGGCAGGAGGCCGGGGTTGCGCATTTCCTTCCAAATGTTCTTATGTTGATCAAGAGCGTCTGAGAGTTGGTTTTGAAGGAAGGAGTTACGCTCTTGTTCCATGCGGAGGTCGACCTCTTCGCTTAGCCGGAAGTACTCACTTTGAAGCTCAGGACACTTTCGCTGGTTGCGTTGATTTCGCTCCCAGCGCCTGCGCGTCGCATCTCGCTATTCATGAGTACCTTCAACTCAGGACCAATCCAAGGAGCATCATTTTTTCGCGGGTTGATAGTTTTTTTCCGGCGCTAATTCATCTATTACAGTCTTCAAGTTCTCATTTCAGCAGTGAATTGCGTCTTCCAAACTGATTCCAGCATTTTCAAGAGGCTGTCCAGTCGCAGCGAAGCAGACGGTCATTCAGCATCTCCGGAGTGATGTACGAAAATCCTTATAAGTGAAGGTATTTTTTGGCGGAGTGGGAGTAAAGACGTGTATGGTGACGTCTATGACCGAGTGCCTGCCGAAACTGGGCAGGAGTCTATTTTGAAAGTCAGTAATGATGTGATTGTCATCTACGTAAATATGATCAATCCATGTGTGCGATACATTTGAGGTGTGTTGGTGAGTCGGGCCATGCTGCACTATCTGCAAGGCAAGTTCTTCTGTCAGTGCAGTCAGAGTTTTGGTGTCAGGGTGAGCAGCGTCCAACATGTCTGCATTCAGATCTCCCATTATAATTTTATGGCTGTAATCACCACACAGTCGGCGTAATGAGCCAAATAACCCATCGTCCTTCTGCATGGCGATTTTCGGAGGCCTGTAGATCACTCCGACTAATATTCGAGGAGAATTGCCCTGCTGCACGCTACAGAAAAGAAATTCAGGCACTCCAGGTTTCCCCGGACCAAAAGTGTTGATGAAACAAGTTTCTCTACTTTGAAATCATTGCGTACATACAAGGCAATCCCAGCGCCCTCTGTTTCGATCTTGTCTCAACAATGAAAAGCCCGGGATCTCAACGAGACTGTCATCCACATGCTCATCTAGCTTTGACTCAGCCACCCCAAAAAGATTGTAGGAGGGATCGTTAGCGACGAGCAAGCGCAGATGCTCAATCTCATCTGTTAAGGAGTTAAGATTGATAAACCCCGCTTTCAAGAAACCACCACTCCCTCGTCGCTCTTCAGCAGCTATATTCAGTCAAGGAGTTCTCACTGGATCTGCTGCCGAAATACCACTCTGCTCCGGAGAGGAGGTGCATCCCTGGGTGTTGTTTGAGGACGCACTAGTGGGTTTTCGAACACTTCGACAGGCCGTTTGAATGACCTGCAGATCCGCGAGAGATTCAAACGTATGTGCTCGCTCACCATTTTTCCGCCTAACCCAGAAACGTCCGCCGCTGTGCCAGATGTATTTCAAGCCCAACCCGCGTGCAACGGACCTCAAGTGTATATATCGTATTCTTTGTATTTTTTACGGGGGAGCATTTCGTTTACGTAGATCTTACGATCTGGCACGTGAACTTTGGTATCGGGTCAAGCAAATCCGGCTGGATGTTATTCGCCGTGAAATAATATGGGTGATTGAGCGTTTGGCCTGAACCACCTCCCTAACTAAACGACTGCTGGAGAGTTGGACCACGCATGATGGAGGTGTGCGTGAATCGGCAGCAGAGGGATTTGAAGATGAATCGGATTTACTTTCCGGTATGCCCCCAGACACACGCGCTGGTGGCAGAACAGAACATCAGCAATGTCTTCTCTCTCCAGACGTGGAGAGATGGTCTTGAGCACTGCGAAAGAGATATTACGTATCACTGTCGGCGAGGCCACAGAGTCTTTTGTTGAAGCACCATTAATTATTAGTTTACAGGGCTCAAGACCATCACTGATAGGTCCCTGCCCCTGCCTCCCACCCTGTGGTTGGGGGGATATATCTATTGTGGGTGGAATTATGGAACGAGAGGATTGATGTGTCGATTCGGCACTACTATTCTCATCAATAATAATTCTATTGTTTCGCAGACCACTCTGGCTACCTGTTAATAAATCGGTCAGGCTAGAAATCTGGCCTCTCATAATGGAATTTTGCTCCAGAAGAAGCTGACGATCTGAGCATAGCTCCTCCAGCCTGGAGTTCTGCCTCTCGATAAGGTGCTCGAGAGATGACATGCGTGCCAACAGTCGTCATCCACCTCGTTCACTGCTGGGGTGGGAGGTGGAGACATAAAGGCATTACCATGTCGGCTCACGAGAGTTCTTATCTCGTCAAGCTGATTCTGGAGCATTTCGTACTGTCGGTAAAAAAGGTCCAGAGTAGTCTGCGCTATCAGCACCCACTTGGTGTCAGAAGAAGTGGACTGCGTCGATGTTGATGACGTTGTTCCTGCTGCTGAGTTGGTGATGTTGCTCTGCAACGTCTCAGCTCTTTGCTCTGGTGGTGGCGAGAGCGATGACTGAGAGGCAGAGTTGGTCCGTATATCATCCTGCCCATTTTAAGTGTTCGCGGGCTCTAGTATGCTCGACTGGCGAGTGAGGACGCTGCGAGACTCATTCGAAGCAGCAGTTGGCAGTCTATGTCCCGCAAGCGTGAGCTGTGGGCTCTCAGGTGGAAGGGAGCCACTGTTGGTGGGGAGCTTTGCGCTGCGGCCGGTGGTGGTGGTCAGCGATGCGGGGGGAGACTTCACTGACGACTTGCGTGAGCTTAGCTGTGTGTGTGCGACAAGCTGACTACTCACACGACTTCGTGAGCTTGCATCTTCCTTCTCTCTCTCTCTGGATGGCTGAATGCTCGAGCGGGCGGTCAGAGTCGTCTGCTTGGACGCACTCGAGGATGATTTTACACCCGGAGTTCCGCTTACCTGCAGGCACCGCTCGCATGTCACTGCACCTCGTGATGTCCTTGAGCATTTGACATGAGCTGATTTTCTACAGGTGCCGCATTCTCTGCTACCTGATCTTAAAACGCCATTGCAGACGCAGCGTGCTGCAGCAACCTGCAGGTGTTATCGCTCATCGTGCGGGGCGGCGTAGCAGACAGCAGGTAAGCAAAGATGACGACCTCCGAGCGTGCGCACAAGACTCACTTTGAGCGCCAAGCACTCCTGATCCGATTTCGGAATTGCGGATGCAGAATTGGAATTATTCCTCCCAGGCTCGTGCAGGAGCCATGCAGTGATGCTCCAGAGTTTGAGCCTGC
Source organism: Eretmocerus hayati (assembly GCA_029851415.1). Classification (NCBI taxonomy): domain Eukaryota; kingdom Metazoa; phylum Arthropoda; class Insecta; order Hymenoptera; family Aphelinidae; genus Eretmocerus; species Eretmocerus hayati. Next base: position 49,612,188 of record CM056744.1, read on the forward strand.
AGGAGGAAACCCTATCTGCAAGGAAGTGCCACTCGGGATGACGTTTTCGATGGTTTAAAATACATTCAAACACAGAGCGATGTCAGATGCGTGTTGATATACTCACCGCCAGAGAGAGAGAGAGAGGAGAGAGAGAGAGAGAGAGAGAGAGAGAGAGAGAGAGGAGAGAGAGAGAGAGAGAGAGAGAGAGAGAGAGAGAGAGAGAGAGAGAGAGAGAGAGAGAGAGAGAGAGAGAGAGAGAGAGAGAGAGAGAGAGAGAGAGAGAGAGGATTGTAGATTGTAGATTGGTTTTATTTTTGGTACCTTGGGGTATAACCCTATCTGGTACAAATAGCAAAATTCAAATTACATAATAATATTACAATATGATGAGAAGGTTAAGTAGAATACAATCAATGAAACTAATTACTTATTTTGGTGCTCATCTGAGGAACATTTTAGGCAGGGGATGTATTACTATATCTCAGTACATATTCGGAGAGAGATCATTTACAGGTGTTGAATGATGTAATTGCATTTTAAGTAATATCAACTGAATTGAAGAATTACTATAAAGCGATTTTCGGAAAAGAAACTACTAGAGCTTTGCACTCTCCGTGTTATTTTAGTGAGCTAAGGAAAGTTCGAGATCTAGCAACTATGAAACAGTTTCATGCCGAGTTTGGAAGTCAACAAGATCGAGTTCTGAGAAAATGGGATTAAGAGGCCCATTTTCGAAGATTTCATACAAACAACGAGGTTCCTAACCACTGGCTCCGGTATTTTCAATCTAACACTCAATGAGTGAGCTTTTTTTGAGTAAATTATGGACTTGTTTTGGCCATAGAGGGCTACAGTAGATTTTTGAGTGGTTTTCGTGTCCAAAATATCTTTAACAGATTTTTTCATCAATTTAGAAGAGTTCACAATAATTTTGTCTCGAACTATGGTTGACGACAGCTGTATTACGAGTGATTGAGAACTCGCATGCTTGGTTTTTGAAGAACTTGAAGTTTTCAGAACTGATGCATTAACATTGCGAAAATGAGGACCTTTCCACTCTCTTACGTTCACTACGAAGTTCTGAGATTCTGGTACATCTATAGCGTCAAGAATTTTATTCACTATCTCATTTTTCGAGAGATTTAAGTTACAAGGAATGTCAGTTAAAATCATTTCAGCTGAATCTACTAATGTTGACTGATGAGATATCTGAGAAAGCTTATCGCGAATATCAGAAACATCTTTTTCGATCGCAATTATTCGCTTTTCTATCCTGTCTTCAAGTTTACTTAACTTCGACAAAAGTCTTTCTCGACAAGCGTCAAAATGAGCGATAAACATTTCGAAATAAGGTGGCATATCGCCTGAATATGCAGATTTTTCTGAACTATTTTTGGAGTCAACAGATTTATACGAATTTGCCTTATCAATTTGAGGAGAACTCACTGCGAATACATCTGGTCCCATTGTAACGTTGTAGAAACACAGTCGGAATGCGAGGTCAAATCAGCTGACACTGATGTTGTCAGGCACTAGCCGGTGTTATTCAGGCAGCACAATCAGTCAAAGAGCTCGGGGCAGATCTCGTGCGAATCAGGCTTTAGAGCTGGTAACAAAGGGAACTTGGGAGAATGGCTGCCATCTAGGTGCTGACTTTGGAATTGCAAGGATCCAGCGGATCAAGATCTGGAGAATGTGCACCTAACCTCAAAGCCCAAAACTTGCTCGTAGAAATGTTGATGGAATTTTTGCAAGATGCGTAGATTCATAAAGATTCATGAGTCTAACGAATGCTTGCAATAATTGGCGTGCAAGAATCTGTAAAACAAAAGCCCGTAGGCAACTTGCGGCAGAAAAGTGACGATATAGTGAAGAGACGATAGAGAAAACGTGTGATGAAACTCACCGAGAGAGAGAGAGAGGGATAGATAGATAGATATCCTTTATTCGTCATACGACAAAATACACCTACATATTTTCATATGTGTCACATATATGTATATATAAAATTAATAAATATTCCGATAAAATCATATTAAGAAATAATTCGGTCAAGGATAGATATATCACAAATTGTGACTAGTCATACACTTTACGATTTCACTTGAAAGAAAATGAGATGAAGGGCATAGGTTCACGGAAATATCACAGTTTTTCTTCAGTCTGGTGACAGAAGGTCACTTACAATTAAAAAGAGATAGAAAGCAAAGGAACAAAGCCCTAGCCCATCAAAGATTAAAGTAATGCTGCTTCTCCGGATCAATCCTCTGAGGAGACTTTGTCAATAGGAAATCTTTCAAGGACTCTTTGAACAAGGGTGTTTTCCCCAGCTGCCGAAAGCCCGGAGGGAGAAAGTTCCAAAAATGAGCACATTGAACCTGGAAAGATCTCCTTCCATATTCAAGTCTCATATTGGGAACTATGTACCCGCTCTTCTGCATTACCACGTGCGGGGCGTTCAGATTGGTACCTGGTGAACACCGCAGCTAGGTAGCCAGGCTCTCCTAAATGCATGATCTTATGCATTAACAGAGCTGCGAAGTACATTCTCCGCGAATCAGTACGCAACCAACCTAAACGCTCCCTAAACGGGGGTGATGTGCTCGTCTCTCCTAAGATCAAAAATGTACCTCACACATGAATTGCTCAGTCGTTGTATCCGTTGCCGCTGTTCGTCCGTGGCGTCGAGGTACCCGACTGTGCAATAATCTAAATGCGGTTGAACTAATGACTCGACTAGGCGAATTCGGAGAGGTCTGGTGATACACGCCCTAAAAAACCGCAATCCGTAAAGGGCTCTGTTCACTTTCTTACTTACTTGGTCGATGTGCGGCTTCCACGTCAGTTCACTATCGAGTGTAACACCAAGACTCACGACTGTATCGCTGAACGGAATGAATTTTCCTTCCTGTATCTCAACCCCTGGCAAGTCCATTCTTTTCAGATCTTTGATGTTCCTCTCAGAGCTGAAGAGGATTGCCTTGGTCTTGCCAGCGTTGAGACGCAGGCCGGAATTTCTGGCCCATTCAGCAATTAGTCGTCCTACTTCTCCCAGCCGAGTGATGCCTTCCTTGATCTTAGTTTTCTCGACTTGGAGATAAATTTGAAGATCATCCGCATAGAATAGATGATATACCGACTTTCCGTCTAGCAAACCAGGTAAGTCATTAACATATAAGCTGAAGAGTAAAGGCCCGAGAACGGATCCCTGTGGAACACCCAGATTGGTTTCAAGCCAATCAGAACTACCAGATTTTGAAGTGACTATTTGGGTGCGGCCTTGTTAGTATGATTTTATCCACAGGAGTGCCGATCTTGAAAATCCAAGGTTTCGGAGCTTCCTCAACAGCTTTGACGGTGTTATTGTGTCGAAAGCTTTGCTAAAGTCGAATAGTAGGAGTAAGGTGATCTTCTCCCTATCAATGCCTACTCTGATGTCATCCGTCAACTTTAGTAAAGCTGTCTGGGTGCTATGGTATTGCCTGAAACCAGTCTGGAAGCGATCAAGAAGTTTCTCTACTTTTAAATACTCCGTGATTTGGTCATGTGCAATTTTTTCCAGAACCTTGGAAAGGAAGCACAGCAGCGCTATGGGACGAAAGTCCGAGACCGCTGATGGAGCTGCAGTCTTCTTCAATGCAATCAGCTGCGCTTGCTTCTAAGCCTCGGGAAAAACGCTATGAGCGAAAGAGGAATTGAATATATGTACAATAAGATCACCAATTGCCGGAAGAGCCTTCGCGATCACACTCTGAGGGATCCCATCCACCCCGCGGGCCTGCGAGAAGAAATGTTTAATAGCAAGGACTACATCATTGAAATTTGTGGGCTTAAATTTAAACCCCTCCTCCGGTGCAGAGTTAATATCGTCCATTGCTCCATTGATATTTTCGTGAGGCGAAACAGAGACCCCCGCAAAGTGAGCGTTCAACTCATCCTGTGTGAAACCGTGAAGTTCTTCCTCTTTGCTCTTGGGCAAGAGGCCGAGATTGTGCATCTCCTTCCAAATATTCTTGTTCTGATCAAGAGCGTCTGAAAGATGGTTTTGAAGGAAGGAATTACGCTCTTGCTCAATGCGCAGATCGACCTCTTCGCTAAGCCGAAAGTGCTCATTTTGAAGCTCAGGACACTTGCACTGGTTGCGTTGCATACGCTCCCAACGCCTGCGCGTCGCGTCTCGCTTCTTCATGAGCACCCTCAGCTCAGGACCGATCCAAGGAGCATCATTTTTACGCGGGTTTATAGTTTTTTCCGGTGCTAATTCATCTAAAACGATCATTAAATTTACATTCAAGCATTGAATTGCGTCTTCCAAACTGGTTTCGGCATTTCCAAGAGCTGTCCAGTCACAGCGGAGCAGACGGTCATTCAATATCTCCGGGGTGATGTTACGAAAATCCCTATATTTGAAGGAATTTTTGGCGGAGTAGGGGTGAAGACGTTGATGGTGACGTCAATGACCGAGTGCCCACCGAAACTGGGCAGGTGTCTGTTGTGAAAGTCAGTAATGGTGTCGTTGTCATCTACGTAGATGTGATCAATCCATGTGTGAGATACATTGGGATTGTGTTGATGAGTCGGGCCAGGCTGCACTATTTGCAAGGCTAGGTCTTCTGTCAGTGCAGTCAGTGTCTTGGTGTCGGGATGAGCAGTATCCAACAAGTCAGCGTTCAGATCACCCATAATGATTTTGTGACTGTAATCACCACACAGCCGGCGCAACGAGCCAAACAGCCCATCATCCTTCTGCATGGCAATTTTAGGGGGTCTATAGATTACCGCGACTAATATTGGGGGTGAGCTGCCTTGCTGCACGCTACAAAAAAGGAATTCGGGCACGCCAGGTTTCCCCGGCCCAAAAGTATTCGACGAAACCAACTTCTCAATTTTGAAGTCATTGCGCACATACAAGGCAACTCCTCCACCTTCTCTGTTGCGATCTTGTCGCAACAACGAAAAACCTGGAATTTGAACGAGACTGTCATCCACAGACTCATCCAGCTTCGACTCGGCCACCCCAAATAGATGATAGGAGGGATCGTTAGCGACGAGCAAGCGTAGATGCTCAATCTTATCTGTCAGGGAGTTAAGGTTAATTAATCCCGCTTTTAAAGAATTACCCCTCCCTCGTCGCTCTTCAGCAGCCGTATCCAGTCAGGGAGTCCTTGCTGATTCTGTTGCCGGAACTGCCGGAGGGAGAGAGAGGGAGAGAGAGAGAGAGATTGCATTGAATTGCAATTGTGTGTGGCTCATTCGCTCGATAACCGCGGGCACAGCAGGTCACCCGGGTAACTGCACAAGGTCAAGGGTTAATTTGCATAAGAGATGTATGTATAGAACTGTACTGAGGCTGCACGACCTGGTGAATCCTCGTACTGGAGCAACCCTGGGGGCGTCCTCGATATGAGGAGGTACTCGTCTCGGGGTTGCTGTTCCATTGGAGGATTTACCACCAGTTTGCTGCAGAATCAGTACAGTTCTATCTACTGGAACTTTTGACTTTTGCTGTCACAGTTCAGCACCACTCGTTGTAGGGTGTTTCTTTAGGTTTAACCTGTTAAACTATCTTTCTTTGAGTATCTTGAGAGTGGTCAACAAGTTTGAGCTCGATTGGTGGATATGGGGAGATACTAGAGTCAATCATGTACGAGAAAACACCCAAAATCGAAGTAATTTACGTGTCACAGCGCCAGACTCTTGAAATTTGGTAGGTTCTCGTGAGAGGAGCGTTTCTGATCAAGTTCTGTAACTACTCGGACTGATTTCTGATGTCCCGAAGTGACGATTTTTCTGTTGGAGGGAGGTGTGCCTCACTGTGCTTAGCCGTAACACATGGAGATGTGAGTGTCACAGATTCTTGGGAAAATTTTCTTGACTCGCTTTGGACGCCACAGCTTGTGGAGCATAATCAAGAGACATTGCGGAGAATCTTTATCGTATTCTCCATAAGAAGACGAAGGAATTGAGCTACCTCAGGTCTATGTGCCTCGACGAAGAAGCCAAGAAACCGTGTAAAGCGGAAAAGAGGACGACCGTACAACCTGTCTAATCGCACAGCTTTTGGTAAGGCACGCGCGCGGAAGGGGGGGGGGGGGGTCACAGACCTCTGAATACTGTGAACATTTTACAAATACCCTAAAAATATTATACGGATTCCCATCCACCGAGATATTGGACGCTCCACGAGTACCATCCGTTTGAACGAGGGCTGTGCAGTCACAATTCTGTGAAGAATGCATCGAGGAATGATGAAACCATTGGTAGAGCGGTAGGGAGTCATAACTCCCCATCCATAACTCCCATGGGACATAACTCCCCGGGTATTCTTTTTCCCCAGGACACAACTCCCCGGGTATTAATTCTCCCCGGGACACAACTCCCCGGGTATTCTTTCTCCCCGGGACATAACTCCCCGGGTATTTTTTTCTTTTTTTTTCATCTAATCCGGGTATTCTTTCTCCCAAGGCTCGATCTCCCGGTCATTGATTCTTGTCCCAATTCTTTTCGCGGCAGAAATCCCGGTGAATCTATATCCACACGTTCAAATTCGAATGTATCGATCGAGGTAAACAAATACCTCTTGTTTTCGTCACAGTTAACCTCAGTCCAAATTCCAATTCTTTCGGCTAACCCTTCAAAATTTACTGTTTTGACGTTTCGAAATTTCCAATCACTCTCAAATTTGGTTCAAAATTATAAAAAAAAAAATGGCTGAAATAATCAAGAAGGATAAACGGACGTATCTTCATGTGGATGGATTCCTCTATTTGAAGCACACGACGACTGAATGGGCTGTGAATTGGAGGTGCAGAAAATATCCACAGTGTGCTGCACGGGTGTCTACTTCTCCTTTGGAAGAGAATGTGCGCGTGCAAAAACCACCATCTGCGCATAATCACGCTCCCAATAGAGAGGAAGTTGAGGCTCTTAAAACTGTCTCAAATATGAAACGCACTGCTCTGGAGCAACCAGGGGCACAGCCCGCACAGCTATTAAGAGCCTTATTGCAAGTGCCTGCTTCTGTTATTGCTGAACTTCCTGATAGACCAAACATGCGCAAGATGATTCAACGTCAACGATTGATCGATCACCCGCGAGCTCCTCGAAATATCCAAGATTTGGGAAGAATACCAGCTAAGTATCGCGAGACATTGGATGGAGCCAATCTGCTGATGTATGATTCGTTTGAAGATAGAAATTATGATCAGTCACTCGGTAGAATCATTGTTTTCGGTACTGATGCAAATTTAAAAAAGCTCGTCAAATCACTTATTTGGTATGTGGATGGTACCTTCAAAACAGCGCCGGACATATTTTTCCAATTATTTGCAATCATGGGATCTGTGACGCAGACTGTCAATGGAATAGAGCAAACATTAGCCCTTCCATTTGTTCATGCGCTACTGAAAAATAAAGAGGAACGAACGTACTCCAAAGTCTTCGAAATCGTCTTGGACAGAATGAGACAGCTTACTGTGCCTGTCACGCTGCCCCAGTATGTTATGTCTGATTTTGAAGTAGCTATCATAAATGCCATCAAGAGTAACGTGGGTAATGATGTGAAGGGCTGCTTTTTCCATCTTGGCCAAAACGTCTTCCGACGAATTCAAGAGGAAGGCTTACAAGTACGATATAACGATCCAAATGACAGGACTATAGAAGAGTCTGCCCAGAAGATGTGCGCTATTGCTTTTGTTCCTCCTGCCGACGTTGTCGCAACTTTTGATTCATTCCTTGAAGATATACCAGATGAGTTTGTTCCTGTCGCAGATTACTTCGAGGTAATGACAATGATTCATTCCTCTCGTAAGGGTCATGACAAAGGCCTCTCCGAATTAATATACTGTTGTACTTCTACATTGCAGTATAATTATATCCGCGGGAAACCTGCTAGAGGCAGACGACGAGCTATTCCAGCCCGATATCCTCCTGAATTGTGGAATCAATGCCAAACGACACTCGATCGTCTTTCCCGTACCAACAATCTCTCTGAAGGTTGGCATAACCGCCTCATGACTGTCATAGGGCGTTGCCACCCTAGCATCTTCCACTTTCTTGCTGAGCTGCAGAAAGAACAAGGTGATACGGAAGTGATGCTGGAGCAACTCTCTCTTGGACAGAAGATAAGGGAAAATCGTCCACCTTCTCGCCGACAGCAAGAAGAAAGGCTTTTTAATATTGTGTCTCAGTACGACGCATATGCGAGAGACAATGAAATTCTAGATTATCTCAGGTACATTGGGCACAATCTGCATATCTGAAATTCTATCGCAACTAGTTTCAGCAATTTTTTTCGAACTATCAAATGAAAATTGACAAAATTTATTCTTATAAAAATCAGCAAAACAAAACTAGGAACTGAAACAATCAATAAAAAGAGCAAAACTTTGACTCCGTGATCATTTGTCTGTTGATATATTCAGATCCTCCTCTGAACTTTATTCTGATAGTTCTGTCCTCTGAGAGAATGAGGAAAGAATTCATGATTCATGTCGGGGAGTTATGACTGTTGGGGAAATTTGGGTCGGGGAGTTATGACTGCCGGGGAGATGTCCGGGGAGTTATGTCCCGGGGAGTTATGGATGGGGAGTTATGACCCCCAATCGGTAGAGCGTTCAGTATATCCCAATTTTGACTTTCGTCTTTACATTCTAACAGCCGATTGAATGCAATCTTCATACTTGACCCATCGTACTTGCTCAATAACACGCTCTAGCCCAATATCTCGATTTCCACAGCTGTGACACTTTTTAAGGCCGAAAGTCAAAAGTTTCAGAGATATCCTCATATGTCTCCTTTATGCCTCGGTGTCCTCCAAATAATCTTGAATGAAATGCAACAATGATGCTTGCCGTTTGGATGGCTCCTGCAACAACAAAAGTAACATACCAAGAGCTCATGGTCAGAGAAAAATTTCGGAATTCAGTTTGGAAAGCATACTTTATGAAGGACTTTGAAAGTTCATTGGTCGACTCTCCAATTCGTGCTATGCGAAAAGATTCTACTCCTGACTCCTGTATCGGCTTGGAAAGCTTTGAGAGGGTTGGTTCCACATTCATGGGGGTGACAAGACTACTTCTTTTGTCACAAATTACAAGACTATGGATGAATCTGTTCCGATTCTCAGTTACTAGAACTTCGCCAATTCCAGGATCCTGTGATTTCAGTTTGGCATAATCAATCGCTCCAATATGATCAACATATTTAAGCTACGTGCGGAATCCTGTCCATCCGGATCCCCCGAGCAGGGCTGCCAACCTAAAGTCGCGGTCGAGAATCAGTGTTGCCAACTTGACGTAAAGTATATATATATGTATGTGTATATGTCTCTATGAAATATATCTGTGATGAAGAATTATGTGTCCGTCAAGTTGGCAGTACTGGCTTCCAATTGCGATTTTTTTCTGAATTTAAATATATATATATATTTGCCCGTGGCTTGATTATGTTGATTCATATGTTGTGTAAGTGTGTAAGTGTGAATCCTCTATATGAGGCACTCCATACACGAAAACTTACCGCATCGATATATATCGTATGACCATTTTAAGGTGGACACACCTTGGCATTTTTTTTCTCTGCGAGGTACAAATTTGATCGAAATTGATTCTTACATGGTTCGACCTTCTCCCTTGGGTGGTGAAGTGAACAAATTGAGAAAATGGAAAATACGATGCGAACGGGAAAATTTTCTTTGAAATATTCAAGAAAAATAACTTCGCGATACGGCATTGTGTAGCTCATCAAATTTTGATTCCGAAATGACTTGTCCGATAATTTTTTTATCACTCAATTTCCCAGGAAAACTCATGGAAAAGAGCTGATTTTGAATTTGTCACCACAATTGTCGCAGAGGTTAGACGCTTCACCCGTTCAGCAATGTTCTTGTTTTGGTGTGATGCCACGTGCTCTTCTTATTGTTTTGGTGTTTAACCTATGATCACTTGTAGGTTATCCAACCACGGCATTCACGATGAAAACTCGAGATTGAGTGGCAATGATGATCGGCTTTATACCGCAGCAAAACATTAGATGCATCGAGCATGTACTCTTGCCATTTCAAGTACAAGAGTCCAACAATGCGTGAAAAACTGTATAGTAGTCATGCGATCAAAACTCTCTAATGTAGATCGAAATTTGAACAATGCCATATTGAAACCTGTTAGATAATAGTAATGTCTAGCAGATTCAGGCGGTGACTCTCAATTTTAGAAGTTTTATCGCCCAAATTCTGACTACGAAGTTTGAGAAGTAAAAAAAAAATCCGATAAATCGTGGCTTTGAGTGCTTCCCCACGAGATCAGAATTCTATGAAGTGGGTGGGTTTTTCTGAAAATTACAAACGCGAACCAACTAGAGAATGGTGATGCCAAGCAGGTTCGAATACTGCTTTAGACTTCTGAACATTTCCTTAACCAGAATCTGAACACAAAGCCTGAACGTCCGTCAAAAGTAAGTTTGCATCATAGTTAGACAGATAATAGGCACAACTTAGGACAGTATCTCATAATACAGACGTGAATAAATACGCGAAAGATAAGATAAGATAAGATAAGATATCACTTTATTCTGCCTTTTTTGGCAAAAACATAGAAATACAAAAACATGTACAACTAAGATTGTGGTTTCGACTGTTCAGTTATGATATCAAAGTTCTCGAAAGTGAGTGAGTTTTCGGGGAATTTCAAGCACGAACCTCTCAGAAATTGGTGATACCAAGCAGATTTGAGTATTGCTCTTCAAGTTTAGAAGTCCTGTCGGCTAAAATTTGACTACAATGTTCGGAAAAGTTTGCATCAATGGTAGATCATAAACATGGATTGAACCTTAATAATTTCCCAGACTCCAAAAACCCGTGATTTGGTCGTGTGCGATTACTTTCGAAACTTTAGCAAGGAAGCAAAGCAGCGCTATGGGAAGGAAGTCCGAGACCATTGATGGAACGGTGGTCTTTTTTTATGCAATTAGGTGAGCACGCTTCCGAGCCTCAGGAATTGCACAATGAGCGAAAGACGCGTTGGAAATATGTAAAATAAGATCACCAATAGCCGGGAAAGCCTTCGTGATCACGCTTTGGGGTATCCTGTCCGCCCCACGGGCCTGTAAAGAGAAATGTTTAATAGCAAGGACTACATCGCTGTAATTTCTGGGCTTGAACTAGAAACCCTCCTCTGAGGCCGAATTTATATCGTCCATTGCTTGATCTATATTTTCGTGAGGCGAAACGGAAACTCCCGCAAAGTGAGCGTCCAACTCATCCGGTGTGAAACCTTGGAGTTCCTTCTCTTTGCTCTTAGGCAGAAGGCCGAGGTTGCGCATTTTCTTCCAGATATTCTTATGTTGATCAAGAGCGTCTGAAAGATGATTTTGGAGGAAGGAGTTACGTTCTTGTTCCAAGCGTAAATCAACCTCTTCGCTAAGCTGAAAGTACTCAATTTGAAGCTCAGGAAACTTGCGCTGGTTACGTTGATTTCGTTCCCAGCGCCTGCGCATCGCATCTCGCTTATTCATGAGTACCCGCAACTCAGGACCAATCCAAGGAACATCATTCTTCCGCGGGGTAATAGTCTTTTCAGGCGCTGATTCATCCATAACAGTCTTTAACTCCTCATCCGAGCAATGAATTGTGTCTTCCAAGCTGATTTCGGCATTTTCAAAAGCTGTCCAGTCACAGCGAAGCAGCCGGTCATAAGAAAAAGATCACCTTGCTCCTGCTTTTTGACTTCAGCAAAGTCTTTGACACAATATCACCATCAAAGCTGTTGAGCAAACTTTGAAATATAGGCTTTTCGAGATCGGCACTCCTGTGGATAAAATCATACTCACAAAGTTACCCGAAAAGCCGCACCCAAAAAGTGACTTCAAAATCTGGTAGTTCTGATTGGCTTAAAACCAATCTGGGTGTTCGACAGGGTTCCGTTCTTGCGCCTTCACTCTTCAAATTATATGTCAATGCTTTACCTGGTTTGCTTGACGGGAAGCCAGTACATCATCTTTTCCATGGGGATGACCCACAAATTTATCTCCAAGTCGAGAAATCTAACATCACAGAGGGCATTGCTCAGCTAGGAGAAATAGAACGACTAGTTGCTGAGTGGGCCAGAACTTCCGGACTGTGTCTCAACGCTGGCAAGACCAAGGCATTCTGCTTTCGTTCTGAGAGGAATATCGGAGATCTGAAGAGAATGGACTGGTCAGGGGTTGAGATACAGGAAGGAAAGTTCATTCCGTTCAGTGATACAGTCGTGAGTCTATATAGATGTCCAAAATGACGCGCGCATGGAGAATGACCCATATTATATTCATTCCTAGACGTGTTATGACATTTGAGCGGGCATATGTAGGCGTATGTAATTGTATTTTTTGTCTTCGGACGAATTAAGGACATCTCTCTCTCTCTCACTTTCACACTCTCTCTCTCTCTCTCTCTCTCTCTCTCTCTCTCTCTCTTTTAAGGTGGTTGTAGGGCGAATACGCTGCGACGTACGAAAGAGAGGCACCGGTCAGCCAAACACGGCTGGCCAGCACCTCCCCAACAGTCCCGGGCTGGAATCCGCATCGATACGGCCATCCGAACCGGGTAAACCCTCTCTTCCTTCTCCGTTGGTGCCGGTCATTGGACAAGGGAGAGATCCACCAACTTACCAATCCGGCCCCGGTACCGCGTGAGCATCACTTCAGGGCCGGCGGCGTCTCGCGCTCAGGATCGAGCGTCTCTCTTCTCACGACTCGCAGGTGTTGTTTCCCTTTCTTCGATCTTCTTCCATCTTTTCATTCTTCATTAATCTTTCTTCTTCCTTCGATCTTCTCTCTTCTTCGTTCCCTCTTCAGTCCATCACATTCCTCCTGGAACCATTTGGACCTCTTCTGTTTGGATCGGCAGGTTTACTGTAATTCACCGGCATCGAGGCGCCTCACCTCCCTCTCTTTCTCCTCCTTACGGGTCTTCACCAGCTTGATGTATCCGGTAACTCTATCCCATGTCTCGTGGGTGCGAAGTAAGTACGGGAGGAGGTTCTCAGGTGTCAGTTGAGCACCCAGCCATCCATCCAACTCGGCGCGCTCTCTTTGTCTGTCGTTGCACGTGAACAGGGCGTGTTCAGCGTCATCCCAGTTGTCCCCGCATGACTGACATGCTGGGGATGTCCTCTTCTTAAACCGGGTCAGATAGGCACCGAAGCAACCGTGGTCACTCAGTGCTTGCGTCGTCCAGTAATCTATCTCTCCGTGGGTGCGTTCCGTCCATTTGGCTACGTCACGGATCAGCCGGTGCGTCCATCTGCCACTTGCAAATGACGAATCCCACTCAGTTTGCCAATGCTCAAGGGTGGTTTCCTTCTCGTTGTCGCGGATGATCTCCTTCATCGTTGGAGTGAGTACTCGTTCGGCTCCGATCACTTCCTGGCGGTCCCAGATCCTCACTCGCTCCGCGACGAGCAAGTGGATGGGCAGTGTACTCGCCAATACGTAAGCCACATCTCCTGACACGGTGCGGTAGTCACGGATACTTCTCAGGGCCACTCTCCGGTAGACAGGCCCCATCCTCTCCTCGATGATGGTCTTCTCTACTCTCTTTCCCCACACGGGTGCACCGTAGAGCATGATAGAGGTGCTGACGGTGTTGAGAAGTGCGCGCCTCTCTTCCTTGGGTCCCCCGATATTCAGCATCAGCCACTGAAGCGCCGCACCAACCCTGCCCGCTTTCTGGGCGGCCTCCTGGATGTGTTTCTTGAACGACCACTTGTCGTCAAGCCATACGCCGAGGTATTTCAGCTCTGTCTTGCGTGGGATCTCTTTCCCGTTGATGTAAAAGTGGGGCAAGTCAAACTTCCTGCGTCTTGTGACAACGATTGCTTCGCACTTCTTGACAGCAAGCTCTAGGAGCCTGCTGATCATTCTCTCTCTCTCTTTTTTTTTTCTTTTTAAGTTGGTTGTAGGGCGAATACGCTGCGACGTACGAAGGAGAGGCACCGGTCAGCCAAACACGGCTGGCCAACACCTCCCCAACAGTCCCGGGCTGGAATCCGCATCGATACGGCCATCCGAACCGGGTAAACCCTCTCTTCCTTTCCGTTGGCGCCGGCCATTGGACAAGGGAGAGATCCACCAACTCACCAATCCGGCCCCGGCACCGCGTGAGCATTACTTCAGGGCCGGCGGCGTCTCGCGCTCAGGGACGAGCGTCTCTCTTCTCACGACTCGCAGGTGTTGTTTCCCTTTCTTCGATCTTCTTCCATCTCTTCATTCTTCATTAATCTTTCTTCTTCCTTCGATCTTCTCTCTTCTTCGTTCCCTCTTCAGTTCATCACATTCCTCCTGGGACCATTTGGACCTCTTCTGTTTGGATCGGCAGGTTTACTGTAATTCACCGGCATCGAGGCGCCTCACCTCCCTCTCTTTCTCCTCCTTACGGGTCATCGCCAGCTTGTCGTATCCGGTAACTCTATCCCATGTCTTCTGGTTGCGAAGTAAGTACGGGACGAGGTTCTCAGGTGTCAGTTGAGCACCCAGCCATCCATTCAACTCGGCGCGCTCTCTTTGTGTGTCGTTGCACGTGAACAGGGCGTGTTCAGCGTCATCCCAGTTGTCCCCGCATGACTGACATGCTGGGGATGTCCTCTTCTTGAACCGGGTCAGATAAGCACCGAAGCAACCGTGGTCACTCAGTGCTTGCGTCGTCCAGTAATCTATCTCTCCGTGGGTGCGTTCCGTCCATTTGGCTACGTCACGGATCAGCCGGTGCGTCCATCTGCCATTTGCAAATGACGAATCCCACTCAGGTGCCAATGCTCAAGGGTGGTTTCCTTCTCGTTGTCGCGGATGATCTCCTTCATCCTTGGAGTGAGTACTCGTTCGGCTCTGATCACTTCCTGGCGGTCCCAGATCCTCACTCGCTCCGTGACGAGCAAGTGGATGGGCGGTGTACGCGCCAATACGTAAGCCACATCTCCTGACACGGTGCGGTAGGCACGGATACTTCTCAGGGCCGCTCTCCGGTGGACAGGCCCCATCCTCTTCTCGATGATGGTCTTCTCCACTCTCTTTCCCCACACGGGTGCACCGTAGAGCATGATAGAGGTGCTGACGGTATTGAGAAGTGCGCGCCTCTTTTCCTTGGGTCCCCCGATATTCGGCATCAGCCGCTGAAGCACCGCACCAACCCTGCTCGCTTCCTGGGCGGCCTGCTGGATGTGCTTCTTGAACGACCACTTGTCGTCAAACCATACGCCGAGGTATTTCAGCTCTGTCTTGCGTGGGATCTCTTGCCCGTTGATGTAAAAGTGGGGCAAGTCAAACTTCCTGCGTCTTGTGACCACGATTGCTTCGCACTTCTTGACAGCAAGCTCTAGGGGCCTGCTGATCATCCACTCGTAGACTCGGACCAGCGCCTCGTTTGCGCGTCTACCCAAGAGTTCTTCGTTGTCGGATCTCTCTCTCTCTCGCTCTCTCTCTCTCTCTCTCTCTCTCTCTCTCTCTCTCTCTCTCTCTCTCTCTCTCTCTCTCTCGACCCTGAAGCCTGTTTCGCACGTACGCCACTGTGAACCCAGCTTGACGTGAACGTGGAAGTATAACCTGATCTACGTTGGCGTGCGCCTGTTACACCTGATGAGCGCCGTGTTCACATTTTGTCATCTGGTTTGTCTGCTATACGCTATCACAGTTGCGATCATGTTTGATTTGCCGCGAGGATGGGAAACTCTCGATATGCCTCAACAGCTTGGCTTGTTGTTTCAGGCGATTCAATCACAATCTACAAATTTTACTGAAGGTCTAAGTCATCTTGACGAAAAGTTTGATACATTCACTGACGTGCTAAAACAACAATCAGAAAAGATCAATCTTTTGGAGATGGAGAATCTTTTTCTCCGGGAAGAGATTTCTCAGCTCAAAACTCTGCATGCAGGTGGACAGCCATCTTCAGAACTTAGAGTTACCGGAATACCCAGCGATTGCAGCCTTCATTTGAAAGATTTTCCGGAGAAAATACTCGAATGTTTACATGCTGCAGAATCTCTTAAGAATGACATTCTTGAAGTGCGTGAGTTCAAACCGAAAATTTTAAACTCTGACGATATTTCGCTATCAACATCTAATAGTGAGTGGGGTGGTGGTGAGAATTGTTCATTAGTGATCAAGTTTAAATCCAGTGATATTCGTGACCACGTTCTGAAACTATAGCGTGATTTCGGCGAGTTAAAGTTATCCGATTTGATTCCAAATGGTTAAAAGCAAGCGAGAATCGGAATTCATGAAATGCTACCCCCTATTGTTCATAAATTACGTGTGTTGACACAGAAACTCGCACACCAGTATGGTTACAAGCATGTCTGGACTCGAAAAGGCAACATCTATGTTCGAAAAGATCATGGATCACAACCCATGAGTATTGTGACGGAATCAGATCTGATGTGTATGTCTTAGTTTGCCTTGATATCTTACTGAAGGAATATTTCTTTCAATCACCCGTGACTTTTCTCTGAATATCGAATGTTCTACCTTATTTCGAATTATTCTGTATCTCAAATAATCTGCCTCCAAATTGATTTATATAACGTTAAACGCATTCAAATGTGGAGTTCTGAGCGTTTCCACATTTGCAACCTAACCATATTTTTCTATTTGTGTTCTTGGGATATGTAATCAAGCCTATCAATTCTTATTCTTATACAAGTTATGATATCTATCCTTTTTATATTGTACCGTGTATTGCACTTCGCCTTACGGTCTATCAAGACCTAGGCGTGATAAACTCGTTATCAATCAATCAATCTCTCTCTCTCTCTCTCTCTCTCCGCAGAAGATTGATGTGGATTTGAAGCAATACTTCAATCTGTGATGGGCTGGATTCTGTTCCTTCCTTCTAATTAGTGATTTCCTTACATGTGACCTTCCGTCATAAGACTGATGCATAACTTCTGATTTTCTGTGATATGACCGAGAGTCCTTGCTCCATCTACTTTTCTTGACTGAATTTGTGGTAGTACTCCATTTGTACCTGATTCTGTTACACCTTGACTAATCACAAGTTGTGATGATTTTGTCCTTGACCAAACTAATAGTTAGTAAAATTTATCTTCAACGTGCATTTATATATATATATATATATATATATATATATAAGAGTCCACGCGGAGCCGGCCACTCGCTTCGCATCGCACGGAAAAACGCGAAAACGCCTCGTTTGAACTCGCTGAATTTCTCATCCAATACAATGGAAAAAAATTGAGTTCGGTCATATTTAGAGATTTTTTCACCACCTTTCCAATGCGCTACTTGTCTTTTACGAATGGTTATTCCTTCTACCTGAAAATCGATGTTGGAGTTTAGCTCCGAATATCTCGAAAAGCTCACCTTCAAAATTGTTTGAATTCCTGATATCAATAGTCACTTTAATGAACTTTAGGAATAAAAAACTTCCAGAGTGAGTAATTGCTTCGTTTGAGAGTTACGAATTTTTAAGTGCAAGAATCTGAGGTTGACGGGCCGGTTTCTGTGGCGTCGGTTGACCGCAGGTAAGTAGCATGGAATAAACAGGTGCATTCCATGGGCTAGCTTTGTTCCGTCCATGTATTTGCTGTTATTGTGGTGACTCGTTGGGATAATCCGTTCCCCAGGAATTATCAGAAGACTTGTTGTCATAACTATGCTGATTCAGATTCGTGAGACGCAAACAGTTTCAAACTCCTCAAAGAGACAAAGGTTGGGAGATCAGGTGGTGTATTGGCGAATAACTGTAATGAAATATCTTTTGAAGCCAGATCTTGAAAGCCAGTTGTCTCACCTGAGACTCCTTAACAGCCTGATTTACGCGGAGAATATTCACGGTCTTGAAGAAGATAATTTATCTTATAGAGGGAGCTGAAAAGTCTGCCCAAATAACAGCAAATACATAGAAGGGACAAAGCTATAGCCCATGGAATGCGCCTGTTTGCACGGTACTTACCCGCGGCCGATCGACGCCCAGGAACTGGCCCGTCACCCTCAGATTTTTGCACTTAAAAATTCGTAAATCTTCAATAAAGCAAGTACCCACCAATTTTGAAGATGGGCTTTTCGAGATATTCGGAGCTAAACTTCAACATTGATTTTCAGGTAGAAGAAATAACCATTCTTTAAAAGTAAGTAGCGGATTGGAGAGGTGATGAAAAAATCTTCAAATATGACCGATTTCATATCTCTTCCATTGTATTGGATGAGAAATTCAGCGAGTTCAAACGAGGCGTTTTCGCGTTTTTCCGTGCGCCGCGAAGCGAGTGGCCGGCTCCGCGTGGACTCTCCGATATATATACTATGAATTTATAACAGACATATGTTACCATATGTAATAGGCCAGGAGAATTAGCTCCAAAAGAACCACATTTTGGCGGTGGAGGGTAAGTGCGAGTTTTATTTTTCTTTAAGTGCAGTTTACCTCCTAGAATCATGTCTATCACTTTCGAACGAATTTCGCTCGCTGCAAAAATTATTAAAACTGAATTACTGGAAAAAAACGACACTTTTTGCACATCAACACCCATAGCTCTGTGGGTACAACTTTTAGCAAGTTTGCTCCGGTTTCATCTTGTAGCTGTCGAAAAAACCTACCGGATGAAAAAAAAATCATTGCTCTAGCACATTTTTTGTCGGAGTTACATACGGTTGAACAAAAAAAAGACTTGTTATAAACAGATGGTTGTTAATCTTCCAATAGTTAAACTATGAGGCTAACAACCCACACAATTGATAGTCCTCATCGAGGTCGATAAGCATACCAAATTTGGTGACGATTTGTTGAACCGTTTTTGAACAACCTTATTTGTTTATAAAAAATTGTTGTTCAGGAAAAGTGGCGTAACATTTTTATAAACAAAGATGATGTTTTGGGAAAAATCAGGGTGATATCTCGAGGTCTACTCTCCAATACCCGTTGGAATCATCATCATATCTTGTATGGGCGATTTTTGAGAGCTGATTGTTTATAATTTTTACACACGACTCTCATTATGTATTAAATTCTCAAAATATATCTATTGGATGAGGAGGAACCCGAAAATGAAACCAGCCAATCGTGTTCCTCCCTCAAGCTACCCCAGATTGAAAAAATAATGAGGGAAATTGGTCGCGTAGAACCAGAAATATTGCGAGAAAATTCTCGGCGCTCGATTTTGAATCGCATCAAAAATTAGCTCTGGTTGGCTCGTGGCGCGTGACAAACAGTGAACTTCACGATCACGCACCTAGGATTTTTCGCAATATTTCTGGTTCTACGTGACCAATATCCCTCATTCTTTTTCCAATCTGGGGTAGCTTGAGGAAAAAACACGATTGGCTGGTTTCATTTTCGAGTTCCTCCTCATCCAATAGATATGTTTTGAGATTTTAATACATAATGAGAGTCGTGTGCAAATATTATAAACAATCAGTTCTCAAATATTGCCTATACAAGATATGATGATGATTCCAACGGGATATTGGAGAGTAGACCTCTAGGTATCACCCTGATTTTTCCCAAATCATCATCTTTGTTCATAAAAAGTGACGCCACTTTTCCTGAACAACAATCTTTCATAAAAAAATAGGGTTGTTCGAAAACGGTTCAACAAATCATCACCAAATTTGGTATGCTTATCGACCTCGATGAGGACTATCAGTTGTGTGGGTTTTTAGCCTCATAATCCAACAATTGGAAGATTAACAACCATTTGGTTATGACAAGTCTTTTTTTGTTTGACCGTATGTAACTCCGACAAAAAATGTGCTAGAGCAATGAAATTTTCTCTCATTCGGTAGGTTTTTTCAACAGCTACAAGATAATACCGGAGCGAACTCGCTAGAAGTTGTACCCACAGAGCTATGGGTGTTGATGTGCAAAAAGTGTCGTTTTTTCCAGTAATTCATCGTTAATAATTTTTGCGGCGAGCGAAATTTGTTCGAAAGTGGTAGACATGATTCTAGGGGATGAACTGCACCTAAAAAAGAATAAAACTCGCACTTACCCTCCACCGCCGAAAAAATTCTAATCCTCCTGGCCTATAGTTACTCTTCTGTCTTCGGACAAATAAAGGACATCAATATCAATATCTCTCTCTCTCTTTTTTTTTTTTTTTTTTTTTTTTTAAGGTGGTTAGAGGGCAAAATCTGCCTCAGGATCCCTTGGATCCGTCCCCAGACACCGGACTGGTTCAGCTTACGCGGACTACGCATAGCCCACGCAGGCCATACCAGGCGGGACACGGGTTTGGGTGGGGCCCACCGAGAGGTGGGCCCGGCCGTGTAATATCCCTCTCCCCTCGATGTCCGATACCTAGGGCATCGGGCAATCAAGAAGGAGATCCACCTGCATCTACCATCTCGTCCCGGAACCGCGTGAGCATTACTTCAGGATGAGCGGCATGTCTCGCGCTCGATTGCGAGCGTTCCTCTTCTCCATCTTCTCTCTTCGGCCACTTGTCGGCATCTTCTATCTTCACTCTTCATTGTTCCCTCTCTTTCTTCTTTCTTCTCTCTTCTTTCTCCTTTCTTCCCTCTTCAGTGCATCAGATTCCTCCTGGAATCATTTGGGCCTCTTCTGTTTCAATCGGCAGAGTCACTGTAATTCGCCTGCTTCGAGGCGCCTCACTTCCCTCTCTTTCTCCTCTTTGTGGGTCATCACCAGCTTGATGCATCCGGTGAGTCTATCCCATGTCTCCTGGTTGCGGAGTAAGTACGGGACGAGATTCTCAGGTGTTAGTTGAGCACCCAGCCATTCATCCAGCTCGGCGCGCTCTCTCCGGGTATCGCTGCACTTGAACAGGGCATGTTCGGCGTCATCCCATTCGTCCCCGCATGACTGACATGCTGGTGTCGTCCTCCTCTTGAACCTGGTTAGATAGGAACCGGAGCAACCATGATCGCTCAGTGCCTGCGTCGTCCAGTAGTCCATCTCTCCGTGGGAGCGTTCCGCCCACTTGGCTACGTCACGGATCAGCCGGTGCGTCCATCTGCCGTTTGCAAATGGCGAATCCCACTCAGTTTGCCAATGCTCAAGGGTGGTTTCCTTCTCGTTGTCGCGGATGATCTCCTTCATCGTCGGAGTGAGTACTCGTTCGGCTCCGATCACTTTCTGGCGGTCCCAGATCCTCACTCGCTCCGCGACGAGCGAGTGGATGGGCGGTCTCTCTCTCTCTCTCTCTCTCTCTCTCTGGACTGGTGAATGTTACCACGCTATTCATATCGCTCCATCTTCAGATATAGATTTAACCGGTGAAACTTTTACCCGAGAGGGAGATTTTCACAGATTGGGATTCTCCTGCAGGCTCTTGTGCTTGGAGCGTATACTGCTGGCTCCTTTTTTCGAGCCTGGGAGAATTATCCAAATCTGTGCATTGCTACTAAAAGTGCTTTCTCGCTCTGGACACGCCATTTTCATCGATCCCGAAGTGCGCACGCGCGCCATTTCCTGCTGTCTGCTGATGACTGTTGATATGCTGATGTTTACATGCAATACGACGTTGCAAATGCCAGACTGATGAACAACACCTGTCTTACGTATGCATTAAATGCACGACACCTGACATCAATGCAGCAGGGCAGTAGTCCTGGGGAGAGCTGATACAGTGAGTTTACTGAGTGCAGTGCAAATTTCAATTGTAAATATTGTGTTCCGTGCATTTTTGCGGTTGTAAGTGAATCACTCAGCTGCTGCGTCGATGACGCCTTGATGTATCGAGTAGACAACGTTTCGTCACTACTATATAGCAAATCCCGTTATGTGTGAGTGTGTGTATGTGTATATATGCAAATGCACAGTGAGTAGCTGCGAGCTATAATCATCCTCGTCGTGCCATCTGTTATTGATTTCCGTAACGTCTTAAGGCGATGCGGTCACCGTGCACGCTGAACTTTGTTCACAGAACTCTCAAAATCTTTTCTATTATGGCCTAAACGACGAGTTATCCAGGCTTTATTATCATCTAACTTGGCCTGGATGACTCTTCGTTTGGCCCAAATCGGACTAGATTTTGAGAGTTTTGTGAACGAAAATGTGTCAATTTGTAGGTTAGAAAGTACCCGCGGGCAAGTTATTCTCGTTTATTAGTGATAGTCTTGTGATTGGTGACAAATAATTAGTTGTCCACCACAATTCAGATGATAATACGTAATGGACAAATCGTCTCCAACTTCGTTTCGTGGAAATTTTTTGATTGACATCCAAATAAGATATAATTTCCGGGTTGCGCGGTGACCGCATCGCCTTAACCTGTCTATTGCCTACTACATTATCGGCATCTATACATGCTTGTTAATGGTGTGTAAATAGCCTCGTGGAATCAGCGTGAATTTGTCACTGTATCGAGTCACCTGCTATCAATGCTTAAATGCAAGAAGTGTAGGCGTAATATTGTCAACAAATCAAGTACTTGTTTGATCTGTAAAAATAGTTTCCACCCAGGATGTGTATTCGGCTACATTGAAAACAAGCCCGCGGATCACTGCTGTGTAAGAACATTTGTTGATACCCTCCGCAGAGGTAAATCTAAGAGTACTTCAAAATCTAATTCAGTGTCTTCATGTGGATCTTTGAGTGCCCGTGACATTGCTTTTAAGAAATTGAGAGACTTGAATTGTGCTGAATCTGATATCGGTCAGGAGAATTCAGCAACTTTATCACCACCGGTTATAAATTCCGAAACCTGCAAAATAACTTTCAAAATGGCTACTTTACCTGAAGGATGGGAGAATTTCTCTACTTCGCAACAACTCACGGCTATGTTCACTGAAATCAATAACGATTCCACTCATATTTCAGAAGAATTCCAAAATCTCAATCAGAAAGTTGACGGCGTGAATGAAAAATTAAATCAACAGTGTGAACGTATTAGCGCGTTGGAAAATGAAAATGTGATCCTCCGTAATGAGTTGAATCAACTCAAGGAATTGTATGTTAATGGAGTCTCCTGCCCTGATCTGAAAGTCAATGGAATTCCGCGTGACTGTGACATACCATTGAATGCTCTCACTGGAGGCATTCTGAAAATTTTGAAGATCGAGCACTTTGATAATGATATCCTGGAAACTCGTGAGTTCTAGCCAAAAACTCCATGACCCCAAGTCACACACAATGAACAACCACATGAAGAGACATTCTCATTTGGAGTCAAGTTCAAGTCTGCGAGCGTGCGTGACTGCGTTATGAGAGTGAAACGTGATATCGGTGACATAAAATTTTCATCCATAGCTCCAAATTCTCAAAGCCAGTCGAAGGTATATTTCCAAGAAATGCTACCACAAGTCGTACACAATCTACGCTTAGCAGCAAAAGAGCGCGCTAAATCCCATAATTATAAATATGTATGGGTTCGTGAGGGTAAAGTTTACGTTCGTAAGAACGATGGAGATGAGCGCGTTGCAATTGTCACCGAATCTGATCTCGATAAAATCGCATGACTACCTCGAGATGTAAACTTATCTAGGGAGGATAAATCGTTGCGGACGTCAATTCGAATAGCTCATCTAAATGTAACATCGTTGAAGAAAAATTTCTGTGATGTAACTTTGTTTATTGAAGACCATGAAATCGATGTTCTGTGTGTCTGTGAAACATGGCTCACTCCGAATTGCCAAGATGCAGTTGTCGCTGTACCAAATTTTACACTGGTCCGCAATGATCGGGGACTCAAGTCCAGTACGGGAAAACGGGAGTACATGCAAGGTGGTGGTGTTGCCTGCTATGTACGAAATGGCCTTTCATTTGAAGTTATTGTTGCACCTGACATTCAACATATTGATAAAACAGAATACATTTTACTGGAAGTTAAGACAGAGGAATCTGAAAAGACCTTAATAGGTTCCGTCTACCGTCGTCCAAATGGCCATGTACTCACCAAATTCTTTTCTGAAATTTCAAGAATCACTCATTTATATAGAAATTTAGTTATTACAGGAGATTTGAACTCGGATTCACTGTCATCTCGTTACTATGGCTCTCACTTGCGCGAATTAATCGAAGAGTATTCGCTCTACAATGTTCCATTCGGAGCCACTCACCACCTTGATGACTCTGACTCATGGATTGATATTATCCTGGTAGCTTCATCTGATAAACTCGTGAGCTATTCGAAGTCAAGTGCGCCGTATATTCATGGGCATGATTTTCTTATTATTGATTACAAGTTGCCATACAGAGTGAAAGAGCAACGTAAGATTACTTCGAGAAATTTTGATAATTTTGACCCAGTTTTGTTCTCTGCGAAACTTGAAAATGCTATCGATGACAATGGTGTATTACACCTTGGTGACGTGAATGAATCCTTAGGGAAATTCCGTGACATTGCATTGAAACTTCTTGATGAGTTTGCTCCATTTAAACATCGTACAGTAAGAATACATAAATCTCCGTGGATGACACAGGAACTCCGCGAAGAATGCAAAGAACTTGATCGCATGTATGCCAAAGCAAAGCGCACTAACGATGAAGATCTCAAGTGTCAGTACAAAACGAAGCGCGCTGAACTCAAAAGAAAAATTGATAAGACCAGAAATAATTACTTCTTGCAAACTTTGAACGGGGCCTCTGATGCATCAACCTATTGGAAAGTCCTTCAAAAACTTGGGTTGACGAAAAGTCATCACCAGTCACCCTTAAATAAGTTCTCCCCAGACGACCTCATGAAACATTACTCGGAAATCTCATGCTGTCACCAGAACTGTTCAACCCCCAAGCTTAATAATATCATTTCTGCACCAATGGTGACTGAAACTCCTCCATTCATGTTGAGTCCTGTTGATGGGGAACAAGTGTATGAATCTATGCGTTTGTGTCTGCCAAAAACGAAAGGAAGAAGTAGTGACGGATTATGCATATCATATTTTAGATCTTTACTCAGTACATTGGTTCCGTTTTTCACTATCCTGTTCAATTTATCAATATCCATGAGCCAATACCCCGAGATTTGGAAGAAGTCACTGGTGATTCCGCTTAGCAAAGTACCATCACCAACATCACTATCTGAAACACGGCCCATCGCTAATCTTCCTCATTTTGCAAAAGTCTTCGACGACCTCATTACACAACAGCTCATTTCCCATCTGGAAAAATATAATTTGTTATCATCATGGCAAGCCGGTTTCCGTGTCTCTCGTAGTACTCAAACAGCGCTATTAAAAGTCACGGAAGACATACGCGTGGGGATAGAAAAAGGGCTTGTAACGTTGCAAGTGCTATTTGACTTCGAAACAGCTTTTGATTGTATTAAACATGAACTACTCTTCTGGAAGATGAAAGAGATGAACTTCTCGGAAGAAACACTTAGATGGTTCCACTCTTACTTGTCCCCACGTTCACAAGCAGTCGTAAATAATGACAATGAACAGTCTGACTTCCTACCAAACACATCAGGTGTGCCACGAGTCCAAACCGGGGCCCATAATATTTCTCATTTTCATTGATAAGATTGTCTCGGTTCTGAAACACTGCCAAGGAGAACTATTTGCAGATGACCTACAGATCTACATACAGTGTAGGCCAAGTGATCTTCCTCTATATATTCAAAAGCTTAATGAAGACATTTCACGAATAGTTGACTGGGCGAAATCCCATGGCCTAAAGTTGAATCTATTGAAAACCAAAGCGATCCTCTATGCATCAGTTCAATATCATATGAGATTGGATCTAGACACGCTGCCTGCAATCATAGTGGATGGAGTTCCAGTCCCATTGTAAGACTCAATCAAGAATTTGGGAGTAATATTTACTAAAGATCTATCGTGGAATGCGCACATATCGTCTATTTCCTCTAAGGTACACGGAATCATGCACAAAATCAGATACAAAGGTCATTTTCTATCGCCTGAAGTCAAACGCCTCCTTGTGAATGCTCTAATTATACTCCACTTTGATTATGCCTGTATTGAATTCCACGATATGTCGGGGTATTTAAAAACGAAACTCCAACGGCTGTGCAACATGTGTGTTCGTTTTATATTTCATCTGCGCCGAGATGCAGCCCTGAAACCTTTTTATGAGAAGCTCGGCTGGTTGCCTTTAAATCTACGCCGTGAATACTTCATGTGTGTACTAGTCTACAAAATTTTCACGACATCTCAACCGAAGTACTTGTATGAGTTGTTTCCTGTGAATGACGATGTCCGTCGTTCGGAAAGGATCCAATCGTCCCGAATGATTGTTCCCACCACGCAAACATCAGCGTACGAGGCCGCGTTCTCAGTGCGAGCTAAGTTATTGTGGAAAAAAATCCCATCAAATATTCGAATAACAGTACCTTTGGATTCGTTCAAGTCATCATTGCAAAATTACTTGAAAGGTAAAAGTTCATTCTAATGTACTCGGATTCAGTGTGAGTGTGTATGGATGATATTATTTGTGTTTGAGATTTTAAATCTGTGTTTAAATTTTATATGTTACTCTACATTTTGAATGGAATAGAAAATACCCGTGGATTATTTAGAGTTCTGAGAAGTTTTTTTTTTTTTTTTTTTATTTAATTATTTGAGGACGCTGTTGAGCACACAAAGTGCTATTTAGCGTTACTGAAATACTACTTTTATTGTTAAATTTGTCTGCTCCTAATTTTAAGTTGTACACTCTTGTAAATGACTATTGCCTTACGGTCTATCAAGACCTAGGCATGAATCAATTTGTTATCAATCAATCAATCTCCCTCTCTCTCTCTCTCTCTCTCTCTCTCTCTTTTTTTTTTTTTTTTTTTTTTTTTTAGGTGGTTGTAGGGTGAATACGCTGCGACGTAGCCACACAGAGGTTCCGGACGGACAATTACGCCTGGCCGATACTTCTCAAGGCTTCCGGGCTGGATTCCGCATCGATGCGGCCATCCGTACCAGATAAACCCTCTCTCCCTTCCCCTTTGGTGCTGGCCATCGGACAAGGGAGAGATCCACCAACTTACCAATCCGGACCCGGCACCGCGTGAGCATTACTTCAGGACCGGTGGCGTCTCGCGCTCAGGATCGAGCGTCCCTCTTCTCACGACTCGCAGGGGTTGTTTCTCCTCCTTCGATCTTCTTCCATCTCTTCATTCTTCTTTCTTCGATCTTCTATCTTCTTCCTTCCCTCTTCAGTCCATCATATTCCTCCTGGAACCATTTGGACCTCTTCTGTTTCAATCGGCAGAGTCACTGTAATTCGCCTGCTTCGAGGCGCCTTACTTTCCTCTCTTTCTCTTCTTTGCGGGTCATCACCAGCTTGATGTATCCGGTGAGTCTATCCCATGTCTCCTGGTTGCGGAGCAAGTACGGGACGAGATTCTCAGGAGTTAGTTGAGCACCCAGCCATTCATCCAGCTCGGCGCGCTCTCTCCGGGTGTCGCTGCACTTGAACAGGGCATGTTCGGCGTCATCCCATTCGTCCCCGCATGACTGACATGCTGGGGTCGTCCTCTTCTTGAACCTGGTTAGATAGGAACCGAAGCAACCATGATCGCTCAGTGCCTGCGTCGTCCAGTAGTCCATCTCTCCGTGGGTGCGTTCCGCCCACTTGGCTACGTCACGGATCAGCCGGTGCGTCCATCTGCCGTTTGCAAATGGCGAATCCCACTCAGTTTGCCAATGCTCAAGGGTGGTTTCCTTCTCGTTGTCGCGGATGATCTCCTTCATCGTCGGAGTGAGTACTCGTTCGGCTCCGATCACTTTTTGGCGGTCCCAGATCCTCACTCGCTCCGCGACGAGCAAGTGGATGGGCGGAGTACTCGCCAATACGTAAGCCGCATCTCCTGACACAGTGCGGTAGGCACGGATACTCCTCAGGGCCGCTCTTCGGTGGACAGGCCCCATTCTCTTCTCGATTATGGTCTTCTCTACTCTCTTCCCCCACACGGGTGCACCGTACAGCATGATGGAGGTAGTGACGGTGTTGAGAAGTGCGCGCCTCTTTTCCTTGGGTCCTCCGATATTCGGCATAAGCCGCTGGAGCGCCGCACCGACCCTGCTCGCCTTCTGGGCGGCTTCCTGGATGTGTTTCTTGAACGACCACTTGTCGTCGAGCCATACACCGAGGTATTTCAGCTCTGTCTTCCGTGGAATCTCTTGCCCGTTGATATAAAACCGGGGTAAGTCAAACTTCCTACGCCTTGTGACCACGATTGCTTCGCACTTCTTGACAGCGAGCTCCAGAAGCCTGCTAATCATCCACTCGTAGACTCGGGCCAGCGCTTCGTTCGCGCGTCTACCCAAGAGTTCCTCGTTGTCAGCCCATACTATGAGTCCCGCGTCGTCCGCGAAAGCCACTATTATCACTCCTTCTGGCAGTTCGATAGACAGTAAGCTGTCATACTGGGTGTTCCAGTTGAACGGCCCGGAGACCAATCCCTGTCCGATTCCGGCGGACAGTACACGAATCTCTTGTCCCTCGTCGGTGTCGTACACGAGGGTCCTGTTCCGCAGGTAGTCACTCGTGACGGCTAGTAGATAGGGGGGCACTTTACCTGCTTGGGATTGATAGACTCGCTCCCAGCTCGCGCAGTTGAATGCGTTCTTTATGTCCAACGCAATGATGGCACAGAATCCTCCTCTTCCTTGGTATGGGTTCCCTACCGACGCTTGAACCCGTTCTTGGACCGCCTCGATCTCGTGCACAGTGCTCCGTCCCTTCCGGAACCCGAACTGCATTGGTGATAGCCCACCGCCTTCTTCGTAGGCTTTTTCCACCCTGTTGAGCACCATCCTCTCGTACATTTTCCCGATATTGTCGAGCATGCTGAGAGGGCGTTGACCTCCTTGACCCTTAGGTATCAGGACCAGCTTCTGGCGTTTCCACTTGTCCGGGAAAGTTCCCGCGCTCAGACAGATGTTGAAGAGGTCGAGGAGTAGATCTGGCTTGTATTTGAAGACCAGTTTCAGAGCCTCGTTTGGGATGCCATCCAGGCCAGGGGCCTTGCCGTTCGGCATTCTCTTCGCCGCTATGAGTAGCTCTTGCATAGTGAAGAGCGGGATGGGGTCTTCGCTCTCCGTAGGGAATGTAACTCTGGGTTCTCCTGCTGGGAAGAGGTCTTCCACGATGGTGCGCAATGTTGCTGCATCGGTCGGTGCTGGGTTGCCCCTCCGGGGTCGGACCTTTGACATGACCACGCGATATGGCGTGCCCCAGGGGTCTTCGTTAACCATGTCGCACAGTTCACCCCAGCACTTCTCTTTGCTCCTCCGGATGGCTAGAACGAGAGCCTTCTTTGCTTCTTTGTACGCTCTGTCATCTTCCGCCAGCGATGGTCGTTGCAGCTTCCTTGATCGCCATGCGGTCCTCCTTTTCTTGTTGCTCGTTCTTCGTAGAGCCTTGATCTCATCGGTGATCCAGTACTCTGGTTTCCTCCAGAAACATGGTGTTGTCCTGCGAGGCATCGAGGCGTCGCAAGCTCTCGTGATGGCGGATGTTACCATCGCCACAGCCTCGTCCGAGGCGAAGTTCATCGGGAGATCTTCGACTGTTTCTATCGATTCCCGGAATTTTCCCTCGTCCAGCTTCCGTACCTGCCACCCCGTTGGTCGCGGTCTGCGTGTCGTCTGTCTCTGTCCGTCAGTCCTAAGTCGAAACCGAATATGTCGATGGTCACTCAGTGTTTCCGTGTCCAGAACTTCCCACGATGTCATACGTCCCATGAGCGACGGGCTCATGAACGTCAGGTCGAGGACTGATGATGAACCTCCCTCCCGGGACCGAGTGTCGTGCCGGTAATAGGTGATAACCCCCGTCTCGTTCGCGAGCACTAATCCCAATGCCTCCATGGCATCAGCGAGTATTACCCCCCGTCTATCACGCGGCCCCCCGCTCCAAGTCGGTTCCTTGGAGTTGAAATCTCCCGCGATTATAACTGGGCCCCCCCATTGCCTCACATCCTCTTCTAGGTCGTGGAGCTCGTCTTCAAATTCGTGCGTCTTAAGCGACGGCGAGTAGTAGCAGCTGTATACAGCTGTGCCCCCTATGGTCTTTCGAGCATAACCGCGGCCACTAACAGCTGGTTCAGTCTCGCGGATCGCGGGATTCGTGATCTGAATTACAGCGGTCCCCCAGTGATCGAATGTGGAACGGGAAAGTTCGCGCTTCCGAGGCGGTTCGGAGATGATCAGAACATCGATACCCCCTTCTTTGGCGGCAGTGTGTAGGAGGTCACAAGCTTCCCCGCTTCTCCTGAGGTTGGCTTGGATAAAGTTAGCCATTTCTTCCCCCCCTGCGTCTATATGTCGCCCTCGCGTTTTGGTAGGCTGTGCAGTTGCTGGAGCCCGACCTGTGGTCAGATCTGGTTCCGATAGCCACGCAGCTGAGGCATTTTGGTTTCTCTTTACAGGTAGCGGCGAGGTGTCCTGGTTCACCGCACTGGAAGCAGAGTTTCGGTTGACGTTCCTCTGCCATCTCTTTTTTGCAGCCTGAGGCCTTGTGGCCATACTCTAGGCAGTTATAGCAGCGTGGGATGCCTCCCTTCTTGCGGATTCTCACTCTGATCCATCCCACCTTGGGTTCTTTCCAGTCCGGGAGGCGGTGAGCGAGCCTCGCTGGGATGGACACAACCGCTGTTTGGGTGCCTCGGGAGCCGTTTCGCAGGCTCTTAACTATTATGGCTCCATCCTCGTTTTCTGGTAGGGCCTTCGCGAGGTCCTTCTGCACTTTAGTTTTGTCGACATCGTAGTCGACTCCGAGAACCTCGAGGGTCATGCTATTTGCGAGGCAGTGGACGGCCCCTTCTTGCCCGACGACTGGTGTCAGAGCCGCTTTGATGGCTGCAGCGTCGGTGCCCTTCCTCAGTTCAATGAGGATTTGTCCTTCCTGTGTTTTGCGGATGCCCGTGACTTTAGAGCCCACTTCTTCATTAAGGTCATCCGTCTTTATCTTGCGCAGCATATCTGCGTAGCTTAACCCACCTTGGTTTGCCGTGACGAGAACGGCGTCGGATTTCGCTCTTCTTGGCTTCATCTTTGCCTTCTTTCCAGCGGTGTCACTTGATCGACCGCTTTTCTTTGCCCTCTTCGTATTTCTCTTAGAGACCACTTCCTGCCAAGGCCCGTCCTGCTTGGGCCTATTAGGAGTCGATGTCGAGCGCGGTGTTTCGAGGGCTCCCGATGGATGTCCGCGTCGCGTCCTCTTCGTTCTCTCTCTCTCTCTCTCTCTCTCTCTCTCTCTCTCTCTCTCTCTCTCTCTCTCTCTGACGGTAAGTGTTCCCACACGCATCTAACATCGCTCCGTGTTCGAACATCAATTTAACCATCAAAATGTCGTCCCGAGTGGCACTTTCTTGCAGATTGGACTTCCTCCTGCAGGCTCATACCACTGGAGCATCACTGCATGGCTCCTGCTAGAGCCTGGGAGGAATAATTCCAATTCTGCACCTCCAACAACAACATCGAGCTGGCAGTGCTTGGCGCCGAATGTGAGCTTCCTGCGCATGCTCGGAGGTCGTCTGCTACGCTAGCCTGCCTCGCTATCTTGCTGCCTGCTGCACGATGTGCGACAACATCTGCTGTGTCAGCAACAACACCTTACGTGCAGGCAGCAGAGTATGCGACATCTGTAAAGAATCAGCACATGTCAAGTGCTCGAGAACATCCAGACGAGCAGTGTCATGCGAAAGATGTCTGCAGGTGAGCGAGACTCCAGCCGCAAAATTAACATCAAGTGCGACGAAGCAGACGACTTCGACTTCCCGCCTCAGTACGCAAACAGCCCGAGAGAGAGAGAGAGAGAGAGAGAGAGAGAGAGAGAGAGAGAGAGAGAGAGAGAGAGAGAGAGAGAGAGAGAGGGAGAGAGAGAGAGAGAGAGAGAGACGGCTTACGTATTGGCGAGTACTCCGCCCATCCACTTGCTCGTCGCGGAGCGAGTGAGGATTTGGGACCGCCAGGAAGTGATCGGAGCCGAACGAGTACTCACTCCGACGATGAAGGAGATCATCCGCGACAACGAGAAGGAAACCACCCTTGAGCATTGGCAAACTGAGTGGGATTCGCCATTTGCGAACGGCAGATGGACGCACCGGCTGATCCGTGACGTAGCCAAGTGGGCGGAACGCACCCACGGAGAGATGGACTACTGGACGATGCAGGCACTCAGCGATCGTGGTTGCTTCGGTTCCTATCTAACCAGGTTCAAGAAGAGGACGACCCCAGCATGTCAGTCATGCGGGGACGAATGGGATGACGCCGAACATGCCCTGTTCAAGTGCAGCGATACCCGGAGAGAGCGCGCCGAGCTGGATGAATGGCTGGGTGCTCAACTAACACCTGAGAATCTCGTCCCGTACTTACTCTGCAACCAGGAGACATGGGATAGACTCACCGGATGCATCAAGCTGGTGATGACCCACAAAGAGGAGAAAGAGAGGGAAGTAAGGCGCCTCGAAGCAGGCGAATTACAGTGACTCTGCCGATTGAAACAGAAGAGGCCCAAATGATTCCAGGAGGAATCTGATGGACTGAAGAGGGAAGAAAGAAGAAAGAAGAGAGAAGAAAGAAGAAAGAGAGGGAACAATGAAGAGTGAAGATAGAAGATGCCGACAAGTGGCCGAAGAGAGAAGATGGAGAAGAGGAACGCTCGCAATCGAGCGCGAGACATGCCGCTCATCCTGAAGTAATGCTCACGTGGTTCCGGGATGAGATGGTAGATACAGGTGGATCTCCTTCTTGATTGCCCAATGCCCTAGGTATCGGACATCGAGGGGAGAGGGATATTACACGGCCGGGCCCACCTCTCGGTGGACCCCACCCAAACCCGTGTCCCGCCTGGTATGGCCTGCGTGCGCTATGCGTAGTCCGCGTAAACTGAACCAGTCCGGTGTCTGGGGACGGATCCGAGGGATCCTGAGGCAGATTTTGCCCTCTAACCACCTTAAAAAAAAAAAAAAAAAAAAAAAAAAGAGAGAGAGAGAGAGAGAGAGAAGGAGAAAACGAGCCCACCAAGACGTGTGAGTAATCAGCCGTTCTCACACATGCGGCTCAGCTTGCGTGGCGCGTCGGGAAAGTCTCCCCTCGCCCCGCAACATACCACCACGGGCAGCAGCGCTGAGCTCCCCACCACCATTGCCTCTGAAGCCATTGAGAGTCGACAGCTCGCTCTAGCGGGGGGTATTCCGCCAGCTACTGCTTCGCCTCCGGTAAGTGGCGCCACCATCCACGCGTCCAGCAGAACAGAGCCCGCGAACATTCGGAAGCAGCAAGGTGATGCGCGGCTCACTGTTGCTTCTCCATCGCTGCTCAGTGCACCACACCTGGATCACCCCGTCGGATCGGTGGAAAGCAATAGCCTCAACATCTCGGATCAACCTGCAGCAACAACTACGTCGCCGTCGTCAAACTCTCCGGAACCAAAGTGGGTATATATACGGGAGAGTACTCTGGACCTATTCTACAACCAAAATGCCTTGCTTCAGAACCAGCTTGACAAAATGAAATCCCTCGTGATCCGTCAAAACGTTGCCACTACCTCTCCATCTTGCACACCAGCAGTGAGTGAGGTGGATGATCGATTGTTGGCACGTGTATCTTCTCTCGAGGGACTTATAGAGAAGCAAAGCTCCCAGCTGTAGGAGCTTCGTTCGGATCGACAGCTTCTTCTGGAGCAAAATTCCACCATGGCAGGCCAAATTTCTACCTTAACGGAGCTATTGTCAGGCTTCCAGAGTACTCTGCAGAATAGTAAATTTCGTAATGATGAGAATAGTAATGCTGAATCGACAGATCAATCCTCGATTCCTAACAATGCCCCTAGGATGGACGAGTCCCCCCACCCATACGTTCGGAAGCAAGGGCAGGGACTAGGCAATGACGGACTTGAGCGCTGTAGACTGATTATTAATGGTGTATTAACAGAAGATTCTAAGGCCTCACTAGCACAGATATCTGATATTTCTCATGCAGTGCTCAAGTCTATTCTCCCCTCATTGGAGAGGGCAGACATTGTTGATGTCCGTGTTCTGCAACCGGGGCGTGCGCCTGGGGAGAGGACTCCAATACGTAATCGTGACTCGGTTCTATCTTCCCGAGCCTCAGCTGCCATCACGCGCAAATTACCATCATGTGTAGTCCAACTCTCCAGTAGTCGACTAGTCGGGATAGTGATTCGGGCTAAACGTTCAATCACCAATAATTATTTCACGGCCAACAATATCCAGCCTGACTTACTCGACCCGGATACGAAAGCTCATGTGCCAGACCGTAAAATCTTTATAAATGAGATGCTCTACCGTGAATAATACAAAGACTTTATACGTTTAAGGTCGGTTGCACGCGCTTTGGGTCTTGAATACGTCTGGCACAGTGATGGGCGTTTCTGGGTTAGACGGAAAAATGGTGAGCGAGCGCATACTTTCGAATCCCTTGCTGATCTGCAGGTCATTCAAACGACCTGTCGGAGTGGTCCGGAACGCACCTGTGCGTTCTCTAATAACACCCAGAGCTCCACCATCGTTCCGGAGCAAAATAAAGTTCCGGCAACAGAATCAGCAAGGACTCCCTGACTGGATACGGCTGCTGAAGAGCGATGAGAGAGGGGTAATTCTTGAAAAGCGGGATTTATCAACCTTAACTCCCTGACAGATAAGATTGAGCATCTACGCTTGCTCGTCGCTAACGATCCCTCCTATCATCTATTTGGGGTGGCCGAGTTGAAGCTAGATGAGTTTGTGGATGACAGTATCGTTCAAATTCCAGGTTTTTCGTTGTTGCGACAAGATCGCAACAGAGAGGGTGGAGGAGTTGCCTTGTATGTGCGCAATGGCTTCAAAATTGAGTAGTTGGTTTCGTCAAATACTTTTGGGCCGCGGAAACCTGGCGTGCCCGAATTCCTTTTTTGTAGCGTGCAGCAAGGCAGCTCACCCCCAATATTAGTCGCGGTAATCTATAGACCCCCTAAAATTGCCATGCAGAAGGATGATGGGCTGTTTGGCTCGTTACGCCTGCTGTGTGGTGATTACAGTCACGAAATCATTATGGGTGATTTGATCGCTGACTTGTTCCATACTGCTCATCCCAACACCAAGACACTGACTGCACTGACAGAAGGACTAGCCTTGCAGATAGTGCAGCATGGCCCGACTCATCAACACAACCCAAATGTATCTCATACATTGATTGATCACATCTACGTAGATGACAACGACACCATTACTGACATTCACAACAGACACCTGCCCAGTATCGGTGGGCACTCGGTCATTTACGTCACCATCAACGTCTTCACCCCTACTCCGCCAGAAAATTCCTTCAAGTATAGGAATTTTCGTAACATCACTCCGGAGATATTGAATGACCGTCTGCTCCGCTGTGACTGGACAGCTCTTGAAAATGCCGAAACCAGTTTGGAAGACGCGATTCACTGCTTGAATGGAAATTTAAAGATTGTTTTAGATGATTTAGCACCAGAAGAAACTATAAACTCGCGTAAAAATGATGCTATTTGGATTGGTCCTCAGTTAAGGATGCTCATGAATAAGCGGAACGCGACGCGCAGGCACTGGGAGTGCATGCAACGCAACCAGCACAAGTGTCCTGAGCTTCAAAATGAGTACTTTCGACTTAGCGAAGAGGTTGATCTGCGCATTGAGCAAGAGCGTAATTCCTCCCTCCAAAACCATCTTTCAGACGCTCTTGATCAGAACAAGAATGTTTGGAAGGAGATGCGCAATCTCGGCGTCTTGCCAAAGAGCAAAGAGGAAGAACTTCACGGTTTCACACCGGATGAGTTGAACGCTCACTTTGCGGGGGTTTCCGTTTCGCCTCACGGAAATATCAATGAAGCGATTAGGACGATATTAACTCTATACCGGACGAGGGGCTTAAATTTAAGCCCACAAATTTCAATGATGTAGTCCTTGCTATGCAACATTTCTTCTCGCAGGCCCGCGGGGTGGATGGGATCCCCCAGAGCGTGATCGCGAAGGCTCTTCCGGCATTTGGTGATCTTATTATACATATTTTCAATTCCTTTTTTTCTCATAACGTTTTTCCCGAAGCTTGGAAGCAAGCGCAGCTGATTGCATTGAAGAAGACTGCAGCTTCATCAACGGTCTCGGACTTTCGTCCCTTAGCGCTGCTGTGCTTCCTTTCCAAGATTCTGGAGAAAATTGCACATGACCAAATCACGGAGTATTTAAAAGTAGAGAAACTTCTTTATCGCTTCCAGACTGGTTTCAGGCAATACCATAGCACCCAGACAGCTTTACTAAAGTTGACGGATGACATCAGAGTAGGCACTGATAGGAAGAAGATCACCTTACTCCTACTATTCGACTTAAGCAAAGCTTTCGACACAATAACACCGTCAAAGCTGTTGAGGGAGCTCCGAAACCTTGGATTCTCAAGATCGTGACTCATGTGGATGAAATCATACTTACAAGGCCGCACCCAAATAGTCACTTCAAAATCTGGTAGTTCTTATTGGCTCGAAACCAATCTGGGTGTTCCACAGGGATCCGTTCTCGGGCCTTCACTCTTCAGCTTATATGTTAATGACTTACCTGGTTTGCTAGACGGAAAGTCGGTATATCATCTATTCTATGCGGATGATTTTCAAATTTATCTCCAAGTCGAGAAAACTAAGATCAAGGAAGGCATCACTCGGCTGGGAGAAGTAGGACGACTGATTGCTGAATGGGCCAGAAGTTCCGGCCTGCGTCTCAACGCTGGCAAGACAAAGGCAATCTTTCTCAGCTCTGAGAGGAACATCAAAGAGTTGAAAAGAATGGACTTGCCAGGGGTTGAGATACAGGAAGGAACGTTCATTCCGTTCAGCGATACGGTCGTGAGTCTTGTTGTTACACTTGATAGTGAACTGACGTGGAAGCCGCACATCGACCAAGTAACTGAGAAAGTGAACAGAGCCTTTCACGGATTGCGGTTCTTTAGGGCGTGTATCACCAGACCTCTCCGAATTCGCCTAGTCGAGTCATTAGTTCAACCGCATTTAGATTATTGCACAGTCGTGTACCTCGACGCTACGGACGAACCTCGGCAACGGATACAGTGACTGAGCAATTCATGTGTGAGGTACATTTTTGATCTTAGGAGAGACGAGCACATCACCCCGTTTAGGGAACGTTTGGTTTGGTTACGTACTGATTCGCGGAGAATGTATCTACATACATTCTCCGCGAACCTATTAGTACACTCAGTTATATATCGATTTGTCACAGTAATAAACGTTCACAACCGTGATTTGAGCGAAATTCATGTCTTGGTATCGACTTTTTCAGTTTAAATACGCATTTTCCAGCTACCTTTCGATGAAACCTCATAACATCTGAAATTCAAATTCTAGCTTCTCTGCATTGCTTTTCGCTATACAAATGATGGGAACGATTAGTTTTGGATGTTATCTACCGTATCTAATCGTAATATGCATCAATTTATGCGTTTTTTGACTCTACTTTTCGAAATTCTGGAGTTGACTTTTTCGAACGATTTTACTGAAAAATCGGCCGTTTTTTCGACCTTGGGCTAGGTGTGGGGTTCAAAATGACTCTGTACGTGTTTGACTGGGTACCTGTGCGTGTAGTGAAGGTGGCCCGCTGTGTTTTGTGCTGAGTTTCGGCGATCTGTGGCGCGGGTGATGTGTCTCGCGGTGAAAAGTGGTCTTGGCGGGTGTGATTTGGGTGCACTGCGGTGCAAGTTATAGCTCCGGAACAAAACGTCCGATCGAGCTGAAATTTAAAAGGGGTGGACTTTGATCACTAAGGATGCTGGTCCGATGAAAGTTTTTGGGAAATTTTGGAAATTCGGGGGAAGAATTTCTCAGTTTTGCGGGTCGGTCGTAAATCGATCCGAGTGACTGACTGTTTACTTTTTGAGCTGATCTCGCACAGTAGCTCTCTTGTCGAGATTGTACGGGATCAGTCATTGTATTTGGCCTCCAAGGGAGTATTATATACTCTTCTTGGATTTGCTGGCTATGGTATATGGCAGTGTTGCCGTTCTTTTGCTGACATTCTCTCCTGGCCGATAACAAAATCAGCTGTTTGGTACTTTGAGACTAAGTATGTCTCCAAGATGCAGAGCTACAGCTCAGTCCTAGCTCTGGATGTCGAATAAGCATCGGCAGTGCCGATCTGGCTGCCACTTTGAGTAGGTTTTTGTCACCTTGCTAAGTGGTATTTTTCGATTTTCTCTGGTTCTGTTCAGTTTGTGAGCGTGTTCGTGGCGGGTGTGATTGTGTTTAATGTGTACTGTGTTCTGTGTCTTGTCTTTGATGAGTGTGGTTGCTGTTCATGCTACCCTGCTGAGCCTTGACTAGCCCAACGAGTGGAGCTTTGGTACGCGATTCGGGTCCACTCTCTGGACCGTGTTCATATGACTGCGGCTAGATTGTGGCCGCGGAACGCGACCTGGCCTTGTCAGCTTCCTGTGCCGCACCTTGGCCAGTTATCGTTCAACGAAATATGAACTTTACCTGATGCAGATGTTTTCCTACGAGGTGTTTCACGTATGGTGGTGAGTCGTTTGATCGTATCATTGTGTGCAACTTGTGTGACGTGTGTGTGTTATGTTGTGTCTAAATTTTTTCCACCTATCTTTCGAACCATTTGATTTGCCATATTGGCTCATCCGTATTCTAACTGTTCTCAACAATATATTTCGTAATTTTTCGTCAAAACTGGCCCTTCTGGCCTTTAATCTTGAAATATTTTACTCTGAATCTTTAGAAAGCTTCGAATTTCCATGTGATTTCTCACTAAACTATTAACGGCGGTGTAGAGCAAAAAAATATAAATGAGTTTGATTTCGAGTTAATTGGTACACGCAATTTCTACTTTACTACTATAAATACCGTTGGGGTGAGATGATGATCTTCCGTGAAGATCTTCATTGAGGATCTTCGTTCTTGAACTGTTGCTCGCTAATTTGTCAATTCTCGTACGATTCGACGGTAAGCGTTGTGATCGCTTATGCGCGCTGTTGGCTGTGTGCTCGTCGTCCGCTGCGGTCCGACGGCACGCGTACTGACCTGTGAGTGCTGGTGTGGAGCTGAGTCATCTGATCGTTTGGAGTACTGTAAGCCCTGCATATTCTCGGACTAAACAGATTGAGAAACAGAATTGTTAATCAAACAGCATACATATCAATTTTGAAACTCTCTTTTTTTCGAGTTGACCGTTTGGAAATTTTGAATGGCTTCATGTTTACTCTAGTGAATTCAATGAAAGAAGGAAATATGAATAACACTATGGTGAACTTGATATCTCGTTGAGACGTTGTATTTCCTCCATGAAGTCCAGCTATGTGGATGCAGGCTGCTCTGCGATGAGGTCGTCCACGTCCATCCGCTGCTTTATGTTAGCTTCCATGTGATGGATATTGACGGCCACGCGCCAGATAGATGTACCTACTCCTTCTATAATATTTTCTGTGAAATTTTAATCATGACTTTAGTAATATGTTCTGCAAAGATGGAGCTTCAAAATTTGTTCAGATACAAGAGTCCAATTCTTGTTGAATTACACATAGTATTTATGAGTGGTTCGTCCCTGGGCCGGAGTATTTCACCAAGGCTGGTGACGAGTCACTGTACATTTTCATCTCTAATTCGAGCAAATAATTATTCATATTTTTTTAAGATGAAACTGCTACCGAACAATTGTCACTGTAGTACTGGGTAAGCTAAGGAATTTCTCGACGCCTCGTGCCTGGGCCGGAGTTTTCGATGGCTACGCACGAGTGCATTGCAAGATTCTTACAATTCTAGTTCTTATTCAATTCTCGTATGTCGAGAAAACTACGGAAACATAACAAATTTCTATCGGCGAAGTAATCTACTCTCACACTGCTGATATGCTACGAGCCTTATGGAATTTGCGATTTTGATTGAAAATAATCATTGCTAGTTCTAGATGAAGACTGACATGTTTTTATTATAAACTTGAAAATTCTATCACTAGACGTATGCTCATATCTTTTCTAATACGAATCATCTTTGCGAGCTTCATTAACAATATTCCCAAATTTTCTCAAATTCTCTGAGATTGAAAGAGGAGATAGCTAGACTATTTGGATTCTCTTGGAATCACGCAATACTCCTTTGCAAGTCCGTGGAGAGGTAGGAGCTCCTCTCAATGGCAGATAGCCATGGTGGTTTTTCACGAGGCGGCCGGTTCTTGAGGTGAATGTACCCACTATTCTGTGACTCGAGGCAATTTCGAATATTTTCGATTAAGGTCTGAAACACAGTGAGCTTTTGTACGATCTGTATTGCACATCTCGTTTCTATCAATACTCGGCCAATCTTCAGGGCAATCGCG
Source organism: Eretmocerus hayati (assembly GCA_029851415.1). Taxonomy (NCBI): domain Eukaryota; kingdom Metazoa; phylum Arthropoda; class Insecta; order Hymenoptera; family Aphelinidae; genus Eretmocerus; species Eretmocerus hayati. The sequence goes on from CM056744.1 coordinate 49,652,369, forward strand.
AGCAAATTATCTTGCAATTTGGTCTTGTCTTTCTGCTCTCTATTCTCACACATTCTGCTTTTACGCATTTTTTGCTGACTGTAGTTCAACATGACTTTCTCGCTAGCTAATCCTGCTGATTGCTCATACGTCGCTCGGACTTGCCAGTCCTCTTGGATTTCGCTCATCCTCGTGACCGTGCTCGGACATTTATCGACTCGAGTTTCCAAAAGTATAGTTTGAATTTCGCTCGCGCTCGTCAGCATTGTTACACCTTTTCCGACTCGAGACATATGTGACTCCTCAAATTTTTCGTTGCAACTCAAATTATTCTCAGAAGGAACCACGTCAACTCGGATGTTCTCAGTCACCGGTTGTATTTCAACACTATCATCATGAGCTAGACTGGTTTTCTCATGAAAATTCACGAACTCAGAGCAGGATAGCGAGTCATCTTTCGAATTCTCTGGGAACTCAATGCAGAAATTTTCATGCACACTTCTGTAATCAACATTGACCATTATTGCCTCTTCAACAAAAGGGGCCTGATATTGAACTGCGATATGTAAAGGCGTTCCAAAAACTACTCGGCAATGCTCATCTCTTGGTTTGTCAACAATAATTTTTTGTATTCCCTCAAATTCAACTTTTTCATTCGGAATAGTTGCCTTCGAATGAATCACTCGAAATTTCTGAGACTCGTTGCAATATGAATATCCTTCACATATGGATTTTATCTCGTCCTTGACATGAAATATGTGATTTTGATCTGTACGACCTGAAAAATATCGACAATTTGCGCCTTGCTCTCGTGAATTTTGTTCAGCCTCAACGGTTTTTGACTCCATATTAACTTCATTTTTGTGGAAAATTAGTGCATTGCCATAATTATTCTGATGTGAATTCATATTCTCATAACGTCCGCGATCAACTCGTTCATTCGAGCAATCATACACAATGTTAAACTCATCGCTCGCATACTTTCGAGCCAAAATTTTAGCATCATTCCAAGTTTTTGGGCAGCGTATTTGTATTAGCCACGCCGGATGTGGACGCATTTTTTTTCAGATATTTGTCGATCGTAATGTAATCGACGCCACCATTGAATGATTCTTCCTCTGCTGGGGTTCGAATCCTCTCAGTAATGGAAGCATATTGTGCTAAATGATGAAATTCATCCAATCTCTTGTCGAAATGAAGTAGCGTCCTTCTCGGCTGTCTACGAAAATATTTAATTTGATTCAAACTGTCATTTAAAGCAGGCAGCTCTTCGGATTGGATGCAAACATCCATCAAGAATGCATGCACCGTTGAGTACTGTACCATAAGCGATTTGAAAATATCTTTTGCTCTGCTTCTTAAGTTATCAGAAATTGCTCGTAGTACCATTTGATGGTTTTCCCATCCACAGTTTTTCGAAATTTGCCGGACATTGGAATAAAATGACCCAATCTGGTCCAGAAAGCCGTCAAAATTTATAAATTGATTGTAGTACGAAGCACAGTATTCTTCCATTTTTCCAAATTTTGGGATTCGCAATCTTGTTTTGAGGAACTTAGCTCACACAATTTGATTGGAAAATGAGATTGCATCTCAACTAGCAATCTTTTGATGATATAATCAATTGAACGTGCCTTGGATTTTGTCATATCAGTTGACGACTACTAATGAAAACACAATCATATGGTCACAGCAGAGTAATTTCATCGGTCCTGTGCCATTATTATTGACTCGAAGTCATACACAATAAATTCAGTCGTCTTATTCAACATCAAATCAGACACGCTTATTTCATCACATGAGTGAGTGCGATGGAGTCGCACATAATATTATACAAATTCTTCTAATCAAATGGTTCACTTAACAAGACTTATTTACTTCCTACAATTACTGGCTCTCCCGGCTTTCAGGTAAAAATTCGACTACGGCAATATATGCACGAAAAATCATGGCTTATTCAAAAATTCAAATTCTGCAGAGATCATGCTTATAATTTGGCATCAGTACTTTACTCGTTCTGGTGCTGGATCTGCTTGCTGCAAAGAGTTCCTGTGCCGTGGCTGGTCAACCTCGAATTTTCAAAGTCCATTGCGGGTTGATTGGTGTCCACGGAGACGGCCAGTATAGCCATCTCCGGGCACTGGTGGTGATCCAGATGTCTCATTGCGGATTGGCAGGATGTGATGAGGCAGCTCGCGTGATGGTGGAGGACCAGTGGGCTGGGCTGGGCACTCGCTGTTGTTTCATTTTTCTCGTTTCTTGTGGATTCTACTTGGCTGGATTATGTTCTCCTCAACTCCTTATCTTCTCTCTTGGTCACTTCTGATTTCTCACGACATTCTCGCAAAATTGCAGAATCCGAAAAATTTTTGGAAGAAAATTTTTCTAACTTTTTGAAAAAAAAAATTCAACTCGCGGGAAACTACCCCACCTAGCACCAAAAAGGGGATGTAACGTGGTGAGGGTTCTAGGTTCCAGAGAAAACACGAGTTGAGTGAATGATAGGTGACTTAATGTATGAGAGTTCAATAGTTGAGAGAGAGTGTGTGAATAGTTAAGTTGGTCAGAGCGGTCTGTCCGCGGCGTGGCCCGTCGTCCGCGACGATGGGTCCGTGACGCGAAATCGCACTCGGTGGGGAAACGGGCGATTGTCCGACAGAAACGCTGACGGTGCGCCTGGTGCATTGTCAGGTGACGGGGAGAGGCGCGGGTCGGAGGCTCGAGACTCACCACGTCACATTACCAAGACTTTGGGGGAGCAAGATAAGAGGACTGATGCACTGGAAAATGAAAACCAGTATCTACGCAATGAGGTTGAGCAGTTGAAAGTATTACGTACTGATGGATTACCTAGTACGGAGTTGAAAGTTGTAGGCATCCCTAAATCTTGCAAAATCCCTTTGAATGCGCTCACTCGCGCTATTTTCAGTCTTGAAAATTGAGTCATATTGTAGTGATGTGGTAGAAACTCGCGAATTGGAGTCACGCAATGACAATTCGACTGCTAATCACCCTGTAACTTCAAATAACCGCGATGACACCTATTTGTATATCATTCAATTCAAATCAACTGCTTTTCGTGATCTGGTGATAAAATAAAGCGTGATTTTGGTGAATTGAAGTATGGTGATTTTGTACCTAATAGTATTGAAAATGAGTCCAAAAGTAAGGTAAATTTGTTAGAAATGCTCCCCCATGTCGTTCATGATCTGCATATATTGGCTAAGGAGCGTGCTGAACAGTTTAATTATAAGTATGTGTGGGCTCGAAACGACTCTGTGTATGTGCGCAAAGAAGATGGCAGCAATAGAATTGCAATCGTGACAGAAGCCGATCTCGAGAAAATAGCATAACTTCCTTCTCGTGTAGCGTCGCTTGAAAATAGATCAGTACTTGCGTCCATCAGAGTTGCTCAACTTGATGTCAGCTCCTTGAATGAACACTTGAGTGAAATCTCGTTATTTCTACATGATCATCAAATTGATATTCAAATTTTGTCCGAAACTTGGCTGACTCCTAATCACGCAGATGCACTTTTCTCGATACCTGATTATTCATTTGTTCGCAATGATCGTGGCCTGCGATCTTCTACGGGTAAGCGTGAATTTGTTCAGGGTGGTGGAGTCGCTATATATTTACGGAATGGTCTAAGCTATCGTGTGTTCCAGTCATCAAGAATTTCAAGTATTAAAGAGACAGAATTTTTGTTCGTTGATGTTCAAACCCCAGGGAACCGGAAATTCCTAGTTGCATCTATTTACAGACGACCGAAAGGGCATGTTTTAACAAATTTTTCTGCTGAATTTGAAAAACTTGCAGTGTCATACAGCAATGTAATCTTGGCGGGGGATTTAAACTCGGACTTATAAGTACATGACTATTACTCCACACATTTGCGTGACCTGATTCATGAGAAGTTATTATATTGTATCCCTTTTGGCCCCGCGCACCATCTCGAGCACAGTGATACATGTATTGACGTCATATTAACTGACTGTGCTGAGAAAATTGTCAATCACTTCAAATCAGATGTCCCATTCATCAATGGTCACGATTTCCTCGTAGTTGAATACAAATTTCCCGCGATTGTCAGGAAATGTAAAACTATCACTTCACGTGATTATCGGAAATTCGACCCTGCGTTGTTCAGTGCGCAGTTTGAGTTAGCTATGTGCGAGGAGTCGGTCTGTAAATTGTGTTGATGTAAATGAGTCACTAGAAAAGTTCAGGAATATTGCAATAGGTCTGCTTGATCGAATGGCCCCTGTCACAACGCGATCTGTTCGCGAGCGTTCGAATCCGTGGGTGACACCCGAACTGCGACGGGAAGGTCAGGAACGTGACAAAATTCACTTACAAGCAAAGAGATCAGATGAACCTAGAATATGGGCTCAGTATAAGCTTCTCCGAAAACAGCACAAGTATAATATGAGGGGAGCTAAAAATGATTACTGCCTTAAGTCCTCATCAGAAACTACTGGAAAATCGGGCTACTGGAATGTTTTACGAAAACTTGGCTTATTTCGGGACACAAACAAGTCTCCCCTTGAGTATTTCTCCGCGCAAGAATTGAATCAATTCTACTCTGAAATATCCAGCCGGCACCCAATTTCCCCCTTGAGTTCTTGTTGTCAATTATTGGAAGTGGTAGCGAGTGCGAGTTCCCCATATTCTCTTTGAAGCATGTTGATGGTCTACAAGTATATGAGGCGATGTTGAGCTGTCTACCGAAATCTAGAGGGCAGAAATGTGATGAGTTGTCCCTTCGGAATTTTGAGTCTGTACTATCTTCATTTGTTCCTTATTTCGTCAATCTGTTCAATTCATCAATTGAAACCTGTCAGTACCCTGAAGCTTGGAAAAAGTCACTGATTATCCCTTTGAGTAAAATTCCTCGCCCTAAGTCACCATCTGATACGAGGCCCATTTCAAACTTACGTCACTTTGCCAAAGTCTTCGATACCTTGGTAACTGGGCAGCTAGTCGAGCATCTCGAGCAACATCGAATTCTGTCCGATTTTCAATCGGGATTCCGTGCTAATTTCAGCACGCAAACTGCTCTACTGGAATTCCAGAAGACATTCGCCTAGGAATTGAGAATGGTTTAGTTACACTTGAAATTCTGTTTGACTTCAAAACCGCTTTTAAAAGTGTCGATCATGAACTATTGTTGCGCAGGATGAAAGAGTTGAATTTTTCTAATGAAACAATCAAGTGGTTCCATTCTTACTTAAGTGGCAGACTTCAATCGGTTATTGACGAGGATGGTAATACCTCAGAGTTTGAACCTAGTTCTTCAGGATTCCCGCAAGGCTCTAACCCAGGTCCTATTATTTTTCCCATATTCATTGATCCGATCATCCGAATTTTGCGTCATTGCAAAGGTATGCTTTTTGCTGATGATCTTCAAATATATATTCAAGGGAGACCTTCCAAATTGCCTGAGATGATTGTGAAGCTTGATGATGATTCTTCTTGTATAGTAGAATGGGCCCAAGAATTCAAACTTACTTGGAATATTCCAAAGACGAAAGGAATCTTGACTGCCTTAGTTCAGTATCACATGAGGATTGATGTTCATAGCCTACCACCTATCAGTGTTAATGGACACACAATACCATTACTGGAATCGGTGAAGAACCTAGGAGTAATCTTCTCCAGAGATCTTTGATGGAATGCTCATAAGTCAAGTATTTGCTCCAAAGTGCATGGAGTATTACATAGATTGCGTCGTCGTGGGAATTTCTTGACAACAGAAGTGAAAAAGTTGCTTGTGAGTGCCTTGATCATGCCTCACATCGATTACGCTTGCCTAGTGTACTATGACCTATCCGCCTTTTTGGTTACAGAGTTGCAACGCCTTCTCAATACTTGTCTCCGGTTCATCTTTCGTTGTCGTCGCGATTCAGCCTTGCAACCATATTATGATCGTCTACAGTGGTTACCTTGACAACGTCGGCGTGAGTACTTTCTGAGCGTTCAGACCTATGAAGTCTTCTCTACTGCGACACCACCTTACTTAATTAATCCATTCAAACCTCTTGATGAGCAAGTTCGTCGATCCCAGATAAAATCAATCTACACGCATATTGGTCCCGCTGATTCGGACGACCGCATATGAAAACGCGTTTTCACACGTAGCAACCAAATTGTGGGAAACTATTCCTGTGAGCATCCGCTTTAAGGCTCCTTTCGAGGAATTCGAAAGAGCTGTGTCTATATATATGCACGAGAAGGAAGTCTGAGTCATTGTATACTGTGTCGCCACGAATGCCTTGAATGAAATTTCTGTTGTGAAATCACTGTTTTTACCTGTTTTTCACTTGTTTTTTACTTATTTAGATTGCAGCCTGAAGTTTTATGTACGAGAATGCGAGGGTGTTAGAATTATCTAGTTTATAACCATTAAGTATTGGAACATATTATTTATTTGAAATCGTATTTTTAAGAATTAGAAATTAGTTTATAGTATTGTCAGAATATGTATCATTGCCCTACGGTCCGCTGTGACCACGGCATAATAAACCGTTATTCAATCAATCAGTCAATCTCTTGCGCTTCATCTTTGGCAATATCTCCTGGCGCGACCATACCACTCCCTATCGGAAACAACTAGGATGGCTATCTGTCGAGTCTCGTCGAGAGTACTTCTTGGCGAGTCAAACATTTCAAATACTGAAAAGTGGCACCCCTAGCTACTTGGCCTGTCACATTACTGAACTATGCAATACTACCTTACATAGATCAGAGCGATTACAAACGGGCGATTTGCTTATCAAAACTGCTCGCACAAGCACATATGAAAATTAATTCAGAATCGCAGCTGCTAAGTTCTGGAATAAGTTACCTCAAGTACTTTCATCTCTCCCTCGGGACGCAACATCAGTTGAAACATTCAAAAAGCATCTTCTAGCTCATCTGCACAGTCAAGATGAACTCGTCGAATTGTAACACACAGCTTGTCCATGTTCTCGTCGAAAGCGGTCCATACCAATCGTTAGATACTGCTGTTATTGCTATCTTTGCTTCATTACAGTCATCCCTTCTTATAGCCATGAGTTGATCAATGTACCTGTTACTGTTATTTAGTGTATAAGTACCAAATATATAGTGCATCAAGGAGTACAATCGCTGAGCCTATATCTGCCTATTCTATAGAATTTATGTATCCACTGTTTTTCGTTTTGCCCCATGGGACTCACTGTCCCCGGGCTAATAAATTTAAATCAATCAATCAATCAATCTCTGGCGCGGTGAGTGCTTCTACACACATTCAACGTCGCTCTGTGTTAGAATATCGTTTTAACCATCAAAACGTCGTCCCGAGTGGCACTTTTTTGCAGATTGGGCTTCCTCCTGCAGGCTCATACCACTGGAGTATTACTGCATGGCTCCTGATCGAGCCTGGGAGGGATAATTCCAATTCTGCAACTCCAACAACAACATCGAGTTGGCAGTGCTTGGCGCCGAAAGTGAGCTCTCGGCGCATGCTCGGAGGTCGTCTGCTCTGCTGGCCTGTCTCGCTGTCTCGCTGTCTGCTGCACGATGAATGACAACACCTGCTGTGCTTGCAACGGCACCTTACACACGGGCAGTAGAGAATGCAATATATGCGAAAGATCTGCACATGTCAAGTGCTCAAAGTTATCCCGAGGAGCAGTGACATGCACGAGCTGTGTGCAGGTGAGCAAAATTCCAACCGCAAAATTACCATCGAAAGCAGTGGAGCGGACGACTCCTGCCGCTCGTCTCAGCACGCAGATGGCCAGAGAGAGAGAGAAGGATAATACGAACTCGCAGAGACGTGTGAGTAACCAGCCCAACTCACACATGCGGCTCAGCACGCATGCTGCGTCTGGATTGTCTCCCCCCACTCCGCAATATACCAGCGTGCGACGTAGCGTGAAGCTCCCCACCACCAAGACCTCTCATTCCACCGGGAGTCCACAGCTCGCGCTAAGGGGGGTATTCCGCAAGCTGATGTCTCAACTCCATCACGTGGCGCCACCATCCACGACTCCAGCAAAGTAGAGCCCACGGATATTCAAAAGCAGCAAACACAAGAGCGGCTCACTACTGTATCCCAGTTGCTGCTCCCTACACCACCTGAGGACGGCCCTGCTGGGATGGAGGAGAGAAACAGCTCCAACATCTTGGAACATCCTTCAGCATCACCCACATCGACGCCGTTATCTTCTCCGGAGCCAAAATGGGTACTCATAGCACAGAGTACTCTGGACCTATTTTACGACCAATATGCCTTGCTCCAGAACCAGCTTGACGAAATAAAATCCCTCTTGAGTCGACGCAACGTTGCCATTCCCCCTCCATCTCTCACGCCAGCGGTGAAAGAGGTGGATGATTGCCTGTTGGCACGTGTATCTTCTCTCGCGGGACTTATAGAGAAGCAGAACTCCCAGCTGGAGGAACTCTGCTTGTATCGCCAGCTTCTTTTGGAGCAGAATTCCAATTTGAAGGGCCAGATTGTCACTCTTACTGAGCTGCTTGAAGGCGTTGAGAGTACTCTGCAAAATTATAATTTAAGAAATTATAAGAATTGCAATGCCGAATCGACACATCGATCCTTGATTCTTATATATCCACCTGGGATGAACGAGTCCCCCCATTCACATCATGGGAAGCAAGGACGGGGACATGGCAGTGATGGGCTTGAGCACTGTAAATTGATTGTTAATGGTGTTTTGAAAGAAAATTCTATGGCCTCACTGGCACGAATATCTGGTATTTCCTACGCAGTGCTCAAGTCCATCCTTCGCTCGCTGAAGAGGGCAGACATTGTTGATGTTCACGTCCTGCATCCAAGGCATGCGTCTGAAGAGAGGCCTCAAGCAAGTGATCGTGATTCGGAACCATCTTCTCGATTCGGATCGAGCCTCAGCTGCCGTCTCACGCTTCCTACCATCATGCGTAGTCCAACTCCCCAATAGCCATTTAGTCGGGAAAGTGATTCGGGCTAAACGTTCAATCGCCAATAATTATTTCACGGCTAATAACATCCAGCCTACTTGACTCAGATGCGAAAGCTCATGTGCCAAACCGTCAATTCATTATAAATGGAATGGTTCCCCGTGAGAAGTACAAGGAATGCACACGTTTGAGATCGGTTGCACGCGGTTCAGTCTAAGATACGTCTAGCACAGCGGTAGACGTTTTTGGGTCAGGCGGGAAAATGGTGAGCGAGCGCATACGTTCGAATCCATCGCTGATCTGCAGATCATTCAAACGGCCTGTCGAAGTATTCCAAACCGTACTTGTGCGTCCTCTAACAATACCCAGAGCTGCACAGGCGTTCCAGAGCAGAGCCGAATTCCGGCAGCAGAATCATCGGAGGCTCCTTGACTAAATACAGCTGCTCAGGAGCGATGAGGGGGTGGAGGTTTCTTAAAAGCGGGATTTATCAACCTTATTCCCCTAACAGATAAGATTGACCATCTACGCTTGCTCGTCGCCAACGATCTCTCCTATCATCTATTTGGGGTGGCCGAGTCGAAGCTAGATGAGTATGTGGATGACAGTCTCGTTCAGATTCCAGGTTTTTCGTTGTTGCGACAAAATCGCAACAGAGAGCGAGGAGGGGAGGCCTTGTATGTGCGCAATGACTTCAAAGTCGAGAAGTTAGTTTCGTCGAATACTTTTGGGCCGGGGAAACCTGGCGTGCCTGAATTTCTTCTCTGTAGCGTACAGCAAGGCAGCTCGCCCCCAATACTAGTCGCGGTGATCTATAGACCCCCAAAAATCGCCATGAAGAAGGATGATGGACTGTTTGGCTCGTTACGCCGGCTGTGTGGAGATGACAGTCACAAAATCATTATGGGTGATCTGAACGCTGACTTGTTGGATCCTGCTCATCCCGAAACCAAGACACTGACTGCACTGACAGAAGAACTTGCCTTGCAGATAGTGTAGCATGGCCCGACTCATCAACACAACCCCAATGTATCTCATACATGGATTGATCACATTTATGTAGATGACAACGACACCATTACTGACTTTCAGAACAAACAACTGCCCAATTTCGGGGGGCACTCGGTCATTGACGTCACCATCAACGTCTTCACCCCTACTCCGCCAAAAAATTCCTTCAAGTATAGGGATTTTCGTAACATCACTCCGGAGATATTGAATGACCGTCTGCTTTGCTGTGACTGGACAGCTCTTGAAAATGCCGAAACCAGTTTGGAAGACGCAATTCACTGCTTGAATGGAAATTCGAGGATTGTTTTAGATGATTTACCACCAGAAAAAACTATAGACCCGCGTAAAAATGATGCTCCTTGGATTGGTCCTGAGTTAAGGATGCTCATAAATAAGCGAAACGCGACGCGCAGGCGCTGGGAGTGCATGCAACGCGACCAGCACAAGTATCCTGAGCTTCAAAATGAGTACTTTCGACTTAGCGAAGAGGTTGATCTGCGCATTGAGCAAGAGCGTAATTCCTCCCTCCAAAACCATCTTTCACACGCTCTTGATCAGAACAAGAACATCTAGAAGGAGATGCGCAATCTCGGCCTCTTGCCCAAGAGCAAAGAGGAAGAACTTCACGGTTTCACACCGGATGAGTTGAACGCTCACTTCGCGGGGGTTTCCCTTTCGCCTCACGAAAATATCAATGAAGCAATGGACGATATTAACTCTGCACCGGAGGAGGGGTTCAAATTTAAGCCCACAAATTTCAATGATGTAGTCTTTGCTATTGAACATTTCTCCTCGCAGGCCCGCGGGGTGGATGGGATCCCCCAGAGCGTGATCGCGAAGGCTCTTCCGGTAATTGGTGATCTTATTGTACATATTTTCGATTCCTCTTTCGCTTATAGCGTTTCTCTCGAGACTTGGGAGCAAGCGCAGCTGATTGCATTAAAGAAGACTGCAGCTCCATCAACGGTCTTCGACTTCCGTCCCATAGCGCTGCTGTGCTTCCCTTCCAAGGTTCTGGAAAAAATTGCACATGACCAAATCACGGAGTAATTGGAAGTAGAGAAACTTCTTGATCGCTTCCAGACTGGTTTTAGGCAATACCACAGCACCCAGACAGCTTCATTAAAGTTGACGGATGACATTAGAGTAGGCATTGATAGGAAGAAGATCACCTTACTCTTACTATTCGACTTCAGCAAAGCTTTCGACACAATGACACCTTCGAAGCTGTTGAGGAAGCTCCGGAACCTTGGATTCTCAAGATCGGCACTCCTGTGGATAAAATCATGCTCACAAGGCCGCACCCAAATATTCACTTCAAAATCCGGTAGTTCTGATTGGCTCGGAACCAATCTGGGTGTTCCACAGGGATCCGTTCTCGGGCCTTCACTCTCCAGCTTATATGTTAATGACTCACCTGGTTTGCTAGATGGAAAGTCGGTATATCATCTATTCTATGCGGATGATCTTCAAATTTATCTCCAAGTCAAGAAAACTAAGATCAAGGAAGGCATCACTCGGCTGGCGGAAGTAGGACGGCTAATTGCTGAATGGGCCAGAAGTTCCGGCCTGCGTCTCAATGTTGGCAAGACCAAGGCAATGTTCTTCAGCTCTGAGAGGAATATCGAAGATCTGAAGAGAATGGACTGGTCAGGGGTTGAGATACAGGAAGGAAAGTTCATTCCGTTCAGTGATACGGTCGTGAGCCTTGGTGTTACACTTGACAGTGAACTGACGTGGAAACCGCAGATTGACCAAGTAACCAAGAAAGTCAACAGAGCCCTATATGGTTTGCGGTTTTTTAGGGCGAGTATCACCAGACCTCTCCGAACTCGCCTAGTCGAGTCATTAGTTCAACCGCATTCAGATTATTGCACAGTCGTGTACCTCGACGCCACGGACGAACACCGGCAACGGATACAGCGACTGAGCAATTCTTGTGTGAGGTACATTTTTGATCTTAAGAGAGACGAGCACATCACCCCGTTTAGGGAGCGTTTGGGTTGGTTACGTACTGATTCGCGGAGAATGTACTTCGCAGCTCTCTTGATGCATAAGATCATGCACTTAGGAGAACCTGGCTACCTAGCTGCGACGTTTACCAGGCACCAATCTGAACGCCCCGCACGTGGTGATGCAGAAAAGTGGTTACTCAAGGTTCCCAATATGAGACTTGAGTACGGGAGAAGATTATTCCAGGCTTGATGTGCTTATCTGTGGAACTTTCTCCCTCCGGGCTTTCGGCAGCTGAGGAAAATATCAGTATTCAAAGAGGCCTTAAAAGATTTCCTTCTGACTCAGTCTTCTCAGAGGATTGATGTGGAGAGGAGGCATTATTTTAATCTCTAAACTGTGATAGGTTTGGGCTCTTTTCAACCGGCGTTTCCTTTTTTAAAAGAGTTATACGTGGCTACTTCGCCACTGAATTGTAATTCCTGTGATATTTCTGCTGGCACAAGCCTTTATATGCCTTTCTACATGAGAATGTCCTCTCTCCTCGATCGTTCTTGTGAACACTGATACATATAATAGAAGTAATGAACTTTGAATCGTCCTCAGTTATTCCAAATTGATGAGTTGAAAATCTTGGAATCGATCGTGGAGGACTAAGGTCTGTGAGGATGATAAAACACAGAATTCTTGCACATATAAATATATTGCAACGTTCCGTCTGCATATTTTGCAAACCTCTTCAGGCTGTAACACAATTTCAACACATGTGGTATATATTATGGACAAACAGTAGCACGATTCACAATGAAGTTGCAAACAACAATTCACATACCTAAAGCTTTTTGATTTTTAGAACGATTATCACATTTTTACACTATGATTAAAAACGTAGAAACACAGAATCTGTGATTCACGTCTTACGTCGATATTTGGTATATTGATACTGATCAGTCCATGCTAATGTGTGTACATGGAATCGGGATGAGGAGAGAACGAGAGAGAGAACCAGGTGATTGAACGGGGTGAGGAAAGGGAAGGAGAAGGAGTCAAGAGAAGCAGCTATATGTCATAATCGACGATGAGACAAACTATAATAGGAGAGAGTTATAGACACGGTTTAGATGGAAAATATCGTCTTTCAGATTGATGTTATTCTTATCAGAATTGATGAAGATCATACCTAAGAGTGTCCTTCTATGAAAATTTGTTTCTCTATCTCAGATCTTAGTATTTTTCCAATCAAACTCGTGCCCTAGGTTTCTTCGATGGAGCGACACTACAGAATTGGGAGTTTTGAAATTTATATGTTCATCGATTCTCACATCTAAAGCCCTTTTTGTGTTTATGTGAGAATCGATGAACATATAAATTTTAAAACTCCCAATTCTGTAATGTCGCTCCATCGAAAAAACCTAGGGCACGAGTTTGATTGGAAAAATACTAAGATCTTAGATAGAGAACCAAATTTTCATAAAAGGACACTCTCAGAGATGATTTTCATTAATTCTGATAAGAATCACATCAATCTGAAAGACGATATTTTCCATCTGAACCGTGTCTATAACTCTCTCCTATTATAGTTTGTCTCATCGTCGATTATGACATATAGCTGCTTCTCTTGACTCCTTCTCCTTCCCTTCCCTCACCCCGTTGTTCCTGGTTCTTTCTCTCTTTCTCTCCTCATCCCGATTCCATATACACACATTAGCATGGACTGATCAGTATCAATATACCAAATATCGACGTAATACGTGAATCACAGTTTCTGTGTTTCTACGTTTTTAATCATAGTGTAAAAATGTGATAATCGTTCTAAAAATCAAAAAGCTTTAGGTATGTGAATTGTTGTTTGCAACTTCATTGTGAATCGTGCTACTGTTTGTCCATAATATATACCACATGTGTTGAAATTGTGTTACAGCCTGAAGAGGTTTGCAAAATATGCAGACGAAACGTTGCAATATATTCATATGTGCAAGAATTCTGTGTTTTATCATCCTCACAGACCTTAGTCCTCCACGATCGATTTCAAGATTTTCAACTCATCACTGATACATATATATATATATATATATATATGGAAATGTATTTTATCATTCTCTTCCTGACTTTTATGCATCTCACGATGCCTTGAAATGACTACTCACTTTCTGTGATAATCCTAATATTCCTTGACCAAAAAGACAATTACTTATACTTTTTATATATTTATTATGTAGGTGTAACATATGTGACATATGCCACTGTATTTTTCAATTTTTCCCTCGGGCGAATGAACGTTATCTATCTATCTATCTATCTCAACTTCTCCCTTCTTGCCGACAATCTCAATATTAGAAGATCTACAAGAAACGTTCCAGGACACCACATCAAGCATCAGCTCGCCTCAACTCAATTCCTTTCAACATCCTTCTGAAGCGAGGTGAAACAGACTGGAGCGACAGAATGACCCGTGAGAACATTATAATTTAATTCCTGGCTCTGATATTCATTCATTACAAAACTCAATTTTTCTTGATAACCTAATTTTCATCCTCATCCTCCCGTTAATGTTTCTTGTGTTATCGAACCACCTCAATATGCATCAGATCACCACAAAAATTTGCGCAAAACGCTGTACTTAGAGCTATACATTTGTATCCATTTATTCACGTAATCACTCAGAGTTGGTTTCAAACCATTCAACCTATCTCTTAAGACTTGTCTGTGGATTTGATACTTGCAAGAAGTCATATCTTGCTCGATTGTAGAATTATTTGACTATTCTTACCTACTATTCATGCTTGTTTTCAGGACGGCCGTGAGGCAAAGATGATTCAATGCTTCAAACCAAACCAATCACCCATCCAATTTTCAGAATGGTTGATCAATCGCCCTTGGACCTACAATCTAAGGCGTGCACCTGAAAATCGTTGTGACAGCCGAGAAATCGAGTTTCCTCGCACAGAGTATCTTATATCGTTGGTCCGAAGTAAAATATGGACCTCAGAAGCATTCGAAAGTGTTGAGGACGAGTGAATTTTCGAAAATTTCTAATGGAAGACCTCACTTCTCGAAAACCATGTCTCCTAAGACGTAAAATAGTTCGTAATCACAAAGTCGCCCGAATCCTGAGATTCGCCCATATATTGAGGTCGTTACTGCGTGTGGAAACCGGCTCGAGAATATAGATTCGAGTTTGTATGTATGTGTGTGTGTGTGTTTGAGAATGAGAGTCGTTATTCATTCATATTTAGAAGGCTTATGAATTTGCGATTTTTCGAAATTTCTATCGAATCTCTGAATTTTTTGCGAAGTTTCGGTGGTGGCCCAATTATCGAACTATGATTTGAATCATTTGAGAAGGAGATGGAAGTCTCGATCTCTATGTGAGCCAAGGCATCATGCTTTGATGTTGCAACTCGTAGTTGTATTCGGTTGTACTCAGAGATATTATAATTTTGATGTGTTCATGTTTCGTTGTTATGGTGTTCAGAGAGAGATTAAATGATCTGATTTCAAATCATGAGTTTCAAATGGAAAATGATTGGATTCAGATTTGCTATGATCAGTATCATATTGTCAATTTTGATCTTGATTACAATTTTGATTGATGAATCGACCAATGATATAGTTCGTAGATTATGGACGCTAATGAGTTCAATAATACCGTGAAGGAGCGCGAAAGTTTATTGATGATGGCCAGTTTAAAAAATCTCGATATTGGTATATGCTTTTACTATATTCGAGAAGGGGAGGACGGGGCCTAGGGGGAGGTGTCTCACACACTCTAGTTTGGTAGCGCCTGAATGATGTATTTTACGATCGAAATTCTAAATATCCAAGCATTTCTCGAGAATTTCCGAGGCTGTATCATAACTATAGTGTAGTTCAATTAATTTCATCTGATTCATTCACTCATCTCGAAAAATTGAGCCGTCCATTTCGTATAAACTCTTAGATTTTGATTCGATTGTGATTTTCAATGTGAGTTTTTTGTGTTGATTGTGTTAGGTCAGGTTTTGTGTAAATTTCGAGTACTGAGTGAAGCTCACCACCACAAGAATCGAGGGAGACATGTTCAGACGAGTCTGATACGCTATTTGGTTGTCCAATATCGGGCCAAAAAATCACTGCTCAGAACAGAGGAAATCCAACGACATGATCTTTGTGAGCTGTGTCAGTGTAGTGTTTTTATGTTTTTTGAGATACGCTCTGCCTATAGTACCCGTCGAAATTAATGGAACACGCATACCTTCACTGAAATAGCGATCACTCGGACGTTCTTGGGTCTATGGCAATTCTACATAAAGCGTTCGAAAAATGAGAAAAAAAATCTATCAATTCATGTCTCTCAAAAATTGTTGCAACCCAAAACTCATGTTTTTGATTGGCTCCGAAAAGTGGAAAATTCTTCATTTCAATCAATCATCGATCATTAATCGGGAAATGATAGCATTCAAATCCTTGCGGAATCTTGTAGCACTTTCCAAGACCTTCAGAATCGGTATTTTCATACATCACTCTACGGTTTTTGCACCCGAGTTACAAGCGATCAAAAGAGAGCAAATTCACACATGTTGAGGGTAGCGGAGATACAGAAAAATGCGTAATCCACGATTTTGACGTGGAGTCTTCTAAAAATCATAGAATATGAATCAGTTATATTTTAGAATGCACTCGAAACGACCTCAGACGGTTTGAAGGAGAAAAAGCTCATACCCCTAGATCACCAGTACCCTCGACCCGCACCAACTTCTCTTTGCCAGATCACTCGTAACTCGGGTGGAGAAAACCGTAGAGTAATGTATAAAAAACGATTTTGAAGATCTTGGAAGGAGCTACAAGAACCCACAAAGATATTTGCGCTATCGTGATTCCCCAATGAATGGTCAATGATTGACTGAGATGGAAAATTTTTCGTTTTTCGGAGCCAATTGAAACCATGAATTTTGCGGCGAAAAATATTTTAAAGGACATGAATTGATAGACTTCTTCCTCATCTTTCGGATGCCTTTTGAAGAATTGCCGTTGACCCAAGGGCGTCGGAGCAGTCGCTGTTTCAGTGAAGGTATGCGTGTTCCATTAATTTCGACGAGTACTGTACATCTACAGTAGCTCGGCAACATACATTCGCAATCTGTCGCACTTAGAGATGAAAATCTCGATCTCTATGTGAGCCAAGGCATCATGCTTTGATGTTGCGACTCGTAGTTGTATTCGATTGCATTCAGAGTTATTACTTTTCTGATGAGTTCATGTTTTGTTGTTAGGGTGTTTGGAGATGATTATGGAGATGGCTTTGGATTATGAATGTCAAATAAAAATTTATTGGATTTAATTTTGCTATGGTCAGTATCACATGATCACTTTTGATCCGGTTAACAATGTCGAACGATGAATTGACCAATGATATAGTTCGTAGAACATGGACGATGACGAGTTGAATGATACTGTAAATAGTCGCGAGTTTCTACTGATGATGATCAGCTTGGAGGTTCTTGATATTAAATCCTGTCCTAATCGTATGAGAAGCAGTTAGGGGAAGATAGCCTGGGAGGGGTGTTCAAGACGCTCTGTGAAAAAATTCCTGACACGTATATGGTGGTCATTGTTTCTCATTCACCTGATCATGTTCCGAGAATTTCCAATTGTATCTCATCACCTTAATGTAGTTGAATGGATCCATTCTACTGGTCCAGATTTGTTTATATGATTTTGCTCCAATTGACATTTTTATCATGAGTTTATGAAGTTGAATTCGTTGGAATATCTTGAGTATGCTTTCCGAGTACTGAGTGAAGCTCACCATCACAAGAATCGAGGGAGACATGTTCAGAAGAGTCTGATACGCTATTTGGTTGTCCAATATCGGGCCAAAAAATCGCTGCTCAGAACAGAGAAAATACAACGATATGATCCGTGTGAGCTGTGTCAGTGTGATGTTTCTATGTTCCTATGAGAGTCAAACTCGTGATCGTATCCGGTTAAACTCAGGGGTGTCAAGTGTACTGAATGAAATTGAGGTGGTGTGAAATTTGATTCTGACGTGAGCATACTCCCGCATTAATATTCTGTATCACCGCGAATATACAATTCTTTGCACACGAGCCATCAAATCACTCGCCTAAGCAACCGACGCACCCAAATCGTACGTTACTCAAGCGTACGATTCAGCGCGTTTAAAGCCACAAATCAATCAACTCATTTTCGTACGCCACTTAGGCGTACGTTCGGATATACTCCAAATCGTAAATCAGATCAACTCATTTTCGTACGCCGCTTAGGCGTACGTTCGGATATACTCCAAATCATAAATCAGATCAACTCATTTTCGTACGCCGCTTAGGCGTACGTTCGGATATACTCCAAATCATAAATCAGATCAACTCATTTTCGTACGCTGATTAGGCGTACGTTCGGATACACTTCGAATCATAAAACAGATCAACTCATTTTCGTACGCCGATTAGGCGTACGTTCGGATACACTTCAAATCGTACATCGGATCGACTCATTTTCGTACGCCTCTCAGGCGTACGCCACGGTACTCATAAATCAGGTAGATGCAAATACACGTACGCCTTTCAACCGTACGATTTTCGAGACATTGAAATTCGTACGTCTCCGGGACGTACGAAACGATCTCTCTATACAAACGTACGCTTCAGCAGCGTACGCAGTATACGAGGTATATGATCGTACGCTTCCAGAGCGTACGAACATAGGTGAAACACGGGTATATAAGACCGTGCTCCCGAACGTCAAACAGCTCAGTCTTCTCCAGCTCGCCGTCGCGACGCTGTCTCCACGACACTTGGCCCAGCCGTGGCCCGACGCACCCGACTCAACGTGCCCCGCCGCGACCGTTCCAAGTTGCCCCGGTGGCATGAGTGACCAAGTGTGCGTAGTGTTTGTGTTTCGCACCTCGAGTACCGAGTCGCAATTGTGTCTTGAAACCGTGAGAATTATTCGAGTGCCTAACCCCGTTCCTACCCCGACGACGGCGTGAGCACGCCCACGCACCTGGACTGGACGGATGGACCGTCCCAGTCAACGACAGAGACGTTCCAGAACCTACGTACCCCGCTCCGAAGAGGAGCACCGACGAGACCTCTACGGACTTCAACAGGCCAAACGCTTGGCGCTGCTCGGAGCGTTGAAAGCCGAGGCCTCCACTCAACAAAACAAGACTGCTCAACCCTCAACTATCTCGTCTCCGCCCAGCGAGACGCGGGAGTGAATTTATTTTCATTCTCATTGACGAGGTTTCCCGCAAGCGGAATTCCGAGCCCCGTCAATTTGGCGCCCAACGTGGGGCCAACGAGGGACTTTTTGGACTTCGTCGGCATCAGGAGATGCTAGGACCTGCGACCTGATGAGCAGTCTTCCCCGGACGCCGCCTGCAACCCGGACGACCCGGCAGACAGCGGCAAGCACTTCTGGGAGTGTGGAAACACCCAGTGGCGCCCAACTGGATCAACAACGCACCGTCTCGCTTGAGCGCACCGCTCGCGTGACACGCCACCAACGTCAGCGGTCCCTTGGCTCGGAGCAGGAGCTCTAGTCCCTCCTGGACGGAGCACAGCTGCCTATACGCCGGAGGACATCCCGCAAGGACCTTGCTCCGACCGGACAATCGCCTGCTGTGCCATACGACGACCCTGCAGATCCCCAAGCCGGAGCTCAGCAGCAGCAGCCGGCGGATCCCGCCTCCGTCAACCAGTTTCAGTGTGGAACACGTCCCTGGACGAGAGAACCAGCTGCCAGACGCACTGTCTCGTGCCCCAGGAGATGAGGACTTCGAGGACCAGGAGCACGACTACGACGCCCTGACGCCTCCAGTCAGTTCACCACCCTCAGACGAGCTCATTACTGCCTGCGTGGAATGCAACTGGTTGGATGACTACCTCCGCCAGGCTCAAGACGACACCAGGGAACTACCTCAAGGACCGGAATGGAGCACGCACGACGGTTTGCTGTCATACTGCCGAGATCCGGCCAACCCGAGGATCTACGTTCCTGAGTCCGCACGCGACGTCGTCCTGCACCATTTCCACAACGACCCGCTCGCCGGCCATCCTGGTGCTGCGGAGACACTCCGCCAGATACGCGGAGAGTACTACTGGCCCGGACTTCGCAACGACGTCCGACAACATGTGCGAGCATGCGGACCCTGCAACCTCACCAAGGCTGCACGACCAGCGGATGCCGGAGCCAACATCGCCAGGAAGCCGAAACGACCTTGGGAACAAGTGGCCTTGGATCTGATGGGCCCTTATCCCCGGACGCCCCGGGGGAAGCGGTTCATTCTGGTCGTCACGGACTTGTTCTCCCGATGGACGGAAGCCTTCCCCATCTCATCATCGACGACCGAGGTCATCGCCAACGTCCTGGAGACGGAAGTGTTCCAACGATGGGGATACCCGGGAGCCGTACTCTCCGACAACGCACCACAGTTCAAAGGTGCAAAATGGCTTCGCCTCTGCGACAAGTGGCAAGTCGAAGTATGGACTACGCCTGCATACCATCCCCAGGCGAATCCTACGGAACGTCGGAACCAAGAGATCAAGAAGGGACTACGCCTGGCCTTACTTCCGTACCAACACCAAACCAACTGGGACCTGGAGGTCCCAAGAATCCTGTTCGCCATGCGCCGCCGATGCAACGCCGCCACTGGATTCTCACCTAGTGAGCTGCTCCTGGGACACAACATCGCTCGCCCAGGGGAACGAGTCTCGCCACGATCGGACGATCTCGAGACCCGCATCGCTGCAGCCAACCAGGCACAGGATCACTTCACCAGCAGCTGGAGACCTTCGGATGAAGTCTTCACGGAGGGCGACATGGTGTTCATCAAGACGCACCCCCTTTCCAAAGCTGCCGATAACTTCAACGCTGGCCTCGCCCCGAAATGGGAAGGCCCATACGAGATCGTCCACTGTCATTCAGCGCAGGTGTTCACCGTCGACCGTCCCGGAAACACCGCCCTGAAGGTGCACATCTCGCAGGTCAAGCGAGACCACACAGCTCCAGCCCCTCCTGCGGCTGAACCTGGGTCACCATCCCCCGCAACCAGCGGCGCCAAGGATGCAGACGGACCCCGAATCGAGCGGCCACATCCGCCGACCACACCTGCCGGTGGGGACGCCCACTTGTCCGAGGACCAAGGTCGGAATGGATCCGCAACCGTCCCCATTGCCACGACCCCTGATCGTGCGCAGGACGACATCGCAAACCACGTCGAGGAGGACTCCCCGACAAACGTTGCCGAGGTGGACATCTTGGCAGAACCATACCCAGGGGTAGCGGATGCGCCCCGAGTCCTGAGCAACCAGCAATGGAAGCGACGTAGAGGGCGACCTACCTTAGCAGAAGCAGCACGGAGAGAAGCCGAGCGCAAGCTCGCCTACCCACCGCCTAGCCACCGCTACAATTTGAGGAGCCGGAGGAAATCCCCAGCTCCGGAACAATAATTAAGTATGACTATCTGGCCAGAATATATAATCAATTATGTATAACCGAATTATGTACCTTAGAATTAGTTTTGTCGAATAAAAAGTCGACAAGGTACCGAATGCGATGCACACACACGGCACTTCCCCGCAAAAAATCAATATTCACGTTGATCCCCCCGGACGATTTGACGTGAGCATACTCCCGCATTAATATTCTGTATCACCGCGAATATACAATTCTTTGCACACGAGCCATCAAATCACTCGCCTACGCAACCGACGCACCCAAATCGTACGTTACTCAAGCGTACGATTCAGCGCGTTTAAAGCCACAAATCAATCAACTCATTTTCGTACGCCACTTAGGCGTACGTTCGGATATACTCCAAATCGTAAATCAGATCAACTCATTTTCGTACGCCGCTTAGGCGTACGTTCGGATATACTCCAAATCATAAATCAGATCAACTCATTTTCGTACGCCGCTTAGGCGTACGTTCGGATATACTCCAAATCATAAATCAGATCAACTCATTTTCGTACGCTGATTAGGCGTACGTTCGGATACACTTCGAATCATAAAACAGATCAACTCATTTTCGTACGCCGATTAGGCGTACGTTCGGATACACTTCAAATCGTACATCGGATCGACTCATTTTCGTACGCCTCTCAGGCGTACGCCACGGTACTCATAAATCAGGTAGATGCAAATACACGTACGCCTTTCAACCGTACGATTTTCGAGACATTGAAATTCGTACGTCTCCGGGACGTACGAAACGATCTCTCTATACAAACGTACGCTTCAGCAGCGTACGCAGTATACGAGGTATATGATCGTACGCTTCCAGAGCGTACGAACATAGGTGAAACACGGGTATATAAGACCGTGCTCCCGAACGTCAAACAGCTCAGTCTTCTCCAGCTCGCCGTCGCGACGCTGTCTCCACGACACTTGGCCCAGCCGTGGCCCGACGCACCCGACTCAACGTGCCCCGCCGCGACCGTTCCAAGTTGCCCCGGTGGCATGAGTGACCAAGTGTGCGTAGTGTTTGTGTTTCGCACCTCGAGTACCGAGTCGCAATTGTGTCTTGAAACCGTGAGAATTATTCGAGTGCCTAACCCCGTTCCTACCCCGACGACGGCGTGAGCACGCCCACGCACCTGGACCGGACGGATGGACCGTCCCAGTCAACGACAGAGACGTTCCAAAACCTACGTACCCCGCTCCGAAGAGGAGCACCGATGAGACCTCTACGGACTTCAACAGGCCAAACGCTTGGCGCTGCTCGGAGCGTTGAAAGCCGAGGCCTCCACTCAACAAAACAAGACTGCTCAACCCTCAACTATCTCGTCTCCGCCCAGCGAGACGCGGGAGTGAATTTATTTTCATTCTCATTGACGAGGTTTCCCGCAAGCGGAATTCCGAGCCCCGTCAATTCTTTGGAATATTTTGATCGATTTCGAAGTGAATAATTTAAGCAAATATAATATTCTTGTATATGATTTGATAAGAACTGTGAAAGGATATGAAATTCCGTTAGATGTTGCAGAATTGTGATTGATGGTATTATTGAAAATTCTCGAAACTTTCTGAACCTAATCGGATATAGATGAGTTTACGGGGGATGAGTATTGAACATAAATGCGCCATATATTTAGAATCCGAATCAAAATCACTCGATTCTGCTGAGCTTTCTAACAGAAACGATCCAGTGATCGGGGAGTCCATCAGAATCTATTTCATGGAAACCCTGTTGCCTCCATTTATATCCAATTTATTGGAATCAGTTTGATGATTCCGATTTGTCTTCATTTATTATTGTCAAAAAATAGTCCACTAACCTTGATTCCTGTTATTGCGTCCTCCGATCCTTCTTTGATAATTCAACACAGTCTTTCTTTCATAGCAGTGAATTCATTTGAGTAAAACAACACTAGGGAAGATGGACGGATGGTCAGGAGGGGTGGGGAAACTATTTAGTTCTTATATTTGGGGGATTCACAGAATTAATTCGTACAAGATGTAATGAATCGGTCATTGAAGTCATAGCTGGATCAATCATCAATAAATTATCATCTAAGTACAATATCAAGAGGTGACGGATATAAGGCCCGAATTTATAGTCGTTGTTATACCTTGCGAAGTATTGGTCATGACCAAAACCATGACCAAAGTTACGCTACAACGTGAGTAGGGTGCGCGCGAGTCGGACATGTATATGTTTTTACAAAAGTTACTCGTCTATTTAAATTTTGTTCATCCGACGCCGGAAACCGGCTCCACATGCATGCATGTCAGTTGCAATTGGTCACAATTGGTTGCAATTTGCAATTCAGTGCTGCCAATCGATGCACGAGAAGAACATCTGAGAACATTCGAAAAAGCGGGCTGAGGCAGAATGGCAAGAGCGCCCGTACCTCCATCACTCCATGGTCGACGAATTCAAAAACCTCAATTTGAAATGAACCATCATATTATTATTGATCATGAGGTAAGTGCTCGACCATATCTACCTAATCGTAAAGCATGTCATGAGTATAATTGCCTGTATTTGAAGCTGGAACCAAAAATCTAAAATGTGATTCTAACCTATAATCCCATTCGCGATCAGCAGATTTGGGGTAGCCCCGGTTTGGTAATTCTGATATATTTTCCAATAGATTCATGTTTTTGCCTCTCCCTTGTTTTTCCAGGAAGGAGAGTGGATTTCTGGATCCATTTGCATAGAATAACGCCAATTCATGTAGCCCACTTTTGATTTCCCAGGAACTTGTATCCCAGGGAGGTGGAGAGGTGACCAATACCCAAATTGCTCCTATCAAAGCACCTCGAATGTCTCAAATGGAGAAAACAATGTTGCTAAGCCATATTCGTGAGTTTAATGATATTTTGGAGAACCCATGCACAGACGCTGTTTCCAATAGGAAAAAAAAGATGCTTGGACTAAAGTGACAGAATTGTATAATGAAGATGCACAGAAACGAGGCATTGCTTTTGAAAGAAGTACAAAACAGCTGGTTAGATCTTATAATTACATAAAGTCAAAGTAAGTGTAAAGATTCATGACTCAGATCAGTTGTTGGTTTACGTTTCAATTATCATCATAATTGTTTGTTGTGTAGAGTAAGAGACCAGGATTCTGATGTGAAGCGACATAAACCAGCAGGCACAGGTGGTGGTCCTCCGCTGCTAGAGGAGACAGGACAAATTGATGAGTTGGTGCGAGGTATCAAACCACATATAGATTTCACCCTTGAGAACCAGTTCAATAGTACATCTCAGTTTGAAGGTAGGTGCAGTGGTGTAATTTTGTAGGACTCAGAATTTTTAGTGACAATGCAAATGTGAAGTTACCGTATCCATAATTTTCAGATGATTTTGCGTCAAGCAATGTGGAGGACTATGCAATTGGTAATGAAACAGATCTTCCATTTCCTACTCATGACAATCATGATGAAATCAACAATGATGGTTTGGACATGCACCAGCCAACAATAGACATTGATCCTACAAAAATTTATGCACAAAATCCCTCAGATGCTTCCGAAGGTGAATTTTTTGTAATAACATCAGATGAAGAATTAGAATCTCAGTATCGAGCAATGAAAAATTTTGAGCAACAAAAACTTGGGCTCGAACTTGACCCAAGTCAACATGGAGAGCAAATTGATTCCCAACAAGATGTAGGAAATGGTATGATGATGTAGGATGTTACGAATGCTTTATTCGAATATAATATGATCCAAGATGACCATTTTTCTCAACATTTTTCAGATAGAAAGGTCTCAAGTAAGATGGCAAATGCCCAGAAACGAGTTTCCTTCTAAAACTTGCAACAGGTTGATAACTTTTTGAATGCAAATCAGCCTGTTAGACGTGTACCTGCAAAGCTATTGCCTCAAACAGCCACCAAATTGGGTATTCTACAGAAAAGATTGGAAAGAATGCATGTGAGAATTTTGCTGAATCAGCAGATACCGATTGTGACTAGTGGTGGATTTGAGTAGGTGAATTATCAAATTCTCACTGTAACTCTATAGATGAATTAGATATTTGGACTTCGACGAGCAAACAACCAAGGTTGTAACGATTTTGATACCTTCTAGAACAACCAAAACTTGGCTACTCTTCGGAGTCCTCAGATTCTCCATCGCCCAAATCCGTTCCAAAAAGATCCACATCTGCGACTATTTCATCCCAAGAAGAAGAAGAAAGGGTGCAAAAGTTGAAAGAGGCACGAGATCAACAGTACAAAATACATCGAAAAAGAATGGAGTTATTGGAGAAAGGAAAAGAACTGTTGGATACAAGGATTCAAGTCATACAATTAGAAAGAGATGTGAAAATTTTGGAACGTCAGGCAGCCGAATTGGAACTTCAAATCATGTCTCATGAGGTTGATCCGAATGCAGAGGGTTAGTAAAATTCTTTGACTTGCTACCAGTCTGCCCATTTTTATGTTCTTTATAGTGATCATTTATTTCGATTTTGTTCTGAAGCTACTTGATGTTCATTATTTATTTCTGTTCTCATAAGAATGTATTATTTACTGACACATAATGTAGAAACCAAAGATTCACCGTGGAGTGAGCTTATCATAGTATGAATGTGCTATATTATTTCATTCAAAGTCTTGTGATACATGTCACATTTTCCTGCAATGAATGTGATGTAGATAAGTACTGTAGTTCTAAGAATGATGACAGCATTTCATTCTCGTATCGTATAAAAATCATGAATGGTTCTCATTTACCCCTTCAATTGTTGCCATGAATGACCTTGTAAGAGCGTAAACTGGTCTTTATCAATCAAACTGAAGAAGAGATATTTTATGTTCATCCTGATAATTCCTAAATGACCAGTCCTCAGTGGAGCTCATTACTGCCAGGTTTCAAGTCTGTAGTTCATTGAGACTTGTGGTTTCTATTTTCCAATTCACTTTTATTCATCTTTTATGGTCTGATTGTATTCCTTTCCAATATCACCATTTCTCTCCTTCAAAATACCATCTCCTTGCATGTATCTTGAGAACCGAAGACCATTCTCAGAATGAGCTTTCGAGGAATTGAGTATGTCTCAATCCATTTAGAGTTTTTTGTGAACAATGTGATGTAGATGTATATTGTTATGTCAAGCTCAGAGGCTACATTTGATAATGTTTGGAGATGAAGTTGGTCTGCATTTGTCCCTTTTAGCGATGACAATATGTTAGAATTGAATCGAACCTGTCTAAGTACTACTTCAATGACTATGTATTGACATGAGCTGGTTTATATTCAAACCAGGGTGTAAAAGAAGCAATTTTTCGTTCATTTGTGTAGTTTTAGACTGACAAGGTCTCCCAGGTGGAGCTCATGAAAATTACTTTCAAAATGTCCACTTTTTTGTTAGTTGAGGCTTTTATTTTTCAGTTCAATTGTACCCCGTCCAATGAATAAATCCATTTGCTTGTACGATATGTGACTTTTCTCATCCAGATATGTACAATATGTTTGTCTACAAGGTCTATCATCATAATAGTCGAAATTCATATCACATTTTAACAAGTCATAAATCAAAACAAATGAAGGTTTATTTACGAGAAAAAACTCAAAGTGTAAAGATCACGATAATCTAGCCCACTCAAATCATCTCGTCGCTCAACATGAGCCCGGGGATCTAGACGAAAATTTGGCAAAGCGACGTCATAAGGGAATTTCCAGTCAATATAAATGTTCCACAGTACTGCGGTGGCACAAATGATTGCTATTGAGTTGTTCACTTTTGTCAGTAGTCGTTTCAAACATGGAAACTTTCTTTTCCATCTCCCAAAATTTCTTTCAATCAAACCCCTAGTTGGGATGTGAGCTGCATTGTA
This sequence comes from Eretmocerus hayati, assembly GCA_029851415.1. NCBI lineage: Eukaryota > Metazoa > Arthropoda > Insecta > Hymenoptera > Aphelinidae > Eretmocerus > Eretmocerus hayati. The sequence continues at coordinate 49,679,541 of CM056744.1, forward strand.
ACGCCTCTGAGGTACAGTACCAGGGTCAACATAAGGGGTCAAGAGATAGGGTTCATTAGCATAACCATCATCAGCCAGAATTATGCCTATAAATTGAAATGCAGTAAGTTCAATTCACGCTTGCTTTTAATATGATGAAAATGATAAGTATGTTGATTGCTTCCGAAAATTCACCTCTTACTCTATCTTGTTCAAAAATCATCTTCAATCCACTGCGATCAAAACAAGTTTGATCGTGGGTACTGCCTGGATGTCTCACATCAAAATACATGACTTTCCCTCGGAGACCTACTGCAGCCTGGGGGAAAAAACAGAGTTAAAAGAAAAACAAATTGACCGTCATGTCACAAGCCACCATCGAACTGAGCTGCTTGATCATCACCATAACATTTATAGCAAAGTAACCTTTCCGGCACCTGAAAATTTCAGCAATCTTTCGTCCAGGGCTTGCTATTGCAATAAGAACACCATCAAGCAGAGTTCCTACGCCAGGGGAACCTGCTATCCGATGAAATTCCTGGACATTATGCAGCTGCTCTTGCAAAGATTCAGGAAACTTCACAAATTGGTTCAACAACGAAGCAAAGGCTATAGAGACCCTTTGGATGCACAGACAGATCGATGACTGAGAGAAGCCCCTCAAATCACCATGTACCTTCTGTAAGACCAAAAAGGAAGTAGTTACAACATTTGAGACAGAGGTTCAATCAACTCACTCAGTAACAAGTATTGATGACATATATCATGGCGCATTCAAGAAAAAATTTCAGATGAATGAATTCAGATACGAGATGTAAAAAGGCAAAGATGACTTAGTACAGATTCAAATCAACATTTTACACTTGTCACTCCAAAGAAACTTCAGACTCAAGGGTATTGGTTATACTTACTTGAAAACTGCCAGTGGCATAATAACGCAACACTATTGTCAATTGAAGCAGTGGAGCAATTGGTAGACCTCTGTTGTTTGGGCGATCAAGATGGTCTCTGATCAATGGAAGTAGGTAGTACCGCACGACTCCTTTGGAGAATCTGTATCTACGTTCAAACTCATGGTCTTAGTACCAATCAAATAGATCTTGGTAATCCCTCACATATCTTTCTGATAGTCTCATCCGAACTTCTTCATCAGCATCCAATTCATCATTCCATAATTGGGATATTTCCTCCACATTCTCATGGATTGGATCCTTACAATTTCGAATTATACTTATAACAATGCAGGTGGACCAAATTTCCTAATAAGGCAAGTTTAATGAAACTGGAAAAGTTGAAAGCATCATCAAACGGCCTCAATCTTTTTGTGCATAGAACTAATCACATGTACACATTAGTTTTATTTATTCAACCGATATAAATCTTCCAATTATTTCAAGAATTACAGATATCACAGAATTTTTCCTAGCATCAATACCAGGAATACGGGATGATCAATGATGATCACCTTTACCTATCTCAACAGTTTATTGAATCCAAAATGTGTGGATATAAGCTACTATTAATTTTGAGTACTCACCTCATGTAACAATTCATCCATTCGTTGATGGAATTAACGGAAGTCATTCAGTTTTGGTGCATTTCTTTTTTTTCCACCGATACTGTGCTGGAACACACGCTTGAGTTTTGAAGGCTAATTACTCTTATCTATACACTATCTATTAGGGTGACACTTATTTCCCGACTTTTCTGTATCGGTAAGGACGCCCCCCAGATTTCAACTTTATGATAAAAGAAAATGAAAGAAATTTTTTTCAGATTCTTTCAGGCAGTTCTAGTACTGCCGCATTGCACTTGTATTTTTGAGTTTTGAGACGTTTTGTTACAAAATTCGTTAACTTTGTATGGCAAGCACTTGCATTTCCAAGAGAATGGAGCAAACCGAACTGAATAACATTGATTGGGAGGGCTTAGAGAATCTTTTCACGCGCGTAGCGATTAGTTTTGGTTTAATTTCAGCCTCAGAACGGGGCCAGAACGGCAGAAATACAGTCCTAAAATCACTTTTTATCGTAGTTTTGGAGTTCTCCTGCGCATGCGTGATTTTTTACGGTTTTGATAATAATTTCAATCGATAGCCCGTGTGATTTCCTCCAAAATGACCACTGCTGGAAGTCAATTTGATACAATGGGACCGGAGTAGTGGATGATTTTGAATAAAGTAGAATCGAAGGTGCAAATCCGTGCAAATCGGTCGAGTTTGCCTGCGATGCTTTTCATCTTGTGCAGGGTGTTTCTCTGGTTTCTTTGCTCCGAATCAACTTTGCCAACGGGTCATTTAAAAGGAAATTGTCTGAGCTATCGAAGTAAGTAGGCTACGGAGTGGCAAATTTATGGTGAAATACGGAAAAATAGACATTTGATGATTTTTAGTCGAATAAAAAGCTGTTTTGAACTGTTCTGCGTGACTATACTGTAACTCACCATCACTTTACCACTCTACAACCTACTTATTTCGAAAGCTCAGATCATTTCCTTTAAAATGACCCCTTGGCGAAGTTGATTCGGAGCAAAGAAACCAGAGAAACACCCTGCACAAGATGAAAAGCATCGCAGGCAATCTCGACCGATTTGCACGGATTTGCACCTTCGATTCCACTTTATTCAAAATCATCCACTACTCCGGTCCCATTGTATCAAATTGACTTCCGGCAGTGGTCATTTTGGAGGAAATCACACGGGCTATCGATTGAAATTATTATCAAAACCGTAAAAAATCACGCATGCGCAGGAGAACTCCAAAACTGCGATAAAAAGTGATTTCAGGACTGTATTTCTGCCGTTCTGGCCCCGTTCTGAGCCTGAAATTGAACCAAAACTAATCGCTACGAGCGTGGAAAGATTTTCTAAGCCCTCGCAATCAATGTTATCCAGTGCGGTTTGCTCCATTCTCTTGGAAATGCAAGTGCTTGCCATACAAAGTTAACGAATTTTGTGAAAAAACGTCTCAAAACTCGAAACTACAAGTGCAATGCGGCAGTACTAGAACTGCCTGAAAAAATCTGAAGAAAATTCCTTTCATTTTCTTTTATCATGAAGTTGAAATCTGGGGGGCGTCCCTACCGATACAGAAAAGTCAGGAAATAAGTGTCACCCTAATCTATACACTTGATTGCAGTTTATTTGCAAAATTTTCCAAGTAACGCGGATAGATGGGCGACTATCTGATGTTTTGACAAATACGCTACTCGCGCGCACCTTACCGACGTTGTAGCGTAACTTTGGTCATGGTTTTGGTCATGAACAATTCTTTGCAAGGTATAACAACGACTATAAATTCGGGCCTAAATGCGTACGAGTAACATGTAAAAGTTAAAATATATGGGAGTTTGGAAATCCAATTACACGTGATTTTCGATGTGTGAATCTATATTATATATCTTCAGTCCCGAATCGAATGGTGTTCCATTTGAAGATTGTCAGTTAGATTTTTCTTTATTTAGAAAATTGAGATTATTTTTTATTGTGGTAGGTGAACTACATGTTATTCGCAAGTTTATGAAGTTAAGTGGAGTGAATTAAAACCATTCCTCAATTTTTCAACATTTATGATAATTATTTCATTGATGTACATGGAAGAAATTTTGAATGCGATCGAGAAATTTTAATAAAACGAAAATTGTGATACTCGTATCAATCTATTCGAACTGAGAAAATTTTGGAGTCTTACCTTAATGAGAGTGGGTATTCGCAGTGGTTCCGTGCGGATTTCCGTGTCGAAAACGACGGAATCGGGTAAAATACGTGCCTTTCCGTTTTATTTCCGTGCACTCAAACGGGCAAAAAACAGAGGCTTTTTAGTGGGCACCTGTCGAAAAAAGCTCCGCAAGCTCTCCACCCGTGAGCTCCCCGTGCGATCCGTTTTTTTTCCGTTTCCCGTTTTTTTCCTTGTGAAGGACTTTGGCCGAGGAGACCGAATAGGACGCATCCGTGCGGTCCCCGTGCGATCAATTTTTTTCCGTTTCCCGTTTTTTTTTCCCCGTGTGAAGGACTTTGGCCGAGGAGACCAAATAGGACGCATCCGTGCGGTCCCCGTGCGATCCGTTTTTTTCCGTTTCCCGTTTTTTTCCCGTGTGAAGGACTTTGGCTGAGGAGACCAAATAGAACGCATCCGTGCGCTACCCGTGCGATCCGTTTTTTCCCGTATCCCGTTTTCTTCCCGTTTGGCGTATTTCGGCTAAGTAGACCGAATGAGATGCACCCGTGGGCTCTCCGTGCGATCCATTTTTTTTCCCGTTTCCCGTTTTTCTCCCGTGTGGCGCATTTTGGCCGAGGAGACCAGATGAGATGCATCCGTGGGTTCTCCGTGCGATCCGTTTTTTCTCCGTTTCCCGTTTTTTTCCCGTGTGGCGTACTTTGGCCAAGGAGACCAAATGAGATGCATCGGTGGGCTCTCCGTGCGGTCTGTTTTTTTTCCGTTTCCCGTTTTTCTCCCGTGTGAAGGACTTTGGCTGAGGAGACCAAATAGATCGCATCCGTGTGCTCCCCGTGCGATCCGTTTTTTTTTCCGTTTCCCGTTTTTTTTCCGTGTGGCGTATTTTGGCCAAGGAGACCAGATGAGATGCATCCGTGGGCTCTCCGTGCGATCCGTTTCTTCTCCGTCTCCCGTTTTTTTTTTCCCGTGTGGCGTACTTTGGCCAAGGAGACCAAATGAGATGCATCCGTGGGCTCTCCGTGCGATCCGTTTTTTTCCGTTTCCCGTTTTTTTCCCGTGTGGCGTATCTTGGCCAAGGAGACCAGATGAGATGCACCCGTCGGCTCTCCGTGCGATCCGTTTTTTTTCCGTTCCCCGTTTTCTCCCCGTGTGGCGTATTTTGGCCGAGGAGACCAAATAGGACGCATCCGTGCGGTCCCCGTGTGATCCGTTTTTTTTCCGTTTCCCGTTTTTTCCCCGTATGAAGGACTTTTGCCCATGACACTAAATAGGACGCATCCGTGCGGTCCCCTTGGGATCCGTTTCTTTCCGTTTCTCGTTTTTTTCCCGTGTGAAGGACTACGGCTGAGGAGACCAAATAGAACGCATCCGTGCGCTCCCCGTGCGATCCGTTTTCTTTCGTTTCCCGTTTTTCTCCCGTGTGAAGGACTTTGGCCGAGGAGACCACAAGAGATGCACCCGTGGGCTCCCCGTGCGATCCGTTTTTTTCCGTTTCCCGTTTTTTTTCGCGTGTGAAGGACTTCGGCTGAGGAGACCAAATAGAACGCATCCGTGCGCTCCCCGTGCGATCCGTTTTTTTTCGTTCCCCGTTTTTCTCCCGTGTGGCGTATTTTTGCCAAGGAGACCAAATGAGATGCACCCGTGGGCTCTCCGTGCGATCCGTTTTTTTTCCGTTTCCCGTTTTTCCCCGTGTGGCGTATTTTGGCCGAGGAGACCAGATGAGATGCATCCGTGGGCTATCCGTGCGATCCGTTTTTTTTCCATTCCCCGTTTTTTTCCCGTGTGAAGGACTTTGGCTGAGGAGACCAAATAGATCGCATCCGTGTGCTCCCCGTGCGATCCGTTTTTTCCGTTTCTCGTTTTTTTCCCGTGTGGCGTATTTTGGCCAAGGAGACCAGATGAGATGCATCCGTGGGCTCTCCGTGCGATCCGTTTCTCTTCCTTTTCCCGTTTTTTACCCGTGTGAAGGACTTTGGCCGGGGAGACCAAATGAGATGCATCCGTGGGCTCTCCGTGCGATCCGTTTTTTTTCCGTTTCCCGTTTTTTTCCCGTGTGGCGTATTTTGGCCGAGGGGACCAAATAGGACGCATCCGTGCGGTCCCCTTGGGATCCGTTTCTTTCCGTTTCTCGTTTTTTTTCCGTGTGAAGGACTTCGGCTGAGGAGACCAAATAGAACGCATCCGTGCGCTCCCCGTGCGATCCGTTTTTTTTCGTTTCCCGTTTTTTTCCCGTGTGGCGTATTTTGGCCAAGGAGACCAAATGAGATGCACCCGTGGGCTCTCCGTGAGATCCGTTTTTTTCCGTTTCCCGTTTTTTTCCCGTGTGGCGTATTTTTTCCAAGGAGACCAAATGAGATGCACCCGTGGGCTCCCCGTTCGATCCGTTTTTCTTCCGTTCCCCGTTTCTTCCCCCTGTGGCGTACTTTGGCCAAGGAGACCAAATGAGATGCATCCGTGGGCTCCCCGTGCGATCCGTTCCTTTCCGTTTCCCGTTCTTTTCCCGTGTGAAGGTTTTTGGCTGAGAAGACTATTCCACTCATATTCTGAAGAGACTCATCTTACCGAGATTTCACGGAAAAATCACAAAGTAAAAAAAATTTAAAGTGACGAATGTTCGTACGACTTCCACAATGAAACAATTCGACTCCATCACTGATTCCACCGACAGATTTCAGTTATAAGTGTTTCGCTTCTACGATCGTATCTTCGAATAGAACCCTCGAATCGAACTCTAGCCCACGCTAATCGACAGCTAAGATTTCAAGCTCCCGATCGGTCACTGACTGAGGTGGGTTTTATAGTCAACTCCCCGAGCTCCACGAAAAACAAGACAGAAAAAGTCGAAAGTGCCCCAAAGTTACTCCAGTTCACGGTATGTGTTCTATAATAAGAGAAGGTCAATTTGTCTACCAAAATCAGCCAAACTTGTCAGAATCAGAGAATTTCGTTTATTTACTCTCAAATTTAGATCGACCCATACATTATGAGCATTTGCTTGGTAATCACGTGACCACAGTTCGTTTGCTCTTTATGCTCGAATCTATATTCTTCTCTATCCTACGGTGAGTTGTGAGTTTCCAATGAAATATGCAGATGTCTGTATTGTTCCAAAAACCATTGCGTGTTCAAAATTAGCTCTGACAAATAACTGTCATCACGATAATACTAAACCTACTAACATCTACAAGCGAATGATCACTGACATCACAAAATCTCTGACAACCACGAAATGTGTTCACAATATAAATATCTTCGATGTAAAAGATGAGATACGACACAAAGCTCATAGGAGATTCCTTATCGGACAGCAAGAAGTTGGCTTTTGGTTAAAATTGACGAAGACGCGTTCAAACTACCGATGTAAATGCACTAATGCAAGTCCTTTCTGAGAGGAACTCATTAAGTACACTCAGGCAGCACCCGAGTGGTCCAATTTACAAGAACTATCCCACTCGCAGTCCGTGTTCTTGAAACCGTAGTCTATGTATGGATGTAAGCGAGTCTAGGTGATGTTGCAGTTTGCAAAAAAGAGAAGTCTGTAGTGTCCTGATTCACTGGCATGGCATGAATACAACATCTCATTTTTCCATAGTTCAAACACCTCTCGGATCAGATTATCGAGCCAACGCGTTTTGCGATGAAATTTCCACTCACCTGAGTTTTGTTGTGCCTCAAAAGCCACGATATTCATATAATCATTTGGGATACTGCAATCCTGCGTTATTGCTGCTGGATTATAGTAATTACGTGGTGATGCACGTTTACAGAAATCAACATCATCAAAAAAATCTCGTGAGTTTTGAGGCGCAACGAAGCTCGCATGAATGATGATTTCATTGCAAAGCAAAATGACTCGATGATTTGATCCGAAAAATGCACTCAATTATTCATAATCAGATATTTTTGGATGTACACCAGTTTGATAGAACAGAGGACTCCACGTTCACCTTCAGATGGTTTGTATATTGGAATTGTGGGTTCACGTCACGGTTTTGATGAAACTCGGCGGTTGTGTACGCGGTTCAACCGCACATGCTCTTCATACGGATTGTAAGGTCTCGTCTCTTCTCAGGAAGATCGTCCGAGCAGAGGCTGTGAATTCTGGTGAGAAACGCTGGCATCGGAAAAAGATAGTAGAACTACTGATTTCAACAATCCCTTTTATTCTTGGATGATAATTTGTTTTGTTTTCAGAAGCAATACACTCATTCGATTAACCTCACTCAAAGTAGTTAGGAAAAATAGTCGTTATTATCTTCAATCATTGAGAACTGATATAGATAACAGTCCTGGATGAGACGTAAAACAATTGCCACGCTCGGCGTGGGATATCATTTTTTGAATACATTGCATTATATACTTAGGAAGCACACGTGTACAAAACCATGACACAAAATAGATGATCACTGGGGAGAACGTTTCAGTTTCATCCCAAAATTCATCAAAGGTCTATTAAATCATCACGTAACAATCCAATGGATATCAATAATAGAATAGAAATCACAAATAAATTAATATAAATGTGGGTCATTCTGGACCAAGGTGAACATTTTGAAAATCGACGAAATTTAAAAATGCCCCAACCATTTTTCTCCGTTAGTACTACTAGAATATAGTTGGAAAAAATTTTTTTCAGATTTTTTTGGGACTCATGGCGGGCCCTACGAATTTTCCAAGTCCCATTTTTGAGCAGTTTTTCGCCTATTTTTCGCTATCTTGGAAAATTCGTAGCTCGGACCCAAATGCATCTTTTTCATCCTAGTTGGGCGCATTTTTTTGGTATGACGTACACTTTCAAGAAAGAAATTGACCGGTCCAAAAAATTGATATCTGGTAGGTCCCACGGTTGCATCAAAAAAGGCCCGAAAATACGATTTTGCACCACCTTTGGAGGCGTATAGGTCAAAATGGAAGCCTTGTAGCAAAATTTTGCAGGAGAAAAAACTTGTAGGCCTTGGAAACACCTTCAATTTCCTTTTTAGAACGTGTCATTATCTTATCTCTCGTACGATCTACAGCCGATTCAAGTAGGGCATTTTTGTAAAAACGTAAAACTTCAAGGCCAATTTGAAAAAATCGTTTATTTTTTATCGACCCCAAACCTATGAGAAAATGTTCTCTCGGGTGTTTATTTGAAGGCCCAACAATAATTTGGTTATTCCTTTAAGATCCCGATTTCATACGAGCTGTTGAAAACAGTCGAAAACACCGAAAATCGTGTCGAATTCGGGCCTTATCATGAAGCTTCGTGGACTGGGTCTTCCCTTGCTCTCGATTCGTGGACTCTAATTATACAGTACTCGGCATGAAATATTGTGGAAGATGAGACCGAGAGCTGAAAAATGGCCTCTCGTGCGATGTTTTACGATGGCACCGTCCACAACTAGAGTAAATTGAGTAAATACAAGATGAATCGAGGAAATCGATTGTGATGCATCTCTCACTTAACTAGCCCGTGCTGACTAGCCCAACCGGCCGCTTTGGCACTCCGCGTATGCTCCGCACTGCATGCCATCCTCCGTTTATGCGGAAGTGATAAGTGATATTAACAGCTGATGCAGTATTGTCAGGTATTATCCAGTATAGACAGAGATAAGAAGGTTCTCTAATCTCCGTTATAGACTGTAGACTGTACGAGGTTTCGGTTGTTAGTGACCACCACGAAAAAATTGTATGTGTCAGTCAGCGTCCCGATCAGAAATTTTGGTACCTTCCCCGCGGGGTTTGCCCCAAAGATGGGCCAAATGTATTGTGAAGCATATGAAATGTAACGCCTTCCCCGCGGGGCACCCGCGAGGTATCATCGGGTGAAATTTGCGAGAAAGTAGTGCAGTTTCTGTTGAGACCTTTGAAATAATTTCGGATATGTTTGTAATGTTATCACTATTATGTGATTGTTTAAGTAAAGTATGTTTAACTGAAGTTGAAAATTCATTGGAAACCTGAGAAAGTCTCATAAGAGCTACTCATATCCAGCCTGTGTTTACTTCTACTGAGGGCAAATAGTCACTTGACTTTGCAGCGTGTGACGAAGAAATTAATCTTGCTGGACTGTGATTTGTGTGAAAAGTGAGCGGTGCTCATCAATGATATTAAAATACAGTATGTTCACGTTCAATGCCTCTGTTGAAATTTCCATCATACACCCACAGAAGTGAGGTTAACTCTGAGACACTATGCAGGAATGTTCTGAAAGTGGTCAGATACTTTGCGGGGGCCCTGCGGGGAAGGCGTTACACTTGATATGCTTCACAATCCATTTGCTCTAATACCCGCGATGTTCGGGGATGGTACGAGGCGATTCCGCCATGGTTCGGGGCAAACCCCGCGGGGAAGGTAATGACGGTCAGCGGCTATTCGAGATCTCCCATCTCACTCGCACCTAATAGGTTATCCCATGAGTGCGAGGGAGACGACAGATCTCGAACGGTCACTGACCGTCATCCCATTGCAGTTCACCTCATGGCGTAAAGATAACAAAAGTTATCTTCACGCCATGGTTCACCTTGTTCTCGAGTGTACCAAAATTTCTGATCGAGACGCTGACTGACACATACAATTTTTCCGTGGTGGTCACTAACAACCAAGACCTCGTACAGTCTTCAGTCTATAACGGAGATTAGAGAACCTTCTTATCTCTGTCTATACTGGATAATACCTGACGATACTGCATCAGCTGTTAATATCACTTATCACTTCCGCATTAACGGAGGAAGGCATGCAGTGCGGAGCATACGCGGAGTGCCAAAGCGGCCGGTTCTCGATTTATCTTGTATTTACTCAATTTACTCTAGTTTTGGACGGTTCCATCGTAAAACATCGCACGAGAGGCCATTTTTCAGCTCTAGATCTCATCTTCCACAATATTTTATGCCGAGTGCTGTATAAATAGGGCCTCGACAGAAAGTGCGCATTGGCTCTTTTTCCCCCTTTTTCCCCTGTGGAAGTAGCGCCATTGCGCGCCCGTGGCGGCGACTGCAACTACAGGGCCTATGCTTATACACGGGGGGAAAAAGTGGAGAGGAGAGCATTGCGCACTTTCTGTCGAGGCCCTTAGAGTCCCCGAATCGAGAGCAAGGGAAGACCCAGTCCACGAAGCTTCATGATGAGGCCCGAATTCGACACGATTTTCGGTATTATCGACTGTTTTCAACAGCTCGTATAAAACCGGAATTTCGAAGGAACAACCAAATTATTATTGGGCCTTCAAATAGACACCTGAAAGAACATTTTCTCATAGGTTTGGGGTCGATAAAAAATAAATGATTTTTTTAAATTGGCCTTGAAGTTTTACGTTTCTACAAAAATGCCCAACTTAAATCGGCTGTAGATCGTACGTGAGATAAGATAATGACACGTTCCAAAAAGGAAATTGAAGGTTCCTTCAAGGCCTACAAGTTTTTTCTCCTGCAAAATTTTGCTACGAGGCTTGCATTTTGACCTATACGCCTCCAAAGGTGGTGCAAAGTCGTATTTTTGGGCCTTTCTTGATGCAACCGTGGGGCCTACCAGATATCAATTCTTTGGACCGGTCAATTTTTCTCTCGAATGTGTACGTCATACCGAAAAAAATGCGCCCAGCTAGGATGAAAAAGATGCATTTGGGTCCGAGCTACGAATTTCCCAAGATAGCGAAAAATAGGCGAAAAACTGCTCAAAAATGGGACTTGAAAAATTCGTAGGGCCCGCCATGGGTCCCAAAAAAATCTGAAAGAAGTGTTTTCAACTATTTTCTAGTAGTACTAACGGAAAAAAAATGTTTGGGGCATTTTTAAATTTCGTCGATTTTCAAAATGTTCACCTTGGTCCAGAATGACCCATGTACTAAAATAAATTACACATAACACGTCGTGTCAATAAATATGATAGCCATTTGATCATACAGACCTGCAACCACTTTTTGCATAACGCTATGGCAATGGAGAGACATGACACAAGTCAAGTAATTCTCCGTAAATTTTTACAACCGATTCTACACAGCTAAACGGACTTCTGCTATATTTTTCTAACATTTTGAGAAGCGGTAGAGATCTTCCACACATTAAACTTTACATATATCGCAACAACAGCAAAGAGCCAGTTCAACGCACGAGTACGAGGCCTCGCACACCATGGCGTAAACTCTTGCAATGTAGTGCTATTGAATGTAAAAGTGTGCAACTTTACCAAACATTCTAGTGTTGTTCTCCGGTGCGCTTACACTCACGATCTGCATTTGAATATTTTGTTAAATGCTTTTGGTAGTGAAAGAAGCACTCTCCCGAAAGGAATTAATACAAAAAGTCACAACTCAATCTAGAAAAGTCTTCATGCCCCATCCAGTACCAGAATAACTCATTTCGCAAGTGTGTTGAAGAGCTGATGAGGCAATTCACGCTAACTTGAACCCCTCCCTAATGCTCGGAGTAGTCAACAAAGAATGTATGAATCGATGTTCTTAGACCCGGAGCTTATTTGAGTGGATACGATATACTCTACCCGTCAGAATCAATGGATCTTGCATAGCACCAAGCAACCGGCGGTCCCTTCCAATCGCTTTGTCGTACAAAACTTGAATGAAGAGCATTTCTAAGATCGTGATAAAATCTATTGGTTTAAAGGTTTCAGAAATTCTAATGAGACATCGTAGATTGTTGAAAACCTACAAGTTAATCGTTCAAACACTTTTTCTCCAACCGCTTCGGTCTGAGCAACGAGCTTCGGAGAGTAAATACATTGTTGAATACACGGCCGCCTATGAAGATACGAGACCACGCCCCATTACATTTGCTCAGGCTACAACCATCCCAAAAATAACCCCGATAGTATGATTTCCACCAAAAACTGTCCGAATTTTTGATCTGAATATGCTATGGGTCATTCAAGTTAAGACCGTTCTATGGAGTAAGTTCAAAACCTTCCTCCCCTCCATTCACTCTTTGCAGAAGTATAACTTGGCGAGTATGAGGTTGTACCTCAAGATTCATTTATTCTGTCTGAGCTTTGACAGTGAAAGTGATATCACTCATTTAAATCAGCTGTATCACATAGTTTCTTCACTATACTCACTGGCTACATACTCGCTTCTTCTTCTTCTTTCCGTTCGTGGCCATGGACTGCAGTCCCTTCCGTCATTACCGGGTTTTACTATATACTCGACAGTGAGGCGCTATCGCGCCTCTTGATATCTGGTTCCCTCCACGATGAAGTATTCAATTCTGGAATTGAAATGAGGTGACACGTGTATTTCACAGCAAAAAGGATTTCTCAAAATGAGAAATATCTTTTCTTATTCCGAGTGCGTGTAATGTCAAGAAATCTTGAATTTTTCGTTTGAGGAATTTCTCCGAATGAGAAATAAATCTCTACATCTGAGAATTTGGATTTCCCAGTCGAAACAAGAAGAATCTCTGTAGATTATAACGGCTTTCGTTAGATTTTTGCAAATTCTGTATTGAATACGATCTAGGTGAGACTGGAAACAAAAATTGCCGCAAGGAATGCTCTGTTCCTGGGGTTAACTCTCAAAGTCAAACACGGCATTGGAAGGAAACTAAACTACAGTACTCCCTCGTTAATACGAAGCTGAAGGGACCGGGAATTTACTTCGTATTAACGAGGGTTCGTACTAAAAAGGGATTCATAGCCGTCGATAATACGCACTATTTCGTATTAAACAAGTCCTCGATCGAATATTTAGTCTTTTCGCGGTCTTCATCATCGTGTATTGTGTCTTGTGTTGCGGAATTGGACATGAATTCCAAACATATTTCATCAGAATAAAAAAATTATAATTATCCTCGTCAATCTGATCAATATTATTATACTAATGAAAAAACGATGGTTCTTCTATCATATTCGTCAATAAAATTCATCGGATACAAAATAACACTTCACTTTTCAATCAGGTGATTTGCAATGCTGACTTGCTCATACCTCGTTTCAAGCCGCGAAAATTAACACTAAACTCACACCAAAATCCACATATGAGGTGTTTTTCAGGAGATCCTACACAGTGCCGATCCGTTTCGACCTAAATCTCACCGCTTCACACCTCAAAATGGCGAGTAAAATCATTTTTCCCGTGTATAAGTATATCTTTGCCCCTCCCACTTTACTTTTTCCAAAAGTCTAACTTGGCGAGTATCACCATCCTTTCCCCCATAACTTCATCTGAGATCAAAGTATGAATTTCAATTCTTGAGGGTCATGAGATCAGGGGAAACATGTCGAGTAACTTTTTACCAAAATTTAGACGTCAAACGAATGAAGAGAGATTGCAAAATATTGATTTCAATTCTTGAGAGTCATGAGATCAGGAAAAGTATGTCGAGTAATTTTTTTGCAAAATCCGAAGTGAGATGCATGAAAAACGATTGATTTAATTAAAATCTGATTATCTCACTGTAAGTTTGACTCAACTTGAGTTACTCACCATCTATCTTTTCCTCAAAATATATTGCAAATAATAGACCAATAAAAAAAACAGAAGTGAGAAAATTCAATCTAGCATTGATCGTTCCAGTTTGGAAGTCAGTAATGATGGTGAGTAACTCAAGTTGAGTCAAACTTACAGAGAGATAATCAGATTGTAATGTAATCAATCATTTTTCATGCATTTCACATTCAGATTTTGCAGAAAAATTACTCGACATACTTTTCCTGATCTCATGACTCTCAAGAATTGAAATCCATATCTTGCAATCTTTCTCCATTTATTTGACCTTTAGATTTTGGTGAAAAGTTACTCGACATGTTTCCCCTGATCTCATGACCCTCAAGAATTGAAATTCATACTTTGATCTCAGATGAAGTTGTGGGGGGAAAGGATGGTCATACTCGCTCAGTTAGACTTTTGGAAAAAGTAAAGTGGGAGGGAGGAAGATTTCAGGACTTGGCTATGGCAATGATTGAAAATTCCCAGATTGACGAATACAAGCTTTGAACAGTAACATGTAGAAAAACCAAAAACACTCATCTATATCTCATTCTTAAAAATCATCCCCCCAATGAACAGCAGTGTGCTATGTTCCGAGATAAATATTTCGAATCCCAAGCAACAGAATCTGAAGCAGTACAACTTTTTGTTCTTGATAACAAAACTTGGTATTAGTTCATGAAATTCCGCTTGAGTTGATGCGAAGACTCTCAACTCTACTTTTAATAGTCTAAGGTTTCCAATTGATGAGAAACTTCTGGATTGTGAAAATTTCTTACACGAGTTGGTTCATCCGCTCTCCAAGAAGAGAGGATCCCAACCACCAAAATGATCAACTAATGGATGACTAACAAATGAAACATGGAATTATGACAATACATTTGTTTCTCAACTATATTTGGAAACCAAAAACTTGAACGAATTTCAACTAGGACATTGATTATCTGTGACACATTAAGAAGTTCAAGTGTTGCGTGGGAACTCATTTTGAGAATGAAGATTCAATAGCGTTATGTGAGAAGTACTTTGATGCCAGACAGAATGAACCTCAAAGTACATCCGGATGAATGTATGGATCCAGTTTCTATGTTAATTGACTTCTTCGTCCTACATTTTTCCAAGTTTAACTTACCAGTTTTCTCTAAGAGCGTAAATGTGCTACTCTTTCTCAATAATAATCTTAATGAATCAGATGAACCCTGAACAACTGTTAATTAGACCTATCTAGGACCTGACATATGCCCACTAGCTCTTGATGAAGTCTTTAGAATGAATGTAAGTGGCACGTCAAAACAGCTCAGATCCACAAATCAAGAGTAAAAGTGGAGCCAAGACTAAGATGCACAGTGATATGCAATGAAAATATATAAAATTGATTAGAGCAGCATCCGAGATCACTAATACACATATCACAACAACTGTTCCACAGTCACTAATAGGACTGACCAGTCCTACAACATCTAAATGTGAGAGACGATCCCTCTTGTGTTGGACCTGAATAAGTTCTTGGTGAGATATGAGAAATAGCTTGAATGGATAATACAATGGTTGCAATGTGATTCTCTCACTATAGAGTAGATTATGAACTTGAGATACACAATTTATAGCTTCAGAGTTAGGTCTATCTCAAGTATCGGAGGAAGTAAAAATCAATTCACTGATAAAATGTACATTAAGGGCATATGAAATCCAACTTTTACCGACACCCCTAACCATTGACAAATCGATTTTTCTCCCGAGTTCTACGGTGAATCTCAAAAAAGTGATCCCAAGTATAGAAGCTTTAAAATTGAATCTATCATTCAAAAAAAGAATCGAGTTGATCGGTTGAATATTGCCTTCAAACTTTGGTTTCGAAGTTGACCATTGCCTGAAAAAATACTCACACGCCTGACTTCGAAACCAAAGTCTGAAGGCAACTTCCAATCAATTAAATCGATTTTTTTTCAAATGATAGATCGCATCCGAAAGCTTCCATACTTGGAAGTACTTTTTCCGAGATCGTCCTCAAATAGTTCAAAAAATGATCAGAAGTATGACTTTTCCGAAGGCCCATGAGCTGTGATTTTGGCTGAGTCGAGGCAAGGTTGGGTTAGGTCCTCTACCGCCCACACCGGCCACACCAGCTGTTGTTTATTGTTTGAATGAACGATGATGGACTGTCGTGAGTTGTCGCGTGGTACTTATATTTGACTTGCACATAATAAAAAGCAGGAACGGAGAATTCATTCGTTGGCAAAACTATATGAAAAATAGTAATAACTATGTTTATATGAGAAGAACAAATTCAAGTATTGACAATCTGAGTGACAAACCTGTTTCTTGAGGCTATTATTCGCTCCTCGGTTTGAGAAGCAGTGAATATATAAGGGTGACAGTGATGATAATTCTGAGCCTTGAAATGAGTCAATAATTAAGAGGAACAGTAATCAGCGAGGCAAGGCTTCATTGATATTGACATCCAAATCTGAGCCTTTTGAGGTATGGAACTGTGTTTCGTGGACATCAAATATTTATATACAGGATGTGGAGTTAGCATTACCCAAGATATTGATGAAGTTATGTACTTGAAAACAGATCAGAGGAGGAACCAGTTGATCGATAAACTGAGAGGAAAAGCATGCATCCACCAAACTTGCAAAAAATGCTATACATGAGATAGCTCATCAGAAATGTTTACGACCTTTCGGTCTCACCAAACTCTATCTATTTGTGCTAAGAATATGTATTGATGCAGCTCAGAATGTTCCTGTAATGTGGAGGCCTTCAGATGATTTCGGAGCAAACTAATGATTCTGTTTTGATGTTTCAACTACAATATGTCAAAATACTTGGTGAAAATAGCAAGCACGGGTAAGTCTTAGAGCAGAAGTAAATATTTGGAAATTGCAATAAGCTTCAATTTGTATTTACTAAAATCTCTATATTATAGAGGGGTGAATCCACATTCATTCATTTAGATCTATTGAGAATTAGAGCTTAATCGTGGAAATTTTGTGACTTGAGTTGAAAAGTCACAAGGTGGATTTCACTCTACAAAGAATGAAAGTGGTGAAATTGAGTATCTTATTGTCATGAGTTGACCTCTGGAACATATTTGATTGATCTCACCATGCTACTGAAGGTTTCAACTAGAATATCTTGAAATTCCCTAGATCAAATGGCGCACCCGGGTGACTCTTAGAGCAAAAGTAGATGAGTGGCGATTGCTATGAGCTCCAACTTTTGTCTGCTGAGATCCCTGTATTTTAGAGGGGTGATTTCATATTCACTTTTTTGAATCTATTGAGAATTGGCTTAGTTGTGGAGTTTTTGTGACTTGAAATTGAAAAGTTACAAGGTCATTCTTCAAAGAGTGTACTGATAAAAAGAATCTTATTGTCATGATTTGATCTCTAAATCATGTTTGATTGATTTTATCATACTACTTTAGGTTCCAACCAGAATATCTTGGAATCACCTGGTGCAAATGGAGCGCCCGGGTGAATTCTAGAGCGAAAGTGAATTAGTGGACATTGCAGTGAGCTCTATTTTGTGTCTGCTGAGATTCCTAGATTCTACAGGGGTGAATTCATATTCATTTGTTTCAATCTGTTGAAAATTGGCCCAGTTGTGGAGCTTTTGTGACTTGGAATTGGGAACTTAGATGGCAAATTCCATGATACCATGAATTTATTGGTGTAATTCAGAATCTCATTGGTATTTGTGTGCCCTCTGATCAATCTCATCATTCTTTTCAAGGTTTCAACAAGAATACCTTGAAATATTTGTTCAGAATAGCTCGCTTGAGTGACTTCGAGAGCGGAAGCTGATCTTGGGTACGCCACGAGCTCCTAATTATGTTTGTTGAGATATTTGTATTCCAGCGGTGTGATTTCATCTTCATTCCAAGGAATGTCATGAATGTATGTACTCCAATAATATCTTCATAGCTTCTATCTGTATTTACTGATTTCTAGTTGTTCATTATTAATCTTGAACTTTGTATCCCAAAATTTTTGGAACAAATTGTCTTTGTCGAGTTGCTCCGCATGAAATTCTGGAATTGTTTTGAGTCTCAAATGGATCCAAATTTGAGTCTACAATCTGAATGTATTCTAAAACATGAGTAGTAATACTAACATCATGAATTCTTTTAGGTACAGCGGTAACATGAATACATGACTTTGGCCAACGAGAGGCAGCTAGGTGTCAGAATCAAAACAGATTTGAACAGGTTTTCTCTTCTTCCAACTGACAAAATAGCTCAAGAATGAGTAGAGATGTGCATACGAGTGATTGCTTGGAGAAAAAGTTACCGAGGAAAATATTCCTGCAAAAATCACTTCACTCAAAATGAATACACATAGTACAAAAATGTGTACACACACACATAGTACAAAAATGTGTTTTCAAGAGTGAAAGTGATATTTCAACAAAAATGCTACATAAAAATATACTTGAATGCAAGTATATACAAAATGTGAGCCCCAGCAGAAGTATCTCTAGGAGTCACATAAAAAGTATACTTGAATGCAAGTATATACAAAATGTGAGCCCCAGCAGAATTATCACTAGATGTCACATAGAAAATATACTTGAAAGTATATACAAAATGTGAATGAATGAAACCTTTATTTTTCGCATCAGTAATCTCCATCATCAGTATACCTTGCAGATAGCTATTCAGTCATGAGTCCATGTATGCATCAGGAAGCATGGATTCGAGCATAAAGATACAGCTATTATATATATCAGGTCGTATTGCGACTAATATGTTGGTTGAATGTCGAATATTCCCTCCGCCCCCTTCCCTATGATACAAAGAGGATATCTAACCCAACCTTCCTTACTCTTGGCACGGTCCGCTCGGTCGGTAAAAGTCGGCTTTCACATGCCCTTAGTGCTAAATGGCACCCACGCATCATAAACACTCCAAATATATTTGAAGATTATTCTTGACACTTCACCTTGCACTGCACAACAACAAGAATGGCACACATTTTGGCCATCAGACCATCATTTCTAAATCACTGCAAACAAGAGAGCATACATCAGATGGCTTCTTTTTTACTAGTAGACCAACAATGAGATCCGCATTGATTTGTATCAAATCTTCACTGCATTCGATACATGTGCTCATCTGGAACAAAACCTGAACTGAATAGTGAATATGGCCTGCTAGCTTGCTTTAATCGATCATTCACGCACACAAGGCCGAGTGGAGCATTAGTATTTTTGATATTGTGTGCGTAAAGTTGTGCCGTAAAAGTACTTTGCAGGTGGATGTGCGGTGCGCAAAGTTGTCTCAAAGATGCGCAAAGTTCCCTGATTTGTGCGCAAAGTTGAAAGCGTGCCAGTAAAATTATATTTCAAATTCCTCCCCAATTTCATGTTCACTTGATCCGATTAATTTATGGATCATTACAGGAAACGATTTGAATCCTGAATTCTCACGGATTTCTGATTTTGGTTGGTTTGATGCAATGCCCTCAATGATGTAGGTGATGACAATCATTTCTATGAAGATAGTGTATGTTTTCGATTTGCAAATTGTTAAATACTGAGATATTAGTTCCACACCATTTGCATGATCATAAACTGATGAAAATTACTTCTGCACTTTACATTCCAGTCTTATCTAAATCACAGCGTGGTCATTTGATGATTTGAATTCCACTTTTGATAGCTAGATAATACTTTCGAATTCTACTTCACCAATATGCATGGACGTAGTCCATCTTAACAAAATTTGACATAATTTTACATGTATTTATTTTATTCTAGTATTAAACTTTAATTGTAACTCGGGTCTGAAAAGTCGCAGAACAACGTTCAAAAAAAGATTTTGAAGGTCTTGAAAAGAACTACAAAATCCCGCAAGAATTTTTACGTTAGCATTACTTGCATAAAAATGGAGATTGACTGATTGAAATGAGAATTTTCCCAATTTTGAGTGTCAATTAAAGGCATGAAATTTAGATCCAAAGAATCTTTGAAACACATAATATGATAGATTTTTTCCTCATCTTTCAAGTGCTTTTTGGAAAATTGTTGTAGACCCAAACGCTTTGGAATGGTGGCTGTTTTAGTGAATGTATCCGTGTTCCATTATTTCTGCAGGGTACTGTACTTCGTCGTACGGGAATTTATAAGAAAGCATCTTAAAGAACACAAGAAAATCTATCGATCAATGTGCGTAAATCATCCCTCGCGTCCTTTTTGAGTGCACGTAGTCAACGATGAAACTCTAAAAAATTTCTCCTTCAATCAATCACCTACAACTTTGGCGGAAGGGATCTGATCCCAAAAATACTCATGGGATCTTGTACATCTTTTCAGAATCTACAATTATTGTTTTTTGAAGTTCTCTGTACGTCTTTTCCCGTTCGAGTAACGCGCATCGAAAGAAAACTTAGTATTACATGGACTGCTTATGGAGATACCAAGGCTGGCTACTGTTTTATTTCCTCTTGCGCCATTCTGATGCAAAAATTCATCAGAAAAATATCATGGCACATGATTCTGACGTAAAACAATCTCATCCCTTAGAATATTTTATCAGATTTTGCCTTGAATGTGATCTAAAGGGACAAAACATGAATTCAATCAATTTTCCCAATAAAACTTGAGAAATCGGGGTTGCCTACAATCCAAGACAAAATGTGATCAAATATTCTGAGAGATGCGAATATTTTACGTCAAAATCATGTGCCATGAGATATTTTTGAATTTTTGCGCTAGAGTGGCGCGAGAGGAATTAAAACAGTAGCCAGCTCCGGTATCTCCATAAGCAGTCCATGTAATACAAAGTTTTCGTTCCTAGCTCGTTACACGGACAGGAAAGGCCGTAGAGAGTACTTAAGGAGAAGGGAATTGTAGTTTTGAAAAGATCTACAAGACCCCGTAAGAATTCTTGTGATCGAATATCACTCCCGCCAAAGTTGTAGGTGATTGATTGAAGGAGAAATTTTTTAGACTTTAATCGTTGACTACGTGCACTCAAAAAGGACGCAAGGCATGTTTTAAACACATTAATCAGTAGATTTTTTTTGTGATCTTCAAGATGCTTTTTTCAAAATTCCCGTACGACAAAGTATATTGGAAATATCACTGTTTCAGGTATACCCTACTTGATCCATCAATTATGAAAGGTACTGTATCTGCCACCGAATCATCGATCGTGATCCGTCGACGCTCTCGTCTTAGTCGAGCAGCCTCAAGTGCACATAAGTGCGAGTGAGTGCGAGCAAGACAGCAACAAGGCCTATCGGGAGGGCCCGACCCACGTCCGCTCGCCACAAGAGCCACACTGAGATCACAGATCACATCATTTTGTCAAGAGATTCTTTTGTCAACGCGCTTATATGAAAGCACTCCAACGTTCAGCTTACTTATTTGGGTCTCAATGTTTAGAGCAATATAGCTCAAATACTTGACTCATTACTCTGTCCATCATTCACCCTTCTCGCTACTCTCGTCGGCGAACCAAGAGGTAAAATTCATGTGTAAAATCATGACCATTCGAGCTAATCTCATACTAATTCGTATATATTGTTAGGGTATTGGGGGAATAGATGGCCATATTCGCCGTAGACGTTTTGAAATAATAAAGTCGGAGGTCAAAGATTTCAACACTTGGCTATCGTGATGATAGAAAATTCCCAGATTGGAATATATGAGCAGGAAATAGCATGTAGAAAAAGTGAAATAACTTCTAAATCACACATTTATGAAACCATTGAAAATTTTCCACGCAAGTTGGTTTATCCGCTTCATAACAAAGAGAGGATGCTAACTATCAGTGGCTGAGTAATGAGCGACCAAGGCCGTCCCTAACTATGTTGGTACAGCCCGCCCAAAGACTGTGCAGGGTCAGCGAAATTCCAATCGTCGAAGTGGCATACTTGGAAGCGGGACCAGAAAACGTTGCTCAATATGTCGAATTACAGTACTCGTGAAAATGAATGGATCGTGCATAGTGTAACATAAGAGATGAGTCTAACATAATCGACAACAGCTATGAAAGGTTCCATTGCACAAGAATTCTGAAAGAAGATCACAAAAAACCTATCGATGTATGGGTTTAAAGAATTTTCTCAAAAATTTTTCGTGCTGATAATCGATCCGGAAGAAAATGAATAATAAATACTTGCAGCGGATCACCTGTAATTTTAACGAGACTGGTCCGATCACGAACTTCTGACGTGATGTTGTAGATTGTTTAAAAACCTACAAGTTTGTCATGGGAAATTTTTTTCTACGACCTCTCTGGTGCGAGACACGAGCTCCATGAAGAAAACTTTCTAATGCATACTTACTTACGGAGATACTGGACCGTGCGCCAACTCCACTTGCTCAGGCGCTGTTGTAGCGTCAACAACCGCCTCAAAAATTATCGAGGCATGATTCTGACTTTGAATTGTCTGAATTTCTCGAATATGCTATCAGATGTTTGCTTGAATGTGGTTTCCAACGTTGCCAACGGTTGCTTTTGTACCTTTTGCTACAAACACTCACTCGATTCCGGAGTAGCCTCCCCAGATCACATTTACGGGGGAATTTGATAGCATGTTCGTCAAATTCAGTCGGTTTCACGCCGAAACTATGCGGTTTCATAATTTTTAGGTTGATTCTTGGCCTTACAACAGCGCTCGAGCAAGTGGAGTTATATAGCGCGTAGTCCAGAGTCTCCATAAGGGGTTATGTATCACGAAATTTTCTTCCCGGAGCTCGTCGCTCCTACTACAGAGGTCGTAAAGAAACCTCCAATGATGAACTTGTAGATTTTGTGAACGATCTACAACATCCTGTTGCAATTTTTGTTATCGGAAAACTGTCGTTGAAATTACAGGTGATCCGCTGCAAGTATCTTTTTTCAATTTTTCGAATCGATTATCAGGACGAAAATATCCTTGAGAATATTTTCTGAACCAATGAATCCATACGTTTTTTTGTGATCCTCAAGACACTTTTTTCAAAGTTCTCGTACGATGGAACTTTTCATGGTTATCGTCGAGCATGCCATACTAAGCATGATCCATTAATTTTGACGGCCACTGTACTTCCTTATAATTCCTTTGTGTGCTGCGACTGACTTAACTCATCACGTATCTTGCAAAATCCTCTGCTTATCGCGAATGCGGGATAAAGTTCCTTGCCTTGTGCGAGTCAAAAGTAACTTAAGATTCATCTTCTTTATCGTCACATCACCAAAAACTGTATTTGCGAGCAGTAAAATAAACGCTAATATTGGAGTAATAGAAGCTTTTTATTAACCCATGAATGCTTACAATAACACATATGATTTGATTTGATTTGATTTTAATAGCAGGTGGATTCTTACATCAACAAATACCCGGAATGTACCAGGTACTCCTGCAGAAAGTGCTGAGAGCTCCTGTGCGCAGGCTGGATTCCCTATAGCGGAGACGAGAAATCCATCTCCGACACTTCTTTGTCACTGAGGCGAAGTGTTCGGAGGGTCAATTTTACATCTCCACTGGACCTACAGTTTAAGGTGGGTTCCGAACCACCGAATTCACGGTAAAGGCACTTGAAAAAATGTCCAGTGGTGCCGGCACCGGGGATCGAACCCACGACCTTTCGATTAAAAGGCGAGAGCTCTAACCTCGCTGCCACCTCGGTTTCATGCATGACATATTTTTTGAGCTCGTTTTTGTGTGCGAAATACCCCTTAAAGGAAGAGCGGAGTGCATCTACTCGACGTGAAATTATCTGAAATTTTGGAATATGTAATGGAAAATCCTTTTTGAAGCGATATTCAAGAGCTACATTCAATTTTTTGCCAAAAAGTACGTCTTTTTGTCATTAACCCTTTACGGTATGGTGGTCACTATAGGGACCACCTGAGGTTGCACTCGGAAGATATAGGAATAGCAATTATATGTGAGAAGTGATTTAATGAATCACCAAAATTCTTTCTGAAAATCATCTTGGAATCACTCAAGCATCATCTCCTGGTCACATCACTTGATTCGGACTCCTTTGTGGAGCAGTGCAAGTTAGGGAACGACAAAAAACTCGTTTTGAAGTTTGTGAAGAGCTGCAACTCATAAATTTGATCATTCTAAGTGGGAATTGGGGTTGAGTCGGATTTCATCTTAGAGAAAGAGAAGAAAATGTGCAACGCAGAGTCAAATATCGTGTTCAAATAGCATTTTTACCCCTGGAATCCATACAAATGGCTCTGGGAGTTCAAAAAAGTGTGTCATTAGGTCCCAGACCACGAAGTGTAGGGGCCAGGCAAATTGTAATAACAAATCTGTGCCCAAAATCCAACTGAAACATACAAAGTAATCAGAATATCTTTTCATCGTCATGAAAACCGCCGAATACTTTGAATCTTCATTTTGAAGATCAAATAGCTTATGGAAATAACCATACGGTAAGTTTTCTACGTTAAATGGTTTGTTCTCTCAGATTTCATGATCAGAATTGGGATAAGACGACGCGAGGAGCGAGGAAATGCTTATTTTTAGAGATTTCATCAGAATTTACCTTTTTGAATAAAAATTTCCTTTCGAATACAATTTTCATCATGAAAATTGAGACATTGCCCCACAAGACATTGATAATTCCATATCTGTAAACGATAGATGTCGAAATAATGGAGTTGAAATGCATTATTGACATCCAGAATAGCATCGCATCAGATAAATTCTCGATCGCACTAGTACGCGCGTTATAGACTCATCTTCTCGCTCATCTTTGAACCCTTGTTCATACGAAATCCATGTCCAGAAATCTGCAAAATGATCACGAGACAAACCACCAACGTGAATGTGTCTGTTTTTTTCAGTATATGCAGTAATAATTGAGCTGCAACGCAGTCAGAATCGTACTCATCACCCCGTACAGGGAGCGTCTGTGCTGGCTACGATTGGACTCTCGTAGACTATATTTTGCAGCCATTCTCATCTACAAAGCAATTAGAATGAAAGAGCCCGAATACTTGGCTGCAATGTTCACCAAGTACCAGCATAGATGCACCAGTCGGAGTGATGAGAGAGATCTCAACATCCCCAGAGTCCGGCTCAAAGCCACTGAATACTCCTTTCAGTATCGTGGTGCCAGGCTCTGGAACTCTCTACCGCCCCTTCTGCGCAGCTCACCCTCATTATCATCATTCAAACTCGCTTTGAAGTCTCATTTCTTCATGCTTGACTCCCGGGGCTCCCCGATCATCCCAGATGTATTGGAATGAGCATTCTCAGCAAGATAGAAAAAGGTATATATTTCACTAGTGCAACCCTGTCTTTTTTTTTATATTTATTAAGTGACGTGTCATATCTGTGATAAACTAAGACTGCTAGAAGCGCTGACCAAATATCTATACTTATTATATTGTAGCCAGAATTTTTCTTATTTCTTTGCAAATGGTATTTTTAATGTGTGCATCTAGTAGTGAAATACTCTGACAATATGTTTACATATGTGATGATTATCTGGTTTTTGCCTATTGGCAGAATAATAAACGTATCTATCTATCTATCTATCTACTCACGCTGCAGTACGTGAAATCGAAAAATTTTCAAGAATACCAATTTTCTTGCTTAATAGCATCATATTTTAGGTCTGACCACACATGATTGAAGCACGGGCAATTTTACGTTGGCTGCTCCTGTTATGATCGTTTTTGAGAGTTCTGACGGACATGGGTTCGAAAAAAACAAAGGTTGTATGGCGAGTCTACTATGCGCATACTAGCGCGTTCGAGGTCTTGCCCGGTGCGATTTTCTGTAGGAAAATCTCAGAATCATTTGACTTTTGCAGTCACTTCTCGACTATTTGACCTGAGCGACGTACGACAAGGACTGACTATTCGAATTTTCTTCATTTGGATGTCTTGAAAGTGGACACTGGAGTTGAAATAGCGTGTTTGATATATAGATCGATACTAGAGCCAATTGTGTGCGAGAGAACACCCAAGAATCGGAATAGTGGAGGATGACTCGGATTAAGATTCGGTCTATCACTCAGCTGCGGAATAATTCTTGGTTTTGGATATACTTCGGGACGAGCTCTGTGCAATTCGATCTCCTCGAGTCCTCAACACGAGAAAAAACGGGGAATGGAGAGAGAACGGATCGTACGGGTGGCCCACGGATGCATCTCATTTGGTCTCCTTGGCCAAAGTCCTTCACACGGGAAAAAAACGGGAAAAGAACAGATCGTACGGGGAGCCCACGGATGCATCTCGTTTGGTCTCCTTGACCGAAGTACGCCACACGGGAAAAAACGGGGATCGAAAAAAAACGGATTGCACGGGAACCGCACGGATGCGTCCTATTTGGTCTCCTCGGCCAAAGTCCTTCACACGGGAAAAAAACGGGGAACGGAAAAAAACGGATCGCACGGAGAGCCCACGGATGCATGTCATTTGGTCTCCTCAGCCAAAGTCCTTCATACGGGAAAAAAACGAGGAACGGAAAAAAACAGATCCCAAGGGGACCGCACGGATGCGTCCTATTTGGTCTCCTCGGCCAAAGTCCTTCACACGGGAAAAAAACGGGATACGGAAAAAAAACGGATCGCACGGAGAGCCCACGGATGCGTTCTATTTGGTCTCCTCAGCCAAAGTCTTTCACACGGGAAAGAAACGAGAAACGAAAAAAAAACGGATCGCACGGAGAGCCCACGGATGCATCTCATTTGGTCTCCTTGGCCAAAATACGCCACACGGGAAAAAAACGGGAAACGGATAAAAACGGATCGCACGGGGAGCGCACGGATGCGTTCTATTTGGTCTCCCCAGCCAGAGTCCTTCACACGGGAAGAAAACGGGAAACGGAAAAAAAACGGGAAACGGAAAAAAAACGGATCGCACGGGGACCGGACGGTTGCGCCCTATTTGGTCTCCTTGGCCAAAATACGCCACGCGGGAGAAAAACGGGAAACGGAAAAAAAACGGATCGCACGGATAGCCCACGGATGCATCTCATTTCGTCTCCTTGGCCAAAATACGCCACACGGGAAAAAAAAACGGAAAAAAACGGATCGCACGGGGAGCGCACGGATGCGTTGTATTTGGTCTCCTCAGCCACAGTCCTTCACACGGGAAAAAAACGGGAAACGGAAAAAAACGGATCGCACGGGGACCGCACGGCTGCGTCCTATTTGGTCTCCTCAGCCAAAGTCCTTCACACGGGAAAAAAACGGGAAACGGAAAAGAACGGATCGCACGGATAGCCCACGGATGCATCTCATCTGGTCTCCTTGGCCAAAATACGCCACACGGGAAAAAAACGGGAAACGGAAGAAAACGGATCGCACGGGGAGCGCACGGATGCGTTCTATTTGGTCTCCTCAGCCAGAGTCCTTCACACGGGAAAAAAACGGGAAACGGAAAAAAAACGGATCGCACGGGGAGCGCATGTATGCGTTCTATTTGGTCTCCTCGGCCAAAGTCCTTCACACGGGAAAGAAACGAGAAACGAAAAAAAAACGGATCGCACGGAGAGCCCACGGATGCATCTCATCTGGTCTCCTTGGCCAAAATACGCCACACGGGAAAAAAACGGGGAACGGAAAAAAACGGATCGCACGGAGAGCGCACGGATGCGTTCTATTCGGTCTCCTCAGCCAGAGTCCTTCACACGGGAAAAAAACGGGAAACGGAAAAAAAACGGATCGCACGGGGACCGGACGGTTGCGTCCTTTTTGGTCTCCTCGGCCAAAATCCTTCACTCGTGAGAAAAACGGGAAACGGAAAGGAAACGGATCGCACGGAGAGCCCACGGATGCGTTCTATTTGGTCTCCTCAGCCAAAATACGCCACACGGGAAAAAACGGGAAACGGAAAAAAAACGGATCGCACGGGGAGCGCATGTATGCGTTCTATTTGGTCTCCTCAGCCAAAGTCTTTCACACGGGAAAGAAACGAGGAACGAAAAAGAAACGGATCGCACGGAGAGCCCACGGATGCATCTTATTTGGTCTCCTTGGCCAAAATACGCCACACGGGAAAAAACGGGAAACGGGAAGAAACGGAACGCACGGGGAGCGCATGTATGCGTTCTATTTGGTCTCCTCAGCCAAAGTCCTTCACACGGGAAAAAAAAGGGGAACGGAAAAAAAACGGATCGCACGGAGAGCCCACGGATGCATCTCATTTGGTCTCCTTGGCCAAAATACGCCACACGGGAAAAAAACGGAAAAAAACGGATCGCACGGGGAGCGCACGGATGCGTTGTATTTGGTCTCCTCAGCCAGAGTCCTTCACACGGGAAAAAAACGGGGAACGGAAAAAAACGGATCGCACGGGGACCGCACGGCTGCGTCCTATTTGGTCTCCTCGGCCAAAGTCCTTCACACGGGAAAAAAACGGGAAACGGAAAAAAACGGATCGCACGGATAGCCCACGGATGCATCTCATCTGGTCTCCTTGGCCAAAATACGCCACACGGGAAAGAAACGGGAAACGGAATAAAAACGGATCTCACGGGGAGCTCACGGATGCATTCCATTTGGTCTCCTTGGCCAAAATAGGCCACACGGGAAAAAAACGGGAAACGGAAAAAAACGGATCGCACGGGGAGCGCACGGATGCGTTCTACTTGGTCTCCTCAGCCAAAGTCCTTCACACGGGAAAAAAACGGGAAACGGAAAAAAAACGGATCGCACGGGAACCGCACGGCTTCGTCCTATTTGGTCTCCTTGGCCAAAGTCCTTCACACGGGAAAAAAACGGAAAAAAAAACGGATCGCACGGGGAACTCACGGGTGGAGAGCTCGCGGAGCTTCTTTCGACAAGTGCCCACTCAAAACCCTCCGTTTTCTGCCCGTTTGAGTGCACGGAAATAAAACGGAAAGGCACGTATTTTACCCGATTCCGTCGTTTTCGACACGGAAATCCGCACGGAACCACTGCGAATACCCACTCTCTACCTTAATTGATGTTTTTGTATCGCGTGACGTTTGTCCTGCTTTTTCTGTGGTGTAGATCTGGTCCGCAGATCAACTGCGCGCGTACAACTGGGCTCCTCGATACTTCGTCTCCACTACGATGTTGCTTGGGCTTCCGGCGCGCCCATGCACCCGTGTAGAGAGCTGTTGGGAAACTGCAGACCTGAAGACCCCTGAAGGATGATTGATGAACACGGGGTAGGGATTTCGCCTCTCACTCTGTCTGTAGGTTTTTCTGTTCTACTGGCATTAGGGTGGTGGAATGAGAAATCAGTTGCTGTAGTATCGCGTGTTCGAATAACTCTATGTATTCTTGAAGCTACACAAAAATTATTCGCAACTAAGATGAGATTCTCCATTGCTTCATGATGAGGAATTTTTGCGACGTTTTGAACAGAAAATTCGAAGTGGAATCGATTTTTTCATTCTAAATTTCCCGAAATCGCGAAAAAAAATTTCCATTCCTTTTTTTTTGGTCTCTCGGGATCGCAAATAATTTCAATTCTTAGTTTTCTCCTTTTCTACCGAATTCGTGGGAAAAATTGACATTATTCCATCATTCACTTTTTTTCCCTGAAATCGCGCGAAAATTCTTCTACTGTTGATGAAAAAAAACCGATGAAATCCTTCGATAACTTGAAGAATATTGAATGTTCTCATATCGTTCGGATTGTGCGCATCATATAACTGCAGGTATATTTATAAATTTATATCGACGAATAATAGGAAGAGCTATGACTCACCCGCTTCTGCTGCAGATTCCTTGCTCTTGGTTGTGACTGCGCGCGTACAACCGGGCACCTCGGCAATTCGTTACCACTATGAGGTCGTTTCGGCTTCCAGCCTGCCCGTGCGCCCGCGAAGAGCGCTGATGAGAGACTGCAGATAGTCATGCCAGCGCGTACTATATGGCGTCTCCCCACCCTGCTCCCACTGGCACGCTGTTACGTATGTACTCTTCTCGTCGCGTAGTTGTGCGTCTGAGAGGAGTTGGAGCCGACTGAGGGACGATCGATGAGCGCGGGGTGGGGATCTTGACTCTCACCTTGTCTGTACGTTTCTTCGTTCTGCTGGCATTCGAGAGGGAGAACAAAAAGTCACTTGCTGTAATATCGTGTGTTGTATGAATTCATCTATCCTTAAAGCTACACAAGAATTGTTCTCCACTGCGATGAGACTTCTCAATACCCCACAATGGGATATTTTTGTGAGTTTCCAGGAAAAATGTTCGAAGTAAGATTGATATCTTTTTCATATTGGTTTTTACAAAGTTGCGGAAACAAATTTTCTTCTCATCTTCTATCTTGTCATCCTCCCGGAATCGCGGAAGAAATCCAATCCTCCATTCTCTCCATTTTCTACCAAATTCGTAAGAAAAATTCAAATTCTAAATTTTTTCATTATCCTCTTTCAGGAATCGCGCAAGAACTTTATATTTCTACTAGGAATGCACGAACAAAATTCTCCGATGATTTGAGGGATCCCGAAGGTTTTCATATTGTCTGGATTGTGCGTGTCATATATCTACCGGTACATCTATGAATTTATATCGAGAAAAACTAAGTATAAGAGTTACGACATACCAAATTCCGCTGCAGATTCCTTGTTCTTGGTTGTGGCTGCGCGCGTACAACCGGGCACCTCGACACTTCGTTTCCACTATGAGGTTGTTTCGGCTTCCAGCGCGCCTGTCCGCCCACGGAGAGCGCTGATGAGAGTCTGCAGATCATCATGTGAGCGCGTATTATACGGCGTCTCCCCACCCTGCTCCTACTGGCACGCTGGTACATGTGTACACTGGCCGTGTCTACATGATGCGCCGGGGCTTGCGCCGCGGCTTAAGGTTTCACGGGAGGATCGTTAAAACAGATTTTCAATTGGAATCTAAATTTTTCTTACTCGAATTGAAATCGAAAATTTGGGTGAAAGCCTGCACCGAAAAAATATTATGGAGTCATCAAGGTGCCAATGTGGGTTTTGGGAAGAAGACATTGAGCATGTCGTGCTTGACTGTCCCCAATACTCAGCCCAGCGAGTTACTCTGAATAAAAAACTAACAAAAAATAAAACAGCGATTCCAATAAATATCATAGAAACATTCAAAAATCCCTCTGGAAAAAATGCTAAATTCATTACAGAATTCTAAAAATCGTGTAATCTAAAAATCTAAGAGATCTCAAGAATTAATAATTGATGAAAATGGTACAAATCTCAGCTGTTTGATGAGAAGTCTGACCTTTATAAAGAGCAGACGACATGCGCAAGTTACTTCACCTGGTAATGGCAAGAGGGCAGCATGTGGCAGCCCGTCGTCACTCAAGAGAAGAAGAAGAAGAAGAAATCGAAAAGAAATGAAAAGTTATTTTGCAAGCTTGAGTTGGAATGGAAGATTAGATATTTCATTTTTTCAAACTTGAATTAAAATTGAAAAATACCCTGCTGAATGAGATTAGCAGAATGCTTCCTCTCAGTGAAATAGTTCAAGAGGTTTACTGAAACTAATGAGAAATTTGCAAAACTGATCAAATTCCAAAATGATGATTGGGATTCCTACAAAATAGTTTTATTTTTTAATCTAATTTAATTGCATTCCATATCACACTCACAATCCAATGATTGGATCCCACCAATCGATGTAGAATGAGGGAAAAGTATCTCTCTAGTCCATTAAAAGTCGGATAGCTTAGTTGTAGAGGGAGATATGAGGATAGAATGAATTTTAGCTGCAATCTTCTTCTAATATTTTGGGTTATTATTACGAGATTCACTTTGAGGGGAATTGAGATGACCTAAGTTGGGGTTTTCCATGGAAGATATGTAGTCTGGTTGAGGGAAAATTTTGATATAGTTGGTGAAAAGATCATAAAAATGGAGTTTTTTGAGAAAAATTTGGATTTTTCGGGAATAAATTGGATTTTGAATGTATTTAAAAGGATTTTGAAGAATTCGGTATCAACTAATCGATTTAGAACGATGAAAAAGTATGAACTTAGTTGAGTAAAATTTGTATATATTAGTTAAGGGGGTGGGTAAAAGCGGGAAATGAATTTTAGATGCGATTTTCTCCTAATATTTTAAGTTATTATAAGGAGATTGCCTTTTAGGGGAATTCAGATGACCTAAACTAAGGTTTTCCATGGAATGTATGTAGTATGCTTGAGGGCAAATTTCAATATAGTTAGTGTAAGGATCAAAAAATGGAGGATTTTGAGAAAATTTGGATTATTCGGGAATAAATCGGATTTTGAATGTATTAAAACGGATTTTGAGAGAATTCGGTATCAACCAATCGATTAAGAACGATGAAAAAGTATCGACTTAGTTGAGTAAAATTTGAATACAGTAGTTTAGAGGAGAGATATGAGGAAAATATGAATATCGAAAAAAATATTTTTGTATATTTTGAGTTATTTTTGTGAGGGAAATTATTATCGGGATTTGGGCTACCTGAAGTGAGGTTTTTTCAGCAAAACGTGTAATTTGGTTGAAACAGAATTTCGATAGAATAGGTCTAAACATGCTCAAATTGCTGTTTTTGTTGGAAATTTTGGTTTTTTTATAAAAATTTACGTTGATGGAGTTTGAATGGAATTTCGGTATCAACCAAAAGATAGATTGAGCCAAAAAAACCATAGCCTAGGTAATCAAAATTGGGGTAAGGTGAAGTTAGAAAGAGATATTTTAGTATGAAAGTACACAATTTCAGCGATTTTACCTCAAAAAACGTTTAAATTAAAGTCGATTTGGAGAGGAGACCAGGCAAATCACTGGTCTCATCTCTGAGTGATTCTATACAATTTGTAGAAATCCAAAAATCGATAAAGTGGAGTGTAGAAGAGAAAGCGTGGCGCAAAAAAAACAACATACATACACACACACAGACAAAGGGCCGGAGAGATGAGCCACTGGGGGGTTTTTGAGGATTATAAGGGGAGAAGTGTTACTTACAATCGTTAGATTTTGGCGAAAGGGATAAGATGGTTAAAGTACTTTTGTGATAAGATGAATTATGTTGAAGAAAATATTGAGTTGAATGGAAAAATTGATCAAAAATTTGCTGTGTCGAAAACAAAGCTTTCTCTTTAGAGAAAGCAATAATGAAAGTGTGGTTTTGCGACAGTTTCGAGTTGATTTGAAATCGAAACATTCTGTTTACAAATTTGAATTGGAATTGAAAAAAAAATTAAAACAGTACATTTCGGGTGGGAATGTTGGTTCCCGCTCAACGAGTGATATTTTCCGGCCCGAGCCGAAGGCGAGGGTCGGAATCATCACGAGAATGCGGAAACAATCCCGTTTGAGTGTCGAATACTATTCTTTTAACGAAATGAAAAAACCCGTGCGGGAAAGTCGTTTCCCGCATATAAGGTGGAAAATACAATTTTGCGAACCCGAGCTCGGGTAGTACAAATTTCACTTTTAGGTAAATAATCTTGTGTAATGACGAGGGCAAGGATGAGCAGACCATCGATATTTGAGTCCTGTATTCGAGATGCGTGTGCGTGTGTGTAGTATTTCAAGCTTCGTCAAGCAGACGACGCTTTGACTTGGACGACGACAGTGGACGACAGTAAACTGCGTGGAGCCCCGAGGCCCGGGCCTGGGTGGGTAGCGACCCTAGCTCGGGCCCCTCCGTCAGCATCGCCCGGGTGTAGATGACTGATGTACTCCAAATATCACTCGTTGAGCGGAAGCCAACATTCCCACCCGGAATGTACTATTTTCATTTTTTTTTCAATTCCAATTCAAATTTGTAGACAGAATGTTTCGATTTCAAATCAACTCAAAACTGTCGCAAAACCACACTTTCATTATTTTTCAATTTTAATTCAAGTTTGAGAAAATAAAATATTTAATCTTTTATTCCAACTCAAGATCGCAAAATAACTTCTCATTCCTTTTCGATTTCAATTCGAGTTAGAGAAATTCAGATTCCAATTGAAAATCTGTTTTACCGATCCTCCCGTGGCCGGCGCATCATGTAGACGCGGCCACTCTTTTTCCCGTAGTTATGCGTCCGAGAGAAGCTGCAAACGACTGAATGATGATTCATGAATGCGGGGTAAGGATCTTGTCTCCCACCTCGTCTGTAGGTTTTTCTGTTCTGCTGGCATTGGAGAGGGGGAACTGAAAATCAGTCGCGATAGTATCGTTTATTCAAATGATTTTATGTATTCTCAAAGCTGAACAAAAATTGTTCTCAACTGAGTTGAGATTTACCAATGCCCCACAATGAAATATTTTTCTGACTCTTCGGGGAAAATGTTCGGAGTAAAATTGATTTTTCTTATTCTGGTTTTTACAAGATCGCGGGAAAGAATTTATCTGTCGTCTCGTCGGTCTCCCGGAATCGCGTAAGAAATCCAATCCTCCATTTGGTCCTTTTTCTACCGAATTCGTGGGAAAAATCCAAATCAGCAAAGCAAGAATCTTCATACTTCTACTAAGAATGCACAAACAAAATTTTTTGATGATTTGAAGGATTTTGAAAGTTTTTATATTATCTGGATTGTGCGTGTCATGTATCTATGGATTTATATTGAGAGATAATAAGAAGAAGAGCTTTGATTTACCCGCTTCCGCTGCCGATTCTTTGCTTTTGGTTGTGACTGCGCGCGTACAACTGGGCACCACGACACTTTGTTCCGACTATGAGGTTATTTCGGCTCCCAGCGCGCCCGTGCGCCCGCGAAGAGCGCTGATGAGAGACTGCAGACTATCCAGCGAGCGCGCATTCCATGGATGCCCCCCCCCACCTCTCTCTCATGGGCATGACGTTATATGCATTTTCCTTTCGTTTCGTAATTGCGCGTTCGGGAGTAGTCGAAGACGATTGAAGACTGGTTGATGAGCGCGAGATAATAGACTCCCCTCTTACCCCGTACGTAATAGTCTCCTCAATTTTTCGTCATTGGAAAGGCGGAACGGAGATAGAGTTGCCTATACATATTCTCATGTATAGACGGATGCAGTTCACAACTCATGTTTTCAGCGTCACATTGGTGCTTTAACATATATATCAATAGTACTGGTTATCGGCGCTGCGTGGTATAACTAACTTCTATGAGATAAGCGTGTGTGTTTTCATGTTCTTGCGTTCGAGTTCATCTATTGCGATTCAGGCCATGAAGACGTTTAGTTCCGGACAAAGGATCAGACGTTCTGCTCTGTGTAGATGAATGAATCTCTGCATGAATAATTTCAATGTGGTTATAACCCTTTCATGTTTTGCGAATACTCACCCCTGCAGCTCGGGTGAGTTGTTTTGTGATTGTCTTCGTGTTCCGAACTAGGCTCATACAATTCCCACTGGGCACTTGTGAGTACGGTGAATTATTCATATGATGAATTATACCGACTGGTGCCTACCCATCAAAATTATTCATCGCTTCGTTTAACTATGGATTCGAATGCAGATGATTATAGTATCCGATTATACTGTTCGTCCAGATGTCGAACAAATCTTTTGACGGTATTATACGTTTACGAACCGAGGAAAAAATACCACAGTAGTCGATCAGACATCCCAAATGGATTATACCAGTTAAGACCGACCAATGGTGAAAGGTCGAAAAATTGAATTCCCTGCTTGATGAAGTATTTGATTCTACGACTAAAATGAGGTGATACGTG
Source organism: Eretmocerus hayati (assembly GCA_029851415.1). Taxonomy (NCBI): domain Eukaryota; kingdom Metazoa; phylum Arthropoda; class Insecta; order Hymenoptera; family Aphelinidae; genus Eretmocerus; species Eretmocerus hayati. The sequence goes on from CM056744.1 coordinate 49,715,149, forward strand.
CTTTTTCAGCCCAGATCGACTTCGTATCGGAGTTATGCGAATATCCAGGTTGGAGCCGAAAATTGAGATCAGTATCTTGGAATTGATTATATCTCTACCATTATGCTCTCAATGGGTCTTCTGAGATGGGGTTTCATGGGTGACTAGCGTAATGCCTCGCGTTGCTCGGCTTGTGAATGCTCCAGAGAGGTGTATTGGACTCAGGGAATGTTCTCATGAATCGAAAAGAAGACTCGATTTATATTCGAATTCCATGGTCGATCATAAATGTTTTCAAGTTGTTTTTGGTTCGCACGATATGATCTTTCATATCTAACAATCTGTCTTTTCAGTTCTATCGAAAAAGAAATGTCCAACTTCGATGAGATTTGCGTTCAGTTATTATTCGTGTAACATTATTCGAAGATCTTTCACTTTGAATTCGGGGGATCTGGATTATATTCCTCATCTCTGTAATGTCTTCACATTCGTTGCTAACGAGGGATTCTTCAATGTTATTTTGGAGTTGGAATATCAAACTTCACGAGAAGCAACTGCGTATTGTTTGAAGTTCATTGGAAGAAAAAATAGCCCATAGAATTCAACTAATTCCGATCACATGATATTTCGACGAGTTAGATAAGTTTAAGACGATGGAAAAATGTATAACACAGATGAAATGATGGATTGAGATGACGTGCAATCAATTACACTGTGGAACAACATTTTGGGGTCAGAACACCCATGTCTTTGTACAATCTCCGAATAATGTCACACAGATAGTCAAACTTGGATCTCATCGAAATTGGACATTCCATCTCAACAGAACTCGGCAGACTATTTATCAGATTCGAAAGATCGAATTGTGCAAATGAAGGATGTTTTAAGGACATCCATGATCAACAACTGAATTCGAATGAATATTACAAGCCAAACAACGCGAGGCATTACGCTAGTATTATCTAGTGGAACAATTGTGATTGAATTGAAGAAGTCCACAATGATCCATGGAAAAATACCTCTTTTCCCAACATGGTAGCAGTTGCTGAGGTTGTGAATGTGGAAGAATATTACTGATCATTTGATGAGAAGCGGCATTGGTGATGAAATTGAAGATACGCCGCAAAGTTCAGGAAGAAAGTGAAGAATCGTTAGCAAGTGAAACCGAGTTCCAAGGAAGTGAAGAAGTTGAAGGAATCAGTGAAGAAGCTCCTAGTGAAAGTACAGACGAAATGGCAGGAGATCTTACAGTGCCAGTTTTTGACGGAAAAGACTACAGGAGTTGGAAGAAAAGAATTGAAATGCTCTCGAAACTGAAAAGTGCCACGAAGTGATAACGAGAGCAAAAACGAGTACTCACGGAGCAGATTGGGATGATGAAGATCTCAAGGCAGTGAACTACATTTACAGTGGGATGAATACTAAGCAATTGGAGTTTGTGAGTGAATTTGAAACGGCCTACGATATTATAAAAAAATTTGATGAATCATATTTGACCAAGTCAACGGCGCGCCAAATTGTCTTGAGAAATCGAATAGAAGAGTTACGGTTTAAAGACTATGAGAACTGTGAAGAATTTTTCGATGATTTTGAGAAAATGAATCATGAATTAAAAACGGCTTGGGCACAAGTAAATGAAAAAGGAGAGGTGAATTATCTCTTGAGGACATTGTCGGAAAACCACAGTCATATTGCTGAACTGATTGATGTACTGCGAGAATAACAACGCACAACAGAGTACGTGAAGAGTGAGATTAAAATGCAGAATTCATCAAAATCGAGTGGAGGAAGCGCGGGCGCAAAAGCGAGCGCATATGAAACGACATTGAAACAAGAGCAAACTTGCTTCATTCGTAGCAAGCCCGGTCACATAGCGAGAGATTGCGCAAACAAGAATTCGCAAAACTCTATTCAAAGAGGAAGAGGCGCACCGAGAGGAAACATGAATCTTCGCGGCGGCCGTTCCTTGGCAGAGGGCACGTGCACCAATACAACCATAGAGGTAGAGGACAATAACGAGGTGGTTATCGCGGCGGTGGCGGCTACTATGCTGGCCACAATCCTTCTCATGGATACTACAATCATCATCGTGGTGGTGGAAGAAATACTCCGAATCAACATCAGCAGCAACAGCAACAGTATATGGGCCTCAATACGTTTAATGTAGAAGTGCGGGTAAACGCGCTATATCGACTTATAGTGTAGAAACGGATTCTGAAAATGAATTAGCTCAAAGAATTGATTGGCTTTTGGACAGTGGTTGCACTGATCACGTAGTCAATAATGAGGAATATTCTCACGATTTCAAGAATTTGCTAGAGCCAGTAAGAGTAAAAGTTGCTGATGGAGAATTCCTGAGAGCCACAGAAGTAAGAACAGTCCTAAGTAGATCCCTAGTATACAATGAGTCAGTTTTGATCAGCTTGACTGATGTATATTTTGTCAAAGAGTTAGACAAAAACTTGATAAGTTACGCCAAAACAACAGATCACAACAAAATAGTTTCATTAGGAAATGATTCAAAGATTTATAATAGAGGAAAAAAATTGATAGCAATCGCATGGAAAGGAAATGGGCTCCACAAGATGAACAGTTTCTCTATAAAGGAAAAAAATTCAAGCAAATACAGTGAGTACATTGACTGGTAAAGAAAGATGGCATAGAATCCTTGGCCATGTGAATTTCAAATACTTGAATATTTTGAGTAGAAATGAATTACTCGAAGGAATACCAGAAAATTTAGAAGCAGTCTTTTTGAAGTGCAGAACTTGTATTCAGAACAAGATGCATAACACTCCTTTTCAAAATAACAGAATTAGAGCTAGAGAAATTCTGGAGATTGTGCATTCAGATGTGAATGGGCCTCATGCAACTATTGGTATAAATGGTGAGAAATATTTTGTGAGTTTCATTGATGACTACAGTAGAATAGCCAAAGTCTATGTTATAGACACTAAAGATGGAGCTTTTGACTGTTTTGTGACCTTTGTGAATGAGGTAGAGAATTTAACAGGTAAAAAGATAAAAACTTTGAGGTGTGACAATGGGTTAGAGTATTTAAATGAAAGAATTTATGATTTTACAAGAAGCAAAGATATAGTAATAGATAAATGTCCACCTTATGTTCATGAATTGAATGGAACTGCAGAAAGATATAACAGATCCATCATGGAGATAGCAAGATGTTTATTAAATGAAGCAAAACTACAGAGAAAATATCGGCCTGTGACAGCTGCTTATTTGAAAAATAGAACATTGGCAAAAACTTTTGAAAAGAAAAACACCTCTTGGAATTATGTTTGGTATAGAGCCAAATGTGAAACATTTAAGAATGTATGGGAGTGAAGTCTTTGTTAGGATACCAGAGGCTAGAAAAATTTCCAAGCGGGACAAGAAGGCTGAATTAGGAATTTTAATTGGATACACAAATATTGGATACAAAGTTTTGATTGATAACCAAGTTAAAATCGCTGCCCGTACTGATATTGTCGAGAGAGATACAAATTGTATTGGTTTGGATGAGTCAGAGAAAGAACCTTTGTCAGATTCTGAGAATTATGATGGAGAACTGTCAAGTGAAAATGAAAACAAAAACGAAATCAGATCAGCTAATGATGTACAAGAGTTGAGGAGATCAACCGGGCAAAGGAAACTGAATGTAGATGAGAATTTCGTATATAATAATGTAATCTATGTGAATTATTGTAGCGCTGATGTACCAGTGAATTTTGAGGAGGCGATGAGCTGTCCTGAAGCTGAATCTTGGAAAGAGGCAACAAATGAAGGGATGTCTTGTTTGAGAAAGAATGGAACTTATGAATATGCTGAATTGCCAGAGAAGGCAAAAGCTTTGGATGTTAAATGGATATTCACAAAGAAACCAGGGAATGTTTACGAAGCAAGGTTAGTTGTTTCAGGGTACCAACAAAATGAGATGATTGAAGATATTTATTCACCGGTAGCAAAAATGATGACTTTGAAAATCTTATCATCTTATTGTTGTCAGAATGAATTTTATATTGAACAAATGGATGTAGAGACAGCTTTCCTGAATGCTGAAGTTACTTCAGAAGTGTATATTAAGCAACCGAAGGATTACCAAGATGGTACGAACAGAGTCTGTAAGCTCATAAAAGCACTTTATGGATTGAAAGATAAGCCTAGGAAATGGTATGATTGTTTTGATGAGTTTTCACAAGAACTAGGCTTCAAGAAGAGCAAATATGATTTCTGTTTGTATTATTTGATCTTGGAAGATGTGACAATTCATATAATGATTTTTGTAGATGATTTGCTTATTCGCTGTAAAAACAAGAGTAAAATCAATAGAGTCAAGAACTTGTTGAGTGAATAGTTTGAAATGAAAGATTTGGGTCAAGCTCAAAGTTATTCGGGAATCAATATTGAGTATGATATAGAATCAGGAGAGATGACTTTAGATCAGGAAAGTTACATTGAATCTATTGGTAGAATATACAGAATTCAGGATGATAAGACATATGAAACACCGATGGAAAAAAATCTCAAATTACACAAAGCTGATTATGAAATGAATAATATTGGGTACAGGGATTTGATAGGTGCTTTGGCATATGTGAGTGCCGGAACTAGACCAAATGGAAGCTATAGTGTAAAGTATTTGAGTAGATTCCGAGATTGTTGTGACGAGACTCACTTCAAGTATGCTTTGAGTGTTTCAAAATATCTCTAAAGTACAAAAGACCTGAAGCTGACATTCACCAGAAAAGAGAGTTGTGAAGTTTGAGATTGTCATGTAGATGCTGATTGGGCAGGCGACTCAACAGACAGAAAGTCTACTACTGGTTACGCTTCAAAATTTTATGGTAACGTCATTCATTGGAAATCCAGAAAACAAGAAAGTGTTACAAAAAATTCTACTTATGCTGAATATGTTGCTTTATCAGAAGCAGTTAGTGAGATCAAACTTGTAAAAGGAATTTTGGAAATATTTGATTGCAATGATGATGAGCCAGTTAACGTATATGAAGATAACTCGGATGCTATGAGTATAGCTAGATTTGGTAACTATACTAAGAATTCTAAGTACATAGAAGTTCACTATCACTTTGCAAATCGAGCATACATGGATGGCATAATTGATATGGAGAAGATAAATTCAGAGAATAACATAGTTGACATTTTTACTAAACCACTTCTTTACTAAAGCACTTGGGAGAGTCAAGTTTGTGAAATTCAGAAATCTATCAAATGTGAAATAGAGAAACTGAGAAATGATTTTGAGTCAGCTGTAACAGCATGAATGTAAGGAGGCATGTTGAGATATGTGTGTCCATTCAGCTGTGACACTGACATTAGCCGAAGCTATTAGGTAGTTGTGTAAAGAAACTGTCATACCGACTTTGGCAAGGGTGCCATGAGATGATGAATATGAATATGTGCGAAGGAGAAGCGCTGCGCCAAGTGCGGTAGATCGGATAAGAACAATGTGAGAGAAACATGTATAAGGGAGCGTGGAACTCGGAGCAAGTATCAAATGAATATTATTCAGTGGAACAAGTGTTATTGAATTGAAGAAGTCCACAACGATCCATAGAGGAATACCTATGTTCCCAACAGGAATAAAGGAAACCATCATGCAAAGATCAGTCCGATGAGAATCTAGATGGAGAAAGTCTTCTAAAATTTTTATTCTACTCTGGATAGGTAGGAAGTAGACTTCCCCTACCCTGGAATGTGACCAGGGATCTGGTCATGTCCATTATCAAATTTCAAGAGATCTTCATCCAAGGTTGATGATACTCAAGGGCCTCGCTCGAGGCACACTCTTCAAATTCTACCTATAAGAATGGTTCCAAACTAAAGACAAGATAGACATTTCAGTCCATTTCATTTTTTAGGCCCAGATGATATTCACAGTTGAAAAATTGGATGAGATTGAACAGAGATGAATAAATTTGGGGGTCCCTTATTTCCAAGAGCTCTTGTCAGAGGAATTCCTGGATCATTGTCGAAGTTTCTCACCTCTGGACTCCACGAATCCACCTATCTCAGCTGTTCCTTGGATTCATTATGAATATATGCTTTCGCTCAACTCAATCATCAAGATGGAGTTGTGGAGATAAAATCTTTGAGAATCTTCATCGACTGATGGAATGGTTGAGATTTTGGCATTCCAACTCTGAATCTTAACTATGTAGCGAAAATGCTCTTCAATAGATTTCATAACCTCTTTGATCAGATTTTATTCAACCAAAGGTCTCACCCGAGGCAAATGAATCCTCTAGAGGTCATCTGGGAGAAGAGTTTGAAATAAGAAAAACAATATCAAGTCAGTCTATTAGGGTTTTTAAAATAAAAATCAAATTCATATTGATACAATCCTATAACCGAAGGGCTTGTGGGATTCAAAGTTGAATTTTCTTCAATTTTTCCTAAAATAAATGTTTCAAAGTGAACTAGGATCAAACTATACGAGATTTCTCTAACCTAAGGAATAGTCGAGTTTTAATCGCAAGATTCCATCAATCAATAAACATTCAACAATGTTCTTGTATTCAACCGGTACTCTACTCCCCTTAGATTCATAGTTGATCACTGAAATCTAAAGATATCCTCTTACCTCATGAAGGATAGAAACTCCGTATCCAAAAAAATCACACTCAGTCCCATGTTGGAGAGCCGCTAGGACTGTGAGCCATCGAGCTCAACCTGTGAACAGATGAATTGATTCTCATGTGACTTTCCAGATCATGAGATATTAGCAAGATAATTCATCTCATCCACAGAAGTCTGTTACTCCTTCAAAAATTTGAAGATGTCTTACCGGCTTCGATATTTCAATTGGGAATTTTTTCGTATTCTTTCTTGGGCAGGCAGAAGGGTGCAGAACATAACTCTTGAAGCTTATTCATATCAGATGAGCAATGAATGATCATTCAAATATCAAATATGTAGCCTCTGACTGAGTTCGATGGATTGCCAAAGTGTCCTGAGCTTCAAAGTGAGTACTTTCGGCTTAGCGAAGAGGTTGACTTGCGCATTGAACAAGAGTGTAACTCCTTCCTTCAAACTCATCTCACGGACGCTCTTGATCAGAACAAGAACATCTGGAAGGAGATGCGCAATCTTGGCCTCTTACCCAAGAGTGAAGAGGAAGAACTCCACGGTTTCGCACCCGATGAGTTGAACACTCACTTCGCGGGGTTTTTGTCTCGCCTCACGGAAATATTGATGGAGCAATGGACGATATTAGTTCGGCACCGGAGGAGGGGTTTAAATTCAAGCCCACGAATTTCAATGATGTAGTCCTTGCCATTAAACATTTGTCCTCCGAGGCCCGTGGGGCGGATGGAATACCCCAAAGCGTGATCGCGAAAGTTCTTCCGAGTATTGGTGATCTTATTGTACATATTCTCGATTCCTCCTTTGCTCATAGCGTTTTTCCTGAGGCTTGGAAGCGAGCGTAGCTGATCGCATCAAATGAGACTGCAGCTCCGTCAGCAGTCTTGGACTTCCGTCTCATAGCGCTGCTATGTTTCCTCTCCGAGATTCTGGAAAAAATCGCACATGACCAAATCACGGAGTATTTGAAAATTGAGATATTACTTGATCCGTTCCAGACTGGTTTCAAGCAACATCACAGTACCCAGACGGCACTACTGAAGTTGACAGACGACATCAGAGTAGGGATTGACAGAGAGAAGATCAATTTGCTCCTACTGTTCGACTTTAGCAAAGCATTCGACACAATTTCACCATCCAAGCTACTGAGGATGCTACGACATCTCGGTTTCTCGAAATCGGCACTTCTGTGGATCACTTGGAAAGCAGGTAAATCTGATTGGCTAGAAACCAATCTGGGTGTTCCACAGGGGTCCGTTTTCGGGCCTCTCCTCTTTAGTCTGTATGTGAATGACTTGCCCGGGCTACTGAGCGGGAAGTCGTTTAACCACTCATTTTACGCGGATGACCTCTAGATTCATCTGCAAGTCGATAAAAAGAACATCGACCAGAGGATTGCTTGACTAGGGGATATAGGGCGACCTGTTGCTGACTGGACTAAGAATTCCGACCTGCGCCTCAACGCTGGGAAGACCAAGGCAATCTTTTTGAGTTCTGAGAGGAACGTGAAAGACTTGCAGCGCATGGACTTACCAGGGGTTGAGATACAGGACGGAGTGTTTGTCTCATTCAGTGACTCTCTCGTGAGTCTAGGTGTTACACTTGACAGCAAACTGACGTGGAAACCATTGATCAATTAACTGAGAAAGTCAACAGAGCCCTCTACGGTTTGCGGTTTTTAGGGCGTGTATCACTAGACCACTCCGAGTTCGCCTAGTCAAGTCCTTGGTTTAACCGCATTTAGATGACTGCACGGTCGTGTACCTCGACGCCACGGACGAACAGCGACAACGGATACAACGACTGAGCAATTAATGTGTGAGATACATTTTTGATCTTAGGAGCAACGAGCACATCACCCCGTTTAGGGAGCGTCTGGGTTGGTTACGTACTGATTCGCGGAGAATGTACTTCGCAGCACTCTTAAGACGATGCGATCACCGTGCACGCTGGAAGTTATTCGCATTTTTATCAAATTTGCTTGCGATTTGGGTGAAACGACGAGAAGACCCGCGTTCATTATCATCTAACTCGAGTTCGTCTTCTCATTGTTACGCCCAAATCGCAAGAGAGTCGGATAAAAGTGCGAATTACAAAGTGCCTATATTATAGGTTAGGAGGTGCCTGCGCTCAAGTGATTCCCACTTCTCTCCAGTTCTCTCGCGATTTTAGCCAAACGATGAGAAGACGAACTTAAGTTAGATGATCATGAACGTGAGTCTTCTCGCCGTTTCACCCAAATCGCGAGCAAATTTGATAAAAGTGCGAATAAATTCCAGCGTGCATAGTGCACGGTGACCACATCACCTTAATGCATCAGATCATGCATCTTGGAGAACCTGGCTACCTAGCTGCGATGTTCACCAGGTACCAAACCAAACGCCCCGCACGTGGTGATCTAGACGAGCGAGTACTCAAAGTCCCCGATATGAGATTAGAGTACGGGAGAAGATTATTCCAAGTTCAATGTGCTCATCTGTGGAACTTTCTCCCTCCGGGTTTTTGGCAGCTGAGGAAAATATCGTCACTTCAAGAGGCCTTGAAAGATTCCTCATTGACACAGTCCCTTCAGAGGATTGATGTAGAGAAGAAGCACTATTCTAATCTGTGATGGGTTAGTCTCTACTTTGTATTAATATTTTTTCTATATATGACCTCCTGTCACCCGACTGATGAAACATGACTGCGATATGACCGTGAGCCTTCATTGCTCTCTCATCACAAAATTTCGTACTTAGAATAATAAGTTATCTTTGTCGTGACTAGTCACGAATTGTGATACTTACGAGGAGAGCATCAGGTCTTCGGAACACGGATCTTGATGAAACTTTGGGAATCATCTTGTTTTGGTGGAAAATGAAGGTATCTCCAAGGGATAAGTGTAATGGGCCTCCTATCCCAAGATACAGCCATGAAGATTAGCATTCTCTATATAGGCCTATGTTAAGAACTGATATATATAGATATACTGACAATGCTAACCTTCATGGCTGTATCTCGGGAGCGGAAGCCGATTGGACTTAACCCTTGGAGTTAACTTCATTTTCCACCAGAACAAGATGATTCCCAGAGTTTCATCAAGATCCGTGTTCCGCAGACCTGATGCTCTCCTTGTTAGTGTCCTTGATCAAAGCAGTAAGGCACTGAAATTATTATTATTGTGAGTATAAATATACATCATTTTTTATACATGATATATTATTTTTAACGGGCACATGTGATCATATGTGATCAGATTTTTTGTCTGCGGACAAATGAAGGACATTGGTCTATCTATCTATCCAGTCTATCTGTTCCAGCACTCCATTATGCTGCCTCAGATCAATACTATCATATTCACGGAATATAAAAGGCTTTTTGATGGGTTCCGGAACGAAAATATCAATAGCTGCTTCGATGAGAGCGTAGCCACCAAAGCATGGTAGGTGTACGTTATGGTGGTCTAAGATGACATCGTTATCGTCTACCAGTTGTAAGATTGATTTTCTAATCATTACGTCATACCCATGTTACTAAGAATATTCCTGATTATTATATAATGTATTCTCTGGCCATTACTGTACATTTATGTTGATTGTTATGGGAGTTCATGTTCATCAGGGATTGGTTCATTTTCGACTAATAAATGATTCTGTAGAGTGCAGTAACTGCCTGTTTGTGATATTTGAATGAGATTAATTGAACAACTCATAGTCTGGCTTATTTGTCATGGCAGACACTTCTTGCCTTTGGAGTTGTTTCTAGGTTTGTTGATTCCGATTTTGATACAACATGGGTAGGGTTTTCGAAGCTTAGAGTTCATAAATGAGCTCTTCCGAGATTCTGGAACAGCCATCAGCTATTTTCATTGCAATGTGAAACGTTGAAAACCTATTTTTCGTATTGAAATTGATTCTCTTGCAAGAAAGTAGCTCAGACAGTCAGGATCTCACTCCACGGCATTTTCAATCACATATTCAGAAGAATCAGCCAATTTTACGTCAATTCCATCCAGTTAATTGTCTTCCAAATCCTGGTTCCATGCTGAGAAATGAGATAAGAGGAGAGCAGAGGGAATATTTTCTCTCGCATTGTTTGATTGACGAGATGTGGCTCTTCCAAAAGACCCTATCATGGAAATCGTGCACTCAGGGGTTTTATTACTTCTTCTGGCACATGAAACAAGAGAAACTATCTTTGGGTGATGTGCCTCGGGAAAAGTTTCTTCTCCTCTAAATCTTAAGTTGGCGGAATCACCCATGTACAAGTGGCTTCCAAGCATTGTGTATAGTGGATACCAGTATGATATACAATCTGTTACAGAAGGTGTGCACATAATGTAACCGAGGGGTAGTGAAAGAATTGTTAATTTCTAATTAATTTTGACACTCGATCGATATGATCGGATATCGTATTTTATTGTTAATTTCATTCGTCCATTCTGGATTTTCTGTGAACTCTTGTGGTTCTTGTAACTCTCACGCAAAAATGCATCCTAGTGTGACGCTAGACGTGTAATGATTAGTCATCTTCTGCTGTTTCGTTTCGCGTACGCGAGGCAGGACCTCGTGCCCGTGAGGGTCTCTGTCCAGCAGCACGCTGATTCACGTACGAGTAATTCCGCGCGAAAGCGGACCACGAATTGCAAACATGTTTCAAATTCTTTTTCCGACATTTCTAATCGATTCTATGGTCCAAAAAATGAATTTTCCACCCTCTATGGGGTGAAAAAAAAATTTTTTGTTCCCGTGGGGAATATTTTTGTGATAGTGTTTGTAGGAAAAAATACCTATCTTTTTTCAGTAAAATGGGTGTAGTTCCGACTTGAGGTAAGAGACGACCACGCAAATAGTAGCATTCAAAAGGTCTTTCGAAAATCTATCGAAATATGTTTCGAAAATTTTTTTTGAGGCTACGGACGCCCCCTATGAGCAAAAAGGTGAAAAACAGAAGAAATTCAATTCCTCAAAAACCTAATTCTCTAAAAATCTGGAAATTCATATTTCGATGTGAAATTGCGTGTTCTTCCAGAAAAAAGTGGTCCCGATCTGTGTTCTTGGGTTCTACGCTGTTTTTTTCACATTTTATCAATATTCTCAGCCTTTTCAGTTGAAAAATGAATTTTTCTGCGCATGCGCAAGAATTTAGACTGCTAGAACCAATTTCATTGAAAAGCCAAGGAAATTTCCTTCAAAATGACTACTTGGCGAAGTCAATTTTATCTACTTGGCCCAAAGTTACATCACATTAATGATGAAGCATCCTCAAGAGGGGTAAATGCAGATCTTGCACGAATTTCCCAATACTATCGTGACTCGAGTAGAATCGTCATCATTTTTTAGACCTTCTAACTTTGGTCCCAGTATATCGAATCGACTTCACTAAGTATATTCATTTTGAAGGCAATTTCCTTGGCTTTTTAATGGAATTGGTTTCAGCAGTCTAAGTTCCTGCGCATGCGCAGAAAAATTCATTTTTCAACCGAGAAGGCTGAGAATATTGATAAAACGTGAAAAAACAGCGTAGAACCCAAGAACCCAGATCGGGACCTTTCACATCGAAATATGAATTTCCAGATTTTTAGAAAATTAGGTTTTTGAGGAAATGAATTTTTTCTGTTTCTTACCTTTTTGCTCATAGAGGGCGTCCGTAGCCTCATAAAAAAAATTTTTGGAACATATTTCGATAGATTTTTGAAGGACCTTTCGGATGCCACTACTTGCGTGGTCGTATCTTACCTCAAGTCGGAACTACACCCATTTTACTGAAAAAAGATTGGTATTTTTTCTTAAAAACACTATAACAAAGATATTCCCCGCGGAAACAAAAAATTTTTTTTTCACCCTATAGAGGGGGAAAAGTTCATTTTTTGGACCATAGAATCGATTAAGAATAGTGGGAAAACAATCTGAGATATGTCTACAAATCGTGGTCCGCTTTCGTGCGGAATTACTCGTACGCGAATACAGAGATCCCTCGGGTGTGCGAGTCATCATTACTTTTGCATTTGCGCGACTCAGATTGCTCGCGTATTCTAACGCACTATGTCGTGTCACGATCATAGAGATACTACAGGTAGAGGAGGGAAGCGCAGCCTACACGTTTCTTTGCAGAAGATAGAGAGAAAAGACGAGGAGTCCTCTGTCTTTCTCTCTCGCACCTGCGTGGCGCGTCGCGTTGTCCCCTCTCCGACGCGCCTATGTATCTTGGTGTCGACGACGCAATGCGCCGCGCAGGTGCGAGAGAGGAAGAAAGAGGACTCCTTGTCTTTTCTTTCTCTCTTTCGCAGAGAAAATCCCATTCATAGATGACTCTGAAGTTCCAATCGATTATCTTAATCGAAAGTCAAAAAATTTTTTTTCTTGAATTCGAACCTCTGTTCCAAGATTTCTCGATTGGGATCGCTTTCTTGTGACGAAGAAGGTGCCTGAATTTTTTGCAGCCACCCCGGTGAATGCCGACACCCCCAAATCGGGGGTTGAAATTCGGGAATTTTTTTGAGAACAGGCAAGGAGGCTCTGTTCCAAAATTCCTCGATTGGGATCGCTTTCTTGTGACGAGAGGAGGTGCCTAGATTTTTTGCAGCCCCCCCCCGCCCCCGGTAAATGCCGACACCGCCAAATCGCGGGTTGAAACTCGGGAATTTTTTTGGAACAGGCCAGGAGACTCTTTCCCGAGATCTCTCGATTGGGATCGCTTTCTTGTGACGAGAGAAGGTGCCTGAATTTTTTGCAGCCTCCCCGGTGAATGCCGACACCCCCAAATCAGGGATTGAGATTCGGGAATTCTTTTAGGACAGGCCAGGAGGCTCTGTTCAAAAATTTCTCGAAGGGATCGCTTCCTTGTGACGAAAGAAGGTGCCTAGATTTTTTGCAGCCCCCCCCCCCGGTGAATGCCGACATCCCCAAATCGGGAATTGGAATTCGGGAATTTTTTTAGAACAGGCCAGGAGGCTCTATCCAAAATTTCCTGATTGGGATCGCTTTCTTGTGACGAGAGGAGGTGCCTAGATTTTTTGCAGCCCCCCCCCCCCCGCCCCCGGTCAATGCCGACACCGCAAAATCGCGGGTTGAAACTCGGGAAATTTTGGAACAGGCCAGGAGACTCTTTCCCGAGATCTCTCGATTGGGATCGCTTTCTTGTGACGAGAGAAGGTGCCTGAATTTTTTGCAGCCTCCCCGGTGAATGCCGACACCCCCAAATCAGGGATTGAGATTCGGGAATTCTTTTAGGACAGGCCAGGAGGCTCTGTTCAAAAATTTCTCGAAGGGATCGCTTCCTTGTGACGAAGGAGGGTGCCTGAATTTTTTGCAGCCCCCCGGCGAAGCCGACACCCCCAAATCGGGGATTGAGATTCGGGAATTCTTTTAGGACAGGCCAAGAGGCTCTGTTCCAAAATTTCTCGATTGGGATCGCTTCCTTGTGACGAAAGAAGGTGCCTAGATTTTCTGCAGCCCCCCCCCCCCCCCGGTGACTGCCGACACCGCCAAATCGCGGGTTGAAACTCGGGAATTTTTTTAAAACGGGCCAGGAGACTCTGTTCCAAAATTTCTCGATTGGGATCGCTCTTTTGTGACGAGAGAAGGTGCCTGAATTTTTTGGGGCCCCCCCGGTGAATGCCGACACCCCCAAATCGGGGGTCGAATTCGGGAATTTTTTCAGAACAGGCCAGGAAGCTCTGTTCCAAAATTTCTCGATTCGGATCGCTTTCTTGTGACGAAAGAAGGTGCCTGAATATCTTGCAGCCCCCCCGGTGAATGCCGACACCCCCAAATCGGGGGTTGAAATTCGGGAATTTCTTTAGAGCAGGCCAGGAGGCTCTGTTCCAATATTTCTCGATTTGGATCGCTTTCTTGTGACGACAGACGGTGCCTGAATTCTTTGCAGCCCCCACGGTGATTGCCGACATCCCCAAATCGGGGGTTGGAAGTCAGGAATTTTTTTAGAACAGGACAGGAGGCTCTGTTCGAAAATTTCTCGATTGGGATCTCTTCTTCTGACGGAAGAAGGTGCCTGAATTTTTTGCAGCCACCCCGGTGAATGCCGACACCCCCGAATCGGGGGTTGAAATTCGGGAATTTTTTTAGAACAGGCCAGGAGGCTTCGTTCCAAAATTTCTCGATTGGGATCGCTCTCTTGTGACAAAAGAAGACGCCTGAATGTTTCGCAGCCCCCCCCCCCGGTGAATTCCGACACCCCCAAATCGTGGGTTTGAATTCGGGAATTTTTTTAGAACAGACCAGGAGGCTCTGTTCCAAAATTTCTCGTCCGGGATCGCTTTCTTGTGACGAAAGAAGGTGCCTGAATTTTTTGATGCCCCCCCGGTGAATTCCGACATCCCCAAATCGGGGGTTTGAATTCGGGAATTTTTTTAGAACAGACCAGGAGGCTCTGTTCCTAAATTTCTCGTCCGGGATCGCTTTCTTGTGACGGAAGAAGGTGCCTGAATTTTTTGATGCCCCCCCGGTGAATGCCGACATCCCCGAATCGGGGGTTGAAATTGGGGAATTTTTTCAGAACAGGCCAGGAGGCTCGGGTCCAAAATTTCTAAATTGGGATAGCTTTCTTGTGACGGAAGAAGGTGCCTGAATTTTTTGCAGCCCCCCCCCCCCCGGTGAATGCCGACCCCCCCAAATCGGGGGTTGAAATTTGGGAATTTTTTTAGATCAGACCAGGAGGCTCTGTTCCAATATTTCTCGTTCGGGATCGCTTTCTTGTGACGACAGACGGTGCCTGAATTTTTTGCAGCCCCCCCGGTGGATGCCGACATCCCCAAATCGGGGGTTGAAATTCGGGAATTTTTTTAGAACAGGCCTGGAGGCTCTGGTCCAAAATTTCTAAATTGGGATAGCTTTCTTGTGACGGAAGGAGGTGCCTGAATTTTTTGCGCCCCCCCCCCCCCCGGTGAATGCCGACCCCCCCAAATCGGGGTTGAAATTCGGGAATTTTTTCAGAACAGGCCAGGAGGCTCTGTTCCAAAATTTCTCGATTGGGATCCTTTCTTTTGACGACAGACGGTGCCTGAACTTTTTGCAGCTCCCCCGTTGAATGCCAACACCCCCAAATCGGGGGTTGGATTTCGCGGATTTTTTTGGAACAGGCTAGGAGGCTTCGTTCCAAAATTTCTCGATTGGGATCGCTCTTTCGTGACCAAAGAAGACGCCTGAATTTTTTGCAGTCCCCCTTCCCCCGGTCGATGCCGCCACCCCCAAATCGGGGATTGAAATTCGGGAATTTTTTTTAGAACAGACCAGGAGGCTCCTCTCCAAAATTTCTCGTCCGAAATCGCTCTCTTGTGACGACAGACGGTGCCTGAATTTTCTGCAGCCCCACCCCCCCCCCCCCCCGGTGAATGCCGACATCCCCAAATCAGGGGTTGAAATTCGGGAATTTTTTCAGAACAGGCCAGGAGGCTCTGTTCCAAAATATCCTGATTGGGATCCTTTCTCGAAACGGAAGTAGGTGAAAAATTTCTCGATTGGGATCGCTCTCTTGTGACAAAAGAAGACGCCTGAATGTTTCGCAGCCCCCCCGCTGAATTCCGACACCCCCAAATCGGGGGTTTGAATTCGGGAATTTTTTTAGAACAGACCAGGAGGCTCTGTTCCAAAATTTCTCGTCCGGGATCGCTTTCTTGTGACGAAAGAAGGTGCCTGAATTTTTTGATGCCCCCCCCGGTGAATGCCGACATCCCCAAATCGGGGGTTGAAATTCGGGAATTTTTTCAGAACAGGCCAGGAGGCTCTGGTCCAAAATTTCTAAATTGGGATAGCTTTCTTGTGACGGAAGAAGGTGCCTGAATTTTTTGCAGCCCCCCCGGTGAATGCTGACCCCCCCAAATCGGGGATTGAAATTTGGGAATTTTTTTAGAACAGACTAGGGGGCTCTGTTCCAATATTCCTCGATTGGGATCGCTTTCTTGTGACGACAGACGGTGCCTGAATTTTTTGCAGCCCCCCCGGTGAATGCCGACATCACCAAATGGGGGTTGAAATTCGGGAATTTTTTTAGACCAGGCCTGGAGGCTCTGGTCCAAAATTTCTAAATTGGGATAGCTTTCTTGTGACGGAAGAAGGTGCCTGAATTTTTTGCAGCCCCCCCCCCCTCCCGGTGAATGCCGACCCCCCCAAATCGGGGTTGAAATTCGGGAATTTCTTCAAAACAGGCCAGGAGGCTCTGTTCCAAAATTTCTCAATCGGGATCCTTTCTTGTGACGGAAGAAGGTGCCTGAATTTCTTGAAGCCCCCCCCGGTGGATGCCGACATCCCCAAATCGGGGGTTGAAATTCGGGAATTTTTTCAGAACAGGCCAGGAGGCTCTGTTCCCAAAATTTCTCGATTGGGATCCTTTCTTTTGACGACAGACGGTGCCTGAACTTTTTGCAGCTCCCCCGGTGAATGCCAACACCCCCAAATCGGGGGTTGGATTTCGGGAATTTTTTTAGAACAGGCTAGGAGGCTTCGTTCCAAAATTTCTCGATTGGGATCGCTCTTTCGTGACCAAAGAAGACGCCTGAATTTTTTGCAGCCCCCCTTCCCCCGGTCAATGCCGCAACCCCCAAATCGGGGATTGAAATTCGGGAATTCTTTTTAGAACAGACCAGGAGGCTCTGTTCCAAAATTTCTCGTCCGAGATCGCTCTCTTGTGACGACAGACGGTGCCTGAATTTTTTGCAGCCCCCCCCCCCCCCGGTGAATGCCGACATCCCCAAATCGGGGGTTGAAATTCGGGAATATTTTCAGAACAGGCCAGGAGGCTCTGTTCCGAAATTTCCTGATTGGGATCCTTTCTCGTGACGGAAGTAGGTGCCTGAATTTCTTGCAGCATCCCCAAACCCCCGGTGAATGCCGACAGCCCCAAATCGGGGGTTGAAATTCGGGAATTTTTTCAGAACAGGCCAGGAGGCTCTGTTCCGAAATTTCCTGATTGGGATCCTTTCTCGTGTCGAAAGAAGATGCCTGAATTTTTTGCAGCCCCCCCGCCGGTCAATGCCGCCACCCCCAAATCGGGTGTTGAAATTCGGGAATTCTTGGAGAACAGTCCAGGAGGCTCTGGTCCGAAATTTCTCGATTGGGATAGCTTTCTTTGGACGAAAGAAGGTGCCTGAATTTTTTGCAGCCCCCCCGGTGAATGCCGACACCCCCAAATCAGGGATTGAGATTCGGGAATTCTTTTAGGACAGGCCAGGAGGCTCTGTTCAAAAATTTCTCGAAGGGATCGCTTCCTTGTGACGAAAGAAGGTGCCTAGATTTTTTGCAGCCCCCCCCCCCCCGGTGAATGCCGACATCCCCAAATCGGGAATTGAAATTCGGGAATTTCTTTAGAACAGGCCAGGAGGCTCTATCCAAAATTTCCTGATTGGGATCGCTTTCTTGTGACGAGAGGAGGTGCCTAGATCTTTTGCAGCCCCCCCCCGCCCCCGGTCAATGCCGACACCGCAAAATCGCGGGTTGAAACTCGGGAAATTTTGGAACAGGCCAGGAGACTCTTTCCCGAGATCTCTCGATTGGGATCGCTTTCTTGTGACGAGAGAAGGTGCCTGAATTTTTTGCAGCCTCCCCGGTGAATGCCGACACCCCCAAATCAGGGATTGAGATTCGGGAATTCTTTTAGGACAGGCCAGGAGGCTCTGTTCAAAAATTTCTCGAAGGGATCGCTTCCTTGTGACGAAGGAGGGTGCCTGAATTTTTTGCAGCCCCCCGGCGAAGCCGACACCCCCAAATCGGGGATTGAGATTCGGGAATTCTTTTAGGACAGGCCAAGAGGCTCTGTTCCAAAATTTCTCGATTGGGATCGCTTCCTTGTGACGAAAGAAGGTGCCTAGATGCTCTGCAGCCCCCCCCCCCCCGGTGACTGCCGCCACCGCCAAATCGCGGGTTGAAACTCGGGAATTTTTTTAAAACGGGCCAGGAGACTCTGTTCCAAAATTTCTCGATTGGGATCGCTCTTTTGTGACGAGAGAAGGTGCCTGAATTTTTTGGGGCCCCCCCGGTGAATGCCGACACCCCCAAATCGGGGGTCGAATTCGGGAATTTTTTCAGAACAGGCCAGGAAGCTCTGTTCCAAAATTTCTCGATTCGGATCGCTTTCTTGTGACGAAAGAAGGTGCCTGAATATCTTGCAGCCCCCCCGGTGAATGCCGACACCCCCAAATCGGGGGTTGAAATTCGGGAATTTCTTTAGAGCAGGCCAGGAGGCTCTGTTCCAATATTTCTCGATTGGGATCGCTTTCTTGTGACGACAGACGGTGCCTGAATTCTTTGCAGCCCCCACGGTGAATGCCGACATCCCCAAATCGGGGGTTGGAAGTCAGGAATTTTTTTAGAACAGGACAGGAGGCTCTGTTCGAAAATTTCTCGATTGGGATCTCTTCTTCTGACGGAAGAAGGTGCCTGAATTTTTTGCAGCCACCCCGGTGAATGCCGACACCCCCGAATCGGGGGTTGAAATTCGGGAATTTTTTTAGAACAGGCCAGGAGGCTTCGTTCCAAAATTTCTCGATTGGGATCGCTCTCTTGTGACAAAAGAAGACGCCTGAATGTTTCGCAGCCCCCCCCCCCCGGTGAATTCCGACACCCCCAAATCGTGGGTTTGAATTCGGGAATTTTTTTAGAACAGACCAGGAGGCTCTGTTCCAAAATTTCTCGTCCGGGATCGCTTTCTTGTGACGAAAGAAGGTGCCTGAATTTTTTGATGCCCCCCCGGTGAATTCCGACATCCCCAAATCGGGGGTTTGAATTCGGGAATTTTTTTAGAACAGACCAGGAGGCTCTGTTCCTAAATTTCTCGTCCGGGATCGCTTTCTTGTGACGGAAGAAGGTGCCTGAATTTTTTGATGCCCCCCCGGTGAATGCCGACATCCCCGAATCGGGGGTTGAAATTCGGGAATTTTTTCAGAACAGGCCAGGAGGCTCGGGTCCAAAATTTCTAAATTGGGATAGCTTTCTTGTGACGGAAGAAGGTGCCTGAATTTTTTGCAGCCCCCCCCCCCCCGGTGAATGCCGACCCCCCCAAATCGGGGGTTGAAATTTGGGAATTTTTTTAGATCAGACCAGGAGGCTCTGTTCCAATATTTCTCGTTCGGGATCGCTTTCTTGTGACGACAGACGGTGCCTGAATTTTTTGCAGCCCCCCCGGTGGATGCCGACATCCCCAAATCGGGGGTTGAAATTCGGGAATTTTTTTAGAACAGGCCTGGAGGCTCTGGTCCAAAATTTCTAAATTGGGATAGCTTTCTTGTGACGGAAGAAGGTGCCTGAATTTTTTGCGCCCCCCCCCCCCCCCCCCCCGGTGAATGCCGACCCCCCCAAATCGGGGTTGAAATTCGGGAATTTTTTCAGAACAGGCCAGGAGGCTCTGTTCCAAAATTTCTCGATTGGGATCCTTTCTTTTGACGACAGACGGTGCCTGAACTTTTTGCAGCTCCCCCGTTGAATGCCAACACCCCCAAATCGGGGGTTGGATTTCGCGGATTTTTTTGGAACAGGCTAGGAGGCTTCGTTCCAAAATTTCTCGATTGGGATCGCTCTTTCGTGACCAAAGAAGACGCCTGAATTTTTTGCAGTCCCCCTTCCCCCGGTCGATGCCGCCACCCCCAAATCGGGGATTGAAATTCGGGAATTTTTTTTAGAACAGACCAGGAGGCTCCTCTCCAAAATTTCTCGTCCGAAATCGCTCTCTTGTGACGACAGACGGTGCCTGAATTTTCTGCAGCCCCACCCCCCCCCCCCCGGTGAATGCCGACATCCCCAAATCAGGGGTTGAAATTCGGGAATTTTTTCAGAACAGGCCAGGAGGCTCTGTTCCAAAATATCCTGATTGGGATCCTTTCTCGAAACGGAAGTAGGTGAAAAATTTCTCGATTGGGATCGCTCTCTTGTGACAAAAGAAGACGCCTGAATGTTTCGCAGCCCCCCCGCTGAATTCCGACACCCCCAAATCGGGGGTTTGAATTCGGGAATTTTTTTAGAACAGACCAGGAGGCTCTGTTCCAAAATTCCTCGTCCGGGATCGCTTCCTTGTGACGAAAGAAGGTGCCTGAATTTTTTGATGCCCCCCCCGGTGAATGCCGACATCCCCAAATCGGGGGTTGAAATTCGGGAATTTTTTCAGAACAGGCCAGGAGGCTCTGGTCCAAAATTTCTAAATTGGGATAGCTTTCTTGTGACGGAAGAAGGTGCCTGAATTTTTTGCAGCCCCCCCGGTGAATGCTGACCCCCCCAAATCGGGGATTGAAATTTGGGAATTTTTTTAGAACAGACTAGGGGGCTCTGTTCCAATATTCCTCGATTGGGATCGCTTTCTTGTGACGACAGACGGTGCCTGAATTTTTTGCAGCCCCCCCGGTGAATGCCGACATCACCAAATGGGGGTTGAAATTCGGGAATTTTTTTAGACCAGGCCTGGAGGCTCTGGTCCAAAATTTCTAAATTGGGATAGCTTTCTTGTGACGGAAGAAGGTGCCTGAATTTTTTGCAGCCCCCCCCCCTCCCGGTGAATGCCGACCCCCCCAAATCGGGGTTGAAATTCGGGAATTTTTTCAGAACAGGCCAGGAGGCTCTGTTCCAAAATTTCTCAATCGGGATCCTTTCTTGTGACGGAAGAAGGTGCCTGAATTTCTTGAAGCCCCCCCCGGTGGATGCCGACATCCCCAAATCGGGGGTTGAAATTCGGGAATTTTTTCAGAACAGGCCAGGAGGCTCTGTTCCCAAAATTTCTCGATTGGGATCCTTTCTTTTGACGACAGACGGTGCCTGAACTTTTTGCAGCTCCCCCGGTGAATGCCAACACCCCCAAATCGGGGGTTGGATTTCGGGAATTTTTTTAGAACAGGCTAGGAGGCTTCGTTCCAAAATTTCTCGATTGGGATCGCTCTTTCGTGACCAAAGAAGACGCCTGAATTTTTTGCAGCCCCCCTTCCCCCGGTCAATGCCGCAACCCCCAAATCGGGGATTGAAATTCGGGAATTCTTTTTAGAACAGACCAGGAGGCTCTGTTCCAAAATTTCTCGTCCGAGATCGCTCTCTTGTGACGACAGACGGTGCCTGAATTTTTTGCAGCCCCCCCCCCCGGTGAATGCCGACATCCCCAAATCGGGGGTTGAAATTCGGGAATATTTTCAGAACAGGCCAGGAGGCTCTGTTCCGAAATTTCCTGATTGGGATCCTTTCTCGTGACGGAAGTAGGTGCCTGAATTTCTTGCAGCATCCCCCAACCCCCGGTGAATGCCGACAGCCCCAAATCGGGGGTTGAAATTCGGGAATTTTTTCAGAACAGGCCAGGAGGCTCTGTTCCGAAATTTCCTGATTGGGATCCTTTCTCGTGTCGAAAGAAGATGCCTGAATTTTTTGCAGCCCCCCCGCCGGTCAATGCCGCCACCCCCAAATCGGGTGTTGAAATTCGGGAATCCTTGGAGAACAGTCCAGGAGGCTCTGGTCCGAAATTTCTCGATTGGGATAGCTTTCTTTGGACGAAAGAAGGTGCCTGAATTTTTTGCAGCCCCCCCGGTGAATGCCGACATCCCCAAATCGGGGGTTGGAATTGGGGAATTTTTTTAGAACAGGCCAGGAGGCTCTGTTACAAAATTCCTCGTCCGGGATCGCTTTCTTGAGACGAAAGAAGGTGCCTGAATTTTTTGCAGCCCCCCCGGTGAATGCCGACAACCCCAAATTGGGGGTTTGAATTCGAAAATTCTTTTAGAACAGGCCAGGAGGCTCTGGTCCAAAATTTCTCGATTGGGATAGCTTCCTTGGGACGAAAGAAGGTGCCTCAATTTCTTGCAGCCCCCCCCCCCTGGTGAATCCCGACACCCCTAAATCTTGGGTTGAAATTTGGAAATTTTTTTAGAACAGGCCAGGAGGCTCTGTTCCAATATTTCTCGATTGGGATCGCTTTCGTGTGACGACAGATGGTGCCTGAATTTTTTGCAGCTCCCCCGGTGAATGCCGACATCTCCAAATCGAGGGTTGAAATTCGGGAATCTTTTTAGAACAGGCCAGGAGGCTTCGTTCCAAAATTTCTCGATTGGGATCTCTCTCTTGTGACAAAAGAAGATGCCTGAATTCTTCGCAGCCCCCCCCCGCCGGTCAATGCCGCCACCCCCAAATCGGGGGTTGAAATTCGGGAATTCTTTGAGAACAGGCCAGGAGGCTCTGGTCCAAAATTTCTCGATTGGGATAGCTTCCTTGTGACGGAAGAAGGTGCCTGAATTTCTTGAAGCCCCCCCGGTGAATGCCGACATCCCCAAATCGGGGGTTGAAATTCGGGAATTTTTTCAGAACAGGCCAGGAGGCTCTGTTCCAAAATTTCTCGATTGGGATCCTTTCTTTTGACGACAGACGGTGCCTGAACTTTTTGCAGCTCCCCCGGTGAATGCCAACACCCCCAAATCGGGGGTTGGATTTCGGGAATTTTTTTAGAACAGGCTAGGAGGCTTCGTTCCAAAATTTCTCGATTGGGATCGCTCTTTGGTGACCAAGACGACGCCTGAATTTTTTGCAGCCCCCCTTCCCCCGACAATGCCGCCACCCCCAAATCGGGGATTGAAATTCGGGAATTTTTTTTAGAACAGACCAGGAGGCTCTGTTCCAAAATTTCTCGTCCGAGATCGCTCTCTTGTGACGACAGACGGTGCCTGAATTTTCTGCAGCCCCCCCCCCCCGGTGAATGCCGCCATCCCCAAATCGGGGGTTGAAATTCGGGATTTTTTTCAGAACAGGCCAGGAGGCTCTGTTCCAAAATTTCCTGATTGTGATCCTTTCTCGTGACGGAAGTAGGTGCCTGAATTTTTTGCAGCATCCCCCACCCCCCGGTGAATGCCGACAGCCCCAAATCGGGGGTTGAAATTCGGGAATTTTTTTGGAACAGGCCAGGAGGCTTCGTTCCAAAATTTCTCGATGTGATCGCTCTCTTGTGTCGAAAGAAGATGCCTGAATTTTTTGCAGCCCCCCCGCCGGTCAATGCCGCCACCCCCAAATCGGGTGTTGGAATTCGGGAATTCTTGGAGAACAGTCCAGGAGGCTCTGGTCCGAAATTTCTCGATTCGGATAGCTTTCTTTGGACGAAAGAAGGTGCCTGAATTTTTTGCAGCCCCTCCGGTGAATGCCGACATCCCCGAATCGGGGGTTGGAATTGGGGAATTTTTTTAGAACAGGCCAGGAGGCTCTGTCACAAAATTTCTCGATTGGGATCCTTTCTTTTGACGGAAGAAGGTGCCTGAATTTTTCACAGCCCCCCCCCCCCCCCGGTCAATGCCGCCACTCTCAAATCGGGGGTTGAAATTCGGGAATTTTTCTAGAACAGACCAGGAGGCTCTGTTCCAAAATTCCTCGTCCGGGATCGCTTTCTTGTGACGAAAGAAGGTGCCTGAATTTTTTGCAGCCCCCCCGGTGAATGCCGACACCCCCAAATTGGGGGTTTGAATTCGAAAATTCTTTTAGAACAGGCCAGGAGGCTCTGGTCCAAAATTTCTCGATTGGGATAGCTTCCTTCGGACGAAAGAAGGTGCCTCAATTTCTTGCAGCCCCCCCCCCCGGTGAATCCCGACACCCCTAAATCTTGGGTTGAAATTTGGAAATTTTTTAGAACAGGCCAGGAGGCTCTGTTCCAATATTTCTCGATTGGGATCGCTTTCCTGTGATGACAGACGGTGCCTGAATTTTTTGCAGCTCCCCCGGTGAATGCCGACATCTCCAAATCGGGGGTTGAAATTCGGGAATCTTTTCAGAACAGGCCAGGAGGCTTCGTTCCAAAATTTCTCGATTGGGATCGCTCTCTTGTGACAAAAGAAGATGCCTGAATTCTTCGCAGCCCCCCCGCCGGTCAATGCCGCCACCCCCAAATCGGGGGTTGAAATTCGGGAATTCTTTGAGAACAGGCCAGGAGGCTCTGGTCCAAAATTTCTCGATTGGGATATTTTCCTTGTGACGAAAGAAGGTGTCTCAATTTTTCGCAGCCCCCCCGGTGAATGCCGACACCCCCAAATCGGTGGTTAAAATTTGGGAATTTTTTTAGAACAGGCCAGGAGGCTCTGGTCCAAAATTTCTCGATCGGGATCACTTTCATGTGAAGACAGAAGGTGCCTGAATTTTTTGCAGCCCCCCCGGTGAATGCCGACACCCCCAAATCGGTGGTTAAAATTTGGGAATTTTTTTAGAACAGGCCAGGAGGCTCTGTTCCAAAATTCCTCGATCGGGATCACTTTCATGTGAAGACAGAAGGTGCCTGAATTTTTTGCAGCCCCCCCGGTGAATGCCGACACCCCCAAATCGGGGGTTGAAATTCGGGAATTTTTTTTAGAACAGGCCAGGAGGCTCTGTTCCAAAATTCCTCGATTGGGATCGTTTCCTGGTGACGAGAGGAGGTGCCTGAATTTCTTGCAGCCCCCCCCCCCCCGGTGAATGCCGACACCCCCAAATCGGTGGTTGAACTTTGAGAACCTTGCCGTAGCATCCGTGTCCTTCGATCTTCAAGTCCCACCTGAGTTGTACTTCAGATCGGATTACCCGACGCCATCCGATCTATCTTACGAACCACCAGGTGCTTCCTCCCAGGATCTCACGCTGATACACCGTGAGAACCGCCCCCCCCCTAGGAGCTTCGTTCCGGGATCCTTTTCTACCAAGTGTTATGTTGTCCTAGAGTAACGGTACATGGTCAATTTGGGGACTCGCTTTGCAATCAAAGGAGTCGACGTCTCTCTGGTAGTAATGTCCGTTGTTTACATAGTAGCGACGCAGTTCGAACATATCAGTGCTTGTAGCCATGTAGAAATGGCGAGATTGACTTCGGTTGCCGAGTGTGGATTTCCTTCCCGTGTACGGGAAACTCCTAAACTGTGTCCCTTGTTACAAAAATACGTATCCCAGCAGCCCACCACCGATGGATTTAGCATAAGTCATGAGCGTCAAATAGGCTAGATTTCCACACAACCCAAGAGGTACTACCCTCAGGCAATCATAATACGGGCCATGGGTTGATGCATGAAGCCACCACAGGGGTAGTCAGCTTCCAGGTATCCTTCCCTGACTTTTGGTCAGCGATGAGAGTAACTGCTCCTGCAACATCGAATATTATATCATTACTGTATTCTAGGAAAGCCTAATGCAAGACGTCTGGAAGAAATTATGAGCATCATCTGTGATCGTAGGGTATCATCTTTTTTTCTTTCCCTCCAGAAGCCCTCACATTCATGACGTACCACTCTAAACTGTGTATTCAAATACCAGCAAGAATTCAGTGCGTTTGTTTACACGTTCGAACATGTGAAATGCGCAATGGGGTTCCCACCCCGAGAATGGAAACGGATTACTCTCAACGATTCTGCATGTGAGGGCGAGTCCATAGACTATAAAAATATTTTTATAAAGACTGATCGTGATAGAGAGATGACGATCGTGATAGAGAGCGAACACATGGGTTCTTTGAGAGCTATCCAAAGTTTGTATTCGTATACAGTTTCGTGGTTTGTATTCTCGACGAGACATTTTGAGATGAAGTCCTCTTCGTCCCACTCTGCCCTCCGATCAGTCAGGAGATTGTCAGATTCGAACATTATTTAATTGCGAACTTCTGCTTCACTCACATCATGAATCGATAGAGCTCACGGCTATCAAGAATCCACAAGTTTAATATGGATGGCATTAACTGCTCAGGTCTAGGTACAGTAATCAATCGGGTGGAACTACCCTAATGCAACTCGAAATGGCGTTAAAAATCCTGACCAGTATCTTAATATATCGTTTCGATGAAGACCTGGTAAAGACAAATATGTAATATTGATCATTTTCATCAATGGACTTTTTCCTGCAAAAATTCTCATAACATGAGTAACGAAATGCTCCTTGTCCAGTTTCTCTTACACGTCAAGAAGTAGCATTTGAGAGAAAATTACGAAAGTTGGCACAGTGGTACATTAGTGCCTCAAACAGACAAAGCTGAAATTTCGGAATTTTTAGGAGCCGCGGAGAAAAGTTCTGGGCAATGCCGTGAATGCCGATTAACACGGCGCCTTATGGGGAATTATCGATATACTAATTTCTAACTATCTGATTTTCACAGGAAAGAGCACACAGATGTGAGAGTACACAAAAAGTGCATAGAAACAAACAGATCAACGATTAGGAGCCTACAAAGGAAGATCTGAGCCAATACGCCACTATTCTTGACAGTTTCGGGGTTAGGTTATCGTCTGCTGTGTGCGTTACTATACCTATATAGGCGGGCGGAATCGAGTCAAGCGAAGATCCAATCCGCGCTTGGGCTCATCAGTACCGCTAGTACTACGTTAACATATAAATCAGTCCATTGCCCGTAGTTCTATATTCAAAGACCAATTTGACTGAACCGTGACACATTTTGTGTGAAAATTTCCCGATGTATCAAAATCTCTTATAATTGTGTAGACAAATCTATGGTTCCATCTACAAGATGCTCATATTTTCGTCCAAGATTCTCGAGATGGGCTGGTCATAGAAACAGAAGTGGTCATGATTCTCGACGGTGCGTTGAGAATTAACATCAATCATGCGTCCCAAGCTGAAAGGAGAAATTAGAGGAGCGAGCATTTCTCGGCCTAATCCATTTTTTGGCCACCTCCGATGGCCGAGAAATATTATTCGTATCCATAGGATGAGAGACTGCTCTCCTGCGGGGTCGCCCATAGCTCAATTATGGAATTCCTGTGCGCGTTGGGACTTTGTTTCTCACCCACCTCAATGATCATCATCTGGAACATGGTCAAGTATCAGCGCCTATCGTGTTGAATAATTTTGCCAATCACTGGATATTCAAGTGAGCAGCAGCACAAATCCAAATTACTGATAAAATCACACCTGACTACAGAATCAGAGAATAGTCATGAGGAGGGATGATCGCGGGCCCATCGCCAGTAGCCATAACACCGCGAAGGCCCAGTTGCATCCATTCTTCCTTCCGTACAGTTACGGATCACGAGAGGCTTCGAGAACTCATCTTCATTACGGCGGATTCCAAGAGTGATCACTCCATGTAAAGCATGGGGAAGATGTAATGGCTAAATATGTGGGGACAAATGGTTGCAACTGCGCTCCCTGAAATGTGAATGAAATAGTCTCATTCAGCTGTTGGTTGTGTCCGGATATCGGACCGAGAATAATCATCGATCTGATCGTTGATCACATTGAGCTCATGAAGAACCTACTGACTTCATCAAACAAGGAGCTACTAAAGTGGAACAGTGGAACGCTTCAATTCTCCAACGGGATCACAATTCATTCGATTGGATACCAGACATACGATGCGCGCTACGCAAGCAACATTTGGTCAAAACTGCGTCACATTTTCCAAAATATACTCGTGATAATTCTGTGGATCTTTGGTGCATGATTCCTCAGTTATTACATATCTCCTTGAATCATCGGATTTCTTGGGATCAATTGGTACTCAGATAACGAAAGATTGGATCATAATTCGGATTAAGTATTGAAAGGTGCGATAGCGCCCTGGTGGGAAGTGTGAAAGAGAACTATGAGGGAAAAATAATGAGGTGAGTCCTGAGATCGCGCGATTGATACAAAGTCATAGAAGTTTGCTCAACAAAATTGCTGTTCAACCAAATCGTCGTAATTCTCTCTACTACAAAATACCCAGCTAGCATTTTGATCCTGGGAACGTCTCCTTGATAATATGGCAAGTTTTTTGGACGTCCGAAATTGCGTCAATTTGTTCGCCAGAAAGGCGTACTACTTCCATTCTTTTGACATTTTTTGGTTATGCAAAAAGAACTTCCCAGGGACGTTCCGAAGGACACCCAAAATACGTTCGAAGGTCATCCTGTGGACATGATTTGGACACCTAGGATACTGTTTATTGCCCCCATGGGAAAAAGCAAAGAAATACAAAAAAAAATTTTCTGCGCGGTGAGCGGACTTTTTCCAACTTTTGAAACTTTATCAATCATGAAAATTAATTACAGTGATTTGATTCAAATGATGTGCCGGAAAGAATTATTAATGTGATTACCTGCCGCCGCTGAGATTTGAACCTGTCACCTTCGGATTTCCAGTCTTCGCTATTGTCCACTCGGCCAGAAGCTTTTGTTACATAAGGGGTCTTTAAATGCCTATTCGAGTCTTGAGCGTAGAGAAAAGTATCATCCCAACTAACTTAACCATTTTTAATGAGCAATGCATTGCAGAATCAACGAGAGGTCTTGATTTAGATAGACGATCATTAAGATTTCATCGTATCTTTTCAAAAAAATTTCATGTTGTTTGATTCGGGAATCGGTGGTGATTATATTTGAGGCACAAAACACATTTTGAAGTGATCAAAAAAGTAATTTATTGCTCCGTGCATTTGGCTTCACAAGGAGCGAGGTGTAGCGGACGAGCGATCGACGAGAACTAGCGATCGGAGCAGCGGAGGGCTGCCCGACCATACAGCGCATGCGCGGAAGTCTGCCCAACGTGAGGCGCTGGCGCGCCAAAATTCAAAACCAAGAAGCGGCTGAATATAAATCAAACAAAACTGAACATTCCGCCCACCTCGATTCGATTACAACATGAGAAACGATAATTCTTAATATTATTTTACAACTTCTTAGACTCTCAATTGAAAGAAAAAATACAATTCAATCATTAATTGTTCTTGATGAATAGCTAGCAAATTAATCTGCAATTTTCTGCAATTTCAAAAAAAATCAGGACTTGTTGGCCTCATACCTTTCAATAAATCTGCTGAGAAAATTATCAGATGAAAAGGATGTCAATATATACAAGATCGTCGAAAATACCCGACTAGTCCCCCAATTCATGAAGGGACAACCCAAAAAAAACCAAAATTATTCTTCTTTCTTCTCAATTTAAACTTCAGCAACCCTATTTTGAATGCGAATCAAGATACTCCAATGACATCAAGGTAAACTAAGTTCCGATTACCTGGGAAACAAGTCCCAAAAGGAGGCCCACACATCTCGATTGAGGATGAGGAGCCTTGGCAACCGCCCAAGGGATTCTAATTCGTGTGGCACTCGTACAGAGAGATACACACACTACTCTGAAATGACTCTAAATTTGTACAATGGAAGGAAAGGTGACTGGAAACATTCTGTCTGAGGACTGAAGTCTATAAAATGAAATGAACGCAATCGAATCAGAATAGTCTTTCACTCCATGTCCTTGATGACACACTTTTCACTTTTCTTCACTGGAATCTTCAGCTGCAGGCACGAGTAAGACGAGTTTGACAATGGGTCTCGTGAACGTTGATTTGGCTGTGCGTAGTCTTACAACTCGAACAATTCCATCCTTTCCTGGCAAAACCTGGATGATCAAAGCCAAAGGCCATGCGGCGGGTGATGTTAGGTTGTCACGCAGTAGCACGACATCGCCTTCTTGAAACGGGCGAGAAGCACGGGCCCATTTCTGACGCTCCTGGAGCGCTCTCAAGTAGTCCTGGGACCAGCTTTTCCAAAACTGTTGGACCACGTGGGTCGTCCATGACCAACGCTTGCTGAGGCTGATGCCAGTACCGGGCGCCGAGGGCTCTGGAAGCACAAATGAGGGTCTTTGGATCAAGAAATGAGCGGGAGTTAAGGCAACCAGATCAGAAGGATCGTCTTTGAGGGGTGCAAGCGGCCTTGAATTTAAGCAAGCCTCGATCTTGGTGAGAATAGTGGACAACTCTACGTATGTAAGAATATGGTCACCGACAAGACGTTTGAGATGGTGCTTCGCTGATTTTACTGCCGCCTCCCAGATCCCGCCGAAGTGAGGCGCAGCCGGAGGATTGAAGCGCCACTCTGTGCCGAGGTTTGCCAGTTCAACCGCTGTGTTTTGGAATTCTTGTGAGGCCTCATCAAAGCGGGCTCGAAGTTCAGCATCAGCTCCGACTAGGGTGGTCGCCCTGTCACTTATCATGAGTGAGCAATGTCCTCTCCTTGATGTGAAACGCGAGAAGGCTGCAATGTACGCCTCAGAGGTGTAGTCTTCCACTAGTTCCAGATGAGTAGCTCGAGTACTAAGACATACGAAAACAGCAACATAAGCCTTCAATGTTCCCTTACCACGTGATTTTGACAGCCGAATTTTGAAAGGCCCAGCATAATCGACTCCAGAATGTTCGAAAGGGTAGGCAGGAGTAACACGAACTCGAGGCAAGTCGCCCATTATTTGGGTGTTAATTTTAGCGGAAAATCGGAGACATACCGTACATCCGTTGATAATACATTTTACCGCTTGACGTCCTTTCAACACCCAATAGCGATGACGTAGACCAGCCAAAGTCAGTTGGGTGCCTCCGTGATGAACGTCATAGTGAGCCCTCCTCACCAATAACGTAGTCAGCTGGCTTCGGTGTGGTAGTAAAAGTGGATGTTTCTCCGAATAATCCAAGTCCGAGTGGCGGATCCTTCCGCCCACCCTGATTAATCCATTGTCTAGAAAAGGTTGCAATATGATCAGATTTTTGTATTTCAACTCTCTTTTCTCATTCAGATTTTTGAGCGACTCCTCAAAATATTGGAATTGGGTAATGGAAACCCAAAGCAATTCTGCGTTTAGCATCTCTTTGGCACTGATGAGGCCGCCAGCCATCACATCAGCATCAAAAAATTTGTGGCGACAGAGTCCAAATTCCGTCTTTTTCCTTTGGCTCAAGTTTCGACAAATTTTCCCGAGAAACCGTAGACAGATTGCTGTTACTCGGAATAGTTTCGAAGCAGACGAGTACTTGAGGAGTAGATAGTTGTCGTCCAAGGGAGTCTCAGGAGGCTGAGTTACCGAGCTATGAGATGAAACTCTTTCTTCGGATGGCTGAATCTCAATTGATACTACCTCAGTGCTCCAGGGTTCAACAGAACTCATGAGAAAACTGGGGCCGTTCCACCAAAGATCAAAAGACTGTAGCAAATCAGGTTTCAGGCCACGGGATATCACATCAGCGGGGTTTTCCTTCGATCTAACATGATGCCAGAAATCCTGAGGAACCAAAGTCTGTATTTCGGTGCATCTATTAGCGACAAAAACCTGCCAACGACTAGGTGATGCTCTTATCCAGAAGAGAACATCCCGCGAGTCCGACCATAAGTGAATAGAACTAATTTGGATGGGCATGTTCTGGACGAAGCGGTTAGTCACCTTAGCTAAAAGCTCCGCTGCGCAAAGTTCCAAGCGAGGAATACTAATTGTTTTGAGAGGCGCGACCTTAGACTAAGCACACTGAAGAGATGTGACGACTTGCCCATTTTGGATCATTCTCAAGTAAATAACAGCCCCGTAGGCTTTCGAAGATGCATCAGCGAACCCATGCAGTTCTATGCTTGTTGCAACTTCCGACGAGGATCCTAACCATCTAGGAATTCGAATATCTTCTATCGACGGCAATTTTGAATACCAGTCCAACCAGTGTGATGAATATTCGACGGGTAGAACATCATCCCAATCGCATTTTAGCAGCCAGAGAGATTGCATGAAAATTTTAGCCCAAATGACCACCGGAGCCAACCAACCGAGAGGGTCGAAAATTTTGGCTGTAAGGGACAAGACTAGTCGTTTGGTCAGAGCTTTTGGGTCAAATTCTTGTGGCATGATGCGAAAGTGAAAATAGTCTCCCTGGGGAGCCCATGAAAGTCCTAAAATTGAAGTTGATTCAGGAATTTCAAAATTGGTGGACCCATTTGCCCTGTGAGCAGGAGGGATGCATTCTAATAACTCAGCAGAGTTTGCGGACCACTTCCGAAGTTCGAACCCACCCACCTTGAGAATATTGATTAATTGGGCTTGTTTCTCTTGAGCTTCTCGAAGAGTATCAGCTCCCGAGGTGAAATCATCCATGTAGGATTCTTTTGAAATTATCTCAATTGCAAGCGGGTATAAATGCCCGTAATCGGCGGCCAACTGCCGCAGCACTCGAATGGCCAAAAAGGGAGAACATTTTAAGCCGTAAGTAATAGTTAGCAGCAAGTAGAGTAAGACCTCTGCATTTCTGCTATGACGCCACAAAATCATCTGAAGGTTGCGATCGCGAGGGTCTACTAAGACCTGCCTATACATTTTTTCTATGTCTGAGACAAAAACGTATTTGTATCTGCGCCACCGTAGAATCAAATCTAGTAACTCAGGGAGCAGATTCGGGCCGGTGTGCAGGAGATCATTCAAAGAGACGCCGTGAACCTTGCAGGAACCGTTGAAGACCGTGCGCAATTTACCTGAACCTTGGAGTATGCCATGATGGGGAAGAAAATAGCACCGTTTTCTCTCATCGATGGTCATAGGTTCACAGCCTTGCATGTGAGACAGTTGCTCATACTCAAGCATGAAATTTTTGTATTTGAGCTCAAATAACGGATTTTTTTCAAATTTTTTCTCCACCGAGAAGAGAGTTTTCAAGGCAGTGAGGTAAGAATCGCCCAAGTTGAAATTCAATTTTTCAAGAGCTCCCTCGATGATTGGCAGTCTAACAACATATCGACCCATGGAGTCCTGAGAGTGAGTTTTGATAAAATGTTCTTCGCATTTCAGCTCGTCATCGGTTAGCCTTGGTTGAAGAGGACCAGGCTCCTCTTGTTTCCAAAAATTTTCCAATAGGGAATAGAGCATAGAATTGTCGACAGCGTGGTAAAATGACGAAGAATTTTCCGACCCCTTACCCACAGACGAGGACACTATCCAACCCAGTTCAGTCTTCGTCGCTATTGGTTTATCCTCCACCTTTTCCGACGCCTTCCGAATCTCCCCGAGTACAATTTGAGCATGTATCTTTGCACCCAAAAGCATATCAATAGATCTAGTCTTCAAAAAATTTGGATCAGCCAATTTCAAACCTTGTAAGTGATTCCAATCGTCTAAACCTGCAGAGATTGACGCTCTGTAGCCAGATACCTTGGGGACTATGAAAGCTTGAACCTGACAACTAAATTCTGATTCAAATCTAGGTCGCACAGTAAAGTCAGCCATACCCCGAGAAGTGAATGAATTGAGATCAGCTACACCGTTAACCTGGACTTTAGTTTTTGATCGTCTGAGACCGAGCTTTTGACAGGCATTTTCTGTCACAAAGGAGGACTGAGAGCAGTGATCTACGAGTGCAGTGAAATAGAATTCAAAACCGTCCGAAGAGATAACCTTAACGATTGCCGTGGGTAAAAGCACGAAACTGGAATCCGATACCGACTTGAGACAGACCGTCTCGCTTAGATGAGTCGAGGACGTACTGGCATCCGCACTAGGCGGTTTACTGGGAGGAGGTCCAGTTTTCTTGCCATTAGATTTCTCAGTCTG
This sequence comes from Eretmocerus hayati, assembly GCA_029851415.1. NCBI lineage: Eukaryota > Metazoa > Arthropoda > Insecta > Hymenoptera > Aphelinidae > Eretmocerus > Eretmocerus hayati. The sequence continues at coordinate 49,748,967 of CM056744.1, forward strand.
CTCAGTTGGTTCCTGATTCACTTCAACGTGAATGAATGTATGGTGCTTGCCGTTGCAAGTGCGACAACGTCTGGTAGATTTGCAAAGGTTGGCGGTATGTGAGCCAAAACAAGTGAAACAGAGTCTTTTTTCAGCAATGAAAATTTTCCGATCAGCGTTACTCTTAGCCTTGAACAAGTCGCACTGGGAAAGATGATGAATGGCATTGCAGCAAGGACAGGGTTTCCCGGAAGATTGTGGACTGTTTGAGCTTGTTGAGGTGTGAGATTTGCTAGACTGATTGCCTCTCGTAGGCTGATGGCCGGGTTGGGATTTGACGCTATTCTCGATCGACTCTAACGTCGCCATTTGATCGTTGAGGAAGGTTTGGAGTTGATCTACCGTGGGGGGATCTTGCGTGTTCCCGAGGAGTTTCTCCCAATCTTTGCGAGTTTGAGAGTCGAATTTTGAAACTGTTAAATGAACCAGCAAATCCTCCCCAGAGTCACTGTTTGATTCGGGAATCGGTGGTAATTATATTTGAGGCACAACACACATTTTAAAGTGATCAAAAAAGTAATTTATTGCTCCGTGCATTTGGCTTCACAAGGAGCGAGGTGTAGCGGACGAGCGATCGACGAGAACTAGCGATCGGAGCAGCGGAGGGCTGCCCGACCATACGGCGCATGCGCGGAAGTCTGCCCAACGTGAGGCGCTGGCGCGCCAAAATTCAAAACCAAGAAGCGACTGAATATAAATCAAACAAAACTGAACATTCCGCCCACCTCGATTCGATTACAACATGAGAAACGATAATTCTTAATATTATTTTACAACTTCTTAGACTCTTAATTGAAAGAAAAAATACAATTCAATCATTAATTGTTCTTGATGAATAGCTAGCAAATTAATCTGCAATTTTCTGCAATTTCAAAAAAAATCAGGACTTGTTGGCCTCATGCCTTTCAATAAATCTGCTGAGAAAATTATCAGATGAAAAGGATGTCAATATATACAAGATCGTCGAAAATACCCGACTAGTCCCCCAATTCATGAAGGGACAACCCAAAAAAAAACCAAAATTATTCTTCTTTCTTCTCAATTTAAACTTCAGCAACCCTATTTTGAATGCAAATCAAGATACTCCAATGACATCAAGGTAAACTAAGTTCCGATTACCTGGGAAACAAGTCCCAAAAGGAGGCCCACACATCTCGATTGAGGATGAGGAGCCTTGGCAACCGCCCAAGGGATTCTAATTCGTGTGGCACTCGTACAGAGAGATACACACACTACTCTGAAATGACTCTAAATTTGTACAATGGAAGGAAAGGTGACTGGAAACATTCTGTCTGAGGACTGAAGTCTATAAAATGAAATGAACGCAATCGAATCAGAATAGTCTTTCACTCCACGTCCTTGATGACACACTTTTCACTTTTCTTCACTGGAATCTTCAGCTGCAGGCACGAGTAAGACGAGTTTGACAATGGGTCTCGTGAACGTTGATTTGGCTGTGCGTAGTCTTACAACTCGAACAATTCCATCCTTTCCTGGCAAAACCTGGATGATCAAAGCCAAAGGCCATGCGGCGGCTGATGTTAGGTTGTCACGCAGTAGCACGACATCGCCTTCTTGGAACGGGCGAGAAGCACGGGCCCATTTCTGACGCTCCTGGAGCGCTCTCAAGTAGTCCTGGGACCAGCTTTTCCAAAACTGTTGGACCACGTGGGTCGTCCATGACCAACGCTTGCTGAGGCTGATGCCAGTACCGGGCGCCGAGGGCTCTGGAAGCACAAATGAGGGTCTTTGGATCAAGAAATGAGCGGGAGTTAAGGCAACCAGATCAGAAGGATCGTCTTTGAGGGGTGCAAGCGGCCTTGAATTTAAGCAAGCCTCGATCTTGGTGAGAATAGTGGACAACTCTACGTATGTAAGAATATGGTCACCGACAAGACGTTTGAGATGGTGCTTCGCTGATTTTACTGCCGCCTCCCAGATCCCGCCGAAGTGAGGCGCAGCCGGAGGATTGAAGCGCCACTCTGTGCCGAGGTTTGCCAGTTCAACCGCTGTGTTTTGGAATTCTTGTGAGGCCTCATCAAAGCGGGCTCGAAGTTCAGCATCAGCTCCGACAAGGGTGGTCGCCCTGTCACTTATCATGAGTGAGCAATGTCCTCTCCTTGATGTGAAACGCGAGAAGGCTGCAATGTACGCCTCAGAGGTGTAGTCTTCCACTAGTTCCAGATGAGTAGCTCGAGTACTAAGACATACGAAAACAGCAACATAAGCCTTCAATGTTCCCTTACCACGTGATTTTGACAGCCGAATTTTGAAAGGCCCAGCATAATCGACTCCAGAATGTTCGAAAGGGTAGGCAGGAGTAACACGAACTCGAGGCAAGTCGCCCATTATTTGGGTGTTAATTTTAGCGGAAAATCGGAGACATACCGTACATCCGTTGATAATACATTTTACCGCTTGACGTCCTTTCAGCACCCAATAGCGATGACGTAGACCAGCCAAAGTCAGTTGGGTGCCTCCGTGATGAACGTCATAGTGAGCCCTCCTCACCAATAACGTAGTCAGCTGGCTTCGGTGTGGTAGTAAAAGTGGATGTTTCTCCGAATAATCCAAGTCCGAGTGGCGGATCCTTCCGCCCACCCTGATTGATCCATTGTCTAGAAAAGGTTGCAATATGATCAGATTTTTGTATTTCAACTCTCTTTTCTCATTCAGATTTTTGAGCGACTCCTCAAAATATTGGAATTGGGTAATGGAAACCCAAAGCAATTCAGCGTTTAGCATCTCCTTGGCACTGATGAGGCCGCCAGCCATCACATCAGCATCAAAAAATTTGTGGCGACAGAGTCCAAATTCCGTCTTTTTCCTTTGGCTCAAGTTTCGACAAATTTTCCCGAGAAACCGTAGACAGATTGCTGTTACTCGGAATAGTTTCGAAGCAGACGAGTACTTGAGGAGTAGATAGTTGTCGTCCAAGGGAGTCTCAGGAGGCTGAGTGACCGAGCTATGAGATGAAACTCTTTCTTCGGATGGCTGAATCTCAATTGATACTACCTCAGTGCTCCAGGGTTCAACAGAACTCATGAGAAAACTGGGGCCGTTCCACCAAAGATCAAAAGACTGTAGCAAATCAGGACTCAGGCCACGGGATATCACATCAGCGGGGTTTTCCTTCGATCTAACATGATGCCAGAAAGCCTGAGGAACCAAAGTCTGTATTTCGGTGCATCTATTAGCGACAAAAACCTGCCAACGACTAGGTGATGCTCTTATCCAGAAGAGAACATCCCGCGAGTCCGACCATAAGTGAATAGAACTAATTTGGATGGGCATGTTCTGGACGAAGCGGTTAGTCAACTTAGCTAAAAGCTCCGCTGCGCAAAGTTCCAAGCGAGGAATACTAATTGTTTTGAGAGGCGCGACCTTAGACTTAGCACACTGAAGAGATGTGACGACTTGCCCATTTTGGATCATTCTCAAGTAAATAACAGCCCCGTAGGCTTTCGAAGATGCATCAGCGAACCCATGCAGTTCTATGCTTGTTGCAACTTCCGACGAGGATCCTAACCATCTAGGAATTCGAATATCTTCTATCGACGGCAATTTTGAATACCAGTCCAACCAGTGTGATGAATATTCGACGGGTAGAACATCATCCCAATCGCATTTTAGCAGCCAGAGAGATTGCATGAAAATTTTAGCCCAAATGACCACCGGAGCCAACCAACCGAGAGGGTCGAAAATTTTGGCTGTAAGGGACAAGACTAGTCGTTTGGTCAGAGCTTTTGGGTCAAATTCTTGTGGCATGATGCGAAAGTGAAAATAGTCTCCCTGGGGAGCCCATGAAAGTCCTAAAATTGAAGTTGAATCAGGAATTTCAAAATTGGTGGACCCATTAGCCCTGTGAGCAGGAGGGATGCATTCTAATAACTCAGCAGAGTTTGCGGACCACTTCCGAAGTTCGAACCCACCCACCTTGAGAATATTGATTAATTGGGCTTGTTTCTCTTGAGCTTCTCGAAGAGTATCAGCTCCCGAGGTGAAATCATCCATGTAGGATTCTTTTGAAATTATCTCAATTGCAAGCGGGTATAAATGCCCGTAATCGGCGGCCAACTGCCGCAGCACTCGAATGGCCAAAAAGGGAGAACATTTTAAGCCGTAAGTAATAGTTAGCAGCAAGTAGAGTAAGACCTCTGCATTTCTGCTATGACGCCACAAAATCATCTGAAGGTTGCGATCGCGAGGGTCTACTAAGACCTGCCTATACATTTTTTCTATGTCTGAGACAAAAACGTATTTGTATCTGCGCCACCGTAGAATCAAATCTAGTAACTCAGGGAGCAGATTCGGGCCGGTGTGCAGGAGATCATTCAAAGAGATGCCGTGAACCTTGCAGGAACCGTTGAAGACCGTGCGCAATTTACCTGAACCTTGGAGTATGCCATGATGGGGAAGAAAATAGCACCGTTTTCTCTCATCGATGGTCATAGGTTCACAGCCTTGCATGTGAGACAGTTGCTCATACTCAAGCATGAAATTTTTGTATTTGAGCTCAAATAACGGATTTTTTTCAAATTTTTTCTCCACCGAGAAGAGAGTTTTCAAGGCAGTGAGGTAAGAATCGCCCAAGTTGAAATTCAATTTTTCAAGAGCTCCCTCGATGATTGGCAGTCTAACAACATATCGACCCATGGAGTCCTGAGAGTGGGTTTTGATAAAATGTTCTTCGCATTTCAGCTCGTCATCGGTTAGCCTTGGTTGAAGAGGACCAGGCTCCTCTCGTTTCCAAAAATTTTCCAATAGGGAATAGAGCATAGAATTGTCGACAGCGTGGTAAAATGACGAAGAATTTTCCGACCCCTTACCCACAGACGAGGACACTATCCAACCCAGTTCAGTCATCGTCGCTATTGGTTTATCCTCCACCTTTTCCGACGCCTTCCGAATCTCCCCGAGTACAACTTGAGCATGTATCTTTGCACCCAAAAGCATATCAATAGATCTAGTCTTCAAAAAATTTGGATCAGCCAATTTCAAACCTTGTAAGTGATTCCAATCGTCTAAACCTGCAGAGATTGACGCTCTGTAGCCAGATACCTTGGGGACTATGAGAGCTTGAACCTGACAACTAAATTCTGATTCAAATCTAGGTCGCACAGTAAAGTCAGCCATACCCCGAGGAGTGAATGAATTGAGATCAGCTACACCGTTAACCTGGACTTTAGTTTTGGATCGTCTGAGACCGAGCTTTTGACAGGCATTTTCGGTCACAAAGGAGGACTGAGAGCAGTGATCTACGAGTGCAGTGAAATAGAATTCAAAACCGTCCGAAGAGATAACCTTAACGATTGCCGTGGGTAAGAGCACGAAACTGGAATCCGATACCGACTTGGGACAGACCGTCTCGCTTAGATGAGTCGAGGACGTACTGGCATCCGCACTAGGCGGTTTACTGGGAGGAGGTCCAGCTTTCTTGCTATTAGATTTCTCAGTCTGCTCAGTTGGTTCCTGATTCACTTCAACGTGAATGAATGTATAGTGCTTGCCGTTGCAAGTGCGACAACGTCTGGTAGATTTGCAAAGGTTGGCGGTATGTGAGCCAAAACAAGTGAAACAGAGTCTTTTTTCAGCAATGAAAATTTTCCGATCAGCGTTACTCTTAGCCTTGAACAAGTCGCACTGGGAAAGATGATGAATGGCATTGCAGCAAGGACAGGGTTTCCCGGAAGATTGTGGACTGTTTGAGCTTGTTGAGGTGTGAGATTTGCTAGACTGATTGCCTCTCGTAGGCTGATGGCCGGGTTGGGATTTGACGCTATTCTCGATCGACTCTAACGTCGCCATTTGATCGTTGAGGAAGGTTTGGAGTTGATCTACCGTGGGGGGATCTTGCGTGTTCCCGAGGAGTTTCTCCCAATCTTTGCGAGTTTGAGAGTCGAATTTTGAAACTGTTAAATGAACCAGCAAATCCTCCCCAGAGTCACTGACCGGGCGCTCGAGAGCTTCCAGATAGCTCAAAACGTCAAAGGTACCAGTATGAAGTCTTTTCATTTCGGCATGAGTTTCAGACTTCATAGGCTTGATGGAGAAAAGTGAGCTGACAGTTTGACTCACGTGTCTCCTCTTATTTTCATAATAATTATTCAAATCATTCCAGGCTTTGGTGTAATCCCCGTTGAGAATGTCTACGCTCCTGACTTTATCCAAAGCTTCACCGGTCAAACTGGTTTTCAAGTAATATAATTTGACATCGGGACTGATTTCAGTCCGACGATGTATCATCGTTCTGAACAAATCACGAAAATTTTTCCACTCTGTGAATTTTCCGGAGAATTTAGGAAGCTCTATTTTTGGCAACGACTGAAAAGGAAGTAGTGAATTAACCTGGATAGGATTAGCTGTTGGTGCCATGGTAGAGTTGAGTACGCGGCTCGCATCAGCTTCATCTAAACCAGCTAAAAATTCCCGGAATGTCCCTTTTTTTTCAAGGTAAGACTCTTCGACTAAATCGGGCAACTTATTTTTGAAATAGTCGTGTTTGTCATCGCGTCCATAGCTGCTCAAAATCTCATTGTGATTTCTTTCGAATGAGGCATAGTTCCGGTCGAGATTTTCTATTCTCACCAAAGCATTCTCCTTGTTCATTTTTTCCTTTTTTGATTTGAAATTAGACCAAGAATTGGCGATTTTCTTTTGCAAATCAAGTTGAACGTCGTACAAGGAGTCCATGTTGTCGAAATGTAGGAATCAAATGCAACCGACAAGATGAGGATCGATTTGAGAATTCCGAGTGGCTGCCGTAAATTGAAGGACACTTAATTTTCCCATCAATTTTAGTCGAATTCCTAAAGAAAACTCGATGAAAATGCCAAGTAAAGTTTCCGCCGTGATATGAGATCCGAAAACCAAAGGAAGTCACGTGGTGGAGGGGAGGAGGCACCGAGGTGCGGCAGTGAGTAGTCCGATAAGAGTTGGGGAAGAAATTGTTCTGATATCACGCAACCTGTGAAATTCAGAACCCGATGCTAAGCAACTCCGTTGGAATGACCTCTCATATAATAATTTCCCCGTTGACCACTTGAGGATGGACGGAAAGTCCCCAATATTTACAAAAGACTGAGTAATTTCCCTAAATCCATGTCCAAATACATATTTAGTATCATGAAGGAAGAATATGGGGTACTCATGTGATCGAAGCGATGACAAAATAGGCGATGGTCCCGAAGCTCGGAGAAAAATGGCCGCTACAGCTCTGCTGACAACGATGCCGTTGCTCTCGTTCTCGTTGTCTCCGCTTGGTCAAGATGGCCGTCTATGCACGCGAGCCGGACTCCAAAATCGTGCGTGGCGGGTGCCGAGGCCTCCAATGCCGACGAGCCGGCTCCCCGATACGCTTCTGGGGCACGACGAGAATGACGGACGATGACGCTGCGTCAAAACTCTAGCCCTTCGAATCACGTGCAAAACGTGCGGTGCGGACGCTGACTCAGCCGTGGGTAGCACTCCCATCAAACTGTGGCACACGCCTGGGGCAATCTAGAATGTCCGCCATCTTTAAGAATGTGCTCCAAAAAATTTTCAATTCAATCCAATTTTCAACCTAAATCACGCAATTCGTGAGGTGATGCTCACAATGACAATTGTCGCGCCAAGAAAGCAGAATTTCTTGCGAGGAAAGCGTGATTTTTCGGCCGAAAATAATATTTCAACTAGTAGCACATCAACTCTACGAAATGAGAATATCATAATAAAGATGAAGATTCTTAGCCATGAATGGAGCTGCGGTGATCCCACGTTGCCCGGGAACAAGTTCCTGGGTCGTCCTCGTCCTCTCCTTCAGCTGCGTGGGCTTGCGCCTCCGTGGCGGCGATCAGGCTGCCCGTAGTCCCGGAGCATCACCAGGATAGCCCTGGCCTCGCGCCTCGTTGCCGCGCGTGGCTCTTCGCTCGTACTCAGGGCTGCACGATCCGATGAGTAGCTGCAGGCTGAAGGAGATGGTGTCATCCGCTCACATCACCACACTGTCACCATGCGGTCGCCTCGGCGCAAGTGATAATCCACTTGCATCCACTGTATTCCACCCGCGATTCACCGATCCGGCACGAAGGACCATAATGTTTGATTCGGGAATCGGTGGTAATTATATTTGAGGCACAACACACATTTTAAAGTGATCAAAAAAGTAATTTATTGCTCCGTGCATTTGGCTTCACAAGGAGCGAGGTGTAGCGGACGAGCGATCGACGAGAACTAGCGATCGGAGCAGCGGAGGGCTGCCCGACCATACGGCGCATGCGCGGAAGTCTGCCCAACGTGAGGCGCTGGCGCACCAAAATTCAAAACCAAGAAGCGACTGAATATAAATCAAACAAAACTGAACACATGTAATGAACCAAAACTCATGGAGATATCTTGGGCGTCAGAATTTGACGATTGCAAGGGCAAAACAACGATAAGATAGTTCAATCTCGGGGAAAAAGTTACCAAATCATCGACTTGTACAATTTTTTGGAATGCCGTGATACTGTTGAAAGAATTTTCCGAGAGAATTGCCAATAAGATTAAGATGCTTGGAATCATGCAAAAAAATCAGTATTAATCGAATTATAGCGTTGTGACTCCCAGCCATTTATAATTAATATATGCAGATTTCTCATGTCGAACTCGTGATGATCGTTAGTTATTAGGCTATTGAACATCTCTTAATCTCGCACATCTGTATTTCATTTAGTTTTTTAATCATACGTCAACGATGTCAAAAAGGTGGATTTACGCACGAGTGAAAATCTTTAAACACGAGTGTAAGTCTTTACGCTATGGTGAGATTTTTTACGCACGAGCCGCGTAGCGGCAAGTTCAGTATCTCAATCAAAACGTTAAGTATCTCAACTGTGCGTAAAGATTCACATCTCGTGTGTAAGGTTTTGCCGAGTGCGGAAACCTTTCGAAAGAGTTGCGTACGATATTTTTCGAAATTTTGTGCGGAAAGTTAGTATTCTGTCGGTCACCTCATACGCCGGTAATCAAATTGTGATCGGGGCAGGTAGCAGAAGAGGGCGCACATCGGGGTTCAGGGACGGGAGCCCCTGGTGGGGGTCCAGGGGTCGAAGCCCCCGTCGGGAGGCAACTCGACTGAAAAACAAATTCTGAAAATGTATCAGAAAAAGATCTTCTGTTTTATATACCAAATATTACCGCATAGTTTGAAAATATCGATCTCAATTCTCAAAAGTACTAATAGTGGACAAGATCCGAAATATGTAAGTTCATAAGATATTATCAATTCTGAATTTCGAGGAAAATTATTACAGAGTTTTATTAAAATCGTCAAGGACGGGCAAAAAAAATCAAAGGATTGATGGAATAATATGCTATTCCGATGGTTCAATAGAAAGAATTTGGACAATCACAATGATAATAATAATGTTCTGAATACACGTGATAGAAAGCGATTTCGAAAGGAGAAAACCTGTGGATTCTTTCTCATAAAAGGATATGAATACATCATCGACACTCTTCGTTGAGGCGAAGTATCCGAAGAGTGAATTCATATTTTCTTTGGACGTACGGTCCAAGGTAGATTTCAAACCACCGAAACTACGGTGGAAGCACTCCAAAAAGGTCTCAGTCGTATATATTGTATTGAACTGAATTTAATTCATAATCCACCGAAGTGAACTATTTCTATGTTCAACACGATGGCCGACCAGAATATTTCAATCGTATGGACTTATCGAGGGAGCAAGATTGAGTATAACAATTTAGAGAGCTCGTAAGTATTCATTCTATCGAGTGAAAGAAGTCATTACAACTGCTTTGGGCAGCGTCGAATTAACGATTGGAGCACTCCGATAATACAGAATGAAGACAGAGATCATTTTGCTAAACAACGCAGAAACTTCAAGAGATGTTGTAGAATATCAGGCTAGAAAGAAAATACAGCAGTGCGTAAAGATACGTACGGTTGTGTAAAGACATACCTTACGCACTGTTGGTGACTTTACGCACGGGTCTTTACGCATTCCGTGGGCAAAAATTTCTTCACGCACGGAAAAATGTTCCTTACGCACTAACTTTACGCACATGATTTCGAAAAAGTACTTTGCGCCCTTGTTACTTAATGTACTATATCTTTCAGAATATTCCATCAGATTTTGCCTTGAATGTGATCTATAGGGGCAAAACATGAAATTAAACAATTCTTCCAATAAAACTTGAGAAATCGGGGTTGCCTCCAATCCAAGACAGAATCTGATCAAATATCCTAAAAGATTAGATCATTTCACTTCAAAATCATGTGACATGATATTTTTTTGATTTATTTTTGCGCTAAAGTAGAGCAAGGCGTACGAAACAGGCGCCACGCGCGGTATCTCCATGAACAGTCCATGTAATATAAAATTACCATTCCAAGCCCGTTACATGGGCAGAAAAGGTCGTAGAGGGAACTCCAGAAAGAGGAAATTGTAGGTTATGCAAAGATCTACAAGATCCCGTAAGAATTTTTGTAATCGGATCACTCCCGCTAAAGTTGTAGGTGAATGATTGAACGAGAAATCTTTCAGCTTTCCATCGTTGGCTACAGGCACTCAAAAAGGACGCAAGGAAAGTTTTAAACAGATAAATTCATAGGTTTTTTTGTGATCTTTGAGATGCCTTTTTCAAATTCCCGTGCGACCAAGTGTTATAAAAAATATAACTGTTTCAGTGACACCCTACTTGATCTATTATTTGTGAGAGGGACTGTATATGTTTGAGTTTTGATACTGAATATAGATCAGATCAGGAGTAAAAACCCATCTTGTAGGACTAGAAGTCAACTTTTGTCTTTCGTCTATTTTTCGGTCTCTTCCGAGCAAATTTCCGCGGATCTACTGATATACTATATAGACTCTGAATGAATCGCGAGTAAGCTGGAGGCCTCACTTATTGTACTCCTTGCCTGATCACTTCAGAGGTCAAATATTAAATCGTGATCATACATTGAGCTGCATCGGGTAAAATATGTTGTGATATGATGTTTGGTGCACGATAATTGAAAAATTGTTATGAATAATTAAGATTCAAATTTTGTTGGGGATATGTACTGGGAAAAATCGCTCCCCCGTCGTCTATTTGGCCAGTGATAATTCCACTTAGCTTTTCGGTATCGCCATCCAGTAAATTGGAAGAAACTTAAAACTAGACGGCTCGGCGCGATTGTTTTGCATCTCTGCTATCGCCGAAAGTGATACCTGAGAGCACGAAAACTATGTATCATCGCACGCGTATTCAAATCTAGTTCCTCGAGATGGTAAGGCTCGCCTGATTATAGGGATCTGACATGCTTGCCGGGTTGCTTGCGCACGGGCGTTTTTGTCCAAGATGGCCGACGAAGAGAGCAGTTTTAACATTGGGTGGATAGGGCCGTGATGGTAATATTGAATTTCTAGCTCTCCCGGGTTGACTAATATCTATCAAGCCCAAGAGTAGGAGGATCAGGTCGTTACATAAGTGTTCTGTGCCAGACTGTGGGAGATGAGACTTCAATGGAGCCAAACCCTTATGCTACCAATGCTAAATCTGCTCTGTTACGCAGCCATTTTACCCCTGTATGCAGGCAACCCGACATCGATATCACATCCCTATAGCTAAGTTTTGCTTATACCAAGCATAGCCTGTCATCGTAAACGAAGTCTCACAAGAGCTCATTTGATCGAGGAATTCCAGAAATTTCGAAATCTGTTATCTGTTCACATCGTTACCTTGAAACAAATTCAATATTCATCCAATAAACTGTTTCATGTATGAGTAGCTCAGCGTTAAACGGACCTACGAACCAAAAAAGGGTAGTTTGTCAAAATTTTTCCTAAAATTTTTCATTCAATTGTATAAGAGTAATTCCATGAGGAAACCATATATGGTCAAACTTAGGGTCTCAGATTTCTTTTGGAGTGAACTTTTTCGATTTCATGGGTTAAAATAAGATCATCCGTCACGATTAAAGAAACTCGGAAATTTTCGTTCGGACCCTGGTACACAATTCAGAATCATGTAATTAACTTCTCTTCACAAAATTTTCGTATCTTTCTCACGGTTTAGCCCATGGGGCAGGTAAGCAAACCACCGATCGAAGAGCACTCGGAAATTCTTGTTCTCATATCATCTCTATCATAAACAATCTTTTACCGAAGGTGTGTATATAATGTTAGCGGGGGGTAGCAAAAAAATTGTAAATTCCATTCGTGCATTTGAAATTTTTTGTAAACCCTCGTGGTTCTTGTAACTCTTCCGCAAAGTATGGCATTTTAGTGTAACGCTAGACGTGTAATGATTAGTCATCTTCTGCTGTACAGTTTCGTGTACGCGAGGCTGGACCTCACGCGTGCAAGAATCTCTGTCCGGCAGGGGCCGGATAACGAGCAAGCGAGCGAGAACCTCGAGCGACGCGAGCGCGCGACACGAGCCCAAGCGCGAGAAACGAGCGACCGAACGACGAAGCGCGTGACCCACACGTACCCCCACTCCACCTCCCCGGTGTAAAAGGTATAGGGGCCGCTATAGTGGGAGTACTCGTGGTTCGCGCGCTCCATCGTTCGGTCGCTCGTTTCTCGCGCTTGGGCTCGTGTCGCGCGCTCGCGTCGCTCGAGGTGCTCGCTCGCTTGCTCGTAATCTGGCCCCTGCCGGTCAGAGATTCTCGCACGCGTGAGGTCCAGCCTCGCGTACGCGAAACTGTACAGCAGAAGATGACTAATCATTACACGTCTAGCGTTACACTAAAATGCCATACTTTGCGGAAGAGTGACAAGAACCACGAGGGTTTACAAAAAATTTCAAATGCACGAATAAAATTCACAATTTTTTTGCTACAGCCCGGTAATTGTATGTACACACCTTCTGTAACAGATTGTATGAACGATCCCGTGGGAGTAATTTTTTTCAGAAAGCTATTTTTTGGTTCATTGAAAAAAACATTCTTTCATGTGAAAACTTGTGTTCGTCACTAATGAAATTTTTCAATCTGCATGTCTTCTTATTGAGTTGTTTTCGGAGCGCTTTTTTGATTCCAATGACAGGAAACCCCAATTTATTGCCCATAAGCGCGGAATTTTGAGATTTCAAAACCAATCATTCTGAAAAGCTGTGAAAATGATCTTTTTGAGTGACCGCCCGTTGAGTTCGATTTTATCAACTAGAACCGGAGTTGCAATCTCTATGGTTGCAGCGCCCAAATCATGAAAAACGGTCTGAATGAAAATATGAAGGCTTCCAGGTAATGAATGCGCGACCAGAATTTTTCGGTAAAAATTACGGGCACGGTTAGGGTAATCGTGGAGCGTCCGACATTTCAGCCTACTTATTGCGGATAAGTGTCGAGAAAGATTACCTATTGTGTCTGGTAAATTTTATTCCACGTCAGAAGTTGTAACGAATTTGGTGGAGAAGTGCGGTGAATTTGGGTAAATTTTGCGGGCACTTGTAGGGTCATTCTTACCGTATCAGTAGGAAGAAGAGCTGCGTGCGACTGCGCACGCCGCGAGCTCGCCAGCTCGGCATCTCATCTAACCTCACAAAAACTTCGGTATAGAAGTACATTATTTGACTCGTTCTGATGAAGATGCCTGAATTCTGGACCAAGGCCGAAGCATACGAACTGATAAAACTGTTTAAGATTTGCTAAGTCATATTCATTCTTACTCCTGGTGATATCAATATTCATCAGAGCAATATCGCTGTAAGTGGCATGGGAGAGAGCATCTTCCTGGTACAAAGAAAAATTACCCTACATGACCGTAAAAATTGGCGCTCCTAGGTGGCGCGTACATGCCCACGATTGCGGGCATAAAGGGTAATTTTTCCTGTACCAGGCTCGTGATCTTCATCGAACAATTCTGTGCGTGTGGAGTGAATACGGGGTTTCGCGCCGAGCTGCTTCTGGTTGTGGCTGACTGAAATCACAGTAACCTTGGTTTATATCAATGGATTCAAGTTAAACAAGTGCTCCTTCCGAATGAGATATCCTCAGTTCTCGAAAGAATTTGTTTTGGGATCTTTAAATCCCGGGCATGAACAGAAAATCCATGTTTTCCATCGTTGAAATTCAAGAGATGCCCAAAGAATAGCTTAAAACCCAGGAATGCAGAGAGAAAATATTGTATCCGTGGAGAACACAACTTTTCACATGGAAATATGTACTTTTGAATCCCAGAGTTATAGCTTTTTGGGGAAAAAATGGAGGATACTTGCCACGGAATTATCCATATATGATGAAGGTATATGAGAACCGGAATTTCTTAATACATTATGCGACAAGGGCCGAAAGTGACCCATCGCGGCCCGGTCATAGACATAGAAGCATAGACTGCTGGCCCCCTATACTTCTTGGTGACGCCGAGAACCGTGAGTGTGAGAAAAAAGCACGCTCCAAGGCTCGCGCTCTGATTTTTCGGACCATCTCCACCACCTCCGCCACTTCTGCGCGGCTGTCAATAACATCAGTTCTTCTAACCCAATAATTTTCAAAGCAATGCCAAAATCGCGCACGATGACGGCAATACTGCATAAGTAATTAGATTCGTAGAGTTACAGTTCTTAATGTTCTCATTGGAACAATTAAACACGAGCCCGTCATTTTTTGAGTTATCCTTCTGAGAAAGCATCTTGGAGGGATTCGGGGTGTCCAAACTGACAAGTTTCCAACGATTTCTATCATCTGGTCGAGACGGAATTTTGATGAAATCGGTTCAAATATGATTAATCTGGAATTTCTGGTGAGAATTCTGATTTTTTCAGGAGTTTGAGTTCTGTAGAGATCAAATAGAAATTTGGTATTGAAAAATCGATAGTTTATGCAGAGGCAATTATACTTCGGGTAGGAGGTATTTATTGGTTTTGAAATTCATGATTATTGAAGACATTTATGTATTAAAAGACGAAATTTGATCAATTTTGCTCTCGAAAGCCCATGAACCAAATTTGAGTGGGAGGAGAGAGCTGCCAAACCACCGGTCTCATCTTTGAGTGATACGCTACAACTCATGGGGAGCCAAAAATCAAACGATGGAGTGTAAAAAGAGAAGCTTTCAGGAAAAAAAAACATACACACACATGCAGAGAGTGAGGGAGTTGAGTCGCTCATTAGTTCAGGGAGCCACAAGGGAAGAAATTGTCACCAATCGATAGATTATGGCGAGAGGAGTAAAAAGATATAGATCTTATCCAGATGGAACGAGATTTTTAGAGAAAAATATTGGTTTAAATGGGAAATGGAGCAGAAAATTTGCTGGGGCCAAAAACAACCCTTTTTCTTAAGAGAGAGCAACAAAAGGCCGTCGCATACCTTGAGCCTCACGGCTAGCGATGATGTTCGTCGGAGTAACCTCGGAGGGGCCATCAGCACATGTATGAGTGTTGGTCCACAAAACTCATATGATTAATACCATGAATATTCTGGAATAATAAGTGCCTGCTTATGTATGGACCCTAAAAAAGCTAGAGAGAAACCGGGAAAGGTCATTTCTGATTCATTTTTTGGTTCTCTTTTTGGCGCAATCGTTAATTTTCTGATCCAGGGCTACCCAAAGAAAATTATTATCATAAAAGAGGTAAAAATGTCAATTCCGTGCCCTGTAGTTTTCAATCATTGCGACCTTTGTGAGTGTGAAACATCGCAGTGGAGCTCACTCGAGATTTGCAGGGGGGGGGGGGGCAAACTTATCAAACATGATGCTATAAACCACCAAATAGCACCGCTCTAAGGGCCCAGAGACCACTTTTTGTGGGCGTGACGAGCAGGTACATTTTGTGGCGCAGTTTCACTCAAAATTTTACTCGCTAAGTTTCCCTCGATAAAAGTGTCTTGCCTCATTCCAGGCTTTCTTGTACCAATTTATTCTCAAAGATAATCATGGGGCGGAACTTTTCCAAGCCTCGAGGTTTCGAAAGAATTGACATTTATACTTTGCGGAGTGCTTTCCCGCGAAAATCTGGTTTTGCTATATTTTTTGGTCAGTTCGGTGCCCTGCACTGTAAAAAAACTTCGAGGTGAAAATGCCTAGTGTGATTGTACATTCACAGTGCTGAGTTTGGTTATTTTACAATGAAGTGCGTCAATTCATAGGTGGCTTGTAAATTTACAGTGCTCAGCACAGGAAATTTTGGGACACCATGCTGAGCATCTTGGATTTACGTGAAAGAGGCTTGTAAATTTTCCGTTCCCGACTTGTGAATTTCATTAGAATGCGCGTGCGTGAGTCCCAGCATCGCGGTGTCACATCCGCCTGATGAAAGTTTTGATCAAGAGCAGCTGCAGGTTCGGAGCATACAGCAGACCGGGTTGAGTCGGAGAGGTCGGCTTCGGCCAATTTTTGTGATTTTTCATCTCTCGAAGGATGCTGCTTCAAAGTTTTGGTGATCGTGTATCGTGCCGGCAGCGAGGAAAGGCCTCGACATGACTCCTTTATCAGATTGAGAATATTCGTGTCAATAGTGTGTATAGATTATCCTCAATAAAATCGATGCGTCTTCGGATAACAAACATCCCTCGTTTCATTCGATGTATAGCATCCGTTTATTTGTATCACTTAAATTGGAATGACAACAACTTGGCATTTGAAAGAGCGACAGTGATGAATAATGATAAATAGAAGGGACGGCATCGCGATCTCCCGAACAATTGCACTATCCGCTCCGCCGGTGAGGAAATTTACATGCGCGATTGTAAAGTTCTCTTCCAGGCTTGTAAATTTCTTTACAGTGTACTAGTGCGACCCTTGAACGCGAGATTACGGAGGCCCTGGTCATGGCCAAATGAAAACCCCAAAACCTCAAGACCGTAGCGGAAACTGTTAGGCAGTGAGATGAATTGTAGTGCCAAATGTCAGGTTCAGTGCCCACTACCGCGTTATCCTTGTTATACTTATGGTACCCATGAGTGAAAATTCATCCATTCGTGCGCGTGTTACTTTATGGTTCATATATCTCAAGAAATTGGAAAATCCATCTTAGAACCCTTGGAAGTGAGATTTCGGGTTGGCACATTTTCGATCCTCGAATATCAAAATTTCCACGGAACTACTAATATTTGAGTTGATTGATTGTTTGAATAGGGATATCAAGAACTGTAACAGGACGGGTATAATTTGTAATGCAGTATTGCCGCCATCCTGCAGGATTTTGGCATTGCTTTGGAAATTATTGGGTTAGAAAAACCAATGTTCAGCCGCGCGAGCGGTGTCGGTGGCCGGGAAAGGCCTTACCAATCCGAGCGCAAGCCTTGGAGCATGTTTTCGCTCTCACATTCACGGGTCTCGGGATCAACACGAGATATGCGGGACCAACAGAATATGCTTCTATGTCTATGGGCCCGGGTAGGTTGCCGCACAAGCCAGTACAGCATTGGCATTCGATAGTGGACGCGCAACAATGTAGCTATGTTCAGGGTTCCGAACTTGCCTCCGATGTTCACGCTGTTCTTCTGCTAAAACGACGATAATGCAGAAAAGTACTTGCTCATTGCACCAGCGTTTTTTATCTTTCGTGAATTCGAATATATGGCTGATCAAGATGAAAGATCTCCGGGATCAATTACTTGCCGGCAAGAGGATATCGCACCAATAGGATATGATATCTATACAATAGTAAAAAATATACACCAACCAAGCAGATGGATAAGTCTACCGATCTTACTCTGAAGAATAAAACTTGCTCTAGCATGCCGCAGTAATATAAAAAAAACTCTGATTTGTCTGAATGAAACGTATTTAGGCCAAAGAGATTATATACATTAAATTTAAGCTCAAATTTAAGCTCATTCAGTGGTGTTAAGATTTCACATTTATCAGAGGTCCTTTGAAGTGAGTCAAAGTTATTGGAAAAATGTCAGGAAAAATGTAAATCAGGTACGATTACCTTACACTTTCTGTTCATTCACATTACTGAATATACAGTTCTGAATAATCATATCAATGACTGTTAATATGTTATTAACATATAAAGAATAATTATCAATATTCATTTGCCATCCAACGATGAGTAGTTGATATCTTATTATGTCTCATGGTAGATATTTCTAAGACGGAGTTTACATAAATATCCCCAGATTTCAAGATATTCCGAGTTGATGTTTTTCATTTGAATGGATGAGCTCTTCTAATTTTACTGCAGCATGCCATCAGAGCAAGTTTTATTTTCCAGAGTAGAATCGGCAGACTTATCCATCTGCTTGGTTGGTGTATTTTTCCACTATTGTATAGATATCATACTCTATTAGTGGTGCGATATTCTTTCGCCGGCAAGCAATTGATCCCGGAGATCTTTCATCTTGATCAGCCATATATTCAAATCCACGAAAGATGAAAAACGCCGGCGCAATGAGGAAGTGCTCTTCTGCTTCGTCGTCGTTTGCGACAGTTTGCGAACAATAATAATCACTAGCAGAAGAACAGTTCGAACATCGGAGGCAAGTTCGGAACCTGAACATAGTTGCATTGTTGCGCGTTCACTATCGAATGCCAACGCTGAGCCAGTAGGCAAGGATGGCATACCCGCGGGCGAGATAAGTTATTTTCGTACTGAGGTGCGTGCACTGTTTTTCGGTGACTCTTGTATCGAAATTCTATGCTTTCCAACACGATGTCGGGGCAAAATGCCGCTCCGCCGTAACGGTTAGAAATCGTCGGAGCATGCAATATAGTGGCGGGCGCACTGTTGTTTGAGAAATTGTCGGGGCGCAAATCCAGGCCGATCAATTCGCTGCCGTTACTCACTTGACTCGGATCAAAACGCGGCTCGGTTGCGCAAACAAAAATTTCGTCTGTTTCGTTATGAACACGTTATAGCAGTCATCGCATTACATAGGATAATATTCAACTGAAGTTTTCGATTTTCATTGCGATCCGGTGGAATTGATGAATCGCCGAAAGTAAAGCCCATCACGAACGAGTAATGCTCTGTGCTCAAAATCAAAGGTCGATAAACTCGAGCTAATGAATGAACGCATTGAAATTTCATTACGCTACGCTGCTGCAATCCCTTGTACTATTCATTTAGTAATATTCATTTAATCATAAATCGTTTCTACTGCAGCGCAAAATTGAAGCTGTAAGGCCTGCTTGAATATTTGATAGATATAGAACTCGAGCCGAACGTCACATGAAATAACGTGTGATATGATTGTGAGTTGCTCTCGGAATTTTATTGGTCACTCACAAATCCTAAGAAATCTCACTCTAACCAAAGAGGAAACTTGATTGCCACAAGATCAACAGATTGCCAGAAAGATCAGAAAATGAAAGGATGGGGGCAGGTTTCCAAATTCTGAAATCGTGAATCACGTCGAATCTCTGAATAATTGGTGAGAGAAATACAGCAGGTTCGCGTGATAAAGATCCGCTGTGCTTGTTTGGCAGCTCGAATTTATCGGGATTTTATTTTGATCACAGAGCATCACTCGCGACAGTTCTCATTATCGGGGATTGAGGAATTCCACCAAATCGCAATCAAAATCGAAGGCTTCAGTCGAAGATTTTTCGATGTGATGTTATGATCGTCACAACGTGTTCATAACAAAGCAGACGAAGATTCCGCGCGCGTTACCGAGTTTCGTTTTGATCCGTGTGAAGTGATTAACGGCAGCGAATCGCTTGGCCCGAATTGGCGTCCCAAGAAGTTCTCAAACAACACTGCCTGGGTGGCATTGCGGTATTTTCTGCCCCGTGATCGGGGTGGAATCACTAGGCTTTCGATGTCAGTGTGCTGGAAAAGTTATTTTTCATAGGTATTTTGCGCACCTTTGAGATGCGTCGAATCGCGTCCCTGCATCTAAAGTTATGTTTTAGCTGTAACAATTTGAGTGTGAAAAAGTTACGAAAATTCTGTACGTAATATGTTAAGAACATAATTTTGATTTATGTCCCTAGGTCTTAAAAAAAATTTACAGTCTTTTTATGGTCACAGATGTTCATCTCCAAACCTATAGAACCGAAAAAGTTAACTTGGTAAGGAATCTGAGACCCAACTGTCGACAATATATCGTTTTCTCGTGGAATCACTCATATGGTACGAAATATGAAGTTTCTATGACCTATGGTGCCCCCAAAGACATTTCTCGTGTATCTCGAACGTATTGAACCATATTCTGAATCATCTGCAACAAGAAGAGTTGGGTTAATTTTTTCAATAGAATGCTTATTTATCGAATCCGATCTGAGAGACGAAGACACGGGTCGCAGCATTCGCTAGGCCTCGGTAAAACCTAGAGAAAGAAATGATGTGGGGTTTATCTTGAGATAATGAACGGTTCCATCGTGCAGAATAGTGAGATACAGGAGACAATCCCATTCTCAAAAGCCCAAGTTGATATATCTCTGACAGTTGGATATACTATGTGAGAGTGTGTTCAATATGGAGAGAATAGTCTTGTATCCTCATTTGCGTCCTACAATCTATTCATGATAAGGGCTGCTTTGGATCAAAACGGCCCCACAAGACCATTTTGTCGGAAATCGAGTTCTCAATGAGGAACGATAGAGAATACATGTGACGACTCCGGAAGTGAAAAATGCACTATGAAGCATCTCCAGTGCCACGACCGTTTTTGACGGACAAAACGCTCGACTTTTCTCCAGATCAGAACAGTATAAGTCGTTGTTCGCGCTCGAAAATATCGATTCCGGCCTTTCACGTTCATTTGTCGTGATTTTGTCCGTAGTTAGAGGTTGTAGTATTTCTTAGAGACTACAAGTCAGGATTGTTATGTTGTCTAAAAGATTGCATCGAGTCATTTGGATGTTGGCGAGCCGAAGTCCGGTCACCTCGTTTCACGCATTTGAGCACTAGGGGAACCTATCAGGATGAACGACCACGGCATGGTAATCCATGGGCCTCGGATCTTTCTCTCTTGAAGTTTGTTTTTCTCTATTCTTGTTGTCATTGATAGAACCAAGTCGGCTATTCAAGGTTCTATCGGCACAGTCACGAGAGCGATCGGCACTGACAAGGGGGGACCACGGGGTCCGGGTCACCAATCATCCCAAGAATTTGTTCACAGTTAAAATGAGGAATCTAGAATAACTGTCGAATGGGCCTACTGTCCAGAGCTACGAGCAGAAACGTTAGCATTGCCAGTATATCTATATATGTGACTTTTTAACATGGGCCTACACGACTGGTCAAAAGTCTCAATACCCCTGGAAATCGAACTGATGATCTTCATAGCTGGTTATTTCAGAACCTATTGATCGTTGAGAGCTCTGCGGGGTCGCATTTTGTAGCTCAAATCGAGTACTTTCAAATCTGTTCCCTGTATTTCTCGACCTGCGTATCATACCAGAAACACACGAGTTAGAAAAACTACTTTTTCCGCAATATTCCAGCCAAGGTAAGAACGCCAGCAAATTTTGGAGAGATTGTTGGATCGCAATGAATTCAATGACATCTTCGAGTTTATAAAAATACCTTCAAGATCCGTTTTTGAACGTCTCTCAGAGTGGTTCTGGTTCCGAGTGGCAACTGATTCAGTGAGGATTTTTTTTTCAAAATCCCTTGATAATTCACAAATGAGAAGAAACAGCCCAGGTTGGTAGCCTTTATTGGTGATGGCTATCTCGATGTTGAGTCAAACTCTTGCAGTAATGAGGGTCAGATGCCTCAAAATGGACTGTTCCTCATCATTTTTGGATTATCGTGTCATTTTTTATAATATAAACACCCTCACTGAATCAGCTAGATCTCAAAAAAAGAACCATTTTGAGAGAGGTTCAAAGATGGATTTTAAAGATCTTTCCATGTGATTGAAGATGTCATTCGTCTCATAGCGATCCAACAATCTCACAAAAATTGGCAGGCGTTTGTACCTTTCCTGAAAAATTGCGAAAAAAGTAGTTTTTCTGACTTGTGTATCTTTGGTATAACACGCGGGACGGGAAATGAAATATAGATTCAAAAGTTCTTAATATGCGCTACAAAACGCGATCACGCAGAGCTCTCTACCACCAATAGGTTCTTAGATATCCAGCTCTGAAGATCATCAGTTCGATTTCCAGGTGTATTGAGAATTTTGACCGGTAGTGAATATGAGCAATGTTAATGTCAGTGGCTGTATCTTTGGACAGGAGACCCATTTGACGGAATTACTTTGGATCCTTCATCTTCTCGATAGTACAAAACTGAAAAGAAAATCCTGGGGGAGATTACCGACCCGAACCTCGTCGTCCCCCCTTGCGAGATTGCAAAGGAATTCTATTCTGCATTATGTTCTCAGGGATCTTTCCTCATCAATAACTAATTAACTCGGACTAAGACACGCCAAACTCGAATAAGGCGTACAATTCTCTCTGTGGAACAATCACAATGGCGGGAAATACCGAACTTCATTATAGTAATTCGGTGAAATATGTCTCTGGGAATCATTGTGATCCATCAATTTGAGCCATTCTAAATCACGGTCGTCTGGCTGTGGGTTTAATACTTACGCCACTGGGTATGAGTGAACCCCATTCGGGTGAATCCTCTAAGTGATGATAGTAGTCTCCCTGATATAAGCTTGCTGCAACTAATATGAACACCCTTCAACAGACATTTTATGAAAGATTCTCTTCGGTTGTTGGGTGGAAATTAGTACGAATTTATCGTATGAAGTTCCCGATTGCATATGAATTTTCCCTTAGGGCCTCGACAGAAAGTGCGCATTTTCTCTCTTTCGCTCTTTCCCCTCCCGTATATGAGCGTAGGCACCGTAGTTCCATTGCGCGCCACGGGCGGACAATCCACGGGGCAAAAAAGCAAATGCACACTTTCTAACGAGGTCCTTACGACTTCTCCTATACAGTTTCAGAACGTCTCTGACACTTCGAACTGAAGCCGCGTGCTCTGCGGTTCCCAAAGAACCTACTTCATAGGCCCAACTTGTTGAATGAAGTCTTTTCTGCCGGATTGCAGTTCCGAAATTGGCTTTTGCCGGTCGCAATCTTGAAAATATTTTTCAGTCATGATATCGTGAAAGAAATATGTTTGTTAAGAATTACACCACCCATTAATTTTAATGGATCATGAATAGCCTCAGTGAATTAACGATTTTTCTGGTTCACTTCATTGAAGAGGAGTTTTGATGAGAGGGGAGAAATTGAATATCAGAAAAATGTCTATTGAGTCTTGTCCATAAAATTTTCCTTACGTGCCTCTTATGGGTCCATGAAAGATGATGAAAAATCAACTTTTCTTCTTCATCCAAACACCTGTAGTTCTGACAGTCATTGCCCGATGTAAAACTCTTAACAGGATCTTGTAGTTTTTTTCAAAGCCCTCATGTTCTTTTTCTTAAACTTCTGTATACGACCTTTCCCACCCGACTAACGAGCTTGAGAAGTCACGTAACTGTTTAATTCGGTCTTGCTCTGTTCTACTGCGAAAATGCATAGAAAGATACTACGGCACATATTTCCGACATAATATGGTTCTAACTTCTGGAAAATGCTACCAGATTTCGTCCTGCATGTGACTTGGAGATGTTATCTTCCATTAAGTCCTTTGTTTCGAGCAAAAGGTGGGAAAAAGCCACTAGAGCACTTTCGAGTCAGACTCTGATAGCATTTTCTGACAGATGTGATCATCTTACATCAGGATCATGTGCCATAGTACATTTGACGCATTTTTGCGATAGAACAAAACATGCGCAAATATAACAGTGCCATGACTCGGTTACTTCAAAAGCAGCCCACGTGATAAGAAGTTTCCTTCCCAA
This sequence comes from Eretmocerus hayati, assembly GCA_029851415.1. Taxonomy (NCBI): domain Eukaryota; kingdom Metazoa; phylum Arthropoda; class Insecta; order Hymenoptera; family Aphelinidae; genus Eretmocerus; species Eretmocerus hayati. Next base: position 49,772,689 of record CM056744.1, read on the forward strand.
GCTCGTTACACGGGCAGGAAGAGTTGTACAGCCAAATTTCAACAAGAGGAACATGATGATCTCAAAAAAGCTACAAGATCCTTTTGGAAATTTCACGATCATATGATGCCCGTCAAAGCTACAGGTGTTTGACTAAAGAGGAAAATATTGATTTTCCATGGTCTTCTATGATCCCATAGAAAGGCAAGTAAAAAGATCTCAAGGACATGAACCGTTAGAATTTTTTCTGATCTTTGATTCCCTTTCGCCAATATTCCTCTACAGTTAAGTGAACCAGAGTAAGAGTTAATTTCCAGAGTAATAGTTACTGAGGCTATCCGTGATCCATCAATTATGATAGGAAGTGTATATTGGCTGTCGTTGAGATTTGATGATGGTTGTCCGAAATTAGTGCGGAAATCTATTGAATGCGAGGAAGATTCTGGTTTAGTCATTATGTATTGATTTTGTTCCGCGTCATGTACTGAATAAAAAGTGTGGCCACCTGGAAACGAACCAGCGACCTCTTGACCAAGAAAATGACAAGCTGTTGACTGAACTAGTCCGTCTGCACCAAGCGGCCATTAATGATCGAAAAAATTATCTGTTCATACCGTTCTGACCCGAAGGATTTCGCTATATGTTTGCCGCTGAATTCGGTGTAACTCCATAGTTCTTCAACGTTTCTGAACCTCGAAGGTTGAAATCGCGGTTGCTCGAATTTACCTCATCGGAGGGGGTAGAAATCTGTTATACTGGCAATTTACCCCAATTCAAACTGATGAGAGTGAATTTTTTCAAAAGTTGGTGGACTTGTGAGACTATTTTTAGTTGCGGAATGAGACGTCGGAATAATTAACGTCTAAGATGCGCCACACGAGAGACGACGAAGGAGGACATTGATTCCATATTGGAGGAAGAATGTTCACTTCGCACCACGATACGAATTATCTTTATCGCAGGAATTTTCATGCTAATCACCCAAGAATGTCAAGAATGGAGTTACACCGTTCTGATTCGGAGTAGCCCAGAACTTCTTCGAGATTATTGTGCAAGCGATTGCGCTGAAAGAAAATACTTGGAGGAGATTAACAGGACTCTCGGGGATTTCTGTTCACTTGCTAATTCAAACCCGTCAATTCTTTAGCTTGTGACTCGGAAATCTTTTCACTGTCGACAAAGATTTCCAATGTTGCCTTGAGCGCACGCTAACCTCAATGTTGCAGAACAAAATGATGCGTCCAGTGCAATTTCAGAACACACGAGAATGTACGAATTTATCGAGAAACCTCCGGGGAAATATGTGGATGAGTAAAGTGGGAAGCGATCCCAATCGATAGATTTTGGAACAGAGCCTCCTGGCCTGTTCTAAAAAAATTCCCGAATGTCAACCCCCGATTTGGGGGTGTCGGCCTTCACCGGGGGGGTTGCGAAAAATTCAGGCACCTTCTTTTGTCACAAGAAAGCGATCCCAATCGAGAAATTTTGGAACAGAGCCTCCTGGCTTGTTCTAAAAAAGTTCCCGAATTTCAACCCCCGATTTGGGGGTGTCGGCATTCACCGGGGGGACTGCAAAAAATTCAGGCAGCTTCTCTCGTCACGAGAAAGCGATTCCAATCGAGAAATTTTGGAACAGAGCCTCCTGGCCTGCTCTAAAAAAATTCCCGAATTTCAACCCCCGATTTGGGGGTGTCGGCATTCACCGGGGGGGGGGGGGCTGCAAAATTCGGGCACCTCCTTCCGTCACAAGAAAGCGATCTCAATCGAGAAATTTTGGAACAGAGCCTCCTGGCCTGTTCTAAAAAAATTCCCGAATTTCAACCCTCGATTTGGGGGTGTCGGCATTCACCAGGGGAGCTGCAGAAAATTCAGGCACCTTCTTTCAGCACAAGGAAGCGATCCCAATCGAGAAATTTTGCAACAGAGCCTCCTGGCTTGTTCTAAAAAAATTCCCGAATTTCAACCCCCGATTTGGGGGTGTCGGCATTCACGGGGGGGGGGCTGCAAAAAATTCAGGCACCTTCTTTCGTCACAAGAAAGCGATCCCGATCGAGAAATTTTGAACCAGAGCCACCTTGCCCGTTCTAAAGAAAATCCCGACTTTCAACCCCCGATTTGGGGGTGTCGGCATTCACCGGGGGGGGGGGGGGGGGCTGCAAAAAATTCAGGCACTTTCTTTCGTCACAAGGAAGCGATCCCAATCGAGAAATTTTGGAACAGAGGTTCGAATCCAAGAAAAAATTTCTTCGACTTTCGATTAAGATAATCGATTGGAACTTCAGAGTCATATTTATAGAGAGGCCTCCCTCTTCTCTCCTCTATCTGTAATATCTTTATGGCAACGATAGATCAGGTTAGGACCGTAAGCTCCCAGACACAAAGTGAAGGGGGACTCGCGGTATCTAACTTTTCTGAACTCGTTGCCCTCCGTCTTCTGTACACAAATCATATTGCGGCCCAAGATTCAGTCACCTCGCTGACATTCACTCCGACAACATCTCTGCGTGCCCCAGGTCGGACTTCCTGGTGCTTTCGGGTAGACTTTCTGCGCGCCCCTGGTCACTCACTTACTGGGGCTCGTTCTGGTATTATTCCACTCAGTGTAACTACACGTACGGGATAGTTTGCGGATTCTGGATCCTTTTGGGAGTAATTGCCAATGGTGTTAATTAGTAGCGTCATTGATGGTTGGGAGCTGGATCTAAATAAGCGACGCCTCCTTATGAGTAAGCCACGCCCATCGACCCAGAACCCGTGAACTCTCCTATAACTCAAGCTCAAGGGGAGGGTTGGAGAATACGTGGCTGACGTTGATGAGGGTTCGGAAACTTCAGTTCTCGCTCTGCATCACAAAAGCTCCGAACATAACATTGATTTTGGAAAGATTCAGATCGTTGATACTGAGGATAGATATAGACGAAAGTTTACATCCAAGATGCTCATCATCCATTGGCATCCAATGAACTAGATGGAGAGAAAGATTTCGACCGCTCGGATATCATCCACGAACACGCAGTTCACGGTTTCGAATAGTATAAAAATCGCTTAATTCTGCGGTGAGCAAAGTCACTGTGAGTGCCATAACCCCAAAATTTTGTTGCTATTTTCAATATCTGAAAGTAATCAATGTATATAGCCACTTTATGGCATTTGAACGGTCGCGCTTCTCTCGAGTCGGTACGGCAGGAAACTTCTCCCCTCCCCGGCCGAGGGCGTGCAGTTCAATGGGTAAACTTACACAGTTTTTCGTAAATACATATACGTACCAATACATGGAAATACCGAAAATTCTATAGGTTTCCATGAGGAATTTTTCATATAAATCATCACCAAATTTAAAACTTCTTTTTCCCATTAATCAGCTTGTTTTGAGAACTATCAAGTGAAAATATTCTTATCCCATGAAAAATCTATTTGAGAGTCCTATTTTATTTTGCAAACTTGATTTGCCTATAAAATTTTCTAGCTTGAGAGTTCCAACTAAATTCTGTTTTTTGGACACATAAGACCGATTTTGGAAGGATTTCCTGTCATTTATTTGTCATAAAATTACTTATTTTCTGAGAATTCGATCTCGTCGTGAATATGTAAATAAGGAGTTGTAAAATAACTTTTCGAGTAGAATAAGTTGTTTAAAGGATCAAAGAGTCGCCTAGAATCTCGATTATGAAGAAAAATTTGAAGTATATACTGTGATTAAATAGTAATTACAAAAAGATAGGAAACCACGTGTTTCTAGAATGTTCCAGAAAATTATCTTTTATTTATTACCAAATAATTGAAGCAGTCAATTTTGAGTTTTTTATCACTTGTAATATATTTTGATGCGACTAATCCAAGGATAATAGAAGAATCTACCAATATCATCGGAAAATATGAATTTCCAAGAAGAATCATCGTTTTTTCATCATTCTATCATCTAAATCATCATCTAACGTACAATATAGATATACTGTACAGCCAGAGCACCGAGTATAAATACAGGCTCATCAGCCCATTGTGGCAGGCTTGCGCTCATTTGAATATTAGAGCTGTATCGAGGCTTTGGTGCTCTGGCTTTCCTCAAGCCTGTATATAGAGTTGAAAATAAATGTGGATATTTCATTGGTAATATCTTGTAGTATTGATATGCCTCGATGCAGGTCCAGGACGATGCTGTGATGGCAGTTCGGGCCTAAGTCCCCGCACTTCTCCAGTATCCGTCTGATTCAAAATTACGCACCCCGGGAATCCATGTTTGTGTAGGAGCCTCAGTCCTCTCTACACTCTTAGAAACCCGGGTGAGCCAATCTCACATCTTTCATAAGTCGATATGCATGAGGGCCTCAGTCCCCTCGGCGTTCACTTATGAAAGAGCTACATATTTTTTGAAAGTCGATGTGCATGAGGGCCTCAGTCCCCTCGGCGCTCACTTGCGAAAAATAGTTCAAGATATGCAAAAATCAGCTTTCTAAGGTCGAATGAATCTGTACCTAAGTACCTATATAGTTCACCTTTGAAAGTTGAGGAGATCTTTAGCTTTTGCCGCCTCGTTGAAGGGCCTCAGTCCCCGGATATGGGTGAGCAAGGGCTAAGATAGTCCGCATTCCGAATCCGTAATATCCATAAAAAATAATATCGATCCAAGAATATGACGTACACCTCTATCGAGGTACCCATCCCTTATGATAAATTTTGACCACTGGCTCTCTCCCGAGATCCAGAGCCTATTGGTCACTCACATCTGGCGCCCAGACAGGGACTCGATACGTGGAAAAAAAACGTGTATTCTTGGACTAATTTTGGTCCATTCATCATTTGTGCCCCTCATACTTTTTTAGATAAATAATTTGAGTATTTACCATGTTATGAGCGCGTTTTGTACGCTCTATGGTTTTTTCCACTTTTATAAAATTTGCTAAGATTTTCAGTCAAACCATCGAGTTTTGAAATGATACCTGAATATCGCGGTGTGCTATTCAATGGCAATTGCACTGTGCCTATTCAAGAAATGCGCGAAGAGCTCGGAAATATCAACGAGACCCAAGACGAGCAATGGGACGCGATCTCAAATTTGGATGATCGTTCAAATGATTTACAAAATGCGTCCGCTGCTGAAGGCCGTCATATTCAACTCTTACGCATTGACGTAAAATCATTGTTAGATCGTATGCACGACCTTGAACAAAAGTGTAATGATCTAGAATCCGAAATCAAATCAGTGCGTGAACTACATCGCGAGAGTACAGTAGAAAAGAGCATATATCGCTCCATGTACGAATTTTTATCTATTTCTGTAAACAACTTCTTTATTTGGCTTCGGGGATTTCCAATATACGTAGTTCGGCGAATGCGAGTATAACCCCTCCCCCAAGTCTCATCTAGAGCGCGTTTAGCTCGCTCACAGGTAACTACCTCACTAGTCTAGTGGCCAGCGTGTTGGACTCCCACGCGAAAGCACGGGGTTCGACTCCCGGCCACTCCAAAATCTTTATCAGTCAATCGCATTTTTTCGAGTGTATCTCATCACTCCAATGCATAATCAGTCCTTCACAATTCATCATCAAGAGTGTACAATGGAATAATTACGATAATAAAGAATTATCGATTCTAATGAATCGAAACCTTGAAAACGCCTTCTGGATGACAACCACTTCTACACGCTTGTAGTTCGGGTCAGCTTCAGAATGTCTTCGAGTCGTCGATCGATTGCGAGTGCGGACAGAGCCTATATTTCGGCCCGTGCCACTCTAACTCGCATCGAAAAAGACGACGGTAATACTGAAAGTCTGCCCCAACGTGATCAAAACATGCGTTTATGGACGGTGGCTGTCACAGAAGAGTTGAAAATCTTGGATGATGATCAATCTATTTTGGATGAAAGAATCAAAATTCTCGAGAAGAAAAATGAGGCCCTTTCCTCTAAATTAGAATTGGCACTCGAACAATTAACCCGAGTACAAAAGGAGAACGAAACTCTCCGTACCCAAAATAAATCTTTTCAAGATGAGATCAAGAAACTTTCCGAAAAAATCAACCTCACTGAGGAAATGCAAGATACCTTTTTAAATACACTCTCGCTTTTGCGAAATGAACGCTGCGAAGAGATTGAAAAGGATATCGACCAATGTAAAAATTCCATCGAAGGGATCAAAATCACCCAAACTTATCTTCAAAAACAATTCAATGATCTCGCTCGCACTTCATTTGGGTCATCTGAACCCATTGCGAGAAAATTAAGATTCAAACCTCCTGTCTTCAAAGGAGAAGCCACAGAGCGTCCCGTGAGATTCCTGAAGGAACTCCAGCGGTACATTGAGACCATGGAGTTGGATGACCAAGAACTCCATCTTGTGTTATCGAAATCCTTAGAAGGAACAGCTCTCAGTTGGTATAGTCTGCATGAAAATGAGATTGAGTCTCTTATGGACTTTGAATGTCTCTTTCGAGAACATTTTTGGAACGAGAGTATCCGAAGAAAATTTAAAATGAAATTAGAATTTGGAAAATTCAAATCCGACGGCAAGCTAACTAGAGTTCAGTACGCCATGGAATTATTCAATATTGCTCTCGAGGTTGACGGGGGGCGAAATGACGATGAGATTATCAATCAACTCAGCTTCCACTTCGATCGGGAATTGAGAGCTGCCCTCCGATGTCAACCAGAGAAAACCAAATCTACTTTTTTCAATATTTTGGCTGATTTTGACTGCGATGACGCGTCGAACAAGAATCGCCAACAAAAACAAAACTCTTCTTGGTCTTCGAACAAGTTAAACGTTGAAGCCAAAGAGAAACAAAAGTTGGACAAAGTCCCAAAAGATGAATCTTCGGATCCGGGAAACATGCAGTAGTTGCATCTTGTTTCTCGGACCCACAAAATAATTGTCAATTTGACAAAAGGCAAGGTGCAACTGGAGATATAGAATTCAACCCAAACGCTTGTCCTCCCAAAAAACTACAGGGTGGTGGATACAAAACCAGGTCCTCGACCCATCCAATTATTACACTTCCGATTCAAGAGATTAAGGAATTCAATCAAAATCAAAATCCGTATCAAACTCAGAAATTGAGTGATACAACCTGCACAAAATGTGCAACCGAGTCAGACTCGCTCTCAAATAAAGGAGCAGTTTTGCCTCACCCAAGCAACCTACTAAATAGAGGCTCTGCTTTTGGAAAATCACCCTCAAACGATCATGAGGATCGGGAGGAAGAAAATCAAAAGATCTATAGTGGAGTGAATTCAAACCCACGAAAAAATGAATCCGAAATCTCAGAACTCATTTTGGAGGCAGGCAAAAATCAATCACCTTCGGGAGAAGATACCCCAATCCCATTTGCACCACCCACTGAAGTAATCGAGCAGCGTGAGGATGATCGGAGCCACGTTCTCGAAGAGACGGCCATCAACCATATCCGCAAGCACACCCGATTTAAAAGGGCAGTGGGGGGCACAAATGTTGAATGGAACCCTGCATTAAATAGATCTGATACCACAAAACTCCTGGTCCTAGACCGATCCCAATCCTTCAGCTAAATTAATTGATACTTTCAAAATAAAAATGAGAATAGGGTTCATTAAAAGTAACAAAATTTTGAGTTACTGAAATGTCACGTTTCGATTAAAATTTTCATTTTTCAAAAATCTCAAATTTTAATGGGGGGCATGTGAGTGCCATAACCCCAAAATTTTGTTGCTATTTTCAATATCTGAAAGTAATCAATGTATATAGCCACTTTATAGCATTTGAACGGTCGCGCTTCTCTCGAGTCGGTACGGCAGGAAACTTCTCCCCTCCCCGGCCGAGGGCGTGCAGTTCAATGGGTAAACTTACACAGTTTTTCGTGAATACATATACGTACCAATACATGGAAATACCGAAAATTCTATAGGTTTCCATGAGGAATTTTTCATATAAATCATCACCAAATTTAAAACTTCTTTTTCCCATTAATCAGCTTGGTTTGAGAACTATCGAGTGAAAATATTTTTATCCCATGAAAAATCTATTTGAGAGTCCTATTTTATTTTGCAAACTTGATTTGCCTATGAAATTTTCTAGCTTGAGAGTTCCAACTAAATTCTGTTTTTTGGACACATAAGACCGATTTTGGAAGGATTTCCTGTCATTTATTTGTCATAAAATGACTTATTTTTTGAGAATTCGATCTCGTCGTGAATATGTAAATAAGGAGTTGTAAAATAACTTTTCGAGTAGAATAAGTTGTTTAAAGGATCAAAGAGTCGCCTAGAATCTCGATTATGAAGAAAAATTTGAAGTATATACTGTGATTAAATAGTAATTACAAAAAGATAGGAAACCACGTGTTTCTAGAATGTTCCAGAAAATTATCTTTTATTTATTACTAAATAATTGGAGCAGTCAATTTTGAGTTTTTTATCACTTGTAATATATTTTGATGCGACTAATCCAAGGATAATAGAAGAATCTACCAATATCATCGGAAAATATGAATTTCCAAGAAGAATCATCGTTTTTTCATCATTCTATCATCTAAATCATCATCTAACGTACAATATAGATATACTGTACAGCCAGAGCACCGAGTATAAATACAGGCTCATCAGCCCATTGTGGCAGGCTTGCGCTCATTTGAATATTAGAGCTGTATCGAGGCTTTGGTGCTCTGGCTTTCCTCAAGCCTGTATATAGAGTTGAAAATAAATGTGGATATTTCATTGGTAATATCTTGTAGTATTGATATGCCTCGATGCAGGTCCAGGACGATGCTGTGATGGCAGTTCGGGCCTAAGTCCCCGCACTTCTCCAGTATCCGTCTGATTCAAAATTACGCACCCCGGGAATCCATGTTTGTGTAGGAGCCTCAGTTCTCTCTACACTCTTAGAAACCCGGGTGAGCCAATCTCACATCTTTCATAAGTCGATATGCATGAGGGCCTCAGTCCCCTCGGCGTTCACTTATGAAAGAGCTACATATTTTTTGAAAGTCGATGTGCATGAGGGCCTCAGTCCCCTCGGCGCTCACTTGCAAAAAATAGTTTAAGATATGCAAAAATCAGCTTTCTAAGGTCGAATGAATCTGTACCTAAGTACCTATATAGTTCACCTTTGAAAGTTGAGGAGATCTTTAGCTTTTGCCGCCTCGTTGAAGGGCCTCAGTCCCCGGATATGGGTGAGCAAGGGCTAAGATAGTCCGCATTCCGAATCCGTAATATCCATAAAAAATAATATCGATCCAAGAATATGACGTACACCTCTATCGAGGTACCCATCCCTTATGATAAATTTTGACCACTGGCTCTCTCCCGAGATCCAGAGCCTATTGGTCACTCACAGTCACTACCTAAATAGTTGAATTTGCAATTGCTATAATTCCCGATCACGATCTATTCCTCACTTTACTTTGGAGAAAAGCCACGTTAGCTAGTTAGCTACTGGGGCTTGCGAAGGATTCCATGATCCTCAAATTCCAAAATCTGCGGCATTCAAGAGTCTTCTCCAACGAGAATCTGTCCACTCCTGTGAGTTCGATTTTCTTTTGATCATCCCAGAATCATACGATTTCTTCGTCACTAGTGACCTCAAAGGTCCGAAAATTGCCATACAACATATGTACGAGGGATACTCTGCTCTGTGGGTGGTTCCTTGATATACTCAGAGGGTGATTCTTTTACATCTATATGCACAAACACAACATTTCCACGCTAGGGCGTATCGATTCTCGAAAAAAGACCTTTTCCGGCCCACCCTACTATACACGATACTGCGGCACTGTACCTAGTCAATTGTACTCCCTGATAAGGGAATCTGATGACTCCGGACTGATCGAGTGATATGAACCGATCCTTCAATATTATGAGAGGAACATTCTGATATTCATCTCATTCTTATCTGTAATGTCTCTGATAGTGTTAGGTAGTGTATGATATCTAATTACAGGCAACCCCCGCTATTAGCGGCCTCGGTTTTTGCAGAATTCGCTTATTCGCGGTTTCTGATTCGCGGCATTTCCCGGTATTCGCAGTGCCCTGACTCGCTTATTTGCGGTTTGGATTTGGATCTTCGAGATAACTTAGCTCATGAAACGTGGATTTTCGACTGATTTCATCCGAATGTGTTCTTCTAAACAGACTCTGTGATTGAGTGTTCATCATTTCGAGGGAATTGTTATTGTTTTCCAAAACTGATCAAGAGGATGGCATATACCGGCCGGAATTCGTCTGCTAAATTACCCCAAAATCGTGAAGAACTACGATTAAAGAACTACGACTCTCAAATTTATCGAATCAACCCCGAATTTTCCACAGAGTTAGAAGATCCCCGTGTAAAATGGTGGAAATACAGTGATTCTCTTGGTAAAGATCTGTGTCAATCAAAAACTGTCTCGAGTGTCAAAACTCTTTGAGGTTAGGCTACTATTATACGAGTAATTCCGCGCGAATGCGGACCACGGATTACAAACATGTTTCAAATGGTCCAAAAAATGAACTTTACACCCTCTATGGGGTGAAAAAAAATTTTTTGTTTCCGTGGGGAATATCTTTGTGATAGTGTTGTTAGGAAAAAATACCAACCTTTTTTCAGTAAAATGGGTGTAGTTCCGACTTGAGGTAAGATACGACAACGCAAATAGTAGCATTCAAAAGGTCTTTCGAAAATCTATCGAAATATGTTTCGAAAATTTTTTTTGAGGCTACTGTGACGTGGGATGGATAAGGAAGGGGCGGAAAGAATGAAAAAGGCGGACTTGATACTCATGTATTCTATGGAAGTATGTATGTAGTTAGAATGTGGTGTTGGAAGTTTTGAGTGGTCTGGCGCGGCGCGAGCGGGTGGTGGCTTATATGCCCACGGTCCGCCGCGTCGTGACTGACCAAAATGTGCAAGTTCGGCAACTTACAACTCGGGCGATGCCTTTCGAGGTTCATCGCACTGTTGCGAAGCCGAACGAACGATGGTGCAAATGTGCATACATATGCACTATTGTTACACGTGTGATGTACGGGACATCGTTGGCCTCAACGATGCTCCGTTTGTGTTATGCGTGTATTGTTACATATGTACATATTCATTGAATTCATGTATTCATTTTATATATAGCCTCATCTCATTTCCATTATTCTTCATGAATGATTGGTTCTTCTTTTGGGTATATATAGATATTCGCCCTTAATTCATTTTTCTTCATTAAATTTGCGTATTCATGATATAAATTCATGCCCTTGGCTAATCTCTTGATACATATAATCGTTGGTTTCTCCCTTGAATATGTGTATATAAATGAATATCCACCTGTAATTGAATTACCTGTAACGTTAGATTTTTATAGTGCGATATTTCATATCCATTACCATTGGTTATCCATGAATCTTATATCTATCTTTCGAGATTCATATCCTCGATCTATCTCTATATTAGTGATGGGTTCATCCTTTCTATAAGCGATCTCAGATATATTCCATTCTAGCGCATGACTATTATAAGATTCACAACTAGTGCAATTTTTGAGGTTCGGTTTTGCATATATATATATATACAACTCATTCAAATATAATAAGTCAATGGTATGGCGGGTTGCAGGTCTGTAGGGAGTATAATTCATGGTCTCTAATCTCGTTCAGATGGTTTCAAGTGATAGGAGGGGGTGTGCGGGGCGATTCGAGTTTCTCCGGTGTATGGGTTTGTTGGGGATAGGGGGTGGTTCTGGTGGCCAGGGGTAGTAGGGATGGGGGTGGTTTCGCTGATAGATTTTTTTTCTCTTCTCCGGGTTGAAATCTTCCCTGAGCGTGAAGCTCTCACATTCTAATGTTTATGCATGAGATTTTGGAAATTCTCTAGTGAAGAGGTGGGGTGAATTTGGTGTACCTGCGAGATACTTGTTCAGATGACTGGGCCCCTGGTCGGACTGGCCTGGTATGGGTTAATGACAGTGTTGTCTAGGAAAGGAGGAGGGGTGGAGCAAAGTGGAACGTTTGTGAATTTGTGCCGTATGCGCGCAGAACCCTATCCTAAGCTATTGCCTTGTGCCCCCGTCAATATTTCTTCATGATCTGAGTGAGTTCTCGATCTTGCTTGAACGAATGGCTCGAAAATTTCACGCTGTTCCGTGTGATGGTGCGAGAAATTTTCGAGACGTGACACAATTTTAAGATTTCTTCAATTATATGAATGGCTCAAAAATTTCCACGCTATTCCGTGTGATAGTGCGGGAAATTTTTGAGGCATGAACAGATAACGTGTAGTCCAGCGTTCAATGATTTCGACTAAAATTATGTAATATTCTGATACCTTATCATCTTATAATCTTACAATCTATAGCTTACTGTCTACATCATCTTCAGTGGTGATTTCTTCGGTCTTCACACGACCGTTCCCTGCTAGAAATATTCTATTGAAAACAATTGCTCTATAGTCAGTACTCCTGAATGAGATTTCAATTAGATATCTGAAACGCAACTCTGACCTTGGTGTTCATTGATGAATTTCTAACGTGAAGGGGGCTCAATAGTAATGAAAGGTGAAGGGCCTACTTCAACCAAGTACTTCCAATTGCTTCATTGCAATTGAGATGAATGCTTCTTCTTGATGTTTCATGCTCCTTGCTATATTGATTAATGCGCTTGAATAGACTTCTGGGGATTGATGAAAACTCATTCAATGCGCTTCAATCACGGAACTGCTATTGGATATTCATCACATTCGAGAGATTAAGGGATCGAGTGATTCTCAATCGGTTCCGAAGCATTCAGAGAGGAGTTTCAATGTATCTGAAAAGCATGTTTGGAGTTCAATCAATTGGATCTAATTTCGCTCAATCGGTTCCGAATGAAGCTATATGATTTAATCGGATCCAAGAGAAATCTAGGAGTTGGTGAATGTCATTTAATACCTTCCAATAGGGCCAATCGACCCTTACACTATTGACTAAGGATTCCCCAATAGTTTCCAATTGGCTTCAATCTCTCGGGAGAGAAAGACGCCAATCTACTCGGACCAGGTTCAAGTGCGGTCAATGGAATCTAATGTCACTTAATCGAATTCGATAGGAGGTGAGTTAACCAATGAGTTGAGAGAGAGAGATTTCAATAGACCTGAAAAGCGCGTATGAAATTCAGTCAATCGGATCTAATTACACCAATTGACTCTACATATAGCTATAGGAATCAATCGGCCTCAAGCGGCAATTAGTGGTTGTTGAATACTCCTCCAATTGCCTTGAGTGGCCACAAGTACAATTGCGCTACGGTTCTCAATTGGTTTCAATCGACCGTTAGATTGGGGAATCAGTGTATTCCAATGGCACAAGAGAGGTTCAATTAATGGTATTCAATCCTCCTCAATCGGTTTCAATTGTAAAATATAAACCAATCGTTCTCAAAAGGAATTCAGGGATTAGTGAATGGTAATCCAATCGTCTTCAATTGCGAATAAATACGGCCGGGTCCCTCGCAGATGCATCAATGTCAGTCAATTGGAGCAAACCAACCGTTGCTCTATTAGTGAATAACTGTTGAATGTTTCCCCATGGGTTTCAATCTATGGTGAGATCCAATTGGATCGAATCGGATGTAAAAACGTACGTTCTATTGAATCGAGAAAGAAAATTTCTGTACTTTGTTTTTGATTTTCATTTCGGTTAGTATGCTTACGGGTGATCATATTCATGTTATATATCTTATTGATCATTATTTGTTTATATACTTTATCAATTTTTCAAGATAGTTCTTAATCATCGGATATTCATGGATATATTTATTCTGAAAGGAATGTTATTATTCAATTTTTATTAATTAATGAAAAAATCGATGAATAATTTTTACCTTTGACGGGGTTTGAACCTGCGACCTCTGGATTACGGGACAGCGACGTTGACCACTCGACCATTCTGCTCATGTCAGAGTTAGGCAATAACACGCATAAGATCAACGTGGGCTAGTTGAATGAGATTCAATGGGCTCTGATACAGTTAACTGAATCGGGACGAATTGGCGTTGATCGCCCATGAGACTATTCATCTCTTGCGTCACGGAATGTCACTAACGGAATTATCTCACTGTTGGTCAATCGCTTCCAATGGTGCAAAAAACCCAAAAATATATTCAACTGACATAAACCATGTTCGATTTAATCGACTTCAATCGGTTTCAATCGCCAACCCGCTCACTCCGCAATATGATTCGATTGCCTACACTGCTAATTCATCTCTTGCAATACGAAGTGTCGCGGAAGGAATGAATTTTTGGCCAATCGCTTCCAATGGTCAAACGCGACATTGAAGTTTATGTGATGCCGATCCATCCTAATATGTTGAAATGACCAATCATATTCAATCGACATGAAACGAATACGTTTCAATCGACTTTAGTCGGTTTCAATCGCAAACTCGCTCACTCCTCAATATTATTGGATCGCTTGCTTCACTATTCATTCGATGCATTACCGAATATTGCTAACAGGATGATGTTGATTTATTGGCCAATTGCTTCCAACGGTCGGACGTGACATTGAACCTAATACAGTAGTAATTAATCTGAATGAGTTCATCCAATCAATGGTAATCATTTGCTAGAACCAATCTCGTTTGCATCGACTTCAATCGGTTTCAATCGGTTTCAATCGCCAACCCGCTCACCCCTCAATATTATTCAATCACCTAAACGGCTATTCATCTCTTGCACTACTCGATGATGCAAACGGAATGATTGGGGTATTGGCCAATCGCTTCCAATGGTCAAACGCGACATTGAATTTTAAGTGATGCCGCTCCATCCAAATATGTTGAAACGACCAATCATATTCAATTGACATAAAACGAGTACGTTTCAATCGACCCTAGTCAGTTTCAATCGCAAACTCACTCACTTCTCAATATTATTCAATCGCCTGCTTGACTATTCATTTCATGCATTGCCGAATGTTGCTAACAGAATGATGTTGGTTTATTAGCCAATTGCTTCCAATGGTCGAACGTGAGATTGAACTCAATACAGTAGGAATTAATCTGAATGAGTTCATCCGATCAATCGTAATCAATTTCGAGAACCAATCCCGTTTGAATCGAATTCAATCGGTTTCAATCGCCAACCCGCTCACCCCTCAATATTATTCAATCACCTAAACGGCTATTCATCTCTTGCACTACTCAATGATGCCAACGGAATGATGGGGGTATTGGCCAATCGCTTCCAATGGTCAAACGCGACATTGAATTTTATGTGATGCCGCTCCATCCAAATATGTTGAAACGACCAATCATATTCGATTGACATAAAACAAGTACGTTTCAATCGACTCTAGTCAGTTTTAATCGCAAACTCGCTCACTCCTCAATATTATTCAATCGCCTGCTTGACTATTCATTTCATGCATTACCGAATGTTGCTAACAGAATGATGTTGGTTTATTGGCCAATTGCTTCCAATGTTCGAACGTGACATTGAATTTAATACAGTAAGAATCAATCTGAATGAGTTCATCCGATCAATCGTGATCAATTGCATGAACCAAGTCCGTTTGAATCGACTTCAATCGGTTTCAATCGCCAACCCGCGCACCCCTCAATATAATCCAATCACCTAAACGGCTATTCATCTCTAGCATTACTCGATGATGCGAACGAAATAATGGGGGCATTGGCCAATCGCTTCCAATGGTGGAAAATGACATTGTAATTCATGCAACCGAAATTGAGCCATATAAGTGCATATGATGGCCAATCATATCCAATCAACATAGAACATGTTCGTTTCAATCGACTTCAATCGGTTACAATCGATGATAAGACTCTCACAATATTATCCAATCACTTATGAGGTTGTCCACTTCCTGAAATGCGAAATGTCACGAACAGAATCGAACCGCTATTGGCAAATCGATCCCAATAGTCAAAAGTGACATTGGAATACATGCAATGGGAATCAATCTAAATGAGTTTATACGACCAATCATAACCATCTGACATGAACCATGTTCGGTTCAGTTGACTTTAATCGGTTCCAATCCCTAAGTCGCTCACTCCGCAATATCATTCAATCGCCTATATGGCTATTCGTTTCTTCATTACTTGTTGACGCGAACGGAATGATGGTGGTAATGGCCAATCGCATCCAATGGTGAAAAAAGACATTGAACCTCGTGCAACTGGAATCGACCAAAAAAGTGTATATGATAATCAATCATATCCAATCGACATAGAGCACATTCATTTCAATCGACTTTAGTCGGTTTCAATCGCAAACTCGCTCACTCCTCAATATGATTCAATCGCCTGCTTGACTATTCCATTCATGCATTACTGGAAGTTGCCAATAAGATGATGTTGGTTTATTGGCCCATTGCTTCCAATGGTCGAACGTGACATTGAACTTTATACAGTGGGAATCAATCTAAATGAGTTTATATGATCAATCGTAATCAATTGCATGGACCAAGCCCGTTTGAATCGACTTCAAATCGGTTTCCATTGCCAACTCGCTCACCCCTCAATATTATTCAATCACCTCAACGGCTATTCATCTCTTGCATTGCTCGATGATGCGAACGGAATGAAGAGGGTATTGGCCAATCGCTTCCAATGGTGAAAAGTGACATTGAAATTCATGCAACTGAAATTTAGGCAAATGAGTGCATATGATGACCAATCATATCCGATCGACATAGTACATGTTCGATTCAATCGAGTTCAATCGCTGATAAGACTCTCACAATACTATCCAATCACCTATGAGGCTGTCCACTCCCTGAAATTCGAAATGTCACAAACAGAATCAAACCGCTATTGGCAAATCGATCCTAATAGTCAAAAGTGACATTGGAATTCATGCAATGGGAATCAATCTAAATGAGTTTATACGACCAATCATAACCATCTGACATGAACCATGTTCGGTTTAATTGACTTTAATCGGTTCCAATCCCTAAGTCGCTTACTCCGCAATATCATTCGATCGCCTATACGGCTATTTGTTTCTTGCATTACTTAATGACGGGAACAGAATGATGGTGGTAATGGCCAATCGCTTCCAATGGTGAAAAGTGACTTTGGACCCTATGCAATAATTTGAATCAAGGAGTTCATACGACCAATCATATCAAATTGAAATGGACCAACTCTAATCGACTCCAATTGGTTTCAATCCCCAAGTCACTCGCTCTTTAATATTATTCAATCGCCTGCGCGACTATTCACTTCGTGCATAACCAAATGTCGCAAACTGAATGGTGGCGCTATATTGGCCAACCGCTTTCAAAGAGAAGAAATGACACTGTACTGTGTGCGACGTGGAGTGATGTGATTGCATTCAACTATATTCGGAACAAGTGGAAGATGTACCAATCAACTTTTCTTAATATTATCCAACCATCCATACCGCTTCTTCAACATTTGATTCACAAATTACCACAAACAGAATGATGCCACTACCGGTCCATCGTTCTCAGCTGTCAAAAGTAACATTAACCTTCGTGCAATAGAAATCAATCCTAATGATTTAATGTGACCGATAATATCCAATTGACATAAACCAAGTTCGGCCCAATCGCCCTCAATCGCCTGCGATCACTTCCAGTCGCCAATTTGTTCACACCTTAGTATTATCAAATCTCCTACACGACCATTTATCTCTTGCATTACTGAATGTGGAGAATGCAATAATGGCACCATTGGCAAATTGCCCCCAATGGTAAGAAGTGATATCAGACTGTGTGTAACGGGTATGAGCTTAATTGCACTCAACCAATCACATTTCTATCCAGTTGTCATGAGTCAAATTCGGTTTAATTGATTCGAAAGGCTTCAATCGACAACTTGCTCACTTTCAAGTATCATTTACCGCCTATACGGGTAATCATGCAACTCTATAGTCTTTCTGCAACAGGAGTCAACCTAATGGAGTTGATCCGATGAACCATCATCGAAAAACATAAAAAAAATCCGAACACTTCAATATCTTCCAATTCCCAACTCGACCACTCCTTAATATCATTCAATCGGCTATGTGGGTGTTCCCCGAAGAAAGTGAACTAGTCAGCGATTGACGCCGATTGGAGTCGATTGGAATGATTTTGATTCATGTCGATTAAATATTATTGGGAAAATGAACGCGATAGGTCAGTACCCGTCAAATACTGTCTAATATCATGAGCACTTTTAGAAACAATCGACCAATAGCGACAACGTATCATCGATAACCATTCGTAATCAGAGACATAGGAAGCCGTGCGTACCATTCAATGGCATTGAAGGGTGAACTAGTCAGCAATCGACGCCAATTGAAGGCAATTGGATCGATTTTGTTTCATGTCGATTGGATATTATTGGGAAAATGAACGCAATCAGGTCGACAAGCGTCGAATACTGTTCAATATGATGAACACCCTTGGGAACGATTGACCAATAGCGGCTCATAGCCATGTCTGATCAGCGCTATGAATGGCCGGACATGCCATTGAACGACATTGAAGAGTCACCTAGTCAGTCATTGGAACCGAATAAAGTCGATTGGTACGAATTTGATCCACGTCGATTAGATATTATTGAAAAAATGAACGTGATCAGGTCAGTACACGTCAGCACAGTCTAATATCATCAATACCTTTGGGGACGATTGACCAATAGCGGCGTCGTTGAGTTCATAGCCTACAGATGGTGCCATGAATGGCCGTACGTACCATTGATCGACATTGAAGAGTCACCTAGTCGGTCATTGGAACCGATTGGAGTCGATTGGTGCGAACTTGACTCATGTCGATTGGAAAGTATTGCAGGAACAAATGCAATGAGTCAGTATCCGGTACACACCTAAATTACCTCCCCGTCCTTTTGAACGATTCCCCAATAGCGGCATTGTTTTGTCTATACTTACTCGTATCCCGAGCGATGAATAGTCGTAGGTATCATTGAATGACATTGAGAAGTAAATTAGTCGGCGATTGAAATCAATTGAAGTATATTGGGACGAATTTTACTTATGTCGATTGAATACTTTTGCAAAAACGAATGCAATAAGTCAGTATCCGGTCAACACCTTCTAAATAACCTTTCCACCCTTGGGAACGATTCTTCAATAGCGGCATTGTTTTGTCTTTACTTATTCGGATCCCGAGCGATGAATAGACGTAGGTATCATAGAATGACATTGAGAAGTGAATTAGTCGACGATTGAAACCCATTGAAGTATATTAGGACGAATTTGACTCATGTCGATTGAATACTTTTGCAGAAACAAATGCAATCAACATCTAAATTACCTCCCCGCCCTTTTGAACGATTCCCCGATAGCGGCATTGATTTGTCGATACTTATTCGTATCCCGAGCGATGAATAGTCGTAGGTATCATTGAATGACATTGAGAAGGAAATTAGTCAGCGATTGAAATAAATTGAAGTATATTGGGACGAATTTGACTCATGCCGATTGGATACTATTGCAGAAATGAATGCATGAGGTCAATATCCGGTCAACACCTCCTCAATTACCTTCCCGCCCTTGGGAACGATTCCCCGATAGCGGCATTGTTGTGTCTATACTCATCGTATCCTGGGCGATGAATAGCCGTCGGGTTCATTCAATGACATTGAGAAGTAAATTAGTCGACGATTGAAATCAATTGAAGTATATTGGGACGAATTTGACTCATGTCGATTGGACACTATTGCAGAGATGAATGCATGAGGTCAATATCCGGTCAACACCTCCTCAATTACCTTCCCGCCCTTGGGAACGATTCCCCAATAGCGGCATTGTTTTGTCTATACTAATTGGTATCCCGAACGATGGATAGCCGTAGGTATCATTGAATGACATTGAGGAGTAAACTAGTCGACGATTGAAACCGATTGAAGTATATTAGGACGAATTTGACTCATGTCGATGAAACACTATTGCAGAAGTGAACGCAGTAGGCCAGTATACGGTCGACACCTTCTAAACAACCTTTCCACCCTTGGAAACGATTCTTCAATAGCGGCATTGTTTTGTCTTCACTTGTTCGGATCCCGAGCGATGAATAGTCGTAGGTATCATTAAATGACATTGAGAAGTGAATTAGTCGACGATTGAAACCCATTGAAGTATATTAGGATGAATTTGACTCATGTCGATTGAATACTTTTGCAGAAACAAATGCAATAAGTCAGAGTCCGGTCATCACCCTAATTACCTCCTCGCCCTTGGGAACGATTCCCCAAGAGCGGCATTGTTTTGTCTATACACATTCGTATCCCAAGCGATGGATAGCCGTGGGTATCATTAAATGACATTGAGAAGTAAATTAGTCGACGATTGAAACCGATTGAGGTATATTAGGACGAATTTGACTCATATCAATTGAATACTATTACAAAAATGAATGCAATAGGTCAGTATCCGGTCAACACCTTCTAAATAACCTTTCCACCCTTGGGAACGATTCTTCAATAGCGGCATTGTTTTGTCTTTACTTATCCGGATCCCGAGCGATGAATAGTCGTAGGTATCTTTAAATGACATTGAAAAGTGAATTAGTCGACGTCTGAAACCCATTGAAGTATATTAGGACGAATTTGACTCATGTCGATTGAATACTTTTGCAGAAACAAATGCAATAAGTCAGTATCCGGTCAACACCTAAATTGGGGGGGGGGAGGTGCCCTTTTGAACGATTCCCCAATAGCGGCATTGTTTTGTCTATACTTATTCGTATCCCGAGCGATGAATAGTCGTAGGTATCATTGAATGACATTGAGAAGTAAATTAGTCAGCGATTGAAATAAATTGAAGTATATTGAGACGAATTTGACTCATGTCGATTGGATACTATTGCAGAAATGAATGCATGAGGTCAGTATCCGGTCAACACCTCCTCAATTACCTTCCCGCCCTCGGGAACGATTCCCCAATAGCGGCATTGTTGTGTCTATACTCATCGTACCCTGGGCGATGAATAGCCGTAGGGTTCATTCAATGACATTGAGAAGTAAATTAGTCGACGATTGAAATCAATTGAAGTATATTGGGACGAATTTGACTGGGTCTTTCCTTGCTCTCGATTCGTGGACTCTAAGGGCCTCGACAGAAAGTGCGCAATGCTCTTTTCTCCACTTTTTCCCCCCGTGTATAAGCATAGGCCCTGTAGTTGCAGTCGCCGCCACGGGCGCGCAATGGCGCTACTTCCACAGGGGAAAAAGGAGGAAAAAGAGCAAATGCGCACTTTCTGTTGAGGCCCTAATTATACAGCACTCGGCATAAAATATTGTGGAAGATGAGACCTAGAGCTGAAAAATGGCCTCTCGTGCGATGTTTTACGATGGAACCGTCCAAAACTAGAGTGAATTGAGTAAATACAAGATAAATCGAGAACCGGCCGCTTTGGCACTCCGTGTATGCCCCGCACTGCATGCCATCCTCCGTTAATGCGGAAGTGATAAGTGATATTAACAGCTGATGCAGTGTTGTCAGGTATTATCCAGTATAGACAGAGATTAGAAGGTTCTCTAATCTCAGTCATAGACTGTAGACTGTACGAGGTTTTGGTTGTTAGTGACCACCACGAAAAAATTGTATGTGTCAGTCAGCGTCTCGATCAGAAATTTTGGTACACTCGAGAACAAGGTGAACCATGGCGTGAAGATAACTTCTGTTATCTTTACGCCATGAGATGAACTGCAATGGGATGACGGTCAGTGACCGTTCGAGATCTGTCGTCTCCCTCGCACTCATGGCATAACCTATTAGGTGCGAGTGAGATGGGAGATCTCGAATGGCCGCTGACGGTCATTACCTTCCCCGCGGGGTTTGCCTCGAACCATGGCGGAATTGCCCCGAACCTTGCCCCGAACATCGCGGGTATTAGGGAAAATGTATTGTGAAGTATATGAAGTGTAACGCCTTCCCCGCAGGGCCCCCGCAAAGTATCTGATCACTATCACAACATTCCTGCATAGTGTCTCAAAGCTAACCTCACTTCTGGGGGTGTATGATGGAAATTTCAACAGAGGCATTGAACATACTGTATTTTCATATCATTGATGAGCACCACTCACTTTTCACACAAATCTCAGTCCAGCAAAATCAATTTCTTCGTCACACGCTGCAAAGTCGAGTGACTATTTGCCCTCAGTAGAAGTACACACAGGCTGGATATTAGTAGCTCTTATGAGGCTTTACCAGGTCGTCGATGAATTTTCAACTTTACTTGAACATACTTTACTTAAACAATCACATGATAGTGATAACATTACAAACAAATCCGAAATTATTTTAAAGGTCTCAACAGAAACTGCACCAATTTTGCGCAAATATTGCCCTGATGATACCTCGCGGGTTGCCCGCGGGGAAGGCGTTACACTTCATATGCTTCACGATACATTTGGCCCATCTTCGGGGCAAACCCCGCGGGGAAGGTACCAAAATTTCTGATCGGGACGCTGACTGACACATACAATTTTTCCGTGGTGGTCACTAACAACCGAAACCTCGTACAGTCTACAGTCTATAACGAAGATTATAGAACCTTCTTATCTCTGTCTATACTGGATAATACCTGACAATACTGCATCAGCTGTTAATATCACTTATCACTTCCGCATAAACGGAGGATGGCATGCAGTGCGGAGCATACGCGGAGTGCCAAAACGGCCGGTTGGGCTAGTGAGTGCGGGCTAGTTGAGTGAGAGATGTATCACAATCGATTGCCTCGATTTATCTTGTATTTACCCAATTTACTCTAGTTGTGGACGGTTCCATCGTAAAACATCGCACGAGAGGCCATTTTTCAGCTCTAGGTCTCATCTTCCACAATATTTTATGCCGAGTGCTGTATGATTAGAGTCCACGAATCGAGAGCAAGGGAAGACTCAGTCCACGAAGCTTCATGATAAGGCCCGAATTCGACACGATTTTCGGTATTTTCGACGGTTTTTAACAGCTCGTATAAAATCGGGATTTTAAAGGAACAACCGAATTATTGTTGGGCCTCCAAATGAACACCTGAAAGAACATTTTCTCATAGGTTTGGGGTCGATAAAAAATAAACGATTTTTTTAAATTGGCCTTGAAGTTTCACGTTTTTACAAAAATGCCCAACTTAAATCGGCTGTAGATCGTACGTGAAATAAGATAATGACACGTTCCAAAAAGGAAATTAAAGGTTTGTTCAAGGCCTACTAGTTTTTCCTCTTGCAAAATTTTGCTGCGAGGCTTCCATTTTGACCTATACGCCTCCAAAGGTGGTGCAAAGTCGTATTTTTGGTCCCTCTTTGATGCAACCGTGGGACCTACCAGATATCAATTTTTTGGACCGGTCAATTTTTTTCTTGGAAGTGTACGCCATACCAAAGGAAATGCGCCCAGCTAGGATGAAAAAAATGCATTTGGGTCCGAGCTACGAATTTTCCAAGATAGCGAAAAATAGGCGAGAAACTGCTCAAAAATGGGACTTGGAAAATTCGTAGGGCCCGTCATGGGTCCCAAAAAAAATCTGAAAAAAATTTCTTTCGAATATATTCTAGTAGTACTAACGGAAAAAAAATGTTTGGGGCATTTTTAAATTTCGTCGATTTTCAAAATGTTCACCTTGGTCCAGAATGACCCCTATACTAATTGGTATCCCGAGCGATGGATAGCCGTAGGTATCATTGAATGATATTGAGAAGTAAATTAGTCGACGATTGAAACCCATTGAAGTATGTTAGGACGAATTTGACTCACGTCGATTGAATACTATTGCAGAAAAGAATGCAATAGGTCAGTATCCGGTCATAACACCTTAATTACCTTCCCGCCCTTGGGAACGATCCTCCAATAGCGGCATCGTTTTGTCTTTACTTATCCGGATCCCGAGCGATGAATAGTCGTAGGTATCATTAAATGACATTGAAAAGTAAATTAGTCGACGATTGAAACCCATTGAAGTATGTTAGGACGAATTTGACTCATGTCGATTGAATACTATTGCAGAAAAGAATGCAATAGGTCAGTATCCGGTCATAACACCTTAATTACCTTCCCGCCCTTGGGAACGATTCTCCAATAGCGGCATCGTTTTGTCCATACTTATCCGTATCCCAAGCGATGAATAGCCGTAGGTATCATTAAATGACATTGAGACGTTAATTAGTCGACGATTGAAACCGATTGAGGTATATTAGGACGAATTTGACTCATGTCGATTGAATACTATTGCAGAAGTGAATGCAATAGGTCAGTATCCGGTCAACACCTCCTCAATTACCTTTCCGCCCTTGGAAAAGATTCCCCAAAAGCGGCATCGTTTTGTCTTTACTTATTCGTATCCCGAGCGATGAATAGCCATAGGTATCATTAGATGACATTGAGAAGTAAATTAGTCAACGATTAGAGCCGACTAAACGATATTGGATTGAATTTGATCCATGTCCGTTGATCATGATTGGATGGTCGAATGTCATTCTTCATCCTTAGAAACGATTAGGCAATCCTGGCATCAATGTTGTTCGCGAGGGTCCCTCGATTGAATCAATAGACGATTCCGCATTGAAAAACATTACCGTCGATGCCTTTCTTGAGTAGCATTGGATCGTCTTCAAATCTAATTAAATCATCTCGAATTGAGTAGGATTGGTGAATCCCTATTATTGTCATACATTACTTGAAAGATTCCAATAGCCACACGTCGCATTGAAACCTTTAGAACACTATTTATCCAATATCTCTGCGTCATATTGGGAACAGTTCGAGATACTTTGAAATAGAGTCCGATTCATTCTGATTGGATGTACCATTGGCCCAATCGCATCGATCTATTGGAGCGATAGGATTCCGTTCGATCCAATTCAATCCAATAGGATTTCAATTGTTTCCAATGAACTGTTTCTAGCAGGGTTGTTCTGCTGTTCGATTTTCCCTCATGTTGTTGTGACACTCTGCGTGACTGTTGGCCTCCTCGTGTGTGGGAAATGTGTTTGCTCATCTCGGTTTGATGGCGGTTCGAGTCCTTTCTGCCGTCTGTATGTTCAAGGGAGATAGGACGTCTTCCCGTCCCTCATTTTCTCCGTTTTTAGCGCATAACAAAATAAGTGCAATTCGGTAAATAATTGGTAAAATGCTACCTTATCGATCTAACAATACTATACTATAACGTGTTTGAACTATGATCCTACTCCCTAGCGATTCCGAGGAGAGTTGGGAGTTCCTCTCTACAATCGAGTAACCAAGGTGGCTTCTCGCGAGGCGGCCTGGTTTTATAAACAATCATGCCCACTAATATATACGACTCTATCCTCGATTGTATTGTGTTCAAGTTATAATGTGCGAAATCATTCTGTGAGAGCTTGATTCTATCTCGCCGTTGCTTGAGCTTTAAGCTCTGACGCCGATTTTCGCTGAGTGCGCTTTTTCTAACGCGTTCACTTATCACATTAGTCATTTGCTTTACTGCATTTCGTTTCCTTGCGACACTTTGTATCATTTTGTCATTCCGGCTGACGTATCTTTCTTTAACCGGGTGAATGGACTCGCGGTGCTGAGCGATTGAGGGTGTGGGTTGGAATTCGAAACTAGTTTGAGAATTTTGGATACCCTTGCGTATTTTCTTTGTCTCAATGGTTTCATATATCTCACAACCGTTAGGAAGCGTATAATATTCCGCAGATTTTATTATAATTACTTCTTCCATGGGAAAACTGAAGGGTTTTTCGTACGCTTCTAATAATACATTTTTTCCTATCTTCGGACAAAATCTCCCTCAGTTGTCGATACCCTATCTCGTCAGGTTTGAGACCAAATCTTCTGTAACATTCCTCTCCCGCGGGTTTTATGTCGAGAGAGTAGTTGTCGGGATTGTCGACCCAGAATCGTCGATTTCCCATTACAGGACACTCATCAGCAAGTATATATTCCATAAGGATCGCAAACTTGTATTTGCTGTCTCTAGTTCCATTCGCTTGTCGATTATAATTTTTGCAAATCAAGCCTGCGAGATCCAGGCACTCAGCCTTATTTTCACAATACATCTTCCACAATGTATATGCTCTCTGATATCGTAATCCGGAAGCTCAGTCGATCCATCTATCCACGCGACTACTTTTGGCCATGCGGGCTTATTCCAAAATTCGCGCGACCATTTGCAATCCTGCAACCACCCCGGATTTCCCTTGAACAACACTGTCAATAGGGCTTGGCGCCTCCAAATTGTCTCGTCAACGAGTTCGTACTCTGCTGTGTCTGTCATCCCGATCGTATCAGTAGACATTTCCATTGTGCTAATTACTAATACTCAAATGGGGTTCATTCCTTACACATTTTCCTCTAAACGGTCTATCATAAGGTTTTTACTTTCTCTTAACCATGACCTCTGTGATAGGAAACCGTTTTCACTTTGACTACACATGAATGTACCCACTGAGTTAGATTCAATTATATTCAATTACATAACTATGGAAAATGTCTATTGATCGTCATCCTCTCACAACATATGATGGCTTAAATTTACGTTACATTTTCCTCGATGACGACGGCGTTATGGCGTGGAGTTGGCTGTTGGTGGCTGACTTCCTTCTCTTTTCCTGTTGATGTTGTTGTTGGACGCTGCTGGACACTGTCTGCTGTTGTTGCTACTGCGGCGTTCCCTCCAGATGTTGATTGTAGGGTGACTCTTGTTGGTTGGCACACCACATCTACTTGAGTCGACGCCTGCAGCTTTTTTCACTTCACTTTACTTCTAAAACTGCTTCTTTCCTTAACTTTTTTCGTACTTAGTTTGGTTTGGTGCACTGAGTTTGATTTGGTGCACTTAATTTGATTTGGTGCCCCTTTCCCTACCACACCTAGCACCACTGTGACGTGGGATGGATAAGGAAGGGGCGGAAAGAATGAGTAAATAGGTGGACTTGATACTCATGTATTCTATGGAAATATGTATGTAGTTAGAATGTGGTGTTGGGAGTTTTGAGCGATCTGGCGCGGCGCGAGCGGGCGGTGGCTTATATGCCCACGGTCCGCCGCGTCGTGACTGACCAAAATGTGCAAGTTCGGCAACTTACAACTCGGGCGATGCCTTTCGAGGTTCATCGCACTGTTGCGAAGCCGAACGAACGATGGTGCAAATGTGCATACATATGCACTATCGTTACACTACGGACGCCCCCTATGAGCAAAGAGGTGAAAAACAGAAAAAATCCAATTCCTCAAAAACCTAATTTTCTAAAAATCTGGAAATTCATATTTCGATGTAAAATTGCGTGTTCTTCCAGAAAAAAGTGGTCCCAATCTGTGTTTTTGGGTTTTACGCTGTTTTTTTTACATTTTATCAATATTCTCAGCCTTTTCGGTTGAAAAATGAATTTTTCTGCGCATGCGCAGGAATTCAGACTGCTGGAACCAATTCCATTGAAAAGCCAAGGAAATTTCCTTCAAAATGACTACTTGGCGAAGTCAATTTCATCTACTTGGCCCAAAGTTACATCACATTAATGATGAAGCATCCTCAAGAGGGGTCAATGCAGATCTTGCACGAATTTCCCATTACTATCGTGACTCGAGTAGAAGTGTCATCATTTTTTAGACCTTCTAACTTTGGTCCCAGTACATCGAATCGACTTCACTAAGTATAGTTATTTCGAAGGAAATTTTCCTTGGCTTTTCAGTGGAATTGGTTTCAGCAGTCTAAATTCCTGCGCATGCGCAGAAAAATTCATTTTTCAACCGAAAAGGCTGAGAATATTGATAAAACGTAAAAAAACAGCGTGGAACTCAAAAACACAGATTGGGACCACTTTTTTCTGGAAGAACGCGGAATTTCACATCGAAGTATGGATCTCCAGATTTTTAGAAAATTAGGTTTTTGAGGAAATGAATTTTTTCTGTTTTTCACCTTTTTGCTCATAGGGGGCGTCCGTAGCCTCAAAAAAAAATTTTCGAAACATATTTCGATAGATTTTTGAAAGACCTTTCGAATGCCACTATTTGCGTGGTCGTATCTTACCTCAAGTCGGAACTACACCCATTTTACTGAAAAAAGATTGGTATTTTTTCCTAAAAACACTATCACAAAGATATTCCCCACGGAAACAAAAAATTCCTTTTTCACCCTATAGAGGGTGAAAAGTTCATTTTTTGGACCATAGAATCGATTAAGAATCGTGGAAAAATAATCTGAGATATGTCTGCAAATCGTGGTCCGCTTTCGCGCGGAATTACTCATACACAGAGTGTGGAATCGCTGTGCACTGGATTGCTCCATGGGGGACTTTCCACCAATTCGACTGGTGTCTTCTACCTCTGGCTGAAATTTTGACACGATCGGATCAATTTTGGAGGCTTGGTCTTATAAATACGAGTTTAGGGTAACACAAGTGAGTGTTCTGTATCGCAAAGTCGAGAATTGCATTTGATAAGTTTGCAGCATTGCCGTGGTCTCTGTTCACCCGTTCGTGATATCGGCTGCTAGCAGACGTCGCAAGCGCGTGCACGGTAGGGCTGAACCAACCTTGAATGCGACTGAGAGGAACTCCCGAGATTCGAACGGGATACTCCAGTATATGTCAAAATACGTTACCGAAAAAATTTTTGTCGTAAGTCATGAAGCCGATTCCGAGATAAACGATTATTGAGTCTAGGGAATCAGCTTTTATCACAAAAACCGTATAGACTTGTGTGGTTCTGGATCATACTATGGGCTACTGTTTCAGCATTCTTGAATATCTGTTCTACCATCAGGGAAGAGACAAAAAAGATGGTAATGCACTAAAACATGCTCAGGCGATGGTCCGGAATAAGACGAATGTTCGAGCGGGGAAGTTTATTCATCAATTTATGTGCAAGAGATTGATGAGCGTCAAAGAACTCAGAATTCCAATTATTCGAAGTATTGATCCGATTTTCTCAGAATGAAATTCATTACAGGGTTGAGGATGAACTGTTTACGTAAAAAAACGACTCTCACACTCCCGCGCTCACAGGGACGATTCATCCGAATATCTTTCCCAGTACTGTCTCACGGTAATTTCGGTTACTTACACTACATTTGTTGGCATAATCCATCGATTGCTCGATACCAAAAGTATGATCCCTTGAAACTAAATTCATTATCCTGTTGATGCAGAATTTTGATACAATTGATTGGAAGATCATTAAAATACTGTTTTTGATGAGGCTCTTGATTTATTCAGAAAATTGAGACTCGCACAGATTGAATAGCATCTCAATATCAACCAATCGATGGATCATGCCAAAAGAATGTAGTGTAAGTAACCAAAATTACCGTGAGACGATACTGGAGAGATATTCGAATGAATAGTATTTGTTGAGAGATATTCAAATGAATTGTGAGTGTGGGAGTCGTTTTTTTCACGTAAACGGTTCATTCTCAACCTTTTAACAAATCTCAGCCTCAGGAAATCGAATCAATTTCTCGAAAGATTAGAATTTTGAATCCTTCAACGCTCATCAACCTTTTGCACATGAATCAATGTAGAAACTCCCCCGCTCGAACATTTGTCTCATTTTGGACCATCGTTTGAACATGTTATAGTGCATTACGACCTTATCCGTCTCCATCCTGGCGGTAGAACAGATGATTGATAATGCTGAGACAGAATCCCATCGTATAATTCAAATCCAAACAAGTCTGTGCGTTTATTTTTGATAAAAACCGATGGACCATCGTCTGAATATGTTATAGTGCATTACCACCTTATCCGTCTCTATTCTGATGGTAGAACAGATAATAAAGAATTGTGAGACAGAATTCCATCGTATAATCCCAATCCACACAAGTCTATACGTTTTCTTCTTTATAAAAACCAATGTTCGAGACTGGATGATCGTTTATCTCGAAATCGGCCTCATAACTTACGACAAACATTTTTTTGGTGTCGTATTTTGACATATACTTGAATATTCCGTTGGAATCTCGGGAGTTTCTCTCAGTCACATCTAAAGTTGATTCAGCCCTACCGTGGCGTGCTCTTGTTTGCATGCACTTGCATGCTTGCTTTTCGGTTCCGGTATACCACAAATCCTCGTAGCCGACGTTTTGCGAGAGAATCGTCGCTTCCTAGCGGGGATGAGTGTCCGGGTCGTGCGGGGATGTGCTATTTATGAGTGTTTTATATTGTACTGAGTGTGCTGCTCGTGATTATGAGGGTGCTACAGGATGCACGTGTATGCTACATGGCGCTGTGTCCATCTCCTATCTCCATCCGGCACGACTTTATTATTCTTCGGAATAACAAAAATATGATCCAGGACCATAGGAAATGTCGTGTCGGAGTTGTGCGGGGCCTTGTAGGAGCTAGTGAAACCAAGAAAAAATGTGTGTGCTGTGTTGTCATGGCGTGAGAGATGTTGCACTGCAGCGTGTTTCCCCTATCCTTGTGTATGTATTTACTTATTCCAGTGTATAGATTTTCCACAAAATATTGAATTCGAGACGAGAAGGTTTGCTTCTCGCATTCAAAATTACGTGAGAAATATTATTCACTGCATGCAAATGTGATGGAGTGGAATAGTTGTCAGGAAGTTATTTTAGTTGAGTTATTGAATGTCGTAGTTTAAAATCCACAAGTAACATCAACCTCGACATTTGTTTTTCACTCTCCTATTGGTCCCTTGGTATCTTATGATCATCTGTGAGTCATTGAGAGCTCTTCGGAACTCCATTCCTCATTCTTATGATTCCCTAAATGGAGATATCTGCATATGCATGATGAATCTGCACTTATGGCCAGAGACCATAGAGTGAGACTTTTGATTGTGAGCAGTAACTTCTGAAACTCTCAGAAATGAGTTGAAGTATCATTCATATCAGAATGAATAACCAGGAAACTATTCATGATAATGCACTCGTATAATCAAATACTTGCAGCGACACGTTCTACTCCCTTCCAAAAGGCCATGGTGCAATTGAAGATATGTCAAGTCAATCGCCAAGATTCTTAACGACTCAAGACTATACTCATTTCCAATTCCAAATTCATGAATCAGGCAAGATAGATCAAGTTCATGAAAAAAAGCACTCTGAAGCTGTTTTATGGAATGATTCATTTCCTCTCAATAATGGTTTGTGTAAGTACTTGGTGTGCGAACTTGGATATCTTTTTATGCATGTGGATTCGAATGCTTACTAATGAATGTACACGTTATCAAATAAGACAATTCGATTCATGTTGATGAACATGAATGCAGATGATTATCTATATGGGAAGATCAACCTGCTTCCCGAGGGATAATCGATTCCCTCTCAATGATGGCTCATGTGAGTACTAGAAGCAGCAGACGACGCTAGAGCAGCGCACGCACTCGAACAGCGGGAACGGAGTACAGCGGGCAGCGCCAAAGCCACTGCCGTCAGGTGCTGCCCCCCGAGTAGGGGAGGCAACTTTCTCCGCAGCTGCACACGCAGCCACTGGTAACGGAGCTATGGCGGTACAGGCGCAGCCTCACACTATGCCACCGCATATTACTCCACCGCTTCAGCAGTAATACCTTCCAAATTACGGCCCTCACGTGCCGTATGTGAACTTTCCGCATTGGACGGTGAATAATACTTTTACACATGCACAACCCGCTCAAACCTATGAAAAGAAATTTTTCATGCCAAAACTATGGGCTAACAAACCCGAGGCATCGTTTGCCGCTTTGGAGGACCAGTTCTCCGAGAACAACATAGTTTCTGACTCCAAAAAGTTCACCCGTTTACTGCACCATTTAGATGGACAATTTGTCACCGAAAAAATCGGTAATCTGATAAAAATGACGCCATTGGGCAGTAAGTACGAAATAATAAAAAAGCGGTATTACAAGAGCTGAAAAGCACGGTAAACCAAGCGTATCGTAGGCTGATCAGTACGAAACTGGCTCCCAACCAGAAGCCATCACAGTTTCTCGAGCAGATGGAGTCTGCCAACGCGGACTTGAGTCCTCAGTTCATCAGAAATCTGTGGAATACACATTTACCTCCACATGTGCAGCTGGCATTAGCCAGCATGCGAAATCCCTCAGATCAGGAGGCAGCCGAAGCTGCAGACAATGCAGCGGAGCTGAGAGCAGATGCCTTCCACATCAACGCTATAAGCAACTAGAAAATTGAAACAAAATCCATGACTCAAGCAGAAGTCCTTCTCAAGATCCAGGACCAACTGAACGACCTTGCCAAGAAGGTTGAGAAGATGTCTAGGTCGTGGTCAAATCCTCGCCCCAAATCTCCGTCGGGCAAAGGGAAAGATGGAGAACCACGGAAACTCAGACGTCCCGGGACCACCTTGATGAATGGTGAAAAAATTTGTTGGTATCATGACCAGCATGAAGAAACTGCACATTCCTGCGGAGCACCGGAAGAATGTGAATGGACAAAAAATTAGTGGCGTCGCTCGAACTAGCGGCGATCGGCGACACACATGCCTTCCGCCGCACATTCTTACCAGACTCAGAGACTGGAAATTTATATCTGGTTGACTCTGGAGCAGACATTTTGGTCATACCTGTGACCAGTGTCTCCAAAAAAGGAAAAGTCGCTGACCACAAACTGTTCGCGCCTGATGGAGTGGTAATTCCATCGTATGATGAGCGTCATATGAGTCTTGATTTTGGTTTCAGAAAACCACATGAAGGATACTTCCATATAGCAGACGTCCCTTATGAAATCCTAGGATCAGATTTCCTAGGACGCTGGCAGCTGATCCCAGATGAGAGTTTCCATGGAACTTTCTTATGTTACTGCAGTGTTCCAGGAGTATTTTGAACTATTTGGAGTGCGCAGGAGTGGCATTTCATGGTATTTGGCATCATTCAATATGGACTACATTCTTTTTTGTTGAAACGCATCCCGATTCGTCAATAGCAGACCGCAAAAGATGATTTTTGGGTAGTTTACAAACGTACCATCGCGATTCTTTGAATTGATGAGGCTGTAACTAAAATACCTATGCCTCAACTACTTCGGTGGAATGATCTATCCATCTACTAATGTCATATTTTGAGAAAATCTTTGATTCAAAGGTATGCGATGATTTGGCTATGATATTAGCTCTCATTCATCGATGTAACTGAGTTTTGTGGGAAAACTTTTTCTGGCTATTGTTTACGAAATTCATGAATTACCTTGTGCGAAACGGAGAATTTAGCAATGAGTTAACGAAGTTAAAAAGAAGACAAATCGAATCCCGTTTGGTTTGTGAGTGTGCGTTGATTCGGACAAATTTTATAAAGCTTCAAAGCTCATAAAGTTATCGCGCCACTGGCTCTCAAAATGGTCATTTTTTGATGTCATACTCAGGAGACGCGAAGTACAGGGTTGGGACCTCGTGCTCTTTTTCCTCCATCACAGAAAGGATATAACTGCACTGTTTTGAGTTGCAATTGTCGATCGGTATTTCTGTGAGGAGCTGAGGAGAAATATTTGAATCCTGATGGCGAGCTAAATAAGCCCCTAAATGTGATGGTATCGCGATTTTCTAGATTTGCTACATAGTATACGGCTGAAATATGAACTGAGAATAACACCACAGTGTATTCTAGAAATTGAAATGAGACTCATAGCTCTTGACTTGATTTTGGAAATTTATATCGAATTTCGGAGAAGTCGATGATGAAATTCATCTTGAAGTCAAATCAGGCAAAATATAATCCGTATCGATCGTCTAGACAATGTTTTGAATCGAATATATTCGATTGAAGTTGATCCACGAATGTTTCAAGTGTGAAATTCCGTACATGTCGTTCTGAACCAGATACCTTGGCTTGGAAGAGAGTGGCACGACTTTTTTCACATGTTTCCGAGGTCTAAGAATCACATGAAAGCCATTCCAAATGTGTGCGTTGAGAGAATTTTTTTTTATTTCAGAGGGTCAATAGTTAAAAGTTCCATGGAAACCCTCAGATATCAGCACCTGCACCATCATCGACAAGGAGACAAATATAATCCGACGGGGATACACAGCTCCTGTCACAATTCAAGGAATATCCGTCATAGACAAATCGAATAAGGCTGCACCGATTCTTGCAGATTTTCCTGAGATCACAGGAGGTCCGCGGGATATCAAACCGCGTGTTGAAGCCAAAACGCTCCACCACATAATCACTGTAGGACCGCCTATTGCTGCTAAGCCAAGACGCCCCCATCAAAGGAGCTGAAGATAGCTCAAGAACTATTCAAGCCGATGATGGAAGACGGTGTCGCACGCAGATTAAAAAGCCAGTGTGCCAGTCCACGGCATATGGCCCGAAAAGCCAATGGCGAATGGCGTCCGTGTGGTAATTACAGGGGCATGAATGCCCAGACTGTCCCAGACAAATATCCAGTGAAAAACTTCCTGGATTTGAGCAGAGTAGTTCGAGGTGATCGCATTTTTTCCAAACTTGACTTAAGAAAAGCATTTAATCAGAGAGACAGTGAACCGGAGGACATACGAAAAGCAGCGGTGATGATTTTATTTGGTTTATTTGAATTTTTGAAAATGATGTTCGGAATGATGAATGCTACACCAACTTTTCAAAGACATATGGATGAAGTGTTTCTTGATTCAGAAGATGACATTTTTTGCAGTATTGACGATGTCTTAGTGGCATCAAAAGACGAAGAGTCACATGGAAAACTCTTGAGAATAGTTTTTGAAAAGTTACGTGACTATGGGTTGTGGATCAATTCTGACAAATGTGTTTTCTTCGTTCAGGAAATAGACTTCTGGGGCCATCATGTATCAGAGGAAGGAGTAGAACCATTGGAAGATAAGGTGAAGGCTATTCTTGAATTTGAGAAACAAAAACCTTATCAGATATCAACAGGTTCATGGAAGTAATCAATTACTATCGGCGGTTTGTCAAAGACGCTGCTACTGCCCAGTCTCCTCCATACAAGCTGCTCCAGGGAGTCAAGAAAAAAGACAACCGTCCTGTACCATGGGATGGAGAAACAATCGCAGCTTTCGAAAAATGCAAGCAAAATCTTGCAAATGCAACGCTGTTAGCTCATCAAGACCCGGAAGCACCTTTGCGCATATCTTCAGACGCATCTGCCATGGCTATGGTAGCAGTGCTGGAGCAAAAGGTCAATGATGAATAACAACCTCTTGGATTTTTCTCAAAAAAATTCAACAAAGCGGAACAAAATTACAGCACATATGACCATGAGTTAGCTGGTGTGTACTATGCTGTAAGATTTTCCAAAGGAATAATTAAAGGTTATGAAGTACAACTGCGTGTGCACCAAAAGCCATAGACATAGAAAGATATAGACTGCGGATCAGGATTGGGAGAGTAGGACGTCGAGATTGCATACGTGCTAGTGAGAGAGCATGACGTGAGAGTCACGCCGCTCCATAAGAAAGTATTGCCTCTTGCGCATCCGTCTCACTCGCACGAAGTCCCACGGCAATAACCCGCGACTCGCAGTCGATACCTTCTTATGTCTATGCCAAAAGCCAATCACTTATGCATTCGTGCAGAAAGCTGACAAGGCTTCACCGCGGCAACAGAGGCACCTCAGTTTCATCAGCGAATTCTGCACTGACGTCAGATACGTGAAAAGTGAGGATAATGAGGTGGCAGATGCTCTATCACGTGCAGCAGTGGACGCTATCAGGAAGCCCTCAATCATAGACTTCAGCCAATTGTCCCAAGCTCAGAACGATGATGAGGAGTTGCAGCATCTTCTTCAAAACAAAGATAACACATCGCTCAAGCTGCATAAACTAAGCTATGGTCCGGATCATCGAGGTATCTATTGTGACGTGAGTACAGAAGATATTCGACCTTACGTACCCGTTGTTTCCAGAAAAAAAGTATTTGATGCACTGCACGGACTAGCACATCCTGGCCCTAAACCTTCTGTTAAAATCATCTGCCAACGGTATGTCTGGCCCAGTATGAACAAGCGGATAACCAAATGGACCAAAGAATGTGTGCCATGCCAACGTTCCAAAACCGCACGCCACAACGTGCTCCAACCAAAGGCATTCAAAGAACCAGATCAGCGCTTCGATCATGTACACATAGACATTGTTGGACCTCTACCTAGATCTCAAGGGTATGAGTACTGTTTGACAATGATTGATCGTTTCACGCGCTAGCCAGAAGCAATTCCAATCAAAGATATCACAGCACAAACAGTTGCAGATACATTCTACCTGCATTGGGTATCGCGATATGGAACTCCAAAAGTCATTACGCATGATCAAGGTTCACAATTTTAATCAGCTCTCTTTGCAGTACTGGCAAAAATGATAGTGAATGACAGAAAACACACGACTCCATATCATCCTGCTGCCAATGGAATGATTGAGCGCTGGCATCGCCTATGGATCCTCAATCGTTTTTGGAGCCACTCCGACTTCATATGCGAGAGGTACGTCCAGTTTCAGCTGCGCATCACTGCAGAAGAAAAGTCTTCTGGTACAAAGACCTATATACTTGCTCACACGTTTTCATGCAAAAAAGAGCAAAGAACACTTCATTGGATCAGCCGTATGCAGGA
The DNA here is from genome assembly GCA_029851415.1 of Eretmocerus hayati. Taxonomy (NCBI): domain Eukaryota; kingdom Metazoa; phylum Arthropoda; class Insecta; order Hymenoptera; family Aphelinidae; genus Eretmocerus; species Eretmocerus hayati. The sequence continues at coordinate 49,809,060 of CM056744.1, forward strand.
CCATTCAAAGTCATACGCAGAATAGACGACAGAGTTTTTGTAATTGACGTCCAAGGTCGTAAAGTAACCATCATCGTTGAGCGTCTAAAATCAGCACACATAACTTTTCCAGAGCTAGAGCAATCAAACTCTACACCATTCTCAAATGATCACAGTTATGCTATAGCTCCGTTGACGTCCAATATGTAACAAACTCAGCCATCAATCTGCGGTATCAACGAATGCTCGGAATCCTGCAACGAGCAATTCATCTTCATCAGTTCCTGTTCCAGCTCCTGTTTCCAGCGACGCTACACGTAGCGCTCCTCTACGCACATGCGAGAATAAGAAGAAGAAATTGTCGCTTAGGTGAAAAGGAGCTGTTGCAAATAAGGCCAAATCTGCTCCAGAGAATTGGGACTCCAGGTTGCACTGAAATGCATGTTTTGGGTGTCTGAATATGCATATGAATTTTTTCCGCGTCAAACCAAAGCGTCTCCCAGTAGTGGGCAAAAAGGTGTCCCATTTAAAATACACGTGGAACGCACTTTCTAGCGTCCCTCTCAAAATTGGCCCAATGGACTATAACGGCTCCAATGAGGATTTGTTCTTGAACAGAAAATACAACTTTTAGGGGTTTTTTCATGGACGGGAAAAGATGTGCTGGTACCGAAAAACCACTTGAGAGATGGAAAATGCGGATCTTTCACGCTGAAACCGAGGAATACTCGAACGGAGTGGGATTAATCGAAAAGTTGCAGAGGACCAAAGTTGTAGATTATGTTCTAAGCTTCCATTTGGCATCGGTTTTTTATGCATGTATTGGTTGGGGGTTCCCAAAAAACGACCAAAAGTCGTAAAAAACCGTATTTATTGGATTTCTTGGCGATCTCGGGGTGAAAATGGACTGACAAACTATCATATCTTGTAGATCTCATCAAAATACACATTTTTGGTTCTCATAATTTTTTCGAAAAAACGCACCAGATTCGAGTTTATAGCGAAAAAGTGCCGGAAATAGGCACTCTCCAACGTTCTCACGCAAAATACTCGAAAAACGCAAATGGAAACCCTATATAATAACTGCGTGAGAAGTTGTTTTTTTCCGTGTACTTCAAAATGAAAAAAAAATTCATAGCGTTCCGATGTTCCTGCTTCGAGGAATATGCAATTTTATGCCAGATAACAAGTTTGAGTGGATAAATTCATGGTTCCAGCATGCTATATGCAATTCTACGTCAATGAGTCATACAACTACATCAATCGGACATGCAAAATCACCAATTTTCATCCACGATCATCATCGGAGCTATATAAGGTTATGATAAGGATCGAATCTTTGAACACCAGGATTGTTGTCTTTCTCAAAACTTTTTCCAACTATGAGAATATTGTAGTGTACGAGACTACGAAAATAACCATTCATGAGAACTCATACTCTATGGCTTGGATTGATATCACAAGTTGATGTCGAAAATTTTCGAACTAGTGAAATCTACTTAATCAGCCGTGACAGTAGTCCGCCTGTCAAGCTAGACGACGAGATTACTAGTAGAACGAGTTTTCTGAGTAAGATGACAACGGAAGTTATTCGTTCTTCACGTTTTATACCAAAACTCGTGTGTCAGTCAGTTCACCTGTTCATAATAGCTATAGTTTTCTTTGATATCACATATTTGACTTTGAGTTTCAATCTGACTCAGAGTCATCTTCATCTGTAGCCACTGATTCAAAAACTCCATGCTCAGCCAGGAACTCTTCATTCGTTTGCTCATGGTCGACATTGCTGACGAAGGAATCATAGTTCCGGCTTAATCTCTCCCTGCAATTCTCCTGGTATCGTTCATAACCGAGATACCATAATACTGAAGCGATGTGAGCACAGCAACCAACCGTTCTTCCGCCTGTCCTGCATTGACAGTACCAACCGTTGATGGATTTTTCATCTTCATCATATCTTATCCAAAGAGAGTACACTTTCGAGGATGTGTGGCGTGACTGCATCTTGATCCGTATGATGTTTCTTTCATCGTTATGATAGAATAGGGAATAAATCCCTCCATCATCACGGTGCTCGTCAGTGTATGATCTTGCTTGCTTCAGCTGTGAACCAAAATAATGATCAATCACCTCGTTGAAGAGATATCAAGGGCATTCAGGTCACCCTGACTTCGAAAAGTACTGCCTTGTCACAATAATTGTTTGGATTGATGAACATGAATTAAAACAGTCATTCGAGAGTGCTAGGAATTCTTTCATCTTCTACGCAGTTTTATGGGAGTACTTCGGAAGTATTATCACTAGATCGAGTACTTCGCACACTTTAGGCCAACTACTTATACGTGAGTAATATTTGTTGGGGGTAATACCTGGTAGATGCCAAGCGTTAATTCTTGCAGGTCATCCAGGGATAGGCGAGGGAAATCAGTGAGCGATAAATCGCTGATCTCCTCCCATACTGCTCTCACAGTTGCCAACTTCTTTTCCTTCACAATATTTTCCAACTCATTCATTTGACTCTGGCGCTGAAGTATTTTCTCAGCTTTCATTCCATCAGCAGATGTATCGAATACTCGTGGTGGTCGGAATGCATTACAGAGGTAGATGTGAATCGGGGATTCACATCTACCAACGTACGAATTCACACAATATCAACAGATTTTGGCAGCTGCGACTTCCGGGGAACCCATGTGCGTGCAATCTTGCCAGTGTTGGGCCTTGACAAATGAGGAATTCCAATAGCACCGGAGAATTTTGATGGATGTGCCTAGTTTCCGGGATATTCTAGGGCTCTGAACGGTGATCGTGGATGAAAATTGGTGATTTTGCATGTCCGATTGATGTAGTTGTATGACTCATTGACGTAGAATTGCATATAGCATGCTGGAACCATGAATTTATCCACTCAAACTTGTTATCTGGCATAAAAATGCATATTCCTCGAAGCAGGAACATCGGAACGCTATGAATTTTTTTTTCATTTTAAAGTACACAAAAAAGGGCAACTTTTCACACAATTATTATATAGGGTTTTCATTTGCGTTTTTCGAATATTTTGCGTGAGAATGTTGGAAAGTGCCTATTTTCGGCACTTTTTCGCTATAAACTCGAATCTGGTGCGTTTTTTCGAAAAAATTATGGGAACCAAAATGTGTATTTTGATGAGATCTACAAGATATGATAGTTTGTCAGTCCATTTTCACCCCGAGATCGCCAAGAAATCCAATAAATATGGTCTTTTACGACTTTTGGTCGTTTTTTGGGAACCCCCAACCAATACATGCATAAAAAACCGATGCCAAATGGAAGCTTAGAACATAATCTACAACTTTGGTCCTCTGCAACTTTTCGATTAATCCCACTCCGTTCGAGTATTTCCCGGTTTTAGCGTGAAAGATCCGCATTTTCCATCTCTCAAGTGGTTTTTCGGTACCAGCACATCATTTCCCGTCCATGAAAGAACCCCTAAAAGTTGTATTTTCTGTTCAAGAACAAATCCTCATTGGAGCCGTTATAGTCCATTGGGCCAATTTTGAGAGGGACGCTAGAAAGTGCGTTCCACGTGTATTTTAAATGGGACACCTTTTTGCCCACTACTGGGAGACGCTTTGGTTTGACGCGGAAAAAATTCATATGCATATTCAGACACCCAAAACACGCATTTCAGTGCAACCTGGAGTCCCAATTCTCTGGAGCAGATTTGGCCTTATTTGCAACAGCTCCATTCATCATTCAAGTGAATTTCGATGCAATAGTGTGAAGTGAATCCCCATGTAATAGTGTGAATTGGTGCTCAGTGAAGAACCTGTAAAATAGAGACTATAAGCAAATCATTTCATGACAAAAATCCAAAGGAAAGTTAAAGTTCATAACCTATAAAATTCGTAGGCAATTCGAATTTCTTCCTTACCAAATTTTCAATCTAGCAAGTACAAAGTCATTTTAGAGTTTTAAGGTGCTATAGCACAACCAAATACCTCAATGGTCAAACTGGTGGAAATTGATTATTTTCCAATGAAAAGATCATTTTCAAACCTGAAGTTACCAGTTTGAGAAGCATCCACCACGTACTTTAACGTGGCGTATCTTTTTAGTTCAGTATTTCCAAAGAAATTACAGCTGAAAAACTATAGTCGTGGAACCGAATAAAGTCCCTGACCAAATATTCCTAACGAAGAGTATGTTTTGTTCAGTGGAGATCAACAGATCTTCAGCAAGTCATGTGAAAAATCAACAAAGAAAGCGTAAAATCGATTTTGTGCCTGTAAATGTTGTTAAAAAAATTTTCTTCAATCTTGACAGAACGCTTGACAATGTTCGAAATATTTTCTATAAAATATTTCCCCCATTGCCTTCACTGGGGGGGGGGGCTGTGTGGGGCGCGGCTCCTCCGTTCCCCTCACTCCGTGGCTCTCCCTCCTTACTCCGTGCTTGGCGCTAAAAGTGAGTCTTGTGCGCACGCTCGGAGGTCGTCTGCTTTGCTTACCTGCTGTCTGCTACGCCGCCCCGCACGATGAGCGATAACACCTGCTGCGTCTGCAAGGGCGTTTTAAGATCAGGTAGCAGAGAATGCGGCACCTGTAGGAAATCAGCTCATGTCAAATGCTCAAAGACATCACGAGGTGCAGTGACATGCGAGCGGTGCCTGCAGGTAAGCGGAACACCGAGTGTAAAATCATCCTCGAGTGCGTCCAAGCAGACGACTCTGACCACCCCCTCGAGCATTCAGCCATCCAGAGAGAGAGAGAAGGAAGATGCAAGCTCACGAAGTCGTGTGAGTAGTCAGCTTGCCCCACACACACAGTTAAGTTCACGCAAGTCGTCAGTGAAGTCTCCCCCCGCATCGCTGACCACCACCACCGGCCGCAGCGCAAAGCTCCCCACCAACAGTGGCTCCCTTCCACCTGAGAGCCCACAGCTCACGCTTGCGGGGCATAGACTGCCGACTGCTGCTTCGAATGAGTCTCGCAGCGTCCTCACTCGCCAGTCGAGCACACTAGAGCCCGCGAACACTCAAAATGGGCAGGATGATACGCGGACCACCTCTGCCTCTCAGTCATCGCTCTCGCCACCGCTAGAGCAAAGAACTGAGACGTTGCAGAGCAACATCACCAACTCAGCACCAGGAACGACGTCATCAACATCGACGCAGTCAACTTCTTCTGACACCAAGTGGGTGCTGATAGCGCAGACTACTCTGGACCTTTTTTACCGTCAGTACGAAATGCTCCAGAATCAGCTCGACGAGATAAGAACTCTCGTGAGCCGACAGGGTAATGCCTTTATGTCTCCACCTCCCACCCCAGCAGTGAACGAGGTGGATGACCGACTCTTGGCACGCATGTCATCTCTCGAGCACCTTATTGAGAGGCAGAACTCCAGGCTGGAGGAGCTATGCTCAGATCGTCAGCTTCTTCTGGAGCAAAATTCTACTATGAAAGGCCAGATTTCCAGCCTGACCGATTTATTAACAGGTAGCCAGAGTAGTCTGCGAAACAATAGAATTATTATTGATGAGAATAGTAATGCCGAATCGACACATCAATCCTCTCCTTCCATAATTCCACCCACAACAGGAATATCCCCCCAACCACAGGGTGGTAGGCGGGGGCAGGGACCTATCAGTGATGGTCTTGAGCCCTGTAAACTGATAATTAATGGTGCTTTAACGAAAGACTCTGTGGCCTCGCCGACAGTGATACGTAATATCTCGTTCGCAGTGCTCAAGACCATCTTTCCACGTCTGGAGAGAGAAGACATTGCTGATGTTTCTGTTCTGCCACCAGCGCGTGTGTCTGGGGGGACACCGAATAGTAAATCCGATTCATCTTCAAATCCCTCTGCTGCCGATTCACGCACACCTCCATCATGCGTGGTCCAACTCTCCAGCAGTCGTTTAGTTAAGGAGGTGGTTCAGGCCAAACGCTCAATCACCCATAATTATTTCGCGGCGAATAACATCCAGCCGGATTTTGCTTGACCCCGATACCAAAGCTCATGTGCCAGATCGTAAGATCTACGTAAACGAAATGCTCCCCCGTGAAAAATACAAAGAATATATACGCTTGAGGTCCGTCGCACGTGGGTTGGGCTTGAAATACGTCTGGCACAGCGGCGGACGTTTCTGGGTTAGGCGAAAAAATGGTGAGCGAGCACATACGTTTGAATCTCTCGCGGATCTGCAGGTCATTCAAACGGCCTGTCGAAGTGTTCGAAAACCCACTAGTGCGTCCTCAAACAACACCCAGGGATGCACCTCCTCTCCGGAGCAGAGTGGTATTTCGGCAGCAGATCCAGTGAGAACTCCTTGACTGAATATAGCTGCTGAGGAGCGACGAGGGAGTGGTGGTTTCTTGAAAGCGGGGTTTATCAACCTCAACTCCTTAACAGATAAGATTGAGCATCTGCGCTTGCTCGTAGCTAACGACCCTTCCTACCATCTTTTTGGGGTGGCTGAGTCAAAGCTAGATGAGCATGTGGATGACAGTCTCGTTCAGATCCCGGGCTTTTCATTGTTGAGACAAGATCGAAACAGAGAGGGCGGTGGGATTGCCTTGTATGTACGCAATGATTTCAAAGTAGAGAAACTTGTTTCATCTAACACTTTTGGTCCGGGGAAACCTGGTGTGCCTGAATTCCTTTTCTGTAGCGTGCAGCAGGGCAATTCCCCTCTAATATTAGTCGGAGTGATCTACAGGCCTCCGAAAATCGCCATGCAGAAGGACGATGGGTTATTTGGCTCATTGCGCCGACTGTGTGGTGATTACAGCCATAAAATTATAATGGGGGATCTGAATGCAGACATGTTGGACGCTGCTCACCCTGACACCAAAACACTGACTGCACTGACAGAAGAACTTGCCTTGCAGATAGTGCAGCATGGCCCGACTCACCAACACACCCCAAATGTATCGCACACATGGATTGATCATATTTACGTAGATGACAATGACATCATTACTGACTTTCAAAATAGACTCCTGCCCAGTTTCGGCAGGCACTCGGTCATAGACGTCACCATCAACGTCTTTACTCCCACTCCGCCAAAAAATACCTTCACTTATAGGGATTTTCGTAACATCACTCCGGAGATGCTGAATGACCGTCTGCTTCGCTGCGACTGGACAGCTCTTGAAAATGCTGAAATCAGTTTGGAAGACGCAATTCACTGCTTAAATGAGAACTTGAAGACTGTTATAGATGAATTAGCGCCGGAGAAAACTATCAACCCGCGAAAAAATGATGCTCCTTGGATTGGTCCTGAGTTGAAGGTACTCATGAATAAGCGAGATGCGACGCGCAGGCGCTGGGAGCGGAATCAACGCAACCAGCGAAAGTGTCCTGAGCTTCAAAGTGAGTACTTCCGGCTTAGCGAAGAGGTCGACCTGCGCATGGAACAAGAGCGTAACTCCTTCCTTCAAAACCATCTCTCAGACGCTCTTGATCAACATAAGAACATTTGGAAGGACATGCGCAACCTCGGCCTCCTGCCTAAAAGCAAAGAGGAGGAACTTCATGGTTTCACACCGGATGAGTTGAACGCTCACTTTGCGGGAGTTTCCGTCTCGCCTCACGAAAATATAGAGGAAGCAATGGACGATATAAATTCGGCCTCAGAGGAGGGGTTTAAGTTCAAGCCCACAAATTACAGTGATGTAGTCCTTGCTATTAAACATTTCTCTTCACAGGCCCGTGGGGCGGACGGGATACCCCAAAGCGTGATCGCGAAGGCTCTTCCGGCTATTGGTGATCTTATTGTACATATTTTTAACTCCTCTTTTGCTCATAGTGCATTTCCTGAGGCTTGGAAGCAGGCACAGCTAATTGCATTAAAAAAGACCACCGCTCCATCAACGGTCTCGGACTTCCGTCCTATAGCGCTGCTTTGCTTCCTTGCCAAAGTTTTGGAAAAAATCGCACACGACCAAATCACGGAGTTTTTGAAGTCTGAGAAATTATTAGATCGCTTCCAGACTGGTTTCAGACAACATCATAGCACCCAGACAGCTTTACTAAAGTTGACCGATGACATCCGAGTAGGTATTGACAAGAAAAAGATCACCTTGCTCCTGCTTTTTGACTTCAGTAAAGCCTTTGACACAATATCACCATCAAAGCTGTTGAGCAAACTTCGAAATCTAGGCTTTTCGAGATCGGCACTCCTGTGGATAAAATCATACTTACAAGGCCGCACCCAAAAAGTTACTTCAAAATCTGGTAGTTCTGATTGGCTCAAAACCAATCTGGGTGTTCCACAGGGTTCCGTTCTTGGGCCTTTACTCTTCAGTTTATATGTCAATGATTTACCTGGTTTGCTTGACGGGAAGTCAGTACATCATCTTTTTTATGCGGATGACCTACAAATTTATCTCCAAGTCGAGAAATCTAAGATCAGAGAGGGCATTGCTCAGCTGGGAGAAATAGGACGACTTGTTGCTGAGTGGGCCAGAAGTTCCGGCCTGTGTCTCAACGCTGGCAAGAGCAAGGCAATCTACTTCAGTTCTGAGAGGAATATCAAAGATCTGAAGAGAATGGACTTGTCAGGGGTTGAGATACAGGAAGGAAAGTTCATCCCGTTCAGTGATACGGTCGTGAGCCTTGGTGTTACACTTGACAGTGAACTGACGTGGAAACCGCACATCGACCAAGTAACTAAGAAAGTCAACAGAGCCCTCTATGGATTGCGGTTTTTTAGGGCATGTATCACCAGACCTCTCCGAGTTCGCCTAGTTGAGTCCCTGGTTCAACCGCATATAGACTATTGCACGGTCGTGTACCTCGACGCCACGGACGAACAGCGGCAACGGATACAACGACTAAGCAATTCATGTGTGAGGTACATTTTTGATCTTAGGAGAGACGAGCACATCACCCCGTTTAGGGAGCGTTTGGGTTGGTTACGTACTGATTCGCGGAGAATGTACTTCACAGCTCTGTTAATGCACAAGATCATGCATTTAGGAGAGCCTGGCTACCTAGCTGCGATGTTCACCAGGTACCAATCTGAACGCCCCGCACGCGGTGATGCAGAAGAGCGGGTACTCAAAGTTCCCAATATGAGACTTGAATATGGAAGAAGATCTTTCCAGGTTCAATGTGCTCATTTGTGGAACTTTCTCCCTCCGGGCTTTCGGCAGCTGGGGAAAATGTCATTATTTAAAGAGGCTATGAAGGATTTTTTGCTCACACAGTCTCCCCAGAGGATTGATGTGGAGAAGAAGCATTACTTCAATCTCTAAACTTTGAAAGGCTTGGGCTGACTTGTTGCTTGATTCGTTCATCTAGAATAAAATTATAAGTATACGTGTGACCCTTCGTCAATTGACTGAACTTTTCTGTAATATGACTGTGAGCCCTGCCATTTCTTTTTATATTTTTATATTCTTATATTATTCTATGAAGTTTGTGAATCTCCTGAGTGCTACCTGACTAGTCACAAATTGTGATATACTTAAGATTTGTCCTTGACCAAATGACTTCATTATTTTTATTAATGTGCACTATTGATCTGTGATATATATTACCATATGTAACTGATTATTTTTCTTTTTTGTCTTCGGACGAATAAACGGGCATCAATCAATCAATCAATCAATCAATCCTTACGCGCCTTCTCCCCGCATCTCCCATGCATGCGCCGGCTCGCTGCGTCGAGTATTAGATCTTCCTGGCCCTCGGCCATGTACACATATATTTGAATACATAGTTTTACTCAAAACTATGGTGTACATGACCTCATTCTACACCCAAATCACCAGTCACAAGTGACAGATTAAATTACTGTGGAGCCCATAGAGCCCATAAGCTCATTCTAAGTGTCGCCATCTACACTTAGAATAAGTTACTAGTATGAGCCCGCCTGATAACCCAAGAGAGTACTACATCCTTTTAATTGGTTATACGACACAGTTATTAGTGTACCTGTGTACTATCTCAATTCTACTCATGCATGGCACCGTGCGCAGAGAGAACGCATATTCGTCAATTAGAAAACGTGATAATGAATCGTGAGCCTCTGGAAAGAATTGAAACTGTCAAATTTGCTTGCCACTAAAAGAAAAATGGCCGAACTTCTTAGATTTTCCAATGGCCACTCACCAGAGATTATATGTTCGTCAATCTCGCTAGTCAAAAGTGACAGGCTCTCCATCCGCACGATCGTGGATATATTTTTCCAACGGATTTTTGAGTGAATTCCAGTGGTTTCTATAATCGTTTCATACTGTTACTTCGTATATTCCACATATTGAGTCAACTTGCTAGGCTTCTTACATGAATCTGTTTAGTGAAGATGATGTGTGGATTTTTTACTTACTCACGGATCCACATATGTATACGTAACGCCCCCTTTTCCCATAAGCCCAAGGTCTCGGTATTCGCGGTTTCGGTATTCGCGGCATTTTCTCTATACGCATTATCCGCGAGTAGCGAGGGTTGTCTGTATTCTGACCATCATCATATTTTAGCGCGATGAAGATCATATCATGACGATCGAAACGTCGCATTCATGTGCCCTCATCATTCTAGCAGAGAGGACCAATGAAATCACCTAATAATTTATTAGGGACATTGATTCTCGTTGTTTAGACTAGTGACATGGAAAAGATGAAGTTCAACGCCTGAACGCGACCATTCATCATACCTCTGTTCCCTGGAGTCCGCAACATTTAGCGCCGAGCTTTCTCAATCCTGGGAACATGAGCATGAGAAATGATCAATCGCAGCCCCCAATCAACAATGGAGGATATTTTGTTCTCAGGATACTAAAGGAAGTGAGGATGGAATCAAGTCGAGGCAAAGAATTCAGTCACAAAATTGCAGTGGTGGCAGAGAGTGAGGTTCCAGCTGATCATCATGTCCTCAATAAAGACTCCAATGTATCTATGCCAGATGGAGGAAATCTCTCACTGAGCTGTCATGCAGTTCTACTTCTGAAGAAAATATGTTCTCCGAGCGAAAACATTCCTTTGGAGCCTTTGAAGACTTTGATAGCCATGTTCATCGACTGGTTCCATACAACTTTGTCCTCATACACAAGTAGGTTATCACATGGAACTATCCTATTCAATCTTAATCCATTCAGCCATTCAAGAAATTCCAGTTGTCTCTACGTATTCAATCGAATGTGCCTTGCATATGATAGAAGAGCCAAAATTATTGCAATGGTGGACACTATTCCATTGAAGACGGCACAGGGACCCCTATTGGTTTCAGGAATAACGAAAGCAAGAGACAACTGCGTGTCTGCTGCATCAGAGATTTCATTGAGGAATCATCGAGAGGGTCGGGCGGGAGCATAGGGAAGTAAAATGTCATACCAAATAGTCGGAGATCGGGAAATCAAGGACTCGATCGGTCGAACGACCAAGATTCCCAATATCTGCACACTGAATGACCGGGATTCTTAAAATCAAGATCCTAAGTATGAGCGATATAACAAATCAATACTTACAGAATAGTTCTCCAGTAAGTCAATATCCCAAAAGTTGATATCCCAAAAGTGAGCTATTACACGCGACGAGACAACGAAAGCATAATCAGGTGCCTAAACGGAAGTACCATGATCTCTCAGTAGGGGCGTTAGTTACACGAGCAAATAGAGTAGCATTCTTGTATATGTAATAGAGTAGCTATTCTTAGCGCGCGATAGATATGATGTAGCTTCAAGTTTCATTCTCAAAGGAGTATATGACGCAGCGAACATGGTAACCTGGCTGGGGTGATATCGATGGGGAGGAGAGTTCGCGCACAAGTTTAATACTCCACATACTGATGAGACGACTCACGCGATCGCGAGCGCACTAATGAGTGGATGAACAATCTCATGGAAGATTCAAATATTATACGTGTGTCGGGAATTGTGCGAGGGCGTGGATGTTCTACCCCGCGAGCTACAGCTGCATGGACAGTGTTTAGGTCTTTGGGGCGGGAGAACGCATCATTGGAGGCACGGAGGAAGAAGGCTATGGACGGAAAAACATGATTTCATGAGAACACATGTAATAAACGCATGACTGTTAACAGAATCCGGGTGACGACTAACATTCTCTTAGCACCGGGAAATATTGTTGCACACTTTTTCAATGCACAAAATGTGCATCGCAAATGGTCGAAGGACATTTTCTTGATACAAGGTGCGAGAAAATGTACGTTGCTTACAGCTCGTAGACGTCTACTCAGGCTGCTTCTCCACGGTGGCAATCCGTCGCTGCGACGCCGCACAGTGGGGAAAAAATGGTCGGAACGGCACAATTATGCGTTACTATTAAATAAGCGATTTCGGAATGTTGCAAAAATGAAAATTGTAGCTTTTTTGATGCAGAATCCGAATCCTTTTCCCTCGAATATCGTCCGGAAGTCGTATGACGACGGCATCCATTAAAACACGAAAATCGCTCAAAAACACAGTATTAGTGGTTTAACTCGAAGGGGAAGCAAATTACGTCGATTTTTATGGGGAACAAAGTTGTTGCATTCTTCAGATCAAATTTTTTGGTGCCCCCAGTTTTTCAAAAAATCGTGATTTTTTAGGTTTTTTTGGGGTCTTAGGGGCTTTTTCGTCGAAACTTGGAATTTGTGACCACGCCAATCGGAAGAGCATGAAATTTTACGTCGAAATACGTGGTTCAAAAAAATTTCAAAATCTTATCCCATTCGCACTACAACGGTAAAATCATGAGCTAGCCCGGAAAACGCACCAGAGTCCTGGAAAAGCTCATAAAACTCGAAGGGGGAGCGATTTACGTTGATAATGATGAGAAACAAAGTTGTTGCATTTTTCAAAACGAATTTTTTGGTGCCCACAGTTTTTGGAAAAATCGTGATTTTTCAGGTTCTTTGGGTTTTCAGGGGCTTATTCGTCAAAATTTGGAATTTTCTACCACGCCAATTGAAAGAGCAGGACATAATACGTTGAAACATGTTGTTCAAGAGAATTTCAAAATTTAATGTTACGATCACTACAACAGTGAATAACACTGATGAGACGATTAAGTCCTTCATCGCACAGGAATTTGGACGAATCTTTTCTCGATGAAAACGTCAATCGCACTCAACAATGGTCTATGACTCGATCCGGTTGAGCGAGTTATTGGGTAATGTGTCCGATACGATACTGAGGTGTCTCTAACTCCTACCTCAAACCCGTTAGAAATGAACTCACAAGGCGAGCACCAGATCTGCGGAATACGGATCTTGATGGAACTTTGGGGGCCACCTAATTTTGGTGAGAAATGAAGGTAGCTCCTAGGGTTGGATCCAATCGGCATCCCCGCGAGATACATCTATGGATATTAGCATTGCCCATACAGGCCCATGTTCAAATGACATATGGATATACTGGCAATGCTGATATCCATAGCTCATATCCATGCCAGTATATCCATATATGTATTATTTGAACATGGGCCTCTATGGGCAATGTGAATATCCATAGCTCCATCTCGAAACAAGAGGCCCATTGGATTCAACTCTTGGAGATACCTTCATTTCTCACCAGAATTAGGTGACTTTCAGAGTTCCATCAAGATCCGTGTTTCGCAGATCTGGTGCTCTCTTTTTAGTCCACTTTCATTCTGAAACACTCAAATATCGTTATGAATTCTTACAAACATACTCCAGATGAATGGTAATAAGGTGCAACTAGTCGGTCGGCACTAAGAGGAGAGAGCCTAGAAAGTTGTTCCATCGAAAACAATTCATTTTCCGAGGAGAACCGCGAATTGTATGGAACTAAGTTTGGATGTTTGGGAGCCAGTCGGAATACACAGTTTGACTTGTAATTTCGTTACACAAAATCAGGGATATGATGAAGATTCTGGATCATATTGATAGAACCAAATAGCTCTTCCAAATCATGTTCTTCGAGTAGCATACTAATCTCGTAGTGTTCTTTTATTTACACGGTTAGAATATTAGTTGGCTCCAAAGTTCGGAGATAATGACGCTCATTCCTTCGAGATTATTGACATATAAGTCAGATGTTATGCTTTTCTCACACAACCTCAGGGATGAGATGATGTAATTGATTCAAGAATTCTGTAGAATACCTCTTCCAAGGTATGTTCTTGGAGTGATAGACTGCGATTTGTGCAACCTTGATCGTAAAACGATTGGCTGTTGAATATCAAAATGATTTGATATCTCTAAAACTGCGAGATGCATAGTTTCAATTTTGATTTTGTAACACGACCTCGAAAACGTCCAAATATAATTCCTCTATGGATATTACCAAAGCGCACCTCAAAATTACGTCTAGAACTACATGTGGTATGAGAAGATCACGAGAAAATTGCACGCATGGAAATATAGGCTGATGTAGAACTCTCTGAGTCGAGTTGAACAATTTTGCGAATGAATATTTCAACGTATTATGTTCTGTTCTTTCGATTGGGCGTGGCAGAAAATTCCAAATTTTGACGAATAAGCCCCAAGAAACCCAAAAAACCTAAAAAATCACGATTTTTCCGAAAACTGTGGGCACCAAAAAATTCGTTTTGAAAAATGCAACTCCTTTGTTTCCCATCATTATCAACGTAAATCGCTCCCTCTTCGAGTTTTATGAGCTTCTCCAGGCCTCTGGTGCATTTCCCGGGCTAGCTCATGATTTTAACGTTGTAGTGCAGATGGGATAAAATTTTGAAATTTTTTTGAACCACGTGTTTCGACGTAAACTTTCATGCACTTTCGATTGGCGTGGTCACAAATTCCAGATTTCGACGACGAAGCCTCTGAAAACCAGAAAAACCTAAAAAATCACGATTTTTTCAAAAACTGGGAGCACCAAAGAATTTTTTTCGAAAAATTCAACAACTTTGTTCTCCATCATCATCAACGTGAATCGCTCCCCCTTCGAGTTTTATGAGCTTTTCCAGGCTTCTGGTGCGTTTTCCGAGCTAGCTCATGATTCTACCGTTGTAGTGCGGATGGGATAAGATTTTGAAATTTTTTCGAACCACGTATTTCGACGTGAAATTTCATGCTCTTTCGATTGGCGTGGTCACAAATTCCGAATTTCGACGAAAAAGCCCCTAAAAGCCCAAAAAAACCTAAAAAATCACGATTTTTTGAAAAACTGGGGGCACCAAAAAATTTGATCTGAAAAATGCAACAACTTTGTTCCCCATAAAAATCGACGTAATTTGCTTCCCCTTCGAGTTAAACCACTAATACTGTGTTTTTGAGCGATTTTCGTGTTTTAATGGATGCCGTCGTCATACGACTTCCGGACGATATTCGAGGGAAAAGGATTCGGATTCTGCATCAAAAAAGCTACAATTTCCATTTTTGCAACATTCCGAAATCGCCCATTTAATAGTAACGCATAATTGTGCCGTCCGGTCAATTTTTCCCCCCACTGTGCGCCGCAAGATTGCTGCAATCGCAGTGCATGGAATTGAGAATCTTGTTTTACGGAGTTACCTAAGATGGAAGTTGAGTGACTTCGACAAATCTACTCATTGGATAATTTTCTCCCCTATCTTTTCGAGGGTGCTGAGCACGAGCATGGAATTTTTTGCTCTCAACAATAGTGAATACGCGTGAAAATCAACTCTGGCGTCGAATCGTTTCATCTCTGCTCCAAATGTGATCTCCCTACGTTTTTTCCACGTTCAGGTGGAAACCGAGTTTGCATTCGTATTCAGGAAACTCAAAAAGATGGAGGTAGGAATGAATACTCAACTCGTGGGTTTGCCGAAGTGACTCAATTTCTATATGAGGTTACTCCGACAAGCAAAAATTTGAGTTTCGCGTGCATGGAAATTGCAGCAGTTCATGGCATCGCAGTGACGAATCGCCGCACAATCGTCGTCCGATTCAAACTCTGTCCAAAAATCGCTTAAAAATTGGTTTCAAACTATGGGGATGAATTGAACGGCATTCTCTTTGTAATCGACAGGGCTAACAGATGTGTTCATCTGATTTTGTTTCAGACAGAGGGTTAGGGTCGGAGGGAGTGTTGAACGCGAAATGGGGTTGAAGATCAATATTTCGCCGGAATGAAACTCTCGCGTGGCGAGTCGGTAGTTCTACTGCCGATCTGCTATCACTCAAAGTACCTTTTTGGGGTAGATGACAGTATTTCAAACTCAACTCCAATCCTGAGAGTCATCGCGATCAGCTGTGAGATCGACTCTAAGCTGGGAGAAGGTGATGAATGCTGCAAATCAGTCGATTATACTGGATTCTGAGTTGAGAATGATTCTACTGCCAATTCTCAACCCTTTCAAAACATTCCTCCATCGATTCTCAGAATTTTGAGTCTGGGCACAGCTCTGAGAATTGCTGCGGGGAATTTTGAGACCGGTTCATATTCATTTTGTGGCGGGGATGTCTCTTCAGATCTCAAAAGACATTCGAAATGATCGATTTTAGCTCAGAATGATATATGCTGCCACAGTAAATACACTTTGGGTGCATTTCCACAGTGTTAAACAGAATTTTCGGACTGGGTTGGAGTCTGGGGATTACCGCAGAGGGATTTAAGATCAATATTCTTCTAGAGGAGGCTGTCCGCGCAGATTAATAGAGAAATCGTTATTCCTAGGTGGAAAGAGAGTGTCCTGCCGATCTATATTAACTTGGAGTACTCTTTGAGAGTGCAAGACAGTATTATGATTTTACCCTCATGTATGGGGATCAACGCAATGATCTCTGAGGTCGATTCAAAGCGGTGAAAAAGTGACGAGCCTCGATACTTAGTCGAAGATAGTGGATTCTGGGTCGAATACAATCCTACTGCCGATTCAAAACCCATGTAGACACATTCACCCATGGATTTTCAGAATTTTGAGTCTGAACACAGCTCTGAAAATTGTCGGGGGAGCATTTGAGATCGAATATGATCTATTTCGTGGCAGGATGTCTGTTCAGATTCGACGAACATCCGCGAATGATCGATTCCATCTCAGAATCCAATATGCTGCCAGGTTAGGAACACTTCGACTGTGATTCTAGGACAGAAAATTTCGAGCCTCATCTCGAGTATAAGAATTGCCGTAGCAGAATTCCAGATCAATCTTTGTCAAGAAGAAGCTGCAACATTGGTGATTGTTCGAGAAACGGTGAGTTTGTGAGTGCCGTAACCCCGAAATTTTGGTTTTTATTTCTGATAATTCAAGATAGAACTGTCTATTGATTTCCATCTAATATTCGAATTTCCGCGCGTCTCTGAGTCGGTACAGTAGCGATCTTTGCGCTTCCTGACTGACGCGCAGTGTAAATACCCGCACATGTGCGTGCAGATATAGATGTACTAACACATAGAAATTTTGGAAAATTCCACAACTTTCTATGAGGATTTTTTCATATAAAACTGTATGAAATGAGAAACTTTTTGATATCATCATGAAGCTAATCTTCCGAGCCTTCCAGTGTCTATAAGCTTTTTTCGGGAACAATTGATTTTCTAGTCTTGATTTATTTTGCAATCTCACTTTTGCGATAAAAAACGTACAATAACGTTTTATCTCAACTTTTGAATCGATTGTACTTCGTTAGATCTCTGAAAATTCAAATATACGTAGGGTTTTCTTTGATATTTGAGGATAATTGCAATATTAGGCACCTTGTATGTATTGTAAATAATATCCTTGTAAAATTGAGTTTTACAATTTTTGGCTCTTTTACGTGAAAAGTCATATGATGACATTGGAGTAATAAGTAAAAGTACCAAAAATTTTGATGAATTTTCTCTGATTCTCGAGCATAGATGAATAGCCACGTTTTTCTAGAACATTCCAGAGAATTATCTTTTTGTTCATTACGATAAAATGAAAACGATTCTGTTCGATTTATGCATTGAATTTAATTGATTTTGGGATACAGAATCCAATGGTGTGATTGGATCATGTAATTATCATTGATTGAAACCTGATTTTTCACGGGATATGTGTTTTTCGAACGTTCCATCGTCTATTAGAATATCTTCATACGATATAGATATGAGTCATTCCGGAGCATTTCGGCCAGAGGCGTCACCAGGAGGGTCCAGGAGATCCCAAAAAATTTTTTTCCATCAATACTATGTTTAAAAGGTACAAGAAAATTTTTTGGGATCTTTCCGAAGCCCTCCACGGGCCCTAGGGTCCACAGAAGGTCTATTTTACGCCCTTCTTTGGCCTACTCCTGGAAAATCATAGCTCCGGCTAGACTCAATCTTTTCTCACGTAATTGGACGCATTCTCTTTGTTGAGACTAGTACTTTTGAAGATAGAAGGGTCCGGGATCTATCATGCAGCCTAGTAACTTCTAGGAGCTATTTGCTGAGAGCAGATTTTAGCGATTTTTGGGCCTGCTTCAAAGCAATCTAGCTCCTACTAGACATGTGACAATCGACTTCTGCAGGTGGTATTTTTGAAGGTCTTGAAAAAACCTACAATTTGACCACCTGCAGAAGTCGATTATCATCGTACTTCTTATAGGAGCTCTAGCCGATACAAGTTGAGCAGTTTTGTAAAAACGCCAAACTTTGGGCTCAATTTAGAAAAATCGTTTTCTTCTCTTTCGACAACGAACCTGTGCGAATATGTTTCTCAATACCGATACTATCAATTAGAACAATAATCTGGGTGGGCCACTCAATTCTCGATTTTATTCAGCCAATTTAAAACACCCTCTTTTGACTTCCTGCTTAAAATGCCAACACAGGCATGGCTCACATATGCTTCCATCCGAGTTATTGTACTCCAACCTGGGTGAAATCACTCCTCAAGATAGCCCCAAATATGTGTTAGAACTTCCGGAGGCGAGCTTCAAGCCAGAAGTGAGCTGAAGGTTCAATCCATCAGGTCCAAAATGGGCATTATTTCGTCTAATTTCGGGCAGGCAAGCGAGGGCTCGATTCCCCGTGTTTCCGCACACAAACGAGACGAATGGCTAGAATGGGGATTCGAACATGTTTATCCGACTCAAAATGACCATCTAAACACGATCCTGGGGTCAATTTAGCCCTCAATCATCGTCATCTTGCAGTAGAGGTGCAAAACCTGTTATTATATAGTTTAACGCCGTTCGAGGATTGGATGATATCCTAGGCACGAATTGACCCCAGGATCGTGTTCGAATGGTAATTTTGAGTCGGAAAAACATGTTCGAATCCCCATTTTAGCCACTCGTCTCGTTCGTGAGCAGAAACACGGGGAATCGAGCCCTCGCTCGCCTGCCCGAAATTAGACGAAATAATGCCCATTTTGGACCTGATTGATTGAACCTCTAGCTCGCTTCTGGCCTGAAGCTCGCCTCCGGAAGTTCTTACACATATTTGGAGGTACTTTGGGGAGTAAATCCACCCAGGTTGGTGCACACTAACTTAGATGGAAGCATATGCGAGCCATGCCTGTGTTGGCATTCTAAGCAAAAAGTCAAGATAGGGTGTTTTTTTGGCTGAATGAAATCGAGAATTGAATGGCCCACCCAGATTATTGTTCTGATTGATAGTATTGGTATCGAAAAACATATTCGCACAGGTTTGGGGTCGAAAGAAAGAAAAACGATTTTTTCAAATTGAGCCCAAAGTTTGGCGTTTTTACAAAACTGCTCAACTTGTATCGGCTATAGCTCCTATAAAAAGTACGATAATCGACTTCTGCAGGTGGTCAAATTGTAGGTTCTTTCAAGACCTTTGAAATGACCACCCGCAGGAGTCGATTATCACATGTTTAGGCTAGATCGCTTTGGAGCAGGCCCAAAAATCGCTAAAGTCTACTCTTAGCAAATAGCTCCTAGAAGTTACTAGGCTGCATGATTGATCCCGGACCATTTTTTTTCCAAAAGTACTAGTTTTAACGAAGAGAATGCGTCCAAGTACGTGGAAAAAGATTGAGTCTAGCCGGAGTTATGATTCTTCCGAGAAAAGGCCAAAAAGGGCCGAAAATAGACCTTTTGTGGGCCCTAGGGCCCATAGAGGGCTTCGAAAAAATTCCAGAATAATTCTTTCGTACCTTCCAGACATAGTATTGATGGAAAACATTTTCTTGGGTTTTTTCCCAGACCCCCCTGGTGACGCCTCTGGCCGAAATGACTTATATACTATAAAGCCAGAGGACTGAGTATAAATAGAGGCTCATTAGCCCATTGCGGGGACCTTGTGCTCAGTCGAAATTCCAAGAGCTCTATTGAGACGAAGTCATCTGGCTATTCAATATATATAATATATATATACGTGTATGTATTGAATGCTGGAATAAATGCTTTTTGGTTGAATATACATGTATGTGTTTTCCTGAGTACGGCTCGATGTGTGACGGATGAGTAATATCCGTCCTGCCTCTCTCCTGGGCCAAGTAATACAATTTATAATCTAATCACAAAGTTATTGTTTCAGCAAGAGCCGAGCGAAGGAGAGGACATTTTTAAGGTGAGAGAGAGAGAGAGAGAGAGAGAGAGAGAGAGAGAGAGAGAGAGAGAGAGAGAAAGCACACTATAGCGAGACGGGCCCGCGCGGGTTATAGTTATAGCAGTAGCCATACTTCCCCTCACGCTCCCTCCCCTCGCGCGCCATTTCATCATCACCACGCTGCCGGCAGCAGACTTACGTCGTATTCGGTTGGATGAGCACATGCCGTCGCTCGCTCAATTCTGCTCCGTTTTTTGCCGCGCGTTTCCTCGTCGCCGCTACACAAAGTCACGGTACGCGCGTGCATATTAGACCTGGTGCAGTGGTCTCGCGACCGTCCCTGTATTTAGTGGATTATTCGAGGAGCCCGGTGCAGCTTCCTGACCATACGAGGTCAAATCGCCGACCGTGCCAAGCGTCCCACCAGCGACCGTCCCAAGGCCGATTTGCGTCTCGTGGCCATCCTGTGCCCAGTAGCCGACGTCGTCTTCAAGGACCAAATTCAACGTTCTGTAAGTGCTAGCTCGAATTCTCTCTCTCTCTTCCTGTGGCCAGTAGAATGTATTCCTCTTCGTGCCCTCCCGACCTCGTGCTCGAGCTTGCGCCAGTACTCTCGCGGTCTAATGACCTTTTGTAAATACTCTGTAAATATGTTTCGACTTTCCCCTCTTCATTTTCATTAAAGCTTCGGTGCTTAACTTCATCACCTTGCTCTTATCATTTCATGCTCTCTCTCAACATGCAAAATATAGAGTAAGTATCCCACGAACTTAAACCAGGCTCTGCCTGGATGTGCCTGAGTAAATCCAGTCACATTGGCGCCCAACTCGGTTCTATTTTATTGCATAATTGAGTACAATGCACACAAATTCGAGCACGTGGTAGTGTGTGAAAGTGTGTGTGAATTATGAGTGTGAGAGCATGGTGAGTCGAGTATGAAAAATCCAAGTGCGGTTGGATTTTCGGAGCAAATTTCCTGCACCGCGTGGTCTCGACGCCCATTTTGCTTGGAAATTTTTGGAGCAAATAGAAGCTCAAAATTTTCGCGACTTTTCGACGCCTCGACGGGAGAGGCAAACAAGACCATATATGGTCATAACCAACATCGCGCGATCGTCGCTCGCTCGCTAACGAGTTAAAGTCCTCTCTCACGAGCGCGAGAGAGATAGCGATATATAATATAATATTCACAAGGAGGGTGCCAGGCCTTCGGATCACCAATCCTCCTGGAACTCTAGGATATGTTTTGTTATACCAAAACATGTAACAAACCACTCTTATAACTTGCCAACGCTCCCTGGAATCATCCTGAGTACCAGGGTCAATATCCCAGCAAATAGGCCTTTTCCAGAAAGATTGATGCATCCATAGCTCTCCATAAGCTGGCTATTCTACGGAGTGGGACTTCCCTTCAGACTAATACGAATAGTTACATGAAATAAAGACTGGGAAGAACAAATTCCAGCCATAAAAGACTGGTATAGCTTATCTCAACCATGGATGAGGGAAGCTGAGGATCAAAATTTGGCCTAATTGAGTTTTTCATCGACGGAATGATGAGTCTGGGATGATATAAGACTTCCCAATAAACATACGGTAATGAACATGATTCGCTCACATTCAGAGGCCATCACTTTCCCAATCAATGTTGCCAAACTGCAGCTGCACTGTGTAAACTGCCAAGGCCAGCCAAGGAGAGTCACAACCAATAGCAGATCCTGCGACTGACCTGTAAAAATTTGACAACAAAGTATCGTGCTCAACTCACACTCTGACTCTGCATATTCTACACTGATTTTACATGTTTCTATCCACAAGTTGATTGAAAAAATTCAATCTGAACTAATCTGAAATAGCTCTGTTGACACAAAGTTAACCTGATTTTGACCACGTTTAGAACAACATCACAAGCAAATTCTACAGCACCTAAAAGTAAGTACTCATCTGAAAACCCCAAACTGCAATCAGCCACGGATTTTCAAGATGCTTAATATTTTCGACGATGGATGGTAAATTGTGAATTTCTCTCAAGCAGACTAATGAATATCAGGCCAGGTAATGGTCTGCGAGAAACTGTTGCACCGGCAGAGTTTGCCATGTAAAGGAGCAGACGACAAAAGTCATACAAGTCAGTGTCGTATTTTTCACTCCTTGTTTAGCTTTAGAGAAACTCGCACTTGATTACTTTTCCATCGCTAAAATCGTCGACAACCATCCTGACAGTCCGTGGCAGACAGCCTGCGGTTTGGAATTATCAGATAAGTATTCATTTTGAGGTGCTTAACAAGACTTTCCTTCTGACATTGTTCTGAACGTGGTCAAAATCAGGTTAACTTTGTGTCAACAGAGCTATTTCAGATTAGTTCAGATTGAATTTTTTCAATCAACTTGTGGATAGAAACATGTAAAATCAGTGTAGAATATGCAGAGTCAGAGTGTGAGTTGAGCACGATACTTTGTAGTCAAATTTTTACAGGTCAGTCGCAGGATCTGCTATTGGTTGTGACTCTCCTTGGCTGGCCTTGGCAGTTTACACAGTGCAGGTGCAATTTGACAACATTAATTGGGAAAGTGATGGTCTCTGAATGTAGGTGAATCATATTCATTAATGCGTGTTTATTGAAAAGTCTTATATTCTCTCAGACTCATCATTCCGTCGATGAAAAACTCAATTTTGCCAGTTTTTTGACCCTCTACTTCCCTCATCCATGGTTGAGATGAGCTATACCATTCTTATATAGCTGGAATTTGTTCTTTCCAGTCTCTATTTCATGTCACTATTCTTATTAGTCTAAAGGAAAGTCCCACGGCATAGAATAGCCAGCTTATGGAGCACTATGGATGCATCAATCCACCTGGAAAAGGCCTATTTGCTGGGATATTGACCCTGGTGCTCAGGATGATTCTAGGGAGCGTTGGCAAGTTATAAAAGTGGTTCGTTACATGTTTTGGCATAACAAAACATATCCTAGAGTTCCAGGAGGATTGGTGATCCGAAGGCCTGGCACCCTCCTTGTCAGTCAGAATATTTCGTGCGTGTGGCATAGTTCATTATAATCACGCGATTTAAACTCGCCTTGCAACAAGTGTGTGTATGAAACGTGCACTATGAAAGTGCACAGCGATGCAAGCGACAGCAATATATATAGATATAGTGATATAGCATTAGGCGTTTATAATCGTCCCAGCGTCCCAATGCGTTCCGAAAATTCTTGCGCTCGATTGAAATAATTCAAAAGCGATCGCTGATCAATGGACACCTAAAATTAATTGTTTATTGATAAATTTAGCAATTTTTAGTGCAATTCGAGTCAATTTTGAAGGTCTTTGACCAATATTTTCAATTCCGTTTGTGAAAATTCTGAAAATTTTTCTATTGAATTGAATAAATTTCTAACGACTCATGCCACTTGTGCATTGCAAATACGATTGTTGCTAACAATTCTATAAACAAATTCGAGTTTTTTGACAAATAATTGGTCAATTTCAATAGACCAAAGTGCAAACGACCACATATAGGTAACATTGATCAGTCTCGCTTTGGACTTGAATATATAGATATACCAATACCCTTGAATAATATATATAGGTATACTGACGACCACATTAAGTCGAGCGCTGCGCTATAGAATAGGCGTGCGTATTTGGACCTTGTCCACATATTATAGGTATATAACGTGCGCGTAGCAAAATGAAAAATTGTTATTGTTAATTATTTAAACAATTTACAGTAAAAATTGAATTTTCTCTGCAAATAACACCCGATATTGGGGTAAACGAAGCCATTCAAAGTAAAATCAAAATTGTTTTTTGAATATTTTTGAAAATAGCTGTTTTTCACTTTTTTGACTTTTTATATCAGAATTCGACTGAGATAGCAACAGATATCATTAGAAGTCCAAGATTGCGATTGATCTAGCTGTTTCCAATAATTTTGCAATTAATTTAACAATAAATTTTGCAATAAACAAAATTTCGAAAATTCATTTTTCCGCTTTTTTGCAACTTTTTGGATAAAATCCAATACTCTTCATGAATTTGACTTCACAGTCAATGAAATTGAATGAATTTTGGAAGTTTTGCAACATTTTTGAAAATCATGGCGGAAGAAAACGAAACTCTTTCTGAATCAGAAGCAGACTTGACCTGTTGGTTGACTAGTCTGAAACCAGATGAACAATTAGAGACAATTCGCAAACTTGAACTCCAAGAAGATGGGGATGAAACATTCCAAATGGAAAGGCTTATGCGCTGCCTATCAGGTGATTATACCGAATCTGACTTCATTGAAAATAATGAATTCGGAAATGATGAAGATTTAAAGCAATATAGGATTAGATTGCGTAGGGATTTAGTACAAATTGCGTATGAATCGGTTCGCGGAGTCTACTACGTCAATGAAGATAGCAACGTCAACGCAATGGCAAGCGGAGGAATAACATCGTCATTCATACAAGAAGAAGACGATGACATCTTTCCTACAATAGTCAGCGGATCGACGACAATTACAACAACATCAATGCCCATTTCGACATATACAGGCACAATGCCTCGGCAAACCATGACCTCTGCGACCTCGATGGACAACAGGCCTATCACTAGTACTACAGGTAGTCCTACTGACCTTGATTTGGTACCATACATCTGTGATGATGGTACTGTACAACATATACCAAAAATGGTCGCAAATCAACTGAAGCGGCTAACCGCCACGCAAAAACCAGGTCAACGCATTACAATTGAATTGGACCAAGGAGAATCGCGAGCTTATCACAAAAACGTGCGCGAGCAATTGAAGCTCAATCAATCGAGAAATCGCGCGATTTCGATACTCGAAAATTCGCAAATAGCACGCAAATGCCTGTAGGTCAAAGCACAGTTATACCAACGAGCGTGCCGAGGCTCGCAAGCGACGCACCTCGAATAAGAAGTGTTAATCTTCAAGATACATACGATCTTCGGTATTTCAATCCAAATGAAGATCGAACACGACAATCTGACCAAACAGTCATTCAACCAATGAATGTAACCAACAATCTGCCAACACCGCAAGCTGTGCACAGTGGTCTCAACGATACCTACGGGAGAAATAACTCAATTTGCAGCCAACCTGTCGACATTGGAAAAATAGTACGTCAATGGAAATTGACTTTTTCTGGAGATTTAAAAGATGGCAGCTTAGAAGAATTTCTACAACGAGTTGATGAATGCAAGACCCTATCTAGTATTGCGGATGAAGACCTCATGAATGCCCTGACCGAATTACTCACCGGTCCAGCTTTGCGATGGTTTAGACAATCGCGGTCCAAATGGACAAATTGGGCAGCATTCAAAACAGATGCTCGAATATGTTTTGGTCGAGATAAACACTTTCAGCAACGACTCATCCGCGAAGCAGAGTCTCGTACGCAAGGGAAAGAAGAGCGTGCAAGAGACTACATTGTTTGTCTTTTAACAATACTTGACAAAATTGATACACCATGGAGCGATGACCAACAACTTGAACTTTTATATCGCAATCTGCATCCCACAATTCAACAATGGGTCCCTCGCGATAAAGTCAAAACGGTCGACGACCTCTTCACGCTTACTCGAGAAGCAGAGCATATTCGAGATAGCAATAAATTTTATCGTCCACCCCCCAATCCTGATACGTGTCTCTTGCCTGAGCTGGCATATAAACCACCCGAGACGAAAAAATCAGACGACAATAAATCTCAACCTAACCTAGCAGCAACCTTGGTTGAACCACTGGTTGAGACAACAAAATTGATTGAAGATTTAATTCAAAAAGAATTAAAATCACTGACACTGCCTGCTGCGCCCGCAGCGCCCAGGCAAAATCAAAACACAAATGCGCCAACTTCGATTGCGCAAATGACAGATGCAGTGGCAAAAATAATTGATGAAAAATTCAAATCATTAAAATTGCAAAATACAAATACGTCTGCAAATAAACCTGCATCCAATCAACAACGAAATAATTCGAATAATGACAAACCCAAAATTAATACGGTCCCTAGACCTAAACCGGTCATTAAAAGCGACCACAATAAGGACAAAGAACCTGGCCCTGGCCCAAAAAGGAGATTATGCTGGAACTGCTCTTGGCCTGGATACACGAAGAATGACTGTCCTGAATGTCAAAAAAAAGAAGGAGGAGGCGACTAGGTAAGGCCTCTACCGCCTCTCTAGAGGATATGGCCTCTGGTAATGGGTTGGTCAGTGACCAACAGCCAGCCACTAAACCAGGACTATATTCCACGGACTCTCCAAGTCCATCAACTGATTGTGACAATGAAAAACCACTTGGCGTTCATCCTCGTTGGTGGCTCAAAACAAATTTAGGAAACGCCTGTGTTCGCGCTTTATACGACACTGGCGCATCTCGGACAGCTGTTGGACCAATCGGTCTACAATTAGCTGCTGCAATTGGAGCTCGTGTGTCGCCCTATCGAGGCCCACACTGCCGTTTAGCAACTGGTGAATTAGCGCGACCGGTAGCGCAAACCAAATTGCCAATTGAGGTTGCTGGTGTAAAGAAAGACATTGCAATGTTCATTTATGGAAAATTGGCCTGTGACCTAATTTTGGGAGCAGACTTCGCATATTCTTTCAATGCAATCCTTGTTCCTGAAGAAAGTACCATGACAGTGAAAGGCGAGAAGGGCCCGTCAGACCCTTTTACTGTTGAGTTTGCTACTCAGGGCGATTTAAATACAGCCAACCTCGCATCAGTCGGCATTGAAGATCTCACTGATAAGCAGCGCAAATTGTTAGATGTCGTGTTAGACCGAAAAATAGTAGTTCATGGTCCAAGTATCGGTTGCACGGACCGGATTCAACATAAGATCGTCGTCGAGTCATGTCGACCGATCAAACAAAAATATTACCCCGTATCCAAACGGATCGAGGACGAAATGCATGATCAAGTCCGGAAAATGCTCGAACTCGGAGTGATCAGAAAATCGACGAGCGCATGGTCTAGCCCCGTAGTAATGGTTAGGAAATCAAATGGCGAATATCGCTTTTGTGTTGGCTACAGAAAATTGAATGATGTGTCACGCAAGAATGCATATCCTATACCGCAAATGGATGCAATTCTACGGAGGCTTCAAAATGCTGAATATATCAGCACTATAGACATAAGCTCCGCATACTGGTCTATTCCACTTAAAAAAGGCTCAGAACAATTTACGGCATCTACAGTCCCAGGATTAGGTTTGTTCGAATTCACAAAACTACCGTATGGGGTCTGTAATGGTCCTGCGACCTACCAGGCCCTAATGGACGATTTAATCGGTCCTGAGTTAGAGCCATTCGCGTTCAGCTATTTAGACGACATCATAATAGTAACTGAGACGTTTGAAAAACACCTTGAAGTACTCGAGCTAATCTTGAAGAAAATCAAAGATGCCAGTCTAACAATTAATCGTGAAAAAAGTCACTTTTGCAAGGACGAAGCTAGGTACCTCGGAGTCCTAGTCAATCGTGATGGCTTTCGACCAGATCCAGAGAAGATCAAGCCTATTGTCGAATTTCCAGCCCCAAAGACTTTGGAAAAATTGCAGCGCTTCTTAGGCATGGCGTCGTGGTATAGAAAATTCTTAAACGATTTCGCCACTATTGCCGAACCGCTCACTCGCCTAACAAAGAAGGGGACGCCTTTCTTATGGACAGACGAGCAACAAAATGCCTTTGAGCAAATAAAAATCATGCTTGCAACGGCTCCAGTCCTGAATCGGCCTGATCACAATCTCGAATTTCAAATCCAGACCGATGCATCGAATACGGGCCTTGGAGCCCTACTTGTCCAAATAGTAGATGGTGAAGAGCGCCCTTTAGAATTTGCTAGCAGAGTACTCACGCCTCAAGAAAGAAATTTCTCTTGTACAGAACGAGAATGCCTGGCTCTGTTATGGGCAATAAGAAAATTTCGGCCTTATATTGAGGGATACCCATTCAAGGTAATAACTGACCACAGTAGTCTGCGTTGGTTATTCAATCTACGAAATCCCACAGGACGCCTAGCCCGCTGGGCACTTGAATTACAAAGCCATGACTTCACCATACAACATCGACCAGGAAACAAAAATATCGTACCAAACTGCTTATCTAGGATGTACGAAGATGAAGAAACGCTCGAGAAACCTGGTCTAGCGACCATTAGTGTAGAAAAATCCACGCAAGATGCGTGGTACATTGAGAAATTCAACGAGATCCAAAGTCGACCAAAAGAATTTCCAAATTGGAAAATCGTCGGTGAAAATCTTTACCATTATAAGCCCGACGACGTTCTTGACGATCTTGGAATTGACAACGATGCGTGGAAATTAGTAGTACCGCAAGAAAATCGTTTACAAATCCTAAGAGAATACCATGAAGAAGTAACAGCAGGCCACTTCGGTCGATTTAAAACACATCAACGTGTTATACTCCATTACTTCTGGCCAAATTCATACCACGATGTGGCAAATTTTGTGAGGAAATGCACAATTTGCCAGCAATGCAAAGTGCAACAACTTGCACCAGCCGGCCTCATGGGCAAACGGTCAATCACACGACCATGGCAAGTTGTAGCAGCCGACACTTGCGTGTTTCCTCGCAGTGTTCATGGCAATGAATATATGATAGTCTTTATTGACTTATTTTCAAAATGGATGGAATGTGTACCAGTTCGCAAAAGCAAATGCACTGACTGTGCGTAAAGCTCTGGACACCAAAATAATTCTCCGTTTTGGTACTCCTGAAACTTTCCTGTCCGACAACGGACCAGAGTACTCAAACAAAGACAAGTTCTTGCAGGAGCGTTGGATTGTACATATGACTATACCACCTCACGCCGCTCATTGCAATCCAGCAGAACGAATAATAAGAACAGTTAAAACGTCCATTGTTGCATACTTAGAAGACAAACATAGTCGCTGGGACGAACACGTGACCGAACTCCAGTTCGCTTACAATACAAGCGTCCAGCACTCGACTCATCTGAGTCCAGCTTTTATGAACTATGGACGTAATCCAGTTCCACCGAAAAACTTCAAACGTCAACAAGAACTCGCGTCTGCTGAAAAAGAGCTAGTGCAAGCAATAAGTAACTGGCAAGCACACATGCTAAAATTGCCCGACTTACATATGGTCGCAATGACCAACTCGCAAAAAGCTCACGAGCATCAAGCTCAATACTACAATGAAAAACGACGTGATGTTCAGTACGCCATAGGAGATGCTGTTTGGAAACGTAACAGAGTCCTATCATCACAAGCTCAGGGTATCACAGGCAAACTTGCACCCAAATTCGACGGCAAATTCACCATCCTGGCTCGACTTGGTTCAAATGTTTACGAACTGGCCGATGAATCGGGCCAAAGCATCGGGAAAGTGCATGTCCAAGACCTCAAACCCTATATCGACGGCGAAGAGCCCCCAATCGAATCTGAAACCGAACAATCAATAATCTCCCCCTTTAACGACGATTCGTTTAACCAAGGTCCATGTCGGGTACTCAGATCCGCAAAAAACGTTGCGCAAAAAGCAGATACTCCGAAATTAACCAAAACACGGGGGCGACCGCGAAAAACAAAAATCGTTGTTACTAGAAAACGCGTAAAATTCGCGCCCTCAATCAGGCATGAATCGAATGACCATATAGTCAAAGTGACTCCGCCAAATACGACCGACGCGGTGCCAAAACGACCGCGCGGCCGACCAAAAGGATCGACAAAAAAGAAGATCTTGAATGCGTCAAATGTATCCCCTATGCGCACTAGATCTAGTAGTCGCTTGGCAAAATAGTGATTCTATTTTCCAACTTACACTATTTTGTCGTAGAACTCTTGTAGAAAAAACTCTTTTTTCTTTGTAGTGGACGTCTGTCCGTAGAAAAAAGAAATATAGGGAAACAACCTGGAAAATTTGTTCCAGGAAATGGATTTTCTCAACGACAGCAGCGAGGCTACCGAAAAGACACCAGAAGAGATAAGAGAGGCAGTGGAGCAAATGCGCCTATTCGATGGAGAATGGCAAAAACAGCTGGCCGAAGAAGAGGCTGAAGTGGCACGATTATCTGCCGCGACAGCAGACACCCCCTCTGATGGTAATGTCAACGCTGACAATGAAGAGGATGAAGCCAGGATCCTCATGGGTTGAATGAACGACCATATATTGAAAATGGAACAACAGAGAATAGACACAGACGATTTGATAGCGGAATGCTTCGCATTCCAGGAGAAATACGGGAAGGCCAGCGTTGACCTTTTCGGTCAAACAAGAATCGAGCACATCGAAGACACCATGGAGGACTTGGCCATGATTGATGAGGCTCAGCAAAACAGAGAACGCCGCCGCGAAGCTCGTCGCAGAGAAGAGGAAAAGAAAAGGCGCGAAGCGGAAGAATTAAGACAACTTGAAATAGAGGCCAAATGTGCCAAAATTCGGGCGATCCAACTCCAACGTCAGCTCGACCAAAAGAAAAATATGCAGCACTTCAAAGAAATAGAAGAGGGTCGAAGTCGTCGCAGAGAAGCCTCTGGAAAAAGGGCTCTCTACGACGTCCCTAGATGCCCGATCTGCAAGTGCCAGGGGTCAAATGACCCAAAAGATTGTCCATTTGCGGACAGACACGACAAGCAGTAGGTCTTAGACCGAAGAGTGGGTCGACGACCGAAGATACGTGGTCTCCGACCGGTCAGTAATTTAGTAATTTTCCGTTCTCTTTTGCGTTGGTCTACGACCACTCAGTTTATATTCTTTCCTTCTTTAAGGTCAATTGACCAAATTCTTATAGTAGTAATACTAAGGTCTACGACCTAATATCTTGAAAAATAGTGGAAATCCTATTGATACTTTTCGAATTTTCATTTCATTACGGTCATACGACCAAATTTCCGATTGTCTAGGTTAGCAAAAACTTACACGGTCAATGACCATTGGATTGTTTCTAAAATTAATATGTTTATTTTTTGATCGTTCGTACTTACCTGTCAAATGACAACTTTTCTAATATTTTTGATTTCTTTTGTGCCAAAGAACAAATCATGTTCGATTATGTAGGTCTATGACCAAACAATCATGTGACAAAATAGTCAATCAGTATTTTATTTTTATAGATTCGAGCACTATTCATGTAAAAAGTATGGATTGAGCGATGTATGGTGTGATTTGAATGCACGAGGCGTGAATACGGACAAATGTCCTAAGTATGATCTGTGTACTGTGTACAATGTATGTTCAGAGTGCTATATGCAATGAACGATGGGTATACTGTATGCCTAGTATGATCCAATAGTGACGGTCAATTCAAGAGACCAAGTGATTCAGTGAAACCAAAAGTGATTTTCTCTGTGGCACACATGTGCAGAACAGTGCAGTCAAAGACGCTCTCCAGTGATCTATGATCTAAAATCTATATGAATAGTTGCCAATAGAGTGGATTTTATGTCCGCATGTATGATATCCCCACCATTTTTGAGGAATTACATCTACATTTTGTAAAATTCAACTCTTTATTTCAGAGACCCAAACATGATGCAATCATTGCAATTTTCGTCCCAATTTCATGACTACAATGGTCAATTTTTTAGTTCATTTGGCCCAGATTCAGAGAGGGTAGGCTTCGAGCTGGTACGCCGGTCGGCTACCCAGCGTCTGGGGGAGGGGTGTGACGGATGAGTGATATCCGTCCTGCCTCTCTTCTGGGCCAAGTAATACAGTTCATAATCTAATCACAAAGTTATTGTTTCAGCAAGAGCCGAGCGAAGGAGAGGACATTTTTAAGGTAAGAGAGAGAGAGAGAGAGAAAGCACACTATAGCGAGACGGGCTCGCGAGGGTTATAGTTATAGCAGTAGCCATACTTCCCCTCGCGCTCCCTCCCCTCGCGCTCCCTCCCCTCGCGCGCCATTTCATCATCACCACGCTGCCCGCGGCAGACTTACGTCGTATTCGGTTGGATGAGCACGTGCCGTCGCTCGCTCAATTCTGCTCCGTTTTTTGCCGCGCGTTTCCTCGTCGCCGCTACACAAAGTCACGGTACGCGCATGCATATTAGACCTGGTGCAGTGGTCTCGCGACCGACCCTGTATTTGGTGGATTATTCGAGGAGCCCGGTGCAGCTTCCTGACCATACGAGGTTGAATCGCCGACCGTGCCAAGCGTCCCACCAGCGACCGTCCCAAGGCCGACTCGCGTCTCGTGGCCATCCTGCGCCCAGTAGCCGACGTCGTCTTCAAGAACCAAATTCAACGTTCTGTAAGTGCTAGCTCGAATTCTCTCTCTCTCTCTTTCTGTGGCCAGTAGAATGTATTCCTCTTCGTGCCCTCCCGACCTCGTGCTCGAGCTTGCGCAAGTACTCTCGCGGTCTAATGACCTTTTGTGAATACTTTGTAAATATGTTTCGACTTTCCCCTCTTCATTTTCATCAAAGCTTCGGTGCTTAACTTCATCACCTTGCTCTTATCATTTCATGCTCCCCCTCAACATGCAAAGTATAGAGTAAGTATCCCACGAAATTAAACCAGGCTCTGCCTGGATGTGCCTGAGTAAATCCAGTCACAGATGAAGCTCCAAGACGATCATCTTGAGAATCGAAGGCTGAAGTCCCTTCGAACTTGGAATAAACATGACGCTGGCCAATCACAGCGCGTCTTTTGAAGTATGCTTTCTCTCTCGCACTCATGGGGCTAGCGATCAACGGCGGAGATACGGGACCCGCAGTCTATTTCTCCTAAGTCTATGACTTTCCGTCAAATACTGATCTGCAATTGAGGCTATCATACGATAGCCTCAATATTCTTCTAGAGCAATTCATGACTCAAAACAATTAGCCATTTTTTCACTCATCTGAGATACAATTTGAATTGAGAGTTGTATCAACCAAGGGTAACCACTAGACCGAGCCTATCAAAATCTCCGTCTGAAAAATTGCTGAGGCTAGTCTGAAAGCCTATTCTGCTACTTAGAGATTGATTTGAAAATCGGAGAAAGAATTGCTTTTGGTATGAAACTGAACATCAGTACTGGTGGACCAAAAACGAAAATCTTGTATCAAATGCAATCTTGAGCAACCATATCTACTGTATGTCCTCTTTGTAGGAGTAAGAGGAAATCCATCACACTTGTAGATGAGTATTGGTATATAGCGCAACTTTTGGATAACCATTCCCCATACAAAACTTGCTCCCTCGAGTTACGGGATACCAATG
Source organism: Eretmocerus hayati (assembly GCA_029851415.1). Classification (NCBI taxonomy): domain Eukaryota; kingdom Metazoa; phylum Arthropoda; class Insecta; order Hymenoptera; family Aphelinidae; genus Eretmocerus; species Eretmocerus hayati. The sequence goes on from CM056744.1 coordinate 49,842,575, forward strand.
GATTGTGATTTTGGATCTCTCTGTCCAGAATTCACTTGTTCTTTGGATCCTAAGAAGAAGTTTCCTCGAGGTTCTGTATTACTGTAGCATGCTCAATGTCACTATTCTTGTAGACAGCAAATAGTGGTAGAGATGCATGCATACTTGTGTGAGTTCATTTGCTTGATGAATTTTGGTTGATACACTCTGGAGCTAGGCTGCGATTCTGGTTGATACTTTAGAGAATGAGTCAGGTGGAATTTTGATCAGGTCCATGGATCGAAACTTACCACAAGAGTCTTCCTAAAAGAGTATTAGGCATACACAATTGAGGGGCCACGTGGAAGAAGGGCCTAGTTGCAGAAAGGTCATTTTGAGAAAATCAATAAAAACTGCCAGAGGCATACTTGGACGAGTAGACCTGACTCAATTCGAAGAAGATAGCATTCTTGGAATAGCCCAACTCGAGCCGGGGGATGAAATTTGATTTTGGGTTTTTGTCAGCAATTTCAAAAAATGCAATTACGCCCTTTTTCCAAATCCAGGGTCAAATTTCGGCCTTTCCCCCTTACAAAAAGTGGGATTGAATCTCGAGATCAACTCCAACCGTCTGCAATTTTCCTAAGAGTGTTTCTGGGCATGTTTTGAAAGATATCTGATTGCTAGGGGGTGGTTCGTTTCATGCTCCACGGTTCTATGGACACGAAAAGCTTCCATCAGTCGTGTGGGAATGAAGAATTTTTTCCCACTAGGGAAGGATGAAAACACTCAATTTGGAGGTAGAACAACATGTTTCCATTGTTATATCACGTGGAAAAGCATTTCCAGGCTCTGGAGAATTTTTATAAAATTTTTCCATTACAAATAAGGCCTTTTTTCCATATTGTACCTGATTACGCCTTCTATGGAAGGTAATAATGCCTTTTTCATCTCATTTCACCAGAGACTTAGGCCCTTTTGGAATATGATCATGGCAATTACGTCCTTTTTCGAAATTCCCTTCTGCAGTCACGCCCTTCTTGAAATTTTCTTCTGCAGTTATGCCTTCTTCAGAATAGATGATGTCAGTTGTGCCCTCCTTACATATTCGCTTTCGTTATCGACATGTCATTAGGCCTTTTTTGTGAATTCGATGTAACTGTGTATATTTTATGAATATTCGGAATATATACTTGTTGTAAGATTTGCGTGCCCAAATCAGGCACTCTATGTGAAAATATTTGCCCGTCCTTACGAGAAGAAAAATACTCGATGTGAATTTAGCGTTGAGACTGTCCGAGGAGTCGAGTGATGGTATATCTCCGTGATGTGATAGGATTTCTCGCGTGTGTAGCAGCGTATATCATCGACCGCATGGAACTCGCGACTCGCTTCAACTCGCCGTTTGGGAGATTTTGATCTGCAAAATATAACTGCACAGAGCTATACTATTGCACATACGCTGAGCGCGCTCTCGACTCGATATCAAATTTCGTTGATTCCATCAATGCATGGAGCACTGGCAGTTATATTTTGGATCTAAATACCCTAGACAGCAAGTGGTGAGTTGCGCTTTCGCGGTCGACGATGCATATAAGCTGTCACAGTACAACCCCTGCTGCTATAAAGGCCGTCATATGAGAGTCAAGAGCGCAGTATGAAGAGCAGCGTACTAGACGCGCGGACTAGCCACCTTGGCAGCATCAGTTCGGCATCGCTTTCCGGGGTATATTATGCATCCATTTTTGGTTATACACGCGTTTTCGGTACGAGACGCATACAGAAATTCATAGCTATCCATCGTTGGGAGACGCGATTTCAACGATGGATACCATAAAATTCCTTGGAGTATTGGACAAGAAATGATTGTCCAGAAGTGTACACGAGGATTGTAGAATGGGTCTAAAATGAGTTGAACATGTGTTTCTAGCAAGGATCTCTTGCAGAGTTTCCCATGCATTTTCTTCAAACAATGATTCAATATTCGTAAAGAAGCTCCATTGACGTCATGTCACTGACAAAAGGGCCTAACCGCCACTGAGCCCTTTTTTTGAATTTCATAAAAGGGCTTAATGGCGTTTACACCCTTTGCGATCCATGGCGGTTTTCAAGGCTTTTCGGAGAACGAGTTTTTTGGGAACATAGATCATGGTTCGAAGGTTCTAAAAAGCGACAGAGGGAAAAAGGTCCTAACCGCCATTAGACCCCTTTTCCACGCGGCCCTTCAATTGTGTATCAAATGTGCGTACATTCCAAGACAAGTCGTCAAAATTTGTGAGCTAACATTATAGTTTGGTATGAGCTTGATGATAGGAATCATAGATTTCAACTCTGCGCATGTTATGTAACTAGAGGTCTATCTCCTAATATGGAAGATAGATTGATATAATCTTTTGTCAAACACAACAAAAAAATTGTCCTGACATTCATTCCATAGCCTACATGAGTTAAGTTTGACAAAGCAAGCGGAGGACACACACTTGCCAGGAACGATGTTAGCTGGTCTCTCAATATTAACATCAACAAGAACAGCCCGTTAGGGAGACCTCAAAATTCTTGTTGATAACATTGATGCAAATTTGTATTTTTGACCCCTGAGCGACAACTAATCTAATCAGCACTCAAATCCTGCATGAGCACTTCTTGCACTGGAATGTACTAACCTGAAAAGAACAGGAATTTTTCACAAAGTATTCAGTCCCATTAGAATTCTGCAGGATTGATAGTAGCATGGAGGGAATACTTATCTGATTATGACAAGCAACCACCGCTGAGACTACTGAATCTTCAAAAATCACTGTAAATGACACAACGCATACATAGCCCCATAGATCCTACATATGGTATGAGGGTGAGAGAGCACACTTAGAATCACAATTCAACTTTGAGATTTGATATTAGATTTGATGACAAGGATCCAGCATTTGATTCATCCGATCTCGTAACCCCAAACTCGCAGCCACACGCATACTTTTATTCATTCTTTGAATGTCAACAAAGCACGTCGCAGACCACTATGCGCGGCTGCCGCGGCTCGCTGATGGGGGGGGGGGGGGGGCGAGGGACGGCCCGCCATCTTGGAATCTTTTTCCTCCCAACCCTGGTTAAAGTCACTCCAAGCGGACCGTGATATCTACACGCTTTTACACAGACACGATAAGAGAGCTCGAAAGATGGGGTTGTAGTCATTTCCCAAGGCATTATCAACTACAGCCGATAGATCTGGGCAATCTGAATCGACTGATTGATCCTAAATTCTCGTGGAGGAATAATTGGATAAGAGAATGAGTTAATATGTTGTCTCAGACGAAAAAACCGGAATAACATGGCCTTATAGTTAACCTCTTCCCGCATTTGTCCACATATGTGGACACATCTTTGAATCGGGTTCCTCTAACTCTCTTTGACTTTGGAGGAAAAATACTTTCTGCATTTTCTTTCTTGGCCCGAAGTGTAGGAAGTTCCATGATTTTGGTGAACATAGTCTCATCTTTAGTTATGCATCATAGCTAATGATTATGATGAAGCATCTCACTTGATCATGCACTTTGAAACGGTTCATCTTTTGACCGTTATAACTCACTGAATTTTGATGATAGGATGAGGATACTTGTCGCGTTATGTTCTTTGATCCGGATCGATGATTTTCTATCAACTTCATCATAAAAATCTCGTTGCTAGTGCCTTATTCGTGTTTGACCTTGAGAAGTTTATGCTGACATAACTTCGATATGGCATGACTTTATCATATCGTGTTTCGACTCAGAATGATTCTCACGATCCTCACTATAGAATCTAGTAGAAAACGAAGGTCCGAAAGCACCAAAAGTAGGTGCGTGCACGAAGAGAATAACTCAAGAATGCTTCGAAAGATAATTCTAAAACTCTGTGGGTGGATTGAAGAGAATCTCACGCCAAGGCCAGTGGATCATGAGCATTATTCGATGAGTATTCTCTGATTTATAACCTTTCTATGACTAATTTTCAATTTTCATTGAGGAAACGTAACTTACAAATGATATGTGCCTCCTCCTCCTACTTGGGAAAATCTTCAGAGACGTAATTGTCATGTTTTTCGAGGTGCTGAATCGATAGGTTGATACGGGATTCCGTTAGAATGTCATTATCATGGTCTTAGGGACCAGTGTGAAGGGGAGTACAGGAGAGCTAGAATGAAGTGGGAAGGAATCGAGATTATATATTAAACGATCGATGCAGCAAAAAATCTTCATATTGAACGACTCATACCATTCAAGACAGGAGGGAGAATGGTGAATAGTTTTCAAGATATGAGAAAATGACAATCTTCCAGAAAAAAATTTCATAATTCGGAGAATAATGATCGGGGGGTGCTAAAATTGTAGCGTTCCCATTTACAGATGAAACCGAATATGTGTGCAGAATTCCAAGGAGATTGGTAAAAACAGCAAGGTTTTCATCGGAATATTCGTTTCGTTTTGTTTCGTTCAGCAAATAAACGAAACGAAACAGAATAATTCCGTTCACGTTGATCATAAACGGGAGTAAGCAGAACGATATCAATATTCAATATCAATGAACAAAACTAAACGAAATTCTGGCATTTGAAATACGTTCAATTTTGTTTCTGGGAAACTAAACGTAATCAGAAGGGCTCAACGTAATATTACACGAAACAGAACTCGCATAATTTCGTTCACTTTTGTTCATACAGTTTTCTTATTCATATCGTTTCGTTTAGTTTTGTTCATCGTCAACGTGAACAAAATTGCATTATTTTTTTTTGTTTTTCCCTTCAACAAAACTAAACGAAACAAAACAACATGTTTCTCTTTCTCTTTTCATCATCTTTCGAGTACACCTCATCTGCGCACATCTATCATTGTTTGAAGGTGAAAACTATGAGAGCTCGATCGCCCCAACCTCACACCTCATTGGATACGTATCATTATTCGTAGAAGCTTTAGTTCTTTGGGTAAGGGTCTTATCGGCAAGTCTCAGAATTTGAGCCATACTGGTTGGCGAATTCGGAAAATTTCAATTTGATAGGACATTTCCAGGTAACTTCTTCATCGATTAATTAGTACCCAAACAATGGTATGATACCCGCGTGATCCATTCTATAGCTTCGCTGCACCTGAGCGGTCGAATGCCGGATAATCCCATGTATTCAAATGAGGACCTCGTATTACAATTATTGTAATGAGTACACTTCATCATAGGAATGAGTTGTCTTCGGCATCAGAACAGTAAACAGGGGGGATCCCAACAGTTTATAGGGCTTCCCAATGGTCTCTGTTACAAGATAAGGGAATTTCTCACCTACTGAGAAGTACGTTTCTGTGAAATCTCAATTTTTGTAAGCCTCGCATTACTCCTGAGATGGATGAGTGACAGAGGCGATTCTCACATACATTCCTGTTAGAGTAGAGATTAGATTACACGTGGTTACAGTGACACTGAGGTCCTCAATTCCATGTCTCATTCAAAGATAGTATATTTCGATTCAAGGGTGGGAAAATATCACATTCCGATACAAGGGTGGAAAAACTTTTTTTTGCGTCCGAATGACGGGTTCGCAGCTTGAGCCGTGGTCGAAGGTCGGAATCAACACGAGGATGCAAAAAATAGGTTTTACATCAGTGTATCGAACTGTGTTTTTCAAAAATCTGACCGAGAAAGTGAAAAATCAGTATGGGAAAGACACTTTTCCGCACAGCGTGTCGAAAATTTTCTCTCGCGCGCGAGTGATCACGCTAGAAACATCTTGGTTAAATTAGCAAATTCTTCTGCTCGACTAGCGATTTTCTACTGCTGTTTCCGGGCAGCGAAGATGATTTGTTGTCGTACCTAAACCTCAACTCACTGGGACCCAGCAAGTCATATCATTGTTATTGAATTTGCTTTGAAGAATACGAGGTGAAGGATCTCTCATGAATGGTCACATGAAATTGTATTTTAACGGGGACATACCACCGTTGGAGAAGAGTCGTTGGGAAAGAATTCTAAATCCTTAATTGCTTGCGGAGAGTGGGTTATGTGGGTGTAAACATTGACCAGAGGTTATATTTATTTCGGTTGCAAATTAACCGCATCATTTGAACACGAAGCTCGCGTAGCATGCAACTTGTGTTTTTCAACCCATTTCAAGTCGCTGCGACACCAAAATTTTATGCAGCGCGGATGGGGTAGCTGTTTTTGTGAATTAAATGTGCAAGCTGAACTCAAAGATGTTTCTGGATTTGCAGAACGCCTTCTAGAAAAATCTGTTTGCTGATTTATCGCGGCAAACTGTGCCTGATTTGACAGCAGAAATAGCACGACCAGATAAAATTATTGTTGGATGAGCGAGGATCCTCACAGCGAATTCTGTTTTGCTGTCAGAGCTCGATCTCTTTTGAGCGTGATGGATTTCCGGTCTGAGCCGTACACAAAGGTCGGAACCAACACGAGGATACGGAGAATGAGCTTTATCCGTGTATTGAACCATACTCCTTGATACACTGTTGGTGAAGGTCAGCAAAATGTGTGCAACGGACACAACTACGCACATCATAACAAACGAATATTATTATCTTGTTCAAGGTTCCTGTAAAAACTCGCTCTAGGAGATATTTTTGACAAGTTTGTCTTTTCGGGACATTCATTTTCAAATTCTTCATTAAACAGCAGAGAAAGTACTCAAAAGTCCATTTTCATGGAATTGGAGTCATTTATCTGGGGAGTAGAGATTTCAGGCTTCAAAGAGACCCCCGGCAGGTTTTTGTAGGTGCTATAGAAGCGGAAATATGATGCTGACAATCTTTTTGGGGGAAGCGGGCACATTCACCCCGGTTTATGGTACTTTAACGAGACATCTGGAGTTACTCATACCACATTCGTGCAATAACCAAATCATTTTGCTGTGCTGACAATCTAGTATTGGTCATGCAGCAATACTGCGTAACAATACAGTCGTATTGCTCAGACGGCAATACTTCATTCTCAGTGAGTTGCAAGATCCACATAATAGCCATACGTTTGTATTGTATGATGATATGAGACACGGGTTTTATTGAAGGCCGAATTCAACATCCTGACGGGAATTCATCCGAATAGCATCGCAATACATCTAAGAAGGGCCATACACTTGTCGGGCATACTTCGCGATAGACTGAACTAAACAAAAATATTCCTATTTCATTTCGTTTCAAGACATTTTGTTCACGTTTAGTTTCGTTTACCCTGAACATAATCATACAGGGTTTTGTTTGGTTTCGTTTATCGCAACACAATTATGAATGATTTAGTTCATTTTTTGTTTTTAAGAAACAGAACGAAACATATTTTTCAGAAAATAGTTTTGTTGAATCCCTTCCATTCACGAAACTAACCAAAATTATTGAGTTCTGTTTATCCCGTGGATAAACGAAACTAAACGAAACATAAATTCTGAGGAACAATATTCAACGAAACTAAATTACAATAATTTTGTTTAGTTCCGTTTATCGAAGGGGAGACGGATTCGGTTTTGGTTAATTTTTGTTTTTCTTCAACATAATTGAAAATAATTTTGTTTCGTTCTGTTTTTGCTAAAATGAACGGAACAAAATTGAAAATCGCGTTTTGTTTCGTTTCGTTAAAAACCCTGGAAAACAGTGAGAAGTTTTGCTGAGACATAAGAAACAACATACATTTACACATACACACAGTAATTTCGAATATTTATGAACGGAAGGAGGGAAAAATTCATCACAAAAATAATTGCATCCCTTACAAATGATTCTGAGTTGGGAAATATATAAAAGTTAATACGAGGCTTCATCTCTCATCTTGCGCAGCGTCTTGATAATAGGCCAAGGGCTAATACTCGACTTGTTTGATTTTGATGATTCCACGAGGAATTGGAGAATTATTTGGCGGATACGACGCAAGTGCCTTGGTTACTTTTGTAGAACAAAGGAATCCTGTAATGACTGTCGGAATTACGCAGACTCAGATTATTATTCTTCAGTTGAAGATTAAGTTGACTGGATCTCGTAAACATCTGATACTAGTCACCATCCTGGTCATCTGGATCGACTGGTAGCTTGATGAGCTCGGCGATAGGTGGTGGTGTCGGTCTTCACATCGACCACACAAGTTAGCCCATCTTTACCAGGATCGATGGCGATTACACGAGCCATAGGCCACTTGGTTGGAGGTGTCAGCTCGTCCTTCACGAGCACCAGCACGGTGTCCTTGAACGATTTGTAAATGAGTCGGAGAACCACCTCGCCAAATATTTCCTTGAATGATTATTCGGGGATCGAATCGTTTCTTGAATCGCCTACGTTAGGATTCCCGAATAAATCAATTTTTATGATCGTTTTCTGAAAAAATATCACATAACGACTTTGACGCCCTTTGGTGATGATAAAGGCTTAGTTATATGGTTGAAATTTCACCAGAATCTCATCAGGGAGTAGAGACGGTTCATGACACACTATATCCCGAACGATCTGCAATGTAATGCGTAGAGTAAGGGATAGGCTTCGTGAGTTGTGGCTAATGCTTGGCTAAAGATTCAGATGGCGGATATATATAGAGAGGTCCACATACCTATATTGGGGAATTGCCCGACTGCTCATGGCTCTCTCCTTCTTACTCATATTGGTCTCGATAATATGTACACAATGCCTTGGATTCTCGGCAAGGTCCTTATCGCGGAACAAAATCTCTCATTCGGGTTCTGGGGAGCTTGCACACAGACAGCATCGAAACCTTTCTGAAAACTTTCGCGGGAAGTTTTCAGAAAGTTAACTATGCCACTGTTGGCTGAACTTTCCGAAAGATTTTGGCGAAAGGTGCTGGACATATTTCAGGAAAGATTTCATAAAGGATTCCTGGAAAGATTGCTCCAAACACTTCAGGAAACCATTGTGGGAGTTTTCCTGAGAGAGATTGAGCAGTTGTCCTCGAAAAGTTTCTGAAGGGAAGCGAACGAACTGCTACTCAAAACTTTCGCTGAAAGTTTTCTGGAAGGTTTCCGAAAGATGTCCCTGGAATTGGCTCGCCAAACCTTCCGCTGAGAGGTTTCTGGAAGGTTTCCGAAAGGTGTACCTCAAATCGACTCACCAAAACTTTCGCTGAAAGGTTTTTGAAAGGTTTCCAAAAGGTGTCCCTGGAATCGGCCCGCCGAAACTTTTGCTGAAAGGTTTCTGAAAGGTTCCTGAAAGGTGTCCCTGGAATCGGCTCGTCAAAACTTTCGGTGGAAGGTTTCTGAAAGGTTTCCGAAAGGTGTCCCTGGAATCGGCTCGTCAAAACTTTCGGTGAAAGGTTTCTGAAAGGTTTCCGAAAGGTGTCCCTGGAATCGGCTCGTCAAAACTTTCGGTGAAAGGTTTCTGAAAGGTTTCCGAAAGGTGTCCCTGGAATCGGCTCCCCGAAACTTTCGCTGAAAAGTTTCCAAGAGGTGTCGATGGAACCAGCTCTCGCTGGGAGGTTTCACCGAGAATCCTCTCTTGAGTGATGACAGTTCGATTTAGGTTCTGAGAATCATCATCTCGGGATAGTTCCATGGGGTTATAACACTCTTGGGAGAAGAAACGAATCTTTCCACGACATTTGTTACTTAAATTCCATCAACTATCTGGCATTTAAATTTTCTCCAGAAAAAATTTCTTAGCACCTCCTACTATTTTTGATCGCCTACCGGACCAATTGCATCATGTTCGACATTGTTTGGAGTACTCTAAAGATAATTCAAGAGGATACGAATTTATGTTCTTTAGCAATCGCATTTTTTCATTTTCCATCAAATTGTCACTTTTTGGCGTTCTATGAGAATTTTTTAGCACCATAGGGTTTTTTTCTGATAAAATACGTTGAGTTTGATGTATCATGATTCATTTCGAAAGAGCCATTACGTGAGTGGAGTTATTTCGAAGTTTTTCCTGATTCCAGAGTGAAAATTTGAATTTTCGACTCCAAACTGGGAATTTTCATAGCTCCGAAACAAAGTTGATCTAGGCTAAACAGAAACACACGTGTCACCTCATTCCAACTCAAAAAACATATATACCTAATTGAGGAGGGAATTTGATCCTATTCCATTGGATGGTCTCATCTAGAGTATAGGTTTTGGAAGGATTCAGGAATTTTTCGAGGAAGTTATTGGACACTCAAAAATGCAAGGTCTCGTGTAATGTCATGAAAACTTTCTGATAGCTTCCACCAAAACTTTCTCTGCAATGGCCAAGGAGTATAATTCAACTTCTCGCTGAGTAGTTTTCGAAAGCTTACAGAAAGTGTCCAGGAAGTTTACAGACACTTGGCTATGCAAGATTCCATAGAAATTAGACGAAAGGTTTCTGAACGTTCTTACAAGAACTCTCCCCGCAACGGCCTCAAAGTGAATTCTTTTTGAACTCCGGCTAGAAGGCTTCTGCCGACGCAACATGGGAATCTTTCAGAAATATTCCAGGAATATTTTATTGGAAGATTGGAATATTTTAGGAATATTGCACTGAAATATTTCTGGAATATAGTTATGTCCTCGGCTAGGAATTTCTCTTGAAGCTTTCATGGACAGATCCCTGAAAATCTTACGGAAATCTCCCAGAAACCATTCAGTGGAAGATCTCTGGAAGATTCCACTGAAACCTTCCTGATATATAGTTATGTCCGCAGCTGGGAATGTTCCTGGAACCTTTCATGAAAGATTCATGGTAATATTCCTGAAATATTCCAAAAAAAATCCTGAGTATGTTGCATCTTGATTCCTAAAAAATTTTGGTGGGACCTTCCATTGTCGAGTTATAATCTCCTGAATTCTCTTACAAACAGTTCAATGATAGAGATCCAATGCAGTTTCCTATAGAACCAGAACTAAAACTATCTCAAAGTTAGAAGTATCTGCTCATGGCAAATCTGAGAAAAGAGCTGGCGGACATTAACTGATTTTGTTCACAGCCAAAAAGCAGCCATGTATGTCAAACTGACAATGTATTGTACATCCGTTGTGTTCATCTGAAGTTCAGACCCAATTCATTCTTCTAATTGTGGGGACTGAGTAAAAAAAACTGGATACTTTTTAGTATTCCCCTCCTTGAATGAAAATGGGATATGGTCATAGAATCATTCCTAGCGTAGTTAGAATCTGTTAAATTCCCTTATAGTAGCTTGAGTAGTTGTTGTTGAACCATTCAGTTATGATATTAACTTTCCTCATAACGGATTTGATAAGATTAGCTCTGAGGGAGCAAAATCGAGAATTGACGTTGGAAAGGTAGTATATCCTAACTGGATTAGACTTCAAAATTAGGGTAAGGAACTAGTTTAGATTCTACGGCAAAGTGTCATATAGATTTGGCTCAATGAGGAATTTTTACATATTTAATCATTCTTGAGAGTATCTTCTCGGATATGTTGACTGTTCATGGCGTAAGAAAGCCCAAAACACAGAAGCATAAACCCCAAACTTGACTTCATTTCTTCCCAAAGAATTGTATCTTCAAAATAACTGACCTAACATATGGAAAGGATACTTCTTATTGTGGCTCCAGTCTGGTAGCGGAACTCCTCCAAGCTTCCTATCAATCTTTAATATTCTTTCCGTTTTAATATAGGATCAGTTAGCCAATAAATCAATCAAGAACGGACTTTGGATACAGCCTGAGTTAATGGGTATTGCACAAGATCACAGTAGTCAAGATCAATTGATCTTGACACCTGTGAGTTTGTGCTGTGATGGAAGACTTGCGAATATTCTGCAATGACAATTTGTGAGAAGCACTGTCATTCATTCGATGATGATAACAAAGCATCCAAGAACGGAAAGAGTCTACGTTTATCAGTTGTGTTGGATAGGAAAAGTGGGTACCTGCCCCAAACCAATTTCACTTTTTATGACTTTTTTATTACTAATTTATAAGCAAAGAAAAGAATTTATCACCGGTTATGGGCCCAAAATACGAGAGTTTTCACTAGCGGAAACTTACGCTAGCGAACACGTGGTCGGGGAAAGATCGTACGGGAATGTGCAATAGATGATTTTTCATTACTTTTTTATCACTCTCAGAATATGTGCTCAAGATATGCGTGTGATATGATTCAGCTGAAATAGGATGGCTTTCGCTAGCGTAAGCTTACGCTAGTGAACACCATATACAGGCGGAGCTTCGAGGACACTCAGTACTACACGGGAATTTATTACTTTTTTATTACTCTCGAAAGGTTCAGTCGAGTTAGTCCCGAGACCAAAAGGAAACCAATATTTTGGGCTGAGGCTGGACGAGAGCTGGAGCGGGGTGAGATGAGAAATATATAATAGGCTGAACTACCTCTATACAATAACGTGCGATTGAAATAATTCAATCGCATATGGAAACCAGTCTGAAGACGAGCTGGATACACATGAGTCTTCAGAGATGATTGGGAATCGATAGCGAATCAGCCAACTCGATCACGGGGCCCAAAACAGGGGAGACCCTGCTTAGAGTTATCATAGTCGCAGTCGAAACGTCACTGGGGGTTGAGGAGAGTCCCAATGAACCCGAAACTCTGAGAAACCTGAGATCAAATGATCAGGTACCATCGTCTTCGACCGAAGAATTTATAACCAGCCAGCACCCACGGCTATGGGGCCCAAAACGGGGCGGAATCCAGCTTTGAGCAAGTTCCGCGCAGTTATGACGCTCTTTCGGGTTGTAAAAAATTCCAATGGATCCGTAACTCTACAGAACATCAGATCAAGTGGTTATGTACCATTGGGGATGTCCGGAAAATTTATTACCAGTCAGCACCCTAAGCCATGGGGCCCAAAACAGGGCGGAATCGAGCTTTGGGCAGTTATTTGCGCAGTTATGACGCCACTGTGGGCTGTGAGATGATCCAATGGACCCGAAACTCCACAAAAACTAAGATCAAATGGTCATGTACTATTGGTCATGCTCGGGAAATTTATTACCAAACAGCATCTTCAGCTATGGGGCCCAAAACAAGGCGGAATCGAGTTTCGAGCAGTTATCTGCGTAGTTATCACACCCCTGTGGGTTGCAAATATATAATATTGGTGATGCCCGGAGAATTTATTACCAGTCAGCACCCTCAGCTATGGGGCCCAAAACAGGGCGGAATCGAGCTTTGAGCAGTTATCTGCGCAGACATGACACCCCTGTGGGTTGCAAATATATACAATGGACCCGAAGCTCTACAAAATCCTGGATCAAGTAGACACATATCATTTCCGATGCCCAGAGAATTTATCACCAATCAGCACCCTCGGCTGTGGGGCCCAAAATGGGGCGAAATCGAGCTTCAAGCAGTTATCTGCGCAGTAATGACGCCACTGTGGGTTGTAGAATGTTTCAATGGACCCAAAACTCTACAGAACCCAAAATGAAGTGGTCATGTGTCATTGGCAATGCCCGGAGAATTCATTAACAGTCAGTACCCTCAGCTATGGGGCCCAAAACAGGGCGGAATCGAGCTTTGAGCAGTTATGACGCCACTGTGGGTTGCAAATAGTTCCAACGGACCCGAAACTCCACAGAACCCTTAATGGAGTAGTCACGTACCATTTCAATGCCCAGAGAATTTATGACCAGTCAGCACCCTCGGCTATGGGGCCCAAAACAGGGTGACATCGAGCTTTGAGCAATTATCTGCGCAGTTATGACACCCCTATGGGTTGCAAATATATCCAATGGACCCGAAACTCTACAGAACCTCGAATCGAGTAGACACGTACCATTTTCGATGCCCAGAGGATTCATTCCCAGTCAGCACCCTCGGCTATGGGGCCCAAAACAGGGCAAAATCGAGCTTTGAGCAGTTATCTGCGCAGTTATGACACCTCTGTGGGTTGCAAATAGTTCCAATGGACCCGAAACTCTACAGAACCCTAGATCAAGTAGTCACGTACCATTTCCGATGCCGAGAGAATTCATTACCAGTCAGCAACCTCGGCTATGGGGCCTAAAACAGGGCGAAATCGATCTTTGAGCGGTTATCTGCGCAGTTATGACGCCACTGTGGGTTGTAGGATGTTCCAACGGACCCGAAACTCCACAGAACCCCAGATTCAATAGTCACGTACCATTCCCGATGCTCAGAGAATTCATCACCAATCAGCACCCTAGGCTATGGGGTCTAAAACAGGGTGAAATCGAGCTTTCGCAGTCATGACACCCCTGTGGGTCAGCAATTATCCAAAAACATGATTTTTGATTGTCTCATCATCATTTCCCCCACCAATCCTCCAGCAACCTCGGGCCTGAAAATCCTAAAAGAACTCCAAAGGCCCGTAGAAAAATGCGAGAAATGTCCCTGGAGTACTTCACATACATAATCCTACAGCAAACTCACTTTGATTATTCTCGGGGGTTTCTTGAAGTCTTTTCGAAATGTTTCTAAGATCTCCTCGAGGAGTTCCTGCAGGACTTCTGGGAGGTTTCTGAGACGGGTCTGAAATGTTCCTGGAAATTGCAGAAATGGTTCTGGAACGTTCCTGAAATGTTCCTGTAACGTTTCCGAGATGTTTTTGAAACGTTCCCTAGGTACCCTGTTTCTGAAACGTTCGTGAAATGTTTCTGAAAGGTTTTGTTGCAAAACCCCGTAAATCTGGCTTCGAAACAATTCTGCAATACTGCACAATCAGTTTTGAGCTTTGTGGGGGATCGTTGATAGGTTCCTAATAGTTCCTTTAGTGTTACGCTCTAAGAATTACAATGCCAATTATTCTTGCAATACTCCACTCATGCGAATTTTCCGCAGTATTGCCTCGGAAGATGTTTGGAAGTTCCCCAAAAGCTTCCTTGGAGATTACTCTCAGCTCTTTGAAAAGTCTCTAAAGGGTTCTTCAAACGTTCCTAGAATATTCGTGAAACTTTCGTGACTTGCTTTTAAGACATTCCTGGGATGTTTCTCACAAATTCCGATGCAAGATAACAGGAATATGACCTCAAAATATTTCAGCGATTTTCCACTATCAAATCTTCAGTAATCTTGCATCCAGAATCTCTTGAAAGTTCCCTGAGAGGCTTTCGGAAGCTTCCTGGAAGCTTCACGAGAAGTTGTTCAGAGATTCTTGTACCGTTTTAGAAATATTGCTGAAACGTTTCTGGGATATTGATAGAACGTTTCTGGAATGTTTCTAAAAGGTTTCTGGACTCTTTTGAAATGATTGTAGTATGATTGAGATTTCAAAAGGTTTTCCTGAAATATTCCAATGCCAATATCTTAGCAGTATTCATGAAGTGGTTTGAATATTTTTTGGAAACCGTCTGCAATATTTGAATGTGTTTGGCAGATTTTAACTTGAATTCGCCCAAGATCACACTTGGCAGTGCGAAATTGTTCAATATGAAAATCCCGGAAGGAAAAATTATCATGCATCTACACGATTTGCCTTGGTTAGATGAAAAAACTCGCGTGACCCCCGACTTCGAATTTTGTTCCATTTCATTTCTCCTCCTTTCTCCTCTGAATTCCGAATCCGCATTTTAGTAGACAGCCTTCTCTCCTCGAGAAAACAGGATACTATTTCCATATCGAAAATTTGGATCACCATCCTTCTTGTATGTATCACATCGTCAGATATGAATGGAATCCAATCATCAACTCATATTCACATCACAAACACTTGCGTTTTGCTAAATAGACGTTCTGAGCCACGACGTGAAAATACGTCGATAGCTCAGTGGACAACGTCGCAGTCTTGTGATCCGAGAATCGCAGAATCAAACCCTACCGTTGACACTCATGTTAACATATTATCATATAATATTGATAACCAGACCGAGAACAATTTTACAGGATGTTGGATAATCAAAAAACAAATCTGGATGTGAATACCCGCGATCTTGATGTGGAATGGTTTTCCTTTTGGATCGTCGCAATATTCATTATCTCGAATTCTCACAAATATCTCAATGTCATGTCTCTGAAACGTTTCTGGAAGGTTTCCAGGAATATTTACATGAAATTCTTCAGGAGTATTCCCCAGCCGTGGACATAACTGTATTTCAGAAATCTTGGACTTTTCTCCTGCAAGGAATCGTTATGGGATTCTAATCAATCACTTTCCAAAGGAATTCAGGAGAAGAATCTCGGCATACCATGGCTCGAATCAGTCGGGTGATGTTGTTACGTGGAGAGATCATCAGGATCTTGGGAGTGATAGAAATTGGAGGAAATACCAAGCATGAGTTCCTGGAAGAGCGACTGAACGAGGAAGCGGGTAATTGGAGTGTCCCACCACCGTAGAGCTCGTCACGGATTCTCTGCTGAACTAGAATCATGCCCAATGCATAAGTGTACCTTTATCGATGTTCACGATATAGCTACTAGGCATGATTCTAGTTCACGCATTGACCGCCTCATGAAATCCTATACGGGGAAATTGGCGCTTGAGTCGTGGGGCATACCAAATTCCTCCCTCTACTGGCATGATATCTTCTATGCTCCCGGGAAGATTACAACTAGCTGATGATTTGCAACGAGTACCGCTCACATCTTTTCCGAACTGGAATGTTCAGAGGTCAGTGATAGACGATATCTACGGATGTGATCATCTAACGGGTCACGAGGTAATGATAAGCTTTGAACGGCAGGGTCCATGATTGAATCGCGGGACACCCTTGTTCTTGGGCTCCAGTTTTGACCGGGAATGGATTGTCGGGCATCTGTAATGGTGGATGGGTATCTCAATTATCTGTTATGGAGAGTTGTTCACAAGTATGCGTATAGCTATAGGGCGACAATGTATGTGTATGAGCGTATGGACTGGCGGCGCAATTGGATGGACGAGGGCGCGAGGGAGCCTCGAGAGGAGTTGGCGGGGCGCGATCACCCAGAGCATAAACGACGGGAGACAGCCGTGTCCTTGTGGATGTGTATCAAGGGCTTCTACTGTCAGGTTGTTTGGCAAGGCCCTTTTGTGTAATGAGTTTGGTGGTGAAAGTGCGTAATAGTATTTAGTGGGAACGTACCGTTAACAAATTCATTGTATCCGGTCGAGTGGCAGTAGTACCGGTGACAGGTGAACGATCATGTAATTAGTTGCATCAATATGTTCATTTGAGTGAATCTCCTGTGTTAATCTAAGAGACAAGAGTGTCTCTAACATATCTTCCCATGGAGTTATGAACCTTTCAAGGGAACCTCCAGGCCGAATTAGTGCGTAAACAACGCGGATAACGAGTTTGAACACCACTTGTTGATTGTTCTGGAGCTCTGTCGAGGTCTGTTTTTATTGCAACATCAGAGAGCCTACGATAATGTCTAGACAGCATGGACGATGGGTCTTAGCAGGATTTTTCCGTGTTTTGGACCCCAGGGCCGAGGGTCTGGCAGGTGAAAGGATCTTGAGGCACTCTGGATGGTAACTCCTTGATAGGTGCAGAGTTTTGTGGAGTTCTAAATCCATTAGAATTTCCTACAACCTCCATTGAAGTCATAACTGTGCGGGAAGCTGGATCCCGCGCTGTTTCCGGTCCCATAGCCGAGGGTGCTGGGTGGTAATAAATTCTCTGGGCATCGGAAGGGGTACGTGACTACTTGATTTAGGGTTCTGTAGAGTTTCGGATCCATGATATTAACTGACAACCCACTGGTGTGTCATACCTGCGCAGATCACTGCTCAAAGCTCGATTCCGCCGTGTTTTGGGCCCCAGAGCTGACAGTGCTGACTGGTAATAAATTTTCCGGGCATCACCGATGGTGGATGACCACTAAATCTAAGGTTCTGTAGAGTTTCGGGTCCGTTGGATTATCTTACAACCCACAAGGGCGTCATAACTGCGCAGATAACTGCCCAGAGCTCGATTCCGCCCTGTTTCGGGCCCCATAGTTGAGGGTGCTGACTGGGAATGAATTTTTCGGGCATCACCAATGGTACATCACCACTTGATCTAAGGTTCTGTTGAGTTTCGGGTCCATAGGAACATCCTACAACCCACAGTGGCGTCATAACTGCTCAAAGCTCGATTTCGCCCTGTTTTGGGCCCCATAGCTGAGGGTGCTGACTGTTAATGAATTCTCCGGGCATCAACAATGACACATGACCACTTCAGCTAGGGTTCTGTAGAGTTTTGGGTCCATTGGAACATTCTACAACCCACAGTGGCGTCATAACTGCGCGAATAACTACTCAAAGCTCGATTTTGACGTGTTTTGGGCCCCATAGCCGAGAGTGCTGACTGGTAATGAATTCTCTGAGCATCGGGAATGATACGTGGTTACTTGATCTAGGGTTCTGTGGAGTTTCCGGTCCATTGGAACATCCTACAACCCACAGTGGCGTCATAACTGCACAGATAACTGCTCAAAGCTTGATTTCGCCCTGTTTTGAGCCCCATAGCCGAGGATGCTGACTAGTCATGAATTCTTCGGGCATCGGAAATGGTACGTGACTACTCAATCTAGGGTTCTGTAGAGTTTCGGGTCCATTGGAATATCCTACAACCCACAGTGGCGTCATAACTGCTGAAAGCTCGATTCCGCCCTATTTTGGGCCCCTTAGCTGAGGGTGCTGACTGGTAATCAATTCTCCGGGCATCACCAGTGGTACATAACTACTTCATCTAGGGTTCTGTAGAGTTTTGGGTCCATTGGAACATTCTACAACCCACAGTGGCGTCATTACTGCACAGATAACTGCTCAAAGCTCGATTTCGCCCCGTTTTGGGCCCCATAGCCGAGGGTGCTGACTGGTCATGAATTCTCTGGGCATCGAAAATAATACGTGACTACTTCAAATAGGGTTCTTCAGAGTTTTGGGTCCGTTGGAACATCCTACAACCCACACTCGCGTCATTACTGCGCAGATAACTGCTCAAAGCTCGATTTCGACCTGTTTTGGGCCCCATAACCGAGGATGCTAACTGGTAATGAATCCTTTGGGCATCAAAAATGGTACGTGACTAATTGATCTCGGGTTCTGTAGAGTTTCGGGTCCATTGGAATATCCTACAACCCACAGTGGCGTCATAACTGCTCAAAGCTAGATTCCGCCCTGTTTTGGGCCCCACAGCTGAGGGCGCTGACTGTTAATAAATTATCCAGGCAATTGAAGCATTTCGATCGCACGTTATTGAACAGGAGTAGCTGAGCCTATCATATATTTCTCATCTCGCCCCGCTCCAGCTCTTGTCCTGCCTCAGGCCCAAATATTGGTTTCCTCTTGGTCTCGGGACTATCTCCACTATACCTTCCGAGAGTAATAAAGGAGTAATAAAATCCCGTGTAGTCCTGAGTGTCCTCGAAGCTCCGCCCGTATATGGTGTTCGCTAGCGTAAGCTTACGCTAACAAAAACCATCCTATTTCAGCTGAATCATATCACACGCATATCTTGAGGACATATTTTGAGAGTAATGAAAGAGGAATGAAAAATCAGCTATTGCACATTCCTGTACGATCTTCCTCCAACCACGTGTTCGCTAGCGTGAGCTTCCGCTAGCAAAAACTCCCGTATTTCGGGTGCATGATTGGTAATAAATTTTTTTCTTTGGTAATGAATTAGTAAAGAAAAAGTGATAAAAGGTGAGATTGGTTTGGGACCGATTTGTGAGTTAGTGTTCGCTAGCTTCAGGTACCCACGAAAAGTGTACTATGAGACTTACCTCCACAGAATCCTGCAACCATCACTGACGATTCCAGGAAGCTTCGTAAATATTGTGTATGACAAGTTGTATAATTGCACTATCATAACAAGTGGTAGAGTTCATCTACAATACATATGCTGGCACCAATTTTCCTGAAAATATATGTTCTCTTTAACACAAAGGGTCTTGCTCTTTGCTCAAGACTTGAGACTCAACAAGGTTAGTAGACAGAGGTATACTCATCTGATCCGCAAATCCCACAGCTCTACAAATTTATCGAGGAAACTACTTCTATAAGTTTATGGAGAAAACAGAGTCCAGAGGTTATTTTTCCCTCACCGCGATGAGGACACTCCTCCAGGAAGTGAGTAAGAGAAAAATCAGAGGACATGCAAAATACACAAGAATGTTCTCGATTTGCACAAATAGGTTTCCACTACAAATCGGCAAGCAGGCTTCAATCAAGAGAACCGACACTCTCAGCACTCGATGATTTGCAGAATTGACTTCGAACTGTATGATTAATGCGAAATTCACTCCTGCACGAGGGAACTGGGGATAGTCAACAAACCATCAAGATGACCGCCTTCCCCAAACATGACCAGACTTTACGAACAAGCGAACGCGCGAGCGAGCGCATGATGCGTTCGATGCGCACGCCATACGACGGGACGAGCGACCGAACGACGGAGCGCGCGAACCACCATACCGGCCCCTATACTTTTTACATAGGGGAGGTGGAGTGGGGGTTCGCGCCCTCCGTCGTTCGGGCGCTCGTCCCATCGTATGGCGTGCGCATCGTGCGCATCGTGCGCTCGCTCACGCGTTCGCTTGTTCGTAATCCGGACCCTGGTCGACTATCGCATGCATGGTCGGAGGATGGCCCTGGTGGAAATAGCGAGCATGCTTGATCTGGACTTGGCAATGCAAGGTTCACATAAAAAGTTGCCCGGAAGTTTCTGGACGCTTCTATCGAAATTTTTCCTGTGATCATTCGAAAGTTTCATTGAAACTTCCACGGAAATGCTTCTGAAAGGCTTAAGAGAGTTTTTCGAAAAGTTTTCGGACACTTGGCGGGGCAGAGTTCCGTGGAAATTTTCAGGACACCTTTCTGAAAGCTTCTATCAAACGTTTTACTGCAAATATGTAAAAATTTTGACAGTCCTTGCACTGAGAAGGTTCTGAAAGCTTTCTGGAAGCTTTTATTGAAATTCCCCCTGTAAGGATCTGAAAGTTCCATTGGAACTTCCACCGGAAGGCTTCTGAAAGGATTCAGGGAGTTTTTCGAAAAGTTCTCGGACACTTGGCACGGAAGAGTTTCGGAAAGGTTTCGGGAAACTTTTTTGAAAGCTTCCATCGAAATTTTCTCTGCAAAGATATGAAAATTCTGATGGTCTTTGCGCAAAAAGGCTCCTGAAATCTTTCCGAAAGCTTCCATCAAAATATTCCCTCGGAGGATCTAGGAGTTCCATCGGAACTTTCGTCGAAAGGCTTCAGAAAGTTTTTCGAGAAGTTTTCGGACACTTGGCACGGGAGAGTTTCGGGAAGGTTTCGGGAAACCTCTCTGAAAGCTTTCATCGAAAGTTTCTTTGCAAAGATCTAGAAGTTCTGGTGGTCCTCGCGCTGGAAGGCTCCCGAAAGCTTTCTGGAAGCTTCCATCAAAATTTTCCCTCAAAAGATCTAAAAGTTCCGTCGAAACTTTCACCGAAAGGCTTTTGAAAGGCTTCAGAAAGTTCTTCGGAAAGTTTCGAACACTTGGCACGGAAAAGTTTCGGGAAGGTTTCAGGAAACCTTCCGGAAAACTGCCATCGAATGTTTCTCTGCAAAGATATAAAGAATTCTGATGGTCCCTGCACTTAAAGGCTTCTGAAAGGTTTCAGAAAGGTTGCATGGTATTCTTTCCATGAAAGCACAGGAGAAAGCCATATGAAAGCTTTCCGTGAAAGGTTTCATGAAAACCTTTCAGTGCTGTTTGGGTCGTAGAACATGGACGATGATAATTTGATTATACCGTAAGGAGTCGCGAAATTCTACTGATGATGATGAGCTTAGGAGTACTCGATATTGGTATATGCTTTTACTATTCGAAAAGGGGAGGACGGTGCCTAGGGGGAGGGGGTCTCATACACTTCCGTATTGTAGCGCCTAAATGATGTATTTCACGATCGAAATTCTAAATACACAAACATTTCTCGAGAATTTCCAAGGCTGTGTAATTACTATAATGTAGTTGAATTAATTTCATTTCATTCATTCATCCATCTCAATGAATTGAGCCTTCCATTCCAAATAAATTCTCAGATTTCGATTCGATTGTCATTTCCAATGTGAGTTTTTAGTGGTGATTGTGTTGGGTTAGGTTTCCTGTAAATTTCGAGTACTGCGTGGAGCTCACCACCAGAAGAATAGAGAGAGACATGTTCAGATGAGTCTGTAACGCTATTTGGTAGTCGTATATCGGGCCAAAGAATCGCTGCTCAGAACAGAGGAAATCCAACGATGTGATCTGTGTTAGCTGAGTCAGTGTAGTGTTTTTGTATTTTTTGAGATACGCTCTTCCTACATCTACACTAGCTTGGTAACATACATTCGCAATCCGTCGCATTCAGAGATATTATTTTTCTGATGGGTTCATATTTTGTTGTTATGGTGTTTGGAGAGAGATTGAATAAACTGATTTGAAACGATGAGTATCAAATGAGAAGTGATTGAATTTGAATTTGCTATGTTCAGTATCATATGCTGAATTCTGATCTTGATAGCCATTTTGATTGATTGATTGACCAATGATATAGTTCGTAGAATATGGACGCTAATGAGTTCCATAGTACCGTGAAGTAGCCCGAAGATTTATTGATGATGGTCAGCTTGAAAGTTCTCGATATTGGTATATGCTTCCTCTATTCGAAAAGGAGGGAACGGGGCCTAGGGGGGAGAGGTCTCATACACTCCGGTTCGGTAACGCCCGAATGATGTATTTTACGATCGGAATTCTAAAACCCAAACTTCTCTCGAGAATTCCCAAGGCTGTATCATGACAACAGCGTAGTTGAACTGATTTCATTTTAATAATTCATTCATCTCAATGAATTAAGCCTTCCACTCCAAATAAATTCTAAGATTCTGATTCGATTGTCATTTCCAATGTGAGTTTTTAGTGGTGATTGTGTTGAGTCAGGTTTTGTGTAAATTTCGAGTATTGAGTGCAGCTCACCATCACAAGAATTGTGGGAGACGTGTTCAGATGAGTCTGATACGCTATTTGTTAGTCCAATATCGGTCCAAAAAATTGCTGCTCAGAACAGAGGAAATCCAACGACATGATCTGTGTGAGCTGTGTCTGTGTCGTGTTTTTATGTTCTTCGAGATACGCTCTGCCTACATCTACAGTAGCTCGTCAACATACATTCGCAATCTGTCGCAGTCAGAGATGAAAGTCTCGATCCCTATGTGGACCAACGCATCATGTTTTGATGTTGTGACTCGTATTTGTATTCGATTGCACTCAGAGTTATTATTTTTTTGATGGGTTCATGTTTTTTGTTATGGTATTTGGGAATAGATTGAATGATCTGATATGAAAATATGAGTGTCAAATAAAAAATGATTGAGTTTGAATTTGCTATTGTCAGTATCACATAATCACTTTTGATCCTGTAAACAATGTCGAACGATGAATTGACCAATGATATAGTTAGTAGAACATAGACGATGATCAGTTCAATGATACTGTAAATAGTCGCGGAATTCTACTGATGATGATCAGCTTGGAAGTTCTCGATATTGGTACATGCTTTTACTATTCGAGAAGGGCAGGACGGTGTCTAGGGGGAGGGCGTCTCATACACTCTCGTATTTTAGCGCCTGAATGACGTTTTTCACGATCAAATTCCTAAATACCCAAACATTTCTCGAGAATTTCCAAGGCTGTGTCATTTCCATAGTGTAGTTGAATCAATGCTATTCCATTCATTCATCCATCTTGATGAATTAAGCCTTCCACTCCAAATAAATTCTAAGATTCTGATTCGATTGTCATTTCCAATGTGAGTTTTTAGTGGTGATTGTGTTGGGTCAGGTTTTGTGTAAATTTCGAGTACTGCGTGGAGCTCACCACCAGGAGAATCGAGGAAGACATGTTCAGATGAGTCTGTAACGCTATTTAGTAGTCGTATATCGGGCCAAAAAATCGCTGCTCAGAACAGAGGAAATCCAACGACATGATCTGTGTGAGCTGTGTCAGTGTAGTGTTTTGATGTTTTTTGAGATACGCTCTGCCTACATCTACAGTAGCTCGGCAACATACATTCGCAATCTGACGCACTCAGAGATGAAGGTCTCGATCTCTATGGGGGCCAAGGCACTATGCTTTGATGTTGCGACTCGTAGTTGTATTCGATTGCACTCAGAGTTATTATTTTTTTGATGGGTTCATGTTTTGTTGTTATGGTGTTTGGGAATAGATCAAGGTAGTACTAGCGTCACTCGAATTACCTATCAGAAAATTATGAAAGTCGGCGCAGTGGTACATTAATGCCTCAAACAGACACAGATGGAATTTCGGAATTTTTAGGAGCCGCGGAGAAAACTTCTGGGCAATTTCGTGAGAGCCGATTAACACGGCGTCTTATGGGAAATTATCGATGTACTGGTTTCTAACTATCAAATTTTCCCAGGAAAAAGCACACAGGTGTAAGAGTACCCAAAAAGTGCATAGAAACGAACAGATCAACGATTAGGAGCCTACAAAGAAAGATCTGAGCCAATACTTCACTACTCTCGACAGTTTCGGGGTCAGGTTGTCGTCTGCTGTGTGCGAACCTATACCTATATAGGCGGGCGGAATCGAGTTAAGCGAAGATCTAATCCGCGCTTGGACTCATCAGTACCGCTAGTACTACCTTAAATGATCTGATATGGAAATATGAGTGTCAAATAAAAAATGATTGAGTTTGAATGTGCTATGGTCAGTATCACATGATCACTTTTGATCCCGTAAACAATGTCGAACGATGTCTTGACCAAGGATATAGTTGGTGGAACATGGACGCTCATGAGTTTCATAATACCGTGAAGTAGCCCGAAGATTTATTGATGATGGTCAGCTTGAAAGTTCTCGATATTGGTATATGCTTCCTCTATTCGAGAAGGGGAGGACGGGGCCTAGGGGGAGGGGGTCTCATACACTTTCGTTTGGTAGCACCTGAATGATGTATTTTACGATCGGAAGTCTAAAACCCAAACTTCTCTCGAGAATTCCCAAGGCTGTATCATGACAACAGCGTAGTTGAACTGATTCCATTCTAATAATTCATTCATCTCAATGAATTAAGCCTTCCACTCCAAATAAATTCTAAGATTCTGATTCGATTGTCATTTCCAATGTGAGTTTTTAGTGGTGATTGTGTTGAGTCAGGTTTTGTGTAAATTTCGAGTATTGAGTGCAGCTCACCATCACAAGAATTGTGGGAGACGTGTTCAGATGAGTCTGATACGCTATTTGTTAGTCCAATATCGGTCCAAAAAATTGCTGCTCAGAACAGAGGAAATCCAACGACATGATCTGTGTGAGCTGTGTCTGTGTCGTGTTTTTATGTTCTTCGAGATACGCTCTGCCTACATCTACAGTAGCTCGTCAACATACATTCGCAATCTGTCGCAGTCAGAGATGAAAGTCTCGATCCCTATGTGGACCAACGCATCATGTTTTGATGTTGTGACTCGTATTTATATTCGATTGCACTCAGAGTTATTATTTTTTTGATGGGTTCATGTTTTTTGTTATGGTATTTGGGAATAGATTGGATGATCTGATATGAAAATATGAGTGTCAAATAAAAAATGATTGAGTGTGAATTTGCTATTGTCAGTATCACATAATCACTTTTGATCCTGTAAACAATGTCGAACGATGAATTGACCAATGATATAGTTAGTAGAACATAGACGATGATCAGTTCAATGATACTGTAAATAGTCGCGGAATTCTACTGATGATGATCAGCTTGGAAGTTCTCGATATTGGTACATGCTTTTACTATTCGAGAAGGGCAGGACGGTGTCTAGGGGGAGGGCGTCTCATACACTCTCGTATTTTAGCGCCTGAATGACGTTTTTCACGATCAAATTCCTAAATACCCAAACATTTCTCGAGAATTTCCAAGGCTGTGTCATTTCCATAGTGTAGTTGAATCAATGCTATTCCATTCATTCATCCATCTTGATGAATTAAGCCTTCCACTCCAAATAAATTCTAAGATTCTGATTCGATTGTCATTTCCAATGTGAGTTTTTAGTGGTGATTGTGTTGGGTCAGGTTTTGTGTAAATTTCGAGTACTGCGTGGAGCTCACCACCAGGAGAATCGAGGGAGACATGTTCAGATGAGTCTGTAACGCTATTTAGTAGTCGTATATCGGGCCAAAAAATCGCTGCTCAGAACAGAGGAAATCCAACGACATGATCTGTGTGAGCTGTGTCAGTGTAGTGTTTTGATGTTTTTTGAGATACGCTCTGCCTACATCTACAGTAGCTCGGCAACATACATTCGCAATCTGACGCACTCAGAGATGAAGGTCTCGATCTCTATGGGGGCCAAGGCACCATGCTTTGATGTTGCGACTCGTAGTTGTATTCGATTGCACACAGAGTTATTATTTTTTTGATGGGTTCATGTTTTGTTGTTATGGTGTTTAGGAATAGATCAAGGTAGTACTAGCGTCACTCGAATTACCTATCAGAAAATTATGAAAGTCGGCGCAGTGGTACATTAATGCCTCAAACAGACACAGATGGAATTTCGGAATTTTTAGGAGCCGCGGAGAAAACTTCTGGGCAATTTCGTGAGAGCCGATTAACACGGCGTCTTATGGGAAATTATCGATGTACTGGTTTCTAACTATCAAATTTTCCCAGGAAAAAGCACACAGGTGTAAGAGTACCCAAAAAGTGCATAGAAACGAACAGATCAACGATTAGGAGCCTACAAAGAAAGATCTGAGCCAATACTTCACTACTCTCGACAGTTTCGGGGTCAGGTTGTCGTCTGCTGTGTGCGAACCTATACCTATATAGGCGGGCGGAATCGAGTTAAGCGAAGATCTAATCCGCGCTTGGACTCATCAGTACCGCTAGTACTACCTTGAATGATCTGATATGGAAATATGAGTGTCAAATAGAAAATGATTGAGTTTAAATGTGCTATGGTCAGTATCACATGATCGTTTTTGATCCCGTAAACAATGTCGAACGATGTCTTGACCAAGGATATAGTTGTTGGAACATGGACGCTCATGAGTTTCATAATACCGTGAAGTAGCCCGAAGATTTATTGATGATAGTCAGCTTGAAAGTTCTCGATATTGGTATATGCTTCCTCTATTCGAGAAGGGGAGGACGGGGCCTAGGGGGAGGGGGTCTCATACACTTTCGTTTGGTAGCACCTGGATGATGTATTTTACGATCGGAATTCTAAAACCCAAACTTCTCTCGAGAATTCCCAAGGCTGTATCATGACAACAGCGTAGTTGAACTGATTTCATTTTAATAATTCATTCATCTCAATGAATTAAGCCTTCCACTCCAAATAAATTCTAAGATTCTGATTCGATTGTCATTTCCAATGTGAGTTTTTAGTGGTCATTGTGTTGAGTCAGGTTTTGTGTAAATTTCGAGTATTGTGTGCAGCTCACCATCACAAGAATTGTGGGAGACGTGTTCAGATGAGTCTGATACGCTATTTGTTAGTCCATTATCGGGCCAAAAAATTGCTGCTCAGAACAGAGGAAATCCAACGACATGATCTGTGTGAGCTGTGTCAGTGTAGTGTTTTGATGTTTTTTGAGATACGCTCTGCCTACATCTACAGTAGTTCGGCAACATACATTCGCAATCTGACGCACTCAGAGATGAAGGTCTCGATCTCTATGGGGGCCAAGGCATCATGCTTTGATGTTGCGGCTCGTATTTGTATTCATTCCACTCAGAGTTATTATTTTTTTGATGGGTTCATGTTTTTGTTTAAGTGTTTGGGGATGGATTGAATGATCTGATATGAAGATATGAGTGGCAATTAAAAAATGATTGAGTTTAAATTTGCTATTGTCAGTATCACATAATCACTTTTGATCCTGTGAACAATGTCGAACGATGAATTGACCAATGATATAGTTAGTAGAACATAGACGATGATCAGTTCATTGATACTGTAAATAGTCGCGGAATTCTACTGATGATGATCAGCTTGGAAGTTCTCGATATTGGTACATGCTTTTACTATTCGAGAAGGGGAGGACGGTGCCTAGGGGAAAGGCCTCTCATACACTCTCGTATTTTAGCGCCTGAATGACGTTTTCCACGATCAAATTCCTGAATACCCAAACATTCCTCGAGAATGTCCAAGGCTGTGTCATCTCCATAGTATAGTTGAATGAATTTCATTCCATTCATTTATCCATCTTGATGAATTAAGCCTTCCACTCCAAATAAATTCTAAGATTCTGATTCGATTGTCATTTCCAATGTGAGTTTCTAGTGGTGATTGTGTTGGGTCAGGTTTTGTGTAAATTTCGAGTACTGCGTGGAGCTCACCACCAGGAGAATCGAGGGAGACATGTTCAGATGAGTCTGTAACGCTATTTAGTAGTCGTATATCGGGCCAAAAAATCGCTGCTCAGAACAGAGGAAATCCAACGACATGATCTGTGTGAGCTGTGTCAGTGTAGTGTTTTGATGTTTTTTGAGATACGCTCTGCCTACATCTACAGTAGCTCGGCAACATACATTCGCAATCTGACGCACTCAGAGATGAAGGTCTCGATCTCTATGGGGGCCAAGGCACCATGCTTTGATGTTGCGACTCGTAGTTGTATTCGATTGCACACAGAGTTATTATTTTTTTGATGGGTTCATGTTTTGTTGTTATGGTGTTTAGGAATAGATCAAGGTAGTACTAGCGTCACTCGAATTACCTATCAGAAAATTATGAAAGTCGGCGCAGTGGTACATTAATGCCTCAAACAGACACAGATGGAATTTCGGAATTTTTAGGAGCCGCGGAGAAAACTTCTGGGCAATTTCGTGAGAGCCGATTAACACGGCGTCTTATGGGAAATTATCGATGTACTGGTTTCTAACTATCAAATTTTCCCAGGAAAAAGCACACAGGTGTAAGAGTACCCAAAAAGTGCATAGAAACGAACAGATCAACGATTAGGAGCCTACAAAGAAAGATCTGAGCCAATACTTCACTACTCTCGACAGTTTCGGGGTCAGGTTGTCGTCTGCTGTGTGCGAACCTATACCTATATAGGCGGGCGGAATCGAGTTAAGCGAAGATCTAATCCGCGCTTGGACTCATCAGTACCGCTAGTACTACCTTGAATGATCTGATATGGAAATATGAGTGTCAAATAGAAAATGATTGAGTTTAAATGTGCTATGGTCAGTATCACATGATCGTTTTTGATCCCGTAAACAATGTCGAACGATGTCTTGACCAAGGATATAGTTGTTGGAACATGGACGCTCATGAGTTTCATAATACCGTGAAGTAGCCCGAAGATTTATTGATGATAGTCAGCTTGAAAGTTCTCGATATTGGTATATGCTTCCTCTATTCGAGAAGGGGAGGACGGGGCCTAGGGGGAGGGGGTCTCATACACTTTCGTTTGGTAGCACCTGGATGATGTATTTTACGATCGGAATTCTAAAACCCAAACTTCTCTCGAGAATTCCCAAGGCTGTATCATGACAACAGCGTAGTTGAACTGATTTCATTTTAATAATTCATTCATCTCAATGAATTAAGCCTTCCACTCCAAATAAATTCTAAGATTCTGATTCGATTGTCATTTCCAATGTGAGTTTTTAGTGGTCATTGTGTTGAGTCAGGTTTTGTGTAAATTTCGAGTATTGTGTGCAGCTCACCATCACAAGAATTGTGGGAGACGTGTTCAGATGAGTCTGATACGCTATTTGTTAGTCCATTATCGGGCCAAAAAATTGCTGCTCAGAACAGAGGAAATCCAACGACATGATCTGTGTGAGCTGTGTCAGTGTAGTGTTTTGATGTTTTTTGAGATACGCTCTGCCTACATCTACAGTAGTTCGGCAACATACATTCGCAATCTGACGCACTCAGAGATGAAGGTCTCGATCTCTATGGGGGCCAAGGCATCATGCTTTGATGTTGCGGCTCGTATTTGTATTCATTCCACTCAGAGTTATTATTTTTTTGATGGGTTCATGTTTTTGTTTAAGTGTTTGGGGATGGATTGAATGATCTGATATGAAGATATGAGTGGCAATTAAAAAATGATTGAGTTTAAATTTGCTATTGTCAGTATCACATAATCACTTTTGATCCTGTGAACAATGTCGAACGATGAATTGACCAATGATATAGTTAGTAGAACATAGACGATGATCAGTTCATTGATACTGTAAATAGTCGCGGAATTCTACTGATGATGATCAGCTTGGAAGTTCTCGATATTGGTACATGCTTTTACTATTCGAGAAGGGGAGGACGGTGCCTAGGGGAAAGGCCTCTCATACACTCTCGTATTTTAGCGCCTGAATGACGTTTTCCACGATCAAATTCCTGAATACCCAAACATTCCTCGAGAATGTCCAAGGCTGTGTCATCTCCATAGTATAGTTGAATGAATTTCATTCCATTCATTTATCCATCTTGATGAATTAAGCCTTCCACTCCAAATAAATTCTAAGATTCTGATTCGATTGTCATTTCCAATGTGAGTTTCTAGTGGTGATTGTGTTAGGTCAGGTTTTGTGTAAATTTCGAGTACTGCGTGGAGCTCACCACCAGAAGAATCGAGGGAGACATGTTCAGATGAGTCTGTAACGCTATTCAGTAGTCGTATATCGGGCCAAAAAATCGCTGCTCAGAACAGAGGAAATTCAACGACATGATCTGTGTGAGCTGTGTCTGTGTAGTGTTTTTATGTTTTTTGAGATACGTCCTGCCTACATCTACAGTAGCTCGGAAACATACATTTGCAATCTGCCGCACTCAGGGATGAAAGTCTCGATCTCTATGTGAGCCAAGGCATCATGCTTTGATGTTGCAGTTCGTAGTTGTATTCGATCGCACTCAGAATTACTATTTTTCTGATAGGTTCATGTTTCGTTGTTATGGTGTTTGGAAATACAATAAATGAGCTGGTTTGGAATCATGAGAGTCAAATAGAGAATGATTGAATTCAGTTCTGCTATGGTCAGTATGACATGATCACTCCTGATCCTGTTAACAATGTCGAACGATGAATTAACCAATGACATAGTTAGTAGAACATGGACGATAATGAGTTCAATGATACTGTAACTAGTCCCGAAATTCTACTGATGATGATCTGCTCGAAAGTTCTCGATATTGAATCCTTCCCTAATCGTATGAGGAGCAAGTGGGGGGAATAGCCCGGGAGGAGTATTCAAGACGCTCTGTGAAAAAATTCCTGGCACGTATTTGGTATTCATTGTTTCTCATTCACCTAATCATGCCCCGAAAATTTCCAATTTTATCTGATCATGTCAATGTAGTTGAATGAATTCATTCTACTGTCCCAGATTTATTTGTATGATTTCGTGCAATCAACATTCTCATCATGAGTTTATGAAGTTGAATTTGTTGAGATTCTTTGTGTATGCTTTTCGAATACTGAGTGAAGCTCACCATCACAAGAATCGAGGGAGACATGTTCAGATGAGTCTGATACGCTATCTGGTAGTCCAATATCGGGCCAAACATTCGCTGCTCAGAACAGAGGAAGTCCAACGATATGATCCGTGTGAGCTGTGTCAGTGTAGTGTTTCTATGTTCCTATGGGAGTCAAACTCGTAATCGTATTCGGTTGAATTCAGGGTTGTCAAATGTATTTTTGGCTGACCTCATACTAGTCCATATCTGATCGAGATCTGCCCGCACGGTTCTGTGAGTTGAGTCTCCATTCGCAAAATCTTCCTGCGAATGATCCTCAATATTCCCACACTTTGCATCAACTGTAAGAATAATCGGCACCTTGTGCTTGCTTATGAGATTCTCAAAATTTTGGATTCGTTTCTCAGCCCGAAATTTCGTTTTTACCACATCTTTCTGAGTCCTTTTGGGGTTGATGAAAGAATCCTTGAGACGCGTGTGCAATGTCACCTCAATCTCGTTCAGTGGTTTGAAATCTCGTTCCATGTCGAGGAATTTTCGCTTCGAAGATTCATTGTGCTCGCGTATCAAACGTGGGACAGCTGATGTCGTGTCTCCAGTCAGAAGATAACACAGGCCTACAGAAGAAAAGAAGTACCCGTATCCAGCAAACAAACCTATGTAATCCTACGTAAAATCGTGCGCTGGATTCGGAAATGACATCAGTTTCCACTGGACAACCCCAAATTTTCGAGAAAATTGGAACAAAAAATTTTTGGAGCCAGAGATTGGATTCTTGACCTCGGATTCTGGGAGGGGAGGGAATGTTACGTCCAGATAAGGACTTTCAAAATTTTTTATTCATTGTGGTATTCCTGATCCAGTACCCAGAGTTAGCGCTCGTGATCTGGAACTCAATGTGACACTCGTGATCGAAGAACCAATGTGATACTCGTGATCTGGAACTCAATGTGGTAATCTTGATCCAGAACTCAATGCGATACTCGTGATCTGTAACTAAATGTGATACTCGTGATCAAGAACTCAATGTGCTACTAGTGATATAGGACTCAATGTGGTACTCGTGTTGAGAAACTCAATGTGGTACTCGTGATCATGAATTCAATGTGGCACTCGTGATGTAGAGCTCAATGTGGTACTCGTGATACAGAACTCAATGTGGTACTCGTGTTTGAGCACTCATCGTGGTAATCGTGATCCAGAACTCGATGTGGCTCCCGTGATACAAAACTTGATGTGGTCCTCATGATCAAGAACTCGAAGTGGTACTCTTGTTGTAAACTCGATCACGATCTCTCAATAACACGAAACAGTTCTAATCACCAGTACCACATTGAGTTATGTATCACGAGTACCACATTGAGTTTTCGAACACGAGTACCACGTTGAGTTCTATGCCATGAGTGTTACATCGAGTCCTCGATCACGAGTACCGTATTGAGTTCTCGAAACACAAGTACCGCATTGAGTTCTCGATTACGATTACCACATTATCTTCTCGATAACGAGTACCACATTGACTTCTCGATCAATAGTACCACATTGAGTTCCAGATCACGAGTGTTACTCTAGGTACTCGATCAGGAGTATCCCAAAGAATCAAAAATGTGGAAAGTCCATCTTTTGACGTGAAATTCCCTCCTCTCTCGAAATCCGAGGTCAAAAATCCAATATCTGGCTCTAAAAATTTTTTGTCTTGATTTTCTGGAAAATTTGTGGATGCCCAGTGATAAGTGTTGTCATCTTCGAACTCAGCACACAATCTTACGTAGAAATACATAGGTCCGGTCGCTGGGTACGGGTACTCTTTCCGTTTTTTGGGCCTGTGAAACCAATATCAAGATCTCTCAATTCATCGTCATTGACAGCTCTCTCTTTCTGTTCAATTTTTTCGACTTATGCAAACGTGAGTTCATTCCTGCTCGAGCATTGTTTATCTGGAATTTGAATCCTGACATATCTCGAGCTTCTTTGAGAGATTGAGAATCATCCTCGCTCAGTTCAGGAATTAAGCTATTATCGGTCGCATTCATCGAAAGATTCACAATTTCAACAATTTCCCCCATTACTTTTGTCTCGCTCTCATGGAGATCCTCGAGGAGTTCGTTCGCAATGTCATTGATGATATCGCCACATGATCGCATGGATCATCAATTGCAAGAACAGCTCAATTCCCGAAAACGTGTTCATGGTCTCTGATGAGTTTTTGGTATGAAAAACATGGAATCTAGAATTCCCCATCGAAAATGCATCGTTAAACTCACATATCTCGGATCATTGAATTAAGCATACTCTCTTTGCCACCCTCTGCTGCCGTTCTTGCTCATGACGGCAAAGACTCGCTCGTGATATGATCATCACGCGGATTGGGATTTTCAGAAGATGAAGAAGTAGATATGCTAGGGACTCGATCCCTCTCTCCTGATTCGTCTGCATTTCCTCCCATGTTATCGAGAGAATTCATTGGGCCACGTTTCATTGTATCAAGCAATGTGCTTTTGGTAGGCAGTTCTTTGCCTTTTCTAAGACAATCTGAGTCAGAACTCAAGTTCCCGAGTCAGAACTCAAGTTCCCTCTTCAAAGTGCATCTTGAACCTCAGCAAGCTCTTTACAGGTGAACGGTCTATTGCTTCGCTTATCTGGACTAATTTTGGCATAAGACATCGAACGATACAGATACACAAGCCTGGGCACAATTATAGACAAAGGGCTACTTTTTTCCAATCTGGACAACACGAAATACTGAGGGTCAGATATATCTCTAGACGTAGCTGTTTGGACTGACACACGAGGACTCTTCTCACTGAGCACGGGTCTCTAGAACCAGGTCTAAATCCATGGTGCAGACCACCCAAGGGATTTTTGTGCGATATCATTTCTGGCTCCTGTAGGATCATTTTTCAGCTAGTATAGAAATCGCCACTTGGGCCGTTTTTCAATGTAGTCCAAAAAACGTGATTTTTCGCGACCTTTCGACCTCTTGCGCTCTATAGCTCGAACGGGACGCGTTCTTTTTGGAAAATGTGTAGTGGCCTTTTTTGTAGATCTGGAGAGATTAACAGAGAATATGTCCTTATCCAATCCCGTGAGACTCACTTGTTGGGGAAATTCGAGCTTTTTCCTCGAAAAACTTTATTCCTCCCGCTCTCTCGGCCCACAGCTCAAACGGGACGCATTATGCCGGAAAATGTATAGAGGATTTTTTTGTAGATCTTGAAAAATTGAGGAAGAATATGTCCTCGTCTTATCCCGTGAGACTCATTTGTTGGACATATGAGAGGTTTTTCCACCAGAGATCGTATTTCCCTCGTAATTTCCCTATGTTTTAGAGACATAACTATAAAATAATGTGTTCTATCGGGAATGCATAGATCAGAGAGAGTCATTTCATAGGAATATCGATGGAACACATCATTTTATGATTATGTCTATGAAACAGAGGAAAATCACAGGGTAAATAAGATCTCTGGTGGAAAAACCCCTCATATCTCCAACAAATGAGTCTTACGGGATGAGACAAGGACATACTCTTCCTCAATTGATTAAGATCTACAAAAAAGGTCTCTATACATTTTTCGAAAAAATGCGTCCCGTTTGAGCTGTGGACCGAGAGAGCGGGAGGAATATAGTTTTTCGAGAAAGAAGCTCGAATTTCTCCAACAGGTGAGTCTCACGGGATTGGATAAGGACATATTCTTTGTTAATTTCTTCAAATCCAGAAGAAAAGTCTCTACACATTTTTCCAAAAAACGAATCCCGTCCGAGCTATAGAGCGTAAGAGATCGGAGGGTCGCGAAAGAACACGTTTTTTGGACTTTATTGAAAAACGGCCCAAGTGACGATTTCTATACTAGCTGGAAAATGATCCCACAAGGGCCAGAAATGATATCGCACATCAATACCTTGGGTGGTCTGCACCATGGATTTAGACCTAGTTCTAGAGATCCGTGTGAGAGCAACCAAGTGAGTCAGGCCAACTTTGAGAATCTCGAAGTAACCAGTCGGGACCCTTCCAACGTTAACTATTTTCTCCAAAAACTCCTACGTGAGACCTCTAGTGGCCAAATCTGCTGCATAATTTTGTGATCTGACATGTCTTCATTTTACCTGGGGGATTTTACAATAATTCTAGACACTCTATCTGGTACAAAAGTCTCCCAACTAAAAGAATGACCCCTTAGCCAGCCTAAAACAGTTCTCGGATCTGACCAACAATAGACACTCGAGGGTTCAGAATCAAGTTGAGACAATACTTGCTCCAATAACTCCACGAGTAAGATAGCACCACATGATTCATGTTTTGGAAGGGTTTGAACTTTGATGGGTGCAACTTCAGTTTTGGAAATGATCAACATAGACGGTTACTCTGGTACAACCAAATGAACAACAGCTGCATACGATCGTTTCGAAGCATCAGCGGATCATTGATAGACCCAGCTGGAACTCTGTGTCGTCTGCAACCAATGTATGAATCTAACGTGAGAAACAAAAAAAAATTGCTCAAGTTCCTCGCAATTTTCCCGAAGAGTGATTCGAAGATATTCACAACGGTGCGGCAAATTGCCCAGACATCACGCGAGCGCGGAATTCAAATGTCGATTCGTTGGGATACCTGCTGCGATGTTTGGAGACTGCGCGTTGACTTCGCGCAGATACTGGAGCAAATTGGCCGCCGGCGCTGGTGAAAGCGCGGGCGGATTTGGGGCCGTCGCCCGCCGTTGGCTACCACGCTGCTGCGAGGGTCGGAGAAATGCGCGCCGACTGCACGCAGATGCACCGATGCCGACGACGATGATGAGCCTGCGCGCTACCCCGCACGCAGTGCTCGTCGACTGTGAGCAGATTGCTCACGATGATGGTGCTCACTCGGTGTGAGACCACACGCTGGCCGCGTGCGATGGATCCGGCGACTGCGAGCAAGAAGCCTGCCAACGATGATTTTCCTCCGTTGTGAGTCCACACGCTTGATGCGCGTGATGGACCTGGCGACTGCTAGCAGAGAACTCGCCAAAACGATGATGGAACTCCCACGGTGTGAGTCCACACGCTGGCCGCGCGC
Source organism: Eretmocerus hayati (assembly GCA_029851415.1). Lineage (NCBI taxonomy): Eukaryota > Metazoa > Arthropoda > Insecta > Hymenoptera > Aphelinidae > Eretmocerus > Eretmocerus hayati. The sequence goes on from CM056744.1 coordinate 49,878,813, forward strand.
GATCTACCCGGCGACTGCGAGCAGAAAGCTCGCCGAAGCTCGATGCCGGGGATTGCACCCAAGGCGCAGACTGCACCTCCTCGTTGCCCTCGGCGTGGCCTGGGCATGCTGCGTCGACGTGCGACGCTTGGGCGGCTGCAGAGGCTGCGATGATGACGTTGGCTGCTGCTGGCCCGCTGGAGTACCCAGACTACAAATCTCGGGCCCTCCCGGAGCTGCTGCGATTTGGAGCCAAACGCCGCTGAATTGACAATATAGCCGCCACGCCGGGTTGCTGTCCCAGGCGATGACGGAGGTGGGCACTTGTGAACCTAGTTGATGCAAGATTCGGGGAGGACAAACAAGCTGCCTCGACTCGAAATTCAGGACGACACTTGAGTCGTGCTGCCCAGAAACCGCTCGGAATTTTTTTCGCGATCCGGCACACTACCGAGGCGACGCGCACTTGTCAGTCGAGGTCACCAATGTGGGATTTTACAGTGCAGTGGTGCACAGAAATATATGAACCAGGTCCCACACCCGGCATACTGTGCACAAAATATTCCCGTTCGATCTCAAAATCAACTGGATTCCTCATTGAGTTGGCAGGAATAGGATTTACCCCCTAGGATTCATGATTCTGAATACGATTTGTGATCATTTCCGATGATTATGGGCCCAATACCGATCTCAGATCGCACTGCAGTAACTCTGAGACATGGGACCGGGCCCAAAATATTCCTTGTCAATCCCGGAATGTACTGGATTCATCATCCAGTTGGCAGTAGTACGATTCGTCCCCCAGAAATCGTCATTTTTGTGGGATTCGCAGGAGTTTCCGACGATTCTGGGCACAATACCGTTCGCAGATCGCACTTCAGTGGATCTGAGTAACGGGGCTGGGCCCAAAATATTTTTCTTCTGATTCAAAATGTGCTGGGTCGCTTTTAAGGGTCGCAGTAGTACGATTTCCGATTGATCATTTTTCGTGGGATCCGCACGGATTTCCGACGATCCGCGGCCCAATACAGGTTTTACATCGCACTGCAGTGGATCTGAGTGACGGGACTGGGCTTAAAATATTCCTATTTGATCCCAAAATCAAGTTGATTCCTCATTGAGTTGGCAGAAATAGTATTTACCCGCTAGAATTCATGATTCTGAATACGATTTGTGATCATTTCCGATGATTCTGGGCCCAATACCGATCTCAGATCGCACTGCAGTAACACTGAGACATGGGACCGGGCCCAAAATATTCCTTGTCAATCCCGGAATGTACTGTATTCATCATCCAGTTGGCAGTAGTACGATTCGTCCCCTAGAAATCGTCATTTTCTGTAGGATTCGCAGGAGTTTCCGACGATTCTGGGCCCAATACCGATCGCAGATCGCACTACAGTGGATCTGAGTGACGAACGCACTGCAGTTATCGCCAGACACAGGATCGGGCCCAAAATAACCGCAGCTATACTAGAAATGTCCTGAATCCATTCTCAAGTTGGCAGGAGTAGGATTCACGCCCTAGATTCCATCTTCTTTTATATGGCCCTCGCTGATTTGCGAGTACTCTGGCCCAAATATTGTTCTCAGATCAGACTGCAGTAGTTTTGAGACACGGGAATGTGCCCAAGAAATTCACTGGCAAATTTGGAATTCGATAAAATCGTTCTCGAGTGGGCAGTAGTATGATTCCCCTCCTGAAACTCGTCATTCTCCGTGGGATCCGCACGGATTCCCGATGATTTCGGCTCAATCTTGATTGCAGATCACACTGCAGTGATTCGGGGACATGACACCGGGCTCAAAATATTCACTTTTGGACTTGTAACGAGATGGGATGGTACTTACCTTGGCAGTAGTAGAATTGAAGAAAAATATTCAACTATTCCTCATCAGATCGACTGTAATTCACGACAATACTGGGCTCAATATGCATCTGAAATTTCTCTGCAGCAATTTTCAGATGCAGGATTTGGCTAGAAATCCCCGTCTATGATCCTAGATTTCACTGTATGTATTCTTGGGGTGGCAGTAGCACTTATTGGGAGTTAGAATCATCAGATCTAGCTCATTTCTAGTGCCACTTCGCAATTTCTGCCTCAGAATCGATCTCAAAGCTCTCAGCGGATATATAAAGAATCGAGGTCCTGTTCAGAATCACGTCAAATGATCCCAAAATGATTCTCGATTGCTGTTCGGGTAGCAGTAGGACGATTTCCGCCCTATAATCCACGATCATGCGAGAATTCTCTACTTTTCTGAAATGCTGCTGGATAAAGATTGATCTCAGTGCTCTTAGCAGCGATTCTCGGGGGTGAGATTGGGCGCGAAATTCTGTGAGTGAGATCCAGAATTGATTTCAATTGTTGATTAGTTGGCAGGACTTCTTTTATTCACCTGAATATCATCATTTAGCGCCAAAAATGCCGTATCTGTGAGCCTTTTTCGACCCGATACCGGCACTGAATCTCACTGCAGCAGTTCTCGGACTCGGTATCAGTGTCAAAATCTTGCCGAGTGATCACAGAGTATACTCCAAGTATTTCTAAGCTGGCAGCAATAGGAATTCCGAGCCAAAATCGGCCAATCAAGATGATTTGCAACGCGAGTGACACACTCCTGGCACATGCCGTATTGGAATCGATCCCAGTACTCTCAGAAGTTATCCACAGATCTCAGATTAGGCTCAAAATTTTGCTGTTCAACCCTGGATTGTCATGTGACCATTTTCCATGTGGCAGTAGAGCGGTTTCCAACCTATGATTCATAATTACGCAAAAATTTGCCCGATTCATCTCACGCTTTTTGCTCAGAATCGATCTCAGAGCTCTCAGCAGCAATTCCCAGATTCGGGCTTGAGCTTGAAATTTTGTGAGGGAGGACTGGAATGTACGTGAAGCCTTAACTTGTTGGCAGTAGAGTTTCTCTCCATCCAAAATTCATAGTTTTTTCCCAAACGTCAATTTTTTTGTAGCTTTTCTGGCCTGATATCGGTCATAAATCATCCTGCAGTAAGTTTGAGACTCTGGATTGACGTCAAAATCATGTTCAGTCATTTAAGAGTGCACTCCAAGTGTTTTTGAGCTGGCAGTAGTAGGAAATCCTAGCTAAAATCCATGACTTTGATCAGGCGGTAAGGCATTTTCAACCGTTTTTAGCTCAAAACTTACCCCAACAATCTCAACAGCAATTTCTAAATTCGAGAGTTAGCTAAAAAATCTCGTAAATTTATCCCAGAATTCATCGCTATTGTTTTTCAGGAGTCAGCAGAACGTTCATTGATTTAGAATCAACGATTTTGGTTAAATATACAGTGTCTATAACATGTTTTTGGCTAAAAATCGCTCTCGAAATTCATAGCAGTGATTCCCAGAAATTCATAGCAGTGATTCCCAGGTTCGGGGATAGGCCCAAAATTCAACTTAAGGGTCCTAAAATGTACTCCAAGTGTATTGAAGTTGGCAGTAGAACGAGGGATTCGTCACGTGAATGTTTTGTTCCGGTAAAATTTCGTTGTTTTTTTCCGGGGGGGGGCGTTTATCGCCCCCACCCCTCCCCATTGAGTTTAGGACAAAAAAGGCATCGCGCATCGTGTAGCTGAGGAAATTCCGGAGAGAAGCCCGTTTGAATCATCACGATAGCTGATGAAGCCGATTGAAGCGGATTTACTAGCAAAGTTGAGATTTTGAAAAGATAGTGCGTCGGTGAGAGGTCACTGAACTTCAGTTAGTAGTTTCAGTGAGTATCCACTGAAGTCGCACTGAAACTATAGTGGCCTTAGGTGGTCGGACGAGTCCCCATCACTGAAGTTTCAGCGAGCATCACTGAAATTTCAGTGAGACCAATCACTGAAACTCCAGTGGCCTTTGGAGTCAGACGAGTCCTTATACCTAAAGTTTCAGTGAGCATCGGTGATATTCCAGTGGGCCCAACCAACTGAAACTTCAGTGAATTCGGGTGTCAAATGAGCCGTCTTCACTGGAGTTCCAATGAACGCCCCTAGCTTCTGGACTTGATGCCTTCTTTGAAGTAATCTCGAACTTTTTGCTTCCTTATTCTCATGTCATTATCACGGAAGATTTTAATATGAATGTGGTTGTCAACTCCGCCACGTCCAGGGCATTCAATAACTCGATTTTACTCATCTGCTCAATCTGGTCAGTACCAACCCTACCCATCACGTATTCTATAGCACAGTTCACACCATTCCTGTCTCGATCTATCCATTGTGAAGAATCTCTCCGCCATGCTCATATACCAACAGTCAGCAGGTCCTCTCGCAGAAGGACACTCATTCATTGTAATTCAATATTCCATTGCAGTTGATCGCCCCATCTCTAAAAAATTCGTCTCGAGAGGTTTAGCCAATCTCGAATTAGATGTTCTACATAACACTGTTGTAGGAAATATCGATCCGGCCATTTTCCCTCTCGATTTTCTTGCTTGGTCTTCAAATCCCTTCGATACATGCGGCTATCACTGTGTAGATTCTGTAGATACTTTAAACTATGTTGATACTGTGAATAATGTAAATATCCCCTCTAGGAGTGACCTGATAGATCTTAGCGATCCTGTTTTTCACGATTTTTTTGGCTACCGACATCGACTCGAAAACTTCCTACCTCCGCAATGCTACACTATCGGGGTTTCACCAGCTGGCACCCTCAACAACTCTAACGGCATCCCCTACTAGGAACAAACCCTGGGTGACAGCCGATATCAAACGCCAAATGCAGTAGCGTGACAAACTATACGCCAGAGCTCAACGTTCTCAATCATTTGCCAACTACGAGAGATTCAAAACGCTACTCGCTATATAAAAAATCAACTGGACTCAAATCAAAACAAAGTCATCTCAGATCGTCTGAATACTGCCCCTAACCCGAAACTGGAATGGCAAGAATTCCGTAAGCTTGGACTGTCGAATCGGCGTCTTCCCTCTTCATTGACGGTTTTCTCAGCTAGTTCACTGAATTCACACTCTGCCTCGGTTCCTCCTAAAGCCTTCCCACTTGCAGACGCTGATATTCAGAGCACGTGCGATACACCACTACCATCTAAGATCTCTTCCTTCTACTTTGCTCCAGTCTCCATCGAAGACGTGATTCGTGTGCAACGCTCTAGTAATTCGCATGGTATCGATGAGGATGGACTCTCCTCCGGGATGCTTGATGCAGCCTTCCCTGCTGTCGCCCCTTAGTATACCCAACTGTTCATGGAACCCTTGCAACAGATCACTTTCCTCCGTCATGGAAGCAAGCTTCCGTGATCCCTTTGTCGAAAAAACCCACCATTACTAGTATGTCCGAAACTAGGCCCATCGCACAGCTCTCGGAACCTTTCAAAGTGCTCGAGCGTCTAGTGTGTGATCAACTCCCTACCCATCTTTCAGTTAACAATTTCCTTGACCATTGTCAGAATGGCTTTCGACCTGGGCATTCCACTCAGACCGCTCTTCGCGGAATCCTGGAAAATACGTGAGCGGCAATCGAGCAAAAGATGCTCACCGTATTAATCTCATTCCATTTTTCAAAAGCTTTCGATACGATATCCCACGCTAAGCTCCTCCACAAGCTCCGCAGCATCGGATGCTGTGATAGGGTTATACGTTGGATTGCAAGTTACTTGCGTGACCGCTCTCAAGCCGTACGCGCTGATGATGGACATCACTCTAACTGGCTCCCGCTCATAACTGGCGTCCACAGGGTAGTTGTCTTGGTCCACTCCTATTCAAAATCTACATCAATGACCTCCCTAACGTCCTGAAAAGTTCTCAACATGTTATTTACGCTGACGACACCCAAATTTATCTTCACTGCCTTCCGAAAGATATAGAATCCTGCATAGAACTGATCAACGACGACGCCAACGCCATTGTGGAGTGGGCCTCTGACAATGACCTCAAACTCAATCCTGACAAAACCACAATCATTATCCTCGGTAGTAAGAAGAATCTTTCGACCGTCGACCTAGGTACACTTACCCGGATTTTCATATCTGAGAAACCCATCCCCTACTCCGTGTCCATAAAAAATCTCGGCATTCACATCTCGCCAGAATTAGACTGGGACATGTAAGTCAATTTCATTGCCCACTGCATTCATGCTGCCCTTCACTTTCTCAGAGTCTATCGACACGCGCTCACCCGCTCACTCAAGCAGGACCTCATTCAAAGTTTGGCCCTTCCATACATAGATTATGCCTCCACTGTATACCACCATCTTAAAGAGAGCCAAAAATAGAAGTTGCAGCGACTCCAGAACTCCTGTATTCGATTCATCTTTGGCACAATACCTTGGAGAGACCACGTGAGCCCTCTCCGGCTATCGCTTGGTTAGCTTTCTGCTAAAAGGCGCAAACGCGATGTGGTTGACACCATGGCATTTAAAATTCTATCCACTCACGAACAGACATCTATTCTCCCTGTTTCAGCTCAAACCCGAGGATCAAACTCACACATTACGATCAACTGATCTGATCACCTACTCCATGCCTCGTATCGAAGCTCGGAACCAATGATTCACCATCGTAGCCTCCAAATTGCTGAATAAGCTCTCCCCAATAGATCCCATTCCTAGTTCGTTTCACCTCTTCAAAAATAGACTATTCGAATATTTATTCAAGACAAAATCAAATGGACCGATAAATCACGGACCTTCAATATACCCTTGGTACCCCCACTCTTAGCAGGGACCCTTGAATTGTAATTATAATCATAAGCTTTTGCATCAAATTCATTAGTTCGTCCTATTCATTTCCCTTCGGCCTACATCGCTGCACGTGGTTTTTGGACTCTTTCCACTCTTCCATTCTTCTAAACAATGTATCCAAGTCACCTTAGATGACAGGTTTAATGCGCCACAACATCCAAATATCCAATGAAATTCGTTCTAATTCATCCTAATACGTATTGTAACTCACAACTGTCATTTCCTCCAGAGTCTGACGGGGTCCAATCCCATGACTCCAATAAATTGATATCTTTTTTTTTTTTTTTTTTAAGTGTAATATAAGGAAAAATCTGATGACAGGCTATCCCTAATGTATCTCCCACCGGCAGACCATAAGCGCTTTCATTTCGCTCACCCGGTAAACCGGATGAGCATGAATCCAACACCCGTGTGCCCTGGGGGCTAAAACCTTCTGCTCTCAGCCCTACGATGTTGGCAAGCCATCATTGCAGAGCTGGGGGCAGCTAACCACTATCTAACCAACCCACCCCGGAACCGCGTTAGCATTACTTCAGGGTGGGAGGCGTATCGCGCGCCATGAGGCGTCCCTCTTCGGTGTGTCCGCTCTTCTGTCTTCTCTCTTCGTCATCAATGATCACTCTTCAAGTCGTCGTTGTTCGCTATGCAGCGCCCCTTGCTTGACGCTGCAATGCCCGTTCTCGCTCTTTTTTTCGGGTGATCGCCGTCTTGATATAGGCGGCGATCTCATCCCATGTCTCTTTGTTGCGGAGCATAAACGGCAATAGATTCTCAGGGGTGATCTGATTTCCAAGCCAGTTCACGAGCTCCGCTCTCTCCGTAGCTGTGTTCATGCAATGGAAGAGTGCATGCTCCACATCGTCCCAGTCTGCCGCACACATCTGACAGACCGGGGTCTCCCTCTTCTGGAACCGCTCCAGGTACTCTCCGAAGCAGCCATGCCCACTAAACGCTTGCGTCAGCCAGTAATCTAGCTCTCCGTGAGCTCGATCGATCCACCTGGCTATGTTGGGGACCAGCCTTCGCGTCCACTTCCCTTTCGTTGAGCTCTCCCACTCTTTTTGCCCCTCTTCGACGGTCTCCCCCCTCTCGACGTCTCGTATGAGGGCCTTGCGAGTGGGGTTGAGCACGAATCCATCGCTCTTGAGGGTTTCTTGGCGTTTCCATACCCGCACTCTCTCGGCTACAAGCAGTCGAATGGGTGGTGTACCCGCAAGCACACAGGCTGCGTGGTCAGACACCGTGCAATAAGCACTGATCGTCCGGAGCGCGAAACGCCGCTGGACTGGACCTAGCTTTGCATCGATTACGGACCCTCTAGCTACCTGCCCCCAAATTGGTGCACCGTACAGCATGATGGAATAGCTCACGGTGCTGAGTAAGGCTCTTCTGTTTGGCTTGGGGCCACCAATGTTTGGCATGAGCCGCTGGAGGGCGCCACCGACCCTGTCTGCCTTCAGCGCTGCTTCTCTGGCTTGTGCCTTGTAGCTCCATCGGCCATCAAACCATACCCCAAGGTACTTAAGTTCCCTCTTGAGTGGAATCTCGTACTCGTTGATGGAGAACACGGGAGTTTCGAAACTCCTCCTTTTGGTGACTAGCATCGCTTCGCACTTGTGCTCGGCAAACTCCAGCCCGTTCTCAGGGAACCATTGACCAATGCGGTAGAGAGCTTCATTGGCCACACACTCCACTTGCCACGCGGTTTCGGCGACTACGACTAATGCCGCATCGTCCGCGAAGCCAATGAGTTCTGCCCATCTGGAAGACTCATGCTCAGTAACTCGGCGTATTGCGTGTTCCATTCGAACGGTCCTGACACGGATCCTTGAGCTATCCCTGCAGATAATTCCAGCTCAACCCTTCCCTCATCGGTGTCACATACGAGGACTCTGTCACCCAGTCCATCGCTGATGACTGCGAGCAGGTAAGGGGGGACTCTTCCATCTACGGACCTATAGATCCGTTCCCAGCTTGCTGTGTTGAAAGCGTTCTTCACATCCAAGCATATTATGGCACAAAACCCTCCTCCTGGTTGGGGGGCCATTGTATGCGCTCTGTGAACTCTGTCTTGTACGCTTTCTATTGCGTGCATTGTACTGCGCCCCTTGCGGAAGCCAAACTGCATCGGGGACATCCCTCCGCTACGCTCATACTCTTCCTCCGCCCGGTTTAGGATCATGCGGTCATACATCTTCTCGATGTTGTCCAGCATATTGAGTGGCCGATTCGATGATGGCTCCGCTGGTTCTCCACCCTTCCCCTTGGGGATGAGGACTAGCTTCTGCCGTTTCCACACTTTTGGGAACACTCCCGCAAGGACACACTTATTGAACAGCTTCAATAGCAGGGTAGGCTGCTCTCGAGCCACTATTTTCAGGGCTTCATTAGGGATACCATCCAACCCTGGGGCCTCACCATTCGCCGGTCTTGTAGCGGCTCGTCTTAGCTCTCCTTCGGTGAAGAGTGGGATTGGGTCGGAGATGAACTCAGGGAATGTGAGTCTGGGCTCCCCTCTCGGGTAGAGTGGCCTGGCAATTCGTAGAACTGACTCTTTGTCAGTTGGCGCTGTTGGTCCGTCTCTCAATCGTAGTCTGCTCATGACCACCCGGTACGGTGTGCCCCACGGATCTTGATCGACCATGTTGCATAGCTCCGACCAGCATTTTTGTTTGCTGCGACGGATGGCATCCCGAAGAAGCTTCTTCGCCTCTTTGTAGGCCGCTTCGTCTGCTGCCACTGATGGACGTCCACGTTTGCGCGCTCGCTTCGCTCGCCTCCTCTTAGCGTTTGCGCTGCGGCGAAGATCCCTGATCTCATCGTTCCACCAGTATACTTGCCTCTTCTGGAACCGGGGTTGCTTCCTCCTCGGCATAGAGGCGTCGCAGGCTCGGGTGATGGACCGGATGACGCTCGATACCGTCTCCTCCGGCGAGAGCTCTTCTCCGGGGTCCTCTGCTCTCGGGATTGCTTCTCTGAAGCTCTCCTCGTCCAGTTTGCGGACTTGCCATCCCTCGATCTGCCGTGCTATGCCTGCATCTCTGCCATGGTCTATCTTGAAGAAGATATGGCAGTGGTCGCTGAGCGTTTCCGAGTCAAGGACCTGCCACTTCGTGACTCGTCTCATGAGAGGCGCGCTAACAAACGTTAAGTCGAGCACTGAGGATGATGCCCCTCTGTGCCATGTCGCCTTTCCTACCTCGTTGAGGCAAACCCGGTCCAATTGGGCCATGGTTGTTTCCAGCGCGTTGCCTCTTTCATCCTCTGGCCCTCCACTCCAGGCTGGAGCTTTGGAGTTAAAATCCCCCGCTACTATGGCGAGGCCTCTCCACTGTCTCAGACTATCCTCGAGCTCCCGCAGTTCCCGAAGGAAGACATTCATCGGTGCGTTCGGTGAGTAATATCAGCTATACACCGCAATATCGCCGATGACTCTCCGGGCGAAGCCCGTCCCTTCGGTCGGTCTTTTTGTCTCTGTAAGGCTCACGTTCCAGACTTGGATGGCCGATCCCCTCCCAAGGTCTTCCGTGGTTCATGGTCGCTCTTCTCGGAGATACTGCTCGGACATGATGAGGACGTCTGCTCCCAGTCTTGAGGCCTCTGCTTCGAGTAGACTGTGAGCATCGTTGCTCCTGCAGAGATTCGCTTGCAGGAAACTAGCCATCTTTGCGCTTCTTCCGGCCCTTCCATGCTGCTCGCGCCTGCTGGTAGGCCTTGCAGCACTGCATGCCCGACCTGTGTTTGTGGTCCTCTTTGAGGGCCTCGCAGCTCAGGCATTTCTGCTCTCCGGTAACACATACCGCTGCTATGTGGCCTCCTTCCCCACAGTTGAAGCAGCGTTTTGCCCGCCTCACTTGTGGCTTGTCGCACTTTACGGACAAATGCCCGTATTGCAGGCAGTTGTAACATCTCGGGATTCCGCCCTCTTCCCGGACCCGCGCGTTAACGAAGTCTACCCGGACTTTCCCTTTTGCCAGCACTTCTTTAGCGAGCCGCTCTGGCAGTGTGATCACCGCAATCTGAGTACCCCTGTATCCTGGGCGGATGGTCCGGGTCGTGATGCTGCCTGCATGCTCTGCTCCGAGTTCCTTCACGAAGGCTTCCTTAACTTCCGGGAGTGTGCTCACGTCGTCGAGGTCAAGCACTTCCAGCGTGATCGTTGGGGGAAGCCGCCGTATCTCTCCGGCGTCTTGGATCGCCCCCTTAAGGGCATCCTCAACGACCTCTGCCTTCACCCCCTTCTCGAGATCGATGAGTAGATGACCCTCTTTCGTCTTCCGGAGTTTGGAGACTTTTGAAGCCACTTGCCTCGTTTCGTCTCCTTGCTTGACTCTCTTGATCATGTCCGCGTAGGACAAACCATCTTCCTTCACTTCTATGAGGAGTGCGTGGGGTCTAGTCCTTCTCCTATTTCCCTTGTTCTTCCTCTTCTTTTTCTTCTTTTCGGCTCTCCCCTGATCCTTGGGACGCCTCTCGTTTCCCCTACGTCCCCTGTTCCGTCCCGCAAGTTGCCAGCCGGAACCAGCGTCCGAGAGCTGACCGTTATCGGACCAGGTTGTCATTGGTGTCCCTGGCGTGGATGGGGGTGTCCTGAACAGTCCAGCCCCTTGTCCTGCAAAATTGAGCTGCTCCGGTTTGAGGGCTGCTCTCTTTGCTCTTTTGATATCGGCTTCCTGGTCCCTATTGATGGGGCTTGTGCGGCCTCTCTTCGTTTGGCTCCCCCATCCCGCTCTTTGTGGAGGTGGGGCCAGCGAGGATGTTGATCCAGCGGAGTCCTCGGCCATTATCTCTAGGCTGGAGCTGATTGCCTCCCTTATTTCTGAAGCTCTTGTACTAGCAGCTTCTAGCCCTTCACGTAGGCTGCTGGCCTTCTGTACAAGCCTCTTGGTCGACTTCTTTGCTGTCGCGTGATCGTTGACTTCCTTGGTTATGTCATCGAGTACCTTGAGGATTCTCTTCAGGAGTTCTTTCCCTCTCGTGTGAGCCTCTTTGAACTTACCCCAGCTCGTTTTAAGGTCAGCGGAATTAGTTCTGCGTAACCTCTGTTGACTGGCGCCAGGCGTCTTTCCTTCGCCAGTCTCCATCTCTTCTGCATCAACTCTCTCCTTGTTTGATGTTGATGGTTGTGTTTGGGTGGGACACCCAGTTGGCAGATTCGCTCTGAAGATTTCCAAATTCGTTGTTGTTTCTGCCATTTTTCCCCCTTCTCTCCTATCCCCCTCGGATTACTGTGTCTTTGTTTGTGTTAGTGGTCCCACCTACCCCCGCCCACCAGTCCGAGTGCCCCGTTCTTGGATCTTCCCACTTGCCGACCGCGCCTACAGTCCGGTGGCCTCAGATGACGTTCCAACCCCCGCACCCTGCAGCATGGTCTCGTCCGGTCACCAACCGGCACCACCACAGGAGCGGGATTTGGGGTATCCCCCCTACCGTTGTGCGGGACTGCCTCCCCTCGTGGTTAGCGTGGGGTTCGGGTCTCCCTACTACCGGCGGCCGAGGAGCGATCACTGGTTTTAACGCGGTACCCTCCAGAGTGGGCACGGACACAGCAGTGGAAGGATCCCCTCCCGGGGACTGTTGCACTGGTGGTGTGAGTGGCGCGCTGTGTGTGTGGTGTCAGTGTAATGTCAGTCTCGCCCGCGTTTCCACCGGAGTCCCGACCAATCGGCGTGCCAACTGGTATCGTGGTAGCACTCCCTAGTTCGGCCGATCCCTATCCCCAAGAGGGTTTTTGTGAATCCTTGGGGAAGATCGTGTTACCACTCAGCGAGAGAATGCCCGACTTGATTCGGGCCCTCGCGTCACTCTTGTGATCCGATGCATATACGATAGAGATACCCTGTATCGACAAGGTCACTGCGTTGCTTCTCACCAACTTTCGGTGTGCCCCTCGAAGCCAGCAAGGCCGTCGTCGGTCGGCTCAGAATGTCCACGCGGGTTCACTTATTGTGTCAGTGTGATGTTGTATTGTGTATCTGCGACTCCTTGTCTGCGCTCGCTTATTTTGCATACTCTGCATATTCACGAGTAACCAGAGATACTGAGGATCATATCAATCCCCAGTTACTCTGGCCGTGCCACTATCCGCACCCTGTGGACGCACCCACACGGAGAGAAGAAAACCATACTTTAAGTGTGGCCGCCACTTTTATATTGTGGCGGCCTCTCTTTTTCTTGCGCGGACACTCTTTTTCCACGGCCGCCCAGGAAATATCTGGGCGGCCAAGATTTGTGTTGGGCGGCCGTCACTTTCCCTTGGCCGCGCGCAGCAAACTTGGGCCGCCCGGAAAATATATGGGCGGCCAAGATTTGCACACGGCGCAGCGCCCGCTTCTGATGATGCGCGCGTGGAAAAAAAGTTACGGATTGGCACTGACCTCGGCACTGACAAAGGGATGACCGGTGTACCGATCACCAATCCTGTCCCTGAATTTTTTTTACGGTTTTGTACTAGCTAGAATATGAAGAATCCAGAGTAACTCTGTCAAATAAGGTCAGTGTACCCAACTTGCCTCCATTAAGCTATTTCCTTAATAACTTTGGCCCATCTCCATGTTTTCCAACGTACTTTAGCTCATTTTAAAGCTTGTCTCAAGATCTTCGAAATAAGTTGAGGTACAATCAATTTGAACCAACTGGAGCCAAACTGTTTTAATTCTCCCTATAGGTGATTTTTGAGAGTTTACAATAGTGTGTACCCAACTTGCCCCCATTAGGCCTTTTTCTTAATAACTTTGGTTCACTTTAACGATTTCCAACGTGCTTCAAGTCATTCTGAAGCTTGTTGAAAAACCTTAAAAATGCACTAAACTACGTCCAAATTGGATCAATTGGAGCCAAACTGTCTCAATTCTTCCAAAATGAATGATGGAAATCGGCGATAAAGTGTTTTTATCGCCGTGCACGCACATTTAGAGCTTTTCGGTGGTTCGAAACACTATTTCTGACCTAATTTAACGTGATAAACGCCTTCTGAGTGGTAAAAAAAGTCGTACTGCACGCCCTTTCGAGATAAACATATGGGGGGCATGTTAGGTACACTCCGATGTTGGCTTTCTTGATTCTCAAATCATCTCCGTGTTTTGTACATAAAATCGCTCAAAATCAGAGTTTTGCAACTTTGAAGAGCGGATTTTGAAGGTCTTGAGACAAGGAATCGAATGCGCTAAGGTACGTCAAAATTGGTTGAACTCAAAGAATTTGACATCGATATTACGGAAGGCGATTCCCTCGGTGCTTTCTTAGCTAAGCAATCACGAAAAATAGAAAAATCACTTTAGATTTTCTGGAGAACGCGAGAATGATCCGGGGTCGATGAAAACTACATACTTTCTCATATTTCAACATAACAAAAGTGGGGAAAAATTGCCGGGGGGCCAAGGAGTGCCCATCCCTGAGATCGGCATATGGGGGCAAGTTGGGTACAGAGGCAAGTTGGGGACACTTACCTTAGATCTCCTGTACAAAGATACAAGCGCTGAGATTAATCTTTGCTCATATAGGCCCATGTTGAAATGTTAAATATATATAGATACACTGACAATTTTAATGTTTTTGGCTATATATACGAATATATACGAATACTAGTGTATTTCGATATTTTTCTTGGTCCAAGAGGGGCCGTGAGGAATCACGGTGATCCCAGAGGCACGGAGGGTGGGGAGGGCGAAATTTTCAGTATGGGGTTTTCAATGTTAGAATGATGTTCGAGCGGCAAAGCAGGATACGTCGCACAGGGCGCGGCAAAAGTTTTTTCTCATTTTTTTATATCAAAGATCGAAAATTCACGATGGTATCGTAGAAAATCGAAAGTTGGGAAATAACGCATACAAATACAATTACAACACCCTAATACAAATATAATTTGGGTACATTTACCTTATATAGCTGGCTGATGGACTATATTTTCCGCGCGGCCCAAGTTTTGCCGCGCGCGGTCAAGGGAAAGTGACGGCCGCCCAACACAAATCTTGGCCGCCCAGATATTTCCTGGGCGGCCGGGGAAAAAGAGTGGCCGCGCAAGAAAAAGAGAGGCCGCCACCATATAAAAGTGGCGGCCACACTTAAAGTATGGATTTCTTCTCTCCGTGCAGTAGCATGGAGAATGCTCTACCTCAACACGGTTCCTGGGGATAAATTGATATCTAACTATCTATCTATCCACTAAAGTTTCACCGAGATCATTCACTGGAATTTCAAAGACCATTGGAGGCGAGCGGGTCATCTTCACTGAAGTTTCAGTGGGCATCACTGGAGTTTAAGTGAGACTATTCAATGAAATTTCAGTGAACTTTGGAGTCGGACGGCCTATCGGCACTGAAGTTTCAGTGAGCATAAATGAAATCTCAGTGATCATCCCCGAAGTATCAAAGGCGCTTACTCAACTGGCAGAAAGGTCCCGCGGATTCGTTCCTCGTCCAGATGTCTTTGAATCGCACTAAGACTTCTCCGTTGCGCAACGGTATTTTCCTCTCGTAATACGTGCTCGCAAGAAAGATATTTCAAATGTCTACCTATTCAAGATGAGGTGGAACGATTTTCAACTCAGCTTTCCTTAGTAGTCTAACTTCATTCGTCATCATAGTTCAAAAAGATCTTTCCGTGAATCCGAAGATAGAAAGATAATGAATTCATCGATAAAACACATAAACCTCAAGATAAGTCCAAAATTGATATACATATTTACAAATTCTACAAATACTTGATTAGGGCATCCCTTGGAGGCCACCCTTTAGTTTCTGGATCTCTTTTCAATAACGTAATTCACAAAATGTTCGAGATAATGTTATGAAAAAATCACAACACAGTATTTGGTCAATGACAGACATCAATTGCAAACTAATATGTGTCGTTTGGTGACTAGCAGGAGTGAAGATCGGAGAGTGTCAGAAGTAGCTTATCCTCATCATGAATTGGCTCAAAGTTTATTTGCTTCATTCATTCATCGCATCTTTTGCCGATAACAAACTTGTTGAGTGAAATCACTAATGTAGCTCTCCGTGCCGAAATTGAAAATTTCGGCGACATGTCACCACACCTCAATCTGCGACATGTCGCAAAATGTAAGCAATATTTGCAAAAATTGGAAATCTACTCGATTATTCCACTTCCCATGCATAGGAATCGATCATATGAGAGCACACGGAAGGAACAAAACGAGGTATTATCGTAGCGTCTCTCTTCAGTCATGCGCGCCAGGAGAAATGAAAGGCGCTGGGGAATATATATGTGCACAAGAGAAGAGAGGGGCAATACGTATCCAGCTTGACGAACGCGATTATGTTTTAGCTGCCCGGATTTTTTCCGAGCGGCGAGAACGTAGCCTCGCTGGCCGGCGAACTGTTCTTGCAATCAATCGAGTGACGCGTATCTCGCACCGCGCCTGTCGTATACTCTTATAATGCACCAATTCGTTAAGATACATACAATATGTGTCGTGAAGGTTTCAACGAATACTAGAGTACTCTTGTATTCATTGAAATATTCACGTATAGTTAATAATAAAATGGTAATTTTTCTCTATAATTCGATCCGTGAAACACGGATGAGAGTATATCTCAACCCGCCTTGCCATCGTATAATGATTCTGCTCACATCATATCATTCACTCGCTACAATTGAATTCGGCAAAAATGAATCATTGTTCATCCACGGGACTGCGATACCCATAAAATTGGGTAATTTTGGTACAATTTTGTTACTTTTTATTTTGTTTGGCTCGGCATTTCAACATACATTGAGAAAACCAACTTCTATTAGTGATCAATCTAAAGCTTGCAGTCTCAGCTTTCGATTGACGGGCTACAAAGTTCTATTTGATGTGTCTAAGCAGGAGCTGTGAGCAGGTTCGTAAGTGTACCAAAAATAAACCCCGACCGGGCAATTTTGGTACCGTCAACCGGGTTAACTTTGGAACAAAAGAATCGCATTCTTTTTCCTTAAACCTCGCTAAACTTGTGTACGGCTTACATCAGAAGTGCATTGTATCTGTCTCTCTTAACTTTTCCGAGTGAAATCTCACTCGGAAAGAGTGAGTTCTGACTCGGAGTTCGGAGTGAAATCGTGTCAACTCGGTACCGAGTGAGTTTCACTCAGAAAAAAGAGTGAGATTTTTCACTCGGGGAATCCAAGTGAATCCAAGTGTTATTTAGCTGAAACTGAATATTTTCGTCTAATCAATACGTTGCGGGCTATAAAATTAATAAATTATTATTAATCATCCGAAGGTTAGAAGAAGAGAAAAAAATCGATTCCGCCTGTAGCGGCATGGTCACTTCGATATTTTTGTAATTTGGGAAGTGCGGGGAATCGAACACGGTTTGCTTGATTGTAAGTTGGACTGCTTCTCCACTGGGCTACTGCTGCTGTTGACATAGGTGTTCCATAGCACCTTCTCATGGGAATGATGCACCGTGTGACTTTATACGTGTCGTAAGTGGGAATGAAAATATAAAAACTAGCAATGGTTTCGGGTGAAGACATAACAAAAGTGAAACCTACATTTCCCCGGTAACAGGGCATTGCTTCTATATTAATAGGGTTAATCAATTTATACGTCATATGATATAATATTGATCTGTACATGCATTTATACAACTTATTGAAGAGGGATATTGACATTACTTAGCTCAGTTTTTCAAGGAATATTGTAGGAAATCTACTATTTTTCTCTTTGTAAGCTACGCATTGATCCATCAATAACAAACGTGCGGTAAAACATAACCTAAAATTTGATTTGAGCGTCTCACTCTTGCATCCGAGTGAAATTTGACTCGAACTTCGGAGTGAAATTTTTGATTTTTTTGATATCTGACTCTTTACCGAGTGAAATTAACTTTCACTCGGAATCCGAGTGGAAAATCTCACTCGGAGAAGTTAAGGGAGGTGGTCAATCGCTTTCGATTACGGTGTTTATAAGGTCCATTTGGACATCTCTGGATGGAGCAATGAGCGCTGAAAGTCGTGTTCCAAAGTTAGACGCGGACTGGGGTAACTTTGGAACGGAAATGGTTATCATTATTTATTCGTCAATTAATTCATGAACTAGGTCACGCAATCGATTCTCACCATGAGTAATCGAAAGCTAAATGTCTTAGATTTCCTTTGACCTATTGTAAAAGTCCATTTGGTTGAATTTAACTTCTATAATCGAGCATAGACGCCTTCAGTATACCTCACTGCCCGCGTCGAGGCTAAGTCTCGAAGAGGAAAATACCTTCACAGTCGGTTTCTAACAAAAATTGCCATAACTCGGCTTTCGTGGGTCGAAATGAGACGTTCTTTGGCTGATTCTGAAGCCCTCATCAACGGCTACTCAAGTAAGTAGGATTTGATGATGATATAGTAGATCTTGAGGAATAATTGAGAGTACATGGACAAGTATTCCAAAGTTACCCCAGTTTCTGGAAAAAATACGTACTTGGCAGTTTTTACCCTACAAAATTGAAACTAGCTACGGATACTCCAATGTAACAATGGATTAGTCCAGATATGTGTACAGGCAAGGGAAATCTAGCTCAGCTACCTTGAATTCGACCTCCTAAAGTCGGAACCACACCACTTTTTCCGAGAGACTGTTTGTCGGGTCGAAAACATACTTTTGGAGAAGTGAGCTTATAAACGGATGAATAGCTGTTGGAGGCCCTCGCTTTAATGCGAAACATTGTTCATGCGTGCCGCAAGTAGGAGAAATTGGTATCAAAGTCTCAAGATCATCTGCCTAGCCAACTGTGCGTGATAACCACTCTTTCATGGGTTGTTCCAAAATTACCTCGGTTGACGGTACCATTACAAAATATTTGAATTCTACCCACCACCATGCAATTCAATCAATTTTAATTGTTCAGAAGTCTCAATTTAAGCTGTTTTAAACATTTTAGAGCCTCATAGACCATCGATCGACCAAGATGAGTTGGGAAGATCTATCATACAGAGGTGTACTGAAGTTACCCTATCCTCATGCTTCTTACCCAGAATGGGGTAACTTTGGTACGTTTTTCCATGGTTATTTCCCCTGTTTTCCATTCATTAAAATCCCAAACGCTGTAAATACTCTAATGTAATAATAGTTTATTTAATATGGTGCTAAATTTGGTCAAAATGTAGCGTTATCCACCCGTAGTTCGTTTCCGAACACTTCTTGACAGGTACACTCATTGGACCACTCGTGTATCGGTGCTAAATGATTCTTTTTGGAAAAAGCATCAATAAACGAATAGAATCATCCACGCGGGATCTGCGGTGGCTCAACACATTTGTTTATACGTGCTACAAAGGGGGAGAACGTGTGTACGCGATAACGCCGGACGCTCGCCAGAAGTATGCGAGGACACGAGATTTGCCGAGCGTACACGATATCGACTCCCCTCGCATTCATTTCGTTCACCCGCACGATGATTTCTTGCCGCCCGGAAAAAATCCGAGCAGTCAAGACTTGATCGCGTTGACTTCGTGATTCATTTCGATTTCCAGAGTAAAACTCGTGGCGCCCCTCTCTTCTCTTATGCACATATATATTCCTTAGCGCCTCTCATTTCTCCTAGCTCGCATGACTAAAGAGAGACGCTACGATAATACCTCGTTTTGTTTCTTCCATGCAGAGATCTTGGAATTAGAGTTAAGGGTATATTCATCCAATTAGCAGTGATTTGTTCATGTATGTACACATTCATTGTTACATTTTCTTCATTCCATTGCATTTGACAGTTCGGCGTTTTTTGCACATAGTGCTTTGTTGAAATACACTCATGAGGTCAAGACTTACAACAATTTGGTTGCAGATGCGAGAATATAACAGATACGCAGACAAGAGGATAGCAATAGATTCGTAACATTTTGCGCGTTCGACCAAACATGCTCAATCTCGAAATGTTTCTTTCGACAGCGAGGAATAAACACACATATTCCAACACGATGAAAATCATTAAGCTGATGAGACATCTTGCAATCACGTTCTCGTAACCGTAGCACATATTGACTGAGATAGTTTGGTACGGCACAAGAGTAAGGATGCTGCGGTGATGTTTGATGCAGATCATCCACAAAGCTGCATCCAATCCCAAGGATTATTCGTTGCCGCATGCAAGACGGTTGATCAAAGCCATAAACTCAAGCCCAAACCATCAAACTGCGACGGTCGAAACTTTGTGTCTATGGTGCTGCAATTACCCGCGGACCCTCGATCGGGCAGGACAGCGAGACTCACAGAGGTCGCAGGCTTCCGTACATTTTCTGGAGAAATACATATATGCATCAGAAATGCATCTTCCTTTCTCATTAATTCATAAATTGACATCTGTGGGGGTGCGAGTTGTGAGAACAAGCTTTTCAAGTAGGAGAAGTGAATATTGTGTGCACGGCAAGATTATGATGGTCGACTGCAGTGAGAATTCATGGAATGCATTACTGAGTTGATCGAGAATATTCATCTGTTCCAATGCAATTAGCCACTGCGTCCACGCGATGCGCCTGCTGCGACGCAGCTGCCCAGAATTAGGATAATCATATTAGGCCCAAGAAGTTTCAAATAAAAAAAAAGGCCCAAGAAGTCAGTATTACTCGAAAGCATGGCCAAGCCAGTTGTGTGGATATTTTGTTGTTCATATCACTCTAGCAGAAATATTGATCAATCGCCTTCCATCAGCTCACAAAAAGTACATACAGAGTTCTTTCCTGGTAGTCACTGACTCTCTTCATCTGCGATAATGATCGTACTTTTGGGCAGCTGCATCGCAGGAGGTGCTCCGCGTGGATGCAGTGACTAGTTGAATCAAACCAAATAAGTATTTCCGATCATCTCAGTAATGTATTCCATGAATTCTCACGGTAGTCGACCATCATAACTTCGCCGTGCACACAATGTTTACTCCTCCTACATGTAAATTTTGCTCTCACATCTCGCACCCCCACAGATGTCGGCTTATGAATGAATGAAGAAAATAAGATGCATTTCTGATACATGAGTGTATTTTTCCAGAAAAAGTACGGAAGCCTGCGACTTCTGTGAGTCCCGCTGTCCTGGCCGATCAAGGGTCCGGGTAATTGCAACACCATAGGCACAAAGTTTCAACCATCACAGTTTGATGATTTGTTCTTGAGTCTATGGCTTTGATCAACCGTCTCGCACGTGGCAACGAATCATCCTTGGGATTGGATGCAGCTTTGTAGATCATCTGCATCAGAAATCATCGCAGCATCCTTACTCTTGTGCCGTACCGAACTACGTCGGTCAATGCTACGGTTACGAGAATGTTATTCCAAGACGTCCCATCAGCTTCATGACAATCATTATGTTGGAATATGTACGTACGTTTCTCGCTGTCAAATGAAACATTTTGAGATTGAGCATGTTAGATCGAACGAGCAAAATGTTACAAATCTATTGCTATCTTGTTGTGTGTGTGTGTTTGTGTATCCGTGATATTTTTGCATATGCAACCAAATTATTGTAAATTTCGGCCTTGTCAATGTATTCTAACGGAGCACTATGTGCAAAAAACGGCGTACCGACAAACGCAATGGAATAGAGGAAATGGAACGATGAACATGTACATACATGAACAAATCACTGCTAATTGAATGAATTCACCATCATAACCCAATTCCAAAATCTTAGCTTTCATACGGTCGATTCCTATGCATGGGGAGTGGAATAATCGAGTAAATTCCTAATTTTTGAAAATATTGCTTATATTTTGCGACATGTCGCAGATTGAGGTTTTGGCGACATGTCGCCGAGCTATTGCCAAGCTATCGCCGACCTATCGCAATTATGTCGCTAATGGGAATTCGCGATAGTTCGGCAACATCTCGCCAATTTTTTCAATTCCTACGTGGGTTGGAATCAATCATTTTGGTCATAACATTTGTGAAGCAACAGCAACAGTGAATGTAGATCATGTGGAAACAGTACATTTCAATTCAAGGGTGTGGAAACTGTTTCACACTGTCGTGTCGTCTGCGGCTCGGGCCGGGAACTCAACTCTCCGACGCAAAAGAGAGGTTTTACTCCGGTTGACCGAACCATCCTTCTCGATGAACTTCGAGTAGAAGTCGTCAAACTGTGCGCAAGATACACTTTCATGGACACTGTATGGGAAACATTGAAATTGGTCCAATTTGTAGGATCACGATGAGGTTGTCTTGTTGGTACATGGACTTGCACTGATGAAATAACATCCTCATGATATAATCTCAAATCGAGTCATATACCTCGTTTCATATACCTCGTGCAAAAAACGATTTCCCGCAACTCGAAAAATATATATTTCAACCGTTATGACGAGCAAAGGCTATATTACTAGAGAAGGCCGAGTTGCAGATCTCTCCACCTAATTTTGAATATACATTGGGAATATCTTTTCTGCGAGCAGGTATTTCGAGAGGAAAAGGCCGCGCAACGTAGAAATCTCAGTGCGATCTAAAGACATCCGGATGAGAAGAAAAACTGCGGGACCTTTCTGACAGTTGAGTTAGCGCCTTTGATACTTCAGGGATGCTCACCGAAATTTCAATCATGCCCACTGAAACTTCAGTGAAGACGGCCCGCCCGGCTCGAATGGTCACTGAAATTTCAGTGAATGGTCTCGCTGAAACTTCAGTGGTGCTCACTGAAACTTCAGTGACGATGCCTGTCCGACACCTAAGGTCACTGAAATTCGAGCTGGATGGTCTCACTGGAATATCAGTGATGCTCACTGAAACTTCAGTGATGGAGACTCGTCCGACCACCCAAGGTCACTGAAGTTTCAGTGCGACTCCAGTGGATACTCACTGAAACTACTCACTGAAGTCTTCAGTCAAAGTTGATCCCAGACTAACTAAAGTTCAGTGAGTTCTCACCGATGGTTACGGAGAGAGTACATAGCTTACGATATCCATGAGGAACCACTTGATCACTTGGAGAGAGTAGAATGAGTTGACGATGCGCGAACTTTGATCGGTGCGTACCCTGGGAATAATCAACCTCTCCATATCCATGTTGCTGCTGGGAATTCTTCCAACGCATACAATCGTTGACTGCGTTTGTAGGTCAGCTGGGCCTTCATGGATCACAGTATGAGATCATTAGCATTCCAGCGATTATGCTACAATCATAGTTCTGTGTACCGTGTTTTGCCTATTATAAGCCATGGCTTATAATTTTTTTGGCTCTGAACCATCGCTTATATTCAGAGGGCGGCTTATATTTAGAGGGTGGCTTATATTCCCAGAAGAATATTTCAACGTCAAAAATTGATTTGAATCAAGTATGAAAACCAAGTGTTACTCAAATTCACAGATGAAATGTTAGTGAAGAATGATGAAATGTTATTGGGAAATGGCTCCCACATATTATTGCGTACGCGGGTTTCACATATTACTCAAAAATTCTCATCACTTCGTCCACAATCAGAAGATAATAATTTCTCACTGATATTCATCGATCATCACGGTGCGGGTGAACCAACATTTAGTCGAAGTTTTCTGCTGCTCCGAGATTCTTGTGGACTATGTTTGGGGGTATTGTGAGGATCATTTTCCCACAAGAATCGAAATTTTCCTATGGGCAGTTCTTTAGGAATCTCAATTATTCCATTCTCGGGGGAATTTCAGCGATTCCTCGACCTATGATTTTCCTACAAGCGTTTCTCATCTCAAGTCACAAGCGATACCACAAGAGTATTCTTGTGGTTTTTCGAAACAATAATCTATATCGATGGAGTATGAACTAAAGTTTTTTTTTGGACTGTTTGGTTCTGTTAGTTAATAGGGACAAACGACGTTTCGGTCCCCTGATTCGGTCCTCCTTCGGATAGAATATATCTCATAACTGGGGAGAGGATTTGGGACCCGAAGATGGGATCCCGGAGGCCGATCGACTGCGTGCCGCCGATGAATTCCGTCAAGCGACCCCTCCCCCACCTCGTGGTGCCCCGCATCCTCCGGCCCCAGGTCGAGGCCGGACACAACCTGTCATCGCTGAACTGATTGACCTGGAGCCGGAGACTAGTCTCCCGGTCGCTGCCGCGCTCCCATTGACAGCACCCCCGCGTCAGCCGGAGAACGAGCCCCCGGTAGTGGTGGTGCCTCCATCAGCCCCAACTCGCCAACGGCCGGAGATCAGGCCGATCTCACCCCCTATGTGGCGAGGGGAGCCCCAGCCCTCCACATCCAGGGCCACCTTGGACGATCTTCCCCGACTGCAAAATATGTGGTTACCTCGGTTGTAACGGTTTTTGGTATTAATATGCAGTACCCCGCCACATCGTTTCGCACTGAAAGATTTTAAGAAGCTTGTGGGAATCTATCAACAATATCTCACTGCAAGATTTCTGGGAGATTACCTGTGGAATATTTCCATGAAATATGTACGAGATCAGTCGGAAAGCTTCCACAAACCTATTATCACGATGGCTTCATTTATATGCGATGACTCGTGATTAGCCTGAATTCAAAGAGGATTTGAACAAGTTAGGAATTTAGTGAGCCTATATCACAGCGAAGGAACCAATCGTTCAGAATTTCCTTTTCCCAGCAATACTCTCATGATCTCGGCTAAATGACAAGCTGTCGAGTGTAAGTTATACAATAACGGTAACTCAACAACTTATCTCAAACTTCGTATCATAACAGTTTCCACGTGAAATGTGAATCAAACTCCACGGCCAAGTTGCATGGCTACCGCGTACCTGGGACACAATGTTCATCTCCTGAATCAAAGGGATGTTGCACAGACAAAGAGGCTCCCGAATAACAAGAGGATAAATTTTTGAAACCATCGCAAACCTTTGTGGTTCTTCCTGATGTAAAGCGATCATCAGAGAATTGTATGCACGATATTCATTCAATCCTAAATATTATAGATAAATCTATTGGTTTTTCCTGCTATATTTGCTTAAAACAGGTATCGGTCCCGATTTTTCTCTGAGATGGCGAATATCTTACATCATCCACATACATTAAATAGACTTGAGGATATTCGAGGTCTCGAGTATGTTTATAAAAATTCAATTGTCTCATTTAGAGAGTCAGAGAAGAGGCGACCCCCTGAAAGTTGATGAAATATGTACAGACGTGATAGATGATATTGTCACTCTTCTATAGTCCAGTTTTGCCTCGAAAGCTCAGCCTGGCCTAGGCGCTTTCCAAGATCACTCGTCGATCATGGGAGGGAATTCCATCTCCTTGTTAAGCACCAGGGAAATGAAAGATATTAGACTCCACACAATTAAGAAGTTGCAAATTATATGAAAAACGTGAGTTTACAAAATTTCATGTTTGAGGAATTTTTTCAAAAAATCATTATACAATAGAATGTCGTCAGAATGGTCCATATATTTGCAGGTTTAATTAATTTCCACCAACGTTTTAGAAGATCGAATTTGACTCCTAGCTATGCCTAGGAATCATGTGTGATAATCTCTCGAATAAGTGTTTCTATGTGATATTATAAGGTAATTTTTCTAAGATGTGATATTCTACTCTGTGAAAAAGATCGTGAACAAATGTGAATTTCTATTATTTTTATGATTCTAGCTTAAAAAGGGCTGTAGATAAGAGCAGTCGAAACGTTGCACAATTGACGTGCTTAATAAAGCAAATATAGCAGGAAAAACCAGTAGATTCATCTATAATATTTATGATCGTCATCCTGCGATAGAGTCAAGGTATATATTTCATTCAATCCTGTTTGAACCATTCTCCAGATACTCGCTGACAATCCTGCAATCCTTGAAACCTAGCAGATCCTCCCACAAAATTTCGCGAATTTGTTTCGTCATCATGATGAAACATTGCCTCCAATATCGTAGAAACATGTCGTTAATATTTTTTTCACAGAATATTGCATGGAATCTTTCAGAAATGTTGCACGAATCTTGCAGAAATATTTCAGTGCAAGCTTGCTGAATGATTGAGGATGGAATTCTTCGAAATATTCCCGGGAGCTCCCGGGAAGATTACTCCGAAACATTGCAACGGAACATTATAAAATATTTTCTGCAATATCCCTGCAAGATTCCTGGAAGATCACACTGAAATATTCATCTGAATCTTCCTATGAAATATTTCCATGCTGTGTGGGATGCTTGGGGGTGGCTCATATCTGGGGGTGGCTTATATTTGGAGGGTGGCTTATATTTGGAGGGTGGCTCATATTCGGAGATTGGCTTATAATAGGCAAAACACGGTAAATCCTTGATTCAGGAGACAAAGAAAAATGAACTTACTTACTTCAATTTCCAAAACTGATGCGAGAAATGAACATGTTCCAACAAAATCAGGAAGTCAAAGAGCTGTATACCTATAACCGAGTGTATACACTTGGTGTCAACAGATATTTTCCGAAGGTCCAGGGGATCCTTTCCTGCAGCCATCAACTCATAACTCATAATGATACAATTCTATTCCTACCTATAGTCTCCCAATTTGATAATTTGCATCATCAAATTGGGAGACTATCGATCAATATCAGGACAACATACACCAATAACCTTCCAAATCACAATATGGTTACAACACCGTGCAGAACCTATGGGCATTCATATACACTGGGGTGTGAACCAAATCTGTGATCGGAGTAGTGATCAGTTCGACCATGGTCGGCCTATCAATGGTGTCCTTGTGCACTTC
This sequence comes from Eretmocerus hayati, assembly GCA_029851415.1. Taxonomy (NCBI): domain Eukaryota; kingdom Metazoa; phylum Arthropoda; class Insecta; order Hymenoptera; family Aphelinidae; genus Eretmocerus; species Eretmocerus hayati. The sequence continues at coordinate 49,905,116 of CM056744.1, forward strand.
ATCCAGTCATATTTCCCCACCTTCCAATACGAAAGTTCGTATATCTTCTCTCCTCTCTTCTTCATGTATCCAACGGTCGTCTGCAGCCAATGGGCTGTTACAACCCGGCGGATCTCGTGGGTCTTAACGTTTTCGTATTTTAAGATCCAGCCACTCACCGTAACCTAATCATCCCCGTGTTTGCCCGTGAATCATGCCCGTGGAGCGAAGGAGAAGTCCTGAGGGGAAGAAACCTGCACCGAAGAGTTCAGCACATTTATCATGTTACCTTGACAGTGCTTATGCCACTTTTCGTATGCATGAATATCGAAATTGTAATATTTTGTGTCTCCCGCTCACGTTGCTGAGGTGTCAACTAATCGATCAAGAAAGGCAGCAAGTCGGGGTTGATAACACCGAGATCGGTGGTCACCCATTCAAGTACTAACCGCGCCCAACGTTGCTCAATCTCGGTTATTGGCCAAGCTGACACTCAGCAACCCCACAAACTGTGTCGGTGTAAAGTTCGCAGATTTAGTGCGATGAATTTCTTCCACAAGCTCTCTTTCCGTCAACATAATAATATTTTCCTTAGCGAGCACAGTTTTGACAGATTAGACTCCTCACTCAATGATTCTCCTGACGAAGAAAACTGGATTTCTCAGAATTTCATTCAATGTGTCGACAAAACCAAAAACTCCGCTGGGACAACCGGCTCCGTTGATATTCCTCCCACTTCTTACAAAACTCCCATTCAGCACTCTTCGTGTCTTCCAGTGAGCGATGAGAAAATCCTATTGGGCCATCAACGAAAAGTTCTGCGGATGTTAATGTGCGAGACCCACGCATCCATTGAACTTACATCCAAGCGGGCATACATCATTTGTTCACCAGAAATGAAGGGAGTAACTCTGAACACACCACGATGAATACTATCAAGGTCCTTAGAATGTACAGAACAGTAGTGTTCTGGGAAAAAGCCTCATTCAGGAAGAGAATTTCAATACGAATGTGAGTGTATGGTCTCATCACCGAAAGAGTTGTTCAAAATGCCACCCATCCCGCGATAACTATCTAAAAACGGTTCTGACACGAAAGGTTTCCGTATGAGGATGCTCAATTTCCCGACGAGTACTGGGGAAATGGCCTCAGTGGGAAAGTATTTGTAAGAAGGGCCCAAGGGAATGTCTATCAATTACGTAAGGGCTCGAAGGGGGGGAGGGGTCACTCAAATCCTCACGGTTTCTTACGTGGGGGTAGGGGGGTTGGATTAATTTCTTACGTAAGCGTTTTTGATACTCATTTTACAACTCAAAGAACAGTGTCGCCTTGTTGAGAGCGGGACATTCAAATCACTCTCTCAAGAGCTTTATTGAACCTTCGCGGAACTCGGTAGCCTTGGTTCGAGTTTTATGACTTTGTGGGCGGGGCACCTTAGATATTTCGACTGGCCAAATCAGAGCATATGTAGGGGTATTTTATGTAGACGAGTACATTTATTTCGATATTCTGGATCACGAATATGCTTTTATTCGTCACCTATACATGCAAAATCCTTTTCCTCTCAGAAAATTTGGCTCTCACGCACTCGCGGCTGACTTGCTCAATGAATCAGTCAGCTGCTAGCCACCGTGTTGAAAGCACTCCTTCTTTTGAGTTGGAAAAGAAGTAGAGAGTGAATTTTCCATGTATGTCATTTTGTTCGGTTGTGATGCGAAAATTATAGAGTCAGTTATTCAAACTGCACAGCGGAAAGAAGAGGTCCTGTGTATCATGCAAGAACATGGCGCTAGCACTTTGACAGCTGAGTGGATAATGGAAGATCATATTCATAACCACGACACTGATGATTGCATCGATAATCGGGAGAAAGAGAGAGATGAAAGTGATCAGTTTTCTGAAATAAAAAATCTGCCGGAGTGGTTGGAGAGTCCTTGGGTCTTGAACGCTCATCGTTGATGATATCATCATTCATACCACGTCCATTTTTTCCACTCTCCAAAAATATTCTGTTAAAATCTCCTTACAACAATAATAATATTTACAACAATTATGAATTAATCGTGATTTGTGATCAATGTTGCCTAATGATCAAAATTCTTTGAGTTTTAGGCCTTCTGATTTTTGCTCCTTCTTGAATTGAAATCCTTACGTAAGATATGGGATAGGGGGGGGGTGTCTTGAACGACCTGACCTTTCCTTACGATGGGGTGGGAGGGATCAAAAAACTGAGAATCCGTCCTTACGTAATTAATGGATATTCCTTAATCAGGTAATTACCCGACCGCCTCGAGGTAACTCGCAAAAAGGACCGAATTAGTGTGGAAGTCCCGGAAAGGACCTGAGTTATCAAAAGAATTCGTCTGGAAGGACCTAACCTCTCCATCGATATTTGGATAGAGGGCTCAAGTGATGTGGTAGTGGCGAGAGTAGCCCACATTCTCACAAAAGGATTTGCGGAAAATCCCTATGGACTCGATATCTCTCTGCTCCCAATCTTGACCATCAAATCATCTCTTTTGAACTTGAGAAAAAGTATCTCCATGCTCGGGGAGTGAATATTGAAAGAACACAGATCCACACACTCAACAGAACTATCCTTCACCCGCAGAATCGATCGAGATGCTCTGAGACATTGGATCGCAATTGGATATCTTGTGTGATATACGCAAAGATATGCCTAAGAAATTTTGGAGTCATTGAATTTGACTTCGTATCGTTTCCCAGCTCTCAGTGAATCGAGCGGCCCAAATTTGAATCAGTATTAGGAGGAGGACCTCATCATTTTCTCTCAAATTTCTCTATCACTTTCAAGATCGATAACTATCTCCTCATTCTTGTATGTTCGTGACAAGGACGCGATGATCTTCCAAATGAACCAGGTTCGTGCATCAAATTATGCCACGGGCAGGATACAGTCAGTTCTTATCGTTTTCCTCAGGGTAAGGATTTTGTACTTAGGCCCCTCTTTTACCCACTCCTTCAACTATACCCTCTTTGGGTGTGTCAGTCCTTGAGGGTCACCTTTGATATCCACCGCGAACCGGATTGAAGTTGATCAACTTATACTGGAATTTCAGGTCGAGAACGATGTTTTGCTGCAGAGATCAAAGCCAAGTACATACGACCCTGGTTGATTGACATCATTCAAAGAGATATGAGCATAGCAATGGCATGTCTCACGCCAAAGAGATTGGATTACACGTGTGCTCGAGCGCAGTGGTAAGACGAATTCATACGTTTTTATCATCCCAACTATGCCTCGTGTCATCTCCGGAGTTCACAGGAGTATTGGGTATCAAATGAGTGAGGATTAGTAATTTTCACCAAAAATTCAGAGAGAAGGATGAGTTCCAGAACACAGAACAAATACCCCATCATGGAATCGTACGCTCACTCTAAGAAAGAAGTGACACCAGTTTTGCTTCATCGCGTCGGAATTCTGGGATGATACGCCAGGAACATCCTTAGAGGGAAACATCAAATCAACAACTTTGAATGTGAGAGGGGAGGGGTTGGATGAATTCATGTTCGAATACTGAAATTTGTTAATTGGGACTGGTTCTCAGCTCTCGGTTCGAGATTTTGTCTTATACTGCCGCGTGACTCCATGTCAAGAATGTGTCTCTGGTGTGCTGGAACTTCATTATTCTCAGATAATTAGCTGGTGGCATCCCTGAATCATCTGGTTCCGTTAGGATTTCACGAACTGATCCTTATCTAATGCGACCGATCCGGATAGGATGGGCAAGATCGAGGAACTTACCATCAGGGGTATGCAGCTGCTTACGGAAGAGAAAGCAACAAAAAGCCGACCAATGAAATCATTCCGGCAATTCTCCCTCTCCGCGCCAAGTCTCAACTCGTAAGCATTAGCTGTATTAGGTATACGTATGTACAGGGTACAGACGTGCTGTCTCTCGTACAGGAGTAGTAGGGGCGGGATAGCCGAAGGGACGCCGAGCTGGGGAACCTTCCACAGGAACGGCATCACTCCCATCCGGAAGAGCATCTTCGGGGACCTACCCGGGTGCTCAGGGCCTTACCCTAGTCAAGGTGTAGGCCCAAAGCTAGTCCGGAGTCCCCGACGACAAGCTCAGCTGCTCCAGGGACCCGCAGACGTCTTCCGGCCACCAGGTCCCGCTCCCGAGCAGCACCAGGTCCGTGAACCATCCTCATCAGCTGCCGGGATCGGCATGACGCATGAATTTCCCTGCTCTCGCTCGCGAGTTGAAAATAAAAATTGCGTGGGCGGATGCTCAGAATCCCCTCGCGCATATTGATTCGAAATTGTTTACGTTACCATATTACTCATCCCAAGTTGTGAAAAAACTGGAGCGACTGTCTCAAATATCATGGAAATTGATTGCGTCATCTGAAGCGTCTTGAAAAACAACGGATCCTCTTTTCATAGCCAAGTAGAGCACCATGCGATGTCACTCAACCATTCAAAATAGCTGTGTATTCATAGATATTCAAGGGCGATGGTTGGTATAATAAAAACAACTCAAGATGTATATTTATATTCAATTTGTGTTATATTTATTACATCATTATTCTAATGAAATGATTCGAATGATTAATTTACATTATTCCACCACATTATTTTCTTTGGTGTTATTAATATTAGTATTGTTAATTCAGATCCTCAATATTGTATCCTCAGTTTGTTTTCTTCTTCTTTCCATTGTTTTCTTCGCTGGCTTTACACATGTACGCCCTCTTCCAACCCCCGATGGGCTCAATGTCCAACCCCAGACGGCGATATAATTTTGCTCTCTCCTTCATGAATCTAATTTGAATTGAATCATGAGAAATGTATCCCACTATTTGGGTATTAATGAATTCAAAGCTACTCACTCAGATTCTGATGGTACATTGCTCTGGGAGAGCTCTTCTCCCTCCTCGCTTTCCTCCTCATCATCACTCAACAGAGAAATAAACTCCGCTCTTTTATCATTCTTCCTGGCACAATCTTCGGTTGTTGTCGCGGTTGTTAAATCCTCAATCTCTATTGCAGCATCTCTGACGCATTTGTTCATTTCACACTCCGTATCGATCTTCTCATCTCTTGTCGCAGTTGTTAGATCCACAATTATTGTTCCAGCATCTTCAACGCATTCGTTTATTCCACACTCCGTATCGATCTTCTCATCTCTTGTCGCAGTTGTTAGATCCACAATTATTGTTCCAGCATCTTCAACGCATTTGTTTATTCCACACTCCGTATCGATCTCCTCATCTTCTGTTGCGTTCAAAGGTTCTTGACGCGCTCCAATTGCTGTTACAGTTGTTAAATGCATGGCTTCTATTGCGACATTCCCAATGATTTCATATGTTTGTGTGGCTTGATCGATCCCACACTCCTCATTAGCCCTTTTCTCTTCATCCTCTCTCACAGGCTCTTGATGCGATTCCATGATTTTTCTATGGTGATTGTACGAATGAGAATGCTCCTGGTTTCGAGCATACAAGGTATGTTGAATTCTTTTCCAAATCACTCTTCAGCGTATCTATATTCCTCAAGATATCATCTACCATGTGATCTGGTAGGGAAGATTCAAAAATTTCTCCTCTTTTTGGGTCTTGTAGAGTTAATATGGCAACCCTCTTGCCTTTCTTTGATCGTATCAGTTTGATATTTGTTACTTGATATTTTTCACCAATCGCCAATTCACTCAGATTTCGCTTCGCGGGATAGAACGAAAGTGAGTTCATTCGCGTCCACGACATTCTCTCAACTGAGCACAAGTTCTGGAAGAAACAAACACCTTCCCACTAGATTTTCGTCCCTCTCTCCATAGCTGTTTGAAAAAAACAACAACTCCCAGTCCTAGATATTTTTATACCTCACCCAGAAGGTAAGAAGCTCTGTCCCGAGCCCATTTCCCCATCACCAAATCTATTTTTCTTTAGTTTACAAAGTATCGTGTGGAGTTGAGTCACGTATTCCTGTAGTCTGATTTGAAATAGTTCGATCGCCAAAAATGTCGGAGTTATTTGGAACAATTGAAAAGATTGAGGAGGAAGTGTACGAAGAATTCCAAAAGTTTCGCAATGACGCTACATTTATTCGTGACGATTTACGTGTTGCAGAATTAGGAAAGAATGTTGCAGGGATGCTGAATTTATTGAAGGAAGCATTATCAGCACGAGAATTTCATGGCTGGAGTACAGGTAATATTGCCTCTCTCGAATCTAAGCTCCACTCTAGTAGAAGAATTCAGTCAATTATTAAAAGAGAAAAGGCAAAGGATAAGCGATCGAGAGTAATATTTTTTGAAGCTGAATCAGCATTCAAGAAGAGATATAGATCGGCCGTGGTTGGCAATGTTAATCATCTCGAGCCCACATCTTTCTTCATGGATGCAAGACCACACATGGTAGACCATCTCAGCAACTTGATCCGAGAATTTAAAACATTGAAAGCAGATTTAACATTTCATGCTTATTTTTCATTGAGCAATGGTGAAAAGAGTATGAAACATTTTAGAGTACCATATCAAGCATTCTATAAGACGACCAATGTAGAAGAATGGTATGATCAAGCAATCAAGACAATCCTAGCTCGAATTTATGATTTCAATGAAATGGAATCGGGATGGGCGCTTGAAGAGATTCTCGATATCAAGACGAACATTCTTAAAACGAAACCCATACGAGGCTCATCTTTCATACCCACACCAGAATTCATTCGCAAAAAAACTGCGGTGGTGAATATAAGATGCCAAAAGAATGATTGTTTTGCCTGTAGCGTTGTTGCTGGATTACCCGATTGAAACCTTGTGTCAAAAAAAGTTCTAGACAGAACGAACGCTCATCATACCCAACGTGGAAGCATATGCTCATTAACTGTGGCGATATTGCTTATCCGGTATCGCTCGACGATATTCCTGAGTTCGAGAAGCTGAATCCAAAGATATGAGTTTATGTGTATCAATGTGATGAGGATAATGAGCAAGTGTATCTCGTTTATGATTCGGAAAATAAGCGAGAAAAGTCTACGCTAAAGCGAACAACTGTGCGTCTGCTATTTTTGGAAAAAGATGGCAAGACGCATTATTGCACAATCAGAGATCCATCTCGTTTACTTTCAAGACAAATAAGTCGGCATGGGCATAAAACCTACTTATGCGATACATGTCAACACTGTTCCCAATCACAAGAGAAAATGGATAGGCATAGCAATGACTGTGCAGCTATTAATGAGCAACCAATCAGATGAACAATTTCTGAAATTCACTGAGTATTATAAGAAAGAGCCGCTTCCCTGCATAATCTATGCTGACCTAGAATGCTCTCTCCAAGAACGCAACAAAGATGGTGAATTTTCGAACGATGATGAGGAAGATTGTGACATGGGCGAGCAGATTTTCAACGATAATTTTTCCGCTGACGAGTGTGACGAGGAGCCCGATTGTGCTGAGTGGTATGATATTGAAGAATTTCGGATGAAGAAGAAAACCAATATGGAGCGCTCAGCGTTTCGCAAGCATATCCCATACTCACTGGCCTATTATTATCTACACCGATATGATGAGAGTAAAAGCTACTACCAACGACATCGGGGGCGCTCTTGCATTAGAAAATTTGCTTCAGATCTCGAGCAGCTCGCTCAAGACATTGAGCATGTGAGAAGACAATTCTAAATATCACTCTAATATATTTTCTCTACATGATTCTTTTATGCTTCAGGAGATTGTCAACCCCGCTCCTCTCAAGATGACTGAAGAGGATAGAAACCACTACGAAGCGACCAACATATGTCATTCTTGCGAGAAAGGAATCGTAGATCCATCTGACAAAGTAATCCTCCACAACCATAGAGATGAGGGTAAATATCGTGGTCCTGCACACGTAATCTGTAACCTACACTGTATTGATCCACCCACAGTTGTTGGAGTACTACATGGATCGGCTAATTATGACAATCACTTTTTAATTAGGGATATGTGTAATGTGATCCCTGGTGAAGTGACTCTGATACCTGAATCGAGCGAAAAATATATATCTTCCTAAAGCACATGAAGAATTCGAAAGTACGCTTCAATTTCATCGATTTCTTCAAAGGACCCCGCACAAAACCAATGGGAAGTGGCTTAAGGCCAATTTTGATGAAACTTGGCACGGTTGTAGATCCTTTTATGCTGATCAACTTTGTCAACGGGCACGAAGAGCGCCTATGGCTTATTTTTGAGATATTTTAATGGAAAGTACGCAATTAGTTGAGGTTACGTGTAAGCTTTGTTGTCACTTATTATTTATTTTTTTTTCACAAAAGGCTATTCACATTCCTCGAACGTATTCGAGCTCTTATATTGGCCAGTAAAGTTCAGTCAGGGCAGAGAATCCGACGAGTCACTTGGTTCATATTGAAATCATGAAGAACTGATTACAGTTTTTGAAATATCTTCATCTCCTCTTAGAAATGGTCCGTTTCTTAATTGCATGACCCTGTGTTGGGCACATCTCAATCAGATACGAGCCATATGTAAATGGTCAGTAGCTACTGTAATTGCGTACAACATTACTGATTATAAGCCTTGTGATGAGTAGTACACTCGGGAACAAGGTGAACTGCAATGGGATGACGGTCAGTGACCGTTCGAGATCTGTCGTCTTCCTCGCACTCATGGGAGAGCCTATTAGGTGCGAGTGAGATGGGAGATCTCGAATGGCCGCTGACCGTCATCCCATTGCAGTTCACCTTGTTCCCGAGTGTACATGTATCTCAAAAGCGTGGGTGGAGGAAGCTGGGGATGGCTTTATCGTAAAAAATCTGTTTCACGGAGCATAGTGCTGGACATCCCTCTACTCGGGGGTTTTCGAGGTCGCTGAGCTCGGATATGTTATCGCCCAGCCTCTATCTCGTGATGCGGAGGCTGCGTGGGCGGACCATGCGGGGGAGGGGAGCTGCAGTGAGTATTTCATATCGCGGCCCCCCTCCCCCGCATGGTCCGCCCACGCAGCCTCCGCATCACGAGATAGAGGCTGGGCGATAACATATCCGAGCTCAGCGACCTCGAAAACCCCCGAGTAGAGGGATGTCCAGCACTATGCTCCGTGAAACAGATTTTTTACGATAAAGCCATCCCCCAGCTTCCTCCACCCACGCTTTCGAGATACATGTACTACTCATCACAAGGCTCATAATCAGTAATGTTGTACGCAATTACAGTAGCTACTGACGAATTACATATGGCTCGTATCTGTTTGAGATGTGCCCAACACTGGGTCATGCAATTAAGAAACGGACCATTTCTAAGAGGAGATGGAGATATTTCAAAAACTGTAATCAGTTCTTCATGATTTCAATATGAACCAAGTAACTCGTCGGATTCTCTGCCCTGACTGAACTTTACTGGCTAATATAATAAGAGCTCGAATACGTTCGAGGAATGTGAATAGCCTTTTGTGAAAAAAAAATCAATAATAAGTGACAACAAAGCTTACACGTAACCTTAACTAATTGCGTACTTTCCATTAAAATATCTCAAAAATGAGCCATAGGCGCTCTTCGTGCCCATTGACAAAGTTGATCAGCATAGAATGATCTACAACACTGCCAAGTTCCATCAAAATTGGCCTTAAGCCACTTCCCATTGGTTTTGTGCGGGGTCCTTTGTGAATTCTAGTCTTGGAAAACTAGCATCGCTCATCAATGACGATAACATGCACTATTTGAAGAGAAATATTGACTACGAATTGAGCTTGTATCAAACCGAGTTAGAGAAGCACAAAGTTTTTCAATTATTGAGGCGGAAGGGTGTTTTCCCCTACTATTATATCACTTGCATGGAAAAGTTGGATGAGAAAGAGCTACCATCTCGAGATGAATTTTACAACTTTCTCGTGGAAAGCGATATCATAGAACAAATGTATGAGCATGCACAAGAAGTTTGGCGCATAATGAAATGTGAGAATCTATGGGCCTATTCAGATTTATATCTCAAGGTCGATGTGCTTCTACTTTGTGATGTATTTGAAAATTTTAGAAATTGTTGTCTTGAGCATTACAAGCTCGATCCTGCGCACTATTTTACTCTCCCATCTCTTGCCCTAAGTGCAATGTTGAAGATGACGGGTGTAACTTTGGAGTTGATAACTGACATAGAGATGGTGCTTTTCATTGAGAAAGGGTTGCGTGGGGGGTTGACACTATGCTCGAAGCGTTATTCGAAGGCAAATAATAAATATATGAAGAATTATGATCAAAATGAACCGTCAAAGTACATTTTGAATCTTGATTTCAATAATTTATACGGTACGGTAATGTGTGGAGAGAAACTCCCCCGATGTGGATTCAAATTTCTTGAGGACGTGTCAAATTTAGACGTGAAAGAAATACCTGATGATTCGGACATTGGATATCTGGTGGAAGTCGATCTCCAGTATCCAAGAGATTTGCAAGAGCAAGATGCTGCATACCCATTTTGCTCTGAGAAAAAATGCCCACCATATGCTACAGAGAAAAAATTCATGAGACTCATGACTACTTTGTATGATAAAGAAAGATATGTCATCCATTATGAAAATCTGAAGCAAGCATTGGATCATGGGCTAATATGTACGAAAATCTGGAGAGTTCTCCAGTTTGAACAATCAGATTGGCTCAAAGATTTTATCGAGTATAATACAGCTCTGCGAAAAGCTGCAAGTCAAAATTTGAGAAAAACCTCTGGAAGCTCTGCAACAACTCTACGTTCGGGAAGTTGATGGAAAATCAGAGGAATAGGGCATCCGTACAGTTAATCTCGGAATTGGAAGGTCCGCGAGGAATTGAACGAGCTGTTTCAGACCCCCTCTTTGAAAGAATTGTGATTTTTGGCGAGAACCTTGCAGCTATAGAGAGACGCAAACCGTATGCTCTCTTAAATCGGCCTAATTATGCCGGCCAAGCAATTTTAGACCTATCGAAAAGATTGATGTATGACTTTCATTATGAATATATGTTGAAGCAATTTGATGTGAAAAAGGGTGAATCGTGTACCCTTTTAGATTCTGATACTGACTCACTGTGCTACGAATTAAATTGTGAGGATGTTTACCTTCATTTGATGAAACGTGATTGCGCAGTGAGATTCGACACCTCGAATTACTCCTCACCAAATCCCTATGGTATCATACAAATGGATGGACAGCGTCTGAAATTCATGAAAGATGAATATGGAGGCAAACTCATCAGTGAGTTTGTGGGTTTGTGTTCTAAAATGTATGCTTTCCGCACAGATTCAGATGATGAAGAGCATAAAGTTGCAAAAGGAGTCAAAAAATGTGTTTTGCGAGACAAGCTCACATTTGATAATTATGAATCGTGCTTATTCGATCATGAGATATTTATGTGTCAGCAGAGACATATAAGAAGTCAAGCTTACAATGTTTACAGCATTATAAAGGATGAAAGAGCACTTCAGCTAATCGATCATAAGCGCTATATCTTGGATAACAATATCGATACTTTGCCGTGGGGTCATCGAGATGTACCCGCTCCTTTTGCAGGAAAATCTTCTTTCAAATCTGATTCATAGATCTGTGGGAATATTCGCTGAGAGTGATGATGAGGGAATGTATCAGAATGAGGAGGTATGCCATCACATCCTGATGATATAAGTGTATATTCCATTTCGCAATCTTATGCTCATTTTTCAAGGAACACATGTATAATTCAATTATTTGCTAATGCGCTACGGAAACCCGAACATTGAGTCGTATACGACGTCCCGAGCATCGAGATGTATACTCAGCTTTGTTGTAAAAACCTCCACGGAAAGGAGTGAAATATATGTAGTATGTCTGAATGTGATAAATAAAGAAATCAAATCGAATCGAGAAGTGTTTTTTTATTACGTCCTAATGATACAAGCATAGATTATAATTCATTCCTTCAAATCCATTTGGATAACAATTATTCATCAATGCGTATGTGTTCTTTCAATTTCTCCTCTAGGTTGTTCATCAATATCTCAATCTTGCTGAGGACATCAACGTCACCTGCTTCATACTGTTCTACAATACCATCTATGATTCGAGAATCATTCTGGAACTTGTTTTTCACAATGTCTTCCAGCCCACTAATCTTTTTCTCCATTCGATCAAGATATTCTCTAATATTTTCATCCTCAGCTGTGAGACTGATTTTCGCACCAGCCACCTCATTATTGGCAGAATCCATGCTCGTCCATAATTGATCAAGATCTGCTTTCACAATCTGATAGGTTGAATCTACGTTTGCAATATCTTCCCTGAAACGATCCTCGAGACTCCTACACTTTGCATCAATTGTGAGGACATTGGGTAGTATGCGTTTGTCTATGAGATCTTCCAGATTGTGAATTTGCTTCTCAGCCCAAAATTTTGTTTCTAATGCATCTTTCCGAGTCTTTTTGGAGAGGATCTGGAAATTCTTGAACCGCATCTCAAATGAATTCTCAATTTTATTTGATCGAGACAAATTCTCGTCAATATCAGCAAATTTTTGCTTCGACGATTCATTGTGCTCCCGCACTGGACGCGCAACACTCAATGTTGTATTTTTTGTTGAAAGGTAGTCGATTTCTAGATCTCTCAGCTTATTCTCGTTGGTGGAGCTCTTTTTCCTCAAATCGTGCTCAATATTTCTTAGTTCATACAAACGTGAATTTATCGCTCCTTGAGCATTATTGATTTCAGATTTGAATCTCCCCATGTCTTGTGCCAATCTCAAAGAGTATGAATCATATTGCTTGAGTTTTGAAATCATAGTATCTTCGGTAGCGTTTAAGGAAAGATTCATGAGTTCAGCAATCTTTGTGACCAATTTTACCTCACGCTCGGGGAGACCGTCGAAAAACTTGTTTGCAATCTCATTGATTGCAAGATCTTCCTGTATTTGTTGAGATAAGTCTGTTGAGTTGGAGAAGTGGTGTTGCCCATCATACCTCGCCATAACTGCATAGACCATTGATTGCAGAAACAGTTTAATTTTCGAGAACATATTCATCGAGATTTGATGAGTTTCTGAAGCAGAAAATTGTAAATTTAGACTTTTGTCATTGATAATTGAGTTATAAAGCTTACATACCTGGAATCACTGAACTATGCATTTCTTCCTTTTCACCTTCTGCAGCCGTTGTTGCTGATGACGTAAGAGACTCGCTCGCGATAGTCTGCGAATGATTATTACGCGGATCTGTATTCTCAGCAGACGAAAGAGGAGATACACTGGGAAGCTGATCGTCCTTTTTCGATCCGCCTGCATTTCCCTCCATAATATTGAGTGAGGCCATTATGTCTACGTAATTCACGATAAAGAGATTTGTACTCGTCGGAAGATCCGGCGCGAGTGCTGGATTTTGATGGAGCCAATATCTTATTTTATGTAGCCCCCACCTCGCAGCTCTTCAAGAATTTCTAGTATCTGAAAATTTCATGATGTTGTATATAACATAAGTGCTTGCACAATCTAAATGAACTTACCTCATTGTCGAGACCTGTGTTACCCGCCTCGCTAGATCGAACTAACAGCTCTAATTGCTCAACTCATTCATTTGGATCATTGTAGTAGAGATAATCTGGATAGTTATCTCGATGCACAATCATCTGCCCCATCTCTTGTTTTAGTAGCTCTCTCATATGACGCAAGCCAGCTCCTTTCATACTTTTGCTGCGCGTTGATTTATTTCTCCCATGACTGAAACGGGGCCCTTGTTCAAGGAGAGGCTTGATAATTTGACTATATTTGGAGCCACGGCTTGTCTTGACTTTGGCATTTGCATCGTGATTTGTCTTGTAGGCTGAAGATATTTCTAGGATTCTTCTGTATTTCTCCAAATCTTCGAGAGTATAGCTACCAGACTCGGGAGTTTTCTTAAACAATAATTCAAAGAGTCCTCTCGTCGCCTGTAGCTTTAGATTATTACCTATAACAATCTCATCCGTTCCCTTGGTAATCCTAAAATTTTGGTTTCCAATTTTGAAGATCTCCCCATCGTAACAGGGACCATATATCTGATCTTGATCATCGTGTTTTTCGAAAAAGTGATTTATATATTTTTTGGAAAGAGCCCCAAATTGCTGCTTAGAAATATAGTCTGGGACTTGATTCAATTCTTGGGGAGCCTCTGGAATCCGATACAACGAACGCCCTAGCTCATCACGACGATCAGCCGAGTCAAAAGAGGGATCACTCGAAAGTCTTCGAGCCCCAAACTCTCCAGGTGTTGAGCTTTTTGGAGTTTCCATATATCCAGGAAGCTCATCTTCGTTATCATCTTGAACAGAACCTGCCTCATTTAGGTCAAAATCATTATTCGGCTCATTCTTAATCTCAAAAATATCTTTCTTTTTTGGCTGAGCAATAGTGCCTACTTGAGTAATCTTTTCAAGAGGCGCAACGATAGGTCTCAGTTGTTTCACGCTTTCAAGCTCTGCATCAATTTTACCAATTTTGAGAGCACGATGTTTCTTTCTAATAATATCACTTACTTCGGCAATTTTTTGTTTTGTTGCAGCCGTTGAGTCTCCAAATTTTTTTTTAGAAATTTTCCTCTCGCCTCGTTTGAGATGTTTGTCTCTCTTTCTGCTCGCGACTCGCGTCGCTCCAGAAGGCTTCTTTCTATTATTTGTTTTCATTTTTCCCCCACTGTTGCAATAGTACGTTTACCGATGGAAGCCTGGTACATACTGATTCTTTTCGAGACAGATGACATGATTAAATCTATTCCTATATCTCCCCTCATTCAGGGGGAATTGCTTCACTATAGTGAAGAAACCATATTTTTCTCTCCAACAATAAGCACAGATTTCGCGAAATTCTGCTAGAGTCATGTCAGGCTCAACGTGATTATGATACGCATGCTCAACATGTTGGAAATCTTGTCTAAATAAAAGAATCATATTAGCGTTATCACGTATAAGATTCTTAGGGACCGCGCTGTAGGATTGAGAAAGATGAAAACAATCGATATCTAGATGACGTGACATTGTAAAGTACATGGATATTATTTTCTGATGAACCATTGCTACATAGTCAAATATAAAGATTGAATCTTTTTTAGCCTGATCTGGCTCGATAACTTCCTCGTTATCGTAGAATGTATGAAATTCCATCCCATCAGACTCCAAAGTTTTCATTATTGCACACAAATATTGGTATTTTGGCTGATTCAGAGATTTAGAGTAGAGACAAATATTTTGAAAAGCAACACCATTTGGACTGATGAGTAGATTGATGAGCGCATTTGTCTTGCCAGATTCGGATGAGCCTGATAGAAGACAGTGTATTGAATTTGGTAAGAGCTTCTCATGTCTTCCTGCTGGTTTGGGACGAGAAAGTTTACAGCCAAAAGTATCTTCGATTTTTCGATCAATATCTAAAATTTCGATACAATGCTTCTGCTTAATGAGTCTCATGTTTTTATCATCATTAATCGAGTGCAACTGAAATTGAAATCATATAAGTATTTCATTTTATACGCCCACTAATCAGTATTACAACAACTGTTGAGCGAGCCATTAGTACTGTTGCTCATGTCTTGTACGGCGAAACGAGTGGAAAATCTGGTAGGTAGAAGATTTGTCAATACTCTCATGAATAAACTTCCTTTCGAGCTGCATTTGCCCGGCTACAACTTTTGCTGGCCTGGTACGGAATTAGATCCTCGATTGGCTCGTGGAGATCGTGGTAAAATTGAATCGGATCAGCTTCGTGAGATTCATGATATTTATTCTTCCAAGATTAATGGCCCCACCCTCGGGGAATGACATACACGAAGCTTTCGTTTCTTCCGTTTCGGCCCCGTTGTGCTCGTGCTAAACATATTAACAATAGGAAAACCGAGAGAATATCGAGGATCACCCTTCATCTAACTATTTTCCATCAGTTCAATCGATTGCAACCGATTCGGCCAATTACTCTGCCAAGATTCACGGCCCTACCCTCGGGGAAATGGCATACACGAAGCGCTCGTTTGTTCATTTCGGCTCCGTTGTGCTCGTGCTGAATATATTTGCAATGAAATAAACGTGGAAATACTGAGGATCACTCGTTTTATGATGAGATATTATACGTTCAATCGATCATTACAGATTATCAACTAATACTCCGGAGATTCACGGCCCCACCCTCGGGGAATGGCATACACGGAGCGCTCGTTTGTTCATTTCGGCTCCGCTGTGCTTGTGCTGAATATATTTGCAATGAAATAAACGTGAAAATACTGAGGATCACTCGTTTTATGATCAGATACCATACGTTCAATCGATCATTACCGATTATCAACTAATACTCCGGAGATTTGCGGCCTTACCCTCGGGGAATGGCATATACGAAGCTCTCGTTCTTCCGTTTCGGCTCCGTTGTGCTCGCGCTGAGTATATCAACAATGAGAAAATCGAAAGAATATCGAGGATCACCCTTCATCCGACTATTTTCCATCAGTTCAATCGATTGCAACCGATTCGGCCAATTACTCTGCCAAGATTCACGGCCCTACCCTCGGGGGAATGGCATACACGAAGCGCTCGTTTGTTCATTTCGGCTCCGTTGTGCTCGTGCTGAATATATTTGCAATGGAATAAACGTGAAAATACTGAGGATCACTCGTTTTATGAGATACATTACGTTCAATCGATCATTACCGATTATCAACTAATACTCCGGAGATATGCGGCCCTACCCTCGGGGAATGGCATATACGAAGCTCTCGTTCTCCCGTTCTGGCCCCGTTGTGCTCGTGTTGAATATATTTGCAATGGAGTGATTGTGAAAATACGTAGGATCACTCGTTATATGATGAGATACTATACGTTCAATCGATCATTACCGATTATCAACTAATACTCCGGAGATTCACGGCCCTACTCTCGGGGAATGGCATACACGAAGCGCTCGTTTGTTCGTTCCTGCTTCGTTGTGCTCGTGCTGAATATATTAGCAATAGGAAAATCGAGAGGATTTCAGGGATCGACCCTCATTCAACTATTTCTTACAGACAGAGTAACGATTTGAGAGAGCCACGTCGTGCCAATATATTGTTGGAACAAGCAGCAGAAGAACGAGTAAGAGCCAAAGACGCTTCATTCTCGGAGAAGATTGCAGCATTCGGGATTTCTAATACCATGAAGATGAAGCGTAAGCTTGGCATGGGACTGAAAAAGAAGAAGAGCTCTAGAACGCTGAAAAAGAGACAGCTGCAAGACAAGGCCTATCGAGAGCTAGTACTCGCCAAGCGTGGCGGATTTTTATCCGCAGCGATCCCTCTACTCGGTGCATTGGGTGCACTTTGCAACGTCTGCAATTTTCAGATAATTTCAAAGTTTTAAAAGTAAGAATTTTCAGTCAGCCACTTGCGCAGATGACCATCAGA
This sequence comes from Eretmocerus hayati, assembly GCA_029851415.1. NCBI lineage: Eukaryota > Metazoa > Arthropoda > Insecta > Hymenoptera > Aphelinidae > Eretmocerus > Eretmocerus hayati. The sequence continues at coordinate 49,922,440 of CM056744.1, forward strand.
CCAGTCGTGTTAGTAGAGTCAGGCATGTATGGTGTGGTAAATACTCATACTAACAAATGTATATTTGATCATGGTGAATTAATCAAGGCACTAATACTAGAAGCCATTCTTACGCGACGATTGTAGGATACGGAATATATATATGTGTGTGGTCAGCTATATTTCACACACTTTCCACGACGAACGATCACCGATGTATCAATACTAATAGCTGACCAATCAATTCAAATTTGCGGTGGAATTTCTATTAGTATGCATGAATACGCGTGTCTATGAAATCGTCCAGTCGAGCCGCCGAGATTGGTCTTGAAGTGGGGATCTGGCGAGCTCAGGCATATAATTAGCCGACGGACGAGTGCGCAGTCACTTGCGCTGGAACAACAGCAAAACTACAAAACGCCTGTATCGAGAGCAAAACCAGGTCTCCCCAAGACCAATGTAAGTTGAATACTTAGAATATCCAAGTGGTCCGTTTCGGCGAGCACGCGGATTAAAATATCGCGACCCTCTTTGGATCGGGATGAGAAGTCAACTTGGCGACTATTTATGATCCAAGGCGGGACAGAAAGTAATATTTTTTCTACGTGAACGTGGGCAAAAATTCGATGCATCAGACCCAATTGGGCAAGCCGGACCGATCGTCTCTGTACTCAGGATGGGGTTCAGACTCACTAGAAGCCGACATCACGCAGTGGTCTGATGCCGGTTCGGTATTAAAGTAAAATCACCCGGTATACGCGTCGAAATTCAACAATCGAACAAATAAAATCTGTTCGTTCGGCCCACAATAAATATGCGCGATATTAAAATCTTTTGTGTCTTAAAAATACCAGACACACGCAAATAGGGTTCAATATTCATTTTACATGCGTACTAATGCGTACTGATTCAGATATGTTACAGATAGACGTATTATTTATCCATTCTGAATGAGTCAAACTGAGGACAAGATTCACATCGTCGGCCATAGGCAAAATAAGCACGATTAATTTCCAATTCTATGTACACGATCGAGATCGTGGTTTTGAATTGTTTAGAATCGAATTTCAAAGTAATAATCAAATCATTACATAAGTTATAAAAATAAAATCATGGTCAAACGAACCAAAACTCTTTTCATGAGAAAATACCCAATACGTTAATTTCCAGAATATATTATTCGATATTTCCAGGCCCTCCTTTGGAAATCGAGTTTTTACACATAGAGCCACTTATATACGTATAATATGCACCATTCTAAATAGTTTCCGCATTAGAATAAATTTTATTGCACTAGCTACAGTAAAAACATACATGATAGATTTTAGCTGTCGATTTCATAAAAATCGACCTCCAATCGATCAAATACTTGTCTCAGACGACGGCGTTATTCTGTTTCACGATTGAATCAAGCAATAGACTCAATTACCTATAATTTAAGCTAAGGTACATGTAATTATCACGTACCAAACCTGAGAACAAGCGATCCGACCGATTGAATCGTTGGATTCAGCAAAGTAACCAGTAGTTAAGGGGCCACTATGGGCCGTCAAAACATTCCCCCACCACACACCCGCGCGGCGACGATTGGATGAATCATCACTGTACGGGCATGCGCGGAGGCGATGCAGACGACTCATAGTGACCCCCACTTTTTTCATAATTGTCCAAATTAACATTTTCCATCTCTATGCGCTTTTTTCACTGTTGTTGAACTATCTCCCGATCTATTGATCCTTACAATGCGTTATACGAAAAAGCCGACTTTCCGCCCAGGATTCCTGCACTGAGGGTACAATTATCAACCAATCTCCACGAAAATTTGAGGGAATCTAACAAATGTTATTGTCTTGCTGGCCAAATACTCATAATTATCAAGTATTGGTCATAATAATGATTATTCGATGATCTCGATGAAAATATGCAATTTTGAAATTTTCGATAGACCGAAAAAACGCGATCGATCGACCATAAAATTTCGTAACATGAACCGATCAATCTGAGCTTTTTTACACAAGTACTCACGTGTCTTGAGCAGCTATCAAACTTGACACCACCGGGATACCGAGTTTTTCCATCCTCGCACACTCGATGAAAAGACCAAAAGTACACGAATTCCTCCATGACCGCTCTAGCACATCCTCCCCCCAGAGAGCCCCAGATCCGCACCACTAGAGCTTGATGTTCACGACACCGCGTCCGACGAGCGACTGCCACAATAACGCGCAAGTTCCTGGATCACGAGTGTCGGGATGACTAATTACCTCGTGAGTATCAATTGTTGGAGAGGGGGGTAATGATGAATACTCGCAACTCTCGAGAATTGCTGAGCATTGCATATTACTCATCGTTTCCTCCTGCGCAAAAGAGACGTACTTTTATCGACACGTGACGAGTGACGACTTTATGCACAATGCTGACTCGACAATTATGAGAAAAACATGTTAACGCTTATACCGAGTTTTAAGAATTGACGCATTCCTTTGCGATGACTAATATTTCTGTGAAACTCATATTGCCATCAAACCGAATAATACAATATATATATCCAATGGAGGGGATAATGATCTTCCGACCGGCGCGATGCTGAGCGAACTGACCGATGAATTAGCCGATAAAGGCATTGGAACTTACATCACGTGTTTCATCAGCGGTGGACCAAAGTTCTACGCTTATGAATGGAAATCGCCTAGTGGAGAGGAGGGGACTGTTTGCAAGGTAAAAAGCATCAGGTTAAACTATCAAAACAGCCGGAAAGTTAATTTTGAATCGATACGCGACTTAGTACTCGGCAATGTGCAAGAGATTCAACTAGTTTCGACAGCTATAAGGAGAACAGCTTTTCATGACGTCATTACTACCGAAGAAAGAAAGACATGCAAACCTGTTTACAGCAAGCGAAGATTCATAGGGAACAACAGAAGTCATCCGTACGGTTTCAAGTCTAAATGATTGCTTTAATGTATGACATCAATAAAGAAAGATATAAACCCATCTGATCATACTTTAATGACATGGTTACCCTCTCCCGTGCAAAATATTCCGAGGTAGCGTACGAGTAACGAGCTAGTCACCCGCGGAGTCATGAGCTCGTACAGCGGCCGTGTTGTGCGTATGCCCGTTTTGCAGTGCTGCTAGCAGCGTCTCGCGCGCCTTGCTAGCCTCTTCCAGGGCGTTGTCAGCTCATTCGCGCCCCTCCGCGCGCACGCGTGGGCCACCCCGCCGCGGTCACTAGTTATTCGAATGCAAGTCAGTCAGACAGTTAGTCGCAATCATGGCTACCCCGTGGTTCCATCCTTGGACCGCTCTATTAATCGGGCCGTCCGGAGTGGGGAAGTCAGTGTGGGCGAAAACGTTTCTACAAAATATTGCTCTCATGAGTGATACGCGCTCCGAGCGGATAATACTGTATTACGCAGAGTGGCAGAGCGGATACAGAGAGTTTGGAGATAATATAGAATTCCGCGAAGGATTACCTCGAAGCGAAGACTATTCCTCCGATCCAAGACCAAAGCTGATCATTATCGATGATATGATGCATGAATCGACGTCGAACAATGAAATTGCCAAACTTTTTACGAGAGGATCGCACCATAACAACGCAAGCGTCATGCACATCACTCAAAATATCTTCCATCAAGGTAAAGGTCAACGAGATATTTCACTGAATGCGCACTACATGGTCTTATTCCGAAATCTCCGTGACCGTTCGCAGATCCATCACCTTCCAAGACAAGTATGCCCCGAAGATCCAAAATTCCTGCAAGAGGCGTACTGGGACGCTACATCTAAACCATACGGATATCTGTTACTCGACATGAAACAGAATACCCCCGATAATTGCCGCTTCCGTACCAACATCTTCCCGGACGACGAGTTTCAATACGTTTATGTACCACGGAGAAAGACGATAAAAGGAGGTGACGAGTCCAACATCGTGTCAGTTCTGGCTCTGTGATGGCTCCGAAAAGTCGACGAGTGATTGCGCTCAAAAACGCCGCGATTTTGCGCGCATTGTACCATCTAGACAGTGACCAGCGGAAAGCTATTCTCAAGAAAGCTGATCCAAAACTTGTGCTCTGCATCTGCGAGTGCGCGCTCAACATCCTGCACGGGAACGTACCACTCACGAAGCCACAGAAATCACGATTGCGCAAACACGCCGGCACGCTAAGGAAATTGATCGATTCTAGAGAAAGCATTCCTAGTGAAAAAAGGTTAATTATACAACGTGGTGGCTTTTTACCATCTCTCATTGCACCGTTGATTGGAACCATCCTCGCTGATCTTATTACCAAACGCTAAAAAAGATGGAGCACGCGAAAAAGCTAATCCTCCTCCCGAAAGAAACGTTGGGTCGTTTACAGCTCTCGACGAGTAGCATCAAAACGGTACAAACTCCTGGAACACTTCTGAGTAGGCTCGATCAGGAGATGAACGAGATTCTGAATTCACCAGCATGCAGAGATGAGAAGGAAAAGTGGATCAAATATCAGCAAGTACTGCAAAGGTATCTCCATTTTCGAGATAAGGCTTCTATGGATCCCACTGATTAAGAGGAGTCGATTCAAGCGTATAGTCGGAAGAAACTCAGTGATGTAGCAGGGCAGAGATTGACCATCGGTGACGATGATAGCATCATAGAATCCGTGCCGACCAGATACAAGGCCAAAGCGAAACAGCTTATGAGAAAATTGAAGAGAAGTGGTTTCGTTGTGTGGCATACAGATGGCTCTGTATCTATAGATGGTAAAATCATCCGCGGAGCTACGATGACCGATCTATTGAATGACGCCTTGAGAGAAAGAAAACGCGTTCCCCCGCGAGGACACGCTCAGTTCGCATCCGCACTCCGTCGCGGAGCGATCCCTCGAGAATTCATCGGTAATACCAGAGTGTGGAATAACGTTGAAATATCTTATTCATCGGATGGTGCCTCTTCTGAATCATCGAGGAGGAGTCTCGATACACAACCCTCTCCCAGCAATATTGCGGCGAATTCTTCACAAAAATCGGCAGAGAACGATCGCAGCCGTTTATCAAAGTCTCAACACAGCAATTACACTAGCTTCTCCTCTTCTGATCCCAGTCGTCTGGTTGTAGACGAAGGATCCGCCGACGGAAGCGAGGAAGGAGAAACAGTAGGACTCCACGTTAGAGCACCTGATCAGAGTAAGCAGCTTGCACAGTCGCAGCGTACAAGAGCTTTGAAAGGATGGCGGAAGCTGGGAGCATACGTCAGAACAAAACCGTGAGTCGGAAGAAGAACGGTTCAGGAGAAGAAGTGGCTACGGATAAGAGTGTATTCGACAAAATCATTGATGGCTTGCCCTTCGAGATGCACGTTCCGGGATATAATTTCGCGGGCCCTGGGACAAAGTTGACCGAACGACTAGAGCGAGGTGACGTACCAAAGAACGTTCTCGATGCTTTTTGCCGTCAGCATGATATAGCTTACGCCAATGACACGGCTGATCGTGGAAACGCTGATCGCATTCTGGCTGAGCAAGCTTTTTCTCGAGTAATGTCTGAGGATGCTGACGCTAATGAGCGGACTGTCGCATTGATAGCCACGTGTTGTATGGCTGGTAAAATCACTTTGGAGAGGCTATTGCGTTCAATGAAGAAGAAGACTCGAAAAATTTGTGGTGTCAAGAAAAGCGTGAATAAGAGTCTTAAGTCGAAGTATTTGAAGAAGAAAAATAAAGATTAACAATGAATGACAAGCTCGATGATTATTATTACAATCTCTCTCTCCCTACAGCTTACGCGGGAGCTTCAAAATTGATCGATTATACGAAGCAAAAGAAAGATGGCTATTCATCCCACGAAATTCGTAACTGGCTCGAGAGTCGAGATGCATACAATCTCCACAAAATAGTACGACATCGTTTCAACAGACGCAGTTACAATGTTAGAAATATCGATGATGTCTGGGAGGCTGATTTGATGGACTTGAAATCTTTGAAAACATACAATGATGGTTATTCGTACATTCTCGTTGTCATTGACATTTTGAGTAAATTCGTATGGGCCCAACCATTGAAAGATAAGACCTCCAAGGCTGTTGCTAATGCTTTCCAGTTCATATTGTCGAGCAGTAATGGTAGAATACCTGTGTACTTCCAAACAGACTAAGGGAAGGAATTCGTTGGTCAAGCGATGCAAAAACTTTTGGAGAGTAATGAGATTAAATTCAGAGTTTCTCGGAGTCCTTTGACGAAGGCAGCTTGTGCCGAGCGTGTGATTTGTACTCTAAAAGAGCGAATCTATCGATATTTTACTCATAAGAATACAAGACGTTACGTAAATGTATTGGATAACATAATCGAAGCGTATAACCAGAGCCGACATTCCACGATCAGGATGGTGCCGGCAAGCGTAACTATATACAACGCCGACGAAGCTCGTCGGAACATGATTGCCTCCCACTCCAAAAAGGTCTCGAGGGATCCTAAATTGGGTGTTGGCGATCTCGTGCGAGTCACTCGTGCGTCGAACGTGTTCCGGAAAGGTTATATGAGAGGTTGGACTCTCGAATTATTTAAAATTGTTCGCATATCCACGACCCGTCAGCCTCCAGTATACTTTTTGCAAGACTTGGCTGGAGAAGACATTGATGGACTTTTCTACGAAGAAGAACTCAGTAGAGTACGGAAAGATTTGACGGAAGAGGCATTCGAAGTGGACGAAATTTTGAAAACGAGCGGTCGCGGAGAGAAAAAGCGATACTTTGTGAGCTGGAAAGGGTATCCAGAAAAATTCAATAGTTGGGTTGCTGCTGGCGACATTCAAGATCTAAGATGAGGAATCATTTTCATGTAGTGTTGCCTAGCAACAGTAGTATGCAGTACTACCCTCACAACACGACAACCCACTATGTCACACAGCTATCTCAGCGTGTGAATCTGCATGGAACTTGGGCGGTTGCTGTGACGGAAATTCAGATTCCTTTAACGTTTCAACATATTTCATCAGAATCAGACGGTAGCGTTACTGTGAATACTTTACAACCCAAAGTCTTTGAAACAAATACATTGGATCAGGTGGATCTGTCCAAGAAACCTCCACCGTCCGACAGGGCGTGTACAGAAATGTGCAAGATCTATTGGACTAGATCAACAATTTGACTTGCATGGGGAAACATCTGAAACTGAACATTGAAAGCTGTGGGTATCTAACGATTCATCGCATCTGTGGTGAGAGTTCATGCTACGGGTTGCGGCATTCTTTGCACTTATCGAACACTTTGAGGAAAATGTTGGGTTTTCGCCTACGTGATGATTCAGAAGATATTGTTGTGAGCGATGATAGACCTGTCGTGAGTGACCAACCAATCATTCTGTCACAAGGTTCACCCAACACTTTGATGATTCACACAGATATATGTGAACCGTACTCTGTAGGTGATGTGTGTGCACCCCTACTATGGAGTGTACCCATAGACACCAGAAATTACATTTATGGTGCGATGCAAACGAAGAATTTCTCGGCTCCCACGTATATTCCGCTCTTGTTCAATTCTTTTCAGTCGATTGAAATCGATTTAAGAGACGAGCACGGCCATCCCCTCCCATTCGACTTTGGGACGTTAACGGTAACGCTCCAGTTCAAACGTTTAGATTGGGAATAATCATCGCCATGGATCGATACGACGAGTACTTTGGGGTACAGATCGGAGGGGGTGGTAGTCTCTCTGGTGGCATTGGACAAATCTATTCAGGTTCGAGGTATCAGAGAGGACATGGTGGGGTTGGTCGCTTCTTGGCAGGTCTCTCCCGCAGAGCCATGCCTCTGTTAACCCGCGGTGCCAAAGCTTTCGGTAAAGAAGCTATCAAAACAGGGTTGAATGTCATGGCTGACGTCACTACAGGCGGTACACCAATCAGGGAATCCTTCAAAACCCGCGTCCGCGAATCCGGAGAGAGTCTCAAGAGAAAGGCAGAGGAGAAGTTGGATAAAATGATGCAAGGGTCAGGCTATAAGATTGCACGCTTGGACGGTACCCCTCAGTCGTTCACGAAGAAGAGAGTAGGGAGGAAGCCAAAATCAGCCAAGGTAAGAGGCAGTAAGGTCAGAGGTGCCAAGACTCGGAGGAAGAAGAAGCGAGTTGTGAAAACTAAACATCGTTCTACAAGAGACATTTTTGGTTGAAATATGGCGTTCCTACATACTCAATCGTGCGAGTGCTTGAAATCCGAGCTTCTCCTGTTTGAGATTCCTCCAACTCAAACCACGATCGAAGGATCTCGATACATTCAGTACAAACCAATCAGTTCTCTCACCCATGATTCTCCCATAGAGTTCATCGTCAGTGGAAACGGTGAGGAATACATCGATCTCGCTCATACGTTATTGAGTTTACGTGTCTCTTTGAAGCTTACAATGGTCGGAGAGCTGGCTGCTGCCGATGAGGCGCTTGTTGCGAGATGCGGTCCAATTAATAATTTTATGCACTCGCTATTCAGTCAAGTAGACGTTTACTTGAATCAGAAACCTGTATCACCGCCAAACAACTCCTACGCTTACAGATCATATATAGAAACGCTCCTCAATTATGGACCAGCTGCCAAAAATTCTCATCTAACGAGTGTGTTGTGGTACGATGACACTCCTGGAGCGTTCAATGATACGGCGAACGGCAACTCGGGTTTCGTCAGTAGACGAGATCTGTGTAATATTGGGAAGAAAGTAGACATGATTGGACATTTACACGTCGACATTCTCAACCAGGAAAAATTGCTATTGAACAATGTTGAGGTGAGACTGCGCCTCGTAAGATCGCGCGATGCCTTCGTCTTGATGGATCCTTCAAGAGATGTAACAGTTTCTATCGAAGAAGCCAACCTTTTGGTGAGACGCGTAAAAATCAATCCCGGCGTTCTAATCGCTCACGCCAAAACCCTTGCAAAAACAACAGCAAAGTATCCTATGACTAGGGTGGAAGTGAAAGCTGTTACGATGCATAGTGGTATACATGGTGAAACTTTGGATAATGTCATCCTCGGTCAACTACCAAAGAGAGTGGTCATAGGTTTTGTTCAGAACCAAGCCTTTAATGGTGACAAGTCTCTGAACCCTTTCAATTTTGAAAGCTTTGACCTCAATTTTCTTTGTTTGTATGTCGATGGTGTGCAAATCCCCTCCAAACCTCTCCAACCTACTTTTCGTAATGATAAATTGTACGTTGAGGCTTATCATACACTATTTTCTGGAACTGGTGTAGATTTCTCAAATGAAGGGATCGGCATATCTCGAGAAAATTATCCAAAAGAATTCTGTCTTTTCGCTTTCGATATTACGCCCGACTTGTCGGCAAATGATTGTAGTCATTGGAACTTGATAAGACATGGTAGCGTCAGAATAGAGGTCCGTTTCGGCACAGGTCTGACAACCACGGTCAATTGTATCATCTATGCAGAATACGACAACATCTTGGAGATTGACGCAGCACGTCAGGCAATCGTTGACTTCAGTGGATAAAAACGTTGATTTCTCTGTTGGCGAGGCATAAATTGACTCGAATAATTCGCGGCGCTTCAGTCTACCCGTGCGCTTGCTGCCAGCAACTTCGCTAACATGGACCTCGTGATAGATATTCAGTTCTTCAAAGACAATAACAACCGGAGCGTGCCGAAAGAAATTGCCATAGTAGCTCTAAACGGTGACTTTACCGGTCATTGGATTCTGGCCTCACCATCATCCATCGATACTTTGAGTACAGGAATAAGGAAACAGAACGATTGGTTATCACACTTTCATCACGGTTTGGACTATTTTCAAGGAGATACCACGTTCCGAGGATTCCAAAAGAGTTTGCGCGATCTTTCAAAGAATGCGAGAAAAATATTTGTCAGAGGGCAACAGAAATGGCATGTCTTGCGGAAATCCATCGCTCGTGACATTATAAATCTAGAATATGACAACGATTGCCCCTCCTTCAAGAATCTACCGTGGTGCGAGAGATATTGTCTCATGCACGCTGCAAAACCATCACATCTGAAATATAGTTGCGCTCTGAACAACGCAAATCGCTTGAAAGTTTGGCTAAATAAGCGGGAGGCTATCGCAAATCCTTGCGTCGAATTCAGCTTTGCAGCACCTCTACGGCTTTGCGATGAACAGTCAAGAGATTTTGAAAAAATTGACAGCTATACCCCATCATACAGTGGGTGTATTCCCTGCAGATCAGATCCCTCGAGCGTGGACGAACCCGACAGCATTTGTGTTGAATACGGATCCTCACACTAAACCTGGAGCTCATTGGGTGGCCGTCCACGTTAATGACGTCAACGATGGATGGTATTTCGATAGCTGTGGCATTCCGCCTTTCATACCGGACCACATAAATAGACTGCGCAGAAATTGTAAAAACTTTCGTTGGAATTCAATGAGGTTGCAAAGTGACACATCTGACGTGTGTGGGCAGTACTGTTTAATGTTTCTATACTACATGAGTTCAGGAATGGAAATTACTGACTTTCTTTTGAATTTTTCTGATGACTATACCAGAAACGACGCAATAGCAAGAAACTTCGTAAAACATAAAGTTCACGATCAGCAACTTAGCGGCGCTGGAGGATGTGTCATCCGATGTTTGCAAAGTTGCGCATCCAAAATGTCTTTGTTATAAGTTTATGAATCATTGCAACGCTTCAGAGCATTCATTTAGTTAGTCCCCCCTCCATTACACACGGTAATGGGTATAAAAAGCCGCAAGGGTTTGACACAGTACTGTCAGTCGGTCTTGGAGCTCTCTGGAACATTCGTCAAAACTCATCTGCTCTCGCAATGGCTGCTCAAGACGGAAATACTGCACGTTGTGGAAGAATACTGCCTACCATACATCCACTGAACAACTCTGCGGGTAAGAAGGCCTTGATTGGATTGGAGTTTAATTCGATCGAAGAAAATATATACACGGCTACCCTGCGCATAGTGGCGAGTGACTTGAGAGGTGTCAGTTTAACATTGGTACAATGGAAAAAATTCAAGGAAGAAATGACAGATGTCTACCGATATTTCCGAGGGCTTGCTCCAGAACTGCACGATCAGATAGTCTATGGGGATGGATGGATTTTGAGGTTCACCCATAGTCATCAACAGAATTCAATCGAAATCGAAGAAGATCACTGGATACCTCCAACTGAAATCGTAAGGAAACGCTTCCGTCGCAGCATTCATCTACACAGGGTAACGTTCGAAGGATTGATGGATATGTCGCCGCTCATTGACTATAAACTCGAATATTTGAGTAAAATTTCTGTTTTGATCCCTCCTATGGTCACGAGTATCATTGATCACATTTATAACTTTATAACATTTGCAAGTGAGGCGCAGATCCCAACTTTTTATAAGAACTTGCTCTTTAATTCGCTTGAGAAGATTGGCAAGGATGACAAAGTTTTCAAGTCAATATTGACTGATGTGAGTTTGAAAACCAAAGATTTACAAAAAGATGTTATTCTCACTCAACGCGTGGTAGAAACTGTACTTTATGAAATTTTGACAACACGTACTGATGAATTGATTGGAATTTTGAATGCTCGTTTAGAAAAATAAGGAAAATATTATAAATCTATGTATACTCTATGAATTATTTGATGAATAAAGTATCATGTTGCGAAATCTTGAGTATGCAATCAAAATACCCTGGACCTCTAAAACCTTGATAACCTCCCGAGGAACGAAAAAGAGATGATCAATTTTCATGTCTCACAGTATCTCTATGAACAGAAACGAAATATGAATATTTTTTTTTTTTTTGAGGAAGATCAATCTTGAATTGTCTCTTATTTGATATGAAAAAATATAAAGAGCCAGTTATAGATCTCTGGATGTTCACTTCATCATTTCTCGCTATGCTGAAAAACAAAATATATGAATCGTCCATGAAAAAATTCATAGAAATATGAGTCATCGTAAAGGAATGCGCCGATTCCTAGAACTCGGCATAAGCGTAAACATGTTTTTTCTCATAACTGTTGAGTCAGCATTGCGCATAAAATTGTCACCAGTCACGTGTCGATACATGCTCTTGAAAATACGTCTCGTTTGTTTCCGCTGGCGGTGCACAATGCGGAAAAACACTCATCATCCATGAGAAATTCACAGAAATATTAGTCATCACAAAGGAATGCGTCAATTCTTAAAACTCGGTATAAGTGTAAACATGTTTTTCTCATAATTGTCGAGTCAGCATTGCGCATAAAGTCGTCACTCGTCACGTGTCGATGAAAGTACGTCTCTTTTGCGCAGTAGGAAACGATGAGTAATATGCAATGCTCAGCAATTCTCGAGAGTTGCGAATATTCATCATTACCCCCTCTCCAACGATTGATACTCACGAGGTAATTAGTCATCCCGACACTCGTGATCCAGGAACTTGCGCGTTATTGTGGCAGTCGCTCGTCGGTCGCGGTGTCGTGAACATCAAGCTCCAGTAGTGCGGATCTGGGGCTCTCTGGGGGGGACGATGTGCTAGAGTGGCCATGGAGGAATTCGTGTACTTTTGGTCTCTTCATCGAGTGTGCGAGGATGGAAAAACTCGGTATCCCGGTGATGCCAAGTTTGATAGCTGTTCAAGACACGTGAGTACTTGTGTAAGAAAGCTCAGATTGATCGGTTCATGTTACGAAATTTTATGGTCGATCGATCGCGTTTTTTCGGTCTATCGAAAATTTCAAAATCGCATATTTTCATCGAGATCATCGAATAATCATTATTATGACCAATACTTGATAATTATGAGTATTTGGCCAGCAAGACAATAACATTTGTTAGATTCCCTCAAATTTTCGTGGAGATTGGTTGATAATTGTACCCTCAGTGCGGGAATCCTGGGCGGGAAGTCGGCTTTTTCGTATAACGCATTGTAAGGATCAATAGATCGGGAGATAGTTCAACAACAGTGAAAAAAGCGCATAGAGGTGGAAAATGTTAATTTGGACAATTATGAAAAAAGTGGGGGTCACTATGAGCCGTCTGCATCGCCTCCGCGCATGCCCGTACAGTGATGATTCATCCAATCGTCGCCGCGCGGGTGTGTGGTGGGGGGTATGTTTTGACGGCCCATAGTGGCCCCTTAACTACTGTAACCAAAATATAACTTTATTCGTAGATAATTCAATCTATGTGCATTTTTAGTTGCTTATAGTTTTTAATATAAGTAACTTGTGGCCGTAGTATGCTCTTTTAGCATTAAACAGCTAGAGTGCAGTATTCCCAAAAATCCAGTCCCGATTGATCGATTGAAAGTACGAGGATTTCGATCGATCTAAGCAGTAAAAACGTGAGTATATTTGGATGTTCGAGAGGAAGCAGCCAAGCTGAGATCCAGTGCCGAATAATATTTTACGACACTCAATTGCTCGGATGGATATAGATATATTCACATATTCCCAACCTCGCAACTCACATAATTAGCAGGAGGTGTTACCAATGTCGCAAAGAATATTCATGAACTACGCAGCAACCAGAAAAAATTGAATGAAATGGTTCGACATAATAAGGCTACGGAAGGCAAAGGATTATATCTGAATCCTTACAACCCCTATACTCATTTCAAGAAGCGTGGGGCCGGCTCAAAAACCAAGAGACGATCTCGCGTTTCAAGGAAAAAAAAAGATGAATTCAATGGCTACAAAGGCATAACAACTGGTCAACAATTACTCCACGCAGCTCGCAATATTCGCTATTTCAAAGGTATATTTATGCGCCCTGATCTCTTGACTCTCATTGGCCCAGAGCCGATTGAATGCTTCATACTGAACCTCGATTTTGGAGAAGGGACTCATCGGACGGCTGTGGTTATACGTGATCAAATTGCGAAATATTTCGATTCTATGGGTAACGTACGCCTCCCCACAAGAATTACTTGAATATCTAGGCCCCAAATTCCATATAACATATAATCGCAGTTCATATCAAACGTATGATCAGAGTGATTGTGGGCAACTCTGTATCGCATTTCTCAAGAAAGAAATGTCATTGGCTTTAAAAGCACATGATTCTTAACGAAAATATCAGTAATGTCACGAACGTTCACCGTGACAGCTCATAATTCTGAGCTGAAGACAGATTTTTTCCCTCGGATCGAGCTGAAACATCGAAATGAAGATACAGATTTTGAAATTGGGCTTATTGACTTTCAAACTTATAATTCCATACCAAACATTAGTACTGCTAATAATCATTTTTACTACGCAGAAGACAAAGTCATAACTATACCGGTGGGTGCATACGATTTGCCTGATATCGAGGAATTTTTGAATAAGAAACTAGGTGAGCTAGAAAACGTGCCAGAGGCTGAGGTTTTGGAGAATCCACTCATACGATTACGTGGTAATCGAAATACATTACAGTGCGAATTGTATCGCGACTTTGAGGTTAATTCTGAGAAAGAAAATAATATTGGACATCTGCTGGGCTTCTGCGATCGTAATCAATAAGGTGGGGCGATTCTAGAGCGAAAAACTTGGCATGTTTCACCTTATCCGGTGAATATCATTCAAGTGAATATTATCAGGATTGAATGTAATCTCGTTTCGGGTGCATACGTCAACGGTCAAGAAAGCCACGTGATCTTTGAATTCACACCCCACGTTCCAGTGGGCTACAAACTATCGCTAGTTCCGAATAGCGTGATTTATCTTTCAGTTCAACATCGCTCAATTGACAGCATCGTTTTACGAATTTGTGATTAGAGAGGGAGCGTAGTCGACTTTCGGGGCGAAGAAATCACCATACGATTACATTTGCGTGAGAGGATGATTCCATATAACAGTTGGAGCTCAGGACTCGACAGCAGAAGTTTGCGAGTTCCCCGCGAACCAACTCCTCGTCACAGAAAATCACTGAGTCGGAAAAGAATACAGTTTCTTCGATCTTTAGGTTTCAAAGTGCGCAAAATCGGCGCTTTTCGATCAAAATCCATTAGACGTGCTCGCCGAGCCCATACACGATGACCAAATCATCAGGGAAGATGTGAGATCTTATGTTCCTTACAATTTACTTAGTTATGGCAAGAATGATGGAGTTCGAATCGTTATCAATTCAAATGAAGAATATCTATTACCATGTGAAAGCTATCTGTGCATCGAGGGCGAAGTAACATTTACCAATGAAACTGAAGAGAGGCAAATAACTTTAACGAATAATTATCCTGCATTCTTATTCGACGAAATCCGTTACGAGATAAATGGTGTATCCATAGACGAGACCAAGAATGTGGGAATAACGACAAGCCTGAAAAATTTGCTCTGCCTGAGCGAGAATGAAGATGATTTCGCGTGCAACATGGGCTGGCTGGTTGAGCCAGTCGTGAAAATATCGAGTGATCATTCATTTAATGTCTGCATTCCACCGAGCAAGTTGCTTGGTTTTTGCGAAGATTACAAGAAAGTCATTATAAATGCGAGACATGAGCTGATTTTGCTTCGATCAAAAACCGATGACAATTGTGTACTGGTCACAAAGGATGCTACGGTCGCTACAATTACGCTATCTAAAATCCAGTGGTGTATGCCTCACATCCTCACCAATGATCGGGTGCGCCTGCAAATGCTTCAGATCTTGAACAAAGGATTATATCTTCCCGTCACTTTTAGGAGCTGGGAAATGCTTGAATTTCCCATATTACATCAGACAAATAAACATGTATGGGCGGTCGAGTCAACCAATCAAAAACCGCGCTACGTCGTACTTGCTCTGCAAACAAAGAAAAAGAATCAGAAAACGGAGAATGTCACGCACTTTGATCATTTTGCAATCTCTCAAACGTCAAACTATTTCTCAATTCTAATATTTATCCGTACGAAAATCTTAATATAGATGTAGCGCGAAAGAAAAATACGAGTATTGCCTACAACATGTTTACGTCGTTTGCTCACTCATACTACCAAACATCTCTGCCGGGGCTCCATCCAAATATATCGCCATACACTCTTGAGAATTCTCATTTCATGATAGTGATAGATTGTTCTCGACAAAATGAATCAGTAAAGAGCTCAAATGTAGATATCCGTCTGGAATTTGAGTCTAAAGAAGATATTCCCGCATATACCACAGCTCATTGCCTCATATTTCACGATAAAATGTTTGAGTACAATGCATTGACGAATATAGTCCACAAGGTCATTTAGAAACATTTTGGTTCCCTAGGGTGAGCACTTACGCCAGAGAGAGTGTGTGACAAATATAGATGGAGCGGGACAACAACAACAACACCTGCCCGGGCCTTCATCTACATCGCCAAGCTCACCAGGCTCTAATAGGAATTCATTCATCTTTTCCGTTGATTTACAGGGATTCAAAAACCATGGTGAATTTATTGTAAAAGAAGCATTGATTGCCGATGTAAAGAAGGCAGACTACCAACACTGGCTGTTCATGACCCCTCACTCAATCAAGAATTTGTCTCAGAAAGAGAGAATCATAGCTCAATGGCATACAGAAAACTGTCATGGATTATCATGGAATCAAGGAATTTATCCGTATTCAGAGGCGAGCAAGAAATTTGAAGAGATTCTTTTCAACGCGTGCGAGCCCTATGATGATAGACCTATATTCATATTTGTCATGGAAAACGAGGAGGAAGAATGGCTGAAACAACTAGCACCAATATTCTTTTTGAACCATTCGAATATTAGAGTGGTTCTGAATACGACTACCACAAAATGAGCTATCCATTCGATTCGTGTATTTACCACGATAGTACACGCTATAAATGTGCTTTGAGAACAGCTTGTTTCATAGCACACGTAGCTGTCAATTGTATGACAATTTATTGATAATAAAGAATGGTGACAATATTTTAATGCCTCTTCATTCCACACCCCTATAACTATGAATCTCATAACATCGAAAGCTGATAGATGGCGATACGTTAGATTTATACAAGTATATTGATATTGGATTATAATAGACATACTATCACAAAATTGCTCAGTTGCACAATGAATGTTGATAAGTTTGGCAGACCCGAACGTTTTGAAGGGGGGTTTGGGCATGGATATCCCGTTTCATCTTTAGATTATAATTTGATGAATCATAATAAAAGAATTGATAATGAAATGGGATCTCTCAGAACGAGATTTGAATCTTTGGTTGCACATTTTGATGAAAAAATGAAGAGTATTGAAGATGAAAGAAAAGCGGATCGAATGATCATCAAGATTTTGCAAGTGAAAGTAAATAATATCATATCAGACACTGATTCTATAATAGCTCCAATCATTGATAAATATAAGCGAGAAATAGAAGCGCTCGAAGCTAGCGTGAATTTCTATAAAAAGGAGATTGGAACAGAGAAAAATAGATCGGTGCTGGAAGAAGCCAATCATTTATTGAAGAGAATCACATCGTAAATAATGAGAGACAAGCATAGTGCCAAGAGAGTGCAATTGGTGAAAGAATTGCATGCACCAGCTCGTCGGCGATTTCCGCGTAGAAAAGTTTTGGTAAATTTTGTGAATGATTTATGGCAGATGGATCTCGCAATTATGATTGATCAAGCGAGATCCAATGAAAATTTCAAATATATTCTCACTGTTATCGATGTTTTTTCGAAATACGCATGGCCTGAGCCTCTAAAAACGAAAACTGGTTAAGAAGTGACACAGGCATTTCAGCGCATACTCAAAAGAGCTGGCGCAAAAAATCATCCCTAAAATCTGCAAGCTGATAATGGGAAAGAATTCTATGATAACGATTTCTTATGGCTCATGGATGAAAAAGGAATAAATTTTTATTCCACCTATAGTATCCAAAAAGCTAATCATGTGGGTCGTTTTATGAGAACACTGAAAGAACGATTGTGGCGCACATTCTCACTGAATGGTAATCACAGATGGATCGATATTTTACAAAGTGTTATTCAAGATTATAACCTCACAAAAGATCAAACCATTGGACTCAAGCCTATCCAGCTGTGGACGAGCTCGTCCCAACGTGATGAATTTGAGATACTTTTGCAGGAAACGGTGTATAATAATCTAAAAATTGCTGGTAAAGGAAAATTCAAAATAGGGGATTCAGTACGAATATCGCGCTTCAAAAATATATTTGAAAAAAGCTACTTGAGAAATTGGAGCACTGAAATATTCAAGATTGTAGAAATTAAGAGAACATATCCCGTGACTTGCTTACTAAAAGATTATAACGATAAATTGATACTAGGTGGTTTTTATGAGCACGAGCTTCAGCATGTGGAAAATCCCGATATCTACTTGGTTGAGAAAGTTATAAAAAGACGAGAAGGTCAGGTTCTTGTGAAATGGCTCGGCTTGGATCACAAACATAATAGCTGGATTCCTCGGGAAAATATTTTGTAGGTATTGCCCATATCTTAAACATAGAGGAGCTCAAGAGACCCGAAATTTGTGGGGAGATGATCGCTATTAGTAGTCTAGCATTCTTTGAAGTGAGAACACGTATCCCCAAACCTAGTGGCGATGGAATCTGCTCTCGAATCTGTTGCAAGTGCTATTTGTGTTGAACCACTTTTGGATGTGAATCTCGAGCGTTTTGTCCTCATCCCAATCAAGTGGCCTAGAATATGGGAATTTTACAAGAAAGCTGAGGCCTCTTTCTGGACCACTGAAGAAGTTGATTTATCAAAAGATTTTAATGACTGGAGCAAGTTGAATGATGATGAGAAAGACTTCATAAGCCACATCTCAGCATTTTTTGCTTCATCTGATGGGATCGTTAATGAAAACCTGGTGCAAAATTTCAGGCAAGAGGTACAGGTTGCCGAGGCAAGATGTTTTTACGGGTTCCAGATCGCTATGGAGAACATACATTCCGAGATGTATTCACTGCTCATCGATACATATATTCAAGACCAGCAGCGTAAAAATATGCTATTCAATGCTATCCAAACTATAACCTGTGTTATACGAAAAGCTGAATAGGCTATGAAATGGATATGCAGCAAAGAGGCCTCGTTTGCCGAGAGGCTTGTTGCCTTTGCAGCGGTCGAGGGCATTTTTTTTAGTGGTAGTTTCGCAGCAATTTTTTGGTTGAAAAAGCGAGGATTGATGCCTGGATTGACGTTCTCTAACGAATTGATCTCCCCGGACGAGGGACTTCATACTGACTTTGCATGTCTCATGTTCTCTTACATCAACAATAAACCTTCACAAGACAAAGTTAAAAACATTATCACTGATGCAGTGTCTATCGAAAAATCATTCTTCAGAGATGCTCTTCCTGTGCATATGATTGGTATGAATTTCGAATCAATGTGTCAGTATATTGAATTCGTCGCAGATAGGCTACTGCGCGAGCTTGGATTCAGAAATTTCTACAACTCTGTCAACCCATTTGACTTCCTGAGTTTTATCGATTTAGAAGGAAAATCAAATTTTTTTGAACGGAAAGTTTCAGAATATCAGAAATTCGGGCTATTCAATAGTGCTGCTGGTGATTTTACAATTTCAGAGCATTTTCAAAGCATATTTCATTCCCAAACAAGAAACTGTGTACAATAATTTGAAAATAGCTGGTAAAAGAGAATTCAAAATTGCTGATTCGAAGCGGGTATTACGCTTCAAAAATATAGCTGAGCACGTCCTTTGAAAAAGTGAAGCAACACGAGATTCAGATTCAGTGTGGATGATACGAGTTGAGTCAAAGATAGAATACTCGCGCACTCTGAGCAGAGACGCAAGCCGAGCTGTTCCCATCACTTGTTGTCAGATCCTATAACTCAGTGAGTACTCAAAGATTTATTTTTCAACGTTGATTGGAGAATATTCTTCATATTCAAATCACATTCCCAGGAAAATGGCGTTCCGACATCCATTCTTGAATTATACTCTCGAGCTTGCAAATATCAGAGGAATTGAAACCAATGGGTGGCATCCTGTGACTAAGTTTGAACCATTTGGTGAGAATAGAATACTCTTTATTATTGAAGAGAAATTCAAAATAATTCTCCCCCAAAATATTGATGGATGGCTTCGGAGAAATCAAGAGGATTCCTTGGAAATGCAATACAAGGCTCGAGCCTCGAAGTTATACATAGTGGTGCAGACAAATCATGCGAACGATATCAGAGTATTTTTTAAGCGCCCGTATGACTCTCTCTTGTTTCCCTGGGAATCGAGTGATGCTGAGGACAGCGACGATGGAAGCGATGAAAGTATGTGAGTGTATTCAAAATCGAAACTCATGCTCTCCAATCATCAGCAGAATATTAAAAATCATGTATAAGTTTGTGGATTTAGATATAATGTGGTGGAATAATGTAAATTAATCATTCGAATCATTTCATTGGGATGATGATGTAATGGATAAAACATGAATTGAATATAAATATACATCGTGAGCTGTTCCCATTATATCAACCATCGCCCTTGAATATCTATGAATACACAGCTATTTTGAATGGTTGAGTGACATCGCATGGTGCTCTACTTGGCTATGAAAAGAGGATCCGTTGTTTTTCAAGACGCTTCAGATGGCGCAATCAATTTCCATGATATTTGAGACAGTCGCTTCAGTTTTTTCACAACTTGGGATGAGTAATATGGTAACGTAAACAATTTCAAATCGATATTCGCGAGGGGATTCTGAGCATCCGCCCACGCAATTTTCATTTTCATCTCCCGAGCTAGAGCAGGGAAATTCATGCGTCATCCCGATCCCGGCAGCTGATGAGGATGGTTCACGGACCTGGTGCTGCTCGGGAGTGGGACCTGGTGGCCGGAGGACGTCTGCGGGTCCCTGGAGCAGCTGAGCTTGTCGTCGGGGACTCCGGGCTAGCTTTGGGCCTACACCTAGACTAGGGTGAGGCCCTGAGCACCCGGGTAGGTCCCCGAAGATGCTCTCCCGGATGGAAATGATGCTGTTCCTGTGGAAGGTTCCCCAGCTCGGCGTCCCTTCGGCTACTCTCCCCCCCCCCCCCCCTACTACTTACAGGCCTACTGGATATTTTTGACAAGAATTTGTAAGCGCTGAACGTCAATGCGCGCCGTCTCTCGCTGTGTTATAAAGACGTTTTTTCGTCGAGAGTTGCGGTCATTAATGAGAGGAATTTCATAGAGTGATACGATCAGGTGGAATAAGGACGCAAATAATTCGAGAGCCTCATTCATCCTACCATTCATTGAACATACACTCGAGAATCATCAATATCATAGAATGCAAGTAATCATGTACATAACCATGCATTTGAATCAGGTATTCGGGTGTGAGATTATCAGTGAACGATCAATTATATACAATAACGGCAAGCTATATAAATGTTTGAAAATGTCCTTATGTAATCCGGAGAATATTTTTCTTGACACACTGTGCGAAAAAGTAACTTTTCCACCCTGAGTTTCCTGTATTTCTCACAGTCTGTCAAAAAATAGTATTCAATACACGGGTGTGAAACTTACTTTTCACCCTTGTATCGAAATGTACTAATAACGACTGACTTTTCGTGGAAATACTGATGATGACTCAGTCTTACTTTCGTGCTTTGGAGCAAAAATCTCTTGACACGACCTTTAGTAATTTTGATCATTTTTTTATGTGTCCAGCACTTTCCCCTTCGACTTTATTCATGTCTTTGCAGCAGGGTTTTTAACGAAACGGAACAAAACACGATTTTTAATTCTGTTTCGTTCATTTTAGCAAAAACAGAACGAAACAAAATTATTTTTAAATATGTTGAACAAAAACAAAACTAAACGAAAAACGAATCCGTCTTCTTTTTCATAAACGAAACTAAACAAAATTATTGTAATTCAGATTCGATAAATATTGTTCCTCAGGATTCATGTTTCGTTTAGTTTTGTTTATTCAAGGGATGAACAAAACTCAATAATTTTGTTTAGTTTCGTGAATAAACGAAATTCAACAAAACTATTTTCTGTCGAATATGTTTCGTTTTGTTGCTCACAAACAAAACATGGACGAAGTCATTCATAATTATGTTGCGATAAACGAATCCAAACAAAACTCTGTATGATTATGTTGAGGGTAAACGAAACTAAACATGAACAAAATGTCATTAAGCGAAACGAAACAAAAATGTTTTTGTATAGTTCAGTTTATCGAGAACTTTGCCCCGACGAGATCGTAATTAAACGTGGCATTTTTAGGTTAGAGTGATGAAGAGTGATGAAAAAAAATTGTCGACACGTTGTGCGGAAAAGTGTTTTTCCCACACTGATTTTCCACTCTCACGGACAGTTTGTCGAGAAACACAGTTCGATACACGGATGTAAAACCTATTTTTTGCACCCTCGTCTTGATTCCGACCTCTGACCACGGCTCAAAACGCAAACCCATCACTCGGACGCGAAGATAGTACATTACGTAACAAAGGTGGAAAGTGCGTTTTCCGCACGAGTTTCGTGACCAGTGCGGGAAAGAACCGTTTTTTTATTTTCTTCCCCACGCCGACGATGGAAAAATAGTACTGTAAATACCTTCCGAGCGATGATTCCGACCCTCGCCAAGGCTCGGGCCGCGGAAAACAACATCCCCGCCTTTGTATCGGGATCGACTATTTACGCACGGCTTGCCGTGCGGAAAACCACTTTTCCGCACTATAAGATATTGACCAGTGCGGAAAAGTTACTTTTCATTACCCTAACCTGAAAATGCCGCGTTTACATAGGATTTTAGGGTTCTCGTGATGAAAAAATATATCCGCACCTCGCTTGCAAGCCCATTTTGGGCATTGGAGGACATGTCTGTCCTAGTGCCCAAAAGAGGCTAACGCGCTCAGTACGAAAATATACTATTTCCGCACGCATCACGGAACGAGTGCGGAACACTTTCACCCGTGTTGCGTATACTATTTTTTGTGCTGAGTGCGGAAATGTGAGCTACTAATAATCATAAAATAGTCCAAAAAAGCAAAAAAATCTGTAAATCATGACCCATCATATGGCAAATTCCGAATCCATGTTATCCCAGGAGACACTCGAATTTCAAAGCAACTCAAAATGGGATTTTCAATCGTAATTTCGATCGTAGAGATGTTTTTCGATGGAAATACAGTAGAATCCGGCTATAATGATCCGGATATAATAAGAATTCGGTCATAACGAGCAAAAATTCTGGCAAAATTTGGTTTCGGCACCGGCTATCTCGAGCAAATCGATGTGGAAGCCGTTCAACTGTGAGTTTGGGAGCCTAAGACTCGAGGTGAATACGAGTATCAATGCGAATACGCATGCAGTATGATTCTATTAGTGAGCGAAATGGACAGATCGAATACAAGGAAGAGACATTTCATGACGAGTTCAACCTGGTAAACTTTGACACGAAATCAAAATTTCTCAGCTACAATTTTTCAGTTTCCCATCATTTGTACTAGTCCATTTTCATCTTGCGCTCCATTCAATTTATGACAAATGCGAATTCCTAGATATTGTATGTCCATACCGCTATGTGGATGAATGCACATCTACGTCATTGTCGTCCTGTCATCGTATTCTGAATGTCATAGTTATTTGAATTCTTGATAAGAGAGACTTTACTAACTCAAGATTAGTTTTTTCCACCCATCAAGGATAATTGTAACGGAATCACATATAACGAGCTTCTTCCTTCGGTCCCTTGAAGCTCGTTATAACCGAAATGTTTTTAATCGAGAAAAAAATGAGAGGCTCAATATCGAGAGAAGTTATATCGAGAAAAATATTCACCCCTGGACCTAGGATCGAACTGGGAACCGTCTTCTTGCCAAGAAGATGCTCTAACATCTAAGCTATCCGGGGCTCGACATCACGTCTCTATCTCAATCTAATGGTAATGCAAACTGTGATTAGCAAAACAACTTGGAGAGTATTCGAATATCGCCAACAAGTCAAGAAATTTACAAAAACTAGCAAAATTTGGTGGTCATCATAAATTTCCGATGATAGATATCCGTTCTGCGCTCTGTCCTAAGGAGTCATTTTTCCGCACGGCTCGTACTTTTTTGCACTCATCTTCGCACGCAAAACTGTGCGGAAAGGTAATCTTTCCGTACAGGTTTATGCACGCAAGCACAAAATAGTACGTTTCGATACAAGGGTGGAAAACTTTTTTTCCGCGTCCGAGTGATGGGTTTCCGCTTCGAGCCGTAGGCGAGGGTCGGAATCATTACGAGGGCGCGAAAAATAAGTTTTACACCCGTGTATCGAATACTATTTTTTGACAAACTGTGAGAGAAAGTGGAAAATCAGTGCGGAAAAGTTACTTTCTCGCACAGTGTGTCAAAAAAAGTTTTTCCACCCTTGTATCGAAATGTATTATCTTTGCATGAGACATAGAAATGAGGACCTCATTGTAACTGGAACCACGTGTAATCTGATTTCTACTTCAACAGAAACGTATGTAAGAATCGCCTCTGTCATACATCCATCTCAGGAGTAATGCGAGGCTAACAAAATTTGAAAATTCACAAAAACGTACATTTTAGTAGGTGAGGAGTTCCTTCAGCTTGTAACAGAGACCATTGGGACCCCCTATAAACTGTTAGAATCCCCCCTGTTCACTTTTCTGATGCCGAGGACAACTCATTCCTAGGATGAAGTGTACACATCAGAATAATTGTAATACGAGGTTCTTATTTGAATACATGAGAATATCCGTTGTTCACGCGAGTGTCATACCATTGTTCGAGTACTAATTAATCGATGAAAGAGTTACCTGGAAATGTCGTATCAGATTGAAATATCTCAAATTTGCCAACCAGTATCTCTCAAATGCCGGGATTTGCCCATAAGACCCTCACCCAAAGAACTAGAGCTCCTGCGAGAAATGGTACGTATTGAATGAAGTGTGCTGTTGAGGCGATCGAGCACTCATAGTTTCCACCTTCAAACAATGATAGATGAGTGCAAATGAAGTGAACTGGAAAAATAATAAAAAAGAGAAAAAACATCTTGTTTTGTTTCGTTTAGTTTTGTTTAAGGGAGAAACGAAACAAAATAATGCAATTTCGTTTACGTTGACAATGAACAAAACTAAACGAAACGATATGAATGAGAGAACTGCATAAACAAAATTAAACGAAATTATGCGAGTTTTGTTTTGTGTGATATTACGTTGAGCCCTTCTGATTACGTTTAGTTTAGTTTCCCTCCAACATAATCAAAAGTAATTGTGTTTACGTTTCGTTTCCCAGGAACAAAATTCAACGTTTTCAAAATGCCGGAATTTCGTTTAGTTTTGTTTATTGATATAGAATATAAATAATGTTTTGTTTAGTTTCGTTCATCATCAACGTAAACGGAATCATTTCGTTTCGTTTCGTTCATTTGCTAAACAAAACGAATATTCCGTTAAAAACCCTGCTTTGCAGTATTTGAATATGAGGAATGGGATTCCAACTTGCAGGAAATCAGAAACTCTGTCATGTTCATCACAACATTGGAACTTTTCCTCAAGTTTCTCTAGATACATTTCCTGAAATCGGCTCTCCAGATTAAACTCATAACCTCTTTGGTCAATGAAGTGATAACAATATTCATGAGACAAGTCAACCAATTTAGTGAAATCATCAGATGCGTAGTTGAGCCTCTGTTTCTCACTCGTTTCTTTGAAGAATATATATACATATGGTTATTAGTAACTATCCGAGACAGCATGGAGTCAGAGCATCTTCCACAATCGTGAACACCTGAGATTTTCTTTATCAACCAACCCGCCACATACGTTGCCGAGGATGCATCATCCGATTCGTTAACTTTTTTCAGAATAGTCTCATCGATAACTTCTTCCGAAACGGATACTGCTTTCGCAGTAACAGAATCTTGCGATGTAAGAACGCTATCATCTCGGTGACTGCTCGAATCATGCGGGAATTGATACAGGCTCTCTAATACGGTACAGTCGTCATCAGTAGTTTAAGCAGGGCGAGTTCCCTTATCTTTACTTTCATCTCCCCCATAAGATTAACATTATGGGAACCAAAAAAAAAAACAATGGATTTCTTATCGCGATGATCTTTTTCCCACGGTCCACTGCTCATTGTTCTCCAACTGGACATCCACCTGATTACGCAATAATTACCACTAATTAAGGTCAACCGAATTTCTTCCCACGCTTATCTATTGTTCTATGACCAATACTACACAACTACCCCCAAGGTCGTAATTAATTACGTCTCAATTGACGTTATTGGAACTTTTTCCCACGACACCCAAAAAATTCCCACGCCCTAAGATGTGATATATGTACAACATAATTATGGGAATAATCATACTAATTAACCCCAAATACACACCTTCAATTCCCATTCATCCAGAACTGACCAGTACAGATTCATCACCTCATAATTGAGATCAACTGGAAATATTTCACACACCTATCAAAAAATTCCCACGACCCTCAAAAGATTCCCAATAATTACTCAATTCATCCCTGAAGAATATTCGACTTCCTGAACTTCCTACTCACTTGCACACCCTCAGCTTTCTGTTCGGCTCCTCCTTCATTTCATTTTTTCTAGTCCGATTTTTTTTCTCCCAAATCTCATTTCCTTTCCTGTAAAACCAAAATCGTGTCTTGAAATAAAAAACAATATTCTACAATGAATTCTTTTTATTGATCAAACTTTTTCACATATTTTCTCGTGCTTCTTTTAATCTTTCATCTCGCACTCTTTTCCTTACTTTCCTGTCCCCAATCCATTCATATCTACCCGTATAATGAAAATAAACTCCCGTGTCGTGCAACCTCCTCTCAAATCGCTTCTTCTGGATCCCCAATCTCACTGTAGCTTGAGAAAACCTCACCTCACTGGTCGAGGCTCTGCCTTCATCACATTAATCTCCTATTCGGGGATATCTTCTTCTGTGGACCACACTGGTGCGCTTCTTTTGCTACTAGTTGGGGATTCTGACGGCGAAAGTGATCTCGGGCCAGGAGGTAGTGGTGGTGGAGTAGGTGGTGGCTGCGGTGGTAGCGGTGGGTATGGTTCAGGAGGTGGTGAAGGTGGTTTGTCAAAGACCAATGGCTCCAAACCACTACGCCCCATACGATTTAGTTCTATGTGGTGCAAGTGCCCCTGTTTGAAAGTTGAAAGATAGACTGGATCATCTCCACCGAATTTCTCCAAGTTTGAATCTAAGCTGTTGTAGATTTTCCGCGTGATCGAACGGGTGGAAAAAACAGAAAAATTCTCTTTTAGATGTTCATCAAAACAATCGAATAGAATTGCGTCCCCATAACGCGTGTACAAGGAACGAACACGCTCCACTCTGTAGAATTCACCAGGAGACAACACCCACAATTTTCTTGCAGGCTCGTACATTTCCATTAGTTTTCTCCAAACAACTTGAGAAGTTTACCACTGTCAATCTCCACGGTCTCTCTGATGAACTGGATGATGCACTCACACTTCACTGCACAGAACTGGCTTTGACCAGCACCAGAGGAGCATATTATATACAGACCATCATATTTCTCATCAATGCACATCTATGATCTCACCTCGTTTACATCAAGCTGAGCCTCACCCATGATCCTCGATAATCACGCAACGGTTATTGTTGGCAACATACCATGAGAATTCCCTTTCATTTTTTGCGCATAAAAAGACCTCAATCTGAAACTACAACTCCCCATTCACGACTCACCTTCGAGTTGTATGCAACGTTTATTACCCCGCAAAATATCAAATCAAACCGGGTATTTTTCCATACTACAAGTGCCCTATTATCGTCTCTCAAGCTCTTCCAACTACGGTAAGACACTCATCAGTTTACACGACAACAACCTCCCTTCACACGCTCGAGTATTCATCGAGCCTCCTTCGTTGCTTCCTTCCTTCTCCATCGTCCGTTGATCGCATTACGCGTAAGTACCAATCATGTCTGATGAATTCGCTGCCATTGGTCTCGAATATACATCTCTCTCTACCAAATACCGTGATCTCGTTCAAGACAATCTTCATGATATCAATTTCTCACGCTTCCCTAATCTTTTCAAGAAATTTTCCGAACTCGCTGACAGAATTTCCAGCATATTAAACACATTCGATTTCAGATTCAAAACTGCCACAAAGGCAAAGTACGAGACAATTTTGGACGGGTGCATGGCTCGAAAAAATATTTTGAATTACTTGTACACTGCGCGCACCGATCGGAGCCCGATAAGACCATCTTTTTCGACGGGCAATCGGCGTTTGCCAACCGTATTCGTACCGGATTGATTGCAAACATCTCTCACAAAAATCTAGACGAATTTTTCACAGACTCGGAATCAAAAGTCATTGACTTTGTCGACCCCTTGATTCGGGAACTGAAAACTGTCAAAGTCAACATTATACTGAGCGTGTACATGTATTTGCTCGTCCAGCAATCAGAGATCAAACATTCCCAGTCTCACTACACTCTTTTGCTGTTATCTACCAACCTCAACGAATGGTTCAAAAATATATGTTCGACTCTCCTCGATCAAATCTCAGAATTTGAAGGCCAAGGAAGTGGCTGGGGACTGGACGATATTCTGTCGCTGAGAATCACGGTTGTCAAATCCAATCCAATTAGTGATTCAGGGAGTTCCACCTTCCCTGAATGGATCATCAAGAAAGGAGCCGTCATCGATATTTACACTGAAAATCAAGATTGTTTCGCTTATTCATTGTTAGCTGGATACTTTCCTGTACAGAAGTCACGACAACACCTAAAAGAGGCCTACCCGGATTACAGAGCCCACTTTGATTTCACAGGGTTGAGGTTTCCCATGAAGCTCAAGTCTATAGCCAAGTTTGAGAAAGAAACTCCAGAAAGATCAGTATCAATGTTTACGGGGTAGACCCATCAACCAAAACCTTTTTTCCACTCTATCTGACCAGTGACAAGCAACCCAAGCACATCAATCTCCTCTTTTTTGAGAACCACTATTGCTACATCAAGGATCTCTCTCGTCTAATCTCGTCAAGCCTGAGCGAACACAAATGTGCCATACACCTCTGCAACCGCTGCTTCCATACGTTTCAAACCAAGAAGAAATTGATCTTTCACCGCGAAATCTGTGTCAAACAACTGGACAAGACCATAATAACCAGACCATAACTTTCCAAAGTACGACGAGGTCAAATTTGAAAACTACTTCCAAAAACAAGAGCTTGCTCACGCAGTTTACTGTGATTTTGAATGTTTCTTGGAGAGAGTTGACTCGAATCATTTCGAAGACACTGGAGACAAGTACTTGAAGATATTGTCACGCCTGAAAGTTGACCAAAACGCCTATCAGAAACATCAAGCCTTTGCCGTGAGGTATTATTTCCACGACAAGTACAACCCCGAGAATTGTGCCTATCACAACTATCAAGGGACAGCCCAGCAATTCGAGGTGCGTGGCGACAGTCACGCCGCCCTATCGGATTCAGCCGCAAGCTGTCTCGGTGCCAACAGCTGATCGGTTCAAAATGGTTTACTGCAGCGCGGGCTGACGCAGACCTGGCAGTGTGTATACGAGGCTGAGTTTTTACATCAAAATTATGAATAATAACAATATTGAATGTCTTACCTGGTGAATTTCAATGATTTGGCGACATATGGAGGGTCGGGTATGCGGAAATGCTCTACTGAATATGAGGTGGCGGATCCGGATCATATAATGTACACATTCCGCATACCCGACCCTCCATAAGTCGCCAAATCACTGAAATTTACTAGGTAAGACATTCAATATTGCTATTATTCATAATTTTTATGTAGAAACTTAGCCTCGTATACATACTGCCGGGTCTGCGCTAGCCCGCGCTGCGGTAAACCATTTCGAACCGATCAGCTGTTGGCACCGAGACAGTTTGCGGCAGAGCCCGATAGGGTGGCGTGGCTGTCGCCACGCCCCTCGAATCTGGTTTGCTCATGAGATGCAGTCGATTGCCCGCAGAGTTGAACGTCAATTGATGAAGCCTAGACCCTTGGTTATGACACCGGAACAAGAGATGTCCTTCCATCAAGCCACAGTCTGTCACATTTGCGAAAAGGAGTTTGAGGCCGATGACGTGAAACTTCGTGATCACGACCACGCATCGGGAAACTACAAAGGTACGTTTGCTGTTTTTCGATGAAAGATTATGGAAATATTCATTTTCATTTGTTTAAGGTGCCACTCTCGCCCTCTGCAATCTTTTATATCGCAAGAAATTCATGATTCCAGTAATATTCCACAATTTATCTAGGTAAGTTTTGCTCTCAATCGTGAATTTTTCTCCATTTACAATCGATATAAACAAAATTTCCCTCCAGGTACGACTCACATTTCTTGCTGGAAAGCACCTTGAACGAGATTGAAGGCGGGGTATCTGTGATCCCGCAAAATATGGAGATTTACATCTCGTTTACAAAGTTTCTCAAGGATGCACGAATACAACTTCGTTTCATCGACTCTATAAAATTTTTGAACGCAAGCCTCGACAAATTGGCCAAGCTGTTACCTTCGCAAAACAAGAAGATCTTGTTTACACAATTCAGAGATGAGATGACGATAATTTCCTCACAAACGGGGATTCCGGTTGAGGAAATCTTCAAAATATTGGAGAGAAAGGAGAGTTTTCCCTACGATTTTGTCGATTCCCCGGCAAAACTCAAAGTGAAAACGATCCCATCCAGGGACAAGTTTAACAACCTTCTGACGGAAACTTCCATCTCTGACGAGGACTACATGCATGTCCAGCAAATGTGGAGTCTTTTTCAAATTGCCAATCTCGGGAAATGGACTAATCTTCACATGAAAATCGACGTTTTGCTCTTGGCCGACATTTTTCAGAATTTCAGAGCAAGCTGCTTGGAAAATTACAAGCTCGACCCAGCTCATCAGTTCACTCTCCCGGGTTACAGCTATCAAGTGGTCCTCTGTCACACTGGAGCCAAATTGGCCGTAATCAAGGACATTTCTCAGGTACAATTCATCGAGGAATCCATTCGCGGAGGGCTGACAATGGTTGTAAAATGCTATGCCGAATAAAACAATCAGTACATCAAAAATTTTGACCCATCGAAACAGAGCAAGTTCATAGCCTACATTGACGTAAACAGCCTCTACTATTTTGCAATGTCCCAGAAACTCCCAATCAGTGACTTTGAGTGGGTCGAAGATGTTGACAACTTCGACGTGAGTCAAATCTCGGACGATTCAGTCACTGGTTACATACTTCAGGTGGATTTGGAATATCCACCTCATTTGCATGGAGCTCATTCTGATCTGCCTTTTTGCCCCGAGAGAATGATACCCCCAGGGGCCCAGCATAAGACCCCAAAGCTTTTGACGACTCTCTACGACAAAAAAGACTACATTCTCCATTACCGCAACCTCAAGCAGTGCCTGGAACCCGGTCTCAAACTCACCAAAATCTCGCGCATTCTCAAGTTCAAACAGGAGGCCTGGCTCACCCCTTACATGGCGATTAATACACGTCTTAGACAGGCCAGCAACAATAACTTTGATCGCAATCTGTTCAAACTCATGAGCAACTCAATCTTTGGGAAACTATGCGAGAATCTCCGATGTAGAAGGGACGTCAGGTCAGTATCAAAGTTTGAAGGCAGATCCGGTGCAGAGTCGCTCATAGTTTCCCCGTTATTCAAGAAGCTGGTGGTGTTCAATGACCGACTGATTGGGGTAGAAATGAGTAAGCCTCGCATAGAAATGTCCAAAGCTCTCTACGCCGGCTCTACCATTCTGGACGTATCAAAGATCACAGTCTACGGATTTTTCTACGACTACATCAAGAGAAAATTCCCGGAAAACGCATCCCTTTGCTACATGGATACTGATTCTCTAATAATCGAGTTTTCCGGCGTCGATTTTTATAAATTTGCCTCCTTGGCGACGATGCCAAAGAGTATTTCGACACATCTGGATACCCAGCAGACAACAGATTCAATATTCCGCAATTCAATCGTAAAGTACCCGGAAAATGGTCGGACGAGTGCCCAAATTCAATCATTCGCGAGGGAGTCTTTGTGAGACCAGAACTCTACAGCTTATTGCTCGACGACGAGTCCCAGAAAAAAGTCGCCAAAGGCGTGAGCAGAGTGCAGATCAAGACCAGAATCACGTTTGACGATCACAAAAATTGTATTTTTAAAGGTGAAACTTTGATTGGCTCCAGAGAAACATTAGAAGCATCAATCACAATGTCTTTTCTGACAAGGAACGAAAAATTTTCATCAGTGGTGGGGATGATGAACGCCTTACTCTGAGTGATGGAATTTCTACGATTCCTCACGGTCTTTATGAACTATGGTATTGATTATCTCATAGTATCATTTGTATTATTATTGTAACGGTGGTGGTGTTTTTCAGAAATAAAACATTTTTATACCGAAACCAAATTTTATTTATTTTTTCCCCCAAAAAATACATCACATTTGGCTCAGCCTTTACAAAAATACAAAAGTGAAGATACAATATCGAAACATAATTTTATGAGCAAGTACACATCTAAGCTCTTTGACATCTAAGCGGATCGCTGCAACAGGGTTCTCATCTGCTCTGCAATCATTCCCACGTTCTTGTTGGTATCCTCCACGTGTTTCAGGATTCGCTCGTTGTTTTCTGGCTCATGAGTCACCTTGTCACTGACAATGTTCAAGTCCCATTCAATGCGATCAATTCTGGTCTGGACATGATCAATTCTTTCGTTTATTTCCTCGTGATTCTCATCCATGTCATCTCTATAAGAACTTATTCTGTCACTAGCGTATTTGATTTGAGTCTCAAATTGGGCCAAATGATCGTTGGTGTCGAGCCAATTCATGTCGTTTTTACCAGCATTACTCGTTACGAGTTTCTCCAGTTCTACAACCCGGAGTTGCAGGTCTCGCTGTCCCTTGGCGAATCGATCCTCAATTTCCAAACGGTAATTTCTCAACTCTGTTTGTATAAAGTTCTTGGAGCGATCCATCTCATCTCTTAGTTTCTCATTGTTTACCGATAATGATTCAATTTTTTTGGCCTGCTCGTCAGATAGTTTTTCAAGCGAGGCAATTTTTGCCTTGGAATTCTCCGCGTGGTATGAGAAAAGGCTCGCTGTTTGGTTGGTTAGCCCCTTGTAAAGCTTTACCTCGGCCTGTACCTTGAGCATCTCATCCTTGAATTTGTTGGATTTTCTCTCGTGGTCGATAAAAATTTTCTTGAATTCACCCATCTTGTATTTTAGAGTTGGGCGATCTTCCTCTTGCTCATATATTTTGGAATTAATCTCATCAATTTGCTCCTCCAAATCAGACTTAACGACGGTAAGCTCGTTTTTAATTTGGTTGTGGAACGTTAGATTTCCCTCAAATTCTAAATTCATCTCGTCACTGATATTCTTTGAAGAGTTTTCCACCATCTCATGAACAGCTGTAACAATTTCATTTTGCTCTGGGGTCAATTTTCCAGTGATTTTGGCAAAAACTTGCTCAATGGAAGAATGAATTTTGTCCTTGATTGTCATGTTTACGTCGCGGCTAACTCTCCTGTAGTGCTCGGAGAATGAATCAACCAGAGACTGCCCACTTTCACCTCCAATCGATCCATCTCCCAGAGATGTTTTCAGGATACGACGAAAGGCGTCCTCGACTTTCTCATAAATCTGTTCCTCCCCTAATGAGCGATAAATGAGTTACCGTGTGGAATGGAAAAGGAATTCATAAAACCAGATACATACCAACTACAGTAGAAGACACTTGCTCTTTCATCTCGTCCTTTTGTTGGGGGTGGGTTGCTTCATCACACGCTCTTTCCGTAGGATCAGGTGTATTTCCAGTTTTAGGAATTCCAATAGGATCAGCAATTGTAAAACTTGTTGAAGTTTCCTCTCCATTGGATTGAAATGTCGACGTTTGAGACTCCATTGTTCCGTTACTCTTCGATGCAAGAAATCTGCTGAAGACAAGGTAATACGCTGCGTATGCAAACTCTGTCAAATCTGAAGACAGAATGATTCGATGACTGAATTGAGACTTCATATATAGCCCTCCTCACGCAATTCTTCTATAATGGCACTGATTCCGTTCTCAAGCCCACCATTACCTATACCCTTACTGCGCAGCAAAAGTTCAAGGCGATCTACGAACTCATCCGCAGAATTCCAATACACCAGGTCCACGTTTGATCCATTCCCATGAAGCATCATAGAGTCATTGTCTTGAATCTTCTTCATTGTTCTCTTGAGACCAGCCCCCGTCCTTGTTTCATCGGGAGTGATCTCCCGATTGACATGTAGATGGAGAACTTTTGTCCTCGAATAACTTCTTGATTATATTAAGATATTTCCATCCTTTCGAGCCGATTAACCTTCCAGTGGGTTCGTTCCCAATCCTGTGTGCGTTACTTATTTCCAAAATGCTCTTATACACTTTGAGATCGTATTCGTCATAATATAGAGGCTTTTTCATGAAAAGCAACTCAAAGAGACCGCGGGTCCCGACAAAAATGTGACGATTGTCGAGTATTAATCGATCTGTTGCTCGTCCAAAAATTAATGAAACTGAACCTAAACGCAATT
Organism: Eretmocerus hayati; assembly: GCA_029851415.1. Classification (NCBI taxonomy): domain Eukaryota; kingdom Metazoa; phylum Arthropoda; class Insecta; order Hymenoptera; family Aphelinidae; genus Eretmocerus; species Eretmocerus hayati. The sequence continues at coordinate 49,956,866 of CM056744.1, forward strand.
CGTTGTCTTCGAATATCGGGGAAAAAACTGTATACAATTGCACTGATTGGGTGAAAAATTTTCGCATGTATTCATTCGTTAACGCCCCGAAATTTTGGTGGGTCATATCGAAAAGATTCGTCCACAGCTGAGGGTGATCTAACACTTCTCTCACAGACTTATCGAGAGGTACATCCACATCCATTGCTGACCCCTGTTCTGTAAAAGATCCAGAGAATGAATTGTTGTCTTGCCGAGGTTTTTTAGATTCCTGAACTGAATGGGGGGTATCCGATGTACGATTTTCTCCCTTTTTCTTTCTGATTGACCTTCCTATATGGTCACCAGTTAAACTCGATTTTCTTGGTATTTCTCGAATGATGTTTGAATCCTCGTAATTCACTGGAATATGTTCTTCTGAAACGATTTCCGCGTCCTTAAACTCCTCTTCCTCGTCATCGGTGTGATCCCCATATTTGTCATAGGTCATGTCCAAATCGACCGGTTCCTCGAAGGACTTCTCCGTTTTAACCTCGTGATCTCTCAAAGACTCTGATAATTCATTGAGAGGATCGATTACGGGCTGGAGGTGTTCCAAATTGCTCACTTAAACCTCCATTTACCCTGTTTGAAGGCCCTATGCTTGCGTCGTATGGCCTCGCTGGACTTATGTATAGCTAGCTTCAAAAGTTCCTCATCCTTAGTCTTTTCTTGGCCTTTTCCCCCCTCTTTAACCCTCTTTTCTTCTTCTTCTGCGTTGTCAACATGTTGGCGTTCCAAACGCGACTGGTTCCTATCTGGGGCGATGAAATCGTTAAATCAGCGTCAGAATCAACCTTGTTGAGGGGTGTTGTATAGGGTTACTTATAGCTAGCTCCTCGTTTCCTTAGCCGTTTGCCCTCTCTTTCCACCCTCTTTCTGATCAGACTGATTCCCATCGAGGACTATGAAATCGTTGAATCCCCGACGATATCTGCCCTTGTTGAAAGGGCTGTCTTTGACAATTGTGAGAAAGCCGTACTTTTCCCGCCAGCAGGCTAAACACATCTTTTTGAAGGTTTCATGATCCATGTCCCTACTGACGTGGTTTCTGTGAACGTGTTTGAGGTTTCCTTCGTCTTGATTGAATAGACAGATGAGATTAGCATTGTCTCTGATGAGATGCTTTGGTATCCCAGCGTAGGATTGCGTGAGATACACCGCATCGACCTCTCTGTGCCTCCCCATAGCATAGTAGCTTTCGATCGTTCTTTGTTTATCCATGGCTACATCGTCAAAAACAAAGATGCTGTCTCTCAAAGCTTCATCGGGGGTCATCACATCGCAGTTTTCCCGGAACGTGAAATACTGATATCGTGGAAGTTAGCCGGGGTAAATTAGCCGGGGTAAATTATTCTTCCGCGTGAAATCTATCTGGGGCCTTGTCCACCGGGGGGACCGATCTGTCAGGCTCCATGCACATTTGAAAGATCCCTCTGCGGTATTTTCAGTCGTTTCCGAGCATGCGCAAGATGGGAATCGCATGTTTCGTGCGTCATTGCACGATTTTTTCGAAAATTCGAGGACATAAAGTGGGGATAGCACCTTGAAAGGATTGTGTGAACACCTAGAACTGATCAAATGATGTTCAAACCTCAAATGAACCCTTTCGCAGTATTTCTAGACACTTGGGTGTAATCGCGCGAGTGAGGATTTGCCCATTCACCGTCCCAAACGAAGGGTTTTCCGATGGTTCCATCACATTGTACGGATATGAGACTATCGTGAGGTCCTGTCTGCCCAAGAAAACAATCAGGAAGTATATTTTGAACATATAACTAGATTTCGGATAGTTTTTCCCCACCTCTGAGCATGCGGGAGCCTGTGTTGAGCTTCTTCAGCCGTGAGAACTTACAAGGGTAGGACCTGACCTTTCGATCACCAATCCTTTCCAAAATTTGTCTACAGTCTTGTGTCACCTAGAATATGAAGAATCCAGAGTAACTCCGGCAAATGAGCCTTCTGTCCAGAACTACAAGCAAGAATGTTAGCGTTGCCAGTATATCTATATATATATCACTCTTTCACATAGGCCTATATGAGCAATGTTAATGTCATGGGCTGTAACTTTGAACAGGAGGCTCATTTGACGGAGTTACTCTGGATTCTTCATATACTAGGTAACACAAAACTGTAAAAAAATTTTGGACAAGATTGGTGATCCAAAGGTCTGGTCCTTCCCTTGTTAGCCGGGGTAGATTCTTTTCCCACGCAGAATCCATCTGGGGCCTTGTCCGCCGAGGAAACCGATTTGTCAGCCTGCGAGCACATCCAATAGACCCCTCTGCAGTATTTTCAGTCATTTCCGAGCATGCGCAAGAGGGGGATCGCATGTTTTGTGGGCCATTGCACGATTTTTTCGAAAATTCGAGGACACAAAGTGGGAAAAGCACCTTGACAGGATTCTGTAAATACCTAGAATCGATCAAATGATGTTTGAACATCGAATCAATACCCTTTCGCAGTATTTCTAGACACTTGGGTGTATGCGCGAGTGAGGACTTGCCCACTTTTCGTCCCAAACGAAGGGTTTCTCGATGGTTCCATCACATTGTACGAATGTGAGACTATCGTGAGGTCCTATCTGCCCGAGAAAACATTCATAAAGTATATTTACAACGTGTGACCATAATTTTCAATAGTTCCCCCCCCCCCAACCTCTCAGCAGTCGGGAACCTGTGTTGAGCTTTTTCGTCCGTGAGAAGTTAGCCGGGGTAAATTATTTTCCCACGTAGAATCTATCTGGGGCCTTGTCCACCGAGGAAACCGATTCGTCAGGCTCCGGTCACATCCGATAGACCCTTCTTCGGTATTTCCAGTCATTTCCGAGCATGCACAAGATGGGAATTGCATGTTTTGTGGGTCATTCCAAGATTTTTTCCACAATCCGAGGACACCAAGTGGGAATAGCACCTCGACAGGATTGTGTCCACACCTAGAATTGATCAAATGATGTTTAAACATCAAATCACTACGCTTTTACAGTATTTTTAGACACTTGGGTGTATGCGCGAGAGAGAATTCACCCACTTTTCGTCCCAAACGAGGGGTTTTCCGATGGTTCCATCACATTGAATGAATGTGAGACTATCGTGAGGTAAACGTGAGATTGATTACCGCCATTGTAGGGGCCATTCAGAGCAATTCGCAAGCCCGAGAGTCAATTTATCGAGAAACATTCGAGGAGTTTGCGGAATTCTAGGACAGAATGTCGGCTGTCTTTCGACAATCTTAAGGTGAGACTTGATACTCGATTTGTACATAACATTACCGTTTCATCACCCAATTTTGATTTTTGAACGGTGACGAATCAAGACTGAATGAATATCTCATCAAGCTACAGGATTGAAATGTGTAACTAAAATTTAGGACATGACACGGTAAGGACATATTGACCACTTTTGGCAATCTCGGGTCTACATGAGAATCACATCATACCCGTGCTCAGAGGTGAGGGGAAATTATCGAAAATCATATTTATACGTTGTGAGTATACTTCTTGATTGTTTTCTTGGATAGACAGGACCACACGATAGTCTCACATTCGTACAATGTGATGGAACTATCGGAAAACCCTTCGCTTGGGACGAAAAGTGGGTAAATTTTCACTCGCGCATACACCCAAGTGTCTAGGAATACTGCAAAAAGGTAGTTATTTGATGTTTATACACCATCTAATCAATTCTAGGTGTGGACACAATCCTGTCGAGGTGCTATTCCCACTTGATGTCCTCGGATTGTGGGAAAAATCGTAGAATGACCCACAAAACATGCGATTCCCATCTTGTGCATGCTGGAAAACGACTGAAAATACCGCAGAGGGATCTATCAAATGTGCATGGAGCCTGACAAATCGGTTTCCCCGATGGACAAGGTCCCAGATAGATTCTACGTGGGAAAATAATTTACCCCGGCTAATTTCTCACGGATGAAAAAGCTCAACACAGGTTCCCGCATGCCCAGAGGTTGGGGGAAACTATTAGAAATGATAGTTATACGTTGTAAATATACTTCCTGATTGTTTTCTCGGGCAGACAGGACCTCACGATAGTCTCACATTCGTACAATATGATGGAACCATCGGAAAATCCTTCCTTTGGGACGAAAAGAGGGCAAATTCTCACTCGCGCATACACCCAAATGTCTAGAAATACTGCGAAAGGGTATTCATTTGATGTTTAAACATCATTTGATCAATTCTAGGTGTTTACACAATCCTGTCAAGGTGCTATCCCCACTTTATGTCCTCGAATTTTCGAAAAAATCGTGCAATGACGCACGAAACATGCGATTCCCATTTTGCGCATGCTCGAAAATGACTGAAAATACCGCAGAGGGGTCTATTGGATGTGCCCGCAGGCTGACAAATCGGTTTCCCTGGTGGACAAGGCCCCAGATAGATTCTACGCGGAAAAATAATTTACCCCGACTCATTTACCCCGGCTAACTTCCACGATATTAAATTTCTCTATTCTCTTCCACGTAGGTTCTCCTCTGGATAAATTTTTCGATTCATTCACTTGATTGCACGATTTGATCTCGTGCTTATCTAACACTTGCATCTGATCTAAACTCATTTGCATGTTCAAATTCTATCGAACTCGCAAACACGAGATAGCTAATATACTTCATTATTTTCCACTCAATCATGATTTTCGATTTCTGTTCTCAAATTTCAATGTCAGTGTCAATAGCGCTCAGCAAAATTGGCTTCTATTTTCATAATTCAGTTGTTCCTCCCTTTCACACTTGGGCTGCATTAAGGAATTCCGATCAGTTTTTCGTAATACTATTTTGCGCTCTTCCAGTCTCCTCTTTGTGACAACTAGCCATTCTATCTCGATTGTTATGATAAAAATATGATGCAATATTCATAATCTATATTCATATCTATGGATAATTATGGAATCTTGTATACTGATTTGTGTCAGATGGGGTAATATCCCGAGACACCAAATAATAGTACATTACGCGTCGAGTGCTGGAAACATTTTCTCCTTCGGGAAAAAAAGCTGGACGTGGGCGATGGCACCGTCCAGCTTGGTTTTCCCGAAGGAAAAATGTTTCCGCACGAGACGCGTATGCAGTTTTATACGTCTGTACGCAGAAACAGCTTGTTTCCAGGCCTCCTCGCGCAGCGAGGAGGCCTAGAAACACGCTGTTTCTACGTATGGACGTATGAAAAATCAATCTACAATTCACAATCTCTCTCTCTGTATCGCTCCCTATTACTACCAAACGAATGTCATGATCTATCCATCACATGATTACAGCAGTCAGTGACGATTTGGCCGGTGAAATCAGACGGAGCTATTAAACGGAGCCTGATTCTGCGTTGCTGAATAAAACGCGACCATTGCACGGATCATACGAATTATTACGTAGTCATCTGAATCATAACAACAGAGTTGTGCGAGAGGATGGAAAAACCTCGTAGGCAACTCGGAGTTGATAATGAGCCAAGTACAAAGAAAAGTATGGGGATACAAGACCCGAATTCAACGTAGGGTTAGGCACAGCGCCACCTCCCATCTGCTCATACTCGACAGCGAGGCACTACTGCACCTCTTGATGATCTGGAATATCATCTTTTGTTCTCAACACAATGATAGAAGGAGCCCGAACTGAATTTTTCAGCAAATCAAGGATATTTGTACATGAGTCATTTGACGTTGATTAGAAAGTATATGGAAGATATGCCGCATTATGGAAAGTTTGCGCAACGTTACCGGTAACAGGTATGCAGGCGTGCGGATTCACCGGGGGAAAGTCTCTCCGTATCGAGGAGCAGTTCCGAGCCCAAATAAAAATCGGTAATGCAAAAACGTGTGCCGATTTCATAGTCATTCCAATCTGGTGTGAATGTATTTTTGGAATTAACATTCTCGTTAGTCTTGGGGCAAAGCTCGACTCAGGAACCGGAGAGATACTATTAACAATATTGAGCGACAAGGCGCCTTTTATTCGTACGGAATCCCTATATCAGGCTTGCCAACATAAAACCAAATCAGGGCTGCCAACTTGACGGGACAAATGTCCCTAGATTTTTTTAGATTGTTTGTAATATATTGATTGATGGGCTGGAGGATGGGTTGATGGGTCGGTGGGTCGGTGGGTCGGTGTGTGTGTGAGTCTATTTTTGTGCCTGGTGTTTGTGATAATGTGTGTAAAACCTCTTTTGTGAACCAATACAGTACACGTACACTTACTAGACGTATATAATGAATATATCCACATTCTGCGGCGTGCTGTCACCGGCTCGAGGATATGGATTTGTGTGTGTGTATCTACTTTTGTGTCTTGTGTTCGTGATAATGTGTGTAGAATCCTCTTTTGTGAGCCAGTCCAGTACACGTACACTTACTAGACGAATATAATGAATTTATCCACATTTTACGGCGTGTTGTCACCGACTCGAGGGTATAGATTTGTGTTCGTGTGTGTGTGTGTGTGTGTGTCTATTTGTGTTTGTGAGTGTGAGTAGAATCCTCCTTTGTGAGGCAGCCCGGTACACGAGATACATTATGCATACATGTATCCTCCTTACTGCACCAACATATATCGTATATATTGACGTCTTTACTGCGTGTGGGAATCGGCTCGAGGATATAGATTCGATGTTTTATGTATGTGTTTGCGTGTGTTTGAGCATGTGTTGTGAGTGTGTGGACACTGGCTCGAGGATATGGACATGAGTTTGTGTGTGTGCGTCTATTTTTTTTTCTTCTGTTTGTGAATTCTTTTATGTGAGGCAGCCCATGATACATACACTCATTTTACGTGTTTATTACTGTATCACCATCATATAACTCCGAAAGAATTCTGAGGATATTCGTCTTTTCAAGTAATAGGTCATATATATTGAAATTAAAAATGAAATATCATTGAAAATAATTTATCACCCCTGATATATAATGTTGAGTATATATATATATATATATATATATATATTATGATAATAATAATAGTGGTATGAGTGTTGAGGAGTGTATTCTGAGTAGTTCTAACTTCACGTCACAGAGACCGAGAGAGACATGATCAGATGAACCTGACACGTATTGGTTACCTTCACGGGCCAAGAGACGATGTTCAGATCAGAGGAAATCTAACGGTTTGATCTTGAGAAGTCGTGTCAGTGTAGAGTATTGTTTATTGTGATAATCCATATCAGGATGAAGATGTATGAGTTTTCAGTTTTTGTATTTGTTATCGGGGGAGTTTCCAAGATATTGAGAATCAATAAGATCAAAACTATAGTTATTTTTGCATGGGGCTAGATGATGGTGATCGGTTGGAATTTCTTAACCAGTGATTCAAGATTGGAGATCAACATATGTTGGAATATGTCCTATTGAGAATTTTTCTATGTCGTTTCAAAATTGATAATTGAATTCGATTTGATGATTCGCGTTCACTCTACGAACTATTATTCCTAGTGAAATAGTGAATATATAAATGTATAATTTCAGATGAAGATTTGGAATAGTTCTATCGAATTTGACTAAGACTTTAGATGTTGCAAACCGGATTTTCGATATTCTTGTAAATTTTGAATATTGTGGAGGGTTATTTGAATGTATGATCGTGTTGTTAATGGTGTGTTGATGGTATTATATTGGATTTTTTGCGTTGGTCGCTCTCAGCGGAGTGAGTCACTCTTGAGCCATGGCCTAAGCAAGTCACCGCAACGTTATCATCAGTATTGCATGTAAATGTTGTATTTGTGGCGAATGTGTATGATAATTTTGTGTGTGATAGGTTATAATGTAGAGTGTGAGTTGTTGAAGAATCAGTATTGGATTTATTTGCGTCGGTCGCTCTCAGTGGAGTGAGTCACTCTTGAGCCATGGCCTAAGCAAGTCCCCGCAACGTCATCTCCTATGTCAAGTATGATGTTGTAAAGGTGTCGTGTATTCGTCCATCTTGCAACATCTTAGAATCTATTGGAAATATTCTGAGAATTCGAATATATCATTGTGAAATAATGATTTTAGAACTTTTGAAATAAATCACTTGTTCCATTATCTCAAAGTTGATTGTTCTAATTGTTATATAAGAATTGACAGTTGGAAAACTTGAATGGAACCTTATATTGAAGAAAGTCAATCGACACAAGGAAACTGGTGAGGATGATGGTCCAAACCAAATCATATTTTCCAACATATTTTAGGATCTCACATGTTTTTCATGAATATAGTGATACTTGAATCATATCCAAAATATTTTAAGAAGTTGAATATATCATTTGATAGGAGAATTTCAGAACTCATGAGATAATCTATTTGTTCTATCATCACAACATTAGATCAATGGAATTGCTTTAATTGTCGTATGAAGATTGAACGATGATGAACGTTATCAGTAACTTACATTAAAGGGAATAAATTGTCACAGGGGACTGGTTGGGATAATCTTCCCAACCGAAAATATTTTTAGTAGTTATTTTTTTAGTAGTGTCAGTGTGCAATCTTGTTCATGTTGTGTTTTGGATCATCTAAAAATATGAGGATGGTGATTTATATAAGAAAAATTGAATATTTTTTTCGAAATTTTTTTTGAATGAATTGAGTATTCATTCAAAAGAATAAGGATTCTGAGAAGTTGATTATGTCATTATGTTATTAGAATTCCAAATATTTTGATATAATTCACTTAAGGGGGTGCCGAAGCTCTACTTTTACCGACCTCGGTTCTCAGCAGCGAAAGAATTCATTGCTCGCTAAATACTCAATCGTTTGAGAAATCTCGTCTACAGGCATTTCCGTAGGGATCAGAGCCACCTTGTCCTCAATTCCAAGTTGAATCCTTCCATTTTGGAAGAATGCCATGGAACCTTCGTCTACAAAGTGGTAGCTGCCGTACGCAGGTTCCACCGTTTTCCCTCAAAACCAAAATCAATTGACCCCAAAATCTATTATTAGGTTAGATTTGATCCACATGAAGACGACTGTAGAGTCCTTTTCCACACAATTATCTTTCAAGAACTATGAAAAATCAGTTTGTATCAACACTGCATGGAGACTCAAGATGTAAACAAACGCGTGTGAGCTGGGCGTCTCACCTTCCGCTAAACAGCTGATTGCAGCTCATTGAAATATTTGAAAAAGACGCGCCTTCATCAAGTGAACTAAAAGTCTTTTGTGAAAACATGTAATCTGCCAGCAAAAAATTGTCTTGCCGGCTTAGCCCTTGTGTCCGTGTGGCTTGCGTAGCAGCCGACGTCAGCAAGCAGCTTGCTGCTGCTCATTGTTCATTCTCAGCTGGCATCGCGTAGATGGTTTAGAGCCTCCGGGTGCCCTAGCGAGTGCCCCGGATGTGTTGGCTAGTGTATACGAGCACTCCGGGTCGCGGTGATTGTGTATTGGGTCAGTGAAAAGTGAAATTGTGAGACCATATCGGCTCGTATCGGTGTCACCCATGCAACCATTAGCAACGCCCGGTCGGCGTTGACTGCTTGCATCATGCATGCCGGTTTCTTCGCACGTGAGTTTCGAAATAAATCGCACATTTTCTCTGAAAATGATGCACGTCAGTCATGCCTGAAGTCATTGTGAATCTATCACGCCCAAAACCAACTAGCAAGGTCGTATATTTTACTCATGCGCGAGGTTATAAGTCGGCTGCTATTGCTGTGTGTTTGAATGGGGCTAGATGCCAACACTTCCAATTTTGAAGGTTTTCCTCATGGATCAGCCCTCAACTAGGAGTTCTTGTATTCAACAGATCATGAAAATTATGATCTTCCTGATAGAATTGGTTTGAGTTGTCATTGAAGACATTTTCATAATTTTTTGTTATTCCCAGGACCTCGGAGTTTAAGATAAAGTTCTACCTTCTGGCTCGACACTCATCCAGAGTTCCTAGAAGTCTAACTGCACTCTTCAGGAAATTAGTGTAGACTCATAGCAACTTTTTGAGCAGTCCTTGGCTACCCTTGGAGAATTCCAATGTCCATATGGTGTGTTTGTCCAATTAGACAATTTGCTACATTCAGTATGTACACTCAGTAAGAGTATACAGTGAGTTAGCCAATCAATTCATGCTCTGAACTGCCCATGTATGATAAGATTTACCCGATTGTTGTGTTGTGATAAGCTTCATGGTTTTCACTTATTCTCTGAAGAATATCCTTCAACTTGATTATCAGATTATGTACTACAAAAGTTGCAGAACCATGCACGACTGAATACTTTTAGCTTTTATGAATCATACCGGGCCTGACTCATGCCTCCACCCTATTATGTATGAGAATTAGTTATTCAAACCTTGAGAAAATTTCTGCTTCAAGGTGCATGCAGAACTTGATCTCTCGTCACGGTGTGCCTGAACGAATTTTAATTCAAAGTGAAAACTCCCTCTGAAATTATTTTGGTTTCTGATTCTACATTCTTGGGGCATCATTTTCCCACAAAAATCAAAATCGCGGGCTGAGCCTTTTTGGAGGAATGTCGTTTGGAACATTTTTCGGACCCAGTCTAGGAACGCCCGAGTGATATGGCTCATCCCTCGTTGGACATGAGCCCAAAATCAAGTTTCTTCATTTTCTAACACTAGTTTTCAGAAAATGTGACCACTTTGGATATTTTTGAGGCTCGTTGAGGATGGGGATGTACCCTAAAAACCCTTCAAAAGTGCAAATACCAATCTCTTGATGTCTCATTTAAGAAATGACCATCCACCGTTTGGGCTCACCGAGACGATATATTGGGAATAATCTTGTGATGGGCATTACAATGTTCATCACGATGTCTTTTGTGATGGAAATTGTGATGTACATCATAACGAATTCCAATAAAATCATGTTTCTTTTGTGATGTTCAGGTGATGGCGAGGAATTTCTTATGTCAATTCATCACTATTTTACGGTGAAGAAACCGAAGGAAAGCTCGTTCACATAACTCGTAAATTTTGCCGAGAGTGAGATTCGAACCCACTCGAACCCGCGACCTTTTGGTTACGAGACCAAGCACATGCCTTGGGGCCAGGGAGTCATGTTGAAGGTAGGCATCTAATAAGCTCACTTGACGTTTGACTGATCGAAACAATCTCTTCATTCTCTCAAAATCTGATCATCCGTTCACTCAGTTTGTCATACAAACAACTCAGAGTGGATCCGGTGGGTATTTTGAAATGATCCGGTTTCAATGAAAATTCAAGATTTTGACTATTTCGGGAATATCATCAGTACAACGTGGAAAAAGATTGAAAAAACAGGAAATATCTCCTTTCACGTTCCTGGATGTCTTATAAGGTAAGTGTGCCTAAAATGACCCCCCCCCTCTCTAATATTCTCCGACTCAAGTTCTCAAATGTACCAGCTTGCAGACCTGGACACGCATTCTTCCATGTTTGTTACGTTGAAATGTGAGGGAATCAACGGTTTGGGCCGATCCAAAATGACCCGCAACTCTCTTACAATATTACTAGCAATATTCGGTACTTTCGACTTATTTTATCTTAATCACTGAAAGCTATGACGAATGCGATTGATTCAATCAATTTCCAACGTAGTTCTCGTCTTTCTCTATGTCTTCGTCCAAAATCAGAAATGCTTCTCACAAAATAGAAAAGATTCGATTCCTAGCCAATTCTACGCCTATATTACAAAAAAAAGTGCATTTTTGGCCCCAATCTACCCAAGGGTTCTCAAAGTATGTCTCCAAACTTTGTGAAATTTAGAAAATCTTCTGGGAATTCTTGTGGTGGTTCAACTATCTATAGCACACCTCCTGCTGGAATTTCAAATAGGCCGTCCATTTCGTTTTCGAGTTTTCGATGTCAAGAGTTCGAGCTCGTAACACGCGGAGGATGGGAACGGCGCAGCAGAAGGCGACTTTTTGGGTCGTTCTCACGAATGCTCCGACAATTCTCCAGAGAACTCGCTGAAAAAATGATATGTCATTGGTTCGAGTCTTGTCTCCATCCTTGCCAAAAATGGGACACGTGTTCATCTATTTTGTTTACACGAGGGCTCGAATGTTTGTGATTTCCGTATGTGCGCAATGTTCATCCTCTGCCTCGCGGAGAGCGTGTGTGTGTGTGAGCGTGTGCGTGTACGAGCTGCTTTGTTGTATATACGCGATTGTGCATAAAAAGACGGCGAGGTCGCGTCGCTGTCAAAACAACGCGGCTCGCTCGAACTTTCCATCCTGATTGTCCCAGGAGACATACCTCAAATGAGACATCAAGAGATTGGTTTTTTGCATTTTTGAAGGGTTTTCAGGGTACGTGCCCAACCTCAACAAGCCTCAGAAGGATCCAAAGCGGTCACATTTTCTGAGAACTAGTGTTAGAGAGTGGAGAAACTCGATTTTGGGCTCATATCCAACGAGGGATGACCCATATCACTTGGGCATTCCTAGACTGGGTCCGAAAGATGTTCCAAACGGCATTCCTTCAAAAGGGCTCAGCCCGCGATTTCAATTTTCGTGGGGGAATGATGCCTCAAACATGTAGAATCAGAAACCAAAATAATCTCAGAGGGAGTTTTCACTTTGAGAAAAAAATTCGTTCAGGCACACCGTGCCGTGTCGACTCTTGGCCTCACATAGGTGCTTCCTTAGTGGTCAATCTATTTCTCTCCACTGTCCCTAATACTTACAGTATTTAGGAATCATACAACTTTTCAAGTGTTCAGATTGGGTAAGTATCAGATCACTAATCTACATTTTGAGGTCTTATGAAGAGGCCCAAATGTGAATAGTTGGAAAAAATCATGTCCGAAAATTGACATTTTTCAGAATCTAACGATAAATCTGTTCCAAAGTGATGCAGAATTCACCTCTGTGGAACGATGTGGGCTGGATACTGTTCCTAAATATTATCCATTACATACTTTCAGATACTTGTCTGTTGATGATGGGATGCTTCATCGATGAAAGCAACTCTACTCATTGTCAGTATCTAGCTGACGAGCTTAACTGCTTTCTTGCCTCAACGGATACCAGATCCTGGCATTTTTTAGGTATAGAAGTGAGCAGTAATGCAATTTCTTCTCTTCTGAAATCTCTATGTGGACAACAGCAGTGTTTGTCTTCCCTCCGCTCACAGTCAAATGTCCTGGTTCAGCCATCTGTTTGTTCATATCACTGCATAACAAATGCACCCACTCTTTGGGCGCATAGGAAATGCGAGATATTCAACTAGAATACCAGGTTGAGCAGGAATGGAGATTCATCTGCTCTGAAATCTCTATTTAGAAACAGAAATGTTTGGCTTCCCTCCGCTCACAGTCGAATGTCCTGGTTCAGCCATCTGTTTGTTTATATCACTGCATAACAAATGCACCCACTCTTTAGGTGCATAAAAAATGCGAGATATTCAACTAGAATACCAGGTTGAGCAGGAATGAAGATTCATCTGTTCTGAAATCTCAATTTGGATAACAGAAATGTTCGGCTTCCCTCCGCTCACAGGCGAATGTCGTGGTTCAGCCATCTGTTTGTTTATATCACTGCATAACAAATGCACCCACTCTTTAGGTGCATGAAAAATGCAAGATATTCAACTAGAATACCAGGTTGAGCAGGAATATATTGTAGGAAATAAATTTGGGCACTGAGCCAATTATCAAGCTAAAGTTCGCGTTTATTGAATACAGTCCTCTAAAATTGATATTTCGGTACAATTACTCGTGAACTTGGAAAAATCATTGAACAAAGCAATAGCGACGGATTTGCTTTTCGTGGCACTTGTGATCGGTTTGCAGGCCAGCGACGCACTGATGCTTCCACCACGTGGTCGAAGGCCCTCGTCTTGGGGTCCAGGAGTACTCATGTCGTCGGTGCCGGTTCAAACGCGCATGCGAGAGTTTCCAGGATGTTACTCATGGGACACCATGGGAAACTCGAGCTGCGACGCAATTTTATGACTGCCCGGTGTGTCGCTCTCTAGTGGTCGTAAAATTTGTCGGTATACAATTTTTGTTGGAAGTGCTTCCGATGTATACCAGATGTTTATTCACTCCTCAGCTACGCTATCCATACATATATATTCACTGCATTCGGCCAATCCTGGCTTTATGATCGTCCTCGGTCTCATTCAACCCTGTAACATAAGAAAAAAAATTTTCCCCTTTCTTTTCTTCATGTTTTGGTTTGTGATAGGTGTAGTATTGTATGCGGACTAGTATTTTCAATGTGAGTGATCAGTTCACAGGGAAACTTTCAGTCACTATGTGTGAGCAGTTGTAATGGTGTAAGGTGGTGTAAACACTGCCTGATGTTCAGTGCAATTATCGTACCTACAGTCAAGTTCTTGACCGCTCATGCTTTTCGACCAATATTGCGACTGCCCATGAATTCCGGCCAATATAACTACCGATCCTAGGCTCCCGGTCAATATGCTGACTGCTCACGAGTCTAGCCAATAAACGACTTCTCGTGAGATTCCAGTCCGACCATCATGAGCTTCCGGCTAGTGTTCCGATCATTCATGTCAACCCAGTCTCGACCATGCATGAGATTCCAATAATCCGACTGTTTATCATGCCAGGCAATCCAAAAATTACAGTCGCCAATACAACGACTTACGCATTCACTGCGTGGCGTCAAAATTTACCCAGCGTTGCAAGCTGTCCACAGACACGACGATTTTCCATTGTTTCAGTGATTTATTGACATCTCTCATATCAATTACTTCGTATCGATCATTCGGGAGTACTGCAGAGATTTTGGCAGGCCCTTTTGCTTTGGCTGCCAACTTCTCGTTCTCTCCAGTAGCTGCAGGACAACTTTTGACCATGACCACATCATCAATTTGATATCGCGGCGCCTTGAAGCGCTTTGCGTCAAATCGTTTTTTCTGTTCTGCTTGCTCTGCGTCAATTGAGTCCTTAGCTGCGTCCCGCAGTTCCTGCGAATCTATTTCATCGATGGTGTTCTGCACAGCCGCTGACGATTTTGCATCCGCCATTCCTCTGAGTTTGTAGCCAAACAACAGTTCTGTCGGACTCTTCTTCGTGGACCTGTTCATTGTGGTATTGATGGCACTTTGCACTCTTTCAACATGAGTGTCCCAAGAGTCTTCTGGATCTCCAGCACAGGTTGCTGCCAGAGAGTTCAACAGGGTCCAATTCAAGCGTTCGTATTGTCCGTTAGCTCTCGGAGTAGCAACGGCATTCGTGATGTGCTTGATATTATATTCTGTGCAAAACTTTTCGAAACTGTGCGAAGTGTAAGCAGAGCCTTTGTCAGTTATAATTCGTGATGGTACTCCAAAAATGACAAACACTTGCTCCAGCGCTCTAAGCACGTATTTTGTCTTGGTATTGCGGACAGGCTCAAGAATACAAAATTTAGTGAATCCGTCAATAATTGACAATATGTGCATCATTCCCTTGAGAGAGCGAATGAATGGACCCACGTGATCAAGGTGTAGCGTGTGGAAGGGTACTGGGATCTTTCATATTAGATATAACATTCCCGGCTGACGCCCTGATTTCGCTTTATAGTAGAGACAGTTTAGACAAGCCTTAATATATTTCTCAACAAAACGACGCATACCTTTCAACCAGTATTTCTCACTTATAAGTTCCAAGGTCTTCTTAAGTGCAAAATGACCGTTAACGTCATGAAACATCTTTACTATATCCCATCTCGACATCCGTGGTACTAGCCACTTATTCCCATTCTCGGATTTCTGGAAAACAACTCCATTCTTCAGATCATGATTGTCAAAGTATTGTTTCACATTGGGCTGCACGTCTCCACTTTCTAAAATTTTCCGTATCATCTCGATATCGGGATCCTGCAGCTGAACTGCTTTCATCCACTCTGCATCTGTAATGTCTATGGAAGACACTCAATCGGATTCCGACTAAGATAATCGACGTGAGCCAATTGCTTTCCCGGCCGATAGCAAATTTCAAAATTGAAATCTTGGAAATATGCCCACCAACGGGCAACTCTAGGCTGGATGTCTTTCTTTGAAGCTGTAGCTCGAACAGCACTACAATCTGTCACTATTTTGAATTTGATGCCGAGAAGATACACTCGAAAAGTTTTGAGCGCAGCAAAAATCGCAAGTGTTTCCAAATCGTACGAATGATACTTTTGTTCTTCCAGCGTCGTTCTGCGACTATAGTATGCGACGACTCTTTTGGAGTTCTCTACCTTTTGAATAAGCATTGCACCCAATCCAATCGCGCTAGCGTCTGTGTGCAACTCAGTCTCTGCATTCGGATCATAGATGATTAAAACCGGACGCTTTGAGAGAATCTCCTTGACCTTGTCGACAGCCTGTTGCTGTTCGCGCCCCCAATTCCATCTATAATCTTTGCGTAACAGATCTGTCGAGGGTGCAACTATGCTCGCAAAATTTTTGACGAATTTTCGGAAAAATCCAGCGAGCCCGAGGAACTGTCTCACTTGTTTTACGTTTCTCGGAGCGACTGTTTCGACTATCACCTGAATCTTTCCTTCCCCGGGTCGTACACCTTGCGCGGAAATTTCCCCACCAAGGTATTCGATCTTATCCAAGAAGAAACGACACTTTGGGAGATTGACTGTGAGATTATATTTTTCGAAAGCCTCGAATACCTATTCAAGAAGTTCGAAACCTTCCTCGATGAAGCAAAAAGCCAGCAACACGTCATTCAGGTACACGCGAGCCCCTGTTCCTTTCAGAGCTTTTTGCATAATTGTTTGGAATATTTGGGGGGGCATTTGCAAGACCCATAGCCATACGAAGAAATTCCCATAAACCGTCTGGTGTCACGAAGGCGGTCTTCTCTATGGAATCTTTATGCATTTTTATTTGGTAGAATCCTGATTTTGAATCAAATATTATAAACAAAGATTCCACGACTAAATTATCGATCAAATCTTCTGGCAGAGGCAGTGGTACCCTCATACGTTTTGTATTACTATTCGGTGGCCGGAAATCCACCACTAACCGCTTTTCTCCGTTCTTTTTATTGATGAGAAAAGCTCGACTTGCATACGGGGAAGTACTTTCGCGGAATATCTTACATTTTCGAAGTTTCGTGACGAACTGGTTCATCTCCTCTCTTTCGGAGACAGACATACGATACGGCCCCGTACTTATTGCTTCATCGGTGAGTGTCTCTATTTTCATCTCACCTATTATTGATTCGCCTCATTCTTCCAATGTGAAAGCTACATTGTTACATTTCCGGTTGAGGAATTTGAGCAACCTTTTCCTTTCCTTCGCGTTCAAGTTCCCGGAAATTACATCGCTTTCGACGACCATTCGGCGTTCGACAGGTTTTAGATCCAAATCGACATTGTTGACGTTCGGCTTATCAGATTCTACTTCTCGAAAGAATTTCAAAGTTTCCGCGTCTCCGGAGTATTTTACCGCAGGTTGTAATATATTTCGTCCAATAAGAATCGACTTTGCCAATCGACCGTCTGGCATGATAAACACCTTGATTTTGATCTAGACATCATCGATCCCTAGTGTTACAAATGAGTGCGCTATCGGACACAGAGATGGAAGATTTGCAGCTGAAAGAATGTCGTTAGTATCTGTGAATTCGAGATTCAACTTCCGAGATTCACTCTCTCTCATGAGTGGACAATCTTTCCCCATGTCTATTGTACATTCCCTGGGTATTCCGTTCAGCAAGCAAACTTTCCAAGGTTTGGACATTACGAGAGTTTCAATGTCTAAAACCGACAACCCGCACTCATTCTCCTTTTGTTAATCGCGTTTTTCCTTCTTAAGTTTATCCATCTTCAAGAAGCAACGGTCCTCTGTGTGACCAGATCTTTTACAAGAAGTGCATTCTCTTTTGTCTTCGAATTCCCCGGCTCTCGCGGCAGGTTTTTCGGATTTTTCTGTTTTGTCTTAATTGAGATCTGGGCAGTGACGTTTCTTGTGGCCAAACCTACGACAATTATGACACCTAATGTTGCTTCTCATGTATCTACCCGACCTGTCAGTACTCTTATCCGACCTCTCGAGGTCTTGCTTCTGTAAGTTCGTATTTGTACTGTCCTTCGCGTTATCTTCCTTTTGATCCGATACACTCGTTTTCTCTGATTTTATCGACACATGAAAAACTGTTAGTCGTTCATTTAGGTCCGCCAGTGTTTTCACTCGCGCGGCTGATATAATCGTCCGCGACGATTCATCGTCTATACCAGTAGCTATCATATCTACTATTTCATCTTCGGAAAGATTCAATTTCAAGCGATTAATTTTGCCCAATTTTGTGAAACAATTAGTCTGCAAATCATCCTCTGAAGAACTCCTGTAATTGACCGCCTCTTCCATCAATTTTCCAAAATTTTCCCCTCTGGAAATTGTCTGATTAATGATTCGGAAAATTCGTTCCACTTCGAGAAATTCCTTTGCAATCCATCATACCAAAGTTTAGCGTTACCTCTCAATTTCAATGTCGCAAGATACACTTGCATTCTCTCATCCCATTTGTACGTACTTCCACACTCCTCAACCCGACCAATTCAATCGCTCGCAGAGAGATTCTTTACGTCCGGGTCAAATTTCGGTAACGTTTTCTCATTCTAAAAATTTGCACTCCTTGAGCTTGTCGAAGTCATACCTGACAATATTTGTGCGAGCTTTGCAAGATCCGATTCGCCATTCTCTGCTCTGGTTACTTGCGGACTCGGTGTGTGATGGCTGCCACTCCTACGGTGACGATTTTGGTGGTAGCGATCGTGCGAGCGATCACGAGAACGGGAGCGGTCTCGTCTTTGTCGACTACGGGACCATCTCTCGCGACTCCGAGAACGACGATCCTCTCGAGACTCATCGTGATCACGGTGAACACTCCTTCGAGATCGGTGACCAGCCATGATCACCGATACCTTTGCACTTTCACGCTGTCACCAAGTTCACTATTCCACAATTATCATTCGTGTCACTTCTCACTCGATGCACTATTCACGACGCATCGCAAAAATCTCTACCCATAGGCAATCCAAGTTTATCCCACTTCTGATCTGTAGGAAATAAATTTGGACACTGAGCCAATCATCAAGCTAAAGTTCGCGTTTATTGAATACAGTCCTCTGAAATTGATATTTCGGTACAATTACTCGTGAATTTGGAAAAATCATTGAACAAAGCAATAGCGACGGATTTGCTTTTCGTGGCACTTGTGATCGGTTTGCAGGCCAGCGACGCACTGATGCTTCCACCACGTGGTCGAAGGCCCTCGTCTTGGGGTCCAGGAGTACTCATGTCGTCGGTGCCGGTTCAAACGCGCATGCGAGAGTTTCCAGGATGTTACTCATGGGAAACCATGGGAAACTCGAGCTGCGACGCGATTTTATGACTGCCCGGTGTGTCGCTCTCTAGTGGTCGTAAAAGGGACTAGGCGGTTAAGCGTGGTGAAGTGGACCTTGTCAGGTATGGCTCGGAAAGTATTTTTCCCCACTTTCTAACCCCAAATTATGACAAAAGCAAAGGTTTGTAGGTCCAAAAGTGACCCCTGTTTTCTACGGCACCCTAGGAATCCTCTAAAAAACCCTCGAAATCGATGTTCCTTCCATCAAATCGCATTCTGATGCATTTCAACGAATCAATCTGAAAATTTTTTGACATATTCTTGAAACTCCATCAAATAGAAGAAAGATGCCTGCATACTGACAACTTAGGATTTAGGCCCCGAAAAAAATTCTTGAATATTGAAAAACGATTTTTCTCATAGAGGTTGGGGATTAGCACGGAATTTGAACATTCCACCGTGTTTGTCAGGTTATTTTACATCGAAAACTGCTTAGAAACATATAACTTTAGGTGGTGGAACATGGTCAAAAATGCAAAAAACCATTTTCAAAGCAAATTTTGAGTCAGTAATTTGCATCTTCTGCGCATGCGCGTCCTCCTACGTCTCTGAAAGTATTCTTAATCGGTAGCTGATGCAATTTCCTTCAAAATGACCCCTTGAGGAGGTCGATTTGATGCAGTAAAACCTGAGATCTAGCTGGTCCAAGAAATGAAGAAACCCAAGGTATCAAATCCGTGAAGCCGTGGTTCCTTCAATGGGCCCGAAAAGTGCGAATTTTGAGTCGGGCTGTTTCAAAGATGTGAACATGTGTTTTCGATGTAATTTTTGACGTAGAAACCGAATCCGTGGTCAGTTTTGTTCCAAACCTTCGAGATTTTCGATGATTTCCGAAAAACCGACCGGAGGGTGTACGGCCATTTCCAGCCTTTTTCTACACATTTGAGATGTATGTTGGGTATAAGCAAAGGTTTGGACTTGTCGCGTAAAAGATGCAAGTATGTTTTTCTTTGTATTTTGACCAGCTGAAGACGATAGCGATGGTTTCGAGGCTTGGGAATGAGTTGGGAGTCTGATTTGGACTGATGGAGCTATATTTTGTTTTATGATCTTATCAGAGAGAACTGCATCATGCACCTCATATCTCTCTCTCGAGTTATTCCTGTGCCTCAAAACCATCAGCATCGTCTTCAGCTGGTCAAAATACAAAGGAAAACGTACTTGCGTCCTCTAGTATCAAGTTCAAACTTTTGCCTATACTCAACATACATCTCAAATTTGTAGAAAAAGGCTGGAAATGGCCGTACACCCTCCGGTCGGTTTTTTGGAAATCATCAAAAATCTTGAAGGTTTGGAACAAAACTGACCACGGATTCGGTTTCTACGTCAAAAATTACATCGAAAATACATGTTCACATCTTTGAAACAGCCCGACTCAAAATTTGCACTTTTCGGGCCCATCGAAGGAGCCACGGCTTCACGGATTTGATACCTTGGATTTCTTCATTTCTTGGACCAGCTAGATCTCAGGTTTTACTGCATCAAATCGACCTCCTCAAGGGGTCATTTTGAAGGAAATTGCATCAGCTACCGATTAAGAATACTTTCAGAGACGTAGGAGGACGCGCATGCGCAGAAGATGCAAATTACTGACTCAAAATTTGCTTTGAAAATGGTTTTTTGCATTTTTGACCATGTTCCACCACCTAAAGTTATATGTTTCTAAGCAGTTTTCGATGTAAAATAACCTGACAAACACGGTGGAATGTTCAAATTCCGTGCTAATCCCCAACCTCTATGAGAAAAATCGTTTTTCAATATTCAAGAATTTTTTTCGGGGCCTAAATCCAAAGTTGTCAGTATGCAAACATCTTTCTTCTATTTGATGGAGTTTCAAGAATATGTCAAAAAATTTCCAGATTGATTCGTTGAAATGCATCAGAATGCGATTTGGTAGAAGGAACATCGATTTGGAGGGTTTTTTAGAGGATTCCTAGGGTGCCGTAGAAAACAGGGGTCACTTTGGGACCTACAAACCTTTGCTTTTGTCATAATTTGGGGTTAGAAAGTGGGGAAAAATACTTTCCGGGCCATACCTGACAAGGTCCACTTCACCATGCTTAACCGCCTAGTCCCTTTGTCGGTATACAATTTTTGTTGGAAGTGCTTCCGATGTATACCAGATGTTTATTTCTTCCTCAGCTACGCTATCCAGACATATATATTCACTGCAATATGAAGATTGATTGGTTTTGAGGCCTCTATTGGATACCAGAAATGTTTGTCCTCCCTCCGCTTAAAGTTGAAATGTCCTGGTTCAGCCATCTGTTTTGTCAATATCACTGCATGGCGAATGCACTCAATACTTGGGTGCATGAAAAATGCAATGTATTGAAGTAAAATAACACATCTAGGCATGTCAAGATACACATTTCCAGTGGATTCGTGAGAAACATGTGTATAAACAGCATCCAAAGTGGAGTTCTGGGCAGTACGCTGCAGTATTGTATTTAGGAACTTAAATCTCTACTGATGCTTGCAAAATGCATGTGATTGCATATAAAATGCTGAATATAACATTGCATCAATTCATACAGAGAATCTTCAATTCCTCTGCACAAATTTTTGCACTTAGAAACACACACTGATGTGTGTAACAAACAGCAAAGAAGTTCATTCTAAGACAGTGACCAGCTGTGACAGAGATGAATATCAAATCACAGAGATATTACACTAAATCTCTATGGAACAAATTTATCTCTACTCATGTCAGACTGGTGCTTGAGATAGATGTCTACGAATAGACACCACCAAGTCACGTATCAGTCACTAGACCCAGCTCACATGCGGTTCCCTAGGTCGGTAAAAGTAGAGCTTCCGAACCCCCTTAATCCATTATATTAAAATTGAATGGATAAAAATGTTGGAATTGTTGTATGAAAGACGAATGACAATGAACGCTATTAGAAACATACGTTAGAGGGAGTAAATTGACACAGGGAGACTGGTTGGGATGGTGTTCCCAACCAAAAATATCCTTTATTATACTTTGTTACACATTCAGAAATCCACATAATTTTCATGTATATATATACTAACGTCCTACTACATATATCATATATATTTATAAGTTAGAGATATACATTTTGGATATTCTGATGGAGAGAAATGAAAAAATACTTATATACTGATTGTTGAAGCTTTTTCGAAGGATTTCCAATATTTTTCACATTTCTTCACATTTCTTAATGTGTATATATAATGAATTTGAGATGAAAACTGGAATGCTCATGATAGATGAATTTTTAGATCCTCAATGAATGTTGATGAGTGTATCATAATGATAGTATATAAGTATTGAGAAATTTCTTATGTGTAGGTGTAACTTCACGTCACAGTGACTGAAAGACTCATGGTCAAATGAACCTTATTCGTATTGGTTATCCTAAACGGGCCAAGGGACGATGTTCAGATCAGAGGAATCTAACAGTTTGATCTTGAGAAGTAGTGTCAGTGTGCAATGTTGTTAGTGTAGTATTTCAAAAAATATAAGAATTGCAGTTGCTGAGAGCCGAGTTCCTGTAATGTATGTTGAGGAATACATTGTTTTGGAAGAGAATATGAGAAGATATTATTGACCGATCAACATTATAGATAATATTACGCATTATGATTAGTGAGGAAAATTAGAAATTCTTTGTGGAGACATATTGATTAAACTATCATGTGATTTTTTCAAAGCATGCTTATATACTAATCTGTGGAGCGTCGAGAAGATTCATAAGATACAAGGGGGATTCTTCTATCATCGCGAGAATTTCTATTTTTTTCTTCTCAACTGGAACGATTATCAGGATACCAGGGATGGTGATTGAATTTTCACTAACCTTGTGTCTCCATAGTTCCTGAGATTGTTCTTAATCTTATCTGCTTGCTTCTTGATTCCAATCATTCAATACAATATGTATACATCAATGAAATATTATAACGATGAGATCAGGAAATAGGATGGGAAAGGGGGGAATCTTTTATTATTTTCATTGGGGATTTTGAACAATTTCATATAAAAATTCTGAAACTCATTTGTTTTCCCAAAATCATCTTCTATGATCGGCAACGTCGATAGTAATGGTTTATCTCCGTAAATCTCGTTGCCTCTATCATGTATTAGGATTCTGAAGAATAAAAATTCGCACAAATGTCTCTCAATGATATTATTCTCTATAACATTTTCTCGTTCTTATTGCGTTAGTTACTTGAACATTTATCGCGATATAAAATATTCGCTGTTTCTCTCATAAGATTCATGATCTACCCTGCTGCAAAAGTTCGATTGGATTCGATTGAAATACATCCAATTATTCTGAATCTAGAATCTTACGATGAATTTGAAACGTGTACGTTGAGCAAACTTGCTTCACTTGTTGCAAGCCTGGTCACATAGCAAGAGATTGCGCAATCAAGAATTCGCAAAACTCTATTAAAAGAGGAAGAGGCGCATCGAGAGGAAACATGAATTATCGCGGCGGCCGTTACTTCGGCAGAGAGCACGTGCACCAATACAACCATAGAGGTAGAGGACAACAACGAGGCGGTTATCGCGGTGGTGGCGGTTACTACCCTGCTGCAAAAGTTCGATTGGATTCGATTGAAATACATCCAATCGTTCTGAATCTAGAATCTTATGATGAATTTGAAACATGACTTTCAGGATTGAGGAAGATTGGAGTACAATAACGATCAATGTTGTTGATCATGATTCGAACAGTATAGACCAATCTTCACCAATGCAGACTTTTCGCATTGAAAGTGAGATTGCCAATCAATCTCAATACTTACTGCCAGTATTCGGAAGTCGATGTTCTATCTGTATGAATGCTGAATCCCTTGCTAGAATATCGCGATTCCAATCTGTGTCGATGCCATAAAAAAGCATTGACATGCTATGTGTCCTATCTACTTCAATCGATTCCAACACTGTTTTCCAGTAATGGAAACATCGAGATCTCAATCCGCCTCAATCGACCTCAATACTGACTGGAAGCATTGGAGACCTTAAACCCTATTTATCTGAATCGAAATGGATGCTGGATATCAGTATTCAGAACTTGCAATCCTATCTGCCCCAATCGATTCCAGTACTGTTTTTCAGAATTGGAAACATCGAGATCTCAATCAGCTTCAATCGATCTCAATACTGATGTTCAGCATTGCAGACCTCATATCCTATTTACCTGAATCGGATTGACTGCTGGATATCAGTATTGAGGACTTGAAATCTTATCCGCCCCAATCGATTCCAGAACTGTTTTTCAGTATTGGAAACATCGGGTTTTCAATCTGCTTCAATCGATCTCAATACTGATGTTCAGCATTGCAGACCTTACATGATATTTACCTGAATCGAATTGAATGCTGAATATCAGTATTAAGGACTTGAAATCCTATCCTTCCTAATCGATTTCAGTACTGTTTTCCAGTATTGGGAACATCGAAATCTCGACCCACTTTAATCGATCTCAATACTGACTGTAAGTATTGGCGCCTTTATATCTCAATAACCTGAATCGATTCGAGTACTGTCTCTCATTATCCGGTAGATCGCTATCTCAATCCACTCTAATCGATCCCAATACTGAATGTAAGCAAAAGTCACCCTATAATATCCTGTCTACTTGAATCGACTTGAATCTTGAAAATCAGTATTGGAGAATTGAGATCCTTCCTGCCCCGACTCATTCCAATACCGTTTCCAAGTATTGGAAACACTGAGATCCCAATCAGCTTCAATCAATCTCAATACTGATTTTCAGCAACTGAAACCTTATATCCTATTCACCTGAATCGAATTGAATGCTGAATATGAGTATTCAGGACTTGAGATCTCATTTGCCCCAATCCAATCCAGTACTGTTTTTCAGTCATGGAAACATCGGGATCTCAATCCGCTTCAATCGATCTCAATGGTGATTTTCAGCATTGCAGACTTCATATCGTATTTATCTGAAGCGAATTGAATGCTGGATATCAGTATGGAGGACTTGAGATTTTATCTCCCCCAATCGATTCTAGTACTGTTTCCCAGTATCGAGAACATTGAGTTCTCAATAAGCTTCAATTGATCTCAATACTTACTTTTAGAATTGCAGACCTCATATCATATTTACCTGAATCGGATTGAATGCTGAATATCAGTATTGAAGACTTGAGATCTTATCTGCCCCAATCGATTCCAGAACTGTTTTTCACTGTTGGAAACATCGGGTTCTCAATCCGCTCCAATCGATCTCAATACTGGTTTCCAGCATTAAGGCGATGCGGTCACCATGCAAGCTGGAAATCATTCCCAACTTACTCCGATTCTGTTGCGATTTGGGCTAAACGACGAGCGCACAAATATTTGTTATCTTCTAACTTAGATTTGTCCGCTCTTCGTTAAGCCCAAATTGCAATAGAATCGGAGAGAGTTGGGAATGGAAATGTGCGTATATTATAGGTTAGGAGGTTCCCACGGCCGAGTTATTGCCACTTTTCTCCGATTCTCTCATGATTTGGGCTAAGCGACGGATTGAGGAATTTAAGTTGGACAATAACAAGTAATCGACAATTTGTCTCACACTTTGAACATCAAACTTTTCATGTAAGGTGTATTTTCAAGGTCCATGGTCACGGTGCACGGTGACCGCATCGCTTTAAAGACCTCATATCATATTCACGTGGGTCGGATTAAATGCTGGATATTAGTATTGAGGACTTGAAATCCTATCTACCCCAATCGATTCCAGAACTGTTCCTCAGTATTGGAAACATCGAGACTCAGTCTGTTTCAATCGATCTCGATACATACTGATTTCCAGCATTGCAGATCTTATATCCTATTCACCTGAATCGGAATGGATGCTGGATATCAGTATTCAGAACTCGCAATCCTATCTGCCCCAATCGATTCCAGTACTGTTTTTCAGAATTGGAAACATCGAGATCTCAATCCGCTTCAATCGATCTCAATACTGTCTTTCAGCATTGCAGACCTTATAACCCATTCGCCCGAATCGATTAGAATGCTGTGTATCAGATTGCGGATGGGAAGTCCTATCTGCCTCAATAGATGGAGATACTGGCCTCTAACATTGGAGACAGTATATTCTATCTACAGCAATATACCTGAATGATGATTGTTAGTATTGAGGATTTGAAATCCTATCTGCCCCGATCGATTCCAATACTGATTTTCAGCATTGCAGACCTTATAACCCATTCACCTGACCAATAGCAGAACTCATCTACAGGCCGTTTCAATTCTGCCCAGCAGTAATCAATTTGATTCAAATATGTGAAATCAGGAAAAGTCCAATACTGATTGTGAGTACTGAGAGGGATAGAATAACCACGCACTCACGATTTCAATTCGATTCTGTAGTATCCATCTCAATTAGTCAATGACCCAAAGAGTAATTGTTTCATCGTTGGCATCGATTGACGCAGTCAATTCAATGCTGCCTGGCATGATCCAGACCGATAGCAAAACTTATCCTCGGGCCTTACCAATCCCGCTCAGCAGTATTAAATTCGATTCAAATATATGAAACCTAGAGGAGTTTAATACTGATTGTGAGTATTGAGGAGGATAGAATGACCATGCACCCACGATTCCAATCTGATTCTGTAGTATCCATCTCGATCGGTCAATCAGGCAATGAGTGATTGGGTCATCATTGGAATCGATTGACGGAGCCGACTGAATGCTGCCCGGCAGGATTCAGATCGATAGCGAAACTCATCCTCAGAGCGTACCAATCCTGCTCAGCAGTATTGAATCCGATTAGGATACATAGAATGCAGAGGAGTTCAATACCGATTGTAAGTATTGAGGAGCATAGAGACCATGCTTCCACGATTCAAACTCCATCCTATAGTAGTCATCTCGATTGGTCAATAACGCAACGAGTGATTGGGTTATCATTAAAATCGATCCACACCGTCAATTCAATGCTGCCTGGCAGGATTCAGACCGATAGCAAAACTCAACTTCAGGCCGTTCCAATCCTGCTCAGCAGTATTGAATTTGATTAACATATATGAAATCTAGAGGAGTTGAATACTGATTGTGAGTATTGAGAGGGATAGAATAACCATGCACCCGCGATTTCAATCCGATCCTGTAATATCCATCTCGATTGGTCAATCACGCAATGAGTGATCGGGTCATCATTGGAATCGATTCACGGAGTCGGCTCAATGCTGCCTGGCAGGATTCAGACTGATAGCAAAACTCATCTTCAGGCTATTTCAATCCTGCTGAGCAGTATTGAATCCGATTGGAATATATGAAACCTAGAGGAGTTTGATAGTGATCGTGACTATTGAGGAGGACAGAATGACCATGCACCCACGATTCCAATCCGATCCTGTAATAGCCATCTCGATTGGTCAATTACGCAATGAGTGATTGGGTTATCATTGGAATCGATTCACGGAGTCGGCTCAATGCTGCCTGGCAGGATTCAGACTGATAGCAAAACTCATCTTCAGGCTATTCCAATTCTGCTCAGCAGTATTGAATTCGATTGAAATATCCAAAACCTAGAGGAGTTTGATAGTGATCGTGACTATTGAGGAGGATAGAATGACCATGCACCCACGATTCCAATCCGATTCTGGAGTATTCATCTCGATTGGTCAATCACGCAATGAGTGATTGGGTCATCATTGGAATCGATTGACGCAGTCGACTCAATGCTGCCTGGCTGGATTCAGACCGATATCAAAACTCATCTTTGGGCCGTTCCAATCCTGCTCAGCAGTATTAAATTCGATTGAAATATCCAAAACCTAGAGGAGTCCAATACTGATTGTGAGTATTGAGGAGGATCGAATGATCATGCACCCATGATTCCAATCCGATCCTGTAGTATCCATCTCGATTCGTCAATCACGCAATGAGTGATTGGGTCATCATTGGAATCGATTGACGGAGTCGGCTTAATGCTGCCTGGCAGGATTCAGACCGATATCAAAACTCATCTACAGGCCGTTCCAATCCTGCCCAGCATCATTGAATTCGATTGGAATATCCGGAACCTAGATCAGTTCAATACTGATTGTGAGTATTGGGGAGGCTAGAGACCACGCTTCCACGATTTGGATTCCATCCTGTAGTATTCATCTCGATTGGTCAATGACGCAACGAGTGGTTAGGTTAACATTGAGATAGATTCACACCGTCAATTCAATATCACCTGGCAGGATTCAGACCGATAGCAAAACTTATCTTCAGGCCGTTCTAATCCTGCTCAGCAGTATTGAATTCGATTGCAATATATGAAATCTAGATGAGTTCAATACTGATTGTCAGTATTGAGAGGGATAGAGTAACCATGCACCCACGATTTCGATTCGAATCTCTATTATTCATCTCGATTGGTCAATCACGCAATAGGTGATTGGGGGATGATTGGGATCGATCCAGGGCTAATGACTTGAATCTCTCCATCCATGATTGAGACAGATAGGAATGAGCGAGGCTATTATACACCAGTACTGCAGAGAATTATTTGGTTCGATTGAGGAATGTTGCAACAATAGTATCCAAAAGGTGAAATTCAATCCTGTCATTCGGGATTGGTTAGGATAGACAGTTAGTATCGTTTCGCAAATTGAATCAGTTTCTGAAGCATTGATCTCGATAGAGTAGTGGGAGACGGGATCCATCATCCAATCAGATTGATTCGAATACTGTATTGGGTCATTCAAACATATCGAACCAGCAAAGATCTTTCATCCATCCATCCGGATCCTATCCTATGCTGAATACTAGTATTGGATTATATTCGCTCACATCAATCCTCATCAACAGTATAGAATTCGATTGGCAGTTGTGATCTCAAATCTACAATTCAGGATTCAGCTAGATTGGGTCTATGCTCGATCGATCTGCATTGAATCCCAATACTGCTCTCGCCGGATGAATGATAGAACCGATTGAAATGTATTGATCTCGATAGGATTCGATTGGTCTTTAATCTATCCCAACCGATCTTTTGCAGTAGGGTAGATATATCTGTATTGTGATAGAACTAATGAAATTCACAGAAAAAAATGAATGACTAAGAATTATCAAATGAACGTACACGTAGTGAACAATGATGAAATAATGTGATAGTTCAAATGTATACCAATATCGCGGTAAATATACACTATAAAAAATTTTCCGAAATTTTATCCAATTAGTTGGATGAAAAATTCTAACAGCCGGTTGAAAACCAATTCCACCATTAGGTTGGAAATTCAACCAGTTAAATTGGAAAATTACTGAGTTTTTCAACTACTTGGTTGATATTGCTATCAAATGATTGAGTTCTTTATCCAACCAATCGGGAGAGCTTTCATTTAACCAATTTGGTTAAAGTCTTCATGAATAATACGAAAATATTTCCGTAATATTCATGAAATCCGTTGACACTACATTCTCATGACCTCACATCGCCTTGTGAATATATCTCAAAGATGTAATCGCAGAATGTAATCTCAAGTACATGCGATTGAAATGTAATTTAAATATTACTTACCCCTTAATCCGTTTCATGCATCTTATTATTGTCGCCTGGGCAGT
This sequence comes from Eretmocerus hayati, assembly GCA_029851415.1. NCBI lineage: Eukaryota > Metazoa > Arthropoda > Insecta > Hymenoptera > Aphelinidae > Eretmocerus > Eretmocerus hayati. Next base: position 49,986,715 of record CM056744.1, read on the forward strand.
TATCCGCGCAGTTATAACGCCACTGTGGGTTGTAAGATGATCCAATGGACCCGGAAACCTACAGAATCGTAGACCAAGTAGTCACGTACTATCTCTGATGCCCAGAGAATTCATTACCAGTCAGCACCCTCGGCTATGAGGCCCGAAACAGGGAAAAATCAAGCTTTGAGCAGTTATGTGCCCAGTTATGACGCCACAGTGGGATGTAGGAAGTTCCAATGGACCCAAAACTCGACAGAACCTTAGATAAAGTGGTTAAGTGACATTAATGATGCCCAGACAATCTATTACCAGTCAGCACCCTCAGCTATGGGGCCCAAAACAGGGCGAAAACGAGCTTTGACCAGTTATCTGCCCAGTTATGACGCCAGTATGGGATGGAGGATGATCCAATGGACCCGAATCTCTACAGAACCTCAGATCAAGTGGTTATGTACCATTGATGATGCCCAGAGAATTTTTTACCAGTCAGCACCCTCGGCTATGGGGCCCAAAAGAGGGCGAAATCGAGCTTTGGGCAGTTATCCGCGCAGTTATGACGCCACTGTGGGTTGTAAGATGATCCAATGGAACCGAAACTTCACAGAATCCTAGACCAAGTAGTCACGTACTATCTTTGATGCCCAGAGAATTTATTACCAGTCAGCACCCTCGGCTATGGGGCCCAAAAGGGGGCGAAATCGAGCTTTGGGCAGTTATCCGCGCAGCTATGACGCCACTGTGGGTTGTAAGATGATCCAATGAACCCGAAACTCTACAGAATCCTAGACCAAGTAGTCACGTACTATCTCTGATGCCCAGGAATATTATTACCAGTCAGCACCCTCGGCTATGAGGCCCGAAACAGGGAAAAATCGATCTTTGAGCAGTTATCTGCTCAGTTATGACGCCACTGTGGGTTGGAGCATGTTCCAATGGACCCAAATCTCTACAAAACCTTAGATCGAGTGATTATGTGACATTGATGATGCCCAGAGAATTTATTACCAGTCAGCACCCTCGGCTATGGGGCCCAAAAGATGGCGAAATCGAGCTTGGGGCAGTTATCCGCGCAGTTATGACGCCACTGTGTGTTGTGAGATGATCCAATGAACCCGAAACTCTACAGAATCCTAGACCAAGTAGACACGTACTATCTCTGATGCCCAGAGAATTCATTACCAGTCAGCACCGTCGGCTATGGGGCCCGAAACAGGGCGAAATCGAGCTTTGAGCAGTTATCTGCTCAGTTATGAAGTCACTGTGGGTTGTGGCATGTTCCAATGGACCCGAATCTCTACAGAACCTTAGATCGAGTGATTATGTACCATTGATGATGCCCAGAGAATTTATTACCAGTCAGCACCCTCGGCTATGGGGCCCAAAAGAGGGCGAAATCGAGCTTGGGGCAGTTATCCGCGCAGTTATGACGCCACTGTGGGTTGTAAGATGATTTAATGGACCCGAAACTCTACAGAATCCTAGACCGAATAGTCACGTACTATCTCCGATGCCCAGAGAATTTATTACCAGTCAGCACCCTCGGCTATGAGGCCCGCAACAGGGAAATATCGAGCTTTGAGCAGTTATCTGCTCAGTTATGACGCCACTGTGGGTTGTAAGATGATCCAATGGACCCGAAACTCTACAGAATCCTAGACCAAGTGGTTATGTACAATTGATGATGCCGAAAGGATTTATTCCCAGTCAGTACCCTCGGCTATGGGGCCCAAAAGATGGCGAAATCGAGCTTGGGGCAGTTATCCGCGCAGTTATGACGCCACTGTGTGTTGTAAGATGATCCAATGAACCCGAAACTCTACAGAATCCTAGACCAAGTAGACACGTACTATCTCTGATGCCCAGAGAATTCATTACCAGTCAGCACCGTCGGCTATGGGGCCCGAAACAGGGCGAAATCGAGCTTTGAGCAGTTATCTGCTCAGTTATGAAGTCACTGTGGGTTGTGGCATGTTCCAATGGACCCGAATCTCTACAGAACCTTAGATCGAGTGATTATGTACCATTGATGATGCCCAGAGAATTTATTACCAGTCAGCACCCTCGGCTATGGGGCCCAAAAGAGGGCGAAATCGAGCTTGGGGCAGTTATCCGCGCAGTTATGACGCCACTGTGGGTTGTAAGATGATTTAATGGACCCGAAACTCTACAGAATCCTAGACCGAATAGTCACGTACTATCTCCGATGCCCAGAGAATTTATTACCAGTCAGCACCCTCGGCTATGAGGCCCGCAACAGGGAAATATCGAGCTTCGAGCAGTTATCTGCTCAGTTATGACGCCACTGTGGGTTGTAAGATGATCCAATGGACCCGAAACTCTACAGAATCCTAGACCAAGTGGTTATGTACAATTGATGATGCCGAAAGGATTTATTCCCAGTCAGTACCCTCGGCTATGGGGCCCAAAAGAGGGCAAAATCGAGCTTTGGGCAGTTATCCGCGCAGTTATTACGCCACTGTTGGTTGTAAGATGATCCAATGGACCCGAAACTCTGCAGAATCGTAGACCGAATAGTCACGTACTATCTCTGATGCTCAGTGAATTCATTACCAGTCAGCACCCTCGGCTATGAGGCCCGAAACAGGGCAAAAGCGAGCTTTGGGCAGTTATCCGCGCAGTGATGACGCCACTGTGGGTTGTAAGATGATCCAATGGACCCGAAACTCTACAGAATCGTAGACCAAGTAGTCTCGTACTATCCCTGATGCCCAGAGGATTTATTACTAGTCAGCACCCTCGGCTATGAGGCCAGAAACAGGGAAAAGTCGAGCTTTGAGCAGTTATCTGCTCAGTTATCACGCCACTGTGGGTTGAAGCATGTTCCAATGGAACCGAAACTCTACAGAATCTTAAACCAAGTAGTCACGTACTATCTCTGATGACCAGAGAATTTATTACCAGTCAGCACCCTCGGCTATGAGGCCCGAAACAGGGCGGAATCGAGCTTTGAGCACTTATCTGCGCAGTTATGACGCCACTGTGGGTTGAAGGATGTTCCAATGGACCCGAAACTCCACAGAACCCTAGATCAAGTAGTCACGTGATATCTCTGATGCCCAGAGATTTTATTACCTGTCAGCACCCTCGGCTATGTGGCCCGAAACAGGGAAAAATCGAGATTTGAGCAGTTATCTGCTCAGTTATCACGCAACTGTGGGTTGTAGCATGTCCCAATGGACCCGAATCTCTACAGAATCTTAGATCAAGTGGTCACGTATTATCTCTGATGCCCAGAGAATTCATTATCAGTCAGCACCCTCGGCTATGGGGCCCAAAAGAGGGCGAAATCGAGCTTTGGGCAGTTATCCGCGCAGTTATGACGCCACTGTGGGTTGTAAGATGATCCAATGGAACCGAAACTTCACAGAATCCTAGACCAAGTAGTCACGTACTATCTTTGATGCCCAGAGAATTTATTACCAGTCAGCACCCTCGGCTATGGGGCCCAAAAGGGGGCGAAATCGAGCTTTGCGCAGTTATCCGCGCAGCTATGACGCCACTGTGGGTTGTAAGATGATCCAATGAACCCGAAACTCTACAGAATCCTAGACCAAGTAGTCACGTACTATCTCTGATGCCCAGGAATATTATTCCCAGTCAGCACCCTCGGCTATGAGGCCCGAAACAGGGAAAAATCGATCTTTGAGCAGTTATCTGCTCAGTTATGACGCCACTGTGGGTTGGAGCATGTTCCAATGGACCCAAATCTCTACAAAACCTTAGATCGAGTGATTATGTGACATGATGATGCCCAGAGAATTTATTACCAGTCAGCACCCTCGGCTATGGGGCCCAAAAGAGGGCAAAATCGAGCTTTGGGCAGTTATCCGCGCAGTTATGACGCCACTGTGTGTTGTAAGATGATCCAATGAACCCGAAACTCTACAGGATCCTAGACCAAGTAGACACGTACTATCTCTGATGCCCAGAGAATTCATTACCAGTCAGCACCGTCGGCTATGGGGCCCGAAACAGGGCGAAATCGAGCTTTGAGCAGTTATCTGCTCAGTTATGAAGTCACTGTGGGTTGTGGCATGTTCCAATGGACCCGAATCTCTACAGAACCTTAGATCGAGTGATTATGTACCATTGATGATGCCCAGAGAATTTATTACCAGTCAGCACCCTCGGCTATGGGGCCCAAAAGAGGGCGAAATCGAGCTTGGGGCAGTTATCCGCGCAGTTATGACGCCACTGTGGGTTGTAAGATGATTTAATGGACCCGAAACTCTACAGAATCCTAGACCGAATAGTCACGTACTATCTCCGATGCCCAGAGAATTTATTACCAGTCAGCACCCTCGGCTATGAGGCCCGCAACAGGGAAATATCGAGCTTTGAGCAGTTATCTGCTCAGTTATGACGCCACTGTGGGTTGTAAGATGATCCAATGGACCCGAAACTCTACAGAATCTTAGATCAAGTGGTCACGTATTATCTCTGATGCCCAGAGAATTCATTATCAGTCAGCACCCTCGGCTATGGGGCCCAAAAGAGGGCGAAATCGAGCTTTGGGCAGTTATCCGCGCAGTTATGACGCCACTGTGGGTTGTAAGATGATCCAATGGAACCGAAACTTCACAGAATCCTAGACCAACTAGTCACGTACTATCTTTGATGCCCAGAGAATTTATTACCAGTCAGCACCCTCGGCTATGGGGCCCAAAAGGGGGCGAAAGCGAGCTTTGGGCAGTTATCTGCTCAGTTATGACGCCACTGTGGGTTGTAAGATGATCCAATGGACCCGAAACTCTACAAAATCCTAGACCGAGTGGTTATGTACAATTGATGATGCCGAAAGGATTTATTCCCAGTCAGTACCCTCGGCTATGGGGCCCAAAAGAGGGCAAAATCGAGCTTTGGGCAGTTATCCGCGCAGTTATTACGCCACTGTTGGTTGTAAGATGATCCAATGGACCCGAAACTCTGCAGAATCGTAGACCGAATAGTCACGTACTATCTCTGATGCTCAGTGAATTTATTACCAGTCAGCACCCTCGGCTATGAGGCCCGAAACAGGGCAAAATCGAGCTTTGGGCAGTTATCCGCGCAGTTATGACGCCACTGTGGGTTGTAAGATGATCCAATGGACCCGAAACTCTACAGAATCGTAGACCAAGTAGTCTCGTACTATCCCTGATGCCCAGAGGATTCATTACTAGTCAGCACCCTCGGCTATGAGGCCAGAAACAGGGAAAAATCGAGCTTTGAGCAGTTATCTGCTCAGTTATCACGCCACTGTGGGTTGAAGCATGTTCCAATGGAACCGAAACTCTACAGAATCTTAAACCAAGTAGTCACGTACTATCTCTGATGACCAGAGAATTTATTACCAGTCAGCACCCTCGGCTATGAGGCCCGAAACAGGGCGGAATCGAGCTTTGAGCACTTATCTGCGCAGTTATGACGCCACTGTGGGTTGAAGGATGTTCCAATGGACCCGAAACTCCGCAGAACCCTAGATCAAGTAGTCACGTAATATCTCTGATGCCCAGAGATTTTATTACCAGTCAGCACCCTCGGCTATGAGGCCCGAAACAGGGAAATATCGAGCTTTGAGCAGTTATCTGCTCAGTTATGACGCCACTGTGGGTTGTAAGATGATCCAATGGACCCGAAACTCTACAGATTCCTAGACCAAGTGGTTATGTACAATTGATGATGCCGAAAGGATTTATTCCCAGTCAGTACCCTCGGCTATGGGGCCCAAAAGAGGGCAAAATCGAGCTTTGGGCAGTTATCCGCGCAGTTATTACGCCACTGTTGGTTGTAAGATGATCGAATGGACCCGAAACTCTGCAGAATCTTAAACCAAGTAGTCACGTACTATCTCTGATGACCAGAGAATTTATTACCAGTCAGCACCCTCGGCTATGAGGCCCGAAACAGGGAAAAATCGAGATTTGAGCACTTATCTGCGCAGTTATGACGCCACTGTGGGTTGAAGGATGTTCCAATGGACCCGAAACTCCACAGAACCCTAGATCAAGTAGTCACGTAATATCTCTGATGCCCAGAGATTTTATTACCAGTCAGCACCCTCGGCTATGAGGCCCGAAACAGGGAAAAATCGAGATTTGAGCAGTTATCTGCTCAGTTATCACGCAACTGTGGGTTGTAGCATGTCCCAATGGACCCGAATCTCTACAGAATCTTAGATCGAGTGGTCACGTATTATCTCTGATGCCCAGAGAATTCATTATCAGTCAGCACCCTCGGCTATGGGGCCCAAAAGAGGGCGAAATCGAGCTTTGGGCAGTTATCCGCGCAGTTATGACGCCACTGTGGGTTGTAAGATGATCCAATGGAACCGAAACTTCACAGAATCCTAGACCAAGTAGTCACGTACTATCTTTGATGCCCAGAGAATTTATTACCAGTCAGCACCCTCGGCTATGGGGCCCAAAAGGGGGCGAAATCGAGCTTTGGGCAGTTATCCGCGCAGCTATGACGCCACTGTGGGTTGTAAGATGATCCAATGAACCCGAAACTCTACAGAATCCTAGACCAAGTAGTCACGTACTATCTCTGATGCCCGGGAATATTATTACCAGTCAGCACCCTCGGCTATGAGGCCCGAAACAGGGAAAAATCGATCTTTGAGCAGTTATCTGCTCAGTTATGACGCCACTGTGGGTTGGAGCATGTTCCAATGGACCCAAATCTCTACAAAACCTTAGATCGAGTGATTATGTGACATTGATGATGCCCAGAGAATTTATTACCAGTCAGCACCCTCGGCTATGGGGCCCAAAAGAGGGCAAAATCGAGCTTTGGGCAGTTATCCGCGCAGTTATGACGGCACTGTGTGTTGTAAGATGATCCAATGAACCCGAAACTCTACAGAATCCTAGACCAAGTAGACACGTACTATCTCTGATGCCAGAGAATTCATTACCAGTCAGCACCGTCGGCTATGGGGCCCGAAACAGGGCGAAATCGAGCTTTGAGCAGTTATCTGCTCAGTTATGAAGTCACTGTGGGTTGTGGCATGTTCCAATGGACCCGAATCTCTACAGAACCTTAGATCGAGTGATTATGTACCATTGATGATGCCCAGAGAATTTATTACCAGTCAGCACCCTCGGCTATGGGGCCCAAAAGAGGGCGAAATCGAGCTTGGGGCAGTTATCCGCGCAGTTATGACGCCACTGTGGGTTGTAAGATGATTTAATGGACCCGAAACTCTACAGAATCCTAGACCGAATAGTCACGTACTATCTCCGATGCCCAGAGAATTTATTACCTGTCAGCATCCTCGGCTATGAGGCCCGAAACAGGGAAAAATCGAGATTTGAGCAGTTATCTGCTCAGTTATGACGCCACTGTGGGTTGTAAGATGATCCAATGGAACCGAAACTTCACAGAATCCTAGACCAAGTAGTCACGTACTATCTTTGATGCCCAGAGAATTTATTACCAGTCAGCACCCTCGGCTATGGGGCCCAAAAGAGGGCGAAATCGAGCTTCGGGCACTTATCTGCGCAGTTATGACGCCACTGTGGGTTGAAGGATGTTCCAATGGACCCGAAACTCCACAGAACCCTAGATCAAGTAGTCACGTGATATCTCTGATGCCCAGAGATTTTATTACCTGTCAGCATCCTCGGCTATGAGGCCCGAAACAGGGAAAAATCGAGATTTGAGCAGTTATCTGCTCAGTTATGACGCCACTGTGGGTTGTAAGATGATCCAATGGAACCGAAACTTCACAGAATCCTAGACCAAGTAGTCACGTACTATCTTTGATGCCCAGAGAATTTATTACCAGTCAGCACCCTCGGCTATGGGGCCCAAAAGGGGGCGAAATCGAGCTTTGGGCAGTTATCCGCGCAGCTATGACGCCACTGTGGGTTGTAAGATGATCCAATGAACCCGAAACTCTACAGAATCCTAGACCAAGTAGTCACGTACTATCTCTGATGCCCAGGAATATTATTACCAGTCAGCACCCTCGGCTATGAGGCCCGAAACAGGGAAAAATCGATCTTTGAGCAGTTATCTGCTCAGTTATGACGCCACTGTGGGTTGGAGCATGTTCCAATGGACCCAAATCTCTACAAAACCTTAGATCGAGTGATTATGTGACATTGATGATGCCCAGAGAATTTATTACCAGTCAGCACCCTCGGCTATGGGGCCCAAAAGAGGGCAAAATCGAGCTTTGGGCAGTTATCCGCGCAGTTATGACGCCACTGTGTGTTGTAAGATGATCCAATGAACCCGAAACTCTACAGAATCCTAGACCAAGTAGACACGTACTATCTCTGATGCCCAGAGAATTCATTACCAGTCAGCACCGTCGGCTATGGGGCCCGAAACAGGGCGAAATCGAGCTTTGAGCAGTTATCTGCTCAGTTATGAAGTCACTGTGGGTTGTGGCATGTTCCAATGGACCCGAATCTCTACAGAACCTTAGATCGAGTGATTATGTACCATTGATGATGCCCAGAGAATTTATTACCAGTCAGCACCCTCGGCTATGGGGCCCAAAAGAGGGCGAAATCGAGCTTGGGGCAGTTATCCGCGCAGTTATGACGCCACTGTGGGTTGTAAGATGATTTAATGGACCCGAAACTCTACAGAATCCTAGACCGAATAGTCACGTACTATCTCCGATGCCCAGAGAATTTATTACCAGTCAGCACCCTCGGCTATGAGGCCCGCAACAGGGAAATATCGAGCTTCGAGCAGTTATCTGCTCAGTTATGACGCCACTGTGGGTTGTAAGATGATCCAATGGACCCGAAACTCTACAGAATCCTAGACCAAGTGGTTATGTACAATTGATGATGCCGAAAGGATCTATTCCCAGTCAGTACCCTCGGCTATGGGGCCCAAAAGAGGGCAAAATCGAGCTTTGGGCAGTTATCCGCGCAGTTATTACGCCACTGTTGGTTGTAAGATGATCCAATGGACCCGAAACTCTGCAGAATCGTAGACCGAATAGTCACGTACTATCTCTGATGCTCAGTGAATTCATTACCAGTCAGCACCCTCGGCTATGAGGCCCGAAACAGGGCAAAAGCGAGCTTTGGGCAGTTATCCGCGCAGTGATGACGCCACTGTGGGTTGTAAGATGATCCAATGGACCCGAAACTCTACAGAATCGTAGACCAAGTAGTCTCGTACTATCCCTGATGCCCAGAGGATTTATTACTAGTCAGCACCCTCGGCTATGAGGCCAGAAACAGGGAAAAATCGAGCTTTGAGCAGTTATCTGCTCAGTTATCACGCCACTGTGGGTTGAAGCATGTTCCAATGGAACCGAAACTCTACAGAATCTTAAACCAAGTAGTCACGTACTATCTCTGATGACCAGAGAATTTATTACCAGTCAGCACCCTCGGCTATGAGGCCCGAAACAGGGCGGAATCGAGCTTTGAGCACTTATCTGCGCAGTTATGACGCCACTGTGGGTTGAAGGATGTTCCAATGGACCCGAAACTCCACAGAACCCTAGATCAAGTAGTCACGTGATATCTCTGATGCCCAGAGATTTTATTACCTGTCAGCACCCTCGGCTATGAGGCCCGAAACAGGGAAAAATCGAGATTTGAGCAGTTATCTGCTCAGTTATCACGCAACTGTGGGTTGTAGCATGTCCCAATGGACCCGAATCTCTACAGAATCTTAGATCAAGTGGTCACGTATTATCTCTGATGCCCAGAGGATTCATTATCAGTCAGCACCCTCGGCTATGGGGCCCAAAAGAGGGCGAAATCGAGCTTCGGGCAGTTATCCGCGCAGTTATGACGCCACTGTGGGTTGTAAGATGATCCAGTGGACCCGAAACTCTACAGAATCTTAGACCAAGTAGTCACGTATTATCTCTGATGCCCAGAGAATTTATTACCAGTCAGCACCCTCGGCTATGGGGCCCGAACCAGGGCGGAATCGAGCTTTGAGCACTTATCTGCGCAGTTATGACGCCACTGTGGGTTGAAGGATGTTCCAATGGACCCGAAACTTCAGAGAACCCTAGATCAAGTAGTGTCGTAATATCTCTGATGCCCAGAGAATCTATTACCAGTCAGCACCCTCGGCTATGAGGCCCGAAACAGGGAAATATCGAGCTTTCAGCAGTTATCTGCTCAGTTATGACGCCACTGTGGGTTCCAGCATGTTCCAATGGACCCGAATACTACAGAATATTAGATCAAGTGGTTATGTACCATTGATGATGCCCAGAGAATTTATTACCAGTCAGCACCCTCGGCTATGGGGCCCAAAAGAGGGCAAAATCGAGCTTTGGGCAGTTATCCGCGCAGTTATGACGCCACTGTGGGTTGAAGGATGTTCCAATGGACCCGAAACTCCACAGAACCCTAGATCAAGTAGTCACGTAATATCTCTGATGCCCAGAGATTTTATTACCAGTCAGCACCCTCGGCCATGAGGCCCGAAACAGGGAAACATCGAGCTTTGAGCAGTTATCTGCTCAGTTATCACGCCACTGTGGGTTGTAGCATGTTCCAATGGACCCGAATCTCTACAGAATCTTAGATCAAGTGGTCACGTATTATCTCTGATGCCCAGAGAATTCATTATCAGTCAGCACCCTCGGCTATGGGGCCCAAAAGAGGGCGAAATCGAGCTTCGGGCAGTTATCCGCGCAGTTATGACGCCACTGTGGGTTGTAAGATGATCCAGTGGACCCGAAACTCTACAGAATCTTAGACCAAGTAGTCACGTATTATCTCTGATGCCCAGAGAATTTATTACCAGTCAGCACCCTCGGCTATGGGGCCCGAACCAGGGCGGAATCGAGCTTTGAGCAATTATCTGCGCAGTTATGACGCCACTGTGGGTTGAAGGATGTTCCAATGGACCCGAAAATTCACAGAACCCTAGATCAAGTAGTGTCGTAATATCTCTGATGCCCAGAGAATCTATTACCAGTCAGCACCCTCGGCTATGAGGCCCGAAACAGGGCAAAATCGAGCTTTGGGCAGTTATCCGCGCAGTTATGACGCCACTGTGGGTTGTAAGATGATCCAATGGACCCGAAACTCTACAGAATCGTAGACCAAGTAGTCTCGTACTATCCCTGATGCCCAGAGGATTTATTACTAGTCAGCACCCTCGGCTATGAGGCCAGAAACAGGGTAAATCGAGCTTTGAGCAGTTATCTGCTCAGTTATCACGCCACTGTGGGTTGAAGCATGTTCCAATGGAACCGAAACTCTACAGAATCTTAAACCAAGTAGTCACGTACTATCTCTGATGACCAGAGAATTTATTACCAGTCAGCACCCTCGGCTATGAGGCCCGAAACAGGGCGGAATCGAGCTTTGAGCACTTATCTGCGCAGTTATGACGCCACTGTGGGTTGAAGGATGTTCCAATGGATCCGAAACTCCACAGAACCCTAGATCAAGTAGTCACGTAATATCTCTGATGCCCAGAGATTTTATTACCAGTCAGCACCCTCGGCTATGAGGCCCGAAACAGGGAAAAATCGAGATTTGAGCAGTTATCTGCTCAGTTATCACGCAACTGTGGGTTGTAGAATGTCCCAATGGACCCGAATCTCTACAGAATCTTAGATCAAGTGGTCACGTATTATCTCTGATGCCCAGAGAATTCATTATCAGTCAGCACCCTCGGCTATGGGGCCCAAAAGAGGGCGAAATCGAGCTTTGGGCAGTTATCCGCGCAGTTATGACGCCACTGTGGGTTGTAAGATGATCCAATGGAACCGAAACTTCACAGAATCCTAGACCAAGTAGTCACGTACTATCTTTGATGCCCAGAGAATTTATTACCAGTCAGCACCCTCGGCTATGGGGCTCAAAAGGGGGCGAAATCGAGCTTTGGGCAGTTATCCGCGCAGCTATGACGCCACTGTGGGTTGTAAGATGATCCAATGAACCCGAAACTCTACAGAATCCTAGACCAAGTAGTCACGTACTATCTCTGATGCCCAGGAATATTATTACCAGTCAGCACCCTCGGCTATGAGGCCCGAAACAGGGAAAAATCGATCTTTGAGCAGTTATCTGCTCAGTTATGACGCCACTGTGGGTTGGAGCATGTTCCAATGGACCCAAATCTCTACAAAACCTTAGATCGAGTGATTATGTGACATGATGATGCCCAGAGAATTTATTACCAGTCAGCACCCTCGGCTATGGGGCCCAAAAGAGGGCAAAATCGAGCTTTGGGCAGTTATCCGCGCAGTTATGACGCCACTGTGTGTTGTAAGATGATCCAATGAACCCGAAACTCTACAGAATCCTAGACCAAGTAGACACGTACTATCTCTGATGCCCAGAGAATTCATTACCAGTCAGCACCGTCGGCTATGGGGCCCGAAACAGGGCGAAATCGAGCTTTGAGCAGTTATCTGCTCAGTTATGAAGTCACTGTGGGTTGTGGCATGTTCCAATGGACCCGAATCTCTACAGAACCTTAGATCGAGTGATTATGTACCATTGATGATGCCCAGAGAATTTATTACCAGTCAGCACCCTCGGCTATGGGGCCCAAAAGAGGGCGAAATCGAGCTTGGGGCAGTTATCCGCGCAGTTATGACGCCACTGTGGGTTGTAAGATGATTTAATGGACCCGAAACTCTACAGAATCCTAGACCGAATAGTCACGTACTATCTCCGATGCCCAGAGAATTTATTACCAGTCAGCACCCTCGGCTATGAGGCCCGCAACAGGGAAATATCGAGCTTTGAGCAGTTATCTGCTCAGTTATGACGCCACTGTGGGTTGTAAGATGATCCAATGGACCCGAAACTCTACAAAATCCTAGACCAAGTGGTTATGTACAATTGATGATGCCGAAAGGATTTATTCCCAGTCAGTACCCTCGGCTATGGGGCCCAAAAGAGGGCAAAATCGAGCTTTGGGCAGTTATCCGCGCGGTTATTACGCCACTGTTGGTTGTAAGATGATCCAATGGACCCGAAACTCTGCAGAATCGTAGACCGAATAGTCACGTACTATCTCTGATGCTCAGTGAATTTATTACCAGTCAGCACCCTCGGCTATGAGGCCCGAAACAGGGCAAAATCGAGCTTTGGGCAGTTATCCGCGCAGTTATGACGCCACTGTGGGTTGTAAGATGATCCAATGGACCCGAAACTCTACAGAATCGTAGACCAAGTAGTCTCGTACTATCCCTGATGCCCAGAAGATTCATTACTAGTCAGCACCCTCGGCTATGAGGCCAGAAACAGGGAAAAATCGAGCTTTGAGCAGTTATCTGCTCAGTTATCACGCCACTGTGGGTTGAAGCATGTTCCAATGGAACCGAAACTCTACAGAATCTTAAACCAAGTAGTCACGTACTATCTCTGATGACCAGAGAATTTATTACCAGTCAGCACCCTCGGCTATGAGGCCCGAAACAGGGCGGAATCGAGCTTTGAGCACTTATCTGCGCAGTTATGACGCCACTGTGGGTTGAAGGATGTTCCAATGGACCCGAAACTCCACAGAACCCTAGATCAAGTAGTCACGTAATATCTCTGATGCCCAGAGATTTTATTACCAGTCAGCACCCTCGGCTATGAGGCCCGAAACAGGGAAATATCGAGCTTTGAGCAGTTATCTGCTCAGTTATGACGCCACTGTGGGTTGTAAGATGATCCAATGGACCCGAAACTCTACAGAATCCTAGACCAAGTGGTTATGTACAATTGATGATGCCGAAAGGATTTATTCCCAGTCAGTACCCTCGGCTATGGGGCCCAAAAGAGGGCAAAATCGAGCTTTGGGCAGTTATCCGCGCAGTTATTACGCCACTGTTGGTTGTAAGATGATCGAATGGACCCGAAACTCTGCAGAATCTCAAAACAAGTAGTCACGTACTATCTCTGATGACCAGAGAATTTATTACCAGTCAGCACCCTCGGCTATGAGGCCCGAAACAGGGAAAAATCGAGATTTGAGCACTTATCTGCGCAGTTATGACGCCACTGTGGGTTGAAGGATGTTCCAATGGACCCGAAACTCCACAGAACCCTAGATCAAGTAGTCACGTAATATCTCTGATGCCCAGAGATTTTATTACCAGTCAGCACCCTCGGCTATGAGGCCCGAAACAGGGAAAAATCGAGATTTGAGCAGTTATCTGCTCAGTTATCACGCAACTGTGGGTTGTAGCATGTCCCAATGGACCCGAATCTCTACAGAATCTTAGATCAAGTGGTCACGTATTATCTCTGATGCCCAGAGAATTCATTATCAGTCAGCACCCTCGGCTATGGGGCCCAAAAGAGGGCGAAATCGAGCTTTGGGCAGTTATCCGCGCAGTTATGACGCCACTGTGGGTTGTAAGATGATCCAATGGAACCGGAACTTCACAGAATCCTAGACCAAGTAGTCACGTACTATCTTTGATGCCCAGAGAATTTATTACCAGTCAGCACCCTCGGCTATGGGGCCCAAAAGGGGGCGAAATCGAGCTTTGGGCAGTTATCCGCGCAGCTATGACGCCACTGTGGGTTGTAAGATGATCCAATGAACCCGAAACTCTACAGAATCCTAGACCGAGTAGTCACGTACTATCTCTGATGCCCAGGAATATTATTACCAGTCAGCACCCTCGGCTATGAGGCCCGAAACAGGGAAAAATCGATCTTTGAGCAGTTATCTGCTCAGTTATGACGCCACTGTGGGTTGGAGCATGTTCCAATGGACCCAAATCTCTACAAAACCTTAGATCGAGTGATTATGTGACATTGATGATGCCCAGAGAATTTATTACCAGTCAGCACCCTCGGCTATGGGGCCCAAAAGAGGGCAAAATCGAGCTTTGGGCAGTTATCCGCGCAGTTATGACGCCACTGTGTGTTGTAAGATGATCCAATGAACCCGAAACTCTACAGAATCCTAGACCAAGTAGACACGTACTATCTCTGATGCCCAGAGAATTCATTACCAGTCAGCACCGTCGGCTATGGGGCCCGAAACAGGGCGAAATCGAGCTTTGAGCAGTTATCTGCTCAGTTATGAAGTCACTGTGGGTTGTGGCATGTTCCAATGGACCCGAATCTCTACAGAACCTTAGATCGAGTGATTATGTACCATTGATGATGCCCAGAGAATTTATTACCAGTCAGCACCCTCGGCTATGGGGCCCAAAAGAGGGCGAAATCGAGCTTGGGGCAGTTATCCGCGCAGTTATGACGCCACTGTGGGTTGTAAGATGATTTAATGGACCCGAAACTCTACAGAATCCTAGACCGAATAGTCACGTACTATCTCTGATGCCCAGAGAATTCATTACCAGTCAGCACCGTCGGCTATGGGGCCCGAAACAGGGCGAAATCGAGCTTTGAGCAGTTATCTGCTCAGTTATGAAGTCACTGTGGGTTGTGGCATGTTCCAATGGACCCGAATCTCTACAGAACCTTAGATCGAGTGATTATGTACCATTGATGATGCCCAGAGAATTTATTCCCAGTCAGTACCCTCGGCTATGGGGCCCAAAAGAGGGCAAAATCGAGCTTTGGGCAGTTATCCGCGCGGTTATTACGCCACTGTTGGTTGTAAGATGATCCAATGGACCCGAAACTCTGCAGAATCGTAGACCGAATAGTCACGTACTATCTCTGATGCTCAGAGATTTTATTACCTGTCAGCACCCTCGGCTATGAGGCCCGAAACAGGGAAAAATCGAGATTTGAGCAGTTATCTGCTCAGTTATCACGCAACTGTGGGTTGTAGCATGTCCCAATGGACCCGAATCTCTACAGAATCTTAGATCAAGTGGTCACGTATTATCTCTGATGCCCAGAGAATTCATTATCAGTCAGCACCCTCGGCTATGGGGCCCAAAAGAGGGCGAAATCGAGCTTCGGGCACTTATCTGCGCAGTTATGACGCCACTGTGGGTTGAAGGATGTTCCAATGGACCCGAAACTCCACAGAACCCTAGATCAAGTAGTCACGTGATATCTCTGATGCCCAGAGATTTTATTACCTGTCAGCATCCTCGGCTATGAGGCCCGAAACAGGGAAAAATCGAGATTTGAGCAGTTATCTGCTCAGTTATGACGCCACTGTGGGTTGTAAGATGATCCAATGGAACCGAAACTTCACAGAATCCTAGACCAAGTAGTCACGTACTATCTTTGATGCCCAGAGAATTCATTACCAGTCAGCACCCTCGGCTATGGGGCCCAAAAGGGGGCGAAATCGAGCTTTGGGCAGTTATCCGCGCAGCTATGACGCCACTGTGGGTTGTAAGATGATCCAATGAACCCGAAACTCTACAGAATCCTAGACCAAGTAGTCACGTACTATCTCTGATGCCCAGGAATATTATTTCCAGTCAGCACCCTCGGCTATGAGGCCCGAAACAGCGGAAAATCGATCTTTGAGCAGTTATCTGCTCAGTTATGACGCCACTGTGGGTTGGAGCATGTTCCAATGGACCCAAATCTCTACAAAACCTTAGATCGAGTGATTATGTGACATTGATGATGCCCAGAGAATTTATTACCAGTCAGCACCCTCGGCTATGGGGCCCAAAAGAGGGCAAAATCGAGCTTTGGGCAGTTATCCGCGCAGTTATGACGCCACTGTGGGTTGTAAGATGATTTAATGGACCCAAAACTCTACAGAATCCTAGACCGAATAGTCACGTACTATCTCCGATGCCCAGAGAATTTATTACCAGTCAGCACCCTCGGCTATGAGGCCCGCAACAGGGAAATATCGAGCTTCGAAAAGTTATCTGCTCAGTTATGACGCCACTGTGGGTTGTAAGATGATCCAATGGACCCGAAACTCTACAGAATCCTAGACCAAGTGGTTATGTACAATTGATGATGCCGAAAGGATTTATTCCCAGTCAGTACCCTCGGCTATGGGGCCCAAAAGAGGGCAAAATCGAGCTTTGGGCAGTTATCCGCGCAGTTATTACGCCACTGTTGGTTGTAAGATGATCCAATGGACCCGAAACTCTGCAGAATCGTAGACCGAATAGTCACGTACTATCTCTGATGCTCAGTGAATTTATTACCAGTCAGCACCCTCGGCTATGAGGCCCGAAACAGGGCAAAAGCGAGCTTTGGGCAGTTATCCGCGCAGTGATGACGCCACTGTGGGTTGTAAGATGATCCGATGGACCCGAAACTCTACAGAATCGTAGACCAAGTAGTCTCGTACTATCCCTGATGCCCAGAGGATTTATTACTAGTCAGCACCCTCGGCTATGAGGCCAGAAACAGGGAAAAATCGAGCTTTGAGCAGTTATCTGCTCAGTTATCACGCCACTGTGGGTTGAAGCATGTTCCAATGGAACCGAAACTCTACAGAATCTTAAACCAAGTAGTCACGTACTATCTCTGATGACCAGAGAATTTATTACCAGTCAGCACCCTCGGCTATGAGGCCCGAAACAGGGCGGAATCGAGCTTTGAGCACTTATCTGCGCAGTTATGACGCCACTGTGGGTTGAAGGATGTTCCAATGGACCCGAAACTCCACAGAACCCTAGATCAAGTAGTCACGTGATATCTCTGATGCCCAGAGATTTTATTACCTGTCAGCACCCTCGGCTATGAGGCCCGAAACAGGGAAAAATCGAGATTTGAGCAGTTATCCGCTCAGTTATCACGCAACTGTGGGTTGTAGCATGTCCCAATGGACCCGAATCTCTACAGAATCTTAGATCAAGTGGTCACGTATTATCTCTGATGCCCAGAGAATTCATTATCAGTCAGCACCCTCGGCTATGGGGCCCACAAGAGGGCGAAATCGAGCTTCGGGCAGTTATCCGCGCAGTTATGACGCCACTGTGGGTTGTAAGATGATCCAGTGGACCCGAAACTCTACAGAATCTTAGACCAAGTAGTCACGTATTATCTCTGATGCCCAGAGAATTTATTACCAGTCAGCACCCTCGGCTATGGGGCCCGAACCAGGGCGGAATCGAGCTTTGAGCACTTATCTGCGCAGTTATGACGCCACTGTGGGTTGAAGGATGTTCCAATGGACCCGAAACTTCAGAGAACCCTAGATCAAGTAGTGTCGTAATATCTCTGATGCCCAGAGAATCTATTACCAGTCAGCACCCTCGGCTATGAGGCCCGAAACAGGGAAATATCGAGCTTTCAGCAGTTATCTGCTCAGTTATGACGCCACTGTGGGTTCCAGCATGTTCCAATGGACCCGAATACTACAGAATATTAGATCGAGTGGTTATGTACCATTGATGATGCCCAGAGAATTTATTACCAGTCAGCACCCTCGGCTATGGGGCCCAAAAGAGGGCAAAATCGAGCTTTGGGCAGTTATCCGCGCAGTTATGACGCCACTGTGGGTTGAAGGATGTTCCAATGGACCCGAAACTCCACAGAACCCTAGATCAAGTAGTCACGTAATATCTCTGATGCCCAGAGATTTTATTACCAGTCAGCACCCTCGGCCATGAGGCCCGAAACAGGGAAACATCGAGCTTTGAGCAGTTATCTGCTCAGTTATCACGCCACTGTGGGTTGTAGCATGTTCCAATGGACCCGAATCTCTACAGAATCTTAGATCAAGTGGTCACGTATTATCTCTGATGCCCAGAGAATTCATTATCAGTCAGCACCCTCGGCTATGGGGCCCAAAAGAGGGCGAAATCGAGCTCCGGGCAGTTATCCGCGCAGTTGAGACGCCACTGTGGGTTGTAAGATGATCCAGTGGACCCGAAACTCTACAGAATCTTAGACCAAGTAGTCACGTATTATCTCTGATGCCCAGAGAATTTATTACCAGTCAGCACCCTCGGCTATGGGGCCCGAACCAGGGCGGAATCGAGCTTTGAGCAATTATCTGCGCAGTTATGACGCCACTGTGGGTTGAAGGATGTTCCAATGGACCCGAAAATCCACAGAACCCTAGATCAAGTAGTGTCGTAATATCTCTGATGCCCAGAGAATCTATTACCAGTCAGCACCCTCGGCTATGAGGCCCGAAACAGGGCAAAATCGAGCTTTGGGCAGTTATCCGCGCAGTTATGACGCCACTGTGGGTTGTAAGATGATCCAATGGACCCGAAACTCTACAGAATCGTAGACCAAGTAGTCTCATACTATCCCTGATGCCCAGAGGATTTATTACTAGTCAGCACCCTCGGCTATGAGGCCAGAAACAGGGAAAAATCGAGCTTTGAGCAGTTATCTTCTCAGTTATCACGCCACTGTGGGTTGAAGCATGTTCCAATGGAACCGAAACTCTACAGAATCTTAAACCAAGTAGTCACGTACTATCTCTGATGACCAGAGAATTTATTACCAGTCAGCACCCTCGGCTATGAGGCCCGAAACAGGGCGGAATCGAGCTTTGAGCACTTATCTGCGCAGTTATGACGCCACTGTGGGTTGAAGGATGTTCCAATGGATCCGAAACTCCACAGAACCCTAGATCAAGTAGTCACGTAATATCTCTGATGCCCAGAGATTTTATTACCAGTCAGCACCCTCGGCTATGAGGCCCGAAACAGGGAAAAATCGAGATTTGAGCAGTTATCTGCTCAGTTATCACGCAACTGTGGGTTGTAGAATGTCCCAATGGACCCGAATCTCTACAGAATCTTAGATCAAGTGGTCACGTATTATCTCTGATGCCCAGAGAATTCATTATCAGTCAGCACCCTCGGCTATGGGGCCCAAAAGAGGGCGAAATCGAGCTTTGGGCAGTTATCCGCGCAGTTATGACGCCACTGTGGGTTGTAAGATGATCCAATGGAACCGAAACTTCACAGAATCCTAGACCAAGTAGTCACGTACTATCTTTGATGCCCAGAGAATTTATTACCAGTCAGCACCCTCGGCTATGGGGCCCAAAAGGGGGCGAAATCGAGCTTTGGGCAGTTATCCGCGCAGCTATGACGCCACTGTGGGTTGTAAGATGATCCAATGAACCCGAAACTCTACAGAATCCTAGACCAAGTAGTCACGTACTATCTCTGATGCCCAGGAATATTATTACCAGTCAGCACCCTCGGCTATGAGGCCCGAAACAGGGAAAAATCGATCTTTGAGCAGTTATCTGCTCAGTTATGACGCCACTGTGGGTTGGAGCATGTTCCAATGGACCCAAATCTCTACAAAACCTTAGATCGAGTGATTATGTGACATTGATGATGCCCAGAGAATTTATTACCAGTCAGCACCCTCGGCTATGGGGCCCAAAAGAGGGCAAAATCGAGCTTTGGGCAGTCATCCGCGCAGTTATGACGCCACTGTGTGTTGTAAGATGATCCAATGAACCCGAAACTCTACAGAATCCTAGACCAAGTAGATACGTTCTATCTCTGATGCCCAGAGAATTCATTACCAGTCAGCACCGTCGGCTATGGGGCCCGAAACAGGGCGAAATCGAGCTTTGAGCAGTTATCTGCTCAGTTATGAAGTCACTGTGGGTTGTGGCATGTTCCAATGGACCCGAATCTCTACAGAACCTTAGATCGAGTGATTATGTACCATTGATGATGCCCAGAGAATTTATTACCAGTCAGCACCCTCGGCTATGGGGCCCAAAAGAGGGCGAAATCGAGCTTGGGGCAGTTATCCGCGCAGTTATGACGCCACTGTGGGTTGTAAGATGATTTAATGGACCCGAAACTCTACAGAATCCTAGACCGAATAGTCACGTACTATCTCCGATGCCCAGAGAATTTATTACCAGTCAGCACCCTCGGCTATGAGGCCCGCAACAGGGAAATATCGAGCTTTGAGCAGTTATCTGCTCAGTTATGACGCCACTGTGGGTTGTAAGATGATCCAATGGACCCGAAACTCTACAAAATCCTAGAGCAAGTGGTTATGTACAATTGATGATGCCGAAAGGATTTATTTCCAGTCAGTACCCTCGGCTATGGGGCCCAAAAGAGGGCAAAATCAATCGAGCTTTGGGCAGTTATCCGCGCAGTTATTACGCCACTGTTGGTTGTAAGATGATCCAATGGACCCGAAACTCTGCAGAATCGTAGACCGAATAGTCACGTACTATCTCTGATGCTCAGTGAATTTATTACCAGTCAGCACCCTCGGCTATGAGGCCCGAAACAGGGCAAAATCGAGCTTTGGGCAGTTATCCGCGCAGTTATGACGCCACTGTGGGTTGTAAGATGATCCAATGGACCCGAAACTCTACAGAATCGTAGACCAAGTAGTCTCGTATTATCCCTGATGCCCAGAGGATTTATTACTAGTCAGCACCCTCGGCTATGAGGCCAGAAACAGGGAAAAATCGAGCTTTGAGCAGTTATCTGCTCAGTTATCACGCCACTGTGGGTTGAAGCATGTTCCAATGGAACCGAAACTCTACAGAATCTTAAACCAAGTAGTCACGTACTATCTCTGATGACCAGAGAATTTATTACCAGTCAGCACCCTCGGCTATGAGGCCCGAAACAGGGCGGAATCGAGCTTTGAGCACTTATCTGCGCAGTTATGACGCCACTGTGGGTTGAAGGATGTTCCAATGGACCCGAAACTCCACTGAACCCTAGATCAAACAGTCACGTAATATTTCTGATGCCCAGAGATTTTATTACCAGTCAGCACCCTCGGCTATGAGGCCCGAAACAGGGAAATATCGAGCTTTGAGCAGTTATCTGCTCAGTTATGACGCCACTGTGGGTTGTAAGATGATCCAATGGACCCGAAACTCTACAGAATCCTAGACCAAGTGGTTATGTACAATTGATGATGCCGAAAGGATTTATTCCCAGTCAGTACCCTCGGCTATGGGGCCCAAAAGAGGGCGAAATCGAGCTTTGGGCAGTTATCCGCGCAGTTATGACGCCACTGTGGGTTGTAAGATGATCCAATGGAACCGAAACTTTACAGAATCCTAGACCAAGTAGTCACGTACTATCTTTGATGCCCAGAGAATTTATTACCAGTCAGCACCCTCGGCTATGGGGCCCAAAAGGGGGCGAAATCGAGCTTTGGGCAGTTATCCGCGCAGCTATGACGCCACTGTGGGTTGTGAGATGATCCAATGAACCCGAAACTCTACAGAATCCTAGACCAAGTAGTCACGTACTATCTCTGATGCCCAGGAATATTATTACCAGTCAGCACCCTCGGCTATGAGGCCCGAAACAGGGAAAAATCGATCTTTGAGCAGTTATCTGCTCAGTTATGACGCCACTGTGGGTTGGAGCATGTTCCAATGGACCCAAATCTCTACAAAACCTTAGATCGAGTGATTATGTGACATTGATGATGCCCAGAGAATTTATTACCAGTCAGCACCCTCGGCTATGGGGCCCAAAAGAGGGCAAAATCGAGCTTTGGGCAGTTATCCGCGCAGTTATGACGCCACTGTGTGTTGTAAGATGATCCAATGAACCCGAAACTCTACAGAATCCTAGACCAAGTAGACACGTACTATCTCTGATGCCCAGAGAATTCATTACCAGTCAGCACCGTCGGCTATGGGGCCCGAAACAGGGCGAAATCGAGCTTTGAGCAGTTATCTGCTCAGTTATGAAGTCACTGTGGGTTGTGGCATGTTCCAATGGACCCGAATCTCTACAGAACCTTAGATCGAGTGATTATGTACCATTGATGATGCCCAGAGAAATTATTACCAGTCAGCACCCTCGGCTATGGGGCCCAAAAGAGGGCGAAATCGAGCTTGGGGCAGTTATCCGCGCAGTTATGACGCCACTGTGGGTTGTAAGATGATTTAATGGACCCGAAACTCTACAGAATCCTAGACCAAATAGTCACGTACTATCTCCGATGCCCAGAGAATTTATTACCAGTCAGCACCCTCGGCTATGAGGCCCGCAACAGGGAAATATCGAGCTTCGAGCAGTTATCTGCTCAGTTATGACGCCACTGTGGGTTGTAAGATGATCCAATGGACCCGAAACTCTACAGAATCCTAGACCAAGTGGTTATGTACAATTGATGATGCCGAAAGGATTTATTCCCAGTCAGTACCCTCGGCTATGGGGCCCAAAAGAGGGCAAAATCGAGCTTTGGGCAGTTATCCGCGCAGTTATTACGCCACTGTTGGTTGTAAGATGATCCAATGGACCCGAAACTCTGCAGAATTGTAGACCGAATAGTCACGTACTATCTCTGATGCTCAGTGAATTTATTACCAGTCAGCACCCTCGGCTATGAGGCCCGAAACAGGGCAAAATCGAGCTTTGGGCAGTTATCCGCGCAGTGATGACGCCACTGTGGGTTGTAAGATGATCCAATGGACCCGAAACTCTACAGAATCGTAGACCAAGTAGTCTCGTACTATCCCTGATGCCCAGAGGATTTATTACTAGTCAGCACCCTCGGCTATGAGGCCAGAAACAGGGAAAAATCGAGCTTTGAGCAGTTATCTGCTCAGTTATCACGCCACTGTGGGTTGAAGCATGTTCCAATGGAACCGAAACTCTACAGAATCTTAAACCAAGTAGTCACGTACTATCTCTGATGACCAGAGAATTTATTACCAGTCAGCACCCTCGGCTATGAGGCCCGAAACAGGGCGGAATCGAGCTTTGAGCACTTATCTGCGCAGTTATGACGCCACTGTGGGTTGAAGGATGTTCCAATGGACCCGAAACTCCACAGAACCCTAGATCAAGTAGTCACGTGATATCTCTGATGCCCAGAGATTTTATTACCTGTCAGCACCCTCGGCTATGAGGCCCGAAACAGGGAAAAATCGAGATTTGAGCAGTTATCTGCTCAGTTATCACGCAACTGTGGGTTGTAGCATGTCCCAATGGACCCGAATCTCTACAGAATCTTAGATCAAGTGGTCACGTATTATCTCTGATGCCCAGAGAATTCATTATCAGTCAGCACCCTCGGCTATGGGGCCCAAAAGAGGGCGAAATCGAGCTTCGGGCAGTTATCCGCGCAGTTATGACGCCACTGTGGGTTGTAAGATGATCCAGTGGACCCGAAACTCTACAGAATCTTAGACCAAGTAGTCACGTATCATCTCTGATGCCCAGAGAATTTATTACCAGTCAGCACCCTCGGCTATGGGGCCCGAACCAGGGCGGAATCGAGCTTTGAGCACTTATCTGCGCAGTTATGACGCCACTGTGGGTTGAAGGATGTTCCAATGGACCCGAAACTTCAGAGAACCCTAGATCAAGTAGTGTCGTAATATCTCTGATGCCCAGAGAATCTATTACCAGTCAGCACCCTCGGCTATGAGGCCCGAAACAGGGAAATATCGAGCTTTCAGCAGTTATCTGCTCAGTTATGACGCCACTGTGGGTTCCAGCATGTTCCAATGGACCCGAATACTACAGAATATTAGATCAAGTGGTTATGTACCATTGATGATGCCCAGAGAATTTATTACCAGTCAGCACCCTCGGCTATGGGGCCCAAAAGAGGGCAAAATCGAGCTTTGGGCAGTTATCCGCGCAGTTATGACGCCACTGTGGGTTGAAGGATGTTCCAATGGACCCGAAACTCCACAGAACCCTAGATCAAGTAGTCACGTAATATCTCTGATGCCCAGAGATTTTATTACCAGTCAGCACCCTCGGCCATGAGGCCCGAAACAGGGAAACATCGAGCTTTGAGCAGTTATCTGCTCAGTTATCACGCCACTGTGGGTTGTAGCATGTTCCAATGGACCCGAATCTCTACAGAATCTTAGATCAAGTGGTCACGTATTATCTCTGATGCCCAGAGAATTCATTATCAGTCAGCACCCTCGGCTATGGGGCCCAAAAGAGGGCGAAATCGAGCTTCGGGCAGTTATCCGCGCAGTTATGACGCCACTGTGGGTTGTAAGATGATCCAGTGGACCCGAAACTCTACAGAATCTTAGACCAAGTAGTCACGTATTATCTCTGATGCCCAGAGAATTTATTACCAGTCAGCACCCTCGGCTATGGGGCCCGAACCAGGGCGGAATCGAGCTTTGAGCAATTATCTGCGCAGTTATGACGCCACTGTGGGTTGAAGGATGTTCCAATGGACCCGAAACTTCACAGAACCCTAGATCAAGTAGTGTCGTAATATCTCTGATGCCCAGAAAATCTATTACCAGTCAGCACCCTCGGCTATGAGGCCCGAAACAGGGCAAAATCGAGCTTTGGGCAGTTATCCGCGCAGTTATGACGCCACTGTGGATGTAAGATGATCCAATGGACCCGAAACTCTACAGAATCGTAGACCAAGTAGTCTCGTACTATCCCTGATGCCCAGAGGATTTATTACTAGTCAGCACCCTCGGCTATGAGGCCAGAAACAGGGAAAAATCGAGCTTTGAGCAGTTATCTGCTCAGTTATCACGCCACTGTGGGTTGAAGCATGTTCCAATGGAACCGAAACTCTACAGAATCTTAAACCAAGTAGTCACGTACTATCTCTGATGACCAGAGGATTTATTACCAGTCAGCACCCTCGGCTATGAGGCCCGAAACAGGGCGGAATCGAGCTTTGAGCACTTATCTGCGCAGTTATGACGCCACTGTGGGTTGAAGGATGTTCCAATGGATCCGAAACTCCACAGAACCCTAGATCAAGTAGTCACGTAATATCTCTGATGCCCAGAGATTTTATTACCAGTCAGCACCCTCGGCTATGAGGCCCGAAACAGGGAAAAATCGAGATTTGAGCAGTTATCCGCGCAGTTATGACGCCACTGTGGGTTGTAAGATGATCCAATGGACCCGAAACTCTACAGAATCCTAGACCAAGTGGTTATGTACAATTGATGATGCCGAAAGGATTTATTCCCAGTCAGTACCCTCGGCTATGGGGCCCAAAAGAGGGCAAAATCGAGCTTTGGGCAGTTATCCGCGCAGTTATTACGCCACTGTTGGTTGTAAGATGATCCAATGGACCCGAAACTCTGCAGAATCTTAAACCAAGTAGTCACGTACTATCTCTGATGACCAGAGAATTTATTACCAGTCAGCACCCTCGGCTATGAGGCCCGAAACAGGGAAAAATCGAGATTTGAGCACTTATCTGCGCAGTTATGACGCCACTGTGGGTTGAAGGATGTTCCAATGGACCCGAAACTCCACAGAACCCTAGATCAAGTAGTCACGTAATATCTCTGATGCCCAGAGATTTTATTACCAGTCAGCACCCTCGGCTATGAGGCCCGAAACAGGGAAAAATCGAGATTTGAGCAGTTATCTGCTCAGTTATCACGCAACTGTGGGTTGTAGCATGTCCCAATGGACCCGAATCTCTACAGAATCTTAGATCAAGTGGTCACGTATTATCTCTGATGCCCAGAGAATTCATTATCAGTCAGCACCCTCGGCTATGGGGCCCAAAAGAGGGCGAAATCGAGCTTTGGGCAGTTATCCGCGCAGTTATGACGCCACTGTGGGTTGTAAGATGATCCAATGGAACCGAAACTTCACAGAATCCTAGACCAAGTAGTCACGTACTATCTTTGATGCCCAGAGAATTTATTACCAGTCAGCACCCTCGGCTATGGGGCCCAAAAGGGGGCGAAATCGAGCTTTGGGCAGTTATCCGCGCAGCTATGACGCCACTGTGGGTTGTAAGATGATCCAATGAACCCGAAACTCTACAGAATCCTAGACCAAGTAGTCACGTACTATCTCTGATGCCCAGGAATATCATTACCAGTCAGCACCCTCGGCTATGAGGCCCGAAACAGGGAAAAATCGATCTTTGAGCAGTTATCTGCTCAGTTATGACGCCACTGTGGGTTGGAGCATGTTCCAATGGACCCAAATCTCTACAAAACCTTAGATCGAGTGATTATGTGACATTGATGATGCCCAGAGAATTTATTACCAGTCAGCACCCTCGGCTATGGGGCCCAAACGAGGGCAAAATCGAGCTTTGGGCAGTTATCCGCGCAGTTATGACGCCACTGTGTGTTGTAAGATGATCCAATGAACCCGAAACTCTACAGAATCCTAGACCAAGTAGACACGTACTATCTCTGATGCCCAGAGAATTCATTACCAGTCAGCACCGTCGGCTATGGGGCCCGAAACAGGGCGAAATCGAGCTTTGAGCAGTTATCTGCTCAGTTATGAAGTCACTGTGGGTTGTGGCATGTTCCAATGGACCCGAATCTCTACAGAACCTTAGATCGAGTGATTATGTACCATTGATGATGCCCAGAGAATTTATTACCAGTCAGCAACCTCGGCTATGGGGCCCAAAAGAGGGCGAAATCGAGCTTGGGGCAGTTATCCGCGCAGTTATGACGCCACTGTGGGTTGTAAGATGATTTAATGGACCCGAAACTCTACAGAATCCTAGACCGAATAGTCACGTACTATCTCCGATGCCCAGAGAATTTATTACCAGTCAGCACCCTCGGCTATGAGGCCCGCAACAGGGAAATATCGAGCTTCGAGCAGTTATCTGCTCAGTTATGACGCCACTGTGGGTTGTAAGATGATCCAATGGACCCGAAACTCTACAGAATCCTAGACCAAGTGGTTATGTACAATTGATGATGCCGAAAGGATTTATTCCCAGTCAGTACCCTCGGCTATGGGGCCCAAAAGAGGGCAAAATCGAGCTTTGGGCAGTTATCCGCGCAGTTATTACGCCACTGTTGGTTGTAAGATGATCCAATGGACCCGAAACTCTGCAGAATCGTAGACCGAATAGTCACGTACTATCTCTGATGCTCAGTGAATTTATTACCAGTCAGAACCCTCGGCTATGAGGCCCGAAACAGGGCAAAATCGAGCTTTGGGCAGTTATCCGCGCAGTGATGACGCCACTGTGGGTTGTAAGATGATCCAATGGACCCGAAACTCTACAGAATCGTAGACCAAGTAGTCTCGTACTATCCCTGATGCCCAGAGGATTTATTACTAGTCAGCACCCTCGGCTATGAGGCCAGAAACAGGGAAAAATCGAGCTTTGAGCAGTTATCTGCTCAGTTATCACGCCACTGTGGGTTGAAGCATGTTCCAATGGAACCGAAACTCTACAGAATCTTAAACCAAGTAGTCATGTACTATCTCTGATGACCAGAGAATTTATTACCAGTCAGCACCCTCGGCTATGAGGCCCGGAACAGGGCGGAATCGAGCTTTGAGCACTTATCTGCGCAGTTATGACGCCACTGTGGGTTGAAGGATGTTCCAATGGACCCGAAACTCCACAGAACCCTAGATCAAGTAGTCACGTGATATCTCTGATGCCCAGAGATTTTATTACCTGTCAGCACCCTCGGCTATGAGGCCCGAAACAGGGAAAAATCGAGATTTGAGCAGTTATCTGCTCAGTTATCACGCAACTGTGGGTTGTAGCATGTCCCAATGGACCCGAATCTCTACAGAATCTTAGATCAAGTGGTCACGTATTATCTCTGATGCCCAGAGAATTCATTATCAGTCAGCACCCTCGGCTATGGGGCCCAAAAGAGGGCGAAATCGAGCTTCGGGCAGTTATCCGCGCAGTTATGACGCCACTGTGGGTTGTAAGATGATCCAGTGGACCCGAAACTCTACAGAATCTTAGACCAAGTAGTCACGTATTATCTCTGATGCCCAGAGAATTTATTACCAGTCAGCACCCTCGGCTATGGGGCCCGAACCAGGGCGGAATCGAGCTTTGAGCACTTATCTGCGCAGTTATGACGCCACTGTGGGTTGGAGGATGTTCCAATGGACCCGAAACTTCACAGAACCCTAGATCAAGTAGTGTCGTAATATCTCTGATGCCCAGAGAATCTATTACCAGTCAGCACCCTCGGCTATGAGGCCCGAAACAGGGAAATATCGAGCTTTCAGCAGTTATCTGCTCAGTTATGACGCCACTGTGGGTTCCAGCATGTTCCAATGGACCCAAATACTACAGAATATTAGATCAAGTGGTTATGTACCATTGATGATGCCCAGAGAATTTATTACCAGTCAGCACCCTCGGCTATGGGGCCCAAAAGAGGGCAAAATCGAGCTTTGGGCAGTTATCCGCGCAGTTATGACGCCACTGTGGGTTGAAGGATGTTCCAATGGACCCGAAACTCCACAGAACCCTAGATCAAGTAGTCACGTAATATCTCTGATGCCCAGAGATTTTATTACCAGTCAGCACCCTCGGCCATGAGGCCCGAAACAGGGAAACATCGAGCTTTGAGCAGTTATCTGCTCAGTTATCACCCCACTGTGGGTTGTAGCATGTTCCAATGGACCCGAATCTCTACAGAATCTTAGATCAAGTGGTCACGTATTATCTCTGATGCCCAGAGAATTCATTATCAGTCAGCACCCTCGGCTATGGGGCCCAAAAGAGGGCGAAATCGAGCTTCGGGCAGTTATCCGCGCAGTTATGACGCCACTGTGGGTTGTAAGATGATCCAGTGGACCCGAAACTCTACAGAATCTTAGACCAAGTAGTCACGTATTATCTCTGATGCCCAGAGAATTTATTACCAGTCAGCACCCTCGGCTATGGGGCCCGAACCAGGGCGGAATCGAGCTTTGAGCACTTATCTGCGCAGTTATGACGCCACTGTGGGTTGAAGGATGTTCCAATGGACCCGAAACTTCACAGAACCCTAGATCAAGTAGTGTCGTAATATCTCTGATGCCCAGAGAATCTATTACCAGTCAGCACCCTCGGCTATGAGGCCCGAAACAGGGAAATATCGAGCTTTCAGCAGTTATCTGCTCTGTTATGACGCCACTGTGGGTTCCAGCATGTTCCAATGGACCCGAATACTACAGAATATTAGATCAAGTGGTTATGTACCATTGATGATGCCCAGAGAATTTATTACCAGTCAGCACCCTCGGCTATGGGGCCCAAAAGAGGGCAAAATCGAGCTTTGGGCAGTTATCCGCGCAGTTATGACGCCACTGTGGGTTGAAGGATGTTCCAATGGACCCGAAACTCAAAGGAACCCTAGACCAAGTAGTCACGTAATATCTCTGATGCCCCGAGATTTTATTACCAGTCAGCACCCTCGGCCATGAGGCCCGAAACAGGGAAACATCGAGCTTTGAGCAGTTATGTGCTCAGTTATCACGCCACTGTGGGTTGTAGCATGTTCCAATGGACCCGAATCCCTACAGAATCTTAGATCAAGTGGTTATGTACCATTCATGATGCCCAGAGAATTTATTGTCAGTCAGCAACCTCGGCTATGGGGCCCAAAAGGGGGCGAAATCGAGCTCCGGGCAGTTATCCGCGCGGTTATGACGCCACTGTGGGTTGTAAGATGATCCAGTGGACCCGAAACTCTACAGAATCTGATATCAAGTGGTCACGTATTATCTCTGATGCCCAGAGAATTTATTACCAGTCAACACCCTCGGCTATGGGGCCCGAAACAGGGCGGATTCGAGCTTTGAGCACTTATCTGCGCAGTTATGACGCCACTGTGGGTTGAGGGATGTTCCAATGGACCCGAAACTTCACAGAACCCTAGATCGAGTAGTGTCGTAATATCTCTGCTGCCCAGAGAATTTATTACCAGTCAGCACCCTCGGCTATGAGGGCCGAAACAGGGAAAAATCGAGATTTGAGCAGTTATCTGCTCAGTTATCACGCCACTGTGGGTTGTAGCATGTCCCAATGGACCCGAATCTCTACAGAATCTTAGATCAAGTGGTCACGTATTATCTCTGATGCCCAGAGAATTTATTATCAGTCAGCACCCTCGGCTATGGGTCCCAAAAGGGGGCGGAATCGAGCTTCGGGCAGTTATCCGCGCAGTTATGACGCCACTGTGGGTTGTATGATGATCCAGTGGACCCGAAACTCTACAGAATCTTAGATCAAATAGTCACGTATTATCTCTGATGCCCAGAGAATTCATTACCAGTCAGCACCCTCGGCTATGGGGCCCAAAAGGGGGCGAAATCGAGCTTTGGGCAGTTATCCGCGCAGCTATGACGCCACTGTGGGTTGTAAGATGATCCAATGAACCCAAAACTCTACAGAATCCTAGACCAAGTAGTCACGTACTATTTCTGATGCCCAGGAATATTATTACAAGTCAGCACCCTCGGCTATGAGGCCCGAAACAGGGAAAAATCGATCTTTGAGCAGTTATCTGCTCAGTTATGACGCCACTGTGGGTTGGAGCATGTTCCAATGGACCCAAATCTCTACAAAACCTTAGATCAAGTGATTATGTGACATTGATGATGCCCAGAGAATTTATTACCAGTCAGCACCCTCGGCTATGGGGCCCAAAAGATGGCGAAATCGAGCTTGGGGCAGTTATCCGCGCAGTTATGACGCCACTGTGTGTTGTAAGATGATCCAATGGACCCGAAACTCTACAGAATCCTAGACCAAGTAGACACGTACTATCTCTGATGCCCAGAGAATTCATTACCAGTCAGCACCGTCGGCTATGGGGCCCGAAACAGGGCGAAATCGAGCTTTGAGCAGTTATCTGGTCAGTTATGAAGTCACTGTGGGTTGAAGCATGTTCCAATGGACCCGAAACTCCACAGAACCCTAGATCAAGTAGTCACGTAATATCTCTGATGCCCAGAGATTTTATTACCAGTCAGCACCCTCGGCTATGAGGCCCGAAACAGGGAAATATCGAGCTTTGAGCAGTTATCTGCTCAGTTATGACGCCACTGTGGGTTGTAAGATGATCCAATGGACCCGAAACTCTACAAAATCCTAGAGCAAGTGGTTATGTACAATTGATGATGCCGAAAGGATTTATTCCCAGTCAGTACCCTCGGCTATGGGGCCCAAAAGAGGGCAAAATCGAGCTTTGGGCAGTTATCCGCGCAGTTATTACGCCACTGTTGGTTGTAAGATGATCCAATGGACCCGAAACTCTGCAGAATCGTAGACCGAATAGTCACGTACTATCTCTGATGCTCAGTGAATTTATTACCAGTCAGCACCCTCGGCTATGAGGCCCGAAACAGGGCAAAATCGAGCTTTGGGCAGTTATCCGCGCAGTTATGACGCCACTGTGGGTTGTAAGATGATCCAATGGACCCGAAACTCTACAGAATCGTAGACCAAGTAGTCTCGTATTATCCCTGATGCCCAGAGGATTTATTACTAGTCAGCACCCTCGGCTATGAGGCCAGAAACAGGGAAAAATCGAGCTTTGAGCAGTTATCTGCTCAGTTATCACGCCACTGTGGGTTGAAGCATGTTCCAATGGAACCGAAACTCTACAGAATCTTAAACCAAGTAGTCACGTACTATCTCTGATGACCAGAGAATTTATTACCAGTCAGCACCCTCGGCTATGAGGCCCGAAAC
The DNA here is from genome assembly GCA_029851415.1 of Eretmocerus hayati. Taxonomy (NCBI): domain Eukaryota; kingdom Metazoa; phylum Arthropoda; class Insecta; order Hymenoptera; family Aphelinidae; genus Eretmocerus; species Eretmocerus hayati. The sequence continues at coordinate 50,018,874 of CM056744.1, forward strand.
AGGGCGGAATCGAGCTTTGAGCACTTATCTGCGCAGTTATGACGCCACTGTGGGTTGAAGCATGTTCCAATGGACCCGAAACTCCACAGAACCCTAGATCAAGTAGTCACGTAATATCTCTGATGCCCAGAGATTTTATTACCAGTCAGCACCCTCGGCTATGAGGCCCGAAACAGGGAAATATCGAGCTTTGAGCAGTTATCTGCTCAGTTATGACGCCACTGTGGGTTGTAAGATGATCCAATGGACCCGAAACTCTACAGAATCCTAGACCAAGTGGTTATGTACAATTGATGATGCCGAAAGGATTTATTCCCAGTCAGTACCCTCGGCTATGGGGCCCAAAAGAGGGCAAAATCGAGCTTTGGGCAGTTATCCGCGCAGTTATTACGCCACTGTTGGTTGTAAGATGATCCAATGGACCCGAAACTCTGCAGAATCCTAGACCAAGTAGACACGTACTATCTCTGATGCCCAGAGAATTCATTACCAGTCAGCACCGTCGGCTATGGGGCCCGAAACAGGGCGAAATCGAGCTTTGAGCAGTTATCTGGTCAGTTATGAAGTCACTGTGGGTTGAAGCATGTTCCAATGGACCCGAAACTCCACAGAACCCTAGATCAAGTAGTCACGTAATATCTCTGATGCCCAGAGATTTTATTACCAGTCAGCACCCTCGGCTATGAGGCCCGAAACAGGGAAATATCGAGCTTTGAGCAGTTATCTGCTCAGTTATGACGCCACTGTGGGTTGTAAGATGATCCAATGGACCCGAAACTCTACAAAATCCTAGAGCAAGTGGTTATGTACAATTGATGATGCCGAAAGGATTTATTCCCAGTCAGTACCCTCGGCTATGGGGCCCAAAAGAGGGCAAAATCGAGCTTTGGGCAGTTATCCGCGCAGCTATGACGCCACTGTGGGTTGTAAGATGATCCAATGGACCCGAAACTCTACAGAATCTTAGATCAAATAGTCACGTATTATCTCTGATGCCCAGAGAATTCATTACCAGTCAGCACCCTCGGCTATGGGGCCCAAAAGGGGGCGAAATCGAGCTTTGGGCAGTTATCCGCGCAGCTATGACGCCACTGTGGGTTGTAAGATGATCCAATGAACCCAAAACTCTACAGAATCCTAGACCGAGTAGTCACGTACTATTTCTGATGCCCAGGAATATTATTACAAGTCAGCACCCTCGGCTATGAGGCCCGAAACAGGGAAAAATCGATCTTTGAGCAGTTATCTGCTCAGTTATGACGCCACTGTGGGTTGGAGCATGTTCCAATGGACCCAAATCTCTACAAAACCTTAGATCAAGTGATTATGTGACATTGATGATGCCCAGAGAATTTATTACCAGTCAGCACCCTCGGCTATGGGGCCCAAAAGATGGCGAAATCGAGCTTGGGGCAGTTATCCGCGCAGTTATGACGCCACTGTGTGTTGTAAGATGATCCAATGGACCCGAAACTCTACAGAATCCTAGACCAAGTAGACACGTACTATCTCTGATGCCCAGAGAATTCATTACCAGTCAGCACCGTCGGCTATGGGGCCCGAAACAGGGCGAAATCGAGCTTTGAGCAGTTATCTGGTCAGTTATGAAGTCACTGTGGGTTGTGGCATGTTCCAATGGACCCGAATCTCTACAGAACCTTGGATCGAGTGATTATGTACCATTGATGATGCCCAGAGAATTTATTACCAGTCAGCACCCTCGGCTATGGGGCCCAAAAGAGGGCAAAATCGAGCTTTGGGCAGTTATCCGCGCAGTTATTACGCCACTGTTGGTTGTAAGATGATCCAATGGACCCGAAACTCTGCAGAATCGTAGACCGAATAGTCACGTACTATCTCTGATGCTCAGTGAATTTATTACCAGTCAGCATCCTCGGCTATGAGGCCCGAAACAGGGCAAAATCGAGCTTTGGGCAGTTATCCGCGCAGTTATGACGCCACTGTGGGTTGTGAGATGATCCAATGGACCCGAAACTCTACAGAATCGTAGACCAAGTAGTCTCGTACTATCCCTGATGCCCAGAGAATTTATTTCTAGTCAGCACCCTCGGCTATGAGGCCCGAAACAGGGAAAAATCGAGCTTTGAGCAGTTATCTGCTCCGTTATCACGCCACTGTGGGTTGAAGCATGTTCCAATGGAACCGAAACTCTACAGAATCTTAAACCAAGTAGTCACGTACTATCTCTGATGACCAGTGAATTTATTACCAGTCAGCACCCTCGACTATGGGGCCCGAAACAGGGCGGAATCGAATTTGAGCACTTATCTGCGCAGTTATGACGCCACTGTGGGTTGAAGGATGTTCCAATGGACCCGAAACTTCACAGAACCCTAGATCAAGTAGTGTCGTAATATCTCTGATGCCCAGAGAATCTATTACAAGTCAGCACCCTCGGCTATGAGGCCCGAAACAGGGAAATATCGAGCTTTCAGCAGTTATCTGCTCAGTTATGACGCCACTGTGGGTTGTAAGATGATCCAATGGACCCGAAACTCTGCAGAATCGTAGACCGAATAGTCACGTACTATCTCTGATGCTCAGTGAATTTATTACCAGTCAGCATCCTCGGCTATGAGGCTCGAAACAGGGAAAAATCGATCTTTGAGCAGTTATCTGCTCAGTTATGACGCCACTGTGGGTTGGAGCATGTTCCAATGGACCCAAATCTCTACAAAACCTTAGATCGAGTGATTATGTGACATTGATGATGCCCAGAGAATTTATTACCAGTCAGCACCCTCGGCTATGGGGCCCAAAAGAGGGCAAAATCGAGCTTTGGGCAGTTATCCGCGCAGTTATGACGCCACTGTGTGTTGTAAGATGATCCAATGAACCCGAAACTCTACAGAATCCTAGACCAAGTAGACACGTTCTATCTCTGATGCCCAGAGAATTCATTACCAGTCAGCACCGTCGGCTATGGGGCCCGAAACAGGGCGAAATCGAGCTTTGAGCAGTTATCTGCTCAGTTATGAAGTCACTAAGGGTTGTGGCATGTTCCAATGGACCCGAATCTCTACAGAACCTTAGATCGAGTGATTATGTACCATTGATGATGCCCAGAGAATTTATTACCAGTCAGCACCCTCGGCTATGGGGCCCAAAAGAGGGCGAAATCGAGCTTGGGGCAGTTATCCGCGCAGTTATGACGCCACTGTGGGTTGTAAGATGATTTAATGGACCCGAAACTCTACAGAATCCTAGACCGAATAGTCACGTACTATCTCCGATGCCCAGAGAATTTATTACCAGTCAGCACCCTCGGCTATGAGGCCCGAAACAGGGCAAAATCGAGCTTTGGGCAGTTATCCGCGCAGTTATGACGCCACTGTGGGTTGTAAGATGATCCAATGGACCCGAAACTCTACAGAATCGTAGACCAAGTAGTCTCGTATTATCCCTGATGCCCAGAGGATTTATTACTAGTCAGCACCCTCGGCTATGAGGCCAGAAACAGGGAAAAATCGAGCTTTGAGCAGTTATCTGCTCAGTTATCACGCCACTGTGGGTTGAAGCATGTTCCAATGGAACCGAAACTCTACAGAATCTTAAACCAAGTAGTCACGTACTATCTCTGATGACCAGAGAATTTATTACCAGTCAGCACCCTCGGCTATGAGGCCCGAAACAGGGCGGAATCGAGCTTTGAGCACTTATCTGCGCAGTTATGACGCCACTGTGGGTTGAAGCATGTTCCAATGGACCCGAAACTCCACAGAACCCTAGATCAAGTAGTCACGTAATATCTCTGATGCCCAGAGATTTTATTACCAGTCAGCACCCTCGGCTATGAGGCCCGAAACAGGGAAATATCGAGCTTTGAGCAGTTATCTGCTCAGTTATGACGCCACTGTGGGTTGTAAGATGATCCAATGGACCCGAAACTCTACAAAATCCTAGAGCAAGTGGTTATGTACAATTGATGATGCCGAAAGGATTTATTCCCAGTCAGTACCCTCGGCTATGGGGCCCAAAAGAGGGCAAAATCGAGCTTTGGGCAGTTATCCGCGCAGTTATTACGCCACTGTTGGTTGTAAGATGATCCAATGGACCCGAAACTCTGCAGAATCGTAGACCGAATAGTCACGTACTATCTCTGATGCTCAGTGAATTTATTACCAGTCAGCACCCTCGGCTATGAGGCCCGAAACAGGGCAAAATCGAGCTTTGGGCAGTTATCCGCGCAGTTATGACGCCACTGTGGGTTGTAAGATGATCCAATGGACCCGAAACTCTACAGAATCGTAGACCAAGTAGTCTCGTATTATCCCTGATGCCCAGAGGATTTATTACTAGTCAGCACCCTCGGCTATGAGGCCAGAAACAGGGAAAAATCGAGCTTTGAGCAGTTATCTGCTCAGTTATCACGCCACTGTGGGTTGAAGCATGTTCCAATGGAACCGAAACTCTACAGAATCTTAAACCAAGTAGTCACGTACTATCTCTGATGACCAGAGAATTTATTACCAGTCAGCACCCTCGGCTATGAGGCCCGAAACAGGGCGGAATCGAGCTTTGAGCACTTATCTGCGCAGTTATGACGCCACTGTGGGTTGAAGCATGTTCCAATGGACCCGAAACTCCACAGAACCCTAGATCAAGTAGTCACGTAATATCTCTGATGCCCAGAGATTTTATTACCAGTCAGCACCCTCGGCTATGAGGCCCGAAACAGGGAAATATCGAGCTTTGAGCAGTTATCTGCTCAGTTATGACGCCACTGTGGGTTGTAAGATGATCCAATGGACCCGAAACTCTACAGAATCCTAGACCAAGTGGTTATGTACAATTGATGATGCCGAAAGGATTTATTCCCAGTCAGTACCCTCGGCTATGGGGCCCAAAAGAGGGCAAAATCGAGCTTTGGGCAGTTATCCGCGCAGTTATTACGCCACTGTTGGTTGTAAGATGATCCAATGGACCCGAAACTCTGCAGAATCTTAAACCAAGTAGTCACGTACTATCTCTGATGACCAGAGAATTTATTACCAGTCAGCACCCTCGGCTATGAGGCCCGAAACAGGGAAAAATCGAGATTTGAGCACTTATCTGCGCAGTTATGACGCCACTGTGGGTTGAAGGATGTTCCAATGGACCCGAAACTCCACAGAACCCTAGATCAAGTAGTCACGTAATATCTCTGATGCCCAGAGATTTTATTACCAGTCAGCACCCTCGGCTATGAGGCCCGAAACAGGGAAAAATCGAGATTTGAGCAGTTATCTGCTCAGTTATCACGCAACTGTGGGTTGTAGCATGTCCCAATGGACCCGAATCTCTACAGAATCTTAGATCAAGTGGTCACGTATTATCTCTGATGCCCAGAGAATTCATTATCAGTCAGCACCCTCGGCTATGGGGCCCAAAAGAGGGCGAAATCGAGCTTTGGGCAGTTATCCGCGCAGTTATGACGCCACTGTGGGTTGTAAGATGATCCAATGGAACCGAATCTTCACAGAATCCTAGACCAAGTAGTCACGTACTATCTTTGATGCCCAGAGAATTTATTACCAGTCAGCACCCTCGGCTATGGGGCCCAAAAGGGGGCGAAATCGAGCTTTGGGCAGTTATCCGCGCAGCTATGACGCCACTGTGGGTTGTGAGATGATCCAATGAACCCGAAACTCTACAGAATCCTAGACCAAGTAGTCACGTACTATCTCTGATGCCCAGGAATATTATTACCAGTCAGCACCCTCGGCTATGAGGCCCGAAACAGGGAAAAATCGATCTTTGAGCAGTTATCTGCTCAGTTATGACGCCACTGTGGGTTGGAGCATGTTCCAATGGACCCAAATCTCTACAAAACCTTAGATCGAGTGATTATGTGACATTGATGATGCCCAGAGAATTTATTACCAGTCAGCACCCTCGGCTATGGGGCCCAAAAGAGGGCAAAATCGAGCTTTGGGCAGTTATCCGCGCAGTTATGACGCCACTGTGTGTTGTAAGATGATCCAATGAACCCGAAACTCTACAGAATCCTAGACCAAGTAGACACGTACTATCTCTGATGCCCAGAGAATTCATTACCAGTCAGCACCGTCGGCTATGGGGCCCGAAACAGGGCGAAATCGAGCTTTGAGCAGTTATCTGCTCAGTTATGAAGTCACTGTGGGTTGTGGCATGTTCCAATGGACCCGAATCTCTACAGAACCTTAGATCGAGTGATTATGTACCATTGATGATGCCCAGAGAAATTATTACCAGTCAGCACCCTCGGCTATGGGGCCCAAAAGAGGGCGAAATCGAGCTTGGGGCAGTTATCCGCGCAGTTATGACGCCACTGTGGGTTGTAAGATGATTTAATGGACCCGAAACTCTACAGAATCCTAGACCGAATAGTCACGTACTATCTCCGATGCCCAGAGAATTTATTACCAGTCAGCACCCTCGGCTATGAGGCCCGCAACAGGGAAATATCGAGCTTCGAGCAGTTATCTGCTCAGTTATGACGCCACTGTGGGTTGTAAGATGATCCAATGGACCCGAAACTCTACAGAATCCTAGACCAAGTGGTTATGTACAATTGATGATGCCGAAAGGATTTATTCCCAGTCAGTACCCTCGGCTATGGGGCCCAAAAGAGGGCAAAATCGAGCTTTGGGCAGTTATCCGCGCAGTTATTACGCCACTGTTGGTTGTAAGATGATCCAATGGACCCGAAACTCTGCAGAATTGTAGACCGAATAGTCACGTACTATCTCTGATGCTCAGTGAATTTATTACCAGTCAGCACCCTCGGCTATGAGGCCCGAAACAGGGCAAAATCGAGCTTTGGGCAGTTATCCGCGCAGTGATGACGCCACTGTGGGTTGTAAGATGATCCAATGGACCCGAAACTCTACAGAATCGTAGACCAAGTAGTCTCGTACTATCCCTGATGCCCAGAGGATTTATTACTAGTCAGCACCCTCGGCTATGAGGCCAGAAACAGGGAAAAATCGAGCTTTGAGCAGTTATCTGCTCAGTTATCACGCCACTGTGGGTTGAAGCATGTTCCAATGGAACCGAAACTCTACAGAATCTTAAACCAAGTAGTCACGTACTATCTCTGATGACCAGAGAATTTATTACCAGTCAGCACCCTCGGCTATGAGGCCCGAAACAGGGCGGAATCGAGCTTTGAGCACTTATCTGCGCAGTTATGACGCCACTGTGGGTTGAAGGATGTTCCAATGGACCCGAAACTCCACAGAACCCTAGATCAAGTAGTCACGTGATATCTCTGATGCCCAGAGATTTTATTACCTGTCAGCACCCTCGGCTATGAGGCCCGAAACAGGGAAAAATCGAGATTTGAGCAGTTATCTGCTCAGTTATCACGCAACTGTGGGTTGTAGCATGTCCCAATGGACCCGAATCTCTACAGAATCTTAGATCAAGTGGTCACGTATTATCTCTGATGCCCAGAGAATTCATTATCAGTCAGCACCCTCGGCTATGGGGCCCAAAAGAGGGCGAAATCGAGCTTCGGGCAGTTATCCGCGCAGTTATGACGCCACTGTGGGTTGTAAGATGATCCAGTGGACCCGAAACTCTACAGAATCTTAGACCAAGTAGTCACGTATCATCTCTGATGCCCAGAGAATTTATTACCAGTCAGCACCCTCGGCTATGGGGCCCGAACCAGGGCGGAATCGAGCTTTGAGCACTTATCTGCGCAGTTATGACGCCACTGTGGGTTGAAGGATGTTCCAATGGACCCGAAACTTCAGAGAACCCTAGATCAAGTAGTGTCGTAATATCTCTGATGCCCAGAGAATCTATTACCAGTCAGCACCCTCGGCTATGAGGCCCGAAACAGGGAAATATCGAGCTTTCAGCAGTTATCTGCTCAGTTATGACGCCACTGTGGGTTCCAGCATGTTCCAATGGACCCGAATACTACAGAATATTAGATCAAGTGGTTATGTCCCATTGATGATGCCCAGAGAATTTATTACCAGTCAGCACCCTCGGCTATGGGGCCCAAAAGAGGGCAAAATCGAGCTTTGGGCAGTTATCCGCGCAGTTATGACGCCACTGTGGGTTGAAGGATGTTCCAATGGACCCGAAACTCCACAGAACCCTAGATCAAGTAGTCACGTAATATCTCTGATGCCCAGAGATTTTATTACCAGTCAGCACCCTCGGCCATGAGGCCCGAAACAGGGAAACATCGAGCTTTGAGCAGTTATCTGCTCAGTTATCACGCCACTGTGGGTTGTAGCATGTTCCAATGGACCCGAATCTCTACAGAATCTTAGATCAAGTGGTCACGTATTATCTCTGATGCCCAGAGAATTCATTATCAGTCAGCACCCTCGGCTATGGGGCCCAAAAGAGGGCGAAATCGAGCTTCGGGCAGTTATCCGCGCAGTTATGACGCCACTGTGGGTGGTAAGATGATCCAGTGGACCCGAAACTCTACAGAATCTTAGACCAAGTAGTCACGTATTATCTCTGATGCCCAGAGAATTTATTACCAGTCAGCACCCTCGGCTATGGGGCCCGAACCAGGGCGGAATCGAGCTTTGAGCAATTATCTGCGCAGTTATGACGCCACTGTGGGTTGAAGGATGTTCCAATGGACCCGAAACTTCACAGAACCCTTGATCAAGTAGTGTCGTAATATCTCTGATGCCCAGAGAATCTATTACCAGTCAGCACCCTCGGCTATGAGGCCCGAAACAGGGCAAAATCGAGCTTTCGGCAGTTATCCGCGCAGTTATGACGCCACTGTGGATGTAAGATGATCCAATGGACCCGAAACTCTACAGAATCGTAGACCAAGTAGTCTCGTACTATCCCTGATGCCCAGAGGATTTATTACTAGTCAGCACCCTCGGCTATGAGGCCAGAAACAGGGAAAAATCGAGCTTTGAGCAGTTATCTGCTCAGTTATCACGCCACTGTGGGTTGAAGCATGTTCCAATGGAACCGAAACTCTACAGAATCTTGAACCAAGTAGTCACGTACTATCTCTGATGACCAGAGAATTTATTACCAGTCAGCACCCTCGGCTATGAGGCCCGAAACAGGGCGGAATCGAGCTTTGAGCACTTATCTGCGCAGTTATGACGCCACTGTGGGTTGAAGGATGTTCCAATGGATCCGAAACTCCACAGAACCCTAGATCAAGTAGTCACGTAATATCTCTGATGCCCAGAGATTTTATTACCAATCAGCACCCTCGGCTATGAGGCCCGAAACAGGGAAAAATCGAGATTTGATCAGTTATCTGCTCAGTTATCACGCAACTGTGGGTTGTAGCATGTCCCAATGGACCCGAATCTCTACAGAATCTTAGATCAAGTGGTCACGTATTATCTCTGATGCCCAGAGAATTCATTATCAGTCAGCACCCTCGGCTATGGGGCCCAAAAGAGGGTGAAATCGAGCTTTGGGCAGTTATCCGCGCAGTTATGACGCCACTGTGGGTTGTAAGATGATCCAATGGAACCGAAACTTCACAGAATCCTAGACCAAGTAGTCACGTACTATCTTTGATTCCCAGAGAATTTATTACCAGTCAGCACCCTCGGCTATGGGGCCCAAAAGGGGGCGAAATCGAGCTTTGGGCAGTTATCCGCGCAGCTATGACGCCACTGTGGGTTGTAAGATGATCCAATGAACCCGAAACTCTACAGAATCCTAGACCAAGTAGTCACGTACTATCTCTGATGCCCAGGAATATTATTACCAGTCAGCACCCTCGGCTATGAGGCCCGAAACAGGGAAAAATCGATCTTTGAGCAGTTATCTGCTCAGTTATGACGCCACTGTGGGTTGGAGCATGTTCCAATGGACCCAAATCTCTACAAAACCTTAGATCGAGTGATTATGTGACATTGATGATGCCCAGAGAATTTATTACCAGTCAGCACCCTCGGCTATGGGGCCCAAAAGAGGGCAAAATCGAGCTTTGGGCAGTTATCCGCGCAGTTATGACGCCACTGTGTGTTGTAAGATGATCCAATGAACCCGAAACTCTACAGAATCCTAGACCAAGTAGACACGTACTATCTCTGATGCCCAGAGAATTCATTACCAGTCAGCACCGTCGGCTATGGGGCCCGAAACAGGGCGAAATCGAGCTTTGAGCAGTTATCTGCTCAGTTATGAAGTCACTGTGGGTTGTGGCATGTTCCAATGGACCCGAATCTCTACAGAACCTTAGATCGAGTGATCATGTACCATTGATAATGCCCAGAGAATTTATTACCAGTCAGCACCCTCGGCTATGGGGCCCAAAAGAGGGCGAAATCGAGCTTGGGGCAGTTATCCGCGCAGTTATGACGCCACTGTGGGTTGTAAGATGATTTAATGGACCCGAAACTCTACAGAATCCTAGACCGAATAGTCACGTACTATCTCCGATGCCCAGAGAATCTATTACCAGTCAGCACCCTCGGCTATGAGGCCCGCAACAGGGAAATATCGAGCTTTGAGCAGTTATCTGCTCAGTTATGACGCCACTGTGGGTTGTAAGATGATCCAATGGACCCGAAACTCTACAGAATCCTAGACCAAGTGGTTATGTACAATTGATGATGCCGAAAGGATTTATTCCCAGTCAGTACCCTCGGCTATGGGGCCCAAAAGAGGGCAAAATCGAGCTTTGGGCAGTTATCCGCGCAGTTATTACGCCACTGTTGGTTGTAAGATGATCCAATGGACCCGAAACTCTGCAGAATCGTAGACCGAATAGTCACGTACTATCTCTGATGCTCAGTGAATTTATTACCAGTCAGCACCCTCGGCTATGAGGCCCGAAACAGGGCAAAATCGAGCTTTGGGCAGTTATCCGCGCAGTTATGACGCCACTGTGGGTTGTAAGATGATCCAATGGACCCGAAACTCTACAGAATCGTAGACCAAGTAGTCTCGTACTATCCCTGATGCCCAGAGGATTTATTACTAGTCAGCACCCTCGGCTAACAGGCCAGAAACAGGGAAAAATCGAGCTTTGAGCAGTTATCTGCTCAGTTATCACGCCACTGTGGGTTGAAGCATGTTCCAATGGAACCGAAACTCTACAGAATCTTAAACCAAGTAGTCACGTACTATCTCTGATGACCAGAGAATTTATTACCAGTCAGCACCCTCGGCTATGAGGCCCGAAACAGGGCGGAATCGAGCTTTGAGCACTTATCTGCGCAGTTATGACGCCACTGTGGGTTGAAGGATGTTCCAATGGACCCGAAACTCCACAGAACCCTAGATCAAGTAGTCACGTAATATCTCTGATGCCCAGAGATTTTATTACCAGTCAGCACCCTCGGCTATGAGGCCCGAAACAGGGAAATATCGAGCTTTGAGCAGTTATCTGCTCAGTTATGACGCCACTGTGGGTTGTAAGATGATCCAATGGACCCGAAACTCTACAGAATCCTAGACCAAGTGGTTATGTACAATTGATGATGCCGAAAGGATTTATTCCCAGTCAGTACCCTCGGCTATGGGGCCCAAAAGAGGGCAAAATCGAGCTTTGGGCAGTTATCCGCGCAGTTATTACGCCACTGTTGGTTGTAAGATGATCCAATGGACCCGAAACTCTGCAGAATCTTAAACCAAGTAGTCACGTACTATCTCTGATGACCAGAGAATTTATTACCAGTCAGCACCCTCGGCTATGAGGACCGAAACAGGGAAAAATCGAGATTTGAGCACTTATCTGCGCAGTTATGACGCCACTGTGGGTTGAAGGATGTTCCAATGGACCCGAAACTCCACAGAACCCTAGATCAAGTAGTCACGTAATATCTCTGATGCCCAGAGATTTTATTACCAGTCAGCACCCTCGGCTATGAGGCCCGAAACAGGGAAAAATCGAGATTTGAGCAGTTATCTGCTCAGTTATCACGCAACTGTGGGTTGTAGCATGTCCCAATGGACCCGAATCTCTACAGAATCTTAGATCAAGTGGTCACGTATTATCTCTGATGCCCAGAGAATTCATTATCAGTCAGCACCCTCGGCTATGGGGCCCAAAAGAGGGCGAAATCGAGCTTTGGGCAGTTATCCGCGCAGTTATGACGCCACTGTGGGTTGTAAGATGATCCAATGGAACCGAAACTTCACACAATCCTAGACCAAGTAGTCACGTACTATCTTTGATGCCCAGAGAATTTATTACCAGTCAGCACCCTCGGCTATGGGGCCCAAAAGGGGGCGAAATCGAGCTTTGGGCAGTTATCCGCGCAGCTATGACGCCACTGTGGGTTGTAAGATGATCCAATGAACCCGAAACTCTACAGAATCCTAGACCAAGTAATCACGTACTATCTCTGATGCCCAGGAATATTATTACCAGTCAGCACCCTCGGCTATGAGGCCCGAAACAGGGAAAAATCGATCTTTGAGCAGTTATCTGCTCAGTTATGACGCCACTGTGGGTTGGAGCATGTTCCAATGGACCCAAATCTCTACAAAACCTTAGATCGAGTGATTATGTGACATTGATGATGCCCAGAGAATTTATTACCAGTCAGCACCCTCGGCTATGGGGCCCAAAAGAGGGCAAAATCGAGCTTTGGGCAGTTATCCGCGCAGTTATGACGCCACTGTGTGTTGTAAGATGATCCAATGAACCCGAAACTCTACAGAATCCTAGACCAAGTAGACACGTACTATCTGTGATGCCCAGAGAATTCATTACCAGTCAGCACCGTCGGCTATGGGGCCCGAAACAGGGCGAAATCGAGCTTTGAGCAGTTATCTGCTCAGTTATGAAGTCACTGTGGGTTGTGGCATGTTCCAATGGACCCGAATCTCTACAGAACCTTAGATCGAGTGATTATGTACCATTGATGATAACCAGAGAATTTATTACCAGTCAGCACCCTCGGCTATGGGGCCCAAAAGAGGGCGAAATCGAGCTTGGGGCAGTTATCCGCGCAGTTATGACGCCACTGTGGGTTGTAAGATGATTTAATGGACCCGAAACTCTACAGAATCCTAGACCGAATAGTCACGTACTATCTCCGATGCCCAGAGAATTTATTACCAGTCAGCACCCTCGGCTATGAGGCCCGCAACAGGGAAATATCGAGCTTCGAGCAGTTATCTGCTCAGTTATGACGCCACTGTGGGTTGTAAGATGATCCAATGGACCCGAAACTCTACAGAATCCTAGACCAAGTGGTTATGTACAATTGATGATGCCGAAAGGATTTATTCCCAGTCAGTACCCTCGGCTATGGGGCCCAAAAGAGGGCAAAATCGAGCTTTGGGCAGTTATCCGCGCAGTTATTACGCCACTGTTGGTTGTAAGATGATCCAATGGACCCGAAACTCTGCAGAATCGTAGACCGAATAGTCACGTACTATCTCTGATGCTCAGTGAATTTATTACCAGTCAGAACCCTCGGCTATGAGGCCCGAAACAGGGCAAAATCGAGCTTTGGGCAGTTATCCGCGCAGTGATCACGCCACTGTGGGTTGTAAGATGATCCAATGGACCCGAAACTCTACAGAATCGTAGACCAAGTAGTCTCGTACTATCCCTGATGCCCAGAGGATTTATTACTAGTCAGCACCCTCGGCTATGAGGCCAGAAACAGGGAAAAATCGAGCTTTGAGCAGTTATCTGCTCAGTTATCACGCCACTGTGGGTTGAAGCATGTTCCAATGGAACCGAAACTCTACAGAATCTTAAACCAAGTAGTCACGTACTATCTCTGATGACCAGAGAATTTATTACCAGTCAGCACCCTCGGCTATGAGGCCCGAAACAGGGCGGAATCGAGCTTTGAGCACTTATCTGCGCAGTTATGACGCCACTGTGGGTTGAAGGATGTTCCAATGGACCCGAAACTCCACAGAACCCTAGATCAAGTAGTCACGTGATATCTCTGATGCCCAGAGATTTTATTACCTGTCAGCACCCTCGGCTATGAGGCCCGAAACAGGGAAAAATCGAGATTTGAGCAGTTATCTGCTCAGTTATCACGCAACTGTGGGTTGTAGCATGTCCCAATGGACCCGAATCTCTACAGAATCTTAGATCAAGTGGTCACGTATTATCTCTGATGCCCAGAGAATTCATTATCAGTCAGCACCCTCGGCTATGGGGCCCAAAAGAGGGCGAAATCGAGCTTCGGGCAGTTATCCGCGCAGTTATGACGCCACTGTGGGTTGTAAGATGATCCAGTGGACCCGAAACTCTACAGAATCTTAGACCAAGTAGTCACGTATTATCTCTGATGCCCAGAGAATTTATTACCAGTCAGCACCCTCGGCTATGGGGCCCGAACCAGGGCGGAATCGAGCTTTGAGCACTTATCTGCGCAGTTATGACGCCACTGTGGGTTGGAGGATGTTCCAATGGACCCGAAACTTCACAGAACCCTAGATCAAGTAGTGTCGTAATATCTCTGATGCCCAGAGAATCTATTACCAGTCAGCACCCTCGGCTATGAGGCCCGAAACAGGGAAATATCGAGCTTTCAGCAGTTATCTGCTCAGTTATGACGCCACTGTGGGTTCCAGCATGTTCCAATGGACCCGAATACTACAGAATATTAGATCAAGTGGTTATGTACCATTGATGATCCCGAGGAATTTATTACCAGTCAGCACCCTCGGCTATGGGGCCCAAAAGAGGGCAAAATCGAGCTTTGGGCAGTTATCCGCGCAGTTATGACGCCACTGTGGGTTGAAGGATGTTCCAATGGACCCGAAACTCCACAGAACCCTAGATCAAGTAGTCACGTAATATCTCTGATGCCCAGAGATTTTATTACCAGTCAGCACCCTCGGCCATGAGGCCCGAAACAGGGAAACATCGAGCTTTGAGCAGTTATCTGCTCAGTTATCACCCCACTGTGGGTTGTAGCATGTTCCAATGGACCCGAATCTCTACAGAATCTTAGATCAGGTGGTCACGTATTATCTCTGATGCCCAGAGAATTCATTATCAGTCAGCACCCTCGGCTATGGGGCCCAAAAGAGGGCGAAATCGAGCTTCGGGCAGTTATCCGCGCAGTTATGACGCCAATGTGGGTTGTAAGATGATCCAGTGGACCCGAAACTCTACAGAATCTTAGACCAAGTAGTCACGTATTATCTCTGATGCCCAGAGAATTTATTACCAGTCAGCACCCTCGGCTATGGGGCCCGAACCAGGGCGGAATCGAGCTTTGAGCACTTATCTGCGCAGTTATGACGCCACTGTGGGTTGAAGGATGTTCCAATGGACCCGAAACTTCACAGAACCCTAGATCAAGTAGTGTCGTAATATCTCTGATGCCCAGAGAATCTATTACCAGTCAGCACCCTCGGCTATGAGGCCCGAAACAGGGAAATATCGAGCTTTCAGCAGTTATCTGCTCTGTTATGACGCCACTGTGGGTTCCAGCATGTTCCAATGGACCCGAATACTACAGAATATTAGATCAAGTGGTTATGTACCATTGATGATGCCCAGAGAATTTATTACCAGTCAGCACCCTCGGCTATGGGGCCCAAAAGAGGGCAAAATCGAGCTTTGGGCAGTTATCCGCGCAGTTATGACGCCACTGTGGGTTGAAGGATGTTCCAATGGACCCGAAACTCAAAGGAACCCTAGATCAAGTAGTCACGTAATATCTCTGATGCCCCGAGATTTTATTACCAGTCAGCACCCTCGGCCATGAGGCCCGAAACAGGGAAACATCGAGCTTTGAGCAGTTATGTGCTCAGTTATCACGCCACTGTGGGTTGTAGCATGTTCCAATGGACCCGAATCCCTACAGAATCTTAGATCAAGTGGTTATGTACCATTCATGATGCCCAGAGAATTTATTGTCAGTCAGCGACCTCGGCTATGGGGCCCAAAAGGGGGCGAAATCGAGCTCCGGGCAGTTATCCGCGCGGTTATGACGCCACTGTGGGTTGTAAGATGATCCAGTGGACCCGAAACTCTACAGAATCTGATATCAAGTGGTCACGTATTATCTCTGATGCCCAGAGAATTTATTACCAGTCAACACCCTCGGCTATGGGGCCCGAAACAGGGCGGATTCGAGCTTTGAGCACTTATCTGCGCAGTTATGACGCCACTGTGGGTTGAGGGATGTTCCAATGGACCCGAAACTTCACAGAACCCTAGATCGAGTAGTGTCGTAATATCTCTGCTGCCCAGAGAATTTATTACCAGTCAGCACCCTCGGCTATGAGGGCCGAAACAGGGAAAAATCGAGATTTGAGCAGTTATCTGCTCAGTTATCACGCCACTGTGGGTTGTAGCATGTCCCAATGGACCCGAATCTCTACAGAATCTTAGATCAAGTGGTCACGTATTATCTCTGATGCCCAGAGAATTTATTATCAGTCAGCACCCTCGGCTATGGGTCCCAAAAGGGGGCGAAATCGAGCTTCGGGCAGTTATCCGCGCAGTTATGACGCCACTGTGGGTTGTATGATGATCCAGTGGACCCGAAACTCTACAGAATCTTAGATCAAATAGTCACGTATTATCTCTGATGCCCAGAGAATTCATTACCAGTCAGCACCCTCGGCTATGGGGCCCAAAAGGGGGCGAAATCGAGCTTTGGGCAGTTATCCGCGCAGCTATGACGCCACTGTGGGTTGTAAGATGATCCAATGAACCCAAAACTCTACAGAATCCTAGACCAAGTAGTCACGTACTATTTCTGATGCCCAGGAATATTATTACAAGTCAGCACCCTCGGCTATGAGGCCCGAAACAGGGAAAAATCGATCTTTGAGCAGTTATCTGCTCAGTTATGACGCCACTGTGGGTTGGAGCATGTTCCAATGGACCCAAATCTTTACAAAACCTTAGATCGAGTGATTATGTGACATTGATGATGCCCAGAGAATTTATTACCAGTCAGCACCCTCGGCTATGGGGCCCAAAAGATGGCGAAATCGAGCTTGGGGCAGTTATCCGCGCAGTTATGACGCCACTGTGTGTTGTAAGATGATCCAATGGACCCGAAACTCTACAGAATCCTAGACCAAGTAGACACGTACTATCTCTGATGCCCAGAGAATTCATTACCAGTCAGCACCGTCGGCTATGGGGCCCGAAACAGGGCGAAATCGAGCTTTGAGCAGTTATCTGGTCAGTTATGAAGTCACTGTGGGTTGTGGCATGTTCCAATGGACCCGAATCTCTACAGAACCTTGGATCGAGTGATTATGTACCATTGATGATGCCCAGAGAATTTATTACCAGTCAGCACCCTCGGCTATGGGGCCCAAAAGAGGGCGAAATCGAGCTTGGGGCAGTTATCCGCGCAGTTATGACGCCACTGTGGGTTGTAAGATGATTTAATGGACCCGAAACTCTACAGAATCCTAGACCGAATAGTCACGTACTATCTCCGATGCCCAGAGAATTTATTACCAGTTAGCACCCTCGGCTATGAGGCCCGCAACAGGGAAATATCGAGCTTTGAGCAGTTATCTGCTCAGTTATGACGCCACTGTGGGTTGTAAGATGATCCAATGGACCCGAAACTCTACAGAATCCTAGACCAAGTGGTTATGTACCATTGATGATGCCCAAAGGATTTATTCCCAGTCAGTACCCTCGGCTATGGGGCCCAAAAGAGGGCAAAATCGAGCTTTGGGCAGTTATCCGCGCAGTCATTACGCCACTGTTGGTTGTAAGATGATCCAATGGACCCGAAACTCTGCAGAATCGTAGACCGAATAGTCACGTACTATCTCTGATGCTCAGTGAATTTTTTACCAGTCAGCATCCTCGGCTATGAGGCCCGAAACAGGGCAAAATCGAGCTTTGGGCAGTTATCCGCGCAGTTATGACGCCACTGTGGGTTGTGAGATGATCCAATGGACCCGAAACTCTACAGAATCGTAGACCAAGTAGTCTCGTACTATCCCTGATGCCCAGAGAATTTATTACTAGTCAGCACCCTCGGCTATGAGGCCCGAAACAGGGAAAAATCGAGCTTTGAGCAGTTATCTGCTCAGTTATCACGCCACTGTGGGTTGAAGCATGTTCCAATGGAACCGAAACTCTACAGAATCTTAAACCAAGTAGTCACGTACTATCTCTGATGACCAGAGAATTTATTACCAGTCAGCACCCTCGGCTATGAGGCCCGAAACAGGGAAATATCGAGCTTTCAGCAGTAATCTGCTCAGTTATGACGCCACTGTGGGTTCGAGCATGTTCCAATGGACCCGAATACTACAGAATATTAGATCAAGTGGTTATGTACCATTGATGATGCCCAGAGAATTTATTACCAGTCAGCACCCTCGGCTATGGGGCCCAAAAGAGGGCAAAATCGAGCTTTGGGCAGTTATCCGCGCAGTTATGACGCCACTGTGGGTTGAAGGATGTTCGAATGGACCCGAAACTCCACAGAACCCTAGATCAAGTAGTCACGTAATATCTCTGATGCCCAGAGATTTTATTACCAGTCAGCACCCTCGGCTATGAGGCCCGAAACAGGGAAACATCGAGCTTTGAGCAGTTATCTGCTCAGTTATCACGCCACTGTGGGTTGTACCATGTTCCAATGGACCCGAATCTCTACAGAATCTTAGATCAAGTGGTTATGTACCATTCATGATGCCCAGAGAATTTATTGTCAGTCAGCAACCTCGGCTATGGGGCCCAAAGGGGGGCGAAATCGAGCTCCGGGCAGTTATCCGCGCAGTTATGACGCCACTGTGGGTTGTAAGATGATCCAGTGGACCCGAAACTCTACAGAATCTGATATCAAGTGGTCACCTATTATCTCTGATGCCCAGAGAATTTATTAACCAGTCAGCACCCTCGGCTATGGGGCCCGAAACAGGGCGGAATCGAGCTTTGAGCACTTATCTGCGCAGTTATGACGCCACTGTGGGTTGAAGGATGTTCCAATGGACCCGAAACTTCACAGAACCCTAGATCGAGTAGTGTCGTAATATCTCTGCTGCCCAGAGAATTTATTACCAGTCAGCACCCTCGGCTATGAGGGCCGAAACAGGGAAAAATCGAGATTTGAGCAGTTATCTGCTCAGTTATCACGCCACTGTGGGTTGTAGCATGTCCCAATGGACCCGAATCTCTACAGAATCTTAGATCAAGTGGTCACGTATTATCTCTGATGCCCAGAGAATTTATTATCAGTCAGCACCCTCGGCTATGGGGCCCAAAAGGGGGCGAAATCGAGCTTCGGGCAGTTATCCGCGCAGTTATGACGCCACTGTGGGTTGTAAGATGATCCAGTGGACCCGAATCTCTACAGAATCTTAGACCAAGTAGTCACGTATTATCTCTGATGCCCAGAGAATTTATTACCAGTCAGCACCCTCGACTATGGGGCCCGAAACAGGGCGGAATCGAGCTTTGAGCACTTATCTGCGCAGTTATGACGCCACTGTGGGTTGAAGGATGTTCCAATGGACCCGAAACTTCACAGAACCCTAGATCAAGTAGTGTCGTAATATCTCTGATGCCCAGAGAATCTATTACCAGTCAGCACCCTCGGCTATGAGGCCCGAAACAGAGGAAATATCGAGCTTTCAGCAGTTATCTGCTCAGTTATGACGCCACTGTGGGTTCCAGCATGTTCCAATGGACCCGAATACTACAGAATATTAGATCAAGTGGTTATGTTCCATTGATGATGCCCAGAGAATTTATTACCAGTCAGCACCCTCGGCTATGGGGCCCAAAAGAGGGCAAAATCGAGCTTTGGGCAGTTATCCGCGCAGTTATGATGCCACTGTGGGTTGAAGGATGTTCCAATGGACCCGAAACTCCACAGAACCCTAGATCAAGTAGCCACGTAATATCTCTGATGCCCAGAGATTTTATTACCAGTCAGCACCCTCGGCCATGAGGCCCGAAACAGGGAAACATCGAGCTTTGAGCAGTTATCTGCTCAGTTATCACGCCACTGTGGGTTGTACCATGTTCCAATGGACCCGAATCTCTACAGAATCTTAGATCAAGTGGTCACGTATTATCTCTGATGCCCAGAGAATTTATTATCAGTCAGCACCCTCGGCTATGGGGCCCAAAAGGGGGCGAAATCGAGCTTCGGGCAGTTATCCGCGCAGTTATGACGCCACTGTGGGTTGTAAGATGATCCAGTGGACCCGAATCTCTACAGAATCTTAGACCAAGTAGTCACGTATTATCTCTGATGCCCAGAGAATTTATTACCAGTCAGCACCCTCGACTATGGGGCCCGAAACAGGGCGGAATCGAGCTTTGAGCACTTATCTGCGCAGTTATGACGCCACTGTGGGTTGAAGGATGTTCCAATGGACCCGAAACTTCACAGAACCCTAGATCAAGTAGTGTCGTAATATCTCTGATGCCCAGAGAATCTATTACCAGTCAGCACCCTCGGCTATGAGGCCCGAAACAGAGGAAATATCGAGCTTTCAGCAGTTATCTGCTCAGTTATGACGCCACTGTGGGTTCCAGCATGTTCCAATGGACCCGAATACTACAGAATATTAGATCAAGTGGTTATGTTCCATTGATGATGCCCAGAGAATTTATTACCAGTCAGCACCCTCGGCTATGGGGCCCAAAAGAGGGCAAAATCGAGCTTTGGGCAGTTATCCGCGCAGTTATGATGCCACTGTGGGTTGAAGGATGTTCCAATGGACCCGAAACTCCACAGAACCCTAGATCAAGTAGCCACGTAATATCTCTGATGCCCAGAGATTTTATTACCAGTCAGCACCCTCGGCCATGAGGCCCGAAACAGGGAAACATCGAGCTTTGAGCAGTTATCTGCTCAGTTATCACGCCACTGTGGGTTGTACCATGTTCCAATGGACCCGAATCTCTACAGAATCTTAGATCAAGTGGTCACGTATTATCTCTGATGCCCAGAGAATTTATTATCAGTCAGCACCCTCGGCTATGGGGCCCAAAAGGGGGCGAAATCGAGCTTCGGGCAGTTATCCGCGCAGTTATGACGCCACTGTGGGTTGTAAGATGATCCAGTGGACCCGAATCTCTACAGAATCTTAGACCAAGTAGTCACGTATTATCTCTGATGCCCAGAGAATTTATTACCAGTCAGCACCCTCGACTATGGGGCCCGAAACAGGGCGGAATCGAGCTTTGAGCACTTATCTGCGCAGTTATGACGCCACTGTGGGTTGAAGGATGTTCCAATGGACCCGAAACTTCACAGAACCCTAGATCAAGTAGTGTCGTAATATCTCTGATGCCCATAGAATCTATTTCCAGTCAGCACCCTCGGCTATGAGGCCCGAAACAGGGAAATATCGAGCTTTCAGCAGTTATCTGCTCAGTTATGACGCCACTGTGGGTTCCAGCATGTTCCAATGGACCCGAATACTACAGAATATTAGATCAAGTGGTTATGTACCATTGATGATGCCCAGAGAATTTATTACCAGTCAGCACCCTCGGCTATGGGGCCCAAAAGAGGGCAAAATCGAGCTTTGGGCAGTTATCCGCGCAGTTATGACGCCACTGTGGGTTGAAGGATGTTCCAATGGACCCGAAACTCCACAGAACCCTAGATCAAGTAGTCACGTAATATCTCTGATGCCCAGAGATTTTATTACCAGTCAGCACCCTCGGCCATGAGGCCCGAAACAGGGAAACATCGAGCTTTGAGCAGTTATCTGCTCAGTTATCACGCCACTGTGGGTTGTAGCATGTTCCAATGGACCCGAATCTCTACAGAATCTTAGATCAAGTGGTTATGTACCATTCATGATGCCCAGAGAATTTATTGTCAGTCAGCAACCTCGGCTATGGGGCCCAAAAGGGGGCGAAATCGAGCTCCGGGCAGTTATCCGCGCGGTTATGACGCCACTGTGGGTTGTAAGATGATCCAGTGGACCCGAAACTCTACAGAATCTGATATCAAGTGGTCACGTATTATCTCTGATGCCCAGAGAATTTATTACCAGTCAGCACCCTCGGCTATGGGGCCCGAAACAGGGCGGATTCGAGCTTTGAGCACTTATCTGCGCAGTTATGACGCCACTGTGGGTTGAAAGATATTCCAATGGACCCGAAACTTCACAGAACCCTAGATCGAGTAGTGTCGTAATATCTCTGCTGCCCAGAGAATTCATTACCAGTCAGCACCCTCGGCTATGAGGGCCGAAACAGGGAAAAATCGAGATTTGAGCAGTTATCTGCTCAGTTATCACGCCACTGTGGGTTGTAGCATGTCCCAATGGACCCGAATCTCTACAGAATCTTAGATCAAGTGGTCACGTATTATCTCTGATGCCCAGAGAATTCATTATCAGTCAGCACCCTCGGCTATGGGGCCCAAAAGGGGGCGAAATCGAGCTTCGGGCAGTTATCCGCGCAGTTATGACGCCACTGTGGGTTGTAGGATGATCCAGTGGACCCGAATCTCTACAGAATCTTAGACCAAGTAGTCACGTATTATCTCTGATGCCCAGAGAATTTATTACCAGTCAGCACCCTCGACTATGGGGCCCGAAACAGGGAAAAATCGAGCTTTGAGCAGTTATCTGCTCAGTTATCACGCCACTGTGGGTTGAAGCATGTTCCAATGGAACCGAAACTCTACAGAATCTTAAACCAAGTAGTCACGTACTATCTCTGATGACCAGAGAATTTATTACCAGTCAGCACCCTCGGCTATGAGGCCCGAAACAGGGAAATATCGAGCTTTCAGCAGTAATCTGCTCAGTTATGACGCCACTGTGGGTTCCAGCATGTTCCAATGGACCCGAATACTACAGAATATTAGATCAAGTGGTTATGTACCATTGATGATGCCCAGAGAATTTATTACCAGTCAGCACCCTCGGCTATGGGGCCCAAAAGAGGGCAAAATCGAGCTTTGGGCAGTTATCCGCGCAGTTATGACGCCACTGTGGGTTGAAGGATGTTCGGATGGACCCGAAACTCCACAGAACCCTAGATCAAGTAGTCACGTCATATCTCTGATGCCCAGAGATTTTATTACCAGTCAGCACCCTCGGCTATGAGGCCCGAAACAGGGAAACATCGAGCTTTGAGCAGTTATCTGCTCAGTTATCACGCCACTGTGGGTTGTAGCATGTTCCAATGGACCCGAATCTCTACAGAATCTTAGATCAAGTGGTTATGTACCATTCATGATGCCCAGAGAATTTATTGTCAGTCAGCAACCTCGGCTATGGGGCCCAAAAGGGGGCGAAATCGAGCTCCGGGCAGTTATCCGCGCGGTTATGACGCCACTGTGGGTTGTAAGATGATCCAGTGGACCCGAAACTCTACAGAATCTGATATCAAGTGGTCACGTATTATCTCTGATGCCCAGAGAATTTATTACCAGTCAGCACCCTCGGCTATGGGGCCCGAAACAGGGCGGATTCGAGCTTTGAGCACTTATCTGCGCAGTTATGACGCCACTGTGGGTTGAAGGATGTTCCAATGGACCCGAAACTTCACAGAACCCTAGATCGAGTAGTGTCGTAATATCTCTGCTGCCCAGAGAATTTATTACCAGTCAGCACCCTCGGCTATGAGGCCAGAAACAGGGGAAAATCGAGCTTTGAGCAGTTATCTGCTCAGTTATCACGCCACTGTGGGTTGAAGCATGTTCCAATGGAACCGAAACTCTACAGAATCTTAAACCAAGTAGTCACGTACTATCTCTGATGACCAGAGGATTTATTACCAGTCAGCACCCTCGGCTATGAGGCCCGAAACAGGGCGGAATCGAGCTTTGAGCACTTATCTGCGCAGTTATGACGCCACTGTGGGTTGAAGGATGTTCCAATGGATCCGAAACTCCACAGAACCCTAGATCAAGTAGTCACGTAATATCTCTGATGCCCAGAGATTTTATTACCAGTCAGCACCCTCGGCTATGAGGCCCGAAACAGGGAAAAATCGAGATTTGAGCAGTTATCCGCGCAGTTATGACGCCACTGTGGGTTGTAAGATGATCCAATGGACCCGAAACTCTACAGAATCCTAGACCAAGTGGTTATGTACAATTGATGATGCCGAAAGGATTTATTCCCAGTCAGTACCCTCGGCTATGGGGCCCAAAAGAGGGCAAAATCGAGCTTTGGGCAGTTATCCGCGCAGTTATTACGCCACTGTTGGTTGTAAGATGATCCAATGGACCCGAAACTCTGCAGAATCTTAAACCAAGTAGTCACGTACTATCTCTGATGACCAGAGAATTTATTACCAGTCAGCACCCTCGGCTATGAGGCCCGAAACAGGGAAAAATCGAGATTTGAGCACTTATCTGCGCAGTTATGACGCCACTGTGGGTTGAAGGATGTTCCAATGGACCCGAAACTCCACAGAACCCTAGATCAAGTAGTCACGTAATATCTCTGATGCCCAGAGATTTTATTACCAGTCAGCACCCTCGGCTATGAGGCCCGAAACAGGGAAAAATCGAGATTTGAGCAGTTATCTGCTCAGTTATCACGCAACTGTGGGTTGTAGCATGTCCCAATGGACCCGAATCTCTACAGAATCTTAGATCAAGTGGTCACGTATTATCTCTGATGCCCAGAGAATTCATTATCAGTCAGCACCCTCGGCTATGGGGCCCAAAAGAGGGCGAAATCGAGCTTTGGGCAGTTATCCGCGCAGTTATGACGCCACTGTGGGTTGTAAGATGATCCAATGGAACCGAAACTTCACAGAATCCTAGACCAAGTAGTCACGTACTATCTTTGATGCCCAGAGAATTTATTACCAGTCAGCACCCTCGGCTATGGGGCCCAAAAGGGGGCGAAATCGAGCTTTGGGCAGTTATCCGCGCAGCTATGACGCCACTGTGGGTTGTAAGATGATCCAATGAACCCGAAACTCTACAGAATCCTAGACCAAGTAGTCACGTACTATCTCTGATGCCCAGGAATATCATTACCAGTCAGCACCCTCGGCTATGAGGCCCGAAACAGGGAAAAATCGATCTTTGAGCAGTTATCTGCTCAGTTATGACGCCACTGTGGGTTGGAGCATGTTCCAATGGACCCAAATCTCTACAAAACCTTAGATCGAGTGATTATGTGACATTGATGATGCCCAGAGAATTTATTACCAGTCAGCACCCTCGGCTATGGGGCCCAAAAGAGGGCAAAATCGAGCTTTGGGCAGTTATCCGCGCAGTTATGACGCCACTGTGTGTTGTAAGATGATCCAATGAACCCGAAACTCTACAGAATCCTAGACCAAGTAGACACGTACTATCTCTGATGCCCAGAGAATTCATTACCAGTCAGCACCGTCGGCTATGGGGCCCGAAACAGGGCGAAATCGAGCTTTGAGCAGTTATCTGCTCAGTTATGAAGTCAGTGTGGGTTGTGGCATGTTCCAATGGACCCGAATCTCTACAGAACCTTAGATCGAGTGATTATGTACCATTGATGATGCCCAGAGAATTTATTACCAGTCAGCACCCTCGGCTATGGGGCCCAAAAGAGGGCGAAATCGAGCTTGGGGCAGTTATCCGCGCAGTTATGACGCCACTGTGGGTTGTAAGATGATTTAATGGACCCGAAACTCTACAGAATCCTAGACCGAATAGTCACGTACTATCTCCGATGCCCAGAGAATTTATTACCAGTCAGCACCCTCGGCTATGAGGCCCGCAACAGGGAAATATCGAGCTTCGAGCAGTTATCTGCTCAGTTATGACGCCACTGTGGGTTGTAAGATGATCCAATGGACCCGAAACTCTACAGAATCCTAGACCAAGTGGTTATGTACAATTGATGATGCCGAAAGGATTTATTCCCAGTCAGTACCCTCGGCTATGGGGCCCAAAAGAGGGCAAAATCGAGCTTTGGGCAGTTATCCGCGCAGTTATTACGCCACTGTTGGTTGTAAGATGATCCAATGGACCCGAAACTCTGCAGAATCGTAGACCGAATAGTCACGTACTATCTCTGATGCTCAGTGAATTTATTACCAGTCAGAACCCTCGGCTATGAGGCCCGAAACAGGGCAAAATCGAGCTTTGGGCAGTTATCCGCGCAGTGATGACGCCACTGTGGGTTGTAAGATGATCCAATGGACCCGAAACTCTACAGAATCGTAGACCAAGTAGTCTCGTACTATCCCTGATGCCCAGAGGATTTATTACTAGTCAGCACCCTCGGCTATGAGGCCAGAAACAGGGAAAAATCGAGCTTTGAGCAGTTATCTGCTCAGGTATCACGCCACTGTGGGTTGAAGCATGTTCCAATGGAACCGAAACTCTACAGAATCTTAAACCAAGTAGTCATGTACTATCTCTGATGACCAGAGAATTTATTACCAGTCAGCACCCTCGGCTATGAGGCCCGGAACAGGGCGGAATCGAGCTTTGAGCACTTATCTGCGCAGTTATGACGCCACTGTGGGTTGAAGGATGTTCCAATGGACCCGAAACTCCACAGAACCCTAGATCAAGTAGTCACGTGATATCTCTGATGCCCAGAGATTTTATTACCTGTCAGCACCCTCGGCTATGAGGCCCGAAACAGGGAAAAATCGAGATTTGAGCAGTTATCTGCTCAGTTATCACGCAACTGTGGGTTGTAGCATGTCCCAATGGACCCGAATCTCTACAGAATCTTAGATCAAGTGGTCACGTATTATCTCTGATGCCCAGAGAATTCATTATCAGTCAGCACCCTCGGCTATGGGGCCCAAAAGAGGGCGAAATCGAGCTTCGGGCAGTTATCCGCGCAGTTATGACGCCACTGTGGGTTGTAAGATGATCCAGTGGACCCGAAACTCTACAGAATCTTAGACCAAGTAGTCACGTATTATCTCTGATGCCCAGAGAATTTATTACCAGTCAGCACCCTCGGCTATGGGGCCCGAACCAGGGCGGAATCGAGCTTTGAGCACTTATCTGCGCAGTTATGACGCCACTGTGGGTTGGAGGATGTTCCAATGGACCCGAAACTTCACAGAACCCTAGATCAAGTAGTGTCGTAATATCTCTGATGCCCAGAGAATCTATTACCAGTCAGCACCCTCGGCTATGAGGCCCGAAACAGGGAAATATCGAGCTTTCAGCAGTTATCTGCTCAGTTATGACGCCACTGTGGGTTCCAGCATGTTCCAATGGACCCGAATACTACAGAATATTAGATCAAGTGGTTATGTACCATTGATGATGCCCAGAGAATTTATTACCAGTCAGCACCCTCGGCTATGGGGCCCAAAAGAGGGCAAAATCGAGCTTTGGGCAGTTATCCGCGCAGTTATGACGCCACTGTGGGTTGAAGGATGTTCCAATGGACCCGAAACTCCACAGAACCCTAGATCAAGTAGTCACGTAATATCTCTGATGCCCAGAGATTTTATTACCAGTCAGCACCCTCGGCCATGAGGCCCGAAACAGGGAAACATCGAGCTTTGAGCAGTTATCTGCTCAGTTATCACCCCACTGTGGGTTGTAGCATGTTCCAATGGACCCGAATCTCTACAGAATCTTAGATCAAGTGGTCACGTATTATCTCTGATGCCCAGAGAATTCATTATCAGTCAGCACCCTCGGCTATGGGGCCCAAAAGAGGGCGAAATCGAGCTTCGGGCAGTTATCCGCGCAGTTATGACGCCACTGTGGGTTGTAAGATGATCCAGTGGACCCGAAACTCTACAGAATCTTAGACCAAGTAGTCACGTATTATCTCTGATGCCCAGAGAATTTATTACCAGTCAGCACCCTCGGCTATGGGGCCCGAACCAGGGCGGAATCGAGCTTTGAGCACTTATCTGCGCAGTTATGACGCCACTGTGGGTTGAAGGATGTTCCAATGGACCCGAAACTTCACAGAACCCTAGATCAAGTAGTGTCGTAATATCTCTGATGCCCAGAGAATCTATTACCAGTCAGCACCCTCGGCTATGAGGCCCGAAACAGGGAAATATCGAGCTTTCAGCAGTTATCTGCTCTGTTATGACGCCACTGTGGGTTCCAGCATGTTCCAATGGACCCGAATACTACAGAATATTAGATCAAGTGGTTATGTACCATTGATGATGCCCAGAGAATTTATTACCAGTCAGCACCCTCGGCTATGGGGCCCAAAAGAGGGCAAAATCGAGCTTCGGGCAGTTATCCGCGCAGTTATGACGCCACTGTGGGTTGTAAGATGATCCAGTGGACCCGAAACTCTACAGAATCTTAGACCAAGTAGTCACGTATTATCTCTGATGCCCAGAGAATTTATTACCAGTCAACACCCTCGGCTATGGGGCCCGAAACAGGGCGGATTCGAGCTTTGAGCACTTATCTGCGCAGTTATGACGCCACTGTGGGTTGAGGGATGTTCCAATGGACCCGAAACTTCACAGAACCCTAGATCGAGTAGTGTCGTAATATCTCTGCTGCCCAGAGAATTTATTACCAGTCAGCACCCTCGGCTATGAGGGCCGAAACAGGGAAAAATCGAGATTTGAGCAGTTATCTGCTCAGTTATCACGCCACTGTGGGTTGTAGCATGTCCCAATGGACCCGAATCTCTACAGAATCTTAGATCAAGTGGTCACGTATTATCTCTGATGCCCAGAGAATTTATTATCAGTCAGCACCCTCGGCTATGGGTCCCAAAAGGGGGCGGAATCGAGCTTCGGGCAGTTATCCGCGCAGTTATGACGCCACTGTGGGTTGTATGATGATCCAGTGGACCCGAAACTCTACAGAATCTTAGATCAAATAGTCACGTATTATCTCTGATGCCCAGAGAATTCATTACCAGTCAGCACCCTCGGCTATGGGGCCCAAAAGGGGGCGAAATCGAGCTTTGGGCAGTTATCCGCGCAGCTATGACGCCACTGTGGGTTGTAAGATGATCCAATGAACCCAAAACTCTACAGAATCCTAGACCAAGTAGTCACGTACTATTTCTGATGCCCAGGAATATTATTACAAGTCAGCACCCTCGGCTATGAGGCCCGAAACAGGGAAAAATCGATCTTTGAGCAGTTATCTGCTCAGTTATGACGCCACTGTGGGTTGGAGCATGTTCCAATGGACCCAAATCTCTACAAAACCTTAGATCAAGTGATTATGTGACATTGATGATGCCCAGAGAATTTATTACCAGTCAGCACCCTCGGCTATGGGGCCCAAAAGATGGCGAAATCGAGCTTGGGGCAGTTATCCGCGCAGTTATGACGCCACTGTGTGTTGTAAGATGATCCAATGGACCCGAAACTCTACAGAATCCTAGACCAAGTAGACACGTACTATCTCTGATGCCCAGAGAATTCATTACCAGTCAGCACCGTCGGCTATGGGGCCCGAAACAGGGCGAAATCGAGCTTTGAGCAGTTATCTGGTCAGTTATGAAGTCACTGTGGGTTGTGGCATGTTCCAATGGACCCGAATCTCTACAGAACCTTGGATCGAGTGATTATGTACCATTGATGATGCCCAGAGAATTTATTACCAGTCAGCACCCTCGGCTATGGGGCCCAAAAGAGGGCGAAATCGAGCTTGGGGCAGTTATCCGCGCAGTTATGACGCCACTGTGGGTTGTAAGATGATTTAATGGACCCGAAACTCTACAGAATCCTAGACCGAATAGTCACGTACTATCTCCGATGCCCAGAGAATTTATTACCAGTTAGCACCCTCGGCTATGAGGCCCGCAACAGGGAAATATCGAGCTTTGAGCAGTTATCTGCTCAGTTATGACGCCACTGTGGGTTGTAAGATGATCCAATGGACCCGAAACTCTACAGAATCCTAGACCAAGTTGTTATGTACCATTGATGATGCCCAAAGGATTTATTCCCAGTCAGTACCCTCGGCTATGGGGCCCAAAAGAGGGCAAAATCGAGCTTTGGGCAGTTATCCGCGCAGTTATTACGCCACTGTTGGTTGTAAGATGATCCAATGGACCCGAAACTCTGCAGAATCGTAGACCGAATAGTCACGTACTATCTCTGATGCTCAGTGAATTTATTACCAGTCAGCATCCTCGGCTATGAGGCCCGAAACAGGGCAAAATCGAGCTTTGGGCAGTTATCCGCGCAGTTATGACGCCACTGTGGGTTGTGAGATGATCCAATGGACCCGAAACTCAACAGAATCGTAGACCAAGTAGTCTCGTACTATCCCTGATGCTCAGAGAATTTATTTCTAGTCAGCACCCTCGGCTATGAGGCCCGAAACAGGGAAAAATCGAGCTTTGAGCAGTTATCTGCTCCGTTATCACGCCACTGTGGGTTGAAGCATGTTCCAATGGAACCGAAACTCTACAGAATCTTAAACCAAGTAGTCACGTACTATCTCTGATGACCAGTGAATTTATTACCAGTCAGCACCCTCGACTATGGGGCCCGAAACAGGGCGGAATCGAGCTTTGAGCACTTATCTGCGCAGTTATGACGCCACTGTGGGTTGAAGGATGTTCCAATGGACCCGAAACTTCACAGAACCCTAGATCAAGTAGTGTCGTAATATCTCTGATGCCCAGAGAATCTATTACAAGTCAGCACCCTCGGCTATGAGGCCCGAAACAGGGAAATATCGAGCTTTCAGCAGTTATCTGCTCAGTTATGACGCCACTGTGGGTTGTAAGATGATCCAATGGACCCGAAACTCTGCAGAATCGTAGACCGAATAGTCACGTACTATCTCTGATGCTCAGTGAATTTATTACCAGTCAGCATCCTCGGCTATGAGGCCCGAAACAGGGAAAAATCGATCTTTGAGCAGTTATCTGCTCAGTTATGACGCCACTGTGGGTTGGAGCATGTTCCAATGGACCCAAATCTCTACAAAACCTTAGATCGAGTGATTATGTGACATTGATGATGCCCAGAGAATTTATTACCAGTCAGCACCCTCGGCTATGGGGCCCAAAAGAGGGCAAAATCGAGCTTTGGGCAGTTATCCGCGCAGTTATGACGCCACTGTGTGTTGTAAGATGATCCAATGAACCCGAAACTCTACAGAATCCTAGACCAAGTAGACACGTTCTATCTCTGATGCCCAGAGAATTCATTACCAGTCAGCACCGTCGGCTATGGGGCCCGAAACAGGGCGAAATCGAGCTTTGAGCAGTTATCTGCTCAGTTATGAAGTCACTGTGGGTTGTGGCATGTTCCAATGGACCCGAATCTCTACAGAACCTTAGATCGAGTGATTATGTACCATTGATGATGCCCAGAGAATTTATTACCAGTCAGCACCCTCGGCTATGGGGCCCAAAAGAGGGCGAAATCGAGCTTGGGGCAGTTATCCGCGCAGTTATGACGCCACTGTGGGTTGTAAGATGATTTAATGGACCCGAAACTCTACAGAATCCTAGACCGAATAGTCACGTACTATCTCCGATGCCCAGAGAATTTATTACGAGTCAGCACCCTCGGCTATGAGGCCCGCAACAGGGAAATATCGAGCTTTGAGCAGTTATCTGCTCAGTTATGACGCCACTGTGGGTTGTAAGATGATCCAATGGACCCGAAACTCTACAAAATCCTAGAGCAAGTGGTTATGTACAATTGATGATGCCGAAAGGATTTATTCCCAGTCAGTACCCTCGGCTATGGGGCCCAAAAGAGGGCAAAATCGAGCTTTGGGCAGTTATCCGCGCAGTTATTACGCCACTGTTGGTTGTAAGATGATCCAATGGACCCGAAACTCTGCAGAATCGTAGACCGAATAGTCACGTACTATCTCTGATGCTCAGTGAATTTATTACCAGTCAGCACCCTCGGCTATGAGGCCCGAAACAGGGCAAAATCGAGCTTTGGGCAGTTATCCGCGCAGTTATGACGCCACTGTGGGTTGTAAGATGATCCAATGGACCCGAAACTCTACAGAATCGTAGACCAAGTAGTCTCGTATTATCCCTGATGCCCAGAGGATTTATTACTAGTCAGCACCCTCGGCTATGAGGCCAGAAACAGGGAAAAATCGAGCTTTGAGCAGTTATCTGCTCAGTTATCACGCCACTGTGGGTTGAAGCATGTTCCAATGGAACCGAAACTCTACAGAATCTTAAACCAAGTAGTCACGTACTATCTCTGATGACCAGAGAATTTATTACCAGTCAGCACCCTCGGCTATGAGGCCCGAAACAGGGCGGAATCGAGCTTTGAGCACTTATCTGCGCAGTTATGACGCCACTGTGGGTTGAAGCATGTTCCAATGGACCCGAAACTCCACAGAACCCTAGATCAAGTAGTCACGTAATATCTCTGATGCCCAGAGATTTTATTACCAGTCAGCACCCTCGGCTATGAGGCCCGAAACAGGGAAATATCGAGCTTTGAGCAGTTATCTGCTCAGTTATGACGCCACTGTGGGTTGTAAGATGATCCAATGGACCCGAAACTCTACAGAATCCTAGACCAAGTGGTTATGTACAATTGATGATGCCGAAAGGATTTATTCCCAGTCAGTACCCTCGGCTATGGGGCCCAAAAGAGGGCAAAATCGAGCTTTGGGCAGTTATCCGCGCAGTTATTACGCCACTGTTGGTTGTAAGATGATCCAATGGACCCGAAACTCTGCAGAATCTTAAACCAAGTAGTCACGTACTATCTCTGATGACCAGAGAATTTATTACCAGTCAGCACCCTCGGCTATGAGGCCCGAAACAGGGAAAAATCGAGATTTGAGCACTTATCTGCGCAGTTATGACGCCACTGTGGGTTGAAGGATGTTCCAATGGACCCGAAACTCCACAGAACCCTAGATCAAGTAGTCACGTAATATCTCTGATGCCCAGAGATTTTATTACCAGTCAGCACCCTCGGCTATGAGGCCCGAAACAGGGAAAAATCGAGATTTGAGCAGTTATCTGCTCAGTTATCACGCAACTGTGGGTTGTAGCATGTCCCAATGGACCCGAATCTCTACAGAATCTTAGATCAAGTGGTCACGTATTATCTCTGATGCCCAGAGAATTCATTATCAGTCAGCACCCTCGGCTATGGGGCCCAAAAGAGGGCGAAATCGAGCTTTGGGCAGTTATCCGCGCAGTTATGACGCCACTGTGGGTTGTAAGATGATCCAATGGAACCGAAACTTCACAGAATCCTAGACCAAGTAGTCACGTACTATCTTTGATGCCCAGAGAATTTATTACCAGTCAGCACCCTCGGCTATGGGGCCCAAAAGGGGGCGAAATCGAGCTTTGGGCAGTTATCCGCGCAGCTATGACGCCACTGTGGGTTGTGAGATGATCCAATGAACCCGAAACTCTACAGAATCCTAGACCAAGTAGTCACGTACTATCTCTGATGCCCAGGAATATTATTACCAGTCAGCACCCTCGGCTATGAGGCCCGAAACAGGGAAAAATCGATCTTTGAGCAGTTATCTGCTCAGTTATGACGCCACTGTGGGTTGGAGCATGTTCCAATGGACCCAAATCTCTACAAAACCTTAGATCGAGTGATTATGTGACATTGATGATGCCCAGAGAATTTATTACCAGTCAGCACCCTCGGCTATGGGGCCCAAAAGAGGGCAAAATCGAGCTTTGGGCAGTTATCCGCGCAGTTATGACGCCACTGTGTGTTGTAAGATGATCCAATGAACCCGAAACTCTACAGAATCCTAGACCAAGTAGACACGTACTATCTCTGATGCCCAGAGAATTCATTACCAGTCAGCACCGTCGGCTATGGGGCCCGAAACAGGGCGAAATCGAGCTTTGAGCAGTTATCTGCTCAGTTATGAAGTCACTGTGGGTTGTGGCATGTTCCAATGGACCCGAATCTCTACAGAACCTTAGATCGAGTGATTATGTACCATTGATGATGCCCAGAGAAATTATTACCAGTCAGCACCCTCGGCTATGGGGCCCAAAAGAGGGCGAAATCGAGCTTGGGGCAGTTATCCGCGCAGTTATGACGCCACTGTGGGTTGTAAGATGATTTAATGGACCCGAAACTCTACAGAATCCTAGACCGAATAGTCACGTACTATCTCCGATGCCCAGAGAATTTATTACCAGTCAGCACCCTCGGCTATGAGGCCCGCAACAGGGAAATATCGAGCTTCGAGCAGTTATCTGCTCAGTTATGACGCCACTGTGGGTTGTAAGATGATCCAATGGACCCGAAACTCTACAGAATCCTAGACCAAGTGGTTATGTACAATTGATGATGCCGAAAGGATTTATTCCCAGTCAGTACCCTCGGCTATGGGGCCCAAAAGAGGGCAAAATCGAGCTTTGGGCAGTTATCCGCGCAGTTATTACGCCACTGTTGGTTGTAAGATGATCCAATGGACCCGAAACTCTGCAGAATTGTAGACCGAATAGTCACGTACTATCTCTGATGCTCAGTGAATTTATTACCAGTCAGCACCCTCGGCTATGAGGCCCGAAACAGGGCAAAATCGAGCTTTGGGCAGTTATCCGCGCAGTGATGACGCCACTGTGGGTTGTAAGATGATCCAATGGACCCGAAACTCTACAGAATCGTAGACCAAGTAGTCTCGTACTATCCCTGATGCCCAGAGGATTTATTACTAGTCAGCACCCTCGGCTATGAGGCCAGAAACAGGGAAAAATCGAGCTTTGAGCAGTTATCTGCTCAGTTATCACGCCACTGTGGGTTGAAGCATGTTCCAATGGAACCGAAACTCTACAGAATCTTAAACCAAGTAGTCACGTACTATCTCTGATGACCAGAGAATTTATTACCAGTCAGCACCCTCGGCTATGAGGCCCGAAACAGGGCGGAATCGAGCTTTGAGCACTTATCTGCGCAGTTATGACGCCACTGTGGGTTGAAGGATGTTCCAATGGACCCGAAACTCCACAGAACCCTAGATCAAGTAGTCACGTGATATCTCTGATGCCCAGAGATTTTATTACCTGTCAGCACCCTCGGCTATGAGGCCCGAAACAGGGAAAAATCGAGATTTGAGCAGTTATCTGCTCAGTTATCACGCAACTGTGGGTTGTAGCATGTCCCAATGGACCCGAATCTCTACAGAATCTTAGATCAAGTGGTCACGTATTATCTCTGATGCCCAGAGAATTCATTATCAGTCAGCACCCTCGGCTATGGGGCCCAAAAGAGGGCGAAATCGAGCTTCGGGCAGTTATCCGCGCAGTTATGACGCCACTGTGGGTTGTAAGATGATCCAGTGGACCCGAAACTCTACAGAATCTTAGACCAAGTAGTCACGTATCATCTCTGATGCCCAGAGAATTTATTACCAGTCAGCACCCTCGGCTATGGGGCACGAACCAGGGCGGAATCGAGCTTTGAGCACTTATCTGCGCAGTTATGACGCCACTGTGGGTTGAAGGATGTTCCAATGGACCCGAAACTTCAGAGAACCCTAGATCAAGTAGTGTCGTAATATCTCTGATGCCCAGAGAATCTATTACCAGTCAGCACCCTCGGCTATGAGGCCCGAAACAGGGAAATATCGAGCTTTCAGCAGTTATCTGCTCAGTTATGACGCCACTGTGGGTTCCAGCATGTTCCAATGGACCCGAATACTACAGAATATTAGATCAAGTGGTTATGTCCCATTGATGATGCCCAGAGAATTTATTACCAGTCAGCACCCTCGGCTATGGGGCCCAAAAGAGGGCAAAATCGAGCTTTGGGCAGTTATCCGCGCAGTTATGACGCCACTGTGGGTTGAAGGATGTTCCAATGGACCCGAAACTCCACAGAACCCTAGATCAAGTAGTCACGTAATATCTCTGATGCCCAGAGATTTTATTACCAGTCAGCACCCTCGGCCATGAGGCCCGAAACAGGGAAACATCGAGCTTTGAGCAGTTATCTGCTCAGTTATCACGCCACTGTGGGTTGTAGCATGTTCCAATGGACCCGAATCTCTACAGAATCTTAGATCAAGTGGTCACGTATTATCTCTGATGCCCAGAGAATTCATTATCAGTCAGCACCCTCGGCTATGGGGCCCAAAAGAGGGCGAAATCGAGCTTCGGGCAGTTATCCGCGCAGTTATGACGCCACTGTGGGTTGTAAGATGATCCAGTGGACCCGAAACTCTACAGAATCTTAGACCAAGTAGTCACGTATTATCTCTGATGCCCAGAGAATTTATTACCAGTCAGCACCCTCGGCTATGGGGCCCGAACCAGGGCGGAATCGAGCTTTGAGCAATTATCTGCGCAGTTATGACGCCACTGTGGGTTGAAGGATGTTCCAATGGACCCGAAACTTCACAGAACCCTAGATCAAGTAGTGTCGTAATATCTCTGATGCCCAGAGAATCTATTACCAGTCAGCACCCTCGGCTATGAGGCCCGAAACAGGGCAAAATCGAGCTTTCGGCAGTTATCCGCGCAGTTATGACGCCACTGTGGATGTAAGATGATCCAATGGACCCGAAACTCTACAGAATCGTAGACCAAGTAGTCTCGTACTATCCCTGATGCCCAGAGGATTTATTACTAGTCAGCACCCTCGGCTATGAGGCCAGAAACAGGGAAAAATCGAGCTTTGAGCAGTTATCTGCTCAGTTATCACGCCACTGTGGGTTGAAGCATGTTCCAATGGAACCGAAACTCTACAGAATCTTGAACCAAGTAGTCACGTACTATCTCTGATGACCAGAGAATTTATTACCAGTCAGCACCCTCGGCTATGAGGCCCGAAACAGGGCGGAATCGAGCTTTGAGCACTTATCTGCGCAGTTATGACGCCACTGTGGGTTGAAGGATGTTCCAATGGATCCGAAACTCCACAGAACCCTAGATCAAGTAGTCACGTAATATCTCTGATGCCCAGAGATTTTATTACCAGTCAGCACCCTCGGCTATGAGGCCCGAAACAGGGAAAAATCGAGATTTGATCAGTTATCTGCTCAGTTATCACGCAACTGTGGGTTGTAGCATGTCCCAATGGACCCGAATCTCTACAGAATCTTAGATCAAGTGGTCACGTATTATCTCTGATGCCCAGAGAATTCATTATCAGTCAGCACCCTCGGCTATGGGGCCCAAAAGAGGGTGAAATCGAGCTTTGGGCAGTTATCCGCGCAGTTATGACGCCACTGTGGGTTGTAAGATGATCCAATGGAACCGAAACTTCACAGAATCCTAGACCAAGTAGTCACGTACTATCTTTGATTCCCAGAGAATTTATTACCAGTCAGCACCCTCGGCTATGGGGCCCAAAAGGGGGCGAAATCGAGCTTTGGGCAGTTATCCGCGCAGCTATGACGCCACTGTGGGTTGTAAGATGATCCAATGAACCCGAAACTCTACAGAATCCTAGACCAAGTAGTCACGTACTATCTCTGATGCCCAGGAATATTATTACCAGTCAGCACCCTCGGCTATGAGGCCCGAAACAGGGAAAAATCGATCTTTGAGCAGTTATCTGCTCAGTTATGACGCCACTGTGGGTTGGAGCATGTTCCAATGGACCCAAATCTCTACAAAACCTTAGATCGAGTGATTATGTGACATTGATGATGCCCAGAGAATTTATTACCAGTCAGCACCCTCGGCTATGGGGCCCAAAAGAGGGCCAAATCGAGCTTTGGGCAGTTATCCGCGCAGTTATGACGCCACTGTGTGTTGTAAGATGATCCAATGAACCCGAAACTCTACAGAATCCTAGACCAAGTGGACACGTACTATCTCTGATGCCCAGAGAATTCATTACCAGTCAGCACCGTCGGCTATGGGGCCCGAAACAGGGCGAAATCGAGCTTTGAGCAGTTATCTGCTCAGTTATGAAGTCACTGTGGGTTGTGGCATGTTCCAATGGACCCGAATCTCTACAGAACCTTAGATCGAGTGATCATGTACCATTGATGATGCCCAGAGAATTTATTACCAGTCAGCACCCTCGGCTATGGGGCCCAAAAGAGGGCGAAATCGAGCTTGGGGCAGTTATCCGCGCAGTTATGACGCCACTGTGGGTTGTAAGATGATTTAATGGACCCGAAACTCTACAGAATCCTAGACCGAATAGTCACGTACTATCTCCGATGCCCAGAGAATCTATTACCAGTCAGCACCCTCGGCTATGAGGCCCGCAACAGGGAAATATCGAGCTTTGAGCAGTTATCTGCTCAGTTATGACGCCACTGTGGGTTGTAAGATGATCCAATGGACCCGAAACTCTACAGAATCCTAGACCAAGTGGTTATGTACAATTGATGATGCCGAAAGGATTTATTCCCAGTCAGTACCCTCGGCTATGGGGCCCAAAAGAGGGCAAAATCGAGCTTTGGGCAGTTATCCGCGCAGTTATTACGCCACTGTTGGTTGTAAGATGATCCAATGGACCCGAAACTCTGCAGAATCGTAGACCGAATAGTCACGTACTATCTCTGATGCTCAGTGAATTTATTACCAGTCAGCACCCTCGGCTATGAGGCCCGAAACAGGGCAAAATCGAGCTTTGGGCAGTTATCCGCGCAGTTATGACGCCACTGTGGGTTGTAAGATGATCCAATGGACCCGAAACTCTACAGAATCGTAGACCAAGTAGTCTCGTACTATCCCTGATGCCCAGAGGATTTATTACTAGTCAGCACCCTCGGCTATGAGGCCAGAAACAGGGAAAAATCGAGCTTTGAGCAGTTATCTGCTCAGTTATCACGCCACTGTGGGTTGAAGCATGTTCCAATGGAACCGAAACTCTACAGAATCTTAAACCAAGTAGTCACGTACTATCTCTGATGACCAGAGAATTTATTACCAGTCAGCACCCTCGGCTATGAGGCCCGAAACAGGGCGGAATCGAGCTTTGAGCCCTTATCTGCGCAGTTATGACGCCACTGTGGGTTGAAGGATGTTCCAATGGACCCGAAACTCCACAGAACCCTAGATCAAGTAGTCACGTAATATCTCTGATGCCCAGAGATTTTATTACCAGTCAGCACCCTCGGCTATGAGGCCCGAAACAGGGAAATATCGAGCTTTGAGCAGTTATCTGCTCAGTTATGACGCCACTGTGGGTTGTAAGATGATCCAATGGACCCGAAACTCTACAGAATCCTAGACCAAGTGGTTATGTACAATTGATGATGCCGAAAGGATTTATTCCCAGTCAGTACCCTCGGCTATGGGGCCCAAAAGAGGGCAAAATCGAGCTTTGGGCAGTTATCCGCGCAGTTATTACGCCACTGTTGGTTGTAAGATGATCCAATGGACCCGAAACTCTGCAGAATCTTAAACCAAGTAGTCACGTACTATCTCTGATGACCAGAGAATTTATTACCAGTCAGCACCCTCGGCTATGAGGACCGAAACAGGGAAAAATCGAGATTTGAGCACTTATCTGCGCAGTTATGACGCCACTGTGGGTTGAAGGATGTTCCAATGGACCCGAAACTCCACAGAACCCTAGATCAAGTAGTCACGTAATATCTCTGATGCCCAGAGATTTTATTACCAGTCAGCACCCTCGGCTATGAGGCCCGAAACAGGGAAAAATCGAGATTTGAGCAGTTATCTGCTCAGTTATCACGCAACTGTGGGTTGTAGCATGTCCCAATGGACCCGAATCTCTACAGAATCTTAGATCAAGTGGTCACGTATTATCTCTGATGCCCAGAGAATTCATTATCAGTCAGCACCCTCGGCTATGGGGCCCAAAAGAGGGCGAAATCGAGCTTTGGGCAGTTATCCGCGCAGTTATGACGCCACTGTGGGTTGTAAGATGATCCAATGGAACCGAAACTTCACAGAATCCTAGACCAAGTAGTCACGTACTATCTTTGATGCCCAGAGAATTCATTACCAGTCAGCACCCTCGGCTATGGGGCCCAAAAGGGGGCGAAATCGAGCTTTGGGCAGTTATCCGCGCAGCTATGACGCCACTGTGGGTTGTAAGATGATCCAATGAACCCGAAACTCTACAGAATCCTAGACCAAGTAATCACGTACTATCTCTGATGCCCAGGAATATTATTACCAGTCAGCACCCTCGGCTATGAGGCCCGAAACAGGGAAAAATCGATCTTTGAGCAGTTATCTGCTCAGTTATGACGCCACTGTGGGTTGGAGCATGTTCCAATGGACCCAAATCTCTACAAAACCTTAGATCGAGTGATTATGTGACATTGATGATGCCCAGAGAATTTATTACCAGTCAGCACCCTCGGCTATGGGGCCCAAAAGAGGGCAAAATCGAGCTTTGGGCAGTTATCCGCGCAGTTATGACGCCACTGTGTGTTGTAAGATGATCCAATGAACCCGAAACTCTACAGAATCCTAGACCAAGTAGACACGTACTATCTGTGATGCCCAGAGAATTCATTACCAGTCAGCACCGTCGGCTATGGGGCCCGAAACAGGGCGAAATCGAGCTTTGAGCAGTTATCTGCTCAGTTATGAAGTCACTGTGGGTTGTGGCATGTTCCAATGGACCCGAATCTCTACAGAACCTTAGATCGAGTGATTATGTACCATTGATGATAACCAGAGAATTTATTACCAGTCAGCACCCTCGGCTATGGGGCCCAAAAGAGGGCGAAATCGAGCTTGGGGCAGTTATCCGCGCAGTTATGACGCCACTGTGGGTTGTAAGATGATTTAATGGACCCGAAACTCTACAGAATCCTAGACCGAATAGTCACGTACTATCTCCGATGCCCAGAGAATTTATTACCAGTCAGCACCCTCGGCTATGAGGCCCGCAACAGGGAAATATCGAGCTTCGAGCAGTTATCTGCTCAGTTATGACGCCACTGTGGGTTGTAAGATGATCCAATGGACCCGAAACTCTACAGAATCCTAGACCAAGTGGTTATGTACAATTGATGATGCCGAAAGGATTTATTCCCAGTCAGTACCCTCGGCTATGGGGCCCAAAAGAGGGCAAAATCGAGCTTTGGGCAGTTATCCGCGCAGTTATTACGCCACTGTTGGTTGTAAGATGATCCAATGGACCCGAAACTCTGCAGAATCGTAGACCGAATAGTCACGTACTATCTCTGATGCTCAGTGAATTTATTACCAGTCAGAACCCTCGGCTATGAGGCCCGAAACAGGGCAAAATCGAGCTTTGGGCAGTTATCCGCGCAGTGATGACGCCACTGTGGGTTGTAAGATGATCCGATGGACCCGAAACTCTACAGAATCGTAGACCAAGTAGTCTCGTACTATCCCTGATGCCCAGAGGATTTATTACTAGTCAGCACCCTCGGCTATGAGGCCAGAAACAGGGAAAAATCGAGCTTTGAGCAGTTATCTGCTCAGTTATCACGCCACTGTGGGTTGAAGCATGTTCCAATGGAACCGAAACTCTACAGAATCTTAAACCAAGTAGTCACGTACTATCTCTGATGACCAGAGAATTTATTACCAGTCAGCACCCTCGGCTATGAGGCCCGAAACAGGGCGGAATCGAGCTTTGAGCACTTATCTGCGCAGTTATGACGCCACTGTGGGTTGAAGGATGTTCCAATGGACCCGAAACTCCACAGAACCCTAGATCAAGTAGTCACGTGATATCTCTGATGCCCAGAGATTTTATTACCTGTCAGCACCCTCGGCTATGAGGCCCGAAACAGGGAAAAATCGAGATTTGAGCAGTTATCTGCTCAGTTATCACGCAACTGTGGGTTGTAGCATGTCCCAATGGACCCGAATCTCTACAGAATCTTAGATCAAGTGGTCACGTATTATCTCTGATGCCCAGAGAATTCATTATCAGTCAGCACCCTCGGCTATGGGGCCCAAAAGAGGGCGAAATCGAGCTTCGGGCAGTTATCCGCGCAGTTATGACGCCACTGTGGGTTGTAAGATGATCCAGTGGACCCGAAACTCTACAGAATCTTAGACCAAGTAGTCACGTATTATCTCTGATGCCCAGAGAATTTATTACCAGTCAGCACCCTCGGCTATGGGGCCCGAACCAGGGCGGAATCGAGCTTTGAGCACTTATCTGCGCAGTTATGACGCCACTGTGGGTTGGAGGATGTTCCAATGGACCCGAAACTTCACAGAACCCTAGATCAAGTAGTGTCGTAATATCTCTGATGCCCAGAGAATCTATTACCAGTCAGCACCCTCGGCTATGAGGCCCGAAACAGGGAAATATCGAGCTTTCAGCAGTTATCTGCTCAGTTATGACGCCACTGTGGGTTCCAGCATGTTCCAATGGACCCGAATACTACAGAATATTAGATCAAGTGGTTATGTACCATTGATGATGCCCAGAGAATTTATTACCAGTCAGCACCCTCGGCTATGGGGCCCAAAAGAGGGCAAAATCGAGCTTTGGGCAGTTATCCGCGCAGTTATGACGCCACTGTGGGTTGAAGGATGTTCCAATGGACCCGAAACTCCACAGAACCCTAGATCAAGTAGTCACGTAATATCTCTGATGCCCAGAGATTTTATTACCAGTCAGCACCCTCGGCCATGAGGCCCGAAACAGGGAAACATCGAGCTTTGAGCAGTTATCTGCTCAGTTATCACCCCACTGTGGGTTGTAGCATGTTCCAATGGACCCGAATCTCTACAGAATCTTAGATCAAGTGGTCACGTATTATCTCTGATGCCCAGAGAATTCATTATCAGTCAGCACCCTCGGCTATGGGGCCCAAAAGAGGGCGAAATCGAGCTTCGGGCAGTTATCCGCGCAGTTATGACGCCAATGTGGGTTGTAAGATGATCCAGTGGACCCGAAACTCTACAGAATCTTAGACCAAGTAGTCACGTATTATCTCTGATGCCCAGAGAATTTATTACCAGTCAGCACCCTCGGCTATGGGGCCCGAACCAGGGCGGAATCGAGCTTTGAGCACTTATCTGCGCAGTTATGACGCCACTGTGGGTTGAAGGATGTTCCAATGGACCCGAAACTTCACAGAACCCTAGATCAAGTAGTGTCGTAATATCTCTGATGCCCAGAGAATCTATTACCAGTCAGCACCCTCGGCTATGAGGCCCGAAACAGGGAAATATCGAGCTTTCAGCAGTTATCTGCTCTGTTATGACGCCACTGTGGGTTCCAGCATGTTCCAATGGACCCGAATACTACAGAATATTAGATCAAGTGAATATGTACCATTGATGATGCCCAGAGAATTTATTACCAGTCAGCACCCTCGGCTATGGGGCCCAAAAGAGGGCAAAATCGAGCTTTGGGCAGTTATCCGCGCAGTTATGACGCCACTGTGGGTTGAAGGATGTTCCAATGGACCCGAAACTCAAAGGAACCCTAGATCAAGTAGTCACGTAATATCTCTGATGCCCCGAGATTTTATTACCAGTCAGCACCCTCGGCCATGAGGCCCGAAACAGGGAAACATCGAGCTTTGAGCAGTTATGTGCTCAGTTATCACGCCACTGTGGGTTGTAGCATGTTCCAATGGACCCGAATCCCTACAGAATCTTAGATCAAGTGGTTATGTACCATTCATGATGCCCAGAGAATTTATTGTCAGTCAGCGACCTCGGCTATGGGGCCCAAAAGGGGGCGAAATCGAGCTCCGGGCAGTTATCCGCGCGGTTATGACGCCACTGTGGGTTGTAAGATGATCCAGTGGACCCGAAACTCTACAGAATCTGATATCAAGTGGTCACGTATTATCTCTGATGCCCAGAGAATTTATTACCAGTCAACACCCTCGGCTATGGGGCCCGAAACAGGGCGGATTCGAGCTTTGAGCACTTATCTGCGCAGTTATGACGCCACTGTGGGTTGAGGGATGTTCCAATGGACCCGAAACTTCACAGAACCCTAGATCGAGTAGTGTCGTAATATCTCTGCTGCCCAGAGAATTTATTACCAGTCAGCACCCTCGGCTATGAGGGCCGAAACAGGGAAAAATCGAGATTTGAGCAGTTATCTGCTCAGTTATCACGCCACTGTGGGTTGTAGCATGTCCCAATGGACCCGAATCTTTACAGAATCTTAGATCAAGTGGTCACGTATTATCTCTGATGCCCAGAGAATTTATTATCAGTCAGCACCCTCGGCTATGGGTCCCAAAAGGGGGCGAAATCGAGCTTCGGGCAGTTATCCGCGCAGTCATGACGCCACTGTGGGTTGTATGATGATCCAGTGGACCCGAAACTCTACAGAATCTTAGATCAAATAGTCACGTATTATCTCTGATGCCCAGAGAATTCATTACCAGTCAGCACCCTCGGCTATGGGGCCCAAAAGGGGGCGAAATCGAGCTTTGGGCAGTTATCCGCGCAGCTATGACGCCACTGTGGGTTGTAAGATGATCCAATGAACCCAAAACTCTACAGAATCCTAGACCAAGTAGTCACGTACTATTTCTGATGCCCAGGAATATTATTACAAGTCAGCACCCTCGGCTATGAGGCCCGAAACAGGGAAAAATCGA
Source organism: Eretmocerus hayati (assembly GCA_029851415.1). NCBI lineage: Eukaryota > Metazoa > Arthropoda > Insecta > Hymenoptera > Aphelinidae > Eretmocerus > Eretmocerus hayati. The sequence continues at coordinate 50,063,069 of CM056744.1, forward strand.
TCTTTGAGCAGTTATCTGCTCAGTTATGACGCCACTGTGGGTTGGAGCATGTTCCAATGGACCCAAATCTTTACAAAACCTTAGATCGAGTGATTATGTGACATTGATGATGCCCAGAGAATTTATTACCAGTCAGCACCCTCGGCTATGGGGCCCAAAAGATGGCGAAATCGAGCTTGGGGCAGTTATCCGCGCAGTTATGACGCCACTGTGTGTTGTAAGATGATCCAATGGACCCGAAACTCTACAGAATCCTAGACCAAGTAGACACGTACTATCTCTGATGCCCAGAGAATTCATTACCAGTCAGCACCGTCGGCTATGGGGCCCGAAACAGGGCGAAATCGAGCTTTGAGCAGTTATCTGGTCAGTTATGAAGTCACTGTGGGTTGTGGCATGTTCCAATGGACCCGAATCTCTACAGAACCTTGAATCGAGTGATTATGTACCATTGATGATGCCCAGAGAATTTATTACCAGTCAGCACCCTCGGCTATGGGGCCCAAAAGAGGGCGAAATCGAGCTTGGGGCAGTTATCCGCGCAGTTATGACGCCACTGTGGGTTGTAAGATGATTTAATGGACCCGAAACTCTACAGAATCCTAGACCGAATAGTCACGTACTATCTCCGATGCCCAGAGAATTTATTACCAGTTAGCACCCTCGGCTATGAGGCCCGCAACAGGGAAATATCGAGCTTTGAGCAGTTATCTGCTCAGTTATGACGCCACTGTGGGTTGTAAGATGATCCAATGGACCCGAAACTCTACAGAATCCTAGACCAAGTGGTTATGTACCATTGATGATGCCCAAAGGATTTATTCCCAGTCAGTACCCTCGGCTATGGGGCCCAAAAGAGGGCAAAATCGAGCTTTGGGCAGTTATCCGCGCAGTTATTACGCCACTGTTGGTTGTAAGATGATCCAATGGACCCGAAACTCTGCAGAATCGTAGACCGAATAGTCACGTACTATCTCTGATGCTCAGTGAATTTTTTACCAGTCAGCATCCTCGGCTATGAGGCCCGAAACAGGGCAAAATCGAGCTTTGGGCAGTTATCCGCGCAGTTATGACGCCACTGTGGGTTGTGAGATGATCCAATGGACCCGAAACTCTACAGAATCGTAGACCAAGTAATCTCGTACTATCCCTGATGCCCAGAGAATTTATTACTAGTCAGCACCCTCGGCTATGAGGCCCGAAACAGGGAAAAATCGAGCTTTGAGCAGTTATCTGCTCAGTTATCACGCCACTGTGGGTTGAAGCATGTTCCAATGGAACCGAAACTCTACAGAATCTTAAACCAAGTAGTCACGTACTATCTCTGATGACCAGAGAATTTATTACCAGTCAGCACCCTCGGCTATGAGGCCCGAAACAGGGAAATATCGAGCTTTCAGCAGTAATCTGCTCAGTTATGACGCCACTGTGGGTTCCAGCATGTTCCAATGGACCCGAATACTACAGAATATTAGATCAAGTGGTTATGTACCATTGATGATGCCCAGAGAATTTATTACCAGTCAGCACCCTCGGCTATGGGGCCCAAAAGAGGGCAAAATCGAGCTTTGGGCAGTTATCCGCGCAGTTATGACGCCACTGTGGGTTGAAGGATGTTCGAATGGACCCGAAACTCCACAGAACCCTAGATCAAGTAGTCACGTAATATCTCTGATGCCCAGAGATTTTATTACCAGTCAGCACCCTCGGCTATGAGGCCCGAAACAGGGAAACATCGAGCTTTGAGCAGTTATCTGCTCAGTTATCACGCCACTGTGGGTTGTACCATGTTCCAATGGACCCGAATCTCTACAGAATCTTAGATCAAGTGGTTATGTACCATTCATGATGCCCAGAGAATTTATTGTCAGTCAGCAACCTCGGCTATGGGGCCCAAAGGGGGGCGAAATCGAGCTCCGGGCAGTTATCCGCGCAGTTATGACGCCACTGTGGGTTGTAAGATGATCCAGTGGACCCGAAACTCTACAGAATCTGATATCAAGTGGTCACCTATTATCTCTGATGCCCAGAGAATTTATTAACCAGTCAGCACCCTCGGCTATGGGGCCCGAAACAGGGCGGAATCGAGCTTTGAGCACTTATCTGCGCAGTTATGACGCCACTGTGGGTTGAAGGATGTTCCAATGGACCCGAAACTTCACAGAACCCTAGATCGAGTAGTGTCGTAATATCTCTGCTGCCCAGAGAATTTATTACCAGTCAGCACCCTCGGCTATGAGGGCCGAAACAGGGAAAAATCGAGATTTGAGCAGTTATCTGCTCAGTTATCACGCCACTGTGGGTTGTAGCATGTCCCAATGGACCCGAATCTCTACAGAATCTTAGATCAAGTGGTCACGTATTATCTCTGATGCCCAGAGAATTTATTATCAGTCAGCACCCTCGGCTATGGGGCCCAAAAGGGGGCGAAATCGAGCTTCGGGCAGTTATCCGCGCAGTTATGACGCCACTGTGGGTTGTGAGATGATCCAGTGGACCCGAATCTCTACAGAATCTTAGACCAAGTAGTCACGTATTATCTCTGATGCCCAGAGAATTTATTACCAGTCAGCACCCTCGACTATGGGGCCCGAAACAGGGCGGAATCGAGCTTTGAGCACTTATCTGCGCAGTTATGACGCCACTGTGGGTTGAAGGATGTTCCAATGGACCCGAAACTTCACAGAACCCTAGATCAAGTAGTGTCGTAATATCTCTGATGCCCAGAGAATCTATTACCAGTCAGCACCCTCGGCTATGAGGCCCGCAACAGAGGAAATATCGAGCTTTCAGCAGTTATCTGCTCAGTTATGACGCCACTGTGGGTTCCAGCATGTTCCAATGGACCCGAATACTACAGAATATTAGATCAAGTGGTTATGTTCCATTGATGATGCCCAGAGAATTTATTACCAGTCAGCACCCTCGGCTATGGGGCCCAAAAGAGGGCAAAATCGAGCTTTGGGCAGTTATCCGCGCAGTTATGATGCCACTGTGGGTTGAAGGATGTTCCAATGGACCCGAAACTCCACAGAACCCTAGATCAAGTAGCCACGTAATATCTCTGATGCCCAGAGATTTTATTACCAGTCAGCACCCTCGGCCATGAGGCCCGAAACAGGGAAACATCGAGCTTTGGGCAGTTATCTGCTCAGTTATCACGCCACTGTGGGTTGTACCATGTTCCAATGGACCCGAATCTCTACAGAATCTTAGATCAAGTGGTCACGTATTATCTCTGATGCCCAGAGAATTTATTATCAGTCAGCACCCTCGGCTATGGGGCCCAAAAGGGGGCGAAATCGAGCTTCGGGCAGTTATCCGCGCAGTTATGACGCCACTGTGGGTTGTAAGATGATCCAGTGGACCCGAATCTCTACAGAATCTTAGACCAAGTAGTCACGTATTATCTCTGATGCCCAGAGAATTTATTACCAGTCAGCACCCTCGACTATGGGGCCCGAAACAGGGCGGAATCGAGCTTTGAGCACTTATCTGCGCAGTTATGACGCCACTGTGGGTTGAAGGATGTTCCAATGGACCCGAAACTTCACAGAACCCTAGATCAAGTAGTGTCGTAATATCTCTGATGCCCAGAGAATCTATTTCCAGTCAGCACCCTCGGCTATGAGGCCCGAAACAGGGAAATATCGAGCTTTCAGCAGTTATCTGCTCAGTTATGACGCCACTGTGGGTTCCAGCATGTTCCAATGGACCCGAATACTACAGAATATTAGATCAAGTGGTTATGTACCATTGATGATGCCCAGAGAATTTATTACCAGTCAGCACCCTCGGCTATGGGGCCCAAAAGAGGGCAAAATCGAGCTTTGGGCAGTTATCCGCGCAGTTATGACGCCACTGTGGGTTGAAGGATGTTCCAATGGACCCGAAACTCCACAGAACCCTAGATCAAGTAGTCACGTAATATCTCTGATGCCCAGAGATTTTATTACCAGTCAGCACCCTCGGCCATGAGGCCCGAAACAGGGAAACATCGAGCTTTGAGCAGTTATCTGCTCAGTTATCACGCCACTGTGGGTTGTAGCATGTTCCAATGGACCCGAATCTCTACAGAATCTTAGATCAAGTGGTTATGTACCATTCATGATGCCCAGAGAATTTATTGTCAGTCAGCAACCTCGGCTATGGGGCCCAAAAGGGGGCGAAATCGAGCTCCGGGCAGTTATCCGCGCGGTTATGACGCCACTGTGGGTTGTAAGATGATCCAGTGGACCCGAAACTCTACAGAATCTGATATCAAGTGGTCACGTATTATCTCTGATGCCCAGAGAATTTATTACCAGTCAGCACCCTCGGCTATGGGGCCCGAAACAGGGCGGATTCGAGCTTTGAGCACTTATCTGCGCAGTTATGACGCCACTGTGGGTTGAAAGATATTCCAATGGACCCGAAACTTCACAGAACCCTAGATCGAGTAGTGTCGTAATATCTCTGCTGCCCAGAGAATTCATTACCAGTCAGCACCCTCGGCTATGAGGGCCGAAACAGGGAAAAATCGAGATTTGAGCAGTTATCTGCTCAGTTATCACGCCACTGTGGGTTGTAGCATGTCCCAATGGACCCGAATCTCTACAGAATCTTAGATCAAGTGGTCACGTATTATCTCTGATGCCCAGAGAAATCATTATCAGTCAGCACCCTCGGCTATGGGGCCCAAAAGGGGGCGAAATCGAGCTTCGGGCAGTTATCCGCGCAGTTATGACGCCACTGTGGGTTGTAGGATGATCCAGTGGACCCGAATCTCTACAGAATCTTAGACCAAGTAGTCACGTATTATCTCTGATGCCCAGAGAATTTATTACCAGTCAGCACCCTCGACTATGGGGCCCGAAACAGGGAAAAATCGAGCTTTGAGCAGTTATCTGCTCAGTTATCACGCCACTGTGGGTTGAAGCATGTTCCAATGGAACCGAAACTCTACAGAATCTTAAACCAAGTAGTCACGTACTATCTCTGATGACCAGAGAATTTATTACCAGTCAGCACCCTCGGCTATGAGGCCCGAAACAGGGAAATATCGAGCTTTCAGCAGTAATCTGCTCAGTTATGACGCCACTGTGGGTTCCAGCATGTTCCAATGGACCCGAATACTACAGAATATTAGATCAAGTGGTTATGTACCATTGATGATGCCCAGAGAATTTATTACCAGTCAGCACCCTCGGCTATGGGGCCCAAAAGAGGGCAAAATCGAGCTTTGGGCAGTTATCCGCGCAGTTATGACGCCACTGTGGGTTGAAGGATGTTCGGATGGACCCGAAACTCCACAGAACCCTAGATCAAGTAGTCACGTCATATCTCTGATGCCCAGAGATTTTATTACCAGTCAGCACCCTCGGCTATGAGGCCCGAAACAGGGAAACATCGAGCTTTGAGCAGTTATCTGCTCAGTTATCACGCCACTGTGGGTTGTACCATGTTCCAATGGACCCGAATCTCTACAGAATCTTAGATCAAGTGGTTATGTACCATTCATGATGCCCAGAGAATTTATTGTCAGTCAGCAACCTCGGCTATGGGGCCCAAAGGGGGGCGAAATCGAGCTCCGGGCAGTTATCCGCGCAGTTATGACGCCACTGTGGGTTGTAAGATGATCCAGTGGACCCGAAACTCTACAGAATCTGATATCAAGTGGTCACCTATTATCTCTGATGCCCAGAGAATTTATTAACCAGTCAGCACCCTCGGCTATGGGGCCCGAAACAGGGCGGAATCGAGCTTTGAGCACTTATCTGCGCAGTTATGACGCCACTGTGGGTTGAAGGATGTTCCAATGGACCCGAAACTTCACAGAACCCTAGATCGAGTAGTGTCGTAATATCCCTGCTGCCCAGAGAATTTATTACCAGTCAGCACCCTCGGCTATGAGGGCCGAAACAGGGAAAAATCGAGATTTGAGCAGTTATCTGCTCAGTTATCACGCCACTGTGGGTTGTAGCATGTCCCAATGGACCCGAATCTCTACAGAATCTTAGATCAAGTGGTCACGTATTATCTCTGATGCCCAGAGAATTTATTATCAGTCAGCACCCTCGGCTATGGGGCCCAAAAGGGGGCGAAATCGAGCTTCGGGCAGTTATCCGCGCAGTTATGACGCCACTGTGGGTTGTAAGATGATCCAGTGGACCCAAATCTCTACAGAATCTTAGACCAAGTAGTCACGTATTATCTCTGATGCCCAGAGAATTTATTACCAGTCAGCACCCTCGACTATGGGGCCCGAAACAGGGCGGAATCGAGCTTTGAGCACTTATCTGCGCAGTTATGACGCCACTGTGGGTTGAAGGATGTTCCAATGGACCCGAAACTTCACAGAACCCTAGATCAAGTAGTGTCGTAATATCTCTGATGCCCAGAGAATCTTTTACCAGTCAGCACCCTCGGCTATGAGGCCCGAAACAGGGAAATATCGAGCTTTCAGCAGTTATCTGCTCAGTTATGACGCCACTGTGGGTTCCAGCATGTTCCAATGGACCCGAATACTACAGAATATTAGATCAAGTGGTTATGTACCATTGATGATGTCCAGAGAATTTATTACCAGTCAGCACCCTCGGCTATGGGGCCCAAAAGAGGGCAAAATCGAGCTTTGGGCAGTTATCCGCGCAGTTATGACGCCACTGTGGGTTGAAGGATGTTCCAATGGACCCGAAACTCGACAGAACCCTAGATCAAGTAGTCACGTAATATCTCTGATGCCCAGAGATTTTATTACCAGTCAGCACCCTCGGCCATGAGGCCCGAAACAGGGAAACATCGAGCTTTGAGCAGTTATCTGCTCAGTTATCACGCCACTGTGGGTTGTAGCATGTTCCAATGGACCCGAATCTCTACAGAATCTTAAATCAAGTGGTTATGTACCATTCATGATGCCCAGAGAATTTATTGTCAGTCAGCAACCTCGGCTATGGGGCCCAAAAGGGGGCGAAATCGAGCTCCGGGCAGTTATCCGCGCGGTTATGACGCCACTGTGGGTTGTAAGATGATCCAGTGGACCCGAAACTCTACAGAATCTGATATCAAGTGGTCACGTATTATCTCTGATGCCCAGAGAATTTATTACCAGTCAGCACCCTCGGCTATGGGGCCCGAAACAGGGCGGATTCGAGCTTTGAGCACTTATCTGCGCAGTTATGACGCCACTGTGGGTTGAAAGATATTCCAATGGACCCGAAACTTCACAGAACCCTAGATCGAGTAGTGTCGTAATATCTCTGCTGCCCAGAGAATTTATTACCAGTCAGCACCCTCGGCTATGAGGGCCGAAACAGGGAAAAATCGAGATTTGAGCAGTTATCTGCTCAGTTATCACGCCACTGTGGGTTGTAGCATGTCCCAATGGACCCGAATCTCTACAGAATCCTAGATCAAGTGGTCACGTATTATCTCTGATGCCCAGAGAATTTATTATCAGTCAGCACCCTCGGCTATGGGGCCCAAAAGGGGGCGAAATCGAGCTTTGGGCAGTTATCCGCGCAGCTATGACGCCACTGTGGGTTGTAAGATGATCCAATGAACCCAAAACTCTACAGAATCCTAGACCAAAAAGTCACGTACTATCTCTGATGCCCAGGAATATTATTACCAGTCAGCACCCTCGGCTATGAGGCCCGAAACAGGGAAAAATCGATCTTTGAGCAGTTATCTGCTCAGTTATGACGCCACTGTGGGTTGGAGCATGTTCCAATGGACCCAAATCTCTACAAAACCTTAGATCGAGTGATTATGTGACATTGATGATGCCCAGAGAATTTATTACCAGTCAGCACCCTCGGCTATGGGGCCCAAAAGATGGCGAAATCGAGCTTGGGGCAGTTATCCGCGCAGTTATGACGCCACTGTGTGTTGTAAGATGATCCAATGGACCCGAAACTCTACAGAATCCTAGACCAAGTAGACACGTACTGTCTCTGATGCCCAGAGAATTCATTACCAGTCAGCACCGTCGGCTATGGGGCCCGAAACAGGGCGAAATCGAGCTTTGAGCAGTTATCTGCTCAGTTATGAAGTCACTGTGGGTTGTGGCATGTTCCAATGGACCCGAATCTCTACAGAACCTTGGATCGAGTGATTATGTACCATTGATGATGCCCAGAGAATTTATTACCAGTCAGCACCCTCGGCTATGGGGCCCAAAAGAGGGCGAAATCGAGCTTGGGGCAGTTATCCGCGCAGTTATGACGCCACTGTGGGTTGTAAGATGATTTAATGGACCCGAAACTCTACAGAATCCTAGACCAAATAGTCACGTACTATCTCCGATGCCCAGAGAATTTATTACCAGTTAGCACCCTCGGCTATGAGGCCCGCAACAGGGAAATATCGAGCTTTGAGCAGTTATCTGCTCAGTTATGACGCCACTGTGGGTTGTAAGATGATCCAATGGACCCGAAACTCTACAGAATCCTAGACCAAGTGGTTATGTACCATTGATGATGCCCAAAGGATTTATTCCCAGTCTGTACCCTCGGCTATGGGGCCCAAAAGAGGGCAAAATCGAGCTTTGGGCAGTTATCCGCGCAGTTATTACGCCACTGTTGGTTGTAAGATGATCCAATGGACCCGAAACTCTGCAGAATCGTAGACCGAATAGTCACGTACTATCTCTGATGCTCAGTGAATTTATTACCAGTCAGCACCCTCGGCTATGAGGCCCGAAACAGGGCAAAATCGAGCTTTGGGCAGTTATCCGCGCAGTTATGACGCCACTGTGGGTTGTAAGATGATCCAATGGACCCGAAACTCTACAGAATCGTAGACCAAGTAGTCTCGTACTATCCCTGATGCCCAGAGAATTTATTACTAGTCAGCACCCTCGGCTATGAGGCCCGAAACAGGGAAAAATCGAGCTTTGAGCAGTTATCTGCTCAGTTATCACGCCACTGTGGGTTGAAGCATGTTCCAATGGAACCGGAACTCTACAGAATCTTAAACCAAGTAGTCACGTACTATCTCTGATGACCAGAGAATTTATTACCAGTCAGCACCCTCGGCTATGAGGCCCGAAACAGGGAAATATCGAGCTTTCAGCAGTTATCTGCTCAGTTATGACGCCACTGTGGGTTCCAGCATGTTCCAATGGACCCGAATACTACAGAATATTAGATCAAGTGGTTATGTACCATTGATGATGCCCAGAGAATTTATTACCAGTCAGCACCCTCGGCTATGGGGCCCAAAAGAGGGCAAAATCGAGCTTTGGGCAGTTATCCGCGCAGTTATGACGCCACTGTGGGTTGAAGGATGTTCCAATGGACCCGAAACTCCACAGAACCCTAGATCGAGTTGTCACGTAATATCTCTGATGCCCAGAGATTTCATTACCAGTCAGCACCCTCGGCTATGAGGCCCGAAACAGGGAAACATCGAGCTTTGAGCAGTTATCGACTCAGTTATCACGCCACTGTGGGTTGTAGCATGTTCCAATGGACCCGAATCTCTACAGAATCTTAGATCAAGTGGTTATGTACCATTCATGATGCCCAGAGAATTTATTGTCAGTCAGCAACCTCGGCTATGGGGCCCAAAAGGGGGCGAAATCGAGCTCCGGGCAGTTATCCGCGCAGTTATGACGCCACTGTGGGTTGTAAGATGATCCAGTGGACCCGAAACTCTACAGAATCTGATATCAAGTGGTCACCTATTATCTCTGATGCCCAGAGAATTTATTACCAGTCAGCACCCTCGGCTATGGGGCCCGAAACAGAGCGGAATCGAGCTTTGAGCACTTATCTGCGCAGTTATGACGCCACTGTGGGTCGAAGGATGTTCCAATGGACCCGAAACTTCACAGAACCCTAGATCGAGTAGTGTCGTAATATCTCTGCTGCCCAGAGAAAACATTACCAGTCAGCACCCTCGGCTATGAGGGCCGAAACAGGGAAAAATCGAGATTTGAGCAGTTATCTGCTCAGTTATCACGCCACTGTGGGTTGTAGCATGTCCCAATTGACCCGAATCTCTACAGAATCTTAGATCAAGTGGTCACGTATTATCTCTGATGCCCAGAGAATTTATTATCAGTCAGCACCCTCGGCTATGGGGCCCAAAAGGGGGCGAAATCGAGCTTCGGGCAGTTATCCGCGCAGTTATGACGCCACTGTGGGTTGAAGGATGTTCCAATGGACCCGAAACTTCACAGAACCCTAGATCAAGTAGTGTCGTAATATCTCTGATGCCCAGAGAATCTATTACCAGTCAGCACCCTCGGCTATGAGGCCAGAAACAGGGAAAAATCGAGCTTTGAGCAGTTATCTGCTCAGTTATCACGCCACTGTGGGTTGTAGCATGTCCCAATGGACCCGAATCTCTACAGAATCCTAGAGCAAGTGGTTATGTACCGTTGACGATGCCCAAAGGATTTATTCCCAGTCAGCACCCTCGGCTATGGGGCCCAAAAGAGGGCAAAATCGAGCTTTGGGCAGTTATCCGCGCAGTTATTACGCCACTGTTGGTTGTAAGATGATCCAATGGACCCGAAACTCTGCAGAATCGTAGATCAAGTAGTCACGTAATATCTCTGATGCCCAGAGATTTTATTACCGGTCAGCACCCTCGGCCATGAGGCCCGGAACAGGGAAACATCGAGCTTTGAGCAGTTATCTGCTCAGTTATCACGCCACTGTGGGTTGTAGCATGTTCCAATGGACCCGAATCTCTACAGAATCTTAGATCAAGTGGTTATGTACCATTCATGATGCCCAGAGAATTTATTGTCAGTCAGCAACCTCGGCTATGGGGCCCAAAAGGGGGCGAAATCGAGCTCCGGGCAGTTATCCGCGCGGTTATGACGCCACTGTGGGTTGTAAGATGATCCAGTGGACCCGAAACTCTACAGAATCTGATATCAAGTGGTCACGTATTATCTCTGATGCCCAGAGAATTTATTACCAGTCAGCACCCTCGGCTATGGGGCCCGAAACAGGGCGGATTCGAGCTTTGAGCACTTATCTGCGCAGTTATGACGCCACTGTGGGTTGAAGGATGTTCCAATGGACCCGAAACTTCACAGAACCCTAGATCGAGTAGTGTCGTAATATCTCTGCTGCCCAGAGAATTTATTACCAGTCAGCACCCTCGGCTGTGAGGGCCGAAACAGGGAAAAATCGAGATTTGAGCAGTTATCTGCTCAGTTATCACGCCACTGTGGGTTGTAGCATGTCCCAATGGACCCGAATCTCTACAGAATCCTAGATCAAGTGGTCACGTATTATCTCTGATGCCCAGAGAATTTATTATCAGTCAGCACCCTCGGCTATGGGGCCCAAAAGGGGGCGAAATCGAGCTTCGGGCAGTTATCCGCGCAGTTATGACGCCACTGTGGGTTGTATGATGATCCAGTGGACCCGAAACTCTACAGAATCTTAGATCAAATAGTCACATATTATCTCTGATGCCCAGAGAATTCATTACCAGTCAGCACCCTCGGCTATGGGGCCCAAAAGGGGGCGAAATCGAGCTTTGGGCAGTTATCCGCGCAGCTATGACGCCACTGTGGGTTGTAAGATGATCCAATGAACCCAAAACTCTACAGAATCCTAGACCAAGTAGTCACGTACTATCTCTGATGCCCAGGAATATTATTACCAGTCAGCACCCTCGGCTATGAGGCCCGAAACAGGGAAAAATCGATCTTTGAGCAGTTATCTGCTCAGTTATGACGCCACTGTGGGTTGGAGCATGTTCCAATGGACCCAAATCTCTACAAAACCTTAGATCGAGTGATTATGTGACATTGATGATGCCCAGAGAATTTATTACCAGTCAGCACCCTCGGCTATGGGGCCCAAAAGATGGCGAAATCGAGCTTGGGGCAGTTATCCGCGCAGTTATGACGCCACTGTGTGTTGTAAGATGATCCAATGGACACGAAACTCTACAGAATCCTAGACCAAGTAGACACGTACTGTCTCTGATGCCCAGAGAATTCATTACCAGTCAGCACCGTCGGCTATGGGGCCCGAAACAGGGCGAAATCGAGCTTTGAGCAGTTATCTGCTCAGTTATGAAGTCACTGTGGGTTGTGGCATGTTCCAATGGACCCGAATCTCTACAGAACCTTGGATCGAGTGATTATGTACCATTGATGATGCCCAGAGAATTCATTACCAGTCAGCACCCTCGGCTATGGGGCCCAAAAGAGGGCGAAATCGAGCTTGGGGCAGTTATCCTCGCAGTTATGACGCCACTGTGGGTTGTAAGATGATTTAATGGACCCGAAACTCTACAGAATCCTAGACCGAATAGTCACGTACTATCTCCGATGCCCAGAGAATTTATTACCAGTTAGCACCCTCGGCTATGAGGCCCGCAACAGGGAAATATCGAGCTTTGAGCAGTTATCTGCTCAGTTATGACGCCACTGTGGGTTGTAAGATGATCCAATGGACCCGAAACTCTACAGAATCCTACACCAAGTGGTTATGTACCATTGATGATGCCCAAAGGATTTATTCCCAGTCAGTACCCTCGGCTATGAGGCCCGAAACAGGGCAAAATCGAGCTTTGGGCAGTTATCCGCGCAGTTATGACGCCACTGTGGGTTGTAAGATGATCCAATGGACCCGAAACTCTACAGAATCGTAGACCAAGTAGTCTCGTACTATCCCTGATGCCCAGAGAATTTATTACTAGTCAGCACCCTCGGCTATGAGGCCCGAAACAGGGAAAAATCGAGCTTTGAGCAGTTATCTGCTCAGTTATCACGCCACTGTGGGTTGAAGCATGTTCCAATGGAACCGAAACTCTACAGAATCTTAAACCAAGTAGTCACGTACTATCTCTGATGACCAGAGAATTTATTACCAGTCAGCACCCTCGGCTATGAGGCCCGAAACAGGGAAATATCGAGCCTTCAGCAGTTATCTGCTCAGTTATGACGCCACTGTGGGTTCCAGCATGTTCCAATGGACCCGAATACTACAGAATATTAGATCAAGTGGTTATGTACCATTGATGATGCCCAGAGAATTTATTACCAGTCAGCACCCTCGGCTATGGGGCCCAAAAGAGGGCAAAATCGAGCTTTGGGCAGTTATCCGCGCAGTTATGACGCCACTGTGGGTTGAAGGATGTTCCAATGGACCCGAAACTCCACAGAACCCTAGATCGAGTTGTCACGTAATATCTCTGATGCCCAGAGATTTTATTACCATACAGCACCCTCGGCTATGAGGCCCGAAACAGGGAAACATCGAGCTTTGAGCAGTTATCGACTCAGTTATCACGCCACTGTGGGTTGTAGCATGTTCCAATGGACCCGAATCTCTACAGAATCTTAGATCAAGTGGTTATGTACCATTCATGATGTCCAGAGAATTTATTGTCAGTCAGCAACCTCGGCTATGGGGCCCAAAAGGGGGCGAAATCGAGCTCCGGGCAGTTATCCGCGCAGTTATGACGCCACTGTGGGTTGTAAGATGATCCAGTGGACCCGAAACTCTACAGAATCTGATATCAAGTGGTCACCTATTATCTCTGATGCCCAGAGAATTTATTACCAGTCAGCACCCTCGGCTATGGGGCCCGAAACAGAGCGGAATCGAGCTTTGAGCACTTATCTGCGCAGTTATGACGCCACTGTGGGTTGAAGGATGTTCCAATGGACCCGAAACTTCACAGAACCCTAGATCGAGTAGTGTCGTAATATCTCTGCTGCCCAGAGAATTCATTACCAGTCAGCACCCTCGGCTATGAGGGCCGAAACAGGGAAAAATCGAGATTTGAGCAGTTATCTGCTCAGTTATCACGCCACTGTGGGTTGTAGCATGTCCCAATTGACCCGAATCTCTACAGAATCTTAGATCAAGTGGTCACGTATTATCTCTGATGCCCAGAGAATTTATTATCAGTCAGCACCCTCGGCTATGGGGCCCAAAAGGGGGCGAAATCGAGCTTCGGGCAGTTATCCGCGCAGTTATGACGCCACTGTGGGTTGTAAGATGATCCAGTGGACCCGAATCTCTACAGAATCTTAGACCAAGTAGTCACGTATTATCTCTGATGCCCAGAGAATTTATTACCAGTCAGCACCCTCGGCTATGGGGCCCGAAACAGGGCGGAATCGAGCTTTGAGCACTTATCTGCGCAGTTATGACGCCACTGTGGGTTGAAGGATGTTCCAATGGACCCGAAACTTCACAGAACCCTAGATCAAGTAGTGTCGTAATATCTCTGATGCCCAGAGAATCTATTACCAGTCAGCACCCTCGGCTATGAGGCCCGAAACAGGGAAAAATCGAGCTTTGAGCAGTTATCTGCTCAGTTATCACGCCACTGTGGGTTGTAGCATGTCCCAATGGACCCGAATCTCTACAGAATCCTAGAGCAAGTGGTTTTGTACCGTTGACGATGCCCAAAGGATTTATTCCCAGTCAGCACCCTCGGCTATGGGGCCCAAAAGAGGGCAAAATCGAGCTTTGGGCAGTTATCCGCGCAGTTATTACGCCACTGTTGGTTGTAAGATGATCCAATGGACCCGAAACTCTGCAGAATCGTAGACCGAATAGTCACGTACTATCTCTGATGCCCAGTGAATTTATTACCAGTCAGCACCCTCGGCTATGAGGCCCGAAACAGGGAATAATCGAGCTTTGAGCAGTTATCTGCCCAGGTATGACGCCACTGTGGGATGTACGATGTTCCTTTGGACCCGAAACTCGACAGGGCCTCAGATTAAGTGGTTATGTACCATTAATGATGCCCAGAGAATCTATTACCAGTCAGCACCCTCAGCTATTGGGCCCAAAACAGTGCGGAAATGAGCTTTGACCAGTTATCTGCCCGGTTATGACGCCAGTATGGGTTGGAGGATGATCAAATGGACCCGAATCTCTACAAAACCTCAAATCAAGTGGTTATGTACCATCAATGTTGCCCAAAGAATTTTTTACCAGTCAGCATCCTCGGCTATGGGGCCCAAAAGAGGGCGAAATCGAGCTTTGGGCACTTATCCGCGCAGTTATGACGCCACTGTGGGTTGCAAGATGATCCATCAGACCCGAAACTCTACAGATTCCTAGACCAAATAGACACGTACTATCTCTGATGCCCAGAGAATTCATTACCAGTCAGCACCCTCGGCTATGGGGCTCAAAACAGGGCGAAATCGAGCTTTGAGCAGTCATCTGCTCAGTTATGACGCCACTGTGGGTTGTAAGATGCTCCAATGGACCCGTTCCTCCACAGAATCTCAGACCAAGTAGTCACGTACTATCTCTGTTGCCCAGAAAGTTTTTTACCAGTCAGCACCCTCGGCTATGGGGCCCAAAAGAGGTCAAAATCGAGCTTTGGGCAGTCATCCGCGCAGTTATGACGCCACTGTGGGTTGTAAGATGATCCATCAGACCCGAAACTCTACAGATTCCTAGACCAAATGGACACGTACTATCTCTGATGCCCAGAGAATTCATTCCCAGTCAGCACCCTCGGCTATGAGGCCCGAAACAGGGGAAAATCTCGCTTTGAGCATTTATCTGCCCAGTTATGACGCCACTGTGGGATGTAGGATGTTCCAATGGACCCGAAACTTGACAGAACCTTAGATTCAGTGGTTATGTACCATTAATGATGCCCAGAGAATTTATCACCAGTCAGCACCCTCGGCTACGGGGCCCAAAACGGGGCGAAAACGAGCTCTGACCAGTTATCTGCCCAGTTATGACGCCACAGTGGGTTGTAAGATGATCCAATGGACCCGAAACTCTACAGAATCCTAGACCAAGTAGTCAAGTACTATCCCTGATGCCCAGAGAATCTATTTCCAGTCAGCACCCTCGGCTACGGGGCCCAAAAGAGGGCAAAATCGAGCTCTGGGCAGTTATCTGCCCAGTTATGACGCCACTGTGGGTTGTAGAATGTTCGGATGGACCCGAATTTCTACGGAACCTTAGATCAAGTGGTTATGTAACATTGATGATGCCCAGAGGATTCATAACCAGTCAGCATCCTCGGCTATGGGGCCCAAAACAGAGCGAAATCGAGCTCTGAGCAATTATCTGCCCAGTTATGACGCCACTGTTGGTTGTAGGGTGTTCCAATGGACCCGAAACTCTACAGAACCTCAGATGAATTAGTCACATATCATCTGCAATGCCCAAAGAATCTCTTACCGGTCTGCACCCGGGTCCTTGCTCATGGTTCCGAGTCATCAGTTCGAACTAGCATCCATTTATGGCTCACAGAGTCTTGAGCGTACCTCGGCTGGATTCGTCTCAGACTGGGTCACAGCTTCATGGTACCTCACTCTAGATATTCGTCAACCGTCAATCATGTTCATCAGAACTCTTACTAGTCAGCACCCACGGTGATGGGGCCCCAGAATGAGCAAACTCATGCACATGTACCGAATCACGCAGTTGGAACGACCCCTAGAGCTGTATGCCACTGTCACGGATTCATAACTCCATGAATTCTTAGTTCGGGTACTGGTACATTATCAGAAATGTCTATATAACTAAACACTGGTCTGAACCTTTGGTCATCGGGCCCGAGAATCAGTGGAATTTCCGAGAGAGTTGTGAGTCGCGCAGCTCAGACGGGCCACCCGCTTAGATGACGCCGAGAGTTGTAATGGGAAGGAATGGGCTCAAATATCCATGAGACAGTCAAGACGTCTGTCAATCATCTGGGAGGCCCAAGGTCGATCATCTGGGGGGCCCAAGGAATCCATGAACAGTGGACCGCTGGACGATGAAGTTCGAAGATCCTAAAGAAACAATCCCACTCGAGCTTAAATTTACCTGGCGCGTATCACAGCGTAAAAAAATGATTTTCTCGTTTATGGTAGCATGGAAATCTGTCCCTGTTGCTATTCATTTAGAAGTTACGTTCCTTGACATCAAATGATATTTATTTTCATCATTATAATAAAGAATCTGTTGAACAATAGATTTCATTGAGCGTGACACTATCTGAGGTAATCTATTTCGCAAGCATTCATAAGCGATACGAATGATATTTCACTCATCCTCCGTTCTCGTGAGTGGGATTCACTGATCTAATTACAGCAATGGCGACTTTCAGGCTTCCTTCTTCCCTCTCTACCTTTGCCACTGATCTAAGGTTCTGTAGAGTTTCGGGTCCATTGGAACATCCTACAACCCACAGTGGCGTCATAACTGCGCAGATAACTGCTCAAAGCTCGATTCCGCCCCGTTTTGGGCCCCACAGCCGAGGTTGCTGACTGCTAATGAATTCTCTGAGCTTCAGCGATAGTACGTGACTACTTGATCTAGGGTTCTGTAGAGTTTCGGGTCCATTGGATCATCTTACAACCCACAGTGGCGTCATAACTGCGCGGATAACTGCCCAAAGCTCGATTTCGCCCTCTTTTGGGCCCCATAGCCGAGGGTGCTGACTGGTAATAAATTCTCTGGGCATCATCAATGGTGTATAACCACTCGATCTACGGTTCTGTTGAGTTTCGGGTCCATTGGAACATCCTACAACCTACAGTGGCGTCATAACTGCGCAAATAACTGCTCAAAGATCGATTTCGCCCTGTTTTGGGCCCCATAGCCGAGGGTGCTGACTGGTAATAAATTCTCTGGGCATCAGAGATATTACGTGACTACTTGATCTAGGGTTCTGTTGAGTTTCGGGTCCATTGGAACATCCTTCAACCCACAGTGGCGTCATAACTGCGCAGATAAGTGCTCGAAGCTCGATTTTGCCCTGTTTTGGGCCCAATAGCCGAGGGTGCTGACTGGAAACGAATTCTCTGGGCATTATCAATGGTACATAACTACTTGATCTAAGGTTCTGTGGAGTTTCGGGTCCATTGGAACATCCTACAACCCACAGGCGCGTCATAACTGGGCAGATAACTGCTCAAAGCTCGATTTTGCCCTGTTTTGGGCCCCATAGCCGAGGGTGCTGACTGGTAATAAATTCTCTGGGCATCATCAATGGTACATAACTACTTGATCTAAGATCCTGTGGAGTTTCGGGTCCATTGGAACATCCTGCAACCCACAGTGGCGTCATAACAACGCAGATATCTGCTCAAAGCTGGATTTTTCCCTGTTTCGGGCCTCATAGCCGAGGTCGCTGACTGGTAATAAATTCTCTGGGCATCAGAGATAGTACGTGACTACTTGATCTAGGGTTCTGTAGAGTTTCGGGTCCATTGGGACTCTCTGCATCCCCCCGTGACGTCTGGACTGCGACTATAATAACTTTAAGCACGGTCTTCCCTGTTCTGGGCCCTATGATTGAGTTTGCTGATTTGTTATCGATTCCCTATCATCTCAGAAGACTCAGTTTACCCTTCTCATCGTCAGACAGGTTCCTGTATGCGATGGAATTTTTTCATTCGCACCTTATTGTACAGAGGTAGCTCAGTCTATCATATATTTCTCATCTCGCCCCGCTCCAGCTCTCGTCCAGCCTCAGGCCCAAATATCGGTTCCCTCTTGGTCTCGGGACTATCTCGACTATACCTTTCGAGAGTAATGAAAAAGTAATAAAATCCTGTGTAGTTCTGAGTGTCCTCGAAGCTACGCCTGTATATGGTGTTCGCTAGCGTAAGCTTACGCTAGCGAAAACCATCATATTTCAGCTGAATCATATCACACGCATATTTTGAGGACATATTCTGAGAGTAATATAAAAGTAATAAAAATGAGCTATTGCACATTCCCGTACGATCTTTCCCCGGCCACGTGTTCGCTAGCGTAAGCTTCCGCTAGCGAAAACTCTCGTATTCCGGGCCCATGACCGGTAATAAATTTTTTTCTTGGTAATAAATCAGTAATAAAATAGTAATAAAAAGTGGAATTGGTTTGGGCCCGATTTGTGAGTTAGTGTTTGCTAGCTTCAGGTACCCTGCTATTAGGCATTTCTCCCACTCTCTTATATGTAGATACCGTAATATATATTTAGCATAAACTGAGCCTCCATTGGCGCCAATGATTCTATGTGTCGATTATATGATGCCGCGGGTGATTGATGACGTATTACATTCTTTGTTCATGTGTGAAGTTCATGCCTGTGTATATGTGTATATAATCATGTGGTACTAGGAAAGCGGATAAGTGGATATTCGTGAGATGGGGTTAGGGTGCGTCTTTGTATGAACAGGTAGGCGCACGTATGTGTGTGTTTAAATGTGTGTGTATGTGTGTGAGTGCGATGAGAAGAAGAATCAATAGATTTCAAAATAAATGTGCAATCTAGAATGAATGTGTACGAGGAATTATGACCAGATAGATTTTAAAATATTTTTGAAATGTTCTTTATGTCATAAATTAATGGTGTTGGATTGATGGATGACTTACGTGTGTTCGACTCTATACATTGAAGTATGAGTGTGAGTGTGTGTGTGTTTGTGTGTGTGTTTGTGTGTGTGTGTATGTGTGTGTGTACATTCCAGTGTGTATGTCGGAAGAACGTGAAAGTTCAGAGTTTTATTCAGTATACGCCCTCCAAACTTACATTTACACCGCACTATAAAAAATTTGCCCATGAAAATTCAACTGAATAGTTGAATGATGAATTCAATCAGCTGGTTGAACGGATAATTCAACCAATTTGTTGAGCGCAATGCTCTTGAGTGATCGGATAATTTGAGTGGAAGCGATTTATTTTGGGTTCGGGAAAACGAAATTACAACTCACTGTTATTAATTGAAACACTGCACTTTAATCACTGAAGAAGTGTAAGAACACGTGTGAAAAGATGAAGTCGTGAGGTCGCGGCACTGGGAGGAACTATAAAGTGAATTCAAATAATGGCGAAAACGGGTGCGACAAAGACATCGGCACCGGCGCGAGGCGCGAAATGTGGTGACTACGCGAGCTGGATGGGCTGCGGCCAGCTCGGCGATCCAGCGTTGAATGCCGGAGCACACGGGATAACGGCGCAACGAGAGCATGGAGACGTTGGCTTTCCGAATCTTCGAACGGTTGAAATAGATATATATGTGGACATCACGAGATGTCCACCATAGCTCTGTCTTTGTCACTCTCGATGCCTCGATCTTCGTGCGACTCGAGGCCTGTGATATACAGATTTATACACAGAATTGAACATGCCGCCCACTTTGAACGCTCTAAGCGGTCAAACAAACAAATTCAACATTCACAATTCAATTCAATTACTGTGGGTCAACATATAAATTTAAGAATCTTTCATGATCAAATTTGACAAATGTAATAAAAACAAAATTCACCTCAATATCGAATTTCCTAGACGGAGGAAGAAGAAAAAAAGATCAAAATTCAAAAGTCGCAGCAGTCTCCACTACAGAAAATCAATATAGCCATCTAGCTGATCACAATTTGACTTGAGCATCTAGCTCAGATTCAGCAATGAAAATTCAACAAAAAAAGTGAGAAAAAAGTCGTACTCCGGGCAAACTCTAAGTTGATACAAATATGGGAACAAAATTGACAGTCAAAGCTTTCGCCAACCGGTTAATCGCAATTTGGCTTCAAAATGGTAATTGAAATGATAACGGGACTCGAAACGGTAGTACGACATTACAATAATCATAAGACCAGAAAGGGAACGCAATCGAACATCAGATATTTCGCGGTGTAACGCTCGAGGAAAGTTGTGTAGTGATTTGTCGAAACGCACGCGAAATAAGTGCAAATCATAATCAATCTGGAGCTCTTCATGATGACGTTGATTCCCGAGTTATTCGACTTTCTTGATAGGCCTCATCCACATCTGGCTCGGTAGGCAATTCGACCAGCTTGACTATGAGCCGACGGAACTCTGACGTGGCTGATTTCAATGTAACTACTCGAGTGATACCATCTGGTCCAGGATGGCACTTGATGACTCGAGCTAAGGGCCATTGGTTGGGTCGGCTCAGCTCATCGGAAACCAGGACAATATCTCCTTCGTTGATCGGTGCTCTCACTTTCAACCATTTATTTCTTTGTTGCATCTGATGTAGAACCTCATTCTTCCAGCGTACCCAAAAATCATTGCACATATTTACAAGTAATGCCCACCTGCAACGTATGGAGGATGTGAGATCGATATTACGATAAGGTTCGGGCAAAGCGTTGAGAGGCCGCCTAATCGAAAAATGGCCTGGAGTTAGAGCAACCGGATCCGATGCATCACTACTCAAAGGGCTCAAAGGCCTAGAATTCAAACATGCCTCAATTTGTGAACAGACTGTAGACAGTCCTTCAAACGTTAAAGTACTATCACCGACCACGCGCCTGAGGTGATATTTGAAACTGCGCACAGCAGCTTCCCAGAGCCCGCCGAAGTGCGGAGCTCAAGGCGAAATGTAATGCCACGTGACACCCTCTTGAGCAAGTTCAGCGGTAAGTTCTTTGGACTCAGTCGAGGCTTGCGAAAATAATCGTTTGAGTTCCTTTTCTGCAACTTCGAAAGTTTTCGCGTTATCAAAATAGATATGAGACACTCTACCACGTCTAGACATAAAACGGCGAAATGCAGCCAGGTAGGCTTAAGAAGTTAAATCAGACACCACTTCAAGGTGCGTAGCCTTGATGAACATGCAAATGAAAATAGCAATATATCCTTTAGTACTTTTAGCACCACGACCTGGAGAAAAACGAATGGATACAGGACCTGCAAAATCGACGCCTGTAGCCTCGAAAGGCAACCGTGGGGTGAGTCTCACTTCAGAAAGTGGGCCCATTTGCTGCTGCATCAGTTGACCATTCTGCCTCGTACATTCAACACAATGCTGGTAGACTGACTGTACCAGACGTCCCATGTGGGTGATCCAATATCTCCGACGTAGGTGACTCATCATGAGACAAATTCCTCCATGCAAAGTATCTGTGTGGACATGTTCCACTAATCTGCCAATGGACCATTATGAGGCAAAATAATTGGATGTTTCTCATCATAAGTCAAAGATGCATTTTGGAGACGAACTCGTGCCCGTAAAAACCTTTATCGCACAAGAATGGCAACAATCGATGCAATGGACTTTTGATAGGCAGTTCTTTGCCTTTTTCAAGACAATCTGAGTCAGAGCTAAAAGTTCTGAGCTGAACACCTCTCCAAACTGCATCTTAAGCTGCCGAGAGCTCTTTCCAGGTGAACGGGCCATTGATTCGCTTATCTCGACTTATTTTTGCATGAGACATCCAACGATACAAATACGCAAGCCTGCGCACAATTGTAGACAAAGAACTACTTTTTTCCAATCTGGACAACACAAAATATTGAGGGTCCGCTGTATCTTTGGCCGTAGACACTTGGACTGACACACAAGGACTCTTCTCATTAAGAGCAACCAACGTAGCTGCAGCCACTTGCTGTTCTGCGCTCAAGATAACCGGATCAGGCCAACTTTGAGTATCTAACAGTAACCAGTCGGGACCCTGTCACCATAATCTACTATCTTTCAAAACTTCTACCGTAAGACCTCTAGTGGCTAAATCTGCTGCATTATCTTGGGATCTCACATGCCTCCATTCTGCTTGAGGAAGTTCCACGATAATCTCCGACACCCTATTTGCTACAAAAGTCCCCCAACGAGAAGGATGGCCTCTTAGCCAGTCTAACACGGTTTTAGAATCTGACCAGCAATAGATTGCCGAGGGTTTAGCCTCAAGCTGAGACAGAACATGCTTCAACAATTTGACAATTAGGACAGCACCACATAATTCAAGTTTTGGAAGAGTTTGAACTTCGATGGGGGCAACTTTGGTTTTGGACATGATCAACATGGATGATTCCCCTGACACAACCAAATAAATAGCAGCTGCATACGCTCTCTTGGATGCATCTGCGAATCCATGGACAACCCAGCTGGAACTTTCTGTAGTCTGTAACCACCTAGAAATATAAATCTCAGACAAAACCGGCAACTGATTACGGATGACCAACCAACGATCAAATAATTCCCCAACAAGAGGAGTGTCCCAGTCAGCCTTAGCAATCCATAGATCCTGAATCAGGATTTTTGTTTGAATTAAAAATGGGGACAATCACCCGAGAGGATCAAACAACCGTGCAATTTCCGACAGAAGAGATCGCTTAGATACGACTGCAGCTGCTTCTAGAACATCCACCTTGAAGAAAAAACAGTCCTCTGCTGGTAATCATTTGAGATCTAGAGTAGAGACAGTATCTTCGAGATTGACAGATACAATTCCTTTCGTTTCGTCAGCCAGACCTTGTAATAGAGCTAAGTCATTCGCCGCCCACTTGCCAAGTGGCATACAAGCGGCTTGCATGACAGTGGTCAGCTGTTCTCTGGCTTCCAACGCTTTGTCCACCAAATCTGCCCCGCCAAACAGGTCATCCATGTAGCTCAGCAGGCGTAAAATTGTGGCAGCTAGAGGGTGCGAAGTACCATACAAGTCTGCTAAATGAAACAATACACGAATAGCTAAGAACGGAGCACATGCAGTGCCACACGTCACAGTCATCAACATGAAGGCATTAATGATGTCAGCGTCCGACGCCCGCCACACAATGCGCTGGTAGTTAACATCGTCTGGATGCACTGAAATCTGCCTGAACATTTTCACGATATCTGTGACAAACACAAAACAAAAAAAATCTCCATCTACTGAGTACTAACGTGATATCATCCTGGAACTTGGGTCCGGACAACAAACAGTCATTGAGTGATAATCCGTTACCTGATTTTTGAGAGGCATTAAATACCACCCGAATTCTCTCATTGTGGAACACAGCGTGATGCGATATATAGCAGCACCCTCCACCATCTGAGCCATTTGGAGCCTCCACCATGTGACTAAGTTCCTCGTAGTCTGCCATGGATTTGACGTGAGCAGCGTCCAACTTCTCGTCCTTCTGTCGGCGTCTTTCTGAACGTCGCAGGCAAGCGACCGCCATACTCCTCGAATCTGTAAAGTTAGCTTCGTTAGTTTTTTAAGAAAAGGGTAACGTAACTATCACCCTCCCTTCCGGCGAGCGCGAGACTGTTGAAGTTAACAGACGTTCGCAATACTCGTCGTCGGGAGATAATAACTTCCTCGAGGGGATCTCCTCAATTTCCCAAAATTTTTGGACAGACTCTGACAAAGAAGGATCGAGAGCTAGATGACAGACCACAGGACGTACAAAAAAACTATCCACCCCGGATATTGTGCAATTCCCGGTTAGAATCCACCCAAAAACTGTACGCTGCGCGATGGGTGTATCAGCTAATCCCTTGACTAATCCCTCCAACAAGATTGCGCCATAAACATCCGCGCCTAACAAACAGTCAACGTCTTGAAGTATGTCGAATTTAGGATCAGCTAACTCTAAATCTTTGATACGTGGCCAGTCTTGCCAATCGATCGGCGCAGCTGGCAGCTTCCGAGTGAGATCTCGAAGGACAAACGCGTCAGAACTGCAGCGAAATTACGCATCTCGCGGCGATTTTACCCATAAAGTGACTTCACCACGGACGACAGCACTCACACCGCCACCCACACCACTAACTCCGATGTCAACAGCTCTTCGAGGCAGCCGTAGAATATGCGCGACTCTGTCTGAAACGAACGAGCTCTGGGCACACGGATCAATCAAAGCGCGGGCACGCAATGATTCTCCCGACGGGGACTCTAAATCTACCACAGCAGTGGCTAATGATCGCGTGTGCTTAACAGTTGCAGCGTTAACCTGCACTGTTGCGGCATGAGCTAAAGTCGAGCCTGATGCACTAGCATCACCTTCCCCTAAACCTGAACTAGGCTTATCCTCGTGCAATAACGTATTGTGAGAGCCTTTACAAGTTTTGCATCGGAGAAAGAGCCGACACTGTCTTACAAAGTGTCCAGGTTTCAGACACTTTATACAGCAGTGTTTTTCGCGAGCAAATTCGACTCTCTTAGTCACGGGTAACCCGGCAAATTCTTCACAATTGTGAATCGCGTGCTCACCATTGCAGAACAAACACGAACTGGCTTTGTTGCTAGACGACTTATTTGCTGTATGAGCAGAAATATTTTTACTCTGATTTTGTCCATGCCCACGATTTGCACTTGAAGTGCTTTTCGTTTGAGAGCTGGGATTTGAATCTGCAGAAGCAGCTGTTTCTCGAGCATGCGCGGCCGTCCAGGTCTGCATACGTTTTTCGAGAAAAGCGTTCAAATTTTTATATTTGGAAAACCCCTGGACGCTTTCCTGCTCCTGCTCCCAAGCCTCCCTAGTAGACACATCTAATTGACGTCAAATACAGTGAACAAACCAGCAATCCGTCAATCCCAATTATCCGTCAAACAATCTAAATCACGCAGACCTTGTATTCCTTCCTTGGCTTGATTCAACAAATCACCGAGTTCCTGCGCATCTTTACCCTTTACCTGTTTGAGGTTAATCAAAGCCTCCGAGTGTAAGAACAGGCGAAGACGAGGGTTATCGTACCGACGACAAAGTCTATTCCACGCAACATCCAGACTCGTATCTTTTACTCTTACGCTCGCAAGAGTGCGAGCGGCTGCTCCTTGAACCGATTTGAGCAAATAAGTAAGTTTCTCAATATTTGAAAAAGGTTTATCTAAAATCACCGCTTTGAATTGCTCCTTGAACGATTCCCAATCGCATTGTTTTCCCGAGAAGGGGAATCTATCTGAGGAACTTGATTCAGTGAAGCTGAAGCTCGGAAAAAATTTTGAGACAACAGGTCACCGGACATAGCACCGATACCCTGGCCGAGATTATGACCTGACATATTCATTGTCGACTGAGTGAATACGGGAAGTTGCGCGCGTGCATCAACATAATCTTGTTGAACCGTAACATAGCAAGACGACTTGTAATATTTTCCTTCTTCAAGGAGTTGCGCGAATGGTCTAAGTTGCTTATGCCGGTCATGGAATTTTTCCCAATATTCCTCAAGAAGCTGAAGGCTTGATTCTGCAAATGCCGCAGTCATATCCTCGGCGCTTTGCCTATCGAAGGTATTAGTGATAAAAGAGTGAATCATCCCGCCCACATCGAGCTCATCCCGGATCAACTCCAGACCCTCATTTTTCCGCGCTTGATCCTCGGCGGATAACTGGACCGGCTGCGCTGTTGTGGCGTCTTCTGAATGCTCACTATTGCTATTCGAACGTTTGGACTGGCTATTGTTCGAGGAAAACATTTTCAGAACCCAAAATCAAGCAACCAAAAAATCCAAATAAAGCCCAAGCTTCAGCTCAAAAGAATGAAAGCAATGTCGTTGATTCAGTCGGCAATCAATTTTTTGAAGCAACACAAAAAACACACACATGAAACATAAAACCAGCTTGGCGAGGGCAAGACAAAAAAATTCCTCCCACTCCACTGAGCGAGCAATGAATTCAACTAAAAGCACAAACTGCATCATAAATTAAGCACTGGAAGCCTTCCAAATTTTAAGTGTTAACATGCACCCACACGTGCTCCTTCCACCAATAATGTGAGAATAAAATAAATTTGGCCCGCAAAAAGTCCGTGCATGCTCCGAAAAAATAAGCTGGAGTTGAAAGCATGAAAAAAAAAACAAACACAAACGATGAAACTTGAGCGGATAGTCGAGCTAAGTAGCAACGACTCTGGA
Organism: Eretmocerus hayati; assembly: GCA_029851415.1. Taxonomy (NCBI): domain Eukaryota; kingdom Metazoa; phylum Arthropoda; class Insecta; order Hymenoptera; family Aphelinidae; genus Eretmocerus; species Eretmocerus hayati. The sequence continues at coordinate 50,089,578 of CM056744.1, forward strand.
TCGCATCGCAGTCATGCATCAAGAAAAACTCAAAAAATATAAGCCATGCACCTACTAGGGATATTTGCGTGGTGAACTTTCACAGCGGCAATACTTGGCGAAATACTCGTAGAGATACTCATACGAGACCGAGATGGAATCGGTATACAACACAAGCACGCTGGGATCATCAAACCATATGTTCACTCACGCATATACCACCTACCTGCAGCATATATAGCCGCGAAAATCGTGTGAAGACGGATGAGGCAATAATAGCTATTTGGTGTACTCACCGTTAGCAGCCGCGCATAAACGTTCGCGGCTTACCCACACTCCGATAATTGATGACGTCACCTTCGTTGGTGTGGAGAAGCGCCAGAGCTGCAGCACGAAGATGGCTGCCCCGCTGCCAGCTGGAGAGCGAAATAGCCGCCGGCCTGCCAAAAGTGCTCCCCGAGCACGGCTGAGACCGGAAAATGGCGCGCTTACCCAGCCAAACGATGCTCCGGTCGCTCACCTCAGCAAGCGCTTCCTCACGGCTTGGCTTTGCTCCGAGGACCTCCTCGAGCTGGTGCAGACTGTTTTGGAGCTTCTCTCGAGGTGATGCTGCTGCCTCGCTGCAGCTGACGACCGCTGCTCCGATGCCACCGATGCACGCACCACAACACACTAACGACGAATTTATCGTCGCCTCCCAGTGCACACACGCGACCCGCACTTCCACGAACCGCACTGCAGAGATCCACGCTCTGATACCAAAATATTGAGCGCAATTCTCTTGAGCAATCGGATAATTTAAGTGGAAGCGATTTATTTTGGGTTCGGGATAACGAATTTACAACTCACTGTTATTAATTAAGACTGCACTTCAATCACTGAAGAAGTGTGAGAACACGTGTGAAAAGATGAAGTCGCGAGGTCGCGGCACTGGGAGGAACTATAAAGTGAATTCAGATAATGGCGAAAACGGGTGCGACAAAGACATCGGCACCGGCGCGAGGCGCGAAATGTGGTGACTGCGCGAGCTGGATGGGCTGCGGCCAGCTCGGCGATCCAGCGCTAAGTGCCGGAGGACACGGGATAATGGCGCAACGAGAGCATGGAGACGTTGGCTTTTCGAATCTTCGAACGGTTGAAATAGATATATATATATGTGGCCATCAGGTGATTTCCACCATAGCTCTGTCTTTGTCACTCTCGATGCCTCGATCTTCGTGCGACTCGAGGCCTGTGTTATACAGATTTATACACAGAATTAAACACAATTGATTGGAAAAACTGGTTAAATTTCCCAACAAACTGGTAGAATTGTCAAACAAATTGGTAGAATTGTCACAATTAACAAATCAATCACTGCGTGATTGGAGATATTTATTTTTCATAATGTTAGAATCATATTCATGAGTAAATGAATTACTTTGATTTATTTTTATCGTATAATTATGATTGAAAATAACCCCACCTTTCTTCACTTAACGTCGCACTATCTTTTCAAAATCTCAACTTTGTTAGTAAATCCGCTTCAATCGACTTCATCAACTATCGGGATGATTCAAACGGGCTTCTTTTTGAAATCCCCTCAGCTACACGATGCGCGATGACTTTTTTGTCCTAATCTCAATGGGGAGGGCCGGGGGTGATAAACGCCCCCCCCCCCCCCCAAAAAAAAAACAACGAAATTTTACCGAAACAGAACATACACGTGACGAGTCCCTTGTTCTACTGCCAACTCGAATATACTTGGAGTACATTTAAGGACCCTATAGTTGAACTTTGGGCCTGTCCTCGAACCTGGGAATCACTGCTATGAATTTTAAGAGCGATTTTTAGCTATAGACATTTTATAGACACTGTATATTTGACCAAAATCGTTGATTCTAAGTCGGTGAACGTTCTGCTGCTCCTGAAAAACAATAGCGATGAATTCTGGGATTATTTAACGAGATTTTCAGCTAAACCTCGGATTCAGAAATTGCTGTTGACATTGATGCGATGCGGTTTGAGCTGAAAACGGTTGAAAATGCCTCACCGCCTGATCAAAGTCATGGATTTTAGCTCGGATTCCCTACTACTGCCAGCTCAAAAGCCTTGGAGTGCACTCTGAAATGACTGAACATGATTTTGACGTCAATCCCGAGTCTCAAACATACTGCAAGATGATTAATGACCAATATCAGGCCAGAAAAGCCACAAAAAATTGACGTTTGGGGAAAAACTATGAATTTTAGATGGAGAAAAACTCTACTGCCAACAAGTTAAGGCTTGACGTACATTCCAGTCCTCCCTCACAAAATTTCCAGCTCAAGCCCGAATCTGGGAATTGCTGCTGAGAGCTCTGAGATCGATTCTGAGCCAAGAGCGTGAGATGAATCGGGTAAATTTCTGCGTATATATGAATCCTAGGTTGGGAATCGCTCTACTGCCACATGGAAAATGGTCACATCACAACCCAGGGTTAAACAGCAGAATTTTAAGCCTAATCTGAGATCTGGGGATAACTTCTGAGAGTACTGGGATCGATTCCAATCCGGCATGTGCCAGGAGTGTGTCACTAGCGTTGCAAATCATCCCGATTGGCCGATTTTAACTCGGAATTCCTATTGCTGCCAGCTTAGAAATACTTGGAATATACTCTGTGATCACTCGGCAAGATTTTGACACTGATACCGACTCCGAGAACTGCTGCAGTGAGATTGAGTGCCGGTATTGGGTCGAAAAAGGCTCACAGATACGGCATTTTTGGTGCAAAATGATGATATTCAGGTAAATAAAAGGAGTACTGCCAACTAATCAACAATTGGAACCAACTCTGGAACTCTCTCACAGAATTTTGCACCCAATCTCACCCCCGAGAATCGCTGCTAAGAGCACTGAGATCAATCCTTATCCAGCAGCATCTCAGAAAGGTAGAGAATTCTCGCATGATAGTGGGTTATAGGGCGGAAATCGTCCTACTGCCACCTGAACAGCAACCGAGAATCATTTTGGGATCATTTGACACGATTTTGAACAGAACCTCGATTCTTTATATATCTGCTGAGAGCTTTGAGATTGATTCTGAGGCAGAAATTGCGGAGTGGCACTAGAAATGAGCCAGATCTAATGATTCTAACTCCCAATAAGTTTTACTGCCACCCCAAGAATACATACAGTGAAATCTAGGATCATAGACGGGAATTTCTAGCCAAATCCTACATTTAAAAATTGCTGCAGAGGAATTTAAGATGCATATTGAGCTCAGTATTGTCGTGAATTACAGTCGATCTGATGAGAAATAGTTGAATTTCTTTCATCAATCCCAGTTGCGGGTATTTTGGGCCCGATCCTGTGTCTGGCGATAACTGCAGTGCGATCTGCGATCGGTATTGGGCCTCGAATCGTGGGAAACTTCTGCGGATCCTACAGAAAATGGCGATTTCTAGGGGGTAAATCGTACTACTGCCAATTTCATCAGGAATCCAGTACATTTTTGAATTGACTAGAAACATTTTAAGCCGAGCCTCGTCGCTCAGAATCACCGCAGTGCCATTTGAAACCCGAATTGGACCCTGAAACGTTGAAAATTCGTGTAGATTCCACGGAAAATGATGGGGTTCAGAATGGGAATCGTAATACTGCCAAACCGCGAGCGATCCCACCGTATTCCATGTTTGTCACTCAATGTTTTGGGCCCGTTCCCATGGCTCAGAGTTACTGCATTGCGATCTGAGATCGGTATTGGGCCCAGAATCATCGAAAATGAATTCTTGGGGGTAAACCCTATTCCTGCCAACTCAATGAGGAATCCAGTTGATTTTGGGATCGAATAGGAATATTTTGAGCCCAATCTCGTGACTCAGATCGACTGCAGTGCGATTTAAAACCTGTATTGGGCCCCGGATCGTCGGAAATCCGTGCGGACCCCACGGAGAATGATCAATCTTAGGACGGGAATCGTACTACTGCGACGCTCGAAAGCGACTCAGCACATTTTGAAGTATAAGAGGAATATTCTGGGCCCAGTCCCATCACTCAGATCTACTGTAGTGCGATCTGCGATCGGTATTGGGCCCAGAATTGTCGGACACTCCTGCGAATCCTACAGAAAATGACGATTTCTAGGGGACGAATCGTACTACTGACAACTAGATGATGAACCCAGTACATTCCGGGATTGACAAGGAATATTCTGGGTCCGGTCCCATGTCTCAGAGTTACTGCAGCGCGATCTGAGATCGGTATTGGGCCCAGAATCATCAAAAATGATCACAAATCGTATTCAGAATCATGAATTCTAGGAGGTAAACCCTATTCCTGCCAACTCAATGAGGAATCCAGTTGATTTTGGGATCGAATAGGAATATTTTGAGCCCAGTCCCGTCGGTCAGATCCACTGCAGTGTGATGTAAAACCAGTATTGGGCCCCGGATCGTCGGAAATCCGTGCGGATCCCACGGAAAATGATCAATCTTAGGACGAAAATCGTACAACTGCGACCCTTAAAAGCGACCCAGCACATTTTGAATTAGAAGAAAAATATTTTGGGCCCAGTCGCGTCACTCAGATCCACTGCAGTGCGATCTGCGATCGGTATTGGGCCCAGAATCGTCGAAAACTTCTCCGGATCCTACAGAAAATGACGATTTCTAGGGGGTGAATCGAACCACTGCCAACTGGATAATGAATTCAGTACATTTTGGGATTGACTGAAAATATTTTGGGCCCAAGCCCGTCACTCAGATCCACAGCAGTGCGATCTGAGATCGGTATTGGGCCCAGAATCGTCGAAAACTTCTGCGGATCTTACAGAAAGTGACGATTCCGAGGGGGTGAATCGTACTACTGCTTACTGAATGATGAATTCAGTACATTCGCGGATCGACAAGGAATATTTTGGGCCCACTTTCGTGGCTCAGAGTCACTGCAGCGCGATCTGAGATTGGTATTGGGCTCAGAATTGTCGAAAATTCCTGCGGATTCCACTGGAGCATGATGAAAATTTTGAGGAGGGATCGTAACCTTGTGACCTACGTAATAATTCCATTTGTTCCAGGCACACGAGGGAATATGTTTCGTTCAATACCTATTCAGAATATTGACGGAGAGCCAATCGTCATTTGTGCCGAACTCGACAAATTCGATAGCCTCCGCAAGTCCATCTCAGATTGAAGTAAATTCGAATGGATGACTTCCTACTGTCAACTCTGAACGAGTCGTGAGTCATGTTCTATCTCAGCCCTAAGTCGGGACTTCAATCTGAGAATCATTGCCAAGAGATCGCACAACTTCCATGAATAGTAATGACAACCAAAGTTTATTCATCCATTATCATCACAATTCAAACTCTAGAACGTTCTAAGTTTCTATCGTATCATGAAATTGAATGACAGACGGTCCTCTCCTTGTCATACAAAAAAATTGAAAAGACTTCCTTTCACAATATTGAGTAAGATTAACTCACATACGAATCACTTAACTGATAACTGTACATTCAAAAATGTCCTCATAACTCGGGAAATCATAGGATTAATAGATCACCGATTATGTAGTCGTAACAAAAACATTCCGCAACGCAACAATTCGGTAAGCAATACACATCCTCATTAATTGAATAATCACTGTCAATGAAAAAATTTCTCAAGCGTGCATGAAATTGTTGATTAGGAAGGTAACCAATTAACTGTGTGATACTTCATGAAAATGTACTCATTCAGTATCATCAACTGTATCATTGAACAAAAAAGAACCTTAATGAGAAGATCAGATGAGATTGATCCACACACTGATAACTCAATGATCGTGCATTCTCTGTGGGAAAGTAATGTGATATACAAAATATTCCACGAATATCAACGAATTCAATACTTTGACGCCCTCGTAGGCCTCATAATGGAATTTCTCGGTCTCGTCTGGGGGAACAGACAAAGCAAGAGGAATGAGGATTTTTGTCAGGTGTTGCCGGGATCCAGATTCAGTAGGTCCAAACTTTTGTTAATTAACGACATCTTCAGAGAGAACAGACGACCTGAGACTTCAGCAATACCCACTCTACTGTTGTTGCATTCTCATTGACATACAAATCTGGGACTCGTGATCATTACCTGATATTCATACGTATTTTCAAAGTTCCATTCCACTTTTGAATCTCATGCAAGAGTGAATTTCGAATCGATTCACCCCCTAGAAATCGTCATTTCCTGTAGGATCCGCAGAAGTTTTCGACGATTCTGGGCCCAATGCCGATCTCAGATCGCACTGCAGTGAGTCTCAGCCACGGGAATAGAACCAAAATACTTTTAGTCAATCCCAGAATGTACTGGATTCATCACCCAGTTGGCAGTGGTACGATTCGCCCCCTAGAAATCGTCATTTTCTGTAGGATCCGCAGGAGTTTTCGATGATTCTGGGCCCAATACCGGTCTCAGATCGCACTGCAGTGGATCTGAGTGAACCGACTGGGCCCAAAATATTTTCATTCAATCCCAAGAAGTACTGAATTTATTATCGAGTTGGCAGTAGTACGATTCAACCCCTAGAAATCGTCATTTTCTGTAGGATTCGTAGGAGTTTCCGACGATTCTGGGCCCAATACCGATCTCAGATCGCACTGCAGTGGATCTAAAAGACGGGACTGAGCTCAAAATAATTCTCTTCTGATTCGAAATGTGCTGGGTCGCTTTCAAGGGTCGCAGGAGTACGATTTCCATCCTAAGATGGAACATTTTCCGTGGGATCCGCACGGATTTTCGACGATCCGGGTCCCGAAACTGGTTTTACATCGCACTGCAGTGGACCTGGGTGATGGGATTGAGCTAAAAATATTCCTTATCGATCCCAAAATCAACTGAATTCCTCATCGAGTTGGCAGGAATAGGATTTACCCCCTAGAATTCATGATTCTGAATACAATTTGTGATCATTTCCGATGAATCTGGACCCAATACCGATCTCAAATCGCACTGCAGTGGATCTGAGTGACGGGACTGAGCCCATAATATTTCTCTCCTGATTCAAAATGTGCTGGGTCTTTTTTAAGGGTCGCAGTAGTACGATTTCCGTACCAAGATTGATCATTTTCCGTGGGATCCGCACGGATTTCCGACGATCCGGGGCCCAATACAGGTTTCACATCGCACTGCAGTTGATCTGACTGACGGGATTGGGCTCAAAATATTCCTATTCGATCCCAAAATCAACTGGATTCCTCATTGAGTTGGCAGGAATAGGGTTTACCCCCAAGAATTCATGATTCTGAATACGATTTGTGATCATTTCCGATGATTCTGGGCCCAATACCGATCTCAGATCGCACTGCAGTAACTCTGAGCCATGGGAACGGGCCCAGAATATTGACTGACAAACATGGAATACGGTGGGATCGCTCGCGGTTTGGCAGTCTTACGATTTCCATTCTGAACCCCATCATTTCCCGTGGAATCCACACGAATTTCCTACGTTTCAGGGCTCAATTCGGGTTTTAAATCGCACTGCAGTGATTCTGAGCGACGAGGCTCGGCTTAATTTGTTTCTAGTCGATTCAAAAATGTATTTGATTCCTGATAAAATTGGCAGTGGTACGATTTACCCCCTAGAAATCGTCATTTTCTGTAGGATTCACACCAGTTTCCGACGATTCTGGGCCAAAAACCGATCCCAGATCGTACTGCAGTGGATCTGAGTGACGTGACTGGGCCCAAAATATTTCTCTTCTAATTCAAAGTGTGCTGGGTCTCTTTTAAGGGTCGCAGTTGTACGATTTCCGTCCTAAGATTGATCATTTTCCGTGGGATCCGCACGGATTTCCAACGATCCGGGGCCCAATACAGGTTCCACATCGCACTGCAGTTGATCTGAGTGACGGGATTGGGCTCAAAATATTCCTATTCGATCCCAAAATCAACTGGATTCCTCATTGAGTTGGCAGGAATAGGGTTTACCCCCAAGAATTCATGATTCTGAATACGATTTGTGATCATTTCCGATGATTCTGGGCCCAATACCGATCTCAGATCGCACTGCAGTAACTCTGAGCCATGGGAACGGGCCCAGAATATTGACTGACAAACCTCGAATACGGTGGGATCGCTCGCGGTTTGGCAGTCTTACGATTTCCAGTCTGAACCCCATCATTTCCCGTGGAATCCACACGAATTTCCTACGTTTCAGGGCTGAATTCGGGTTTTAAATCGCACTGCAGTGATTCTGAGCGACGAGGCTCGGCTTAATTTGTTTCTAGTTGATTCAAAAATGTATTTGATTCCTGATAAAATTGGCAAGGGTACGATTTACCCCCTAGAAATCGTCATTTTCTGTAGGATTCACAGCAGTTTCCGACGATTCTGGGCCAAAAACCGATCCCAGATCGCACTGCAGTGAATCTGAGTGACGTGACTGGGCCCAAAATATTTCGCTCCTAATTCAAAGTGTGCTGGGTCTTTTTCAAGGGTCGCAGGAGTACGATTTCCGTCCTAAGATTGATCATTTTCCGTGGGATCCGCACGGATTTCCAACGATCCGGGGCCCAATACAGGTTCCACATCGCACTGCAGTTGATCTGAGTGACGAGATTGGGCTCAAAATGTTCCTATTCGATCCCGACATCAACTGAATTCTTCATTGAGTTGGCAGGAAAAGGATTGACCCCTAGAATTCATGATTCTGAATACGATTTGTGATCATTTCCGATGATTCTGGGCCCAATACCGATCTCAGATCGCACTGCAGTAACTCTGGGCCATGGGATTGGGCCCAAAATATTGACTGACAAACATGGAATACGTTGGGATCGCTCGCGGTTTGGCAGTATTACGATTTCCATTCTGAACCCCATCATTTCCCGTGGAATCCACACGAATTTCCAACGTTTCAGGGCTCGATTCGGGTTTTAAATCGCACTGCAGTGATTCTGAGCGACGAGGCTCGGCTTAATTTGTTTCTAGTCGATTAAAAAATGTATTGGATTCCTGATAAAATTGGCAGTGGTACGATTTACCCCCTAGAAATCGTCATTTTCTGTAGGATTCACACCAGTTTCCGACGATTCTGGGCCAAAAACCGATCCCAGATCGTACTGCAGTGGATCTGAGTGACGTGACTGGGCCCAAAATATTTCTCTTCTAATTCAAAGTGTGCTGGGTCTCTTTTAAGGGTCGCAGTTGTACGATTTCCGTCCTAAGATTGATCATTTTCCGTGGGATCCGCACGGATTTCCAACGATCCGGGGCCCAATACAGGTTCCACATCGCACTGCAGTTGATCTGAGTGACGGGATTGGGCTCAAAATATTCCTATTCGATCCCAAAATCAACTGGATTCCTCATTGAGTTGGCAGGAATAGGGTTTACCCCCAAGAATTCATGATTCTGAATACGATTTGTGATCATTTCCGATGATTCTGGGCCCAATACCGATCTCAGATCGCACTGCAGTAACTCTGAGCCATGGGAACGGGCCCAGAATATTGACTGACAAACCTCGAATACGGTGGGATCGCTCGCGGTTTGGCAGTCTTACGATTTCCAGTCTGAACCCCATCATTTCCCGTGGAATCCACACGAATTTCCTACGTTTCAGGGCTGAATTCGGGTTTTAAATCGCACTGCAGTGATTCTGAGCGACGAGGCTCGGCTTAATTTGTTTCTAGTTGATTCAAAAATGTATTTGATTCCTGATAAAATTGGCAAGGGTACGATTTACCCCCTAGAAATCGTCATTTTCTGTAGGATTCACAGCAGTTTCCGACGATTCTGGGCCAAAAACCGATCCCAGATCGCACTGCAGTGAATCTGAGTGACGTGACTGGGCCCAAAATATTTCGCTCCTAATTCAAAGTGTGCTGGGTCTTTTTCAAGGGTCGCAGGAGTACGATTTCCGTCCTAAGATTGATCATTTTCCGTGGGATCCGCACGGATTTCCAACGATCCGGGGCCCAATACAGGTTCCACATCGCACTGCAGTTGATCTGAGTGACGAGATTGGGCTCAAAATGTTCCTATTCGATCCCGACATCAACTGAATTCTTCATTGAGTTGGCAGGAAAAGGATTGACCCCTAGAATTCATGATTCTGAATACGATTTGTGATCATTTCCGATGATTCTGGGCCCAATACCGATCTCAGATCGCACTGCAGTAACTCTGGGCCATGGGATTGGGCCCAAAATATTGACTGACAAACATGGAATACGTTGGGATCGCTCGCGGTTTGGCAGTATTACGATTTCCATTCTGAACCCCATCATTTCCCGTGGAATCCACACGAATTTCCAACGTTTCAGGGCTCGATTCGGGTTTTAAATCGCACTGCAGTGATTCTGAGCGACGAGGCTCGGCTTAATTTGTTTCTAGTCGATTAAAAAATGTATTGGATTCCTGATGAAATTGGCAGTGGTACGATTCACCCCCTAGAAATCGCCATTTTCTGTAGGATCCGCAGATCGCACTGCAGTTATCGCCAGACACAGGATCGGGCCCAAAATACCCGCAGCTATACTAAAAATGTCCTGGATCCATCCTCAAGTTGTCAGGAGTAGGATTTACGCCCTAGAGTCCATCTTCTTCTATATGACCCGCGCTGATTTGCGAGTACTCTGGCCCAAATATTGTTCTCAGATTGCACTGCAGTAGTTTCGAGACACGGGAATGTGCCCAAAAAATTCACTGGCGAATTTTGAACTCGATAAGATCGTTCTCGAGTTGGCAGTAGTATGGTTTCCCTCCTGAAACTCGTCATTCTCCGTGGGATCCGCACGGATTCCCGATAATTTCGGCTCAATCTTGATTTCAGATCACACTGCAGTGATTCGGGGGAATGACACCGGGCTCAAAATATCCACTTTTGGACGTGTAACGAGGTGGAATGGTACTTACCTTGGCAGTAGTAGAATTGAAGGAAAGAATTCAACTATTCCCCATCAGATCGACTGTAATTCACGACAATACTGAGCTCAATATGCATCTGAAATTTCTCTGCAGCAATTTTCAGATGCAGGATTGGCTAGGAATCCCCGTCTATGATCCTAGATTTCACTGTATGTACTCTTGGGGTGGCAGTAGTACTTATTGGGAGTTAGAATCATTAGATCTGGCTCATTTCTAGTGCCACTTCGCAATTTCTGCCTCAGAATCGATCTCAAAGCTCTCAGCAGATGTATAAAGAATCGGGGTTCTGTTCAGAATCACGTCGAATGATCCCAAAATGATTCTCGGTTGCTGTTCAGGTGGCAGTAGGACGATTTCCGCCCTATAACCCACTATCATGCGAGAATTCTCTACCTTTCTGAAATGCTGCTGGATAAGGATTGATCTCAGTGCTCTTAGCAGCGATTCTAGGGGGTGAGATTGGGTGCAAAATTCTGTGAGAGAGATCCAGAGTTGGTTCCAATTGTTGATTAGTTGGCAGTACTCCTTTTATTTTCCTAAATATCATCATTTTGCGCCAAAAATGCCGTATCTGTGAGCCTTTTCCGACCCAATACCGGCACTCAATCTCACTGCAGCAGTTCTCGGACTCGGTATCAGTGTCAAAATCATGCCAAGTGATCACAGAGTATATTCCAAGTATTTCTAAGCTGGCAGCAATAGGAATTCCGAGTTAGAATCGGCCAATCGGGATGATTTGCAACGCTAGTGACACACTCCTGGCATATGCCGTATTGGAATCGATCCCAGTACTCTCAGAAGTTATCCCCAGATCTCAGATTAGGCTCAAAATTCTGCTGTTCAACCCTGGGCTGTGGTGTGACCATTTTGCATGTTGCAGTAGAGCGATTTCCAACCTATGATTCATATATACGCAGAAATTTACCCGATTCATCTCACGCTCTTGGCTCAGAATCGATCTCAGAGCTCTCAGCAGCAATTCCCAGATTCGGGCTTGAGCTGGAAATTTTGTGAGGGAGGACTGGAATGTACGTCAAGCCTTAACTTGTTGGCAGTAGAGTTTTTCTCCATCTAAAATTCATAGTTTTTCCCCAAACGTCAATTTTTTGTGGCTTTTCTGGCCTGATATCGGTCATTAACCATCCTGCAGTAAGTTTGAGACTCAGGATTGACGTCAAAATCATGTTCAGTCATTTCAGAGTGCACTCCAAGTGTTTTTAAGCTGGCAGTAGTAGAAAATCCGAGCTAAAATCCATGACTTTGATCAGGCGGTGAGGCATTTTCAACCAATCTCAGCTCAAACCGCATCGCATCAATGTCAACAGCAATTTCTGAATCCGAGGTTTAGCTGAAAATCTCGTAAAATAATCCCAGAATTCATCGCTATTGTTTTTCAGGAGGCAGCAAAACGTTCACCGACTTAGAATATACGCTTTTGGTCAAATATACAGTGTCTATAACATGTCTATAGCTAAAAATCGCTCTTAAAATTCATAGCAGTGATTTCCAGGTTTGAGGACAGGCCCAAAATTCAACTATAGGGTCCTTAAATGTACTCCAAGTATATTCAAGTTGGCAGTAGAACGAGGGACTCGTCACGTGTATGTTTTGTTTCGGTAAAATTTCGTTGTTTTTTTTTGGGGGGGGGGGGCGTTTATCGCCCCCACCCCTCCCCATTGAGTTTAGGACGAAAAAGGCATCGCGCATCGTGTAGCTGAGGAAATTTCGAAGAGAAGCCCGTTTGAATCATCCCGATAGCTGATGAAGCCGATTGAAGCGGATTTACTAGCAAAGTTGAGATTTTGAAAAGATAGTGCGTCGCATCCTCTATATATTTACAGTGACGATATTATTATCGAACCAATTGAATAAATTCTTAATAGAAAACTCATCATCAGTTCATATTCCGCTTCACGGAATAAAACATTACCTTTCATTGGCTTATTGAATTCTTATTCAACCAGCTGGTTGAATTTTTCATTCGACCGATTGATTGAAAGTTTTTAAGAATTCCTTTCATAGTGTGATTATACATCCAACGGTTATACATAGATACATACGAAGGATCGTTATCTTTTTTGTTATCCTTAACAAGAATTGCGTCATCGGTAACCATAACGTATGGTTCCAAATGGACTTAACTCTATATATTTGTTTGGAATTAATCTTTACACTAGCGCACTGCCTCGCGTTGCTCGGCCTGTAAGAGTTCCCGAGAGGCGTGTTAGTTTCTCAAAATGCTCTTTCAAATCAAATAAAAATATGTTCTGTACCCTTCCTATATATTGAGTTAAGTGATGGCATTTGTTATGGCCTCCATGGGTCCAAAACAATGTGAAAAACCATCGCTCAACTAAATATATAGAATTGTTGAGAAACAATTCCTCATTCGATTTGGAAGAGCATTTTGAAAAACTAATACGCCTCTCAGGAACACTCACGAGCCGAGCAACGCGAGGCATTACGCTCTTTCAGAATTGAGCAAAGGGTTGTGAAACAAAATTACGAGATCATTCATTCTCCTACGCGTGAGTTGGATCAAATCCGGGAGTTATGTGCTATAGATCCGTACGACATAGATTCGGGAATAGAGGATTGTGTGAAAAAGTATGTGTTAACTGATAAGATGATACGCGCTAGAGTAGAATCAACCGTCGGGTTCACTGAAGGACAGAAGAATCGTCCATCCGATATTATTATCCGGTTTAGGCATATTTTCAGCAATATACCGGGTGGATTCAAGAATTTCCAATACGAAGTCAGGATGAGGGATGTTGACCCGTATGAACAGGAATCATACCCAATTCTAATTGAATTTTGTGAGAAAGTTGATCGTGAAATGTTGAGGATGCTCAAATTAGACATGATAGAGCCTTCAGAGAGTGAAAATATCTACCCTCTAACTGTCGTTATAGAAAAGGACGGATTAGTGAGGCTGTGTCTCGACGCGCTTACCGAGGACAATCATGAGAGATCGGAAGAAATCGACGAGATTCTTAGAGGGTGTGCGGAAGTGCGTGTCATGTCAAGTTTCGATTTGGTCGCTAGTTTTTGGCAGTGCGAACTTTATCCTGGAAGCAGGAAGTTCTTCGCTTTCTAATACAGAGGGAGGATTCATCAGTGGAAAATCACCCCGTTTGGAGGAAAAACGAGTGGTTCGGCGTTAAAAAGAGCATCTTGAAGGATACACCGCGTAATGGGGGACTCCTTGCTTGATTTCGTCGATGACTGGCTAGTAGTCTCCAAATCAGGAGACGAACATCTGGACCACATCGAGCGACTTTTCACATGCATAAAGGAAGAAGGTGTGACACTAAGCTTCGAGAAATCGGACTTTTGCAAACGTGAAACCAAATTCTCAGGGCACATTTTGAGTATCGAAGAGCTACAGCCAGACCCTGAAAAAGTAGACACGATAAAAAAATTCCTACACCTAGGAATGCTCGCCATTTGAAAGGGTTTTTGGGCGTGTTACAGTTTCGTTCAAAATTCACGAACAGACTGTCGGAAGGGATTCCTTCTCTTCTAGGATTACTAAGATCTGGCGTGGAATGGAAATCGACCGAATCTTACGATTTGGTTTTGAATAGAGTGAAGGAAGTATTCAACCACGACATGTTCTTATCTCATCCTCGTTGCGATTTGAATTTCCAACTGTTCTGCGCTACGTCCACTCAATTTATTGGGGCTATTTTGACTCAAGATGATGGAAATGGTCCTAGAGCTGTGACTATGGACAGTAGGACGTTGAAACCATTTGAGAAGAGATATATGACAACTGAGCTTGAATGCTTGAGTATTGTATGGTCGTTGATCAAATTCCATTTTTTTATCCTCGGCACTGAAATACACGTTGAAACGGATCATGGAACTCTTTTGTATCTGATGGCTTGTCATTCTCTGAATGCTAGACTAACTCGCTGAATGTTAGCCATACAAGATTTCAATCTAAAAATGTCACACATCCCAGGAAAAGAAATTATTGTGGCAGATGCATTGAGCCGTATGGGGTGCGAAGAAGGAGCGAAAACTCCTGAACATTTGATGATTTACGCTATCTCAATGCGAAAACCACCAAGATACATCGCAGATCAAATCAAGAATATTCAACGTGAACAACGAAGCGATAAAAACTCACGAGTATCGTTGCATCTCTCGAACAAGGGACTGGAAACCGAGACTACCACTTATCGTCGGGTGTATTGTTGATGTGTGACTACGAAACGCAGCGTATAGTTTTGCCAACGAAATTGATTCGTGATTTGCTTGATGAAATACACGAAATGAACGGGCACATTGGGCCTCTGAAATGTGCCAAAATGATAGAAGAGACGTTCACATATCCCAACATTATTGACGTCTGCGCGCGGAACTTACGTACGTGCGATACATGTCAGGGACTCAAAACCTATACGGTCGGAGTCCACGCTGAGACACAGCCAATAATTACGTCTGAGCCAAAGGAATGACTTTCGATCGACTCTTATGGACCGCAGCTGACATCCGTCGGTGGAGCTCAGTTCTTATTGACAGTCATAGACGTTCTTACGGAGTACGTTGAGTTATATCCGATTAAGTTGGCGAATACGCGGACCACGATCAACAGAGTTTTCAATGTATACATTCCGAAACATGGAAAACCGTTAAAAGTACGATCCGATCACGGTAGTCAATTTACTCCGGAGTCATGGCTGGACAGATTAAAAAAAGAAAGTATACGTGCTCTATTCTCGTCAATCCGAAATTCAGAATCTAATTTAGTCGACCGCGTTAATGAAGAGCTAGGTCGGTTTTCCAGAACTTCAACAGAGAGGAACCATGAAGCGTGGGCAATGTGGGTGCCGTTTATTCAGAAGTTGATGAACAAGAATTATCATGAGTCGGTGCAGTTCACACCGCTCGAATCACAACTCGGCAAAAAACCTACGCGATCCTGGATGGAATGGATCATACCACTTAAACGTGAGGAAATATTTTATGAACAGAAATTAGTATTCGCAGCTCAAAACCTCGTTGAGGCGGGGACAAGACGCGCAGGGAGGTATAACGATTCGAAAGAATTCACGGTTTCTTTGGTCGGTCACGGAGTTCTCATCAAAGCTTGCAATGTGTCGTCCACCAAGTTGGGAATCACACTGAAGTTTTCAGCGTTGTACGAAGGTCCGTATCTCGTACGGAAGATTATCGGCAGTAGCACGTATGAACTTTCCGACGAGAACATGAATAACTACCGTGGAAAATTTCATGCGTCCGCATTGAGATCTTTTCATTGTCGAGTAGATTGAACGGGGAATTTTTTCCTTACAGATGCCTGAACAAATTGAGTGGGCCAAAGACGTACAGATCACGGTCGAGGAACGATTAAAGATACTGGAAAATACTGCCAGGGATCAATGAGACGCGATAGCCGCGTTAGCAAACGAAATAAGGAATGTGAAAAACGATTTGGCCGGATGAGATCGAATTGTTGGTCGATACTGTCGGCATGTGAGGCGAACTGAATATCGAGTCAGTGAGTTGCGAGATGGAAATGCAAGACGTTATCAAACATTAGTGAACTTCGGAGAAAAAGCTGCCCAGATTATCGAGCGACTGATAAGAGAGGGAATAATTCGTCAAAGAGACGAAAGAGAGATTACTTCTTCGGTGGAGAATCAGTTGTCGAAATGAAAGTTTGATGATTCTTAATCAGATTCAGCTGGGTAATTGTACAGATATGAAGTTAAATGAACAAATATAAATCCGACTCAAGAACAAAGTGTCCAAGAGTTTTCTTCATATGGATAGTCTTACTAGTTACAGCAAGATCGTTGAGAATATTCCCAAGATTTACACGTGGAAAGATACGTATACATATCTCAGAGTCAATGAAAGGGAAAAAAATATATATAGATACATTAACGTACGAAATTAGCACTGCTCAATGGGATTTGATTTAATGCTCTATACCGGTTTCAAAATTCAAGCGTGCGAGGCAACGTATGAATAGAGAGCTCAAAGGAATGCAAAACTGTATTGGGTGATTGCAGGGAGAAATTCACAAACTGAAAGATAATCTTAATGAAACTAATCGGGGACAAATAAACGAACAAGAAAAGAACAAAACGGAAGATTGCCTGGTTATTTCTAACGAAGTTTCGTAGGGAAAATTCGAGAATCTCCGGATTAACATCGGTAGTTGATCGAGATTAGCACTAGAAATATCATACGAAATATGTAATCGGTAGTAACGTTTATATCAATAAGGATGCCTAGCCCACACGACATAGCGCGTATGGTTAAGTTCAAGAAGATATGTCGAGAACGGAAACAGGCACGGACGCGGCATGTCAAGGAAGAGTGGAAACGATTGTGACAAGAAGAGGCTACACGGGATGCTTGGGCTAGATTGCTTGTCAGAAGACAAGAACTTGCAGCAGGAGAAGTTGCGCGAGAGAAGGAATTAGGCCGGGAGGCCGACCGCATATCTAAAATCCGCGAAGAGGAGCAGATCGAGAGGGAGAGGATTGAGAAAGAATGAGCGAAAATACGCAAACAACGACGATTACACGTCGAAGTTTCGCCCCAAAATCCTCTTCCGGGACATCTACGACGATATAACTCAATAGGTCTCATCGTCAAAAAGATCGGTTAGAGTACGTATTCCAAAATCATTGTTTCTTTTATCATCATAGATTTATAGTGGTTCGTTTTAATGAGACTATTGCAGGATCATAAAGATGACTGTTAGTTATACCCGAGAAGATAGGAAAATTTTTGTTCATTTCTAAAAGGAAAAAAAATCATTATAAAATTAAGGATAATTAAGTAGAAGATCACACTCATTTTCATTGCTGTGAGTCAGATTGACTTTCATGTTCCAAGACAGTCACATGATATGGAATGAAATGTATATATTTCATGTGAGGTTTTCGCAGTGTAATTGAATTCCTCTTGAGATTAAAAACTGTGTCGATAAATTCAAAGAGGACTCCTGCAATCCTTCAAATTCCCTTGAAAGCTCACACTGCAAAGATAAAACCGTATACAGTACCGTGCAAAAATTCCTGAACGGGGATATGAAATCCTCTCTTGCAAAAACGTCGATTGCTCAAGCCCAGATCATCGTAGAGGGATTTTGAAAAGAGCACCTTGAAGATGAGAAAAAATGCTAACTTTCTATGGTCTTCAACTTTTCTTCCAGCCCTTTTTGGTACCTCAAAGAGCTGATGTAATTTTAAGAATTTCGAGAAAAAACCCGTTTTCACTCTATCGACTGTAATTTGGACGAGGATGAAGATAGAGCAATTTTGCAGAAAGCATCTTGAAGAGCGGAAAAAATGCCATTTGCGATGATTTTCCGATTATTTTTCACGTCGTGTGAATAAGAGTGTGAGAGCTCACAAGGTAGCCAGATTCTCGGATTTTCAATGGATTACGTGTAAAAACAGCAAAAAATGGCGAGAAACTACGGTTTTGGCTACTTTGAGAGCTCTCACACTCGTATTCATACGACGTAGAAAATAATCGAAATATCATTGCAAATGGCATTTCTCCCGCTCTTCAAGATGCTTACTGCGAGATTGTTCTATCTTCATCCGCATCCAAATTACAGCCGATAGAGTAAAAACGGTTTCTTTCTCGGAATCCTTGAAATTACATGAGCTATTTGAGGTACCAAAAAGGGCTGAGAGAAAAATCGAGGACCATAGGAAGTTAGCATTTTTTCTCATCTTTAAGATGCTTCTTTCAAAATTCCTCTACGTTGATCTGGGCTCGAGTAATCGACATTTTTGCAAGAGAGGATTTCAAACCCCCGTTCAGGAATTTTTGCACGGTACTGTATGTAGAGCCAAGTTGTTGGTTGCATGTACTGAAGAGTATATATATATAATAGGGGCATATAAGGGATACTTATCGTAGTAGACTAACAAAGTACACGTAAAAATCAATTACAAGTAATAAACGGTGGTTTGAACGAGCGCACGTTGAAGTCATTCAAATGTTTGGAACGGATAGTAGAGGATGGAGAGTGGTTGATTGGTCGATATTGGTAGGCGGGGAACACATGGCATATATAAGTGTGAAAGTTACGTGTGTGCGGCGAGCAAACGAACTGCCAGAAATAATGAGTGGGAGGGAATGAGCTCTGCGAGGACGAGAAAGAAGGACCAAGGGGCACTTGGTGCTGACAGCTGGAACAACGAGGCGAGTCTACCCCGGAGAGGACGTCGACGAGTGTTTCGTCACCAGAGCAGCTCAATACACGCGCGGACGGATGTCAAGTTGCTGCCAAGCAGTCGAAATTTTTATTTTTTATCAATAGCTCTCAGGCCAAGTCCCCAAGGATACTTGTCCATGCGTTGATTGTACCTCACACCGGAGGTGCGACTGTGCGGTTTTCAAATTTCTAGTAAGAAATCCCGTCGAATCCTGGGGCTTGGCCCCTCGATCTTGGATTTCGCCTACGGTCACGGATACTAACACCCCAGTTCACAAAGTCATACTCCAGTTCCAAGAATAGAATGGTGAATCGAATCCTGGAAGTGAATTGGGGCTTTCTAAATCCACTCGCTATTAGATTACTAATCCTTTCCTTTAGTTCGACGTTGAAAGCGCGGAGTATGATATAAGTTATCTGGTATCTTCTTCTTTTTCTGGAATATCCCAGTTCCCGATCAAATAGAAAAGTTGAGGCTCATACAGGATGTCCTGAAGTATATTATCCACTCACGCAAGGAGGAATTTTGAAATACAATCGAAAATGAACTAGCTTGAAATTATGATCGTCATGATTGCGTCGAAGTTATGAAATCATGTGCTTTTCATCCAATTTGAGTTAAATTCCATGATAACGCAAACAAGGAATCCACAGTCAATTATTTAGAATTTGATGTTCCTTTGTCTTCATATGATTCCTAAGATTATGGAATGATAATTTGTTTTAGTTTCTAAGAGTTCGGTTCAGCTGGTCTTATTGAAATTTGGTGGAATTTCTTGATAAGATCTCGTGTATTATTTTATTTTGACCTAATTACAATACCTCCATCAAATGAAGACCTTCAAATTGATCACAGTAGCAGACTAAGTTATTCAATTTTGACCAAATGGTGCTCGCGGTTGATGTTTCATTGTCAACTTGAAATGATGTGCTCGATTCGAAAGAAAAGAGAAAAGAAACCCAATTTCCTCTGGTGGAAAATGAAATTCATTTCACGTACGATTCTTTCTCCACGCTTGGCTATGAATTTATCTTCATTAGTTGATGCAGATGAATCGAGTGAATATTTTGAGCACATATTATTTCCTCCTTGTATTTCGCAAAACGAATTGCACCCAACCTAATGGAAGCTGAACTGTACGAGCCTGATGACTGATATAGTCTCGCTGCACGTCGTTGGGTCTGATAGTTCACGGACTGCAGGCCGTGAGCTGATCGTCTGTACTCAAGAAAAATATAGACATAAATTTACTAATACAAATACTGGCATCGCACTTCAGCCGGTCAATTGAATACACAGTAAGTACACGTTGCAAAGTATCGGTGGAATGGGTGCATGTGATCCTTTGTTGTTGGTGGGGGCTATCGCACATCCCATGACACATGCAATAATGCATTCAAAAGTGGTCCAGAATGGTACTCATTTTGAGCCTGCTAGATCATATGCTATGGAACGTGCTCTCGCACCCGTATGGGAACGTGCCATAGTACCGACCGTTGCACGTGCATATTAACGTGTTCGATAGCCCGTGTGAATTCTGAGGAAGGCAAAGTGTGAGATTGGCACGAGACGTGACGTTACCTGAGGTGCCTAGAGAATCCCCTAAGCGTGGAGATGTGAGCGCTTATAGGCTAGTTGGAAGAAGCTCGGGATCCACTCCAGCACAAATGATTAGTGTCAATCGGGTGCTTCGACCAAAGAGCTTGTGCATCACGATCTCTTCGGCCAGTTTTTAGTCGATGAACTCTTCCATATCTCCAGGAATGACTTGCGGGTGTGTTCTTGCTCAAACCCCCACAATCATGATCTGATTCTGAACTCTCCATGCGCAGAATTTTGAGATATTCCGAGGTTGAGGAGGAAGAGCAGTTGAATTCTGATGAAACCTGACAGGATGGCTAGAGATTCGAGAGATCGTCGATTTCTCTCGGCATATTCCACAGAGATTCCTCGAAAGGGTGACCTAATTGACCGGTTTTCTCTACGCAGAATCACTGCAATCAGTATATCCTCACATCGAGAGTTTCAGATGTGGTGACTTGAAATATAATGAGATTCCTCTTTTCTCGCAGGGATGAAAGTGAATCAATCATTCGTCACCTAGAGGATGAACTCAATCATCTGTACAATCTGATCCAATACGAAATCATATCTCCAGAAATCTGGGATAATATCATGTCACCATGGATGGAAGCAATCGTAAACGTTGGATCTGAAGACTACACTCATGGTTTTGTGGTTACTCTGAGGTAAGATAACGAAATCCTTCTGATCGATCCTATGGCATCTCATTCCTTGACTCTCCTCGCAGGAAAATTTTGGATCCTGATTTGAGTCCTTTGGGATTCCCACCGGCTAGGATGTATGACTCCATCACTTGGAGACTGAAAGATATAGACCCCATAGTACGATTTCAAGCCCTGATGTGGCTTCAAAAATTGACTGAAATAGGCATCAGTGTACCTCTGCAACAACTGCTCTTCATGTTTGATGGTGGCTCTGCTCCAAGTGATTCAGACAGTGACTCAGCGCATGCATCGTCATGTTCCAAGGAAAACATCCATGATTTTGGTCAGGACAGATTACCAAGAAGAGGTAAATATGCAGTGGACAAACATAGCAGTAATTCTTCCCATCTACTAGAGGAAAGGCTATTCACGGGTCGTAACACAGCAACACTTTGATCTCCCTCCCTCCCCCCTTATGTTGTTGAGGCCATGCGGTTGCCGTACGGACTGTCCACGAAGTTTTATGCATCATCCGTGGGGATGCAGACTATACAAGGTTCGAGACATATCATAGGATTATTGTTGTAATATCGCTCGTACCCGGCAAATTGACTCACAGTCCAAGTCTAGGAAGGGTTCGAGTGAGTTAAGAACAAGATTGGGCTTGCACGGCAGCCGCTTGACCTTGAAGTTATGTCAAAGTCTCACGCAGAACGTGGACCAACTTAACGTAATGTTTTCTTCATCAGTCAAGATGGAGGTGAGTGCAAATGACTTGGAATCGCTCCAGGAGTCAGCCTCTGGTACAATTCGTGAGGATGAATGTCTCCATCTTCCATGAGACTCGATCTACAGTGCGAGGTCACGCTCTTTGAAAATCACAATCGAAATAACTCGCAATCCATTGATTCCTCCTCAAGTGCGAGAGACGTTCATCCTCACAGACCGTACCAGAGGTTCATTACCGCGATCATCCAGAGCCATTAACGACCAACCCCGTCTCAATTGATGAAGATACCATTGCGAGGAATTGATTCCCTCTCATCTCTGCGTGACTCTGAGCTTGAGAGTTTCCCACGTGCACGAGATGCGGAATAACTGCAGATCTCAAGTACCTCAGATGTGCATCACAGTTGTCACATCATCGGTCCTACGCGAGGCATCCTTGACGTGGATGAGGTGAGCATAGAAGATTCAGACTAGACATCTCCTGTCTAAATGACCTCGGGAATGTGGGGAGTAGCAGCGTGGAGATTCGAATGGGGCAAAACCGTTCTCTACCGCGGCTCGGAGCAGTTTCATCCATTAGCTTATCCAGAAAAAATGAACAAACCGAACTTCATATACATGTTTGGGACGTACTCGATGGAGCACATCTCCAGAAATACATAGATTCATTGACTTCAAGTTGTATCATGGAGATCATATACAGAGACACGTTACGGATATAGCTTTATGTCGTTATCAGCGTCTGTTACAGCTCATCTTCGATGCGATATGCCACTCTCAATTTTGTATACGTTCCAATCTGGCATCATCAGGTAGCGGTGAGTTACGTTCGTTCCCAGGATGATGAGCTCTCAAGATCGGGTTTCAACGTACGTGACACATGTCCCAGTGCACTCAGTGAATCGAGATTTTGAGATTTGACCGAATCCCCTTAGACATTCCTTCACTGAGTCGGGAATGGCGACTAGCCGAATGTTTCCACATCACGATTCTGATACTCAGTGCCTCAATCAAGTGAGTCAAAAGACACGAGCAATCTGTTTCCTCCCAGGAGATGAATGTCATTCTCAAAACTTTGGGATGGGATATGGGAATCAAATCGAGAGCTCGTGATACATTTGATACATTTGAGGTGGGAGTAACGATCATCATGAGCAGAATGATCTCTAAACGTTACGAAAGAATTGCTTAAGCTAAATTGCGAATTCATCGCATGCCCGAGAGGCTCCCAGAGTTTCCAGAGATTGATATGGCTTACGCCTCATTGTGGACCATCTATAGTCTGGAGCATATCCTCGCCAGGATCCGTGCCCAAATATAGAGCTCGCGTAGGCAAAAACGCAACTTCTTTGGGTGGCTCACGCCATTCTCGATAGCTAATCTTCTGGACGCGAAGATGTGGGGACATATCTGTACTAACAAAACTCCTCGTTCATGAGGACTCAATCAACAAGGAATAGGAGATACCATCCCCACCAATGTTTTGTGCAGCCGGAAGCTCACAAGAGGGATGCGTGTCATGAGATTCACAAGTTTTCTTCAGAATACACCTCATCAAGATTGCAAATTCTGCCTGAAAAGATCATACCAGAACCTATAACTGGGGATAGAATTTTCCGATGTGAACATCATGTTATTGGAACAGCGGTTTGGTCTCAATCGACCGATAGCGATTCGAACACTGCAATCTGTGCTTTCCCTTGTTACACATCTTTTTTGAGTGAATTTTAGTTTCAACTCAACCTAAACTCAGCATGTTCCTATCATGCATAATCAAAAAGATACCCTGAGCTTGACACGATGTAGGCACAGTAACCAGGAGTTCTCGCTTCTGTCCCACATTCACACTGAAGATCAGTCACAAATACGACTCCTCCATTAGATTTCACCCGGAGAAAATAGACTTCCAGCGAATCATGACGTGATCGCATCTCTATTCTGATGGAACTTGTATCCTTTCTATGTTAGTCAAGCCCATCTCCATCACAGTGTCATTCAATGTGCGGATTCCCTTGTTCCAACTCTGGACATATAGAATCATAACAAAATTAGATCATGAGAGATTATGGACTGTTTGTGGCTATCACGTCTTACAGGGGAGGGAACATGGTGCTTCAAAGATCGATCCACCATCCCAAAATTGATTTTTCTCTTCCCCAGAGGCAGAGTATATCAGCTGATCCCATCAGTAGCGTCAGTGAATCAATCGGAGGAGTGCTCACTAAATCAAGGAGTTTTGGAGTACCGAGACAATGAATCCCGAATTTTGAACGGAACCTGAAGAAGATATTCCACGCAAGAACTCTGGTGATACTGTCCTGGTTTCGACGTATGAGGATCAACCTCGGTTGATCTCTAGGAACAAGAAGTTTCTACAGCATAGATGTGGTTTAATGGATCCAATGGTGTTTTGAGATGATGTGGACCCTAACTCGGGATCTGAGATGAGCATGGATGAGTTATCCGTACTGGGTTATGATTCATTGACTTACGTCAATTTATTCATGATATGAGTAATTCTTTAAGAATTACTAATATCAGACCGGTGTCAATTTGGAACTCAAAACTGATAATTTTATTGTGTTCCTCGTGAAATTCTACGTTGAAGTAGTGTAATTTGATATTTTTCATAGTCCAAGAAGGGCTATGAAGAATCACAGTGATCCTAGAGGCACGGAGGGTGGAGAGTGCGAAATTTTCAGTAAAGGATTATCAATGTTGGAATGATGTTCGAGCGGCAAAGCAGGATACGTCACACGGAGTGCGACAAAAGTAATCTCTCATTTCTCAATATCAAAGATCAAAAAATCACGATGGTATCGTGGAAAATCGAGAGTTAGTAAATGACGCACACCCTAATCAGCATCAAAGCATCACGCCGCAAAGTTCTAGGAATCAGACCAACGGGTCTCAACTTGCAACAGCTGATGAACGTGCAGTTGTGCGTCGATGGCTCGACTTCCTGGCTATAAATGAAGGGGGAGCGAGCCTGAGTGAATGATTCGAGTCTAGTGCTCCAATTAGAGTTCATGTCACTGAAGTCAACCTGCCTCGAAGATTATCCACCATAGAATCTCAACACGATATTGTTCATTTCAGATGGATACTCTCATCTACTATAACAGTATTGTTGAACTGCTGCGTGAGTGTCTCCGCTGTATCAAGTCTGTTGTTGTTGATGAACAAGACGTTCAACGATGGGTGAAGTCGATAGAGATCGCGCTCGAGACTCTGGACGTCATCATCCATGATCCAGAAGTGTCTCATGAATGGAAAGAGAGCTTCCAATCCATCATCA
Organism: Eretmocerus hayati; assembly: GCA_029851415.1. Lineage (NCBI taxonomy): Eukaryota > Metazoa > Arthropoda > Insecta > Hymenoptera > Aphelinidae > Eretmocerus > Eretmocerus hayati. Next base: position 50,114,875 of record CM056744.1, read on the forward strand.
CCCAGATCTACAGTTTACGCGATGTCTTCACTCTCTATCTTCATCAAGGTGTAGGCCTCAAAGAAGATGAAAGTGGCGTCAAAAGGAGCACCGTCACCTCAGCATTTGAGAACCACGTCATCACTGGGGTGATCACCAACCTACGACAGCTCGATGTGAGGTCCTTCATGATAGAGACAAAGATCATATTCAGAGATCGAATGATGGAGGTTTTTCAGGAACACCCCACACTCAAGGTCAATGGAATCTTGTCCATCGAATTCTCAAAGATCAAAGATCAAGAAAGTCTCCGAGCTGATGAGCTTCAACGTTGGGAACCATATCATCGACAGGGCCTCCGATCTTGAAGGGGTATTCGAGTATCACTCCAACACCATCATCACCAAGAACGTTGAAGATTTTGAGGTGCATGAGTCTGGGTGGTCCATGGAGTCCATCTCTCACTCGCTTCTCAACATCAACAAGTATGAGTCAATTGGAAGAGGTTCATAGATCGATCTGCCACCATCCATCAAGAGGAAGCTAGCGTGTGGTAATGTGAATAACAAGGGGAATACATGTTTCTTGTGGGCAATCCTCTCAGGACTCCATTCAGTCAAGTATCATAGAGACAGAGTGGAGAACAACGGGAAGTTTGTGGGTGAGCTGTAATTGAATGATATCGATTTCTCAGTGGTACTCAAGGATATCGAGTGAATTGAGGATCAAAACAAGAACAATTCCATCAACGTCGATATGCTGAAAATGGTGGCGAAGGAGCAATTCACCATGGTGACTCGCCGCATTGCTCCAACACATCGAGACAGCCACATACATCTCCTCCCCATTGAGGATGATTATGTAAAGGAAGGAGACGAAGAGGAGAAAATTGTCTCCAGTCATCCTCCGATGGAGTACCACTATGTTTGGGTGAAGGACTTGTCTAGATTGATGTCCAATCAAATATCAAAGCATGGTTATAGAGTGCATATCCGTGATCGATGTCTACACTTATTCGTCACCGAATAGAAATCGAAGGCACACGTTGTGGAGTGTGCACAAGTGACGGAGTACAAGGTCAATTTACCTCCTGAGGGCCGAGACATCCCTCGTTTCAAGAACCACGGCAACGAAGAGCGGGTGCCCTTTGTGGTCTATGGCGACTCCGAGAGCTTGCTGGAGCCAATCGGAAGGGATGATCATTAGCGTGATCTGCATGGAGTTTCAAGTGTGCGCTTCTATGTCAAGTGCTCGTACGATGATTCTCTGTGCGAGTACAAGAGCTACAGGAGAGAGACAGGAGACAGCGAGAGTCCTGGCAAGTGGTTTGCTCGGGAATTCGAGGACCTCGTCAGAAGGCTCGACAAGCGAATCAAAAACCCCAGGGATATCGGCAGATTGACACTTTTTAAAAAAGCAGACTCCCTCGAGGCCACAAAGCAGGGTTTGGGACTGAACGAAACTAGACTAAAATATTCAATTGTTTCGTTTTGTTCATTGCTGAACGGAACGAAACGTGAACGATATGTCAAGAAGTCTCGGGAAACGAAACTTAACATAACTTACAAGGGGGACCCACGAAGTGCGGGTCACAAAATCTCACCAAACTTTTTTCACAGTCTCGTACCACCTAGTATATGAAGAATCCAGAGTAACTCCGTCAAATGGGCCTTCTGTTTGGAGCTACAAGCAAAAATGTTAGCATTGTCAGTATATCTATATATATATATATATATCACTTCTTAACATGGGCTTATATGCGCAATGCTAATGTCATAGGCTGTAACTTCGGAAAGAGGGCCTATTTGACGAAGTAACTCTGGATTCTTCTTAATCTAGGTGGTACAAGACTGTGAAAAAAGTCTAGTGAGCTTTGGTGACACGCACTTCGTGGATCCCCCTTGTTAGTTGCTTTTGATTTCGTTGAATGGAGTCTCAACATAATCAAAATTGATAAAGTTCCGTTTATCACAAATTTGATCAGAATTTCGTATTCTTGTTCGAATATCTCGTCGTCACGGGGACGGAGCTGATGCTCCCAATGGAAAAAAAGAGACGAAACTTTTCGATTTAGTTGAGTTTTGTTTATCCAAGAACGAAACTGAACAAAAATCACCCCTCATATCATTGGAAACGAAACACTTTGCAACGATAATTTTGTTGAAGGAACGAAACAAAAGGTTAAATGAACATAATTATCTCAAGATAAACAAAACTAGACGAATTCAATTCGAAATTTGTTGACCATGAATGGAACTGAACGGAATCAAAATAAATAGGATTGAAACGTTTCAAGATGAGACAACCCTTGTTGTCGGGACGGATGCAGAGGCGTCTCAGCTCGATCTCAGTCTCATTTGTGCACGACAAAGCTTCTGATCATCAGGACTCCCCTCATTCCGAGCTCGGTGATTACTGAGCCTCATCGCAGAATTCACAATCGGTTCGAGTAAATCGAGTCGGATCTGTCCAAGCCATTGCATGACGATTTGAATCCATTTATTGTTGTCTCAAGATAAGTAGAACCAATGATTATTAAGATCATACATATTTTCCCATTTATATTGAGTTCATCTCCCCTAATATCAATGGATGAAAGGTTATAAAATGTACAATAAATAGATCCACGTCACAACCGACTCAACTACGAATCGTGTAAAAATTCATAAAAATTGCCAACATTCTCCATTCAGATTATCCGTTTGCATGATGTAATGGTGAGTATTTGCGATTCCTTAGCAGTTATTCGTTGAGAAAGTGTCTATGGCAGCAATGGATACATTGAAACCGTTATACAATGACTCGACCGGACCGAGCTCAGCTAACTCGAACTGACTGAGAATCCTGTAATAAGGCCTCAAAGACGAGCAGAGGTACCCCGGCACCGAAATGGGACCAAGAAATTCTGGCGATGTCAGATTCGATCAATTCTTGAAGATATAATGCCCGTTCGGAATAGCAAGATACATTCACAACACATTGGCGGTTTTTAACAAATAATTTCTCACGGAAATGAGATTTTTTTTCAGTCTCAAGAAGTGTGTTACGGATTCCCGGAATTGATATCTCACGTTCACGCATACCAAAGAATACTACTTGTGTCACGTGTTCAAGGGTTAGAGTTTCCGTCTTCCCTGACACGACCCTCTCGTGCTGGGTATTTGTGAAGGGATTTGGAGTATAGAAATGATACTGAGACTCGAGAATGAACTTACTGTGATTTTATCTCCCGAATAGCTCTCAGCTGAAAGAGACCTATCAATGATTTCACTACTAGTGATTTCATTGAGGCGAAGTCAACCGTGGCTGCGTGTATCTGTCTCTGCGAATACTTGCAACCGAAAAGCCATCCGCGCGTTATCCGCGCGCTTCTTCAATGTTGTTGCACTGACCCCGATCTCATGCCAATGCAATTGGCCGAGGGTAATAACCTGCATTACGATTCTCCTGTCTCGAGCTGACGGCGCTCTCGCTTACATCTTTCCTAATTGTTTGTGGTCCATTTACCCCCTACTCCATATACGTAACACATTCATGGCTGCTTCAACCGTTCACCGGAGTCAATTTTTTTTTGGAAAAAATTTCTCCATCAGGTGGGACCATGAGTATCGATTTGATGGGCGAGAGAGCGTGATATCGGGCAGAGAGTACATGTGAAATGGCCATGATGGAATTTCTGTTACTCCAACTAAAGAAAATATTGTCTGAATGTGTTGGTAATAATTGGGTGAAGCTCCGCGTACGGCTTCATATTTGAATCATAATCTCACTGACTCTATACCTGAGGATTCCCTGGAACTATTCATCTGCACATCTGGTAGTTATTCTACAAATCCGGTACCATACACCATGATTTTACTTAAATAGTCCTACAAGTACATTCTTAACAGGTCTCTTATTTATTATTAAGAATATGCCTCCTCGATTTTGATCATTATTCTTCTTACAATTTGTCATATCTCTCTCCTCCTTGGGTTCCGTAATACTGTCGTGTTCTTAGAGTAAGAATTTCCAGTTCGAATCTCTTTCATGATGTTCAGTCCGGCATGTTTGATACATCCTTTAGGGTCAGTATTAGTTGGTCCCCTTGTCTTCGCACCATGGTTAACTGATTCATGATGGGAACATTTGGGTTTCTCAGAATTGACTGCATCATATATCCCATTGTTTGTGCCTGATAACCCATTGGTTGTCTTTGTGCATTTCCTGGGTTGGGCGCCCAAACTCTCTGTGACTGAATGTCCTTCCTATGATACTGGCTGCTATCTGAGAGTAGTCTATCCATGATTAGACACAAGGACCTCCCTAGGCCGAGGACTTCCCAAACTATGATAAGAATTATTATGACTATGATAATACTCGATGCTAAATATACCACAGTGTCTTGAAATGATTGTAGTCTACCTGATAATACACGCGATCTATTCATGCTGCGGGCTCTTCCCATGACCTTTTCCTGATTCCACTCTTCACGCGTTTCTTTTCAGGTGATTTCCCCGAGTCTCCTGAATTTTCTTTTTCTGTTGACTCTTTTTTGGAATCCTTGCGTACTCTATATGGGTTGATTATTTGGTCTCATCGATCTTGAAGAACGGCCTTCAAGATCGATGAGACCAAATAATCAACTCATATATTAAACATCAAGGACGAAAAATCTACAAAATTACTCATGATACCTTGCGTACTCTTCTCGGACTTGCGATCGCTCGGCTCCGAGTCGCAATGATGACTTTTGCCTCCCGCACTTCTACCAGTTCCGCTTCCTGTTAGGCGGCTAGCTCGTAGAGTCCTATTGTCGGGAGTTCCGGATTCATCTCTCCTTCAGCAAGAACAGGGTTTCGAGATAACGCATCTGCGTTCTGATTCTTGTCACCACTGCTGTTTTCGCCGGTGTTGAGTTCTGGATTCAGGGTGCATTGTGACGAGAGGAATGCGAATTGATAATTTTTACCGAAACTGATATATTGAGCCTTGCGACGAGTACATGCTCGAGGTGGTGGAGAGTGTACGGCGTGTTCGCGATCCGCAAGAAGACTGACTGAACCGGAGCAGGGCAGGAGGCCTATAGCCGAGCGGCTGAATGTGTATGTATATATATATATATATATATGGGTCAGATCAGTATATTTCGGCAAATCCGTGCGCGCGACCCCCGCGGATCTTTCCGCCAATTTCTTACATGAAAGTAGGCACCAAAAATAGTTCTTTCCCAGAGTTTCAGCCCCCTAAAAAATTTTTTACGCCCGCTAGATTTTTTTCAAGTTTGAAAAAAGACTTTTTTTAGCGTTTCCTAAAAAAATCGCCATTTTGACCAGAAACATCGTAGCGAGGCGTGCGAGGTCGCACTTTCTTTGTTTTGACGTCAACTTTCGGAAAAAGAATATGCAAGACTCTCAAAACCAAATACGTTCAGTCCACACAACAATACATAAAGTCACTTTTTTTTTTTTAGTCCAGTTTCAAATGGATGCTATTCCGTTGCATCTGGATCTTTTTTCATCTAACTCAATTGGTTTTCTTTGTTTCAGGAAACCCTACAATTTGCGCTTTCACACGTCCAAATCGGATAATTTTGGCCCGAGTTATGTCTATTAGAAGATGGTGAGTCATCGGAAAATGACCAATTTGTCAAGCTCGCCGAATTTATCGCCCTCCACCAATCGTCTTGAAATTCGACACAGATAATCTTTCAAGTGTCCCAAACATGTCGAAAAAATTTTGCGCTGTGTTTCGGCCTTCCGTTGGACCTATGAGTTTTACAAACACCCTCATTTTTGCGGATTTTCGTGTAATTTTTGAACCGGTTGCCGCTCTTTTCTTGCGCATGCGCACATCTATACTGCTTCGGGAGTCTTCTCAATTGATAGCCCTTGCAGTTTCCTACGAAATGACCCCTTGACAAAGTCTTTTCGATGCAACTGAACCTGAGATCTAGCTATTTTAAGTCAGGAAAAACTCGAAGTGCCGAAAGTACCCCAAGTCACAGGTTTTCAGGGTGACAAGAAGTGGCCGAGGCTTGCCATTTGGGTAGTGGTGATCTCTTTCTGCCTTGAAATAGCTGGATTCCTGGTTCAGTTGCATCAAAAAGACTTTGCCAGGAGGTTATTTTGAAGGAACTTGCAAGGTCTATCAATTGACGAGACTCCCGGAGCAGTACAAATGTGCACAGGTGCAGGAAGAGAGCGGCAACCGCTTAAAAAATTACGCAAGAATCCGCAAAAATGAGAGTGTTTGTAAAATTCATAGGTCCAACGGAAGGCCAAAACACAGCGCGAAACTTTCTCCACATGTTTGGGACACTTGAAAGAACATCTGTGTCAAGTTTTGAGTCGATTGGTGGAGGGCGATAGATTTGGCGAGCTTGACAAATTGGTCATCCTTCGATAACTCACCATCTTCTAATGGAAATAACTCGGGCCAAAATTATCCGATTTTGACGTACAAAAACGCAAATTTTAGGGTTCTCTAAGACAAATGATAATAGTTGAGATAGTAGAGAAAGAAAATTCAGATGCGTCGGAATAGCATCCATTTGAAAATGGTCTAAAAATCGGAGAAAAGTGACTTTATGCATTGTCGTGTAGACTGAACGCATTCGGTTTTGAGAGTCTTGCATATTTTTTTCTAGAAGTTGACGCCAAAACGAAGAAAATGCAACCTCGCACGCCTTGCTACGATGTTTCTGGTCAAAATGGCGATTTTTTAAGGAAACGCTAAAAAAGGCCTTTTTTCAAACTTGAAAAAAATCTAGCGGGCGCAAAAAATTTTTTAGGGGGCTGAAATTCTGGGAAAGTACTATTTTTGGTACCTTCTTCCATGTAAAGAATTGGCGAAAAGATCCGTGGGGGTCGCGCGCACGGATTTGCCGGAATATACTGATCTGACCCATATATATATATACTCGCAATGCTAACGCTTTTGCTTGTAGCTCTGAACGAAGAGCCCCTTTGATAGATTTACTCTCGATTCTCCATATTCTAGGTGATGCCAAATTGTAAACAAATTCTGGAGAAGATCGGTGACCCAGAAATTAAGTGCCCCCTTATCAGTAACCGAGCAGAACTAGAGAAAATCGGAAAATACCACTGAGCAAGTTGGCGAAGACCTGTTGAAAGTGGAAGCCAGATCGGCACTGTTGATAGCGATATTCGACATCCAGAGCCAGGACTGAGCACTAGCTCTGCATCTTGAAGACATACTTAGTCTCAAGGTACTAACCAGCTGATTTCGTTATCAGTCAGGAGAAAATGCCAGCAAAAGATCGGCATCACCACTCCATACTCTAGCTGGCAAATCCAAAAAGAGTATACAATACCCTCTTGGAGACTGAATACAGGAACTGATCCCGCACAATCTCGGAGAGAAGGTTATTGTGCAAGATCAGATCAAAAAGTAAACAGTGCATCACTCGGATCAATTTACGACCAACCCACAAACCTGAGGATTCTTTTCTCCCGAATTCCCTAAAATTCCCAAAAACTCTCATCGGAACAGCATCCTCAGTGATCAAAGTCCACCCCTTTCAAATTTCAGCTCAATCGGACGTTTTGTACTCGAGTTATATCTTGCACCGCAGTGCACCCAAATTACCCCCACCGAGATCACTTCTCACCGCGTGACACTTCAACCGCGCCACAAATCGTCGAAACTCGTCATAAAACACATCAGGGCCACTTTCACTACACACAAGTACCCATTCAAACACATACAGAGTCACTTTGATCCCCACACCAGCCTCAAAGTCGAGGAAACGGTCGAATTTTCCAGTAAAATCGTTTGAAAAAGTAAACTCCAGAATTTCGAGAAATAGAGTCGAAAAACGCAAAAATTGATGCGGATCACAAATAGATCTGGTGGATAACAACTGTGACTGAGTGCCTCCATAGTTTTTACTGCTGAAGAAATTTAGAGAAACTAAGATCTCAACATGAGGTGTCAGAATTTTTCAACGAAAATTATTGTAAGAGGCAGAGTGATTGGCATCATACCTTGGAGAAAGACCAATGGCTGAGATCTATGTTTGAATAGAAAAATTTTGTGATCAAAATTTATGAAACAGATAAATTCGTTCCTGCTCGCTCAAAATTGAATTTGATCCATTCAATCCCATTGAATTCCAATCATGTCATCATACGTATTCTGTGAGACAAGGACTCCCCATGTCGATCAAGTGTACACGAACAGTTTTTTGGAATTGATAGGAGTCTGAACAACGGATACAAACGGCCATAGGACCTGATTTATATGAGAATGCACGCTCAAATTCAAAAGAATAGGTATTTTTCTCAAAATTTCTCCGCAGATTTTCACGATTCTTGGTGGGAAATGACCGCGAGCACACCCCGGAACCTATTCAACAAGAAAACCCTACGGTTACGCGCCTTTCATTTTTCCGGCTCCCCGACCCTCCGTAGATAGGTATTAGTCTTACGGCGGAAATTATGGAGATTCCCAATGCGCCTGATCCATAACGAGCTCAATATCAACAATCGAAAATATTTGTTGGAGAATGACACTTTCAAAAAATGTTGCCAAGAGGTCTCATTTCCCCTGTAAGTGGCAGTGTCACATGTTATTGTACGTGTCATGTCATATGCAATAGTGCATCCAGGAATGGTTCTTAGTAGAGTTTCGAATCACGTGTCATTGCATGAGTCATGACACAAGAATTATCACGTTGCATAGCGTGTGGGTCCTATAGCATCGATGTATCCAGTTCTCGGCAAATTTAAGACCAGATTCCCATCTTTAGGGCGTGATCTCATGAAAGGAGGTGTTTAAGCGTAATTTTGGATCTTTTGTGTCACCGTAATGGCTAAAAGTGAGGTAACGGATGGATTATGGATTTTTCGGTCGAAAATTCAATCGTTAGTGAAGAGATGCTCAATCGACGACAATAATGATACCCAATACGGATGATGAGCTAGATTCCACGTCAGGGAACATACTTTTGATAACTTTTGGGTTGGCTCGATAGCCTTTTTGAACAGCTGGGAGGTCTTGAATCAGGTGAAACGTCAAGGTACCGAGGCAGCAGGTGCGCGGCGTACGAGGTGAGCACAAAGCGATTTTTCTTGGCTCTGGAGAGAATTCTGAGGTTGGGGAGTGGATACTTCAATACGGTGGATAACGGACGTCGTAGTGCTTATACTATCTTCACATTCCAACTCTCCTCTCGTTCTCGTCTTTTGTTGAGTAATTTCTCATGGCAGAGGGGTTCCCGCTGTCGTCCTGCATGGAATCCGCGTGCCTTATACACGGTAATCACGGGTCCGAATTTTGGTATTTTCCGCGTGGCGAATTTTCATATGCGTTAAAGTACTATTCTATCCGTCGAACGCCCCGATCGCAAAACTTATCGAACTCCGAACTCGTGGGTACTGTGTATGAGGCATACAGGCCTACACGGAACGACTGTGGATACCCACTAGGGTGTCCGTTATTTCCCAAGTTGGACGCGAGCCTTAGGACGCCCCCTAGATCGTCTTTTTATAACCAAAAAATGATATACCAACCATGACCGGTGTCGAATTCGACTTTTAAACCGTGCCTCTAGAGTCACGGACTTTTTCCTGTGGATCATTCGGCGTAGCTTAATTGTAGCCTTCAAACGCTCGTGGCTACCGGCCACGAGCACCGCAATACAAACCAAAATTTCTTCTGAGATACAGTTTCCAATGTGAAATTGTCTGACAGAATCAAATTCATCATTGGGTTCCCACTAGGCAATTCTCCAGATTGGCAAATCAATGTTTTTCGATGGAAAAATGTCATTTTCTCCAGGAAAAATCTAAAATAAGCTCTAGCTTCGACTCTCGGAGAGCCGTAAGCATCTCAGAAAGCTCATTTCTCACGCAAAATTGTGTGTTGAATCCGAATTTATTGTTATTTTCAGCCTAGAGAACTCACTAAATTGACTGATCAATGTTTTCCATCGAGGAAATTGTGTTTTCCCCGCAAGAAATCTCTCAGAAGGGCTAGAACTGTCTCTCTGAGAGCCACGAGCGTCTCTAAAAGATTGTTCTCTTCGTAAAATTGTGTGCTCAATCCGAGTTTATTGTTAGTTTTAGCCTATGAACTCACCAGATTGACTAATCAATGTCTTCCATCGAGGAAATTGTGTTTTTCCCGCAAAAAGTCCCAAAGAAAGGCTAGAACTGTCTTTTTGAGAGCCGCGAGCATCTCAAAGAGACTATCCTCTGGGTGAAATTGTATGCTGGAGTCAAATTTATCGACAATATCATTCCGAGGAGCTCTCAAAATTGGCTCATCAATTCATCAATGAGATTATGTTGAACTCTCCACAGAAACTCTGAAATAACTGCTAGCTCTGACCCTCTGAGAGCCGTAGTCATCCCAAACTAGAATTCTTCGTGTGAAATTATCTATTGGATCCCATTCTGTCACTCATTCCACCTCAAAGAAACTTGCCGGATTAGTTGATCAAGGTGTCCAAGTGAAAAAACAGAATTCCCCCTACCCAACACCTCGAACATTCCCTCAATACCTTCAGATCCTGGAGCAACTTGGACGGACAAAAGACCACGTCAAAGAACCCCGACAGAATTTATTGCTCAAGGCTCCGGGTGAATATTGTCGGAACTTGAGGAGATGATAGATTGGAATGTGCTGATCAACGTTGAAATAGGATGCTAAGAGAAATATTAGACCGATTTTGAGATATTTCCCGAAGAAAACAGCCAGCTTTTGATGTTACTGGTGCTTGTTTTGGATCGATATTGGAATACTCTGTTCGCCGTGCCAGGATTATTTTTCAAGGGCTTGTTCTATCTCATAGCTCAGATTAAACGTGCATGCATGTGTGCAATTTTGTATCTGTGCTCATTGAGGTCCTGGTCAAACAATTAATTACTCGTAACGTATGAACATCACGCATCGTTCGTTCGTCGTTATAGAGAAACGAATCTTTCATCGAACAAATTCAAGAGATATTCACTGCGCGCAGACCTGAGTGATATTTTTCATTTGCTTATGCAATTTTACGATCAATTCCTAATAAATTAGGGGGAGTTATTGCTTTAATAATATCTATTTTAATTTTAATGATTTTACCTTCTATTAAATTATTTAAAATTAAAGCTCTGTACTCGTCCTTCGATTGACATGAAATCATTTATTCGTTGCGCCTATTTGAGAGCAGTGGAACGACAGGTTTTTGATGCAACAAAATGATGTCATGTAAGTCGAGGGGCGAGTACGAAGTATAGGCCTGCGTGCCACCACGGGTGTCTCCGCGCATTCTTTACCCTCCAACCGTGACTCTCCTTGTAGTTTTCTACTAAACACAAACTGATCACGAGTCTCCCAATTCCACTTCCTTTAGTAACTGAGTCATTTTGCATTAATTATCGAAAATTCCCAAATATTGGGAATGAAAGTGGTCTCGTATGCGTCAGAAATCAGCTTTGACCCGTTGCAAATAGTTTTAAAAAACGAAGTCAGCTTCGAAAAAAAACTGAGTCACCTTCCTTTCTGCGAAATTCGCTGTAATTCATTTTTGAACGATGATTATTATGAAAGCACCGGTAATTTAGGCTGCTTCGTATTTGCCGCATTGAATACGCGACAGCCAGAGCTCCACAACTTAGAGTCCGGTTCAGCAGGTGACCTGGGTGCTCCCATGATAATCCTTGTTCGAAAATAAATTACAGCGAATTTCGCGAAAAGGAAGGTGACTCAGTTTTTTTGGAAGCTGAATGAGTTTTTTTAAAACCGTTTGCAAGGGGAAGCAATTTATTTCTGATGCATACGAGACCTTCCCCATTCCCAATATTTGGAAATTTTGAATAACCAATGCAAAATGACTCTGTTTCTAAATGAACTGAAATTGGGCGACTCAGTTTGTGCTTAGTAGAAAACTATAGAAAAGGTCACGGTTGGAGGGTGGAAAATGTGCCGGGGCACCCCTGGTCAGCGCGCCGTGAATGTCTCTCGAATGTGTTCGATGAAAGATTCATGTCTGTGTCATAACGACGAACGAACGATGCGTGATATTCATGCGTCACGAGTAATTAACGCGCTGTTCCGCAATTATTCTTGAAATGACGTCTGGATTCTCTAGATCTTGCCCATCATTTTCATCGGTGTTCATGTGGTGTTAACTCTATGGTCAACAATCGATACAGCAAGACCGTCCGATTGTTCAACCAGGGCCTCAATAAGTACAGATACAAGACCGCTCAGACGCTTGCACGCTTGATCTGAGATATGAGATAGAGCAAGCCCTCGAAAAATTATCCTGGCACGCCAAACAAAAAATTCAAATATCGATCCAAATCAAGCACCCGTGACCTCAAAAGCTAGCTGGTTTATTGGTGAAATATCTCAAAATCGGTTCATTATTCCTTTTAGCGTCTCATTTAAAAGCTGATCAGCAGATTTCAATCTATCATCTCCCCAAGTTTCGTCAATATCCACCCGGAGCCACAAGCAATGAAATTTGTGCGGGGTTCTCTCACGTGAAATCCGGACTAATTTTATATGGCAGAAGATTCACTTTTGTTGTATCCTGACTCGTGATAAGGGATATGAAATAAACACGTGAGGATATTTCATCCAGCGTAATTTCAGACGGTGAAGAGATTGTCAGCATGATTTCAGCGTTGACGGGTCGATGATGGAATCGATTGAAAAATACTCCCACCAAAGTTCAATTCCGAGTCAAATCTGTTCCTACCGCACCTCACGTGTTAAAAATTTGATTTGATAGCCGTCCATTATAAATACGAGATCATTGAGGCCAGGTTATTCAACCCTCGAGACACAGTTGGAATAAATGATTCACACAAGGACATCGTTTGCTGAATCTGTTCCCTCTGGTCCCTAGATTTCTATTCATTTCTAGTATAGTGCGTTGTCCATGAAAAAGTGTGACTCCATTGCAGATCGACCCTCAAATGAGATCAGCTCGGGCCTCGAACGCAATGAGTCCAACGTCCGTACAATCTGTTTCAAGCCTGTTTCACCAAGCCCTGTAGACAACCTATCGTCTCAAAAGTGAAAATTGCTTCCTAATCTCACTACGAGACAGATGAAAGCCAATCCTTAGGTCACTCCACGGGGTGGATACATGTCTTAACCGAATCAGTTTCGTGACAATGTATACTTGCTCGGTGATTTTTCACCCCAGATTGTAGGCAGTAAGTCACCAACAAATGAGCAAGTTCTGCAAGTTTACTTCTTTAATTCAAGATGTTTGAAGAAGAAGTTGTCTGAAGCTGATGATTTAGTGTTAAGAGAGATACAGATCCTCTGGGAGAAAGCAGGTATCCCAACTGGAATTTAATCAGGGTGTGTTCAGAAACTGCATGATTTGCATCACAAGTACCGAGCTGTCCAGAGGAATGCTGGTAAGCCCTCTAATGTAGCTCGAGAGAATCAATTTATGGGTGAACTTGATTCTTTATTCGACATCGTTCATGGAAATGTTCATAAAGAGTTGGATGATCATCGGAGAACCTTCCTCACTGACCAAATATCTGAGCGTGTATTGGAACTCTATAATTTAGCTATGAATCTAGCAGACTCACCATAAGGTAATCGGATAGAAAGAAATGTCTGTTTCAAGTCCTATCCCTATTAGCTTGTATGTATCTGGGCATGGGATCTTTTCTTATTATTGTGATGTGAGAGATGAATCAGCTGATGTCTGGGATTCTTCGATTTGACCACAATCAAATTCCCATATGTCAATTGGAAGGAAACGCACTCGAAAATGTATAGAAATCTGGGAACCAGAGTGAATAGATTCAGCAAAGGATGTCCTTGCATGAATCATTTATTCCAACTGTGTCTCGAGGGTTGGATAACCTGACCTCAATGATCTCGTATTTATAATGGACGGCTATCAAATGGAATTCTTGACACATGAAGTGCGGTAGAAACAGATTTGACTCGGAATCGAACTATGGTGGGAGTAGTTTTTAATCGATTCCATCATCGACCCGTCAACGCTGAAATCACGCTGACAATCTCTTCACCGTCTGAAATCACGCTGGATGGAATATCCTCACGTGTTCATTTCATATCTACTATCACAGGTCAGGATACAACAAAAGTAAATCTTCTACCACAGGGAATTAATCCGGATTTCACATGAAATTTGATGTGGTCTTTCCTCCATCCAAGTTGCTCCAGGAGCCGAAGGTATTAAGGAGATCTTCGAGATGTTGGGTAGGGAGAATTCTGTTTGCTCGCTTGGATACCTTGATCAACTAATCCGGTAAGTTTTTTTGGGATGGAATGGGTGACAGAATGGAATTCAATAGATAAAATCACACAAAGAATTCTAGTTTGAGATGACTACGGCTCTCAGAGGGTCAGAGCTAGCGGTTATTTCAGACTTTCCGTGGAGAGTTCAACATAATCTCTTCGAAAAAATTGATAAACCGATTCGGAGAGCTTCTCAGAGTGATATTGTCAATGAATTTGACTCCAGCATACAGTTTCACCCAGTGGATAGTCTCTTTGAGACGGTCGCGGCTCTCACAGAGACAGTTCTAGCCCTTCTTTGAGACTTTTCGCGGAGAAAACCCAGTTTCCTCGATGGAAAACATCGATGAGTCAATCTGGTGAGTCCTCTAGGCTAAGACTAACAATGAATTTGGATTCATCACACAATTTTACGTGAGAAATGAGCTTTTCGAGATGCTTAGGGTTCTCCGAGAGTCGGAGCTAGTTCTCATATTGAATTTTTTCTGGAGAAATTCACATTTTTCCATCGAAAAACATTGATTTGCCAATCTGGAGAATTGCCTAGTAGGAAACCAACGATGAATTCGATTTTGGCAGACGATTCCACATTGAAAACTGTATCTCAGAAGAAATTTGGGCTCGTATTGAGGTGCTCGTGGCCGGTAGCCACGAGTGTTTGAACGCTGCAAATGAACTATGTCGAACGATTTACAGGAAAAAGTCCGTGACGCTAGAGGCACGGTTTAAAAGTCGAATTTGACACCGGTAGCGGTTGGTATACCATTTTTGGCGATAAAAAGGCGATCTAGGGGGCGTGCTAAGGTTTGCGTTCAACTTGGGAAATAACGGACACCCTAATACCCACCTTCATTTCTCGATATTTAATATTAAGTGGATACAAACCTTGGTACGATCATTTTTCGTGATTTAGGTGATCTTATCGGATGAATCTTATCCAATCTCATGAAAAAACGATTGTTTCATGTCTTTGATGACGAATTCTCGTGCCTCTGCAACTCTGTTCAAAACGGTATCATGATCTGAAAGATTTTTCAATTTTTATCCAAGTGAATATCTCTTTGAAAGGGTTCTCATGAACCATTACCTGTGTGGGATTGGTTCAATCTGTCTCTAATCTATTCACAACTGGCATAATACACAATTTCCCTCCTTGATACGGCATATTGACACATTTCTCTCTAATTTTTCTGAATTCGTGACACGCTAAGCTCTTACTCTCTTTTACAATGAAGGAGAACTTGGATGAGCTCAAACCTTCGAATTCACACAATGTCTCTCCACACTGGATCAATTTCCTTCCAAGTATGAAGTAGCGTTCGGGAAGTCGATCAATCTCAACCACAATAAGACGAGTGATTATCAAGAGCTCACCATCTTCCATAATGACTGTGTCATTCCTTCTCTTAATTAATCTTCCATATTCTTTAGTGTGGAATCTAATATTCTCATAGATGAATAACATCGACAATATCTGGAGCAGGACTTCCAAGGCATTCCGAGAGTAAGAATTTTGACACTGGGTCGAGGGTCATCTCCTTCTTCTCTCCAAATACTCTAAGATGTTCACCATACTCGATGCAGTTGCTGACTCTGCACTGGTTCATATACTTCATGAAGAGGTTGTGAGCTTCGGTCGGACACCTATCTTCGCTGAATAGATGCGCATGGTTCCGGACGTAGCTGAGCCTGATATATTTCCTACAAATCTGTCCCGGAACATGCTGTGTCCCATGGTGCAATTTCTTCAAGATGACATTGTTGCCTTTAAAAGGAATGCCCGACCATCCCCAAATTGACCCATACAGTTTAACATATCTTGCCAAGTGGAGCAGAGCGTGATGGACTGACCTCATGAGAGTCTTATCATATAAAGTTTCTGTTTGGGTAACGAACAGGTACATGGCCCTCTCAGCATCTTCATGGTCTCCTCGTGGGTTATCTTCTCTTGAAAGGATATGTATGGCATATACAAATAAGAACCAATGGTTGTAGTAAGCAGGACGCAGAATCCCCTTCAAGCATGGTAGAGAGAAATAGAGGATGAAATTCTTCCATTGAACTGCTTTCATTTTCCCCGATATTGTTGGGACTAACCGAGTGATTTCCGAGACTGGCTGGATCGCCGCTAATCTCGCATCCAACAAACTCTTCTTGTCCCCAATATACCACGGTTGGGATTCATTATTGTGGTCTAACCATGACTTTGGGAGTTTCTCACCAGAGCCAAGGAATGCTGCATGCATAGCTTCGGGTGGATATGAATTGGGGACATCTAGATATGGGAGCTTTGATAGAGATGTTGGGCCTTTGACACCTCCATATCGACCTCTTATTCCGATCGCTGTTCGAACCCTTTCATCATGGTCAGCACTTTTTCTAGTTTCCCTCACTCCACCGCAGTATACACGATTGTGGCCATCGCCAACTGGCACTACTTCTCCTGGATGCATGCAACAAGGGCATCCATATTCTCCATTGTATTGAGCCATATTCAAGATTGGAGCCCTCGCAACTGAGTCACAGATGCATAGAATAGCGCGAACCTTGATATTAACCTCTCTTTCCTGACCGAAAACTTTTGCGGTGAATCCTTCTTTCCCTAAACGGAACATCTCTTCGACGAATGGTTTGAGGAATGCGTTCATTGGTGGCTTCCCTCTTCCAGACCATATTCCTCCAAGTTTAATGTTAGCTTTGCGGATGCGATATGGCAATTCATTCATCGATGTCCATATTGGCCATACACTTTCCGAACCAGATTTGGTTGAATTCACACAATCCAGACCAATCCAGACTGTCATATCATACTCCCCTAATATTCTCAATAACAATTGCTCGTATTCGTGAGCCTTGACTATGTCATTCTCACGGCAAGATCTCCTGAAGTGTTTGAATAGGGATGATTGAACTATCTCCTTCAGTTGGGGCGTCAAAGAAACATGTAGGAAGAATTTATGTTCCAACTCAAGCTGTGATTGGTCGAGAGTCATCTGATAGTTGTCACATTCGATTGACTTTGAATTCCCAAATTGAACATCCTCTTCACAGCGGTTACAATAGTAGTATTTGGTGAAATCCAGATCCTTGAATTTCTTGAGGAACAAGTACTCCGATTTATCCAGCTTGATGGGTAAATGGCAATTGTTGAGTTCCAAATCGCCCTCTATACATACATCTGATTTTCCATGTCGTAGAGCGGAGCTCATGATCAATATCTGACTTTGCTGTTTTGTTAGCATACTGCCCTCGAAGATCTCTCCTCGACCCTAGGAGATATAAGGATAATTTCAGATATTTAAAAATGAATTAGGAATATTAATTACACAGGCCGATACGAGGGAAAAGTACCCTTGTCTAGAGACTGGACCTATATATCACTACGTGAAACGTGCTCTGGATTCGAGGATGGATTCTGTTTTTCCTTGAACCCCCCCCCCCCCCCAACCAAATTATTGAAAGAGTCGCAAGGAAATATACTCACAGCTAGATAGACACTTTTGAAAATTTCATTTTCCGTGGTGATCCTGGTCCAGTAACCAGGGTGATACTCGTGATCAAGAACTTAATGTGGTATTCGTGATCCAGAATTGGATATGGTACGCGTGATCGTGCACTTAATGTAGTACTCGTGATCGAGAACTCAATGTGGAACTTGTTATCCAGAACTAAATGTAGTACTAGTGATCCAGAACTCAATGTTGAACTCACGATTGAGCACTCAATGAGGTTCTCGTGATCAATAATTGAATGTGGTATTCGGGTTCCAGAACCCAATGTGGTACTCGTGATTGAGAATTTGATGTGATACTCGATCACGAATAACACGTTGAGTTCTGAATCACGAGTACCATATTCAGACCTTGATCACGAGTACTACATCGAGATCTGGATCTCGAGAGCTATATTGAGTTTTTGATCACAGGTATCACCCTGGTAACTAGATCAGTATTACCACCGGAAATGAAAATCCTCACGAGCCCATATTTTATGTTAGAATTTCTTCCTTCTCTGATATCCGAGGTCAAAGACTCGGTATCTGGCCTTGAACAATTTTTTCACTGTTGTCTGAAAAATTCGGGGGGGGGGCTGCCCGGGATAACTGATGTCTTTTTTGGATTCAGCGCACGATTTCACGTAGGGATGTACAGGTCCGGTCCCTGGGAAAATGTGATTACTATATTTTGTTGGCCTGTTTTATTCAAGATCCATGAGTGAGATTCTTTTGTGATGAAATGGTGGCACACATAGCTACCGATTGGTGGAAAGATCATTGCCATACGGATTAATGGATCATGGTACCATGAATCAACTCAGACTCGGATCATGTTCCGAAGCGTCGCCTAGTTCCTGTGGGTTATGCGAATTCCTCTAAGTCACGATGGAGGAGGACGAAGGATAGGTTAGAAAAAACTGAAATAAAAGAGTGGAAATGGACTTTTGTTCTACTTTTTGAGCACATCAAAAGTCCATCATTATCAAAATTGCATCAACTCCTTCTTTCGAGGAATGCTCAATGGAACATTTTTCTGGAGCGCTCTATAAATTCAATGATTCCATAACGTTGTTGTTCGAAGAACACGCTTCAAATATTCCATCTACGCGTAGATTTGATGGAAAAATGGGATCGTCCGCAGTATATTGCAAGTATTGATTCCGAATGCATTCTGATGCTTCTTGGATCACAAGATGTTCCTCATTTTGATCGGAATAATTGCACGAATCGAGTAAATCTGACCAGCAGAGCAATGAAGCTTCTGGAGGAAATAAAAATCCCAAACAGTGTTCTTCTAGAATTCTCAATAGAGATAGAAGTGACTGCTTTTATATATTTACAGTATATCTGTGTTCCAAAATAGTACATTTCGATACAAGGGTGTGAAACGTTTTATTCGCGTCCGAGTGATGGATTTCCGGCCCAAGCCGCAGGCGAGGGTGGGAATCTTCACGAGGATGCGAATAATAGGTCTTACGCCCGTGTATCTAACTATACTTTTCGATAAACCGTGAGTAAAAGTCGACAAACTGTGCGCGAAGTGCACTTTTACGCACAGTGTATCGAAAAAATTCATAAATGATCAGTCATTAGATTGTACAACAATCAATGGAAAAATGGTAGTCACAGTTATAAATCAATTTTATTCATGATCGAAATTAAAGAGAAAAATCAAGACCCAATGTACGCTACAAAATTGGAGGGAGCAGTGATACAATTTTCCCCGCGGCATCTTTGAGTGATAGGATTATCTATTATATTTTGATGATGTGTTACATTCGGATCATTTGTTATCATTTCATTCCATAATATCGTTGATCTTTACTTTCCCGTTATTGAATGCTTGTGATACGATTATTTTTTCTTTCTGATTCTGATCATGGATAAGTTGATTGATAACTGTTGCTACAATTTCTGCATTGAGGGTTGTACAATCTGATGACTGGTGATTGATGGATTTTCTTGAAACACAGATATACTGTGAACATATGAGCAGGCACTTCTATCTCCATTGAAAATACTGAAAGTAAACTGCTTGGGATTTCTATCTCTTCCAGGAGCTTCATTGTTCCCTTGGTCAGATCAACTTGAGCTGCAGAATGATACCGATCAAAATGAGAAACATTTCGTGATCCAAGTAGCACGGAAATGCATTTGGAATCAAACCGTGCTGTACATGGCGGGTGTATCTAAAATTCTTTTCATCGAATCTACGCATTGATGGGATATTTGAAGCGTATTCTCCGAATGGCATAACGTTGTGGAATCATCTAATCTATAGAGCATTCCTGAAAAATGTTCCAATAAGCATTCCTCGAAAGAAGGAGCTGATGCAATTTCGATGGAAATGGACTTTTGATGGGCTCGAGAAGTGGAACAAAAGTCCATTTCCACTCTCTTAGGTCAATTTTTTGTAACCTATTCATCGTTCTCCTCCACCGTGTATGTATCACAGGAAGGAAAATTCCTACCTTGGGAAGGGACAACAATCCAAGTGCATATAGTTCATTTCCCGACTTGCCGAAATTCCGGCAGACCATATCTGATTGACCCTCTTGTGAATGTTACGTTGCCACAAAGTTCTTCGGCATAATCTTCCAAATAATAGACCTAGGATGTAGATTATTCGATGTGGTCGAGAGGAAATTCAGTCGAACTGTTCCTTGAATACACAAATCTCGTTACTTTCGTTGAATCACTCGCATGTGATTCTGGTTTTTTCGGCCACATTCGCAGAAAGCCCCAACCGAAACTGTAACACTAGACAACAGAATGTTGGGTCTGGAATGTCCATCTTAGGAGAACCGAATCCGTTCTCAGTCTTACTCCTACACGTAAGGATCCCTTCCAAGTCACGAGAAATTGCTTTTCCACAGAACACTGGTTCTTGTTCTTTCTTCAATTTGAGAGTTGATGAATATTCCGCTAATGAGTTCCATTGGGTCAAAATGCATATCACGATATATTCTCCCACGTATCTTCACCTGTTGAACACGATTCCGGTAGTTTTGAGATGTTACAATGTCACCGCAAAACCGTAAGAGCTGATGAGTCCACCTAGTATCTAGGGGAAAAGTTCAATTTTACGATAGAATTTTGAAAAATCATGAAACGGGCTAGGCTGTACCAATTCGAACGTTCAAGGTCGCATTCTCTTGTATTGTTATTCACTCCGTGGAAGAAATTGTTCTGTACCCTTAGAAAGAGTGGCTCGATGTCATAAATTTTTTCTGGGAAACCTGTTTTTGCAATAATTTCTGCTGCGTGAAAATCACAAGGAAAAAAACTCACCCTTACACGGGTTGTACAAACATGGTTTTTCGACCAGATATGACTGTCTGAGTCCGGTCCTGTACTTACTTTTGACCTACCACATTAGGATATTCGTGTGGGCCAAAACTCAATGAAAAAGAAGATTTTATGCCTCTAGCAAAGAATCGTGATAAGGTAGATTAGAACGGACTGCAGGACTGTATTGAGATTATTATTTTTGGCCAGAAGACTATGTTTGTATACCACGTGCAAGGAAAAATTCTTCTCCCCGTGATTTCAACACAGCAAGAATCATTACAAAAACAGGGGTTTTTAGGAAGAACTTGTGGCATCAAACCGCACTCTCTACGAGTATCGGAAAAATTTTCTCCTCAAAGTAAATGACAGAACAAAGAAAACGCGTCCTCAAACGTTGGAATCGACCCATTTTCGTCGGTTCTATGATTTTTTGATAATCTATTGGGAAATTGGACTTTTATCTTATGTGCTAGAAGGACTAATTAGCTCATATGGCTTCACGATTACATTGCAGCGTTTTGAAATCAGCAGGATCGTTCTCAGCGGATCTAGACACGTGGGAATACTCACTTTGCTATGCATTTTGACCAAGTGGTAACCCCCAGCTGGATAATCGTCAACTTCGAAGATTGCAAAGAAAAATGGAGAAACAGTGTTCCGTGGATGTTACGTATTTGAAAGACGAGGGTATTTTGGTTGAGGAAAGCACAAGTCATGATGTACTAATAACTATGCACTTCACTAACTATGTTGGAAGAGGTTGAATATGACACAGGAGATTTGTACATATGATGTTACTCGTGCTACGTGCTGACGCGAAGTGTCTGCTCTCGCGCAGCAGCCGCGGCAACTCGGGTACTGCCATACGAGCATGTCCACGCACACATTCATGCATCTACACGCACGCATATATGTAGTCATATGATGAACCCAACAGTGGAAAATCAGTTTTACGCGATCTACAGAAAACCCTGACGTGTAAGAGTAGAATTCAGCACGAATGCGGTTCCTACGTCATACATGAAAGAACGATATTTCCCTAAGGTGGACATTCCAGTCTCAATTTCCTGTTGTCCAGTGTAATATACTCATACGAGTTGCTAGAGTTTTGTATACTAGGGTGCCTCTTATTTCTCAACATATTTTTATCTTAACGGACGCCCCCAGATAGTTCCTCTATGACTAGAAAGGATAATCCCACTCCTAGATATGCCGAAAGAAAATTCTGAACCGTGCCGACACGAGCCATCATTTTTTGAAGAAGGGTATCGAAAACATCTACTAATTCTCCCGTTCCGGCCTGTTTGAACCCACGCTAGAACACCTTTGACGTCTCAAAGAATACAAAGACATGATTTTTCATGTTGAATCAGCTGCTGGATCCGAACTCGAGGCTGAATAGATGATTCATTGTGATCTAGATGGCAGAAAATGTACATTTTCAACAACAAAACCTCTGTTCCAGTCGTTCTTTCCTCATCTTCTCTCTCCCCAGCATCTCAATTAGCCACAAAAAATCTCCGAAATTCTCGAAACTGAGTGGAAGTTTACGGAAAATTGATTGCCGGACACAGTTTCACGTTAGCAAATTTTCCAAGTATTGAATTTGAAAGGACCCCGCCATAGATTATAGGATTTTGGGTGTCGGCTAATCCTGCCCGTTTGTACTTGGATGATAGATTGTAGCAAGCTGAATAGAAGTTTTAATGGGCGCAAGGACTGACACTCAAGCAAACGTGATAGTATCGCAAAACCCATTGAAAGGAGACGCCGAAATATATTCGGCTCATCGACCGATCGGAGCGATACGGAATTGCAACGCTCTCCTCATAATGTGCCACGTTCACCTTCGCCAAAGCTACCCCCGACATCTACTTGCTTCAGTTACTGCTCAACGCGTTCAAACGCTCGCTCCCATCAATACTGAACACATTAATTTCCGCGAGGAAGAAATTGAAATTGAGATACATGATCTCATGAGAACCTCCGCGCCTGGAAGAAATCAACCCTTGTTATTATTGCCTCATTCCATAGAGAAACCAGATCTCTGTATGGCTTCAACCTTGGAACATTACTTAGAAAAAACCAAACATCTACGTGGTAATCATGAAAAGCTATTCATCTCAACGAGAATACCGTTCGAACCGGTTCAATCGCAAACACTTAGTAAATGGATAAAATTCGTTTTAGAAGCAAGTGGAGTAGATATGAATATCTTTACAAGTCACTCAACTCGCCATGCATCAACTTCTAAAGCGAATTTCAACGGCATTGATATTAATATTATAAAAAACACGGCTGGATGGACAAAGAATTCTTCTGTTTTCGCTTGGTTTCATAAGAAACCAATTGTACTCGATTCTAATGACTTCGCTTCGGCCATTATCAATTAGGTGATGCACTCTATTGAAGTTGTTCGTGTTCAAATACAATAAAGCAAACTACCCTGACATGATTGTGATCATTGACACGAAGGGGTAATGATCGCAGTGAACTCTGAACAACTACATTTAATCATGAAGAACGAGGATTGAAGCATAATTAACGATCAAACGAACTTACCTTGTATGTGAAGTTCGATCGAAATTATGCGAGATCCTCGTTCGAATGACTGATTCTGAGTCGCTACATATTTCCTCAAGGTCACTTGGCTCAACTTCAAGAGTATCGAAAGAACTTGGAGATCAGTTGGAGGGAGTTGGATTTCGATGATGTAGAGGTGACATATTCCATCAATATCCCATTCCGGGGAAAGGCATCTTGAACAGATCGAAGCTTTTCGAGCATCTAACTCGTGCGTATCTCGATATTATCCCCCAAGGTTTGGGCAATTTCGAAACTTATTTCAAGTACTCCCCAATGAGATGCAGCGAATTTGATTCTGACGGAGTAGCACTGAGAAATCCCACTATTGTTAGACATAAAACTCTTTCATTCCCTTCTAAGAAATTGACGTTCCTGAAGGTCCCAACTCTAACGCTTCACCATACTTCCTCACTCCTCTCACTTCATTTCATAGTGTTCTATTGAAATATTGAATGCGACTATAGTAGGATGCAGTGGAACCGGAGTAGGGACCTTGAGCAACGTCAATTGGTTAAGGAAAACCGAGATTTACGTCTCATAAAAATTGTATTCTGCATCGTTACTCAATCAGAATCAAGTTTGCCGCATCTCATTCGAAAGTATTGCAATGAGCTTGGAAATTGTCCAAACTTTGTGGAATGATATCGACATACGCACGAGTTAGACGCTCGAGAAGTTTCGATTCGTTGAAGTTGCTTTTTCCAGAAATGAGATGTTGATGGGATGTGTCAGCTCTACATCATCGGAATCCAACTCCCTCCAGCTGATTTTGAAGTTCTTCTGATACTCTTGAAGTTGAGCGAAGTTACGGTGAGGAAATATGTAGTAACTCAGAGTTAGGATCGCGGAAAGCTCAGAAGTGGCTCAACGGGAAGAATGACATGGGATTGAATGGGAGAATCGTCAATCTTCCTTTTCTCAAAAAGCCCTCCACCAATTTGTTTCATTCTTCCGGGGGAATCTTCCATTTATCATGTAATTTAAGTGAGCAGAAGAATCTCCGATGCGCAAGCAGCTTTGGGTTGAAGTCTGTTCGCGTACATATGAGCATTCGAGAACTTTCGAGCAGCTCGGCGCCTAAGCCTCGGTCATTCACTTATTACCCCTTCGTTAAACATGAGTGCCGTACGCGATCTCCGGGTCTCTTTACTGTGCCATATATGTGACACATTTTATCGCAGGATATACTGCTGAGTGATTTTAAGTGGAACCAGTGACTTGTTATTTTAAACACCTCGCACGCTTCCACATCCTGAAAAATCACGACAAAATCTCGTAGAATGGGCTCTGAGGTTCCCGCTTTGATCACCTTACCCCAACATTCTTGGTAGCAGAGCGTTTTAGCTCAAACCGATCTTTTTTGAGTCGTGATCTGGAAAATCGTACCGGAGAGAGTGCAAAATTGTGCGCGCGCGGGAAAGTGAGAGTCGCGGGGCGGAAAAGTGTTGGGAAATGCTGTGTCCACTGTGGCTTTTTGCCCACCAAAAAATTGCTCATCATCGTCTCGGCTTCGTGGACACCGGCACCGGAGCCTCGCGCACGAGGCATCCCCGGCACCGGCGCAGCGGACGACGCAGCGGATCGGCTCACCAGGAGGCGAGTCACATCATCGCGAGGGAAGGAAGCAGCAGCTCAATGACACTTGGGCCGTTACGAGCAGCTGACCGAATTCATTGCGCCCTTTCATCTGCGCCCCGGATCAGCACGTCCTGCAGCCTCGACGCCCCGTCACCACGCCGTCGAGCACCTTCGCCTCACAAACGAAGCCAGCAAGGGGCAGAGGAGGGAAATAGCCGTGGCAGGCTTGTCACGGTTGGTAAGTTGTATCGTTCCAATACATACTTACTCATATATACATCATACATCAGGTGATCTTGAAGAGGCGCGAGTCGCGCAATCTTGCTAGTGCCCCCTCCTCCCCCACCTGCCTGGCCAGTCTCGAGCGGTCAGCTGTGCTGCAGCATGGCTCTGCACATACCCCTCGCGTTGTTGTAACATCACGCGTTCGGCGTTGCAACTTATTACCACGCCGCGCTTCCTCTCCTCGTCGCACGTCTCGCCTACAAGCCTGAATTCGTATAGCCAGACTTGTCAGCTGTTTCATGCTCGCGTAAGCCGGCATATTCGTTATCGTTGCAGCTTTTTTTTGCAAGGCGTGCGGATCTTGTGGCTTGCTACACCTGTGCGGACGTGACGCACCGGTGGCTGGCTCTTTAGTGTTCGTGTTGTCCTCGTAGTTTATCGTTTTTTTAGCTTGAAACTCGATCCCAATAAATTTTTTTTACTTTAGTTTAGCTAGCCAGAAATTGTTCCGTGACCTATTGTCGTATATAAGCATTTCGAATTTAGTTGTGGTTCGGTACTAGTCATGGCACCGCCAACAGCAACTGGAATCAGAGCAAAGATTGAGCGTCTAACACGCATTCGAGGCCACATTTTTCATTTTGTTGAAAACGCCAAAAAGTCGGCAAATGAAGAAGCACCTTCGCAACCGGCGTACGTAACAAAAAAGCTCTCGGATTTAGATGATCATTGGGTCGAGTTTCAAAATCGTCATGAGTTCGCGTACGCACACAAACAACTGATTCCCGATCATGAATATTTTTTGGAGGACTGCTTTTTGGACGTTGAGGATGCCGTTGCTCGGCATCATGCCACGCTGCAATCGTGGATGCCTGCATCTCCTGCAGAAGAAAATCAAAGCGTCGCGGGTCAACCAGGTAATTCCTCATTCACAAAAGCGATTTCGATTGCTCAAATACAAGCGCAGCAAGCGTATCAATTCGAACGGTTTCTCAAATCTGCGTCAGAATTACAAGCCGTTCCTTGCATACCACTGCCCACATTCTCTGGCAAACAGGAAGACTGGGACTCGTTCAAAGCTCGTTTTGAGGCTGCGGTCTTGAAAAAATCATACTCGGACGCTTTAAAACTACAATATCTTCTCGGTGCAGTGCAGGGGGTCGCAGCAGACACATTGCGAGGCACGAAGCCTGAGGGTGCTAATTTTCAACCTGCCTGGGATGAATTATGTCGGCGTTACGATAATCCTCGTCGGAGGATGACAGGTCTTATGCTCGCGTTGCAATCTCTTAGACCAATGACTAAAAAATCCTCGTCACAATTAAATGAGCTCTTGAATAAAGCGGAAGAAGCGGTTCAAGGTTTTCGCGATCTGAAGCTCCCTGTAGAGTCTTGAGACTGTGTTCTCGTTCATGCCATTGTCTCAAAACTAGATTCTGGTACTCGTAAAGCCTGGGATTTGAATCAAATGTCGGTCCCCGGATTCTCAACTTATGCGGACCTTCTGAGATTCATCGAAAATCGCATAAACGCACTAGATTCAGCAGCAGCTTACGGAGTCCTGAACTCGTTGTCAAACCAAAATGCGAATGTGCAAAAACCTCGTTCGTCGTCGCAATCCTCCTCACAACCTAAGAATTCCTTGTCAGTCAACGTTGCAAATTCGAATCAAAACAAAAACAATAGATCATCGTCGAAATCTAGTGAAACTTGTCCCTGTAACGAAAAGCACCCGCTCTATTCTTGCAAAACTGTTGAATCCTGGATACCTCAGAAACGCTTTGAATATGCAAAACAACGTTGCCTGTACATAAATGTTTGGGAACAGGTCATTTCTTGAAAGACTGCAATTTGAAATATCGTTGCTCGGTATGCAAAGGTGCGCATCACTCAAAATTGCACACAGGAACGTATACAAAAACTTCGGAAAAACCTGCGGAAACAGGCGGTCAATCCAAACCACCGGATAAGTCTGCACCCGCCTTAGCAAACACGGTACTTCTAGGAAAATCGTGTCTTCTGGCGACAGCCAGAGTCACCTTGCAACCATCATCAGGAGAATTAATAGAGGTCCACGCGCTTATAGATCCAGGCGCAGAACGATCGTTTGTTGCCGATCGCGTTGTCAAAGCTTCAGGTTTACCGCTTTACAAAATTACACAAGATGTTAGTTTTCTCGGAGGCGAATCAGGGCTCACTGTGCGAGCAGAAGCTTCACTTGTTTTGAAATGAAAATTACGTGCAAGTTTTGAATTGCGATTATCAGCTCTCGTTCTGTCTGAACTCACTAGGGTTTTCCCAGCTGAGCATGTTGACGTGAGTCATTGCTCATACATCAAAAACTTGACACTCGCTGACCCTGAATTTGCTTCGCCTCAGAAAGTTGATTGCGTTCTTGCAGCCGATGTGTATTCGCAACTTCTTTTGCCAGGTATTCGAAAATCTCAAACGATTCGATTGTTGCTCAGAAAACGGCGTTTGGGTGGATTCTTACGGGTAACACACCCACTTCAAACTCGAATAGTAGCGTTTCTTGTTTTCACGTCTCAGTGAACGACCCGTTGTCGAAAGATCTTCAAAGATTCTGAGAAATTGAGGAAATTCCAAACTCATCGCGTCGCCCATCTCCAGATGACGAATACTGTGAGGAATATTTCAAATCAACAGTAGCGTTTGATTCTGATCGTAGAATTGTAGTCAGGTTGCCACTATCACAAACTAGAATACCTCTCTTTTATGATTCGAGGGACATTGCTGTTGCGTGCTTGCTGCGCTCCGAGAGGAACCGTCAACGCAATCAGCAGTTGGAGACAGCATACATCAACTTCATGGAAGAATATGAGGAGCTTCGCCACATGGAGCAAGCAGCTGATACACCAACGTCAAGGCCTGTCGTCTACCTACCACATGACGCAGTTTTTCGACGTGGGAGCGACAAAATTCGGGTAGTCTTCAATGCTTCTCAACGGACTGGTAATGGGAAAAGTATCAATGATTATTCACTACCCGGCCCAAAATTACAAATTGATATTGCCCTCATAATTACTCGATGGAGATTATTCAAATATCCATTTTCCACTGATATAGTGAAAATGTTTCGACAAATTCGAGTACACCCAGATGACTGCAATCTACAACGCATTCTGTGGAGAGATTCGAACTCTCAAAAAACTCTCGAATACATCATGACAACGGTGACTCACGGAACAACTTGTGCGCCATACTTGGCGAATCGTGCACTGATTTTTCTAGCGGAATAATTCGGAGTAGAATTCCCACTCGCGGCTAGCATCTTGTTGTTGTTGCGCTATGTTGATGACATGTATGGTGGTGGGGATACCCTTGAACAAGCTCTAGACGCTTGCAATCAATTGATTGCTATTTTGCGACGAGCAAAAATTCCTCTCGAAAAGTGGGTGGCAAATGAATCCAAGCTACTACAGGGGGTAGAGTCCAAGCCAGAGATCGAGCTCGACGTTGGAAAAGATGAAGTCGTTTCAACTCTCGGAATTAAGTGGTCGACAAATTCGGACGGATTTTTTTTTCAGGGTCGAGACGCCGGCGAAAGCTGTACCAAAGAGGACCATATTGTCTGAAATTTCCAAGTTGTTCGATCCGTGAGGTTGGCTAGCTCCGTTTCTTGTCCAAGGAAAATTTTTATTACAGGAACTGTGGCTTCAAAAATTGGATTGGGACTCAGCCATCGAAGGAGACTTGCTAATCAAGTGGACCGAGCTGCGAGAGCAGATGCCGGAGTTGTCGTCCATTCGTGTCTCTAGGTGGCTGGGTATTTCGAGTTCTACGGTTTGGGAATTGCATGGATTCACGGATGCATCGATGTCTGCCTATTCAGCTGCGATTTATTTGGTAGTTCCTGGGAGATCATCATTCTTGTTGATGTCGAAGAATAGAGTAGCTCCGATAAAAACTCAGTCTCTACCACGTCTCGAGCTGTGTGCAGCACTATTACCTGTACAATTGGTAAGAAACATAGAGCCTCAACTTCAGCATCGTGCATCAGCAATTTTTTGTTGGTCGGATTCGAAAGTAGCACTTGACTGGATAACCGGACTACCATCGCGTTGGGAAACATTTGTCGCAAATAGAGTCAGCTAAATTCAACAATCGTTGCCTTCAGCGGAATGGAATCATGTTCTAACGGATGAAAATCCCGCAGACCTCGCAACCCGGGGGAAAACTGTACAGGAATTAAAAAATTCTGAGTTATGGTGGTACGGGCCGCATTGGGTAACTAAAGATTCTTCTCAATGGCCGTCGCGATCTAGTCCCGAGTCGCAAGATAATTTGGAGGTCTGCGTGAACGTAGCTGTTTGTTACGACAACAATGTGAATCCTGACGTATTAGAGCCACTCGAAAAATGGTCGTCATTTTTCAAACACTTTCGAATTGTTGCATTCATCTATCGGTGGAAATTCAATGCTGCTTGAAAGAAACGTGATCGGAATACTTCATTCCTCACACGCGATGAACGTCGTGCTGCAAGATTCGCAATCTTCAAAGCCGTACAGAGACGTTACTATGCAGATGAAATTGACGCTCTCGAGAGCAAACGTTCGTTACCGATCAAAAGCGAGCTACGTCGTCTTGCGCCGTTTTTGTGTCCTCAAGGACTCCTCAGAGTAGGCGGTCGGTTGCAGAATGCTGATCTATCGTATGCAGGAAGACATCCTATCATCTTGTGAGCGCGTAGTAATTTCATTCGTCGGTTGGTGGAGGAATTGCATCGAGATACATCGAGATACATCATACAAAATCTCACATTTCTAGATGGCGCTTGATATAAAATATTAGGAACCATTTTCGGGCACGATGGAGGAAGGAAGTTATGAACTTATACCAACAACGTGGAAAATGGCACGACGCTCAAGACCACCTAAGAGTAGGTGAACTTGTGCTCATGATGGATGAGTTAACTCCACCAACGAAATGGTCGCTTGCTCGAGTCACCGCTCTTCATCCTGGGAAAGATGGCCTAGTCAGAGTAGTCGACCTCAAAACCGCAACATCCACCTACCGACGAGCGCTTTGCAAGCTTGTCGAATTGCAACCAATTCAGCAAGATGATGAAGAACGTCCAGCCATGATGCAGCAAAAACAACGGCATGATGACAACTGAATCTCGCGACACCCGACATCTACAGACACCTTTCCTCGCTTCGATTACACTGCGTTGATAGCACGTTTGCGAATTTTGCGCTTGCGTAGTTTCCTCAATTGATCGCATTTCCTGCAGAATCACGTATTATTCAGATCTTAGTGGTGGCCTGAAAACCCGAAAACCGGAAGATTAGTAGAGGAACCTGTGCCATCCTTCTTCGCGATATTTTTTTGGAAAACTTAGATTCGTTTAGGAATGCGATCTCTCATTATTGAATTTTTGTTCTTCCGTTTAACTGCGTTATGCGCATAATCAATCGTGACTACGTCACGAATTCACCGATTGGGCGTAGCACCAATTTTAAATTTTGACTCAAGGCGAGCCGAGCAATTTTGTTCATTTCTGAGTTTTTGGATTTGAGCTTGGTCACAATCCCCATTCAAAGATCTGTGTTGATTTGCCCTTTAAGGAATTCCAAATTGACCCTTCAGAATATTTTTGATTGTGAATCACATTCATTTTCAAACTGTTAACTTGGTCGTATTTTTATTGTACAATTTTTCTATTTCTTTATGAACTTCAATTCAGTTGATTTTTTTCATATCTTCGATTTTTGTCATTCGATGAGTTACTCGATTGCTCATATTTCTCAGTCGTACCCCCCCCCCCACTTTAAATTTCGAAACTCATGTGGAGTACTGTCTAGTCTTGCTTGACTGAGTCAAGCGAAAGGGGAGGAATTTTCGCGTAAATAAGTGCATTCGAGAACTTTTGAGCAGCTCGGCGCCTAAACCTCGGTCATTCACTAATTACCCTTTCGTTGTTCTCGAAATCGAATGATCTATTTGCTATGTGTCAATTGGTCGGTTCAAATAAACCGTTTGTAAGAGGTGACCGAGGTCCTGGGCGACGAACTGCTCAAATCGCTCGGGCTGCGCCAGTTAACCTCCGCTAGCGGAGCTGCACGTTGTAAGCAGCTTCCGCGTCTCCGCATGATATCTTTGCGCTGGTGCGCGCCCCGCGACTCAATCATTTTTCTCACTTTCCATTTCTTACTCAAACATAAGTGCCGTACGCGATCTCCGGGTCTCTTTACTGGGTCATATATGTGAGACATTTTAATGCAGAATACACTCCTAAGTGATTTTGAGTGAAACCAGTGACTTGACGTTCCTGAAGGTCCCAACTCTAACGCTTCACCATACTTCCTCACTCCTCTCACTTCATTTCATAGTGTCCTATTGGAATATTGAATGCGACTGTAGTAGGATGGAGTGGAACCGGAGTAGGGACCTTGAGCAACGTCAATTGGTTGAGGAAAACCGAGATTTACGTCTCATAAAAATTGTATTCTGCATCGTTACTCAATCAGAATCAAGTTTGCCGCATCTCATTCGAAAGTATTGCAATAAACTTGGAAATTGTCCAAATTTTGTGGAATGATATCGAGATACGCACGAGTTAGACGCTCGAGAAGTTTCGATTTGTTGAAGTTGCTTTCTCCAGAAATGAGATGTTGATGGGATGTGTCAGCTCTACATCATCGGAATTCAACTCCCTCCAGCTAATTTTTAAGTTCTTCTGATACTCTTGAAGTTGAGCGAAGTCACGGTGAGGAAATATGTAGTAACTCAGAGTTAGGATCGCGGAGAGCTCAGAAGTGGCTCAACGGGAAGAATGACATGGGATTGAATGGGAGAATCGTCAATCCCCTTCTTCTCAAAAAGCCCTCCACCAATTTGTTTCATTCTTACGGGGGAATCTTCCATTTATCTTGTAGTTTAAGTGAGCAGAAGAATCTCCGATGCGCGAGCAGCTTTGGGTTGAAGTCTGTTCGCGTAAATATGAGCACTCGAGAACTTTCGAGCAGCTCGGCGCCTAAGCCTCGGTCATTCACTTATTACCCCTTCGTTAACCATGAGTGCCGTACGTGATCTCCGGGTCTCTTTACTGTGCCGTATATGTGACACATTTTATTGCAGAATATACTGCTAAGTGATTTTAAGTGGAACCAGTGACTTGTTATTTAAAACACCTCGCACGCTTCCACGTCCTAAAAAATGACGACAAAATCTCGTAGAATGGGCTCTGAGGTTCCCGCTTCGATCACCTCACCAACAAAGTCATTTCAAGTGGACCGTGTATAATTAGAGATATTGATGACATTGATATTACAGAACTATAGTTGCGTCTGTTGATGAAGTATTCCGCAAGTCTGAGTTCCAAAAAAAGGGCAATGACGGTGAATTCACAGTCTTCAAATTTCTGTTGAGTGATCAAATATGGATTAAGATACAATGCAGTATTTCCAATGATGATATGGGGAAGTACATAAAAATATCAGAATGAATGAGGTACGTACACAATGGTTAACTTCGAACGAAATTGAGAATAATATTAGGAAATTAATTATCATATCAAATTGAGTATAGGTGTATAAGTAATGATGTATGGGGAACTATATCCAAAGACATGAATGGAGATATCTCTACGAATAGAGTTGTTCTGTCATCTCATAACGAGAATATCATCAAATTGAACAAGAAAACCGCGAATACGACGATGGGATATACAACAAAATAAAATTTGATGATATATTATTGCAATACCTTCGAAAAAAGGAACAATAAATGAGTTGAATTGGTGATGTTTCGACTATATGACATGATTTTTACATAAGTCTTGTCGATTCTCCAGAGATAGAGGGTTGTCTGAAGGATCAATTCGTTCAAAGGAATGAGAAGAATAGAAGTGAAATTTCGGGTGTAATCACGAATATACGTCACAAACATGAAGTTATTGTTGTGAAAGATGAAAACGCTCAAATTGAATCGTACGATCGTGGAGTGGAGTTAGAAGTTTGCGGTGACTTACAAGAGAATGGTGAATTGTCTCATTGATCAGATAAAAGTGAGAAGAATCGTTTTGAAATTGATCTCATTGAGTGATCTTCACGGATTCAACGTACATGTGAAAGTGAAGGTTGTAGATAAACTGAAATTGTTAGGTGGTGAAAAGATGGAAATTGAGAACTCGATTTTAGAAAATGAAGTTCATGTTGTGGAAGAGTGTTCCGTCACCAAAGATATTGATTATTCATTTTTGATTCTCGGATATACTGTAAAATTTTCCTAATCCATATTTTTTTGAAGGAAATATACATCTTCTTCGTAACCCAAGCTCACTCCAAATGTTGTAATAATTGAATAATCTGATGGGAAATAATGATGATGAGGAGGAGGTAATTCCTCGGAGGCTGCAGAGAAAAATTGAGGAGACTGAGGGATCTGCAGGGGCTCAGGAAAATTTAGGGGCCCTTCGGAGGTCCTTGGAGGCCCTCAGGGGCCCTCACAAGCCCTCAGGGGTTCTCAGGGGAATCTCCTAGCCCCTGAGATGAAT
Source organism: Eretmocerus hayati (assembly GCA_029851415.1). Classification (NCBI taxonomy): domain Eukaryota; kingdom Metazoa; phylum Arthropoda; class Insecta; order Hymenoptera; family Aphelinidae; genus Eretmocerus; species Eretmocerus hayati. The sequence goes on from CM056744.1 coordinate 50,148,781, forward strand.
ATGGGACGTAATCCAGGTTAATTGGTCAGAGGCAATCGGGGGCCTCCTGGGCATTCAAGGCAGTTGAGGGAATTCAGGGCAGTTCAAAGGAACTCAGAGGAATCTCATTCTTACTACTATATGTAAGGGGGATATATTAGGGTGTTCCTTATTTCCCAACTTTCGATTTTCCACCATACCATCGTGAATTTTCGATCTTTGATATAGAAAAATGAGAAAAAACTTTTGCCGCGCCGTGTGCGATATATCCTGCTTCGCCGCTCGAACATCATTTCAACATTGGAAACCCTATACTGAAAATTTCGCCCTCCCAAGTCTTCGTGTCTCTTAGATCTCTGTGATTCTCCATGGCTCCTTTTAGAGCTGAAAAATCATCAGGATACAACATTTTCACGTAAAATTTCACGAAGAACATGCTTGAATTATCAGTTTTGAATTTCGAAGTGACCCCAGCGTGATATTAGTAACTCTTTGTGTTTAGAACCATATTAGCTTTCCATTATGATTTAAATTTCCGCGCGCAGTCACCATTCCGGATCACGTGACTTCGCGCTCTTCTGCTATTTTTTTCTCGCTTTCCGCCATCTGCGGCTTGCGCCAGTTCTCGTCCATCGGCCGTCCGCCTCACCTCGCTCTTTCATTATGAGCGAATAAATCTAGTCGTTCTTTAATAGTTCAGAAATGCGTGTCGCCAAAATTATTTGTCCATCACTCTCCCGAATTGACCATTTGGTCCTTCGAGCCGGATCGGGAATCAGTGAGTGAAATTGGTGTCGATGCAAACGGATTCGTTTTCACCACGAGGTGACCGCATGGTGGTCATCATGAACGGCGGGCGGCAGTCTCCTCAGGCGACCAGCAGCGACGATCACGGGGCCACACCCAACAGGGGTTTGACAGGTTTTCCTGTCGGCGGATGGGGTTTCTTCAACCTCAATTGCTCGATCATCGAGCATTGATCCAAGACAGTGGAGTGAAGGCATCCTGCGACATTGTTCGGAGTGTAGTCTAGCCCGAGATTTGCCACAAGGCCTCGAGTCGACGCACCCTGAGGAGAGGACGAGAACGATCTGGAGATCCTGGAGGATCTTTGAGCACCGAGGGAGCTCATCGTGAGATAATGAGGATGAGCAATTCTATCTTATCTTTTGGTTTTAACAATTTTTTCTTGGAAATTTGAATTTCTATTGTGGTTGTTGAATTAAAAATCAATTTTGATTCACTTTGTAACTAATATCTGCTCTAGTAGTTGAAAATTTCATGCCCGACGACGTATCTATCATTCGATTCGCGCGCATTTTTGATGATGGTGAATTTGAATATATTCCAAAGTCAGTGGTTTCTTTTGAATGTCACACGGGTCATATGTGTATGGGTTCGACGACGTTGGTGTGCGTGCTGCATAAGGCGTTCGCATGTCCTCAACTTCTGGCATCAGCTGTTTGGTATCAGCCTGGGAGCAGCAAAGCAACGACTTTCGGCAGAACAAATCCTTCTCGTCGCCGTGCTGTCTACAGCCAGTTCGTCATTGTACGCAGCAACCCGAAAGTACACCATGTCAACAACAAGGTATCACAGACATATGCTTGTCTGTCACAGCGCGTGAGTTGTTGGGTTCAGCTATACGAGTGAGTTGAACGTTAAGTATATATCACATCATCTCATAGTTACCAGCTTTATATATGTTGATAGCTACTATAATGCCTTTTGAGAGCCTTACAACCTCAAAATGGCAGGAATTGCCGGTTCGGATCAAGTTTTTCGGTGAATCCGTTGTAATATCTTGTAATGACTTTGTGGATATCGCTTTGTGAATATCGGTTTAAGGAGTTCATAGAATTGAGGATACGTGCTTCCATCGAATCTAAATTTTAGATTCGACAATTCTAAGGCTCTTTTTTCGGTTTTGCCTGATCTTGGTTAGAGTTTGGGCATTTTGTGCAAGGGTACTAGCATGGCATGCTGTATTAACGCATTCGGTTTTGGTTGTGAGGATCTTTTCTCGGTTACGGAATCCAAATGTTTTTCGGTCGGCGATTGTTGGATATTTTGGTGACAAATAATCTCGATCACAATTTTCAAATTCGAGAGGTTCGGTGCATTCAAGAAATTCCATGGTTTGGATATCTTTTTTCGTATTTTCAAGCCTTTTGATCATTGTGACGGTTGGGTATCTATTTTAGAATCCATTCCTGAGGCTTCTCTCATTTTTGTAACGGTTAAGAGCTAAGGCTCTCATTTGGATTCCACCCTCACAAATTCTTTCGGATTCAATTCTGGTTGTTCGATCTCATTAGGACCACTTGAACTCATGGATTCCTGTTCTTAGGGTTGCTTCAGATTTTGTGAGCCTACGTGCTGGTTCATTCAAGTACCAGACCTCTATGACGGTTGAACACAGATTACTTTGGCAACGGTTCCCCAGAAAGCTCAGGTCGTGAGCTTCTGGATGATTTAGTTTCGGATCACAGGAATATTTTGAGCGAGTAATCCTACAAATTATTGTAGTACTCAATTTTTTCCTACTGATTTCAGTCTTCGGGTCCGCGTAAAATGATTTGCGCAAGAAATTCGACGGTTCTGTAGATTCAATATCTTTTCGGATAGGAATTTCTGGACGTTTCTCGTTTTTGCCTCGTATTATCGCTGAATCTCATGATCAACGATGGGCGGAGTTGAATTAGGTAATATCTTCTTTAGGTTTCGGAATGAATTGAATTCTACAGAATTCTAGAATATTACGGACGGTTCAATGTGACGGATTTACTTTGTCTTCAGTACGGAGGTATCAGAAAATTTCATATTGATCTTGGTCGACCCCAGCGATTGTCTTTTACAGGAGATGATCTGGGGTAAGAATTCTTGGTTCCTTGATATATTTGTTTCTCAAAACAATTTATTGTGATTATTTATCAACTTTGGTTCAATGAAATCATCGATTCCATGTCGGGGAGAGGATTGGTAAAAGAAGATCTGAGGAAATAGTCACAAAAGATTAAGATCCTCGAGGTGGGCGGCGTTAGATGATATTTTGTATTTATCAATCCAATTTATGACAGATGAGTCCATAGATTTATGTGATTACGGGAACTTTCGTCGAGTTTCCACGGATTCTTGACTTTTGAGGTTAGTTTTGGTGCCGAATCGGAATCGAGAGTTTCCAATAGTAGGACGATTTTCAAATTGATCCAAGGTTTTAGAAGTTCACCGGCTTATGTGTTTTTTTCGACTGAATCCAAATTCATAGTTGCGGTGATCATTCGGATCTTTCCGAACTCACTAATTCTCAATTGGCTTGGTTTTCCGAGAATTTCTGAGCCTTGGTGCTGGTTTTTCCGTGTGGTTTCCTGAATTTTCAGTCAATCATAGTTTCATTCAGTATTCTGATAATTTATCGGATCGAATGAAAAAAAGGAATGCTCTTTGACAAAAGGCGATTGATTCAAGTTTTGGTCTGAGCGAGATGACAAGATGGTAATTCGGAAGATCCTATTTAAATAAGAAGGTTTTCATAGTCTGCCATAATTCTCGATGGCAGAGATAGTCAAAATCACGAGAATCCTGGGGATTCATTCATAATAATTGAAAATTAACTCTTAATGTTCTCAAAGGTCTCAAGATGGATGGAGAACGTAACGGAGGAGCTAGATGGAGTTTTTGACCCACTTTGGTTCAAGGATGCCTTCTTGATCAACATGGAACGGAGGAAAGATTCAACTCTCCTTGGGTGTCTTCTCTCCAATCAGATCAACATCATTCTCAAAGGATAGTTGCCGATCTTATTCTTATTCGTTGAGATCTCTGATATTTGGGTCAAATTGAGAAGTTTCTTCAATTCATGACGATCTTTTTCCTTGAAACTAATCATGAAATGAGGATGTGCTATCTTTAGTTCTTTTGCTGATATATGGGTTCTTATATGATTTTCAGTGCCATCGAGCCTTTGCTTGCTGCGCTTTTTCTATCTGTTCACGTTGAAAATGGATTGACTGATCGAGAAAATTTGGTTCACTGGTCGAAAGATTCCATTCGGAATGCCAAGGAAGAAACAATCATCTTAGCCTTCCAAAAATTTCGATATCAGCGATGTATTACTGCTGCAAGATGACTTCAGTTTACTAAAAAATCAGCTCATGGTTATCGTTGGAAGGATTCGGATCGACGAGCTGCATAGCTACGTCTACGTTCATCAGTTAATTCATCGTTTCAAATGTGGGATATTGGTCATTCAAGGGACCGACGAATACCAATTGGACATTAATACCGTGCAAATTCTGGAGATCCAGCATTCTAGTTCCGGTATATCAAACCTGGAATGAGTTAATTCCCAGAATGATGATTTTGATTGAAGTTCAGCTATTATTGGGTTTGATGCGTGCATTATTTTTTCCGTCGACCACATTGTTTTCCGTGTGTATCAATTGAAATCATACTTATATCATTCCCAAACATTTGTAACGCAAATTCCACATGTAACGACTCTTAGCGTTACGTAACGCACCGGACCATTACGTAACGTTCCCTTTCAATACGTAACGCAGTTCTGCGTTACGTCACGTAACCTCGTATTACGTAACGCCACCTACCGTTACGTAACGGCGCTTGCCATTACATCACACGAGTAACGCTGCTTATCGTTACCACAAACACCGCCTATATAAACCCGAGCTGTCCAAGCTTTAGACACAGTCTACTTTCGAATCGCCGTCGCGACGCATACTCCACGACATTTGGCCCAGCCGTGGCCACGCTGCTCCAATACTCCGACGTACTCCTGGTGCCGTCAGGAATGTCGTCGACGCGACCTCGTGACACTTTCAAACTCATAATCAGTGTGTCGCACTTCGGTTCCTGTGTCAGAATTGTGTGAAAATATTGTGTGTTAATTCACTCAACCTCAACAACATCAACCTCATGCACGAACCTCAACATCCTCAACGCCCGAGTTGTGTCGATTCGAGTAGATTCGATTTTCGCATTTTGATTATAGAAGTTTTGTCAGCTAAAATCTGACTACAAGGACTGAGATGAGTTTGCATCAAAGTGAATTGTAAGTTCGAGTAGCGACAGTAACCCGTAACTGGGGAGTATAAGGAAATTATTCGAAAATTGTGACTCTGACTGCCCAGCTATGGGATTATGATTTTCGAAGGATTCTTGAAGAATTCCACACGTGAACCTACTGGAGATCGTAATATCAACCATATTAAGATTTGAAATTTTAAGAAAAACTCACTCACTTTTGAAAATTTTGATATCATGTTTGGGGGAGTCAAATCCACAATTTTTGTAAAATATTGTCCTACTCCTCAGCTACTGGATACCGGTTCAATTCATGTTTATGATCCACCATTGATGCAAACTTTTCCGATCTTTGTAGTCAAATTTTAGCCGACAGGACTTCTAAACTTGGAGAGCAATACTCGAATCTGCTTGGTATGACCAATCTCTGAGAGGTTTGTGCTTGAAATTTCCCGAAAACTCAGCCACTTTCAAGAACTTTGATATTATAACTGAACAGTCAAAACCACGATTTTTTGCGTATTTATTCACGCTCCTATTATGAGATACTATCCCAACTTGTGCCCATTATCTGTCTAACTGTAATGCAAACTTTTTTCAGGCTTTATAGTCAGATTTCAGCTGACAAAACTTCTATAATCAAAATGCGAGAATCGAATCTGCTTGGTATCACCATTCTTTAGTAGGTTCACGTTTGCGATTTTCGAAAATCCTAGCCACTTAATAGAATTCTGATCTCGTGGGGGAGCACTCAAAGCCACGATTCTCCAGATTTTTTTCACTTCTCAAACTTTGTAGTCAGGATTTGGGCGATAAAATTCCTGAAATTGGGAGCCACCACCTAAATCTGCTCGGCATTACTATTATCTAACAGGTTTGAATGCGGCATTGTTCAAATTTCGATCTACATTAGAGAGTTCTGATCGCATGACTATTACAGTTTTTCACGCATTGTTGGACTCTTGTACTTGAAATTGCAAGAGTACATGCTCAATGCATCTGATATTTTGCGGCGGTATAAAGCCGATCATCATTGCCACTCGATCTCGAGTTTTCATCGTGAACGCCGTGGTTGGATAACTTACAAGTGATCATAGGTTAAACACCAGAACAATAACAAGAGCACGTGGCATTACACTCAAACAACAACATTGCTGAACAGGTGAATCGTCTAACCTCTGCGACAATTGTGGTGGCAAATTCAAAATCAGCTCTTTTCCATGAGTTTTTCTGGAAAATCGAGTATTAAAAAAATTATTGGACAAGTCATTTCGGACTCAAAATTTGATGAGCTACACGATGCCGTATCGTCAAGTTATTTTTCTTGAATGTTTCGAAAAAAATTTTCCCGTTCGCATCGAATTTTCCATTTTCTCAATTTGTTCACTTCACCATCCAAGGGAGGAGGTCGAACCATGTAAGAATCAATTCCGATCAAATTTGTACCTCGCAGAGAAAAAAAATGCCAAGGTGTGTCCACCTTGAAATGGTCACACGATATATATAGACTCTTTAAGTCAAGTTGGCAACACTGATTCTCGAACGCGACATCAGGTTGGCAGCCCTGCTCGGGGGATCCGGACTGACAGGAATTCGCACGTGGCCTGATCATGTTAATTTTGTACAGTGAACAGAAATTTGTACTGGGAAAATTGCCTCAAAATGTTGCTCAATACACAACACACATGGGGAAAACGATTCTCTTCACGAAACGAGTGGACAAATATAATGGGTATCTTGCATTTGGATGTGGTGCCATAATTCTGTCGTAAATCACACTCATGATTAAATTCGGATGACACATCCAGTGACTATTCGACGGAAACAAGCGTTGAACTGATTGAACAATCGCGTTCATATCCATCATTCACTGTACTGATCATACTCAAAACTACCGTGACTTCCTATTGAATACTTATGACGAGTGTGCACATGTGCGTGGATAGTAGACACCTCTAGGTTGAAAAATTTCGACTAGATATGGGGATCGATGGGCGAAAGAATTTGCTCGTCCGATTGCAATGAAAGGGTATAAGAAGTTTCACAAAATCGTTCCAGATGGGTGTTTCGAGATAGGGCTTAATAAGGAATATCAAATACAACGTGTTCTTCTAGAATAGAACCCTATGGTGCATGGAATTTCGCATAGTCCCAAGAAGCGACATATTCATGAAAAATGAAAAGATGCAATTACTCAAAAATATAAATTTGCATCACTTCGAATTTTTTCTGAGAGTACTTTGAATTATGCCAAATATGATGCATTTATCCAGGTAGGCGCTCAGAAAATTTCCCGGGGGAAAAATTCTGAGTGCCAAATTATAGTCGAAATTGGGTGACAACTGTTGTGGAGAGGTCCTTTCCTCTTCCAAGAGTATCGTTGTGACGATGAAACCATCACAGCCTTGAGTCAATTTTGGAAGTGAAACCCTCTCGTCGGATCTCGAGCCGGGATCATTGAGGACAAGTATTTACGCAAAATACTTCATTTTTTTGTCGAGGTGCTGCTACTTGAGACGACGACGACGACGGCCAAGCAAGAAACGCTCCCACAATTATGCCTGTGGGCAGGCAATCCCACCTACACCCGTGTTGGCCGACGCGGCCGACTAGCTGGGAGGCTGCTGGTCGCCCTCGACGATGTTTTAAGATTGTGCCCAGGGCGAGGTGCCCGGGCCGGCCGTTTGATGAATGCTCTCGCAGGGGTTACCTAGTGCTGTCCACTACCCACGATGTCGCGCACAGCCCCCGGAACCACGCGTCAAGTCACGGTGAATAGCAACGGCCGGTATGTTGACGTGTAAACTTTGGCTATGACCCTCGCTCATTCTTATTTGAGCGAGAGTCAGCTGTTCTGAAATGCACTTTTTGTGTACCACGAGTGCCCTAGATGCACGCTGGCGTATACACAAGACCATGCAGTACATCTTATAGAGTGAATTCGCAGTACCCACTAGAATTGCAGCGAATGCACCGAGTGCAGGCCAACCTCTGTGTACGAGGCAACCACTGCCGTTCCCCGCAGACCCCATGCTGCACCCACCTCGCATCCTCAGCAGAAAGATGAACCACACTCGCGACTATGTCACGTGCATACACTTGATATCTCGCGTTTAGGTACTGCACTCGTGCAATATGAAGTAATGCAATTGATCTAGCCCTGCACCTATCACACCTATTGTTGTCGTACGATGGCGACAAGTCCGGGACGCATTTTTCAGGGCGATCAGGACGACAATCAGATGAGCTGGACGGCCAGAAGACGACGTCACACACCTGGAGTTGTGCGCACTGGGCTATTGGAGATCCGGACCGCCTTCTCCCATGCAGAAGCCCGGTCGCGCAGCTGATCAGCTGTAGTGAGGTTAGGAATGCATGCAGCTCTCGTTGCATGTATCTACACCACCTCAGGCCGGGATTTTCCCCCGCGCACTAGGATACAAACCCGGATACGGTCACCCACGATACCGGTGACACGCAGGCCGACCTAGGTAAGCCCGGATGGCTCACCAGAGGACGAGGACGACGGATCCGATGTGGACACTCGGTCGCGCAGACGACACACTGGCAAATTGTTGCTGCCGTTGTGATGGCGCTACCTGATGGTGTAGGATGGTTCAGGGCAAATATACCTGATCAGGCCGACGTGGGGAATTAAAGGCACCCAGACATCAGTCTCTGGATGAAAATTCATGATGCGGACGACAGACACATAGGCACATGTAAGTCTGAGGCTGGAATACTGTACTGTAGCAGTATACTGGGTACATTTGAGCATGCTACGGATATACAGAGGCCAGTATCGATATACTGATGCATTGGGGACCCTATATAGCTATAGCGCTACAGGCCGGAAGTAGATATAAGTATACACGGCCATATAGCGAATACTGTATGCAGTGGAAGCACAAAAGTGGAGGCAAAGCGAGCCGCACAGCACCTTTACGCTGTCCGATACCCGCTGTACGAGCAAGTGAGATAAGAAATGGTATGAGTGGAGGCAAGAAGCAGTGCCGTATACTCAATTCCGCAGATTGGGCGTGTATTTCTGCTCTTTCCGTGTAATACCTTGATGCCATGTGCTATAATGCACTTTGAACTTTGCCGCGCAGCCACCGTTAGAGGATGCTGCTAGTTTCCTGGGCAGACTTTACCAAACAATCAGAGACCGTCTTTTTCGTTGAAGAAGACGGAACTCCGGTGTCGAGAAGGAGCAGGCAATTGTGCCATTTGTTGGATGGACCCAGTCAGAGACGCACGTACTTGTTCGAGTTGTTGCAAGCTGAGGCAGCGGCCATGTGTCCGGGGCCTCCTTGTCCTTGGAGGCAGAGTCCTGAAATCAATTACTTGGCCAAGACGAGGCCAAAAAAATTGTTGAGAAGATCGTCCAACTATTCGGATGAATCTATTGTCAAGGAAAGATGAAAAATAACGGTGAGTCTTCTTTTGCTCTTATTCTTATCAGTGAATCCCTTTATCCCTGTCGTGAGCCTCGTGCATGTGTTACGCCTGCCGTGTCCCAGCCGTTATCTGGTGGAGAGGCCGAGAAGTGGAGGTAATGACCTTGTGAATAATCAGAGTGCGTGTCGTGACTCAACGTCTCTCGAAGACGACGTGGAGCAGTGGACAGGCCGAGAAGTCGAGATGGTGACCTCGTCAAGATTTAGTGCGTGTATCGAAGTACCATCTCTGGGCGACCTCGTGGGGATTCAAGTGTTGCCATCGTCTGGACGACGACGAGCAAGGCAGTACCCCGGGTGGATCGCCATTCTGGGTAGTCGCGAGTCGATCTGTCAGGAAAATTAGTTGAGCGCGGAGCTCGTGCTCCAGAATTAGAAGCAGTTGGCCATCACCGTAGCATAGCAAATATAGTTGTCGTTGAGTGGCCATTTTAGGTGAATTCGGAGCAGCGAGTTTCTTGACCTTCGGATAGATTGGATCGTGAAAATCACCGAAGTTACTATGCCGTTAGCTTATTGACCAGGCCGTTCATGAAGTGTTGCTCCCATTGTATTTTGAGGAAAAGTATCGTGTTTGTTTCTTTTCGCGGTTTTTACAGGGAAATTGAGAGACATTTGGAGGTTTTCTGCATGCTGATTGGATCTGTGACGAATTCTTGCCCCAATTGACAATATGTGCAACTTCATGTATCGCTGCGCAAGAGGAACGTTTACAGAATAGAGGCTGAGATTATACTATTAAAAATTCTGATACATTATTTAGAGTGCGTGTGTGAGTTTCCTCTTTCCCTTCTTCTTCACATTTTCAGGAGGCTGAGGTAGGAAAAGTCGAGTGATGCAGTGAAGCTGTGAACCAGAGAATGGCGTTCTCCGAACTTTGCGCGCAAGACCTGCGATTCAGGTTGAAAGTCCTTGATGATGAAAGAGTTGTTCTGGTGATCCATTTGCCACGTCACATCATCGTTACATGGAAGTGTCCCATGATGATCAATATCGGGATCCACCGCTAAATTTCACTTTGGGTGATTACAGCTCAGATCAGCGATAGATCCCGAAATCGATCATCTTGGGACACTCCCATGGGATCACCATACTCTTAGAAGAGGGGATCGATCTCCCCACATCAGTTGTTACCAAATTTTGACAATAATTTGGCGTTGAAGATTTTTTTTCGGAAAATCTTTTTTAGCGTTTTCCACGATTTCTTAGCGCCTACCGGAGCAAATGAATCATGTTTGGTATTGTTCAAAGTACTTTCAAAACTAATTCAAAGGGATACGAATTTACGTTTTTGAGTGGTTGCATTCCTTCATTTTCCATCAAAATTTCGCTTTTTGAACTCTTTTCGAAATTTTGAGTGCCATAGGATCGTATCCTGATAAAATACGTTGTACTTGATATTCTTCTAACCCCGTCTCCAAATACCCATTAGGAGCAAAGCTGTGGAGCATCTACCGATTTCCGGATGCCAATCTCAATTCCTTGCGCCAAACTGGAGAATCGCATAGCTCCGATGCAAAGTCGATCTGGGCTAAACCAAAAAATAGTGTTACCTCATTTTAGCATCAGAATCATATATTTCATCGCGGGAGAATCCAATTTTTCCACCTTATTTCATTGCAAGGTCTCAACTGGAATAGCCCTTCTGAGGGAAATGATCAATACTTTAGTTCAGTTCCTGTCATTCAGTACTTTTAGATTTGGCATAGTTCATCTTTTGGCAGCAAGGGCCGATGCTTCCATTCTACATCGAGAGAATTGTTGATGGATGATTGGTGCTGTCGGGGTTTGTAATTGTTGTGGGGGGGGGGGGGGCATCGATCGAGAATGTGACATCTACTCCAATGTACAATTTAATGAACATTCGGTTCTTTGAGAATTGATAGAGTTAACCATGTGTAGCCTCCCGATATCAGGGAGAGCCCCCGATTTATATTTAGTCCCAGCCTAGGGAAAAGAAGGTACTTTAACCACACTATGATGGGGAAGGAACTATTTCTTGAGTATTCAATTGAATCAAAATGTTCCCAGGAGTTGGTTCCAGCTCTCTCCCAAGATGGAGAAGGATATTTGATTTCGAGCTGGTTATCATCCTGGTTTTTCCCCTCTTCCCGGTCCCTTGTCCCGAGATTCGTGATTACTGTCGCAGAGATGCGTTATGTGTCATTTCATGTAAGGAACATGGTGAGTAATGTGAGTCACACTGCTACGACAGTAATCGCCGAGCTTGCAGTAAGGTTCCTGACTCTGGTGACCAAGTTGATTCCCGGATAACTGGTAGTTTTTGGGATAGATTATTCAGATGAGGACTAGTGGTTAGGAAGCAATAGTGATTGTGAGATTTGATTACCTCTTCTTCTGAACCACTAGATTTGGATGACTCATCGGTATCCGAGAGATCCCTCTCATCATCTGTCATCAACATCGACCAGGGAATTGCTCGACTAGGGGATATAGGGCGACTCGTTACTGACTGGGCTAGGAATTCCGACCTGCGCATCAACGCTGGGAAGACCAAGGCAATTTTTTTCAGTTTCGAGAGGAACGTTAAAGACTTGCGACGCATGAACTTGCAAGGAATTGAGATACAGGACGGAGTGTTCATCCCATTCAGTGACTCTGTCGTGAATCTAGGTGTTACACTTGACAGCGAACTGACGTGGAAACCGCACATTCATAAATTAACAAAGAAAGTCAACAGAGCCCTCTACGGTTTGCGGTTTTTTAGGGCATGTATCACCAGACCACTCCGAGTTCGCCTGGTCGAGTCTTTGGTTCAACCGCATTCAGATTACTGCACGGTCGTGTACCTCGGCGCCACGGACGAACAGTGGCAACGGATACAACGACTGAGCAATTCATGTGTGACATACATTTTTGATCTTAGGAGAGACGAGCTCATCACCCCGTGTAGGGAGCGTCTGGGTTGGTTACGTACTGATTCGCGGAGAATGTACTTCGCAGCACTCTTAATACTCAAAGTCCCCAACATGAGACTTGAGTATGGAAGAAGATCATTCCAAGTTCAATGTGCTCATCTGTGGAACTTTCTCCCTCCGGGCTCTCGACAGCTGAGGCAACATCGTTACTTAACGAGGCCTTGAAAGGTTTTTTATTGACACAGTCTCCTCAGAGGATTGATGTGGAGGAGAAGCACTATTTAAAATTGTGATGGGTTAGGCTATACTTTTTATTTATATTAATTTTTTTCTATATGTAACCTTCTGTCACCCGACTGATGAAACACAGCTGTGATATGACTGTGAGCCCATATCCCTCTCTTACTATAAAATTTTGTACTTAGAATAATGAGTAATTTTGCTCTGACTAGTCACAAATTGTGATACTAAGTGTTCTTGACCAAAACAGTATTTTACTGAAACTATTATTATTATGAGTGTATATATATACATTATTTTCTACACACGATATTATATTTTTAACGGGCTTATGTAATCATATGTAGTTTGATCTTTTGTCTGCGGACAAATAAAAGGACATCTATCTATCTATCTATCTGTAGCTTGAATTGTTGGTTCCATGCTTGATTGTTCGCTATGATTCTCTAAGTCGTCATTTGCTACTTGTAATTCTCTTGCTGATTCCTTGGAATATGAAAATGAATCAATGTCAATGATGAGCAGCGCCGACTGCAATTCTCATGATTAGAGTGATGGTTTGAGGAAGATTGTGAGGAAATCTCAATATTTCTAGCTGATGAGTCACTATGATCATTCAGTCATACGAATCGTTACTTCGTGCGATTGAAATGAAGACGAATAACTCACCTCATCATCTGTGCCACTGATGGAATAGCCGGGAGCCAAAGCTCTTACCCGATCATTTGGAATCAAATCGATTAACTCATTGTCTGATGGATCATGCCCACTTCCTGAGTTATGATCATCGCTTGAATGTACATCTGCTCTCCTTGATTCCTTGAATTGAGATGAGATAATATCGAATAAGCTTCCAACCACTGATAAACAGAATATACAAGCATGCTCAACCTCAGTAGTATTGATGCAATAAGTGAGTTAATAACGTCACATCTTGGCTCTATCACCCGCGTAACTCCCGTGAATGTTACTCGGCGCTAAAAGCAGGATTTTCATCGAATTTTGAGTTCTCCCGTCATGGAAGAATTTGCAGATGTTCGTTACAATTTCTTGGAGGACTTCGGAAGATTTCTATCCACGATCACGATCGTGGATCGAGAACCCAAAGTGGCACTAATGATCAAAATCCCAGTGTGGCTTTCGGGATCGAGAATCCAATGTGGTGCTCGTGATCGAGGACCAAATGTGGTATTTACCATCGAGAACTCAATGTGGCTCGAGTAATCGAGAATTTGACGTGGCACTCGTGATCGGGAACTCAATGTTATACACGTAGCACAGTGATTCCGAAAGTCAAAGTTTTTACGTGAAACTATCTTAGAATCGGTGCGTAGGGCCTTTTTTCATCTCATCTAACTCGAAATAAGCGTGTCCTGGTCAACTACTCCCTCATGTATAAAATGTAGTATTGGTGTGCGGGATGATTTTACGAAGAATAGCAGCGGAAAGAATCTGCCAGAAATCTATTGAAGTTACATTTCAACCTACCTCTTGATCTTCTCTTTCTGGCTCAGCACTCCCATGAGCCATTGATTCGCTTTGAGTTCCCTCCATTTCATCTTCAGATTCACTTCCAATTTTATTTCACTTGTTGATGCTCATGCTCATCATCCGTTCATCATTTGAACTAGAATCTAGGTCGGAATCATCAGTTTCATAATTCTGGCAAATTAAATCAGTCCCTGGACTCTCCTGAAAAAAATGACCACATCGTTTGTAACAATCAAGATGGTAATTGATTCCTATTCAGAACAAAAAATACTCCCCAAGCAATCAACGCATGCAGGTATGGGTAATTACACCTTAACTTAGCATCCCACGACATCTATTCAGCATTTACATGAAACGACTGAATGTGATGAATCGATAAGTGAGATATGTAGTATCCTATTAGGTGTGATTCCGATTCTTGCGATAGGTTGAATGAATCTCACGTAGACCTGAGTTTATCCAACGTGGTCACTAACAATACAACAATGAAGTATGGATATTCCACCAGAGAACGATATTGGAGCATCACAGGAGGAAATTGTGGCTAGGAGAATGATATGATAGTGATTCTGTTACCCAGAATTGGGCACTCATTGTGGACTCGATTCCTCAAACCTGATCAATCGATTGATTGATTATCCTATTAAGGCTATTGGGTACAATCTCATACAGCCCTGTGCGGAGGACTTGAGGATGATATATATTGTTCAGAAATAGTGTCATCATGAATAGAGAATTCATACTGAGTTTTGTAAGATGTCGACAGTTGAAGGAATACGTGGTGAATGATCAGCTCTTATTAGTAGACAATGCTGATGACTTATATTATTATGGTATGATTTATGAATTTACCGGTAGGTGAAGTTGCTCAGGAAATAGTTCGCTGCTGAAAATGATTCTGTGGGACCCAATGGGATCTCATGGTACCCCATGGGTCCCCATCAGGCTTCGTGGGACCTGGCCCTGGGGAAATTTTCAGTCGTGAAATTTGCAAAATTGGACATCGGAGACGTGGAGAATACACATTTCGACCATTATCCTCCCGAAAAGTGTCAAATTCGGTCGAAATTCGTACGCTGCACGTCTCCGACGCCAAACTCCGCAAACTCCACGTTTAGAAATTCTCCGCGAGCCAGGTCTCACGAACCCTCATGGGTCCCATGGAATTATTTCCAGCAGGGTAGTCAGGAAATATGAGACTGCAAGTCCATCGCGTCATGGTTTGCTCGAATAAATCGTCGAAGAGAGAGTCACGAGAAAAGGCCCAAAAGGATTTATGATAGAACCGTTCAGAGAAACAAAGAACAGATGGAAAGAGAGGAGCAAAGCGGGAGAGATTGAAAAGATTGCAGCAGCAGGATGGGAGATAGAAAGAGTTGGATACGTTCTCTACATTGGGAGAGAAGGGCAGCTGGTGAGGAAGATTCCGGCTTCGCCGACGTCCAACAAAGTCATCATAAAGAACAGAGTTTTTGTAACGAGACGCATATGCTGCTTCATACGGTGTGTCGAGCTGCATATGCTATTTTGTTTTATTTCCCTGTATAAGCATTAGAAGGAAATCATGCAACCACTTCGAGTTTGGTCTAAATAAGAAGTAGAAGCAAAATGTACAACTAATCTAAGTTTATTTTTCTACTGCCGAGGGGACGCAAGCTTGTACAAACGTATGTATCATCATAACTGAGAAGTTCAATAAATAAATAACACTACAGCTAATAAATTCATTGTTATTAATGATGAATTATTCTTCCGACGTAAATTGGTGGGTTGTGAGCTGTATGAGATGTGTGATAAGTTCGGCCAGGCGCGAAGAGTTGTCATGAATTGGAGGTATTTGCTCATATTCAAGGCTGGAAAAACATGTTGTTCTAAGGATCGATTTATACTGAGATTTTGGGGGACGCCAGAAATACGTGATCCACGGGAATCAGTGAGTCACTTGGTTGAGCAAACTCGTGCGAGCAGCAAGTTGAGCTTTCGTATCTTGATCTCAGCTCGCAGTGGGTGATCTTATCCTAGCAATCCGTTCTGCCAATGATGTTAGCTGAGGGTTTATGGAAGCTTTGAGAGTCTGGAACTGATCAAGAGCTCAATTTTATGAACCGTTTTGGCGAATCTGAGTCAGTCATGTTCGACGATCCGGGGCACGAGATCTTTAGATCTTTTCTGGTCGTGAGTTTGACGCAATGGGGGCGTAAGAATCTAAATGAAGAACTTGCGGCTTCATTCGGACTGGGTGAATAAAGATGGAGTGTGCTTATCAAGTGTGGAGGCTAACTGTACCGCGGGGGGGGGGGGGGAGAGTTATTTGATGAAACAAATCTCGAGTCATCGATTGCAGCCTTGCCAATCACTTCAGATGACCTGGTAATGAAAATCATCCGATCATCCCAGATTATTGAGTGAAATCCTACCCCAAACACAGAGATGAATCACTTCAGCAGCTCACCGCACGTATATTCTCGACAAATTGCCTCCAAACACTCATCAGACTGGTGGTACAAACATCAACAAAATCTCTCATATCTGCGAACCAGCTCGAGTAACGATCATACCTGTCCGCGAGAAGTCTCTGGATGGAACTCACCTCTGAAGAAAATCCAATGCTACAGCTATATTTTGATTCAACCTTTCCCAGATGAACTGCAGTCGGTTTGATTGCCGGTTGAGCGTATCTACTGTCGGTTGAGCGTCTAATGCCACTTGACGGCTGAGCTGATGTGTGCGTGACTGTATGTGTGTTGTCGCGAACATTACTTGATCGTTGCTACATAAACATCCTCCCACCTCGAGAGAAAAATATATTTAATTGAAATAAACAAAGGATTTCATTAAAGGGTGGAAAAAATAAGGGTTCACTAGTTGTAAAAAATATATAGTCATTATTCAATTTCACCTAGAGGAAATAATCACTGATTTCAAAAATAGAAAATCAAAAATTGATCTTAATAGTAAATATTCAATTCGTCGTTGACTTTATGCCCTTCTTTTTTGGATCACTCGGCAGCACATTTCACTCATCTTCATCTGTCGGCTGCAATAGGTTTGACGATTGAGTGTAACTGAGATCTTGATGTGATGTAAAACTTGACGAAAACAACATACGACCATCCGGCTAGGGGAAATCTTGATCATACAGCGGTTGCTGGGCCCACTGTTCCAAAGTTGTGGGACCATTTGACAAAGAGTCAACATCTTGTCGTCAGCACTCATGTTTTTGATGAGCATGAGAGATGATTCGCCTGATATGTTGACATGAGCTGGTATTAGGGCATTTGAATCAGAGAGACCATCACTGAGGGGTACGAGAGACCTGGAGTTGATACATGTCTCTGGTTGGTCGAGGGCTGTTGTAAATTCCTCTAATGTGAGTATTCCTCTAAGCCGGTCAATGACATTCAGTCATTCGTAACATCTGAATTTCTATCCTCCTCAAAATCTTCGGTGAGATGAATGCAGATTCGAACGCTCTGCGGTCATTGAAACTACAAGTTGACTCATGGAGTGACCTCATTGTATTCATTCCATTTCCAAAACTTCATAACGGTTCTCGTCGAAATTGGGAACATTATACGAATGAGACCATGGATTACCTTACACTTGATGAATTTAAATTTCCACTCTACATGAGGATTCGTATACTCGCTAACATGTCGGGGGTCAAGGACCCACAAATCAACCGTCAATTACTCCGTCCGTGATGATTAGTACCACGCTAAAATCAATGTTTAACCCCTCAAGTACTCATATAGCGAATTCTCAAATTACTTGCCCCTTCTGACAGGCTGGCCATAAAATCAATTCTTGACTCAAATTTTGTGCTCTCAATGTGGACCAACGTGAAGAATTTATCATCAGACATTCGAGATGCTCCAGTTGTTTAACTCAAGCTCATGGCGTGGAAGAATTGTAGAAGCCTCATAGATGTCAAAATATGTTTGCAGCACCATCCCGAGCTCTTGCACCATAATTCGAATGGAAATTATCCAGGTGCACCTGAAGGACCTGAGTTACCTTACTTTATTACTACGCAAATGACTAATCCTAGTAATAAAGGTGGAGAAACCATAGGAATACCATGAAACCATCCATATCCGTGCCTGTGGTAAGAAGCCCAATTCGCTTACGTACTGCGCGTGTAATTGTGAGTTCTCCATATGAATACTATGTAAGCACGCTTGCAACACTAAAGTGACAACAGAATGTAATCTCGGTCGGATGAATATAAAATATAGATATATTTATATGCACGTTAATGATTACCGTTACGTTCAGAAACTCTACAATCTTCAAAAAATTCTACAAGGGGCTTGAATGCCTCAAATGTGCCAAACTTCCTCTTCAAAACATCGTGGAGAATTGACCGCACACCGGGTTGAGCAAAAATCCCTCTCTGGTATAAGGTAATGAGCGTCTGATAGCTGCAGTACATCAATAAAAAGCGCAACTTCTTCTGCAGTGCATCAGACTCCATTAACCCAAGTCCGGTTCTCCAAAGTTACTCCACACATAGTTTCGAGATACAAATCACGACTTAATGCGTATCGAAGCACACACATGATAACGTTGATGAGCGTTTTCTTCTCCATCCTGATCAAGACAGACAATAACCAAATGGCAGAGTGCACCGTGGAGACTAATGCACGATGTCGAGCAGGGCTGGACTTTTATGATATATTTTTTGCTGAGCACGTATTTTTTGTGCACGAGCTATGGTCCCAATGGACGGGGGTCTAGGTGAGAGAGACAGAATAACAGGGTAGAATTTACCAAAATTTCGCAACGATGTCTGGTTTCACTCCCGCCTTTAAATGCAGAATCATATTCAGCGTAGCTCTTATTTTCACATGAACTGGAAAACCGTATCGAGTATGATATCGAAGCTCCTCGAATTCGGTTACAGTGGGCAAGGAATGAACTTAGAGACGATTGGAGTTTCCGGTGGTATTATATGACATAGCCGAATTATCAGTCTAGTATAATTCCTACACCAGCGAATTTGATAGAGGCCAAATTTCATTACGCACCGATCAGCACTATGCGCGCACGTGCATTTCCGATTCGCGGAATCAGCGTCTGCATATGACCCTTCCGTGGTTTCTCGAATTCGGTTACAGTGAAGAAAAAGAAGTTAGAGACGATCGGGGTTTCCGGTGGAGGTTATATGGCATAGCTGGATTATCAGACCAGTATAATCTCTGCATCAGCAACACAATCTGATCAGCACTAAACCTGCACGTGCATTCCCAATTCACCGAATCAGCGCCTGCATATGACCCTTCCAGGGTAAGGAAGACTAACATACAGATGGGCTATATGAAACTGCGTAATGCAAGACGCTCGGGTATACGAGTAGCTGTTGAGACCCTGTTTGAAGTTCTCACAATTTCATCACAGAAATGTGCAAAGCTATACGTGTCAAGTATATTACACCAGGGTGCAACGTAAATCGGTCTCTGCAGTCATCAGATTGACCGTAAGAGCCTCTTTCAACTTTTCTTGGAAAAAATACACGCGGTGGTGGCTGATCATCCTGGTGATGCTCAAGATGAGCGAACCAATAATGTTAGAAAAGCTTAGTGCCGCTCGTTCTTCCTCAGATATGAGTTCGTTCGAATTCGTTAAAGTTGAGGGACATTTACCGTCTCTTGTGACACACAAGAGAATTTCGACCATTCTTTATGAGAGGCTATTTCGCCGCAAAACCCCTCAAGTTGCTCTTGTTATCAAGAGGAGGAGAGGTCGCCCTCCGAAGAAGGGGTCAGAAGAAGCTTACCAAACCGGGACCCAAGAGCAAAGAACAACCCCTCTCAGACGTGCCGCTCCAAAATACCGAGAAGCAGGATGAGGGAGAAGGAAAGGAATCGACCTTAGACATTCAACTTCCCCGGTCGATGATTCAGAACATCGGGACTCTACGAGATTCATACAAAACGAGAGTATTCCGCGGCATTGAGCAGATAGTTACGAATGGCATCAATCAACGAGAAATAGCCTCTGGTCATGTGGTTCAGGATTTGGAAGCTTTGGGTCGCGGCTACAGGATCGCAGTGTTCAACCAGATCAGGAAGATTTGTTCTGAGATCATCAAACGCCTTCGGAGTATAATTAGTGCTCAAAAAATCACCTCAAGCAGCAAAAGAAACGCAACCGACACACCATTGCCCCCATTGTGGCATGTTCCCCAGAGGTACTCATAGATTATGGTTGCTATGCCGACTTTGTCTGTGAATAATACCTTTTCATATACTTATTAGCCCCCCCCCCCCGTGAAATTCGTTACTCAACCGTTCAAAATAATATTTCAGACTAACGAGGGAGAACACCTACAGTCTCATAGGATCACCCCATTGCGATAGTTTGATCAAATCTGAAGAAACTGTGCTTGAAGGAGAATATTTTATTTCTGATAGTTATGGATAACCCAATATGTACAAAAATGAATGAATCATCAATAAATTATGGACGACATATCATTGCATTCATGAATTTCCGTCTCCACACATCTGAAAATACGAAATCTGGTGGTCTCTATTCGTCCACTTTTGACGCACTGCAGAAGGTATCAGTGCGTAAATACGTCCATCAACACTTCTGCACACTGAGGATGCATACCATAACATTGAACAATATAAATATATGTTATATATTATGTATATGTGTGCGTGCGCAATATAACATGCGCTTTATGGTTAGAGGATAGGGAGAAGAGTCATATCAACTTACTATAACCACCAGAGTCTCTCATACACAGTCGTGATCTTACACGAGTGCGAGAAAGTACAAAGCGATGAGTGGCGCAAAATATTCTCAGAGAAATGAGAAGTAGAACTTGTGGGTGAGAGAACGAGGAGAGAGGGGCTAGGTCGCGGGACTCATAGTCTGGGCCGACAACGAGAAACTCTTGGGCAGACGCGCAAACGAGGCGCTGGCCCGAGTCTAGGAGTGGATGATCAGCAGGCTCCTGGAGCTTGCTGTCAAGAAGTGCTATGCAATTGTGGTCACAAGACGCAGGAAGTTTGACTTGCCCCAATTTCACATCAACGGGTAAGAGATCCCACGCAAGACAGAGCTGGAATACCTTGGCGTATGGCTTGACGACAAGGGGTCATTCAAGAAGCACATCATGGAGGCCGCCCAGAAAGCGAGCAGGGTTGGTGCGGCGCTTCAGCAGCTGATGCCGAACATCGGAGGACCGAGACAGAAGAGGTGCAAGCTGCTCAACACTGTGAGCGCTTTCATCATGCTCTACGGTGCACCCGTGTGGGGGAAGAGAGTAGAGAAGGCCGTCATCGAGAAGAGGATGGGGCATGTCCACCGAAGAGCGGCTCTGAGGAGCATTCGTACCTACCGCACTGTGTCAGGAGACGCAGCTTGCGTGTTGGCGGGGATGCCACCCATCCACTTGCCCGTCGCAGAGCTAGTGAGGATCTGGGACCGGCAAAAAGTGATCGGAGCCGAACGAATGCTCACCCCAACGATGAAGGAGATCATCCGTGACAACGAGAAGGAAACCACCCTTGAGCAGTGGCAAACTGAGTGGGATTTGCCATTTGCAGATGGCAGATGGACGCATCGGCTGATCCGCGACGCAGCCAAAAGGGCGGAACGCACCCACGGAGAGATAGATTACTGGACGACGCAAGCACTGAGTGACCACGGTTGCTTCGGTGCCAATCTGACCCGGTTCAAGAAGAGGACATCCCCAGCATGTCAGTCATGCGGGGACAACCGGGATGACGCTGAACACGCCCTGTTCACGTGCAACGACACCCGAAGAGAGCGCGCCGAGTCGGATGAATGGCTTGGTGCTCAACTAAGACCTGAGAATCTCGCCCCGTACTTGCTCCGCAACCAGGAGACATGGGATAGAGTCACGCTGATGATGACCCGTAAGGAGTAGAAAGAGAGGGAAGTGAGGCGCCTCGAAGCAGGCGAATTCCAGTGAGTCGGCGAATTCAAACAGGAGAGGTCCAAATGGTTCCAGGAGGAACATGATGCACTGGAGAGGGGAGAGAGAAGAGAGAAGAGAGAAGATCGAAGATTGAAGAAAGAAGAGAGGAGAAAGAAGAGAGAAGAAAGAAGAATGAAGAGATGGAAGCAGATCGAAGGAGGAGAAACAACACCTGCGAGTCGTGAGAAGAGAGATGCCGCCGATCCTGAAGTAATGCTCACGCGGTGCTGGGGCCGGATTGGTAAGTTGGTGGATCTCTTCCTTGTCCAATGGCCGGCGCCAACGGAGAAGGAAGAGAGGATTTACCCGGTTCGGATGGCCGTATCGATGCGGATTCCAGCCCGGGACTGTTGGGAAGATGCTGGCCAGCCAAGTTTGGCTGACCGGTGCCTCGCCTTCGTACGTCGCAGCGTATTTGCCCTACAACCACCATAAAAAAAAGAGGGGCTATGGAGAAAGGAAGAAAGGAAGAGAGTGAGAGAGAGAAAGGGAGAGCGTAGTAAAAAATGCTAAGTAATGAGAAAAATATCAGGGGCTACTATGCAGCGTCATACATACTCGGTCCAAGGTCACTCCATAGTGCACCAGTCTCCATAAAGCCGGGGTCAACCGAGGTTATATTGTGACGCTCCATAGTGGCCCCATCACTACTCCGAACTTGTTCAAATGAACTAGCTTTAATTGTTTATAGCGTGATCAAACTATTTTCCCAAGATAACTGAGTCAATTTTGAACAAAAAAGTCTCTTGGTATTTTTCCCTAAGCTCAACCTCTTCGTGCACGCACCTACTTCCTGTGCTTTCAGACCATCGTTTTCTACTGGATTCTATAGTGTGGACCGTGAAAATTATTTTGAGCCCAAACACGATATGATCAAGTCATGTCATATGAGAGTTATGTCAGCATAAACTTTTCAAGGTCAAATACGAATGAGGCACTAGCAACAAGATTTTTATGGAGAACTTCATAGAAAATCATCGATTCGGATCAAAAAACATAACGTGACAAGTATCCTTATCCTATCATCAAAATTCAGTGAGTTATAACCGTCAAAAGATGGATCGTTTCAAAGTGCATGATCAAGTGAGATGCTTCATCATGATCATTAGCTATAACGCATTACTGAAGATGAGACTATGTTCACCAAAATCATGGGACTTCCTTCATTTTGGGCCAACGAAGATAATGCATAAAGTATCTTTCCTCTGAAGTCAAGGAGAAATAGAGGAACCCGATTCAAAGATGTGTCCACATATGTGGACAAATACGGGAAGAGGTTAATTGATTTCGAGTGATGGAAATTATGAGTTCTGCGATCTCACTGCGATTTTACCCAGTGCTTGCTCTCATTCAGGGGCGGAAGCCACGAAACTTGCTATTTTCATTACTTGAAAACGATTAAACTTAGGGAAAAATACTAGGATATCTTTTTTGTTCCTAATTGACTCAATTATCCAGGAAAATAGTTAGAAACCCGTTATAAGGAGTTTGAGCGAGTTCATTCGGACAAATTTGATCATAACTTAGTTGGAAAATAACTCGGAAATGGTAAATTTTCCGAGGAAAAGTATCAAGATCATTCTTGTAGATCAATGGAAGAACTAAAAAAACATTCTCCCACTTTCCTGGAAACATCGATTTTCTCCGACTTATAACGGGAAAACGAAAAAAGATGCGGAAAACACATGTTTTCATTGTTCATCTTTACGTTCCACCAAATATTCAACCAAAAAACCTACTGCTAACTCAAACTAGGTGTACTATCTACCATTCGAGCCCAAAATCACGCGTTTATCAAGAGTTTGGTCACTTTCTCCCACGGGAAGCGGCTTCTCGGGGCTTAATTACAGTACTCAACGGGACAACCTAAATAAGCGAGTAACGATATACTTGCACTAAAGGAGCGAAGATCGTCATTCAGAATTGATGCAAAACGCCAACACTTAGATATTCTAACATTACAACCTCGAAAAATCGCCTTCCAAATCTTGCGAGTGCGTATTCCTGCAGATTTCATAAGATCTTTGGTTGGAAAAAATTGTGTATAGGGAGCGAATTAGGCCCACTTTCCTCAATAACGGTATCCCTTCAAGCAAATCGAGTAAGTTCGCATCACTGATTCATTATCGGCTTTGTCGGTAACAGACAGAAGTTGACCCAACGAAAGGGAGCCCCATATACTTGTTTTGTACTGTTGACTGACACATGTCGAATAGCGCAGTTAGTTGAGTGTCGTGTCTACGAACTCGAAGGTCCAGGTTCGAATCCCCGTAAGTACAGAATTTTAATTAATAAATCACGTTTTTTCTCATTACATAGACGACACTTGACCACAAGCAACATGCGAAAGTAGCTTGGGAAGTGGCAAATGTAATAAGGTTTCCAGTAAATGAATTATAAAGAATCAGCTGATTAATCAGCTGATTTTTCAAAGTCCGGTAATGAATGAAAATGTGAAAAATCAGCTGATTTATCATCCGACAGAATATCAGCTGATTTTTCAGCCAATTCATCAGTTGATTCATCAGGTGATTTTCTAGCTGATAAATCAGCTGATTCCTTTGATAGGGTCTAGCGCATCGTTCAGAGTAATGAATAATTATAAAAAATCAGCTGATTTTTCAAAGTCCAGCAGTGAATGAAAATGTGAAGAATCAGCTGATTCATCATCGGCCAAAATATTAGCTAATTTTCCAGCTGATTTAGTTTGATGGGGGAGCTGGGCCTAAAATTCACTGATCAAGGAGTCGACATCTACACCGACTCACTTACAAAGGGAACACCAACCTTGTGTATCCTGGATCTTGACAAAAATTCGGAAATCTTCTTGTTTTGGTGAGAAATGAAGGTACCCGAAAGGGTTTCGTCCAATGGGCCTCCTATCTCGAGATACAGCTATGAAGATTAGCATTGTCCGTATAGGTCCATGTTAAAATCACACATGTATAGGTATACTGACAATGCTAACCTCCACGGCTGTATCTCAGGATAGGAGGCCCAGTGGACAAAACCCTCTTGGGTACCTTCATTTTTCACCAACACAAAAAGATTCCCAAAGTTTCGTCAAGATCCAGGACCCGCAAGGTTGCTGCTCCCCTCGTTAGTATGCTCATGGTTCTTCGATCGACTAAACTTCCCATCAAAATAAGCAGATACATTCTAGAGATAGATATACAGGGTGTTTCAAAAGTCAGTCCCCCCCCCCCCCTAAAAACTAAAAATTGGCTCCGGGGATCGAAAAACCCCGAAGCACGTGTCTCCTAAAATCGAGGGGGAGGCTCGAATATGGTCTCAGATTTGACCTTGAATGTAACCTTCATGGTTTTTTGGAGGTTAGAAATGGTTTTTCAAATGGGAACGCCAAAAAATGACCCCTAAAGGTCATCTGAAACATCGGCAAAAAGTCATATTTGGACGTAAAATTTTGTGCTCTTTCCGAATTCGGAGTCAAAAATAGGGGTTCCCATTTGAAAAAAAACCGTTCTAACCTCCAAAAAACCATAAAGGTCACATTCAAGGTCAGGTCTGAGACCATATTCGAGCTTCCCCCTCGACTTAACGGGACACGTGTTTCGGGATTCTTCGATCCCCGGAGCCAATTTCAAGTTTTCAAGGGGGGGGGGGACTGACTTTTGGGACACTCTGTATGATAAAGTCTTGAAAATGTGAACTGAAAGTGTCAAAACGTTAACGAACAACTTCAATGATGATATTCACAACTACATATAGGGTAACGATTCTATTCTCTCTTTTGTCATTTATGATTCTGTTGTTATATGTAGACGCCGAATAGCACTTCGTGTGCTCAGCAGCATCTTTGAATAACAGAATAAAAGGGAAAAATACTCTCTGGCCCTGTGAACGGAGTTGATGATGATTGTGATTGATGAATGAATGTCACACGACGTTGAGTGGTTTTTGGATGGGATAATCTCGATGAGTACTCCATCATCCTTCTCAGAACTGAATTTGCTGTGTGACACGCGATTGCGCGATCGATCTCATAGAGAATTCGAGAGAGAATTTTTTCTCACGAATTTGATATTTTCGGAGATGGTGTTCGGAAATTGAGACGGTTAGGGGGTGGTTTGAGACGAAGAACGCCTGTAAAACGATTTTGACGCAAGGAGTCTCTGAAAGTTTCTCAGAGATGGGATTAATGAGATTTCTGAGAAACTGCCCATGGGAATATTCTGATTTTGTGAGGGAACGATCCCCAGAATATCCTCAAACATAGTCCAAAAGAATCTCGTAGCAACAGAAAACTCCCACTGAATGTTAATGCAGCCGCATCGTGCAGGAAATAATGCGTTTGTTTCGACATTCTATTGCGAAGAGAGGAACATCTCCTCATCTTCATCCACTGAATTGAAACTGCGATACTTTGGGAACAACCCACACTCAGAAGTAATATCCCCTACTCATTGCTCCTCAGGTCTCATCAGAGAGGGATTGAGAGAGGGCTCACCAATCTTGGATACTGAACGTGGAAGTAAATGTCATGAATCCTCAGATGCAACGGGTGAACTAGTTATATCATGTCGCGTATTGATACTCGATATTCTTATGAAACAAGTGAGTAATCATTCCCTTCCTCTATAAATTATCCAATCCACAAAGTATATTCCAGGTCCATCCTCAATGGTACTGCCATGTGCTAGAGTAGATCACTCTCTCCTACGATACCATAATTCACGTGTGTTTTAAACGATGAAACTCGGAAAAGTAGACTTCAAATGACAAAGTAGTAGTGGATGGAGGCGTTACTTATACGTGGTGATTCAATCAAGTTATATCGTGCATTTTCAATGAAGATATCCATCATACGTGAGCTTTCTGAGCGTATCGAGTCACTTGTGAAGATGGATAGATGATATATCCATCAAAAATGATCATTTTACGGAGATATGGGGGAATCCCAGGAACTTCTGACTTTTATTGCCACTCCACCATCATTTGGGCTGTGTGATGTAAAATTAAGCTTAACCAGTCGAATTTCCATTGTTTGGATGTCCTGAAGATGGAGGACATAATTGGAATCGATTCGTGGATGTGGATGGATACAAAAGAAAATAATGTGCGAGGGAACACCCGGAAATCGAGGAATCGACGTGTCACTCGGACCAACTCTCACAATTTGTTAAGCCCTCATGGTTTCAGCACACTACAGCAGGTTCTATCACTTCGCAAACATGTTCCTTATGATCCAAAGTTATGGTTTTTATCGTCGAGGGAGATGTGCTTCGATGTACACTTGGCGGTAGTTGATTCTATCCGAATAGGGGAACCAGTTCCTCACAAGAATTCAGTGCTCCGCTCGTTCTCTCAACACATGGGAAAGAGAGAGAAGTCCGAGCGGCGATCACACTTGTGGAGTTCTAGAACCTCATAATATCGTCTCTTCTGACCACATCTCACACTTCTCTCTTGTTTTCATATGATTCAAGCTATGACTTGGATCACATCTGCACAGTAGCGGGAAGATGTAACATATTTGTTGATGAAGGGAAAGATGATGAGAGGGTGATCCGAGTGCCGCGCAAGTGTACCCATACGGTCTGGATCGCAAGAGAGCGACGAAATTGTGAGGAACTGGTTCCCCTATTCGGGAAAAATCAACTATCGCCAAGTGTACTCAGCCGTGACACGCATTGGACTTTCTATCACTCCCTTTCGATAAGGAATCATCACTAGAAGGTACGCAAGTAGGGGGGCACTCGTACCCCCTATAGCCACCCTCTACGTATTAGGAGGCAAACTCGCTCCCCGATACACGTAAGATACTAGGATGGAGCGAGCGTGTTCCCCTTAAGCCATCTTCCACGTGTTGGGAGGCAAGCTTGCTCCCTTATAGTATTTCACGCGTGTTGGGGAGCGAGTTCACCTTATAGAAGCTCCCGCAATGTAGAAGCGTGAACCACCCCCCCCCCCTATAGTATCCTGTCTGTAGTATGGAATATATATTCTCATTATGATATATATAAATATACACATATGAATTCTTATCATTATTATTTCTTTTTTAAGTGGAATATAAGGAAAAATCTGATGACAGGCTATCGTTAATGGATCTCCCACCGGCAGACCATAAACGCTTCCATTTTGCTTACCCGGTAAAATGGATGAGCATGAATCCAACGCCCGTGTGCCCTGGGGGCTGAAACCTTTCGCTCTCAGCCCTACGATGTTGGCAAGCCATCATTGCAGAACTGGGGGCAACTAACCACCATCTAACCAACCCACCCCGGAACCGCGTTAGCATTACTTCAGGGTGGCAGACGCATCGCGCGCCGTGGTGCGTTCCTCTTCGGTGTGTCCGCTCTTCTGTTTTCTCTCTTCGTCGTCATTGATCACTCTTCAAGTTGTCGTTGTTCACTATGCAGCGCCCCTTGCTTGGCGCTGCAATGCCCGTTCTCGCTCTTCTTTTCGGGTGATCGCCGTCTTGATATAGGTGGTGATCTTATCCCATGTCTCTTTGCTGCGGAGCATGAACGGCACTAGATTCTCAGAGGTGATCTGATTTCCAAGCCAGTTCGCGAGTTCCGCTCTCTCCACGGCTGTGTTCATGCATTGAAAGAGTGCATGCTCCACATCATCCCAGTCTGCCGCACACATCTGACAAACCAGGGTCTCCTTCTTCTGGAACCGCTCCAGATACTCTCCGAAGCAGCAATGCCCACTAAACGCTTGCGTCAGCCAGTAATCTAGTTCTCCGTGGGCTCGATCGATCCACCTAGCTATGTTGAGGATCAATCTTCGCGTCCACTTCCCTTTCGTTGAGATCTCCCACTCTTTTTGCCACTCTTCGACGGTCTCCCCCCTCTCGACGTCTTGTATGAGGGCCTCACGAGTGGGGTTGAGCACGACTCCATCGCTCTTAAGGGTTTCTTGGCGTTCCCATACCCGCACTCTCTCGGCTGCAAGGAGGCGAATAGGTGGTGTACCCGCAAGCACACGGGCTGCGTGGTCGGACATCGTGCAATAAGCGCTGATCGTCCGTAGCGCGAAACGCCGCTGGACTGGACCTAGCTTTGCATCGATTACGGACTCTCTAGCTACCTGTCCCCAAACTGGTGCACCGTACAGCATGATGGAATAGCTCACGGTGTTGAGTAAGGCTTTTCTGTTTGGCT
Organism: Eretmocerus hayati; assembly: GCA_029851415.1. NCBI lineage: Eukaryota > Metazoa > Arthropoda > Insecta > Hymenoptera > Aphelinidae > Eretmocerus > Eretmocerus hayati. Next base: position 50,177,963 of record CM056744.1, read on the forward strand.
TGGGTCCACAAATGTTCGTCATGAGTCACTGGAGGGCGCCACCGACCCTGTCCGCCTTCAGCGTTGCTTCTCTGGCTTGTGCCTTGTAGATCCATCGGTCATCAAACCAAACTCCGAAGTACTTGAGTTCCCTCTTAAGTGGAATCTCGTATCCGTTGATGGAGAACACGGGAGTTTCGAAACTCCTCCTTTTGGTGACTAGTATCGCTTCGCACTTGCGCTCGGCAAGCTCCAGCCCGTTCTCAGGGAACCATTGACCAATGCGGTGAAGAGCTTCATTGGCCACACACTCCACCTGCCACGCGGTTTCGGCGACCACGGCTAATGCCGCATCGTCCGCGAAGCCAATGAACTCTGCCCCATCTCGAAGACTCATGTTTAGGAACTCGTCGTATTGCGTGTTCCATTCGAACGGTCCTGACATGGATCCTGGAGCTATCCCTGCAGATAATTCCAGCTCAATCCTTCCCTCATTGGTGTCACATACAAGGACTCTGTCACGCAGTCCATCACTGATGACTGCGAGCAGATGAGGGGGGACTCTTCCATCTAGGGACTTATTGGTAGATCTGTTCCCAGCTTGCTGTGTTGAAGGCATTTTTCACATCCAAGCATACTATGGTACAAAACCCTCCTCCTGATTGGGGAGCCATCGGATGCGCTCTGTGGACTCTGTCTTGTACGCTTCCTATTGAGTGCATTGTACTACGCCCCTTGCGGAAGCCAAACTGCATCAGGGACATCCCTCCGCTACGCTCATACTCTTGCTTCGTCCGGTTCAGGATCATCCGGTCATACATCTTCCCAATGTTGTCCAACATATTGAGTGACCGATTCGATGATGGCTTCGCTGGTTATCCACCCTTTCCCTGGGGAATAAGGACTAGCTTCTGCCGTTTCCAAACTTTCGGGAACACTCCCGCAAGGAGGCACTTATTGAACAGCTTTGATAGCAGAGTAGGCTGCTCTCGAGCCACTATTTCCAGGGTTTCATTGGGGATACCGTTCAACCCGGGAGGCCTCACTATTCGCCAATCTCATAGTCGCTCGTCTTAGCTCTTCTTGGGTGAAGAGGGGGATCGGCTCGGAGATAAACCCAGGGAATGTGAGTCCGGACTCCCCTCTCGGGTAGAGTGCACTGGCAATCCGTAGAACTGACTCTTCGTCAGTTGGCGCTGTTGGTCCGTCTCTCAAGCGCAGTCTGCTCATGACCACCCGGTACAGTGTGTCCCACGGATCTTGATCGATCATGCTACATAGCTCCGACCAGCACTCCAGTTTGCTCCGACGGATGGCATCCCCAAGAAGCTTCTTCGCCTCTTTGTAGGCCGCTCCGTCTGCTGCCACTGATGGACGTCCACGTTTGCGCGTTCGCTTCACTCGCCTCCCCTTAGCGTTTGCACTGCGGCAAAGGTCTCTGGTTTCATCGTTCTACCAGTATACTTGCGTCTTCTGGAACCGAGGTTGCTTCCTCCTTGGCCACGGAGGCGTCGCAGGCTCGGGTGATGGACTGGATGACACTCGTTACCGTCTCCTCCGGCTAGAGCTCTTCTCTGGGGTCCTCTGCTCTCAGGATTGCTTCTTTGAAGCTTTCTTTGTCCAGTTTGCGGACTTGCCATCCCTCGATTTGCCGTGCTATGCCTGCATCTCGGCCATAGCCAAGAAATGGCGGTGGTCGCTGAGCGTTTCCGAGTCGAGGACCTGCCACTTCGTGACTCGTCTCATCAGAGGCGGGCTAACAAACGTCAAGTCGAGCACTGAGGATGATGCCCCTCTGTGCCATGTCACCTTTCCTACCTCGTTGAGGCAAACCAGGTCCAATCGGGCCATGGTTGTTTCCAACGCGTTAGCTCTTCCATCCTCTGGCCCTCCACTCCAGCCTGGAGCTTTGGAGTTAAAAACCCCCGCTACTATGCCTCTCCACTGTAAAGTTGTTGATCAGTGCGTTCGGTGAGTAGTAGCAGCTATACACCGCTATATCGCCGATGACTCTTCGGGCGAACCCCGACCCTTTGGTCGGTTTCTTTGTCTCTTTGATGGATCCATTCCAGACTTGGATGGCTGATCCCCTCCCAAGATCTTCCGTGGTTCGTGGTCGCTCTTCTCGGGAATGGAGATTCTGCTCGGAAATGATGTGAACGTCTGCTCCCAGTCTTGAGGCCTCTGCCTCGAGTAGACTGTGGGCATCGTTGCTCCTGTGAAGATTCACTTGCAGGAAATTAGCCATCTTTGCGCTTTTTCCGAACCTTCCATACTGCTCGCGCCTGCTGGTAGGCCTTGCAGCACTGCGTGCCCAACCTGTGTTTGTGAGCCTCTTAGAGGGCCTCGCAGCTCAGACATTTCTGCTCTTAGGTTGCACATGCTGCTGCTATGTGGCCTTCTTCCCCACAGTTGAAGCAGCGTTCTGCCCGCCTCACCTGTGGCTTCTCACACTTTGCGGATAAGTGCCCGTATCGCAGGCAGTTGTAACATCTCGGGATTCCGCCTTTTTTCCGGACCCGCGCGTTAACAAAGTCCACCCGGACTTTCCCTTTGGCTAACACTCCTTTAGCGAGCCACTCTGGCAGTATGATCACCGCGACCTGAGTACCCTTGTATCCTGGGTGGATGGTCCTGACCATGATGCTGCCCGCATGCTCTGCCCCGAGTTCTTTCTCGAAGGCTTCCTTGACTCCCTGGAGTGTACTCACGTCGTCAAGGTCAAGCACTTCCAGCGCGACCGTTGGCAAAAAGCTTCGGAATTCTCCAGCGTCCTCAATCGCCCCCTTGAGGGCATCCTCAACGGCCTCTGCCTTCACCCCTTCCTCGAGCTCGATGAACAGATGACCCTCTTTTGTCTTCCGCAGTATGAAAACTTTCGAAGCCACTTGCCTCGTTTCGTCTCCTTGCTTTACTCTCTTGATCATATCCGCGTAGGACAAACCATCTTCCTCCACTTCTATGAGGAGTACGTCGGGTCTAGTACTTCTCCTATTTCCCTTGTTCTTCCTCTTCTTTTCCTTCTTCTCGGCTCTGCCCTGATTGTTGGGACACCTCTCGTTTCTCCTGAGTCCCATATTCCGTTCCGCAAGTTGCCAGCCGGACCCAGCGTTCGAGAGCTGACCGTTATCTGACCAAGTTGTCATTGGTGTCCCTGGCGTGGATGGGGGTGTCCTGAACAGTCCAGCCCCTTGTCCTGCAAAATTGAGCTGCTCTGGTTTGAGGGCTGCTTCCTTTGCTCTTTTGATGTCGGCTCCATGGTCCCTATTGACGGGGCTTGTGCAGCCTTCCTTCATTTGGCTCCCCCATCCCGCTCTTTGTGGAGGTGGGGCCAGCGAGATCGATGATCCAGCGGCGCCCTCGGCCTCCGTCTCTAGACTGGAGCTGATTGCCTCTCTCATTTCTAAAGCACTTGTGCTAGCAGCTTCTAGCTCTTCACGTAGGCTGCTGGCCTTCTGTACAAGCCTCTTGGTCGACTTCTTTGCTGTCGCGTGCTCGTTGACTTCCTTGGTTGTGTCATCGAGTATCTTGAGGATCCTCTTCAGGAGTTCTTTCTCTCTCGTGTGAGCCTCTTTGAACTCACCCCAGCTCGTTCCGAGGTCAGCGGGATTAGTTCTGCGTAACCTCTGTTGACTGGCGCCAGGCGTCTTTCCTTCACCAGTCTCCATCTCTTCAGCATCAACTCTCTCCTTGTTCGATGTTGGTGGTTGTGGGACACCCAGTTGGCAGATTCGCTCTGAAAGTTTCCAAGTTCGTTGTTGTTTCTGCCATTTTTCTTCTCCCTTCCCTCCTATCCCCCTCGGATTACTGTGTCTTTGTTTGTGTTAGTGGTCCCACCTACCCCCGCCCACCAGTCCGAGTACCCCGTTCTTGGATCCGCCTACAGTCCCGTGGCCTCAGATGACGTTCCAACACCCGCAGCTTGCAGCCTAGTCCCGTCCGGTCACCAACCGGCACTACCACAGGAGCTGGATTTGGGGTATTCCCCCTGCCGTTGCGCGGGACTGCTTCCCCCGTGGTTAGCGTGGGGTTTGGATCCCTCTACTACCGGCGGCCCAGGAGCGATCACTGGTTTTGACGCGGTACCTCTCAGAGTGGTCACGGACACAGCAGTGGAAGGATCCTCTCCTAGGGACGGTTGCACTGGTGGCGTGAGTGGCGCGCTGTGTGTCGCCATGCCAGCTGATCTCGTGGTAGCACTCCCTAGTTCGGCCGATCTCTATCCCCATAAGGGATCTCGTGTTCTCTTGGGGAAGATCGTGTTACCACTCAGCGAGAGAATGCCCGACTTGATTCGGGCTCTCACGTCACTCTTGTGATCCGATGCATATACGATAGAGACACCCTGTATCAACAGGGTCACTGCAATGCTCCTCACCAACTTCCGGTGTGTCCCTCGGAGCCAGCAAGGCTGTCGTTGGTCGGCTCAGAATGTCCACGTGGGTTCACTTACTGTGTCAGTGTGATGTTGTATTGTGTATCTGTGACTCCTTGTCCGGGCTCGCTTATTTTGCATACTCTGCATATTCACGAGTAACCAGAGAGACTGAGGATCGTATCAATCCCCAGTTACTCTGGCCGTGCCACTTCCCGCAACCTGTGGACGCACCCAGTAGCATCGAGAATGCTCTACCTCAACACGGTTCCTGGTATGAATACTTGTTATATATATCTATATAGATCTTCATTCGTGCTTTCTAGTTAGAAATCGAGCATGGGTTATCGGTTTCTGGGACGGCCTTCCGATTTCTGGGACTTTTTCTACGTCCCAACAAGGATCCTTCTAATCTACCGATTTCTGGGACGCGGGGTTTTTCATATATTCTCGATTTCTGGGACGCCAGTTTTTTTTTAAATATATCAAATTTCCTATACAAAAATAACTTTTTGTGAGAAGTTCTGTTATCTCCTCGCTGGTCTGGGCACCCACCGGCATGATTCGAACGCGGCCCACTGTTTTGGCAAACCTCTGTTATCTCCTCGGCGGTGATCTCCCACGAGGTATGGTTAGTGTTTGAATAAAAAAATACTTTTAATCCGAAATTTCCATTTTTACGCGTTTTCTGAAAAGTTCCGGAAACCACCAAACCGTATTATCGTCCCGGAAGTAGGGGCTACATGTGTTCATATATTTCTTTAACTAGAGATTCTGGGACGCGAAGACGTCATTTCAGCGATATTTTGTCAAATTCTGGGTCGCGTTCTAAATTCTGGGCCGTCCCAGAAGGCATCCTTGTAGATTCATATATTCTGAGACGCGGCGAATAATATATTTTGCCATTTTCTGGGACGCGTTAAAATTTCGTGATATTTTGAGAAAAACCACTTTCTAAGCAAAGTTCTGTTATCTCCTCGGCGGTTATCTCCCACGAGGGATGGTTAGTGTTTTGAACGCAAAACGAAGTCTGAGCACACGTCTGTTATCTCCTCGGCGGTTATCTCCCACGAGGGATGGTTAGTGTTTTGAACGCAAAACGAAGTCTAAGCACACGTCTGTTATCTCCTCAGCGGTTATCTCCCACGAGGGATGGTTAGTGTTTTGAACGCAAAACGAAGTCTAAGCACACGTCTGTTATCTCCTCGGCGGTTATCTCCCACGAGGGATGGTTTAGTGTTTGAATAAAAAAATACTTTCAACCCAAAATTTCCATTTTTACACGTTTTTGGAAAAATCCCAGTATTTGGGAAAATATACTCTTTTTCGTCCCAGATTTTATGAATCCATATCGGCGTCCCAGTATTTATAGCTATATGGATGTATATATATATATATATATATATATATATATATTATATATATATACACTATAATATATATGTTATAATATACTTATGATATATATACACACACGTAGATTTTTCAAGTTTCCAACTCCGTCGCTTCATATAACGTGACCGCATGTTTCTTCAGAAGTTTCTTCACGAGCTCAACATTGTGAGCTGCGCAAACTGGCCTGCGAGACTTGGTATGATGTGGACATACAGTCACATGTTTTTGATTGTATAGCGCATCCAAACCAAGGTAGCCAAATTGTGTCATATCTCTAACATTGAACCCAGAGCGCCTCAACCACTGTTTATCGATTGATCTTTCGACAATCACTTCGTTAGCGTCCTGCAGAGCTCCGCAATGGATGTTACCAATCTGAGTGAATGGAATATCGCCTAAATACCATGGGATTCCATGATGCTGATGTTCGAGTCATAGACTTTGTTGGACATATTTTTGAGATAGTCTTTTTAGTGGAAAAGAGTCCTTGAAAAGGAAGACTAATGGTTTTAAATTGTCACTAAGAGCAGATGTGGCCAACTCTTTCAACAGGTAGCCGTTGACAGGCTGTTCAAAACCCTGCAGGTCCACGACATAGGCCATGTTGAGCGCGAATGAGATCTAACTGATCCAACTATCGTTCATATGTAGAGTTATGGACTGTACAGGCGAATGAGGCCTCTACACGACTTTGCGGACATCCCCACTCATGGAGTTATACTCCATAATTTGATCATGTATAATTAAGCAGTATGATGTCGCATTTTCAGGGAATTTATCCTTTGCTTCGAATTCCAATCTCACATCCACTGGAGCATTCTCCAAAGACTCGTTCTGATTTGAGCAATCTATGACAATTAGTGCCAATTTTCCTATGAATTCTCTCCTATTGAACAAAGGCTCAGAATCATCACATCCATCGTAATATCCCTGGTGAAATTTCCTCGTGAGTTCCCCATGAGTACCCCATGGTATCTCATGCGTGATCAGAGAATACTCATGAGATACTATGAGATACCATGGGTACACCAGGAGAGTGAGTTTTTGTTCTGTACACTCGGAAAGACTACGTGAGAATTGGAGTATCATATCGCATGCCTTGTAAACGTTTACACAAGCAATCCACTACCGAATGAAATTTCCATGAATGCGCCATGGTATCTCATGCGTGGTCTAGACGATACTCATAAGATACTATGAGATTCTATGTGTTTGCATGAATTGTGAGAAGTGGGTTTTGAATCGCCGGAAGTGCTGATATATCCGTGGTGATGATCCCCATCCTATATCAGTCCTTCGAGAACGCTTAGAACAAAAATTTGTGAACCACAAAGATTAGCACGGTTACTCCATAGTATCACATGCGTACTCGGAAAGGATTCCCATGAGATACCTTGAGATTCTCAAAAGACCTACAGGGTGATTTTTGTTGTTTGTTCATCCTCAGAAGCGGCGATCAATCTCCGAAATGATACTTATGATGATTCTATGACTTGAAAACACTCGAAATAGGGATTCGTGTGTCAGTGAGATTGGCCCGGCTACTCCATGGTATCCCACGCGTATTCGAGATGACACCAATGAAATACTATGAGATTCTCGAGGTTCTCTCCTAACTCAAATTTCTCGTTCTTCTACTTATTCAAAAGCAGCAATGGGACTCTGAAATGATCACCATGAACAATATCACCCCACAAATGACTTGAAAAACCATATGCGAGCCGTTGAGAATTCTGTGGGGACGCCATGGTATCTCATGCGTGGTCGAGACAATACTCTTGAGATACTAACAAGGAGAGGTCCAACCTTGCGGAACACGGATCTTGATGAAACTCTGGGGATCATCTTGTTTTGGTGAGAAATGAAGGTCTCTCAAAGGATTTAGTCCAATGGGACTCCTATCCTGAGATACAGCTATGGAGGTTAGCATTGTTAGTATATCTATATATGTGCCTTTTTAACATGAGCCTATATGAACAATGTTAATCTCGATAGCTGGGTCTTGGGATAGGGAGCCCATTGGACTTAACCCTTGGAGATACCTTCATTTCTCACCAAAACAAAATGGTCCCCAGAGTTTTATCAAGACCCGTGTTCCGCAAGGTTGGACCTCCCCTTGTAAGTATATATCCTAAGAGAACAATCTATTTGTCTCTGATAAAATAGAGGAGCAAATTGAGCTCTGAACGGCAACATTACTACTAATTAGTATAAAAACGAAATTGATGGTTTGGATTGTTTTTGATTGATCTCTGGGAACCGTTTGTGATCGAGCCCAGTCAAATCCTGCCGTGTCCTGCCGGGATGCAAAAGTATTGTTCTTCCGTGTTCTGCGTTGTGAGAATATGTCTGTCATTCCCCACGACTCTTGTTATGGGATATTACTCCTCACTATTCTCTTGTAGTGTACAAGAGAATATGATAAATAACCTGCAGCTGGATGATTGTCGAGTGACTACATAGACATAGAAGGAGTAGACTGCGGGTCCCGTATACCGGCTGTGGTCATCGAGGGATAGGACTTTGCGCGAGAGCGAGAGAGACAGCATGCTTTGAGACACAGGCCTTTTAACACACAAACCCTATGTTGCGTCTCTCTCGCTGTCATTGGAGGCCTCGATGACCACGGCCGGTATGCGGGACCCGCTGTCTATGTCTCCTCTGTCTATGAGTGACTAGTGCATGATGGCACCTAACCTCTCTCCGCAAAAGGCTAAATTTTCTAGCTAGTAGACTTGTGAATGAGATAAGTATATTTGTGCTCAATGATCTTGTAGAGTATTTTCGAAAAAAGAGTGAGATCCTTTGTGTAGTGATAAACATGGGTTTCCAGAAAGGTTAAGATCATCCGAGGTATGTCACATCACCTTGGCTGAGGTTGCTGGGTGTGGATATCAGCGTTATTTGTTCCTGCGAGACAGATTATCGACATCACTGTTGATGTATAGAATGATGAGAAGCAATATTCACACTCCATACTACTCCGCATCCCCAACAACACAAGACTCATCAAATTGAAGAACATGAGCTGTATCTCTATTTGACATGTCAATGTGAATGGTATGTACAGCTTTCCCATTTCATCCTCGGAGTGTCCTACTAATATAACTCATGAGAGTCACAGGGACTTTGCTAATCTTCGGAGCTTTCTGGTCATTATACCGAGTTACACGTAATCGTACTTGTTGGTCTCATTGTTCTTCCTAGCTCTACGGCATTATGTCCTTGGGGTACGTTTAAAGTATCCTATGACGGTAGCATTGAATCGCATATCCATCCGATTCTATGAATACGAGCAAGTAGGTCCAGGGGTTTTGATGACTTGAATTAGTTCCACCAATAGTTTGTTATAGTGCTGACATCTAAAACGTTCTATTGAACGAAGTAGATCACTGTGTACCCTCGAATAAATCTCAGAGCATAAATCAAGGTATCTTTACTCTGGACAATAGCAAGCAACGCCCGGCTTGATAAACTTTACCATTGATTAGTGAACTAAGTCTTGAATATTCTCAATTTTCCTGGAATTCTATTTTGCGTCGCATTCAAACATTTCAAACTTCAACACCATAGATTGAGGTAAGTTGAGTTCTTCTCAAGATTTTAGAAAGACTTTTTGAAGATCCAACAAACACGTTCTTGAGATGAAATTGAGTAGAGTATGCTTTTCAGTTACGCTTCACTTGGACCATGAGCTGTGGAAGTTCTGAGGAGACACTGGGTTAGAATATCTAGAAAGATTTACATACCTAATAACTGCATGGAATACTTAGCCACAAAGTCTGTATTGGCTCCATTCACCAGTTTAAAATTCCAATTCAACCAAGGATCTTCTCATCCGATGCAACGTGGACGTCGCAGCACGCTTTTCGTCTCCTCTCGTCGAACCCTCGTCGTCACCTCGGGCAAAGTTAATTTGGGACTAATATTTTGTGTCCAACTCTTCTTCCGAGGTTCACCCGAGGTGATGAGAGGAGGATGCAGATCAGCATTCGAACGGGCTAGCAACTCCCGCCACCGAGTTGGTGGCAGCACTTGCCAGCCCATCCAGTCAGGCGGCATGGCGCTCGCGCGGGCAAGAGGAAGCCGCGCTGCGCGTCGCCGGCCGGCAATCTTGGCATGGCAGCCGCCTGTAGCAGATCTCCCTGTACATCGGTATGTGAAGTTCGCCGCGTGCGTGCTCCAGGAGTCTGCCCAGTGAGGGCCTAGTGATCGAGCCGCGGGTGGTCCAGAGTGACTGTGAGTGATCAGGGGTGAGTGACCCAGACTTGGACTAGCAGTCACTGGGTACGCGGGTGCTACACACGACCACATCTCGCTCAGGGCATCCGTACCCTGGGGGGACCCTGCCCGGGCGACCAGAGACAACGTGCGAGAGCGAGATTGAGAGGGAGCTGCAGTACACAGTAGTGTCTTTAGCAGCGGTGCAGGAACAGTGCTAATGTAGTGTTTGCCCGGATGACGTCAGCTGACTCGGTGAGTGGCCCTTCAAATGTCTCCCCAGTGCACGCTTGCCCTTATCGATGCCCTTATCTTTGGAGAGTCGTGTCGCGAAGGCTGGCCACTGGGCTGTCTATCCCCCGCTTGGCGACGTGGTGAGCTCTTCTCGTCCGTGGGCTATCCACCGTCACACCACGTCGTCACCGGTCCACCCAACTCCCCGCGTCCAGGTTAGCATACTCTATTTGGCCATGTTAGGCCACGCGGGTCGTTGAAGCGGCCATTTTCGCGTAGCAGCTCCAACTCCCGGAGACAAAAGCGCGGTGAGTTGGAGGGATACGGGTCCGCCGCGTGGGGATAGTCTGCTCCCCTCCAGAGTTAGCCCCGCCCTCTATGCATATGGGTGTTTCTGCGGTAACCAAGTGAAGTGAATTTTGACTCCTGTGCATATGGGCGTTTCCACCAGAAGTGAGTGGAACATTAACGCTATGTGTGGCGCTGCACACAGTTGATGAAAACCCGATTTGCGACACAATTATTCTCACCCTGAAAACAAGCGAATTTGGAAATTTGCGAAAAGGGAAATTGTAGGTTTTTTCACGCAGATTATGAATCTTTTCCCCAATTGGAGCCTCCGAGATTCATACGCTAACGGCAAGCATAAAAACGCGAAAATCGCGGAAAAAACGCAGTTTTAGTGGTTGAAGTTGATGGGGAAGCATTTTACACAAATTTTTATGGTAACAAAAGTTGTTGTATTTTTTGATACAAATCGGATGATATGACCAGTTTTGCGTGTAACCGAATTTTTTGGTGTTTTTTGCCATTTTGGAGGGCTTTTAGTGGATATTTTGGGATTTGGACTACGGCAATCAAAAGAGCGGGAAATTTCACGTCGGAATATGTACTTTGAAAATTTGGAAAAAAGATTTTTGGAGGTGATCTAGGGAGTAAGAATAGAGGAAAAATGGAAAAAACAGAGAAAAATGGGTAATTCGTGAATTCTCGAGGTCTGATCGTGAATGTGCCACCTTGTCGACAATGGGGTTACCTTTCTCCATCATCAACCAACTATTTGCCGTGTTCCACAAGTGCGTAGATACACTTGCTGGACTCTGAGACCAGTTATAACGAGTCTTGGGGTCATATTCCGTGCAAAGCCCTACCCGTGTAAAAATGAAAAGGACGTGGTCCCGCGGGATCACGTCCATCAGAAAGACGTGACCACGTACATCTCAGGGACATGATCCCGCGGGACCACGTCCCTCTCGGGGACACGATCCCGCGGGACCACGTCCCTCATCAGGATGGGATTCTGGCCAATCGGGGACTGAAAAGTTCCAAAAAGAAGGAGCACAAGAATAAGATCGCAAAGGAATGAATAAGAGTGAGAAGGGCTGATGGAATTGAAAGAATAAACAATAGTTAGGCGAGCTGTGGAAATCCATTCACGTAATGGACGGAGGCTAATGAATCGAAGAGAATTTTTCGAGTTACTTTCAGAACTTCATTTGTAGTGCTGTCAGCATGGATGTATGGGGGAATGGTTTTAATGTTACATGAACATTTCCATTCTATTACAAGTTCACATCATCATTTTATCGAATACATCTAAGGGTTTAGAGGACAAAAACAATCCATCCGCATCTCGCTAAAAGTATTAAAGTGAAATTTTACTCGAAACGAGTCGTTTTCTGACTCAAAGCTCGTGTCACAGCGTTGCCACCCGGTTCTCCAGGATTCTTTGATCCAAAATCGACTGAAGATTTGACTTGAAGCGAGATGTTTCTTCATTCAATCGCCGAGTTGATTCTAATTTTCAATGAACATGAATCAATAAATTATTCGATACTGAACAATATCAGGACTAAACTGCTGAATGCAAAACGATAAGAAGTAGTCCTTGAATAACCTTCCTTTGCTCCGGGACTATCTCGAAATATCTCTGAATTTATTGCTATTTTCCTGAAGATTCTTTGATGCTGTACGACCTGTCTGTGGGAAAGAACAAGATGTGGTATACTTTCATAGAGATACAACTCTCCACGGATATCCGTTGTGTCTCTATGGTTACTTTCCACATCATTCTTGAATTTTTACATCATGGTTCGGAGAACTAAAGATTATATCAGACGAGTTCTAGACGTTAATACTATCACATACATTTATGTATTTTTTTGTATAGAATGCACATGTATATGTGTATATTTTTGGAGAATTCTAGCTAGTCATTCCTCGGAAATGACACAGAGAGTCTGGGGAAAATCCCTTGGAAAATGTTCTCATCATCACCCCGTAGATATAATATGAAAAGAGCATACAGTAGAAACGCTCTAAGTCAAAATTCCCTAACTCGAAAAACCCCCTAGCTCGAAGTAAAAGACCAGGCTCTTGGGAAAAACTCTCTACCTCGAGAAGATATATGGTGGAATGAAAACTCCCTATTAATCAATTTTATATGAATTATCTAAACCGAAAACTCTCAAGCTCGGATTTTCAAACGATCGGAAATTGGGATGCTGTGTCAAGAGCTTTGTGTGTCCCCGAGAAGGAAAATAAGTCTTATTGTTAAAAGGCTTTTTAACAGTCTTGCAGGAGTCTTGGGTATGGGCCTCATCAAGACTTCCGCAAGGCTTCAAAGTTTTGGAGAATCTCTTGCGGGCAATCTTGAAGAGGATATAACTGGTGTATGTCTGAAGAACTCAAGGAGACTGTGTCAGAGAGACGCAGAAGGTATGAGTTTAATCCCATGTCCATGGAAAAATCTAACTGAGCATATCATCACACCCGGCTCTTGTCTTTCTGCATTATGTTTTGGAATGAATTTACGCCTCGGCATCAGCCTCCGGTGAGTAAATGCAAAGACTCACTAGCTGATGTACAGCCATCCAAGGTATTGACTTGTCTCAATTAAACATATCCTGCGTATGAACGCGCTTGGTAAAAACCTGGAACCTTTATATCGTTACAAACATAACTGGGAATGCGAAAGACAGTGAGATAATCCTTTGTGAATTTTTCTGAGCAGTAAGTGGTGAGTCACATCAGTAGGGGTCAGTACTACCGAGAACATCTCACATTCAAAAGTGCTACGCAGTCACTGAAATGAGCTTACTCGAAGATTTTGCCAATAAGAGCCCTATCGTAGGCATGACATTCAATTTGGAAATCCAACTCTATCGGTTTTTTCTGAGAGTAGTCTCATTTTCCAGGAAACTTAGATTACTCACCCGTGGCTAATGCCGAGGCGTGAGTTTTTTTCGAAAAATCATGCAAAAAGTGAAGAGCCGGGTGTAATGATATGCTGAAATAGATTTTCTCGTGAACATGGGATTGAAGTCATGATGTTTCATGTCATTCGTCGACAGTTTTCTTGAAAATTCTCCAGACATCCACCAAAATATCCTATCCAAGACTTTCTCCAAGACTCAGAAGTCTTGCGAAAGTCTTCATAAGTCCCATAAACAAGATTTCAAACAAGACTTTCAACGAGACTTATTTTTCCCCTTGAGAATGATCTGACTTTTAAAGAATTTGTTCATTTCGACACGGATATCGCTACACGTGGTCATCTGAGTGATGCGAAACGGTGGGACTTCTCCGGAGTCGGATAATGAATCGTAAGGCGATGCGGCGCGGTGCACGTTGAACTTTGTTCACAAAAATCTCAAAATCTTCCCCAATTTAGGCTAAACGACGAGTTATTCAGGCTTTATGATCATCCAACTTGACCTGGATGACTCATCCTTCAGTCCAAATTGGAAAAGATTTTGAAATACTTGTGAATGAAAGTGTGCCGATTTATAAGTTCAGGAAGTATTCTACCGGTAAAAAGTTTGTGCACACCTAAAAAACAAAATTTTGATTTCGCTCACTCGACTGCTCGTGATCTCCTTGGTCCAAAATAACTCTACTAAGGCTCATTTTATAAGTTTTTTCAAGTCCTTTGAGAGCTATTTGGTATTTTTTCTGCGCAGCTCAATAGATTTTCGCAAAATCAATCTGAAGCCTTGTAGGATCTTATGGAAATCGGGTCATTATGCAAACCTCCGCAAGTCTGGCGAAAATTAATGGATTCAGACGATTCAGAAAGTATCTCAAAGTGAAAGCCAAGAGCTTCAGACCCCGTTTTTAGAAGTTATTTCAGGTTATTCCTGGTCCGAGCTGTGACTGTTTTTGTAAGGGAAGATTTGTCTCGAGAAGAGTCCCAAAAACCACGAAAAGTGAAAAAGTCGGGCTTACTGTGGTATTCCTCTAAGTTTTTCCAAGTTATTGCATACTGTTGTTGAGAGGAACCAATATCAGTGCTTATACCTGTAAAAAATGAGTCTGTTCATAACACCGGCACACAAAAAAAAAGTATCTGTACTTTTGACCAGACCTACTTTTCTTCATGTATTTTGGTACGCTGAATCCGAATCCGAGGTCGGTTAGGCCCGTTCCTATCTTGTTTTCGAGGAAATCGTGAAAAATATGAAAATAGCGCAGAATAGCCCGATTTTCTCGAAAACAATAGGTAGCCGGTCCGAACCGACCTCGGATTCGGATTCAGCGTGCCTAAATACATACAGGACAGTAGGCCTGGTCAGAAGTATCGGTACTTTGGGCCAGACCTACACTTCTCCATGTAATTTGGTACGCTGAATCAGAATCCGGGGCCGGTTTGGCTCGGCTACCTCTTGTTTTCGAGAAAACCGTGATATTCTGTCCTATTTCCACGATCTCCACCGAATTTTCCACGATTTTCTCGAAATCAAGATAGGAACGGGCCTAACCGACCTCGGATTCGGATTCAGCGTGCTAAAATACATAAAGAAAAGTAGGTCTGGTCAAAAGTACAGATACTTTTTCATTATGTGCCGGTGTAATCTCTCAATGACTGGTCTTTTTGCGAGAAAAATCTACCCTTACAAGATCAGTCACAGCTCGGACCAGATACAAGCTAGAATAACTTCCAAGGACGGATTTTAAAGCTCTTGACTTCTACTTTTAGATGCTTTTTGAATCATCTAAATCCACCGATTTCCGCCAGACTTTTGGGGGTCTGCGTGATGACCCGTTTTTTGTGAAATTCTACAAGGCTTCAGATTGATTTTGCAAGAATTTATTGAGCTGGGCAGAAAAAATACCAAATAGCTCTCAAAGTGCTTGAGAAAAGCTGCAAAATGAGCCTAAGTAGAGTTGATTTGGACCAAGGAGATCCGAGCAGTTGAGTGAGTAAAGTCGAAATTTTGTTTTTTAGGTGTGCACAAACTTTTGACCGGTAGTGTACCCAAGGGCAAGCTATTCTCGTTCATTACCCACAGTCTTGTGATTGGTAACAAAAGACGAGTTTTCCACCACAATTTGGATGATAATAAGTAGTAAACAACCCGTCTCAAACTTTGTATCATCGAATTTTTGAGTTACATGTGAATAAAATATAGTTCCCGGGTTGCACGGCACCCACATGCCCTTCATCAAGAATCTGAAATTGATACAGATGTAACTTCTCATTGTGTACAAATAGCTTTGATTGTCCTTAGATCATATTTTGAGGGGAACGGAGGGATCGGGAAAGAGATATTCCCAGCTTTGTCCCGATTAGAGATTGCTGTCGGTCGTATGAGACTTCAGTCCCGACTTCAAGAAAAGATGACTGATTTTTTTGTCATACCTGAGATTGAAAATTCTCATAATAATTTTTTTTTTTCAATACATCTAATCAAGTATGTCATCATATTCTGATGTGATTAAAGAAGATTGATTTTAGGATACATTATACCATTTAGGACATTACTTGTCAAATGTAGTTCCAAAGAACTACTCAACTCGAATTTCTCGTCAGGTCTCTTGAGCTTTGAGTCAGAGAGTTTCTGATATATTCAATCCTTCCGGAGCCCAGAGACATAGGCCTCAGGGCCTACACAAGGCTCAATATAGGTCCTTACAAGAGGAAAGCGATATTTTCAATACCATAAATCTTCCATGAATGGTTCCAATCCATCAAATATCTTCTTCAACAGAATCTCTTTCACCCTCGCGGAACTTGGATAATCTCATTCTTCGTGTTGAATGATATCGATTTCAGGGAATACTTTTTGCCTCAGTACCCTCCCAAATCAATAGGGAACTCATCTCCCTAGAGTTACGTCGTATGTGTTGTATTTCTACAAGACCAACTCCTTCTCTGATCATGCAACATTTCACTTTGAAATTTACAGGACTTATTTACAGACTCTACTCTAGTCATCAGAAGATCAGAGCACTCATTCCCTAGCTCACCCTTTCGACTCGTTCTCAGCTTACGAAATGTTGGAACTAAAATTCCAACAGTTTCCCGAAAATGTATCTCTTCATACACAAATATCTTATTCTACGACTTCCTCATGATATGAATCCAAGTCACCTGTAAAATTTCCTTCTGGATTAACTGAGCGATGGGATTTTGATCGGATCCTTATTTATCTTACTTCTTCAAGAAACTGGGATTTTCAAGAAAAGTTTCACTCTGAATCATATTAGAGCCCCGAATGAGCTTGCAAGCTGAGTGTGGATACATTTTTCCTAATTCAAGTTCAACTTCATATTCTATATCGCGGTTCAACACCAAAACTCATTACAAATGCCTCAAAATAAACTGCGAGGTACGTGGAAAAATGTGGAGATGCATCTAAATTAGAGGTTCAAGGATAAACCTCAATTTCCAATCGAAAAATAAAAGCCAACCCTAGTAAGAGTAGAATATTTCGTTTAGTAAGATCAGGATATCTATGGAAGTCCAAACAAGTTTCAAGCTGTGCTACAGCTCTTGTGATGAGATTTAAGAATATCTAAGGCCAGTCAAAAAATGTTGTGATGCGTCAGAGCCTTAGGCTCAAGAGGCCACGATTCTTTATGAAGAAGAATCCTGAGTGTTTGAATAAATCTGCTTGTGAAACTTTTTTGCTCTCCTTTTCTAGAGTTTCTCCACTTCACTTCGAGTTGATTGATTTTCTGTGACTCATTGTGATTGATGACTGCTTCAATTTTCTTCGGGACGAACACTTATTGAAGTCAATTCAATGGAGTCGTGGCGGAAATGCACGCTCGCAATGATTGCAGAAATCGTCGAACACTTTCTGGGCCCGCGCATTTGGGACTTTGAATATTGTCTCAAATCACAACAACTATATTTTCGGTTGTACTGCATCATTCGACCCCTGCAAAGAATTATCTTGAAGGAAGTGACGATGGCTATTTATCAATAATAATAATTTTGGAGGCGTAGGAAATCACGCACGCTCAGGAAATGCTGAGTACTGATTCAGTATTGACTTGAAATTGTTCTATTGCTGGTTAAATCTTTTTGACGATTAGAGGATGCATAAATGATATGATTCATTCATCAAAAATGATTCGAAAAACACGTTGGTGAGAGCTTCCAAGGTTTTGCCAACGTGTCTTGAAAGATAAGAGACGTGACTTCTTGTTCATCAAGATTTTTCAGCTCTCAAGAAAGAGCCGTACAAAGCTCAATGAGCCCAAGGACTGGCTGAAAATTGTTGCGGAGCGAGATAATTATCTGCCAAATAAATGAGAAATATCTTTGAGAAATCAAAATACTCATAGGTCAAGGAAGTTGTAGGCAAATTTCCTTGGAGACGCCCGGAGAGCTCGTAGAGGTTTCACGAGTGGATAATTCATGGGTATTTTCAAGACGTTTTTCGAATACTTTCTGAAAAACTAAAACTGATTGGATCAGCCTAAAGGTGACACAGTCTGGATTTGATATTTTTTAGGGGAATAGCGATAAAGATGGGTCTGTCTTGGCGAATCAAAATTGTTGAGCTCAAAAACTGAGAGAACAATCATATTTTGACATCTCGAAACAGAAGCGACGTGGACGTTTTCTTTCATGAATAGTCATCATAAAAAGTGCTGAAAAGGCCCACAAGTTAATTACTGGTGAACGTCGATCATCTATCTTTTTCAAGAATTACAGTCGGAATCACGATTGAAGTCGATTGATTTCGTGAAAACGCAATCCTACAAGCTCGATTTTAAATAATCGCTCTTCGTTCCCATTCCCCAAAACTGTGAGAAAATGCTCTTTGATACTAGTCCTACGAGTTCAAACAATAATCTAGAATAATCTAGGTGAGTCACTTTAGATACACCTTTTTCCGACTTTTTGCTAAGAATAAAAACATTGGTCTTGCTCGCATGCACTTCAATCTGAACTGATGCACACCAAAACCTTGTTGAGTTTCCTCTCAAACCACCCCCCCCCCAAATAAGTGTCAACATTTCCAAAGACGAGTCTCGAGTCAGAGGCAAGCTGATAGAAGTCCTATTTGACGATACAAAACAGGAATTTTCATCATTCAACCCGTAATGAGAAGGGTCAAGCGATCGTGAACGTGACCTCTATCTCGCTCAGAAGAGAAATGGCAACTCAAATGGGAGCTTCAGTCATAATTGTTCGAATCAAAATGCCCATCTTGAGACTCTTTAGAATCAGCTTGGCTGTATTAGGATATTTTTCAATGCTTCAGCGTCAGTAAATCCCGTCATAAGAATGTATGCTCCTCCATAGGAAATTATAGCACTTACATCTAATGAATTCTAATGAGGATAGATTGTTTTTGTCATCTAAACCCTTAGATATATTCGATAAAATGATGATGTGAACTTGAAATACAATGGAAATGTTCATGTAACATTAAACCATTCCCTCATACATCCATGCTGACAGCACTACAAATGAAGTTCTGAAAGTAACTCGAAAAATTCTCTTTCCGTCCATTACGTGAATGGATTTCCACAGCTCGCCTAACTATTGTTTATTCTTTCAATTCCATCAGCCCTTCTCACTCTTATTCATTCCTTTGCGATCTTATTCTTGTGTTCCTTCTTTCTGAAGTTTTTCAGTCCCCGATTGCGCAAAACCCCATCCTGATGAGGGACGTGGTCCCGCGGGATCGTGTCCCCGAGAGGGACGTGGTCCCGCGGGATCATGTCCCTGAGAGGTACGTGGTCACGTCTTTCTGATGGACGTGATCCCGCGGGACCACGTCCTTTTCATTTTTACACGTGTATGAATCCGATCAAAATCATGAATTCTCGAGGTCTAATCGTGAATGTGCCACCTTGTCCACAAAGGGGGTACCTTCCGTCATCATCAATCAACTATTTGCCGTGTTCCAGGAGTGCCTAGATACACCTGCTGGACTCTGAGACCGGTTATAGCGAGTCTTGGGGGTAATATTCCGTGCAAAGCCCTATGAATCCGATCAAAATCATGAATTCTCGAGGTCTAATCGTGAATCTGCCACCTTGTCCACAAAGGGGGTACCTTTCGACATCATCAATCAACTATTTGCCGTGTTCCAGGAGTGCCTAGATACACCTGCTGGACTCTGAGACCGGTTATAGCGAGTCTTGGGGTGATATTCCGTGCAAAGCCCTATGAATCCGATCAAAATCATGGATTCTCGAGGTCTAATCGTGAATGTGCCACCTTGTCCACAAAGGGGGTACCTTGCGACATCATCAATCAACTATTTGCCGTGTTCCAGGAGTGCCTAGATACACCTGCTGGACTCTGAGACCGGTTATAGCGAGTCTTGGGGTAATATTCCGTGCAAAGCCCTATGAATCCGATCAAAATCATGAATTCTCGAGGTCTAATCGTGAATGTGCCACCTTGTCCACAAAGGGGGTACCTTGCGACATCATCAATCAACTATTTGCCGTGTTCCAGGAGTGCCTAGATACACCTGCTGGACTCTGAGACCGGTTATAGCGAGTCTTGGGGTAATATTCCGTGCAGAGCCCTATGAATCCGATCAAAATCATGGATTCTCGAGGTCTAATCGTGAATGTGCCACCTTGTCCACAAAGGGGGTACCTTGCGACATCATCAATCAACTATTTGCCGTGTTCCAGGAGTACCTAGATACACCTGCTGGACTCTGAGACCGGTTATAGCGAGTCTTGGGGTAATATTCCGTGCAAAGCCCTATGAATCCGATCAAAATCATGGATTCTCGAGGTCTAATCGTGAATGTGCCACCTTGTCCACAAAGGGGGTACCTTTCGACATCATCAATCAACTATTTGCCGTGTTCCAGGAGTGCCTAGATACACCTGCTGGACTCTGAGACCGGTTATAGCGAGTCTTGGGGCAATATTCCGTGCAAAGCCCTATGAATCCGATCAAAATCATGAATTCTCGAGGTCTAATCGTGAATGTGCCACCTTGTCCACAAAGGGGGTACCTTTCGACATCATCAATCAACTATTTGCCGTGTTCCAGGAGTGCCTAGATACACCTGCTGGACTCTGAGACCGGTTATAGCGAGTCTTGGGGTCATATTCCGTGCAAAGCCCTATGAATCCGATCAAAATCATGAATTCTCGAGGTCTAATCGTGAATGTGCCACCATTCGGTAAATATAATGAATCTTTATGGGTTAGTCGACAGGTAAAAAGTCTAAAGCGGGGGATAGTAGCACCGAGACCGTTAGTAACATTATAAAGAACAGGAAAGCTCTCCTCCAAGAAAAGCTCTATCCGGTGCTTGGAGTGATGATTGAGTCTCCCAAAAATGGTTATGAGAACACTAGCGATCGCAACACTGCTAGGAAATTTTTCGAAAAACATGCGGAAATCGCCAAAATCACAGGTGAGTTTATAGATATATTGATGTCAGAATATAATAAGCATCCTCGACCTTGACTTTATTAAGCGGCATTACCCATGATCGAGTATTCAATGAGGCTTTGGTTCTCATTCTAGTGACTCCATAGTTGCCCCCGTACCTCACTTGAAAGTAGCATCTTACACACTGTAATCCAGTCAGGGAACTAAAATCCGAATTATGAAATATGATGGTCTTTCCTTACTCTGTGTCGGACTGCGGTTCTATTAGTGATTGATCTAGTCTCGAATCTCTCATTTGATATCCACGGAGTGAACCTTTATTATTATTGATTTATTGAACCCATAGGGTTATAAATTTACAAAAATCTCTATCATCACATCTTTTTCCTAAATTCCGCTACTAATTTGATGATACACGGTATTACTTTCAACCACTTTTAAGTTTCGAATTTCTTGAATGTAACACTTCCTCCCTCTCACACATTATATTCCTTCTCGGTGTTGCTCTGCCTCAAGTTAGTTCCCCTCTAAGTCCGTCCCTGCTTGCCTGGATATCTTTCTTCTTGAATCCTCTTTCCTTTTCGTCCCATCTCCATACTTCTCCATCGATAATTATCTTTCCATAGCCTACTTTGACTTCCTTTCCTAGCTTCAATTCTTCTCTCCGTATTTCTCTTGCTTCGTATCTTATTCTCCTTTCCTCGAATGTCAGGTCATGTTCTATGTATATTTTGGACCCTTTGAGTAAATGTTTTTTGCACATTATGTTCTCTTTTGTATCTCTACTTTTACATGCTAGTCTCACTTTGTTTGTTGTGCCTCTCATGTTCTCCACATATATATCTTTTACTTCGATTTTCAAATTTTCTCTCATCCACTCACAAAGGTTTTCTTCGTTCACCACTTTCAAGTTTAACCCGGATATCACTATATTATTTCTTTTGCCTTCCCTCTCGGTTCTTTCCACTCTTTTACTCAGGATTTCGAACTCTTCTCCTCTCCAATCAGAGTACTCCTCTTCCCTTGTCATCTCTTGCACCACTTTTCCATCCCTTGTCGAGTTTGAGCTCATTTTACTTTTTTCTAGGTTGCACCTTTGAGTCCCTTTAGTATTTTCTGTTTTTTCCTTCAATTCTGACTCATAAACGTCTCTCTTTCTTGTTGCATCTTCTTCTTCCCATCTGCTTTCCTCCTTGAGCTTTCCTACTCTCTCTTTATATTCCTCTAACTCTTTTTGAACTCTTTCCAGCTCATTCCCCAGGTTTTTGGTATTCCTTTCCATATCTATCATCCTATGTGTGAAGTCTATTTTTAGCATCTCGTACTCTTTCATTCTTCTCATCAATCCGCGCATCAACTTCTCTTTTCCTCCACCTTTTTCCGCCGGTTTCTTGGCTCTGTTCATTTGTCTGCTCCTTAGTGCTTTCTTCGGCGAGTATGTTATCCTTGTTGGTTTCTCGGCTCTCTTCATTCTCGGTGTGCTGTCTCTGACGTCATCTTTTTCTCCCTGTGCTTTGAAATTTCCTTCTCTGTGTTGTCCTTGCACCTTCTTTCCCTCTTCCCTCTCTTTGAGCTCCAATTTCCTCCGCCTTTCCATCTCTTCTATCTTTTTCATTACATTCTGCAAAGATTTTGACATTGATTCGAAGTCTCCGTGTATGTACTCTTTCAGTTCCTCCATCTTCTGTGTTGAATCAGCCATAGCTCTTTCCTGGTTTCAAATTTTCGCGCTACTTCCCACTTTCTATCCTTCCCTCTCTTCCTCTCTGGTGCGCATGCGCAATTGTCCTCTCGTCTTTGCAGGTCTCCTTGCTCCTGGTGGTGCTTTCTAACCTTCAAAATACTCCTTATTTCCTTTCAATTCTTTCTTCACTTTGCCTTTTCTGATCTTCGCACTTTATATCTCACTCTATTTTTCACTATCTCGTCTAATTTTTCTTTCACCTTTCTATACGTGCAAATCTATCTTATCTTGTCCACAAAGCACTTGTTTCGCACCTCTATTTTCTACGTCTAGCCACACCGGCGGCCATTTTTTCCCTCCTCGAGTGAACCTTTATTTCATTGCTATATTTTTCGTAGGTTTGCACAGCAATTCATATCACATCTGACCTAAACTTTATGAATATTCCATCGAAATCATGGATATAGATGGCTTCGAGCGAGATGTTGACGTTCAAACTTAGAAAATAGATATTTTTTAGGACGAACTATCTCACAATGATCGGAATAGCTGGTTGTCATTGTCTCTGTGAACTCGTGGCTGGCTCTTTAGTGTCCAAATTCTGTTAGTATCCCTTTCCATGCAACATCGCTTACCTAACAGTTGTTATCGTACCACGGGATTCAGAATATTCCCCACGAATCCTTTCCGTGCCGGAATAATCTTATAACTTTTTATAACTGGAATATTTTTAGCATCGATTCTCTGGATGTCCATTTTCGTTCACGAAGTCTTGAGTACTGCATTGTTGTAAGGTCAAGGCTTCCCTAATTCCATTGGGACAGAAAAATATAAGGGTGATTCCAGTCAGCAAAGATTTCTGCACAGGTGCTGCGATATAATTTTCTGATGAATGACTTCAAATCTAGTTTCTTTTATTAACTCTTCTGCCTTGTACGATATCAATATCATGTACATACTGTATGGAGCCAAATCAAATCGAACATACCTGGTGATGGCGAGAGGACGTAGTCCACAGGCCACATAGCGCGAAGAAGAAGACAAATCAAATCGAGATCACGAAAGATATGAGTATAACGTCAGTGCTCAGTTATAATCCATGAAATTATGTAACTGTGATACCGTGACGTATCATTGCTTTAATCTCTTGGCATGGATATATCGAAATGACCACAAGCCCAATGTAATCCTATAGATTGATTCGTCACGAATCAATCGTGATGATACTTGGAGTTATTCCAGTATGTTAGAGTTACGTTTGCGTGGAATACATCTCCTGAAATTTATTACAGGCTTTGATCCAGTGTTGCTTGAGCTCTTTACAACGATCCTGCAAGCTTTATCTTGTTCTTTTGAGATCGACCCTCTGAAATTTAAAGATCTGTGCATGAGGGCAACGATACGATACTGTCAAAACTACTCATGGTACAAGCTTCCACCATCAATACATGCTATTTTGATGCATGCATGGAAAATGATGCAGTTCCACCATATTCCTATGGGAGTGTTATCCGAAGAGGCTCTTGAGACGACTCATAAAGTCATCAAGTCCACCAGACTGAATCATACGAGGAAATTTTCCAGGTATGTACTTTTCATTTTGCCGAGATGTGGTAATTTTTTTGGGCAATAGTTGAATCAAGATTTCGTTTCAATATTCACGCAATCGTTTAGATGGGATACCGAGATGCATAAGGGGTACAATTCGTGTAAAAATGTACATTCTTCCAACGAATGAATCGATAAATGCTCAATCTTGAATGTGGATGAGATGTGAGCTTCACTCTTTTTCAAGTCGAAGCTCGGGATTCATGGCTAATTTCCCATAGTGTACTCATTCACCCTTAATTATTACTGTTACCTTTCGAACTCACAGGCAATATACCGATGCATGACGATAATGAAAGCCAGACTCTTGGCTATCAATGGATTTGTACACAAATAATACATGTGAATAAATATCAGCTGAATGGAAGAAAAATTCCACTGAAAATATTGCTCGTGGAGTTATGCCTATCTCTAACTAGACTATGTATGATGTGTAATATCAAGGCGTTAATGAACTCTCGCATTATTTTCCAGGGAAGCGACCAATGAGGACCTATTCCATCGACTGTTCTTGTTGTCAGATCCTATCCTGTCTCGGACTCGCAAAATCAGGGAGAAGAGAGTAAATCTACTATCGCCTGAGTTGAGGAAGTTGATCGTTGTCAACAGTGAGGATGATGGTTAGAATACTATCTAGTTGTATTGTGCTTGATGTATTCGAGTTGGCGGAATGAAAATAATTGCTCGTTACCTTTTGGAGAATTAGTGGGAGATTCTACGATTCTTTCGGTTACTGTTGTGAATCAAGAACAGGCTGTGTTTTTTATAGGATAACTTTCGTTTGATTTTGTGGTTATTTTCGGTTTCTAGTCTAGATTCCCGATGGTGCTCAAGTCTGTCACATGAACCTTGTTTCCAATGCCTTACTATTTCAGTATTGTACCTGTTGGTTACGGACTTGGGCATGTTGCAGATGTTGCTTTAACTAACCATGAATGTATCCTAAATTCGTGATCATCTATAGAATCATGAATACCTGTATGTTAAAATTTTGCTGGACGAATGAATATTCGTGTGAGAGGAAAATCTATGGTGATCTTTTTTTTGTGAACCCAACTGAAAATTGCGAGATCCGCGCCAGTAAGTTGGGAAGTATTTCAATTTGGGTAATGAGGAGTGAAATTTGATGTGATAAGTGATGGGAATAGAAGACCCTGAACTATCCCTACACCCTTGGTCCCCTGTTTTGCTATGGAACCAACTGATTTCCCTGTGATCTGCAGTGAAAGCAAGGTCGCGGATTGGGTCATTCGGTTTTAACTCAATGAACATCCGAGCACCAACGTTTCTCATTCTTAATTCGAGGATTGGGTCGGTCGATTTGATTATTATCAACCTCATTAAGCATGAAGTATTCTTTTGATCCACTCCCACATCCTTCATTTTACATAAGAGAGATTGGAGAAGGGACAAGTGTGTGAAATTTCGGTCTAGTGAGTGCTACGGAAAGGAAGTCCCAAGATAGATTTCATGGTTCTCATCGGATTTGCCGGGCTGTACATTGACTCTGGCCCCAGAACCCTCAGAGTCCAGCAGGTGTATCTAGGCACTCCTGGAACACGGCAAATAGTTGATTGATGATGTCGCAAGGTACCCCCTTTGTGGACAAGGTGGCACATTCACGATTAGACCTCGAGAATTCATGATTTTGATCGGATTCATAGGGCTTTGCATGGAATATTACCCCAAGACTCGCTATAACCGGTCTCAGAGTCCAGCAGGTGTATCTAGGCACTCCTGTAACACGGCAAATAGTTGATTGATGATGTCGCAAGGTACCCCCTTTGTGGACAAGGTGGCACATTCACAATTAGACCTTGAGAATTCATGATTTTGATCGGATTCATAAGGCTTTGCACGGAATATGATCCCGAGACTCGCTATAACCGGTCTCAGAGTCCAGCAGGTTTATCTAGGCACTCCTGGAACATGGCAAATAGTTGGTTGATGATGTCGGAAGGTACCCCCTTTGTGGACAAGGTGGCACATTCACGATTAGACCTCAAGAATTCATGATTTTGATCGGATTCATAGGGCTTTGCACGGAATATGACCCCAAGACTCGTTATAACTGGTCTCAGAGTCCAGCAAGTGTATCTACGCACTTGAAGAACACGGCAAATAGTTGGTTGATGATGGAGAAAGGTAACCCCATTTTCGACAAGGTGGCACATTCACGATTAGACCTCGAGAATTCTTGAATTACCCATTTTTCTCTGATTTTTCAGTTTTTCCTCTATTCTCTCTCCCTAGATCACCTTCAAGAACCTTTTTTCCAAATTTCCAAAGTACATATTCCGACGTAAAATTTCCCGCTCTTTCGATTGCCGTAGTCCAAATTCCAAAATATCCACTAAAAGCCATCCAAAATGGCAAAAAACACCAAAAAGTTCGGTTTCACGAAAAATCGGTCATATCATCCGATTTGTATAAAAAAATGCAACAACTTTTGTTCCCATAAAAATTTTTGTAAAATGCTCCCTCATCAAGTTAAACCACTAAAACTGCGTTTTTTCCGCGATTTTCGCGTTTTTATGCTTGCCGTTAGCGTATGAATCTCGGAGGCTCCAATTGGGAAAAAGATTCATAATCTACGTGAAAAAACCTACAATTCCTCTTTTCGCAAATTTCCAAATTCGCTTGTTTTCAGGGTGAGAATAATTGTGTCGCAAATCGGGTTTTCATCAACTGTGTGCGCTGCAAGTAGGTTCATCGACCTGCGAGTCGTGACATGAAGTACTTATAGCAATAAATCGTGTGTTTCGTATTTTCAGACAAAAATCACGGGTATTCATTCGATTGATATGAGATTACATGAAAGTGTCCGCAGCATATGATTTTCGCGATTCACAGGTGCTTCCAATTTTCCTCACCGTCCCACCCTTCGTGGCGCGGGGTACCTGGCCCTAACCTGATCCGGCCTAAAATAAGTGAGGTGACGAAGGAGGGTTCAGTTTTTCAGGTAAATATCCCCTTGCAAAAATCCTCCCCGTTACACCGAGATTAATTTTCGACTTCGCTTCCACAAATCTGATTCTATCCCATCATTCTTACAGATGGGAACAAACCTCTGTTGTTGATGAGATCATTATGTATACTTTCATCAACAATTTTGAGGCTAGTATTCCCTCTTGATAAAATAGTGACGATAGTTCCAAAATTATATGGGTTCTGTATGTGGATTCACTATGTATTTTGGTACTCTTTTTCCATACCGTTAATTTGTTCCTGAAGATTGTTGAGCTGGAACCAAATCATATAATATTTCCTCCCCCTTTCGTCCAAATCCACCATGGGAGAGTATATCATTAATTTTTGGTCTGATCACTCCTTCCACTAAGATGATTGCTTAATTCAATCTTGAGAAGGATCTGTTCATGATGATACATGTATGAGTGATGTGACGTGAGTCTTATTCAAATTACACACATACATTCCGCATAGAATTGTATTTTCCTACTTCACCTTACTATGTATGTAATATGAATAGGTGTACACTTCTTCTAATTTCTGTGAGATGTCCATCCATGAGATTACTCCATCATTCAGATATTTCACTGGACCAAGAAATCCACAAATTCTTACATACCTGATTAATCAGTTGGCTTTTTGGCTGATTCTAATCGCTCAATAACATGATTGGTCACTCGATTGATCAGGTAGTTCATTCAAAAAATGAATCAGCTAATCCTTTCGGAATTTTGCGTGGTTCCTGACCTTCTCTAGCGGGAGGTTATCGCTAAGAATCTCATGGTATCTAATGTATATGGGCCGTTTCGGAGCATTTCACTGTATGCCTGCACCAGGGAGATCTAGAAAAACCTTCGAGAAAATCTTCTCGGTTGGTACTATGTTTTATGGTACGGGATAATGTTTTTCGTACTTTTTCAAAGGCCTTCATGGGTTTAGGCCCCTTTTCAGCCTATTTTCAGAAAACTATAGCTCCCTATTATACTAAACCTCTTGCAAGCGTACTTCGGCGTATTATCATCGTTAACACTAGTACATTCGAGGCAAAAATTTTCCGAGGTCGATTCTCCAGCCTACAAATTTCTGGGAGCTATTTGCTGAGAGCAGATTTTAGCGATTTTTGTGCTTGCTTCGAATTGATCTAGCTTCTCCTAGATATGCAATAACCGACTTTCACCAGCGGTTATTTTGAAGGTCTTGGAACGACCTACGATTTGACCACTGGTGAAAGTCGATTACTGTACCTTTCATCGAAGTTACAGTCAACACAAGTTGGGTAGTTTTGTGGGAATCCCAAACTTTGAGCTCACTCAAAAATAATCGTTATCTCGTTCGACCACGAACCTGTGCAAATATGTTCTTTGATACCAATACTATCAATCAGAATAATAATCTGGGTGGGCCATCCTATTCTCGATTTCATTCAGCCAATTGGAAGCATCCTTTTCCGACTTTCGGCTGAAAATGACTTGACAGGTACGGCTCGCATATGCTTCCATTGGAAACAATGTGCACTAATTCGTGTGGAATTACTGCCTGATCAACCTCCAAATATAGGTAAAAATTCCCGAGGGTGAGCCTAAAGCAGGAAGTGAACTGTGTAATGTATTCACACCAGCTGCTTGAGCTGTGCACATGTGTATGTAAGTGTGCATCCCTGCATAGTGCTGCCACCACCGCAGCCCATATGTAAGCGCGGCTTGAGAGAGCAGAACGTACTATACCACCGTATAAGTAAGACCCCTTATCCTATAGTCTTGTACTCCAAAGTTGTGGTTACAAATAAATAGTTATATAGTGAAACTGCGTGCTATCATCATTTAGTACACAACAATTGTCGACGAGGATAAAAAGTAACAAAAAGTGAGTACTTATAGCGTGAGAAAAGTTCTCCAAGAGCCGGCCGGAAAAGACAAAGGTTGATATATGACCCGACCGCGTGCTCCACGCTAAGAGGAGAGGGGATCTGAAGAAAGCAAATGTCATCTGGACCGTCATCATTAGAATCGTTAGAAAAACCAGGTGATCTCGAAAATACTATTGTTGACCTCGACGACTCTTCTAATCGAGTAATTAACGAAGAACAATCAACCGCCTCGACACGTGCAGCGGCCGTAGCAAGTGCGAGTGCGGGTGAGACAGACAATAAGGAGAGCGCGAGCGAGATAGAAGGTGCAGAAAGAGTGAACCAGGAAACAGCAAACAGTACCAACATGGCGGCCAAAGCATATATAGGACACATGAATGAATTTGACTCATCAACTGACGACTGGTCCTCGTGGCAGGAGAGACTAGAGCAGTACTTCGAGGTGAATGAGATAACCGAGAAGAGAGTAGCGTTTCTTCTATTGCTGATAGGCAGCAAGGGAAACGCGTTGATGAAAGAGTTATGTGTTCCAGATGAACCAAAGAAATTGGATCACAAAACGCTAACAGGAAGAATGTCAGAACATCTTGAGCCAAATCGAAATTCATTCGGCGAACGATATAAGTTCAAACACTGCCGACAAGAGAAAGGAGAAACAGTGGAAGCCTTCATTGCAAAATTGTAAAAAGAAGCCATGCACTGCAAATTTGGACAGAACATCAAAGAAAATCTTCGTGACCAACTGGTCTACGGTATTGCGGATAAAGTTACAAGAACGAAATTCTTATCACAAGCTGATAAACTAACATACGACGAAGCAGTTCAAATCGCACTTGCTCAAGAGACTGCCAACAGAAATGCAGATTCGATGGAAGAAACAGCAACACAGCCGACGCCAGTCAACGCGATCAACAATCATCGCAGCAAAAACTCAACGTTCAACAAGGAGAGTGGTAAGGATCGGTGTAACTGTTGCGGTTATACCAATCATAAATCAGGAGACTGTCGTTATAAGGATTATGCGTGTAGAATGTGCAACAAACAGGGTCATATGCAATGGGTCTGCAGGAGTAAAGGTGAGCAAAAAAGTGATGAAAATGAGAAAAAAGGCAATAACAGTAGAAATGGCAATGGCGATCGTAAACGTTCAAATCACTCTGATAGGCAAAATTATGTAGATGATGTAGAATCAGATGAGGAGGATTTGAGCGGAGAATTTGAAAATCTCCATTTTGTTGAAGAAGTGAAAAAAGTCAATTCATTGAACGCGGTTAAACCGGTTTATTTGAAAGTCAGAGTCCAAGACTCGTTAATAGATTTTGAGGTTGACACTGGATCACCCATTACAGCAATTTCTCTCGACTATTTTCGAAGCAAAAGAGAGTTACGTAGTTTGAAAATAGTAAAAACGGGAAGACAGTTCACGAGTTACACAGATGCTCGAATGATTCCAGTCCGGAAAGTAAATGTAACTGCGAAATGTCTTGGTAAGATGAGGAAATTAGAACTTTTCATTATGCCAGGAAAAGGTTTACCTCTTATTGGAAGAGAGTGGTCAGAGAGTTTCGAAATTTTGGACGAATTTCAAAGGACAATTGATTCAATCAATGAAAGAATAAATGCAGTTAACAGTCAGCAAAAAGGTAGTAATTATCCAAAAATTATGGAAAAGTATGAAGAAGTTTTTAGTGACAAGCCAGGGAAATATACCCGGAGAAAGATAAAATTAAAATTGAGAAGCGATGCCAAACCAGTTTTTTTCAAACCTCGACCAGTGCCCTATGCACTGAAACCAAAAATCGAAAGAAAAATAGATAGACTAGTGGGAATAGAGTCATTGATACCAGTAAAATTTAGTGAGTGAGGTACTCCCATTGTGCCAATTTTGAAAGATGATGGAGAAGTCAGAATATGTGGGGATTTTAAAGTCACTGTCAACCCCCAGCTGATAAGGAATAGACATCCAATCCCTAGAGTCGAAGACTTGATGGCATCAATTCAACGGGGAAAAGTGTTTACAAAATTAGATTTGCTCCACGCATATCAACAATTTCCAATAGATGAGGATTCGCAGGGGTGCCTAACACTTTCCACTCACAAAGGATTATTTAAAGTAGCAGTCTTATTTGATGGAATAGCATCAGCTCCTGGAGAATTTCAAGGTGAAATAGAGTCAATTTTGAGAGGCATAGAAGGTGTCCTCATATTTTTTGATGATATATTCGTTTTTGGTGAAACAGTTGAGGAACATGACATCGCTCTCGAGGAAGTCTTAAAAAGATTCCAAGAATGTGGGCTAACTTTGAAGAAAAAGAAGTGTAAGTTTGCAGAATATAAAATAGATTTTTTAGGTTATACAATAGATGCAGAAGGTTCACATGTATGCAATAAGAAAATTGATGCAATTACAAAAGTAGAGGCTCCAAAGAATGTTAAAGGATTACAAATTTTTTTGGGAATGATCAACTATTATTCAAAATTTATTAAAAACTTTGCCTTCATAATGAGTCCACTTTACAAACTGTTGAGGAAGGATTCAATATGGAAATGGACTAATGAATGTGAAAAGGCATTCAAAAATGCTAAAGAGGCTTTAGTTCCACATGAGGTTTTAGTACATTATGACACAAAATTGCCAGTAAAAATTACTTGTGATGCTTCACCATTTGGGATTGGAGCAGTCATTTCACATATTATGCCAGATAAAAGTGTCCGACCTATTGCGTTTGCTTCAAGAACACTCAAAGTAGCAGAGAGATCATACTCTCAATTGGATAAAGAAGCCCTGAGTTTAATTTTTGGAGTGAAAACTTTCCATCAATTCATTTATGGCAGACATTTCATTTTAGAAACAGACCACAAACCTCTAATTTATATCTTTGGAGATAAGAAAGGTCTCCCCTCAATGGCAGCTAATAGAGTTCAGCGTTGGGGTGTATTTTTAAGTGGATATGATTATGAAATTAATCATATCAAAGGCTCAACCAATACAAGTGCAGATTTTTTATCTAGATTTCCCATGGAGAATGTTAATAATTTTGTTGAAAAATACACATATCTAAATTATGTGTCAGAAAATGTAAATACCTTGTCAATAGAACTTGTTAAACAAGAAACAGACAAAGATCCAATTCTAAGTTCGATCAAAAATTTCATGAAAAATGGTTGGCCCAAACAAGTTCCAGATATATTATTACCTTTCAAGAGACGTGAAAGAGAATTGACACTTGAAAATGATTGTATAATGTGGGGTCACAGATTAGTAATTCCAGTAACATTACAAAATGATCTTTTGAAAGAACTACAAATTGCTCATATGGGAGTTGTGAAAATGAAAGCACTTGCTGGCTCATACGTTTGGTGGCCAAAATTGGATGATCAAATAGAAAATCATTGCAAATCATGTAACTTATGTCTTACACATGCAAGCAATCCACCAAGATCTTCAGTGAATGTATGGAGTTGGCCCGAGGGACCTAACAGCAGATTACATGCTGACTTTTGTAATCCCATGGCTCGCATACGCTTCCATCTGATCTAATATGGACCAACCCATATGAAATTACTCCGTAAAGTACCCTCAAATATGTGTGAAAACTTTGAGATGCGAGCCTCGAGCCAGATGCGAGCCATAGGTTCCATTCTACGAGTCGAGGATGGGCCATATTTTGCCCGTCTGGGCGCAGTTGAGCGTAAGAGAGATCTCACTCATTCTCGCTCACAAATCAAATAAGTGGCTGGAGGAAGGATACAAATATATTTTTCTGACCCAAAATGACCATCTGAATACGATTACATGGTCAATTTGGCTCTGAATCATCATCTGGACTTACTCCATTCAAAAATATGGAACTCAAGTGTTTCCTAGTCTGAGACTGACAACATTCCAGAGCCAAACTGATAATGGGATCCTGTTTAGATAGTCATTTTGAATGGGAAAAACATTCTCGGATCCCCATTCCAGCTGCTTTGTCTCATTTGTGAGCCAGAATGAGTGAGATCTCTCTCACGCTCAATTGCGCCCAGATGGACGAAATATGGCCTACCTTTGACTCGTTGAATGAAACCTGTAGCTCGCATCTCGCTTGAGGCACGCATCTGAAAGGATTCACACATATTTGGAGGTACTTCGGGGTAAAATTCCACATGAATTGGTGCGCATTAGATCAGATGGAAACATATGCGAGGCATACTCGTGAGGTCATTCTCAGCAAAAAGTCAAAAAAGGTGTTTTAGAATAGCTCAATGAAATCGAGAATCGAATATCCCACCTATTATTGTTTTAATCGATAGTATTTGTATCTAATGCATATTTGCACAGGTTTGGGGTCGGAGAGAAGACAACGATTGTTTTAAATTGAGCTCAGAGTTTGGCATTATCACGAATTCGCTCAACTTGTAACGACTGCAACTCCTATAAGAAGTACAGTAATTGACTTTCACCAGTGGTCAAATCGTAGGTTTCTTCAAGACTATCAAAATGACCACTGATAAAAGTCGATAATCACATACCTAGTAGGAGCTGGATCACTTCGAAGCAAGCCCAAAAATCACTAAAATCTGCTCTCAGCAAATAGCTCCCAGGAGATGCTAAGCTGGATAATCCACCTCGGGAAATTCTTTCCTCAAAAGAACTAGTCTTACGGAGGAAGATGCGCTGAAGTACGCTCGGGAAGGTTGAGTATGAGAGACTATAATTTTCTAAAAATGGGATGGAAAAGGGCTTGAAATGGACCTTTTAGTCGGACTATTTCTCTCTATATATCCCACATTTAACATAGAACGAACCGAAAAAAATTTCTTTGAGATTTTTCTAGACCCTACTGGTGCGGGTATTCGGTGAAATGCTCCGAAATGGACCATATATCCTCAACCTCCCAATTCGTATCCCACAGTATCCCCGAGTATCTCATAGTATCTCGGAGGATTGTTCAGTATCCCATGGTATCTCATGCGTATATTCCCCAGATCATGGCGCTCATTGCTCAGTATTCCAGGGTATCTCGTGGAATCTCGGAGTAATGCTCAGTTTCTCTCGGTATCTCGTGCGCATATCCCTCATCAATGAACGCGTATCGTATAGTATCCCGCAGTATCCTAAAGTATCTCGCAGTATCTTATAGCATCTCATGAGTACACCCCTCATCAAGATCGCGTATTGTATAGTATCTCGCAGTATCGTATAGTGTCTCATGCGTATATCCCTCATCAATGAACCCGTATCGAATAGTATTCCGCCGCGTGAAAACGAATGAGTCTTCCATGAATAACTCGTTAACCGAGTCCAATATTTGTTTCATCATGTGGAGTCTTTCCATAATGACTCGTGGACCGGATGGTTCATTTGAACGAGTCGTTTCAACAACCGCACATGATGAAACGAATATTCGACCTATTCAATGACTCTTTCACGACTCAAATATACAACTCATTGATTTTCACGCGGGCCATCGTATCTCGCAGTATTGTATAGTATCTCATGAGTATACCCCTTATAAATGAACGCAGTTCGAATAGTATCATGTAGTATCTTATAGTATCTCACAGTATCATATAGCATCGCATAAGTATACCCCACATCAATGAACGCGTATAGTATAGTGTCGCCCAGTATGCTATAGTATCTCGCAGTGTCGTATAGTATTTCATGACTATACTTCACATCAATTAACGCGTATCGTATAGTGTCCCGCAGTATCTCATAATATCTCGCAGTAACGTATAGTGTCTCATGCGTATATCCCTCTCGATGAACACGTATCGTATAGTATCCCGCAGTATCCCATGATATCTCGCAGTATCGTATGGTGTCTCATGCGTATATCTCTCTCAATAAACGCGTATCGTATAGTATCTCGCAATATCCCGTAGTATCTCATGCGTAAGCCCTCCATGATTGAACGCGTATCGTATAGTGTCCCGCAGTGGTCCTTCGGGTGTCGCAGTATCGTATAGTATCTCATGCGTATATCCCTCATTATGGAATGCGTATCGTACAGTTTCTTGTAATATGTCACAGTATCTCATGGGTTCCCAGAGGGTATCCAATTTTGCCTGAGGTGAGTATCACTTAGTATCTCGTAGGATCTCATGCGGATATATTTCTGCAGAGAAGTATCGCACGGTATCCCAAAGTGTCTCTGGGTATCGTAGAGTATCCCTCAGCATCGCAAGGTGTATTCAATTCGCTTGAAGAATGGTACGTCATGGTATCTCATGAGTATCTATTGAGATCCAGGAAACGGGTATCGTATAGTATCTCATGAGTATCAAGGTGGAAAAATGGTTCGATATCCCATGGTATATCATGGTATCTCATACGTATCCAACGAAGGGTATCTCATGGTATCTCATAGTATGCGTCGGAATCACATTGCAAATATCGTGGTGGTTCTCCATGCGTTCCCCATGGTATCTCACTCAATAAGATACTATGGGGTACTCACGAGAAATTTTTACCAAGAAGGTGATGTCTGCAGTATGTTATGCATTGAGATATGATACCAATAGAGCAGGCATGCGCATCTTCTCTGCGAGCGAGAAATACTGCCCCTTCCTTCTTTCCGCTCCCCACTACTATCCTTACACCGACCCAGGGTGTCAAGCGTAGTAGAGTCCCTCCCCTCAAGCCCCTCCAGTCAAGTGCAAAGAGCGTCGCGGCTCGCGGCGGAGGAGCCCCTCCCCTGCGACGCCGCGGCGCGCTCTACACATGACTGGAGGGGCTTGAGGGGAAGGACTCTATCACGCTTGACACCCCTGCACCGACTTCCCATTCGAGTGAGAGAGAGAGCAACAGGACTGTCTGTTCCTTTCTCTCGACCGCAGCCACTTACAGTGGCTCCTATACTATGCCTTCTCTATGGTATTGTATATGTATAGTGCTATGGGATGAGAGCTCTCTCTTTACCTTACTGAACCTACTATCCGAACATGGACTCCTGATAGTCAGCGGCAGCCGACTTTGTTATTCGAGCTGTATATTTGCAATAATTAGGGAATGCATTTTATACGTTGACTCAAGGATTATACTCAAACATATATATTGAATGTTCATATGAATGCAAAAATATCATGAATGATTGATGTTCCAATGCATGTACTTATACTGGAAAACCTGGAACATGAGATCTGCATTTCTTCACGTGAATGATTTGAAATTCCGTCATTCTACATTTTTCTGAATCAATTATTTGAGATGGTAAATTGGATGAGATTGTAAGGATGAAACTTGATTATTATGAATTGAATTTTAATGGAATAGTTCCTCTAAAATGTACATATCAACAATACATACTTGAATTCGCCATAATATTGGAATTTGAAGACATTTTCCATCGAGATACAGCTTTTCAAGATTTTATGGATCATTTTCAACATATATCCAATATATTTATATTCCATTCCTATAACGTAACATCAAGACTGAACTACACCTATTTTGAACATATATGTATACTAAATATTCACACAATTGCGAAATATTATCAAATATTAATATCTTGGAATCCGTGCATACACCTGTACCCATTTTAGAACATTGGAGTGTGACGTGATGAGTCTCGGGCCCCTTGCCCGCGCCTCACCCTGTCCCATGACGGTTCACCGGCGACGGCTCCGCAGACCGCGGAACACCCGTGCGCTGCTCGCTGTCCGTCGCAGGTGCAGCGACAGCGTTTCTGACGGCGCATCGCGCCTTCCCCCTGAGGTACTACTTTGCGGTGTGACCCGTCGTCGTGGACGACCAGCACCGCAGCGGGCAGACCGCTCTGACCAACCTTAACACTCACTTCACTCTCTCTTGAGCCCTCAAATTATCTTTCTTATGAAAAGTCCATCTATTACATATTTATTCGTTTTCCTTCCGGAAACCCATTACCCACGTTACATCTCTTCAGGTGCTAGGTGGGGTGGTTTCCACGAAAATTTTTTTTCCCCCTAGTTTGGGAAAGAGTGAAAACTCCGTTCTTTTTGAAAGTTTGCTGTTGCTGAATATTTGCGAGGGTGTTGTAACTAATTGGACTTCAGAAGATGAAGAGCTCGAGACAAACAGCCAGCAGCAGACATCAGCAACCTGCCACGACTGGCTACTCATCAGCGGGAGATACCCAGCCAACGAGCTGATTGAAACCCCAAAAAGCAAGGAAGATGACTAACCGGGTGATCTTTACCAACTTTAGCCCAAGGATTGACTGTTTAAGAAGTGAAGAAACGAGCAACCACCATCAATCTACTCATCGCATCAGCACAGAGCAGCGAGGCATTAAGTGAAGTACTGTCATCAATTCCAAGCACGAAATGTGTAAATTTTGCATTCAAAGCGAGCCAAATCAGATAATGATTCTATGTTGCCGTAGCAAAAATATTCTGAATTAATGATGAGGCTTGAAATCGTACAGAGCGATCTCGTGTATTGAACGAATTTGATTGACAGAAATAATGATATGATGTGCAGTATGCTCATTCTCAATTTGTTGAAAAGAAACAACGTGCTCAATTTAGTGTGTCAATTAAAGACTATCTGTTAATATGATTGACTATATGTATGTCAATGTGAATCACGTGAAGTCACTATTGATGGCACAGGACTGATGAGAGTTACTCCGCTGTGATTATATTCACATAAAATTACTGGAAGTGAGGAATTATTGACATACGAAGGACGTTCAGTCTCATAAATTGCTGAGAGAATTGAAAATCGAATTACAATACCACATGCTAGTTGAGTAGAATTAGTTGAGAGTACAAAAAGGTCAAACTTTCGCCCGAAAATAATAAGA
This sequence comes from Eretmocerus hayati, assembly GCA_029851415.1. Lineage (NCBI taxonomy): Eukaryota > Metazoa > Arthropoda > Insecta > Hymenoptera > Aphelinidae > Eretmocerus > Eretmocerus hayati. The sequence continues at coordinate 50,215,684 of CM056744.1, forward strand.
GAAATGGAAGGAATCGAAAAATACTGCGCTTGGTATTGCAGCCAAGCTATAGATTTCGATGGCTCGTACGAGCAGGTATCTTTATTCCATCCCAACGTTCGCCAAATCGCAGAAGATTGTGGATGGAGGAACCATCGAACTGTGCTACGAGCAATATCAAATAATTCAAAAGGTAGAGCAGAATACTCTTTAAACCGATCATGATGGAGTACCCTACAGTACATGCATTCTTGATGGATATTTGCTTCAAATTTGAATCGCTGCCAGCTTTTGACGATTGCTTATATCGATTGAAAAATTTACGTAGATACCCACGAGAATCGCTCTCTGACTTCGAGAGGAAATTGGATGAATTTCATCACTTGGCGCAATATAATCCTATTATCGAGAGATTTGGAAACCCCGCAGAGGAAAAATCATCCAACAGTGGAATCGATCACATTACAATCAACGAATATTTGGAAAATATGCGACTACATTCGGCATGGCTAGTTCAAATACGTTGCCCAAAAACCTGGAGTAATGCAAAAATATTGGCTCGGAAGTATGCAAGTGATGAATTCCGTGTTGTGAATGATTGTTCCATTGGACGAGTTGATCGTGCATATCGCGAGACTGTGGATTCACATCAAGGGATTTCTGGTAGTTCATCACAAGTATCTTATCACGAGAATGAGGTCAACATACAGCTAAAACCCGTTATCGCTCGGCGGAATTTCCAAGAGCACAGCTCAAATTGTCACGATTTTTCAGATCTAAAATATCAAACTCACAAAATTCATACCGAACAAGCGAAAGAGCCAAAATTTGAAATAGTAGTATATGACGATGACTCTGGAAAATCTTGAATTAATCTCTCAAAAGCAACCATTTCGAGTGAAAATATCAGAACTGAGGAAATACAAGAATTTTTCATCGACAAATTAGCATATGAGCAATGTCAAGTGGTTTTTGAAACGCCGTTAGAGGTTGCAATACTAAATCACTCGCCTTTTGTTGAAGGAGCAATAGTCATCGAGGTAGAATCTGAAAGTATGCGTGAGAATCTGTGCATCGAAATCTCAGAAATTTCGAAAAACGACCCGTTGTGCAGCACAGATCTTTTGAATTTCCATGAGCGTAATATTCTAGCTCATGATGATACTGTTGAAGAGCCACAGATTACTGAGAACTCCCAAGTCAACCAGTCTACTTCTGAGAATAATTCCTGTCTCCATGTAGTATTCGAGAATTTATGTGTACCTCGATTCGGGAAAGATCCATCTGAGCTCATGGGGCAGACCGAAATCCAATCCATACTTTTGGAAACTCGAGCGGGGAGAAATCCGAGTATGATCTTAAGCATCAATGAAATTCAATCTGTGGACTTGCACACCTCAAGAGTGAATGAGGAGTCATCCGACTTGAACATTAGCGTAACAGTCGTGGCGAGCGAACGTCAGCGAGGATTGCGCGATGGTGAGATAGATGAGAGCATGGGTTGCAATGACGAAATTCCGCAGCAGTCCAATCTGCTTCAACTTGCAATCGTTTTCGCCCCCCTGCTCATCAGTGCAAAACTTGCAATTCAAAGAATGCAAAGGATCCTCTTACTTCAAGTACAGCAGGTAGTCTTTCGGAGAGATGATAGATTGCAAAATCATGCCTATATTCTCCTGAAAAATTGGCCGCCTCGAGGAAAACCTCCGTGGAGAGTAACTTTCGAGAGGAGCTTGCACCTTTCTTCGAATTTGCAAGGAAGCATTGCTCAGTTCCAACGGACGTCGGGTGATTAATCCTCCCTAGATGGGTTTCTTGTGAACTAATTTTCACGAAGCGCGAAGAGATGATTCGCAATAGAATTAGTACGCGTATGTTTGTCAATGGACCTCCAAAATACTTGAGTGCATCTCAATTTTATCCAATCACACGGCATGATTGTTCTTTGACAATGTTATATTATCGATAGTATAAGAATGAGACATGTTGCGCATACAAATTTATCATGTATCTTCAGGATTCATTGTATGAAAGATGAATTGCGAAAAGGATATAAGAATTTGCAATACACTCGTCCGTAGCCGTCGGATACTCCGGCCCAGGGACGAGGCATTGAGGAGTTTCACAACCTGTCTACAAACTTGGACGAACGGGTGATTCGAAGCATTTCTTCGAGTTGATATTGTGTTCTAAAATGAGAGTTGGGGATGCACAGTAACTCGTCCTTGGCCGTTGTAAGATACCCCGGTCCAAAGACGAGGCACTACAGAATTTTGTAAGTCCTTGTATGAGAAAGAGAATTTCATGTCTAATTAGATAAGCCTCCGAGAGTTTGATTATGATTCGATTGAAATATCGCCTGGTCAACGATAAAATCCCAAGAAATGCAACATTTTTGGCAAAATCATATTATTACATGACTCGGCTACTGCAAGCTAATTTTAATCAATGGATCTGTTGATTGAGTGACATAGATCGATATTGGATCACTCCAAACCGATCTAAGTACCTTCAAGGCACCTCGCAATTCCAGTGTGGCAACTTGAAGGATTTTGATGGGATTCCAAATACATGAAAAATAAGATGAATATCGAAAAATTTTGAATCTACGCTAGATGTTGGTGCGTTTCGTCTTTTCTCTCCGGATCAGACTCTTCAGGGGGGCTGAAGAGATCCGAGTAGAGGTTGGCCCCCGGCGTCACCTAGCCAAAGTGGCTTGATGGTCATGATTTTGATCGGGCTTATATGTTACACGAGGGCTTTGGCAGCCACTCGCGAGAAAGGTTTTCATCTCGATTGTTTATCCGCCGACAACCGGTGACAATTAGAATCAATTTTTGTCTCGATCTATATGAACGATCAAGACTCTATCGCTCGCGGGAATTTCAGATCATATTATTACATGACTCGGCTACTGCAAGCTAATTTCAATCAACGGATCTGTTGATTGAGTGACATAGATCGATATTGGATTACTCCAAATCGATCTAAGTACCTTCAAGGCACCTCGCAATTCGAGTGTCGCAATTTGAAGGATTTTGATGGAATTTCAAACACATGAAAAATAAGATGAATATCCAAAAATCTTGAATCTACGCTAGATGCTGGTGCGTTTCGTCTTTCCTCTCCGGATCAGACTCTTCAGGGGGGCTGAAGAGATCCGAGTAGAGGTTGGCCCCCGACGTCACCTAGCCAAAGTGGCTTGATGGTCATGATTTCGATCGAGCTTATATGTTACACGAGGGCTTTTGCAGCCACTCGCGAGGAAGGTTTTCATCTCGGTTGTTCATCCGCCATCACCCGGTGATGATTAGAATCAATTTTTGTCTCGATCGGTATGAACGATCGAGACTTTATCGCTCGCGGGAATTTCAGATCATATTATTACATGACTCGGCTACTGCAAGCTAATTTCAATCAACGGATCTGTTGATTGAGTGACATAGATCGATATTGGATTACTCCAAATCGATCTAAGTACCTTCAAGGCACCTCTGAATTTTTGAGAAGTGTTATTTTGGACATTTGTATAATAAAAAAATGGAAATCCAACATGTTCATTGTTACGATTGATAAGATTGTGAAAAACTAGGATTAAGAGAATGGAGCTATCTAAGTTGAAAAGAACGATTATACCGAGAGAGAGAGATCGCGAAAAATATCTATATCCGCGGCACACATGAACAATGACACTTTTGCTCTTCCACTATATCACACCCACACACACACTCACACATACACTAATACGTACAAGCACTCGCACGAGCGAGCGCCACATATGAAGCTTGTACACCATGGCCAAGGCCATTTGAAAATTGTAACACATGGGTTATCGCATCGGGACGTTGCGAATCTCCGGACAGGGACGCGTGTGACGTAGTGAGTCTCGGGCCCCTTGCCCGCGCCTCACCCTGTCCCATGACAGTTCACCGGCGACGGCTCCGCGAACCGCGCAACACCCGTGCGCTGCTCGCTGTCCCTCGCAGGTGCACCGTCAGCGTTTCTGACGGCGCATCGCGCCTTCCCCCTGAGGTACTACTTCGCGGTGCGACCAGTCGTCGTGGACGACGAGCCGCGCAGCGGGCAGACCGCTCTGATCAACCTCAACACTCACCTCACTCTCTCTCGAGCCCTCAAATTATCCTTCTGATTAAAAGTCCATCTACTACATATTCATTCGTGTTCCTTCCGGAAACCCGTTACCCACGTTACAGAAGTATAATTTCATATAAATATATATCATTATAAGGTACTCGCATCAATTCATGGGACACTTTTCCAGTGGTTTTGGGGTTTTTCGGAGTAAAAAAATACTTCTAGTCACAAATTGCAGATTATTTTCGCATAAATCGATGAATCTGGATGTTCTGGGATGGCATGATTTTCGTCGAATTTTAAAAGCAATTAATTCACAGTCACAACGAGATTCGTAAGCAAAAATCAAGCACCAATTAATGGGACTACCTTGCCACTCTTGCTCTTCGTATCTCACGCGCGCCGGACCAATTATGAGACACCTCATTTTATTGACTAGGCTTTATTCATGGAATATTGTAAGCAAATTGGACACAGTTCTTTTTTCATTACAAGAAGGGAAGATCCTCTCGAAGTTTCAAACTGAAAACTCAAAATTTGATGGAGTTATGCAGTGTTGGAGCAAACGCAAGTCAAACGGAGTGTAATGGTGATCTTAAAGAGTATTGTTTATTCCAGATGTTCGAATGACACGATGTTTTGTCCCATAAGCATCCATCCTAGCTATTAAACTTCACAGAAAACATCCCATTGAACACATTCCAAGTATGACAACTTAAAAATTTTACTTATTTGTTGATCTTTTTAATCATTAAGTTTGATGCCTCATAAATCAACTCTAAAGTGCTTGAAAGACACAAACTATGGCTTCTGGAGGGAAATGACAAAACACGTTTCTTGATCCGAATGAGATAACAGAACAAAAACGAATAATTTCAAGATATTGTTTAAACAAATCCGAAAATAAAAATCTTTACCCGATTTTGACCTTGCAACACAACTTTTCCTTGACATTAGGAGAGCTAGTTGAAGAGGATCCCGTGGAAACATTCAATGATAAGAATTTTGTATACGGTAAATAACTTTACCCGGATTGCAACATTCCTGCTCCGAACTAGAACCATATCGTATCTAGGTTGACTCAACCTCGAAAAAACGCCTCTAATGAAAGAAAGTGGCTAAACACGGTACAAGACGATGTTGAGCTCGGACGATAAATGGCACTTCCTACGATCAATAATAATCAGAATTAATGTTTTAAAATTGAGGTGTGGTATTGAAAAACAATAGAAATATGCCCTTTTAGTCATTTTTCAATTTTTCCGCTATAAGCCTGAATATATCGATTTTTCGGTAAAACTTGTTAAGTAACTTTTAGTAGATTTCGAGGAGATCTACAAAGTTGATTCATACATTTTTCATGGCACATTGCATTCCTTCGGAGTTATTCTTGATAGAACTTATGATTGACTTTGTTTGAATGAATTCGCTAAAACCCTACATGACGGGTTCAAACTATTTTTCCAAGATGATTGAGTTAATTTGAAACAAAAAAGGTCTTTTGGTATTTTCTCCGAATAGTTTGAGTCCCTCATGAAGGATTTTAGGGAATTTATTTGAACAAATTTAATCTTAACTTCAATCGAGAATTATTCCGAAGGGATGCAATTTGCGAGGGAAAGAGTGTGAATCAATTATATAGATCTTCTTAAAATCTGCAAAAAGCTACTGAGCAAGTCACCCCGAACGTTCTGTTGGACCGAGTTTAGCCGTTTAGTGGTCAAATTTTGAGGTTAAGTGAACTCACGCTCAAGTAGCGATGGCAGTGGAAGAGAGGCGCTGACTTTAACATCCCACAGCTCCTTCAATTTCACGAAGATCAATCTGAAATTCCGCGAAGAGCTTCTTCTATTGTTGAACATATTTCTGAATTAAAAAATTGTTGTAATTGAGTTCTAATCGATATAAAAGGGTGTCTCTTGATTGGTACAATGCGCTGTACTGCTCTTGAAAGATGAGACACTCCCGTATCCGTCTCATAAACCGGAGCGCAGGTGGCCAATGAGCACCAAATGATATACACATCAATTAAACAGCTTGGGAGACTCGTATTTGAGCTTAATTGTACATGAATCAAACCATCAACTTCGGGGCTTTAATATTGTCAAAGAAAAATATAGAAATTCCGTTAATATTTCGAGCACGTGAGGAAAAACCCAGAGAGCATTGGGCGCGGATGTGGTGCTGAGCGCCTCGCTGACATCCAGTCGCGCGCGCTCCAATAATGTGTCCATCTAAATATTTTTTCTAGCCTACTGTAGGTGATAATGGTAGTTGGTCACATGGGGATTCAAAGGATATATATATTAGGCTCTATCACAAGAATTCTTCCATTGAAGATTAACAGTGAAACCACTCTCAAAATTACAAAAGAACTAACTTGTCTCGTAAATATGATATGCATATAGTCTAATGAAATATAATCATAATCATACATGAAAACTAGATTGAATGTATTCATTTCAATTGGATTCTGGACATCACGACATTCTTATCTTATATCTATGGGAACTTCCATAATAAGTTTTCCAAGTGTTGATTTGTGTTTTTGGTGACGAGGCGTTTTCCCCGTCTTGCCGTTCCCTGAATTGGGGCTACAATCTTCAATCACCATTTGCTTGGCCTCCTCAATTTCTTGCGGAGTTAAATGGTGTTGGATTGGTGGCCACAATATATCCACCACTCTTCTGCTGCCACTAGGAGAACCAGTTTTATCATAGATGTGGAGATCTTGTTCCCTCCTGAGGGGTAATTGTCGCCCCATCTTCCTCGAAACCTCAGCAATCAGATAATTCAGCTCCCAATTCTGTAATTAGAAAGAACATATGAATATATATATATATATATATATATATATATAAATATATATAAATATATATATATACTGCAATGTGTACCGGAATTCTATCTAAGAAATGGAAACTTACCATTGTATGTGTGATATTTGGGTGGATCACCATCGATCCACCCAATAGTAACCCTGGATGCACATTGATGAGCAGGGTTACGTATCCTGCTATTGGCGACCTAGAACATAGAAGAAAAATCGGTTATTTTAATTGATAAGGATAGATTTCTATATTTTCAGTAATCGGAGCAAACCCTTACCTATAAATCGTCAAACTTAAGCCGCTTGCAGCAAACGGCTAGGGGGCGGATTATTCGGGGGGGGGGGGGGGGGGAGTGCTTCCAATGTCGACGACCCCGTCAGGGCTGAATGGGGTGTCAACCCCATAGATGTGGACTGGTACCTCTCCAGTCAGGTCCATTACCTCTGGTGAGACTAATCTCTGCCTCTTTGGCAGGACTGCTGCCGTCAAGTCGATCCAATGCGGGCTAGGGTTGTACCAAGCCAGCCGACCCAATTCTTGCAGCTCCGGTGAACTCCACCGGTTATTAATGAAGTATTGGGGCGGTGTCCCCGGTACTTCGACGACCTCCGGAGAATTTCTTGGTGGAGGAAGCGGTGGTGGCTGGTACTGGGGGTGGGTGAGCCTTGCGGCTCTGCCACTATCAGTAGAAAGCCACGTACAAATATGGAAACCCCTAGGGCTTCCTTCTCTTGATTATAAAGTTCGCGGGTTATTGGTGCCATTTAATCTGAAAACAAAGAAATGATGAAAAATAATCATGAAGATGCAAGAATGAAGCATCGATTGACGCAGAGTATCAGGAGCCTATGAGCGGATAGGAGGCTCATCTATAGCGTAATCAGTCTCTTTTTCTTCCTCTTTCCCCTATGCTTCTTGTAGTTCTGTGAGCTCTCGTCGAGTGCTGTACAGCGGGAATGAGAGAAGACAGAGATACCAATTTCGCTGTGACGAACCTCTTGTCTTTTCCTGAATTCTTGATGTCGTACGCCGAAAATTTTTAAGAATAATCCACAGCCCGTGCCAAATAACTGAGAGATTGAGAGACTCAAATGCAACTAAGGACTATGTATTTAATTTTGACTCGAATTCAGAGCAGTTGACAACGATGGATTGGAGATTTTATGACTATGTACTCACTTTAATTATTCCCTGAGGACGAAAAGACGATGTGTTTCAGCAGCAGTCCTTGGTCACAGAGCTGGTGTACTCGGTAGCGTCCTGGGTGCGTGGATCAAAGAGACACTGTACTACAGGGGGAGGACCCTTGTTCACAGCGGCGTCGAGGAGACGATGAATTTCAGACAGGAGTCCTCGGTCAGAGAGCTGGAGCACTTGGGTAGCGTCCTTGAGATGATGCGTGGATCACATGACACCAGTGCACTTTAGACTGTGAGACTGATCCCGAGTGCAGCTCGCGCATCGAATCACATAGACGGCATGGTTCACACCCCCGCTTGGGAAGCTCCACTATTTTGTATTCTGAGGACCAATCCGAAGCCGATTCGTGCCAACCGGAATCCTGTCACTTTGCTCAAAAATTGATCACTCATTCATTCTAGGGTTAGAGCGGGGAACCTTGATCTCCTGAGTTAGATATCCTTGCATCTGCTAAAAAATATATCACCGCATATGTAGCAGACCTTTCCCAAGAAAAGCCCACCATCGGGTCGGATCCTTGATCTTCAGTATCTTTGCCTTCTAAACCCAGTTCAGGTAGGAATTTCTCCGTTACACTCATCACAATGATCTGACCACATGCCTAGGGAGCATATGTGATGAGATGAGACGAATGCGATATCCTGTAACTGTACGCTTTGAAGGAATGCACTTTGACTGCAACCCCCATCCTTTGCTTGAGATCCTGGGAGAGTGGAGGATTCCATGACCAGGTAGATTCTCATGACATTGGAACCCCCATTTCCCTATCATTCCTCACCGGTGGCATCTTGTCATTTAGCTATCCATGAGCACATTGTTCGATAGTCTCTCATCTCAACTCATGCTGTAACAATTGTCCGCGTTGGCAGACTTCATTTGCTCGAGAAACTGTGATGGCTTCTGGTTGGGAGCCAGTTTTGTGCTGATCAGCCTACGATGCGCTCGGCTTACCGTGCCTTTCAGCTCTCTTGATACCGCTTTTCTTATTAATTCGTATTTACTGCCCAATGGCGTCATTCTCATCAAATCACCGATTTTTTGGTGACGAATTGTCCATCTAAATGGTGCAAGAAACGGGTGAACTATTTGGAGCCAGAAATTATGTTGTTCTCGGAGAACTGGTCTTCCAAACCGGCGAACCATGCTTCGGGTTTGTCTGTCCATAGTTTTGGCATGAAAAATTTCTTTTCATAAGTTTGAGCGGGTTGTGCTTGCGTGAAAGTATTATTCATCGGCCAATACGGAAAGTTCCGATAACTCGGAAGGTAGTACTGCTGATGCGGTGGAAAAGTATGCGGTGGCATAGCGTAAGGCTGCTCCTGTACCACCATAGCTGCATTACCAGTGGCTGCGCGTGCAGCTGTGGAGAAAGTGGAGAAAGTTGCCTCCCTTACTCGGGGGCAGCACCTGACGGCAGTGGCTTTGGTGTTGCCCGCTCTACTTCGTTCCCGCTGTTCGATTGCGAGCGTTGCTCTAGCGTCGTCTGCTGCATCTCGGGACTCGGTATGCTTGCCGGTGGCGTGTAGTATATGATATGCATTGTACTGCATGCCTGATATGTGCCCTTTTACGGAGTTAACTGGTTAGGTTGTGCAGCCCGAGTTTCTTCACGCGTGGTCTCGTCGGAAGTGGCCATGTTCACAGAGCCAGGCAAGCAGTCTTGCCCTTGAATTTTTAGGAACTCGAAAAACATTTCAAATAGTTCCTCTGTGTTTTGCATAGCGTTTTCAACTTGTTGTTGGGAATTATTTTGAGAGGATCCGATGTTTTCTGCAGGCATAATAGATGAAGCCACCGAAGCTTTTAACTTGGACTCTGTATCGACCACGTGTGATTTTTGTACATCACAATCTTCTGAGGGACTTACCCCTTTTCCAGACACTGTTGGCGATGAGATTGTCAGCACTCCTAATATCAATCACTCCTCGATGTGTCATCCAGATGGAATCAACCATGTTAACATCGTTCCCCATCCTACTGATGTGGATTTTTGTAATCTGGCCTTTGCGAGCTAATGAATCAGCAGATTTGCTGATTTCACATAGCTCGATATCGGAGTACCCCGATTCGAACTATATACCTTGACAGGGCACCTCATAATTTGAGTGTCGCAACCTGGAGGGTTTCGATGGAAAAAAATGATTTGAAATGAGAATATACGAAAAATTTTTATTCTACGCTTGGTTTTGGCACGTTTCGCCTTCCCTCGAAAGGGACCGTCCATAAACTACGTAGACCAATTAAAATTATTTTTGACCCCTCCCCCCCCCCGTAGCCAATCTTAGCTTCTTGGCCAATCTGACGCCCTCTCCCCCCAGAAAACTACGTAGCTTTTTTTGAAAAAAAATAAAAGTTCTCTTCCATCGAAAAGAACCAAGGATCCTGGAAACTATTTCATTTTTCAAAATATCTTGAGTTGGAGTAGCACGACTGCCTCAGAATATCCTTTGTGATTATAATTTAGATCATTCACCTTCTCCCTGATTACGGGCATGATTCGTCTTGTCAGACGTATTAGAGGGTTTATCTGCCTCATGAAGGGACATTCAAATTCGAAGTCAGAAGATTTTAGGGAATGGATTTGGAAAACGTAGGTAATACAGTACCTTCCATAAATAATGGATCATACATACCTGCACTATTTTCATGATATCTCCGGTTCCCTTGGGCTTACAGGAATTTTGAAAAAAGCATCCCAAAGGTCTTGAAAGAACCTTTTGATACATGGGATGCAGGAAAATTTTTTGGATTTTTCCATGCCTCATAATCGATGATCAAAATTGAAAAATTTTCCACTTCAATCAATCACCTGTCATTTTTAAGGAAGTGGCTCGATCGAAACAATTTTTTCGGCATCTTGTAGATCTCTCCGAGACCTTAGAAATCCTTTTTTCAAAATTGCCCTACGAACTCCCTGGTCCAAATCAGAACCATATTGCGATTGACATGTTACGCGTACGAATGCATATAATTGATGAGGGACGAGTAGGCCTGATATTTTCATTTTTCCATTCACCAGTCAGAAAATCATCATTCGAAACTGTGATAAAACATATTTTCTATGTGAAATTGTCTGAATTTTCAGAAAATGGAGTCAGAATCCCTCTAGGGGGCGACCGAAGCAAGTTATAAGTAATTTTTCATCGAGAATTTAGATTTTCTCGGGTAATTCTGTTTTTACGAGCTTTTGAAATTCGCCATTCACTACAAAACTCTGATCTCGGCATGATGGATGAGTTTTGTGGATTGTTATCGATCATTTGGTATGTGGACAAAAACGAACTTTGTATGAAATAGATTCTCCTCGTTGGGTGGTAGCGATCAAACAGCCTTAATACTCCATTTTTTCAACTAAAGTACGGCCAGTAACCAGTATTTGTGTTGCAATCGTTCTTGTCCACATACCATATGATCGATAACAATTCACAAAACCCATCCATCATGCCAAGATCAGAGTTTTGTAGTGGATGGCGAATTTTAAAAGCTCGTAGAAACAGAATTCCCCTAAAAAATCTAAATTCTCGATGAAAAATCACTTATAACTTGTTTCAGTCGCCCTCTAGAGAGATTCTGACTCCATTTTCTGAAAATTCAGACAATTTTACATAGAAAATATGTTTTATCACAATTCCGAATGATGATTTTCTGACTGGTGAATGGAAAGATGGAAATATCAGGCCTACTCGTCTCTCATCAATTATATGCATTCGCACGCGTAACATGTCAATCGCAATATGGTTCTCATTTGGACCAGGAGAGTCGTAGAAAAATTTTGGAAAAAGGATTTTCAAGGTCTTGGAAAGAGCTACAAGATGCCGGAAGAATTTTTTCGATCAAGCCACTTCCTTGAAAATGACAGGTGATTGAATGAAGTGAAAAATTTTTCAATTTTCATCATCGATTTTGAGGCATAAAAAAATCCAAAAAAATTTTTTGCATCACATGGATCGGAAGGTTTTTCCAAGACCTTCAAGATGCTTTCTTCACGTTCAAGCACGGATCGAAAGTGCTCGAGCATACGGGAACATTCTACAAGAAGTTTGGACCAAGATTTCGAATCGGCGTACAGATCATGAATACGTGGTCATGGTCGGGACAGGAATGATGTATCGACTGTCGTTTAGCTCCAGGTCGAAACATATCTTCTTTATCTCTGCAGAATCAACCAGCAAGAGATCCCCATTGATATCGGTTATCTTGTTGAGGAAAGTGAAGTCATGAACTCTATGGACATTGATATTCTTTGCTGCGATGTACAGTTTATCGTTCAATCTATCTACCATGAAGGAAGATATCTCTATGAAGCTTCCATCCTCCAGCTGTACATGCGCGAGTTGTCGGAGCGCTCTAAAACTTTTTTTGTGGACCGATACAAACATCGCTGTTTACACATGCGATGATAGACTCCACATTGGTCGCCTGCTACATTAATTCCTTGCAACACCCAGTCTGGTGTGACTGAGGCCTTTCCAAAACAGCGGCATCCACCCCCCTCAAGCGATTTCACTGTTTTGGTCTTCTTTAGAGAGCGACAAAATTGAACAGCAGGGGAATCATGACGTTGAATGCCGTTTTCTATTGTCTGCAGGGAAGTGCCCATGTTCACATTGCGGCATATCTGGTTTATCACGCCTTTCCTTGAATGGACAGTTTTGAGAATTTCTCCATTGCCTGACTCAAACGGATAGCCATTGCGTTCCTCTAAAGGCCCAAAATCAGCTACTCTCTGGGCGAGGTGGGTGAGTTGATGAACATTGAACGTCATAGCTCTTTTCCCATACAAGATCTGTGTTAATGCAACGAAGTTATTCAACAAATTGTGAGCTTTCAACAAATCCTCATGACTGATCTCATCACTCATGGGAATGTGGATAGCCTCACAATACATACCAGTGCTCGGCGTACTTGCGGAAGCGAGGGAAGGTCATCAGAATTGGTAGACTATATGCAAGAGCCGAGTTGTCCCACTCTCTACCGTGCCAAAATTTTCGAGATTTGAAAGATCGCGATAAGCGCGCAGCTTGTTCCGGAACTTTAAAAGATTCCAAATACTCATCAATTTGATCTCTCTCATTTTTACTCAGCGAGTATGGCTTTTTTTTCTCGTCAAACCGGTGACGAGCAAACTGTCGACACACACCAAGACTTCCACAATGGAGAATGTCTGGAACCCATCCATTGACGATCTTGAAGGATTTGAGATTGACCAGGGGTGAGACGTACTTTAGTCCGAAAACGTCTTTTCTAGTTACAAGGGCTTGCTCCATGTGTTTTACCGTATCCGCATCGGTTCGTCTGGGCGGTACGGTTTCTTGGAGCGTGTAATAGATGGTTTTCTTTTTCGGATTTTTCAGAGAAAGGACGGCTTCTCCTAAATGTAGACACCAATTACAACCCCCGCTCCCGGTGCACACACGGCAACCTTGCATCGGCCCCCGTGCCATTGAATCAACACATGGACACAATGCATACACATGTATGTACATGCTTTCGCCATTTATCCGGCACTTGAGACCTTCTTCCGAAAGTTTATTCATCTTTTCAACAAAAGGTGTCAAAAATGATAACATGCGAGGCTTGTCATGTCCGAACCACGAGGCAGCAACTACGGGTCTTTAATTCCTGACCTCAATAGGCAACTCATTAATGATCATCTGTATTGGCCAGACTAAAAAGGATAATCTGGGCCACATCCTTTCTCGTGTCTCAACAAGGAGGTATTAAGCTCTGAGATAAAAAACTCCATCTTGCTTTTCTATCCTACGGCTAAGAAAACTCGATTGCCTTTCAACTCGAACAAACGTAAGCTGTATAACTTATGTCAGATTCCAAGACATCCTGGATCTTCACTTTAGTGAGTCTATTCTTTGTCGAAGCTAGACACGAGGCCACGTGATTTATGCATACACCTGACGTCACTGAAAAATCGCATCTGCCATAATTTATGACATCTTGGATTCGTTGAGAAGTTTCTGGTGAAACGGTCTTACGAGTGCTGACATCTTTCTCCAATGGGGGGCACACATATTGAGCTCCCCCTTCCAGATCGTGAACTCCACAAATATATACAAATCCCTCACTCACATATACTATTGGCTTTATTTGTGTGGTCACAAATCATGAGTAGGTGAGTATAGACAGGAGAGGCTATAACCTTGGCAAAATGGTAGGAAAGCTTCTTTGGAATCACCGAGGGCGCTCGAGATGTTGATATGGCTAGGAAATTGATAATAGAGGTGAATTTCATATTATTGCATCCGTCCAAACCGAGTTCTCCCGAAAATCCGATTGATGCTCGGTGCTCAATTTTTTTGACACTCTCGGAGTATCCGTGAATTTGAAATATTCATCTCCTCAATTATACAGGTCGCGAGATCATATTCCACGCAGCACCTACTCTCTGCTCCCTATGCACCACCCACCTTGTGGTCTGGAGGAATAATAGTCGAAATTTGTATGTTGCACGTCTGCGGTGCCAAATTCTGCAAAATATGAAGAGTAAAAATTTCCCCAAGGCCAGATCCCACGAAGTCCCATGGGATCCCATGGGGTCCCACGGAATCATTCACGTACATGCTTCACATGTACAGACATCGGCTGTGTGGCTTCATAGATTATTATTACATCCAATCAAAATTCATCTGACCGATAAGAATATTGAAATCATGTACCGAGAGCCATTTTCACGCACGCAATTCAAAAATATGAAGCTACGTAGTAGAGCCGGCTGTTCAGGGGGACCGTAGGGATCTGTCAGGTTAGTATCCGACGACACCTAGCCTAAGTGGCTTGATAATCGAGGATTTTGATCTTCCTCATATATAAAAGTTGCTCATGCGCGACCGCTTACGACAATAGGTCTTTTTAACCCGCAATTTCCATATGATTTTTGATATGTTTTATATCGATCGTTTATGGAGTGACAACCGTTGGGTATTCAAATTAAATCATTACTCGATCGATATAAACGATCGTGACTTCCTTGCTCCCGGGAATTTCAAATGATGTGAATTTTTGTAATTTGGCCTTTGCAAGCTAATTAATCAGCAGATTCGCTGATTCTACATTGCTCGATATGGGATCACTCCGATTCGAGCTAAAGACCTTGGCAAGGCACCTCACAATTTGAGTGTCGCAACTTGAAGGGTTTTGATGGGAAGAAATAATTTGAAATGGGAACATACGAAAAATTGTTATCCTACGCTTGGTGTTATAGCTTAGTGATATTTCAATTCGAATATCCACCAATTGTCGGCCCGTAAACAACCGAGATGGAACATATCAAATTATCATATGGAAATTGCGGGTTGAAGAGACCTGCAAGCGGCTGCGCATGAGCAACTTTCATATGTGAAAAAGATCGAAATTCTCGATCCGGCTCTCCAGTCCCCCTGAAGAGCCGGATCTGTCGAAGAAAGGCAAAACGCACCAACCCCAAGCGTAGAATCAAATTGTTCCATATGTTCCCATTCCAAATTATTCATTCTCATCAAAACCCTTCAAGTTGCGACATTCAAATTGTGAGGTGCCTTGGCAAGGTACGTAGTTCAAATCGGAGTAATCCGATATCGAGCTATGTGGAATCAGCCAATCTGCTGATTAATCAGCTCCCAAAGGCCAAATTACAAAAATTCACATAGTCTAAAATTTCCGCGAGCAAGAAAGTCCCGATTGTTCATATCAAGTGAGAATTCAATTCAAATATCCACCGGTTGTCGGTCCATAAACGACCGAGATGGAACATATCAAAAATCATATGGAAATTGCGGGTTCTAAAGACCTCTCTCCTAAGCGGTTGCGAATAAGCAACTTTCATCTATAAGGAGGATCGATTTTAGCATACTTGATTATCTCCTCCACCAAGCCCAATCTTCCTAATCTTTGCTTGAGAGATTGTCAATTTCGGAGATTTCCTGGGGAATATATTGGCACATGCAAGTTTGAGGCACATGGATGTCTCAAAAGGGCACTCCTGGAAGAAGAAACTCCGATGCAATCCATTATGAGCGACTTCCCACACAGCATGGGAATATTTCAAGAAAATATTTCACTGAAATATTTCAATGGAATCTTTCAGAAATCTTCCAGGAATGTTTCAGCGAATATTTCATAATATTCCGTTGGAATATTCCATAGCAATCCCCCAGGAAGCTCCCAGAAATATTTCATGAAATATTACGAACAATCTTTTAGAAACCTTACGCTGAAAGATTTCTGAAAGGTTTCTGAAAGATTTCAGTGCAACATTCCAAGAGTTTGACTTGGAAATATTTCTGCAATGTTGCACGACACTTTTCCAGCAACCTTGCACTGGAAGGTCTTTGGGAGGTCTTTGGGAGCTTCCTGGAAGATTTTTGAGAGGTTTCTGAGAGCTTCCTCGATAAGATTTCAGTGCAATATTTGCAAAACATCATCTTCAAACATTCTTGCAATATTCCTGACAATCTTTCAGCAATATTGATTCGGAGAAATTCTCGAGAGGTTTTCCAATATATAGTCCTTTGAAAAATTTTTGCAATATCCCAAAATTATGGCTTTCATATATTTCATCAATTGACAATTTCTCAGCAATTGTGATGGAGAGAATTCTTGAAAGATTTTTAAAAGCTTTCTGAAAGATTCCAGTGCAATATTCTAGCAATATCACTTCAAAATATCCCTGCAATATTCTACAAACAACATCCCAGCAATCCTGATCCGGAAATTTTTTGGAAGATTCCTGAAAGATTACTGAAAGATTCCAGTGTAATATTGCAAAAAAATGACTTTTGAATATTTCTGCAATATTGCACGACAACATCCAAGCAATCTTGCATCGGAAGATTTTCGATGAAGTTCCTGAAAGCTTTCTGGAACACTGTTGATCGGTACCTGAGTGCTCTTTCAAAGATCCCAGTGCAATACTCCAAAAACATCTTATTATGCCTGCGATGATCCACTGGCAGTCTGTCTTCAATTTCTTCCCAATAAAATATTCGGGCCAAGTTCGTGGAGATTTGCTGAAAGATTCCAGTGAATCTTCCAAAAGTAGTATTCCGAAGTTTTTCTCAAAAATTTCATTGTAAATATTCCAGCAATCTTATTCCGGACGATTTTTGAATGCTTTCTGACAGATTTCAGTGGAATATAATGTTTCGTGAATCTCATCATCTCCATATATTCCTGCTGTACTGTGAGAATCTTTGGGAAGATACCAGAAAGGTTGTCCAGTGCAATATGCAATAGATATTCCTGAAAGATTTCAGTGCAATATTCCATAAATATCTTCCTGAAATATTTGTGCAAAATCTGGTTGAGTCCAGATCACATATGCCTCCACGATATGCTCAGGTTATCAAGTGATCTGGATTTTCAGGCTCTTGAACAATAACCGAAATTATTAATAACCGTATGGTTTAGAATGGGAGTCCTGAAAGGTCGATCCTCCTGAAGCTCAGTAGAGTATTTCTGGGACGAAAATGCATCGCTATAATTAGATTCCAAGGTGCTGAATTTATCCAACTATATACTGTGGCTCCGCGAGGGTTAGTTCATCATTCATAGCCAGACATCTTGGGTATTCCAAAATTCTTCTAATGAGCGAATTTGGCGTTATTGGGATCTTTTACTAATTCGATCCTCTGGTGAATAATTCTCGAGGATCTCGTCCTGGGAAGTCACTCGAAGCTGGTCAGGTCAGCTTAGCAAGTCAGTGCCATAAATTCAGTCAGTGCCAGTCAGTGCCGTGCAGCATCGTGCGGGACCAATCTCTGCACGCCGAGCTGAATATCATCAACTTGTGTTCTTCGTGGCGAGTCGTGTATAAAGGGATTTTCTATGCATTTCCCAACGTTTCCTTGTTACTCATCTCGTAGTGATGCATCAAGTATTGTCAACCTTATGGAAAACTTTACGAACTTGCGGTCTTACAGTTTTCAAGTGACCGGCATGAGCAACCATAACCTATGCCCTCGTTGTCGGAACTTTCTTAACCCATAGAGCTGATCTGTATTCGTTGCTGATACCTTGTAGATCAGATGAGTATTTCTGCCCAATAATCTTTTTGAGTGCTAGTGTTATGATCTTAGTGAGTTTACGCTGGTAAAATGTCCCGTTTTTGCCTACGCTTTGGGCGGTTCAGCAGGGATCGGGACTTCTGCTAATTTGGAGAAGCAGCGCTTCATAGCATGAAAATTACACACAAGCAGTATAGAAACGCCCTGCACACAAACGCATAGAATGAAATGATAGTATTGAGAAGTAAAGTTATATATATGAATATCGAGAAAAAAGGGGGGACGCTGAATCTGAGCGAGACTAACCTGGGGTAGTATATTGGTAGTGGAAATAGATATATATATATCTACTCTCTAGTGCGACGGTCTCTCTGCTGGCGGCTTGATCAGTGAGGTAGTAGCCACTATTATAGCGTGGTCTCTCCGCAGAATTAGTATACCAAATCTTGGGAAACAGGTCCAAGCTAACTACTTGATTGACTTTTGAACTTGTAGAATTTTAGTGAAACTTTTATTCACGACAGTACAGAGCTCTGTGACTCGGGTGACAAACGAAATACAACTGGTAACTTCCTTCTTCGACGCTGTACTTTTATAATACTGAGCTAAAATATGGGCAACAAAACTTCACGCCTTTACAGATTTTAGATCTAGATAACGTCAAAGGTTCGTTCAGTTTAAATAGAGAAAAACCCTTACCAAGAATACAGATGTTTGAATGCGAAACTTCAGCTACGTGCCTTATCTAGTCTACCACTAAGGGAGATCTTGGATATATTCAAATGACAATAATGTTTTCATAACAAGATATTCTTATTTTCTCTCGGTAGTTCAATATTCATTAAATGAAAAGTCACGTACCAGAGTGCTGGTGACAGGATTTGGGAATGGTGAGATGAGAGGAAAGGTTGGGATGTCACTCAAGTTTCCAATATTTATGCAAAAACATGAAGTCTTCATCGTTCTCGTTCTTTTGGGGATGCCTACGCCCTAACATATTTATACGATTAAAATATTTTGTAATATATGATACTACCTTAGTAGACATTAATTTCAGTAATATGATTATACATATATTATATATATTCTTGTCAGGACATAACACGCCCACCCCCAAGAAAAGCATCGCCGGGCGATGTCTCGTGTGAGGTTAAATCAAGAACTGGCGTGCTTGTAATTCCTGGAGGATATGGCGTCAATGGTAACTCTAGATTCCTATATGAGGAACAGATAGGAGCAACGATTGATATTTTATGGCTAGAATGTTCATTATTATTTTTTTCTATCTCCTTCCTTTTTTTTTCTGGTCGTATTTCCTTTGACGACATATTTATAACTTATCCAGCATGAGCCATAGGAGGCCGAGGTCTGAACTGCACTTCCCGCCGAATCGCCGGCTTCAGGAGTCCCAGAGGCCTGAGGTGACGGCAAGGACGACATATCCAAAGTTGATACAAAGATGCCTCGTGGGGACTTTGATATAACGATGGTCCTGGATATGCATTCCATGCACAGGATAGCGCATACCACCGAACAAGTCGGGGATCGCGTTCATGGGTATCCTCGTAAGCCCCGCGACCATGGACGGTCTCCTGCTCCCATAAGGCCCACTCCCTGTGTCCAAAAATTCCTGCGGCTGCACCCCAAGTCAAATGTTGGTGGTTATTATCGTTGGTACGCTTTGTCTCTCGGTGCTCCCTCCTTCGCATGCCTGCCTGCATAACTGAGGAAACTATACGTCGGAAAAACGCTTGAATTTCCTCAGCTTCCGGTGAGGCGAGTGAACGTAGCAGAGCGTGTAGGGCGTCAAGCCCTACTCTTCCTGGTATGCGGTTCCTCAATTCAGGTCTGGCGACTCCTCTCACTCCGGCGATGGTAAATTGTTCCCACCAACCACATACCTTTCGTTTGTTAAATATTCTCAAAGCTGTTTTGTCTGCCTTAGGGTCCATTTCGATCTCCCGTCTCCTGTTCCTGTCTGAGATCCTGTCATCTCTGGTGGTGCCTCCAGGACGTTGGCTTTCCAGCTGTTGAGCTCGCTTAGCTCCTCGCGATTTATATAGACCACCACGTCTGCTCCTTTTGCGAATATTTTCAACAGAGGCTGGCTTCATCAATTTTGTGCAAAGGAATAGGCTTAGTCCGACGAATGCCGTACCGGCAAGTACCCAATTAGCCCCCTGAATCATCCTGAAAAGTAATTCCACGAGCTTGCGTTTTTATTACCGATAGCTTTATTACTACATTTTATGTTAGTGCTGAAGTGACAAGTGAGAATTTAGTTAGGACAGGTAGTGGATAGAATCTAGGACAAATAATGGATAGAATCTAGCGACCTGGTAACAGACATTCTTCGGGAATAATAGGTAAGTTATTGTTCATGAACGCCCTGAATTGTCGTTCGAACCTAGAACGAGCCTCACGCTCTTCTAATCGGCGAAATTCGCGGATTACAGCATTTTTTCCCCAACGGGGAACATCATAAATAGGTTTTTTTGTGAGATCAATAATCTCGGGTGGCTGAGGCCTCATCGGAATGTATTCGTACTCATGGTTTACCTTATTGTCACTTGGACTTGGTCTGCTCTTTTTACATATAAAGATTATGTTGCCAAGAGATACAGATAACGCTATACACGACAATATTGCCACGGCATAAACCAGTTTGTTGTGTGCATGATCCTTTGGGATTGCTTCAGATTCCAGATTGATGCTTATTGGTTCCCCTGAGAAATTTATATTTAAATGTGATTCGATGTGTTTCTTTACCTTCTCATTTGTCAAAATCAAAGAAATAGCTGGGAAGAATAAAGAGTTTATATCAAATTTACCATCAGCCCCTTTTATAACTTGGTCGTCTGCAGTTATCTGACAACCTGCTGGCAGTTCTAAAATTCCAACTCCCGACCATGGCAATATTTGAAAGACTTCCGGGCATTCTACTTGTATCAGTTGACGTTTGAATACTGAAAAAACCCATGTCCTTGGGTTCCTAGTTCTCAACAAAAAATATGGACTTAAATTTGACAACTGTAAATTACAAAGTTTGGGCATGGTGGTTAGACCCCGTTTTAAAAGTTCCGTTTCACAGGTTGGCATCCTTTCGAAAAGAAAAATACTTGGACAAATGTAATGCGTTCTTAGATGTTTACACTCCAGTAAATTATTTTTTCGCAAAAAGGTGTGCAAGTTAGTTTCAGTAGATAAGACTAACATTTCATCGCGAGGTTGGATGAACGCTGATACATGGTTGCTTATGTTTTTTGCTTGGAAAATTGGCAATGCACTCAATTTATACAATGAGAATTCTTCTCTTCCCATAAAAGCAATTCTGATTTGAAATATTATGTCTGATCGTTCTACAAAAATCTGCACTTGAGCTAAACGCTGGAGTTCAAATGTGCTTAACCTAGATGTCAATGTAGGTAGGAGCAGATCTCCCTTGAAAAGTATTCCCTCAATTACATTATTTATAGCAGTTACACTCAGAAAATATTGGCCTTTGTCCACAGAGTTTAATATTAAACTTAATGCTGGGGTGCTTGATCTAGCTATTTTTATCAGAGTCTCGCAAATTTGTTGAGTATACCTTTGTTTTACCTTTAACGTTAAATTGCGCGAATTATCTGTTTCGATAATTTTATTCGCAAGTAGGCTCAAAACAGGAAATTGAGGGTCCCTGTATTCGTTCTGGAAGAAACTTGTGCTATTAGGATTATCATCCAGTGTTAACTTATTTTCCAGCTTGAGCTTACGAAGTACGCTACGGACATACAGAACATCAATATCATTTGAGGCACTGAATGCCTCCCCTCCCCCCTTAGCGAGGGAAGTGTCTTGTATTGCCGCTGAGTCTAGAATTATCGAGAGTGAACGTTTATTCTCACTATTGATTTCTGTCAGTGTAGCAACACATTCTTTCAATAGTTCATCCGTGAAGCTTTCGTTATATGATTTGATTTGAGTTATAATGGAGTTGATACTCGTAATGGGTTTTCGAAATTCTTCCATATCCAGTATGGTGTAAAATTTCCAGTCTCTTGCCTGTAAATACATGTCTGGCCATTTTTCAAACATTATCCCCGGGCCATTTTTTACCGTATGAAACACAGGCTTGGATTCTGCTAACAATGAAGAAAAAGAACGAATGGATATAAAAAATATTAAAGGTTTTCTATTCTCTAGCAGTTTCATTACTGTTATTCCGGTCATCCTCAAGCTCAGGATTATTCAATGTCTCACGGATGAAATTTTCAATCTGTTCTGACAAGCGGCCGGTTTGTATCAAATCCTCAATGAAATTTCCCAAATGAATGCCGTTTCTACCTGACACTCTTACGTTATGTTGCAACAATGATTGTGGGCAGTTGACATTGATGTCTCCGGCGATGTACACTTCAGATATTGCAGCACTATTCAACAAGTCTATAAGCACTCTACCGTTGGCAGGATTATAGGCCGTTAGAATATCTCGCCGCTCATACGGTATCTCATTTTGACAGCAAGTACATGAAAAATGCGGCACCAAATCCAAAAGCAGATCTGCCGTTCTATGAATTGTCAAATGATAGGCGCATTGATTCTCTGGAAACACTCCTTCGACATAACATTCTCTACACAGCCTCTGGTCGAGACATTGATAATATGCACATTCATAATTTCTCACAGAGTTCATCGGTAGTTATTACTCCAAATTTCAGCAATGTCCACAAGATAATCCTGAAATAATACACACCCCTCATTGTGACTGATCAGTGTCGCTAATTACAATTGTAGTATCTCTAGTGTCCTGTCTAGCCCTGTCCATCGAGCTAAGATTTCTCAAATCAATTTCAATCTTTCGTGCATGGAGGATGGCGTGACTCAAGGTCGGGTAACAGTATTCGTCACACATGTAGCGTTTAATATTTCCGTGTAAACCCGTCATGAATCCATAAATGACCACTCTTTCTCTAGTAAATTCTGTTTCCATGATTTCTGAAAATTCAGCTTGAGCTACCCTTCCACCCACCAAATAGCAAATTAACATGTTGCTATACCGTTCACTGTACTGTTCTAAAGTTTCACTCAAACCCTGCGCGCCCCATACTAATGACTGTCTCAGGACACTCAGCTCGACGAACAGTTCTCTTTTCATCCGGTCATTCATGCCTACTTCTAAATTACAATGATTACACTCTCAGTTATTCCACACCACACCACTACAATACTTCTACTCACACTTTCTATTGATATACTTATTTTAGTACAAGGTTAGCACGTGTTGTAGTACGTATGTTTGGTGGCTGGAGAAGGGTTTCACGAGGGAATGAATGTGAAATCTAATTCACTATTCCTTCGATTCCCTGGAACCACTATTTCAAAGACAGTTCGTGTTTCTGGATCGAAGTGATATTTGGCACCTCTGCTAACTCCAGATGATTTGAAAGATTGGGAATCGTTACTCGAAACGGGTGTGGGAGGCGGTGCCCACTGTTCAGGAAAGGTCTTGCTGGAAGCTGCAAGGCCCGCGCGATCGTTAGCGAAACTCGACTCAGCGGAGTGTAGGGGCGAACCACGATTGGTGGTACTTCTGGACGAATTTTCCTTTTTTCCTTCTTCGCTCTTATCCTTAGCCAGTAAAACTAGTAGTTGAGTAATGGACCCAAAAACAGCTCCGAGCACGTGGATCGACCAACCAAAGATCTTGTTCAGCGTATAACCTTGAATTACAACATCTACCATCAGTTTAAATATCCTTAAAATTAACAGTATCGATAAGAATCCGGCGCTTGCAGAACCAAACGTCATGAATTTTCCTCATACATGTCTCCAAATGGACCCTGTTATGCTAACTATTGAGTCGTCATCGAATAAGCGAGTTATTGCCACGTCTCGAGAAACCGTTTCTTTACCGAACACTCCGAAAGCTACTCGGTTCGAAACAGCACCCTTTTCGTTAGGAAACATTATGTAAGTCTTTAGCCTTTCCATATCTTTGTAGGAATAAATTCCGCTTGTGGCTACATCAATGGTTCTGTATTTGAAAGTTGATTTGGTGTTTGGTTTCAATACTTGTGGAGCTCCTTGAATGGTGATTTTAGGTAACATCTTATACCAAACTGATCCTAAAAGATACATCACTGGAATGTTTGTATCACAAATTGTTTTGGTACCATATTCTCGTAATATGTGGGATCTAGGTGATGAAAACATAGAAGTATTATCCCTGAACACAGGTATTTCTTGATAACATTCTTTGGTTTCTCTGATTCTAACTTCTACTTGAACACACTTCAGGATGTGAACTACTTCACCCGCAAGCAAGCTTATGAAACCCGGTCCGCCCATGATATGATATGCCAATAAATCTGGAGAAATTGTGGCCATGCTTAATGCGTTGGATATGACTTTGCGTTCTAGTTGGCATTGGTGAGTCAAAACATTGTGATACAATCTTGCCAATTCACCCTTTATGTGTTTTTCAACATATATAAATTTTCAATTTATGTAAGCAAAAATGTCTATATTTTCTACACTAGGCGCCTGTACTGCGGGAAACTCATCTTTATGGTCGCTATCCAGGATAAACAATTTCGGATGCTCTGTGCGGATTGAATGAAAGAAACATTTTGCTACTCTACCAGAGTCTTTAAAGGCAAAGGCAATATTATTTGAGTCTAGAACGTATAAAGTGAGTTCATTTCCCTTCTCAACTACCTTGGTAACCCAACCCTTAAACAGGACGGAAAAAGCATTGGTATTACAATCACCTATTGGTACAATGTCCCAAAACGCGTGTCCGAAAAGGCTATCAACACAATGACCTCCAGAAAAATTACAAGTCGTACCACTCTGTAATTCAATTTTGTTGTTGTCTATATCCACCGTATTCCATCGGTCGTAAATTTCCATGGTTATTGTAGCTTCAACGTACACGTTTCAAACTCTCCATACATATCATCATAATAACCACCATTAGTACAACAAATTACTTCATTAACGGTTCCACTCAGAGTAACTTGTTTGAGTGTCGTGCCATTACGGTTGATATCATTGAATTCCCCATTACCAGATGAAAAACGGTTTTCCTCATGCATTTTTCTGCAATCATGCTGATCAATGTCCTTAATATATTCTAAGTTCCCGTTCTTTACGTCGGATGAATGAGAAAACATGCCGCAGTACCGGACTTCCCTGTGAATCCTTATTTTACAGTATCTAAGATGTGAAATCATTTACTTGAATAAGAGAGACATGCTTGGAAGTGGTGTTTCCTACAGGTTGAGGTATATCACATTCACCAATATCTACTAGGGATATAGTGGTAAAATTAGTAATTTGTCTCCCGCAATCATATCCTATGATTGCTTCTCCAGAATCCATCTCCATAGCAGCCCAATAGATTAGTAAGGTCAGAAACAACATCTGTAATTAGGAAATAATGTTAGTCTAATATTTGCAAACTCCAAGCAAGAGCAAAAATACTAATCATGTAAGCGTGACAAAGAAATTCCATGAGAAAATTCCAAAAAACAAATTATGAAATTTTTTTTTAACTACTCTTGAGTGTCCTAAATTATTTCAGAGACGTCCAAATCTCCTTTAGCCCTTCGTATGTGTGATAACCGTACACGATAACTATGAACTATTTTGATCTTGTTCGGACCTAATTCGATTTTGATGTTACCATTGTCTCACACTTCTAGAATTAGAAATAAACCATCCGAGTGATTTCCAAATTTTTTGGTTTTGGGCCACTGTGTAAGCATACATAATCTCCAATTTTGTATTTTTTTGGATTTGTATGCTTGTCATAGAAATATTTTCCACTGATTTTTGATAAGGTCAACTTTCTTTCCGCAATATTATGTATCTCATTTAGTCTAGTGACCAGAGTTCCCTAATGTATTGTTGGTAGGTGGGTACTAATTCATCGTCAGTGAATTGGTGATCAGATGGTATCCAAGGTAATCTGCCAAATACTAATTCGTAGGGGGTACTTCCGGTGCTACTATGTTTCATGGAATTAAAATTAAAAGCTGCTAAGGCCACCCAATCAGACCAGTCCCTTTGGGTTTCCGTGAACATTTTAATGTATTCAATCCAAGGTAAGTGCGCTCGCTCCAAACTGCCATTACTCTGAGCATGATACGCCGTACATTTAACCTGGTGAATTCTGAATTTCTTGGCGATGTATTTCATCAAACTACTCATGAAATTCGTTCCCTGATCCGTGAGAATGATTTGGGGAGCTCCGAATATGCATATCAAGTTTTTTATAATCGCGTCAGCTACCGTGGTGGCGGATTGATCGGGCAACGGTACCCCAATGAAATACTTAGTGAAAAGGCATTGCATACTTAGTATGTATTCCATATTATCATTCGACATGGGTAGAGGCCCTACGATATCACATGCCACCTTGAAGAATGGTATGCTGTGCGTATCTGTTATAATTAACTCCTGTTTAGTTTTAACCCTGACCAGTTTTTTCATTTGGCACGAAACACATTTCTGGATGAAGACTGTTATCTCGTCTTCCATATTTGGCCAATTGTATTTTTGCTTGATTCTACTGTAGGTTTTATTTATCCCTCTGTATCCTCCCATAGTAGCCGCATGAGCCTCCTCGATGATTGCCCTTCGCTCACATACATCCGGTAGTAAGATCTGACCTAAGCAAATGATTAATTTAATTCCTGAATCCCCCAGGATTTTTTTGAACTCGTGTAAAATCCTATTGCATTCGACGTTTTCAATAGACTCTGTCTTGCACATGCTAAAGGTTGGAATCATTTCATCTTCTAAAATTAATCTTAATTGCTCGACCAGAGACTTGATTGTTTCCAAAACTGTACTCATACCTTCTTTCATATCAGGTTGCGATACTAAAGCAAAGTGTACCTTCCCATTATTTGCCTTTATGATCTTAATCTCCCCCACACTTAAATTGTCAAAGGTAGGTAATTTGTTTACAGAGTTTAACTGCCTCGCTCCATCATCTAAAGGGACCCCGTTAGAATCAATCAAATTTACATAATTGTCCTTCCTCATGAATAACTGTTCCCTGCTAAAGACAATATTTTTGTCTCGATAACCCCGTGAAGAATTTTCGTTGACTTGCTCATAGGAAGAGTTATCCTGGGAGGTAGAAGCAAATGGCAAAGTTGGCATGTAGTTTTGGGTGATGACCTCCAACAACTCTTGCTTATTATTCTGACGATCCGTGATATGTCCTTCGTCGCGATTCAGCGTACATGAAACTTCCGTTAGATGAGGTTCATTTTCTTGTTGGGTTTCTGTGTCTACCATGGTATGCAATAATCGAGTTTCTGTTTGACCCTTATTTCTTTTGGATTCTTGCTCTCTAGGTTTTAATGCAGCAATAGCATCTAAATATCTTTGATTGGGTTGCCGTCCCGATTTTGCTCTAGTAAAAGGTTGATTTGAAATTTCGCCCGTGTTTATTCCATGATCATCAGATGAAGCGTCTTCTCTCCTCCCTTTTTCTTTATTGGAATTCATTGCCTCTTCGTTACCGCTGATAATCAAGACTTTATTTTCGACTGGATTTCTAGACAAACTATCGGGAACGGTGTTAGAGCTTCCCTCCGTAAATTTAATTTGGAATTGGTAGTCGGCCAATTTTAACCGCCAACGAGTTACTCGTGAAGTGGGATCTTTATGATTATTCAACCATACGAGTGGACGATGATCAGTAACCAATATAAATGGGCGCCTATACAAATATACCCTAAACTGATCAATACAATAAACGATCGCGAGTGCTTCTTTGGGAAAGGTGCAATAATTGATTTCTGATTTAGTCAGGGCTCTCGAAGTATAAGCCACCGGCCTATCTCTTTGAGAAAGCACCCCAGCAATCGCGCACCCACTTGCATCAGTACTCAAACTGAAAATTTCTTCGAAATTTGGATTAACTCAGATGGGTGGTTCGCATAATTTGTTGCGTAGCGACTCGAAGGCTCGCTGCGCTTCCTCGTCCCAAATGAAAGGTTTATTTTCCTTGAGTAGACTCGTTAAAGGCTTGGCCAATCCTGCAAAGTTTTCTATGAATTTACGATAGTATCCGGCAAGTCCTAAAAATTGCTTAACGTTCCTAGCTGTTTTTGGAACCGAAAACTCTTTTACAGCTCGAATCTTCTCCGGATCTGGACGAGATCCTTCTTTACTGATCACGTGCCCCAAGTATGTTATTTCTTCCTTCAAGAATTCACATTTTTCTGGTTGTAACATTAGATTGGCCCTTCGTAATCGCGAAAACAATGCTCTAATAATATCGCAATGCTCGTAAAAGTCTCTTGAATAGACACAAATGTCGTCAAAAAATGAAACGACTCCTTTCAACCCTAATATGACCATGAGTACCAAACATAAAAAGACAGGAGCGCTTGTCTTCATCCCAAAAGGTGTACGTGTGAATTGGAATAAACCTAGGTCACATCCAAAGGCCGTCTTGAACCTATCTTCCTTTTCAAGTCTTATCTGGTGGTATCCAGCTGCCAAGTCAAATACAGAGAAATAAGTCCCCCCCCCCCCCAATTTTATCTAAGATATTAGGTACTGGATGGTTATAATCGGGAATAAATTCATTGAGTTTTCGAAAATCCACTACCATTCTATGCCGAGGTTTACCATCGGGACCCGGTTTTTTATATACACAAAAAACAGGGTCCGAATACGCACTTGTAGAAGATTCCACTATTCCTGCCTCTAACATTTTTTTAACTTGTCTATTTATTTCTTCATTGAGAGCTGGGGGTTGTCTAAACTGTCTGACTCTAATCGGATTATAATTCGTGGTAGGTATGGCGTGTTCAAACAGATTCGTTGTACCTAACTTGTCCCCGTCTAAATAGAATCGATCCGAGAATTCTTCGATAATTGTTTCAATCTCCTCTTTTTCTTGTCCCGCCAGATGTTCCAGCCGCAATAATTGCTTTATTTTCTTCTTGCGGTCTTCGTTCTGTGATATTTCATCTCCCAAAATCTTTTGTAATTCAGGCTCTCTTTTGTTTTCCTTGTAAGTCAGGGTAGCACCGTTCAAAACATCATCAATCTGATCTAAAACACTAGATTCAATTCCAGAGCGAATAGTGCGCAAGCATGCTCTTATGCCTCTGGTTAATTCGCTTTCCTGAGTTTCGATATCATCAATAAGATCCTCAATTTCATTCGAGATAACCCTGATCCTTTGTAAAGCACTATAATTATTTTTTAGTATATACATGACTATGAGTGGTTTGAGTGTAGCTAATTTCCTGAAAAGTGGTTCGAGGGGTTCATCACTTTCGTCAGTACTCACTCCCAGATTTTGAAAATAACCGGACTCGATTGGATACTCTTCAACTTTCATTATGGCTGGAGGTGAAATGAAATCAATGTCATCGGTATATCCAAACGGCGTGTCAGTAATCTCAACTAAATTATTAAAAGCTCCCATTTTTGCAAACCCTTCCCCCTTATTTTTGTTGATATTTGGAATTATGAATATATTTACATGATTCATTGTTTCCACCCTTGAACTTTCCCACTTATGATCATAATCTCTCCCTATTTCATGGGTTCCCAGATTCAATTTACCCGAATTCGAACTCGCACCCTGCGCTGAATCACCAAAATTTGAACCTGACGGAGAGCTATTTACTGAATCCGGATACTCCTCCAACTTACCTGAACTCGAACGCGCAACCCGCGCTAAATTGCCAAAATTTAATCCAGACGGAGAGCTATTTACTGAACTCGGATGCTTCTCCAATTTACCAGAACTCGAACGCGCATCCTGCGCCAAATTGCCAAAATTTGAACCAGAACTCGAACGCGCATCCTGCGCCAAATTGCCGAAATTTAAACCTGACGGAGAGCTATTTACTGAACTCGGATGCTTCTCTAATTCACCAGAATTTGAACGCGCATCCTGCGCCAAATTGCCGAAATTTAAACCTGACGGAGAGTTACTTACTGAACTCGAACGCGCATCCTGCGCCAAATTGCCAAAATTTGAACCTGACGGAGAGCTATTTACTTAACTCGGATGCTTCTCCAATTTACCAGAATTCGGACGCGCATCTTGCGCCAAATTGCCGAAATTCAAACCTGACGGAGAGCTACTCACTGAACTCGGATGCTTCTCCAATTTACCTGAACTCGAACGCGCATCCCGCGCCAAATTGCCAAAATTTAAACCTGACGGAGAGCTATTTACTGAACTCGGATTCTCCTCCAATTTACTTGAATTCGAACGCGCGTCCTGCGCCATGTCTATATCATTAAATAACAAAAGTGAAGGAGCTATTGGATCTCGCCCCGAGTGTTCCTTATTCTGAGTTTCTATGCTTCCATGAGTTTCGACGACCCGGTAACTTGCTCGTACGGCCTATCCCAATGCACGCTATCCTGTATCATAGTAGCTATATATTGATCCGGGTTAGGCTCCCCCTTCCGTTGCGAGCTATATCTCCCCTCGCTGTTCTGCGCTTGCAGTCGGTTGCTAGTTGACTGAAAGTAGCTTGACTTTACTTTGGTTTGGTAGGGTTTACTCGTAACTTTGGGGAAAGTCAATAGTGGCGATGCGCGGTCTACAGTAGGCACGGTGGCGCCATCTCGCGAGCTCAATGCAGAACTACCTTGATTCATGGTAATCTTCCGATTCCCTTGCTTATCCTCTCGCATTTCAGCCGCGGCTCCTGTGTTGATTCGTTTTGCATAAGAACATACGTTCCAATCACAATTAATAATAGGGATCTGGTACCCTCCCACGATAAATTTTCCCTTTGCGTAATCTATTTTGGCTTGTAACTCACGAAAACAATCGCTTCCTAATAACCCATCCTCTAACATAGGAAAGCTGTCTGGTACCAAATGAAACACGAATTCAAGATTGAAACAATACAAAGTAATTCTTCCCATTGTGCATGCAGCTTGATCGGTGATTCCTGATAATTCAATAATTTCCCGGAATGCTATTTCTGAATGCACTGGCTTTTTCGAGAATTTCAATGAAGAAGGGCCTGCACCCGTATCCAACATAATTTTAAGATCCTCGTTATATCCGAAAAATCGCATTTTTATTGCCGGTGAGGGGCCATGCAACGTGAGCATTACTGATGTCGTTACGAATTTTACTCTCGGTTGGGACCGTGCGAGCGCTGTGGTAGCGGTTCCCACGTCGCGGGCACACTTTGAGAACCGTGCTCGTTTCCCGCTTGCTCTGATTGCTGTTTAATATATTGCAGTTTCCTGCATTCATGCTTCTAATGCCCTGGCTGCCGGCAATAATGACACACTTGTTCATGCTCCGGCCCTGCTTCGCGACAATCCACGGCGTTCGTGCGGCGTGAAACTTCGCGCCGGTCGAATAATGGCTCGTCTTCAGATGCGGGAGCGAGATGTTGTGCATCGGCTGTTAATCGAGGCGCAGGATCCCGTGCCATGCTTTTTCCAAAAGTAACCCTACGCGCTACCTGCCGCATACCTGGTATAGACCAGCACGTTCTAGCTGTGTGCCCCCTCTTCTCACAATACTGAAATACCTCTACTTCTCTAGCCCCTATAGTCAAAACAGATGCTGCGTCATCTTTCTTAACCCTTGCTTCGTTTAATATCCTGACCGTTTCTGTTAGTTCCTCTGGCTCAAAGAGATTGAATTCACGTTCAATTTTAATGGCCTGCGCGGTGGCGTCCTCTAGAGACTCAGTTTTCCCAATCCGAGCTTTAATCACCCAATGTAATCCACGTAAGAAAAATTTGACTTTGTCACTTTCCAATTCAGCATTGAATTTTCTCTGAACTCTATTTTCACGAGTTGCCACCTCCAATATTTCTTGCCCTATTTGCTCAACCCTGTTCGAAAAGGAAATGACCGATTCTTCTTTGCGCTGTTTGAGTACAGCCAGTTCTCATGAAGTTGATGATAAGTTTTGGCAGATCCGAAAATATCATTAAAAAACCTGGCTATTTCGTCAATGCTGTTGAAACTTTTACTCTGCGCGCTCTTAAATGCTTCTCCTGACAAACCCATTTTTATGAGTTTCGCGAGATCAGGTTCATTGATAGCTGGGATGACATTACAGGCTTCACGACAGCCTTCCAAGAAATTCATCAGAGGGATATTGAATCCGTTATACTTTGGATTCAATTCAATGGCGTCCTTGATAGATAAGTTCCTGATAGGCGCTAAATAGGACAAATTATTTTGAGTCTGATGATTATGACCAGGCAAATCGAAATGTACTGGGCGCCACATATTTGAAGTTTGATTTAAAAAGGATCTAGGAGTACTCGTCAGTCCACCAGGGTACCCTCTACCCTCTACAAAATGTAATACCGATTGATTGGTAATCGTTACTGGACTTATTTCGTGTTCATCGGTACTCTGTTTTAAAGTAAGGTCCTCGGTGATTTCTGCCTTATTGTCAAATAAAATAGGAATAGTTTCGGCTATGGCTTCTGACTCATTGTCCATGACCATCCGTATAATTTCTTTGATACTGATATTATGATTTATGAGAAGACAAATTATATTTAGAGCTAACTCATCAGTGCAAAATTTTTCAACTAAATCTTCTGCTATTTCACCTTCCATTAATCTTTTAATGGCTTTTATTTCATTTTTTCTGTCTGGATCAACTCCACGCGTCTTTAGCTGCCGAACTGACAAATATTCAATACACTCAATCATCGTCACTTCCTCCTCTCCCGATGAAGAATTTTCGTCATATTTGGAAATTTCGTTGACCATAATTTCTAGTGCATCGTTGAAACGATTATCCTTGCCAGAATTCATTTTGATAAAAACAATGTGGTAGCCGCGGCCTCTCCAAACGTAGCTAGATTCTAATCCCAGAGTAAGGGCCCCCAATTGTTATGATCTTAGTGAGTTTACGCTGGTAAAATGTCCCGTTTTTGCCTACGCTTTGGGCGGTTCAGCAGGGATCGGGACTTCTGCTAATTTGGAGAGGCAGCGCTTCATAGCATAAAAATTACACACAAGCAGTATAGAAACGCCACGCACACAAATGCATAGAATGAAATGATAGTATTGAGAAGTAAAGTTATATATATGAATATCGAGAAAAAAAGGGAGACGCTGAATCTGAGCGAGACTAACCTGGGGTAGTATATTGATAGTGAAAATAGATATATATATATATATACTCTCTAGTGCGACGGTCTCTCTGCTGGCGGCTTGATCAGTGAGGTAGTAGCCACTATTATAGCGTGGTCTCTCCGCTGAATTAGTATACCAAATCTTGGGAAACAGGTCCAAGCTAACTACTTGATTGACTTTTGAACTTGTAGAATTTTAGTGAAACTTTTATTTACGACAGTACAGAGCTCTGTGACTCGGGTGACAAACGAAATACAACTGGTAACTTCCTCCTTCGACGCTGTACTTTTATAATACTGAGCTAAAATATGGGCAACAAAATTTCACGCCTTCACAGATTTTAGATCTAGATAACGTCAAAGGTTCGTTCAGTTTAAATAGAGAAAAACCCTTACCAAGAATACAGATGTTTGAATGCGAAACTTTAGCTACGTGCCTTATCTAGTCTACCCCTAAGGGAGATCTTGGATGGATTCAAATGACAATAATGTTTTCATAACAAGATGTTCTTATTTTCTCTCGGTAGTTCAATATTTATCAAATGAAAAGTCACGTACCAGAGTGCTGGTGACAGGATTTGGGAATGGGTAGATAAGAGGAAAGGTTGGGGTGTCACTCAAGTTTCCAATATTTATGCAAAAACATGAAGTCTTCATCATTCTCGTTCTTTTGGGGATGCCTACGCCCTAACATATTTATACGATTGAAATATTTTGTAATATATGATACTATCTTAGTAGACATTAATTTCAGTAATATGATTATACATATATAATATATATATATATATATATACACTACCGGTCAAAAGTTTAAGCTCACCCAAAAAATTTTTTTTCGAATTTGTGCGTTGAACTACTCGGCTCTATTTGACCGTAGAGGACTCTTCTGGAGCTCATTCCAAAGGTTTTTGCACGTATTTTAAGATGGCACAATTCATTTTTATCCGTACGGATCGGGATCTTTCCAATTTGAGCTTGGAAAAGTGTCAATTTCAACGATTTTTGGGAGAATCTTTTGGCTCCTGCCAATTTGAGCCACGTGAATGTTTCAATATAGGAGTTGTGAGGTATGAAAGTAACAGTCTAGAGCTTCAAAATCCGTTTTTGAACGCCCTTCTACGCCACTTCCAGTCCGAGCTATGACACTTTCTCTGAGGGAAGATTCTTCGGAAAAACTAGCACTCCAATTCGAGAGAGATACAGAGACGCATTTTTATGAAGTATAATCATCATTCCTGTCATCTTTCATTAAGATCTTGATTAAGGAAACGAAGAACCTTTGAAATATGCCCCAAAAAGTGAATTTTCTCGTCATTTTTGAATCCAGGTGCTAGTTTTTGCGAAAAATCTTCCCTCAGAGAAAGCTCGGACTGGAAATGGCGGAGAGGAACGTTCAAAAACGGATTCTGAAGCTCTGGACTGGTACTCTCGTATCCCACAACTCCCATATTGAAACATTCATGTGGCTCAAATTGGCAGGAGCCAAAAAATTCTCTGAAAAATCGTTGAAATTGACACTTTTCCAAGCTCAAATTGGAAAGATCCCGATCCGTAAGGATAAAAATGAATAGTGCCATCTTAAAGTACGTGAGAAAACCTTCAAAATGAGCTCCGGAAGAGTCCTCTACGGTCAAATAGAGCCGAGTAGTTCAACTCACAAAATTGAAAAAAAAATTTTTGGGTGAGCTTAAACTTTTGACCGGTAGTGTATATATATATATTCTTGTCAGGACATAACACTAGTGAGCAAAGAGCTAGACACTTTGTGTTCAGTCAAAGATATATTTGCAGGAAAATGGGTGCGAGCAAATGGACGAAATGCCATTTGAAGCAGGATCACTGATGACACCATCATTGTCACTGTAAGATAGAGATAAACCATCAATTATGATGAAAACAATTATCTCAACATATACAAGCTACCCACACATCTTCTGCAACTCTTCATCCCATATCTGTAGGTGAGATTCTATCCTCAACTAGATGGTGATTGTAGGATTCTGTAGACACGAGTCGTACACATTACCTCTCCAAGTCAAACCAATTGGCGGGAATGGGGTTTCATCCAGTTCTTGAATATTTCAATCTACATATTAGGTACATGACAATGGTCATCAAGAATGGCGATTGCATAGACATTCTTAAGCGTTCGTTGACAGTATTTGTAATGAAGCAAAGAGACATCTCTTGATCTCAAGCGTATGTTTGTGCAGCATCTGTATACCCAGGCTATGTTCAAGGTCCTTCCTTGATGGACGTATTGGATAACCAATCAATGGGATTCTGATATCAGTAACAGTATCAATTGAACACACTATGAGAGCTTGGAGTATTTCAGCCATCAGACTAAGTAAAACATTAAGTAACCATACAATCCTTTGGATGGAAACGAAGTAGAGTTTTAGGGATCATAACTTTCAGATTTCAACTTAATATGACCATGAACAGACAACTTTTCTAAGAGAATATTCACAAGAATCGAATGGAAAAATTCCCCATCAAACAAAATTATATTAAAGACTTTGCTGTGAAACTCTGCATTGGTTTCTCGTCTCACTTTCGAACCCTCCATACAGTTATGAATCCTCCATCTATCCCACGTGGAATCCTGGTTTGTTTTGTTGAAGCTGATCTCATCAAATTCTTCATTGAGGATGAGATGAACGGATCCAAAGTAAGATTAGTTTTCAGAGAAAATGACTCTATTACTGTGCACTAATATTTCCATTTAATATAGAAAATTTTTGTTTGAACCGAGGTTGTCAGTCCTACCAATTTGAACAATGAATTAGTTCTGAACTAATGAAAGCACACTGTGAATACACTTTACATTGTTCATTCTACTCAGATGACAACTGTTGAGTTGAGAACAAAATTAGGTGATACTCGCTGGCTCTTGTTTCAGATCAGACATGAGATGATACTTCTCACTCAGAGGTCTTTCTAGCCCTGTTCCTCAAGGAAACTACAATAAATTTACTACTAAGCTATTGGTAGGAGATTTCAGGAAACATAACTCTACTGTGAGGAATTCCATGAAATTTTTCAAGAACCCAGATGGAACATGATTGAATCTTCAGAGAAAGAGGAAACTTGTGAGACATTCGAATAATACGCTGATTTCTCACTTGTCTCCAATTTGGAGTAACCAAACGTCCCTCTTTTTCGAATGCTATTTTTTTGAGCCTTTGATGGTAAATTTAGCGTGAGTTCTGGAAAGAGTTTTTCAACGAGATTCTGTATTATCTCCAACTGGTATCTTTGGATATTGACTCATTTAATTTATGACCTAGTTTAGGTTATAACCTGAAAAAATCTGGGATTTCCTGTAAAAAATTCATCTGTGAGTGAGTAAAAGTTCTTCCAATTTGTACAAGTTCCAGAATCTTTCCATCCTTTTGTCTGCAAAAAACTATACTGAATATCATTGAATGTTTTTGAAGTATTTCAGAAAAATGAGACTACAGTAAGAGACCCCGGGCAATCTGCCGAAAATCCAGATGGAATGTACCTATATAGTAATCAACCTGAGATATTTTAGAAATATTGTCAGAAATCTTTTATGAAAGATTCCAAAAATCTTTCACCAAAGATCCCAGAGATATTTTCAACCACAGACATAGTATTGCCAGGAATCTTTCATGAGATATTTCAGAAATATTTCATGGATGATTCCAGGAATATTCCCGACATAACTATATTTCCCGAGAGGTTTCAATGAAATCTTCCAGAGATCTTTCATTGGAAGATTCCTGGAAGATTCCTAGCAATGTTACAGAAACGTTCCAGTGAAAAATTCCAATGTAATATTTCTGGAAGATTTCTGCAAGATTCCCTGGAATCTTCCCATGAAAGCTTCCAGGAAGATTCCCAGCCACGGACATAACTATATTCCAGGAATATTCCAGAGTAATATTTTTGGAATATTCCAATCTTTCAATGTAATATTCCTGGAATATTCCTGAAAGATTCCCATGCTGTGTGGGTTGTATACACCCCCGGAACATTAGAAATGCTTCCCACGGAATATTCGTTGCATATTTTGAATGTCTATTCTCGTGCTGTTGCAAGTGAGTGTGCCTTGATACATGAGAACGAAGGGGTCATGTTACAGGATTTCAGAGATTCAATTTTACAAATTCATCAGCTTGACCATCCCAGAAACCGAGAACACCATCGCACGCATGAATCTCTCCCTTACTCGGAAGCCACTCAAGCAAAAACGCGTTCCGCCCGAGATTCTCATCCAAAACAACTGTAGACACTGCACAATTTGAATGGCCTGGGATCTGATTCCCTCCTCAGCATCTTCGGCTTAAATCACGAAATGGTTATTCACGTGACATTTGAAGTAGGGCCGTCGCATAATAGTTTTAAAATTCCAACTCTGGCCATGAGCCACTTCACTCGAGTTTTTAAGCTACTGCGATGAATCGAACGGTATTCTCTTCATGATTCTTGGGTTGCACTCTTTCGGATTCCCACTAATTACGGATGGTGTAAAGAGGCCTATACTTATCTATTGGGCATTTCGGAGGAAAATCCAAAGATGATGCCTCACATTGTCGGAATAGGGCGTATCATCGACGCACCCCGCAAGTAGTATATGAGCTGGTATAGCGAGACACAACAAATGACGTCATAGGGGGTGGGGGCGTCTGGTGGGGGAGGGGCCGGGGTCATTGACCGTCTGACGGTTAGCTGATGTGGGCCAGCGGTTTGTTTACATCGTGACGTCACAAGGTCAAGGTGATGGTAGGGGTGGTGTAAACATAACATTGTTTATGTTTATCATTACATACGTGTGTGTGTGTGTGTATGTGTGTGTGTGTGTGTGTGTGCGCGCGCGTTTTTTATCATCACGTACGTGTGTGTATGTGCGTGTGTGCATGTGTATATGTTCGCGCGTGCCGCGCTGAGTCTTGGAACGGAGAGGAAACTTTCGCTCGGGAAGAGATCTACATTATCGATCGATGGTCAGATAGAAAAAGGGTAATGTTTTGTAACGCCCTCTACGTTACCGACAGTAGATATCGTCAGAATCCGTGTTCCAAAAAAGACTATATTTTTCTCATGACACCGTTTCCGCACTACCCAAATGGGGTAGGTGTCCCAGCGCGTTTTTATTTACGTGGTATCCCCTTTGAAGGCCTAATCCACGATATCTCTGATTAGAGAACCATTTGTTTGTCGAATCATAATCCGTTATGATTTCTCATATCGACCCTTCTGTTTCTTTTTTGGAATCAAAGGAGTTTTGTCTGTTACTTTATCTGAATATTCACCCCAGGAAGAGGGCTCTCGCTTCTCCCCTTGACTGTTTCTGTTTGGATAAGAATCCTGGAATCGGGTGTATCCGCCAGAAGTACTGCTGCTGTTTTGCCCCATTGTGAGGTAAGGAATACTCTCTGAAGAGAGAGAGAGAGAGAGAGAGAGAGAGAGAGAGAGAGAGAGAGAGAGAGAGAGAGAGAGAGAGAGAGAGAGAGAGAGAGAGAGAGAGAGAGAGAGAGCAGAGGAATAGTTGTAGTTCCTGGCAGTGCTAGGAGCCGAATGAACGACAAAGTGGTTTTACGAAGTTTTTTATACATGTGACTCTGATATTGATTTTGTGGTGATAGCGTCATTAAAGGCTGAAATTATCTTTCCAAATTCAGTAATGCTCATTATGGGATGGGAGGATAGTGATGGGTAGGTGACATAAACCAAAAAAATATTCAATAATATTCTACTTTTATTCAAGACGAAATTCTCAGTATGTACAATGGACGAGTAATCATCATCATATTTTCCACAATAATCCGTTTGCATCCATGAAATCGAACAGATCTTTTGCAAGGTTCGACATGCCGAATGCTCGTAGCTCAGCGAACATTAATTTTAAGTTAGTATCACCAAAAGTGTAATCCAGTCTTGCCACCACATCAGACTTGATGGCCTCGAAATTTACTCCAAAGTAATGTCTAAAAGATATCACGTCCTTCAAGATATTGATTCGAGTCTCGACAGGCTCTTTACGGATCAAATCGTTTAAGAAATTGTTCACGTGCTCGATTGCGCGGTTCACAAACACACACAGTTCCTCGCATTTTGTTAGCTGCGTGGAAAGGCATTCACGTAACCGCCTCAAACCTTCGAAAGTGGCATATTGCATCACGAATCCAGGTGCAGCGTCGTGCTCCACCTTCTTCTTCTTGCATGGCTCCCCGTCACGGTCCTCATCCTGCTCATTCTCAATACTCGATAATCTCAAGACCGGTAGTTGTGGACGCTCGTCGATAAAAATCGTTCTTGACCCGTAGGACGTAGTGAAATTAATGTCGTGATTTGGTAAGTACACTTTAGAGCCGTTGAAATTTTGTGAAAAAGAGTATGCATTCTGGAGATATCCATCCATAGCTTCAATTTGATCAGTGAAGAGCTCCCAGCTGGTCAAGTCGAAAGTTACATGTTTGAGCGGTGAAGCGTGACTCCCTAACTTAACGACTGCCCTGTAGGTTCCCCCAAAGTACTCCAAACCCACAACAGCTCTCTTGGAGTCGGACTTATTCAAGGCGTAGGTAGTTGAGAACAGCAAATTCGGTAGATCACGTACCAGTTTTATACTTCTGGAACCAGTCCGAGATGACGGGGCAGCAGGGAAGTCAGCTACGGTGATGACGTTGTTCGAACTGGCGTCAGGAGTAGTATGAACTTCCACGTTATTGGAGACGTTGTCGAAGGCCGCAGCCGCGGCTGCGAGAAGACTTTCGTCGATACCATGGGCAGTGTCTTCGACTCCGGCAGCAGCGGTAGAAAGAGATACGGTGTCGGCCATTCTGAACTCGAGCTGGAGTATTCTCAAAGGCTCAAAAATGTTGACTGTGGTACCCCCAGCACTCGCGCTCACTTTTTTATACCGTAGTAACCCCCCACTCTTACTGCGGAGGAGTAGGAGGCTGAACTCGTACGAGGGGGGGGGGGGTATACCGAGTCGCTGGCGTCAGTCTGCATAGCAACAGAATGTTTGTAACCATCAAAAACGACCGTTGGCTGACTTGAGGTGGGTGGGGCTGTTCTTTCGGTGTAAAATCCCACGGAGTAGCGGTATCGTTTGATGTTGTTCCTGGTAACTATTCAAGCATGAACTGACAAGGGTCGGCAATAAAGAAAAAGTATAACGTCACCGATTTATAGATTTATGACCTCATTCCTAGAAAAGAGTAGTTGTACCCCCGCCTCCCACGTTCCGGCTCAACGACTGTAACGGTCAAAATCGGTCCGCTACTTTTTTCTCACACATGGAATCCATTGTGTGACCTTCAATCCAATGGGTCTGGGAGGCGCGGGGTAATTCTACTCCGTAATTTTTTCGTCGAAGCAGTAGCAGATTGCGGCATCGTTTAATGTTTTTTTTATGACCTGTAAATTGATGATCTGACACTGAAGGCTTGAAAGAGATGTGTATGAGAATGTTGCCGTTAACTATAATTTCAGTATGAATGATGCAACCGTCAAAGGTCTTTGCAATGAGTCATCATAGAGTTACCGTTGCCAGGGGAGGAGATCATCTACCCCTCCCCCTCTTTTTCTTCCTATGCGCAGTATCTGCATGTGTTCTCGCCTGCGCATGCTCACGCCTTCTTCTATATACTCACGAAAGCCTCCATTTTGTCAGCTGCGGCTAGTGGGATTATGGTAACTGAGGATTGATGCGAGAAAAATGTTTAGGAGTACATTACGATCGAAGCTATGATTTCTGCATCGTAAGCAAGAGTTCATGAGATAAAACAAAGAGGAGAGGTGAGGTTCCAGGTAGGGAAATGACAAATTCATACAATCTTTTCTTTTTATTTACACTCATTTTTATTATCGAATCTTCTCTCTTGATACAAGGGCTCTTAAGTACAGCACTAATCACTTACATCTCGAGGTACATGCTTGTATATGGGAACCAAAACCGGTAACATTTTCACGAGGGAATACAGCAACTTTGCTCTTCTTCACTTTCTTTCGTAATCTTTTCATGATATCTCGTCTAAAACGAGTGACGATTGAATCGTTTGATCGTGTGTTCGAGGTAAAGATGCTGTGAAACGTGCGGAAACTACTACCATGACACATAAAATACAGAAACATAATACAGTATTGACCACAAACTTCCGAATCAAAACTCTGCAGCGTCTTCTTGTTCCAGTCCTAGCGGGTACAGTTCCTCTTGAGACGTTCGAGATGATAAGGCGAGGTGGGTGGCTATCCGTAACTATCGAAATATTGTCCATGTCCATTCTTGTTGATATAGATTGCGATCCAGTGAGACCCGGGCTTATTGGAGGTATCTAGGTTTGATACAATGGCCGCAGGCAAACTCAAGATCGCTGGCACGCGATCAGCTGCGTATACACCAATTGAGTTTGCCTTCAAACCGCTAATGGCTTGCATTACCTGATGGGTATTCATAGTCGACTTCGGATGTGTTGACAATCATCGAAGCGTCGACTTCATCCTCTACGCCTTCTGTACCCAATGGTCCTGTTTCCGGGGCCTTATTTCTGTGTTTGGCAAAATCCACAAGGTCACGTCCAGCAAACTCAGCTGCTTTCCTCGCGAGTATTCCGTGGTAGACGAGAGCTAGTCGCACTTCATTCTCTTCAATATCGTGTCGCTCTCGGAGTTCAATGGGTAGAATCGAACGCAGCCATTCCCTGAGCTGTTCAACTCTGTGCAACGCGCATCTATTTTCTATTTCCCCAGATTCATCCTTGAATATCTTGAAACCGTGGTAGATGCAAGTATTTTCACCGGGTAATTCTTTGTTGAGCTGCTTGATTGCTGGGCCACTGTGCGATTCAATGTTCACGATCTTTCTGCACATTATCGACTCGAGATACCCAGCTCCAACATGTCCGTAGACGAAGATATTGATCGAATTCTCTGCTATCTTGACCAACCGCTGGCGTAGGTCCTCGATCGATACGTCCCCGTCGAACCACTCCAAACCGTGTATACGAGTAGTGCAGTAATTATTGCTTGTTTTCATATCCTCTGGTAGATAACTGAAGGGGTGCGGTGGTTTCACCAGCCAATGGGCACTGATACCTTCTGGTAAAGATACCACTGCAATCTCTTTTGGTATATATTTCTTGTCCTCATCTCGGAAACCCTGAATGTCTACAACAAAATCCATTTTCTTGGAGAGCGCACGGTTGAGCCACTGGATCGGAGAAAGACCAACTGACGCTCCGAGAGCTCGCATGTCTTTCCTTATACTCTTCACCCCTCCGATCCTTCTCTAGTCCCCCCTTACGCGCCGAAATCGGTCACGATCTGTCTGCTCGAGTCGATCTCTAGAACATTGTCATACTCGGCGTATACGATACAGTTTATGGTTTGCGTAAGCGCTTCATCAAACCGTACCTCTATGCGAACACTACCGTTGCGAACAAGATTCCAATGGGTTGCGCAGTGTGCTGATAGATCGGGTGTAAGATCGAAAGCCGTGATGAAGTTTCCTCTCCTATTGTTGAGGCGATCGATACCAATACCTTCGTTGGCGAAATGTATGCCTGTACCGGAGAACAAGGTTTGGAAAGTATCTACGTAGAACTGATTATTCCCTGTGAATTTTGGCTGCAGCGGTTTGCTAGGGACTTGTACACCATCTATGTATAATGAGAGGTAATTGATCCCGAAATGTTGGAAGTTGAAAGGGTTCATCCGACGGTTCCCGTTGAAAGCCCTGTTATGAACAAAGCCAATGATAATCCTTTTCGGCAGCTGTCCAAGGATGACGTTGTCCAGCGTATCGCCAAGGATCCCCGTGTGCATCGTAAACGATTTCACTTCAACTCTTGTTATCGGATATTTTGCCGTGGCTTTGGACAGCGTGTTGGCGTGCGCTAGTAATTCCCCGGGGCTGATTTTCCCGCGTCGAACAATTAGAGAAACTTCCTTGATTCGAACGCTGAATCTACCATCTTCGGAAATATCCATGAGACAGAACGCATCTTTGCTCCGTACCAGGCGGACTCTCATTTCAACACCGTTGATTAACATACGATCTTGGTTGAAGACATCGCAATGCAGATGCCCTATCATGTCAACAGTCTTACCACCCAGTGTAAAATACTGTCTGTATGCGAGTCCTGTGTTGGCCGCTTCCCCATCAGCGTTTGGGGCAGCGTCGAATTTGTTGCTCGTATCTTCCCGCCACAGACACGATGTCAAATGAGACTCTTTCGCTGCTGGGCTGTAGTTGAGCAAAGACTCTAGATAAGCTCGGTACGGATAGGCATTATTTGGTGGGAAACAGCTTTTTGATTGAAAAAGACGTCTATTTGATGGAATAGCGAGTGTAAGAAATTATTGACGGGTCCAACCTTGCGGTTTTCGGCGTCCGCTGCTACGGGTGTGATTTTTGCTTGCACGTGTAGCATAGTATGAGCAAGATCCAAATAGTGCTCGCTAGCGCTTGGAACAACGAATTCGATCGGGGCATCACCTTCGTCGGTTAGGGAAGACACCGGCTTATAATGCAAGAAACTGCTGCTTTCGATTGATGTTTGTGTCGCAGGAAGAGAGAAGATATCCAATTCGCTTGACATACACTCATTAGAGTGAGTGTGTAAGAAAGCCATCTTACTCCTTATCCAATATTATATTCCTTGTGGTCCAAAAATATCTGTCAAATTTCTTAGCTTCGCTGGTTTCCGCCTGCTTGTCGTTTTACCGCTTGTCTTCTTTTTCTTCCTCTGACCTCGTGTCACTTTTCTCTTGGTTACTTTTTTCCGCGACGAGACGGTGCGTATAGACCCGCGCGCTTTACGAGACTGACGTCGTCGCTTTACTACGCGCGATTTATATCCCGATCCTTTCACCATATCAACCAATTCTTCATCTGCCTTCCTCTTGAGATTCTTACCGGATTCTTTGACCCGAACTTGTAGAGAATCTGTCAAATTCATACCGTTGTTGGCCACGTCATCCAATACGTTGATACCAGTCTTGACTGCTTCCTTTCCCAAAGCTTTCACTCCCCTTGCGATGTAAGGTAAGATTCGCCTCGCCAGTCCTCCCAGCCAAGCACCAACTCCCCGTCCACGTTGATACGTTGACCCAACAAAGTATCTCTTGGATCCCCCTCCTATTCGATCCTCGTAGTATTCTATGTAGTGGCTCATGGTAGCATTTTTATTCAACGGTCGCGCTTGAAATGAAGCGTAACCGTCAGCGTAACGTACTCGAATGGTATGTGGTGACCATGACCATCTCTTATATCTATCTCTATGCTCTGAATACCATGTTGTAGCAGGGGGATGTATTTGATTGGGGCAAATTGCTTCGTGATGTTGCTTCCAAAATCGTATTTAGAACCATCCAATGAAACAATTCGTAGTAAACCGGCTTGTGTATCACCCACCATATATGGCTCGCAGATATCTGTATAGACAAATAGCTGGTCGGGTATGGCTCGGGATAGAGAGGCGGGTCTGATACCTGCAATATTATTGTCGGTGTCAGGCGAAGTCTTGAAAATGCCTGTTGTACGCTGCTCCGCGTCTTCAAAACCAAAGATACGTCTAATTTTCTCATTAAAAATCGTATAATGAGCTCCGTCACATTTGCATTTCTGTCTGAAAACATAGAATCCTTTCTTCAAATCAGCGGGCTCGAGTACATGATGCTTTTCCGATACTGTCTCGCTATTTATTTCACCGACCAACTCTTCGATCGTGCGATATACACC
This sequence comes from Eretmocerus hayati, assembly GCA_029851415.1. Classification (NCBI taxonomy): domain Eukaryota; kingdom Metazoa; phylum Arthropoda; class Insecta; order Hymenoptera; family Aphelinidae; genus Eretmocerus; species Eretmocerus hayati. Next base: position 50,260,620 of record CM056744.1, read on the forward strand.
AGAAGGGTGGTAGTGTTTGATATCATCTCCTGGTGACCTCTCCCCATCTTCACCAGATTTATTGAAAATGAACGAATTTTCGGTATCTTGAATATGCATTATGGTACAGGGTATGTGAATCTCGGCTAGTCCAACCCTCCAATCACCAGCCAGACGGATCTCCCTGGATAAATGCGTCGAGAAACAAGTAGTTGCATTTTCTGGGAAGTACTGCATGCTGCTGTTACTCGGAAGAACCAGATAAAAGTCGTCCTGCTGATCCATTTCAACGACTCGTGTTGATTAAATAGATTGGAGATCGTCAGCCTTTAACCAGCTGTTGAACTTGGATGGATACCCCAACCACTTGACGAGAACTTCTCTTTTCTTACCACGCCCTCTCGATTCTATTATCCGCTCTATCTTGAAGTGTTGATCATTTGCCGAACGTTTCTTACCGACCGGAGCGAGCTCTTCCGTGTAGAAAAATCCGTCGATGATCTCCTCGTTCAGATCCTGAAGCACATACGTATATAAGTCTTGACGGGTAGAGACCCTATTAATTTTAAATATTTCCTCGCTGTAATTCTTCTCATAACCTTTCTCAAAGGTATTTTTCGTACGACTGATGCGCACATAGTCTCCGACATTGTATTTAGCTGGTGCTGAGATAACTCCCTTTCTCCGATTAACTGTCTGCTCCGAAGCGCGACGTTCCAAGTTCTCTCTTGCCATTCGGGCATTGTAAAGTGTTACATCGCATGGTCTCATTCGTGTCCCGGTATGTAGAGTATGGTTATAAGCATGGAGTATTTTATGTATTACATCAACGTACCGCTTGGTGTTTGTATGAGAAAAATAACGCCAGATGCGTTCTTTGAGTGTCCTCGTGAGCCTCCCTACGCACGCGCATTTGATATCCGGATTTCTTGCGACTCTAAAACTGATATCGTGTTTCTTGAGATACGTTTGAAACGCGTTTCCGAGAAACTCTTTACCGCGGTCCGACTGTGAGCAAATAGGGCGGCTACCTTTGGCGTTTCCTAAGATATCGTTGAAAACACCGGTCACAGCTGACGCAGTTTTATCGCGTAGTAGCCCGATCCACGCGTATTTACTTAGTACGTCGACGACAACGAGGAGATAGTTATACCCGTCGTTGTATTCCTGGAGAGAGGTGAGCTGCATCAGATCGCATTCCCAGATATCATCGACATTAGTTACATTATATCGTAACCTTGGAAACCTTCTACGGATTGGTCGATGTAGAGTATACGCGTCTTGATTTTTCAGCCATTCATACACGCGTTCTTTCTCATTTTCGTTCGCGAGGGTATCACCTTTCTTATTCACTCGTAAGAGATTCCGGGCTCCAGCATAACCAGCCTCATATGAAGGGTCGTAATACTGCCCGCTGTAATCATAAGAATCAGGGCTCAAAGATCCATTCTCAGCCATTTCTTTTCGGTTCTCCTGCTCGACAACTCTTGTGACACGTCTTGCGCTAAGCTGTCGTTGAGACTTGCAGCTGCTTCTCCCCAGCCTTCACCGACTGCCGGAGTCAATCGACGTTTCGCTGTATTTAACGGATCCGTCAACCGCTGACCAATTTTGATGATATTTGCATTACCGATTAGCTCACTTGGAGTGTCCGTGACTTTTATGAATTTAGCAAACTCTAGTTGACCTACGGGTGCATTACTGTCCTCCTCCTCTTCACGCCTACCCCTCTTGACCGCTTTCTTCCTAACTACGTCGAACAATAGTTCGATTATGCTGGAAGCCTCTATTTTACGCCCATCAATTTTCACCGTTCCTGTATCATCCCACTCGATCCGATCGGGGGCCGCGTTCTTCCAATGCTGTAACAGCAATTTGGCTCGATTTTTGTACATACGCGGTATATGATTTAGGATCGTCTGTTCATCTAGGGGAGGGGATTCGATGCCGTTTGGATCGACAGCCTCATTCATATTACTCGATCTTTCCGCATCACGATGGATAAGATACCTACGCAAAACTTGCAAATATCGCTTGCACTTCTCGTCTACGGTTCTATGCGTCTTTGAGTGGAGGATTTCGAACATTTCTGAGTCGAGTCTCGACAGCGGATCACCCGGAGTTTGCACTGACTCCAAGCTCGATGTCTCACCGCTACCTACTTGAGGAGTTTCAGTTGGTTGTGGTCGCTCAGGTTGACGATGCTCCTGCTGCTGAATTCGCTCCAACATTATCTCTGGCACAACAACCATCTTACGGATCCTTTCCATATTATTGGAGGATTTTGTTCACCAGAGCGGATAGAACTGGGGCTAGTAGTACAGGAATGAAAGATCCCCCGCTTCGTAGAATGGTACGTTTCTTCTTTTGCCAGTCTAGTGAAGACGCGTTCCTGCGAGCGAGTTGACGCAGCACGTTCTTATGTTTGCTCAATCTTTTCTTCTCATTCTCCTTCAGAGAGACTACACCGTGTAACACGTTTAGCGCGCACTCGCAAATGCAACGAACGAGGATTTTATCCGCTTCACGTAACAGTACGTCGCGTTGACGAGCATCGGCGTGACGCAGTGCGTTAAGAACAGCTACGCGTCTTTTAGTGAAATGTTTGCTGGGCAAATTCGCTGTCTCCGAACCTTTCGCGGCCATCGTTCAGGACTGACTGTTCAATCATAGCTCAACTTCGAGTTCTTGTTCTTCTTTGTCAGCAATGATTACTCTTCCCCCCTCAGTACGGTTTGATATTCACGTGTTTCGGTACATAAGCGTAGTGTGCTTCATCATCGGGGAAGATACCCGTGCGAAAACGAAATTCATCGAGTGCACTCTGTGAAAGATCGAGGAAAAGATAAGAATGTGGTTGCTTCGTTGCATCCAAATAAGCATCCCGTAAAAACCGAGGATCTTCAGGGCAAACTTGACGGGCTAAATGTTGAATTTGCGCTCTATCTCGGGGGCTTTTAAAGATCACCAAGTACTTTGTGTTCAAACTTATATCCCTCTGCGCTTTCCCCTGATGAAATATATTTTGTGTGATGTAGATCACGCTTATATTCTTATGATGACTTCCTTTTGTGAACAAGTCAAGAATCAGATCGTTTGATGATTCTCGCATGAGATCGTCGAGAATCAACAATTTCTTCCGATCGTTATCGTTTGAATAGTCACTCAACTGTGGCAATCCCTCCTTAAACTCTATCTGGATGCCGGGCAGACCCGGTTTCAAATCGGAGATGTATGTCTCTTGCCACTCGGCATAATAGAAGAGGATCCGATCGAAGCGTGTGTCGCAGATTTCGGGTAAGTAAGCGAGAAATTTCCGAACAAATTGTGTCTTACTACACCCAGTAGGTCCACACAAACAGGAAGTGAAAGGATGCTTCCATCGAACATCCATACTGACAACTGACGGTGGAAGTTTAACGACCTCAATTTATATGGTGTGAAAAAGCCCTCATACCCGCCCGCGGTATCAACTGACACTCGCAACGCGGCGGCGGCGGCGGCGGCGGCGGCAAACAGGCGCAAGCATCAGCTTCAATCCGCGCGCACGCGCGCGGTCATCTGCTCCCTCGCGAGGATGAGCTGACTCACGCGAGCATCAGCTCTTTCACGCGAGGATGAGCTCACCCCCGGGGGGGGGGGGGGGGGGACAGGGTCGATGAGGCAGTTCCGTGGGAGCACAGTCGGCTGGTGGATAAAAAAAAATTCACTCGTCGCAATTGTCCGTCAAATTTACCCTCATTCCATGTACTGGGCAATCATACCGTGATACTACAACGTAAGGGTAGGTAGAAAAATAGGAAGTCACACTCGTAAGTTAATATGAAAATATATGTTTTTTATTCTTATCACTATCTTACATTCATTTATGTACATGAGTTCTTTGGTTTGTCTACTATATGAAATCATGTCTTAAAGACTACAATATCCAAAAGGGAGAGAGAGTGTGGGGGAAATGTATCGCCTCTTTTGCAGAACTATACTACTAGTTTTGAACTTATCACGCGTCACAACATCATGTAATCGAGTTCTCCTGATTGCTCTGAATTCTAGTCTTATAGACTTGTCTTCGCGATCGCGTTCGTCGTCTTCGAATACTTGATCCACGAGGCGAGTGATACTACTGAAATTTATCTTCAAACTGTTTTCAGAATTTAATGAAATTCCTTTGACCTTACAGTTCTCGAATACCTCGTTGGTGCCGGGAACCACGACCTCGTATCCGTAAAATTTCGAGCCACCGGAGACAAAGGACCGTATGAAAGCGTTTTTACCATAGGTTTCCAGTTCGTCCGTCATATCACCGAGCAAAGTACCGACTCGGGGTTAGTATTCGTGTTGAGCGCTCTTGCGGGAAACGAATATACACGAGTCCGTATCAAAATAGAGGACTCTCCGCTCAAGCCTCTCGAGATCATGGTACAATCTCAATCTCGCCTGAGCTGTTGTGTAAGCCGCGATAACAACATTGGTGTTTGGTGCGGGATTGACGGCATCGTCTTTGAAACGCCAATTGACATACAGGGTCTCGTCATTCACAATCAGAATGTCACACACCTCTTTTTCTGGAGCAACTAGCAATTTCAACAAATCCTGCCGCGAATTCACGACCTCTGTTTGTAGCGAGTTATCCCTCTGACCGGATTTCCCCCAGAAAGAGTTCAAGGCCAGTTTCGCAACTGAACGGAGACCAGCGTTGAACTCGATCTTCTCTGGGTCTAAGCGGATACCTTCTGCGCGCTCATAATCTTCTATATAACGAGCCTCAGTCTCTTCATCTACGCACCATGATGGCCACCCACTAGCTTCTTGCTTAATTTTCAGGAATGTGTTGATGTATTCAACAAACAAACCCCCCTCACCCGTGAGGGGGTCATAACATGTCATTTCATACTGCCATATTATGTGAATATCAACTATACGATACCCAAGTTCGACCGCTTTTCGGAGCTCATCGGCTACCCAAGTTCCTCCAAAAATTCGTTCCTCCTCTTCGTTGTGATTACAATCACCTTGACGCATTTCCTCGCAGCATGACCGACAGAAAGGGAAAAGGAGCCGACCGTGCATCTTCACGGGGAGAAGCGGTAAGAAAAGATCGCGAGGTGGCAGAACACGACACCTAACCAAACCCTCGACACGCTCCAGATTGTTGTAATCGCCACCCGTGAGAGCGTCAGACTCCTTCCCAACGTATATTCGCGGATGACCTATCGGAAATTTACCCGTCTTGCAGATGAAAGGATACAAGGAGCATATGTCAAAGTAATAAATTCCTTCGTCATCATCAACATCATAATGCGTTACAATATTCTCGGTACGGCCACCAAAGAACGGGTCTCTGGGGTTGAGAGTGATTTTACTCATCAAAGGATGATTTTTTATGTACTTTCGGATCTCGCTGTCGTTCTTCTTGATATCGTCAAATTCACATTCCCACATTACCCGCACTGTGTAACCCAAGTCTTCTATTCGTTTGATTTTGGCTTGGGTACTCTCGTAAGCCTCATTGAACGATCTGCCATGAGAGATTTTTTTGGTGCGATTGCCATTAAAACACTTGGGGCAACCGTGGTAAAAGCATCCCTGGTACTCAAACACTGTACCCTTTGGATTGTTAGGATCGTCGTTAGGAAGATATCCATCCACAAGAAAACCCTCGGGTAACCTGAATTCCCTTGCGCGGCCTGCATGGATTATATCTCGATCCATTTCTCGCTCGCAGGTCACCAACCATTCTAGTGACTTTTGTGAATGTTTGTCACCTCTTCGGTAGCCACCCGCCGGAATTATTCCAATGGTGTCGGGCTTCAAATAATTCTTCCGATAAACGTGTGAACAAGCTGACGCAATAGTGACGGCTGAAACAAACGGGTCCGTATCTCCAACTTTAAGGAAAATGTTGCGGAACTCTATGCAAGCCCGCCGCAAAATTTCGACATCCATTTCACAGTATTCCACAATTTCTTTCGCGAAGTCGAAATAATAAGTGTCTTTAACAGAGTGATACCACTCGAAGAATTTCTCTCTTTCACTCGTAGACATCGTGTTCGGAGAATAATATTTTGCTTCCGGGAGTTTCCCTGTATAGCCCTGGTTCCCGAGTGTATTAAATAGATGAGGGAAATATCCTTTTCTACTACTCTCCGGCAAACCGAAAGTTTTTGGCAATAAGCTCAACCTCATATGGAAGTAATTCAGACTATCGATGAATTTCGTATTTCCAACTTCCATACTGATGATATTCTGACCGTTTAGAATGACGCTAGGTGATGGGTACTTTGGATTTGTGGTCAACTCCTTCAGAATAAATTGCCCGTCGTATCCACCAGCATTATGAGCAATGCAAATTGTCTGCTTAAATGCTGTTCTTTTGCGAACGCACAGCTCAATCAGCTCGTTTATAGGATCTCTTTCAAATTTGAAATGTCTCGGCCCACATGTAGGACAATCAATATTCATATCATCACAGTTTATACAATCGGTACACACCTCATGCGCAATACACAGCGTGGGTACGTGTTCTTTGGTTTTTTTTGACCTTTATATTTTTTGTCCTGACGCGTTTCAACATCGTAGAAAATATAACAATACTTCGGCGGTTCATCGCTCTCTGGTTTTTTTTTCAGCGGTTGCATGTAACATAAATCATTTGGCGAATGCCTCGTGTGGCAGCGATTGCAATAATTTATTCCGCACTCGTGTGCAGGGTCGTAGCAGTTAACAGTCTTCAGACATACCTGACACATTCTCAGTACCTCGCATAATTTTTTGTTCTCCTTCTTGTAACTACCGTCCTGCTTATGGTTTTCATAACATTTGCGACCATAAAATAACCTATGACAATCGTCGCATTTGATCATATCTACATTGTCACTCTCGCATACGAGCGTGACGAAACAACGCGAACAAACTCTCTCACAATTATGCTGATTCACCCGGGAATAACGAAAATTACAATGTTCACAGAAGAACTTCGCTTGAGTAATACCAGTCAAACTAAGAATGGTGTCGTAGTGATGACTCCGATGGTTATAAAGGAGGTTGATGGTACCGGAAGGAGCTTGGCGGAATTCCACGTAATCCGTACCGTCAAAGAATGCGGGCTCGCCACTCCCAATATTGAAAGCATCGAAAGCTCTGATGACTATCCTTTTCGTGACATAATATTCTTGGAATACTTGCAACTGAGAGACCCCACAGCCACCCGAGGGTACATCTACGCCTGCTTCACGACATAGACGCTGAGCTAGCTCTTTTTGGAGTGGTCGTCGACCATCCCGAATGTCATTCCAAAATTTTACCGTTTCCGGTGTTTCTGTATTCTTTCTTGCTACGTGCGCCTCACCTACAACGAGAGCTCTCGGTAGACAAAGATCATCCTCATTATTGGAGATGGATACGCAAGATTTTGCCCTCACTACGTCTATCGTCACAGGCTTTTTCTTTTTCTTACCCGCCCCTACAGCCATGTCAACATAAACCACGTTCAACGAAAAGGAATCGTCGAATGCGTGAATTTCGTTACTCTGAGCCATCTGATGGATTAGATTCCAAAGATCAACGTACGTAAAATTATCACGGCTACGTAAGGACATCCCACCGGGTCCACGGGAGAATTGGTCGCTTCGTATGGAAACGCTGATGAGGTCAAATTCATTCGACATCAAAGAGATCAGATATGCGTGAATGTCTCGAATAGCCATTTCAAACCAAATCAAAGAATTGATGTTCACTCGAGGACGGTCTCTTACTCGGAATGAAAAGTGTCTTCCCTGAATTCGGAATCTAGCCACGTACCTAGGACCTAGATCTCTCATGGTAAATCTAACTCCGGGAAGCTGTATATCAAAATTATCGCCGATTTCGCCATGACCATTCTCTGCTCCATCTATTTCAGACCCATCACTCTCGTCATCCCCGCTACTGCGCGATTCATTGCCATCATTATCTGTATTAGGATCATTTTCATCGGAATACTCGCCATCATCGCTATCACGCTCGCTAATTCTATCATCATCATCATCATCATCATCATCATCATCATCATCGTCGTCGTCGTCGTCGTCGTTGTCATCGTCGTTGTCGTCGTCGTCGTCGTCATTCGAAACTATATTTTCATTAACATTATTATCACCGTTCACCCCAGAATTTTCGTTATATCGATCAGTCTCATCGGAAGACTCCATATCGATATCTTCGTTGTTCTGTGCGCCACTCCCTCCTCCGATTTGCAGAGGTGGTGCGTACATAATTACCGATGGACGTTGCTGCTGCTCCTCTTCTCGTCGCTCGCTCATAGTGGCAGGTGGTTGAAGTGCTGTAGAAAAAATCGGAGAGGGATATTCTTCTGAGAAATGTTCTTTTTTTGATCGATAAAAATATCCGTAGCCGGATCATTTATTGTCATCTGGCCACATCCACAGACATTCTTCCTCTCTTCTTCGTATCAAAATGGACGGTGTTAAATATATATACAACCTATTCAACGGGGATTGGATTCTTAAGGACATCATATGTACATTATTCACACTAACTCAAATAGAAAAAAGATGAAAGTTATTGTATGAGGGCTATAACAGAGAGTTTGATGTATCTTTTATGAGATTCAGAACCCACATTATGTTAGGCTCTGTATTGAGTTCTGAATCAGGCCGCTCAGCTTGGTCGTGGAACCATCGTATCTCCAGAGCTCTCGCCGATATCATGATTCTATCCATATGGATGTAAAAGAACTCATGATCAATTGGCTGCGGGGGCGCCACCCCGTATGCGAGTCTCCGGCGAAGATCTTGATAGAAAAAAGAGGAAAAAGGATCCAGAGTTAGCCTTGATGGAATGGACAGATGCAATCTGAGGGCTACTTTGGTAAGATGGATTTTTTTACTCACATTCATTGATCCTCCGGTCAATTGGGTGGTACGGGTTGAAGTACCGCTGAGGGTGTGCCATCTCGTGTTGGTGTCCGTTGGCTTCATAGAACGAAGTCAACAAGCCGAACTCCGATGACAGGCCATTCAGGATTCGTTGATGAGCGATCCTATTGACGGGATATGCGGGCTCCTCATAACCAGCATTGGTCAGCTCCTCGTCTATCCTGAACATTCCCGTGTAAAAGTCCAGGGGAGCGAGCCGGCCGGTTGAATACCCATGCTGACGGTATTCTTGTACAGCAAACGTGGCATCAAACTACGCTGTTAGATTTGGTTGCCAAGATCCAATCTCGGCTAGCTGCTGGATCGCAGCCTCCCATCCAATAGGTTCCCTCAAACTTCCGGGGGCGATGTTGTGGATCGCTGCGGCTGGAGGGCACGGGGGTATAACCCGGTTCTCATCTTCACCATCATTGCTTTCATCCGAATCGGGAATGACGCCACAGATCTGTGGTCGAGCTTCGTCCTCGTCAGTGTCACTGACGACGATTGTATCATCCCGAGATATGATATCTTCCATCCCAGCGAAACATAAAAAATAATATGGCCGTGAGAACTTTGCAAACTTTCAGAAAAGGCAGGTCGTCCAAGTGAGAGTTACTCACCATGATCGGTAGCATCATCATCATCATCATTGTTGCAAGGTGGTCTCCGAGCTGCTTCTTCTTCTTCTATAAGGGAGAAACAGAAGAGAGGAAGAGTAAATTAGCGAATGACGAACATAATCATATGTTAGGAATCCGCGAGGATACTCAAGAACAATCAAAAAGACCCTTACGCAAGCGCGCATATAACTCAGCCCCCTCCCGCGGACCCTGAGCTTCGTGAAACGATTCTTCGTCGTCTTCTTCTCCTCGAGCCTCGCCCGCATTTTGGATGATATCAGCGACCTCACGATCTGCCGCTTCATCGTCTAGATCTTCCAGCGCGTTAACGAGCCTACCGAGTGGAGCGTTCCGTACCGCAGCAGGCTCCTCGAGATCGGTGTCAGAGTTTTGGTCGATACCTGAGTCGTCGCTGCTAGCGACATCGACATCGACGTCAACCCCATCATCATCATCATCATCATCATCATCATCATCATCATCATCATCATCATCATCATCATCATCTCCCTGATCCATCTCGTCACCCAACCTGTCTTGATGCTGAGCCACAACGTTCTGCCCATTATCATCATTGTCATCGCCATCAACAGCTTCATGCTCGCTATCATTTCTGTGATCATCATCATCGGAATCCACATCGGGTGATGGGGCGAAAAATCTATCTCGTGCTGGAAAAAAATCATAAGAAAGTTGAGTGACTTGTATTAAACGAGTGAATGAAGAGAGCCCGGAAACTGTTTTATAGAACCATATCGGAATCGTTCAAAGCGAATCGAGCTCAAACGCGTGCGATTGACTTCAACACGAGCTATTCTCTCAAATTTGATCTGAATATTTCCAACTGTTTGAATCAAAATTTTACGTGAACAAATTCAGATATGATTCGTGCAATTCGATTTCGAACGGGTGCAATTCATTAAGACACCAAAATTTTTCCAAATTTGAACTTGACATTTCTCATGAATAAAGAGGAATTCCACATGAGCAAATTCGGAATCGTGTTGAGCAATTCGAGCTCAAGTGTGTGCAAATGACTCCATTACGAGATATTCTTTCAAATTTGATCTCAATATTTCCACTGTTCAAGTCAACATTTCACGTGAGCAAATTCAGATATGAGTCAAGAATACAAGATCAAACGGGTGCAATTGATTAAGACAGGGAAATTTTCCCAAATTTGATCTCAAAATTTTCCAGGAAAAAGAGGGAATTCCACGTGAGCAAATTCGGAATCGTGTTGAGCAATCCGAGCTCAAGCGTTTGCGATGAATTTCGACACGAGATATTTTTTTGAATTTGATCTCAATATTTTCGCTGTTCAATCCAAAATTCTACGTGAGCAAATTCAGATATGTTCCAAGCAATCCATGATCAAACGGGTGCAATTAATTGAGACACCAAAATTTTTCCAAATTTAATCTCAACATTTCTCAAGAAAAATTGACATTCCACATGAGCAAATTCAGAACCGTTCTGAGCAATTCGAGTTCAAGCGTTTGCAATGAATTTCGACACGAGATATTTTCTCAAATTTGATCGGAATTTTTCCCACTGTTTGAGTCAAAATTTCACGTGAGCAAATTCAGATATGAGTCGAGCAATCCAAGATTAAACGGGTGCAATTGATTACGACAATAAATTTTTTCCAAATTTGATCTCAAAATTTTCCATGAAAAAAGTAAAATTTCTCGTGCGCAAATTCGGAAACAAGTTGAGCAATCCAAGCTCAATCGCCTGCACTTATTTACGTCAAGATCAAAATGGCGCTCGAATTGGCGAAAATACATGGTGATCGAGCAAATTGAAACAATAACATTGAAAGAAGTTTCGATCGTGAGCGAATCAAATTCATTGAAGTACAAACGAAATTCTAATTGGACACTAAAATTCAATCGCGCAAATAGTTTCCACTACTAGCGAATAGATAAAGTCAGTCGGGTATGGAGGTCCTAATTTTCATCTCAGAAATCATGGCAAATCGAAGGAGCGCCTCAGAAACATCACGAGAACATCTCAATACACCTCCCTCTATAGAAATCGTTAATCTCTGAACAAAAAAATTTTGCAATAATTCGGCTGCAAAAATATGGAAAAAATTCACACCAATTACAGAGAGTCGCTATTCCATTTCGTGGACGGACCCTAAGGAAGCAACGGTGAAATCGGGCTAGGTGTGGTACTCAGAATGACCGACCTTGTATAAGACCTCGAATAGCAATATAAAAAAGAGTGTAAAAAGTTTGCTGAATGCGAAAAAAATGGAACGTTATGCAAAACTGTACCAGAAATTACACGTTTCAAGTATTATGATTATCAACTTGTTAAATTCACTGGATCACATACGTCATTCGTGAATGAGCCCTAAGGTACCAATGTCGGACTTATGATCGGTGTGGTGCCACGACTCACAGTTTTTGCACAGAGCCCTCTTACGAATGAGAGTTCTAAAAAATATGATGAAAATGAGAAAAAATTCGAGAATGCACTAACGCACAACCCCATACATCACGTCTTCCGGTTCCAATGATGAATGTCTTTTTTTTTGAATCACAAATTGAGCAGATCACTTCCTCACGCATCATATCAGTCACCGTAGACAATATCGCGATCACGCAAAATATGTATAAAAATGCTATAGCGTACTTACCGAGTAGGTCCTCGTATTCTTCGATCACCTGTCTGACCGCGACCAGGCTCCGCATCCCGTGGTCGACGATAAATTCACCAACAACCCTTGTGACATACTCAATTCCATACACTAGCCGAGGAGCAAGCCGGGCCATGCGGCGAAAACCGCATCTTGATAACAGAAACCGCAGCTCCCGCCTTAGAGCGCGTATGTCACACGCCCTCATTCGTGCACTCCACCCCCGCTGGCTGCACCGTCGGTGCACCGCTTCACTATCATAACGGAGTGCACTCGCGAAACCAAATACGGCGGCACGCACCTCGCGAACCTCGCGGTCACGCTCTTCGCGCTCCTCGTGGTCCTCCCGATCGCGCTCCATGATACGGAGTTGATGTCTCCACGGGAGCACTCGCATCGCGACTGACCCCTCCGACAGCCCACGGGGATGCCCTGGACCAAAGATCTCGTGATTAGACAAGGGTGGGGTTATTCTAGAGCACGTGCGGCACTTGCCGATGGGTTGAAAACTCAAGATCATTCACATCGTTATATTTGTCAACGTAAAAATCTGATTTTATTACCCGCCCATGGAAATACCAAAGTCGGAGGCCTTAAAAGGGTAATGAGCGGTTCACGCGCCATTTAAATCGCGAGCGAAAAAGTATATACTGATCTCGGCCTGATTGAAGTATTGTACTATACCTAATGCAGAGGTAAGAGATATAGGCCGGCGCGGCTTTTGAACCGATTGCGAAGCATCGTAGGGATCAGAGAAATGGAAAACAGATGTGTGGGAAGAATGCGAAGGAAAGTCACACGTGCACCGCAAGACTCGTGTGAACTCTCTCTCTCTCTCTCTCTCTTTTTTTTTTTTTTTTTTTTTTTTTTAAGGTGGTTGTAGGGCAAATACGCTGCGACGTACGAAGGAGAGGCACCGGTCAGCCAAACACGGCTGGCCAGCACCTCCCCAACAGTCCCGGGCTGGAATCCGCATCGATACGGCCATCCGAACCGGGTAAACCCTCTCTTCCTTCTCCGTTGGCGCCTCACTGGACAAGGGAGAGATCCACCAACTTACCAATCCGGCCCCGGCACCGCGTGAGCATTACTTCAGGGCCGGCGGCGTCTCGCGCTCAGGATCGAGCGTCTCTCTTCTCACGACTCGCAGGTGTTGTTTCCCTTTCTTCGATCTTCTTCCATCTCTTCATTCTTCATCTTCTTTCTTCTCTCTTCTTTCTTCTCTCTTCCCTCTTCAGTGCATCAGATTCCTCCTGGAATCATTTGGGCCTCTTCTGTTTCAATCGGCAGAGTCACTGTGATTCGCCTGCTTCGAGGCGCCTTACTTCCCTCTCTTTCTCCTCTTTGCGGGTCATCACCAGCTTGATGTATCCGGTGAGTCTATCCCATGTCTCCTGGTTGCGGAGCAAGTACGGGACGAGATTCTCAGGTGTTAGTTGAGCACCCAGCCATTCATCCAGCTCGGCGCGCTCTCTCCGGGTGTTGCTGCACTTGAACAGGGCATGTTCGGCGTCATCCCATTCGTCCCCGCATGACTGACATGCTGGGGTCGTCCTCTTCTTGAACCTGGTTAGATAGGAACCGAAGCGACCATGATCGCTCAGTGCCTGCGTCGTCCAGTAGTCCATCTCTCCGTGGGTGCGTTCCGCCCACTTGGCTACGTCACGGATCAGCCGGTGCGTCCATCTGCCGTTTGCAAATGGCGAATCCCACTCAGTTTGCCAATGCTCAAGGGTGGTTTCCTTCTCGTTGTCGCGGATGATCTCCTTCATCGTCGGAGTGAGTACTCGTTCGGCTCCGATCACTTTCTGGCGGTCCCAGATCCTCACTCGCTCCGCGACGAGCAAGTGGATGGGCGGAGTACTCGCCAATACGTAAGCCGCATCTCCTGACACAGTGCGGTAGGCACGGATACTCCTCAGGGCCGCTCTTCGGTGGACAGGCCCCATTCTCTTCTCGATGATGGTCTTCTCTACTCTCTTCCCCCACACGGGTGCACCGTACAGCATGATGGAGGTAGTGACGGTGTTGAGAAGTGCGCGCCTCTTTTCCTTGGGTCCTCCGATATTCGGCATAAGCCGCTGGAGCGCCGCACCGACCCTGCTCGCCTTCTGGGCGGCTTCCTGGATGTGCTTCTTGAACGACCACTTGTCGTCGAGCCATACACCGAGGTATTTCAGCTCTGTCTTCCGTGGAATCTCTTGCCCGTTGATATGAAACCGGGGTAGGTCAAACTTCCTACGCCTTGTGACCACGATTGCTTCGCACTTCTTGACAGCGAGCTCCAGAAGCCTGCTAATCATCCACTCGTAGACTCGGGCCAGCGCTTCGTTCGCGCGTCTACCCAAGAGTTCCTCGTTGTCAGCCCATACTATGAGTCCCGCGTCGTCCGCGAAAGCCAGTGTGCCACTGGTGGCGCGTTTTGCATCGTTGGCCCCCCCCCCCCAAGATCCGAATGGGGCCCCGCTTTACTTGGGGAATTCTTGCCGTCAATGCTGGACATCATCTTCTTTCTTCTTCCAGGGCCTGGAATCGCATGCTGGCCGACCCCGGACCAGACCAGCACGGGTGTGGTGTGTTGTGTGATGCGTGTTCTGTATAATGTTGGTATGTCTGTGTAATGCTTAAGCGAGCGTAAGTATGGTGCGTGTAGAGTGTAGTGTGTGTGTTAGTGTAAGTGTAGGACTCGGGTCCGGAGGGGCGTCACTCCCTCAAGCTCCAAGTGCAACCCTAAGGTCACACCCAAAGCCCCCTACGGGGTCTCTCTCTCTCTCTCTCTCTCTCTCTCTCTCTCTCTCTCTCTCTCTCTCTCTCTCTCTCTCTCTCTCTATCTTTACCGCGCGTGGCGCGTGCTGCCGAAAAACCGACAAAAATGCAAACGCGCGCGCCCACACACACACACACACACACCACATCACATACATGCACACACGCATACACATACACACACACGTATGTAATAATAAACAATGTAATGTTTACACCACCCAGCATCACCTTGACCTTGTGACGTCACGATGTAAACAAACCGCTGGCCCACATCAGCTAACCGCCAGACGGTCAATGACCCCGGCCCTTCCCCCACCAGACGCCCCCACCCCCTATGACGTCATTCGTTGTGTCTCGCTATACCAGCTCATATACTACTCCCGCACGATTCATCCATATCTCAGTGAGATGCTCATTGCTCTGCTGGTATTCAATGTAGAGAAATGATCGAACCGGATTCTTAGAGCAATAGAAAAGCGATAAAAGATAGGCCGAACCCGATCGTGATCGGTTGTTACTCGATGTTCGGGCTAGCTTCAGGTTGAAGCTAGCCCAAACATCAATTGCTCGGTCGGTATTCACTCTAGAGAGATGTTCGAAACGGATTCTTAGAGCAATAATGAAGTAATAGAAGATAGGCCAGACCCGATTTCGATCGAATCATGATTACGCAATGTTTGGGCTAGCTTCAAGTTGAAGCTAGCCCAAACATTAATTGCTCGGTCGGTATTAACTCTAGGGGGATGATCGAGACGGATTCTTAGAGCAATAAAAGAGTAATAAAAGATAGGCCAGACCCGATTTCGATCGACTCATGATTACGCAATGTTTGGGCTAGCTTCAGGTTGAACCTAGCCCGAACATTAATTGCTCGGTCGGTATCAACTCTAGGGGGATGATCGAAACGGATTCTTAGAGCAATAAAAAAGCAATAAAAGATAGCCTAAGCTCGATTTCGATCAGATCGTTATTACTCAATGTTTAGGCTAGCTCCAGGTTGAAGCTAGCCCAAACATTAATTGCTCGGGCGGGCTTGCATCAATAAATTCCGGATTGCGGCAATAAAATAGCAATAAAAAAGTGATAGAATATGGCATAACTTGCTTGCGTTTGTGAGAGAATGTTTGGGCTAGCTTCAGATACCCACCGCTGTCAAACCTTTGACAATTCAGCTCAACCGGACTCACGAACTCGATCCCGCAAATCTACATCACTCCACAACTCGGCACTTATTGCTTCGCAGCACACCACCCACACAGCATGAGAATCTTTCAGAAACCTTCCTGCAAGCTTTCAGGGAAACCCGGGAATCTTTCAGAAAGATTTCACTGAAAGCTTCCCTCAATAAAGATATGTCCCACTTCAGACACCTTTCTGCAAGATTTCATGAAATATTGCCGGGAATATCTCGGGAAGCTTTCAGAAACATTTCATTGAAATATTTCAGTGAAATGCTCCTGCAAGATTTCATGAAATCTCACAAAAATATATGCGTGAATGATCTGTCTGTGGAATCCATATTTTGCTTGATAAGTTTCTTAATCATTCTAATGCATGACTTCATCATTCTGACTCGCACTTCAACTACATTGTGACGTTGAATTCAAAGCTTCACGTTAGATTCATCCAGGTTTTTTGAACTCTTCGATGTACGCAACACCTAACCGATGAGCCGTCCTCCTGTCTTATATACTAACCCGCGTCTATTGTGAACGCTTGCGAGAAAGCTTTTACGCATCTTGAAATAATTCTCACGTATCATTTACAGACTATTATGCATAGCTGGTCCTGGGTATGTCATCACACATGACAGATCATTTGATACTACCATCAAATCTCCTGATAGATAGTTTCCCAAAAACCATATAATTTATGAGAACATTTGAGAACTAAAGTGTGCTATTTGACATCCAGCGGGAACAGAATCTTCCAATGAAATGTTCCTGGAAGTTTCCTACAATCTTTCACTGCAATGTTTCTGAAAGATTCCTACAATCTTTCACTGCAATGCTACTGAAAGATTTCCAGAATGTTCCACCGCAATATTCATGTGTCATATCCCACAGATTCAAGTCGTTAAGAATTACATCTCGCAATACTTTAACAGCATAATTTGTTGTTACCTCGGTTGTAACGGTTTTCGGTATTAATATGCAGTACCCCGTCACATAGTTTTGCTCTGAAAGATTTTAGGAATCTTGCGAGAATCTATCGAAAATATCTCAGTGCAAGATTCCTGGGGGATTACCTGTGGAATGTTCCCAAGAAATATATACGGAATCAGTCAGAGAGCTTCCACAAACCTATTATCATGATGGCTTTATTTATATGCGACGACTCGTGATTAGCCTAGATTCGAAGAAGATTTAAACAAGTTAGGAATTTAATGAGCCCATATCACGGCGGAGGTACCAACGGTCCAGCAGTTCCTATTCCCAGCGAAACTCTCATTATTTCGGCTAAATGACAAGCTGTCGAAAGTAAGTTATACAATAACAGTAACTCAACAACTTATCTCAAACTTCGTGACATGACAGTTCTCATGTAAGATGTGAATAAAACTCCACGGCCGAGTTGCATGGCTACCGCGTACCTAAGACACAATGTTCATCTCCTGAATTAGGGGGATGTTACACAGACAAAAAAGGCTCCAGAATAGTAAGAGGATGAATTTTGGGAATCATCGTAAACCTTTGTGGTTCTTCATGATGTAAAGCGATAATTAGAGAATTGTATGCACGATATTCATTCAATCCTGTTTGATCCATTCTCCAGGTACTCGCTGACGATTCTGCAACCCTTGGAATCTAGCAGATCCTCTCACGAAATTTTGCGAATTCGTCATCATGATGGAAGATTGCCTGTGATATGGTAGGAACATGTCGATGATATTTTTTTTCACAGAATATTGCATGGAATCTTTCAGAAATGTTGCTCGAACCTTGCAGGAATATTTCAGTGCAAGGTTGCTGAAAGATTGAGGATGGAATTCTTTGAAATATTCCCAGGAGCTCACGGGAAGATTACTCCGAAACATTGCAACGGAACATTATGAAATATTTTTTGCAATATCCCTGCAAGATTCCCGGAAGATCACACTGAAATATTTCTCTGAATCTTCCGATGAAACATTCCCATGCTGTGTGGGCACACGCGACACTGAAAAATCATGGCGTCATGGCACTGCAACTAATTAAGGAATTTTGATCAATCTACAATGAAACTCACGATTCCACGACCCGCACGAACTAACGGAATCATCGCGCTACGTTCCCTACATAAGTTGTACCTTACCTCGGACCACAAGTAAACCTTCGAAAGTGATGATTTCGGGATGGCGCTCGTGATGGCCCGTAATGGCAAATTTCCAACCCGTATGATGGCAAATCGGGATGAAATTGATTAGCCAAGCAATAAGTCAGATTGCATTGAATATCTCTGAAACTAAAATGCAAGAATCGCAATAACGCGGACTTTTGGAATTTCCGTTCTCGGGGAGTACTTCACAAACACTTTGTATATATATATATATATATACTCGGCGCCCTAGATTCTGATAATTCATCAAGATGCCTACTGGGACGTCTTGGAAATGGGAAACGTCATAGAGATTGGAGTTTCATACAATACACAATGCCGGGAAGTAGCACTCAAGGAAGTTATGGATATTGGGGTGTCGGTGATTTCTCAAGTTTTTTTTTTAAACTTACGGGCACCCCCTAGATCGTTTCTGAATGCCAAAAAAAGTTCCCCACCATCCCGGGTCCCGGAGAAAAAAATTAAACCGTGCCGCGGCGAGCCGACAGTTAGTGGAATTGAATCAGAAACTTTCGTTTTTGATTCTCCGACTGGACGAGATTGGACTACTCTGGTGAGCTTCCGGGGGGCTGGAAAATACCTCTCGATACCATTCCCCCCGTTAATTTTTATGCTGGATTCGAATTCGCCTCAGTATCGGAGATTAGAATGAGCTGAAATGGTCGAAATTGCAGTCTTACGCAGAATTACTCGTTTCTTCATACCTTCTCTCCTCATTTTGGCCAATACAAACGGACTAAAACTCCGCAAAAATTTTTGCACAATGCTGTTTTTCATGTGAATACTTGTGCTGAATGCAAATCCGCCCTCATATCGGAGGTTAGAGTGAGCTGAAAAGGTCAAAATTTCAGTTCAACGCAGAACTACTCGTTTTTCCATACCTTCCCTCCGCATTTTGGCCAATACAAACGGACTCAAACTCCGCAAAAAATTCTGCATAATGCTGTTTTTTATGTAAAATTTTGTGCCAAATATAAATCTGGCCTCATATCGGAGGTGAGAGTGAGCTGAAATGGTCAAAACTACAGTTTTACGCAGAGGAACTCTTTTTCAATACCGTTTCTCCTCATTTTTGCCCAAACAAACGGACTAAATTCGGCAAAAAATTCTGCACAATGTTGTTTTTGATGTAAAATTTCATGCTCAATTTAGATCCGCGCATATTACGGAGTTTAGAGTGAGTTGACGTGGTCGAAATTACAGTTGTACACAGGAATATTAGTTCTCCATTTCGTTTTTCCTCATTCCGGCCCATACAAACGGACCAAAACTCCGCAAAAAATTTTGCACAATGTTGTTATCAATGAAAAATTCCATGTTCAGTCCGAATCTGGTACTATCCCGGAGCTTGAAATCAGTCTCGATGACTGATATCGCAATCTAACGCAAAGAATCCCTTTCTCCTCAACACTTTCCTTCATTACCCCTCGTACAAATAGACCAAAACTCCTAAAAAATCCTGCTTCATGTTGTTTCCGTGTGGTTCTTCCACCGATTTCAAATTCAGCCCCAAATCTGCTAGTTGAGTAGCTTGAATCAGTCAAAATTTTGATTTTATGCAGAACAGCTCTCCTTTTTGCACTGTCTCTATTGGCTCTTCTCCGTACTAATGAACCGTCGTTATTCACGAGTTACGGATGATGATTTCTCCTCCCTACTGACCATGAACTTTGCAATCTCGATGAATTACACAGAGCCATTTTATACCAAAAATGTTGATCGGTGTAACATCATAGGGTTTGGGTTGTGACAATAGAACGGCGCGGGAGCGGGAGCAGAAGACGCACGACGGATAGCACGCGCAAAGCGATTTTGCATTTCCATCCGCAAGATCTCTAAGTTATGAGATGCGTGATTTTTGTAACTGAACAACTGTTTCTTGTTGTTTGTAAAAAGAGCAAATTAGCAATGGCCCTAAGAGTAACCTGGATTGTCTGATTTTGGATATTCCAACACCAAGTCAAAGACTGCAAAAACCTGCTGACGAGTGTGCTTGTTATGGTTCTAGTCAGTGCGTTGTGTCAGTGTCGTTACCAACTGGCAGTATTCAACTAGAACCATTCCAAAAACACTCGTCAGCTGGTTTCTGCAGTCTTTGACTCGATGTTAAAATATTCAAAATCAGACAATACAGGTAACTGTTAGCGCTATTACTGATTTGCTCTTTTCATAAACAACAGGAAACAGTTGTTCAGTTACAAAAATTACGCATCTCATAACTTAGAGAGATCTTGCGGGTGGGAATGCAAAATCGCTTTGCGCGTGCGTGTCGTACGTCTTCTGCTCCCGCTCCCGCGCCGTTCTATTGTCACAGCCCAAACCCTATAATGTCACCCCGATCAACTTTTTTGGAATCAAATGGCTCTGTGTAATTCATCGAGATTGCGAAGTTCATGGTCAGTAGGAAGGAGAAATCATCCGTAATTCGTGAACAATGACGGTCCGTTACTACGAAGAAGAGTCAATAGAGACAATGAAAAAAGGAGAGGTTTTCTGCATAAAATCAAAATTTTGACTAATTCAAGCTACTCAACTGGCGGATATGGGGCTGGATTTGGGATCGGTGGAAAAACCACATGGGAACAACATGAAGCAGGATTTTTGAGGAGTTTTGGTCCGTTTGTATGGGGGGGGGGGGTGGGGGAATGAAGGAAAGCGGTGAGGAGAAAGGGATTCTTCGCAATAAATTTCAATATTTGCCATCGGGACTGATCTTAATCTCCGGGATAGTACCGGCTTCGGATCAAACATGGAATTTTATACCGAGAACAACATTGTGCAAAATTTCTCGCGGAGTTTTGGTCCATTTGTATGGGTTAAAATGAGGAAAAACGAGATAGAAAACTGATATTTCTGTGTACAACTGTAATCTCGACCTCCCCAGCTCTCTGAGCTCCGTAATATGTGCGGATCTGAATTGAGCATGAAACTTTACATCGAAGACAACATCGTGCAATAATTTTTGCCGAATTTCGGTTCGTTTGTATTGGTGAAAATGAGGAGAGAAGGTATGAGAAAAGGAGTAATTCTGCGTAAAACTGAATTTTGACCATTTCAGCTCACTCTAACCTGCGATATGAGGGCGGATTTGAATTCAGCACAAAATTTTACATAAAAAACACCGTTGTGCAAAAATTTTTGCGGAGTTTTAGTCCGTTTGTATTAACTAGAATGAGGGAAAAAGGTATGAAGAAGGAATATTTCTGTGTGAAACTGTAATCTTGTCTGTCGACTCGTCGCGGCACGGTTTGATTCCCTTTTTCGGGACCCGGAATGGTGGGAAACCCATTTTTTGGCATTTAGAAACGATCTAGGGGGTGCCCGTGAGTCTCAAAAGAACTTGAAAAATAAGTGATACCCTGATGGATATACTAATCCACACCACATCTTGATCTTCAAATATATGATATCTAGTTGGCAATCTCATCGATATTCCCTCACTCCCTCGAATCCCCTAGTCTTCAGTCGACCCGTCGGTCATAGTTCTACCATCGTCTCCAACAAATATGCATAATCAGAGCTCTGCACTGAATCACTGAACTCCTTTCATCAAGAGTCCCGAGTCAGATGAAAGCATAGGCGCCGCCTATTACAGCGTTTCTTCTCAACCAGAAGCACAACTCTCAGTTCTGGACAAGCTGTCTAGAATGGGACTCTGTGATCTGAATATCATAACTGATGAGGCCCCTATCCATAGATCAAAGCCACGAGATAAGGATTGATTGATTGATTGATTGATGCCCGTTTATTCGTCCGAAGACAAAAAAGAAAAATAATTTGCACATTAATAAAGATAATGAAGTCATTTGGTCAAGGACAAATCTTAAGTATATCACAATTTGTGACTAGTCGGGTAGTACTCAGAAGATTCACAAATTCCATAGAATAATATAAGAATACAAATGAAATGGCAGGGCTCACAGTCATATTACAGAAAAGTTCAGTCGATTGACGAAAGGTCACACGTTTACTTATAATTATATTCTAGATGAACGAATCAAGCAGAAAGTCAGCCCAAGCCTTTCAAAGTTTAGAGATTGAAGTAATGCTTCTTCTCCACATCAATCCTCTGGGGAGACTGTGTGAGCAAAAAATCCTTCATAGCCTCTTTAAATAATGACATTTTCCCCAGCTGCCGGAAGCCCGGAGGGAGGAAGTTCCACAAATGAGCACATTGAACCTGGAAAGATCTTCTTCCATATTCAAGTCTCATATTGGGAACTTTGAGTACCCGCTCTTCTGCATCACCGCGTCCGGGGCGTTCAGATTGGTATCTGGTGAACATCGCAGCTAGGTAGCCAGGCTCTCTTAAATGCATGATCTTGTGCATTAACAGAGCTGCGAAGTACATTCTCCGCGAATCAGTACGTAACCAACCCAAACGCTCCCTAAACGGGGTGATGTGCACGTCTCTCCTAAGATCAAAAATATACCTCACACATGAATTGCTTAGTCGTTGTATCCGTTGCCGCTGTTCGTCCGTGGCGTCGAGGTACATGACTGTGCAATAATCTGAATGCGGTTGAACTAATGACTCGACTAGGCAAATTCGGAGAGGTCTGGTGATACACGCCCTAAAAAACCGCAATCCGTAAAGGGCTCAGTTCACTTTCTTAGTTACTTGGTCGATGTGCGGCTTCCACGTCAGTTCACTATCAAGTGTAACACCAAGACTCACGACCGTATCGCTGAACGGAATGAACTTTCCTTCCTGTATCTCAACCCCTGGCAAGTCCATTCTTTTCAGATCTTTGATGTTCCTCTCAGAGCTGAAGAAGATTGCCTTGGTCTTGCCAGCGTTGAGACGCAGGCCGGAACTTCTGGCCCATTCAGCAATTAGTCGTCCTACTTCTCCCAGCCGAGTGATGCCTTCCTTCATCTTAGTTTTCTCGACTTGGAGATAAATTTGAAGATCATCCGCATAGAATAGATGATATACCGACTTTCCGTCTAGCAAACTAGGTAAGTCATTAACGTATGAGCTGAAGAGTAAAGGCTCGAGAAGTATGATTTTATCCACAGAAGTGCCGTTCTTGAGAGTCCAAGGTTTCGGAGCTTCCTCAACAGCATTGACGGTGTTATTGTGTCGAAAGCTTTGCCAAAGTCGAATTGTAGGAGTAAGGTGATCTTTTTCCTATCAATGCCTACTCTGATGTCATCCGTCAACTTTAGTAAAGCTGTCTGGGTGCTATGGTATTGCCTGAAACCAGTCTGGAAGCGATCAAGAAGTTTCTCTACTTTTAAATACTCCGTGATTTGGTCATGTGCAATTTTTTCCAGAACCTTGGAAAGGAAGCACAGCAGCGCTATGGGACGGAAGTCCGAGACCGTTGATGGAGCTGCAGTCTTCTTCAATGCAATCAGCTGCACTTGCTTCCAAGCTTCGGGAAGAACGCTATGAGCGAAAGAGGAATTGAAAATATGTACAATAAGATCACCAATCGCCGGAAGAGCCTTCGCGATCACGCTCTGGGGGATCCCATCCACCCCGCGGACCTGCGAGGAGGAATGTTTGATAGCAAGGACTACATCATTGAAATTTGTGGGCTTAAATTTAAAGCCTTCCTCCGGTGCAGAGTTAATATCGTCCATTGCTTCATTGATATTTTCGTGGGGCGAAACGGAAACCCCCGCAAAGTGAGCGTTCAACTCATCCGGTGCGAAACCGTGAAGTTCTTCCTCTTTGCTCTTCGGCAAGAGGCCGAGATTGCGCATCTCCTTCCAAATATTCTTGTTCTGATCAAGAGCGTCTGAAAAATGGTTTTGAAGGAAGGAATAACGCTCTTGCTCAATGCGCAGATCGACCTCTTCGCTAAGCCGAAGGTACTCATTTTGAAGCTCAGGACACTTGCACTGGTTGCGTTGCATACGCTCCCAAAGCCTGCGCGTCGCGTCTCGCTCATTCATGAGCACCCTCAACTTAGGACCAATCCAAGGAGCATCATTTCTACGTGGGTTTATAGTTTTTTCCGGTGCTAATTCATCTAAAACGATCATTAAATTTTCATTGATGAGAAATGAACAGATCACATGGATGATAGAGATATGTGATCAATACCTAGATGTGGTCAGTTACCCAATGTATCTTGAACGAGTATTTTCCAGTCCCTGAGATCACTCCAGACTGAAGGTAGCTGTTGATCCGGGCCCCAGGAGGTATATGTGGAGGCAATCATATATCATGGACATATGTGTTTCCAGGTGGAGCTGCAGACTTCACAGAAAAATCTGGGAAGTTCTAGTAGGATCAGTCAAGATATCTGTCGACTCCTGAAAAAGTTGAGATGTCGAGGGTTCTTCGACGAAAATCGAGATTTGACAGATCTCAGCACTTGTAATGAATCGATTGTTATTTGGCATCAACTAAGCACGCTAATCCTCTCCTACGTGGTGCCTCAGAAAATGTCTATCTCGTCAGATGTAAGTCATTTTCTTGTTATCAGATGGATGGTTTCATGAGCACACAAATCAGAGTGATCACATGTTGACTAATGAGAGTCCCTGAAAAGGCTGCAAAAAACTCCAAAAGAGTGCAGGATCTTTCTGCCGTATCAAAGTCAGGAAGATTTGCTATTCGATATCGCGAACTGTTGGAAAGCTGTGGAGAATTTAGAAAAAATCGTATACAGAGGTGCGGTTTTTGGAGCTTGTTCCACTCTTGGAATCCATTCTGTGTGGGGATTTCCCTCTCAAGAGATGGTGCTGTGGACCGAATTCAATGGATCACCCCTCTGACCGATCGATCGATATCGACTGATCCGTGGTCAGAAATATACCTCCTTCTGCGACCATTCTATTCGGTCCATGGGCTCTCGATTCATTTTGACATCATGTGAGAAGATGGTCCCGACAGTATCTGGGGCCAAAAGATCCATTCGTATCGTTCTGGCCTACATATGCAATTCCACTAAGAACTCGAATACTCAAACTTCACTCATCCACTCAAGACATGACTCCGAACTCTGGGAATTCTTCCGGCTCTGCCCGGACAAACGGAACTCACGGGTTTCCATAAGAAGTATCAGATTCGAGTTATCCTCATATGCTTATTCCACGATGACCCAGACGAGTCCCGTCCCAGGAGCCGATGACCTGGGCTAGATCATTGGCGACCTGAGTAGGACATGTTCAAGTTCATCTTGGAATAGAGAAATATTGCGACCCTGAATAGCTTTTAATGGACGATATCGTCCCAGGTAGCTGTCTTTAGGTCCGACCACTAGCTTTCCACTGTTTGGAGTGTCTTCAGGGTCATCGACGTATTTATCGTGGAGAGCTTCCTCCGTCAGTCTAGATCTCAACGTCAGATGTCCCTCCTGATTACTAGGCACCCATCTCACGCGCGCATGGAACTCGATGCAGATCCTATGAACGAAAAATTGGTAGTCGGTGTGAGGAAAAACCCGTGCATGCCTGAGTGTGAGAGGGGAGAGAATTGATTGTTGAAGTACCTGTGGGTTTGAGAGGATGAGGGGAGACCTAACCTTGAAGTGATGTTGATGGTTTTGAAGAGTAGAAACTGGTGGATCTCGACCTTGAAGAATAATGTAGGCTGTCGATGTTCGCGAGCCGATGGTTCGTGAGCTACTGACGCGAGATCCCCGAATGATTACCCACAGAGAATGGGAAGAATCGGAAGATTCTTCCTTCTTCCCCAAACCTATGTGGGTGATTTTCATTGGGTCAAAGATTAGGTTTTTCCTCGTTCGATGGGAACTCAGTTATGGTGGAATAACGGAACAGACAGTCCTCGGGATGGATTAATGTTCATCCTCAACTAACAGTATTCTGTACTGAAGCCGTAGCATGCAGTTTCACTATATGACTATTTGATGGTAGCTACAACTCTGAAGTACAGGCTTGCCTATAGGATAAGGGGTTTCACTCATGAGGTGGTATAGCACGTTCTGCTATGGAGCGCGCTTACATATGAGCATGCGGTATCATGTCCCAGTTAGGACGATTCATTCCCGCAACGTACCCCAGAAGGTTTCCATGAGAACCAGGGAACCGATCGCGAAGAGTCTGTACACCGTAGGGGCGCCGTTGCGGCTACGTACGAATGTCCGCAGACGAAACAGTTCCCCACAGGTTGTCTCATGATCGCCGGAACGTTTCCGTGGTTTCATGATAGTTTTGTAATGGTTTCGTATTTGTTGCTCGTGCAAGCAAGAACTTAGAAATTTTTTCGATGAATAAATAAATAGATTGGTTTTTTCAATTCGTTCTCTCGCATGCCATCGGTGCAATCCCGTGGGCTAGACTGAAACTTAAATGAGGTTGACCAAATATAGGAAGACGATGAAACTGTGAATCTATCGGGCAAGTATCAGCAAGGAGAAAATAACTGGAAATTATTTGTTTAACAATTGTTATGCGGGAACGTGAGAAACGTTCCGGCGATCATGGGACAACCTGTGAGGAACGGTTTCAATTGCGCACACTCGTACGTAGCCGCAACGGCGCCTCTACGATCCACAGTCTTTCGGCTGAAACGTTCCATGGTTTCCATCGGAACCTTCTGAGGTACGTTCCGAGAACGCATCGTCTTAGCTGGAGTGGTGGTGGCAGCACTATGCAAGAATACATACGTGCAATTACATACACTACCGCTTAAAAGATTGTGTACATCTAAAAAACGAATAGTTTGATTTCGACCACTCGACTGCTCCGATGTCTTTCGTCCAAGAGGATTCTATTTTTGCTCATTTTGTAGCGTTCTCCAAGCATTTTGATATTGTTTGAGATCTTCTCCCGCGTAGCTTGATAGATACTTGCAAAATCAAACTGAAGTTTCGTAAAATCTCATGAAAAACGGGTCGATACGTGAACCTTCGCGAGTCCGACGGAAATCGATGAAGAACCTAAACAAGGTCAAGAGCTTCAATATCCGTTCTTCCCAGTGATTCCCAAACATTACTGATCTTGCCATTTATTCCTATTTTATGATGAGTTACCTTGATAACCATGCACAAGTTGATTCCGTATAAACTGATTTCTCAGAAGCTTTCGATTCTATTGATCGTGTAATCTTGATAACTAAACTTCATTCATACAATTTTGATTCAGGCCTGATTGAATGGATTTCATTATATCTTTCTGACCATCAGCAGTCTGTCAGAATCAACCTGGCTCGTTCTGATTTTTAGCAAGTCACATTCGGTGTTCCCCAAAGTTCACATCTAGGACCAATATTATTCATTATTTCCATCAATGACTTGCCAAATTGTATTGAATATAGTATGATATTAATTTATGCCGACGATGTGAAAATTTTCTCCAGGATCAATCCGGTACTGGACGCTACTAAATTACAACGTGATCTGAATAGGTTAGTAGACTAGGCAAAAAGAAACAGATTAGCTCTAAATATTCAGAAATGTAGTGTTATATCTTTCATCCAGAATCAAGACGTGATAGATTTCCACTATACTATTGATGGGAATACACTTTCGAGAGTTGAGAAAATCAAAGATCTGTGTGTGACATTTAGGAGTGATTCCCTTCTCAGGAAACACGTTGAACATGTTGTAGATGAGTGCGATCGCCTTTTTGAATTTATAAAGAGGACCACATCGGATTTCAAGAATTCTGATTGTTTGAAATATTTATTCTCTACACTTATTAGACCAAAAATCAGTTTTGCCTCCCCAATCTGGCGACCTCGTGTTGATTATCTCAATTATGAATTGGAAGAAATCCAGCATAAGCTTCTCAAATACATAGAATCGAAAAGTAACTTCTTTCCCATAAGTTCAACCACAATTGTGACATTCTTTATGAAAAATTCAGTATTGCTAAACTAAATGCACTTTTCGAGTACAACGATATTTTGATAACGCACTCTTTGCTGAAGTTGAGATGTGATATTCCCTATTTTAGAAACAAACTGTTTGATTATATTCAATCATACCAAACGAGATCCACTATTGCCATTCGTACCGTCAATCACAAATCCAAGAGAGGCTCTAGCTCCATCATCCCCAGATGTATTGCATTATGGAATGATCTTCCGCCTATCACAACATCAATAGAGGATGGTGAGGAGTTCAAGCAAGTTATAAAAGGAAAGATATTTGCGTCTGTACCTTTGAGTTGATTAGTTTACGTCATCACGTGCCTTTTGTTGCTCAATTTTTTGAATTATATGTAGGCTTTGATCGTTTTGAATTACCAACATTTCGTTGATTGCAGTGATTAGCGGAGTAATTATTCTACCTCTCATGTATACATTATGTGATTCGGGTCTCGATGACCCGTTATATTATATTATTTTATTATTATTAGTTTATTGAACCTCACGGTTATAATTACATGTTTACTCATACAAGTAGTGACGTATATCTAGTAGTGAAGAAAAAACAGTACATAATCTCTTTACAAAAAAATAAAATGAACATTTCTCCTTTGATTGTTCTTTTGCACTTTCACTGTGCTCTGTACTGATGATTGAACTTGAACTTGGGTTTCCTTCTTTCTTAGCTGCTTCTTTCTTTTCCTCGTCTCCCACCTTCTCTCCTCTTTCCTGCGCCTTCTTATCTCTGTGTCCTCCCCTTCCTTGCTGTCGTGTGGCCAACTCTGCTTAAATCATCCTGGCCACCCCCATGGGTGTGCCAATGTAACTTCTTTCCTCCTGGCTCCATACCATTCTATAGAGTTGTTCATCCCTTTCTGCGTAAACTACCTCTCCTACTACTTCAACTTCAAAGCCGTCAGTCACCATTCTCTCCATTGCTTGCTACTTCCTTCTTTATCTCCATCTTTCCTCTGCTCCTCTGAAGTCCTCTACTATGTACTCCTTTCCTCCTGGTGTTGTCATTGTCTCCTTCATCTTCTCCATTATTTCTACCTTGTGTGTCTTTAGGACCCATGAGTTGTTTCTCTGCACTCTACCTTCCTCCCCTAAGCTTTCAATCCACCATTCTTCTCTGCTTGTTTCTCCACCGAGCTTTTCTATTATCCACTGTTCCACCCTTTTTCCTCTGTATGCTACACCTTTTCTGATCACTAAAGCTCTTATTTCTTGCCTGTTTTGTGTTTCTATTTCAATCTCTTCTGAGCTCACCTCACTTTCATTTCCACTTGTTGCATTTTCTAACCTCACACTTTCCATTCCTTCTAGACTGCGCTGCAGCTCTCTGTTTGCTCCCTGCAATCTATTGATATTTTCCTCTGCCCTCTTTCTTCTTCTTCTTTTCTCTCCTAGTATTTCTCTGTAATTTCGCATCTTTGATCAGATTTTACTTGCTGCTTAGGCGTGGGTTCTGCACTTGTTTTCGCTTTATCACGTGTGCCGATAGCCGGCTGCTGCGTCTGCACGCGCCTTCCCTGTTCCTGTTCCTGCGTTCCAGTTTCTGTTCTCATTCCTCTCTCTCTCTGTTCTGTCTTCTGCTATGTGTTTACATCTTCTCTTCGGCTCTTTGTCTTTTCCATTCTATTTCTTCCAGCCAACCTATTTTCCTCCCATTGCCTTTCAGAATTTCCATCCAGTTTCTTCCTTTCTTTGTTACTTCACATTCCTCAAAGACATGTCTCATAGTTTCTTCCTCTTTCTTGCATATTCTGCAGAGTTTTTGCTCTTCCTCTTTCCAGTATTCATTCCCTCTCGCCTCATTTCTCAGTCTGAATCTTGCAATAGTGCTGAGATTTTTCTTTATTGAGTCCTCGGTGGAGTGGACGTATCCTGTGGAGCTGCTGTCTATCAGCCATTCCTTTAATCCTTTATAGTATTTGGAATTTCTTACCTTGTATATTGCATTTTAATTGTCCTGGTCCTTTTTACTTTGTTCCAGTTTGCTGTATTTCTCGTTTCTATCTTCTATTCTTGTTTCCAGCGCACTCTCTGACCATCCTTCGTCATTGAACCACATCCTCCTTACCTCTTTTAGTTTTGTGTCAGCTCTCCCTTCTCTGAGCTCCCTCCACAATTCTTTCCTCATGCTTCTTTCTATATCCTCTCCTAATTTCTCTTCATATTACAGACACCTGGTTCCTGTCTTCACTGCTATCTTGTTTCTGCCTACCTCATTCAGTATGAGGTAGTTGGGTGTGTGTCTCTGGAGCTTGAGTACCCACTTGATATATTTTATCTGTACACTTTCAATCTCCTTCCATTCTTTTCAGCCCCGAATTTCCACACCATATGATGGTATGCTCACTATGAGTGTATCAAGCAGCTTGATTCTCTTCCCCCATTCATTTCTGAAGAGTCTTTCTCCCATACTCCAAACTTTTCCTAGTGCTGTGTTTGCCTTCCTTGTAATGTATCTGATATGATTCTCATCTTCGTTGTTCCTTTTTAGCACATATCCCAGGTATCTGAGTTCTTTGACTTGTCCAATTTCATTGCCTTCTAGTAGGAAGCTGTACTTCTTCTGCCTGCCTTTCCCTTTTCTGCAGATCATGATCTTCGTTTTCTTCACATTGATTTCCAGTCCTTCCTCTCTGACGTATCTACCCGCTTTCCTTAGTAATTCTGTTAAGCCTTCTTCGTTGTTTGCTATTAGTCAGATGTCATCCGCGTAGCTTATGCCCCAGATTTTCAAGCTTCTTCCTACACTGCTGCCTCCCTCTTGTACTCTCTCCATTATTTCAAATAGGTCTACCAACCCTATGTTGAATAGGATTGGGCTTAGTGGGCATCCCTGTCTGACTCATTCTGTAGTGTAGGATTCTCCAATTACTTCCCCTCCTATTCCTATTTCACATTTGGTTTCTTCGTGAATTTCTTCTATTTTTACCCTTAGTTGTTCACTCACCTCTAGTTTTTGCATATTTTGCCATATGCACTCTCTTCTTATCCTGTCGAATACACCTCTCAGGTCTATGAAGAGCAAGAATGCCTTTCCCTTCTCTTTTTCAATTTCTTCCCCAATTATCTTCTTGAGGGCACATATTGCATCTATGTTTCCTCTCCCTTTCCTGAAGCCCATCTTACCATCTCTCAGCTTGCCTCCTCCTTCCAACTATCTTTCCAGTCTGTTTCTAATCATTTCCGCATAGATTTTGTATGCTGTGTCCATCATGGTTAGCCCTCTGTGATTCCCTGTCTCTCTTTCGTCCCCAACTTTGTGAATGGGGATGACTTTTCCTTTCTTCCATTTCCCTGGGTATTTTCCTTCCATCCAGGCTTCGTTGAGGATTCCTCTCAGTTCCTCTTTCGTTTCTTTTGTGGCGAGAATCCAAGCTTCGTTCTTTATGCCATCTGATCCGATTGCTTTTTTCTTCTTCAGTTTCTTCATAGCCGCTTCTATCTCTTCCACGGTCATCTCTCCTTCTCCTTCCCATTTTCTCTTCTATTTCATGCGGTTTCTCTTTGGTTCTTCCCCTTGTCCTCTGAATTGTTCCTTGAAGTGTGCCAGCCACTCCTCTTTGGTTATGTTCTTGTATAGTCCCTCTCTCCGTCTCTTCTTGCCATGTATCATCTTCCAAAATTTCTTCTCAGACTTGTCCTTCAGCATTTCTTCTATTTGTCTCTCTCCGTCTTCTCTTTTCTCCTTCTCTATCAGCTTTCTGTATTCAGCTCTTTTTGCACAGTATTCTCCCCCTCTTGCCTTATCTTCTCTCACTTTCTGGAATAGTTCTAGCACTTTTTCCTTCTTCCGCCAGCATTTTTTATCCCACCAGGTTTGTGAATCTGTATCTTCTTCTTCAATTTGTCTCGTGGTTGTTGCTCGGCTTATTCTATTCTTTAGGTTAGTCCAGTTGCCCGTTTTTGTCCATTTCTCCTGTTCTTCCTTGTATATTTCTCTCGCTTCTTCGTCCCAAATCTGAATGCTACTGCTTCTTTCTGGATTTTCTTCTATTCTTCCCTCGAGGGTTATCTCAAGAGGCATATGGTCTAATTTGGTCTTCTCTCCAACATTCAATCCCTCTAGTTTCTCCATGCCTTCCAAATTTGTAATTGCATAATCTATGACCGTGTTTATCCTTGCTCCTATATATGTATACTTCCTTCCTTCATCTCCTTTGATTCCTCCGTTGAGGATAATGAGTCCCAGCGGTTCCAGGTGTCTCAGCATTTTTTGTCCCTCTGCGTTTATGACCTTATCCTTTGACTTCCTTCTACTTTCCTGTATGTCGTTGCCTCCTTCTTCCTCCGTCTCTGCATTCATATCGCCTAGGATCAGTAGGTTAGTTCCTGCTTGTTCTGTGGCTTGCTCTTCAATATGCCTCCAGTTGTTCTCTTTCTCTTTGTTCATATATGTTAGGATTATATCCTGAGGATTATGTCCGCGACGCGACAGTGCGATGTCGCGTCGCGGACCCATCGTCGCGGACGACGGGCCTCGCCGCGACAGACCGCTCTGACCAACCGAATAATTCACACACTCTCTCTCAACTATTGAACTCTCATACATAAAGTCACCTATCATTCATTCAACTCGTGTTCTCTCTGGAACCTAGAACCCTCACCACGTTACAATCCCATAGCTCTTTTCTAACATTCAACTTACAGCTAATTGCAACAGAATTTCTACCAACAAAATAGTCAGGAACTGAATTTTCCTCAACCAAATACTTGTCAACAGAACCTTTCTCATCAAAATGTGGGCAGCCCACTGAGAGTTCATTTCCAAAATACACAAACGCAACCCAGCCAAAGTGGATCTCATCCACAAGAACAATTATTAGTAACGCAAAGAGGGACGGATGTCCAACTATACCATACTTTGAAAGATGTGGGAGAATTCAATGGAGAGGCGGACGCACTCTCTGGATTCTGCTCGGCAGTGCGATCGGCAAAGCTGATGGGTGGAACGGGATCGGACCGTATAATTCTAATGAACGTCGCGCGAAAATTGAAAGGCACAGCGAGGTCATTATTTGGCTCAACAATTTTAGAGTTCGACACAGTTGAACAATTTTTGAAAGAATTGGTAGAACAATTTTCACCTATAGAATCGTTAGACGACATTATGTCTGAGTTAAAAAGTTGCGCCAAAAGGAAAGACGAAACATTAGAATCATACGGGATACGCATTCAGAAAATATTACGGAGATTCAAGAGCACCGCAAGCTCGAAATCACAGTACACGCGCTCAGAGATAGAATCTCGAACGCGAGACGCTCACGAAGCAGCATTAACACGATTTACTATAGGCATAGGCACGGAGCTGGAGAACGCGGTGCGAAGCCAGAAGCCAAGTAGCATCCGCGAGGCGGTGAAATTTGCGCAACAAGCGGCATTGCAACGTCAAAATTACCCGAATTCGATTGAAGGGGCAACACCGTGTATAGCCCATCCGCAGACAAATATTAGAATGGCAGATTCTCAAGTAGTCTGTCCATATTGCAAACTTGTCGGTCATGTAGAGTTAAAATGCTACAAGAAAGAGAACGACTTGAAAAAGTGCCAGTATTGCGAGTTACCTGGGCACGACGCGAAAGTCTGCTGGAAATTAGAGACCGATTTTAAAAGGGCCAACGTATATATTGATAGACCGAGTACGAACCGTGGCAGAGGGGGTTATCGCGGCAGAAGTAGAGGTGGGGGCCCGAAAGAAATTTCAATGGTCACAATAGCGGCACGGAAAATCGTGGAAATAATTTCCCACCAAGGGGAAATCAAAATCAAACACCTGCGAATAATTATGCCGAGACCCAAAACCAAACCCCACCGCAGGTGCGACAAGCCCAAAGCCCACAGCGCCATGATGATGCCCAAAACGCCCAAAATCACTCTGAGAATTTAAACTAGAAGCACGTCCATCACGATCCCCGAGCGATGGGCGCATCAATGACGGCTCTGGTACGTCATTGATGGATCAGGAAATCGACTCATCTTCATTGGAAGAATCACCGTCCACAGATGAGTCAGAGTCGATAGGATCGGACGGAAGTGATGGTAGTGAACAGTCTTCTACATCGTCCCAAGTAAACATCAGAAAGACAAGTATAAAATTTTTAAAAACTG
Organism: Eretmocerus hayati; assembly: GCA_029851415.1. Lineage (NCBI taxonomy): Eukaryota > Metazoa > Arthropoda > Insecta > Hymenoptera > Aphelinidae > Eretmocerus > Eretmocerus hayati. The sequence goes on from CM056744.1 coordinate 50,294,790, forward strand.
GGAGAATTCCACCAATTGTCAATTTTGAAAGCCCAGAAGTGAATGATGGAAAATGTAAATTATACATCGATTCTGGTGCAGACGTATGCATTATTAAATCGAGTAGAGTTAAAAATCTTGCAGACATTGATAAGTCAGAAATATTGATCATTAATGGCGTTGCAAAAGGAGAATTTTTTTCAGAGGGAATGATTTTATTGAAAATAAACGGCATGCAGTGGCAATTTCATGTTGTCCCCGACTCCATTTTGTTAGACTGTGATGGTCTAGTCGGTTGGGATTTTTTGACAGAGTACGGTGGTAAATTAAACCTCAAAGCCCGCTGCCTTGAGTTTGGAAATATTTCCATCCCTTTTATATACAAGGAAAAAATAAAAGTGCCGCCTAGAATGAGAAGACTCATTAAATTCAAGATTTTGAACGATACTAAAGAGGGCTGGGTCCCGCGCATACATGTAAAAAATGGAATTCTCTTTGGAAAATTTATCGCTAAAAACCACAATGGATATGGCATAGCAGAGGTCATAAATATTTCATATGAAACTATATATATTGACACTCCCGCAGTTAAGTTGAGAAGATTTTCAAAAATAATTCCTTGGGACAATGTAGAAGAGAAAAGCATCATTGGGGATGATGCAGTCTATTATATCCGCCGGTTATACACAGGTGCTGACCCAGCGAATGAGCAGCCTCGCGAGAGTTCGCAGAATATAGATAAAAGCGCGCGCAATATAGCCTCTGCAGAACGCGTAGAAAAATTAATGCAACTCGTTGATATCGAAGATTGCTCGCCGGAGGAGATTGAGCACGTACGCATGCTCATTAGCATCGACCCCTGGCGATTTGGGCTGAAAGGCGAACCACTCCAAGCAACGCCAATTATAAAACATAAAATCAAGTTGAAATCGGGCAAACCGTTCAAAGCCAAAAGATATCGTTCACCTCCAGCCTTGAAAGGCCCTTTAATTGAAGAGGTGAAAAAGTTACGCGATCTCGGAGTGTTGCGCCCATCCAGATCGCCATGGAGATCAAATTGCTTTCTAGTACCAAAAAGCCCAGACAAAGACGGGACGAAAAGGTTTCGGTTTGTCGCAGATTTCCGCCACCTCAATGAGGACACGATAGGGACTTGTCAGCCGTTATCTTTCACATCCGATATCATTGATCAGCTGTCTAGCGCGCGATATATCACAGTAGTGGATCTATTAGACGCTTTCCACCAAATAGAAATGCATGAGGAGTCAGCACCTTATTCGGCCATAGACACACCCCTGGGCGGAATGGAATTCGCGCGTATGGCTCGAGGGATGGTTGGTAGTCCCGACACCCTAAATGAGGGAATTTTTATGGCATTTTCCTCCCTCACCCCCGACGAATTCGCCAGTTATTGTGACGATCTGTTCATCTGGGCAGATACCTTGGAAGAACATGGAATTAAATTCAGGCAATTCGTAACCTGCATCATTGAAGCTAATTTCACAATTCCACCAAAGAAATGTCAATTCTTGAAAAGAGAAGCTAAAGTTTTGGGCCACATAGTTGGCAATGGTCACATTGAACCAGATCCCAAAAAAGTAGAGGCAGTCCATGAATATCCTGCACCCACAAACATACGAAAAGTCAGGCAGTTTCTCGGATTGACGGGGTACTGTAGGCGCTTCATCGAGAATTATGTGAAAAAGTCGAAACCATTGACCGATCTCTTGAAAAAAGAGCAAGATTTTGTATGGGGCGCGGAACAGCAACGCACATTTGAGAGTCCACGCGACGCATTATGTTCAGAGAGCGTACTCGCAAGCCCTGCGACGGGCAATGAGAGTTATATCGTATTTTGTGATAGTTGTGATTATGCAGTGGGATCTATTTTGGCTCTTGGGACTATCAACAAGAAAAGACCAGTTGCCTACGCGTCGAGAGTTTTGAAAGGGGCCCAACTCTCGTGGCCAATTTTTGATAAAGAAATGGAGAGTATCGTGCACGCGTGCGAGTCCTACCATCCATATCTGTACGGCAGAAAGTTCATAGTGGTAACGGACCACGAACCATTGAGCCATTCTCATAAAACGAAAAATGACACGCGGTATAACCGTCAAAAAGCGAAAGTACGCGGATTCCATTTTGATTTAATTTTTAGAGCTGGCCGATTAAATGAGGCAGCAGATGCTTTAAGTCGAAATCCCATTATCAAAGAGGGCGAGGTGAACCCGGAACTACCGCGAGACGAGCTCTATGCATTGGCAGAACGACAAGAGAGGGAAAATCCGTCGTGCGAGGCCGATTGTCCGCCTGGTCGCGTATTCAAAACACGCGCGCACCGCGTAACGGGCGCCGAAAAATCGAAAATTTCAGAAACAGAATCGACGGATACCGAAGCGCAACCAGCAAAAAAAAAATCGGTAGAAAGCCCACGCGAAACCGAATCCGAAATTGAATCAAGTCAGAAACCAAAGAGGCAGAAAAAGCCGAGAAAATTCTTTCAAAAAACGCGATCATCGCAGCGCTTGGAAGACCGATATCCGCATCTCGACATACTCAAGCCATCTCACACGAGCGAAACAGCTGATGCGCGACATTCATCCGAGTTAGCAGCTATCCAAACGAGCGAAAGCGCGAATGAGAACACACACGGAGAGCCGACGCAAAATTCGGATCATGAGTCCATAATTGATCAAGCTCAGGCCGCGTGCATCGCTGAAGCAGGAATGGAAATGTCATCTGATTCACCCCTTGAAACCATTACGATTCCAATCACCCCAGATAAAAGCACACAAAATTATTCACAACAAATTTTGGATCATGATTACATGAAGAAAAATAATCAAAATAGTCAAAATATTGAAAGAGTCGAATCTCGTCCAAAAATCAAAAATATTAGAATTATTCAAAAGGGTATTCAAAATCCAAAACTGGACCCCCAAGTGACGATAGAAAATCAAGAGGTGAATATGACACTCCCAGTCGAACAGACCGACAAATATTTTGTCGATTTTCAAATACGCGATGTGAGTGGTAATTTAATTGCGCGGGGCAACGGGGGCCCTTTAGTCTTAACAACAGTACTCGAGCAATTTCAAAATCGCGATCTGCATGATGATGGCACAGAACGATTCATACATCATGATGAAAAGCTGTGCAGCGAAACGATACCTCAATCCAACTCGCCGTGCGATAAGCCGCATTCCAAAGAGAGAGAGAGAGCGCGAGCCACCACAATACTTGCCGTCGGACGAGCTTGAACGTGGCGAACTCTCAACTCTCATACCGCCCCAACCATCATCAAGTAGAGAGATTGCCGAGCAGTGCAGCGAAGAGATCGCGCCGCACGAAAAAATCAACGCGCTCGAATCAGCAGCAGAGGCTCAGATTGATTTCGATAACTTTGGGAATTCGCCAGGAAATTCACTCGAAATAGAACCAATTTTGGATGAAAAATTTCGACATTTTCGACCATGCAACATTTGTGCGGAATGTCACATCAATTTTGAAAGAGTCACGGATATTCCAAATTTGCCAAAGGGCAATTGCCTATTTCGGTCCCTGATTAGAATCGAAAATTTGGAAATTAACGCTCGCGAAATGAGAAATGATCTTTTGACAAGAGGTAACCTCTTAGTGGAATCATGTATAGAAGCTGATACGACAATTCAAATCCTCACGAGCGAAGAAGAATATGGCAACGACGATTGCATATTCTTATATTCGCGGATATATAATAAAAATGTATGCATTCACGTGGTTAATGAATTCGGAGAATTTTCGTTTATTCAGACAATTTCGAATGATACAGGAGACTTTGCCCACCTGCACTTGGACATGCCAAGTAAGCATTTTACTCCTTTGCTGCCGATTCCGAGCGTCGTGAACGAAAATTCTCATGAAGTCGGTGACGAAAATTGTGAACTCGACAAAAACCGACCGGACGCAAGATCCGAACCCGAGAAAACTCCGAGCGCAGAGAATAGGACTTTAGCCGCAATTCAACACCAACCGCGTCTCGAGAGTCACATGATGCAGGCGAAAGCTCACTCGTCAGCGCTTGATAAATATCAAGTAGCGCAAGCTCGGCCACCGCGTGAGAAGCCACCGTGGGGATTGGGGGATGACGAGCAAGTGCAATCATTGCAAAAAATTTTTGCAGTTGACGAACACCCGTTTCGATACAAAGAAAACGTGGCATTTTTTGCCTCATGCGATGGCCATGCTGAAACAGAGACCATCGCATCTCTGATAGAAAGAGACTATATCCATGCAAAAACTATGCAAGGGGGAAATTTTGAGGTTGGCAATGTACATGAATTTCAAGCTTGGAACATAAGCACTTTTGCATTATTTGTGAAAAATTACATCGGCGAAAAGCCATTCCAGAAAGACATAAAAATAGTCTTGAAAAATTTGAGAAATCTCATCCTCAAAAGAGGACTGAAAAGTTTAGGCCTGGTTCAAGATAACCAAGTGTTGTCACCAACTATTTGGCCAAAAATAATAGAAATGGCCGAACAGATTTCCAATGGCAAAAACATCAAAATTGTACTTTTCAAGCACAACCTCAAAGTACCCTCTGATAGCGATAGATATAAGCTTATCACGGAATTCCATGCGTCGGCAAATGGTGGGCATCGTGGCATCAATAAAACTTATAATTTGATCGCACAACATTATTATTGGAAAACAATGCGCGAGGATGTCAGAAGCGTCATTGAGGGCTGTAACGGATGCGCAGTCGATAAATTAGTAAGACAAAAAGTACGTTGACCTTTGAGACTCGTGGATACACCAGCACGCCCTTTTGACAAAATCGCGATTGATTTCTATTCACCTCCATGCCCATCAAAGAGTGGCTATCATTACATGTTGTCGGTGCAAGATCAGCTGACTCGCTATGTCATACTGATCCCGACACGCCGTGCTACGGCACACGAAGTAGCCAACGCATTACTTAATCGAGTAATTGCGTATTTCGGGCCACCAGGGTCGATTTTGAGCGATCAAGGTAGACACTTCATGAATACAATATTGAATGATTTTGCAGACGCCTTTGGAATCAAAAAATATTGTACATCTCCATATTCGCCGATGAGTAACGGAATGATTGAGAGGATGCACGCAACATTGACTGAGTTCCTCAAGGCCTTCGCTAAGGACCGTTCGGATTGGGACAAGGTACTACCCATGGCCCGATACTCAATCAACGCCATGGGGGATGCACCGACCGGACACGCACCTTTCACACTTTTGCTGGGACACAAGGTCAGACAACCTGGACCACACGGACAGCAAGCGGAAGCGCCGACGTATGACGACTTCATCGAAAACAGAAGGACTGAATTGCAGCAAGTGCAAACTCTAGCTGCACTGCATGCAAATTTAGCACGATATAGATATAAACATTACTATGACATGAAAGCTACAAATACGTGCCATTTTCGTGAGGGTGAACTGGTCTATGAGTTAAAGTTACCGGTCAAAAATAACTTAGCCCCTCAATATACAGGGCCCTACGAAATCGTTCAAATCAATTATAAAACAAAAAATGTCACATTGAGAAATAACTCCGTCACGAAAGTGGTGCGCATCGATCAAATTAAGAGATGCGCAGAAGCTAAAATAGTAATGGCAGAAGCCAATTACCAAGCTCAGAAAGCCAATGTTTTCATTTTGTATTCTAACGCGAAAGAATCAACGCTCATCATGGTGGTCCTGAGCCGGAAAAATACTCCGGTCCAGGCACGAAATGTTGAGGATATCTCTTGTTAAATAGGAAATGCGAGCTCGCCCTTGACCGTCGTAAAAAGTACTCCGGCCCAGGGACGAGCCACGCACGCGTCATTTCCGAATTGACTATTTGGCGTCGAGCATAAATAATTTGAAAATTTAAAAATAACAAAAATTACGTTAGTTCAAAAATTTTGCAGTGCGGACAGGCCCACGCAATCGAGTAAATTCATCACGCCCCTGGTGCACACGCCAGGACTCTTGGTGCAGCGTATAGCCCAGCTGTCGACTTCCAGTACAACATGGAAAATTGTGCAGCGGATTGAGCTGACCCAACTATCTGAGTCTGCAACCACCTTGAGAGAAGCGTGGAACCAACTGAATCCATCCTGTCCAGATAAACTTCACGTCGCACAACTAAATGCCATCCACCGGCAGATCGGCGAGACAAGCAGGGATGAAGAGAGGATGATGGAGACTCTGGCATATAAAAACCCCCGCCAACGGAGAGCTTGGCTCCCTTTCATGGGAAAAGGGATGAAAATCATTTTTGGCACACTCGATGAGCAATCAGAGAGTGAGCTCAAAAACATTATAGAGACGAGAGCAAATGATACACGTAAAATTGCCGAACTTTTGGCCAATCAAACCGAATTGATTGAAACGGAACTTACGAAAAATTCTGAAAAATTAGGAATACCTCAAATAATAATCAGCAATTTAGCTGGCAATGCAAACAGGATTGACAATGAGTTATTATGCAGTAACGCGATTCAAATTATTCAGGCAGCAGCCAATACTTACAAATTCAACACTCAGTCACTAATTGAGATGGTATCATTTGCTTCTCAAGGCTCTATCCACCCGCACTTAATGACACCAGAGCTGATCGAAAAATCAGCTGAGATCATCAGAAACGCATTGCCAGAAGTGAGATTCCCAAGGACCAATAACAACGAGTCCATCTCTGAGATTACAAAAATCTCAGAAATTTCAATCGTGCTGATAAATCAGACGCTCATATATTCAATGGGAATCCCACTCCTGGATCTAGCAGACTACACTCTATATAGAGCATCAGCTCTCCCAATTTTACAAAAGGTCCACGGAAGTGTGGGTGGCACATTTGCTTATGTATACCCAAAATGCCACAACTTCACCCTTGACTTAACAGCTAACACCTATATAGACTTACATCACAGCAACCTCGCCGAGTGCAAGGAACTCCGAGACAGGATGGTCTGCAAAAACCCGCCACCTGTCAGGGAGCTCATCGCAAAAGCATCCTGCGAGATCGAGATGGCATTGGACCGCAATATTACGGACATCACCAGCTGTGACATTCGTGTGACGAAAATGCATGACGCATATTGGATGCGCCTTCACCAGAGAAACACCTGGGTATTTTCAACATTGGAGGAAGAACGGATCTTCATTCAATGCCGAGGGAACGAACACCTATCAACCCCAATCAACGGCACTGGGCTGCTGAGGCTACCCCCAGGATGCATGGCTATTACCCCGAACGCACGCTTGACAGCTTCGAAAAACATCGAGATGAGTCATACATCCCCCATATATCAAAAGATGGACCTAAACATTACGTACCTGCTTCGCAGAAAACCAGAGGAGCCCAACACGCCACACATCCACGACATCATGGAGGAAATTTGGCAGGAAGAGCAAGGAGGACTCAGCCCGGCGCATGTCGAGGCACTGGAAACAGCACCGAGCTTGCGCGACATAATCGCAGAAACTCGGGACCTGAGTAAATATAAGGCGGTATCGCACAATTTTATGGAACTACAGGATAATCTACCATTTTACCTGGCCATAGCATCGGCTATAGCAATGTTCGCATTTATAATTTTGAAAGTCGCTGGAGAAATTATGGCGCCATATCTCACAATTTTTACAAGCCTTCGCCCGCTATTCTGTGCAGGGAACGCTCGTGGAAACGCAACTAAAAACGACGTGGAGGAGAACGCAGATAAGGGGATCCCGCTGCGCATATTACATCAGTCGGGCCACATAATGGACCACCCTCAACCACCCCGCCAGCGCTCACCTGAACCACCCGTCATCACTTGTCGGGCGAGCACATCGTCGAGCGCACCCGCATATCACCCATCACAATGCCCGCCGTCGGACCGCACCGGACGACGAGCACACAGCGGACAGCGTGCATAAGCGGTCGCAACGCTTGCCGTCGGATCACGACAGGTGACGGATGAACGAGTGTCAACGCAATATCCACGGTCCAATCAACGTAGACTCACCACCAAGGGTGAGCAACTTCACGTAAGATCCTCAACGAAGATCCTCAAGGAAGATCATCATCTTACCCCAACGGTATTTATAGTAGTGACGTAGAAATTGCGTGTACCAATTAATTCGAAATTGAACTCATTTATATTTTTTTTTGCACTACACCACCGTTAATAGTTTAGTCAGAAATCACACGAAAATCCGAAGCTTACTAAAGATTCAGAGTAAAATATTACGAGATAAAAGACCAGAAGGGCCAGTTTTGACAAAAAATCACGAAATATATTGTTGAGAACAGTTAGAATACGGATGAGCCAATATGGCAAATCAAATGTTTCGAAGGATAGGTGGGAAAAATTTAGACAGAACACAACACACACATGTCACACAACTTACACACAATGAGACGACGAAATGACTCACCATACGCGAAACACCTCGTTGAAAAACATCTGCATCGGGTAAAGATCATATCCCGTTGAATGATAACTGGCCACGGTGCATCACAGAGAGCTGACAAGGCCAGGTCGCGTTCCGCGGCCACAATCTAGCCGCAGTCATAAGAACACGGTCCAGAGAGTGGTCCCGAATCGCGTACCAAAGCTCCACCCGTTGGGCCAGTCAAGGCCCAGCAGTGTAGTATGAACAGCAACCACACACATGAAACACAAGACATAGAACACAGTACACATTAAACTCAACCACACCCGCCGCGTACACTCTCACAAACCGAACAGAACCAGAGAAAATTGAAAAATACCACTGACAAGGAGAGGTCCAATCTTGTGGCTCCTGGATTCGTCTCAAACTTTGGGAATTATCTTGTTTTACTGAGAAATGAAGGTACCCAAAAGGGTTTCGTCCAATGGGCCTCCTATCCTGAGATACAGCTATGAAGATTAGCATTGCCAATATGGTCCCATGTTAAAATGATACATATATAGATATATCACCAATGCTAATCTCCACAGCTGTATCTCGGGATAGGACGCCCATTGGACAAAACCCTACTGGGTACCCTCATTTCTCACCAAAACAAGATGATCCCCAAAGTTTCGTCAAGATCCAGGACCCACAAAGTTGGACCTCTCCTCGTGAGCAAGGTGACGAGAACCTGCTCGAAGTGGCTGCCAGATCGGCACTGCCGATGCGATATTCGACATCCAGAGCCAGGACGGAGCAGTAGCTCTGCATCTTGAAGACATACTTAGTCTCAAAGTACCAAACGGCTGATTTTATTATCAGCCAGGAGATGTCAGCAAAGAACGGCAACACTGCCACATACCATAGCCAGCAAATCCAAGAAGAGTATATAATACTCCAATGGAGACCGGATACAATTACTGATCCCGTACAATCTCGAAAAGGGAGCTACTGTGCGAGATCAGCTCGAAAAGTAAACAGTGCGTCACTCGGATTGATTTGCGACCGACCCGCAAAACTCGAAAATTTTTCCCCCGAATTTCCAAAATTTTACAAAAATTTTCATTGGACCAGCATCGTTAGTGATCAAAGTCCACCCCTTTCAAATTTCAGCTCGGTCGGACGTTTCGTTCCGGAGCTATAACTTGCACCGCAGTGCACCCGAATTACACACGCCAAGACCTCTTTTCACCGCGAGACACATCACCCGCGCCACAGATCGCTGAAACTCAGCACAAAACACAACAGGTCACTCTCACTACACACACAGGTACCCAGTCAAACACGTACAGAGTCATTTTGAACCCCACACCTATCTCAAAGTCGAAAAAACGGTCAAAAGTCGAGTCATTTCGTTCGAAAAAGTCAACTCCAGAATTTCGAAAAGTAGAGTCCAAAAACGCTTAAATTGATGCGTATGACGATCAGATAAGATAGATAACATACAAAACAAACTGTTTTCATCATTTGTATGGCCAAAAGAAATTCAGAGAAGCTAGAACTTGAATTTGAGATGTTATGAGTTTCCATCGAAAAGTGGCTGAAAAATGCGTATTTTAACTGAAGAAGTCGATACCTCGACATGAATTTTGCTCAAATCACGGTTATGAACGTTTATTACTGTGACAAATCTATATAACTAAGTGTACTAATAGCTATAAACACCATTAGAAGCCTCAAAAATGAGATCACAGAATTTTAAAGGAAAAAATGTAGGGTTTCGGCTCGAAAATCTTTGGTATGCGAAAACTCAAATTTCTCACCTCAGAATTCAAATTTCGTAGTGTAATTGTAAAAGATAGAGTGATCAATGTGATACCTTGAAGTAAGAACAACGACAGAAACCCATGATTGATCAGAAAAATTTTGAGACCACAATGTTATATGGTCCAAATTACATTCAAAAACTGGCCGTCGGCACTAAATATGAGTGCGTATTTTGTCATATATTGAAAAGTTATGACGATATCAACTCGAAAATTGGTATGAATACTTCTCATTTCGTATGCTAGTAGAATCAAAACCGACCGACTACCCAAAAATTTTCAAATCACCACAATAGAATGGAAACCCAGAAAAATTATAGTTTCTCGTGAGTAAATCAGAGTATCCAAAAAACCGTCATAACTCGGTCAATTTTGATCCGATTTTGACGTTCAAACGCTGAAAATGAAAGGTCCTTCCAAGGACTATCTGACCATTTCATCAAAAATTCCCAGAAAAAGCAGATTTTGAAAATTGTCACAGTGCAAAATTCACAATTTCATCTTTCGAGAGAACCATTGGCCATGTTTTTTGAACCAAAACTCCATGTAATAATTGGTCCGAAAATATTATAATATTAGAATCGAAATGAGATTTAAAATCATCTCAAGAAAGAAAAAGTATTCCTTGTGGCTGATGGAAAATGATCCCACAGCTGCAAGCGATAAAAAATTTCTCAATGCTATAGCCAACTATAGCAGTATATAGCTATATATGGTATACCTATTGTATACCAGAGAAGCGAAGGAACGCATGAGGAAGGACCGATAGAAATAGTCGAGCTCTTTTCTCAGATCATTATTGAGCCAAATTTCGGATTTAACAAATCTCACTTTTGAAAATACCCAACTATGGACAATTATATTAGGTATATTGTTTGTTCATTGTATAATTTATTAATAACATTCTGGGTATTGTTCATACAAAAATGAACTTTTTGGGGAAAAATACATTAATCAAATTGAGATATAGAATCTCATATGAATAACCATAGAACTAAGGAACATTGTTCATAAACAATATTGTTCATAATTTTTTTTTTTCCAAACATTTCAATGCTTTCATAATTTTGTAAAACATTTACATCGAATAGAGGCATAGAACCTCATATATTCATACAATTAAGAAGATTAATTGTTCATAATTAATTGTTAATAATTTTCAAAAGATTTTCAGTAAACATATTCATGATTTTGAGGAATTCATCGAACATGTTTTCAACTTTTAAGCGTAATCGTAAAGAAAAAAATCACATTTTGTGAAATTAGAAATAAGAAAATGAAATTATTTAAGTCGAAACGATTATACCGAGAGAGAGAGTTCGCGATAAAAATTTGTATCGTGACACACACAGGTAACGACACTCTCGCTCTACCAAGAATCACACATACACTCATACTAGCACGTGCTTGCTCGCGCAAGCACTATAATGCAATATATGATCTCAACCATATGAGTTGAAGGCCACTCAAGAGGCCACAGCTGATTTAGATATTATAATATAGGTCACCGCATCGGGACGATGCGAGTCTCCGGCCAGGCACGCCTGTGACGTGGTGAGTCTCGAGCCTCCGGACCGCGCCTCTCCCCGTCACCTGACGATGCACCAGGTGCACCGTCAGCGTTTCTGACGGATAATCGCCCGTTTCCCCACCAAGTGCGATGTCGCGTCGCGGACCCATCGTCGCGGACGACGGGCCTCGCCGCGACAGACCGCTCTGACCAACCGAATAATTCACACACTCTCTCTCAACTATTGAACTCTCATACATAAAGTTACCTATCATTCATTCAACTCGTGTTCTCTCTGGAACCTAGAACCCTCACCACGTTACAATCCCATAGCTCTTTTTTAACATTCAACTTACAGCTAATTGTCTCCTCGTTCAGTTTTGTTATTCCTGCTTTCAGGCCTTTCTTTGTTGCTAGTAGCATCCCTCCACTTGCTCTGCCTTTTTTGTTCTGTCTTCTTGCCTCAATTGTTGTTATGTCATATTCACCTAATTTCCTTCCTATCCCTGTCACCTCCTCACCTTCCATCCATGTTTCTGCTAGGACAATGATCTCAAATTCTTTCAAATAGGCCCATGTTTTGTGGCTGATGTTTTTAGCGCCCGCTATATTCCATGCTATAATCTCCATTTTCTTCACTTCTCTCTTTTGTCCTCCTCCATTCCTTGCCTGTCTCAAAGGGTTTGTTTTCTCTCTCGTTCCATCTCCAGATTTGTTCCTCAATAATTTCTTGTGTGTCTCTCACAAGCATTTTTTTCCCTTTCCTGCCTGCTCCTTGGCAAATCCCATCAGCTTCCTTCTCGTCTCTCTCTCTTGCCAGGTCAGGCCATTCTCTATATATATTTCTGTGCCTTTCAGCTTACTCTTGTTTGTCATTATTTCTCTCCATTTTTCACTATTTTCGCATTCTAGTCCTATCATTTCTTCTCTTGTGTTTCTTATTTTCCAAGCTCTGATGATTCTACAGCTGACTTGCAGTTCCCTTTCAATCCATTGTTCTACTCTTTCTCTCAGTCTGTATTGCTCCTTCTTCTTTCCAATCATTATTAGGTTGTTTCTCCTCGTTCTTCTTTCATTCTCTTCTAGTCTTCTTTTCAGTTCATTCCATTCTGTGCTCCCCTGTACTAGTTGTTATTGTGCCCTTGTTGGGCCTGTATTAATTTCTTCTGGCAGGATTCCTTCCAGTTGTTCCATTCTCTCTTCTAATTCTTCCTGGGCATCTTCTCTCTCTCTCTTTTATTTCTAGGTTTGTGATTCTTTTATCAAAATGTTCGGCTCCTCTTCCATTCTCTGTCTTCAATTTCTTCAGCAGAGAGTCCATTCTACCCATCATCTCCCTCCCCATGTTCTTCATATCCTCATGCATGCTTCCTATCATTTTCCTGAGTTCGTCCATGTCTATCATGTCCTTTTGTTGGTTCTCCCGTAGCTGCTCCTGTTCAGTGTTTTTGAGTTGCTCTGATCCTGTATCTCTCTCCTTCTTGGTCTGTTCTATAAATTCCCTCTCTACTACTGTTGCTCCCCTAATTTCAGGTGATCTTCCCTCCTCTTTTCTGTTGCCGCTTGTTTTCACTTGCATATAGCTTACTATGTCTTCATTGTTTGATCCTAGGGATGCAACTCTTCTCCTTGTGTATTTTGAACTGCTTGTGGGGCTTGTTTCTGTGCTAAACATCACCTAGTGCCTCTTCTGCTGCGATTGCCACGCGCTCACCTAACCTCACTATATGGCGGGCTGTGGTTATCGGCTTTTCCTCACTAAATCTTTTTTCGTCCCTTGTTTCTCAATTACACACTTTGCTCTTTCCTCTTGATCTTCCTTTTATCCACCTTCTCTGTGTTTCAATCTATTTTCATACCTTCGCTTTAGCTGACTTTGATTCACTGATTTCAATATACGTCTATATGCCATGACGGCCATTTGAACTTCCCGATGACTCTTATGTATACATTATGTAATTCGGGTCTCGATGACCCGTTATATTTCCTGAATAAAATAGAATGGAATAAAGAAACATTTATTTGAATAAAGAAAATTCATGGTCCGAGCTGTGACTGTCTTGATGGAGGAGGATTCATATCAGAAGAGAGTCCCGAAATTCGAGGGGTGAAGAAATCAGACTCACAATAATATTTTCTTGATTTCTCCCAAGTTTTTCCGTATAGTTGGTGGGAGGAACCAAGAACAGTGCTGGTACCAGTTTAGATATGAGTCCACTCGCAATTTCTCAATGACTGGTTCATTCCTCGAGGAAAATCTTCCCTGACAAATACGGTCACATCTTGGACCACAAATGGAAATGGACGTAGAATAATCCCCAAGGGTGGAATTTGGATATTGGAGTTCTCAACTGTCACATTCAGATGCTTCTCGAATCATCTGAATCCCTTCATTCTCGTCAGACTCGCGAAGGTTTGCGGATGGACCCAATTTTCATGAAATTCTATCAGTTTGCAGATCGATTTCACGAAGATCTATCGCGCTTCGTTGAAGAGATTCTGGAGGGATCTTGAATTGCTTGAAGGAACTACGAAATGAGCGGAAATAGAGTCGTTCTAAGCGAAGGAGATCGGAGCAGTCGAGTGATCAAAATTGGATTTTGGTATTTCTGATGTAGACAAACTTTCGATCGGTAGTATCTATATGCCGCAGTTTTTTCGGTAGGATCATCTCTTTGGCCAGAAAGCTAGCCTTTCCATCTGTAAACGATTGATCCTACAATCGGGTGGGCCTGAATCAGCCTTTTGGCTAAATGGCTGCAGTAGGCCAGCCATTTGATCAAATGGCGAAAATCGCTCAGCTTTCTTATGACGAATTTTGCACCACTCGACTTTTTGTGTCAGGCTCGTGAGTTCTAGCTCATGGAACTCACGGGATAGGAATGGTCCAAGGGTTGAATGACTGATCCAATGATGGAATCTTCGAGATGCATCAATCATCGATTCATTGTATAATTGAAGCATGCATGAGATAAAAGATTCTATCATCAAATATTTTTCCTGCATCCATGATGGATGTATTGAATTGTAAACAATTTAAATTAGATAAGCCGCGGGCAAAATCCCATTCGTCCGGATCCCCCGAGCAGGGCTGCCAACGTAAAATCGTGAGCAGGGCTGCCAACTTGACGGAAAAACATATGAGCTGGGATTGTGAGAGCGACAATAGACCTTATGTGTCGCGAGTATCTGAGTACTTATTATCTAGGTTTATCTCATTCTTAGATCATCTAAAATCATCTAGGATCATCTCCAAGTTATCTTTTGATTATGGGTCATTCTGGACCAAGGTGAACATTTTAAAAATCACAAAATTTAAAAATGCCCCAAACATTTCTTTCCAGTTAGTACTACTAAAATATAGTTGAAAAATTTTTTTTCCAGATTTTTTTGGGACCCATGGCGGGCCCTACGAATTTTCCAAGTCCCATTTTTGAGCAGTTTTTTGCCTATTTCTCGCTATCTTGGAAAATTCGTAGCTGAGATCCAAATGCATCTTTTCCATCCTAGCTGAGCGCATTATTTTCGTTATGACGTACACTTCCAAGAAAGAAATTGACCGGTCCAAAAAATTGATATCTGGTAGGTCCCACGGTTGCATCAAAAAAGGCCCAAAAATACGACTTTGCACTACCTTTGGAGGCCTATAGGTCAGAATGGAAGCCTCGTAGCGAAATTATGCAAGAGAAAGAACTTGTAGGCCTTGTGAAAACCTTCAATTTCCTTTTTGGAACACCAAATCCTTGACAATACCTCTGCACTTCTGTGAGGCACCCTACCGCAGGCAATAGCCAAGTATTGGATTCTTCGTATGTGGTTGTCACGTCTATTTAGCATTGAGATGAATTCTATTACGATGTGGAGTTTACTCATTCTTCAAAACTTTGTCCTATCGTCATGGTCTCGATTCTAAATTCATTGTTATTGTGCAATTAATCAAAATCGTCAAAATTGATTGTTGAATGGATTCAACTTTGTTGAACATTGGTGAAAATTATGATATCATTTTTCTCAGGTCATCCTAAAATTATTCATAAGTTGATTCTAACTAAACCTATGAAATGAAAAGAGATGAGAGAGGAAAGACGGGCTAGTGTCCCGTCTCTGTTGTATTTCATTAGATTATTTAGAATATCCATATTCTTCTCTCCATAATTTAGTGATTTTACAATGAAAGTGGGTGATTGTTGGATATCTCTTCAACTATATTGAAAACTCATCAGAGAATTCGATAATTATCTGGAACGATCTTACTAATGGATTTGAATAAAACTTCTATTGTTGCAATATGGAGATTGTTAGATTCTCTGTTATACTGAATGAATGTGTATTAATATTGTGTGAGAAGTGTTGATAAATTTGTTTTTGGTTTTTTGCCTCGGCCGCTCTCAGCGGTATTAATCACTCTTGAGCCATGGTCTAAGCGAGTCACCGCAACGTTATCATCAGTGTAAAGTAAGTGTCTTAGTCGTAATAGTTGTAATCAAATGTTTGCATTATGATCTATATGTAAATAATGTTGTGTTGATGAGTTTGTTCCGGATTTTTCGCTTCGGTCACTCTCAGCAGATCCAGTCACTCTTGAGCCATGGCCCAAGCGAGTCACCGCAAGGTTCTCATCAGTGTACAATCGGAGTGTGATAGTTGTGATTGATGTGATCCATTGTTTGTTTCATATTATCAATGTTGTTGTATGAGGGTCTTTCAGTGTTGTTCAGTGTGAGTCCATTTTGCAACAATAGTTGTTATAAAGTTCAATAATATTTTTTTTATTATTTTATGGTCTGAATATAATAAGAGCAAGGGAAAATTTGACCCTAACGACGACCTTATTTATTTGATCGCGAAATCATCTAAAAGTTATGACTGGGGAAATTTTCCTGCTATTTCGTCTATCTTTTGATTATTGAATATTGCAGTCAGAGTATGTTCGTTCGTAGCCCAGAACTTTAAGATTCCGGAAGAATATACAAATCTATGGATGAGTCATTTACTAACAGGGGGCCTGGAAGGAATCTGTGTAGAATGACTCAAAAATGTAAGAATTCAGTTGGGCGGAAAATCTTTGATGGGATCCGTCAGTCAGCTAATAAGAACACCGAATCCTTGACAAAACCTCAGCACTTTTGTAAGGCATCCTACCGCAGGCGATGATCAAGGATTGGATTTTTCGTATGTGGGAGTCTCATCGATTCATTAATAGGGAATATTCTATTATGACGTTAAGTTTACTCGCTCCTCAAAACTCTATCCTATCGTCATGGTCTTGATCTTAATTCGATCATTATTTTGCAACCAATTGATAGTATATTATGCAACAAGTGCGAGAAGGTCAATTTGCGCACAAGTTGCCAAACGAGTGCGTGAATGTTACTTCTCGCATGAGTTGGCAACGTGTGCGGAAAATCCTTGCACGTATTGCGTATACTTTTTTTTGCAACTGTGCGCGGAGTTGTAATCAAATTGCGAGGTTGTGAATATATGAATATATCTATAACTGGATCTCAGCTTGGCAGCTTCCTCTCGAACATCCAAATATACTCACGTTTTTATTGCTTAGATCGATTGAAATCCTCGTACTTTCAATCGATCAATCGGGGACTGGATCTTCGGGAATACTGCACTCTAGCTGTTCAATGCTGAAAGAGCATACTACGACCACAAGTTACTTATATCAACAACTATGAGCAACAGAAGAAATGCACATAGATTGAATCGTCTACAAATAAAGCTATATTCTAGTTATTTTGATGAATCCAACGATTCGATCGATCAAATCGCTTGTTCTCAGGTTTGGTATGTGATAATTGCACGTACCTCAGCTTGAATTGTAGGTAATCGAGTCTATCACTCGATTTGATCGTGAAACAGAATAACGCCATTGTCTGAGACAAGTATTTGATCGATCGAAGGTCGATTTTTATGGAATCGACAGCTAAAATATATCATGCAGGTTTTTACTGTAGCTGGTGCAATAAAATTTATTCTAATGCGGGAACTATTTAGAATGGTGCATATTATACGTATATACGTAGCTCTATGTGTAAAAACTCGATTGCCGAAGGAGGGCCTGAAAATATTGGAAAATATATTCTGGGAATGAAAGTATTGGGTATTTTCTCATGAAAAGAGTTTAGTTCGTTTGACCATGATTTTATTTCTCTAACTTATATCATGATTTGATTTTTACTTTGAAATTTGATTCGACACAATTCAAAACCACGATCTCGATCGTGTACATAGAATTGAAAATTATTAGTGCTTGTTTTGCCTATAGCCGACGATGTGACTCTCGTCCTCAGTTTGACTCATTCGGAGTTGATAAATAATACGTCTATCTGTAACAGTTTTGAATCAGTACGCATTCGTACGCATGTAAAATGAATATTGAGCCCTATTTGCGTGTGTCTTGTATTTTTTGAGACACAAAAGATTTCTACATCGCGCATATTTATTGTGGGCCGAACGAACAGATTTTATTTGTTCGATTGTTGGATTTCGACGCGTATACCGGGTGATTTTACTTTAAAACCGAACCAGCATCAGACCACTGCGTAACGTTGGCTTCTCGTGAGTCTGAAACCCATCCTGGGTGCAGAGACGATCGGTCCGGCTTGCCCAATAGGGTCTGATGCATTACATTTTGCCCACGTTCACTCAAAAAAAATATTTATTTCTGTCCCGCCTTGGATCATAAATAGTCGCCAGGTTGACTATTTACTCCGATCCAAAGAGAGTCGCGATATTCTAATCCGCGTGCTCGCCGAGGCGGACCACTTGGATATTCTAATTGTTGCACTCACATTGGTCTTAGGGAGACCTGGTGATACTCTCGATACAGGCGTATAGAGTATTTAGTTGGTAGTTTGCTGTTGTTCCAGCACAAGTGACCGCGCACTCGTCCGTCGGCTAACTGTATGCCTGAGCTCGCCAGATCACCACTTCAAGACCAATTTCGGGGGCTCGACTGGACGATTTCATAGACACGCGTATTCATGCATACTAATAGAAATTTCACCGCAAATTTGAATTGATTGGTCAGCTATTAGTATTGATATATCGGTGATCGTTCATCGTGGAAAGGGTGTCAAATATAGCTGACCACATGGTGAGATCACTTAAATCGATCATGGAGGACTGGGAATCATGTGAATAAAGACACACGATTAATAATGCGAATTTTGTTTGTATTTGCTACGTTTCGTCATTGCAATTCAATGACCTCATCAGGCTATAAAAGAGATTCATATCGAGATTTTAGGCAACTTTACATAACCAGGCACTTCACAGATGTTCAGAAATTTTTTAACGAAATACATACCACTTGAATAGCACTGTTTACAATTACATTATAAAATGATTCATAAAGTAGACTGACTATGTCTACAATATCGCGTCAGCTGTTCAATATGACGAATGATTGATAATCAAGTGACAGGTACATTAGTATACAATTACTCGACATCAGGTGGGAGAGAGTACATAGCGGGGGAAGTGAGCAAGAGAGAGGAAACCAAGAGTCAAGCAGTGAGATAGAGAAGGATAGAATCGCGCAGAGACGGAAAGAATAGTAGTGAAAGTTTGTCAAAATTATTTCAAAATTGATCCATATAATCGGTTAAGATATCGCGTGTCGGTTTTTAAATTGATATTATTTTCATCTGAGTTGATGAGAATCATCTCACTCAAAGTTCTTTTGTAAAAATGTGGCTCACGATCTAATATTTCAGTGCGAGACTAATCAAAATCATGACCAACATCTCTCAGATGAATTGAAACTACTGAGTTTGGATTTTTCAACTTCTTGTGTTCATCGATTCTCACAGAAAGAACTCTCTTCGTTTCTCCCACATAGGTTGCTGAACAATCTTTACAAGAAAACTTATAAACTACTTCGGTGTTTTCAAATTTATTGAGTGGATCTTTATCCAGTTAGATGATATTCTGAAAACTTTTATCAATCTTTGGAAGAGTAAGAATGTTGAACTTTTTGAACATATTTGAAATCTTGTGGAGATAACCCTCCCGAAAAGGAATACAAACTTTTTGTTGTCTACCAATGAAATTTTTCCGTTGACTATTTTTGGACTGACTATTGTATTTCCATTTTTGAAGTAGTATTTTAATGCATTTTCCACTGAAAGTTTTTTGGGTAGCTGTTGTCACGAAGTAATTTTTCAATAATTTTCAAATTTTTCGGATGGAATCTTGGATGTGAGAGAGAGATAGCTCGATCAATAAGATTATAAATTATATTTTTCTTCAACTGAGTGGTGTGGTTAGACTTAAAGTTCAAATTCAGATCCCACCATATTATACAAAAAGAGGACGATTCAAGCTCAAAGACGAACCAATAGCTGACCACACACATATATATATATATATATATATATATTTCGTATCCCACAATCGTCGCGTGAAAATGGCTTCTAGTATTAGTACTTTGATTAATTCACAATGATCAAATATACAGTTGTTAGTATTAGTATTTACCACACCATACATGCCTGATTCTACTGACACGACTGGTCTGATGGTCATCTGCTCAAGCGGCTGACTGGAAATTCTCACTCTTAAAACTGCAAAATCATCTGAAAATTGCAGACGTTACAAGATGCACCACTGTCCAGGCAAGATTATCTTGAAAACGAAGTTTTCAAGAAAGGTTAAATTCAGAGGAATGACGTGACATCATATTTTGGAACTGTGCGTGAATGATAATGCATTAGAGCGAGAAGTTACATTCACGCACACTCCACCAGTGCGTAAATGTAAAACTGTGCGAGAAATCATTCACGCATTACTCCTCGCACTGTAGATAATGAAGAGAAGTCTCATTCCCTCACAACTTCGCGCACACAGTTGCACAAAATCGTTCAAATTGAGGAGTGAATTAATCGAATCTTGTCGGACTTTAGTGAAAATCATTATATCATCTTTATGAATCAATTTCCGAATTCTTTGGAAAATTACTCTAACTAGACCTATGGAATGGAAGAAGACGAGAGGGAAGAGATGGGAAAATGTCCCGTCTCCGTTGAATTTCATTAGATTATTCAATATACATATTCATTTTCACAATTTATCAAAAGATTTTATAATTCTCCGTAAATACTATAAAGATAAATCCAATATCATCTAGATTAAATATTCATAAACTATTTGAAATCACTTGGAGTCCATCTCCTTTTTGGCAACGATGGCATCGCGATTGAGGGGGTGGGTGGAAAAAGGGTGTAATTGCACAACGGTCATTTTGAGAAAATCAATAAAAACTCAATCGAAAGCGCTACAGACATAATTGGACGAGTTGACCTGACTTATTCCGAAGAAAATAACATTCTCGGAATAGCCCAACCCGAGCTGGGGGATGGAATTTGATTTTGAGCTCTTTTCAGCAATTTCAAAAAATGCCATTACGCCCTTCTTCCGAATACAGGGTCAAATTTTGTCCTCTCTTCCTCACAAAAAGTGGAATTAAATCTCGTAATCAGGTCCAATCGTCTCCAAATTTCTTAAGAGTGTTTCTGAGCATATTTTGAAAGATATCTGATTACTAGGGGGTGGTTCAATTCATACTCCACGGTCCTATGAACGCGAAGAGCTTCCATCAGTCGTGTGAAAATGACGAGAGATTTTTTTCACTAGGAAAGGGTAAAAACACTCAATTTGAAGGTAAAACAACATATTTTCATCGTTATATCAGGTGAAAAAGCGTTTCCAGGCTCTGGAGAATTTTAATGAAATTTTTTCTCGGTATTTAGGCCCTTTTTCCAGATCCGCTTTCGCTTACGCCCTGTTACAGATTATTCACGCTCTTTTAAATCTTTCCAGTCAGGTACTCAAGCCCTTTTTCCAAATCCTGTTGGGATGAGCAAGAAATTAAGGCCAGTCCGTAGTCCCCGCAATAACGCAACCAGACACGCATCGGAGTACATGCAGCTTTTCAAACAATATCTCATTTTCAAATAATTGCCAACACTTTTCGGATCAAATCATTGAGTCAGCGCGCTTCCCAATGGAATTTCCAATCATTTGAGCTTTGTTGCGCCTCAAAATTCGCGATATATTTTGCAGGATTTGGGAATCTGCAATCTTGAGCTGGGCTGCCTCATCGTAGGAACCACGCTGTCATGCACGATTGCCATTTTCCAAATCTCGCACGAGTTTTGAGACGCAATAAAGCTCAAACGATTGAAAATTCCATTGGGAAGCGCGCTGACTTCATGATTTGGTCCGAAAAGTGTTTGCAACTATTTAAAAATTAGATATTGTTTAAATTACGCTATGCAGATCACCGTGGCGCCATGTATGGAGTAGTGAGCAAGTGTAAGCACTACGGACTGGCCTTAAGCCCTGTTTTTGAAATGTTATCACAGCAGTCACGCCCTTCTAACATCTTATCATAGCAGTTACGCCCTCTCAACATTCCATCATTGCACTTACGCCCTTTTATCTGCCAGACGGTTTTTGGGGTCTCGCGAAAAACGGATTTCGGGGGGTGGTACACCTTGGTATAGGGGCTCAAAAAAGCAATGTCCGGAAAAAGGGCATAATGGCGGTTACGCCCTTTTTCCACCCACCCCCTCAATTGCTTCTTGGATTTCTGTTGAGTTAAATTGTCCAATGGGTTAGCGGGTTACAGTCCTCTTCGTCCTTGTTGGTGCTGTAGAATGAAAATATCATCATAGCGAATTATTCTCCTACTATAAAATAATTGAATTTATTTGTGTGTGTAAGTGTATACATATATGAGTATGTGTATGTGTGTGTGGTTGTGTGTGTGAGAGTATGTGTGTGTCTGATGGGATTATGAGGAAGGTTGTGTGTATCGATAATGAATATTGAAATTGTGTGAGTATGTGCATGCAAGGGGCGTGGACGAGTGAGTATGTGTTGAATTGGAAGAGTTCTTACATTCTGGTAATTGATATCGGTAATGATTTTGAATCACAAGCATACAATAAAGTCCTCTACGCGACCAGAGGCAAGCGTCTGCCCAAAGCATCCAGAGGGGCACTGATGAGGTGGCTCTGGATTGCTGCACCGAAACGCTTAATAATTTTTGACTGCGATCTCTAGATCGTAACCCTCCTTGTCACTTTTGACGACCCCATACTAAAGAGGTGGACAAGCAGTGGGTTAACTATTTAGACCTGAGAGCGATAGAGTCTCTTTTTTGAATTTTTTTGAATATTGAATTTTATTTGACAGTATACAATTTTTATTAAGAAATAGTGCAATCACTGGCGGTATCGCCTTGCTCGCTAACGCTGGCTTGGCTTCTTCCTATTCAGTACGATCGATTTGATAGGAGAATATCATGTTTCCTCTTCATCTTAATAAAAAAAAAACTATCGGATAAATTCAAGTGGATCCCTCAAAGCTTCCGTACAAATCATTCCAATATTTGCGGAATCGTTGAAATAGGTACTACAACACCCTCTTGACTCCGATGAGAAAGTCACAGGAGTTGGAATGATTCAAAGCCAATCGGAACTCTGTATTTCCAGATCCCGCATATTGAGTTGTTTACGTGGAATGGTGAAATATAACGGGTGTCTTGGGTGGGCGCATGAATTTTGGTGGATGGATGAGGATATGAATGGATGGTCTGGTCCAAACTGATCCGGTCGAGTACGGTGTGGAAGGTCTACCATGGTTCCTTTCGATCTAGTTCGGTCTGTTACGATCTTGTACAGTTTGGTACGGTCTGGCACGCTTGTTCAAAATTGTCTTTGAGTGGCATCGCAAAATCAGTACTCATCTCGCTCTTTGTATAAGGTATGTAAGTATGTTAATTCGTGGAATTGAACATTTGGCTTTTGAATTCAGTGGTCTTGTACCAGACCGTACCGAACCGTACAAAACCTTGCAAGATTGCAACAGACCGAACCAGACCGAGCAATACCGTAAAAACCTCTCAGGCCGTACTCGACCGGTTCAGGCCGGACCAGACCACTCATCCGTATGTATATTCATACATCCACCAACCCATGCACGCACCCACTCATGACACCCATAATATTTTACCCACCCCGCGCGAGCGACCTGGTATGCGGGATCCAGAAATACAAAAATTTGATTGACTTCTAACTATCTCAGTTCTCGTCAATTTTTCTTTAAAAAATGATTGGTTGTAGTACCAACTCTACCGATACCGCGGGTGTTGGATTGATTTGTACGGAAGCTCCAAGGGTGTCACTCGAAATCATTTGATAGCAAGTCTTCGATTTAGGATTGAGAGGAAACATGATATTCTTCTAGAGAATTAATCGGACTAAATGGAATGAAGCCGAGCGAGCGTTAGCAAGCAGGGCAATACCGCTAGTGTGTATTGTCCCGCAAAAATCATATTGCAAGTCGTACGGAGAATGAGCATTAGTGTTTATCGACGGATGATAAACTTGCATGGCACCTGGAATTGCACTCCAATTTTTTCTTGAGAGGAGAAGGTCTTAGTGTTTGGCACTGAGTTCTTGATGGTTGGCAATCACATCTTGAGAGCCCCTGACCTCCAGAGATTGACAATTTCGACAAGGCTTTGCAGAGTAGGATTCCATCACCACAAATCATACACGAGAAATTCACAGAGCTAGGCTGGACATCGCCTCGCGAATACTAGTTCTTCAGTCTTCCCATCAATGTACCAACCTAGTACATCCCGTTCTTGATTTTCACTATTGTACCCAAGATTGTTCTAGCATCCAATGGGCCCCGATCAAATTTTGGTACTGACACCAATACCCGGCATCCTTAATCAAGAACTGTTTTGGTACTCACACTACTACCAGGCATCCTTCATCAAGGACTGGAAACTTATCATGGCTGGACTCCAGCATTCTTCCCGCAGCTCTCTTCACTCCTTAGTAAGCACTCGCTGTTTTTTAATCATATCTTTCTCAGTCTGACAATAGTAGCATATAGTTTGCTCGTAGCGAATCTTGTCAGTCTCATCAATCTCATCGAATGCGTGGATGCGCTACAGTCCACGTGGAAAGAGCTTTGACAAGCGTGGCACTTCTGAGCACTTGTGACAATTTTCTGACAAAATATCATGGATGGATAGATAGAAAGAGTATTCAATAAGGACTAGAGACTAGGAATTTTTGAATAGTCATGACATACGAGGAAATCTACCGAACCTTCAACTTTTGAATCATCCAAGACCAAAAAATTGTTTTCTTCCTTGTCGCTTCTGAAACCAATCCCATGATGTTTTGGTACCTCCAAAATGTGGAAAAAAGTTGTGCCCACCATTCTTGGAAGATGCTGATCCTCTGAGAACAATGAGGTGGAATTGGTATATTACGTTTCCGTCACTATTAGAGGCTTTTCACGTGGATGGATCGTGGATAGTGCAGTATGATGGATGATGAAGATGTCGTTGCATCCATATAATCTCATTCCATTCCCAGAATTGAGCCTTTTTCCGTCATACTCATCAAGTCCCACTTTTCTTATGTTCACAGAGTTGTTGGAGGTATATGCAGTTTTTGCTCTTCCAAAGCTTTTCCACTTGCATCATGATAAGCTTACGGGGTGGCAATGATGTGAGGACTACAAACAAAGTCGACTGCTATAACTTAGACCTGTCACGTGCATCCCTCCGACCGGAAAAATCAGCTTTCAGGGGCTAAATGAGTTTCCCGAGTTCCTCCTTCAGATAACAATCGTTATAGCCAACTCATTGGAGTGGTAATTCATCATACGTCAAAGTGAAATGGGCAACGAGATTTGGGAGCGACATCATCTTAGGCCACGCGGGTCGTTGAAGCGGCCATTTTGGCGTAGCAGCTCCAACTTCCGGAGCCGAGAGCACGGAGAAATGGAGGGATACGGGCCCGCCGCGTGGGGATAGTGTGCTCCCCTCTCGAGTTAGTCCCGCTCAATGTATATGTGGGCATTCCTGCGGTAACCAAGTGAAGTGAATTCTGACTATTGTGTATATGGGCATTTCCGGTACAAGTGAGTTTTAGTGATCATGAGATATTGAACATTGAACATTTCGACGAACATCTGAGGAACATTCACGCCATAGGTGGCGCTGTAATTAGGTCTATCGACCTGCGAGTCGTGGCATGAAGTTCTAATAGCAATAAATCGTATCTCTTGTACTTTCAGACAAAAATCACGTGTATTTATTCGATCGATATGAGATTACATGAAAGTGTCCGCAGCATATGATTTTCGTGATTCACAGGTGCTCCCGATTCCCCGGCCGTCCCACCCTTCGTAGCGCGGGGTACCTGGCCCTAACCTGATCCGGCCTAAAATAATCGAGGTGACGTGGGCGGGTTCAGTTTTTCAGGTAAACATCCTCTTGCAAAAATCCTCCCCGTTACACATGATGATCTCTTTCTCAACTTGGAGATTGATTTGCAGGCCGTCCGCGTAGGAAAGATGATCCACCCATTCCCCGTTTAGCAGCTCAGGAACACTGTAAGAAATTTTCATGTAGAATTACAAGTCTCAGAGAGGGATACCGCGCTGGGACGTGGAAATTTACAAGCGGCTTGTGAATTGCATTTACCGGCTGACGGTAAATTTTAGACCTGAAGAAACCTTGTTCAACTGAAGCGTACGGGCTACTCGGGGGCTTTTTCTGATAAAATGGAGTCTTGGAATGAAGCATCTTGATCCACGATAATTTTGAGAAGGGTGAAAAACCCGTGCGAGTCGAAAACTCATCGCTCGAGACATAAACACTCGACCGCGGAGGAGCTTTTTAGGTTAGTTTTGCGTGGGCCCAGCAGACCAAACTTTAGATCCGCGCTTGCTCGGTTGAGCTGAATTTTACAAGCCTGAGCGAGGGAATTTTACAGAAAATTTTACCAGTCTGAGACTGGTATCCAACTATTACCCCCTCTGAGACTGGTGAATTTACAAGCGTTTGTAAAGTTACAAGAAATGGGATGAAATTCACCACTCCCAAAGTTGTATTTTTACTAAGCTAGATGGTGAATTTCATTCAACATTTTTTACAGTGAAGATCGTTGACATATAAGCTGAAAAGTAGAGGCCAGAGAACTGAACCCTGTGGAACACCCAGATTGGTTGTGTGCCAGCCAGAATTTCCCTTTTTCGAAGTTACTATTTGGGTGTGATCCTGTAGGTATGATTTAATCCACAATAGGGTTGATCTCGCAAAACCAAGGTATCGAGGTCTACTCAGTAGCTTTGATGGTGAAATTGTGTCAAAAGCCTTGCTGAAGTCAAAGAGAAGTAGTAAGGTGATCTTTTCCCTATCGATTCCGATTCTAATGTCGTCGGTCAGCTTCAGCACGGTGGTCTGAGTGCTGTGGTGTTTCTTGAAAGCAGTCTGGAAGCTGTCTAACAAATTTTCCTCCTGAGGTACTCCGTGATTTGGTCGTGTGCAGTTTTTTTCCAGAACCTTGGAGAGGAAGCACAGCAGTGCAATGGGACAAACATCTGTGAGCGCTGCTGGAGCTGCAGTCTTTTTCAACGCAATCAGCTGCGCTTGCTTTCAAGCCTCAGGAATAGTGCTGTGAGCGAAAGAGAAGATGAAGATATGTACTATAAGATCACCTAATGCCGGGAGAGTCTTTGCGATTACACTTTGAGGAATCCCATCGACCCCATGGGCCTGCGAGGAGAAATGTTCTATAGCAAAGACTACTTCGTTGAAATTTGTAGACTGGAATTTGAAACCATCCTCAGGGGCTGACATAATTTCGTTCATTGCTTCTTCAATGTTCTCGTGAGATGAGACGGAAACCCCCACAAAGTAAGCATTAAACTTGTCCGGTGTGAAACCGTGAAGTTCCTCCTCTTTGTTCTTGGGCAAGAGGCCGAGATTGTCAATTTCCTTTCATAAGTTCTCATTCGAATCAAGAGTGTCAGAAAGATCATTTTGAAGGGAAGAGATATGCTCTTGTTTTATGCGCAAATTGACCTCTTCGCTGAGTCGAAAGTACTCATTTTGGAGCTCAGAACACTTGCATAGGTTGCGTTGATTTCGCTCCCAAAGCCGACGCGTCGCATATCGCTTTCTCGTAAGTACCTTCAACTCGGGACCAATCCAAGGAGCATTCTCTATACGCGGTATAATTGTTTTCTTCCGGAGCTAATTCATCGATGACTGTTTCCAAATTTTCATTCAGACAATTTACTGCTTCTCCGAAACTGGTTTCAGTGTGTTGTAGAGCTGTCCAATCACAGCGAAGCAGGCGGTCATTCAACTGCTCAGGGGCGATATTACGGAAATTTTGACAAGAGCAGGAATCTCCCGGGGAGCAGGGGCAACGACGCTGATGGAAACATCTATGACCGCGTGCCTGCCAAAACTGGGCAGTATTTGGTTTTCAAAATCAGTGATGCTGTCGTTGTCATCTGTGTAAATGTGGTCAATCCATGTGTGCGAAGACTCTGAGGAATGGTGTTGAGTCGCCCCATGCTGAACGAGCTGTAGGGTACCCACTAAGAAGCTACTTCTTTGAATCATATTTTGAATCGTAGTTGTGAGCAGAGTGGTCTTTTGTCCCCTATCCAATAAAACTTTCCTTAAAATTTCTGATCTTCTGTATGATCTGAAATTGACAAAAGTCGTGAAATGAGTGATCAACACATACAGTATCCCGAATCTATACGTTATCATCCAATAAGAAAACCAATGAGATCTGTGCAATATTAATAATAAAATGTTCATAGCCCGGCGAATGTAATTGCTACTTGCTCATTTGATTGGTACGCCATCCCCATACCTCGCCCTTCCGAAACATACAGGTAGAGCTGTATACCTATCATGAAACCTAGTACAAGGTAATCAAGATCAAGCCCGAGGATGTAAACAGTAACACCAGCCAGTGGGGTACTCATGGTCAGAACAAGCGATCGCTTCCTCGAAACGAATAGAAGAACATCTCTGATGATTTGATGACTATATGATCAGCTGCAGATTGCTGAGATTGGAGTCAAAGTGTCAATCATGTGTATTACTGAATTAGGGTACACGATTGTTACGTGAACAACATAGCACAGCAACACTTACTCATCTGTTACATGAATCCCCGTGGCCCCGGTTTCTCACTCGTTGAATGACTTTCCTCATAGTGACTCGACACGTCCAAATAAAACTTTTCCTTGAATTCGCACACATTCACATTCTCTGGAGCACTCATTCGATCACAATCCTGTATTTGTTCTGCCATCTCCGTATACAACGTTGAACATGCAGAAGTAAAATGACGTTTGATGATTCTCGGTATCGTTACAGTGCTGCCGAGAGTCGGACCACACAAATTTTATCATGGAAAGGCTGAGTGGGATTTGCCGTTTGACCGAATGACTGGCTCACTGCAGCCGTTCGGTCCCATGACATGCCTCAAAGTATGTAAAAGATGTGTAAATTCATGACAAATGATCACGACAAAGTCTCATGACATGCTTCAAAGTATGTGAAAAATGTGTAAATTTATGACAAAAGTTCATGACAAAGACAACTGTCCATGACATGACCCAGGCCGTGGAAAATCCGGAAAACCATGACAAGAATTCATGACAAGACTTCATGACAAATGTTTATGACAAGGTTTCATGATGTCATGTTACTCCTTCCGACTCATATCATGAATTGACAAGTTTATCATTTGTTGTTGTAGAGAACATGAGTTCTCTAGAAAACGTGACATCATGATTTTATGTCATGCGCATTACATGATTTTTTTAATAGGGGTCAAGAGTACGGAATTTCTCCAGGAACTGTGCAAGAACATCCAAACACGTCAGAAAATCTACAACAAATTTCCTCGGCCCAGGAAAGCACCGGAGTGCAGTAGCGATCCTCCAGGTTGTCATGTGCGGATGATCAGCTATATATAATGTGGGGGCACTAGTGGGTAACACTTCCAGTGGAACGTAGAACACGCGCTCGATTTGGAAAGGCAGCATCAGCTTCGCAACTATCATGCCTGTATTGTAGATCATTGCACCGCTTTTCATCAAGCTTCTGAAGACGTGGATCATAATATTTGGAGTATAACCTAGGGCAGCCATCAGAAACCGGATCAAAAGGTCAGTTCCACGCGTCATATGGATTCTTTGGTCTCTGCGAGTCCGCGCGTCATGTGACTATTCCGATTTTCGCGAGTGTGGAACGCCGCACTCGTAAAGTGAGTAAGCATCGAAAAAGAAACTCTATTTTGGGTATAACCGACTAAACTTTCCCACCACCCATTTTTAAGCTCAAACAATAGATGGCACATCCAATATCAATGAGAACTATTGCATGAAAATTGGGAGGGTGTCATAAATTAACAATAAGAACATGCATTTTTTGATTTCTTTAAGGTTTTTTCCATTATGAGTGAAAATTATTGGTAATCCGGGAAATCTTATGAAAAAGTAGGTTGAAGATCTTCGAACGATCCAAACGAGTAATTCGCACTCTTTCCCTCCTAAACTGCATTCCTTTGGAGTTATTCTTGATCCACAGTTGAGGTCGAATTTGTTTGGATGAATCTGCAAAAATTGTTCATAGCGGGTTCGAACTATTCTCCCGAAATGATTGAGTCGGTTTCAAAGAAAAGGGGTCTCCAGGTATTTCTTCCTACGTTTGATCGTTTAAGGAGAGCGGATTTCGCAACGTCCAACTCATAGCGCAGTCATGGAAGCGCCGCACTCACGGGTGCGAGTCGCGAAGTTTGCTTTTTTATTACGAATCTTTTCATTACGGTATTCTTCCCTCATTTCGAGAATAATCGAAATGAGGAAAGAATACCAAGAGACTCCTTCGTTTGAAATTGACTCAAATATCTCGGAGAAATAGTCAGAACTCGTTACGAACCAATTTTGCGAATCTATTTTAACGAAGTCGATTATAACTTCGATGAAGAATAACTCCGAAGGCATCCATTTCACGAGGCAAAAAGTATCGATCATTCTTGTAGATCATCCAAAGATCTACAAATCATTCTCGACAAATTTCTCCAAAAAACTAATATCTTCCAACTCATGATGGAAACCCCGAAAAATGGCAGAAGTGCATGTTTTTATTGTTCATTCATTCCACCCCCCTCTCCCGTTTTCAAACAGCAATTCTTATTAATATTGGTTATTAGATAAACCACCTACTATTTCAGCCTTCGAGGCAGAAGGAGATACAGTAACTAAAACCAATTCCTCATGAGTTGAGAGGTTCCAACACCCTGTATATTGGGTCGTTTCAACGTTAACAATACTTCCAGAGCAGCTGTATACTTGCCAGGGCCCAGAGCCCCGTGTATCAGGGACGTAGAATCTGGTTTTGCTCCGACTTTACGGGAACATGATTTTGCTCTAACCGAGTGAGCGAGAAACACGTGAGCGCATCCACAGATCACTACCTGGAGGATCGCTAGAGTGCAGCATACAGCAATGCAACAGACTTGATATCTCGCACTGTCTGCAACGGTACTCCAGAAAATTGTACACCGGGTAATCCCAAGGATGATTTCTGTACAGATTATTGTCAGTGCTTTACTTGCTCGTTCCTATCCGGATGGAGGGATGGATTGCTCGTACCCATATAAGCTTTTGTTGAGTGAAACTGATCCGTTGTGGACTCGTGGGGAACTTTGTGGACGACCCTAATCCGTGCGACTCAGATATGGTGTTCGTGGGCTCAAATTAATCGTGAGCAAGAATACTTCGAATTAACAATCAACTTTATTG
This sequence comes from Eretmocerus hayati, assembly GCA_029851415.1. Lineage (NCBI taxonomy): Eukaryota > Metazoa > Arthropoda > Insecta > Hymenoptera > Aphelinidae > Eretmocerus > Eretmocerus hayati. The sequence continues at coordinate 50,326,143 of CM056744.1, forward strand.
CACTCCACAATACAATTGCTCGCAAGCGAGCTGGTTGCGTTCATGCTCGGAGAGACTAACTCGCTCGTTCTTCTTGCGGCGCTGCGATTCCCCACTCTCATAAATGGGACGACGCATGTGTGCGTACATGTGACCCCACAGACTGCGATGATAATCACGCTGCCACCCAAGGTTAGATGTGTGACGTGGGGCAAGATGGGTCAGGGATAATCTGGAACATTCACCTGAAATACTAAACCCACCCAACGCTACCTCATTTATTTTGGGCCGGATCAGGTCAAGGCCAGGGTCCCCGCGCCACGAGGGGCGGGACAGTGGGGCAAATTGGGAGCACTTGAGAATCGCGGGAATATTCTGCGGACACTGTATATATATATATATATATATATCGTATCGAAATAATCACTCTCCGGATTTACGAAATTACATACGGAATTCATTGCTATGAGGAACTCTCATTCCGAGGCACGCAGGCCAATAAAACTAATTACAGCGCCTTCTGAGGCGGATCTGTGCATCTACTGTCCATAAATCGTCCAATAAACTCACTGCGAAAAATATACCAAAATTCACTTTAGAGCGAAAACGCCCATATACACTTGTTCGAAAAATCACTGCACTAATTTACAGCAGAAGTGCCCATATACATTGTGGGCGTGGCTAACCCCGGAGGGGAGTTACCTATTCGTCATGGCGGACCCGCGCCCTCCCCAACCCTCGCGGTGACTTCATCCCCACCGGATGTGAAACTACTCGCTCAAAATGGCCACGGTAACGCCGCGCGTGGTCAACGATGGCTAAAATCGCGGGCTATGAAGAAAATGACGCGATCGTCACACCACGAGAGCTAGAGGATAACGCGGTGACGACGCGGGGGGGTCGGCGGGTGGTGCGACCAGGTCGCTTGGCGGAGACCGACTCCACCACGTCGTCCTGAAGATGACAACAACCCGCCTGAGTTAGCACCGGACGCACGACTCTCCGCGGTGGGGCACAAACACGAGGGTGGGCGCACACTTGGGGAGCATTATAAGGCTCACTCACCGCAATCCACGACTGGGCTGTTCCCAGCTACCCTCGACACACTGCAACTCAGCTACACGGCAAACTCAGCTCCGAAAGCAGCCCTCGGCACTGGGGCAGCACAGCGCTGCAGCCTCGGGTGGTCGTTCAGGGCGCCCGGGCTGAGCAAAACGTACTGCTGTGTGAGGCTGGCACTACAACTGTCACCTCTAGTTTGTGACACTTTCCACTGTTCAAAGTATTTGGTCCATACACACACGCGGGTCACTACTCAGCGATGGGCCAGGTTAACTCCTGGAGCGCGACGACGCGGCGACAACTAACCCGGGGAGGTGTGCACCGGGCGGCAGCCATCCATGAATTGCCGGCCGGCGACGCTCAGCGCGACTTCCTCCAGCCCGCGCAAGCGCCACGATGCCCGACACGATGGGCCGGTGGGTGCTGCCACCACCTTGGTGGCGGGAGCGATCGGCCCGTTCAAATATCTCGAAGTTGTCCATTTGTCACCTGGGGCAAACCTCAAAGAAAAACAAAAGTTGCGAGGGCTAATTTTTGGTTCCCCCAGCCCGAGGTGACGACGAGGGTTTTCGAGGGGTGAGACATTGCGTGCTGCAACGTTTCACGTTGCATTACCCCCGGCGACTCCCCCCCCCACCCTCCTGGGTAAGGGGTCAAGCGGGAGTGGCCTCTGTCTCCCCCACGCCCGCCCTCATCGTGACCTCGGCGGAAATCATCATACATTGTCACTCAGAGAAAGAAAATCAACGTCAAGTCTATTCATGATCAATATAATTCAAAGAGGGTACTCCTTGTTACTAGAAGACCAAAACCAAAATATTCCCAGGTAGCATTCAAATCAAACATCTGAAATCAAAAGGGAACAAGGATAAGGAATCAAGGGTCGCCATCTACCGGGTTCGGGGTACGGAGGAAATCAAAATTTTTCTCTTACTTGGGGGATTTCTTCGGCTCTACTTAGCCCGGCGGATGCTGTCAAAGAGAGCCGCATACATCTGTTCCTGCACGCTCTGTGGCATGGTCACCGCCACGGCGACCAGCACCCGGAACTCTTCGTGGTCCGCGGGGGTCATGGCTGCCATCAGCCGTGCCAGACTCGGAATCGGCATGGTCATGCCAGACGAAGCCGAGCTGTTGTCGGTGGCAGCAGCGGTGTTGGGCTGTGGTGCGGCTGAGCCTGCGATCAGTGTGGTCCTCGGGGCCATTCTCGGGGCTGATACTGGCGTGACTCTTGCGGGTGGTGGATCTGGAGCTGAGGCCGCGACCACCTCCTCCCCGAATCGCTCCACAGCTGGTGATTCGCGCCGCCTCACCTGAGGTAGCACAGGGAACGGTCGGGGTAGCGTAGTGGTCCCCTCGGCTCCACTGTCCCGCACGGGTGGCAGTTCATGTGGCCTGCGCAGGAACCGCACAGGCTCTCCTGTGTCCCTGGTGGCGCTGCTAGGTGGTGGTGGAGTCGGTGACCTTGGGGGTCCCCGCTCGTCCTGACGCCCCGTCGTGGTGGATGGCAGTGGAGTCGAGAGAGGTGGGGAAACAGCGGCGGATTGATGGGGCTGTTCCCGAACCCCCTCGATCTCCATGGGTGTGGCCTGCATTTCTGGCCCCTGTGGCGGGCGAGTGACCGTTGCCGATGGGCCAAAACGGGCCTCGTGGGCGGGACGACCCTCCCATAGTGCATACGCCGTGGCGCAGCGCGGACAGTTGTGGGCATCTACCCGGCGCCGTCCGCAATTAAAACAGTGGAACCACGGTTTCGGAGCCGGGCAGCGTGCTGATCTATGGCCACTCTTCCAACATCGGAAGCAGGCGTGAGGCGGAGGGTCGTCTTCGTCCAGAGGTAATGCCTCCAGCCACTGGAATCTCGTGCTCCTACGTAAGGGTGCGGGCCTTGATGTCGGGGTAGAGTTCCTCCTGGGCGCGGGGTTCTGTCGCTCCGATGTCGGCTGTGTTGCGGTGGCCGGGGGAGATTGGTCCTCCAATTTCGTCACCCGGGCAGCTTCTTCGGCCAGATGACGGACCTCCTCCTGGAAGGCCTCATCGGCGGGTGGGGAAGATCTCCTCTCAACCAGGTTGCGTCGGCGCCGCTTGGAGTCCAGATGGGGTCTCAGCATGGGTTCCTGCTGCACGACAGGCCGACGCTACGGTGTCTTGTCCCTAACGCTCTCCCTGGCTCTGGCGAACAAGGTTTCGTATTCGCGCTCCATGGCGCGGTGGTGTTCTCGGTTCCGCACCCGTTCCCTGCGAATTTGCAGGGCAATCTCGAGGGTCCACTCCGAGGTTGCGCGCGACCGCTTTCCCCGATAAGGTTGGGGGTATTGGATGGGCTGGTCAGGGCGCAGTGCTTTGACTGCTTCGTCACGCCGATCCAGGTATCCCTGCCATCCTAACTTCGGGTCCCAATTCTGCCGCAGCTGCAACTCCACTGCATCTTCTAAGTCGCAACGTTCCGATGCGGGTAAATACTGCGGAGCAATGATGAGCGCCGGCTCGCGGAACTCATCGGATGTGGGTGCCCCGGCTGCTCTTCCACGGGGCGTTTCGGTGTCCCTCCTGGTGGCGGGTCTTGGCGGAGTCGAGCTGCGTTGGAGTTCCGGTGGAGTTGGTGGCCACTCGAACTCTCCCGGATCCATGGGAATCTGGCGCACCGGAGTGCGTCTCGGCTCCAGGCAATCCCGTAGCTCTTCTTGAGCTCTGACGGAGTCAGCCTCTGGATCCAAGCAGGTATCCAGGGCTGGCTCAGGTTCTTCGGTGACCACGGCGAGTGCGGCTGCCACTGATGGGCACCGTGGGGCTGTGGCTTCAGCCCCGATCGGCTCAGGCCTCGCGCGGCGTCTCCGGTCTCGCGAGCGTCTCTCCTCAATCGGGGCACGCGGAATTGCTCCTAGGTGGTGCGACGGTCCACCGATGCTGGGAGACGCTCTGTCTTCTCGTGGAGTGAGCGGACTGCTGTTCCCGCTATCTCGTCCCTCTTCCTGCGCTGGCTGTGGCTGCTGTGGTTCTGCTCGACGGGGTTCCGGGGTGTCTCGCGAGGAGTGGTCGTCGCTGAGACCACTGTCTGACGTTAGCGTTCCACGACTTCCACTCCGCTCGCGAGACGCCCGGCGAGCCCGACGTACCTGGGAGTTTGACCTCCAGACTGTCGTTGCCTCCAGAAGGTCGTCGGGTCTCGCGATGCTCCGAAAATCCTCCGGGCAGGGTGAGCAGCTGCGGTCTCGAGGCGGATCTTCTGCCATACCTGCAAGGAAGCAGAACAGAAAAAAACTTTCTCATTACCCTTCCGTTGAGGCGGATGGCGGAATTTCTACTCATGCGTCTAGCCAGTTTCTCGGGGTGGGATCCAACGTTTGAGGCGGGAGATGTGGGTTGGGGCAGTCCGTTGGCCAGTGGGTCCCTCCATTACGTGAACGACCGGAAATTTTAATTTTACTATGGTCAGCGGACCCTCGTATTTCGGAGCTAACTTGGCGTTGAACCGATTCGCAGCGTTAGACAGGAAATGCGTTTTCCTTCCCACTACGTCTCCCACATTGAACGTGAAATTCTTCCTACCCTTGTTATATGTTCCAGCTTGCTTCGCTCGACTCTCAGCGTTATGGCGGACGACTAGTTCCCGCAACGCGTCTAAACGTTTCATTCTATCCGTCCAGTCTTGGACTCCCATCTTCTCGATCAAGTTTTCACCCTCCAGTTCGCGACGCAGGCTTTTTACCGGAGTGGGATGACGTCCGGAATTGAGGGACGCTGGCGAGATTTTCGTGCTAGATTGCACTGCGGTGTTCATCGCATGGCGGAACTCATGGATGTGGTCATCCCAATTGCGGTGATCATTCTTCACAAATTGAGAGATTATCGTTTTGAGCGTTCTGTTGGAACGTTCCGTTGGGTTGGCTGACCACGGTGTCCTTGAACCAACTTCAAATGAACCGGAAGACCACCTCGCCAAATTTTTTTTGAAATGATTTTTCAAGGCTCAAATATTATCTTTCAATTGTTTTTGGAATCGCCTATGTTAGGATTTTCAAATGAATCAATTTTCATGATTTCTCTCTGAAAAAAAACGTCAAAAAACGACTTTCACGCGCTTTGGTGATGATGAACGCTTGATTATATGCTTGAAATTCCACAAAAATCTCGTCAGAAAGTGCAGATGGTTCGTGACACTCTATCCCAAACGATTCACAATGTAATGCGTAGAGGAAGAGATGGGATCCGCGAGTTGTGGCCAATGCTTGGGTGAAGATTTGAATCGCAAATAGAGAGGTCCAAAAATCTATATAAGAAGATTTTTAGCATGCTTACGCCTCTCTCTTTCCCCACCCTTTCTCACATTGGTCTCGATAATATGTGAACAAACTTTCGGCAAGTACCCTTATAGAGCAACAAAAGATCTCATTCAGGTTCGGGAGAGCTTGTAGGTACATTATATCTACATGACTTCTTCCATCTGAGCGGAAGGGGGTTTTATCGTAGTTCTACGTTGCAATGTGCTTACTCTCATGAAGAGAATCGACTTGGAGTGAGCAGATGATGGGTGAGAAACATGGAAAACTGCTCCAAAAGTGTTCGGAATTTGATGTTCAAGATAATGGATTGCTTCTATCATTATTTCAGACATAAGTAGGTCGGATGTAGGCAATCTATCCTCCTGAACATCAATTGCCGAACACTTTTGGAGCAGTTTTTCATGTTTCTCACTCAGCATCTGCACTCAAAATTTCTTTTTCATGCTCTTCATCCAAAATTTGAGCCGATTCTCTTCATGAGAGTAAGCACATCGCATCTCAGAACTGAGATAGGACCCCCCTCCCCCTCAGACGCAAGAAGTGATGTAGACATGATGTACCTGCAAGCTCTCCCGAACCTGAATGAGAGCTTTTGTTGCACTATGAGGGCCTTGCCGAGAGTTTGTGCACATACTATCGAGACCGATGTGAGAAAGGGTGGAAAAGAGAGGCGTAAGCATGCTAAAAATCTTCCAATATAGATTTTTGGACCTCTCTATTTGCCATTCGAATCTCTACCCCAGCATTGGCCACAACTCGCGTATCTCATCTCTTCTTCTACGCATTACATTGCGAATCGTTTGGGATAGAGTGTCGTGAACCGTCTGCACTCTCTGACGAGATTTTTGTGAAATTTTAATCATATAATCAAGCCTTCATCATCACCAAAGCGTGTAAGAGTCGTTTTTCGACAATTTCATCAGAAAGAATTGATTTATTTAAAAATCCCAACGTAGGCTTTTTTGAAAACAATTGGAAGATGTTATTTGAGCCCTAAACAATCATTTAAAAAGATATTTGGTGAGGTGGTCTTCCGGCTCATCCAAAGTTGATTCAAGGACACCGTGTGACGGCCAATATGGTGGCGTCTCGACGTGACGTACTCCGTGTTCTTCCAACATGACGTCTACAATTTCGTTGTCGAACTCCTTACCATTGTCGGATAGGAAGTACAGTGGTGTCTCCCAACGGAAAAGGATCAATTCCTCAATCGCGGTGGCTACCGCCTTCCCCTCGGCGCGTCTTAATGGTTTTACTTCCACCCAGTGTGTGAACAAGTCTTGGATGACCAGCAAGTACTTGAAACCCTTTTTGCTCGGCGGGAATTCCATTAGATCGGCGGAGATGACGGACCACGGTCGTACGACTATTCTGTTCCCCATGTGGCCAAGCGGGCCTGTTTGTGGCATTTTGCATTTCTGGCACAATTGACACTCTTTCACGAATGTTCTCGCATCATTGTTCATGCCTTGCCAGTAGTAATCTCGAGCTAGTCGATCATACGTTTTCTCAATGCCCATGTGACCTGACGAGGCGAGGCAATGAACTCGCTCTAGAGCGTCACGTCTCGTATGGACTGGCACGACAAGTCTCCATTTTTCTTCCGGAAATGTGATTGGATCCAGAAGCGTGTTATGGCTATGATGATATATCAAGTCATTCACCTCCCTCCAATCCTTGAACTGGTCCGGATTCGTACGAATCTTTTCGGCCAGTTTCAAGTATTCGGAATCCTTCTTCGCGTCCTCGGCGGAACATTGGATTCCGGTTACCGTCGGATCCACGGCGTCTGTCATTTCGTCGCCTGCTTCTACTGTCCCGATTTCGGCGTCTTCTGGCTCGTTCATTCGAGAAAGGCAATCTGGTACTTTATGGAGCTTCCCACTCCAGTGTATCACCTCGAAGTCCCAATTCTGGAGTTCGAGTGCCCAGCGAGTGAGACGGCCAGTCGGATCTTTCAGATTTTGGAGCCATTTCAAGGCAATGTGATCTGTTATCACTTGAAACTGGTACCCTTCAATGTAGGGTCGTAACTTTTTGATGGCCCAGACCACCGCTAGTAGCTCCCTCTCGCTGACTGTATAATTTCGCTCTGCCGGCGAAAGACTGCGGCTCAGATAGACGATAGGGTGCTCACCGTCTTCCTCTTCTTGGGTCAGCACGGTTACCAAGCTATAGGCGGATGCATCGGTCTGTATGGCGAACATTTTTGAGAAATCAGGTCTAGCGAACACCAGTGCGCTCGTCAAGGCCTGTTTCAGTTTGTCGAATGCTTCCTGTTGTTCTTCACCCCATGACCATGGCGTATCTTCCCGGAGAAGCTTCAGTAACGGTACTTTTATTTCGGCGTCATGGTCGATAAATCTTGAGTCCCACGTCATCATCCCCAGGGACGATCGCGATTGTCGCAGGTTTCTTGGCGGAGGGAATTCCCGTACGGGCGTTACCTTCTCGGGATCCGGGCGGAGGCCTTCGGAATCCAAGATAAAGCCGAGATAATTCACCTCGCCGCAGCAAATTTCACATTTTTCCGGATTTATCTGGAGTCCGGCATCTACAAGTCGCTCCAACACTATCTTTAGGTATTTTCCATGGGCTTCATACGTGTCCGTCGCGATAATAATATCATCTAAATACACAAAAACAAATGGCTCTAGCTCCGGGCCTAATATTTCGTCAATCATGCGCTGCCAGGTCGCGGATGCGTTACAGAGTCCGAAGGGCATTACGCACCAGCACCAGGAGCCGACACCCGGGAGGCTGAAACAGGTATACTCCTGGCACTCCTCCGCTACCGGGATATGATGGTACGCGCTTTTTAAATCTATCTTTAACAGGTACTCCGCCTTCCGCAACTCATCCAAGATAGAGTCCATGTTGGGAAGGGGGTACCTGTCCTTCTTCGTCTTCTTATTCAAATCTCGATAGTCGATGCAGAAACGGTAAGTACCGTCTGATTTTCTGATCAACACTGGAGCACTGCTCCAAGCACTCTGACATGGGCGGATACGCTTGAGACCGTACATGGCCTTGACCTCCTCCCGAGCGATCTCGAGCATCTTGGGAGAGAGGCGTCGCGGACGGTGGCGGACAGGAGTAAAATCTATCAGTTCAATTTTGTGAACCCTACGATCTGTTCGTCCGACTTTGCCCGCTGCCTTGGCGGTCGTTTCACGCACTATATCTTCGAGGTGGGCTTTACCCCCCTCTCCTACTACTACCAGTCCCGCACACTCGGCGTATATTCGGTTTTCTGGTTCTTCTCTTCGACGTCCTACGAAATTTCGGTAGTCTCCCTGAAGTACTCTCCATTGCCCATCGGCATTTCGAGAGTCGGATATCCACGCGTTCATAAAGTCCATTCCCCAGGACCATGTCGTACGACGTGTCGTGCACCGCTTCCATCACAATGGTTCGGGAATGTCCATCAATTTCCATAGTCATCTTCAACAGTCCCAATGCTTGGGTGACATTTTTGCCCACGGCTCCTCTCAACACGCTTCGCTTGTGAGGAAGACGTTTCTCGTAAAATTTCGCGATTTTTGGCCCGACGAAAGATACCTGCGCTCCAGGGTCATACAACGCCATGAATGACTTTCCTCCCAAGATGACCTCGACAAGGTTGCGAGGTGTGGCTTGTGCGGCGGGTCCATCTGCAATTTCTTCCTGACTCCAAGTTTTCACTTGGAGTCCGGCTGGGGCGTCCCGCGTTCGAGCTTCCTCTAGGCTTGGTGCGTCGGCGACCGCTGCTCCTTCGTGGCACGGCGGTTCCAGGTCGATTGTAGGCACGTCAGTGAGGTGATCAGTCTCACGTTGTCCCCTATATCCCCGGTCCACTCCTCTATTCACCTTCTCAGCGTCGCTTCTTCTCGTTGTCAGTGGGTGTTTGCGTATGACACCCATCGCTGGAGTCATTTCTACTTCGTGCCATTCCCTCGGCGGAGGCGGATTCAAGTCAGATTCGGCGGAATTTGCATGATTTCCTTCGGCATACAGGTCAGGTGTCTCTTCATCGTCGTCGCTAGTCATCCAGTTGCTTGCTACCAGTCGAGATGGATATAAGAAACCAATCTCGCTGTTGACCTCCCTCTCGGCCGCGAGGGGGTCTGCGGGGGTCTGCATCAAGCGTCACTGGTGCTTCATCGTATCCGCTCTTCACTTCGAATTTTGGGGAGCAGGAGGGGTTCCCCCCTGCGCCCCCGCGGGCCCGTTTCCCGAGTACTTCAGTGCCCATTTACAATCTGGGCATGTCTTAACCGAATAGCCCGCCTTGCCGCAACCTTGGCATTTCTCGTTTCTTTTTGGACATTCGTGCGAAGCGTGGCCCGTAGCGTGGCAGGTATAGCATTGCCGGGTTGGGCATCCACGCGAGAGATGTCCAGTTTCGCTGCAGTTAAAGCACGCTCCCCGTGTCAACTGTTCCTGACGTTTCTGCATACTCTCGGCGCTCGCAGGTCTCGCATTTCTCGGCATTCCAGACGCCCCTGGCATTTGCCAATACGGGTAGGGCGGGAATCCCCACGGATAGCCTCAAGGTCCCGCTTGTGGTGGGGGTGGGGTCGGTGGTGGAGGATCAGAAGGTGTGCCCGCTGGAGCGTTGGCGGGTTTGGTGGCGTTGGTCGTCACTGCAGCGAACTCCGCTGCTTCCCCTGCACTCGTCCCATTTCCATTCTTCTCACCCCCCCCCCCCTTCTTCCCCTTCCCTTGCCCTTTTGGCCGCCATTGGCGTTGTCAGGGTTCGCTGGGGTGGTTGCCGGCGGCGGCTTAGTCTCTGGTGCCTTTGCTCCGGGTTTATTCCCAATTGTCAATCCAGCGACCTGCCCGGTGGCTTCTTCCAACTCGGTTGCGGCCACTTCCCTTGGAGCGCTACTCAAGCCTTGGTAGGCCGCCCCCAGGATGCGGGATTTGTCCTGCGATGGCGGAGCTATATATCGCGCGTCCCACTCCAATTGTTTCTCGAAGTTTTTGCCATAATATTGAATCTCTGCCAGCGTTCTCACGTCCTTAGTCTCTAAATAGCGGCGGACTTCCGGTCTCAAATTGCGTATCACAATGTTGGAAACTACTTCCTCGCTCGGCGGATGTTTGAAATGCCCTACGATGAGGCGGATACACGTGAGATATGCCGTGATTAGTTCGTTTTCCCCCTGCGTCCGGCGATATAACTCTTCCATTAAATCCTGATGGTCCACGTGTCCGACATACTGATCACGAAACGCTTGTTTGAAATCCCTCCAGGTCGCGATTCCCCTACGGTGTGAACGATACCACGTACGCGCGCGATCGGTCAATATGCGGGGATACATGTTTCCACGTAAAATTTGATGCTGAATCGAATTTCATCCTGACATTTGAACTAGGATGCCACCCAATACTCGTAAATTGCGTTTTCGGACGCGGAAAACATTTTTAGCGCGACTTTTCCATCTCATTCGAGTGTCTCAGGTGCCACTTACGCCCTATGGATTAATCTGAATCACCTATATTCATGTAAAAGAAGACGCTGAATTGGAATCCATCGTTATTCAATAGGTATAATGTCGCCCAACGTGAGAACAATGCGTTTCTCCACCGAGAAAGCACCTTCAGCGAGTCTTTTACGTCCGAATCGAGTGTCTCAGGCGTCACTTACGCCCTATAGATTAATCTAAACCACCTATTTCTATGTAAAAAAACACGCTGAACTAGAATCATTCCTCATTTTCTAGGTATTATGTCGCCCAACGTAAGAAAAATGCGTTTTTTCACCAAGGAAGCACCCTAAGCTCATCTTCCACGCCCAAATCGAGTATCTCAGGCGTCACTTACTCTCTCGAGATTGATCTAAACAACCTGATTTCATGTAAAAAACCACGCTGAATTGGAATTCATCTTTATTTCTTAGGTACAACAACGCTTAACGTGAAAAAATCCGTTTTCCCTCCACAATGCACCAAAATCCACGAAAGATGACGAATTCCTGGGTAAAATTGATAAAAAGTCTGGGATCAACCAAGTCCATTCGAGAGACCGCTCAAAGTCCCTACAAACGATTGTGAATTTTGAAGAACTCAGTCATCATTCTCCACCAGAACATTTGACACTCGACACAAATAGGGATATCATGAGTCAAAAGTATTTATAGCTCAGACATCTATTGGAAAAAAAATTTACGATATCTGATTCGGATGGGATAGTCGATACTCTTCACCACGCTTTAACTAGAAGGATACATTCATAAACAAGAGTGAAAATATCGAGTGACTCAAGTTAACAACATAACACGAGTCCTCGACTCATAAAATTATGAAGATCTTTCCTCTTCGATCCTCATCTTTTTCAAAACGGTCATCTTACTTGCATCTGGATACTGTCTTCTATCCCTTGTTAAACTTACAAGGGGAGGACCAGACCTTTGGATCACCAATCTTGTCCAAAATTTTTTTACAGTTTTGAATTACCTAGAATATGGAGAATCCAGAGTAACTCTGTCAAATGAGCCTCCCGTTCAAAGTTACAGCCCATGACGTTAACATTGCCCATATAGGCCCATGTTGAAAAGTGATATATATAGATTAGGGTGGTCCTTATTTCCCAAGTTTCACCGATCCTTTCTCCCCCCCCCCTCTGGATACCTTCTTTGAGCCAAAAAAACGTGGGGGAAACTTTTCCCGAGCCCCTAGAGAGTGATTTAATAGTGCCTCAAAGAGCATCTTGCTTTGGAATTCAAGTAAAAAATAACGCTTTTTGTGATTTTTCTGTCCCTATGTTCGACCTCTTGAAACTTAGTGTTTGTTCGCGAATGTAAAAGTGGGGATACATATTTTCACGTAAAATTTGATGCTGAATCGAAATTCATCGTAACATTTGAACTGGGATGCCACCCAATACTCGTAAATTCCGTTTTTCGACGCAGAAAACATTTTTAGCGCGACTTTTTCATTTCATTCGAGTGTCTCAGGCGCGACTCACTCTCTCAAGATTAATCTGAACCACCTAATTTCATGTAAAAAAACACGCTGAATTAGAATCCATCGTTATTTTTTAGGTATAATGTGGTCAAACCCGAGAAAAATGCGTTTTTCCACCGAGAAAGCACTTTAAGCGAGTCTTTCACGCCCGAATCGAGTGTCTGGCGTGACTTACTCTCTCAAGATTAATCGAAACCACCTGATTTCATGTAAAAATACGCTGCTAAAAGTGATTAGCAGAAAGCTTTCTCCAAGCGTCATATGATGATAATTAGAATAACCAGACCATCATCATTCTAAAATTGTATGAAAAATATAATGTGGAATTCCTTTCCACATGATAATTGAAACTATATTATACTTCTTTGTATCTCTATTAATATCAATATAAATCTCATAAATCAGATATTCGTTAAAAAATTCTACATTCTCACAATTACAATACCAATTCCAAATTATCAATATCATCGATCACTTGACGAACTTTACATCAAAGCAAAATCTCATCCTAAGAAAATCTCCTTTGGATATTCTTCTATGACTCCTGATTATATAATTTTCAGTAGATGTCTTCTCATAACTTCTGAATCTCCGCAATACATAGTGAACGAGGGATCATTTTTAAAGCATACAGTGATTGCGTAAGCAGTTGCGAATAGACCGCATGAACTTTGGTCTAGTTGCTTTTGTACTTTTTGAATATCACTTCTTTTACATCTAGTTCTGGATATCTCTTTCTGATGAAAGCTTTTTCTCTTGGATCCAAATTTTCATATCCATGTTCATCACAATAGAGACTGTCATAAATGTATAGTGATGGCGGGTTGAGCCATCTAGTCTGGGGTTTTTTCGATGATATCTATTACTGGGTTGAGACAGAATCTGGATGAAGTGGGTTTAAAAAGGCTAAAAAAGAAACTTTTGATAAAAATTTTGATTTTTTTGAAAAGTTGAGATCTGTAGAGATTAAATGGAATTTCGGTATTAACCAATCGATAGATCTCGCAGAAAAAATCATATTAAGATTGAGATAAATGAGTCATGAAGGAAGGTAGGAGGAAAAATTGAATATTAAGGGAAATTTTCTTTCATTTTTTGAATTATTTTTTGGAGTAAGCTCTTTAGAAGGATTTGAGCCATCTAGTCTTAGGTTTTTTCGATGATATCTATTAGTTGGTTGAGACAGAATTTGGATGCGGTAGGTTTAAAAAGGCTCAAAAAAAAATTTTTGGTGAAAATTTTGATTTTTTTGAAAATTTGAGATCTGTAGAGATTAAATGGAATTTCGATATTAACCAATCGATAGATCTCGCAGAAAAAATCATAGTTCAGGTCATCAAGATTGAGATAAATGAGTCATAAAGGAAGGTAGGAGGAAAAATTGAATATTGAGGGAAATTTTCCTTTACTTTTTGAATTATTTTTTGGAGGGAGCTTTTAAGAAGGATTTGAGCCATCTAGTCTTAGGTTTTTTCGATGATATCTATTAGTTGGTTGAGACAGAATTTGGATGCGGTAGGTTTAAAAATGCTCAAAAAAAAATGTTTGGTGAAAATTTTGATTTTTTTGAAAATTTGAGATCTGTAGAGATCAAATGAAATCTCGGTATTAACCAATAGATAGATCTCGCAGAAATAATCATAGTTTAGGTGACTCAATTTGTTGTGAGAGTGTGTGGGAAAAAGATATCTATGTATTAAAAGTTGAAATTTGAGCACTTTTTGTTCAAAAAGCCCATGGATCAAATTTGACTGGGAGCCGAAAGGTGCCAAATCACTGGGCTCTCAGGAATTGGATTCTCTACAACTTGTAGAAAGCCAAAAGTTGATAAGGCGGATAGTAAAAGAGAAAGCGTGTCCAATATAAAACAACATACATACATACACACACACAAACACGGAAAATGGGGTAGAAAGATGAGTCTTTGGCAGATTTGGGAGGACATTAGGAGGAAAAGTGTTACCTACATTTGATAGCTTTTGGCGAGAGGAAGAGAATGGTCGTTGGCTTTTTTCGGTAAGAGGGATTTTGTTGAAGAATATGTTGATTTTAATAAAAAATTTGATCAAATTTTCGTTGGGGTGAAAACAAAGCTTTCTCTTTAGAGAAAGCAAAATACGCTGATTCGGAATTCATCGTTACTTTCCAGGTATAATGTCGCCCAACGTGAGAAAAATGCGGTTTTTCCACCGAGAAAGCACCTTAAGCGAGTCTTTCACGCCCGAATCGAGTGTCTCAGCCGCACTTACTCTCTCGAAATTGATCTAAACGACCTGATTTGATGTAAGAAACTACTATGACTCAAATCCGTCGTTATTCCTTAGGAATGATGATTTTTGAAGCGAGAAGATTGCGATTCTTGACGCGGTAAAAATTTCCGGCGCTTCATTTCCGTCTGATTCGAGGGTCTCGGCAGTCACTGACTCACGTAGGAATAGTCAGAACGTTCCAAATCTATGCCAAATCAGAGTTCACCATCATTTCAAACGTAAAATTGGTCTCTGTACGATAAGAAAGAGTTTCTGCCAAGATTAAAAAACTGTCTCACTTGGCATCATTTGGGATTTTCGGGATCCGTGACAAACTTCCTTCACAACCATTCGTAACGGCGCTCACTATCGTATGAAAATTTTGGCTGAATCGAATTCGTCATTGGCGTCTTGTTGAAATCGCCTTCAATCAGCGCGAGATAAAAGTACCTCGTATGAAAACGTCTATGCATTCGGGCATCTAATCCAGAAAGAGATCAATCGGGCTAACTCCAACCCAACCCTCACGGGTAAGGTCCCTATCTCACACGAAGATTGTAGCGCCCCTTGCTCGTGCATTGCGGCCGGTCGTCGAACCAAACCTTACATGCTTCGCAATCCTAGCACCTCATGTGAATATGGGATCTTATGGCCGCTCCAGTAGTACAGGCCCTGCTTCCAGCCTTTTGTCAGCGTCGATTCACGTCGGTCGTTTTTGCAGTTTACGACGAGCAACGTCAAGCTGTCGCGAAATTTTAGTAAGTTGCGAATAAGTAGGTCCCTGGGGCATTGATCGAGATTCTGGAATCGCAATGCTTCCCTAAATTACTCTCTGGTATACTTTCAAGTCTGAATCCATGACGAATCTGACTATACAGAAAAGTCTTCTGCTGTGACCATGATTTCCAGAGACCCCGTGGAAGCTGGGGGAAAAAAGTCCGAGGAAAAATCTGGAAAAATTCGCCCCAAGTAAGTCGCATTTTGTCAACCTAATGCCGTTGTCAAAAATGTTTGCTCCCCCTCCAATTTTTTATAAATAAACATTCCAGTTATACCACTTAGTATTGCCCATTTCTCCGCATAGAAAGCCGATACGAGGACAAAAACATATGATCATCTTTGCTTTTACCTCATTTGTATTTGCTCATCCCTCAAAATTGGATAAATCATCATCAATTTTTAATGAACAATCAAAAACACTTCTTCCAACTCCAAGTACTGTACAATGCGCAGTGCGCATATGTCGAGTGGCATATCCCAATTCAGCGTAGTTTTTTACACGAAATCAGGTCGTTTAGATCAATCTCGAGAGAGTAAGTCACGCCTGACACACTTGATTCGGGCGTGAAAGACTCGCTTAAGGTGCTTTCTCGGTCGAAAACGGATTTTTCTCACGTTGGGCGACATTATACCTGAAAAGTAACGATGAATTCCGAATCAGCGTGATTTTTCACATGAAATTAGGTGGTTTACATTAATTTTGAGAGAGTAAGTCACGCCAGACACTCGATTCGGGCGTGAAAGACTCGCTCAAGGGAGTAACCTCGGTACCGCGTGAGTCAAATTGATCGACTTTTTTCAACTTTCACAAGTTTGCCCACATGTGTGTCTTATGTGTTAATCAGATCTCAATACACCCTCACATATACTTGTATAAGCATCCGACTCACGAATCATGAAATATCAATCCCTGATTATGGGCGAATTTGTCTTAATTGTGACTTATTCGTGACTTCCCGCTGAAAATTAATCAGAACTTTTTTCCAAGCTAACCAGAGCTTGAAAAAAAGTTTGAGCACGTTCTTTGTATTAAGATGTATGAGTGAGCAAGACTTGAACAAAAACTGATCGGTCAGTCTTTTATAGTCTAATAATCATCGCGATGCCCCATAAGACAGCGTGTATAACCTCTAAAAATGTTTATGCTGATGGTTTAACTCACGGGTAGCCAATGCTTGTGAAATTTTGGCTGTGTCCAATTGATACGCAAATACATTTCTCTGCCAAGTTTGATCAAAATCTGATCGGTGGATCTTCTACCGAGGTTACTCCCTTAAGGTGCTTTCTCGGTGAAAAACGCATTTTTCTCACGTTGGGTGACATTATACCTGGAAAATAACGATGGATTCCAATTCAGCGTAGTTTTTTACATGGAATCAGGTCTGTTAGATCGATCTCGAGAGAGTAAGTCACGCCTGAGACACTCGATTCGGGCGTGAAAGACTCGCTTGAGGTGCTTTCTCGGTGGAAAAACGCATTTTTCTCACGTTGGGCGACATTATACCCAAAATATAACGATGGATCCTAATTCGGCGTGTTTTTTTACATGGAATTAGGTGGTTTAGATTAATCTTGAGAGAGTAAGTCACGCCAGACACTCGATTCGGGCGTGAAAGACTCGCTTAAGGTGCTTTTTCGGTGGAAAAACGCATTCTTCTCACGTTAGGTAACATTATACCTGGAAAATAACGATGAATTCCAATTGAACGTGTTTCTCTACATCAATATAGGCGGTTTACATTAATCTTGAGGGAGTAAGTGACGCCTGAGACACTCGAATGAGATGGAAAAGTCGCGCTAAAAATGTTTTCCGCGTCCGAAAACGCAATTCACGAGTATTGGGTGGCATGCTAGTTCAAATGTCACGATGAAATTCGATTAAGCATCAAATTTTAGGTGAAAACATGTATTCCCACTTTTACATTCGCGAAGAAACACTAAGTTCCAAGAGCTCGAACATAGGGACAGGAAAATCACAAAAGGGGTTATTTTTTACTTGAATTTCGAAGCAAGATGCTCTTTGAGGCACTATTGAATCACTCTCTAGGGGCTCAGAGAAAATGTTCCCCATGTTTTTTCGGCTCAAGGAAGGTATCCAGAGGGGGGGGGGAGAAAGGATTTGTGAAACTTGGGAAATAACGACCACCCTAAGGTATATGTATAAAGACTCGTGTGCCTGATTGCATGCAGTGGAAGTACGGAGAGTGGAGGCAATAGTGAGTTGCGCAGAGCCTTCACGCTTACCTATGCTCGCCGTGAGTGCGAGTGAGATAGAATAGGGAACTGGTGGAGGCAAGAAAACAAAGCCGTACCCACAATCGAGTAGATTTCCGCCGTGAATTTCATACCTCGCTGCCGATTTGCTGCCTTGCGCTTGAACGCATATTTTATAATTTGCCGCGCAACGGCCACCAGAGGGCGATGTTAGTTTTCCGTGGATCTTGAGGGCCAATCAGGGCTAATCATGCCGACCAATCAGAGGCCTTCGTCTTTTTAGGAAATAAAGACCTTTTGCCGGCAGGAAGCCGGCCATTGTGACTCTTGTTGGATTGCCACAGAAGTGACCACACGTTTACTTGTGTTTTTGCCTCGTGCTCCAAGAGTTTTGCCGTGAGCTTACCCAGGAGTCCCGGGTTGCTCACTCGGTGACAAGAGTCGGATATAGGAATATGAAGGAAGTCCAGGATTCGTAGCAAAGATTGCCAGCATGTCGCATAATAGCGGTGAGTGGTTTTCATCATTCAGAAAAATTGGTGAATTCTCTCGCGCGTCCCTCGAGAGCCTCGTGCGCGCGTACTTGCCATCTTCGGGCCCACCGAACCGGACCCCGAGGGAGGCTGACGATGCTAGAGTGCACCCTGAGAATTTGCCGAAACTCCAGCACGCCCCAGCAGTCACGGGCGTGTCGTGCTCCCCCAAATTAGGGGTGTGAAATTATAGCGTGGGCAGATAGACATTTTGCCTCGCGTCGTGATCGTGGCGTGGGAATTGTCGCGGAGCAGCCATTTTGAGAGTGCTTCGAAGCAGCGTGCTCTCACTCAAGTCTGGAGTCCCAATTCTTGCCGAGATAGTATTCCGAACAGTGTCGTGTTTCTCTCCATTGTAATTCCAGGGATAATTGGAAGACAGATGTTGAATATTTAGCAATGATTGGGATATTTTCGATGTGAATAGTCTAGTCAGTTTCTGAGATGGTCGAGTCTTTGCTACATGTATAATTTCATGTATCGCTGCGTTGAAGGAACGTTGTAAGATATATTGCCGAGATTATTTGATTATAAATCCGAATTGATGTTTTCGTATGTGCGTTCCCTCCCCTCTTCTTGTCCCTCTAGGTGAGAATACCGGTAGGTGAACGAGACTTGGAGAGAAGCTGTGTTCCAGAGAAAGGACCCCACTCCGAGAGATAGGATTTTGGGTTTAGGTGAATTTCGTCGGGGGAAAAATATGTTGTAGGGCAAGAAATTCTGAACAAAAAGTTCAATGGGCTCGAAGACGGGAAATTGCTGGTTTTTCAAGGATCAATCGAATGAATACCGATAAATGGGAGGTTATGGGGTTATCTAAAACAACAACAAAAGCTTGTCTGCGGCGTTCGAATCTGGATAATTAGAGATGTACCATTTGATTTCGATGTAGCTAAAGTGTCATCTCTTTTATAATAGAAAGATTTCATTTCGAACGTCCGATGGAAAAAGCGGATGCACGCATGCAATAGGAGTGATAATACGCGATTGACAGAGAAATTATGACGGCTCATATTCTTGAGGATTACTGTTCATGTCAGTTAGTGTAGCAGCTAACGTTGGAGCTGGGCCATAAGGCTGTGCTGACTCGATGCAACGAATACATGATCTTGAGAGTTCAGATATGGTGTGGGAGCGGCTTTTTGACCAGCATCATCCCATCACTTTGGTCTCGCTCTTTGAAGAGTTGATGAAGAGTGCCCGATAATGCGTGGCTGCGATCGAGTTATATGAAATTAATCAAAGTCAATCTTGAATTGCGTGAGCCTGGTGTCTACCAAACATTTCGAGGATATGAGGATCGAATATTACCGTGTTTCGAGATCATATCGCGTAGGAGGCTGCGGGGCCGAGAGCAAGCGACCATTCATCAAGATCGAGCTCGAAAAGTCGAGTGAAGGGTATTTTTGAGGTATTTTGAGGTCGCTGAACACAAAAATCACGTCGCCTTGCCTTCGAATCGTATTGCGAGGGTGGTTGCGGGGGTGGAGGCGTGGATTGATCGAGATCGAAGTTCAGGAGTCGAGTAGCGGTGTATATGGGGTATTTTTGAGTCGCTGAGCACGAATTTTAGATTACCCAGCCTGCAAATTGTTTTGCGAGGGCGGCTGCGGTAGTGGAAGCGCGCATTGGCCGAGATCGAATCTCGAGAGCTAAGTGGGAGAAGGGAGGTATCTCGGATATTTTGCAATTGCTAAGAACGTTTTTGAGTCTATCTAGCTTCCAAACCGTGGTGCGGGGGCAAAAGCGCGGATTGACCGAGATCGAAGTTCGCGAGTTGAACAGGGGTGTTCTTTGTGCATTTTGGAGTCACTAAGGACCTTGACAGGAAGTGCGTGATGTGCTTTTTTCCATTTTTTCTCCCGTGTACAAGCATAGGCGCTGTAGTTGCAGTGGCCACCACAGGCACGCAATAGCACTACCACGGGGGAAAGAGCGAGCGCCTACGCTCATACACGGGGGAAACATGGAGAAAATTACATCGCGCACTTTCTGTCGAGGTCCTGAGCACAAATTTTAGATCACTCCACTCCCGAATCGTGGTGTATGAGCGGCTGCAAGAGCGAGGACGCAGGGTGATCTAGATCGAACTGAAAAAGTCGCGGAGGGTCTGTGATATTTCGAAATTGCTGGACGCAAATCTCACATCACCCAACCTCAGAACCGCGGTGGGTGGACAGCTGTGATGGTGTGTCCAGTATATAACTTCCTGATATTGATTATTTCCTGAGTTAGAATCTGATCATGAGTTGTAGGCCGAATTATGGCATCAAAGACCTTACCACGAGCGTACGCCAAATGTCTCCATTGACCAGGGCATCGAGCAATATCATACTGATCGAAATCCTGATTCGCTAGCGATGTAATCACAGGCTGAATCCATGTAAGATCGTCCGGTAAAAATGGTCGACATCTCTAATTGTCTCGGCAAAAAATATATGATTCCAGAGATAAAATGGAGGGACACGTATTTTTTTGTTTTGCCTGAAACCGATTCTCTTGAAAATTGTGCGAGATTTGAGTTTAGAGGTAAAATGACGAATCGTCCAAGATATGACTCTTGAAAATCCTTAAAATGACCACTACTCGGCAACCAGTCAATGTATTCACATGAATCTAGTTGCGTAGTGTTGAGTGCGTTTTTCTACACCAATTTCCACCCCTATAGAGCAGAATTTCACGCACACAGCTTCAGAAGTCGGTGTTTTGTAAAAAATGAGCAAAGTCAAATATCTCGAGGAAGTATTGATATTTTTGGCTGAAAATATCTTTGAGGGTAGTTTTGAACATGAGAAATAAGTAAGAACGAAGCCGGTCTGCAGGAAATGACGGAGTGGGGCTGGAAAAAAAATTTATGGAAGATTTCGTTCTCTTAGTTCTGAGCTGCAATTACAATGAACTACTCTGAGTTCGTCAATCAGCATCGTCAAGAGAGATCTTTCAAATATCTAAAATATATATAAACCTACTTCTATGACGATACAGTACCCACCAAAAATAATCGAACATCGATACTCGCACTAAAAGATTGACTGCTCGAAAAATATTGGTCATACGGCAATTTTGAAAGAAGCATCTTGAAGATCAAAAAAAATGCTAAATGATCATACACCTTAAGAATTCGTTCCATGTATTTTTCATGTCCAGTATTCTCTGTCAAGATGTGAAATTTTTCAAGTCGCGTCAATCACCTGTAATTTTCACGGGCATGGACGAATCGAGAGAAACTCAACGGGATCTTGTAGGGCTCCATAAGACCTCCAATTTCCTCTTTTCAGAAATTTCCTACGATAATTTCAAGCCAAACAATCGCTCTCGGACGACAACGATGAAATATGCGTGCTACCTGTATGGTTCCAAGGGCGTTCCGCCTTATCTTGCCTCAACCTCGGTTGTGAACATGGAACATGACTCTGAAAAAATTTCAGAAAACACATTATCGTCGTAAAATTGTCTACGATTTCGGAAGATGTAGATGAAATTGCTCTCAAATGTGCTCCTGAAGAGCTACGTTCAATTCAAACACTGTTTTGAGTGAAAAATCGTAATCAGATAGAGAAAAACGAACGTAGCTCTTCGGGAGAGCATTTAGGGGCAATTTCATCTACATTCTCGGGAATTCCAGACAATTTTACATCCATGATGTGTCCTTTGAAATTTCTTCAAAGTCATATTTCATGTTCACAACCGAGGTTGAGTGATGATAAGGCGGAACGCCCTTGGAACCATATAGGTAGCACGCATATTTCATCTCTGTCGTCCGAGAGCGATTGTTTGGCTTAAAATTATCGTAGAAAATTTTTGAGAAGAGGAAATTGAAGGTCTTAGGAAGCCCTACAAGATCCCGTTGAGTTTTTCTCAATTCGTCCATGCCCGTGAGAATTACAGGTGATTGACGCGACTTGAAAAATTTCACTTTTTGACAGAGAATACTGGACGTGAAAAATACATGGACCGAATTCTTGAGGTGTACGATCATTTAGCATTTTTTCCGATCTTTAAGATGCTCTTTCCAAAATTGCCGTAAGACCAATATTTTTCGAGCAGTCAATCTTTTAGTGCGAGTATCGATGTTCGATTATTTTTGGTGGGTACTGTATCATCATAGAAGGAGGTTTATATATATTTTAGATATTTGGAAGATCTCTTTCGACGATGCTGATTGACAAACTGAGAGTAGTTCATTGTAATTTCAGCTCAGAACTAAGAGAACGAAATCTTCCATAAATTTTTTCTTCCAGCCCCACTCCGTCGTTTCCTGCAGACCGGCTCAGTTCTTACCTATTTCTCATGTTCAAAACGACCCTCAAAGATATTTTCAGCCAAAAATATCAATACTTCCTCGAGATATTTGACTTTGCTCATTTTTACAAAACACCAACTTCTGAAGCTGTGTGCGTGAAATTCTGCTCTATAGGGGTGGAAATTGGTGTAGAAACACGCACTCAACACTACGAGACAAGATTCATGTAAATACATTGACTGGTTGCCGAGAAGTGGTCATTTTAAGGATTTTCAAGAGTCATATTTTGGACGATTCGTCATTTTACCTCTAAACTCAAATCTCGCACAATTTTCAAGAGAATCGGTTTCAGGCAAAACAAAAAATACGTGTCCCTCCATTTTGTCTCTGGAATTATATATTTTCTTGCCGAGACAATTAGAGATGTCGACCATTTTTACCGGACGATCTTACATGGATTCAGCCTGTGATTACATCACTAGCGAATCAGGATTTCGATCAGTATGATATTGCTCAATGCCCTGGTCAATGGAGACATTTGGCGTACGCTTGTGGTAAGGTCTTTGATGCCATAATTCGGCCTACAACTCATGGTCAGATTCAAATTCAGGGAATAATCATTATCAGGAAGCTATATATTGGAAACACCATCACAGCTGCCCACCGAAATGAATATATGCGCCGAAGAGGATTTCCGATGATGAAATTATTTGATGAGATTTACTCACCCAGTTATAGATCTTGATATCCATGATGTTTCCCTTCCAACACTGCTCCTCCAACGCGTTGTTTTGATCTACATCCGATGTGAAGGAGTAGCTGCTGCTTCCGGGTAGAACGTGATATCAGCGGCTCGGCACGAATATTTTTGCGCGTGAAGGAGAACCACAGGAAACTGACTGGTACTGTCGAGCGCGCGTCCGTCTGCTAGCATGAGAGGTTCGCGAGGAACTGATTCAAGCGCCCGGGCGCGAGCAATATAGTATGCAGAGTGTGGAAGAACAAGAGAAGACGGAGAAGAGTTATTGCGCACTTGTACGACTGCCTGTAAGAAAAGGCAAGCGGGAAACTGAGGTGAGCACTCCGGTTTGACTACATCTGCGCGTATATGAAGCTCACTAGCAACTGCATAGGAGCGCTAGATGCACGGAATCCTGTCCTCAAGAAAGGCGCATGACTGACTGGAGCTATCGGGCGCAAGCTCTGCAGCTCGCGTCGGATGGCACATGAGAGTGGAAGAGGAGCTCTCGTGCACGCGCGCTTATAACCATGGAAAATACGTGGCAAAACTGGAAACTGGATAGGAGCGCCGGAGGCACGGATTTCTGTCCTCAAGGCGCGCGGAAGACTGATTGGAGCTAATGGGTGCGAGCTTTGCAGCTCACGTCAGATGGCACGTGTGAGAGGGAGAGGAGCTGTCACGCCCGCTCGCTCCCAATCATATTAATAATTCGTGGCGGACGGGAAAGGGCGCTCGGGCTCGTGATTGTTTGTGCATATAGTGAGCACACCGTAAACTGAATAAGAGCGCCTGGCGCGCGAACTCCTGCCTTCAAGGGAGGCGCGTGAAAGACTGATTGATGCCCTTTGGCGCGAACATTGCGGCTAGCACACGTCTTTTTATATAAGATGAATTCCACGCCAAAGCGACCTACGGAAAGGGGTCATCTCTCAGATTAATTATATCGAATCAGACTCACATGAAAATTCAGCCCATTAACGCCTTTGTGGTGCCTGCTGAGATGACACATTCACGAGATCCCCTCGGGACTCAATTTTGAGTACGAAATTGACCTGAAAAAAATTCGGACTACATGGTTTCAACGTAAAATTGTATGAACTTTCAAAATATGCGATGAAAAACCCCGTTTGAGGCGAACCCGAGGTGCTACATCCAATTTTTCGCAATTTTGAATGTGAAATATCGTATTTTTTGGCAAAAAATTAAATGTAGCACCTGGGGTTTGCTTCAAACGGGGGTTTCCTTCGTATATTTTGAAAGTTCATACAATTTTACGTTGAAACCATGTGGTCCAAATTTTTTTCAGGTCAATTTCGTACTCAAAATTGAGTCCCGAGAAGATCTCGTGAATATGTCATCTCAGCAGGCGCCACAAAGGCGTTAATGGGCTGAATTTTCATGTGATTTTGATTCGATATAATGAATCCTTGCAGATCGCGTTTCAGTGCATGAATTTCAACTTTGCGGGTAGTCATTTTATAGGAAATTTTGTCAGCTTTCTATTGAAAGTAGCGCCGAAAGTCTACGTTCGTGCGCATGCGCAGAAAATCGCCTTTTACTGATACCGAAAAAATCGAATTTTCAAAAAATGGCTCATAAGTCACTTGGATCGCCCCAAACTCCTCTGAAACCCATTTTTTTCAAAAGAACGCAAAATTTTACGTCAAATATATGATTCTGAAAAAATAAGAAAAATGGCTTTTTAAGAAATCAACATTTTAGTGAAAAACACTCTTTTGCCTCCAGGAGGCCCCCAAATCACAGAGAAGGAATTTTCGACAACGTTTTCGATAGGTTTTTTGATGCCCTTTCAGATGCCGCAACCCGCCAATCGATAGCTATCCAAAAACTCGAAATATTTCCATTTTCGTGAATGAAAGAGCATCGATTTTTACACGATAAATTTTCGGTCTGTTGACGGATGTCCGTGCAATGGAGAGGAGAAATTTTTTTGGGCCTCATAGGTGGTCCAAAGTTCCTATCTTGGGCCATAGAATCGAATGAAAAAGGTTAAAAGAGAATCTGAGAGATGACCCTTTTCGGTAGGTCGCTTTGGCGTGAAATTCATCATAAATGATATGTGGGAGAAGGAGAGGGGTGCTCGGGCTCGAATGAGATTGGGGTATACGGTGTACACCAAAAATTCTTGTGAAATGTTGAGTGCGCGGACCTCTGCTCTCAAGAGAGGCGCGCGGGAGACTGATTAAAGCTATCGGGTGCAAGCACTGCAACTCGTGTTGGATGGCCCAGGGGAGAGGGGAAGGAGCTGTCGCGCACGCGCGCTTCTACCGATATAAATGATACTCGGTAGACGTGAAGGCATCCTTGGGCTTGAATATGTTTGCGTGGATATGACGCATCCGAGTGTATATAAACTTAAGCATCTATAATGGTAAGGTGTGAAGCGTTGATTAGAGATAATGATGTTTTGTCTTCTGAATCAAATTAGAGGCATGCTCTTATAGTAGTTTCTAGTCATATGTAATAATTTTGTCTGAATGATGCAAGAATGATCGTGTATAGTTGAATTGCGTTTTGTCTGAGTTTTGAACATTCTTTTGAGAAATGTCCATTTTGAAATTTAATGTTTCTGATGACTTAGAATGGAATTTGATTCGCATCTCATTTTTCTTCAAACAATCGGATAATGGTCATCGGCGAGAATGATTACGGGCAAATCTTCATAGCACGTTTGTGTTTTCTTTTTTAATTAAGTTTGAATTCATCTAAATTCATTGTAAAAACATGGAAGCGAGAATTCTGAGTATTGAAAAGATATGAAATCGTTTTGAGAACGTTGTTCAATCCATTTAAAAACTCAAATGAATGCATGTCAATTTATGACTAGCGTAATGCCTCGCGTTGCTCGACCTGTAAGAGTTCCCGAGAGGCGTATTGGTTTCTCAAGATGCTCTTTCAAATCAAATAAAAATATGTTCTGTACCCTTTTCATATATTGAGTTAAGTGATGGCATTCGTTATGGCCTCCATGAGATCAAGACTATGTGAAAAACCATCGCTTAACTAAATATATAAAATTATTGAAACAATTCCTCATTTGATTTGGAAGAGCATTTTGGAAAACTAATACGCCTCTCGGAACACTCACAAGCCGAGCAACGCGAGGCATCACGCTAATGATTATTAAGTGATTAACCAGTACCTGTTTCTTGAGAAGCGTTGAGCACAATGCGTATCTTCTCAGAATCCTTACGGAAGACTGCATGATGAGGCAGGTAGCACGATCGAAGTACTGACAGGGTGGGATGAGCAGCAGTCCCATGTGGCCCAGTTGTTCAGACTCCACCATAAGTCCAGAGTACCCCTCGTTTAACTCGGAATCCCAACGCCGTTGACACTCAGATCGCAACAGGCATGCCACAGCTATGTCTCTCGAATCTGAGAACAAAGCTTCATTGATGTTTTCTGCGAAAGGGAGACACGCACAATAAAGCCTCCTTCGCCAAGACGTATAACGGTAGACGGGAAAAAGTCTTCTCAATATTACTCTTTTGACTCCAGAAGACGAATAGCTAGCGTATCCTCGACTTCAGAATATCCAAGAAGTTGCTTCGAGAGAGGTTCATCAGTAGAGTTGCAACGAGTGAGATTCCGTAGACTTGATAGTCGACACAGTCCCCCTCCCCTCAAAATCCAGCCCAGCGCTGTTTTTGAGCAGTTGGAGTCTTGCTCGGACCCTTTCGGGAATCAACACGGAGAATTCCACTGTATACCTCTGTGCCAAAGGAGCTCTATTTTTGCCGTCCGAAAAAATTATGGGTCGGCTAAGGTCAGCCCTTCCAGAAGAGACTCGTCCCCGCACTACTATTCTATGGCACTGGAAGAACCGCTGTGAGTTTTGACAAACAAGAGCCTGCAAATGCCAAGGAAATTCACTCCCAATCTTTGAAAGAAGTGTGAGACAGACCTCACCTGTTGAAACCACTAAACGTTCATTTCCGATAGCATTCATGCCCAAATTCGATTTCCGCAAGGGTGGATTCTCGTGATCAGCTACAAAAGAGTAGTCCAACCCAGGATCGATCAGAGCGCGGGCTCCCAATTCTGCCCGTGAGGCGCTTGTAAGATAATCCCGGCTGTTGCCAAAAGCCGGAGCTGTTCTGCAAATGCTGCTCAATCATGCCCGGGATAAGTGTTGACTGTTTGCAAATAGGCGTTTGAGATTCCCACCGTCCGTTGTTGGCTCTTCATCACGACCTGATTCTTCCATGAGCAATTTTGAATGATGCTTGTTGACAAAAATTTCACCGGGACATAGACAACCAATTCATCTGTGAAGTGGCCTGGACGTAGACAGTTAATACAGAGTTTGTTCGTTTCACAGAACTCGAAACGGTTGAGAACTGACAATCTCAAGAACTTTCGACACCTATGAAGATGGTATTCGCCCTTACAACACAAGGCGCCATAGTTTTTGCTGCGAATTCGCGCGGAGCATTCCCAAAATTTGTATTGACAGACCTGTTTCTAAAGTTGCCACGGGATTGATTATTGTTGGATTTCCGTGACGAATTTTTTGAGGAGCTAGGCTGACTGAGCTTGAGATGGGCTGTATTGAATGAATCAATACGATCTTCGATATCATTTCCAACTGATTTGTAAGAAGGAGAACCCGCAATCGATTCTTGTCGAATAGTCCAATTTTCTCCAGTAGGTGCATCGAATTCACGAACAATTAATTGGACCAATCAACAATCGTAATGATCCACAGGACACTTCGAATTTTTGAGGCCTTGCACAGCCTCTCTCGCCAAATTCAAAATTTCCGCCAACGACTCAGCCGATTTCTCCGTGATTGAGGGTAGAATGATTAGTGCCTCTAGATGTATGCGTAGCCTAAGACGTAGACTGTCATAACGGCGACTGAATCTCCCCCAAGCTGTATCAGAATTCGTCTCCGCAAGTCTGGTACCGTCGAGCGATTTAGCAGCATTGACCTCTACAGCGCCAAGCAAACGCTGTACTTTCACTGACGAAAGGAAAGGTTCATTGACGACAATGGATTTGAACTGATTCTCATATAGCTCCCAATCGCTCTGATTGCCCGGGAATTCAGGGACTCCGATATGAGGCATGGACTGCACTTCCGCAGAAGCTTGAACCAATAGCCGGTCGTCAAAAACTGGAGCGGCTTGGTTGGGATTGACTGACAAATCTGCATCTGAGGTACGCGGCAAAAGAAGCTTTCTTTCAACGATTTTTCCCAAGTGCCAAGTGCGAGCTTCACAATTAGACTCTTTGCTTACGTGAAACACCTGACTTTTGGAACATTCTTGTCCTTTGAGTGATGTACCATGCAGATATAATTCGTCGCGTTGTGCGACGAAACTCGTCCAATAACCTTCAAGTACAGCGATCCTCATTTTGAGATACTCAACCGTGAGCTTGGGCTCGTCAAGTTTCTTTGTACCGTCGAAGTTGTGTATATTGGGTGTGGTTTGTTCCGAGCAAAAGTGCCCAATTTAGGGAGGTGCCCAATGTACAGAAAAGCGGATTTCTTCGATAAATCTGATATTTATTGCTAGATTCGAGCCCTTGGCTCACTATGTTGATTTATAATCCATAACATTAATACAAAATTCTACTTTTTCTCCTATTCATCATATTAATAATGCCAAAGTGATAGAATTGAAATAAACTCGCTGGAATTGTCGTGGAACAAATCATATGATATACATAATTTGATAATGATTACAACAGAATTGAATCACAATTCACGAACGTATAACCACCAATTCTCACAACGGAATATGAGTCGATTTCGGCTTGCTTGAGTCCCAGAATTGTTTGAAAACTTCGTCCCCAATCTCACTCTGCATTTTCACGAGACTCGCAACCATCATAGGTTTCATATGTTGCTGATCGTAGCGCCACGTTATTACTTGGTATTCATCTCGATCGATAACGACGACAGCGATTACATAGAACTCACCTCACTTCAGCGCGATGTCGAATTATCATCACTCAAATCATGTTAAATTTGCTAGTGTCGGACAAAGGTCGTGGTTTCACAATCACGAAGAACGATCAATTCAACTGATCGCAGATAAATTCTCAATTTCCGGTTCTCGAAAGGAGCGCCCAATGTACAGAGGTGATTCAGTATGCAATCACATAGAGCTTGAATCACGGAAACTGCCCAATTCAGGCAGGTACCCAATCTATGCGGTGCCTAATATACACGCAAAATATTCCGTAGGAACCAATGTTATTTTTCCAGTCCCGTCCAGAAGTGCCCAATTTAGGCAGGTGCGCAATGTACACGGGTGCCCAATTTAACAAATTCCACTATATTTTCAACAGAATTCGTGATCCAGACAAGCTCGTCCATTTGACGCGAAAGTAATTCTTGAGTCATTTTTGGATGAAAATTCGCAAGCACTACAGAGAATCAAGACAAATGAATGCAAGTACAAGTAGTACGCGAATCGATTCGCAATAGCTAGCTCGAAGGCTAATATTGATTGTAATACGATGTAGAGCGAGACAATCTTTTATACGAGTTGAAATACTGGAACACGCGCTGAAGAGCTATGCGATTTGCAAGTAATTGCTATTCGACAGAAAACGCGACGACACAAAACATAGAAGTTAGCCACAGTCTGGCAAGCACTGAACAGCTGTGCTGCTTGCACTCTCGAATTGCGCCCGCATCGTTGCCCATCTCGTGGCCACGTCTTGATTTTCCCTTATGTCCTGCGTCGCGCCCAGACTCGCGCCTCGTCTTGTTCCACACTACTGTATGCACACCATCCCAAAAGGATATATGATCTGTTATTTTTATCAGCATAAATACCGTGAGTGTTTTCTCGGTAAACCACTCCAGCACTTTTTCATCCACGGGCCCCTTTAGAACACCCTGTCCCATCATTTGCGAATCCCAAGTTTATGCTGACTCAAATGTCAAGCTCATAGTATGAGTATAGAACATGCGAGCTGATCACAGAAGGCAAGAGTAATTCACATCAGCTGCACGGGGCTCAGCTGATGAACTCGCGAGGGTTATCCAGCGCGAGAACAATGCTACCAGCTGCTCGAGGTGAGCAGTGGAGTGGAAGGTGAATGGTCCAACCGCCAATAAGCACCCCAAAAATTATGCCAATGGTACCGAGTACGACAGCTAGCGAACTGATCGAGTCCGGATGCGTTGTCCACTGGTGCCGGTGCCGGTGAAGCCTCGAAGGAGGCTCTGTCGCTGGTGCTGGCGTCTACAATGACGAATACGCAGGTGAGGATGGGCAAATTCTTCGATTAAATGATTCTCCACGGCCTCCAAGCGTATAGCTCTTGTGCTCACACCTCGCTTCAAGCTGCAACAAGTACGACTAAACTGACACCAAAATCCACCGATGGGATGTTTTTCAGGAGATCCTACTCGGTAAGTATCCGTCTCGACCAAAATCGGTTCACGCTTTGCAATGGCGAGTACAATAGTTTTCCCCGTGCATAAGTATATGGAGGACCGTTTCGATAAATTGGTGATTTTGCCGTGTTTCCTCATTATTCTTCCGATAACTCAAGAATCGACCGTTTTATCGAAAAATCTGAAAGAGAAACTCCTCGTAGAGCTTTCAAAGATTCAAAAAATGATGCTCCGGAAATTCCTCAAACGGTGCGTCTACTTCGAGTTGTGAGACGTCTTTATTACAAGTTTCATGGGTTTCTAAATATTTCCATGGTACATCATATCTCGAACCTCATATTTTCAACATACTATCGAATGCTGGAGGATTCTCTCGGGCTGTATGGAGCAGAATCTCGATAACTGATGAGGGAGAATTCCCTGAACCATCCTCCAACATTGCGGAAGTGGTTAGAAATATGAAATTTGAGACGTGATGTCCCATAGAAATATTTCAAAATTCGTGAAACTTGTAATAAAGACGCCTCACAACTCGAAGTGGACGCACCATTTCAGAAATTTTCACAGCCTGATTTTTTAGATTTTTGAGAGCTCTACAAGAAGTTTTTCCACACATTCTTCGATAAAATGGGCCGTTCTCGAGTTATCAAAAGAATAATGAGGAAACACGGCAAAATCACCAATTTTTCGAAACGGGCCTCCATATAATTATACACGGGGAAAATGATTTCACTCGCCATTTCGAGGCTTGAACCGGTACGATTTCGGTCAAAACGGATTCCCACTGTGAGGATCTCCTGAAAAACACCCCATAGGTGGATTTTGGTGTCAGTTTTGTGATACTTATCGCGGCTTGAAGAGAGGTGTGTGCTAAGACATATGAAAATACAACCATGAGCTTTCATCGCACCTCAGCGCCGATTTTTAGACAGGCGTATTTGGAATGTATAGGTGAAGTCTCCTCCCAAGTGCTCGAGGGGATGAGCAGGTATGACCCTGATTCCAGGAAGATCTCTTATCAATTCAGTCAATATTACACCTAAATATCGTCAACATAGTTCATTCGTTGGTCAGAACTCGTACCGCTTGTCGACCTACAAGAATTCAGTATTGATCCCTGAGACTGGCCAAAGTGAGCTGCCTTCCGCCGTACAGGAGATCCAAGTGAGCTCGTCCCACAAACAACTCCTTCGACGGGCTTGTGTAGGATAGAATGAGTGGATATCCGTCAGGGACTTCACCAAAACTATGTCTTTGCTCGAGACAGACCCATAACAATTCAGAATTTTTCAGCTGCCCAGTACTGAGCAAACCGCACCAGCGACAATGAATTCGAGTTTCAGGAATCGTATCTTCTCTCTTTTCTCCTCACTTAGGCGAAGACCCAGCTCATTCAAAAACGAGAACAGAGAGCCGTGACGCGCGAGAGTCTTGAGACTGTGGGATACCTGTCCACAAGATCATTCTGTATCATCTATCGATCCATATACTGACTTGCCGTGGTGGCATGAGAGGAAGCTCTCTCTCTTTTCGAGAAGACATTCTCCTGAATTCTCAGCCTCTGTGATCTACGGATCAATTGATTCCGACGGAAATGAGGGACCTTCCCACTAGAGCTTCAACGACGATAACACTTCAGGACACAACCCACGTGACACAAGGTTGGTGGGATAGTCCTTAGACCGCTCATGTTGCCAATGCGCCTGGGAAACCAATTTGTCAATCAGCGTACATGAATCTGTCAGCTACGAAAATCTGCCACCTACTAGACAAAGCTCTTAGCCAAAATGAAACCTCTTCCGATTCAGACTATGAATGTTCTGAGGCAATTCTCGAAGGCATAGTCTTCGCAGAGTGAGAAGTTGATTGAGTCAACAAATGAGCAGCACATAGCTCAAGCCGAATGACACTAAACGTTTCGATAGGAGCTACTCTCGATTTGGCACACTGAAGACATACACCAACCTGTTCATTCTTCATCATGCTCAACCAGATTACCGCGCCGTATACCTCAGAAAATGCATCTGCGAAGCCATGTAGTTGAATTTGGAAACCTGAAATCGAATAACGTATCCATCTGGGTATCCATATTTTCTCTAGGACTTGCAGTCTGCTATACTAATACGACCAACTTCTCAGATACTCATCCGGAAGAACATCATCTCAACCGCAATCCGATAACCAAGGACATTGCATGAATATTTTTGCTCAAATGACTACAGGGGCTAAAACATCCTGAAGGGTCGAGAATTTCTGCAGTGAGTGACGGAGCTGTTTCTCTAGTTTATTTCTCACTGCCAAAAACTTGAGGATTGATTCGGAAGTGGAAATAATTCTCTCTCGGCGCCCACAAGAGGCTCAGTGTGATGTCGAAGCCATCCTCGATAGATCTTCTCTTTCTCGTCCGCGAGACGGAAGAGAACCACTCATATCTCTCTCTTGTCTCGTCCCAACTAGATACATTCCTTAACACATTTTACTTTCGGGCCGCATAACTTCTTGGGCGTCTGCATTCAAGGCATGAGCGGGTGGAATGCGTCGTCTACGTATCGTATCTCTCTTCGCGTTCATGATTCAGTCCTGCGAAGCGAGACAGAACGTCCGGGAGAGACGACATCCTTTGTGGCCTCAATTGCATTGGATTTCAAGAACGTATGGGAATGGAGTGGAATTCGGAGCCCGGAACGTGAATAGATACCAACTGTGGATGCACATGCGAGTGAATGAATAGTCCTCGGATCATACGCATCACATCTAGTCTTGTAGAACTTCAATAAAGAGTGACTAGACACGGATGGTAAGAGTCTCGGGTACGGAGAGCTCATATCTATTCAGCGCCCATTCACGACGTTCGGAGCTAGCAGGCGGTGACACGATTCACATGATTATCGCACATCCTACTTTTTCAAGAAATCGAAAGGACCCAAGTAGGCCAATGGACAAACGATGTTGGATGACTCTAGCCAGGTCACTGTACTCGCCATCAGAGAAATATATCTCGAAAAACTCAGTATTTGAGAAATGTCACTCCAGGCAGTATCATTATAACATCAATCAATCTGGAAAAAATTATGAGGAACAATAATGCAATTAATCTCTCCGGGGATGTTGTTGAGTACGCCTTGTTCATTCAAATATGAGTATCGAATTTTTATCAGTCGAAAAATTCCTGGAAGGAAATCAATCAAAAGGAAATATAAATAATGATAAGGAACATCATTGGGAGAGTTGAGCCAAAAAACTCGCTGGAGGAACTCATTGACCAATAGACTTATTATTCACGTAGTGTAGAAGGAATCATTGGAAATCATGATCAAAACAGAGACGGTGAATATTGGGATTAAAATCGATAAGCCAATCAGTTTTAAGTCACATTCATATACATAGTAAGGTGAACTCGAAACTATCCAATTCTCCTAATTCAAAAATGAGGGATAAGAACAATAACGATGCTGTATCAATCATTAAGGATCCATGGCGGTTCGATGACTAAAATAATAACCCATAGATGAAATTTGATAGAAATAATGTACAAGTGAAACTCGTGCCTCCATCTAGGAGATTGAGGTTCAATCAGAATTTCCCCTTGGGAAGTGCATACGCTCCAGTAGAGATGCCCGAGGAAGAACGAGAAAAATCCAGGCAACTCTGGCGGAGCGAGAATGGAATCATTCTCTATCTAGGGTAGTTATCAAATAGGGGCGGACTGCTTAAGAATCACGCACTTCCGTCTTGGACGTGGACAAGGAGATTCCGGTTTAGTCCGATTACTTTCCATGTTTCATATCGTTCGTTTTATTTCTTGCACTCGGCTTGATTTCTTCTCTCCATCAGTGGATCCGATTAATTTCTTCGAAAATTGCTCCTGTTTTCCTCTGAAGTCCCGATCCAACAGAAATTATCGGAACCATTCACCGCGCGATATGAATCGGAGGAATCTGATAATCCACCCAGGATTTCAAAGCAACAATATTAGCGACAACAGTAGCGACGACGATAGCAGTATAATCAGCAGCGCCAGCAGAAGATCAAATTACAAGGTTGGTGGAAATTTTCGATTTGTGTACTAACAGAATGAAGAAGAATCCAACTGAGCTAATGGAATGAGCGATCTGTTCTACTCATGCGGGTCGCTCCGTCACAGCTCTGGTCCAGACGAAAACTCGTGAGTGAAAATGATCAAGTCATATGCGGAATATCGAGCTTCTTACTCAACATGGGAGAGTTAGATATCCAGAAAATGATCCTAAAACAAACTGCGCCAAAATAAATTACTAACCTCGCATTAGCATTCTTCCGCGTCACTAGTCCAAGCTATTCTCGGAGTCCCGCGAGGCTCGAGAATAGTGGAGTCACATCGTCTTGATTGCGATGTAACACTAGTATGAAAGTGCGATCATCAGAATCGAAAGTTGCTGAACCGTTGATCCTATGATCAATCGGTTCATCCTCGATGAATTGAGAATCATTGGCTGCCCATCCCCTTAATTCAAACTTGCTCACCTTGAGGATCTCTATCAGTTGAGACTGTTCCTCTCGTGTTTCTCTCACAGCTCCCCCTCCCCCACCGACATGAAATCATACATACAAGATTCATCTTCGATTATATTGATAGCAGCAACATAGAGATCACCGTCATCTTCTGCCAACTGTTTCAGCACTCTGATGGCTAGATACGGTGGGCATTCCGAATCATTAGTCACTTCCTTGAGAAAATGAAGGAGAATCTCCCGATCCGAATTTCTTCTTCACAAAATCATTTGCAAATGCCGATCTCACGGATCTACATAGATCTCGTGGATACACATCTTCTCAATGTCGACTACAAACACGAATTCCTAACAACGCCATCCCCGAATCGGATCAGTCAGCTCTGGGAGCAGGTTCTCGCCAGTGTAGAGGAGATATTTCAGAGGAATACCCTGAATTCCTTTTGAACGATTAAGAATGATGATGAACACAAACTGCTAGCTGATCGAACTCTCTTCCTAATCTCATGTGATGTGTACTACCACGATATGGAATAGTGCGATGTTGTGGATGCAAAGAGATGCATGCCTCGTTGATAATTGCCGCTGTTCTCGATGTCGCTCCAAAACGTCTGATGAGTTAAGTAGCACTCACACCTTTGCGACGTAAACGCCACGTTCACTGCGCGAGGTGGGACACTGATGATTCGAGTGAAGTAGAAGTAGTAGAATATGGACGTTGTAAGCGCCGTTTCTCTCTGCTTTGCTCCAAAATGTCCGGTTACACGAAGCTGCACCGAACCCTTCTACACCTCACGCATTGACGAGAATCGTGTGAGTGCACACTCGACGAACACATCATCGAAATATTAAGCTACCATTGCTTCGTATCGCCACTAAACAACTGCACAGTTACACACACATCACCACTGCACAAAATGGGCTGCATGAAATGTCAGTCGAAGTGCCTCTAAATTTACTGCTCCAATGTAAATGCCGCTGATGTTATCCGGCTTGAAGGACCAAATGTTTTGAATCACTATGATATTGTAGGATGATGTGGTAGTGCAGTTCCGAAAATAACAAAGTTGAGAAAATCCTTGATATAAAACTTATATTACAAGACTATATACAAAGCAATGTGGTGCGTCGCACGAGTGTGCGGCTGCTAACTGACATCAAACAGATCGCTAGTTGCGAGCAAAAGGAACCTAACCATACCTGGAGTGAGGAATTGAATTACTGACCGCGCGAACGTATAAGTCACTTGAATGATTTTCATATGAGAAAATATAATTTTGAACATCCTCCATCTGCGCAATATCCTCATACTCTTGCATGAAAGCCTCATATCTCATCTCAAAATTAATTTTTTTC
This sequence comes from Eretmocerus hayati, assembly GCA_029851415.1. Classification (NCBI taxonomy): domain Eukaryota; kingdom Metazoa; phylum Arthropoda; class Insecta; order Hymenoptera; family Aphelinidae; genus Eretmocerus; species Eretmocerus hayati. The sequence continues at coordinate 50,362,408 of CM056744.1, forward strand.
TCGGGAATTTCTGTTCCATGGAGTAAAGTGTTCGGAAAGCTGCATGGTGAGAGTCGACGAGATTGAATTTCGAACTTTCGATCAACTCTTGCTCCACTGGCATCCAAACCACGTATCTACCGCTCAAGTCTTGTGAATGGGTTTTCTTCAACTGTTCTTCGCACTCACGATCATCCTCTGGAAGCCTTCTTCCCACCGTTCCGAACTCTTCTTGCTATCAGAATTTCGAAGAACCGATCCTAGCACCGTGTTATCAACTGAATGGGACTGAGATGAAGGAGATTCGGAACTTTGATCGACACTAGGAGAAACTATCCAACCCAATTCAGTATTTGTAGCGATAGGTCGGTTTGAGAGATCAAGATTTGCCTTTTCCACGTTTTCAAGCACAATTCAAACGTTAACTTTGGCATCCAGCAAAATATCGATCAATCTCGTTTTCAGAAAATCGGGATCAGCCAAAGCGAGTCCCTTCATGTGATCCCATCAACCCGCCCTCGTTGAGATAGAAGCTCCATAACTAGAAACCTGAGGAATCATAAGAGCCTGCACATCATAAGTGGAACCAGAGCAGAATCTGGGACGCATCGTGAAACTGGCCAAACCCCTCGAAGTTCCAGTATTGAGATCACCAACTCCCTTGATTTGTGTTCCATATTTCATCCTTTCCATCCCTAATCTTTGACGAGCATTCTCCGTTACGAAAAAAGATTGCAAGCCGTGATCAATCAAAGCTGTGAAGTAAAATTCAAACCCGTCAACTAGTATGAGTTCCACTACTGCTGTGAGCAGGAGCACAAGGCTCATATTGTCTATCAAACTTGGAGAAGTAGAGACCGATGAATATGTATTCGAGGGAGATCGTTGATTCGTTCCTGAAACTCGCTCGAAAGACCCGAACCCGTCTTATCAACAGTTTGAGAGTCGGTTGGTGGCTTAGAAATGTCCGGATGAAGGGGAGTATGATTTCTTCCGTTACACTTTCTGCAAAATGTCGTTGGTCGCCAAGACCTAGCACTGTGTTGACCAAAATGAGTGAAATATAACCTCTTCTCGATCATGAACAATTTCCTATCGGTCTCACTCTTCGCTTCATTAGCATTACTTCGTGATAGATGATGGTCATCTCAACAGCAAGTACGAACCTTCTCTGATAGTTCAGAATCCGAACTAATAGCCATAGAATTGGTTTCGCTTGAATTGGGATTCATTCTCGATTGATTACTAGGGCACGGCTCAATGTTGCTCTTGATTGACTCTAACGTAGCTATTCTTTCTTTCAAGGAAGCTCTCAAATGCTCAATGGATGCAGGATCATGGGGAACGCCCAAATGTTTTCCCTATTCTTCCCTCGTGACTGAGTCAAATCCCAAGACAGTCGTAGATACGAACTGATCTTCACCATGTGAGTGACCAATAGGCTCTGGATCTCGGGGTAGAGCCAGTGACCGAAAATTATCATGAGGGATGGGTTCTTTAATGGAGGTGTACGTTCTATTCTCGGCTCGATATAAGGATCCGAACGTGCAGATTGATCGGAGTTGATTTATTCGGCCATATTCCACGTATACGAAAGGATTCCAGCTCTCGCAACACAGAACTGGGGATCGAATATTGGATCAAATAACATCCCAACATACAAAGTGGAGTTCAGCACTATGACACGTTGAGATGAAACTCAATAGAGAGTATACATTTTCGGCATTGTAGTCCTCACGTGGCTGGGATCTAGATAGGGACTTCAGTCCATCCCCCACAGGCACACGGGTGGATTTTTCAAGGGATGAGTTTTACCGAGAGATAAGGTGTGGACTTCAGCACAGTCCCATCTCCCGACGGAAATCAAAAATTTTGCCTCAATCGAGGTGCCCGTGCACGAGGGGGGACTTCAGCCCCCACGAACACAGAACAGTCAAGCCGCATAGTCAAATCAGACTTTCATCATGATTTCGAAGGGGCTCCAGCCATATAGGGTCATCTTAGAGCCTAATCGAGATTTTCTGAGTAAAACACAATATCATACTTGGGGGGGGGGGGGGGCAAGCCCCCCTGCTCGCTCCGTTTGCTGACCTCCGCTACCCCTGATCATTGATTTGAAGAAAGAGAAAATCAATGATCCATCCATAGCAACTCAAGAAGTAATGAAGATCTAGGAAGGTTCGTTGATGGTCCTGGAAGGTTTGGGAAAACTTCCTCGTTTTGGTCTCTTATTGATCATTCTCTGTCCTAGGAGGGAAATGTTTCGTCAATGGCGTGGACAGGTATTGCGTCGAATCTTCTGACCACAAGGTTTGAGAAGTCATAGACACTTCAGACTACCCTCGGATCTAGAAGGTATTGGGAGTATTTTCTTGAAATCCGATGCGGATGAAAAGAGATCGAGGGAGGCAGATGTTATCATTTGGGATGAAGCATCAATGGTTCCCAAAAGAGCCTTACAGGTGGTCGATAGAACACTCCGAGTCGTTTCTTTCAATGACTCACTCTTTGGTGGGAAGTTGCGGCTTTTGGGCGGAGATTCTAGACAAATTCTCCCCGTTTCGACCAATGGGAATAGATGCCCATAATCCAGAAACTATCAAATCGTCAACCTTATGGCCATTGTTTGATGTAACGGAGCTGACTGAAAATCTGAGATCTGAGGCCACTGATTTTTCCAACATCCTTCTGGATGTAGGTGAAGGAAGAATTGATGAAGAGAAAGTGAGACTTGAGCGAAGAAGTAATGATGTATGCAGAACCACATTCAAAGACATCCATAGAGATATCCGCACAAATAGAGTTGTTCCGTAATCTCATAACGAGAATATCGTGAAATTAAACGATAAGATCTTGGAAAATTTTCATGGTCCTACATCCCCTTCCTGGAGCATTGATCATGTGGCTCACAGAGGTGCAGATCAAATTGAAGAGCACATCCATCTGGAATATACATCCGAATTTATGAATAAAATTAGAGATAGATGGATGGATACATAGCCGCACGCACTGCGTGAACACAGCAGTGGGGAGAGCGGAGCTCGGGGAACGGCTTGGGGCTTAGATCACCCTTGAGACACTAGTGCCGTCTATGCTCCGCAGCAAAGAGACGTGGGATGAGATTGCCGCCTACACCAAGACCGCGATCCCCCGGAAAGGAGAGCGAGAACGGGGATTGCAGCGCCAAGCGAGGGGCGCTGCATAGCGAACAACGACGACTTGAAGAGTGATCATTGACAACGACGAGAGAAGACAGGAAAGCGGACACATCAAAGAGGAATGCCCCATGGCGCGCGATATGCCTCCCACCCTGAAGTAATGCTAACGCGGTTCCGGAGTGGGTTGGTCAGATAGGGGTTAGCTGCCATCAGTCCTGCAATTATGGCTTGCCAATGTTGCAGGGCTGAGAGTGGCAGGTTTTAGCCCCCAGGGCACACGGGCGCTGGATTTTTGCTCATCCGGTTCACCGGGTGGGCAGAATGAGAGCGCTTATGGTCTGCCGGTGGGAGATCCATTAGGGATATCCTGTCATCAAATTTTTCCTTATATTCCACTCAAAAAGGGAAGAAAGGATGAATAGCCGCAAACGCTGAGAGGAAGCGAGCAATTCGAGCGCGCATAGGCGGACGCCCATCAGTGGCAGCAGACGAAGTGGGAGTGTTCCCGGAAGTCCGGAAACAGCAGAAGCTAGTCCTCATTCCCAAGAGGAAGGGTGGAGGACCAGCGGAGCCATCATCGAATCGGCCACTCAATATGTTGGACAACATCGGGAAGATGTATGGACGCATGATTCCAAACCGGGCGGAGGAAGAGTATGAGCGTAGCGGAGGGATGTCCCCAATGCAGTTTGGCTCCCGTGAGGGGCGCAGTGCAATTCACGGAATAGAAAGCGTACAAGACAGAGTCCACAGAGCGCATGCGATGGCTCCCCAACCAGGAGGATGATTTTGTGATAATATGCTTGGATGTGTAGAATGCCTTCAACACGGCAAGCTGAGAACGTATCCATAGTTCCATCGATGGAAGAGTCCCCCCTCACCTGCTCGCAGTCATCAGAGATGAACTGCGTGACAGAGTCCTCGTATGTGACACCGATGAGGGAAAGGTTGAGCTGGAACTATCTGCAGCAATAGCTCAAGGATCCGTGTCAGGGCCGTTCGAGTGGAACACGCAATACGATGAGTCCTGAACATGAGCATCCCAGATGGGTCGAAACTTACCGTCTTCGTGCACAATGCGGCATTAGTTGTGGTCGCCAAAACCGCGTGGAAGTGGAGTGAATAACCTATGGAGCTCTTTACCGCATTGGTCAGTGGTTCCCTCAAAACGGACTAGAGCTTGCCGAGCAGAAGTGCGAAGCGATGCTAGTCACTAAGAGGAGGAGTTCCAAAACTCCCGTGTTTTTCATCAACGGGTACGGGATACCACTCAAGAGGGAACCCAAGCACCTTGGGATTTGGTCTGATGACCAATGGAGCTACAAGGCACAAATCGGGGAAGCAGCGCTGAAGGCGGACAAGGTCGATGGCGCCCTTCCACGGCTCATGCCAAACATTGGCGGCCCCAAGTCAAACACGAAAGCCTTACTCAGAATCGTGACCTATCCCATTACGCTGTAGGGTGCACCAATTTGGGGATAGGTAGCTAGAGGGTCCGTAATTGATGGAAAACTAGGTTCAGTCCAGCAGCGTTTCGCGCTACAGACGATCAGCGCTCACTGCACGGTGTCTGACCACGCAGCCTATGTGCTTGCGGGTACACCAGCTATTCGCCCGCTGATAGCCGAGAGAGTGCGGGTATGGAAACGCCAAGGAACCCTCAAGAGCGATCAAGTCGTGCTCAACTCCACTCGCAAGGCCCTCATACGAGACATCGAGAGGGAGGAGACCGTCGAAGAGTAGCAGAAAGAGTGGGAGAGCACAACGCGAGAGAAGTGGACGCGGAAATTGATCCCTAAAGGTCGATTGATCGAACTCATGGAGAGCTGGATTACTGGCTGACGCAGGCACTGAGCGGGCATGGCTGCTTCGGATAGTACCTGGAGCGGTTTCAGGAGAGGGAATCCCTGGTTTGTCAGATGTGTGAGGCACACTGGGCAATGCAGAGCACGCACTCTTCCAGTGCGTAAACACAGCTGTAGAGAGAGCGGAGCTCGGGGATCGGCTTGGGGTTCAGATCACCGATAAGATCCTAGTGCCGTTCATGCCCCGCAGCAAAGAGACGTGGGATGAGTACGCCACCTACATCAAGACGGTGATCACCCGAAAAGAAGAGCAAGAACATTGCAGGGCTGAGAGCAGAAGGTTCTAGCTCCCAGGGCACACAGGCACTGGATTCATGCTCATCCAATTCACCGGGTAAGCAAAATGAAAACGCTCATGGTCTGCCAGGGGGAGATCCAACAGGGATATCTTGTCATGACATTTTTCCTCATAATCCACTAGAAGGGGGAAAAGAAGAAGGATAAATAGCCCTCATTCGTATGGAGGTAGAATGTGAAAAGTACAAATAAATTCCAAGTGAATAAAGTTGAGGGAGCCAGTCATTGTCTCCCTATTTTCGTATATACAGTAGAACTTGTAAAGTTGGACACTTCCTATGTTGGACACCTCCTTAAGTTGTACGCTTTTCATCGGAGCCGAAAAAAATTACATTTGTTCAAATGAGAATTGTTCCTTGTATGTTGGACACTCTATATGTTGGACATCTCGCTAAGTTGTACCCCTCACTGGGAACCCAGAAATGGTATTCCAGTGCATGAAGACCTTCAAAGTTGGACATTTCAAATTATATGACATATACTTGGACGTCCACCAGCTCACGTTATCAGAGTGAGTCTGTATTGCCTACTGACCATTTCATAATGTGTTGTACACACATTCATGGTCTTAGAAACGTGAATAACCACGCTCGTAGTTAGTTGTCCCTAAAATGATCATTTCGAAATGCTTCAGGGAAGCAGTCTTCTAGAATTTGCAGAATGACACCTTTCTAGAAGATTCTATAAGAGAATGTTGAAGAACAAACGACATGGTTAATAGTGGAATTGTGCAACTTTCTTTACAGATATTTGATCATGATATCTAGAATCCCTGAATATTACTCAGCTATCTATTGATTTTCCAATAAATCAGTGTACATATCACGAATATTTTGATTCAAATATTGGATATTTGAGATGACAAACGGTTAAGTGGCGACATAATTGGGAGTTGCATTATCCAACTTTTTGGAACAGATATTCGAAGAATATAACTCCAATCCTAAAGTATGAGTCATTTATCAATTCATCAGTGAATGAGTGTTTATATCATGGATATTGAGATATATTTATTGAGTGACTTGACTTCACGATGAGTCGACTTCTTGGCATGTCCGTGTATGCTGGATACCCCGTTATGTTGGACACTTTTCTCCGGAACCAAACTGACCAACTTAGACAGGTTCTACTGTACATTACAATTAAGTCTCTATCACATCCAGTGGAGAATTTGGTCAAGGCCGTATTCAGTCTTATATCTTGTCACAAATATGATACGTCATGTACACATTTTCCAGTAATCCACAGTATTACACGGTAATACATACACTACAGGTCAAAAGTCTGAGGACACCTGGGAATCAAGGTGATGATTTTCAGAGTTCGATATCTCAGAACCTATCGGTCGTAGAGAGCTCTGCGTGGTCGCATTTTGTAGCTTATATCAAGAACTTCCAAGTCTTCCTTCAGTATTTTCCGTTCCGCGTATTATACCGGAGACACACGATTCAGAAAAATGACTCTTTCCGCGATTTTCCAGGCGAGGTACGAACGCCTGACGATTTTGGCGAGACTGTTGGATCGCTATGAGACCGATGACATCTTCAAGCCCATCGAAAAACCTTAGAAATCCGTTCTCGAACGTCTTTCTAAGTTGTTCTGGCATTGAGATACGAAAGATTGTTCGCGGGTATTTTTCTCTTAGAAAATTACACGGTTAATCCAAAAATGATGAGGAAAAGCCCAGTCCAAGATCGGTAGCCTTCATTTTCGATGGCTATCTCGATGTTGAGTTGAACTTTGCAGAAATGAGGGTCAGCTGCCCCAAAATAGGGAGTTTCTCATCATTTTTGGATTATCGAGGGAGTTTTCGAGAGAAGAACTCCCTCACTAAATCACTTGGACCTCGGGACCAGAACCACTTCGAGAAACGTTCAGAAACAGATTTTGGAGATTTCCTCATGGGCTTGAAGATGTCATTGTTCTCATAGCGATCTGAGAATCTCTCCAAAATTGGCAGGCGTTCGTACCTTGCTTGAAAGATTGCGAAAAAGTCATTTTTCTGACTCGTATGGCTCTGGTATAATATGCGGGATGGGAAATACAGAGAATAGACTTGATAGTGCTTGATATAAGCTATATGATGCGACTACACAGAGCTCTCTATGACCAATAGGTTCTGAGATATCTAATTCTGGAAATCATCAGCTTGATTTCCAGGTGTCCTCAGACTTCTGACCGGTAGTGTAATAATACATAGGGATCACAATAATACAAGTGGACTAGAAATATAAATTAGATAATTCATGAAATTTCTTGAAGAGGAGATTACTGGGGTCTCTTTGTAGCTTTTGTGGGATGATTGGGAGATCTTGGGAATCAAACTTGAGCAGATGGAGTTCTAATGAAAACTTGAATGACGGTAGTGGCGGCGAGTGCCGTGGAAGAAGAGGAAGAGAGTCCAGAATCTGGCACACAGGTGTTGGAATGAGTGCTGAGGTGACTTGAGTTGGACTCTGGGGATCGTTGATTCTCTAGCATCACCCCGCCTTGTGAGACGGCGCTGATTCTCAATGAATATTGCAGTCAGGTGATGGGGCTTTTTCATTTTCATAACTCTGTACATGAGTACGCGAGTCTGAGCGTAACCAGTTCAGACTTCCTCTTTACGGGGTCATGTGCCCCCTCCTATTGGCTTCAAAAATATATCTCACACACGAATTTTGCAGCTTTTGCAGTCGTGTCCGTTCTTTGTCTGGAGCGTCAAGACATACCACAGAACGATAATCTAGGTGGGGAAGAGCGAGAGTCTCGACCAGCCTCCGGCGGAGTATCTCGGTGGTACACGCCCTGATACACGCCCTGGTGAACTGCAGACCATAAAGGGCTCTATTGAATTTTTTGGTAACTTGATCGATCTGCGGTGTCCAAATAAGTTTGCTGTCTAATGTCATACCGAGACTCACAACTGTTCCGCTGAATGGGATGACTACTCAACCTTGCGTCCCAATGCCAGCAAGATCCATATTCCTTAGATCTTTCACGTTGTCTCTCGATCCAAAGGAGATGGCCTTAGTCTTACCAGCATTAAGGTCACTGGCCAGAGGCCTGAGCTCATTAACAATATTGACCGACAAGGCGCTTTTCATCCATACGAAATCCTTAGACCAAGCTTGCCAACATTATCAGGGCTGCCAACTCGACGAGGCAAATGGCCCTAGGTGAGTGTAAAAGCCCCTAGACTTGTTTAGATTGTTTCTATATATTCATTTATGGGCTGGTGGATGGGTGCATGGGTGGATGTGTGTTTGTGTGTGTGTGTGTGTGTGTGTGTGTGTGTGTGTGTGTGTGTGTGTGTGTGTGTGTGTGTGTGTGTGTGTGTGTGTGTGTGTGTGCGAGTTCGTAGATCCTCTTTTGTGAGGCAGTCTGATACACGTACACTTACCAGACGAATATGATGAATATATCCACATTTTACGGCGGGCTGTCACCGGCTCGAGGATATGGGTCATTCTCCATAAGCGCGTCATTTTGGACTTCTATATTCTGAAGAAAAAAACGGTTCTTAAAACTGGCTTGGTGGGTAGGATATCTCCCATTTTTGCTATTGATGAACGTAAGATGTTTTGGCCACCCAAATCTGAACGCACAGCAACGTGAAATGAATTTCTGTGTATTGGTGAGTCACGGAGTTTACAGCACTGACACGAAGTTTACACAAATAACGTGGAGACGCTTCTCATGGGAAGAGGGGACGAATATACTACCTTGCTTGAAGTTTTGGTGTCTGAATGTGATTATTCAAACTGAAAGGTTGAGAAGTATCTATCATGGGAGCGTGCACCTCGTTCAGTTTGAGCCGCAGATATAGATCAGTGCGTGACTCTCGAAATTTGAGCACGAAGTGGCTAAACTCGGCACAACAGCATGATTCTGGCCTTAAATGATAGGTGGCACATTCAATGATCAATATTTATGACAATCATTGTTTAAAAATTGCAGTGCGATATGGAGAAATAGCAAATGCGTGCATTTTTTGCCTTTTCGCGGTTTTCTGGTTACAAGTCAGGAAATATTGATTTTTCGAGAAAATGTATGGAGTAATTTTTCGTGAATCTTTTAAGATCTACGAATGTTTTTCCCACGAGTTTTCCAAACAATCCCATACTTCAAGACTTGTAGTGAAAAAACCGAAAAGGACGTTAAAGGATGCACGTGTTATTATCCATTTTCGTCACGCACCAAATTTCAAACAATAATTCTCATTAATATTGATCATTGAATACGCCACTCATCATTTTAGCGCAGGACTTCGCTGTTGTAGCGAGTTTAGCTACTTTCTCAAACCAGAAACGTTTTACAAGCTATGGGTGTCTCGTATTGAAATATCGTGCCACCACGTTGCGAGCCACACTCATCATTGGATACAACAGACAGTATAGACGAAGACCGTCTGATCATTTGCTGGAATCGTTTCATCCGCCATACACCCTATTCAATGTCCCTAGTACACACAAATCACATGCGAAGGATGATTCACTCAGGGCCATACCTAGGCGTACTCCTGGACACTTATATTACATTCGAGTGGTATAATATTTCCCCAATAATACGCATAGATGCAATGGGATCCTCGGATACAGACACAACAGCATGCATCAAATCTCACGTGCATTAGCACACCTATACAAGCCTACTTCATCAACAGAATGCAGAATAGTATATTATGATGCAAGGGCGAAAACCGTTGCACCCAAGTATCATAGTATGTTTTTTGATCTTCTGTGAGCAAATGAAAAGCAACAAACAGTGTGCAAATGACTCATTTGCGCACAGACGATCAAAAAAAGTATCACTAGATGGCCGAATGTGTTAGAACCAGGGCCACGGTGCAGTGCGGGAAGAGCATTTGGAGCGAGATTTGGAGTAGTAGGAAGTATGGGACACGGAGTTCACAAGACACCGAGTCCACATTTCTGCTTTGCGTGCTTTTTTGGCGATTCTACTCACTCTAAAGCTAAACGCACTTATTTGGTATATAGTGTGATTGCGCTTGATATATCCCAACAGTTTTGGAGTGTTCAAACTACAAGAGGGAGAAGATAATTGTACCACGGAGTTTACAAAGCAAAAGGGTACGCTCTGAAATTCGTCGATCAACACTCAATAACGAGCGATCCTGCAAATATTTCGGTTCCTGAACTCTACTTACCGCTAACTGAGTGTATTATCATCAATTAACACGGTGCCAGGGGCGCGAAGATGTGAAAATATCGACTGAACTTCGCAATTTATCAAAAACCACGAAATCTTGTGAGAAATCGATTACATCACCATTTCGAGTCCCACTGAACGCCCCCGCATTGACTGAGTATATGATGAGCGTGGGAACATTATTCACTTTGGCATTATGATTTATGAGTAAGGAATTTGAAATTTTTGATATCGTTTTATGATCACTGTGTTACTATTCTGATCATGACGACTAGTTATTCATTGAATTTTGAACAGTCATTTGACTGTGAATTATGTTTGAGGAGTCATGCGAATAGAGTTCCTGCTAGAGGTAATTCGAGAGGTACTTCTGCTTTGTTCGATCGAACTGTCTAGATGGCAAGAAAATGAATCTGTCTTCCAGATTCGTCATTTAGTTTGATGAAAATCGTGTGAGGAGCTGATCTCTTACGGAAAGACTGTATAAAAATTCTCCGAAGATCTCTATATGATGCATCTGTATGCAGAGGCAATATTTTGTATCATTAGAAATATTGATGTTTTCGTGAGTTGAGCGACAAAAAGAGTTCCAAGTTTCGTATCCTGAAAGCAACTCATTCTGTCTGGATGGGGATCGATTGCCATATGTACTAATAAAGGGCACAGTTGCTCACATCATTCATACAATCTCATCAGTCCATCGACTTGCTAGGGCCGGATTACGGACAAGCGCACAAGCAACCGAGCGCACTTGGACGCACGACGCGAGCCCAAGGGCAAAGAACGAGCGAGCGAACCCCCAGTCTAGCTCCCCCATGTGAAAAGTATAGGGGCCGGTAAGTGGGGGTACTCGTGATCCACGCTTGTGCTCACGTCGTGCGCTTGTTCGTGATCCGGCCCGTGGACTATACCTTGGAAAAATCATCTTGTGCAAATGGTCATATTGTGATTATCGAAACGCGACAGGCCGAGTGTGGATCCGACCTCGTCTCCACAAGACGTCGTGACACGATTGCATACACGATCGTACGCATGATCGTGTACCCGATCGTATACACGATCGCATGCTCGATCGTTGTCACGATCGTGTAGCCGATCATATTCATGATCGTACGCACAACCTCGCGTGACAGGCCGAGTGCCGATCCGATCTCATTGCCACGAGACGTCGTGTCACGATCGCATACGCAATCGTACGCACGATCGCATGCTCGATCGCATGCTAGATCGTTGTCACGATGGTGAGCACGATCGTGTGGCCGAACATATGCACGATCGTACTCACGATCTCTCGTGGCAGGCCGAGTGTCGATCCAACCTCGTCACCACGAGACGTCGTGTCACGATCGCATACACGATCGTGTGGCCGATTGTACGCACGATCTCGCACGGCAGGCGGAGTGCCTTTCCGACCTCGTCACCACGAGACGTCGCGTCACGATCGCGTACATGATCGTACGCACGATTGCTATCACGATCGTGTACCCGACCGTATACCCGATCGCATGCTCGATCGTTGTTACGATGGTAAGCACGATCGTGTGGCCGAACGTATGCACCATCGTACGCGGTATCTCACGTGGCAGGCCGAGTGTCGATCCGACCTCGTCGCCACGAGACGTCGTGTCACGATCGCATACACAATCGTACGCACGATCGTGTACCCGATCGTATACACGATAGCATGATCGATCGTTATCACGATCGTGGCACGATCGTCACCGAAACTAAAGAGCACGAGAGTATGTCAAAATTTCCAGTAGGGCTACAGAATCGGTACGGGATCATCACTGGTCGACAAGCGGTAAAGGTTCTAATCGACAAATGCACGGTATGTCTCAGATTCTCCGCTAAAATGTTTACCCAATTGATGGGAGATCTGCCCAAGAATCGAGTCACTTCAGCTTACCCCTTTGAACATTCGGGAGTGGACTTCGCCGGTCCATTCAAAATACGGTTGGTGAAAGCTAAAGGGAAAGGAACCATGAAAGCCTACTCTTGTATTTTTGTATGTCTTGGTACAAGAGCTACGCACTTGGAGGCTGTGGAAGACCTCACTTCGGAAGTATTCCTCGCAGCTTTCAAACAATTCACTGCAAGGCGAGGACACTGTCCGAGATAGAGAATGACAATGCGCTCAACTTTCTCGGTGCTGATATGGAACTTCGTCAACGCTTTGACCAGGTATTTCAGGAGTTCAGGGACCTTGCTGAAGATCTGACAAATCTAGGAACGGAATGGAGATTCAATCCACCTTCGGCGCCGCACTTCGGGGGAATATGGGAGGCTGCTGTCAAATCCACCAAGCATCACTTCAAGAGGATAGTTGGTGACGATATCCTCACTTTTGTGGAAGGTTCTACTTTGCTATGTCAGATTGAAGCTTGCCTGAATTCAAGACCAATAACTCCTCTCCGAGATGACCCTTCTGAATTTGCTGTGCTTACCCTAGCGCATTCCTTGATACAGAGACCTTCGTTCATTATTTCAGAGCCTTCGGTCCCTAAAGGACCAATCCCTGTCAATGAGCGTTGGAGATGGATTACTCAATTGGTCCAGGAATTTTGGAAGTCTTGTCAAAGGATTATCTCCAAGCTGTACAAGAACGACATAAATGGTCCAGGCCTTCAAGAGCTTTCCGGATGAAGGGCGTAGTATTGCTTAGACAGGACTGTCACTCTCCAGCACTCTGGCCTATGGCTGTTGTCACTCAAAGATTCCCTGGTGCTGATGGAAGGATCCGGGTGGTCGAAGTTCGCACAGCCAACTCCACATTCGTTTGACCAATAGTCAAACTCGTGCTGTTTGTTCCGGATCACTCGTCGAAGGAAGATAGTGATGAGGATTGATTCCTCTTGATGAACACTTAGTGATATGAAATTGAATAAAGATGTGGGGCTCAGTGTCGTGAGCATGAAATCATTGGGTTCTTCAATTCGAGTCTTCCGCAGTAGTATCAGTGACTTGTCCGTACACAAGCACACGGTTAGTGGCTTGTGATCGTGCGATCACAATATGGACATAGAATCAATTGCGTGGTTGCCAAGGACGTTCATATCCTAAAGGAATGAATTCGCCCACTTTTGGGACCAGATCCCGGGTGACCGGAACTTAATTTATTTCCGGTAGTTTCCGGTATATTATTTCCGGTATTATTCCTGTACTTATATTATTTCCGGTAGTTCAGTAGATTTTTTCTGTACATACGATTCTCATTGGTTTATTGGCCCTTGTCAGTCCAAAGGTTTTCTTGCTTTGATCAATTTAATCATCGTCAAAATAACCGGTCGATTCATTATGATTTTTTTCTTTGAATTCTAGAGCAAAGATAGCTCTTGAGCCCATTGCTTTTTATTCGTAATTTCGATTTTGGCCGTGTCACCCTTGAGTTGTATTCCTTTCGAGTCGATTCATTGAATTATATTGTAAAATTGAACTACTTGAGTCATCGATTTTCGAAGTGTAACAAATCGAGGTGAGCGGTATGTCCAGTTGCATATCTATCTATCTCATACTATTTGAATTTTGGCGCGCTACCGCCATTTTGCGCTCGCGCTGAAGCTCCTCGATGTCGCGTTTGTGGCCTTTCGCGGCTCTCGCCAGTTCTCGTCCATCGCTCGTCCGCACCACCTCGCCATTTATCATGTAGCTATAGGCAATAAATTAGTAGGTTGTTTTTTCACTTCATAATGTGTTTGAGTGAAAATTATCCAAACCACCACTATCCGCGATAGACAACCCTCATATGATATTTGACCGCGGATACGCGAAGCAAGCAGTTGATATGGTTCCACGTAATCAAAGCCTGATCGTTTGGAGGGTCGAGAGGGTGTCACGCGTTCCCGAGGCAAAGCAGCCATCATTTGGTATGGGCGTGGAGCTCTGTATATGAGGCAACCTACATGAATTGATCAAACTTTTCACTTCGCTTCTACCACGAAGAATCCAAAACATCGGTCTGATGAGAAATAAGGTTAAGTGTATTCCACCATGTTGTCGGACTCGATGGGAGTGCTTGATCAATAGTGATGAGGAGGCCGATTGAGCTGGCAAGATAGAAGGATATTTCTCATCATCACTCATCTCTGCATTTCTCAACCCACCATCTACGCTAATGAGTCCATCTCTCAAAATTGGACTGACGAGGGGAGCGCCAACCTTGTGGGTCCTAAATCTTGACAAAACTTCGGGAATCTTCTTATTTAGTGAGAAATGGGGGTACCCAAAAGGGTTTCGTCCAATGGCGTTTCTATCCTAAGATACAGCCATGGAGGTCAGCATTGTCAGTATATGGGCCATTTCGGAGCATTTCAGCCAGAGCCGTCACCAGGGGGGTCTGGAAAAAATCCAAGAGAATTTTTCCTGTTAGAACCATGTTTAAATAGTACGAAAAAATTTTTTTGTAATTCTTTCGAAGCCCTCCATGGGCCTGAGGGCCCATAAAGGATTCATTCGAGGCCCCTTCTTAGCCTATTTTGGAGAAATCATAGCTCCGACTCAACTCAATATTTTTGGATGGACTTGGGCGTATTTTCTTTCTGAAGACTGGTACTTTCAAGGAAAAAATGGCCAAGAGCGATAATTGAGCCTAGCAACTTCTAGGAGCTATTTGCTGAGAGCACATTTTAGCGATATTTGGGCCTCCTCCAAAGTAATCTAGCTTCCTATTTATATAATCAGCTTATATACTCTCAGTGAATAGACTGCAATCTCATATCGTAGATGACGAGAATATCGAACATCAGACACTTCATCCCAAACAACATTTTCGATCTCATCTGGATCGCCAAATCTATTTTCGACGAACGAATCCTTCGAATCTCTTCATCGAGAAAAAGCGAAGTAAAGCTGTCCATGAGAGAAAAACGGACGTTTCATATATATACCAACGTCATCTCAATTTTGACCTTGAGACTTATTAATCTTCATTGTGGATGCCCGAACCCCGGGGAACTGTTTCTTGTGGACTATAAATGCCAGGGAGAACTTAATGTTGCTCAGTGTTATCCCAGATATGGAAACTATTCCCCCCATATTCTCGCCAATTCTAATTTTCACTTTAATATTATGCTTGTACAATTTCCTTATCTTCAAGCGAGTACCATCACACAAACCCTCTGCCACGCTCATTTTCCTAGTCTGTTGATTCGGAATCCGAGCGTGTGATGTTTGACAATCGCATCAGCTTTCAAATCAAGTCTATGTGGAGGTAAGCCATGGAGATTCTGATTGGCTCACCACCAATCTCGGAGTTCCACGGAGGTTCGTCCTCGGTCCACTCTTGTTCAGCCTTTACGTGACATTCCGTCAAGCACATATTTTATGCGGACGATCTGCAGATTCATCTCCATATTGAAAAGGATCAGTTGCTGGAGGGAGTAGCTCGCGGTGCAACTTATTGCTAGACCAGCGTAATACCTCGCGTTGCTCGGCTTGTAAGAGTTCCCGAGAGGCGTATTAGTTTTTCAGAGTGCTCGTCCAAATTAAATGAGGAATTGTTTCTTCAAGCGATGGTTTCTCACGTGGTTTTGAAATCACGGAGAACATAGAAAATACCATCACTTAACTATAAGTCTCGAATTCAGGCAAGCTTCAATCTGACATAGCAAAGTAGAGGCTTCAACAAAAGTAAGAATATGGTCACCAACTATCCTTTTAAAGTGATGCTTGGTGGATTTAACAACAGCCTGCCATATTCCCCCGAAGTGCGGCGCCGGAGGTGGATTGAATCTCCATTCCGTTTCTAAATTTGTCAGATCTACAGCAAGGTCCTTGAACCCCTGAGATGCCTGGTCAAAGCGTTGATGAAGTTCCGCATTAGCACCAGTAAAATTGAGGGCGTTGTCACTCTCTAGTCTCGAACAGTGTTCTCGCCTTGCAGTGAATCGTTTGGAAGCAGCGAGGAATGCTACCGAAGTGAGGTCTTCCACAGCTTCCAAGTGCGTAGCTCTTGTACCAAGACATACAAAAATACAGAAGTAGGCTTTCATGGTCCCTTTCCCTTTAGCTTTCACCAACCGTATTTCGAATGAATCGGCTAAGTCCACTCCCGAATGATCGTGACTCACGACTTCTCGTGGCGACGAGGTTGGATCTACAATCGGGCTGCCACGTAAGATCCCGCGTACGATCGTGCATTCGTTCGGCCACACGATCGTGCTCACAATCGTAACAACGATCGAGCATGCGATCGGGTATACGATCGGGTACACAGTCGTGATAGCGATCGTGCGTACGATCGTGTACGCGATCGTGACACGACGTCTCGTGGCGACGAGGTCAGATCGACACTCGGCCTGGCATGCGAGATCGTGACACGACGCTCAGTAGGGTCAAGAAGTTCTTGGATAATTTGCCTTTACGTGAATTTGCAACCAATCGACATATGCGCAGACGCAGGAGGTTGTCCTCATTCATCCGAAAGTCTTCTGTTTGCGCATATGTCGATTGGATGCAAATTCACGTAATGGCGAATTATTATTCAAGAACTTCTTGGCCCCACTGTGCGACGTCTCGTGGCGACGAGGTCGGATCGACACTCGGCCTGCCGCGCGAGATTCCACGTACGATCGTGCATACATTGATGCTCTTCTCAGGCCTGTTCCACGGTGCATAGAGTCTGGAATATCGCTCCTCAAAGTGAGGCTGAATGTGCGTTCACCGTTTACGAATCCATGAGCGGTAGTGTATATAATCATATACATTCCTCGTGATATTTTCTCCTGATTCTTGGAATATCTATCCCATTAATTTGATGTGATTTTCTGATCTGAACGAGCAAGTTTTGTTGTTATTTTTCGGAATGATTGATATTTTTCGAGTTGTGGGGCATTTTAGCAAGGAAATTCAGATTTTTGACCCGAAAAAATGTATCTAGTCGCGAAGGATTCGACGCATCAGTCTGTACAATTTTTTGGGTGTACATTCCGTGATTTCGAACGAAATATCGTATGGATTCGGTGTTCCGACAACGTGGGGGTGCAAAACGAAAAATGAATATGGTCAAAAGATTCGTTTTTCGGAAAATCGAGTAGGCCATCGTTTCTAAATCGGGAAAATACGAATAAATATGAATCTCCAGCCCCCCCCCCCGTGATTTTTCAGGCCCGATCTCAGGATCAGGGGTGCACCTTTCCTTGAAGGAGATTGTTCTGACTGAACAATTGAATTGAACTGGAGGGATCAGTTACCCATAGCAGTCTCTGGGATTTCTACGTGGGTGTGGAGGAGTAACACCCCTTGTCGCAGAGTAACTCTGTTTGATGGTTCCCCCCCCCCCCATCTCTTCCTCCTTCCGACTCACAGAGATCGATTTGGACCAAAATTTATGCATGGGTAATTCGTTGATTCTCACCATCCAAGAAATCGTTCAAGTCATATTCCAGAGGATCTGAATTAGCACCCACCGCTTCGAATATGAGTTGAGTATTCGGCGCTACCTGTCCTACTCGGAATCACATTACGACAATCCTGAACATCCCAGATCATCATGTTCCATCAAAAATTCAGGAACAATACTTCTACGTACTCATGATTGAAGATAGCCTCTTCATGGCTGGCTCGAGTCTCAACACGATGTTATTCATGATTACAGATTCCAGCTTATGATCGCATTGGAAGCATTCTGCGTGGGAGCCCATCATCGAGTACTAAAAGAGAAAGTTGCAAGCACGACTCTCTGAACCTGCCAATCCCTGACTCACATTCAGTCGGTGGCGTTCTAGTACATATGCCTCACGTGAGTTCGTCCCCCCCCCTCTCTCTCTCTCTTTCTTTCTTTTTCATGGTGGTTAGAAGACAAAATCTGCCTCAAGATCCTTCGGATCCGTCCCTAGACACCGGACTGGTTCAGCTCACGCGGACTACGCATAGCCCTCGCAGGCCATACCAGGCGGGACACGGGTTTGGGTGGCCTTGATGCCTGATACCTAAGGCATCGAGCAATCACGAAGGAGATCCACCTGCATCTACCATCTCAGCCCGGAACTGCGTGAGCATTACTTCAGGATGAGCGGCATGTCTCGCGCTCGATTGCGAGCGTTCCTCTTCTCCATCTTCCCTCTTCGGCCACTTGTCGGCATATTCTATCTCCATTCTTCATTGTTCCCTCTCCTTCTTCTTTCTTCTCTCTTCTTTCTTTTTTCTTCCCTCTTCAGTGCATCATATTCCTCCTGGAATCATTTGGACCTCTTCTGTTCTCTCTCCCTCTCTTTCTTTTTCTTTCCTTAGGTGGTTGTAGGGGGAATACGCTGCGACGTAGCAATAGAGAGGTTCCGGACGGACGATTACACCTGGCCGATACTTCTCAAAGCTCCCGGGCTGGATTCCGCATCGATGCAGCCATCCGTACCAGATGAACCCTCTCTCCCTTCCCCTTTCGCGCTGGCCATCGGACAAGGGCGAGATCCACCAACTTACCAATCCGGCCCCGGCACCGCGTGAGCATTACTTCAGGACCGGCGGCGTCTCGCGATCAGGATCGAGCGTCTCTCTTTTCACGACTCGCAGGTATTGTTTCTCCTTCCTCGATCTTCTTCAATCCCTTCATTCTTCTTCCTTCTTTCTTCGATCTTCGATCCTCTCTCTCCTCTCTTCTCTCTTCTTCCTTCCCTCCTCAGTCATCATATTCCTCCTGGAACCATTTGGACCTCTTCTGTTTCTCTCTCTCTCTCTCTCTCTGGCTCGCGGTGAGTAGATCAACACGCACTCTAAATCGCTCTTCAATCTTATGAGGAATTGACCGTGGAAACTTTGCCCGAGAGGGATTCTTCTTGCAGTTTGGGGCTCTCCTGCAGGCTCTTGCACTTTTGGAGCATAAACTGCACGGCTTCTCACCAAATTGAGCCTGGGAGATCATCCAAAACTGCATCAGCTGTGTGGCTCGACGTTTGGCGTCCATTTTGGAAGTATTGTATCCCGACCAGGACATGATTACCATTGGTGTCGTCTGCTTGTAGCCAATCGACGAAAAGTGATGGATCGTATTCTTGCTGGCTCATGCAACAGTATATGAGTGCACACAGTACGGCTTTCAATCGAGCCACAGAATAACGATCCTCACTACACTGCGAATTTCAACGCAAGTGCTGATGCATTCGTGACACCTAATTTTGGCGGTGCCTGTGATATGAGGCGAGCCCTGTTGTAGATGAGCCGACGGCATCCGTGCTCAGTGCAGTTTCATTGCTGATCGTATGCTGATGCAGCTGATCATCCCAAGTCGGCTGTGAGTGTTTGGTGTCAGTGTGAGTTTGATCAACATTGTGCATTGTTTTCAGTGCAAATTTTTGTTAGGTTAGAGTGGCGTACTCATGTACATGTCAGTTGACACAAAATTCTGCGTGTGTATGTGCGACGTGTGTTTGGTCACAGCAGAACCATCTGTTGATAATTTATAGAGTTGTAATTGTTCACGTACAGAGGTCAAATCGAAATCTGACTTACCTTTCAAGTTAACCATTGTTAGTTTAGTAGGTCTCCGACAGATGTCGTGGGACGTATGCTCTGTCGTAAATATTGAATTACTGGCAGAACGTATTAATTTGCATGTTTTGAGTTTTTGATTGAAATTTGTTCGGGTCTTATTGCCGATTTTCTACATCCATGTTTACGTGTAAGAAGTGCAATCGCAGAATTGTCTCAAAAAAAGTTACATGTCGTGATTGTGAAAATCATTTTCATCTTGGCTGTGCTTCATTGTACATCGTAAACAAGCCAGCTGATTTTTGTTGTGTGCGGCCATTCAGAGGCATTCTTCATCCTTACAAAGACACTGCCGCAACTGCGTTCAGTTCTCGCGATAGAATATTCAATCAGTATAGAAATTTGGAAAGTAGTCTTGAGCAAGTAAACGAAAGTGGCTTGAATTTGTCTCTGCGTGAGAAATTGTCCGAAATGGCGAATTTACCGGAGGATTGGGATAAATTGACGACTTCTCAACAACTCGCTGCTCTGTATAGTAATGTGAATACCAAGTCCGACCAACTTGATAAACGTCTGAGTGACCTGACTGTTCAAGTTAATGAATTCAATGCCACTTTGAGTCAGCACCATGAAAGACTGAGCACACTTGAAGATGAAAATGTGTATTCGCGTAATGAATTAGACCAGCTCAAAGAATTGCGTTCGAGAGGTACACCTAGTACTGAAATGAAAATTGTTGGCATACCACGTTCATGTACAGTTCCCTCGATCACCTTAACTCGTGCAATATTTAAGAAGCTCAAGATTGAATCAATTTTTGCTGACATCCTTGAAGTTCGGGAATTGAAAGCTAAAAATGACAATTTGAGTGCAAGCCAGCCCCAATCTTCAAATCAACGCGATGATACTTTTGCTTATATTGTCAAACTTGAATCTGAAGCAGTGCGTGATCATGTACTAAAGGTAAAACGGGAATTTGGCGATTTGCTGTTTGGCGATTTTATGCCTTCAGATAATGATAGTGAATCCAAGTGTAAAGTGAATGTTGAGAATGTTGAGCGCAAAGGTGCTAAGACCCCGCATCTGTCACTGCGCGTTGCACAGATCAATGTCAGCTCTCTGAAAGAACATTCCTATGAAATTTCTGCATTTTTGCATGGCCACGACATCGATGTATTGGCATTGTCAGAAACGTGGTTAACACCAAAGTACCCCGATGAGCTTTTTGCGATACCGAATTATCTTCTTATTCGTAATGACCGCGGTCTTCGCTCGTCTACTGGCAAGCGGGAATTCGTTCAAGGTGGAGGTGTTGCTGTTTACGTACGTGACGGCCTCAACTGTAGTGTTCTTGAGTCATCAAACATTCTTGGTATCAGGGCAAATCTCACGAAGTATGCGGTTTGGCCGAACAGGCCTATTTTCACGTTGTCAGAACAACAGTCGCGTTATTTCCGCCGCTCGCATTAGATCATTTTGAAGATCTACTCATATTTAATAGTTCTGCATCATTCAGAAGTCTAAAAATTGCTATAGAAAGGTACTGGGAGACGCTTCTTCGTGACAAAATCACAATTTTCGACCGAACAGGGCCATAGTTCTCTCACGCCTTAGCTCGCCACAGGCGGGGCGGTTCACCGATCGGTCTGAAAATTGGATATGTGATGGATTATAATACATAGAAACATATAATTTTCGCCCGAGGCTGTGCCTATCAATGCGTCGGAGTGCCGATGATTCGTTGGAGCGAACTCCGATTCTACATTTTCTCCTGTATCGCTCTTCTAATGGATGCAGCACTCGGGGCGGTGAATATTTCGTATCTGTAGAAACGACATATTATTCTACATCCAAAAACCTACAAATCTAGCCCAAGAACGATAGTGTGCTCGATTCCGCACGACGATGCGGCTTGAAATGAGAAAAGTTATTTTCGCGTAAATGGGGTCAAAAAAATCGTTTTTCGTGTAGCACACGAAAATTTCGATTCCGTTGGGATGGAAACCACGTGTAAACTGATATTTGTACCTCAAGAAATGCCTATGAGAATCGCCCCTACTACAGCCTTATATCGGTCGCGATGCGAGGCTTGTGAGGATCGACAAATGACGAAAATGAGCGTTTCGACGGTTGAGGCACATCTACATTTTGTACCACAGACCTTCAGAAAACACTGTAAACCATTGAACTCATCTCTCTTCTTCTATTCCAACACCAAGGATGCCATGTATTCACATACACACGAGCCAATTAGAATTACGAAAATATGAGGGTCCCACGCAAATACATGGGAAAAACTTCTACACCCTCACAAATCCACGGCGGGGCTCCAAAATGATTTACGCAAGTATTTCATCATTGTTTGAGCATTACTTGGACCAAACAAAAGTTTATCGGAGATGTGCTGCCATTCTGGAAATTCTCGAAATTTCAAAGTCGGAACCGCATAGTTCCTGAGATTTGCCCATCAATGAGACAGAGTACATTATTCTAGATGTTAGAACGCGGGAGAATCGTAATGTGCTGTTCGCTTCTATTCATCGCCGACCGAAAGGGAACGTATTGACCCAATTTTTTGCTACTTTTCAGAAGCTTCCCCACTCCCATGCTAATGTTATTCTAGCAGGTGACCTAAATTCAGATTTGCTTTCGAGTGATTATTACTCCTTGCACTTACTTGACTTAATCTATGAGAATTCTTTGCATTGCGTTCCGTTCGAGTCTACCCACCACTTGAAAAGTAGTGTCACCTGGATCGACGTCATTCTAACTGATTCTGATGAAAAAGTGATCAGTCAAGTTAAGTCCAGCGCTCCGTTCATGAATGGTCACGATTATCTCATCATCGATCACAAATTCCCCTCAATAGCTAGAAGATCCATCACCATCACGTCTACAGACTTCCGTAATTTTCGATCCAGATAGTTTTAGTGTAATGCTAGAAACTGCTATTGATACGCAGACACATGTCGCTGTGCAATTGTGTGAACGTTCATGAATCGTTAAGAAAATTTCGGGAACTGGCAATCAATTTGCTTGATCAGATGGCTCCTATTCCAACGCGCTGTATCCGTGAGCGTGTACCCATGATCTCATAGAACAAGGCAAGGCTCGAGATCGTGAATACAAGCAAGCGAAGAGATCTGGTAACCCAAGTCTATGGGCTGAATATAAAATACTTCGACGGCAATTGAAATATAAGAGGAGAGAGGCTAAAGATGAATACTGCATGAAGGCTCTGTCAGAAGCATCTGGCAAAGCAGGGTTCTGGGGGGTACTGCGGAAACTAGGTTTTGCTAAGAACACTAATCAGTCTCCGTTAGACTATTTCTCGGCCAGTGAGCTCAATGACTTCTATTCTCAAATGTCAAGTCAGCACTCAAACTGTTCTGAAAGTACCCTACAGTCTATCATTGCCACTGTTAATAGTCATGATTATCCTGAATTTACATTGAAACCTGTTGACGGCGACCAAGTATACGAGTCGGTGCGTAGTTGTTTACCCAAATCGAAGGGTCAGAGTAATGACGGTATGTCCTTTCAATATTTCCGTTCAGTTCTCACTTCATTGATACCACTTTTTGTTAATTTGTTCAATTGTTCAATTAAAACCAGTAAGTATCCGGAAATGTGGAAGAAATCCCTCGTGATTCCCTTGAGTAAGGTTTCATGTCCGCGATCGCCTTCAGACACTAGACCTATATCAAATCTGCCTCATTTTGCTAAAGTTTTTGACACCCTGATAACCAATCAGATGATAGATCACCTTGAATGCAACAAAATTCTATCCCCATTCCAGTCCGGATTTCGTTCAAATTACAGTACGCAAACTGCATTACTCAAAGTCTCTGAGGATATTCGACTAGGTATTGAAATGGGATTAGTAACTCTCGAAGTACTTTTTGATTTCAAAACAGCATTTAGTAGTGTGAGCCATGAGCAACTTTTGCTGAGAATGAAGGAAATGAATTTCTCGGACGAGACCCTGGTTTGGTTCCATTCCTATCTGAGTGGCAGACAGCAAGCAGTAGTTGACAAGGATGGCGTAGAGGCTAAATTCGAACCCAGCTCATCGGGTTTTCCTCAAGGTTCGAATCCGGGACCAATTATTTTCCTGATTTTCATCAACCCTATCTTACGAGTACTGAAATATTGCAAGGGTATGCTCTTCGCTGATGATCTCCAAATTTACATCCAAGGCAAGCCTAGTGAACTACCAGCGATGATTGAAAAGCTCAATGAGGATTGTGGGAGTATTGCGCAGTGGGCTGCTGATAACAAATTGCTCTCAAACATTCCAAAGACAGTAGCAACGCTCTTTGCATCTGTTCAGTATCACATGAGAATTGATGTACAAACATTGCAACCTATCATCGTTGATGGCCAGATAATTCCACTGCGTGAATCAATTAAGAACTTAGGAGTGATTTTTTCAAAAGATCTTTCTTGGAATGCTCACGTGGCCAGTATTTGCTCAAAAGTTCATGGAGTTTTGCATAAACTGCGATATCGTGGAAACTTTTTGTCGACCGATGTGAAGAAAATGCTCGTTAACGCGCTCATAATGCCTCACTTTGACTACGCTTGTCTAGTGTACTATGATTTATCTGGTTACTTAGAAACAAAATTGCAGTGACTTCTCAATACTTGCGTCCGATTCATCTTCCATTGCCGCCGTGACGTGGCCATAAAATCCTACTATGAGCGCCTGCATTGGATGCCCTTGGCGGGTAGACGAGATTACTTCCTATGTGTGCAGGCACATAAAATCTTCACTAACGCAATCCCAGAGTACTTGCACGAACTTTTCAAGCCCCTAGACGATGCGGTCCGACGATTGCAAAGAGCCAACTCGACACGAATTCACGTTCCTGTCACACGCACTATGGCATACGAAAAAGCCTTTTCTTTACAGGCGATGGCAATGTGGGAGTCCATCCCTGTTGCAATTTGCTTGATTACGCCTATTGAAGCGTTCAAGAATGCCATCAGTTCATTTTTCCATGAGAAGGAAGTTCATGAATATGTTACGCGTTGATCTCGACTTTAATTCGTAAAATGTATGTTAAATGTAGTGCTGCTTTAAATTTTAGTTCGTCTGTTAGACTGTAAATTTATCCTTATTTAATTATGATACTAGCGATACTGCCTTGCTCGCTAACGCTCGCTCGGCTTCACTTTATTTGGTGAAATCAATAGTTTTGCGACATAAAATTGATTTCTATTATGTTCTGCAACTATTAAAACTATCAGTTGATGGAAAATTTTTGACTATGATAATAATGAAAGTTCCGAGTTTTCTTTAAAAATTTTTCGATATTATGAAGATACTTTTTTTAGTAGTTTTTTGACTAAAATTTCTAGTTGTTCTTCAGTTAAGGTGGCTGCAGTACTTTTTGATAAAACGTTTGTTTTAAGCGCAAATGGGCATGAACTATACTTAATTTTAACATCAGACATATTAAACCATTTGCGAATATATGGAGTCAACCACTAAAATCGTGAGCAAATTGACTTCAAAAATTGTTTTTGACTCACACGTAACCTTATGGGTCAGATGCGTTAAGATGAGCTCACGCGGTAACTATTCGTATGACTTTTGTTTTGACTGAGGAAACGGATCCTTAGCCATTTCCTAAAAATTGATACCAGGAAATCCATGGGTGAATCATTATAATTTCTAAAGAATGAAAGTGAAAGTAAAAAAGTAGCGTTGCAGCCAATGCTTGCGATGTGAGTAAGTATAGAGGAGAGTGGGGCAAAATTGGACGGATTTTGCAGTGGGGCTATCTGACGATACTTGGGACTAGGCGCGCTATGGGACTTTGAAGTTCAACTATTGAATAGATTGTAAGAAGATTTTTAGACCCCTAGGTCTCAGCGTTCATACTTTTTCTTTAAATTGGAAAAAAAAATCTGTCCAAATTCATCCCGAACTGGGGGGCTCTTTTGACAAGTTTTGGGGGCAAATTTGGACAGCCTTTCAAAATTGAGGTATACGGCATTATTCCCTACCTATTAAAATCGCATTTGCCCATCAAAACACGTGGTAATAACTCAAAATCAATAGAGAAACCCCCTGAGACTTTTACATCCTCCCATAGCCCGAGCAAGCCAGCCGTTTTTGTGTTATTCTTCAGCATTATTGAGATAGGCGCTTCACTGGTGTAATATCGTCTTCAGCAATCAGTAATCGACTCGTAGCTTCTAAGAGTCGACTTTTCTTCCTTTTTTTCATACTGGAGGTATTCATACTCGCCCCTACGTCAACGATCTCCTTGATAGTGTGGAACATTCAGGGCAATGTCACCGAATGCGAGAGTGAAAATGCGAAAATCGAGGGCTATGTTGGAACACGTTGAAAGCGACTTCTGACTCCTGAGACGGCCATGGGACATCGTAACTTCATTTCCTCACCCATTTTCAATAAACTAACTCATCTCCAACCTCCCACGCTTGGAAAGATTCGCACAGATGCACACGCGCCTCGAGACGCGCAATTATCCTCGATAAACATGCACAGGCAATCGGTCGACCGATTTTAGATGGGATTTAGCATTGTCCAATTTTGCCCCCACCAATTCGTCCAAAAATGCCCTTAGGTATTTTTTTCGCAGAATTGTGATCATTTGGGCTCAAGTGTACCGATTTTGGCCCACGACGGCTCAAAATCTTCGTTATGTAGTATAGTTTTTGACCCCTAAACGGCGATTAAGCTCGTCCACTGAAGTTCTCAATCAATGTCAATTCAATCAACTCAATTCAATTTCAATCAATTATCTCAACAAAATATTATGAAAAGAAATTTTTGTGGGAAAAAAAGGAAAAAAATGATGAGATAACTCAAAGATAACCAAAAGATAAAAAGATGACCGAAAGATAACGTTTAGATAAGAAGATAATCTAAAGATACTTTCAAGATAGTCTTAGATGATAAAATAGTTGAAGATATACAGTAAGTATTCAGATACACGCGTCAACATTCATCATAAAAGTCACTAGAGGGAGCTAAAGGTATATATACAAAGTTGAAGCGTGGAGAAAGGTCAGTCTGTTCCGACCCATCGAAGGGTGAAGCCGATGCCGCTCCTGGTGATCAAGAAGTACTCCAAGAGCCAACCCCCAGGAGCTATGAGGTCAATCGAGATATCACGAAGGAATTAAACGTAAGTAATTATTTATAAAACATTTCAAAAACAGATATTCAAACAAATAATCTAAATAGTATATACCATTTATCCATCCCTATCTATCTATATTGATTTATTTATCATATTTCTGAATAACAATGTAACTTTCATTTGGATTGATTTCAGCATATACCCATAGACATAGAAGGAGTAGACTGCGGGTCCCGTATACCGGCCGTGGTCATCGAGGCCTCCAATGAGAGCGAGAGAGACACAACATAGGGTTCGTGTGTTAAAAGGCCTGTGTCTTAGAGCATGTTGTCTCTCTCGCTCTCACGCAAAGTCCTATCCCTCGATGACCACAGCCGGTATACGGGACCCGCAGTCTACTCCTTCTATGTCTATGCATATACCATAATGTACATCCTGCATCCTGCCAACTGTAATGAGAGGATGGAAAAGAAGAATGCAACCTCTAAAACTATCAAGAAACATATTGGGAAGCAGTTCTGGTAAGTTATCTTTAGAATTTTTTAAATATTTAATGAACATTAGTATACTTGATTTTGTTAGAACATTAACAAAATCGCATTAATTGTTCTAATAAATGCTTTACCACTCACCCCCCCCCCCTCTTTCATAATTTCATCAGATAAATTTACACATAAATACACACACGCAATCCCTCACATGTATATATATATATATACACGTTTTCACACAAATTCCAATTATCTTATGGTAGAGGAATAATCTGCAATATTACAATTTCCATTCCACAGCGCCATTAAGGACGAATGGAAATGTATCCCGTTAGTCCATGGGATAACTAACTCGGCGAGAAATCAAGAAGCAGAATTGAGATGCCATCATTGTGGATTAAAGGATGGATTCCAGGTGATTTAAAATAATTAAAAAACATTCAATTTAGGTAATAACATATTTATTTTTATACTGTTTCTATAAAATTATGAAATTTACTATAAATTGTAAAATAAGAATATGTATACTGGATGACTTAATAAAATTCAACAGAGACGGGGCATTTGCCCGTCTCTCCCCTCTCGTCTCCTTTCATTTCATAGGTTTAATTAGAATAAGTTTTACAAAATTTACAATGACTTAACAACAACGATATAATCATTTTCGAATTGTGGTTCGACATAATTCAAATTAATTACATTTCAATTCCGACGATTTTAATTAATTGCAAAATCATGGATAATTTCAAATCACGACCACGACGATAGGACAGAAATTTCAAGAATGAGTAAATTTAACTTGAGAATTTTCGCCAATGAAAAAACGACGTGACTCCAACATACGAAGAATCCAATACTTGACTATCGCCTGCGGTAGGGTGCCTCACAAAAGTGCTGAGGTAATGTCAAGGATTCGGTGTTCTTATTAGCTGACTGACGGATCCCATCAAAGAATTTCCGCCCAATTGACTCCTTACATATCTGAGTCATTCTACACAGAACCCTTGAAGGTCCCCTGTTAGTAAATGACTCATCCATAGATTTGTACATTCTCTTGGAATCGTAAAATTCTGGGCTACGAACGCACATACTCTGACTGCATTATCCATCGAGCAATAATTGAACAAAATAGAAAAAAAATTCTCCTGATAATAACTTTTAGAAGATTTTGCAATCAATTAAAATCGTCATTAGAGATCAAAGTTTTCCTGTTTTTTTCAATACACTCACCAGAATGGAATAAGAGTAATCATAAACTTTTTAGTAACTATTGTTGCAAAATGGATTTTACACTAAAGAACACTAACAGTATTCATACAACACCATTGATGATTCAAAACAAACAAAAAATCACATCAATCATAATTAAAACACTTCAATTCACACTGATGAGAACGTTGCGGTGACTCGCCTAGGCCATGGCTCAAGAGTGATTAACTCCGCTGAGAGCGACCGAAGCGAAAAATCCAATACAAATTCATCGACACCACACTCATCACATATATAGACTTTAATGCAATCAACTGATCACACATAGCACTATTGAAACACTCACTTTACATTGATGAGAACGTTGCGGTGACTCGCCTAGGCCATGGCTCAAGAGTGATTAACTGCGCTGAGAGCGACCGAAGCGAAAAATCCAATACAAACTCTTCAACACCACACTCATCACATGAATGGGCTTTGATGCAATCAACTAATCACACATAGCACTATTGAAACACTCACTTCACACTGATGATAACGTTGCGGTATCTCGCCTAGGCCATGGCTCAAGAGTTATCAAGTCCGCTGAGAGCGACCGAAGCGAAAAATCCAATACTGATTCATCAACACTTTACACACAACATGATAAGACACTCAAATCAATATAACAAAATATCTAACAATTTCCATATTGCAACAATAGAAGTTTTAATCAAATGCAATAATAAAATCGTTTCAAATGATTATCAAATCTTTCAATAAGTATTCAATACATAGTTGAAAAGATATTCAATATTCAACTAATTCCATAGTAAAATCACTCGATTATTTCAGAAAAAATTATATATATCGAACCATCTAATGAATTCCAAAAGAGACGAACATTTGTGCATCTCATCCCTTCCATATCCTTTCATCTCATAGGTTTGATTAAGATAAGTTCTATAGAATTTCAATATGATTTAAAAACGTTGATAAGATACTTTTCATTGCGGTTCAATCAAATTCAAATCATTTCTGTTTCAACTCCGACGATTTCAATTAATTGCAAAATCATAAATAATTTCAAATCACGACCACGACGATAGGACAGAAATCTCAAGAATGAGTAAATTTAACTTTGGAATTTTTGCCAATAATAAATCGACGTGACTCCAACATACGAAGAATCCAATACTTGACTATCGCCTGCGGTAGGGTGCCTCACAAAAGTGCTGAGGTAATGTCAAGGATTCGGTGTTCTTATTAGCTGACTGACGGATCCCATCAAAGAATTTCCGCCCAATTGAATCCCTACATATCTGAGTCATTCTACACAGAACCCTTGAAGGTCCCCTGTTAGTAAATGACTCATCCATAGATTTGTACATTCTCTTGGAATCGTGAAATTCTGGGCTACGAACGCACATACTCTGACTGCATTATCCATCGAGCAATAATTGAACAAAATAGAAAAAAGATTCTCCTGATAATGACTTTTAGAAGATTTTGCAATCAATTAAAATCGTCATTATAGATCAAAGTTTTCCTTTTTCTCAATACACTCATTAAAATAGAATAACAAATGATAATAAACTTTTTAGTAACTATTGTTGCCAAATGGAATTTACACTGAAGAACACTAACAGTCCCTCATACAACACCATTGGTGATTTAGAACACACAAGAAAACACATCATCACAATTGAGACACTTCAATCTACATTGATGAGAACGTTGCGGTGACTCGCCTAGGCCATGGCTGAAGAGTGTTCAACTCCGCTGAGAGAGACCGAAGCGAAGAATCCAATACAAACTCATCAACACTACACTCATCACATATGTAGGCCTTCATACAATCAACTGATCACATAAAGCACTATTGAAACACTAACTTTACACTGATGATAACGTTGCGGTAACTCGCCTAGGCCATGGCTCAAGAGTTATATTAACTCCGCTGAGAGCGACCGAAGCGAAAAATCCAAAACTAATTCATCAACACTCCACACACAACATGATAAGACACTCAAATCAATATAACAAACAATCTAACAATTTCCATATTGCAACAATAGAAATTTATTTATTCAAATTCATCAATAAAATCTTTCTAAATAATTATCAAATCTTCTAAGGAGTACCCAATGCATAGTTGAAAAAATATTCAATAATCAACTTTTTTAAAGGTAAATCACTCAAGTGTTTCAGAAAATTCATGTAAATTAAATAACGATTGAGTGATACCATCTCTAAAAAATTACACAGTACATAAAAAATCAATTACTCCAATTTAATACACCAAAAAAATGAAAATGTATAAAAAAATCACTCGAAAAAGTAAAAACAACCGAAAAAAGTAGAAATAATCAAAAAACGACTCAATAACTTAAGAATAATCATAAGATAATCAAAAGATAAAAAGATGATCAAAAGATAACAATAAGATAAAAAGATAACTTCAAGATGATCATAGATGATCTTAGATGATCTCAGATGATCTTAGATGATCTTAGATAATCTTAGATGATCTCAGATGATCCTAGATGATCTTAGATAATAAGTACTTAGACACTCGCGACACATAAGGTCTATTGTCGCTCTCACAATACCAACTCATATTTTTTCCCGTCAAGTTGGCAACCCTGCTTACAATTTTACGTTGGCAGCCCTGCTCGGGGGGATCCGGACGGACGGGATTTTGCCCGCGGCTTAATTATTGTAATTTCATGTACGAAAAATTGAATTCAAAGTTCATCGAACATGTTTGTTCCAATTGCCATACGGTTCTCGTGACCGTGGCATAATAGATCTATTAATCAATCAATCAATCTCTCTCTTCCGACCTGCGCCTCAACGCTGGGGAGACCAAGGCAATCTTTTTTAGTTCCGAGGGGAACGTTGAAGATTTGCGGCGCATGAACTTACCAGGGGTTGAGATACAGAACGGAGTTTTTGTCCCATTCAGTGACTTTGTCGTGAGTCTAGGTAATACACTTGACAACGAACTGACGTGGGAACCGCACATTGATCAATTAACTGAGAAAGTCAACAGAGCTCTCTACGGTTTGCGGTTTTTCAGGGCATGTATCACCAGACCACTCCGATTTCGCATAGTCGAGTCCTTGAATTCATTGTGATATCATTCTTTATTGTTCATGAGTATAATTTTCTACCCTTATAGTTCCTCCTATAGGTTAGTACTTCTTTTTGTATTTTTACACTTATGTAAATATTATGTTTTGCTATTGTGCAAATGAAAAGGTATCAATCAATCAATCATCTACATTACTGCACGGTCTTGTATCTTGACGCCACGGATGAAGAGCGGCAACGGATGAAACGACTGAGCAATTCATATGTGAGATACAATTCAGATCTTAGGGAAGACGAGCACATCACCTCGTTTAGGGAGCGTCTAGGTTGGCTACGTACTGATTCGCGGAGAATGTACTTCGCAGCACTTTTAATGCATCTTGGAGAACCTGGCTACCTAGCTGCGATGTTTACCAGGTACCAATCCGAACGCCCCGCACGTGGTGATCTAGAAGAGCGAGTACTCAAACTCCCCAATATGAGACTTGAGTATGGAAGAAGATCATTCCAAGTTCAATGTGTTCATCTGTGGAACTTCCTCCCTCCGGGCTTCCGGAAACTGAGGAAAATATCGTTACTTGAAGAGGCTTTGAAAGATTTCTTATTGATATAGTTTCCTCAGAGGATTGATGTGGAGGTGAAGCACTATTTCAATCTGTGATGAGTTGGGCTCTACTTTGTACTAATATATTCCTATATGTGACCTCCTGTCACCCGACTGATGAAACATGTTTGTGACATGACTAAGAGCCTTTATCTCTCTCTCATTACGAAATTTGTACTTGGAATAATCAGTAATTTTTCCGCCCTGACTTATCACAAATTGTTATACTTACAAGGGGAACCCACAAAGTGCGGGTCACAAAATCTCACCGAACTTTTTTCACAGTCTCGTACCACCTAGAATACGAAGAATCCAGAGTAACTCCGTCAGATGGGCCTTCTGTTCGGAGTTACAAGCAAGAATGTTATTATTGTCAGTATATGAGAGGTCCTACAGAACTTTTGACATTAGGCGTACTGCACGCTATCTCTGAACCTTCAGAAGATTATCAAAGTGTCGGAGTTGATTTGAATAGGTTCGAAGGCCTCGGAATGTGTACTCTATTTGCTGTTCAGTCAAAAGAATCTGTTTATCCACAGCACGTCCCGCAACCCTCATTTTTTGGGTATCACTTAGCGTACTCGCGCCGTTTCTTGATTTCTTCAGCCTGCTGCAAAAATAACATTGCTCGAAAAATTCTGCCAAAATTCAGTGACATTTTAGGCACCCTGTATATTGAGAGAAGAT
The DNA here is from genome assembly GCA_029851415.1 of Eretmocerus hayati. Taxonomy (NCBI): domain Eukaryota; kingdom Metazoa; phylum Arthropoda; class Insecta; order Hymenoptera; family Aphelinidae; genus Eretmocerus; species Eretmocerus hayati. The sequence goes on from CM056744.1 coordinate 50,395,471, forward strand.
TGGTTTCAGACGCGTGCCTTCAACGTGGCGTTCATAAACAAACGTCGAAGTCGCGTAACCGTGTTTTCACGAAAAGTTGAGAGCTCCCGTACGGAGCTTATAAAAAAAATAACATTTGCGATAGTTACATGATCGAAACGGATTTCAATAGCTTGAAACAACACCAATAATATCCCGTTTGGTTTGGGTGCGTGCGACCAATTGCGTTTAAATGATAGCATCAAGAAGATGGGTCAGTTCATGCGCCCACTCGACTCAAAATGGTCAAATTTCCACGGCAAGAGGGGGAGAAGGGGGGCACGCTCCTGGAATGTTGTGCCCATTTTTCTCCACCTATTTTTGAACAATATCCCATAGTTCTCATGTCCTGATATGGAATGTTATTTGAGTGAGAAGCATTACAAGAATTGTATCGAAGGGGTCGATGTGATCGAGCCCGTCTCAGCACTTCTATGAGGTTGCAATCGCTCATATCATCTTGGAAACAGATTAATCACAACAGAGAACCCATTCTACCTTCAAATGCCACCATAGACTTTATTCAAAAATTTTACGGTCAATTGAAGAATTACGGACGAGGCGCCAGATCTTGAGCAGAAGGAATTTCAGAGCTCAGGCTTGTCGTACAAGCTTATCAAACATAGACACAGCATTACGCTGTAGATGTGTATGTTTGTACTCATCGGTAAACATTGTAGAGAATTTTGGACGACTGTGTACGGCAGGGGGGGGGGGCTTGTAGTTATTCGCGCAACTAGTTGTTTCCTGATTCTGAGCTCTACTATCAATATCGGTTTCGGGCATTTGACGACATTTCTGTGCAAATCGACTATTATAACCGTCTTGAAAGGATTTTAAAATTAGATACATGGAAAATAGCTTGCGTGGTGCTAGATCGTCGATTGTGACAGGATATTCAATATTATTGATTCATGGAGAATAGTGAAAACAATGCTCGAGTCAAGAGGGAAAAATCGAGACTTAAACGAGAGGAGCAAGAGGAGCAACTGGAGAAGAAAAAAGAAAAAAATAGCATTTGCCATATCTGCTTAAAATATGGAGCTCTACCTCGTGATTATCACTACTCTCGCCATCAGCACCACCAATATACTGTCGATCGAAAAACACTCTGGGACCTTAGTATTCATTCATATATATATGAGTGATTCTGGAGCAAGCTGGACAAAACCGTCACCAGGGGGGTCTGGGAAAAATCTGCAAAATTTTTTTTCCATTAGTACTATGTTGAAATAGTACGAAAAAAATTTTTTCAGATTTTTTCGGCCCCCCCTGTGGGCCCCAGGGCCCATGAAAGGGCCATTTTAGGCCCTTTTTTAGCCTATTCTAGGAAAATCATAGCTCCGACGCAATTCAATATTTTTCAACGTACTTGGGCGCATTTTTCTCGTCAAGACTAGTACTTTTGAAAAAAAAATTGTCCAAGGCCACTCAGTGAGCCTGACGACTTCTGCCACCTATTTATTGAGAGCAAATTTTAGCGATTTTTGGGCTTGCTTCAAAGTGATGTAGCTCCCACTAGACATGTGATAATCGATTTTTACAAGTAGTCATTTTGAAGGTCTTGAAAATACCTACAATTTGCCTACTTGTAAAAGTCAATTATCGCACTTTTTGTTGGAGCTACAGTCGATACAAGTTGAGCTGTTTACGAAAAAGTCGAAAATTCAGGACTCGATTCCAAAAATATATCTTAATTTTTTTTCACCAAACTTGTGCGAGAATGTTCTTTCAGACATCTACTTTTAGTAAAAAAAATTTGGCGGAGGTTATTTTTTTAAATTTTTTTTTGCCGAGCGTTACAAAATGACGCATTTCGTGGTTTTAGCAAAAACAGCATCTTTGACCACGGTCACATATGCTCCCATCTGGACTGATGTGCACCAATCTGTGTGAAAGTACTCCCCAAAGTACCCCCAAGTACGTGTAAGAAGTTGCGGGGACGAGCCTCCACCCAGGAGCGAGCTGTAGGTTCTATTTACCGTGTCAAAAATAGGCATTATTTTGGCTATTCGAGCGTAAGCGACTGAGAGCATGATTTTACTCGTTCTGGCTCACAAATGAGATAATGGGGTAGAATGAGGATCCAAACATACTTTCCCGACTCAAAATGACCATCTAAACACAATTCCGAGGTCAGTTTAGCTCTAGAATGTCGTCTAGTGCCTCAACGGTGTCAGAACCCGTCGACAGAATCTAAGTTCTTGAGGGGCAGAGGGACGACTATTTAGAGCAAAACTGACCTCGGAATTGTGTTTAGATGGTCATTTTGAGTCGGGAAAGTATGTTTGGATCCTCATTCTACCCCATTATCTCATTTGTGAGCCAGAACGAGTAAAATCATGCTCTCAGTCGCTTACGCTCGAATAGCCAAAATAATGCCTATTTTTGACACGGTAAATAGAACCTACAGCTCGCTCCTGGGTGGAGGCTCGTCCCCGCAACTTCTTACACGTACTTGGGGGTACTTTGGGGAGTACTTTCACCCAGATTGGTGCACATCAGTCCAGATGGGAGCATATGTGACCGTGGTCAAAGATGCTGTTTTTGCTAAAACCACGAAATGCGTCATTTTGTAACGCTCGGCAAAAAAAATTAAAAAAAATAACCTCCGCCAAATTTTTTTTACTAAAAGTAGATGTCTGAAAGAACATTTTCGCACAAGTTTGGTGAAAAAAAATTAAGATATATTTTTGGAATCGAGTCCTGAATTTTCGACTTTTTCGTAAATAGCTCAACTTGTATCGACTGTAGCTCCAACAAAAAGTGCGATAATTGACTTTTACAAGTAGGCAAATTGTAGGTATTTTCAAGACCTTCAAAATGACTACTTGTAAAAATCGATTATCACATGTCTAGTGGGAGCTACATCACTTTGAAGCAAGCCCAAAAATCGCTAAAATTTGCTCTCAATAAATAGGTGGCAGAAGTCGTCAGGCTCACTGAGTGGCCTTGGACAATTTTTTTTTCAAAAGTACTAGTCTTGACGAGAAAAATGCGCCCAAGTACGTTGAAAAATATTGAATTGCGTCGGAGCTATGATTTTCCTAGAATAGGCTAAAAAAGGGCCTAAAATGGCCCTTTCATGGGCCCTGGGGCCCACAGGGGGGGCCGAAAAAATCTGAAAAAATTTTTTGCGTACTATTTCAACATAGTACTAATGGAAAAAAAATTTTGCAGATTTTTCCCAGACCCCCCTGGTGACGGTTTTGTCCAGCTTGCTCCAGAATCACTCATATAGATATTATCATGATCCCGAATCATACAAAGACGCGTTGAAATGATTCTAGTTTCCAGAACCATTTTCCTTAAATACCCCTCGTGGTGTAATAACGAGCTGGCGAGGCAGAAGAATCGTTGCTCTTCAGTCAGGATTACTCAAAAATCTGACCGATAACCACATCTAGCAGTGCGCGAATGATCCGATGGGTTTACATTCGACTGAGAGTATCTAAAAGTCCTTTGGACGTCTGTGAACGTTTCTGGTTGGTACAGAAATAACATTCCCCCAAATTAGTGGGCACGCACTTTTCCACTCCTTTTTGAGGTTCTAGTTACCACTCAAATTGATTCCAGACGCGTGCCATGAAAAAAAAAATTTCATTCTGCAGTAACCCAAATGTCAAAAGTTCTGTAGAACCTCTCATACATGACTTTTTAATACGGGCCTATATAGGCAATGCTAATGTCATAGGCTGTAACTTCGGACAAAGGACCAATTTGAAGGAGTTACTCTGGATTCTTTATATTCTAGTTGGTACAAGACAGTGAAAGAAGGCTGGTGAGCTTTGGTCACCGGCACTTCGTGGGCCCCCCTTGTAAGTGTCCTTGACCAAATCAGTAAATCACTGAAATTATTATTATTATGAGTATATATATCAGGGTTTGCCAAATAACGCTAGTTTCGTTATGGTGCGTTATCAACGAAACTCTCTGATATCTGTTATGATATTCGTTGTTTCGCTAAATAATCGGTAGAATTTCGTTATGTTATTCGTTGCGTTACTAGAATAACGTTAAAATCATAATGAATTGAATTTTGTTTCGTTATGTGTTTTGGTATTATTAACGAAACGTATAACGAAATTCATGTGAATAACGTTATTCGAAACTAACGAAACTGATAACGAAATTGAGTAACGTAATTTCCAAGACATTTGGTTAATGTTTTTCGTTACGATAACATAACGAAATTCTTTTCCTAATTACTGCCGCTCACAAATTCTGAGTGAACGCAATATCACCCTCTCTGAAAATGACGGTATCTCGGATTCTATACGTCGTGGGAAAATTTTGAAAAAAGTATCTCCGGATAGTTGGTTGTACCCACCAACCTAGTCTATCTCTGGCGCATTAGGAATTAGTCATATCCGATCTTCTCTATTCAAGGCCCTCGTGGGGCAAAACTTCGTCCTGATCACTTGGCGTAAGGAAAAAAACGAAACAAAATACAATTTCCATCTCGTTACGTTACTCGCAGAAGTAACGTAACGAAATTAATTATAATGTGAATAACGTTACTCGAATACCGTAACAAAACTCCAATACTTGAATTTCGTTTCGTTATTAATAACGTTATTCACATATAACGTTATTCACGTAAAAGTCGAGTTTCGTTACTATAGAATAACGTTATTAATAACAAAACAAAATCCAAGGATTGGCGAGTATCGTTACGTTATTGTATTATGTTAGTGACATTACGTTACGGTATTTGGTTATGTTATCCTAACGTAACGAGATCACCTCTTAGTTTCGTTTTTTGTCACGATAACGTAACATAAAGAAATCGATAACGCAATTTCGTTATGTTACTTGTCAAACCTTGATATATATGAGTCATTTCGGAGTATTTCGGCCAGAGGCGTCACCAGAGGGGTCTGGGGAAAATCCCAAAAGATTTTTTTCCATCAATACTATGTTTGAAAGGTACAAAAAAATTTTTTTGGGATTCTTCCGAAGCTCTCCACGGGCCCTAGGGCCCATAGAAGGTCCATTTTAGGCCCTTTTTTGGCCTATCCCTGGAAAATCATAGTTCCGGCTAGACTCAATCTTTTCTCACGTACTTGGATGCATTTTCTTTGTTAAGACTAGTACTTTTGAAAAAAAAATAGTTCGGAATCAATCATGCAGCCTAGTAACTTCTAGGAGCTATTTGCTGAGAGCAGATTTCAGCGATTGTTGGGCCTGCTCCAAAGCGATCTAGCACCTACTAGACATGTGATAATCTACTTCTGCAGGTGATCATTTTGGAGGTCTTGAAAAAACCTACAATTCGACCACGTGCAGAAGTCGATTATCGTACTTTCCATAGGAGCTATAGCCAATACAAGTTGAGCAGTTTTGTAAAAACGCCAAACTTTGGGATCAATTTAAAAAAATCGTTTCTCTTCTTCCGACCCCAAACCTGTTCGAATATGTTCTTTGATACCATCACTATCAATAAAAACAATAATCTGGGTGGGCCATTCAATTTTCGATTTTATTCAGCCAATTTAAAACACCCTCTTTTGACTTTTTGTTTGAAATGCCAACACGGGCATGGCTCGAATATGCTTCCATCTGAGTTATTGTGCAACAACCTGGGTGGAATTACTCCCCAAAGTACCCCCAAATATGTGTTAGGACTTCCGGAGGCGAGCCTCAAGCCAGAAGTGAGCTGGAGGTTCAATCCATCAGGTCCAAAATGGGTATTATTTCGTCTCATTTCGGGCAAGCGAGCGAGGGCTCGATTCCCCGTGTTTCTGCTCTCAAACAAAACGAGTGGCTAGAATGGGGATTCAACCATGTTTTTCCGACTCAAAATGACCATCTGAACATGATCCCAGGGTCAATTCGTGCCTAGGATATCATCCAATCCTCAAACGGCGTTAAACTCCGTAATAACGGGTTTTGTGCCTCTACTGCAAGATGACGGTGATTTAGGGCTAAATTGACCCCGGCATCGTGTTTAGATGGTCATTTTAATTCGGAAAAACATGTTTGGATCCCTATTCTAGCCTTTCGTCTCGTTGGTTGGCAGAAACACGGGGAATCGAGTCCTCGCTCGCGTGCCCGAAATTAGACGAAGTAAACCCCATTTTCAACTCGTGAAATAGGACAGCCTGCTCGCATTTAGCTCAAGGCACGCCTCCGGAAGATTTCACACATATCTGGGGGTACATTGGGGAGTAATCCCACAGAGATGGGTACGCATTAGTTCAGACGGAAGCATATGCGAGCCATTCCTTTGAGGCCATTTTGAGCAAAAAGTCAAAGAAGGGTGTTTCTAATTGGCTGAATGAAATCGAGAATTGAATGGCCTACCAAGATTATTGGTCTAATTGATAGAATTGGTGTCGAAAAACATATTCGCACAGGTTTGGGGTCGAAAGAAAAGAACGATTTTTTTGAAATTGAGCCCAAAGTTTGGCGTTGTTAGAAATTTGCTCAACTTGTATCGGCTATGGCTCCCATAAAGAGTACGATAATCGACTTCTGCAGGTAGTCAAATTGTAGGTTTTTTTAAGACCTTGAAAATGACTACCTGCAGAAGTCGATTATCATATGTCTAGTAGGTGCTAGATCGCTTTAAAGCAGGCCCAAAAATCGCTGAAATCTGCTCTCAGCAAATAGCTCCTAGAAGTTACTAGGCTGCATGATTGATTCCGAACTATTTTTAGTTACAAAAGTACTAGTCTTAACAAAGAAAATGCATCCAAGTACGTGAGAAAAGATTGAGTCTAGCCGGAACTATGATTTTCCAGGGATAGCCCAAAAAAGGTCCTGAAATACACCTTCTGTGGGCCCTAGGGCCCGTGGAGGGCTTCGGAGAAATCCCAAAAAATTTTTTTTGTACCTTTTAAACATAGTATTGATGGGAAATAATTTCTTGGGATTTCTCCCAGACCCCCCTGATGACGCCTCTGGCCGAAATGCTCCGAAATGACTCATATACATTATTTTCTATACACGATATTATATTTTTAACGGGCATATGTAATCGTATGTAATCAGATTTTTTGTCTGCGGACCAATAAAGGACATCTCCTTATTTCCTCCAATTGGAATATAAGGAGGAATGTGCTGATAGGATATCCCTAATGGATCTCCCACCAGCAGACCATAAGCGCTTCTATCTCGCTTACCCGGTAACCCGCATGAGCATGAATCCTACGCCCGTGTGCCCTGGGGGCTAAAACCTTCTGCTCTTAGCCCTACGATGTTGGCAAGCTATTATTGCAGAAATGGGGGCAGCTCACCACTATCTAACCAACTCACCCCGGAACTGCGTTAGCATGACTTCGGGCGGGAGGCGTATCGCGCGCCATTGGGCGTTCCTCTTTGGTGTGTTTTGAACGAATTTGCACTGTTTTGCGAGGGTTCTGGCACCGATAACTGCTGTAACATCTCTCAAAGTCCTCTAGGTGTATCCACGTACTTCTAGGTCGAGGGGAATGATAGATGAATGATGTAGAAAGGTGTCCTAGGTGGGTCTAACGTGACATATTCGCGATAAGCCCTCAAAAATCCATGTCTTTGAACGAATTTGCACTGTTTTGCGAGGCTTCTTGCACCAAAAACTGCTGTAACATCTCTCAAAGTCCTCTACGTGTATCCACGTACTTCTAAGATGAGGGAAACGATAGAAGTATGGTGTAGAAAAGTATACAAGTTGAACATTTGGTCTCGTCGATCTTGAAGGACGGTGGGGAACTAAATAAATTCCTAAAATTTCATGATGGAAATTTTATTGCAACGTTTCGTCCACTAGGTTTTGTGGACCTCATCAGGCTTTAGGTTTCTGTTTCGACATATGTATAAAAATAGAAAATATGAAAATTTTTTACAAATGATGGATGTATGAATATTCAAGATGCGCAACTTACGTTATTCTTTAGATCGTCATGATATTTTGGACGATCTTGTAATAGAGCACAGACATAACGTCTAGCTCCTGTCAATACAAGTAAACAGAGTGAGTCATCGGTCTCATTTTCCACTCATATTTATATTAGCGCGATCGCAGTGTACAGTAGGTGACATATATATGAAAAGTAGTGCATGTGGGAGAGAGAAAGAGAGCGGGGGGTCAACGAGCTTTGTCAGCCGTTGCCCACAACGGGTTATATATTTGACTGAGATTTTGAATATCGTCTTTTCTATTGATGCAATTCTCATCGAATTTTATATGGATCATTTCAGAAATCAACCGTTTTTTCCAACTTTTCTCTGTGTCTAAAATTTTGGTTTGATCCCAATGGAAATCGTGTTTATCATTTAGTCTGTGAACAGAAACTACGGACTTTTTATCTTTGTTTGTAATATGATCTTCAATGCGTGTACCTAGTTGTCTTTTTGTCTCTCCCACATACGTTGCTGGGCAATCTTTACACTGAAATTCATAAACAACACCAGTTTTGCTAAATTTATCTAGTTGGTCCTTACCTAATTTTGCTATTGAGCTTAATGTCTTGGAAACTTTTGGAAGAGTGTGAATATCGTTATGTTTGAACAGAGCATTACATTTTTCGAATAAGCATTCGTGGTATGGAATACAAATTTTGTTCTGGTCAGCATATAGAATTTGGTTGCAACGTATTCTTTCTGCTCTGTTCATGAGATCTTTTGAACGATGTAATCTGGTTTTTATACATTTGTCAGTGAAATCTTCAGGATAATCATTGTCAGAAAGGAGTTGTTTTACAATTGACAAGTTAGAGGAATGAAATTTTTTATGTGACAGTGACGTAGCTCTGTCGACTAAATTGAACACTATGTTCCTCTTTTGATTCATGGTATGATTGGATTTGAAATTCAAGATCCTGCCTGATGAAGTTGGCTTTTGATACCAATTGGTGATGATTTTTTCATCCTCTCGGATCAGAGATATGTCAAGGAAATTGATGGTATTATTGTTTTCAATCTCATGTGTGAACTGTAAATGCTCATTGTAGCTGTTGAAAACATTGAGGACTACATCCACCTGTTCTTTCTTCACACACATTAGAGTGTCATCGACATATCTATAATAGAATAGAGGAGTGCAATCGTGATCATTTTTCAATTACGTAAACATGAAGTTTCCAAGTCATCCATAACAATGTCTGCGAAAAGTGGAGAAATGGGTGATCCCATCGGACTACCAAAAATTTGTTGATAAATTTCATTATAATTGGGTAAAAAATAATTGGGTAAAAAATTCCAGCAATACTCCTCTCCATGCAGATGTTATTGACATATCCTCATTGGGCCCCAATTTCAGTCAGAAAGACAACCTCAGTTTAAAGAATGTCATAGATACTGTCAAAAATGTTGAAAAGTGCATAGAGAGCCTCGATTTGAATAATAGGGAGAAAAATAATATCCGTCACAAGATTACGAATATCCTATACACTGAAAATAATAAGCAAAGACACATTTCTCCTGGAGACAGGGTATTCGCAAGAAAATTGAGCTTCACTAAGCACTTCTTGGAACAAAATTCAGATATTTTTTTCACACGTGCAGATAAGGGCAATGTCACCGTCTGTTTGAATAAGTCTGATTACACCAATAAAATGAACGGTTTGTTGAGTGACAAAAAAGTATACGTTCCGATCAAAAATAATCCACTCAAAAGTTTACAGGTAAAAGTACATAAAATACTAGGAAGTTGGAATGATTCCAATTATTTGTCTAGAAAATATCATAATAATGCTCTCACACAGACGGACACCAACTTATCTCGTTGTTATGGTTTACCAAAAATTCATAAAGAAAATGTTCCACTTAGACCAATAATTTCTACAGTCAATAGCCCTACTCATTTTCTTGCTTCCGTTTTATATAAAGAGCTGAAGAAATGTATTAAACCGCCTGCATCACGCATTGACAATACCTTTGAATTAAAAAAACGGTTGGAGACTTTAACGATCCCAAAAGATCATATACTCCTTTCTCTCGACGTTAGCTTGCTGTTTACAAACATCCTATGCTGGTTAGTACTAGAGGCGCTTGACCGCAGATTTTCAGATATACATAATAAGTCTAACATACCATTCGATGAAATTCGTAAATGCACTGAGTTCCTTTTTGACAACACATTTCTTCAATTCAATAATAAAATTTATCAACAAATTTTTGGTAGTCCGATGGAATCACCCATTTCTCCACTTTTCGCAGACATTGTTGTGGATGACTTGGAAACTTTAACCGACTCGTCTCAGACGACTCGGTTGAGCCGAGCCGGCTCAGCTGTTGCAGATCGCCGACTCGGCTCGATCTAGTTTCGTCAAAATTTGAGTCCAGATTGCAACTGAAAAAGCCAGTTGTATGAACAAAAGGTTTGATTATAAGGGGTAATAGGCTCACTTGGAGTGTGAGTCGCTATAGGTGTATTTGGAGTGTACCGGGTCGCTATAGCTATTATCACATATAGAAAATATTCGTAAGCGTTGCGTCGTTACTCATATATATACACACTCATACACTCAGTGAGCATGCTCGCCATCATATATGGTGAGTGTGTGTGTGTATATATATATATATATATATATATTAGGGTGTCCGTTATTTACCAATATTTTTTTGAAGACTTTTTCACCCCCTAGTGACCTTCCTTATGACTAGAAATGATGAAAAAACTTTTACCCGGTAGAGAAAAAGAATGTCTAACCATGGCAGTAGCGACGAGAAGCTTGGACTTTTTCCCGATTTTTCGAGCATCAAGGTGATGAACAGAGACGGCGCTCACCTGATGTCCTAGTGGATCATCGAAGCAATCAGGGAGACCAAAGTCACTATTCCTACATGAAATTTCACGCTGAATCAGAATCTGAGGTTGTTTGGACCGTAAAAAATCACCCAGAGCCGCTACACTCAGATTCTGGTGGAATAAACTGCAATTTTGTAGTAAAAAGCGCGCTCCTCTCGATCTCACGACCCTCAATAGCCAGCTAGGCTCCTTCAGAGTCACTTTTCCCACGTAAAATTCCACGTTGAATCAGAATCCGAGGTTGTTTGGACGGTAAAAATAACCCAGAGCCACTACACTCAAATTCTGGCGGAATAAACTGCAATTTCGGAGTGAGGAGCGCGCTCCTCTCGATCTCACGATCCTCAATAGTCAGCTAGGCTCCTTCAAAGTCAAATCTCCAACGTGAGATTCCACGTTGAATCAGAATCCGAGGTTGTTTGGACCGTAAAAGATCACCCAGACCCGCTACACTCAAATTCTGACGGAATAAACTGCAATTTCGGAGTGAGAAGCGCGCTCCTCTCGATCTCACGACCCTCAATAGTCAGCTAGGCTCTTTCAAAATGAAAATCATTTCCGCGAAGAAAAATTTATGGTTTCTGGATCCTACGAGATCCAAGTCATCCCTATGAACATTCCGAAATCAAACTACTGAAAGTCATATTTTGCAGTCAGTTAATTCCTCTGGTTCATCCATTCGTCTCTTGGATGGATTCTGTAAGATCATCTTCTCGATAATCTAACACATTGATTGTGAGCCGCTCATGGATCCAGGAATTGAATATTTTTTTTTTTTATTCATTAATATATACGGGCAGTACTGCCCTCATTTCAGTGTTACACAGATTAGTACAATATAGAAAATATCTTTATATCTAAAATATTTATATATATATATATACGATTATCATAACTAGGGTGCAAGGATAATCCGAATAATCAATTTTGGTGAATTATTCTAACTCACGTGTTAGAATATCATAAAGATTAGAAGATTTAAGTGACAAGAGCAGAGAGGACTTGAATGATTCTAGTGCTTCTTGATTCCTTATCTCCACGGGAAGACGATTCCAATAACGCCTTAGTCTATTAGTAGTAGAACTATGAACCCAATTAGAATTGTTGAAGACTTGTTCCACCGTTCTAATGGAGCGCAACTCATACTCAACAACTCTTCCAATGAATAAAGCATTTGCTTGTACGCTAGAGAAAAGTTCGTTCTTTATTTTGAATGCAGTAACACAATCAAGAAAGCGATGACGTTTTGCTAGTTCAGATAAATTGAATTTTTCTCGAACAGGAGAATACTCATGATCTGTGAAATGCATTGGGTTTTTATCCTTATAACTCAAGTAGCGAAGCATCCTGTTTTGAATTCTTTCTAATTTAATTTGGGTCTGTTTCGTATTAGGTGCCCAAATGTTCGACCCATAAGTCAATATAGAAATAACAAGGGCTTTATACAAATAAGCAATAGATTGAGGATTTGTAAAATCAGATGTCGATCGCCTCAAGAACCCAATAACTTTTAAAGACTTCTTTGAAATTGTGTCAATGTGTTCATCAAATTTAAGACTCGAATCAAATATGATTCCAAGATCGGAGATGCAATCAACGCGCGCAATTTCTACATCATCAAGTTGGTACTGGTAATTCATAGTTTGTTTGGATCTTGAGAAAGATATTATAGCACATTTTTTCTTATTTATACCCAAACCATTACTATTGGCCCAATCATTCAGCAAAGAAAGAGCTTTCTGTAGACGACTAGCATCAAGTGGGGACTTGATAGTGGAGAATATTTTTACATCATCAGCGTAAATGAGAATCTGAATTTGTGGCATACGCTGTTTAGAGACGCCTGTTTAGAGGTTGCTTATTCGAAAAAATCTCCTGCTCATTCGAATATACGCCTGTTTAGAGGTTGCTTATTCGAAAAAATCTCTTTCGGCTCCCTCGGAACAGTGATTGACGTGGAATCTCCAAATCTTGTACGATCTTAACATAATCAAATTCTCGCGGGAGGTATTTTCGGACAACGAGAGAAAGAAAATTCCATACTGCTCCACACGTCGACACGCAATGTAACTCGGATACAATTCCTATGGTCTCACCTTGCGTTGACAGTGTTATAGAGGGCCCAGGCCGTGGCCTTACCAGATGTAAATGTCTCCATTTGGAGTTACTGTGGTCCAACTCGCAGTCTACTTGATTTTGCACCTGTGCTAGCTAATTGCCGTGCTTGTTGTAATGCGCACAAATCCGAAGACGTGGCGACTCACCTGGCTCCTTGGAGCCTGTGATGGCAACGCGGACAGTGTTTCGACCCGTCATGGCCGGTCATAACGAGTCATCAGATTTTGCTGACACTGGCTCAACCATGTGTTCGCTTTGATCATACCTGCGAGTGGTACGGCGCAGCATAGGTATAGACGTAACTGCGTCTTCCGCGGTTTTTAGAAGAGGTTGGTTCTCCCCAGGAATAGCCTCAAGAAAGAAACTAGCCTTTACTGGTCTTTACGTCGCCCGTCCTGTCTAGTTCTTCCTCTCGATCATGAATGGACATCCGCATCGTCTTCGTTCCACTCCAGGCTCGTGTGAACCGGGTGGAAGCTGTGTTCAGAAAGTATCCAGGAAAAATCTGCTAATGTTCATGTCAATAAATCTCACTTTTCCCCACCCGGATCCGCTTCTTGTTCAATTTCCTCCAACTAAGTTCATTCATAGAAAATTGTACAACAACAGCTGACTTGTGAGCCTGATATCCCAATCGAGGAATTGACTCCAGTCCCGGAAATGTCTCAAATGATTCCTTCACGGCAATTTTAATTTCCTCCACTGTTACAATCACTGGAGCGTGATTAGTTTATTAGTAATTGATCAAGAACATGTTCGATGCTTTCGGAGCCTCCAATGCCTATATGACAGGATTGCGGAGCGCATGCGCAGTAGGTGCATTGGAGGCTCCGAAAGCATCGAACATGTTTTAAATTAATTACTAATAAACTAATCACGCTCCAGTAATCGTAGCAGTGGAGGAAATTGGAATCGCCGTGAAGGAATCATTTGAGACATCTCCGGAGGCTGGATTTAATTCCTCGATTGAGATATCGCACTTACAAGTCAGCTGTTGTTCAACAATTTCTTATAAATTAACTGAGGTGGAGGAAATCAAACAAATAGCGGATCCGGGTGGAGGGAAGTGAGATTCATTGACATGAATTTTTGCAGATTTATCCTGGATACTTGAACACAGCTTCCACCCGGTCTACACGAGCCTAGTGTGGAACGAAGAACGATACGGATGTCCATGCATGATCAAAAAGAAGAACTAGACGGGACGGCCGACGTGAAGACCAGTAAATGCTAGTTTCTTTCTGAAGGCTATTCCTGAGGAGAACCAACCTCTTCTAAAAATCGCGGAAGACGCAGTTACGTCTATACCTATGCTGCGCCGTACCACTCACATGTATGATCTAAGCAAACACATGGTTGAGCCAATGCCAGCAAAATCTGATGACTCGTTATGACCAGCCATGGCGGGTCGAAACACTGTCCGCGCTGCCATCATCCAGGCTGGGAATGGTCGCGCTCCCGTCGCGCAACAGTGCCGCTCCTGTCCCACCATCATCGCGCGACCGTCGCGCGACTGTTGGGCTACGTTCATTGCCCGCGACTGTCGCGCGACCGGCTGTGTAGGATATGCAGGCGGTGGACTGCCAAGAAAAGTCGGGAGGCGAGGATAATCACGGAGGTACAGAAGGTCCCCAAATCAGTCCTCGACAAGCTGCTCATACCCCATACACTGCCAGGGTGGTACCGCTGAATCTGGTCGAGCGGCAGTTGCGCGACAGTTACGCGACGGTCGCGCGACCGAGTACCCAGATCCCTCAATATAAACGCGTTGATTTGCGCAGCTATGAAGCTAAATTTAGGCTGGAATCAATACTTTTTTACGGTTTGCACGTGTTTAATAGAAGCAACCAAGATACAAAAATCTCTTGTTTCAATGTGGCTACTGATGGAAATTTCAGAGACCCACGACCAACATCATCGATCTCTACTGTGAACGTTTGCTTCTGGACTACTGTATGCCGACATCAGAGTTTCTCTTGAATGTTGTGGAATGAGGTTCCCGCGACCTAGCGGTGAATGTTTCAAAAAGAAATTTTGCACTTTCCGTCCGATGTAAAAGATTGGCTAATCACCGGTAGGTGGCGGGGACCTCATTCCGCAACATTCAAGAGAAACTTTGATGTCAGCATACAGTCCTCCAGAAGCAAACATCCACAGTAGGGATCGATGGTGTTTGCCGTTGGTCTCTGATATTTTGATGAGCATCGTATAAGATGCCGCACAAAAACAAGGGGGTACTTTCCCATCTTGGTGGTTACTATCGAACACGTGCGAACTGTAGAAGAGTCTTAATTCTAGCCTAAATTCATCTTCATAGCTGGGCATATCAACGCACCTGAATTGGGGGATCTTGGTACTCGGTCGCGTGACCGTCGCGCAACTATTGCTCGACCAGATGCAGCGGGTACCATCCTGGCAGTGTATGGGGTATCAATAGGAGCTTGTCGAGGACTGATTTGGGTGCCGTCTATACTTCCGTGATATTCCTCACCTTTTGACCTTTTTCGGCAGTTCACCAGCTGCATATCCTACACAGCCGGTCGCGCGAAGTCACGGGCCATGAACGTAGCCCAACAGTCGCACGGCGGTCACGCGACGATGCGGGACGAGAGCGCCGATGTTGCGCAACGGGAGCGCGGCCATTTTCAGCCGGGACAGGCTCCAAGGAGCCAGGTGAGTCACCACGTCTTCTGATTTGTGCGCATTACGACAAGCACGACAATGAGCTCGCGCAGGCGCAGAATCAAGTAGACTGCGAGTTGGACCACAGTAACTCCAGATGTCTCCAGACTTCACATCCGGTAAGGCCATGGCCTGAGCCCTCTATACTACTGCCAACGCAAGGTGAGACCATAGGAATTGTATTCGAGTGACATTGCGTCTCGACGTGTGGAGCAGTTTGGAATTTTCTTTTTCTCGTTGTCCGAAAATACCTCCCGCGAAAATTTGATTATGTTAACATCGTGCAAGATTTGGTGATTCCACGTCAATCACTGCTTCGAGGGAGCCGAAAGAGATTTTTTCGAATGAGCAACCTCTAAACAGGCGTTTACTCGATTCCTGGATCCCTGAGCGGCTCACAATCAATGTGACAGATTATCGAGCAGATGATCTTACAGAATCCATCTAAGAGACAAATGGATGAACCAGAGGGATTAACTGACTGCAAAATATGACTTTCAGTGGTTTGACTTCGGAATGTTTATAGGGATGACTTGGATTTCGTAGGATCCGGAAACCATAAATTTCTCTTCGCGGAGATGATTTTCATTTGAAATCAATCTAGTCCAACACTTTGAGTGACTCTTGATGGTCAAAATAATTGCAGACTGTTACTCGGCATGAGTATTCTCGTGGAAAAAGTGACTTTGAAGGAGCCTAGCTGACTATTGAGGGTCGTGAGATCGAGAGGAGCGCGCTTCTCACTCCGATATTGCAGTTTATTCCGCCAGGATTTAAGAGTAGCGGCTCTGGGTGATTTTTACCGCCCAAACGACCTCGGATTCTGAATCAGCGTGGAATTTCACGTGGAAAAAGTTACTCTGAAGGAGCCTAGCTGGCTATTGAGGGTAGTGAGATCCAGAGAAGCGCGGTTCTCACTTCGAGATTGCAGTTTATTCCGCCAGAATTTGAGTGTAGCGGCTCTGGGTGATCTTTAACGGTCCAAACAACCTCGGATTCGGATTCAACGTCCGATTTCACGTGGGAAAAGTGACTTTGAAGGAGCCTATTTGACTATTGAGGGTCGTGATGTCGAGAGAAGCGCGCTTTTTACTCCAAAATTGCAGTTCATCCCGCCAGAATTTGAGTGTAGCGGCTCTGGGTGATCTTTAATGGTCCAAACAACCTCGGATTCGGATTCAACGTCCGATTTCACGTGGGAGAAGTGACTTGGAAGAAGCCTAGTTGACTATTGAGGATCGTGAGATCGAGAGGAGCGCGCTTTCCCCCCCCCCCAAAATTGCAGTTTATTTCGCCAGAATTTGAGTTTAGCGGCTCTGGGAGATTCTTTACGGTCCAAACAACCTCAGAATCTGATCCAGCGTGGAATTTTTTGTGGGAAAAGTGACTTTGGAGGAGCCTAGCTGAGTATTGAGGGTCGTGAGATCGAGAGAAGCGCGCTTCTTACTCCAAAATTGCAGTTCATTCCGCCAGAATTTGAGCGTAGCGGCTCTGGGTGATTTTTTACGATCCAAACAACCTTGGATCCTGATTCAGCGTGAAATTCTACGTAGGAAAGGAACCTTGGACTCCCTGATCGCTTCTATGATTCACTAGGACATCAGTTGAGCGCCGTCTCTGTTCATTACCTTGATGCTCGGAAAATCGGGGGAAATTCCAAGTTTCTCGTCGCTACAGGCATGGTTAGACATTTTTTCCCCATCGGGCGAAAGTTTTCTCATCATCCCTAGTCATAAGAAAGGTCGCTAAGGGGTGAAGAAGTCTTTGAACTCTAAAAAATATTGGTAAATAACGGACACCCTGAAATTCTATATATATATATATACATATATATATATATATACGCAGCTTCCCAGGCCTAGGATATGTCCGGGACTTATGGGAAAATTTCCGGGATTATGATATTCGCAACAGCAACCTGTTTCAGAATTCGCGTACACCCCGATAAAATTAGGTAGCGGTGATTTTGTTATTTCGATTGGTGAGATCGAGAGATTTTGTTACGGTTTCCTGAGTTTGTAACTGTCGTGTGAAAAAACGTATTTTTTAGCGTTATTTCAGTAACGCTTGGTGTGTAATGCTTAACGGCTAGCATTACACTGAAGCGTTACATTGTGTATTCTGCTTGGTTATGGCTCGGAGGGGTGTGTTTTTCGGCTGCTCTTGTGTTGATTGTGAACCGTGATTTTTTTGCGCGAGCTGTTGGTGTCGGGAAATTAAAAATTAATTAGGTGTGCTGTGCGTGTTGGGGCGTTCGCGTTTTTGTGAGAGCCGTGTCTTCGGCGGGTGCGGTGGCAGCGGCATTGCATAATTCCATGCGCGCTTCTGCAGAGGCAACGACGCAGTGCTTTTCGCGTTCGAGATTAAATCTTTGTGTTGTTGGAGTCGCGGAGAGTGTTGTTAAATAATAAGGTGTGTGGAATAATGTTGTGTGGCATGCGTGTCGAGAGCCGACAAACAGACAACCGTGGCCTTGGCCTTGGCCACTGCAGCAGAAGGTGGGCATGCCGTATCGTAGCAGAAATCTCGTAGCAGATAAGGCGGTACAGATGATGCGATGTATCTGCTGCGGGCCATGTTTTCGGTGCACCAATTGCATGGCCCGCGACCGGCTTATGTGAAATGATGCCACGTGCTTGTGTTGTGTTTAATTTTTTTCGTCGTTCGAGGAGCATTCCTGTCGAATTGCCTCGTTGGGAATATTTATTTTCTGCTGTGATGCGTGGCTTGAGCTGTCGTCCGCGGAGGCTCAGTGCGGACAAGGTAGCGGACCCAATGCGGATCGAGCTATTTTAAGTTCTCCGAGTGACCCTTTTACTCGCACGAGGTCATGCCTCATTTCTTCACTTAGGCTAGGGAATTAGCTGATTCAATCGACCTGATTTGGAGTTTCGTCAATAATCCTCTACTTAAGTGCCAGAGATTAGTGCTGTTGAGGTGAGTCAATGGAGTTGGGTTTCGCATACGCGATAAATCGTATGATACGTCACATCATTTTTTGCGCGCGCTCAATTACTGAATCATCGCGTTTGTAAGAAATTGTACTGATCCCGTTTTTTTTTTTTCCTTTTCAACATGAGCCTCGCGTACGCTATGGTCTGACTCGCTCATGCACGACAGCGATTTCAGCGTCAACCAGAACATTTTAGTTCATACTCGCGTATGCTAATTTCGACAGTTTATCAGGTGCTCATTTTCCCTTTCCGCAGTGCAGATCATCTTTTGGGTAATTCGCATGAACGGAGATGATGGTTCACGCTATAATTTTACCTATGTAAACAACGTGAAATGACTCTTTCACTTTATCTCTTGATAAACTTCGGGGCTTTTCCTCCAACACAAAGTCTCGTATTGTGAACTTGAGAGATTTGTCGCCCTGTGGAATGTCGATGATTGTTACTCCACGCGTAACGATGTCCACTGTAGCGCCCGCGAGAAGCTTCTTTCGCGTACGCTGAATTTCCCAGATAGGAAGAAAGAGACCTTTTTCTCGTAATCGTATAATTGAGAAGCTGACGAAGTATCTGGAGAAGGTGGGAAATTTCCGTGTGCGCGGGCGACTTTCCTCTTCGCGCATGCGACAGTTTCCATTCTCTAACTTGTCTGTCGAGGTAATTTCGAATTTCGCGCGCGCTATGTGAGTAATTTTCGCGTACGCGAAAGATATCAATCCAAGCTCGACCGCCACGAGTTTCGAACTTTTGCGTGCTGAAGTGAAAAATCTTTGCGAACACGAAATTTTCCCAACCTGAACTCGTTTGGGCCGAATTTTGGATTACCGCGCACGCGGAAAATTTTCCGGCCTCAAGTGACCTGGTCCGAGTTTCGGATCTTCGCGTGCAAATAGCGATCGCACACGAAAATTCAACACTTTCCCGGATCTCTGAACTTTCTCCAATACCACTGTAAAATTCGTCATTGCCAGTCATAATCAACTACCACGATGCTTCGCTATCTATGAGACTGAGTATTACAACAATAGGGAACCAACATTCCTGATGCACAAAAATTGTTGTCTAACAATCATTCGAATTGATTAGTAATTATTGAAGCATATGCTAATCTCCTCGTCGGACAGCCAGACCCGATGCGGAGAGCCTCAGACCCTGCAGCGGCTGCGCATGTTTTGCATTTGAGTTGCACAGACTTCATTCTGCCGTTGCGATCAGTGAGCCTCAAGAACTACAGGAAAATTGGGAGATCGAGATTTCTCAGGCCTAAAAATACCCTCGTACTTCGGATTGGGGATAGAGCGAATCCCACGCCACTGTCGCGTACGCGGAATCAGAAGTGCTTCGCGTACGCGAACGTGTCTTCTCCTTGCTCGTGCGAAATTCTCGGCAGGGTGCCTTGCCTTGTTATTGCGTACGCGAAATTTTTCGCGCACGCGTATTAGTGTTTCGTGCACCCAATAATTGAGTATTTTGCTTCTCATGTCATCGTTACCGATTGCGGTCTACGCAGACTCACTAGTTGTTGGCGCACGCGAAGTGTACCCTCGTACTTCGGATTGGGGATAGAGCGAATCCCACGCCACTGTCGCGTACGCGGAATCAGAAGTGCTTCGCGTACGCGAACGTGTCTTCTCCTCGCTCGCGCGAAATTCTCGGCAGGGTGCCTTGCAATGTTATTGCGTACGCGAAATTTTTTGCGCACGCGTATTAGTGTTTCGTGCACCCAATAATTGAGTATTTTGCTTCTCATGTCATCGTTACCGATTGCGGTCTACGCAGACTCGCTAGTTGTTCGCGCACGCGAAGTGTACCCTCGTACTGCGGATTGAAGATAGAGCGGATCCCACGCCACTGTCGCGTACGCGAAAACAGAAGTGCTTCGCGTACGCGAACGTGTCTTCTCCTCGCTCACGCGAAATTTTCGTCAGGTTGCCTTGCAACGTTATCGCGTACGCGGAATTTTCCGCGCACGCGTATTAGTGTTTCGTGTACCCAACAATTGAGTATTTTGGTTTTCATGTCATCGTTACCGAATGCGGTCTACGCAGACTCGCTAGTTGTTCGCGCACGCGAAGTGTACCCTCGTACTGCGAATTGAAGATAGAGCGGATCCCACGCCACTGTCGCGTACGCGAATACAGAAGTGCTTCGCGTACGCGAAAGTGTCTTCTCCTCGCTCGCGCGAAATTTTCGGCAGGTTGCCTTGCAACGTTATCGCGTACGCGGAATTTTTCGCGCACGCGTATTAGGCTGCTTTTTCACGACTGCAATCCGTTGCTGCAACCTCGCGAGATTGCTGCAATTTTCATGCGCGCGGAATTCAAAATATAGCTTACCGAGGTAACCTAAGATGGAAATGGAGTGACTCCGAAAAACCCACTGGTTAAAAATTATTCTCGCCTATCTTCTTGAGTGTGCTGAACACGAATACCAACTCTGTTCTCATCTATTATGAAGAAAACTTCTAAAAATCACATTTGAATCCGAAAATGAGACGTTCTGGCTTCAAAGTCGATTTTCACGCATTTTCTCCGCCGTTGGAAGGAAATGAGGTTCATATTCGTGTTCAGCATCTTCAAAAACATTGGAAAAAACAATTTTTGACCAGTGGGTTCTTCGGAGTCCCTCCATTTCCATCTTAGGTTACCTCGGTGAGCTATATTTTGAATTTCGCGCGCATGAAAATCGCAGCAATCTCGCGAGGTTGCAGCAACGGATTGCAGTCGTGAAAAAGCAGCCTTAGTGTTTCGTTCACCCAACAATTGAGAATTTTGCTTTTCGTGTCATCGTCAGAGAATGCGGTCTACGCAGACCCGTTAGCCATTCGCGCACGCGAAAGGTACCCTCGTACTTCGAATTGAGGATAGAGCGAATCTCACGCCACCGTCGCGTACACGAAAACAGAAGTGATTCGAGTAAGCGAAATTGTCTTCTCCTCGCTCACGCGAAATTCTCGGCAGGTTGCCTTGCAACGATATCGTGTACGTGAAATCCTCCGCGCAAGCGTATTAGTGTTTCGTGCACCCACCGTTCGAGTATTTTGCTCTCCGAGTTAGCGTGAGCAAATGCGGTCCACGCAGACCCGCTAGATGTTCGTGCACGCGGAAGGTACCCTCGTACTTCGGATTGGGGATAGAGCTCATACGTTATCAATGTGAAAATCAACTTTCCGTACGATGCCAGTTTTTGTGCTTCAGAAATCTTGATCGCCTAGTTTTCCTGCGGTTTATACATGACCTCTTGCGAGCGAAAGGGTCACTCGGAGAACTTAAACTAGCTCGATCCGCATTGGGTCCGCTACCTTGTCCGCACTGAGCCTCCGCGGACGACAGCTCAAGCCACTCATCACAGCAGAAAATGAACATTCCCAACGAGGCAATTCGACAGGAATGCTCCTCGAACGACGAAAAAAATTAAACACAACACAAGCACGTGGCATCATTTCGCATAAGCCGGTCGCGGGCCATGCAATTGGTGCACCCAAAACATGGCCCACAGCAGACATATCGCATCATCTGTACCGCCTTATCTGCTACGAGATTTCTGCTACGATACGGCATGCCCACCTTCTGCTGCAGCGGCCAAAGCCAAGGCCACGGTTGTCTGTTTGTCGGCTCTCGACACGCATGCCACACAACATTATTCCACACACCTTATTATTCAACAACACTCTCCGCGACTCCCACAACACAAAAATTCAATCTCGAACGCGAAAAGCACTGCGTCGTTGCCTCTGCAGAAGCGCGCATGGGATTATGCAATGCCGCTGCCACCGCACCCGCCGAAGACACGGCTCTCACAAAAACGCGAACGCCCCAACACGCACAGCACACCTAATTAATTTTTAATTCCCCGACACCAACAGCTCGCGCAAAAAAAATCACGGTTCACAATCAACACAAGAGCAGCCGAAAAACACACCCCTCCGAACCATAACCAAGCAGAATACACAATGTAACGCTTCAGTGTAATGCTAGCCGTTAAGCATTACACACCAAGCGTTACTGACATAACGCTAAAAAATACGTTTTTCCACACGACAGTTACAAACTCAGGAAACCGTAACAAAATCTCTCGATCCCACCAATCGAAATAACAAAATCACCGCTACCTAATTTTATCGGGGTGTACGCGAATTCTGAAACAGGTTGTATACGGGATTCCCGGAAATCAATGCATATGAATATATATATGTACACATATATATACAACATGATTCATAAGTACTCGATCAGCCGAAAATTCCCGGAAGTTCGTTGCGTCGTGATTTTTGCAAATTTTTTGCGAAGCGATTCGAAGCGATTCGAGGAATTGCCGGGTTGTTGAAAATTATCAGATTCTGGTCATCAGAAGCATCAGAAAATGTCACCACATGTCATCAGTGACATCAGTTGTTTTGGTCATCAGATGTGACGCAGCTGACACGTGTTCTGATTCGAGGTTAAGTTACGCTGCGTTGTTGCATCAGTGCTGGTGGCAGCAATACCGCAAGTCGCGTGGCCGGGTGTTGGGTGTAGTGTTGGCGGAGAAGGTGAATTTCGCGCTTGCCGTTATCCTTGCCGTGTTCCTGGGCCTCAGGAGTTGCACGGGCCCGTGTCGTGTTTGTGTTTGTAGCGAGACCGAGTGATTGGTTTTCTTGGTGTGGGTGTGCCATTCCTGTGGTTGCTGTCGCTCGTCTGAATCATCGGTCCGGGCCAGAAGTTTGCCGTCAGCCACAGGCCTCTACATTCCGCCCGAAGTCGATTTGAGGCCGCACAGCTGACTAGGCTGCGATGCAGCTTGTGGAGCGCAGCATCCGCTGGGCATAGCTCGATAATCAGCTTGTCCTCGTGTCAACTCTGGCTGTACAAGACATTGAGTTCAGATAAGTAGCCTGTTCAATTTCGCACAGTGATATTCTCTTTAAAATTTAAGGGTGTGATTCTTTGTTGCTTGTTCTCAGTTTCAGTGTTTTTGTGGCAGCGAAGAAGTAATTCGGTGATTTGTTTGTTGCTCATCGGTGTGTGTGCTTTTGTGTATTCGATTTGGGTACAGTTTCCCAGTCTACATTTAGCTACAGGTATTGTGCACACTCATTTCATCCATAACAAGTATGCATCTGATATGAGAAACTTTCACCCAAGCTACATTCATAATGTTTTCATTTTTCCATGTCTTATCAATTGATGCTATCTGTCGGGCTAAACCTCATGGTTCTGAATTTAGATCCGTATATGAGGACCAAGCACTACTTTTGAGCTTGATTCTATTTCAATTTGATTTGACATGTGAATTGGATTGTGGAAGATTTTGATTTCGGATGTGGAAGATTGATTCATACCATTGTAGCTGAGTGAGACGATATTGATGCCAAGTGATTTGATTCTCGACAATCCATTGGTATTGTGTTTGCTTGTTCTTTTCATTGATATCAAATCACCATAATAGCAAGTAGAATAGTTTTCTTTGCAAGCCGTCTTTATTCAATTTGTTATGGTTCATGTATTCCAATGTTTCCTCATTATACGAGTGAAGTCTTAGTATTTGAGTTGGATAAGTTCTGAGGGATTTGAGCATCATTGTTATAATTCACTCTTGTTTATTTATTTATGACAGATGATGGATAATGTTGGCTTTGGGTTCATAAGTTGTATCCTATGTTGAGTGAGCGGGCTTGAAAATGACAAGTGATCTGATTTAGGCTAACCATTGGTATTGTACAAAATGCCTAACTTACCATGCATAATCCATCAAGGACAGCGATCAGAATAATTCTTTCCCAGTCTTTGTTTAATAATTTTGTAATAATTCATCATTCTTACTGAGATCTTACCATTTTGTTGAGCTTTCATTTTTTTTTATATCAAAACTGTAAAAAAGGTTCAAGAATTATTCTTGGCATCATTTTCTTGGCTCATTCTGTAACATGCTCATTTTGTTTGATGAACAATGTTATTTCGGATTCAAAAAATGTGTTCTCCGGGAATGCATGGAAGTTTACGTTAAAGAGTGTTTACATCCATGATTATCATTAGGTATTGTGCATATTCATTCATTGCATCTTAATGTATGTAGTACAGCAACCACAATAACTTTCCAGCTAGTCTTGGTATTTGAGTTTCGGATATTCAATCTTTACCACTGTGATTGATCATTCGGATGAAATCTCAGAGCAGCTTCATTTTTCAAACCAATTCTAGTTCTGTCTTAGGAATTTGTGCATCTTGGAAAGAGATTGATGTTGTTTATGTGAGTTATCATTGACTTGGGCGATTTATTATTTGATCATTCATCGGTAATGTGCATTCCTCTTCAGTTTATCAGAATCCATTTGATGGACCATCATGACAATTTTTTATCAAATCATTGCCTATGAAGGTTGTAATGGGACACGTGTCTTGATTTAATTTAACGTTTTCGATAAACCAATTCTAGTTCTGTCTTAGGAATTTGTTCGTCTTGGAAGGAGATTGATGTCGTTCATGTGAATTAACATTGACTTGAGTGATTCAATTTTTGACCATTCATCGGTAATGTGCATTCCCATTCAGTTTGTCAGAATCTACTCGATGGACCATGAAGACAATTTCTTATCATGTCATCGCCTATGAAGGGTGTGATGGGACACATGTCTTAATGTGATTTAATGATTTTGATAAGAACCTAGTGTTCAGATATCCAATCTAAATTTGTTGACCAAGCTTTATATCTGACATTATCTCATTTCCAATCCCATATTACCTTCATCCTGGGCGATGAATAATGTTGATCTTGTGTTTGAGTGGTGTTCTTGTGAGAGTGAGCAGTGTTGTTTTTGATGGATGATCTGTGATTTGATGCTTGACTTCTCATACGTGTTACGTTTACTCATCCTATCCATCAGAATCCAGTCAATCCAGCAACCAGAACAATTTCTAGTAAATTTTTTGTCCATAAATATTTGAACGGCTCATTTGTTCCATATGATATTTGGCAAAATCTCTATTTTTGAATTCCGGAGAGGAGGAACCCATAATTGACACTTCACTACCGTCTCTTGCCAATACTCTTGGTTTGTCTCATTCGAATCCAATTTGCAAAATATAATTTGAAAGGTGATGTCAATACCTATTAATTGAGCATCTGTGATGAAATCCAGATATTCGCTTTCAATCTCTTTCAATCCCAATCAATATCGATGCAAGTTCCCTTTGTCATCTCGTCAGATGATGATCTTGATTTACAACAACTTCAAGCCAGTTTTCAAACATTTCGAGCCTCCTAGAGCTGCGATACTTCCCTGAGACATCTAAGTTGTAGTAGACCTGTGATGCGGAAACGAAACGATTTAGTTTCTCAGAGATGAAAAAAGCTGGAAAATTGCAAAACAGGTGAGCCCATTACCATGATTATCCGTTTGAGAAACTTGAAAAATCTCAATGGTGAGAGGCTAGTATTTATGTCTAATCGATCGAGAAAAACGTTGAACCTGCCTTTATTTTCATCTCTAGAATCTTTGATCGTGGTTTTAATTGTATAATCAATTTGAATACCTTCCTCTGACTTTGAGGAACTGGTGAACCCTTCACCAAAAAAAATTCCAAAGGCAAGCGGTTGAAAAGTAATTTCACTCGGTCGGGAAAAACCCACTGCTCGCCTTCTTTTTCGTCTCTCAATTTTTTGATTCAACTTTAATCAAAAAATATCCATTCCCATTCCTCGAAAACGATCAAGTTTAGGAAAAGATATCTTGAGATCTTTCTTGCTTCAAATTCACTGAATTATCTTAGAAAAATAGTTTGAGCCCGTTATGAACAATTCCAGCGAATTTGTTCAACAAATTCGATTTTGACTTTGATGATGAATAACTCGAAAGGGTTGCAGTTTGCGAGGAGAAGTGTTCAGATCAATTTTGTACATCTTCCAGAGATGTACAAAAAGTTATTCTACAAAGTTTCTCAAGAAATAGATATTTCTATCTACCTACTTATTGGGGGAAAACCGAGAAAAAGGCCGAAAAATGCATGTTTTTATTGTTTATTTATACCGCGCCACAATTTTTGAACAATAATTCTTGTTAATATCGATTATTCAATGTATGACCTATCGTTTGAAACCCCCAAACGTCGTGTTGTACTGAGTTTAGCCACTCAGTGATCAAATTTCGAGGGCAATTGAACTACCTAAGTATGTCATCCCTCGAGTCCACCATCACCATAGACATAGAAGTATAGACTGCCGGTCCCGTATCTTCGCCGTTGACATCGAGGCTCCGCAATGAGAGTGAGAGAGACGCAACATAGGAATCGCATGTTGAAAGCGTGCGCCTTGGAGCATGCCGTCTCGCTCACTCTCACGCAAAGGCCTATCTCTCGATGACAACGGCGAGTATACGGGACCAGCAGTCTATACTTCTATGTCTATGACCATCACATTGTAACGCGAGTGACATATCGGCCGAGCGATCTCGAACGAGAGTAATGCTGTGACTGTGCATGCGTGGTCGATTCGCGATCAACGGATCATCGTTTTCTCTGTTATTCATGCTATTTCTGGTGATGGTAGCCCCTTCCCATTCCCAGATCATTAATGTCGTCCCGAGAGATTCGACGAGATCGATGCTCGATTTGGATCATCTCGATTCCGGAGAGTCATCACGTAGACCAGGAGAATCAGCTTAATAAGAAACTAATTTGGGCGGTGGAGGATAGGTGCGAGTTTTATCTTCATTTGGTTGCAGGACATTCCATAGAACCATGTCTACCACTTCCGAACAAATTTCGCTGGTCAGGAAAAATTATCAACTATTAATTACTGTAAAAACGACATCTTTCGCGGATTAATGCATATGGGTCATTCTGGACCAAGGTGAACATTTTGAAGATCGACGAGATTTGAAAATGCCCCAAACATTCTTTTCCCGTTAGTACTACTAGAATATAGTTGAAAAAATTTTTTTTCAGATTTTTTTGGGACCCATGGCGGGCACTACGAATTTTCGAAGTCCCATTTTTGAGCAATTTTCCGCCTATTTTTCGCTATCTTGGAAAATTCGTAGTTCGTACCCAAATGCATCTTTTTCATCCTAGCTGGGCGCATTTCTTTCGGTATGACGTACTCTTTCAAGAAAGGAATTGACCAGTCCCAAAAATTAATATCTGGTAGGTCCCACGGCTGCATCAAAAAAGGCCCAAAAATACGACTTTGCGCCACCTTTGGAGGCGTATAGGTCAAAATGGAAGCCTCGTAGCAGAATTTTGCAGGAGAAAGAACTTGTAGGCCTTGAAAAAACCTTCAATTCCCTTTTTGGAACGTGTCATTATCTTATCTCAAGTACGATCTACAGCCGATTTAAGTTGGGCATTTTTGTGGAAACGTGGAACTTCAAGGCCAATTTAAAAAATCGTTTATTTTTTATCGACCCCAAACCTATGAGAAAATGTTCTTTCAGGTGTCTATTTGAAGGCCAAACAATAATTTGGTTGTTCCTTTAAAATCCCGATTTTATACGAGCTGTTAAAAACAGTCGAAAATACCGAAAATCGTGTCGAATTCGGGCCTCATCACGAAGCTTCGTGGACTGGGTCTTCCCTTGCTCTCGATTTGTATACAGTACTCGGCATAAAATTTTGTGGAAGATAAGACCTAGAGCTGAAAAATGGCATCTCGTGCGATGTTTTACGATGGAACCGTCCAAAACTAGAGTAAATTGAGTAAATACAAGATAAATCGAGAACCGGCCGCTTTGGCACTCCGCGCATGCTCCGCACTGCATGCCATCCTCCGTTAATGCGGGAGTGATAAGTGATATCAACAGCTGATGCAGTATTGTCAGGTATTATCCAGTATAGACAGAGATGAAACGGTTCTCTCATCTCCGTTATAGACTGTAGACTGTACGAGGTTTTGGTTGTTAGTGACCACCACGAAAAAATTGTATGTGTCAGTCAGCGTTTCGATCAGAAATTTTGGTACACTCGAGAACAAGGTGAACCATGGCGTGAAGATAACTTTTGTTATCTTTACGCCATAAGGTGAACTGCAATGGGGTGACCGTTCGAGATCTGTCGTCTCCCTCGCACTCATGGGATAACCTATTAGGTGCGAGTGAGATGGGAGATCTCGAATGGCCGCTGACCGTCATTACCTTCCCCGCGGGATTTGCCCCGAACCATGGCGGAATAATAACAAGGTGTGTGACACCGGAGCCTTAAAACTCTTCTACTCTCGCGCAGACATGGCCCTGTCTCCACTAGAGACCCTCCACTCAGGGTCTCTCATCTCTGAGTGGACATTCTCTAAGTCTCCAGTTGTCTCCACTCGCCTTTCTTACGTATTCTAGTTCGAGCCACGTGTAAGTGCTGGTGACCGACAAGCGTGTATGGCTTGGCTTACCGATGTAACGAGCTGATATGTGGATAAAGTAGATAACTGATGAATATGGTATAAGACCCGCGCCCGATCCAAATCACCGAAATATAAATGGTCACTATAGCTGGCAGCGTAATTAGTTAAGAATAATTGAATACAAGCTACCCCTTTTTGAAACCTATGAAGATTTGGCTCTCAAACATCGGTCGACGCTCTCGCTAGCCAGGCAGCCACGGGTGCGAGAGAGACAGCAATAAGGCCCATCTGAAGGGCCCGACGCCCACGCCACCGCCGCATCGACGAGCAGAACGGCCCGCCATCAAAGCTACACTGGCCTTCGGCTAGATCACATCATTTTGTCAAAGCGCTTCACGCTTCATCTATTTCTCGAGTCTTGATCATTCTGAACAATATATTAGCTCAAATAGTTTATTCATAACTCTGTGTATAAGTCATTCACCCTTCTCCCTACTCGCGTCGGCGAACCAAAAGGTAAATTCAAACATAAAATCATTGTTTAAAACTGGACCATTCGAGCTAAACTCATTCTTATTCATTCTTCAATTCAAATATCGAATACGTACTATTTCCCTAGATTTAGTACGTAACACCGACAATTGTTGTCCCGCTATCCAGATCATTTTGTCGAAGTGCAAAAAAGCACGGGATCAGTTATCGATGTTAAGAATGTGCAGTTTCACCGATTCCCTTAAAATTTTAGTCTCGTGGACAGTTAAATTGGGAATAAATACCCATTTTGATTGAAATGAATTCATGATTTTAATCTTCATCCCAACTGCAATATCATTGCGGCATCGTTCTAAATTTACGTATTTGCCTATAATTACGCTGAAACTTGCTTGTTTACGCTAGGACTTCTTACCTTCCTCAAAATGAGACCTACTTGCAACTCGTTTGTACAGTACTATACAGGGAGCATACATATCTGGACATATCTGGAGCCACAATTTTGAGGTGGAGAATTGTCAGATCACCAATGACAGTGTTATCTGGCCCATGAAATGAAGCATCAGTGGCATAGTATATGGGCAAATCTCAGGAACTATGCGGTTTCGACTTTGAAATTTCGAGAATTTCCAGAATGGCAGCACATCTCCGATAAACTTTTGTTTGGTCCAAGTAATGCTCAAACAATGATGAAATACTTGCGTAAATCATTTTGGAGCCCCGCCGTGGATTTGTGAGGGTGTAGAAGTTTTTCCCATGTATTTGCGTGGGACCCTCATATTTTCGTAATTCTAATTGGCTCGTGTGTATGTGAATACATGGCATCCTTGGTGTTGGAATAGAAGAAGAGAGATGAGTTCAATGGTTTACAGTGTTTTCTGAAGGTCTGTGGTACAAAATGTAGATGTGCCTCAACCGTCGAAACGCTCATTTTCGTCATTTGTCGATCCTCACAAGCCTCGCATCGCGACCGATATGAGGCTGTAGTAGGGGCGATTCTCATAGGCATTTCTTGAGGTACAAATATCAGTTTACACGTGGTTTCCATCCCAACGGAATCGAAATTTTCGTGTGCTACACGAAAAACGATTTTTTTGACCCCATTTACGCGAAAATAACTTTTCTCATTTCAAGCCGCATCGTCGTGCGGAATCGAGCACACTATCGTTCTTGGGCTAGATTTGTAGGTTTTTGGATGTAGAATAATATGTCGTTTCTACAGATACGAAATATTCACCGCCCCGAGTGCTGCATCCATTAGAAGAGCGATACAGGAGAAAATGTAGAATCGGAGTTCGCTCCAACGAATCATCGGCACTCCGACGCATTGATAGGCACAGCCTCGGGCGAAAATTATATGTTTCTATGTATTATAATCCATTACATATCCAATTTTCAGACCGATCGGTGAACCGCCCCGCCTGTGGCGAGCTAAGGCGTGAGAGAACTATGGCCCTGTTCGGTCGAAAATTGTGATTTTGTCACGAAGAAGCGTCTCCCAGTACCTTTCTATAGCAATTTTTAGACTTCTGAATGATGCAGAACTATTAAATATGAGTAGATCTTCAAAATGATCTAATGCGAGCGGCGGAAATAACGCGACTGTTGTTCTGACAACGTGAAAA
This sequence comes from Eretmocerus hayati, assembly GCA_029851415.1. NCBI lineage: Eukaryota > Metazoa > Arthropoda > Insecta > Hymenoptera > Aphelinidae > Eretmocerus > Eretmocerus hayati. Next base: position 50,426,400 of record CM056744.1, read on the forward strand.
TAGGCCTGTTCGGCCAAACCGCATACTTCGTGAGATTTGCCCATATGTGACTGTGGTAAATAATTTCCACATTCAATTATTGGATTCTTCTTATTCACCTTCCTTTCTGAGAATGTTGACATCCTTTGACGATGATTACACAAACTCTTCTTGTGATGCATCAGACAGAATCAAGTTGAGCGTACTCAACCAAACATTCAGTGGAGTAGTTGTAAGCTGTTTGATGTGCTTCCAATCATCCAAATCATGAGTTGGGCTCTGGTGTTGATATAAAAAATGAACACTCACCACTTCTAGCTACCCAGTACTAGATCATTATGCTGTGGCTGCGTTAGATAATTGGTGCAGTCTGAAAGAACCACAAAAAGGACACAAAATGATTACCATTCATTCTATGTATGAGAGTTTATGATTGACCAAACCAGTAAACAGCCTCGGTATAATGACCTACGAGGAGCACCCAGGGGTTGTGGGCCATGGATTTGGCTGAAACTCTGCAGATAGTCTCCTTTTACCACAAAAAAGTGAAACTTAGAGCCGCAATTGCAAATGCCCAACCATTTTCAAGCTACAGCCTATGACATTAACATTGTCCATATGGGCCCATGTTCAAAAAAGATTTATATAGATATACTCGTAATGCTAATGTTATGAGCTGCAGCTCGGAAACGGGGGGCATTTGCACGTGCGGCTCTGGATTTCATCTTCTGGCAGTAAAAGGAGACCATCCCCATAGTTTCAGCCAAATCCGTGTTCCACAACCCCTGGGTATTCCTCGCTAGTATTGGGAAGCTAGGAGTGGAAAGTGCTCATTTTTTGATGTCGACACCAGGGCTCAACTCATGATTTGGATGGTTGGAAGCACATCAAACAGCTTACAACTACTTCGTTGAATGTTTGATTGAGTACGCTCAATTTGGTTCTGTCTGATGCATCACAAAAAGAGTGGGTTCATCAAAAAATGTCAAGATTCTCAGATAGAAAGGTGAACAAGAAGAATGGGATAATTCAATGTGGAAATTATTCAACAGTCACATATATTATTCTGCTATTGCTTCTTTTCATGAGCCAGATAAAACTTCCAGTGATGATCTGACTGGATCTGACAGTTCTCCACCTCAAACTTGTGACTGCCCACATGCCCACTAACCTGCATCCTTCTTCACTTCACTATGCACAAAAAAGTGATAACAGCCGGTCTCACTGCACCTCAGCTGTAGTAGAAGGCCAGGAGCAACTGCTGATGGGAAAATTCATCCCCAATTCGATCAAAAAATTGTTTCGAGCATCAAACAAGCCGGGTCCGATTTGTTATTTTAGCGCTGGCAGACGGCCGCCACACGTACGCAACACCAATGCGCGCGGGTTCGCATGTGTGTATCGGCGGCTACCCTTATGAAGTTGGAGTCACGTGACATCGATTTGAATCGGGGGGTCTTTCGCGGGCGCGTTTTTAATTATTTATTATAAATCGAATATTGCCCCTAAAATTATTCTGTTTTGACCAAAAGTCTTCTTGTAGTCTGCGCTTTTGAATGCATATTCTATATTGGCAAACGCTCTACCGTGCAAGTTCCCTATTGCAGAGAACCTTAGATTGAGGGTTCATGTACCATCGAGGTTGCCCAAAAAGTTCATTACCGGTCAGCATCCTCGGCCCACGAGCATGCTAGGGGTGGCATGCTACGAGCCATTATCCGTCCAGGTACGACGTCGACGTGGGTTGTAGGGAGTTCGAATGGATCCAGAACTTGACATAATCTCTAACAAGATGACTAGAAACCATTGAAGATGCCCAGAGGACTTATTACCAGTCGCCACACTCGGCCATGAGGCCCAAAACAGGGCTAAAACCTGCTAGGATCCATGATCCGTGCAGTTCAACCGTCACTGTGGGTTGTAGTGGAATCCAATCGATCCAGAACTTCATATAACATTAAAACCAAAACTGTATGACCATCGAGAATGCCCAAAAGCTCCGATACCAGTCAACAACCTCGGCTGTGGGGACCGAAACAGGGGTGAATCTTGCCGAGAGCCATCATCCGCGCAGTAAAGACGCCAGTATGGGTTGTAGGAGTTCCAATGGATCAAGAACTCTAGGAAACCTTATATCAGAAGGTCATGATCAATCGAGGATGCCCGAAGAATTCATCACCAGTAAGCAGCCTTGGCTAAGAGACCCAAATTCGGGTGGAATCCATCTTCGAGCCATTGTCCGCGAAGCTCAGACGTCACTGTGGGTTGTGGGATGTTTCAATAAATCGAGAGATACACAAAACCTCGAATCCAGTAATCGGTTACCATCGGAAGAATTCAGAAGATCTATTGATAGTCAGCACCTTCGGCTATGAAGCCTGAAGCAGGGCGAAATCATGCTCTGAGACATCATCCGCGCAGTTCAGACGTCGTTGTTAGTTGTATGGCATCCCAATGGACTCAGAACTCTACAAACCTTATACAAAGTGTTATCGACCTAGAGGGTACCTGAAGCTAGCGAACACTAACTCACGAATCGGGCCCAAACCAATTTCACTTTTTATTACTATTTTATTACTAATTCATTACCAAAGAAAGAAATTTATTACCGGTCATGGGCCCGAAATACGAGAGTTTTCGCTAGCGGAAGCTTACGCTAGCGAACACGTGGCCGGGGAGAGATCGTACGGGAATGTGCAATAGCTCATTTTTTATTACCTTTTTATTACTCTCAGAATACGTCCTCAAAATATGCGTGTGATATGATTCAGCTGAAATATGATGGTTTTCGCTAGCGTAAGCTTACGCTAGCGAACACCATATACAGGCGTAGCTTTGGGGACACTCAGAACTACACAGGATTTTATTACTTTTTTATTACTCTCGAGAGGTATAGTCGAGATACTCCCGAGACCAAGCGGAAACCGATATTTGGGCCTGAGGCTGGACGAGAGCTGGAGCGGGGCGAGATGGGAAATATATGATAGACTGAGCTACCTCTGTACAATAACGTGCGAATGAAAAAATTCCATCGCATACGGGAACCTGTCTGACGTTGAGCAGGGTACACATGAGTCTTCAGGGATAATAGAGGATCGATAACGAATCAGCAAACTCGATCATAGGGCCCAAAACAGGGGAGACCCTTCTTAACGTTATTATAGTCGCAGTCGAGACGTCACGGGCGGATGCCAGAGAGTCCCAATGGACCCGAAACTCTACAGAACCTTAGATCAAGTGGTTATGTACCATTGATGATGCCCAGAGAATTTATTACCAGTCAGCGCCCTCGGCTATGGGGCCCAAAAGAGGGCAAAATCGAGCTTTGGGCACTTATCCGCGCAGTTATGACGCCACTGTGGGTTGTAGGATGTTCCAATGGACCCGAAAATCTACAGAACCTCAGATCAAGTGGTTATGTACGATTGATGATGCCCAGAGAATTTATTACCAGTCAGCACCCTCGGCTATGGGGCCCAAAACAGGGCGAAATCAAGCTTTGGGCAGTTATCTGCCCAGTTATGACGCCACTGTGGGTTGTAGGATGTTCCAATGGACCCGAAACTCTACAGAACCTCAGATTGAGTGGTTATACACCATTGATGATGCCCAGAGAATCTATTACCAGTCAGCACCCTCGGCTATGGGGCCCAAAAGAGGGCAAAATCGAGCTTTGGGCAGTTATCTGCCCAGTTATGACGCCACTGTGGGTTGTAGGATGTTCCAATGGACCCGAAACTCCACAAAACCCTAGATCGAGTAGTCACGTACTATCTCTGATGCCCAGAGAATTTATTACCAGTCAGCACCCTCGGCTATGGGGCCCAAAACAGGGCGAAATCAAGCTTTGGGCAGTTATCCGCGCAGTTATGACGCCACTGTGGGTTGTAGGATGTTCCAATGGACCCGAAACTCTACAGAACCTCAGATCAAGTGGTTATGTACCATTGATGATGCCCAGAGAATTTATTACCAGTCAGCACCCTCGGCTGTGGGGCCCAAAACAGGACGAAATCAAGCTTTGGGCAGTTATCCGCGCAGTTATGACGCCACTGTGGGTTGTAGGATGTTCCAATGGACCCGAAACTCCACAAAACCCTAGATCGAGTAGTCACGTACTATCTCTGATGCCCAGAGAATTTATTACCAGTCAGCACCCTCGGCTATGGGGCCCAAAACAGGGCGAAATCAAGCTTTGGGCAGTTATCCGCGCAGTTATGACGCCACTGTGGGTTGTAGGATGTTCCAATGGACCCGAAACTCTACAGAACCTCAGATCATGTGGTTATGTACCATTAATGATGCCCAGAGAATTTATTACCAGTCAGCACCCTCGGCTATGGGGCCCAAAACAGGACGAAATCAAGCTTTGGGCAGTTATCCGCGCAGTTATGACGCCACTGTGGGTTGTAGGATGTCCCAATGGACCCGAAACTCTACAGAACCTCAGACCAAGTGGTTATGTACCATTGATGATGCCCAGAGAATTTATCACCATTCAGCACCCTCGGCTACGGAGCCCAACAGAGAGCAAAATCGAGCTTTGGGCAGTTATCCGCGCAGTTATGATGCCACTGTGGGTTGTAGGATGTTCCAATGGACCCGAAACTGCACAAAACCCTAGATCAAGTAGTCATGTGCTATCTCTAATGCCCACAGAATTTGTTACCAGTCAGCACCCTCGGCTATGGGGCCCAAAACAGGGCGATATCGAGTTTGAGCAGTTATCCGCGCAGTCGTGACGCCACTGTGGGTTGTAGAATGTTCCAATAGACCCGAAACTCTACAGAACCTTAAATCGAGTGATTATGTATCATTGATGCTGCCCAGAGAATTTATTACCATTCAGCACCCTCGGCTATGGGGCCCAAACAGGGAGAAATCGAGCTTTGAGCAGTTATTCGCGCATTCATGACGCCACTGTGGGTTGTAGAATGTTCCAATGGACCCGAAACTCTACAAAACCTCAGATCAAAAAGTTATACACCATTGATGATGCCCAGAGAATCTATTACCAGTCAGCACCCTCGGCTATGGGGCCCAAAAGAGGGCAAAATCGAGCTTTGGGCAGTTATCTGCCCAGTTATGACGCCACTGTGGGTTGTAGGATGTTCCAATGGACCCAAAACTCCACAAAACCCTAGATCGAGTAGTCACGTACTATCTCTGATGCCCAGAGAATTTATTACCAGTCAGCACCCTCGGCTATGGGGCCCAAAACAGGGCGAAATCAAGCTTTGGGCAGTTATCCGCGCAGTTATGACGCCACTGTGGGTTGTAGGATGTTCCAATGGACCCGAAACTCTACAGAACCTCAGATCAAGTGGTTATGTACCATTGATGATGCCCAGAGAATTCATTACCAGTCAGCACCCTCGGCTATGGGGCCCAAAACAGGACGAAATCAAGCTTTGGGCAGTTATCCGCGCAGTTATGACGCCAGTGTGGGTTGTAGGATGTTCCAATGGACCCGAAACTCTACAGAACCTCAGATCAAAAAGTTATACACCATTGATGATGCCCAGAGAATCTATTACCAGTCAGCACCCTCGGCTATGGGGCCCAAAAGAGGGCAAAATCGAGCTTTGGGCAGTTATCTGCCCAGTTATGACGCCACTGTGGGTTGTAGGATGTTCCAATGGACCCGAAACTCCACAAAACCCTAGATCGAGTAGTCACGTACTATCTCTGATGCCCAGAGAATTTATCACCAGTCAGCACCCTCGGCTATGGGGCCCAAAACAGGGCGAAATCAAGCTTTGGGCAGTTATCCGCGCAGTTATGACGCCACTGTGGGTTGTAGGATGTTCCAATGGCCCCGAAACTCCACAAAACCCTAGATCGAGTAGTCACGTACTATCTCTGATGCCCAGAGAATTTATTACCAGTCAGCACTCTCGGCTATGGGGCCCAAAACAGGGCGAAATCAAGCTTTGGGCAGTTATCCGCGCAGTTATGACGCCACTGTGGGTTGTAGGATGTTCCAATGGACCCGAAACTCTACAGAACCCTAGATCGAGTAGTCACGTACTATCTCTGATGCCCAGAGAATTTATTACCATTCAGCACCCTCGGCTATGGGGCCCAAAACAGGGCGAAATCAAGCTTTGGGCAGTTATCCGCGCAGTTATGACGCCACTGTGGGTTGTAGGATGTTCCAATGGACCCGAAACTCCACAAAACCCTAGATCGAGTAGTCACGTACTATCTCTGATGCCCAGAGAATTTATTACCAGTCAGCACCCTCGGCTATGGGGCCCAAAACAGGGCGAAATCAAGCTTTGGGCAGTTATCCGCGCAGTTATGACGCCACTGTGGGTTGTAGGATGTTCCAATGGACCCGAAACTCTACAGAACCTCAGATCAAGTGGTTATGTACCATTGATGATGCCCAGAGAATTTATTACCAGTCAGCACCCTCGGCTATGGGGCCCAAAACAGGACGAAATCAAGCTTTGGGCAGTTATCCGCGCTGTTATGACGCCACTGTGGGTTGTAGGATGTTCCAATGGACCCGAAACTCTACAGAACCTCAGACCAAGTGGTTATGTACCATTGATGATGCCCAGAGAATTTATCACCTTTCAGCACCCTCGGCTACGGGGCCCAACAGAGAGCAAAATCGAGCTTTGGGCAGTTATCCGCGCAGTTATGATGCCACTGTGGGTTGTAGGATGTTCCAATGGACCCGAAACTGCACAAAACCCTAGATCAAGTAGTCATGTGCTATCTCTAATGCCCACAGAATTTGTTACCAGTCAGCACCCTCGGCTATGGGCCCCAAAACAGGGCGATATCGAGTTTGAGCAGTTATCCGCGCAGTCGTGACGCCACTGTGGGTTGTAGAATGTTCCAATAGACCCGAAACTCTACAGAACCTTAAATCGAGTGATCATGTATCATTGATGCTGCCCAGAGAATTTATTACCATTCAGCACCCTCGGCTATGGGGCCCAAAACAGGGTGAAATCGAGCTTTGAGCAGTTATTCGCGCAGTCATGACGCCACTGTGGGTTGTAGAATGTTCCAATGGACCCGAAACTCTACAGAACCTTACATCGAGTGATGATGTATCATTGATGATGCCCAGAGAATTTATTACCATTCAGCACCCTCGGCTATGGGGCCCAAAACAGGACGAAATCAAGCTTTGGGCAGTTATCCGCGCAGTTATGACACCACTGTGGGTTGTAGGATGTTCCAATGGACCCGAAACTCTACAGAACCTCAGACCAAGTGGTTATGTATCTTTGATGATGCCCAGAGAATTTATTACCATTCAGCACCCTCGGCTACGGGGCCCAACAGAGAGCAAAATCGAGCTTTGGGCAGTTATCCGCGCAGTTATGACGCAACTGTGGGTTGTAGGATATTCCAATGGACCCGAAACTCTACAGAACCTTAGATCGAGTGATGATGTATCATTGATGATGCCCAGAGAATTTATTACCATTCAGCACCCTCGGCTATGGGGCCCAAATCAGGACGAAATCAAGCTTTGGGCAGTTATCCGCGCAGTTATGACGCCACTGTGGGTTGTAGGATTTTCCAATGGACCCGAAACTCTACAGAACCCTAGATCAAGTAGTTACGTACTATCTCCGGAGCCAAAGAATTTATTACCAGTCACCACCCTCGGCTACGGGGCCCAAAACAGGGCGGGATCCAGCTTTCCGCACAGTCATGACTTTAAAGGAGGTTGTAGAAAATTCCAATGGATCCACAACTCCACAAAACTCTGGACCTTTTGAGGAGTTACCTCTCAGAGTGCCCCAAGATCCTTTCACCTGTCTGACCCTCGGCCTTGGGGCCCAAAACATGGGAAAATCCTACTTAGTCCCATCGGGCTGGCTGATGTTGCAATAAATTGTAGAACTCGACAGAACACCAGAATAATTAACAAATGGTGTTCAAACTAGTTGTCCGCGTTGTTTACGCCCTAATTCGGCCTGGAGGTTCTCTGGACAGGCTCATAATTTCATTTGAAGATATGTTAGAGACACTTTTGTCTCTAAGATAATCACAGGAGATTCCCTGAAATTAACGTATTGATGCAATTAGTTACATTATCGTTCACCTGTTACCGGTACCACTGCCATTCGACCGGATACAATGAATTTGGTAACGGTACGTTGCCACTAAATACTATTACGCACATTCGCCACCAAACTCATCACACAAAAGGGCCTTGCCAAACAACCTGACTCTAGGAGCCCTTGATACACGTCCACGAGGACACGGCTGTCTCCCGTCGTCCGTGCTTTGGGTGATGGCGCCCCGCCAACTTCTCTCGAGGCTCCCTCGTGCCCTCGTCCTTCCGATGGCGCCACCAGTCCATACGCTCATCTACATACATGTCGCCCTGAAGCTATACGCATACTTGTGAACAACTCTCCATAACAGATAATCGAGATACCCATCCACCATTACAGATCCCCGAGAATCAATTCCCGGTCAACACTTGAGCCCAAGAACAAGGGTGTCCCGCCATTCAATCATGGACCCCGCAGTTCAAAGCCCATGATTACCTCCTGACCCGTTAGATGATCACATCCGTAGATATCGTCTATCACTGACCTTTGAACATTCCAGTTCGGAAATGATGTAAGCGGTACTCGTTGCAAATCATCAGCAACTTGTAATCTTTCCGGGAACAACGACTCAAGCGCCAATTTCTCCGTATAGGATTTCATGAGGCGGTCAACGCGTGAACTAAAATCATGCCTAGTAGCTATATCGTGAACATCGATAAGGGTACACTTATGCATTCGGCATGATTCTAGTTCAGCAGAGAATCCGTAACGAGCGCTATGGTGGTGGTACACTTCCATTACCCGCTCCGTCGTTCAGTCGCTCTTCCAGGAACTCATTCTTGGTATTCCCTCCAATCGCTATCACTCCCAAGATCCTGATGATCTCTCCACGTAACAACATGATCCGACTGATTCGAGCCATGCTGTGCCAAGATTCTTCTCCTGAATTCCTTTGGAAAGTGATTGATTAGAATTTTGATTGGGATTGATTAGAGTTTCGCCCTCTTTTGGGCTCCATAGCCGAGGGTGCTGACTGGTAATAAATTCTCTGGGCATGATCAATGGTGTATAACCAATTGATCTGAGGTTCTGTAGATTTTCGGGTCCATTGGAACATCCTACAACCCACAGTGGCGTCATAACTGCGCGGATAACTGCCCAAAGCTTGATTTCGCCCTGTTTTGGGCCCCATAGCCGAGGGTGCTGACTGGTAATAAATTCTCTGGGCATCATCAATGGTGTATAACCACTTGATCTGAGGTTCTGTAGAGTTTCGGGTCCATTGGAACATCCTACAACCCACAGTGGCGTCATAACTGCGCGGATAACTGCCCAAAGCTCGATTTTGCTATCTGTTGGGCCCCGTAGCCGAGGCTGCTGAATGGTAATAAATTCTCTGGGCATCATCAATGGTACATAACCACTTGTTCTGAGGTTCTGTAGAGTTTCGGGTCCATTGGAACATCCTACAACCCACAGTGGCGTCATATCTGGGCAGATAACTGCCCAAAGCTCGATTTTGCCCTCTTTTGGGCCCCATAGCCGAGGGTGCTGACTGGTAATAAATTCTCTGGGCATCATCAATGGTGTATAACTACTTAATCTGAGGTTCTGTAGAGTTTCGGGTCCATTGGAACATCCTACAACCCACAGTGGCGTCATAACTGCGCGGATAACTGCCCAAAGCCCGATTTTGCTCTCTGTTGGGCCCCGTAGCCGAGGGTGCTGAATGGTAATGAATTCTCTGGGCATCATCAATGGTACATAACCACTTGCTCTGAGGTTTTGTAGAGTTTCGGGTCCATTGGAACATCCTACAACCCACAGTGGCGTCATAACTGCGCGGATAACTGCCCAAAGCTTGATTTCGTCCTGTTTTGGGCCCCATAGCCGAGGGTGCTGAATGGTAATGAATACTCTGGGCATCATCAATGATACATAATCACTCGATCTAAGGTTCTGTAGAGTTTCGGGTCCATTGAAACGTCCTACAACCCACAGTGACGTCATAACTGCGCGGATAACTGCCCAAAGCTCGATTTTGCCCCGTTTTGGGCCCCATAGCCGAGGGTGCTGAATGGTAATAAATCCTCTGGGCATCATCAATGGTGTATAACTACTTGATCTGAGGTTCCGTAGAGTTTCGGGTCCATTGGAACATCCTACAATCCACAGTGGCGTCATAACTGACGGATAACTGCCCAAAGCTTGATTTCATCCTGTTTTGGGCCCCATAACCGAGGGTGCTGACTGGTAATAAATTCTCTGGGCATCGTCAATGGCACATCACCACTTGATCTGTTGTTTTGTAGAGTTTCGGGTCCATTGGAACATCCTACAACCCACAGTTGCGTCATAACTGCGCGGATAACTGCCCAAAGCTCGATTTCGCCCTCTTTTGGGCCCCATAGCCGAGGGTGCTGACTGGTAATAAATTCTCTGGGCATCATCAATGGTGTATAACCACTTGATCTGAGGTTCTGTAGAGTTTTGGGTCCATTGGAACATCCTACAACCCACAGTGGCTTCATCACTGCGCAAATAACTGCTCAAAGCTCGATTTCGCCCCGTTTCGGGCCCCATAGCCGAGGGTGCTGACTGGTGATATATTCTCTGGGCATCATCGATGGTGTATAACCACTTGATCTGAGGTTCTGTAGAGTTTCGGGTCCATTGGAACATCCTACAACCCACAGTGGCGTCATAACTGAGCGGATAACTGCTCAAAGCTCGATTTCTCCCTGTTTTGGGCCCCATAGCCGAGGGTGCTGACTGGTCATAAATTCTGTGGGCATCAGAGATGGTACGTGACTACTTGATCTAGGGTTTTGTGGAGTTTCGGGTCCATTGGAACATCCTACAACCCACAGTTGCGTCATAACTGCGCGGATAACTGCCCAAAGCTCGATTTTGCTCTCTGTTGGGCCCCGTAGCCGAGGGTGCTGATTGGTAATGAATTCTCTGGGCATCATCAATGGTACATAAACACTTGATCTGAGGTTTTGTAGAGTTTCGGGTCCATTGGAACATCCTACAACCCACAGTGGCGTCATAACTGCGCGGATAACTGCCCAAAGCTTGATTTCGTCCTGTTTTGGGCCCCATAGCCGAGGGTGCTGAATGGTAATAAATCCTCTGGGCATCATCAATGGTGTATAACTACTTGATCTGAGGTTCCGTAGAGTTTCGGGTCCATTGGAACATCCTACAATCCACAGTGGCGTCATAACTGAGGGATAACTGCCCAAAGCTTGATTTCATCCTGTTTTGGGCCCCATAGCCGAGGGTGCTGACTGGTAATAAATTCTCTGGGCATCGTCAACGGCACATAACCACTTGATCTGACGTTTTGTGAAGTTTCGGGTCCATTGGAACATCCTACAACCCACAGTTGCGTCAAAACTGCGCGGATAACTGCCCAAAGCTCGATTACGCCCTCTTTTGGGCCCCATAGCCGAGGGTGCTGACTGGTAATAAATTCTCTGGGCATCATCAATGGTGTATAACCACTTGATCTGAGGTTCTGTAGAGTTTTGGGTCCATTGGAACATCCTACAACCCACAGTGGCTTCATCACTACGCAAATAACTGCTCAAAGCTCGATTTCGCCCCGTTTCGGGCCCCATAGCCGAGGGTGCTGACTGGTAATATATTCTCTGGGCATCATCGATGGTGTATAACCACTTGATCTGAGGTTCTGTAGAGTTTCGGGTCCATTGGAACATCCTACAACCCACAGTGGCGTCATAACTGAGCGGATAACTGCTCAAAGCTCGATTTCTCCCTGTTTTGGGCCCCATAGCCGAGGGTGCTGACTGGTAATAAATCCTGTGGGCATCAGAGATAGTACGTGACTACTTGATCTAGGGTTTTGTGGAGTTTCGGGTCCATTGAAACATCCTACAACCCACAGTTGCGTCATAACTGCGCGGATAACTGCCCAAAGCTCGATTTTGCTCTCTGTTGGGCCCCGTAGCCGAGGGTGCTGAATGGTAATAAATTCTCTGGGCATCATCAATGGTACATAAACACTTGATCTGAGGTTTTGTAGAGTTTCGGGTCCATTGGAACATCCTACAACCCACAGTGGCGTCATAACTGAGCCGATAACTGCTCAAAGCTCGATTTCTCCCTGTTTTGGGCCCCATAGCCGAGGGTGCTGACTGGTCATAAATTCTGTGGGCATCAGAGATGGTACGTGACTACTTGATCTAGGGTTTTGTGGAGTTTCGGGTCCATTGGAACATCCTACAACCCACAGTTGCGTCATAACTGCGCGGATAACTGCCCAAAGCTCGATTTTGCTCTCTGTTGGGCCCCGTAGCCGAGGGTGCTGATTGGTAATAAATTCTCTGGGCATCATCAATGGTACATAAACACTTGATCTGAGGTTTTGTAGAGTTTCGGGTCCATTGGAACATCCTACAACCCACAGTGGCGTCATAACTGCGCGGATAACTGCCCAAAGCTTGATTTCGTCCTGTTTTGGGCCCCATAGCCGAGGGTGCTGAATGGTAATAAATTCTCTGGGCATCGTCAACGGCACATAACCACTTGATCTGACGTTTTGTGGAGTTTCGGGTCCATTGGAACATCCTACAACCCACAGTTGCGTCATAACTGCGCGGATAACTGCCCAAAGCTTGATTTCGTCCTGTTTTGGGCCCCATAGCCGAGGGTGCTGAATGGTAATAAATTCTCTGGGCATCATCAATGATACATCATCACTCGATCTAAGGTTCTGTAGAGTTTCGGGTCCATTGGAACATCCTACAACCCACAGTTGCGTCATAACTGCGCGGATAACTGCCCAAAGCTCGATTTTGCTCTCTGTTGGGCCCCGTAGCCGAGGGTGCTGAATGGTAATAAATCCTCTGGGCATCATCAATGGCGTATAACTACTTGATCTGAGGTTCCGTAGAGTTTCGGGTCCATTGGAACATCCTACAATCCACAGTGGCGTCATAACTGACGGATAACTGCCCAAAGCTTGATTTCATCCTGTTTTGGGCCCCATAGCCGAGGGTGCTGACTGGTAATAAATTCTCTGGGCATCGTCAACGGCACATAACCACTTGATCTGACGTTTTGTGGAGTTTCGGGTCCATTGGAACATCCTACAACCCACAGTTGCGTCATAACTGCGCGGATAACTGCCCAAAGCTCGATTTCCTCCTCTTTTGGGCCCCATAGCCGAGGGTGCTGACTGGTAATAGATTCTCTGGGCATCATCAATGGTGTATAACCACTTGATCTGAGGTTCTGTAGAGTTTTGGGTCCATTGGAACATCCTACAACCCACAGTGGCTTCATCACTGCGCAAATAACTGCTCAAAGCTCGTTTTCGCCCCGTTTCGGGCCCCATAGCCGAGGGTGCTGACTGGTAATATATTCTCTGGGCATCATCGATGGTGTATAACCACTTGATCTGAGGTTTTGTAGAGTTTCGGGTCCATTGGAACATCCTACAACCCACAGTGGCGTCATAACTGAGCGGATAACTGCTCAAAGCTCGATTTCTCCCTGTTTTGGGCCCCATAGCCGAGGGTGCTGACTGGTAATAAATTCTGTCGGCATCAGAGATAGTACGTGACTACTTAATCTAGGGTTTTGTGGAGTTTCGGGTCGATTGGAACATCCTACAACCCACAGTTGCGTCATAACTGCGCGGATAACTGCCCAAAGCTCGATTTTCCTCTCTGTTGGGCCCCGTAGCCGAGGGTGCTGAATGGTAATAAATTCTCTGGGCATCATCAATGGTACATAAACCCTTGATCTGAGGTTCTGTAGAGTTTCGGGTCCATTGGAACATCCTACAACCCACAGTGGCGTCATAACTGCGCGGATAACTGCCCAAAGCTTGATTTCGCCCTGTTTTGGGCCCCATAGCCGAGGGTGCTGACTGGTAATAAATTCTCTGGGCATCATTGATCGTACATAACCACTTGATCTGAGGTTCTGTAGAGTTTCGGGTCCATTGGAACATCCTACAACCCACAGTGGCGTTATAACTGCGTTGATAAGTGCCCAAAGCTCGATTTTGCCCTCTTTTGGGCCCCATAGCCGAGGGCGCTGACTGGTAATAAATTCTCTGGGCATCATCAATGGTACATAACCACTTGATCTAAGGTTCTGTAGAGTTTCGGATCATTGGGACTCTCTGGCATCCGCCCGTGACGTCTCGACTGCGACTATAATAACGTTAAGAAGGGTCTCCCCTGTTTTGGGCCCTATGATCGAGTTTGCTGATTCGTTATCGATTCTCTATCATCCCTGAAGACTCATGTGTACCCTGCTCAACGTCAGACAGGTTTCCGTATGCGATGGAATTTTTTCATTTGCACTGTGACGGCCAAGTCAGTCCGTCTCCCTCTCTCCCTGGACCGAATATTGTAATGATAACATTTTGTGTTACAGCCTAAGCACGAGAAGAGTTGCTGCGTAGTTCAGCCAGGTAAGAGGGAGAGAGACAGAGAGATGGCACCGTACTAGGGCCCGCGCGCCCCATATTTTGAGCCGTCCCTGGCGCAAGCCAATGCTGCTCCGGCCAGCAACCTTTTACTATACATTCCGTCGTGACGTTTCGGAGCGCTCGCACGCGCCTATCGAGCTTATCGTGCGCGTTGTCCACGCCGCCCGGAGCCCGTCCTTGGCATAATTTAGCCGGGGCTCCGGTGCGTGCATTTTATATACTCTGTGCCGTGGTCTATGACCAAAATCACCATCGTCTGGGACAATTGCGAGCTGCCTGATCGCCGTGAGCTGCGAGGGCCGGTGCCCGATCTGAGGTCGAGTGACCAACCTGCGTCAAGGCCATTGAAATTTGTAAGTGCCTCTCGCAAATCTCTCTCTTCTCTTTCTGGGCTGGTAGATTGTATTTTTCCCTAAATACGCCCTCAATAATCGTGCGTGGGCTAGATTTATTCTAACGGTCAGCGGACCATTTGTAAATAGTTTTCTTTGAATAAATGCCCTTTCATTCTTAATTTTAATCGAGCGTGTGCTCATTCAGTGCTCCCCTCTCCTGATTTCTTGAACAATTACAGCAATAGCTCACTCCCTGAGCTTCTCAAATAAAAGCAGGCCCTGCCTGCACGTGACGAGTCCACCAAAACCGTCACATGGCGCCCAACTAATGGTGCTGTCAGTTCAAGTGAAATCAGTTCAAAAATTTGTGCATCAAGTTGGCGCACCGTCACATGGCGCCCAACTAATGGTGCTGTCAGTTCAAGTAAAATCAGTTCAAAAATTTGTGCATCAAGTTGGCGCACCGTCACATGGCGCCCGACTAATGGTGCTGTATGTTCAATTAAAATGACTAAAATTTTTTTTCAATAAGTTGACGTAACGTCACTTTACACCCAAGTTTAAATTTTGATCTTCGGAGAGAGTAGCACTTGAATGTTGCTTTGTGTGTATATTAGATTGTAAGCGTATAAGTGAGTGCAGTGTGAAAAAATCAGTGCGTGGTCGGAATGTGTTAGCCATATTATGCGTGCTGGACAATACTTTTCCATCGTGCTCCGACTTAGGCGTGCATTGCTCGCGCGTCGGTTGACTCGCTGTACAAAATTTTTCACGTCCTGATATTAGACACTTGTTCATTCGTATTTTTTCCTCATCATTTGATGCACTTGACTTAAATGCATATAATTTGATCATTTCGTGTAGTTTTCAATCTGATTTGTGAAACCTTGAAAATATTCAGTTAGCTTCTCGCGACATTTTGGCGTCCCGTACTATAGGGCCGCAACACAACAGCTCGCGCGCCATATATAGTCATTGTTTACATCGCGCGTTTGCTGCCGCTCGCGATCGGCCAAGCTTATCTTTGGCTCCGATTTTTGAATGCGTGAGTGCGAGAGAGAGACAGACGCGCTAGCGTAATATTTCGAAAATTTTCTCTCTCGCCTTGCTTGATCGGCCATCGATGACCAGTGGTCATATGTGCAACACGTATGTGTATGTGTGTAGCGTGCGTGAATAAGCACAAATAACTTGCGAGCGAAACTCAGTGATGTATATAGATATACAAAGATGTTGCGATGCGTGTTTAGATACTGATTGCGATTCTTGTGCTTTTTGAAAATCTGGAAAAATCGGCCGATGGCTAGAAACTTCTGGACATTGTCCTCGTTTGTTTTGTGCACAATTATTATTATTTATATTGTCTATATGACTATAGTTCGAGGAAATTGAGTCACTGGGTCGTATCTTGACCGTTTTTTTTTCTGAGAAATGTACAAAATATTGAAATTTCTTCCATGAATACAGTGAAATATCGATGACTCTTGCACGCTTGTGCATCGCAAAATTGAATTGTTCATGACAATTTTGTCAACAAATTTTTGATTTATCATGGAAAATTGGTCGTTTTGACCTGAAAATTCTCAAAAGTTATAAATCATTGTATAATTGACCTGCAATAATTTTTATGGATTAAAATGGTCTCTCTTGAAATACACTGGAAGTATATAGATATAATAACTATCATGGAGTCTAGTATTGCGCTATTGTGTGTGTACGCCTGAATTAGCGTGGGTTATGATAAAATGAGCTGCGCAAAGTGCTCTTACGCAATATTTCGCATCGGACTGTTTGAAAAATTCTAACAAACTGAGTAGCTCTATAGGAATCCTTCCGACGTTGAATTTTTCAGGGAGAATTATTGAAAAAATCACAAATAATCGGACATTTTGCGAAGTTTATCAAATTTTTGTCCAGACTGACTTTCAGGAGGCTCATACTCATTACGGGCCTAACTTTTTGTATTCTACTGCCTATACGAGCTTCCTGATAATGAACTCACGGTTCATTTTTCGTAAAATGAATCTAAATTTCGGACTTATTCTGTCCATGAGATGAACCAATACTCAATCGAGTTTGTTCATTCTTTTCTCGATTATGAACATCTTAGTTGAATCAATTGACTGTTAGCTCCAAATTTGTACCGTGTCATTATACAGCTCATTTGGACTTCATCCGTGGGCAAAGTTTTTTCCTAAGCCATTGACTATAGACTTCGTCTTTTGTTTGATGATAGGAGCACGGTCAAATCTAAAGCGAACATTTCAACTGATAAAGCATTTATAATACTAGCTTTGAAAATTTCAGAATCTCAATTCTCTTTTTCGTGAGTGAAGGAGTATCTTGAAAATATTTCCATGATGTCTCCTAATAATCTTTCGAGTAATCAAGTTCTCACGTGGTCCAATTGGATTTGTAACCTCTCTGAGGATGAAATTCGAGTTGCGCTCGCAAAGCTTGAGCTGAAATTTGATAGTTTTTTCAACAATCATCAGCGATTGATGCGGCGTTTGATTGGCCAGTATGTGATGGATGATTTTGTAGAGAATGAGAGTTCCATGTGCGATATTGCGCTGAAAGTACGCCGTGACGCGGCACGTAGTGACTTTATTGTCAGTGTCCAGAGTGCGTTACTTATTAAAGAAATATGTGAGACATACGCGCGCGCACCCAACATCACCGTTCCTGTGCAGCAGAAGAGTTCAAGTGGAACATATCCAGCTGACAATGGATGTCAGAATTTACCCACTTCTGCCAATATTGAAAGGTGGAAAAATGACACTTTAGCACTTGCGACTTGCGAGCGAGATCTTAAAGAGAGCAATCAGTCCAATATACGTTGTGCTACTGTCAATAATGGAAAGACTTGCAATATGCTCAATTACGGAAATTCAGCGTCATCATCGCCTGTTTCTCCGAGCACGCAGCTTGTCAATTCAAATTCAATTTTATTTTCCGATCACACGATCGATAGCAATATTCAGACTAATCATCCCCTTTCATCGAATAATTCTGAGAATTCGGATAAATTTCCTGAGAGCGCTGATCTTTGCGATTTCTCTGATGAGATTTCTGTGTCACCAAGACCATTTCAGATCGCAAAGTCGGTGCAGGTCTTCTCACCCCAAATTCCTGAGTCTGATGAACAATCAAGCTTATCGTTGGATTTATTTCGAAATATATCACCAGATCATGACCTTCTGTCAAATATTGATTTTTACAGGCAAGATTATTACTCGTCTGTGTTGACGGATGTCCACATGGCTCAATCTTGTGCCTATCCTCCATTGCCAGGCATGACGTCTGTTCAATTTAGCCAATTTCGGCATGAAATTTCGCACGAGCAAAAGTGGCTCTGTTCAAATAATCATTTTGATCTGGTATCTTTTCAGATGAAATACAAAATAAAATCATTCCTCGCCACGAGGGCAGAGAGTCGTGTTAAGATTTTTAGCAAAGGTATGTCTTCTGAGTCCTTTGTGAATCTTCTGAATGTTAATAATTTTCCTAATCCTTATTTTTCTATACGTATTTTCAACATCAATTCATACCGATCATTTATCCGACCATCCGGTTTCCATTTGATGAGTGCAGTCGGAAATGTAAAATATGACAAGCATGCGCGTGTTGTAGTGCAAACTTGTCTGCCTAATGAGATTGTCAAGTTTCTTGAATCTGAAAATGCATCAAGATTAGAAATGGGCCTGATCAACCCTAATCTTTTCAATTTCGCCCCTCAGTTTCAGAACAATATGACATTTCCCAGGCAATTGTATTCGTCTCGTACCGACTTGCAATATCTCATGTTTAAAGTTTGTTGGGACCCATATAAAACACTTGATGGTCGCAGAATCGATCACAATAACTGGTCTGAGTATGAGGTCGTGTTTGAGCAATCTCGACCGACCAATGAAGCATTTTACCTCGTTTTGACTGAAATCGAGGCCGAGCCCCATGCTCATGATCAAGAAATAATAGAAAATAATTATTCCAATTCCTTTCACCTATGCACGAGCATTGTGCGAGTACCACAGTACTATTTTCAGGTATCATTCCCAATTTTGATATTAGTACAGTCTCGGCACGCACTTTTATCTGATATGGCACATTTCTTGCCTGAATGCGATTCTTTGCAGAATTCAGTGTGCGATAGCCTAGCAAAGACTCTTGAATTTTTTAGTCTGAAAGTAACGACCTATTATTTGGAATTTATTAGCTCACCGCACAGGACGCAACTGTCCACGCGGCTTGAGCAATTCAACCCCAATTTCTACGAACTATTTCCGACATTCTATAGTCGTGATAGGGCACTTATATTTGATACAGCCCATGACCATCGATCAGCTGATCGATTTCTCTCAATTGACTCGAGGCCAATGCGGTCAATACGACCGTGTCAGGTCAATACGACAAATTTAGACCGAGAGACCGGCCCAGGAGGGGGCATAGCGACTTCATAGGCGCAGGAGCAGCCTAGTGCCCGTAGCAGACAACCACGTGCTACTGACTGCAGCTGAGGATCGTCATCGTTCCGGAGGAAGATTCGTCGATGGACAGCGAGGGATGTGCGCGCGCCAGTCTCACTCAGTGGTTAGGTTGTGTCCGAACTATTTTACGCGAACTAAGTGTGTTTGAAAAATTAGACGTTCTTACGTATGTGAACGCAGATTATTACATATAAATCTAGCTCATAAGTAGATATATTTTCATTTTCAATCGATCATTGGCCAATCAAAGTTATGCGGACTCACCCCCTAGAGAATGATGAATGAGGTCAATTGACCATGATATTATTGTATGATTTTAAGTATGTATTAGACCTAGTATGTATGGAGTGCAGTATGGTCTAACATTAAAGTATGGGCTATGGGACTAATGTCCAAGAGTATGATTTGTGTGTTGTATGCACAGAATGCTTACAAGTGCCCAATGGTCAATTCAAGAGACCAAGTGAATTAGTGAAGACCGTGAAGTGAAATTTCCTGTAGTAATGTGCCTCAAGAGTAAAAACAGTGCAGTGAAATGAACGCTCCCACAATTACTTAGAGTTCGAGAAGAACAGCTATGAATTCTATATAGACTGATTTAGTATGGGAAGTATGTTAGTGTGAGTGATCGCGTTTTCATTTTTCGAGGGAAATACAATCTCATTTATTTGGAATCCATATTTTCAACATCACTTTTAATTATCACTTTCCGACTGATAATCTTTTGATCAGAATATTTACTTTTGATTCAAATTTCTTGAGCAAATGGCTCTTTCCCTTTAGTTTTCGGCCCAGATTGAGAGAGGTAGGTTTCCGAGCTGGTGCG
The DNA here is from genome assembly GCA_029851415.1 of Eretmocerus hayati. Lineage (NCBI taxonomy): Eukaryota > Metazoa > Arthropoda > Insecta > Hymenoptera > Aphelinidae > Eretmocerus > Eretmocerus hayati. Next base: position 50,446,532 of record CM056744.1, read on the forward strand.
CCAGCCGGCTACCCAGCGTCTGGGGGAGGGGTGTGACGGCCAAGTCAGTCCGTCTCCCTCTCTCCCTGGACCGAATATTGTAATGATAACATTTTGTGTTACAGCCTAAGCACGAGAAGAGTTGCTGCGTAGTTTAGCCAGGTAAGAGGGAGAGAGACAGAGAGATGGCACCGTACTAGGGCCCGCGCGCCCCATATTTTGAGCCGTCCCTGGCGCAAGCCAATGCTGCTCCGGCCAGCAACCTTTTACTATACATTCCGTCGTGACGTTTCGGAGCGCTCGCACGCGCCTATCGAGCTTATCGTGCGCGTTGTCCACGCCGCCCGGAGCCCGTCCTTGGCATAATTTAGCCGGGGCTCCGGTGCGTGCATTTTATATACTCTGTGCCGTGGTCTATGACCAAAATCACCATCGTCTGGGACAATTGCGAGCTGCCTGATCGCCGTGAGCTGCGAGGGCCGGTGCCCGATCTGAGGTCGAGTGACCAACCTGCGTCAAGGCCATTGAAATTTGTAAGTGCCTCTCGCAAATCTCTCTCTTCTCTTTCTGGGCTGGTAGATTGTATTTTTCCCTAAATACGCCCTCAATAATCGTGCGTGGGCTAGATTTATTCTAACGGTCAGCGGACCATTTGTAAATAGTTTTCTTTGAATAAATGCCCTTTCATTCTTAATTTTGATCGAGCGTGTGCTCATTCAGTGCTCCCCTCTCCTGATTTCTTGAACAATTACAGCAATAGCTCACTCCCTGAGCTTCTCAAATAAAAGCAGGCCCTGCCTGCACGTGACGAGTCCACCAAAACCGTCACAGCACGTTATTGTACAGAGGTAGCTCAGTCTATCATATATTTCTCTTCTCGCCCCGCTCCAGCTCTCGTCCAGCCTCAGGCCCAAATATCGGTTTCCGCTTGGTCTCGGGAGTATCTCGACTATACCTTTCGAGAGTAATGAAAAAGTAATAAAATCCTGTGTAGTTCTGAGTGTCCCCAAAGCTACGCCTGTATATGGTGTTCGCTAGCGTAAGCTTACGCTAGCGAAAACCATCATATTTCAGCTGTTCATATCACACGCATATTTTGAGGACGTATTCTGAGAGTAATAAAAAGGTAATAAAAAATGAGCTATTGCACATTCCCGTACGATCTCTCCCCGGCCACGTGTTCGCTAGCGTAAGCTTCCGCTAGCGAAAACTCTCGTATTTCGGGCCCATGACCGGTAATAAATTTCTTTCTTTGGTAATAAATTAGTAATAAAATAGTGATAAAAAGTGAAATTGGTTTGGGCCCGATTCGTGAGTTAGTGTTCGCTAGCTTCAGGTACCCCGACCTAGAAAGGTGCACAAAGGATTCATTACCACTCGGCAACCTCATCAAATAGGCCCAAAACAGGGCTGGAACCCGCTAGGAGCCATTATCTGCGCAGTTCAGACATTAATGTGGGTTGTCAAAGTTCCCAATTTCTCCAGAACACTACAAAACCTGAGATCGTAGTTCAAAAGCCATCGAGGATGTCCGGAAAATTCATCACCAGCCAGCAACCTTCGCTGTCAGGCCCAAATTTGATCAAAATCTCTCTTCGAGCCATTATCCGCGAAGCTCAGATGTCACTGTGGGTCGTAGGATGTTCCAATGGATCCAGAGATCCACGAAACCTCAAATCGAGTATTTGGATATCATCGAGGAAGCCCAAAGAATCCATTTCCAGTATGCCTACTGAGAATGGATTCTGCCCCTAGGCCATTGGGCACGAAACAAGGCAAAATCATGCTTTGAGTCATTATCCACGCAGTTAGGACGTCACTGTTGGTTTTAGTTAGTGTCAATGGATCCGAAGATCTACAAAACCTTGGATAAGAAGGTCAGGAATGATCGAGGATGCCTGAAGAATTTATCACCAGTCAACAGCCTTGGCTATGAAGGCAAAATTTGGCCGAAATCCTCCTTCGAAGATTGATCCACGCAGTTTAAATGTTAGTGTAGATTGTAGGGAGTTCTCATGGATCCAGGATCTTCCGTGACCTCAGATCAAGCGTACAATCGCTGAACCATCGGAGGTATCCAAAGAATTCACTAACAGTCAGCACCCTCGTCCATGAGGTTCAGAACAGGAAAAAATCATGCTTCAAGTTATTATCAACGCAGTTAAGACTTCACTGTGGGTTGCAGAAAGTTCCAATGGATCCAGAACTCTCCATCACCTCAGGAAAAGTCTGCATGAGCTATCGGAGATGACCGAAGAAGTCATTCCTAATGAGCACCCCCGGACATGCGGTCCAAAATACGGCAAAATCCTGCCTCGAGTCATTATCTGGAAATCCGAGACGTCACTGTAGGGTGTACGGAGTTCCAATGGATCTGAAACTGTACAGAACCAGAACAAGTACCTATCATCAATCAAGAATGCCCAAAGGATTCATCACCGGTCAGCATCCTCTGCCATGAGGCCCAAAATAAGGCAAAATCCTGCTTTGAGCCAACATCCGCGCAGTTATAACGTCACTGAGGATTGTTAGAAATTTCACTAGATCCAGAAATCTACGAATCCCTGGATTGAACCATCGGAGATGCCACAATTCATCAACAGTCAGCAGCCTTGGGTATAAGGACCGAATTCCGCTGGAATCCTTCTTCGAGCCATTATCCGCGAAGCTCAGACTTCACTTTGTCTTGTAGAATGTTTCAATGGATCTAGAACACTACATCACTTTAGAAGAAGATTGGGTGAATCATCAAAGATGGCCAAAGATTCCACCACGAGTCAGCGACCTCGACCATGAGCTTCAAAAGAGGTCAGAATCCTGCCAGGAGCCACCATCCGCTGAGGCCAGACGTCATTGTGCGTTGTAGGGAGTTTCAATGGATCCAGAACTTGACTCCATCGCAAACGAAGTTGTCAAGTTTGAATCGAGACCTCATCAGAGGATAAGTGCACGAGGCCTCTGAGCAGAGCTGCTACCACTCTATCTTCATGAGTAATAGAGACCCACGCAGTGGAAATTGTCAAACCGAAATTCGTGGATCGACCTAGACACAACCATTACAGGTAAGCTCACTTGGGCATCGAATCGGGACTAGGTAATCCCCTGTGAACTAGCCGGTTTTCTCTCTGGCAAATTCCCAAAAGACTGAGAAAATGGTTTCGTCCAAGTACCGAGGCTTTATTTCAATCTCGGCTAAGTGGAATTGGGTGAAGAACCTCATTCCAAAATGCGACTTGTTTACGTAATGCGGCAGATGAGATAAGGAAAAGAGATGCGAGAACAAGAAGCTAGCGTGAATCTGCTCAAGACTCAGTCTAGTTAAGATCGGGCAGCCAAAAAGGTCGACGCAACGGATCTTCCCCGCTCCAAAATATATGATTGCAGGATCAAAATAATGAGATACGTATTTTTTTCTTTTTTTTTTCATTCAGCATGAAAGTCTCCTACACAGAGCTCATTAGGCTAAAGATACGTAGGTGAACATATGACTTAATGTTTGTATCATCTAGGTGTCCATTACCAAAAGGAAAAGGAGGATTGAGGATTGTATATCTAGTGATGACGAAGAATACTCATCAGATCAATAATTCACATTCATCAAAAAACTCACTGAATATTCTACATGCGGTTTAGCAATCGATATTTCTACGGAAAGGGGTAATTGAAACGGAAGTTGGAATAACTTTCGCAGTAATTTTTCCCCATGTTCATCATATTTGTTGCGTTGCCAAATGACATGATTCAAATCTTGTTCTTGCTTGCCGCAAGTACACATGAAATCATTAATTATTTTCACCCTCGCTGAAGATGCTGCTAGATTGTAATGATTCACTCTGCAGCGGTTGATCGTGACAATCATTCGTCTTTTGCTGGAGAACCAAGGTTTGCTTGAGTCGCTGGAGGAGTTTTGAAAGTAAATTGTTGCCGTCGAGCGAGCTTGATCTTTAACTGCATCAGAGGTTGAGACCTTATAGACACTCCTATATAATTCAAAAGAATCAGTGTAGGGAGTACACGAATCTAACATTACGTTCCCAAGAGCGGCTCCCTTAGAGAGGGCATCTACATCATCATTGTCAATCATTCCTGTATGTGAAGGGACCCATACTAGTCCCAAGTTTCCTTCAGGATTGAGTTTCTTGTACTCATTGAATTTTCTCTTGATTCCAAAAACATGGGGGTTGACTTTCGCGTTGATTCCCACAGACTCTAGACACATCATGACACTCTTTGAATTGCAACAAATGACATAGTTCCGTCCGGGATCATCAAGTACGATATTGAAAGCGCTCCCTATTGCAACGCATTCTGCTGTGAAGATAGAAGCAGAGTTGTGCAAAGATTTTTCAATCCTCATCTGACGCTCGGGGCGAATACAAGCAGATCCAATCGAATGAGCATTGATCATCTTACTGCCATCTGTGGAGATAACACAATGATTGAGTTCACTAATTTAGTGTCTGAGAACGATTTGGATCATTTGCTACTCTAACACCAAAGTTCATTCTAAAGCTTGTCAACAAGATTCTATAGTCGTGGGTGAAAATGTTGTATATCTCGACTATGTCTCGTGATTCTATCAGAATCTCGAAGATGCAAGTATTGATCAGTATCATTCTGTTTTGTGAACGCTCAACTCGAAGGAGTTGGGACTGATATTCACACTTGCGGAAAAATGTGATGATGTAATCAAACTTTGAAATAATTCGACAAGTGACCTGTTTGAACTTCTGAATCAAGATGATCCGAATTCAAGCATCGATCTCGTCGAATCTCTCGGGAAGACAGTGATGAATGGAGGACATATCAGTTGGGCTATTCATAACCAGATATCGCTTAAGTGACATGAAAGACGATGACTCGTAAATATCGAATCGACCGTGAATCAACAATCCCTCCACGATTCTCTCTCGGAATTGATCAAACGGAATGACACTAGGGTCACAGTGTGACGATGAATTCGAGGAATGGCGTACTAAGGATGGAGCACTCCACAATAGATTGCGAACCATATTAATCATCAAGGTACCAGAAATGAGGGAGTCTATTCGTGTTTCATCCCATGGCTCGGAGCTGCTCAATGTTGCGGCAACTGTTGACAATCTGTGAATCCTGGCAGATATCCCGGTTCATCCGGATGGGAAGAAACATGAGTGAGTTCTCGAAGGATACAGGTTGGATCATTTCAGAGATGGCACGGCCACTGATTCGAACCTGAAATGCGACATATCTCCACGTACGTCGTCATGAGGAAGCAACTCACAATAAACGAAGTCATCCGAATTCTAGCAGCTATTCCTCATGTCCTGTGTGATTCGAATTTTAAGTCGCAAGACAGACGGAAGATCTGCAGCAAGATTCAAGGTGGCACAGACAAAACGATTACTTTGAGATGAATCGCGTGAAACTTGCACAAACGTCGTCGGTTCGTTTCCACCAGCTATCACAATGCATCTCGTCTTTCAACCTGGCTTCGAACTAAGGTGAGGATAGATGATAGCGAGTAGCGAAGAGGTTGTTGGAAAATCTCACGAGGGAGTTTTCAGGATAATGCAAAAATTGACGGGGAGAATGAATTTCTAATCTCTTCATCATCACAAAGATCAACGTGCGAGCAATTTCGATGGTTCCGCAGTCAGGGAGTGGTCAGGAGATGAGAATTTCTCATGAATTCGACTATCTCAAGATGGATCGGAGGGATACTCGCGGAAAGATGTGATGATGAAATCAAACGTTGAAATAATTCGACAAGTGACCTGTTCGATCTTCTGAATCAAGATGATCCGAAACCACAACCCCTGGGTACTCCTCGTAGGTCATTATACCGAGGCTGTTTACTGGTTTGGTCAATCATAAACTCTCATACATAGAATGAATGGTAATTATTTTGTGTCCTTTTTGTGGTTCTTCCAGACTGCACCAATTATTTAACGCAGCCACAGCATAATGATCTAGTACTGGGTAGCTAGAAGTGGTGAGTGCTCATTTTTTATATCAACACCAGAGCCCAACTCATGATTTGGATGATTGGAAGCACATCAAACAGCTTACAACTACTCCACTGAATGTTTGGTTGAGTACGCTCAACTTGATTCTGTCTGATGCATCACAAGAAGAGTTTGTGTAATCATCGTCAAAGGATGTCAACATTCTCAGAAAGGAAGGTGAATAAGAAGAATCCAATGATTGAATGTGGAAATTATTTACCACAGTCACATATACTATGCCACTGATGCTTCATTTCATGGGCCAGATAACACTGTCAGTGGTGATCTGACAATTCTCCACCTCAAAATTGTGGCTCCAGAAGCCCCCAAACCTGCATCCTTCTTCATTTCACTAAAAGAACGTAATAACAGACGGTCTCACTGTACCTCAGTTGTAGTAAGAAGCCAGGAGCAACTGCTAATGGGGAAAATTCACACACAATTTGTTAAAGAAGAACTGTTTCGAGCATCAAACAAGCCGGGTCCGATTTGTTATTTTAGCGCTGGCAGACGGCCGTCACACGTACGCAACACCAATGCGCGCGGGTTTGCATGTGTGTATCGGCGGCTACCCTTGTGACGTAGGAGTCACGTGACATCGATTTGAATCGGGCATCTTTCGCGGGCAGATTTCAACATCAATAAATAAGTAGTTCATGGGCATGAGATGAAAAACTGTATTGTAACTCTGCTTATCTTGATGTGATCTATCGATTGAGATAATAAATGTTTTTCATGCAAGTTCTCTATTCTGAATCCATTGGATTCCCCTACAACCCACAGTAACGTCTGAACCGCACGGATAATGGCTTTGAGCAGGATTCACCCCTGTTTTCGGCCCCATATCCAAAGGTGCTCAGTGGTAATAACTCCTTTGGACATCCTCGATGATTTTCCAAACACTCGACCCATGATTCCGTGAATTTCTGGACCCATTGGTACTCTCTTCATTCCACAATAACGTCCAAACTGCGCGAATGATGGCTCTCAGCAAGATTCTCCCCTGTTTTGGGCCCTATGATTGAGTTGGCCAACTTATTATCGATCTCATCGGTATTCCTGAAGACAAACGGGTACCCAGATCATCGTCACATAGGTTCCTGGATGCGATTAAATTATCTTCATTGCACGGTATCGTCCAAAGTGTACTCAATTTACCCCACAGCTCTCATCCCACCTCACTCCAGCTCTTTTCCAGCCTCAGACCCGAATATCGGTTTTTGTCTTAGTTTCAGAGTTTAATCTACTAAACCATCGTTTCGAATAGATCGTGGGAGAATGCATATGTTGCTGAGGCGCTGTTATTCCGGTTCGAGATATCCTGACATGTCAAGGAGTACTAAGCAAGCATGATCGAAGTGTGGAACAGCGAATGAATTAGGAGGCATTTTACCCTAGATGATAGGATATGACCAGGGCCGGCTCAAGGGGGGGGGGGGCGAGGTGAGGCCTTGCCTCAGGGCGCGAGGCTGCAGGGGCGCGAGTATCTCGAGAGGCACAAGAATTATGACAGGCACGGTGTCACGAATTTCCGATAATCTGCGTGCATCCATGCCCGGCATGATAAGCGCAGACTCGAGCCGGCACTCCTACTCGCGCTGCTCATCACAATTACGCCCGCCGCACTACCGGTAATTCTAGTAGAATTTTAAACGTCAAATTTTATGTGAATGTATGGGCTTAACGATACAAATTTCACCAGAATTACCGGTAATGCACAGATATAAACATGCAATGCATCCGGGCAGGATTGAGTCGCACGGTATAAGCGCTGTGGTCATTATTTCACCCTATTGCGCAGATACGGCGCATGCGAGTACCCTTTCTCTCTCATCAGTACGATGCAGCCGATGCGGCGGCGGATCCTGATAGTGCGGTCAAAATTTCATTATACTGCGCATATAAGGCGCATATGATAACCCAAACGGTGGTAAACAATAACTGGACGTAGTCTATTGCAGACAGTTCTATAGATGCAGAGTTGTTATGAACAGGTGGTAGATTATTGAAAAGCAAATTATCATTAAATCCTAGATCAAGTTTATATATTGAAGCGTGGATGCAGGTTCCATATAGTGACTAAGCTCACGTGTATAATTTCGCCAGTGATCTGAAAGTCAAAGGTAAGAAGATATCGATTTCACTCATTGCTTCCGTTAATTGACATCGTGAGTCGTGATGACGGAGTAAGCAGTATCTAAACTGTAGTGGGCTCTATACATGTTTGTGACACGATTGTTGTGACTTGTTCTCGGGTTTCTCTCATAGATTTAATCTTGATTTCGAGAAGCATTTGGGTACTGTTCAAACTTGTTATTGTTGTGACGATCGACGGAGCGACAGGCACATTGAGCAAATAACGCGTATTCTTTTCTTGAGCACAGACTGCACTGAAAAAAATATCGTGTGTATTTGTACGCTGTACATTACGCTGTATATTACGCTGTACGTAATAATAGACATATTCATATGGCCTATTTCTGTAGGTTCTTATCCAACGAGAAACCAAGTTTATTCTGTTGTGGAATTGCCACTCAATTTCCTGCTATAAATCCTTGTTTGACGAACGAGCTTCGTTATTTTGCGTGGCGAGTGAGAACATATTGACAGTTCCCGAGAATTCCGGTGATGGAACAGCTACAACTATCTAAATTTGTGAGTTCCTGACTTCTCGTGAACTTGATTCGACTGTCAATGTGAACAATCAGAAAACGATATTAGTTGAATTAGAGGAGCTTATGCATTCTGATTTGATCAGGAACCTAGTGCATGATTCGTATTGCTAGGTTCATGAAATATTACAGAAAACTTATAGCACATGAGAAATTATACACAATAATTCTTGCAGTGTAAAGTTTGATATCAATGTACTCCTGCATGTGCTCTCGTCGCATGCCGGCTCAGTTCAAATGATCGGACTAATTTGCGCCTTTGAATTCAAATCCTAGTGATGGGTTGCATTTTTTAATAATCAAATCACCTTCTTTTATCGTTTTTAGTATGAGCCCTTGGAATTGTTCGTAGAGTAACGAGTCAAAATATTAATTTTTCCCTCACATTCTTCCTACAATGACCGTACTATTCGATCTCCACTGTTTAGGCATTCGTCGATGTCTGTATCTATCGATACTAAAGATGTGGCAAAGAAGGCTTCTGGCGCTCAAAACAGGCAAGGAAAAGCCGCACAAGATGAGGAGTTCGAACAGAGCAAGAAATTTATGTGCATGGACAAGTATATAATTTCAAAAGTTCATAGTAGCACTGAGAAAACGACTACAGATTTTTTATCCCCGTCTTTGGACATAGCTCACAATCCAAATCTTATCAGAGGTGGTGACTCTACTGATGACTTTATATCGCAGGCATTGAGATCTCTCGAGCATGAGAATACTACTCTCTCAAACGAAAAACAAGACTTGTCAGACATCGGGAAGTGGCCCCAAAGTTTGAATCAGAATACGATCGACTATATTATTGAAAAGGGTCCAGTGCAAATCTCACTTGATAAGTAAACTGAAAATGCTCATGGCCGCCATTCCTCTGAAACTTTCTATTCCAGAAAAATTTCAGGAACAAAATTTTTGAGACGTCGATGGCTTGTTCATTCCGTTGGAAATGATTCAGTTTTCTGTTTTTGTTGTAAGCTCTTTGATAAGACGTCATCAAATATAGAGTGGAACTCTACTGGACACAATGATTGGAAACATTTGGATGAGAAATTGATTCCACATGAAAGTAGTAGAAAGCTCTTGGATCTCTTTGTACAATGGATGGGAATTGTAGTGAGATTGAATTCGGGTCAGACCATCGATCGTCTTCAGTTAGAGGTAATCAAGAAAGGAACTTCAAGATGGAGTGACGTGCTTAAAAAGTTGATGCATATCACTCTACATTTTGCAAAAACTGATTCGGCCTTCAGAGATACCTCCGATAAGCTCTTCACGCCCAATAATGGGAAATTCTTGGGATTGGTGCAACTGTTTGCGAAAGTTGACCCAGTCATGGAGCATCATCTAGATCTAGCTATGTCAGGCAACATAACTTCTCATTATTGTGGGGAAAATATTCAAATTGAACTGATAAATTTGATAGCTGAGAAATTAGATGCTGCTATTGCAGATAAGGGATCACTAGCGAACTTCTCCTTCATTATTGCAGACTGCACTCCAGATATTTCCGAAAAAGAGCAGCTCTCCATTACAGGAAGAATTGCTGACATATCGGGGCCACAAGTAGGAATCAAAGAATATTTCTTAGGATTCTCCAATATCATTGACTCAACTGGCCGGGGCCTTAGTGATGTTATTGTTCAAGTTCTCGTTCGACACGGGCCCTAAATGGAATATTGTAGGAGTCAGGGGTACGATAATGGAGCCAACATGGAAGGGAAGAAGAGTGGCGTTCAGAAAAGAATACTTGATATGAGCCCATTAGCGTCGTACGCGCCTTGCGGGAGTCACAGTTTGAATCTTGTCTTATGTGACGCCGCGCAGTCTTCGGTCAAATCTGTGTCTTTATTCGGCTATCTTCAAAGACTATTAACTTTATTCTCAGCTTCTCCTCAGCGTTGGGAAATTCTCACTGAGCACTGTATAATGTTGACTCTTGAACGCCTTTCCGACACTCGTTGGGAAGCAAAGGTGGGAAGTGTGAAAGCTGTTCGCTACCAGATTAGTGAAGTCCATGATGCTCTCAGCACGTTGGCTGAAAAGGCGGATCAAAAAGAGGTTCGCGAACCAATTGTAGTTCACGAAGCATTGTCACAAGCTGACCAACTAAGAGACTTTGGTCTTTCAGTCTCTTTGGTTGCATCGTATGATGTTCTGTTCCAGGTAAACATTGTGAACAAGTCTCTTCAGGGAGTCAATATGGATATCGGATGTTGCGTAAAACTCTTGCAAAACTGTTGCGAATATCTCGATCATTACCGAAAGAGTGGTTTCAAAGATGCCATAATGAAGGCTAAAGAATTGGCAGAAGAATTGAACATCCCGGCTGAATTCAAGCCCTCAAAAAGAACACGGCGAGTTGAATTACAATTCGGTGAATCGGATACTCAAAATATGACTCAATCTCCAGAAGAGACTCTTGAAACTGAATTCTTCAATCCTCTTTTGGATACTGCTTTGATGTCCATGAAATCTAGATTCGAGCAATTGAATGATCACTGTGAGTTCTGGGGTTTTTCGTTCAATTTTAATGAGCTGCCTGAGAGAGTTGAGCTTCCGGAAAGGTGTAACAAATTGCAAGCGAAACTCACTGTAGACTCCAAATCAGACATCCAAGGTAAATTACTTTGCGATGAGCTCATAAGCATTACATCTTTTATGACCAGAAGAGGAGTTAATGGAATATATCCACTTGAAACGTTGAACTTTATCAAAAAACATGATTTACAAGATTTGTATCCTAATACGTGGGTTGCTCTGCGCATATTGTTGACGATACCTGTGACTGTCGCTAGTGGAGAACGTAGTTTTTCTAAGCTCAAGTTGATTAAGACTTTTTTGAGGGCTATAATGGATCAACAGAGACTATCAAGCTTGGCTACGTTATCGATAGAAAATGAGCTTGCTCATTCTTTGGATTTTTCCGACCTGATCAAAGATTTTGCGAGTAAGAAGGCTCGGAAAATGAAGTTCACGTAGAATTTATAATGAGTTAGCCGGTATATTATTAACAAATGCTTCGCGGCTGTAGGAAGCCTGATTTCCATAATTTCTCTGTGGAATCTGAATAGAAACAATAAATTTTATAATGCGTCTGCTCAACCTCTGATGTCTTATTGAAAATATTTTTCCTCAATTATCTCTGGCCTTGAAGGGGGGCACCATGTGAAATCTTGCCCAAGGGCGCAGAGGTGTCCCGAGCCGGCCCTGGATATGACCTCTGTTTCTCAGAGTGTGCATAATCCCATGAACCCTCAAGCAGATGCCCGCAACATGTGCATCCCTCGATAAGTCCTGGTAGGAAGTAACTCCGGGGTGCTTGATCATAGACTGTAAAGGGACAGGAACACGATCAACACGTTTCTCCGGTAACGTTCTCAGATCACGCTTCATATGGTATTGGACAGATGCATATAGAATCGCTCGTGTTTCTGACGATTCAGGATCAGACCGTGCTCTCACGCTTAATCAACGATTCTACAAGATTCTCCTCTGGGTTTCTCGATAATAGCAGGCAAAACGGATGATTTGCACTGAATGTAGATCTGTGAATCATCTGTGGGTAGTAACGCTTTACAATGTTCAGGAGTCGAGACGATTGTCGGATCGAATTCGATCACTATAAATCAGGAGAATTATAGGCCCTGATTCGGAACGTTGCAGGACTCAGAATGTATCTGGTAGGAACTCGGACTTCTGCCATTCAGGCCAACTACTGCTCGGGTCCTTCCACTCAAGTGAGAGTGAAACCATTACAAAGCCTCGTCAGAAGAATTCGAGTTGTCTATTGCTACAAAAAAAGTTCCATGTTCGATGATATCAGTCAGTTTGGAAATTGGATAATACTTGTAGTGTGAGTATCGGATTCAATCGAATATACTTCAATACGGACGACAAACATATATGCACCAATTGTGCATATAATATTATTCTAATCAACGATGAGACACCAGTCCGGTGATACCCACGGCGATTAGTAGTATATGAGCTGGTATAGCGAGACACAAAAAATGATGTCATAGGGGGTGGGGGCGTCTGGTGGGGGAGGGGCCGGGGTCATTGACCGTCTGGCGGTCAGCTGATGTGGACCAGCGGTTTGTTTACATCGTGACGTCACAAGGTCAAGGTGATGCTGGGTGGTGTAAACATTACATTGTTTATTATTACATACGTGTGTGTGTATGCGTATGCGTGAGTGTGCGTGTGTGTGCGTTGTTGATCATTACATACGTGTGTGTATGTGCGTGTGTGCATGTGTATGAGTGCGCGCGTGTCGTGATAATTCTTGGAACGGAGAGGAAACTTTCGGTCGGGAGAGAGATCTACATTATCGATCGATGGTCAGATAAAAAAGGGTAATGTTTGTGACACCCTCTACGTCACCGAAAGGAGATATCGTCAGAATCCTTGTTCCAAAAAAGACTACATATTTTTTTTTCATGACACCATTTCCGCACTACCCAAATGGGGTAGGTGTCCCAGCGCGTTTTTATATACGTGGTATCCCCTTTGAAGGCCTATTCCATGATATCTCTGATTAGAGAACCATTAGTTTGTCGAATTATAATCCGTTGCGATTCTTCATATCGACCCTCCTGTTTCTCTTTTGGAATCATAGGAGTTTTGTCTGTTACTTTATCTGAATATTCACCCCACGAAGAGGGCTCTCGCTTCTCCCCTTGGCTGTTTCTGTTTGGATAAGGATCCTGGAATCGGGTGTATCCGCCAGGAGTACTGCTGCTGTTTTGCTCCATTGTGAGGTAAGGAATACTCTCTAAAGAGAGAAAGAGAGAGCAGAGGAATAGGTATAGTTCCTGGCAGTACTAGGAGCCGAATGAACGACAAAGTGGTTTTACGAAGTTTTCTATACATGTGACTCTGATATTGATTTCATAGTGATAGCATCATTGAAGGCTGAAATTATCTTTCCGAATCCATTAATGCTCATTATGGGATGGGAGGATAGTGATGGGTAGGTGACATGAACCAAAAAATATATTTAATAATATTCTACTCTCATTCAAGACGAAATTTTCAGTATATACAATTGAAGAGTAATCATCATCATATTCTTTACAATAATCCGTTTGCATCCATGAAATCAAACAGATCTTCCGCAAGGTTCGACATGCCGAATGCTCGTAACTCAGCGAACATTAATTTCAAGTTACTATCACCAAGAGTGTAATCCAGTCTTGCCACCACATCAGACTTGATGGCCTCGAAATTTACTCCAAAGTAATGTCTAAAAGATATCACGACCTTCAAGATATTGATTTGAGTCTCGACAGGCTCTTTACGGATCAAATCGTTCGAGGAATTATTCACGTACTTGATTGCGGGGTTCACAAACACACACAGTTCCTCGCATTTTGTTAGCTGCGTGGAAATGGAATTCACGTAACCGCCTCAAACCTTCAAAAGTGGCCTATTGCATCACGAATCCAGGTGCAGCGTCGTGCTTCTTCTTCTTCTCCTTGCATGGCTCCCCGTCACGGTCCTCATCCTGCTCATCCTCAATACTCAATAATCCCAAGACCGGTAGTTGTGGACGCTCGTCGATAAAAATCGTTCTTGACCCGTATGACGTAGTAAAATTCATGTCGTGATTTGGTAAATACACTTTAGAGCCGTTGAAATTTTGTGAAAAAGAGTATGCAATCTGGAGATATCCATCCATAGCTTCAATTTGATCAGTGAAGAGCTCCCAGCTAGTCAAGTCGAAAGTCACGTGTTTGAGCGGTAAAGCGTGATTCCCTAACTTAACGACTACCCTGTAGGTTCTCCCAAAGTACTCCAAACCCACAAGAGCTCTCTTGGAGTCGGACTTATTCAAGGCGTAGGTAGTTGAGAACAGCAAATTTGGTAGATCACGTACCAGTTTTATACTTGGAAGCAGTCCGAGATGACGGGGCAGCAGGGAAGTCAGCTACGGTGATGACGTTGTTAGAACTGGCGTCAGGAGTAGTATGAACTTCCGCGCTATTGGAGACGTTGTTGAAGGCCGCAAACGCGGCTGCGAGAAGACTTTCGACGATACCATGGGCAGTGTCTTCGACTCGGGGAGCAGCGGTAGAAAGAGATACGGTGTCGGCCATTCTGAACTCGCGCTGGAGTATCCTCAAAGGCTCAAAAATGTTGACTGTGGTACCCGCAGTACTCGCGCTCACTTTTTCATACCGTAGTAACCCCCACTCTTACTGCGGAGGAGTAGGAGGCTGAACTCGTACGAGTGGGGGGTATACTGAGTCGTTGGGGTCAGTCTGCATAGCAACAGAATGTTTGTAACCGTCAAAAACGATGGCTTGCATTACCTGATGGGTATTCATAGTCGACTTCGGATGTGTTGACAATCATCGAAGCGTCGACTTCATCCTCTACGCCTTCTGTACCCAGTGGTCCTGTTTCCGGGGCCTTATTTCTGTGTTTGGCAAAATCCACAAGGTCACGTCCAGCAAACTCAGCTGCTTTCCTCGCGAGTATTCCGTGGTAGACGAGAGCTAGTCGCACTTCATTCTCTTCAATATCGTGTCGCTCTCGGAGTTCAATGGGTAGGATCGAACGCAGCCATTTCCTGAGCTGTTCAACTCTGTGCAACGCGCATCTATTTTCTATTTCCCCAGATTCATCCTTGAATATCTTGAAACCGTGGTAGATGCAAGTATTTTCACCGGGTAATTCTTTGTTGAGCTGCTTGATTGCTGGGCCACTGTGCGATTCAATGTTCACGATCTTTCTGCACATTATCGACTCGAGATACCCAGCTTCAACATGTCCGTAGACGAAGATATTGACCGAATTCTCTGCTATCTTGACCAACCGCTGGCGTAGGTCCTCGATCGATACGACCCCGTCGAACCACTCCAAACCGTCTATACGAGTAGTGCAGTGATTATCGCTTGTTTTCATATCTTCTGGTAAATAACTGGAGGGGTGCGGTGGTTTCACCAACCAATGGGCACTGATGCCTTCTGGTAAAGATACCACTGCAATCTCTTTTGGTATATATTTCTTGTCCTCATCTCGGAAACCCTGAATGTCTATAACAAAATCCGTTTCCTTGGCGAGCGCACGGTTGAGCCACTGGATTGGAGAAAGACCAACTGACGCTCCGAGAGCTCACATGTCTTTCCTTATACTCTTCACCCCTCCGTTTCTCCTCTAGTCCCCCTTACGCGCCGAAATCGGTCACGATCTGTCTGCTCGAGCCGATCTCTAGAACATTGTCGTGCTCGGCGTATACGATACAGTTTATGGTTTGCGTAAGCGCTTCATCAAACCGTACCCCTATACGAACACTGCCATTGCGAACGAGATTCCAATGGGTTGCGCAGTGTGCTGATAGATCGGGTGTAAGATCGAAAGCCGTGATGAAGTTTCCTCTCCTATTGTTGAGGCGATCGATACCAATACCTTCGTTGGCGAAATGTATGCCTGTACCGGAGAACAAGGTTTGGAAAGTATCTACGTAGAGCTGATCATCCCCTGTGAATTTTGGCTGCAGCGGTTTGCTAGGGACTTGTACACCATCTATGTATAATGAGAGGTAATTGATCCCGAAATGTTGGAAGTTGAAAGGGTTCATCCGACGGTTCCCGTTGAAAGCCCTGTTATCAACAAAGCCAATGATAATCCTTTTCGGCAGCTGTCCAAGGATGACGTTGTCCAGCGTATCGCCAAGGATCCCCGTGTGCATCGTAAACGATTTTACTTCCACTCTTGTTATCGGATATTTTGCCGTGGCTTTGGACAGCGTGTTGGCGTGCGCTAGTAATTCCCCGGGGCTGATTTTCACGCGTCGAACAATTAGAGAAACTTCCTTGATTTGAACGCTGAATCTACCATCTTCGGAAATATCCATGAGACAGAACGCATCTTTGCTCCGTACCAGGCGGACTCTCATTTCAACACCGTTGATTAACATACGATCTTGGTTGAAGACATCGCAATGCAGATGCCCTATCATGTCAACAGTCTTACCACCCAGTGTGAAATACTGTCTGTATGCGAGTCCTGTGTTGGCCGCTTCCCCATCAGCGTTTGGGGCAGCGTCGAATTTGTTGCTCGTATCTTCCCGCCACAGACACGATGTCAAATGAGACTCTTTCGCTGCTGGGCTGTAGTTGAGCAAAGACTCTAGATAAGCTCGGTACGGATAGGCATTATTTGGTGGGGAAACAGCTTTTTGATTGAAAAAGACGTCTATTTGATGGAATAGCGAGTGTAAGAAATTATTGACGGGTCCAACCTTGCGGTTTTCGGCGTCCGCTGCTACGGGTGTGATTTTTGCTTGCACGTGTAGCATAGTATGAGCAAGATCCAAATAGTGCTCGCTAGCGCTCGGAACAACGAATGCGATCGGGGCATCACCTTCGTCGGTTAGGGAAGACACCGGCTTATAATGCAAAAAACTGCTGCTTTCGATTGATGTTTGTGTCGCAGGAAGAGAGAAGATATCCAATTCGCTTGACATACACTCATTCTAGTGAGTGTGTAAGAAAGCCATCTTACTCCTTATCCAATATTATATTCCTTGTGGTCCAAAAATATCTGTCAAATTTCTTAGCTTCACTGGTTTCCGCCTGCTTGTCGTTCTACCGCTTGTCTTCTTCTTCTTCTTCTTCCTCTGACCTCGTGTCACTTTCCTCTTGGTTACTTTTTTCCGCAACGAGACGGTGCGTATAGACCCGCACGCTTTACGAGACTGACGTCGTCGCTTTACTACCTGCGATTTATATCCCGATCCTTTCATCATATCAACCAATTTTTCAGCTGCCTTCCTCTTGAGATTCTTTGACACGAACTTGTTGAGAATCTGTCAAATCCATACCGTTGTTGGCCACGTCATCCAATACGTCGATACCAGTTCGGACTGCTTCCTTTCCCAAAGTTTCCACTCCCTTTGCGATGTAGGGTAAGATCCGCCTCGCCAGTCCTCCCAGACGAGCACCAACTCCCCGTCCACGTTGATACGTTGACCCAACAAAGTATCTCTTGGATCTCCCTCGTATTTGATCCTCGTAGTATTTGATGTAGTGGCTCATGGTAGCATTTTTATTCAACGGTCGCGCTTGAAATGAAGCGTAACCGTCAGCGTACCGTACTCAAATGGTATGTGGCGACCATGACCATCTCTTATATCTATCTCTATGCTCTGAATACCATGTTGTAGCAGGGGGATGTATTTGATTTGGGCAAATTGTTTCGTGATGTTGCTTCCAAAGTCGTATTTAGAACGATCCAATGAAACAATCCGTAATGAACCGGCTTGTGTATCACCCACCGTATATGGCTCCCAGATATTTGTATAGACAAATAGCTGTTCGGGTATGGCTCGGGATAGAGAGGCGGGTCCGATATCTGCAATGATATTATTTTCGGTGTCCGCCGAAGTTTCGAAAATGCCTGTTGTACGCTGCTCCGCGTCTTCAAAACCAAATATACGTCTAATTCTCTCATTAAAAATCGTATAATGAGCTCCGTCACATTTGCATTTCTGTCTTGAAACGTAGAATCCTTCCTCCAAATCAGCGGGCTCGAGTACATGATGCTTCTCCGATACTGTCTCGCTATTAATTTCACCGACCAACTCTTCGATCGTGCGATATACACCAGAAGGGTAGTAGTGTTTGATATCATCTCCTGATGACCTCTGCCCATCTTCACCAGATTTATTGAAAATGATCGAATTTTCGGTATCTTGAATATGCATTATGGTACAGGGTATGTGAATCTCGGCTAGTCCAACCCTCCAATCACCAGCCAGACAAATCTCCCGGGTTAATGCGTCGAGAAACAAGTAGTTGCATTCTCTGGGAAGTACTGCATGCTGCTGTTACTCGGAAGAACCAGATAAAAGTCATCATGCTGATCCATTTTAACGACTCGTGTTGGTTAAATAGATTGGAGATCGTCAGCCTTCAACCAGCTGTTGAACTTGGATGGATACCCCAACCAGTGGACGAGAACTTCTTTTTTCTTACCACGCCCCCTCGATCGTATTATTCGCTCTATCTTGAAGTGTTGATCATCTGCCAAACGTTTCTCACCAACCGGAGCGAGCTCTTCCGTGTAGAAAAATCCGTCGATGATCTCCTCGTTCAGATCCTGAAGCACATATGTATATAAGTTTGTCGGGTAGAGACCCTATTAATTTAAAATATTTCCTCGCTGTAATTCTTTTGATAACCTTTCTCAAAGGTATTTTCCGTACGACTGATGCGCACGTAGTCTCCGACATTGTATTTAGCTGGTGCTGAGATAACTCCCTTTCTCCGATTAACTGTCTGCTCCGAAGCGCGACGTTCCAAGTTCTCTCTAGCCATTCGGGCATTGTGAAGTGTTACATCGCATGGTCTCATTCGTGTCCCGGTATATAGAGTATGGTTATAAGCATGGAGTATTTTATGTATTACATCAACGTACCACTTGGTGTTTGTATGAGAAAAATAACGCCAGATGCGTTCTTTGAGTGTCCCGATGAGCCTCACTACGCACGCGCATTTGATATCCGGATTTCTTGCGACTCTGAAACTGATATCGTGTTTCTTGAGATACGTTTGAAACGCGTCTCCGAGAAACTCTTTACCGCGGTCCGACTGTAAGCAAATCGGGCGCCTACCTTTGGCGTTTCCTGAGATATCGTTGAAAACACCGGTCACAGCTGACGCAGTTTTATCGCGTAGTAGTCCGACCCACGCGTATTTACTTAGCACGTCGACGACAACGAGGAGATAGTTATACCCGTCGTTGTATTCCTGGAGACAAGTGAGCTGCATCAGATCGCATTCCCAGATATCATCAACATTAGTTATATCATATCGTAGCCTTGGAAACCTTCTACGGATTGATCGATGAAGAGTATACGCGTCTTGATTCTTCAGCCATTCATACACGCGTTTTCTCTCTCTTTCTTTCGCGAGAGTATCCCCTTTCTTATTCACTCGTGAGAGATTCCGGGCTCCAGCATAACCAGCCTCATGTGAAGGGCCGTATGTAATACTGCCCGCTGTAATCATGAGAATCAGGGCTCAAAGATCCATTCTCAGCCATTTCTTTTTGGTTCTCCTGCTCGACAACTCTTGTGACACGTCTCGCGCTAAGTTATCGTTGAGACTTGCAGCTGCTTCTCCCCAGCCTCCACCAACTGACGGAGTCAATCGACATTCCGCTGTATTTATCGGATCCGTCAACCTCTGACCAATTTTGATGATATTTGCATTACCGATTAGCTCACTTGGAGTGTCCGTGACTTTTATGAATTTTAGCAAACTCTAGTTGACCTACGGGTGCATTGATGTCCTCCTCCTCTTCACGCCTACCCCTCTTGACCGCTTCCTTCCTAACTACGTCGAACAATAGTTCAATTATGCTGGAAGCCTCTATTTTACGCCCCTCTCGGCTGAAGGCACATCCTGAGAGAAGTGAAGGGATTGATTCTCGATGCTTGATTTTTTTACACTCTTGGAGTATCAGTCGATTTCGAATATTCATACCCGTAATCATCCAGAGATTGAGATCAGAATCCACATAGCACCTATTCTTTACTTCCCATGTATCAACCACTTCGTGGGCCGGGGGAATAACGTTCGAAACTTGTATGCTGCACGTCTTCCGTGCCAAATTTTAAAAAATATAGAAATTAGATATTTTGACAGGGCCAGGTCACACGAAGTCCCATGGGTTCCCATGGGACCCCGTGGGATACCATGGGACCCCATGGGATCTCACGGAATTATTTTCAGCAGGGTTGCAGATAGCTGTCATATTTGGTAGTTTTTTGCTCTCGATCATCAGAGATATGGTGGAACGGAGTAGTTCGCACCGCTATCATTAGCACATGGTACAACATTCCCCGGTTATCTCCAATCTATAGTGATAGGAGCTGAATGCGGATGGACTACAAATCGTAATGATTGAATCGCAGTAGTATATAAGCTGGTATAGCGAGACACAACAAATGACGTCATAGGGGGTGGGAGCGTCTGGTGGGGGAGGGGCCGGGGTCATTGACCGTCTGGCGGTCAGCTGATGTGGGCCAGCGGTTTGTTTACATCGTGACGTCACAAGGTCAAGGCGATGCTGGGTGGTGTAAACATTACATTGTTTATTATTACATACGTGTGTGTATGCGTATGCATGTGTGCATGTTTGTGTTGTGGTGTGTGTGTGTGTGTGTGTGTTTGCATTTTTGCTGGTTTTTTGGCAGCACGCGCCGCGTGCGGTGGAGATAGAGAGAGAGAGAGAGAGATTGTAGATTGTAGATTGGTTCTCTTATTGGTACCTTGGGGTATTACCCTATCTGGTACAGGTGGCAAATTCAATTACATAATACATAATTTACTACGAAGAGTATGGATAAATATAATCAGAGATGAATATTGAATAGTTGAGAAGGTCAGATTGCTGATTTGATCAAGAGGAGATATAGTATAATGTACAAAAAATTGATGAAAGGTTTGCATACAAATTTAGAGTGGCAATCGTGTACATTCGGAAATTATTGATAGCAGTTACAGAATATAAAGAGAAGAATAATCTATGAAACAATATGATAACCATGGCATGCTGGAGTAGTATGTAAGGAATATTGATAATTCAGTGAAGTTGCTTTGTGGAGAGCATTCAGACATTAGAATACATAGACGAACTAATCATCATTGTCACAATATGTCAAGTTTGAAATTGAGCGAGGTCGGTTTCTGAGAAAATTGGGACGGGAGGCCCATTATTTGAAGGTCTCATGCATACGACAAGATTTTTAACTAGTGGCTTCTGCATTTTCAATCGAACACTAACTGAGTGAGCTTGTTTGAGTAAGCTGTGCACTTCTTTTGGCCACAGTGGATAACAAAACATTCTAGAATCGTTTCCTTTTCCAAAGATATCACTGATAGATCTCATTTTCAGTTTGGATGAGTTCAAAATAATTTTATCCCGAATAATAGTGGATGAGAGTTGTATGACGATTGATCGAGTATTCAAATCATTACTCTGTGGCGAACTCGAGGTGGAGGCTAGAACGGATGCATCCGTGTTGCGGAAACGAGGACCTTTCCATTCTTTAGTATCTACTACGAAATTTTGCAACTCTGGCACATCCACAGCATGGAGAACTTTACTCACTATCTCAGTTTTGGTGAGATTTAAATCACGAGGAATGTCCGTTAAGATCATTTCAGCTGAGTCTACCACTGATTTTTGATGAGGAAGCTGAGTAAGCTTATGACGAAGTTCTAAAACATCTCTTTCAATCGCAATGATTCGATTCTCTATCCTGTCTTCTAATTCATTCAATTTCGAAAAAAGTTTATCTTGACAAGCGTCAAAATGGGACATGAAAAGTTTGAAATAAGGTGGCATTTCATTAAGATAATCAGCGCAATCTGCGTTTGTCTCAGATTTGCGTGATTCGTGTGAAATTACTCGATCTTGTTGAAAAGAACTCACTGTGAGTAGATTACGGGTCATCGTAGCGTGATGAGAGAATTCAGGCGATACAAGATTGAATCAGCTGTTACTGCAGTCAGGCGAGTGCCAGGGTGTTGATCAGGCAGCTCACTTGGGCGAAACACTTGGAATAGAACACGTGTGGATCAGGCTTCAGAGTTGGTAATGCAGAGATCTGTATAAGATTGCTGCCATCTAGCGTCTGATGAATGTAGTTTGTTGATCCAGTGAACTAATTTCAATGCAGCGTGCAGACTAACCTCTAAACCCAAGACGTGCTGGTGAAAAAGCAGGTGTAATTCTCACAGAATATGTGGATTCACAGGAATTTATGAATCCGATGAATCCTTGCAAGAATTGGCGTGCAAGAGTCTGGAAAAAAAAAGCCCGGAGGCACCGAGAGAGAGAGAGAGAGAGAGAGAGAGAGAGAGAGAGAGAGAGAGAGAGAGAGAGAGAGAGAGAGACCCCGTAGGGGGCTTTGGGTGTGACCTTAGGGTTGCACTTGGAGCTTGAGGGAGTGACGCCCCTCCGGACCCGAGTCCTACACTCACACTAACACACACACTACACTCTACACGCACCATACTTACGCTTGCTCAAGCATTACACAGACATACCAACATTATACAGAACACGCATCACACAACACACCACACCCGTGCTGGTCTGGTCCGGGGTCGGCCAGCATGCGATTCCAGGCCCTGGAAAAAGAAGAAAGAAGAAGATGTCCAGCATTGACGGCAAGAATTCCCCAAGGAAAGCGGGGCCCCATTCGGATCTTGGGGAGGGGGGGCCCAACGATGCAAAGCGCGCTACCAGTGGCACACTTGGCTGGTGGACTCACGCGTAAAGCTACAAGCGATGGAAATACGCCTCTGGCGAAGATAGTTGGAGCAAAGGACCAACACCAGAAAGGAGTAGACCTCACCCCGAACAGCAGGAAGAGAAAGGGTCTGGGTGAGGAAGTAGATAAGCGAACGCTGAAACAATCGAAGCTCACATTCTTGAGCCAAAAAGAGAAGAACGCGAAGGTTGCTGCAGAAGCGCAAGCGGCGGCAGACAAGCTTATGAAGATCAACCCCGCGATCAAGATCCAGCTTACGCAAGACAAGAACAAGGGAGACGATACCGCCGATTCCAGTTCGGATTCAGGGGACTCTAACACCACCACGGAGTCCCAGGAGTCAGAAGACACCCTGACATCCAAGGACTGTGACCGTGGACTCGAAAAAGGTCAAAAAACACCGGAGGATATGGACATCGATCGGTTCCCCACACCTGAGAAGGCCAGTCGACAAAGAAGTGGAGACAAGGCCCCCGATCTAATGGAAGGATGGAGGGACTTGAAAATGTGCCGAGAACAGATGGAGGAGAAGACTCATCTTCTCCTCGACCACCTGAACTTGGTCATAGGGATAGCCGAGTCTGCTTCCAACATCCCAGAAGGAACTCGGGGCGACATGGAAGAGCTCAAGAAGATTGGCCACGCTCTCGAAGGCCTACTTGCGGCAGACAAAGGGAAGAGAGCGGCTTTCGAGACCACACTTCTCGAAGCGGAGAAGACCCTAAAAATGAAGAGGAGTGCGCAGCCCTCTGGGCCAGCCGCGTCGGGAAGCGGCACACAGGGAAGGGGGGCGAATAAACCGGAATCGCGACAAGGGAAACAGCACGATACGGAGAGGAAGCGACGCGGACATCCATCGGGAGCCCTCGAAACACCGCGCTCGACATCGACTCCTAATAGGCCCAAGCAGGACGGGCCTTGGCAGGAAGTGGTCTCTAAGAGAAATACGAAGAGGGCAAAGAAAAGCGGTCGATCAAGTGACACCGCTGGAAAGAAGGCAAAGATGAAGCCAAGAAGAGCGAAATCCGACGCCGTTCTCGTCACGGCAAACCAAGGTGGGTTAAGCTACGCAGATATGCTGCGCAAGATAAAGACGGATGACCTTAATGAAGAAGTGGGCTCTAAAGTCACGGGCATCCGCAAAACACAGGAAGGACAAATCCTCATTGAACTGAGGAAGGGCACCGACGCTGCAGCCATCAAAGCGGCTCTGACACCAGTCGTCGGGCAAGAAGGGGCCGTCCACTGCCTCGCAAATAGCATGACCCTCGAGGTTCTCGGAGTCGACTACGATGTCGGCAAAACTAAAGTGCAGAAGGACCTCGCGAAGGCCCTACCAGAAAACGAGGATGGAGCCATAATAGTTAAGAGCCTGCGAAACGGCTCCCGAGGCACCCAAACAGCGGTTGTGTCCATCCCAGCGAGGCTCGCTCACCGCCTCCTGGACTGGAAAGAACCCAAGGTGGGATGGAGCAGAGTGAGAATCCGCGAGAAGGGAGGCATCCCACGCTGCTATAACTGCCTAGAGTATGGCCACAAGGCCTCAGGCTGCAAAAAAGAGAAGGCAGAGGAACGTCAACCGAAACTCTGCTTCCAGTGCGGTGAACCAGGACACCTCGCCGCTACCTGTAAAGAGAAACCAAAATGCCTCAGCTGCGTGGCTATCGGAACCAGATCTGACCACAGGTCGGGCTCCAGCAACTGCACAGCCTACCAAAACGCGAGGGCGACATATAGACGCAGGGGGGGAAGAAATGGCTAACTTTATCCAAGCCAACCTCAGGAGAAGCGGGGAAGCTTGTGACCTCCTACATACTGCCGCCAAAGAAGGGGGTATCGATGTTCTGATCATCTCCGAACCGCCTCGGAAGCGCGAACTTTCCCGTTCCACATTCGATCACTGGGGGACCGCTGTAATTCAGATCACGAATCCCGCGATCCGCGAGACTGAACCAGCTGTTAGTGGCCGCGGTTATGCTCGAAAGACCATAGGGGGCACAGCTGTATACAGCTGCTACTACTCGCCGTCGCTTAAGACGCACGAATTTGAAGACGAGCTCCACGACCTAGAAGAGGATGTGAGGCACTTGGTGTCAGAAGAAGTTGACTGCGTCGATGTTGATGACGTCGTTCCTGGTGCTGAGTTGGTGATGTTGCTCTGCAACGTCTCAGTTCTTTGCTCTAGCGGTGGCGAGAGCGATGACTGAGAGGCAGAGGTGGTCCGCGTATCATCCTGCCCATTTTGAGTGTTCGCGGGCTCTAGTGTGCTCGACTGGCGAGTGAGGACGCTGCGAGACTCATTCGAAGCAGCAGTCGGCAGTCTATGCCCCGCAAGCGTGAGCTGTGGGCTCTCAGGTGGAAGGGAGCCACTGTTGGTGGGGAGCTTTGCGCTGCGGCCGGTGGTGGTGGTCAGCGATGCGGGGGGAGACTTCACTGACGACTTGCGTGAGCTTAACTGTGTGTGTGCGGCAAGCTGACTACTCACACGACTTCGTGAGCTTGCATCTTCCTTCTCTCTCTCTCTGGATGGCTGAATGCTCGAGCGGGTGGTCAGAGTCGTCTGCTTGGACGCACTCGAGGATGATTTTACACTCGGTGTTCCGCTTACCTGCAGGCACCGCTCGCATGTCACTGCACCTCGTGATGTCTTTGAGCATTTGACATGAGCTGATTTCCTACAGGTGCCGCATTCTCTGCTACCTGATCTTAAAACGCCATTGCAGACGCAGCAGGTGTTATCGCTCATCGTGCGGGGCGGCGTAGCAGACAGCAGGTAAGCAAAGCAGACGACCTCCGAGCGTGCGCACAAGACTCACTTTTAGCGCCAAGCACTGCTGATCCGATGTTGGAATTGCGGATGCAGAATTGGAATTATTCCTCCCAGGCTCGTGCAGGAGCCATGCAGTGATGCTCCAGAGGTTTGAGCCTGCAGGAGGAAACCCAATCTGCAAGAAAGTGCCACTCGGGACGACGTTTCGATGGTTTGAAATACATTCAAACACAGAGCGATGTTAGATGCGTGTTGATATACTCACCGCCAGAGAGAGAGAGAGAGAGAGAGAGAGAGAGAGATTGATTGATTGATTTGGTTTATTCACCCGAGGACAATGGGTCCCATGGGGCACATGAATGGTACATAAAGTATATAAAATATATAGGATTCAAATAGATATAAAATTCAAAAATATAAGATTTAAAATATAAAAACAGATAAAAATATAATACATATGTGGGGATCACGTCGTGACGTAACATGATATGGGCATGTGATAGTTTTGATCCTCACTCCGAAAACAGGTTAAAAGTATTCAACATTTGGTTTAAGCATGCACACGATACAAGATGTTATACGTCACTATTCGTATCAAGATCGAGAAGGTATAGGAGTAGGCACTTTTTAAAATTCTTCAGGGACGTTGAGCGAGGCATGGTGGAAATAGCACGCGCTAATTTATCCCAATAATGCGAGGCGTTCACGTAAAAAGCGTTTTGCAAAGACGATGTGTGATATTTAGGAACTATAAGGTCTCCAGTCTGGAGGCGAACGGATCTCTGAAGACTTGTATTGCATACTTCAACGATGTTTTTAGCCAGATACAAAGGTTTATGGGTTTGAAGGATCTGATACAGAGAGCTAGCTAGAAAGTACTCTCGTCGAGCTTTTACCGTGAGCCACCCTAGGCGCTTGCGATAGGGGTAACATGATCTCTCCAAGGGATATTTCCAAACACGAAGCGAGTACATGCGTTTTGAGCCCGCTGGAGCCTGAGGTTTTGTCCCTCGGTTAGATCATGATAAACAAGGCAGGCATAGTCAAAGTAAGGGAGGATGAGTGATTGAACGAGTGATTTGCGGAGAGAAAATGAGAGGGCATGTTGATGGGGACGCAGTTGACGGAGAGTGCCAAAGACGCGCTGACAAATAGACGATACTTGTTTCTGCCAGTTAAGATCGGAAGTAAGCCAAATTCCAAGGTTCTTAGTTTCGGTCACAAAGTCAATTGAAGTGCCACCAATTTTAATGGGTGATAGGTCATCTATATTCAAGAGACGGAGGTTTTCATTGCTACCAAGGATCATAACTTTTGTCTTCTTGAGATTCAAGCTAAGTCCATTCATGGTGGCCCATGCCTGGATCGCGTTAGAATCTTTCTCAACCAATTTGAGAGCTTCCTTGAGCTCGTACCGGTGGCAACTTCTGTAAATCTGGGTATCATCGGCGTAAATCATGTGCCGTGTATAGCACAGAACTTTCGGCAGGTCATTGATGAAGATGGAGAACAAGAGGGGACCCAGGACTGAGCCTTGGGGGACCCCTGCAGTTGTATTTAGCCAGTCTGATACCGTTCCACCATCATCAATGACTGCTTGGCAGCGGTCTGCAAGATACGACAGAAACCACCGTGTAGTATGATCACTCACATTGAAGGAACGGAGTTTTTGGATTAAAATTTGATGCGGAATTTTGTCGAAAGCTTTGGAAAAGTCGAAAAGTACGAGAATCGTGTACATTGACTGGTCTATTCCCTTGCGCACATCATCTAGGACCCCTAGCAAAGCAGTCTGAGTGCTGTGACCCTCTCGGAAACCAGCTTGACAAGGGTCAAGAAGTTCATAATCTTCGATAAATTGTTTCAGCTGGTCTGAGACTACCTTTTCAAGAATTTTTGAGAACTCAGAAAGCTTTGCTATGGGTCTCAGGTCCGATAAGTCTATGAGATTATTCGTTTTAGGAATAGGAGTAATAAGTGTGCGCTTCCAGAGTTCAGGAAAAGACGCATACTCAATACTTGAATTGAAAATATCAGTGAGGGGTTCAAGAATGATTGGACAGGACGTGAGCAGATTCCGGACCGTGAAATGATCAATGCCAGAACTTTTTGATTTTAGCGAGCGAATGATACTCAGGACGTCGTTTTGGTTGGTTGGTGACAGTGAAAATAAGGGAATGTTGATATGAGGTTGGTGACTGAGTTGATGGTAATGATAGTGATTTAGGGGCGTGGGAGGAGGGTTGGAAATAGAGGCGAAATGGGCATTAATTGCTTCAGGAGAGAAGGTTCGGAAAGGAGAGAGGGAACGGGAGTTGACTATGCCTAGCCCGTTGAGGGTAGAGAGAGATAGATAGATAGATAGATAACCTTTATTCGCCCGAGGGCAAAATTGAAAAATACAGTGGCATATGTCACATATGTTACACCTACATAATAAATATATAAAAAGTATAAATAATTGTCTTTTTGGTCAAGGAATATTAGGATTATCACAGAAAGTGACTAGTCATTTTAAGGCATCGAGAGATGCATAAAAGTCAGGAAGAGAATGATAAAATACATTTCCATATATATATATATATATCAGTGTTCACAAGAACGATCGAGGAGAGAGGACATTCTCACGTAGAAAGGCATATAAAGGCTTGGTCCAGCAGAAATATCACAGGAATTACAATTCAGTGGCGGAGTAGCCACGTATAACTCTTTAAACAAAAAAAAAAAAAAAAAAGGAAACGCCGGTTGAAAAGAGCCCAAGCCTATCACAGTTTAGAGATTAAAATAATGCCTCCTCTCCACATCAATCCTCTGAGAAGACTGAGTCAGAAGGAAATCTTTTAAGGCCTCTTTGAATACTGATATTTTCCTCAGAGAGAGAGAGAGAGAGAGAGAGAGAGAGAGAGAGAGAGAGAGCACTGAAGAGGGAAGAAAGAAGAAAGAAGAGAGAAGAAAGAAGAAAGAGAGGGAACAATGAAGAGTGAAGATAGAAGATGCCGACAAGTGGCCGAAGAGAGAAGATGGAGAAGAGGAACGCTCGCAATCGAGCGCGAGACATGCCGCTCATCCTGAAGTAATGCTCACGCGGTTCCGGGATGAGATGGTAGATGCAGGTGGATCTCCTTCTTGATTGCCCGATGCCCTAGGTATCGGACATCGAGGGGAGAGGGATATTACACGGCCGGGCCCACCTCTCGGTGGGCCCCACCCAAACCCGTGTCCCGCCTGGTATGGCCTGCGTGGGCTATGCGTAGTCCGCGTATGCTGAACCAGTCCGGTATCTGGGGACGGATCCGAGGGATCCTGAGGAAGATTTTGCCCTCTAACCACCTTAAAAAAAAAAAAAAAAAAAAAAAAAAAAAAAAGAGAGAGAGAGAGAGAGATAGATGTCCTTTTATTCGTGCGAAGACAAAAATATCATTACATACACTTACATATGTCCATTACAATATAGTAACACGTATAAGAAAAGAAAGAGATATATGTACACAAAATAATAATAAATTCAGTCGATTACTGGTTTGATCAAGGACAATAAGTATCACAATTCGTGACTAGTCAGGGTGTATACTCAAAGACTATTCAAACACTCATGAAACTGGATATAAAGTGATAAAGAAAAGGGGGCAAGGGTTCGCACTAATATCACAGATATAGATCACCAACTGGGTGACTAAGGTCACATGTGAAAAGTACTAAGCTAAAATAGAACCCTTCCCATTACAGATTAAAATAATGCCTCTTCTCCTCATCAATCTTCTGCGGAGACTGGGTTAGTAAAAAAATTTTCAGGGATTCTTTGAATAGTGATGTTTTCCCCAGCTGCCGAAAGCCCGGAGGGAGAAAGTTCCACAAATGAGCACAGAAAGAGAGAGAGAGAGAGAGAGAGAGAGAGAGAGAGAGAGAGAGAGAGAGAGGGCCTTGGAAGGAAGTGGTGTCAAAGAAACGAGCGAGAAGGGCAAAGAAGAGCGGTAGATCGGACGATGCCGCCGGGAAGAAAGCGAAAATGAAGCCGAGAAGGGTGAAGCCCGAAGCCGTCCTCGTTACGGCCAAACAAGGTGGGCTAACCTACGCAGACATGCTGCGCAGGATAAAAACGGATGACCTCGATGAAGAAGTGGGCTCCAAGGTCACAGGCATCCGCAAGACCCAAGAAGGCCAAGTCCTTCTTGAACTCAAGAAGGGCACCGATGTCGCCGCCGTCAAGGCAGCCTTGGCACCAGTCGTCGGGCAAGAAGGAGCTGTCCACTGTCTAGCAAACAGCACGACCCTCGAGGTTCTCGGAGTCGACTACGATGTCGACATAATCAAGGTGCGGGATGACCTCGCGAAGGCCCTACCAGAAAGCGAGAAGGGTGCCGTTGTAGTCAAGTTCATCCGGAGTGGCTACCGCGGCACCCAAACCGCTGTTGTCTCGATCGCAACGAGACTGGCCCACCATCTCCTCGACTGGAAGGAGCCAAAGGTTGGATGGGGCAGAGTCAGGATCCGCGAGAAGGGTGGCATCCCACGGTGCTATAACTGCTTAGAGTACGGGCACAAGGCCTCGGGGTGCAAAAAAGAGAAGGCAGAGGAACGGAAACCAAAACTCTGCTTCCAATGCGGCGAACCAGGGCACCTTGCTGCGATTTGCAAGGAAAAACCAAAATGCCTCAGCTGTGCGGCGATCGGGTCCAAATCTGACCACAGATCTGGGGCCAGCAACTGCACTGCGTACCAGCGGGCAAGAACCACATATAGACGCAGGAAGGGAAGAAATGGCTAGCTTCATCCAAGCCAACCTCAGGAAGAGCGGGGACGCAGACGATCTCCTACACGCTGTAGCCAAAGAAGGAGGGATCGATGTTCTGATTATCTCCGAACCGCCTCGGAAGCGCGAATTTTCTCGATCCACATTCGATCACTGGAGGACAGCCGTAATCCAGATCATGAACCCTGCGATCCGTGAGACTGGACCAGCTGTTAGTGGCCGCGGTTTCGCTCGAAAGACCATAGAGGGCACAGCAGTCTACAGCTGCTACTATTCGCCGTCGCTCAAGATACACGAATTCGAAGACGAGCTCCATGACCTAGAAGAGGATGTGAGGCAATGGGGGGGCCCAGTTATAATCGCGGGGGATTTCAACTCCAAGGAACCGACTTGGAGCGGGGGGCCGCGTGATAGACGGGGGGTAATACTCGCTGATGCCATGGAGGCATTGGGATTAGTGCTCGCGAACGAGACGGGGGTTATCACCTACTACCGATACGACACTCGGTCCAGGGAGGGAGGTTCGTCTTCGGTCCTCGACCTGACGTTCATGAGCCCGTCGCTCATGGGACGTATGACATCGTGGGAGGTTCTGGACACGGAAACATTGAGTGACCATCGACATATTCGGCTTCGGCTTAGGACTGACAGACAGAGACAGACGACACACAGACCGCGACCGACGGGGTGGCAGGTACGCAAGCTGGATGAGGGGAAATTCCGGGAATCGATAGGAACAGCCGAAGATCTCCCGATGAACATCACCGCGGACGAGGCTGTGGATATGTCGACGACCACCATCACCAGAGCTTGTGACGCATCGATGCCTCGCAAGACAACATCATGCTTTTGGAGGAAACCAGAGTACTGGATCACCGACGAGATAAAAGCCCTACGAAGAACGAGCAATAAGAAGAGGAGAACAGCGTGGCGATCAAGGAAACTAAAACGACCATCACTGGGGGAAGATGATAGGGCGTACAGAGAAGCAAAGAAGGCTCTCGTTCTAGCCATCCGGAGAAGCAAAGAGAAGTGCTGGGGTGAATTGTGCGACATGGTTAATGGAGACCCGTGGGGTACGCCATACCGCGTGGTCATGTCCAAGGTCCGACCTCGGAGGGGCAACCCAGCACCGACTGATGCAGCTACCTTGCGCAGCATCGTGGAAGACCTCTTTCCAGCAGGAGAACCCAGAGTGACATTCCCTCCCGAGAGCGAAGATCCCATCCCGCTCTTTACTATGCAAGAGCTACTCATAGCGGCGAAGAGACTGCCAAACGGCAAGGCCCCTGGCCTGGACGGCATTCCAAACGAGGCTCTGAAACTGGTCTTCAAATACAACCCAGATTTACTCCTCGACCTCTTCAACATCTGTCTGAGCGCGGGAAATTTCCCGGATAAGTGGAAACGCCAGAAGCTGGTCCTAATACCTAAAGGTCAAGGAGGTCAACGCCCTCTCAGCATGCTCGACAATATCGGGAAAATGTACGAGAGGATGGTGCTCAACAGGGTGGAAAAAGCCTACGAAGAGAGCGGCGGGCTATCACCAATGCAGTTTGGGTTCCGGAAGGGACGAAGCACTGTGCACGCGATCGAGGAGGTCCAAGAGCGGGTTCAAGCGTCGGTAGGGAACCCATACCAAGGAAGAGGAGGATTCTGTGCCATTATTGCGTTGGACATAAAGAACGCGTTCAACTGCGCGAGCTGGGAGCGAGTCTATCAATCCCAAGCAGGTAAAGTGCCGCCCTATCTACTAGCCATCACGAGTGACTATCTGCGGAACAGGACACTCGTGTACGACACCGACGAGGGACAAGAGATCCGGGAACTGTCCGCCGGAATTGGACAGGGATCGGTTTCCGGGCCGTTCAACTGGAACACCCAGTACGACAGTTTACTGTCTATTGAACTGCCCGAAGGAGTCATAATAGTGGCTTTCGCGGACGACGCGGGGCTCATAGTCTGGTCCGACAACGAGGAACTCTTGGGTAGACGCGCAAACGAGGCGCTGGCCCGAGTCTACGAGTGGATGATCAGCAGGCTCCTAGAGCTTGCTGTCAAGAAGTGCGAAGCAATCGTGCTTACAAGACGCAGGAAGTTTGACTTGCCCCACTTTTACATCAACGGGCAAGAGATCCCACGCAAGACAGAGCTGAAATACCTCGGCGTATGGCTTGACGACAAGTGGTCGTTCAAGAAGCACATCCAGGAGGCCGCTCAAAAAGCGAGCAGGGTTGGTGCGGCGCTTCAACGGCTGATGCCGAATATCGGAGGACCCAAGGAAAAGAGGCGCGCACTTCTCAACACCGTCAGCACCTCTATCATGCTCTACGGTGCACCCGTGTGGGGAAAGAGAGTAGAGAAGACCATCATCGAGAAGAAGATGGGGCCTGTCCACCGGAGAGCGGCCCTGAGAAGTATCCGTGCCTACCGCACCGTGTCAGGAGATGCGGCTTACGTATTGGCGAGTACACCGCCCATCCACTTGCTCGTCGCGGAGCGAGTGAGGATCTGGGACCGCCAGAAAGTGATCGGAGCCGAACGAGTACTCACCCCGACGATGAAGGAGATTATCCGCGACAACGAGAAGGAAACCACCCTTGAGCATTGGCAAACTGAGTGGGATTCGCCATTTGCGAACGGCAGATGGACGCACCGGCTGATCCGTGACGTAGCCAAGTGGGCGGAACGCACCCACGGAGAGATGGACTACTGGACGACGCAGGCACTGAGCGATCATGGTTGCTTCGGTTCCTATCTAACCAGGTTCAAGAAGAGGACGACCCCAGCATGTCAGTCATGCGGGGATGAATGGGATGACGCCGAACATGCCCTGTTCAAGTGCAGCGACACCCGGAGAGAGCGCGCCGAGCTGGATGAATGGCTGGGTGCTCAACTAACACCCGAGAATCTCGTCCCGTACTTGCTCCGCAACCAGGAGACATGGGATAGACTCACCGGATACATCAAGATGGTGATGACCCACAAAGAGGAGAAAGAGAGGGAAGTAAGGCGCCTCGAAGTAGGCGAATCACAGTGACTCTGCCGATTGAAACAGAAGAGGCCCAAATGATTCCAGGAGGAATCTGATGCACTGAAGAGGGAAGAAAGAAGGAAGAAGAGAGAAGAAAGAAGAAAGAGAGGGAACAATGGAGAATGAAGACAGAAGATGCCGACAAGTGGCCGAAGAGAGAAGATGGAGAAGAGGAACGCTCGAAATCGAGCGCGAGACATGCCGCTCATCCTGAAGTAATGCTCACGCGGTTCCGGGATGAGATGGTAGATGCAGGTGGATCTCCTTCTTGATTGCCCGATGCCCTAGGTATCGGACATCGAGGGGAGAGGGATATTACACGGCCGGGCCCACCTCTCGGTGGGCCCCACCCAAACCCGTGTCCCGCCTGGTATGGCCTGCGTGGGCTATGCGTAGTCCGCGTAAGCTGAACCAGTCCGGTGTCTGGGGACGGATCCGAGGGATCCTGAGGCAGATTTTGCCCTCTAACCACCTTAAAAAAAAAAAAAAAAAAAAAAAAGAGAGAGAGAGAGAGAGAGAGAGGGGGCGAGAGAGAGTTCACACGAGTCTTGCAGTGCACGTGTGGCTTTCCTTCGCATTTTTCCCACACATCTGTTTTCCATTCCTCTGATC
This sequence comes from Eretmocerus hayati, assembly GCA_029851415.1. Taxonomy (NCBI): domain Eukaryota; kingdom Metazoa; phylum Arthropoda; class Insecta; order Hymenoptera; family Aphelinidae; genus Eretmocerus; species Eretmocerus hayati. The sequence continues at coordinate 50,480,626 of CM056744.1, forward strand.
CCTACGATGCTTTGCAAACAGTTCAAAAGCCACGCCGGCTTATATCTCTTACCTCTGTATTAGGTATAGTACAATACTCCAATCACGCCGAGATCAGTATATACTTTTTCGCTCGCGATCCAAATGGCGCGTGAACCGCTCATTACCCTTTTCAGGCCTCCTACTTTGGTGTTTCCATAGGCGGGTAATAAAATCAGATTCTTACGTTGACAAATATAACGATGTGAATGATCTTGAATTTTCAACCCATCGGCAAGTGCCGCATGTGCCCATTTTATGATATTCTGCAATTCCATTTAATGAATCTCATACTGAAGTATCTGGAGAATTTCATATTCTCTTAAAACTCATATTCATATACATCCTGGGATTAAGGGTGTATAGGCATAATCAAATGTTTTATATGGTGTGAGTTACCAATAAGCTCTGGATCTCGGGAGAGAGCCAGTGATCAATCTTTATCATGAGGAATGGGTACCACGATAGAGGTGTACGTAATATTCTTGAATCGATATTAGGATCAGAAGGTGCGGATTGATTGGGGTTGATTTCTCCGGACATATTTTACGTATACGAGAGGACTTCAGCTCTCGTAACGTGAAAGTACGGATCAAATACAGGATCAAATTTCATCCCTGCATACCAAGTGGACTTCAGCACTTTAGCATGTCGAAATAGAATTAGATGGGGAGTATGAATTCCTTAAATAGCTTTCCACGCATGGCTTAGGTATAGATGGGGACTTCAGCCCATCCACCCCAGGCACACGAGTGGATTTCTTGGGGGTTGAGTTTTACCCAGAGATGAGGTGTGGACTTTAGCACAGTCCCATCTCCCGATAAGAGTCAACAAGATCACCTTCACCTTAGTGCCTGTGCACGAGAAGGGACTTCAGCCTCCACAAACACAAGTTACCCAGGCTGCATAGTCAAATCGGACCTCCATCATAAGTTCGAAGGGACTTCAGCCTTCGAAAATCAAGATGGTCATCTTAGAGCTTCATCGAGCTGTTCTCAGTGAAACACATATATGTATATTCAACCAAAAAGAATTTCCCCAGCATTCATGTATCTACACGTTTATATATATATATTGAATAGCCAGAGGACTTCGTCTCGATAGAGCTCTTGGAATTTCGACTGAGTGCAAGGTCCCCGCAATGGGCTAATGAGCCTCTACTTATACTCAATCCTCTGGCTTTACAGTATATCTATATCGTATGGAGATATTCTAATAGATGATGTAACGTTCGAAAAACAACTATCCCGTGAAAAATCAGGTTTTAATTAATGATATCCACATGATCCATTCACACCATTGGATTCTGTATCCCAATATCAATCAAATTTGCATAAATTGAACTGAATCGTTTTCATTTTATCGTAATGAACAAGAAGATAATCCTCTGGGATGTTCTAGAAAAACGTGGCTATTCATCTATGCTCGAGAATCAAAGGAAATTAATCGAAATTTTTAGTACTCTTGCTTATTACTCCAATGTAATCATTTGACTTATCACGTAAAAGAGCCAAAAGTTGTAAAACTCAATTTCACAAGGATATTATTTACAATATTCACAAGGTGCCTGATTTTGCAATGATTCTCGAATATCAAAGTAAATCTCACGTATATGAAAATTTCCAGAAATCTAAGGAGTGCAATCGATTGAAAAAGTTGGGAAAAAATGTTATTGTACGTTTTTCATCGCAAAAATTAGAGTGTAGAATGAAATAAGAATAGAAAAGCTATTTTATTCATTTTATTCAATACACGGGCATTGCTGCCCAAAAAACAACATAGCTGTAATAGTGGGGCTGTTATACAAGATAGTATCATACTCCATTCATATTCCACCGTATGAATTTCGAATCCATTCTTATGCTATATTGGGGAAGTGAATAGATCAAAAGCTAGTTAATGAAAAATAGGAATGAATGAACAACATATGACCTATTCGTATTGCACTTAGAGTACCTAAGAGCGCATCCAAACAAAATAAATAATCAATAATATAACAGAAATTCCTTCTTGGCAATATTTTTAAAGTTTGATGGGCCTTCAAGAGCTTGTAATTCATTCGGCAATGCATTCCAAGCTTAAATACATCTGTCCAGACAGCTATTTTGAAACCAGAGAGATTTCGCTCGTACATTGCTTAGATCGTTAGGATTTCTCAAATCATAGTTTAGATCTCTGCTCTGAACTTTGGTTTTCACTTCCTTCACATTTAGATCGCCTTTCTTGATCGAGAAAATTAAGTTTAGGTCATTTACATTGTGGTAAGATTTGATAGTGTATACCTTGAAATGCTGTGATGAAGAACTATAATCATGGCTGAAATAATCAAAGTGAATCTTGCCTCTAAAAGCCAGAGTACGCAATAGTTTATGATTCACTTGTTCCAACATTTGTTTCAAATATTCTTGGTGCGGCGACCAAATTTGGGAAGCAAAGTTGAGTGATGGAAGAACGAGCGTTTTGTACAACGATTCTACATTCCTGAAATCTTGAGAGATTTTCAAAATATATCCTAGCAACCTGTTGCTCTTGCATACAATGAATTCGATGTGTTCATCAAATTTGAGTTTCGAGTCGAAAATTACTCCCAAATCTTTGATAGAGAAGACTTGGCTCAGGTCGTGATCATTTATCCTATAAATAAAATCAATTTTTACTTTTTGTCTAGCAAATCTTATGAATTTGCATTTCTTGGCATCCAAATAAAGCTTGTTAGTAACAGACCAATCATATATTGCATAAATGTCTCTCTGTAAATTTGAGGCATCTAATGGTGATCTAATTTTTTGGAAGATCTTGACATCATCAGCATAAATCAATATTCGTGAGTATTTGACGACCTCGGGTAGGTCATTTATAAATAAAATAAATAACAAGGGGCCTAGGTGCGAACCTTGGGGCACACCAGATGGAGTATCATATGGTGCAGACGTGACTCCGTTGTATTTCACTAATTGAGTCCTATCCCTTGAATATGAACTAATCCATCGTAACAACTGTCCTTTGATGCCCATATTGAATAATTTTCTCAACAAAATATCATGATCAAGGGAGTCAAAGGCTTTTGAAAAATCTAGGTACACTGAGTCAGTTTGATATTGAGTTTCTAAAGCATTAGCAGTGAAGTCTGTAAATACTAGCAAATTAGTTAGGATAGATTTATTCTTCACAAACCCGTGTTGTTCGGAGCAAATTTTAGAATGAAAATATCCATTTAATTTATCCGCTATTAATGCATCCAGGAGCTTAGGAAATACATTGGTGATTGCAATAGGTCTGTGGTTACGTACTTTGTGGGTATCTCCTTCTTTGTGAACAGGGGTAACATAAGCAGATTTCCAAACTTTTGGCATTTCTCCCATCTTAGTTGACTCATTGAAAAGTACAGCTAAAGGTAGTGCTAAATGATTAGCAAGATTTTTGACAAATATATTAGGAAGACCATCCGGACCACCACCTCCCGTATCTTTCAGCAATTAAATTTTTTCCAAGATATCAAGGGGCTCAATATTAAGGTCTATATTAATGCAGTTCTCATCATCATTCATATCGGGAAGATCACCAGTTGGGTTTTTGTAAAAAGATTTAAAATACTTAGCAAATAGGTTTGCACAAACTAAGTCATCACTAGCCAGCTCTTCATCAAGTTGAACATTTTTTGGATTGCTAAGTTTTTTCCTACTTTTATTTGCAAAGTTCCAGAAATTTTTTATGTTAGAAGAAACGTTATTTTCAATCTCGTCTATGTATTGGTGATAACGAATTCTTGACTTACGAATAACTGCTGCTCTCAACCTCTCAAATTCGATGTGATCTACCGACAAAGCATCTTTTTTCCACTTAGCATGTACTTTATTTTTATTGAAAATCAAATCGATCAACTCTTTATCATACCAATCAGGGAATAGCCTGCTTCGATAACATGGGAGAGGTATATGAGAATCAATGCATCGATCAAGAATGTCATGAAAACATTTGAAATTAGCCTCCAAAGAAACTTCCCGAAAGGTTTCATGCCAGTCTACAGTCCCAAGATATTCACTAATTGCTGCATAATTGCCTTTGTAGAAATTTCTTTTGAATTTTGGGACATTCTGATCTTTCTTTAGAGTAGTTTCTAAAGAGAATAGCATTGGTGGGTGGTGGGAGTCCGGGGGTCCTATGGAATCTTTGAAGCATAGTTCAGGTTGAAAACGATCTGAACTAGTAAATAATAAATCTAGCGTATATCCTTTTATAGGGCAATCAGGGAAAATTTGCTTAAGGTCCATGAAGGCAAAATTGGATGATAGGATTGCCGCTGCTTTCCTTGAGTTTCTTGATTCTTGTCGTCGAAAAGTATGACGAAGTGGTGAGGATAGCCATTCTAAACCAGCAATGTTAAAGTCACCAAATAAATGGAGCTCATGATCAGGGTACTTTCCAATTAGCTCTTGAACGCTATTACAAAAAACAGTTTATAGTTCTGGATCAGCACTAGGGGGTATATAACACGCCCCTACTATGCACTTTTGTTCACCAATTTCTGCCTTCACAAACACCTGTTCAACACTGGCACAGTCAACCGGACAGCAGATACTTGGATATGTGTCCTTGATTGCAATTAGCACGCCTCCTCCTTCAGTAGCTGTACTCGTACTTGCATTTCTGTCACACCTGAAGATGACAAAGCCTTGTATGTTCAGTTGCTGGTCACTAATAGAGCCATTTAGCCAAGTTTCAGTTAATACATATACATCTGGTAATGGGCTTATGAGATGCCAAGATTTCTGCGATTCAGATAATTTAGTCTTCAGGCCCAACATTTTGGTAAAAAAAGTGAGAAAGCTTCTTGGAGGAGATTACTTTTTTGCCGCTGTTTGCTTGATATCTCTGTTATTTCCTAGGGACTCACTGTTACTTTTAGTATATTCGCTATTATCTTCTCTTTGGTTATACATTAAATCATTCTGATTTTCTAGTGCAGAGACGTTGTTAGTACTTGAGTCCTCATTGGATACATGGCTATTATGACTTGCACCATTTTTGCGACCATTTGCTGGTTCAGTGCCCTGTTTGGGCTTACCGTCTTCCACAATCGTTGGAACATTTCTGATATATTTAATGCGTACGTTCTTAGGTCCAGCTTTCTTCATCTCTTCTAGCTTCACAGACAAATTCCTCATATATTTTTGCTGTAACAGTGTTTTATCATTTGCACATCTCATATTATCTTTACAGAAACTCTTTTGATTTATCAAAGCCCACTGAGCTTCTTCATGAGAGTTGAATATGACTTTCACAGGTCTGATTTTGTCTGCGTCAGCTGTATCTCTTCCAACGAGAAAGGGGCTCCACTAAACAGAGATATTATTTCTTCCTTGAGGTCATCAGTTTCATCATTTTCATCAACACCAAATATAATGATATTTTTTTCCCTGTGCATCCTTTCTTTGGTTTCAGCGATTAGTTGTTCACCAAGCTGGTGTTTATCATCTGTCTGAAATGTTTCCATCTTTGATACTCTATGTTTAATTTCAGTCATTTCTTGTTTGATAGTTCCCATGTCAGCCTCAAGACTTCCAATTCTCAGCACCGCACCAGTGATCTGCGATGCAATAGAGCTTGTTTTTTCGTCGACGTTTTTATTTATTGCATTCGCTGATTGGTTTATTAGACTTTTCATTTGTTTGAGCATATCATTCATGGTCATTTCTCCAGCTGCATCGTCGAATTCCTCAGGAGTTGAATCATTCAAGCTGCTATTGCTACTATTCTTTTCTGACGTTTTTTCAACTTCCCTGCAACATTTTCGATACGATCCGTCGTCCCTTCGACCTGCCCTACCACCGCAAGAAGGGTGATGAGCTCCTCCTAAACATTCTGGCTTATCGTAATTGATACAGTAGTGTGCTTCGCCACTGATGTTATTACGACAGTATAAGCACTTCACCATTTTGAGGTTAGCAACACTAATCCACTGCAATCACAGTCAATTGACTATTTACTACGGGTTTTTTTATTTTGTATGCACTCAGCAAGAGTTGAGAGATGAGCCTACAGTATTATTTTGACACTCACTGTTCGTGTTCGAACTCAAATGTTTAAACAAGCGACAGCTGATCGACAAACACATGTGTATAACAGCGCCCCCGTGCGCGAATCTAAAGCTATTGTTTCCAAAAAAAGCTTGTATGTACTGGAATGTTCGGAAAATAAGCTTTATGATGGTATAAAAAAGTTCCCATTCCATACATTTTTATATGAAAAATTTCCCATAGAAACTCGTGGAATTTTTCGAAATTCCTATGAGTTAGTACATATATCTGCACGCACATATGCGAGTATTTACACTGCGCGTCAGTCAGAAGGCGCAAAGATCGCTACTATACCGACTCAGAGACACGCGGGAATTTGAATATTAGATGAAAATTAATAGACAGTTCTATCTTGAATTATCAGGAATAAAAACCAAAATTTTGGAGATATGGCACTCATAATGGAGATGAAAATGACAAAGCCGTATATTGTGAGTGCTAAGATTATGATACTTGAGATATTGATCAATTGATTGAGAATTGATTCCCAACAACTCGAACCCCACAGTGGGAGGACTGCGTACATATGATTTGATCAGGTGGAGCAATATTCCATTCTCTTGAATACTGCTTGGCTTTCGAGGATTCAACTGTCCTAAATGCCTCTAATATCTCTCATCGATCTGGATTCCTGTGAACATCCCGAAACGGCAAAAAATTATCTATAGGCTCTATTAATGGAATGTCAGCCCCTTTCTGCTTTATGAAATGATTGACTCTATTAATTTGTAATTCTGAATTGAACTTTATAACTTGGAATTTTTTTCAACATTTGCTATCGCAATCCAACCCATATTTCACTTGAATTGCTGGATTTTCGAACTCCCGAGCCCTCTTGGTAGCGCTGCCAATCACCTTGGTAGTATCTTCCCTCAGAAGAAAAGACTGGCTGAAAATTATGTGTAATTTTTAGCTTGCTCAGCCAGGAGAAGAATTTATTGAAATCGTTACTTGACCGGGTTACAATTGAAATCCTATGAGAGAGAATGAAGAGCGTGGCTCGTTTCCAGCTTTGGTCAGCGGGCCGGGCGCATTCCCGACCTGGTGAATTTACGCCCGTTATCTTGCCCAGACTTCACTACCCAGCATGGACACGCGTGAGTCTGGACCGCGGCACTCATCACATATTCACCCTGGTAACCAGGGGTGGGTTTCCACTACACTTAAGGTCACACATTATCTCACTTTACGTACATTTTTTGTTTCAATTATTCAAATGACGAATAATTATGGATGGAATGGGGTATTCGTGATAACTGCGAGGGCCCGGTGCGACAATTTCACCAGGGTGGCTTGGTTGCTTCGCGGGTCGTTAGTGTGATCCTCCGGATCCCAGACTTTACTCGAATGAGCAGGCCAGTAGACGGCTGGAGCTGATTGCAAGTAAACTGCGAGCTTTTAGAGCAGTCGACTTCTCCGAAAACCAGGAGAATGAGTGCTTGTCGCACCCGGTTCTCGCTGCTGCAGTGGAGGCATAATCTAAGTATGGAAGAGCCAGACTCTGAATGAGGTTCTTCTTGAGTGTGAGCGAGTGAGCGAGTGCCGATAGGCTCTGAGAGTGCGAAGGGCAGCGTGAACATAGCGGGAAATAGAATTGATTGCATGGTCTAGCCTAATTCTGGCGCAATGTGAACGCCGAGATTTCTTATAAACAAGGAGTAGGGAATAGGTTTCCCAGATATAACAATCAAAGTAAGTGTACCTAGGTCGACAGTAGGAAGATTCTTCTTACTACCGAGGATGTAGATCGTGGTTTTGTCAGTATTGCGTTTAACTTCATTGTCAAAGGTCTGCTCCACAATGGCATTGGACTGTGTTGCCTATTTTTCGGCACATTTTCATGAACAATATTCCATAATTTTCATGTCCTGGCATCGAATGTTATTCGAATGAGGAGCATTACAAAACTTCAATCGATGAAAACATATGTGATCGAGATCATGTGGATGCTTCTGTGAATTTGCAATCGTTTATATGAAACTCGAAAACAAATATAATACACTGAGGGACTCATTCCTTCCCATAAGTGTCACTATAGATTCGATTTAGGAATTCTATAGTGAATTCTGTGAATACACTGATGGGGACGCTAAAACGCAAATGAGTGGAACTCGAGTACTCCCGCTTATCCAGCATAGTCAGAGGACAGAAAACCAGTGCAATACAGTGTGTATCTGTGTTCAAAGTAGCTTCTGCTTGTTGTAATTGCGTAGATTAGGATTCAATCAGGCACGCTCAATGGACCACCAACAGCTAATTATGGTCTTTATTAATCACAGAAATAACATCCTTCGAGACCAGTGGGCATGTATTTCTCTTCTCATTTAGGAGGTCCTATTAACCAGCAAAATTTGTTTCAGACGCGTGCCATGACAAAAGAAATTCCTGTTTTCAGCAACCCAAATGTTAAAAGTTCTGTAGAACCTCTCATATGTGAGGGCTAATCTCAAAATTCGGACCACTCTTGTTAGAAAATTTGGAAATTTTCAATATGGCAGGACGAAACTGGCAAATTCCTTTTGGGCGAAGTAATACTCAAACAATCATGAAATAAGCACGTAACTCATTTTGTAACATGCCGTGCACTTGCTGTCGAATAGCGACCAATCCTGTGTATTCAAACGGGAGCCTCATGTCATAATCATTCTTATGAAAATACTCCGTCGCAGAGATGAGGTAACCTTGGTATCAGAAAAGTGAGGAAAAGTCATGATCAACCATAGACATGGAAGTATAGACTGCTGGTCCCGTATCTTCGCCGTTGACATCGAGGTTCCCCAATGAGAGTGGGAGAGACGCAACATAGGAATCGCGTGTTAGAAGCGTGCGCCTTGGAGCATGCCGTCTCTCTCACTCTCACGCAAAGGTCTATGTCTCGATGACAACGGCGAGTATGCGGGACCAGTACTCTTTACTTCTATGTCTATGTGATCAACATCATACGATGCCTCTCAATGGCCTCTATCACGAAATGAGGATATTCTACACTTACAAAAAGGCACGTTCCCGACACGTCCTAATCTTTGTGAGTCCCCCATCCTTTCTGGGATAGATCCACCATGAGGGCAGTTCAGGTTCACGTTTCTGTTCTCCTAGAGATTAAATTACTCGTGGTTCCAGGTGCCGGGGGGTCCACATTCCCATGTCCCATACGAAGACACATTTCCAAGGCTCAATTACGCAGAAACAATTCTTTTTCATATCGTGACAGCTGCCACCAGGATTTGATGGCATCAATGGGGCTCACGAGGCGAGCATCAGTTCGGCGGAACACGTATCTTGATGAAACTCTGGAAATCATCGCGTTCCGATGAAAAATGAAAGTATCTCCAAGGGTTGAGTCGAATGGGCCTCGAATCCTGAGATACAGCTACGGAGGTTAGCATTGTTAGTATATCTCCATATGTCTCCTCAACATGGGCCGTTATGGGCAACATTTATCTCCATAGCTGTATTTTGAGATAGGAGGCCTATTGGACTTAACCCTCAGAGATACTTCCATTTTACACTGAAACGGGATAATTCTCAGAGTTTTATCAAAATCCATGTTCCGCAGACCTGATGTCCTCTTTGTTAGCTAGATTCATAGATTCCATCGATGGAACATGATGCATCATGTTGAATCAGATCTCGGCTCCAGAATTTCATCATTTCTTTCGCCCCGATGACAGGATTGTAAGCAAGAGCGATTCTTCAAAATGACAGGAATTCTGTGACACGCCAACAACTTCCATCAGCTCTCGCATCTCGGCGGGAACGGCCGTAAAGCAAAAGAATTGAATCCTCCAAAGTATGATCTATCACCCATCGAATCCCCACGATGGTTGATCAATCGCCCTCCAACCTACAAGCTAAGGCATGTACCTTTTTTCACACAATACATCCCGTATCATTGAGCCAAAGCAAGTGATGGACCTCAGAAGCAATCCAGAGTGTTGAGGACGATTGAATCCTCGAAAATCTCCAGTGAAAGATCCCACTTGTCGATAACCATGTCTCCTAAGACGTAGAGTTGTTCGCAATCACAAAGTCACCCGAGTCCCGTGATTCACTCACATGGTTGACTGTAGAAAAATGGTTATCGACTTATCGTGAACATATATCAGTCAATTATTTTTCATTACCCATTGTCCAGTTACTGCTGTCCTGAAAGCATACAATAGACTGGTGACATTAGACTCCAAGAAAAAATGGTGAATCTTATCCACACTTGACCTCGTCATCTCTTATGTTCATGAATCAATCATTAACCTTCACATAAGTGCTTCGTGCTAACGTCTGCGTTATCATAACGGACGAATTGTCCTCTGTCATAAACCACCATACTTTGACCTTTTTCTCATCAACGAATTGCTCGACAAAATCTCCATGTGTGCCAGCCATGTGTTTTCTATGTCCAATTTTCTCCTGGCTGCTAGCTCTGCATACATGTATCTCAGTCATATGTCATGAGTATCTCGTTTATGACTTCCGTCCATCCCAATACATTTCGACGACTCATCGTCAGAGCATACTCTCACCGGAAACTAATTCATCCATGGATGTATCAGATCGATTCGTCCAACGAGATCAGATCTCGACATGCATCACTCAAAGCCAAATTTCCCACTCAGCAGGTGGATACAAAGCGGTAGGATTGCCCATGATTTCTGCAAGCAATCCATCTCTAAACATTTTGTTGATTTTCTTCACTCATGTTGGGTTGTAGTATGGAATTTTTCATCAATCGTTTTCATGAGTCAGATGTGAACATTTATTTAGGCAACGTTTCGACGCTTTTTTGGCGTCCTTATCAAGTTTAGAATTATATATATATATATATATATATATATATATATATATATATATAGAATGGGAATTTATGGATTTTGATGTGATGATAATCGTCTGTTATGAAACTGATTTACTTACATATTCTGTAACATTTTTCTCTTTTCGTTCTTTTTGAGTACTATAAATATTCTGACAGGCCATTTTCCTTGATTTTATAGACTATTGCTGAATATTTTGTTGCATTGTTGACTAGATGTCATTCATGTGTGGATTGCCCGCCAATGAATCTGTCTATTTTTGTTCTGAAGCTTTTCCTTCGTCTGCTTTTGAATGTGGGTAAAACAGTTGTTCGTTCTTATCGACGTATATTGTTGGCGCGTTTTTCGGACCTTCTTTTCTAAAAGCAATTTACATCTGGACCATTGAATGTATGTGTAATGATGTTAGTTTTTAGTTCTACTAAATTGTTTCGATTTGTGTATAAGTGTTGTATAAATTGATTTTAGTTTGCATGAGTCACTTATTGTATTCAAGGGATATTCTTGTGAGTTAATGTGTATCATTTCAGATATTCTGCGTTTTTCCAGTTACATTCTACATCTAGTATTTTTGGATCGTCAAAATTGGATGTGTGTTGAAATTCCCGTACATGGTTGTGTATCACATAGTTCTGTTCATTCGGATTCTTTGCGTGACTTTTATGTTCACTCATTCTCTTTTTGACTTTCTTTTTGTTTCTCCTACATATGTGGCATTGCAATCATTACATTCTATTTTATGAACTACATTTGTTTGATCTCCTCTGTCAGTAGTATCTTCACCTTTTTTTACAATTTTTAGCTCATCCTCTATTTCTGATATTGTTTCTATGTTGAAAGTTTTTAGATTCTTGGAAGTAGCAATAGTCTATAAAATTAAAAAAAATGGCCTGTCAGAATATTTATAGTACTCACAAAGAACGAAAAAAAAATGTTACAGAATATGTAAGTAAATCGATTCCATAACAGACGATTATGATCACATCAAAATCCATAAATTCTTATTCTCTATCATTCCACTATCATGGACAGATGATTGATACGACATCAACAATCATACTAAAAAATAACGACGTGTTACCTATGTAACGAGAGTGCAATATTTTAAGCGAGGTGGGTTTTTCAAAGTGAGAATTATCCTCAGGAGTGTGTACCTATATGATTGTTATATATATATATATATATATATATATATATAATTCTAGGCTTGATAAGGACGCCAAAAAAGCGTTGAAAAGTTGCCTAAATAAATGCTTACATCTGACTCATGAAAACGATGGATGAAAAATTCCATACTACCCATCTCTAAACAGTTTTATGATGTACCCATCAGTGGGCTTTGAACCTTCAAAGTCTCTGTAGCTAATTGTATCAGTGAGAGCTCCAAACAGATCTGAAGTTGAAGTGTATCCGATTCTCGGATTGGTTGTACCTCTCATGATTCCATTCACATCACTCCAATTTTCCTCAGTTAGGCTCAACTGGTTCCTGGTTAGGAAATCCATGACGAAACTTATATCTGGCCGCGTCATATATGCCAAATACTTCAAACTTCTGGTCACCCCCCTGAATGGAACATTTTGCGTTAAATGAGATATTTCTGACCGATCAGTATCTGTCTTCGACCCTATATTTCAATTCTCGACTCGATGTGTGAACATTGGTGTAGCCCTAGTTTCGTACTTTTCCATATTGAATCTTCCAAGCTTCTCCTCTGTGGAGTCAGCTCAGTGTATTATCAAGCTTCCGGTACTCCAGTTCCTCTGGATTGTCATGCCGAGGAATGATTTGGGCTCTCCCAGAATGCTCCATCTGGAAAGCTTGACCAAGCCAACTTTTGATATCATTGAGCTTTTGTGGGTCATCGCTCATGATAACCATACATGTCATCGATATACTGGACATCCACTGCAAGTTCCCCGTTCTCCAGCCAAGTAGATGAGCATGGGTCATGGAGGTCATTTTCCAAGCCCAAGTCACAAGCTTTTTCGGAAGATTGCTTGTTCCAATTTTTTGGACTCTGTTCCAGGTCGTATAGATACTTCTTCAGTCTACCGACCTTGATGCTTCTTTCACTTTTTGGGATTTCTAGACCTTCTGGAATTCCGATCAAGCTCATCCTTCATTGCTCCATTGGGAAATTCTATCTTGAGGTCTACCTGACTACTTACAGTGCAGCTTTAATTAGTGATAATTTTGACAAATGTGCATACATCTTTTCCAGATCGTATAACTCTTTATTCATTACTGAAGTCTCGAATCACTATAATCGAGCTCTGTATCTGACGGATTCATCACTCTTGATTTTCTCTTCGAAGACCCATTTGGGACCAACAATGTTTGACTCCTTTTTATGACTGGACATTATCTTCCAAAATTCGTTGTGTACCATCGAGTCCAACTCTCCTTGTCTCGCCTTTACCCACATCTCGGAATCTGGCGTACTCATTGCTTCTCCATGACGAGTTGGATCTCTCGATATTGTAGCCAGTAGAATATGTCGAAGCTCGTCCTCTCTCGAGTTCCTGTTATGTGATACTTTGGTGTCTCGTATCGGACAGAGCTGGTATCCCCAACCGCCTTACATTCACTCCTAGTTACAGGACTATTCTTCTTTTGGAAGTGATTGCCGTGCAATTTTTGAACCTCTGTGTTCGCGTCAATATTTTCAGTTTGCACTTTTCGGGGTTTGTCTCGTTTTCTCTTCGAAGGCTCACTTTACTTTTAATCAGTTAAGTCGGGCTTCTCATCACTCATTAGAGTTCTTATAACCTTCGACACGTCAGAAAACTCAATAGTCTGTCCAGAGACTTCCCTACTAACTTGGCTATCCTTATTCACATTTGTATGAGCCAGTTCCTCTTAAAATCTCACGTATCTCAACTCGAAGAACTTCTTCGAACGTGAATGCCACAAAATGTGACCAGTAGATGTATACCCATCCAGAACTGTTTCAATTATACTTTGCTGAAGTTTGACTTAGTTTAGGGAAGCTCGACAAAGCTCATGCTACCAAACTCCCCCCCCCCCCCAAATGTTGGGATTCGAGTTTGGTTTCGTCTCCGCTGTTAATTCTCACATATTTTCAGGTGAACCCGAATCACTCATTGCACTCATTGGTTCTCATTGGACACTGAATAGTTCCATCGGATTTCTCGGCAACGCCATTGAGTTCGGGCGTGTAGGGTGAACTCATGTCATATTCGATATCTCTCTTTTCATGATCTCACAAAATTCCCCGCGTATGTCCTCTTCTGCTTGGTCACTTCTCACGTAATAGATTTTAGTGCTGCAACCCAGTCTCTTCTTTGTGATGAACAGGAAATTCTCTAAAGCTCAACCTACTTCATCTTCAGACTTTACGCAATAGATTTCAGCAAATTGAGAGTAATCATGAATGAATGGCATAATGTATCAGTTATGTCCCGCAGTAGACCTTATACACCATTTCTACGCTGACCTTCTGCAAGGTCATCTCCCGGTAGACGACGTTGAAGTCAACCCGAGGGTCCCCGATGATGTCCATCAGGGTTATCCTCGGGTTAACCCCAAGTCAAGGTCCTCGATTTCTGAGTCATCCTCGGTTGGGTCCCCGATGATGTTCAGAAATCGAGGTGTACCTGGAGATGACCTCGCACCAGCGTAAGAATTGTGCATCTACTATTGTGCGCGCGCGCCGCGATGTTACGTAATAGCCCCGATTAATTAGAAAGAGCACTTTCTTTTGGTAGTTGTGTCTTTATACCGTCTGCATTCATCCCTTAATACTATAGCACTGCATTCATGCCTTAATACTATAGCAATGGCGAGGGCGATGGCGTTGTAGGGTAAGAAACATAGTGTAATACTATTTCACTCTGTTTAAATGTGGATTAGTATGGGTACTAACCTGACGATGCTGCCTCCTAGTTCAAGGTCGTTACCTGGAGCGCAAAGTACGTGTTGTCTCGTTGGTGTTCAGCCTGCGACTGATGCTACTCTTGTGGGGAAACGCTTGCGTATGGTGAGAGGTAGTTGAAAGTCAAGTCGACCTTGTAAATAGCCCGATTCGGTGATTCATCTTACGCGTCTGTCTCGAGCTCAAAAAATATGAGTGAGCTCACCGCACCACGTCAGAAATGATTTGAAATGTCTTCCGATTCTCTTCTGAAGCGGAAGTTTGTTATTCACATAAGGTTGTTTACAGGGCGAGTTTGTTTTCTCGTAAGACCGCATGTTGATATCACTGAATTTGGTTACCCAAAAATATTTCCATGAGCAACCCAGGAGTCTAAAATTCCGTTTCAGTAATACGTGCACCGAAATTGGGTATGCGTATGAGCTAATCGATTCACGACTGCCTCAATAAAAAAGAGATGTAATACTTTGAAAAAATTTATTCATTCCTTATACTATGCAGTTACTTAGGTAAATCGATAGTGTACACAGAATATTTTCATTCTATATCCATGTGTTGCCTCAACTTATCTCGTAGATCTTCCACTGTAGTCTCAATCTCTTCTAGAATTTCCTTATCGGAGTCATGAATCTTTTTCTCCAAATCTTGAAAGGGACTAGGCGGGTAAGCATGGTGAATCGGCCCTTGTCAGGTATGGCCCTGGAAGCAATTTCCCCCAGTTCCTAACCCCAAACTATGAGGAAAGCAATAGTTTTTAGGTCCCGAAGTCGCCCCCATGTTTTGGGGCAGCCTGGAAACTGTCTAAAAAATGCTAACAATCGATGTTCCTTGTATTGAATCGCATTCTGACGCATCTCAGTGAATCGTTCTGAAATTCTTTTGACATACTTTTGAAACATTAACAATTCGAAGGAGAGTGGTTTCATCTCGACAACTTTTGATTCAAGCCCCGAAAAAAATTGTTGAAAAATGAAAATCAATTTTTATTCCTGTTATCTGTAATTAAGACGTTAGTAACCATTTCATCGTATTTGTCGGCTCATTTTACGTCGGGAACCACTTTGAAATATATCATTTTTGGTGGTGGAAAGTGGTCAAAAACGTCAAAAATCAATTTCAAAGCAAATTTTTTTTCATAAACTAGCCTTTCCTGCGCATGCGCGTTGATCTACGACCCTGAAAGTATCTTCAATCGATAGCTGGTGTGATTTCCTTCAAAATGACCCCTTGCAAAAGTCGATTTGATGCAATTACAGCTGAGATATGACTGGTACAGAAAATGGAAAAACCCCAGGTATCAAATCCGTGAATCCGCGCTTCCTTCAATGGCCTTGAAAAATGCGAATTTTGAATTGGGCCCTTTCTAACACGCGAAAATGTGTTTTTGATGTATTTTTCGACGTAGAAACCGAATACGTGGTCAGTTTTGTTCCAAACCTTTAGGATTTCTCACCAGACTCATAAGACCGACTCGATAATGGATGCTCATCTTCAGCCTTTTTACACTTATTTGAGATGGATTGTCGGTGTATGGGCAGGTTTGGGTGGATTGTGTACCAGATACAACTATGTTCCCTAATGTATTCTGAAGAGCTGATGACAATGGTGATGGTTTCGAAGCTCGAGGAAGCGCTGCTATCCTAATATAAGCTGGTCGATATAGTTTTCTCATATGAAATTAAACAACAAAATCCAGCTCGAACAATCTCACTCCCAGAAATCTCACTCCCACCGCTTCCTCGAGCCTCAAAAACCACCGGGATCGTCTTCGGCTAGTCAGAATACGTTAAGGGACATAGTTGTGTCTAGTACACAATCCACCCAAACCTCCCCAAACACCGACAATTCATCTCAAATGAGTGTAAGAAGGCTGAAGATGAGCATCCATTATCGAGTCGGTTTTATGAGTCTGGTGAAAAATCCTGAAGGTTTGGAACAAAACTGACCGCGTATTCGGTTTCTACGTCAAAAAATACATCAAAAACCTATTTTCGCATGTTAGAAAGGGCCCAATTCAAAATTCGCATTTTTCAAGGCGGCCATTGAAGGAAGCGCGGATTCACGGATTTGATACCTGGGGTTTTTCCATTTTCTGCACCAGTCATATCTCAGCTGTAATTGCATCAAATCGACTCTTGCAAAGGTTCATTTTGAAGGAAATTACACCA
Source organism: Eretmocerus hayati (assembly GCA_029851415.1). Classification (NCBI taxonomy): domain Eukaryota; kingdom Metazoa; phylum Arthropoda; class Insecta; order Hymenoptera; family Aphelinidae; genus Eretmocerus; species Eretmocerus hayati. The sequence goes on from CM056744.1 coordinate 50,497,598, forward strand.
ACTATCGATTGAAGATACTTTCAGGATCGTAAATCAACGCGCATGCGCAGGAGAGGCTAGTTTATGAAAAAAAATTTGCTTTGAAATTGATTTTTAACGTTTTTTACCACTTTTCACCACCAAAAATGATATATTTCAAAGTGGTTTCCGACGTGAAATGAGCCGACAAATACGATGAAATGTTTCACTAACGTCTTAATTCCAGATAACAGGGTTAAAAATTGATTTTTATTTTTCAACAATTTTTTTCGGGGCTTGAATCAGAAGTTGTCGAGATGAAACCACTCTCCTTTGAATTGTTAATGTTTCAAGAGTATGTCAAAAAAATTTCAGAACGATTCACTGAGATGCGTCAGAATGCGATTCAATACAAGGAACATCGATTGTTAGCGTTTTTCAGAGGGTTTCCAGGCTGCCCCAAAACATAGGGGCGACTTCGGGACCTAAAAACTATTGCTTTCCTCATAGTTTGGGGTGAGAAACTGGGGGAAATCGCTTCCAGGGCCATACCTGACAAGGGCCGATTCACCATGCTTACCCGCCTAGTCCCTTTATATGGTTGCTCGTTCAATTCCTCGTTCACACTATCAACGAATGATCTCACTTCATGGATCTGATGCGATAAATTATTCAAGTTATCAATCAAACTTTCGTCCTTAGCTTCGAGATTCATCCTAGTTTCATTCGTATTACCTTGAAACTCTTGCGTGCGCCGCACCATATCCTCGATGAAGGCTTCAAGATGATGGTTCTTGAGATCGATCGATCCAAAATTCCGTCTCATTTGATCCTCCATCATTTTCTGTTTCGCTTCTATGCCTAATACCATAGGTATAATGCGTTGATCTGATGAGTTTTAGAAATGTTCAATCTGTTTTTCTATCCAAAATTTCATATCGACTACATCGGTTCTTGTCCGATGGAATTGCTCCAAAGACTTCTTCTGTTGATCCACAAATCGTTTCTCCATCTTTCCCATCTGATCCAAATTTTCAATTACTTTCTCGAAATTTTCAGCCGAAGATTCATTGTGCTCCCTCATTATTCGAGCAATGTTGGATGTTGTATCCTTCATGAAGAGATAGTCAATCTCCATATTTTTCAACTTTTCTCGATTATCTCGAATTTCGGTTTCGTTCTTCTTACACTTATTCTCATGATTTCTCATATATTCCGCTCGCTCTTCCATATTCATGTTGAATCCATGAATGTCAGTTGCGAATTTCCGAACGTCGTCGCTCAGTTTTCTTATCTGAATCTCAAGGTCACTAACTCTCAAAATCAAATCACTCTCCGATGAGTTCATGGACATATTTAACATTTCACCTATTTTTCACACCAGTTCCGCTTCACTTTCATTGAGATCGTCGATGAATCTTGTACCAACCTCATTGATAGTACCTATCATGGAATCATCGAGAGAATTTTCTCCTTGACCTTTGATGAGTGCAGCTCTTGTGATTGTCTGTATGATTGATTTGGCTCTTGCCACCATATTACGTTTCTCACTGGAATGACTATCCCGTTGAGGTGGAGCTGAAATAATGTGTGATAATTAGATCATGAATATTTTCTATGTGAACTAGATCATCGATGTACATGATTACCACTCAAAGAAGTAGACATCTCCTTTTCCTGGAACGATACTCCTCCTGTTTGTGATTCATTCCCACCAATCTGTTTCTCATTATTTCGCAATGAATCTGGATCTTGAGAATCTTCAAACGAATCAGTAAGTGAACGAGAAAGGTGATCTTCCGCTTGTTCTCCATCTCTTCTGGTACGGTACTTCACATTCATGTGCTCCATATTTATCTGATCCGAAGACTTCGTGAAGCAATGTCTAGGTGAGACGATACAATGAGATATCACCACAGGAGTCCCCACCTTTTATACCACGAATGCCCCCTCATGCAATTCATCTATAATCTCTATAATCTCATTTTCAAGGTTTGAATTACCAGGCTCCGTGGATCTAAGCAGAAGTTCAAGATGGTCGACTAACTCGTTTGGATCATCCCAGTAAACATAGTCAACATCATTATCTTGATGTAATGTCATCAATTTTTGTTGATTCAAACCCATGCTCGAGACTTCCGTAGATCTCGAATCCAAGACTGGTTCCTTATCCACTGGGAATAGCTTTCCTACCACGTTCTTGTATTTCTTTCCAATATTCCGCTTGACTCGTCCACTAGGACTGTGAGATATTCTATGGGCTGAAGTGACCTGTAGTATCTGTTTATATACTTTGAGATCATCTTCCGTATACCCAACAGGTTCCTTCTTGAAAATAAGTTCAAAAAGACCCGGTGTACCCCGAACTTTGAGATTTTTCCCAATTATAATTCCACCAGTATCATTCACAAAACCGAGAGATTTACTCCCCAACATGAGTATTTCATCATAGTGATGAGGTCCATATGTGGTATTCATTTCTGTCTGATTTCGGTAAAGCTGTTCCGTGTAAAATTGACTCAATGGCATCTCAGCTCCCTCATTCTCGATCTCCACTGGTACCAAACTATAATCAGCATCATCAACGTCATCGTCGTCGGGGAGAGGGATACTGGCAATTTCTTGCATCGTAGGAAGTTCGTGGAACCGTTTAATGTCATCATTGTATCGCTTCAGTGGTGTGGACATCATATGCGGTATGGAAGTATCTACCAATTTCCTCTTTTGGACCCGAACTTGCTGCGTTGAGGATCGGGATAGCTTCGGTGTAGCTTGATTCGGACGATTGGGTACAACCTCAGATTTCATTGGTTCTATTCTTTCCTTCACGAGTTTTTCCAAAGGCTCAACTATTGGTTTGAAATTTTGAATATTCAACGACTCACGTTCTATCTTTCCAACCTTGAGATCTTTGTGTTTTTTCGGATATCATCACTAGCTCTCGCAATCTGGAGCTTGATATCATCCTTGCTTTTACGTTCTACCTGTTTCCTACTATATTAAGACCCTTTCTTAGGTTTCAATATCTGTTTCTTCTTCATCTTCTGAAACATTACGTAGATGTTACCCGGAGCAGCGTTACGCATATACTAGTCATCTCCCATTACAATGAACTCATTAAATCCTCTACGATATCTCCCACCATTGCATTTACTCTCTTTGTCTATAACCATGAAACCATTTTTACTGCGCCAACACTTTGTACACAACTCTCTAAATTCATTGAATGACATGTCTGGATTAACGTGATTATCATAGATATGTTTCAAGTATGCTTCGTCTTGTCTGAAGATGATCAGTAGATTTGCATTGTCACGAATGAGATGTTTGGGTATACGAGGGTACGTCTGACAGAGATAGAAACAATCAACACACGAGTGCCTTCCTCTGGAATAGTATGCAGCTATAATATTCTGTTTACAACATGCTACGTCATTGAATATGAAATAGAATTTGGTTTCGCTTGACTGGGTTCTAAGATGTCTTCGTTGTTGGAGAATGTATGATATCCGATTCCATCTCCTTCCAAATTGTACATTATAGCTTTCAAGAACCGATACTTTGGTTGTTCAAGCGATTGCGAGTAGACATAGATATTTTCGGAATTCAAACCCTGAGGACTTATAATGAGATTCAATATCGCGTTCGTCTTACCGGATCCGGATGGTCCACATACAATACAGCGTATTTCATTTGGTAAGAGTCTCCCATGTCTCCATCTCGTATTATTCATATCCCCTCCAATCCCTCTGTCAATATCAATCAGTTGAATCCCTTGAGGTTGCGCCACGAATTTCATGATTTCGGGTTGATGGTATGAAGGAAACTAAGAGCCTTCCAATATATAGGTACCCATTTATACGAGGTACTCTAGTATTGATCACACCTTCGATCTTGAAACATCGAACAGAACGTATGAATCAGTCAAAGAGAGGTCGAGGCTTCGTAAATCGTGTCATCGATAGTCTCCCATTCGAGCTCCATCTCCCGGGTTATAATTACTGTGGCCCAGGAACAAAGTTAGGTGAACGATTGAGGAGGGGGGATCGTGGAATCAACCTTCTTGACGAAGCTCGCAAAAAACACGACATTGCATACAATCAGTTCAAAGATTTGGATCAACGTCACGCTGCCGACCTTGAACTACAACAAGAAGCTGATAAACGTCTGAAAGCTCAGAACGTATCTTTATCCGAAAGACTCGGAGCTCTTGAAGTTGTTGCAGCTATGAAGGCAAAACGAAAGTTTGGTATGGGTCTAAAAAAGAAGAGATCAAGTGATAAAGTGAAGAAAATGAAACAAGCTCCACAAAAATTCCGGGAACTGATGTTGGCTAAACGAGGAGGTCTTTCGCCAGCAATTGTACCTGCATTATCAGCCTTAGGAGCTCTTGCTCCTCTATCAGGAGGAGTCACAAATGTTGTCAAAAGTATTTCCGAAATGAGGAATGATCGTGAGAAATTAAATGAAATAATCCGCCACAATAAGGCAATGGACGGGAAAGGATTGTATTTAAACCCATACAGAGCTCCAAATTCGACCCATAAGAAACGTGGAGGATCGTTGAAGAAACGTCAGCGTAAACGTAACTCAAAGTCAGGAAGGAAAACGAAAAACTGAAGGAGTACGGTGCGACGACTGGTAAAGAACTATACGATGCTGCTAGGAATATTCCATTCTTCCGAGGAGTATTTACAGTTACACAGTTGAGTCATATTGGTGAACCAAGAACAAATGAGTCTATGATCATTAATTTGAGTGAAGAAGGTACACATTGGTGTGCCTTGTCTAAACGTGGTAACATTGTTTTCTATTTCAATAGTTTCGGGAATCTCAGACCACCAATAGAGGTGGTACGGTATCTTGGACCAGATTGTCGCATCGTTTACAATCGTTCGTCACGTCAGAATTATAATCAAAGCAATTGTGGACAGCTCTGTATCGAGTTTCTGCGTAATTCGAGTTTTGGAGGGGAAGGTGGGAGATTCTGATAGTTCTCGATGAAAGAGGACGTATTGTCAGGGTTATATTCAGTTATGTCCCGATCAGTGAGCGTCTCGGGTACTGGACCAATCATCGAATCCCCACTCGATCTCGATGATTATATGAGAAATAAGGACCTTGAACTCGCGCTACTAAATTTTGTCGCCTTCCACGCAATACCAAATGTTCACTCGTTGAATAATAAATTCTATCACGATAATGACGAAGTTATAGAGATTCCACCAGGGTCTTACGAAGTGAAAGATATTGAAGAATACATTCAAGAAATCCTCCAACCACAAGACGAAGAAGAAGCCGACGGAAAAGTGAGACCTCTATTACGGTTAGAAGGTAACAAAAACACCCTGAAGTGTGAATTACGATGTGACTTTGATGTAGATTTCACAAAATCGAACAATATTGGAACTCTCTTGGGTTTCTCAGATCCTGTAACAGGAAAGGGAGAGATATTCAAAGCGAAAACGTGGCATACATCATCTCTGCCCGTTAGAATCACAGAAATTAACTCTATGAGAGTTGAATGTAATATGGTCAGTGGGTCATACTTCAATGGACGTGAGAGTCATTCAGTGTTTGAGTTTGCTATCAACGTTCCTCCTGGGTTTCGGTTGAACATAATTCCAACCCAACCGCTATACCTTCCAGTTCACACCAAACCAAACACCATCACCTTCAGAATTTTAGATCAGAGAGGGGAGCTGGTCGACTTCCAGGGTCAGGAAATTTCAATACGTCTACATCTACGAGTGGGGAGAGATGATCCTATATAATGGACCGGGGCTTCGGTCTTTCAGCACAGTCGCTCGAGTTTCGAGAGAGGCAACTACACCGTCGAATCCACAACACCGAGAGACTGAGAAGAGGAGCAGGAAATCTTTGAGTCCGAAGAGTGTCCGATTCCTGCGGTCATTAGGGTTCAAGGTTCGCAAGAATGGCGCTGTTCCAAGATCCAATCGACGTTCTGGGTCAACGCGTTAAAGATGAGCGGATCATCAGGAAAGATGTAAGATCACATACTCCTTATAACATCATCAACATCTCACCCAACGATGAAATCAGAATTCGTATGAACTCGAATGATTCATATCTTCTACCGTGTGAGAGTTTCTTGTACAATGAGGCTACTGTGACCGCTAACAATGCCGTAAACGAGCCTAACTTTAGACTGGAAAACTGTTGGCCATTTTTCATGTTCGAGCATACTCAATATCAAATAAACGGTCATGAGATTGATCAGACGAGAAATCCAGGTATCACAGCTGTTATGAAGAATTGCTTATCATTAACACCTGATAACGAAGAATCTGCTGGATCTTATCAATGGCTCAGAGCCCAAGTGGTGACAGCAAATGGAATTAAATACAATACTTGTGTACCACTAAGCAAGCTTTTTGGTTTTTGTGAAGATTTCAAACGTATAATTCTAGGTGCGAAACATGAACTCATACTAATTCGATCGAAAACAGATGATAATTGCTTCAAAGTCACTTCAGATGCTACAAACCCGAAAATTTCATTGACTAAAATCCAATGGTGGATGCCACACGTCTATTTCAACGATAGGGTTAAGTTAGCGATGCTCCAAATTCAGAAGAAGGGTCCGTTTCTCCCCATATCTTTCCGTACATGGGAACTGTTGGAGTTTCCTATGCTACAAGAGACAACGAAACAGATTTGGGCGATAAAATCATCAACACAATTGAGAAAACCACGATTCATTGTATTAGCTTTACAAACAGATAAGAAAAATAACAAGAAAAAGAATAGTTCGTGTTTCGATCATTGTGAAATCGCGAATATAAAGCTATTTTTGAACTCGGAAGTATACCCATACGAAAGTTTCAACATTGACGGGACAAACAAAACTTACACTGAGTTCGCCTTTGAGATGTTCAAGTCCTTCAAATACTCATATTACCAAGATGAGTCATCGAGAGATAAGTCCATTCTCGACTATGACGCATGGTCATCTTATTATTTCATGCTCCCCATTGACTGTTCACGACAAGATGAGGCGGTGAAAAGTACAAATGTAGACGTTCGACTAGAATTCGAAACCCAAGAAAATATACCAGCGAATACGTGTGCTTACTGTCTCATTTTCCACGATAAATTCATTGAATACAACCCACTAACGAATATTGTTCACAGAGTCACATAATAATTAATTTTCACAAGCAAGTGTCGTATTCATCGGGGGAAACACTATCCCATGAGTCACTATCTCTTGAGGATGGGACAACAATGACAACTTTAGAACCAAAGAAGAACCCCAAAATTCTTCTCGTTGATCTACAGGGTTTCAAAGACCGTAATTCTTTCATTGTAAAAGAAGCTGTTATACTGAATGCTGCAGAATCAAAATATGATCAATGGTTATTTCTACCTCCATGTGATCTCAGTCATTTGACCCCGAATGATCAGAGACAGGTGAAATGGTTGATTAGACATCACCATGGTCTCTACTGGAATCAGGAAACTACCGAATACAACAAGGTGCAAGAATGTTTCGGAGAAGCTCTCATGAGAGAATGCAGTGTCGATACGGACGTCCTCCTATTCGTCACTGGAGCAAAGAAAAAGATGTGGATACCACAACTAGCTCCTACATTCGCTAGAACATTCGATAATGTATACTTGTTCAATATTTATGACGTATTTGATGTACCTGATGGTTTCTATCAAACATCTGAATTCATTTACGACTCTTGTGAATTCCATATCAATCAAATCTTTGCATGTGCTCTCAAGAACGTATATTATCTGGCCTATGTGACATCAGTGTGTGATTTCAAAGGAAATGAAGATGGTATATAGTTTTGAAAGATCGTGTCATAATTTCTAGTGAAACCTTCCCGAAAAGTATAAGAAGGATATTTGTAACCAGCTATAATCAGTACTACGATGAACGTCGACTTATTCGGAGGTGGTGTTGGAGAGGGTCTGAGCTACTTCAACGATAGATCACACATCTCATTAGATCGAAGGATGAGTAATAAGCAGGAAGAGTTGGAACATAAGCTTTTCCTACAGAAAGTCTCGGTTGGAGAAGTCAAGCAAAAAGTCTCCTCTTTGGATCGAATCACGAAAGATGGTTTCCAATCTCTGGAAGATGAGCTGAAACATCTACGCTCTGACTTGGATAAAATTCGATCCGAGTTGAAGAGGGATAATGAAAATTTGAGGAAGGCAACAGAAAGAAATACAAAAACGTCAATGTCCAATGCCTCACATGTGTCCAGCCATAGACATAGAAGTATAGACGGCCGGTCCCATATCTTCGCCGTTGACATCGAGGCTCCCCAATGAGAGTGAGAGAGAAGCAACATAAGAATCGCGTGTTAAAAGCGTGCGCCTTGGAGCATGCCGTCTCTCTCACTCTCACGCAAAGGTATATGCTTCGATGACAACGGCAAGTATACGGGACCAGCAGTCTATACTTCTACGTCTATGTGTCCAACTGGAGTTCGTTGATGAATAGGTTACAAGCAAAAATCACAGACTTGGATGAGAGGGTTGAACGACAAGGTGTTATTCTTGCTGATCTATCTTTGTTGAAACCGTCGAACGTTTCGGGAGAGGAGACATGAGTGGTGAGTACAGCCATGAGAGAATCCAACTGGTGAAGGAATTACATGCACCAGCTGGAAAAAATTTCCCTCGTAAGAGGGTTTTGGTGAAAGATGTGAATGACTTATGGCAAATAGATCTAGCTATAATGATGAATTGGAGTAGATTCAACAAGAGTTACAAGTATATTCTGATCGTCATTGACGTGTTCTCAAAGTATGGATGGGCCGAACCAGTCAAGAATGAGACGGGGGAAGAAGTAACCAGAGCCTTTGAAAGGGTGCTTGATCGTGCCTATAGTCTTCCAACGAATCTACAAGCTGATAAAGGAAAGGAATTTTACAATAAGGATTTTCTTGATCTAGTTCAACGCAACGGAATAAATTTTTATTCTACTCAAAGCGTACTCAAAGCTTCAATTTGTGAACGTTTTGTTAGAACAATGAAAACTCGTTCATATAGGATATTCTCACTGAATGGTAATTATAAGTGGATTGATATCCTACAAGACGTGGTGAATGACTATAACCGCACCAAACATCGTACCATAGGTTTGAAACCTATCCAAGTATATGAAAAATCTCCCCAGCAGAAGAAGTAGATTGAAACTCTGAAATCTAAGGTCTACCGTAACTTAAAAATCAAAGGGAAGCAAAAATTCCAAGTTGGTGACTTTGTGCGCGTGAGTAAATATAAGACAGTTTTTGCTGAAAGATTCACACCCAATTGAAGCACAGAAGTATTTAAAATTATTGAGGTGAAGAGAACGAACCCATTGATGTACTTACTCGAAGATTATGAAGGAGAGAGAATTTTGGGTGGTTTCTATAAACCCGAATTGCTTCGAGGGAAAGATCCAAGTATTTATTTGGTTGAGAAAGTCATCAAAGAGCGAGGAGATCAAGTACTTGTTAGATGGCTCGGATTCGATAAGAAGTACGATTCTTGGGTGCACAAGAAAAACATCCTCTAGAGCATCTCCAGCAAGATATTGAGTGTATCCTCGTGATGAGTACATGATGGATGAGACAAATAAACCTTTCCATATTTTTGATATATGTATATTTATTTTCCCCGATCCCGAAATTGGCTGATAAGATTACATATTACATATTCTTATAATGACCAAGCGCACGCGTTCTCACACCATCTCCTAATATGAAACGTTTATCATCATCTGCATTCAAGGCTTATTTCGTCTGCTTGATACTGTATACTTGATGTAAATGATTCCTTATGAGTTTTTGTTCACAATAATAATCAACTCCGTCGAACAAGCATCTTTTGTAATCATCAAATCGAATCTTTTTTTTCAGTACACATCGACATACACCTTTAGCAGCCTTTTTTTCTTCTAGCTCTTTTCGTTCATTCTCTTTGATCATTGCGTAAACTTTCGGTCTGATACCAACAAATTCGAGTATAAGCTCACCACCATATACTTCCTTCATTTCACCGAGCTCTTTCATGTCCACGCGCGGTATCGAGTAAGGATTATTTTCCTGAAAATTCGAAGTATCGAATTTCTCAATACAGTCGCGTTTAATGAGGTCAGTAAATACGTCTCTAGTGTGAATCTCATAGATCAGACTGTCCGTATCTGTGTATAAAAGGTTGCAGGATCCGTCTGAATTATCACAATTTTGTAACATGTATCCATGATCAAAATCATACATGAAAAATTTTGAGATATCCAGTACAGCGGACCCGACGTAGATCGCTTTGTCCATTTTTATTTGACGTTTTTTCAACTCTATCGCAACAAACTCCTCATCATAGAAAACGATTCTATATATCCTGGATTGGAAACATATTTTTCGACACCACTTTTCCGACGATCCCACAGAGTCTCCAGCTTGACCTCAATCCGATTACGAACGTTTCCCATGGACTTACCAAACACGGCATTGACCATCAATTTGAAAAGCTCTTTGCGGAAATCCGACGTTGCTCTCTTACGTAATTCAGTATTCAATGTGATGTAAGGTGCTAGGCACTCGGACTGTTGAAATTCGAGAACCCTGCGTACTCTTTCAAGCTGAAGGCCATTTGCTAGAGCCTGCTTTAACGCACGATAATGAATGACGTATCTCTTTTTGTCATATAGAGTTGCACACAATTTCTTAACTTTTTTATTCTTAGCCCCTTGCGGGGCTATTTTTTCGGGGCAGAATGGATAGTCTGAGTGTTTGTCATGAAGATCAGTCGGGTATATCAAGTCCACTTCGAGTATGTAACCTAAATCCGAGTCATCGCTGATTTTCGATACATCGAAATTTTTTGGGTTCATCACCCATTTGAAACCTTTGTAAGGAAGCTTTGTTTGCATTGCTGTTCCGTATAGATTGTTCATATCTGAATAAATAATGAAATTTGAATCTTGGCTTCCGTTGAAAGTCTTCATGTATTTATTATTAGCAACAGCATGACGCTTCGAACACTAACTCAGACCACCTCTAATCGATTTTCCTAAGGAAAGTACCATGTCAATGTCAGTCAGTAACTCCATTTCAACTCCCGTCTTGAGAAGCATCACGTCCCAAGCGAAACCCGGTAAAGTGTAGTAGTGCGCGGGATCCAATGAATAGGTCTCTAGACAGCTATTCCTGAAGTCCTCGAAAATGTCTGCCAATAACATGACATCGGTCTTAAGGTAAAGATCTGAGTAGTCCCACAATGATTGACATCTAAAAATCCTCCAAACATCGATCGTATGCTCATAAGACTAAGAGTCTAACTCTGAATCTGTGAGTGAGTTATAGAATTCCCCGATTGGAGGTAGAGATGTTTCATCGAGTTTCGCTTCGCTATCTATGTAATCGTAACAAAAAACCCCTTTTTTGTGAGGAGATCGAATGCTTCCTCATCATTCTCAGTGTTCAATAACTCTTTTTGGAATTGCTTCCTCATTATGACCATATCTCTCTTAGGAAGTAAAGATGCTAATTTTCCGAGGCTCGAACTCAAAAATTCAAAGGAATCTATGAATGTAAGTTTCATCTTGGAATCACCAAGGTGTTTTGCGAAGGAGATATAGTTCTCCATGTTTTGGGGTATGACCGTCAGCTCTCCATCAATATCGTAATTTAATGCCCTTATCAAAAAATGGGCGTCATATCTCGCTAAGTTATGGGAAATAACGGGAATGATGAATTTCTCTTGATACAAGAGATTGCAATGAACGTGGGCAGCGCCTCTGAACCGTCCTCTAGCATGATGTTCATGATCACGTACCTTGATCTCATCCGGGTAGAATATCTTCTCACATATATGGCACGTTGTTGCTGCTTGGAATCTCTCTTCATCCTCCTCGCTCATGTTGAGAGGTGGGAAGTTGACAAACAGCTACGGAAAAAGCAGTAATACATTTCAATATATCATAACATCCATCATCTGTATCAATCTTACCTCTTCCACTCCAAAGGCAATCCTCTCAAGCTCCTTGACAAAGTCCCGAGCACAGTGCTGTCCTCTATATCTCTTGTAACATCGAGTCTCATCAAAACGATCATGAAAGTAGAGTCCAATACTATATGGTTCATGTTTTTGAAAAGCTTGCTCCATCAGCTTGGATCTGGCCTTCTCGAGATTCATTGAATGATGTAGACAATCTTCTTCATCATCGTCATCAGACATCATCTGAACATCTTCGTCATCTGTATTTGAACCCAATTTTTGATTCATTTTGATGAGCAGGCACTCAAAATCTGCGTAAACGATATAAGGCGAGTCCTGTTTCTTCCAGTGATTGGTAAATCTCAGAACCGCTTCTTCCGGTCTTGGTAGAACGATTTTACATTCGTTTGCGGTTTTACAGTCTAATGAGTGTCTATTTAGTTTTTTTTACTCAAAAACGAATGGAAACAAGTTTCACAGACGTACCTCTTGTGCATGTCCTTGTTGATCCCGCTAGAAATGAGCCTTGAGAGGTGTTTTATTGTGCAGTAGTGTGCTCCATCTTCGTCCTCTAATAAGAGTGAATTGACATGTCTTGTCCTCTTTTTTGTAGTACGGTATGAACCATATATGGTCTCTTCCTGTTTATCCACCTCATAGACATTTATTGAGATGTCATTATCTTTCTCAAACTGTGGGATGTCAGCATATGATATTGAGAAGTCTTCCCTACGCAATTTCAACCCCATTTCTTTGTTCTCCCAATGAGGATAGCTGTGGAGCTTATTTTGAGAGGATGATCCATTCTTCGCAGGATAGAGTCCTGCCATGACCGAATGAGCAAAACACTGATTTCCTCCACACTCGATGTTCACCACAGCATGTTTCTTCTTGATAAACTCTGGTAGTTCAATATATGATGCTCTGTTGAGGGGTCTTGTTTTGATTATATTTATTCTCAGACTGATAATCTCTTCTGGAGACCATCCACTACCAACTTCTTCAAACTCAGATAATTGATCATCTATTGTTTTCAAATTCTTTTCATACCATTTCTGCAGATCGGACGATATGAGAAGCTCAATGTACGGAGTTTTGAAATACTTTATCTCTCTTTTCTCATCTTTGGTACAATAATGTGCATCGGAAATTAGGGAGACTTTGGCTGATTTATGTTCTTGTAGAAACGATTCGACGTAAGGAATGATATGGAGAGCCGCTTCTTTCATGAATTCAGAAGAACCTATGTGGTTTACATTACCCACAACAGGTATCCTTGCCCGCCGCTTGAAAGCCGTCTTGCTTTCGAGAAAAATGACGTTATTGAGCTGTCGTTGATGGCGTCTCTCATTCAAAATCTTGAAGATGCGTAGCATTCGATCTGCCTTACTCTCCAAGGCCTCCTTTTTCCCCGTCCATTCTGGTTTACTATTCTGCTTTATTTGTTCCGAGACACCTTTGATTATCTTAAACAGATCGAATGCACCCTTCTCAATCTTCCTACTCGTATTCTTTTTCTTTCTCGGAGAGAAACGTTCTTCCTCGTGAGCTCTCGAAAAGCTGCGAGGATATCCTGCTCCATGAGACAAATTGTCCCGTAGATGTCAGCCATCCTCACGAGATTGTGTTCCCTGAGCACGACTGGTGAAGTGTATGCCACCACAGGTCTATTTGTACCAATCCGTAGACGTGCGCACACTGTTCATGCAACGAGAGAGAGTTTTTTCCCCTCCCCAGAGAACCCAAAATTCAAGCGTTATGCCACATCGAGTGAGATGCGGTGAGCTCTTAGTCTGTGCAATGAATATGAAGGCTTACCGGATAAGCTGATGAAATGGGTCTGAATGAGGTGGGTGAGGTCTCAAGCTAGTGGTAATGGATTGAGAGAGAAAATTCGTCAATGATCATTTACATCAGAGTCAAGATCAGAGTAAGACTCACGCAGTACATGGGCAGCTACGTCAAAAAGCGAGGAGATGTTTCGAAAGGGAAATCGCTTGTATATATTTGAAAGATCATTCAGGTGCAGCGAGCCTTGCGTTATACAGGTGAGTTCCGCTGACGAAATAATCTCACCGTCTCTTGAGAGATAATGTTCTGAACGCAATCACTACCACATACGGCCAGGAATCAATCAGTAGACGTATCCATACTGTTCGCATATTAACAGAAAGAATTTTTTTGACCCAAGACACTAGTAATTGAATCGTCATCATATTACATCCAGGGACACACACCAATTTGCTAATCCACGCTATAATCATGAAAACTGGACAGATAAACCAATGTATCGGATCAGGAGAGAATGAGGCGTGGTGAGGTCTCTGACTAAGAGCAATGAGCCAGGCGTGTATATTTGACAATGAATGTTGACATCAAGGAGAAGATGAAAGCGAGGCCTACGAATGACACGGCCGATGCCTTTGGAGAGCGGGTGAGCGTTTCGAAAGGGAAATCGTTGTATATTTTCGGACGAGTTTTCAGGTGTGGTGAGCATGGTGTTAATGAAACGAGGCTGACTAATGGATTTTTCTCGTCACCTCGCGAGAGCTGATTATTTGAATGCAATCATTACCACATGCGGTCGAGGATCGTTCAAGATGACGTGGGCATAAGATACCTCTGTTGATGGGTAAATATAGGTCTACGCATGAATGTAGAAAAGAAATCGAGGATGCTAGAGGATACATCTCCAACTGTGTTGGAGTGACTGACCTTGCTTCTATTGAGAAATGTATCTTATGATGACATGTGGTTTCTTTTTCCTCTGAACGCTCTCATTACATGTCAAGCCGAGATCGATAGTTTTGAGGGTCAAAGATATCTCCCATGACCAAGTGTCTCGGAGTGGAGAAACTACCATTAGGAAATGCATGCTATTTATGACGTGGAGTTTATTTTTCTCCATGATATGATGATTCGTTTCCATTGCTATAGATTGGGGCCTCGGTCACCTCATCGTGTTGGCTTTTCTTTCTCATATATTTTAGAGGTTACGTTTCGAAATTAGAAACTCGGAAAGATTAAGAGTTTCCCATCGGACGAGGGCACTATTACGCATCAATCTCAAACTCAAAGTGGTGGGCCAGGTGTAGGCTCTGCTATAAAAGGTTGAAACCGCGTCTATAGTATCAGTTCAAAATGTTCCGGCAGTTGAATCAAGTCGCGAGTCTACCTCCCATCAGGAAGATCACGGACCTGAAGCAAGGATCGAAGTACCAAATCAAAGGCGGGAGGATAATCAATACCAGATTCGGACCCGCTGTCGTTCTCGATCTAGAGGATAGAAGAGGGAGGTCTTTCTCAAGCTTCCTCCCCAAACCACTATCCGACCTTATCCGCTCAGATCAGCAGAGATATGGAAGGATTCTACGCGAAAACGGCGGAGCTTCTCTATTGTATAAAGGAAGCGGGAAAATTGAGTTCATCGATGGAGAAGGAGAAGAGCATGCGGATGAGGACCCAGCTTCGTCATCTGACGAGGATCAATGAGAGAGAGACGTGTGATGATGCTGTTGTACCCGGTGCTGTTATACCCATCGCGGTCAACTCCCACGAAGATGGGTCAGATATCGAAATGTGAGTATCATTTGTTGGTTTGGAATTCTAGAAGTGTGTAAGAATCAGTGGTGATATGACATCTTTACTTGCAGTCTAAAGAATGCAGAAACAGTTAGAGCCGAAGAAGAGCAAGAGGAAAAGCGTAGGAACAGACCACGTAAAATGTAAGTGGTTCATGCTGCTCAAATATAACTCTGAAACAGTGGGTGATGTCGATAATTAACTTTTCCTTAATTTCTCGCTGTTTCAGGAAGCGTCACACTTTTGCGGAGAATAACACACGGACCCATTTTACGCGTCAATCTAAGAAGCGGCGATTAATTTAGTGTATGTAAGTTTCATGTATTCAACTCAATTCTACTAACAGAATGTAATCTCAATCCTCAATGAATATAACTAACACATATACAAAGAGTAGTTCAAATTATTATGGTACCTTTCCACACTATACTGATATAATTCTGATTTCTTTGTATACTACAGTAATGGAAAAAATTATTCGCAATCATTCAGTATTCATACAGATATAGATTAAATACTCTCATCCGACTCTAAATTTTACAAAAAAATATGTTGAAATAATTTATTCAGCGATCAATAACGAACAAATAGTGTAGAGTCGGAACAGGAGATCAGGAGTATGAAAGAGGAAGCGTAAAGCCAGTGTAGGTATGGCTTGTGGTGTATGGATAGAGACAACGAGGCGAGTCAAGCATAGCCAGTGGGAGTGCATTCTATTGCATAGTCCAGAGGTCTACATTATTTCCCGACTGTTATAAGACCGGTGTACATATGAATGGAAACGACGAGTCGAACTGGTGGCCCTTTTCACTCAGTTAGTTGAACCATCCTATATTTTCCGTCTCAAGCGAGAATAGTATATGGATAAGCGGTGGCCACTAGTCGAACGGCAGATGACTTTCATTCGATCGGTGAGGACTGACTTGTATTCTGTATCTTGCCGGGGACCGATGTATAGATATACAGAGGGTACGAGTTCAGTGTCAGCTATCTTTCATTCGGTAAGCGGGACTCTCTTACATTTTCCATCTCTTACGAAGCTGATGAATTTTCGTAAATGGTAAGGTGAGCCATAGTGAGTGTATGTGTGTGTATATATATATATGTATATGAGTCATTCTTTTTAATATCGCCAGGTTTTGTGTCGGGGGGTCAGGGATTTTTTTGTAACTTTAGGTACATGTTGTATATGATGAAAGAAGATGGAAAGCACAGTTCTTAGGTCCCGAAAGTCATCCGCGCGAGTTTGGCGCTCTATTTTCGTTTTCAAAATTCGTGAAAAATTCAATTTTTCAACTTTATTATTGATTTCTCACCAGTATGGAACCCAATAAAAAAATTATCCAAGACACATATTTCGACGTGGAATAAGCTGAATTTTACGAAAAAAATACTCTCAGATCCGTCAAAGATGAACATGACCTCAAAAAAGTGGTTTTTTCAGAAAAACCCAATTTTCAAGCCTTAGGCCCTATTTTATTTCAAAGGAGCTGTTGCAAATAAGGCCAAATCTGCTCTAGAGAATTGGGACTCCAGGTTGCACTGAAATGCGTGTTTTGGGTGTCTGAATATGCATATGAATTTTTTCCGCGTCAAACCAAAGCGTCTCTCAGTAGTGGGCAAAAAGGTGTCCCATTTAAAATACACGTGGAACGCACTTTCTAGCGTCCCTCTCAAAATTGGCCCAATGGACTATAACGGCTCTAATGAGGATTTGTTCTTGAACAGAAAATACAACTTTGAGGGGTTTTTTCATGGACGGGAAATGATGTGCTGGTACCGAAAAACCACTTGAGAGATGGAAAATGCGGATCTTTCACGCTAAAACCGGGGAATACTCGAACGGAGTGGGATTAATCGAAAAGTTGCAGAGGACCAAAGTTGTAGATTATGTTCTAAGCTTCCATTTGGCATCGGTTTTTTATGCATGTATTGGTTGGGGGTTCCCAAAAAACGACCAAAAGTCGTAAAAAACCATATTTATTGGATTTCTTGGCAATCTCGGGGTGAAAATGGACTGACAAACTATCATATCTTGTAGATCTCATCAAAATACACATTTTTGGTTCCCATAATTTTTTCGAAAAAACGCACCAGATTCGAGTTTATAGCGAAAAAGTGCCGAAAATAGGCACTCTCCAACATTCTCACGCAAAATATTCGAAAAACGCAAATGGAAACCCTATATAATAATTGCGTGAAAAGTTGCCCTTTTTTGTGTACTTTAAAATGAAGAAAAATTCATAGCGTTCCGATGTTCCTGCTTCGAGGAATATGCATTTTTATGCCAGATAACAAGTTTGAGTGGATAAATTCATGGTTCCAGCATGCTATATGCAATTCTACGTCAATGAGTCATACAACTACATCAATCGGACATGCAAAATCACCAATTTCCATCCACGATCACCGTTCAGAGCCCTAGAATATCCCGGAAACTAGGCACATCCGTCAAAATTCTCCGGTGCTATTGGAATTCCTCATTTGTCAAGGCCCAACACTGGCAAGCTTGCACGCACATGGGTTCCCCGGAAGTCGCAGCTGCCAAAATCTATTGATATTGTGTGAATTTGTACGTTGGTAGATGTGAATCCCCGATTCACATCTACCTTTGTAATGCATTCCGACCACCACGAGTATTCGATACATCTGCTGATGGAATGAAAGCTGAGAAAATACTTCAGCGCCTGAGTAAAATAAATGAGTTGGAAAATATTGTGAAGGAAAAGAAGTTGGCAACTGTGAGAGCAGTATGGGAGGAGATCAGCGATTTATCGCTCACTGATTTCCCTCGCCTATCCCTGGATGACCTGCGAGAATTAACGCTTGGCATCTACCAGGTATTACCCCCAACAAATATTACTCACGTATAAGTAGTTGGCCTAAAGTGTGCAAAGTACTCGATCTAGTGATAATACTTCCGAAGTACTCCCATAAAACTGCGTAGAAGATGAAAAAATTCCTAGCACTCTCGAATGACTGTTTTTATTCATGTTCATCAATCCAAACAATTATTGTGACAAGGCAGTACTTTTCGAAGTCAGGGTGACCTGAATGCCCTTGATATCTCTTCAACGAGGTGATTGATCATTATTTTGGTTCACAGCTGAAGCAAGCAAGATCATACACTGACGAGCACCGTGATGATGAAGGGATTTATTCCCTATTCTATCATAAGGATGAAAGAAACATCATACGGATCAAGATGCAGTCACGCCACACATCCTCGAAAGTGTACTCTCTTTGGATAAGATACGACGAAGAAGAAAAATCCATCAACGGTTGGTACTGTCAATGCAGGACAGGTGGAAGAACGGATGGTTGCTGTGCTCACATCGCTTCAGTATTATGGTATCTCGGTTATGAACGATACCAGGAGAATTGCAGGGAGAGATTAAGCCGGAACCATGATTCCTTCGTCAGCAATGTCGACCATGAGCAAACGAATGAAGAGTTCCTGGCTGAGCATGGAGTTTTTGAATCAGTGGCTACAGATGAAGATGACTGTGAGTCAGATTGAACCTCAAAGTCAAATATGTGATATCAAAGAAAACTATAGCTATTATGAACAGGTGAACTGACTGACACACGAGTTTTGATATAAAACGTGAAGAACGAATAACTTCCGTTGTCATCTTACTCAGAAAACTTGTTCTACCAATAATCTCGTCGTCTAGCTTGACAGGCGGACTACTGTCACGGCTGATTAAGTAGATTTCACTAGTTTGAAAATTTTCGACATCAACTTGTGATATCAATCCAAGCCATAGAGTATGAGTTCTCGTGAATGGTTATTCTCGTAGTCTCGTACACTACAATATTCTCATAGTTGGAAAAAGTTTTGAGAAAGACAACAATCCTGGTGTTCAAAGATTCGATCCTTATCATAACCTTATATAGCTCCGAATGATGATCGTGGATGAGAATTGGTGATTTTGCATGTCCGATTGATGTAGTTGTATGACTCATTGACGTAGAATTGCATATAGCATGCTGGAACCATGAAGCTATGAATTTTTTTCTCATTTTGAAGTACACGAAAAAAAGCAACTTTTCACGCAATTATTATATAGGGTTTCCATTTGCGTTTTTCGAGTATTTTGCGTGAGAACGTTGGAGAGTGCCTATTTTCGGCACTTTTTCGCTATAAACTCGAATCTGGTGCGTTTTTTCGAAAAAATTATGGGAACCAAAAATGTGTATTTTGATGAGATCTACAAGATATGATAGTTTGTCAGTCCATTTTCACCCCGAGATCGCCAAGAAATCCAATAAATATGTTTTTTTACGACTTTTGGTCGTTTTTTGGGAACCCCCAACCAATACATGCATAAAAAACCGATGCCAAATGGAAGCTTAGAACATAATCTACAACTTTGGTCCTCTGCAACTTTTCGATTAATCCCACTCCGTTCAAGTATTCCCCGGTTTTAGCGTGAAAGATCCGCATTTTCCATCTCTCAAGTGGTTTTTCGGTACCAGCACATCATTTCCCGTCCATGAAAAAACCCCTCAAAGTTGTATTTTCTGTTCAAGAACAAATCCTCATTAGAGCCGTTATAGTCCATTGGGCCAATTTTGAGAGGGACGCTAGGAAGTGCGTTCCACGTGTATTTTAAATGGGACACCTTTTTGCCCACTACTGGGAGACGCTTTGGTTTGACGCGGAGAAAATTCATATGCATATTCAGACACCCAAAACACGCATTTCAGTGCAACCTGGAGTCCCAATTCTCTGGAGCAGATTTGGCCTTATTTGCAACAGCTCCTTTGACATTTCCATCGGATTTCTCGTCAAATTTTACGTCGAAAACCGTTTTTTAAAAATTAAGCTGAGGATGGGTTTGGTCACCATAATAATAACTTTAGTAGCAGGACCGTAAAAATAGCGCTAAATTGTTCGTTTCGGGAGGGACACTCATTACACTGGACAACTAAATATTGAGTCAGAAGTAGCGCATTGATCAAACAATGACTCTTTCGTGTATTTTTCGACGTAGAATCCGAATCCGAAACCAGTTTTGCACCTAGACATAGAGAATTTTTTTAAACCGCGAAATACTGAGCTTCTAAAAAACTGCATTTCTAGCGTTTTTTGATGATTTTGTAGATACATGATTTTGATGGTGCAACCTTGCAGCGGGCTTTGAGCGTACCCGGACTATCATTTCTCACGTATTTTGACCTGCTTAACACGATGGAAGTTGTTCTAGAGGGCTAGCATGCGTTCGAAACAGAGGACAAGCTGATTTTTCGAGTTGCTATCAGGAGAGTTTGGATGATTTCGTGAGAAATCTCAAAGTGATCACGGAATTGATCAGAAACACCCCCTGCAATACCACGAGAGCGCATTCTCTTTCTATTTGCACACACACTGGGAAATGATGTTTGCAGTCGCCTAGAAGTAGATTAGTCGAATATACATGTATAATCCCGAAAAGAAACTTTTGATCAATGCCGAGATCTATTCCTCGGGTGAGTTCAAGCCCCCTCGTATTGGATCAATGCTCGAGTTTTTGTACCTAGAAGCCACTCAAACTACCAGAACAATGTCATTTAGTTGCTAGGATACGGTATCAGAAGTCCCGGAGACCTAAACTCGGTTTAGGTTACGGAACGTACCTTGACATACCATGAATATGTAATCAACCTAGTTACATCGTTTTTCACCCTAAGCTAATGTGGGCACTCCAATGATTCGATTCCGGGGGCGAGTGAATAAGAACATCCAGCGTCAGATGTGCCATCTTGGGCTAGTTGCTAACAACTATCTATATGCACTCAGAAGTACATGAGACTAGGGAACTGCAAATTTGACTCATTACGAGAAAGCTTGAGCTTACCTCAGGAATAGATCAAAAGTTTCTTTTCGGGATTATACATGTATATTCAACTAAACTACTTTTAGGCGATTGCAAACATCATTCCCTTAATGTGTGTGCAAATAGAAAAAGAATGCGCTCTCGTGGTATTGCAGGGGTGTTTCTGATCAATTCCGTGATCACTTTGAGATTTATCACGAAATCATCCAAACTCTCCTGATAGCAACTCGAAAAATCAGCTTGTCATTTGTTTCGAACGCATGCTAGCCCTCTTAAACAACTTTCATCGTGTTTAGCAGGTCAAAATACGTGAGAAATCATAGTCCGGGGACGCTCAAAGCCCGCTGCAAGGTTGCACTATCAAAATCATGTATCTACAAAATCATCAAAAAACGCTAAAAATGCAGTTTTTTAGAAGCTATTTTCACGGTCCTGCTACTAAAGTTATTATTATGGTAGCCAAACCCATCCTCAGCCCGATTTTTAAAAAACGGTTGTCGACGTAAAATTTGACGAGAAATCCGATGAAAATGTCAAATTTGAGATGAAATAGGGCCTAAGGCTTGAAAATTGGGTTTTTCTGGAAAAAACCACTTTTTTGAGGTTATGTTCATCTTTGACGGATCTAAGAGTATTTTTTTCGTAAAATTCAGCTTATTTCACGTCGAAATATGTGTCTTGGATAATTTTATTATTGGGTTCCATACTGGTGAGAAATCAATAATAAAGTTGAAAAATCGAATTTTTCACGAATTTTGAAAACGAAAATAGGGCGCCAAACTCGCGCGGATGACTTTCGGGACCTAAGAACTATGCTTTCCATCTTCTTTCATCATATACAACATGTACCTAAAGTTACAGAAAAATCCCTGACCCCCCGACACAAAACCTGGCGATATTAAAAAGAATGACTCATATATATGTGAGCTTAAGGCGTACGCTTCAGACCAATCCTAGTTATAAACTACTCACACGGTCAACTCGATTCTCAAATACTCCTCATCAAGAACACACTTAGTACCCCACCTTTTCGAAAACCAGAGCCGCGTCAGTTGCAAGCAGAACACCAACGAGACAACACGTACTTTGCGCTCCAGGTTACGACCTTGAACTAGGACGCAGCATCGTCAGGTTAGTCCCCCTACTAATCCACATTTTAACATAGCGAGATAGTATTACACCATGTTTCTTACCCTAAAACGCCCTCGCCATTGCTATAGTATTAAGGCATGAATGCAGTGCTATAGTATTAAGGGATGAATGCAGACGGTATAAAGACACAACAACCAAAAACGAGTGCTCTTTCTAATTAATCGGGGCTATTACGTAACATCGCGGCGCACGCGCACAATAGTAGATGCACCATTCTTACGCTGGTGCAAGGTCATCTCCAGGTAGACCTCGATTTCTGAACATCATCGGGGACCCAACCGAGGATGACTCAGAAATCGAGGACCTCGACTTGGGGTTAACCCGAGGATAACCCTGATGGATATCATCGGGGACCCTCGGGTTGATTTCAACGTCATCTACCGGGAGGTGACCTTGCAGAAGGTCAGCGTAGAAATGGTGTATAAGGTCTACTTCCCGCCGTGACTTTGCCTTCATTGGACTGATGAGATCCGAATATATTCTTTGAGTTGGTCCTCTTGCCTTCGTTCTATTCTCTTCAAAAGACAGGTCCTCTATCTTTGAAAGAATACAGATCTCACACTCTTTGACAGGCTCATGGAATTCCAGTTGTTCTAATATTTCCTCCTTTCCCTGTAACATTTCAGGGTAGGCTGAGGATGGGTATCCTAACCACCTCTTGTGCCATAACATGGCCTCAGATGATTTAGACTCGGACTCTACACTGGGTGTTGTATATTCACTCACGATCAGTGCGTCTTGAAACTCTCAATGGATTTCAGATCATAGTTTCATTGTCTGATTCAATATTGTATTGACACACCCTCGGTTTCGTCACAACCTGGAGTCTCGGTCTTTGACTCTATATGTTGCGTATGTGACTATGGATTTCATCCTATCTGTTTTGGATTTGAATTCGCGTCCTAGTAGGACTCTATAGAACTCTATCCGTTGTCGGGCTTCAGGATCGACGAAATCCTCTAAATCCTCTCTCTTAACCGACGGACCAGATTCAATCGGTATTTCTCGAGCAACCTGCTAATCCTCTCCTCCAGTGACAAGAAGGTGGGACCACTGGAACTGGCTTCCGTTGTTCAGAAATCTCAGTGTTGAACTATATAAAAACAGTACATGCATGTGTTAGCAATTATGATTACTCACTTCAGGAGCATGCAAGATTCGATCTGTGTTCGACTCTTATACTTACCCAAAATCAACGATCTCCTCTAAATTCTCCCTCTCAATTGGCTCGATGGTTGAATTGTGGTGACAATCTCCTTCCGGAGTTGCCAAATCAGCACCAACTGAGTTGACTTGAGACTGCTCGGAAAGTTCATTGATGACTTCCACGGATGCAGTGCAGGTGCACCCTTCGATGCTAATCACATCGTTGGCACCTTCAGAATTTCCTCCTATGAATTCGATAATCCAGTTAATAGGGCTTCCGTTATACTCTCTCAGAATTGTCTAATCATCAAACTTTTTATGAACTCTTATAACTCCATTTTCAGATATTCAACTTTCATCCAGAATGTGTTAAGTAGCTTCGAAATCATCTATGGACTCGATATCATTCATGGATTTATCAAGTTGCATCGGCACCCTTATACTCTCCCTCATCGGTATTACCTCGTCCTCATATCCACGTCTCCTCACTGTAGGGTGGTTTTTTGTGCCACCATTGTCGTTTCAGATTCCACATTTCTTGTTTTTGGATCCTCGAAAAGTGCTCCTGCCCTCACTCTGAGACGATTCCCTAGAAGCTCCTCTGGGAGTTCCTTCCCTTCGAAAGGACTAGCCTCTTTTGTCGCCTGAGTTCATATTTCATTGCTTCTGCCGAAGATATTCACTCAATTTACGAGAACCAGCCTTTCAGTGGTAGAATTCGCTATTTTTGGGACGATGTCTCTCCCTCTCATAGAAATGGGAAATCATGGACTCATTACAATCATCAGGAATGCAGTTGGCCCCACACTCGCAATGGCAATCATAACACATCTTTGTGCCCTTCAGAGGAGAATCATTCTCCCAATGTCCGGTCTTCATACCCGGAAAGCACATTCCTCTTCATCACCGCCGAACCCCAACGGTTTCACCCTAGCAGCAGAGATGTTCTCGAAATCATATTTATCGAGCCGGCATCATTTTTTGCGCATCTTATGGCCAGTTTTGATTCATCCATGGTTATTTCACCACCGAATTATTCAGGAGAGTCCAGTTCTGCAAGATTCGGCCATCAGAGAATGAGAATCATCGCTCACGCGATGTTCTCTAATCATTTGATCACGTCTATTGCGAAATGTATGCACTCGTTCGCTCTAATTCACTCCGATGTCGAGGATCATTCCTCTCATCATCGAAGGTCTAGATGCTATCTCACCCCTTCTCTCTGCTCTAAGTTCCTTGATTATTTCAATATGCTCCTCCATGCCCGAGGCCTTTAGATAATAGACATCATCTACGATGCTGATGGTGATTCTTTTTATAGAACTTCTTATTCCATCGCCACTCTCTCAGTCTTCATCCTTATTGGCCCTGGAACACTCGAATCTATCAGATCCACCAATCTCCAGCTCTTGAGCTCAGATAATCGAGCTCAACGCATGACTCGATTTGATTATGAGCCTGTACTCACTCATAATTTTTCGCATTCAGAAATCCACTCTCGCATTGACAACAGGCACGGCAGGGCTGAATCAATTTTGAATGTAACTGAACGAAACTCCCGAGATTCCAACAGGATCTCAAAATAGATATGAAAATACGTCACCAAAAAAAAAAATTGTCGTAAGTTATGAAGCCGATTTCGAGAAAAGCGATTATTGGGTCTGGAGAATCGAATTTTATTAGAGAAATGTATGAACTCATGCGGTCTCGAGTCATACGAAGGGATTTAGTTCTCATATTCTAGATTCTCTATTTCACGAGGAGGAGAATGACGGGAAAGAAGTTGTAATGTAATGAAATATGTTCAGACCAAGGCCTGAAAGTAGACGAATGATCGAGCAGAGGAGTTTTCACAATGACGTGGAGATGAACGCACAATTGTCAAGTTCTATGCGTCGTTGATTTGTAGGATAACGCTCATCATACTAAGATACCCGATATCGATATCGAAGAGCTCGAATACCGATCTCTCGTGTAGATGTGAGCGTATGGAAAACATGAACAGACGAATCTGCGAGTTGATATTAGGCGTACTACAGCAAACAGGAGAGAGTGGGGGGGGGCACGTTGGTCTCACTGATTCTAAGTATGATTATGCCTTACATAGACAACTCTGGTCGAGAAGGCTGGTTTCTGGCCCTGCCTTGAATACTCGTCACCCATTGGCTCGTTGGTGTACAGTAACCTCTTCTCTTGTTGGGAAGACTAACCTTATGATCCAGGATTATGGAACATCCTCAATCAGTATTCGTTTCTCCTCATTGTATTCAATTGATAGATTCCGTCAATAATCTATTGATCTCAAGAGCTCTGCAACGTAGTATTTTTGATGAATCCTGAAGAGAGAGTATGAATTTCCATTCTTCAGCTGCCTGCGGTGAGACCTACCTGGCCTGATGCTGGTTGACGGTAGTTTCTCTGCCTTTGTAGATCTCTCGTTCAAATCAAAAGATAAAAGAGTGCGTTTGTGCGTTCGAATGGATGATTCATTGATAATGAGCACAAAATTTCATAATAATTAAGGAGCCAGGCAAAATTTGTCCGTCCACATACTGCGTATCGGGTCGCCTATGCGGAAAGGGTGAAGTGTGATGGGTGGGTGGATGGGTCATGGTTGGGTCATGGGTGGGTGGGTTGGTGGGTGAGTGAGGGTTAATGGTCAGGTGGGTGGGTTGGTGGATGGATGGAGTGGAAATCATTGAAGTTCAAGTGATACGTTCCACTAAGTTCCAGTGAAAATTTCACTAAAAAATCAGCGAGAATTTCACTGAAAAATCAGCGAAAATTTCACTAAAAAATCAGCGAAAAGTTCAGTGAAAATTCCACTTAAAAAATCAGTTAAAATTTCACTGAAATTTCAGTGGAAGTTCACTAAAAAAAACAGTGAAAATTTCACTAAAATTTGAGTGAAAATTCCACTAAAAAATTAGTGAAAATTTCACTGAAATTTCAGTGAAAATTTACTAGAAAATCAGTGAAAATTTCACTAAAGAATCAGTGAAAATTTCACTGAAAAATCAGTGGAAATTCCACTAAAAAATTAGTGAAAATTTCACCAAAAATCCAGTGAGAATTTCACTAAAAAATCAGTGAGAATTTCACTAAGAATTCAGTACAAATTTCACTAAAAAATCTGTGAAAATTTCACTAAAGAATCAGTGAAAATTTCACTACAATTTCACTAGAATTTCAGTGAAAATCACCTCATCTTCAGAAAAATTTCCACTGGAATTGCAGTGAAAATCGCTAGAGTTTCAGTGAAACTTTCATTGAAATTCCAGTGAAAATCGCTCAAGGTTCCACTGTCTATTAGATTCGAATAGTTGTTCATTTCAGTATAATTGCATCATTGGATGTAAATAACTATCTCGAAATTTGTGTATTGACTGAGTCAAACGAGATGGGCAATAAGGGTATACATGTTATTCATTGCTGGAGAGAGAAATATCCTTCGTGATTAGTTTTCTATCTAGGTACAAATCATAAGTGGGATAAGAGTCATAAGGCAAATAATCGTAGATTTCGCAACATCCTTCCAACAAATTAAATTAATCAAGCGTCTGTCCGATTTTATCCGTCCGGATGCCTCGTATTGTGGTGACATCGTTGGTGCTGTTGGTGGATTAGTGGGTCCGGTGGGTCGGTGGGGTCCGGTGGGTCGGCAGGTCGGTGGGTCCGTGTTGGTGATGCTGGTGATGACTTTTGACTTATCCGTACGGATTGGGCAGTTGATTTGGTGGTCCGATCAGTTGTTCTAAGATCCAATCAGTCAAAACATTCCTTTTGGATCAATGGGCTGTGGCTGGGGTCGAGGCTGGTGCAGGGACTGGGGCTGTGACTAAGGCAGGAGCTTAGGTTTTTGCTGGGGCCGAGGCTGAGGATGAGGCTGGGCCTGTGGCTAGGGATGAGGCAAGGCCTGTGGCTCGGGGCGAGGCTGGGCTAAGGCTGGGGCTGGAGCCGGGCCGAAGCTGAGGATGGACTGAGGCTGAGGTTATGACTGGGCCTGAGGCTGGAGCTGTGGCTGGAACTGGGGCTGGGGCCGTGGATAGGGCGTGGCTGAAGCTGTGGCTTGGGCTGGAGCTGGGGCTGAGGCTGAGGCTAAGGCTGGGGCTGGAGCCGGGCCGAAGCTGAGGATGGACTGAGGCTGAGGTTGTGACTGGGACTGAGGCTGGAACTGGGGCTGGGACTGTGGATAGGGCGTGGCTGAAGCTGTGGCTCGGGCTGGAGGTGGGGCTGAGGCTGAGGCTAAGGCTTAGGCTGAGGCTGGAGCTAAGGCTGAGCTGGGGCTGGAGCTGGGTCTTGGTCTGAGGTTGGTGCTTAGGCTGAGACTGGGGCTGGGACTGGGGTTAGGGCCGTGGATGGGGCGTGAAATTATTCTTTCAGAATCCACTGTATTATGAAATCTCAACGTTACATTGTTGAACTATAGAAGCATTTCAGGGGTCCATACCATATCAGAGACACTTCCAAGCCGGACGAGCGTTAGCGGGGTAGGCAAAAACGCTAGTCATCAATTCATCAATCAAACAAGAAAATCGGTTCAGAATGGCCAATACATTATTCTATGAATTGAGAATAAGAGATACGACTTGCTCAAATAATGCTCAATGGAATAATAAGGATTTATCGCGAGCACCGTCATTTTCTTTTATCAGATAAAAGATATAATCAGAAAGAATAGTCATGCAAATAATTGGGTCACTCACTGGGTTATGGTTATGTCAGGGTCTATAAATAATGAGGCTCGGTAAATGCGTTTTGCATTGACTGGTTTTATCTATATTACACACGATTAAATTCGATGAATAATAAATTCAAAAAATAACACACTTCATCATCACTGTTCTGGAAATTTTGGGATGAAAGTCAAAAATTTAACTCAATTAATGTCAAACTGTAATTATAAATCACTGTATCAAGTTGTAGAAAGTATCGTTGCCAGATGGTCCGGAAAATCCTGGAAAACTCGATACTACTGATTTCAAACCAAAAGGTTGGTATCTGTGTGCACGAGACACTACAAGCTGCAACGCGCATGTATTCGAAGAGTACATAAAAGTAATCACTGACTACGTTATTTCCCTTCACAAGCCCACTAGCTTCCCCATACGTTGGGGAATCTACGATTTTCCCGCTAAATTCCCGGTCGGGAGTATTCGGGACTTGCAAAGAAAATGCGCGGGTCGTTCACACTCGTCGTGTTATTCCTGGAAACAGCGTGCGAGAAGATGCACAAATATTTTCATGAACTACGGCAGCTCTGCTCGGCGCCACTGTGAGCTTATATGTGCACACGTGCTACGAGCAAGCGTCTCTACCAAATGAGAAATTTGGAGATATTTTCGCCGTTAGAACATGAGAATGGTGTGTGAAAATAGGCTGGATCCCCTTTTGCAAGCCCCAATATAGAAGGCTTCAAAATGGCGGATCTGTCTCCTCTAGGCGTACTAGGGATGTAGCTTTTTTCATAGGAGAGAGGAAGGATGTAAAGGATTTTATCTCTTTCCTATCGCTCTAGCTACTTTGCTATCAAGCCGCAGGCATCGATAGATTTTGCGACAGCGAGTCTCCTCTGATTGAGAAAATCAGAAATGAGCTATGAGATAGGATAGGAAAATTGAGTCTAGTTGATTTTATGCTGCGAAAAAATCCCCATCTAGCCTTAGCATCAATGGGAAAAATCAAGCTGCGGTCTCATCTAATCAACTTCAATTAGGGATTCATCAACCAGAAGAGGGTGTGAGGTAGTATTAGTATTTTTAGTTAGTGTAATAAAAACTTACAGTGACGAGAGGACTGGCGAGAGTACGGAGGCATTCGCACTCTCGTGTCGCAGCGATGGAAAAATCACAGGATCCGCAGGTAGCTCGGAGTTGCCGGAAGCTTTGGCTGCAAAATGCCTGGTGAATATAGTGCTGGAACGACGTTGTAGCTCGCAGAAGTCTCAGGACTGATGTGTTGTTCAGCAATGTCCGCAATTGACCCACTTCCAATAACCAAGAGCTCTTCTTCAGGGGGAGTATTTTCTTGGTTGGTGGTTGGAACGTAAGTGACGCTTTCGGAGCTCGTCTCCGACCTCGCGAGCTTTCGCGCCGCCGAACTTCAACCCCCTCTCGGCCGTGCGCAGAGACGAAATCACGTTTACTCGTGACAACCGCTTTGCGCGGCTTGGATTTGATCCCCACCAAACAGTGAATGTTGCCACAACGTTCCGGGGAAGTTGTCCTGTCAACCTGGAAACGTTCCGCCAAAGGTCGGGAAACGCGTTGCCGACACATTGGCGCAACGAAAAAATGTCTACGAGATCCATGTTGTCTCGACGGTTCCAGAACATTTCTGGAACGTTTCAGCGGTTTTTCAAAGGTTGCACGATGGTTTCCGAGATGTTTCCGGTGCAACCAATACTTCGAATATTTTTTGTTGAATAAATAAACAAATTAGTCATGGAATTCCCTTTCTCGCAAGCTACCAGCTCCATCCCCGTTCAATCCCATCGATTGCGCTCAATCAGAAACATGTCCATTTGGTACAAGAAAGACGGGGGGATTACGCTTGAATGCATAAGAGCCAATCAACAACAATTTTTTAATAATAA
The DNA here is from genome assembly GCA_029851415.1 of Eretmocerus hayati. NCBI lineage: Eukaryota > Metazoa > Arthropoda > Insecta > Hymenoptera > Aphelinidae > Eretmocerus > Eretmocerus hayati. The sequence goes on from CM056744.1 coordinate 50,527,823, forward strand.
TCCACTCATTCATCCATATTCGAAAACGTCCTAGAAAGGTTCTGAGAGGTTGAGGCAACGCGCATCTGGTAGACATTTTTTCGTTGCGCCAACGTGTGGGCGAAGCATTTCTCGAACCTAAGGGAACGTTTCAAGGTTGACAGGACAACTTCCCAGGAACGTTGTGGCGACATTCCCTGTTTGGTGGGTCATAGAGAGAGGGCAGGGCCCTTCTGGTTTCCGTGCTCACCCCCTTTCAACCGTAAAAGAGGAGGAAAAAGGGGAAAACTTTTCTGTCTCTGTCCATATTTTTACATACCCCTGTTTTCTCCCTCTCTCAGGTAATTGAAACAATATTCTCACAAACAGATTGTAAAGAGCGTGCAATTGCTTTTCCAATCTGTCTGTAAAGAGCTTTTTAATTACTGTGTGCTTGCAAATGCGCGGCTACTCGGCACTTGTGCACAAGATGAGAGAGAGAGACAGCAACAGGTGGTGTCGTCTGCTTCGTTGTGGTGCCTGGCGCCTCGGCGATGGCGTGATGCGGTGCAGTTGTCCTGGTGCTATAGTGAATCGTGAAAACACTGTGAGTGTTGTGACAGGTGTTTTGTGCAGCTAATTGACCTGGGGAACCACCAAAACAGCAGCGGCAACGTGTCATGCTGATGCTGAGTCGGCGTGCATGTCGCAAGCAAAGGCATTTCAGCTGCAAAAACACCTGTCGGAAATCGGGTAAGTACTCACCTATGAGTGTTTTTCACTGCGGTTTTCCGCATATAGTACTTAGATAAGGTCCCCCGGCCATCCTTCATCGCCCTGCATTCCCTGAATTTAAGGTACTTTTTCACATGCGCAAGGTTATAATGGGAGCCGGTTTCCCTATGTATTAGCATGGGGCTGTCTCTGGCAGTCACCAAAATTTCTCAAGTTTGGGCTTCTTGACACTAAGTGCATGGGTGAATATGCTTAAACTACTATGAAAAATGCTAGCTTCTAGATGCACCAACTTCCATACACCCAGGATAATTCTATCTCAAATTTTACAGATGACCTCTTTTGCGGTTTTTAAGAACGGAGGTCTGGTTCCACTACGAACTTGGTCTGGGGCCTTCTGGATGGACCTGGATGGCTTCAACAGGTTTTCAGCCTCATCATCAATTATAAGAGACCATTTTAAGCCTGTGTTCATGTTGAATTTATGAATATGAGGTGAGTACCACAAAATCCGCAAATGGGTTTTCTACTTTTTTGGTGCATGGACTGATGGATAAATATGAGTGAATATTTGCATCTTAGTTTATTACAACTAGATGCTAGTCTTAGCCAGAATATAATTCTTATAAGTATTTTTGGTTTATAGGTGATTCATGGTGGGAACCGGTAGCAGCAGCAAGAAATGTCACCACCAACTGGGTTCCATCAATTCTCGACATTTGATGTATATCTCATCTTGGACTAAAAAATACAATTACTTCTTATCTTTTCAAGAAGAGCCTAATTTTATCAGTTCTCCTAATGTGGAATCATGGGTTACCTTAACTTATGAATAATTCTTTCCAGTTTCATAATGGATTTTATTTTACAGGTTGTGATCAGTACTTTGTTTTGGTACTGGTTGAAAAACTGAATTCAAACTAATACTTTTTTGTGTGTTCTAGGTAACTGCTGGAGGTTGCGGAGAAGACCCCAGGGACCACAAGGATCTTCAAGTCATCCACCGATTAGTTCAATAGCTTGAAATAAAGGATCTTGGGTTTAACTCAATGTTTGCTGAATTTTGTGAGGTATTTTTCCTCACAGCCGAGGTGTGTTGCCAATCAACATTTTTTGGGAAATTATGCATGAAACTACATTTATTCATTAATCATGAATATCATCAACTAATTAACTTTCTTTCTTACAGGGATAGGACATCTTCATGAAAATATAATTCGGGGCCTTAAACTCAAAATTTAAATAGTTGACCATTAAATTCGCGTTAACACAAATAATAAAACACTCATCCAATTTCAAACGGATGATATCAAAAATTATCAAATACTGATTCGTTGCAGCTCTCATAACAAGGTAACTCATGTCACGAAGTGAGGAATGGATCGTGCTCCTAAATTGAAGTGAATTCACGGCAAATTACTAGAATTTGTAGCGAGCTATGATGTTTCCCCATCGCGCATACCACACACACACACTTCACTCACCAGGTTCGACCCCTAGCGTTACCTTGAAAATCGGTTAGTTTTGGGTTGATCAAGCAAGTGTATCGGTCACAAATAGGGTCCCATCATCATCTCTAGTCGATGAGCAGATTCCATTGGATCCAAGCTTCACTTGAACATTGATCCCAGATCATTATGAATTCTCACGGAAATCTCGGTTCTTGATTTCAAACCCGGATTTGAAAAAGTCCATCTGGAGCCAGCAGTCCGAATCCGACAGCAAGGATGACCAAAAGGAGGATACCAAACTCCGGAAAGAATTTTCGGACTGCAAAGTGAACCCAAGAAGAATCCTGTTCCAACTTGAGAAATTCATATAGTAGACTCGAAGACTCAATTAAAATTGATCTCATATTTTGTGCAAGGAGTATTCATGTCACACAAGGAAGGCTTGCTGTTTAACCAGCAGGAATCACTTTTATATCTGCTGTACTCATAACTCGGTAGACGGTCCTTTTCTCACTGAATATATTTTTCTTCGTCTTTTCCCTCACCTCGTTGAAAAATTCTCTCAGACTTTGATGAAATGGATAGCCTCACAGACCGAAAGTCATGATACTCAATTATACTCTAGAGCACGGTCGCGAATGGGAAGATTTTTTGGATCTGTATTCACAATGCAAAGCATGCATGCGACCAAGAGTGTTCAACATACTACGGTCCGGCCCGGAAAACTTATTCTAAAATCGCCAGAACTTCTTTCGTTCTGTGCGAACACAAGCCGTTGTCTTGCTTGCGAAACAAAAATCGTGAGTGTTGCACTTCCATCGGCTCAATGAGCTCAATAGGCATGTGAGTGAGACCACGGCGTGCACAGATACGAGGTATCTGGGCACACCACGGAGCCCGACGAAACACACTCGGACACGTGCATGAAAGGGAGGATGAGACAGCTCTGAGCACTGAAAGTTGATGCACTTTCGATGCTCGTTGTAAGACACCTCAACTGCAAGATGACATGAATATGGGCCCTGAATGGCACGATGCATTCATCGATGTATGACTACTCGTGGTCCGCACGAGGAAGATACTCCTCACACTTATGCTGCATGCACGTGGCCACACGATCTGACCCCTACACACGCTGCGAATGAGATGACAAACTCTGCTCGATCACTTTCTGCACTATTATGAGGTCCGATTCTTGTAGGTCCCGTAAACTCGAAAACGCAGGCGAGTTTACTCGAAGAATCTCGCTGATAGGCGATCTCAAAAGGAAGTCACCCATTTTTTGCTTTCTCTAAAGAGAAAGCTTTGTTCTCACTCCAGAGAAACTTTGAGCAAATTTTCTACTAAATCCAATATGTTTTTTAACAAAATTCCGTTTATCTAAAAAAACCTCAGACCATTCTCTTCCTCTCACCAAAATCTATCGATTGTAGGTAACACTTTTCCTCCTAATGGCCTTCCAAATCTGCCAGAGACTCATCCTTGCACCCCTTTGTCCGTGTGTGTGTTGTTTCATACCGGAACGCTTTCCCTTTCACTGTTCACCTAATCAACTTTTGGCTTCTCACTAGTTGTACAGAATCCAATTTCTGAGAGCCCAGTGATTTGGCAGCTTACTGTTCCCAGTCAAATCTGATCTATGGGCTTTTTTGAGCAAAAGTGCTCAAATTTCGACTTTTGATACATGAATATCTTCTCCTACTACGGTCTTATCGCGAATTCAGTCACCTAAACTAGGATTTTTTCTGCATGATCTATCGATTGGTTAGTACCGAATTTTTATTCAATCTTTACCAACCTCAAATTTTCGAAAAAATCAGAATTTTCAACAAGAATTTCGTTTTGACCCTCTTTAAACCCACTGCATTATATATATCATATATCATCCAAAAAACCTCAGACTGGATGGCCCAAATCCCTCTAAAAAGCTTCCTCTAAAGAATAACTCAAAGAATAATAGACAATTTCTCTTAATATTCATTTTTTTCTTGTACCTCCCTGTATCACTGGTTTATCTCAAATTTAATGACCTAAACTATCATTTTTCCTGCATGATCTATCGATTGGTTAATACCGAAATTCCATTTGATCCCTTTAAACCTCGATATTTTGGTAAAAATAGAAATTTTCACCAAAATTGTCATTTTAATCACCCTTAAACCAATTTTATCGAAATTCTGTCTCAACCAAACGATGAATATTGTTGAGGAAAATACAGTTCAGATTCCCCGATCCCCACTAACAAGCTCCTTCGAGAAGATAACTGAAAAAATAATAGAACATTTTTTTCGAATATTCTCCTTAATCTTCCTGTACAAGTAATTGTCCAAACTTTCATCGACCTGAATGCACATTTTTCGAACATTGTTCATGAGTTGGTTGATACGGGATTTCAGTTTAACTTGTAAATCACGATTAAAATGAAGTTTCTTTCCACAAAAACTGAAATTTTCACCAAAATCGTGATTTCACTCATCCCCGAACCAATTATATCAAAGTTTTGTCTCAAACAAACGATACATATTGTTGAGGAGAATATAGTTTAGATTCCCTAATTTTCGCTAACAATCTCCCTCGGGAAAATAGCTCAAAGAGTAATGAAACATTCGTTTCGTTTATCCATTTTTCTCCTTTATCTTCCTTTACAAGTAATTCGCCAAACTTTCATCTACCGAAAGGATACTTTCCAAACATTCCTCGTGAATTGGTCCATACCGAAATTCACTTGAATTGGTAAATCGTTATTAAATTGAAGTTTCTTCCCACAAAAACTGAAATTTTCACCAGAATCGTCATTTTACTCACCCTCAAACCAATTTTATCGAGATGCTGTGTCAACTACACTAGAGATATTGGTGAAAAAACCTTAGTTTAGATCACCTAAATTCTTCTATTGGGCTTTCTCGAAAAAATAACTCAAAATATGTTAAAAAATTATTTTTAATTATTCGTTTTCCCTCCGCATCACCCTGTACAAGTAATTTACCAAACTGCCGGAGACCTACATTCATATTTATCAAGCATCTTCCATCCATTGGTTAATACCAAATTCCAGTTGAACTAGTAAATCATGATTTGAATGAAGTTTCTTCCAACAAAAACCCGTATTTTCACCGAAACCGTCATTTAAATCATCTTCAACTCAATTTTATCGAAATTTCCTATCAACAAAACGATAGATTAAGAATCTTCCTCGAAAAAAATAATTCAAAATATGGGAAACCCACCCAAATCAACTTATCCAACTCTTAATGACTTACAAAGATACGTTTGTTACATTCTAAATTGATTTGTTTATATGCAATTCCATCGAACTACTCAGACAAATTTCGTCAAGAGGAAGCATTCTGCTAATCTCTTCTAGCAGCGTATTACTGTCTGCGTCCAGGAATAGCGCTCACTCATACAGCGCGCAGCGCGCCTGCCTATGCACAATACACAGGCACGCAACCCTGCACACTCATAGCGCCTCCCATGAACGCAGCCGCTTGCGTGGTCGACGTTGCTTCTCTCGAGAATAAGGGAATGCAGCAGCCGGGGAACCACTCCGGCTACCTTGCCGCATCCCTGATGTCACGCTCAAATTTCACGTCTGGATAGGTTTTCATGAGTTTGGTCAAGGTGACCCCCAGGGGTGTGTAGGGGTCAAAATAACCTACGACGTACGAGCCCCCCTTCCGTATCTTCTCAGGGTTACATCTAGCAAAAAAATGTTCGATACAAAAGAACCCCCCCCCCTCGTTTGTTCCATTGGGGCTAACTTTGAATTTTCAAATGGAACCCCTCTATTTTTGACCTCAGATTCTGAAAGAACGGAAAATTTTGAGCCCAGATAGGTCTTCATGACATGGATCAAGGTGACCCTCAGGGGTGGATGAGGGTCATAATAACCTACGACGTACGAGGATCCTCCCCCTCTCTCGTATCTCCCCAGGGTTACATCTAGCGAAAGAATGTTCGATACAAAAGTTGTTGGATATCGGATGAGGCTTCAGATGTGCGCCAAATTACAAACATATGATTTCAATCATTTTCTCAACGTTTCGAAGTCAATCTTGGAAGAAGTAGTACCAGACAAGTGGAGATTAGGATCAGATCCATCCTTTGATAAAAGATTTGAGTCGCTTGAGTAAGAAATCTCGCGATGACGTTTATACTCGTGGAGAATTATGTCGAAAATCACTCAAGATTTGCCGGCAGTATAAACCCTGTTATCGCAGTCCTCACTCAATCCACTCGGTTTTTTTCTCAAACAATAGGTCTGTATTAACGATGTTCAAAATAATCACCAACTCAGCAACTACAGGTGAACATAAAATTATATTCATTTAAAAGTATACATAAAAGGCGCACAGAGCAGGTCTCAACTCGACTGCTGCTCCTGCAGAACTAAATTAAGTAGAGCGCGACGATCGCTCTTCGTAGATTATAAGGGCCAGAGTTAAACCTGTGCGTACTCTCGCGTGGTACACTCATGATGACACTGACGAGTAGAGTTTTGATTTTTCACAAGCAACGAATTTCATAACACGCGCCCTAAAACTCTACACTATCTACAAACACTGTCGAAACAGTCATCTTTGATAAGATTTCTACGAATGAGCCCTAACTTATCTCTCAATTACAAGAATTGTGGTCTAGCCAATGCTTTGGTAAAAATATCAGCTAATTGCTCATCAGTATTGACATCTTTTACATTAATCTCTCCTTCCTGGTAATCTTCGCGTACAAAGTGGTATTTCACATCAATGTGCTTACTTCTTCGATGAAATACTGGATTTTTGATGAGCCTGACCGCGCTCCGATTATCAATATGTAAGGTGGAATCTTTGAAATCAATTTTACAATCACCAAAAAGTTTCCTGATCCAAATTATCTCTTTTGCTGCAGATGCCGCACACTGGGAACTTATGCAAATTTTTTCCGGACCATCTCTCACAACCGAACCAGGCAAGGTTTGACGAAGTGAGTTAGCTCGATGTCTCCGCCAACTCTTCCTCTTCACAGGAAAAGTTCTCAAATTAGTGACAGATCAATATTTTTCCCGTAATATTAGCGAATCTGAATAAAAATCTGCACCCGTTAGGCTCAAGTCAACTTCAAGTCGATGTAGAGACCCGAATTTTCACTCGATCGAGGTGAAATTTTGAACACTCTCCCAGTTCGATAGGGAAAAGGGGATAATGCGGTCAAAAATGGAATTATAATGATAGTCTTATCATTATAAAGTTTTTCCATTTTTTGGCCAAAATTAATCAAATTTTATATGTATCGATAGAGAAAAATTTTTTCAATGCAGAAATGTAATGGGCTAAACTTTCTGACTATTGGTTGATATGATAAAAGGACTTTTAATCCCCTAAGAGAAGCCGACACAGAAGTAGTTGACTTTGCGGTTTGACTTTTAGAGGCCCATAAGACCGATACCATCGGTAAATCCCGACGGAAAATATAAGTCCGCAGCCAGGCTCGGGTCATAAACAACCCTCATAAAGCCATTATGAACTAACTCCAGCCAAATTCTGAATAATCGAAATAATCGAATTGCCCCCATTCTGATTGCGGAATCTGCTTGCTGATACCAGGCTGATCAATTACAAACTGGAATGGGAGAAATCGGATAAGATCAACTATAAAAAAATGATGATCGGCGATATCACTACAATCGATATAATCTTATCAGATATTGGCCGATTTCGACCATTCGAGTTTCTAAATGATCGGCTTGACATCAGTAAGCATATTCCATTATCAGTGTGTGGTTAATCCAATTATTTTGATTAGTCAAAAGTTGGATAGGAGATTCCGTAATGACTTTATGAGGGTCGTTTATTACTCAAGCCGGGACCGTATTGAGTAATAAACGACCCTCATAAGGTCATTACGGAATCTCCTATCCAATTTTTGACTAATCAAAATAATTGGATTAACCACACTCTGATAATGGAATATGCTTACTGATATCAAGCCGATCATTTAGAAACTCGAATGGTCGAAATCGGCCAATATCTGATAAGATAATATCGATTGTAGTGATATCGCCGATCATCATTTTTTATAGTTAATCTTATCCGATTTCTCCCATTCAAGTTTGTAATTGATCAGCCTGGTATCAGCAAGCAGATTCCGCAATCAGAATGGGGGCAATTCGATTATTTCGATTATTCAGAATTTGGCTGGAGTTAGTTCATAATGGCTTCATGAGGGTTGTTTATGACCCGAGCCTGGCTGCGGACTTATATTTTCCGTCGGGATTTACCGATGGTATCGGTCTTATGGGCCTCTAAAAGTCAAACCGCAAAGTCAACTACTTCTGTGTCGGCTTCTCTTAGAGGGTTAAAAGTCCTTTTATCATATCATCCAATAGTCAGAAAGTTTAGCCCATTATATTTCTGCATTGAAAAAATTTTTCTCTATCGATACATATAAAATTTGATTAATTTTGGCCAAAAAATGGAAAAACTTTATAATGTTAAGACTATCATTATAATTCCATTTTTGACCGCATTATCCCCTTTTCCCTATCGAACTGGGAGAGTGTTCAAAATTTCACCTCGATCGAGTGAAAATTCGGGTCTCTACATCGACTTGAAGTTGACTTGAGCCTAACGGGTGCAGATTTTTATTCAGATTCGCTAATATTACGGGAAAAATATTGATCTGTCACTAATTTGAGAACTTTTCCTGTGAAGAGGAAGAGTTGGCGGAGACATCGAGCTAACTCACTTCGTCAAACCTTGCCTGGTTCGGTTGTGAGAGATGGTCCGGAAAAAATTTGCATAAGTTCCCAGTGTGTGCCGCACTAACATATTCAGCTTTAATTGTTGATTGAGATGTACATTGTTGTTTCTTACTCTGCCATGAGATCGCGGTATTAGCAAAGTTACAAAGGATACCAGATGTTGATTCACGATTGGTTTTGTCACCCGCATTATCAGAATAACTATGAGCTTCAAAATTTCCCTTTTTGAAATACAAAAGTCCCAAATTCACTGTATCTTTCAAGTAACAGAGAACTCGTTTCATCAACATCCAGTGACCTTTAGTTGGACATTCCAAATCTCGTGATAGAACATTCAAAGCGAAACCTATATCCGATCTGGTGCCAATTCGTAGAAACATCAAATTGCCGACTGCTTCGCGGTACGGTTCAAAACATCTTTCTTTCCCTATCAGAGTATCACTCCAGTTACATTCAATTGGTGTACTCGAGCCGTGAGCCTCACTCATACCAAATCTTTTCGAAATTTTACCAACATAATTACTCTGATGAATGAAAATAGAGCCATCATTCAATCGATCAATTTCAATTCCAACAAAGCACTCAACATTTTTTGTACATGTGATTGTAAAATTATCATTTAACTCTACAAATACTTGGTCTATCATTTTTATCAGATGCAGCAGCCAAGCCGTCATCTACATATTTAACTAATAGAATCACTCCACTTCCATCCTCACGTATATATAGACATGGGTCTGCACTACAGCGCACAAATCCCAATTTTTCAAGTTTCTCGTCAGAATGATTGGTCCAACATCGCGACGTTTCCCACATAGCATGGAAATATTTCAAAGAACGATTCAGGGAAATATTTCATTGCAATCTCCCGGGAATCTTGCAGGGATATTGCACGTGATATTCCAAAATGTTCCGTGGCGATATTTCAGAGAAAGCTTCCCGGAAGCTCCCGTAAATATTTCAAAGAATCTTACACTCAATCTTTCAGTAACCTTGCACTGAAATATTTCTGAAAGATTCACGAAAGCTTTTTGAAAGATTCCTTGAAACAATTCACTGAAATATTTCTGAAAGATTATCGAAAGCTTTCTGAAAGATGTAAGTGCAATATTTTGGGAGAAGTTTTGGAAGAGTTACGAAAGCCTCTTGTGAGGTTTCACTGCTATGGGGAGAATCTCCTGGAAATGTTTCACCGATATTGAGTATAATATTTCATCAGGACGAGGCCCCAAAATTTTCTGGAGGATTTGCTAGCTTCTACGGAGGGCTACATTTTGAGACCAGTTTCAAATAACATCGTGCTTGCAGTTCTTTCAGGCTGGGAAATCTTCAAAAATTCTATAATGGATTTTCAAAACTCACCGCGTTCTGATACTCTATATGGAGCACTTTGTGGCCGTGAGTTATCCTTCTAACTCACGATATGAAACGTACCACTTTGGATTGAGCTTGGAAAATCAATTTGATTCTGGTTTTCATTGAATCAATAGATTTCAGGAACATTTCAAGGAATTCTTCTATAAGTGACCTCTCTGCCACTCAATTGCACCTAATGAAATTGAAAAATTTCTGAATACCTTCTAAAAGGTTCCAAAAATATTTATAGGAATTATTTCACCGGTAATCTTTCAGAAACGTTGCACTGAAATATTGTTGAAATCGTTACGAAAGCTTTCTGGAAGATTTCAATGCAATATTCTTAGGAAGAATTCCCGCGAAATTTTTGTACGATATTAAGATCAATGAAATATTTCATTGCAATCTCCCAGGAATCTTGCAGGGATATTGCAGGTGGTATTTCAAAATGTTCCGTGGCATTATTTCAGAGAAAGCTTTCCGGAAGCTCCCGTAAATATTTCGAAGAATCTTACACGCAATCTTTTGGAAACCTTGCACTGAAATATTTCTAGAAGATTCACGAAAACTCTCTGGGAAGATTTCTTGGAACAATTCACTGAAATATTTCTGGAAGATTCACAAGCCTCCGCTGTGATATAGGCTCATTGAATTCCTAACTCGTTTAAATCTCTTTTGAATTTAGGCTAATCACGAGTCACGCGTATGACATACATCCAACGTGAAAATCATTGATGACTGTTGTATTCTCCCAAAATCTCCTGAACCGTTCTACTCAAAGAGGTCACAGCGTTCTTGTTTTATCAGAGTCAATTTCGTGGTTTTTATACAATTTTTTACAATGAATTTTCCGAAATTTTCCAAGAGTTTCCCAAGAAGTTTTCACACATAAGTAGGCGAAAATACGAGGAATTATTTGTCTACATGTGACCCTAGCGCACGAAGCCCACGGAAGGGAATCATGTCGCGAGCTTGGGTATGGGTAAGTGTATGTATAGCGAGAAATGCACCAAAAATAGAGGGTCGCTCTCGACGTTTTTACACTCACGGGAGGTAGCATACTGACTTCTTTGGGGTTTCTATCAGTAGGAGAGGCTTCAAGGATCAATTTGCGCCATGGTAGATCAAAAAATTCCGTTGCACCGCCAAGCAACAATTGTTGCAAAATTGAAAAAATCGTGTTTTTTGAAACTTTCCGATTTTTTCACGGGAAAACGGTGCATTTTCATGAAATTTATGTAGAGACCTTTTTGATTCAAAATGTGCCAAAAAATATAGGAAAAATTTTTCCGGAGCGAAAAAATCAATTTTACGATTGTTAACAATAATTTGTTAATAACAATTTTTGGCCCACTTTTCCGACTTTCCACCATCGAAAATCGGATTCAGCTGGTCAAAATACATGGGAATACACAACTTTTGTCCGGTCACATCCAAAATGCTACGGAACCATGCTCGGCCGCCGGACTAATATGAATAAAGCCATCATAATAATAGGTTTGTGGAAGCTCTCTGACTGATTCCGTACATATTTCTTGGGAGCATTCCACAGGTAATCTCCCAGAAATCTTGCAGTGAGATATTGTTGATACATTTTCACGAGCTTCTTAAAATCTTTCAGAGCAAAACCCTGTGACGGGGTACTGCATATTAATACCAAAAAACATTACATTCGAGGGAACAACATATTATGCTGTTAAAGTATTGCGAGGAGTAATTCTTAACGACTTGACTCTGTGGGATATGACACATAAATATTGCGGTGGAACATTCTGGGAATCCTTCAGTAACATTGCAGTGGAAGATTGTAGGAATGTTTCAGAAACATTGCAGTGAAAGATTGTAGGAATCTTCCAGAAACATTGCAGTGAAAGATTGTAGGAATCTTCCAGGAACATTTCATTGGAAGATTCTGTTCCCGCTAGATGTCGCATAACACACTTTAGTTCTCAAATTTTGTTCTCATGAATTATATGGTTTCTGGGAAACTATCTATCGGGAAATTTGATGGCAGCATCAAAAGATCTGTCATGTGTGATGACATACCCAGGATTAGCTATGCATAATAGTCTGTAAATGATACGTGAGGATTATTTGAAGATGCGTGCAGGCTTTCTCGCAAGCGCTCACAATAGACGCTGGTTAGTATATAAGACAGGAGGACGGCTCATCGGTAAGGTGTCGCGTACATCGCAGAGTTCATGAAACCTGGATGAATCTAACGTGAAGCTTTGAATTCAACGTCACAATGGAGTTGAAGTACGAGTCAGAATGATGAAGTCATGCATTAGAATGATAAAGAAACTTATCAAGCAAAATATGGATTCCACAGACAGAACATTAACGCATATATTTTTGTGAGATTTCATGAAATCTTGCAGGAACATTTCACTGAAATATTTCAATGAAATGTTTCTGAAAGCTTCCCGAAATATTCCCGGCAATATTTTATGAAATCTTGCAGAAAGGTGTCTGAAGTGGGACATATCTTTATTGAGGGAAGCTTTCAGTGAAATCTCTCTGAAAGATTCCCGGGTTTTCCTGGAAGCTTGCAGGAAGGTTTCTGAAAGATTCTCATGCTGTGTGGGTTGTTTCAAGCCATACAAACTCTTGACTAATCTCCATACACGCCCAGTTCCATCATCATAACCCTCAGGTTGTTTCATGTAAATCTCTTCATTCAAAGTTCTATGCAAAAATGCAGTTTTCACGTCAAATTATCCAAGAAACAGACTTTTATACGCGGCAACGCTCAAAAGGAATCTTACTGTATCAAAACGTACAACCGGACTGAAAATCTCATGATAATATATCTCTCTCATTTGACAATATCCCTTGACAACTAATTGGGCTTTAAATCGAACTGAACCATCCGAATAGAATTTCTTCGTAAAGATCCAAGAGCAATTTATGGCCTTCTCAACCGGTGGTTCTTCCTCCAATACATATACTTTGTTTTCATTCAGAGAATTCATTCCATCTCGCGTTGCTTCAATCCATCGTTCTTTTCCATTCGAATTAATAGCATTTTCATAGCCAGTTGGAAATTTTTCTGTTAAAATGTCATAGAACGGCCAAAATAATCAGGTGGTTTAATCTTAGAACGATTACGCAACTGCCTTTCATTCTGATCATTATCGTTATTGCTACGGGCTGCAAATCATCAACTTTCTCGATATCACTTTCGATATTTTCATGATCTAAATTCTCAAGAATTTCCTCAATTCCACTATCATTCAAGGAATTAACTTCGATCAAACTAGCTGTTAACTTTTCTGGCTTGAAAATCACGTCTCCACTCACAATAGATCTCTCAATTCTGGGACATGAATGAGAGGTTCTACAGAACTTTCGACATTTGGGCTTCTGCAAGATGAAATTTTTTTTCCATGGCACACGTCTGGAACCAATTCTAGTGGTAACGATAACCTCAAAAATGAGTGGGAAAGTGCGTGCCCACTGATTTGGGAGAATGTCATTTCTGTACCAACCAAAAACGTTCTCAGACGTCCAAAGGATTTTTGGATGCTCCCAGTCAAATGTAAACCCTTCGGATCATTCACGCACTGCTAGATGTGGTTATCGGTCAAATTTTTGAGTAATTCTGACTGAAAACCAACGATTTTTTACCTTTCACCAGCTCATTCTTACACCACGAGGAGTATTCATGGAAGATACCTCTGGGAACTAGAATCATTTCAACGCGTCTTTCTATGAATCGGGATCGTGGGATCGTGATAATATATATTCGAATACTAAGGTTCCAGAGTGTTTTTCGATCGACGATTTGGGAAAAAACACGTCAACTGTCCTGGGTTGCTTTCTGGAGGGTAAAACGTGTAGTTTTGAGCCATCCTGCAGAACTAAATTAAGTAGATAGCGCGCGACGGCGCACAGTGGGAAAGACTGAAATTTTTTAGCTCGAAAGTTAACACGCTTGAGCCATTTGACTTTTGAGCCGAAAAATTTCGATCTTTCCCACTGTGCGGCGTGACGATCCCTCTTCGTAGATTATAAGGACCAGAGTTGAACCTATGCGTACTCTCGCGTGGTACACTCATGATGACACTGACGAGTAGAGTTTTGATTTTTCACAAGCAACGAATTTCACAACAGTCTGACCCTCATCTCTACTTGTCTGTTATTGCTTCTTTTGAGTGATTACATGCAGCTCGTGTAAAAAATCGGTGATCGCGTGATTAATGATTTCGGTAGAAGTTGGCTTCCACATGCTCTCAAGACTATCCTCATGTAGGATCCTGTGGATCCAATTATTGGACATGTGTTTTTTGAATGTCACTCATCCGAGATTCTTGAACTCTTTCTTATTTTTCGATGATCTATCCAAAAGAGACGGAGAATCTAAGAGATTCAGAGGCAACAGAATCTTAATAATTATCCACCCTAACAATCATCATCTTTGTTATGATCATCTAAGGATATGCACGCTGCTTATTACATTAAGTAATGCACATTCACTATTCTCACATCAATTTTTTCCCACCCTTCGTTCAGTTCTTCGAGCAGATAATGACCGCCACGGTTGAGACAGTTTCTGACCAATTGGACATCACATGTGCCGTGAATCCAGAATTCATCACTCCTATCACGCAAAGTCTTCCACCCGAAGGGATAAGAGGTGAGTGAAGGACAATGAAATCATACTCAATCCAATTCATCCCATCATTCCATGGATAAGATGAGACACTCTGATAGAGAAGCTTGTGCATATATGCCAAAATATGCTTTGAACGTTTTGGCCCTAGATAGGATCTCAATAATAATCTTACGTACTGGCTAGTGCCGGTTATGAAGGCTTATACCTGTTACATACTCGTATGTGAAGGTTTCTCCACCCTTACTCCAGGAATTTCAGAGGAGTGGCTCTTGCTGCTATTCACCGAGTATCTCAAGGTTACGTGACAAATTTCAGAGCAGCACACCAGGAATCACGCAACAGTGATTGCCAATATATCTAAGATGAGTATGTACATGTACGGGCCGGATTCCGGAGGCCGGTTCGAGGCAACATGTGGTAGCCAATTCAAGTACCAGCCTACCGTGTTTCGTCTATTATAAGACCTGGCCTAGAGGCCCTATATTCGAGATAGGCCTTTTTTCGAGATAGGTTTTATATTCCCAAACCCCGGAAGATATGACCTATCCAATTTTTGATCAAGAATCACAAGACCTGGGATGAATATTTATATACTTCCGAGATTTGAAATGATTCAAAATACCACGGACACTCACTTTCAGGAATAGCTTATACTTCAGGGGTGTCTCATATTTGAGGGTGTCTTATATTCGAGATAGGTCTTATATTTCACCGGATCCTCGATAGGGTTGTCTTATATTTGACGAGGTCTTATATTCAAGTATGTCTTATAATAGGCGAAACACGGTAGTATAGAACGAGTACGTGACAGGCTCGGGGAGCATGTCATGGAGAGCCACAAGACAGAAGTAGTTGCCAGTATGTAGCAAGGAAGCAAGGATTAATGTACGGACTTCGTGAAAATGACTAATCGTATTATACGTGCCTGAAGACCATGCCGGAGTCGCACGGTGGGAAGGCGGATCAACTTCATCAACTGAGATGAGATGGGTCGTAAATGGCTCGTAAATTCCTCCAGTAATGAACCTGTGGTACGATCTGCGTCGATGAAAGTCTTTCGTCCTTAAGAAAGAATAGAGAAATCGCGAAAAATTCCGATCATGGGTCTCAGGGGGCGTCACCTTGCATCTTAGTTCGAGTCTAATAGAACACCAAGATTTTCGTCTTCACAGGTACCAGGAGTCTACTCCTGGAGAAACTCAGAATCATTTGCGACCACCCGCATCTCATTCTATGATGGAACCATTGCGCGGAGTTAATCCGTGTTCCGTGCAAGACTCCGACACGGACTTGAGTGGTGGAACTCTGCTACTCTCTCCGCCGGAATCAGTGAGAGCTTACTAAGCTCCAGTGTGTATGCACTGATCATACCAGTAAAGCGGGGGCGATTCATGCTGATTCGATCAGTGCATATACACTGATTGTTGATAGCGACGGACAATAGCACATAACCTCTCGTTATCACCTCATCACGACTTTGAGCATCATTCATAACTGTTTGTGAGTGGAAACTATTCTTATCCATGTTCTGCTGAACGCTTGATGGTGTTAAAACTCAGTCCATATATGGAAGGGCCAAATTAAGCAACAACATTCACATGAACGCAATCGCTGATTTGTTAGTGCCACATCATAACAAAACAAGCAGCCATCCATATTCAAGAGTCACAATGACTCAGCAGAACAATGATAATGAGTGATAAATGAACTGAGTTACAGAAGTTTTCATTCCAATGAGAGGATAGATGTCAGTACCTCTTTCTTTGAGTGACCTAATAATTAATTCTCTGTCTGAATTGGTGCTCATGTGATGAGCCACAGTAAAAATTGTGGCAACTATATTTTCAACATGCAGGCCCTCGTCAGCATACTGCAGACTCCTCAACCTGGGAAATATCTTGTATGCCAGGTCATGCAGTTTTCAAATATTCTATTGAGAGAATTCTTGTCCTCTATATGATGCTGGTTGATAGATGGATTGTACCTTAGTATTCTATAAAATTTGAACATGGGCTTGGAGTGTAGTCAAAGGCTCACTGTTCTGCTACAACCTGAATCCATCCATCCTGAAGATTCAATAAGTTCATTCAACCTTGATGAATCTGATATGTCGCTACTATTGAGAGCGTGTGACAAGAAATGAGTCTGAGCAATGAGATCTGATGATGAAGATTGAAGATCTAAGAGAGTATGGATCTAATTCATCAGGAGCTTGGTTTCTCAACATGGTTGTGCCTTGAGATGCTCCTCTGTATGATCTTGTTACCAGACACAAACTGGTGTGAGTACAACAACGAACCTATATTAACATGTTGATAAATCTTTTGTTGACTCGAATTCTAATTATCAAACATATTCTTGTCATGTGACCTCTGATCATTATAATTACCAATTAATTTGTGTGGAAATTTCTCCGTAATGGTGAAGTTGAACTGAATGTGATGGTTCAATACTGGCTTGAGCCCAATCTCAGCGGTTCAGATTGTTATCCATGTAGTGGTTCTGTTGTTTGAATATTGATGCTTATATGTTCATGTGTCGATTCAAATGTCTTCTCAATACTGAGTTGGGCACACATCTCACTTCTACCCATCACAATGAGTATGAATATCTCAAATGAGCAATTCTCTTGCTAATCTGAATCTTTTTCTGAAATCCTCCATTCAAAATCTAGATCCCATACTACGGATATATGCAGAACCAGAGAGCTTCCTATCACACAGAGAGAATCACTACTCTTGATGAGTTGAACTTGGGTCGGCGAAAGATGTATTCACATGTTAATACAAGCTTTATGTGTTCTCCCACCAGAATATGTGCCTGTAATGATAACAAGATCATACAGAGGTGCATCTCAAGGCACAACTATGTTGAGAAACCAAGCACTTGATGAATTAGATCCATACTCTTATGGATCTCCAATTTTCATCATCAGACCTCATGCTCAGACTCATTCATTGTCACACGCTTTCGAATGTGGAGACACATTAGATTCATCAAGGTTCATTTAACTTATTGAATTCTCAGGATGAATGGACCCAAGTTGTAGCAGAGCAATGAGTTTTCGACTGCACTTTGAGCATGTTCGAATTTTATAGAATACTCAAGTAAAATCTATCTATTCACCAGCATTATATGGAGCGCAAAAACTTTCTCAATAAAGTCTCTGAAAAATGCATGATCTCGTATACTGCAACCCTGCAAACTTTTTGCATTTTTGCACTGCGAAAACTTAACAGAATCATAAAGCCGAATAGATTCATAATTTGGGTAGTAATCAAAAAACGATTCTGTTACTAATTTAAAGTTATGGTTCTACTAACAATTCATCCATCAATCGGTGGAATATCCAACTAATCTGCTCGAATGGAGTGTTTAAAATCCACCGCATTGAATTTGAATCAAAGTATGTGGGAAAGATGATAACGACCGTAAGCATGACGCATGGGTAATAAGTATGCGCGACTTCGTATATGGCAATGCATGAGAATGAATAACAGCGCAAGCGGCAATCGTGAGCCGTCGAATTCTAAGAAGTGGGTGAATTCGAAGCTTCTGCAAGCGCGAGCGCGGGATGTCTCGAGGACTGCGTGCTGAGAGCTGGACAAGACGACCACGCGGTGATCATCAGCTAGAGCAACGCTCGGCCACACTAATCTGCATGCGAGACTTTCCGCACACCGCTGCCCTGGGAAAGATCGCCAAACTCGAGTCCAAACTCCTTGGATGAAATTGCTACCAACATCGACTCAGTACCCTCAGCATTGCAATAGTCCCAAGCAAGAGTGAAAACATGCAGCGATGCGCTATTCCACGCAGGGAATAGACTCCTCATGGAAGTTATCGATCTTCCCACCGAAATCTAGTTGATGCACTAGCACGGTAGGGCTGAACTAACCTCAAATGCGACTGCGAGAAACTCCCGAGATTCGAACGGTATATTCCAGTATATGTCAAAATACGTTACCAAAAAAATTTTTGTCGTAAGTTATGAAGCCGATTTCGAGATAAACGATTATTGAGTCTCGGGAATCAGCTTTTATCACAAAAACCGTATAGACTTGTGTGGTTCTGGATCATACGATGGGCTACTGTTTCAGCATCCTTAGATATCTGTAAAAAGATGGTAATGCACTATAACATGCTCAGACGATGGTCCGAAATGAGACGAATGTTCGAGCGCAAAAGTTTATTCATCAATTCACGTGCAAGAGATTGAAGAGCGACAAAGAATTCAAAATCCCAATTATTCAAAATATTGATCCAATTTTCTCAGAATGAAATTTATCACAGGGTTGAGGATGAACCGTTTACGTAAAAGAACGACTCTCACAGTCACGCGCTCACAGGTACAATTCATCCGAATATCTTTCCCCAGTATTGTCTCACGTTAATTTTGTTTACTTGCACTACATTTTCTGGCATAATCCATCGATTGCTCGATACCGAAAGTATGATTTCTTGAAAATAAATTTATTATCCTATTAATGCAGAATTTCGATACAATTGGTTGGAAGATCATCAAAATACTATTTTTGATGGGGCTCTTGATTTATTCAGAAAATTGAGGCTCGCACAGATTGAATAGTATCTCAATGTCAACCAATCGATGGAGCATGCCGAGAGAATGTAGTGTAAGTAACCAAAATTACCGTGAGACAATACTGGAGAGATATTCAAATGAATTGTATCTGTTGAGAGATATTAAAATCAATTCTGAGTGTGAGAGTCGTTTTTTCACGTAAACGGTTCATTCTCAACCCTTTAACAAATCTCAGCCTCACACGGTGTGCCTGAACGAATTTTTATTCAAAGTGAAAACTCCCTCTGAAATTATTTTGGTTTCTGATTCTACATTCTTGGGGCATCATTTTCCAACAAAAATCAAAATCGCGGGCTGAGCCCTTTTGGAGGAATGTCGTTTGGAACATTTCTCGGACCCAGTCTAGGAACGCCCAAGTGATATGGCTCATCCCTCGTTGGATATGAGCCCAAAATCGAGTTTCTTCATTTTCTAACACTAGTTTTCAGAAAATGTGACCACTTTGGATATTTTTGAGGCTTGTTGAGAATGGGGATGTACCCTAAAAACCCTTCAAAAGTGCAAATACCAATCTCTTGATGTCTCATTCAAGAAATGACCATCCACCGTTTGGGCTCACCGAGACGATATATTGGGAAAAATCTTGTGATGGGCATTACAATGTTCATCAAGATGTCTTTTGTGATGGAAATTGTGATGTACATCATAACGAATTCCAATAAAATCATGTTCCTTTTGTGATGTTCAGGTGATGGCGAGGAATTTCTTATGTCAATTCATCACTATTTTAAGGTGAAGAAACCGAAGGAAAGCTCGTTCACATAACTCGTAAATTCTGCCGAGAGTGGGATTCGAACCCACTCGAACCCACGACCTTTTGGTTACGAGACCAAGCACATGCCTTGGGGCCAGGGAGTCATGTTGAAGGTAGGCATCTAATAAGCTTACTTGACATTTGACTGATCGAAACAATCTCTTCATTCTCTCAAAATCTGATCATCCGTTCACTCAGTTTGTCATACAAACAACTCAGAGTGGATCAGGTGGGTGCTTTGGAATGATCCGGTTTCAATGAAAATTCAAGATTTTGACTGTTTCGGGAATCTCATCAGTACAACGTGAAAGAAGATCGGAAAAACAGGAAATATCTCCTTTCACGTTCCTGAATGTCTTATAAGGTAAGAGTGCCTAAAATGCCCCCCCCCCCCCTCTCTAATATTCTCCGACTCAAGTTCTCAAATGTACCAGCTTGCAGACCTGGACACGCATTCTTTCATGTTCGTTACGTTGAAATGTGAGGGAGTCAACGGTTTGGGCCGATCCAAAATGACCCGCAACTCTCTTACAACATTACTAGCAATATTCGGTACTTTCGACTTATTTTATCTTAATCACTGAAAGCTATGACGAATGAGATTGATTCAATCCATTCCCAACGTAGTTCTCGCCTTTCTCTATAACTTCGTCCGAAATCAGAAATGCTTCTCACAAAATAGAAAAGGTTCGATTCCTAGCCAATTCTACGCCTATATTACAAAAAAGTGCATTTTTGGCCCCAATCTACCCAAGGGTTCTCAAAGTATGTCTCCAAGTTTTGTGAAATTTAGAGAATCTTCTGGGAATTCTTGTGGTGATTCAACTATCCATATCACACCTTCTGCTGAAATTTCAAATAGCCCGTCCATTTCGTTTTCAAGTTTTCGATGTCAAGAGTTCGAGCTCGTAACACGCGGAGGATAGGAACGGCGCAGCAGAAGGCAACTTTTTGGGTCGTTCTCACGAACGCTCCGACAATTCTCCAGAGAACTCGCTGAAAAAATGATATGTCATTGATTCGAGTCTTGTCTCCATCCTTGCCAAAAATAGGAACCCGTGTTCATCTATTTTGTTTACACGAGGGCTCGAATGTTTGTGATTTCCGTATGTGCGCAATGTTCATCCTCTGCCTCGCGGAGAGCGTGTGTGTGTGAGCGTGTGCGTGTACGAGCTGCTTTGTTGTGTATACGCGATTGTGCATAAAAAGACGGCGAGGTCGCGTCGCTGTCGAAACAACGCGGCTCGCTCGAACTTTCCATCCTGATTGTCCCAGGAGACATACCTTGAATGAGACATCAAGAGATTGGTTTTTTGCATTTTTGAAGGGTTTTCAGGGTACGTGCCCAACCTCAACAAGCCTCAGAAGGATCCAAAGCGGTCACATTTTCTGAGAACTAGTGTTAGAGAGTGAAGAAACTCGATTTTGGGTTCATATCCAACGAGGGATGAGCCATATCACTTGGGCATTCCCAGACTGGGTCCGAAAGATTACCCAAACGGCATTCCTTCAAAAGGGCTCAGCCCGCGATTTTAATTTTCGTGGGGGAATGATGCCTCAAACATGTAGAATCAGAAACCAAAATAATGTCAGAGGGAGTTTTCACTTTGAAAAAAAAATTCGTTCAGGCACACCGTGCTCAGGAAATCGAATCAATATCTCGAAAGATTAGAATTTTAAATCCTTCAACGCTCATCAATCTTTTGCACATGAATCAATGTAGAAACTCCCCGGCTCGAACATTTGTCTCATTTTGGACCATCGTCTGAACATGTTATAGTGCATTACGACCTTCTCCGTCTCCATTCTGATGGTAGAACAGATAATCAATGATGCCGAGACAGAATCCCATCGTAAAATCCAAATCCATACAAGTCTATACGTTTATTTTTGATAAAAACCGATGGACCATCGTCTAAGCATGTTATAGTACAATACCACCTTATCCGTCTCTATTTTGATGGTAGAACAGATAATTAAGAATGGTGAGACAGAATTCCATCGTATAATCTCAATCCACACAAGTCTATACGTTTTCTTTTTGATAAAAACCAATGTTTGAGACTCGATAATCGTTTATCTCAGAATCGGCCTCATAACTTACGAAAAACCTTTTTTTGGTGTAGTATTTTGACATATACTTGAATATCCCGTTGGAATCTCGGGAGTTTCTCTCAGTCGCATTCAAAGTTGATTCAGCCCTACCGTGCTAGGACATATAGGTCCTAGACCCTAGATTTCAACCCGCGACTCGTGACCAATCCCATTCTTCTTACACCATAACTTGATAACCGAGCCGAAAGGAATGCTTACCCAATACCGAAAAGCTCCCGAAATCGCCCAGTAAAATTCGGTTATCAGGGGAAAAAATGGATCGTCCGAAACGCTCTATTTTCGAGTCGTTTTCAATCGCGTCACTAACATAGTAAAATTTGCATGGAGAAAAATGGTTCAATTTAGAGGTATGATTATAAAGGTCTACGTGCATTCTTCGTCATGGAACGTTCAATATTGTTTTTCAGGATATTTTGTAGTTTGACCAGGATTTATTGTCAACGAATGATGAAGTATTGCTGAGGTCAAGTTTTAAATGTATAGTATGATTTTTTCAGGAATATCTGAGAAGACAGTTCGTCGAGCAAATCCATCAATCAATTTTACTCATACTTCATCCTATTTGCTTGAATTATAATTCATTCAACCACAACCTCAACCCTTCACTCGAATCCCAATAATTTCAAAATGAAAACATATTTTCCAGTAACAGGCTGGGGCAAAGTGATTATACTCAGAACCTAGTGTATCATGAGAATTGTGAATGCTAACGAGCTGCAGATCGGTAGCGGATCTCCCATTCAGTTGAAGTCAAGTACGAATAAGGTCGAAAAATAACACATACCGGCATTGCACTTTTGCCGGTCAATGATGTACTACTGAATGCACGTCGCAATACAGGATATTTTCCCTAGGTTGAGGAGTCTGCAGCCCACCGATTAGGACCTGCATGTTGGAAATAGTGTTGCTACAATTTTATGATGGTTCACCACATGAGCACCAATTCAGACGGAAAATTCATTATGAGGTCACTCAAAGAGAGAGGACTAACATATATGGGTCATTTTGGAGCATTTTAGCCAGAGGCGTCACCAGGGGGGTCTGGAAAAATCACAAAAAAATTTTTTCCATCAATACTATGTTTAAAAAGTACAAAAAAAATTTTGGGATTCTTCCAAAGCCCTCCACGGGCCCTAGGGCCCACAGAAGGTCTATTTCAGGCTCATTTTTGGCCTATTTCTGGAAAATCATAGCTCCGACTAGACTCAATCTTTTCCTACGTACTTGGGCGCACTTTCTTTGTTGAGACTAGCTTTTTTGAAAGAATGATAGTCCGGAATCAATCATGCAGCCTAGTAACTTCTAGGAGCTATTTGCTGAGAGCAGATATTAGCGATTTTTAGGCCTGCTTCAGAGCAATCTAGCTCCTACTAGACATGTCATAATCGACTCCTGCAGGTGGTCATTCTGAAGGTCTTGAAAAAACCTACAATTTGACTACCTGTAGAAGTCGATTATCGTACTTTTATAGAAGCTGCAGCCGATACCAGTTGAGCAGTTTTGTAACAACGCCAAACTTTGGGCTCAATTTCAAAAAAATCGTTCTTTTCTTCCGACCCCAAACCTGTGCGAATATGTTTTTCGATACTGTTACTATTAATTAGACCAATAATCTGGGTAGGCCATTCAATTCTCGATTCCATTCAGCCAATTTGAAACACCCTCTTTTGACTCCTTGCTTAAAATGCCAACACAGGCATGGCTCGCATATGCTTCCATTTGAGTTATTGTGCACCAACTTGGGTCCAATTATTCCCCCAAGTTCTCCCAAATATGTGTAAAAACTTCCGGAGGCGAGCTTCAAGACAGAGGCAAGCTAGAGGTCACGATTTTCGTGTTTCTGCTCACAAACGAAACGAATGGCTAGAATGGAGATTCAAACATGTCTTTCCGACTCAAAATGACCATCTCAACACGGTTCCGGGGTCAATTTGTGCTTAGGATATCATCCAATCCTTGAACGGCGTTAAATTCCGTAATAACAGGTTTTGCTCCTCTACTGCAAAATGACGATATATCAGAGCCTCATCGACCACGAAATCGTGTTTGGATGGTCATTTTGAGTCGGAAGAATATGTTCGGATATCCATTCTAGCCACTCATTCCGTTTTCGAGCAGGAATACGGGGAATCGAGCCCTCGCTCGCCTACCCCAAATTAGACGGGATGGTGCCCATTTTGGACCTGATGGTTTGAACCTCCAGCTCGCTTCGAGCTCGAGGCTCGCCTCTGGAAGTTTTTACAAATATCAGGGGGTACTCCGGGGAGTGATTCCACCCAGGTTGGTGCACAATAACTCAGATGGAAGCATATGCGAGCCCTGCCTGTTTTGGCATTTTAAGCAAAAAGCCAAAAAAGGGGGTTTTAAATTGGCTGAATAAAATCGAGAATTGAATCGCCCACCCAGATTATTCGTCTAATTGATAGTATTGGTATCGGGAAAGATATTCGCATAGGTTTGGGGTCGAAAGAAGAGAAAACTATTTTTTTAAATCGAGCTCGAAGTTTGGCGTTTTTACAAAACTGCTCAACTTGTATCGGCTATAGCTCCTATAAAAAGTACGATATTCGACTTTTACAGGTGGTCAAATTGTAGGTTTTTTCAAGACATTCAAAATGACCACATGCAGAGGTCGATTATCACATGTCTAGTAGGAGCTAGATTGCTTTGAAGCACTCTCTCAGCGCAAATCAGCTAGGGTAGCTGAAAATCAGCTAGTGATAGCTGATTTCGTCAGCTAACGTGAACGGATTTTCACTGATTGAATCAGCTAATACACAGGGTTATGAACGATGATATACACCGTTTGGAAATGTTTTTCCCTGCGCACTGGGTGTCACGTGATAAATTTTTGGCTCTAGTACTAGAATCGTTCGTGCAGTGCAGTGGGATCTATTTGATTACCCGATTTTTGAGTCCCAAGTAGTGCGTCAAAAGTGGGCCACCTGGATCGAAAGTGGGCCACCTGGATCGAAAGTGGGCCACCTGTATCGTAAGTGAGCCACCTGTATCGAAAGTGAGCCACCTAGATCGAAAGTGGGCCTTCTGGATCGAAAGTGGGCCACCTGGGTCGAAAGTGGGCCACCTGTATCATAAGTGAGTCACCTGTATCGAAAGTGGGCCACCTAGCTCGAAAGTGCGCGACCTGGATCGAAAGTGGGCCACCTGTATCGTGAGTGAGCCACCTGTATCAAAAGTGGGCCACCTTGATCGAAAGTGGGCCACGTAGATCGAGAGTGAGTCACTTGGATCGAAAGTGGGCCACCTGGATCGAAAGTGGGCCACCTGTATCGTAAGTGAGCCACCTGTATCGAAAGTGGGCCACCTAGATCGAAAGTGGGCCACCTGGATCGAAAGTGGGCCACCTGTATCGTAAGTGAGCCACCTGTATCGAAAGTGGGCCACCTAGATCGAAAGTGGGCCACCTAGATCAAAAGTGGGCCACCTGTATCGTAAGTGAGCCACCTGTTTCGAAAGTGGGCCACCTAGATCGAAAGTGGGCCACCTGGATCGAAAGTGGGCCACCTGTATCATAAGTGAGTCACCTGTATCGAAAGTGGGCCACCTAGATCGAAAGTGCGCGACCTGGATCGAAAGTGGGCCACCTGTATCGTAAGTGAGCCACCTGTATCGAAAGTGGGCCACCTAGATCGAAAGTGGGCCACCTAGATCGAAAGTGGGCCACCTGTATCGTAAGTGAGCCACCTGTTTCGAAAGTGGGCCACCTAGATCGAAAGTGGGCCACCTGGATCGAAAGTGGGCCACCTGTATCATAAGTAAGTCACCTGTATCGAAAGTGGGCCACCTAGATCGAAAGTGCGCGACCTGGATCGAAAGTGGGCCACCTGTATCGTAAGTGAGCCACCTGTATCGAAAGTGGGCCACCTGTATCGTAAGTGAGCCACCTGTTTCGAAAGTGGGCCACCTAGATCGAAAGTGGGCCACCTGGATCGAAAGTGGGCCACCTGTATCATAAGTGAGTCACCTGTATCAAAAGTGGGCCACCTTGATCGAAAGTGGGCCACGTAGATCGAAAGTGAGTCACTTGGATCGAAAGTGGGCCACCTAGATCGAAAGTTGAGCACCTGGATCAGAAGTGGGCCATGTGCGTGCCGTAAAAAGAGCGGCGTGCCATGCCACTTTCCACCCCTCGGAGGCGCTGAAACTCATACTTCCCATAGCACGTTCTACGCCTCAACCTCACCTTCCGACCAGGAAATGAAGATCTCTCGATCTCCATATACTTATGTTGTCGTCATATTAGGCTCCTTCTCAATATATCTTCCTTCGATCCAATGCTGATCTCGACACTGTATAGTGTATACGGCACAACACGAATATCGTTTAGCTGAAAAATCAGCTATATTAGCTGAGATTCCATCTGTGTTAGCTGACTGAATCAGCTATCATAAGCTGATTTTTCAGTGAACGGTTTTTTACTGACACGAATAGCTACTGTAGCTGAATTTTAGCTACATTAGCTGATTTTCAGCTACAATCACTGATTTATAGCTGATTATAATCAGCTATATAGGGCCTCCCGTGGCACAAAATGAGTAAACATCGAACGAATACGCCTTAGTTCGTCGTGACTTGGTCTGGAAAAGTCGTTAATGTGTTTATGTCGATATTAGAACCCGGATTTGTGAAGTTATTTCATCAGAATTATCGATTTGAACGTGATTTTTGTGTTCGCTGATTTGATCAGCAGTTTGACGTCCCATGGGAGTAATAGCTGATATTTCAGCTATATAATAGCTGATTGATGCTGAGAGAGCAGGTTTGGGTCTTCTTGAGTTTCCAACTCCGGTGCATATACATATTTCCGAGACTATTTTTTCATACATCTCAGCTCGTTTCACAATTATTTTGTGATTGAATTGGGGGTGATGTGAACCCAACGAGAGAATACGGAAATACATGCACTGAAATCTCAAGCTCGAGGATGCTTGAAAATGTCTGTGGAAAACGACATTTATGCCTCATTCACATAGAAAATTCTGCCCCTGAGCCACTCAAAATTCAACGCACCCCAACTCATTGTGTAGATCTTGTCAATATTCAATGGGCTGAGGTACGTTAAAAAATACTAAGATGCGCCGGAGTTAGAGGCTCGAAAAGCCTCGATTGGTCATAGAAAAAGGATTGCGTAATTTCGGAAAATGAAATTCATACTCCTCGATAATGGCATATATTAGCTCTGGTGATTCGAAACCCAACGTACCTCGGCTAATTTTCAAGCTCTTGTCAATATCTACAAAATGAGTTAAGATACGTTGAAGAATAATTGAGTGGGTCGGAGTTGGATGCTTTACCAGGCAAGATGACCCTCGAGGGCTGAGAGTCGGCTGAAATTACATTGGTTTAAATGCGAAAATACAATCCATTGCTGCATAATAAAGCGGAAGCAGATCTGATTTTGGTGAAAATGAATACTTCAGTGAAAACTCGCAAGGAAAATGATAGCGTGCTCACTTTTTTTCGTCATTTTTGTCCATCTTTTTCCGGTTCCAGGACCACCGTGTATTAATAGGAGGGAGGGCACTCTCATACTCGCTTGGTTATACTTCTTGTAGAAGTTAGTGGAGGGAGGGGGGTAGCTTGTACGATGTTCCGCATACTTCTCCTCGATTCTTTCGAATCCACGCGTGGAAGAATCGAATTTCCGGTGGCAATGACATTCAGATTAATCCCTCAATTTTAGTTCTGAATTATTGATGATTGAGTACAGAGTTGGTTGATTCCATCGTCACAGATGATGAGGATCGATGATATCTGCTCGTGACTCATTTGATGATAGATATTATGACGAATCTGAAGAGTTCTAGTTATTGGCTACTTGACACGATTATCGAATGGAAATTCCATCAGCAAGTATCATCTCCCTATGTGCACTTGGTTATCACTTGATCTCGTGGAATCTTTATATGTCCATCAAAGTTCCTAGATTATCTAAATATCACCAAATTCGACGTAGATGAATGTGACTTGATAGAGAAGTTTTTTCGACTCGAATGCCACTCATGAAATGTCTCAGATTGGAATGAAAGGGTCCTCAATGAAGGCCTGTCAGCACAGATTCTTGATATGGACTTATTGCACTTGGCATAAAGAATTCCGTCACTTTCGCTTTCTCAAAAGATGAAGCATTCATATGGTGCGAGGAGAATCTCCGTTAAATTTTTTCTAGAAAAATTCTTTCTCCTTCATTAAAGCTCTAGAATACATTGAATTTGTAGGTTACAGTTCTTCGTTATGAGCCGTCACAGAATTATTACAAACCCATCTTTTGAGCCCTCTGTCCGTCTCGCGTGTGTGTGTGTGTGTGTGTCGTTTTCTATGTCTCAGGAAAAGTCCTCACTGGTTGGGTAGATCGTCCTGGAATTTCTATATCATATTAGGAGGCGCTTCTAGATGGAAGTGCTAGATTTTATCTGCCTCCGATAATTACTTTTATTGTGATGAATTTTTCTTCATTCATTTGTGATTCTTTCCATCTCATAAACTAGAAATATTGTCAATCAAAAAATCTGAAGCGGTTAATTGACACGTTTCTCGACGTGCTGAATCGATTGGTTGATACGGAATTTCGGTTGGGGCTCATTTCATTCGAGCTTCTTCATACCTATCTTACATCGGGCTATGAGACCGACTGAGACCTTGATGATCACAACTTAACAAAATTTTGTATCAACCAATCGATCCAGCACGTCGAGAAACATCTAAATTACCTTCCTGACATTCTTTTATGGTGTAGGATGGAGTACAGATCATTCATAAGATGTGTTCCTTTCGGAAACATGTCAAATTCCTCATTAAAAAATTCATAAGTCAGAAAATACTTATGCCATCATGTTCAAGATTCACTAGCATCATCATCACAGTCTCCAGGATACTTTTGAAGAGTCTGAAAAGAGTTTGTTCAATGGATCTAGACATTTTGCGTTCCAAGTGAGACATTGTTCTTCAAATTTCCACGTTCACCGACAGTTGATTGCTTCGTTTCCTAATCTAATAATCTCATCATTAAATTCCCGTATCAACTAATCGATTAGTCGCCTCAATAAAAATCGAGAACGACCTTGATGTTCTTTTTACACTGTCCCACCGAGTGCAGTTCAAGATTTATACTCTATGATTCATTCTTCAAATTACGAATTTGTAGAAATATACTCAATTTTACTTGATTTCCTTAGAACCGATTCATCCCGTTTCCAATATAGTCACCATGAGTCCTTTTCAATCCAAATACCATTCACAGCTCAGAATTTTCACGTCTGATTCATATGTTAGTGAACCAAATATATAACATTCTCTTTTCCATTCTCATATTTCATAAACAACTTTCTACACATTCTGGTCATATTGATTTTTCATCTCCGGAAAACAGAAATCTTCGGAAATTCATTTTCCCAAATATTCTCCCCATCCTGCATCACTTGTGTCCCTTTCCCAGTATTTCGTCCAATTTTTTGAGTCAAGTAGAGAGGCTAGGCCGGTCTGAGCACAGCACGCTTAGCACAGCCGTGTGTTGATGAGGAAGGAAGATAGCACAGTGATTACACGATGCCGGTTTCAGCACAGTCACTATAACACAGTGTGTTCAGACCGGCCACACGGTTTCAACACATTCGCTCGCTGTGCTCAGACCGGCCTACCCCTGAAAAAAGATAGCCCATGAGCCGCTGGCCACCGGCGCCGGATACCAGCGGCCCAATGTGTGGGCCAGTGGCTCAAGCCGTGTGTGTTTTAAATTCTCTCTCACAAAAGTTTTCAGTTTCATTAGATTGGGGAATCTTTAGAAGGGATCTCAAAGTTTTTTTTTGATTCTGTTCAGCCCAACTGAGCATTACTATGGTAACGAGGTTTGCTTCTCATTGGCTTGGCGCCGGTTAGCAGTTTTATAGTCCCGCAAAAGAAGACTGCCAGTCGAATTCTACTGAAAACTAGTGCGACGTGATATTACAACAGAGTCGTTTCTTTTTTTTGCAACAGTGACCTCGGTATTTTGATATTTAGACGTAACCATTGTGCCGCTCTTTCTCTTCACGTTTGGACCTGGATTATGTATCAAAACGTAATAGCTGTTCATCGTTGAGAGTTATTTGAAGTGGACGAATAGTCGTTCTGCCCTGAGAAGGGCAACGTTCTATCTTGTTTTCGGGAGACCAGTTGCTCTGCCCTGAAAAGGGCAACGTTTGATCTTGTTTCGGGCGCATAGTTGTTCTGTCCGTTGGAAGCGACACATGACCGCACGCTGTGATACGGCCAAATGCCCGGCGCGCTGGCAACGTGGCCCCTCTGATAGATTTTCGTTCGCGCGCGCCGACGCAATCACAGTTACGCTACGCTTGCCCCCACTATCGAGCAGACGGCTCGATAGCAGCGAGAAGTGGGGTAAATTATCATTGCATCGGTGTGCCCGACCATGAATCTATAAAGCGGCCTTATTCGGAGAATCTCTATCATTCCACGATGGACCCTCGCCAATACCTTCGCATGGAGCAAGATGACCTCGACGATTTACTTGACGAGGCACAACACGAATTCGTCAACTTCCTCGATGAGACTTCTGAAGCTTTCATTCGAGATGAAATCCGTGCGCTTGATGACTACAACGTGGGATTGGAGTACCTGGCTGACGATGAGTATCGAGGAGACGAGGGACGAAATACCGCAGACGAGAGAGATTCTGAACAAGAGAACGATGTATTGGAAGAAGAACGAGATAGCGGTTTTGAGAGAGACTCAGGCCGAGACGATGGACTAATGGAGGAATCCGAAGGAGAAGATTTACCTTCTCGTGTGGTACACCGGAGGCAGCCTCGCACTATTCCGACCAGCAACGAGGAGGTGTGATGAAATGCTGTGAAGAGAGATATGAACTGGATCTTTTCAAGGTCACCTTAACGGCCCTTTTCAGAGCCAACAAGACTCTGTGAACGAAGAATTAACTATTCAACCTAAAATCCAATTGCAATAGGCTTGGAAGAGTCACGAAGTATCTAGATTTATTCAATACTCAATGACCTTAACATAAGACAATTATTCGGTGCATGTCTAGAGTGAAGAAGAAAAAATCATGAGCAGCCGCTCGAAGGTATAGTGTGCAGCCGCTGGGAAGTTTTTCTGACTGCGCAAATTTTCTGATAATGTTCGCACGGAATGAATGTATTTCAAATATTCTACACCAGAATAGAGTGAAAGTTATCATAGTAACGAGTGGTTACCATGGCAACGATTCTCACCTCATTGGCTCGGCGCAGCTCTACACTTTAGATGGGAGTAGTCACAAAATATCTAGAACTATTCAAAACTTCATGACCTTGAGATATACTTGTCTCGTATTAACAAGTATCATCGAATAAAATTATTTGATGCACGTCTAGAGTGAAGATGAAAAAATCATGTACAGACGCTCGAAGGTATAGTGTGCAGCCACTGGAAGGTTTTTCTGACTTGGTAAATTTTCGATTTCACTACGCATATTTTCTCATGATGTTCGCACGGAATGAATGTATTCCAAATATTCTACACTGAAATAGAGTGAAAGTTGCCACAGTAACGAGCAGTTACCATGGCAACGAGTCTCTCCTCATTGGCTCGGGGCAGCTCTTTACTTTAGATGGGAGTAGTCACAAAACATATAAAACTATTCAATACTTGATGACCTTGATATAAACTTAGTTCTTATCAACAAGCATCATCGAATAAAATTATTCGGTGCATGTCTGAGCGAAGATGAAAAAATCGAGTGCAGCCGCTCGAAGGTATAGTGTGCTGCCGCTGGAAGGTTTTTCAGACTGCGCAAATTTTCTGATAATGTTCGCACGAAATGATTGTATTCCAAATGTTCTACACTAAAATAGAGTGAAAGTTGTCATAGTAACGAGCGGTTACCATGGCAACGAGTCTCTCCTCATTGGCTCGGGGCAGCTCTACACTTTAGATGGGAGTAGTCACAAAACATCTAAAACTATCCAATACTTGATGACCTTGACATATACTTGCCTCGTATTAATAAGTATCATTGTGAAAATCTTCTGATGCACGTCTGCAGTGTAGATGAAAAAATCATGTTCAGCCGCTCGAAGGTAAAGTGTGCAGCCGCTGGAAGGTTTTTTAGACTCAGTAAATTCTCTAATAATGTTCACACGAAGAGAATGTATTTCAAATGTTCTACACTAAAATAGAGTGGAAGTTGTCATAGTAACGAGCGGTTACCATGGCAACGAGTCTCTCCTCATTGGCTCGGCGCAGCTCTACACTTCAGATGAGAGTAGTCACAAAATATCTAAAACTATTCAATACTTGATGACCTTGATATATACTTGGCTCTTATTAACAAGCATCATCGAATAAAATTATTCGGTGCATGTCTAGAGCGAAGATGAAAAAATCATGTGCAGCCGCTGGAAGGTTTCTCAGACTTGGTAAATTTTCGATTTGACTGCGCAAATTTTATCATAATGTTCGCACAAAATGAATGTATCTCACATATTCTACACTAAAATAGAGTGAAAGTTGCCATAGTAACGAGCGGTTACCATGGCAACGAGTCTCTCCTCATTGGCTCGGGGCAGCTCTATACTTTGGATGGAAGTGGTCACGAAACATCTAAATCTATTCAATACTTGATGACCTTGATATATACTTGGTTCTTATTAACAAGCATCATCGAATAGAATTATTCGGTGCATGTCTGAGCGAAGATGAAAAAATCGAGTGCAGCCGCTCGAAGGTATAGTGTGCAGCCGCTGCAAGGTTTTTCAGACTGCGCAAATTTTCTGATAATATTCGCACGAAATAATCGTATTCCAAATGTTCTACACTAAAATAGAGTGGAAGTTGTCATAGTTACGAGCGGTTACCATGGCAACGAGTCTCTCCTCATTGGCTCGGCGCAGCTCTACACTTTAGATGAGAGTAGTCACAAAATATCTAAAACTATTCAATACTTGATGACCTTGATATATACTTGGCTCTTATTAACAAGCATCATCGAATAAAATTATTCGGTGCATGTCTAGAGCGGAGATGAAAAAATCATGTGCAGCCGCTGGAAGGTTTTTCAGACTTAGTAAATTTTCGATTTGACTGCGCAAATTTTCTCATAATGTTCGCACGAAATGAATGTATCTCAAATATTCTAGACTAAAATAGAGTGAAAGTTGCCATAGTAACGAGCGGTTACCATGGCAACGAGTCTCTCCTCATTGGCTCGGGGCAGCTCTATACTTTGAATGGGAGTAGTCACAAAACATCTAAAACTATTCAATACTTGATGACCTTGATATATACTTAGTTCTTAGTAACAAGCATCATCGGATAAAATGATTCGGTGCATGTCTGAGCGAAGATGAAAAAATCGAGTGCAGCCGCTGGAAGGTTTTTCAGACTTAGTGAATTTTCGATTTGACTGCGCAAATTTTCTCATAATGTTCGCACGAAATGGATGTATCTCAAATATTCTACACTCAAATAGAGTGAAAGTTGCCATAGTAACGAGCGGTTATCATGGCAACGAGTCTCTCCTCATTGGCTCGGGGCAGCTCTATACTTTGAATGGGAGTAGTCACAAAACATCTAAAACTATTCAATACTTGATGACCTTGATATATACTTAGTTCTTATTAACAAGCATCATCGAATAAAATTATTCGGTGCATGTCTGAGCGAAGATGAAAAAATCGAGTGCAGCCGCTCGGAGGTATAGTGTGCAGCCGCTGGAAGGTTTTTCAGACTGCGATAATTTTCTGATAATGTTCGCACGGAATAATCGTATTTCAAATGGTCTACACGAAAATAGAGTGGAAGTTGTCATAGTAACGAGCGGTTACCATGGCAACGAGTCTCTCCTCATTGGCTCGGGCAGCTCTATACTTTGAATGGGAGTAGTCACAAAGCATCTAAAACTATTTAATACTTGATGACCTTGATATATACTTAGTTCCTATTAACAAGCATCATCGAATGGAATCATTCGGTGCATGTCTGAGCGAAGATGAAAAAATCGAGTGCAGCCGCTGGACTGTTTTTCAGACTTAGTAAATTTTCGATTTGACTGCGCAAATTTTCTCATAATGTTCGCACGAAATGGATGTATCTCAAATATTCTACACTAAAATAGAGTGAAAGTTGCCATAGTAATGAGCGGTTACCATGGCAACGAGTCTCTCCTCATTGGCTCGGGGCAGCTCTATACTTTGAATGGGAGTAGTCACAAAACATCTAAAACTATTCAATACTTGATGACCTTGATATATACTCAGTTCTCATTAACAAGCATCATCGAATAAAATTATTCGGTGCATGTCTGAGCGAAGATGAAAAAATCGAGTGCAGCCGCTGGAAGGTTTTTCAGACTTAGTGAATTTTTGATTTGACTGCGCAAATTTTCTCATAATGTTCGCACGAAATGAATGTATCTCAAATATTCTACACCAAAATAGAGTGGAAGTTGCCATAGTAACGAGCGGTTACCATGCCAACGAGTCTCTCCTCATTGGCTCGGGGCAGCTCTATACTTTGAATGGGAGTAGTCACAAAACATCTAAAATTATTCAATACCTGATGACCTTGATATATACTTTGTTCTTATTAACAAGCATCATCGAATAAAATTATTCGGTGCATGTCTGAGCGAAGATAAAAAAATCGAGTGCAGCCGATCGAAGGTATAGTGTGCAGCCGCTGGGAGGTTTTTCAGAATGCGCGAATTTTCTGATAATTTTCGCACGAAATAATCGTATTCCAAATGTTCTACACTAAAATAGAGTGGAAGTTGTCATAGTTACGAGCGGTTACCATGGCAACGAGTCTCTCCTCATTGGCTCGGCGCAGCTCTACACTTCAGATGAGAGTAGTCACAAAATATCTAAAACTATTCAATACGTGATGACCTTGATATATACTTGGCTCTTATTAACAAGCATCATCGAATGAAATTATTCGGTGCATGTCTAGAGCGAAGATGAAAAAATCATGTGCAGCCGCTGGAAGGTTTTTCAGACTTAGTAAATTTTCGATTTGACTGGGCAAATTTTCTCATAATGTTCGCACGAAATGAATGTATCTCAAATATTCTACACTAAAATAGAGTAAAAGTTGCCATAGTAACGAGCGGTTACCATGGCAACGAGTCTCTCCTCATTGGCTCGGGGCAGCTCTATACTTTGAATGGGAGTAGTCACGAAGCATCTAAAACTATTCAATACTTGATGACCTTGATATATACTCAGTTCTTATTAACAAGCATCATCGAATAAAATTATTCGATGCATGTCTGAGCGAAGATGAAAAAATCGAGTGAGCCGCTCGAAGGTATAGTGTGCAGCCGCTGGAAGGTTTTTTAGACTGCGCAAATTTTCTGATAATGTTCGCACGAAATAATCGTATTCCAAATGTTTTACACTAAAATAGAGTGAAAGTTGTCATAGTAACGAGCGGTTAACATGGCAACGAGTCTCTCCTCATTGGCTCGGCGCAGCTCTACTTTTGAGATGGGAGTAGTCACAAAACACCTAAAACTATCCAATACTTGATGACCTTGACATATACTCGCCTCGTATTAATGAGTATCATCGTGAAAATCTCCCGATGCACGTCTGCAGTGAAGATGAAAAAATCATGTTCAACCGCTCGAAGGAAAAGTGTGCAGCCGCCGGAAGGTTTTTTAGACTCAGTAAATTCTCTAATAATGTTCACACGAATAGAATGTATTTCAAATGTTCTACACTAAAATAGAGTGGAGGTTGTCGTAGTAACGAGCGGTTACCATGGCAACGAGTCTCTCCTCATTGGCTCGGGGCAGCTCTACACTTTAGATGAGAGTAGTCACAAAATATCTAAAACTATTCAATACTTGATGACCTTGATATATACTTAGTTCTTATTAACAAGCATCATCGAATAAAATGATTCGGTGCATGTCTAGAGCGAAGATGAAAAAATCATGTGCAGCCGCTGGAAGGTTTTTCAGACTTAGTAAATTTTCGATTTGACTGCGCAAATTTTCTCATAATGTTCGCACGAAATGAATGTATCTCAAATATCCTACACTCAAATAGAGTGAAAGTTGCCATAGTAACGAGCGGTTACCATGGCAACGAGTCTCTCCTCATTGGCTCGGAGCAGCTCTATACTTTGAATGGGAGTAGTCACGAAGCATCTAAAACTATTCAATACTTGATGACCTTGATATATACTCAGTTCTTATTAACAAGCATCATCGAATAAAATTATTCGATGCATGTCTGAGCGAAGATGAAAAAATCGAGTGCAGCCGCTCGAAGGTATAGTGTGCAGCCGCTGGAAGGTTTTTTAGACTGCGCAAATTTTCTGATAATGTTCGCACGAAATAATCGTATTCCAAATGTTTTACACTAAAATAGAGTGAAAGTTGTCATAGTAACGAGCGGTTAACATGGCAACGAGTCTCTCCTCATTGGCTCGGCGCAGCTCTACTTTTGAGATGGGAGTAGTCACAAAACACCTAAAACTATCCAAAACTTGATGACCTTGACATATACTCGCCTCGTATTAATGAGTATCATCGTGAAAATCTCCCGATGCACGTCTGCAGTGAAGATGAAAAAATCATGTTCAACCGCTCGAAGGAAAAGTGTGCAGCCGCCGGAAGGTTTTTTAGACTCAGTAAATTCTCTAATAATGTTCACACGAATAGAATGTATTTCAAATGTTCTACACTAAAATAGAGTGGAGGTTGTCGTAGTAACGAGCGGTTACCATGGCAACGAGTCTCTCCTCATTGGCTCGGGGCAGCTCTACACTTTAGATGAGAGTAGTCACAAAATATCTAAAACTATTCAATACTTGATGACCTTGATATATACTTAGTTCTTATTAACAAGCATCATCGAATAAAATGATTCGGTGCATGTCTAGAGCGAAGATGAAAAAATCATGTGCAGCCGCTGGAAGGTTTTTCAGACTTAGTAAATTTTCGATTTGACTGCGCAAATTTTCTCATAATGTTCGCACGAAATGAATGTATCTCAAATATCCTACACTCAAATAGAGTGAAAGTTGCCATAGTAACGAGCGGTTACCATGGCAACGAGTCTCTCCTCATTGGCTCGGGGCAGGTCTATACTTTGAATGGGAGTAGTCACAAAACATCTAAAACTATTCAATACTTGATGACCTTGATATATACTTAGTTCTTATTAACAAGCATCATCGAATAAAATTATTCGGTGCATGTCTGAGCGAAGATGAAAAAATCATGTGCAGCCGCTGGAAGGTATAGTGTGCAGCCGCTGGAAGGTTTTTCAGACTACGATAATTTTCTGATAATGTTAGGACGGAATAATCGTATTCCAAATGGTCTACACTAAAATAGAGTGGAAGTTGTCATAGTAACGAGCGGTTACCATGGCAATGAGTCTCTCCTCATTGGCTCGGGGCAGCTCTATACTTTGAATGGGAGTAGTCACAAAACATCTAAAACTATTCAATACTTGATGACCTTGATATATACTTAGTTCTCATTAACAAGCATCATCGAATAAAATTATTCGGTGCATGTCTGAGCGAAGATGAAAAAATCGAGTGCAGCCGCTGGAAGGTTTTTCAGACTTAGTAAATTTTCGATTTGACTGCGCAAATTTTCTCATAATGTTCGCACGAAATGGATGTATCTCAGATATTCTACACTCAAATAGAGTGAAAGTTGCCATAGTAACGAGCGGTTACCATGGCAACGAGTCTCTCCTCATTGGCTCGGGGCAGCTCTATACTTTGAATGGGAGTAGTCACAAAACATCTAAAACTATTCAATACTTGATGACCTTGATATATACTTGGTTCGTATTAGCAAGCATCATCGAATAAAATTATTCGGTGCATGTCTGAGCGAAGATGAAAGAATCGAGTGCAGCCGCTGGAAGGTTTTTCAGACTGCGCAAATTTTCTGATAATGTTCGCACGAAATAATCGTATTCCAAATGTTCTACACTAAAATAGAGTGGAAGTTGTCTTAGTTACGAGCGGTTACCATGGCAACGAGTCTCTCCTCATTGGCTCGGCGCAGCTCTACACTTTAGATGAGAGTAGTTACAAAATATCTAAAACTATTCAATACTTGATGACCTTGATATATACTTGGCTCTTATTAACAAGCATCATCGAATAAAATGATTCGGTGCATGTCTAGAGCGAAGATGAAAAAATCATGTGCAGCCGCTGGAAGGTTTTTCAGACTTAGTAAATTTTCGATTTGACTGCGCAAATTTTCTCATAATGTTCGCACGAAATGAATGTATCTCAAATATCCTACACTCAAATAGAGTGAAAGTTGCCATAGTAACGAGCGGTTACCATGGCAACGAGTCTCTCCTCATTGGCTCGGGGCAGCTCCATACTTTGAATGGGAGTAGTCACAAAACATCTAAAACTATTCAATACTTGATGACCTTGATATATACTTAGTTCTTATTAACAAGCATCATCGAATAAAATTATTCGGTGCATGTCTGAGCGAAGATGAAAAAATCGAGTGCAGCCGCTGGAAGGTTTCTCAGACTTAGTAAATTTTCGATTTGACTGCGCAGATTTCCTCATAATGTTCGCACGAAATGAATGTATCTCAAATATTCTACACTAAAATAGAGTGGAAGTTGCCATAGTAACAAGCGGTTACCATGGCAACGAGTCTCTCCTCATTGGCTCGGGGCAGTTCTATACTTTGGATGGGAGTGGTCACAAAACATCTCAAACTATTCAATACTTGATGACCTTGATATATACTTGGTTCTTATTAACAAGCATCATCGAATAAAATTATTCGGTGCATGTCTGAGCGGAGATGAAAAAATCGAGTGCAGCCGCTCGAAGGTATAGTGTGCAGCCGCTGGAAGGTTTTTCAGATTGCGCAAATTTTCTGATGATGTTCGCACGAAATAATCGTATTCCGAATGTCTTACACTAAAATAGAGTGGAAGTTGTCATAGTTACGAGCGGTTACCATGGCAACGAGTCTCTCCTCATTGGCTCGGCGCAGCTCTACACTTTAGATAAGAGTAGTCACAAGATATCTAAAACTATTCAATACTTGATGACCTTGATATATACTTGGCTCTTATTAACAAGCATCATCGAATGAAATTATTCGGTGCATGTCTAGAGCGAAGATGAAAAAATCATATGCAGCCGCTGGAAGGTTTCTCAGACTTAGTAAATTTTCGATTTGACTGCGCAAATTTTCTCATAATGTTCGCACGAAATGAATGTATCTCAAATATTCTACACTAAAATAGAGTGAAAGTTGCCATAGTAACGAGCGGTTACCATGGCAACGAGTCTCTCCTCATTGGCTCGGGGCAGCTCTATACTTTGGATGGGAGTAGTCACAAAATATCTAAAACTATTCAATACTTGATGACCTTGATATATACTTGGCTCTTATTAACAAGCATCATCGAATAAAATTATTCGGTGCATGTCTAGAGCGAAGATGAAAAAATCATGTGCAGCCGCTGGAAGGTTTTTCAGACTTAGTAAATTTTCGATTTGACTGCGCAAATTTTCTCATAATGTTCGCACGAAATGAATGTATCTCAAATATTCTACACTAAAATAGAGTGAAAGTTGCCATAGTAACGAGCGGTCACCATGGCAACGAGTCTCTCCTCATTGGCTCGGCGCAGCTCTATACTTTGGATGGGAGTGGTCACAAAACATCTCAAACTATTCAATACTTGATGACCTTGATATTTACTTGGTCCTTATTAACAAGCATCATCGAATAAAATTATTCGGTGCATGTCTGAGCGAAGATGAAAAAATCGAGTGCAGCCGCTGGAAGGTTTTTCAGACTTAGTAAATTTTCGATCTCACTGCGCAAATTTTCTCATAATGTTCGCACGAAATGAATGTATCTCAAATATTCTACACTAAAATAGAGTGAAAGTTGCCATAGTAACGAGCGGTTACCATGGCAACGAGTCTCTCCTCATTGGCTCGGGGCAGCTCTATACTTTGAATGGGAGTAGTCACGAAACATCTAAAACTGTTCAATACTTGATGACCTTGATATATACTTAGTTCTCATTAACGAGCATCATCGGATAGAATTATTCGGTGCATGTCTGAGCGAAGATGGAAAAATTGAGTGCAGCCGCTGGAAGGTTTTTCAGACTTAGTGATTTTCGATTATACTGCGCAAATTTTCTCATAATGTTCACACGAAATGGATGTATCTCAAATATTCTACACTCAAATAGAGTGAAAGTTGCCATAGTAACGAGCGGTTATCATGGCAACGAGTCTCTCCTCATTGGCTCGGGGCAGCTCTATACTTTGAATGGGAGTAGTCACAAAACATCTAAAACTATTCAATACTTGATGACCTTGATATATACTTAGTTCTTATTAACAAGCATCATCGAATAAAATTATTCGGTGCATGTCTGAGCGAAGATGAAAAAATCGAGTGCAGCCGCTGGAAGGTTTCTCAGACTTAGTAAATTTTCGATTTGACTGCGCAGATTTCCTCATAATGTTCGCACGAAATGAATGTATCTCAAATATTCTACACTAAAATAGAGTGGAAGTTGCCATAGTAACGAGCGGTTACCATGGCAACGAGTCTCTCCTCATTGGCTCGGGGCAGTTCTATACTTTGGATGGGAGTGGTCACAAAACATCTCAAACTATTCAATACTTGATGACCTTGATATATACTTGGTTCTTATTAACAAGCATCATCGAATAAAATTATTCGGTGCATGTCTGAGCGGAGATGAAAAAATCGAGTGCAGCCGCTCGAAGGTATAGTGTGCAGCCGCTGGAAGGTTTTTCAGATTGCGCAAATTTTCTGATGATGTTCGCACGAAATAATCGTATTCCGAATGTCTTACACTAAAATAGAGTGGAAGTTGTCATAGTTACGAGCGGTTACCATGGCAACGAGTCTCTCCTCATTGGCTCGGCGCAGCTCTACACTTTAGATAAGAGTAGTCACAAGATATCTAAAACTATTCAATACTTGATGACCTTGATATATACTTGGCTCTTATTAACAAGCATCATCGAATGAAATTATTCGGTGCATGTCTAGAGCGAAGATGAAAAAATCATATGCAGCCGCTGGAAGGTTTCTCAGACTTAGTGAATTTTCGATTTGACTGCGCAAATTTTCTCATAATGTTCGCACGAAATGAATGTATCTCAAATATTCTACACTAAAATAGAGTGAAAGTTGCCATAGTAACGAGCGGTTACCATGGCAACGAGTCTCTCCTCATTGGCTCGGGGCAGCTCTATACTTTGGATGGGAGTAGTCACAAAATATCTAAAACTATTCAATACTTGATGACCTTGATATATACTTGGCTCTTATTAACAAGCATCATCGAATAAAATTATTCGGTGCATGTCTAGAGCGAAGATGAAAAAATCATGTGCAGCCGCTGGAAGGTTTTTCAGACTTAGTAAATTTTCGATTTGACTGCGCAAATTTTCTCATAATGTTCGCACGAAATGAATGTATCTCAAATATTCTACACTAAAATAGAGTGAAAGTTGCCATAGTAACGAGCGGTCACCATGGCAACGAGTCTCTCCTCATTGGCTCGGCGCAGCTCTATACTTTGGATGGGAGTGGTCACAAAACATCTCAAACTATTCAATACTTGATGACCTTGATATTTACTTGGTCCTTATTAACAAGCATCATCGAATAAAATTATTCGGTGCATGTCTGAGCGAAGATGAAAAAATCGAGTGCAGCCGCTGGAAGGTTTTTCAGACTTAGTAAATTTTCGATCTCACTGCGCAAATTTTCTCATAATGTTCGCACGAAATGAATGTATCTCAAATATTCTACACTAAAATAGAGTGAAAGTTGCCATAGTAACGAGCGGTTACCATGGCAACGAGTCTCTCCTCATTGGCTCGGGGCAGCTCTATACTTTGAATGGGAGTAGTCACGAAACATCTAAAACTGTTCAATACTTGATGACCTTGATATATACTTAGTTCTCATTAACGAGCATCATCGGATAGAATTATTCGGTGCATGTCTGAGCGAAGATGGAAAAATTGAGTGCAGCCGCTGGAAGGTTTTTCAGACTTAGTGATTTTCGATTATACTGCGCAAATTTTCTCATAATGTTCACACGAAATGGATGTATCTCAGATATTCTACACTCAAATAGAGTGAAAGTTGCCATAGTAACGAGCGGTTATCATGGCAACGAGTCTCTCCTCATTGGCTCGGGGCAGCTCTATACTTTGAATGGGAGTAGTCACAAAACATCTAAAACTATTCAATACTTGATGACCTTGATATATACTTAGTTCTTATTAACAAGCATCATCGAATAAAATTATTCGGTGCATGTCTGAGCGAAGATGAAAAAATCGAGTGCAGCCGCTCGGAGGTATAGTGTGCAGCCGCTGGAAGGTTTTTCAGACTGCGATAATTTTCTGATAATGTTCGCACGGAATAATCGTATTTCAAATGGTCTACACGAAAATAGAGTGGAAGTTGTCATAGTAACGAGCGGTTACCATGGCAACGAGTCTCTCCTCATTGGCTCGGGCAGCTCTATACTTTGAATGGGAGTAGTCACAAAACATCTAAAACTATTTAATACTTGATGACCTTGATATATACTTAGTTCCTATTAACAAGCATCATCGAATGGAATCATTCGGTGCATGTCTGAGCGAAGATGAAAAAATCGAGTGCAGCCGCTGGACTGTTTTTCAGACTTAGTAAATTTTCGATTTAACTCCGCAAATTTTCTCATAATGTTCGCACGATATGGATGTATCTCAAATATTCTACACTAAAATAGAGTGAAAGTTGCCATAGTAATGAGCGGTTACCATGGCAACGAGTCTCTCCTCATTGGCTCGGGGCAGCTCTATACTTTGAATGGGAGTAGTCACAAAACATCTAAAACTATTCAATACTTGATGACCTTGATATATACTCAGTTCTCATTAACAAGCATCATCGAATAAAATTATTCGGTGCATGTCTGAGCGAAGATGAAAAAATCGAGTGCAGCCGCTGGAAGGTTTTTCAGACTTAGTGAATTTTTGATTTGACTGCGCAAATTTTCTCATAATGTTCGCACGAAATGAATGTATCTCAAATATTCTACACCAAAATAGAGTGGAAGTTGCCATAGTAACGAGCGGTTACCATGCCAACGAGTCTCTCCTCATTGGCTCGGGGCAGCTCTATACTTTGAATGGGAGTAGTCACAAAACATCTAAAATTATTCAATACCTGATGACCTTGATATATACTTTGTTCTTATTAACAAGCATCATCGAATAAAATTATTCGGTGCATGTCTGAGCGAAGATAAAAAAATCGAGTGCAGCCGATCGAAGGTATAGTGTGCAGCCGCTGGGAGGTTTTTCAGAATGCGCAAATTTTCTGATAATTTTCGCACGAAATAATCGTATTCCAAATGTTCTACACTAAAATAGAGTGGAAGTTGTCATAGTTACGAGCGGTTACCATGGCAACGAGTCTCTCCTCATTGGCTCGGCGCAGCTCTACACTTCAGATGAGAGTAGTCACAAAATATCTAAAACTATTCAATACGTGATGACCTTGATATATACTTGGCTCTTATCAACAAGCATCATCGAATGAAATTATTCGGTGCATGTCTA
The DNA here is from genome assembly GCA_029851415.1 of Eretmocerus hayati. Classification (NCBI taxonomy): domain Eukaryota; kingdom Metazoa; phylum Arthropoda; class Insecta; order Hymenoptera; family Aphelinidae; genus Eretmocerus; species Eretmocerus hayati. Next base: position 50,571,815 of record CM056744.1, read on the forward strand.
GAGCGAAGATGAAAAAATCATGTGCAGCCGCTGGAAGGTTTTTCAGACTTAGTAAATTTTCGATTTGACTGGGCAAATTTTCTCATAATGTTCGCACGAAATGAATGTATCTCAAATATTCTACACTAAAATAGAGTAAAAGTTGCCATAGTAACGAGCGGTTATTATGGCAACGAGTCTCTCCTCATTGGCTCGGGGCAGCTCTATACTTTGAATGGGAGTAGTCACGAAGCATCTAAAACTATTCAATACTTGATGACCTTGATATATACTCAGTTCTTATTAACAAGCATCATCGAATAAAATTATTCGATGCATGTCTGAGCGAAGATGAAAAAATCGAGTGCAGCCGCTCGAAGGTATAGTGTGCAGCCGCTGGAAGGTTTTTTAGACTGCGCAAATTTTCTGATAATGTTCGCACGAAATAATCGTATTCCAAATGTTTTACACTAAAAAAGAGTGAAAGTTGTCATAGTAACGAGCGGTTAACATGGCAACGAGTCTCTCCTCATTGGCTCGGCGCAGCTCTACTTTTGAGATGGGAGTAGTCACAAAACACCTAAAACTATCCAATACTTGATGACCTTGACATATACTCGCCTCGTATTAATAAGTATCATCGTGAAAATCTCCCGATGCACGTCTGCAGTGAAGATGAAAAAATCATGTTCAACCGCTCGAAGGAAAAGTGTGCAGCCACCGGAAGGTTTTTTAGACTCAGTAAATTCTCTAATATTGTTCACACGAATAGAATGTATTTCAAATGTTCTACACTAAAATAGAGTGGAGGTTGTCATAGTAACGAGCGGTTACCATGGCAACGAGTCTCTCCTCATTGGCTCGGGGCAGCTCTACACTTTAGATGAGAGTAGTCACAAAATATCTAAAACTATTCAATACTTGATGACCTTGATATATACTTAGTTCTTATTAACAAGCATCATCGAATAAAATGATTCGGTGCATGTCTAGAGCGAAGATGAAAAAATCATGTGCAGCCGCTGGAAGGTTTTTCAGACTTAGTAAATTTTCGATTTGACTGCGCAAATTTTCTCATAATGTTCGCACGAAATGAATGTATCTCAAATATCCTACACTCAAATAGAGTGAAAGTTGCCATAGTAACGAGCGGTTACCATGGCAACGAGTCTCTCCTCATTGGCTCGGGGCAGGTCTATACTTTGAATGGGAGTAGTCACAAAACATCTAAAACTATTCAATACTTGATGACCTTGATATATACTTAGTTCTTATTAACAAGCATCATCGAATAAAATTATTCGGTGCATGTCTGAGCGAAGATGAAAAAATCATGTGCAGCCGCTGGAGGGTATAGTGTGCAGCCGCTGGAAGGTTTTTCAGACTACGATAATTTTCTGATAATGTTCGGACGGAATTATCGTATTCCAAATGGTCTACACTAAAATAGAGTGGAAGTTGTCATAGTAACGAGCGGTTACCATGGCAATGAGTCTCTCCTCATTGGCTCGGGGCAGCTCTATACTTTGAATGGGAGTAGTCACAAAACATCTAAAACTATTCAATACTTGATGACCTTGATATATACTTAGTTCTTATTAACAAGCATCATCGAATAAAATTATTCGGTGCATGTCTGAGCGAAGATGAAAAAATCGAGTGCAGCCGCTGGAAGGTTTTTCAGACTTAGTAAATTTTCGATTTGACTGCGCAAATTTTCTCATAATGTTCGCACGAAATGGATGTATCTCAGATATTCTACACTAAAATAGAGTGAAAGTTGCCATAGTAACGAGCGGTTACCATGGCAACGAGTCTCTCCTCATTGGCTCGGGGCAGCTCTATACTTTGAATGGGAGTAGTCACAAAACATCTAAAACTATTCAATACTTGATGACCTTGATATATACTTGGTTCGTATTAGCAAGCATCATCGAATAAAATTATTCGGTGCATGTCTGAGCGAAGATGAAAAAATCGAGTGCAGCCGCTGGAAGGTTTTTCAGACTGCGCAAATTTTCTGATAATGTTCGCACGAAATAATCGTATTCCAAATGTTCTACACTAAAATAGAGTGGAAGTTGTCTTAGTTACGAGCGGTTACCATGGCAACGAGTCTCTCCTCATTGGCTCGGCGCAGCTCTACACTTTAGATGAGAGTAGTTACAAAATATCTCAAACTATTCAATACTTGATGACCTTGATATATACTTGGCTCTTATTAACAAGCATCATCGAATAAAATGATTCGGTGCATGTCTAGAGCGAAGATGAAAAAATCATGTGCAGCCGCTGGAAGGTTTTTCAGACTTAGTAAATTTTCGATTTGACTGCGCAAATTTTCTCATAATGTTCGCACGAAATGAATGTATCTCAAATATCCTACACTCAAATAGAGTGAAAGTTGCCATAGTAACGAGCGGTTACCATGGCAACGAGTCTCTCCTCATTGGCTCGGGGCAGCTCTATACTTTGAATGGGAGTAGTCACAAAACATCTAAAACTATTCAATACTTGATGACCTTGATATATACTTAGTTCTTATTAACAAGCATCATCGAATAAAATTATTCGGTGCATGTCTGAGCGAAGATGAAAAAATCGAGTGCAGCCGCTGGAAGGTTTCTCAGACTTAGTAAATTTTCGATTTGACTGCGCAAATTTCCTCATAATGTTCGCACGAAATGAATGTATCTCAAATATTCTACACTAAAATAGAGTGGAAGTTGCCATAGTAACGAGCGGTTACCATGGCAACGAGTCTCTCCTCATTGGCTCGGGGCAGTTCTATACTTTGGATGGGAGTGGTCACAAAACATCTCAAACTATTCAATACTTGATGACCTTGATATATACTTGGCTCTTATTAACAAGCATCATCGAATAAAATTATTCGGTGCATGTCTAGAGCGAAGATGAAAAAATCATGTGCAGCCGCTGGAAGGTTTTTCAGACTTAGTAAATTTTCGATTTGACTGCGCAAATTTTCTCATAATGTTCGCACGAAATGAATGTATCTCAAATATCCTACACTCAAATAGAGTGAAAGTTGCCATAGTAACGAGCGGTTACCATGGCAACGAGTCTCTCCTCATTGGCTCGGGGCAGCTCTATACTTTGGATGGGAGTGGTCACAAAACATCTCAAACTATTCAATACTTGATGACCTTGATATATACTTGGTCCTTATTAACAAGCATCATCGAATAAAATTATTCGGTGCATGTCTGAGCGAAGATGAAAAAATCGAGTGCAGCCGCTGGAAGGTTTTTCAGACTTAGTAAATTTTCGATTTCACTGCGCAAATTTTCTCATAATGTTCGCACGAAATGAATGTATCTCAAATATTCTACACTCAAATAGAGTGAAAGTTGCCATAGTAACGAGCGGTTACCATGGCAACGAGTCTCTCCTCATTGGCTCGGCGCAGCTCTATACTTTGGATGGGAGTGGTCACAAAACATCTCAAACTATTCAATACTTGATGACCTTGATATATACTTGGTCCTTATTAACAAGCATCATCGAATAAAATTATTCGGTGCATGTCTGAGCGAAGATGAAAAAATCGAGTGCAGCCGCTCGAAGGTATAGTGTGCAGCCGCTGGAAGGTTTTTCAGATTGCGCAAATTTTCTGATAATGTTCGCACGAAATAATCGTATTCCAAATGTCTTACACTAAAATAGAGTGGAAGTTGTCATAGTTACGAGCGGTTACCATGGCAACGAGTCTCTGCTCATTGGCTCGGCGCAGCTCTACACTTTAGATGAGAGTAGTCACAAAATATCTAAAACTATTCAATACTTGATGACCTTGATATATACTTGGCTCTTATTAACAAGCATCATCGAATAAAATTATTCGGTGCATGTCTAGAGGGAAGATGAAAAAATCATGTGCAGCCGCTGGAAGGTTTTTCAGACTTAGTAAATTTTCGATTTGACTGCGCAAATTTTCTCATAATGTTCGCACGAAATGAATGTATCTCAAATATTCTACACTAAAATAGAGTGAAAGTTGCCATAGTAACGAGCGGTTACCATGGCAACGAGTCTCTCCTCATTGGCTCGGGGCAGCTCTATACTTTGGATGGGAGTAGTCACAAAACATCTAAAACTATTCAATACTTGATGACCTTGACATATACTTGACTCTTAATAAGGAGCATCACCGAAGAAATAATTTGATGCATGTCTAGAGCGATGATAGAAAAATCATGTACAGCCGTTTGAAGGTATAGTGTGCAGCCGCCGCCCTGCCGAAAAATATCAAGTGATATATCACTTGATGAATCACTTGATAAATCACTTGATATATCACTTGATATATCACTTGATAAATCACTTGATTTATCAGGCCAATTCCACATGTGAAATTCCTGAGGTAATTTTTTAAAAAATCAATTTCTTTTCTTCCATATTCGACATCGAGAGTCAATGTCTTTGGATTTAGATGGGCCAAGCGTCGTAGCTACATCGAGAAAAAACGTAATTTGAGATATCAAATTTTGGACTCACGGGGATCTGAACCTGCGACCTTCGAGTTTGTAGACACAACACTTAGCCAACTGCGCCATCTGAGATGTGTCATAGGGATGCACAGGATACGGACATGTGGCACTCTTCCTCAGAGCAAACTTCGACTTCTATCGACAAAGCTCAGAGTGTAGTTTAATTCCTCGTCAAATGTGATGCGCTATTATTTCTTATATGCTAAATTGAGTTTTAACCTTATTTCAGAGGAAATGAGGATACAAAACTGATGAGAAGTGAGAATCTTACTCATCACTCGATATCACTTTATTATCCTTCGTGTGAAGCAGAAGAGTCAACTACTGTCTAGATGAGCTTCCAGCCTCTTCTCCTCAAGCAAAATTTTGAAGTATATGCGAAAATCCGCTACTGAGTTTGTACCTCCGCCGTTTTTGAAATCTCATAGCGCTGCTCGAGGGTCACTAAATTTGACGCCGGCATTACAAGGCATACCTTTTTTTCGCATGGATTCCTGAATATAAATGAAGCCTGGGCAATGCAGTTGGTTTCGGCTCGGTGTATAAAATAAGTGTACCCACCCACTCCCTGTGTACCCAACATACCCCCCCCCCCCCCATATGCCGATCTCAGACATGAGCACTCGTAGGCGTCCCCGCATATTCTTCCATATCGCTTATTTTCTCATATCCTAATATAAAAAACGTAAGAAGAATATGCGGGGACGCCAACGAGTGCCCATGTCTGAGATCGGCATATGGGGGGGGGGGGCATAGTTCCAAATTTGGGTTCCAAGTTTTTGGGTCCAACCAATCACAAGGCAGCTTGGCCAGGGTGGCTACAGGAGGAAAAACCGGGAAAAGTCGGGAATTCGTCGGGAAAACCGGATGAATGTTCCGTCTAGTCGGGGATTTCAGTTTCTCATCTTTGGATCAGATCAGGATTGGAGAACTGATAATCAGACCAAAGTTTTGGTTCTAGAATAATTGAGATGAAGATTTTCTCACGTAGGGGATAGTGGGTCGAATTTGGACGGGGGCAGAATTGGATAAGTGAGATAGCTAGGCCACGATAGATTCTAGGCTCCCCCCACGTGGATTCTTTTGTAATACCACCACAGACAACGGTTCTCATGGTGGTTAGATCTCCTGAAACGATACTGGGAGTACACGCTGATATAGGGCTGCTTTTCAAGGGTGTCGCGCGGTTTATTTCGAAAATGCAAGAGTTTACGCTGCTCCTGCGTGAGTGGACGGACTCCTCCGCCATTTGGGGATCAAGAATTACATCACAAAATAAAGATTTTGAGCCATTGTGGGTTGAAATTGGTTCAATAGGACACGAGTCATCGCAATTTTGCGAAAAAAGGGTCGGGGGCATTATTGGACAGATTGGACTGGGCGAATTTAGACAATGCTAAATCCCATCTAAAATTAGTTGACCGATCGCTTGTCCGTGTTTTTCGAGAAAAATTGCCCGTACCGAGGGGCGTATGCATTTGTGCGGATTTTTCGAAGCGCCGGTTGCGGGTGAGGGTGAGTATAATGATTGAAAATGGGTGAAAAAGTGAAGTTACGATGTCCAATGGCCGTCTTAAGAGTCAGGTTACAGGCCAGAAGTCGCTTTCAACGTGCTATATTGCTCGATTATCGCATTTTCACTGTTGCATTCGCTGATACTGGGTTGATTTTCGCTTATCATTCGGATTGTTCACTTGGGGCGAGTAAAAGTACATCAAATTTGGAGAAAAACGAATGGAAGTCGACTGTTAGACGCTGCGAGTCTATTGCCGATTGTTGAAGACGATAATGCATCAATAAAGCGCCTATTTAATGATGTCAAAAAATGATATAAAAATGGCCCGCTTGTTGGGGCTATGGAAAGATGTAAAGGTCGCGGGTGGGGTTCCCTCTTGATTTTGGATTATTACCACGTGTTTCGGTCAGTAAAAGTGACTTGAATATGTGGAGAATATTGCCGTATACCTTAATTTTAAAAGGCTGTCCAAATTTGCCCCCAAAACTCGTCAGAAGTGCTCCCAAGCGCGGGGCGAATTTGGACAGGTCTCTTTTTTCAAACTTCGAGAATACCAAGTGTGAACGCTGAGACCTAAGAGTCTGGGAATTTCTTTCAAATCCATTCAATAGTTACTTCCCACAGTGCGCGTAGCCACGAGTATCGTCAGATAGCCCCACTGCAATATCCGTCCAATTTTGCCCCACTATCCCCTAGATGTTTAACAAGGAGCACACCAACCTTGTGGGTCCTGGATCTTGATGAAAATTTGGGAATCTTCTTGTTTTGGTGAGAAATAAAGGTACCTAGATGGGTTTTGTCTAATGGGCCTCCTATCCCGAAATATAGCTATGGAGATTAGCATTGTCCATTTAGGCCCATGTTAAAATTACACATATATAAATTTTGAAATTTGAAGTGATCCCGGCGTAATATTAGTAATTCTTTGGAAGAATCTTTAATATCGCGCTGGGGTCACTCCAAAATTCAAAACTGACAGTCTTATCGTGTTCCTCGTGAAATTCTACGTCGAAATAGTGTATTTCAATATTTTTCATGGTCCAAGAGGGGCCGTGAGGAATCACATTGATCCCAAAGGCACGGAGGGTGGGACGGGCGAAATTTTCAGTATAGGGTTTTCAACGTTAAAATGGACGTTCTAGCGGCAAAGCAGGATACGTCGCACAGGGCGCGGCAAACGTTTTTCCTCATTTTTCCATATCAAAGATCGAAAGTTTACGATGGTATCGTGGAAAATCGAAAGTTGGGAAATAAAGAACACCCTAATATAGATATACTGACAATGCTAACCTCCATAGCTGTATCGTGGGATAGGAGGCCCATCGGACAATTCCCGTCTGGGTAACTTCATTTCTCACCGAAACAAGAAGATTCCCAAAGTTTTGTCAAGATCCAGGACCCGCAAGCTTGGTGCTCCCCTCGTAAGTATTAGAACCGAATCCGCAGCCAGATAGGCTCCTACACGTCAAAATTTTTTTCAATTCCGAGAAGCAATTTGCTAATTTTGCTTTGATACCGTCTCGTTATAGTGTGCCAAAAACTGATTTCTTACGTACTCCGAGCTGCTGAAGTGGTTCTCAGGATAGAGTGCGTTCATAACGAGTGGCAAGCTTATTCGTCCAGTTGCTGATAGCAACTTGCTATCAGTAGAATTTGACTGATTCTGCGAACATCTTAGCTTTTTCACGAAATCTATCAGCCACGTATCAAGCTAGCAAAAACGCATTCTCTTAGCTTTGAGGAAAAATCAGTTTTTTGCGATTTTCAAAAATCTGACTCCTCTGGGGAAAACAGCCTGTGGACTCGGTTTTTAATGCGTCGCAAAATCCGAGGAACTTATATTTTGATGAATGTACATTTGACTTCAAGGGATATTTTTGAACACGTCGAGACAGATGCATCCAGAATGCTTGGATATCATGAGTTAATCTTTTTTAATCATTATTCAAGAACTTTTTGCGTCCGTCTCGACTTATTCGGGAAAAATTCTTTGTATTCGAGTGTGGTCATACCATTCCGACCCCCAAATTTGAATGATCAGGGCTATTGTTTCGGACTGTGTTCATGAAACGCATTTCAAAATTATGAATTCTTTAGTTTTCGCCGGTACGTGTTAGTTTTGGCAAGTATTTGTAAGATGAACCTAGAATAAATAATTTCCATATACTCTTCTTTCCAATGACGAACGTTCGAGTCCATCTCGAAGTGTTGTTCCCTTTTCCATATACATAACAAAATAGTCGGGAATTTTCGACAAAAATATGGAAACAAGTCGTGAATTTATCAGGAATTTTTCGAAGTCCCTTTTGAAGACACCTTGTTAGCGCATTCGATTCCTTGACTCGGGGCTTTTAAAATACGTTGTTCATAACAGTGACAAAACTCGAACGTTGGACCATTCTATGACCAAAATGCGGAGATTGTTCGCATGACATGGAGACGAAATATGCTGCGAAAAGCCATTTTTGGAATGCTTTCTCATTCCCTGCTGATGATCCAGAAACTTGAAAATCATGGAAACCTTCCTCTGTTATTCTCATCTACTCAACAACCCTTCGGCTTCTCTATATCCATATTCATTATCAAAATACACCGCTGATCTATGAAATATGAATTTTCAATCACAAAGTTGAAGGTTCAGCATCCATCAAAAATATTTTTTAAATCATTCCTATCCAGTTATTCTCCATCTACCACTTGCAAGAGCTGTATTTCACACTTGATGTTATAAATCATCTTTTGAGTTGAATATTTCCTGGGGTCAGAATGAACTGAGGAATACCGCTTGAAATTGAGCGAGCACGTTGCAAAAGGGGTCTGAAGGATATATCAAAATTTTAGAGAGATCAGCGGAAGAGTTCGCAAAGGAGGATGCACGCTTTGTATGGGAAAATGGTCCATGAGCGGTAACCTCTAATTCTTTTTGCATCGTGTAGAGCGGGCCGCTGGCAATAACGAGGGCTTGTTTTGGGATGTATCACTACTGGGGAACTTTTTGAAACCAGGAAGATGCTTAGGGGGTAGCTTTTTTCACAGAACGGACCTAGCTGATGCAAAAACGTCGAAACTGAACAAATGCACGACCCAATCATAACGAATGAGGGCTCGATCGATTCGTTTTGATGAGGAGCTTCGTGTGCAGATGGATTGATACCAGCGCAATGGAAGTCATGGACGTGGAGAGTGTTTGTATCGATTTTGGAAAAAAACAACCCCTAAGATTCCAGACCTATTCATCGGTAGAACTCAGACTTGCACGATGGGATCTGGATTTTCTTAGTTGCATTTTGTAGATATGATCCGGCCACGAGGTTATGACCTACTCGGAGACCAGCGCTGGTCTTGGAGGGGGACAGATGGCCGGAAAACCATCCCCAGTAGTAATGTACGAGTTTAGTCAGACACAGACGAACCAAAGGATGATGGGTGGGATCCTGAGAGTTTGCACGACGCGATTGCGACGGGGGCGTGCTCATTTTGTAGCTCGACAACAGTAGCAAGTATATATAACCTGAGAATATCAGCGCTGATTTGCCAACGAGAGGTGGATCTCGGAATGTGAGTGACCTTGCAAAACCACCCCTATTGATATTTCGACATTTTCCCAGATATACAACGAATGCACGATTGGATTTCGGATTTTATGGGACCAGTTTGTAGGGATCGATGAGGGGCAGCCTATGGACCAGGCGGGATATCAGCGCAGGAAGCAGATTCAGCGGGAGGAGAGGAATACGCCTCTCAGTAGTAACAGACGAGATGGGTCAGACATCCGACCTGGGGAGCGTATTTAAGATTACGAGAGTTTGCACGATGCGATTGAGACGGGCGAGGGGTCATTTTGATGCTCGGTAACTGTAGCAAGTGTGGGTATTCTCGGAATATCAGCGCTGTGTCACCGAGATGATGTATCTCTCAGGATGTATGTGATAGCGGAACAACCCCTATTCAGATTTCGGCATTTCCCTCGTATTGAACAAATGCACGATCGTATCTCGGACTTCATGGGGCCAGTTCAAAATACCGATGAGGCGGAGCCTATGGACCAGGCGGGATATCAGCTCAGGAAAGAGATTTGGCGGGAGGGAGAAAATATGGCTCTCAGTAGTAACAGACGAGATGGGTCAGACATACGACCTGGGGAGAGTATTTGAGATGACGAGAGTTTGCACGATGCGATTGAGATGGGCAAGTGCTGGCTTTGAAGCTCAACAACTGTAGCAAGTGTGGGTATTCTCAGAAAATCATCACTGAGTTGCCAACGAGAGCTGCATCTCGCAATGTGAGTGACCTTGGAGAACCACCCCTACGAATGTTCCGATATTTTCCCAGATCTACAACGAATGCACGATTGGATTTCGGATTTTATGGGACCAGTTCTTGAAGATCGATGAGGCGGAGCCTATGGACCAGGCGGGATATCGGTGCAGAAAGGAGATTCGGCGAGGGGGGGGGGATATGGCTCCCAGTAGTAACAAACGAGATGGGTCAGACATACGATCTGGGGAGAGTATTTGAGATTTGGAGAGTTTGCACGATGCAATTGAGATGGGCAAGAGCTCATTTTGAAGCTCGACAGCCGTAGTAAGTGTGAGTATTCTCGGAATATCATCACTGAGTTGCCAACGAGAGCTGCATCTCGCAATGTGAGTGACCTTGAAAAACCACCCCTATTGATAATCCGACATTTTCCCAGATATACAACGAATGCACGATTGGATTCCAGATTTCATGGGACCAGTTTGTAGAGATCGATGAGGCGCAGCCTATGGACCAGGCGGGATATCAGCGAAGGAAGCATGTTGCATTCCTTGTATATCTGGGAATTATCGGAATATTAGTAGGAGTGATTTTGAAGGTCACTCACATTCCAAGATGCACCTCTCGTTGGCAACTCAGCGCTGTTATTCCGAAAATACCCACACTTGCTACAGTTGTCGAGCTTCAAAATGACTTCTCGCCCGTCTCAATCGCATCGTGCAAACTCTCGTCATCTGGAATACGCGCCCCAGGTCGTATGTCTGACCCATCTCGTCTGTTACTACTGGGAACAATATTTCCCCCCTCTAGCCGGACCTCCTGCCTGCGCTGATATCCTGCATGGTCCATAGGCTCCGCCTCATCGATATCTACAAACTAGTTGGACGAAATCCGAGATCTGATCGTGCATTCGTTGTATATCTGGGAAAGTATCGGAATATACGTAGGGGTGGTTTTCCAAGGTCACACACATTCCGAGATGCACCTCACGTTGGCAACCCAGCGCTGATATTCCGAGAATACCCACACTTGTTACTGTTGTCGAGCTTCAAAAAGAGCTCTTGCCCGTCTCAATCGCATCGTGCGAACTCTCGTAATCTGAAATACGATCCCCAGATCGTATGTCTGACCCATCTCGTCGGTTACTACTGAGAACCATATCTCCCCCCTGTCGCCGGATCTCCTGCCTGCGCTCATATCCCGCCTGGTCTATAGGCTCCGCCTCATCGATATCTACAAACTGGTACCATGGAATCCGAGATCTGATCGTGCATTCGTTGTATATCTGGGGAAATATCGGAATATTAGTAGGGGGTGGTTTCCCAAGGTCACTCACCTTCCGAGATGCAGCTCTCGTTTGCAGCTCAGTGCTGATATTCCGAGAATGCCCACATTTGCTACAGTTGTCGAGCTTCAAAATGACCTCTCGCCCGTCTCAATCGCATCGTGCAAACTCTCGTAATCTGAGATACGCTCCCCAGGTCGTATGTCTGACCCATCCCGTCGGTTACTCCTGGGAGCAGTATATTCTTCCTCACGCTGATTCTGCTTCCTGCGCTGATATCCCGCCTGGTCCATAGGCTCCGCCTCATCGGTATCTTTAAACTGGCCCCATGAAGTCCGAGATACGATCGTGCGTTCGTTCAATACGAAGGAAATGTCGAAATCTGAATAGGGGTTGTTCCGCTATCACATACATCCTGAGAGATACATCACCTCGGTGACACAGCGCTGATATTCCGAGAATACCCACACTTGCTACAGTTACCGAGCATCAAAATGACCCCTCGCCCGTCTCAATCGCATCGTGCAAACTCTCGTAATCTTAAATACGCTCCCCAGGTCAAATGTCTGACCCATCTCGTCTGTTACTACTGAGAGGCGTATTTCTCTCCTCCCGCTGAATCTGCTCCCTGCGCTGATATCCCGCCTGGTCCATAGGCTGCGCCTCGTCGATCTCTACAAACTGGTCCCATAAAATCCGAAATTCAATCGTGCATTCGTTGTATACCTGGGAAAATGTCGGATTATTAGTAGGAGTGGTTTTTCAAGGTCACTCACATTGCGAGATGCAGCTCTCGTTGGCAACTCAACGCTGATATTCCGAGGATGCCCACATTTGCTACAGTTGTCGAGCTTCAAAGTGAGCTCTCGCCCATCTCAATCGCATCGTGCAAACTCTCGTAATCTCAATTATCCTCCCCAGGTCGTATGTCTGACCCATCTCGTCTGTTACTACTGAGAGTCATATTTCCCCCCCCCCCCCCCCGCCGAATCTCTTCCCTGCGCTGATATCTCGCCTAGTCGATAGGCTCCGCCTCATCAATATCTACAAACTGGCCCCATGAAGTCCGAGATACAATCGTGCATTCGTTCAATACGAGGGAAATGTTGAAATCTGAATAGGGGTTGTTCCGCTATCACATACATCCTGAGAGATACATCACCTCGGTGACTTAGCACTGATATTCCGAGAATAACCACACTTGCTACAGTTATCGAGCTTCAAAATGACCCCTCGCCCGTCTCAATCGCATCGTGCAAACTCTCGTAATCCTAAATACGCTCCCCAGGTCGTATATCTGACCCATCTCGCCTGTCACTACTGGGAGCCATATTCCCCTCCTCCCGCTGAATCTGCTCCCTGCGCTGATATCTTGCCTGGTCCATAGGCCGTCTCATCGATATCTACAAACTGGTCCCGTAAAATCCGAGATCCGATCATTGTATATCTGGGAAAATGTCGAAATATCAATAGGGGTGGTTTTGCAAGGTCACTCACATTCCGAGATCCACCTCTCTTCGGCAACTCAGCGCTGATATTCCCAGATATATATACTTGCTACTGTTGTGGAGCTACAAAGTGAGCACGCCCCCGGCGCAATCGCGTCGTGCAAACTCTCGGGATCCCACCTATCATCCCTTGGTTCATCTGTGTCTGACTAAACTCATATATCACTACTGGGAATAGTTTCCCGGCCATCTGTCCCCCTCAAAGACCAGCGCTGGTCTCCGAGTAGGTCGTAACCTCGTGGCCGGATCATATCTACAAAATGCAACCAAGAAAATTGAGATCCCATCGTGCAAGTCTGAGTTCTACCGATGAATAGGTCTGGAATCTTAGGGGTTGTTTCCCTCCAAAATCAATACAAACACTCTCCACGTCCATGACTTCCATTGTGCTGGTATCAATCCATCTGCACACGAAGCTCCTCATCAAGACGAATCGATCGAGCCCTCATTCGTTATGATTGGGTCGTGCATTTGTTCAGTTTCGACGTTTTTGCATCAGCTAGGTCCGTTCTGCGAAAAAACTACCTCCTAAGCATTTTTCTGGTTTTAAAAAGTTCCCCAGTAGTGACACCTCCCAAAACAAGCCCTCGTTATTGCCAGCGGCCCGCTCTACACGATGCAAAAAAAATTAGAGGTTACCGCTCATGGGCCATTTTCCCTTACTAAGTGTGCATCCTCCTTTTGAGTGACATAGAAATATGGATGAAAATTAGTTTTTTGCAAAATAAGAATGTTAATCAAAATTCCGTAACGACTAATATCTTCAGAATGATGAAAAACTACGCGGAAACAATGTTGGTAGGTTTATGTTGCGAAGAGTGGACGCTAGAGCTTTTGGCGAAACTTACTTCGAGAATTTTGATCAATTGTTGATATTTGGGATCATGTTCAAGAGAAAAGTCCCAATAAGTGGAGCTGAAAATTGACTGAGTGCATCGCTATATGTATGATTAGGAGCCATCCTTGAGAAATTCATACAGATTATCGGAAACGTTTCCAAGATCTGGAGAAAGAATGGCGAATTAGATATGAGTAAAAATCCAAATTCAAGTGAAAAAAGTTCCTAGATTCATAATAAATCGGTGGTTATGGCTCAAGAAAGACTGGGCTCATTGCACAAGGTCGTTGAACAATTAGTTCAGAAAGATCGATGGAAGTGTCTACGAGTTTTTGAGTGACATAGAAAGGGAAATGAAGAAATTTTTTTGGCAAGAATGAAAGTGACAATCAAAATCCCGTATTAACCAATCTGTTTAGAATAATCGAGAAATACTTAGGAAAGAATATTTGAGAACTCATATTGAGAGTCTCGGATACCAGAACGTTTGGATCAACGTGGTCTGGAAATCGGGTTGAATTTTAGGTAATCAATGTGACGTGGAAGAGTCAATATAAGTTGGTCCAGTCTGCTACGTTGAATAAAGTCTGATTACTCAGTCAAACTCCACGTTGAAGTAGGAGTATTTTGATTCTGAGCTCTTGAGCATCCTCTACGTGAATCTTCAAGGAGAAATTCCGCACTTTACTACTTTTCAAACACTACAGCGTGTGAACCAGGCTGATTGAGTAGCTACTTCCCGACTGAAACCCTCAAATACGCATACGTGGACTGCAATCTAAAAAATATAATCGATTAAGATCGTAGCACTCCAAATGTAACATATTTGGTGGGATCGGTCGACCCAAACCAATTATGATTCGTGAATACTAGCGAATATCTTCACCAACACTTAGACATAATTCCTAATTGACAATTCGGGAAAAAACATGGAGTTACACCGTTCTGGCCTCCATAATAGGCATCTTGCATTTTTTTTTGACCCCCCGAAAAATAGGTTTGGCAAATTTGAGCAAATCGAGATGAGTAAGGTGCAATTAGGAAGAAATTCCCAAAAACTGTATACAACTTGCGCAAATTGTTTGAAAGTCAGATGATTGTGTCACACGGCGCAAGTCATCCTACTGTCAAACAATTTGCGCAAGACAAAGAAAATCTTCGGGATTTTTCCCCGAATTCCACAATACTTGTCTCGATTTGCTCGAATTTGCCAAACCTTTTCCTGGAGGGATCAAAGAAATTACAAGACGTCATACAATAGCGACAGTCGACTACTTTGTCGGAGTGACGTCACAGAGCGCAAGTCATCAGACTTTCAAACAATTTGCGCGAGATGAAAAAGATTTTTGGGGATTTTTTTTCCAATTGCACCCTATCTATCTCGACTTGCTCGAATTTGCCAAACCTTTCTTCAAAAAAATGCAAGATGCCTATTTTTTGCACGCTAGAAACGGTATGAGTCCACAGTGTTTCGATGTTTTGTGATGCAAAATGGTTCAAATCGACTATTTTTTGATATTTTACGATCCAAGATCGTGGAAGGCGACTCGTTTCTTCACCTTCCCCGGTCCAGAAAGGTGCAAGTTCACATTGGAAAGAAATGATGGACTTATACCGTAAAAAATTCGAAAAAATTTGGTAATCAGAACGGTATAAGTCTCCATTTTTTATTGCAAAACAACTGATGAAAAAATGTAGTCAATTGAAAATCATTACGTCTCATGCAAAAACTGATAAATGAAGCATAATCACTAAAAATAACAATCCGAATTTTCTATTGCAAGGAAACTTTGAAGCTCATTAGCCAGGGATACTAAAAATGGACTCACACCGTTGGGGTCGGGAGCCGTCCATAAGTCGTATTTATGTCCGCGCAACTACAAGTAAACTGTAAAGCTCTTTCACCAGTCCAAACCACTATTGCTGGCTCAAATCTACGTGATGAAGGCGTTTTGAGTGGTTGAAAAGAATCTTCTCGCACAGCCTTTCGAGATAATCATATGGGGGAATGTTGTGTATAACCCGTTTTTTGTGTCTGTGCCATGCAGAAGATCTTTGGATTTTGGTCATAAAATGGTCCTGCGTTCGAGGTTTGTCACTATGAATGAGGTACCGTCAAATTGGGTAATTTTGGTACGATTTCATTACTTTCTATTTTGTTTGGCTAGGCATTTCAACATACAATGACAAAACACACCTCCTATTGGTAGTCAATCGAAAGCTTACAGTCTCAGGTTTTGATTGACGAGCTACAAAGTTCAATGTGATGTGTCGGACCAGGAGCTGTTAGCAATTTTTTAAGTGTACCAAAGTTAGACCCTGATGGAGGAACTTTGGTACACTTGCGAAATATTCCAATTTCACCCACCACCATGCCAGTGAATCAATTTTAATCGTTCAGAAGTCTTATTCTAAGGTTTTTGTAACATTTTTAAACTTCATTGACCATCACTCGACTCAAGATGAGTTATAAATGAACTATCATACAGAGGTATTCTGGAGCAGCCTCATCTTAATGTTTCTTACGTAGAGTCGGGTAACTTTGGTACACTATACTTTGTTTTTTCTGGTTTTTCATCCGTTGAGATTCGAAATGCTGTAAATACCCCAATGTAACGATGGTTTCTTTCATATTGTGATATATGTCATTGGAATGTAGCGTCATTCACTCACAGTTCGTTCTGAAACAGTTCTTGCCAGATACACTAACCGGACTAATCAGGTATCGCTGCTTCAGCCTTTTCGGAAAAAGCTTCAATAAACGAGTATAATCATCCACACGGTATCCACGATACCTCGACACGTTGTTTACGTTCTTATCAAGGAGGGAGAATTGGTTTTAGAGCGATAGAATTATTTACCTTTGCGAACGCAGCTCTGAAAGTCATTTTTCAGGTTCGTACCAAAGTCGCACCCACTGTACCAAAGTTACCCAATTTGACGGCATTAAGCCGTGAAACAAGGAATCGAATGGGCTAAATTTCGAGGCTGGGCGAATCGAATGGGCTAAACTGCGAAACTAAATTGAGATTGATTGGACCCAAAAAGTTTGGAACTGGTTTTATTCTCTGACCCCTCAGCTGTGCAAAAGCAAAAAGTGGGAAAACTTCTTTGAAATTTTCTAGGACACGCAGGAATCATCCCAGGGGGTTACATCTCGCTTGTTTTCTCATATTCTAATATAAAAAACGTAAGAAGAATATGCAGGGACGCCAACGAGTGCCCATGTCTGAGATCGGCATATGGGGGGGGGGGGGGTATGTTGGGTACATAGGGGCTGGGTGGGTACACTTATTTTATACACCGAGCCGAAACCAACTGCATTGCCCAGGCTCCATTTCGTCGCCCCCGAAGAAGAAAAACACTTTCTGGTTTACCGGTGAAGAGTAACACCTTCTGGATGCATTCATGAAAAGAAACACCATCCGTATCCCAGGACGAAGATTAACACGTATTTTTAACCAGCGACGAAAAATAACGCTCGGCTGTTGCTTCCGACGAATAGTAACACCCGCTCGTAACTACCGGCGAAGATGAACACGTTGCCCGTAGTAGCGACGAAAAGTAACATTTGCCGAGAGCCCGGACGAAAAAGAACACCTACCGTAAGCCCGGACGAAAAAAAACACCTGCCGTATGCCCCGACGAAGAAAAGCACCTGCTGTATGCCCCGACGAAAAAAAACACCTGCTGTATGCCCCGACGAAGAAAAACACCTGCCGTATGCCTCGACGAAAAAAAAACACCTGCCGTATGCCCCGACGAAGAAAAACACCTGCCGTATGCCCCGACGAAGAAAAACACCTGCTGTATGCCCCGACGAAAAAAAACACCTGCTGTATGCCCGGACGAAAAAAAACACCTGGGGGCCATTAAAAAACCATATGGTCAGCAAGGGGTGGGTGGGGGGTCGTCCAAAACACCATATTAAACCAGATGAAGTGGGTAGGTGGTCAAGCCCAAAGCCATATGGTCAGAGCCCACCGAGAAATCTCAGTTTTCCGTCCGAATGGAACAAACAAAAGGTGAAGGTAGAAATAGATTTGATGACACCGTATCATAAATTCAGTTGAAATAAATTACGGTACATTCGATCCTATAGGAAGTCTACATTCATCCTCTGGAAACTGCTCAATTTTCGGAGAGAAAAATTTCCGAGGATCATATGGCATTTGAGGGGGTGGGTGGGTGGTTGAATGGAATGCCATATGAAACCATATGTGGGTGGGTGGGTGGTGGAAATTGGCCCAAAACGAGGCCATATGATTTGTGCACCATCCCATATATGAGTTGAAGCGCCTCCTGACAGTATAAAGAACCCCCAGATGTTTTCTTTGCCGAACGATAATGAGAGGTGTTTTTCTTCGTCCGGGCATACAGTAGGTGTTTTTTTTCGTCGGGGCATACAGCAGGTGTTTTTTTTCGTCGGGGCATACAGCAGGTGTTTTTCTTCGTCGGGGCATACAGCAGGTGTTTTTTTTCGTCGGGGCATACAGCAGGTGTTTTTTTTCGTCGGGGCATACAGCAGGTGTTTTTTTCGTCGGGGCATACAGCAGGTGTTTTTCTTCGTCGGGGCATACGGCAGGTGTTTTTTTTCGTCCGGGCATACGGCAGGTGTTCTTTTTCGTCCGGGCTTACGAGAGGTGTTTTTCTTCGTCCGGGCATCCGGCAAACGTTACTTTTCGACGGTGATCACGACCAAGTGTTATTTTTCGAGGCGGGTACGAGAGAAGTGCTACTCTTCGACGCTTGATACATATCGTGTTACTTTTCGTCGGTGACTAACACGCAAGTGTTAGTCTTCGTCGCGTGATAGTATGCAAGTGTTTTTCTTCTTCGGGGGCGACGATTTATATTCAGGAATCCATGCGGAAAAAAGGTATGCCTTGTAATGCCGGCGTTAAATTCAGTGACCCTCGAGCAGCGCTATGAGATTTTAAAAACGGCGAAAGTACAAACTCAATAGCAAATTTTTGCATATACTCTAAAATTTTGCTTGAGGAGAAGAGGCTGGAAGCTCATCTAGACAGTAGTTGACTCTTCCGCTCCACACGAAGAAAAATAAAGTGATGTCGAGTGATGAGTAAGATTCTCACTTCTCATTTGTTTTGTATCCTCATTTCCTCTAAAATATGTTAAAAACTCAATTTAGCATATAAGAAATAATAGCGCATCACATTTGACGAGGAATTAAACTACACTCTGAGCTTTGTCGATAGAAGACGAAGTTTGTTCTGAGAAAGAGTGCCACATGTACGTATTCTGAGCATCCCTATGACACATCTCAGATGGCGCAGTTGGCTAAGTGTTGTGTCTACAAACTCGAAGGTCGCAGGTTCAAATCCCCGTAAGTTCAAAATTTTATATCTCAAATTACGTTTTCTCTCGATGTAGCTACGACGCTTGGCCCATCTAAATCCAAAGACATTGACTCTCGATGTCGAATATGGAAAAAAAGAAATTAATTTTTTTTGATATACTGTGCGTAAAAATCCATTTTGGTGTGGGTGTGCGGTGCGCAAGGTTGATCATGATTCCATCAACGTTCAGATTTTAGTGCGTAAAAGTGAAACTGTGCGTGGAAGTAATTTTGCGCACAGTTCTACAGTGCGCAAAGTTCTCGAAATCGTGCGCAAAGTAAAATCTGTGCGTAAAAAAACATTAATCAACCGTTCTCCAATTCCAATTTTTACGGAAAAAAAGGCTGATCACACAGCAGCAAACGATGATTCCGGAAATTTCTAATTCCTCCGGCCCCTTTGTGAATTAGTACCTCTGGAGTTGAAGTCAAAGATGTTGCAGTTCAAGATCAAATTATTGGCATGCGGTTACTTTGCAACCCGGCTGTTGAGAATGATTAAGTGGCTGATCACCTCCTAATCTATACTATGAGTACATTTTTGTCCCCAACTTGAGCGAATTCTCTTTGGATTTGTGATAACTGAATTATTGTCGCATACAAGTTAGAAATTTAACAAGATTGCGAGAATTCGCCGTTGACTCCAAATGTAAAGAGTATTCAAGTAAGCATGAGGACAGATACTGTCCTCATCGGGGCTTGATCATCTACAAGATCACGAGTATACACGAAGATTCGTAGTAGGTCAGACGGCAATTCAATGAGAAATTGCAAGTTATAGGTAGTGAATAATCATGAACATGAGAGATGTTGGTCATCGGTAAAATATTGTGTATTAACGTAGTTTCTATATCGACAACAATTCCACTAAGTTTCCCATATAAGTTTCATCAAGGACATTTTTTAATGCAATCCTGTTCTTCATGTACCAATGCATTCAAGTGAACTTCTACGTTCTGATAGGAATCAGGATATTTGGGATGACATGAATCACGTGACGTCTCTGATTTTCTTCCCTGAATACATCAAATTGGAAGGGAAGTTGGGATGTTACACGGCGTTACTTTTCTTGCAACGAGATTACAATATTCGAGATGAATCCTAGCACCTTATTTTGGTTATGAGTTGGTTCAGGATATATCTTTTTTGATCCATCCTTCAGAATTTTTTTTCAAGGCGGGGCTTCGCCCCCTGCACCCCCACCTTTTCCCCCTTTCGCGCCCTCCACCAACTTCGGTGGTATGGACCGGACACCAACTTTCCGCACAGATATATCAAAAAGAATCGTAAGCAACTCGGGCGCAATTATACGCCCTCGTTCCCGAAATTTTCGTGCGTAAAAGTGAACTTTTTACGCGCATTTGTAACTTTGCGCACGGTAAACCGGGCGCAAGATTACTTTGCGCACAGCTCAAATTACTTTGCGCATTGCGCAAAAGTTACAGCTGTGCGCAAAGTTCACTTTTACGCACTCATTTCGGGAACTCGTGCGTAAAATTTCTTTGCGCCGTTGTTGCTTAATGTACTATTAAAAGATTACCTCAGAAATTTCACATGTGAAATTGGCCTGATAAATCAAGTGATTTATCAAGTGATATATCACTTGATATTTTTCGGCAGGGCGCGCCGGAAGTTTCTTCTGACTCAGTAAATTTTCGATTTAACTGCGCAAATTTTCTGATAATGTTCGCACGAAATGAATGTATTTCAAATATTCTACACTAAAATAGAGTGAAAGTTGTCATAGTAACGAGCGGTTACCATGGCAACGAGTCTCTCCTCATTGGCTCGGCGCAGCTCTACACTTAAGATGGGAGTAGTCACAAAATATCTAGAACTATTCAATACTTGATGACCTTGACATATACTTGGCTCTCAATAACAAGCATCACCGAAAAGAAAATTTGATGCACGTCTAGAGAGAAGATAAAAAAATCATGTGCAGCCGCTCAAATGTATAGTGTGCAGCCGCTGGAAGGTTTTTCAGACTTAGTAAATTTTCGATTCCATAATGATGTAGCAAGACAGTATACACGACATGAATATCAAAGCAGTTTAATAATAAGAATTGTTATAAGATCTTCATAATCATTGCTGTGTTTCAGGGAAAAAACGACTTTAACAGAGATTGATATTATCGGAACGAAATAGATTCATCATACGTTTCTTGATCTTTTGGTGGCCCTGAAAAGGGCCGATTGTTTCCTCTTCTCCTCTCTACGATCGATTCATATTTCGCTTTAGTGACAGAGATTCCTCTTTCGTGAAGTTCAACCTTCTCCGACAACGGAATTGACGTACGCCATACCAACTATCGCTGCTATCACTACTACTGCTTCTTGATCGCGGTCTCTTCTGGGCTCGACAAATCAATTCACATTCTTCTCCGGCAGGAGATACGGTGAATCAGCTCGATCGAGGTCTTTTTCGGGCTCTTTGAATTAATTTGTACTCTTCGTTGTCCGGAGACATGGTCGATGAGCGTGTGATGTATCCATCCTCACTCACGGGACGAGGTGAATTAGGTGGTGCTGGAGATACATCCTGTACATCCAGCTGGCGCTCCTGGCTATTCACAGACTCAGATGACTCGCAAATTCGAAGTTGGGAGAAGCTCTCACTTGACTCCTAAATTTCTTCTTCCATTTCTTTGACAAGTCTCTCGTTGTCCAGCTCCAAAATGTCTGCATTCATGGTGAAGCAAATGATTTGAATTGAAAAATGCATGCCTCTTTCATAAGATTGAGGGAGCGTTTCCATGGTGACGAAAAGTTACCATAGCAACGAACGTTGGGATTTCCTTGGCTCAGCCTGACCATAGCAACGTAGGTCACCATAGCAACCAGGATTACCATAGCAACGGTTGCTAGGTTGACAATAGTACTCATGTGATTGGGGCGATTCGGCTTCTCTAGGGTCTATATAAGAAATGTAAAATGTGATACAAGTTCATTGCTTTCCTATCATCACTGGACTCAAGATGGTTTGGACCAAGGCGATGGCGAGGAAATCGGACGAAAGGAGGCCAAGAGAAGCAGCCAGGACGGGAATCGTTGTGAGGTGTCCGCCGGGGGTGAATATACCTCATCGGTATGAACCTGGGGCTCTTGTTCAGCGAGTAATTGCGCGATATTCGTGAAATCCGGATTCTGTGATCCACAAACGCACCTTTCAACGTATTGTACGAGACATCGCTTGGGGAATAAAGTTGGGGATAAAATTTCAAAGCGCAGCAGTGATGGCTCTGCAGCAAATTAGTGAGGAATACCTCATTGAAATCTTCCATGACGCTGCAGCTTGCGCCAAGCATGCTTAGAGATATGAATGAAGATTGAAGACTTTGAGCTCAGTTTACGTCTGAGATCTCATCGACCTTGAATTTATAACGCAATCGGCCCTTTTTAGGGCCACAAAATTCAACCAAACGTATACAAATTCATACCGTCTGGTAGAAATAGCTCGTGTTATTCAAAAAATTTTTTTATTCGATCAGCCTCCCTTTAACATTAATCGAGCATCTATGAATCTTCGCAGAACTCAGATCCATACTTGCAACCAATCCTTCCGTGAGCTCCAGAATCTTTCTCCGAATGTATATCAGTTCATTTCGTCTTCGATTGGGAGAAGTTGAAAAAAAGGAATATCTTCAAATTCCTTACAATATATTCTTTACCAAATCAGCATCCCTCTTGAGAAGTATGAATACTTCAATCAAGTCCTTCAAATACTCTTGTCGGGAGTTACCTTGGTAACCAGTCACCTTGGTAACGAGTCACCTTGGAAACCGACTATCGCAGCAAGTTGCGTTGCCAACGATGAACAAAAGCCTATAAATGAACGAAGTTCTCAAACTATTCCATTATTTCATCATGGGCAACCCCTCAAGCAGCAGCAAACGGCTTGGAGCACCTCTGAAGTGGAAGAGGAGTACATCTACCAAACAATCTTTGAACCATGCATTGTGAGGAAGAGCATCGATCAACCGAAGAAACTAACTGTCTCTAAGCCTTGCAACAAGGATCTCTGTGGACCCATTTCGACAGAGATTAAGGAAGCTGTCAGAACTCTTGCGAGAATACCAAAGAGACGTCGAGGCATGAGTGAGAGATGCAAGAGGACGAGGATCCGGCGATTGATCAGGACACCCAAACCAATTCATGTTGGAACTAAGCGTACAGATCTGCGCCCACCGAATACCTCCGCACTCTTACAAGCTCTCAACTCTCTCAACCTGGATAGTTGCGACTCGGCTATCGAATACGAACCATGGATTCGTCGCCCAACTCGACCTCAGCGTGTACCAACAGGAGACCCGCCGCATGTAAGAAGGAGAAAAGGAATAAGTTTTTAACTTTTCCTTGAGAAGAAAATATGAGAAATAATCGGCCCTTTTCAGGGCCACCAAAAGATTCAACGAATGAACTGCTATCTTATTACTTGAGATTTACTTTAATGCAACGAGTGAAGAAGCTCAACATCCCCCCTTCTGCTCCCCAATGCTCCGAGAATTACTTATAAAAAGCGCATCATCTCATGAATGAAGCATTCGTAGCCGCACCATGGAGGAGCAACGAGACCACAACTCCTCAGAGTATGAAGAAGATATTGTTGTCGATCCGGACCTCGCTCTAACTCTGTTCCTATCAGAGGCAGAAGAATGTTGTGGGCAACTTCCAAATCCACACGATATGGACGATTCAGTCCTGGATGAAATCCTGAGTTGGGTTCTCGGGTGTGAAGGACAAAAACCGAATCGATAGAAGACCGAGACTTTGGTGATCACAGTCGTAAAGAAGAATATTGAAATCCAATATCCAGCAACACAAGATGGGGGAGATTCTAAGCCTGATATGAGAAACTGAAGGAAAAGAATGCAAACAAACGGCCCTTTCTAGGGCCATCAAAAAAAATATCCGACGTTAGAATATACTTCTTTGCCAGAGCGTAAATTTTTCTTGATGGAATATTTATCGAGACTTTCATCCTTTGTGTATCACAATCTTTGGTGGAGGAATTTTCATCGCATGACTGCGACCATAGAGAGTAGTTTGTTCAACGTTTCATTTTTTTTGGCACTGAAAAGGGCCGATTTTGTTTCAATGGGTGAGGTATGGAATTCATTTTCATTTCTAACTATACATTGTATTCAAAACTTCATCTTTCATCTCCTCACTCCTCTTTTCACTTTTTATTTAGATGTTTGAGTGCCCATTCTTTGATCACAGCTACGTTGACAGCAGCACAGACTGGTTTTGGACAAAGTTGATGATGAGTGCAAAAGACTGGTGATGTGTGAGTGAGCTTTTTTAGTGCGGGACAGTTGCGATCTTCTATGTTCTCCACATCGTCCACATATCGCTCCAGCCATTTCTTCTTCTCAAGTCCCTTGACGTAGATGACCTTGGCATCGCCGAGTCGGCACCGCAACAGTCGTTCAAATTCTTCATAGGCTATATCTCCTTCGTACCAAGGAATTCCGTGTTAATTCATTCCAAGCCGATGATTTTCACTCTGATTCTTTGGAAGCAATTTGTCAAAGTCGTAAGGTGGTCTGAGGATGTAGACTGATGGTATGGCGTCTTCTTCGATCCGTGTGACTGCAATTTCTTTGAAGATGGATTCGTTCAGGCAAGTTTCGAAGCCTTGCACGTCAACTGTGAACTCCATTGTGCGAAAATGTTTGTTTCCGCAACTGCTCTTCTATGCTTGATACTCGAGCCATCTTGAGAAGAAGAATGATTCTTTTAGAGTACGAACGCTTCTTATATACTTCCACTCAGAGCCCCCCCCCCCCCCCGAGTTGGACGACTAATCAGAGATCACCGCTGACTCGAGCCGCCGCAACTAACCCCCCCCCCCCCCTCACACCTGAAAGAATAAATACGACCAATGTTGTCCTGGAATTTCATTATTGAACCTCATCTCTTGTGAGCAAGTTGTACTAGGGGGATCGCTGCTATAATGGACCGTGACAAAGTTTTCAGTGGTGAAACTTTCAAACTTGATGACTATGCAGATGCTGTTTCGAGGCTCTACAAGGCACTTGGATATATTTCAAGAGGAGAAGCTGATCTAGAAGACATATCAAGATGGATTGATCTGACATTCTCCGCCACACAAGCACTCACTGGTCTTTCAACATCAAGAACATTGGAACTCCACGAGAAAAAAAGCTGTTGCTCATATTTGGGCCATCTGAAGAGTATTGGTCGAATACTCAATGAATCTTCGAAGAGAAGTGGTATCCTTGAGCAACCAGCGCCAGAAAAGAAAGTCACCTGGGATACCATTGATACGGCTTTCGAGTCTCGATTGGAGACTGCAGTAATCACAAATCTCAATCACCTCGACATTCAGACTTTCATGCAGGACGCTTCAAAAATTTTTGGACAACAAGTTAGTCAGTTGCTTGAGGCTGATGAATGTTTGGAAATCAATGCAATTCTCGCCGCTGAATTCATCATCGTGAAAGATGACGAAGAACTGATTGACATAAAATATTTGAACACGAAGAATGCAGAAGTCTATTACACAGATTCTCTACCAGAGTTTTTCAAGGAACATTTTAGTGAGCCTATAGCTGAGGAGATGGGAGAATTTGCAGAGCGAGAATCTGGCTGTTCTCTGCGTTCAATTATCAACTTAACTTTGAACATTGATAAATTTAACCCTATGAGAGGCAGCTCGTTCGTCGAGTTACCAACAACAATCAAGAAACGTCGTGCTTGTGTCAATGTGCAGAATAAAGACAACCAGTGTTTCAAATGGGCTGTGCTCCCCGCTTCGCACCCCACAGAAGAGAATCCAAATCGAGTCAGTAAGTACATGACGTTTGCGGATGAGCTCAATTTTGAAGGTATCCAGTTTCCCGTGCTGCCGAAACAAATTCTGAAATTCGAGAAACAGAACAATATCTCAGTGAACCTTCTCATTTTGAAGAAATATGGAGACAAATATGAAGTGGGTACGTGTCAAATAACCAAGCTGAAGCGAGATGTTCATGTGAACTTGCTCCTTGTCCAGAGCCGCTACGATGATGGAAATGGCGAAGATGCCGAGGATGACTACGATGTGCCACCAACAATGCATTATGTATGGATCAAGGATCTGTCGCGGCTGGTGGGGTCGGGTTTGACCAAGAGAGCTCACGAAGTCTTCATCTGCGATCGATGCCTACATTTTTTCAGAGACCAAGATAAATAAGATGAGCATGAGATTGATTGTGCAGCAGTAAACAAGTGCAGAATCGAACTACCACCAAAAGAGAAGAGTGTGGTCTCTTTCACTAATTACAAATACAGTGAAAAGATGCCGTTTGTCACTTATTTCGACTTTGAGTGTTTGTTAAAGCCTGTTGAAAATGAGAAAAGGGCATATCAACGTCACGAGCCTTTCAGTGTTGGGCTATACATTAAATGCAGTTCCGACGATTCAAAATCTGGCTACAGGTCCTATCGCCAAGAAAATGCAGACGCATAGAGTCCGGTCACATGGTTGATGGAACAGTTATACCATCTAGCTATGGAACTGAATGAACTCGTCAAGAATGAGAAGCAAGTACCTATGAAACCACTCACAGAAAGAGAGGAATGCCTCTTCCGAATTTCGAAGATCTGTCACATCTATAGAGAAGCGTTCTTACCGGAAGAGCAGCCAGTCAAGGACCATGACTACCTGACGGGGGTGTGAGTGAATGACATATCTTTTCCCATGTCCCATTCTTCATAAATTCTTTTTTTCTCCCAGATATCGCGGCCCTGCGCATTCAAATTGTAACTTGAACTACAAGGACTCGAGAACCATCGCGATTGGAGCTCATAACAACTCAGGATATGAAATTATGAAGATATAATTTTTCGGTCTTTGCGAGTTAAAGTCAGCAGACATTGCTGACGTTTTTGGCATCAACCGAGAATGGATTTTACTCCACTCTCGATCAATGCACCTTTAGAGCCTCGTATGGTTCCGAGGATGCATTTAAAGGATTTTGATGGAAAGGAATGAAAAGTAAAGATGAGAAATGAGGAACTTTATGGACAATTTGAATTCTACGCTGATATTATGCGTGTTTCGCCCTTCTTTCATTGCTCGGGCTTTTCAAAGTGGTGGAAAAGCAATGAAAGTTCACCACTGACACGCGGCTCAAGTGGCCGAATGTTCGATGGTTTGAACGCCCTTATATACGAAAGTTCATCTTCGTTAAGCGCTCGCGAGAAAGGTTATTTGAACCCGCTATTTCCATTTGATTCCTCAACATTTTTACTTTGGCAGCTCTTCGGCCGTCTGCCGGAGATATATGTAATTAATTTTGACACTCGATCGATATGATCGGATATCGTATTTATCACTCGCGGGAATTCCAAATTATGAAGATATAATCTTTCGATCTTTGCGAGTTAGAGTTAGCTGACATTGCTGACGTTTTTGGCATCAATCAAGAATAGATTTCACTCCACTCTCGATCAATGCACCTTTAGAGCCTCGTATGGTTCCGCGGATGCATCTAAAGGATTTTGATGGAAAGAAATGAAAAGTAAAGATGAGAAATGAGGAAATTTATGGAAAATTTGGATTCTACGCTGATATCATGCGTGTTTCGCCCTTCTTTCATCGCTCGGGCTTTTCAAAGTGGTGGAAGAGCAATGAAAGCTTACCACTGACACGCGGCTCAAGTGGCCGAATGTTCGATGGTTTGAACGCCCTTATATACGAGAGTTCATCTTCGTTAAGCGCTTGCGAGAAAGGTCATTCTAACCCGCTATTTCCAGAAGGCCGAAGAGCTGCCAAAGTAAAAATGTTGGGAAATCAAATGGAAATAGCGGGTTAAAATGACCTTTCTCGCAAGCGCTTAACGAAGATGAACTTCCGTATATAAGGGCGTTCAAATCATCGAACATTCGGCCACTTGAGCCGCGTGTCAGTGGTAAACTTTCATTGCTCTTCCACCACTTTGAAAAGCCCGAGCAATGAGAGAAGGGCGAAACACGCATAATATCAGCGTAGAATATAAATTTTTCATAAAGTTTCTCATTTTTCATCTTTACTTTTCATTCTTTTCCATCAAAATCCTTCAGATGCATCCTCGGAACCATACAAGGCTCTAAAGGTGCATTGATCGAGAGTGGAGTAAAATCCATTCTCGATTGATGCCAAAAACGTCAGTAATGTCTGCTGACTTTAACTCGCAAAGACCGAAAAATTATATCTTCATAATTTGAAATTCCCGCGAGTGATGAGTACGATATCGAATCATATCGATCGAGTGTCAAAATTAATTACATATAACTCTGAATATGATTCGCACCTATTCATCAAGGAGCTGGCTACATCGTTCCCCGGACGGGTGTCACTGATCTCTCTCTACACAGGAAAATACATCTCCTTTACGAAGTTCGTTGATGGGACCGAGATCAAGCTCAGATTCAT
The DNA here is from genome assembly GCA_029851415.1 of Eretmocerus hayati. Taxonomy (NCBI): domain Eukaryota; kingdom Metazoa; phylum Arthropoda; class Insecta; order Hymenoptera; family Aphelinidae; genus Eretmocerus; species Eretmocerus hayati. Next base: position 50,600,497 of record CM056744.1, read on the forward strand.
CGATACATCCAGATTCTTACCAGCATCTCTCGACAAATTAGCTTCCAGCATGGATGAGCTGCAAATAGTCGAGAGCACATTCCAAGCTGCTGAATTTTCGAGCAGACAAATCTCTCTTGTCAAGAAGGAGATTTTTCCATACAATTTTGTGAGCTCTTTTGAGTCTTCACTACAGGCTCATTTGCCGAGCGAAGAAGATTTTCACAGCCCATTGTATCAGAGTGAAATCAGCGACGAAGATTACAAGCAAGCTCAAGAAGTTTGGAGAGCATTTGACATCTCAGATCTTGGAGAATACTCTGATCTGTACTTGATGATTGATGTCTTATTGCTAGCAGATATCTTCGAAAATTTTCAAACAAACAGCATTGAATCGTTTGGTCTGGATCCTGCACACTATCACACTTTGCCTGGCTACAGTTGGGCCGCAATGCTCAAGTATACCCAAGTCAAATTGGAGCTGATAACCGACATCGACCAGCTCATGTTCATCCAACGTGGAATTCGTGGTGGTGTCAGTCAGTGTTCGAACCGATACTCGAAGGCTAACAATAAGTACATGGGTGCTGAATTCGACGAGACGCAGCCAGTGGAGTCCATTCATTTCCTTGACATAGTAAATCTCTATGGGTTTGCTATGCGAGAAAATTTACCAACTGGAGGATTTCTATGGGTAGAAGACTGCTCGCAGCCGAACTTCTTTGACGTTTCAGACGACTCGCCGATCGGTTACATCTTGGAGGTGGATTTGCAGTATCCCGAAGTGATTCACAATGAACACAAAGATCTTCCACTATGTCCGGAGAGCAGGGTACCTCCAGGTTCGAAACAGAAGAAACTTTTGACTACTCTATATGACAAGGAGAGGTATGTCATTCGTCATAGATCTCTCAAGCAAGCTCTACACCATGGACTGAAGCTAAAAAAAATTCACCGAGCTCTAAAATCCAATCAAAGTGCATGGTTGAGGGAATATATCGATCTGAACAGTGAAAAACGCAAGAATTCCAAATCCGAATTCGAAAAGATGCATTACAAGCTTTATAATAACAGTATATTCGGAAAGATGCAGGACCAGAGGGAAGAGATCGATGTAAAATTAGTTACCAAGTGGAATGGGAGGTATGGCGCAGAGGCTCTAATCTCTAAACCAAACTTCCACAGCTCTTCAATCTTCGGTGAGAATTTTGCAGCCATCCAGTTCTCCCGAACTGAGGTCAATATCTCAAAACCGACATACGTCGGCCTTGCCATTTTGGATATTTCGAAGACTAGACTGTGCCGCTTCGACTATGACTTCATGAAGCGTCAACTAGGTGACAATTGTAAGCTTCTCTACACCGACATAGGTCAGTATCATTTTCCTTTTTTCTATCTGTCGTGGAACTCTAGTCATGAGTAAAGACATTCGTCTATCCACAGATTCGCTCCTATACGAGATAGCAGACGCCAACATCTATGGAATAATGAAGGATAACTTGCACGAGTTTGATACGTCCGACTATCCCGAGGACAATCAGTTTGGCATGCCTCGAGTGAATAAAGAAGTCGTGGGGCTCATGTCAGACGAAACAAATGGAAACATCATCCAAGAATTTGCAGGCTTGCGCAGTAAGCTCTACAGCATCCGAGTCATGGAACAGAATCCTGTGAAAAAAGCCGAAGGAGTGAAATCGAATGTCGTCAAGGCCAATATTACTTTTCAAGATCATTTGAACTGCCTCTTCGACGGCACTTCCATCAGCCGTGAGCAACGCACCATTCGATTTCGTTTGCATGTGATCTACATCGAGCTTCAACACAAGGTCGCGCTCAGTGCGCATGACGACAAACGATGTTTGAAGAGTGGGGAGACCGACACTCTACCTTGGGGGCATCGAGATGCCTGCACCAATGGAGAAGAAGCTGCCAACGAGAGTGGGGCAGCGGCGTCGGCGGCTCAAGAGAACATGGTGAGGAATCAGCTAGGAAAGGCTATAAATTGCGGCGAGGATCGCATTGCATCAGACGACAAGCCAGCGAGCAAACGCACCAGACTTGACTCGTGACTCCAAGATATAAATCTATCATTGAGTGAGTATACCTTCTCGCATCCCCAACATTCACTTTTGATCTCCATCTGAGACGTAATATTTATTCCAGAAATGGATCTAGCTAATCTGAACCGCCTTGCTGCCAACGGAGGCTCTCTTCCAACTGTCAAACTTAATGAATTAGTACCGGGTAAAAGGTACAGAATCTCTGACATAAGAGAAATAAATACAAAATACGGATCCAGAGTGATTACTGATATCGATGAAACTACGCAAGGGTTCCTTCCAAAACGAATTGGTGAACTGATATGTAATGATGACAGTTTGTTCACAAATATGACACAATCAATCAGTAGGAATGAGTTGTACCTCAAATATCTTGGAGATTCTAACGTAGAATTTACGACGCAATAAACATTTTAAATTTCACTTCTGTGTATTTTCTTCGAGAAAAACCCCTTCACACATCCATTCCCTGAAGGAGAGGTCGAAACCAACTCAAACTTCAACTTTTTTCATTGAGAATTCGATGCAAACTGATTGAATATGAGTTGGGTGGCTGCACCTCACTGGTGAGAGCGATGGTTGGGGCTCTTATCTTCCAAAAATTTTTATAAATCACTCTCGTCAATCCAGCTGTTGTGAGTATCATCAAACCCTAGCCGTTTCACAAAGAGTTGATTGTCACGTCTTTTCAATACTTTTTCAACGAGGTGAATGTCTGGATGTAGAGATTTCGATATTTCTTCTTCATAAAATCCACCGACGATTGGTTTATCTTGATAGTCTTTCAAATAATACATGACTGGATTCGTTTCAATAATTTTTGTGATAGTATATACATCTGTTGACCAATTGGGTGGATATCCCTTATCCAACACCTCTTTGACCCAGCTTACACGAACTTGATCGCCTATCTTGAATTTTGGTTTCTTCCGATCGTACTGCACATCGATAGTTGAAAATTTCTTCTGGATCCGCTTTCCATTTTCACGTGTAACACTAACTGGCTCAATACCAATGCTACGATGTTTTCTCGAATTATACTCATCCAAGAGCTCAGGGAAAATCTTTAGCCATTTGTAGCTACCTCGTAAGCTGAACTTTTTCGACATTAGTTCCTTAATACTCCTATTGAATCTTCCCCAGATGGCGCAGTGAACAGTCGATTCGGTAGAGTATAAATTGATATTGTACCTCTTCATGAGACCTTGGGAATGAGAGTTATAAAACTCTTTGCCTTTATCGACTTGAATATTTCTTGGTACACGTCCTTTTCTCAAAATTGATTGCATTGCTGCAGTCACATCTTGCCCCGTTTTACTCTTAATGGGAACGGCCCATGCGAACTTTGAAAAATTATCAATCACAGTCAACATGTACTTGTGGTTTTTATTCCCTTTTGCAAACGGTATCATCTCGACCAAATCAGCTTGCCAAGTTTCATCTAAACCACGTATGATGATTTTTCGATGAGGATAATTACGCCTTGCCGGCTTGTGTATTTCATTTACAACATTCTCCATGTTGCTGAATTAATGATGCAGACTAGAATGAGTCATGTGTTGGTGGTGACTCCATATTTATTGACATAATCCTCAGGTAAATCCATGTCATATCTTATGGAGAAAATCACTCGATGAAACATGTCAAGCTCGTTTTCGATATCACCTCGATCCATGTCAACTCGATCACTTAGAATTTTCATATTATTATTAAGTTCATTCATTTTACTCTCTAGACTCGTCGTAATATTCTTCAGATGTTAAAGCAACGTGTATAAATTGACCGCGTCCAGGGGTCTCTCAGGAGATCTGAGATTACAAATTTGTTTATTCGCAACATCATATCGTCCATCTTCTGTTAACCTAAAACCGATTCCCGGAGGACGACGAGCGCCCTCACTCTTCCCAAGTTTACCTCCGAATACGTCGATGCTCATGCTGAGACTGATGGCTGCACTTCTCTTCACTCAATATATATACCTTGCTTCTTGCAATTCTTCGATTATAGGCTGTATTTCATTGTGATGACTCGTATTTCCTGCTGCTTGCTCTGCTACAATAAGCCGTAATCGATCCACTAATTCATTCGGGTCGTCCCAATAGACGTAATCAGAAGCCCTTCCAATTTTAGCAACCTTATATTGAGGCAAACCTTTTCCAACAGATTTGCTCTTCTTGGAGTTTGGATATAATGGAGCTATGATTGTAGTAAATTTAGTACTCTTTTGCTCTTGTATGCGCTCATCAGGACTATGTCTTTTCCTATGAGCACTCGATATATCAAGAATCTTTCGACAATTGGTCATATCGTTTATACTGATCAACTGCTGGCTCGGTGCTTTCTTAAAAAGAAGCTCGAGCAAACCAAATGTTTTTGGAAATCGATTGTTATTGATCATAAAATCATTATCAGTGAATTCTACATCGGCATTGCCAAGCATGATCCTCTGACCAACTTTCCTCACACCATATATTTCATCAAGTGGGTTCCCCTGGGCATTCTAGTTCAGTAGAGCTAAATATTTATCAGATGTTGGAGCTGGTGAGAAGAACGACTGCTCTTTGGTATCTACATTGCTATCGTCATCAGCAGTTTCGAATGAGATGTTGTTTCGTACAGAATCGTTAAAAATGTTGATTCATTCATCGTTGATTCATCCAGCCTCGATTGGTCGAGTCCTGGCGTGAAATTGAGTTTACGGGGTCTGATGTTCTCTCGAGGAGTGGGCTTATTTTGGCATTGCGATATCAGCTGTTGAAGGGGATCAACGATTGGCTTGAAAGTCTCCTTGAGATTACTTTCAACATGCGCTTTACCATGTTTCATTAAATTGTATTTTTTACGGTGGCATCCCTCGATTGAACGAGTTGATGTAAGATATCTGAATTTTTTTGGAAATCCATTGTGCATACACCTTGATAGTCGAATGTCAATTAATTTGTGTTAATCATTGGGCACCTATATTTATAACAAAATTGTCGAAGCCCTTTCTGTATCGACCTGTATTCAGCGGTCTATCTTTATCGGTCACTAGAATACCCAGGATCCATCGTTATTCCAGCAATGTGAGCATAGACTTTTGAACGCTTCGAACGTCATATCTGAATTGGCGTGATCATCATACAGGTGGCGACTATTCAGAAGATCCATACGATACGAAACAAGTAAATCAACATTGTCTCGTACTAGCTGTTTTGGCACACGCGCGTACGACTGTGCCAGATAAAAACTATCGACACTCTTGTGTCTACCTATACAAAAATAATTCCTTATGTGGTCTTGATTCTCGGTTGCTACGTCATCGAAGATCATGATACTGTTGGGTAATGCTTCATTAGGTGATACTAGGAACTCATGTTCACCAAACGGATGATATTGGATCCCATCGATTGACTCCAACAATTTTTTTGAGAACTGATACTTCGGTTGGTTCAATGATTTTGAATACACGTGAACATTGTCGAATTTCAACCCATCCGGATGTGTGATCAGAGCCAGCAGGGTATTTGTCTTACCGCAGTTTGATGGGCCACAGAAAACAGCGCGAATGCTGTCGGGTAGCAGCTCTCCATGTCTACTAACTCTCTTCTCTTCGCCAACATCAAAATTGACGACTGGCAACTTGAGGTCCTGCTCTGCAAAGTCCGTGTTCATCGGACGAGGGCAAGTTTCTGAATGGCTCGAAGGGTTTAAATAGCGCGCTTATATAGCCGCGGATCAGTCATGTTTCATCAGTCGAAGAGTGATGATCACTTACAAACGTCTTCCGCGAAAGCGTGAGATCGGACGTGGGCTAGTGAATAAGTTTCTCAATAAATTGCCTGTTGAGCTCCATATTCCAGGGTATCAATTCTGTGGGACTGGCACCAAACTCAGGAAGCGTATCGCTAGAGGTGATAAGGGGATTAATCCACTAGACGCCGCGTGCCACGAGCACGATATAGCTTACTCTCAGAATCGAGAGGATATAAGAGAGAGGAATATAGCTGATAAAATTCTCGCTGATAAAGCTTGGGCACGAGTTTCTGCCGAGGACGCTGGTATGGGCGAAAAAACTGCACCTTATTTCGTAACTAATGCTATGAAATTGGAGTTCAAGTTGGGTATGGGAATTGCTCCCAACAAAATCGTCAAAGCTGCTCTGAAATCAATCAAACCTAGTCGGAATTCTCGAGTTGTCATAAGATCAGCAGTCAAGGGTGCTCGGGGGGCTATAAAAGCGGCGGGAGGAAGAAAGAAGGTCAAGACGCCTCGAGTTCTACTAATACCAGAGAAAGTTGTTGGATTTTTACCATTCCTAGTTCCTTTGTCTGCTGGGTTGAGTGCAACGGGTGCTTTGGCTGGAGGTGCTGCCGGTGTGGTCAAGGCTATCAACGACGCCAAGTCTGCTCAAAAACAACTTGGAGGAAATTCGAGACATAATAAAGCCATGGAGGAAATTGCTCTTGGGAAGGGTCTTTACCTTAAACCATACAAAACTGGTTTGGGTCTGCATATCTCATCAAGATTAGTCAAGATCACAAAAAAGAAGAAGACGACTCGTCGTATTAAGAAGCGGAAAACAGTGCGGAGAAAGAAGACAAGAAAGGGGCAAAAAACATCTCGCTCCCGAACCGTGCGTTGACGAATCTTGATTTAGTGAAATATGCTCGAATGATGAAAATTCCACATTTCAGAGGCGTTTTCATGAGAGATACTTTGCCATCATCAGGTCCTCTTGAGAATGAGGCCTGCATATGCAATCTAGATTCGTCTTGGAATCCTGGTACTCATTGGGTTTGCTGGCGGAAGCAAGGTGATGATGTTTTCTATTTCGATAGTTTTGGAGATCTACAGCCGCCTGTGGAAGTACTACTCTACCTCGGAGTCGAGGAGGTGAAGTATAATCACACAAGGTTTCAGACTTATGATAGTTTCAACTGTGGGCAATTATGTCTCGACTTCTTAAGTGGGCGACCATATGAGGATGGTAGATTGTGAGTACTCAATCATTTCCAGTTCGACCGTCATGGAAAAATCATGGAAGAATAAGAAGAAGAATATTTGATTTGTCTCACTGGTACTTCATCAGTCCTTGGATCTCCTTCCTTCCCACCAATTGATGTGCGTGTATATCGTAAGCCTTTCAAGCTAGGTCTGTTAGCGTTTGAAACCTTCAATTCCATACCCAGCATCGATACGGGGTGTAATAGGTTATACGTTGGAGGATACACAATAGTCATACCAACTGATAGCTACGAGATAGAAGATATAGAAAAATATTCAGTTAAACAGCTTGCTCCCTTGGGTATCAAATTCAGTTTGAAGCCAAACAACAATACTCTTTGTAGTGAGATTGAGTGCAGCGAGAGTATAGATTTCACTCACAAAGATTCTATAGCTACACTCTTAGGATTTTCAAAACGTGTGCTCATTGCTGGACAAGTACACATCTCAGATTCACCTATACACATCCTCAAAGTCAATTCAATACGGATTAAGTGTAATCTAATCACTACCTCTTATCTGAACGGGCAAAAAGTGCATACACTCCACGGTGTCTTCCCACCAGTTTTACCAGGATATAAAATTACAGAAGTGCCGAGGCACTTTATCCCTTTTCGCGTGAGAGTGGACTGCATCAAATACTTGGAGATGAGGATTGTTGATGAGAACGGGGAGTCGATCATAAGTGATTTTGGTAGATTTTTTTTTTTTTCGTTTTTGGGGAGTTCATCAATTTCAGAGATGAGACAATAACGGTTAGATTATTACTATCGAGCTGACATCGCGATGGGTATCGTCTACAATACCAAAGTTGGACGAGGGTATAAAAGTCGAAAGCCATGCGGAGCCATTATCAGTCGGCAAAGAGCTGTGAAGCCGTTAACACGACAGAACATTCAGTTCCTGAAGAGCATCGGTCTGAGAATTGCTGCCCGTGGTGGAAAATAACTTGTATATTTTTCTGTTACAATGGAAGAGGCTCTAAATATTCAATCACCGGTCGCTTACGACGAATCGGTCGCGCACTAGGAAGTTCACGCGCATCAGCCGTACGCCACATCAACGTTCAACAACGGTGATGAGATTAGAATATCAATTCAACATCAAGACTTAAGTCTGCTCCCTTCTCGGAGTTCACTCCACGTCAGTGGTAAGTTAACCCATAGAAACCGAGACCATCTAAACCCGGGTTGATATCTTATTTCTTGAGTTAACTCGAATCTTGGAGGCTCCGATCAGGCGCAATGCACGTAGAATCCCATAAAACACTCTGGAACATTGGTTTCCGGTTCGGTCATGTGAAGCGTCATAATGAAATTTCTCATAATTTTGGTTATCTCTGAGGATTCTAGAGATGCATTCTTGGTCAAAGAAGTGTAATTTACACCACTGAAGAGCCCCGTAGAGTCAAACCCAGTTAGAAACTCAAAAAAAGCAAAATTCGCGCCGTACAATGACGGGTCATTCTTATCGATTTGAAAATCTGTCCGAATGATGTTTTGAGAGTGATATGGAAACTCGGAGTCTGTTGATAGGCCTCAATAACCACACAAAACAATTAGGTATGGCCTTAAACAAGATGACTGAATGTTGAGAGGCATAAGATATTGATTCAAATATACGAAATCGAACATATTGTGCATGAGTCCTGCAGGACCCATACGGCGCCTATAGGTTGACCAAGACAGATGGAACCCCGTTGACTGCTACAAAGTTTGTGAATAATGGTCCATGTTACCTTTTTGAAGATGGTAGTTACAATGTCAATGGGGTGGAGATAGATAGGTGTACGAATGTGGGTATGACAAGTGTCATGAAAGGTTGGTTATCATTTCAACCGAATCAGAAAATAACACTAGAGAACGCTGGTTGGATTGATGTAGAGGGAACTCGATCGATATGTGACGCAAATGGCAATTTTGATGTATTGATTCCTTTGAACATTATGTTTGGCTTTGCCGAAGATTACCTAAAAATTGTGGTCAATGCTAAGCACGAACTAGTGCTTGTCCGATCTCGTTCGGACTTGGACTGTGTCACTCAAACTACTGTGCGGGATGGTGAAAATCCGGTGTATGAAAATTTCAGAATCACATCGAATAAAGTAGAATGGCTCATGCCGTATGTCGTGGTCTCGGATAGAGTAAAGATTCATCTCTTCAAATATATTCAGAAAGACAAACCTATCAGTATGAGTTTTTGAACGTGGGAGTTATACGAGTATCCGCTCTTACCAACTGCTCAAGAACATGTATGGACGGTCAAGACTTCGAGTCAACTCGAAGAACCACGCTTCGTTATTTTTGCTTTTCAAATGAATCGGGAGAATGTCGAAGACAAGAGTTTGAGTCAATTCGACCACTGCAGTATTAGTGATATCAAACTATTTCTCAACTCACAATGTTATCCATATGGGAACATGAATTTGCAAATCGATCGCAATCAATTCGCCATTCTGTATGACATGTACTCTAATTTCCAGAGTTCATTTTATAGAAAAGAGAATGAGCCCATGTTAACAAAATCTCAATTCATTGCGTACGAGCCATTAATATTTATCGATTGTTCAGAACAAAATGAGACAATGAAGAGCGCACCGGTTGATATTCGCGTCGAGTTCAAATATAGGAATAATTTTCCCGCGAATACGTCAGCCTATTGTTTGATATCACATGACAGAATTGTTGAGTATAATCCAATCAGCGGCAACGTCAATGAGCTTGTTTGAGGAGGAAGAGTGGGGGAAACTCTATTAAAGCGGCCGTCGAATTTTCTAGAAGTTATTCTGCCTCGAGATGGAGAACGTAGTGGACATGCAAGGTTTCAAGCAACCAGTAGATGATTCCGTCCTGAAGAAGCTGTCCATTGCGCCACTCAATGGTGATTCGAAGCCTCAAGTATTTCTATTCGAACAACCATTCCCGTTCCGGAGATTTGCAGAGAAATACAGACGAGAAAATACTTGGCTTAAAAGAGCTTATCGTGGCATCTCTTGGGAGGCTGGTCAAATTCCCTATACTGAGATAGGTAATGCACTCCGAGGAGATCTTAAGGATGCAACAATGATTCATGTAGTGGGTCAAATAGAGAAGAAGTGGTTGGAGCGTTTCAAATTCGAAGTTCGTGACGTCACAGAATCAGGATTTGTGAACTTGGAAATGATATACTCGCAGAAATTGGTCACTGTCTGTCCGCATCTCACAGAGTCATACAAAACGGTGTGTGCTCAGCATAATGTGAAATTGATCAGAGAATTTTTGCAAAATCACAAGAGAAATGTGATGGAGTGGGAGGAACTATAAAAGGCTTCGATACTGACGTCATTCTATCAATACAATGGGTAGCAGCCACAGTGACAAGCAAGAGCGTACTCCTATTTTAGAGGATTACAGAAAGAACAACGATGCGCCATCTCGTGACGAGTGGAAGAATTATGGGCGCAATCCCTCTTCTGCCCCACCCAAAAGTCCTCGCGCAGACGAGAAGGATTATGAGAAAGTGAGGCCTTGGAAATGAGTGGGAGGCGGTGGCGATGGCTCGACTTTGAAAGAATAGGGGAGCGCCGTCTGAAAGGTACAAAGGCGAGTGAAGAACTGTGGAGAAACATTCTTGTTCAGCACTCGTGACGAGCAAGATCGGTTACTTCTTCACTATCTGCGTGCACTTCCTTGACGAGGCTGAAAAATCTCAGAGGATTGAGGTTTTACACTCTTACAAAGGGGCGCCTGGCATCTAAATTTGGAGTTTTCTACCTGGAGAAGTCAAGGTCAGGGTCAATCTCTACCACGAGGATGATTTATGCAAGACATGCCTGGAGACAGCAAAGTTTGAGTTTGATACCATGAATAACAACTTGTGGATTTCCGATCGTTTCTTCTATAATTTTGAGACCAAAAATTATTATGATTCTACTACGAGAAGATCATTGAAGACGCTGAGATGTACCTCGCGAGCGAAAGATGTAAGCGTTCTACACCATATCTATGCAAACTCAAATTATGTGTGGATAAGTTGAATGAATGTGGAATTGGCAAAGGAGATCATTCACATACGTGAATGATCTCCTTTCTGCATACGCAGGCATTGGACATTCAAATTTACGAGCACGACTATCCCACATTCGAGGATGAGTGGAGAAAATACTGATGTGAATATATATAACCCAATCGGCCCTTTTCAGGGCCACCAAAAATTCAACACGTATGAACAAACTGTTCAAGAAAAAAATTGCCAGAACTCGGGATCGAACCGAGATCTCATGATCAAAAGTCAGGCGCTCTACCATTGAGCCATTCTGGCTTACAGCCGTTGAGTGTGTAAGGTAGAATCTAAAACACACGTGGCTTAAGCCAGGGGGGGGGGGTAAGAGTTCGATGAAACTTTTTGTGAGAAAGGATCTAAACACACGCCCTACGCTTTGGGCCGCTGGTATCCGGTGCCGGTGGCCAGTGGCACGTGGGCTATCTTTTTCAGGGATAGGCTAGGCCGGTCTGAGCACAGCGAGCGAATGTGTTGAAACCGTGTGGCCGGTCTGAGCACACTGTGCTATAGTGAATGTGCTGAAACCGGCATCGTGTAATCACTGTGCTATCTTCCTTTCTCATCAACACACCGCTGTGCTGAATGTGCTGTGCTCAGACCGGCCTAGCCTCTCTACAAGTCATTCTTCATGGTATCCTGTACTAGAAGATGATTGAACGTGCAAAAACGGATTGATTCTAGTTCTTGCGGACTGTTAGTGACAGCATACACATTAACAATCTGTTTTGGTAGAGATCTGTCGATGACGAATCATTGTTTTGATGGAATAATACTGCGGAATTATTTAATGAAAACATTGTTGACTGAAATTTCGGAAAAATATCCTTGGTAAGCGTGAAAATCGGGAAGGGTATGTGGAAATGAGAGAGAAATGATTTATGATCTATTGGGATAATTATTTGATAAAGTTCATCATTTGATAATATTGATATTTTGGATCAATGGATAATTTGATACGAATTTCATAAGGAGAATTGATCATTGTGAGAAATTAATATATTTGAATCTTTGAATGAATAATGTGTAATAAGTTGACTTCTTCGATTGCAATAAGAAAGCATTATGCTAAACTCTTTCAGCAGCGTATTGTTCACTGCGCCTTTCTCCACAGAGACTTCCCCTTTACTATTAAAAATTCCTATTGATGCTGCCCAGCATACCTATTCCAAGCTCAGCGACTCGATACTTATCTTGCCTTGGATTTTCATTTACGAAGGTGCAGTTCAATTTCGTTGATTGGAATCTGCATGCAGTAATGCATGATTCCTATCAGATTCCTATCGATCACCCCTCCTTTGATATCTCAAGCACTATTGTATCAGCTCTTATTATTCGTTACTTTTGAGCGTTCATCACTGTATCCCTGTATTTTTCGAGAATACTAGACGGGGTATCACCCCAAGGTGAAATGAAGAATCATACATACATTCGTGCACCAGTGCACAGTGGGGCCGAAAACGAGAATCACCAAGAAAATCGCCTTTACGCTAATTCTCAACCGATTGACATGATTCAAGAGAAATTCTCTTCGTTTTCCGATGCAGTAACAGCTGTGTCTGCGCGGAATTTCATCAGAGCTTTTCCGGTGCCTCAGGATCATAATAAGCGCGAATGTGAATCAATGCAAAATGTCGCAAACTGCACGTTCGCAAGAATGTACAGTGCTCTGCTTGGGCTCAAATGACAGGTAATCGATAGCACAATGGGTGGAGATGATCATGCAGAAGTCGCGATACCTAGCTTTAAATCAAGATTTTAATCGTGTCCATGATCCGAATACGTGTAAAATCGTAGTGAATTGTCTGAAACGCGATTTCTCATATTTGCTCATGTGAGAAATACTCTGGTGATTCCAGATGAGCGTAGGAATGATATTTCTTACCCAGAATCACGTTATATGAGCAAATCCACGAAACGCAGTGATTTGTGCGTTACGCCCTTTGTGCACCGATTTTTCGCACCAATGGCTATATATCAAGTCCGCGTTAAAGCAGACACCTTTTCTGAGATCCTATGAACAAGTTGTAACGAGTTCAAGACTCAAAACTGAAATAGACCGGAATAGCTGGCCACTGAATTTAAAAAATCACGAAATTTCGTGTGTGATTTGGTCGGCATTTAGATGCAGTCTGGGGTATCGGTACGAGTCTCGCGAGAGAAAAACCCTCTAACTTGAAGCTACAACTACCTTGGAGCCCAAGAATGTGCTTCCGACAGGTGTAAAACTATTTCCTGTTGATAAAGCGTGACTACTTTTTGAAAAGAGAAAAAAATCGACGATATTTGTCAACCTACGCCGACGCAGTCTGACCAATCCCATTTCTGCAAATGGCATCTGATTCTCCATGATAGAACGGAAAAATCTAGATAGGTCCGGTCTATTTGCGTCGAATTATATCGGATTGGCAAACAAATCCCGCTCTCAGAAAAAAAACGTGATCGTTCCACGAAATCATGTCTTTTGGGGCGCACACAAACAAGGCGGGTCAACCCGATCCAGTGTTGCTTGTGATCTCTCACTTTGATTGTACTCAATATCACGTGAGTGACTGCGTGAGCCAATATCAAGTTGTTTACTCGTACGAGCTACTTTTTTCGGGTTCTAAGAGATTTTCGGGAATTACACTCTTGGCGAACTCTTGAATAATGTTTATATCATCACTGTAATGATCTCCTCGCGCCGTCAGTGGTCATATGAATGATATAAGAGTGTATCTGTGTATGTGGGTATAGCATTGCTATATGGGCATTTCCTGTTTTCTCTGTCCCACCTGACGCCGTTTCATGAAAATCGATCACGCGAGTGGATTTGAGTTCTAGATACTGATAACACAAGAGTACGTGAAACCCGAGTGATGAGCGTTAAAAGAAAGTCTTCTTTTAACGTTGGAGCTTCTTTTAACTGGTGGTCTCCAAATCTTTTTCGTCCCAAAACAACGCATTCCGCGGATTTGCTCATATCTCGTTCACTCACCTTATTTTTGCGTATCCTTTAGATTACCGACCAAGAAAGGTTTGCGGCGAGGGGACTTTCGAGAATTATTCGAGAAAGTTTTCTAATCTTCCGAATATGCTTTTTAGTCATTATCAATATGATGTGGCATCCATTTGGTCAATAATGGATTACTAGTGAATCAATCCGGAAACTCGTCATTTTGCATTGATTCACATTTGCGCTCATCATGATCCTGAGGCACCGAAAATTGTCCGATGAAATTCCACGCAGATACAGCTGTTACTGCATCGAAGAACGGAGAGGATTCCCTCGAATCATGTCAATCGGTTAAGAATTTGCGTGAAAGCAATTTTTTGGTAATCTTTGTTCTTGGCCCCACTGTGCAGCGGTAGCGTGCTCGAAAGTACATACATACATCTCATTTGTTGGATATGTTAAGCGTCGAGATCATCGAGTGCACACTCGATCTCAGTCACGTGAATGAGATAGAAATATGAACATTCCGCGAGATCAAGTGATAACCGAGTGACCATCATTATGAACCAACGACATCAGACATGTTCCTCCCGAAAATTGAGCCTGAAAATCATGAAAATTTCTGTCCTACTCCTACATTTTTGCGCGTTGATCTTCTACGATTAATGTCATGATTCTCCGTGGGTCAGCTCAACCTCATGCTAAATTGGTGGATTTAAGACGAATAGAAGCTGATGGAGGAGAATCTCGATATATGGACGTAAATCGTTTGCAAGATACTCAACAAAGCTATGAAGGACGGTCAAAATCCAATCTCGTGACTCTGCCCTATCCATTGCAGTACGTGTATCATCTATGCAGAGTGAGTTGGATCTATCATATTTTATCCAATGGACTCCGTATTTAATATTGAAAACTCTGATTCTTCTAGGATCTCACGACTATTGATGATTCGGATATCATTTATTATTCCCTACAATCCCTGGAGATCTTGTGTTTGTATGGAGAATCCCTGGCTGTTACGATTCGAGATAATCAAGAATTCTTTGAGTCGTGTTTGAAAGAATTCATCATCAAGAAGTAAGTGAAAATCCGTTCAATCCACCATTGACAACGATCCTGCCTCGTGTTTTGGCTCCATTTCTGCTTTGGCTAATAATCTCAGTAACGCCACGCATGACCTGATACATTGACGAATCATCATCACGAGGACTTATCCTCATTTCATACCATCACGCTTGATATACCTTCGGCGGGTAGATGTTATTATCCCAGCAAACATTGCGTTCGACAACGACAAGTCAGCGACATCGTATCTTCGTCGAAAACTGGTCATGAGATAGGTGATTTCATATAAGTTCTCAAAGTCGTCGTATAGATGTCGATCAGACGTCTGCCGCTGTGAGCGCGGTAAAAATTTGGTGTGCAAAGTCTGCATTTTGTCGTGAAGACATCAGCATGCATCGGCATGCATCCAGTATTCAAATTGAAGCAAAATGCATCTAGATGCGTGTGTTCACTACAGAATGTGGACATTTTCACGTTAAAAGCTGAATTTTCCGAAGAATCCGTGGTTTTCTCCCACTCCCGTATCGTCAAGAATTTCCTTAAGTGCTTCGCAAATCCGGAAAACGTGAATTTACCAGCATCAGGTGACATTCATCATGTTCCATCACATCAAAGAGGTTTCTAACCTCTAGAAACATCGAGGAATTCCCTATTCAGGAGAGATTTCCCTTTTAGTTTCAACAAGGTGAGTCTAAATAAACAAAGTTTCTAACATATGTAGTGCTAGGATAATGTTGACTGCTTATTGCTGTAGTGAATTCCTAACTCTGAATTGTGAACCTGTTGTGAACACAAAACATATCTTGAGAAAACAGATTCGCCATTGAGACATTCCCTGAATTTCACAAACTTTACCTAACTTCAGTTCAAGTTATTACATATTATCCATCTCTATGAATGATTCATACCTTGATCTTCTCCATATTGGAAAAGAAGTTTTCTCCTTGGATCTAACACCCGCATATCTATTTGTGTTGAAACAAGAGTCATCAAAAGTCAATTCCAAGAATTTCCACATCTTTCAAGCTTATGTCTACAGGATCAAGCGAATGATTCCATCAAACCATCTCTGCGGCGCAGGGCTATTGAGTTGTTGACCGAGCAAATTGACTCTTTGAGATAAGGAAACGGAGAGTACTCTAGCTGCAAGTTGAGGTAAGCATGATGATCATAATCATCCTAGTCTGCGATTCAAGTAACCCATCTTTTTTCATTCTCTCTATGTGTATTTTTTGTGTAGGCTGATTGACTTTCAGTTTTCAATCATGATTGAACATCTCCCACTCGTAAATAATTTGAGCGAATAAGGCATGGGAATGTACAGAACTAAATTCACATAATTAATTAACTTGTTGGTCATGTGACCTGAAAATCACTCTACCTATTAGAATTCGGAAACTAGAGTTGATAGATTCAACTAACTTTCTTTCCTGGTTGGATACTCATGAATTCCAATAATATTTGATGCATCGGTAATCTATTCTGTACCTTGATGGAATAGATTGGAAGAATTCCAATAAAATCCGTAAAGATTGAGTAATACAAATCTGAAATGATTATGTATGCGTTGGAAAATTAGATTTCATGATGGTTCCTGAATTGTACAAAAGCTAAGACATTTTGATACAGAGATACCACTTTGGCTTGTCATAGCTCAATCTTAACTAATGAGAGCCTGCATTAATTAGCTTTTATGATTATACTCTAACAAAGTTATTGTGGTTATTTGGAAATTGTATGTTGATCTTCTTAATCTGATAATAATGACAAAATATTTGTAATTTCTCTGTTTTGGATAAAAACTTTGTACAATCAACCCAAGCACATCTGTCACAGAACTCATTTGGGTTGAGTGAGAATGTGTCTTAATCTCGAGTTGAGCACAGAAATCATGAGATTGTGGTACTTCTATCCATCTATCATCATGATTCCGGTGTTTAACTCGTGATTCAGCCTCATTTTCACTTCAAAAACCTCTAAGATTGAAGGAAATATTATATGTCTGTCGGATCCCATATCTTGGCTTTTTCGCGATGTCGAGGATAAAACATCTTCACGACGTCTTTTTTCTTGACATTCGACGTCATTACGACGTCGGAAAGATGACGTACGGGACTTTCTACGATGTCGTAGATGACATCGTAATCTTGTCGTAGACTTGTCGAAAGGTTTGCTGGGAATAAGTAAACGTAAAGATGAATATGACTCACTCCCCCCAAATCGTCGGTACTCCTTGTTCATGGACCTCGGATCCTGTTCATCCACGGACAGGGAAAAACACAGCATTTGACCAAAATTCCGAGTTCTGATCAGTTCGGGCGTGCTCATGCATTCTCGTTCAAACGAATCAATAGATTCGAGAGGCCGATAGATCATATGGCAGGTCAATTTTCGTTGTGTCATGGGAGAGCAAATCGATGACCAGGGGGTTTATATGATAAGTCTATTGATTCATCCCCCCCCCCTACAGGAGAGGAACTATGCCTTCTCGTGTGTCCTCATGATGATACACAGAGTGCTACGCTGCGAGGAAATTTCCCATACCATTCTGGTACCCAAGTGATCCATTATTAACTAATCGAGTAATAGCGGTACTGCCTCACTCGCTACGTCCCTGAAGCTAGCCCAGGCAAGTCATGCCGAACCAAGGATAACTATGCCAACAATTATTACTTCTTTATTGCTGATTTATTACCTCCAGCGGATATTATTGCTCTTTCCGTTGTCGAGAAATCGAGTCCTGGCTTGACGGAAGCTGAAGCTAGCCCAAACATTGATGAGACAGTCGTGTAGCGGGATTGAGTAAAGACTCATTCTTGGTTACTTTTCCATTGCTCTGAGAATCTACGAACAAAATGGCGTTCGATTAAAAAATGGCGGAGTTATAACGATTTTGGGCTAAAATCATATGAAGCTAGCCCAGGCATGAGGGAGGAAGGGAACCTGCAGATATGGAACTTGACTGATATTTCATTACTTTTTGATTGCTCGAAGAATACACGAACAAAATGGCACCAAAGTCAAAAATGGCCGAGTTATGGCGGGTGGAGTGGACGGAAATCAGCGAAACTCGGGAAGATAGTCGGAATACTCAGTTTGGGAGACGGGGAGAGGTGGATTCATGGCCAGATCTGTCAGCGACACACGTGTCAAACATTCGCAAGATGACCCTTGATGTGGAGTTGCCCCCTCTGAGATTCCCGGAACCCTCAGAATTTCGTACCACTCGAGAAAGGTCCAGAAAACGGTGCAGAGCCCGGGAATCACCGAGTTATCGAGTTCGGAGTGGATTCATAACGCATCCTGACAGACTGACATGGGCCAAACATCTACAAGATGATCATCGATGTGAGAAACGACCCCTCGGAGATTCCTGGAACACTCAGAATTTATTACCACCCGAGAAAGGGCCGAAAACGGTGGATCTCGCGAAAATCAGCGGAATATCCAGTTTGGAGTGGATTCAGTGGATTCATAACGAATTCTGACAGAATGACACGTGCCGAACATACACAACATGATCATCGATGGGGAAATCACCTCCTCTGAGATCCTTGGAACCCTCAGAATTCATTACCACGCGAGAAAGGGCCAAGAAACGGTGCATAGACCGGATATCATCGAGTTATCGCGTTCAGAGTGGGTTTATAACGAATTCTGACAGATACACGTATGCCAAACATCCACAAGGTGCTTGTTGATGTGGAAAATGCCTGCATTGAGATTCCTGAAACCCTCAGGATTCATTACCACTCGAGGAAGCGCCAGAAAACGGTGCAGGGCCCGGG
Source organism: Eretmocerus hayati (assembly GCA_029851415.1). Lineage (NCBI taxonomy): Eukaryota > Metazoa > Arthropoda > Insecta > Hymenoptera > Aphelinidae > Eretmocerus > Eretmocerus hayati. Next base: position 50,619,351 of record CM056744.1, read on the forward strand.
AATCACCGAGTTATTGAGTTCGGAGTAGATTGATAACGAATTCTCTTAGAGACACACGTGCAAAACATCCACAAGATGACCAATGTTGTAGAGATCGCTCCCTCTGAGATCCATGAGACCCTCATGATTGATGACCGCCCGAAAAAGGGCCAAAAAACGGTGGATCTCGCGGAAATCAGCAAGAATGCGATAGGGTAACGAGCCTCTGAATGAATACCCATATCAACTTCATCTCATATTGAAGGGATATATATGTATATCTATATCTATGACTACATCTAATAAACGACTTTGACTCAGACTCGACATTTTCTGTTAGCTGTGGTTCACTCTGTGTAACTTCGAATATTTATTACCATGGAATAAAAAGTATATAATCATACAAAACTCTATATCATCACGCAAATTCGTAACGTCGCTAAATAATTATAACACGCGTGAGAGAGAGACTTTACGCGGGAGAGAGAGACTCACCATTCCCGCATTGTCATACAGCATACAACCGGGCCGGCGCCTCGCGCCCGGGCCGACATATCCCTGGCTCTTTGACACGCACATCAGCTGATGTCCAGGGCTCGGTCCGGTTGGCTACCAGCCTCGTCTCCAAGTCACACTTCACCAAACAAACTCAAATGTGGCCGACGACCGGGGCCAGGATCGGAGCACACGCATAATCTCGCACACCGCGCGCGCGACCTCGTTACTTCGATCTGGCGGCTAGATCATCCGATCGCTATCGCGGGTCGCGCCAAGCTGCTCATCAACGACGACGACGGCCACGGCGCCGGTGATGACAGCTGATCTTTTTCTCTCTCTCTCTTTATTCGCGCTCTTTCCACTGTTTCGGCTGCTTCTATCTCAACATATGATTTCAGCGCGTGTGGCGATATACCTCGTCACAGAGCCCCCCGCTAAGTTTTGAGCCCCGTGAAAAAACTGAAAATACTCGCGCTCAATCTCTTCGAACAGACTAACTGGATATAACCTCAAAACGGAGAAATGAATACTGTGCTTTGCGTAAAATTGGCAATATCTACGCAAAACATACGTTCGAAAAACAACTTCTTCTTCAATAATCACGCAACTCAATGATTAAATATTTACAATAGTATCATTTTGTACTTCACGGCTGCAAAATAATAACGTCCAATCTTTTCACTTGCATATAACCTGTAAATAATACTTAATCTATTCTCATGTATATAACCTGTAAATGACATCCAATATTTTTTTTCATGTATCTAACCTGTGAATAATATGATATAATTTTGTAAATAGGAACTTTTAGTTGTATATATACAAAACTTATCCTATCAATACGAGTCTCTCCCATTAAATACATGTCTCTCTCTCTGATATCTCTATGTAACGCAAAATAAATGAATATTACGCGTTATCCCCCGCGTTTCACTCACGGGATATAAACTTTGTGATCAGAAAAAATTCCTAACTGATTCTAACTAATAGAATAACTCGAAATTCATCGAAAATGATAACCATACGTCATTTTCTTGGTATTGTAGACTCGGTGTTGTTGAAGCTGATGCTGCTGCTTACTCGATGTCTCTTTCTCCAGGCAAGAAATGCGCTTTCATCCACGCTTTGTTGAGTCCAATTTGGTGCAATTCCCTCACTCTAAACTCTTCATTGAGTTCCTTGGCCCGTCGCTCGCGTTCAGCTTGGGTGATGTAAATGCGTACACTACGCTCAGCTGACGTGCGATACCTACGTATGGGCCTCCAGGCTGTGTCCTCTTCTTTGATAACTGGCTGCACAGCAACATGAACTTCCTGCTGCGGCTCATCTTGAACAATTTCTTCGATTGTTACGCTGCTTTGTTCATCTCGTGCGTGAAAATTGGAATCAATCTGCTCGTTTGCAGAAACTCTATCAACTATTGGAGCGGGATCGGGTAACGCGCGTTGTGGACATCTCGCGCGTGTAGATACATCACGCAGACGCCTTTCTAAACTACGCCATTCTGCTGCCCATCAATCAGCTGATCTTCGAATATGTCTTGCTCTCGCATCGACATCTGCTTCTCGCTGCATCAGCGCTGACTCCCGCGTTTCTAATGTGGCTTCACGATGACATAATGATGCATGTACTTGCTCTGCATTTCTGATCGCGCGTGGTAAATCTAACGCGTATCTATCCGCAACCTCACGCCTCTCCTGCTCCATTCTCTGTTGATACTCCTCATTTCGGAAACGCAAGAAATGATTGCGTTTTTGTACTTGGAGGGCGAGTCTGCAACGTACCTCCAAACCCAACCGTCCATTGTTTACACGGCCATCCATCTCTGTCTTGCATGTTGCTGCATGGGCTTGGGCGCGCGCTTCGCGTACCTGTTGCTGCTGTTCGACGAATTCTGGCGCCGGCTTTGATGTTATTGTTGATGCCGCGTGCCTCTCTGCTTCTTGACGACGACGATCTTCTTCCCGCCATGGCTGAGCTATGGCTTTGAGACTTCGCATCAGGGCAGACTTTTCGCGTACTTTCTCACGAGCATGGGATTCAGCAATATCATCCGCGTTAATTTCTGCATGCTCAACGCGCGCGGGTGGAGCAATCACACGCAGTACGGGGTTCACTCGAATTGGCACACTCGCGACATTTTCTGACGCTTCTGGTTTGTCCGTCGGCACGCTAACTCCCGCACTATTCTCACTTCGCTCTGTTCCGCGTTCACTTGCATTTCGGAGCCATTTTCACCTTGTTCGTTCTTATTTACCTTGTATTTGTTCAGCCACTCCAGCACTGCTTCTTTTATAGGTCCCATTTTAGCACTACTAGTCAACCTTCTAGTCACTAGTTTCACACACTTTTAGTCTTAATTTCACTCTAGTCTTTTTTATACACGACAGCCACTAGTTCATGAGTTTATAGATTTATAAGTTTCTAGAATATACCACTGCCTTAACACACTCTAGTCACACGCTTTGGCCTTAGATCGCGTAACTGGACCTGTCATGCGCGTGGGTTGTTGATCGAGCTCGCGTGCGATGCGCTCACCTGCAGCTCTTCGTGGCTTCTGGCGACTTTTCTTCCGGTCGCGTGGCACTGCTATGGGGTGAGGGCACGCGTTTGAACTTGTCGATGCGGCTTGTTCTAAATTCGTTGCTGCTGCCGTCGACTGCTCGGATGCAACCTGCTGTAACATTTGATTTTCCTCACTGTTCACGTACTTGGGGTCTTTTGCGTGGGTCGAAGCTTGCATTCCTACTCCGTCTTTCTCCAATATGTATACGTGTTGGCCAAGCTGTTTGGCAATCGTATATGGGCCGGAGAATGTTTCTGCTAACTTCGCCGTGAAACCTGTTTCAGCTGATGACAGTGGACGATTCTTCTTCCTTACCTTATCTCCTATTTTAAATCTAACATTACACTTACCTCTGTTATAATAATTTTTCTGCTTTTCGCTCGCATTTTCAATCTCATTTATAGTAGAGTCGTGTACCTCGGGTAACTTATTCATACGATCTGACCAATTTTTTACTGATTCTTGAGAAACAATAAAATCTAAATTGAACTTTTCGTGTTGAATAGTGAATTTTTCTGGCTCATCGACTCTCGAGCGCTCATTTAATTGATTTGAATTCTGATTTCCTGAATTGACTTCTGACTTATTTTCTGAATTTGATTCTGTACTAATTTTTGCGTCTTAATCTTCCAATGACTATAATAATTCGGTTTGACTACCATTTTTCATGAAATTTCTCAAATTTTTCCCGAATATTTCCACGCGTATTCTCCATCATTTTGGCGCTTCAATCTCGCGTCCATGAATCATGAACGCTGGTGACTTTCCGGTCGAACTTGAAAAATTCGAATTGTGACAAAATTGGAATTGTTGAATATGCTTGTTCCACTCTTTGTGGTTATCGGCAAAGATCGCTATCATGGTCTTAATATCTTTATTTACCCTCTCAACCGGATTCGCTTGGGGATGGAAACTAGGGGTGAATTCATGCTCTATACCGTTCTCTTCGCAAAATTTACTCATTAATTCATTTTTGAATTCTAACCCGTTATCACTAATTAAAATTTCTGGTGTCCCATGATGTGTACATAATACATCTACAAGTGCATTCTGAATCGCTTGACCAGTCTTTTTACGTAGTGGCACGCAGACTATATAACGGCTAAATATACACTCAAAAATGAGTAAATATTCAAACTGTTCTCTCGATTTTGGGAATGGTCCCATTAAATCAATTGCTATAATTTTCATCGGTTTGTCGACTGTGCGCGTACCCATCATACCTATCTGACCACGTTGATCTACCTTATATTACGCGCAACTATCGCAATTTTTCACGTAATTCGCAACGTCTAGGTGAATACCGGGCCAATAGTACGACTGCGCGACCTTTCTATACGTTTTATCTTTGCCCATATGACCGGCTGATCACTCGTCATGGCTTTCTTTGATTATTTTTGCGCGGTTTTCTCCTGGAACCACTAACTTCCACGCATCTAAATCATCAATTATCTCATTCGACTATTTATGAATTCTACTATCCATAATTTTTCCAATCTCTGTATCTTTTTGGATGTTTTAAAAGGGACTAGGCGGGTAAGCATGGTGAATCGGCCCTTGTCGGGTATTGGTTCAGGAGTAATTTTTCCTAGTTCCTAACACCAAAGTTAGTGGCGAAAAAGGTTCTTTAGGTCCCAAGGTCGCCTTTATGGTGTACGGCACCCTGAGAACCGACTGAAAAACGCTACAAATCGATGTTCCATTAACTGAATCGCAATTCAACGCATTTTGATGAATCGTTTTAAAATTTTTTTTGTATATCCTTGAGACTGTACCAAATGATAAAAAGATATTCTCGTGTCTACAACTTTTGATTAAGGCCTCTAAAAAAATTCCAGAGAGTTAAAAATCGGTTTTTGACACAGTTATCTATGATTTCAACGAGATTTGACCATTTCATCGTATTTATCGAGTCATTTTGCATCAAAAATCAATCTGAAATATATTGATTTAGGTGGTGGAGAGTGGTCAAAAATGTAAAAATCCGTTTCTTAAGCAAATTCTGACTCACTAATTAGCATCTCCTGCGCATGCGCATTCTTCTACGTCTCCGAGAATATCTTCAATGGATAGCTGATGTAATTTTCTTCAAAATGACCACTTGAGGAGGTCAATTTGATGCAGTAGAATCCGAGATCTAGCTGGTCCGAAAAATCAAATAATCCAAGGTACCAAATCCGTGAAGCCGCGGCCCCTTCAATGGGCCTGAAAAATGCGAATTTTGAATTGGAGTGTTCCAGAGAGGTGAACATGTGTTTTTTATGTATTTTCCAGCGTAGAAACAGAATCCGTGGTCAATTTGGTTTACAGCCTTCAAGATTTTTCACCCGACTCAAAAAACTAGCTCGATAGTAAAGGGTCATTTTTAGCCTTCTTACTTACAATCTTGGTGCATGATGAGTGTATAAATAAATTTGGAGCGGGTACATATTGAATGTATCCATGTTTTTTCACGTATCTTGAACAACTGAGAACGATGCTGATGGTATCGGGGCTCGAAGATGAGTTGGGAGTGAGACATTCACTAGTTGATTCAGCCTTTTGCGAATGAGATTGAAGAACCAAATCCAGATTTTCTAGCGACAGCTCACTCCCAACTCATCCTCGAGCCACGATATCGTCCCCATCGACATCGTTCTCAGTTGGTGAAGATACGTGAAAAAACATGGATACATTCAATATGTACCCGATCCAAATCTATTTATACACTCGTCATGCACCAAGAATGTAAGTAAAAACGCTAACCCTTTACTATCGAGCTTTTGTTTTGAGTCGGGTAAAAAAATTTGAAGGCTGGGAACCAAACTGACCACGGATTCGGTTTCTACGCCAAAAAATACATAAAAAACACATGTTCACCTCTCTGGAACACTCCAATTCAAAATTCGCATTTTTCAGGCCCATTGAAGGGGCCGCGGCTTCACGGATTTGGTACCTTGGATTTTTTGAATTTTTTGGACCAGCTAGATCTCGGGTTCTACTGTGTCAAATTGACCTCCTCAAGTGGTCATTTTGAAGGAAATTACATCAGCTATCGATTGGAGATATTTTCGGAAACGTAGAGGAATGCGCATGCGCAGGAGATGCTAATTAGTGAGTCAGAATTTGCTTGAAAAACGGATTTTTACATTTTTGACCACTTTCCACCACCCAAAACAAAATATTTCAAAATGATTTTCGATGCAAAATGACTCGATAAACACGACGGGATGGTTAAATTTTGTTGGAATCATGGATAACTGTGTCAAAAACCGATTTTTAACTTGCTGGAATTTTTTTAGAGGCCTTAATCGAAAGTCGTAGACATGAGAATATCTTTTTATCATTTGGTACAGTCTCAAGGATATACAAACAAACAATTCATTGAAATGCGTTGAAATGCGATTCAGTTGATGAAACATCGATTTTTAGCGTTTTTTAGACGGTTCTCAGGGTGCCGTACACTATAGAGGCGACCTTGGGACCTAAGGAACCTTTTTCGCCACTAAATTTGTTGTAAGGAACTGGGAAAAATTACTACTGGACCAATACCCGACAAGGGCCGATTCACCATGCTCACCCGCAGAGTCCCTTTGAAAAAATCTCTTGTTGTACCACTTATCTGATGGACTCCACTTTTCTCAAGGACTCCAACTGAACCGATATTCATCGTGTCGTCTTCAAACATCCTTGAGAGCGCATCAGGTACAACATTAAGTGTTCCCTTGCGGTGGATCCCGCAGAACGAATAACTCGTGAGGTCATGGGCCCATCTGCCTACGCGTCGAACTGGATTTTTCTTGTTAAACAGCCACTGTAGCGCGCTGTGGTCTGTCACAACTGTAAATTTTTCTCCCCCAATATACGGCCTAAATTTTTCAATACTCCATTTAATAGCCAGACATTCTCGTTTTGTTACTGACCAGGATCTTTCTTGTTTTGGAAGTGATCAATTCGCGTAACAAACTACGCGTTCTTTGCCATCTACTTTCTGTGTAAGCATAGATCCTATCCCAGTGTCTGATGCATCAGTATGCAAGAACCATTCAGCGTCTGGTACTGGCATACTGAGCACGGGTGCAGATAGTAATGCTTCTTTTAGCGTACAAAACGCTTCTTCCTGTTCCTTTTTCCACTCAAATGTCGCGTTTTTTTTCAATAAACGATTTATTGGCTCTACAATCGTTGCATAATTCCTGATGGATTTACTGTGCCATGATGTCATACCTGTGAATCTCTTGTTTGATATTTTTGGGCCTTAGATAATCTTTTATTGCTTCTGTTTCAGCGGGATCGACTCTTAAACCATGCTTGTCCACTATATATCCTAAAAATTCAACTTCTTGGCAACAAAATTCACTCTTTTCTTTGTTAATCGTTAGATCTGCCCCCACAATTCTGTTTAATAATTGCTCTAGTAGCTCTAAATGCTGTTCACACGTCTCTGTCACCAGGACAATATCGTCTAAATACCCGTACGTGTGAGGCTCTAGGTCTCCGATAATTGAATCAATTAATCTTTGAAAGCAGGCTCCAGCGTTAGCCAAGCCCATAGGTACCCTTTTGAATTGCCAGTGCCCTCTACCGGGAATTGTGAATGCGCGAATATTTCTCGGAATCTTTTTAAGCTTTATTTGATGGTAGGCCATGGATAAGTCCAGCGTAGTTATATATTTCGCGTTCTTTAATTCTCTCAAAATGGTGTCCATATAGGGTGTCGGATACACGCATCTTTTTCAGCTAATGAATTGACTACTCGTAAAGCTACTACCAATCTATGCCCTCCGTTAGCTTTTTTACTAGGACTGTTTGATATTACAACTGCATCTGCATCGTATAATTTTTGAAACTCTTCATGCATTGTTTTCTTCATTTTATCTGATAACGGAAAATATCTTTGCTTTACTGGACGTGCACTTTTCAAGAGTCGAATCTCGTATTCGATTGAATCAGTTGCTTTCAAAAATTTCTTATTTTTATTCTGGTGAGGTAAGCATTTATCTAAAACTCTCTTCAGCCTGTAAGCTTCATAATCACTCAACTTTTTCAAACCTTCACCTCTCGATTGTGGCTCTTGCGCGCTTTTTGACGCTTCAGATTTTGACTCGAATTTTCCTTCCGATGTTGTTCGAATTTCAGACTCTAAATTCACTTGATTTGGTGCTTTGATTGAAAATAATTCAAATGCAAATTTTTGCTTGTCCTTTAGGTCTGCAGATGTATATTCGTCACTATCACCTAAGATGTGCATCCCACAGAAATGGATAAAACCAAGTCTCAAAATGAGATCTACAGGTAATGATGGCACGCTGAGAATCGGCATTATTTTGCTTATCCCAGCTATCTCCACGGGAGTGATCAATTCCCCAGCTACCGCTTCTAATTCTCCGTTTGCCATTTGAGCGTACAAAAAGTGACAGGGTTGGAGCGTGATACCAATTTGTCCTGCGATGTCTGGATACTTTCTGCCTATCACGGACCGTGCGGCTCCCGAATCTAATAATCCCTTCAATTCTATTGGACCAATTTCTACGTTGATCCAATATCGAGGATAATCTGTCGGTTTTGTCGTATCAGGAACCTTAGAAATCCTAGTCGCGTCAACTTGGAAAGTATTCGCAGTTTCTTGAGATTGTGATTAACTAATACAGAGAGGAAAAGAGAAAAACTGCCATCGACTCGTGTTGACGCTTACGGAGCTTGCTATATATCTACGTACTGCTAGTAAATTTCTACCTTAACGGAGCTATTGTCAGGCTCCCAGAGTACTCTGCAGAATAGTAAATTTCGTAATGATGAGAATAGTAATGCTGAATCGACACATCAATCCTCGATTCCTAACACTGCCCCTAGGAAGGACGAGTCCCCCCACTCATGCGTTCGGAAGCAAGGGCAGGGACTGGGCAATGACGGACTTGAGCGCTGTAAACTGATTATTAATGGTGTATTAAAAGGAGATTCTAAGGCCTCACCAGCACAGATATCTGATATTTCTTATGCAGTGCTCAAGTCTATTCTCCCCTCACTGGAGAGGGCAGACATTGCTGATGTCCGTGTCCTGCAACCGGGGCGTGCGTCTGGGGAGAAGACTCCAACAGGCAATCGTGACTCGGTTCTATCTTCCCGAGCCTCAGCTGCCATCACGCGCAATTTACCATCATGTGTAGTCCAACTCTCCAGTAGTCGACTAGTCGGGAAAGTGATTCGGGCTAAACGTTCAATCACCAATAATTATTTCACAGCCAACAATATCCAGCCTGACTTACTCGACCCAGATACAAAAGCTCATGTGCCAGACCGTAAAATCTTTATAAATAAGATGCTCCACCGTGAAAAATACAAAGAACTTATACGTTGAAGGTCGGTTGCACGCGGTTTGGGTCTTAAATACGTCTGGCACAGAGATGGGCGTTTCTGGGTTAGACGGAAAAATGGTGAGCGAGCGCATACGTTCGAATCCTTTGCTGATCTGCAGGTCATTCAAACGACCTGTCGAAGTGGTCCGGAACGCACCTGTGCGTCCTCTAATAACACCCAGAGCTGCACTATCGTTCCGGAGCAAAATAAAGTTCCGGCAACAGAATCAGCAAGGACTCCCTGACTGGATACGGCTGCTGAAGAGCGACGAGGGAGGGGTAATTCTTTAAAAGCGGGATTTATCAACCTTAACTCCCTGACAGATAAGATTGAGCATCTACGCTTGCTCGTCGCTAACGATCCCTCCTATTATCTATTTGGGGTGGCCGAGTCGAAGCTAGATGAGTATGCGGATGACAGTCTCGTTCAAATTCCAGGTTTTTCGTTGTTGCGACAAGATCGCAACAGAGAGGGTGGAGGAGTTTCCTTGTATGTGCGCAATGACTTCAAAGTTGAGAAGTTGATTGCGTCGAATACTTTTGGGCCGGGGAAACCTGGCATGCCTGAATTTCTCTTTTGTAACGTCCAGCAAGGCAGCTCAACCCCAATATTAGTCGCGGTGATCTATAGACCCCCAAAAATTGCCATGCAGAAGGATGATGGGCTGTTTTGCTCGTTACGCCGGCTGTGTGGAGATTACAGTCACAAAATCAGTATGGGTGATCTCAACGCTGACTAGTTGAATACTGCTCATCCCGACACCAAGACACTGACTGCACTGACAGAAGAACTAGCCTTGCAGATAGTGGAGCATGGCCCGACTCATCAACACAACTCCAATGTATCTCATACATGGATCGATTACATCTACGTAGATGACAACGACACTATTACTGACTTTCACAACAGACACCTGCCCAGTTTCGGTGGGCACTCGGTCATTGACGTCACCATGAACGTTTTCACCCCTACTTCGCCAACAAATTCTTTCAAATTAATAAAAGCAAGAAAGAAAAAATTCCTTCAAGTATAGGGATTTTTGTAAAATCACTCCAGAGATATTGAATGACCGTCTGATTCGCTGTGACTGGACAGCTATTGAAAAGCCAAAACCCGTTTGGAAGACGCAATTCACTGCTTGAATGAGAACTTGAAGACTGTTATAGATGAATTAGCGCTGGAAAAAACTATCAACCCGCGGAAGAATGATGCTCCTTGGATCGGTCCTGAGTTGCGGGTACTCATGAATAAGCGAGACGCGACGCGCAGGTGCTGGGAGCGCATACAACGCAACCAGTGCAAGTGTCCTCAGCTTCAATATGAGTGATTTCGGCTTAGCGAAGAGATCGATCTGCGCTTTGAGCAAGAGCGTGATTCCTCCCTTCACAATTGTCTTCCAGACGCTCTTGATCAGAACAAGAATGACTGGAAGGAGATGCGCGATCTCGGCATCTTGCCCAAGAGCAAACAGGAAGAATTTCACGGTTTCACACCGGATAAGTTGGACGCTCACTTTGCGGGGGTTTCCGTTACGTCTCACGAAAATATCAATGAAGCAATAGACGATATTAAGTCTGCACCGAAGGAGGAGTTTAAATTTAAGCCCACAAATTTCGATGATGTAATCCTTGCTATTAAACATTTCTCCTCGCAGGCCCGCGGAGTAGATGGGATCCCCCAGAGCATGATTGCGAAGGCTCTTCCGGTAATCAGTGATCTTATTGTACATATTTCCAATTTCCTCTCTCACTCATAGTGTTTCTCCCGAGGCTTGGAAGCAAGCGTAGCTGATTGCATTGAAGGAGACTGCAGCTCCATCAACGGTTTCGGACTTTCTTCCCATAGCGCTGCTGTGCTTTCTTTCCAAGGTTCTGGAAAAAATTGCACATGACCAAATCACGGAGTATTTGAAAGTAGAGGAACTTCTTGATCGCTTCCAGACTGGTTTCAGGCAATACCATAGCACCCAGACAGCTTTACTAAAGTTTACGGATGACAGATGATCAAAGTAGGCATTGATAGGAAGAAGATCACTTTACTCCTACTATTCGACTTTAGCAAAGCTTTCGACACAATAACACCGTCAAAGCTGTTGAGGAAGCTCCGAAACCTTGGATTCTCAAGATCGGTACTCCTGTGGATAAAATTATACTTACAAGGCCGCACCCAAATAGTCACTTCAGAATCTGGTAGTTCTGATTGGTTCGAAACCAATCTGGGTAGGTGTGAGAATGTACTTTGCAGCAACTTTCAATGCATAAGATCTTGCATCTTGGAGAACCTGGCTACCTAGCTGCGATGTTTACCAGGTACCAATCTGAATGCCCCACACGCGGTGATGCAGAAGAGCGGGTACTCAAGGTTTCGGATATGAGACTTGAGTACGGAAGAAGATCATTCCAGGTTCAATGTGCTCAACTGTGGAACTTTCTCCCTCCGGGCTTCCGGCAGCTGGGGAAAATATCAGTATTCAAAGAGGCCTTAAAAGATTTCCCTCTGACCCAGTCTTCCCAGAGGATTGATGTGGAGAGGAGGCATTATTTTAATCTCTAAACTGTGATAGGTTTGAGCTCTTTTCAAACAGCATTTCTCATTTTAAAAGAGTTATACGTGGCTACTCCGTGACAGAATTGTAATTCCTTTGATATTTCTGCTGGCCCAAGCCTCTTGTATGCCTTTCTACCCGAAAATATTTTCTTCTCCTCGATCGTTCTTGTAGAGACTGATATTTGTAAATGAAAATGTATCTCATCATTCTCTTACTTGACTCTTATGCATCCTTCGATGCCTTGAAATGTCTAGTCACTTTCTGTGATAATTCTAATATTCCTTAACCAAAAAGACAAATATTCATACATCTTCATTCATTCATTATGTAGGTGTAACATGTGAATTATGCTACTGTATTTTTTAATTTTGCCCTTGGCGAATGAAAGTTATCGATTAATCAATCTCTTTCTCTCTCTCTCTCTCTCTCTCTCTCTCTCTCTCTCTCTCTCTCTCTCTCTCTCTCTCTCTCTCTCATCCCGTTCAGTGACACGGTCGTGAGTCTTGGTGTTACACTTGACAGGGAACTGACGTGGAGACCGCACATTGACCAAGTAACTAAGAAATTCAACAAAGCCCTATACGGACTGCGATTTTTAGGGCGTGTATCGCCAGACCTCTCCGAATTCGCCTAGTCGAGTCCTTGGTTCAACCGCACTTGGATTATTGCACGGTCGTGTACCTCGACGCCACGGACGAACAACGGCAACGGATACAGCGACTAAGCATCTCATGTGTGAGGTACATTTTTGATCTTAGGAGAGACGAGCACATCACCCCGTTTAGGGAACGTTTGGGTTGGTTACGTACTGATTCGCGAAGAATGTACTTCGCAGCTCTGTTAATGCACAAGATCATGCATTTAGGAGAGCCTGGCTACCTAGCTGCGATGTTCACCAGGTACCAATCCGAACGCCCTGCACGCGGTGATACAGAAGAGCGGGTACTCAAAGTTCCCAATATGAGACTTGAGTACGGAAGAAGATCATTCCAGGTTCAGTGTGCTCATTTGTGGAACTTTCTCCCTCCGGGCTTTCGGCAGCTGCGGAAAACATCACAATTCAAGGAATCCCTGAAAGATTTTTTACTAACCCAGTCTTCGCAGAAGATTGATGTGGAGAAGAGGCATTATTTCAATCTGGAATGGGAAGGGCTCTTCCTTAATTTAGTATTTTTTTTACATGTGACCTCAGTCACCCAATTGGTGATCTATAGCTGTGATATTAGTGCGAGCCCTTACCCCTCTTTTTATACTTCTAAGTATGCACCCTGACTAGTCACGAATTGTGATAATTATTGTCCTTGACCAAACCAGTAATTGACTGAAACTATCATCATTATTTTTGTTGTACACATATTATATTCATTCTTATACGTGTTATTACATTTTAACGGGCATATGTAGGTGTATGCAATTGTATTTTTTGTCTTCGGACGAATAAAGGACATCTATCTATCTATCTCTCTCTCTCTCTCTCTCTCTCTCTCTCTCTCTCTCTCTTTTTTTATTTTTTTTTTTTTTTTATTTTTTTTTAAGGTGGTTGTAGGGCAAATGCGCTGCGACGTACGAAGGAGAGGCACCGGTCAGCCAAACACGGCTGGCCAGCACCTCCCCAACAGTCCCGGGCTGGAATCCGCATCGATACGGCCATCCGAACCGGGTAAACCCTCTCTTCCTTCTCCGTTGGCGCCGGCCATTGGACAAGGGAGAGATCCACCAACTTACCAATCCGGCCCCGGCACCGCGTGAGCATTACTTCAGGGCCGGCGGCGTCTCGCGCTCAGTATCGAGCGTCTCTCTTCTCACGACTCGCAGGTGTTGTTTCCCTTTCTTCGATCTTCTTCCATCTCTTCATTCTTCATCTTCTTTCTTCTCTCTTCTTTCTTCTCTCTTCCCTCTTCAGTGCATCAGATTCCTCCTGGAATCATTTGGGCCTCTTCTGTTTCAATCGGCAGAGTCACTGTGATTCGCCTGCTTCGAGGCGCCTTACTTCCCTCTCTTTCTCCTCTTTGCGGGTCATCACCAGCTTGATGTATCCGGTGAGTCTATCCCATGTCTCCTGGTTGCGGAGCAAGTACGGGACGAGATTCTCAGGTGTTAGTTGAGCACCCAGCCATTCATCCAGCTCGGCGCGCTCTCTCCGGGTGTTGCTGCACTTGAACAGGGCATGTTCGGCGTCATCCCATTCGTCCCCGCATGACTGACATGCTGGGGTCGTCCTCTTCTTGAACCTGGTTAGATAGGAACCGAAGCAACCATGATCGCTCAGTGCCTGCGTCGTCCAGTAGTCCATCTCTCCGTGGGTGCGTTCCGCCCACTTGGCTACGTCACGGATCAGCCGGTGCGTCCATCTGCCGTTTGCAAATGGCGAATCCCACTCAGTTTGCCAATGCTCAAGGGTGGTTTCCTTCTCGTTGTCGCGGATGATCTCCTTCATCGTCGGAGTGAGTACTCGTTCGGCTCCGATCACTTTCTGGCGGTCCCAGATCCTCACTCGCTCCGCGACGAGCAAGTGGATGGGCGGAGTACTCGCCAATACGTAAGCCGCATCTCCTGACACAGTGCGGTAGGCACGGATACTCCTCAGGGCCGCTCTTCGGTGGACAGGCCCCATTCTCTTCTCGATGATGGTCTTCTCTACTCTCTTCCCCCACACGGGTGCACCGTACAGCATGATGGAGGTAGTGACGGTGTTGAGAAGTGCGCGCCTCTTCTCCTTGGGTCCTCCGATATTCGGCATAAGCCGCTGGAGCGCCGCACCGACCCTGCTCGCCTTCTGGGCGGCTTCCTGGATGTGCTTCTTGAACGACCACTTGTCATCGAGCCATACACCGAGGTATTTCAGCTCTGTCTTCCGTGGAATCTCTTGCCCGTTGATATGAAACCGGGGTAGGTCAAACTTCCTACGCCTTGTGACCACGATTGCTTCGCACTTCTTGACAGCGAGCTCCAGAAGCCTGCTAATCTTCCACTCGTAGACTCGGGCCAGCGCTTCGTTCGCGCGTCTACCCAAGAGTTCCTCGTTGTCAGCCCATACTATGAGTCCCGCGTCGTCCGCGAAAGCCACTATTATCACTCCTTCTGGCAGTTCGATAGACAGTAAGCTGTCATACTGGGTGTTCCAGTTGAACGGCCCGGAGACCGATCCCTGTCCGATTCCGGCGGACAGTACCCGAATCTCTTGTCCCTCGTCGGTGTCGTACACGAGGGTCCTGTTCCGCAGGTAGTCACTCGTGACGGCTAGTAGATAGGGGGGCACTTTACCTGCTTGGGATTGATAGACTCGCTCCCAGCTCGCGCAGTTGAATGCGTTCTTTATGTCCAACGCAATGATGGCACAGAATCCTCCTCTTCCTTGGTATGGGTTCCCTACCGACGCTTGAACCCGTTCTTGGACCGCCTCGATCGCGTGCACAGTGCTCCGTCCCTTCCGGAACCCGAACTGCATTGGTGATAGCCCACCGCCTTCTTCGTAGGCTTTTTCCACCCTGTTGAGCACCATCCTCTCGTACATTTTCCCGATATTGTCGAGCATGCTGAGAGGGCGTTGACCTCCTTGACCCTTAGGTATCAGGACCAGCTTCTGGCGTTTCCACTTGTCCGGGAAAGTTCCCGCGCTCAGACAGATGTTGAAGAGGTCGAGGAGTAGATCTGGCTTGTATTTGAAGACCAGTTTCAGAGCCTCGTTTGGGATGCCATCCAGGCCAGGGGCCTTGCCGTTCGGCATTCTCTTCGCCGCTATGAGTAGCTCTTGCATAGTGAAGAGCGGGATGGGGTCTTCGCTCTCCGTAGGGAATGTAACTCTGGGTTCTCCTGCTGGGAAGAGGTCTTCCACGATGGTGCGCAATGTTGCTGCATCGGTCGGTGCTGGGTTGCCCTTCCGGGGTCGGACCTTTGACATGACCACGCGATATGGCGTGCCCCAGGGGTCTTCGTTAACCATGTCGCACAGTTCACCCCAGGACTTCTCTTTGCTCCTCCGGATGGCTAGAACGAGAGCCTTCTTTGCTTCTTTGTACGCTCTGTCATCTTCCGCCAGCGATGGTCGTTGCAGCTTCCTTGATCGCCATGCGGTCCTCCTTTTCTTGTTGCTCGTTCTTCGTAGAGCCTTGATCTCATCGGTGATCCAGTATTCTGGTTTCCTCCAGAAACATGGTGTTGTCCTGCGAGGCATCGACGCGTCGCAAGCTCTCGTGATGGCGGATGTTACCATCGCCACAGCTTCGTCCGAGGCGGAGTTCATCGGGAGATCTTCGACTGTTTCTATCGATTCCCGGAATTTCCCCTCATCCAGCTTGCGTACCTGCCACCCCGTCGGTCGCGGTCTGTGTGTCGTCTGTCTCTGTCTGTCAGTCCTAAGCCGAAACCGAATATGTCGATGGTCACTCAATGTTTCCGTGTCCAGAACCTCCCACGATGTCATACGTCCCATGAGCGACGGGCTCATGAACGTCAGGTCGAGGACCGAAGACGAACCTCCCTCCCTGGACCGAGTGTCGTGTCGGTGGTAGGTGATAACCCCCGTCTCGTTCGCGAGCACTAATCCCAATGCCTCCATGGCATCAGCGAGTATTACCCCCCGTCTATCACGCGGCCCCCCGCTCCAAGTCGGTTCCTTGGAGTTGAAATCCCCCGCGATTATAACTGGGCCCCCCCATTGCCTCACATCCTCTTCTAGGTCATGGAGCTCGTCTTCGAATTCGTGCATCTTGAGCGACGGCGAATAGTAGCAGCTGTAGACTGCTGTGCCCTCTATGGTCTTTCGAGCGAAACCGCGGCCACTAACAGCTGGTCCAGTCTCACGGATCGCAGGATTCATGATCTGGATCACGGCTGTCCTCCAGTGATCGAATAAGGATCGAAAGAATTCGCGCTTCCGAGGCGGTTCGGAGATAATCAGAACATCGATCCCTCCTTCTTTGGCTACAGCGTGTAGGAGATCGTCTGCGTCCCCGCTCTTCCTGAGGTTAGCTTGGATGAAGCTAGCCATTTCTTCCCTTCCTGCGTCTATATGTGGTTCTTGCCCTCTGGTACGCAGTGCAGTTGCTGGACCCAGATCTGTGGTCAGATTTGGACCCGATCGCCACACAGCTTAGGCATTTTGGTTTTTCCTTGCAAATCGCAGCAAGGTGCCCTGGTTTGCCGCATTGGAAGCAGAGTTTTGGTTTCCGTTC
Source organism: Eretmocerus hayati (assembly GCA_029851415.1). Classification (NCBI taxonomy): domain Eukaryota; kingdom Metazoa; phylum Arthropoda; class Insecta; order Hymenoptera; family Aphelinidae; genus Eretmocerus; species Eretmocerus hayati. Next base: position 50,636,452 of record CM056744.1, read on the forward strand.
CTCTGCCTTCTCTTTTTTGCACCCCGAGGCCTTGTGCCCGTACTCTAAGCAGTTATAGCACCGTGGGATGCCACCCTTCTCGCGGATCCTGACTCTGCCCCATCCAACCTTTGGCTCCTTCCAGTCGAGGAGATGGTGGGCCAGTCTCGTTGCGATCGAGACAACAGCGGTTTGGGTGCCACGGTAGCCACTCCGGATGGACTTGACTACAACGGCACTCTTCTCGTTTTCTGGTAGGGCCTTCGCGAGGGCATCCCGCACCTTGATTATGTCGACATCGTAGTCGACTCCGAGAACCTCGAGGGTCGTGCTGTTTGCTAGACAGTGGACAGCTCCTTCTTGCCCGACGACTGGTGCCAAGGCTGCCTTGACGGCGGCGACATCGGTGCCCTTCTTGAGTTCAAGAAGGACTTGGCCTTCTTGGGTCTTGCGGATGCCCGTGACCTTGGAGCCTACTTCTTCATCGAGGTCATCCGTTTTTATCCTGCGCAGCATGTCTGCGTAGGTTAGCCCACCTTGTTTGGCCGTAACGAGGACGGCTTCGGGCTTCACCCTTCTCGGCTTCATTTTCGCTTTCTTCCCGGCGGCATCGTCCGATCTACCGCTCTTCTTTGCCCTTCTCGCTTGTTTCTTTGACACCAATTCCTTCCAAGGCCCATTCTGCTCGGGCCGATTGGGCGTTGATGTCGAGCGCGGTGTTCCGAGACCTCCCGGTGGAGGACCGTATCGCGTCGCCTTCGAACCGCGTTGTTTTCCCGGTCGCGATTCCGGTTTCCCTGCCCCCCTTCCCTGGAAGCCACTACCCGACGCGGCCGGTTTTCTTGTGACCGGAGGCTGCATATTCCCCCTCGCTTTCAGGGTCTTTTCCGTTTCGAGGAGCGTTGTCTCGAAAGCAGCCCGCTTCGCCTTGTCTGTCGCGAGCAGGCCTTCGAGCGCGTGGCCTATCTTCTTGAGCTCTTCGATGTCACCCTTGGTCCCTTCTGGATTGCTGGAAACAGACTCGGCTATTCCTATAACCAAGTTGAAGTGCTCGAGGAGGAGATATGTCTTCTCCTCCGTCTCTTCCCGGCACGTTTTCAGGTCTTCCCATTTCCCCATGAGATCGCCTGCCTCGTTTCCACTCCTCTGTCGTGCCGCATCTCTGGTTGAGGGGATGTGGTCAATCTCCACCCTATCAGGCACCTCATCGTGCACTCCCCTCTCGAGCAAACCGTTTTCAGGAGTCAGGATTGTTCCGTTCCCCTGGGACCCTATAGTGGAGTCAGACTCGCTCGAGTCTGAGCTCAAGTTGACGGCGTCATCAACCTCGTTGCTGGGTTGCGTGATCTGGATCCTGATAGCGGGGTTGATCTTCAGCAGCTTCTCTGCCGCCTCTCGTGCTTCTGCTGCAACTTTCGCGTTCATCCCTCGTTGGCTCGGAAATGTGAGCTTTGATTGTTTGAGCACTCGCTTCTCTGCTCCGTCACTCGGGCCCTTTCTCTTCCTGCTAGGGGTGAGCTCAGCTTCTCCATGGCGTAGGTTTTTTTCTCCCGCACCCTCCACCTGCAGCGTATTTCCATCGCTTGTAGCTGTACGCGTTATTCCACCAGCCAAGTGTGCCACTGGTGGCGCGTTTTGCATCGTTGGGGCCCCCCCCCCCCCAAGATCCGAATGGGGCCCCGCTTTACTTGGGGAATTCTTGCCGTCAATGCTGGACATCATCTTCTTTCTTCTTCCAGGGCCTGGAATCGCATGCTGGCCGACCCCGGACCAGACCAGCACGGGTGTGGTGTGTTGTGTGATGCGTGTTCTGTATAATGTTGGTATGTCTGTGTAATGCTTGAGCAAGCGTAAGTATGGTGCGTGTAGAGTGTAGTGTGTGTGTTAGTGTAAGTGTAGGACTCGGGTCCGGAGGGGCGTCACTCCCTCAAGCTCCAAGTGCAACCCTAAGGTCACACCCAAAGCCCCCTACGGGGTCTCTCTCTCTCTCTCTCTCTCTCTCTCTCTCTCTCTCTCTCTCTCTCTCTCTCTCTCTCTCTCTCTCTCTCTCTCTCTCTCTCTCTCTCTCTCTCTCTCTCTCGGTGAGTCTCTCAATTCGCTCTATTCAATGCCTCCCTGCGATTCGCCACTTTTTCTGCTGCACGGTGCCTCCGGGCTTTTATTTTTCATCTGGCACGGCAATCCTTGCGAGGATTCATCGGATCTATACGTTTCTGTGAATCCACATATCCTGTTGGAATTTTACCTGCTTTTCCACCAGCACGTTTTGGGTTTAGAGGTCAGTCTGCACGCTGCGTTGAGCTTAGCTCACTGGACCAACAAACTTCATCTGTTAGACGCTAGATGGCAGCAATCTTATACAGATCCCTGCATTACCAACTCTGGAGCCTGATTCGAACGTGTTCTACTCCGAGTGTTCCGCCCAAGTGAGCTGCCTGATCAGCACTTTGGCACTCGCCTGACTGCAGTAACAGCTGATTCAATCTTGTATCGCTTGAATTCTCTCATCACGCTACGATGACCCATAATCTATCCACAGTGAGTTCTTTCTAACACGACCGAGCAATTTCACACAAATCACGCAAATCTGAGACAAACGCAGATTGCCTGGTTATCTCAATGAAATTCCACCTTATTCCAAACTTTTCATATCTCATTCTAACGCTTGTCAAGAAAAACTTTCTTCGAAGTAGAATGAATTAGAAGACAGGATAGGAAATCGAATCATTGCGATTTGAAGAGATGTTTCAGAGCTTCGTAATAAGCTTTCTCAGCTCTCTCATCAAACATTCGTGGTAGACTCAGCTCAAATGATCCTAATGGACATTCCTCGTGATCTGAATCTCACGAGAACTGAGATAGTGAGTAAAGTTCTCCATGCTATGGATGTGCCAGAGCTGCAAAATTTCGTAGTAAATACTAAAGAATGGGAAGATCCTCGTTTTTGCAACGCGAATTCATCCGTCCTAACCTTAAACTCAAGTTGACCACGAAGGAATGATTTGAATACTCGATCAATTGTCATACATTTGTCATCCACTTTCATTCGAGATAAAATTATTTTGAACTCGCCCAAATTAGAAATGAGATCCATCACTGATATCTTTGGAAATGGAAACGATTCTAGAATATCTTGTCATTCACTGTGGCCGGAAGAAGTGCACAACTTACTCGAACAAGCTCACTCGAATACGGTTCGTATGAAAATGCAGAAGCCACTAGTTAAACATCTTATTGTATGCATGAGACCTTCGAAAAATAGGCCCCTCGTCCCAATTTCCTCAGAACCCGATCTCGCTCGATTCCAAACTTGACATATTGTGACAATGATGACTAGTCTGTCTATGGAATCTGATGTTTAAATGCTTCCCACAAAGCAACTTCACTGAATTATCAATATTCCTTACATACTACTTCAGCATGCCATAATTATCATATTGTTTCATGAATTATTCTTCTCTCCATATTCTCTAACTGCTATTAATAATTCCCAAATGTACATGATTGTCACTCTAAATTTGTATGCGAACCTTTTATCATCCTATTGCATATTATACTATATCTCCTCTTGATCAAGTCAGCAATCTCACCCTCTCAACTATTCGATATTCATCTTTGATTATGTTTATCCATACTCTTCATAGTAAATTATGTATTATGTAATTGAATTTGCCACCTATACCAGATAGGGTGATACTCCAAGGTACCAATAAAAAAACCAATCTACAATCAATCAATCCCTCTCTAATAAGACTTTATACTTGGGCCCGGGCAAGATCCTTATTCTCCGTGCATGTTGGGTCCGAACGCCGCGGTGGACTGCCCCCAAGCAAAGACTCCTCTATAAATTCTCTCTTGAAGCCCACTCCTCTCACGTCAATGAATTCTGTGGGTTCCAGAGATCTGAGTGAGGGCGATTTCGCGATTGAGATTCACATTGACGATAGTTGGCACGTGTCAGTCTGGAAGGATCGATCATGTAATCACTCGAAACTCAATATTTTGCTGATATCTGCGAGATCCACTGGTTTCTGTCAACTTCTGGGGTGGTAATGAATCGTGAGGATTCTGGGAGGCTCAGGAGAAGCGATCTCTACATCAATGGTCATCATGTGAATGTTTGGCACATGTCGGTCTGTCAGAATTCGTTATGAATCCACTCTGAACGCAATAACTCAATGACTCCCGGGCTCTGCACCGTTTTTTTGCCCTTTTTCGGGCGGTAATAAATTCTGAGGGTTCCAAGGATTCCAGGAGAGGCATTCTTAACATCAATGAGCATCTGGTAGATGTTTGGCAGGTGTCAGTCTGTCAGAATTCGTTATGAATCCACTCTGAACTCGATAAGTTGATGATTTGCGGGCTCTCCACCATTTTCTGGCCCTCTCTCGGGTGGTAATGAAATCTGAGGGTTCCAAGGATTTCAGCGGAGGCATCCTCCACATCAATGAGCATATTGTGGATGTTAGGCAGGTGTCAGTTTGTCAGAATTCGTTATGAATCCACTCCGAACTGCATAACTCGGTGATTCCCGGGCCCTGAACCGTTTTTTGGCCCTTTCTAGGTGGTGATTGATTCTGAGGGTTTCAGGAATCTCAGAGCAGGTATTCTCCACATCGGAGAGCACTTTCTAGATGTTTAGCATACGTGTCGGTCTGTCAGAATTTGTCATGAATCCACTCTGAACTCGCTAAGTTGATGATTTGCGAGCTCTCCACCGTTTCCTGGCCCTTTCTCGGGCGGTAATGAAATCTGAGGGTCCAGGACAGGTATGAACTAGCATGCGTCCGCCAGCTTGTTTCGCCACACGCAGCTGCCGGGAGCATGCGAGCACATGGTTGTCCGCTGTACCCTACTGAAAATTAAAACATACGATCGTACGCACAATCGTACACTTTGGTTTCAGAGACGATCGAGCCACGATCGTGTGTACGATCCTGTGCACGAGCGTATATACGATCTCACACACGTTTGGACGTACGATCGCGCAAACGATCGTACACACGATCGTGATATGAGGGCTCAAAAAGAAACTAGATTGGCCCAACACCCGGCCTGTCATACGAGATCGTGCATACGATCGTGATAACGATCGTGCACATTATCGTTCATACGATCGAACGAACGATTGTGATGACGATCGCGCATACGATCATACAAACGATCGTCATATGACGGCTCGAGGGAAACTAGATCGGCCCGAAACCCGACCTGCTATATGAGATCGTGATAACGATCGTGCAAACGATCGTTCATACGATCAAGCGTGTGATCTCGCATACGACCAAACGAACGATCGTTTCCACGATCTCATATGGCAGGCCGGGTTTCGGGCCGACCTAGTTTTCCTCGAGCCGTAATATGACGATCGTGTGTACGATCGTATGCGCGATCGTACGTACGATCGGTGTGAGGTCGTATATACGCTCGCGCACAGGGTCGTGCACACGATCTCACATGGCAGGAAGGCTATTCAACACACCTCACTCTTCCTGCGTACGCACTTGTACATTCCCTACGTTAACTACGAAAAAAAATAAACAAACTCAACCCCAGGATTCGTCTGCTCAAAACTTTCCGGTCAGCTCTTGCTCAATTTATCTATTAAATCCAGCAAAATATCGATAACTGGGGTGAAGCCTGAAATTGATCAGATTGGCTTAATTAGTGGGATCTATTCCCTTCTGGAGGTGTGCTTTCAGAATCAAATGTAATATGTGACACATGTGACCTCGTTGCTTGATGCTACATGGTGAATGGCTGATACGAGGGAAGTGCAGTTTTTCAGGGTCATCCATGTATTTCAGGATGCTGCTGCTGTATTGATCACTTCTTTGGTGGGAGTGAGGAATACCGTTCATTCCCCCCCCCCAAAAAAGTGATGCATTGCTAGTTTTTTCCTCGGAGGTTGGACAGCAGTGTATATCATGGTGAAAAGTATCAGTGCTTGTATTCGAGTTCAAAATTGGATGCAGTTTTTAATATAGCGCGATGTACTTGTTGAAAAAGTTGTGCACCTGAATATTTGGCCGGTCATTAAGTTTATTTGTGGAGTAATGGAAAATGCCATCACTATCTTTTTCGAAGTTGTAAGTTTGGGCAGATTCAGTTTTCCATATGAAACCCCCTCATCTCACTTCAAAGTATTGTTGTCAACTCGAGACAAACCCAACAGTCGCTAGACGAGGAGGCCTCAAGCAGTTGTGAGATGCACCTTCACAAAGATACATGAAAGAGCTCCATCATACAACACAACTGGATGAGAACAGTTTTTTCAGTAACTGGTAAATATATTCTCGATTGACACCAATACTCTGAGATAAGGCGAGAAAATCCATGTTGAAAATCGAATCTGCCTTGCTCACATCTCATTCCTTCTTGAGCATCAAAGAAGATGGCCCTCAAGTGATGGTGTTTTTCATCACTCCTCAAATAATCTGAGTTACCGGCTAAGGATTGAGGTTCACTATCTTTAAGGAGATGGTGAACCTCAATCCTTGAAGTAGTTGGAATAATTGCAAGCTGCATTCAATTAGTCAACTCGAATTCTAACATAGATTGAAAACAAACCATCTTGAGATTTGGCATTCTTTGCCTGACACGGTGTGCCTGAACGAATTTTTTTTCAAAGTGAAAACTCCCTCTGAGATTATTTAGGTTTCTGATTCTACATGTTTGAGGCATCATTCCCCCACGAAAATTAAAATCGCGGGCTGAGCCCTTTTGAAGGAATGCCGTTTGGAACATCTTTCGGACCCAGTCTAGGAATGCCCAAGTGATATGGCTCATCCCTCGTTGGATATGAGCCCAAAATCGAGTTTCTTCACTCTCTAACACTAGTTCTCAGAAAATGTGACCGCTTTGGATCCTTCTGAGGCTTGTTGAGGTTGGGCACGTACCCTGAAAACCCTTCAAAAATGCAAAAAACCAATCTCTTGATGTCTCATTCAAGGTATGTCTCCTGGGACAATCAGGATGGAAAGTTCGAGCGAGCCACGTTGTTTTGACAGCGACGCGACCTCGCCGTCTTTTTATGCACAATCGCGTATACACAACAAAGCAGCTCGTACACGCACACGCTCACACACACACGCTCTCCGCGAGGCAGAGGATGAACATTGCGCACATACCGAAATCACAAACATTCGAGCCCTCGTGTAAACAAAATAGATGAACACGGGTTCCTATTTTTGGCAAGGATGGAGACAAGACTCGAATCAATGACATATCATTTTTTCAGCGAGTTCTCTGGAGAATTGTCGGAGCATTCGTGAGAACGACCCAAAAAGTTGCCTTCTGCTGCGCCGTTCCCATCCTCCGCGTGTTACGAGCTCGAACTCTTGACATCGAAAACTCGAAAACGAAATGGACGGGCTATTTGAAATTTCAGCAGAAGGTGTGCTATAGATAGTTGAACCACCACAAGAATTCCCAGAAGATTCTCTAAATTTCACAAAGACATACTTTGAGAACCCTTGGGTAGATTGGGGCCAAAAATGCACTTTTTTTGTAATATAGGCGTAGAATTGGCTAGGAATCGAATCTTTTCTATTTTGTGAGAAGCATTTCTGATTTCGGAAGAAGACATAGAGAAAGACGAGAACTACGTTGGCAATTGATTGAATCAATCTCATTCGTCATAGCTTTCAGTGATTAAGATAAAATAAGTCGAAAGTACCGAATATTGCTAATAATGTTGTAAGAGAGTTGCGGGTCATTTTGGATCGGCCCAAACCGTTGATTCCCTCACATTTCAACGTAACGAACATGAAAGAATGCGTGTCCAGGTCTGCAAGCTGATACATTTGAGAACTTGTGTCGGAGAATATTAGAGAGGGGGGGGGGGCATTTTAGGCACACTTACCTTATAAGACATTCAGGAACATGAGAGGAGATATTTCCTGTTTTTTCAATCTCTTTTCACGTTGTACTGGTGAGATTCCCGAAATAGTCAAAATCTTGAATTCTCATTGAAACCGGATCATTCCAAAGCACCCACCTGATCCACTCTGAGTTGTTTGTATGACAAACTGAGTGAACGGATGATCAGATTTTGAGAGAATGAAGAGATTGTTTCGATCAGTCAAACGTCAAGTAAGCTTATTAGATGCCTACCTTCAACATGACTCCCTGGCCCCAAGGCATGTGCTTGGTCTCGTAACCAAAAGGTCGTGGGTTCGAGTGGATTCGAATCCCACTCTCGGCAAAATTTACGAGTTATGTGAACGAGCTTTCCTTCGGTTTCTTCACCGTAAAATAGTGATGAATTGACATAAGAAATTCCTCGCCATCACCTGAATATCACAAAAGAAACATGATTTTATTAGAATTCGTTATGATGTACATCACAATTTCCATCACAAAAGACATCGTAATGAACATTGTAATGCCCATCACAAGATTATTCCCAATATATCGTCTCGGTGAGCCCAAACGGTGGATGGTCATTTCTTAAATGAGACATCAAGAGATTGGTATTTGCACTTTTGAAGGGTTTTTAGGGTACATCTCCATCCTCAACAAGCCTCAAAAATATCCAAAGTGGTCACATTTTCTGAAAACTAGTGTTAGAAAATGGAGAAACTTGATTTTGGGCTCATATCCAACGAGGGATGAGCCATATCACTTGGGCGTTCCTAGACTGGGTCCGAAAAATGTTCCAAACGACATTCCTCCAAAAGGGCTCAGCCCGCGATTTTGATTTTTGTGGGAAAATGATGCCACAAGAATGTAGAATCAGAAACCAAAATCATTTCAGAGGGAGTTTTCACTTGGAATAAAAATTCATTCAGGCACACCGTGCTGAAGGTTGGACAACGACAATGAGCTCCATCATAGTTTGTTTTCAAACGATGTCTGTATCCAAGATCGAAGTTCAATGCAATTTGTAGTTGTTTCAACTACTTCTGAAGGAGATAGTGCACCTCAATCCTTAGCCGGTAACTCAGATCATTTGAGGAGTGATGAAGGACACCAGCACTTGAGGGCCATCTTCTTTGATGCTCAAGAAGGGATGAGATGTGAGCAAGGCAGATTTGATTTTCAACATGGATTTCTCTCGCCTCATTTCAGAGTATTGGTGTCAATCAAAGATATATCTACCAGTTACTGGAAGAACTGTTTTAATACAGTTGTGTTGTATGATGGAGCTTTTCAATGTATCTTTGTGAGGGAGCATCCCACAACTGCTTGAGGCCATCTCGTCTAGCGACTGTTGGGTTTGTCTTGAGTTGACACCAATACTTTGAGGTGAGATGAGGGGGTTTCATATAGAAAACTGAATCTGCCCAAACTTACAACTTCGAAGAAGATAGTAATGGCATTTTCCATTACTCCGCAAATAAACTTAATGACCGGCCAAATATTTAGGTGCACAACTTTTTCAACAAGTACCCTGTTGGGTTTGTCTTTAGTTGCCACCAACAGCCACCAATGATTTGAGGTGGGATGAGGGGGTTCCATGTGGAAAACTAAACCTGCCCTGCTCACATCTCATCACTTTCACAATATGAAAAGAGATAGTGATGGCGTTTTCCATTACCCCACAAATCAACTCAATTTGCCCTCCTGGGTTTTGGGAATAATTCTTTTCCTGGCAAAATTATCGGTGCGAGTAGCGAGGTATTTGCGGGTCAATTTGCCTTCCTGGGTTTTGTGAATAATCATTTTCCCGACAGAATTTTTGGTCCGAGCGCTGAGATATTTGCGGGTTAGTTTGCCTTCCTGGGTTCTGGGAGTGATTCTTTCTATGATAGGATTTCTTCTCCAAGCATCAAGGTATTTGCGGGTCAATTTGCCCTCCTGGGTCTTGGGAATAATTCTTTTCCTGGCAGAATTTTCGGTCCGAGTATCGAGGTATTTGCAGGTCAATTCGCCCTCTGGGGTTTTGGGAATAATCATTCTTCTGATAGAATTTCCGGCCCGAGCACCGAGGTACTTGCGGGTTAATTTGCCCTCCTTGGTTTTTGGAACAATTCTTCTTCTGATGGAAATTCCGGTCCGAGAATCGGGGTATTTGCGGGTTGGTTCGCCTGACTGGGTTTTGGTAATAATTCTTCCTATGATAGAATTCCTCCTCCGAGCATCAAGATAACCGCGGGTTAATTTGCCCTCCTGGGTTTTGGGAATAGCCATTTTTCTGACAGAATTCTCGGTCCGAGCATTGAGGTATTTGCGGGTTAATTTGCCTTCCTTGATTTTTGAAATAATTCTTCTCCTGATAGAGATTCCGGTCCAAAAATCGATGGTATTTGCGGGTTGATCTGCCCTCCTGGGTTTTCGGGATACTCATTTTTCAGATAGAATTTTTGGTCCGAGGATCGAGGTATTTGCGGGTTAATTTCGCCTCCTGGGTTTCGGGAATGATTCTTTCCCCGGCAGAATTTTCGGTCCGAGTATGGAGGTATTTGCGGGTCAATTTGCCCTCCTGGGTTTTGGGAATAATCATTTCTCTGACAGAATTTTCGATCCGAGGACCGAGGTATTTGCGGGTTAATTTGCCCTCCTTGGTTTTTGGAATAATTCTTTTTCTGACAGAATTTTCGGTCCAAGCATCGAGGTATTCGGGGTCAATATGCCCTCCTGGGTTCTGGGAATAATCCTTTTCTTGGCAAAATCTCCGGTCCGGGTAACGTGGTACTTGCGGGTTAATTTGCCCTCCTGGGTTTCGGGAATAATCATTTTTCTGACAGAATTCCCGGTCCAAGAACCTAGGTATGTGCGGGTTAGTTTGCCTTCCTGGGTTTTGGGAATGATTCTTCCTGTGATAAAATTGCTTCTCCGAGCATCAAGGTATTTGCGGGTTGATTCGCCTTCCTGGGTCTTGGGAATAATCCTTCCCCTGGCAGAATTTTCGGTTCAAGAATCGAGGTATTTGCGCGTCAGTTCGCCTTCCTGGGTCTTGGGAATGATCAATCTTCTGACAGAATTTCTGGCCTGAGCACCGAGGTTCTGACGGGTTGATTTATCCTCTTTGGTTTTTGAAACAATTCTCCTTCTCATGGAAATTCCGGTCCGAGCATCGAGGTTTTTGCGGGTGAGTTTGCCTTACTGGGTTTTGGGGATATTTCTGCCTATGATAGAATTTCTTCTCCGAGCATTGAAGTATTTGCGAGTTAATTCGCCTTCCTCGGTTCCTGGAATGAATCTTTTCCTGATGGAGATTCCGGTCCGAGCATCAATGGTATTCGCGGGTTGTACTGCCCTCCTGGGTTTTCGGAATACTCAATTTTCAGATAGAACTCTTGATCCGTGCATCGAGGTATTTGCGGGTCAATTTTCCCTCCTGGGTTTGGGCAATGATCATTTTCCTGACAGAATATTCGGTCCGAGCACCGAGGTCCTTGCGGGTTGATTTGCCGTCCTTGGTTTTCGGAATGATTCTTTCTATAATAGAATTCCTCCTCCACTCATCAAGGTATCTGCGGGCTAATTCGCCCTCTTGGAGTTTGGGAATACTCATTCTTCTGAAGAAATCTTAGGTCCGAGCATGGAGGTATTTCTGGGTTAATTTGCCTTCCTTGTTTATTGGAATAATTCCTCTACTGATTCAAATTCCGGTCCGAGCATCAATGGTATTTGCGGGTTGATCTGCCCTCCTGGGTTTCGGGGATACTCATTTTTCTGAAAGGAGTTCCGGTCCGAGTAGCGAGATACTTAGGGGTTAATTTGCCCTCTTGGATTCTGGAAATAATTATTTCCCTGGCAGAGTTTTCGGTCCGAGCGTCCAGGTATTTGCGGGTCAATCCGCCCTCCCGTGTTTTGGGAATACTCATTCTCCTGACAGAATTCCCAGTCCGAGCAAGATGTCCTTTCCGGGTTAATTCGCATAACTTGAATTTTGAGATGATTTCTTTTCTCGTGAGAATTCCGGTCCAAAAATCAATGGTATTCGCAAGTTAATCTGCCCTTCTCGGTTTTGGGAATAGTCAAAGTCCTGATAGAATCTTAGGTCAGAGCATCGAGGTGTTCGCGGGTTACTTTGCCCTCCTAGGTTTTGGGGATAATTCTATCCTGGCAGAATTTTTGGTCGGAGTATTCAGGTATTTGCGGATTAATTTGCCCCCCTGGGTTCCGGGAATTATCATTTTTCTGACAGAATTCTCGGTCCGAGCACTGACGTATTTGCGGGTGAACTTGCGGTCCTGGGTTTTAGGAATAATTCTTCTTCTGACCGAATTTTTGGTCTGAGCATCGGAGTATTTGCGGGTCAATTGACCCTCCTGCATCCCGGGAATAATCGATTTCCTGACAGAATTTCCGGTCTGAGCAACGGAATTTTTGGGGATTGATTTGCCCTCCTGGGTTTTGGAATGATTTTTCTTCTGACATAATTCTCGGTCCGACCATCAGGGTATTCGTGGGTCAATTCGCCCTCCTGGGTTTTGGGAATGATCAATCTTCTGACATGATTTCTGGCCTGAGCACCGAGGATCTAGCGGGTTAATTCATCCTCCTTGGTTTTTGAAACAATTCTTTTTCTCATGGAAATTCCGTTCCGAGCACCGAGGTACTTGCGGGTTGATTTGCTTCCCTTGGATTCTGGAATGATCTCTTCTCTAATAGGAATTTCGTTCCGAGCATCGAGGTATTTGCGTAGATTTGCCCTCCTGGGTTTCGGGGAATATTCTTTTCCTGGCAGAATTTTCGGTCCGAGCACCGGGGTACTTGCGGGTTAATTTGCCCTCCTTGGTATTTCGAATAATTCTTTTCCTGATAGAAATTCCGGTCCGAGCATCGAGGTATTTGCGGGTCACTTCGCCTTCCTGGGTTCTGCTAATAATCACTTTTCTGACAGGATTTTCGGTCTGAGCATTTAAGTATTCGCGGGTTGATTCGCCCTCTTGGGTTTTGGGAATAATCATTTCTCCGACAGGATTTACACTCCGAGCACCGAGGTCCTCACGGGTTGATTCGCTCTCCTTTGTTCCTGGAATAATCTTTTCTCTGAGAGGAATTCCGGTCCGAGCATCGAGGTACTTGCGCATTAATTCGCCCTTCTTGTTTCTTGGAATGATTCTTCTCCTGATAGGAATTCCGTTTCGAGCATCGAGGTATTTGCGGATTAATTTTTCTTCCTTGGTTTTTGGAATGATTCTTCTCCTGATAAAAATTCCGGTCCAGGCCTCAATGATATTCGCGGGTTGATCTATCAACCCGGGTTCTGTGAATAGTCATCTTTCTGATAGAATTTTCGATCCGAGCATCGAGGTATCTGCGGGTCAATCTACCCTCCTGGGTTTTGGGTATAATTCTCTCCCTGGCAGAATTTCCGGTCCGAGTATCGAGGTATTACCGTGTCAATTTGCCCACCTGGGATTGGGGAATCATCAATTCTCTTACAGAATTCTCGGTTCGAGCACCGAGGTATTTGCGCATTGATTCGCCCTTCTTGGTTTTCGAAATGATTCTTCTTCTGATGGAAATTCCGTTTCGAGCATCGAGGTATTTGCGGATTAGCTTCCCTCCCTTGGTTTTTGGAATGATTTTACTCCTGATAGAAATTCCGGTCCAAGCATATATGGTATTCGCGGGTTGATCTGCCAACCGGGGTTCTGGGAATAGTAATTCTTCTGAAAGAATTTTCGATCCGAGCATCGAGGTATTTGCGGGTTAATCTGCCCTCCTGGGTTCTGGGAGTGATTCTCTCCCTGGCAGAATTTCCGGTATGAGTATTGAGGTATCACCGAGTCAATTTACCCCCCTGGGGTTTGGGGATGATCATTTTCCTGACAGAATTATCGTTCCGAGCACCGTGGTACTTGCAGGTTAATTTTCCCTCCTTGGATTTTGGATAAATCTTCTTCTGATAGGAATTCCGTTTCGAGCATCGAGGTACTGTGGTTTAATCTGTCCTCCTGGGTTCCGGGGGTAGTCATTGTTCTGATGGAATCTTAGTTCCGAGCATCGAGGTATTTGCGGGTTACTTTGCTCTCCTGGGTTTTGGGAATAATTCTTCCCCTGGCAGAATTTGCGGGCGAGTATTGTGGTGTCAATTTACCCTCCTGGATTCCGGGGATGATCATTCTCCTGACAGAATTTCCGGTCCGAGCACCGACATATTTGGCGGGTTAATTTGCCCTCCTGAGTTTTAGGGATAATTCATTTCCTGACAGAATTTTCAATCTGATGGAATCTCAGTTCCGAGCATCGGAGTATTTGCAGGTCAATCTGCCCTCCTGAATCCTGTGAATGATCGATTTTTCGACAGAATTCCCGGTTCGAGCAACGAGGTATTCGTGTGTCAATTTGCCTCCCTGGGTTTCAGGAATGATCATTTTTTGACAGAGTTTCCGGTCCGAGCACCAACTCACTTGCGAGTTGATGTGCCCTCCTTGGATTTTGAATTATTCTTTTTCTGATAGAAATTCCGTTTCGAGCATCGAGGTATTTGCGGGTCCATTGGCGCTCCTGGGTTTCGGGGATGATAATTTTTCTCACAGGATTTCTGGTCCCAGTTTCGAGGTATTAGCGGGTCAACTCCCCTCCTGGGTTTTGGCAATGATATTTCTTCCGACAGAATTGTCGGTCCAACTACCGAGGTATTTCCGGATCAATTTGCCTCCCCTGGTTTTTGGAATGATTCTTTCCCTGATAGGAATTCCGGTTCAAGCATAAATGGTATTCGCGGGTTAATCCGCCAACCTGAGTTCCGGGAATAGTCATTTCCCTGATAGAATTTTCGATCAGAGCATCGAGGTATTTGCGGGTTAATCTGCCCTCCTGGGATTTGGGAATGATTTTCTCCCTGGCAGAATTCTCGGTCCGAAGATCGAGGTAATCCCGTGTCAGTTTGCCCACCTGGGATTGGGGAATCATCGATTTTCTTACAGAATTTTCGGTCCGAGCACCGAGGTATTTGCGCATTGATTCGCCCCTCTCGGTTTTTGAAATGATTCTTCTCCTGATAGAAATTCCGTTCCGAGCATCGAGGGATTTGCGGATTAGCTTGCCACCCTTGGTTTTTGGAATGATTCTCCTCCTGATAGAATTTCCGGTCCGATTATCGAGGTATTACCGAGTCAATTTGCCCCCCTGGGGTTAGGGAATGATCAATTTTCCGATAGAACTTTCGCACCGAGGTACTAGCGGGTTATATTTTCCTCCTTGGTTTTTGAATAATTCTTCTTCTGATAGGAATTCCGTTTGGAGCATCGAGTTACTGTAGGTTGATCTGCCGTCCTGGGATTTGGGAATAATCATTTCCCTGGCATAATTTCCGGTCCGAGTACCGACGTATTTGCGGGTCGATATGTCCTCCTGGTATTTAGGGATGATTCTTCTTCCGACAGAATTTTTGATCTGGAAATGAAAATATTTGCGGGTCAATTTGCCCTCCTGAATCCTGGGAACAATCGATTTTATGACAGAATTTCCGGTCCGAGCAACGAGGTATTTGGGGATTGATTTGCCCTCCTGGGTTTTGGGAATGATTTTTTCCCTGACATTATTTTCTGTCCGAGCATCGAGATATTTGAGGGCCAATCTGCCCTCCTGGGTTTTAGGAATAATCATTTTCCTGACCGAATTTTCGGTCCAAGCACCGAGGTACTTGCGGGTTGATCTGCTCTCCTTTGTTTCTGGAGAAATCTATTCCCTGATGGAGATTCCGGTCTGAGCATCGTATTTTCCGGTGAATTTGCCCTCCTGAATTCCGGGAATCATCATTTCACTGACAGAATTTCTGGTCCGAGCAAGGAGGTATTTGCGGGTTGATTTGTCCTCCTTGGGTTCTGGAAGAATCCTTCCTCCGATAGGGATACCGATCCGAGCATAGAGGTATTTGGGGTTAGTTTGCCTTCCTGGTTTGACGAAACGATTCTCTCTATGATAGGATTTCTCGTCCGACCATGTGGGTATTCGCGGGTCAATTTGCCCTCCCGGGTTTTGGGAATAATCAGGATTTTCCCAAAACCCGGACAGGATTTTCGGTCCGAAAACCGAGGTACTTGCGGGTTGATTTGCTTTCCTTGGTTTCTGGAATGATCTCTTCTCTAATAGAAATTCCGGTTCGAGCATCGAGGTATTTGCGGGTTGATTTGCTCTCCTGGGTTTCGGGAATTATTCTTTCCCTGGCAGAATTTCCGGTCCGAGCACCGGGGTACTTGCGGGTTAATTTGCCTTCCTTGGTATTCTGAATGATTTTTCTTCGTGATAGAAATTCCGGTTCGAGCATCGAGGTATTTGCGGGTTAGTTCGCCTTCCTGGGTTCTGCTAATAATCACTTCCCTGACAGGAATTTCGGTCTGAGCATTCACGTTTTCGCGGGTTAATTTGCCCACTTGAGTTTCGGGGATAATCATTCTTCAGATAGGATTTACACTCCGAGCACCGAGGTTCTCACGGGTTGATTCGCTCTCCTTTGTTTCTCCGATAATCTTTTCCCTGATAGGAATTCCGGTCCGAGCATCAAGGGACTCGCGCATTAATTCTCCCTTCTTGGTTTTTGGAATGATTCTTCTCCTGATAGGAATTCCGTTTCGAGCATCGAGGGATTTGCGAATTAATTTACCTTCCTTGGTCTTTGGATTGATTCTTCTCCTGATAGACATTCCGGTCCAAGCATCACTGGTATTCGCGGGTTGATCTGCAAACCTGGGTTCTGGGAATAGTCATTTTCCTGATAGAATTTTCGATCCGAGCATCGAGGTATTTGCGGGATAATCTGCCCTCCTGGGTTTTGGGAATAATTCTTCCCCTGTCAGAATTTTCGGTCCGAGTATTGTGGTGTCAATTTACCCTCCTGGGTTTCGGGGATGATCATTTTCCTGACAAAATTTCCGGTCCGAGCACCGACGTATTTGCGGGTTAATTTGCCCTCCTGAGTTTGAGGAATAATTCCTCTCCTGACAGAATTTTCGATCTGAGCATCGAAGTATTTGCGGGTCAATCTGCCGTCCTGAATCCTGGGAATGATCGATTTTCTGAAAGAAATCTCGGTCCGAGCAACGAGGTATTTGTGGATCAATTTGCCCCCCTGAGTTCCAGGAATGATCATTTTCCTGAGAAAGTTCCCGGTCCGAGCACCGACTCACTTGTGAGTTAATGTGGCCATGTGGCTTAGCCTCTGAAGGACGCAGAATACGTCGTGTGGGTACTCGTTTGAAACGTCTCGACGAGTACTGTTCGGAACGCCACCGTGCTCTGCCGCCCCTGCGCGTCTCGGACCCACTACGCGACTCAGCTCCAGAACGACGTGGAACCCGTCGTGTGGGTACTCGTTTGGAACCTCTCATGGAGTACTGTTCGAAACGCCACCACGCGCTCTGCCGCTCCCGCGCGTGTCAGACCCACCACGTGACTTAGCTTCCGAATGACGCGGAATCCGTCGTGTGGGTACTCGTTCGAAATAACTCGACGAGTACTGTTCGGAACGCCACCGTGCTCTGTCGCCACCGCGCGTCTCGGACCCACCACACGACTCAGCTTCCGAACGACGCGGAGCCCGTCGTGTGGGTACTCGTTCGAAACCTCTCAGGGAGAACTGTTCGAAACACCACCGCGCACTCGGCCGCCCCCGCGCTTCTTGGACCCACCACGCGACTTAGCTTCCAAATGACGCGGAACCCGCCGTGTGGGTACTCGTTTGGAACGTCTCCACGAGTACTGTTCGAAACGCCACCGCACGCTCTGCCGCCCCCGCCCATCTCGGACCCACCACGCGGCTGAGCCTCTGAAGGACGCGGAACCCGCCGTGTGGGTACTCGTTTGGAACGTCTCCACGAGTACTGTTCGAAACGCCACCGCACGCTCTGCCGCCCCCGCGCATCTCGGACCCACCACGCGGCTTAGCCTCTGAAGGACGCAGAATCCGTCGTGTGGGTCCTCGTTTGAAACGTCTCGACGAGTACTGTTCGGAACGCCACCGTGTTCTGCCGCCCCTGCGCGTCTCGCACCCACCACGCGACTCAGCTCCAGAATGACGTGGAACCCGTCGTGTGGGTACTCGTTTGGAACCTCTCATGGAGTACTGTTCGAAACGCCACCGCGCGCTCTGCCGCTCCCGCGCGTGTCAGACCCACCACGCGACTTAGCTTCCGAACGACGCGGAACCCGTCGTGTGGGTACTCGTTTGAAATGTCTCGACGAGTACTGTTCGGAACGCCACCGTGCTCTGTCGCCCCTGTGCCTCTCGGATCCACCACGCGACTCAGCTTCCGAACGACGCGGAGCCCGTCGTGTGGGTACTCGTTTGGAACCTCTCAGCGAGTACTGTCCGAAACGCCACCGCACGTTTTATCACCTCCGCGCGTCTCAGACCCACCACGCGACTTTGCTCCCGAACTACAAGGAACCCATGGTGTGGGTACTCGTTTGAAACACTCGACGAGTACTATTCGAAACGCCATCGTGCGCTCTGCCACCGTTGCGCGTTTCGGGCCCACCACGTGAGTTTGTTTCTGAGCGACGCGGACCCCACCGTGCGGGAACTTGTTGAACAGCTCTCAGCGAATGTTGCTTGAAACGCCATAGTACGCCCTCGAGTGGTGACGCCAGTTGGAGTATGACCCGGGCGCTCAGGTGTCCTTTGTTGAGGCCAAGATCGCCAAGTGCTACGAAAAACGCCTGTTTCATAACAAGAGTGTGTCGAGGGGAGCTGTGGGAAAGAGTGTCTCCCAAGCTCTAGGACTTTTGAAAATGAACTTGGAAATCGACGGCCACTCCCGTACCATTGTCATGGAAGCAGTACATGATACGTCTCACGACATGGTACTGGGAATGGATTTCATGAACGCCTGGAAATCTGACTCCCTGAACGCCGAAGGGCAATGGAGGGTTCTCCAAGGGGAGTATCGTGATTTTGCGGGTCGGAGAAGAGAAGAACCAGAAAACCGCATATACGCCGAGTGCGCTGGCCTCGTCGTTGTGGAAGATGATGGCAAAGCCCATCTCGAGGGAGTGGTCGGGGAGACGACTGCCCAAGCAGCTGACAAGGTCGGACGGACCAATCTCCGCGAACATAAAATTGGATTGCTGGACCATACGCCTATACGCCATCAACCACGACGCCTTCCTCCAAAAATGCTGGGAATCGCAAGGGAGGAGGTAAGAGCCCTGTGCGCACCAGCTGGTACCACCCACGGCGTCCACGAAGCAGAGCCCCAGGACAGTCTCGGTGGCGAAATAGCAGCGGTGGTGACCCATACCGCCCCGTCACACGTGTTTTTTCAAATTGGAAGTCGAAAGTAGGTATTTTCATTTAAAAAAATCTAGTTGACCTCCAAATGACCTCCAAGGTAAAAAACAAGGCCACCATCGGATGTACCCCTCAAAATAAGAGGACACGTCCGGGGTTTTTCCCGATTCCCAACCATTGGTGAAAAAAATGGGGGGGGGTCCTTTCTTCTCGGGCACGCTGTATATACAAACACACATACATCCATCTACGCATCCATTCACCTACACACATACACACACACTCACTCACTCACACACCTATTCCAATTGGTCTAGTAGTTACATCTCATTCGGTACGATTGAGTTGAAGGCGGATATCATGCTCTTCATCAGATTCTGATCCAGAAACATACTGTCAACCCAGGTTACTTTGAACAGATGGGATAAGTTTGCACACTCGATTCTCACTTTGCTGATCTTTGAATCAGCAAAGCAAAGATACGCAAGGGATCAAGTACTCATCTATCTGACAATCGCATGCGTGGAAAACAGTTTGGACTAGTGTGAGAATCCCTGCGAGTTCTGTGTGACTGGAAAGCATGATTATGTGGAAGGAACACTAGAGAAACTGTTTCTCTGCTCCAAAATCATGCTTTTAAGTGACGCCCAGCTAGTAGAAACTCCAAAGTCGATGTGAATCGTTGTTCACGCATGTGGCTATCGAGCGAATTAGTACTAAAAACCTTGCGCATCCCTACATCGTTAATTTCAAGAATCCAATCCAGTATTCGAATTCACCCCATGTGTTACAGAGGATCCCGGTTGACAGTACAACCAAATCATTTCCAGCGATTCCCTCGGAATTTCCGTGTACATGATTCCAACATTCATGGAAGTTATGGAGTAGATATCACAATATCCAATCGACTTCTAACGAGAAATTCACAATGATTGAGATGATTAAACGCCAGTCAGAACTCCGTTTATCCAGATCCCGAATTTTGGGTCTCATACGTGGGGGAGTGAGATATGATGGATTCGTTTCTGGTTGAAGTATGGGTGTCGGGTAACCGCGGGGATTGGTCGAGAAATGGATGAATGGATGCATGTATGGTCTGGGTTAGCCCGATCCGGTCGGAAACGGTCTCGTACGGTACGGTACGAGATCGGAAGGATAATTGAAAGAGGGAAAGAGACAGTACAATGAAGTTGCAATGAATAGATGATTGAGAGACAACCAAAAACTGCCGAGATAAGTCCAAGATAACAAAAAATTGACTATAAGATAAAAAGATAACCCAAAGATTACTTCCGGGTCAAAAGATGATCAAAATATAACTCTCAGATGATCTTAGATGAAGAGATGGACTTAGGAGATGAACTAAGAAGAGTACTCGGGTACACGTGACATCGGTCATTGGAATAAAGCCGATAGAGGGGGTAAGAGGGAGCTCTATCCAAAACAAAAGCCCCAAGTAGCGCAAGTCTCTCTCAAACCATTGTAAGATGAGGTCGATGACGCTCCCGAGAGTCGGAGAGTCATTCCGAGAGCTAAACTTCAGAGGATACAAGAACAGTTAAAGATCATTATAGAAGGCTGCACTGGTGAGTAATTACATCCCCGATACTATGAAATTCGAGAGGAATATGAGGAGAACGGAGAAGTTACCTACACACGCACCTGCGTGGGTGCACTCAATCTATCTCACACATGACACAGACACGCAAGATCACATCCACCGACACATACACACGGATGAATTCAATTATTTTATCGAAGAATGATAGAATATATCATTTCACTTTTTCCAAAAGTTTGAGTTGGCGAGTATGACCATCTTCCTTTTCCTGGAGTTCATTCGGGATGAAAATATGAATTTCAACTCTTGGGAGTCATGAAATCAGGAAAAATATGTCGAGTCAATTTTTGAAGGAATCCAAACGTAAACCCATTGGAGGGAGATGGGAGATGTGGAAAAACACCAACTCCAACTTTTGAGGCACATGAGATAAGGAGAAATATGTCCAGTAATTGTTTTGCAAAATTTGAATGTACAAAAGGATGGGCTGAGAAAGGTTTTTCTCGAGAATCAATACGCCCTAGCGTGGAGATGTTGTGTTTGCATATATGAATGTGAAAAAAGTTTTGCTGAACGCTGAGAAATGAGATCTTAGGTCCCAGAAAGAGCCATTGAGCTTTCATCAAAATGAACACGGGTTTGAATGGGAATGTGCCTAATTCGACACTTTTTTCTTGCTAACTCTGCTTGCATTTCCGGCGCATCCAAGGACTTTCCAACGTACTTTAGCTCATCCTGGGGCTTGTTCCAACTCCTACGAAATTAACTGAAGTACGTCTAATTTCAAATGATCATAACCACCTTATCTCAATTATCCCAAAAGGAATCATCATTAGGAATTCCAAAGATAGGGCGATTCTTCCTTCTGAATTAGCTTGTATTTCTAGTGCATCTGGAAATTCTTTAAAGAGTCCCAATCCATCCTTATGCTTGTCACAAAATCTACGGAATGAGCTGAAGTACGTCCAATTTTGACTCGCCCGAGCCAATCAATCTCAATTTTTCTATTTAGAGTTTCGGAAAGAATGAGGTGGGAGGAGAAAGTCGCTTATTCTGGGGTTTATTCGAAACTAATCATTTTTGGGGGTAATTGAGATAGATTGGCTCGGGTCACTCGAAATTGGATGTACACTAGCTCATTTTGTAGGATTCGTGCCAAGCTTAGGGATGGATTGGGATACGTTGGAGGATGTTCGGATGCGCCAGAAACACGATCAAAGTTACGAAGGAAAATCGCCCTATTTTTTGAAATTTCTAGTCATGATCATCAATTGACCAAACTTATATGGATTGGTTCTGATCAGTTAAAATTAGACGTACACTAACTCATCTTCTAGGATTAGGGACAAGCTTCAAAATGAGCTGAAGTATGTTGAGAGATGCTTGGATGCGCCAGTATTGCGAACAAAGTTAGCAAGAAAGAAGTGTCGAACTAGGCACATTCCTATTCGAACCTGTATTAATTATAATGAAAGCTTGTCTGCTCTTGCTGGGACCTCAGATCTCATTCCCCAGCCAACTTGTCCAAAAAACTATTTCCACATCTATATGTGGATGGCTCTCGAACAGGACGGTATAAGTCCATTTTGGTGGAAATTGAGTTTTTGACGGGAATTGGTAGAGAATATATGTGGAAATATGTACGCACAACTCCGGAAGTGAGGATCCACTCCAAAGTGTCACAAGCACCATGACAAATTTTGGTGGGGAAAAAGTTTCGACTTATTTTGGGGACCAGATCGGAGTGAGTCCGTGCTCGAGCATCAAAACACGGCTCTCGTAACTTCTATCCTCAGTAATCGCACTTTTCTAGGCTTTGTGAAATGATAGTATACTCCAAAACCTAGGATATTAGTGCCCTGTGTTGTGAAGGTGGAAGCATCGAGTAGTCATCGGAGTTAATCGCTGCTTCTTTCACGCTCTGACGTTGTGTGCAAGGCTCATCTACATAGAAAATCGCGGAATAGCATTCTGTGGGAGTTTGTTTGAACACCGTGAGTGGATACCTCTGACAGGATATCCCTATTGGATGTCCCACCGGCAGACCATGAGCGATTATATTTTGCCCACCCGGTGTACCGGATGAGTATGAATCCAGCGCCCGTGTGCCCTGGGGGCTAAAACCTTCTGCTCTCAGCCCTACAGTGTTGGGAAGCCATCACTGCAGAACTGGGGACAGCTAACCACTATCTAACCAACCCACCCCGGAACCGCGTTAGCATTACTTCAGGGTGGTAGGCGTATCGCGCTCAGGATCGAACGACTCTCTTTCCTCACGACTCGCTGGTGTTGGTAATCCTTCTTCGATCTTTTCCTACTCTTCTTCCTTCGATCTTCGATCTTCTTTCTTCTTCCTTCTTTCTTCCCCCTTCGGTTCATCATATTCCTCCTGGAATGATTTGGACCTCTTCTGTTTGAATCGGCAGACTCGCTATGATTCGCCTGCTTCGAGGCGCCTCACTCCCCTTTCTTTCTCCTCCTTACGGATTATCACCAGCTTCATGTATCCGGTGACTCTATCCCATGTCTCCTGGTTGCGGAGCAAGTACGGGACGAGGTCCTCAGGTGTTAGTTGAGCACCCAGCCATTCATCCAACTCGGCGCGCTCTCTTCGGGTGTCGTTGCACGTGAACATGGCGTGTTCAGCGTCATCCCAGTTATCCCCGCATGACTGACATGCTGGGGATGTTCTCTTTTTGAATCGGGTTCAGGTAGGCACCGAAGCAACCGTGATCATTCAGTGCCTACGTCGTCCAATAGTCCCTCTCTCCGTGGGTGCGTTCCGCCCACTTGGCTACATCACGGATCAACCGGTGCGTCCGTCTACCATT
Source organism: Eretmocerus hayati (assembly GCA_029851415.1). NCBI lineage: Eukaryota > Metazoa > Arthropoda > Insecta > Hymenoptera > Aphelinidae > Eretmocerus > Eretmocerus hayati. The sequence continues at coordinate 50,659,958 of CM056744.1, forward strand.
CGCAAATGGTGAATCCCACTCAGTTTGCCACTGTTCGAGGGTGGTCTCCTTCTCGTTGTCGCGGATGATCTCCTTCATCGTCGGAGTGAGTACTGGTTCGGCTCCGATCACTTCTCTCTCTCTCTCTCTCTCTCTCTCTCTCTCTCTCTCTCTCTCTCTCTCTCTCTCTCTCTCTCTCGCTTTCTCTCTGGCGCTGTGAGTATACACACACGTACTTCTACTCGCTCCTCTTTCATCTGTCATTTTTACTCACACCCGCAAATTTCTTCAACCGGGGTGGACTTCATCACGTGTATCAGCATCCCGCTGGCTCACCCACGCATCGGGCATTGATAGCAGGCTCGTATTTTTGAGCCAGGGAGCTGTATACGTGATAGCGCTTTTTGAGGTTATCTTCAAAAGCAACTCAAACACGCAGCCTGTGTCATCCTGTGCCAAGGACCCCAGCGCCACCTACTGACCTTGCTGGGAACATCGTCATCATCACCCCGAGTCTTAGTGGGCATATTACCATCAAAACGCCTTGAAGTTCACGTGACGTTGCACAGGTGGCGCTACAATGACGATGATGTCTATCCTCTGAGTGGAACATCTTTGTGCGGACCTGTGACTTGGTGTTGTTGAAACGCAGCTGACTCTAAATGTAAGTGAGTGTGTGAGTGATGAACACAAGAACTGGTGCTGCTAAAAATTCATGTTCGATCTGTAAATTAATTGTGAAGCGCGGAGAGCTCTCAGTTCAATGTAATACCTGCGCAGCTTTATCACATTCTACTTGCATCTCAGACTCACGCGATCAGCAGCTAAAATCATTTCATTGCGGATCCTGTATATCGCTAGAAAAATCATTCACTCCGCTGCCTCTTGCTACGTCGTCTGCTCCAAGCACGAACACGCGTAAACGATCTGCATCATCGCCACCTCTACAGACGAATACCCGAGTGAAAATACGCTCTGTAAATCGAGTAGAAACCGCGCAGTCTCTAAACGATCTGAAAATGTCGCAAGAATTTGAGTCCGAAGCTACAAAGTTTCTCAATGATCCCTCGGTCCCTGACCATTTTAAAAAGCTCGGTTCACTATTTCATACTGCTCATTCGTCTATTCAGTCCCAATTGGCAACCATAGAATCGCGTATATCAACAAATGAAACCCAAAATGCTCAGGCTTTTGCTGGGCTGCGTGCTGACTTTCTCGCGACACGTATTCAAGTGGACCCCTGTGAGATTCGCTTTTCAGGCATTCCCTCTTCAGTCAAAGTGTCGGATGAGGTCATTATCAATGATATTTTGCGCGCCATTGATTGTATCGATCGCGTTGGGACCATTTTGTCCATCAGGCGTTGGCCTGTCCGAGCTCCTCGACCATCCTCTCAGCCGCAAGAACCGCCGACAGCATCACTCGGAACGGTCCAAAGAGCTGCATCAGGCCCTCAGAGAGAGAGAGTACGTCCGATAAAATAGCCCTCGTGGCAAAATTTTGCTCTTCAACAGTACGCGACTTTGTCCTGGCCAAAGCAGCTCAATTGAGGGATCAGACAGCTGAAACTATTTTTGGACAGGGCGGTGAAGCTAAAATTTATCTGAATCCTGTACTGCCCCCTAATGTATACAAAATTTGGCGAGCTGCTCTGGCTAAGGCTATCGAGTTGAAGTACCTACGTCCCATCGTACAAAACATGACTGTTATGATGAGACGTGCTCCTAAAGCTGATCTGATACCTATTCTTGCTGTTCAGGATCTTCTTTCCCTTGAAGCAAATGCTACCGATCCACGTAAAAACCCCATGGACGTGGATGCATGAAATATTGCTGGTCTGCCATCGAAGCCTATCTCAGTTTTGTCTAGTAAAACATCCTTATCCATAGGGCACATAAACCTAAACCGTTTCAGTGCAAATTTCAATCTACTCGAAAATAAAATTGCGGATGGCACCTATGACATAGTCGCTGTTTCTGAAACTTTTTTATCGCCTCAGGATTCTTTTGAGCCGTATGATATCCCAGGTTATACATTTTTTCGCCAAGACAGGGATGGAAAAGAAGGTGGTGGCGTGGGTTTCTATGCAAGGTCTGATTTCATTGTCAAAATTCTAAACAGTTCCGAGCCAATTTTCACAAATACGCCTGAATGGATTATCTCTGAAATAAAGGTTGCTTCTACAAAGTTACTATTTGCCATAGTTCATCGAAGACCTGCAGCCGCTTACCCGCATGCACTAATGAATGCCCTTTCCCCCCTTCTCTCCTTATATGACCATACTATAATAACAGGTGACTTCAATATCAATATGGCAATCTCTAACCCTGCATCAACTTCATTCAAAGAAACTTATGAGTCACATATGCTTCACCTCGTTAGCAAAATTCCTACACACCATGCCATTGGAAAGGATAAGCTTTTACATCATACCTGCCTCGACTTATTCCTCGTTCGCAATTCCTCAGCTGTGATTGAGTTTAAAAAGTCTGATTCGCCCTTTGCGGCAGGCCATGACTTTGTTGAAATTACTTACGACATTATTCCTCCACCTATTCCACCGAAGACGATCACAGTCAGGAACCTGTCCAACATCGACACTAGACAACTTACTGAGCTAATAAACACATCACTGTCTCACAGCGATTCCTTCAACGTGGCAGGCCAGTTATCTATACCAAATCAAAGCAACTCTCAAGTCGCTCTCATTCACAACCTCCACAGATCTATCTGTGCGTATCTCCCTGTAAATATTTCCCCCCCTATAAGTAATAACCCTAATAATAGTAATGATAGTATTAGTACTGCTTTGAAACTCCTAGATCTGAGTTCACCGCTTTATCAAAACCTTGCAAAGGGTCATCTCGACGATGCTGTTTCCTCAATCTCTAGAACCACTCTTGACGCCTATAATCAGCTGGCACCTGAAAGAAACTTCACAGTCACCTCTTCAAAAAAACCCTGGGTGACAGCTGACATTCGGCGTCTCATGAGCGAACGCGATGCAGTATATCGTCGTGCTAGCCGCACCAATTCCCAAGTTCTACTAGAAAAATATCGTGAAAAGCGAACAGAGGTGAAGACCAAACTGGATGTAGCTAAAAGTGAATACATAAACAATAGAATAACATCGGCTCCTGATGCAAAATCTAAGTGGAGTGAACTTCGCAAGCTAGGAGTGATGTCCCGTCCCACTCCATCTCCTCTGAATCTTTTCAATCCTCGAGTTCTCAACTACCATTTTGCGAGTGTGGCCAGCTCTGGTGCCCCGCTAACCGAAGACGACATAGAGCACGTTTGTTCCATCCCCATGCCAAGTAAAATTCCAGTGTTTGACTTCATTCCTGTAAATGAAACAGACGTTATACAGGCCTTCCTTGCAAGTAAGTCAAAGGGTGTGGGTGCTGATGGAATATCTTCGTCAATGGCAAAGCTAGCGTTTCCTGCACTCCAACCTCATCTTACGAGCATTATCAATCAATCACTTGCATCCGGCTACTTCCCAGATGCCTGGAAATGCGCCTCCATTATACTATTATCAAAAGTATCTGCACCTGAGACACCCTCCGATACACGTCCCATTGCTCAGCTATGCGAATTTTCAAAGACACTTGAAAGAATAGTTCATCAACAGCTTACAAGTCACCTAACTCGTTCAAACCTTTTTCAAGAACGCCAGTCGGGATTCAGAGAACACCACTCCACTCAAACTGCTCTTCTCGGGGTACTAGAGGACACTCGCAAAGCCATTGATCAGCGAATGCTCACAATTATGATATCCTTTGACTTCTCGAAAGCCTTTGACACCCTCCCTCATATTAAGCTGCTGATCAAGCTGAGGAAACTCGGCTGTAGTGATCGCGTGATTCGATGGTTCGCGAGCTATCTAAAGGACCGTTCTCAAGCGGTCCGCCTAGCAGACGGAAGTCATGAGGATTGGCTGTCCCTCATCACCGGAGTGCCGCAAGGGAGTGTCTTAGGCCCCCTCCTTTTTTGAATTTTGATCAACGATCTCCCCGAAGCACTCACACACACGCTCTCCACCATATTTGCTGACGATTCTAGCATCTACCTCCACTGCCGCCCTGATGAACTCGAGGACCATATCACCCTTATTACCCATGATGCCCAAGCTGTCGCCAAATGGGCATCAGACAATGGCCTGAAGCTCAACCCAACGAAAACAACCGTTATGATCCTTGGCAGCGCAGCATACTTAGCTACGATCGATTTAAACCATCTGCCCCCTGTCCGAGTGATGGGTGTCTCCATTCCATACTCGAAGAGTATCAAAAGTCTAGGCATACTTATCACACCCTCTCTCGACTGGGGGATGCAGATAAATCAAACATCTCGCCGCGTACACGGCTCGCTCTACTCCCTCAGGGTCGCAGCCCGAGGCTTTCCCCGCTCACTGAAACAACAGCTTGTTTCAAGTTTGGTATTACCCTGTTTCGACTACGGCTCTGCTGTCTTAACTGGCCTAGACAAATCGCAGAAGCTAAAGCTGCATCGCTTGCACAACGCCTGTGTCAGGTTTGTATGGGGCAACATACCTAGACGGGCACATGTCCTCCTTATCGCATCAGTTTGAACTGGTTATCAGCCGAACGCAGGAGGGATTATCTACTTGGGTCTCTAGCTCTTTCAATTCTAAAACACGATCTCCCAACCTTCTTGCGTTCAAAATTTTTCCTCACTGCTGACAACGAACACCTGCGACAGTCCAAACGCCACGAGTAAAAATCGCTAAGCTACAAGACTCCTCGAACAGAAGCGCTGAACCAGTCGTTCGTAATCTCTGCCTCGCGACTATTGAATCAACTTCCCTTCCTAGATTTTGATGTAAGCTTAGATAACCTGAAAAGGATTTTATTCAACACGCTGTTGAACCTTGATCGAAACGACTGGCTAAATCGCGCCTCCCGCGAAGGCCTTGTGCCCATACCCCCTGCTCTTATTCATCTCTTTGATTCATAAGCCACCATGTACCATTTTTCGACTCATTTATATAGTTCATGCGAGCTCTCGGCGCTAGGAATTCAATATTTAGTTGTAAACAATCTTCAGTTGTAAGAACCTATTTCATAAGTTCATATGATTTTACAGTCTTTCAGAGTTTTAACAATTTAATCTAGCTAGCAATCACTATCCAAAAGTCACCTGTACTGATCTCTATGACTCAGATGTTTACGAATACTACAATGTAACCTCTTCCTGGGCGAATGGGAATTTATCCCCCGTCCACAATAAATATCAATCAATCAATCAATCTCTCTCTCTCTCTCTCTCTCTCTCTCCCTCTCTCTCTCTCTCTCTCTCTCTCTCACTCTCTCTCTCTCTCTCTGGCGGTGAGTACATCCACACACACTTTATATCGCTCCGTGCTGGATGTTATTTCTCACCAACAAAACGTTGTCCCAAGGGACCTCTTTTTGCAGATTGGACATCCTCTCGCAGGCTCATACCTTCGGAGCATCGCTGCATGGCTCCAACTCGAGCCTGAGAGGAATCATTCCAATTTCTGCAATTGACTAGCATCTGAAGGAATATCAGCACGGTGCTTGGTGCCGGAATCGATCTCTCTGCGCATGCTCGGCGATCGTCTGATTCACGCTCTGTCACATCACTGCTGTCTGCTACACCATGATACCCAACTCCACCTGCCACATCTCCAACAAATTTCTGCGCACTGGCAGCAAGCAATGCAGCACTTGCAAACGGTTCGCTCACGGCAAGTGCTCAAAAACATCGAGCAACAAATGGCTATGCGTGATGTGTCATGAGGTGAGTGAAAGGTTACCTAATACAGCGTCGTCGAATGCAGTGAAGCAGACGGTTTCGGCTGCTAGACGCAGCACGAAGTACATCAGGGAGAGAGAGATGAAGAAAACCCACACGCGTGCTAGTATGAGTGGCCTGTCTACCACCACTCAAGCACGGCTCAACGCCCACAGCAAGGTGGGGACATCATCCCTCGCTCCGCAGGCCCCTGTCTCAGGCCGTATCGAGAAGCCTCCTACCGCCAAAGGCGCTCCTGCCTCCGGCGAGCCGTGCCTGTCGTCTGCTGCACTACCAGCTCGCGGCAATGGCAGCACCACAGCCCACACTGCTAGTGGCGCGGCGATTCGAACTGGAGCTACGGAAGCCCCTATGGACGCCTCACGTCCCACTGGCGGAGATAACGCATTGCAACCACCACTCTCACCAACATCTTCGGAGGCTGGTGGTGGATCATCCCAACATGACTACGATGGAACACCTGTCCAGCCAACAACTCCAGCGTCAACGTCAACTCCAGAAACTGTTAGGAATAAGTGGTTTTTCATCCCGCAGAGTACTTTGGACCTCTTCATCCAACGAAATGACTCTACTCAGAATCGGCTCGACGAGATAATGTCTCTCCTAGGGCGTCAGGGCGTAGCCATTTCTCCTCCGTCTTTCACACCAGCACTGAGAGATGCGGATGACCGACTGTTGGCACGAATGTCGGCCCTGGAAGAAGTCATAGAGAAGCAAAACTCCACGCTGGAGGAGTTGCGCTTGGATCGAGGGCTGCTCCTTGAGCAAAATACCTTGATGGAGAGTCAGATTCCGAGTCAGACTGAATTCATAAAGGGTAAACAGAGTACTCTGCGGGATACCAGCAATACTGATGAAATTGAGCCTTCTACTCCTAAGTTTCCACATCAATCCTCTGCGGGGGCCCCTCAATTCAGAACGGACTCGTCTGACCATTCTTATGCTGAGCGGCAGGGCACTGACCTCAGGGGTGATGGTCTTTACTATGTAAAAATCAAGAAAATCGCGATAACATCACATTTAGAGGCTTATTTAGCTTACCATCCCGATTCAAATGTTTCTCCTCAGCTTCTCACAGAAATACCGATCGACAATTGCAACTCAGAACAGTGCGGTTACATCTTTTCTGTGATGAAGAAAAAAGAGCACAACATTCCAATCCTGTGCTTCACGTTTCCTGAGTATGCCATCAAAAAATGACCGTTTTGAGAGCCAGTGACGCGATAACTTTATGAGCTTTGAAGCTTCATACAATTTGTCCGGATCAACGCACACTAACAAACCAAACGAGATTCGATTCGTTTTTTCTTCAACTTCGAAAACTCGTTGGTACATTTCTCGTATTCCACAAGGTATTTCATCATTTTCGTAAACAATAGCCAGAGAAAGTTTTCTCACAAAACTCGGATACATCGATGAATGAGACTTGATATCATAGCCAAATCAGCGCACACCTCTGAATCAAAGATTTTCTCAAAATATGAGATTAGTGAATGGATATATCATTCCACCGAAGTAGTTGAGGCATAGGTATTTTAGTTGCAGCCTTATCAATCCAAAAAATCGCGTTGGTACGTTTGTAAACTACCCAAAAATCATCTTCTGCGGTCTGCTATTGACAAATTAGGATGCGTTTCAACAAAAAAGAATGTAGTCCATATTGAACGATGCCAAATACTATAAAATGCCACTTCTGCGCACTACGAATAGTTCAAAATACTCCTGGAACACTGCAGTAACACAAAAGTTAAATGTTCCGTGGAAACTCTCATATATGCGTGCTTTGTCTGTGTAGATACACGCATACAGTTTGAAGCATTTACTGCGAATATAATGCTCGTATATCGAGTGCATATGAATGGTAAGTTAGCACTATTTCTTTCAAATGAATCCGCATGCCTTCTGTGCTGCATCGTCGAGCTTTATACATTTACGTTGCATTCTTTAATGACCAAGTGTTTGTATTGCATGTTGCTCTCTGATGAATTTAATAGAAGTCACTGATTATGAATGAAATTTGGAGATGTACCATTTGAAAGCTGAGCAGTATGGAATCAACTATCAGTAATCGTTAATTTTCAAAAGGTTCAACAAATAATCGGCTACGACAATGATCCCGATCCTGAGTTTTTCTTCATTTCACAGTAATATTCTCACATCATTTACACATACTCCATGCAATTGATCGTACTCTCGCATTCCGAAAATTGTTGATTCCGGACGTACGTAACCTAACGACTTGATAAAATAGAGCTTCCACATCGTTCACTCCAATACGTATATATTCCTGTGTATTACTGAAACTCGATTTCAAACCGTTTATGATAGCTTCAAAAAATTCATCGTCGGCTACTGATGGAATAACACGATTATACAAGCCTATGTCAAAATGTTGAATTTGTGGTCCGTGTGACGATAGTCCGCTTTTGAAAATATCTCCAATAATGTCTTCTTCAATGTTAAAAATGCATCGTGAGATTGCATTAAAGTATTTCAGTTTATAGTTGAAGAATTTTGATAAACCTTGTAACCGTGTGAGTGTTGATTAGTACATGGCAATTCTTGGTCTGAAGCTATTTTCCTCAGTTTCTTCAGTCGGTTCACTCTGGACGGCCTTGATCTCGATGATGCTCTGTTTATGTCTACTTGTCAAATGTAAAATCCATCCAGTTTCGATAATTTTCCGTCCCAATACTTCGATGGACTGATTTTCAAAGAAAAGGTTGATTCTGTCGAAAGTTCTCTCAAATTGCTCCCAGTAATCCAGAGTAAAAGCAACACCGGTGAGATCGTCACCGGTCACTCGTATAACGGCTTTGTACGCTTGATCCCCTATGTCACTGAATTCCAAACCAATGCACTTCTTCTTGCTCGATGATTTGTTCAACCGATGAATAGATTCAAATAAACGTTCAAAGCAAATTCCGACTTGATTCTCCATGATAATGACTCGGACTGAGTGCATATGATTAGCAGTCGGACTGTTGAGAAGTGATAATTTCTTGGTTACACATTATGAATTGAGCGGGGAAGCGGTGCGGAAAATACAGTTTCGAGCGTCAACGCGACTCTGGCAGATAGTTATCATACATCGAGCGATGTGAATTATGCGTAAGCTCTATTTCGCTCGGGAAGGAATATTTGAGTATATTCACTGTGTGTTTTATGCCGCAGATATTCAAGAATGGTTTCCTTCGATCAGATTATACACATCGAAATCATCATTTATGGAAGTTTGGATTGATGTAAAAATTTCTGCAATCTCAAATAATGCTCTGGGCTCTTTCCATGGAACCGTGAATGACACAAATTTGGAATATGGTGGAGATAGGTAGTATGTATGAATGAAAAAGTGCAATTTTATTTTTCAAATTTATTTACCTGCGTGCATTTCATTCTTTTCATGCACCGCATGATTCAATCAAAGTTAACGAATGTGAACAGTTCCTCGAATATATCGTCGAATAAGTACTCATTGGTTACAAAGACATATTCATCTTCCATTCTCTCAATCACAATATCTGTCATACTGAATTTGTCGATTGGTACATGACTACTGTTTGATACAATAATATCATTGTTTGGTATAATATTATTGTGTTTGGCAATTTGCGACACTGTATTTTTACATTCATTCAGGCACTTCTGCACTTTTTCTGGATTTCTCGATTTCGATCTCGATGACAATTTCTCGATTTTGCACACTATCAATTCAGATTCATCAGATTCCCAAAAGTCACATGTTTAAAACTCACACATGGCACATACAGAGACCTTTTTCTTCGACACTCATCCATCCATCTCATACATCACAGACTATTTCGTCATTCCTTGCATGTTCCATCTCATTTGTATTCCATATCCCATTGCTTACTCTCCATTATCACCGTCTCATTCACTCCGCAACTTCCGCTCCATCGGACCCCCTGCTTTCCTCTCATCTCATTTGACCTCCGTTCAATCTCACCATTCCCCATACCATTTCCTACGAGAACGCCATCTCACCCCATTTCCTGAATCATCGTCACCACCGTCATCACATTCATCATGAATACCCTTGATTCATACCATTTCCTTTTCTCCCCTAAATTTTCTTCATCTCTTTCTCTTCTCTTCTTCCATTCCTCCTCATCCTCGTACAATCTCATCATCTCCCATGTCATCGTGTCCTCCACCAACATCTCTATTTTTTTCTCCACATCATTCTCACCACCTCATCACATTCATCATAAATACTCCCAATCCATACGATGTCATTCCTTCCCCTACACTCTCCATCTCTCCCCCTTCTCTCCTTTTCCATTTTATCTTCGTTCAATCTCATCATCTTCCATACCACCTTCTCCTTCACCACCATGTCATCACTTTCTCCACATCATTCTCACCACGACATCTATTATGATTCCGCTTATGATCGCCTACTCGGAGGCGAATTCTCGCACGCAGGTAAACCGCCCTCGGGTGCAGAGGTTGCATCCGAATTGACCTTCAAGTGGGAGGGTGAGGCGATCATTCCTCTTATCACTCCACAATCATCCATCCATCTCATATATCACAGACTATTTCGTCATTGATTGCATGTTGCATCTTATTTCATATTTCATTCCATTCTCTTCATTCATAGATTTTTATTTCTCCCTATACTCTCGCTCCAACGCTACCTCTCTTCTTCTTTCATCCTATCTCACTTCTATTCTATCTCATCATTTTTCATACCGTTCTCTACTTCAATGCACACTCATCTCTTTTTCACATCATTCTCACCACCTCATTGCATTCATCATAGATACTCTTACTTCATACCATCTCATTTCTTTCCCTTCATTTCCTTCATCTCTTTCCCTTCTCTTTTTTCATTCCATCTCATCCCCGTCCAATCTTATCATCTTCCATGCTATTTTATTCTTCACCGCCATCTCATCTTCTTTCCCACATCATTCTCACCACCTCATCACATTCATCGTAAATCCGCTAATGATGGCCTACTTGGAGGCAAATTCTGACACGCAGGTTAGCCGCCTTTGGGTGAAGAGGTTGCGTTCAAAGGACTCCGCACAAAACCAATGGGAAGTGGCTTAAGGCCAATTTTGATGAAACTTGGCAGGGTTGTAGATCATTTTATGCTAATCAAGTTTGTCAACGGGCACGAAGAGCGCCTATGGCTTATTTTTGAGATATTTCGATGGGAAGTACGCAATTAGTTGAGGTTACGTGTAAGCTTTGTTGTCACTTATTATTGATTTTTTTTCAAAAAAGGCTATTCACATTCCTCGAACGTATTCGAGCTCTTATATTACCCAGTAAAGTTCAGTCAGGGCAGGGATTCCGACGAGTTACTTGGTTCATATTGAAATCATGAAGAACTGATTACAGTTTTTGAAATATCTTCATCTCCTCTTAGAAATGGTCCGTTTCGTAATTGCATGACTCAGTGTTGGGCACATCTCAAACAGATACGAGCCTTATGTCAATGGTCAGTAGCTACTGTAATTGCGTACAACATTGCTGATTATAAGCCTTGTGACGAGTATCACATGTATCTCAAAAGCGTGGGTGGAGGAAGCTGGGGATGGCTTTATCATACGAAATCTGTTTCACGAAGCATAGTGCTGGGCATCTCTCTACTCGGGGGTTTTCGAGGTCGCTGAGCTCGGATATGTTATCGTCCAGCCTCTATCTCGTGATGCGGAGGCTGCGTGGGCGGCCCATGCGGGGGAGGGGGGCTGCAGTGAAAAATCGATATCGCTGCACGGGGGATAGTCTATCCGAGGGTTTTTGAGGTCGCTGAGCTCGAATATGTTATCGTCCAGCCTCTATCCCGTGATGCGGCGGCTGCGTGGGCGGACCATGCGAGGGAGGGGAGCTGCAGTGAGTATTTCATATCGCGGCCCCCTCTCCCGCATGGTCCGCCCACGCAGCCTCCGCATCTTGAGATAGAGGCTGGACGATAACATATTCGAGCTCAGTGACCTCGAAAACCCCCGAGCACTATGCTTCGTGAAACAGATTCTTTACGATGAAGCCATCCCCAGCTTCCTCCATACACGCTTTCGAGATACATGTACTACTCATCACAAGGCTTATAATCAGTAACGTTGTACGCAATTACAGTAGCTACTGACCATTCACATATGGCTCGTATCTGTTTGAGTTGTGCCCACCACTGAGTCATGCAATTAAGAAACGGACCATTTCTAAGAGGAGATGAAGATATTTCAAAAACTGTAATCAGTTCTTCATGATTTCAATATGAACCAAGTAACTCGGCGGATTCTCTGCCCTGACTGACCTTTACTGGCTAATATAAGAGCTTGAATACGTTCGAGGCATGTGAATAGCCTTTTGTGAAAAAAAAATCAATAATAAGTGACAACAAAGCTTACACGTAACCTCAACTAATTGCGTACTTTCCATTAAAATATCTCAAAAATGAGCCATAGGCGCTCTTCGTGCCCATTGACAAAGTTGATTAGCATAGAATGATCTACAACCCTGCCAAGTTCCATCAAAATTGGCCTCAAGCCACTTCCCATTGGTTTCGTGCGGGGTCCTTTACATCCAAGTAGGAGGATGAGTCGATCATTCCTTTCATTACATCACCATCATCCATCCATCCAATACATCACAGACTATTCCATCTTCATTGCATGTTGCATCTCATTTCTATTCCATATTCCATTCCATTCTCTTCATCCATAACATCTCATTCCCTGCTTTACTCTCCCTTCATCTCTTTTCCTTCTCTCTAATCGTCATCATCATCATCATCATCATCCATCTCTCCATTCATTACATTCCATGCACGGACAGAAACGCGGGGACCCAAGCTTCTATCGTTGGATCAATCCGTTTCCTGCACTTGCGACATCATAATACCTATGTATCGTAAGTAAGTGTAGAAAATGGGGCGAATTCAACGATGGCTCGGAGCAAAGGTTTAACTGTCAGACTTTTAACGGAGACTCACACATCAACTCGAGTCAGATTGATTGATTCATTGATTGATAATTTTATTGAAGCTATGGGGTATAATCCTATATAGCTCTGAGAAGACAATCACAGATTGTAGTTCACGTTCTCCTAAAGATCATATCAAAAGTACGTAATAAGTAATCAATAAATCAGTATCAATAACTATAAGAAAGTCTCTTGATTATGTTATTCCATAAATTCGCTATAACCAAAGGAAAGTATCATTATAAATATTTTCATACAACAATACGTGTACATTCGAACAGCTGAAGAATACATTTTAATAAAATAAAAATGTGCAGTTAGCGAGATGAACGAAGTCGCTCAGGTGAAAAAAAATGCATAGTAACATTCAATTAAATGGAGAATTCACTTGCTCCAGGAGGTCACTAAAAGCCTTGTCATTAGGAAGAGGGTTCACGACTAGGTTTTCCCTTGCTGCACGCTCACACCAATTTACAACTTCTTCGTGAAGCAGTTTGTTACAGATCATTTGTTTTGTACTGACTGAAAATTTGAGTTCAGAAGCAGTGCTCGATGCATAAGAATTTAAGACTTCAGATGCTATTATGTGGAAGGAAAATTGCATGGTGTCGGTCCGTGGGGTGGCGTAAAGTAGAGGTGGGGGAGTGCAGCGCGTAGAGGAACGTATAGATGGTACATCAATTCGACGTCGGAAAAGCTTTGCAAGGTGTGATAGTTCTTGTGAAGAGATAATATTGAAGCCAAGGGATGCAATAAGAAGCTTGCGCCTATCCTCAACTGAGAGCCAGCTTAGCGCCAGCCTATAAGGGGTCATAGGTGCTGCCCAGGGAATGTTACCATGAACGAAGCGTACGCATTTGTTGAACAGTCTGTGAAGTTTCAGGTTTTGTACTTCAGTAACGTTATTGTAGACAGCACACGCGTAATCAAAGTACGGAAAGATTAGGGATTCCACAAGGCGCTGCGAGAAAGAGCATGCTTGTGGAAACGCAGTGAGTACAGGGCTTTATGAACAGAACTTGAAATTGAATTGATATGTTTATCCCAGTTGAGTGTACTCGCAAGTTGCACACCAAGATCCATTACATGCTCTGAGTGTGGTACTGTAATGCCATCAATGATGAGGGGCGGAGGTGACGGAAAATCAATGCGTCTTACGTAGTAAGGACTACCGAGGATGATGAATTTGGTTTTACCGGGATTAAGCTTGATCATATTCAATTTGGCCCAGTCATGTACCCTTGCTGCATCAAAGTTCAATTCAGACAAAGACAGCGGTACCCACAAAACGCCCGGGAACATTGCAGTAGCCCGTATTCCTGCGCCTGACGACATACGAAGGTAAGGTGAGCGGGACCATCAAAAAGGGAGGATGGTGCGAGAACATGATACACGGCTAGGGTGCAACAAACATACTTTTCACAGATTTATAAAATAGAATATTTGGGAGGGGTAAGAAATCTATAAACTAGTAAAAACACCGTGATAATGGAATTATGAGATGAATTCGTTACATACTGTCTAGAACTCTGGTTTATTTTCTGGAATGATAATGATCTATTTCAATTTAAAATATTTAAAAATCCACAAAGTGTTGGATTCAACTCGATTTCTCAGCATATTCTATAACTAGCATTCAAACTGACAATTTTAGCGCGGCGTGACCGTCTGCTGACGTGTCAAAGCCTGTCTTTCTCTTTGCTTCGCTTCCGCTCTACGCTTTCATCGTCTAATCTATCGTTGGCCATGGCAGCTCGCAGCTCGCTTGCTCCCGCTGCCACTTGTACACGTGCTTTATTGAATAAATTTCAAAGTTATTTATTATAATTCGGAGTGCACTTATTGATCAGCGTGACCCGCTATAAACTTTATAAACACAAACATCAAAAGGGGTAAAAAAATCTATATTTAACAGGTAAAACGAAAGATGTCAATTGAAACGGTTGAAATCCAAAAGGGCGAGGAATCTAGCAGCGAATAAAAGAATCCGCGATAGTCAAGTTATGGAATGACGTCGTTACAAACATGAAAAGAGGTAGAATACAACGGATGAAATAAAACAGGTAAAATAGACCCTAGGTAAATCTGTAAAAGAAAATCCAGGGGGAAAGAGTGAATAATGACCACGCTACGCACAACTTTCGGGTCAGGTCAGGTGAGGTTAGTGAAATCTAGGGATATGAGTAGTTGTCCTAGGATAAATTTTTCGATCCCAAACCATGTTCGGGCACTTTCCTCCATTTAAATACATGGGGAAACCAAAAGTGTGAAAAGCATTGTATGCATAGGTGAGAAACGCGTTGGTTACTTTCCCCCCTCTCTCCCTCTACTATGCTGTTCCAGCATGCACAAATCTCAAGCCATATACCAAGACCGTGCATCCAAGGGCTCCTACAACATTGCTAAAACAGGTCCATATGCTGCTCGAGACATACATATATGCTTGAGACATATGCGCTCCTCCATATGCAAACATATCTGATATTTCGTTCTGCTCGAGAATCTCCGACTCTGTTGCTTCGAGTCCCGTTGCCACCACCACAGCATCTCCACAACGGGTTCCCACTCTCACTCTATACTCACTCTGTTGCCGCTGCTGCCGCCGCCGCCGCCGCAGTCAATATCACCGTCCTCGCCTCCACAACCAATTCCCTCTCTCCCTCTCGCTCTACACATAATATTCGCTCTACCACAACGTGTCTCTTCCTTCCTTTCGCTTTTGCTCATTCTGTTACAGCCTTATTCTGATGCATATATACTTTGTAAGCCCAACAGCTCGCTTAACTCTTTTGCTGTTGAATAGGAATGTATGAAAAACTTTGTAGCTCGACTGCAGGCAAAGTTTCATCTCGTATGTCTCATGCGTATGTCAATGCCCTCATACAACATCCTACACTTTATTCAGGTCACGTTTGCTGGTAGTTTATCTTCCTCACACTGAGCATAGTCTAGCGAAGCTTCATTTTATAGTTTCAGTTGTACTGCAAGCTACTGTGCAAGTAGTTGCCACAGTCACCAAGCTTTCAATACAATTATGTTTTTCCTAAATTTAATTCTTGGCTTTGTTTTGTCATTAATTCAAACCGTGAACGAATCAAGTGAAATGCTCATAGATTATTTACTTATTCTGTGTGAATTCATAGTTATGTGCAGTTTCACAATAGGTTTAATATTATTTGTTCTTAAGCGATGTGAATCATCAACACGAGCTCGATTGATTTTACTCCAAGATAAACTCGTAATGGAATCTACAAGTGGTACATCTGAGACTGTGTGTTCTCCCAAGCAATCGGAGGTTGGTGGAACTAAACAAGAAGAGTTTATGTTAAACTCTAAGAGTGAAAGTGTAATAGCTTCCAAAAAAGTGCGACTCGGTGAAACATGTGGAAGCGAAACACTTGATACCCATTCTACTCTCAAGGAATTGGAACATGAGGAACCTCTGCTTAGGGAGATTCCTGATAGATTCGTATTATTCCCCATCAAGTGACCTATGATCTGGGAACTTTATAAACAACACGAAGCTTGTTTTTGGTCTGCTGAAGAGCTTGATTTCTCGAAGGATATAGCTGATTTCCAGCTAATGAGTCATGGAGAACAGCATTTTATTTCACACGTATTGGCATTCTTTGCCGCGTCGGATGGTATTGTAAATGAAAATTTACTCTTACACTTTTCTCAAGAAGTTCAAATCCCGGAAGCAAGAGCATTTTACGGGTTTCAAATAGCAATGGAAAATATTCATCCTGAAACTCATGCTCTTCTTTTGGATACATTTATTCAAGATCCTGTGAGAAAGAGTTTTCTATTCAACGCTATACAAACAATGGAGTGTGTTGCCCTGAAAGCTCATTGGGCCTTGAAGTGGATCAACGACTCATCTGTAGCGTTCGCTGAACGCTTAGTGGCTTTCGCTGCAGTTGAAGGAATCTTTTCCAGCGGTAGTTTTGCCAGCATTTTCTGGCTCAGGACGAAAGCAAAAATGCCTGGACTTACTACATCGAATGAATTTATTTCGAGAGACGAGGGCTTACACACCAAGTTCGCGTGTGTGTTATTCAAGTTGTTGAACAGGAAACCATCGCAGGAGCGCGTTTATGAAATCATCCATGATGCTGTGGAGATCGAAAAGAATTTTGTTTGCGAATCTCTACCTGTAGCACTCATTGGAATGAATAATAAATTGATGAGTGAATACATTCAATTTGTAGGGGATTTCCTGCTTGATGAACTAGGTTTTCCAAAGATTTTTCATACGGAAAACCCATTCTCCTTCATGGATGCAATAAGTATTGAGTCTAAGTCTAATTTCTTTGAGGAAAAAGTTAGCGAGTATCAGAAGTGGGGAGTGATTGGAGACACTTCAACGTTCAATATTGATGCTGATTTTAAAATATTATGGAGTTCAAAGCAATACATTACTATATAACCTATAAGGTGGTGGGGAAAACAGTATATAAATGGGTGTTCATAGATATAAACTAATAGTACAGCAATGTATTCCGTAGGGAGAGACGGTGAGTGTTACTTCAAAAAAGGTTTGATCTCTCTCTCTTATGAAATTTTTCTTTCCTCCCAACAGGTCAACTAGAAATAATCAACGCTCTCATAAATTATGAGCGAGATTACGTTTACGGTGATTCATTCATCCACTATTGTATAGCATATCAATATTTGAACGTCTCACACAGATTTTCAATCGTGTTTGAGCTGACTGGTGGACATTCAATTCTATCAGTGTTCACTTACCACAGACTTGATGATGGAATTTTCGAGATTGATGAAAATACGAGTAACTATAATAGATGCTTACCGGAATCATACTACAAAATTGGAAACATTAAAGAAATTGCTGGTTTTATCTGGCATTGCAGACACCACCTCTCAAACATTCAAGTGTTGAACATGAAGAACAGGTAACTCGAGTGAATGGATTTTTCATTACTCAATGATGATTACAGTGATTGATATCTCATATTTCCCTCCAATTATTCTAGGTTACAGATTCAACAAGAAAGACAAATGGAATAGCTCAGTGGGAGAGCGTATGACTGAAGATCAGGATGTCCTCGGTTCGATCCCGAGTTCCGACGGTTTTTTTTCCTTCCCAATCGTCGAATGAGTTCTACAAATAAGCTATCAGCTTATGGTTAATGATCATGCGGTCCTCGGTTCGAGTTTTGGCGAAAAATTTTTTTTTCTATTTCTTCTCTCCTAACATCCATTACAAGTGAAAATATATGAGATACGTTTGAGTGAACAAATAAAATACTCTTATTCATTTTCAAAAAGTGTAATTTTCTTTCATTTCCCAAACAAATTATAAAAATGACTTCTGATCTATCCAACTATTCATGGATGAAGGAAGGCCCCACCACTTTACGAACGATTTTCCAGCTTTTCTTTCAAGTATTTTCTCCACAAAATAGACATTGGGATCATACACTTTGGATAATTCTTGCGAGTAAAATTGACCTGATATTGGATCATTTTTATCATCCACCAAATGATATGTAACAGGCCATGCATTATGATTCACTCGAGCAATTTAAAAAATCTCAGCTGTCCAGTTGGCTGTATATCCTTTCGAAAAGATGGTTTTATACTTTGATACTCACACATAATCACCCATTTAGATTCTTTCGAGAGATGTGGTTCACTAGCATAGACAGTTTCCAATAATCTCGATTCAATTTTCGACTGGTTGGCAGATCGCTTCCACACCTGTATGGGTTTCATACCAATAGTTCTATACACATCATTGTGATTATACTGGTATACCAAGTCCTGTATGATATCAATCCAACGATAGCTCCCTCTCAGTGAAAAGAAACGATATATTTTCCCTTGATTGTTCTTATAAAACGTTCGACAATTGATGCCTTACAAACTGAATACGAGGAATAATGATTGATATTTCGATCTTTCATCAGCTGTGAAAATGTGGAGTTGTAAAATTCAGTGCCTTGATCACTCTGTAAGTTTTTTGGCTTTCTATGCTCCCTGTCCAAGATTGATTTGAATGCTTCAGTGACGTGTGATGCTTGTTTTGACTCAATTGCAATGCACCATGCATACTTGGAAAATACGTCTATTACAGCGAGTATGTACTTATAATTTTTGTTAACCTTAGCATAATTGATCATAACCACAATATCAATCTGCCAAGTGTCATCAATCCCTCGTACATCTACTCTCCGACGAAGAAAATTCCTCCTCGCTGGAGCATGTAGCTCCTTAACCAAACATCTTTTTTGTAAACTGTATTGATCCATAATTGTTTCAGAGATATGTATACTACCATCTCACTCCTTCAACCGAGCTCAACGTCCAATAAGATAGTTACTTATACCATATTGTAATGAGAGATAGGGATGTATAGGAGGGGGGTAGGTTTAATTGAAAAAAGTCAGGTCCTTCTCGTGTATATATATATATATATTTTTTTTTTTTTCATTTATATATAATCAAATTGTGATTCGGGTATATTGATAATGCTTCTATAATGTTTCAAACATGATTCTTTTTCGAAACGATACATATATTGTACCTTTCGCTTAGCACATCTATATTTTGAACCATCGTGGAATTCACATGGTGTATAGTTGAATTTCTCAGTAAAGTATCCATCCTGGTTAACGCGACAAGTTTCGAAGATGTTTTTCATCCAATATCTCGAATGCTTTCGGAAAAGATGAGGCAGTTGTCTACTCAACCATCTTTGTTTTACATCACTCCCAAAATAAATAATATCCATGCGGAAACGTAAACACGAATATTCAAGCTCATCCAGTAGAGGCGCGAGCATCTCACTCCATGGCTCAGAGCCTGCAACCCATGGGATGTTGTGAACATATGTTCGATGATGAATCATTTGTCCCACATCACTAGCTGATGGTGTTCCGATCTCTGGTTGTGGACACACTGTATAGTGAAGAATCTTGTATGATGTTGGACATCATTCATACATTTCTTGATTCAGAAGAGCTATTTCTCTTGGAAAAAAATCTCGATCAATGGTATAGCCTTGTATATCAAGATAAAATTTATGAGCAGCCATAGGACTTGCCGCCTCCATTCGACGTTTGAACTCATTTACGCTTACAACATTGAACCACCACAATTTTTTGGCTGCTGTCTCCTGCTCCTCATCCATCTCCTTCTTCTTCTTTCCCTTCAGCAGTTGTATTCTCCCTCTCTCAAAGCAATTGTCCTTCTCGAATTCTTTCTCAAATTGCTCCCACTCCTACCGTGAAGGCTTGAACAGAAATCAAATCATCTTCTGAACAATATTTGTCAGTGGGTTGTACTTGACAAGTTTATCGTGAATTATGAGACGGTAGGCTGTTGTATTCTTCGGAATATTTTCTTTGAACTCAAGCTCAACTCGAACATCCACTACTGATGATTTCACCGAATCAGCAGACTCACTAACATCAAATACGAGAATTGGGAATGAATCCTCAAAATTTTGTTTACTAATTGAAACATTGCCCTTGTCAGTGTGATAATAACTCTTCCTAAAGGCCTCAAACATCTCAAATGAGACAGAAGTATTCTTAGCCTTGGAAAAGTCAATGTGGAGATGTTCATAAGGATATGCTTCAGAATTGAGAAATATTTTTGCATTGACAATCTTGCAGTGATCGAATTTCGACATGTCCTTCTTCTTGCTGTTATTCCTAGCGGTTTCGAAGGCAATAATAACGTATCGAGGTTTCTCCAGTTGAGTTGTGCTCTTAATAGGCCATATTAATTGAGAGGTATCGGGCATTGTTGGGAGTTCACAGAGATCCCAGCTTCGGTATGATAGAAACAAAGGAGTGTTCCTTTCTAGGATTTTGAGCAAGCGAAGACGAATCAGATCATTTGGATATATATGAGTCATGTCTAAAGTTACTGCAGTTACATTGATTTGTGGAGCGCACTCGTCACCCGTTGTTATCTCACAATTGTTTCCATTTCTCGATCTGAGCAGTACTATATCATGTTTTGCAAATGCTATAACCCGTCTAAAGTCTTCACAAGAACCAAATATTTTACTGAGTGGAATAGCAAAGTTGAATCCGTGACCAGAATTTATGGTATAGTTTCCTATATGATGTCCTGCATTAGTCATAGACTTATCTTCATCCGCAGAAAGTGATACAAGATTTTTCAGACTAACGGTGATGCCAGGATTTTTTGTTTCATCAATAATCACATTGTTAATCTCATAACGAATCATGTCAAAGAGAAAAAGGAGGAAATCACTCATCAACAAAATACTCTGCTCATTGTCGAATACAATATTGCCTTCAATGTAGAGATGACTCTCACTTGGGAGCAGAAGACTGTCAGATGAGGATACTGTGCTCCGTATCCCACCATTCCGCTGTAGATTCTGAAAATTGTATGGTTGATACTTCCGTACCATTCGTCGTGAAATACTATCGTCCATCACCGGCCTCTCGGCAATATCGAGAATATGACTACGTCCAGCCATTTTTTCTCACTCTAAAGCCTTGTGATTGAAGAAAAAGTATACTCTTCTTCGAGAGAGGGATCCTTCTTCTCACAATAGGTTTGGTCGTGCGTCTCGTTCGAGTCACCCCGCTCAACTGAGCGGGGCTCGTGTTTACTGGTAGATTATATAGGTACATGATCCACTCTCTCACGCAAGTGGAAACGCATAGTAATCTCTTCACCTCTATTATTGATCAAGTTACCGTCCTGATCCAAGAGTCTAATACATATATTACGTATATCGTTTGTACGCGTTTGTAGATAAATGATATTTTTCGGTTCGACGGTGTATTGTTCACCAATCGGAACTCTACCAGCACTATATTCAAATATGGTGTAACAGGGCTCTCCGTTGTAGAAGGTACCCTTAATCAGATTACACTCCACCCGTACAATATTAACTCGACTAATTTTCACAATGTGGTCAGACTTATGCCATCTGTAGGCTGGTAGAGACAACCACCTACCAAAACCCAAAAGTTGACCTATATTGTTTGAATTGTAGAAATTAATGTCGTGATGCGAGTAGATCTCACAGTGTAATGTGTTTTTATTAACGCGCAGAAAAATTGGTTTTCCCCTCAATTCTAGTGGAATAGATTTATCATCCTCTTCCTCAGCGTGTGCACTAGATGGAACTCTCAGAGGTATGTGTTCCTGCAAATAGCGTTCCAAATCTTCAATTTCATAAGATCCTGTTGGTATCTGTAGTTCCCGATCACCCCAGTAGAAGGTATTATTATTCCTATCAACATTGGGGATGGCGTGAGAAGTTGTTAAATCAACCAGACCAAGCTCATAGATCTTAGTGGGACACAACTGCTCTCTAAGCCTAATGTTCTGATCAATGTGCGATGAGGTGCTTGAGACTGTAAACTGTTCAGACATCTCTCACAAGTGATTTGCAATGAGCAACTGGCTCAAAGTCAATCACGTAACACCTTTTATAGTAGATGTTCCCGCAAGAATTTCACACTCAGAGGACCGCAATTACTCTGACGAAAGGTTTGACGCTGACTTCTGTTGTAGACAATTTCACAATCTGGAGAGCTCTTCTTCCAATAATCCACCAACTCACGTGGTGGTCTCAAATTTCCAAAACTATTGAAGAAATGAATGAAACGATCTCTCTTTATGTAGGCAACCCAGTGTGCATTACCCAGATTCACTATTGCCGCTTTGTTTTCCCACGCAGGTGGAGGGGGGAGTTCAGTTAGTGAAAATACACCTCTAAAGTGAGGTATGTTGTGAGCTAACCTCAATAATTGACTCCCCGACGTACCTTTCACTTTTTTCTTCCCCCTCCCTTTCGATTTTTTGAGATTTTTTTTTTCCTCAAACCACCACCATACTGGTTGCTGCAAGACGATGGACTCGACCGCAATCCCCGACCTTTGGCCTCTAATGCAAGATTATGTCTCCTCAATTCAGCCAATTGCTTCTTATTCATGCGCATAGTACTAATGGATTTTGCAACGTTTGCAGCGCCCCCTGCTAATGAACCCAATGCTCCAAGTGCTGCTAGGGTGGGTAGGATTGCTGGTAAAAAACCTCCTCGTTTTGCCAGAGCAAGAGTACGCATATTCACTCCAGCAAAACCCCTCTTCCCCCTCCTGTTCACCCTCCTCAACACAGGCTTACGCTTCTTCAGACCCATTCCAAATCATCGCTTGGCACGCATGGTTGCTGCAACTGCTTTCGCAGCTAACCTCTCCAAGGAACCTCCTTCCTTTGCACGTTTTTCAGCCCCAAGCTGAAAGGCAAGATCAGCACCGTGTCGATCCTTGATGTCTTTACTTTTTGCATAAGCTATATCATGCTTCATGCAGTAGTTGTCGAGCTCATTCCCACCCCTATCACCTCGTGCAAGCCTCTTGTATAATTTAGTTCCTGGACCACAAAATTGATAGCCTGGAAGATGGAGCTCGAAAGGGAGGCTGTTGATGGTGGAATTAACAAGACCTGCTCCTCGTAATGAATGCATTGATAACACATGTTCTCCATGTCAAACATGGAATGCAACTAAAGCGTTGTGGTGTTCGTGTGGGTATTTATACCCAATCCGAGAATTGATTGAGTCAGTAGTAGTGTGGAAAGACTCATGCAAACATGGATTTCATCAAACAACCCAACAAATTGATGTGGATGTTAACGCTCCAACACAGATTGCTAGACGTCATGGAAAGCTCTTACCCAATACCATCAGAGTTATAATTGTTGGAGTCTGAGCGGCTGCGACCGTCTCCCCTCGCTTCTCCTATGTACCATACTATATATATTGTGCGACCGTCTGCTACAGGGCGGTGGCGCGCCACTTCGTCGCGGTACTTTGCGCAATCATCATCTCACGTGTATAAGCCTCAGTGAATAAACAATCTAATCGTGTCATTATAAACAGTGTGTGATTTATTGCTGCATCCTACCAATAATTCTACATGGTAGCAGAGCGTGGTTGCGATCTCGCGGTGAATAACTCTGTATATACTTGTGAAAAGTGTACACGCGGGAGTGCAGCACATCGGCGCGCAAGGTTAGCCGCCATTATACAAGCAACAAGTTGCAAGATTTCATCAACGGATGATCAAGGCTGGATGCTGCTAAATCCAGCGTGTCATTGCCATAACACCGGCTGGCATCTCAGTATTAGCTGCATCGGAGGCATATTTTCGTCGTAGCTGTTCCAGCGGAATACAAATCTACTTAGCCGATATGGCCTCATCGCCAGAGTCCGTTGCCGAGTTCGAGATGGATCAGGGCTCTCTGAACGAAGAGCTACAACGTGGATTTGGTGAGAAATCGTTCATTCATAAATATTTATTGTTCATTGAAAAATATGATCACGGTCAATCGCGAGTGAACGCGCGCGCGCGCCAAACATACGTTTTCCTTTGTCTTCGTTGTTCTGTCTCTTTCTATCTTGTACGTGAGTGAGCAATTGCGCAGCGCGGAAGTGGATTTTGGCGCTTAGAAAATTCAGCGCGGACGATGTCGCGGCCATTTTGGTCGAGCTGATCGCGAGAGAGATAGATAGATAGATAGATAACCTTTATTCGCCCGAGGGCAAAATTGAAAAATACAGTGGCATATGTCACATATGTTACACCTACATAATAAATATATAAAAAGTATAAATAACTGTCTTTTTGGTCAAGGAATATTAGAATTATCACAGAAAGTGACTAGTCATTTTGGGGCATCGAGAGATGCATAAAAGTCAGGAAGAGAATGATAAAATACATTTCCATATATATATATATATATCAGTGTTCACAAGAACGATCGAGGAGAGAGGACATTCTCATGTAGAACGGTATATAAAGGCTTGGGCCAGCAGAAATATCACAGGAATTACAATTCAGTGGCGAAGTAGCCACGTATAACTCTTTTAAAAAAGGAAACGCCGGTTGAAAAGAGCCCAAACCTATCACAGTTTAGAGATTGAAATAATGCCTCCTCTCCACATCAATACTCTGAGAAGACTGAGTCAGAAGGAAATCTTTTGAGGCCTCTTTGAATACTGATATTTTCCTCAGCTGCCCAAAACCCGGAGGGAGAAAGTTCCACAGATGAGCACATTGAGCCTGGAATGATCTTCTTCCGTACTCAAGTCTCATATTGGGAACCTTGAGTACCCGCTCTTCTGCATCACCACGTGCGGGGCGTTCAGATTGGTACCTGGTAAACATCGCAGCTAGGTAGCCAGGTTCTCCAAGATGCATGATCTTATGCATTAAAAGTGCTGCGAAGTACATTCTCCGCGAATCAGTACGTAACCAACCCAAACGCTCCCTAAACGGGGTGATGTGCTCGTCTCTGAGAGAGAGAGAGAGACAGCTGAAGTGCAGGTCTGTTCGTTCCATCCACTGGGGTCTAGGGACCCTAGAGCGTTGGCGCATGCGCAATGTGCTCGAGCTGTTTCGGCGCGAAATTTGAAATTTGAAATAGCGTCTCGTGTGTTTCATGCGTGATTGACCGCTGTATACTTGAGTATACATATATATAGATATAATATACTGATTGATATCACTTCCAGCACTGATTTACTGATATTAGGAGTTCATTTGATTAATTTTGATAATGATTTGAGTATCTTGAATACTAATATATATTCCAGATTCAGGTGGATCCACGCTGTATCATGATCATATGAAATTGATAACTTACTAATTAATGAAACGATATATATCTATAATTCTATATGAATATTACCGTATCTGATACCAATTGATTCTTATATTTTAACATAAGACACACCATTTCTGGAAAGATCTGGCAACAATTGTCTGAACAGATTATTTCTGTTGCAGATGTGACTTTGTATACAGAATTTACTTGGAAAGGCATAAGTGACTTCCACTTGAGTCAAAAATGCGGTGGTCAGACCGTGATGTTGAATGTTGTCGACGATGTTATAACCATAACTACGCCAGATGGATTCGTCTATGAAATGGGTGTGTGAAATTTCTATACTTGTCTTATTTTCAGCTATCAAAGTTTTGAACGTTCTTGAGAATTTCGGATTCTGAAATTGATATGGAATTCCGTGAAAGAGTAATGTCTTTCGTTAAATCTGTCCGTGTAATTCAATTGAAATTTCGAAAAAATTCCGCCGAAATTCTGGCCGGGTTGTTGCACTAAGAACTAGTGTGTTCCTAGTGACGAGTGTAACAACTAGGGTGACTGTACGGATTACCTTGTTGTTCGGGATTTCGTATTTTCGCTCGTTTCAATTTGACATCTTCTGTATCAGAAGTGACGAATTACAAGCACGTCGAAAGCATCCCAATGAAACAAAATCATTGAGAATTCATGATACTTGTTTCAGATGACAGTGATGATTACTTTGATGAGGATCAGTGGAATATTATCAAGGCCACGATTTTTACTCTTTCGGAGGGTAAACACGGTTTAGGCTTGCTCGTCGACACAAACCGACCAGAAAACCCACCACCAGTAGACAATAACTCTGAAAATGAGGATCTGTTGGAACTCGAAGTGCGTGATGAAGATGAGTTCGGCGACATTGAAACTGGTGCTGGTGAAGAACCTGAAATCAGTCCTGTGGTTGAAAATCTGGGCGCTGTTGTAGACGCTGAAGAATCTCGGGCGGACGAGATTGCTGGAGACAGGAGAGATGATAGAATCGCCGATCTACAGAAGTCTGTAGATCAACTATCAAGTCAGGTTGCTTCAGTGATGAGCATAACCAAGAGATCCTTGGAAACGAACATGAAGTCAAGATCTGATATCTTGAAAGATTCGTCTGTTCATACTGCTCAAATAAAGGCTCTTGCAACAACTGTGAAGTCGAATGCTGAGAAAATCAAGGTGGTCAGCGACAAATGTGACTCTATGTCAGCATCGTTGAGTTCTGGAGCTGGTACTGCGAGATCTGGCTTGGAGAATATGTGCACGGATGGATCGAGTGTGCGCACGACACCACAGCGCACTATTGAAGTGCCATCGACTTCTGGAATGAGATCTGTTATTTCGCAAACACCTGGTTTGACCGATGATCGGCGTAGTACAGATACGGAAGTAGTGGATTCCTTGGTGTCATCGGAATTCTTGAAACCGCCAAAGTTCACTCGATGCTACAAATTGGGAGAAACAAGTCAATGGACGTTCTTCATCGACAAGTTCATATCTGAACTTGTAACCCGAGGCTGCCGAGCCATTGACAAACAGTTGAATCTCTTGTGTCCTGTTCGGAATCTGTCGAACATGTGATCCGTGATACCCTAATTCAACACATTGAAGAATGCTACTATGTGCAAGTACAGCACTTGGATAAGCCGATGGACATGCTACTTCGATTGAGAAAACTGAAAGCTGCGGAAGTTCTGAAAGACGCCGATACAATCGAACGGGAGATCTTCAGTCTGAGATACGATCGTAGGAAAGATACTCCACTCAAATTCATCGAGAAGTTTGACACCTTAATACGTGAATACAATCAAGTAGCTGAGTCTGGCAGACTTTCCGACCAAGAAATTGCGGGGGCATTCTATGCGACTGTCAAACGATGTTGTACGGGACTCCAAACTCTCCAGTATCCAGATCTTTCCAGAAATGGTGTGTCTTATGTTAAAATATAAGAATCAATTGGTATCAGATACGGTAATATTCATATAGAATTATAGATATATATCGTTTCATTAATTAGTAAGTTATCAATTTCATATGATCATGATACAGCGTGGATCCACCTGAATCTGGAATATATATTAGTATTCAAGATACTCAAATCATTATCAAAATTAATCAAATGAACTCCTAATATCAGTAAATCAGTGCTGGAAGTGATATCAATCAGTATATTATATCTATATATATGTATACTCAAGTATACAGCGGTCAATCACGCATGAAACACACGAGACGCTATTTCAAATTTCAAATTTCGCGCCGAAACAGCTCGAGCACATTGCGCATGCGCCAACGCTCTAGGGTCCCTAGACCCCAGTGGATGGAACGAACAGACCTGCACTTCAGCTGTCTCTCTCTCTCTCTCAGAGACGAGCACATCACCCCGTTTAGGGAGCGTTTGGGTTGGTTACGTACTGATTCGCGGAGAATGTACTTCGCAGCACTTTTAATGCATAAGATCATGCATCTTGGAGAACCTGGCTACCTAGCTGCGATGTTTACCAGGTACCAATCTGAACGCCCCGCACGTGGTGATGCAGAAGAGCGGGTACTCAAGGTTCCCAATATGAGACTTGAGTACGGAAGAAGATCATTCCAGGCTCAATGTGCTCATCTGTGGAACTTTCTCCCTCCGGGTTTTGGGCAGCTGAGGAAAATATCAGTATTCAAAGAGGCCTCAAAAGATTTCCTTCTGACTCAGTCTTCTCAGAGTATTGATGTGGAGAGGAGGCATTATTTCAATCTCTAAACTGTGATAGGTTTGGGCTCTTTTCAACCGGCGTTTCCTTTTTTAAAAGAGTTATACGTGGCTACTTCGCCACTGAATTGTAATTCCTGTGATATTTCTGCTGGCCCAAGCCTTTATATACCGTTCTACATGAGAATGTCCTCTCTCCTCGATCGTTCTTGTGAACACTGATATATATATATATATATGGAAATGTATTTTATCATTCTCTTCCTGACTTTTATGCATCTCTCGATGCCCCAAAATGACTAGTCACTTTCTGTGATAATTCTAATATTCCTTGACCAAAAAGACAGTTATTTATACTTTTTATATATTTATTATGTAGGTGTAACATATGTGACATATGCCACTGTATTTTTCAATTTTGCCCTCGGGCGAATAAAGGTTATCTATCTATCTATCTATCTCTCTCGCGATCAGCTCGACCAAAATGGCCGCGACATCGTCCGCGCTGAATTTTCTAAGCGCCAAAATCCACTTCCGCGCTGCGCAATTGCTCACTCACGTACAAGATAGAAAGAGACAGAACAACGAAGACAAAGGAAAACGTATGTTTGGCGCGCGCGCGCGTTCACTCGCGATTGACCGTGATCATATTTTTCAATGAACAATAAATATTTATGAATGAACGATTTCTCACCAAATCCACGTTGTAGCTCTTCGTTCAGAGAGCCCTGATCCATCTCGAACTCGGCAACGGACTCTGGCGATGAGGCCATATCGGCTAAGTAGATTTGTATTCCGCTGGAACAGCTACGACGAAAATATGCCTCCGATGCAGCTAATACTGAGATGCCAGCCGGTGTTATGGCAATGACACGCTGGATTTAGCAGCATCCAGCCTTGATCATCCGTTGATGAAATCTTGCAACTTGTTGCTTGTATAATGGCGGCTAACCTTGCGCGCCGATGTGCTGCACTCCCGCGTGTACACTTTTCACAAGTATATACAGAGTTATTCACCGCGAGATCGCAACCACGCTCTGCTACCATGTAGAATTATTGGTAGGATGCAGCAATAAATCACACACTGTTTATAATGACACGATTAGATTGTTTATTCACTGAGGCTTATACACGTGAGATGATGATTGCGCAAAGTACCGCGACGAAGTGGCGCGCCACCGCCCTGTAGCAGACGGTCGCACAATATATATAGTATGGTACATAGGAGAAGCGAGGGGAGACGGTCGCAGCCGCTCAGACTCCAACAATTATAACTCTGATGGTATTGGGTAAGAGCTTTCCATGACGTCTAGCAATCTGTGTTGGAGCGTTAACATCCACATCAATTTGTTGGGTTGTTTGATGAAATCCATGTTTGCATGAGTCTTTCCACACTACTACTGACTCAATCAATTCTCGGATTGGGTATAAATACCCACACGAACACCACAACGCTTTAGTTGCATTCCATGTTTGACATGGAGAACATGTGTTATCAATGCATTCATTACGAGGAGCAGGTCTTGTTAATTCCACCATCAACAGCCTCCCTTTCGAGCTCCATCTTCCAGGCTATCAATTTTGTGGTCCAGGAACTAAATTATACAAGAGGCTTGCACGAGGTGATAGGGGTGGGAATGAGCTCGACAACTACTGCATGAAGCATGATATAGCTTATGCAAAAAGTAAAGACATCAAGGATCGACACGGTGCTGATCTTGCCCTTCAGCTTGGGGCTGAAAAACGTGCAAAGGAAGGAGGTTCCTTGGAGAGGTTAGCTGCGAAAGCAGTTGCAGCAACCATGCGTGCCAAGCGATGATTTGGAATGGGTCTGAAGAAGCGTAAGCCTGTGTTGAGGAGGGTGAACAGGAGGGGGAAGAGGGGTTTTGCTGGAGTGAATATGCGTACTCTTGCTCTGGCAAAACGAGGAGGTTTTTTACCAGCAATCCTACCCACCCTAGCAGCACTTGGAGCATTGGGTTCATTAGCAGGGGGCGCTGCAAACGTTGCAAAATCCATTAGTACTATGCGCATGAATAAGAAGCAATTGGCTGAATTGAGGAGACATAATCTTGCATTAGAGGCCAAAGGTCGGGGATTGCGGTCGAGTCCATCGTCTTGCAGCAACCAGTATGGTGGTGGTTTGAGGAAAAAAAAAATCTCAAAAAAACGAAAGGGAGGGGGAAGAAAAAAGTGAAAGGTACGTCGGGGAGTCAATTATTGAGGTTAGCTCACAACATACCTCACTTTAGAGGTGTATTTTCACTAACTGAACTCCCCCCTCCACCTGCGTGGGAAAACGAAGCGGCAATAGTGAATCTGGGTAATGCACACTGGGTTGTCTACATAAAGAGAGATCGTTTCATTCATTTCTTCAATAGTTTTGGAAATTTGAGACCACCACGTGAGTTGGTGGATTATTGAAAGAAGAGCTCTCCAGATTGTGAAATTGTCTACAACAGAAGTCAGCGTCAAACCTTTCGTCAGAGTAATTGCGGTCCTCTGAGTGTGAAATTCTTGCGGGAACATCTACTATAAAAGGTGTTACGTGATTGACTTTGAGCCAGTTGCTTATTGCAAATCACTTGTGAGAGATGTCTGAACAGTTTACAGTCTCAAGCACCTCATCGCACATTGATCAGAACATTAGGCTTAGAGAGCAGTTGTGTCCCAATAAGATCTATGAGCTTGGTCTGGTTGATTTAACAACTTCTCACGCCATCCCCAATGTTGATAGGAATAATAATACCTTCTACTGGGGTGATCGGGAACTACAGATACCAACAGGATCTTATGAAATTGAAGATTTGGAACGCTATTTGCAGGAACACATACCTCTGAGAGTTCCATCTAGTGCACACGATGTATGATGTAATCTTTCTTATCATATAGAGTTGTCATTAGTTTTTGATTTTTATGAATTGCACCAGGTGGAATCATCTTTTCAGGTGCAAAAAGTAGATCAGAATGGTTTTTGTGAATCTTTGCGGGATATGTTAAATCTACCATGAGTATGTAACCGATGTCGGAATCATCAGGGATTTTTACAACATCAAAGTTCGGATCTTCAATCCATTCAAAATTTTTCACTGGTAACTTTTGTTGCATTGCAAAACCATAAAGATTGTTAACGTCAAAATAACCGATAAACTTCTGCTCCTTAGTGCTGTCATAATCAAACATATATGGGTTATTTGATTCCGCGTAATGTCTTATAGCACAACATATTCCACCTTTCACACCTTGTTCTAGGAACAATAACATGGTTGGACATTCAATTATTTCAAGTTCAACTTTAGTATGTAATAACATACACTCCCATGTGAAGCCTGGGAGTGTGAAGAAATGAGCTGGATCAAGTCTATAGCTTTTCATACAGCTTGAACGGAAATTTTGAAATATATCTGCTAATAATAAGATATCACATTTCATATATAGCAATGCATATTCACACAAGTCTTTTATACTAAACATAGTCCAGATCTGTTTTACATGATTATAGTCTGTGTCGGAGATGGAGCTCTCTGTTAATATGTTATAGAATTCATCCTTAGATGGTATTTGAGTCTCGGAGAGTCTTTCTAGACTATCAACATAGTCATATGGAAAATCACCTTTCTTTGTTAACAAACCAAAAATCTCACCCTGATCTAACCCCGTTTGCTGTACAATCCTCTCAATTTGCTCTTGAAATTGGGCTCGCAAAATCAATTTGTTATCATCAGGAAGTAGTCTAGCAAGACTATCTAGACTGGCATTCAAAAATTTCAGTGAATCGATGAATCGGAGTTGAATTCTTGAGTTATTCACATACTTTGTGAAAGAAATATACTGTTCCATATTCTGTGGTATGATTGAAATTTTCCCCTCTACTGCGTTTGCTATGTGTGTAATTATGAAATGAGCATCATACCTGTGATAGAAGAATGAATGGAAAAGATGAAAAAAATTGAATTTACTTCATATAGTGAATTAATTAGTTGAGAGAGAGAAAAACAACTGACCGGGAAAGATTGTGATAAATGACTGGAATGATGAATGACTTGCGATATGAGAGGTTACACGATCGATGTGCCAAAGACCTCGGTCGACCTGTGTGATGGTCGTGATCGATCACAGGACTGTCATCTGGTTGGAACTCCTTCTCACAGATGTGGCACGTTTCAACTTGTTGTAAGGCCACTCGCTCCTCATCAGTCATATGAAGAGGGATTGGATTCGACAGCTCCTAAAAACCACATAATAATATAATTCCAAGTGAATCAGTGGAAAAAAACTATAAATATATAATACTCACTTGTTCCACTTCCTGGGCAATTCTTTCAAGCTCCAAAGCGAACCATTTGGAGACATCAGCTCCAAAGTGGTGAGCGTACACAGACTTTTCTGAATTATACTTACTATGTAAATCATAGCCTATCGAGAATGGAATATGTCTCTGGTAGGCATTTTGAGCTAATTTTACGTTTGCAAGCTTACTGACATTCATATCATTCGAATTTTCAAAATATTCCGAATTTGTTTTAGTTAAATAACATTCATAGTCAGTATAAACTACATACGGAGCCTCCAACATTTCATGATAGTTCGTAAATTTAACAACGTCTTCCTTCGGAAAAGTTACAGTACATTGATCCTTATTTTTTAAACAAAGCTCTTTATGCATCACTAATTTTTCATCTGTGTAAAAATAATGCAAACATTTTCTACATACAGAAACACTGTGTGTGAGGTTAGGTACTAACAGTTTGGATAAATTTTTAATATAAAGATAATGTCTATCAAGTAGGAGCAGATCAATATGTTTCATCTGTTCAGTTTTTGTTAAGTAGAGCGGGTAAGAATTCTTCTCTGAATGATCGGCTCCATATACATTTATACTATAACCTTTATTCTGTTTTTCAAAATTTGGAATTGATTTCAATTGAACGGGAAAGCTCATCCTAGAGAAGTTAAAATGCAAACTAGGATCTGGATCAGCAATTTGTGAATGTTCACTCACCCGAGGAACATTAAATAATGCAGGCATTAAAGCCCAAAGGAAGCATCGGTCATCAGTTCTTTGAATGTTCATTACAGCATTACTGCGTGCAATCCATTTGGGTACATCTACTTTTGAAGATCCATAAACAGGATTATATTTAACTATGTTGATTTTTAAATTTAAAATTTCAGAGGTGGACCATCCACTACCCTCGCCCTCGTGTTCAGAAATCTGATCAATTATATTTTGAGATGAAGTGGTGTACCACTTTCGAGCACTATCCGACATAAGTAAAGTCTTATTATGTGTTTGGAAATATTTAACATTCGAAAAAGAGTCGAGCAACTCAAATCGAGCTGCTAATATTAAATTCACTTTGATAATTTTCAACTCGCGAATAATTGATCTGATAAATCTTAAGACTTCTGGTTGTGCTTGTTGTAAAAATTCTTCAATGTTTTTACAACTAATATTGCCAACAAATCCAGTGCGAATCCGATTCTGGAATGCACTCTCACCTTCAAAGAAAATTAATTTATCCGAGCTTTTTTTACTTTGATTTGAATATTTATGTAATAGTATTTTTTTATTTAATCGACATTGATCAATATAAGATTTGTATTTAGATTTGAATCCAGTTCTTTTCTTTTTGAATTCAGAAGATTTCAGAATGTCTAACATTCTAGTTTCTAATTGTGCAAATTTCCTCGCGAGTCTTGGAAGACGTGAAAAGTTTTTAAAATCACGATTTTTGGAGAAATTGAAACGCGTTAGAAGCGTCTCATAATCTAATATAATCATATCAAATATTTTAATAGGTTTATATTCAGCCATGATTAGAGCTTACCCAAACCCGTCTGTGTACGCTGTGGATCACGAGGAACTCTAACCAGAATGATTTCACATGCGTCTATTTATATGCTTCACCTCTACCCCAAACTACCTGAGAATTTCATGAGAGTGTTAAGTAGAAGCCTGATGGAATGAAAAAAATCTAAAAGGTTGCGCTAGCTTGATACAGGAGCCTTCTCATTTCTACATAAATGCTTTACAATGTCAGAGTAAATACCCACATAACACGCAATAGCTTAGGAAAGCGTTAACTTTTTTAAGAAAAAATCCAAGTAGAAGCTGGAGCGAGATATTTCCACATCAAATCTCTGAGAAATAAATGAGTTTCAAACTCTGTAGTTATAAACTGACGCATGTGATGTATTATTGGAGCTCGAACTGTATTACTTAATGAATTGAAAGAGTCATACCTTTCAAGTTGTATATGGATTGTGTAAGTATTACTATGTACCGAGGCACGTGTGATTCACGATGAGTCCAACGAAAGCGTGAACTTTTTCGAGAAAAAATTCTACTAGATGTTACAGAGGAGAGAGATTGGAAAAAATGATGAAGTAGTTAACATTAAATCTAGAGGGTATACGGATCAAACTCCGTAGTTAGAAACTATGATATGCAATATACGATTAGAATGTAAGCTCTTAACATAATCAAGAGTAACACCTTTCAAATTGTGTAATGCATACATCGAGAGTGTGAACCATGATTCACGATAAGTTCTAGGAGAGCGTAAACTTTTGTTGAAAAAATTTGATTGCACGATGGAGTAGTTTGAAATCTCTGAGTATATAAAGAGCTTGAAACTCTGTAGTTTCCAGTCAGTCTACAAACAGCAATGGCAGCATTCAACAAAATTAATAAGTATAATCCAAACCAATATAATACTAAAAAAATTGTTGATCTTAACATCGAACATTTATACCGAGTAACTTCGGTAAAAAATATTAAAACTGAATACGGTCCAGCGATCGTTATTAGTCTTAGAGATCCAAAAAATTCCGAAACATTTAAAATATTCGCACCTAGAGGATTGGCGCAGTCAATCCAGGAGGATTTGGAGGAAAATTTAAAGTTATCAAATCGAGACAATACTTGTCTTATAATTCAACTCGAGAAGGGCGAACGAAGAATTAGATTTAAAGAAACAGTCATTGAGCAGAAGAAAAAAAAATCATAGAGGGTGATTCAGAATCCGAAGAAGAGGATTCTGAGGAGGGAGAAGAAGAAGAGGGAAAAACACCAGCTCAACCTCTTCCATCACCACAGAAAAAGAAAAATGTCTCGGGACGATCGAGACGTGGACAAAAGTAGAGTTACTTCGACCACTGTAGAGCTCTCAGACTATGAGAGCGAAGAAGAGGAGGAGGAGGACCCGGAGAGATGGACACCCCTACAGGACGAGTATGTAGCAGTAGCACTGATGAATTTATTCCTCAGTGCCCACGAGGAGTCCCAATGAATGATGTTCTGATAAGTCTTGATCATCATATGAGGGAGCATAACATACCTATGGATATTGAACCGATGGAATTGTACTATGAACCATTGTATAATAATCACGAGATTCAAGAGCTTTTGAATGGATTTTGGTAAGTATCATTTCCCTTTCTTAGTTCTAAAAGTAGAAGAGAGAATTTTTTAACCTTTTTTCTAATTCTAATTCACAGATATTGGAGGAAAAACAACAGCATCAACAGCAACAACGATGAGGGCAGCAACAACAGCAACATCAGTTAGAGCAGCAAAAACAACAGCAACAACAACATCAGTAACATCAATAAGAGCAACAGCAGTGGTAACAACAACAACAACAACAATGAGCAGTTACAACGGTTGTAACAACATCAATGAGAGCACCAACAACAATAGCAGAAACAACGGTAGC
Organism: Eretmocerus hayati; assembly: GCA_029851415.1. Lineage (NCBI taxonomy): Eukaryota > Metazoa > Arthropoda > Insecta > Hymenoptera > Aphelinidae > Eretmocerus > Eretmocerus hayati. The sequence goes on from CM056744.1 coordinate 50,695,769, forward strand.
AACAACAATGTCTTCAAAGCTCAATAATAATGAAATAAAAAAATAAATATAAGGAAATAAATAAAAGGTGATGATTTAAATAATTGACTCATTCTTCAAAATTCCTTGATCATTGAAGTCTTCAGAAAGAAGAATCTTGAACTTGGAAAAATCATCACTTCATTCACAATTGAAGTTCTCAATCATAATGAGATCGAGAAAAGGTGAATTTTCACTTCACTTACAATTAAAAAAAAACTTGAAAATATCTGTACAATCCGGTTGCCCAGTGGAACGCCATAATGATCTTATAATCTAGCCGCTTCAGAAAAGAAAATCTCGAACTTGAAAAAACCATCACTTCATTCACATCACAATTAAAGATCTCAATCATGATGAAATCAATAAAAGGTGAACTCTCACTTCACTACACAGTTTAACAGCTTGAAAATATCTGTACAATCCGACCACCCAGTGAAACACCATAACGATCTCATAATCTAGTCGCTTCAGAAAGGAAAATCTTGAACTTGAAAAAACCATCACTTCATTCACATCACAATTTAAGATCTCAATCATAATGAAATCAATAAAAGGTAAACTTTCACTTCACTGAATCACTCACAGTTTAACAGATTGGAAATATCTGTTCAATCCCTGAACGACCACCCGGGGCTGCGGCGCTGTGTTGCCCCAGTGCCGAGGGCTGTTTCCGGAGCTGAGTTTGCCGTGTAGCTGAGTTGCGGTGTGTCGAGGGTAGCTGGGAACAGCCCAGCTGTGGATTGCGGTGAGTGAGCCGAATAAGGCTCCCCAAGTGTGCACCCACCCTCGTGCTTGTGCCCCACCGCGGAGAGTCGAGCGTCCGGTGCTAACTCCTGCGGGTTGTCCGTCATCGTCAGAGCGACGTGGTGGAGTCGGTCTCCGCCAAGCGACCTGGTCGCCCCACCAGCCGACCCCGCGTCGTCACCACGTCATCCCCAAGCTCTCGTGGTGTGACGATTGCGTCATTTTCTTCATAGCCCGCGATTTTAGCCCTCGTTGACCACGCGCGGCGTTACAGCGGCCATTTTGAGCAAGTAGTTTTACATCCGGTGAAGACGAAGTCACCGCGAGAGTTGGGGAGGACGCGGGTCCGCCATGACGAATAGGCAACTCCCCTCCAGGGTTAGCCACGCCCACAATGTATATGGGCACTTCTGCTGTAAATTAGTGCAGTGATTTTTCGAACAAGGGTATATGGGCGTTTTCGCTCTGAAGTGAATTTTGGTATATTTTTCGCAGTGAGTTTATTGGACGATTTATGGACAGTAGATGCACAGATCTGCCCCAGAGGGCGCTGTAATTGGTTTTATCGGACTGCGTGCCTCGAAATGAGAGTTCCTAATAGCAATAAATTCCGTTTGTAATTTCGTCAATCCGGAGAGTGATTATTTCGATATATATATATATATATATATATATATATATATATATATATATATATATATATACAGTGTCCGCAGGATATTTTCGCGATTTTCAGGTGCTCCCAATTTGCCTCACTGTCCCGCCCCTCGTTGCGCGGGGTGCCTGGCCCTGACCTGATCCGGCCTAAAATAAATGAGGTAGCGTTGGGTGGGTTAAGTATTTCAGGTGAATGTTCCAGATTATCCCTGACCCATCTTGCCCCACGTTACATGGCGATCCTGCCAGGATCACGGTTGACGCTCAGGAGCGTCCGGAACGAATCTGCGGACACTGCGCGTGCGCGTGAGAGCATCGACGCGGTACTACGCGAATTTAGGGTGAATATCGGGCCCTCGGTGTATGCCGATGATCTAATATTATTTGCGTGCGATCCTGCGCGCTAACTCCCGAGCACTCTGTGTCAAAGAGTGACATCACTACCCGCCTCCATAGTGCCGCGCATTCGCCCCCGCTCGCGCTCAGTGACACGTTTGTAAAATACCCCGTCGTTTGGGTATTCGATTGAAAGCTCCTGACGAGTACTCTTCGGGACGCTAGAAGGCGCTCCGCCATCGTCGCTGAAGGGTACGGCTTCTCCGTTCTCCTTACTCCGTGGCTCTCTCTCCCTTCACGTGCCTTCTCCCCGCATCTCCCGGCATGCGCCAACTTGCTGCGTCGAGCATCAGATCTTTCTGGCCCTCGGCCATGTACACATATATTTGAATACATTGCTTTATATCAAACTATGGTGTACATAAACTCCCTACTGAAAATTTTAACATACGATTCAGCGCACGATCGTACATACGAACGAGTGTGAGGTCGTACATAAGATCGTGCACACGATCGTGCTCTTCAGTTTCGGTGACGATCGTGCCACGATCGTGATAACGATCGAGCATGCTATCGCGTATACGATCGGGTACACGATCTTGACAGCGATCGTAAGTACGATCGTGTACACGATCGTGACACGACGTCTCGTGGTGACGAGGTCGGATCGACACTCGGCCTGCCGCGCGAGATCGAGCATGCGATCGTGTACACGATCGGGTACACGACCGTCATAGCGATCGTGCGTACGATGGTGTACGCGCTCGTGACACGACGTTTCGTGGCGACGAGGTCAGATCGACACTCGGCCTGCCGCGCGAGATCGTGCGTACGATCGTGATAACGATCGAGCATGCTATCAGGTATACGATCGGGTCTACGATCGTGTACACGATCGTGACACGACGTTTCGTGGCGGCGAGGTCGGATCGACACTCGGCCTGCCACGCGAGATCGTGCGTACGATCGTGCTTACCATCGTAACAACGATCGGGTACACGACCGTGATAGCGATCGTGACACGACGTCTCGTGGCGACGAGGTTGGATCGACACTCGGCCTGCCGCGCGAGATCGTGCGTACGATCGTGATAACGATCGAGTATGCGATCGTGTACACGATCGGGTACACGACCGTGAAAGCGATCGTGCGTACGGACGTGTACGCGCTCGTGACACGACGTCTCGTGGCGACGAGGTCGGATCGACACTCGGCCTGCCGCGCGAGATCGTGCGTACGATCATGCATACGATTGGCAACACGATCAAGATCAAGATCGAGCATGCGATCGTGTATACGATTGGGTACACAATCGTGATATTGATCGTGCGTACGTTCGTGCCATAACGTCTCGCAGCAACGAGGTTGGATCGACACTCGGCCAGTCGCGTGACTTCGTGCGTACGAACATGCTCAAGATCGTGCTTACGATCGTGCATACGATCAATTTCACGATCGCAGATACGATCGTGCGTAGAGTCGATACATAGTCCGCCACCGTGGCATGGCGTCACCTAGTGGCGAGGGGAGAACGACGTTGTACCTGTAATGCGATCGGGTACACAATCAGGGACGCGAACGGGCATACGATCAAGCTGTATTACTATGTCAATATCACTATATTATCATAAGCTCTGGTTGTTCAGCTTCATGTCAATACAGTTCAAAGAAAATGCTGAGCATACATAAATGTGCATATCATAGCCACATGAATATGCCTCTTGATACTAACTCATGCATAAGGAAGGCAGGTCACATATGTACTATCTATTTTATCACGTATGGATCCTATTCCCTTGCTGATGCTTCGCTCATATATATATATATATATATATATATATATATATATATGTGTGTGTGTGTGTGTGTGTGTGTGTGTGTGTGTGTGTGTGTGTGTGTGTGTGTGTGTGTGTGTGAATATTTAAGGATATAGAGAATTAGAATGAACATGGATTGAGGTTTGCCGTTGGTGCACAAAGTTTCCATCAAAAGTTGATGAGCATACATCACCTACAACTCTAATTCCCCAAGCTTGTATGTACAAGTGCTGATCAGCACTGGATGAAATCCTTGTGCACCAATAGGAAACCACAGTGAATGCGTTCAGGATTCGTATGCCCTTCATTATATGAATCAAAGCGTATCAGCAAGAGAATGAGATCCATGAATGACAAAGATAAATAGTACATCATGAGCGACCTGCCTCTTCTATGCATATATTAGTGTCAAGAGTCATATACATGTGGCTATGACATGTACATCCATGTATGCTCAGCATGTTCTATGGACTGTTCTAATCTTAAGCTGAATTACCATAACTCATGATGATCAAGTCATTCAGCTCAAGATCAGAACAGTTTATAGGAAATGCTGAGCATACTTGAATGTGAATATTATAGCCGCATGAATATGGCTCTTTATGTTACATATGCATAGAAAAGGCAGTTTACTCATGATGTACCATTCATTTCCATCATGTATGGATTCCATCTCCTTGCTGATGCTCTGTTTCCATATGTATATACCAAGACATAGGGAATTTTGATGCAAGGACTGTCGTTTTCTATTGGTGCATGAAGTTTCCATCAAGTGTTGATGAGCATACATCACTGGCAACCCTAATTCTCCAAGCTTGCATGTGCAAGTGCTAATCTGCACTTGATGGAAGCTCTGTGCACCAATGAGTTAGTATCAAGAGGCATATTTATGTGGCTGTCATATGCACGTTGATGTATCCTCAGCATTCTCTATGGAGTGTCCTAATTCTGAGCTGAGACAGTTCATCGTCATATGCTATAGTAAGTCGGCTTAAGATGAGGATAAGTCATGGAACATGCTAAGCATACATAAATGCGCCTGTCATAGCCACATGAATATGCCTCTTGATGGTAACATATCCATGGAGAAGGCACGTCATTCATGATGTACTAGTCATCTCCGTCATTCATGGATCTAATCCTCTTGCTAATGCACTGTTCTGATCCATATAACCAAGACTAGGCATCTTGAACGCTTCCACTGTAGTTTGCTCATGGTGCACAAAGTTTCCATCGAGTGCTGATTAGCACTTGCACATGCAAGCTTGGAGAATTAGGGTTGCCAGTGATGTATGCTCTTCAACACTTGATGAAAACTTCATGCACCAATGACAAACCACAGTCCTTGCATCGAAATTCCCTATATCTTGGGATATCCATATGGAAGCAGATCGTTGGCAAGGAGATGATATCCATACAGGATGGAAAAAAAGTACATAATGGGTGACCTGCCTTTCCTATGCATATGTTAACATCGAGAGGCATATTTATGTGGCTATAATATTCACATTCAAGTATGCTCAGCATTTCATATGGACTGTTCGGATCTTGAGCTGAAGCACTTCATTATCATGAGTTTCAGTAATTCAGCTTGAGATTATAACAGTAGATAGAACATGCTGAGCATACATGGATGTGCATGTCACAGCCACATGGATATGCCTCTTGATACTAACATATGCATATGAGAGGCAGGTCGCTCATGATGTACTATTTATCTTTGTCATTTATGGATTTCATTCTCTTGCTAATGCGCTGCTCTGATTCATATAAACAATGTCATAGGAATCTTAAACGCATCCACTGTGGTTTGCTATCGGTGCAAGAAGCTTCCATCCAGTGCTAATCAGCACTTGTACATACAAGCTTGGAGAATTCGCATTGTAGGTAATGAATGCTCATCAACACTTGATGGGAACTCTGTGCACCGATGGCAAACCTCAATCCATGTGTTCCAGCTCTCTATATCCTTGAATATATTTATGAGAACGAAACATTAACAAGGAAATAGAATCCAGACGTGATAAAATGAATAGTACATCATCAGTTACCCGCCTTCTTCATGCATGAGTTAGTATGAGAGGCATATTCATGTGGCTATGATATGCACATTTAAGTATGCTCAGCATTTTCTATGAACTGTGTTAATTTGAAGCTGAACAACCATAGCTTATGATGATAAAGTGATATTAATATAGAAATATAGTTCGATCGTGTGCCCGTTTGCATCCCCTATCGTGTACCCGATCGTATAGCACAGCCCTATTGAAAGAAATTATGTCATGTACATGACATAAAAACGTGATGTCACGTTTTTTCGAAAAACGACATCACGATCTTGGACATTCATGACATAAGTCCATGATCAACTTCATGTCATGGAAACTTGTCATGATCATATGTCATAGTTTTATGTCACGAATTTTCGTCATGATTTCCCGGATTTTCCGCGCATGTCACGGGACTTTGTCATAATTATTTGTCACGATTTTCTGAATTTTCACGTGAAGCGAGGCATGTCATGTGACTTTGTCAAGATTTTTGTCACGTTTTGCCGGATTTTTTACTAAAACGCAACTGAAAGATCCAGTGCATGGACAAAAAATTTATCAATAACGGTCGACCAAAAAAAAAGTCATGACATTGTTCCCGTGAAGATTAACTTTGCCGACACCGGGATTTGAACCCACCCGCAGTCGGATATGTCAGATTCAAAGTCCAACACCTTACCGTCGTGGCCAACGAGGAAGGTTAGGTTACAGTCGGTAAAAGGCTTTCTTATGTTGCGGATCGCTATAGCGTTTAGTATATAGGCCACATATATACGCGTTTTGATGCTCATTCGTTGATGTAATAATGAAGGGCGGAATATTTTTGCCGCTCGGAGACGAGCGAGCGGACGCAGTTGACAGAGTTTTTTGAGCAAAGCTGGAAAAGAATCCAAAGTGTGTAAACAGCGTCCGCTCGCTCGTATGCCAGCGACAAAAATATTCTGCTCGTCATTATTATATCAACGAATGAGCATCAAAACGCCTATATGTGGCCTATATACTAACCGCTATAGCGATCCGCAACATAACAAAGCCTTTTACCGACTGTAACCTAACCTTCCTCGCTGGCCACGACGGTAAGGTGATGGACTTTGAATCTGACACATCCGACTGCGGGTGGGTTCAAATCCCGGTGTCGGCAAAGTTAATCTTCACGGGAACAATGTCATGACTTTTTTTTTTTTTGGTTGACCGTTATTGATAAATTTTTTGTCCATGCCCTGGGTCTTTCAGTTGCGTTTTAGTAAAAAATCCGGCAAAACGTGACAAAAATCTTGACAAAGTCACATGACATGCCTCGCTTCACGTGAAAATTCAGAAAATCGTGACAAATAATTATGACAAAGTCCCGTGACATGCGCGGAAAATCCGGGAAATCATGACGAAAATTCGTGACATAAAACTATGACATATGATCATGACAAGTTTCCATGACATGAAGTTGATCATGGACTTATGTCATGAATGTCCAAGATCGTGATGTCGTTTTTCGAAAAAACGTGACATCACGTTTTTATGTCATGTACATGACATAATTTTTTTCAATAGGGAGGTACAACTTCGGTCTCCCAACGTCACGAGGAGAGTGCTACCATGTGGCGGACCATGTATCGACACTATGCACGATCGTATCCGTGATCGTGAGTTGGATCGTATGCACGATCGTATGCTCGATCGAGAGCACATCTCCCGCAGCAGGCCAAGTGTCGATCCGACCTCGTCGCCACGAGACGTCGTGTCTCGATCGTTGTTACGATGTTAAGCACGATCGTGTAGCCGATCGTGTGCGTAATCGTACGCACTATCTCGCGTGACACGCCGAGTGTCACTCCGAACTCGCCACCACGAGTCGTCGTGTCACGATCGCGTACACGATCGTACGCACGATCGCTATCACGGTCGTGTACCCGATCCTATACACGATCGCATGCTCGATCGTTATCACGATCGTACGCACGATCTCCCGCGGCAGGCCGAGTGTCGATCCGACCTCGTCGCCACGAGACGTCGTTTCACGATCGTTGTTACGATGGTAAGCACGATCGTGTGGTCGATCGTGTGCGTAATCGTACGCACTATCTCGCGTGACAGGCCGAGTGTCACTCTGACCTCGTTGCCACGAGTCGTCGTGTCACGATCGCTATCACGATCGTACGCACGATCGCTATCACGGTCGTGTACCCGATCGTATAGACGATCGCATGCTCGATCGTTATCACGATCGTGTGGCCGATCGTATGCACGATCGTACGCACGATCTCTCGCGGTAGGCCGAGTGTCGATCCGACCTCGTCGCCACGAGACGTCGTGTCACGATCGCGTACTTGATCGTACGCACGATCGCTATCACGGTCGTGTACCCGATCGTATACACGATCGCATGCTCAATCGTTGTTACGGTGGTAAGCACAATCGTGTGGCCGATCGTATGCACGATCGTACGCACGATCTCGCGCGGCAGGCCGAGTGTCGATCCAACCTCATCGCCATGAGCCGTCGTGTCACGATCGTGTACACGATCGTATACCCGATCGTATACCCGATAGCATGCTCGATCGTTATCAGGATCGTGGTACGATCGTTATCACGATCGTGGCACGATCGTCACCGAAACTAGAGAGCACGGTCGGGCACACACGATCGTGTGTACGATCGTATGTACGATCTTGCACACGTTCGGCTGTACGATCGTGCGCACGATCGTATGTTGAAATTTTCAGTAGGGCTCACTTTAAACCCAAATCACCACTCACAAGTGACTTAATGAATAATTGTGAAGCCTCTAGAGCCCACAACTTGGTGACCCCGACGTGATATCGTTGGTCATTTGTGCACAGTGAGTGTAAAAATATTTTTTGTGATGATAAAACAAAAAATGAGTGAATCCAAAAGACTCACTCGCCAGGCTGCAAAACAGCTAGGTATACTAATTCTGGCGAACCCAGAAGAGGCAGCTGCACTAACCCAAATGCAGTCAAGGATTCAGCAATAGGTGTTGGATGCAGATTCAACTAGTATTCAACTCGAGCAGCAGTTGCAAAAGCAACATAAGGAACTCGAGCAACAGTTGCAGCAGCAACGAATAGAGGATGAACAAATGAGTTCAATAGACCTTGATTTGGATCAAGGGGCTTCATCACCGACTCCTGCTGATAAAGGGGTAAGTCCGTCGCTAAACAATAGTGCAGCGAATTTCCACGTGGTCGAAGTAGGATCATAGTTAAAAGCTACAGCAAAATCATTTGAGCCTTTAACAACAATTGGAGCATCACATGATAATGTGGAGCAATCAGTGAAAAACATTTTTCAATATCCAGAGCAACTGTACAGCATGTTTATGGAATTCTCGAAAGTTCAAGGGCAATAATTCCAAAACTGTTCGCCCGGCTCTGAAAAGATGGCTGTTTCCGGCCAGACCATGTGTGAAGGCGATCTGCCTACTCAACCTAAACCTTTCGTCCAACAAAGGGATATACAAGCGTGCAGCACATTGCGCGAGGTGTACTACACACCGACAGCGAGCATACCGAGTCCCGCAATGCAGCAGACGACGCCAAAGCAGCGCGCGCACTCGGACAGCGAGAGCGCGGTAGATCAAGCAGCGCCAAAGTCGCTGCCATCAGCTGCTGCCCCCCAAGTAAGGGAAGCTACTCTCGCGGCTAGAGCTGCCACAGCTGCACACCCACCCACCAGCAACATGGTGGGGATAGCTCATCAAGCTCAACCCGGCTATACTTTCACTCAGCCGCACATACAGCAGCCTCAATACGTTCCATATTACGGCCCTTACGTGCCGTATGGGAATGTGCCATATTGGCCTATAACAAACAATGCGACTGACTCTCAAGCGATTCAACCTAGAGAAAAGAAATTCTTCATGCCTAAGCTATGGGCGGATAAGCCTGTGGCATGGTTTGCTGCTTTGGAGGATCAGTTCTCCGAGAATAACGTCAATACCGACTCCGAAAAATTCACCCTGCTACTCCATTATCTGGATGGACAATCTATAACTGAAAAAATCGGGAACTGAATTGCAATGACACCTTTGGGCAACAAATATGAAACCATAAAGAAAGCCGTTCTTGATGAATTGAGAGGCACTGTGAGCGAAGCTTAACGCAAGCTCATACAAACGAAAATAGCCCCTAAGCAAAAACCGTCCCAGTTTCTGGAACAAATGAAGTCTGCCAATACAGACTTGAGCCCTGCAGTTTATACGGGATTTATGGAGTACGCATCTGCCGGCACACGTGCGTTTGACACTAGCTAGCATGCAGAATGCCTCTGATGAGGAGGCAACGCGTGCTCCCGATAGTGCGGCAGAACTGCGCGCTGATGCATTCCAAATCAACGCGATATCTGAGCCTAAAGATGAGACCAAATCTCTAACGCAAGAGAAAATCCTGGTTAAGATTCAGGAACAATTGAACGACCTCACAAAGAAGGTCAAGAAGATGTCTAGGTCGAGGTCGAATTCTCGCCCCAAATCTCCGTCGGCCAAAGGTAAAGATGGAGAACCACGAAAAATCAGACATCCCGGGACCACCTTGATGAACGGTAAGAAAATTTGTTGGTATCATGACCAGCATAAAGAAACTGCACATTTTTGTGGAGAACCAGATGAGTGCGAGTGGACAAAAAACTAGTCGCGTGGCTCGAGTTAGCGGCGATCGGCGACGCAAATGCGTTCCGCCGCATTTTCTTGCCAGACTTAGAGACTGGATATTTATACCTGGTCAACTCTGGCGCAGACATATCGGTCATACCCGTGACCAACGTCACCAGAAAAGAAAAAGTGGCTGACCACAAATTATTCGCGCCTAATGGAACAGTAATTCCGTCGTTTTGTGAGCGTCATATAAGTCTCGATTTTGGTTTCAGAAGACCACATGGAGGATACTTCCATATAGCAGACGTCCCTTATGGAATCCTAGGAGCAGATTTCCTAGGACGCTGGCAGCTGATCCCAAATATCAGCACCTGCACCGTCATGGACAAGGAGACAAAGATAGTCCGACGAGGATACGCAGCTCCTGCCATAATTCAAGGGATATCCGTTATAGACAAATCGAATAAGGCTGCACCGATTCTTGCAGATTTTCCTAAAATTACAGGAGGTCCGCGGGATATCGAACCGCGTGTTAAAGCCAAAACGCTCCACCACATAAACACTGTAGGACCGCCTATTGCTGCTAGGCCAAGACGCCTCCCACCAAAAAAGCTGAAGATAGCTCAAGAACTATTTGAGCAGATGATGGAAGACGGTGTCGTGAGCAGGTCAAAAAGTCAGTATGCAAGTCCACTACATATGGCCCAAAAAGCAAATGGCGAATGGCGTCCGTGTGGTGATTACAGAGGTATAAATGCCCAAACTGTCCCAGACAAATATCCAGTGAAAAATTTCCTGGATTTGAGCAGAGTAGATCGAGGTAAGCGATTTTTTTCCAAACTCGACTTGAAAAAAGCATTCAACGAGATAGACAATGCACCGGAGGACATACCAAAAACGGCTGTCATAACACCGTTTGGTTTATTTGAATTTCTGAAAATGATGTTCGGAATGATGAGTGCTACCCCAACCTTCCAGAGACATATGGATGAAGTGTTTCTTGGGTTAGAAGATGACGTTTTTTGCGTTATTGACGATGTCTTAGTGGCATCAAAAGACGAAGAGTCCCACGAAAAAATCTTGAGAATAGTCTTGGAAAGATTACGTGACTATGGGTTGCGGGTCAATGCTGACAAATGTGTTTTCTTCGTTCAGGAGATAGACTTCTGGGGCCATCATGTATCAGAGGAAGGAGTAGAACCGTTGAAAAATAAGGTAAAGGCCGATCTCAAATTTGAGAAACCCAAAACCTCATCAGATCTCAACAGGTTCATGGGAGTAATCAATTACTATAGGCGGTTTGTCAAAGACGCTGCCACTGCCCAGTCGCCTCTATACAAGCTGCTCCAGGGAGTCAAGAAAAAAGACAACCGTCCTGTACCATGGGACGAGGAAACTAACGCAGCTTTCGAAAAATGCAAGCAAAATCTTGCAAATGCAACGGTGTTAGCTCATCAAGACCCGGAAGCACCTCTACGCATATCTTCAGACGCATCTGCCATGGCTATGGGAGCAGTGCTGGAGCAAAAGGTCAATGATGAATGGCAACTTCTTGGATTTTTCTCAAAAAAATTCAACAAAGCGGAACAAAATTACAGCACATATGACCGTGAGTTAGCTGCTTTGTACCATGCTGTAAGATTTTTCAAAGGAATGATTGAAGGTTGTGAACTACAACTGCGTGTGGATCAGAAGCCAATCACTTATGCATTCGTGCAGGAAGCTGACAAGGCTTCACCGCGGCAACAGAGGCACCTCAGCTTCATCAGCGAATTCCGCACTGACATCAGATACGTGAAAGGTGAGGATAATGAGGTGGCAGATGCTCTATCGCGTGCAGCAGCGGACGCTATCAGAATGCCCTCAATCATAGACTTCAGCCAACTGTCCCAAGCTCAGAACGATGATGAGGAATTGCAGCATCTCCTTCAAAACAAAGATAACACATCGCTCAAGCTGCACAAACTAAGCTATGGTTCGGATCATCAAGGTATCTATTGCGACGTGAGTACAGAAGATATTCAACCCTACGTACACGCTGTTTTCAGGAAAAAAGGATTTGATGCACTGCACGGACTAGCCCATCCTGGCCCTAAACCTTCTGTTAAAATCATCTGCCAGCGGTATGTCTGGCCCAGTATGAACAAGCAGATAACCAAATGGACCAAAGAATGTGTGCCATGCCAACGTTCCAAAACCGCACGCCACAACGTGCTCCAACCAAAAGCATTCAAAGAACCAGATCAGCGCTTCGATCATGTGCATATAGACATTGTTGGACCTCTACCTAGATCTCAAGGGTATGAGTACTGTTTGACAATGATTGATCGTTCCACGCGCTGGCCAGAAGCGATTCCAATCAAAGATATCACAGCACAAACAGTTGCAGATGCGTTCTACACGTATTGGGTATCTCGATATGGAACTCCAAAAGTCATTACGCATGATCAAGGTTCACAATTTGAATCAGCTCTCTTTGCAGCACTGGCAAAAACGATAGTGAGTGAGAGAAAAGACACACTTCCATATCATCCTGCTGCCAATGGAATGATTGAGCGCTGGCATCGCACTGTCAAAGCAGCCATCTGCTGTTATGCATCACAAGACTGGGTGCCACTTCTCCCGCCAATACTGTTGGGACTTCGCACGGTTTACAAAGAAGAATTGGGAGGCTGCCCAGCTGAATTTCTCTATGGAACAAACTTGCATTTGCCAGGAGAGTTTTTCACACATGAAAACCCGCCTATGGATCCTCAATCGTTTTTGGAGCCACTCCGACTCCATATGCGAGAGATACGTCCAGTTCCAGCTGCGCATCACTGCAGAAGAAAAGTCTTCTGGTACAAAGACCTATATACTTGCTCACACGTGTTCATGCAAAAAGGAGCAAAGAACACTCCATTGAATCAGCCGTATGCAGGACCATTCAAAGTCATACGCAGAATAGACGACAGAGTTTTTGTAATTGACGTCCAAGGTCGTGAAGTAACCATCAACGTTGAGCGTCTAAAACCAGCACGCATAACTTTTCCAGAGCTAGATCAATCAAACTCTACACCATTCTCGAATGATCACAGTTATGCTAGAGCTCCATTATTGTCCAATATGTTACAAACTCAGCCATCAATAAGGACTAAACCTCAGTCTGCGCTATCAACCAATGCTCGGAATTCTGCAACGAGCAATTCATCTTCATCAGTTCCTGTTCCAGTTCCTGTTTCCAGCGACGCTACACGTAGCGCTCCTCTACGTTCTTACGAAAATAAGAAGGAGAAAGTGTCGTTCAAGTGAAATGTTATCATTCGAGTGCTTTTGAATGCAAAAGTGTATTGTGGTGCTCAGTGACATACCCAAAAAAGGAAAGAAAATAGAGACTCTAAGCAAATATTTCCATGACAAGACTATGATTTCCCGACAAAAAATCCGAAGGCAATTCAGAGTTTTTCCTCATCCTATTTCCAATCTAGCGAATATAAAGTCATTTTAGATTCTTAAGGTGCTATAGCACAACCAAATACCTCAATGGTCAGACGGTTCAAAATTTGATTGTTTTCAAATGAAAATATTTATTTTGTACCTAAAGTTACCAATTTGAGAAGCATTCACCACGTACTTAGGGTGAAGTATTTTCTAAGTTCAGTATTTCCAAAGAAATAGCAGCTGAAAAGTTGTATTCCTGGAACTCAATAATGTTCCTGACCAAATATTCCTAACAAAGAGTATTTTTTAACAAAGATCAAAAGATCTTCGGGCGAGTCATTTGAAAAATACAACACAGAAAGCGTAAAATCGATTTTGTGGCTCTTGAAGTTGTAAAAGAAATTTTCAGGTCAGCAAGACCGCTTGACAATGTTCAAAATATTGTCTATCAAATAATTTACCCATTGCCTTCACTGAGGGGGGCTCCTCCGTTCCCCTTACTCCGTGGCTCTCTCTCCCCTCACGTGCCTTCTTCCCGCATCTCCCGGCATGCGCCAGCTCGCTGCGTCGAGCATCAGATCTTCCTGGCCCTCGGCCATGTACACATATATTTGAATTCATAGCTTTATATCAAACTATGGTGTACATAACCTTACTTTACACCCAAATCACTAGTCACAAGTGACTTAATAAATAATTGTGGAGCCTCTAGAGCCCACATCGCGCACACCAGCGCCACCTGGCGCGCGAGCTCCCTATTGACGCGAAACCCACCGTGTGGGTACTCGTTGAACACGTCTCGGCGAGTACTATTCGGGACGCTGGAGGGCGCTCCGCCATAGCCGCGCACACCTGCGCCACCTGGCACGCGAGCTCCCTATTGACGCGAAACCCACCGTGTGGGTACTCGTTGAACACGGCTCGGCGAGTACTATTCGGAACGCTAGAAGGCGCTCCGCTATAGTCGCGCACACCAGCGCCACCTGGCGCGCGAGCTTCTTATTGACGCGGAACCCACCGTGTGGGTACTCATTGGAAACCTCTCGGCGAGTACTCTTCGGGCCGCCAGGGGGGCTCCGCCATTGTCACGTATATCAGCGCCACCTGACGCGCGGTTTCCTTTTTGACGCGGACCCCACCGTGTGATTACTCGTTGGACATGGCTTCGTGAATACTATCCGGGACGATAGAGGGCGCTCCGCCACCGTGACGCACACTAGCGCCACCATGCGCGCTAGTCTCTCTTTGGGCCAACACCCGTCGTGTGGGTACTGGTTCGATAGCTTTTGAGAAGTACTTCACGATCCGCTACAGGGGGCAGCACTGCCGCTTCATCCTTCGGCACCATTGATCTCCGGGGGATCCGACTAATATTCACCCCTCCATGTAAGTACTCAAACTGAAGCTCGTGAAACACCTGTATCGGTAGTCGTTCCCGTTTTGACGTCGAGTGAAGTTACACTGATTTTTCGCCGATTACGTGATTGAACCACGCGACTCGATTCCGACAAATTTGCTCGCTGCGATCAGCGTTGCGAAAAATTTGTTCCATTGATCAAGCCGGTAGAGGGCGTCTCCGAAAATTCCGATTTCGTCTTGGGGGCAACAAGCTTCGGAGCTTTCGGCCTTTCGGACTATTTCCTGTAGAATCTACACAACTCTCATCGGATAGATTAACGGAACATGCTCTCTTATCGCGAAGCAAGGTCGATGAATGTGTGAAATCGTAGGGCACTGTTCGACTCGCGCGGAATAACTCGAGGAGCTAGTACGTTCCCACACCAAATGCGGACATCTGCGAAGGATACACGACTCTCCGTCCCCATCTGATTACACTGCATGCCATTTTAGAGATAGTAGCAATAAGTAGAGGTGGAGGGGGGACTCCCGTATCCTCATCCTTGCCAATTTCCCAAATTTTCCGTCGAGGATTCAAAACCTCAACAAGGAGTCCGCCGAGACAATCGTCTCAGCAGGGTCCGCCAGTGGGTTTTGGGGATCCGCCTATCTCATCGAGGGAGTCAATACCTGAATTATTCCGCGACAAGTTGAGCGTCATCGCGTGAGCAGCAAAATGATCGGAAAAAACCACCGATGTCGATCCCATCGGAGGGTCAACGGAGGAAGATGACAATTACACCGGAGATTGCTGAAATACTCGGGAAAGACCAGCGATATGTAGGCGCGGCCAAGTTAGTTGCGAATCTTAGTTATGAAGGAGTTATGGCCCGCCTGAGCGAAGCGGGGCTCAATCTAGGGGGCACTCTTAACGCGACGAGACTCCGTTTGCTACGATACGACCTTATGACAATCAACCCTAGCGAAAAAGTCCCGTGGGACGCCGCGATCGACGAGCTACCGAAAGAACCCAGTCCACTCTCGCCAGCGGCTAGGCGAGCGATACAGGAGATAGATGGAGTTGAACTGGGTGACGACAGCGAACCCAAAGCAGAATTCGAGTACGAACTGGGAGATACCGTGGTCGTTACGTCGACAAGTGGGGTCACACAGAGTGTGAATGTGACAACCATGGCCAGCACCTCCGTGACCGCGACTGTAACTAGTTCGCACAGGTCAATCGCGACACCGGGTCACGTGATGCCAGCCGGGTACCAGCATAGGATCGCCGCTGCCGAATCTTTCCGCCAAATGTGCCAGAACACGCCCTTCGCCGGATGGGCTAATGCAACGCTGCCGAAACCAACCGCGATGGGAGGCTCGAGCATTCCGCCGTTCATGCCTCCGTTCATGCCACCACATGTGACTTCCACCGCTTCAATACGAGAAGTAAGAGACTCGGAGTCAGAACGAGACCAGAGAACGACAGCGGGAAGAAGTAACGACAGTTCGGGTGACGATGCTGAATATATCCACCAACAAAGTGACAGGTTGCAGGACCTGCGTGGCAGCCAGACCACCAACCAGGTGCCTTCTAACCCGCAAGCTCCACCGATCGCCCAGACGCCGGTAGGCCCCAGGATTCAGGAGACGTCGCAAGGAGCTTATGCTGGCGAGACTCGCCAGCGCCCACGTGGAGATCGCCGAGAACAGGTGAGAACTACACTGCCAATGCATGGTGAATCAGAGCAGCCAGGACCTACGCAACAAGCTTCGATGCAGGAGCAAGCTCCGCCTGGAATCCGCCACTCCCAAGCCAGAGACCAAAGCTCTCGCCGTGACTGGTTCTCGGGGTCGTCCAGCAGTGACGAATGGGAGATGGAGACACCGGTGTCGAGGAGGTCACACTCCAAGGGCAAAGGAGTAGTCTCAAAGGAGCAGAAGAAGTCGGAGCGTATTGTACAAGTAATAAAGACGTTTACCAGCTGGAAGATTCCGTTCGATGGGGAACCGAAAGGCCGTAAAGATAAGGCTGAAGAGTTCATAGCCTCCGTGAAAGAGTGCAAAGAAGCGATCGACCTATCCGACGCGGAGGTCTTAGCAGCCATGCTGAGCATATTGACCGATAGCGTGCGTACGTGGTATCGTATACACCGTAGGGGAATCGCGACCTGGAGGGATTCCAAACAAGCGTTTCGCGATCAGTATGTCGGACACGTAGACCATCAGGATTTGATGGAAGAGTTATATCGCCGGACGCAGGGGAAAAACGAACTAATCGCGCCATATCTCACGTGTATCCGCCTCATCGCAGGGCATTTCAAACATCCGCCGAGCAAGGAAGTAGTTTTCAACATCGTGATACGCAATTTGAGACCGGAAGTCCGCCGATATTTAGAGACTAAGGACGTGAGAACGCTGGCAGAGATTCAATATTATGGCAAAAAGTTCGGGAAACAATTGGAGTGGGGCGCGCGATACATAGCCCCGCCAACGTGGGACAAATCCCGCATCCCGGGGGTGGCCTACCGAGGCTCGAGTAGCGCTCCAAGGAAAGTGGTCGCCACCGAGTTGGGAGAAGCCACCGGGCAGGTCGCTGGATTGACAATTGGGAATAAACCCGAAGCGAAGGCACCGGAGACTAAGCAACCGCCGGCAACCACCTCAGAGAACCCTGACAATGCCAATGGCGACCAAAAGGGCAAGGGAAGGGGAAAAAGGGGGGGGGTAAGAAGAATGGAAATGGGACGAGCGCAAGGGAGGCAGCGGAGACCGCTGCAGTGACGACCAACGCCACCAAACCCGCAAACGCTCCAGCGCCCACACCTTCTGCTCCTCCACCACCGACCCCACCCGCACCACAAGCGGGACCTTGGGGCTATCCGTGGAGATTTTCGCCCTCCCCGTATTGGCAAATGCCAGGGGCGTCTGGAATGCCGAGAAATGCGAGGCCTGCGAGCGCCGAGAGTATTTGTCAGGAACAGTTGACACGGGGAGCGTGCTTTAACTGCAGCGAAACTGGACATCTCTCGCGTGAATGCCCAACCCGGCAATGCTATACCTGCCACACTACGGGCCACGCTTCGCACGAATGTCCAAAATAAACGAGAAATGCCAAGGTTGCGGCAAGGCGGGCTATTCGGTTAAGACATGCCCAGATTGTAAATGGGCACTGAAGTACCCGGGAAACGGGCCCGCGGGGGCGCAGGGGGGAACCCCTCCTGCTCCCCAAAATTCGAAGTGAAGAGCGTATGCGATGAAGCACCAGTGACGCTTGATGCAGACCCCTCGTGGCCGAGAGGGAGGTCAACAGCGAGATTGGTAACTTATATCCATCTCGACTGGTAGCAAGCAACTGGACGACTAGCGACGACGATGAAGAGACACCTGACCTGTATGCCGAAGGAAATCATGCAAATTCCGCCGTATCTGACTTGAATCTGCCTCCGCCGAGGGAATGGCACGAAGTAGAAATGACTCCAGCGATGGGTGCCATACGCAAACACCCACTGACTACGAGAAGAAGCGACGCTGATAAGGTGAATGGAGGAGTGGACGGGGGATATAGGGGACAACGTGAGACTGATCACCTCACCGACGTGCCTACAATCGACCTGGAAACGCCATGCCACGAAGAAGCAGTGGTCGCCGACGCACCAAGCCTAGAGGAAGCTCGAACGGAGGACGCCCCAGCCAACGCCATCAGGGCGAAAGTGGAAACTTGGAGTGAGGAAGAAATTGCAGATTGACCTGCCGCACAAGCCGCACCTCGTAACTTCGTCGAGGTCATCTTGGGAGGAAAGTCATTCATGGCGTTGTATGACCCTACAGCGCAGGTATCTTTCATCGGGCCAAAAATCGCAAAATTTTACGAGAAACGTTTTTTTCACAAGCGAAGCGTGTTGAGAGGAGCCGTGGGCAAAAATGTCACCCAAGCATTGGGACTGTTGAAGATGACTATGGAGATTGATGGACATTTCCGAACCATTGTGATGGAAACGGTGCACGACACGTCGTACGACATGGTCCTGGGAATGGACTTCAGGAACGCGTGGAAATCCGACTCTCGAAATGCCGATGGGCAATGGAGAGTACTTCAGGGAGACTACCAAAATTTTGTAGGACGTCGAAGGGAAGAACCAGAAAACCGTATATACGCCGAGTGTGCGGGACTGGTAGTAGTAGAAGAGGGGGGTAAAGCCCACCTAGAAGAAGTGGTGCGTGAAACGATCGCTAAGGCAGCGGGCAAAGTCGGACGAACAAATCGTGGGGTTCACCAAATTGAACTGATAGATTTTACTCCTGTCCACCACCGTCCGCGACGCCTCTCTCCCAAGATGCTCGAGATTGCTAGGGAGGAGGTCAAGGCCATGTACGGTCTCAAGCGTATCCGCCCATGTCAGGGCGCTTGGAGCAGTGCTCCAGTGTTGATCAGAAAATCAGACGTTACTTACCGTTTCTGCATCGACTATCGAGATTTAAATGAAAAGATGAAAAAGGACACGTACCCCCTTCCCAACATGGATTCCATCTTGGATAAGTTGCGGAAGGCGAAGTACCTGTCAAAGATAGATTTAAAAAGCGCGTACCATCATATTCCGGTAGCGGAGGAGTGCCAGGAGTATACCTGTTCCAGCCTTCCGGGCGTCGGCTCCTCGTGCTGGTGCGTAATGCCCTTCGGACTCTGTAATGCGACCGCGACCTGGCAGCGCATGATCGACGAAATATTAGGCCCTGAGCTAGAGCCATTTGTTTTTGTGTATTAAGATGATATTATTTTTGCGACGGACACGTATGAAGCCCATGAGAAATACCTCAAGATAGTGTTGGAGCAACTTGCAGATGCCGGACTCCAGATAAATCCGGAAAAATGTCAAATTTTCTGCGGCGAGGTGATGTATCTCGGCTTTATCTTGGACTTCGAAGGCCTCCGCCCGGATCCCGAGAAGGTCACGCCCGTACGGGAATTCCCTCTGCCAAGAAACCTGCGACAATTGCGATCGTTCCTGGGGATGGTGACGTGGTACTCAAGATTCATCGACCATGACGCCGAAATAAAAGTACCGTTACTGAAGCTTCTCCGGAAAGATACGCCATGGTGATGGGGTGAAGCCCAACAGGAAGCGTTCGACAAACTGAAACAGGCCTTGACGAGTGCCCTGGTGCTCGCTAGACCTGATTTTTCAAGAATGTTCGCCATACAGACCGATGCATCCGCCTATAGCTTGGGAGCCGTGCTGACCCAAGAAGGAGAAGACCCTGAGCACCCTATTGTCTACCTGAGCCGCAGTCTTCCGCCAGCAGAGCAAAATTATACGGTCAGCGAGAGGGAGCTGCTAGCGGTGGTCTGGGCCATCAAAAAGTTACGACCCTACATTGAAGGGTACCAGTTTCAAGTGATAACGGATCACAGTGCCCTGAAATGGCTCCAAATCATCCGACTGGCCGTCTCGCTCGCTGGGCACTCGAACTCCAAAATTGAGATTTCGAGGTGATACACCGAGATGGGAAGCTCCATAAGGTGCCAGATTGCCTTTCTCGAATGAACGAGCCAGGAGACGCTGAAATCGGAGCAGTAGAAGCAGCCGACGAAATGACAGACGCCGTGGATCCGACGGTAACCGAAATCCAATGTTCCGCCGAGGATGCGAAGAAGGATTCCGAATACTTGAAACTGGCCGGAAAG
Source organism: Eretmocerus hayati (assembly GCA_029851415.1). Lineage (NCBI taxonomy): Eukaryota > Metazoa > Arthropoda > Insecta > Hymenoptera > Aphelinidae > Eretmocerus > Eretmocerus hayati. Next base: position 50,716,448 of record CM056744.1, read on the forward strand.
ATTCGTGCGAATCCGAACCAGTTCAAGGATTGGAGGGAGGTGAATGGCTTGATATATCATCATAGCCATAACACGCTTCGTGATCCAATCACATTTCCGGAAGAAAAATGGAGACTTGTCGTGCCGGTCCATAGGAGACGTGACGCCCTAGAGCGAGCTTATTGCCTCGCCTCGTCAGGTCACATGAGCATTGAGAAAACGTATGATCGACTAGCTCGAGATTACCTCTGGCAAGGCATGTACACAGATGCGAGAACATTCGTGAAAGATTGTCAATTGTACCTACGATACAAAATGCCACAAACAGGCCCGCTTGGCTACATGGGGAACAGAATTGTCCAACGACCGTGGTCCGTCATCTTCGCCAATCTAATGGAATTCCCGCCGAGCAAGAAGGGTTTCAAGCACTTGCTGGTCATCCAGGACTTGTTCACACGCTGGGTGGAAGTAAAACCATTAGGACGCGCCGAGGGGAAGGCGGTAGCCGCCGCGATTGAGAAATTAATCCTCTCCCGTTGGGAGACACCACTGTACTTCCTATCCGACAATGGTAAGGAGTTCGACAACAAAATTGTACACGCCATGTTGGAAGAACACAGAGTACGTCACGTCAAAACGCCACCATATTGGCCGTCAGCCAACCCGACGGAACGTTCCAATAAAACGCTCAAAACGATGATCTCTCAATTCGTGAAGACTGATCACCGCAATTGGGATGACCACATCCATGAGTTCCGCCATGCGATGAACACCGCAGTGCAATCCAGCATGAAAGTCTCGGCAGCGTTTCTCAATTTCAGACGTCATCCCACTCTAGTAAAAAGCCTGCGTCGTGAACTGGAGGGTAAAAAATTGATCGAGAAGATGGGAGTCCAAGACTGGACGGATTGAATGAAACGTTTAGACGCGTTGCGGGAACTAGTCGTCCGCCATGGCGCTGAGAGTCGAGCAAAGCAAGCTGAAACATATAACAAGGGTAGGAAAAATTTCACGTTCAATGTAGGAGACGTGGTGGGGAGGAAAACGCATTTCCTGTCTAACGCCGCGAATCGGTTCAACGCCAACTTAGCCCCGAAATACGAGGGTCCGCTGACCATAGTAGAAGTAGAATCTCCGGTCGTTTACGTAATGGAGGGACCCACTGGCCAACGGACTGCCCTAACCCACATCTCCCACCTCAAACGTTGGATCCCACTCCAAAAAACTGGCTAGATGCACGAGTAGAAATTCCACCATCCACCTCAACGAAGAGTAATGGAAAGTTTTCTTTGTTCTGCTTCCTTGCACGTATGGCAGAAGACCCGCCTAGGGACCGTAGCTGCTCACCCTGCCCGAAGGAATTCCGGAGCATCGCGAGACCCGACGACCTTCTGGAGGCAACGACAGTCTGGAGGTCAAACTCTCAGGTACGTCAGGCTCGCCGGGCATCTTGCGAGCGGAGTGGGAGTCGTGGACCGCTAACGTCAGACAGTGGTCTGAGCGACGACTACTCCTCACGAGACACTCCGGAACCCCGTCGAGCAGAACCACAGCAGCCACAGCCAGCGCAGGAGGAGGGACGAGACAGCGGAAACAGCAGTCCGCTCACTTCACGAGAAGACAGAGCGTCTCCCAGCATCGGTGGACCGTCGCACCACCTAGGAGCGATTTCACGCACCCCGATGGTGGAGAGACGCTCGCGAGACCGGAGACGCCGCGCGAGGCCTGAGCCGATCGGGGCCGAAGCCACAGCCCCACTCCGCCCATCAGCGGCAGCCGCACTGGCCGTGGTCGCCGAAGAACCTGAGCCAGCCCTGGATACCGGCTTGGATCCAGAGGCTGACTCCGTCAGAACTCAAGTAGAGCTACGGGATTGGCTGGAGCCGAGACGCACTCCGGTGCGCCAGATTCCCATGGATCCGGGAGAGTTCGAGTGGCCACCAACTCCACCGGAATTCCAACGCAGCTCGACTCCGCCAAGACCCAACACCAGGAGGGACACCGAAACGTCCCGTGGAACAGCAGCCGGGGCATCCACACCCGATGAGTTCCGCGAGCCGGCGCTCATCATTGCTCCGCAATATTCACCCGCATCGGAACGTTGCGACTTGGAAGATGCGGTGGAGTTGCAGCTGCGTCAAAACTGGGACCCGAAGTTAGGATGGCAGGGATACTTGGATCGACGGGACGGAGCAGCCAAAGCACTGCGCCCCGACCAGCCCGTTCAATACCCTCAACCTTATCGGGGAAAGCGGTCGCGCGTAACTTCGGAGTGGACCCCCGAGATTGCCCTGCAAGTTCGCAAGGAACGGGTGCGGGCCCGAGAAAACCGCCGCGCCATGGAGCGCGAATACGAAACCTTGTCCGCCAGAGCCAGGGAGAGCGTTAGGGACAGGACACCGGAGCGTCGGCCTGTCGTGCAGCAGGAACCCATGCTGAGGCCCCATCTGGACTCCAAGCGGCGCCGACGCAACCCGCACCGACCAATGACGTTCGATGACCATGCGGACCATCCACGGCACATCAGACGGGACGACTCGCCAGTTCTCGGACCACACAACCTGGCTGAGAGGAGATCTTCCCCACCCGCCGATGAGGCCTTCCAGGAGGAGGTCCGTCATCTGGCCGAAGAAGCTGCCCGGGTGACGAGATTGGAAGACCAATCTCCCCCGGCTACCGCAACACCACCGACATCGATGCGACAGAACCCCGCGCCCAGGAGGAACTCTACCCCGACATCAAGCCTTGATGATCAAGGCCCGCACCCTCACCTAGGGGCACGAGATTCCAGTGGCTGGAGGCATTACCTCTGGACGAAGACGACCCTCCGCCTCACACCTGCTTCCGATGTTGGGAGAGTGGCCATAGATCAGCACGCTGCCCGGCTCCGAAACCGTGGTTCCACTGTTTTAATTGCGGCCGGCGCCGGGTAGCTGCCTACAACTGTCCACGCTGCGCCACGGCGTATGCGCGATGGGAGGATCGTCACGCCCACGAGGCCCGTTTTGGCCCGTCGGCAACGGTCACTCGCCCGCCACAGGGGCCAGAAATGCAGGCCACACCCATGGAGATCGAGGGGGTTCGGGAACAGCCCCATCAATCCGCCGCTGTTTCCCCACCTCTCTCGACTCCACTGCCATCCACCACGACGGGGCGTCAGGACGAGCGGGGACCCCCAAGGTCACCGACTCCACCACAACCTAGCAGCGCCACCAGGGACACAGGAGAGCTTGTGCGGTTCCTGCGCAGGCCACATGAACTGCCACCCGTGCGGGACAGTGGAGCCGAGGCGACCACTACACTACCCCGACCGTTCCCTGTGCTACCTCAGGCGAGGCGTCTCGAATCGCCAGCTGTGGAGCAATCCGGGGTGGAGGTGGTCACCGCCTCAGCTCCAGATCCACCACTCGCAAGAGTCACGCCGGTACCAGCCACAAGAATGGCCCCGAGGACCACACTGATCGCAGGCTCAGCCGCACCACAGCCCAACACCACTGCTGCAACCGACAACAGCTCGGCTCCGTCTGGCATGACCATGCCGATTCCGGGTCTGGCACGGCTGATGGCAGCCATGACCCCCGCGGACCACGAAGAGTTCCGGGTGCTGGTCGCCGTGGCGGTGACCATGCCGCAAAGCGTGCAGGAACAGATGTATGCGGCTTTCTTTGACAGGATCTGCCGGGCTCAGTAGAGCCGAAGAAATCCGCCAAGTAAGAGAAAAATATTGATTTCCTCCGTACCCCGAACCCGGTCGATGGCGACCCTTGATTCCTTATCCTTGTTTCCTTTTGGTTTTAGATATTTGATTTGAATGCTAGCTGGGAATATTTTGGTTTTGGTTTTCTAGTAACTAGGAGTACCCCCTTTGAATTATATTGATAATGAATAGATGTGATGATGATTTTCTTTCTCTGAGTAGCAATGTATGATGATTTCCGCCGAGGTCACGATGAGGGTGGGCGTGGGGGAGACAGAGGCCACTCCCAATTGACCTTTCACCCTGGAGGGTGGGGGGGGGGGGGGGGGGGGGAGTAGCCGGGGGTAATGCAACGTGGGACGTTGTAGCACGCAATGTCTCATCCCTCGAAAACCCACGTCGTCACCTCGGGCTAGGGGAATCGAAGATTAACCCTCGCAACTTTTGTTTTTCTTTGAGGTTTGCCCGAGATGACGAGTGGACGACTTCGAGATATTTGAACGGGCCGATCGCCCCCGCCACCAAGGTGGTGGCAGCACCTACCGGCCCATCGTGTCGGGCGGCGTGGCGCTTGCGTGGGCTGGAGGAAGCCGCGCTGAGCGTCGCCGGCCGGCAATTCATGAATGGCTGCCGCCCGGTGCACACCTCCCCGTGTTAGTTGTCGCCACGTCGTCGCGCTCCAGGAGTTAACCTAGCCCATCGCTGAGTAGTGACTCGCGCGTGTGTGTGCACCAAATACTGAACAGTGGAAAGTGTCACAAACTAGAGGTGACAGTGGTAGTGCCAGCCTCGCACAGCAGTACGATTTGCCCAGCTCGGGCGCCCTGAACGACCACCCGGGGCTGCGGCGCTGTGCTGACCCAGTGCCGAGGGCTGCTTCCGGAGCTGAGTTTGCCGTGTAGCTGAGTTGCGGTGTGTCGAGGGTAGCTGGGAACAGTCCAGCTGTGGATTGCGGTGAGTGAGCCGAATAATGTTCCCAAAGTGTGCGCCCACCCTCGTGCTTATGCCCCACCGCGGAGAGTCGTGCGTCCGGTGCTAACACCTGCGGGTTGTCCATCATCGTCAGGGTGACGTGGTGGAGTCAGTCTCCGCCAAGCGACCTGGTCGCACCACCAGCCGACCCCCCGCGTCTTCACCGCGTCATCCCCAAGCTCTCGTGGTGTGACGATCGCGTCATTTTCTTCATAGCCCGCGATTTTAGCCCTCGTTGACCACGCGCGGCGTTACAGCGGCCATCTTGAGCAAGTAGTTTTACATCCGGTGAAGACGAAGTCACCGCAAGAGTTGGGGAGGACGCGGGTCCGCCATGACGAGTAGGCAACTCCCCTCCGGGGTTAGCCACGCCCACAATGTATATGGGCACTTCTGCTGTAAATTAGTGCAGTGATTTTTCGAACAAGTGTATATGGGCGTTTTCGCTCTAAAGTGAATTTTGGTAAATTTTTTGCAGTGAGTTCATTGGACGATTTATGAACAGTAGATGCACAGATCCGCCCCAGAGAGCGCTGTAATTAGTTTCATCGGCCTGCGTGCCTCGAAATTAGAGTTCCTAATAGCATTGAATTCTGTTTGTAATTTCGTAAATCCGGAGAGTGATTATTTCGATACGATATATATATACAGTGTCCGCAGAATATTTTCGCGATTTTCAGGTGCTCCCAATTTGCCCCACTCTCCAGCCCCTCGTGGCGCGGGGTGCCTGGCCCTGACCTGATCCGGCTTAAAATAAATGAGGTAGCGTTGGGTGGGTTCAGTATTTCAGGTGAATGTTCCAGATTATCCCTGACCCATCTTGACCCACGTTACAGCAATTGATTCAATGATGATCCAAAAAATGATGATCCGAAAAATGATGAAAAAGGTATGGACAAAAACTTGATCGATGATATCGATAAAATTCCACAACAATGAAGAACTTTACATATTGTTATTTGCTTGGAGAGCATTATCCATTCTTCAGCTCAGACGCATCGTCACGTTGGTCCATCTGATGATAATGTCTCACTTCTATCTGTTCTTTCTGAATTGAATGAGGATGATTCTACAAATCAATTCAATCAATTTCATCACGATGATTAACCCTAAGCTGGAAAACATTCTTGAAACCCTAGAGATCTCATTCACGAGTCCGTTAGACCTATGTTGAAGAATCAAAAGGGTGGCATCTGTAATCAATATTTTTGCTCGGAAATTCCTTTGTAACCTGTTCCTAACTTTTTCAATGGAAAATATGAAGGAAGTACCCTCCTCTGTGCAAGTGGACATCAACCAGCATCATCGTGATTTCCATCCCAACATATCAAGCTCGAGAGTGCGATTCAGGTTAAGGAAGTTAGATGGTATCATGAGGGATCGGTGATGGGGAACCATTCTATTTACAATCTGAGCACTCTGTGAATGTGCAGAGATCTTTTTCTCAGAGCGACAACAGGAGTATCATCTGTTGAGAGTCTTACATGAGTATAGTTAGAATCGACAACCGCAAGTCCCACACCCAAACATTCTGATAAGATGTATCCTCGCGAATAATAGGGTAAAAAGGCACTCATCTGACATTTCGGAACTGAATTTGATTCCAGTTATTTAGAGAGAAGGCCGCTCCCAGTAGAGCACGCACATCGCGATTAGAAAATCTAGCAGAAGTGGATTTTTTCGGAGAATTTCTCCCCGAAGTGCAAAGACCAACTACTTCGACACTTTGTGACAAGGAAAAGTTACACCACAACGATACATTTCAAGAAAAAGATGACGTGGAAATGATTGGTGGAAGGGATATTCACTCTTATCGAGGAGAACAACTCAGTGAGTCAAATTTTAGGCGGAATCTCGCCACGAAATGTTCGTGCTCACGGTGAACACAAGAACAAAGGTCTTATGATTGTTGTATCGGTGGGATTCTATGCAATTCAGTATTCAATCGGGAGGATTCTATGTTATTCAATTATTTCGTCAGCGACAAATTTGTTCAACCGTATCCTGTAAGAGCCCTCCCGCTGGGCTCCATGATCACGAAGCTCGCAAAATTGAAAAACCACAGCTAAGCGAATGGACCTCACATTTTGACCCTCCCTCCGGCAATAATCTTCTATGGATGCTTGTGATTACACCAGAAGGGAGAGAAGAAAAATACATAAAAAACGACTCCTATGATTTTTCTTCAGCGTTTGAAGGGTTCTTACAAAGTGTCACACGTTATTTGAAATTTCCGTAGATTCACTCATGATAATATAGCAGCACGTTCATCGAAGCTCATATATGAGTCTCTCAATAGTATAGTATTGGGAAACTCTTAGGACTGCTAGCTTCACCCGAAGGTTACCGAGGATAACAAGGATCCACCTGAATCCCATTGACGCTGGAATTGTTCATGCTGCCAAAATCCAGTATACTATGATCAGTAGATCCCTCGTAGAGATTACTGCTTGAAAGACGAGTACAGTGACACTAATCCTAATCCAGAATCTTTCTGTCTAGTCTCTGGAGGCTTCTGAAAGCAGACAACTCTCATCTTGCGCAGATCATCGTTCCTCTTTTGCTGCACTTCATGACATTGGAAGCGGGGAATGATGAATTTTGTAGGATTACTGATGAAAATTTCTCCCATCAAGATTGGAGGACTCGTTTTACCGCAGGTGAGTATTGAGTACCCGCAAGTGTCTGATGGAGCCCATCCAGAAACGATCTTTTAAGACTCTCATCCGATCAATGATCTCCTTGGTGAACTCTTACAGCATAAACCACTCCAATCCAACTGACGATCAGTGAATATTAGGGTGTCCGTTATTTCTCGGAATTCGCGAATTCACCGTAACTTTACAAACTCATAATTTGGCGGGACGTTGGTGGGGAGGAATGGTTCGAGATCATCTACTGGATATCAGGAATCTTAATGATGGAAATTCAAGGTTTAGCCTCATTGCAGCTATGGGAATTTGTGTTGGATATGTCAGTTGGGAATCAGTAGGGATGCCCCAACTTTCCAGATTCCTCGCTCTTGCCTCGATCTCGTCTCGCAATGGCGGGACGAGATCGAGGCGAGAGGGTATAAGTAATTTATCGCTCGAGACGATAAGAACTTTTGTTCTCGCCGAGGCTCTCGTCGAGATATCGACAAGAAACACTCTAAATTGTAGCTCATCATATTCCATCGTATTTATTCGATCAAAATAACATATGTTCAATTGTCTCTCTGACAACCGACAGGAATATTTGTTTCGAAGCAAGCACATTAAACATTTCTCCTATGTATTAACTTTACAAATGACCGCTCTCAAATTTGATTTCATCCATGGATTGACACATAAGGATACTCTGGCACTCTGATAGCGGAGCCGATTTCTCAAATAAGTTATTATTGATGAAACGTCAGAAAAACCGCGTTCGACTGGCACTGACGTAGCTTGAATGTTCAAGATATCTCTATCCATTCGACACAGTGATGGATACGTGTATGAGTCGTCCTTCCACGGTAAAAGGATGTGCGTTGTTTCTTCAGTAGCTCTGGCAGCTCTCAAATACTCATTCATCTCTTTCTTCCAACTAAGGGACTCACAAGGGGAAGTCCAACTTTGCGGAACACCGATCTTGATGAAACTCTGGGAATCATCTTGTTGTGGTGAGAAATGAAGGTATCTCCAAGGGTTTATACCCATGGGCCTCTTATCCCGAAATACAGCTATGGAGGTTAGCATTGTGAGTATATCCATGTATGTGTCTTTTTAACATGGGCCTATATTAGCAATGCTGTAGCTGTATCTCGGAATAGGAGGCCCATGGGATCAAATCCTAAGAGATACCTTCATTTTGCACCAAAACAAGATGATTCTCAGTGTGACGACATAGGTGATTACTCTCATTAAGCAATCACCCTGTCGTCGGTTCTGCAAAACCGATCGCCGATGCACACCTGAAGGAATGCATCGCGCGATCACGTTTTGCCGAACTTTGCACTTTGTGTCTGTACACGACGCGCATCGAGCCGAGGATATATAATCCTCGACTCGCGCGCGCCGCGTCAGACCGCTCATCCACTTTTTACATCAAATACACAGCATATTTGTATTTATAGTTCACTTCATTATAATATATATATCTATATATATTTGAGTCTCTTTCTTTGTCGCCGACACCCCACGTAACAGTGGTGCTAGGTGTGTACGACCTAGAATATTATCTCGCGAAAACATCCGTGAGTAGACTCGGGTGAGTGAATTATACGATACAAGATCTGCAATTCAACATCGCTACGGACGTCGTGGGATACAAGTAAAGAGTGGACCAACCAGCCACCTATCAACATCAGGGCGACGCACCGTAGCATCCAACGAGTATCTACGCAGAGCAAAAACCCCAGGAGGGAATGTACGCAGTGATCATCGCTATCACCATTGCCCTCCGAGCTGCGTCGCAGTAAATCTAATCTAATAGGTCTCACTATAAGATTTCTCTTTCCCAAGTCCCCAAGTCCCTCGAAGAATGGTTGAAAAAGTAAAAACATCCGTTAAAACAAAATCTGCAACGGACTTACGCAGAAGAAATAGTAGAGATTCAACGAGAGACGTGAGGACGGAAGAGAAACCCGAAGACTTATTGCCTGTGAACAATGAACTAAGTGACATAGAATCTGGAAACCTTCGAATAGAATTTGACGATACAGAGATACAAGAATTACTAGCACACGAACAAGCACGCCACACTAATACACCCGTAGAATAACAAGCACGTCCGCGGTCAAATCAGTCGGGACACAGTTTTAGTGATATGATGAAAGCAATGTTCCAATACGTTCGAGACACCAATGAAAACCTCCGGTCACTAAATGGAATGTTCCAAATACTCCGAAACGGTAGCAGATTGAATAGCCCCATACCACCACGGAACATTATCCCGAAACGTGATCAGACTCCGGAAAAGCACACGCAAAATCGAACGGAATCACGTAGACCGAGCAATGGGAATAATGCGCGGAATAATACACCTGATTTATCATAATACAGACCGGGACACATACCACCACACTATCCAACAGATTTGGGCTACAATCAAAATCAAAATGATACTTCATTTAGTAGCAACCGAAAACCAGTTCTTCACTCATCCCCAATGAGACCACAAAACACATGCGACCGAGACCAGCATTACGATCAGATGAACACGCAGAACATGAATCACTCACATCAGAGACAATACAGACAGACAGACCCACGGGATATGACTTGGGTCGACACAGCAGCACACCAACCGATAGCGAATTCAGAATATAGACGACTGACGAAAGATGAAAAGAAAGACTTGATCAGGATACCGGAATTCGATGGATCACCATTACGGTTAACAAGCTATAGGAGTAGAGTCAGATGGATGGTACCCAAAAACCTGTGTGAGGATGACCAAAGATATATACTAGACCGAATTCAAGACAGACTGAAAGGAAACGCCAGGCCGATTTTTGAAAGAGATAGAGTCGGGGAATCTCCGGACAATATAATTTTCGAAATAAGAACCTTGAGCGTGAAACCCAACGAAGAGCCGGAAGATTTGCAAAGAAGGATACAAACGTTAGCCGATCGATATGAGATTATGATGAAACTCGCGTTAGACAATAATGAGAGCGTAAGAGAGGTTAGAAGGAAAGACGTGGGAAAAGCGGCTAAGGACAGATTTTTGTATCTACTGGACGAAAGAATCAGAACGGAAGTAATGATACAGAAACCGAGAACATTAGGAGAAGCCGGAATATACGCGATTGAGGCGAGATATAAATATGAACGAAACAAAATGTACGCGAGAACGTCAAATCAGGCAAGCATACTAAGGACTGAAACAGAACCACGGACAGATACACACACGAATCAACGAATGAATACACAAACACATACACATACAAATACACAGAAAAATCCACGACACGACAGTCATAATTATGATCGAAGGTTCAATCAGAATCGACAGAGCACAGACAGATTGCTATGTCGGGTGTGCAATGAAAGTGGTCATTTTGCGAGATATTGCCCAAAGAGGGTAGAATGTGCATACTGCAAGAAGGGATATCACCCAGTATGGCTATGCTCACGTTTGATGGAGGATTTTGCTACGGAGAAAATATCACGCGGAGAGTTCTTAAAGTTCAGAGGCGATACGGCAAAGGGAGGAAATGAGAGATCGGATAGCAGCGACAGCAGAAATACCGGAGCGAGAGGTGATTGGTCGAAAAATTCCCAAGATGCGGGGCAACCGCAGGGAAACCAAGGTCAAAATGAACAAGGTCGTTTGAACCAATAGACTGCTCGCCGGCAACCTCAGGCGACGAGCAGCTCAAAGAAGTCGAGAGTAGAGAAAAAAATGAGAAGAGAATCGTTTCAATAAGGTGTTTTGAAACGGGAAGATGCCCACCAGTAGTAAAAATTTTTAGTGATGAAATAAATTGTACGCGCGCAAGATTTTATGTGGATTCAGGAGCCGATATACGTATAATCAAAGAGAGCAAAGTTCACCCTCGAATTTAAATAGACAGAGCAGAAACGGTTTCAATTACGGGCGTGACAAATGGAAAGGTCGAGTCTTTGGGGAAAGTAATGATGAGAATAAATGGTTGGGACGCGGAAGTCCATATTGTGCCGAATGAATTTCCTGTAGAAACTAATGGTTTTATAGGTTGGGACTTTCTTACGAAGCACGGAGCAATAGTAGACGCGAGAGAAAAATGTCTACGGATAAATAGATATGGAATCCCCTTCGATTCTGAGGAGAAAGTCCATTTGCCAGCAGAGACCACAAGTATTATTCGAGTAAAAGTGAAAAATAGTGAGAAAGTTGGATGGGTGCCGTTGAAAAAATTAGCACCAGGAGTTCTTTTTGAAAATTTTGTAGCAGAAAATCACGATGGTTATACACATGCGGAAATTTTGAATTTGAGTAGCAATGCAATAGGAATTCCAGAGCCGTGTGTTGAAATACTACCTTGCGAAACGATTCTCTCTCATGAAAAATTTGCTGGTGAGGTCAGCAGGAAGCGGAAAAGAAATTGCGTAGTCCGCAAAATGAAAATGCGCGGGAAACTGAATGCTGAGTCGGAGCAGCAACCAAAAATTGTGCATACGCGGCAGGAAACCGAGGAACGCGTTGAGAAATTGATGAAACTTGTAGACGTCGAAGGTTACACAGATAAGGAAATTGCGCATGTACAACGTTTGCTAAGTATCAACTCCTGGAGATTTGCTCTTGATGGAGAACCTTTAACGACTACGAACATTCTCAAACATAAGATCGAATCAAAAACAGACAAGCCTATCAAATGCAAGAGATACCGGGTACCGCCTAAATTACAGAAAATCATGCAGGGAGAGATAGATAAATTACTAAATTTAGGCATCATAGAGTACTCCAGGACTCCATACTCAGCGAACTGTTGGGTTGTGCCTAAACCTACCGACAAGAAAGGCAACAAACGGTGGCGATTCGTGACAGACTCTCGAAAATTGAATGAACAGACAGTAGGGACTTCACAACCTATCCCGTCGACGCCGGACATCCTAGAAAAACTCGCGAGCGCGGAATACATCACGGTATGCGATTTGAAATCAGGATTTTTCCAGGTAGCCATGGATGAGGGAAGCGCTGATTAAACAGGGTTCGCTGGGCCTACCGGAAATACCGTTACCTAAAAACGGGAATGGGTCTCGCCGGGAGTCCAGATACTTTCATGAAAATGATGTACCGGGCGTTCGCCAGATTAACACCGGATCAGGTCCTCATTTACGTAGACGATATGATGATTTCTGCGAATTCACTCGAAGAGCATGAAAAAAAAATTCCGAAGATTCATAGAGAGGATCGAAGAAGCAAATTTATTAATTGAACCGAAGAAATGTCAATTTTTGAAAAGAGAGGCGCGAGTACTCGGACACATAGTGGGCAGCGGAAGTCTAAAACCAAATCCGGATAAGATAAAAGCCTGCCGGAAATACCCAGTACCAACTACAGTGCGAAAAGTCGAAGAATTTCTAGGATTCGTAGGATACTACCGCCGGTTCATTCATAAATTCGCGGAAATGGCTCACCCACTTACGCAACTCATGCGAAACGGTACCAAATGAAGATGGGGCCCAGAACAACAGACGGCATTCGGGAAACTCCGAGATGCGTTGTGTAGTGAGTCAATGTTAGCAGCACCTGACAAATCTAGGCCGTATTGGGTACACACCGACGCATCGGACCATTCGGTGGGGGCAACTTTGGCCCAGGGTGAACCTGGGAAGGATAGGCCCATTTGCTACACTTCAAGGCCAATGAAGGGCGCACAGTTGAGGTACAGCACTTACGATAAAGAAATGCTCGCGATCTGCCATGCGATTGACAAGTTCCGACCGTACCTATGGGGAAAACGCTTCACAGTTGTAACAGACCACGGAAACCTTCGTTTTTTCCATACGGCAAAAGGGATGACTCACAGTTCAACGGACTTGAAGCAGCCCTACAAGGGTATGACTTCCGGATCATATTTCGCAAAGGGTAGGACAACGTAGCAGACGCGCTCTCACGCAACCCGATACTACGCAAAGGCGAGGTAGATTTATCAGAGAAATCGCGCGACGAATTTTACCAAATCGCGGACCAATACGAGAAAGAGGACCCAAGCTGTAGAGAAGACAACTCACCAGGCCGTATCTTCATGCTGCAATCGCTATTTGAAGAAGACGAAGTCGACGCGTCGGATTCAGACCAGGCGAGCGGATATGAAGAGAGCGAGAGTGAGGACGTCGGATCGGATGATGAATTGTTTAGGGTATTTCCAATGCGAGCAGTTCGGAAAGAACGAATTGATGGGAAAAGGAGATCGGAGGTAACGTGATCTAGTTCGGAAGAATCAGAAGGTCAACAAACAAGAAAGAAAAACTGCGCGGAGAGTTCAGAGGGCTCAGACGATGAGTGGACCGAGAGCAGGAAAGGACGTGTAAAAGTCAAGCGATCACGAAGAATAAGAGGTAAGGGACCGCAGCGCAGACACGGTGGAGGAGAATGATGGATAGGTTACAAAAAACTGACATAAAAAAGTGGAAATGGACTTTTTTTCTACTTTTTGAGCACATCAAAAGTCCATTCTCATCCAAATTGCATCAGCTCCTTCTTTCGAGGAATGCTCATTGGAACATTCTTCAGGAGTGCTCGATGAATTAAATGATTCTGCAACATTGACATTCGAACGATACGCTCCAAATATTCCATCAATGCATAGAATTGATGGGAAGAGTTTTAGATACATCCGCAATATATAGCGAGGATTGATTCCAAATGTACTCTGATGCTTCTTGGATCACAAAATGTTTCTCATTTTGATCGGAATGATTCTGCAGCTAAAGTAAATCTGACCAAGGGAGCAATGAAGCACCTGAAAGAGATGAAAATCCCGAACAGTGTCCTTCCAAAATTCTCCATAGAGTAAGAAGTGATGCTCATATATATTTACAGTATATCTGTGTTCCAAACCGATTCATATTATCAATCATCAGATTATACAACACTCGATGGAGAAATAGTTAAACCAGTTATCAATCAATTCATTCATGATCAAAATAGAAGAGAAAAATCAAGACCCAATGTACGCTACACAATTGGAGAGAGCAGTGATATAATTTTCTCCGTGGCACCTCTGAGGCCGCGGATTTATAGTCGTTAATCCGAGATCAGGATCGGCGAATTAGGAGCGCTGCGGTCGCTGTGCCCAGATGTAAAATGACTTGCCATGGCAATCGCAGCGCCCTACATTCACTGATTCTAATCTCGGATCTAAGAATTATTCAATATACTTTGACCATGTGTTACGTTAGGATCATTTGTTGTCTTTGGATCATTTGTTATTTATTCATTCCATGATATTGTTAACCTTCAATATTCCGTTTTCGGATGCTTGTGATACGATGATTCTTCTCTTCAATTCTGATCATGAATGAATTGATTGATACCTGTTACGAAAACTTCTGCATTAAGTGTTGTACAATCGAATGACCGATAATTGATGATTTTTTTGAAACATAGATATACTGTACATATATATGAGCAGGCACTTCTATCTCTATTGAAAATTCTGAAAGGACACTGTTAGGAATTTCTACCTCTTTGAGAAGCTTCATTGCTCCCTTGGTCAGATTTACTTGAGCTGGAAATAATCCGGCCGATTAAAGTGAGAAACATTTTGTGATCCAAGGAGCATCAAAATACATTTGGAATTAATCCGTGTTATATATTGCGGATGTATCTAAAACTCTTCCCATCAAATCTACGCATTGATGGAATATTCAAAGCGTATTCTTCGAATGACAACGTTGCGGAATCATCCAATTCATAAAGCACTCTTGAAAAATGTTCCAATGAGCATTACTCGAAAGAAGGAGCTGATGCAATTTCGATGAGATTGGACTTTCGATGTGCTCAAAAAGTAGAACAAAAGTCCTTTTCCACTTCCTTATGTCAGTTTTTTGTAACCTATTCATCGTTCTCCTCCACCGGGCAGACACAGCGACCCGGAAATCCAAACATCAGGGATTCTGAGCCAAGCAAAATCCAAAGATAAGCTCGCGTACATGACGAAAGAAACTGATTGGCAAAAGAATATATTCAGTTCTAGCACTCCAGAGAAAAATAAGCCATGCCGCATGCAAGCAGAAAAATTTCCGCTGCGTCAGCACACGCTCAATCCAGTGCAGCAGTCCAACCACCGACTCCAAGCGGCTCAAATGACGCATCTCTGGGGAACGAGACACCGTCTGATCATCAAGAGCATCTGGCAGCAGCAACAGAGCAGAGAGATGAGGCAGCACGAGCAACTTCACCAGCTCCACAAATTGCACATGTGGATAAGTCGTTTACAATTACTAATGAATCACAAAATTCACCTTCGAAAGTAAACATTGACATAAATTCAATCATGGACCAAACTGATTCCGGTAGAATGAGTCACGAGAGAGAAGAAGTACCGAATCAACCCGATATCAGGGAAATTTCCGGAGAAGTTCGAATCCCACGTATATTTCAAAGTGACAAGAATTTATATTGGAGGCAAACGACGCGCGACGGGAAAAATGCGACGCTACTGGACATTCACGACGCGAGTACAGAGTCATCCGATGAACCCGTTTCAAGTAACATCCTGAACGATCGAGTAGGTAGTCAGAAATACCTGTACGACGAGTCACCATCAGGGCGAACAAACCCTGTCGAAATTCAACCGACTGCCGAAACCGAACCCGAATTGGCAAACAGAATAGATCCGCGAACAACAACACAAAACGAACATAGTTACGCGAGACAAACGGATGAGCAAATGGAAATTGAGCAGATCAACAATTTTCCGATGAGTTACACGATACAATCGGGATGCGCAGAACCCGACGCCGTACTAGATCAATTCACGGGTATCCCCACCCTTCCGCAGGGAAACTGTCTGTTTTGGACGTTCACCCACCTAGAAAATTTAGACGCCACAGCCCTGGTTCTCAGAGATATTCTAAGAGAATCGGATGTGATAGAATTTTGCGCAGTGCCAGAAGACGCGAAAAGAATCCTAGAGTATCGGAATGAATACTGTGAGGATAATTGTATCCGGGTCTTTGCCGAACATTATAATGTGAAAGTATGTGTACACAACTTTAAGGCCGATGGTAGAGTAGAATATTATCACTTCAGAGGAAACGAACCCGAGAGATCTATACATTTATACTTGAACGAAGCTAAACGACATTATACACCACTCGTCCAACGCAGAAGCAACGGAAACGCGTCGGAAAACTCGGAAAATCCTGATTTAGACAATTTTGAACCGGAAGATACGGACGCGCACCAGAGTGAGAGAAATCATGATCCCCCGAACACGAGTGCATCAACGCTGAGTAGATTGAACACAAACGTAAATAGGTCAACGGGCCTAGCTGAGTCATCAGAAGACGATGAGCAAGACGATCCACAGGTAAGGCCTTGCGCTCACACTCACGCGCTGGAAGGGTACTTAGTCAGCAATGCACGGCCGCCGCGAGGAAAGCCACCATGGGCTACAGCAGAAGGGGAGGAGCCCGCGCCATCCGTACGAATAGAAAAGGTACGGTACCATCCGTTCAAGTACAGAGAGAACATCTTGTATATTACAAGTTTAGAGCCAGTCCTGGAAACAGAGGTAATCCAATCATTAATCGAGGAAAAAATTTATCGATCCAAGGGAGTTCAAGGAAATAAATTCAATCGGCCACAACACACCATCGAAATGTAAAAACGAACACATTCTCGGCCTATGCACGAGAAACCACGCGGATGGGGAGGTCATAAAAATTGATATGGAAAAGGCTGTAAAAGGGGTACGGAGAATCGTGTCAGAAAACCGGATAAAATCATTAGGGATAAGAAGGGATCTCATGATAATGTCGAGTCGCGAATGGGAGAAATTCATCGGAGTTTTTGAAAATTGCTTTGCGGGTTTTCCCATTACAGTAGTACTGTTTCAAGACAATATCCCGATTCCACCCGTGGAAGCCAGATTCAGACTGATGAGGGAATACCACACGTCAGCACGAGGCGCGCATAACGGCATCAATAAAACGTGCAACAAAATTCAGAGTCAATATTACTGGCAACACATGAGAACCGAGATTCATAAATTTGTAGAAGCCTGTCCGGATTGCGCAATCAACAAATTAGTCACAGTAAAAACACGTGTACCATTCATGATAACGGACACACCAACGATGCCATTTCAAGAGATTTCAATCGATTACTATGGTCCATTAGAAGAAAGGGAAGCAGGCTATGAATACGTACTGACCGTTCAAGACTATCTTACACGGTTCGTCATCCTGATTCCAGTGAGAAACGCGACGGCGGAAGAGACAGCTCGGGCATTAGTAGATAAAGTCATCTCAGTATACGGGACACCGGGCGCGATTCTATCGGACAATGGCACGCATTTTATTAACAGATTGATGCAAAATGTAGCTAATATTTTCCGAATAGGTTCTTCAGAACTACCCCTCATCATTCGCAAGGAAACGGCATGATAGAAAAAATGCACCACATAATAACAGAGTACATAAAAGCATTTATAAACGAACAAGAAAATTTGGACACTCTGTTGCCATTATGCATGCACGCCTATAATATCACGCCACACGATAGCACGGGCTATCCACCCCACCTGTTAGTATTCGGCCAGAAAGCACGAACCCCGTCAAGTTTCCCACCACAAGAAGAACTAGCAACTTACGACGACTATATCCAGGATTTAGTGAGAAACCTATCAGAGTTGCAAAGACTGGCAATGTTCAATTCAGAGTCGCTACCGCAGTAAATTTTATTACGATAAGAGACTAAAAAATATGCGATTCCGAGAAGGTGAGATGGTGGCACTGCTGAACGACACACGAAAGGGTAAATTTGACAAGGAATATACGGGACCGTATGGAATAATAGGCGTGGACCAAGTGAAGAAAGACGTTAAAATCCAGATGGGGGACAAGATAAAAATTGTCGACATTGACAAGTTAAAGAGATGGTGCTCGGCTATGGCTCCGCCGCAACAAGAGGAAAATCTCGAATAAGATATGCGCATATGATAATGAAGAAAATTTCATAAACTTACAGGGCGGTACCCAAAGATGAGCATCCCCGCTACATCACGAGGCTGGAGCATTCGCCAGGGGTTGTGGTGGAAAAGATCGCACCACTTGCTGCAACCACAATCGACTGGAGAATAATTCAGAAGCTGGACCTTCAACAGTTCAGCAACACGGAGGAAACCCTCGAACAATCTTGGAAGAACATCATCAAAATATGCAGCGATCCCACACTCAAAGTGCAGCTCTCAAATCTGCACCTCCAGCTAGATGAAGCAAGGATGGACGTCAAATGGGTCCTGGACCTAATGAAAAGAACGAAATTTAGTCAAGGCCGGAGACGAAGGCGATCTTCACTACCATTTATTGGTAAAGGTAGTGACTATTTATTTGGTACACTAGACGAAGATACGGAGCAAGAACTCAAAAATGTTATGGAAATTCAGGCAAATGATACTAGAAAAGTCGCGGAATTATAAGCGAACCAAACAGAAATAATAGAAAGCCAATTGGGTAAAATACTAAAATGTTACAGAAATTACAGGGACAAATGGATCACCTGGCAGCAACAGAAAACGACCTAGTGAAAGAAGCGGTATTACGTAATGCAGTCAATCTATTGGGAGAAAATGTCGTTAATTTGGAAATTGATGTAAACACTTTAATCGAAATTCTCACCTCTGCAGTACAAGGAGGGGAACCACCCGAAATTGCTAGCCCCAGAGATCATCGAAAACTCCGAATCGCTAATAGGAAATGCCGTCCAAGATGCGGCATTTCCACAGGCAGAGGATGCGGCGAAGGGGCGAACCCATCATAGACCTGGAGAGAATCATGGAAATTTTAGATTTAATATTTGAAGAGAAATTGTTATTTATCATCACAATTCCATTACTAGAATTATCAAGATACACTCTATACAAGGCATCTCCTATACCGGTGCAACAAATTCTTCAAAATAATTCGAGAGAAGTATTTGGTTATATTTGGCCAAAATGGACATACTTTGGAATAGAAGCGGAGACAAACAAGTACATCTCATTTCATCACGGGGAAATCGACAAGTGCAAACATCTGAAAGATCTGATTATTTGTAAAAATACCGCACCAGTCCGAGAAATCCCGAAAAATCCACCATGTGAGATCAAAATAGCACTAAGTTCTACGATTGAAAATATTACAGACTGCGACGTCAGGCTGGTCAAAATTCACGAAACATTCTGGCTGAAACTTCACGACCGGAACACTCGGATCTATTCTACGAAAGAGGAGGAGCAAATTTCCATTCAGTGCCGTCGGAGCGAGCACAATACATCACCGCTTGCAGGGATCGGGATCGTCAAGCTTCTACCAGGATGCATGGCCGTAACTCGGAACGCCAGGTTATCCGCGTCAAGAGAAATTACGATCAATGCACCATCAATGATATTTCAGAACTATGATCTCAACATACCAAGAATAATCCGAAGCGGCAACAACAGCAGGGAGTCACACGAAGTACAGCAGATCTTGGAATCAGAAGTCCTGGAAGACAGCCAAGCGGCAAATTCGGCTCAAGCAGATGCCCTCAAGATGGGTAAGAGCTTGCGAGAAATAATTGATAAAGCTAGAAACATCGGAAAATACAAAGCAATAGCAGGAAGAATTAAAACAATTGAGAACAAATTGCCCATAGCAGGAGCCGCAATAATAGGAGGACTAGGACTAACATTCATCACATGGAAATTATCCCGACTATTAGTATCATGCCAATGATTTATCGAATAATATTATTTATACTATGCGCAAGTCAAAACGGAGAGAATCCTGAGGAAAAACAAGAAAACATAACACCAGCACAGGCAATGCAAGCGCTGGGTGCAATGGCAGCATCACATGCAATCACGACCAACTCCAAACGCCATAGACCAAACGAGGCTACAAGAGCCAAGCAGGACATCGAGCTGAAGATTTTGGAAGAGCAAGGAATTGTCAAGAAACAGAAGACTAGCAAGTAAGAAGTAGCATAGGAATAGAAATTAAGTATTCGGGTGGAAAACATGAATTCAGAGGATATCATATGCAGTACAAGTTATAAAATTTCCCCGGCCCTCACACGTGAGTCACGTGAAAATTTTACGAAAATAATGACGATACCGATATGAGAAAAGTGAGTGAAAATTTTCCCGGTCCTCACACGCGAACCGCGAAAATTTTCAAATGACCAATAATTTTGCAAAAATAGAGACCACGTGAGCCGCGAAAATTTCAAATGACCAATTTTACAGCGAGATAGTAGATCATGATAGACGTTACGAGGTACGAGTGGCAAAGAATATATATGAGCAAAATCATTAGCACATGAACATAGAAGCAAGAAAGAATGTTAAGTTCACGTAAGCATTATGGAAGCTCAGAAAACGATTCGAATTAGCACAAGGGAGCTCATTTGGAGCTCACACGATCAGAACACGGAAGAAAAGCCGATTTTCACGCATCAAAAGTGTACCATGTTACCCCACCCACCATTTCATCTTGCCCCACATACCAGTTCCATCCCGCCCCTGGGCCCCCTATGGATCGAAAAAATCGGAAAAAATTATATATTAACATGAGAACGTTAGAGCCATGTCACAGAAAGAGAACTTTCCAAAAAAAAGTCATTATTCACGAAGTGACCTCAACCCCCCACCACCCCCACCCATCCACAACCACCCCCGATAACTTAGTACACATCCCCGGACCTTCCGTCACACGATTTCGATGAGCAGTAGTCAAGAAAAAAAAGTGCTCCAAACCCCCCCAGAGCCCCCCCCCCCAATCCAGAAATCCGCCAACGAAGCACATACACACCAAAAATCACCAGAAAAGTCCATAGAACCATTCCTTACAGAACAGAATTCGAAACAACCCAGACTACCCCACTCCCACACCCACCACACCCCAACCACCCACTGAGCGCACGATACTTACATGAGGTAAAGATCATAGGGTGGAAACTGCGTCAGCCAACTCGTACATAGATAACAACAGAAGCATGTGTAGAAGTATAAGAAATGGATATGTACAAAAGAGGCCTGACGCGGAGTAGCCTTTCCGTGTCTGGCCACTTCAGCATACGGACTTGGCTCATATAGGTCCTGGGAGCAACAAATTTTTTTTCCAGAAGTGATTTTGATCTTTCATGTGGTAAATCAAAAGCGCAATAGTATACTCTATCAGACTTCGAGAGTGAAATCAAAATGACAATCTACGACAAATTCACATAATGTGAAGGAGAAAATGGAACGAGTTCAATGATTGACAATTCGCAATTCCAGGAAAGATGGAAAACCATACAATACAACACACAAAATTGGAAACAAAAAGATAATTCATTTACACAACGTACACTTAAGAGAGAAACAGCTCCTCATATATGGCCCAATCAAAGTCGCCTAATTTTAGGCCCGCTCGTGGACCCAACCCTGCTAGAAACAGTTCATTGGAAACAATTGAAATCCTATTGGATTGAATTGGATCGAACGGAATCCTATCGCTCCAATAGATCGATGCGATTGGGCCAATGGTACATCCAATCAGAATGAATCGGACTCTATTTCGAAGTATCTCGAACTGTTCCCAATATGACGCAGAGATATTGGATAAATAGTGTTCTAAAGGTTTCAATGCGACGTGTGGCTATTGGAATCTTTCAAGTAATGTATGACAATAATAGGGATTCACCAATCCTACTCAATTCGAGATGATTCAATTAGATTTAGAGACGATCCAATGCTACTCAAAAAAGGCATCGACGGTAATGTTTTTTAATGCGAAATCGTCTATTGATTCAATCGAGGAACCCTCGCGAACAACATTGATGCCGTGATTGCCTAATCGTTTCTAAGGATGAAGAATGACATTCGATCATCCAATCATGATCAACGGACATGGATCAAATTCAATCCAATATCGTTTAGTCGGCTCCAATCGCTGACTAATTTACTTCTCAATGTCATCTAATAATACCTATGGCTATTCATCGCTCGGGATACGAATAAGTAAAGACAAAACAATGCCACTATTGGGGAATCGTTCCCAAGGGCGGGAAGGTAATCGAGGAGGTGTTGACCGGATACTGACCTATTGCATTCATTTCTGCAATAGTATTCAATCGACATAAGTCAAATTCGTCCTAATATACCTCAATTGGTTTCAATCGTCGACCAATTTACTTCTCAATGTCATTCAATGATACCTACGACTATTCATCGCTCGGAATACGAAAAAGTATAGACAAAACAATGCCGCTATTGGGGAATCGTTCCCGAGAGCGGGGAGGTAATTCAGGTGTTATGACCGGATACTGACTTATTGCATTTGTTTCTGCAATAGTTTTCAATCGACATGAGTCAAGAACGCACCAATCGACTTCAATCGGTTCTAATGACTGACTAGGTGACTCTTCAATGTCGATCAATGGTACGTACGGCCATCCATGGCAACATCTTTAGGCTATGAACTAAACGACGCCACTATTGGTCAATCGTCCGCAAGGGTATTCATTATATTAGACGGTGCTGACGTGTACTGACCCGATCACGTTCATTTTTCCAATAATATTTAATCGACATGGATCAAATTCGCACCAATCGACTTCAATCGGTTCCAATGACTGACTAGGTGACTCTTCAATGTCGATCAATGGTACGTACGGCCATTCATGGCACCATCTTTAGGCTATGAACTAAACGACGCCGCTATTGGTCGATCGTCCCCAAGGGTATTCATGATATTGGACTGTGCTGACGTGTACTGACCTGATCACGTTCATTTTTCCAATAATATTTATTCGACATGGATCAAATTCGTACCAATCGACTTCAATCGGTTCTAATGACTGACTAGGTGACTCTTCAATGTCGTTTAATGGCATGTACGGCCATTCATGGCGCTGATGAGACATGCCTATGTGCCGCTATTGGTCAATCGTTCCCAAGGGTGTTCATGATATTAAACAGTATTCGACGCTTGTCGACTGGATTGCGTTCATTCTCCCAATAATATTCAATCGACATGAAACAAAATCGTTCCAATTGACTTCAATTGGCATCGATTGCTGACTAGTCCACTCTTCAATGCCATTGAATGGTTCACACGGCTTTCTATGTCTCTGATTACGAATGGTTATCGATGATACGATGTCGCTATTGGTCGAACGTTTCTAAGAGTGCTCATGATATCAGACAGTACTAGATGGGTACTGACCTATCGCGTTCATTTTCCCAATAATATATAATCGACATGAATCAAAATCGTTCCAATCGACTCCAATCGGCGTGAATCGCTGACTAGTTCACTTTCTTCGGGGAACACCCACATAGCTGATTGAATGATATTAAGGAGTGGTCGAGTTGGAAATTGGAAGATATTGAAGTGTTCGGATTCGATTCATGTTTTTTGATGATGGTTCATCGGATCAACTCTATTAGGCTGACTTTTGTTGCATAAAAACTATGAAGTTGCATGATTACCCGTAGAGGCGGTATATGATACTTGAAAGTGAGCAAGTTGTCGATTGAAGCCATTCGAATCAATTAAACCGAATTTGACTCATGACAATTGGATAGAAATGTGATTGGTTGAGTGCAATTAAGCTCATACCCGTTACACACAGTCTGATATCACTTCATACCATTGGGAGCAATTTGCCAATGGCGCCATTATTGCATTCTCCACATTCAGTAATGCAAGAGATAAATGGTCGTGTAGGAGATTTGATGATACTAAGGTGTAAACAAATTGGCGACTGGAACTGATTGAAGGCGATTGAGGGCGATTGGGCCGAACTTGGTTTATGTCAATTGGATATTATTGGTCACATTGAATCATTCGGATTGATTTCTATTGCACGAAGGTTAATGTTACTTTTGATAGCTGAGAACGATGGGCCGCCCACACAGCATGGAAATATTTCATCGGAAGATTCAGAGAAATATTTCAGTGTGATCTTCCGGGAATCTTGCAGGGATATTGCAAAAAATATTCCATAATGTTCCGTTGCAATGTTTCGGAGTAATCTTCCCGGGAGCTCCCGGGAATATTTCAAAGAATTCCATCCTCAATCATTCAGCGACCTTGCACTGGAATATTTCTGCAAGATTTGTGCAGCATTTCTGAAAGATTCCATGCAATATCCTGTGGAAAAGATATCATCGACATGTTTCTACGATTTCGGAGTCAATGTTCGATCATAAAGACGAATTCGCGAGATTTTGTGGGAGGATCTGCTAGGTTTCAAGGATTGCTTTACATCAGGAAGAACCACAAGGTTTGCGATGGTTTCTTCAATTCATCCTCTTGTTATTCTGTAGCTTTTTTGTCTGTGCAACATCCCTTCGATTCAGGAGATGGACATCGTGTCATAGGTACGCGGTAGCCATGCAACTCGGCCCTGGAGTTTCATTCACATTTTACGTGACAACCTGTCATGATACGAAGTTTGAAATAAGTTGTTGAGTTACCGTTATCGTATAACTTACACACGACAGCTCGTAATTCAGCCGAGTTCATGAGAATATTGCTGGGAATAGACACTGCTGAACCGTTGGTACCTTCGCTGTGATATAGGCTCATCAAATTCCTAACTTGTTCAAATCCTCTTTGAATTCAGGCTAATCACGAGTCGTCGCATATAAGAGAAGCCATCATAATAATAGGTTTGTGGAAGCTTTCTGACTGATTCCGTACATATTTTTTGGAAATATTCCACAGGTAATCTCCCAGAAATCTTGCAGTGAGATATTGTTGATAGATTTTCACAAGCTTCTTAAAATCTTTCAGAGCAAAACCATGTGACGGGATACTGCATATCAATACCAAAAACCACTACAATCGAGGGAACAACATTTTATGCTGTTGAAGTATTGCGAGGAGTAATTCTTAACGACTTGACTCTGTGGGATATGACACATGAATATTGCGGTGGAACATTCTGGGAATCTTTCAGTAACATTGTAGTGGGAGATTGTAGGAATCTTTCAGAAACATTGCAGTGAAAGATTGTAGGAATCTTCCAGGAACATTTCATTGGAAGATTCTGTTTCCGCTAGATGTCGCATAACACATTTCAGTTCTCAAATGTTGTTCTCATAAATTATATGGTTTTTTGGGAAACTATCTATCAGGGAATTTGATGACAGCATCAAAAGATCTGTCATGTGTGATGACATACCCAGGACCAGCTATGCATAATAGTCTGTAAATGATACGTGAGGATTATTTGAAGATGCGTGCAGGCTTTCTCGCAAGTGCTCACAATAGACGCTGGTTAGTGTATGAGACAGGAGAACGGCTCATCGGTTAGGTGTCGCGTACATCGAAGAGTTCATAAAATCTGGATGAATCTAACATAAAACTTTGAATTCAACGTCACAATGGAGTTGGAGTACTGTGGGGTATAGCCACACACACAAACATATAAGTGCGTGCGTGTGTCTCAACGGCAACGACGATATGCGTGCGCGTTCAACGACGAGACGCCAGAGTCTCGCTCCGCAACTCGAGCGATTGACTGCTTGCCTGCCAAGCATGTACATAGATTGTAATTTGGAGTCAATGAATTCAGAGTGATTATTTGAAGTTACTTCAGGCCTCATTACTTCTGTTAATCCTGAGCACGTTGCCGGCGTTCCAGCCAGCTGAATATTCGACCCCTGGGGCACATGCCCCGACAGTACAAGTCAGAATGATGGAGTCATGCATTAGAATGATTAAGAAACTTATCAAGCAAAATATGGATTCCACAGACAGATCATTCACGCATATGTTTTTGTGAGATTTCATGAAACCTTGCAGAAACATTTCACTGAAATATTTCAATGAAATGTTCCTGAAAGCTTCCCGAAATATTCCCGGCAATATTTCATGAAATCTTGCAGAAAGGTGTCTGAAGTGGGACATATCTTTATTGAGGGAAGCTTTCAGTGAAATCTTTCTGAAAGATTCCCGGGTTTTCCTGAAAGCTTGCAGGAAGGTTTCTGAAAGATTCTCATGCTGTGCGGGCGGTAGTGACATCATTCTGTTCGTGGTAATTTGTGAATCAAGTGTTGAAGAAGCGGTATGGATGGTTGGATAATATTAAGGAAAGTCGATTGGTACATCTTCCACTTGTTCCGAATATAGTTGAATGCAATCACATCACTTCACGTCGGACACAGTACAGTGTCATTTCCTTCCTTTGGAAGCGGTTGGCCGATATAGCGCCACCATTCAGTTTGCGACATTTGGTTATGCACGAAGTGAATAGTCGCGCAGGCGATTGAATAATATTAAAGAGCGAGTGACTTGGGGATTGAAACCAATTGGAGTCGATCAAACCGGAGTTGGTTCATATCAATTTGATATGATTGGTCGTATGAACTCCTTCATTCACATTATTGCATAGAGTCCAAAGTCAATTTTCACCATTGGAGGCGATTGGCCATTACTACCATCATTATGTTCCCGTCATCAAGTAATGCAAGGAACAAATAGCCGTGTAGGCGATGGAATGATATTGCGGAGTAAGCGCATGGGGATTATTTAGATTGATTCCTATTGCATGAATTTCATTGTCACTTTCGACTATAGGGATCGATTTGCCCATAGCGGTTTGATTCTGTTCGTGACATTTCGAATTTCAGGGAGTGGACAGCCTCATAGGTGATTGGATAATATTGTGAGAGTCTTATCAGCGATTGAAACCAATTGAACTCGATTGAATCGAACATGTACGATGTCGATCGGATATGATTGGTCATCATATGCACTCATTTGGCTCAATTTCAGTTGCATGAATTTCAATGTCACTTTTCACCATTCGAAGCGATTGGACAATACCCCCATCATTCCGTTCTCATCATCGAGCAATGCAAGAGATGAATAGCCGTTGAGGTGAATGAATAATATTGAGGGGTGAGCAAGTTGGCAATGGAAACCGATTGAAGTCGATTCAAACGGGTTTGGTCCATGCAATTGATTACGATTGATCGTTGTACTCATTCAGATTGATTCCTACTGTATAAAGTTCAATGTCACGTTTGAACATTGGAAGCAATTGGCCAATAAACCAACATCATTCTGTGAGCAACATTCGGTCATGCATGAAATGAATAGTCAAGCAGGTGATTGGATAATATTGAGAAGTGAGCGAGTTTGCGATTGAAACTGACTACAGTCGATTAAAACGTACTTGTTTTATGTCAATCGGATATGATTGGTCGTTTCAACATATTTGGATGGAGCGGCATCACTTCAATGTCGCGTTTGACCATTGGAAGCGACTGGCCAATACCCCCATCATTCCGTTTGCATCATCGAGTAGTGCAAGAGATGAATAGCCGTTTAGGTGATTGACTAATATTGAGGGGTGAGCGGGTTGGCGATTGAAACCGATTGAAACCGATTGAAGTCGATTCAAACGGGATTGGTTCTCGCAATTGATTACGATTGATTGGATGAACTCATTCAGATTAATTCCTACTGTATTAAGTTCAATGTGACGTTCGACTATTGGAAGCAATTGGCCAATAAACCGACATCATTCTGTTAGCAACATTCGGTAATGCATGAAATGAATAGCCAAGCAGGCGATTGAATGATATTGAGAAGTGAGCGAGTTTGCGATTGAAACTGACTAGAGTCGATTGAAACGTACTTGTTTTATGTCAATCGGATATGATTGGTCGTTTCAACATATTTGGATGGAGCGGCATCACTTCAATGTCGCGTTTGACCATTGGAAGCGACTGGCCAATACCCCCATCATTCCGTTTGCATCATCGAGTAGTGCAAGAGATGAATAGCCGTTTAGATGATTGAATAATATTGAGGGGTGAGCGGGTTGGCAATGGAAACCGATTGAAGTCGATTCAAACGGTCTTGGTCCATGTAATTGATTACGATTGATCGTATGAACTCATTTAGATTGATCCCTACTGTATAAAGTTCAATGTCACGTTCGACCATTGGAAGCAATTGGCCAATAAATCAACATCATCCTATTGGCAACTTTCAGTGATGCATGAATGGAATAGTCAAGCAAGCGATTGAATAATAATGAGAAGTGAGCGAGTTTGCGATTGAAACCGACTGAAGTCGATTGAAATGAACGTGCTCTATGTCGATTGGATGTGATTGATTATCAAATGCACTTTTTTGGTCGATTTCAGTTGCACGAGGTTCAATGTCTTTTCTCACCATTGGATGCGATTGGCCATTACCACCATCATTCCGTTCGCGTCATCAAGTAATGAAGAAACGAATAGCCATATAGGCGATTAAATGATATTGCGGAGTAAGCGACTTGGGGATTGGAACCGATTAAAGTCAATTGAACCGAACATGGTTCATGTCAGATGGTTATGATTGGTCGTATGGACTCATTTACATTGATTCCTTTTGCATGAATTTCAATGTCACTGTTGACTATGGGAGCGATTTGCCAATAGCGGTTCGATTCTGTTCGTGACATTTCGTATTTCGGGAAGTGGACAACCTCATAAATGATTGGATAATATTGTGAGAGTCTTATCAGCGATTGAAACCGATTGAAGTCGATTGAAACGAACATGTACTATGTCGATTGGATATGATTGGCCATCATATGTACTTATATGGCTCAATTTCAGTTGCATGATTCACAATGTCATTCTCCACCATTGGAAGCGATTGGCCAATACCCCCATCATTTCGTTCGCATCATCGAGTAATGCAAGAGATGAATAGTCGTTTAGGTGATTGGATTATATTGAGGGGTGAGCGGATTGGCGATTGAAACCAATTGGAGTCGATTCAAACGGGCTTGGCTTATGCAATTGATTACGATTGATCGGATGAACTCATTCAGATTGATTCCTACTGTATTAAATTCAATGTCACGTTCGAACATTGGAAGCAATTGGCCGATAAACCAACATCATTCTGTGAGCAACATTCGGTAATGCATGAAATGAATAGTCAAGCAGGCGATTGAATAATATTGAGAAGTGAGCGAGTTTGCGATTGAAACTGACTACAGTCGATTGAAACGTATTCGTTTCATGTCCATTGAATATGATTGGTCGTTTCAACATATTAGGATGGATCGGCATCACATAAACTTCAATGTCGCGTTCGACCATTGGAAGCGATCGGCCAATACCCCCATCATTCGGTTTGCATCATCGAGTAGTGCAAGAGATGAATAGCCGTTTATGTGATTGGATAATATTGAAGGGTGAGCGGGTTGGCGCTTTTAAACCGATTGAAGTCGATTCAAACGAGATTGTTCCTCGCAATTGATTACGATTGATTGGATGAACTCATTCAGAC
The DNA here is from genome assembly GCA_029851415.1 of Eretmocerus hayati. NCBI lineage: Eukaryota > Metazoa > Arthropoda > Insecta > Hymenoptera > Aphelinidae > Eretmocerus > Eretmocerus hayati. The sequence continues at coordinate 50,746,031 of CM056744.1, forward strand.
TAATTCCTACTGTATTAGGTTCAATGTCACGTTCGACCGTTGGGAGCAATTGGCCAATAAATCAACATCATCCTGTTAGCATATTCGGTAATGCATGGAATGAATAGTGAAGCAAGCGATTGAATAATATTGAGGAGTGAGCGAGTTTGCGATTGAAACCGACTAAAGTCGATTGAAACGTATTCGTTTCATGTCCATTGAATATGATTGGTCGTTCCAACATATTAGGATGGATCGGCATCACATAAACTTCAATGTCGCGTTCGACCATTGGAAGCAATTGGCCGAAAATTCATTCCTTCCGCGACTTCTCGTATTGCAAGAGATGGATAGCAGTGTAGGCAATCGAATCATATCGCGGAGTGAGCGGGTTGGCGATTGAAACCGATTGAAGTCGATTAAATTGAACATGGTTTATATCAGTTGAATATATTTTTGGGTTGTTTGCACCATTGGAAGCGATTGACCAAAAGTGAGATGATTCCGTTCGTGACATTCCGTGACGCAAGCGATGAATAGTCTCATGGGAGATCCACGTCGATTCGTCCCGATTCAGTTGTGACGGGGTAATTCGTCACACGCGAGTCGAAGCATAAATTTATATTCGAATAGACTATTAGCTACGAGAGAGGGGAGAGAGAGAAGAAAGAGAGCAAAGGGACAGCTGTCGTCGTGGGGACGAGCAGCTTGCCGCGAGGCGCGAGAGCGAACGGATGATCTATCCGACGGATCGATAAATAACGCGACGCGCGCGACATGGGTGTGAGCTTGTGTGTGTGCCGACCTTGGCCCCGGTCGACGGCCACGCGCGTGTGTAAAGCAGAGTGACTCCCCGGGATCATCGCCGAGTAGCCGACCGGTCCGAGCCCAGGATCCAGGGCAAACACGCTGTCCATCCTCGGGATATGTCGGCCCGGGTGCGAGGCACCGGCTTGCGCCGTGCGAGACATGTGTGTGCAGGAATGGTGAGTCTCTCTCCCCCTAGTGCGCTCTCTCTCTCTCACGTGCGTTATAGTTATTATTTGCTCGCGTTACTAAACGCGACTTTATAGAATAATTGTATGAATCTCCCTTTTGTTCATTTTATATTAATAAATTATTCGAAGGTTACGGAGAAGTAACCCACAGTAAACAGAAATTACCGAGTTCGCTTCATTTATTTAGTTCAACTCTACACATAAGTATATATATATAAATAGACGAAGACGAATATATTCCAGAAAATCCCTCATCCCTTCAGGATGAGATGTAGCAGATATGGGTAATAAAAAAGAGGATCGTTACCCTATCGCATTGGCGCCCAACGTTTAATTAATTATTGTACTCTGAAATTTTAAGTAACGCGTTTCGCGCGCAAAATTTGGAGCAGTAGCTCAATTTCATCCGAAAAAGCGTCACAAGAAATGAAAAAGAGTGCAGTAATTAAAAATCCACCCCAAAATCGAGCCTAAAATTTTATAATGAGTAAAGTAGTCAATTTTCAGTTAAAATCGTTAGAATTTTTTGAATCTATGTAAAAATTTGAGAGACATGAAATCGATAGAAAGCGCGCCAAGGCCAAGCTTAGCCGGCAAAAGTTAGAGTCAAGTACCTCACGCGTAAATATAAGATCGCGCGAGGCGTATATAGATATACCAAGCTCCGTAAGCGTCAACACAAGTCAATGGCAGGTTTGTTTTTTCTTTTACTCTCTGTATTGGGAGGAGAATTACTTTTGGATTTTAACAGCCGAATAAAGGCGTAGCGAGTCTAATAGACATATAGAAATAAATACAGATATAGATTTAGCATTTAAATTTTGCTTCGACCAGTTTTCACGCTTGCGTCTGACCAATTTTTAATGAGATGAGAAGAAGACATGAGAATATTTTGCATAATAGAATAATGAATAATTGCGTGATTCTCACACGCGTGATATTGAAGTGATGAATTGTTTAAGAGAGTAGACATTCCTGATTTTTGGCCCGTCTGAATTTTTAAGAAGTGAGAAATATTTTTTTTTTTTTTGTGACAAGATGGCGGGAGCTCACATGGATAGCCACATAGTGGACGATTTCATCAATAATATTGATGAAGAATCGCTAGATGAGGCTTTGGGTGAACTCTTGCTCTCGCGTGAAGGAACATTTAGGGCGCGAATAGAACGGTTGCGTAGACGCGTTCGCGGCGAATGTAATGAGACAGATTTCGATCAATATTTGTTGATGGATCTAGCTGAATTAGGAGTCGCGCGGATGGAGGCCTTGCCGAGATTTTTACGCAAGACCACACAGACAGCTCATAATAGGCGTTCAATCCTCAATAGATATGAGGAGGACGATATTTTTGCGAATAATATAAATGATGAAAATGTGACTAGGCGCAATCACCGAGTGCGAAGAAGCTCATTACGCGATGAATTAGCGGATGTGCAAGCGAATGCACAACGGCGATCAGCATTAGTCCAAAATGACGCGCGCCCGGAAATTCAAAAAGCTAACGAACCGCCAGTTAAACTTATTACGTTGCGAGATGAAAATGGCAGGTTATATGAAATTCCTATGCAGATCGCGGACAGTTGGAAAAATTCGCCAGACAGCGAAAAGGCTGAGAATCAAATCATTCGTGAAAATATTTCAGATCAGACGGTGCGTTTTCAAAATAGTGCGAGATCGAGCGCGCCATTACAATCGAATACCCAACGACAAGCGAAAGAGCCAAGCACTGAGCCACACAGTAACACGCACACAACGACAGATTCGAACAGACCCAAAAGGCGCGGTCAAATTTTACGCGAGCAATTACAGCAAGCATTATTAGAAGAGGAATATGAATCGTGCGGTGTTAGAAATAAGTCGTATAAGGGTGATGAAACGGGGCAAATCGAGGACGACGAGGGAATTTCTTCTAGCGATAGTGAGAATGAAAATTCTCAGAACCAAGGGGAAAATCTGAGACCCTCTTTGCCAAGACTCAGCGGCCATTCGCGCGTGAGTTGGGCAGCGGACGTGAATCAGGCACCGCAGCCGAATAACACGCAACAAACACAAGCAGCGCGTTCAGATTTTCACGCACATACACAAAATAGAAACGATAGAAATACAGCTGAGACGAGTGATCTCACGCGTACAGTAAAAGCATGGAATCTTAGATTTGCAGGTTCAGCAAACCAGAGTTTAGAAGAATTTTTGATTAAAGTCGATGAACACAGAATGGTGGCAGGCATGTCCGAGAACGATATTTTACGCGCAGTAGCGGTGCTGTTGAGCGGCCCAGCGTTAAATTTGTATCGGTTACGCGGTAGTAGCTGGAATTCTTGGAAAGATGCGGTTACGTGTTTTCGCGCGCATTACCAGGACGAAAAATATTCTGAACGGTTGGCAGACGAAGCACGCGCACGATTACAGAAAGACGATGAGCCAGTTCACGAATACATCACAGCGATGCGTCTAATTTTTAACAGAATGCCGGAACCTCCACCCGAATCGAAACAGGTTGAACGTATTTACTATAATATGAGAAAAGATTTTCACCCCTTGATGCGTCGATATTTGCACGCGGGTATTGAGAAATTTTCCAGACAAGCTACTGAGCTTGGAAAAGCTTTTGACGCGGGCAAAAATCAAGCACTTGTGCAGGGTACTAAGAAAGATGATGAAAAATTAAGTTCGCAAAAGCCTAAAAATTCGAATCAAAATTCAAAAGAGGCTCAAAATTCAATTCAAGATAAGGAGAAAAAATCAGAATCTGAAAAAGAGACGATAGATTTAGCAACCGTCGAGGTAACAACCATGGCAGATGTTGCAAAGTTGATGAATATTCAAATTCAGAAATTACGAGAAGAACTCTTACCGAAGCCGAACGGTCAAAACGCGAGTCAGAGCAATAACGCGCAAAATTCAAATCAAAATAACGGGCAAGGTCGAAATAGAAGTCGACGTAGAGATCGAGGGGATCAGGGAGGCAATAATAACAACAATGGCAACGGTGGCAATGGCCAGCAGCAGGGTGCTCAAGCGGGGCCACCACCTCAAAATTTCCAAAATACCTATCCTCAGCAACAAAATTTTCAGACGCGTGAATTTTACGCGAATAACAACGGTCAAAATCAAAGTCAAAATAATCAATATCAGAATCAGAATAGAGGTTACAATGGCAATTACAATAATAATTACCAAAACAATTATCCAAGAGGAGGTTATAGAGGAAATCGAGGAGGTGGTTATCGCGGGGGTTACCGTGGTAGAGGTTATGGTGGATATTATAATAATGGCTATTATAATAGTTACCAGAACCAGGGCCAACCACCACAAATACAACAACAGAATGCGCCGGTTAATGCAGTTAATTTACAAGAAAACGCGTCCGCGACGAAACCATCCGTCGATGCGGGAAACGCGAAGCCAGCGGCGTAAATGAGACCATTGCGTTAGCTACGTCCGAACAGGTCTCAAAAGTTTGCGAAACCAGTCAATCACAATCTCAAGAAACTGCGAATACTTTTCAAGTTGACGCGACTAGGATTTTCAAAGTTCCTGATACGACAAAACCGACAGATTATCCTCGATATTGGATCAACGTAAAAATTGGTCCAATAGAATTGAAGGGATTATTAGATTCGGGAGCCGCACGGTCCGTGATAGGCAGAAAGTATCGAGACATCGCAGGGCAAATTGGTATCACGCTCCAACCCTCTAATTTTTTGTACGCTCTAATGGCGAACGGAGAATTAGAAGAGGTAGCTGGGGAATTGATCACTCCCCTGGAGATAGCTGGGATAAGCAAAAATATGCCGATTCTTAGCGTGCCATCATTACCTGTAGATCTCATTTTGGGACTTGAATTCATCCGTTTCTTTGGGATGCACATATTAGGTGATAGTGACGAATATACATTCGCAGACCTTAAGGACAAGCAAAAATTTGCATTTGAATTATTTTCAATCGAAGCACCAAGTCAAGTGAATTTAGAGTCTGAAATTCCAACATCATCGGGAGGAAAAATTGAGTCAAAATCTGAAGCGTCAAGAAACGCGCAAGAGCCACAATCGAGAGGTGAAGGTTTGAAAAAATTGAGTGATTATGAAGCTTACAGACTGAAAAGAGTCTTAGATAAATGTTTACCTCACCAGAATGAAAATGAGAAATTTTTGAAAGCAACTGATTTAATCGAATACGAGATTCCACTCTTGAAAAGTGCACGTCCAGTAAAGCAAAGATATTTTCCGTTGTCAGATAAAATGGAGAAAACAATGCATGCAGAATTTCAAAAATTATACGACGCAGATGTAGTTGAAAAATCAAACAGTCCTTGGAATAACCCAGCATTTTTAGTAAAAAAAGCGAACGGAGGGCATAGATTGGTAGTAGATTTACGAGTAGTCAATTCGTTAGCTGAAAAAGATGCGTATCCGACACCCTATATGGACACTATATTAAGGAAATTAAAGAACGCGAAATATATAACTACGCTGGACTTATTCATGGCCTACCATCAAATAAAGCTTAAAAAGATTTCGAGAAGCATTTGCGCATTCACAATTCCCGGTAGAGGGCACTGGCAATTCAAAAGGCTACCTATGGGCTTAGCTAACGCTGGAGCCTGCTTCCAATGATTAATCGACTCAATTATAGGAGACCTAGAGCCTTACGCGTACGGGTATTTAGACGATATTGTCCTGGTGACAGAGACGTTTGAACAGCATTTAGAGCTACTAGAGAAATTATTAAACAGAATCGTGGGGGCAGGTCTAACGATTAACAGAGGAAAGAGTAAATTTTGTTGTCAAGAAGTCAAATTTTTAGGGTACATAGTGGACGAGCACGGTTTAAGAGTCGATCCCGCGAAAACAGAGGCAATTAAAAATTATCCGAGGCCTAAAAATGTCAAACAAGTGAAAAGATTTACAGGTATGACATCATGGCACAGTAAATTCATCAGAAATTATGCGACGATTGTAGAGCCAATAAATCGGTTATTGAAAAAAGACGCGAAATTTGAGTGGAAAGAAGAACAGGAAAAAGCATTTTGTACGCTAAAAGAAGCATTAGTATCTGCACCCGTGCTCAGTATGCCAGTTCCAGACGCGGGATGGTTCTTGCATACTGATGCATCAGACACTGGGATAGGATCTATGCTTACACAGAAGGTTGATGGCAAAGAACGCGTAGTTTGTTACGCGAGTCGATCACTTTCAAAACAAGAAAGAGTCTGGTCAGTAACAGAACGTGAATGTCTGGCTATAAAATGGAGTATTGAAAAATTTAGGCCGTATATTGGAGGGGAAAAATTTACTGTTGTAACAGACCACAGCGCGCTACAGTGGCTGTTCAACAAGAAAAATCCAGTAGGACGCGTAGGCAGATGGGCCCATGACCTCGCGAGTTATTCGTTCCGCGTGATCCACCGCAAGGGAACGCTTAATGTTGTCCCTGATGCGCTCTCAAGAATGTTTGAAGACGACACGATGAATATCGGTTCAGTTGGAGTTCTTGAGAAAACATCAGATAAGTGGTACAACAGAAGATTTTTTCAAATTTTGAAACATCCAAAAAGATACAGAGATTGGAAAATTATGGATGGTAGAATTTATAAATAGAGGCCAGATCACGAATTAAATGAAATAATTGATGATTGAGATGCGTGGAAATTAGTGGTTCCAGAAGAAAACCGCGCAAAAATAATTAAAGAAAGCCATGACGAGCCATCAGCTGGTCATATGGGCAAAGAAAAAACGTATAGAAAGGTCGCGCAGTCATACTATTGGCCCGGTATTTACCTAGACGTCGCTAATTACGTGAAAAATTGCGATAGTTGCGCGTTATATAAGGTAGATCAACGCGGTCAAATAGGTATGATGGGTACGCGCACAGTCGACAGACCGATGAAAATTATTGCAATGGATTTAATGGGACCATTCCCAAAATCGAGAGAACAATTTGAATATTTACTCATTTTCGAGTGTGTTTTTAGTCGCTATATAGTCTGCGTGCCACTACGTAAAAAGACTGGTCAAGCGGTTCAGAATGCACTTGAAAATGTATTATGTACACATTATGGTACACCGGAAATTTTGATTAGCGATAATGGGTTAGAGTTCAAAAACGAATTGATGAATAAATTCTGCGAGGAAAACGGTATAGAGCATGAATTCACCCCTAGCTTCCATCCCCAAGCGAATCCAGTTGAGAGAGTAAATAGAGATATTAAGACCATGATAGCAATATTTGCTGATAACCACAAAGAGTGGAATAAGCATATTCAACAATTTCAATTTTGTCACAATTCAAATTTTTCGAGTTCGACCGGAAAATCACCAGCGTTCATGATTTATGGACGCGAGATTAAAGCACCAAAATTATGGAGAAGACGCGTGGAAATATTCGGGAAAAGCTTGAAAAATTTCATGAAAAACGGTAGTCAAACCGAATTAATAGAGTCATTAAAAGATTTAGACGGAGCAGAAATCAGTTCAGAATCAAATTCAGAGAATAAAGTAGAAAGCGAATCAGGAAGTCAGAATTCAAGCCAAGCGAATGAGCGCTCGCGAGTCGATGAGCCCGAGAAATTTACTATTCAACACGAAAAGCTCAATTCAGATTTTATTGTTTCTCAAGAATCAATAAAAAATTGGTCAGATCGTATGAATAAGTTACCCGAGGTACACGACTCTACTATAAATAAGATTGAAAAAGCGAGCGAAAAGCAAAATTTGAATTATAATGTATCAAAGCGTGATGTTAGATTTAAGATAGGTGATAAAGTACTGAAGAAGAATCGACCATTATCATCGGCAGAGAAGAATTTCACAGCGAAGCTTGCAGAGAAATTTTCAGGACCATTCGAAATTAGCAGGCAATTAGGAGAAAATGTCTACGTGTTATCAAAGGATGGAGCTGAGTTACAAGCATCTGTCCACGCCAAAGATTTGAAATATGCAAGCGTTGCATCAAATCAGAAGTCAAAAAATAATCTGCCCAAGCAAGCGATAAATCAACAGTAGACAGAAGAATTGGTGCCGTCGGACAGCAGCGAGTCTCCCCGCCCCGCAGCAGTGGCACGCGCCCGGAAAAATAGCCGGCAGAAGCCGCGAGGTGCTGCAGGTGAGCAGACCACGCGCGAGACCGATCGACAGCCCACGCGCTCGAAAGGTCCAATAACAAGATCTAAATCAAAAGTTATAAGTGACTAGAGTGTATATAAAAACAAAGTGACTAGAGAGTATACAAAAGTTATAAGTGACTAGAGTGTAGATAAAAACTAAAAGTGACTAGAAGTGTATATAAAATCTAAGTGCCTAATTCTAAGACTTAAGATTAGTGACTAGAAAAAGTTAAAGACCAGAACAGTGAATAAGAATGGGACCTATAAAAGAGGCAGTGATTAAGTGGTTAGCTAAAGACAGTGAAAAGCAAGATCAAAGTGAAAATGGTGACCCTAAAACGCGCGCGAGTGAGCAGGACAGAGACAATGAAAGTGCGGGAGTGGCAGTGCCCTTGGACACTCAGGACACCGTCAATAACGATGCGAGAGTGCCGGCAACTGGTATGCCCATCGTACCCGCGACAAGACCACCCGCGCGCCAGCAGGAGGCCAACATCACCTCCGAGAACATTGTTGAATTTCACGCGCGAAAACGCGTACGTGAAAAATCAGTAGTAATGCGAAGCTTGAAAGCCATGGCAGAACCTTGGAGAGAAGAAGATCGTCGCCGGCGCGAAGCAGAAACGCGCGCGGCAACAATAACAACAATATCGACGCCTGAGTTCCAGGAAGAGCAGCTACAAATAAGAAAAGCGCGCGCCGATGCTCATGCAGCAGCAGTTGCAGCAGAGCTCAACCGCGCCGTCAGCAACACGCGCTTAGGGCTGGAGGTGCAATGTAGCCTCGCTCTTCAACTTCATCAGCGCAATCATTTTTTGCAGCTGAGAGAACGCGAATACCAAGCGCGTGTAGACAGAGAGAGACAGCATGTCTCTAATAGATTTGCGATTGATCTGCCTCGGGCCATTCAAAATGCCGAGCGAATGCATCAATCGTTGGAATATAGATCGGGTATGTTGGATGCGCGAGAAGGATCGCTCATGCAGCGCGAGGCAGCAGTCCACGCGCGTGAACAGCATTTGCAGCGATCAGCTGATCGGTGGGCGGCAGAATGCCGTAGTTTGGAAAGAGCGTTGCGTGAAGAAAGGGCACGCGCAAGATTTTCAAATCAGCGTGTGTCACCCCCTCAAGTACCAGCGAGGCGCCGAGTATCGGTCAATATGCACATTGACTTTGATTTTTACGCGCCCGATCAGCTACAAAATCAAGTGATCATCGAGGAAGCGGAAGAGGAGCCACCCGTGCCAGAGATGCAGCAACGACAACAACAAATGCAGGAGATAGCTCAACCAGCTGTCGAGCCGCAGCAGCAGCCACAGCAAGATGATGATAACGCATGGAGGCCTATAAAAGGATACCGCACGCAAGCTGGGCGTGAAGTGCGAGTATACATCACTCAAGCGCAGCGCATTCAACGCGCAAGAATTGAATGAGTCATTCAGACTCAGAAAGATTCAGTAGATGAAATTGAATAAGGCGTGGGCAGATGCGCATTTCTTGCCTGGAGAACGAGACATCAAGTGAGCAGCAGCATCAGCTTCAACAACACCGAGTCTACAACATCAAGACAACGACGTATGGTTATTATTGTCAGAGGAATTTCGAGTTTTTTTTATTAGTTAAAATCAGTTAGGATCTTCTTTTGTCATGATCAAAAAGGTTTATAGACCGTGGGTGAGACGCGTGAAATAACGCGTATTATTCAGTTATTTTGTGTTACGTAGAGTATCAGAGAGAGAGAGACATATATGATGAATTCCACGCCAAAGCGACCTACGAAAAGGGGTCATCTCTCAGATTCTTTTTTAACCTTTTTCATTCGATTCTATGGCCCAAAATAGGAACTTCGGACCACCTATGGGGCCCAAAAAAAATTTCTCCTCTCCGTTGCACGCACATCCGTCAACAGACCGAAAATTTATCGTGTAAAAATCGATGCTCTTTTATTCACGAAAATGGGAATATTTCGAGTTTTTGAATAGCTGTCGATTTGCGGGTTGCGGCATCTGGAAGGGCATTAAAAAACCTATCGAAAACGTTGTCGGAGATTCCTTCTCTGTGATTTGGGGGCCTCCTGGAGGCAAAAGAGTGTTTTTCACTAAAATGTCGATTTCTCAAAAAGCCATTTTTTTTATTCACTTAAAATCATATATTTGGCGTAAAATTTCGCGTTCTTCCGAAAAAATGGGTTTCAGAGAAGTTTGGGGCGATCCAAGTGACTTATGAGCCATTTTTTGAAAATTCGATTTTTTCGGTTTTAGAAAAAGGCGATTTTCTGCGCATGCGCACGAACGTAGACTTTTGGGACCACTTTCAATAGAAAGCTGACAAAATTTCCTATAAAATGACTACCCGCAAAGTTGAAATTCATGCACTGAAACGCGATCTGCAAGGATTAATTATGTCGAATCAGAATCACATGAAAATTCAGCCAGAAAATACGATATTTCACATTCTAAATTGCGAAAAATTGAATGTAGCACCTCGAGTCCGCCTCAAACGGGGTTTTTCATCGCATATTTTGAAAGTTCATACAATTTTACGTTGAAACCATGTGGTCCGAATTTTTTTCAGGTCAATTTCGTACTCAAAATTGAGTCCCGAGAAGATCTCGTGAATGTGTCATCGCAGCAGGCGCCATGATGGCGTTAATGGGCTGAATTTTCATGTGATTTTAATTCGACATAATTAATCCTTGCAGATCGCGTTTCAGTGCATGAATTTCAACTTTGCGGGTAGTCATTCTATAGGAAATTTCGTCAGCTTTTCATTGAAAGTGGTCTCAAAAGTCTACGTTTGTGCGCATGCGCAGAGAATCGCCTTTTTCTAAAACCGAAAAAATCGAATTTTCAAAAAATGGCTCATAAGTCACTTGGATTGCCCCAAACTTCTCTGAAACCCATTTTTTTCGGAAGAACGCAAAATTTTACGCCAAATATATGATTTTAAGAGAATAAAAAAAATGGCTTTTTGAGAAATCGACATTTTAGTGAAAAACACTCTTTTGCCTCCAAGAGGCCCCCAAATCACGGAGAAGGAATTTCCGACAACGTTTTCGATAGGTTTTTTAATGCCCTTTCAGATGCCGCAACCCGCAAATCGACAGCTATTCAAAAACTCGAAATATTCCCATTTTCGTGAATAAAAGAGCATCGATTTTTACACGATAAATTTTCGGTCTGTTGACGGATGTGCGTGCAACGGAGAGGAGAAATTTTTTTTGGGCCCCATAGGTGGTCCGAAGTTCCTATTTTGGGCCATAGAATCGAATGAAGAAGGTTAAAAAAGAATCTGAGAGATGACCCCTTTTCGTAGGTCGCTTTGGCGTGGAATTCATCATATATAATGAGAGAGACTCGTATTGATAGTTATAAGTATTCACAGATGTACAAAGAAGAAGTTCCTATTTACATAATTGCAAATATTTACATGATTCATAAGAAGAAACTTTATTATTTTCAGCATTGGACTGTGTAGTTGAATGTTCAAGGATATTTATTATTTATCTGCGTGATATCATCATGAATATTTAGTGTTTACAGGATTATTCAGGTTTTTTGTGAAGTGAACAAGGCATACTTTATTCATTCACGAGATGCGATTGAGAGCAGAAAGTAGTGAGAGAGTAGAGAATTTTATTTTGAGGTTTTTTTTTCCAGTGATAAAAATTTAAAAGCTTCGATCGCGACAATTTTTCCAAGTCTTTCAGCGGGTTCAAGACTTTGCGGGGGGCTCTGTGACGGGGTAATTCGTCACACGCGAGTCGAAGCATAAATTCATATTCGAATAGACTATTAGCTACGAGAGAGGGGAGAGAGAGAAAAAAGAGAGCAAAGGGACAGCTGTCGTCGTGGGGATGAGCAGCTTGCCGCGAGGCGCGAGAGCGAACGGATGATCTATCCGACGGATCGATAAATAACGCGACGCGCGCGACATGGGTGTGAGCTTGTGTGTGTGCCGACCTTGGCCCCGGTCGACGGCCACGCGCGTGTGTGCAGCAGAGTGACTCCCCGGGATCATCGCCGAGTAGCCGACCGGTCCGAGCCCAGGATCTAGGGCTAACACGCTGTCCATCCTCGGGATATGTCGGCCCGGGTGCGAGGCACCGGCTTGCGCCGTGCGAGACATGTGTGTGCAGGAATGGTGAGTCTCTCTCCCCCTAGTGCGCTCTCTCTCTCTCACGTGCGTTATAGTTATTATTTGCTCGCGTTACTAAACGCGACTTTATAGAATAATTGTATGAATCTCCCTTTTGTTCATTTTATATTAATAAATTATTCGAAGTTTACGGAGAAGTAACCCACAGTAAATAGAAATTACCGAGTTCGCTTCATTTATTTAGTTCAACTCTACACATAAGTATATATATATAAATAGACGAAGACGAATATATTCCAGAAAATCCCTCATCCCTTCAGGATGAGATGTAGCAGATATGGGTAATAAATGAGAGGCTCGTTACCCTATTGCACAGTTACCTGTATCAGAGCCCATTGAATCACATTCAACTAGCCCACGTTGATCTTATGCGTGGTATTGCCCAACTCTGACATGAGCAGAATGGTCGAGTGGTCAACGTTGCTGTCCCGTAATCCAGAGGTCGCAGGTTCAAACCCCGTCAAAAGTAAAAATTATTCATCGATTTTTTCATTAATTAATAAAAATTGAATAATAACATTTCTTTTAGAATAAATATCTCCATGAATATCCGATGATTAAAAACTATCTTGGAAAATTGATGAAGTATATAAACGAATAATGATCAATAAGATATATAACATGAATATGATCACCCGTGAGCATACTAACCGAAATGAAAATCAAAAACAAAGTACAGAAATTTTTTTTTCTCGATTCAATAGAACGTACGTTTTTAGATCCGATTCGATCCAATTGGATCTCACCGTAGATTGGATTCCATAGGGAAATATTCAACAGTTATTCACTAATAGAGCAACGGTTGGTTAGCTCCAATGGACTGACATTGACGCATCTGCGAGGGACCCAGCCGTATTTATTCGCAATTGGAGACGATTGGATTACCATTCACTAATCCCTGAATTCCTTTTAAGAACGATTGGTTTATATTTGACAATTGAAACCGATTGAGGAGGATTGAATACAATTAATTGAACTTCTCTTGTGCCATTGAAATACACTGATTCCCCAATTTAACGGTCGATCGAAACCAATTGAGAACCGTAGCGCAATTGTACTTGTGGCCACTCAAGGCAATTGGAGGAGTATTCAACAACTCCTAATTCCCGCTTGAGGCCGATTGATTCCTATAGCTATATGTAGAGTCAATTGGCGAAATTAGATCCAAATGACTGAATTTCATACGCGCTTTTCAGGTCTATTGAAATCTCTCTCTCAACTCATTGGTTAACTCACCCCCTATCGAATTCAATTGAGTGACATTAGATTCCATTGACCGCACTTGAACCTGGTCCGAGTAGATTGGCGTCTTTCTCTCCCGAGAGATTTGAGCCAATTGAAAACTATTGGGGAATCCTGAGTCAATAGTGTAAGGGTCGATTGGCCCTATTGGAAGGTATTAAATGACATTCACCAACTCCTAGATTCCTCTTGGATCCGATTAAATCATATAGCTTCATTCGGAATTGATTGAGCGAAATTAGATCCAATTGATTGAACTTCAAACATGCTTTTCAGATACATTGAAACTCCTCTCTCAATCCTTCGGAACCGATTGAGAATCACTCGATCCCTCAATCTCTCGAATGTGATAAATATCCAATAGCAGTTCCGTGATTGAAGCGCATTGAAAGAGTATTCATCAATCCCCAGAAGTCTATTCAAGCGCATTAATCAATATAGCAAGGAGCATGAAACATCACGAAGAAGTATTCATCTCAATTGCAATGAAGCAATTGGAAGTACTTGGTTGAAGTAGGCTCTCCACCTTTCATTACTATTGAGCTCCATTCACGTTAGAAATTCATCAATGAACACCAAGGTCAAAGTTGCATTCCAGATATCTAATTGAAATCTCATTCAGGAGTATCGACTATAGAGCAATTGTTTCCAATAGAATATTTTTAGCAGGGACGAGAGGAGGGACAAGCGAGTAAATCGATGGACCCGCCGGAAGACCTACGAAAATGAAGGAAATCAAGCCCGAAATCAAAAGAAAATGGGGAGAGAGAGGAGCTGATTAACTACAAAGGAAGTAGGAGAAGAAGAGAAAAAAGCTGAGTTGGCATAATACTAAATACCTCCGTCATCGTGGTCGGGCACTAAGACTTGACTCGGCGCACTTTCATGTCGATTCAGATCTATACCAGGGCGATGGATATTCACGAAGAAATACATGACACCACACACATCACATGACACTCACGAGTTTTCCATCTTCATCATGGAAGGCAAGAATTTCCAGTCATTGAAGATGCCATAGAAAAACGTCGTCTGATGAGGTTGCAAAAGTATCAAAAAGTACTTTTAGACTAATCCAGGAATTATTGAAAGATATAGTGAGGAAGTATGGAAGAAAAATATTGTAAGTATTGCGAGAAAAATTGTAGAGTTTAGTGAGAATACAGTATGAACAATAGTTGAAGTATTCTAGAAATGTTGGAGAACTATTGGGCGAAATATTGTAAAAGAATTATACGAGTATTGGTAAGAATACATAAAAATATCGATGGAAAATTGTACAGAAATATTGGACAGTATTTCTCAAGAATATTGTCAAATATTGTTTAAAAAATATTGTGAAATATTGTTAAGAAATATTGTCAAAGAATTATACAAGTATTGGTAAGAATACAAAGAAATATTGTGAAATATTGTTCAAAATATTAGGAAGTATTGTTCAAAAAATAGTGTAGATTATCGTCAGAATATCGCAGAATATTGGTTCAGAATTATTGTTCAGAAAATACCATAAAATGTCGAGAAAATGTTGTTAAAATATAGCAAAATATCGGTAAAACATAGCACTAGATTGTTTACAAATGTCAGAGGATCCACGAAGATAAGGTCGGAAAATTAAGAAAATGATGTAAAATTTCATAGATCAAAGTTACTTCGTTTCAGGATTTTACAGGTTTTGAAGGAAATATTGGCCGAGGGTGAAATATCAATAAAAAAAAAAGAGTCAAGGAACACAAAAAGATTGAAATCTATTGAAGTACTTGAGATGAGAAATAATTATGCAATATAAAATGGACCAAAATCAACAATGAACCCGAGAAAAACTGTTCCAATATGTAATGACACGGGGAGACTATGTAAAAATTCATGTAAACATCATTCACACAAAACAAGTAGGGCTTGTCGAGGACGACAAGGTCCCGGCCTCACACGTGTGACGACATAGGTGATTGCTCTCATTAAGCAATCACCCTGTCGTCGGTTCTGCAAAACCGATCGCCGATGCACACCTGAAGTAATGCATTGCGCGATCACGTTTTGCCGAACATTGCACTTTGTGTCTGTACACGACGCGCATCGAGCCGAGGATATAT
Source organism: Eretmocerus hayati (assembly GCA_029851415.1). Taxonomy (NCBI): domain Eukaryota; kingdom Metazoa; phylum Arthropoda; class Insecta; order Hymenoptera; family Aphelinidae; genus Eretmocerus; species Eretmocerus hayati. The sequence goes on from CM056744.1 coordinate 50,761,606, forward strand.
AATCCTCGACTCGCGCGCGCCGCGTCAGACCGCTCATCCACTCTTCACATCAAATACACAGCATGTTTGTATTCATAGTTCACTTCATTATGATATATATCTATATATATTTGAGTCTCTTTCTTTGTCGCAGACACCCCACGCAACATCAGAGTTTCATAAGGATCCATGTTCCGCAAGGTTAAACCTCCCCTTGTCAGACGTATCAGTCTTAACCCATAGATATTTCAGATTCAACAAGTATTTGGATTTCTGAGTTTCAACTTGAGTTGTGGTATCACAATTACTTGTTGGCTATTTAGGGCATATGAAGACGAGACGAGACGATAACCAGATTTTTCAATTTTTTCAAGAGCGAGACGATACTTCCCAATTCCTCGTCTCATATCATCTTGCGGCATCCCTAGGAATCAGGGGTGCTATTGAATGCATTCTACAATTTTCAACTATCTTCAACATTGAAGTTTATGGGAATCTCTCTTAGAACCAGGGATCTGAGGCGGGATGCTTTGAAACCCATTGCAATGTCCAACCACTAACTCCCCCTCAGGAAGTCCTCGAACGCACCAATTCCACTGACGATGAGTATTCCGACATATCCTACTTAGAACCATAGAATGTTAATGAGTTATTTTGGAGCATTTCGGCCAGAGGCGTCACCAGGGGGGTCTGGGGGAAATCCCAGAAAATTTATTCCCATCAATACTATGTTGAAAAGATACTAAAAAATTTTTTTGGGATTTTTCCGAAGCCCTCCACGGGCCCTGGGGCCCACAGAAGGTCTCTTTTAGGCCCTTTTTTGGCTTATTCCTGGAAAATCATAGCTCCGGCTAGACTCAATCTTTTTTCACGTACTTGAGCGCATTTTCTTTGTTGAAACTAGCACTTTTGAAAAGAAGAAATAGTCCGGAATCAATCATGCAGCCTAGTAACTTCTAGGAGCTATTTGTTGAGAGCGGATTTCAGCGAATTTTCGGCCTCCTTCAAAGAGATCTAGCTCTTACTAGACATGTGATAATTGACTCCTGCAGGTGAGCATTCCAAAGGTCTTGAAAAGACCTACAATTTGACCACCTGCCGGAGTCGATTATCGTACTTTCTACAGGAGCTATAGCCGATAAAAGTTGAGCAGTTTTGTAAAAACGCCAAACTTGGAGCTCAATTCAAAAGAATCGTTTTCTTTCTTTCGACCCCAAACCTGTGCGAATATGTTTTTTCGATACCAATACTATCAATTAGAACAATAATCTGGGTGGGCCATTCAATTCTCGATTTTATTCAGCCAATTTAAAATACTCTTCTTTGACTTTTTGCTTAAAATGCCGACATAGGCATGGCTCGCATATGCTTCCATCTGAGTTGTTGTGCACCAATCTGGGTGGAATTACTCCCCAAAGTACCCCCAAATATGTGTAATACTTCTGGGGGCGAGCCTCAAGCCAGAAGCGAGCTGGAGGTTCAATCCATCAGGTCCAAAATGGGCATTATTCCGTTTTATTTCGGGCAGGCGAGCCAGGTCTCGATTCCTCGTGTTCTTGCCCACAAACGAAACGAGTGGCTCGAGTACGGATACAAACATGTTTTTTCGACTCGAAATGACCATCCAAATACGATCCCGGGGTCAATTCGTGCCTAGGATATCATCCAATCCTCAAACGGCGTTAAACTCCGTAATAACAGGTTTTGCGCCTCTACTGAAAAAAGACGATAATTTAGGGCTAAATTGACCCCAGGATCGTGTTTAGATAGTCATTTTGAGTCGGGAAAACATGTTTGGATCTCCATTCTAGCCACTCGTCTCGTTTGTGAGCAGAAACACGGGGAGTCGAGCCCTCGTTTGCCTGCCCGAAATTGGACGAAATAATGCCCATTTCGGACCTGGTGGATTGAACCTCCAGCTCGTTTCTGGCTTGAGGCTCGCCTCCGGAAGTTCTTACACATATTTGGGGGTACTTTGGGGAGTAATTCCACCCAGATTGGTGCACAACAACTCAGATGGAAGCATATGCGAGCCATGCTTATGTCGGCATTGTAACCAAAAAGTCAAAAAAGAGTATTTTAAATTGGCCGAATAAAATCGAGAATTGAATGGCCCACCCAGATTATTGTTCTAATTGATAGTATTGGTATTGGAAAACATATTCGCACAGGTTTGGGGTCGAAAGAAAAAAAACGATTTCTCCAAATTGAGCTCAAAGTTTGGCGTTTTTACGAAACTGCTCAACTTGTATCGGCTATAGCTCCTGTAAAAGGTACGATAATCGACTTCTGTAGGTGGTCAAATTGTAGGTTTTTTTAAGACCTTCAAAATGTCCACGTGCAAAAGTCGATTATCACATGTCTAGTAGGAGCTAGATCGCTTTGAAGGAGGCCCAAAATTCGCTAAAATCTGCTCTCAGCAAATAGCTCTTAGAAGTGACTAGGCTGCATGATTGATTCCGGACTTTTTTTTTGAAAAGTGATAGTCTTAAGAAAGAAAACGCGCTCAATTACGGGGAAGAAGATTGAGTGTAGCCGGAGCTATGATTCTCCAGGAATAGGCCAAAAAAGGGCCTAAAAAAGACCTTCTGTGGGCCCTAGGGCCCGTGGAGGGCTTCGGAAAAATCCCAAAAAATTCTTTTGTATCTTTCAAACATTGTTTTGGTGGAAAAAAATTTTTTGGGATTTTTCCCAGACCCTCTGGTGACGCCTCTGGCCGAAATGCTCCGAAATGACTCTAATACTGATCAGAGACAGCGGAACATCCGAATTTAACAGCAAGAATTTGGATTTTTTGAACATTTCCATGGTTTCAGGACGTGTTCTTCTTCTTTTCCGAGTCCTATTCACAGGAACCTCACAACTCAGGTGACTTCCACCAGTTTCTGACATATAGTCACGAAATGACCCTTCTAAATAGCAGAGACCTTGGCAGGTATACTTCGAAGCTCATCGCGATATCCGAGCTGTGAGGTTTCTCTCTAGGAACTCCTCAAGCGCACCATGATCTTACGAAGTATTTCGGAATTTTTTAGTTGGATGTTACCTGACACACCTTGACAATTCCAGAATCACATTTAGATTGCCGAGCACAAAACGTGGGCTCCGAGCAAGAATGATGGAATAGCCAGGCCAATCAGCCATATAGCCACCGGGTAGAATGGAGCCATTTGAAAACACGTGGTCAAAACGATTTTGACCGACTCGGGCCCAAACGCTTACTCCCATATAGTCGGTGGTGGTAGTTCACGGTGAGCTTGAACCAAGTTTTAATCCGACTGAGAAAAACTCCCGAAATTCCAACGGGATCATGAAGTGTGGGTCAAAACAAGTTCCCAAAAAAATTTTCACCGTGAACCGTTAGGCGAATTTCGAATCAGACGACTTTCAAGTTTCTGAGATCGAAAAATGTAGTATTCGCTCCGAGATTCAGCGTAGCGCTGCCTAGAAGCGTCTTCCGAACTTGCCAGTAGCGTCTGCACGCAGGAGTATTGGGGGACCGTAGGATATGCAGCATCAGGCGTGGACGTGCTTTTCGTCTTTTTGTGAGAAAACCGTGGCTCAAACCCACCAAGAGTGAGCGAGAAAGTTATTGGGTATTCAATTACGAAGAATTTAAGCTATTCTGAACATCAATCAGAGTAATATTGAAAGACTTACAGAATTCGAGAGTATCGGAGTGAGCCAGTGGCCCGAGCGGCGGCCACGACGCCCATGCAAAAAGCATAGGCCAACTCTTGAAATCGCTCCAACTAACTCAATTTGGCTCGGATTTAGGATCACGACCTCTCAAACTCTTCATTTTCGAAAACTCTACAACTACCTTCCATACTGTTGCCACTTCTGAGCTATGGTTTCTGAGTTAACGCCGTGTCGGAGTCTCGCGCGAAACGGGGTTACAATTTACGCGATGGTTTTTCCATCAATTGAGACGGGGATGGTCGCAAATGACTCGGAATTGCTTCAGGAATGTGCCTCTGGTACTATCTTTGAGGATAGACGTCTCTATCTCCCTCAAAACTCGATGTAATAGGCAAAGTCACGCTCTCTGCGAATCAGAATTGGTTATTCTCTCGATTCTTTGATGACATATATCAGAAAAGACCTGAGTTCTCCCTCGTAATGCTTGAAGTTAGTCCTCTAAAATTTTATAGTGTAATGTTTACAGTCCCCCAAAATGCGGCTACTGGTCAGATGTTGGGGAGGCACTTTTCAATTGCACACTCGAGTATGACTTCCTGATTCTATCGGAGAATTTGAATATCGAATGGCACTCGGATAAAACCACATCTAGAATTCTTAAAAATTCCTTAACTACTCTTGGCGTTGACACAATTTCGATTCAACCTACGTATAGTTTCATCAGAGAAGGCGGCAGCACGATTGAATACCTATGTTACTCAGACACTTCCAAAATCAGATCGGTCAGTCAGCACTACCAACCGGAAATCTCTGAGCATGAAGCTCTTTTGGCAGAGATCTTATTTGAAGTGCCTTGCTATTCACCGAAGAGTGTCACTGTACGCTCATTTCGAAATTTCAATATACACGAGTTCCAGGCAGATCTAGCTAGCATTGATTGGAGTCCAATTGAACTATTTCACGATGTTGGTGGCAAGGTTGAACTTTTTACAGCTACGCTCACGAACCTTTACGATAAGCATGCACCGTACGTGACTTTTGTGCCCAAAAAAAGATTCTTTCCTTGGATTGACCAACATGATCGTGACATGATAAGAGCTCGGAATCGAGCTAAAAGTGAAAAGAGGAGGTCAAATCGGGTTGCCGATACGCTTGCCTTTAACAAACTGAGAAATTCTGTGCAACTTGCCATCAGAAATGCGAAGTCTGCCTACTACAGAGACAAAATGCATAAAGCTCGGGACTCGACTGAGCTATGGGAGTGCGTTAATGGTTCAGGTCTCGAATCGAAAGTTCGTGTATCTGCTGATTTCCCATCTGATCTTGATGAAGTCAATCAATTTTTTATCGGTGATATAAGTACTCCTGAGCTCAAGGACATGCGGCCCACGGCTAGGATATTGCCTGATCAACGCTTCTACTTCAAGCATGTTGAGTCCCTCAATGTCATCTCTGCACTTAGTAAAATCCGAACCAACGCACGTGGTGTAGACGATATTCCAAACAAGTTCGTGAAAGAATGTTTGCCGACTATCCTGACAGTCTTGTTGAACATCTTTGACTGCTTGCTGCAGTCGGGAGTCTTTCCTCCTCTTTGGAAAATTGCGGTAGTGAAACCCATTCCGAAGTGTAATGCGCCTTCAGAGTTCAACGACTTTCAACCTATTAGTATAATGCTCAATTTCTAAGCTTCTCGAAGCAATTGCTCTAGAACAAATATCAGATTTTGCCATCGAGTGCGGGCTGCTTGACCCATTGCAATCCGGATTTAGAAAGAAACACGGTACTCATAAAGCACTTTCAAAAATAACCGATGACATTCGCACTGCCATCGATAAGGGAATGGTCACTCTCATGATTGCAATCGATTTCTCTTGGGCTTTTGATCTGGTAAACATCAGTCTATTGGTGGATGAATTTGAATCACTTGCCTTATCTGATGCTGCATGTGAGTGGATCAGATCATATCTTTCCGATCGAATGCAAAAAGTAGTCTCACCCACAGGCCAATCTTCCTCTTTTGCCACTAGACTATCGGGGGTACCCCAAGGAACCAAAGCTGGGCCACCTTCCTTTTCATTCGCATCATTGACCTACCGTCATGCCTGCGCTATTGCTCATACCATCTTTATGCTGATGACTGCACTATCTACTACTCCGGCCCATTCAGTGAAATAAAAACAATAGTTAAAAAGGTCGAGCATGATGCAAAGAACATCTCTGGGTGGGTACGTGTTAATGGTCTTAAGATGAACATGAAGAAAACTAGAGCGGAATGGTTTGGCTCTAGGAGTTTCATGAACCGACTGCTAAAATCCCCTCCACCCATGCCTGTTGTTGATGGTGAAACGATTGAGTATTGTGATTCTATTAAAATACTAGGTGTCACGCTTGATGGCCAGCTTACGATGCAAGATCAGTGTAATCAGTCTGTTAGAAAGTCTTTTGCGGCTCTGGCTAAAATATGTAAATGTGGTGATTGCATTCCAAAGAAAACCAAGCTAATGCTAGTAAAGTCTCTTGTCTTCCCATACTTAGACTACTGCGCCGGTCTCTTTCTTGATCTCTCGGATGAACTGTGTCTCAAACTTATCCGCTGCAAAAACGCTGCTCTACGTTTCGCAACTGGACACAAAAGAGATGAGCATATTACACCTTTGTATAGAAAATTGGAAATTTTGCCGTATACTCTAAGGCATGATTACCTTACTCTCTGCTTATTGAGCTGTATTCTTTCGTCAAGAGAGACCTCTTACCTAGCAAAAAAGTTCAGTTTCCGTCCATGCGATCAAATAGGCTCTAAAAGATGTACACCGCTCGATTTAGTTGTGCCTTGGGATAGGACTGAGACATACAAAAATTCGTTCCACATTGGCGCGGCACGCTTGTGGAATGAAGTGCCTCTAGAGATTCGCAAGCTATGTAAGAAAATGCATTTTGAAGTCGCTCTTGAAAGATTCTACTTATTGTTAGACACAAAATGATTACGTTACCTTGAATTTGAATTCCCAATGTTCGACTGTGTACATTCATTTCCCTATGATTATTCATCTCAACCTTATCAATTTCTATCAAACTACTGTAAATTTCTTTTCTTTTTCCCCCTTTTTCTTTTTCTTAGATTTTAGTCATCGGTATTTACACCAGCACCTATACCTGTATTGCGTGCATTATATGTATTTCATCATATTGTTGACGATCTTTGAAGTTTTGACTATGTAGGACCTGGAGTCTTTGGTCTTGATGAAGAAATCATTCATTTATTCATTCTCTGTCTCTCTCTCTCTCTCTCTTTTTTTTTTTTTTTTTTTTTTTTTTAGGTGGTTGTAGGGTGAATACGCTGCGACGTAGCCACAGAGAGGTTCCGGACGGACAATTACGCCTGGCCAATACTTCTCAAGGCTTCCGGGCTGGATTCCGCATCGATGCGGCCATCCGTACCAGATAAACCCTCTCTCCCTTCCCCTTTGGCGCTGGCCATCGGACGAGGGAGAGATCCACCAACTTACCAATCCGGACCCGGCACCGCGTGAGCATTACTTCAGGACCGGTGGCGTCTCGCGCTCAGGATCGAGCGTCCCTCTTCTCACGACTCGCAGGTGTTGTTTCCCTTTCTTCGATCTTCTTCCATCTCTTCATTCTTCATCTTCTTTCTTCTCTCTTCTTTCTTCTTTCTTCCCTCTTCAGTGCATCAGATTCCTCCTGGAATCATTTGGGCCTCTTCTGTTTCAATCGGCAGAGTCACTGTGATTCGCCTGCTTCGAGGCGCCTTACTTCCCTCTCTTTCTCCTCTTTGCGGGTCATCACCAGCTTGATGTATCCGGTGAGTCTATCCCATGTCTCCTGGTTGCGGAGCAAGTACGGGACGAGATTCTCAGGTGTTAGTTGAGCACCCAGCCATTCATCCAGCTCGGCGCGCTCTCTCCGGGTGTTGCTGCACTTGAACAGGGCATGTTCGGCGTCATCCCATTCGTCCCCGCATGACTGACATGCTGGGGTCGTCCTCTTCTTGAACCTGGTTAGATAGGAACCGAAGCAACCATGATCGCTCAGTGCCTGCGTCATCCAGTAGTCCATCTCTCCGTGGGTGCGTCCCGCCCACTTGGCTACGTCACGGATCAGCCGGTGCGTCCATCTGCCGTTTGCAAATGGCGAATCCCACTCAGTTTGCCAATGCTCAAGGGTGGTTTTCTTCTCGTTGTCGCGGATGATCTCCTTCATCGTCGGAGTGAGTACTCGTTCGGCTCCGATCACTTTCTGGCGGTCCCAGATCCTCACTCGCTCCGCGACGAGCAAGTGGATGGGCGGAGTACTCGCCAATACGTAAGCCGCATCTCCTGACACAGTGCGGTAGGCACGGATACTCCTCAGGGCCGCTCTTCGGTGGACAGGCCCCATTCTCTACTCGATGATGGTCTTCTCTACTCTCTTCCCCCACACGGGTGCACCGTACAGCATGATGGAGGTAGTGACGGTGTTGAGAAGTGCGCGCCTCTTTTCCTTGGGTCCTCCGATATTCGGCATAAGCCGCTGGAGCGCCGCACCGACCCTGCTCACCTTCTGGGCGGCTTCCTGGATGTGCTTCTTGAACGACCACTTGTCGTCGAGCCATACACCGAGGTATTTCAGCTCTGTCTTCCGTGGAATCTCTTGTCCGTTGATATGAAACCGGGGTAGGTCAAACTTCCTACGCCTTGTGACCACGATTGCTTCGCACTTCTTGACAGCAAGCTCCAGAAGCCTGCTAATCATCCACTCGTAGACTCGGGCCAGCGCTTCGTTCGCGCGTCCACCCAAGAGTTCCTCGTTGTCAGCCCATACTATGAGTCCCGCGTCGTCCGCGAAAGCCACTATTATCACTCCTTCTGCCAGTTCGATAGACAGTAAGCTGTCATACTGGGTGTTCCAGTTGAACGGCCCGGAGACCGATCCCTGTCCGATTCCGGCGGACAGTACCCGAATCTCTTGTCCCTCGTCGGTATCGCACACGAAAGTCCTGTTCCGCAGGTAGTCACTCGTAACGGCTAGTAGATAGGGGGGCACTTTACCTGCTTGGGATTGATAGACTCGCTCCCAGCTCGCGCAGTTGAATGCGTTCTTTATGTCCAACGCAATGATGGCACAGAATCCTCCTCTTCCTTGGTATGGGTTCCCTACCGACGCTTGAACCCGTTCTTGGACCGCCTCGATCGCGTGCACAGTGCTCCGTCCCTTCCGGAACCCGAACTGCATTGGTGATAGCCCACCGCCTTCTTCGTAGGCTTTTTCCACCCTGTTGAGCACCATCCTCTCGTACATTTTCCCGATATTGTCGAGCATGCTGAGAGGGCGTTGACCTCCTTGACCCTTAGGTATCAGGACCAGCTTCTGGCGTTTCCACTTATCCGGGAAAGTTCCCGCGCTCAGACAGATGTTGAAGAGGTCGAGGAGTAGATCTGGCTTGTATTTGAAAACCAGTTTCAGAGCCTCGTTTGGGATGCCATCCAGGCCAGGGGCCTTGCCGTTCGGCATTCTCTTCGCCGCTATGAGTATCTCTTGCACAGTGAAGAGCGGGATGGGGTCTTCGCTCTCCGTAGGGAATGTAACTCTGGGTTCTCCTGCTGGGAAGAGGTCTTCCACGATGGTGCGCAATGTTGCTGCATCGGTCGGTGCTGGGTTGCCCTTCCGGGGTCGGACCTTTGACATGACCACGCGATATGGCGTGCCCCAGGGGTCTTCGTTAACCATGTCGCACAGTTCACCCCAGCACTTCTCTTTGCTCCTCCGGATGGCTAGAACGAGAGCCTTCTTTGCTTCTTCGTACGCTCTGTCATCTTCCGCCAGCGATGGTCGTTGCAGCTTCCTTGATCGCCATGCGGTCCTCCTTTTCTTGTTGCTCGTTCTTCGTAGAGCCTTGATCTCATCGGTGATCCAGTACTCTGGTTTCCTCCAGAAACATGGTGTTGTCCTGCGAGGCATCGACGCGTCGCAAGCTCTCGTGATGGCGGATGTTACCATTGCCACAGCTTCGTCCGAGGCGGAGTTCATCGGGAGATCTTCGACTGTTTCTATCGATTCCCGGAATTTTCCCTCGTCCAGCTTCCGTACCTGCCACCCCGTTGGTCGCGGTCTGCGTGTCGTCTGTCTCTGTCCGTCAGTCCTAAGTCGAAACCGAATATGTCGATGGTCACTCAGTGTTTCCGTGTCCAGAACTTCCCACGATGTCATACGTCCCATGAGCGACGGGCTCATGAACGTCAGGTCGAGGACCGATGATGAACCTCCCTCCCGGGACCGAGTGTCGTGCCGGTAATAGGTGGTAACCCCCGTCTCGTTCGCGAGCACTAATCCCAATGCCTCCATGGCATCAGCGAGTATTACCCCCCGTCTATCGCGCGGCCCCCCGCTCCAAGTCGGTTCCTTGGAGTTGAAATCTCCCGCGATTATAGCTGGGCCCCCCCATTGCCTCACATCCTCTTCTAGGTCATGGAGCTCGTCTTCAAATTCGTGCGTCTTGAGCGACGGCGAGTAGTAGCAGCTGTATACAGCAGTGCCCCCTATGGTCTTTCGAGCATAACCACGGCCACTAACAGCTGGTCCAGTCTCGCGGATCGCGGGATTCGTGATCTGAATTACAGCGGTCCCCCAGTGATCGAATGTGGAACGGGAAAGTTCGCGCTTCCGAGGTGGTTCGGAGATGATCAGAACATCGATACCCCCTTCTTTGGCGGCAGTGTGTAGGAGGTCACAAGCGTCCCCGCTTCTCCTGAGGTTGGCTTGGATGAAATTAGCCATTTCTTCCCCCCCTGCGTCTATATGTCGCCCTCGCGTTTTGGTAGGCTGTGCAGTTGCTGGAGCCTGACCTGTGGTCAGATCTGGTTCCGATAGCCACGCAGCTGAGGCATTTTGGTTTCTCTTTACAGGTAGCGGCGAGGTGTCCTGGTTCACCGCACTGGAAGCAGAGTTTCGGTTGACGTTCCTCTGCCTTCTCTTTTTTGCAGCCTGAGGCCTTGTGGCCATACTCTAGGCAGTTATAGCAGCGTGGGATGCCTCCCTTCTCGCGGATTCTCACTCTGCTCCATCCCACCTTGGGTTCTTTCCAGTCCAGGAGGCGGTGAGCGAGCCTCGCTGGGATGGACACAACCGCTGTTTGGGTGCCTCGGGAGCCGTTTCGCAGGCTCTTGACTATTATGGCTCCATCCTCGTTTTCTGGTAGGGCCTTCGCGAGGTCCTTCTGCACTTTAGTTTTGTCGACATCGTAGTCGACTCCGAGAACCTCGAGGGTCATGCTATTTGCGAGGCAGTGGACGGCCCCTTCTTGCCCGACGACTGGTGTCAGAGCCGCTTTGATGGCTGCAGCGTCGGTGCCCTTCCTCAGTTCAATGAGGATTTGTCCTTCCTGTGTCTTGCGGATGCCCGTGACTTTAGAGCCCACTTCTTCATTAAGGTCATCCGTCTTTATCTTGCGCAGCATATCTGCGTAGCTTAACCCACCTTGGTTTGCCGTGACGAGAACGGCGTCGGATTTCGCTCTTCTTGGCTTCATCTTTGCCTTCTTTCCAGCGGTGTCACTTGATCGACCGCTTTTCTTTGCCCTCTTCGTATTTCTCTTAGAGACCACTTCCTGCCAAGGCCCGTCCTGCTTGGGCCTATTAGGAGTCGATGTCGAGCGCGGTGTTTCGAGGGCTCCCGATGGATGTCCGCGTCGCGTCCTCTCCGTATCGTGCTGTTTCTCTTGTCGCGATTCCGGTTTATTCGCCCCCCTTCCCTGTGTGCCGCTTCCCGACGCGGCTGGCCCAGAGGGCTGCGCACTCCTCTTCATTCTTAGGGTCTTCTCCGCTTCGAGAAGTGTCGTCTCGAAAGCCGCTCTCTTCCCTTTGTCTGCCGCAAGTAGGCCTTCGAGAGCGTGGCCAATCTTCTTGAGCTCTTCCATGTCGCCCTGAGTTCCTTCTGGGATGTTGGAGGCAGACTCGGCTATCCCTATGACCAAGTTCAGGTGGTCGAGGAGAAGATGAGTCTTCTCCTCCATCTGTTCTCGGCACATTTCCAAGTCCCTCCATCCTTCCATTAGATCGGGGGCCTTGTCTCCACTTCTTTGTCGACTGGCCTTTTCAGGTGTGGGGAACCGATCGATGTCCATATCCTCCGGTGTTTTTTGACCTCTTTCGAGTCCGCGGTCACAGTCCTTGGATGTCAGGGTGTCTTCTGACTTCTGGGACTCCGTGGTGGTGTTAGAGTCCCCTGAATCCGAGCTGGAATCGGTGGTATCGTCTCCCTTGTTCTTGTCTTGCGTAAGCTGGATCTTGATCGCGGGGTTGATCTTCATCAGCTTGTCTGCCGCCGCTTGCGCTTCTGCAGCAACCTTCGCGTTCTTCTCTTTTTGGCTCAAGAATGTGAGCTTCGATTGCTTCAGCGTTCGCTTATCTACTTCCTCACCCGGACCCTTTCTCTTCCTGCTGTTCGGGGTGAGGTCTACTCCTTTCTGGTGTTGGTCCTTTCCTCCAACGATCTTCGCCAGAGGCGTATTCCCATCGCTTGTAGCTTTACGCGTGAGTCCACCAGCCAAGTGTGCCACTGGTAGCGCGCTTTGCATCGTTGGGCCCCCCCCCCCCAAGATCCGAATGGGGCCCCGCTTTACTTGGGGAATTCTTGCCGTCAATGGTGGACATCTTCTTCTTTCTTCTTTTTTCCAGGGCCTGGAATCGCATGCTGGCCGACCCCGGACCAGGCCAGCACGGGTGTGGTGTGTTGTGTGATGCGTGTTCTGTATAATGTTGGTATGTCTGTGTAATGCTTGAGCAAGCGTAATTATGGTGCGTGTAGAGTATAGTGTGTGTGTTAGTGTAAGTGTAGGACTCGGGTCCGGAGGGGCGTCACTCCCTCAAGCTCCAAGTGCAACCCTAAGGTCACACCCAAAGCCCCCTACGGGGTCTCTCTCTCTCTCTCTCTCTCTCTCTCTCTCTCTCTCTCTCTCTCTCTCTCTCTCTCTCTCTCTCTCTGTCTTTCTCTGTCCTTCTTTCCAAGATGGTTGTAGGACAAACCCGCTGCGACGTTCAGAGAAGAAGAGCCGGTAAGCCAAACACGGTTGATCAGTGCGTCCCCAACAGTCCCGGGCTGAAATCCGCATCGATATGAACCCTCTCCTCCTCCATCGGTGGCGACGGCTATTGCATAAGGGAGAGATCAACCGAACTTATCAATCTGGCCCCGGATCTACGTAAGCAACACTCCAGGACCAGTGGTGTCTCGCGCTCTAGATCAAGTGGCTCTCTCCTTAGCACCCCAGAGCTTGTTCCTTCTTCTTCAGTCTTCTCCCTGCTCTCCATTCTTTTCCTTCCTTTTTCTCTCTTCTTCCTCCCCCTCTTCAGTGCATCATGTCCCTCCTGGAACGATTCGGACCGTATCTGTTTCAGTGGGCAGACTGACTGTAATCCGCCTGCTTCGAGGTGCCTCACTTTCTTCAATCTCCCTCTCTCTCTCTCTGTCTCTCTTTCTCTCTCTCTCTCTGACGACGTCCTGAGTATCATTCGCTCGCTAAAATCAAAAAGTTCTGGCATTGATCATTTCACGGTCCGGAATCTGCTCACGTCCTGTCCAATCATTCTTGAACCCCTCACTGATATTTTCAATTCAAGTATTGAGTATGCGTCTTTTCCTGAACTCTGGAAGCGCACACTTATTACTCCTATTCCTAAAACGAATAATCTCATAGACTTATCGGACCTGAGACCCATAGCAAAGCTTTCTGAGTGCTCAAAAATTCTTGAAAAGGTAGTCTCAGACCAGCTGAAACAATTTATCGAAGATTATGAACTTCTTGACCCTTGTCAAGCTGGTTTCCGAGAGGGTCACAGCACTCAGACTGCTTTGCTAGGGGTCCTAGATGATGTGCGCAAGGGAGTAGACCAGTCAATGTACACGATTCTCGTACTTTTCGACTTTTCCAAAGCTTTCGACAAAATTCCGCATCAAATTTTAATCCAAAAACTCCGTTCCTTCAATGTGAGTGATCATACTACACGGTGGTTTCTGTCGTATCCTGCAGACCGCTGCCAAGCAGTCATTGATGATGGTGGAACGGTATCAGACTGGCTAAATACAACTGCAGGGGTCCCCCAAGGCTCAGTCCTGGGTCCCCTCTTGTTCTCCATCTTCATCAATGACCTGCCGAAAGTTCTGTGCTATACACGGCACATGATTTACGCCGATGATACCCAGATTTACAGAAGTTGCCACCGGAACGAGCTCAAGGAAGCTCTCAAATTGGTTGAGAAAGATTCTAACGCGATCCAGGCATGGGCCATCATGAATGGACTTAGCTTGAATCTCAAGAAGACAAAAGTCATGATCCTTGGTAGCAATGAAAACCTCCGTCTCTTGAATATAGATGACCTATCACCCATTACAATTGGTGGCACTTCAATTGACTTTGTGACCGAAACTAAGAACCTTGGAATTTGGCTTACTTCCGATCTTAACTGGCAGAAACAAGTATCGTCTATTTGTCAGCGCGTCTTTGGCACTCTCCGTCAACTGCGTCCCCATCAACATGCCCTCTCATTTTCTCTCCGCAAATCACTCGTTCAATCACTCATCCTCCCTTACTTTGACTATGCCTGCCTTGTTTATCATGATCTAACCGAGGGACAAAACCTCAGGCTCCAGCGGGCCCAAAACGCGTGTACTCGCTTCGTGTTTGGAAATATCCCTTGGAGAGATCATGTTACCCCCTATCGCAAGCGCCTAGGGTGGCTCACGGTAAAAGCTCGACGAGAGTACTTTCTAGCTAGCTCTCTGTATCAGATCCTTCAAACCCATAAACCTTTGTATCTGGCTAAAAACATCGTTGAAGTATGCAATACAAGTCTTCAGAGATCCGTTCGCCTCCAGACAGGAGACCTTATAGTTCCCAAATATCACACATCGTCTTTGCAAAACGCTTTTTACGTGAACGCCTCGCATTATTGGAATAAATTACCGCGTGCTATTTCCACCATGCCTCGCTCAACGTCCCTGAAGAATTTTAAAAAGTGCCTACTCCTATACCTTCTCGATCTTGATACGAATAGTGACGTATAACATCTTGTATCGTGTGCATGCTTAAACCAAATGTTGAATACTTTTAACCTGTTTTCGGAGTGAGGATCAAAACTATCATATGCCCATATCATGTTACGTCACGACGTGATCCCCACATATGTATTATATTTTTATCTGTTTTTATATTTTAAATCTTATATTTTTGAATTTTATATCTATTTGAATCCTATATATTTTATATACTTTATGTACCATTCATGTGCCCCATTGTCCCCGGGTGAATAAACCAAATCAATCAATCAATCAATCAATCAATCTTTCCCCGTTCAGAACGTCCTCCCTCCCCGTTCAGAACATTCTCCCCAGCAGCCATTAATGCCCACTTTGCCTCCATCTCCTGTCCGTCACCAACACATATGCCTTACCCACTTCCCCACACAATCTCCCAATCGCGCCTATCCAGTATCCCAGTATTTTCACTATCCCCTACCAGCGGTGACGAAGTTGTACGCATAGTTAACTCGATGAAATCGAAGACATTTGGGATCGACTACATCTCCCTGAAAACTCTGCGCACATCATGCCCAACCATTATAGATCCACTTACGGAAATACTCAACTCAAGCATAAGCAGTTCCTCCTTTCCCAATTTATGGAAACGTACTCTCATCACGCCTATCCCCAAAACGAACAACCTGTCGGACTTGTCTGATCTAAGGCCCATAGCAAGACTTTCTGAGTGCTCAAAAATTCTTGAGAAAGTTGTATCAAATCAACTTAAACACTTTATTGAAGATTACGAGCTCCTCGACCCATGTCAGGCCGGGTTTCGAGAGGGCCACAGCACTCAGACGGCCTTGCTTGGAGTGTTGGATGATGTGCGGAAGGGTATAGACAGATCGATGTTTACTATTCTGGTACTTTTCGATTTCTCCAAAGCTTTTGATAAAATTCCTCATGACATTCTCATCCAAAAATTACGAGCTTTCCAAGTTAGTGATCATACAGTGCGTTGGTTTCTGGCATACCTTGCTGACCGGTGCCAGGCGGTCATTGATGATGGTGGACCAATCTCTGACTGGATAAATACTACTGCAGGTGTCCCACAAGGATCAGTTCTGGGTCCACTCTTGTTTTCCGTCCTCATCAATGACTTGCATCGAGTCTTGCGTTATTCCAAGCACATGATATACGCCGAAGACACACAGATCTATAGGAGTTGCCGTCGCTACGAGATTGATGAGACACTCAGATTAATTGAGGAAGACGCACATGTCATCCACTCGTGGGCTATCGCCAACGGTTTGAGTTTGAACCTCAAGAAAACGAAGGTCATAATCCTGGGCAGTACCGAAAACCTGCGACTCCTGAATATGAGTGCTCTCTCTCCAATCACTATCGACGGTACGCCTATAGAGTTCGTGTCTGAGGTAAAGAATCTCGGTATCTGGATGACAGCCGACCTGTCCTGGAAGAAACACGTTTCTCATATCTGTCAAAAAGTTTTTGGAACTCGTCAACTTCGTCCTCACCAGCATGCACTTTCCTTCTCCTTACGTAAATCTCTTATCCAAACTCTCATCCTCCCTTACTCCGATTATGCCTGCCTCGTTTACCACGACCTCACTGACGAGCAAAATACCAGACTCCAGCGTGCTCAAAATGCATGCACCCGTTTTGTATTTGGTAACATTCCTTGGCGCGAGCATGTAACTCCCTATCGTCTTCGATTAGGATGGCTCTCGGTAAAGGCGCGTAGAGAATACTCCTCAGCCAGCTCTATGTTTCAAATTCCGAAGACCAATAAGCCTTTATATTTAGCGAAGAACATTATTGAGATTTGTAACACGAGTGTTCATAGATCGGCAAGACTCCAGACTGGCGATCTTCTCATTCCAAGTTGTCACACCTCTTCGCTACGAAACTCATATTATGTTTCTGCTCCCTCTTACTGGAATAAATTGCCTCGCACCATCACTACCTTGCTGAGAGCCACCACCTCGCTAATCGTCTTCAAAAGAGCCATTTTGCAACATCTTACAAGCTTGGAGTCGAGTTTGACCGATGTCAACAGTTGAAAATATTTTGTGAAGTCAGCGGATGGCACCAACATACTAATTGTATACTTCTGTTTTCGTTGCGTGGAGATATATATATATATATATATATGTGTGTGTGTGTGTGTGTGTGTGTGTGTGTACATACATGGTTTAATCATTTTCAGAGTTTTGTGATTTACTCTAATCATTTGTCATTAATTTACTTGTTCTAAGATTTTATCCCTTATTATTATTATAGCCATGAAATGTATTGAATTTCATGCCCCATGGGACCCATTGTCCCCGGGTGAATAAATACATCAATCAATCAATCAATCAATCTCTCTCTCTCTCTTTCTTGTGTGGATCAAATCGTATCCGCAAGGTCGCACCCAAATGGTCATACCAAAACACGGTATTTCGGATTGGCTCGCAACCAATCCGGGTGTCCCACAGGGGTCTGTCCTGGGGCCCTTGCTCTTCAGCTTGTATGTAAACGACTTACCTGAAATACTCAACGGAAAGACAGTGTCCCATCTGTTTTATGCGGATGACCTCCAGATATACCTCCACGTCGACAAGAGCAAACTGCTAAGGGAAGGCATAGCTCGACTATCGAAGGCCGCGCAACTTGTTGCCGAGTGGGCCGAGAGATCCGGCCTGCATCTCGACGCCGGCAAGATCAAAGCGATCTTTTTTGGTTCAATGAACAACGTCAGAGATTTGCAAAATTGGAACATGCTTGGCGTTGAGCTGCAGGACGAAGTGTTCGTGCCATTCAGTGATACAGTTGTGAGTCTTGGTGTAACTCTCGATAGTGAACTGACGTGGAAACCGCAAATAGATCAAGTCACCAAAAAAGTGAATAAAGCCCTCTACAGTTTGCGGTTTATTAGGGCGTGCAACACCGAGACTCTGCGGATCCGACTTGTCGAGACCTTTGTCCAATTGCATCTCGACTACTGTTCCCTTGTGTATCTCGATGCTGAAGAAGAGCAACGCATACGGATGCAACGTTTGAGCAACTCTTGTGTGAGATATATTTATGGTGTTAGAAAAGGTGAGCACATCACCCCGTTTAGAGAATGTCTGGGTTGGTTACGCACGGACTCAAGGCGCATGTATTTTGCAGCGATCATCATGTATAAAATCATTAATATGCGCGAACCTGGGTATCTCGCTGCAATGTTCACCAGGTACGAATCCGGGCGTCCTAGGCGGGGTTGTGCAGAGCATCAAGAGTTAGAGGTCCCGCACAGGAGACTGAATTATGGCCAAAGATCTTTCCAAGTGCAGTGTGCTCATTTTTGGGATTTTCTCCCCCATCAAATTTGGTTCCTACCATCTCTATCCCTCTTCAAGGGAGCAGCCCGAGAATTCCTGCTCGAGCAAGCTCCGATGAGGGTTGAGAGTTCCCAGCAGTGTAATCATTTCAAACTTTACAAGTTGAACCTTTGGTCTCGTCGATCTTGAAGGACGGTGGGGAACTAAATAAATTCCCAAACTTGTATATTAACCATCAAGGACGAAAAAATCTACCAAAATCACTTATCATTTCAAACTTTGATATCAGTTTCTCCTGAGTAGACTGAGGATAACTTCCTAGCCTGTCGACGTGTCTTCTTATGACCAAAGTATATGACTGTGATAGGGTCTTAATCCCCTAAACTTATCGATTAAGCACTCTCTTTTTCTTTTTTCCCCTTGAGAACTCCATCAAAAACTAGTCACCCGAATTGCATCAATGTATTTTCATTCAATATTTTCCATGTATTCAGACACCAAGACCAAAGCTGATAAATTATTCTGACAAATAATGTGGCAGAGTGTATCTAATACCACAGATGTATATATGTTTTTATATTCCTTATTCATATTGTGTATTCAATACTAAATTATGTGCTCAAAGTTTGTTCTTGTGGAACAATAAATTGGTATCCATCTATCTATCTATCTTTTGATTAATTGATTCATCAATCTCAATTCCTTGACGGATAAGATTGAGCATCTGCATCTGCTCGTCACTGCCGGCCCCTCCTATCATCTTATTGGGGTAGCTGAGTCGTGGTTGGATGAGTTCGTGGACGATAGTCTTGTTCAGATCCCAGGTTATTTGCTGTTACCCCAGAACCGTAACAGAATCGGTGGCGGTGTTGCTCTGTATGTGCGTAATGATTTCGAAGTGGAGAGGCTTGCCTCGTCTCATACTTCTGGTTCAGGGTGTCCCGACATCCCTGAGTATCTATTTAGCAGCGTACAGCAGAGTCACTTGCCATGGATATTAGTAGGTGTCATGCATAGGCCACCAGAGGTCACTATGCAGAAGGATGATGGGCTCTTCGGCTCATTATGCCGGCTGTGTGGTGATTACAGCCACACAGTTATCATGGGGGATCTGGATGCAGACTTGCTGGACATGGCTCATCCTGGCACAAAGACATTGGCTGAACTGACGGAAGAACTGTCCGTACAGATCGTGCAGCATGGTGCGACTCATCAACACAACCCCAATGTATCTCACAAATGGATCGACCGCATGTATGTAGATGGAAATGACATCATTACCGGCTTACGAAACATACAACTGCCCAGTTTCGGCAGGCACGTGGTCATTAACGTGACGATCAACCTCTTTGCTTCTACTTTGCTTGGAAATTCCTTCACATACAGGGATTTCCGCAACACCATTCTGGAGATATCGAATGACCGTATGGTTCGCTGTGACTGGACAGCTCTTCAAAATGCCGAAACCAGCTGAGAAGACGCAATTCGCTGCTGAATTGGGAACTTGGAGACTGTTTTCGATTAATAAGCGCCGGAAAATAATATAATCCCGCGGAAGAATGATGCTCCTTGGATTGGTCCTGAGTTAAGGGGACTCATGGATGAGAAAGATGCGATGCGCAGGCGCTGGGAGCAAAATCAACGTAACTAGCGCAAGTGTCCCGAGCTTTGAAATAAGTACTTTCGGCTCAGCGACGAGGTCGATCTGCGCATCGAACAAGAGCGCAACTCCTTCCTTCAAAACCGTCTTTCAGACGCTCTTGATCAAAACAAAAGCATTTGGAAAGAGATGCGCAACCTTGGCCTCTTACCTGAGAGCAAAGAGGAGGAACTTCACGGTTCCACACCTGACGAGCTGAACGCTCACTTGACGGGAGTTTCTGTTTCACCCCACGAAAATATCAATGAAGCAATGGACGATATGAATTCTGCATCAGAGGAGGACTTCAAATTCAAGCCCACGAACTTCAATGAAGTAGAAGGGGATGTGAAAGCCAACTTTTACCAACATCACGAATCACCCAATTATCGATTTTCTACACGAGCTACATGTGGTAACTCAAAAAAGTAATACCAGGCAAATGGATATAAGGGTCGGACCTATCGTTTAGAAAAATAAACGAGTGGATTGAGTGAAAATTGCAATTACAGGATTTATACTGCCGAAGAGTGTTGAGTGATTTTTGACATAACTCTTTACGAGTATAAACGCCATCGCGACATTTCTCACTCAGTTGACTCAATTTTTTTTTAAGCGATAGCTTTGGCCCTAATCTCCACTTGTCCGGCACTACTTCTCCCGAGATTGGCTTCAAAACATTTAGAAAATGATCAAAATCATAGACTGTCTGGAGACCTCACAGAATCGGCCACTTTCTGCTGTCGTTAGGTTGGGTTAGGCGCTCGACTGCCCACTCAGCTGTTGCTTGTTGTTGTTGTGGTGCGAATGGGCCGTTCACCCAAATGGCATTATGACGTGAGTACGTGAGTGCTAAATCTCGTACATCAGAAGTGAGCCTGTACTTTAGGCTCACCAGGTCAGAATTGTTCCTCTATAGGATAAGAACTTTAAAAGAAAAGTTCTAGTGATGTTGACTTGTGACAACCATAGTCCCAAAATTTTGATATTTATTTAAAAAAAAATTTGAACAGTAATCTCGTGCCAGTTTCTATGAAGTAATATTATATATGCGCGCCTACAAGCCGATAATATCACTCACTGTTTCCCCCAGTCCAGCTGAGCCTAGCGAGCTCACTTGACTTATAAATAGAAGATATATATAGGAAGACATGTATATATGTATACGATTATACATAGAAAATTCTATGATTTTCTATTCAAAATTTTGTGAACTTCATTTAATCAATTCTGAAAGTTCTTTCTGCTATCTTATTCTATGATTCATTATTTTGATAGTACTCATGGAAAAACTCTGAAATTCAATGCATTATTTGCAATATTCAATTTCACAAAGTTCAAGCTTTTGTAAAATTGTATGTAAGATAGATATCTCCAAACTAACTTATAGCTCCAATACGAATCAAGTTGGAATGTAGTTATTTCGACTTATTTCGATGAAATATAGATTCTTTATCAACGATTTCGATAATATTATTTAAAAAATTGTTTTATTGTGAAATACTATGGAAAACCCCAATATATCGTCAATTCAAGGTGATTTATCGACCATATGAGTCACTATTGACGAATATTACAAAAAACTCCAAAGATCTGTGGCATTTAAAAGTGAATTTACGGGTGCATCAATAAAACACGTGTTTTCGATCAATTCCTAGAGAGTTCTATATAGTTATCTAAAAAGTATCTTTTATTCGTTACACTCAACCGAGATTTTCATTTGGAATAGTATTTGTTGGAATTGATGCAATTTTGATAGTTTGTAAATATGTATATGGTGGGATTAACAGAACTTTTCAGTTCTAATAAATCATGACGGTGCATATGAATGAATCATCTTCAGAATGTTCAGGATCTCTGAGGACCGAGTATAAATAGAGCCCTGACCAGGTGCTCAGGGACTCTGCCTTTCAGTCAAAAATCAGCTCACGAAGCGAATAGATCGAAGTCCTCAGGGTTCCTTGTATAATCTTATGATTGTAATGGAATCTGGAATGAAATCGATTATATATACATATATTCTCTTTGTGTGCTTATTGCTGTGGGTAATCCTAAGTGCTCCAAGTGCATGATGGAACCCACAGTGTGACTATATAGTTGGCATAATCAAACCATTGGATTTTGCTGATGATATATTGCAGGGCCCTGATCCCCTGTATTTGTTATCAGCAAGACCCACCGAAATAAACGTTACGTGTAAAACAGGTCAAGAAGGTGCCCTGATCCACTGGATGGCTATGTTTTACCGTAATAACATATTTATAGGATTCTCTTGGAATTAATGGGTGCCCTGATCCATCCATTAGTCTGGGAAAAAACCAAAAAATACAGAGATCGTATTATTGATTCCCAAGGAGGTGCCCTGATCCACCGAATGGGTTTGAGAATTGATAGTCGATTACATCACCCTTAAAATCTTATCCTATCCCTGATAGCATTTGATTACTTCTGATCAAGTCATGAACTCTGATATCCGGCTCTCTCCCTAGATCCAGGGCCGAAAAGACTACTCATACCTCCACCCTAATTATCCGAGGTATCGCGTCGGTTACAGACTATCCTGTTCCTTGAGACTACGTACCATTCGTTGCAATGCGTCCCTCAAGAAGCAATTTTTGTATACAGTGTATCGTGTATCATGCGAATCACAGTGGTTGTAATTCTTCGCCTCGAGTTGACAACATAATTTAAACTTGGGATAGCAAGTATGAGGCGATGCTTTCTTGTTGACATCTAGGGATAAACACTCGCAGGTATGAATCTGTCTTCCGATTAGTCCAAGCTCCTGGTGTTCTGAGTATCTATTCTTCTAAGGTAATTCTTTTCATACTGATATATATCTCACAACAGATCTGTCTCAGGATGTCCCTAGCTATCTATTATCCCTGAGCTACATTTAGTTCAAGTCTTCATTTGGAATTTTTCAAGTTACTTGGTCAAAGTAATAAGACCGAGTGAAATTGAGAGCAAAGGTGAATCATTCGTTATTGCAGTGATTTCACACTGTGTCTATTAGAATCTCTATAATCCACAGAGATAAATCCAAATGTATTTGTTGAAATTGGATGAGGTTTGGCTCAAGATGTTGAATTTTTGGGACCAAAAGTTGAGAAGATAGATAATAAATTTCATGATATCAGGTATGGTATTTGACAAAATTCAGAAAATTATCATCACATGTTGGCCTTTCAATCATCCACCATAATTGTCACCATTCTATTCAAGGTTCCAATTAGAGCACCTCTGAAATATTTGGTCAAGTTGGCGCGCCTAAGTCACTTTGAGAGTAAAAGTCAAGTCTTGAGTAATGGGATGAGCTCCAAGTTATGTCTGCTGACATCCCAGGAATTTATAGGGGTGCTTCTAAGTTGAATTGTTGGAATCCGTTGAGAATTGCCTGAACCGTGAAGTTTTTGTCACCATGTGTTAAAAAGCCAGATAGTGAATTTTGTGATTCCAGGCATGTTTCAATTAAATTCAGAATTTTATTGACATATGTTGGCCTCTGAATCGGTTCTGATCAATTACACTACTCCATCCAAGCTTCCAACTAGATTATCCCAGAATTACCTGGTCAAAATGGCGCACCCGGGTGACTTTGAGAGCAAAAGTCTACTCTTGGCAAGTGCCATGCACTCGAAATTGTATGTGCTGATATTTGAGTACTCCAGAGGGGTGATTTCATGTTCAAGTGCTGATAATCCATTGAGAATTGACTCACCAAAGGAGTTTTTGGGACCAAAATTTGAGAAGTTCGATGGTGAAATTCATGATTCTAGGTATGTTTTGATAAAACTCAAAATCTCATAGACATGTTGTAACTTGGGGGCAAGATGGGTCAGGGATAATCTGGAGCATCCACCTGAGATACTAAACCCACCCCGCAGTTACATCATTTATTTTAGGCCGGATCAGGTCAGGGCCAGGCACCCCGCACCACGAGGGGCGGGACAGTGGGGCAAATTGGGAGCACCTGAAAAACGCGAATGTATTCTGCGGACACTGGTAGAATCCGATCGACACAAATAATCACTCTTAACGTTCAGAAAAATACAAACGGATTCATTGCTATTAGAAATCGCATTGCCCGACTCGCAGGTCGATAAACCTATTTACAACGCAACGACAGTTTTCACCAACAATCTGTGGCGAAAACTGTCATCAAATCTTTCATTTGTCCAATAACTCACAGAGAATCACAATATCAAAAAGTCACTCTACAGCGGAAACATCCACGTACATTGACTCGAAATGATTCACTGCACTGTTTCGGCGGAATCACCCATATACATTGTGGGCGGAGCTAACGCGAGGGGTGGGAGCTATTTCCCCAGCTGGCGGGCCCATCCCTCTCCAACTCTCCGCGCCTTCGCCTCCGGAAGTCAGGATTATCACGCAAAATGGCCGCTATAACGACCCGCGTCGCCTAGCATGGCCAAAACGTGCACACAAAGGTTAGCACGGGGAGTTGGAGGGACACGGTTACGACGCGATGGGTCGGCAGACAAGAAGGACACACCACGTCGCAAGCTGGGGAGTAGGCCACCCGGTAGCCCTGGATACGACTCTCCGCCCGGGGGGGGGGGGGGGGTCACGACAAGGGTGGGTACACTCTGGGGAAGACGTAAGGCCACTCACCGCATCCGTCTACGTCGTCCGGGTGCCCGCGAAATAGGCTGAACTGCTGCGTCGCTGCTGCTCTGCTACTGGGGTTGTTATAAACCCTGCTGTGGCTGCAACTCTCTCTCTCTCTCTCTCTCTCTCTCTTTTTTTTTTTTTTTTTTTTTAGGTGGTTGTAGGGTGAATACGCTGCGACGTAGCCACAGAGAGGTTCCGGACGGATAATTACTCCTGGCCGATACTTCTCAAGGCTTCCAGGCTGGATTCCGCATCGATGCGGCCATCCGTACCAGATAAACCCTCTCTCCCTTCCCCTTTGGCGCTGGCCATCGGACAAGGGAGAGATCCACCAACTTACCAATCCGGACCCGGCACCGCGTGAGCATTACTTCAGGACCGGTGGCGTCTCGCGCTCAGGATCGAGCGTCCCTCCTCTCACGACTCGCAGGTGTTGTTTCTCCTCCTTCGATCTTCTTCCATCTCTTCATTCTTCTTTCTTCTTTCTTCTCTCTTCTTTCTTCTTTCTTCCCTCTTCAGTGCATCTCTCTCTCTCTCTCTCTCTCTCTCTCTCTCTCTCTCTCTCTTTTTTTTTTTTTTTTTTTTTTAAGGTGGTTAGAGGGCAAAATCTGCCTCAGGATCCCTCGGATCCGTCCCCAGACACCGGACTGGTTCAGCTTACGCGGACTACGCATAGCCCACGCAGGCCATACCAGGCGGGACACGGGTTTGGGTGGGGCCCACCGAGAGGTGGGCCCGGCCGTGTAATATCCCTCTCCCCTCGATGTCCGATACCTAGGGCATCGGGCAATCAAGAAGGAGATCCACCTGCATCTACCATCTCATCCCGGAACCGCGTAAGCATTACTTCAGGATGAGCGGCATGTCTCGCGCTCGATTGCGAGCGTTCCTCTTCTCCATCTTCTCTCTTCGGCCACTTGTCGGCATCTTCTATCTTCACTCTTCATTGTTCCCTCTCTTTCTTCTTTCTTCTCTCTTTTTTCTTCTTTCTTCCCTCTTCTGTGCATCAGATTCCTCCTGGAATCATTTGGGCCTCTTCTGTTTCAATCGGCAGAGTCACTGTAATTCGCCTGCTTCGAGGCGCCTTACTCCCCTCTCTTTCTCCTCTTTGTGGGTCATCACCAGCTTGATGTATCCGGTGAGTCTATCCCATGTCTCCTGGTTGCGGAGTAAGTACGGGACGAGATTCTGAGGTGTTAGTTGAGCACCCAGCCATTCATCCAGCTCGGCGCGCTCTCTCCGGGTGTCGCTGCACTTGAACAGGGCATGTTCGGCGTCATCCCATTCGTCCCCGCATGACTGACATGCTGGGGTCGTCCTCTTCTTGAACCTGGTTAGATAGGAACCGAAGCAACCATGATCGCTCAGTGCCTGCGTCGTCCAGTAGTCCATCTCTCCGTGGGTGCGTTCCGCCCACTTGGCTACGTCACGGATCAGCCGGTGCGTCCATCTGCCGTTCGCAAATGGCGAATCCCACTCAGTTTGCCAATGCTCAAGGGTGGTTTCCTTCTCGTTGTCGCGGATGATCTCCTTCATCGTCGGAGTGAGTACTCGTTCGGCTCCGATCGCTTTCTGGCGGTCCCAGATCCTCACTCGCTCCGCGACGAGCAAGTGGATGGGCGGAGTACTCGCCAATACGTAAGCCGCATCTCCTGACACAGTGCGGTAGGCACGGATACTCCTCAGGGCCGCTCTTCGGTGGACAGGCCCCATTCTCTTCTCGATGATGGTCTTCTCTACCCTCTTCCCCCACACGGGTGCACCGTACAGCATGATGGAGGTAGTGACGGTGTTGAGAAGTGCGCGCCTCTTTTCCTTGGGTCCTCCGATATTCGGCATAAGCCGCTGGAGCGCCGCACCGACCGTGCTCGCCTCCTGGGCGGCTTCCTGGATGTGCTTCTTGAACGACCACTTGTCGTCGAGCCATACACCGAGGTATTTCAGCTCTGTCTTCCGTGGAATCTCTTGCCCGTTGATATAAAACCGGGGTAAGTCAAACTTCCTACGCCTTGTGACCACGATTGCTCCGCACTTCTTGACAGCGAGCTCCAGAAGCCTGCTAATCATCCACTCGTAGACTCGGGCTAGCGCTTCGTTCGCGCGTCTACCCAAGAGTTCCTCGTTGTCAGCCCATACTATGAGTCCCGCGTCGTCCGCGAAAGCCACTATCATCACTCCTTCTGGCAGTTCGATAGACAGTAAGCTGTCATACTGGGTGTTCCAGTTGAACGGCCCGGAGACCGATCCCTGTCCGATTCCGGCGGACAGTACCCGAATCTCTTGTCCCTCGTCGGTGTCGTACACGAGGGTCCTGTTCCGCAGGTAGTCACTCGTGACGGCTAGTAGATAGGGGGGCACTTTACCTGCTTGGGATTGATAGACTCGCTCCCAGCTCGCGCAGTTGAATGCGTTCTTTATGTCCAACGCAATGAAGGCACAGAATCCTCCTCTTCCTTGGTATGGGTTCCCTACCGACACTTGAACCCGTTCTTGGACCGCCTCGATCGCGTGCACAGTGCTCCGTCCCTTCCGGAACCCGAACTGCATTGGTGATAGCCCACCGCCTTCTTTGTAGGCTTTTTCCACCCTGTTGAGCATCATCCTCTCGTACATTTTCCCGATATTGTCGAGCATGCTGAGAGGGCGTTGACCTCCTTGACCCTTAGGTATCAGGACCAGCTTCTGGCGTTTCCACTTGTCCGGGAAAGTTCCCGCGCTCAGACAGATGTTGAAGAGGTCGAGGAGTAGATCTGGCTTGTATTTGAAGACCAGTTTCAGAGCCTCGTTTGGGATGCCATCCAGGCCAGGGGCCTTGCCGTTCGGCATTCTCTTCGCCGCTATGAGTAGCTCTTGCATAGTGAAGAGCGGGATGGGGTCTTCGCTCTCCATAGGGAATGTAACTCTGGGTTCTCCTGCTGGGAAGAGGTCTTCCACGATGGTGCGCAATGTTGTTGCATCGGTCGGTGCTGGGTTGCCCTTCCGGGGTCGGACCTTTGACATGACCACGCGATATGGCGTGCCCCAGGGGTCTCCGTTAACCATGTCGCACAGTTCACCCCAGCACTTCTCTTTGCTCCTCCGGATGGCTAGAACGAGAGCCTTCTTTGCTTCTTTGTACGCTCTGTCATCTTCCGCCAGCGATGGTCGTTGCAGCTTCCTTGATCGCCATGCGGTCCTCCTTTTCTTGTTGCTCGTTCTTCGGAGAGCCTTGATCTCATCGGTGATCCAGTACTCTGGTTTCCTCCAGAAACATGGTGTTGTCCTGCGAGGCATCGACGCGTCGCAAGCTCTCGTGATGGCGGATGTTACCATCGCCACAGCCTCGTTCGAGGCGGAGTTCATCGGGAGATCTTCGACTGTTTCTATCGATTCCCGGAATTTTCCCTCGTCCAGCTTCCGTACCTGCCACCCCGTTGGTCGCGGTCTGCGTGTCGTCTGTCTCTGTCCGTCAGTCCTAAGTCGAAACCGAATATGTCGATGGTCACTCAGTGTTTCCGTGTCCAGAACTTCCCACGATGTCATACGTCCCATGAGCGACGGGCTCATGAACGTCAGGTCGAGGACCGATGATGAACCTCCCTCCCGGGACCGAGTGTCGTGCCGGTAATAGGTGATAACCCCCGTCTCGTTCGCGAGCACTAATCCCAATGCCTCCATGGCATCAGCGAGTATTACCCCCCGTCTATCGCGCGGCCCCCCGCTCCAAGTCGGTTCCTTGGAGTTGAAATCTCCCGCGATTATAGCTGGCCCCCCCCCCCCATTGCCTCACATCCTCTTCTAGGTCGTGGAGCTCGTCTTCAAATTCGTGTGTCTTGAGCGACGGCGAGTAGTAGCAGCTGTATACAGCTGTGCCCCCTATGGTCTTTCGAGCATAACCACGGCCACTAACAGCTGGTTCAGTCTCGCGGATCGCGGGATTCGTGATCTGAATTACAGCGGTCCCCCAGTGATCGAACGTGGAACGGGAAAGTTCGCGCTTCCGAGGCGGTTCGGAGATGATCAGAACATCGATACCCCCTTCCTTGGCGGCAGTGTGTAGGAGGTCACAAGCGTCCCCGCTTCTCCTGAGGTTGGCTTGGATCAAGTTAGCCATTTCTTCCCCCCCTGCGTCTATATGTCGCCCTCGCGTTTTGGTAGGCTGTGCAGTTGCTGGAGCCTGACCTGTGGTCAGATCTGGTTCCGATAGCCACGCAGCTGAGGCATTTTGGTTTCTCTTTACAGGTAGCGGCGAGGTGTCCTGGTTCACCGCACTGGAAGCAGAGTTTCGGTTGACGTTCCTCTGCCTTCTCTTTTTTGCAGCCTGAGGCCTTGTGGCCATACTCTAGGCAGTTATAGCAGCGTGGGATGCCTCCCTTCTCGCGGATTCTCACTCTGCTCCATCCCACCTTGGGTTCTTTCCAGTCCAGGAGGCGGTGAGCGAGCCTCGCTGGGATGGACACAACCGCTGTTTGGGTGCTTCGGGAGCCGTTTCGCAGGCTCTTGACTATTATGGCTCCATCCTCGTTTTCTGGTAGGGCCTTCGCGAGGTCCTTCTGCACTTTAGTTTTGTCGACATCGTAGTCGACTCCGAGAACCTCGAGGGTCATGCTATTTGCGAGGCAGTGGACGGCCCCTTCTTGCCCGACGACTGGTGTCAGAGCCGCTTTGATGGCTGCAGCGTCGGTGCCCTTCCTCAGTTCAATGAGGATTTGTCCTTCCTGTGTCTTGCGGATGCCCGTGACTTTAGAGCCCACTTCTTCATTAAGGTCATCCGTCTTTATCTTGCGCAGCATATCTGCGTAGCTTAACCCACCTTGGTTTGCCGTGACGAGAACGGCGTCGGATTTCGCTCTTCTTGGCTTCATCTTTGCCTTCTTTCCAGCGGTGTCACTTGATCGACCGCTTTTCTTTGCCCTCTTTGTATTTCTCTTAGAGACCACTTCCTGCCAAGGCCCGTCCTGCTTGGGCCTATTAGGAGTCGATGTCGAGCGCGGTGTTTCGAGGGCTCCCGATGGATGTCCGCGTCGCGTCCTCTTCGTATTGTGCTGTTTCTCTTGTCGCGATTCCGGTTTATTCGCCGCCCTTCCCTGTGTGCCGCTTCCCGACGCGGCTGGCCCAGAGGGCTGCGCACTCCTCTTCATTCTTAGGGTCTTCTCCGCTTCGAGAAGTGTCGTCTCGAAAGCCGCTCTCTTCCCTTTGTCTGCCGCAAGTAGGCCTTCGAGAGCGTGGCCAATCTTCTTGAGCTCTTCCATGTCGCCCTGAGTTCCTTCTGGGATGTTGGAGGCAGACTCGGCTATCCCTATGACCAAGTTCAGGTGGTCGAGGAGAAGATGAGTCTTCTCCTCCATCTGTTCTCGGCACATTTTCAAGTCCCTCCATCCTTCCATTAGATCGGGGGCCTTGTCTCCATTTCTTTGTCGACTGGCCTTCTCAGGTGTGGGGAACCGATCGATGTCCATATCCTCCGGTGTTTTTTGACCTCTTTCGAGTCCGCGGTCGCAGTCCTTGGATGTCAGGGTGTCTTCTGACTTCTGGGACTCCGTGGTGGTGTTAGAGTCCCCTGAATCCGAGCTGGAATCGGCGGTATCGTCTCCCTTGTTCTTGTCTTGCGTAAGCTGGATCTTGATCGCGGGGTTGATCTTCATCAGCTTGTCTGCCGCCGCTTGCGCTTCTGCAGCAACCTTCGCGTTCTTCTCTTTTTGGCTCAAGAATGTGAGCTTCGATTGCTTCAGCGTTCGCTTATCTACTTCCTCACCCGGACCCTTCCTCTTCCTGCTGTTCGGGGTGAGGTCTACTCCTTTCTGGTGTTGGTCCTTTCCTCCAACTATCTTCGCCAGAGGCGTATTTCCATCGCTTGTAGCTTTACGCGTGAGTCCACCAGCCAAGTGTGCCACTGGTAGCGCGCTTTGCATCGTTGGGCCCCCCCCCCCCCCCCAAGATCCGAATGGGGCCCCGCTTTACTTGGGGAATTCTTGCCGTCAATGCTGGACATCTTCTTCTTTCTTCTTTTTTCCAGGGCCTGGAATCGCATGCTGGCCGACCCCGGACCAGGCCAGCACGGGTGTGGTGTGTTGTGTGATGCGTGTTCTGTATAATGTTGGTATGTCTGTGTAATGCTTGAGCAAGCGTAAGTATGGTGCGTGTAGAGTGTAGTGTGTGTGTTAGTGTAAGTGTAGGACTCGGGTCCGGAGGGGCGTCACTCCCTCAAGCTCCAAGTGCAACCCTAGGGTCACACCCAAAGCCCCCTACGGGGTCTCTCTCTCTCTCTATCTCTCTCTCTTAGCCCAGACCGGGTCCCCCTCTAAGAGCTGGGTACCCTGGGCGAGATGTGGTCGTGTGAGGGGGGCCACGTGCCAGCAGATGCTGGCACAAGTCTTGGCACTCACACCTTGTTCACACACACACAAAACTCCTGGTTCACCCGCGAGGCGATCACTGGACCCGTACTGGGTCAAACTCCTGGAGCACGCGGCGAATTTTACGTACACGAGGTACAGGGAGGTCTCTATAGGTCGGCAGCCATCCCAAGAGTGCCGGCCGTCGACGCGCAGCGCGGCTTCCTCTTGCCCGCGCGAGCGCCACACCGCCCGGCTGGATGGGCCGGCAAGTGCTGCCACCAACTCGGTGGCGGGAGTTGCTGGCCCGTTCGAAAGTTGCCTGTAGTCTCCTCCTCTCGTCACCTCGGGTAAACCTCGGAAGAAAAGTTGGACATAAAAGATCAGTCCTAGATTTACTTTGCCCGAGGTGACGACGAGGGTTTGACGAGAGGAGACGAAAAGCGTGCTGCAACGTCCACGTTGCATTACCCCCGGCTTCTCCCCCAACCCGCCTGGGTGAGAAGCAGAACCGAAGTAGCCTTGGTCTCCCCTGCGCCCACCCTCATCGTTACCTCGGCGGATTCTAATCATCATGATACATTGCTACAGAAATCGAAGTTCAAATCATAACGAATGAAGCCATCATTCGAAAATCAATAATCATCAACATTCGAAATCAAATCAAGTAATCAATAAAAACTATCATTCTCAAAAAAAAAAATATCCTGAACAATCAATTCCTAGGGGAGGAAATGAACTACAACGCTATCTAAAATTCAAAGCACACAAGGAAGCGGACTCTGGGTTTCGGGGAAGGGGTGGAGGAGAACGAGTATACTTCCGTTAGGCGGACCATTTGGGGAGGTCTTCTTGACCCCCGGCGGATGTTTGAGTGAATACTCAAGCCTTGGCGGAAATTCCTCGACTACATGGAGTCCGATGCCATAGGCCTTTGAAAACAACAAGAAAATTCGCAATCGAAACACATCCTATCATCGGTAACGTGATTTACTCTTCGTCACGACAGTCTCTGATTCGGAACTAGCACTCTTACTCTGAGTCGCTAAGATATACACAATCGACCATCTGGTGTCAACTCGGACGCCTCAATCAACTCAGTCAAGACGTCGTTCATCTCGTCATGGTCACTGCTCGTGATTCCAACAATTTTCCTGACCAAAATCTAGTCAACATCCAGACGAATTGTGCTTCAAACTCTTCGATCGGCGCACATTTTCTCGCATTCTTCCATTCCTGCTCACGTTCGTCTTCGGTTTTCCACAGCCTCTCTGTGCAATTCTGTCGAATCATCTCTTCACGAGCGATACTATCTCGGTGGACTGGCGGAAATCTCATCTCGCTATGCGTTTCACACGCCACTCAGAAACGTCTACTGTTACCGGCATTCCCTGACTTCTCGACGACATTTCATTTTACCGTCGTTCAATCGGACTCTGATTTCATTCATCCCAGCTCTGACGTTCCAACGGACGCCATACTTGGCGTTCTCCTCATGACATCTGCTCTTCATCTCAACGTGATAGCTGTTTTTTCCAATTCTCCTCCCCAATTCTTGATCGTCTACACTCGGATTATTCTTCCACCAGCAACTCTTCTTGCGTATGAATTCCTCCAACTCGACTAATCCTTCAGACATTTCACTCGAGCGGATACTTATCTCAAAAAGTCCCATTTATCACGAAATTCCTGTTCGCGGATTCGTTCCTAATTTTCTGGCATTACATCAACATACGTTGCCTGTATACCACACCTCAGACTCTCCACATCTGTCTTTCGGCACTCGGCGGATGGGGTACAACTCATTCAACCCCATTGTTCGACTCCAAACACATAGACGTACTCTCTCCTGATCCACAATCCTAGGTCATTTTCGAAGGCGGATCTCCTCATCTGCAGGCGTACTAGTTCGCATTCCTGCTCCGCTTCATACTCGTTCACTCAAATTTCAATACGTTCGTTCAACTACAACTCACACAATTCACTCATACGACCAATCTAGAGTCAATCGTTCTCAGGTATACCCGACGAAAATCTACCAAACCAGCGATCTCGTCTCCAGTTTCTCGGCACGAACATAGAACAATCTCCGTTCTAGGTTATCTCTCAATCCTTCCACTGTTGAGGAACTTCCTATATTTCTGACTAACTTTTTCGGCTATCCCGACGTCCAATCAGAATACTAGTCTCCCTGGTGGCGGATTTATTCTTGACGGATCCTCCAGATTTTCGTACGCATTCGCTCCCGTTCGCAAATATTCACTCTTCATCTCAGCATTCATTTCACTAACTCGTCAATACTCCACAGAAATCCACGACAAATCTCTGTGGTCTCCTTCAACAACTTCGCTCACTATTCTTCCTCTCTTTTTTTTTTTTACAGCTGAGGTCAGATCTACTCAATTCTCCACCTCAAATCTGCGATTTGAAATGAAACAGAAAGCAGATCGTTCGATCTATGCCTCCTCAATTAACTGTTTCTGACACGACGCGAGACAGATCAGATGATCCTCGCCCCTGGTGCATCGTGTCAACGCTCCAAAAGGTAGATTTGACGATGTTAACCTTTCTTCGCGACTTGGGGAGCCATTCGGGTAGATCATCTGATCCTCACCCTCCTGACTTCTAATGTAATCCACAACAACGAGGTACGGTCCGCACGACCACCAACCTCGATTTTAGTCTTCTTCAGTCGACGGAAGTCATCTCACGGGCCCACTCGGCACCATTTGAGGCGTCCCTCATCATGACGGCGAAGTTTAGGTGTAGAAACCTCCGTTTTCTTCGGAAATGGAGGACGTGCGGTGGAGGCAGTGGCATGGATGAGATTCCGGGAGACAACTCCTGTCCCGGTTCTTATCGGCAACCTTAGTGCTCTTAGGCCTGCGCAAGCCAAGGAGCATTTCCTCTCGCGATCCTCCGGTTCGATTTCGGCAACATCCGGCGTAATCGTCATTCTCTCATGTCGATCTCCCGATGCGATTGACGTGGTTGGTTTTCTACCGAACATCTTGATGCCTACGCGGTGACGTTCAGCTTGCCACGGGATAATTAGGGTAGTTACTCTCTCGATGAGATAGGCGGATCCCCAAACCCACTGGCGGACCCTGATGAGACGATTGTCTCGGCGGACTCCTTGTTGAGGTTTTGAATCCTCGACGGAAAATTTTAGGAAAATGGGCAAGGATAAGGATGTGCGAGTGCCCTTCCTCCTCTATTCAATCTACTATTACTACAATGGCATGCAATGTAATCAGATGGGGACGGAGAGTCGTGTATCCTTCGCAGATGTCCGCATTTGGTATGAGAAAGTTCCAGCTCCTCGAGTTATCCCGCGCGAGTCGAACAGTGCCCTACGATTTCATGCATTACTCAACCTTGCTTCGCGGTGTGAAAGCATGTTCCGCTGATCTATCCGATAAGAGTTGTGCAGGATATGCAGGAAATAATCCGAAGACCCGAAAGCTCCGAAGCATATTGCCCCCAAGACGAAATCAGAAAATCCGGAGACGCCCTCTATTGTCTAAATCGAAGGAACAAACTTTTCGCAACGCTTATCGCAACGAGCAAATTAGCAGGAATCGAATCGCGTGGTTCAGTCACGTAATCGGTGA
This sequence comes from Eretmocerus hayati, assembly GCA_029851415.1. Classification (NCBI taxonomy): domain Eukaryota; kingdom Metazoa; phylum Arthropoda; class Insecta; order Hymenoptera; family Aphelinidae; genus Eretmocerus; species Eretmocerus hayati. Next base: position 50,795,774 of record CM056744.1, read on the forward strand.
AAAATCAGTGTAACTTCATTCGACGTCAAAACATACAAGACTAGCGAAACAGGTGCTTCAAAAGCTCCCGTTTGAGTACCTACATGATGGGGTAAATATTAGTTGGATCCTCCAGAGAACAATGGCGCCGAAGGGTGGAGCGGCAGTGCTGCCCCCTATGGTGGACTGTGGAGTACTCCTCAAGAGCTATCCAACCAGTACCTACACGACGGGTGTTGGCTCAATGGGAAACTCGCGCGCGTGGTCGCGCTGATGTGCGCCACGGTGGCGAAGCGCCCTCTATCATCCCGAATGGTATCCACGGAGTCATGTCTAACGAGTACCCACACGGTGGGTTTCGCGTCAATAGGGAGCTCGCGCGCCAGGTGGCGCTGGTGTGCGCAACGATGGCGGAGCGCCCTCTAACGGTCCGACTAGTACTCGCCGAGACGTGTTCAACGAGTACCCACACGGTGGGTTCCGCGACAATAGGGAGCTCTGGAGCAGAACTCTACCATGAAAAGCCAGTTTTCCACTCTGACTGAGCTATTAATAGGTCGTGAGAGTAGTCAGCGGGATAGCGAATGTAGTAGAATTGAGAATAGTAATGCCGAATCGACACATCAATCTTCGATTCCTATTATTACACCTAGGATGGACAAGTTCCCTCATTCACACGCTGGGGAGCAAGGATGGGGACACGGCAGTAACGGTCTTGAGTGCTGTAAATTTATTATTGATGGTATTTTAAAAGAAAATTCCAAGCCCTCGCCGGTCCAGGTATCTGATATTGCCTACGCAGTGCTCAAGTCCGTACTCCCCACACTGGAGAGGGTAGACATTGCTGATGTCCAGGTCCTGCAAACTGGGCGTGCGTCTGGGGAGAAGCCTCCAACAGGTATTTGCGACTCGGTTCCATCTCCTCGAGCCCCAGCTGCCACCCCGCGCACTCTACCATCGTGCATAGTCCAACTCTCCAGTAGTCGACTAGTCGGGAAAGTGATTCGGGCTAAACGTTCAATCACCAATAATTATTTCACGGCTAACAATATCCAGCCTGACTTACTCGACCCAGATACGAAAGCTCATGTGCCAGACCGTAAAATCTTTATAAATGAGATGCTCCCCCGTGAGAAATACAAAGAATACATACGCTTGAGGTCGATTGCACGCGCTTTGGGTTTAAAATACGTCTGGCACAGTGGCGGATGTTTCTGGGTTAGACGGAAAAATGGTGAACGAGCGCATACGTTCGAATCTCTCGCTGATCTGCAGGTCATTCAAACGGCCTGTCGAAGTGCTCCAGGACGTGCTCGTGCGTCCTCTAATAACACCCAGAGCTGTACTACCGTTCCGGAGCAGAAAAGAGTTTCGGCAGCAGAATCAGCGAAGACTCCTTGACTAGATACGGCTGCTGAAGAGCGACGAGGGATAGGCAGTTCCTTGAAAGCGGGATTTATCAACCTTAACTCTCTGACAGATAAGATTGAGCATCTACGCTTGCTCGTTGCTAACGATCCCTCCTACCATGTATTTGGGGTGGCTGAGTCGAAGCTAGATGAGTTTGTGGATGACAATCTCGTTCAGATTCCGGGTTTTTCATTGTTGCGGCAGGATCGCAACAGAGAGGGTGGTGGGGTTGCCTTGTATGTGCGCAATGACTTCAAAGTTAAGAAGTTGATTTCATCAAATACTTTTGGGCCAGGGAAACCTGGCGTGCCTGAATTTCTCTTTTGTAGCATACAACAGGGTAACTCCCCGCCAATATTGGTCGTAGTAATCTACAGACCCCCTAAAATCGCCATGCAGAAGGATGACGGGCTGTTTGGCTCATTACGCCGGCTGTGTGGCGACTACAGTCATAAAATTATAATGGGTGATCGGAACGCGGATTTGTTAGACACTGCTCATCCCGACACCAAGACACTGACTGCACTGACAGAAGAACTTGCCTTGCAGATAGTGCAGCATGGCCCGAATCACCAACACACCCCCAATACATCTCATACATGGATTGATCACATTTATGTAGATGACAATGACATCATTACTGACTTTCAGAACAGACTCCTGCCCAGTGCCCGCAGGCACTCGGCCATTGACGTCACCATCAACGTCTTTACTCCTACTTCGCCAAGAAATTCCTTTACCTACAGGGATTTTCGAAACATCACTCCGGAGATATTAAATGACCGATTGCTTCGCTGTGACTGGACAGCTCTCGAAAATGCTGAAACGAGTTTGGAAGATGCAATTCACTGCTTGAATGAAAATTTACAGTCCGTTATTGATGAATTAGCCCCCGAAAAAACTATTAATCTGCGTAAAAATGACGCTCCTTGGATTGGTCCTGAGCTGAGGGTACTCATGAGTAAGCGAGACGCGACGCGCAGGCGCTGGGAACGGATTCAACGTAACCAGCGCAAGTGTCCTGAGCTTCAAAATGAATACTTTCGGCTTAGCGAAGAGGTCGACTTGCGCATTGAACAAGAGCATAACTCCTTCATTCAAACCCATTTGTCAGATGCTCTTGATCAGAAGAAGAACATTTGGAAGGAGATGCGCAATCTCGGCCTCTTGCCTAAGAGCAAAGAGGAGGAACTTCATGGCTCCACACCGGATGAGTTGAACGCACACTCTGCGGGAGTTTCCGTTTTGCCCCACGAAAATATTAATGAAGCAATGGGCGATATTGACTCGGCACCGGAGGAGGGGTTTAAATTTAAGCCCACAAATTTTAGTGATGTAGTCCTTGCTATTAAACATTTCTCCTCACAGGCCCGTGGAGCGGATGGAATACCCCAAAGCGTGATCGCAAAAGCTCTTCCGGCCATTGGTGATCTTATTGTACATATTTTCAACTCCTCTTTCGCTCATGGCATTTTTCCTGAGGCTTGGAAGCAAGCGCAGCTGATTGCACTAAAGAAGACTGCTGCTCCATCAACGGTCTCGGACTTTCGTCCTATAGCACTGCTGTGCTTTCTCTCCAAGGTTCTGGAAAAAATCGCACATGACCTAATCACGGAGTATTTCAGAATCGAGAAGATACTTGATCGCTTCCAGACTGGTTTTAGGCAACACCATAGCACCCAGACAGCTTTGTTGAAATTGACTGATGACATCAGAGTAGGTATAGACAGAAAGAAGATCACTCTGCTCCTACTATTCGATTTTAGCAAAGCTTTTGACACCATCTCACCATCCAAGCTGTTGAGGAAGCTACGACATCTTGGCTTCTCAAGATCGGCGCTCCTGTGGATAAAATCATATTTACAGGGTCGCACCCAACAAATCACTTCTAAAGTAGGCAAATCTGATTGGCTCGAAACCAATCTGGGTGTTCCACAGGGGTCCGTCCTTGGGCCTCTCCTCTTCAGCTTGTATGTGAATGACCTGGCTGGCTTGCTAGACGGAAAGTCGGTACATCATCTATTTTATGCGGATGATCTCCAAATTTATCTCAAAATCGAGAAAAATAAGATCAGGGAAGGTATTGCTCGGCTGGGCGAAATAGGACGACTAGTTGCCGAGTGGGCCAGAAGTTCCGGCCTGTGTCTCAACGCTGGCAAGACCAAGGCAATCTACTTCAGCTCGGAGAGAAATATCAAAGATCTGAAGAGAATGGACTTACCAGGGGTTGAGATACAGGAAGGAAAGTTCATCCCGTTCAGTGATACGGTCGTGATTCTCGGTGTTACACTTGACAGTGAATTGACATGGAAACCGCACATCGACCAAGTAACTAAGGAAGTCGACAGAGCCCTATACGGTCTGAGGTTTTTCAGGGCATGTATCACCAGACCTCTCCGAATTCGCCTAGTCATCGGTTCAACCGCACCTAGATTAATGCGCGGTCGTGTACCTCGACGCCACGGACGAACAGCGGCAACGGGTACAGAGACTAAGCAATTCATGTGTGAGATATATTTTTGATCTCAGGAGAGACAAGCACATCGCCCCGTTTAGGGAGCGCTTGGGTTGGTTACGTACTGATTCGCGGAGAATGTACTTCGCAGCTGTCTTGATGCATAAGATCATGCACTTAGGAGAACCTGGCTACCTAGCTGCGATGTTTACCAGGTACCAATCCGAACGCCCCGCACGGGGTGATCTAGAAGAGCGGGTACTCAAAGTTCCCAACATGAGACTTGAATATGGAAGGAGATCTTTCCAGGTTCAGTGTGCTCATTTGTGGAACTTTTTCCATCCGGGCTTTCGGCAGCTTGGGAAGATATCATTATTTAAAGAGTCCTTAAAAGACTTCCTGTTAACACTATCCTCCCAGAGGATTGATGTGGAGAAGAGGCATTATTTTGATCTGTAATGGGAAGGGCTCTTCTTTGATTTAGTATTTTTACATGTGACCTCAGTCACCCAATTGGTGATCTATAGCTGTGATATTAGTGCGAGCCCTTACCCCTCTTTTGATACTTCTAAGTATGCACCCTGACTAGTCACGAATTGTGATAATTATTGTCCTTGAACAAACCAGTAATTGACTGAAATTATCATTATTATTTTGTTGTACATATATTATATTCATTCTTATACGTGTTATCACATTTCAACGGGCATATGTAGGTGTATGTAATTGTATTTTTTGTCTTCGGATGAATAAAGGACATCTATCTATCTATCTATCTTTCTCTCTCTCTTAGCCCAGACCGGGTCCCCCTCTAAGAGCTGGGTACCCTGGGCGAGATGTGGTCGTGTGAGGGGGGCCACGCGCCAGCAGATGCTGGCACACGTCTTGGCACTCACACCTTGTTCACACACACACACAAAACTCCTGGTTCACCCGCGGCGCGATCACTGGACCCGCACTGGGTCAAACTCCTGGAGCACGCGGCGAATTTGACGTACACGAGGTACAGGGAGGTCTCTATAGGCCGGCAGCTATCCCAAGATTGCCGGCCGGTGACGCGCAGCGCGGCTTCCTCTTGCCCGCGCGAGCGCCACACCGCCCGGCTGGATGGGCCGGCAAGTGCTGCGACCAACTCGGTGGCGGGAGTTGCTGGCCCGTTCGAAAGTTGCCTGTAGTCTCCTCCTTTCACTTTCCTTTGTCGTCACCTCGGGTAAACCTCGGAAGAAAAGTTGGACATGAAAGATTAGTCCTAGATTTACTTTGCCCGAGGTGACGACGAGGGTTTGACGAGAGGAGACGAAAAGCGTGCTGCAACGTCCACGTTGCAATGTACTGGCCTCTGAATCAGTTCTGATTAATTCCTGATAATAATTCTGACTTTTTCTGACATTTGGCATTTGGGGTTTCTTGTGAAGGACTGAATCTTCAAGTGCATAGAATACATTTATTGGAATAAATGATAATTTAAAAGGCGCCTGCAATACAAATCAAGAGTTACACAACGATTCATATTGCGGGCAGCATGTTACATATATATGATCCTGCTTATACATCACAGGCTCTACAGATAAAACATCAATCTGTGGCATACCTTTGAATAATAAAATCATCTGACACTGCCTATAGATATTTTATTGCTTCCAACATTGCTTAAACAAACTCTGACTAACAAACATTACTATTGCTACATGATTGCTGCATGTGCATGCTCCAGACTATTGCGAGGAGTACGGACTGTTATTTAGTCAAATAAGGTTAGTCACACTACTAACTAGTACGCGCATGCTCATGTCGGGGAAGTGCGGGATATTCAGACATGAAGTAATTATATCTCAACAATTCCACTACTCCATCCAAGCTTCCAACTAGATTATCCCAAAATTACCTGGTCAAAATGGCGCACCCGGGTGACTTTGAGAGCAAAAGTCTAATTTTGGCAAGTGCAATGAGCTTGAAATTGTATCTGCTGACATTCAAGCACTTGATAGGGGTGGTTTCATGTTCAAGTGTTGGAATCCGTTGAGGATTGACTCACCGATGGAGTTTTTGGGACCAAAATTTGAAAAGTTAGATGGTGAAATTCATGATTCCAAGTATGATTTGATGAAACTCAGAATCTTATAGTCATGTACTGGCCTCTGAATCAATTCTGATTAATCTCACTACTCTATCCAAGGTTCCAACTAGAGTATCCTAGGATTACTTGGTCAAAATGGCGCACCTGGGTGATTTTGAGAGCAAAAGTCAATTCTAGGCTGATGCTCTGGATTTTGAACTGTGCCTGCTGACATCCCAGTACTGTAGAGGAGTGATTTTGAGTTCCATTGGTTATATTCATTGGAAATTGGCTGAGTTGTAGAGTTTTTGTGACTAAATATTGTAACGGTTGGTAACGAAATTTCATCATCCCAGGTATGTTTTCATAAATTTCAGAATTCCATCATGATGTGTTGGTCTCTGAATCATTCATGGTCAATTTTATCACTGTATACAAGGTTCCATCAACAATATACTCCAATACTTGATCAGAATAGCTCAACGGAGTGACATTCAGAGCAGAAGTTAATACTTTGATTGGCAACTAGTTTCAAATTGTGTTTGTTGATATCCTCTTATTGCAGAGCGGTAACTCTATCTCCATAACAAGGTATCTCATAAGTTTGTCTGTCAGTAACGTCTGAGATTCTATATTTGTTTGCTGATTCCTATTCATACGTCACTCATGTTATATTACTATTCATGAAGAATATATCCCTCAATCTTGAAATTAGTAGCCTTTGCAGAGTTGCTCAGCTTGGAATTCAGAGTTTGTTTTGAGTCTCAAACATGTTAAATCTGTGTCCAAAGACAGAATGAAGTCCTCTACTCAAGCAGTGATACAATCATGATAAATTTTCAGGTACAGCGGTAACTCTCATGGATCAGCTATAGCCAACGGAAGGCACTGATCGTGACATTTGTATGACATAATCAGTACGGCAATTGAGAAGATTATGATTTACTCCTTGTAATAACTGCATCCGCAGAATAACATAATAATGTATAGAGGTGTGCCTACGAGTAGTAGTTTGGAGAAATGGTCATCGAGGGATTTAGTCCTGCAGATTTCACTCCATTCAAAATGAAAGCACATAGTGCAAAAATGTGCACCAACACATAGTTCAAAAATGTGTTTCCAAGAGTGGGAGTGATAGTTCAACAAAATATAAATGCCACATACAAAATATATTTAGATACAAGTATATACAAAATGTGAGCATAAGGTGAGGTGTAACTGGATCTGACATAAAGAAAAAATACCTGAGAGTATTTAGAAAATGTGAACAAGATCCTTGTTTCTTGCACCAGTCATATACCGTAACTGGATGTCACATGAGAAAAATGCTTTAGAGTATTCAAAAAATGTGAACAAGATCTTTATTTATTGCACCAGTCATCCACTATCAGTATGCTTGGGCAGAAAACCTTATAGCCGTGAGTTTATATATGCATAAGGATGAGGTTATGTCAACTTATGTGTTGATATATACTCCTCAGGACAGGAGTCCTTACCGCTGCCTCACCCCACACTCATATATATAGAACATCTAACCCAACCTCCTTTCAGCGTGGTCCGCTCGGTCGGTAAAAGTCGACTTTCACATGCCCTCGGGGGTGGATGGAATCCCCCGAATTGTGATCGCGAAAGCTCTTCCGGCCATAGATGATCTCATTTTACATATTTCCAACTCCTCTCCCGCTCACAGCATTTTTCCTGAGGATTGAGAGCAAGCACAGCTGATTGCGCTGGAGAAGACTGTAGCTCCGTCACCAGTCTCGGACTTTCGTCCCATTGTGCTCCTGTGCTTCCTCTCCAAAGTTCTCGAGAGATTGCACACGATCAAATCACGGAGTACTTGACAAAAGAAAAATTATTGGATCGCTTCCAGGCTGGTTTCCGACAACACCACAGTACCCAGACAGCTTCGCTGAAATTGACTAATGACATCAGATTAGGCATAGATAGGAAGGAGATCACCTTATGACTGCTCTTTGACTTCAACAAAGCCTTTGACACAATATCACCAACAAAACTGCTGAGCAAATCACGACAACTTGAATTCTCGCGATCGGCACTCCTGTGGATCAAGTCATACTTACAAGGTTGCACCCAACTAGTCACTTTCAAGAACAGTAAATCTGATTGGCTCGCAAACAATCTGGGTGTTCCACAGGGTTCAGTTATCGGACCTTTAATCTTTAGTTTGTACGTCAATGACTTGCCCGGTTTACTGAATGGAAAGTCGGTGGATCATCTCTTCTGCGCTGATGAACTCCAAATTTATCTTCAAGTGGAGGGAAGTAGAATCAGGGAGGGAATCGGTCGATTACGAGAAGCAGGGCGTCTAGTTGCTGACTGAGCTACGGGCTCTGGCCTGCGTCTCAACGCTGGTGGAACTAAGGCAATATTTTTCTCTTCTGAGAGGAACATCAAAGATCTGAAAAGAACGGATTTGCTAGGTGTTGAGATACAGAAGGGAATTCTCGTCCCTCTCAGTGATACAGTCGTGAGTCTCGGTGTTGTTTTGGATAGTGAATTGCCGTGGAAACCGCAAATAAATCAAGTGAAGAAGTAAGTCAACAGAGCCCGATACGGTTTGCGGTTCTTTGAGGCATGCGGTACCAGGACTCTACGGATTTGACTAGTCGAGGCGTTAGTCCAATCCCATCTGGACTACTATACGGTCGTACATCTTGACGCCACAGACGAACAACGGCAAAGAATACAAAGACTCAAAAATTCATCAGTGAGATACATATTTGATCTTAGGAGGGAAGAGCACATCACTCTGTTCAGGGAGAGCTTGGATTGGTTGCGTACTGATTCGCGGCGAATGTTCTTTGCAGGCATTATTATGTATAAGATCATGCACATGAGGGAACCTGGTCACCTGTCTGCAATGTTCACCAGGCATCAATCCGAGCGCCCTGTCCGGGGTGATGCACAAGATCAAGAAATCAAAATGGCCAAAATGAGACTGGAGTATAAGAGAAGATCTTTCCGAATCCAATTCGCTCATTTTTGGAACTCCCCTCCTTCGAGCATTGGTCAGATTCAGAAAATTTCATCTTTCGAGCAGGCTCTGAGAGAGTTTATCTCATCGCAACCCTCCTAGACGATTTACGTGGACAAGAAGCAGTATCCTAATCTTTGAAACGCCTGGGCTCTTTTCCCTGATTCTTCATTTCTTTTCACTCTAGTTTGAAATGTCGAGTATATGTGACTTTCTGTCACTAGACTGAACTACTCTGTGATATGTAAATCGGTCCCTAACTTTTGAAACTTTTCAAATTCTTGTTTTGTTTACATTTTTGTGGAACTCATGCGCATTCTGTGAAATCTGACTAGTCACTAATCGTGATAAATGTATGATAGATCCTTGACCAAATAGATGCGACCTTATAATATATGTATTTCCGGCGCCTGACATATGTAATTATATGCAATCGGATATTTTTTGTCTACGGATGAATTAAAGGAATCAATCAATCAATGTCTAAGCAGGTCATATGTGAGATACATCTTTGATCTCAGGAGGGACGAGCACATCAACCCGTTCAGGGAGGGGTTGGGTTGGTTACGTACTGATTCGCGGAGAATGTTCCTCGCAGCACCTTTAATGCATAAAATCATGCATTTTGGAGAACTTGGCGACCTTGCTGCGATGTTCACCAGGTACCAATCTAAATGCCCCTACACAAGGTGAACTAGAAGACCGGGTACTCAAAGTTCTCAACATGAGACTTGAGTATGGGGAAAGATCATTCCAGGTTCAATGTGCTCATCTGTGGAACTCCCTACCTTCGGGCTTCGGGCAGCTGGGAAAAATACCGTTATTAAAACAGGCCCTGGGAAATTTCTCACTGACCCAGTCTCCCCAGGAGATTGATGTGGAGAGGGAACATGATTTCGATCTGTGATGAGAGGGGCTCTCCTTTAGCTTAGTTTTGACATGTGACCTTCCGTCACCTGGTCAGTGATCTACAGGTGTGATATTCCTTTGAGCCCTTGCCCATTTTTATTATCAAATTACAGTAAGTCTCATGAGTTCTTCATGTGTATAGACCCTGACTGGTCGCAAATTGTGATACTCATTGTCCTTGACCAAATCAGTATCCAACTGGCATTGTTACGTGCTAATATATATATATATATATGTATTATCTTCTATGAGTGAAATCATATTTCCAACGAACATATGTAAGCATATGGGTGAATCTCAGAACTCGGTCCACTTTCGTTGAAGAATTCGGGAATTTTCAACATGGCAGGACATACCCGGCAAACTTCTTTTCGGTGAAGTAGAGCTCAAAAAATGATGAAATAGTCGCGTAACTCATTTTGTAGCTCCGCCGTGCATTTGCTGTTTGGTAATCAATAATCCTTTGCATTCAAACAGTGGCCTCGTGTTACAATCATTTGCATGAGAATACTTCCTCGCAGAGATAAGGTAACCTCGGTATCAGAAGAATAAGAAGATGTCATGATCAACATCATACGATGCTTTCCAATGGCATTTGTTACGGGATAAAGATACTCTACACTCACAAAAATGCACGTTCCCGTCGATCCTCAACTTGTGCAGATTGAATTAGACGTGGTTCCATGTGCAACGGGGTCCACATTTCCATGTCCCATACGGAGAAGTCATTTTTATTCGCTTTTATTGCACTGTTACGCCCGGGGCGGAAAACCCTGGAAAAGTAAACTAGTCGTATGTTTTATGGGATGGACTTTCCCAAGCAGAGCTGCTACCACTCTGTCTTAATTTTCCGGGGACAGAGACTCGTTGCAGTGGAAACTTGGGTGGCAGAGGCGTGAATCGATTGCGGGTTATTCCCGTACAGGAATGAGGCCGGACTGGTAAAATACGCGAGCAGATTTGTTTGACTATGGGATCTGCTAAAGGTCTGGTTCACGGAAGCACAAATTCATAACACTGGGGCTTGAAATTTTAAGTACCGAAGCTTTATTAACTTGAATGGCGTGTTCGAATTATATGTAGCTGTGTTGAGGCGGCGAGGATCTGTCTCGAAGCCAAAATGCGTGTGAATGGGAGGAGGAGAGAGAAACGGAATCAGCGAAACGAGAACTATTAACGCCTGCTATGTTAGGTATATGAATCTTTACCTGGCGTGGCGGGCCTTTCGCTTAGCTTGTGAATAACCGGTGGCGCTCGAATATGCACGCTGTGGGCTAGATCGGTACAGGCGGAGAATGAGTATATCGCTGTTTCTCGTGTCGTTCGCTCTTCTTTACTATCTGGTTCCGCGATTCGGGCACTTTATTCGAGATTGACGTGAGCTGGAGACTTTACTGACACTGGTGGTAGGACTTAATACTTTTGGCTGAACTTTGCGAACCGAATTGCGGATTCGTCGGAAAATGGGTTTTTTCCTGATTGTAAGAGGTATACTAAGAGATTTGGCCCCCTGATCGAGCGAGCCACTGAACGACTGACTTCTGACTGAACTTGAACTGTACTGAGCTGGCCCCCTTGAAGTTAGGGTGCTTATATACTTTATGCGTCTTAGAAGCTACACACCTTGGGTGGCTGGAAAGACGCACTCTCAATTGTTTGGAAAAAGTTCTTTCTTCGTAGTTGCTTGTAAAAATGTTTTAAGACGGGTATCCGCGAAACTTATTGAAGTGTTTGATTCTTTCTCTCATACCGCCATTCGCGGTTGCGGCGTCAACCTTTGCTCGTTGTCTATTCATTTTGACACCTTTTATGAGCGATGCAAAAAGTCGGGATTATGTGTCTGCTTAGTCGGGAGAAAGGAGTTGAAATGAGTAATACGTGCTTCGTTACTTCACTAACAAAATTGCCGTCTTCAAACCTTACGGCGGACCCTCTTCTCAATATCCTCAAGTGATCACTACCTCGATCGTTTCTCATCATTCTACGGATATTATTCTATAGAAGCAAAAAGCTTTTGCTTTGTAACCTCACACCCTCCCCTTCTTGGTTTTCGAGACGTCCTCGTCGCGATTGTGAGTGTGCATATGTGTGTGTCGTTTTTCTCAGATTACATGATTACACATATTATTCTTACGATCTACATTACATGATGATGTTGCCGACATCGTGTTCGTTTCAGAGAGAGTGTGTTAGTAGGAGTCCAGGTGAGCTTCCGTAATTCAATCGAGCTTTTTGCAAGGGAGGTTTTCTTCTCTCGGAATGGTGAGTTCTGTATGAGGTTAGATGGTGTGGATGGGGACCGGTTATCTGCTGCTAGGTAAGAGAGGTAGTCTGCCATTTTTCCTTAGGTCTCATTGATCTCTGGAAGGGACGTAATCTATTTTGGTCTCATTTTTATGCCAAAATACATTTGGTATGTCATGAGATTTCTTCATCTCAAAAGGGACGTAATCTATTTTGGTCTTATTTTTATGCCAAAATACATTTGTTATGTCATGAGATTTCTTCATCTCAGACGGGACGTAATCTATTTTGGTCTTATTTTTATGCCAAAATACATTTGTTATGTCATGAGATTTCTTCATCTCAAAAGGGACGTAATCTATTTTGGTCTTATTTTCATGCCAAAATACATTTGTTATGTCATGAGATTTCTTTATGGTGGGCTATTCTCTGTATTTGGTGGGGAGAGGAAAAGAAAAAAAAAATTTTTTTTTTGGGTTGGTATGCTATGGTATTGTATGGCGGAAGAAAGGAATTGGTACAAAGGTCGAATGAATTCGATTGAGGGTGGCTCGATCCTGGCTTACTGGTTTCGGATAAAATGATGTTAGTGCTACAGCGAAGAGATTAGATACTGAAAGGGGTATACTTTCTGTTGAAAGGAGGAAGAAAGATTTTACGCGTTTTGCTCTGAAGCGGGATGGCTACTAGCGTGTTAAGATACATGGTGGGGTCTTGTAGTGAGCCAAAAGAGTGAACGAGTCGACTTTGAATATTATTGGTGTAATTTCTCTGACTAGGTTTGTGCTCGTACAAGTGCTTCTAAACGGTGGTTCCCGGTAGTGGCTTGTAGGCATTGGGTTAGTGTCTGATCTGATGCATTTTGAAATGATGCATGGAATATACTGGTTGTTAGGGGGGTTATTGAATGATATATGTGGTCGGGTCTTAAAGGTCTTGGATGCCCATGTCTAGGTTTGTAGAGTATTCCTCCTGTGATAGCTTTTACGGCGCCCTCTTTCGTCACGTAGGTGAATATGCCCAGACGGTGGGTCATTTGGGGGTCTTCGTGCCTAATGTATTTGATGTATACAGACTCGATGGCTCCGTATGTTAGGAAGTGGTCGACTGCATCCAGAATCGGGTCGTCCAGTTCTATGATTGCTGTTACTATTCTGCCGTGTTCTTGCTCGTTGTGCTGGTTGGTGTCGGCCATACTGGTTGGCTTAACTTCCGGGTGATTATTGCCTGGGCTGGGATTGTTATCCGCGTCATGGTTTGTCGTGCTGTTGCGGCCACCTATTGAGGGTCCGGGCTGTTCCTCGTCGCGTTCTGGGTCTTCAATTCTCATTAGCGGAATGGGAGGGGGTACTAGATCTTGTGCGGACCCCACATCGAGGTCTCCGTCTGGGTCGCACGGGTCATCCTGGGCGGCCATATTTTCTGGCGCTTGGAGGTAGGCGTTTTCCCTTCGTGGGCTGGGTAACGATTCGGCATGTGCTCCGTTTGCTGTTGTACATGGTGTTTGTTTCCGGCGGTTGTTCCCTGGTTTCCTTGGTGCATTCTTTTTTAGTTTTGCTCCTTGATTGTTGTCTAAAAATAGTTCCAATTTTTGCCGTTCATCCAGGCAGTGGTACGTGACGTGAATGTGGCTAATTGTCGAGTGCGCTTCTGGTTTTATGGTGAGGGTGGCTATTGTTCCGAACTTTCCCAGTGTTTTCATAATGGAATCCATTGAGTGAGGTGTCTCTGTCCGCATGATCAGTCGGCGGACATTATTTCTTGATACCCACCATCTTTTTACTTGTTGGCTAAATTTGGTGTCTGCTCTGGTGAATTTCTCCATCTTAAGACCGTCGGTTGCTTCCTTTGAATATGCACTGGAATAAGCAAAACATGGATGTAATTTATCTAATTGAATCTGGGTTCTTCGGGGGACCACAAGCGGGAATCAAATCGAGGAGGGTGGCGTTGCTGGGGACCTTTGCTGCATAGTATTTTGGGTTGGACCATTCTAATGCTATTGGGAATCTGGAAGTTAGGACTTAGTACTGTGTGGTGTTTCCGTATTAGCTCATTTCCTCGATTATTGTCGCTAATCTTGTCATTGGTGGGCCCAGCCTGCCTCGTGACGTATGTTGGTTTTGTCGTGGATATTGTTTAACGCACGTTTTCGTATGTCGATGGTAGACCTCGGCGTCGATCCATCTGCCGCAGTTCTCATGAATTTTGCAATAAGGTAGGTAACTTTTTGGTGGTGACTGCACGGAAGCCTTCACGGCGTAATATTCTAGGCGGCTGTTTGCTATGGCCGCTTCCAAGTGTTCCCTCTGGAAGTACCTTACTCTGCCATAGGCGGGTTTGTTGTCTCGGTTTATTATTTCGTGGTATAGCAGAGGTCCAAATTGGGCGAAGTGTTGGAAGAATTCTTCTTCGCGGGAATAAACGGGGTCTTTGGCTGGTAGTATGCAAAACAACATGGTGTCGTCTTTGGGTGTTCCGTCGGGTTGAGCGTTTGTGGTTGAGGGTGCTGTCGTTGTTGTCACCGTCGGTGTAGTTGCGGTAGCTGCTAGGTTTGTTTTTGGTTTGGTGATCCTTTTTACCACTGTCGAGGTCGGGGGGGGGGCCTTGTCTTCCTAGGGTTTCTGATTATGTTGATGTCCCAGCCGTTCTTCTCGGTTTGGGCTTTTATTTCCTTGATGGTGTTCAGATCTAGGTCGTTTAGCAATCGTTTAAAGCTGGCGTGGGATGTAAGTTCGTAGTGTTCACTCATCCTTTGACCTGGAACAGAGGCATTCTTTTATCTCATTGGTTTAAACAAGTTTCGATTTCTCTTCTTGCATTTAAAATGAATTCTGCCCATTTGATCTCGGGTAGGCTGGAGATATTCAGTATGTCATCTTCTTGGTTGGAAGCGTTTTGATTCTCGTCTGGTTGCATCGCCATGTCCTCGCTGTTATTTTTAGATTCCCAACGTCTCTGTGGGTATTGCTTTTTGCATGTTTTTTCATGGAGATGGTACACGTGGGTTTCTATTTTCCTTTCGCAATTTCGGTGGAACTTTTGGTGTTTTTGGTAGTTGCGGGGTAGTCGACGTATTGGCGCTTCTCTGGCTCTATACCGTAGGTCGCAATTGTTGAGTGCGTTCTGGGCGTCCTTTTGGTACAAAAAACGGATGAAACCATGTGACACTGCGCCCTGTTTGTTGGTTACCACTTCATGGTATTCGATTGGTCCAAATTGTGAGAAGTGTCGGAGAAAGTTGTCCTCGCGTAGGTATTCTGCGTCTCCCCAAGGCAGCTGGCAAAATAGCCTGTGGGGGTCCATTGATATTGGTTTAGAGACGGCGTGTACCTCTGATCTGATCTTGTGAGTCGTCGGTTCCTGAGAGGGGGTGGATGTGGTCGTGGTTCCTTCGCTTCGAATAGTTGCTTCCCAATGGTTGGGTAGCCGTTCCACGTGTAGTGTCTTTAGAGTTGCGCATTCGATTCGTTCCAATAGCCGTCTTAGTTCGTCTCGGGTCTGGACCTTGAAATGCTGTTCCATCTTGGATCTGAAACATGAAGATGTTCAATCGGGACCTAGCATTCGGCGAACGATGTTTCGATCCTGGTTCCAATGGGTCCGGCGGGGGTGTTGTTGGTTTGCTGGTAGGTTGAGTGTCTGCGTCGTGACACATTTTCTGGTAGTTCTAAAGTTTCAATTTCGCATTTCTTTTCACATAGAACCACTTTCGAGGGGTGTGAGGTACAGGTGTGTTGAGGGTCCGGTTGACCACGGATCGTTCTGTACAAGTAGCAGAAAGTGAGTATTAAGAGGATCAATAGTATTATTTGGAATGCATAGTTGCCACCAGTTAGCCAATCGGTTCGCGTTCTGAGCCGTTCGTGCTGATTCAATATGTTCATTTCGGAGGCCAAATCCGTTAAGGATCTCTCGTTGGGTTCCCAATCGTTTATTGTAGGCAGCACCATTTCTGGCTTTCTATTCCATGATATGCGGAGTTGGGGATGTATTCTGCTAATGTCGAGTGATGTTTCGGGGTCGTAGATATATCTCACGTTGCTGTTTTTCTTGACTTCTGATTGCACGGTCAATTCTCGGGTTTTTAGTTTACATCCGTCGCTGATTTTGATGAGTCCGGGACCGTTGATTTGGACTGCTTGGTCAGGGCGGTTCTCGCAGATGACATTGCCGTGGGTGAGTTGGGACACTGAGAACAGCCAGGCTCTTTCTGACTTTAGCAGAGTCCAATGGTTGTAATTACCTTCTATGATATTGAGTTTGCATGAACTCAGGTTGTGGCTGCTTCCTAGTAATAATGCCAACTCGCAGTCGGTACTGGTGACTACTTCGCGTAAAGGTTTCGTTGCTTCGCACATGTAGCCATAATGTAGGCTCTTGCAGGTCCGGAGGTTCTCTTCGTCGAATTTGAAAAAGTATTGTTCACCCTCGTCTATTAGGAGATACTCGTTCGTGGGCCTAATGAGAGCGGCTTTGCCTTTGTTGTCCCCTTCTTGCGGTGCCGGTGTTGGGTGCATTCTGTACATCTGGTAATGTGTGCGGCTGATTAAAGGTATGTAGACAGATACGAATACTCTTTCGTCGTGATGCACGGCGTCCAGCTTGGGAATCTTTAACAGTTCTTCTGCTCTCATGTGTTCGAATGGTAGCGGGAACTTATAATCTTTGGCGTGGCTGCTAAGGTCTTGATTGATTGTCAAGAGCATACCTGAGGTTAAGATGTTGGGGTGTAATTTCCCTTCCTTTAACCATTGCAGTATATTAAGAATTTGTCGCTTGTTTTGATCATATGGTTGAAAGTTCTTTCCGTCTCTTTGACCAGAGCGAGTATTTCAAACAAGTACGCGGTGTCAACGTAGTTGAGTTGCTTTAGTTCATTACGGATGTTATTCAGCATTTCATGCTGCAGTCTGGTTACGTTGTATAATTCTTTCAGGGCTCCCGTGATGATGTGTTGGCTCTGGTTGTGGATTCTAATGATGTCTTTCTGGTCCGAAAAGAGGCTGTTCAGGTTCCTGTCGATGTCTTCTGCGTCGTCAGCAGTCATGAGGCCAAACAAACTTTTGCTCACGGTGCCTATGATCCCTAGCGGTACCATTTTTGTGATGCTCTTTGGTGTGCGAATCTTGTCTGGGGGAAGTTGTACTAGAGTTGCCGCTGCTTGCCGTATTTTCGTGTGGATTCTTTTCAGTTTGTTTCCTTGGTGTTGGAAATTTACCGGGTCTACTATTGCGGCGCAACCCCTGGTCAAGTTATGGCATTGGTCATCGCACTCGCCGTCAGGTCTCCTCATTGGGTGTAGACACATATTACTGATGTGCTGAACCGTGATGTTCGGCGTATGCATTTGTATGAATTCCTCGATGTTTAGAGTGACTATGATTTGCCAAGTTGCTTTTCCAAGGAAGACTCGTCCAGTGTGCTCGAAGTATAGTCCCGAGCTGCGGTTGAACTGGATGAGCTCTTTGACGGGTTGACTCGTAGCTATCGTCCATGCCGCGTAAAGCAACATGGCTCCGAAGCCTCGGGTTTTCTCCATTTTGTCGGGGTATCTTGTCTGGAAATTTTCAAGAAAAAGGTGTCCTTAGTAGTCGGTGTCGTTTTCGGGAACTGCCTTTAATTTATCAAGGTGTTTCCTAATTAATTTTCCGTCTGGTAATTTTAGAACGGCGTTTTTTCGGCCTATTATTTCTACGACCTCGAGGGGCTGGTTATAAAAGTTGTCGAATTTGTGGGTGCGGGGTTCTTTTAAAATACAAGCGAATTGTCCCGCGCGGACTCCGCTCGGTTTAACCTTTTTGTCATATCTTTCTTTACTTTTGTATCCATTATCATGCACAAGATCACGCATATGGGAGAACCTGGTTATCTGGCTGCAATGTTTACCAGGTACCAGCCCGATCGCCCTTCTCGGGGTAATGCCGAAGAGCAAGAACTCCAAGTTCCCACGATGAGACTCGAATATGGCCGAAGATCGTTCCAAGTTCAACGTGCTCGCCTGTGGAACTTTCTTCCCTCGGGTCTACGGCAGGTTCGGGAAATTCTATTGTTCAAGAAGGCAATCAAATAATATTGTTCGAACAACCTTCACAGAGGATTTATGAGAGCGGGATAGAACATTTCAATCTCTAAGTGACCTGGGCTTTTTCTTATCTGTTCTTATATCCCTTTCTCCTCTTCTCTTTTTTCATCGCTTGCTCTCGACTGGAAAGGATTAACCTCCATACGTGGATCTGCGTCATGAGACTGATATGAGGAAATCCCAGGAACTTTTTTGACTTTCGGCCCCTAGAAATGAAAATACTAAAAAACGCTGTGTCCATCTCTGAAATTTTTTATGCAACTTCTTTGAGGGCTCCAAAAACGAAACTTTTCATGTGAATCATCTGAAGGGATTTCTCTAAACGACTTACAGAACAAAGTCCTGTTCCACATTTTTGGAACGATTTAAAAATTTGGTCCAAAATT
The DNA here is from genome assembly GCA_029851415.1 of Eretmocerus hayati. Classification (NCBI taxonomy): domain Eukaryota; kingdom Metazoa; phylum Arthropoda; class Insecta; order Hymenoptera; family Aphelinidae; genus Eretmocerus; species Eretmocerus hayati. Next base: position 50,814,296 of record CM056744.1, read on the forward strand.
TTTCGTCGGGGGTTGGCTAGCCGGGGAACTCTTATAGAATACTCGAATCGATGTCAAAGATTCTCAACTTTTGGAGTTCATGATTTGGATCGCACAATTGTAATGATGGAGGCTTGTGACCTATCGAAAGGTGGCAAAAATACACCAAATATTGAAGAGTCTCGATCCTACCAGATCCCATCATCCACTAGAATACAAGATGTGAATCAAGAGGCACGGTAGCGCCTCGCTGGCGAGTATGAGCAGACGAAAAATCGAGCGAGGCGCTGTGCCTATCTATACTTTGAATTGGGGTTTTTTAACCTCACACTTTTTTTCTACTTGGATTATTAACCTCTTAACGTTGCTCATAGAGCTCTGCAATGCTTTAGCAAAGCCTTTCTAAAGCGATTCAGAGTTCTGTACAATTATTTTCTCAATCCGAGCACTGGACACGTTTTATTCAGCACCGCAAAATTCATGCCTTCGTTTTACATCTCAGTTCGATTTCTTCAGCCCCGTGCTTCGACTCGAGAAATATCGAAACGTCTCTACTACACATGTGTTGGGTATATAAGATGGTCGCGAGGAAGAGAGAGAGATGCAGAAAGAGAGAGAGAGAGAGAGAGATAGAAGCGCGTGCGCAAGATCTTCCTGTCCGGTTGACGGCGGTGTGCAATGAGGCTGTCTGCTGCGTACCGGGCAACGCGGGTACCGAACAGCTGGTTTGTTATCGCGGATAAATGGATTTTCGAATTATCTGAATTCTCGATTCTATAATTATTGCATCAGATGTGGATACTCGGAACTAGCCACGACTAGTGGTGACGTAAAGATCAAAGCGCCATACGAGAAGGACAGGGAGGAGAGATTCGTCTGCTTCGTTGTGTTTTGTGTGTTCGTCGCGGCTCCGCAATCTCTTGCCTGCAGCTGCATGGCTCTCCAAGTTGAACTGAACAAAATATACACTGATAGTAGTGTATTTTTTATGGAAAGAATGACGGAGCCGTGTGTAACAAATTATCAAGTGCGGTGGGGGCAAGCGCTTGGAAAATTTGTGGTTACCCTTGGATTTTTATAACCAAGGAGTGAGATACCCCCCCCCTGATTCACTTTTTTTTCAAAAGTAAAACTAGGCGAGTATGAGGTTTAGAAAAGAACCATTCATCTCCAGTACATCAAAACTTCAAATTTTATACGACATGGTTTAAACTCTTGGAAGGAATAAGATCTAAAAAAAACCATGTCGAGTATTTTTTGAGCCGATTTGTCACGATCAACATATCATCACTGATAGAGACTAGAGCCACTTTCCTCCAATCAAATCTTTCTTTCAATCCATCCTAATGGTGGTGGTTTGACAATTTCTTACTAGCTAATTGTCGCTGAAATGACCCGAAGTTTAGGCGAGCAAAAGAAATACAGGGGAATATCGAAATAGAGAGAATATAACTGAGTTTAATTTGGTGTTCATGATGATTCACTAAAATCTCATATCATACTCAGTTATATTTTCTCTATTTCGATATTCCCCTATACTTATTCCTTTTGCTCACCTCAACTTCGGGTCATTTCAGCGACAATTAGCTAGTAAGAAATTGTCAAACCACCACCATGAGGATGAATTAAGAGAAAGATTTGATTGGAGGAAAGTGGCTCTAGTCTCTATCAGTGATGATATGTTGATCGTGACAAATCGGCTCAAAAAATACTCGACATGGTTTTTTTTAGATCTCATTCCTTCCAAGAGTTTAAACCATGTCGTATAAAATTTGAAGTTTTGATGTACTGGAGATGAATGGTTCTTTTCTAAACCTCATACTAACCTAGTTTTACTTTTGAAAAAAAAGTGAATCAGGGGGGGGGTATACTGAATACGATCTTAGTCATTCTTATATGAATCCGGAGTGTCTTTCAACTTTTTGGTAGATTTCATGGAACGTTTCATGACGACTTCGTCCATATACAATTTCCAATTGTCCCCATCCAAACAGATGGTGACCTCAGACGCGCTAGAGTCTCAGCGTAGCGAAGTGGATATGGTTTTCTGATACTATTATCTACCATTTCTTGGTATTTTGGAGTGCATCTGTTGGTTACAGCAACTGTACACCGCCGAGAATGGCGTAAATATACCACGAGTAACACAAATTTCATTCCGGGTGAACGCAGTTCCTTGATTTCCCCGTTGATGTACAAGGGCCTGCAATGAGTTGATTTCTACGTTCTTGCCCAAGTCACGCAATGAGTTTATTGGCGAGTCCTTCTAGAATACGCTGAAAAGTGTATGAGCTTAAGGGGATGTCGGAGTCTCACGCGGAACGAGAAAACACTTTACGCAATCATTTTTACACCGATTGAGATGAGGGTGGTCGCAAAAGATTCGGAATCACTTCAGAAATCGGTCTCTGGTGCGAATGATGAGAACGATCGTCTCCATCTGTCATAAGAATCGATCTAAGGTGCAAAGTCAGAGAATCATACTCGCAATATCGCGCATTTCCTGGTTCACTCCAAGAGCGAGGGAGACTTTTATTTCCATAGGTTGTACCAGAGGCCGATTCTTGAAGAAATTCCGAATCATTCGCGACCACCATCGTCTTAATTGATGTAGAAACCATTGCGTAAAGTGTTTTTTCGTTAATGCCGTGAGACTCCGACATCCCCTTAAGAACAGGAGTAATGATTTTTCATCGAAATGGAGTGACAGACCGTCCAATGCGTGTCACGGCTGAGTACAATGATGTACATCTTCCTGGAAGGGAAAAAACTATAATTTTGGATCATAAGTAATATGCCTGCAAAGTTACAGAACCTTCTGTAGTACGCAAGAACCACGAGAGTTCAACGAATTTTGAGAGTTGGGTTGAGTGAAACGTCATTTTGTCCATTTTCGGGTATTTTCTCGCACTTGAGCGGCTCTAGTATCTATCTACATCCACCAATCCACTTCAAAGGGACCAGGCGGTTGAGCATGGTAAACTGGACCTTGTCAGGTATGGCCCCGAAAGTATTTTTCCCCACTTTCTAACCCCAAATTATGACAAAAGCAAAGGTTTGTAGGTCCCAAAGTGACCCCTGTTTCCTACGGCACCCTAAGAATCCTCTAAAAAAACCTCGAAATCGATGTTCCTTCTATCAAATCGCATTCTGATGCATTTCAACAAATCAATCTGAAATTTTCTTGACATATTCTTGAAACTTCACCAAACGGAAGAGAGATATTTGCATACTGACGACTTTGGATTCAGGCCCCGAAAAAAATTCTTGAATATTGAAAAACGATTTTTCTCATAGAGGTTGGGGATTAGCGCGGAATTTGAACATTTCACTGTGTTTATCAGGTAATTTCACATCGAAAACTGCTTTGAAACATATAACTTTAGGTGGTGAAAAGTGGTCAAAAAGGCCAATAAACGTTTTTAAAGCAAATTCTGATTCAGTAATTTGCATCTTCTGCGCATGCGCGTCCTTCTACGTCTCTGAACGTATTCTCAATCAATAGCTGATGCGATTCCCTTTAAAATGACCCCTTGAGGAGGTCGATTTGATGCAGTAAAACCTGAGATCTAGCTGGTCCAGAAAATGAAGGAATCCAAGGTATCGAATCCGTGAAGCCGTGGCTCCTTCAATGGGCCCGAAAAGTGCGAATTTTGAGTTGGACTGTTTCAAAGATGTGAACATGTGTTTTCGATGTATTTTTTGACGTAGAAACCAAATCCGTGGTCAGTTTTGTTCCAAACCTTCAAGGTTTTTGATGATTCTCAAAACACCGAGCGGAAGGTGTACGGCAATTTCCAGCCTTTTTCTACACATTTGAGATGTATGTTGGGTATAGGCAAAGATTTGGACTTGCCACGTAGAAGATGCAAGTATGTTTTCCTCCGTATTCTGAGCAGCTAGAGATGATGCCGATGGTTTCGAGGCTTGGGAATGAGTTGGGAGTTAGATTTGGACTGATGGAGCTATATTTTGTTTTATGATCTTATCAGAGAGAACTGCATCATGCACCTCATATATCTCTCTCTCTCGAGTCATTCCTGTGCCTCAAAACTGTCGCTATCGTCTTCAGCTGGTCAGAATACAAAGGAAAATATACTTGCATTTTCTACGCGGCAAGTCCAAATCTTTGCCTATACCCAACATACATCTCAAATGTGTAGAAAAAGGCTGGAAATCGCCGTACACCTTCCGGTCGGTTTTTTGAGAATCATCAAAAAACCTTGAAGGTTTGGAACAAAACTGACCACGGATTCGGTTTCTACGTCAAACAATACATCGAAAACACATGTTCACATCTTTGAAACAGTCCAACTCAAAATTCGCACTTTTCGGGCCCACTGAAGGAGCCACGGCTATACGGATTTGATACCTTGGATTTCTTCATTTTTTGGACTAGCTAGATCTCAGGTTTCACTGCATCAAATCGACCTCTTCAAGGGGTCATTTTAAAGGGAATCGCATCAGCTATTGATTGAGAATACGTTCAGAGACGGAGAAGGACGCGCATGCGCAGAAGATGCAAATTACTGAATTAGAATTTGCTTTAAAAACGTTCATTGGCTTTTTTGACCACTTTTCACCACCTAAAGTTATATGTTTCAAAGCAGTTTCCGATGTAAAATTACCTGACAAACACGGTGAAATGTTCAAATTCCGTGCTTATTTCCAACCTCTATGCGAAAAATCGTTTTTCAATATTTAAGAATTTTTTTCGGAGCCTAAATCCAAAGTTGTCAGTATGCGAATATCTTTCTTCCATTTGGTGAAGTTTCAAAAATATGTCGAGAAAATTCCAGATCGATTCGTTGAAACGCATCAGAATGCGATTTGATAGAAGGAACATCGATTTCGAGGGTTTTTTAGAGGATTCTCAGGGTGCCGTAGGAAACAGGGGTCACTTTGGGACCTACAAACCTTTGTTTTCGTCATCATTTGCGATTAGAAAGTGGGGAAAAAACTTTCGGGACCATACCTGACAAGGTCCATTTTACCATGCTTAACTGCCTAGTCCCTTTGATGATACATTGATTAGATAATCTCCATACCCTCGTAATTGTGGTGATCTGATTATTGTTAATACATAGAGTACTGATTTGAAAAAAGAAGTTGATTCAGATATTCAAGTTCTCCCGGATAATTCTATCCTGCCAATCCTTCTTGTCTCTTCCAAAAAAAATGTTGAATAAGTCGACTTCGAATGAATCAAGTGCATCAGGTAAGTATGAGAAAGGAGGTAGAGAATTGAGGGGAGAGGAAGCTTGATGCAAGGATGGGTTTTGATAACGAGTCTTGCGTGGAAGTGGTACAAGAAGGTGGTTCGTCGCGTTCCTTGTGGATATTCTGATGTTTGGATTGTCATTGAGGAGAGTAAAATTACGGGCAAGATTGATAGGCTCGCGAGTGGCAATGATCTTGAAGGCAAGAGGACCGATGAAGACTTCTCTACGACGTTTGACGGTAAGAGGAGGGGCTGTTAGACAATTCACGTCCTCGCACAAGCCTACAATCAAAGTTTGACTCTTGCCGCGACTACGCGTGCACGCCGCGGAAGATGAAGCTGCTTAACAGTTGAAGAAAAGTGTGAGACCGATAAAGATACGCGGTCTCGATGCAGCTTGCAGTCATCCTGTTCTCCCCGTGGGTACGACGCACGCCTGCTCAAACCAATCATCAAAAGGGGCAGGAATGGACTGCGATAATTCACCCACCAAGTTGATCAACGAGGAGTCTACATCAGGAGCAAGTGCGTAATAAATCAAATACCTATATGTGGTTAGCCATAGTGAGCCTAATAAGAACTCTCACTTCTAATACCCCGTATCGCAAGTGTTTGAATATCTTAGGAATTCTCTATAGAATTTGAACAAATGATCAAAATAATGAAGGGAAGAACAGAGCTTCCTAACTTCATCCGGTTTCAACAGTCTCAGAACATGATGAATACATGCTCTGACAATTTTGTGCGATTCTAAGGGAGCAAGGATGTGGAGAATGGAAATCTCTAGGAATTTTGCGCGACTCCGGGAGGACAGAAATATAGAAAAAATGTCGTTTCTCCATGAATCCTCTCAAAAATTCCCGAAGAATTCTCACTCTGCGGTATATTGTGATCTGATTCTCGTAACCGCATAGTCACGCGAGTTCTTGCATCTTTCCGATGTCATTTTGTCGTTCACTCCGGGACCAAACTTGCACGACAAAGATGAACGTCCAATTTGGCCACGAATAGAGAATGGAAGTCACTTAATCACACGCACTCTTCCAACAGCTCGTATTCTTACTTGGCCTGCTGCTACGAGCACAACTGCATGCCGAAACATATCATAAGACTCAGTAACTGTATAAATATGAGATGGCACTTAATTGTGGGTACTTTGGCGCCATTCCGCAGTCTTTGCTGGACCCTTCATGCGAGCAGACGTGCGCGTTGAAGAAAATCATACAACTCGTCAGTCAGTGGAGGAAGTGAACTGTTAGAGAATGCACGTTCCCGCACAGACCTACAGTCGGAGTTCGACTCTCCCCATGACTACACGTGCACGCCGCGGGCAATAGAGCTCCTGAACAGTTGAAGAAAAGTGGGGGACCGATAGTGATATGCGGTCTCGATGCAGCTCGCAGTCATCCTTTAGTTTCCCTGGTGAAAACAAACGCCTGCTCGAACCAGTCATCAGGAGAGGCAGGAATGGTCTGCGATAGATCATCCACCGCGTTGATTAACGAGGAGTCTATATCAGGAGCAACTGAGTGATCTATCATTGATCACGAAGGCGTCACATTCAAGTTTCAAGTATCTGGTGATATAATCAGGGGAACTCGTCAGCGAGGGTGGACAGGTCTATGCCTACGGGAAGACGGAAATCGTTCGTCATCGTATGCTCAAAATTTGAGTCTGACGCATCTGGGCTGATCAGAATTACCTGGACTATTCCCAAGTAGTTAAATGAAGGGAGACAGAATAGTGTAAGAAGAATCCAGACTTGCTAGATGGCCTCACCAAGTAACAAACTCAAACGCGATTTGGCGTATTCCACCATATTTGGTATGGTGTATTTAGAGTTGTTTCACGATTCAGAGTTGAATGCCGGCGAGGAAAATAGTCTAGAAAATGTTAGCAGCTATTTTCCATTCCTGCCTCGGAGCTTTCGATGGACATAATATGTGAAATAGTATCCAAAGTGTTCTTCCACGTCCCACAAGTCCAAAAAGACACTCACATGTCATGATCTTGGGGGTCGCTGTATGGTCCGAAGGTGATTTTCGTCGGGAAGATATTCTAGAAATTTCAGGAGTGGTGCCTATAGGTTTCCCCGAATCCCGCGAGTCTCCAATGACACCTGGATTCCATGATATTGGGGGTCGTTCTACGAGTTTCGAGTGTTTTCCGGTGGAAAAGGATCATGAAACATTCCAGCGGCGATTCTATGGTACCTTCTAGAGAGCGTGCGATAGTTTCATTGCGTGAGATGGTGTTTGTAGTATTTTCAGAAGCTTGCAAGTCTCAAAAGACAGCTAGATTCCATGATTTCGGGAGTCGTTCTACGATTTTCGAGTGTTTTCCGGTGGCAAAGGATCATCAAACATTCCAGCGTGAATTTTATAAATTTGGCCTCGAAGCGTTCATTGAGTTACCCAAATGGAGGAGTGTCTGTAGTGTTTTTCAGATCCTGCGAGTTTCAAAAGACACCTGGATTCGATGATTTTTATGGTCGTTTCCTCATTTTCGATCGTTTCTCCCTCAAAGGGGTCCAGAAAGCATGTATATCAACATAGGTTCGAGTTTCAACATTTCTGAGCACATTCAACCCATCACAAACGATTAAATGGTTCAGGAAAGTCTTGAAGGGTAGTATACACATCCCAAGGACCATATAGATCAGATTCGATGATGTCAAGCTGCCAAATACAGGCCAGTTGCCCAAAGAATTAGTGTATACTCGTATCGAATTCAGTGCAACTTTCAGTGCCTTCTCCACACTTCAGGATGGTTTTAATCAAAATTGTTGCAGTGCCACGTGGTGGAGGGTTGAAAAACAAAGAGAATCTCTTTAGGATCAAGTCAATCGGTCAAAAATTCGCGTGGATGCAATTTATGGACCAGAATCGATGTTTCACCCCACTGTGCTCCGGACCCCAAACCTACACCCACACTTTACCTTACATAAAACATACTCACGCCCACACAAGCACTACACAGACATGTCAACACAATACAGAACACGGACCACACCAATACCACATCCTTACTTGAACCCGGGGTCGGCCAGTTTGCAACGTGGAACGTTGCAGCACGTTCCGTCTCGCCCCACAGAAGCACTCGTTGTCACCTTGGGCCAGGTAGATCGAGGTCTGATTTTTGTGTGTTCTACTTTTTTTGTTGAGGTGCCCGAGGTTACGAGGAGAAGACGACGACGGCGTTCAAACGGGCTAATGGCTCCCAACACCAGCGTGGTGGCAGCAACTTCCAGCCCATCAAGCCGGGCGGCATAGCGCTTATGCGGGCTAGAGGAAGCCGCGCCGCGCGTCGCCGGCCGGCCATCTTCGGATGGCTGCCGCCCTAGACAGACCTCCCTGTATATCGGTACCCTAACATTCGCCACGTGTGTACCAGGAGTCGACCCAGTGAGGGTCTAGTGATCGCGCCACGTGTGTGGTACAATTTTTGTTAGTGAAGCAGTGTGAGTGACTAGACTCATGCCAGCATCTGCTGACACGCGACCCCTCACACTACCACATCTCGCCCAGGGCACCCAGACCTTGGAGGGTGACCCGGCCTGGGCTAGAGAGAGAGAGAGAGAGAGAGAGAGAGAGAGAGAGAGACCCGTAGGGGGCTTTGGGTGTGACCTTAGGGTTGCACTTGGAGCTTGAGGGAGCGACGCCCCTCCGGACCCGAGTCCTACACTTACACCATCACACACACTACACCATACATGCACCATACTCACGCCTGCCCAAGCACTACACAAACATACCAACATCATACAGGACACGCATGACACAGAACACCACACCCGTGCTGGTCTGGTCCGGGGTCGGCCAGCATGCGATTCCAGGCCCTGGAAAAAGAAGAAAGAAGAAGATGTCCAGCATTGACGGCAAGAATTCCCCAAGTAAAGCGGGGCCCCATTCGGATCTTGGGGGGGGGGGGCCCCAACGATGCAAAGCGCGCTACCAGTGGCACACTTGGCTGGTGGACTCACGCGTAAAGCTACAAGCGATGGAAATACGCCTCTGGCGAAGATAGTCGGAGGAAAGGACCAACACCAGAAAGGAGTAGACCTCACCCCGAACAGCAGGAAGAGAAAGGGTCTGGGTGAGGAAGTAGATAAGCGAACGCTGAAGCAATCGAAGCTCACATTCTTGAGCCAAAAAGAGAAGAACGCGAAGGTTGCTGCAGAAGCGCAAGCGGCGGCAGACAAGCTTATGAAGATCAACCCCGCGATCAAGATCCAGCTTACGCAAGACAAGAACAAGGGAGACGATACCGCCAATTCCAGCTCGGATTCAGGGGACTCTAATACCACCACGGAGTCCCAGAAGTCAGAAGACACCCTGACATCCAAGGACTGTGACCGCGGACTCGAAAAAGGTCAAAAAACACCGGAGGATATGGACATCGATCGGTTCCCCACACCTGAGAAGGCCAGTCGACAAAGAAGTGGAGACAAGGCCCCCGATCTAATGGAAGGATGGAGGGACTTGAAAATGTGCCGAGAACAGATGGAGGAGAAGACTCATCTTCTCCTCGACCACCTGAACTTGGTCATAGGGATATCCGAGTCTGCCTCCAACATCCCAGAAGGAACTCAGGGCGACATGGAAGAGCTCAGGAAGATTGGCCACGCTCTCGAAGGCCTACTTGCGGCAGACAAAGGGAAGAGAGCGGCTTTCGAGACCACACTTCTCGAAGCGGAGAAGACCCTAAAAATGAAGAGGAGTGCGCAGCCCTCTGGGCCAGCCGCGTCGGGAAGCGGCACACAGGGAAGGGGGGCGAATAAACCGGAATCGCGACAAGGGAAACAGCACGATACGAAGAGGACGCGACGCGGACATCCATCGGGAGCCCTCGAAACACCGCGCTCGACATCGACTCCTAATAGGCCCAAGCAGGACGGGCCTTGGCAGGAAGTGGTCGCTAAGAGAAATACAAAGAGGGCAAAGAAAAGCGGTCGATCAAGTGACACCGCTGGAAAGAAGGCAAAGATGAAGCCAAGAAGACCGAAATCCGACGCCGTTCTCGTCACGGCAAACCAAGGTGGGTTAAGCTACGCAGATATGCTGCGCAAGATAAAGACGGATGACCTTAATGAAGAAGTGGGCTCTAAAGTCACGGGCATCCGCAAGACACAGGAAGGACAAATCCTCATTGAACTGAGGAAGGGCACCGACGCTGCAGCCATCAAAGCGGCTCTGACACCAGTCGTCGGGCAAGAAGGGGCCGTCCACTGCCTCGCAAATAGCATGACCCTCGAGGTTCTCGGAGTCGACTACGATGTCGACAAAACTAAAGTGCAGAAGGACCTCGCGAAGGCCCTACCAGAAAACGAGGATGGAGCCATAATAGTCAAGAGCCTGCGAAACGGCTCCCGAGGCACCCAAACAGCGGTTGTGTCCATCCCAGCGAGGCTCGCTCACCGCCTCCTGGACTGGAAAGAACCCAAGGTGGGATGGAGCAGAGTGAGAATCCGCGAGAAGGGAGGCATCCCACGCTGCTATAACTGCCTAGAGTATGGCCACAAGGCCTCAGGCTGCAAAAAAGAGAAGGCAGAGGAACGTCAACCGAAACTCTGCTTCCAGTGCGGTGAACCAGGACACCTCGCCGCTACCTGTGAAGAGAAACCAAAATGCCTCAGCTGCGTGGCTATCGGAACCAGATCTGACCACAGGTCAGGCTCCAGCAACTGCACAGCCTACCAAAACGCGAGGGCGACATATAGACGCAGGGGGGGAAGGCATGGCTAACTTCATCCAAGCCAACCTCAGGAGAAGCGGGGACGCTTGTGACCTCCTACACACTGCCGCCAAAGAAGGGGGTATCGATGTTCTGATCATCTCCGAACCGCCTCGGAAGCGCGAACTTTCCCGTTCCACATTCGATCACTGGGGGACCGCTGTAATTCAGATCACGAATCCCGCGATCCGCGAGACTGAACCAGCTGTGAGTGGCCGTGGTTATGCTCGAAAGACCATAGGGGGCACAGCTGTATACAGCTGCTACTACTCGCCGTCGCTCAAGACGCACGAATTTGAAGACGAGCTCCACGACCTAGAAGAGGATGTGAGGCAATGGGGGGGCCCAGCTATAATCGCGGGAGATTTCAACTCCAAGGAACCGACTTGGAGCGGGGGGCCGCGCGATAGACGGGGGGTAATACTCGCTGATGCCATGGAGGCATTGGGATTAGTGCTCGCGAACGAGACGGGGGTTATCACCTATTACCGGCACGACACTCGGTCCCGGGAGGGAGGTTCATCATCGGTCCTCGACCTGACGTTCATGAGCCCGTCGCTCATGGGACGTATGGCATCGTGGGAAGTTCTGGACACGGAAACACTGAGTGACCATCGACATATTCGGTTTCGACTTAGGACTGACGGACAGAGACAGACGACACACAGACCGCGACCGACGGGGTGGCAGGTACGGAAGCTGGACGAGGGAAAATTCCGGGAATCGATAGAAACAGTCGAAGATCTCCCGATGAACTCCGCCTCGGACGAGGCTGTGGCGATGGTAACATCCGCCATCACGAGAGCTTGCGACGCGTCGATGCCTCGCAGGACAACACCATGTTTCTGGAGGAAACCAGAGTACTGGATCACCGATGAGATCAAGGCTCTACGAAGAACGAGCAACAAAAAAAGGAGGACCGCATGGCGATCAAGGAAGCTGCAACGACCATCGCTGGCAGAAGATGACAGAGCGTACAAAGAAGCAAAGAAGGCTCTCGTTCTAGCCATCCGGAGGAGCAAAGAGAAGTGCTGGGGTGAACTGTGCGACATGGTTAACGAAGACCCCTGGGGCACGCCATATCGCGTGGTCATGTCAAAGGTCCGACCCCGGAAGGGCAACCCAGCACCGACCGATGCAGCAACATTGCGCACGATCGTGGAAGACCTCTTCCCAGCAGGAGAACCCAGAGTTACATTCCCTACGGAGAGCGAAGACCCCATCCCGCTCTTCACTATGCAAGAGCTACTCATAGCGGCGAAGAGAATGCCGAACAGCAAGGCCCCTGGCCTGGATGGCATCCCAAACGAGGCTCTGAAACTGGTCTTCAAATACAAGCCAGATCTACTCCTCGACCTCTTCAACATCTGTCTGAGCGCGGGAACTTTCCCGGACAAGTGGAAACGCCAGAAGCTGGTCCTGATACCTAAGGGTCAAGGAGGTCAACGCCCTCTCAGCATGCTCGACAATATCGGGAAAATGTACGAGAGGATGGTGCTCAACAGGGTGGAAAAAGCCTACGAAGAAGGCGGTGGGCTATCACCAATGCAGTTCGGGTTTCGGAAGGGACGGAGCACTGTGCACGCGATCGAGGCGGTCCAAGAACGGGTTCAAGCGTCGGTAGGGAACCCATACCAAGGAAGAGGAGGATTCTGTGCCATCATTGCGTTGGACATAAAGAACGCATTCAACTGCGCGAGCTGGGAGCGAGTCTATCAATCCCAAGCAGGTAAAGTGCCCCCCTATCTACTAGCCGTCACGAGTGACTACCTGCGGAACAGGACCCTCGTGTACGACACCGACGAGGGACAAGAGATTCGGGTACTGTCCGCCGGAATCGGACAGGGATCGGTCTCCGGGCCGTTCAACTGGAACACCCAGTATGACAGCTTACTGTCTATCGAACTGCCAGAAGGAGTGATAATAGTGGCTTTCGCGGACGACGCGGGACTCATAGTATGGGCTGACAACGAGGAACTCTTGGGTAGACGCGCGAACGAAGCGCTGGCCCGAGTCTACGAGTGGATGATTAGCAGGCTTCTGGAGCTCGCTGTCAAGAAGTGCGAAGCAATCGTGGTCACAAGGCGTAGGAAGTTTGACTTACCCCGGTTTTATATCAACGGGCAAGAGATTCCACGGAAGACAGAGCTGAAATACCTCGGTGTATGGCTCGACGACAAGTGGTCGTTCAAGAAGCACGTCATGGAAGCCGCCCAGGAGGCGAGCAGGGTCGGTGCGGCGCTCCAGCGGCTTATGCCGAATATCGGAGGACCCAAGGAAAAGAGGCGCGCACTTCTCAACACCGTCACTACCTCCATCATGCTGTACGGTGCACCCGTGTGGGGGAAGAGAGTAGAGAAGACCATCATCGAGAAGAGAATGGGGCCTGTCCACCGAAGAGTGGCCCTGAGGAGTATCCGTGCCTACCGCACTGTGTCAGGAGATGCGGCTTACGTATTGGCGAGTACTCCGCCCATCCACTTGCTCGTCGCGGAGCGAGTGAGGATCTGGGACCGCCAAAAAGTGATCGGAGCCGAACGAGTACTCACTCCGACGATGAAGGAGATCATCCGCGACAACGAGAAGGAAACCACCCTTGAGCATTGGCAAACTGAGTGGGATTCGCCATTTGCAAACGGCAGATGGACGCACCGGCTGATCCGTGACGTAGCCAAGTGGGCGGAACGCACCCACGGAGAGATGGACTACTGGACGACGCAGGCACTGAGCGATCATGGTTGCTTCGGTTCCTATCTAACCAGGTTCAAGAAGAGGATGACCCCAGCATGTCAGTCATGCGGGGACGAATGGGATGACGCCGAACATGCCCTGTTCAAGTGCAGCGACACCCGGAGAGAGCGCGCCGAGCTGGATGAATGGCTGGGTGCTCAACTAACACCTGAGAATCTCGTCCCGTACTTGCTCCGCAACCAGGAGACATGGGATAGACTCACCGGATACATCAAGCTGGTGATGACCCGCAAAGAGGAGAAAGAGAGGGAAGTAAGGCGCCTCGAAGCAGGCGAATTACAGTGACTCTGCCGATTGAAACAGAAGAGGCCCAAATGATTCCAGGAGGAATCTGATGCACTGAAGAGGGAAGAAAGAAGAAAGAAGAGGGAAGAAAGAAGAAAGAGAGGGAACAATGAAGAATGAAGACAGAAGATGCCGACAAGTGGCCGAAGAGAGAAGATGGAGAAGAGGAACGCTCGCAATCGAGCGCGAGACATGCCGCTCATCCTGAAGTAATGCTCACGCGGTTCCGGGATGAGATGGTAGATGCAGGTGGATCTCCTTCTTGATTGCCCGATGCCCTAGGTATCGGACATCGAGGGGAGAGGGATATTACACGGCCGGGCCCATCTCTCGGTGGGCCCCACCCAAACCCGTGTCCCGCCTGGTATGGCCTGCGTCGGCTATGCGTAGTCCGCGTAAGCTGAACCAGTCCGGTGTCTGGGGACGGATCCGAGGGATCCTGAGGCAGATTTTGCCCTCTAACCACCTTAAAAAAAAAAAAAAAAAGAGAGAGAGAGAGAGAGAGAGAGAGAGAGAGAGAGAGAGAGAGAGAGAGAGAGAGAGAGAGAGAGAGAGAGAGAGAGAGAGAGAGAGAGAGAGAGAAAGAAAGAGAGGGAACAATGAAGAGTGAAGATAGAAGATGCCGACAAGTGGCCGAAGAGAGAAGATGGAGAAGAGGAACGCTCGCAATCGAGCGCGAGACATGCCGCTCATCCTGAAGTAATGCTCACGCGGTTCCGGGATGAGATGGTAGATGCAGGTGGATCTCCTTCTTGATTGCCCGATGCCCTAGGTATCGGACATCGAGGGGAGAGGGATATTACACGGCCGGGCCCACCTCTCGGTGGGCCCCACCCAAACCCGTGTCCCGCCTGGTATGGCCTGCGTGGGCTATGCGTAGTCCGCGTAAGCTGAACCAGTCCGGTGTCTGGGGACGGATCCGAGGGATCCTGAGGCAGATTTTGCCCTCTAACCACCTTAAAAAAAAAAAAAGAGAGAGAGAGAGATCCGTCCAGCGAACGAAACCCACGGGGAATACTCCTCCCCTCACTCCATGCCGAGAGAAAGCGTAGCAGTCAGCTGTAGGTCCCTATCTCCGCAATGTATTCCATAAGATCCCGCCACACAGCGAGATATCGAAACGGAGTCTCGGTTGCTAGCAACCATTCGAGAGCATAAGCGCTGATGGCGAGGAATTCGCCTCGATTCCTCGCTGTGAGCCGCAACGCTATCTTCGGGGTGAAAAGTGCATACCCCCTCTTTCGAATATGGGTCACCCGCTTGGTCTCACTACTTTGGGGAATGCCAGCACTAAGATGAGGATATGGGCAAATCTCAGGAACTATGCGGTTTCGACTTTGAAATTTCGAGAATTTCCAGAATGGCAGCACATCTCCGATAAACTTTTGTTTGGTCCAAGTAATGCTCAAACAATGATGAAATACTTGCGTAAATCATTTTGGAGCCCCGCCGTGGATTTGTGAGGGTGTAGAAGTTTTTCCCATGTATTTGCGTGGGACCCTCATATTTTCGTAATTCTAATTGGCTCGTGTGTATGTGAATACATGGCATCCTTGGTGTTGGAATAGAAGAAGAGAGATGAGTTCAATGGTTTACAGTGTTTTCTGAAGGTCTGTGGTACAAAATGTAGATGTGCCTCAACCGTCGAAACGCTCATTTTCGTCATTTGTCGATCCTCACAAGCCTCGCATCGCGACCGATATGAGGCTGTAGTAGGGGCGATTCTCATAGGCATTTCTTGAGGTACAAATATCAGTTTACACGTGGTTTCCATCCCAACGGAATCAAAATTTTCGTGTGCTACACGAAAAACGATTTTTTTGACCCCATTTACGCGAAAATAACTTTTCTCATTTCAAGCCGCATCGTCGTGCGGAATCGAGCACACTATCGTTCTTGGGCTAGATTTGTAGGTTTTTGGATGTAGAATAATATGTCGTTTCTACAGATACGAAATATTCACCGACCCGAGTGCTGCATCCATTAGAAGAGCGATACAGGAGAAAATGTAGAATCGGAGTTCGCTCCAACGAATCATCGGCACTCCGACGCATTGATAGGCACAGCCTCGGGCGAAAATTATATGTTTCTATGTATTATAATCCATCACATATCCAATTTTCAGACCGATCGGTGAACCGCCCCGCCTGTGGCGAGCTAAGGCGTGAGAGAACTATGGCCCTGTTCGGTCGAAAATTGTGATTTTGTCACGAAGAAGCGTCTCCCAGTACCTTTCTATAGCAATTTTTAGACTTCTGAATGATGCAGAACTATTAAATATGAGTAGATCTTCAAAATGATCTAATGCGAGCGGCGGAAATAACGCGACTGTTGTTCTGACAACGTGAAAATAGGCCTGTTCGGCCAAACCGCATACTTCGTGAGATTTGCCCATATATAGCTGACCACACCTGCTCATGTCTCGACAGATCTGTACATTGACTTCTCATCCATCTGTCTCTTCAATATCCATACATCAATCTCACCAACTCCTCCTCGGTTCATACACGTTGTCTGTGCTCTCATAGGAGCTCGACTTCACCGGTCGTGTTTTCTCCAAAATCACGGGAGGATAAGTGAGGGGGAGAACTGAACACAAGGGTGTCCGTGAGTTTTCCATCAACTTTATTCTCCACCCGTATCATTCTAACAGAAGATATACTCAATTTCCCGATCCTCCACAGTGGAACGAGTCGCTCTCATTGCCAGATTCATAGACTTATCACCACTGAAGGACTCAATTCCTTCGAGGCTGTCATTGGCGAATGCATTCTGTAGCTTCATCAAATGCATGGATGACAGCAATGTGTACGTAGCTCAAAAAGCTACTCTCTACCTTGGAACGATACATGATGCCTCATTGAAGGTAATTTCCCAATTGACGGAGAATCATTGATCATCATTTACTCAATCACTTTGGAGAGAGTGTTAGATCAGAGAGCTGGGAAAGGGTGAGGAGTCGCAATGATAATCATGAGATGGAGTCCAGGAATTCAACAATCGCTGCTCCTATGATAGTGACGAGGCACTTCTATGCATTCCAGGGTTGGACAAGTAACATAACAAAATTGCGTTACCGATTTCGTTATGTTACGTTATTATGACAAAAAACGAAATTAAGAGGTTATTTTGTTACATCAGGATAACATAATCAAATACCGTAACGCCATGTCACTAACGTAATACAATAACGTAACGAAACTCCAATTCTTGGATTTCGTTTTGTTATTGAAAACGTTATTCTAAAATAACGAAACTCGACTCTCACGTAAATAACGTTATATGTGAATAACGTTATCAATAACGAAACGAAATTCAAGTATTGGAGTTTCGTTACGGTATTCGAGTCACGTTATTCACATTAAAATTAATTTCGTTACGTTACTTCCGCGAGTAACGTAACGGAATGGAAATTGTATTTTGTTTCGTTTTTTTTCTTTCGCCAAGTGATCAGGACAAAGTTTTGCCCCGCGAGGGCCTTAAATAGAGGAGATCGGATATGACTGATTCATAATGCGCCAGAGATAGACTAGGTTAGTGGGTTGAACCAAGTATTCGGAGATACTTCTTTCGAATTTCTCATACGACGCGAAGAATCCAAGATATCGTCTTTTCCAGAGAGGGTAATATTGCGTTCACTCAGAATTCATTAGCGGCTGTGAATATGATGAAAAAAAATAACGTAACGAAACTCGGAAAAGAATTTCGTTGTGTTAACGTAACGAAAAACTTTAACGAAATGTCTTGGAAATCACGTTACTCAATTTCGTTATTAGTTTCGTTAGTTTCGAATAACGTTATCCACATGAATTTCGTTATACGTTTCGTTAAGAATACCGAAACTCATAACGAACGGAAATTCAATTCGTTATGATTCTAACGTTATTCCAGTAACGTAACGAAAAACATAACGAAATTCTACCCATTATTCAACGGAATAACGAATATCATAACAGATCTCCGAGGGTTTCGTTAATAACGCACCATAACGAAACTAGCGTTATTTGTCGAACCCTGATGCATTCTGGTCAATTAGGAGCTCCCGATACTTTCCTGTACTTTTCCCAATCACAATAGCTCATTGGTGTTGGGATCATTAGCGGAGAGGATCGTGCTCACACAGATACGTGAGCTGTCACAAGAGCATGCGTGTCATGGGTTCGGAAAGACAGATTTCCCATTGCCCGTGGACAATCAGCATTCGTGGGTGTCATCAATAGTCCGAATGACCTTCAGATGATATACGTTGTAACGTGGGAAGGGATTCTTCAGAATGAACCCGAGCAATTGGTTTGAAGAGAGACTCTTATGTAAGAAAATGGATTACGAGTTGAGAAAGAGAGAGAGTGTGTGGATTCAAAGGTTGGTTAGAGAGGTCTGACGTGGTGGAGCTCGTCGTCCACGGCGCCACAGCGAGAAATCGGAGCGAATTTCTTGACATAAGCACCAATGCTCTTAGATGGCTGCTTGCGACCAAGACTTTGTTTTGATTCCTCGCTGTGCGGCGATGGGTCCACGACGTGACATCGCGCTCTGGTGGGGAATGAGCAAAGCTCCATGAGAAAGGCTGATGGTGCTGTTAACGCCACAATCATGAAGTAAGGTCTGGCTACTCCGTAGAGGCGCCCGCGTTGCTCAGGTGATCCCACTGCAGTCGGCTTTCGCCAATATGCCAACCTCGGAGGAGGCGATCTGATTGACTCAAAAAAAACTGCAGCTGGCAATTTTTACACTTGAATGCTCAAAACAGTGCAGCGATGTGTTTTGGATATTCAAATGCCGCACAATCGTCAACCCAGAGCAAATATCTGCTCCAGTTTGTTGTTTTCTTCAGCCAATCCGATCGCCTCCCTCGAGGCGGCCACATTGGCGGAAGTCGACTGCGGCGGCAGCACCTGAGCAACGCGTGCGCCCTATGGAGTGGCCAGACTTGTCTTTATGATCGTGGTTGGGGCAGCGTCACAGCGCTATTCCCCACGAATCCGATCTCACGACAAGTATTCTTCGTGAACGCCTATTCCACGATGGTGAAACTCCCGAGCGATATCGATGGTGAACTTCCATTCACTCCACGTATGAAATATCGTAAATGTCATTCCTCACTATATAGTGATTGGAATGGCGTTTCTCAGTCAATTACTTCTCATTGTGTTGATCCGTCCTCAAGCCCATTATCCCCTGAAGGAGTGTCAAGGATCGACCTGTAAAACCGTGCAAGGATACAATTCTCTCGTAGGTTTGAGCTCACAGTCTTAATCATTGAGAAGGAGCCCATACCAGACATCATGTGATGAATTCTCGATCGGAGTGGATAAGCTATGAGGGAGCGGGCCCACCTCATGGGCATGTGGAACCTTCACCTTACCATATGAGAAAAATACGGCTGGATTTAATTCTCCTCAAAAAACTGTGTAATATCTCATAAAAGTAGATAACTTATATTGTACTCTGTGATCAGATCTACCATCTTAAGCAAGGAAGAGACTGATTAGTTGTGCCGTTTCTTCAGAATCGCGGTCACTGGAATTGTGTCGGTATATATGTATAACGGCGATCACGATTCCAAGAAGACAGCAGCTCCAATCAATATGATTCTTCTCCTAGATGGTAGATCTGATTCCCAGATACAAAATAACGGATCACTTCTCCGTGATTCTTCCGGAGACTACGGATATTGACTGAGAATCGCAAGCAGCAAATTATCAGCCCAAAATGAGCTGATGGAGGCCGAGGCTTCGTGTGATTCGCAGCGCGCAGACAGACGACGCGAACGTATTATCGAACGTACTGTCGCGCGGCATCGGCTTATCGACTAAGCTCATTATTGCTATGGGCCGCGTGAACGACTTGCCGCCTCCCGATGCTCTCATCGCAGGTGTCCTGATGGTCAACATCTAGTGAACGTGGGTGCTCCGGGTGACGGTGATGGTGTTGTGCCGGGGGGAGATGTGTGCGTAAATCTTGGTTTTTCCCCTTTTTCCCTCATCGGGCAACGGCTACTGATTCCATTGAGCAATGACGTTGTAAGGTTTCTACCCTAATCTTCCTTGAAACATTAAGGCAAAGTCTAACTCAGCAGAGCTGCTATCACTCTATTTCCGGTGGGTACCTGGGAATAGAGACCCGCGCAGTGGATGGATGCAGGGAAATTCGGGATCGTTTCTGATGTATACCCGTACGGATACGTTCACGTCGGCGACGGATCGGGGAAGGGTGCCGCGGGCAAGAACAGTCTGGATTCCCTGAGGGCGAATAACTACACCGGCGTAGTTTGATTAAGTACCGGAGCTTTATTTGAATTGGATTTGTATGAGGAATGAATACGGTTAGTATATTTTACACCATAAACAAGCTAATCTGGTTGTCGAGCCGTGGCAAACGAGAGGTAGAGAAAATGAAGAGAGAGAGAAGAATACAATTCAAAAAGGACTGAGCGTGTGATCGCTCGAGTCCGACTCATGATACTCCTTCGTAGTCGACTGGCTGATGATCCGCTAAACGTGATCCTTGCTCTCTATTCTGATTCACTTGACACTATCGATTCGTCACTACGCCTGATATTTGATTAGTTTCATCAATCTTTCTGGGACTCAAGAATATTATTACCAATTTTTAAGTCAAACTATTCTCACTGTCGTCTATTCTCTGAATTACTTGAATTGCACAATTTTGGGATCGGGGCTCGCCAATTGGCTCTAGCTCTGCCGTCCATCTCGCGAGCCCTACTCTCGACTGACTTTCTAATCTTATCCAGCATTACCCGTCACCTTGCCTTCGGCATGAAGTTTCTATTCTCTTCCCACGCGTTTGCGTTTTACCGCAACAGAAGGAATTGTGTCCCTCTCTCTTCTTCTCATTAGTCGGCTACTATACTGGACCCAAGTGGAAGAGTGTATTCGCATCTCCGTTGAGCCTCTGCGCGTGAAATCACTTTTACTTCTCAATATTGCGAATATACGCGTGAGTTCGAGTCGATAAAATTCGTCTTGACTGCAGTTTGAAAGGACTCTATTCGGCCAACGGGCTATTGCTATAATTGAGTGAGCTATACCATTATTCTGTTTCGAGTTTGAGATTTTGGGTTGAACGATCCGAATGGAGCTCAGCAATGTAAAAATGTGTCATGCAACATTCTCCCCACTTGGTTTCAGTAATGTCCCATTACGATGTTCTGTGGTAGAAGTACAATATTGGTTCATAGTTAATATCTCAGGAATATAAAATTAGTTGTATTGATAGTCGCCAGGTCATCTAAGGCTGGAATTATATCAAATTGTTCGAGTACAGCAGTAAGCAAATAATAGAAATGGATTTCATTAGTGTCATTGCCTTGAAAATTCTATCAACATGACATGTGATAAGGTGATGGTTTGACTAGATCTAACTCGTATTTAGGAGTTCCCATCACTTTAAGAAAAGCCGGCGTGCGTGGCGTTCTCGACCTTGTAGGAGTTGGGTAGCGGAAAAGGAAATAGATTGATTATGATCGTTAGGGTATTACTTGTCTGGAAGTGGCTAGTGTGGCGTCCCGCCATCCCCGGGTGACCCGATTACCCAAAGAAGTTGTGAATTGCTGAGTTGCGATTGAGGATTGCTTGTCTTTTGAGTAACCTCTATTTAATTAAGCAATCAGAATTACGAAGACAGGTTGATTCAGCGCATTGTTGTCGCCGTGCGCGTAACCCACAGTAAGTCCGAGTTACGTGCACGGCCAAAAAAAAACAGGTCAAATTTCATAACCACAAAGCTATAAAAATTGAGTGTCAACAGCAGTTAATTGATCAGTCTTGAAACGTTACTCTTAAACTCACGCGCAGATTTTACCCAAGTGTTGAGCACGACAAAGTAAATTTCTAAGTGAGAGACTGAGTCGACTGAATCCCGCCGCGTATCTCCGGCGTCATCCTGAGAACAAGCTAATCAACCTGTCTATCAGCCTCCAGGATATCTTGACCCGCAGAGCTGGGAATCCTCGAGTAGAATTTAGTATCAACATAATTGCGTACGCGAAACGCGAAGCAAAATGATACTTCTGAAATTCTTGTGGATTGGCGCCCTGTATTTCAGAGTTATATCGGGTAATATGAACATAACTCATAGACTCACGCATATCTCGAAAAATCCAGGCATTTACTTCGAGTATTTTGGCGAGGGAAGGATAATCAAATCAGAATGGAGACTCTCGATAGTTATAAGTTGTGATAAATTATTAGAGAAAAATGATTGGAGGGAGAAGCAATTGAAGGCTGTTAGAGAACGGTGTATTCGGAAATTAGCGGACTGTGACCGACTCATCCTTTTTGCAAAGTTAGAAACTATGTTACACACCCTCGACGACTTACAATCAGACCTTACAGAATATTTTGCCATCCCGTCAGTGCCACAACCCGACTCAATTAAAGGGCACAATATAAGAAAGAGGGGCGCTCCTTTGGAAATAGTGGGATGGGTGAACCGCAAATTATTTGGGACTATGGACGCTGACGATCGTGACTTGATAACCAAACAAGTGAATGACTTGTATGACAGAAACCAGAACATATCATTACTCGCATCAGAGAGCACGCATATATTAAGATCTGAATTAGATAACATTCACAAGTTCATGAATTTACAGAAAAATGAAGTAGAAATATTACACAACAAATTATCGAAGGATCTTGCTTCTTCATCAAACACCATAAACGAACTAACTCTCAGAGAGAATTTAGAGTTATGGGTGACGGAATTTGAAATGGCCCTACAGCATTCTTTTTCTTCATACAAAACTCTTGTCAATGCTATTGAGGTAACAACAAGGGGGCACTTACATCCACTGATGTTGAACCACGAGCAATTACAAGACAATTTACATGACGTCAACAATTACAGAGCTAATCATGCCCTACCATGGGACAAAGAGAAAATCACCCCAGAATACCTTTTTTCGATATCAAAAACCTACGTGCACATAACACATCAAAAGCTTGTCGTAACTTTAACCTTCCCAATAGCAGATGCTACCCAATTTATGCACTATAAAATTCACAGTTTGCCAACCCCGACAGAAGTAGTAAGAACTCAGAACTCATTCATTTCCATCATACCAGAATTCTCAGACATATTTGTATCAAAAAACTTTCGTGCATACATTCTTTTTCGAGAGAACCAATTACAAGACTGCATAGACCGGAACCATACTACACTATGTGACGCTGTAGAACTGATACGAGTTAGTCACGCTGGAGATCCATGTGAATTTGAACTTTTAGCAAAAGCGTCACCCGGCAACCTAAAATCATGTAATTACGTAATAACGTCGGCAAACACTCCCTATTTCAAGAGATTACAATCTACAAATGAGTGGCTGTTTTCTACAACCATAGCTATACGTATGAGACTAATTTGTGCTGACGAATCCAAAACCGAAATTGTACTCAACAGAACTGGCATTCTATCAATTAACGGACTATGCACGGCGCACGCTAGTAATTTCTCGCTTTTTGGAATTAATAAAATTGATATGGATTATTCATTTTCCTATGAACCAGAATTCCAGCTGGATATCACAAGCCTTTTGTCCGAAGATACTCAGTCAGCACTAAAAGACGCGAATCACGAAATTTATGAGAGACTCGACGCCTGGTTATCAAACGGCGATTCAGTGGCATTAGGCGAGATAGAAAAACAATATAGAGAAGTAGCTAAACAAAAGAGAGTAATGAATACCTTCCATAGCTATCTAGGAGCATCATTATGTTCGACTGTTGTAATAGCAATTGTTTTCTGCATATGTATTAGAAAAATAGAGAAATGCCTAAAATTGAGAAAAAACAAGAGACCAAACCCACCCTTTATCATCCAAACAGACAACCCGCAACATTTGTCACAGAAAAGCACAGTACACAGGACAGTAACGAGACCACTATCACCACCCCCCGCCATTCCAGAGTCTACTCCTGGGACCAAAGCCCTGGTACCCTTAATAACCTCATTACTCCCAGCCCTTCCTGAGAATACTCAACAAGAAACGTCATTTATGCATGTTTCACCACAACTGCACCCACAATTATCTTTATTACCGACACAAGACGTAGACTATCCTTAAGATCTTGACCGATGTCGATCACGCATAACTCATACTGACCCTTCGGCCGCATATTGGAAATAACTCAACACCCAAGTGACGCGTATAAACGCTGACGACAGAAATGACAACGTGCAATGTTCCAGAACATATATATATTCAATTTTCCACTTTCTTTTCGTAAAATTTTGAAGATGATATATGCATACATAATAGCATACGGAGGAAATGATGTTCTGCACTCCCTCCAGATCATATTTGCTATGACTGTAGTTTATAATATTAGTAGTAATATTATTTACATGTACGATCTAAAATTAATATCAGGGATTTTTCTTTTCACGATGACCTAAAAAAAAAAAAAAAAAAAAAAAAAAAGCGAGTTTACCTGTAATTCCACAGAATTGTTCCGAATGGATTTTGAAATTCAAACAATTTGGAAATTCATAAATAGAAAAAAAAATGAATATATATATATATAATGATTAGTAAATAAATAAATAAATATATAAATAGATAATGAATAATACATATGTATGTTGTATAGGGTTGCCATGATACGAATACTTCATGCATTTTGAATTTCAGAAGAAAAAAAAAAAAAAATTTTAAAATTTGAAAAAAAAAACTTTCCTTGGAGAATATATATATATATGTATATATCTACGTGTGTAAGTGGATTTATAAATTTATTATATGTATATATTATATTGTATAAGGCCGCCTTTAATTTTACTATAAGAGATGATGTAGTATTTATAACGAGACTTATTCATGTAGAATGGAGGTTACTCGGAGGTATACAGTATTCAATCGCAACACGCAAAATTTACATAGAACACAATTTAGATATCGAACATATAAACGTCCATTTGTAATAATACATACACTTCACACACGATGTCCTGTGATTCAAATCTCTGCGCCACACCGCTACTTGCCCGGACAAACAAGAGATGGCGCCACCATGGCCTTTTTACTCTCCCATGCAGCAACCGAGCAATTACCGACTGACCGCATGGAAATTGAACGTGGAACCTCGCCACGTGATAATCAACAAGGAGCTACAGTAGATGAATACAGCCGAGTTGCGATGGAGAAAAACTTAGAATCATTAAAAACCAATTTCGAAAGTGTCATCGCAAGTGTTATAAAAAGGTGAACTACGACACTGAGCATGCTGCATCACGCATAACAGGTAATGAAGCATACGAGGCGAGAAGCGAACAACCACATAACGCATCACTCAATGTTCCCAACCCAACCTTACTGTGGCCAACATGTGCATCAAGCGTAACTGCTAACCCAGCAGACGACACGTGAAATAGTGAACCACCACGGGCCACGTTTCCCGCCAACCGGCCCCCACCCACGCTCGCTCTCCCCGACTTGGGATATATCTCATCATCAAGCCCGTCATGCATAACGTAAAATCAAACTACATCGAAGGAAAATGGCATGAATTTTGATATTGACGATTCAAAAAAAAAAAAAAAAATTCGCAAAAGACAACAAAATAGGATACAAGACAGAATATATAGGGAACGAAAAAAGGCAGGTGAAACAAGTAAAAATTGGTGCTATTTGTGCAAGTATGCTCACGCAAGATCGCCGACAAGATGGGCAAAATGCAGAACCTGCAGCAAAGCCAGGGTGGATATTTCATGCCTGAGGAAGAACAATGTAAGAACTTTCCAATGCAAAAGTTGTAAGAATCACATTAAACGCATGACACAAAATACACCCTTTCAGCTTTGAGTAATCGGGTCATTTGCGAGGTTGGACCACTGCGCCCCTGCTGGATGCATTCCCGGGACGGGGATGGTCTAGGGGCCGGGGGGGGGGGGAGATGTGGCGTCCCGCCATCCCCGGGTGACCCGATTACCCAAAGAAGTTGTGAATTGCTGAGTTGCGATTGAGGATTGCTTGTCTTTTGAGTAACCTCTATTTAATTAAGCAATCAGAATTATGAAGACAGGTTAATTCAGCGCATTGGCACTTGTGGCGTTCCGCCATCCCCGGGTGACCCGATTACCCAAAGAAGTTGTGAATTGCTGAGTTGCGATTGAGGATTGCTTGTCTTTTGAGTAACCTCTATTTAATTAAGCAATCAGAAATACGAGGACAGGTTGATTCAGCGCATTGTTGTCGCCGTGCGCGTAACCCACAGTAAGTCCGAGTTACGTGCACGGCCAAAAAAAAACAGGTCAAATTTCATAACCACAAAGCTATAAAAATTGAGTGTCAACAGCAGTTAATTGATCAGTCTTGAAACGTTACTCTTAAGCTCACGCGCAGATTTTACCCAAGTGTTGAGCACGACAAAGTAAATTTCTAAGTGAGAGACTGAGTCGACTGAATCCCGCCGCGTATCTCCGGCGTCATCCTGAGAACGAGCTAATCAACCTGTCTATCAGCCTCCAGGATATCTTGACCCGCAGAGCTGGGAATCCTCGAGTAGAATTTAGTATCAACATAATTGTAAGTCTAAGAAAATCTACCATTCATGTTTAGTATATTAAATCTATCATTGTTACCTTTGTATTGTCCAATTCAAAATTAGCATATAAATCGAATTATTCTCAAATTAATATTTATTTATTAAATTGACCTTCTCCCTGATGATTAATATGCATATTTCATTTTTCAAAATTTGAACGATAGATATATATATATATATATACTTTTATATATATATATTTTATATATATATATTTTATGTGTATATATTTTATATGTATATATATATATATATATATACTTTTCTACATTGTCTACTTGTCTACATTTTTGAATAGGGTGAGTGCAACACGGCAGTCCGCCCATCAATGTCCAAAAACCCACTCTAAAATAAATATATTTGTTACCCGGACCCATCAGGTCCGGTCATAACACTAGTTGCCTGAAATTTCACAACAACAGCCCACTCTCTTACTGCAATAGGCAGTCAGAGACTGATATTGGCCTCTGGTTTTATTTTTTTTTTCTTTTTTCAAGGCTCTCCTGCAGCATGATGTTGAAGTTCGTTGCAAATGTGCAAGTGTATGTTATTTGGCGCGTGGGTTAAGGTCAGCGAGCAAAGGTTAAACGGTTCTCATACAAGGGAGATAGGATTCGGCTTGCAAATACTGGTTAGTGGGTTATTTTACACAATCAGGAGACCTTCTCTTAAGCAAAAGATTCCTTTGGAATAATAGAGAAGGGACGTAATCCGCCTTGGCTTCACTGCCAAAGTACATTTGTCATGTCTGAGAGATTCAACTTTGACTCAGTTGGTCGGAAAGGACGTAATCCACTCTGGTCTCACATTGTATCTGCCAAAGTACATTTGCTATGTCTCAGAAATTCAATTTCGACTCAATTGGTCGAAAAGGACGTAATCCACTCTGGTCTTACATAATAACTGCCAAAGTACATTTGTTATGTCTAAGAAATTCAACTTCGACTCAATTAGTCGGAAAGGACGTTATCCACTCTGGTCTCACATTGTATCCGCCAAAGTACATTTGTGCTGCCTGAATTGACGAATGAGGCCTCGGAATTTCATGGTTTCAGGCAACGTGCGTGAACATTTTCTTTCGGGGATTGTGTAAGTGTGGGTTAGTACGCGGAAAGATGGAACATAGGGGCGGACGAAGATAGCTCTAAACGTGGCTTCTTTCTTAGTGTGATGGGATACCTTGGAACAGTGGTAAAAAGTGGCGAGTGATTATGAAGATTACTAATTATTACATCTCATGATGTGATAAATTGTTGAGAAAATCAATACTGGTAATTGTGCAAACATATAAGTATTCTTTTTTTAATGCATTCATGTGTTGAGAACGGAAAAGTACAGCCAAAGTCTATGGTCCGAGTATATCATAGCCAAATATATCATAGGCTTATTGAATGCTAGGATTGTGTTGTTCCTGATTTGCGAATCAAATATTGACTTGGCGAATTCAATGTCTAACTTTGGATCTGTATTAATGTCCGTATCTATACTATAATGATTAGTGCTGATATAATACTCTAATTCTATTTGCGTGCTGAATACTGGAATGAAAACGTTGAAAAATTAGTATCATAATAGGATAATTCCTCCCCCACTTGATCACAAAAACGTCCTCGTTGCGGGTGGAGTGGTGCCGTAACTGAGCTCGCTCCTGGATTGTATTTGGGACCTTCTCCTACTCCTATTACTTTGCTCGTGGGACCTGAAGTCTGCTCCATGGACCTGGATATTATTCCTTCTCGACAAACATTTTCGAGAAAGTCCCGGACGTCCAGATAGAAGAAGACGTCCGAAATTCCGTCTTACTCAAGACGTCTCGGAGAGTTGGTCTAAAAGATGACTTTTGGACGTCTGTGAGTGAAGCATTTTGAATGATATGCGAACGGTCTGCGCGGGGACGTCCGAATGTGGTTTTTTGGACATCTTCGCCCTGTACCACTTCTTTTGAGATGATATATATAAATGAATTTGAATTCAAATATTATATATATAACATACGTCGTGGTTTTTGTTGACTGCTTTATATATTCGCATCGATGTGCTGTTAGAGCGCGTGTCATACTTTTATCAGAGTCGAGCAGCTAGCTGGGATTCCTCGAGAGATCAAGATATTTTCGCAGGTATGTATTAAATTGTATAGTCTAATCATGCAGACACAAATTCTTATTTGATAAATTGTCGTCGATTCAGGATCGTCATTATGAGCCACCGAAAGCCATACCCTAACCTTTCACCATGGCAACAGAAGAGACGTTTGCAGCAAGCCGTCCGTGATGATCTAAATGGAATTGGATTGCAAATAGCTTTCAATAATAGCTCAATCCCTATTGATGACACAAATAATGAGGCAATCGCACTTTTGAATGACGTCGACGATGGGAATGGTTCTGGAGATGAATCGCGCGAATTGAATCGTGATGCCATCGAAAATGGTTCTGTTGATATCCAATCTGATAATGAGCACGGCGCTATCCCCCCACCCTTTGATGAATTAGATGACTCATCGAACGACTCGCCAGATCAAAATGAACAGTCTGTTTCTGACAGTTCTGAAACTGATTCAGCGAACACTGACTCTGGTGGTTCTTCAAAGGATGGTGATTTTTCTGAGAGCTCGGATAGCGACGATCGAGAAGAGTTCGATTTAAAATCATTCCTCAGAGAGTGGAGCTTGACGAATTCCATAACTCTTTGTGCGACATCAAAATTATTAGTAGGTCTCTGAGAGACTGGGCATGAAGAGTCACCGAAAGATGCCCGAACACTGCTGCAAACACCTTCAACTTCAATTCCAGTCAAAGCCATAGGTTTTGGATCTTACGCTCATTATGGCTTACAAAAAGCTATTTTGGACCAATGTTCGTGCATCCCTCAAAGATTAATTCCAAGGGTTCTTTTGTTGACTGCTTATGTAGATGGAGTTGAGATTTCAGAAAGTCCAAGTAGTGAACTGTTTACGATTTTAGGCATGATCAGTAACTGCGAGCTCTTTACAGGGAGTTTCATAATTGGCGCCCATCATGGTGTCGGTAAGCCACAAGATGTTCATGAGTTTATGAGAGATTTTCTTGCTGAGCTGACTGACTTAACGAACAATGATTTCATTTACAACGATATTCTATACAGATTAGTTTTTCAAGATACGGCGTTTCTAGCGTTTTTTGCCAATTTTTCAAGTTGATGATCATTTAGCCAGGGAGTACTCATTGGTCAAAATGCATACCGAGGTATGTTTTCCTACGTGTCTTGACCTGCTGAACACGATGGCAGTGGATTTAGGGGGCTAGGATGCACTTCAGAAGCGTGATGAGCTAATCTTTCGAGTTGCTATCAGCAAAATTCGACCAAGTCCGCAATGAATCTTTAAATGCTCATAAAATGGACAAAAGTACCCTAATGAAACCTACAATAGCTCATTTTGTTCGTTTTGACCTATACTCTTGACAAAAAATGTGACTCAATAGCCATTTTGAAAGTGACAGCTGCCTGGAATTTTTCCGGCCAGGGATTTTTTCAACGTTTTCGAGCACGTGGCAGCAGCATCGTAATGGCATTGGCTGGGGTCTCACGCACACGTAGCTCGTAGATTTTCATGTACACAACTGATATATGCGAACCTTGAGTATGAAATGGAGATAGGTTGAGGAATATTACCCGCAGGTGATCACTGTCGACTGTCGAGTCCAGCTTGAAGCAAGATACGAGCTCAACCCAGGCCAACTTCCAAATTCTCACGGCTAGATGGATGCCGGATTCCTCCTATCTTCTATAGAAGTGATCCGTTCAAGATACAAGGGTACAATGAAACGCGACTCAAATTATTCATTTGAATAACGTCCATTTTTGTTCAAAATCAATTGAGTGTGGTCTTCTATTCAGCCGCCATTCGAAATAGCAATGCAGCGACAGTTTCAGTGTACCAATAACCCTAATAAGTTCTGTTACGTATGCAGCGAATATGCGCTGGAATCCGTTCCTTCTCGTCCCACTATCAAGAAGCTTATGAAAAATACTTTGGTTTCAGAATCATCAATATCAACAAATCTTGGGTACCAGGCGTGATATGCACTACTTGTGCTACTAGATTAGTTTCAAAATCAGAGAGAAAGTTAAACTTCTCCGTTCCAACAATATGGAGAGAACCAAGGGATCACGTTCACGACTGTTACTTTTGTCTGACCAATTTAGTTGGGTTCAACTCCCGAACTAAACACCTCATCAAATATCCAGATATAACGTCTGTTACAAAACCTATTCCCGGTTACCCTGTTCAAAATATCCCCATTCCATGTCAAGATACTGAAATAACTGATTCACAGAAGTCTCTAGAATGTTTATCCCTCAGTTTCGATCCATCAACACAAGAATTTATGCATAATACGACAGAGAAAAAGCCACAAGAGCCAAGATTGTTCAGTCAGAAAGATCTGAATAATTTCATTCGTGACTTGGAACTCTCGAAAAAAAGGCTGAGCTCGCAGCTTCGCGACTCCTAGAGAGGAACATGCTCGAGGAAGGTGGCTCGAGGAAGGAACATGCTCGAGGAAATCACTTAATTCCGACAGAGAGGATCAGAGTTTGCCGGTTTCTTTACAGATGATGGTGGAACTTTATATTGCCATGATGTTAAAGGCTTGTTCTCCGAACTCGAATATGAGCACACCCCTGATGAATGGCACCTTTTCATAGACTCGAATAGAACTAGTTTGAAAGGAGTTCTGCTACATAATGGCAACGACAAATCCCCAATGCCGGTTTACTATGGGCCACAAGTCAAAGAATGCTATGAGAATGTGAAAATTTTGTTGAATAAAGTCAATTATGAGGAATACAGATGGGGCATATGCGATGACTTCAAAATCATCAGTGTGATTCTCGGTTTACAGTTGGGTTATATGAGACACATGTCTTTCTCATGCGAATGGAATTCACGAAGTAAAGAAGAGCATTATGTAAGGAAAGTCTGTCCACCACGACAACAAATGATACCGGGTCAGAAAAATGTCCAAGCTTCCCCTCTTGTAGATCGGGACAAAATTGTATCACCGCCTCTCTATATCGAATCAGGTATAGTCAAAAATTTCTTCAAAGCTATGAATAAGACTGGAGCTGGAGTTTTATTTCTCAGAGAAAAGTTCCCGAGGCTCAGTAAAGCAAAACTGAAGGAAGAGGTTTTATTCGGACCAGACATTAGAAAATTGATGCTTGATTCTGGTTTTGATGCTGTTCTGAATGAGGTTGAGTTGAAAACTTGGAAGTCAGTCAAAAATGTTATAAACGATTATATGGGCAACCGGAAGTCCGAGGATTATGAAACTCTCGTAAGGGATATGTTGCAGAACTTTCAGCAGATGAAAGTCAATCAGTCATTGGAAATCCACATGCTTGATTCACATCTGGACTTTTTCCCTGATAATCTTGGAGCGGTAAGCGACGAGCATGGAGAAAGATTCCACCAAGAAATAGCTACGTTAGAAAATAGATATAACTCCAAGAAATCCGTGAATATGTTGGCAGATTATTGTTGGAATGTGGTGACTATGGGTTCCAGCACTCATAGGCGGGAATCATCGAGAAAAAGTTTCGTGATCGCGGATTCTGACGAAGAATAAGAGATCATCGATGATCTGCAGTCACTCCATGTCGAACCATCTTCAAATCATACTCAAAGTTCGCATATATCAGTTGTGTACATGAAAATCTACGAGCTACGTGTGCGTGAGACCCCAGCCAATGCCATTACGATGCTGCTGCGACGTGCTCGAAAACGTTGAAAAAATCCCTGGCTAGAAAAATTCCAGGCAGCTGTCACTCTCAAAATGGCTGTTGGGTCACATTCATTGTCAGAAGTCTAGGTCAAAACGAACAAAATGAGCTATTGTAGGTTCCATTTGGGTGCTTTTTGTCCATATAATGAGCATTTGAAGATTTATTGCGGAATTGGTCGAATTTCGCTGATAGCAACTCGAAAGATTAGCTCATCACGCTATGGAGTGCATCCTAGCCCCCTAAAACCACTGCCATCGTGTTCAGCAGGTCGGAACACGTAGGAAAACATACCTTGGTATGCATTCTGACCAATGGGTACTCCATGGCTGAATGATCATCAACTTGAAAAATCGGCAAAAAACGCTAAGAACGCCGTTTCGTGGAAGATCAGTTTTTTGCGATTTAAAAAAAATTCGGACGTGTAGGGGAAAAACTGAGGTCGGATTCGGATTCTACGGTCAAAAAAACACAACGAAATCATACTTTCCTACGGGGGACATTCCGACCCCCAAATTTTGCTCCTCAGTGTAATTACAGGGCTGGAGTGCCTGAAAAATATATAGATTCATCATCACCTCTTGAAGATTTTGTTGATCCAATCAATCAAATTCCCATCGATCCTGTGCACCACTACTATTCAGGCATAGCAAAAAACACATTAAACTTTTCGTATCGTCTCTTGAAAGCGTTGGTAGTGATGAGTTGATGCAGCAATTAGATGACGACTATGAGGCTTTAGAAAAATGGACTTCCATGGAATTTGGAAGGAAACCGAGAGAATCTGTAGAATTCCCTCAGCACCAGTCATTTTTTCGAAGTACATCAATGATGAAAAGATGTTTCATTTCAATCTATTGAATTTAGCTACTCGATATTTGAGGAGTAAAGAATATTGCTTTTCTAAGAACGCAGATGCAAGAGAATTGCTAGGAATTCATGTTGATGGAATGAAAGATTTATATGGAGAACACAACTTAATTTATAACGTCCACAATCTTCTCCATTCTTCCGATGATTTTCTACTTGGTCCTTTGGATTCCTATGCTGCATGGAAGTTTGAAAATCACTTCAGATTTCTGCGGAAAAATGTCCGTCAAGGCAATCAGGTTCTAGCTCAGATCATCAACAGATCAAACGAACAGGCAGTAGTGACCATGTCTAGATCTAGAGCCAAGAACAAGGAAGTCTTCTTGCATCCTTCAGATTTCAAAATCAGCCGACCGTTGAAAAATGTTCATCTCCCGGAAGGCGACGAGGATCCCCAGAGAGAGATCAAATTCTCACATTTCACTCTGACCACTTCTGTTCCGAATAACTGTTGTTATTTGGACGATGGGTCGTTGATCTCGATTCAATTCATTTGTGAAAAGAGGAGCACAGGGCGACAAGTTATTCTCTTCAAAGAATTTACAGATTGTAGTTCAATCGAAAATTACCCCATCGATTCCAGAGAAATCGGAATTTGTAAATCCAATACATTGAACGAAGATTTGTTCGAGGGTTCAGTCAATTTGATAAAACAAAAAGTATTCCAAATTCAATTCAAAGATTCGTTCTATTTCTTTCCGATGCTCCATTTTTGAGCTTTCCCGAGCACTGCGGCTTCCATCGATCTGAAATATACACACTTCTCTCACTTTCGTTTCTATCTGAAATATATTGTAGTTCTAAGCCACCATATTTACTCATTATTGACATAGATTCACGAGACAGAATTGGGAAAATCAAATCAAAAATCCGCATTCAGTGATCGCGATTGCCTCATTAGCAGAGTGTTCGTAATATCATGATGTTTCAATCAAATCCTAATCAAAGGGATAAAGCCGACGATTGTGACTAAACCAAACTCGGATGCTAATCTTTTCCGACCTTCCCATGGATTCTTTGTGAATGCCTCCCTTACGTACCCGTTCAAAACACCCGCCACTGTGACAAGGTAAGGTTGGGCTCGGTTATGGCCGTTATGAGACCCCGCTCCCCGCTGCGCGCCACTGATAGTCACTTCGCGCCGAATCGTTGCTCCAAAGAGTCAGCTTGGTGATCTGCAAAAATTGCCTCGAGGAATTCTCAAAAAAGGTAAGAAAATTTACTATCGATTGCCAATTCACCGCGTAGGGAATCTCGGCAGTCGTCTAGACACCAATTCGTGTCTGCGCTCACGAAAAATCTGGCCCCAGCCACCCACGTGTATTCTTTTTGAGGTGAGAATTAACAGTCCGGCTCGCGATATATCTTCTTTTGTTCCATTCTCCTGAATGATGACACTCGAACGAGGGCTAGTCAATTTCCCCATTGAATTTCATCAATCATGTCACTTTGCTTGTATGAGTCTCTTCCCTGAATTTTCAGGGAAAATTCCCCCCCCCCACCACCCTTGCTATGCTTTATCACCACAATCAGATTTTCAGTTTGCATGCTCTCACAAACAAACTTATTCTTGGGTATTCATTCCATTCCATGTCATGCACTGTCTTGGGACTGCTTTTGATTGATTGCTATTAATCTCATTATAGATCTTGTCATCATGGGTAAACGAGGAGGGCCGCTGGCAACTTCAACTCAGCTGTCGCCTATGGCTCAGAAGCTCTTGAAATCTCAAACCATGCTCAGTCAGCCAAGTGAAGGCTTGACCCAAGAGGCACCAGCTGAATCTTATACGTTTCCTACCAAAGCTGAAAAAAGGAAGCTCGACACAAAACCACCAAGTAAGTTCGTGAAGTTGAGGTGTAAAAATTGCGGGTGAAAACATTGAGAGCCTACTTATCAATATCTATGTTTGTCTGATACAGTGGCTACTTCTTCATTCATTCAAGAATCAATTCTTTAATCTATTCCTAGTCATTTTCATGCTTGTTTGAGAAAATTATCAAGCGCTTGACCAATACTGCTTCGCACTTGATATCAGTGAGTTTTATTGGTTATGGGATGATTTTCATTTCGCCAGTATTGATTCATATTGATATTCTGTTGGTTGATTTATCCCTGTTTTCTAATTCCAGAAGTCCAAACTGTTCCTAAAGCTAGTTCGATCGACTGTAAGAACTGCAGTTCTTGCACAGTTCAGAATACGCTGCTAAATGATATGCAGAATGCTTTCTCACGTCGGAATGTGCTTAGGTTTGTAGACCAAAAAAGTATAATTTCGAAATTACTCATCATAATCACCAATCGTTTCCACAGATTTTATACATACTTTTTACATTTCCAATACCAATCTGAATCTTCTTATCAATACTCCAATCAGTCCGTTTGAGGTGTGTGTGTGTGTCTGTGCAACTTCATTTTTTGTCCACGGTTTCTCCTCAGCGTTTCGACCGACCTTCCTCAAATTTATGTGAAAGGTAGAGCACCATGTAGAGATGTGCTGAAAGGATTTATAGCCCAATCTATCAGACAGTTCTCGATTAATGAGTATCGGAAAATAAAAATGTCAAAATTTTCCAAAAATCGATTATTTTATATTCAAATATCTTTTCTCAAAATCAA
Source organism: Eretmocerus hayati (assembly GCA_029851415.1). Lineage (NCBI taxonomy): Eukaryota > Metazoa > Arthropoda > Insecta > Hymenoptera > Aphelinidae > Eretmocerus > Eretmocerus hayati. Next base: position 50,850,083 of record CM056744.1, read on the forward strand.
CACATCAAATTTTGCGTCACTTGAACAACCATCCTTTCATCATTTTCCGTCAATTGGTTAATGTGGAATTTTCATTCATATCTATCTCTACCAATTGAATCATGAATCTTCTATCAATGAAAAAAAAATCATGTACATTTCTTTTCCCATACAGTTGAACGTGATTCCGTATCAACCAAACGATCAAGGATGGCCGGATTAACATTTTATTACGTCACCTCAACTTCCCTTATAAAGTTTTTCTAGACATAGATTCTGAAAATTCCTAATAATGTCTTGGGAATTTTAACATCCTCATTTTCCGATACTCATTAATCGAGAATTGTTCGATGGATTGCGCTATGAATCCTTGCAGCACATCTCTACGAAGTGCTCTACTACTCACATGAATTTGAGGAAGATCGGTCGAAAGGCTGAGGAGGAACCGCGGACGGAAAATCATAGAATGTATCTATGACAACAGATTTCCAACAAACTTTAACATTCAGATCATTTGTTCATTCTAGAAATCTTCACTCATAGCAAATCGGTTCCCACCATTTTGTTCCTCTCGCCGATATCTATCTATTGTAAGTCACGATTTTTCCTCCAGGCTTATCCCTGGTCATCCACGAATTTAACTTTCTCTGTCGTTGTCCATGTCCGTTCATGTGTGTGTCTGTGCAACTTCATTTTTCGTCCACGGTTTCTCCTCAGCGTTTCGACCGATCTTCCTCAAATTTATGTGAGTGGTAGAGCACCATGTAAAGATGTGCTAGAAGGATTTATGGCCCAATCTATCAAACAGTTCTCGATAAATGAGTATCGAAAAATAAAAATGTTAAAATTTTCAAGAAATTATTAGGAATTTTCAGAATTTATGTCTAGAAGAACTTTATAAGGGAAATTGAGGTGACCTAATAAGATGTTAATCTGGCCATCCTCGATCGATTGGGTAATACGGAATTACGTTAAACTGTATGGGAAAAGCAATGTACATGATTTTTTTTTCATTCATAGAAGATTCATGATTTAATTGGTAGAGATAGATATGAATGAAAATTCCACATTAACCAATTGACGAAGAATGATGAAAAAATGGTTGTTGAAGTGACGCAAAATTTGATGTGTTGATTTAGAGGAAAGATATTTGGATATAAAATAATCGATCTCTGGAAAATGCTGACATTGTTATCTTCCGATACTCATTGATCGAGAACCGTTTAATAGATTAGGCTATAAATCCTTTCAGCACATCTTCACATGGTGCTCTACTACTTACACGAATTTGAGAAAGATCGGTCGAAACGCTGAGAAGAAACCGTGGACGAAAAATGAAGTTGCACAGACACACACACAAACGGACACGGACAACGACAGAGAAAGTTAAATTTGTGGAGGACCAGGAATGAGCCTGGAAGAAGAACCGTGACTTACAACAGATGAATATCGGCGAGAGGAACCAAATGGTGAAAACCGATTCGCTATGAGTGAAGATTTTTAGATCGAAAAATCAATTTGAGTGAAAAAATTGAGCAAAAATATCTTGTCACGAATACAACTCTTTCTTTTCGAGAAACAAAACCAAGGTGCTCGGTGAAACAGGTTATTGTCCAGAAGAAACAGATTGACCAAAAGTCTCTGACAAAAGAAAAAGATATTATTGTGGCTACTGCTTCTAACCAAGAAACATCATCATCAAGCAGTACTGAGATCTTTCTGACGCAAGACCAACTCAGGGATCTACAGCAAAGTATGTACTTCTGCATTTCAACTAATACGTAACCTATTGTTTTCACAATATCAGAACAAGTCTTTATTTCCATCTTTCTTTGCAGGATGCAATTCAGGAACATTCGATCTCAAAGATTTCTTCAATTTCCCTCAAGATTCTGGAGCTTTCACTCAGTCCCAGCGTACTTTGGATTCTGGGGAGAATTCTACTGACGAAGGCCTTGATGAAGATACTGAGACACCAGATTTAACTGATTACTCATTCACGAGGAAATCACCACAACTGTTTGGTTCTGACTCAGATTCAGAAGATGATAATGATTATGGTTATGAAAATCAAGTCGGTGATCCTGAAATGATGCAGATTAAAATGTGGAGTCCATCGATCATGACCATGATGACTTCTCCAAACTTGATAGAACTCCACCAGCTAAAGCTTCATCATATGATGACAAACCCAACCAAGGAAATGACTTTGACTCGCTGGATGAGGGTTTCAAAATAGATGAAGCGGAGGCACAATCCAATAATGATCAATCGAATGAAAAGTCTAATCCCACTTCACCAGAGGGTAAAGTGATAGCCATCGATGGGAATATTGTACTCGGTGATGTAGAAATCAATCTCTCTGAACTCAGTAATCTTGTCCACCATGAACACTGTTGTTGTGAGTATACGTATAATAACTTATGAATCCTACTGTAAATTCCCAGCGTAACATTTTCTCACTTGATTTTTGGCTGCGAATGCTCTGCTGATAAAATTTTCTAACCATGTTGAGATTATTTCTCATAGTTTGAAACTGGCATAATCTTACTTTCAGCTCCTTGCCGACTTATGCTCATCAAGATATTGGGAGAGTTGATTGAATTGTTACTCAGATACCCAGCAAGAGCACCAATTCCACAGCGGAAGGAAAAACCAAAAGGAATGACTTTTTAAGTGATACTACTTGTGGAATTATATTTTTTGGTGCTCTTAATGATGGTCCATGAGTCAGGTGGAGACTCCTGTCTAATGTTTAACCAAGCAGTTTTCCAAATATGCAAAGTTCCACGTTTCAACTCTCTACGATGTCGTGAGAAATTTTTATCGTAAAACTCACATCTGCGTTAGTTGCGTTTGTAAAACATTCCTAATGTACTCAACGGAAGAGGCAGGTACTATAATTCGATGCGGTCTCAGAATAACAGTGATTTTTACGTAAAGACTTAATATTTGTTATGAAGTGCTGCATTATTGTAAGCGACATGACTGTTGGAATCCACAGAGTTCGTTTCCTGTATGGATTCCATGTATTCAAACGTGCGAAATAAGCTGAGTCTAATCGGAAAAGGTTGTACCAGAAAACGTTAGGAATTGTCACTCACTGTGTGAATTTCTTATTGAATGAGAAGTTACTCTTTTTCCACCGAAGTCTATGAAATTCTTCTTTATTCTCTTAAGGAAATGAAGTTTTTCATGGGCTCGACACCAGCAATGTTACACATACTCATGTGCTTACTGTTAATTTTAGTGTAACTCATGATCTAGCTTCATTTACTTGAAAATCAAAAAACCCTTTTTATTTCTCATATATTGCATGTTCCCAATACAAGGCCGTCTAGAACCCTACTAATGCAGGACTTTCGTAGGACGTCCTTTGAAAGACGTCTTGAAGATTACATTTGGACGAGCATTCGCGTCCAAAAGTAGTCTTTTGGACTGCTTTTAGAATGGTTTCGGACCGTTTTTAGGACGTCCGGTTCCCTCAACTTTGACGTCAGGGACGTCCAAAAGACGACTTTTGGACCAAAAAATGTTTGTCGGGTTGGTTGAATTGTAAGCTTTGGGATTTTGATTCGCCTACTTGTATATGGGACCTTATCTCTGCTATAGTTTTGTTCAGGGGACCCCGTTCTGGCTCAGAGGACCTGGTGATCCCTTTTCTCGGAATTCTCGTACTCCGGATTCTCGATATTGATAGGTTCTATTGCCGGGGTACAAGATCTTTGGCTGATCCTACATCGATTTCGTCGTCACTGCTTTGCTCGTGTTATTGGAGAGTAAGGTTCTCATTGATGGTCAGCCGGTGTGCGTCTCCCTTCGAGATTGGGATGTTTCTGAATTCCCAAGTGTATGAGGATTCCCCGGTGGTACCCCGAAATTGCTCAAATGCCTTCCTCGCTTTGAGACATTTGTACGTCGCATGCATTTTCACAATCCTCGAATAAGGTTTTGGGATGATGGAGAATTCGGTTAGGTTTCCGCATTTCCTCAGAACCTCCACCGTTGCTGTTATAGATGGCTCATCCATAACCATGATGACTCGATGGGTAATGGTTTTCGAGATCCACCACAGCTCCAATTTTTTGCGAAAGATTGAAGTTTTTAGGGTTATCCTTACCATTGTATTCGAACGAGGCTGTAACAAGCAGAGCTCGTGATTTCATTGGGGCCTTGGATAATAATCAGGGTAAAATTGTTTTGGGTATGGTTTTTAGGATTGGGTAAAGTGGGTTTTCGTGGGACCTCTGGGATTGCTTCGGCGAGGGTCAGTTCTGTGACGGCTGTTCTGGATCAACGGTGATTGGTTTGCTTTGGCTCGCTCGTATTTTTTCGGTAGCTTGTAGTATGGAATCTACCGAATTTATTTCCGCTAAATCAGATAATCCGAAAACGTCTCGGCTGTCTTCAGATTTTGCTGGAGATGTCGACGTTCTCAGATTTCTGGTACCTTGGGTTTACGGCCTTGGATATTGTTTTTTACATGTTTTATCGTGTGAATGATACACGTGATTTCCTATGTATTTCTCGCAATTTTTGTGAAATTTCTTTTGAGCACGATAATGTCTGGGAAATCTCTCGGGTGGTGCTTCTTTTGCACGGTAACGAAGGTCACAGGCTTTCAATGCCACTTGAGCATGATCCTTGTTAGAATATCTCACGGATCCAAAAGCGAGCCATCCTTGTGTGTTCGTCACTACCTCGTGGTACTCGAGGGGGCCGAGTTATGAAAAATGATGGACGAATAAGTTCTCCCTGAGATGTTCAGGATCCCTGTATGGTAGTTGACAGAGTAGCCTGTGTGGATCTGTTTTTCGCAGATTGTTAACTTAATGTACCTCCGATCTCATGCGGGGTCGTGATTTCATGGTGGTGCTGCGAAGTGTAGGAAGATTTCGGCATTCTTCGGGATCATTTTTTCCTTCAATTTGGAGTATTCAATATCCATGTTCTTGGGTAATCTTGATCACTTTATTTCCGGTTCCAATGTGTTCGGTTAATGTCTCTTGTAGGGGGGTTTGATTCCTGATAGGGACCTTGATAACTTCAGCCATTGCGGGGACCTGTAACACCAAAACAAAAATCGGAGACCTTAACATTCGGCAAAAGTGATCGAGGGTGGAGTAGTGTCAGCGTTGATGGGTTGTCTATTGATCGGCCCTTGTTTCCCTTGTAGTGAGTGTCTTATCCGCGAGGTTATTTCTTGTAGCTCTAGAGTATTTGTTCCGCATGACCTCTCGCACAACACAACGGTGGTGGGACCCGAAGCTGCTGAAGCGTGGGACATTTTGTTTCGCAGGTGACGCCTTTAGAAGGAAGCTATCACAAGGAATATTACCAATATTAATTCGATAGTGTAGCTCCCTCCGATGAGCCAGGTGGACCTTGATTTGAAACGCTCATGTCTGCTCATAAGATTCATTTCCATGATGAGCTCTGAAAGGGATCTCTTCTTAGGCTCCCATTTCTTCAGCACTGGTAGTTTCTGTTCCGAATGTCGAGTTTTAGGTAACAACGTGGGATGAAATTTATTTAGATCAAGACTCATTCCAGGTTCGTAAATGTATCGAATATCACTAGTTCCTTTGGCTTCGGTTTGGTCCCTCGAAATTTTAACTTCCATCCACTGCTCATTTTCAGCAGCCCTGTTCCGTTCAGTAATACTTGTTGATCGGGAATTTTCTCGCGAACGATGCTTGCCAGCATCGGCTGTGCTACGGAGAACAGCCAACTTCCGTCAGATTTGAGCAATTTCCAATTATTTTTGGCCGATGTTATGCCGATGTCGCAGTTGCTAACATTTTGCGTATTGGTCAGGAGTAGTCCCAACTCACAATTATCACTGGTCGAAACTTCTATCAACGGGTGATTGGTGGGACACATGTAACCATAAGGCAGGTTCTCCCATTCTGAAAGATCTTCTTTGTCCATCATGAAAAAGAACTGTTGAGTGTCACTCATGATTAAGTCATCGTTGGAGGGTGACCGATGAACGCCGCTCGTTGCTCGTGGGTTCCCTGCTGAGGCACGGGCACTGGATGCATCCGGTACATCTGGTAATGCGCACTGCTAATTCATGGCATACAGATTGATACGAACACTTTACCGTCGTGGTATACGGCATCTACTTCGGATATCCTAATCAATTCTTCCGCTCTGAGGTGTTCCGTGGGTAGAGGGAATTCGTGATTTTTTATATGGTTGTTGATATCTTGACTCACGCTATGCAGCCTGCCGGTTGTGAAAATGGTCGGGCGAATTCTGTTTTCTTTTAATTGTTGTAGTAAAGCTAGGAAATTTTCACATGATTTGATCATTTCATTCACACTTCGCTCTCCTTCTCTGGCTAACGCTACCATTCTTACTATATCTGTCCAATCAATAGCTTCGATATTCTTGAGCTCTTTTTGAATATCCATTAGCATTTGGCGCTGTATGTTTGTAACGTTATACAACTCTTTGAGGGCTCCAGAAAATATTCATTGACTTTTGTTGTGTATCCGTATCATCTCCTTTTCATCCTTGAATAGGGTGTCCAAATTTCGGTTTATAGGCTCGGCGTCTGTGGTGAGTTACCCGGATGAGCTCTTGCTCGCCCTGCCAACGATACCTAGAGGTACCATCTTTGAGATGCTACGTGGGACGCGAATATTCTGGATGAGTTTTTGTGAAATGGAACTAGTGGCATCTCAAATCTGTTCGCATTTCCTGTTGAGCACGTGAGCTAACTTTTTGAAGTGTTTGGGGTCAATGGTGGCATATCATCCTCTTGTCCAGTGGTTACAATCTTGTTTGCAACTGGGCGCGAATCGACTTGATTCTACCTTAGTGGTGCATGCCTTCAATAAATTGTTGGAAGTTGTGTCGAAAGAGTGGTGTTTAATCATACGTGCCTAATTTTTCCTCACTAGTTATTCATAGTGGAAGCCTGGCTATCATGCCGTAGACCAATTCGAAAGGCGTGAAGTTTGTCGAGGTGGAAATGCTCGAGTTGAAAGTGGAAGCTGCGAGAGGGGCGAGTTGATCCCAGTCGTCGTATTCATTAGAGTAAGCACGGGTGAAGTCCGTGAAAAGTACGTGGCTTCTTTCTGAAGACCCGTTCGTTTGGAGCCTGTACCCTGAGGTAACTGAGTGATTGATTTTGAAGGTGTACAACAAAACCTCCACTAGATCAGACATGAAACTAGTTCCTCTGTCAAATAAGATGGCTCGTGGAGCTCAAAAATTGCAAATGAGATGTTCGCCAAGGCTTTGGCTATGGTGGTGGCTCGTTTGGGAATGGGTATGGCAACGACGAATTTGGTCAAATTGCATTTCATAGTGAGCAAATGGCAATTGCCTCTCGGAGTGGTTCGAAGTTTCCCCACTGTGTCGATGGATATTTTATCGGAAGCTTCTATGGGGGTATCGGTGATGATGATTGGTTCTCGGGTCTTTGCACGATCTAATTTCTCCTCCTGACAGCTCGTGCATCTTCTGACGTAATCTAATACATCATCCCTCATTCCAGGCCAATAGTATCTTTCTCTGATTTTCTGATAAGTTTGATTGATACCTTTGTGCCCACCGATGAGCGTGTCGTGTAATGCATTCATAATCTCTTGCCTCTTCTTTTTCTTGGGCAATTCTGCCTTGCCGTGACGAATGGTGACTCTTATTCCTGTATCTTTGAAGTTTCCCCCCAATAACTTGGCTAGCACTCCGGGCTTTAGGGAATTGGTTATTTCGCCACGTCTGGAGATTCAGAAGCTTGTACACTTCTTTTTATTCAAGAGGATTTTCAAGTTTTCCAAGGTTAGTTTGATTTGCTGTATGTTAAGTGTATCTTGATACCGGTCTCCTATGACTGAAGAGAAAATTGTATGATTTTTGATGGAGTGGTCATGATTTGACCGATCTTGGGTTTGCTAAGTTTCAATCCGATTAATTCTATGGCTCCGATTCCACTCAACAGTCGGATGATCGATCATACTGGTGGGCAATCCCGAGTGATGAAGTGTACCATGCTATCTCGTTTATAAGTGAGGCATTGTCTGGACGATGTGATCTTATTCTCGATGTTGGCTTGATTCACGGGTGACGATTTTTCGCTACTGCAAGAGTTATCTTGAGTGAGTACCGCTGACATTTTTCGATTTACCGGTGGAATAAATGGTATAAGGGACACCAGCATAGTGATGTCTGGCTCTGGTGGTTGTGGAAAGTGCAAATTGATTGAAGAGTTTTCGGATTTTTCAGTGATATCTTGTAGGTCTACCCGTTTTGGAGTTCGTTGGGGTGCTTTGGTTGGCAAAAGGGTGCTTTTCGCTATTAGCGCGTATTCAGTGATATTAGGTGTCACTGAGGTGGCACGAGAGGGGCCTACATTCATGGTAATGGAAATTTCATAACTGTCGTCGTTCTTTCGTGTTTTGATGTCCGACTAAGTTCTTATCTGTAATTTCTCAATTCTTTCGCGCATAGTATTGTCATTGAAATTTTGTCCGTCGTACGGGTCAGCGTCGGTTAAAAATTCTTGAGTACTGTCACCAGGTCCACGGTCTCCTAAATAACAAGGGTCGTGTAAGATACTCTTTTCCCTGACTATCTCGCTGTCTGATGCTATTTGTTTAGGTGTTGCGGATTGGTTGTCATTAGAGGATTGGTCGGACATTTCTCCGTCAGAGCTGTCATCCTGATCTATGAAACTTTTGGACCGTCTATCTTGAATTTCGTGAAGTCTAGCTCTCATTGCCTCTACTTCTTTTCGAGTCACGCTGGCTTTCTTGCACATGCCATCAAAGTCACATTTGAGGTCCGTCAAACTACCGCTGAATTCGGAATTCACTTGCATGTCACTTGGGGGGGGGGGGGGGAGCCTCAATGGGTATCTCTATAACCTCTGGTGGGATTGCGTCCTCCCTATGAGAAGGTTCACTTGGAATTTCTTCGGTTCCTTGGGTTTGTAAGCCTTTATACCGATTGTCTGAGAGGGGTGCCTCTGAATTTGGCGAATCGTTTGCGGTTGAGGATAATAAAGAATCATTAGATTCAATCACTGCTCTCATTGACTGGTTGCTTCCGAGCTTCTCTCTTCTGTGCTTCATTTGAACCTTTGGCGCGGCTCGTAAATTCATTTGTTCGGTAGGAGGGCCAATTTCAACAGTCGCTGTTGTGAAGAATATTTTGCCACGTCAGATCATGCGCCCATCAACCCGCACAACTTGCCTTTGCTCAACAAAAAAGTTCTAGGGAAGTTCTCGGATGAGATGCATGAGGTACCAATAAAAGCTGCTGTATTCATGGATTCCAAGCTGCATTGTATCGATGCTTTGGACTCTGAAAAATGTGTTGGGAGAGGAATCACTAAATCAACATTGAGAAATGAGCTCAAGTTTTCAGATTACAGAAATTGTTTATTCAATCAAGATTCAATGTACATTGATCGAATCACTTTGAGATCAGAGAAGCATACTTCGTATTCTACCCGCCCGCGCAAGCTAGCTCTTTCATCAAGCGATTATGAGAGAATTATTCATAGTGATCATATACACACATCTGTGTATGGAGATTATCGTTTGAAAATGAACGAGATTCAACCAAGTATATCAGAGCTCATGCACGAACAAGTGTTTTCGATCGTCTGTGCGCAAATGAGTCATTTGCACACTGCTCTTCACTCTTCATTTGCTCACAGAAGATCAAAAACCATAGTATGCCATTCGGGCGCAATGGTTTTCGCTTTCTCGTGACTATTTAGACCCTCTCCTGCGGCTCGGGCCTGAAAAAGTCACTCGAATTGCGAAAACCATCGTTTGCGCCCTTGTATTAACATATACTATTTCCATACCGTACCACTTTTTCAGCACCTGGATTCCTTTTCGCTTCAGAATTTTTTCGATAAGAAACACGTTTGGATCTCACACGTAAGCGAGCTCTGCTCCGTAGAAACATCCAGCAATCTTTTCTCTCTGATGATCTTCAAGCAAATACGTGGGTGGGTTGGTTTGCTGCACTCGATATATAGTAAACGTTTCTGCACTCCAGTTCGGCAGATATCCCTTGTCAAAGAGAGACTTGTATTTACTCACTCTCACAACATCACCGACTTTGAACTAATATTTTCTCGGCATTCTCCTCGGCGCATAAGCTGAGGTTGAGAGGTCTGCCTCAATTTGACCTTGGTTCTTCGTTTTTTGCCAAACCTGGACTGATTCCATCTGAATTGTGCGATGGACTAATTCGTTGTAGGATTTCAGAACATCTTGTAAGATATCGATCCAAACGTATTCTCCTCTCAACGAGAATGATTGATGAATTCCTGATTTCAAAGTCCTAATTACTCGTTCACATATGAGTAATTCCACGCGAAACAGACCGACGAAAAAGGGTCAAGTCTCAGATCTTTTCCTAAGTATTTTCGATCGATTCTATGGTCCAAAACATGGACTTTCAACTTACTATGAGGTCCAAAAAAAATTTTTTGGTCCCATGGCGAGAATCTTTGAGAATGATGTAAAATCTTTTTTTCCAAAATCCCATCAACTTTTCTCCACTAAAATGCAAATAAGTCGAGTTTGCTTGCAGATCACGGTGTGCCTGAACGAATTTTTTTTCAAAGTGAAAACTCCCTCTGAGATCATTTTGGTTTCTGATTCTACATTTTTGGGACATCATTTTCCCACAAAAATTGAAATCTCGGGCTGAGCCCTTTTGAAGGAATGTCGTTTGGAACATTCCTCGGACCCTGTCTTGGAACGCCCAAGTGATATGGCTCATCCCTCGTTGGATATGAGCCCAAAATTAAGTTTCTTCACTTTCTAACACTAGTTTTCAGAAAATGTGACCGCTTTGGATATTTTTGAGGCTTGTTGAGGTTGGGGATGTACCCTGAAAACCCTTTGAGAATGCAAATACCAATCTCTTGATGTCTTATTCAAGGAATGACCATTTACCGTTTGGGCTCTCCAAGACGCCATATTGGGAATAATCGTGTGATGGGCATTACAATTTTCATCACGATGTCTTTTGTGATGGAAATTGTAATGTACATTATAACGAACTCCAATAAAATAATGTTTTTTTGTGATCATTTTTAATAACTCGGCCCCCTCAAGTACCACGAGGTAGTGACGAACACACAAGGATGGCTCGCTTTTGGATCCGTGAGATATTCTAACAAGGATCATGCTCAAGTGGCATTGAAAGCCTGTGACCTTCGTTACCGCGCAAAAGAAGCACCACCCAAGAGATTCCCCAGACATTATCGTGCTCAAAAGAAATTTCACAAGAATTGCGAGGAATACATAGGAAATCACGTGTATCATTTACACGATAAAACATGTAAAAAACAATATCCAAGGCCGTAAACCCAGGGTACCAGAAATCTGAGAACGTCGACATCTCCAGCAAAATCTGAAGACAGCCGAGACGTTTTGGAATTATCTGATTTAGCGGAAATAAATTGGGTAGATTCCATACTACGAGCTACCGAAAAAATACGAGCAAGCCAAAGCAAACCAATCACCGTTGATCCAGAACAGCCGTCACAGAACTGACCCTCGCCGAAGCAATCCCAGAGGTCCCACGAAAACCCGCTTTACCCAATCCTAAAAACCATACCCAAAACAATTTCACCCTGATTATTATCCAAGGCCTCAATGAAATCACGAGCTCTGCTTGTTACAGCCTCATTCGAATACAATGGTAAGGATAACCCGAAAAACTTCAATCTTTCGCGAAAAATTGGAGCTGTGGTGGATCTCGAAAACCATTACCCATCGAGTCATCATGGTTATGGATGAGCCATCTATAACAGCAACGGTGGAGGTTCTGAGGAGATGCGGAAACCTAACCGAATTCTCCATCATCCCATAACCTTATTCCAGGATTGTGAAAATGCATGCAACGTACAAATGTCTCAAAGCGAGGAAGGCATTTGAGCAATTTCTGGGGACCACCGGGAATCCTCATACACTTGGGAATTCAGAAACATCCCAATCTCGAAGGGAGACGCACACCGGCTGACCATCAATGAGAACCTCACTCTCCAATAACACGAGCAAAGCAGTGATGACGAAATCTATGTAGGATCAGCCAAAGATCTTGTACCCCGGCAATAGAACCTATCAACATCGAGAATCCAGAGTACGAGAATTCCGAGAAAAGGAATCACCAGGTCCTCTGAGCCAGAACGGGGTCCCCAGAACAAAACTATAGCAGAGATAAGATCCCATATACAAGTAGGCGGATCAAAATCCCAAAGCTTACAATTCAACCAACCCGACAAACATTTTTTGGTCCAAAAGTCGTCTGTTGGACGTCCCTGACGTGGAAGTTGAGGAAACCGGACGTCCTAAAAACGGTCCGAAACCATTCTAAAAGCAGTCCAAAGGACTACTTTTGGACGCGAATGCTGGTCCAAATGTAATCTTCAAGACGTCTTTCAAAGGACGTCCTACGAAAGTCCTGCATTAGTAGGGTTCTAGACGGCCTTGTATTGGGAACATGCAATATATGAGAAATAAAAAGGGTTTTTTGATTTTCAAGTAAATGAAGCTAGATCATGAGTTACACTAAAATTAACAGTAAGCACATGAGTATGTGTAACATTGCTGGTGTCGAGCCCATGAAAAACCTCATTTCCTTAAGAGAATAAAGAAGAATATCATAGACTTCGGTGGAAAAAGAGTAACTTCTTATTCAATAAGAAATTCACACAGTGAGTGACAATTCCTAACCCATACAGAAAACGAACTCTGAGGATTCCAACAGTCATGTCGCTTACAATAATGCAGCACTTCATAACAAATATTAAGTCTTCACGTAAAAATCACTGTTATAAACTCTTTCCTTAGAAGAAGTTAATAATTAACTTATGAATTCCCACTATTCCGAGACCGCATCGAATTATAGTACCTGCCTCTTACGTTGAGTACAGTAGGAATGTTTTACAAACGCAACTAACACAGATGTGAGTTTTACGATGAAAATTTCTCACGACATCGTAGAGAGTTGAAACGTGGAACTTTGCATATTTGGAAAACTGCTTGGTTAAACATTAGACGGAAGCCTCCACCTGACTCATGGACCATCATTAAGAGCACCAAAAAATATAGTTCCACAAGTAGTATCACTTGAAAAGTCATGAAAATAATGGCACATTTTTTTGTGAAAACAAGAACTGAACATAAAAACAGTGGAATTCTACTGCTTGAGTCACAAGTGGTGAAGCTACTAGCGAATTACAAATTTCAAAATGGGTCAGAAAATCGAACAGAAGATTGACGTGAACATCGATACAAATTACATAAATGACATGAAATGAAATTCGATCGTCGTTGCCTTGTCAAGTGTCAGCATCTCCATCCTCAATTCAGACTTTAGCTGATGACCGTTTAACCCAATCTTTTATTATCAAAAAATTTCCGGCGTGGTTGACAGAAATTTTCGTTCTTGGATCTTTTGCATCATGGTACCCGTCCCAAAGACTGATGGCGAGACCTACAAAGAAAAATTACCATGAAACATTTGAACAATTATGCACGTACAGGTCAACGTATTTAAAAAGTAAAACTCTACCTGAGATGACCTCAAACACGTATAACGCTGGTTTCCCAACCTTGAGTTTGGGTTGCCCATTTTCATCTTTTCTGACGATTTTCTACGTTTATACATCAGCCAGTTCATTAGAGATAGTTTCTAGCAGCATGGTTTTCATTGCTGCTACATGATTCTCTCCCCCAAATAGAGCCAAGTAATTCATCGGTAACAAATAATTTTTTTTACGTTTTTGGAAATAGAATTGCAGAGAAGATTATATCACAAGTACAAGAAAACAGAACTTACATATTCATTCTTCAATGGTTCATTAGTTGTCAAGTCCGTAGAAAACTTCAGAAGCTCTTCATGAGTCTTGCGAGGTAGAGGTGGCAAGCGAGTAAAATCTGTTGCTTTTGGTTTTTCCTTTCGCTGTGGAATTGGTGCTCTTGCTGGGTATCTGAGTAACAATTCAGTCAACTTTTCCAATATCTTGATGAGCATAAGTCGGCAAGGAGCTGAAAGTAAGATTATGCCAATTTCGAACTATGAGAAATAATCTCAACATGGTTAGAAAATTTTACCAGCAGAGCATTCGCAGCCAAAAATCAAGTGAGGAAATGTTACGCTGGGAATTTACAGTAGGATTCATGAGTTATTGTACGTATTCTCACAACAACAGTGTTCATGGTGGACAAGATTACTGAGTTCAGAGAGATTGATTTCTCCATCACCGAGTACAATATTCCCATCGATGGCTATCACTCTACCCTCTGGTGAAGTGGGATTAGACTTTTCATTCGATTGATCATTATTGGATTGTGCCTCCGCTTCATCTATTTTGAAACCCTCATCCAGCGAGTCAAAGTCATTTCCTTGGTTGGGTTGGTCATCATATGATGAAGCTTTAGCTGGTGGAATTCTATCGAGTTTGGAGAAGTCATCATGGTCATGGTCGATGGACTCCACATTTTAATCTGCATCATTTTCAGGATCACCGACTTGATTTTCATAACCATAATCATGATCATCTTCTGAATCTGAGTCAGAACCAAACAGTTGTGGTGATTTCCTCGTAAATGAGTAATCAGTTAAATCTGGTGTCTCAGCATCTTCATCAAGGTCTTCGTCAGTAGAATTCTCCCCAGAATCCAAAGTACGCTGGGACTGAGTGGGAGCTCCAGAATCTTGAGGGAAATTGAAGGAATCTTTGAGATCGAATGTTCCTGAATTGCATCCTGCAAAGGAAGATGGAAATAGAGACTTGTTCTGATATTGTGAAAATAATAGGTTACGTATTAGTTACATACTTTGCTGTAGATCCCCGAGTTGGTCTTGCGTCAGAAAGATCTCAGTACTGCTTGATGATGATGTTCCTTGGTTAGAAGCAGTAGCCACAATGATATCTTTTTCTTTTGTCAGAGACTTTTGGTCAATCTGCTTCTTCTGGACAATAACCTGTTTCACCGAGCACCTTGGTTTTGTTTCTCGAAGAGAAAGAGTTGTATTCGTGACAAGATATTTTTGCTCAATTTTTTCACTCAAATTGATTTTTCAATCTAAAAATCTTCACTCCTAGCGAATAGGTTTTCACCATTTTGTTCCTCTCGCCGATTTCCATCTGTTGTAAGTCACGGTTCTTCCTCCAGGCTCATTCCTGGTCCTCCACAAATTTTACTTTCTCTGTCGTTGTCCGTGTCCGTTTGTGTGTGTGTCTGTGCAACTTCATTTTTCGTCCACGGTTTCTTCTCAGCGTTTCGACCGATCTTTCTCAAATTCGTGTAAGTAGTGGAGCACCATGTGAAGATGTGCTGAGAGGATTTATAGCCCAATCTATTAAACGGTTCTCGATCAATGAGTATCGGAAGATAACAATGTCAAAATTTTCCAGAAATCGATTATTTTATATAGAAGACGATCAGACTTAGCTTCGAGAGGCACTCCTCGGCACCCGGAGAACTGCCCTGCTCAAAGCAGCCTGGTTCTGTCTTTTCCCGTCTCACCCTATCAAAGCCCATCCTCGACAATCAACAAGACATCGAACCGGAATTTTGCGCCCCGAGTTGATGCGCCCAACTCAAAATACTGTGTTTACGACGATGACATTTTGATGTCGCAGCTTGGAGGCCCCGGGGAGATGACAGTAACGCGATTTCCTGTCGATGTCAAATTGATTGTCATTCTGTCCTCCTAATATCGAACGCTATCAGGTGATTGGAGTATAAATATGAAAAAATCAGTTCAGTCAAAAATTGTGGCAAATTCTGATCCTAAAGCTAACCTCTGTATTGTACTCGATTGTCAAGTCTGTTTATTGATAAAATTGTTAACAACAATTCTGTCGGGATCTGGATGATGAATTTTTGGAATAATCAATCGAAAACCAATATCATCTGACGAAATCTGTGAGATTCCAGTCACATATGAATGAAAATTCTAAGTCGGATAAAGTGTATTGAATACTGATAATTAGTTTGCAGAATTTTCCGGGGGATTCTTCATTACAGTAATTGAATAATTTTCATAGGATCTGAACGAATCATACCCATATCTGAAATTTGGAACGAATTCAGTTGTTCTGTGAGTAAGAGTTGGAAATACATCCAAATAAATCGCATATCAAATCATTGATTCACATATGCATACGTGCACATACTGGATCCATGGAATCTAATTGATGGATTCATTCTGATCGCGAAAAGGTTGAATAATTCTCCAAAAAATACTCGCCCAATGAATGAAACAATTTAGAGGTGGGATGGGGCGCTCGAAACGAAGGGGCAGTGGAGGCATATTATGAAATTATTAGTACACTCAGTTAACTGTATAAAATAGCACTTCAATCACAAAACTAGGGAATCATATTATCACATCACTCGGCTAATGCAAGCTAATTTTAATCAACGGATTTGTTGATTACGTGACATAGATCGATATTGGATTACTCCAATTTGATCTATGTACCTTCAAAGCTCCTCGCAATTCGAGTGTCGCAACTTGAAGGATTTTGATGGAATTTCAAATACATGAAAAATGGGATGAGAAACGAAAAATTTTGATTCTACGCTAGATGTTGGTGCGTTTCGTCTTTCCTCTCCGGATCAGACTCTTCAGGGGGATTAAAGAGATCCGAGAAGAGGTTGACCCCCGACGTCACCTAGCCAAAGTGGCTTGATGGTCATGATTTTGATCGGGCTTATATATGTTACACGAGGGCTTTTGCAGCCACTCGCGAGGAAGGTTTTCATCTCGGTTAGGTATTTGCCGACAACCAGTGACAATTAGAATGAATTTTTTGTCTCGATCGATATGGACGATCGAGACTTTATCGCTCGCGGGAATTTCAAATCATATTACTAAATGACTCGGCTAATGCAAGCTAATTTTAATCAACGGATTTGTTGATTAAGTGACATAGATCGATATTGGATCACTCCAATTTGATCTATGTACCTTCAAAGCTCCTCGCAATTCGAGTGTCGCAACTTGAAGGATTTTGATGGAATTTCAAATACATGAAAAATGAGATGAGAAACGAAAAATTTTGATTCTACGCTAGATGTTGATGCGTTTCGTCTTCCCTCTCCGGATCGGACTCTTCAGGTGGGCTGAAGAGATCCGAGTAGAGGTTGGCCCCTGAGGTCACCCAGCCAAAGTGGCTTGATGGTCATGATTTTGATCGGGCTTATATGTTACACGAGGGCTTTTGCAGCCATTGGCGAGAAAGGTTTTCATCTCGGTTGTGTATTCGCCGACAACCGGTGACAATTAGAATAAATTTTTTATCTCGATCGATATGGACGATCGAGACTTCATCGCTCGCGGGAATTTCAAATCATATTATTACATGACTCGGCTAATGCAAGCTAATTTTAATCAACGGATTTGTTGATTACGTGACATAGATCGATATTGGATTACTTCAATTCGATCTATGTACCTTCAAGGCTCCTTGGAATTCGAATGTCGCAACTTGAAGGATTTTGATGGAATTTCAAATACATGAAAAATGAGACGAGGAACGAAAAATTTTGATTCTACGCTAGATGTTGGTGCGTTTCGTCTTTCCTCTCCGGATCAGACTCTTTAGGGGGGCTGAAGAGATCCGAGTAGAGGTTGGCCCCCGACGTCACCTAGCCAAAGTGGCTTGGTGGTCATGATTCTGATCGGGCTTATATGTTACACGAGGGCTTTTGCAGCCACTCGCGAGAAAGGTTCTCATCTCGGTTGTTTATTCGCCGACAACCGGTGACAATTAGAATGAATTTCTTGTCTCGTTCGATATGAACGATCGTGACTTTATCGCTCGCGGGAATCTCAAATCATATTATTATCATATCGATCGAGACAAAAATTTCATCCTAATTGTCACCGGTTGTCGGCGAATACACAACCGAGTGGCTCGCGAGTGGCTGCAAAAGCCCTTGTGTAACATATAAGCCCGATCAAAATCATGACCGACAAGCCACTTTGGCTAGGTGACGTCGGGGGCCAACCTCTACTCGGATCTCTTCAGCCTCCCTGAAGAGTCTGATCCGGAGAGGAAAAACGAAACGCACCAACATCTAGCGTAGAATCAAAATTTTTCGTTTCTCATCTCATTTTTCATGTATTTGAAATTCCATCAAAATCCTTCAAGTTGCGACACTCGAATTGCGAGGAGCCTCGGTTATGAGGATACAGTTCCAATCAAATCAAAAAAGATATATACAATGTTGAATCACAACCGTCAACTAAATTTTTCGAACACATTAGACCAATATTATGAAAAAATCGATCAAAATAGAACATACAGTTGGGACCATATGTGTCGCTTCGGGACCCAAAGTTCAACGCAGTGAACTGGTCATTAAAATGATTGAACAATACCAAAATTGAAGAGAGATGTGAACGAACACGCTTCAATTGCCAACGAGCTCCATTGCAAGGAGGAAATATGTATGTATATAATCTCAAGCCACTGAGTCGCAAATATATAAATTCCGCCAATGACGAGAGAAGTCAATCTCACAATCCGTATCACGGTCTTTGACACAAGAAATAACTGAGGACTAGTGACTCGGAGAGTCGCTAGAACTGAACCAAATGTCACAATACTATCACAAGCAAATCGATGCAAAAGTCGCTCAGTCAATTGCATAAGCAAAATTTCTTGAAACTTGAATCGAGACTTAACGTGATCAAAACTTGTCTGACAATAAACGGAACAACTACTAGAGTTCAAATTTCCTGACAATGTTAGACAAAACCAAATGGAACAGGAATTGATCCATTTTCTTGAATGATCGATGCGATCAATCGATTCTCTTCATAGAAATTTGGTTTCAATAGACGCGAATGAAAAAAATAAATACAACTGTTGCCAGATAAGCTGTGCATAATTCAAAACGATACGGCAAAGATAAAAATGTTGTAGGCCTTTCGGATTGATTCTAAAATTCCCAATCCAGCATGAGAAAAATCCATCAGAAGAACAATTCTTGAAAACCAATGACTCTATTAAGGCTCTACAACGCACAATTTACGCAAGAATGGGACCAAACCAAAACGTGACAATCCTTCGTGGGTGTACAAAACGAGGAAAAGAGTGTATTGTGATGTCGAGAAGGTACGCGATAATCAAAATTCATTCTCTTTAATCTTCTTCTCGTTCCAACTGCAATTCCCATATTGACGCTGATTTACATTGGCTAATGTAGTGACTGACGATGCGAGACCCATTTAATGCCGGCAATAAACTGAGGCAATAATTTCCAAATCCTTGTCTCAATGATCGAGGCTTCAATCCAATGTGTCCAGCAACTATCGGTATTTGCATTAGGGTCTGCAACGGCCATCCAGATTTCCAAACTTTCCAAACAAACTAATTGAAGTCGGTATGACAAATCCATTTCGAATCCAAGTTATTGTCCTTTCCAAACCAAGTACCAGTGATTTCCTCGAACTTTGACTCCATCTGCACTAAGGAGAAACTTTTAAGCGTAGTGTCGATTTCATTCAGATTTATTGCAAACCAAAAATGTCAGTCATGTGTAATAAAGACATTTCCATGAATAGGAGTATATATAAATGACGGAACACCGTGAAAATGTGAACAATTGCAATTTAAAATTCTTCGAAGTTCTTGAGTTCAACTCCAAGTTCCAAGACCCATACAAATTCTCGAATCAATGGGACACAAATTCAGAGCGCGGCGAACAGCCGCCCCCTATGAACGATTCCAAGTTGCAAATAACTGAGAACCACTCCAAGTGATCTCAACATGATTTATTTGACATAAACCAATAACATAGACGAAATTACCAGATTCATCCACATTTTCCAAACAATGGCGAGAAGCAAATGAACAGTGTATACGTTCGAGGCGCGGCGCACAGACACCCCCTTCAAACGAATTACAATGAGGACTAGAGTGTCAATATTTTGTCAGAAATTATCTGACCAAACCAAAGCGAACCATTACTCTAAATCAAGCACACCCATTCCTGGTTACACTCAACTCCATCAATAATAATTCCGACTCGATTCGATAATGATTTGTGCATGCATGACTGAGTAGGAATAGGAGACATTGTGTATAAGAAAATTTATAAAATCCAATGAACCAAGCTTCGAGAACTCGACCGGCTTGCCAACGCCTGTGCCAATGCAGATACAGCCATCCAAATGATGCAACAGGCAAATCTGAGTTCTCTCAGTCACCGTAGCTATTGCTGACGGTGTCGAAGATCGACTCATCGTGAATCGATTTTGAACGAAACCAATACCAAAGAACCATGTTGAAAGATGCCACAAAAGTGATGGAATGATACAAGGATCATTCGCTTCCGAAGTGAAAGAATGAATCAGGGATCATTCTTCGTCAAAGTGGATGCTTCATGTAGAATAAAACTAGAGTACATGTTAGAATGACTCTGCAGTAGATCCCATATGATCTACTATCCACAAACCAATCATCCAAAGTTAAGTTCACAAGATCTGTTTCAAAAAACCAATTCTGCAAATCTTACCAAACTCGAAATGTCTCGTACTATGAGACGTGATCTCTTTCGTGCACCATAGCACAGAAAGAGTTGCCATTCGAACCAAACCAATTTTTGAAAATGAGATGATGACATCTCGACCAATTACTTGAAGATGAGTATGCACATGTATATGATACAGTATGCATAGTTAATTCACCAAAACCAGATGTATGAAGTGAGAAACTGAATCTCGTCTGCACATTATATCATAGCGAGGATCCCAATTCAAATGTGTAAACCAAAACCAAATGAATATGCATGCAGTAAAACATATATCAAAATCGAGTACAAAATTCAGTCAATCAACTTTCCAACCAAATGAATTTTTGAGTGCTTAGATAGAAGATGTTTTGATATATCTACTATTACCTGGGACGAGATGAAAAATGCGCAACTCAAAATAAGTCGAAGGCGGTGCTTGCGTAGCAGTTAATCATGTTGCGTGATGAGAATTCCAAAAGTCGACATCCATATATGACCAGCTAGTTCTGCATACGCCAAATCAGCAACAGCTCCTTCGATCCAATAGCCAATCCAATCCAATAGTTCAGCCATTCCAACCAACGTGTACGTCTGATGAGACGTCGAATTGGTGACAGGTTGTAGAATCAGCTACAGTGATGTTCCTCAGCAAAAGAAACGTGAATGAGAATAAATCGTAAATGGTGATGTATGTCGATGGCCAATCGCACACACTACTTGAAACCTAATGAACATCTACGAGACTCTTGATTCCACGACTCTTGAAACAATGAAATATAGAATAGAAACCAACTACAGCGCAAATTCTAACAAGAAGTCATGAATCGTGCATCAAAACGCCCTGCCAATCTCTTCCAATCATGTAAGTCCTTCAAAATTCCCCGTGAAATCCGGGAGGATGCAAACCAATCCACCAAAAATTGTCAAAGAGAACGGGAACTTCTTTTAATGAGGACACGAAACAATGTAAATATACAGCGAAAATTCATTCGCAATGAGTGACTATTCCGAAAACCATAAATTCACAATACAAGAACTTGAAATGTGCTCGTAATTTATTGTTTGCTGAGATATGTCAAAAACAATGCAAACAGTTACCAAAAACTTCAGTCAAGTGACAGGTATACACAGTTGACTTAGGTAACATTCAAAAAACCAACTTGAAAATGGAGTATGATCGAGATTTTTGTTAATCTGATCAAGTGAGTTCCATTGCCAAATGTCCCGACAATTGGTGAAAATTTCCCAAAACCAAGTAATGAATCATTTGGTTTGAGAGTATTCAAAACTATAAATCTAAAGCGCTCTTGATCCAAGTATTAAGAAACCCACAAAATATCGAACTAGTTCCTGATACAAACATCCAACAAAAACGACGATACAAAATGCGTAGAAGTTGCGAGCCGGTTGCTCCATTCAACTTTAAATTTTGACCATGAATTCATCTGATTGCCGATCAATTACATAGCGAGATATCCATTAAATTATGCGGAGTGAGAGTCAATACCGAATATAAATGCTCGGCCAAGCGCAACCAAAACAAACCATCATATGCTCGTTGAGTCTTTCACCAGCTGAGCGCATCTTTGTGCGCGAGCATGAGAGAGACAGCGCTCTCAGCGCACGCAAGTATAGCCATCTAAATGAGGAAGATATATATGAAACGATACGCTCACCAATATCTTTGCGCGATGAGCTGGGCGAGCAACGATGCCAAATTATCCCCATTAATCCAGTGTACGCACCCAGGCAGTAGAGTCGCGCAGCAGGAGAAGTCCCCTCTTCAGGTGCGTCGCCGTTCGAAACAAAGCAGGGGAAGAGTGGTAGGCTGATGGATGACGCCGTTGTGACGTCACCGCGGCAAACAGCAGGCTCGAACGATGATGAATCGCGGGAAAATTCTGCGATGCGCGGCAGAACCAATGCGCTACCTTGCTGCCGCTTCTAGACGATGATGTCACACAACTTCCAAACCAATAATTTTCGCTGCTGCACAGATGCTGTGGGGCCAGGATGTCCTTTCCGGACCTCAATGATGCCGTTTTTTCGTCGATGCCATCCAGAGCCAAATTCTTACAAATCCCGGGTCGAACACTCACATTTGACGGCCGCGAGCTCCGATTTCTCCGCGCACCATCATATCACCTGCGCTCACGCGCGACGAGATTCAGTCACGTCCAACGATGCCAATAAAACCATCTGAAACCAATCGAATCGCCGGAGTGCACTGAGCCCCAAGCACGCTCTGCTACCAAAAATGATCGCGAGGTGGATAAATGATTCTCCGAAAAATACTCGCCCAATAAATAAACTAATTTAGAGGTGGGATGGGGCGCTCAAAACGAAGGGGCAGTGGAAGCATATTATGAAATTATTAGTACACTCGGTTAACTGTATAAAATAGCACTTCAATCACAAAACTAGTGTGTTAACAATAGTGTGAAAAAGATAAGACGTGGAGAGAGGTGAGGGGTGAATTACTCGCGGAGAAAACAATTGCTAGATGAACTTAGGCGGGAGCTCGCGGCGCGAATCGCGGGCTCGAGATCAGCCAAACTCGCTGTCTCGCCGATCCATGGTCAACTGACGAATAATTGCTTTAGAGTGATCGACAACGGCAAAGGTGCGGAACCAGATGCGACGTTGCCCAATTTCATATTTGAATGCACCAATATGCGAAATTTGGAGCGATCATCTGACTGATCGATACATATATAGTTATGTCCAGGGGGGTCATCGCTCTCGTATATCGCAGCTCGTGTTTCGAACATTCGAGAGCTTCAAAATCTCAAACATTCCCGAACACACTCCTTTGAATCGTATCAGTGCGATATCTCGCTGCCCTCTCAATCAACTAACCAAGTCCGATTTCAATCGAATCAATCGACCACTCGATCATTCATCAAATTACGTAGTCACTGGGTAATTTTCATAAAATTCGTTTCTTTGCACAGTGGAACTTGGAAAAAACGAAGCTATTGGTATCGTTTTGCCACCGTTGCCGGAAAACTTAACGACTGAGTCCCCATCTGTTGGTGAAAATCCGAAACTACCTCGCCGAACAAAGTACGGAAAAACGCATGAGCTCGCGCTTCGACGCAAGTTACAAAAACGCAAAGCCGAGAATGGTGAAGAGTGGCTCCCTATAGAGGAATATAGGGCTCGGAAGGAGTACCCCAACCTGAAATTAGACGAAATTGTCGAAATACCTGAAAAGAAGATTTGCCTTGATTGCAGAGGTAACACGCAGTTTTCTTGTCCGTCTTGCCCTAGCATTAAAAGAGAGACAATCGTTGTGCAACCAATTGTCCTCGATCCTGACAATTTGAAGATTATTAAACCTCTGACTCTGAATGAAAAAATAGATAAATTCTCCAAGAAACATTGTAAAATATGTCAATATAGACCAATTCAACGTTATCGTCAATGCTTTCTGCTGAACAATAAATTTAATGTCAAGAAGTGAACTTGATTGTATGAATAATTGTATACCTAGATTCTAGGAATATATTCATCTTGGTGATGAATTTTGGAAAAGCATGGAACCTTGCACGTTTTTGTTGAAAGTCTCAAAAGTTGAAGATCAAATCAGCATCCATGATGAATTTGAATTTGAAATATATCTGAACTCGATTCCACAAGATTTCGCTTTCGTCTATGTTGACGATCTCATATTTTGATGGAGACATCCTTGATTAGACCTAAAATCATCACGCGATAACGCATCCAGTTAATGTTCCTTGATTGATTCGACTCACATGAGTGAAGGTAAAATTACAAGAGGGAAGGCCCGCGCCGATCAAGGATTGCGCAACGAAGTTGACGCCCACATACCCTTTGATCTTCGCCCTGAAAATCGAGACGGAATTGATCCTTTGAGACCTCGTCGCGATTTACCGAGAACGCCACCCTCTCGACCACAAGCCCAATTAACCGATTCCTTGAGTAGTGAATCTAACTCTTCCGATTCTGATAAAACGGTCAGACCGCTTCACCCAGGTGACTTAGCTCTGAACTCTGATGGTCCTAACCCAAGTAGAAGTCCAAGTCCTTTGGAAGGACTAAGAGATCTTGTAAACGACTTAGTCATGGTGGTCCCTCAAACGATCACTGTAGCTGACGCTTAAAAAATCGTGCCCTGTTTCGATGGAAAGAATATGGCATTGAACAAATTCATATCCAACTGCAAGAAAGCTCGAGATATGGTCGGCGAGATAAATGAGGCAAATCTCGTGAAATTTCTTGAACGAAAACTCATCGGAGAGGCCGCGGTGGCCCTGAATGATGAAGAACTTCAGACTGTCGAACAGCTTGCAAATCACCTCAGAGATTTTTACTACCCTGTCTAATCTTATTTGGAAATGCTCGGAGAGCTAAATGCAACCGTACAGCGGAGTAATGAGGATGTCCTCTTTTTCGCCAACAGATTACGTGACCTTGCTCAGAGAGTTATAGAAGCCAATCGCGCTGAGTCAGGCGCTATTGAAGATTCATCCAAAAATGATATGGAAAATACCATCATCACTTGCTTCAAAAAGGGCTTGAGAACGGAAATCGAAATGAGGCTTGAAGATTCAGAAAGTATAGATGACATTGTCGATGCTGCTAGAAAAGTAGAAAAATTCTTATTTTCGAGATCTGAACTTCATGACGGTACGAGAAGATTGGGAAATACTGAACAAAAAAGTCCGAGTGTTAGTTCATTGACATGTCAGTTATGCAACGATAAAAGTCACAGTGCTGCTGACTGCAATTCTGTCAAATCATGCACCATTGGCGGTAAAAACAATCACACTGCAGAGAAATGTTCAAGAAGAAGCAATAATGTTGCAATTCCGCCAGTTTCCTGTCAAATCTGCAATCGCAATAGCCATATCGCTGAAAACTGCCCCAGACTCCTGACTTCTCAAATTTGCAAACGATCGGGACATACTGCAGTTCAGTGCAGGGTGGCATCAGCTGCTATGATTGGAACTAACTGTCCAATTTGCGGAAACGGGAATCATTCAGCTCTTCAGTGCCACTTCCGCGATTGCACAAAACGTGTGAGCCATCAGACACCAGTGGCACACATATCTGAGCAATGTCAACTCTGCCATGGTTTCGACCACATTGCTCCACAATGTAATCGGCTATCTCCACCTGTGTCTCGTATGATATGCCAGGTCTGTAACAAGCCCGGACATTCAGCAAACTCTTGTCGCTCACTGAATCCTACAGGACCAAATTTAATTCGACAGCTCGACGCGCGGGCTCAGATGTTATGTCAGATTTGCGGAAAGATAGGCCATACTGCTGCGAGATGCTATCGACTCAATCCGGGCAGTAATAACGTTGTTGCTGCTGATGAATGGTTCTACTGTGAGGGAAAGGGTCACGTGATTGCCGATTGCGAAGAGAGAGCCTACAATAATGCTAAGAAACAGGGGAACGAATCACGTCTCCCGAGTCAGAGCGCAACGCAGGAGACGGCCCATGACAAACCGCGATCATCGGATACTCGCTCAGTCAACAGCCTACTGTGCGAATTGCTCCCGTTAGATTGAAAAATTCTACAAAATTCATACCCTTTATCAATACTACCGTCTCAGATAACGGCATGCTCTCGAGATAATGCCAGATACTGGATCCGAGATAAATATACTTCGAATAGATGCACTTCCGAACCGCAACATGATCAATACGGACAGAATCTGTTTAATGAGAGGATTCGGTGTTGATTGCGTTCCCACGCTGGGTGCCGTTCGTATGAAAATGATGAATCAATATTCCGAGTTTCATATTGTTCCCGAAACATTTCCAATACCTTTCGAAGGATTATTGGGCATGGACTTCTTCAACCAACGGAATGCAGAGATGAATTCCAAATATAACTACTTGCTTATCAATGATGAGCCAATTCCTATCCAAAATAGAGTCAATCCATTCTTTGACGTTGCATACGCTAGAATCGCTAACATCTCTTGCGAAAAAGAAACAATTTTACCGTACATTGGAGTAACAAATCCGCCCATACGTTCAACGGAAAAGTTTATGATTGATTCTGGTGCAGAATCGAGTATGATCAAACAAAGTATGCTCCCTGCTGATGCTCATATTTTGGAAGATGGGGACATTGTTATTAAAGGAATTGGTGAAAGATTCCGACCTACACTCGGCATAGTAGAAGCAACACTTCTGAGAGTGGACACCCGCTTCCTTGTCATATCAGACGAATTCGACCTTCCAGCTGTTGGTATCATAGGTGCTGAATTTTTGACTAAAGCCAGAGCAATATTGGATTTTGGAAAGAAAATCACGAAAATCGGTAACTTTGTTCAATCTATCACGTCTCAGTGTGTGAAACCTGCCGATCTTCCCTTTGGAAGACCTTTCGCAGGCGTAGCTTCTGTCGAAATCCCATCAAACTCTGTCCTTGCTCAATCTCGTGAAGAGATTCAGTCGACGTCGAGTGATGATTCGGGATGTTCAGACTCAGACGCTGAAGAAACAATCCCATCAACGACAGAAAACGATCCGTCTTCTGATCCATTCGAAAATGATAGCGCCGGCATATACCACTGTTCCAATACTTCATAGTATCAGTTATCGACAGAACTTGGTCTAGGAGCTATAAGCCCAGGAATAGATGTGACTCGCTTTTTGGATGAGATTGAATTCAGTGACATTCAGTATTTATATCACGGAAGAGCAAGTTCCCGTCTAGACTCAGTTGATCTCGACCATCTTGTCGAGGAAGAACAAGAAGTCGTACAAGAATTAGTTTGTGCGAACGATGATATCTTTTATATACCCGGCGACCCACTCCCGTGTACCGATTCAGTTGTGGCTCGCATAGATACTGGCAACGCTGACCCTGTGAATTGCAAACAATATAAATTCCCACATGCCCTTGCATGGGAGATCAATCGTCAAGTCCAAGAGCTGAAAGATTTGGGCGTTTTTGAGCCTTCAAAATCTCCATACAATTCACCCGATTGGATAGTCAAAAAGAAACCAGGTCCTGACGGAAAGCCTCGTTGGTATCTTGTAGTCATTTGTCGCAAATTGAATGAGATTACAGTCAGCGACGGGTATCCTTTCCCCTTTATTACTCAAATTTTCGACCGAACAGGCGGAGCGGTCTAATTCACGACCTTTGACCTGGCTCAAGGCTTCTATCAGATACCCATGGACCACAGAGATAAGGAGAAAACTGCGTTCAGCAGCCCAGCTGGTCACTTCCATTTTACAAGATGTCCGTTCGGGGCCAAAAATAGTCCCGCTATTTTTCAAAGATTCATCGATAATTCGATTCGCGGCTAAGAAAACGTCTATGGGTACCTTGACGATATTGTGGTATTTTCTAAGACTCTGAAAGAGCACAAAGAAAGCATTTTCAAACTTTTCGCTAGGCTATGCGAAGCAGGTGTCAAATTACCGCTAAGCATGTGTGAATTTCTCAAACGCGAAGTCATATACCTTGGTCACAAGCTGAGTGCTGAAGAACTCAGGCTAGATCCTAAAGAAACTGAAGCAGTAGAATACTTCCCCAGGTCAAAAACCGTTTAAAACGTTCGACAGTTCCTCGGTTTGGCCGGCTATTACAGACGATTCATAGAGAACTTCGCAGGCATTGCTAAGCCACTCACGAAACTTCTCATGAAAGATGTTAATTTCGAATGGTCAGATAAAGCTGGACAAGCTTTCCAGAAGCTCAAAAATAAGCTATGCACATCTCCAGTGTTAGCTTACCCAGATCTCTAGCTGGATCATTACAATATCACTTGTGACTCATCAAATTATGCTATATCCGGGATTTTGTCGCGAGGTGAATGGGGCAAAGATCACCCCATCGCTTACACCACCAGAGTCCTTCGTGGAGGAGAACTGAATCTGGAAATTTATGAGAAAGAGGCTCTTGCAATCCTGCACTCTTCCAAAACTTTCAGAACTCATGTATACGGGCGTGAAGTGGACGTTTACACTGACAATGAAGCCCTGAAATATTTCAATACAGCTGATTTGAGCTCACGTATGATGAAAATGCGATTCGAGCTATCCTGTTATGATTACACCATAAATCATAAGAGTAGTCAAGCTAACGCTGCGGCTGATGCCTTGTCACGGAATCCAGCCGAGACTCTCGACGCGAACGTAACTACGCGCGCTCAGAAAAATATTCTAGGAACATCTCGAAACCTACAATCAAATCCGCACGGAAATATCGTTTAGAAAAATGCAGACAAACAAACTCACGCGGATAAATCGAAACGTGGTCATCCGAAGAAAGATAAACCCGCAGAAATGCAACAAATTTGTCAGAATAAGCGCAAGACGCGGAATAATGGACCGAATTATATCGAAAGTGACATAGAGACTGACTTCAAACCGATGGCTATCCCACAGTCTCCCCCTCGACCGAAGAAACCGCCAGATCCTGACCAAATTCCATTAGCTGACACAATAGACTACAGTGAAAAAGATTTTGATAACGAATCACTAGACCAAGATGATATTTCTCATGAACAAATCGATACCAACACCTTCGTAACGATTCCTGAACTAATTCAATGTCGACCAGGTAACGTCATGTATTTTGTCGATTCTTCTGGAACTCCATGTGATGAAGGCGCAAGAGCATTGGAAGAATCGAACAGACTCTCAGCTATCGAGTCGCTAGAACTAGCAGAAGTCAGTCTAACGTCTCGGGGACGGAACAAACACTTTTATGATTTATGCATAAGATCGGGTAGAGTTGAATCACTGGAAATAATCAAAACAAGAATTTACGACACATTATGTCTCTTGAAAAACTTATTATTGAAATACAAACAAGAACAAATCAGTGTAGCAGAAAGCCAAGAAATCTTAAGCATATCCTGGTCTCATATCAAAGAACTCTTCGAACTTGTATTCATCAATACTGGTATGAAGCTGATGATTTGCACGGGTAAACTAAAATTCGTTCCGCCTGAAAAACGCAATGAAGTTTTCAAAGAACTGCACGATTCTCCGATAGGGGGTCATAGAGGTGTATCAGAAACTTATCAACGCGTGAGGCGCAAATATCACTGGGAATTTTCATATTTATGAAAGAGGATATTCAACGTCGAGTTCAACAGTGTTTCGAATGTCAGTTAAAGAAAGTTATTGCGGCTCAAAAATCGACAGCCCATGATCATCACGGATACTCCCGGTATTACGTTCGAGAAAGTAACCCTCGATATTGTCGGTCCTTGAAAAAATCATGATCCGGATTTGAATATATCTTGACCATGCAAGACTGCTTTTCAAAATTTTGCCTAGCCGCTCCACTAGAAAACATGCTAGCCTCATCTGTAGCTGATGCTTTTGTCGAAAAACTGATCTGCGTTTTTGGATACCCCAAGATTATCCTGACGGATCAAGGTGGAAATTTCATGAGTAGTCTCATGAGACGAGTAGCTCAAAGATTTCGAATCAGAAGAGTAAGGACAACTGCGTATAGACCGCAAGGGAATGCTTCTTTCCCTGCTGAAAATAATTTCGTGGGATCCCATAGGATCCCTTGGGACCAGGTCCCACCGGACCCCGTGGGGTCCCATGGTATCCCACCGAATCCCGGGGGTCCCATGGTATCCCATAGGAATTAGATATTTTACCAGGGCCAGGCCCCACGAAGTCCCATGGGATCCCATGGGATCCGGTGGGACCTGGTCCCAAGGGATACCATGGGATCTCACGGAATTATTTTCAGCAGGGTTGGAACAATCACATCACAGTTCGACAGAGTTCCTTAAAATGTATACTGATGCTGACAATGATTGGTCTTCTTTCCTTGATTTAGCCATCTTGAATTGGAATAGCTCAGTCAGCGAGAGTACTGAATTCACTCCGTTCGAAATCGTGTTTGGACGATTACCGAGACTTCCGTCGAGTAACCCCCTCCGCAAAAATGACTTACTACCTACCTTTTAAGGATACGTTCAAGATCTATTAACAAGATTGAATGGTATACAAAAAATGGCTTATGATAACCTTGTCTTGTTCAAGTTCCGCTCCAAAAAATATTTTGATAGGAAACTAACGCCAGTCCTTTCCAAAGTTGGTGACTACGCTTTCCTCTTATCCGGTCCTAAACCCGGGAAGTTCGACAACCAATACTCAGGACCGTTCAAGATCCTAGAAGTCATGGACAAAAATTATATAAGACTTCAAACGAAAAAGGGTAGCAAGATAGTCCATGCCAATGGACTGAGAATCTCACATATCAATGACGAATCGAAGCAGAACAAAAACAAGAAACCTCGTTCACAAATGGATCATGAGAACAAATAATAATATTTTTTGGTCTGTTCACAGACTTAACCATGATGAGCTTCTTAATTATCTCATTACAAACTATAATAACAGTACATGGGATGATTGGGTACGATTGTGGAGCTAGATGCCTGAACGTGGCAACTTTGTCTCTCGTAGAAGTCGGAGAATGCGACATACCTAATGAAACCGTGGAAATGTCCAAGCAATACATCCAGCTTCTGCAAATTGACGAATTCACTCAAACCAACATCATACAATGCAAGCTTGAGGTACATCGCACTATCTACGCTTGCGGGATGTTTTCTCATACGTCAATCGTTAGCAATGGAGAAATTGAATACATCTCAGAAGTCAGTTATGATGTATGCGACCAGATCCATAAAACTGGAACTCACAAATTGAACAACGAACACGTCATAAATAGACTTCGCGTAAATCATAGCGCTACTCATGGCTTAACCTTTGCCGGATTTCTCAGTACTGAAGGCAAATGCAACGGAGCCGGTTATTCAGACCCATACGGAACTTGGGAAAACGTTGTAGTACAAGGAACATTGAAAATTACGTTGACACAGTATAATGCAAGGGTTTCTCTTGATACGAATCATGTTCATCTACGTTCTGGCACGTTGTGTTCGCTTTCAGATAGAACTTGTGTAGATATGGAAGGAGAGTATACTTTTTGGAATTCTCTACCCTCTGATAGATGTCGTTCTGGTCGCTACAGCATTCTTTACGAGGGATATGCCGATAAGATGAGAAATAGTAAGTCGGGTGCCTTTCAGAATGTATACTCTCTTAATCCGCAAGGCATGACATTTGCATTAGCAGAAAAATCGAAAGAAGTGGTATGTGGTTATACTCTAATTCATACAGAACATCCTAAGTTACTGATTTTTGAAACTGTAAAGGGCGAGAGCTTCGCAGCAAATACTAATACGCTTGTCTATGATCTTGACCTCTTTACCTATGTGAATTCAAAATTCGTTTACGTTGAGAGACATATGCGGAATCAAATGAAACAATTATATCGGGATGTCATACTCCATCACTGTGACCTCGAACGACAAACCATCAAGAATCCTCTGGCAATAGAGACCCAATCACCCGACGAATTTGCATTCAATTTCATGAAAAGACCAGACCACACGGCAGTTGTGACTGGAGAAGTAGTCCACATCATTGAATGTATACCTGTTGAAGTACGTATCAGACATACAGAGGAGTGCTGCGCTGAACTCCCTGTATTCCATCAAAATGGAACTCGTTTCTTAACTCCCCGAACTCATATTCTCAAAGCGAGAGGTACGGAAATGTCTTGCAATGCATTCCTTCCTCCTTATGACCACGTAGGCGGAATCTGGTATAAGATAATGCCACGCCCTATTGAAACCCTTCCACCAACTATTATTCAACCCATGTCGAAAATTACTTGGAAATATACCAATCCATTAAATCTTGCCACTGCTGGTATTTACACCGATAAAGATCTAGAAGAATTACAAGAACATAATATGTTCCCCGTGAAAAGGACCGCTGTCTTGAACGACTTGGCTCGGGAAATCCACTATCAACCCACTACTAATACTGATGCAGCAATGTTCAAGCTACTGAATGAGGAAGCAGTAGCTCACATAGTTGAGTCTGCTTGGTCTCAACTCGAGGACAAATTTGTCAACTTCGGTTCTGCCAGTGCTGGACTCATTGGAATATTATTCATACTACAGATCATAAAAGGTGTCACCAGCGTATTCCTTCGAGGTTATGCACTCCATGAAGCTTTTGGATGGTATATCCATCTACTTGGTGCTGTTTGGAGTACTCTCGCATACTTCCGATTATATCTGAACGATCAATCTCTCAGATCAGAGCGAGAAATCGAAGCTGGAACAACTTACCCTCCGACCAGTCCTCTTCAAGTTCACATCAATATCTACGAGCCAACACGTGAAGTTAATTCACAGGATTCGCCCCAAGAGAATGTCAAACCCCAAAAACCTTTAAACAAAAGTTCCCGCCGCCAGCCCTCTGATACGAATAACCCTAAATCATTTTTCGAGTTATAATGGACCGATTCCATGTAAGATCAGACAGTCGAAAATGGCTCAAGTCTCAAATCTCTTCCAGGATGAAATATATGTTTCTTAGGACAAATTAACGAGAGACGTATTTTTGCCATTTGCCCTATCATGCTCTGACTCGAAGTAATCGAAATTTTTCCATTCAAGGGGCATTTCGTGAAATTAGCAACTTTTGATCGATATAGATGCCATTCTCCGTGTGTAATGGCCTTTGTGGAGATAAGAGTTGTTCAGGGGGGTCGGGTAAGTTATATTGCACCAGAAAATCTTGGTACAGAAACACAATGAGTGAGCGGGATCCAGAAAAATTGATTTTAGCCGAAATCGAGGAAAGTTGAATAGCTCAATATAATCATCCTCAATTTTGATGGTGAATCTTCTGTAAACTCGTTGAAAAATAAGGAACAGAATGTTCTTGATGCGGTTTGCGCGACGTGGCGCAGAGTGGCGCTAGAGATCATTTTCTGGACTTTATTGTTAGAACTTGTTTTTTGAGATTGTGTATGTAATACTATGATGCTTGGATGCTATCAAATATAAGTTTGACTCATCTATGATATCAAATTTAGGTTATTATTCGCCACAAGTATGGCGTAGAGTATATCCTGTCTTTCAGATGGAATGAATGCAATAAGAACCGAGAAAATCAGTTCTCAACAGCCATTAGCGTGGATAGAAGCGTCCAAGT
The DNA here is from genome assembly GCA_029851415.1 of Eretmocerus hayati. Lineage (NCBI taxonomy): Eukaryota > Metazoa > Arthropoda > Insecta > Hymenoptera > Aphelinidae > Eretmocerus > Eretmocerus hayati. The sequence continues at coordinate 50,883,640 of CM056744.1, forward strand.
ATCGACGGAGCACTCCACGGACTCATTACGAACTCAGTCTGTCCGAACGATCATGGAAATGAAATTTTAACGATTAAATCCAGAAAATGGTCTTGAGCGCCACTCTGCGCCACGTCGCGCGAACCGGACCAAGTACATTTTGTTCCTCATGTTTCAACGAGTTCACAGGAAATTTCCCATCAAAATTGAGGATGATTATCTTGAGTTAATACACTTTCCTCGATTCCGATCAAAATCAATTTTTGTGGATGCCGCTCACTAATTGTGTTTCTGTAACCAGATTTCCTGGTACAATATAACTTACTTGACCCCCCTGAACAAGTCTCATCTCCACGAAGGCCATTACACACGGAAAATTGCATCTATATCTATCAAAAGTTGCTAATTTCACGAAATGCCTCTTGAATGAAAAAATTTCGATAACTTCGAGTCAGAGCATGAGAGTGCAGGACGCAAAAATACGTGTCTCGTTAATTTGTCCTAAGGAACATATATTCCATCCTGGAAGAGATTTGAGACTTGAGCAATTTTCGACTGTCTGATCTTACATGGAATTGGTCAATGAGAATTCAATAGACGAGGTCAACATCGAGCTTCGCTTTGACCATCCAGAATGGTCCGGAAGTTTCGATTATGATACGAAGGCTCACCTTATTCGAGATTCGCTTCGACTATCTAATATATTCCAGAATCCTCGATGACTGGAATGACCAAAAAAAATGATCCATTTCTCCCACCCTACTGACCAATATCCCAAAAAATAAGAGAAACATACAACTGTCAGAGAGTTCTGAGGATTTTCAGTAGAGGCATACGCTTGTTATTAGAGTTCCTCAAACTCACTACCAAGCGTTTCAGTGGGGAAGTGTGACGTCCTGCCGTCCTCTCGCTCGACAAATGTTTCGCGATCTTTCGAAAAAATCGCGGGAGGCCAATAAGTGAGCCAACGGAACGGCCGCTCGCCCGTTTCACCTTTTTTTGTATAGGCACGGAAATCACCTGGTGGTGCAAGGCCAGTTGCACCGCAGTCCGAAAAATTCAGGAAGGTATTGTCTATACCCTCTGAGTTTTTTCATTCCAGAACTTTCGCGAAGCTCTCGCACTGGCAATACGAGGCAGCAACTAGCTTCGCGAGCCCTATAAAAGGAGAAACGGCCAAAGGCACGCAGGTAGGCTTTTCACCTATGGAATGCACGGCTCGCAGGCTAGTTGCGCGCACTTTTCGTCAACATCCTAGAAACATGGAGAACATCGAAAATATCCATTTTTTCATCCTAAAGTATTTTTGAGAGTTTGAACGTTAATATTGGTAGATAATACCCCATATGTCAATATTCTGGCCGTAGTTTGAACTTCCTATGTTCATTCCAACCGTATATTGCGAACTCCATTGGGATATAGTTTCTTCATGAGAAACCATTAAATATCGATGGAAATTGGTAAGATATGATAAAAAACATTAAAAAATGACCATATCAAATCTAAGAATAAGCAAGAATAACTAGTGTAAATCGTGTAATTGAATTTTTACGTGAAATATCATTGAAATTGCTCGAATGATGAGTAAATCACCATTTACATTATTAGTTCATCGCACATAGATTGATCTAAGAGATTTAGGATAATGAACATCATCTATAGTGTTAAATAATTGCAAAAATAGCAAAGTGCTCGCAAATCGAAATTTCATCGATTTTCACGAATTTTTGAGTAATTTAATGGGAATAGCTAATCGAACTTTATGTAAACATTTTGTCTACCACACTTAAACAATGATATCAAGTAAATTACATGTATTTTCGAGAAAATTCACGTGAATGGACAATTTTTCCTATAATACTAGTTTTTACTGATGTAAACGTATTATTTGGTATGTACCTCGAATAATCATCTAATCTTATGTGTTATGAACAATGTACCATAACTTTGGAATGTTGATTATGAAAATTAGCATATTTATGTGAAAAATCATACTCGTGGTGACATCTAACGTGAAAATTTTTCGGGTAAATTACCCTCTCCCTCGAGACCGGACCCGCCTAATGCACCACCCTTGAGTGGGATTCTGGAATCTAACTGGCCCATCTCGGTCCCTAACAATGCGTGGGTGGAGAAACTTGACCGGGGCTACTTGAGACTATAAAAATCCGCGCTCTCGCGACTTTAGTTAGTTTTTCTGTTCAGTTCAGTTCTGTTCTGTTGTAACTGCCTGCTCAAAGACGAACTTCTGAAACCTTGTAACCGCTATTTCTGTCTTTGTAACCACTGTATCTGTTCCTGAAACCGCTGTTCCTGTGAGCACCACGAGGATATCCTGTTGTATATATTTCTGAAGAGAGATGAAAGTGAGTATATGTACATCGACGGTGAATTTTAGTGTCCGCGAACGGCCAACATCTTAAAATCCTCCTTGCTTACCCGGGCTCTGGTACCCAGTCGCAAGTCCGGTGAACTTTCCCAAGCTTCCTTTCCTCATAGAAGACGATCAGACTTAGGTTCGAGAGGCACTCCTCGGCATCCGGGGAAATGCTCTGCTCAGATGAGTCTGGTTCTCTCTTTTCCCGTCCTACCCTATCGAAGCTTATCCTCGACAATCAACAAGACATCGAACCGGAATTTTGCGCCCCGAGTTGATGCGCCCAACTCGAAATACTGTGTTCACGACGATGACATTTTGATGTCACACATGCGCAAGCGATGCTAATTATTGAATGAGAATTCGCTCCCAGAACGGTTTTCTACAGAAGAATACTCAAAACAGACATTTCTGAGGTGAACCAGTCTCGCAAACACGATGAAATGAGTTGTGAGGTCTTCCGAGGGAGTGAGATGAGGTCAAACCGCATTTTCTGAGCTATTTAGATTTTTTCGCACAAGAAGAGCTCTAGGAGGCTCCAGAAGTTGAGATAATGACTGAAAATCCTCATGCACGTGCTTTATCACTGGAGAATCCGAACAAATGGAATAAGAGGAATTAAAATATACCGTCAAATTGGGTAACTGTGGTACAGTGGGTGAAACTTTCGTACATCCCTCAAAAATGACTTTTAGAGCAGCGTTTGGCAAGGCAAATGATTCTATCGCTCTGAAACCTCTTCTCCCCCTTGTAGCACATATCAACAATGTGCTGAATCACCGTACACCCCGCGTGAACGATTGTACTCTTTCATTGAAGCTTCTTCCGAAAAGGCTGATTTAGCAGCAATACAAGAGTCGTCCAGTTAGTGTACCTGGCGAGAAGTGTTTCGGAACGAACTACGGGTGTATAATGCTACATTCTCATCATATATATTGCCATATTGGAGAAACCATCGTTACATTAGAGTATTTACTGCATTTGGAATTTTAATGAATGGAAAAAAGGGGAAAAACCATGAAAAAACGTACCAAAGTTACCCCACTCTACACTGTAAAAAATTGGTTGACTTTCCACCAAAATCGTCAACCAGTGGTTTGTTGTCAAAATCAACCAGCTGGTTGGAATTCAACCACTGGTTGGAATTCAACCACTGGTTGACTTTGTCCCCACAGCGAATATATAAGGATGAATGCAGCGCCCACGATATTGGTCGATGGTGGTCTCCGGTTGACACTTTTGATTCGGAAAAACAAGTTTCGTCATTTTTTTTCACAAACAAAGAGGGATAAACATTAGCCCCGGTCGCGTATGGACGACAAAGCGGGTTGCCTGTCCTGCAGGAGTCGAATACACGTCGTAAGACTGGAGGGATGGATAGATGGAAGGATGGGGTGGGAGGGTAGATGGGATGGATGGATCGATGGATGGATGGATGGATGGATGGAATGGAACGGAATGGACCGGACCGAAATGGAACGGAACGGACCGGAATGGAACGGAGTGGAATTGAACGGAATGGACCGGAATGGAACGGAATGGACCGGACCGGACCGGAATGGAACGGAATGGAACGGAATGATATGGAATCCATTTCGTTCCGGTCGATTCCACCCAATTCAACTCCGTTCCATTTTGCCCCACCCGTTCCATTTTGCCCCATCCGGCCAGTTCCGTTCCCCTCCATCCATCCATCCATCCATCCCATCTACCCTCCCACCCCATCCGTCCATCTATCCATCCCTCCATTCTTACGTGTATTCGACTCCTGCAGGACAGGCAACCCGCTTTGTCGTCCATACGCGACCGGGGCTAATGTTTATCCCTCTTTGTTTGTGAAAAAAAATGACGAAACTTGTTTTTCCGAATCAAAAGTGTCAACCGGAGACCACCATCGACCAATATCGTGGGTGCCGCATTCATCCTTATATATTCGTTGTGGGAAAAAAGTCAACCAGTGGTTGGATAGGTAGTCAACCACTGGTTTGTGCCAAAAATCAACCAGCTGGTTGATTATAAACCAGCTGGTTGATTTTTGGGATAAACCAGTGGTTGAGGGAAAAACTGCAACCACTGGTTGCAGTTTTTCCCACAAATTTTTTACAGTGTAGGTAAGAAGCATGAGAATAGGGTAACTTTGGTATAATCCTGTATGACAGCTTCTTTACAATCCATCTTCAGTCGAGTGATGGTCTATGAGGTTTTTAAATGTTTCAAACAGCTTAAAACGAAACTTCTAAACGATGAAAATTAATTCACTGGCATGGTGGTGGGTAGAATTCAGATATTCTGTAAGTGTACTAAAGTTGCTCTGTCGGGGTCTAACTTTGGTACACTTCTTCAACTGCTAATAGCTCCAGCTCAGACACATCAAATTGAATTTTGTAGCCCATCAATCGAAAGCTGAGACTGTAAGCTTTTGATTGACTACTAATAGAAGTGGCTTCTGACAATGTATGTTGGAATGCCGAGCCGAACAAAATAAAAAGCACCGAAAACGTACCAAAATTACCTAATCTGACGGTACGTCACAAAATCTAAAATCCGATCCGTGATTTATTAGTTACCTACCAACTGTCCGAGAAACCACAATTCCACTATGGTGAAACTCCCGAGAGATATCGATGGTGAACTTCCATTCACTCCACGTATGAAATATCATAAGTGCCATTCCTGACTATACAGTGATTAGAATGGCGTTTCTCAGTCAATTACTCCTCATTGTGTTGATCCGTCCTCAAACCCATAATCCCCTGAAGGAGTGTCAAGGATCGACCCGTAAAACCGTGCGAGGATACAATTCTCTCGTAGGTTCGAGCTCACAGTCTTGATCATTGAGAAGGAGCTCATATCAGACATCATGTAATGAATTCTCGATCGGAGTGGATAAGCTATGAGGGAGCGGGCCCACCTTATGGGCATGCGGGAGCTCTACCTTACCATATGAGCAGAATACGGTTGGATTGAATTCTCCTCAAAAGAACTGTGTAATTTCTCATAAAAGTAAATGCCTTCTATTGTACTCTGTGATCAGATCTACCATCTAAAGCAAGAAAGAGATTGATTAGTAGTACCATTTCTTCAGAATCGTGGTCACTGGAATTGTGTCGGTATACATATATGACGGCGATCACGATTCCAAGGAGTCAGCAGCTCCAATCAATATGATTTTCCTCCTAGATGATAGATCTGATTCCCAGGTATAAAACAACGGATCACTTCTCCTTCATTTTTCCGGAGACTATGGATATTGACTGAGAATCGCAAGCAGCTAATTATCGGCCCAAAATGAGCTGATGGAGGCTGAGGCTTCGTGTAACTCGCAGCGCGTAGACAGACGACGCGAATGTATTATCAAACGTACTGTCGCGTGGCAACGGCTTATCTACCGTGCTTATTATTGCCATGGGCCGAGTGAACAACTTGCCGCCCCCGGTGCTCTCATCGCAGGTGTCCTGATGGTCAACCGCTAATGAACGTGGGTGCTGCGGGTGACGGTGATGGTGTTTTGCCGTTGGAAGATGTGTGCGTAAATCTTGGTTTTTTCCCCTTTTTTCCTCATCAGGCAACGGCTACTAATTCCCATCAAGCAATGACGTTGTTAGGTTCCTACCCTAATCTTCCTTGAAACATTAAGGCAAAGTCTAACTCAGCAGAGCTGCTACCACTCTATTTTCGGTGGGTACCTGGGAATAGAGACCCGCGCAGTGGATGAATAGAGGGAGATCCGGGATCGTTTCTGATGTATACCCGTACGGATACGTTCACGTCGGCACCGGACCGGGGAAGGGTGCCGCGAGCATGAACAGTCTGGATTTCCTGAGGGCAAATAACTAAACCGGCGTACTTAGACTAAGTACCGGAGCTTTATTTGAATTCGATTTGTATAAGAAATAAATACGGTTAGTATATTTTACACCATAAACAAGCTCCTCTGGTTGTCGAGCCGTAGCAAACGAGAGATATACCTATATATCTATAGAGAAAAGGGAAAGAGAGAGAAGAATACAATTCAAGAAGGACTGGGCGTGTAATCGCTCGAGTCCGACTCACGATACTCCTTTGTAGTCGGCTGGCTGATGATCCGCTAAACGTGATTCTTGCTCTCTATTCTGATTTACTTGACACTATCTATTCGTCACTAAGTCTGATATTTGATTAGCTTTATCCATCTTTCTGGGACTCAAGAATATTATTACTGATTTTTAAATGAAACTATTCTCACTGTCGTCTATTCTCTGAATTACTTGAATTGCACAATTTTGGGACCAGGGCCGGCCTATTGGCTCTGGCTCTGCCGTCCCACTCGCGAGTCCTACTCTCGACTGACTTCTTAATCTTATCCAACACGACTCGTCACCTTGCACTTGGCATGAAGTTTCTATTCTTTTCCCACGCGTTTGCGTTTTACCGCAACAAAAGAAATTCTGTCTGTCTCTCTTCTTCTCATCAGTCGGCTACTATACTGGACCCAAGTGGAGAAGTGTATTCGCATCTCCGTTGAGCCTCTGCGCGTGGAATCACTTTTACTTCTCAATATTGCGAATATACGCGTGAGCTCGAGTCGACAAAATTCGTCTCGACTGCAGTTTGAGAGGCTTTTATTCGGCCAACGGGCTCTCACTATAATCGAATGGGCTATACCGTCATTCTGTTACGAGTTTGAGATTTTGGGTTGAACGATCCGAATGGAGCTCAGCAATGTAAAAATGTGTCAAACAACATCCTCCCCCACTTGGTTCCAGTAATGTCCTCATTACGATGTTCTGTGGTAGAAGTACAATATTGGTTCATAATTGATCTCTAAGGAATATAAAATTAGTTGTTATGATAGTCGCCAGGTCATCTAAGGCTGGAATTATATCAAATCGTTCGAGTACAGCAATGAGCGAATGATAGAAATGGATTCCATGAGTGTCATTGCCTTGGAAATTCTATCAACATGGAATGTGATAAGGTGATGATTTTAACTAGATCTAACTCGTATTCAGGAGTGCCCATCACCTTAAGAAAAGCCGGCGTGTGTGGCGTTCTCAATCTTGTAGGAAAAGGGTAGCGGAAAGGAAATAGATTGATTATGATCGTTAGGGTATTACTTGTCTGGAAGTGGCTAGTTGCCTGAAACGTTACAACAGCAGCTCGCTCTCTCACTGCGATAGGCAGTCAGAGGCTAAAATTGGCCTCTGAACTTATTCTTTTTTTTCGATTTTGAGGCACTCCTGTAGCATGATGTTGGAGTTCGTTGCATTGGTGCAAGTGTATGTTGTTTGGGGCGTAGGTTAAGGTCAGTGAGCAAAGGTTAAACCGTTCTCATACAAGAGAGATAGGATTTGGCTTGCAAATACTGGTTAGTGGGTTATTTTACACGATCGGGAGACCTTTGTTCAAGAAAGCAAAAGATTTCTTTGGAATAATGGAAAAGGGACGTAATCCGCCTTGGCCTTACGCTGTATCTGCCGGAGTACATTTGTTATCTCTGAGAAATTCAACTTCAACTCAGTTAGTCGGAAAGGACGTAATCCACTCTGGTCTTACATTGTATCTGCCAAAGTATATTTGTTATGTCTGAGAAATTCAACTTCGACGCAATTGATCGAAAAAGACGTAATCCACTCTGGTCTTACATAATAACTGCCAAAGTACATTTGTTATGTCAAAAAAATTCAACTTCGACTCAATTGGTCAAAAAGGACGTAATCCACTCTGGTCTTACATTGTATCTGCCAAAGTACATTTGTTCTGCCTGAATTGACGAATGGGTCCTCGAAATTTCATGGTCTCGGGCAACGTGCGTGAACATTTTCTTTCGGTGATTGAGTAAAAGTGGGTTAGTACGCGGAAAGATGGAACATAGGGGCGGACGAAGATAGCTCTAAACATGGCTTCTTTCTTAGTGTGATGGGATACCTTGGAACAGTGGTAGAAAGTTGTGAGTGATTTTGAAGAGTACTAATTATTACATCTCATGATGTGATAAATTGTTAAGAAAATGAATAATGGTAATTGTGCGGACATATGATAAGTATTTTTTCTCTTTTTCAATGCGTTTATGTGTTGAGAACGAAAAAGTACAGCTAAAGTCTATGGTCGGAGTGTATCATAGCCAAATATATCATAGGCTTATTGGATGCTAGGATTGTGTTGTTCCTAATTTGCGAATTGAATATTGACTTGGCGAATTTAATGCCTAACTTTGGATTTGTATTGATGTCTGTATCCATACCATAATGATTAGTGCTGATATAATACTCTAATTCTGTTCGCGTGCTGAATATTGGAATGAAAACGTTAAAAAATTGGTATCATAATAGGATAATTCCTCCCTCACTTGATCGCAAAAACGCCCTCGTTGCGGGTGGAGGAGTGCCGTAACTAAGCTCGTTCCTGGATTGTATTTGGGACCTTCTCTTACTCCTATTACTTTGCTTGTGGGACCTGGAGTCTGCTTCATCGACCTGGATATTATTTCTAGGTTGAATTGTAAGCTTTGGGATTCTGATTCGCCTACTTGTATATGGGACCTGATCTCTGCTATAGTTTTGTTCTGGGAACCCCGTTCTGGCTTAGGGAACCTGGTGATCCCATTCTTCGGAATTCTCGTACTCCGGATTCTCGGTATTGATAGGTTCTATTGACGGGGTACGAGATCTTTGGCTGATCCTACATCGATTTCGTCGTCATTGCTTTGCTCGTGTTGTTGGAGGGTGAGGTTCTCATTGATGGTCAGCCGGTGTGCGTCTCCCTTCAAGATTGGGATGTTCCTGAATTCCCAAGTGTATGAGAATTCCCCGGTGGTCTCCAGAAATTGCTCAAATGCCTTCCTCGCTTTGAGACATTTGTACGTTGCATGTATCTTCACAATCCTGGAGTAACGTTTTGGGATGATGGAGAATTCGGTTAGGTTTTTAGGATTGGGTGAAGTGGGTTTTCGTGGGACCTCTGGGATTGCTTCGGCGAGGGTCAGTTCTGTGACGGCTGTTCTGGATCAGCGGTGATTGGTTTGCTTTGGCTTGCTCATATTTTTTCGGTAGCTTGTAGTATGAAATCTGCCCAATTCATTTTCGCTAAATCAGATAGTGCCAAAACGTCTCGGCTGTCTTCAGATTTTGCTGGAGATGTCGCGGTTCTCAGATTTCTGGTACCCTGGGTTGACGGCCTTGGATATTGTTCTTCACATGTTATATCGTGTAAATGATACACGTGATTTTCTATGTATTCCTCGCAATTCTTGTTGAATCTCTTTTGAGCACGATAATGTCTGGGAAATCTCTTGGGTGGTGCTTCTTTTACGTGGTAACGTAGGTCACAGGCTTTCAATGCTACTTGCGCATGATCCTTGTTAGAATATCTCACAAATCCAAAAGCGAGCCATCCTTGTGTGTTTGTTACTACCTCGTGGTACTCGAGGAGGCCGAATTGTGAAAAATGATGGACGAATAAGTTCTCCCTGAGTTGTTCAGGATCCCTGTCTGGTAGTCGACAGAATAGCCTGTGTGGGTCTGTTCTTCGCGGATTGTTGATTTGATGTACCTCCGATCTCATGCGGGGTCGTAATTTCATGGCGGTGCTGCGAAGTGTAGGAAGATTTTGGGATTCCTCGGGATCATTTTTCCTTTCAATTTGGAGTATCCAATATCCAAGTTCTTGGGTGATCTCAATCACTTTATTTCCGGTTCCAATGTGTTCGGTCAATGTCTCTTTTAGGGGGGTTCGATTCGTGATGGGGACCTCGATAACTCTAGCGATTGCGGGGACCTGTAACACCAAAACAAAAATCGGGGACCTTAACATTCGGCAAGAGTGATCGAGGATGGAGTAGTGTCAGCGTTGATGGGTTGTCTATTGATTGGCCCTCGTTTCCCTTGGAGTGAGTGTCTTCTCCGCGAGGTTATTTCTGGTAGCCCTAGAGTATTTGTTTCGCATGACCCCTCGCACAACACAACGGTGGTGGGACCCGGAGCTGCTGAAGCGAGGGACTTTTTGTTTCGCAGGTGACGACAGTAGAAGAAAGCTATCACAAGGAACATTACCAATATTGATTCGGTCGTGTAGCTCCCTCCGATGAGCCAGGTGGACCTTGATTCGAAACGCTCATGTCTGCTCATAAGATTCATTTCCATGATGAGCTCTGACAGGGATCTTTCCTTAGGCTCCCATTTTTTCAGCACTGGTAGTTTCTGTTCCGAATGTTGAGTTTTAGGTAACAACGTGGGATAAAATTTATTTAGATCAAGACTCATCCCAGGTTCGTATATGTATCGAATATCACTAGTTCTTTTGGCTTCGGTTCGAATAGTGGTCCCTCGAAATTTTAACTTCCATCTACTGCTCATTTTCAGCAGCCCTGTTCCGTTCAGTAATACTTGTTGATCGGGACTTCTCTCGCAAACGATGCATGCCAGCATCGGCTGTGCTACGGAGAACAGCCAACTTCCGTCAGATTCGAGCAATTTCCAATAATTTTTGGCCGATGTTATGCCGATGTCGCTGTTGCTAACATTTTGCGTATTGGTCAGGAGTAGTCCCAACTCACAATTATCACTGATCGAAACTTCTATCAACGGGTGAATGGTGGGACACATGTAACCATAGTGCAGGTTCTCCCATTCTGAAAGATCTTCTTCGTCTATCATGAAAAAGTACTGTTGAGTGTCACTCATGATTGAGTGATCGTTGGAGGATCTGATGAACGCCGCTCGTTGCTCGTGGGTTCCTTGCTGAGGCACGGGCACTGGATGCATCCGGTACATCTGGTAATGGGCCCTGCTGATTTATGGCATATAGATTGATACGAAAACTTTACCGTCGTGGTATACGGCATCTACTTCGGATATCCTAATCAATTCTTCCGCTCTGAGGTGTTCCGTGGGTAGAGGGAATTCGTGATTTTTCATATGGTTGTTGATATCTTGACTCACGCTATGCAGCATGCCGGTTGTGAAAATGGTCGGGCGAATTCTGTTTGCTTTTAATTGTTGTAGTATACCTAGGAAATTTTCACATGATTTGATCATTTCATTCACACTTCGCTCTCCTTCTCTGGCTAACGCTACCATTCTTGCCATATCTGTCCAATCAATAGCTTCGATATTTTCGAGCTCTTAGTGAATATCCATTAGCATTTTGCGCTGTATGTTCGTGACGTTGTACAACTCTTTGAGGGCTCCGGGAAATATGTGTTGACTTTTGTTGTGTATCCTTATCATTCCCTCTTCATCCTTGAACAGGGTGTCCAAATTTTGGTTTATGGTCTCTGCGTCGTCTGAGGTGAGTTACCCGAATGAGCTCTTGCTAGCCTTGCCTACGATACCTAGAGGTACCATTCTTGAGATGCTACGTGGGACGCGAATATTCTGGATGAGTTTATGTGAAATGGAACTAGTGGCATCTCAAATCTGATCGCATTTCCTGTTGAGCACGTGAGCTAACTTTTTGAAGTGTTTGGGGTCAATGGTGGCATAACATCCTCTTGTCCAGTGGTTACAATCTTGTTTGCAACTGGGCGCGAATCGACTCGATTCTACCTTAGTGGTGCATGCCTCCAATAAATTGTTGGAACTTGTGTCGAAAGAGTGGTGTTTAATGAAGTCTTCCAACCCCAAATTGACTATTCTCTGCAATATAGTTTCCTTTAGATACATCCGATTGGCATGGCTTCTTTCTAAAGACCCGTTCGTTTGGAGCCTGTACCCTGGGGTAACTGAGTGATTGATTCTGAAGGTGTACAACAAAGCCTCCACTAGGTCAGACATGAAACTAGTTCCTCTGTCAAATAAGATGGCTCGTGGAGCTCAAAAATTGCGAATGAGATGTTCGCCAAGGCTTCGGCTATGGTGGTGGTTCGTTTGGGAATGGGTACGGCAATGACGAATTTGGTCAAATTGCAAATCATAGTGAGCAAATGGCAATTGCCTCTCGAAGTGGTTCGAAGTTTCCCCACTGTGTCGATGGATATTTTATCGGAAGCTTCTATGGGGGTATCGATGATGATCATTGGTTCTCGGGTCTTTGCACGATCTCATTTCTCCTCCTGAAAGCTCGTGCATCTTCTGACGTAATCTAATACATCATCCCTCATTCCAGGCCAATAGTATCTTTCTCTGATTTTCCTAAAGTTTGATTGATACCTTCGTGCCCACCGATGAGCGTGTCGTGTAATGCATTCATAATCTCTTGCCTCTTCTTTTTCTTGGGCAATTCTGCCTTGCCGTGACGAATGGTGACTCTTATTCCTGTATCTTTGAAGGTTTCCCCCAATACTTCGGCTGGCACTCCGGGCTTTAGGGAATTGGTTATTTCGCCACGTCTAGAGATTCAGAAGCTTGTACACTTCTTTTTATTCAAGAGGATTTTCAAGTATTCCAAGGTTAATTTGATTTGTTGTAGGTTAAGTGTATCTTGAAACCGGTCTCCTATGACTGAAGAGAAAATTGTATGTTTTTTGTATGGAGTGGTCATGATTCGACTAATCTTGGGTTTGCTAAGTTTTAATCCGATTAATTTTATGGCTCCGATTTCACTCAACAGTCGGAAAATCGATGATACTGGTGAGCGATCCCGAGTGATGGAGTGTACCATGTTGTCTTGTTTATGAGTGAGGCATTGTCTGGACAATGTGATCTTATTCTCGATGTTGGTTTGATTCACGGTCGACATTTTTTCGCTACTGCTAGAGTTATTTCGAATGTGTACCGCTGACGTTTCCCGATTGACCGGTGGAATAAATGTTATAAGGGGCACCAGCATAGTGATGTCTGGATCTGGTGGTGCAAATTGATTGAAGAGTTTTCGGATTTTTCAGTGATATCTTGTAGGTCTACCCGTTTTGGAGTTCGTTGGGGTGCTTTGGTTGGCAAAAGGGTGCTTTTCGCTATTAGCGCGTATTCAGTGATATTAGGTGTCACTGAGATGGCACGAGAGGGGCCTACATTCGTGGTAATGGAAATTTCATAACTGTCGTCATTCTCTCGTGTTTTGATGTCCGACTAAGTTCTTATCCGTAATTTCTCAATTTTTTCGCGCATAGTATTGTCATTGAAATTTTGTCCGTCGTACGGGTCAGCGTCGGTTAAAAATTCTTGAGTACTGTCACCAGGTCCACGGTTTTCTGAATAACAAGGGTCGTGTAAGGTACTCTTTTCCTTGACTATCTTGCTGTCTGATGCTATTTGTTCGGGTGTTGCGGATTGGTTGTCATTAGAGGATTGGTCGGACATTCCTCCGCCAGAGCTGTCATCCTGATCTATGAAACTTTTGGACCGTCTATCTTGAATTTCGCGAAGTCAAGCTCTCATTGCCTCTACTTCTTTTCGAGTCACGCTGGCCTTCTTGCACATGCCATCAAAGTCACATTTAAGGTCCATCAAACTCCCGCTGGATTCGGAATTCACTTGCGTGTCACATGGTGGGGGGGCCTCGATGGGTATCTCTATAATCTTGGGTGGGATTGCATCCTCCTTATGAGGAGGTTCGCTTGAAATTTCTTCGGTTTCTTGGGTTTGTAAGCCTTTATACCGATTGTCTGAGAGGGGTGCCTCTGAATTTGGCGAATCAATTGCGGTTGAGGATAATAAAGAATCATTAGATCCAATCACTGCTCTCATTGACTGGTTGCTTTCGAGCTTCTCTCTTCTGTGCTTCATTTGAACCTTCGGCGTGGCTCGTACATTCATTTGTTCGGTGAAAGGGCCGACTTCAATAGTCGCCGTTGTGAAGAATATTCTGACACGTCAGATTATGCGCCCATCAACCTGCACAACATGCCTTTGCTCAACAAAAAAGTTCTAGGAAAGTTCTCGGATGTGATGCATGGAGTACCAATGAAAGCTGCTGTATTCATAGAATCCAAGCTACATTGTACCGATGCTTTGGACTCTGAAAAATGTATTGGGAGAGAAATCACTAAATCAACATTGAGAAATGAGCTCAAGTTTTCAGATTACAGAAATTGTTTATTCAATCAATATTCAATGTACATTGATCAAATTACTTTGGGATCAGAGAAGCATACTTCGTATCCCATCCGCCAGCGCAAGCTAGCTCTTTCATCAAGCGATTATGAGAGAATCATTCATAGCAATCATATACACACATCTGCGTATGGGGATTATCGTTTGGAAATAAACGAGATTAAACCAAGTATATTAGAGCTCTTGCACGAACGAGTGTTTTTCATACCGTACAACTTTACCAGCACCTGATTCCGTTTTCGCTTCAGAATCTTTTCGACAAGAAACACGTTTGGATCTGACACGTGAGCGAGCTCTGCTTCGTAGAAAAATCCAGCAATCTTTTCTCTTTGATAATCTTCAAGCTGATCCGTGGGTGGGTTGGTTTGCTGCACTCGATATATAGTAAACGTTTCTGCACTCCAGTTCGGCAGATATCCCTTGTCAAAGAGAGACTTGTCTTTGCTCTTTCTCACAACATCACCGACTTTGAACTTATATTTTCTCGGCATGCTCCACGGCGCATAAGCTGAGGTTAAGAGGTCTGCTTCAATTTGACCTTGGTTCTTCGTTTTTTACCAAACCTGGACTGGTTTTAACTGAATTGTGCGATGAACTGATCCATTGTAGGATTTCAGGACATCTTGTAAGATATCGATCCAAACGTATTCCCCTCTCAACGAGAACGATTGATAAATTTCTGATTTCAAAGTCCTGATTACTCGTTCACATATACTAGCTTTTAAATTACTGTAAACGGAATACATATTGTTATTATTGTCTTCTCTAACCAATTTCAAGAAGTCTTGGTTATAAAATTCACGACCTTTGTCGACTTGTGGATTTTTTGGAACGATTCTTGCTCTGTCTAATATTTCTGCGCAGCCGTGACTTCTGCCCCAGTTATAGATTTGATAGCCTCAGTCCACAAATATCTTGAAAAAACATCGATTACCACTAGAATATATTTGGTTACTCTTGTTGTGACTTGCATATTGCATCATGATTGCCGAATCCGCCTGCCGAAGGTCATCACCAGAACGCACTTGCACGCGACGACGAGGGAAATTCCTTCTAGCCGGAGCACGAAGCTCCTCCACGAGCTGTCACTCCTCTGCACTGGATTCATTCATGAATACTCACTCCTCTACTAAGCCTCCGATTTTGAATTCGACTGCCTTCAGCCGCTAAGGGAAACCGTCTGAGCCCATGTCTTGTTCCAATTCATTTAGTCTTCTTTCAACTGATTTAAATTGCTTGAAACACTCGTTCAAACAAAAATTGATTTAAAATAGACTCTTCGACTGATTTCCCTCGTCTTCTCCCAATTTTCCATACAGATATTTCAAGGTTCTCTCCAAATTTCTCCGTTTCAAACTGATTTGAGCAATAGCTCTTTCGTGTGAATATTCTGTTCCAAAGCTTCTGCCATATTGATCGATATTCATGACTGACTCAATTGTGACATATAAGATCCATTTTATAGCTATCAGAGAAGTGGGGTGGATGATGGAATGCGAAATAATTTTTAATCATTTCTGGAACAATGATGGACTTCTTGTGAATTGGTCGAGCGAATGGTTCTTTTTCTCCAAAACGCCAACGTTCCGCCCGTCTAAATCACACGGGCCTCTTCAGGGCTACATATACGTCGATCTACAAATTCAACATCTCATCGATGCGGGTCAAGTATTGCATAACACAGCCCACTAAAAGTAATAATAAATGATAAATTTCTTGAACAAGGATGAATCAAGGCAGTATGATGGTGATGGTGGTATACCACCGATATGGTACGTACTCATTTTTTGAAACTTTGAAATTTTTCCACTGTTGGCTGTCGAGCGGACATGTTAGCGCTGTGACAGGTCTACGTTCTGTAAGCAGACGCTTTTTGGAAAAAAGCTCAAGGAAAGCGATCGTTTCAGAGTAGCGAGATTGCTATGTGTCAGGCGTTACTTGATCAGAAATCAACTTTCTTGATTCATCCTTGTTCTAATATTATCGATGATGGACTTGTATGCGATCTTCAAGAACATGGTATCTTGAGTTCAATTCTATCAACGGAAACATATCCATCATAGTATGAGTTTTCATAAAATACTCGGAACAATATTTTATCGGTCTACTTATCGACAATTACGAATTTGCGCACGTCTGGGGGATCGTTAAAACGTATGCAATAGTTCACATTGCGCAGCTCCCTGAGTTTCGGATCGAGAGCCATCAATGCGTCCTTCAACTCGAAGATTCTTTCAACTCCACAATACTCTTGATACGTAACTGCTCGGGGATCAAAGGGCTGATCCATTTATCTCGTTTCTTTCTCCAAACGGAATCGGGTGATCCTCTTCTTCTTGACGACAAGCTCTGCCGAGTTTCTACACTTAACTGTACTGTACCGCGAGTTGGCGTAGTCAAGAATCGTGTATAGAGATCGGAAGAGAGATGGTGCGCTCAAAGAGAGGGGCAGAGAACGAATGGGCTGTTCTGATCTCGATGCTGTATACAGTCTTCATCAGATCGAGCTAGACTGCACATCCTCAATTCGACAGGATCAGCTGGTACTCAATATGGGTTACGAGTTATATACTTGTGGACATTTTCTCGATAGCAGTGGTAAGACGAAGAGGTAAGAGGGATTACAGTCATACAAAGCACAAAGAGTTTCCAAGGATTTTGAACTATTACCGGGAGGGTCGAAAATCAGTGTCAATTCCTATCATGGAAAAGAAGTGTGTCAGAAATGTGTCGATGACGCCTGCTTTCAATTCAATATTCTAAATCTCGAACTGTGGTTCGATGATTTTTACTTTTATAGTCTCAAGAATCGAGGATACCATAGCGTTTGCTCAAATTTGATAATTGAGGATGCTGAATCATTTTGTGCAAGAAAAATGGAGAAGGAGTGCAAATTTCTGCGTAAATTGCCGGACAAAGTCTCTGAGTTTAAAAGTGGGAAGAGACGTACGGCTGGAGTAGAGGTTGTTGACTATATCAAATCATCAAATATTGATATTGTTGAAGACAATGATTTCGATGCATCCAGCATCCTTTTTCGATTTGACCTCCAGACATGCAAATGAAGTGAGAGATTTGTAGAGAACCTTGAAATATCTGTATGGAAAATTGGGAAAAGACGAGGAAAATCAATCAAGGAGTCTATTTCGAAACAATTATTGTTTGAACGAGTGTTTCGAGCAATTAAAATCAGTTGAGGGAAGACTAAGTAAATTGGAACAAGACATGGGCTCAGACGGTTTCTCTTAGCGGCTGAAGGCAGTCGAATTCAAAATTGGAGGCTTAGTAGGGGAGTGAGTATTCATGAATGAATCCAGTGCAGAGGAGCGACAGCTCGTGGAGGAGCTTCATGCTCCGGCTAGACGGAATTTCCCTCGTCGTCGCGTGCAAGTACGTTCTGGTGATGACCTTCGGCAGGCGGATTCGGCAATCATGATGCAATATGCAAGTCACAACAAGAATAACCAAATATATTCTAGTGGTAATCGATGTTTTCTCAAGATATTTGTGGGCTGAGGCTATCGAATCTATAACTGGGGCAGAAGTCACGGCTGCGCAGAAATATTAGACAGAGCAAGAATCGTTCCAAAAAATTCACAAGTCGACAAAGGTCGTGAATTTTATATCAAAGACTTCTTGAAATTGGTTAGAGAAGACAATAATAACAATTTGTATTCCGTTTACAGTAATTTAAAAGCTAGTATATGTGAACAAGTAATTAGGACTTTGAAATCAGAAATTTATCAATCGTTCTCGTTGAAAGGAGAATACGTTTGGATCGATATCTTACAAGATGTCCTGAAATCCTACAATGGATCAGTCCATCGCACAATTCAGTTAAAACCAGTCCAGGTTTGGTAAAAAACGAAGAACCAAGGTCAAATTGAAGCAGACCTCTTAACCTCAGCTTATGCGCCGTGGAGCATGCCGAGAAAATATAAGTTCAAAGTCGGTGATGTTGTGAGAGTGAGCAAAGACAAGTCTCTCTTTGACAAGGGATATCTGCCGAACTGGAGTGCAGAAACGTTTACTATATATCGAGTGCAGCAAACAAACCCACCCACGGATCAGCTTGAAGATTATCAAAGAGAAAAGATTGCTGGATTTTTCTACGAAGCAGAGCTCGCTCACGTGTGAGATCCAAACGTGTTTCTTGTCGAAAAAATTCTGAAGCGAAAACGAAATCAGGTGCTGGTAGAGTGGTACGGTATGAAAAACACTCGTTCGTGCAAGAGCTCTAATATACTTGGTTGAATCTCGTTTATTTCCAAACGATAATCTCCATACGCAGATGTGTGTATATGATTGCTATGAATAATTCTCTCATAATCGCTTGATGAAAGAGCTAGCTTGCGCTGGCGGATGGAATACGAAGTATGTTTCTCTGATCTGAGAGTGATTTGATCAATGTACATTGAATCTTGATTGATCAAACAATTTCTGTGATCTGAAACCTTGAGCTCATCTCTCAATGTTGATTTAGTGATTCTCTCCCAACACATCTTTCAGAGTCCAAAGCATCGATACAATGTAGCTTGGATTTTATGAATACAGCAGCGCTTATTGGTACTCCATGCATCTCATCCGAGAACTTTCCTAGAACTTTTTGTTGAGCAAAGGCATGTTGTACGGGTTGATGGGCGCATAATCTGACGTGTCAAAATATTCTTCACGATAAGGTTCCAACGAATCTTCGTATAAACAAATGTTTTTTAAATAAAAGACAAAAGAGTCGGTGTCCCCGTAGCACAATGAACAATCTTGCGGATTCTTTGTACACAATTTCATCATGAAATCATAATGGGAAGAACACATCATATGCTCCGAAATTTCTAGGATACACACTCCGACAAACGTGGGAACATTGCACAATACGATCTCTTGTCGAATATAACTAGTCTCTGAAAGTGTGGGTGACTAGTAAAAGTTTGAAATCCGTATCGTCCTTCCCACTTGTTTTTGAGCAAGACCGCCCTCTTCTTTTGACGGACTCAATCATTCCACCGAACGCTATTGATATTCAATTCATAGAGGGCTTATCCGGATGGATTTATAGCCTTTTGGCGGTAAAAAATGTTTTTTTGAAAGTGAGGTCTCAAACACGGCTTCTGATCAAGTTGAAGTACGCGAGTGATTTTTGTCACGATAAGTCCATGTTCAATGGCTCGCTCCAAATTACGGTAGTAGATTACATAGTTTTCTTCGGGTAATAAAGTCAACAAAAGTTTTTCATCATCGGAATAACCATTCGGAGGTATCATTTTTTCTGCGCAGAATGGGAAATCTCCATGCGAAGCTCGCAGTTCTCTTGGATATTGGAGGTCGCACTCAATTACATATCCAATGTCTGAATCATGACTTATTGCAGTAACATCAAAATCAGATGGATCTTCCAACCATTCAAAATTTGCATAAGGGAAAGGCCATTGCAATGCTCCCACACAGCATGGGAATATTTCAGGAAAATATTTCACTGAAATATTTCAGTGGAATCTTTCAGAAATCTTCCAGGAATATTTCAGGAAATATTTCATAACATTCCGTTGGAATATTCCATAGCAATCCCCCAGGAAGCTCCCAGAAATATTTCATGAAATATTACGAACAATCTTTGAGAAACCTTACGCTGAAAGATTTCTGAAAGGTTTCTGAAAGATTTCAGTGCAACATTCCAAAAGTTTGACTTGGAAATATTTCTGCAATGTTGCACGACACTTTTCCAGCAACCTTGCACTGGAAGGTCTTTGGGAGGTCTTTGGGAGCTTCCTGGAAGATTTTTGAGAGGTTTCTGAGAGCTTCCTCGATAAGATTTCGGTGCAATATTTGCAAAACATCATCTTCAAATATTCTTGCAATATTCCTGACAATCTTCCAGCAATATTGATTCGGAGAAATTCCCAAGAGGTTTTCCAATATATAGTCCTTTGGGAAATTTTCGCAATATTCCAGAAGTATGGCTTTCATATATTTGATCAATTGACAATTTCTCAGCAATTGTGATGGAGAAAATCCTTGAAAGATTTCTAAAAGCTTTCTGAAAGATTCCAGTGCAATATTCTAGCGATATCACTTCAAAATATCCCTGCAATATTCTACAAACAACATTTCAGCAATCCTGATCCGGAAGATTTTTGGAAGATTCCTGAAAGATTACTGAAAGATTCCAGTGTAATATTGCAAAAAAATGACTTTTGAATATTTCTGCAATATTGCACAACAACATCCAAGCAATCTTGCATCGGAAGATTTTCGATGAAGTTCCTGAAAGCTTTCTGGAACACTGTTGATCGGCACCTGAGTGCTCTTTCAAAGATCCCAGTGCAATACTCCAAAAACATCTTATTATGCCTGCGATAATCCACTTGCAGTCTGTCTTTAATTTCCTCACAATAAAATATTCGGGCCAAGTTCGTGGAGGTTTGCTGAAAGATTCCAGTGGATCTTCCAAAAGTAGTATTCCGAAGTTTTTCTCAAAAATTTCATTGTGAATATTCCAGCAATCTTATTCCGAACGATTTTCGAGTGCTTTCTGACAGATTTCAGTGAAATATAATGTTTCGTGAATCGCATCATCTCCATATATTCCTGCTGTACTGTGAGAATCTTTGGGAAGATACCAGAAAGGTTCCAGTGCAATATGCAATACATATTTCTGAAAGATTTCAGTGCAATATTCCATAAATATCTTTCTGAAATATTTGTGCAATATCTGGTTGAGTCCAGATCACGTATGCCTCCACGATATGCTCAGGTTATCAAGTGATCTAGATTTTCAGGCTCTTGAACAATAACCCAAATTATTAATAGGTAAACTGTAGAGGCACGGAAGGTCCCATCGTTCCGCGTTCCTATATATCCCGCGAGAGCGCTTTATACAGGGCCGCTCGGGACGGCGCTGCGCGCCGTCCCGGGCGGATCCTCTCAACCTAATAAATTAATTTATGTTTACTTTTTAAACCTAAGCGCTCAATTTCATAATTGCAAACATGTCACGAGTATAAAATCCAATATATAATCCGAATTCGCAAGTCCATGTAGATGTTTGTGGTTCATATACACTTTTTGTTCTTACAATGTCATCTGTCCGGACAGCCGAGTGGTTAGCAATTAGGCCTGCAGTCCCGCGGGTCCAGGTTCAAATCCCGAGGGGAAGATTCTTTTTTATTTTCTCAAATCTCGCTCCTGGTTTTATCAGCGTTTTTACTAACTTACATTGTTTACTCATTTTAAGGAAAATAGATTTTCCAATCAATTTTAAATTTTTCGAGCCCCCTCGACCCTGGTTTTATCGGCGTTTTTACTGACTTACATTATTTACTCAATTTTAAAACCATGTATTTTCCAATCAATTTTGAAAATCTCGCAGCCCCCTCAACCCTGGTTTTATCGGCGTTTTTTACTAGCTTACATTATTTACTCAATTTTAAGAACATGGATTTTCCAATCAGTTTTAAGATTCTCGCAACTCCCTCACCTTTGGATTTATCGGCGTTTCCTACTATTTTATTATTTACTCAATTTCAAAACCATGGATTTTCCTATCAATTTTGAAAATCTCGCAGCCCCCTCACCCCTGGTTTCATCTGCATCTCTACTCATTCAAATTATTTACTCAATTTTGAAAACATGGATTTTCCAATCAGTTTTGAAGGTCTCGTAGCCCCCTGAAACCTGGTTTTATCGGCATTTCTACTCATTCAAATTATTTACTCATTTTGAAAACATGGATTCTTCAATCAATTTTGAAAATTTCGCAGCCCCCTCAACCCTGGTCTTATCGGCATTTTTACTTTCAAATCATGTACACATCAATTTTGAAAACATAAGTATGGAATTTCTATTCAACTTTGAGATTGGCGTACTTGCCTCGATTCTGAACTAAGAAACTTTGTTGCCATCAGTCAACATCCAGACCATAACAGACGGATTCCACCTTACTTATAGGCATATGCGCGCGTGTCAAACACGTCGCTGCGCGCGCCCTATATGAGAGTTTCCACGGAACTTTTAACTTTTGTGTTATTGCAGTGTTCCAAGAGTATTTTGAACTATTCGGAGTGCGCAGGAGTGGCATTTTATAGTATTTGGCATCATTCAATATGGACTGAATTCTTTTTTGTTGAAACGCATCCTGGTTTGTCAATAGCAGACCGCAAAGGATGATTTTTGGGTAGTTTACAAACGTACCAACGCGATTTTTTGAATTGATAAGGCTGTAACTAAAATACCTATGCCTCAACTACTTCAGTGGAATGATATATCCATCTACTAATCTCATATTTTGAGAAAATCTTTGATTCAGAGGTGTGCGCTGATTTGGCTATGATATTAACTCTCATTCATCGATGTAACTGAGTTTTGTGGGAAAACTTTTTCTGGCTATTGTTTACGAAATTGATGAAATACCTCGTGCAAAACGGAAAATTTAGCAATGAGTTTTCGAAGTTGAAAAGAAGACGAATCGAATCCCGTTTGGTTTGTGAGTGTGCGTTGATCCGGACAAATTTTATAAAGCTTCAAAGCTCATAAAGTTATCGCGCCACTGGCTCTCAAAACGGTCATTTTTTGATGGCATACTCAGGAAACGTAAAGCACAGGATTGGAATGTTGTGCTCTTTTTTCTTCATCGCAAAAGGGATATAACCGCACTGTTTTGAGTTGCAATTGTCGATCGGTATTTCTGTGAGAAGCTGAGGAGAAATATTTGAATCCGGATGGTAAGCTAAATAAGCCGCTAAATGTGATGGTATCGCGATTCTCTTGATTTTTACATAATATACAGCTGAAAAATGAACAAAATAACACCACAGTGTATTCTAGAAATTGAAATGAGACTCATAGCTCTTGACTCGATTTTGGAAATTTACATCGAATTTCGGAGAAATCAATGATGAAATTCATCTTAAAGTCAAGTCAGGCAAAATATAATCCGTATCGATCGTCTAGACAATGTTTTGAATCAAATCTGTTCGATTGAAGTTGATTCACGAATGTTTCAAGTGTGAAATTCCGTACAATTCGTTCTGAACCAGATACCTCGGCTTGGAAGAGAGTGGCACCACTTTTTTCACATGTTTTCGAGGTATAAGAATCACATGAAACCCATTTTAAACGTGTGCGATGAGAAAATTTTTTTTTTATTTTAGAGGGTCAATAGTCAAATGTTCCATGGAAACCCTCATATATACAACGCAGCCGGAACGCGGAATAATCGGACCTTCCGTGCCTCTATGGCCGGCCTTATTAATAATCGTATGGAGGTTCAGAATGGGAGTCCTGAAAGGTCGATCCTCTTCAAGCTCAGAAGAGTATTTCTGAGACGAAAATGCTGAATTTATCCAACTATATACTGTGGCTCTGCGAGGGTTAGTTCATCATTCATAGCCAGACATCTTGAGTATTCCAAAATTCTTCTAATGAGCAAATTTGGCATTATTGGGATCTTTCACCAATTCGATCCTCTGGTGAATAATCCTCGAGGATCTCGTCCTGGGAAGCCACTCGAAGCTGGTCAGGTCAGGTTGTGGGGTATAGCCACTCACACAAACATATAAGTGCGTGCGTGTGTCTCAGTGGCAACGACCATATGCGTGCGCGTTCAACGACGAGACACCAGAGTCTCGCTCCGCTACTCGAGCGATTAACTGCTTGCCTGCCAAGCATCTACATAGATTATAATTTGGAGTCAATAAATTCAGAATAATTGTTTGAAGTTACTTCAGGCCTCATTACTTCCGTTAATCCTGAGCACGTTGCCGGCGTTCCAGCCAGCTGAATATTCGACCCCTGGGGCACATGCCCCGACAATGGTGACCCCGAGCTCAACAGAAGAGGCCGGCTCGCGCTCCAAAAGTCGACCTGGCCATTACATCAAACCGGGGCAACACGCCAACATCTTGTAGCAGTGATAGCCCTGTGACCGATGTACATAAAACATCGGAGTTATGTACGAGTTTTACAGCGTACAACTCAACTAGCAGCGGATCCATCATTGTCGCTGCAGCCAAGGGAACTACAAGGCAAGTCTCCAAAAATGAATCATCAACTCGGCAACGGCGCTCACAAAATCGACGCCGCGGAACAACTCGCTTCTCTGCGCGAGTACCAACCTGGTGCACACACACCAGCCCGAGGTTGTAGCAGCAACAACAACAGTGCAACATAAATTGTGCCAAGGTGAGTGTGATCAACATAATCTCACACCTCAACCGGCACAGAGCAGTGCTTCGCACGCTTGCAAGTTCAGCCCGCGCTCGCCATTTTTTCGCGCGTGGCTCCCAGCAAATTCCCGGCATAGAACCGAAGAGCAGCAAGGCCGCCTGGTCCTACAAAGGCCACCTGGCCCCACAAAGCCCACCTGGGCCAACGAGGTGACTCATCGGCATCGGAGCCTGTGGACATTGGCACCGGCGCCCGCGACGACGATCTCCAAGCATCAACGAGGCACGACGCCGACGCATACCGGCGACGCCATAGTGTGCGCCGCGTCAACGCCGCAACGACAGCAACGAGAATCATCGCCGTCGCAACGTCATCGTCGACCATCACTAGCTCCAACTTGTCGCGGGTTCACCACGTCAACCATATCTACACATCAAGCATCGCACCAGCATCATCGTAATTTTACAGGTCCTTAGCACTGCGGATGTCGCTTTTGCGTGATAAATATCATATTCTGAATTCATGTGCCACGTTTTTCTGATCATGCGTCCGCCATTTTGTAATTTCGCGTTCCGGAAATCTACAATGAATCTAGCGCATTCTTGAAATAGTAACCGCGTGTAGTCGCATTTAGAAATCTATGTCTGACGACGACGAAACCGGAAAAATCCGTCGTACGCGCAGCGGTACAATTTATAACCCCAACGCGACGGAAGATAGCCCACGCGTCGATGATCCGATTAATAATTCGCCCGTTGCTTCTCCAGAAAAATTAGATTCAAGTTCAGGTAGCGAACGAGAAGAAACTCTCAGGCCTTACGAGGCATCAATCATTCAAGTTGAAAATTCCGAAAATAATTCTGATTCAGAAATGGGTTCTAAAGGAAATGACCCAGTGCTTAACGCGTCCAACAATTCAGATGATCCGCCATTAATGCCACTTGCTTCAACAAGCCATACCCAAGACGTCGATCCCAATGCTGTCCCAACGAATGTGGAACAATTAATCCAATCGCGCATAGACACAATGAGCGCGAAACTCACCAGCGATTTCACCGACGCATTAGATTCAAAATTCAATACGGTACACGCACTTCTTTTATCCATGCAACCTAAAAAGGCCAATGAGGTTAACGTGGGGGCGTCAACGTCACAAATGAATACCGGGGCATCAACCTCACAAAATATCAACAATTCTGCTCCTACTTTTCCCGCGATGAATCCACAAGTTCAGGCTCGAAACGCGTCAGGAACTGGACACGTTCAAATACAGAGCGTGCTCAATCCCAACACCCGTGAATATCAAAATCCTCTTTTGAATCAGCAAAATCAGAGTATTCAGCAACTGCAAGAAAACTGTTACTCATACAAACCCACCATTCCGGACTTCAAATCTGAAGATCCCATCATATGGTTTTTTCAATGCGAAGCCGTGTTTGAATCATGTAATATCATTGATCAAAATTCAAAAGTCATGCTCATAGTTCCGGGTTTGAACACTGAACTGGCTACAGCTATCAAAGATTTATTGATACACCCACGACCACCAGATATTTATGACAAAGTCAAAGAGCGTTTTTTAAAAACGTTTGCCGAATCTGAGGGAGAATCTTTACAAAAACTCCTTCAGGGCGACGTTCCTTCCGAAGGGAAACCTTCTCAAATCTTGTACAGACTCAAAAGCCTAAATCAGGGACGATGCACTGAAACTGTGCTTAAATCTATTTTTCTCTCAAAAATGCCAACTCATATACACGACATTTTGATATCTTTTGACCAACTTGATTTAGATAAATTAGCTCTACTTGCTGACAAAATGCATAGTCACGCGAATCGAGATTACATCTCAGCCACTTCAACTTCACGCGAGTCCAATGATCCACTCTTGAAAGAACTTCTTGAAAAAATCGCTGCGCTCACAGCAGAAGTTAAAACTATCAAAGAAAATCGAAGTCGCTCGGGCTCCCGAGAACGCTCAAGATCTCCTGCCCGCAGAGCTAATCACATTCCTGCTGACAAATACCGCGGAAACAAATATCTTTGCGCGACTCACTTTGTACATAGAGAAAACGCTTACCATTGCGAAGAACCAGACAAATGTACATACAAAAAACCTAACGATGAACAAGATGACGACGCGGGAAACTAACTCTGCCCTCCCTTCCGGAGACAAAGTCAGGGCGCAAATCCCGTCGTCTCCTAGTGCGTGACGAGAATTCCAATCAAACATTCTTAGTTGACAGCGGCGCGGATATATCAATCCTGCCCAGACCGTCACACTTGAAAAATCCAACAGATTATAAGTTATACGCAGCAAATGATACTGTAATCGCAACTTATGGCGAAGTTCAGCGCACAATCGATTTGGGGCTGCGACGCGATTTCAAATGGAATTTATGTTACGCGGACGTTGCTCAGCCAATACTCGGTGCAGATTTTTTCCACCACTATGGCTTACTCATTGACATTCGTCATCGCCAAATCCTCGATAGTCTTACAGGCTTGAGGCAAAATGGCACAGTTAAAAGAATCAATCATGTGTTAATAAGCACAGTCCAACCCTCTTGTAAATTTGTACATATACTTAGAGATTTCCCTGAAATTACTCAACCTGATCAAAAAACTTCTGATATAAAAAGCAAAGTCTTTCATCACATTGAAACAAAAGGTTCTCCAGTATTTTCAAAACCCAGGCGCTTAGCTCCTGAAAAATTAGCTGAAGCCAAACGTCAATTTGAAAAACTTATGAGAACTGGTAAAATGAGACCATCGTCAAGTATTTGGGCAGCACCCATACACATGGTACGGAGAAAAAATGGAACGTGGAGAGTATGCGGCGATTACAGACCGTTGAACAACGTCACGATTCCTGACCGTTATCCACCTCCAAATTTACTAGATTTTTCGAATATCCTGAGAGGGAAAACTATTTGTTCTACATTAGACATAAGAAAAGCTTTTCATCAAATTCCTATCGCTCCTGAAGATATTCACAAAACGGCAGTAATAACGCCATTCGGATTATTTGAATATTTATATATGCCATATGGTTTAAAATATGCTACCGCAACACTGCAAAGATTTTTAAACAGTATATTCTACGATTTAGATCACGTCTTCGTTTTCGCGGATGATATACTCATTGTTTCCTCGTCACTGAAGAACATGAGCGTCATCTGAGAAAAGTTTTTAAGCGTCTTCGAGACCACAATCTTCTGATAGATGTCGAAAAGTGCGTTTTTAGCGAACAAGAATTGGTATTCCTAGGTCACGTCATAAACTCACAAGGCGCAAAGCCAACACCAGACAAAATTGAAGCAATTCTCAATTTTCCCATGCCAGAAAGAGTTGTTGAACTCCGACGTTTCTTAGGTATGATAAATTTTTACCGACGTTGCCTTCCCCATGTAGCCGAAGCTTTAGAGCCACTTGAAGAATTGCTACCAGAATCCAAAAGAAACGACAAACGAAAACTCCGATGGAATCAATATCAAATCGATGCTTTCCTTCTCATAAAAGACAAGCTGGCAAATGCAGTTTTGTTATCACATCCGTCGAGTGAAGCGGAAACTAGAATCGTTACTGATGCGTCAAATACCGCGATGGGGGGGCGTGTTGGAACAGCACTTAGACAATGAATGGCATCCATTAGCATTTTTCTCAAAAAATTCAATGAAGCCCAGCGAAAATACAGCACATATAATCGCGAACTTCTTGCAATTTATCACACGATTGAATACTTCCAATATTTCCTGGAAGGCAGAAAATTCAAAATAGTGACAGATCAAAAAGCTTTAACCTATGCTTCCATGCAACGCGTGGATAAATCGGATCCTAGACGCGTGCGCTACCTTTCGGACATTGGGCAATTTTCCACCGACATCGAATACCTGCCAGGCGATGCAAACGTTGTTGCAGACACTCTATCACGTGTGAATATAATTTCTAATGTAAATATTGATCTCATAACATTACCATCTGAATTTACTTTAGAACAACGAGTCGAAGCTCAAAGAGCTGATGATGAATTGAAACAAATTCTTGATTCTTCTAACACAAACCAAATGTACAAACGTCTAACTTGGGGAGATCGAAATAATTGGATGTACTTTGAATTAACCGGCCTCATGTACCTGCGTCCATGCGAAGAATCATTTTTGATATGTTTCACAATCCAGCACACTCAAGTGCAAAATCAACCCGTATGTTGATTGCTAGGAAATATTGTTGGCCGTCTATGAACAAAGACATCGCGATATTAGCAAAAAACTGATTACATTGTCAAAAATCTAAAGTCAGTAGGCATGTAAAAATGAACCCGTCTTCTTTTGTAGTGCCAGATGAAAGATTTGAACATGTACACATAGATATAGTAGGACCGTGGAGAGAAGCAGAAGGTTTCAAATATTGTCCCACTGCTATAGACAGATTTTCACGATGGACTGAAGCAATACCTATCAAAGACATCACATTTCAGACTATAGCTCGCGCTTTCTATGATAATTGAGTTTCGCGTTACGGTGCCCCAGCTCGTATAACAATCGATCAGGGTGCGCAATTTGAATCTGCCTTTTTCAAGGCACTTCTTCCATTAATAGGAACTGAGAGAATTCGCACAACTGCTTATCACCCATCAGCCAATGGCATGATAGAACGTTGGCACAGAGACCTAAAATCAGCCCTAATGTGTCATAGCGAAGACCCAGAATGGTCCAAAAAACTTTCAACAGTCATGCTAGGCTTACGAAATCGAGTAAGAATAGACATAAATGCATCTCCGGCTGAGATTCTTTTTGGTAACACACTTAGATTGCCGGGAGAATTAGCATTAGAAGGCGAACCGCCTGTAAATCCGCAAATATTCTTAGAAGAATTCCGCGAATACATGCGCAAAGTTCGACCTATCCCAGTCACCCAAAAGCACAGACGTCGTACTTTTTACTTTAATGATTTGCATACTTGCACTCATGTATTACTCAGAGTCGACTCAGTAAAGCGACCACTCGAGCGTCCATACACAGGTCCGCATAGAATAATTAAAAGAATTTCCAACTTAGTTTATGAGATTGATGTAAACGGAAAATCAGTTACTGTATCTGTAGAACGATTGAAACCCACATTCTTCATCATAGAAAATACGAACCCAATCGCCACAGCAAATGTAAAACTTGATTATCCGTATTCTATGAGCGTCTCTAGCAAAAATGGCACTTCACAAGCGACCGATAAAAATCCGCATAGCGCAAGTACACGTAAGAAAGTCAAATTCAAGATCATCGACGAAAACAACTCTTGTGAAAAACATATTCACCAGTGTAAATATAAAGACTTGAAACTGAAACAATTAGCTGTGGAAAAATCACATAATAATATTGACAATGCTCTGCAAAATATACAAAATTTATGTATGAACCTCTATAAGAATGCGAGATATGTCACAATTTGAAATGTATATAGTAGAATTAAGTGCGAATTAGTTTAGACATCTTTGTCTGTTAATCAAAAAGTCCCACTTCTCGACAAGTAGAGTAGCATACTTCCGTGATGTAAAGCGGGCGGTTACCAAAACGGCTCCTTGGATCTCTGAGGATGATCGTTTCCTTTTGGGCATGTCTCCCGGGTGGCCGTAATTTTCAATTTTTTGCAAATGAGATGTTGGAGAAATTTAACCCTGGCTAATCTTTGACTAGATTATACAGACAAAGATATAAATTTACTTATATAGTTATAATATTTTCACTCAAACCAACTTTAGTATTGAGACATTTTTCATCAACTTGATCCAATGATTCATCTTTCTGAAAGGATTTATTTTTGTGAAAAAATCTATTTTTCTGAGATTTACAAAAGCAAACGCTAAGATTTATTGTTTTTCAATTCTAAAAATACAAAGATTTATATTTTCATGCTCTAGGGTAGGATAATAAGTGAACAAACACTTACTCCAACCATTCGATGACTCGAAGGGGTAAAAAACTATAATTCAGTTGAACTCTTTATTGTTCGAAAGCTCAAAACTTGAAAAAGTTCTTGTCAATCATATTCAATGTGAGATCTATTTATTTTTCTTTCATCACATTAACTGTGAAACTATTCATTCTTTCAAAATGAAAAAATGTCATGATTCATTTGTTTAGACCAAAAGGTCAAAAAGATACATTCTCAGGTGTTAAACTAGTGAGCAATCGAACAAACTGATAAGTCACAAAATGCTCCATTGGTAAAAACTTTTTATATCAAAGCTTTATACACTTTGTAAAAAAGCCACTAGAACTCCGTTCAAACCGGGGGGGAGTGGTGTGGGGTATAGCCACACACACAAACATATAAGTGCGTGCGTGTGTCTCAGCGGCAACGACGATATGCGTGTCAACGACGAAACGCCAGAGTCTCGCTCCGCTACTCGAGCGATTAACTGCTTGCCTGCCAAGCATGTACATAGATTATAATTTGGAGTCAATAAATTCAGAATAATTGTTTGAAGTTACTTCAGGCCTCATTACTTCTGTTAATCCTAAGCACGTTGCCGGCGTTCCAGCCAGCTGAATATTCGACCCCTGGGGCACATGCCCCGACAAGGTTAGCAAGTCAGTGCCATCAATTTAGTCAGTGCCAGTCAGTGCCGTGCAGCATCGTGCGGGACCAATCTCTGCACGCCGAGCTGAATATCATCAACTTGTGTTCTTCGTGGCGAGTCGTGTATAAAGGGAATTTCTATGTATTTCCCAACGTTTCCTTGTTACTCATCTCCTAGTGATGCATCAAGTATTGTCAACCTTATGGAAAACTTTACGAACTTGCGGTCTTACAGTTTTCAAGTGACCGGCATGAGCAACCATAACCTATGCCCTCGTTGTCGGAACTTTCTCAACCCATAGAGCTGATCTGTATCCGTTGCTGATACCTTGTAGATCAGATGAGTATTTCTGCCCAATAATCTTTTTGAGTGCTAGTGAGCAAAGAGCTAGACACTTTGTGTTCAGTCAAAGATATATTTGCAGGAAAATGGGTGTGAGCAAATGGACAAAATGCTATTTGAAGCAGGATCACTCATGACACCATCATTTGTCACTGTAAGATAAAGATAAACCATCAATTATGATGAGAACAATTATCTCAACATATACAAGCTACCCACACACCTTCTGCAACTCTTCATCCCATATCTGTAGGTGAGATTCTATCCTCAACTAGATGGTGATTGTAGGATTTTGTAGACAAGAGTCGTACACATTACTCCTCCAAGTTAAACCAATTGGCGGGAATGGGTTTTCATCCAGTTCTTGAATATTTCAATCTGCATATTAGGTACATGTCAATGGTCATCAAGAATGGCGATTGCAATAGACATTCTTAAGCGTTCGTTGACAGTATTTGTAATGAAACAAAGAGACATCTCTTGATCTCCAGCATATGTTTGTGCAGCATTTGTATACCCAGGCTATGTTCAAGGTCCTCCCTTGATGGATGTATTGGATAACCAATTAATGGGATTCTGGTATCAGTAACAGTATTAATTGAACACCCTATGAGAGCTTGGAATATTTCAGCCATCAGACTAAGTAAAACATTAAGTATCCATACAATCCTTTGGATGGAAACAAAGTAGAGTTTTGGGGATCATAAATTTCAGATTTTAATTCAATATGACCATGAACAGACAACTTTTCTAAGAGAATATTCACAAGAATCGAATGGAAAAATTCCTCATCAAACAAAATTATATTAGAGACTTTGCTGTGAAACTCTGCATTGATTTCTCGTCTCACTTTTGAACCCTCCATACAGTTATGAATCCTCCATCTATCCCACGTGGAACCCTGGTTTGTTTTGTTGAAGCTGATCTCATCAAATTCTTCATTGAGGATGAGATGAACAAATCCAAAGTAAGATTAGTTTTCAGAGAAAATGACTCTATGACCGTGCACTAATATCTCCATTTAATATAGAAAAGTTTTGTTTGAACCGAGGTTGTCAGTCCTACCAATTTGAACAATGAATTAGTTCTGAACTAATGAAAGCACTTTGTGAATACACTTTACATTGTTCATTCTACTCAGATGACAACTGTTGAGTTGAGAACAAAATTAGGTGATACTCGCTGGCTCTTGTTTCAGATCAGACATGAGATGATACTTCTCACTCAGAGGTCTTTCTAGCCCTATTCCTCAAGGAAACTACAATAAATTTACTACTAAGCTATTGGTAGGAGATTCCAGGAAACATAACTCTAGTGTGAGGAATCCCATAAAGTTTTTCAGGAACCCAGATGGAACATGATTGAATCTTCAGAGAAAAAGGAAACTTGTGAGACATTCGAACAATACGCTGATTTCTCACTTTTCTGCGATTTGGAGTAACCAAACGTCCCTCTTTTTCGAATGCCATTTTTTTGAGCCTCTGATGGTAAGTTTAGCGTGAGTTCTGGAAGGAGTTTTTCAACAAGATTCTGTATTATCTCCAAGTGGTATCTTTGGATATTACCTTATTTAATTTATGACCTAGTTTAGGTTATAACCTGAAAGCATCTGGGATTTCCTGTAAAAAATTTATCTGTGAGTGAGTAAAAGTTCTTCCAATTCGTACAAGTTCCAGAATCTTTCCATCCTTTTGTCTGCAAAAAACTATACTGAATATCATTGAATGTTTTTGAAGTATTTCAGAAAAATGAGACTACAGTGAGAGACCCCGGGCGATCTCCCAAGAATCCAGATGGAATGTACCTATATAGTAATCAACCTGAAATATTTTAGAAATATTGTCAGAAATCTTTTATGAAAGATTCCAGGGATATTTCCAACCACAGGCATAGTATTGCCAGGAATCTTTCATGAGATATTTCAGAAATATTTCATGGATGATTCCAGGAATATTCCCGACCGCGGACATAACTATATTCCCGAGAGGTTTGAATGAAATCTCCCAGAGATATTTCATTGAAAGATTCCTGGCAATGTTACAGAAACGTTCCAGTGAAATATTTCAATGTAATATTTCTGGAAGATTTCTGCAAGATTCCCTGGAATCTTCCCATGAAAGCTTCCAGGAAGATTCCCAGCCGCGGACATAACTATATTCCAGGAATATTCCAGAGTAATATTTTTGGAATATTCCAATCTTCCAATGTAATATTCCTGAAAGATTCCCATGCTGTGTGGGCTGTTCCATAAAGGCTATTGCAGTCTAGGTACGCAATGTGACTTGTTTCTTCGTTAGGATCATAATTTGGTGGATAAATATTGTTAGCCTCCACATAACGAAGGCAGTTTTCGGGAATTCCTCCCCGTAACATTCTCTCGAACAATATTAGAATATCAATGTCAGTTGATAATTCCAATTCTACCTTCGTTAAATGTAACATAGCACTTATAGAATAACCAGGGAGTGGGAGATAGTGAGCAGGATCAAGACCAAAACTCTGATGTGAAGTCTTCCTAAAATTAGTGGAAACATCACAGAGAAGCAATACATCTATCTTAAGGTACAGATTACTATAATCACCTAAATTGCTACACCCAAATGTGCTCCATACTTCGGCTCCATGTTCATAATCAGCATCAGAAATATGTCATTCAGTACGTTATAAAAATCATTTCTGCTAGGATAGACTGGAGACTTCAGTTTGTTGAACGAATCCGAATAATCATATGGAAATACAGATCTGCGCGTCACGAGCTCGAACAAATCTTCAATGCGCTCGCCAGTTCTTTGCGAAATCGCGCGAAATTTTTCCTGGAAACTATTCCACAGCACAATTTTTCCATCGTTCTCCAGATGGTCTCCCAATTTTGCTAAAGTCTCTCTCAAAAACTTGAGAGAGTCTAGACATGTCAATCTTATTCGAGTCCCTTCAACTCTCTTGAAGATGGCCGAATAATTCTCCATATTATGAGGGATTACCTTGATATCTCCAGGGAGATCGTTGACGAAACTCTTGATCATTAGGTAATTATTATATTTTTCGGAATTATGCATTAAAATCGGCAAGTTAAAAGACTTGCGATATGAAAGATTGCATTGGTTATGCGTCACACCTCGGAACCGATTTTGAATGAGGAAAAAGGGAACAGTTAGTCATGAATCGTAGAAACACAACACATGCATCACCTGTGAAATGACAATGGTTCAAGACACGATCTCCTCCTAGAGGCTGCTCGCAAATTGTTCAGTTCTCTGAGATTTAAATCAGTAATTCATCCTCATAACTAAGTGTTAAGGGAACGAGTTTTTCCAACTCCTTAAAATGATAAAATGAATCATACTTGACAAAAATGAGCTTCAAATATATATATTCTATATACCTCTTGCGCAGTTCCTGCAATTCCTCCAAGGCGAATGACAAATTTTTCAGCACAATCCTTGCCCTCAAAGAGCTCGTGAAAACATTTGCTAGCATCATGGTCACAATGGGAATACATACTGAGAGAGAGTGGTACGTGTTTCTGAATGACAGTCTGAATAACTTCGGAGCGACGAAGCTTTTTTTCTTGATCCGTTGCTGTCAAAGGATCCTTGTCAACATTTTGCAATACACTCTCAAAATCTCCATAAATAGCGAATGGCAAGAACTCTTTCTTGTAGAAATCTGTGAATTCCAAGATATTGTCATCTTCCGAAGGCAGTTGCACAGTACAGTCAAACGTTTTGCAATACTCGCGATGACATTCAAGTTCATCTTCTGAATGAAAAACATGTGAACATCGATTGCATAGGAATATTCTATGTCTATGTTCACTAACTTGGGAGCTCACAAGTCTCGATAGACTGGATATGTAACAATAATGATACTCTCCATCGGATTAAAAAAGTAAAAGATTCACGTGAATAGGCATTTTCTCAGAGGTTAAGTAAGGTGGATGGGATTTCTTTGGAATCTACTCCATACCAATTGATTGACAAACGATTCATCTTCTCGAATCGTTCAATTCTTTCTAGTTTCATGGTAAAATCTGTGGCATCGATCTCCAAATATTTTCCATAGTGCGGATAAGCAGACATTTCATTAGAATGATGAGATTGAGCTTCAACTGGATGAATTGCAACTAGAATTGACCAATAGACACAATTTTTTTCCATCTTTCTTCACATTCATAGTCGCGGTCTCCTTTTCGATACAATCAGGTAATTCCACATATTTTGGAGCACTAATCATCTTTGATACCACTATGGTAATTTTTAGAGGGAAAATCTCTGATTATGAATGACCGGAACCACAATCTCCAAACTCGACAATTCATCATTGAAAAATATCGTGGATTCATCAAACCACCGATTTAATCGAGATGATTTCATGAGAGTCTCGTGACGGGTTTGAAAGTGTTTCATTATTATTGATGATTCCTCACCTAAATCAAAATATGCAGAAAATATTAGACAAACTTCAGCAGTTCTGAATTTCTTGATCAATGGCCTCAGAAATCTGATTATTAAATGTTTAGCTACAGTGCAAGAAGTGTTCACATCGAAGCAGTTGACATTACCACTGATACCTGTGACAATACGATTTTTGAAAGCACTAGATCCTGTATAGAATGAAACATCCCCAATATTTTTATTGCTAGCGGATCCATACATATTCTGAAGAATGATATATTTAGATTTGGATTCAATATACAATGTCTCGAGTTGCGCTTTATGTTCAGTAGTCAACTTAATCTCATTCGTTCAATTCATTTCAGAAATATGAAATATGCGGCACATGAGCTTCTTGTAATCCTCTTCAAGTCCCAAAATGCGTTTCAAATTTTCCCTATCCACGTCTTCCTCTCTCAGCAAATTGGAAATCTGCAAGAAATTCTCTCCCATCCTCAATAGGTTGCAGCATGTTGACCATGACCACGAGTAGCTTCAGCGCTAAGGAAGCCACGATTTCATACTCCAGCACGATTCATTCTATCATCAACTTGAATCATCGTCACTCTTTTCTTCGATTCGTTATAAATGCGCGCATATGAAGCACGCTAGCTAAGTATGTCCCCACTCACTGCATTGAATAGATCGGGCAAATATTCTCCGTTAGTTCGAATTCGCAATTTGTTGTCATCGCGTCGATATAAAATCAAAAGCGCGTCGATTAGGAATACGGAATACGGAGAAGCGTGTTCATTGTTTCGTATTAATGAGAGAGACAAAAATATTCTCGTCTGAGTGCCAAAGCCGACATTGGAGCTCATCCTCAGGAAATCTTACTCTACATATTTTTCGATGAGACATAGTCATGAGACACAGTCAATATTTTTTTTCTTTTTGTTCCCTTCTTACTCCGGCGCGCCTTTTTTTCCAAAGCGCACGAATTCAGCCGAGGTAAAGATCGATCTAGAGACAAATTTAACGATCTCAGTAGGTTCCTCGATGAGATAGCGCGCTCAGTTCCTCGAGACTCTGTACGCCGGACAACGTTTCAAAAGCAATAAAAAGTAAACAGAGTCTCGACCAAATTTTTATGATCATCACACGTGACAGTTTTGCCACGATTTCTCAATTTGCAAATATTGGAGATGCACGTATCATCCCATGGTGGAAGAGACACTTCGTGAACACACTTTCGTCACGGTCTGCGCAGGGCCCGGCGTCAGCCATCTTAGCGTGCGATTTTCAAATTAACAGACGGATTCCTTGGCAGTTGTCACTCGGCACTCATCAGCTCCGTTATGTTTTATAGTTTTTTTGCGTGAATTTCAATTCTATTTTGAATAATGCCTCGTTGTTCTGTCAATTTGTGTGAAAATCGGGATGATGTTGCTGGTTGTGAAGGCATCAGTTATTTTCGTGTACCAAAAAAACCCAAGGAGTCAGAGGATGTGATCAATCAGTGGATCAAGTTTTTTGACCATGATATCACAAAAATCAAAGACGGTACGTCCAAATTTGGTTCATTTACTTGCTAAGTTTCTTTTCTTGAGCATCAATGTAATATTCCTATACTGAAAAATCAACTTGTTTTTTTACAACAGCAAGGATATGTTCTGCTCACTTTGAGCCTAAATTCCTTTTTCAACAGCCCAAAGAGTGTTATGATGTTCCAAAAGTTGTGCTATTGAAGGGAGCTGTCCCAACCTTAAAACCCAATAATCAATCAAAGTGAGTATCTCATTTGTTGGCATAAAGTGATTTCTTAAACTTTTTGATTAATTTAATGGATTCTAACATGTACAGAAAAAGAGTGAGACTGAAGCGAAAAGCTTTAGCAGATGTTACTTTAGATGTGAATGTTCCGCTCATCAAAAGATCAAGTCCCGAGCAGTCTTCTGTAATGAGAAATAGGTAATATAGAGTTCAACTTTGGATCTGTTGTACATACACGCGTGCATAAGAAACTTTCTGTGATACATGACTTATGATATTCTTTCAAATGAAAATGACCTGCCCTTAGCAGGGATGCTGCTTCAGTTGGTTGTGTTGAAGTTGATATTCTCCTCAATGACATGAGTAAAGCTCACAGTGGGGGTGAAGCTACCGGTACAGTCTCAAGTGACTGTGGTGGCAATTCCGGCCCAATTGCAAGTTCAGATTATCAACTACAGTAAGTTTCCCATCATTGACACTGATCAAGTTTTCTCATCAAACCAATGTAAAAAAGCTCTCTGCCATTCCCACAGGGTACCTGCTAGACAAAGACAGGAAGCTCTAATGTTAAATGTAAACCAACATGGGGATATTTCTTCCACAAAAAGTATGCATGCGGAGGAATCATTTGTATCAAGTGATCGGTAAGTCATTCCACTGAACAAATAAATGAATGTGTTTGCTAGTATTATTTTGAATAGCTGTGATTTAATCTCTTGCCCACAGTTGTAGTGCAGATGAGGATTCTGTGATGAATCTGAGCAATATTCAGGCAGCAGTTGAATCTCAAAATGCACATGCCTTGGAAAAAAATGTCGAGTCGAGAATTCTAGTCGATCATGCTTATTGTAAGACATGGGCTTCTGGTAATGGCAAGGGACATCAGAGCATGTCAATAACCACTCAAAGAGGGAATCCTTCCTATTCTTACAAGGAAAATGTGAGTTCTACTGTCAATCATCATCCAGAGATGGTCATCATGCCAGGAACTTTGTTTGATGTGCCTAAAAGTCCTAGAGAAGAGTGAGTAAACATTTTTCAAAGACGAAAAATTCTCCATTGTAAAACTTTGTTGTACCATGTGGTTGAATAAATTTTCACTGTTTCTAGGGTCGAGTCAGGTACCCCTTATACGACAGGAACTATTGGCACTGGAATGAATGATACTCCCTACACTAATGTGAGTTTTCCTGATATGACAAATGGTGCTGGTGTTGACTCACTTAATTCTAATGCTCAAGAATTATCTACCAATGGTGTGCCTACTGGCAACGAGTCGTGTGATTCTATTCAGGGAGTTGGCATGTAAGTACTTCATCACAGTGTTTGACATACTGCTGTAAGAATTTTTCTATCATATATGATAATAGTAATAGCGAGCTGAGGTTGGGGGAGTGGTTTCTGAGACAATTCCATGATGTGATTTGGATCATTTACTTGCTGTCTTTCATTGATATCACTTCTGATAGCAGCATGGAATTAATTCAGGCATACGTAAATCTGTGCGCTAGGATATTTTCAGTTCATAATCACTTGCAATTTTCATTTCTGAGAGCAATGTACCTTAACCTGAGTTCTTACACGTTGATTCCACGAACTCTTCATGACTCAAGCAAGGAGTTTTGTATCTGGTATTTCAAACGAGAAATCAATAGTTCTGTCTCTAATTTCTCAAAACTTAAGTTCCAACAATCTTCAAAATTCAATAGAGGAACGAGGAGTGATTGGGAATGAACATTCGCATGATGTTGAACTTGGTGGTCTATGTTTGTCTTCCAAATGATGAAACTATAATTATTCGAGTTGTAGCACGAATAGTAAGCTTAAATTTCACTGGGCTGGTCGGCTCATATATCCTTCATTGCTCACAATGGAAAATCAGTTTTCAACTATTTATAACTATTCTGAGGTATGTAAATATTCCCGCATGAGTTGTGATTCGGGGCTCGACTGTAGCAGTAGCCAAGCTGAGTCAGTGGGAACTGAAAATGCAAAATTAAGAGAAGAGAATTCTAAGTTAAAAGATCAGGTTAAAACTGTGGGAGAAACAATCAAAAAGCTGACCAAAAAAATGCGCCAGCAAGAAAAAGAGCAGAGTAAAGTCATTGAACAGAGAGTATACGATATTCTGAAACCTGTTTTCACAGACAAATCAGGAAATTGCTTCACCCGGAGAAGAAATATATCAAGTGGTCCCCTGAAGATATCGCATCCGCTATAGCGCTTAGGAGCGTGAGCCCTAAGGATTACCGATACTTGAAAAAGAACAGAAAGGTGCCTTTACCAGGCTTGTCAACCCTTAGGCGTTGGGCAGCGAAAATAGATGTGGAACCAGGGACAATTTCATCGGTAATAGAAAATATGAAGAAACAGAGCCCTAAATACTCAGCTGCGAGCAAGATCTGCTCATTGAGTTTCGACGAGATTTATGTCTCGCAAGACATTGAGATCGATAGAAAAAAAGAAAAAGTTGTCGGCCCGCATAAAAGAATCCAAGTTGGGATTGTTCGAGGTCTCTTCAGCCCTTGGAAACAAGTTGTTTACTATGGGTACGACGAGGCTCTTACGCAAAACTCTGTGAATAATTTGATCTCTAAACTCTATGATGCCGAGTATACAGTCGTGAGTCTGACCACTGATCTTGGACCAACAAATCAGGGATTGTTCA
Source organism: Eretmocerus hayati (assembly GCA_029851415.1). NCBI lineage: Eukaryota > Metazoa > Arthropoda > Insecta > Hymenoptera > Aphelinidae > Eretmocerus > Eretmocerus hayati. Next base: position 50,923,859 of record CM056744.1, read on the forward strand.
GGGACCTGAATATTGATGCTGATCATGAACAGAATTGTTATTTTCCCCACCCCAGTGATCCGAATTTGAAGATCTTCGTTTTTGCAGATGCTCCTCATCTCTTGAAATCTTTCAGAAATCATTTCATCGATGATGAAGTAACAGTTTCTGGCGAGCTTATTGATAAAGGTGTCATTGGAGTGATATTGACGTTTAATAGTGGTGAAATGAAAGTTGCTCATAAGCTTAGTCAACATCTTCTAGACGTAAAAAGTGCTGAGAGGCAGAATGTATCGCTGGCTGCTCAACTTCTATCTAACAGTACCGCCGAAGTTATTGAGTGGTGCGGACGCAACAATTTTTACCAAAGACCGCACAATTGGGAGAAAAGTGCAACGGTCATAAGGGCCACTAATAATTGGTTCGACTTGATGAATAGCAAAAGAAAATTTGGGAAAACGATAGCTGCCAATGCGTACGGAGTAAATTTGCCTGAACAAGATCTAATTTTGGATGAGATGACTGAGTTGATGAAGAATACTAGGATTGGCAACCGTTCCACACTGCTACCCTTCCAAAAAGGAATAATTATCAGCAACAACTCTTTGAAGCAGCTCCTCCCATATGTTCAGACAAAATACTCCTCTGAGTTTTTCAAGATCGACTACATAATGACATATCGGTTGAACCAAGATGTTGTGGAGAATTTTTTCTCGTATATTAGAGGAATGGGCGCTACGAATGTCAAACCTTCAGCTCTACAATTCAAATATAGATTGAAATGGTATATTCTAGGTAAACACAGCCTTGATATGTTTACAGAAAAATGCAACACAGAAGATGACTCTGATTCATCATTGATCGACGCAAGCTCGATTAGTTTTGAATCGCATCTGTCTAATGAAGAAGCAATGGTAGATATACTTGATGATGTGCGTGGCGATGAACAAGATAATTGGCTGCAAGATTGTACTGGAATCAGTGATGACGTGATCGAAGACGAAGGTACTCCAAGAATTCTTCTTTAAAAATATACAGACGGTTATGATCTCGGTTTCGTACGTTATTCTATAGAATTTGATACATTATTGTAGATTCAAGTTCTTGCAACTTTAGTGCAATCATAACCGTCGTCTTCAACTGTGTCCAAAATCAAATGGTGTCAAAACAAATCTATATCGAGACGATGTTGAATCAATTCATGTCTATACAACCCAGTATTACCATATTATTTTAGAATATTTGCTAGCCTTGTTTGCCTATTGTACAGCAACACAACAGATTTTTTTGGGCTCATACATTGTAATCAAATTGAGAATAGATGTTGAATCCATCCTACTACTTGGAGGATAAGTTCATCACAAACCCTCACAATTACTTTGAGCGATGTCATCAATTGAATTGAAAAATAACTTCTCTTATCCAATTGAAAGATTACTCATAAATTAGTATCTTAGAAATACAATGAGTGTCTTGTATCTAAATTTTTACAGTGTTTTAGCAATTTCTATTTACTGCAATAGTGTTTGTACGTGCTATAGAATATTGCATGTACAACGGAATATCACAGCCATGTCTTTGGTGCCGCAATCGTAACAAGCATGACTCAACGAGAAGCCGGCGAGAAGAAATGCCGGGGAAATATGGAAATCTTCTCAGAGCACCCCGTGATAATTCTCTTACAATGTCGATACCTCACATTCTAGAGAATTATCTGGGGGTAGTACACGTGCAAGAACTTCCTGAATTCTATCAGGTTCCTGGTCCATTTGATCGTAGCAACCACGGTACTGCTGAATCTTGTATTTCTCTTCACTGTGTCATAAAAATGTGAGGGAGATTTCAAAACTCAAAGTCCTATGGTTGCTGTTTTCAAATTAGCCCTTCGACAAAGTTCTTGCGCGTCAGTAATCTACTATTAGTATATGTCTAATATTTCCTCTTTTTGCATTTTTTTTCTCTTAGATTTAGATGTTGGGCTACCTGAGATACAATACATCAAGCAGATTATTCAGGGTGAAGGTCTAGTATAAATCGCAGGATACGTGGCTTCTCGGTTCCGAAGCAAGTACCCTCACCTTGGCGTTCCTACTCGCCAGTTACCAGAAATAAATCCCTGCAGTTGGACTTGCCATATATCAAGAGGCCATCATACGTATCCATCTGATATCATGGTGCAAACGGCGTTCGTGGTTGAAACTGTTTTCAACAAGTTCCACGGAAACTCACTTTCCAAGTCAGATGGTATCTTTGAGAAAGTGGCCGATTTAGTTGAAAGAGCGATGGGTAGAGATTCACTCGTCCCACGTGAAGTCATTCTGTGTCTAGTCCGCACTCGTACTCACATAAGATTGAGGGAAATGAACGAGCAATGGAAGAATTCTTACGCTAAACTACGAATAGCTAAGAGAGCTGCGAAAAACATCGAATTTTTTTCTTAGAAATTTTCGAACCTCGTGGGCTTGCATTGTATATATTGATTCTGTACGTAAAGAGGTACTATTTCTTTCTGGCTTTGTCCTATAATGATCGCTTACAGAATTTGTTGTAACTTTTTCAATGACTTCTGAGCCCATTTCTTTCGTAAAATGTATGAGTGTCCTTTACGACACGTGACAATTTTAATCTCTTGTATAAAACACGTGAGTTCTCTATAATTTTATCTTATTACGATGATCTCATTCTTTTCAATGTCTGATTATAATATTTTCCTGACATGCGTGCAAAAATGGGTGATGTTTCTCGCTCATGTACTCACAAATTGTACTATTTTTGAGCTGTGATTACTCAAGTTAGTCTAATAAAAAGCTTCATCTGATGACAATTACTTCCGCTCATACATTTACCTACCTTTACAAGGATTGGGGGCCTTCTTGTGACTCTACATGTGCTTAATCATTCATTTTCCATACGATTACAGTCATGGCTTTGATCCGATTAATTCAAAACACCCTCGCACGTCTGAATTTCCCTCCGCGTTGTGATTGGTCGAAAAGACAAGATGGCCGCCGCTGGGCCGGGAATCTCATTGGCCCTGGGGCTCACGCTGCGCGTGAGCACACCATATGTCTCTTCCGCCATGTATCATCCTGTCCCACGACTCACTGTATTTTCTAAGAATTTGAGACGTGAGAAAGAGAGACATGGTGGGGAATTTCTTTGTACCACCAAATTTCAATTCGTGAAAACTACTCGTTGGTAGCTTTTAAAAGAGAGGATCCTTGCCAGAGAAGTCAGTTAGCATTTCGGGCTGCTGCCCAGAAGTTAGTCTTCGGCAAGACGCCGAACAGTTTAGGCAAGAAGGTCCCTCGGCTAGAAGCTGAAAGGTATATTTTCCGGCGAAGTCCAAGTTCTTTTACCCCCCGGCGAAGTCCGGACTATACCAATCACTCAGATCATTGAAAATCAATCAGTACTAGATTATTCAGAGAATTACCAAGACGCCGATCATTGAAAGACTAATAAGTGACACATACTACAGAAATAACGATCAATATAAGGTAGTGTAACCCTTCATTATTCCAATACTAGTCTCTTTTTTTTTTTTTTTTTTTTTTTTAAGGTGGTTAGAGGGCAAAATCTGCCTCAGGATCCCTCGGATCCGTCCCCAGACACCGGACTGGTTCAGCTTACGCGGACTACGCATAGCCCACGCAGGCCATACCAGGCGGGACACGGGTTTGGGTGGGGCCCACCGAGAGGTGGGCCCGGCCGTGTAATATCCCTCTCCCCTCGATGTCCGATACCTAGGGCATCGGGCAATCAAGAAGGAGATCCACCTGCATCTAACATCTCATCCCGGAACCGCGTGAGCATTACTTCAGGATGAGCGGCATGTCTCGCGCTCGATTGCGAGCGTTCCTCTTCTCCATCTTCTCTCTTCGGCCACTTGTCGGCATCTTCTATCTTCACTCTTCATTATTCCCTTTCTTTCTTTTTCCTTCTCTCTTCTTTCTTCTTTCTTCCCTCTTCAGTGCATCAGATTCCTCCTGGAATCATTTGGGCCTCTTCTGTTTCAATCGGCAGAGTCACTGTAATTCGCCTGCTTCGAGGCGCCTTACTTCCCTCTCTTTCTCCTCTTTGTGGGTCATCACCAGCTTGATGTATCCGGTGAGTCTATCCCATGTCTCCTGGTTGCGGAGCAAGTACGGGACGAGATTCTCAGGTGTTAGTTGAGCACCCAGCCATTCATCCAGCTCGGCGCGCTCTCTCCGGGTGTCGCTGCACTTGAACAGGGCATGTTCGGCGTCATCCCATTCGTCCCCGCATAACTGACATGCTGGGGTCGTCCTCTTCTTGAACCTGGTTAGATAGGAACCGAAGCAACCATGATCGCTCAGTGCCTGCGTCGTCCAGTAGTCCATCTCTCCGTGGGTGCGTTTCGCCCACTTGGCTACGTCACGGATCAGCCGGTGCGTCCATCTGCCGTTTGCAAATGGCGAATCCCACTCAGTTTGCCAATGCTCAAGGGTGGTTTCCTTCTCGTTGTCGCGGATGATCTCCTTCATCGTCGGAGTGAGTACTCGTTCGGCTCCGATCACTTTTTGGCGGTCCCAGATCCTCACTCGCTCCGCGACGAGCAAGTGGATGGGCGGAGTACTCGCCAATACGTAAGCCGCATCTCCTGACACAGTGCGGTAGGCACGGATACTCCTCAGGGCCGCTCTTCGGTGGACAGGCCCCATTCTCCTCTCGATTATGGTCTTCTCTACTCTCTTCCCCCACACGGGTGCACCGTACAGCATGATGGAGGTAGTGACGGTGTTGAGAAGTGCGCGCCTCTTTTCCTTGGGTCCTCCGATATTCGGCATAAGCCGCTGGAGCGCCACACCGACCCTGCTCGCCTTCTGGGCGGCTTCCTGGATGTGCTTCTTGAACGACCACTTGTCGTCGAGCCATACACCGAGGTATTTCAGCTCTGTCTTCCGTGGAATCTCTTGCCCGTTGATATAAAACCGGGGTAAGTCAAACTTCCTACGCCTTGTGACCACGATTGCTTCGCACTTCTTGACAGCGAGCTCCAGAAGCCTGCTAATCATCCACTCGTAGACTCGGGTCCACTCGTAGACTCGGGTCTCTCTCTCTCTCTCTTTTTTTTTTTAAGGTGGTTAGAGGGCAAAATCTGCCTCAGGATCCCTCGGATCCGTCCCCAGACACCGGACTGGTTCAGCTTACGCGGACTACGCATAGCCCACGCAGGCCATACCAGGCGGGACACGGGTTTGGGTGGGGCCCACCGAGAGGTGAGCCCGGCCGTGTCATATCCCTCTCCCCTCGATGTCCGATACCTAGGGCATCGGGCAATCAAGAAGGAGATCCACCTGCATCTACCATCTCATCCCGGAACCGCGTGAGGATTACTTCAGGATGAGCGGCATGTCTCGCGCTCGATTGCGAGCGTTCCTCTTCTCCATCTTCTCTCTTCGGCCACTTGTCGGCATCTTCTATCTTCACTCTTCATTGTTCCCTCTCTTTCTTCTTTCTTCTCTCTTCTTTCTTCTTTCTTCCCTCTTCAGTGCATCAGATTCCTCCTGGAATCATTTGGGCCTCTTCTGTTTCAATCGGCAGAGTCACTGTAATTCGCCTGCTTCGAGGTGCCTTACTTCCCTCTCTTTCTCCTCTTTGTGGGTCATCACCAGCTTGATGTATCCGGTGAGTCTATCCCATGTCTCCTGGTTGCGGAGTAAGTACGGGGCGAGATTCTCAGGTGTTAGTTGAGCACCCAGCCATTCATCCAGCTCGGCGCGCTCTCTCCGGGTGTCGCTGCACTTGAACAGGGCATGTTCGGCGTCATCCCATTCGTCCCCGCATGACTGACATGCTGGGGTCGTCCTCTTCTTGAACCTGGTTAGATAGGAACCGAAGCAACCATGATCGCTCAGTGCCTGCGTCGTCCAGTAGTCCATCTCTCCGTGTCTCTCTCTCTCTCTCTCTCTCTCTCTCTCTCTCTCTCTCTCTCTCTCTCTCTCTCTCTCTCTCTCTCTCTCTCTCTCTCTCTCTCTCTCTCTGGCGCTGGTGAGTAGAGACAACACGCATCTCATATCGCTCTCCATAGAATTGAGATTTAACCAGAAAATTACTTTCCCGAGTGGAAAATTTTCGCAGGGTGGACCTCTCCTACAGGCTCTCGCCCTTGGAGCATACACTGATTGGCTCCTCATTCGAGCCTGGGAGAAGTATCCACCTCAAAAGATTGCACTGGAGAATCATCATCGCCGAGAGTAACATTGTTGGCGCGCAAATCTCTGTCGTCTGCTTCAGTGCTGCTAGCCGCCGACCACCACAGCTCAGACACCGTGTTGTACAGAGTGAACGTGCCAATATACAGTTAATTGAGCAACAGTGACAGTCAATTGGTGTGTGTGTGTGTGTGTGTGTATAGTGTTTGTGCCGAACAATTTGTCCATCAATAAACAATAATCTTGCTATAGTCGGTGGATCGCTGCAAAAGTTCATGTTGCAGGCGCATGCGCACTTGATACCTATACAAACTCGCCGCGTTAAACCACCGGTTGCTCGCCGAATGCCTACGTGTGCGAAGTGCTTGAGGCCTATTGCAGGTGAATTCATCTTATGTGACTCTGAAACCTGCACCAACACATTTCATCCAGGTTGTGCTCGTGTATACGCTGGATATCGTTCTTCCAAACCCTTCTGCGCGCTTTCCATCACCGGTTCCAAACATTATCGGAAGAGTGTCGGTATGGAAGGGAATAGTCATAACCACGTAGTGCCATCTGTTGACAATGCTCCGAACACACCAATCACAACTACGTCGCTCTTTGGCACCGCCGGTGCAGCGACTCCCGCACTGCTCACCAACACACTCATGCAGCCTGCAGCTACAAATGATCCGCAATTGGCATCCATTTCGGAGCTCATCGAGCGTAAGCTCAATGCATTTTCAACTCGCCAGGAAGAACGCTTACAAGTATTGGAGTCGCAGTTTCAATCTTCTATCAGTGCACTAAATCTACGTGTCGATGACTTGAGTGCTATCAACAACAAACTGGCTGAGCACGATAAACAAATTAATGACCTGGGTGATAGAGTGACTCAAGATCTGTCAGAAATCAGAGATGAGCTACGTGCTGTAAAAGAGAATGTTGCGGCTATCCAAGTTCCGGCACCCCATGCTCCCAGTACCAATGTTACAGCTAATAACCTCATCAAGGAGGAGGGGGAGCTGATCGTCTCTGGAATACCTCTGGATGTGCAAGTCTCTTCACTAAATATTATCAAGTCCATACGGGTGGCCCTGAACCTATCGAACCTGGTTGGAGATGTGCTTGATGCGAGATTTTTCCCACGTCAACCTTCTAAAAGAGATGGCGCTGCTCCCTCCACATCTACATCTAGAGTGGTAAACAACTCTTCCAAGAGCATCGTTGTAAAATTCAAGTCGGCCCAAGTGCGGGACTTTGTCGTGTCCACTCGCGTTGCAACTTCTCAATTCACTGCTGCTCAGGTTTTTGGTGAGGCTTCATACAGCAATAAGATATTCATCCGTCCGCTTTATCCTAAATCTGTTTACGAGTTGTTTAAAAAAGCGAAAGATAAGGCAAGAGAACTCAATTATATGAACCCCCGCATCATAGACTACACCGTTATCATGCGTAAAGATTCAAACTCTCCACAGATTCCAGTCAGATCTGAAGCAGACTTAAATTCCTTTCATTCCTAACAAAAATGACTCTGTATCTCAATTCAATCATGGCAGTTCTCTTTCCAAAATTTCACATGCAAATGTTAATGGTCTGGTTACTCACTGCAATGAAATAGAATTATTCTTGCATGATAATTTTAGACATATCTTTGCAATCTCTGAGAGTAAACTTTCCTCTCAAGACACTAGCACATCTGTTCACCTTCCAAATTATAATCTTTTACGTAATGATAGGTCAAATCGACCTGGCGGTGGGGTGGCCTTATATGTCCACGAATCACTAAAATTCAAAGTACTTGTGAAGTCTGACAACTCTCGCCTTAACTTCTCTGAATACATTATAGTGGAGATAGCAATCGGAAATGATAAGCTACTCCTTGGAGTTGTTTATCGTCCACCCCATGGCCTTTTGCCAGACGAATTTTTTAATGTTCTGTCCACATTTCTTCCTAAGTATGAGCGTATTGTTATAACTGATGATTTTAACGTCAATATGTGTGCCAAAGACTCAGAAAGTAAGTTCATTTTAAGGAATGTGCAAAATCTTGCATTAGAATTAGTCCAATCTGAGCCTACGAACCACGTTTTGAATGCTCAGCGCCACCTAGCTCACACGTGGATCGACCTGTTCATAGTCAACTCACTATCTTTTGTTGAGTCTTACACAAAGTCTGACGCTCCCTTTACCTATGGGCACGATAGAATAGATCTTGATGTAAAGTTTCATATTCCTAGGTCCCAGAAACGCTCATTCATCAAGCGAAGCTTTAAGCATTTCGACCGCTCCAAATATTTGGCGGACTTGCGGTCCGAACTCACTCATCTCGATGCTAACTCGTGTCTCGAGAACCAGGTCCAATCTTTCACTGAGTCATTGACCCTTGTATTGGACCGTGCAGCACCAAAACGCGTGATCACAATTCCAGACTCAAAAAAGCCGTGGGTTGACAAATGCATTAGGCAGCGTATGAAACAGCGTGACAACGCTTACAAGAAAGCAAAAGAGCTTGATTCTTCTGTCATCATGGAGGACTATCGAACCTTACGCAGCGAAATCAAAACTGAGCTTAAGAAAGCCAAAAACAATTATTACGCTAGTCAAATCAATGCAGCTAAGAGCATGAACAAGCTTTGGACTGCTCTGGATAGACTTGGTATGGTGAAATCGCGACCAACTTCCCCATTCATCAATTTCTCACATAATGCCATCAACACACACTTCGCATCCATCTCAAGTAACCACAGTTCGACCATATCTGAAATCGCTTCACCCAACCACATTTTATCTTATGCAACATCCCAAGAGCCAGAACTCATTCCTCTTCTGTCACTTCAGGAAACATCACCTGAAGAAGTTTACCAAGTAATGCTCGAAGTCAAATCCAAGTCGTCTGGTCTTGATGACCTTACAATTAAAAATCTCATCACTTCGTGCCCTGAAATTCTCCTACCCCTTACTAACATCTTCAATACATCCATCTCAACAGCATCTTATCCCACGCTTTGGAAACGCACACTGATCACACCTATCCCTAAAATAGCTGAAGTCTCTGATGTCTCTGATCTGCGACCCATCGCAAGGCTGTCTGAGTGCTCAAAAATTCTCGAGAAAATTGTGGCACGCCAGCTATTATGTCACTTTGAAAATAACCACTTGCTGGACTCTCGCCAAGTAGGCTTCCGACAGGGCCACAGCACTCAGACAGCACTTCTTGGTGTACTGGATGATGTGAGACAGGCCATTGATAAGTCACAATACACCATTCTTGTGCTCTTTGACTTCTCCAAGGCGTTTGATAAGATCCCTCATCATATTCTCATTAACAAACTTCGTTCATATCATATCAGTAACCATACTATTAAGTGGTTCTTATCATACCTTGCGGACAGATGTCAAGCAGTGATTGACGAGGGTGGGACAGTGTCAGACTGGCTTCGAACAACGGCGGGGGTCCCACAAGGATCTGTGCTAGGACCGCTTCTTTTTTCCATATTTATCAATGACCTTCCAAGGGTACTCAACTTTAGTCGATACATGATTTATGCAGACGACACGCAAATCTGGAGGAGTTGCATGCACTTTGAGATCACTGATGCCCTTAAAAAAGTCGAAGCTGATGCAAACGCTATTTGCCAATGGGCTATAGCAAATGGCCTTAGCTTGAATCTGAAGAAAACCAAGGTGATGATTTTGGGTAGCAAACAGAACTTACGTCATCTAGATACTAGCAACCTTCCTAAACTAATAATTGACGGCACCCCTATTGACTATGTATCTGAGGTCAAAAATCTAGTTGTATGGGTATCTAACGATCTAAACTGGAAGAAGCAAGTCTCACACATCTGTCAGCAGGTTTTTGGCAGCCTTCGTCAACTTCGCGCTCATCATCATGCACTTTCATTCTCAATCAGAGAACAGCTCGTTCAAACTCTCATCATGCCAACCTTTGATTATGCCTGCCTTGTATACCACGGACTCACCAATGAGCTTGATCTCAAGCTCCAAAGAGCCTATAATGCTTGTACACGCTTTGTCTTTGGCAACATACCATGGCGTGATCATGTCACCCCCTATCGTAGGCAATTGGGCTGGCTCAGTGTAAAGTCCCGTCGACAGTACTTTTTAGCTACTCAAATCTTCCAGATCTTGAAAAATGCTACGCCTTCCTATTTAGCTTGTAACTTCGCTGAGATCTGCAAAACCACTCTTCACAGATCCCTACGTCTACAGACAGGGGATCTCCTCATCAAAAATGCCAGAACGAATTCATTCAAGATCTCATTTCAAATTTCGGGCGCCAAATACTGGAATGAGCTGCCCCAACACCTGACATCACTTCCTCGAGACACGACGAATATTGAAACATTCAAAATCCACCTCTTAGCGCACTTACGAGATCTTGATCAGGATTCTTCCACTTGAGCACTTACCTAGCCGATGACGGCGTTTCTGGGCCATTATCTAGACAATAAGTTGTCCTTGTAAATAAATTTGTGAATCTTTGAGCAAATCTACTCCTGTTACAGTATAAGGTGCAATCTTTGTATTCAGAGATTTTTATGAAACTCGTGCGACTTCCTATTTTAATTCGATTTGTGACTAGTCATTTATAAATAATCTGCAACATTATATTTCAAGATTTTACTATTATTAAAATTGTTATGAATTCTGTACATTTCTAAATGCCCCATGGGACCCATTGTCCCCGGGCGAATAAATCCAAATCAATCAATCAATCAATCTCTCTCTCTCTCTCTCCGGCGGTAAGTGCTTCCACACGCATCTAACATCGCTCCGTGTTTGAACATCTTTTTGACCACCAAAACGTCGTCCCGAGTGGCACTTTTTTGTTGATTGGACTTCCTCCTGCAGGCTCATACCACTGGAGCATCACTGCATGGCTCCTACTAGAGCCTGGAAGGAATAATTCCAATTCTGCAATTTCCAATAACAACATCGAGTTGGCAGTGCTTGGCGCGGAAAGTGAGCTTTCTGCGCATGCTCGGAGGTCGTCTGCTACGCTGGCTCGCCTCACCGCCTTGCTGTCTGCTGCATGATGAGTGACAGCACCTGCTGTTACTGCCACAAATCCTTGCGCGCGGGCAGCAAAGAATGCAGCATCTGCAAGGGATCAGCACATGTCAAGTGCTCGATCTCATCCCGAGAAGCAGACTCATGCAAAGGCTGTCTGGAGGTGAGTCAAATTCCAGCCGCACAATTGAAATCGAGTGCGTCGAAGCAGACGACTACGACTTCTCGCCTCAGCATGCAAACAGCCAGAGGGAGAGAGAAGGAGAATACGAACTCGCAAAGACGTGTGAGTAATCAGCCCATCTCACACACGCGACTCAGCTCGCGCGCTGCGTCAGGATTGTCTCCCCCCGCTCCGCAGCATACCACCGCTGCGCGCCGCGTTAACTGTTAGCGCGCATATCGTCTCTGGAGGTACTCATAGAGAAGCAAAACTCCAAGCTGGAGGAGTTTCGCCTAGATCGTGAGCTGCTTCTTGAGGAGAATACTTTGATGAAAAGCCAGATCTCACATCTGACTAATCTTCTGAAAGATAACCAGGGCACTCTGCGAAAATCTAATGTTAGTAATGAAATTAATTCTTCCATTTCTGAGCTTCCACATCAATCCTCCGGGCCAGATCCGCAAGTTCGAATGGATTTTTCTAACCATTCACGAGCTGGGCGGCAGAGTACTGAACTCAGGGGTGAAGGTCTTGAGTGCAGCCAATTAATCATAACCGGTGCTTTGAAAAAAGACTCTACTGCCTCGGAGGTAGAGGTATGTAATATTTCCTATGCAGTACTCAAGTCCATCCTTCCCTCGCTGAAAAGGGGAAACATCACTGATGTTTGTATTTTGCAGCCCGGGCGCGTGTCTGGGAGGAAAAATCCAATGCATGACAATAGACCGACCAATTCATCGCCTCAAGCCCCGGATACCCATTCACGTTCTATTCCATCTTGCCTAGTCCAACTCTCGTGCAGCCGTCTAGCCAGGGAGGTGATGAGAGCCAAGTGGCGCTCGATCGCCAACAATTACTTCACAACTCATAAGATCGAGCCCACATTGCTTGACCCTGAAGCGAAAGCCCATGTGCCAGACCGAAAGGTTTACATTAATGAGATGTTACCCCGTGAAAAATATGGGGAATATAATCATTTGAGGCCACTTGGACGGGGCTCAGGCTTCAAATATGTTTGAATCAGCGGTGAACGCTTCTGGCTCAGGCGTAAGAATGGCGAGAGAGCGTGAGCGTTCGAGTCCTTCACTGAGCTGCAGGTCATTCGAACGGCATGTCGAATAGTCCCAAGACCAACTCCAGAGTCGTTGGATAGTGCCAGGAATGGCTCTACCATTCCAAATCAGAGTAAAAATTCGACAGCAGCATCGGTGGGGACACCCTGACTAAACACGGCTGCCGGGGAGTCAGAAGGGAAAGGTAGTTCCTCAAAGGCGGGGTTTATCAATCTCAATTCCCTAACCAATAAGGTTGAGCATCTGCGCCTGCTTGTTACTAACGATCCCTCCTACCATCTTTTTGGGGTGGCTGAGTCGAAGCTAGATGAGTATGTGGATGACAGTCTCGTTCAGATACCGGGTTTTTCTTTGTTGAGACAGGATCGAAACAGAGAGGGTGGTGGGGTTGCCTTGTATGTACGCAATGATTTCAAGGTAGAGAAGCTAATTTCGTCTAAAACTTTTGGCCCAGGGAAACCTGGTGTTCCTGAATTTCTTTTCTGTAGCGTACAGCAGGGTAACTCCCCTCCAATTTTAGTCGTGGTAATTTACAGACCCCCGAAAATCGCCATGCAGAAGAATGACGGGCTGTTTGGCTCGTTACGCCGACTGTGTGGGGATTATAGTCACAAAATTATAATGGGAGATCTGAACGCGGATTTGTTAGACACTGCTCACCCTGACACCAAGACTGAATTACGTCTATTTCACCTTTTTGAACATAGTGCTTGTCAAATACGTTCTCGACATTCTACTACCCTGCCACCCCGGGGAACACACCCATATTCGTCCTCAGGAACAGGCATAGGCAGCTCTGTGCGTTAATTTGCACGAGCCTTGCGCCCTTCACCCCTCTAGACCAATAAGTGCTTACCCGCCTTGTGCGTTGATTTGCACAGGCTCCCGCTTGCCACCCACTATAGACCTTTAAGAACCCACCTCCACTCTGTGCGTCAATTTGCACGAGTTTTCACCCTGAATCCACGGCTGTGCGCCCACCCGCACGCACTCCCACCAATTTAGCCTATGCCTCGAGTGAGAAAACGAAGAGGGAAGAGAGTCAAATTTCACCTTGTCGACCCCGCCAATACAGTTCACCTTGAATTATTAGACGAATTGGATAAATTACTTGCTAAGATCCAATCTTTCAATCAATGGACGGGGGCAAGCAGCCCTCCGCCGAGAACCTTAACCAAACTCTACGAAAACTAGAGCACATTAATTCAGAAATACAGTGCAGCATCAGTAGAGTAGCGCGTAACCAAAAAGAACAGGGAAATATACTAGAAAGCCAATGCGAAGTGAATTATAATAACTATTTGATCGGATCCAACTTGAACCAGAAGGTTCAGGAGCTCGAAAGCAAATTAGAACGGCTGATCGGCATAGTGCACGAACTCTGCTCGGTCATAATCAAGGACAACACCGAGCTCAAGACCAAAACCAAATTATTAGAGAGAAAGCTACGCTCTAATTCGAGACAGATCAGAAAAATAAAGAATCGACGGATTCACGGACCAGGACAGACGGAGCGAGAAGGAGCATAACTCGGGACAAACGCTCTCCCGTCAGCCGCATCCCACGCCCCTGCTCGCCGAGTTGACACTCGATACGTCGGCGATATGCCCGACAACGGCAGAGAAAACCCAGAAGTAACCATGGCCGAAGAGTTGGCTAGGACCCTTGCCGGGGCCATAACCAACAATTTCTCGCTACAATACGCGGTACAGCGGATCCCTCAATTCGATGGCCGAAATATGTCCTTGAAAGAATACGCCCAAACCGTGAGCACAGGGAAACAGTGGGTCACGCTTGAACAAAACGAAGATTACTTGAAAGCAGTGATCGGAGAACTCAGAGGAGCCGCACGAGATAGCGTCTCCGGAAAGACATTCAACAACCTAGACGAACTTCTGAAACACTTGAAAGAAAGATTTGCAATAGGAAGGGACTACAGTTACTACTGCAACAGAATCGCATCGCTGCGTATGAAGCAAGGACAGTCCATTGGGGAATACTATGATTACCTCAACTCACTACTCGCAAGTGCGGATAAAGCCTCAAAAGAGGAACTCGGAGGAGATTACAACACGATAATGATAAAACCCCTCCAAAAGACATCCATTGACGCCTTTATCCGGGGACTACCTCCCGACCTCAGCCGATCGGTAGACATGCAAAGACCAGACACCAGAGAAAGCATACAACGAAGCACCCGGTTAGAAACCCGTATGGCCGCAAAAATCATACCTGACAGCCGTCAAAAATATTTTTCCGCAAGACAATATGATTATCCAGAAAATCAAATACGAATTTTGCAGAGGAACGAAGAGCCCCGGCACGGTGACAGGCCGTTCCAAACCAGCACCGACAATCGCCCAGCCATTAGAGATCCGGTCGCCCAATTTCCAAGAGGATACGACAGGCCACCCTGGAACCAAGGACGCCCATGGCACGAAACACGCAGAATGGGCAACGAAGGAAGAGGTGTCAACGCAGGGCCCCCGTATTTAAACTACTATGGGGCTCGCCACCCTGCAGCGACGGGCCAACCACAGAACTTGCCACCCCGGAACTTCTGGAACGACCCTCAGAACCGAGATACCCCACGACCGATAGAGTCATACCAATACCAGAACAACTTTCAGAGGCGACCTCAATACCGACCGGAGAACAGTTACGTACAAAATCCCAACCGTCAGAATATCCAATGGGAAGATCGCCAACGGACAAGCCAATCAAGCTCGCTTCCGCAGAACGCGCCCTCCCCGGCTCCTCGAAACCCACCGCCTTCGAGCAACTACAGGAACGACCAAGTCGGAACCACGGCAACCCCGAACGAGCCCTCCTCAGCGGCGAACCAGCCGGGAACCTCGAGAGTCATGATGCTTCACCAACTGACCAAAGACCACCAAGTATTAAGTCGTGCTGGCGATCTATAGTCCCAAGCGCCATCCGCGACGAAGAGACTTTCATCCGTACCCGGATTCCGGAACTTAAAAAGGCATGGGCGACCTTTTTGCTCGACACCGGATCCGATGTCAACTTAATAAAAAAGGACATCTTAAAACCTGAGCTAGAAGTGACCAAGAACGACGTCGAATTCAGAGGGATCGGACCCTCTGAGGTCGTGAAATCCGTAGGGTTCACCCATCTAACCATAAAGGGGCAACTAATACCCTTTTTCATCGTCGACAACGACTTCCCTATGAAAACGGACGGACTGTTGGGTCGAGCTTATTTTTGGGACAGCGAAGCGGTACTCAACTACAGCACGAAGGCCATGGTAGTGAACTCCGACGTGATGCATCCCATGCCTTTTGTGCTCAAAAACAAGCCCAAAAAGAAGAAACGCACCATCAAGCAAGCCGATAAGGTAAAGCACTCCACCGACGAAGAAAATGACCTGATAGACGACCCGTATTTGTGCCAACTAGAGGAAGACAGCGACCCCGAGCTTACCTGGTCGGGGACCTCGGAAGAAGAAGTTAAAGAACCTACTCACCACATAATCAGGGCTCGCACCAGGCAGGTCATCCAAATCAACTTAATTGACACCAACCTAAAAGAGGGGTACTTGCCCAGGATCAAAACGGTCGAAGGAGTATACCTAGGTGAAGGGCTCGTAAGTAACTACAACGGCAAATGCAAAATTATGGCCATAAACACTTTGGACAAGGACTTGTGCATAGACATCGACCCAAAAGAGATCCTCGACTGCGAATATTACGTGCCCTCATTCGATTCCGAATCTAGTTCAGACGAAAGACTAGCCCCCGAGCAGGACCTACGGCTCCGGGCTGAAAAGGTAAGAGAACTTATACGCAAAGACCATCTTAACCCAGAAGAGCGACAAACCGTGGAGAAACTGATCGAAGATTTCGCGGACGTCTTCCTATTACCCGGAGACACACTGCCCTGCACACACGTAGCAGAACACGAAATACCCACCATCGACGATATACCCATCAACGTAAAACAATACAGGCACCCCCCTATACACCGGCAAGTACTAGAAGAAGACATAGCCAAGAAATTGAAAAACGGCATTATTCAGCCCTCTAATTCACCGTACAATTCACCGTGTTGGATTGTGCCAAAACACCCAGATAGCCAAGGTAGACCCAGATGGCGGGTAATAATCGATTTTCGTGAACTGAACAAAAAAACAATTGGCGATGCCTATCCTTTGCCCAACATTGCCGACATTTTGAATAAACTAGCAGGCGCAATCTACTTCTCTACATTTGACTTGGCAAGCGGATACAGCCAAGTACCCTTGAAAAAGGCGGACAGGCACAAATCTAGCTTCAGCACTCCCCGCGGACATTGGGAGTACACCCGCATGCCTGAAGGGCTCTGTAACGCTACCGCGACCTTCGAAAGGATGATGGAAAAAATACTAAAAGGACTCCTAGACTCAGAGATGCTGGTCTATCTGGATGACGTCATTGTATATGGAAACTTTTTAGCAGAACACACACGAAAGGTAAGGTTGTTATTCGAAAGATTACGCGCAGCCAACCTGGTACTACAACCAGACAAAATCAAGTTCCTGCGAAAAGAAGTAGGCTTCCTAGGGCACATCATCAGCGCGAAAGGAGTCGAACCGGATCCGAAGAAAACATCAGCAGTTAAGAACTTTCCGACCCCTAAAAACCAACAAAACGTGCGCCAGTTTGTTGGCCTAGTCGGATACTATCGCCGATTCATTAAAGACTTCTCGAAAATTGCCCGGCCTCTATTCGAGCTCACCAAGAAAGCACAACATTTTTACTGGAAGAAGGAAGAAGATGAGGCTTTCCAATTCCTCAAAGACCAGTTATGTCAAGCTCCAATTCTACTATTTCCAAATTTCGAAAAACCTTTCACCCTGACAACCGACAGTTCTGACTACGCCATAGGCGCCGTACTCAGCCGAGAGAAGGACGGTTTCGACCACCCCGTGGCATACCTGTCCCGAACCCTAGATAAGCACGAAAAAAATTACAGTACAACAGAGAAAGAATGCTTAGCCGCTCTCTACGCAATGCACCACTTCCGGCCGTACCTGTTGGGGAAGAAATTCACACTACAAGGAGCCACTATGATGGTCCCGCTCTTTCCACTGGACTATCCAATGAATCGACGACATGAACCCCTAGGACCAGAAGGGCCCCAGACCGACTCAGATCATCTGGAGCCGATTCAACTTGCGCGGTCAGAAAAGAGGATAATAACGTCCCGACAGTGCCTCACGTACAAACGAGACAATCTAGTGCACTTAATCACCAAGGACTGCTTCCCCGCATCATCCGTGTTGAGACTTCTCCACGACATCGGAGCTATCCACCTTACAGGACTGAGGCTAAGTAAACCAAAATTAGGACAAATCATGACAACCCCTTACAAACGATATACCATATACTCAGTGGTCATAGGAGAAAAATATAACGACCCCTTGAACATTCAACATATCAAGGATGCCCTCGCAAACCTCGGATCCTTACTAAGTAGCAAAAATTGCAAAAGTTTCCGCATCTCAAGGAGAGGAGAATTAACGGACCCCCTGGACCCAGGAGTAATTACAGAATTGGTCGCGGATACTTCCAAGGAGAAACCCATTACGATCACCATTTGCTACGGGAAGGCGGAGCTCCCCCGGAAAGAAAATAAGAAGGAGATCATCAGTTCCTTGCACGACACCCTGGTCGGAGGGCACAAAGGTATTAACCAAACTTATCAGAAAATACGGGAAAGATATTATTGGCCTGGCATGAGAAACGACATCCTAGATTACATCAGACGGGGCCCAAGCTGTCAAGAGAGGAAACTAACCAGGGTGAAAACACGAGAACCAATGATAGTCACCGACACTCCCATCAAAGCTTTCGACAAGGTTTCCATCGACACCGTTGGGAAACTACGGACCACACCAAGGGGTAACTGCCATGCAATACTAACCACTGCCTGCCTAACTGCCTGCATATACTAACCATGCAATGCAACTTGACCTAATACGTCATTCTAGTGCCAATAAAAGACCTCCGAGCCACGACTGTTGCCGAGGCCTTGGCCAAACACCTCATTCGCCAGCACGGAGCTCCAAGAGCCATCCTCTCTGACAGGGGAACAAGTTTCATGTCTGAATTAATCGGAGCTCTCCTGTACATTTTCAAAATCAATCACCTAACAAGCTCCGGGTACAGACCCGAGACGAACGGCGCATTAGAACGAAGCCACGCCCCTTTAGGAGACTTCATTCGAACTTACTCAGAAAGATATGACGACTGGGATCAACTAGCGTCATTCGCCGCCTTTACTTTCAATACAAGCCTCCATTCCGTTACGAATTTCACCCCATTCGAACTAGTATACGGAAGGATTGCCCGACTACCTCTCAGAATACCAAACGAAGAAAAACTTCGGACATATAACCAATATTTACAAGATCTAATACAAAGGCTGTCGGAGATGAAGTTCGCAGCTGGAGAAAGACAAATCAGAGAGAAACTCAAAAGTAAAGAAAGATATGACAAAAAGGTTAAACCGAGGGGAGTCCGCGCGGGACAATTCGCTTGGATTTACAAGGAACCCCGCACCCACAAATTCGACAACTTTTATAACCAGCCCCTCGAGGTCGTAGAAATAATAGGCCGAAAAAACGCCGTTCTAAAATTACCAGACGGAAAATTAATTAGGAAACACCTTGATAAATTAAAGGCAGTTCCCGAAAACGACACCGACTACTAAGGACACCTTTTTCTTAAAAATTTCCAGACAAGATACCCCGACAAAATGGAGAAAACCCGAGGCTTCGGAGCCATGTTGCTATACGCGGCATGGACAGTAGCTACGAGTCAACCCGTCAAAGAGCTCATCCAGTTCAACCGCAGCTCGGGACTATACTTCGAGCACACTGGACGAGTCTTCCTTGAAAAAGCAACTTGGCAAATGATAGTCACTCTAAACATCGAAGAATTCATACAAATTCATACGCCGAACATCACGGTTCAGCACATCAGTAATATGTGTCTACACCCAATGAGAAGACCTGACGGCGAGTGCGATGACCAATGCCATAACTTAACCAGGGGTTGCGCCGCAATAATAGACCCGGTAAATTTCCAACACCAAGGAAACAAACTGAAGAGAATCCGCACGAAAATACGGCAAGCAGCGGCAACTCTAGTACAACCTCCCCCAGACAAGATTCGCACACCAAGGAGCATCACAAAAGTGGTACCGCTAGGGATCATCGGCACCGTGAGCAAAAGTTTGTTTGGCCTCATGACTGCTGACGACGCAGAAGACATCGACAGGAACCTGAACAGCCTCTTTTCGGACCAGAAAGACATCATTAGAATCCAGAACCAGAGCCAACACATCATCACAGGAGCCCTGAAAGAATTATACAACGTAACCAGACTGCAGCATGAAATGCTGGATAACATCCGTAATGAACTAAAGCAACTCAACTACGTTGACACCGCGTACTTGTTTAAAATACTCGCTCTGGTCAAAAAGACGGAAAGAACTTTCAACCATATGATCAAAACAAGCGACAAATTCTTAAACATACTGCAATGGTTAAAGGAAGGGAAATTACACTCCAACATCTTACCCTCAGGTATGTTCTTGACAATCAATCAAGACCTTAGCAGCCACGCCAAAGATTATAAGTTCCCGCTACCATTCGAACACATAAGAGCGGAAGAACTGTTAAAGATTTCCAAGCTGGACACCGTGCATCACGACGAAAGAGTATTCGTATCTCTCTACATACCTTTAATCAGCCGCACGCATTACCAGATGCACAGAATGCACCCAACACCGGCACCGCAAGAAGGGGACAACAAAGGCAAAGCCGCCCTCATTAGGCCCACGAACGAGTATCTCCTAATAGACGAGGGTGAACAATACTTTTTCAAATTCGACGAAGAGAACCTCCGGACCTGCAAGAGCCTACATTATGGCTACATGTGCGAAGCAACGAAACCTTTACGCGAAGTAGTCACCAGCACCGACTGCGAGTTGGCATTATTACTAGGAAGCAGCCACAACCTGAGTTCATGCAAACTCAATATCATAGAAGGTAATTACAACCATTGAACTCTGCTAAAGTCAGAAGGAGTCTGGCTGTTCTCAGTGTCCCAACTCACCCACGGCAATGTCATCTGCGAGAACCGCCCTGACCAAGCAGTCCAAATCAACGGGACCGGACTCATCAAAATCAGCGACGGATGTAAACTAAAAACCCGAGAAATGACCGTGCAATCAGAAGTGAAGAAAAACAGCAACGTGAGATATATCTACGAACCCGAAACATCACTCGACATTAGCAGAATACATCCAACACTCCGCATATCATGGAATAGAAAGCCAGAAATGGTGTTGCCTACAATAAACGATTGGGAACCCAACGAGAGAATCTTAACGGATTTGGCCTCCGAAATGAACATATTGAATCAGCACGAACGGCTCAGAACGCGAACCGATTGGCTAACTGGTGGCAACTATGCATTCCAAATAATACTATTGATCTTCTTAATACTCACTTTCTGCTACTTGTACAGAACGGTCCGTGGTCAACCGGACCCTCAACACACCTGTACCTCACACCCCTCGAAAGTGGTTCTATGTGAAAAGAAATGCGAAATCGAAACTTTAGAACTACCAGAAAATGTGTCACGACGCAGACACTCAACCTACCAGCAAACCAACAACACCCCCGCTGGACCCATTGGAACCAGGATCGAAACATCGTTCGCCGAATGCTAGGTCCCGATTGAACATCTTCATGTTTCAGATCCAAGATGGAAGAGCATTTCAAGGTCCAGACCCGAGACGAACTAAGACGGCTATTGGAACGAATCGAATGCGCAACTCTAAAGACACTACACGTGGAACGGCTACCTAATCATTGGGTAGCAACTATTCGAAGCGAAGGAACCACGACAACATCCACCCCCTCTCAGGAACCGACGACTCACAAGATCAGATCAGAGGTACACGCCGTCTCTAAACCAATATCAATGGACCCCCACAGGCTATTTTGCCAGCTGCCTTGGGGAGACGCAGAATACCTACGCGAGGACAACTTTCTCCGACACTTCTCACAATTTGGACCAATCGAATACCATGAAGTGGTAACCAACAAACAGGGCGCAGTGTCTTATGGTTTTATCCGTTTTTTCTACCAAAAGGAAGCCCAGAACGCACTCAACAATTGCGACCTACGGTATAGAGCCAGAGAAGCGCCAATACGTCGACTACCCCGCAACTACCACAAACACCAAAAGTTCCACCGAAATTGCGAAAGGAAAATAGAAGCCCACGTGTACCATCTCTATGAAAAAACATGCGAAAAGCAATACCCACAGAGACGTTGGGAATCTAAAAATAACAGCGAGGACATGGCGATGCAACCAGACGAGAATCAAAACGCTTCCAACCAAGAAGATGACATACTGAATATCTCCAGCCTACCCGAGATGAAATGGGCAGAATTCATTTTAAACGCAAGAAAAGAAATCGAAACCTGTTCAAACCAATGAGATAAAAGAATTCCTCTATTCCAGGTCAAAGGATGAGTGAACACTACGAACTTACATCCCACGCCAGCTTTAAACGATTGCTAAACGACCTAGATCTGAACACCATCAAGGAAATAAAAGCCCAAACCAAGAAGAACGGCTGGGACATCAACATAATCAGAAACCCTAGGAGGACAATGGCCCCCCCCCCCGACCTCGACAGTGGTAGAAAGGATCACCAAACCAAAAACAAACCTAGCAGCTACCGCAACTACACCGACGGTGACAACAACGACAGCACCCTCAACCACAAACGCTCAACCCGACGGAACACCCAAAGACGACACCATGTTGTTTTGCATACTACCAGCCAAAGACCCCGTTTATTCCCGTGAAGAAAAATTCTTCCAACACTTCGCCCAATTTGGACCTCTGCTATATCACGAAATAATAACACGAGACAACGAACCCGCCTATGGCAGAGTAAGGTACTTCCAGAGGGAACACTTGGAAGCGGCCATAGCAAACAGCCGCCTAGAATATTACGCCGTGAAGGCTTCCATGCAGTCACCACCAAAAAGTTACCTACCTTATTGCAAATTTCATGAGAACTGCGGCAGATGGATCGACGCCGAGGTCTACCATCGACATACGAAAACGTGCGTTAGACAATATCCACGACAAAACCAACATACGTCACGAGGCAGGCTGGGCCCACCAATGACAAGATTAGCGACAATAATCGAGGAAATGAGCCAATACGGAAACACCACACAGTACTAAGTCCTAACATCCAGATTCCCAATAGCAGTAGAATGGTCCAACCCAAAATACCATGCAGCAAAGGTCCCCAGCAACGCCACCCTCCTCGATTTGATTCCCGGTTGTGGTCCCCCGAAGAACCCACATTCAAACAGATAAATTACATCCATGTTTTGCTTATTCCAGTGCATATTCAAAGGAAGCAACCGACGGTCTTAAGATGGAGAAATTTACCAGAGCAGACACCAAGTTCAGCTAACAAGTAAAAAGATGGTGGGTATCAAGGAATAATGTCCGCCGACTGATCATGCGGACAGAGACACCCCACTCAATGGATTCCATTATGAAAACATTGGGGAAGTTCGGAACAATAGCCACCCTCACCATAAAACCAGAAGCGCACTCGACAATTAGCCACATTCACGTCACGTACCACTGCCTGGATGAACGGCAAAAATTGGAACTATTTCTAGACAACAATCAAGGAGCAAAACAAAAAAAGAATGCACCAAGGAAACCAGGGAACAACCGCCGGGAAAAAACACCATGTACAATAGCAAACGGAGCACATGCCGAATCATAACCCAGCCCACGAAGGGAAAACGCCTACCTCCAAGCGCCAGAAAATATGGCCACCCAGGATGACCCGTGCGACCCAGACGAAGACCTCGATGTGGGGTCCGCACAAGATCTAGTACCCCCTCCCATTCCGCTAATGAGGATTGAAGACCCAGAACGCGACGAGGAACAGCCCGGACCCTCAATAGGTGGCCGCAACAGCACGACAAACCATGACGCGGATAACAATCCCAGCCCAGGCAATAATCACCCGGACGTTAAGCCAACCAGTATGGCTGACACCAACCAGCACAACGAGCAAGAACACGGCAGAATAGTAACAGCAATCATAGAACTGGATGACCCAATTCTGGATGCAGTCGACCACTTCCTAACATACGGAGCCATCGAGTCTGTATACATCAAATACATTAGGCACGAAGACCCCCAAATGACCCACCGTCTGGGCATATTCACCTACGTGACGAAAGAGGGCGCCGAAAAAGCTATTACAGGAGGAATACTCTACAAACCTAGACATGGGCATCCAAGACCTTTAAGACCTGACCACAAAAATTCCACCTTCCGATACCATCAGGACTGTGAGGCAGAAATTAACATCCGCGATTGGGAGAACCACCTATGTTACTGCAAACGACAGAGAAACCTGCGTAAGACAAAATACATGCTGTACGATTACAAAAACGGGTCAATGATCGAGAACCACGTAGCGGGCCCGTTCAACCACCATGACATACAGAGGAACTAATCAGATTCCACCAAGGAGTAGCACGGGAGGTCCCCAAATCATTCAAAAAAGCTGATGGAGGTCCACACAAAGACACGACTAAGCGACGAGGACGCCGCCCAAAAACCAAGAGGGGGAGGAGACCAAGAAAAAACAATAAGAGAAATATATCCGGTAGGTTTAGAATTAAAATTGAGGTGACGGGTATATATATACATTAGGGTGGTCCTTATTTCCCAAGTTTCACCGATCCTTTCTCCCCCCCTCTGGATACCTTCTTTGAGCCAAAAAAACGTGGGGAAAACTTTTCCCGAGCCCCTAGAGAGTGATTTAATAGTGCCTCAAAGAGCATCTTGCTTTGAAATTCAAGTAAAAAATAACGCTTTTTGTGATTTTTCTGTCCCTATGTTCGACCTCTTGAAACTTAGTGTTTGTTCGCGAATGTAAAAGTGGGGATACATATTTTCACGTAAAATTTGATGCTGAATCGAAATTCATCGTGACATTTGAACTGGGATGCCACCCAATACTCGTAAATTGCATTTTTCGACGCAGAAAACATTTTTAGCGCGACTTTTTCATTTCATTCGAGTGTCTCAGGCGCGACTCACTCTCTCAAGATCAATCTAAACCACCTAATTCCATGTAAAAAAACACGTTGAATTGGAATCCATCGTTATTTTCCAGGTATAATGTCGCCCAACGTGAGAAAAATGCGTTTTTCCACCGAAAAAGCACCTTAAGCGAGTCTTTCACGCCCGAATCGAGTGTCTGGCGTGACTTACTCTCTCAAGATTAATCTAAACCACCTAATTCCATGTAAAAAAACACGCCAAATTAGAATCCATCGTTATATTTTGGGTATAATGTCGCCCAACGTGAGAAAAATGCGTTTTTCCACCGAGAAAGCACCTTAAGCGAGTCTTTCACTCCCGAATCGAGTGTCTCAGGCGTGACTTACTCTCTCGAGATCAATCTAAACGACCTGATTTCATGTAAAAAACTACGCTGAATTGGAATCCATCGTTATTTTCCAGGTATAATGTCACCCAACGTGAGAAAAATGCGTTTTCCACCGAGAAAGCACCTTAAGGGAGTAACCTCGGTAGAAGATCCACCGATCAGATTTTGATCAAACTTGGCAGAGAAATGTATTTGCGTGTCAATTGGACACAGCCAAAATTTCACAAGCATTGGTTACCCGTGAGTTAAACCATCAGCATAAACATTTTTAGAGGTTATACACGCTGTCTTATGGGGCATCGCGATGATTATTAGACTATAAAAGACTGACCGATCAGTTTTTGTTCAAGTCTTGCTCACTCATACATCTTAATACAAAGAATGTGCTCAAACTTTTTTTCAAGCTCTGGTTAGCTTGGAAAAAAATTCTGATTAATTTTCAGCGTGAAGTCACGAATAAGTCACAATTAAGACAAATTCGCCCATAATCAGGGATTGATATTTCATGATTCGTGAGTCGGATGCTTATACAAGTATATGTGAGGGTGTATTGAGATCTGATTAACACATAAGACACACATGTGGGCAAACTTGTGAAAGTTGAAAAAAGTCGATCAATTTGACTCACGCGGTACCGAGGTTACTCCCTTGAGCGAGTCTTTCACGCCCGAATCGAGTGTCTGGCGTGACTTACTCTCTCAAGATTAATGTAAACCACCTAATTTCATGTAAAAAATCACGCTGATTCGGAATTCATCGTTACTTTTCAGGTTTAATGTCGCCCAACGTGAGAAAAATCCGTTTTCCACCGAGAAAGCACCTTAAGCGAGTCTTTCACGCCCGAATCAAGTGTCTCAGGCGTGACTTACTCTCTCGAGATTGATCTAAACCACCTGATTTCGTGTAAAAAACTACGCTGAATTGGGATATGCCACTCGATATATGCGCACTGCGCATTGTACAGTACTTGGAGTTGGAAAAAGTGTTTTTGATTGTTTATTAAAAATTGATGATGATTTATCCAATTCTGAGGGATGAGCAAATACAAATGAGGTAAAAGCAAAGATGAGCATATGTTTTTGTCCTCGTATCGGCTTTCTATGCGGAGAAATGGGCAATACTAAGTGGTATAACTGGAATGTTTATTTATAAAAAATTGGAGGGGGAGCAAACATTTTTGACAACGGCATTAGGTTGACAAAATTCGACTTACGTGGGGCGAATTTTTCCAGATTTTTCCTCGGACTTTTTTCCCCCAGCTTCTACGGGGTCTCTGGAAATCATGGTCACAGCAGAAGACTTTTCTGTATAGTCAGATTCGTCATGGATTCAGACTTGAAAGTATACCAGAGAGTAATTTAGGGAAGCATTGGGATTCCAGAATCTCGATCAATGCCCCAGGGACCTACTTATTCGCAACTCACTAAAATTTCGCGACAGCTTGACGTTGCTCGTCGTAAACTGCAAAAACGACCGACGTGAATCGACGCTGACAAAAGGCTGGAAGCAGGGCCTGTACTACTGGAGCGGCCATAAGATCCCATATTCACATGAGGTGCTAGGATTGCGAAGCGTGTAAGGTTTGGTTCGACGACCGGCCGCAATGCACGAGCAAGGGGCGCTACAATCTTCGTGTGAGATAGGGA
The DNA here is from genome assembly GCA_029851415.1 of Eretmocerus hayati. Taxonomy (NCBI): domain Eukaryota; kingdom Metazoa; phylum Arthropoda; class Insecta; order Hymenoptera; family Aphelinidae; genus Eretmocerus; species Eretmocerus hayati. The sequence goes on from CM056744.1 coordinate 50,950,446, forward strand.
CCTTACCCGTGAGGGTTGGGTTGGAGTTAGCCCGATTGATCTCTTTCTGGATTAGATGCCCGAATGCATAGACGTTTTCATACGAGGTACTTTTATCTCGCGCTGATTGAAGGCGATTTCAACAAGACGCCAATGACGAATTCGATTCAGCCAAAATTTTCATACGATAGTGAGCGCCGTTACGAATGGTTGTGAAGGAAGTTTGTCACGGATCCCGAAAATCCCAAATGATGCCAAGTGAGACAGTTTTTTGATCTTGGCAGAAACTCTTTCTTATCGTACAGAGACCAATTTTACGTCTGAAATGATGGTGAACTCTGATTTGGCATAGATTTGGAACGTTCTGACTATTCCTACGTGAGTCAGTGACTGCCGAGACCCTCGAATCAGACGGAAATGAAGCGCCGGAAATTTTTACCGCGTCAAGAATCGCAATCTCCTCGCTTCAAAAATCATCATTCCTAAGGAATAACGACGGATTTGAGTCATAGTAGTTTCTTACATCAAATCAGGTCGTTTAGATCAATTTCGAGAGAGTAAGTGCGGCTGAGACACTCGATTCGGGCGTGAAAGACTCGCTTAAGGTGCTTTCTCGGTGGAAAAACCGCATTTTTCTCACGTTGGGCGACATTATACCTGGAAAGTAACGATGAATTCCGAATCAGCGTATTTTGCTTTCTCTAAAGAGAAAGCTTTGTTTTCACCCTAACGAAAATTTGATCAAATTTTTTATTAAAATCAACATATTCTTCAACAAAATCCCTCTTACCGAAAAAAGCCAACGACCATTCTCTTCCTCTCGCCAAAAGCTATCAAATGTAGGTAACACTTTTCCTCCTAATGTCCTCCCAAATCTGCCAAAGACTCATCTTTCCACCCCATTTTCCGTGTTTGTGTGTGTGTATGTATGTATGATGTTTTATATTGGACACGCTTTCTTTTACTATTCGCCTTATCAACTTTTGGCTTTCTACAAGTTGTAGAGAATCCAATTCCTGAGAGCCCAGTGATTTGGCACCTTTCGGCTCCCAGTCAAATTTGATCCATGGGCTTTTTGAACGAAAAGTGCTCAAATTTCAACTTTTAATACATAAATATCTTTTTCCCACACACTCTCACAACAAATTGAGTCACCTAAACTATGATTATTTCTGCGAGATCTATCGATTGGTTAATACCGAGATTTCATTTGATCTCTACAGATCTCAAATTTTCAAAAAAATCAAAATTTTCACCAAAAATTTTTTTTTGAGCATTTTTAAACCTACCGCATCCAAATTTTGTCTCAACCAACTAATAGATATCATCGAAAAAACCTAAGACTAGATGGCTCAAATCCTTCTTAAAAGCTCCCTCCAAAAAATAATTCAAAAAGTAAAGGAAAATTTCCCTTAATATTCAATTTTTCCTCCTACCTTCCTTTATGACTCATTTATCTCAATCTTGATGACCTAAACTATGATTTTTTCTGCGAGATCTATCGATTGGTTAATACCGAAATTCCATTTAATCTCTACAGATCTCAAATTTTCAAAAAAATCAAAATATTCACCAAAAAATTTTTTTTGAGCCTTTTTAAACCTACCGCATCCAAATTCTGTCTCAACCAACTAATAGATATCATCGAAAAAACCTAAGACTAGATGGCTCAAATCCTTCTAAAAAGCTTACTCCAAAAAATAATTCAAAAAATGAAAGAAAATTTCCCTTAATATTCAATTTTTCCTCCTACCTTCCTTCATGACTCATTTATCTCAATCTTAATATGATTTTTCCTGCGAGATCTATCGATTGGTTAATACCGAAATTCCATTTAATCTCTACAGATCTCAACTTTTCAAAAAAATCAAAATTTTTATCAAAAGTTTCTTTTTTAGCCTTTTTAAACCCACTTCATCCAGATTCTGTCTCAACCCAGTAATAGATATCATCGAAAAAACCCCAGACTAGATGGCTCAACCCACCATCACTATACATTTATGACAGTCTCTATTGTGATGAACATGGATATGAAAATTTGGATCCAAGAGAAAAAGCTTTCATCAGAAAGAGATATCCAGAACTAGATGTAAAAGAAGTGATATTCAAAAAAGTACAAAAGCAACTAGACCAAAGTTCATGCGGTCTATTCGCAACTGCTTACGCAATCACTGTATGCTTTAAGAATGATCCCTCGTTCACTATGTATTGCAGAGATTCAGAAGTAATGAGAAGACATCTACTGAAAATTATATAATCAGGAGTCATAGAAGAATATCCAAAGGAGATTTTCTTAGGATGAGATTTTGCTTTGATGTAAAGTTCGTCAAGTGATCGATGAGATTGATAATTTGGAATTGGTATTGTAATTGTGAGAATGTAGAATTTTTTAACGAATATCTGATTTATGAGATTTATATTGATATTAATAGAGATACAAAGAAGTATAATATAGTTTCAATTATCATGTGGAAAGGAATTTCACATTATATTTTTCATACAATTTTAGAATGATGATGGTCTGGTTATTCTAATTATCATCATATGACGCTTGGAGGAAGCTTTCTGCTAATCACTTTCAGCAGCGTATTTTTACATGAAATCAGGTGGTTTCAATTAATCTTGAGAGAGCAAGTCACGCCAGACACTCGATTCGGGCGTGAAAGACTCGCTTAAGGTGCTTTCTCGGTGGAAAAACGCATTTTTCTCACGTTGGGCGACATTATACCTAAAAAATAACGATGGATTCTAATTTAGCGTGTTTTTTTTCACATGAAATTAGGTGGTTCAGATTAATCTTGAGAGAGTGAGTCGCGCCTGAGACACTCGATTCGGGCGTGAAAGACTCGCTTAAGGTGCTTTCTCGGTGGAAAAACGCATTTTTCTCACGTTGGGCGACATTATACCCAAAATATAACGATGGATTTCGATTCAGCATCAAATTTTACGTGAAAATATGTATCCCCACTTTTACATTCGCGAACAAACGCTAAGTTTTAAGAGCTCGAACATAGGGACAGAAAAATCACAAAAAGCGTTATTTTTTACTTGAATTTCAAAGCAAGATGCTCTTTGAGGCACTATTAAATCACTCTCTAGGGACTCGGGAAAAGTTTCCCCCACGTTTTTTTGGCTCAAAGAAGGTATCCAGAGGGGGGGGGGAGAAAGGATCGGTGAAACTTGGGAAATAAGGACCACCCTAATATACATATATCATTCAATAACCCCCCTAACAACCAGTATATTCCATGCATCATTTCAAAATGCATCAGATCAGACACTAACCCAATGCCTACAAGCCACTACCGGGAACCATCGTTTAGAAGCACTTGTACGAGTACAAACCTAGTCAGAGAAATTACACCAATAATATTCAAAGTCGACTCGTTCACTCTTTTGGCTCACCACAAGACCCCATCATGTATCTTAACACGCTAGTAGCCATCCCGCTTCAGAGCAAAACGCGTAAAATCTTCCTTCCTCCTTTCAACAGAAAGTATACCCCTTTCAGTATTTAATCTCTTCGCTGTAGCACTAACATCATTTTATCCGAAACCAGTAAGCCAGGATCGAGCCACCCTCAATCGAATTCATTCGACCTTTGTACCAATTCCTTCCTTCTCCCATACAATACCATAGCATACCAACCCAAAAAAAATTTTTTCTTTCCCTCTCCCCACCAAATACAGAGAATAGCCCACCATAAAGAAATCTCATGACATAACAAATGTATTTTGGCATGAATATAAGACCAAAATAGATTACGTCCCTTTTGAGATGAAGAAATCTCATGACATAACAAATGTATTTTGGCATGAAAATAAGACCAAAATAGATTACGTCCCTTTTGAGATGAAGAAATCTCATGACATAACAAATGTATTTTGGCATAAAAATGAGACCAAAATAGATTACGTCCCTTCCAGAGATCAATGAGACCTAAGGAAAAACGGCAGACTACCTCTCTTACCTAGCAGCAGATGACCGGTCCCCATCCACACCATCTAACCTCATACAGAACTTACCATTCCGAGAGAAGAAAACCTCCCTTGCAAAAAGCTCGATTGCATTACGGAAGCTCACCTGGACTCCTACTAACACACTCTCTCTGAAACGAACACGATGTCGGCAACATCATCATGTAATGTAGATCGTAAGAATAATATGTGTAATCATGTAATCTGAGAAAAACGACACACACATATGCACACTCACAATCGCGACGAGGACGTCTCGAAAACCAAGAAGGGGAGGGTGTGAGGTTACAAAGCAAAAGCTTTTTTTTTCTATAGAATAATATTCGTAGAATGATGAGAAACGATCGAGGTAGTGATCACTTGAGGATATTGAGAAGAGGGTCCGCCGTAAGGTTTGAAGACGGCAATTTTGTTTGTGAAGTAACGGAGCACGTATTACTCATTTCGACTCCTTTCTCCCGACTAAGCAGACACATAATCCCGACCTTTTGCATCGCTCATAAAAGGTGTCAAAATGAATAGACAACGAGCAGAGGTTGACGCCGCAGGTAACCGCAAATGGCGGTATGAGAGAAAGAATCAAACACTTAATAAGTTTCGCGGATACCCGTCTTAAAACATTTTTTCAAGCAACTACGAAGAAAGAACTCTTTCCAAACAATTGAGAGTGCGTCTTTTCAGCCACCCAAGGTGTGTAGCTTCTAAGACGCATAAAGTATACAAGCACCCTAACTTCAAGGGGGCCAGCTCAGTACAGTTCAAGTTCAGTCAGAAGTCAGTCGTTCAGTGGCTCGCTCGATCAGGGGCCAAATCTCTTAGTATACCTCTTACAATCAGGAAAAACCCATTTTCCAACAAATCCGCAATTCGGTTCGCAAGGTTCAGCCAAAAGTATTAAGTCCTACCACCAGTGTCAGTAAAGTCTCCAGCTCACGTCAATCTCGAATAAAGTGCCCGAATCGCGGAACCAGATAGTAAAGAAGAGCGAACGACACGAGAAACAGCGATATACTCATTCTCCGCCTGTACCGATCTAGCCCACAGCGTGCATATTCGAGCGCCACCGGGTATTCACAAGCTAAACGAAAGGCCCGCCACGCCAGGTCAAGATTCATATACCTAACATAGCAGGCGTTAATAGTTCTCGTTTTCTCTCTCCTCCTCCCATCCACACGCATTTTGGCTTCGAGACAGATCCTCGCCGCCTCAACACAGCTACATATTATTCGAACACGCCATTCAAGTTAATAAAGCTTCGGTACTTAAAATTTCAAGCCCCAGTGTTATGAATTTGTGCCTCCGTGAACCAGACCTTTAGCAGATCCCATAGTCAAACAAATCTACTCGCGTATTTTACCAGTCCGTCCTCATTCCTGTACGGGAATAACCCGCAATCGATTCACGCCTCTGCCACCCAAGTTTCCACTGCAACGGGTCTCTGTCCCCGGAAAATTAAGACAGAGTGGTAGCAGCTCTGCTTGGGAAGTCCATCCCATAAAACATACGACTAGTTTACTTTTCCAGGGTTTTCCGCCCCGGGCGTAACATGTTGACAAACTGAAACTTGTCCCGAAAGGAACAAGACAGCTCATGAGTTAATATCCATTAAAAATTACAGACATGATGTGGAAAACCGGAATCTGCCTTGTGACAGCTCTATTCTTCCTCGGAAGTTGCAGCAAACTGGAAATGACATCACGTGAGAATTTAGTATTCCTCAAGCATAGTTGTGGACTATACTTTGAACACGTGGGACGCATGTTTCTGGAGAAAGCAACATGGCAAGTGATTATTACTCTAGATATCGAGTACTTTATCGCAAGTCATACACCACCAGTAGGGGTGGACAACTTATTGAACGCATGTCCACGATCCGTGGATAAGGGTGAATTGGAATGTGATGATGATTGCTTGAGGTATACCAGAGGTTGTCATGCAGTGATTGATCCAGCATACCTGAAGAGAGTAGAAAAACGTCTATCAGAGACCCATAATCGGATCTGCAAGGTGGCTGAAGCTCTTATACAAAACAGCCCGGAAAATATCCGAGTCCCGAGGAGGATTAGCAAAATAGTGCCATTGGGTATTGTAGGAAAATTGAGTAGAAGTCTATTTGGTCTGTTAACGCTCGATGATGCTGAAGAAATCAATCATAATATTGATGCCTTATTTACTGATCAGAAGGAGCTGATCAGAATTCACAACAATAGCCAACACATTAAATTAGGTGCATTGAAGGAATTATACAACATCACAAAAAGTCAGCAAGAAATGCTCTATGAAATTCATAAGGAATTAGATAAATTCAATGTATTAGACTCCACCTATTTACTTGATATGCTTTTACTAGTGAGAGAAGCCCAAAGAACATTTGACCACATGATTGACGCTAGTGAGGAATTTTTGGACATTTTACAGTATTTGAGAGATGGTAGAGTACATCCAGATATCCTAACTCCGAAAATTCTCACAAGTATTAATCAGGACTTGAACAGCCACATGAAGGATTACAAATTTCCTCTTCCATTGGAACACATTAGGCTAGAAGAGTTAGTCAAAATTCCCAAGTTGGATGCAGTATATCACAAAAAAAAGTACTCGTGTCATTATATTCACCACTGATGAGCCGAGCTCAATATGAAATTCACCTGATGCATCCTATCCTAGTACCTCAAAAGGGCATAGATGCATCTCGTGCCACACTCATCAGACCTATCGAAAAATACCTGGTCATGGATGAAGCAGAACAATATTCCTTCTAACTTACGCACAGCGAATTACAAACTTGTAAGGAGCTGCATTATGGGTTCATATGTCGGGCAAAAAACCGTTGAGGGAGGTCTTAACAAATGACGATTGCGAATTATCCTCACTCCTAATTAGGGCCCAAGACTCGAGTTCCTGTAAAATCAAAATAGTAGAAGGCAACTACAGTTATTGGAGCCTCCTAGAATCAGATCGCATGTGGCTATCCTCCGTGTCACAACCAGTGCAAGGTAATATTAATGTGTGAAGATAATTCGGACAAATTGGTCAATATCAATGGAACCGGGATACTACGGATACAAGAACGATGTAGATTGAGAATGAAAGGGATGAGTATCCAGTCAGAAGAGAAGAAATTGAACAACGCCCGTTATATATATATGAGCCTCAATTCACGTTGGATGTGAATAATATATACCCAGAACTCGCACAAATACAAGACAAGAAATATGGAAGAGACACACAATCTATCAGTGATTGGGAACCGAAAGAAGAGGCTCTGACAGATCTGGTAACCGAAATGAATATATTGAATCAACATAAGCGATTCGAAACACAATCGCACTGGCTCATAGGGGGTAATTATATGATACATATAATGTTTTTGGTAATTAGTTCCTGGTCATTATACTTGTATTCTGTTACTTTCGTAACACAAAAGTGCGAAAGGAGATTACTCCGACGGGACCCTCCACTGTGGTCCTATGCCAGGAAAAATGCAATCCAGAAGCGTTAGAACTACCTGAAAACCATCCACGAAGGAAGGAGCCCGTCACCATTAAGCCAGAGGATGCGACGATAGAATCAATGGCAACGGCTCAGTCGTCGCGAATAACCTTTGCTGAGTGCTAAGGAATCCGGTCTATGAGATTTTATTTCAATAACAGGGTCCAAAAATGTACACCAAGGTCCAAACCATTGAAGATTCAACCGAGCACATGAAGATATTGGATTATGCATCTATCATTAAATTAAACATCCAAACATTTGACAATCATTGGGTGATAGAAAGTGAAGAGAACAATATAGCAGCCAACTTTGCTGAATCAGATAAGACCCATCAGCTGAACCTAATTAAGTCCGTCATACAGCGAGTGAGTAAACCAGAATCTAAAGATGGAAACAGAATTTTTGTCAACTCCCATGGAAGGAATCATCACACCTACGAGAGGATAACTTCTTCAGACACGTCCCACAGTTTGGACGCTGGGAGTACATAGAAACCGTGTGTAACAAGCAAGGAGAACTGTCTCATGGATTCATCCATTTCTTGAAACGAACGGATGCTCGTCAGGCATTAGAGAACGGTGACCCAAAGTATAGGGCCATAGTTGCCCCGATGGAAAGATTTCCGAAAGACTATAAATCCACACTGAAGGTACATCGAAATTGTGAAAGGAAGATTAAAGAATTTGTTTTTTAGCTATATGTAAAAACGTGTGTGAAGCAGTATCCTCTGGAACAAAAAGTAGGACAGCATGAGAGACGTCAGATCACTGAAGACCCTACCACAATTTCTACCAAGAAGAAACATGCTCGAATGTCATCCGATGACGAAGGAACTGACTGGGTCGAATTGGATGTCAACCAGTATGAATTGGACTAGTTCAACACTTGACTCGGTCCCCCAGGTCCCCATCAAGGTCCCCAAGGTCCACATGATGGTCCCCAAGGTCTCTATTAAGGTCCCTGCGGTCCCTATTTTGATTCTCACTAGCAGTATTGGTCCCAAATTATCTTGCATGTGTTGGTCCCCTGCTTCATGGTCCCTATGACAATATTTCCTCAAACTAACCAAATCTACTTATCCCAGCAAAATGTTCAGAGGAATAAAGGAAGCTTCCCATAACAGGATGATAGAATGGGAGGTCCCAGCAAACAATTTTCGGAGCATTTAAATCAAATTGAATAGCCCGTTTTCTCACGAAGATTCACATCGAATAGCGATTCCTTCCGGAGATATAACGAAGATGACGTTTGAACCAGATCACGAGAGTTCTACAATATCATTAACAAGCACTTACGAGTGTCTTGGTAGAAGGCAAATGTTGGAGAAATTCCTTGCCAAGGAAACTCGTCTCGAAAATATGAGAGAACCAGGAGGCCCAGATTCACACATCAAGAACCATAACGTAGATGTTAACTCTGAATCAAAGGATGATCTTGAAGTTACAGATAACGAGAGGATAATTGGACAAGCGGAGGAACGAACATCTACAGTGGAAAACAGAACGCTTGAACCAGGCAGATCGCCTGATCTCTTGAACGATTTCAGTTGCACAAAACCAGCGACACCGAGAATGGAATATCCGATCATAGATGATAATAAGATGGTCAAGGAGAACATCAGGGTAATTCGGAACGAAATCTTGAAGAAGGAGGCACGTATACGTCTACCCAGAATGGACGAGATGAGAACTAAAATCAAAACAGAAAACCAAGATACCCCTCATCTATCACTTATCAACAAGACAGCGACGGAACCAGAAGAGGAAATCGATCCAGGTTCGATTGAAGATATACAGAATGAGATAAACCAAGCGAATTCAACGCCATTAACATGTTTAAATCCGTATCATGCCACGAAGAGCAGAGTACAGATAATCAAGGACTTGATTCTCACGCAAGAGGCAAAAGTTAAGTTGGTCAAAATAGATATAACAACAATAAAGTCAGAACCATTGGAAATTGATTCCGACACAAGTACAATCATCGTACCAAGGAAGAGACGGAAGCAGAAAAGGGAGTCTCACATACACCAGATTCCCAATAGGAGAAAGAGATCCCACAGAAATTCGTAATTAGTAGCTGAGGATTGGTCCACAAAAACATCTACCTCATACATTAATGAGGACATCAACCAACCCAAGTGGGGGAGGGAGGTCCTCATATTTCACAACGAATTCCTCTTCAGAACGAGGTCCAGCAACAACTACTAGATATTCCATCATCATCACCATCATCATCGTCATCAGCATCATTATTAGCAGTACATAGCCAAGTTAGAAGAGGAGTTAGATTAAGAATACAACAGATATGTGGTGAAGGGACAACGTTATGTGAGTAATTTTTATGATGCATTATTCGAAACTTTTCTTATCGACTTCTTCGGACAATTAGAGCCAATGTTGCGATGAGGGATCCTGTGGCAGCAACTTGTGTATCTCATGCGCACAGTGCAGAGAATCGACGATGTGAATATCGTCAGTGGTTCTGCAGGCGCATGTTGAGAGGCCAAGTTTCGGAAACCACTTCCGCCTCATATCGTGATCAAAATGAATGAGAGTCAACTGAGAAAGGGAATTTGTTCAGAATTTGGATATTTTACAATGAGTCGAAGTGAAGAGTAACTGTTTCGCCCTAGTCTCTCTGCTGGGCTCGTCAGTTAGACGCCAGAGAGACTTGTCTGAGACAGAGAAATATTGTGGAGAATGATACGTTGGGGAATGTAGGTGATATGACCATTGCTTCTCTATCCTTTTTGTGGTCTGCGAAAATCCCAGGCCACCTGGGTAAATAGACCCGAAACAGTGTGGAATGGCATGTTACACGTCCAATGCCTTGTTCAAATGATTGTATAGTGGATTCCTCCTCGTCCGGTGGCTATATTCATTATAAGAAATTTTTCTTATCGACTTCCTCGGACAATTAGAGCCAACGTTGCGATGATGAGAGGGATCCTGTGGCACCAACTCGTGTATCTCATGCGCACAGAGCAGAGGATCGACGATGTGAATATCGTCAGTGGTTCTGCAGGCGCATGTTGAGAGGCCAAGTATCGGAAACCATTCCCGCCTCATATCGTGATCAGAATGAATGAGAGGCAACTAAGAAAGGGAATTTGTTCCTATTGTCCGAAGAAGTCGATAAGAAAAATTTCTAATAATGAATATAGCCACCGGACGAGGAGGAATCCACTATACAATTAATTTTTATTATGATTGACAGATCATCCCCAATGAGTTCATTCTCCCAATTGGAATAGACTCATTATAAAGGAATCAAACCATCATTAAGGAACGAATCTTCTCCAAATTCCACCAAATCGAGATACTACTTCAGCAACTCAAATGGAGTCGGGATTATATAATGTGAATCTTCATCGAGTGTAGTATTTTTTCACTTCTCGTCAGGATAACATTAATTCGTAAGATTTTTAATTGAGTAATGAACTTCACAATACTGATTGTGATTTATCAGCAAACTTTACTATCATTTCCTAGGTTCAGGAAGTTCCAAGTCTAAGATTTTAATTCTCTTATAGCTTTTCCCAACATGAGATAGTGACAAGATTTAACCAAAAATGGGAAAAGGCGAAAGAACATGATTTCGTTTAGAATTTTAGTCCCAGACAAATGAATTTGGGTTGACCTCATAGATTCTTTTTAAGGTTAAAATTTTTCCCTCTCGGTTCAGAATCAACGTTGATGTACATAAATTGACAACGACCTATATTCCGTATCAGGAGAGGTGTTATCACCCCCTGTAAAAGTTAAAACTGGATTCATAATTAATTTTGAGATCGAATATCTCTTCATTGAGAAGTGTTTGGAATTTCACAATCGGCCTTTGGAGCGTAATGAATAATCCATGGAGATGGTTGATTCTGAAGTATCGGAAAACAAAACACTCTGGAGTTATTTCCAGACTTGGGACGTTCGTCATCAGTACCTCACATAATATTTGAATGAATTAGCTGTCCGGGAATACCTAATTGAAATTAACATTTTCCCTTGGTGCAGATGAAATTCTGTCCAATTCACGCAATATCAAGGTTGTAAGTTGGCTACAAATGAAATTTGCATGATATTTGGAGCATGAGGTTTAGGTTCGGGAGTATAACACACCCTATCAGGTATTCAAACGTGTTTTCCACAATCGATTACGAACGCGCAGACGCCGCAATATGCCAAGACACAATAGGGGCAAGTTTCCACTGAACTGCTCATATAAGGAATTCAAGTAAGACTAAAGATGTGATTACGTAATTCTTTAGCAGATTTGGACAGATCTCGATCATGGATAATTTCTTGATAGCTATCAGCGAATAGCATTTTACGCTTGTGGTGGAGCTAATATCTGAGTAGAATCCTGTAAAATGTTTTAAAATCGTGCCCCATATCACTTGGTGAACGGCAGTCACCAATGGTATCCTGCTATATGGCATGGGTTCTCGAAGCAGAATCGTAAGTTGAATGGAATTCCAACTTGTATTCCTCAATCCGTCGCTTAGCCCGAATCATAAGAGAATCGAAGAAAAGTGGGAATAACTCGGCCGCGGGAACCTCCTAACCTATATACGCACATTTTCATTCCCAACTTTCTCCGATTCTATTGCAATTTGGGCTTAACGGAGAGCAAACAAATCTAAATTAGATGATAACAAATGTTTGTGCGCTCATCGTTTAGCCCAAATCGCAACAGAATCGGAGGAAGTTGGGAATGATTTTCAGCTTGCATGGTGACCGCATCGCCTTAATAGCCATCAGTAAATAGCATTCCACGCTCGTAGTAAAGCTAATTTCTGAGTAGAATTCTGTACGAAGTTTTGAACTCGGGCCGCTCATCACTTGGTAAACGATAGTAGCCAATGGTATCCTGCCATATGGCATGGGTTCTTGAAGCAGAATCGTAAATTAAATGGAATTCTCAATTGCTCCTGCTTGAGCCAGAATTGAGGAAGTGACGAAGAAACCATTGAGGTGGCTGTAATCAAAAGTAAGCACGTACATATCAAACTATTTTGGGTTCATACTCCAGGATTATTACAATACATCCCTTGGGGTTTGGTGATTCAACAAAAAGCTCCCTCAAGTCAACTCCCCTTGTTGCAGCTTGAATTTCAGCATCCTCAGGCAATAGCCGGTGATCCTCTTTGCTCATATTTTCCAAACGAATGACCATTAACTGTTCTTCTCAGTAAAGGGTTCTCCTAGGGCATCGCCTTGTGATAAAGTCTTCAAGGCCTAAGCCTGAGTGTAACTCAGGCCGTCACTAAATTATGCCAGGCTCTGAAGGTATCAGTAGCGGGTAGTTTATCTTCTGAACTCTGCTGTTTTAAAAGACTCACGAATTCCGTACGATGTCGTTTCAATACGTTGATGTTGTTCTCATAGTTCCCTGACTGAGCGAGTATGAACACAACTGTCCAAGAGATTCGTTATTCATATTTTCACCGATCGCTCTCGATGTGACTGATTTCCATTTTTTGATATCAGGGTACTCCTAAATTATCTTTTCGCGGATGCGTATCATGGAGTCCTTTGTACGGATTCAATCGAAGAGGCCTGGATTCTGGTAATTGAGGACCAATTGGAATAGGTACGGGGATAGCGATTGTTGTCAAGTTATTCTAAAATCTTTAAAAGTATATGAACATATTCTATTTTGCTGAGGCGCTTGGTGTAATTACACTGGTCTCACTCAACGAGACTGTATCAGATTCAGTCTTTTTGTTGTTCTACTGGCTACCTCGAATGGAGCTACGTGAAGTTCGCCCATCACTTTGAGATAAATGTGCCGAAAAATCAAGCAGAAGTTCCTCTATCCATTTCTGGAAGATATGCAGCTCGATTGAGCTCTTGAAAAATTAAAATAACAAAACCCTAATACGTCTTTGGAGCTATTTCAAAATATCGAGACTATGCCATTATTCATTCCATAGTGAGTGGCCTAGATCAACCTACAGTGAGTGATCTGAGATAAATGATGTTTCATTTTCCGGGAAAAGGGAATGTGAAGAGAGAAATTGTCATTTACATAATCATCGCTTCTATATCTAATGAATAAATTGTTACCGATCCTCAGAGTCTTTTTCTTTTCGGGTAGTTGGATAATGACATCCTTGCCAAAGGGAGACTGCTACTACTTTGTTGTTTTGGGTTTTCGACCAGTTCTCCACAGCGAACCCGCCAAGTGCCTTCTTCCGAAGGGCCGTAACTCACAATTCAAGATAATCTAGTGATTGGAATAGGCCTGGAATAATCTGTAACTCGAAATACATCTCCTTGAAGGAATCTTCTTTTCCTGAGGGTTCAACCTCCAATGACCTCCTTTCTGAGTATCTTGATTACTGTAGGTACCAGCTTACATTATCTCGAATGATCGGTAATGTAGCGCGAGCTCTGTAATGTTCTTATCAAAATCTATTCGATACCAAGTGACGAAGTTCGATCCTCATAAGTCGCCCTATATTAATCACTCTCTTTTGGATTCGAATCTAGGGTCTATAATAAGTCTTAATTGTAACTGATACGGAACTAAGGGTCGTTGCCAACTTTTATCTTTAACATGATGTATTCTTCATAATTGTATCCATTAGCGATATTCATATCAATCTAACATGGATTGGGTATTTAGACATTCATGGATTCAATTCAATATTCCGTACAGATTAGTGAGATATTCCTTTCCACGATACCAAGAATTTGCTAACATTCTTCCTGGTTGAGCTGATACTCTCAATCTAAACAACGCGATAAGCGATGTTGTTAATTTTTTCCATAACATTCTACCTCATATGTAATAATGGGAAACTCCGTATGTTCTTGCACGATGCTTGACAACACATGCGGGATCTGACTCTGATCATTTTTCCCTTCGGGCATTCATCCTCGTTGACTCGAATATCCTCAGTCCTGAGAACCCCACTGATCCTATGAAAAGCAGATGAATGGTCCCCAAAACATAATGGAACCAGGAATGGACAGTTGAACTGTGCAGCTATGATCAATAGCGTTCAAAGGAGATACAAACAAGATTGAAATCTTCCCCTACGAAACTTGGACAATGAATTTCGCGCTATCTATCTGACGCAAGCGCGATAGGGTCATCAACAGTCAACGAATTGCTAGGTTGGCATTCAAATCTTTATCATGAGCCAGGGTACCGCAGGTCCGTGCACCATCGTCACCGTGTCAAATTATTCGGAATAAATAAAAATCCGCTACGAAAATGTCTGTTTCAATTAACAAGATTTTGGAATCAGGTCAATCAAGAACTTCACCTAAACTTGATGAGACCTTTTTCCCTGAATAATTCCGTGTCATGCAAAAAATAGTGCATATTAAAAACCTAGTTCTTTCAGGATTTTTCTCTCTTCTAAGTATTCTCCAACAGTTTTGGAGATTGCTGAATTCCGAAATCGTATCCCGAGTATTTGCTTCCTAACAAACATTTCCCAGCTTCGGGTTTCACGATAATACAAATGAGGTTTTCATCTGGAACAGAATCGTCAAATTCTCAATCTCTCCTGGTTAAGGTGGTGTCCCGGGAGCTCAACAAGTTGAGTTTTCTCACAGGGCGAGGCTTCGTGAAAAGCTTCCAGATTCCCATTAGCAGAAAGTTGGTCCAAAATTTCCCCGTATAGACTTCCCATGTACTTTCTTTCTAAGACAACCTTACCTATATAGACTGATCCTTAACTCTTCTAATCGAGAATTGAACCATGTCTAACAATGATCAAATTGGATTTATGCATTGCTGTTCTGCGAGCTGTTCTTTGTTGACGGAGGTCATTTCTAATTTCAATATCACTGATTATCAATCGAAGATATTAATCTTTTGCTTGAATATATCGAGACTCCGATTTTATTCCTTGAGAGGTTCTGAGAATTCATCCACCTGCTAGAGGTAGGAATCGATTGAGGCGGTAGAATAGTAGTTCAACTATTCCTCTGAGATATGCAAGCCCTGAGAAAGCAATGATTTCCAGAAGATAATTAAGTTATCTAGTTCTGACTACTTTGAGCACGGAAAATTACGATTGCCCATCACTGAGATAAGTAGATGATAGACTTAAGACATTCTTTCAATACATTAAGCCCTGAGAAAGCAATGACTTCCAGGAGCAAATCGAATTGTTTACGTCCTATGAGGAAATGAATCACTTTGGCCCATCGCTCAAAGAAGCAGATGGTAGATCTAAGAATCTTTCTTTGTTTTTCCATAATCGTTTCCAAGCGGATAAGCCATCTTAGTAATGACAATGATGAAATATTCAAAGCACTGTGGAAGCACCGACTCCCAGGAGCGCATCCGAATTGAGCCCAGGAGAAGGATGACTCTGTGAGGCAATCAAATAAAGATATAATTCTAACTTTGACTGAGTGAACGAAACCAACTCTTAAAAGTTGATGTTGCTCCGAGAGCATAAAAGGGATGTCGCATCTATATATACGCGATATTCCCTATACAATGTTTAAGTCCATGATCAACACTCTCATTATGCAATAACCCTGGAATAACCAGAGTGTTTATCGCGGATAGTAGTGGTTGAAATAATTTTCAGTCAGATACATTTGGTAAGTGGAAAAACAACAAACTAATTTATTGCCTATAGCTACATGCTGATTGGCGAGGTGGTGCGGACGAGCGATGGACGAGAACTGGCGAGAGACGCGGAAGGCGACAAACGCGACGTCGAGAAGCTTGAGCGCGAGTGCAAAATGGCGGTAGCGCGTCAAAATTCAAATAGTATAAGATAGATAGGTATGGAACTGAACATACCGCCCACCTCGATTTGTTCCAATTCAAAAATCGATGACTTAAGTAGTTTCATTTTACAATATAATTCAATAAATTGGCTAGACTCGAAAGGAATACAATTCAAGAGTGACACGGCCAAAAAATCAAAATTACGAATAAAGAGCACTAGGCTCACGAGCTATCTTTGCTCTAGAAGTCAAAGAAAAAAAATCACAATGAATCAACCGATTATTTCGACGGTGATTGAATTGATCAACGCAAGAAAACCTTTGGACCGATAAAGGCCAATGAACCAATAAAAATCGTATGTACAGAGAAAATCTACTAAACTACAGGAAACAAATCTCAATTACAGAAGATCGAAATCAAAGTTGAACATTCACCATCTCGGTTCTATGAAAGGTAAGCTAAGTTCCGATCACCCGGGATCTAGTCCCAAAAGGAGGCGCATTCATTCCTTTAGGATATGAATGTCCTTGGCAACCGTGCAAGTGATTCTATGTTCATATAGTGATCGCACGATCACAAGCCACTAACCTAGTGCTTGTAAACGGACAAGTCACTGATACTACTGGAAAAGACTCTAATTGAAGAACCCAATGATTTCATGCTCATTACTCTAAGCCCTAAATCTCCATTCAACTCCATATCACTAAGTGTTCATTAAGAGGATTTAACCCTCATCACTATCTTCTTCCGACGAGTCATCGGGAACAAGCAGCACTAGTATGACTATTAGTCGAACGAATGTGGAGTTGGCGGTGCGAACTTTGACCACCCGTATCCTTCCATCGGCACCAGGGAATGTTTGAGTGACAACAGCCATAGGCCAGAGTGCTGGTGAACGACAGTCCTCTCGGAGCAATACCACACCGTTCATCCAGAAAGCTCCTGAGGGCCTCGACCATTTGTGTCGTTCTTGTAGAGCTTGTAGATAATCCCTTGACCATGATTTCCAAAATTCCTGGACCAATTGAGTCATCCATCTGCAACGCTCATTGACTGGTATTGGTCCTTTAGGTACAGAAGGCTCTGGAATTATGAACGAAGGTCTCTGTATCAAGATTTGTGCGGGTGTAAGCATGGCAAAGTCAGAAGGGTCATCTCGGAGAGGAGCTAACGGTCTCGAATTTAAACAAGCTTCAATCTGACATAGCAAGGTGGAAACTTAAACGAAAGTGAGAATATGGTCACCAACTATCCTTTCAAAGTGATGTTTGGCGGATTTAACACCAGCCTCCCATATTCCCCCGAAGTGCGGCGCCGAAGGTGGGTTGAATCTCCATTCCGTTTCCAGATTTGTCAGATCTATAGCAAGTTCCTTGAACTCCTGAGATGCTTGATCAAAGTGCTGGCAAAGTTCAGCATCAGCACCAACGAAGTTGAGCACGTTGTCGCTCTCCAATTTGGAACAGTGTCCTCGCCTTGCAGTGAACCTTTTGGAGGCTGCGAGGAATGCTTCCGAAGTGAGGTTTTCCACAGCCTCCAAGTGCGTAGCTCTTGTGCTAAGACATACAAAAATACAAACATAAGCTTTCATGATCCCTTTCCCTTCAGCTTTCACCAACCGTATCTTGAATGGACCGGCAAAATTCACTCCCGAATGTTCAAAAGGGTAAGCTGGAGTGACTCGATTTGTAGGCAGATCTCCCATCAATTGGGTAGACATTTCAGCGGAAAATCTAAGGCATACCGTGCATTTGTTGATTAGGACCTTTACCGCTTGTCGACCAGTGATAACCCAATACTGATTTCGCAGATGAGCCAAAGTTGACTGCGTCCCTCCGTGCTGAGTTTCTTCGTGAGCTTTCCTGCTAAGCAAAGCCATCGAAGGGCCCTTGCTAGGCAGAATCAGCAGGTGTTTTGCAGTGTAGTCCGAATTTGAATGGCGAAGTCTGCCTCCATTCCGCAGAAGTCCTCGGTCTAAAAATGGTCCTAATTTCGTTAATTGTGTGCCTTTCAACTCTTGATTCTTCTCGAGACCTCTGGAAATATCCCGAAAGGTGTGTTTCTGTACAAGATGAACCCATAGCAATTCAGCATTTCTAATCTCAGCAGTATTCAATGATCCATCAGAAACCGCCTCAAGATTCATGAACTGCAATCGCAGCAAACCAATCTTTACCCTATTTTTCTCGCTGAGACTAGAACCAAATTTCGTCAAAAAGCGAACACAAAGCGCAGTGATCCGAAAAAGCTTATTAGCAGATGAATATCTGTTAAGCAAATTGTTGTCAGGTGAGTCATCCGGATACTGTAACGCAGTGGCATAAGAAGTAGTTGACTCTTCGAGCGGTTCGACCTGCACATTCTCCGCCTCAGTAGTCCACGGTTGACTCAACTCTGAAAGAAACAAAGGACCTCTCCACCAAAGATCGAATGTGGATAACAACTCAGGACTTAAGCCTCGCGAAACCACGTCAGCAGGGTTGTCCTTTGATCTGACATGGTGCCAGTGAGCCTGAGGGAGCAACTCTTAAATTTGCGAACACCCATTCGCAACAAACGTTTGCCAACGATTTGGCCGAGCCCTAATCCAATACAACACATCCTTCGAGTCTGACCATAAATGAGTCGATGTTATTTGAAGAGGCATGATTTTTAAGAAGTGATCAGTGAGTTTTGCTAGTAATAACGCCGCGCAAAGCTCTAGGTGAGGTATACTAATTGTCTTGATTGGCGCTACCTTTGACTTGGCGCACTGCAATGACACATTAACCTGACCATTTCTGATCAATCTTAAGTAAATTACTGCCCCGGATGCCTTGGAAGAAGCATCTGCAAACCCGTGAAGCTCTATGATTAACCCCTGACTCGAATAACCTATCCACCTAGGTATCCTGATTTCTTCCAAATAAGTCAGCTCCTTATACCAATTACACCACTTTTCTGGATATTTCCCCGGAAGCACATCATTCCAATCACACTTTAGCAACCAAAGAGATTGCATGAATATTTTAGCCCAAATTACTACAGGAGCTAACTATCCTAGAGGGTCAAAGATTTTTGCCGTGAGTGACAAAACCGATCTCTTGGTCCAATTCTGACTGTCAAAGGCTTGAGGCTTGATCTTGGAATGAAAATAATATTCTCTTGGTGCCCAAGAAAGGCCCAGTATAGAGGTGCAATCATCAAAATCGAACGTCACCGAACCGTGAATCCTATGATCGACCGGAATATCTTCGATCAATTGAACATTATTGGCTGCCCATTTCCTTAACTCGAATCCGCCCACCTTGAGAATTCGTATCAGCTGAGTTTGTTTCTCTCGTGTTCCATCCAAAGTTCCCCCCCCCCCCCCCGACATAAAATCATCCATATAAGATTCATCTTCGATTATTTTAATAGCAAGGACGAAAAGGTGACCATAATCTTTCGCTAACTGTCTCAGCACTCTGATAGCTAGAAACGGTGAACATTTCAACCCATAAGTAACCGTTCTCAGTGAGTACAGCAAAACTTCTAAATTCGAATTTTTCTCCACAAAATCATTTGCAAACGTTGATCTCGAGGATCTACCAATATTTGCCTGTACATTTCCTCAATGTCTGCTACAAACACGAATTCATAACGCCGCAATTTTAGAATCAGATCAATCAACTCTGGAAGCAAATTCTCACCAGTGTAGAGAAGATCATTCAAAGACGTGCCGTGAATTTTGTTCGAACCATTAAAAACCATCCGCAACTTTTTAGAGCCTTGGAGAACTCCATGATGAGGAAGAACGTAGCCACGATTTTTATCCTCAACCGACGAGTTTGAGGCTTTTTCCATATGTGAAAGCTGTTCATACTCCAACATAAATTTTCTGTATTGAGTTTCAAAATCAAAATTTTTAGTAAATTTCCGTTTCATAGAATAGAGCGTTTGAAGGGCTGATTCATATGAATCACCGAGATTGAAATTCAAACTATCCATCAGTTCTTGTTTCACCGGTAATCGTACAACGTATTATCTACCACTTGGGTCTTGCCTATGGGTCTCTCAGAAATGTTCCTCGCATTTACGATCGTCTTCTGTTAACTTTTTACTGACAGTATGAATTTCTTCTTGCTTCCGAAATTTTTCAAGTATCGAGTCTAACATTGAATTATCGACCAAGTGGAAATAAGGAGCAGCAGATTCCGAGCTTTGACCGATGCTAGAGGATACAACCCAACCCAAAGCAGTATTTGTAGCAATAGGTTGATTCGATGGATCGATTTCAGCCTTTTTTACCCCATCAAGCACGATTTGAGCGTGAATATTGGCTCCGAGCAACATATCAATCGATCGCGTTTTGAGAAAGTGGGGATCAGCTAATTCCAAACCTTTGAGATGATCCCATTTTTCCATACCCAAAGAAATAGAAGCCTTATAGCCAGATACTTTAGGAATAATGAAGGCCGTCACATCACAACTAAAATCAGAAGAGAATCTGGGATGCACGATAAAATTGGTGGTACCTCGAGAAGCACAAGTATTGAGGTCAGCAACACCTTTGATTTGTACCTTCGATTTAGTCCTATCAATTCCTAATTTTTGGCAAGCATTCTCCGTGATAAAAGAAGACTGTGAACAATGATCAACCAAAGCCGTAAAAAAGTACTCAAACCCGTCTGATGAGATTACCTCGACGACTGCCATTGGCAAAAGCACGAAACTTGAGCTTTCCACCGAAGTTAGACAAGAGGTAGTAGTAGCGTGCGAATTTTCACCGTTTCCCGAACCTTTCCCATCCCCCGATGGGACAGAATCACCCTTTTTGTCATCACCCTGGGGTTTGACTGGCCTCTGGAATTCCGTATGAATGAAACTATGATGTTCCCCGTTACACTTGCGACAGAGTTTCGTCGACTTACAAGTTTTCACACTGTGATGGCCGAAACAGATGTAACATAACCGTTTTCCCGTTATGAAAGATCGTCGATCAGCTACACTTTTTGCTTTGAAAGAATTGCATTGGGAAAGATGATGACTGTCCAAGCAACTAGGGCACACTCTTTTTGGATGGTCGGAATCCATATCCGTGGCCATCGAGTGTGTCTTACCAGATCCCGAAGACTTAGCTGGTTGACTAGAAGCAGAGGGTTTTTGTATACTCTCCATTGATTCTAAAGTAGCAAGCTGATCTTTGAACAAGCTCTCCAACTGAGCTACAGATGGGGGAACATTCGTTTTGCCCAAATCCTTCTCCCACTCCTTTCTAGTATCAGAGTCGAATCTTGAAACGGTGAAAAATACGAATAAATCTTCACCACTCGTCTCAATAGGACGTCCGAATCCATTCAAGAAAATTTTCATTTTGAAGGCGCCCGAAAAAAGCTTCTTCATCTCTGCATGAGAATGCGTTTTCATTGACTTCAACGAGACGAAAGCGCCAAGGGACAAGTTGAAAAGCCTCCGCTTATTCTCATAATAGTCGCACAAGTCAGACCATGCCTTGTTATAGTTATCCCCGATTATCTCTATTCCTTCAATGAGATCCAAAGCTTCACCTGACAACTTCGTTCTCAAATGATAGAATTTGACCACAGGTTCTAAATCACGGCGATGCACTAATGATTTGAACAAATCCCGAAAATTAGCCCACTCATTGAACTTTCCAGAAAAGACTGGAAGGTCGATTTTTGCTAGAGAATAGGAATTTTCTCCATGAAATACATTTGGCACGATCGGAGCAGTAGTAGCATGAGCCTCCCTTTCGGCCCGTTCCTGATCCTCGGAGTTATTCAAAACCTCTTGAAAATCAGACTTATTTGCAAGGCCGAGCAGCACGCACATCAATGTGGGTCACTCACACGGACAACTCCATTAGTGCATGCCCAAATCGACATCAGCACTTCCATGAAATTTTCTAACTATCTTCATTGCACCAGAAGATGATACAAAAATATCAGTACAAATTCAATCCTGCTCGCACCAGAGTGTGCAAAATGAACTCAGATCAATGCCCAGAAATCTCTGAATTCGCATCGAAAATCATGAAATTTGGCAGAAACCAAAAACAGCTGAATGAATGGAAAACAATCAAAGAACAGCTTAGCCCAATAATCCCACGATGATCCCCTCGTTGCCCAAGAGCCCTCCTGAGCCCCCAGGTCGTTCTCGTCGTCTCCGAAGGGGTGCGACGACTCAACTTCGTGGTCGATTTTGAGGTTAGCGTGCGCTCCGGACTTGGTGTTAGGCTGCCCTGTTTTGCCAGCAGACCAATGCTCTAGAGCGAGCAATCGAGGAGGCATCCTCGTCCCCTGGCAGAATTGCAGCTCATCACCTGCTGCTGCTGACCTCGCAGAAGACGCCGCTGGAACCCCTTGGAGACTCTCGTCCTAACACCATCACCTCGTGGTCATGCAAATCCGCTCGCATCCACTTTAATTCCACTCACTGATCCCGATCCGGTTCGAAGGACCAAAATGTTCATCCCGGATAGTGGTGGTTGAAATAATTTCCACTCAGACACATTTGGTGAGTGAAAAAACAAGAAACTAATTTATTGCCTATAGCTACATGCTGTTATGAACGAGCCCTGAAGTTGCTGGGACGATGGTTCTGGTGAAGACGGAACGCTTGGTTCAGTTGTTGAATCTGGCGTGGCGCCGTTTATAACTCGAGGCCTACTCGATTCTGCACCTGCGCACGCTAATCGACGGGCCTGTTGTAAGGCGTAGAGCTCGTACACGGTTGCGGTTCGGCTGACTCCTGGGAATCGGAAATGGCAGCGCGGGCAACGCTTGGGTCCGCTGGAGTCAGACATCGTTCATCATCCGTCGGAGAAACGCCGTACACGGTCAGGTCGAGCACTCTTGTCGTGCGGCGAAGCGTAGGTACGAACTCGGGTATGTATTTTGGGACCTTCAGAGGAGGTTGATATTCCTCAGGGTAGACCTCAGTCACGGAACTAGCCCCTCCTGGTATTTTCGTCGGCCGTTCCGGCGAGGCCTGGGTCTCCTTCATACGCTTACAAACCTGGTACTTATAAATATTCGATGTCTGCTGCAGTTGCTGGAACTTCTGGATGGCTGGATCTCTGGACCGTCGCTATTGTTACTTGTGATGGGGCCAGGTTCGTTGAGTTGTTAAGTGCTCAAGCACAATGGAAGCAGTGGTGACAATCAATGTGGCTTTATTAACTGACTCTACACAAAACTGGCGTTATGAAAGACTCTTTACAGAACTGGCGTTATGAAATGCGTTATGAAATGCGTTATACAAAATGGGAGTACAGAATGACAGTGCAAGGCTCGTTATGTGGTTACTCGAGCGAGGTTATAGGTCTGGGTCTCAAGCCCCAAGTCTGCTGGCGGGCGTCTGTAGGCTCCTTATATAGACGAAATGACGTCATTAGCTGAGTGACGTGGTTACGCCCACGGAAGCCTCTGACTGGTTGCTGGTGGTGCGTGCGCATCCTCTCCTTGATGCGCCATCATGGATCTGGGCGTTGCCGACTACTGGAAGGGGGCGGGCTGTTGCCTAATTCGTGCGCGGCCATTATCGACCGAGCGCGTCGTGGATCTGCGCGCTGGAGGGGAGACTCTCTCTCGTCTGGGCAGCGTCTCTGATTGGTTGTCGGTTGCGTCATCTAATAAGGCCTCCCCTCGGTATGCAGCGGCGCCGGGCTTGTTGTTGCTAGGTGGTGGCGTCGGCGTTGCCAAGCGTATGCGACATTGCCGAGTCTCATGGCCGTATGCGGTAATGAGGTCATGGCTGGACGGCGAGTGTTGTTTGTCGACCGCCCCGTTTGGCTGTTGCGATGCTGCATCTCATGTCCTCTTAGCGTTGCTTGGCTTATGCACGTAGCTGTAGCTGGTCTTTGCTTTGGCTTGAGGCTTGTCCGATGTCCATTGCCGACGCCTTCCATGCCGTGTATCCGCAGGGAGTTCTGGAATCATGAGTCCCGGTTGGGACTCGTAAATCATGTTAACAACGTGTTCTCAGACCAACGTGACCGTTGGCTTATGGTTAATCCATCATTTAATTCCAATATCTTTATTTAGTCGAGAGTTACCCTTCAGCACAAGACACAAACCTGCGTGGATGCGGATCGTCACTTTATATCTTTGACTACGCGTGGGGACTCTCCGGCACGAAGCATAATCTCGTGTGAATGCGGAATGGTAGTTTACGTCTTTGACTACACGTAGGAGTCGCTCTTTGGCACAAGGTACGGTCTTTGGTGAATGCGGAACGATAGTTTGTGCCTTGGACTACATGTAAATAGACCGTTTTCCTCTCATTTTGTAGTACGAGTCGAGATTCTCCGAGTTGTAGGTTCACGGTTATCTGGGATCGAAGGTTTCATACCTTAACAGTCCCCCCCTTATAAAAAATTCGAGTCCATGACTCGAACTTTTTCAGAGAATGAAATTCGATGAGATGTACTCAATCGCCAGAATCAAGTGTCTGAGGCTTCTCTATGAGAGTGGATCTTGAATTTTGTCACGGTCAGAATCAGTAAAAATTAGAATCTTGAGTATGGTTCAACGTTTTTTATAAATGTGTGTAAAAAAATTTTCAGAGTGAGAAGATGGCATGTAGTATTAGTGATCCCGCTGGAGGTATGGCGGTACGTACGGCGGTCCGTGTAAGCCTCGTTGAAATAGAAGGAAGAAAGGCGCTAAGATGGGTAAGAGAAAAGAGTGTGATCCTTGGGGTCGTTGGGGTCGGCGATATTGCCATATCAGTCCCCCCCCCCCCCCTTATACAAAATTCAAGTCCATGACTCGAACTTTTTCCAGACCTGAGAAAAATGAAAAGCGATCCAAACACCTGTCGTCGTTCTGTTACCAATTCGTTATTTTGGCTTATTCGAGTTTGATTCCATTTTCCTAGAACAATGAAAACGCGTTCTCCATCGATGTATGGCTATATTCCTGACCAACATGTTCCAATTGTTCATTGTTCATTAGAATCTTGATAGTCCCCCCCTTATAAGTGTTTCACCAATATAACATCCATGTAAGCCAGGCTTTTATGTTTATTCAACTAAGTATTCGAAGAAGATGTATTTCTCCCCTCACAGGTTTCCAATTCATACGTTTGTTATCCACGGATATGTCCAAAATAGCTCGAAACCTTAGTCGCAATGCGGACCTTATTCGTGTCTTACAGTTCACACCTTATGTATTCGCGAACCCTCTAACGCAGAGACACCCCAAAGTTTTATGACTCTCTTTCCATATGCTTATCCTTGCTCCGATCAGGTAGTAGTGTGCCTGCGTGAGTCATTCACGACTCTTGTATGATGACGATGATGCGGGTTGTGCCCGATATTTCTCGGCGTCTATGGGGCTTTTGAGTCTCAATTTGGGTCGATCTTATTGGATAAACTTGTACAAATATCCTATTTACCGTTCAGGTAAGACGCTACATTTTACTCTACTAATCCTTACTCATTGTTGATGCTACATGGAAGGAAAAACCCCCCTTTTTTCCAGTTTCATCAGACTTGAATGGATCTTTGCAAGTGAGGAGGTGTTATTGGAACTTTTCCAAGAGAGAGTTATCTGTAGTCAGATGCATTCAGAAAGGGACCAACTAGGATGGATCAGAATTTCTTCAGAGATGTGGTAACTGAAGTGATCCATGAATCACTCTATGGTATTTTCTTTTATGGGACAAGTGTTATTATGAGTGAGAGGGGTATTTGAATCGAATTGAGTATGTTATCCGGGGATCAATCATTAAAATCTGTTGGAACATGATTAGTATAATTATATCACATTACTAGTATATAATCTCATTGAGCCTATCAGAAATGAAGACTATTCATACCATCTCGTTTCTTTTCATGAGTTCTAATAGCATAATAGAGATTTGGATGTTTCTCAAATAAAGTTAAATTCATCCCTGAGTTGAATCCTTTCATTTTAGAGTTAGTCCCTTAATGGTTGGTCCCTTAAAGGTCATTAGGAAGTGTATAATAGTATTCCTAAATTTGAAATTGAGTGATAGTGTATCTTGACTCTGATACTCTAATAGTCTCAGAAGGCAGTCGCGTCGAAATCTCGGGGATTGAATCCATTAGGACATTGCACGTTGAAATTGACACGGGATATTGGTATTATTATCGATTGTATATCTATAATAGTATATTTCGCACCGAGTTCATGAGGTTGTAGCTCGCTTTTGAGCGATCGGTTTTCGACCCGAGCCGGAGGCGAGGGTTGAAATGATCGCTCGGAAGCGGGGAACCTCGTGTGCGAGGCGCGAAAGTTATTTTTCGCAATTTTGTAGGCACTCAAACATCGGAAAATTGCGAAAAATAGAATTTTGTCTTTTTGGGCCTGATGCATACGGTAGTTGCGTGGCGCATGCGCAACACGCCAGAAAGGTGGGTCCCCATCATCTTTGCACAGACGGTGCAGAACATATTGTCTCGCGACTTCACTCGTTATCTCAACCAGCATTCAGCTAATCTTTCCTTATGTAATCCGAAATTGGTCTGGCAATGTTTCGCGGACCCATATTTTATTCGACGGCTGAAATTCAAAGGTGAATGAAATACGGGGGAGGGGGTCAAAACGATTGCATAGCTTCTTACAAGTCAACTTGTTACTTCCGACGGGCTTTACTTAGGCTGAGGTTAGGGATAATCAACGTCCGTGCGTAATTTGATTAAGTTTGTGACGGTCAGAATCCTCTCCAATGCTATAAAAATGGGAAGGGTTACGCGACTTCCAATGATCGGCTATCATCTTCAAAAGCGATTCGGGAGGTTTTGAGGCTTGAAAGGCCAAGGTAAAATTCCTTGCTGATTAAATTATTCACTAGGAAAATGGCTCGAGAATCAAGTTATGACCTTATGATCCTATGTTAGATATCTGTTCCTTATTGGGCTTGACTATTTTACGCGATTTTTAAAATTTCTGTGAGGCGAAAATCGATTATTGAGAGTGGGAGGTGAATGAAGCTCCACCTTACGCTCCATTCCGTAGGTCGCTACCTTTTCGTCAATTCATCTCCGGGATAAGCCATCGTTCAGGCAAAGATAGTTTGTCCAGAGCGATTCGGCTTCATTCGGCCTCCCGGCGGCCCAGCTCTCAAAAATCAATTTTCTTTATTTCCAAAAATAACATATATATAATTACAGAAATTAACAACCTTAACTATTGACCTTACGGAAGCTTCACAATTTGAATTAATATTTTTGTTCCGAGGTTGTAAATCTATAGAAGAAATCAGACGTCTAGGTGAATGAATTTACACGAATCTGGTAGTTGAATAATAACCGTCTGAGACGATTTGAAAACAAAAAAAAATACACGTACGTAACGGACTATATGACGGATTGTAGAAACCCCGCGATTATTTTGAAATACGGTATGTCACACGATACATAGATATATATGGTGGTCGGAAATCGGAAGCCTACTCAAATCGGGCACCCACGCGTATCCGTTTCTTGGGTGTGATTCGGAATAATACTGTTGAGGTACGGATGTCGTTCTCTGATCGTTGGTTGGCGATTCAGAGGCTTTTTTGTGATACAATCGTTAACCTAACCTTAAGAATATTCTATATGTACAAAATTGTAATGCAACTAAATACATGCTTCCCCAAAAATACTTATACGATTTCCTATACACAGTGGATTTCTATCTGATAGTGAACATACTTGGTAAGTATACTCGTTTTCATACTCGATATTCCACGGAATTAGGTTATGACTCTTATATATATATTGGCCCAACCCGGTAGTCTGGTATTCGGGCACTGATTTTCCATAGCCCTCCGGACAAATTGGTATCAGAACGACGTCGGGATATTGATAGAGGTCATGAACTCGACATGTATTCGTAATGTAAGAAGGTTATGGTAGAAGACAACTAAATTCAACCTTAGACGTTGTGATGCCGAGTAATTTTGTAGTAGCAAAAAGATCAATTTTCCCCTTGGACTTCCTAAAGCCTCATGCACCCATCACTGGCAACATTAACACACTGGCAAACGGCCATTCTACGAGGTAGGCGGTTTGAGAAAGGGGGGTTGTATATTCCTGGAAGCGTCAATCAGGTGTAAAAGAAGCTTTCTGTCAATAAATGTCACAAGTCGAGGTCGTTGAAATTCAACATTTCGAATTTGCATCATTTTGATATATGTTCTTGGAAGGTTCAGATTCTTAGATACGAACCAGATAACATGTCGTGGTTGGCTTACGTCATCGATGTTATTTTCGTGTGAATTCCTCGTAATCATCAACATCAAATTCGCAGTTAGCATTCGGCAACCAGAGAGGGCGATTGGACCAGTTTTTTAGATTTGTGAGTTCATCTCAAGTGTCAGAGGACCGACTAAGCAATCGTGAGGCTCAGTTTTGTAGAGCCAGGTCTGTTCGGTTGTATTCTTATGCATATTCATATTCATCATTTCGGTGTTCATTGCCATTCTCTGGCAATTCTTTCTGATTCTTTCTGTTTCTTTCTGTTTCTTTCTGTTTCTTTCTGTTTCTTTCTGTTTCTTTCTTAGGTTTACTCGCCCCCAGGATAAATCAAAACCACCCGAAGTGGCCGGGGATCCCCTACTCTCTGTTCGGTGACGGTCACTAACCATCCCGGTCCGCGGGCCACACGTCTCGGTGGTGGACCGAGAGGCCGTGGACCATCCAAGTCCCTGGGGGCACCCTCCCTCGGGCCCGCGGCCACACGTCTCGGTGGTTGCCCAAGGTGGGTTTCGGGGCGACGGTCACGTACCTCCAAGCCCGTATCCACACGGTTCGGTGGGGACTCGAAAGGTCGCGGGCCGTTCGGGGTACAGTTCGTCGTACCTTTGTGGCGACGGTCACGTATCTCCAAGCCCGTATCCTCACGATTCGGTGGGGACTCGAAAGATCGCGGGCCGTTCGTGATACAGTGCGTCGTATCGTTTTGGTTCGAGATACAGTGCGTCGTATCGGTTTGGTTTGAGATACAGTGCGTCGTATCGGTTTGGTTGATTGCTTCGTTTCGGTCCTCTGGTTTGTTCTTGTTTGTGTTGTGTGATGATAGAATAGAAGCAGTAGAATAGATAAAAGTCGCACGTGCATTTTGAAGCTATTAGTTGTAAGGGAAAAGGAAGCAAGAGAGTGTAGGTTGTGTTTGTGGGTCTTCATCGCTTCTCAGATAGCTACAATTTCGGTTCAAAGTGAGATTCCTTCCTCATGTCGTTATCAAATAGTTGTTATTCATCATAATCAAGAAATTCCTTCCATAAACACGTGTGAGACACATCATGAAATTGAAATCATATGTAAACTTCTAATTATCGTTTCTATAAACTGGGTCGAATTTTCATCAATGACCTCGGCTAATTTATATTCGCTTCAGCGGATTCGTCAACTTGGTGAGTTGAAATTGGGTTTACTCTAGCGACGGCAACTTTTCGTGTTTGCACCTTACAATTTTCAAATGAATGACCCCTCTTGTGACAGTACTGACAATAAGCTTCAGGGTCGCGTCTCGATGTGCGTAGGGGTATGGCTTCTCGACAATTCCTAGCATAATGTCCGAACATTTCACACCTGAAACATTTGATCCTGCTCATGTCCTTAAAAATACCTGGTCGCGGTAAATCAAACGGTTCTCCTTTCGGTTGTATAAATTTTCCAGTGAATTTTCGGGCGTAGGGTCTAGGGAGCCGGCAATTATATGGGTTCTGCGCGACAAAATCGGTTCCCTGATCGGAATCCATTGTCTTCAGACGTTGTAAGTCATTAATAGTGTTCTGCAAGGTAGCGCGAAAATTCCTAGCCGGAGTTCGACAGTTACACAACAGAACCCTCCGCCGCATGTCATGAACAGCTTCTACTGCTAGGCTCACGAGGAATGGAATCCTGTCTAATTGATCAGTTTCTGGGTCTCCCATGAGGCTATTGAGATCTGGGGCTTCCGTAAATCGAGCCATGTTGTCGAAATTCTCAAAGGCCAACCAAAACAATTCCTAATCAGGTTACTATACTGTTCATAAATATTATTCAAAAGATCTGCCCATTGCTTCTTATCAAATAAGACCACAGCACTCTCTTATTTCTAATCGAGCCACTTTACAATCGTTCAGATGTTATCTGTCGTGATTGCAATGGTGTGTCAATTCTAACTACCTTTAAACTATGCAAACTACTTATCGGACCACCTTACAGTCATTTGGGTATTAGCCATCGTGATCGGAATTACGTCACTCCTAGGTTCTTATTCTAAGTTCAAACTGTTTATCGGACCACCTCACAGTCATTTGGGTATTAGCCATCGTGATCGGAATTACGTCACTCCTAGGTTCTTATTCTAAGTTCAAACTACTTATCGGACCACCTCACAGTCATTTGGGTATTAGCCATCGTGATCGGAATTACGTCACTCCTGAGTTCTTATTCTAAATTCAAAGACTTGTTCGGCCGTTGGTTAGAATATCTATCCAGTTCAAGCGCGATAACAGTCAGTGAATGGCCTTATTTTGAGAGAAAGAAGCAGAGGGGCGTCAGTTGATGGTCGCGAAAGATCTGTCAACTGACGAAAGCGTTGGTTGTTAGTCTTAACTAGGTGAGCAGTGGTCCGCCATTCATCGAGCGATCTGAACGTGCCCTCCTGGTCGGGTTGCTATCTTTTCATTGTTAGTTATCACAACCACTCGTTGCAGTCACACGTTTCGACCCACAATTTCACGCACAGGTTATTATAATACAATCAATTCACAAGCTTGACCAAATTATTCTATCTTAATTTAAGTGAGCAAGGGTCCGCCATTCATCGAGCAAGCCCTCCTGGTCGGAATTGCTATCTTTTCTTAGAGTAACAGAGAGGAGCGAGGAGCGTCGGTTGATGATCGCGAGCAATCTGTCACCCGACGAAAGCAGGAAGTATCAATCTAATTATCACTACCACAATCACTCAAACCAATCATTGGGGTCGAAAAACACTCGTTCTAAGAGCAATAGACAGATTAATTATCGAGACTAGAATGTACTCATCGAGGACGATCAAACGTCGATCCTTATTTTATACACGTGAAATTATGCCGAGCCTACAGATCTCAAGCCCCTAGGATTCACCAAGCTGGGTTGGAGTCTAAAATCAAGACTTCTAGGGTTCAAGTTCACGTTTCTGTTGTGAGAGTCTACCCGCACGATAATCAAGTCGTCAACCAGTATATCTAGCATACGTTGTACGTCTGCGGCAACATTACGATCGGGTCTTGATCTAGAGGTTCGATTGTGATTTATATCGTCACGAAGTGAAACTGAATGAGAAATCGTTCTCATAAATTCACTGGGTAAAGCAATCACCAGTCCGAGAGGCCTATTCATCAGGATCGAGGGAATCAGTGACTATCAGTGTGTACTCTCGTCGAAAGTAAATCTAAATAGGGACTTGAGAAAGATATCTGTCTAGCGAATATTGTCAGGACTAGTGCGTCTAAGTCAGAACTATGACTGCTATAAAATCTAAACTAGGGCTTAAGAAAGATAACTATTTGGCAGCTATTGCCAAAATTCTTTGGGTGAGACAGTCACCAATCCTAAAATTCTATCCGCTTAAATAAGACAAATCGGTAATAATAATACGTAACTTATACTCAAGATTCAGAAGCTCAGCAACTTGGAGATTGGACAACTCGTAGATCCAGCTACTCAGGAACTCAATCCTTCAGCGGGTTGGAGAGAATGGTTTCTCGTCGGATTCCAAATAACGGAGTACGATCAATGTTCCTCGTTCGATGTAGGTCTTCTGATCGTATACGGTATCTGGATCGTCCTCCAAGAAAATCGCGCTGATGGTTTTTGTCCTTGCGGTAATCCGAGTGAGGCGCACCGGGTCCTGTGTGATGTAGCAGAATGGTTCTCTTGCGGTGATACACTTGGCGTATATGATTTCTCTCAGTGCTCGTCCCTTGAGTATGGCGACAATAACTAAATTGAATCCTCCTCCAACTGGTTGTATGATAGTCCTGTCAAATTTTCCAATGTCTGCACGGGTCTCGATGTCGTGAATTGTCCAACGATAGCTCGGGTGGATGCATGGCACAAGGTGTAGATTTCTTCTTGGGAGTAGAGCCAGAGTTGATGGGTCCACTAGTCTTCGATATTCAATCCTCAATGTTCAATGTTCAGATGTCACCGTTCAATTGTCAATGTTCAAATTGTCACTCCACTCTTGCCATGTAAAATCACTGCTTCCACAACCGGGATACCACCGCTGTCACCAAAAACTGTTATGAACGAGCCCTGAAGTTGCTGGGACGATGGTTCTGGCGAAGACGGAACGCTTGGTTCAGTTGTTGAATCTGGCGTGGCGCCGTTCATAACTCGAGGCCTACTCGATTCTGCGCCTGCGCGTGCTAATCGACGGGCCTGTTGTAAGGCGTAGAGCTCGTACACGGTTGCGGTTCGGCTGACTCCTGGGAATCGGAAATGGCAGCGCGGGCAACGCTTGGGTCCGCTGGAGTCAGACATCGTTCATCATCCGTCGGAGAAACGCCGTACACGGTCAGGTCGAGCACTCTTGTCGTGCGGCGAAGCGTAGGTACGAACTCGGGTATGTATTTTGGGACCTTCAGAGGAGGTTGATATTCCTCAGGGTAGACCTCAGTCACGGAACTAGCCCCTCCTGGTATTTTCGTCGGCCGTTCCGGCGAGGCCTGGGTCTCCTTCATACGCTTACAAACCTGGTACTTATAAATATTCGATGTCTGCTGCAGTTGCTGGAACTTCTGGATGGCTGGATCTCTGGACCGTCGCTATTGTTACTTGTGATGGGGCCAGGTTCGTTGAGTTGTTAAGTGCTGGAGCACAATGGAAGCAGTGGTGACAATCAATGTGGCTTTATTAACTGACTCTACACAAAACTGGCGTTATGAAAGACTCTTTACAGAACTGGCGTTATGAAATGCGTTATGAAATGCGTTATACAAGATGGGAGTACAGAATGACAGTGCAAGGCTCATTATGTGGTTACTCGAGCGAGGCTGAGGTTATAGGTCTGGGTCTCAAGCCCCAAGTCTGCTGGCGGGCGTCTGTAGGCTCCTTATATAGACGAAATGACGTCATTAGCTGAGTGGCGTGGTTACGCCCACGGAGGCCTCTGACTGGTTGCTGGTGGTGCGTGCGCATCCTCTCCTTGATGCGCCATCATGGATCTGGGCGGTGCCGACTACTGAAAGGGGGCGGGCTGTTGCCTAATTCGTGCGCGGCCATTATCGATCGAGCGCGTCGTGGATCTGCGCGCTGGAGGGGAGACTCTCTCTCGTCTGGGCAGCGTCTCTGATTGGTTGTCGGTTGCGTCATCTAATAAGGCCTCCCCTCGGTATGCAGCGGCGCCGGGCTTGCTGTTGCTAGGTGGTGGCGTCGGCGTTCCCAAGCGTATGCGACGTTGCCGAGTCTCATGGCCGTATGCGGTGATGAGGTCATGGCTGTACGGCGAGTGTTGTTTGTCGACCGCCCCCTTTGGCTGTTGCGATGCTGCATCTCATGTCCTCTTAGCGTTGCTTGGCTTATGCACGTAGCTGTAGCTGGTCTTTGCTTTGGCTTGAGGCTTGTCCGATGTCCGTTGCCGACGGCTTCCATGCCGTGTATCCGCAGGGAGTTCTGGAATCATGAGTCCCGGTTGGGACTCGTAAATCATGTCAACAACGTTTTCTCAGACCAACGTGACCGTTGGCTTATGGTTAATCCATCATTTAATTCCAATATCTTCATCTAGTCGAGAGCCACCCTTCAGCACAAGACACAACCCTGCGTGGATGCGGATCGTCACTTTATATCTTTGACTACGCGTGGGGACTCTCCGGCACGAAGCATAAACTCGTGTGAATGCGGAATGGTAGTTTACGTCTTTGACTACACGTAGGAGTCGCTCTTTGGCACAAGGTACGGTCTTGCGTGAATGCGGAACGATGGTTTGTGCCTTGGACTACATGTAAATAGACCGTTTTCCTCTCATTTTGTAGTACGAGTCGAGATTCTCCGAGTTGTAGGTTCACGGTTATCTGGGATCGAAGGTTTCATACCTTAACAATGCTAATTGGTGAGGTGGTGCGGACGAGCGATGGACGAGAACTGGCGAGAGACGCGGAAGGCGACGAACGCGACGTCGAGAAGCTTGAGCGCGAGCGCAAAATGGCGGTAGCGCGCCAAAATTCAAATAGTATAAGATAGATAGATATGAATCTGAACACAGAGAGCGAACTCATTGCGGTCAATCATGATCCCTCATGTGAACAAATATATCATCCCCGTATATACTCCTACGTATAAGAATATGTACTCCTAGTTCTAAGGATATGTATTGTTAATGCGACGGGGACATCGCAAAAATAAGTGGGGGAGGATGTTACGTTACATATTTTCCAATGAGACATAGTCAATATATTTTTCTTCCTTTTGTTCCCTTCTTATTCCGGCGCACCTTTTTTTCAAAGCATGCGAACTCAGCCGAGGTTAAGATCGATCTAGAGACGATTTGTCTAAATTTAACGATCTCGGTAGATTCCTCGATGTGATAGCGTGCTTAGTTCCTCGAGACTCTGTACGCCCAGGCAACGTTTCAAAAGCAATAAAAGTAAACAGAGTCTCAACCAGAACTCCTATGATCATCGCACGTAACAGTTTTGCCACGATTTCTCAATTTTTAAATATTGGAGATGCACGTATCATCCTGTCCCACGACTCACTTTATTTTCTAAGAGTTTGAGACGTGAGACAGAGAGACATGGTGGGGAATTTCTTTGTGCCACCAATATTGTAATTCGTAAAAACTACTCGTTGGTAGCACTTAAAAATAGGGGATCCTTACCAGAGTGGCCAGTTAGCATTTCAGGCTGCTGCCCAGAAGTCAGTCTTCGGCAAGACGCCGAACAGTTTGAATTAAGGCAAAAGTGCCCCCTAGGCTAGAATCCAAATATTCCTAGTTCCGAAGATTAGACTCCGATCAGATAATTTCGCAGTCACCAATTTTTACAATCAAGGATTAGACTCCAATTAGATAATTCTGCAGTCACAAATGTCTAAAATCAAGGATTAGAATCCAATCAGATAATTTTGCAGTCACCAATTTTTACAATCAAGGATTAGACTCCAATCAGATGATTTTGCAGTTACCAATTTTTCATACAATAAAGGACTAGACTCCGATCAGGTATTGTGAATTCTACTATTTAATGGGGATACACACACACACACTCTCTCTCTCTCTCGCGTCCGGATTCAGTACGTCCCCGTCGAGTAGACATTATCGTAGTTGTCAGCGAATTTTAATTTTCCAAAATAAAGCTTCGGTACTTAATCGGAAGCATCATTGTAATACTTAAACGATTATCATCCTAGCCCAGGAAAGCTCCAGCCCCAATCCGAGCTAAGTTTTCACAATCAGTTTTTGTGTCTCATCGACGTCCTCCGTCCCCGATCCGAAGATATCGGTGCGGAACTCCTGTATGGGAGTTCTTCTAAGAAGATTGACGCACTTTTTTCTTCCCCACTAGTCTTCCACTGCGGGTCTCTGTTCTCTTTGGGATCAATTTTTCTTCCCCCAAAAATAACAGTGGTAGCACTCTGCTAATACAATCTTAACAAGGCTATGTGATATTTCCTGGATACTGGGATCAGACAGACTCCAGCTTTGGTTCAGTGAACTCAGAAACATTAGGTGAATGTGAAACGAAGTATGGTTCAATCATCAACTCCGCGTGCTCTCGAGGATAACTGATATTCGACGATTACTTCAGAATCTCCTCGTGCTCGGATTTAACTGATAACAAATTCGTTTCCGACGACTCCAAAAATGTAATGGTAGTAAGGTTTGAGAGTTAGGTCGGGACTATTCTTTTTGTTGGGTCGTGATATAGTAAAGGCACCTGGCGTATGACAGTCTGTTTGGGAATGATGATTAATTGATAGAATGGGAATATCATCCAGCCAGCGTGACCACATCTTTGGAATTCTTTATGATCTTGGCTCTGATTTGGTTTTGGAATCGTGAGAGTAGGATTGAGTGAACTTGAGATATTCAAACCTCTAGGAGGAAGAATTCGGCTTACTGGCCGTGCGGCGGAGCTGCAGAGTGGGTTACGTGAGTACTTTATCATTATTTGTGCATGACTGTCACCAAGAAAGAGTCAATGGGAGGCATCTATGATCCAGATGCCTCTTCCGAATGATAGAGTCAAAATTACCCAGTTCAGGAGATATGCCCATAAGGGTGTCTGTCGAGTCGGCAATCTTGATTACGACGATGATTCTAGGTTGTGAACCCTGTAAGAGTGATTTAGGTGAGCGGGATCTTATTCATCGTTCAACTGTGCTTATCAATGCTGGCTCTGAAGATTCAAGATCATCAGGAGCTCCACTTTGATCCATGATCCGTTAGGTCTGTAAATGATCTAGTGAATCATGACTCGAATAGTGATGATTTGAGCACATCTTTGTTCATCAACAATACCTTCGGCTCTTTGAATATCACTTTCGCTCGTTTCCAAGCCGTCAACTATTGACTCGATGATGAGCTCCCATACAATTAGATATGATCGCAAGATACATGAATATCCCATCTCACAGCATGCCCCTCGTTCTTCGAATGATTCGTGGCAAAGATTATATATAGGTCCTATTTCCATCCGGAAGAATCCCAGAATTCCTTAATATCACGCATCGATATCCGATTTCAGTTTTTATCGTCTCTGAGACGGACTCCTATCGCTTCCAGGACACCCTGGTACTGGAATTAGCATGGAAAAGGAAACGCAATCGTGTTCAATGCCTCAGATCACGTAATAGAGACATCTTTGGATCCACGGCGAGCTAGGAAACTGATCTTACAATCCTCGGTCATTCCGTTATGAATTGGTGGTAGGATCCCGAATCATCTGGTCGAATTCCCAGCCACCTCATTGGATCTACCTAGTGGGGGATTTCATAAATTCATCAGCGTTATCCGATATGGAGAATTCCCTCCTTCCATTCTATGGATGGGTTCTAACTCGTCTTCATGCTTTCCAGGCAATCCTATTTTGCATTGAAACATACTTCGATATTGCAACCGATGATCGACCAGTCATTCTCCAATCTCTCTATCAATTACATAATTGTATGAGTGATAGACACATTTTGTCGTGGAGTTTCTTCCTGGAACGGTTTAGAATGCTGTCCATCAAGCCGCAAATCTTCATGGAAACAGGAGGATGCTCGACAAATCCTGAAGGTCAGTGTTTGCGTGATAATCGATCGAACTTTCCGGGACAATAGTCTGTCCTTCTCCAATCAGGGAAGTGGGTATCTTTCCTCAATTTATCCCGATTCTTGATGATCCGTCATCACGAATATCAAATTCAACGTGTTAACCACAGAATCACACTTGTCATCACATGAGCTGTATCTTCAATAAGCATATGTCTCTAAACTAGGAATAGGAATGGGAACCGAAAAGTAGAGTTCTGAGAAATTTCCATTCTGTTTTCTCCTCTCCCTGAGAGTTCCATATTGAGCATCCAGTCATCCCCCCCCCCGGAACCCCTCCCCCCTTCGGGAAGGTTGAGAGTTGAGAGTTTTTACAAAGCTCGATTTAACATGAATATTGTTCCTGATTAGATAGCAATTGTCGAGGCCTATCCGTAGTCAATATAGAGGATATTTGTGAATCAAACTCCAAATGGAGTGGGAATGGTGTGTGAGTGCTTGATGCTCATGTTCTCGTTCTAGTGAATTTTGTATGGGTGTGTGCTCACGATTTTTTCAATCTTGAGATGAATCTTGCCGATTTTGGGTATGTTGGACTCTTTATCAAGATTATTGATCGTTCAGTCAAGCAGCTTGTGCATTTGAATCATTCGTGTCGACCATTCAGACGTAATCCTTGCAACTATTCGATCTATATACTAGGTCGCAATCGTGTGTGACCACCATATCATGAGTTTCCCGATAATAGCAGCGTATCACTTATGCAGCTCCTATATTTTCTCGATAGTCAAAGTGAGCCACTGTTCCTTCCAAATTCATTATGAATTCCAATAAGAATGTGCCCACATATGATGCATATGCAATGCACACATGGACATATGAAGCTCGTCACGTTTATGGCAATACCAGACCAAACGCGTTGAGTGTTACTTCTGGACAGCTCGTAATGGAAGAAAGACTCGTACTGGTCCATATCAGAAATCCTCTGATGTCAGCACTCGAATCTGCACTCAAGTCTGGTGAGCTACACATCTCCAAGTGTGCAATATATATGAGTCATTTCGGAGCATTTCAGCCAGAGCCATCACCAGGGGGTTGTGGAGAAAATCCCAAAAAATTTTTTTGGATTTGTTACATCGGAAGCACTTTGATTTATAAATATTTTGACGCTGATTTAGAAATTTTTGAGTCTGGGAGTGACCCCAAGGACTCCGGAAACTCTTGTATCCGAAAAGTTGGACGTTGAGATGCTACAAAAAAATGTCATCGCGAAAAGAAAAAGAACCCTAGCTTGCGGCGAATTTTCCAACACTTTTGAACCTGAAAAACTCCTCAATGATTGGTTCTGGGAAAATAACTCAGACAAAACTCCCGAGTATTTTTCCTCCCACAATCGTTAGGAGGTACGTGATCTCGGGGATTATTTTCACATGAATCACGCTTCACTCGCGACGTGGAACTAAAGTTCTTGAGATTTGGGTATTCACAACACTTGGAAAAATGATTTTGATTCGCGCGGGAATTGATTAGGATGGAATAATTACTCACTCTTGGTTGGCAGATAAAGATCGGTGGAGATGGTTTATTTTGTAAATCTGTCCCTGGGCCCACTCGTGACAAACTGCGGAGTTGAGATTGGAAGGTAGCGACCCCAGGCTCCTTCCCGAGATGTTGTGTCAGGAAAACAGCGGAATTTGGCTACGAGGAAATTCGCGGTCGAGACAACGGAAGAAAATTCTAAGTTCAATAATTGAAACCGTGAGAGAACTATTCTTGAACTGGTCAGGTCGGCACCCAGGAGCAGAGTGAACAGCGGAGTCCCGCGCGGAGACCCGATGATTTTGGGGCGGGAACTGCAATTCCCGGAGAGGGAAAGCTCAACAAAAGGGCTAAATGGCGGGGTAGAATCTTGTCCTGTAATTGGTGTTCATAGTCCTTTGTTAGCCCGGGCCTTAACGCCCAAATGGAGTTGACATCAATAGAAAGGGCGTGGGCCCTATTCATGAGTTTAGAAGGAGGGTTGAGTCTCATAGTTTGGGGGCGGCAACATCTTGGAGTGGGGCCTGGTGGGACGGACAATTTGGTCCCAGCAAGTGGTGCCTATTGCGCTAAAAGTTGGTACTATGAGTATTTTAGGTCCTGGTAAGTGGCGCTCATTGCGCTGAATATCATTACTAGGAATATTGTATGTCCCGACGAGTGGCGCCCTACAGTGCTAAAAATATTTACTG
This sequence comes from Eretmocerus hayati, assembly GCA_029851415.1. Taxonomy (NCBI): domain Eukaryota; kingdom Metazoa; phylum Arthropoda; class Insecta; order Hymenoptera; family Aphelinidae; genus Eretmocerus; species Eretmocerus hayati. The sequence goes on from CM056744.1 coordinate 50,990,000, forward strand.
AACCAGACATTTTCTGGCTAATATGTTTCCTAACTACTTGTATTATTTCCTTAATAACCTCAATTACACTTGTCTTGAATATTTCCACTTAATTATTCCAAGGTCATCTTGATATACATATAAAAGTTTCAAAAATCATCTCTTTTTTAGCCAAAACCCACACGCAATTTGATGAATGAATAATTATAAAATAATGACACGCACATAGAATTAACCGGAAGTATAATGGTCGAAAATAGTTACAAAAAAAATGTTTCCAAGCGTTTTTGACCAAAAGATATTATGCGTCGAATATTTTTCATGAGTGCTCGCCAAACCTTGCAACTCTATTCAGTTTTTGGAGTAAAATCCGGGTACGTGAGAGTGCTAATTTCTTAATGCGAATGATGAATATTGTGAGTGGGTTTCCCTGAATGTTGATCTGAAGTTAACTAATGATATTTTCACACACACATACACACATGGTTTCATGAATATTTTTCTCGATAATCCAATAATTTTTAGAGCGGACCTGGCGGGATCGTGGGAGTACAAAGCGACAGCTGTTTTTCTGAAGTAGGTAATAAAATGCAATAGAGTGGCATTTCCTCAGTCCGAGGGCGAGTTTGAACCTTTGTACTCGCACATTCCCGGAACAATCGAAGGCTCTGATTTTTGGAGCTCACAATACTCTTGTGGACTCATTTGATCGTAAATTGAAGTTAGGAAATCATTCTGTCAGGGATACATCGCGCAGCTGATGATGAACGAAGGGTCGATTTCCTTGTCTCGAATTGAGATAATGGAATGAGGTCGCGAGTTTTCCGGATGCAGTGCTATAAACTATCCTTGGTTCTTACCGATCTGTCCAGTTTATCGCCGCAGCTGCTGGATGGACAATGATTTCGAGTCAAAAAATTCAAAGAGGAATGCATATTTCGTAGAATCGGTATGAGAATCGGGGTCATTGGAAAATTTTTATTACTCTTTCGCTTACTCGCGGTTCAATTGATGTTGGAATGGACATATTTCGGCTTTCTTTCTAAGCTGTCGATCGCATAACTGTGCATGTACGTGATAAACGGGGAGGTACTTTAACAATGAAAATTTAGGAGTTTGACTGAGGTCATAAATAAACAGTAAGTGGTAATCGTCTGCCTTTTGCATAAATTTTCGTGGATGTGGGACACTAACACTAGGTTTTCGTTCTCAATCTGGAAGAATGGGAGTACGTCAGTAGGAATTGCCTCTACAAAAAGCGAGGGTGGACAAAAGAAAATGCAACGACCGCAAGCGAGAATATTGTGGCAAGTATGCATCTGAGTACGCATGCTCTGATTTAGTCCACTTGGTGATGCAAATTTCATCAGCACATGCGCGGATGTGGAGCGCGCATGGGTCTCATTCAAATAGCGAGTGGGTGGTGACCTGGGGGTGGTGAGATTCCTTTCGCAGCCCGTTTCGAGCGAGTCGCGCAAGATCGAAGTATCAGGGGCGCAGGAATATCGAAAAGAGGCGAGTTAGGGACAGCGTCGTGGCGCAGCAGACAGAGTGAGCAACATCATTCTCGCTCTCTCTCTCTCTCTCTTTCTCTCTCTCTCTCTTTCTCTCTCTCTCTCTCTTTTTTTTTTTTTTTTTTTTTTTTTTTTTAAGGTGGTTAGAGGGCAAAATCTGCCTCAGGATCCCTCGGATCCGTCCCCAGACACCGGACTGGTTCAGCATACGCGGACTACGCATAGCCCACGCAGGCCATACCAGGCGGGACACGGGTTTAATATCCCTCTCCCCTCGATGTCCGATACCTAGGGCATCGGGCAATCAAGAAGGAGATCCACCTGCATCTACCATCTCATCCCGGAACCGCGTGAGCATTACTTCAGGATGAGCGGCATGTCTCGCGCTCGATTGCGAGCATTCCTCTTCTCCATCTTCTCTCTTCGGCCACTTGTCGGCATCTTCTGTCTTCATTCATCATTGTTCCCTCTCTTTCTTCTTTCTTCCCTCTTCTTTCTTCTTTCTTCCCTCTTCAGTGCATTAGATTTCTCCTGGAATCATTTGGGCCTCTTCTGTTTCAATCGGCAGAGTCACTGTGATTCGCCTGCTTCGAGGCGCCTTACTTCCCTCTCTTTCTCCTCTTTGCGGGTCATCACCAGCTTGATGTATCCGGTGAGTCTATCCCGTGTCTCCTGGTTGCGGAGCAAGTACGGGACGAGATTCTCAGGTGTTAGTTGAGCACCCAGCCATTCATCCAGCTCGGCGCGCTCTCTCCGGGTGTTGCTGCACTTGAACAGGGCATGTTCGGCGTCATCCCATTCGTCCCCGCATGACTGACATGCTGGGGTCGTCCTCTTCTTGAAGGTCGTCCTCTTCTTGAAGGTCGTCCTCTTCTTGAAGGTCGTCCTCTTCTTGAAACTCTCTCTCTCTCTCTCTCTCTCTCTTTTTTTTTTTTTTTTTTTTTAAGGTGGTTGTAGGGCAAATACGCTGCGACGTACGAAGGAGAGGCACCGGTCAGCCAAACACGGCTGGCCAGCACCTCCCCAACAGTCCCGGGCTGGAATCCGCATCGATACGGCCATCCGAACCGGGTAAACCCTCTCTTCCTTCTCCGTTGGCGCCGGCCATTGGACAAGGGAGAGATCCCCCAACTTACCAATCCGGCCCCGGCACCGCGTGAGCATTACTTCAGGGCCGGCGGCGTCTCGCGCTCAGGATCGAGCGTCTCTCTTCTCACGACTCGCAGGTGTTGTTTCCCTTTCTTCGATCTTCTTCCATCTCTTCATTCTTCATCTTCTTTCTTCTCTCTTCTTTCTTCTCTCTTCCCTCTTCAGTGCATCAGATTCCTCCTGGAATCATTTGGGCCTCTTCTGTTTCAATCGGCAGAGTCACTGTGATTCGCCTGCTTCGAGGCGCCTTACTTCCCTCTCTTTCTCCTCTTTGCGGGTCATCACCAGCTTGATGTATCCGGTGAGTCTATCCCATGTCTCCTGGTTGCGGAGCAAGTACGGGACGAGATTCTCAGGTGTTAGTTGAGCACCCAGCCATTCATCCAGCTCGGCGCGCTCTCTCCGGGTGTTGCTGCACTTGAACAGGGCATGTTCGGCGTCATCCCATTCGTCCCCGCATGACTGACATGCTGGGGTCGTCCTCTTCTTGAACCTGGTTAGATAGGAACCGAAGCAACCATGATCGCTCAGTGCCTGCGTCGTCCAGTAGTCCATCTCTCCGTGGGTGCGTTCCGCCCACTTGGCTACGTCACGGATCAACCGGTGCGTCCATCTGCCGTTTGCAAATGGCGAATCCCACTCAGTTTGCCAATGCTCAAGGGTGGTTTCCTTCTCGTTGTCGCGGATGATCTCCTTCATCGTCGGAGTGAGTACTCGTTCGGCTCCGATCACTTTCTGGCGGTCCCAGATCCTCACTCGCTCCGCGACGAGCAAGTGGATGGGCGGAGTACTCGCCAATACGTAAGCCGCATCTCCTGACACAGTGCGGTAGGCACGGATACTCCTCAGGGCCGCTCTTCGGTGGACAGGCCCCATTCTCTTCTCGATGATGGTCTTCTCTACTCTCTTCCCCCACACGGGTGCACCGTACAGCATGATGGAGGTAGTGACGGTGTTGAGAAGTGCGCGCCTCTTTTCCTTGGGTCCTCCGATATTCGGCATAAGCCGCTGGAGCGCCGCACCGACCCTGCTCGCCTTCTGGGCGGCTTCCTGGATGTGCTTCTTGAGCGACCACTTGTCATCAAGCCATACACCGAGGTATTTCAGCTCTGTCTTCCGTGGAATCTCTTGCCCGTTGATATGAAACCGGGGTAGGTCAAACTTCCTACGCCTTGTGACCACGATTGCTTCGCACTTCTTGACAGCGAGCTCCAGAAGCCTGCTAATCATCCACTCGTAGACTCGGGCCAGCGCTTCGTTCGCGCGTCTACCCAAGAGTTCCTCGTTGTCAGCCCATACTATGAGTCCCGCGTCGTCCGCGAAAGCCACTATTATCACTCCTTCTGGCAGTTCGATAGACAGTAAGCTGTCATACTGGGTGTTCCAGTTGAACGGCCCGGAGACCGATCCCTGTCCGATTCCGGCGGACAGTACCCGAATCTCTTGTCCCTCGTCGGTGTCGTACACGAGGGTCCTGTTCCGCAGGTAGTCACTCGTGACGGCTAGTAGATAGGGGGGCACTTTACCTGCTTGGGATTGATAGACTCGCTCCCAGCTCGCGCAGTTGAATGCGTTCTTTATGTCCAACGCAATGATGGCACAGAATCCTCCTCTTCCTTGGTATGGGTTCCCTACCGACGCTTGAACCCGTTCCTCTCTCTCTCTCTCTCTCTCTCTCTCTCTCTCTCTCTCTCTCTCTCTCTCTCTCTCTCTCTCTCTCTCTCTCTCTCTCTCTCTCTCTGTGATAGGCATGAGCCCGTTTCAATTGATGTCTTCTACTTCTATGCGTGACTTTTTCGTTTCCGAACTGAGATTCCTGTGATATGACTGTGGGCCCATGTCTTTTTTTATATGTCTTCCCAAACGGGAAAATGTTTTCTTTTCCTCAACCTTTTTTGTTAAGACTGATATATGTATATATTTATGAAAACGTGACTTTTTCTTCCTTTCCTTTCCATGACTCTCAGCATCTTACGATGCCTTGAGATGACTAGTCACTTTCTGTGATAATTCGAATAGCCTTAACCAAAACGACAAATTTTTACAAATTTAATGTAATTATTATGTATAAGTGACATATGTTTCATATGCTACTGTATTTTTGTATTTTTGCCCTTGGGCGAATAAAGGTTATCATTCATTCATTCTCTCTCTCTCTCTCTCTCCGCTCAAACCACGCGACTCAACCATGTAGCAGACGACGCGAGGCGAGTTTGCTCGTTGCGCATGATCGGGGCCCACCACCATTTTTGAGAATGAGAGAGAAGAGAAGGCTGAGGAGCCCTTTGGAGTTGACAAGTTCAACGCGGAGGGGACCGGCTGTGTCATTCATACTCATTTCCACAGTCTCCGGACCCTCGTTGCGAGTCACCAACACCAATGGAGGGATATATTATGGCTCCACTGCTAAAGCAGAGACTCAGCGATGGATTTTGGTACCCGCGGTGTTACCATTTTTCCGAGTTTCCTCCACAAGACTGACAGCGGCGTTGCCAGTTTTCCGGACCGGTGGAGAAAAATTCGAGAGGAAAAGTCGCAAGTCTCGGTCCCGCATGTAGTAGACAGGATAGCAAGGGATCACCGCCTGCCCCTGTCTCACCGTTTTGGATCCGAGAGGTGCAAGTTGCCCCTTCTTTCTGGCACCCGCTTGTTATATCCACTCTCGTCCTGCCCATTCGCAGGGCCACTCATTATCTTAATTTTCTCGAATTCTTCCTCCATCCTTCTTAAGATGTCGTGTGGTACTCGACATCACACCCCCAGCGTTAAACGGTTAGTTCTAGTTGATTTGTATCAACATAGAAATAAACGTATGCCCCAGCTCGAATTCGCGACACATCAAGTCAAAATGATTCTAAGGTGGGCTAAACCTGTGCTCGACAGTATTGTGGGGTTCGTTTCGAGGGATAGTACGTTCTCGTTAGCTCGGGATGAGTTTCTGATGTGAACCTTGCGGTAGGATATATGCAGGGTTCCAGTGAGAGTTCATTATGATTAATTCTCACACGATGAACCGTAAATAGCTTGTCTATGTGGGTCCATGGGATTGGGAGTGGAGCGATGAGGCGCAATGGCGCGCGTCAATGTGCTGATTAACTGTATAACGATACGTTGGGAGAAAATCCCAAGGGACTTCAGTACCGTTATCTTTCAAGATATGGGTATTCGTTGGGGACTGATTCTTTGATTCTTGAGGGGAACTGGAAGCTCAGCATGACAAGACGTGCTTTACTTCGAATTCACTTCTACGGGAATGCATTTCCTCACATTAACCACTCAATCCGTTATCATTGTCGTGTATCCAGGTCCCTTCACAAGTCGATAGACCATTTCATGAGAGGCTTGTGAAGCCAAAGCTAACAGATCTCGAACAAACTCACGTGTACGTTAGCAGCGACGCAGAAATGAACACTTCGGTAAAATTGATGGTTGTGTTGCCGGTGGAACGTTTTTTTTGCAATGTACTTTCATTTTGAATTGAGATAATCGAACAATTGGCGGTTATTTGATTTAACTTAATTCTGACTCTCAAAAGTCGGTCTTTGGAACGCTTCGAACATGATCAGCTGCGGGTCTCCCGTATATGATAAAATATTACCACACACACTTACTAACATGACCCTCAATAGCTAATACAAAAGTGGAGTCCTTTGAATCAATGGAGTATATGACTTCGGGATTCTTATCGTTTGAGTTGATTAACTTAGGTGCTGGTCCTTCATACCACACACCATACTGGTTGAATCCACAACAGTCTTGCTGCATGGGGTTCCAGAAATTCTGGCCCCCAACTATATCCGTACACTAACCGTCGGTAAGGACGCACACGGGACCGAATTCAAGGATGACCTGGTTCTTCTCGAGTCGTACGGATGCGATCGGCTTAGACAAAGTGATCATAATCGGGGCTCGGACAAATAACATTGGTCCTGAAACCGTACGGATCGGAATAAACAGCACCCCCACAATTAGTCATTCGTTGCGCTTAAATCATCATATATTCCCGAGTTGGGTCGTTGTCTTAAACCCATAAATCATTCCATCGACCACGACTTTCGGAATTTCAGTACGGTGCGCATCCTTACAAGTTTCCGCACTGATTTCCTAAATGTATCCGTTATTTTGTTCCTTTCCTACGGTAGACTCGTGATAGAACATACCGCAATGCATGATGGTTCTGGCAATTTCTATCTTCAGTTGTATGACATCCATTCCTTGGAACTTGATCACTTCTAGTAGTCGAATAACGAGGATGAGTCTGTCTTTTGATAACGCAGATGTTGTAGGTATCTATATAGTGCAGGGGCGAAGTTGTGACATTTTTGGGCAAAAATTGACAGTTATGACTGGCCGGGCCTGATTTAGGTCCAGTCATATCCAGATTAAATCTGGTTTATCAATTTGGATTTGGTTATACTGTATATCATCAAAAGAGAGAGGGATGTCGAGTGACAACAAATGAGTGTACGTTTAAGTACCGAAGCTTTAATGAAAGTAAAGTGAAAAAGATTCAAACATATTTACAAGGAATATTTACAAGTGGTCGTTAGACCGATAAAGTACGCGCGGAAACTCGAGCACGAGGTCGGGAGGGCACGATGAGGAAGACATTCTACTGACAGGCACCAGAGAGAGGAAGAGAGATCGGGCTGGCACTCACAGGTATTGTCGATGTTGCTTGTCCAAGGGACGAGATGGCTACGGTGTCCGGACGCAGGTGGATTTGCCCCGAAGATGGGCCGACGAGGGTGCCGAGCGCGGGCCACGAGACTCCAAGCACGGGCCGAAGGTATGCCGAAGCGCAGCGCCAAGCGATGCGAGGACGGGCCGAAAACTATAGACCACCAGGTTTGGCCAAGGAGCTGCTTCCAGTGGGTTTGACGCACACGCGAGAACCCGGAAAAGCTGCTCCAGAAAGAGTGGCCACGAGGCAACGAGATAATAATCGGCGCGAATAAAATATTCGGTAGAGCGCAACGTGCTCGCTTTACTCCGGTCTCGCTAGGAATGCCGCACGCCGGCGATGTGCGCGACTTCGATGTGCGCGGAGTGGAAAGACGGGGGGCCCGGGGGGTCGAGCTTCTGCAGCTGCTGCTGCTAGCGACGGACCACGAGCGCTATATATGCCAACTCTCTCTCTCTCTCTTACCTTCGGCTGTCCTCTCCTTCTCTCTTGCCGTCGCTGTAATATAGCTGTGATATAATATTCTAATATTCATTATTATATTTGGCCTAGGAGAGAGGGAGACGGTAGGTATATTATACCGTCACACCCCTCCCCTAGACGTTGGATAGCCATCGGCGTACCAGCTCGGAACTACCCTCTCTCAGTCTGGGCCAAATAAATAAAATTGACCATTGTAGTCATGATATAAAAATAAGAATTATAGTAATGAAATCATGGTTGGGTTTCTGAAATGAAAGATTGCAATTTATGAAAATAGATGTAATTCCTCAAAAATTTGGAGGGGAAACTTAATATCATGTCATACGACCATTCGTTCATACTATTCGTTTGATCATCTTGATCATTGGTCACTGGAGAGCGTTCATTTCACTGCACTGTTCATAGCACTTAGGCCCACAGGAAATTTCACTTATTGGCCATCACTGATGCACTTGGTCTCTTGAATAGACCACTAGGCACTTATTGAGCATACTGTATGTACAACATACGAATCATACTCATGGACAATTGTCCCATAGCCCATATTCCAGCATACGACCATCCGTCACTCAATCCATAATTTTACAAACGAATAGTACTTTTATGAACAACTAAAATTTCGTTTGATTGACTATTTCGTCACATGATTATTTGGTCGCAGACCTTGCACATTGAGTGCGATTTGTCAAAAAGAAGAACTAGTTGAAAGGAAATTGTCGAAAGACATTTGAGCATTTTATACATTTTTAAAAATTAAAAAACAATAATCCATTATTTCCACAAAATTGCAAAACCATAGGAGCGTCGGTCATTGACCTCATTCATTCTAACCTATAACATGATCAAAACTTGGTCAAATGACCGTAACGAGTGATTAATAAAAAAGTGATCAAAAAGATATTCGCTACAAAAATTCAAAAATTCGGTCATAGACCTTAACCTAATTTGAAGGAATTGGTCAAAGGACCTATGAACTGACAAAACAAATGGAAATTTGGTCAACTGACCGTTATAGAAGGTAAAATATCAAAGGAAAACGATATAGATCGGTCAAGAGACCTTTTCTTCGGGCAAAGCCCATATTTTCGGTCTCCAGACTATCTCCATTTTCGGTCAAAGACCTAATTCTCCTTCTGGTTCTTCTCCACCAGATATTGATCGTCATAATTTGGACAATCTCTTGGATTGCGGACACCACGTTCGCCACATACTGAGCAGTGGCCAGAATCGTTGTAGTGCCCATCTCGAAGTCTCTCCTGGTGGCGCTGCATGCGCTCCTGGTGATTCCTTTTTGAAGTAGTCTTGTACTTTGGCTTGTTCAAGCTCCTCCTGGGCTTTTTTCGCCACTTGCTCGGCCTTTTCCAGGTTTTCCAGGGCCACGCGTGCTGCCGCTTCTCTTTTCGCAATCTCTTGGTTGCGTTCTTCACGGATCTCACGTGCATCGAGATAGTCCTGGTTTTCTTGCTCGACTTCCCTCGCGTATTCGAGCAAGTGTCGGAAAGGGGCCAAATTCCGCGCATATTTGATCTCGAGATTTTTGCTCATCTCGATGAGATCTTCGCTGGTTTTATCGACAGCCCTAACTTCGGCGCGGTGCTGCAACACGAGAGCGAACAGAGCCTCGCCATCTTCTTCGAGCTGTTCCTCTGCTGACAGTTGAACTGCCTCTTCTTGAACCACAGGTCGAGGTTCTTCCGGTTTATCCCGTGAACCAGCAATCAAAGGTTCGGCTGGTGGGCCAGTTGGGTCAGGGCTGTCCTCAGCACCTTGGACCATTGGCACATTTTGGTTATCAATACTGGGGGTGGAGTGCTCCTCTAGGATCTGCATCTCTTCCAGTATTGCTGCCATTCGTTCCAGAGTCTTGCCGGTTTCTTCTCGACGATCGATTTTCTGAAAAGATTAGTCTCTCGTTGTTCTTGTTATCTCAATTCTCTACGGACAGGTGTCCACTACTCAGAAAAAAGAGATGTCTACAAGCATTCTATGACTCAATAGTATAAGTCAAAAGATAGGTTTACTATTTTGCCAAGCGACTACTATATCTAGTGCGGATAGGGGATAAGTTTGACGCATTCAAGATCTCCTTTTCAATGGATCCTTTCGGTCGACCACGCGGTCGTTTCAGTATGGGTTCGGTCGTCTGCGCCGGAGCTATGTCGACATTATTATGGTCTGGTTCATGACGAATCGAGGGCACGAAACTGACGCGTTTTTTGGTTACCACGATTTTGGTTTTCCTTGGTCGAGGCCTCTTTTTTTGGTAATTTTTGGAGTGTTTGCCTTTGACGCAACGTTTTAAGCGGGTCTGAGCACACGACATGGTCCTTGATTGAACGAATTATCGTCAGGCGGACCGATTATTGACCGTTTAATTTCTGGTTCGTTTAGGGGCTCTTCACCATCGATGTAGGGTTTCAGGTCTTGAACATGCACTTTCCCGATGCTTTCGCCCGATTCATCGGCCAGTTCGTAAACATTTGAACCGAGTCGAGCTAGGATGGTAAATTTGCCATCAAATTTAGGTGCAAGTTTGCCTGTGATACCCTGAGCCTGTGATGATAAGACTGTTACGTTTCCAGACAGCATCTCCTACTGCATACTGGACATCACGTCGCTTTTTGTTGTAATATTGAGCTTGATGCTCGTGAGCTTTTTGTGAATTGGTCGCCGCGACCATGTGCAAGTCAGGCAGTTTGAGCATATGTGCTTGCCAATCATTTACTGTTTGTACTAGCTCTTTTTCAGCAGACGCGAGTTCTTGTTGACGTTTGAAATTTTTGGGGGGAACTGGGTTACGTCCATAGTTCATGAAAGCTGGACTGAGATGAGTCGAATGTTGGACGCTTGAGTTGTACGCGAACTGAAGTTCCGTCACATGTTCGTCCCAGCGACTATGTTTGTCCTCTAAATATGCGATAATGGACGTCTCGATTGTTCTTATGTATTGTCCCGCTGGATTGCAATGGGCGGCATAGGGTGGTATTGTCATATGTACAATCCCTCGCTCATCCAGATTGTCAATTACTTTGTTAGAGTATTCCGGACCGTTATCCGACAGGAATATTTCCGGAGTACCATAACGTCAAATTATTTTTGAATCAAGTGCTTTACGCACAGTCAGTGCATTCGCTTTACGAACTGGTACACATTCCATCCACTTTGAAAATAAGTCAATAAAGACAATCATATATTCATTGCCGTGAACACTGCGAGAAAATACGCAAGTGTCGGCTGTTACAACTTGACGTGGTCTTGTGATGGACCGTTCGCCCATGAGGCCTGCTGGTGCAAGTTGTTGCACTTTACATTGTTGACAAATAGTGCATTTCCTCACAAAATTTGCAACGTCTTGGTATAAATTTGGCCAGAAGTAATAAAGTATGACACCTTGATGTGTTTTAAATCGACCATAGTGGCCTGCTGTTACTTCTTCATGGCATTCTCTTAAAATTTTCAAACGATTTTCTTGCGGGATTACCAATTCCCACGCATCGTTATCAAGTCCAAGATCATCAAGAACTTTGTCGGGTTTATAATGATGGAGATTTTCACCCACGATTTCCCAATTTGGAAATTCTCTTGGTCGATTCTGGACCTCGTTGAATTTCTCAATGTACCACGCATCTTGCATGGATTTTTCTACACTAATGGTCGCAAGACCAGATGTCTCGGGCATTTCTTCGTCTTCGTATAACCTAGACAAGCAGTCTGGTACGATATTTCTGTTTCCTGGTCGATGTTGTATGGTGAAGTCATGGCTTTGTATTGAAGTGCCCAGCGGGCTAGACGTCCTGTGGGATTCCGTAGGTTGAATAACCAACGCAGACTACTGTGGTCAGTTATGACTTTGAATGGATATCCCTCAATGTATGGTCGGAATTTTCTTATTGCCCATAGAACAGCCAAGCATTCTCGTTCTGTACAGGAGAAGTTTCTTTCTTGGGGCGTGAGCACTCTGCTAGCGAACTCTAGAGGGCGCTCTTCCCCATCTACTATTTGTACGAGCAGGGCTCCTACGCCCGTATTCGACGCATCGGTCTGGATCTGGAATTCGAGATTGTGATCAGGCCGATTCAAGACTGGAGCTGTTGCAAGCATGATTCTTATTTGCTCAAAGGCATTTTGTTGCTCATCAGTCCATAAGAAAGGCGTCCCCTTCTTGGTTAGGTGAGTGAGCGGTTCGGCAATCGTGGCAAAATCACTTAGGAATTTTCTATACCACGACGCCATGCCTAAGAAGCGCTGCAATTTTTTCAAAGTCTTTGGAGCTGGATATTCCACAATTGGCTTGATCTTCTCTGGATCCGGTCGAAAACCGTCACGATTGACTAGGACTCCGAGGTACCTAACTTCGTCCTTGCAAAAGTGACTTTTTCGCGATTAATTGTTAGACCGGCATCTTTGATTTTCTTCAAAATTAGTTCGAGTACTTCTAGATGTTTTTCGAACGTCCCAGTTACTATGATGATGTCATCTAAGTAGCTGAACGCGAATGGCTCTAATCCAGGACCGATCAAATCGTCCATTAGGGCCTGGTAGGTGGCAGGATCATTACAGACCCCATACGGTAGCTTTGTCAATTTGAACGAAACTAATCCGGGCACTGTAAATGCCGTAAATTGTTCTGAGCCTTTTTTAAGTGGAATAGACTAGTATGCGGAGCTCATGTCTATAGTGCTGATATATTTAGCATTTTCAAGCTTCCGCAGAATTGCATCCATTTGCGGTATAGGATATGCATTTTTGCGTGACACATTATTCAATTTTCGGTAGTCAACACAGAAGCGTTATTCGCCATCCGATTTCCTAACCATCACTACGGGGCTCGACCATGCGCTCGTCGATTTTCTGATCACTCCGAGTTCGAGCATTTTCCGGACTTCATAATGCATTTCGTCCTCGATCCGTTTGGATACGGGGTAATATTTTTGTTTTATCGGTCGACATGACTCGACGACGATCTCATGTTCAATCCGGTCCGTGCAACCAATACTTGGACCATGTACTACAATATTTCTATCTAGTATGTCATCTATTAATTTGCGCTGCTTATCGGTAAGATCTTCAATGCCGACTGATGCGAGGTTTGCTGTATTTAAATCGCCCTGAGTCGCGAACTCAACAGTAAAAGGGTCAGATGGGCCCTTCTCGCCTTTCGCTGTCATCGGACTTTCTTCAGGAACAAGAATTGCATTGAAAGAATACCTCAAGTCTGCTCCCAAAATTAGGTCGCAGGCTAACTTTTCATCAATGAACATTGCGATTTCTTTCTTCACGCCAGCAACCTCTATAGGTAATTTGGTTTGCGCTACCGGTCGCGCTAATTCACCAGTTGCTGAACGGCAGTGTGGGCGTCGATAGGGTGACACACGAGCTCCAATTGCAGCAGCAATTTGTAGACCGATTGGTCCGACAAATGTTCTTGACGCGCCAGTGTCGTAGAGAGCACGTACACAGGCATTTCCTAAGTTTGTTTCGAGCCACCAGCGAGGATGATCGCCCAATGGCTTCTCATTGTCATAATCAGATGGTGGACTCTTGTAGTCCGTCGAATATAGTCCTGGTCTCGTGGCTGGCTGTTGGTCACTGACCAACCCATTACCAGAGGCCATATCCCCTAGAGAGGAGGTAGAGGCCTTACCTAGTCGCCTCCTCCTCCTTTTTTTGGCATTCAGGACAGTCATTTTTGGTGTACCCAGGCCAAAAGCAGTTCCAGCAGAATCTGCTTTTTGGACCAGGACCAGGTTCTTTGTCCTTATTATGGTCGCTTTCAATGACCGGTTCAGATCTGGAGACCGTATTTGATTTAGGTTCGTCACCATCTGATTTATTCTGTTGCTGGCTTGTTGCGGGTTTATTCGCCGATGCATTTGAAGTTTGTGGCTTGAATGATTTGAGTTTCCGATCAAACATTTTTGCCATAGCATCTGTCATTTGCGCAATTGTAATTGGAGCACTTGTGCTCGAATTCACTTTAGGCGCTGGTGGTGTAACAGGTACAGTCAATGATTTTGATTCTTTTTGAATCAATTCTCTTATTAGTTTGGTAGTTTCAACCAGAGGTTCAACTGAAGTGGCTGCCAGATGGGGTTGTGACTTATTATCTTCAGTTTTCTTCGATTCAGGTGGCTTGTATGCCAATTCGGGCAGAAGAGACTGATCTGGATTTGGTGGTGGTCGATAGAATTTATTATCATCCCTCATATGCTCTGCTTCTCTAGTGAGCCTAAATAGGCCGTCCACCGATTTAACTCCATCACGTGGAACCCATTGTCGAATCGTCGGGTGTGAATTGCGATACAACAGTTCTAATTGTTGATCATCGCTCCACGGTGTATCGAATTTGTCAAGTATTGTCAGTAGACAAACGATACAGTCTCTGGCACGCTCTTCTTTTCCTTGCGTACGAGACTCTGCTCCTCTGATGAGTCGCTGTTGAGAGTGTTTGTCATGACCAAAACATACTCGAGCATCTAAATCATATTATTACATGACTCGGCTAATGCAAGCTAATTTTAATCAACGGATTTGTTGATTAAGTGACATAGATCGATATTGGATTACTCCAATTCGATCTATGTACCTTCAAGGCACCTCGCAATTCGAGTGTCGCAACTTGAAGGATTTTGATGGAATTTCAAATACATGAAAAATGAGATGAGAAACGAAAAATATTGATTCTACGCTAGATGTTGGTGCGTTTCGTCTTTCCTCTCCGGATCAGACTCTTCAGGGGGGCTGAAGAGATCCGAGTAGAGGTTGGCCCCCGACGTCACCTAGCCAAAGTGGTTCGATGGTCATGATTTTGATCGGGCTTATATGTTACACGAGGGCTTTTGCAGCCACTCGCGAGAAAGGTTTTCATCTCGGTTGTTTATTCGCCGACAACCGTCGACAATTAGAATCAATTAAAGTCTCGATCGTTCATATCGATCGAGACAGAAATTGATTCTAATTGTCACCGGTTGTCGGCGAATAAACAACCGAGATGAAAACCTTTCTCACGAGTGGCTGCAAAAGCCCTCGTGTAACATATAAGCCCGATCAAAATCATGACCATCGAGCCACTTTGGCTAGGTGACGTCGGGGGCCAACCTCTACTCGGATCTCTTCAGCCCCCCTGAAGAGTCTGATCCGGAGAGGAAAGACGAAACGCACCAACATCTAGCGTAGAATCAATATTTTTCGTTTCTCATCTCATTTTTCATGTATTTGAAATTCCCTCAAAATCCTTCAAGTTGCGACACTCGAATTGCGAGGTGCCTTGAAGGTACATAGATCGAATTGGAGTAATCCGATATCGATCTATGTCACTTAATCAACAAATCCGTTGATTGAAATTAGCTTGCATTAGCCGAGTCATGTAATAATATGATTTGAAATTCCCGCGAGCGATGAAGTCTCGATCGTTCATATCGATCGAGACAAAAATTGATTCTAATACTCGAGCATCTGTTTTGAATGCAGTCCAATTGGTCCATCTGGACCGTGATTGTCTGAACCAACGCGAAGCTGGACCGGCGAGTAATTCGGTCAGTGCGTTCATAAGGTCTTCATCCGCAATATTGGATAAGGTTTTACATTCATCCATTCGCTGCAAAAATTCTTCGATGCTGCCATCTTTTTGATCTCCAGAGAAAGTCAATTTCCATTGACGTACTATTTTTCCGAAGTCAACAGGTTGGCTGCGGGTTGAAGTAATTCTTCCGTAGGTGTCGTTGAGACCGTTGTGCGCAGCTTGGGATGTAAGTACATTGTTGGTCACATCATTTATTTGCTTGACCGTTTGGTCAGATTGTCGAGTTTGATCTCCATTTGTATTGAAGTACCGAAGATCGTATGTGTCCTGCAAATTCACGTTTCTCGCTCGTGGTAAATTATTTAAGATCGTCGATGCACTCATTGGTGATGCTGTGCTTTGACTCACAGGCACGCACGTACTGCTCGCGAAGTCGCGGGCATCCAATTCGCGCAATTTTTCAATCCATTGTGCTTTAAGTGCTTGAGCACGTTTGTGTATTTCTTCGAGCTCACGGCGCGATACCTCAAGCTCATGATTTTTCTTGGTCCAACTTGCTTGTAGAGCATCGACCTGCCTCTGTGTATCGGTCAGACGCTTCATTTGATTCGCGATCATTCGCGGGATACATTGTACCGAGCCATCTTCACACAGGTATGGAACTATATCAAAGTCGGTTGGACCACCAATGGTGCTAAAAATTGGCACATAATTCGTTGTTGCTGTACTTGCTACGGTTGGCCTATTTATCGCACCTGTGTATGTTGAAGTTGGCTCTGTTACGGTCGTTACTGTCGTAGAGCCGCTTACCAGTAGCACTGGTATTTCAGAAGTATTGTGCTCTTCCAGTCTTGATGATGAGGCCAAGCCTCCTGCTGCTGATTCGTCGTCGTTGACGTCGTCGTTGCTGATGTGGTCTTTGCGGACCAATCTATACGCTGTTTGTACTAAGTCATTACGCAGTCTAATTCTATGTTCGCGGAAAGTTTCAGCATTTTCGAAATCATCATTTTGAACAAAGTCTGATTCGGTATAATCGCTCATAAGGTAACGCATAAGCCTTTGCATTTGGACAGGTTCATCACCATCCTCACGAAGTTCAAGTTTGCGAAAAGTCTCTAAGTATTTATCTGGTGGTAAGGAAACTAACCAGGTGGTTAAATCTGCTTCGCAGCTGAAAGTTTCATCTTGATTTGCCATGATTTCTGAAAGAAGTGGCAAAAGTTTCAAAGTTCATCAATATATCCTGACAGTTGCGTCAAAAATTAATGAAAAGTATTGAAATTTATTCAAAAACCTTTAAAAAAGCGAAAAATTCTATTTTGCAAATTTTGTTTATCGCAAAATTTATTGCAGAATTATTGCGAAAAAATTCTCAATCATACCCAATTATTTGCAAACTTGTGCTTCGAGCTATATCTATAGCTATCGCGGTCAAATTTCGACTTAGAAAGTCAAAAAAGTCAAAAACAGGTATTTTCAAAGTTTCTCAAAAATCGATTTTGATTTTACTTTGAATGAATTCATTCACCCCAACATCGGGTGTTATATGCAAAGGGAACTCGACTTTTGTCGTGAATTATTTGAATAATTGACGAGAACAATATTCAGAATCACAGGACGCATTTGTGTTAATATTAAAACGGACTATGTTTTGGTTCGCACGCAGTTTCAGTAACGCAACGCTCGACTATATACAGTCCGCACTATATCTATATATCAGTACTGAGAATTCAAGTATATGTATATATATATATGTCGCAGGCTCTTGGTGAAATCAGCCTTTTCGTGAAAATCCTAGGCTCTTCATGAAGAGCCGGCCGATCGTGTCAGCGCTGATCCCTTTCACTTTGTTACACGATCGGCCTAGCCTTTTCGTGAAAAGGCTGACTCGTCCAGCCTTTTCATGAAAAGGCCAAGTCGGGCTAGGCCCTTGGTGTACAGATGGGCAGAGTCATCAGTACCGCTGTCGAACAAAGTCAGTATCGCAGTCAAAGCTGTCGAATTAATTGCACTTCTCTTAATAATATTAAATTGAATAATCTTATGAAAATTGATCGATGGAATCGGCTTGCTCAGATAGGACTTCCAAAGGTTAGCCCATTAAAACTGAAATGAAATAGTATATTAAGCAACAAGGGCGCCAACAGATATTTGCGCACGAGTCACCGCAACGAGTGTGCAAACGCCTCATTTACGCACAGTTTCATCGTTTACGCAGTGTGCAAATGGCTCATTTGCGCACGCAGTGCGCAAATCAGCCATTTGCGCACTGCGTGAACGACGAAACTGTGCGCAAACGGAACGTTTGCACACGAGTTGCGGGGACGAGTGCGCAAATGTCGGCGCCCGAGTTGCTTACGATATTTTTTGTTATTTCTGTGAGCAAACATGTAACCCGCCTCCTAGAACACATCAAAAAATTAGGGGATGCTGTGAGACTTGGGCGTCGTCTCGAGGGTTGACGGACTTTGTTCCTTTTTCGCATTGGTGTGTACGAACTTTCCGAGTCCTTTTTCCTCCTCAAACAAATTATGAACCATTTTCATTTGAACTACTTGGGATCCATGACGACTTTCTGAAAAATTTTGACAGTAGCCAGGAGTGACCGAAGCATCACCTACAACGAATGATCAATGCATCTCAAGCATTCAGAGGAACATGGCATGACGGGGTCACAGGAGGGCGGAGGAAGGGGTCCAGGGGCGGAGCCCCGGCGGGGGTGCAGGGGGCGGAGCCCCCGCCGGGGGGTTCAAAAATTTCTGAGAAATGTATCAGAAAAAACTCTATCACCCATATAGTATGTTATACGTTGCTCAAAACTGTCGCTGGTGCTCGGAAGATCGAAGTTAGATATTCTTCACAATTATGTATGATGATGATATATAGATAGATGATGGTATAGAGTGATCAGAAAACAACTCAAGTCCAGTGCGCAAATGCCTCATTTGCACACTGTTCTTCGTTTACACAGTGCGCAAACGAGTATTTGCGCACTGATGCCTCATTTGCGCACTGCGTGAAAAAATATTTGCACACAGTTGTGTCGGAATAATGTGCAAATTCGCTATTTGCACACGCACACTTGCGTCTAAATGGCCATTTTTGCGCACAGAATAACAAAATAGTATATTAAGCAACAAGGGCGCCAACAGATATTTGCGCACGAGTCACCGCAACGAGTGTGCAAACGCCTCATTTACGCACAGTTTCATCGTTTACGCAGTGTGCAAATGGCTCATTTGCGCACGCAGTGCGCAAATCAGCCATTTGCGCACTGCGTGAACGACGAAACTGTGCGCAAACGGAACGTTTGCACACGAGTTGCGGGGACGAGTGCGCAAATGTCGGCGCCCGAGTTGCTTACGATATTTTTTGTTATTTCTGTGAGCAAACATGTAACCCGCCTCCTAGAACACATCAAAAAATTAGGGGATGCTGTGAGACTTGGGCGTCGTCTCGAGGGTTGACGGACTTTGTTCCTTTTTCGCATTGGTGTGTACGAACTTTCCGAGTCCTTTTTCCTCCTCAAACAAATTATGAACCATTTTCATTTGAACTACTTGGGATCCATGACGACTTTCTGAAAAATTTTGACAGTAGCCAGGAGTGACCGAAGCATCACCTACAACGAATGATCAATGCATCTCAAGCATTCAGAGGAACATGGCATGACGGGGTCACAGGAGGGCGGAGGAAGGGGTCCAGGGGCGGAGCCCCGGCGGGGGTGCAGGGGGCGGAGCCCCCGCCGGGGGGTTCAAAAATTTCTGAGAAATGTATCAGAAAAAACTCTATCACCCATATAGTATGTTATACGTTGCTCAAAACTGTCGCTGGTGCTCGGAAGATCGAAGTTAGATATTCTTCACAATTATGTATGATGATGATATATAGATAGATGATGGTATAGAGTGATCAGAAAACAACTCAAGTCCAGTGCGCAAATGCCTCATTTGCACACTGTTCTTCGTTTACACAGTGCGCAAACGAGTATTTGCGCACTGATGCCTCATTTGCGCACTGCGTGAAAAAATATTTGCACACAGTTGTGTCGGAATAATGTGCAAATTCGCTATTTGCACACGCACACTTGCGTCTAAATGGCCATTTTTGCGCACAGAATAACAAAAATGTATATTGTTGCTCGGTGTGAGTGAAAAAACTGACTCTGATCTCATTTAGTAAAAAGCTACATCAATCGAAGATTCTGAAGACTATCAAATATCTAATAGTCAATCAATTCACGTGAAAATTTTCGTCATCTAAAAATCATTCTATGATTTGAAAAAATTCAATTCTAACTATGGGCGCCACACTCGAGCCTACTTTGTGCTGATAAGAATTGACATAATTGATCAACTATTAGATATTTGGTACGCTTCGTTGTCTTCGATTGATGTAGCTTTGTACTAAATGAGATCAGAGTCAGTTTTTTCACACACACCGAGCAACAACATACATTTTCATTCCAGTTTCAATGGGCTAACCTTTGGAAGTCCTATCTGAGCATGCCGATTCCATCGATCAATTATTATAAAATTATTCAATTTAATATTATTGTGAGAAGTGCAATTAATTCGACAGCTTTGACTGCGATACTGACTTTGTTCGACAGCGGTACTGATGACTCTGCCCATCTGTACACCAAGGGCCTAGCCCGACTTGGCCTTTTCATGAAAAGGCTGGACGAGTCAGCCTTTTCACGAAAAGGCTAGGCCGATGGTGTAACAAAGTGGAAGGGATCAGCGCTGACACGATCGGCCGGCTCTTCATGAAGAGCCTAGGATTTTCACGAAAAGGCTGATTTCACCAAGAGCCTGCGACATATATACCTAAAAATGTCAATGTATAGCTATATATATTGATCGAAAATAGATCCGGTCGATGGCACAATAATTCATTGATTACAAACCTGGTCCACTAAATTTTACTAATTTTTGACCAAAATTATCAATTTGTTGCTAATTATTGTCATCAACAATTTTAATTTGCAATGCACAAGAGTGCTTGAGTCACCATTGAATTACTGTCAACTGTAAGAATTTTATACAGCACAAGCAAAAATATTGGTCAAGGACCTTGGAATGACTCAATTTTAGTATCAGATGATAATTCAGATCGTCCTCTTTTTGGTATATAATGTTGTAGGTTTCTTCAATCGATGTTGGAGGACAGGGTTCGTGTAGATGATGAAACACAATATTCTGCAAATTTTTTGTGTATTTGCGACGTTTCGTACAGTGTAATTCACTGACCTCATCAGGCTGGGAACATATAGAACGAGATATTTTACGATGAATCTTTCAGATATTTGAAAACAACTTTTCGTAAATCATAAGATGGAAAGCACATACCTAGGTGCCATATTTTTACAGTAGATTCTACATTTTAATCATCGATAGGAAGACTGTGTCTTTCTACCATCACGTCAGGTGTGTGAACAACGAGTGAGAGATCGATGACAAGTCAATGCACAGTTACTGTATGACTATATCTATGGGACATCAAGTGGGGGTATCAGCAGGTAGAGAGAGAGAGACGTCAAGAACGAGAGACAGTGTGATCAAAGGACTAGAAATTGTAAATGGTCATACTATTATGAATTGATGGACTTGATTGAAATATAAATTGGTTGAAATATATATAGATTGAAAAAACTATTTTAGAAGTGAGCTATATAGTCTGTTGAGATTACGGGTATCAGTTTTGAGATTGATGTTGTTCTCATCCGAATTAATGAAGATCATTTCACTGAGAAGTCTCTTGTGAAAATGTGGTTCTCCGTCCAGGACTTCAACATGCGACCAGTCAAAATCATGTCCAAGATCTTTCATGTGTAATGACACAACCGTGTTTGGGTTTTTCATTTTTATATGCTCATCAAGCCTAGTTGCTAACGATCTTCTCGTCTCTCCCACATATGAAGCTGGGCAGTTTTTACATGTAAACTTATAGACTTATTCTGTTGCCTCAAATTTATTGAACGAATCTCTTCCTAATTTTATGATACTTTGAAAATTTTGGTTGAGTTTTGGTAGAGTGTGAATATTGTGCTTTTTAAGCACGTTGAAACATTTTTGAAAAAAACTTTTAGGGAAAAAAAAACTTTTAGGGGCATGAGGAAATCAGAGTATAAGAAGAAAATGAATGATCTTTTATCAGATAAAGAAGTCTATAAGCCAGTCAAAATCAACCCTCTCAAAAAAATTCAAGATACAGTCTCTCCATTACTCAAAAATTGGAATACCAAAGGTTATTTAGGGAGAAAATTCCACCCATATTCTCTCTCACTATCGAATACTACACTGGCAAAAGGTTATGGCTTACCAAAAATTCACAAACAAAATGTACCCCTCAGACCGATAGTTTCCACAATCAATAGTCCAACTCATTTCCTCTGATCCATTTTATATAAAGAATTGAAAAGTTGCTTGAAAATTCTAGAATCTTACATCAAAAATAGCCAAGAACTCAAGAAAAAGTTAGAAGCTTTGAACATTCCGCAGGATTATATTCTTATTTCTTTAGACGTCAGCTCTTTATTCACTAACATTCCTTGTCGTCTGGTGCTTGACAGTCTTGATAGACGATTCAACCAAATTCATAACCAATGTAAAATTCCATTTGAAGAAGTTCGAGAAGGTGTAAAAGTTATTTTTGACAACACATTTTTCCAATTTGATTCCAAATATTACAAACAACTTGAAGGTAGCCCAATGGGCTATCCCATCTCACCTCTTTTTGCAGACTTAGTCATGAGTGATCTAGAAGTTGAATGTCTAAAAAAGTTGAGAAAATCTCATGATGTATACCCTTTATTTTACTATAGATATGTAGATGACACTCTCATGTGCATCAAAAAAGAACATATTCAGATAGTGCTTGATACTTTCAATGCCTATCATCCAAAACTTCAATTCACACACGATCTTGAACAAAATAACAGGATAAATTTTCTTGATCTCACACTAATAAATGGAAATAACCGAATTATTACTGACTGGTTCCAGAAACCGACGTCACACGGGAAAATATTAAATTTTACTTCCAATCACTCTCAACAATTAAAAAAGAATATAGTATATAACCTTACGGATCGAGCCATCACCCTTTCTCACAAAAAATTTCATAAGAAAAACCTTTATCTTATAAAAAATTTACTTCGTGACAACAATTATCCTGATATTTTCATCGATAAGTGTATCACTAGTAGACTCCATGCGTTGAAAAAGCCGAAACCGTTGCCAAACGATGGAAAAAAACAGTTCTATGCACTTTCACAAAAGGTGAGCATTCCATACTCTAAAAGTTTTTTTCAAAAACGTTCCAACGTGCTCAAAAAGCACAAGATTCACACTCTACCAAAACTCAACCAAAATCTTCAAAGTATCATAAAATTAGGAAAAGATTCGTTCAATAAATTTGAGGCAACAGAATTAGTCTATAAGTTTACATGTAAAAACTGCCCAGCTTCATATGTGGGAGAGACGAAAAGATCGTTAGCAACTAGGCTTGATGAACATATAAAAATAAAAAACCCAAACACGGTTGTGTCATTACACATGAAAGATCTTGGACATGATTTTGACTGGTCGCATGTTGAAGTCCTGGACCGAGAACCACATTTTCACAAGAGACTTCTCAGTGAAATGATCTTCATTAATTCGGATGAGAACAACATCAATCTCAAAACTGATACCCGTAATCTCAACAGACTATATAGCTCACTTCTAAAATAGTTTTTTCAATCTATATATATTTCAACCAATTTATATTTCAATCAAGTCCATCAATTCATAATAGTATGTCCATTTACAATTTCTAGTCCTTTGATCACACTGTCTCTCGTTCTTGACGTCTCTCTCCCTCTACCTGCTGATACCCCCACTTGATGTCCCATAGATATAGTCATACAGTAACTGAGCATTGACTTGTCATCGATCTCTCACTCGTTGTTCACACACCTGACGTGATGGTAGAAAGACACAGTCTACCTATCGATGATTAAAATGTAAAATCTACTGTGGAAATATGGCACCTAGGTATGTACTTTCCATCTTATGATTTACGAAAAGTTGTTTTCAAATATCTGAAAGATTCATCGTAAAATATCTCGTTCTATATGTTCCCAGCCTGATGAGGTCAGTGAATTACACTGTACGAAACGTCGCAAATACACAAAAAATTTGCAGAATATTGTGTTTCATCATCTACACAAACCCTATCCTCCAAGATCGATTAAAGAAACCTACAACATTATAGACTCAATTTTGGCTTTAATTATTGTTGAATAAACAAATAGTGCAATAATTATGGTGCACACATCGACCGTAATTTATTCACGAATTTTCATAGTCATCGGGGTATTTTGAAAATCATTCCGAACGTCAAATGATGGAAGAAACGCTTCAGCGCGATTCGCATTGTCCCGTATATCTATATATATACGCTGGTCTTCGCTCGCAATAACGCTGTATGCATACATATGCATACGTTACACACACACACACACATTGTTGCACATCGAGCCTAAAGTTCGATGACGGTTCGATCGAATATTCACGGTCGCGTGAAATAATATTTGAGATATTTTATTCCGCATGTGTCTCTCTCGCACGCATATAGAACGCACGTTTGGAACATTCGATCTCGATCGATGCGAGCGGCGGTCAACGCGCGATGTTTTCAATGCCCATATATGGCATACAAGCGCGCGGGCCGTTGCGAGCCTCTCCTGTCGAGGCGCCAGGAAGTCGCGAAAATTTGCTGAGTATTCGATTGCTCCGAAAAATTTGAAGAAAATAATGGCCGTCGAGACCAAACGTCACAAAGCGTCGCAAGAAAATCCAACCGCACTTGGATTTTATTCACTCTCGATGCACACTTATTCACTATAATTGCACGCACTCATTACACGCTCGCTCGTGCTCGAATTTTCGTGCCTCTTTAATTTATATGATGGAAAACAGCACCTTTCGTCGGGCGCTATATGACTGGCCGCGCCTGATTTAGGTCCAGTCATATCCAGATTGAATCTGGTTTATCAATTTGGATTCGGTTATGCTGTATATCATCAAAAGAAAGAGGGATGTTGAGTGACAACAAATGAGTGTACGTTTAAGTACCGAAGCTTTAATGGCAATGAAGTGAAAAAGATTCAAAGATATTTACAAGGAATATTTACAAGTGGTCGTTAGACCGATAAAGTACGCGCGAAAGCTCGAGCACGAGGTCGGGAGGGCACGATGAGGAAGACATTCTACTGACAGGCACCAGAGAGAGGAAGAGAGATCGGGCTGGCACTTACAGGTGTTGTCGATGTTGCTTGTCGAAGGGACGAGATGGCTACGGTGTCCGGACGCATGTGGATTTGCCCCGAAGATGGGTCGACGAGGGTGCCGAGCGCGGGCCACGAGACTCCAAGCACGGGCCGAAGGTATGCCGAAGCGCAGGGCCAAGCGATGCCACGACGGGCCGAAAACTATAGACCACCAGGTTTGGTCAAGGAGCTGCTCCCAGTGGGTTTGCCGCACACGCGAGAACCCGGAAAAATTGCTCCCAAAAAGCGGCCACGAGGCAACGAGATAATAATCGACGCGAATAAAATGTTCGGCAAAGCGCAACGTGCTCGCTTTACTCCGGTCTCGCTAGGAATGCCGCACGCCGGCGATGTGCGCGACTTCGATGCGCGCGGAGTGGAAAGACGAGGGGCCCGGGGGGTCGAGCTTCTGCAGCTGCTGCTGCTAGCGACGGCCCGCGAGCGCTATATATGCCAACTCTCTCTCTCTCTTACCTTCGGCTGTCCTCTCCTTCTCTCTTGCCGTCGCTGTAATATGAATATGATATAATATTCTAATATTCATTATTATATTTGGCCTAGGAGAGAGGGAGACGGTAGGCACATTATACCGTCACACAGTCATACCTTATCAGTGCGTCTACTGCAAGATACAAGACAAATAAGGATACACCCAGGAATATTTCGAATGATGGAAGAGACATCCCGATACTGCGTGCCTGCAACATACGTAATTTGAGTGTATGAGTGTTCTTAAATTGATGTTCAAAAGTGTAATACACTGTAAAAAATTGGTTGACTTTCCACCAAAATCGTCAACCAGTGGTTTGTTGTCAAAATCAACCAGCTGGTTGGAATTCAACCACTGGTTGGAATTCAACCACTGGTTGACTTTGTCCCCACAGCGAATATATAAGGATGAATGCAGCGCCCACGATATTGGTCGATGGTGGTCTCCGGTTGACACTTTTGATTCGGAAAAACAAGTTTCGTCATTTTTTTTCACAAACAAAGAGGGATAAACATTAGCCCCGGTCGCGTATGGACGACAAAGCGGGTTGCCTGTCCTGCAGGAGTCGAATACACGTCGTAAGACTGGAGGGATGGATAGATGGAAGGATGGGGTGGGAGGGTAGATGGGATGGATGGATCGATGGATGGATGGATGGATGGATGGAATGGAACGGAATGGACCGGACCGAAATGGAACGGAACGGACCGGAATGGAACGGAGTGGAATTGAACGGAATGGACCGGAATGGAACGGAATGGACCGGACCGGACCGGAATGGAACGGAATGGAACGGAATGATATGGAATCCATTTCGTTCCGGTCGATTCCACCCAATTCAACTCCGTTCCATTTTGCCCCACCCGTTCCATTTTGCCCCATCCGGCCAGTTCCGTTCCCCTCCATCCATCCATCCATCCATCCCATCTACCCTCCCACCCCATCCGTCCATCTATCCATCCCTCCATTCTTACGTGTATTCGACTCCTGCAGGACAGGCAACCCGCTTTGTCGTCCATACGCGACCGGGGCTAATGTTTATCCCTCTTTGTTTGTGAAAAAAAATGACGAAACTTGTTTTTCCGAATCAAAAGTGTCAACCGGAGACCACCATCGACCAATATCGTGGGTGCCGCATTCATCCTTATATATTCGTTGTGGGAAAAAAGTCAACCAGTGGTTGGATAGGTAGTCAACCACTGGTTTGTGCCAAAAATCAACCAGCTGGTTGATTATAAACCAGCTGGTTGATTTTTGGGATAAACCAGTGGTTGAGGGAAAAACTGCAACCACTGGTTGCAGTTTTTCCCACAAATTTTTTACAGTGTATGTCATGCCGTGTCGGGTATGAATATGTTTCCAAAGTGACTCTCGGGTACTTGCTTATCCTTTATTTGTTTAATTTTTTTTTTTCGTATGTATTGACAAAGTTATCTTTTTTTTATATTTTTTATTTGTGAAGATAATTACGTTTTCGTTGGTTGAAAATCCACGAATATTCCTCTCTCAAGCCCAATATTTTATTTCAGAAACGGAGGTATCCGGACATTGTGGTTCTAAAAACTTTCCGGATTTTATTTTCTTAGTTAATCATGAGCGTGGTCGAAAATCGACCCAATCATTGGTTGTTAAGGGCACTAATTTTTCGAGTAAGTGATTAAAATCAGCAAGTTCTGGAGATGGTCCTCTACATTGCTTGGCTGAGTGACCGCGGTTGTTACAGAGTTGACATATAACCGAGAACGTGCATTGACCAGCAAGATGGCAGAGCTTGCCACAGAGTTACCAATTTGACTTTATCAAGGGTATGGAATCATCTCGAGCTTTCCGTCAACATGAGTCTAGTAAATCACCCGGATTTCTGCAATAATCGCAGATTTTGGATCTCCAATGACGATTTTCGTCTGTGTACTCTTCCCTCGAGCCAGCGGCGCAAGAGTATCTGTCGCATTACCTTGATTCATAAGCTGTATCTCTCTCAGATTGTGTTTCCGGAAGTCGTCTCGAAGAGCTCTGGACTTCCAATCGTCGTTCAATTTTTATGGCTTCTGTGGCTAATTCGTTTATATCAGTATCCGCGGGCAATCGGTACTCAATAGTTGGTTTGAGGCCTCTCCGGAAGCACTCGAGCAAGTTCTGACTATGCGCGGTCCTAAAAGCATTATCCACGTTTCCAGATTGTAAATGTTGCGCTTCCAAGATACGGTTACCTTTACTTTTGATTCGATTAACGTAAGAGATAATTCTCTCATCCTCTTTCTGGAATTCATTGCCGAGTTCACCCATGAGTTGATGGACTGTTTTCACCGGGGCATAAATACTTTTCAAATAATCCATAAGTTCTTTGAGACTGACAAATTCTTGACCGATGATCGCTCGGCGAGCTTCTCCGATGATTCTATATTTTATCAATTTTGCAAGTTGAGAGTGAGCATTTTCATCTATCATGGCCGCGGTTTCTTCGCACCCTTCTAAAAACTGACTCAATGGAATATTGGTGCCACTGTACTCTGGGACCACCCGAAGGGCGTCTCCCAAAGTCACAAAGATAGAACGAACCATATTGTATGCTATTGATTAAAATGATTTGGATAATAAATATCGGGATCTCTACCTTGTGGAGATGTTTGGAGATATTGATCTTGCTTCCATTGATAAATCTGGATTGATGGGAAGCAATCTCTGTGAACTCTGGCAAGTGGATGCTTGGGTAACAAGTTGACGCGCAGGAATGAAGTCGGTTTGACTACCTGTTGACACAAAGTGAATAGAGATACCGTCAATAGACCACACGGAAAATTAAAGATGAGGGCACGTGAATCCCCAGAATTTTCGGAAAATGAAAGATGAAGGTTCAGTATCTTGGAATATTCCAATTGTTCATTTCCAGTGAATCATGGATGGAACGCCGCGTTAAGTCTTCATCTTTTCTAATAAACGCGTCACGCATAAGTTCTTGCGGAGTTCGTGTCTTTTCGTTTTTTCGTCTAAAAGGGGAATTTTATGCTTGGCTATGAAGCTCCGGATGCAGTTCGAACACTTGATATCAGATTTACAATTCGAACAAACGTTGACTACTGGAGTCTCGATTTTCGGCTCAGAACTATCTTCTTGGATGGCTCGAAAATTTCTTTGACTCGTTCGTATACCGAATTTCAGTCATTCTTCGAGTCGTTTGACCTCTTCGGCTCTTTCGTAAATCACGACACTTTTTCCTTTCTTATTTTTACGTTTGTTGGTTATATGCGAAATCTGGTCGAAAGCTGGTTTTACTACTCCTGAGTTGATGGTCAACTTGCTCTCAGCTTGTCTCAGTTTGCGCTCTCGCTCTTGTTTTCCCACTGGAACATACATTTTTCAATGAAAATGACGTTACTGAACGCGATAGTATTGAGCTAATGCACGTAAATCGTTGCGAAGAGAGTCTTATCCAATTTGGTTGACCCCGATGGTTATCTGGTTTTTTTGCATCAAATAAAGTGAGTACCTTGGAAAATTTCGCACGCAGAGTAAGTGAGAGATTAATAATCATTCTGTTCCAATCCATTCAGAATTAATTGGCATCGAACTGCGGACAGTTGGTTTTGAAACTTTTGAGCTCGTTATTGGCCACACCTTGCATGTGATCTGGGTCAAATTCGGACAACCGAGAGATTTAGACTACAACTTTGAGTCTAGATATCTCTCACTATGAGTGGAGGAAACTACAGTAAAATCTCCCATTCCAGGACACTCTCAAAAGCGGACACCTCCTAATACCGGGCACTCTCTCCATGCACCAAATGTCATCGTATGTTTTCAATACTCAATAGATTCCGAAAAGCGGGCACTCCTAATAACGGACGCGGACACTTGTTTTCGACGATATTTTATACTTGAGTACAGTGGATATACTCTGTATAACGGACACCATACCAAACCAGAACGGATGAATGTAGAAGAGTCTCGATTACCAGAGGACGCCAGGCCTCGTGCAGAAAGTTTGATTGTAGATAAAGCAATCAACCACTAGAAGTCTTAAGATTCACGTCGTCAATATGAGTCAAAAATGAGAGTGCTTGACACTAAAAGAAGATATAACAATTATGATTGTTATCTAATAATGATGAAGCAAACTAATAATTATCAGTGTTTGTGGGAAAAATAATCTATCTACTCGGAAGGCAACTGAGAAGTATGGTGTGGATGAAACTCAAATTAGTGGAATTATGCAATCAAAAACTGAATTGGAGATGGCTTGGGCAGAGGATGGCAATCAACTGAGCGAAAGAAAGTTTCCAAGGATTAAAAAATTAGCAGTTGGAAGGGTCGTTCCTTGATGGTTTTGTCGAGCTCGGAGTCACAACATACTAGTTTCGGGACTAATGATACAACAAGAATAATCAAATAGGGAAAAAAAGTTTTTCCTGCAAACGGGTGATGTTGAAGGACTGAATTTGATCACGAGAACAGAATACCATCTTCAAGATGTATCAAACCAAGTTTCAAAAAAACAAAAACTCATGACAGATTATTTTGAATGATTTCATAAATGAAGAATTTTCTTGTTTCTTGTGATTGGTTTTTGTACGAATGTAAACTTTTTAGAGTTCATTCCCTCATGTATGTGCTATTTTTATTATATTGAAATGTGTCTAACTGTACGATCATACTATATTATACAGAATCTTTGATTCTTGTATCAGTGAATGTATATACGTGTATAGATTGCTTGATCTCCCCAAAAGCGGACGCCCCCCAACAGCGGACAGCCCGATCGTGCACCGAGGGTGTCCGCTATTGGGAGATTATACTGTATAGGATTCGGGTATTTTGAAATAAGTTCGTTCCATCGCGATATGCCATTTATATAATCTTCTCTTAACCGATTGGACACATGACTATTATCGTATGCGTGTGATCTGGGCTGAATTGGATCAAGAGGAAATTGGGTCGAGATTATCAGTTTCATCAGTTTCTCGACTATTGGTACCTAAATGTTCCGGAGTTCTAGACTCAAGTGCTGATATTCATGTTGCAGAATTCACTGCTGTTTGTGGGCTTATTAAATCACTCACACCGGGATTAATGGAGAACACTAAATTTATTCAAAACATAAGAAAATATATGTGAATACAAACACTCGATTGAGCTCACCGTTGCAATGCAACCGAAAGGTAATGTACGTCGCTAGCGACCTGCTCCTAACGAGCATACACGAGTCGCCGCTGCGTACCGCCCGAAGGGTTCTGCTGCGCGCGGCCGTCGGACTCGAGCCCTCGCACGGCACGCCGCCTGCCTACTTGCGCCCTCTCTGATGTTTATCAGATGCACTTGCTAACATGATATTCTAACATTCGGCCATCCTTGCAATGGTTCGGTCCCTCAAACCGTACATAGCAAACAAAGAGCAAAATAAATGAAACAAAATATTATGTGTCCTCATTGACAGCACGCTTTTGGAATCTACAATCACTACAAATTACAATATAAATTACAATATATATTAGGAATATGTCTATGGATACAATTATTCAGAAGTTCAATCGCGCACGTAATCTTCCAAATTTTCCGGCGCTTTTCTGTTTCTTGCAGATACTCTCTTCTGAATGTCTGTTGACACTTCACCTGAAGGATCTTCTATTACTTGCACCGTTTGATCTTGCACTTTTTCAATGTTTACACTTGTTTCCACTGGCTCATCACACTCATAACTCTCTAACTCACTCAAACACTCACTTACATCGTCTTCAGCATCCATTTTACTCGCTTGATTCCCTTTCCACGCCTTCAACTGAGTCACATGTGCAGTTTATTCAAAACCTCGGTCCCCGAATTCATTCACTTTTCGGTACCGAGATGTGTCACTCGGCAACACCTCCGTAATCACCATCGGTCCTCCAAAGAGCGGCTGAAGCTTCATCGAGCTGCTCGTGGCAACTGGATTCCGCTTCACGAACACAATGTCCCCAACCTTGTATCGTACCCCATGAAAACGTTTTGCGTCGTGGTGCGACTTGTACGCGGCTTGAGCTGAAGCAATATTCTCCCGAATCTCAGCCTGTACATCCAAAGGAAAACGATAAGTTTCACAATGGACCGTGATTTCGCGCGAAGCAGCATCTTCGAACCGTGGTATATATCCATACAAGGCTTCAAATGGTATTTTACCTGTCGCTTTGCTTACCGTGGAGTTCAAATCTCGCTCGAGTTTCTTAAGCTGCACGTCCCAGTCATTTTGCCCAGTGCTCACGGCGCATCGCATCGCGGGCAAAACCGTTTGATTCATACGTTCGATGAGACCGTTTGCCTGCGGGTGACGGCTTGAATTTAACGAATGCTTTATACCAAATTCCTTACAAAGCTTTTGGAATTGCTCAGAAGTGTAACACGCCCAGCGACCCAAAATGATGCGTTCTGGCGCTCCAAATTGTTCAATAAACGCCCGAGTTTTATTAACAGTGATCCTAGCTGTCACATTTTTCACGGCGACTAGATATATAAACTTGGTCAAATTGTCAATTATTCCCAAAACATACATATTACCATTTGGCGTCTTGATGAAAGGACCCAGATGGTCCATGTGAATCACTTCAAAAGGCCTTGAACCCGGCGGAATCGGATGAAGCTCTCCCTCTAGTTTTCCTAATTTCCGCTTCGCCAAGATACATTCGAAACAGTTGCGAATATGCACCCTCACATACTTTCTCATTCCGGCAAAATGATAGAATCCACTCATTCCTTCCGCCGTCTTGTCTACTCCAAAGTGACTACCTAGATCATGGTAACGAATAACGAGAGTTTTTCTCATCGCCTTCGGCACGACGAAAAATTCACGTTTCATGCGATTTTTCACAATCGTTCTGTACAATAAACCTTCTTTCAAAGTAAAGTCTCAAATCATTCCATTCTCCAACTTGGTTCGCTCTTCCACTGGTTTTAGCAGAATCTTAACTTTTACGGCAATGTCAGGATCTGTGCGCTGGAAAACCAAAAGTTCATCTTCACGCGTTTTAATCATGAATACACTGGCTGACGATTCGAGCTCCTGGGGCTCCTCTACAGGTGCACAGGACAAAGCGTCAACGTGCTGCATTTTCTCACCACTGCGGTGTTTGACCTCGAAATCAAATTCAGATATGCTACTTATCAACCGCGCGACTTGAGGATTCTGGGTCTTCCAGGCGTTGATATTCACGAGACACTGACAATTAGTAACAACAACGAATTTCAATCCAATTACAAATGTTCGCAAACGCTGCGATGCCCAAGCAATTTCCAACAACTCCAAGCGCGTGGAATGATACAATCTTTCTGCTTCAGATGTCCGTCTGCTCACCGCGTGCACAAGCTGTAAAGGACCCTCCTTGCTATCAGATTGCAAAAGCATAGCCCCCAACCCCTTCTGTGACGCGTCGGTATGTACTTCGGTTTGCATAGCTTCCGGATTAAAGATACCTAATACCGGTCTCTCCATCAGTTTCTGTTTCAACGTCTCGAACGCAATCGTTTGCGCCTCGGACCACACAAATTTCGGACTACCTTTCAACAAATCAGACAAAGGCGAGGCAATTCCCGCAAATTTAGGGACGAATTTTCGAAAAAAACTAGCTAACCCTAGGAATTGACGGATCTCATGCACATTGGTGGGTCTCAAGAACCTCTCCAAGGCGAGAATTTTCTTTTCACCAGGACCGACAAACCCCTGTCCAAATGTATGTCCCAAAAAGTCAACAGTCTCCATGCCAAATCGGCATTTCGGCAGATTCAAAGTCAAACCTGCGTTTTGCAAGAGTTCCAAAACGAAAATGAAATTCTTAATTAGCTGTTCCCACGTAGCAGCAAAAATACAACCGTCGTCAAAATTAATAACCATGATGCCTTTGCGTCTCGCTACTCCCAGTACTTTATCAATCAACCTGTGGAAATACACTGGGGCGTTGGCCAAACCGGGTATTGCTCGCTCGAACTGACCCGTTTGCAACTCGGTGATGAAAGCTGTGAGAGCTTTTGCGCGATCTGTAAGCTTCATTTGTAGAAAGCCCTGAGCAAGGTCAATCGTGATGAAGTACTTCGCTCCATGCAGCATTAAAAGCATTTCATCAAAATCCGGTATGGGTGCAGTAATTCGCTTTGTATTTCGATTGAGACCGCGCAAATCAACGACCATCTGACCTGAGCCATCGGGCTCTCTGACAAAAAAAGCGGAACTGGCCCATTCAGATTCAGTTTCCGATGCAAATTTCAACTCTGTATACATTGTCACAATTTTATCTAAATCCTCCCGATCTTGTCTCCCGAAACGATAAGCCTTCGCTCGAATTAGTTGCGCACCGGCGATCAACTCGATGTCCATTTCTTGGACATCGGAGCATCCTATCTCACTCGGTGTCTTCGCAAAACATACACGAAAATCATTTGCAATAGTTACGATTTCATCTTTTTGCGCAAGAGTGACCTGATTCCCACAAATGACCTCTTCGTGCGTGATTTCATCTAAACGCGGTTTAACTACAACCGGCCCCTCGATGAAGTAAACATGTCTACACATCTCCTCACCTGCCTCTAGAGTTTCGTCCGCATCCTCCGTGTACGTTACCGGTACGGCAAATTCTCTTCCTTTAGCACGCACGCTTATGAAATTGATTCTACCTGCTTGAACTACTGTTTGCTCTGACGCACGCACCCTTACGCGCGCGGGTTTACTTTGGAATAAGCTAGGATCAACGTTCTCGAATATCAAGTCATCACCGCGTCGAGTATAAGCGAGGTCGTCCTCAGCTTCTGTAAACGAGCGTCCAAGTAACGCATTCCATGGTTGCGTGGTGTCTGAAACGACCATGAACGTGAGTCGCTTCGGTGCCAGACTCTCCATTTCAAGCTCCGCTGTCACTTTACCCAACGCTTGAACGGTCCCATTACCGTATCCCTCTAAAATCGTACGCCCGCTTCGCAAAGTGAGACCCGCTTCTAAAGCCGCCGACGCACGCATGGTGCACACGGCCGCACCCGCGTCAATGAATACATTCATGCTCACTCCGTTTATTTTGACATCTCGGTAAAACTTATCCGCAGTCTCGTTTACTGTTTCAGCATTCAATGCATACACATTCTCAGACTTAATCGGCGCATCACTGACATTGCAACGCGATGCAATATGACTCGCGCGATTACACTTTCTACAGACTATAGGCTTCTTCTCATTCGGACAACCTCGCGGTAAGGGTCTCGGATCCCCGCAATTGAAACATACATTTTCCTTCGGAACATCACCACTCACATTCGATCCACGTACAACACTCGAATTCGAAGCAGAGTTACTTCCCGTCGTCGCCGCACGTTGATTCGCTGGAACGCTGCTGCTACTGCTTTCATTCGCCGAAGAGATGCTTCTCGGAGTCGTAGACGTGTTGCTGCTGTTGTTATTGTTGTTGCCGGAACCACAACGCAAGCCGGTGAAGCTCGCAGTGTTTCCTGGAGCTTGCCGCTTGGCCGCGATCCGCTCCCACCGCGAATCATCGAGTTTTTCGTACCTGAGCAACTCCTTCAACATCACATCTGTTGAGTCAAATTCTCGGCACAACATATAATTTGCCATGTCTCTTGACCACAAACCCGCGGTGATTTCGTCACGCACTTCTCTTGTGGATAGCTGTAAGCCCTTGCACAGCCAAATTTTGTCCAGCACGCACTTCTGGAGCGTCTCTTTCTGCAGCTGTGTCCGCGCCAACATGAAACGGAGTTGGTCGCCCTTGCTCAAATCGGAGCAGAAGGTCAACTTGAAAGCGGTCACAAACTCACCATAACTAGTGATGTCGTTTACCTTGGTCATGTACCATTTCAGCGCGGCATTTTTCATGTGTGCCTTGGCCACGTTGAATGCTACCGCATCTTTCCATGCATTAACACTTTTCATTGTCTCAAACTCACGAATCCATGCATCCGCTCTCTCCGGGCCCTCCGTTCCTTCTAAGTTTCTAATAGCTGGCTGGACATTGGGTGCGACAGACGCGGAACGCCTCTCCGCCAGCAACACATTACTCGTTTCTTGCTGTATATCCATGAAACTCTAGGTTTGCGCTCTTGTTGCTTCTCCCAGAGTTAGTAAAGCTGCCGCAATGTCCAGCTGACCGCCTCCAGCAGCCGCTTCCAGATTGAGCTCACGCTGTAGTTGAGCTTCGCGTTGCTCAAGCCGCTGCTGGCGTGCCACAAGTTCTTCCTCACGTCGTTGCATGTCCGCGAACAACTCGCGAGCATCTGAAAGACTCGCAATTTCATCGCGAGCGGCAGCGAGCTGCTTCTCCAACTCGTCTTTAGTCGGCATAATTATTTGATGGCTCCGAAGCACCGCACCGATACACTGAGCGCGACGCTCCGCACTCGGTTCAAACTCACTAAACTATGCGGTATTCCACTTCTGAGATGTTGCAGAATTCTCTGCTGGTTGTGGGCTTATTAAATCACTCACACCGGGATTAATGGAGAATACTAAATTTATTGAAAACATAAGAAAATACAACCTGTTATAGAAATAGTGCATATCCCAGAAAAAATAAGTAGCGTGGAGTTTGTAATTTCGATTGGTGAGATTGAAATAGTTTGTAACGGATTCCTGAGTTTGTAACTTTCACGAGAAAAATGGTATTTTTTAGCGTTGTTTCAGTAATGCTCCGAGTGTAATGTTTAACGGCTAACCATTACACCGAAGCATTACATTGTGTATTCTGCTAGGTGATGGCTTAGGAGGGTATTGTAGTCAGCTGCTATATCGTTGATCAATGATAAGGATTTCCTGAGTGAGCAGTCGGGATACGGCAATATCATCAAATGATGCATAGTGCTGTGCGTGTTGGAGAAAAGTAGCAGTGGCTGCGGCAGCGTCGGCAGTGGCAGTGGCATAATTTGGATTGAGTTATTGGTGCTCTCGTGGAGACAACCAAACAGTGTTGTTCTCGGTGTTGATGTGATTTTGTGATGTGTCGGGGTGGTGCGGGGGCAATGGGGCTATCGTAGAAAATTTCGCATAATCGAGCTAGGATTGATTGCCGTCGAGCAGACAGCTGCTGCCTCGACTGTTGCAGCAGAAGGTCGAGATGCCGCGTTGCAGCCGAAACTCGCGTTTTAAGTAATTTTAGTTCGTAGTGCAGATGCGGTGGACCAGTGTGAGCGTCTTGGGACATGCTTTCGGTGCACCGAAAGCATGAACCACGATCATCGTGTGCGTGACGGTCCCATGGGCATTTTCGAAGTCAAAGTATGGTTATGTTGCCAGTCGCCACGTGTGTGCCTGTTGCTTGTCTGCTGCGCACGTGCTGCGGCTAACATTCGGAGCGTGGTCGGTGATGGCAAAGATGCAGACTGCTTCGGTTCAACATTGGTGGTTTAATCGTCATATGCATCCGTCGCGCACCGCGCATACTGCAGCAACGTGACACATTCTGTGTACTCATCACCAAGTATCGTGTAGTTTTAAGAACGTAGCTGTAGGCAACGTGGATTTTTTTCAGCTTGAGCGGTCAGACAATATTGTGATGCGACGCCAGTTGGATGTACAACGACTCTCCATCAATGCGTTGTCGGCAGGATCAAACGGAGAATTTTTCAGTGCCAAACAAAATTTTCCTTGCGCAATTGGTAAAAGTCTATAAGCGAAATATAAAAAACGCCACCAATCAGTTAAATTTGGACTAAACATCCGTTGAAAATTTTCTTTCTGATCAATCAAACTTGGCCAGTTGGAGCAGAAAGCAGTAGTAGCGTTTGGTAGCGTCGTAAACGAGGGATGCCCGATATGCTCAAAAATATCGATACGTCCGCATCGATACGCATCGGACCGCCCGACACGATACGACTAATATATCGGGACAAAAATATCGATACGCCAAGTATCGATACGATTTTTCGTGTTCCCCAGAATTTTTCCATCATTGTGCTATAGTTATTGCATATCCGCGTTATTTGACCATCAATCATGCCATTTAATAACAAAAAAGTTCATTGTTATGAAAATTGACCAACTACCAAACTTATATAACAATTTCGTAATTGGCAAATATCGGAATCATACCACATACATTTTTGACGAACTTGATTGTACTCGTGAAAAGTATATACTAGTAACCAGATGGATCTTTCATCTTTGAACTAAGCTTCAATCTGCCCTGTTTGTGTGTAGAGTAGATTGTACTCATGAAATACAAATGACTTGTAATAGCTTAAACAGTCAGGCAGTCATCAACCTCAAATTCCACGAATCATGACTGCGTGCTGGGCAGGTGCTGGTGAGGGTATAATATAAACTGGTTGAGGTTTGCCTCCAGCGCACTCTAAATGAGTTCAAATAATGGAAAGTCTCGGGAAATTCGTTTTCTGGCGTCGGTTCATAATCGCCATGTCAATTGGTTGTTTGTGATGCAACTTTTGCGTAAATTTAGATGAATTATTCATTGAAAATAGACTCAACAATTGTGCGGAATCATTTCTTACAATGATTTGGGATCGAGAACGTGAAAAACCTCGTGCGACGCAGTGTAACAAGAGTGGGAAAAGATAGCATCAGATGAGTATACGACATAGGTATACTAGTTGCATGGAGCTATTTCCAAAGTTTGAACTCAACTTTGTGGATTCTCTAAAAACTTTTCAGGTCTCTACAGTAATTCAAGTGATTGGAGTTTGGACCCAGTACTTGGCTGTACAGTTTGGGAAGACAGTGACACTTCTGTGAGAATGTCATCCATTGGCTGGTACAACCACTTGTTGCTGTCACTACAAGGCTTCAAATGTCTATTGCAACTAACATTCTCTGCCCTTGGATATGAGGTGAGCTTGAAATTTGTGAAGATATGGGGAGTAGTCGCACATTACATAATATGGACTATTCTGAGTGGATATGAGGCGTATGTTGGTGAGAAGTAGTGGTATTGATATAACACTACCCTTAAATCTATGAAAAATTTTTAGTTGGGGGATAGTTGGTCAAGGGTTGAGCTAGTGGATCTGTGCCCATTCAATAATTCTACATTCTCGCTCAATGGGGCTGTTTCCATGAAGAACGTTGTTAGTAATCCCTGGTACATTTTAATTTTTCTCCGTTTTTTGAGTCTGATACAATTCCCAATAACACTTTATGGTTCAACGATGTGTAAAAAAAAGCTATAGTTTGATAGTTTGTTGGTATTACATATGAATGGATGAATGATACTCAACTCTCACTGAATATCCTTCTAAAGTGGTCTAGAATGATTCATAGAAATGATGCTAGAGAGTTTACTTTAGGGTGAACAACGCTTTTAATGAGTGAAATTGTTCGACAGAGTGAGAAGGCATATTTTCTCAAACCATACTGGTTCTTTATTTGAGTTACAGAGTCGTTCAAAATCTATCGAGTGAAGGTTATTTCTGCTTAGATGAGTTAAACTTTTGATGAACTTATACTCAAGGCTCTAACAGTTGTATACTTCTTGTCAGGAGTTGACCTTTTAAAGTTCATATTGAGTATCGTAGTGAACCAGTCAAGGAACAAAAATTTGGTTATGAGTGTTCTAGTTTTAAAGTACCTGTACTCTTGACATGCTTGAGAATCCCAACATTCAGTATTCAAATCAACAATATGGGGTAAAATTTTGAATAGATGATGAGTAAAAGTTGGAATAGGGTTTTAAGGTGATGAACGGTTCTTAGCAGTTACGGTAGTACTACTGGGAAGATCCTTTAATTACGTAAGGGCTTATTTCGGCATTCGCGGGACCCCCTTCCCCCCCACCCTAGAATAAGGTATTGTCAGATTTGAGGGATCTCATGACCCCCCTCCTCCGGATCTTACGTAAGATTTCACTCGTTGGTAGGGATGGAAAAAAGTTGCATTTCATGCTTCCGATATTTATTACGAATTAAATAAAATGATCTTACTGTGTGCGTAGGTTTATATATGTATATAGTACTCCACGCATCTGAATTTGACATGGGTAATGGTCAATAATTTAGAGTACTCTAATGCTCAGTACTTATTCTATGATTTCGCCCCACAGACTTCGAATCCAGTCCTCAAGCGAAACGATATTTTAATAAGTTTCGTTTCTGATCTCATTGACAGAAGTGGATTTTCCAAGCAGAAGAGGAGTTGTGGGTCTACGTCACTTGACTGAAATCCACTCAACATCTTCAGAACCAGTGCGCTCTTCTTTGGTGCGACAGAGAACTTCATCATTCCTTCGACCTTAAACTTTCATCATTTTTCTTGGCTTCTCCTCAATTTGTCTGACAGGGGGTGCTTTCTGGCGATTCAAAAATTTTCTGTGAGTCTCTCGAGACTTTTTTGAAGCAATGTAGAGACCGCATGTGATGCTCACTTGCCCACTCATTTCACTTCAAATACTTGGGCAATAGTAATCGTACGGAATGTTTTTGAACTCTCAAGTTTCTTCACAAACCATTTCATTGAGAGTGAGACGTTGAAAGCAAAAATTCAACTTCTAGGCTTGAATCGTCCGACGAGGCGATCTTCAACCTGCCATCGACCTGTTTAGCTTTAATCGGAGCAGGAAAGAATTCTCCGGGTAGTCTTGAGTGCAAATCACTCCGAAGCTTGCCACAGCAGGCAACATCTTTACATTCCACTGTCTGTGAGGATTATTTTGGCCCCCGATGAAATCCATTTTGTGTTCGACTGACCTTACGCAAGACAAGGATGACCCGGTACCTACCCCCCCCCCCCCGCATTTCAGAGTAAGATATATTAAGGAACCCGCTCGGACCCCCCCCCCCACCCCAAAGGCCCTTACGTAATTAATGGATCTTCCCTAATTGTGTCAGTTGTCAAAGATACAGAGCTACCCCACAGTACCAAATGATGGCCGCATTGCCCCAAGCAAGGGTACAACCTACGCGTCCATTAAAAAAATCAGGTGTCGATTATGCAGGCCCTTTCAAATTATTAGCCTCGCGCTTCCGCGGACAGATATCCTACAAAGGCTACTTTATTATTTTCGTTTGTCTCTGCACTAGAGCAATTCACCTAGAAGCCGTTTCGGATTATACGACGGAAGCTTACTTAGCAGCTTTTGATAGATTCACTGCGAAGAGAGGGCCCTGTGATCTTCTTATAAGTGATCAAGGTCAGAATTTGGTAGGAGCAGACGCTGAACTTGGGAGGATGTTTACCAAAGATTCGCCCTATGCTAATTTCGTTTCTGAATCCCTTAACAATCGGGGTACAAAATGTCGCTTCAATCCGCCAAACACCCCACACTTTGGAGGAATTTGGGCAGCAGGGATTAAGGCAGTGAAACATCACCTTAAGAGGGTAGTGGGAGAAACTATACACCCCTTTGAGAAATTCACAACAGTCCTCGATCAAGTAGAAGCATGCCTCAATTCTAGGCCTCTCGTGCCCCTCAACAATGACCCTTCTGATTAAGAAGCTCTCACACTAGCCCACTTCTTGATCGGAGAACCATCGCCCCTGATTGTCAAGGATAGAGTTACCAATGACAAAGTGTCACCTCTACGACGCTGGGAAATCATCACACAAATGGTCCAACAACTTTGGAAACGTTGGTCGCACCAGTATCTCCATACGCTCCATAAACGAAATAAGTGGACCTCAGTACAACCTAACTTTGCTGGAGGTGACCTGGTTTTAGTAAGAAACGAAATGACGCCACCGTCCAGATGGCCACTGGGCCGAATAATCAAGATGCTCCCTGGGGAAGATGAGATTGTTCGAGTCGTGCAGGTGCGCACAGCTACCACCATCCTTGATCGGCCGATTGTGAAGTTTGTGACGTGGTAAATGGATTACCAGCACAACTAATTTATATTCGACGGACTCTTAACCTAAATCGCAGGTCTCGCGCGCAAAGTTCGGCAAACGCAATTCTAAATTTTAACAGCAACTCGGCTTCACTGCATCACTTACCGTGATTATACCTGAAAATCGGAAAAGGGGGTGGGGAACGCTCGCACACGCACTCCAAATAATAATTCAGAATTCTCAATAATATAATTCGGCCTATATTCTGTACACGTTCCTTTTTCGCGGCGATACATGAATCTACATATGAAAATCCCGATGAATAACGGCCAGAAATATTCAAGAAGATTCAATAATCATCATCAAAATGTCTCTCAAAATTCCCTGTAAAACACGAAAATTCACTTCACAATCCTGAAAATACAATGTAAAATACACTTGACTAACGGCCTGGGCAATTCGCTATCGGCCTAGTAAATTGTTCAACGGCCTAGTCGACTTTGCTCACGATGGACTCCAAAATTCAAGGAGCACGCTGCTCCGAAATTTACTCAAAATGGCCGCTCCACGCTACGAATAATTACCGCGTGGGGACAATGGCCAACTGCTCAAATTTGTGGAGCACGAGCTCCGCGATTACCGGATTTTACTGGCCAAGTACTCCGCGATTACTCAGGGTGGTGATTCAACGGGGGTACGGCCTTGCTCGTCGTCGTCCGGACGACAGCAACCCTGAATTTCCACGCGATTTTTCCCCCAAAGTACTGTCTGGTACGCGCACTACGTCTCCACGAGGGTTCACCTCGACTCATCGGCCTCTGGTCACAATCTCTTCGGCCCCCGGGGCGTGCTATTATGTTCCCGCACTGTTCAGCCTTAGCACGTGGTCCCCCAGGAGTCCGGATCGGCTGGGAGTCGGCAGGGGTACGCGCGCACGAGGCTCAAGTTTCGGCCAGGACGAGGGAATTCACATTAATAAAATGAGCAATAAGAGGACTCACCGTTAATTTCCATCACTTTCGATAATGGCAATTCTCTGATTATGACTCAATAGGACTCTTGAAGTCTCGTGTGCTGTCCTCCGGGACTCCTGGGGCACACACGGCAAGAATAATGGCTGCTGAAAAGCGAAGGGCCAAAAACGCGCGTGCACTCGGGGCAACTGCTATCCAACAAGTGGCCTCATGGCCGACTTCTTCTTCAAGTTGAAGTTCCGTCTTCTTCAACGAAGAAGACGCGCTGTGATTGGCCCAATAATTTCCATCCGGAAAACTGGCAGCACCCTCTATCGGGGCTGCGCGGCAAAGTTTGAAGTACATAAGTGCACATTGTGGCAAGTATGCGCACGGAATTCACGGAATTACACGGCCAAACAGTACGGAAATATATGTACGGCACTGCCTTTGGCCTCCACTCGTACCGTCTTTCATCTCACTTACACGTATAACAAGCATCGGCCGGCGTGGAGGCGCTGCGCAGCTCGCATTGCCTCCACTTTTGGCCTTTCACTGCATCCGATTTTCGCTACATGGCCTTGTATAGCTATATCTACTCGCGGACTGTGTCAATATATCTATATAGTGCATCCCATGCGCCAGTATATCTATGTGGGCCTCTGCATATTCACAGCACGCTTATATGTACCTAAGATACTACTAAAATCAGTAACACGGCCTCACACACACATATGTATATATGCGTGTGTCGTCTGCGTGGTGAATTTCCACCCAGAAACCGATGTCCGGGTCTCTATAATTTCCCACCTCAGCCTGATCAGGTATACCCGCCCTGAGCCATACTACACCATCAGGTAGCGCCATCACACCGGCAGCAACAAGTTGCCAGTGCGTCGTCTGCGCGGCCGTATATCAACATCGGCTCCGTCATCCTCGTCCCCTGGTGAGCTACCCGGGCTCACCCGCGTCGGCCTGTGCGTCACCGGTGTCGTGGGTGACCGCATACGTGGTGTCGTGATGGTGCGCGGGTGCATTTCTGGCCAGGCTATGCGTGGGTGCAGGCAGCAAGTGCTGCATGCACACATAACCTCACATAACCCAGGTGCAGCTGATACTGGGCTGCTGCGTATGGGACCTAAGTCCGGATGGCAGCAAGCCCAGGATGTGCTTCCCGGATCAGGCAGCATCACCAGCTGGCCATAATCACCCGTGCTCGTTGTCATCTTCGTCGTCGCCCTGAGAAGGGCACCCCGGCCTAATCGCATCGTCGTCAGCTGGTGCACGCTGTGTATGCACGTTTTGGTTGATTGAATACGGATTCAATCATCAAAAAGTGCACTCTCGAATGAGTGCCCTAAAACTCGCGTGTGATCACCAGAGGCTGACTGGTGGATGCAACACGGGGTCTGCGGGCCCCGGTTGTTACCACCAGCATCCTCTGTCCGGCCTGTATCCCGGTGCACCATAATGGGTACACCGCGGATACATCATGTTGATGATCACGGCAGGGTGCAGGCGCGCGGCCTTATATACCCAGGTAGCCCACCCGGGGCATAAGTTTCCTAAATTGTTGTTGTCGTCGTCGACCACCGGCCTCCTAGGGTGTGATGCCCACGGCGATCAGCGGTGCGGGTGGGGTTGCCGGCCCGCAGGCATGCTCGCGGTAGCGGCAACTCGTTGGCTCGGCCATCATCCTCGTCGTCTCGAGCAGCAGCACCTCAACAAAAAATGGAGTATTCCTCGTGAATACTCAGAATTGAAGCTGCTGCTCGAGGTACGACGAGAGATTCACTTTACATAAAGCCCCAAAACCGCTGTGACGATTTCATCGTCACATTACCCCCTGTTTAGGGGGGGGGGAGTGTTGAGGTCGTGTCCTCCAGAAGGGAGCGGCCTTGCTCAAGACATACGTGGCGCACTCTCGCCTTATAGTGAATTCTCTCGTCTCAACCTCGGACAGCAATTAAAATAGATTCCATGATCACATATATGATGAATTCCACGCCAAAGCGACCTACGAAAAGGGGTCATCTCTCAGATTCTTTTTTAACCTTTTTCATTCGATTCTATGGCCCAAAATAGGAACTTCTGACCACCTATGGGGCCCAAAGAAAAATTCTCCCCTCCATTGCACGCACATCCGTCAACAGACCGAAAGTTTATCGTATAAAAATCGATGCTCTTTTATTCACAAAAATGGGAATATTTCGAGTTTTTGGATAGCTATCGATTTGCGGGTTACGGCATCTGGAAGGGCATCAAAAAACCTATCGAAAACGTTGTTGGAGATTCCTTTTCTGTGATTTCGGGGCCTCCTGGAGGCAAAAGAGTGTTTTTCACTAAAATGTTGATTTCTCAGAAAGCCATTTTTTTTATTTTTTCAAAATCATATATTTGACGTAGAATTTTGCGTTCTCCTGAAAAAAATGGGTTTCAGAGAAGTTTGGGGCGATCCAAGAGACTTATGAGCCATTTTTTGAATATTCGATTTTTTCGGTTTCAGAAAAAGGCGATTTTCTGCGCATGCGCACGAACGTAGACTTTCGGCGCCACTTTCAATGGAAAGCTGACAAAATTTCCTATAAAATGACTACCTGCAAAGTTGAAATTCATGCACTGAAACGCGATCTGCAAGGATTAATTTTGTCGAATCAAAATCACATGAAAATTCAGCCCATTAACGCCTTCGTGGCGCCTG
Source organism: Eretmocerus hayati (assembly GCA_029851415.1). Taxonomy (NCBI): domain Eukaryota; kingdom Metazoa; phylum Arthropoda; class Insecta; order Hymenoptera; family Aphelinidae; genus Eretmocerus; species Eretmocerus hayati. Next base: position 51,034,527 of record CM056744.1, read on the forward strand.
CTGAGATGACACATTCACGAGATCTTCTCGGGACTCAATTTTGAGTACGAAATTGACCCGAAAAAAATTCGGACCACATGGTTTCAACGTAAACTTGTATGAACTTTCAAAATATGCGATGAAAAATCCCGTTTGAGGCGAACCAGAGGTGCTACATTCAATTTTTTGCCAGAAAATACGATATTTCACATCCAAAATTGCAAAAAATTGAATGTAACACCTTGGGTTTGCCTCAAACGGGGAATTTCATCGCATATTTTGAAAGTTCATACAATTTTACGTTGAAACCATGTGTTCCGAATTTTTTTCAGGTCAATTTCGTACTCAAAATTGAGTCCCGAGAAGATCTCGTGAACGTGTCATCTCAGCAGGCGCCACGAAGGCGTTAATGGGCTAAATTTTCATGTGATTTTGCTTCTACATAATTAATCCTTGCAGATCGCGTTTCAGTGCATGAATTTCCACTTTGCAGGTAGTCATTTTATAGGAAATTTTGTCAGCATTCCATTGAAAGTAGCGCCGAAAGTCTACGTTTGTGCGCATGCGCAGAAAATCGCCTTTTTCTGAAACCGAAAAAATCGAATATTCAAAAAATGGCTCATAAGTTCTTGGATCGCCCCAAACTCCTCTGAAACCCATTTTTTTCAAAAGAACGCAAAATTTCACGTCAAATATATGATCTTAAAAAAATAAAAAGAATGGCTTTCTGAGAAATCAACATTTTAGTGAAAAACACTCTTTTGCCTCCAGGAGGCCCCGAAATCACAGAAAAGGAATCTCCAACAACGTTTTCGATAGGTTTTTTGATGCCCTTCAAGATGCCGCAACCCTCAAATCGATAGCTATTCAAAAACTGGGCATATTCCCATTTCTGTGAATAAAAGAGCATCGATTTTTATACGATAAATTTTCGGTCTGTTGACGGATGTGCGTGCAATGGAGAGGAGAAATTTTTTTTGGGCCCCATAGGTGGTCAGAAGTTCCTTTTTGGGCCATAGAATCGAACGAAAAGGGTTAGAAAAGAATCTGAGAGATGACCCCTTTTCGTAGGTCGCTTTGGCGTGGAATTCATCATATATATCATCATCATGGAAATAGATTCTCATAATTGGGGCAATTGCATTCACTCCCTCTCTCACACGACCAACCTGAAAGGGTAAAACTGTAATTCAGGACCTACATCGCTAGGGTAAGCAAAGATTCTACGGGATGGGGAGCTGAGCCTCCTGGGCCCTACCAACATGGAAACTACTCAAACATTCGCTGGAAATAAACAACAACAAAAAATCATAGCATTTCACTTGTTGAACTGAAGGTCCTCACTTCGGGGTTCTTCGGCCGTTTCATACTTGTGGGGAGGGATCCATAATTTCAACTGGGGTACGTGAGCCTCTGGCAGTTTTTCTCCTAACTCTCCGTCTAACACATCCACTAATAGCGATTTTACAGCGATCATTTTGAGCAGCCCTCCGATTTCGGTGCGAGCTTCATCAAGAATTTATTCGCGGCCTGAGATTAGAAACGAGGCTTTCGGCGGACTGAATACCCGACAAAACTCATCGTCATTCCGGCCTTAACTGCAATGCGTGGCCTGTCTTTCGCTAACTCTACCGACGTCTAACCGCACTGAATGCCTATCAGCTCACGCGGCCTCGTCGATTTCCTCTATTCGGTTACCGACCGTTGATCCTTAATAGCCAATCCTTGTATATCTTCTAAATATCTTGTCTCACGGGTCTTGTTCCTCCCACTCCTCCCAACGCTCTACGGGAGACCTTGTGCGGATCCTCAAGAGGTCTGTCGTCCTTGCAACCCTCGGCCTAACGGAGTGTGAGTTCGTCATATCTTCTCCAAGGCGCTCAAGTTCGTCTAACCACAATATCAGCGACTGCTTTTTCCCACCATACCTTCACCAAGGCGCTCAGGTTTTACAACCCATAGTGTGAACAACCGCTTCTTTTGCCATACCTTCACCAAGGTGCTCAGGTTCTCTGACCCATGGCATTCACAACCGCTTTTCCACCATACCTTCACAAAGGCGCTCAGGTTCCTCGACCCATGGTGTACTTGCTGGTTTCTCCACCATACCTTCACAAAGGCGCTCAGGTCTTCGACCCATGGTGTGCTCGCTGGTTTCTCCACCATACCTTCACAAAGGCGCCCAGGTCCTCGACCCATGGTGTGAACAACCGCTTCTTTTGCCATACCTTCACAAAGGCGCTCAGGTTTTCTAACCCATGGCATTCATAATCGCTTTTCCACCATACCTCCACAAAGGCGCTCAGGTTCCTCGACCCATGGTGTACTTGCTGGTTTCTCCACCATACCTCCACAAAAGCGCCCAGGTCCTTGACCCATGGTGTGAACAACCGCTTCTTTTGCCATACCTTCACAAAGGCGCTCAAGTTTTCTAACCCATGGCACTCATAATCGCTTTTCCACCATACCTTCACAAAGGCGCTCAGGTTCCTCGACCCATGGTGTACTTGCTGGTTTTCCGCCATACCTCCACAAAGGCGCTCAGGTTCTCTGACCCATGGTGTAAACGACTACTTCTTCGCCATACCTTCCCAAAGGCGCTCAGGTTCTCTGACCCATGGCGTTAACGACAGCTTCTTTTTCAAATCATCTCTCACGAGGCATTCTGGTACTTCGACTTTTCACCACTCAGTTTACTTGGACACTTATCCGCAGAACCTCGTTCGAGGCCCTCAGACTTCTCGCCCGTCACCAAAAATCACTCTGATTTCGAGGGGGCGCAGCGCTTGCGTGTACTCCCGCTAGGCCGTTTCCCGAGTACCCTAGTCTGAGTTTACAATCAGGGCACGTTTGCACAGTGACACCGGCCTTGCTGCACAACTGGCAGTTTTCACTTACTGATGTGGTACCAGCGGTCGGCGTGAGTGCGGCTGGACATTCCGAGGCTGTATGACCAATGGCAGAGCACTTATAGCACGTACGCGTGGGACAACTGTTGGCAAAGTGATCTGGCTTGTTGCAATTGAAGCAGAGGCCTTTTTCTAGTTGTCCATCTGTTCGCATGCGATCTCCTCCTACCCGCGTACGGCCGGTACCGGGTGGTCTACGTGGACCATACGGGGCATACGGTGGATAATGGTACATCATTGGGTAAGACGGCCATTGTCCGGGTGTTGGCACCCACGGACCTACAGTAGCTGGCTGGTTCGGCGGTGTCAGCGTTGGAACACTCGGCTGAGGTGTACTCGGTGCTGGCACGGCCTTAGGTGGAGTGTCGGGCGAACCGGTGAGTGGACTGTTCTGAGTAGGCTTGGCGTCATTTTTACTCCCTTGACCACGATTGCGATTTTGATTCGCGTTTTGAGCATTCGGGGCTGGCTTTGGTGCCTCAGCCTCATTTGGTTCCGTTCCGGATATTTCGTTCCACCCTGGCCTGCTTTTTGGTGGTGGCTGCGTGGGTCCCTGATACGCGGCTCCTGGTATCCGTGAACGGTCCTTGGGGGGGGGGGGGGTGCAGTGTACCTGGCATCCAAGTCTTTGCTTCGCTCATACTTCTGGCCATAGTGTTGAATATCATCCAGCGTTCTTACCCTCTTTGACTCTAAGTATTTGCGTAATTCCGGCAATAAATTACGTCGGACTATCTCAAATACATCTCGTTCTCGAGGCGGCCTTTTCAAGTGCCCCAAAATTATCTTAACACAGGTCAAATACTTGGCAATTTTCTCGCCTTTGGCCTGAGTACGGTGCTGGAGTTCATCCATGACGTCCTGGCGATCTAAATGGCCCACGTATTGCTTTCTGAAAGCTTGCTTGAAATCCGGCCAAGTTTCAAATTCACCCTGATGAGTTCGATACCAACTCCGAGCGTCCCTTGTTAACGCGGCCGGCACAGCTGATAGCATCTCAGCGTCTGTTACGGGTAGCATTCGTCGGCAATCTTTCAAGTTGGCCAGGAAGTCTCCTGGGCCATCCCGTTCACCACCACCAAAGCTGATCTTCATGCTTTGTAGCATCTTAATCACCTGAAACGTCCTCCCATTCACACGACCGGCCTCACTCCGATTTGACTCATCGTCCGAGGTATCATACTCCGACTCACTGCTATCATCTCTTCTACGATTGCGACGGCCTGCTCGTCGTCGGGAGTCTCGTGAATCCCGCGATCCCCGTCGTCTACCACTGCGACTCGGCCGGTCTGAATCTGAATCTGACCTTCTACTCCGTGGTGAACGTCGTGGGGGTGAACTATCTGATGAACTACCGCGCTCTCGACGGTTTTCGCGCCACCTATCAGCATCCCTCGGCCTGCGGTCGGGACTATGTCTCGAATTACGAGCGGTGGGACGGCTTTTCGAAGTTCGGTCTCGTCGAGGCCGATGGCTATGCGATGAATATTGTCGGCCTGGAGGTTCTTGAGAGTGATCATCCGCTCTTCTAATACGAGCATCTCGAGGCTCGGTGCGGCTATGGCGGCTTTCCCCAGAGCGATCACGTCTGTGCGCTCGACTGTCTGACTCAACTTGCTCATTCTGGTGTGTTCGAGAACGGTCTGGAATTACACGTGTCGGCCCCGGAGCAACGCGATTACCACGGCTATCACTCGATCGATCGCGTGGAAGGTGCTCTACGTAGGCCTTTTCATTCTGACCTGGACACTGCTCGAAGCGCCCTCTATTCACTGGCTCCGTACGGCTGGGATGGCTGTCAACTACCCGCTCCTCGGCCTGACCTTCACGGTCACGATGGCTTTCACCCGCTCTGTCGTACGGCCTTGGTTTTCCGAGACCAGCTGGACTTCGTCGGGTGCTATCGTTCGTATAAGCAAGAGTTGGGTCATCGTCACTGGAGTCGTCACGACGATCACGTTCAGCGTCATAATCCCGACATCGACCGCGGCCTGTGTCCGGTTTCCTTTTTGGGAATGCCCTGGAACCTATTTGTTCGAGATCTCCGTCCCACCACATCGTCTCGCCACGTGACAGTTCGGGATTGGCCTGCAACCGCCTTTCTATCGACCGGTCATCAGCGGCTAAGCATCTATCGCTCGGTGTCACCGGTGGTTGCCTTGGCACATACGGTTCTGGGATTTCGCGCTCCCTACTCGGCCTGGGACTCCCGTAATTTGAACTCTCGACTCCACTTTCCGATTCAGACCGTTGGTTCCTTGAATTCCTCTCCACTCCTCGAAGGTCGGCCATGGCAGTGTTCACTCTATGCATAGCAGCCCGCGATTCAGTGATCAAGGAACCGTGTGAACCGGCTCTCACGAGGCCTTCAACCGGTGGCAAGTCGTCCGCTATAGTTGTTGACCTATGAGGCTGTCCCCAACTCGGCAGTGGCCTATCAGGTGTGGAAGCTCCGGCCAGCAGGGACCCAGTCTGGTCCCGCAATCGTGGCATCAACCCAAGGCCCAATGGTGCCGGCTGGGAGTGATATCTAGTCGACAGTGGGAATGAGACTCGGCTAGCAGCGGGTGATGGAATCGGGCCTGATATACTACTTGTCACTCGGAGCAAAGAGACAGTACTAGTCAGGACCGGAGTGGTGACCGTCGTACTGACGGAAGTCGGCACAAAATTCGTCGCCGCTGAGGTATTTGCCACCACTGATGATATGGGTGACGCTGAGGTGACCCCGATCGCTGGAATCGCGGATACAAACGGTCCCACAGGTAGTCCGGCCATATCGGCACACTGGAGCTCACCCGGTAACACGATCATAGGTGCCTCGGCCTTCCCCTTACCTTTGGCCATCGTTACTTTTACTCCGCACTTTCAATTCACGAACGAAAGAACTCTGAATCGACCTAACACTTCCCAAAAATTCCACTCTGCGGCCTTCTGATTCCCCCTAGTTTCACAGGAAGTTCTCCCCAACCGGCCAAAAAGCGTAAAATTCCGATCAAAATCCCAAATTTCACGTTCACGGTCAGTCATTCCACACACCTGTAGGAGTATAGTCCACCTGAGCTGTAAAAATCGACACAAAGGATCCTCGGAAATCCTAAAAAGTCACGCGTAAGCGGCCATACCCAATTGAATAAGTCTCGGCAATTTCTATTCGACTGATCACGGCCTTGATTCTATACAGAAACCCCCTAGAGTCCCTAACTATCTGCCAGAGTCCACCAGGAGTAGGGGTGAACGATAGAACTCCGTAGAATTTCTTCGGCCGGGTAACAGGTGCTCAACTGGGATGTGGTGTGATCAGGATAGGTGAAATTCCAGAGAAAAAATATTCAAATAATATTCACACACATGCACGGAAAGATAGCTCAGCAACCAGTGGTTCAGGACTTTTTTCCAAGAGGGGAAATACCATTCAAGTGGCCTATAAACAAGTAAGATGCTAAGGAAAATTCTACTTGAGGTCAACCGACCTCAACAAATTCTCTAAGGGGAAACTCGACCAGACCCTAGGTGGCAGGGCTGCAGAAGGGACAAGAACAATATTCATATATGGGGAAAAATACTCACAATCAGGTTGACCAGGGTATGAGAGAGGGCCACACACTACAACTACACGCGATGAGCCTCGTACGCACGCAACGATAGGAAATTCACAAATTTCCTCGGCCGTAGTACACTTACAACTTCTTCATAATAGCTACAACACGTTCAAGGAATTCCTCAGAGCGGCCTAAATGCGGCAAAAAAATGTTCCAAAGTGGCCTAAGGGTGATCACAAATTTTTCAGAGTGGACAAGTGCTCTCAGGAAAATTTTAAAGTGGCCTCAGTAAGTTTAGAAAATTTTTCAGACGGCCAGAATGCGTCTAAAAATTTTCCAAGTCGACCTAAGGGCGATCAAAAAATTTTCAGAGTGGTCAAGTGCATTCAGAAAATTTTTAAAGTGGCCCAAGTATGTTCAGAAAATTCTTCGAACGGCTAGAATGCGCTCAAAAATGTTTCAGATCGGCCAGAGAGTGATCACAAATTTTTCCGAAAGGCTGGGAGCACCCAGAAAAATTTTAAAGTGGCCTAAGTATGCTCAGAAAATTTTTCAGACGGCTAGAATGCGTCTAAAAATTTTTCAAGTCGGCCCGAGTGCGATCAAAAATTTTTCAGAGTGGCCAAGTGCACTCAGAAAATTTTTAAAGTGGCCGAAGTATGCTCAGAAAATTTTTCAGACGGCTTGAATGCGTCTAAAAATGTTTCAGATCGGCCAGAGAGTGATCACAAATTTTTCCGAGAGGCGAGGAGCACTCAGAAAAATTTTAGAGTGGCCTAAGTATGCTGAGGAAATTTTTCAGACAGCTAGAATGCGTCTACAAATTTTTCAGATCGGCCAAAATGTCGCGCACTTAATGATACGGCCAGTAACTAACTACCAGAATTTTTCAGAATCGCGTTAGTCCTGTCACGGTCGCCATTTGTGACGTGGTGAATGGATTACCAGCACAACTAATTTATATTCGACGGACTCTTAACCTAAATCGCAGGTCTCGCGCGCAAAGTTCGGCGAACGCAATTCTAAATTTTGATAGCAACTCGGCTTCACTGCATCACTTACCGTGATTATACCTGAAAATCGGAAAAGGGGGTGGGGAACGCTCGCACACGCACTCCAAATAATAATTCAGAATTCTCAATAATATAATTCGGCCTATATTCTGTACACGTTCCTTTTTCGCGGCGATACATGAATCTACATATGAAAATCCCGATAAATAACGGCCAGAAATATTCAAGAAGATTCAATAATCGTCATCAAAATGTCGCTCAAAATTCCCTGTAAAACACGAAAATTCACTTCACAATCCTGAAAATACAATGTAAAATACACTTGACTAACGGCCTGGGCAATTCGCTATCGGCCTAGTCAATTGTTCAACGGCCTAATCGACTTCGCTCACGATGGACTCCAAAATCCAAGGAGCACGCTGCTCCGAAATCTACTCAAAACGGCCGCTCCACGCTACGAATGATTACCGCGTGGGGACAATGGCCAACTGCTCCAATTTGTGGAGCACGAGCTCCGCGATTACCGGATTTTACTGGCCAAGTACTCCGCGATTACTCAGGGTGGTGATTCACCGGGGGTACGGCCTTGCTCGTCGTCGTCCGGACGACAGCAACCCTGAATTTCCACGCGATTTTTCCCCCAAAGTACTGTCTGGTACGCGCACTACGTCTTCACGAGGGTTCACCTCGACTTATCGGCCTCTGGTCACAATCTCTCCGGCCCCCGGGGCGTGCTATTATGTTCCCGCACTGTACAGCCTTAGCACGTGGTCCCCCAGGAGTCCGGATCGGCTGGGAGTCGGCAGGGGTACGCGCGCACGAGGCTCAAGTTTCGGCCAGGACGAGGGAATTCACATTAATGAAATGAGCAATAAGTGGTCTCACCGTTAATTTTCATCACTTTCGATAATAGCAATTCTCTGATTATGACTCAATAGGACTCTTGAAGTCTCGTGTGCTGTCCTCCGGGACTCCTGGGGAACACACGGCAAGAATAATGGCTGCTGAAAAGCGAAGGGCGAAAAGCGCGTGCACTCGGGGCAACTGCTATCCAACAAGTGGCCTCATGGCCGACTTCTTCTTCAAGTTGAAGTTCCGTCTCCTTCAACGAAAAAGGCGCGCTGTGATTGGCCCAATAAATTCCATCCGGAAAACTGGCAGCACCCTCTATCGGGGCTGCGCGGCAAAGTTTGAAGTACATAAGGGCACATTGTGGCAAGTATGCGCACGGAATTCACGGAATTACACGGCCAAACAGCACGGAAATATATGTACGGCACTGCCTTTGGCCTCCACTCGTACCGTCTTCTATCTCACTTACACCTATAACAAGCATCGGCCGGCGTGGAGGCGCTGCGCAGCTCGCATTGCCTCCACTTTTGGCCTTTCACTGCATCCGATATTCGCTCCATGGCCATGTATAGCTATATCTACTCGCGGACTGTGTCAATATAACTATATAGTGCATCCCATGCGCCAGTATATCTATATGGGCCTCTGCATATTGACAGCACGCTTATATGTACCTAAGATACTACTAAAATCAGTAACACGGCCTCACACGCACATATGTATACATGCGTGTGTCGTCTGCGTGGTGAATTTCCACCCAGAAACCGATGTCCGGGTCTCTATAAATCCCCACCTCGGCCTGATCAGGTATACCCGCCCTGAGCCATACTTCACCATCAGGTAGCGCCACCACACCGGCAGCAACAAGTTGCCAGTGCGTCGTCTGCGCGGCCGTATATCAACATCGGCTCCGTCATCCTCGTCCCCTGGTGAGCTACCCGGGCTCACCCGCGTTGGTCTGCGCGTCACCGGTGTCGTGGGTGACCGCATCCGTGGTGTCGTGATGGTGCGCGGGTGCATTTCTGGCCAGGCTATGCGTGGGTGCAGGCAGCAAGTGCTGCATGCACACATAACCTCACATAACCCAGGTGCAGCTGATACTGGGCTGCTGCGTATGGGATCTGAATCCGGATGGCAGCAAGCCCAGGATGTGCTGCCCGGATCAGGCAGCATCACCAGCTGGCCATAATCACCCGTGCTCGTTGTCATCTTCGTCGTCGCCCTGAGAAGGGCACCCCGGCTTGATCGCATCGTCGTCAGCTGGTGCACGCTGTGTATGTGTTAAGTACCAAACCCGAAATCGTACACTTCGCGAGCGGTACAGCCGATTCTGTACCATTCGCGAATGGTACACCACCATTTGTACCGGGCCCGATATTCCGGGTTTGGTACAGCAGTCTTGTACCATTCGCGAACTGTACAGCCGCCTTGTACTTACCTCGATTTCGAATCGCGCCATATGGCTCGGGTCGTGTTTACAAATGAGAATTGTCTGTAAATGATGATTAGCAAAATGATATGTATTGACGAGTTCAGTCGAGTGTAGGTGACGATCGAGCTTGCACAATGTATCCCGATAATACTATTCGCGATGAGTTCAACTCAAAATTAGATGTTCTTGGAACATCCGATAGTTGTAAGTTCATAAAAAGTAAAACAGAATATTCTCACACACGTGACACACAGTTCCATGAACATTAGAATCACTGCACGGGGTATGTTCGCGTATCTTGTTTTGATAACATAATACACCTTGTGGACACCGCCATGCCCAATTTCATCATGAATCTATCGTCATCTAATATAAACTCCATCAGTATATCGTAGATTTCGGATTTTTCTACGTGATATCTCACTTCGTCGTCTCACTGTAAGAAGGAATCCTCAAAATCAGTCTCATTGTCTGAATATTAACATTACATGGTCAGGGGGTTTGTTGTGATTTAGTACGATTTTTCACCGACTCTGAGAATTTCTTCTTGAAGTGCTATTTTCATAGGAAAGATTAGACGAGGAATATCGCCAACAATATATATGTCAAACTGTTTCAATCTTCTGTATTCCAGAGGGGTCCTGAATGATTTCTTCTCAATTCCATTAATTAGCTTCACAAGGTCTCGTCATTCTGTCTCACTTTTTATGAACTTAAAACTATCGGATTATCGAAGAGCATCTAATTTTGAGTTGAACTCATCACGAATAGTATTACCGGGATACATTGTGCAAGCTCGATCGTTACCTGTACTTGATTGAACTCGTCAATACATATCATTTTGCTAATCATCATTTGTAGACAATTCTCATTTGTAAACACGATCCGAGCCATATGGCGCGATTCGAAATCGAGCTCGGTACAAGGTGGCTGTACAGTTCGCGAATGGTACGAGACTCTGCTGTACCAAACCCGGAATATCGGGCTCGGTACAAATGGTGGTGTACCATTCGCGAATGGTACAGAATCGGATGTACCGTTCGCGAAGTGTAGAATTTCGGGTTTGGTACGTAACATATGCACGTTTTGGTTGATTGAATGCGGATTCAATCATCAAAGAGTGCACTCTCGAATGAGTGCCCTAAAACTCGCGTGTGATTACCAGAGGCTGACTGGTGGATGCAACACGGGGTCTGCGGGCCCCGGTTGTTATCACCAGCATCCTCTGTCCGGTCTGTATCCCGGTGCACCATAATGGGTACACCGCGGATACATCATGGTGATGATCACGGCAGGGTGCAGGTGCGCGTCCTTATATACCCAGGTAGCCCACCCGGGGCATAAGTTTCCTAAATTGTTGTTGTCGTCGTCGACCACCGGCCTCCTAGGGTGTGATGCCCACGGCGATCAGCGGTGCGGGTGGGGTTGCCGGCCCGCAGGCATGCTCGCGGTAGCGGCAACTCGTCAGCACCTCAACAAAAAAGGAAGTATTCCTCGTGAATACTTAGAATTGGAGCTGCTGCTCGAGGTACGACGAGAGATTCACTTTACATAAAGCCCCAAAACCGCTGTGACGATTCCATCGTCACAAGTTGGTGAAATTATTCCGCCCACAAAGTGCAGATGAAGAGTGATCTGTGCAGTGTTGCTTAGAATCTATGATTTCTCCATTTTTTGAAATCAGTGAACAGTTTGGATTATTTTCTCTAGGTGAAATTGAATAATGACGATATATTCTTCACCACAAGTGAACCCTTATTTTTCCACACTCTTATGAAATCCTTCGTTCATTTCAATGAAACATATTTTTTTTCTCGAGGTGGGAGGATGTTTATGAAACACCGATCAGCGACAGCGCACATACATTCACGCACATATTAGCTAAGCCGTCAAGTGGCAGTAGACGCTCAACCGACAGTAGACATGCTCAACCGACAGCGACATGCTGAACCGGCAGTAGAAGCGACTGCATATATATAGACATTCAGCCACTCGACTATAGACCTCCTGCTCTGCTCCGGTTCAGTCAGTCTTCTGGTGGATCGCTTCCACGCCACACTCTCCACCACCTCGAGCATGTATCCAACAGTTTATTGCTCAATATATTAGTGTTCGCTCAGAATATTGAATTGCATTCCTCTCGTCATGAGTACCCTGAATCCAAAACAACCCCGGCGAAAACACACTTGGAGTTGGTTGCTACCGGAAAGATTACGGTCCCAGGCTTCATCTAAGTGCGGGAAATGGAATTAGTGAATGAATCAACTCGCTATTAGTTGATATTCGCATACAAAACCGGGAATAGTCAACTTAAGCACTCACGCTCGGACGATCTTGACCTGATGCACTTGTTAAGCTCATCCTAGTGCCCAACAAGGTGTTTAAGGGTGGGGGTGTTATGACGAGAGCAAATCTCGACAGTAGTTGTGGTCAGTATCGTCAGAGCGCGAGCTCTCGATCACCATTTCAGCTGTTAACAATGAATGATTATCAGCGCCAAACATGATAAGCGCGGGGGCAACGTTATGCATTCAATACCGAGTCATCGAGTCAATTTTCATCTATTCAAATGATCTATATCTCATCGACGCTATCAGTGAACATCGTTTTCTCATCAGCACACGCGGCGTTGTTGAACCTCAAATAGCTCATATCCATTGATCTTACTTACAAATTTCAATGATCCGCGATGGTTGAACAATAAGTGAACCCTATTCTTGTCGCTTAGCCACTAACATACGCGCATTGAAGGTATACAATTAATTTACGCACAGATGGTTCTATATACTCGAAGAATATGACAAATCTTGGTTGTCTAATAGCGAGCGAGCACGTGCAAGCGTTGTTGAACTTTTACGAGTTCATGCCGATGTATTTCACTCATAATCAATATTTTCATCGATATACTTTTCACCCCTGAAACTGGTTGCTTTCTGAGATCAAGAACGTGCCGTGCCGAGGACGTTAACTCGTCCCTGTTTGAACATGGATAAAGACCCTGCCTTGAAGAGCGCGCTCAGTTCTCTCGTAGATCGGGTATCACGGAAACTCCGCAGATCGGTTCTGCGTCAAATTCCGTGTACCAATTCTGCGCAGTTTCATCTCAGTTCCAGCTCGTGTCTAGTACCCAGTCCTAGTTCAGTCAATATCAGCAAGTCCAGTTCTAGTTCAGTCAGTATCAGCAAATCCAGTTCTAGTTCAGTCAATATCAGCAAGTCCAGTTCAAGTTCAGTCAGTATCAGCAAATCCAGTTCTAGTTCAGTCAATATCAGCAAGTTCAGTTCTAGTTCAGTCAGTTTCAGCAAATCCAGTCCTAGTTCAGTCAATATCAGCAAGTCCAGTTTTAGATCAGTCAATATCAGCCAATTCAGTTCTAGATCAGTCAATATCAACAAGTCCAGTTCCAGTTCCAGTTCCAGTCAATATCAGCAACTCCAGTCCTAGTCCAGTCAGTATCAGCAAATCCAGTTCCAGTTCAGCCAATACCAGCAAGTCCGGTTCCAGTTTCAGTCGAGATCACCAAGTCCATTGCTAGTTGAGTCAGTATCACCAAATCCAGCTCCAGCTCACATCAATCGAATTTCAGCTAATATCAACGAGTTCAGTACCAGCTCAAGTTCCATCGTTTTCGATCAAGTCCAGATTGCGTCCAGTTCTCATACAAGATGTGTCTAGAGTTCAGACCAGTTTTAGTTAAAAATTAAGAGTGAGTTAACTCAATTCTGTTCCACGCGTACGGCCATTCACCCACATATCACCCATCTAATATTTGGAAATAATTGAAAATCGATCGTATCATTCATCATATAATCTGGTTCTTATTCGGATTCTTAGGGATCTAGAAAAGAGCTTGACTTCATCAAATAATAGAGGGGAAGAGAGGGTAACTTTAAGCTTGAATACTTATTGTATCGGTCGAATCTTCTACATTACCGGCTACAATAGTACTCATTGCTGCTTCACTAGGGATTTCAGGATACATCCATTCACTCTGTTCCGAGACCAGCCAACGAGAAGATTTATTCACCTCCGCCACGCTATTGAGGTAAGACTTAGGCGTGGATACCTGAACCGTCTCTGCACGCGCCAGCAGAGGCAATTTAGTTCCCTTACCAAGGAACACGAGAAAAGTCATATCATGACACCATCATAATCGACGAAATTCGACCTCCACGGGGAAATGATGGTCAAAATTTGTATATTGCACATCTTTGATGCCAAGTTTAGCGAAATATCAAGATTGAACATTTCCCCAGGGCCAAACCTCACGGTCCCCCATGGTTGACTACAGAATCATTTCCAGCAGGGATCCAATTAAGAGTCTGTTTTGTGTGCCGTGGTACGAACTTGTAGTCATGTTCTTCACGTTATCAACAACGAACAGAATCATAAGTGAAATTCCATGAGACACTCTGTGTTTCTTGATCAGTCATCGACATCTAACTATCCCCTGGTTGTCAATCATGTATTTTCCAGTCCAAAACTCTAGCTGAATGGTGGAATATACCACATCCCTCTCAAATAGTCCTAGTGTCGATAATGTCTCCATATCCAAATGATTGAGGTAACATAGCCTTCTACATATCAGTTATTATTAGCTTGTGAATCAATTCAGGACTAGCGTAATGCTTCGCGTTGCTGGGCTTGTAGATGCTCCAAAAAGGATTGGACTATAAAATGTTCTCGTGAATCGAAAGCACACTGAATATTCATCCGAATTCGGTTGTTGATCATGGATGTCCTTGAAACTTTCTACATTTGTACAATGTGATCTTCCGAAGCTAATAATTAGTCTGCCAAGTCCTGTTGAGATATAATGTTCAACTCCGATACGAACCGAGCTCGATTATCTGTGTAACATTATTCGAAGATTGTGCATAGACAGAGGCGTTCTGGCCCAAAAACGTTGTTTCACAGTGTCATTGATTGTACATGCGTCATCTCAATCCATCATTCCATCTGTGTTCTGAATTGTTCCATCAGCTTGAATTCATCTAACTCGTCGAAACATTATGCGATAAAAATCGGTTGAACTTCATGGGTTATCCCTTATTCCGATGAATTTCAAGCAATACGCCATTGCTCAATGTGAGTTTGAATATTCCAACTTCAAAATAACATTCGAGAATTTCTCGTCAGCAACGAATCTGAAACCATTACAGAGATGAGAAATAGTCTAGACGCCCTAAATGTAGAGAGAAGGATCTTTGAATAATGTTACACGAACAATAACTTAACTCGGTTCTCATCAAAGTTGAATATCTTTTCTTTAAAGGAACTCGAAAGACTAATTGTTAGACTCGAAAGATCACATCGTGCGACCCTAAACCAATTCGAGAACATACATGATCAGCCATTGAATTCGAATGGAAGTCAAGTATTTTCTTTCGATTCATGGGAATATTCTCAGACTACAATACGCCTCTCTGGAGCATCTATGAGCCGAAGAACGCGAGGCATCACGCCAGTGAACTTGAACGCGAGAACATGAGAATACAGACACACACACACACACACACACACACATCTTACAGAAGTTGATTATACCGCGCATCGCCGCGTCGATGACCAGTGATTGGCTTATAATCTGGGAGATGAAGAGCCTCTTCTCTGTATGAGTTGTGAATTTATAAAGCGCTAATTAGGAACATTACAGCTGAAAACCAAACTCTGATTCCAACTCAAGCGCTAATATGCGCAGGTTGCAAGAATTATCAAGAACAAGGAACCAAATTATCTTGAATAGGAGGAACAAGGTGAACGCAGCGAACACCATGAATTATACCTTGGAAAAGTTCCTTCAATGGACTTTTGGGACAGAAATGAGGCAACATCACAGAAGTGAGAGGTTATGTAGATCTTCGCTAGTGAAAATTCAGAACTTTTCATAGATATTTGACTGAAACTAGGAGATTGTATTGACAAGTCATACAGACTTCGTAGAAGTTATGATGCTTCACTAGAGTAATTAAGCTATCCTATCAGAAGAATATATTTTCACAAACTAGCTAAAAACTTCTCGGTAACAACTATACGCGAGTCTGAGCAATCTGAGCTGGTGCACTAACCCAAGAATTTTGAAGATGGCTGAGCAGCACTTGCAGGAATCTTCTTCACCTTCTTCAGTGGGTCTTATTTCCTCTCATTATCATTCAATCTTCATGATCACAAAATGTAAGAAAAATGTTCTACTCTCAAACATTTGGTGATCATAGGAGTGAGATTGGTGGGATAATTGATACATACAATTTGAGTCACTTCATTCATAGGAAAATATACCATTTTCTCTTGCAATTATTTGTTTGACAAATTAAAAATTACAAGTGTAGTAATGGAACCGCATCCATATGTCTACCAAGGGGAGGACCAGACCTTTGGATCACCAATCTTGTCCAAAATTTTTTTACAGTTTTGTATTACCTAGAATATGGAGAATCCAGAGTAACTCCGTCAAATGAGCCTCCTGTTCAAAGTTCCAGCCCATGACATTAACATTGCCCATATAGGCCCATGTTGAAAAGTGATATATATATAGATATACTGGCAACGCTAACATTTTTGCTTGTAGCTCTGGACAGAAGGTCCATTTGACGGAGTTACTCTGGATTCTCTATATTCTAGGTGACAAAAGACGGTAAGAAAATTTTGGAAAGGATTGGTGATCCAAAGGTCAGGTCCTCCCCTTGTAAGTCTCTCTGGAGAGAGACTTACAAGGGGAGGATTTTCACAAGGAGGACAATTAAGAAGAGCGAACATATCACCCCGTACAGGGAGCGTTTGGGTTGGTTACGTACTGATTCGCGGAGAATGTACTTCGCAGCCCTCTTAATGCACAAGATCATGCATTTGGGAGAACCTGGCTACCTAGCTGCGATGTTTACCAGGTACCAATCCGAGCGCCCTCAGCGTGATGAGGCAGGAGCACAGGAACTCAAAGTTCCAAGAATGCGTCTTGACTGTGGACTAAGATCGTTCCAAAGTCAATGCGCACGGTTTTGGAACTTCCTTTCTCTCGGTTTTCGGCATGTAAAAGAAGTTTCCCTGTTTAGAGAAGCAGTGAAAGAATTTTTGAAAGCTCTCCCTCCCATGAGGATGGATATGGACACTGGGCATTTTTTCAATCTTTGAGGGCACTTTTATATATGTCAATTGAGTGATTTTCTTGTTTCTTGTTCAAGTCTTCCAGTGGCCTGATTGTTATGCAAACTATGATTGTAACTATTTATTTCTAACCCATGCCATTTATGATCTCGTCTGTGAACAAGAATAATTCGAGTTATATTATTAGCAAACGACTAGTCACATCTGTGATGGTAAATCCTTGACCAAAATGCTATTACTAGATTCGTATATGTACAAGTATTGTATGAATGATTGATGTTTTTGCCCAAGGGCGAATAAAGAGGATATTCTATTCTATATTCTATTCTCCAGCTGCATTAACAACGGTCGTCACTAAAAACATCATAATTCTGGAAAGTACTCTTGATTTATCATGCCAACAATTGAATCAACTCCAAGATCAACTTGACGAGGTCAAAAGTCTCTTGAGACCCCCGCGATCCGAGATCGATCCGGTGAATCCCACAAATCCAGTAGTGGTTGATAATTTCAAGGAAGTCCTTGATCACGTGGGTCATTTCGAGGGAATTATAGGAAGGCAATCGTCCCAGCTGGAAGAGATGAGCCTGGATTGTCATTTGATCTTGGAGGGGAATACTCTGCTGAAAAATTTCATGAAAGATCCTAATCAAGAACCAGCGATTCACCCACGTGTCACTGTAATGCTGCGGGTACTCTAGTAGACAAATCAAACATTTCAAATACCCAACCTCCATCTCAGGGTGTTCATTCTAATAGCCAAACTACGAGTTCCGATGATTACATCGTGATGGATGGGTCGGATGGATGGGATGGATGAGTTGGATGGATGGGATGGATGGGTTGGATGGATGGGATGGTTAGATGAGATGGATAGGATGGTTTGATGAGATGAATGGATGTGTCGGATGGATGGGATGGATGAGATGGATGGATGGGTTGGTTGGATTGATGGGTCGGATAGATGAGATTGATGGATGGGATGATTGGATGGATGTAATGCATGGATGGATGGGATGGATGAATGGATAGGATGAATGGACGGGATGGATGGGATGGATAAACGGATAGGATGCATGGACGGGATGATCGGATTGGATGGATGAGCCCTTCCATTCACCCTATCTTTCCATCCTATTCATCCCATCCATCCATCCCATCCACCCGACCCATCCATCCCATCCATCCATACCATCCATCCATCCCATGCATCCATTTCACACAGCCATGCACCGCATCCATTCATCTCATCGATTCCATCCATCCATCTTATCCATCCAACCATCCTATCCACCCATCCATCTACCCCATCTATCCAGCCCATCCAGTTATCCAATCCATCCATTCCACCAATCCATCTCATCCATCCCATCCATCCGACTTATCCATTAATCCCATCCATCCGACCCATCCATCCCATCCATCCATCCGATCCATCCAACCATCCTATCGTCCATCTCATCAGTCTCATCCATCCAACCCATTCATCCAACACTCCCTTCCATCCATCCCATCCGTCCCATTCATCCGACTCATCCAGCCATCCATCCCATCTATCCCATCCATCCATGACATTCATCACATGCATCCATCCCATCCATCCAACCATCCCATCTATCTATCTCATCCATCCAACCCATCGTACCAACCATCCAATCCATCCTATCCATCCGCCTCATCAATCCAACCATCCCATCCATACCATTCATCCAATTATCCCATCCATCCATCCCATCTACGCATCCGTCCTTTCATCAATTCATCCAGCTTCAATACTTGTATTCGACCTCTGCAGGACAGGCAACTCGCTTCGTCATCCATACAAAAGTGTTACTCTTCGCCATTCATAAGGAAAAGAGTTAGTTCTCGTCGTTGATAATGGAAAGTGTTACTCTTCATCGTTCGTAAGAGAAAGTGTTAGCCTTCGTCGTTGATAAGAAAAGTGTTACTGTTCGTAAGAGCCATCGATACATTCTAAGTTGCTCTGTTATCTCAATCTAGGATGAATGATAATTGAAGCCTAGGGCTCTGAATTTGATCATGAGTCAACGGTTATGACATATCACAGGTTCTACAGAACTTTTGACATTTGGGTTACTGCAGAATGAAATTTTTTTTTCATGGCACGCGTCTGGAATCAATTTGATTGGTAACTAGAACCTCAAAAAGGAGTGGAAAAGTGCGTGCCCACTGATTTGGGGGAATGTTATTTCTGTACCAACCAGAAACGTTCACAGACGTCCAAAGGACTTTTAGATACTCTCAGTCGAATGTAAACCCATCGGATCATTCGCGCACTGCTAGATGTGGTTATCGGTCAGATTTTTGAGTAATTCTGACTGAAAAGCAACGATTTTTCTGCCTCGCCAGCTCGTCATTACACCACGAGGGGTATTTAAGGAAAATGGCTCTGGAAACTAGAATCATTTCAACGCGTCTTTGTATGATTCGGGATCGTGATAATATATATATATATATATATATATGTATATATACATAAAAGCATTACGATGACACTTTCGTACGAAGGTGCGGACTTAGGGTGACAAAAACCGACTTATGACGACTGTCGTCATAAGTGAACGTATTTTGCGTACGGAAAAGTCGACTTGTGATGACTGTCATCCTAATGATGAAAATACGGGATACCCCACTTGTGACGACTGTCGTCCCAATGCTGACTTGACGTATAGAAGAAATTATATATAAGTTCATATAAATTTATTTATATGAATTTATATATACTTATATAAATTATATATGAATTTATTTAAGTTCATACAAACTTAGATGAATTTAAGAGTAACCTCCCTTGAGGCAAGTGATCTGGGTGGACAAAAAACTGTACCTTTCATGAATGATACTTGTTGCATAGATGGTGAGCAATGCTTAAGAGCTGGAAACACTTTAACACTACTTAGAGACCCTCACTACTGCCTGTACACAAGGAGATGCTCACTTTCTGGTGTGATGAAACTAGATTAAAATCACACTCAGAAAAATAAAAGGTAGCAGGTGCCTATTATTTTCAGTTTATTGACCAGAACCAAGCACTTGTGGAATAATTTGATGGAAGTGTGTAACCTCATTGAATTTGAGGATTACATGTAGGTAGTTCAAATTACTAGCTGAGCTTGCTTACTTTACTTATCAAACATTCGCTCCCCAAGTTTGGACTTGGACGATGGATCCCAGTAAAAGTCAAAGCTCGGAAGCATGGTTAGGAAGAGGAAATATCTGCAGCCAGCTCTTGTGAGATGGCAAGTTTCAGAGCAAAGACCCAAAGATGAACACGTTCACAGAATTAGTGAAGATTTGGTGAGTTTATTTAGATGTACCAAGGAAAACACGCTCATAAATAGCTGTAATCTCTCGCATTGACAATTCTAAGCCTATTGAATCTCTCAAATATTCACATGTATTTCTCATAAACCTCCTATTATAAGACATTCAACACTTTCTTCTTCAACCTGTACTCATGTATGAGATGAATTAAGAGAAGATTCAGTGAAGCTTGTATATATATGTTTATTAACTCCTTGAGTTATACATTATCCCTTCACCTTTCTTACAAATAAATATATTTGTGTGTCGCTCATACAAATTTAAGTATTGCTTAGAGTCTGCTACTTGTTACTGTACATTTCTTTTCTCTTTAAGCTTACTTACTAGGTCTCTCTGTATAAACTGTGAACTAAAGTGCTAGTACAAACTAAGTGGGAAATAAAAATTGCTTCTTTTGGTTTTCTCCTCTATTGAGCTTAAATTAATTTGCACTTTTTTTTTCTTTGCGCTCCTCCTTCTTCTCTTTTGTCTCTTTCCTTCTTCCTTTTCTTCACCTTTCTTCACCTACTGGCTTCCTATTATACTGCTTCTAACATATTTGCGGATACGGCTGTTCCATATCATATTGTACTTTTTTCCTCCTTTAGTTGCTGTGATACCTTCTCTTCTATGCTTGATGGTATAGTTGTTCCTTTTCATTTTCCCTATGTCTCTTTCCTTTGCTTCTCTTTCCCATTTTTCTGCTGCTGTCATGAACTCCTGCACTATATATATCTTTTCTCCTCTGTATTCCATTGTTTGTAGCAGGTCCTGTTCAATTTCTTCAATATCCGTTTTCACCACCCATGCATCCTCGCTTTTTCCTTCTCTTTTATTGAAAAGTTCTTCTATTGTCCATTGGGTTTCTTCCTTGCCTGTCTGCTCCTTTATCCATTGGTTTATATCTTCATTGTTCCATGCAATCCCTTTTCTGATTACTACTTTGTATTTTCCCATTATTCTGTCTGTTTCCATTTGCATTTTACCCTCATCATCATTGTTGTTGAAGTCTTGTCTTTCCTCATTCCTATCCTTTCCTAACCTCTTTTCTTCACCTTTTCTTTTTTGAGTCAGTTTCTTTATTTCTTCTCCTTGGCTGAGTACTATTGTCTCAAGTAAATCTATTCTTCTTTTTTGCATCTTAATTTCCTCTTCGAGATTCATTTTCCTTGTTCTTGATTTTCCTTTCTTTGCTGAATTTTCTTTTTCTTCACACGTGGCTTTTCTTTGACTCTTTCACTTTAGCAGACCGCTTTCTGCCCCTTGTCGTCCCTTCCTCTTTTCTCTACCTTCCTTGACCTTAGGGGTCTTCCATCCTCTACCTCTCTTTTTCTTTTTCTTTTTCTTTTTCTTTCCTTTTCATTTTCCATTCTATCTCCTTTAGCCAACCTATTTTCTTTCCTTCCCTGCTTAGTGCCTTCCTCCAGTCTATTCTTTTTGTTGTTTCCTCGCATCTTTCGAACAGGTGTTCCATTGATTCTGGCTCTTTTCCACATAATCTACATTTCCTATGTTCTTCGTTCATCCAATATTTGTTTTGTCTATTCATATTGCCCAATCTGAATCTCGCGATTGTGCCTCTGTTTTTCGCGATTCCTCCTTCTTTTGCTTTTATATAGGGTGTTCCGCTTGTTTCTTCTTTCAGGAGCCACTCCTTCAGTTCTTTGCAGTATTGGGACTCTTTGACTCTCCTTATTGCTTCCTGTTTGTCTTGATCTCTTTTCCTTTCCTCTAGTTCCTTGTATATTTTTTCTCCGTTCTTCATCTTTCTGTTTGCTTCCATTTCTGACCATCCTCTGTTTTGTAGCCATTCTCTCCTTCTTTCTCTTTGCTTTTTTGATATTCTCCCTTTCTCTATTTCTTGCCAGCACATGTTTCTTATACTTCCTTCTGCTTCTCCTTTCAGTTTTTCTTCGTAATTCAGAACCCTGGTACCTGTTTTTGTTGAGATCTTTGCCCTTCCTGTTTCATTGAGGATGAGGTAATTTGGTGTTGTTCTTTCCAACCCTAGTATCCATTTTATATATCTCGTTTGTATTGCTTCGATTTCTTTTTTTTCTTGCAGTCCCCATATTTCTGATCCATAGAGTAGTATGCTCTCTATTAGTGCATCGAAGAGTCTCATTCTTTTCTGCCAGTCATTTCTGAACAAGTGTTCTCCTATACTCCATGCTTTTCCCAATGCCATATTTCCTTTTCTTGCTGTTTCTCTTACGTGTTCGTCGTCTTCGTTGTTCTTTGTCACTGTGTATCCTAGGTATTTGAATTTCTTTACTATTTCTATTTCTCTGCCTTCATATGTGAACCTGTATTTCTTCTCTCTTCCTCCTCCTTTTCTACATATCATCATTTTTGATTTTTCTGTGTTCAGTCCCATTCCTTTTTTATTGAGTTGTTTCCCGAAGCAGTTCGTCATTTCTTTCATTTCTCCTTCGTCTTTTGCTATCAGGAAGTAGTCGTCTGCATAGCTTATTCCCTTGATTTTCTTCTTCTTATTCAGTATGCATCCTCCCCCTTGGATCTTATCGAGTTTTTCAAATATGTCCACCATCCCCACATTAAAGAGTGTGGGGCTTAGTGGACATCCTTGTCTTACCCCTTGTTCTGTGTAGAATCTTCCCACTTCTCTTTCGCCTATCATTATGATGCTTTCCGTCCCTTCATATAGGTCCTTTATTCTTTCTATTATTTGTTCCTCCACTCCTAGTTTTTCCAGGTTTTTCCAGATTACTTCTCTTCTTATCTTGTCGAATGCTCCTTTCACATCTGCAAACAGTATGAATAGCTTCCCTTTTTCCCCCTCAATTTCTTTGCCTATGATATTTTTCAGTATATGTATTGCATCTATCGTTCCTCTTCCCTTTCTAAATCCCATTTGTTCGTCCCTCATTTTTCCTTCTTTTTCTAGGTATTCATCCAACCTGTTTCTTATCATCTCTGTGTATATCTTG
This sequence comes from Eretmocerus hayati, assembly GCA_029851415.1. Lineage (NCBI taxonomy): Eukaryota > Metazoa > Arthropoda > Insecta > Hymenoptera > Aphelinidae > Eretmocerus > Eretmocerus hayati. The sequence goes on from CM056744.1 coordinate 51,057,630, forward strand.
TATATTGAGATCATCACTGTGACTCCTCTGTGGTTTTTTGCCTCTTTTCTGTTTCCACTTTTGTATATTGGTACTACTTTTCCCTTCTTCCATTCTTCTGGTACTTCTCCTCCTCTCCATACCTCATTTATCACCTCCAACAGATTCAATTTTACCTTTTCGTTTGCGTGTATCCACGCCTCATTTCCTATTTTGTCGATCCCACATGCCTTTTTCTTTTTCATTTTCCTTAGCGCTTTTTCCAATTCCTCCATTTTGAAGTCATTTCCTTCCCATCTCTTTTTGTCCTTTTTTTCCTTTACCATCCTCTCCTCCTTCCCGCCCAGCTGTTCTCTGAAGTGTTCCATCCATTGTTCGTCGGTGATCCCTTCATATACTTTTTCTCTTTTTCTTCTCCTGTTTTGTATCATTTTCCAGAATTTCTTTTCTGTTTTGTCCTCCATCATTTCTTTTATCATCCTTTCTCCTTCCTCTTCCTTCTTTTGCTGGATGAGTTTTCTATATTCTTTTCTCTTCTCATAGTATTCCTTCATCTCGATCTTGCCTTGTCTTGCCTGTATTTGTGCCTCTATTGCTATCTTCTTCTTCTCCCAGCATTCTTCGTCCCACCAATCCTGCGAGTCCTCTCTTCCTATTTGGATTTTCCCTTTTTCTATGGCTTTCGTTATCCCTTCTTTCAACTCTTTCCAGTCTTTTGCTTCTTTCCATTTGCTTATTCTTATTTTGTACTTTTCTACCGACTTTTCGTCCCATTTGTGCCTGATTCCTTTCCTGTTTTCCAGCTTTTCTATCTTTTCTTTCATTCTTATTTCCAGTGGTGCATGGTCTGATTTTAATTCCTTTCCTACCTTCATTTCCTCTATTTCTTCTTTCCCTTCCATATCTGTAATCAGGTAGTCTATGACTGTTCTGCTCTTGGTGCCTAGGTATGTGAATTCTCCTTCCTCATCGCCTTTTATGTCTCCATTCAATATCATCAGCCCCATTTTTTCTATGCTTTCGAGCATTTTCTTCCCTTCCTGGTTCACCTCTGAGTCCTTTGAGCACCTTCTCTCCTTTCTGCTTGGATCTCCCCCTTCTGTTCCAGTTCTTGCATTAAAGTCTCCTAATATCATTATTTTCTTGCCTGATCTTTCTTCTACTTCCTCCTCTATTCTTTTCCAGTTTTCTTCTTTTTCCTTATTCATATAGGTTAGAATGACCTTCCAGCATTGGTTCCCCATCTTGATTTCTTCTGCTATTAGTTCCTTGCTCTCCGTTTTATCCTGCTTCTCTATTTTTATGTTCTTCTTTACTGCCAGTAGTAACCCTCCGCTCGCTCTCCCCTTTGTTGCTTCTCTTCTTGCTTCTCTTGTTACACAGGTGTATTCCTCTAGTTTCTTTTCAATGTACCCTCTTTCTTTTTCTTCCATCCATGTTTCTACTAGCCCTATTATGTCAAAACTCTTCAGATAGCTCCATTCTTTCTTTGTCATGCTTTTTATTCCTGATATGTTCCAAGTTACTATTCTAGTTTTTGTTTCCTTCTTTCTGAAATGTCTTTTTCCATTCTCCCTGCGTTTGGATCAGCTTGTTCTCTTTTGCACTCCATTTCCATATTTTCCCTTCGATTATCAGAGTTTTACCTTTTACCGTTGCTTTTCTTCCTTGTTCCTTTTCATTTTTTGCTCTCGTCATCATCTCTCTTCTTATTCTTCTCTCCTCATATGTCAAGTCATTTTCTATGTAGATGTCTTTCCCTTTTAGCTTATATTTGTTGCTCATTATAGCTTCCTTCATCTCTTCACTTTTGCATTCCAATCCCATCATATTTTTCCCTTTTTCCCCTATCCTCCAGTAGTTCTTGAAGCTTACGTCTACCTGTAAGTTTTCCTTTATCCAATCTTCTGGAGACTCATCTTCTTTTGTCCAGCTCTTCCCCCTGATTATGATGTTATTTTTCTTTGCTCTCTTTTCGCTTTCCTCCACTCTTTTTCTTAGTGAGCTAAGCTCTTCCTCTTTCTTTCTTTCCATCTCTTCTATTTTCTCTTGGTCTGGTAGCTGGATTTCCATATTCTCTGCTTTATCCTTTATCAGATTTTCTAGCCTTTCTAACCTCTTTTCCATCTTCTCTTGTTTCGTACTTCTTTCTTCTTCTTTATTCTCTACTACCTCTAGTCTTTTTGCATATGCATTCATCCTCCTCTCAGTGTCCTTCTTTATGGATTCTGCTAATTCTTGTACTTTTTTCATCATTTTTTTCCTCTCCTCTCTTTCCTTATCCATTCTGTTATTCATCTCTTGGATCTCTTCTACTAGTGTCTGGATGCTTTGATTTGTGTACTCCAGCTCTGACAGTTCATCCTCTTTTCCATCTCCCATTTTTATTATCTTTTTTCTCTCTGTATTTTCCTCTGTGTTTTCTGGTGATCTTTCTTGTTTGCTTCTTTTCTTGCCTGATGCTGGAGTGGTTGGTTTACAGAATTCTAGAATGCTTCTTGTATTGCTTCCTAACGAATTAGCTCTCTTCCTCTGTGGCTGATCCCCCGTGTCCTCCTTTATCTTTTCATTCATACCCTTATTTTTCACGTGGTGCCAGCTTCCAATTGCTTTCCTAACCTCACTTTCCTGTTTCTTACTTTCCTGTTGTTCTGTAACTTTCTGCCTCTCTGCTTATTAGGTCCTCTCTCTTTCTTTACCCTTTCCTTCCCTTTATTGTACTTTTTACTATTTTCTGTTATCACTTTTCCACAATTTCCTTCTATTTTTCTTGTACTCTATTGCTCGCGTCTGTTCAGTACGGTGGCCATTTTTTCTCCCAGTGAAGCTTGTATTCATCTTCAATAAGCTTTGTAGACTCTAAAATACAACAGATATGTAGGCCCTTGACATATAATGGTGCTTTGCCCATGTGCCTGGCAATGTACACTGTGCGACTTTTTTCATGCTGTTTCAGTGACTTTACTTACCAAATACTTTCCTGAAATTGAATTTTTTTCATTGAAAACAGGTTATGTTACTGAATGTGAAGTCCAGATTGTAGGATCGGATATCTCACAAGTTCATTGCACCATTCAACAAAACAATGATTCTGGATTGTGGTCATGAACAAATTTGCTACAATCTGAGACATATGTCAGTAGAAAACCAGTAAGGCAGTATAAAAACAGATTGTTAAAATTTGGAGATATCGTTCAGCTCAGTACCAAAGACATTTGAACTAACAGTTTTTATATCTCGTTGGAAGACAAGATGAAGATTTCCCAAGCCCTCCTAAACTTCAGCATTTGAATGATGATATTAGTATGATAGTTGACACTGTAATAGGTACTCTTTCGTCGCTTCAGTACCAAATAGAAGAATTAGATATTGAGTCCATTGACCATGAGAAGGATCATGGTTGTCTTTTGGCAAGGTTACGTTATTTGGAGGAGAAGCAGAGTATGCTCACTTGCCAACTACAGGATACATCAGAGGAATTAACTTGCACTTATCGCTTGATTGATGCAACTGAGAAGAGTTTGCAGACCATTGAATCTGATTGTAAAAACTTATACAAGAGTATGAAACTGTAAAGTGAAGTACACGTATGAGAGGAAGAAAAGTTGCCATATCTGAAAAATATTGGAAAGTGGGCAGACGTGAAGAGTGATTTGGCGAAGGAGTTGCACAATACTGAATTGAAGTTTGAAAAATTGAATGGAATTCTGAAAAATAATAAATCAGCGGATGAGCATATTGATAAATAATGGCACACATGATTGTTTCCGGATTCTACACTTTTGCATAATGAGAATATGACTGGGTGTACGCTTGTTGATTCCTTGAATATTCAAAGAAGTTGATGAGCACGGTAAACGGATGAAATTTTCTAATGAGAGAGGTGTAATTTTATGCATGTCTACAGTATGTCCAAAAAAAACCGGACCCCCCCGTATCTCCCCAGGGTTATGTTGTGCAAGAAAATGTTGATTACAAAAGTTGTTGGATATCCAATGAAGGTTCAGATGTACTCCCCCCAAACCCCCCCCCCAATTTGCCCCATTGTGGCTAACTTTGAATTTTCGAATAGAAACCCCCATTTTTGACTTCAGATTCTGAAAGAACGGAGAATTTCACGTCCAGATAGGTCCGTGTAACATTGGTCAAGGTGACCTCCAGGGGTGAATGGGAGTCATAATAACCTACGAAGTACGGGACCCCCGTATATCCCCAGGGTTACGTCGTGCAAAAAAATGTTGAATACAAAAGTTGTTGGATATCGAATGAAGGTTCAGATGTGCCCCCCAAATTCCCCCCAAACCGCCCCAATTCTCCCCATTGTGGCTTTCTTTGAATTTTCGAATGAAAACCCCCATTTTTGACCTCAGATTCTGAAAGAACGAAAAATTTTACGTCCAGATAGATGTTAATGACATTGGGCAAGGTGACCTCTAGGGTGAATGGGAGTCATAATAACCTACGAAGTATGCCCTCTACCATGATGGCGAGGTCTGTAAGGATTTAGAATTGGATATTTTCAAATTAGTCGAGATTGGTCCCGAGAATTCATTTATATTAAAACTCCTTTTATGAAATTCACACGAGTCATAAGAATTAATATCTAATCATGCAAATTGAAATTGAGAAAAACGGTAGCTCTACGGGTCTACAGTACAACGTTAAGAGAACATGTTAAAATGGAATTTTCCTCTCATCCGTTACAACAAGCCAGACTGTCATTACATCCAGAGTTATATGAGAGATTTTTTACCGTGCTAGAATAGTATATTATGATACTAGGGCGCAAACGATGGTTTTCGCACTTCGAGTGACTTTTTTCTGAATTGTCTGAATAGTCACGAGGAATGTTCGCGTATAAGAGTTGGAAAAAAAAATTTACTTTGATTTGAACCTGGGAATTCCAGATCCAAAAGCAAGCGCGCTATCCACTAGACCATTCTACTCATACATGTCATTAACTATAACTTGTATATGTCTTAGTCTATAAGCAGAATTGGACGTTGAGTCATTATGCATTGTAGCATTTCGATACTGAGCGATCCCATTGATCTAGCAAGCAATCACAACGAGATCCAATCATGGAGAACCAAATTCACCTCAGAACTATATAAGATCGGATTTTCCCCAATCCTCGAAAAAGATAAAATCCACCGAACACATTGGGTAAAGCGTGGCATTCTCAAGCCGTCTCATTGATCTCGCACATGAAAAATTCCGAACCTAATGGTTATGGCGGAAAAATGTTAGGGAAAGCTACAAGTGCGGTCCCAACTATAGTGCGATTACAAACCAATCGTCGAACGATCGACTCGGGTTCCATTCCCCGTTTTCCATCGGTCAAGTGGGAATATGTTATTGACTGCAGTCAGAAAACCCGTCTCGATTGAATATTGCATGTTGCGTGTCGGTGAGTAGTCGTACTGGAGAATCACTTCTCCAAGGCCAATTCGGACTCCGCATCTTCCTTCACCGTTTCAGACAGGACGATGAATTCGTGGGTACAGCTCAGTGAGATCTCCCGATTCCATCAACATGGCAGACGAAAACAAAATTCTCCAGTTCTCGATAGTAGAATAGATCCGCGGTATTCCACTCAGGTAATCCGAGAATCCGTTATCAGAGGCCACGATCATTCCAAGGTGATTTTGCAGTGTAGGATTCCAATACTGACCGATCCCACTGATCTAGCAAGCAATCACAACGAGATCCAATTATGGAGAACCAAATTCACCTCAGAACTATATGAGCTCGACTTTCTCCCAATGCTCGAGAAAGATTTAATACACCGAATACATTGGGTAGAGCGTGGCATTCTCAAGCCATCCCATTGATCAAGCACATGAAAGATTCCGAACCTACTGCTCATGGCCAAAGAATGGTAGGGGAAGCTACACTTGCGGTTCCCTACTATAGTGCGATTACGATCCATTCGTCAATCGATCGACTCGTGTTCCTTTTTCATTCCTTTCCGGTGGAAGGATCGCATGGTGTTGACTGCGTTTCGGAAACCTAATTGAACTCCATATTGTATGTTGCGTGTCGGTGACAAATCGAGCTGAAGATACGAGAATCCGGAACCAATGAGACGATCGCGTCTTCTTCCATGACTTCATCCGGACCGGTAGATTATCGGGAACAGCTGAGTAAGTTACTCCGACCTCATTGATGTAGCAATCGAATACAGAGTTCTCCAGATCTGAATAGTCGAATGGATCCGCGATATTCAACACGGAGAACCTGAGGATCCGTTATCAGAAGTCACGATTATTCCATGGTCATTTCGCAAGAATTTCGATGCCGACCGATCCCATTGATCTAGCAAGCAATCGAAACGAGATCCAATCATGGAGAACCGAATTCACCGCAGAACAACGTGAGATCGGATATTTCCCAGTCCTCGTCGAAGATGGAATACACCGAATACACTGGGTACAGCTTGGCATCCTCAAGCCATTTCATTGATCTAGCTTATGGAAAATTGCGAACCTAATGTTCATGGCCAAGAAATGTTAGGGGAAGCTAAAACTGCGAATCCCTACTATAGTGATATTACAAACCATTCGTCAATCGATCGACTTGGGTTCCATTTCCCGTTTCACATCGGTCAAGTGGGAATATGTTAATGACTGCAGTCAGGGAACAAGTCTCGATTGAATATCGCATGTTGCGTGTCGGTGAGTAGTCGTACTGGAGAATCACATTCTGAAGACCAATTCAAACTCTGCATCTTCTTCCACCGTTTTGGACAGGTCGATGAGTTCGTGGATACAGCTCAGTGAGTTCCCCCGATTCCATCAACAGAGCAATCGAATACAGAGTTCTCCAGTTCTCAATAGTGGAATGGATCTGCGGTAATCCACACGGCGAAGCCGAGGATCCGGTATCAGAGGTCACGATCATCCATTGTCATTATAAAGTGTAGAATCTTGATACTGACCGATCCCATTGATCTAGCAAGCAATCGCAACGAGATCCAATCGAGGTGAACCCAGTTCACCTCAGACCTACACAAGATCGGATTTTTCCCAGTCCTCAGGAAAGATGAAATCCACAGAATACATTGGGTAGAGCGACGCATTCTCGAGCAATCTCATTGATCTAGCACATGAGAGATTCCGAACCTACTGCTCATGGCCAAAAAATGTTAGGGAAAGCTACAATTGCGGTTCCCTACTCTAGTGCGATGACGATCTATTCGTCAATCGTTCGACTCGTGTGCCTTTTTCATCCCTTTCCGGTGGAAGGGTCGCATGGTGTTGACTGCGTTTCGGAAACCTAATTGAACTGCATATTTCATGTTGCGTGTCGGTGACAAATCGAGCTGAAGATACGAGAATCCGGAACCAATGAGACGATCGCGTCTTCTTCCATGACTTCATCCGGACCGGTAGATTATCGGGAACAGCTGAGTAAGTTACTCCGACCTCATTGATGTAGCAATCGAATACAGAGTTCTCCAGATCTGAATAGTCGAATGGATCCGCGATATTCAACACGGAGAACCTGAGGATCCGTTATCAGAAGTCACGATTATTCCATGGTCATTTCGCAAGAATTTCGATGCCGACCGATCCCATTGATCTAGCAAGCAATCGAAACGAGATCCAATCATGGAGAACCGAATTCACCGCAGAACAACGTGAGATCGGATATTTCCCAGTCCTCGTCGAAGATGGAATACACCGAATACACTGGGTACAGCTTGGCATCCTCAAGCCATTTCATTGATCTAGCTTATGGAAAATTGCGAACCTAATGTTCATGGCCAAGAAATGTTAGGGGAAGCTAAAACTGCGAATCCCTACTATAGTGATATTACAAACCATTCGTCAATCGATCGACTTGGGTTCCATTTCCCGTTTCACATCGGTCAAGTGGGAATATGTTAATGACTGCAGTCAGGGAACAAGTCGCGATTGAATATCGCATGTTGCGTGTCGGTGAGGAGTCGTCCTGGAGAATCACATTCTGAAGACCAATTCAAACTCTGCATCTTCTTCCACCGTTTTGGACAGGTCGATGAGTTCGTGGATACAGCTCAGTGAGTTCCCCCGATTCCATCAACAGAGCAATCGAATACAGAGTTCTCCAGTTCTCAATAGTGGAATGGATCTGCGGTAATCCACACGGCGAAGCCGAGGATCCGGTATCAGAGGTCACGATCATCCATTGTCATTATAAAGTGTAGAATCTTGATACTGACCGATCCCATTGATCTAGCAAGCAATCGCAACGAGATCCAATCGAGGTGAACCCAGTTCACCTCAGACCTACACAAGATCGGATTTTTCCCAGTCCTCAGGAAAGATGAAATCCACAGAATACATTGGGTAGAGCGACGCATTCTCGAGCAATCTCATTGATCTAGCACATGAGAGATTCCGAACCTACTGCTCATGGCCAAAAAATGTTAGGGAAAGCTACAATTGCGGTTCCCTACTCTAGTGCGATGACGATCTATTCGTCAATCGTTCGACTCGTGTGCCTTTTTCATCCCTTTCCGGTGGAAGGGTCGCATGGTGTTGACTGCGTTTCGGAAACCTAATTGAACTGCATATTTCATGTTGCGTGTCGGTGACAAATCGAGCTGAAGATACGAGAATCCGGAACCAATGAGACGATCGCGTCTTCTTCCATGACTTCATCCGGACCGGTAGATTATCGGGAACAGCTGAGTAAGTTACTCCGACCTCATTGATGTAGCAATCGAATACAGAGTTCTCCAGATCTGAATAGTCGAATGGATCCGCGATATTCAACACGGAGAACCTGAGGATCCGTTATCAGAAGTCACGATTATTCCATGGTCATTTCGCAAGAATTTCGATGCCGACCGATCCCATTGATCTAGCAAGCAATCGAAACGAGATCCAATCATGGAGAACCGAATTCACCGCAGAACAACGTGAGATCGGATATTTCCCAGTCCTCGTCGAAGATGGAATACACCGAATACACTGGGTACAGCTTGGCATCCTCAAGCCATTTCATTGATCTAGCTGAAGGAAAATTGCGAACCTAATGTTAATGGAGAAGAAATGTTAGGGGAAGCTAGAACTGCGGATCCCTACTATAGTGCAATTACAAACCATTCGTCAATCGAGCGACTTAGGTTCCATTTCCCGTTTTTCATCGGTCAAGTGGGAATATGTTATTGACTGCAGTCAGGGAACAGGTCTCGATTGAATATCGCATGTTGCGTGTCGGTGAGTAGTCGTACTGGAGAATCACATTCTCAAGACCAATTCAAACTCTGCATCTTCTTCCACCGTTTTGGACAGGTCGATGAGTTCGTGGATAAGGCTCAGTGAGTTCCCCCGAATCCATCAAATGAGCAATCGGATACAGAGTTCTTCAGTTCTCAATAGTGGAATGGATCCGCGGTAATCCACACGAGGAAGCCGAGGATCCGGTATCAGAGGTCACGAACATCCATTGTCGTCATAAAGTGTAGAATTTCGATACTGACTGATCCCATTGATCTAGCAAGCAATCGCAACGAGATCCAATCGAGGTGAACCAAGTTCACCTCAGACCTACACAAGATCGGATTTTTCCCAGTCCTTAGGGAAGATGAAATCCACGGAATACATTGGGTAGAGCGTCGTATTCTCAAGCAATCTCATTGATCTAGCACATGAAAGATTCCGAACCTACTGCTCATGGCCAAAAAATGTTAGGGAAAGCTACAATTGCGGTTCCCTACTCTAGTGCGATTACGATCCATCCGTCAATCGATCGACTCGTGTTCCTTTTTCATTTCTTTCCGGTGCAAGGGTCGCATGGTGTTGACTGCGTTTCGGGGACCTAATTGAACTCCATATTGTATGTTGCGTGCCGGTGACAAATCGAACTCAAGATACGAGAGTCCAGAACATTGAGACGATCGCGTCTCCTTCTATGACTTCATCCGGACCGGTAGATTATCGGGACCAGCTGAGTAAGTTACTCCGACCTCATTGATGTAGCAATCGAATACAGAGTTCTCCAGATCTGAATAGTCGAATGGATCCGCGATATTCCACACGGAGAACCTGAGAATCCGTTATCAGAGGTCACGATTATTCCATGGTCATTTCGCAAGAATTTCGATGCCGACCGATCCCATTAATCTAGCAAGCAATCGCAACGAGATCCGATCATGGAGAACCAAATTCACCGCAGAACAACGTGAGATCGGATATTTCCCAGTCCTCGAAAAAGATGGAATACACCGAATACACTGGGTACAGCTCGGCATCCCCAAGCCATTTCATTGATCTAGCTTATGGAAAATTGCGAACCCAACGTTCATGGCCAAGAAATGTTAGAGGAAGCTGAGACTGCGAATCCCTACTATAGTGCAATCACAAACCATTCGTCAATCGATCGACTTGGGTTCGATTTCCCGTTTTTCATCGGTCAAGTGGGAATATGTTATTGACTGCAGTCAGGGAACAGGTCTCGATTGAATATCGAATGTTGCGTGTCGGTGAGTAGTCGTACTGGAGAATCACATTCTGAAGACCAATTAAAACTCTGCATATTCTTCCACCGTTTTGGACAGGTCGATGAGTTCGTGGATACAGCTCAGTGAGTTCCCCCGATTCCATCAACGGAGCAATCGAATACAGAGTTCTCCAGTCCTCAATAGTGGAATGGATCCGCGGTAATCCACACGGGGAAGCCGGGTATCCGGTATCAGAGGTCACGATCATCCATTGTCATTATGGAGTGTAGAATTTCGATACTGACTGATCCCATTGATCTAGCAAGCAATCGCAACGAGATCCAATCGAGGTGAACCAAGTTCACCTCAGACCTACACAAGATCGGATTTTTCCCAATCTTAAGGAAAGATGGAATCCACAGAATACATCGGGTAGAGCGACGCATTCTCAAGCAATCTCATTGATCTAGCACATGAAAGATTCCGAACCTACTGCTCATGGCCAAAGAATGTTAGAGAGAGCTACAATTGCGGTTCCCTACTCTAGTGCGATTACGATCCATTCGTCAATCGATCGACTCGTGTTTCTTTTTCATTCCTTTCGGGTGGAAGGGTCGCATACTGATGACTGCGTTCCGTAAACCTCATTGAACTCTATATTGTATGTTGCTTGTCGGTGACAAATCGAGCTAAAGATAAGAGAATCCAGAACCAATGAGACGTTCGCGTCTTCTTCCATGACTTCATCCGGACCGGTAGATTATCGGGAACAGCTAAGTAAGTTACCCCGGCCTCATCGATGTAGCAATCGAATACAGAGTTCTCCAGATCTGAATAGTCGAATGGATCCGCGATATTCCACACGGAGAAACTGAGAATCCGTCATCAGAAGTCACGATTATTCCATGGTCATTTCGCAAGAATTTCGATGCCGACCGATCCCATTGATCCAGCAAGCAATCGCAACGAGATCCAATCATGGAGAACCGAATTCACCGCAGAACAACGTGAGATCGGATATTTCCCAGTCCTCGGAAAAGATGGAATCCACCGAATACACTGGGTACAGCTTGGCATCCTCAAGCCATTCCATGGATCTAGCTAAAGGGAAATTGCGAACCTAATGTTCATGGCCAAGAAATGTTAGGGGAAGCTAGGACTGCGAATCCCTAAGATAGTGCAATTACAAACCATTCATCAATCGAGCGACTTGGGTTCCATTTCCCGTTTTTCATCGGTCAAGTGGGAATATGTTATTGACTGCAGTCAGGGAACAGGTCTCGATTGAAAATCGCATGTTGCGTGTCGGTGAGTAGTCGTACTGGAGAATCACATTCTGAAGACCAATTCAATCTCTGCATCTTCTTCCACCGTTTTGGACAGGTCGATGAGTTCGTGGATACAGCTCAGTGAGTTCGCCCGATCCCATCAACGGAGCAATCGAATACAGAGTTCTCCAGTTCTCAATAGTGGAATGGATCTGCGGTAATCCATACGACGACTCCGAGGATCCGGTATCAGAGGTCACGATCATCCATTGTCATTATAAAGTGTAGAATTTCGATACTGACCGATTCCATTGATCTAGCAAGCAATCGCAACGAGATCCAATCGAGGTGAACCAAGTTCACCTCAGACCTACACAAGATCGGATTTTTCCCAGTCTTCAGGAAAGATGAAATCCACCGAATACATCGGGTAGAGCGACGCATTCTCGGGCAATCTCATTGATCTAGCACATGAAAGATTCCGAACCTACTGCTCATGGCCAAAAAATGTTAGGGAAAGCTACAATTGCGGTTCCCTACTCTAGTGCGATTACGATCCATCCGTCAATCGATCGACTCGTGTTCCTTTTTCATTTCTTTCCGGTGCAAGGGTCGCATGGTGTTGACTGCGTTTCGGGGACCTAATTGAACTCCATATTGTATGTTGCGTGCCGGTGACAAATCGAACTGAAGAGACGAGAGTCCAGAACATTGAGACGATCGCGTCTCCTTCCATGACTTCATCCGGACCGGTAGATTATCGGGACCAGCTGAGTAAGTTACTCCGACCTCATTGATGTAGCAATCGAATACAGAGTTCTCCAGATCTGAATAGTCGAATGGATCCGCGATATTCCACACGGAGAACCTGAGAATCCGTTATCAGAGGTCACGATTATTCCATGGTTATTTCGCAAGAATTTCGATGCCGACCGATCCCATTGATCTAGCAAGCAATCGCAACGAGATCCAATCATGGAGAACCAAATTCACCGCAGAACAACGTGAGATCGGATATTTCCCAGTCCTCGAAAAAGATGGAATCCACCGAATACACTGGGTACAGCTTGGCATCCTCAAGCCATTCCATTGATCTAGCTTATGGAAAATTGCGAACCTAATGTTCATGGCCAAGAAATGTTAGAGGAAGCTAGAACTGCGTATCCCTACTATAGTGCAATTACAAACCATTCGTCAATCGAGCGACTTAGGTTCCATTTCCCGTTTTTCATCGGTCAAGTGGGAATATGTTATTGACTGCAGTCAGGGAACAGGTCTCGATTGAATATCGCATGTTGCGTGTCGGTGAGTAGTCGTACTGGAGAATCACATTCTCAAGACCAATTCAAACTCTGCATCTTCTTCCAACGTTTTGGACAGGTCGATGAGTTCGTGGATAAGGCTCAGTGAGTTCCCCCGAATCCATCAAATGAGCAATCGAATACAGAGTTCTTCAGTTCTCAATAGTGGAATGGATCCGCGGTAATCCACACGAGGAAGCCGAGGATCCGGTATCAGAGGTCACGAACATCCATTATCATTATAAAGTGTAGAATTTCGATACTGACCGATCCCATTGATCTAGCAAGCAATCGCAACGAGATCCAATCCAGGTGAACCAAGTTCACCTCAGACCTACACAAGATCGGATTTTTCCCAGTCCTCAGGAAAGATGGAATCCATGGAATACATTGGGTAGAGCGACGTATTCTCAAGCAATCTCATTGATCTAGCACATGAAAGATTCCGAACCTACTGCTCATGGCCAAAGAATGTTAGAGAGAGCTACAACTGCGGTTCCCTACTCTAGTGCGATTACGATCCATTCGTCAATCGATCGACTCGTGTTCCTTTTTCATTCCTTTCCGGTGGAAGGGTCGCATGGTGTTGACTGCGTTTCGGAAACCTAATTGAACTCCATATTGTATGTTGCGAGTTGGTGACAAATCGAGCTGGAAATACGAGAGCCAGAACCAATGAGACGATCGCGTCATCTTTCATGACTTCATCCGGCCCGGTAGATTATCAGGAACAGCTGAGTAAGTTACTCCAACCTCATTGATGTAGCAATCGAATACAGAGTTCTCCAGATCTGAATAGTCGAATGGACCCGCGATATTCAACACGGAGAACCTGAGGATTCGTTATCAGAAGTCACGATTATTCCATGGTCATTTCGCAAGAATTTCGATGCCGACCGATCCCATTAATCTAGCAAGCAATCGCAACGAGATCCGATCATGGAGAACCAAATTCACCGCAGAACAACGTGAGATCGGATATTCCCCAGTCCTCGAAAAAGATGGAATACACCGAATACACTGGGTACAGCTCGGCATCCCCAAGCCATTTCATTGATCTAGCTTATGGAAAATTGCGAACCCAACGTTCATGGCCAAGAAATGTTAGAGGAAGCTGAGACTGCGAATCCCTACTATAGTGCAATCACAAACCATTCGTCAATCGATCGACTTGGGTTCGATTTCCCGTTTTTCATCGGTCAAGTGGGAATATGTTATTGACTGCAGTCAGGGAACAGGTCTCGATTGAATATCGAATGTTGCGTGTCGGTGAGTAGTCGTACTGGAGAATCACATTCTGAAGACCAATTAAAACTCTGCATATTCTTCCACCGTTTTGGACAGGTCGATGAGTTCGTGGATACAGCTCAGTGAGTTCCCCCGATTCCATCAACGGAGCAATCGGATACAGAGTTCTCCAGTCCTCAATAGTGGAATGGATCCGCGGTAATCCACACGGGGAAGCCGGGTATCCGGTATCAGAGGTCACGATCATCCATTGTCATTATGAAGTGTAGAATTTCGATACTGACTGATCCCATTGATCTAGCAAGCAATCGCAACGAGATCCAATCGAGGTGAACCAAGTTCACCTCAGACTCACACAAGATCGGATTTTTCCCAGTCTTCAGGAAAGATGAAATCCACAGAATACATCGGGTAGAGCGACGCATTCTCAAGCAATCTCATTGATCTAGCACATGAAAGATTCCGAACCTACTGCTCATGGCCAAAAAATGTTAGGGAAAGCTACACTTGCGGTTCCCTACTCTACCGCGATTACGATCCATTCGTCAATCGATCGACTCGTGTTCCTTCTTCATTCCTTTCCGGTGGAAGGGTCGCATGGTGTTGACTGCGTTCCGTAAACCTCATTGAACTCTATATTGTATGTTGCTTGTCGGTGACAAATCGAGCTAAAGATAAGAGAATCCAGAACCAATGAGACGTTCGCGTCTTCTTCCATGACTTCATCCGGACCGGTAGATTATCGGGAACAGCTGAGTAAGTTACCCCGGCCTCATCGATGTAGCAATCGAATACAGAGTTCTCCAGATCTGAATAGTCGAATGGATCCGCGATATTCCACACGGAGAAACTGAGAATCCGTCATCAGAAGTCACGATTATTCCATGGTCATTTCGCAAGAATTTCGATGCCGACCGATCCCATTGATCCAGCAAGCAATCGCAACGAGATCCAATCATGGAGAACCGAATTCACCGCAGAACAACGTGAGATCGGATATTTCCCAGTCCTCGGAAAAGATGGAATCCACCGAATACACTGGGTACAGCTTGGCATCCTCAAGCCATTCCATGGATCTAGCTAAAGGGAAATTGCGAACCTAATGTTCATGGCCAAGAAATGTTAGGGGAAGCTAGGACTGCGAATCCCTAAGATAGTGCAATTACAAACCATTCATCAATCGAGCGACTTGGGTTCCATTTCCCGTTTTTCATCGGTCAAGTGGGAATATGTTATTGACTGCAGTCAGGGAACAGGTCTCGATTGAAAATCGCATGTTGCGTGTCGGTGAGTAGTCGTACTGGAGAATCACATTCTGAAGACCAATTCAATCTCTGCATCTTCTTCCACCGTTTTGGACAGGTCGATGAGTTCGTGGATACAGCTCAGTGAGTTCGCCCGATCCCATCAACGGAGCAATCGAATACAGAGTTCTCCAGTTCTCAATAGTGGAATGGATCTGCGGTAATCCATACGGCGACTCCGAGGATCCGGTATCAGAGGTCACGATCATCCATTGTCATTATAAAGTGTAGAATTTCGATACTGACCGATTCCATTGATCTAGCAAGCAATCGCAACGAGATCCAATCGAGGTGAACCAAGTTCACCTCAGACCTACACAAGATCGGATTTTTCCCAGTCTTCAGGAAAGATGAAATCCACAGAATACATCGGGTAGAGCGACGCATTCTCGAGCAATCTCATTGATCTAGCACATGAAAGATTCCGAACCTACTGCTCATGGCCAAAAAATGTTAGGGAAAGCTACAATTGCGGTTCCCTACTCTAGTGCGATCACGATCCATCCGTCAATCGATCGACTCGTGTTCCTTTTTCATTTCTTTCCGGTGCAAGGGTCGCATGGTGTTGACTGCGTTTCGGGGACCTAATTGAACTCCATATTGTATGTTGCGTGCCGGTGACAAATCGAACTGAAGATACGAGAGTCCAGAACATTGAGACGATCGCGTCTCCTTCCATGACTTCATCCGGACCGGTAGATTATCGGGACCAGCTGAGTAAGTTACTCCGACCTCATTGATGTAGCAATCGAATACAGAGTTCTCCAGATCTGAATAGTCGAATGGATCCGCGATATTCCACACGGAGAACCTGAGAATCCGTTATCAGAGGTCACGATTATTCCATGGTCATTTCGCAAGAATTTCGATGCCGACCGATCCCATTGATCTAGCAAGCAATCGCAACGAGATCCAATCATGGAGAACCAAATTCACCGCAGAACAACGTGAGATCGGATATTTCCCAGTCCTCGAAAAAGATGGAATCCACCGAATACACTGGGTACAGCTTGGCATCCTCAAGCCATTCCATTGATCTAGCTTATGGAAAATTGCGAACCTAATGTTCATGGCCAAGAAATGTTAGAGGAAGCTAGAACTGCGAATCCCTACTACAGTGCAATTACAAACCATTCGTCAATCGAGCGACTTAGGTTCCATTTCCCGTTTTTCATCGGTCAAGTGGGAATATGTTATCGACTGCAGTCAGGGAACAGGTCTCGATTGAATATCGCATGTTGCGTGTCGGTGAGTAGTCGTACTGGAGAATCACATTCTCAAGACCAATTCAAACTCTGCATCTTCTTCCACCGTTTTGGACAGGTCGATGAGTTCGTGGATAAGGCTCAGTGAGTTCCCCCGAATCCATCAAATGAGCAATCGAATACAGAGTTCTTCAGTTCTCAATAGTGGAATGGATCCGGGGTAATCCACACGAGGAAGCCGAGGATCCGGTATCAGAGGTCACGAACATCCATTATCATTATAAAGTGTAGAATTTCGATACTGACCGATCCCATTGATCTAGCAAGCAATCGCAACGAGATCCAATCCAGGTGAACCAAGTTCACCTCAGACCTACACAAGATCGGATTTTTCCCAGTCCTCAGGAAAGATGGAATCCATGGAATACATTGGGTAGAGCGACGTATTCTCAAGCAATCTCATTGATCTAGCACATGAAAGATTCCGAACCTACTGCTCATGGCCAAAGAATGTTAGAGAGAGCTACAACTGCGGTTCCCTACTCTAGTGCGATTACGATCCATTCGTCAATCGATCGACTCGTGTTCCTTTTTCATTCCTTCCCGGTGGAAGGGTCGCATGGTGTTGACTGCGTTTCGGAAACCTAATTGAACTCCATATTGTATGTTGCGAGTTGGTGACAAATCGAGCTGGAAAAACGAGAGCCAGAACCAATGAGACGATCGCGTCTTCTTTCATGACTTCATCCGGACCGGTAGATTATCGGGAACAGCTGAGTAAGTTACTCCAACCTCATTGATGTAGCAATCGAATACAGAGTTCTCCAGATCTGAATAGTCGAATGGACCCGCGATATTCAACACGGAGAACCTGAGGATTCGTTATCAGAAGTCACGATTATTCCATGGTCATTTCGCAAGAATTTCGATGCCGACCGATCCCATTAATCTAGCAAGCAATCGCAACGAGATCCGATCATGGAGAACCAAATTCACCGCAGAACAACGTGAGATCGGATATTCCCCAGTCCTCGAAAAAGATGGAAAACACCGAATACACTGGGTACAGCTCGGCATCCTCAAGCCATTTCATTGATCTAGCTTATGGAAAATTGCGAACCCAACGTTCATGGCCAAGAAATGTTAGAGGAAGCTGAGACTGCGAATCCCTACTATAGTGCAATCACAAACCATTCGTCAATCGATCGACTTGGGTTCGATTTCCCGTTCTTCATCGGTCAAGTGGGAATATGTTATTGACTGCAGTCAGGGAACAGGTCTCGATTGAATATCGAATGTTGCGTGTCGGTGAGTAGTCGTACTGGAGAATCACATTCTGAAGACCAATTAAAACTCTGCATCTTCTTCCACCGTTTCGGACAGGTCGATGAGTTCGTGGATACAGCTCAGTGAGTTCCCCCGATTCCATCAACGGAGCAATCGAATACAGAGTTCTCCAGTCCTCAATAGTGGAATGGATCCGCGGTAATCCACACGGAAAGCCGGGTATCCGTTATCAGAGGTCACGATCATCCATTGTCATTATGAAGTGTAGAATTTCGATACTGACTGATCCCATTGATCTAGCAAGCAATCGCAACGAGATCCAATTGAGGTGAACGACGTTCACCTCAGACCTACACAAGATCGGATTTTTCCCAATCTTAAGGAAAGATGAAATCCACAGAATACATCGGGTAGAGCGACGCATTCTCAAGCAATCTCATTGATCTAGCACATGAAAGATTCCGAACCTACTGCTCATGGCCAAAAAATGTTAGGGAAAGCTACAATTGCGGTTCCCTACTCTACCGCGATTACGATCCATTCGTCATTCGATCGACTCGTGTTCCTTCTTCATTCCTTTCCGGTGGAAGGGTTGCATGGTGTTGACTGCGTTTCGGAGACCTCATTGAACTCTATATTGTATGTTGCTTGTCGGTGACAAATCGAGCTAAAGATAAGAGAATCCAGAACCAATGAGACGTTCGCGTCTTCTTCCATGACTTCATCCGGACCGGTAGATTATCGGGAACAGCTGAGTAAGTTACTCCGACCTCATTGATGTAGAAATCGAATACAGAGTTCTCCAGTTCTCAATGGTGGAATGGATCCGGGGTAATCCACACGGCGAAGCCGAGGATCTGGTATCAGAGGTCACGATTATTCCATGGTCATTTCGCAAGAATTTCGATGCCGACCGATCCCATTGATCTAGCAAGCAATCGCAACGAGATCCAATCATGGAGAACCGAATTCACCGCAGAACAACATAAGATCGGATATTTCCCAGTCCTCGAAAAAGATAAAATTCACAGAATACATTGGATAAAGCGTGGAATTCTCAAGCCATCTCATTGATCTAGTACATGAGAAATTCTAAACCTAATGTTTATGACGAAAAAATGTTGGGGAAAGCTACAATTGCGGTCTAACTGTAGTGCTATTACAAACCGGTCGGCGATCGATCGACTCGGGTTCCATTCCCGGGTTTTATCGGTCCTGTGGAAATATGTGATTGACTGCAGTCAGAAAACCCGTCTCGATTGAATATTGCATGTTGCGTGTCGGTGGGTAGTCGTACTGGAGAACCACATCTCCAAGACCAATTCAAACTTCGCATCTTCCTTCACCATTCTGAACAGAACGATGAGTTCGTGGTTACAGCTCAGTGGATTCTCCCGATTTCATCAACGGTGTAATCATATACAGAGTTCTTCAGTTCTCAATAGTCGAATGGATCCGCAGTATCACATACAGGGAACCCGAGAACCCGTTATCAGAGGTCACGATCTTTCCATTGTCATTTTGAAGTGTAGAATTTTGATGCTGACCGATCCCATTGATCTAGCAAGCAATCATAACGAGATTGAATCATGGTGAACCAAGTTCACCTCAGACCTACCCAAGATTGGATTTTTCCCAGTCCTCGGGAAAGATAGAATCTACCGAATACATTGGGTAGAGCGACGCATTCTCAAGCAATCTCATTGATTTAGCACATGAAGAATCCCGAACCTAATGTTTATCCCCAAAAAATGTTGTGGGAAGCCACATTTTCGGATCCCAACTATAAAGCGATCACACACCATTCGTCAATCAGTCTATTCGTGTTCCTTTTTCATTTCTCCCCAGTGCAATGGTGACATGGTCTTGACTGCGGTCCGGAAACCTGTTGCAGCCGCATATTGTATGTTGCGTGTCGGTGACGAATCGAGCTAACGTTCTGGGAATTCAGAACATATGTAACAATCGCAACTCCTTTCATGACTTCATCCGGAACGATAAATTTACGGGTACGGCTGAGTGACTTTCTCCGACCTCATCAATGAAGCAATCAAATACAGAGTACTCCAAATCTCAGAAGTCGAATGGATCCGCGGTATTCCACTCTAGGAACCCGAGAATCCGTTATCAGAGGTCACGATCATTCCAAGGTGATTTTGCAGTGTAGAATTTCGATACTGACCGATCCCATTGATCTAGCAAGCAATCGCAACGAGATCCAATCACGGAGAACCAAGTTCACCTCAGAACTATATGGGCTCGGATTCTCCCCGATTCCCGAAAACGATGTGATCCACCGGATACAATGGGTGGAGCGTGGCATCCTCAAGCCATCCCATTGATCTAGCACATGAAAAATTCCGAACCTAATGTTTATGGCCAAAAAATATTAGGGAAAGCTACAATTGCAATTCCCAACCATAGTGCGATTACAGACCATTCGTCAATCCATCGACTGGTGTTCCTTTTCCATTCCTTCCCGGTGGAAGGGCAGCATGGTGTTGCCTGCGTTCAGGGAACCTCTTCGAACTGCTCATTGTATGTTGCGTGCCGGTGACAAATTGAGCTGAAGATCCGAGAATCCAGAACTAATGGGACGATCGCATCTCCTTTCATGACTTCATCCGGAACGATAAATCTACGGGTACAGCTGAGTGAGTTTCTCCGAACTCATTTAAGACAAAATCCACTGAATAAATTGGGTAAAGCGTGGCATCCTCAAGCCATCTCATTGATCTAGCACATGAGAAATTCCAAACCTAATGTTGATGGCGAACAAGTGCCAGGGAAATGCTTTCCTCGATCGCTCGCTTTTCGTGCAACTTGTACTACAGCCGCTATGTCTCCGTTGACAAAATTTGATTGCGTCTAGCCTCAAGCCTGCATTAGAAGAATTAAGTCACAAAGAATCATAGAGTTCGAACACAGTGGATCTTTTTCAAGGCTCTATAAGTTTAGATTGAATGATTCTAGGATGTGTAATCGATCGATCCGTCAACAAATGTTGGAGGTTATGCGATAGTAAACACAATCAAAATTTGCCTCTAATGATTAGGAATAAATTATTTATCTGAGATCATGGAGGTGCAGGATCTAAGCTGAGTTCTCTGCAATGATAAAGTATCAATACACACAAAAGTCTTCTTCTTTTCCATTTCGACTCGCGAAAGTCCTCGAGTCGAGAATGTCGAGATCTCGGTTGAAACGCTGAGCCCTATCACAACTGGTATTTGAGAAGTGTAAACATGGATCAGACTAAAGAAATTCGATTCATCAGCTGTGATCTCGCGGCCAGTCGCCCTTGTTTGATAACAGCATAGAAGCCAGAGACGGCGGGCTAGATGCGTGTGAAGATGATGATGCAGTCCGCGACAAAATTATCTAGCAACGTTTATGAGGGATGCATATTATATGCGATCGAGCCAACTCCTTAAGTTCTCTCAAACATAATATGACATTAACTTCAAAGATGATGCAATAAAAAACTCGGGGAAAATTTTGCACATTGACCACCATTATATTATCTACCAGTCCTTGGTTTGGAATTGAATATAAAACGAACTCACTCGCTGAGGCTTAGATACGTATAATGATAACGGTCATAAAATTCCGAAGAAAAATTTCGACGTAATCGTATCTACGAAACTGCGATAACCCTGGGGGAGCTAATTGACAGCCAGCGCCACATCGGAGCTTTCAGGAAGCTATCGGGGAGCTAGCAGAGAATTCCCGAGAAGTATCTCAGTAACTTCGTGGGAGTATTTTAGGATCTCTCAGGGACTTGGGCAGTTAGTTCTGTGGAATCAAACTGACGATGGAAATTCAACGTTTTCTTTGAAGTTCCCCGGAGACTCTTATAAGAGCTTTGCGAACGTTTTTTCGGTACTCCTCGACAATTCTCAGGCAGTTGTGTTACCACCTAGTCTGTCTTAGTCTGAAGAAAACCGTGATGGCTCTTGCCGGAACTTAAAATCTCATTCCTCAGTGACCGACGAGATTTTTTCATATCTACGTATAGAATCCCAACTTTTGCACCCTAAGGCGTATCGATTCCTGGAAAAGTCATTTTTCGGCTCACCCTAGTACACAACCATTCATTCTCAGCGAATCATGTACGATCGTAGGTATACATATATCTGGTTCAATCGAACGGGAGATACAGAATGATAGGAGCTTTTACAAATGAAGTTTATTCTCCAAAAAATGTCAACGTTTCGAGGACCTCTGTACCCTCCCATTCAGGACTGAAGTCCGACACCCAAATCACATGGTACTGAGAGTTGAGAACATGAGTAGTATCGGTGACCACATCGTCAGTCCATGGCTATTGTAAGAACTTGTGTGATGGGAGTGCAAAACCATCTTATTACTTTCTCTCTGCTCTCTTGACGAGAGTTGGAGGGGTAATATGTCTCTTTTTGAAGGATGAACTTTATTTATGGAAGCTCGTATCATCATATACAGCCCGATCTATCGAAATCAGTTCTATGAATGGACAGCTCAGACTTTTCTGTGCCAGCTCAGTCAATCTAAGTTTGCTTCGGTGTATTCATGCACGAAGTATGCATAGCTCATATAAATCGTAGAGGAGACCGTATTTTGTTACAATAGATTTCTGAGGCGTCACATTGGATGATATGACAGAGCAACGAATATGAATTGATATGGTTAAAGTTCTGGAAGAGGATGAGAATCAAATCCCAAGCATCACCAGTATTCCGTATATCCGCCCCTGTATTGTCATGAGTCGTTTTCCACGTGAGAAGTGACGTCATAATCCCAAACAAGTCATAATTATTCTGTCGACCTTCTTTCCGGCGTCATGAATCGTCTTCTACGTAAGAGGAGTCGTCATGATTCTAAATGTGTTTTTTGTGACACAGTCGTCAGGAGTGTGCTCCGATGTGCTCGTGCACGAAGTACGTACATTTTCCATAAATGAGAGGAGAGCCTGTACTTTGTTACGGAACACACTTGTGAGGACCTCAAATTGGCCGATGTGTCTGAGCAACGATTTCAGATTGATCAGGTTGAAGTTCTAGCGGTAGAAGAAAATTGAGTACGAAGCATCTCCATTATTCTGTACATCTTTCCTTGTGGCGTCATAATTGATCTTCCACGTAAGAAGAGTCCTCATAATCCCAAACGAATCTGTGACAGCTCAGTCATCCTGAGTGTGCTTCGGTGTACACATACATGAAGTGCGCATATCTCATATAAATGGTACAGGAAACCGTATTATAGCGATTATGGATTGATTAGGTTGGAGTTCCGGCAGAGGATGGAAGTCAAATCCCAACCATCATCATTATTCCGTATATCCGCCCTGGTATCTTCTCAATTCGTCTTCCACGTGAGAAGTATCGTCATGATTCCAAACGCGTCAACATCATTCTGTCGATTCTCCTTGTGGCTTCATAAATCGTCTTCTACGTAAGAGGAGTCGTCAGCTTCGAAGTACTCATGCACGGAGTGCGCATATCTCATATAAATGGTAGAGGAAACCGTATTTCAACGTCTATGGATTGATAAGGTTAAAGTTCTGGCAGAGGATGAAAGTCAAATCCCAAGCATCATCATTATTCCGAATATCCGCCCTTGTGTCGTCTTAGGTCAACTTACACGTGAGGAGTGTCGTCATAATTCCAAACGCCTCATCATCATTCCGTCGATTCTCTTTGTGGCGTCATGAATCGTCTTCTACGTAAGAGGAGTCGTCATAACTCTAGACGTTTGTGGCATCATAAATCGGTTCCTACGTATAGAAGTGTCATCATAATTCCCAACATCTTTGTGAGTGTCGTATCTGTGATAGCTCAGTCATCCTAAGTGTGCTTCGGCTTACTCATGTCGGAAGTGCGCATATCTCATATAAATGGTAGAGGAAAGCGTATTTTTAACGATTATGGATTGATTAGGTTGGACTTCTGGCAGAGGATGAGAGTCAAATCCCAAGCATCATCATTATTCCGTATATGCGCGCTTGTGTCGTCTTAAGTCGTATTCCACGTGAGAAGTGTCGTCACAATTCCAAACGCGTCGTCATCATTCTGTTGATTCCCCCCGCGGCGTCATGAATCGTCTTCTACGTAGGAGGAGTCGTCATAATTCTAAACGTTTGTGGCATCATAAATCGGTTCCTATATATATATATATATATATACACTCCTTTAACTAGAGATTCCGGGACGCGATGACGTCATTTCAGCGATATTTTGCCAAATTCCGGGACGCGTTCTAAATTCTAGGACGTCCCGGAAGGCCTCCTTCTAGATTCATATATTCTGGGACGCGGCGAATAATATATTTTGCTATTTTCTGGGACGCGTGAAAATTTCGTGATATTTTGAAAAAAACCACTTTCTAAGCAAAGTTCTGTTATCTCCTCGGCGGTTATCTCCCACGAGGGATGGTTAGTGTTTTGGACGCAAAACGAAGTCTAAGCACACGTCTGTTATCTCCTCGGCGGTTATCTCCCACGAGGGATGGTTAGTGTTTTGAACGCAAAACGAAGTCTAAGCACACGTCTGTTATCTCCTCGGCGGTTATCTCCCACGAGGGATGGTTTAGTGTTTGAATAAAAAAATACTTTCAACCCAAAATTTCCATTTTTACACGTTTTTGGAAAAATCCCAGTATTTGGGAAAATATACTCTTTTTCGTCCCAGATTTTATGAATCCATATCGGCGTCCCAGTATTTATAGCTATATGGATGTATATATATATATATATATATAGAATTCTAAGAAATAAAGGTACGCAAAACGAAAGATTTTATTTTGACTGTGGGCCACCTTTCTTGTGGCCTTCGAAAGTTTATTTATTACAAACAAAATATGAGTAATCTCGTATAAAATTAATATAACTATTACGCGTACAAGGACGCTCGCATTTATTTGATACTAACATCGCGAGAGAGAGAGTTTACGCGGGAGAGAGACTCACCGATCTCGCGTTTGCTCAGCATACCACGCGGGCCAGGGTCACGACGCCGGGTCGACATATCCCGGTCCGGACTACACGTAAGGCCGGATCCTGGGCTCGATCCGGGTGCTTCCTAGGTGACGATTTCGGGGCTACACGCCTCTCGCACCACACTCTTTCAAGGCCGTCGGCCGGGGACCTTCTCGTCTCACTCACTCTAACACCCACATCACTCGGCGCGGATAATATTCTATCCGACGGCTGATCGCAGCCGCTCGCGATGATGGCTTAGGCCAAGCTGCTCGTCATCCGTGCGACGACAGCTGTCCATCACTGCTCGATATTCTCTCTCTCTCTCTCTCTTTCCCCTCTCTCTCTGTTCTCATCATCTGCTAACCTATCCTAATATACGTCGCGTCGCGTGTGGCGATTGACCTCGTCACAGAGCCCCCCGCGAAATCTCGGAACCCGTGAGAGATTGACATCTTCTCGCGACCGACGGCTTTCATTTCGAAAAAACTGAAAAGCTAACTAACTAAAAAATTCATATTCAAATAATAATTACATCTCGCAGTTATAAATAATCAATTTCTCAATTTGTTTTCTCATCTCATTATTTTTCTTCACTGCTGGCAATGACCTGTAAATAATGTAAATATTCTCACTTCTTGTATATAACTAATGTAAATAAACTTATCCATTCTGTAAATAGGAACTGATCAATTGTACATAGGTAGATACTTATATTATCAATACGAGTCTCTCTCAATTTTTATCTCTCTCTCTTTGTATCTATCGCAAACTAATATAGTATAATACGCGTTGTTTTACGCAATTCTAATATAACTGAAAATTCATAAGAAAATAGTAACTATACGACGTTATCTTGATGGTGTAGACTCGGTGCTGCTAAAGTTGGTGCTGCTTACTCGATGTCTCGTTCTCCAGGCAAAAAATGTGCATCTGCCCACGCTTTGTTGAGTCTTTTTTGCTCGACGCTTCTGATCCGGAATGACTCATTCACTTCAATTGCGCGTTGAACGCGCTGCGCTTGGGTGATGTATACGCGTGCCTCGCGTTCTGCTGCGGTTCTGTAGCCTTTGATCGGCTTCCACTCTTCTCTAACTTCTTGCTGCGGGGGCGGCGGTCGGTCGATAGCCGGCTCTTCTGCAACTTGTGGTTGTTGTTGTAGCTCATTAGTGGAGGCTGACTGAATATCCGATTCGTCTTCAAGCTCTTCAATAATGACCTGATTTCTTGGCTGGTCGGGCGCGTAAAAATTAAAGTCGATTCGCATAGTAGCAGATAATCGACGACTTCTTGGTGGTGGAGGGGGTAATGCACGCTTCTGATATCTTGCGCGTGCCTTTTCCTCGCGCAACCTTCTTTCTAAACTCCGGCATTCCGCCGCCCATCGATCAGCTGATTTTTGTAAATATCTCTCGCGCGCGTGGACTGCTGCCTCACGCTGCATGAGAGCGTTTTCTCGCGCATTTAGAATGCCTTCCCGATAACACAAGGATGTGTGCATTTGTTCGGCGTTTTGGATTGCGCGTGGCAAGTCTAGCGCATACCTGTTAGAGACTTGTTGTCTCTCTTGCTCCACTGTTGCCTCATATTCTTCATTGCGCAACTTGAGAAAGTGGGCGCGCTGCTGTTGTTGTAGAGCGAGGCTGCATTTTACCTCCAGCCCCAAACGTGCATTGCTGACAGCACCGTTTAGCTCTGCTGCACAAGTTGCTGCATGGGCCTCGGCGCGCGCCTTCCGCACCTCCCGCTGCTCTTCTTGGAATTCTGGCGTCGGTGTTGTTGTTATTAATGTTGCCGCGCGCGTTTCTGCTTCGCGCCGGCGACGATCTTCCTCTCTCCAAGGCTCTGCTATAGCTTTTAAGCTCCGCATCAACGCCGATTTTTCGCGTACGCGTTTTCGCGCGTGGAACTCAGCGATGTCCTCGGAGGTGATGTTGGCCTCCTGCTGGCGCGCTGGTGATCTTGTCGCGGGTGCGATGGGCATACCAGTTGCCGGCACTCTCGCGTCGTTATTAACGGTGTCCTGAGTGTCCAAAAGCACTGCCACTCCCGCACTTTCATTGTCTCTGTCCTGCTCACTCGCGCGCGTTTTAGGGTCGCCATTTTCACTTTGATCTTGGTTTTCACTGTCTTTAGCTAACCACTTAATCACTGCCTCTTTTATAGGTCCCATTTTTAATCACTGTTCTGGTCTTTAACTTTTTCTAGTCACTAATCTTAAGTCTTAGAATTAGGCACTTAGATTTATATACACTTCTAGTCACTTTTAGCTTTTATCTACACTCTAGTCACTTATAGTTTTTATATACACTCTAGTCACTTGTAGTTTTTATATACACTCTAGTCACTTGTAGTTTTTATATACACTCTAGTCACTTATAATTTTTGATTTAGATCTTGTTATTGGGCCTTTCGAGCGCGTGGGCTGTCGATCGGTCTCGCGCGTGATCTGCTCACCTGCAGCTCCTCGCGGCTTCTGGCGGCTTTTCCTCCGAGCGCGTGGCGCTGTTGCGGGGCGGGCAGCCTCGCCGGAACTTGACGACGCCGAATTTTCTGTCTGCTGCTGATTTGATGATTGCTCGGGCGGATCTTTTCTTGACTTGTGACTTGATGCAACGCTTGCATATTTCAAATCCTTGGCGTGGACAGATGATTGTAATTCAGCTCCATCCCTTGATAATATGTAGACATTTTCCCCTAATTTCCTGCTAATTTCGAATGGTCCTGAAAATTTTTCTGCAAGCTTCGCTGTAAAATTCTTCTCCGCCGATGACAATAGTCGATTCTTCTTCAATACTCTATCACCTATCTTAAATCTAACATCACGCTTTGATACATTATAATTTAATTTTTGTCTTTCGCTCGCTTTTTCAATCTCATTTATAGTAGAATCGTGTACCTCGGGTAACTTATTCATACGATCTGACCAATTCTTTATTGATTCTTGAGAAACAATAAAATCTGAATTGAGCTTTTTGTGTTGAATAGTAAATTTCTCGGGCTCATCGACTCGCGAGCACTCATTCGCTTGGCTTGAACTCTGATTTTCTGATTCTCTTTCTACTTTATTTTCTGAATTTGATTCTGAACTGATTTCTGCTCCGTCTAAATCTTTTAATGACTCTATTAACTCTGTTTGATTACCGTTTTTCATGAAATTTTTCAAGCTTTTCCCGAATATTT
This sequence comes from Eretmocerus hayati, assembly GCA_029851415.1. Lineage (NCBI taxonomy): Eukaryota > Metazoa > Arthropoda > Insecta > Hymenoptera > Aphelinidae > Eretmocerus > Eretmocerus hayati. The sequence continues at coordinate 51,085,792 of CM056744.1, forward strand.
CCACACGTCTTCTCCATAATTTTGGTGCTTTAATTTCGCGTCCATAAATCATGAACGCTGGTGATTTTCCGGTCGAACTTGAAAAATTTGAATTGTGACAAAATTGAAATTGTTGGATATGCTTATTCCATTCTTTATGGTTATCAGCAAATATTGCTATCATGGTCTTAATATCTCGATTGACTCGTTCAACCGGATTTGCTTGGGGATGGAAACTAGGGGTGAATTCATGCTCTATACCGTTTTCCTCGCAGAATTTATTCATCAATTCGTTTTTGAACTCTAATCCATTATCGCTAATCAAAATTTCCGGTGTCCCGTAATGTGTACATAATACACTTTCCAGTGCATTCTGAACCGCTTGCCCAGTCTTTTTACGTAATGGTACGCAGACTATATACCGGCTAAAAATACACTCGAAAATGAGTAAATATTCAAACTGTTCTTTTGATTTTGGGAATGGTCCCATTAAATCCATTGCAATAATTTTCATCGGTCTGTCGACTGTGCGCGTACCCATCATACCTATCTGACCGCGTTGATCTACCTTATATAACGCGCAACTATCGCAATTTTTCACGTAATTCGCGACGTCTAGGTAAATGCCGGGCCAATAGTACGACTGCGCGACCTTTCTATACGTTTTTTCTTTGCCCATATGACCAGCTGATGGCTCGTCATGGCTTTCTTTGATTATTTTTGCGCGGTTTTCTTCTGGAACCACTAATTTCCACGCATCTAAATCATCAATTATTTCATTTAATTCGTGATCTGGCCTATATTTATAAATTCTACCATCCATAATTTTCCAGTCTCTGTATCTCTTTGGATGTTTCAAAATTTGAAAAAATCTTTTGTTGTACCATTTATCTGATGTTTTCTCAAGAACTCCAACTGAACCGATATTCATCGTGTCGTCTTCAAACATTCTTGAGAGCGCATCAGGGACAACATTAAGCGTTCCTTTGCGGTGGATCACGCGGAACGAATAACTCGCGAGGTCATGGGCCCATCTGCCTACGCGTCCTACTGGATTTTTCTTGTTGAACAGCCACTGTAGCGCGCTGTGGTCTGTTACAACTGTAAATTTTTCTCCCTCAATATACGGCCTAAATTTTTCAATACTCCATTTTATAGCCAGACATTCGCGTTCTGTTACTGACCAGACTCTTTCTTGTTCTGAAAGTGATCGACTCGCGTAACAAACTACGCGTTCTTTGCCATCAACCTTCTGTGTAAGCATAGATCCTATCCCAGTGTCTGATGCATCAGTATGCAAGAACCATTCAGCGTCTGGTACTGGCATACTGAGCACGGGTGCAGATACTAATGCTTCTTTTAGCGTACAAAACGCTTTCTCCTGGTCCTCTTTCCACTCAAATTTCGCGTCTTTTTTCAACAACCGATTTATTGGCTCTACAATCGTCGCATAATTTCTAATGAATTTACTGTGCCATGATGTCATACCTGTAAATCTTTTCACTTGTTTGACATTTTTAGGCCTCGGATAATTTTTTATTGCTTCTGTTTTCGCGGGATCGACTCTTAAACCGTGCTCATCCACTATATATCCTAAAAATTTGACTTCTTGGCAACAAAATTTACTCTCTTCTCTGTTAATCGTTAGACCTGCCCTCACGATTCTGTTCAATAATTTCTCTAGTAGCTCTAAATGTTGTTCAAACGTCTCTGTCACCAGGACAATATCGTCTGAATACCCGTACGCGTAAGGCTCTAGGTCTCCTATAATTGAGTCAATTAATCTTTGAAAGCAGGCTCCAGCGTTAGCTAAACCCATAGGTAGCCTTTTGAATTGCCAGTGCCCTCTACCGGGAATAGTGAATGCGCAAATATTTCTCGAAATCTTTTTAAGCTTTATTTGATGGTAGGCCATGGATAAGTCCAGCGTAGTTATATATTTCGCGTTCTTTAATTTCCTTAATATAGTGTCCATATAGGGTGTCGGATACGCATCTTTTTCAGCTAATGAATTGACTACTCGTAAATCTACTACCAGTCTATGCCCTCCGTTCGCCTTTTTTACTAAAAATGCTGGATTGTTCCACGGACTATTTGATTTTTCAACTACATCTGCCTCATATAATTTTTGAAATTCTGCATGCATTGTTTTCTCCATTTTATCCGATAACGGAAAATATCTTTGCTTTACCGGACGTGCACTTTTCAAGAGTCGAATCTCGTATTCGATTAAATCAGTTGCTTGCAAAAATTTCTCATTTTTATTCTGGTGAGGTAAACATTTATCTAAAACTCTTTTCAGTCTATAAGCTTCATAATCACTCAATTTTTTCAAACCTTCACCTCTCGATTGTGGCTCTTGCGTGTTTTTTGACGCTTCAGATATTAATTCAATTCTTTCTCCCGATGATGTTGGAATTTCAGACTCTAAATCCATTTGATTTGGTGCTTCGATTGAAAATAATTCAAACGCAAATTTTTGCTTGTCCTTAAGGTCTGCGAATGTATATTCGTCACTATCACCTAAGATGTGCATCCCAAAGAAACGGATGAATTCAAGTCCCAAAATGAGATCTACAGGTAATGATGGCACGCTAAGAATCGGCATATTTTTGCTTATCCCAGCTATCTCCAGGGGAGTGATCAATTCCCCAGCTACCTCTTCTAATTCTCCGTTCGCCATTTGAGCGTACAAAAAATTAGAGGGTTGGAGCGTAATACCAATTTGCCCTGCGATGTCTCGATACTTTCTGCCTATCACGGACCGTGCGGCTCCCGAATCTAATAATCCCTTCAATTCTATTGGACCAATTTTTACGTTGATCCAATATCGAGGATAATCTGTCGGTTTTGTCGTATCAGGAACTTTGAAAATCCTAGTCGCGTCAACTTGAAAAGTATTCGCAGTTTCTTGAGATTGTGATTGACTGGCTTCGCAAACGTTTGAGACCTGTTCGGACGTAGCTAACGCAATGGTCTCATTTACGCCGCTGGTTTCGCGTTTCCCGCATCGGCTGGTGGCTTCGCCGCGGGTGTGTTTTCTTGTAAAATCACTGCATTAACCGGCGCATTTTGTTGTTGTATTGGTGGTGGTTGACCCTGATTCTGGTAATTATTATAATAGCCATTATTATAATATCCACCATAACCTCTACCACGGTAACCCCCGCGATAACCACCTCCTCGATTTCCTCTATAACCTCCTCTTGGATAATTGTTTTGGTAATTATTATTGTAATTGCCATTGTAACCTCTATTCTGAACCTGATATTGATTATTCTGACTTTGATTTTGACCGTTGTTATTCGCGTAAAATTCACGCGTCTGAAAATTTTGTTGCTGAGGATAGGTATTTTGGAAATTTTGAGGTGGTGGCCCCGCTTGAGCACCCTGCTGCTGGCCATTGCCACCGTTGCCATTGTTGTTATTATTGCCTCCCCGATCGCCTCGATCTCTACGTCGACTTCTATTTCGACCTTGCCCGTTATTTTGATTTGAATTTTGCGCGTTATTGCTCTGATTCGCGTTTTGACCGTTCGGCTTCGGTAAGAGTTCTTCTCGTAATTTCTGAATTTGAATATTCATTAATTTTGCAACGTCTGCCATAGTTGTTACTTCGACGGTTGCTAAATCTATCGTCTCTTTTTCAGATTCCGATTTTTTCTCTTTCTCTTGACTGGAAATTTGAGTCTCTTTTGAATTTTGATTCGAATTTTTGGGCTTTTGCGAACTCGATTTTTCGTCCTCTTTCTTATTACCCTGAACGAGTGCCTGATTTTTGCCCGCATCAAAAGCTTTTCCAAGCTCGGTAGCTTGTCTGGAAAATTTCTCGATACCCGCGTGCAAATATCGACGCATCAAAGGGTGAAAATCTTTTCTCATATTATAGTAAATACGTTCAACCTGTTTCGATTCGGGTGGAGGTTCCGGCATTCTGTTAAAAATTAGACGCATCGCTGTGATGTATTCGTGAACTGGCTCATCGTCTTTCTGTAATCGTGCGCGTGCTTCGTCTGCCAACCGTTCAGAATATTTTTCGTCCTGGTAATGCGCGCGAAAACAAGTAACCGCATCTTTCCAAGAATTCCAGCTACTACCGCGTAACCGATACAAATTTAACGCTGGTCCGCTCAACAGCACCGCTACTGCGCGTAAAATATCATTCTCGGACATGCCTGCCACCATTCTGTGTTCCTCGACTTTAATCAAAAATTCTTCTAAACTCTGATTTGCTGAACCTGAAAATCTAAGATTCCATGATTTTACTGTCCGCGTGAGATCTCTCGTCTCAGCTGTATTTCTATCGTTTCTATTTTGTGTATGTGCGTGAAAATCTGAACGCGCTGCTTGTGTTTGTTGCATGTTATTCGGCTGCGGTGCCTGATTTACGTCCGCTGCCCAACTCACGCGCGAATGGCCGCTGAGTCTTGGCAAAGAGGGTCTCAGATTTTCCCCTTGGTTCTGAGAATTTTCATTCTCACTATCGCTAGAAGAAATTCCCTCATCGTCCTCGATTTGCCCCGTTTTATTAACCTTATTCGAATTATTCCTAGCACCGCACGATTCATATTCCTCTTCTAGTAATGCTTGCTGTAATTGCTCGCGTAAAATTTCACTACGCCTTTTGGGTCTGTTCGAATCTGTCGATGTGTGCGTGTTATTGTGTGGCTCGGTGCTTGGATCCTTCGCTTGTCGATGGGTATTCGATTGTAATGGCGCGCTCGATCTCGCACTATTCTGAAAACGCACCGTCTGATCTAAAATATTCTCACGGATGATTTGATTTTCAGCATTTTCGCGGTCTCGTGAATTTTCCCAACTATCCGCGATCTGCATAGGGATTTCATATAACCTGCCATTTTCATCTCGCAACGTAATAAATTTAACTGGCGGTTCGTTAGCTTTTTGAATTTCCGGGCGCGCGTCATTTTGGACTAATGCTGATCGCCGTTGTGCGTTCGCTTGCACATCCGCTAATTCATCGCGTAATGAGCTTCTTCGCACTCGGTGATTGCGCCTAGTCACATTTTCATCATTTATATTATTCGCAAAAATATCGTCCTCCTCATATCTATTGAGGATTGAACGCCTATCATGAGCTGTCTGTGTGGTTTTGCGTAAAAATCTCGGCAAAGCCTCCATCCGCGCGACTTCTAATTCAGCTAGATCCATCAATAAATATTGATCGAAATCTGTCTCGTTATATTCGCCGCGAACGCGTCTACGCAACCGTTCTATTCGCGCCCTAAATGTTCCTTCACGCGAGAGCAAGAGTTCACCCAAAGCCTCATCTAGCGCTTCTTCATCAATATTATTGATGAAATCGTCCACTATGTGGCTATCCATGTGAGCTCCCGCCATTTTGTCCCACAAAAAAAAAATATTTCTTACTTCTTAAAAATTCAGACGGGCCAGAAATCAGAAATGTCTACTCTCTTGAAAAATCCATCATTTCAATATCACGCGTGTGAAAATCACGCAATTATTCATTATTCTATCATGCACAATATTCTCATATCTTATTCTCATATCATTAAAAATTGGTCAGACGCAAGCGTAAAAACTGGTCGAGGCAAAATTTAAATGCTAAATCTATATCTGTATTTATTTCTATTAACCTTTCCGGCTGTTGAAAATTCAAACTAATTTGATTCTCACTCATGAAAAAAACTGCCATCGACTTGTGTTGACGCTTACGGAGCTTGGTCTATCTATATACGCATCACGCGATCTTATATTTACGCGTGAGGTACTTGACTCTAACTTTTGCCGGCTAAGCTTGGCCTTGGCGCGCTTTCTATCGATTTCATGTCTCTCAAATTTTTACATAGATTCAAAAAATTCTAAAGATTTTAACTGAAAATTGACTACTTTACTCATTTTAAAATTTTAGGCTCGATTTTGGGGTGGATTTTTAATTACTGCACTCTTTTTCATTTCTTGTAACGCTTTTTCGGATGGAATTGAGCTATTGCTCCAAATTTTGCGCGCGAAATGCGTTACTTAAAATTTCAGAGTACACTAATTAATTAAACGTTGGGCGCCAATGAGATAGGGTTAAGAGCCTCATAATTAACCTACTCTTTTGCATCGTATTCTCGAAGAGAATACGGGATTAATTTATATATATATATATATATATATATATATATAGAATTCTAAGAAATAAAGGTACGCAAAACGAAAGATTTTATGTTGACTGTGGGCCACCTTTCTTGTGGCCTTCGAAAGTTTATTTATTACAAACAAAATATGAGTAATCTCGTATAAAATTAATATAACTATTACGCGTACAAGGACGCTCGCATTTATTTGATACTAACATCGCGAGAGAGGGAGTTTACGCGGGAGAGAGACTCACCGATCTCGCGTTTGCTCAGCATACCACGCGGGCCAGGGTCACGACGCCGGGTCGACATATCCCGGTCTGGACTACACGTAAGGCCGGATCCTGGGCTCGATCCGGGTGCTTCCTAGGCGACGATTTCGGGGCTACACGCCTCTCGCACCACACTCTTTCAAGGCCGTCGGCCGGGGACCTTCTCGTCTCACTCACTCTAACACCCACATCACTCGGCGCGGATAATATTCTATCCGACGGCTGATCGCAGCCGCTCGCGATGATGGCTTAGGCCAAGCTGCTCGTCATCCGTGCGACGACAGCTGTCCATCACTGCTCGATATTCTCTCTCTCTCTCTCTCTCTTTCCCCTCTCTCTCTGTTCTCATCATCTGCTAACCTATCCTAATATACGTCGCGTCACGTGTGGCGATTGACCTCGTCACAACACTTTCGAGGACCTCAGATTGGTCGATGTGTCCGAGCAACGATTTCAGATTGATCAGGTTGAAGTGCTAGCGGTAGAAGGAAGTTGAGTCCGGAGCATCTCCATTATTCTGTACATCTTTCCTTGGTGCGTCATAATTGATCTTCCACGTATGAAAAGTCCTCATGATTCCAAACGTATCTGTGACAGCTCAGTCGTCCTGAGTGTGCTCCGGTGTCAACATGCATGAAGTGCGCATATCTCATATAAATGGTACAGGGAACCGTATTATAGCGACTAAGGATTGATTAGGTTGTAGTTCCGGCAGAGGATGGAAGTCAAATCCCAACCATCATCATTATTCCGTATATCCGCCCTGGTTCCGTCTCAAGTCGTCTTCCACGTGAGAAGTATCGTCATGATTCCAAACGCGTCAACATCATTCTGTCGATTCTCCTTGTGGCGTCATCAATCGTCTTGTACGTAAGAGGAGTCGTCAGCTTCGAAGGACTCATGCACGAAGTGCGCATATCTCATATAAATGGTAGAGGAAACCGTATTTGAATGTCTATGGATGAATTAGGTTGGAGTTCCGGCAGAGGGTGAGAGTCAAATCCCAAGCATCATCATTATTCCGTATATCCGCCCTTGTGTCGTCTTAAGTCGTCTCCCACGTGAGAAGTGTCGTCATAATTCCAAACGCGTCATCATCATTCTGTCGATTCTCCTTGTGGCGTCATAACTCGTGTTCTACGTAAGAGGAGTCGTCATAATTCTAAACGTCTGTGGCATCATAAATCGGTTCCTACGTGAAGAAGTGTCATGATAATTCCCAACATCTTTGTGAATGTCGTATCTGTGACAGCTCAGACATCCTAAGTGTGCTTCGGTGTACTCATGCACGAAGTGCACACATCTCATATAAATGGTACAGGAAACCGTATTTCAACGGATATGGATCGATTAGGTTGAAGTTCTGCCAGAGGGAGAAAGTCAGATCCCAAGCATCATCATTTACCATATATCCGCCCTCGAGTCGTCTTAAGTCGTCTTGCACGTGAGAAGTGTCGTGACAATTCCAAACGCGTCGTCATCATTCTGTTGATTCTCCTTGCGGCGTTATAAATCGTCTTCTACGTCGGAGGCGTCGTCATAATTCTTAACGTTTGTGGCATCATAAATCGGTTCCTACGTAGAAAAGTGTCATCCATAATTCCGAACATCTTTGTGAATGTCGTATCTGTGACAGCTCAGTCATCCTAAGTGTACTTCGGTGTACTCATACACGAAGTGCGCATATCTCATATAAATGGTACAGGAAACCGTATTTCAACGGATATGGGCCGATTAGGTTGAAGTTCTGGCAGAGGAAGAAAGTCAAATCCCAAGCATCATCATTTTCCCGTACATTCCCCCTTGTGTCGTCTTAAGTCGTCTTCCACGGGAGAAGTGTCGTCATAATTCCAAACGCGTCATCATCATTCTGTCGATCCACCTTGTGGCGTCATGAATCGTCTTCTACGTAGGAGGAGTCGTCATGATTCTAAATGTGTTTTTTGTGACACAGTCGTCAGAAGTGTGCCCCAATGTCCTCCTGCGCGAAGTACGTATATTACCCATAAAAGGAGGAGAGCCTACACTTTGTTACGAAACACACTTTCGAGGACCTCAGATTGGTCGATGTGTCCGAGCAACGATTTCAGATTGATCAGGTTGAAGTGCTAGTTGTAGAAGGAAGTTGAGTCCGAAGCATCTCCATTATTCTGTACATCTTTCCTTGGTGCGTCATAATTGATCTTCCACGTATGAAAAGTCCTCATAATTCCAAACGTATCTGTGACAGCTCAGTCATCCTGAGTGTGCTTCGGTGTACACATGCATGAAGTGCGCATCTCTCATATAAATGGTACAGGGAACCGTATTATAGCGACTAAGGATTGATTAGGTTGGAGTTCCGGCAGAGGCTGGGAGTCAAATCCCAACCATCATCATTATTCCGTATATCCGCCCTGGTTCCGTCTCAAGTCGTCTTCCACGTGAGAAGTATCGTCATGATTCCAAACGCGTCAACATCATTCTGTCGATTCTCCTTGTGGCGTCATGAATCGTCTTGTACGTAAGAGGAGTCGTCAGCTTCGAAGGACTCATGCACGGAGTGCGCATATCTCATATAAATGGTAGAGGAAACCGTATTTGAATGTCTATGGATTGATTAGGTTGGAGTTCCGGCAGAGGATGAGAGTCAAATCCCAAGCATCATCATTATTCCGTATATCCGCCCTTGTGTCGTCTTGAGTCGTCTCCCACGTGAGAAGTGTCGTCATAATTCCAAACGCGTCATCATCATTCTGTCGATTCTCCTTGTGGCGTCATAAATCGTGTTCTACGTAAGAGGAGTCGTCATAATTCTAAACGTCTGTGGCAACATAAATCGGTTCCTACGTGAAGAAGTGTCATGATAATTCCCAACATCTTTGTGAATGTCGTATCTGTGACAGCTCAGACATCCTAAGTGTGCTTCGGTGTACTCATGCACGAAGTGCACACATCTCATATAAATGGTACAGGAAACCGTATTTCAACGGATATGGATCAATTAGGTTGAAGTTCTGCCAGAGGATGAAAGTCAGATCCCAAGCATCATCATTTACCGTATATCCGCCCTCGAGTCGTCTTAAGTCGTCTTGCACGTGAGAAGTGTCGTGACAATTCCAAACGCGTCGTCATCATTCTGTTGATTCTCCTTGCGGCGTTATAAATCGTCTTCTACGTAGGAGGAGTCGTCATAATTCTTAACGTTTGTGGCATCATAAATCGGTTCCTACGTAGAAAAGTGTCATCCATAATTCCGAACATCTTTGTGGATGTCGTATCTGTGACAGCTCAGTCATCCTAAGTGTACTTCGGTGTACTCATACACGAAGTGCGCATATCTCATATAAATGGTACAGGAAACCGTATTTCAACGGATATGGGCCGATTAGGTTGAAGTTCTGGCAGAGGAAGAAAGTCAAATCCCAAGCATCATCATTTTCCCGTACATTCCCCCTTGTGTCGTCTTAAGTCGTCTTCCACGTGAGAAGTGTCGTCATAATTCCAAACGCGTCATCATCATTCTTTCGATTCTCCTTGTGGCGTCATAAATCGTCTTCTACGTAAGAGGATTCGTCATAATTCTAAATGTCTGTGGCATCATAAATCGGTTCCTACGTAAAGAAGTGTCATCATAATTCCCAACATATTTGTGAATGTCGTATCTGTGACAGCTCAGTCATCCTAAGCGTGCTCCGGTGTACTCATGTACGAAGTGCACACATCTCATACAAATGGTACAGGAAACCGTATTTCAACGGATATGGATCGATTAGTTTGAAGTTCTGGCAGAGGATGAAAGTCAAATCCCAAGCATCATCATTATTCCGTATATTCGCCCTTGTGTCCTCTTAAGTCGTCTTCTACGTGAGGAATGTCGTCATAATTCCAAACGCGTCATCATTATTCTGTCGATTCACCTTGTGGCGTCATAAATCGTCTTCTACGTAAGAGGAGTCGTCATAATTCTAAACGTCTGTGGCATCATAAATCGGTACCTACGTGAAGAAGTGTCATCATAATTCCCAACATCTTTGTGAATGTCGTATCTGTGACAGCTCAGTCATCCTAAGTGTGCTTCGGTGTACTCATGTACGAAGTGCACGAATCTCATATAAATGGTACAGGAAACCGTATTTTAACGAATATGGATTGATTAGGTTGAAGTTCTGGCAGAGGATGAAAGTCAAATCCCAAGCATCATCATTATTCCGTATATTCGCCCTTGTGTCCTCTTAAGTCGTCTCCTACGTGAGAAGTGTCGTCATAATTCCGAGCGCGTCATCATTATTCTGTCGATTCACCTTGTGGCGTCATAAATCGTCTCCTACGTAAGGGGAGTCGTCATAATTCTAAACGTCTGTGGCATCATAAATCGGTTCCTACGTAAAGAAGTGTCATCATAATTCCTATCATCTTTGCGATGACATTGTCATCACAAGTGTGTTCGTCCGCATGAATAATTTAAACGAATATTTATCGTGATGGTGGCATTTCACATAAAAATTTCTCGTATATAAGGTATCTGACATGCGAAACGATCCTACATATATATCAATCACCTGGTTCCTCGAGTGTCGTCAGAAGTCGGTATATATGTATATATATATATATATATATAACACTCTGGGACCTTAGTATTCATATATACACTACCGGTCAAAAGTTTAAGCTCACCCAAAAAATTTTTTTTCGATTTTGTGCGTTGAACTACTCGGCTCTATTTGACCGTAGAGGACTCTTCTGGAGCTCATTTTGAAGGTTTTTGCACGTATTTTAAGATGGCATAATTCATTTTTATCCGTACGGATCGGGATCTTTCCAATTTGAGCTTGGAAAAGTGTCAATTTCAACGATTTTTGGGAGAATCTTTTGGCTCCTGCCAATTTGAGCCACATGAATGTTTCAATATGGGAGTTGTAGGATGTGAAAGTACCAGTTTAGAGCTTCAAAATCCGTTTTTGAACGTTCCTCTACGCCACTTCCAGTCCGAGCTATGACACTTTCTCTGAGGGAAGATTTTTCGGAAAAACTAGCACTCCAATTCGAGAGAGATACAGAGACGCATTTTTATGAAGTATAATCATCATTTCTGTCATCTTTTATCAACATCTTGATTAAGGAAACGAGGAACCTTTGAAATATGCCTCAAAAAGTGAATTTTCTCGTCATTTTTGAATCGAGGTGCTAGTTTTTGCGAAAAATCTTCCCTCAGAGAAAGTGTCATAGCTCGGACTGGAAGTGGCGTAGAGGAACGTTCAAAAACGGATTCTGAAGCTCTAGACTGGTACTTTTGTATCCCACAACTCCCATATTGGAACATTCATGTGGCTCAAATTGGCAGGAGCCAAAAGATTCTCCCAAAAATCGTTGAAATTGACACTTTTCCAAGCTCAAATTGGAAAGATCCCGATCGGTGAGGATAAAAATGAATAGTGCCATCTTAAAGTACGTGAAAAAACCTTTAAAATGAGCTCCGGAAGAGTCCTCTACGGTCAAATAGAGCCGAGTAGTTCAACTCACAAAATTGAAAAAAAAATTTTTGGGTGAGCTTAAACTTTTGACCGGTAGTGTATATATATTAGGGTGGTCCTTATTTCCCAAGTTTCACAGATCCTTTCTCCCCCCCTCTGGATACCTTCTTTGAGCCGAAAAAACACGGGGAAAATTTTCCCCGAGCCCCTAGAGAGTGATTTAATAGTGCCTCAAAGAGCATCTTACTTTGAAACTCAAGTAAAAAATAACGCTCTCTGTGATTATTCTGTCCCTATGTTCGAGCTCTTGAAAATCAGTGTTTTTCCGCGAATGTAAAAGTGGGGATACATGTTCCCACGTAAAATTTGATGCTGAATCGAATTTCATCGTGACATTTGAACTAGGATGCCACCCAATACTCGTAAATTGCGTTTTCCGACGCGGAAAACATTTTTAGCGCGACTTTTTCATCTCATTCGGGTGTCTCAGGCGTCATTTACTCCCTCAAGATTAATCTAAACCACCTATTTCCATGTAGAAAAAGACGTTGAATTGCAATCTATCGTTATTTCCTAGGTATAATGTGGCCCAACGTGAGAAAAATGCGTTTTTCCACCGAGAAAGCACCTCAAGAGAGTCTTTCACGCCCGAATCGAGTGTCTCAGGCGTCACTCACTCTCTCGAGATCAATACGAACGACCTAATTTCATGTAAAAAACACGCTGAATTAGAATTTATCCTTATTTCCTAGGTATACTGTCGCCTAACGTGAGAAAAATCCGTTTTTCCACCGAGAAAGTACCTTAAGCGAGTCTTTCACGCCCGAATCGAGTGTCTCAGGCGTCACTCACTCTCTCGGGATCAATACGAACGACATAATTTCATGTAGAAAACCCGCTGGATTGGAATCCATTGTTATTCACCAGGTATAATGTCGCCTAACGTGAGAAAAATGTGTTTTTCCACCAAGGAAGCTACCTAAGCTCATCTTTCACGCGGGAATCGAGTGTCTCACACTTTCTCGAGATTGATCTTAACGACCTGATTCCATGTAAAAAACCACGCTGAATCAAAATTCATCGTTATTTCTCAGGTCCAACGACGCTCAACGTGAGAAAAATCCGTTTTTCCACTGAGAAAGCACCCTGAGCGCGTCCATCACGCGGGAATCGAGTGTCTCAGGCTTCACTCACTTCCTCGAGATCGATCTTAATGACCTGATCCCATGTAAAAAACCACGTTGAATCGAAATTTATCATCATTTCTCAGCAACAACGATGCCTAACGTGGAACAGATGCGTTTTTCCACCCAGAAAGCATCCTAAGCGCATCTTCCGACCCCGGATTGAGTGTCTCAGGCGTCACTCACGCTCTCGAGACTAATGTGAATTGACAGAATGTCTCTTCCATCCGATTCGAGGGTCTCAGCAGTCACTGACTCACGTAGGAATGGTCAGAACGTTCCAAATCCATGCCCAATCAGAGTTCACCATCATTTCTGCCGTAAAATTGGTCCCTGTAAAGAGACCTAAGGGAGAGTTCCTGCCATAATCGAAAAACTGTCTCACTTGGTCTCATATGGGATTTTCGGGATCCGTGACAAACTCTCTTCACAACCATTCCTAAAGGCGCTCACTGTCGTATGAAGATCTAGGCTGAATCGAATTCATGAATGGCGTCTTGTTGAAATTCACCTCCAATAAGCGCGAGATAAAAGTATCTCGTACGAAAACGTCTATGCACTCCGGCCGCCTAATCCAGAAAGAGATCAATCGGGCTTACTCTAACCCAACCCTCACGGGTGAGGTCCCTATCTCACGCGAAGATTGTAGCGCCCCTTGCTCGTGCGTTGCGGCCGGTCATCGAACCAAACCTTACACGCTTCGCAATCCTAGCATTTTATGTGAAAATGGGATCCTATGGCCGCTCCAGTAATCCAGGCCCTGCTCCCAGCCTTTTGTCAGCGTCGATTCACGTCGGTCGTTTTGGCAGTTAACGACGAGCAACGTCAAGCTGTCATGAAATTTTAGTGAGTTGCAAATAAGTAGGTCCCTGGAGAATCGATCGAGATTCTGGAATCACAATGCTCCCCTAAATTACTCTCTGGTATACATTCAAGTCTGACTCCATGTCGAATCTGACTATACAAAAGAGTCTTCTGCTGTGACCATGATTTCCAGGGCCAAAATATATCAGAATAGTATATTATGATACAAGGGCGCAAACGATGGTTTTCGCAGTTCGAGTGACTTTTTTAGGCCCGAGCCGCAGGTGAGGGTCTAAATAGTCATGAGAAGGAGAAAATCATTGCGCCCGAGTATCATACTATGTTTTTTGATCTTCTGTGAGCAAATGGAAAGCGAAAAACAGTGTGCAAATTACTCATTTGCGCACAGACGATCAAAAACCCAGTTACATTCTATACAGCTAAGTTTAACAAGGGATAAAAGACAGTATCCAGATGCAAGCAAGATGACCGTTCTGAAAAAGATGAGGATCGAAGAGAAAAGATCTTCATAATTTTATGAGTCGAAGACTCGGGTTATGTTGTTAACTTGAGTCACTCGATATCTCCACTCTTGTTTATAAATGCATCTCCCTAGTCAAAGCGTGATGAAGAGGATCGACTATCCCATCCGAATCAGATATCGTGAATTTTTTTTCCAGTAGATGCCTGAGGTGTAAATCCTTTTGACTCATGATATCCCTATTTGTGTCGAGTGTCAAAATGTTCTGGTGGAGAATGATGACTGAGTTCTTTGAGAATCACGATGGTTTGTAAGGACTTCGAGCTGTCTCTCAAATTGATTTGGTTGATTCCAGACTTTTTATGAATTTTACCCAGGAATTCGTCATCTTTCGTGGATTTCGGTGCATTCTGGAGGAAAAACGGATTTTTTCACGTTAAGCGTCGTTGTACTCGGGAAATAACGATGAATCTTGATTCAACGTGGTTTTTTACATGGGATCAGGTCATTAAGATCGATCTCGAGGAAGTGAGTGAAGCCTGAGACACTCGATTCCCGCGTGATGGACGCGCTCAGGGTGCTTTCTCAGTGGAAAAACGGATTTTTCTCACGTTGAGCGTCGTTGTACCTGAGAAATAACGATGAATTTTGATTCAGCGTGGTTTTTTACATGGAATCAGGTTGTTGAGATCAATCTCGAGAAAGTGTGAGACACTCGATTCCCGCGTGAAAGATGAGCTTAGGTAGCTTCCTTGGTGGAAAAACACATTTTCCTCACGTTAGGCGACATTATACCTGGTGAATAACAATGGATTCCAATCCAGCGGGTTTTTTACATGAAATTATGTCGTTCGTATTGATCCCGAGAGAGTGAGTGACGCCTGAGACACTCGATTCGGGCGTGAAAGACTCGCTTGAAGTACTTTCTCGGTGGAAAAACGGATTTTTCTCACGTTAGGCGACAGTATAACTAGGAAGTAAGGATAAAT
The DNA here is from genome assembly GCA_029851415.1 of Eretmocerus hayati. Classification (NCBI taxonomy): domain Eukaryota; kingdom Metazoa; phylum Arthropoda; class Insecta; order Hymenoptera; family Aphelinidae; genus Eretmocerus; species Eretmocerus hayati. The sequence goes on from CM056744.1 coordinate 51,101,061, forward strand.
TCCAATTCAGCGTGTTTTTTCACATGAAATTAGGTCGTTCGTATTGATCTCGAGAGAGTGAGTGACGCCTGAGACACTCGATTCGGGCGTGAAAGACTCGCTTGAGGTGCTTTCTCGGTGGAAAAACGCATTTTTCTCACGTTGGGCCACATTATACCTAGGAAATAACGATGGATTGCAATTCAACGTCTTTTTCTACATGGAAATAGGTGGTTTAGATTAATCTTGAGGGAGTAAATGAAGCCTGAGACACCCGAATGAGATGAAAAAGTCACGCTAAAAAGGTTTTCCGCGTCGGAAAACGCAATTTACGAGTATTGGGTGGCATCCTAGTTCAAATGTCACGATGAAATTCGATTCAGCATCAAATTTCACGTGGGAACATGTATCCCCACTTTTACATTCGCGAAGAAACACTAAGTTTCAAGAGCTCGAACATAGGGACAGAAAAATCACAAAAAGCGTTATTTTTTACTTGAGTTTCGAAGCAAGATGCTCTTTGAGGCACTATTAAATCACTCTCTAGGGATTCGGGGAAAATTTTCCCCATGTTTTTTCGGCTCAAAGAAGGTATCCAGAGGGGGGGAGAAAGGATCTGTGAAACTTGGGAAATAAGGACCACCCTAATATATATATATGAATACTAAGGTCCCAGAGTGTTTTTCGATCGACAGTATACGGGTGGTGCTGATGGCGAGAGTAGTGATAATCACGAGGTAGAGCTCCATATTTTAAGCAGATATGGCAAATGCTTTTTTTTTTTCTTTTTTCTTCTCCAATTGCTCCTCTTGCTCCTCTCGTTTAAGTCTCGATTTTTCCCTCTTGACTCGAGCATTGTTTCCACTATTCTTCATGAATCAATAATATTGAATATCCTGTCACAATCGACGATCTAGCACCACGCAAGCTATTTCCCATGTATCTAATTTTAAAATCCTTTCAAGATGGTTATAATAGTCGATTTGCACAGAGTTGTCGTCAAATGCCCGAAACCAATGTTGATAGTAGAGCTCAGAATCAGGAAACAACCAGTTGCGCGAATAACTACAAGTCCCCTCCCCCCGCTGCCGTACACAGTCGTCCGAAATTCTCTACAATGTTTACCGGTGAGCACAAACATACACATCTACAGCGTAATGCTGTGTCTATGTTTGATAAGCCTGTACGACAAGCCGGAGCTCTGGAATTCCTTCTGCTCAAGATCTGGCGCCTCGTCCGTAATTCTTCAATTGACCGTCAAAATTTTTGAATGAAGTCTATGGTGGCATTTGAAGGTAGGATGGGTTCTCTGGTGTGATTAATCTGTTTCCAAGATGATATGAGCGATTGCAACCTCATAGAAGTGCTGAGACGGGCTCGATCACATCGACCCCTTTGATACAATTCTTGTAATGCTTCTCACTCAAATAACATTCCATATCAGGACATGAGAACTATGGGATATTGTTCAAAAATAGGTGGAGAAAAATGGACAAAACATTCCAGGAGCGTGACCCCCTTCTCCCCCTCGTGCCGTAGAAATTTGACCATTTTGAGTCGAGTGGGCGCATGAACTGACCCATCTTCTTGATGCTATCATTTAAACGCAATTGGTCGCACGCACCCAAACCAAACGGGATATTATTGGTGTTGTTTCAAGCTATTGAAATTCGTTTTGATCATGTAACTATCGCAAATGTTGTTATTTTTTATAAGCTCAGTACGGGAGATCTCAACTTTTCGTGAAAACACGGTTACGCGACTTCGACGTTTGTTTATGAACGCCACGTTGAAGGCACGCGTCTGTAACCAATCTTTTCTCAATATACAGGGTGCCTAAAATGTCACTGAATTTTGGCAGAATTTTTCGAGCAATGTTATTTTTGCAGCAGGCTGAAGAAATCAAAAAACGGCGCGAGTACGCTAAGAGATACCCAAAGAATGAGGGTTGCGGGCCGTGTTGTGGATAAACAGATTCTTTTGACAGAACAGCGAATAGAGTACACATTCCGAGGCCCTCGAACCTATTCAAATCAACTCCGACACTTTGATAACACCAGCACACAAAATAAAAAAAAGTATCTGTACTTTTGACCAGACCTACTGTTCTCAATGTATTTTGGCACGCTGAATCCGAATCCGAGGTCGGTTTGGCCCGACTACTTCTTGTTTTCGAGAAAATCGTGCTATTCTGCGCTATTTCCACGATTTTCATCGAATTTTTCACGATTTTCTCGAAAACAAGAGGTAGTCGGGCCAAACCGACCTCGGATTTGGATTCAGCGTGCCAAAATACATGAAGAAAAGTGGGTCTGGTCAAAAGTACAGATACTTTTTTTTGTATGCCGGTGTAATGTAACACCGGCACACACACACACAAAAAAATATCTGTACTTTTGACCAGACCTACTTTTCTTTATGTATTTTGGCACGCTGAATCCGAATCCGAGGTCGGTTTGGCCCGACTACCTCTTGTTTTCGAGAAAATCGTGCTATTCTGCGCTATTTCCATATTTTTCAGGATTTTCTCGAAAACAAGAAGTAGTCGGGCCAAATCGACCTCGGATTCGGATTCAGCGTGCCAAAATACATGAAGAAAAGTAGGTCTGGTCAAAAGTACAGATACTATTTTTTATTTTGTGTGCCGTTGTAATCTTTTGAAGGTTCTGAGATAGCGTGCAGTACGCCTAATGTCAGAAGTTCTGTAGAACCTCTCATATGTATATATATTGATGCGGTAAGTTTTCGTGCATGGACTGACTCATATAGAGGATTCACACTCACACACTTACACAACATATAAATCAACATAATTAAGCCACGGGCAAATATATATTAGGGTGACACTTATTTCCCGACTTTTCTGTATCGGTAGGGACGCCCCCCAGATTTGAACTTCATGATAAAAGAAAATGAAAGGAATTTTCTTCAGATTTTTTCAGGCAGTTCTAGTACTGCCGCATTGCACTTGTATTTTCGAGTTTTGAGACGTTTTTCCACGAAATTTGTTAACTTTGCATGGCAAGCACTTGCATTCCCAAGAGAATGGAGCAAACCGAACTAGATAACATTGATTGGCAGGGCTTAGGGAATCTTTTCACGCGTGTAGCGATTAGTTTTGGTTCAATTTCAGGCTCAGAACGGGGCCAGAACGGCAGAAATACAGTCCTAAAATAACTTTTTATCGCAGTTTTCGAGTTCTCCTGCGCATGCGTGATTTTCTACGATTCTGATAATATTTTCAATCGATAGCCCGTGCAATTTCCTTCAGAATGACCATTGCCAAATGTCTATTCGATGCAATGGGCTCGGAGTAGTGGATGATTCTGAATAAGGTGGAATCAAAGGTGCAAATCCGTGCAAATCGGTCGAGATTGCCTGCGATGCTTTTCATCTCGTGCATGGTGTTCCTCTGGTTTCTTTGCTCCGAATCGACTTTGCCAAGGGGTCATTTTGAAGGAAATGATCTGAGCTATCGAAATAAGTAGGTTGTGGAGTGGTAAAGTGATGGTGAGTTACAGTATAGTCACGCAGAACAGTTCAAAACAGCTCTTTATTTGACTAAAAATTATCAAATGTCCATTTTTTCGTATTTCACCATAAACTCGCCACTCCGTAGCCTATTTACTTCGATAGCTCACACAATTCCTTTCGAAACAACCTTTTGACGAAGTCGATTCGTCGCAGAGGAACCAGAGAAACACGCTGTACAAGATAAAAAGCATCGCAGGTGATCTCGACCGATTTGCACGGATTTGCACCTTTGACTCCACCTCATTCAAAATCATCCACTACTCCGGTCCCATTGCATCGAATTGACTCTCGGCAATGGACATTTTGAAGGAAATTGCACGGACTGTCGATTGAAAATATTATCAGAATCGTAGAAAATCACGCATGCGCAGGAGAACTCGAAAACTGCGATGAAAAGTGATTTTAGGACTGTATTTCTGCCGTTCTGGCCCCGTTCTGAGCCTGAAATTGAACCAAAACTAATCGCTACGCGCGTGAAAAGATTCCCTAAGCCCTCTCAATCAATGTTATCCAGTTTGGTTTGCTCTATTCCCTTGGAAATGCAAGTGCTTGCCATGCAAAGTTAACGAATTTTGTGAAAAAACGTCTCAAAACTCGAAAATACAAGTGCAATGCGGCAGTACTAGAACTGCCTGAAAAAATCTAGAAAAAATTTCTTTCATTTTCTTTTATCATGAAGTTGAAATCTGGGAGGCGTCCCTACCGATACAGAAAAGTCGGGAAATAAGTGTCACCCTAATATATATATTCAAATTCAAAAAAATAGCAATCAAGAATCAGAAGTGCCAACTTGACGTACACATAATTTTCCAGCAAATATATATTTCATAGAGACATATATATACGTTACGTGAAGTTGGCAACACTGATTCTCGAACGCGATTCTAAGTTGGCAGCCCTGCTCGGGGAATCCGGACGGACAGGAATTTGTACGTGGCTTAATTATGTTAATCCCCAAATTATTCCCCAACAAATTTTCTCACAAAATCGATATTCTCCGACTAATGACGGAAAAACTTATGACGAAAAAAATTCTATTTGACGCATTTCCATTTCAGTGTGACTTTATAACAAACTTCGAAATGAAATACTGAGAAATTTCCAAGAGATTGAACGCACCGAACAGAGTGAAGCCGAGCGAGCCTTAGCGAGCAAGGCAGTACCGCTAGTAACAAGATTATTCGAAACACTTCTCCTCGGGCCTGCGAGGAGAAGTGTTTGATAGCAAGGACTACATCATTGAAATTTGTGGGCTTAAATTTGAACCCCTCCTCCGTCGCAGAGTTAATATCGTCCATTACTTCATCGATATTTTCGTGAGGCGAAACGGAAACCCCCGCAAAGTGAGCGTTCAATCCATCCGGTGTGAAACCGTGAAGTTCTTCCTCTTTGCTCTTGGGCAAGAGGCCGAGATTGCGCATCTCCTTCCGAATATTCTTGTTCTCATCAAGAGCGTCTGGAAGATGGTTTTGAAGGAAGGAATTACGCTCTTGCTCAATGCGCAGATCGACCTCTTCGCTAAGCCGAAAGTACTCATTTTGAAGCTCAAGACACTTGCACTGGTTGCGTTGCATACGCTCCCAACGCCTGCGCGTCGCGTCTCGCTTATTCATGAGCACCCTCAACTCAGGACCAATCCAAGGAGCATCATTTTTACGCAGGTTTATAGTTTTTTCCGGTGCTAATTCATCTAAAACGATCATTAAATTTTTAATCAAGCAGTGAATTGCGTCTTACAAACTGGTTTCGGCATTTTCAAGAGCTGCCCAGTCACAGCAGAGCAGACGGTCATTCAATTTCTCCGGAGTGATGTTACACAAATCCCTATACTTGAAGGAATTTTTTGGCGGAGTAGGGGTGAAGACGTTGATGGTGACGTCAATGACCGTGTTTGAGCCGTTTACGTCTATTTAAATTTCATTCCTAAATGCTTCTAGCAAACTCCAAATTTCTCCACGCTCATGCCGTTGAACTCACCTCACGTGATTTCGCACATGGCTCGCGAACCGCACTTTTGGTCCTTTTCCGCGCAATTTGGAGTAGTTGCGATCCGACCGCCCGCTCGTGAGCATTACTTTGCGTAAGCGCAGCTCACGAGCTTTCCCCGCGCACGCCAGCTTTTTTCGTTGTTGATTTTTTCGCAGTAGATTTTTTGATAGTTCAAGTTGTAAATAGTTCAACTCTCTAGTTCTTTCGTGTGGATTTAGTTAGATTTAGCGTAGGCGTTTTTAATAAACGTAATCAGTTATTTTAAAGTGAAATCGCGAGTGATTATTTCTGCCCTGCTCTTTTTCTCCTCTCTCGGCCCTCAGCCATCCCAAGTTACGAGGCGTGTGATGCACTTGCACACACATTTTTTGGTCCTTCGAGCCGGATATCCAGTGCCATGGAAAAGGGCTCTGGCTGAGTGTGCGGGCTCTTAGGCTGAAGGTTCAGCCAGAGAGAGTCGAGCGAGCTGGGTAGATCACCCGATCGGGATTCCCCGCTAAATCTAACTCGCGCGCTAGAGTTTCCGCGCGCACTCGTCGCAAATATTCCACGGCGTGGAATTCGTGATATTCGCGAGTGCAGTGATTGTCGTGGAAGTGAACTTTTGGTGCACGGGTCAAGTGCACAGTTCCAGTGTTTGTGCAATGTAAGCACATCTTAGTGCGTGTGCAGGAATCTCGTTGCATCTTTGGCGAAGGTGCACGAGCTTCATCAGGCATAGTCCTCATCGAGTTCCTGAAGAAGCGGTTGGCGAGCGCCAGCACCAGGAGGCACGCGGGACCCGTACGAATCATCGTCTCGGTGTCTCCCTCTCCTGCTTCAGAGGCTCAGCAGCAAGGCTACCAAGGCGAGCGGCGCGGGGGGTCTCTCCCCGCCTCTCACCTCACCGCACACATCGGCATCGGCGTGCGGGCAGCAGGCATCGAGCGAGTACAGCCCGTTCATCGGCAGCTCATCGATTCTCGCTTGCGCAGCAGCGCGGGCGATCAGGTGATCGCGCCCCGAGCGCGTTTTTATGCTCGCCTTGTTTACTTTATGACCTCAACTGTGCAGCAGTCATAGACACGTCTTTGAGTTCACTCGTGTGAGTGAACGATACAGCGAAGGCGTGAACCTTCGCTATTCTATACGGCACAGCTGTGGTTCATCTGCATTAGCAGAAGTACTATATATTTTTTCACCGTCGGATCGTCGTGAGGAAAAAGCACCCACCCTCCCTCCCTTGAAATTTGAAATTCGGTTCGTTTTAATAGCTGTTTGCTCCTTGCAAGGTCGACTGGCATATATTATGTTTAGATCTTTCATTTTTATTTCACGTTCAATTCTACAATGGGGACAGTTAATTTCGATGACGAGGTCTTGCGCCAAGTGCGCTCCTTGGGAAATATCAAGAATCTTGTCAAGAATACGCAGCGGCTTGATACTACGAATCCCTTGCAATATGTTGATTATATCAACCGGCGACAAATTCTCGACAAATGTTGGGATAAATTCGAGGATCGGGACTTGTTACTCGGGCCCTTCAAGGATGTGAAGAAAGACAGTTCCTGTTATAAGATGGACGTGTATACGGACGTTCTTAATGCAAATCCAGATGCAAAATCTTGGCTTTCGGCTCGTCTGCAAGAGACTAGCCCCGCACCTGCACAGCCTTTTCACCATCAAAATCTACCGCCGCAGCCCCTCCAAGTCCATGCATCACAGTCCCTCAGCTCTCATCGAGAGCGCATAAAAATTCCCAAATTTTCGGGGAATCAATTAGAGTGGAATTTTTGGAGAACGCGTTTTGAATCTCTGGTCGTCAAAGATAAGACCTCAGACGATTCCTTAAAATTTCATTATCTTTCTGAGGCTTTAGAGGGCAGTGCAGCGGATAATCTGAAGGGTTTTACTGGTGCTGCAACTGATTTCAATTGTGCGTGGCAAGCGCTTTGTAACCGTTACGGTAATAATTGGCTGCGATTTTCAACTCAAATGCATGAGTTGTCTCGCTTACCTACTTCTAAGCAAGAAACCAGCTCTCACATCAGCAAATTATCGAATGTAGTCAAAGAGAGCATCGCGGTTTTCAGAGATCTAAAATTGCCAGTCGAACATTGGGATGTAATATTGATTCATGCCATTGAATGCAAGCTTCCGCAGCAGACTAGAACTGATTGGGTCAAAAGTAATGAGAACAGTGGGGCAAATGCTTCCCCCGAATTTGCTAATTTTGAGATGTTTTTGGAAACGAGAATTCGTTCTCTTGATCTCGTAGAAGCTGACAAGGCTCGAGCTGCTTCGGCTAGCTCGCAGTGCAACAACAATTCCCAGAAACCGGCCTCTGGTCACTCTGCCAATTCAGGCAAGCCAGGGAACAAGGCTCATGACAGTGCCTCAGTACACGTCACAGTCCCCAACAATAAATCTCAGAATAAAAATAGAAGTGATTGTTCCTTGTGCAAAGGTGATCATTTCATTAACAAATGTTCCGAATTTACAGCCGAGACACCAGCTCAGCGCATGGATTTCGTGAAGAAAGAGAAGCTTCGCCTCAACTGCCTCGGATCTCGGCACGCTACCCAGGACTGCAAGTCCAAATACAACTGCATGGTCTGCGGAGCTGCGCATCACACCAAGCTGCACATCGAGAGTGGCACGGGTGGACGTGGTTCGTCATCGCAGCCCAGCACCTCGAAAAGCGCGCCGGTATCAACCCCAACGGACACGACTCACACGTATACAGTGTCATGTGGCAGTCAACAGCTTCTGTCCACAGCAGTTGTCATCCTCGAGTCTGCTGAGGGATCAAGGGTAACAGCAAGAGTTTTGCTCGACTCTTGCGCTGAAACATGTATCATTTCTGAACATATGGTCAATCTTCTAGGGCTCGCCAAAGAGAAAGTGTGTGTCGCTCTCTCTGGTGCGGGTAGCCCGACAGTGCCCAAGGCCAGAGTAAATCTCACTCTAAAATCTATGAAAAATCCTGAATTTTCATTGCAATTTTCAGCACTTGTGCTCAACCGGCTTTCGAAACTGTTGCCTCAGCGGATGGTGGAAGACAAGGGCTGGCCGCAGGTCGAGTGGACTGCATCCTCAACTCAGCGATCTTTGGTGCCACCGTTTTTGCTGAGGAGCGATGTAATCCGCATTGCACAAATTCACCTGTGGCTTTCAACTCAGTTCTCGGTTGGGTGCTCATGGGCAGCACAGGGTCGTCAGATGCTGCATCTCAAGATTTTGCGTCAGTGCATCATTGCGCTGTTGATCAGGAGTTGTCTGCAGCTGTGGCTCGCCTATGGGAGATTGATGAAGGTCCAAAAGCGTCTCGGCTTACGCCAGCAGAGGAAGAGTGTATGCAGCATTTTAAAACGACCCACGAGCGTGATGCAGACGGGCGGTTTGTTGTCCGTTTGCCCTTCAACGGGACACCTTCATTTCTTGACTCGGAAGACATCGCTCGTGCCTGCGTCCTTCGTTTACAGAAGCGCTTCGCAAGACAACCAGAACTTGCTGAAGCCTATAAGCAATTCATGGATGAGTACGCCAGCCTGGGTCACATGGAAGTTGTACCGGCAAATGAGGTAAACAAAACGCAATCCTATTATCTTCCTCATCATCCTGTTTTCAAAAAGGATTCAAAAAAGATTAGGGTTGTCTTCAATGCCTTTTAAAAAGACTCGGCAGATAATTCATTGAATACTTTCCTTCATATAGGCCCAAAATTACAGGAAGACATTACCGTCATTATCATGAGGTGGTGTTTTTACAAATTTGCATTTACTTGTGATATTGTGAAAATGTTTCGTCAGTTTCTTGTATATTCTGATAATGTAGACTGGCAACGCATTTGGTGGACTGCTGAGGATGCTCTTGTTGTCATCAGGCTTCTCACAGTCACTTATGGAACTGGTTCCGCTCCGTTCCACGCCAATATGTGTTCATTGCAACTTGCTGATGATGAAGAGTTCAAGTTTCCTTTAGGTTCGGAGTGTCTCCGTAAAAATCGTTATGTCGACGATTTTTTAGCCGGGGGAGACTTCTTGCAGGAAGCTGAGCAGAAGCGAGCGGAGGTGATAAGCATCCTTGAATCTGCAGGTATGAAAGTGGACAAGTGGGCTGCAAATCATGCTGATCTGTTGCCGAGCATTCCAGCTGAGGATCAACTTCAAGGAGATCGAGAGCTAAGTGAGACTGAAGTTGACTCCACTTTAGGTCTTCGTTGGATCCCAAAAGAAGATGCCTTTTGTTTCAGGATTGACCTCCCTGCTGCTGCTTCATCATACACTAAACGGCTGATTCTTTCAGAGACAGCTAAACTTTTTGATCCGACAGGTTGGCTTGCACCAGTACTCGTTCGAGCAAAGCTGCTTCTACAGTGTCTATGGTTGCAAGGACTAGGCTGGGATGATCATGTTTCAACAGCCATTCATGATTCCTGGTTAGAGTACCGCAATCAACTTCTCGAGCTGGAGTCGATTAGGATCCCTCGTTGGTTTGGAACCGTCAAGACTGCAGAATGGACTTGACATGGGTTCTGTGATGCCTCGGAAAGAGCCATCGCAATGGTAATTTATGCTGTGACGTCTGATGAGGATCTGTTTAAATCGAGCTTGATGTTGTCAAAGACGAGAGTCGCCCCACTTAAGGTCATCAGTGTGGCTAAGCTTGAATTAAGTGCTGCGAGCCTTCTCGCTGAGAAAATTGCAGACATTTTACCTATGCTTGAGTATCAACCTAAGAGTATTTTCTGTTGATCTGATTCTAAAGTTACTTTAGAATGTCTTAAGTCTCATCCATCAAAATGGAAAACTTTTGTTGCTAATCGAGTCAGTCAAATTGTATCTTCTGTACCTACAGCTGTATGGAGTCACGTACGATCAGCTGATAATCCGGCAGACCTGGCATCACGCGGATGCACTTCTTTGCAGCTCAAGGACTCATCACTTTGGTGGAATGGGCCTGCCTGGCTGCAGTCGGATGAATCGTCGTGGCCAACAAACATCGAGGTCGAGTCAACTGATCAAGAGGCTCGTTCCAAGGACAAATCACAGGTTTTGTTGGTAGGGGTGGACCAAGGTATGAAAAATTGGATACTTCAATTTTCTTTCTTTGACAAGATGTCCGCCATCTTAGCGTGGATACTTCGTTTTCGCCATAACCTCACCAATCCTGATAAGAAAAAATCTCATCTGTCTGCCAGTGAATTACAGGCTGGGCAGACTTTGCTATTTCAGATTGTACAGAGAGAGGCGTTTGGTCAAGAAATACTTGACATTTCAGCTGGGAATTCTGTTTCCAATCGCAGCCCTCTCCGCAAACTTCTACCAATCATTGGTGCGGACGGCCTTTTGCGAGTGGGAGGCAGACTTCAAAGTTCATTTCTTTCTGATTCTGAAAAACATCCGATTATATTGCCTAAATCTCATCATGTTACGAAACTATTGATTCGGAAGGCACATACTGTCACGTTACTTAGTGGACAGAGATCTGTGCAAAATTATTTATTCCAAACATTCTGGATATTACAGGAACGCAATGTCATTCGCTCCATCATTCGTCAGTGCACGAAGTGTGCGCGCTTCAATGCCAATACCTTGGAGCAGCAGATGGCACCCCTACCTGCAGTGAGAACAAGACCTGCACGGCCATTCTCCCACACCGGCGTTGACTATGCTGGGCCATTCCTCATCAAATTATCAGGTGGTCGTGGCGTCAAAACAGTCAAGGCATATGTTGCCCTTTTCATCTGCCTGGTCACCAAGGCAATACACTTGGAATTGGTCTCAGATCTCACCGTCGAGGCTTTTATGGCTGCGTTTCATCGCTTCACTGCTCGGCGAGGACTGTGCAAGGTCATGTGGAGCGACAACAGCATGACGTTCAAAGGCAGCGAGGCAGAACTTCACCGTCTGTTTGATGAAACATCATCCATGGGCCAGGGCATCGCTGAGTCAATTTCACGCGATGGAGTCCAATGGAACTACATTCCACCTCGCGCTCCCAATTTTGGAGGCATCTGGGAGTCAAATGTTAAGTCCTTCAAACGTCATTTTTACAAGGTCGTTGGAGATAAAAAGCTCACTAGAAAAAAATTCGATACTCTTTTGGCCCAGATTGAAGCTTGCATGAATTCTCGCCCTCTGAGTGCAGCAAGTTCAGATCCTTTGGATGTTTTTGCTCTAACTCCGGGGAATTTTTTGATCAGAAGTCCACTAGTGAGTCCTCCTTCGCCCTTTACTGACATTGACGACGATCGATCAGTCTGTTCTAGGTGGCTTTGACTTCAACTGATGAGGAACCACTTCTGGAGCAGATGGCAAAAAGAGTACCTCTCACAAGTGCAAGAGCGATCCAAGTGGCTCAAACCAAACCATTCGTTTGCTGTAGGCGATCTTGTTTTGTTCAAGGGCAATCTGCTGCCTCCAAGCAAATGGCCACTTGCCCGCATCATGAAGCTTTGTCCAGGGAAAGACGGACTTGTTCGTCGAGTTGTCTTGCGAACTGCGACGTCCGAGCTCGAGCGCCCTGTCTTGTTGACATTTTCTTCAGTAGTTCATTTACTTCATTTACTTCATTTACTTCATTCAGTTCATTTACTGCCAGTAGTTGACCGGATCAATGATCATCTCGACCGAGCTAGAGTCCTCATGGCGGGCGGCAATCCCGATGAGGAGCTCGAAGATTGAAGAGAGAAAAGAGAAGATTTCAATAATTTTTTGTAAGACTTTTATTTAGATCAGGGCTTAGTTAGGTAGCAAGCGAGCAGCGTTCTCTCAAATACCCATTCTGCTTCTCTCCTTTCTCAATTTTTGTATTCATGATTCTTTGTTCACTTGGTTATCAATTACAAAATTAATCGTAAAATTGTATCTATTATTCTGTCTCTCTTTCAGGAATTTCAATGTGTTTATCATGCTCGCTTGCAATTAATTGTTATACGCACTTTATTTCAAATTTTCTCATGATCCCAGCTGGTTGCGCATTAAATATTGCTCGTGATATAATGTAGCTTCGCTGTTGATTACATGTATCGGGTTGATTTTGCGTTTCGATTTTTATTGCGCCGCGTCGCAGAATACACTAAATTTTTTATTTTCTTCAACTCGATTCTTTTTCAAGGCATTGTTCATTTCAAAACTAAATTTTTCAATGAGGCGGGTGATATGTTTGAGCCGTTTACGTCTACTTAAATTTGAATTCTAAATGCTTCTAGCAAACTCCAAATTTCTCCACGCTCATGCCGTTGAACTCACCTCAGATGATTTTGCACACGGCTTGCGAACCGCACTTTTGGTCCTTTTCCGCGCAACTTGGAGTAGTTGCGATCCGACGGCCCGCTCGTGAGCATTACTTTGCGTAAGCGCAGCTTACGAGCTTTCCCCGCGCACGCCAGCTTCTTTCGTTGTTGATTTTTTCACAGTAGATTTTTTTATAGTTCAAGTTGTAAATAGTTCAACTCTCTAGTTTTTCGCGTGGATTTAGTTAGATTCAGCGTAGGCGTTTTTAATAAACGTAATCAGTAATTTCAAAGTGGAATCGCGAGTGATTATTTCTGCCCTGCTCTTTTTCTCCTCTCTCGGCCCTCAGCCATCCCAAGTTACGAGGCGTGTGATGCACTTGCACACACAGACCGAGTGCCCACCGAATCTGGGCAGGTGTCTGTTGTGAAAGTCAGTAATGGTGTCGTTGTCATCTACGTAGATGTGATCAATCCATGTATGAGATACATTGGGGTTGTGTTGATGAGTCGGGCCATGCTGCACTATCTGCAAGGCTATTTCTTCTGTCAGTGCAGTCAGTGTCTTGGTGTCGGGATGAGCAGTATTCAACAAGTCAGCGTTCAGATCACCCGTAATGATTTTGTGACTGTAATCACCACACAGCCGGCGCAACGAGCCAAACAGCCCATCATCCTTCTGCATGGCAATTTTAGGGGGTCTATAGATTACCGCGACTAATATTGGGGGTTGACTGCCTTGCTGCACGCTACAAAAGAGGAATTCGGGCACGCCATGTTTCCCCGGCCCAAAAGTATTCGACGAAACAACTTCTCAATTTTGAAGTCATTGCGCACATACAAGGCAACTCCTCCACCCTCTCTGTGCGATCTTGTCGCAACAACGAAAAACCTGGAATTTGAACGAGACTGTCATCCACATACTCATCTAGCTTCGACTCGGCCACCCCAAATAGATGATAGGAGGGACCTTTAGCGACGAGCAAGCGTAGATGCTCAATCTTATCTGTCAGAGAGTTAAGGTTGATAAATCCCGCTTTCAAAGAATTACCCCTCCCTCGTCGCTCTTCAGCAGCCGTATCCAGTCAGGGAGTCCTTGCTGATTCTGTTGCCGGAACTTTATTTTGCTCCGGAACGATAGTGCAGCTCTGGGTGTTATTAGAGGACGCACAGGTGCGTTCCGGACCACTTCGACAGGTCGTTTTTGATGACCTGCAGATCAGCAAGGGATTCGAACGTATGCGCTCGCTCACCATTTTTCCGTCTAACCCAGAAACGCCCATCACTGTGCCAGACGTATTTAAGACCCAAACTGCGTGCAACCGTCCTTAAACGTATAAATTCTTTGTATTTTTCACGGTGGAGCATCTCATTTATGAAGATTTTACGGTCTGGCACATGAGCTTTCGTATCTGGGTCGAGTAAGTCAGGCTGGATATTGTTGGCCGTGAAATAATTATTGGTGATTGAACGTTTAGCCCGAATCACTTTCCCGACTAGTCGACTACTGGAGAGTTGGACTAGACATGATGGTAAATTGCGCGTGATGGCAGCTGAGGCTCGGGGAGATAGAATCGAGTCACGATTACGTGTTGGAGTCCTCTCCCCATACGCACGCCCCGGTTGCAGTTCACGGACATCTGCAACGTCTGCCCTCTCCAATGAGGGGAGAATAGACTTGAGCACTGCATAAGAAATATCAGATATCTGTGCTGGTGAGACCTTAGAATCTTCTTTTAATACACCATCAATAATCAGTTTACAGCGCTCAAGTCCGTCATTGCCTAGTCCCTGTCCTTGCTTCCGAACGTATGGGTGGGGGGACTCGTCCATCCTAGGGGCAGTGTTAGGAATCGAGGATTGATGTGTCGATTCAGCATTACTATTCTCATCATTACAAAATCTACTATTTTGCAGAGTACTCTGGGAGCCTGACAATAGCTCCGTTAAGGTAGAAATTCGGCCTGCCATGATGGGATTTTGCTCCAGAAGAAGCTGTCAATCCAAGCGAAGCTCCTCCAGCTGGGAGCTTCGTTTCTCTATAATTCCCTCGAGGGTAGATACACGTGCCAACAATCGATCATTCACCTCACTTACTGCTGGTGTGCAAGATGGAGAGGTAGTGGCAACTTTTTGTCGGATCACGAGGGATATTATTTCGTCAAGCTGGTTCGGAAGCAAGGCATTTTGGTTGTAGAATAGGTCCAGAGTACTCTCCCGTATATATACCCACTTTGGTTCCGGAGAGTTTGACGACGTCGACGTAGTTGTTGCTGCAGGTTGATCCGAGATGTTGAGGCTATTGCTTTCCACCGATCCGACGGGGTGATCCACGTGTGGTGTATTGAGCAGCGACGGAGGGGCAGTAGTGAGCCGCGCATCAGCTTGCTGCTTTTGAATGTTCGCGGGCTCTGTTCTGCTGCACTCGTGGATGGTGGCGCCATTTAACGGAGGCGAAGCAGTAGCTAGCGGAATACCCCCCGCTAGGGCGAGCTGTCGACTCTCGATGGCTTGAGAGGCACTGGTGGTCGGGAGCTCAGCGCTGCTGCCCGTGGTTGTATGTTGCGGGGCGAGGGGAGACTTTCCTGACGCGCCACGCGAGCTGAGCCGCATGTGTGAGAACGGCTGATTACTCACACGTCTTCGTGGGCTTGTTTTCTCCTTCTCTCTCTCTCTCTCTCTCTCTCTCTCTCTGGCTGTTTGCGTACTGAGGCGGGAAGTCGAAGTCGTCTGCTTCGTCGCACTTGATGTTAATTTTGCGGCTGGAATCTCGCTTACCTGCAGACATCTTTCGCATGTCACTGCTCGTCTGGATGTTATCGAGCACTTGACATGTGCTGATTTTTTACAGATGTCGCATACTCTGCTGCCTGCATGTAAGGTGTTGTTGCAGACACAGCAGATGTTGTCGCTCATCGTGCAGCAGGCAGCAAGATAGCGAGGCAGGCTAGCGTAACAGACGACCTCCGAGCATACGCAAGAAGCTCACATTCGGCGCCAAGCACTGCCAGCTCGATGTTGTTGTTGGAGGTGCAGAATTGGAATTATTCCTCCCAGGCTCTAGCAGGAGCCATGCAGTGATGCTCCAGTGGTATGAGCCTGCAGGAGGAAGTCCAATCTGCGAAAAAGTGCCACTCGGGACGACGTTTTGATGGTTAAATTGATGTTCGAACACGGAGCAATGTTAGATGCGTGTGGGAACACTTACCGCCAGAGAGAGAGAGAGAGAGAGAGAGGAACGCTCGCAATCGAGCGCGAGACATGCCGCTCATCCTGAAGTAATGCTCACGCGGTTCCGGGATGAGATGGTAGATGCAGGTGGATCTCCTTCTTGATTGCCCGATGCCCTAGGTATCGGACATCGAGGGGAGAGGGATATTACATGGCCGGGCCCACCTCTCGGTGGGCCCCACCCAAACCCGTGTCCCGCCTGGTATGGCCTGCGTGCGCTATGCATAGTCCGCGTAAGCTGAACCAGTCCGGTGTCTGGGGACGGATCCGAGGGATCCTGAGGCAGATTTTGCCCTCTAACCACCTTAAAAAAAAAAAAAAAAAAAGAGAGGGAGAGAGAGAGATTGATTGATTGATTAATAGGTTTATTATGTGATGGTCACAAGGACCGTATGGCAAACGGCACATTCTATACACATTCTGA
This sequence comes from Eretmocerus hayati, assembly GCA_029851415.1. Classification (NCBI taxonomy): domain Eukaryota; kingdom Metazoa; phylum Arthropoda; class Insecta; order Hymenoptera; family Aphelinidae; genus Eretmocerus; species Eretmocerus hayati. The sequence continues at coordinate 51,117,437 of CM056744.1, forward strand.
AATACATAATTCCATACAAAATATGAGCTCAAATTGTTTAAACATTAAAAGCAGAGAGAAGCAAACTGATAATCTTGGAACGAAGCAAATTCATGATACTTTGATTTAGCATCACATTAAGTTCTTGAGAAATCAATTCAGAGCGATTTCATGATATCAGAGTGAAGCAAAACAATGAAGCATACTGAAACCAACTTAATACAGGAAACAGGTTGTTCTCGCGATGTTAATGACTAATTTTTGAAATCCGAGACAACCATAGACCTCAATATAGATCATGCTCAAGTTATGGAATCATAATATTTTTGCAATGTCCAAATCTGTCTCGATTGCGTTTTCTTCGGATTTTTCGTCTTTTTTCACAAACAAATTGCTCTGCCGAATCCATACATATTTATAACCACGTTGCTCAGCACGCTCTTTCACTTCCAACCACAACTCATGAGTGTACTGAGGTAGCATCTCGTACATGCCTAGCCTAGACTCTGATGTCATACCCGGTATGACATCGTTTAGTGTCAATTCACCGAAGCGGCGCTTCAATTTGAGCACGTGATCTCGAATACACGTGGATTTGAACTTCATTACATAAGAGAATGTATTATTGCGAGTTTCTTTACAAGATGATTCTAGAGCCGATTTTTTGTGATTTTTGGGCTTAATTCTACGAATTTTAAGGACATTATTTTTCAGAGATGCAGCTCCAAGTTTTTCAAAAATAGCTTCGGAAAGCAGATCGAGAGAATTTTCACAACTTCTAGGTATCCTGGTCACCTTTACCTCAGAGCTCGTAGAAGTATTGGCACGCGATTCTTTCAGATGACTCAACTCATGAGGAAGCGACTGATTTTCTGATTCGAGCTTTTCCAATCTTCAGATTGCATTTTGACTGTCACGAACAAAGACTCTATTGTTTCAATAAGATTAGTGAGAACACATTCAGTCTTCGAGGAACTTGATTTGATTCGTGCAAATAGAGCTCCGATTTGTTGAGAAGAGCTGAAATTCTCCCAGCCTTGCGGTAGATCTGACATGGTTGCGTTGCTCTGAATGATAATTATATGAATAATATGCAACTACAAAGTCAATGGCAGATTCACTACACCACTCGGTACAAAAGTTTCGCTATACGCTGCCAACACGCGCACACATCAAGTCAATCAGCTGGGCCACTGTAACACACTGAATCAGCACCAGATGGCAATGCAGAGAACAGTTGTTGTCAGGTACTCTCCTTGCGTTTCGGGAACAAGGCTGTTGATGGCGCTGATTAACAAGCGACGTCGAGCTCTCGAAGAGTATCCTTGCCTCGTGATATTTCTAACCTCTCCACTCTACCAGACAAAAACGACTTCCTGGCTCAAAAAACGAGCTTAGCTGGGGATGCTCGTTATATGCTAGAGCCAATGGGCAGCCGATTTGTCTGGAAATTACGTTTCTCGGGACGAGAAATTCAAAATAATGAGTAAACTTGTTATCCAAAGCAGAGCAAGGGCAAACAGGTGTGTTTACTTACAGAGCCAGAGAGAGATTGATTGATTGATTGATTGATTGATTGATTCCCTTCATTCGCCCGGTGGCAAGAGTAAAAATACAGTTACATGAAATACATATAACGGTCATAATCAACATATAAGTATTATACAATTGGTCACTTTGGTCAAGGAAATTTCATTTATCAGAGGGAGTGACTAGTCATTGAAAAGGCATCGAGAGATGCACACGAGTCAAAATAAATTAGGTGATTAATCAAGGTACATCAGTACATATGAAAAGACAGACATGGGCCCGGAAACTATCACAGATTTCAGAATTATGTGACAGGTAAGCCACGTAAAACTCGACTAAGACTAGAAAAAAACTAATTGAAAAGAGCCCAAGCCTATCAGAGATTGAAGTATTGTTTCTGGTCCACATCGATCCTCCGGGAGGGTTGCGACAAGAAAAATTCTTTTAGAGCATCTTTAGAAAGTGAAATTTCTTGAATTTGCCGAAAGCCCAAAGGGGGGAAGTTCCACAAGTGAGCACATTGAACCTGAAAAGATCTTCTTCCATATTCAATTCTCATATTGGGAACTTTGAGTGTCCGCTCTTCTGCATCACCACGTGCGGGGCGTTCAGATTGGTACCTGGTAAACATCGCAGCTAGGTAGCCAGGTTCTCCTAAGTGCATGATCTTATGCATCAAGAGAGCTGCGAAGTACATTCGCCGCGAATCAGTACGTAACCAACCCAAACGCTCCCTAAACGGGGTGATATGCTCATCTCTCCTAAGATCAAAAATATATCTCACACATGAATTGCTTAGTCGTTGTATCCGTTGCCGCTGTTCGTCCGTGGCGTCGAGGTACACGATCGTACAGTAATCCAAATGCGGTTGAACCAGGGACTCGACTAGGCAAATTCGGAGAGGTCTGGTGATACACGCCCTAAAAAACCGCAAACCATATAGGGCTTTGTTGACTTTTTTGGTAACGATATGCGGTTTCCACGTTAGTTCGCTGTCAAGTGTAACACCAAGACTCACGTCAGAATGACTGAATGGGACAAACACTCCATCCTGTATCTCAACCCCTGGCAAGTTCATTCGTTGCAAGTCTCTAACGTTCCTGTCGGAACTGAAAAAGATTGCCTTGGTCTTCCCAGCGTTGAAGCGCAGGTCAGAGTTCCTAGACCACTCAGCAACAAGTCACCCTATGTCTCCCAGTCGAGCAATCCCCTCCTTGATGTTCTTTTTATCAATTTGAAGATAGATCTGAAGATCATCTGCGTAGAATATATGGTTCACTGACTTTCTATTCAATAGCCCGGGCAAATCATGCACATACAAGCTGAAGAGGAGAGGCCCAAAAACGGACCCCTGTGGAACACCCAGATTGGTTTGGAGCCAATCAGATTTACCTACTTTAGAAGTGATTTGTTGGGTGCGACCCTGTAAATATTATTTTATCCACAGGAGTGCCGATCCCGAGAAGCCAAGGTATCGTAGCTTCCTCAGCAGCTTTCATGGTGAGATTGTATCGAATGCTTTGCTAAAGTCGAACAGTCACTGAATGGGATGAACACTCCGTCCTGTATCTCAAGCCCTGGCAAGTTCATGCGTCGCATGTCTTCAACGTTCCTCTCAGAACTGAAAATGATTGCCTTGGTCTCCCCAGCGTTGAGGCGCAGGTCGGAATTCCTAGCTTAGTCAGCAACGAGTCACCCTATATCCCCTAGTCGAGCAATTCCCTGGTCGATGTTCTTTTTATCGACTTGTAGATAAATTTGGAGATCATCCGCGTAAAATAAGTGGTTAACCAACTTTCCGTTCAGTAGCCCAGGCAAGTCATTCACATACAGACTAAAGAGGAGAAGCCCGAGAACGGACCCCTGTGGAACACCCAGATTGGTTTCTAGCCAATCAGAATTACCTGCTTTCGAAGTGATTTGTTGGGTGCGACGCTCTAAATACGATTTTATCCGCAGGAGTGCCGATCTCGAGAAACCGAGATGTCGTAGCTTTCTCAGTAGCTCGGGTGGTGAAATTGTGTCGAATGCTTCACTGAAGTCAAACAGTAGGAGCAGAGTGATCTTCTTTCTGTCAATTCCTACTCTGATGTCGTCTGTCAACTTGAGCAGTGCCGTCTGGGTACTGTGATGTTGCTTGAAACCAGCTTGGAAGGGATCAAGTAGCTTCTCAATTTTTAAATACTCCATGATTTGGTCATGTGCGATTTTTCCAAAACCTTGGAGAGGAAGCACAGCAGCGCTATGGGACGGAAATCCGAGACTGTTGATGGAGTGGCAGTCTTCTTCAATGCGATCAGCTGCGCTTGCTTCCAAGCCTCAGGAAAAATGCCATGGGCGAAAGAGGAGTTTAAAATATGTACAATAAGATCACCAATAGCCGGGAGAGCTTTCGCGATCACACTTTGAGGTATCCCATCCGCTCCACGGGCCTGCGAGGAGAAATGTTTGATGGCAAGGACTACATCAGTGAAATTTGTGGGCTCAAATTTAAACCCCTCCTCTGGCGCCGAGACAATATCGTCCATTGCTACTCTAATATTCTCGTGGGGCGAAACGCAAACACCCGCAAAGTGTGCGTTCAACTCATCCGATGTGAAACCATGAAATTCTTCCTCTTTGCTCTTAGGCAAGAGGCCGAGGTTGCGCATTTCTTCCCAGATGTTCTTTTGTTGATCGAGAGCGTCAGAAAGATGACTTTGAAGGGAGGAGTTACGTTCTCGTTCAATGCGCAAGTCAACCTCTTTACTGAGCCGAAAGCACTCATTTTGAAGCTCAGGACACTTGCGCTGGTTACGTTGGATCCGCTTCCAGCGCCTGCGCGTCGCGTCTCGCTCCTTTATGAGTACCCGCAGCTCAGGACCAATCCAGGTGGCGTCATTTTTCGTGGATCAACAGTTTTCTCAGTTGCTAATTCATCTATAACGGTCTTTAAATTTTCATTCAAGCAGTGAATTGCTTCTTCCAAACTGGTTTCGGCATTTTCAAGAGCTGTCCAGTCACAGCGAAGCAACCGGTCATTCAATATATCCGGAGTGATGTTACGAAAATCCCTGTAGGTGAAGGAATCCCTTGGCGGAGTAGGAGTAATGACGTTGATGGTGACGTCAATGACCGAGTGCCCACCGGAACTGGGCAGGTGTCTGTTGTGAAAGTCAGTAATGGTGTCGTTGTCATCTACGTAGATGTGATCAATCCATGTATGAGATACATTGGGGTTGTGTTGATGAGTCGGGCTGCACTATCTGCAAGGCTAGTTCTTGTGTCAGTGCAGTCAGTGTCTTGGTGTTGGGATGAGCAGTATCCAACAAGTCAGCGCTATGATCATCCATAATGATTTTGTGACTGTAATCACCACACAGCCGGCGTAACGAGCAAACAGCCCATCATCCTTCTGCATGGCGATTTTCGGGGGTCTGTAAATTACCACAACTAAAATTGGAGGGGAGTTACCCTGCTGTACGCTACAGGGAAGAAATTCAGGAACTCCAGGTTTCCCTGGGCCAAAAGTTTTAGACGAAATTAGATTCTCTACCTTGAAATCATTGCGCACATACAAGGCAACCCCACCACGCTCCTTGTTGCGACCCTGTTTCAACAGCAAAAAACCCGGTATCTAAACGAGACTGTCATCCACATACTCATCTAGCTTCGACTCAGCCACCCCAAAAAGATGGTAGGAGGGATCGTTAGTAACAAGCAGGCGCAGATGCTCAACCTTATTGGTTAAGGAATTGAGATTGATAAACCCCGCCTTTGAGGAACTACCTTTCCCTTCTGACTCCCCGGCAGCCGTGTTTAGTCAGGGTGTCCCCACCGATGCTGCTGTCGAATTTTTACTCTGATTTGGAATGGTAGAGCCATTCCTGGCACTATCCAACGACTCAGGAGTTGGTCTTGGGACTATTCGACATGCCGTTCGAATGACCTGCAGCTCAGTGAAGGACTCGAACGCTCACGCTCTCTCGCCATTTTTACGCCTGAGCCAGAAGCGTTCACCGCTGATTCAAACATATTTGAAGCCTGAGCCCCGTCCAAGTGGCCTCAAATGATTATATTCCCCATATTTTTCACGGGGTAACATCTCATTAATGTAAACCTTTCGGTCTGGCACATGGGCTTTCGCTTCAGGGTCAAGCAATGTGGGCTCGATCTTATGAGTTGTGAAGTAATTGTTGGCGATCGAGCGCCACTTGGCTCTCATCACCTCCCTGGCTAGACGGCTGCACGAGAGTTGGACTAGGCAAGATGGAATAGAACGTGAATGGGTATCCGGGGCTTGAGGCGATGAATTGGTTGGTCTATTGTCATGCATTGGATTTTTCCTCCCAGACACGCGCCCGGGCTGCAAAATACAAACATCAGTGATGTTTCCCCTCTTCAGCGAGGGAAGGATGGACTTGAGTACTGCATAGGAAATATTACATACCTCTACCTCCGAGGCAGTAGAGTCTTTTTTCAAAGCACCGGTTATGATTAATTGGCTGCACTCAAGACCTTCACCCCTGAGTTCAGTACTCTGCCGCCCAGCTCGTGAATGGTTAGAAAAATCCATTCGAACTTGCGGATCTGGCCCGGAGGATTGATGTGGAAGCTCAGAAATGGAAGACTTAATTTCATTACTAACATTAGATTTTCGCAGAGTGCCCTGGTTATCTTTCAGAAGATTAGTCAGATGTGAGATCTGGCTTTTCATCAAAGTATTCTCCTCAAGAAGCAGCTCACGATCTAGGCGAAACTCCTCCAGCTTGGAGTTTTGCTTCTCTATGAGTACCTCCAGAGACGATATGCGCGCTAACAGTTGATCACTCGCCGCACTCACTGCTGGTGTGGGTGGCGAGGAGGAGATGGCGGCGTCATGTCGGTTCAAGAGGGACATTATTTGGTCGAGCCGCTTCTGAGTTGAATCGTTGTGTTGGAAGAAGAGATCCAGAGCTCTCTGCGAAATTATAACCCACTTATCTCTAAGAAATTCCGGTGTTGGCGTCGTTGCTGGACTCGTCGGCTGTACTGATCTCCTGTCTCTCCCGTCCTGGGATATTCCACAGCCATTTCCTGGGGATGTTGAGAGAAATGGTTGGGATGTGCCAATATCCTGCGTCTCTGCTATTTGAATTTTCGCGCCACTGGTGGCAATTGTTGAGGTGCTGCCATCGCTGCAAGTTGGTGGCGCAGCAGACGACCACCGCTGCTCGTCATTCCTCGCGGCATGAGGAGAGCCTCTAGTGGTAGGGGACTTCTCGTTGCGGCCGGTGACAGTGGTCCGCGGGGCAAGGGGAGATTTTCCCGTCTTGCCGCGAGAGCTGAGACCAGGGGTGTCAAGCGTAGTAGAGTCCCTCCCCTCAAGCCCCTCCAGTCAAGTGCAGAGAGCGTCGTGGCTTGCGGCGAAGGAGCCCCTCCCCTGCGACGCCGCGGCGCGCTCTACACATGACTAGAGGGGCTTGAGGGGAAGGACTCTACCATGCTTGACTGCCCTGGCTGAGACGCACCTGCGTGATGGTAGACATACCACTCACACCAGCACGCACACCGGTGTCCTCTTTCTCTTTCTCTCTCTCTCTCTCTCTCTCTCTCTCTCTCTCTCTCTCTCTCTCTCTCTCTGACGTTCTGCGTGCTGCGTCGAGCATCCGAAACCTTCTGCTTGACTGCACTCGGCGACGTTTTAGTGGATGGATTTTTGCTCACCTCATGACACGCCACGCAAAACCACGTGTTGTTCGATATTTTTAAACATTTCGCGTGGGTGAACCGTTTGCAGATGCTGCATTGTTTGCTGCCATGACGCAGGATGGTGTTGCATATGTGGCAGGTGTTGTCGCCCATTGTGTGACAGCAGACAGCAGCAGTATAGTAGCGAGCAGCAGACGACCGCCGGGCATGCGCAGGATGGTTGGTTTCGGCGCCAATATCTGCCGACTGGTTGTTATTGTCAGATTGCAGAATTTGGAATAATTCCTCTCAGGCTCGGGTTGGAGCCATGCAGTGATGCTCCGAAAGTATGAGCCTGCGAGAGGAAATCCAATCTGCAGAAAATTGCCACTCGGGACAAAGTTTTATTGGTGAGAAACGACATCCAACACGGAGCGATGTAGAGAGCGTGTGGTTGTACTCACCGGCAGGGGGATAGCGAGAGAGAGGGAGAGAGAGAGAGATTGATTGATTGATTGATTGATGTATTTATTCACCCGGGGACAATAAGTCCCATAGGGCATAGAATTCAATACATTTCATGGTTATAATAATAATAATAGGGGATAAAATCTTAGAACTAGTAAATTAATGACAAATGATTAGAGTGAATTATAAAACGAAATTGATTGAACCATGTATGTACACATACATATATATATATATATATCTCCACGCAACGATGACAGAAGTATACAATTAGTATGTTGGTGCTATCCGCTGACTCGACAAAATATTTTCAACTGTTGACATCGATCAAACTCGACTCCAAGCTTGTAAGGTGTTGCAAAATGGCTCTTTTGAAGACGATCAGCGAGGTGGTGGCTCTCGGTAAGGTAGTGATGGTGCGGGGCAATTTGTTCCAGTAAGGGGAAGCAGAAACATCAAATGAGTTTCGTAGCGAAGAGGTGTGGCAACTTGGAATGAGAAGATCGCCAGTCTGGAGTCTTGCCGATCTGTAAACACTCGTGTTACAAATCTCGATAATGTTCTTCGCTAAATATAAAGGCTTATTCATCTTCAGAATTTGGAACATAGAGCTGGCTAAAAAGTATTCTCTACGCGCCTTTACCGAGAGCCATCCTAATCGTAGACGATAGGGAGTTACATGCTCGCGCCAAGGAATGTTACTAAATACAAAACGGGTGCATGCATTTTGAGCACGCTGGAGTTTGGTATACTGCTCGTCAGTGAGCTCGTGGTAAACGAGTCAGGCATAATCAAAGTAAGGGAGGATGAGAGTTTGGATGAAGGATTCACGTAAGGGAAAGGAGAGTGCACGCTGATGAGGATGAAGTTGACGCAGAGTTCCAAAAACTTTTTGACAGATATAAGAAACGTGTTCCTCCCAGGACAGGTCGGCTGTCATCCAGATACCGAGATTCTTTACCTCAGACACAAACTCTATAGGCGTACGGTCGATAGTGATTGGAGAGAGTGCACTCATATTCAGGAGTCGCAGGTTTTCGGCACTGCCCAGGATTATGACCTTCGTTTTCTTGAGGTTCAAACTCAAACCGTTAGCGATAGGCCACGAGTGGATGGCATGTGCGTCTTCCTCAATTAATCTGAGTGTCCCGTCAATCTCGTAGCGATGGCAACTCCTATAGATCTGTGTGTCATCGGCGTATATCATGTGCATGGAGTAACGCAAGACTCGAGGCAAGTCATTGATGAAGTTGGAAAACAAGAGTGGACCCAGAGCTGATCCTTGTGGGACACCTGCAGTAGTATTTATCCAGTCAGGGATTGTTCCACCATCATCAGTGACCGCCTGGCACCGGTCAGCAAGGTATGCCAGAAAGCAACGCACTGTATGATCACTAACTTGGAAAGCTCGTTATTTTTGGATGAGAATGTCATGAGGAATTTTATCAAAAGCTTTTAGCAAAAGAGAGAGAGAGAGAGAGAGAGAGAGAGAGAGAGAGAGAGAGAGAGAGAGAGAGAAGGCCCTGCCAGAGAGTGAGAGAAGAAATATCGCAGTGAAGTCTCTCCGAATCGGTTATCGGGGCACCCAAACGGCGGTCGTCTCGGTCCCAACAAGACTGGCCCACCACCTCCTGGACTGGAAAGAGCCCAAGGTTGGTTGGGGCAGATTCAGGATCCGTGGAAAAGGTGACATTCCACGGTGTTACAACTGTCTTGAGTACAGCCACAAGGCCTCGGGCTGCAAGAAGGAGAAGACGGAGGACCGGAGACCAAAACTCCGCTTCCAGTGCGGCGAACCAGGACACCTCGCCGCAACCTGCAAAGGGAAGCCGAAGTGCTTGAGCTGTGAGGCGATCAGATCCAAATCTGATCACAGATCTGGGGTGAGCAACTGCACTGCCTACCAGAAGGTGAAGAGCACGTATGAACGGAGGGGAGGTCGGAATGGCTAATTTCATCCAAGCCAACCTCAGGAAGAGTGACGACGCAAACGATCTCCTACGCGCTGTTGCCAAAGAAGAGGGGATCGATGTTCTGATTATCTCCGAACCACCCCAAGAGCGCGAGTTCTCCCGATCCACATTCGATCACTGGGGGACCGCTCTAATCCAGATCATAAGTCCTGCGATCTGTGAGACTGGTTTGGCTGTAAGTGGCCGCGGTTTCGATCGAAAGACCATAGGGGGCACAGCAGTTTACAGCTGCGACTATTCGCCGTCGCTCAAGACGCACGAACTCGAAGACGAGCTCCATGACCTAGAAGAGGATGTGAGACAATGGGGGGGGGCAGTTATAATCGCGGGGGATTTCATTCCCAAGGAACCGACTTGGAGCGGGGGGCCGCGTGATAGACGGGGGGTAATACTCGCTGATGCCATGGATTAGTGCTCGCGAACGAGACGGGGGTGATCATCTACTACCGACACGACACTCGGTCCAGGGAGGGAGGTTCGTCTTCGGTCCTCGAGCTGACGTTCATGAGCCCGTCGCTTACGGGACGTATGACATCGTGGGAGGTTCTGGATATGGAAACATTCAGTGACCATCGACATATTTGGTTTCGGCTCAGGACTGATGGACAGAGACAGACGACACGCAGACCGGGACCGACGGGGTGGCAGGTACGCAAGCAAGACGAGGAAAAATTCCGGGAATCGATAGGAACAGCTGAGGATCTCCCGATGAACTCCACCGGGGAAGAGGCTGTGGATATGGTAACGACTACCATCACAAGAGCCTGTGACGCATCCATGCCTTGCAAGACAACACCATGCTTCTGGAAGAAACCAGAGTACTAGATCACAGATGAGATAAGGGCTCTACGAAGAACGAGCAACAAGAAAAGAAGGACCGCGTGGCGATCAAGGAAGCTGCAACGACCATCGCTGGCGGAAGATGACAGAGCGTACAAAGGAGCAAAGAAGGCTCTTATTCTAGCCATCCGGAGGAGCAAAGAGAAATGCTGGGGTGAATTGTGCGACATGGTTAACGGAGACCCTTGGGGCACGCCATACCGTGTGGTCATGTCGAAGGTCCGAACCCGGAGGGGCAACCCAGCACCGACCGATGCAGCAATCTTGCGCAGCATCGTGGAAGACCTCTTTCCAGCAAGAGAACCCAGAGCGACATTTCCTCCGGAGAGCGAAGATTCCATCCCGCTCTTTGCTATGCGAGAGCTACTCATAGCGGCGAAGAGGCTGCCAAACGGCGACCCCCTGGCCTGGACGGAATTCCAAACGAGGCTCTGAAACTGGTCTTCAAATACAAGCCAGATTTACTCCCCGACCTGTTCAACATCTGTCTGAGCGCGGGAATTCTCCCGGACGAGTGGAAACGCCAGAAGCTGGTCCTGATACCTAAAGGGCGAGGAGGTCAACGCCCTCTCAGCATACTCGACAATATGGGTGAGATGTACGGGAGGATGGTGCTCAACAGGGTGGAGAAAGCCCACGAAGAGAGCGGTGGGCTGTCACTAATGTAGTTCGGGTTCCGAAAGGGACGGAGCACTGTGCACGTGATCGAGACGGTCCAAGAATGGGTTCAAGCGTCGGTAGGGAACCCATACCAAGGAAGAGAAGGATTCTGTGCCATCATTGTGTTGGACATAAGGAACGCGTTCAACTGCGCGAGCTGGGAGCGAGTCTATCAATCCCAAGCAGGTAAAGTGCCCCCCTATCTACTAGCCGTCACGAATGACTACCTGCGAAACAGGACCCCCGTGTACGACACCGACGAGGGACAAGAGATTCTAGTACTGTCCGCCCGAATCGGACAGGGGTCGGTTTCCGGGCCGTTCAACTGGATCACCCAGTACGACAGCTTACTGTCTATCAAACTGCCAGAAGGAGTGATAATAGTGGTTCCGCGGACGACGCGGGACTCATAGTATGGGCTGACAACGAGGAACTCTTGGGTAGACGCGCGAACGGAGCGCTGACCCGAGTCTACGAGTGGATGATTAGCAGACTTCTGGAGCTCGCTGTCAAGAAGTGTGAAGCAATCGTGCCCACAAGGCGTAGGAAGTTTGACTCACCCCGGTTTTATATCAACGGGCAAGAGATCCCACGGAAGACAGAGCTGAGATACCTCGGTGTATGGCTCGACGACAAGTGGTCGTTCAAGAAGCACATCCGGGAAGCCGCCCAGAAGGCTATCAGGGTCGGTGCGGCGCTCCAGCGGCTTATGCCGAATATCGGAGGACCCAAAGAAAAGACGCGCGCACTTCTCAACACTGTCACCACCTACATCATGCTGTACAGTGCACCCGTGTGGGGGAAGAGAGTAGAGGAGACCATCATCGAGGAAAGAATGGGGCCTGTCCACCGGAGAGCGGTCCTGAGGGGTATCCGTGCCTACCGCATCGTGTCAGGAGATGCGGCTCACGTATTGGCGAGTACTCCGCCCATCCACTTGCTCGTCGCGGAGCGACTGAGGATCTGGGACCGTCAGAAAGTGATCGGAGCCGAACGAGTGCTGACTCCGACAATGAAGGAGATCATCCGCGCCAACGAGAAGGGAACCACTCTTGAGCAGTGGCAAACTGAGTGGGATTCGCCATTTGCAAATGGCAGATGGACGCACCGGCTGATCCGTGACGTAGCCAGGTTGGCGGAACGCACCCACAGAGAGATGGACTACTGGACGACGCAGGTACTGAGTGATCACGGTTGCTTCGGTGCCCACCTGACCCGGTTCTAGAAGAGGATATCCCCAGCATGTCAGTCATGCGGGGACAACTGAGATGACGCTGAACACGCCATGTTCACGTGCAACGATACCCGAAGGGAGCGCGCCGAGTTGGATGAATGGCTGGGTGCTCAACTAACACCTGAGAACCTCGTTCCGTACTTGCTCCGCAACCAGAAGACATGGGACAGAGGCACCGGATACATTAAGCTGGTGATGACCCGTAAGGAGGAGAAAGAAAGGGAAGTGAGGCGCCTTGAAGCAGGTGAATCACAGTGAGTTTACTGATTCAAACAGAAGAGGTCCAAATTATTCCAGGAGGAATATGATAAACTGAAGAGGGAAGGAAGAAGAAAGAAGAGAGAAGGAAGAAGAGTAGAAAAAGATCGAAGAAGGAGCAACAACACCTGTGAGGCGTGAGAAAAGAGAGTCGCTCGATCTTGAGCGCGATACGCCTCCCACCCTGAAGTAATGCTAACGCGGTTCCGGGGTGGGTTGGTTAGATAGTGGTTAGCTGCCCCCAGTTCTGCAGTGATGGCTTGCTAACCCTGTAGGGCTGAGAGCTGAGGGTTTTAACCCCCAGGGCACACAGGCGCTGGATTCATGCTCATCCGGTTCACCGGGTGGGCAAAATGGTCTGTCGATGAGACATCCAATAGGGATGTCCTGTCATCAGATTTTTCCTTATATTCCACTTAAAAAAAGAGAGAGAGAGATAGATAGATAGATAGATAGATGTCCTTTATTCGTCCGAAGACAAAAAATACATTTACATACGCCTACATATGCCCGTTAAAATGTAATAACACGTATAAGAATGAATACAATGTATGTACAACGAAATAATAATGATAATTTCAGTCAATTACTGGTTTGGTCAAGGACAATAATTATCACGATTCGTGACTAGTCAGGGTGCAAAGTCAGAAGTAAAAAAGAGGGGTAAGGGCTCGCACTGATATCACAGCTATAGATCACCAATTGGGTGACTAAGGTCACATGTAAAAAAAACACTAAATGAAAGAAGAGCCCTCCCTATTACAGATTAAAATAATGCCTCTTTTCCACATCAATCTTCTGCGAGGACTGGGTTAGTAAGAAATCTTTCAGGGATTCTTTGAATTGTGATGTTTTCCGCAGCTGCCGAAAGCCCGGAGGGAGAAAGTTCCACAAATGAGCACACTGAACCTGGAATGATCTTCTTCAGTACTCAAGTCACATATTGGGAATTTTGAGTGCCCGCTCACCTGTATCTAGAGAGAGAGAGAGAGAGGAGAGAGAGAGAGAGAGAGAGAGAGAGAGAGAGAGAGAGAGAGAGAGAGAGAGAGAGACCCCGTAGGGGGCTTTGGGTGTGACCCTAGGGTTGCACTTGGAGCTTGAGGGAGTGACGCCCCTCCGGACCCGAGTCCTACACTTACACTAACACACACACTACACTCTACACGCACCATACTTACGCTTGCTCAAGCATTACACAGACATACCAACATTATACAGAACGGGCATCACACAACACACCACACCCGTGCTGGCCTGGTCCGGGGTCGGCCAGCATGCGATTCCAGGCCCTGGAAAAAAGAAGAAAGAAGAAAATGTCCAGCATTGACGGCAAGAATTCCCCAAGTAAAGCGGGGCCCCATTCGGATCTTGGGGGGGGGGGGCCCAACGATGCAAAGCGCGCTACCAGTGGCACACTTGGCTGGTGGACTCACGCGTAAAGCTACAAGCGATGGAAATACGCCTCTGGCGAAGATAGTTGGAGGAAAGGACCAACATCAGAAAGGAGTAGACCTCACCCCGAACAGCAGGAAGAGGAAGGGTCCGGGTGAGGAAGTAGATAAGCGAACGCTGAAGCAATCGAAGCTCACATTCTTGAGCCAAAAAGAGAAGAACGCGAAGGTTGCTGCAGAAGCGCAAGCGGCGGCAGACAAGCTGATGAAGATCAACCCCGCGATCAAGATCCAGCTTACGCAAGACAAGAACAAGGGAGACGATACCGCCGATTCCAGCTCGGATTCAGGGGACTCTAACACCACCACGGAGTCCCAGAAGTCAGAAGACACCCTGACATCCAAGGACTGCGACCGCGGACTCGAAAGAGGTCATAAAACACCGGAGGATATGGACATCGATCGGTTCCCCACACCTGAGAAGGCCAGTCGACAAAGAAATGGAGACAAGGCCCCCGATCTAATGGAAGGATGGAGGGACTTGAAAATGTGCCGAGAACAGATGGAGGAGAAGACTCATCTTCTCCTCGACCACCTGAACTTGGTCATAGGGATAGCCGAGTCTGCCTCCAACATCCCAGAAGGAACTCAGGGCGACATGGAAGAGCTCAAGAAGATTGGCCACGCTCTCGAAGGCCTACTTGCGGCAGACAAAGGGAAGAGAGCGGCTTTCGAGACGACACTTCTCGAAGCGGAGAAGACCCTAAAAATGAAGAGGAGTGCGCAGCCCTCTGGGCCAGCCGCGTCGGGAAGCGGCACACAGGGAAGGGGGGCGAATAAACCGGAATCGCGACAAGAGAAACAGCACAATACGAAGAGGACGCGACGCGGACATCCATCGGGAGCCCTCGAAACACCGCGCTCGACATCGACTCCTAATAGGCCCAAGCAGGACGGGCCTTGGCAGGAAGTGGTCTCTAAGAGAAATACAAAGAGGGCAAAGAAAAGCGGTCGATCAAGTGACACCGCTGGAAAGAAGGCAAAGATGAAGCCAAGAAGAGCGAAATCCGACGCCGTTCTCGTCACGGCAAACCAAGGTGGGTTAAGCTACGCAGATATGCTGCGCAAGATAAAGACGGATGACCTTAATGAAGAAGTGGGCTCTGAAGTCACGGGCATCCGCAAGACACAGGAAGGACAAATCCTCATTGAACTGAGGAAGGGCACCGACGCTGCAGCCATCAAAGCGGCTCTGACACCAGTCGTCGGGCAAGAAGGGGCCGTCCACTGCCTCGCAAATAGCATGACCCTCGAGGTTCTCGGAGTCGACTACGATGTCGACAAAACTAAAGTGCAGAAGGACCTCGCGAAGGCCCTACCAGAAAACGAGGATGGAGCCATAATAGTCAAGAGCCTGCGAAACGGCTCCCGAGGCACCCAAACAGCGGTTGTGTCCATCCCAGCGAGGCTCGCTCACCGCCTCCTGGACTGGAAAGAACCCAAGGTGGGATGGAGCAGAGTGAGAATCCGTGAGAAGGGAGGCGACCCACGCTGCTATAACTGCCTAGAGTATGGCCACAAGGCCTCAGGCTGCAAAAAAGAGAAGGCAGAGGAACGTCAACCGAAACTCTGCTTCCAGTGCGGTGAACCAGGACACCTCGCCGCTACCTGTAAAGAGAAACCAAAATGCCTCAGCTGCGTGGCTATCGGAACCAGATCTGACCACAGGTCAGGCTCCAGCAACTGCACAGCCTACCAAAACGCGAGGGCGACATATAGACGCAGGGGGGGAAGAAATGGCTAACTTCATCCAAGCCAACCTCAGGAGAAGCGGGGACGCTTGTGACCTCCTACACACTGCCGCCAAGGAAGGGGGTATCGATGTTCTGATCATCTCCGAACCGCCTCGGAAGCGCGAACTTTCCCGTTCCACGTTCGATCACTGGGGGACCGCTGTAATTCAGATCACGAATCCCGCGATCCGCGAGACTGAACCAGTTGTTAGTGGCCGTGGTTATGCTCGAAAGACCATAGGGGGCACAGCTGTATACAGCTGCTACTACTCGCCGTCGCTCAAGACGCACGAATTTGAAGACGAGCTCCACGACCTAGAAGAGGATGTGAGGCAATGGGGGGGCCCAGCTATAATCGAGGGAGATTTCAACTCCAAGGAACCGACTTGGAGCGGGGGGCCGCGCGATAGACGGGGGGTAATACTCGCTGATGCCATGGAGGCATTGGGATTAGTGCTCGCGAACGAGACGGGGGTTATCACCTATTACCGGCACGACACTCGGTCCCGGGAGGGAGGTTCATCATCGGTCCTCGACCTGACGTTCATGAGCCCGTCGCTCATGGGACGTATGACATCGTGGGAAGTTCTGGACACGGAAACACTGAGTGACCATCGACATATCCGGTTTCGACTTAGGACTGACGGACAGAGACAGACGACACGCAGACCGCGACCAACGGGGTGGCAGGTACGGAAGCTGGACGAGGGAAAATTCCGGGAATCGATAGAAACAGTCGAAGATCTCCCGATGAACTCCGCCTCGGACGAGGCTGTGGCGATGGTAACATCCGCCATCACGAGAGCTTGCGACGCGTCGATGCCTCGCAGGACAACACCATGTTTCTGGAGGAAAACAGAGTACTGGATCACCGATGAGATCAAGGCTCTCCGAAGAACGAGCAACAAGAAAAGGAGGACCGCATGGCGATCAAGGAAGCTGCAACGACCATCGCTGGCGGAAGATGACAGAGCGTACAAAGAAGCAAAGAAGGCTCTCGTTCTAGCCATCCGGAGGAGCAAAGAGAAGTGCTGGGGTGAACTGTGCGACATGGTTAACGAAGACCCCTGGGGCACGCCATATCGCGTGGTCATGTCAAAGGTCCGACCCCGGAAGGGCAACCCAGCACCGAACGATGCAGCAACATTGCGCACCATCGTGGAAGACCTCTTCCCAGCAGGAGAACCCAGAGTTACATTCCCTATGGAGAGCGAAGACCCCATCCCGCTCTTCACTATGCAAGAGCTACTCATAGCGGCGAAGAGAATGCCGAACGGCAAGGCGCCTGGCCTGGATGGCATCCCAAACGAGGCTCTGAAACTGGTCTTCAAATACAAGCCAGATCTACTCCTCGACCTCTTCAACATCTGTCTGAGCGCGGGAACTTTCCCGGACAAGTGGAAACGCCAGAAGCTGGTCCTGATACCTAAGGGTCAAGGAGGTCAACGCCCTCTCAGCATGCTCGACAATATCGGGAAAATGTACGAGAGGATGGTGCTCAACAGGGTGGAAAAAGCCTACGAAGAAGGCGGTGGGCTATCACCAATGCAGTTCGGGTTCCGGAAGGGACGGAGCACTGTGCACGCGATCGAGGCGGTCCAAGAACGGGTTCAAGCGTCGGGAGGGAACCCATACCAAGGAAGCGGAGGATTCTGTGCCATCATTGCGTTGGACATAAAGAACGCATTCAACTGCGCGAGCTGGGAGCGAGTCTATCAATCCCAAGCAGGTAAAGTGCCCCCCTATCTACTAGCCGTCACGAGTGACTACCTGCGGAACAGGACCCTCGTGTACGACACCGACGAGGGACAAGAGATTCGGGTACTGTCCGCCGGAATCGGACAGGGATCGGTCTCCGGGCCGTTCAACTGGAACACCCAGTATGAAAGCTTACTGTCTGTCGAACTGCCAGAAGGAGTGATAATAGTGGCTTTCGCGGACGACGCGGGACTCATAGTATGGGCTGACAACGAGGAACTCTTGGGTAGACGCGCGAACGAAGCGCTAGCCCGAGTCTACGAGTGGATGATTAGCAGGCTTCTGGAGCTCGCTGTCAAGAAGTGCGAAGCAATCGTGGTCACAAGGCGTAGGAAGTTTGACTTACCCCGGTTTTATATCAACGGGCAAGAGATTCCACGGAAGACAGAGCTGAAATACCTCGGTGTATGGCTCGACGACAAGTGGTCGTTCAAGAAGCACATCCAGGAAGCCGCCCAGAAGGCGAGCAAGGTCGGTGCGGCGCTCCAGCGGCTTATGCCGAATATCGGAGGACCCAAGGAAAAGAGGCGCGCACTTCTCAACACCGTCACTACCTCCATCATGCTGTACGGTGCACCCGTGTGGGGGAAGAGGGTAGAGAAGACCATCATCGAGAAGAGAATGGGGCCTGTCCACCGAAGAGCGGCCCTGAGGAGTATCCGTGCCTACCGCACTGTGTCAGGAGATGCGGCTTACGTATTGGCGAGTACTCCGCCCATCCACTTGCTCGTCGCGGAGCGAGTGAGGATCTGGGACCGCCAGAAAGTGATCGGAGCCGAACGAGTACTCACTCCGACGATGAAGGAGATCATCCGCGACAACGAGAAGGAAACCACCCTTGAGCATTGGCAAACTGAGTGGGATCCGCCATTTGCGAACGGCAGATGGACGCACCGGCTGATCCGTGACGTAGCCAAGTGGGCGGAACGCACCCACGGAGAGATGGACTACTGGACGACGCAGGCACTGAGCGATCATGGTTGCTTCGGTTCCTATCTAACCAGGTTCAAGAAGAGGACGACCCCAGCATGTCAGTCATGCGGGGACGAATGGGATGACGCCGAACGTGCCCTGTTCAAGTGCAGCGACACCCGGAGAGAGCGCGCCGAGCTGGATGAATGGCTGGGTGCTCAACTAACACCTGAGAATCTCGTCCCGTACTTACTCCGCAACCAGGAGACATGGGATAGACTCACCGGATACATCAAGCTGGTGATGACCCACAAAGAGGAGAAAGAGAGGGAAGTAAGGCGCCTCGAAGCAGGCGAATTACAGTGACTCTGCCGATTGAAACAGAAGAGGCCCAAATGATTCCAGGAGGAATCTGATGCACTGAAGAGGGAAGAAAGAAGAAAGAAGAGAGAAGAAAGAAGAAAGAGAGGGAACAATGAAGAGTGAAGATAGAAGATGCCGACAAGTGGCCGAAGAGAGAAGATGGAGAAGAGGAACGCTCGCAATCGAGCGCGAGACATGCCGCTCATCCTGAAGTAATGCTCACGCGGTTCCGGGATGAGATGGTAGATGCAGGTGGATCTCCTTCTTGATTGCCCGATGCCCTAGGTATCGGACATCGAGGGGAGAGGGATATTACACGGCCGGGCCCACCTCTCGGTGGGCCCCACCCAAACCCGTGTCCCGCCTGGTATGGCCTGCGTGGGCTATGCGTAGTCCGCGTAAGCTGAACCAGTCCGGTGTCTGGGGACGGATCCGAGGGATCCTGAGGCAGATTTTGCCCTCTAACCACCTTAAAAAAAAAAAAAAAAAAAAGAGAGAGAGAGAGAGATTGATTGATTGATTGATTGATGCCCGTTTATTCGTCCGAAGACAAAAAAAAGAAAAATAATCAGTTACATATGGTAATATATATCACAGATCAATAGTGCGCATTAATAAAAATAATGAAGTCATTTGGTCAAGGACGAATCTTAAGTATATCACAATTTGTGACTAGTCGGGTAGCACTCAGAAGACTGACAAACACCATAGAATAATATAAGAATACAAATAAAATGGCAGGGCTCACAGTCATATTACAGAAAAGTTCAGTCGATTGACGAAAGGTCACACGTATACTTATAATTATATTCTAGATGAACGAATCAAGCAAAAAGTCAGCCCAAGCCTTTCAAAGTTTAGAGATTGAAGTAATGCTTCTTCTCCACATCAATCCTCTGGGGAGACTGTGTGAGCAAAAAATCTTTCATAGACTCTTTAAATAATGACATTTTCCCCAGCTGCCGAAAGCCCGGAGGGAGAAAGTTCCACAAATGAGCACATTGAACCTGGGAAGATCTTCTTCCATATTCAAGTCTCATATTGGGAACTTTGAGTACCCGCTCTTCTGCATCACCGCGTGCGGGGCGTTCAGATTGGTACCTGGTGAACATCGCAGCTAGGTAGCCAGGCTCTCCTAAATGCATGATCTTGTGCATTAACAGAGCTGCGAAGTACATTCTCCGCGAATCAGTACGTAACCAACCCAAACGCTCCCTAAACGAGGTGATGTGCTCGTCTCTCCTAAGATCAAAAATATACCTCACACATGAATTGCTTAGTCGTTGTATCCGTTGCCGCTGTTCGTCCGTGGCGTCGAGGTACACGACCGTGCAATAGTCTATATGCGGTTGAACCAGGGACTCAACTAGGCGAACTCGGAGAGGTCCGGTGATACATGCCCTAAAAAACCGCAATCCATATAGGGCTCTGTTGACTTTCTTAGTTACTTGGTCGATGTGCGGTTTCCACGTCAGTTCACTGTCAAAGGTAACACCAAGGCTCGTCCTATTTCTCCCAGCTGAGCAATGCCCTCTCTGATCTTAGATTTCTCGACTTGGAGATAAATTTGTAGGTCATCCGCATGAAAAAGATGATGTACTGACTTCCCGTCAAGCAAACCAGGTAAATCATTGACATATAAACTGAAGAGTAAAGGCCCAAGAACGGAACCCTGTGGAACACCCAGATTGGTTTTGAGCCAATCAGAACTACCAGATTTTGAAGTAACTTTTTGGGTGTGGCCTTGTAAGTATGATTTTATCCACAGGAGTGCCGATCTCGAGGAGCCCAGATTTCGAAGTTTGCTCAACAGCTTTGATGGTGATATTGTGTCAAAGGCTTTACTGAAGTCAAAAAGTAGGAGCAAGGTGATCTTTTTCCTGTCAATACCTACTCGGATGTCATCGGTCAACTTTAGTAAAGCTGTCTGGGTGCTATGATGTTGTCTGAAACCAGTCTGGAAGCGATCTAATAATTTCTCAGACTTCAAAAACTCCGTGATTTGGTCGTGTGTGATTTTTTCCAAAACTTTGGCAAGGAAGCAAAGCAGCGCTATAGGACGGAAGTCTGAGACCGTTGATGGAGCGGTGGTCTTTTTTAATGCAATTAGCTGTGCCTGCTTCCAAGCCTCAGGAAATGCACTATGAGCAAAAGAGGAGTTAAAAATATGTACAATAAGATCACCAATAGCCGGAAGAGCCTTCGCGATCACGCTTTGGGGTATCCCGTCCGCCCCACGGGCCTGTGAAGAGAAATGTTTGATAGCAAGGACTACATCACTGTAATTTGTGGGCTTGAACTTAAAACCCTCCTCTGAGGCCGAATTTATATCGTCCATTGCTTCGTCTATATTTTCGTGGGGCGAAACGGAAACTCCCGCAAAGTGAGCGTTCAACTCATCCGGTGTGAAACCATGAAGTTCCTCCTCTTTGCTTTTAGGCAGGAGGCCGAGGTTGCGCATTTCCTTCCAAACGTTCTTATGTTGATCAAGAGCGTCTGAGAGTTGGTTTTGAAGGAAGGAGTTACACTCTTGTTCCATGCGCAGGTCGACCTCTTCGCTTAGCCGGAAGTACTCACTTCGAAGCTCAGGACACTTTCGCTGGTTGCGTTGATTCCATTCCCAGCGCCTGCGCGTCGCATCTCGCATATTCATGAGTACCTTCAACTCAGGACCAATCCAAGGAGCATCATTTTTTCGCGGGTTGATAGTTTTTTCCGGCGCTAATTCATCTATAACAGTCTTCAAGTTCTCATTTAAGCAGTGAATTGCGTCTTCCAAACTGATTTCAGCATTTTCAAGAGCTGTCCAGTTGCAGCGAAGCAGACGGTCATTCAGCATCTCCGGAGTGATGTTACGAAAATCCCCATAAGTGAAGGTATTTTTTGGCGGAGTGGGAGTAAAGACGTTGATGGTGACGTCTATGACCGAGTGCCTGCCGAAACTGGGCAGGAGTCTATTTTGAGAGTCAGTAATGATGTCATTGTCATCTACGTAAATATGATCAATCCAAGTGTGCGATACATTTGGGGTGTGTTGGTGAGTCGGGCCATGCTGCACTATCTGCAAGGCAAGTTCTTCTGTCAGTGCAGTCAGAGTTTTGATGTCAGGGTGAGCAGCGTCCAACATGTCTGCATTCAGATCTCCCATTATAATTTTATGGCTGTAATCACCACACAGTCGGCGTAATGAGCCAAATAACCCATCGTCCTTCTGCATGGCGATTTTTGGAGGCCTGTAGATCACTCCGACTAATATTGGAGGGGAATTGCCCTGCTGCACGCTACAGAAAAAAAATTCAGGCACACCAGGTTTCCCCGGACCAAAAGTGTTTGATGAAACAAATTCCTCTACTTTGAAATCATTTCGTACATACAAGGCAATCCCACCGCCCTCTCTGTTTCGATCTCGTCTCAACAATGAAAAGCCCGGGATCTGAACGAGACTGTCATCCACATGCTCATCTAGCTTTGACTCAGCCACCCCAAAAAGATGGTAGGAGGGATCGTTAGCGACGAGCAAGCGCAGATGCTCAATCTTATCTGTTAAGGAGTTAAGATTGATAAACCCCGCTTTCAAGAAACCACCACTCCCTCGTCGCTCTTCAGCAGCTATATTCAGTCAAGGAGTTCTCACTGGATCTGCTGCCGAAATACCACTCTGCTCCGGAGAGGAGGTGCATCCCTGGGTGTTGTTTGAGGACGCACTAGTGGGTTTTCGAACACTTCGACAGGCCGTTTGAATGACCTGCAGATCCGCGAGAGATTCAAACGTATGTGCTCGCTCACCATTTTTTCGCCTAACTCAGAAACGTCCGCCGCTGTGCCAGACGTATTTCAAGCCCAACCCGCGTGCAACGGACCTCAACCGTATATATTCTTTGTATTCTTCACGGGGGAGCATTTCGTTTATGTAGATCTTACGATCTGGCACGTGAGCTTTGGTATCGGGGTCAAGCAAATCCGGCTGGATGTTATTCGCCGTGAAATAATTATGGGTGATTGAGCGTTTGGCCTGAACCACCTCCCTAACTAAACGACTGCTGGAGAGTTGAACCACGCATGATGGAGGTGTGCGTGAATCGGCAGCAGAGGGATTTGAAGATGAATCGGATTTACTATTCGGTGTGCCCCCAGACACACGCGGTGGTGGCAGAACAGAAACATCAGCAATGTCTTCTCTCTCCAGACGTGGAAAGATGGTCTTGAGCACTGCGAAAGAGATATTACGTATCACTGTCGGCGAGGCCACAGAGTCTTTTGTTAAAGCACCATTAATTATTAGTTTACAGGGCTCAAGACCATCACTGAAAGGTCCCTGCCCCTGCCTCCCACCCTGTGGTTGGGGGGGATATATCTATTGTGGGTGGAATTATGGAACGAGAGGATTGATGTGTCGATTCGGCACTACTATTCTCATCAATAATAATTCTATTGTTTCGCAGACCACTTTGGCTACCTGTTAATAAATCGGTCAGGCTAGGAATCTGGCCTCTCATAATGGAATTTTGCTCCAGAAGAAGCTGACGATCTAAGCATAG
Source organism: Eretmocerus hayati (assembly GCA_029851415.1). Taxonomy (NCBI): domain Eukaryota; kingdom Metazoa; phylum Arthropoda; class Insecta; order Hymenoptera; family Aphelinidae; genus Eretmocerus; species Eretmocerus hayati. The sequence goes on from CM056744.1 coordinate 51,140,783, forward strand.
CTCCTCCAGCCTGGAGTTCTGCCTCTCGATATGGTCTTTGAGAGATGACATGCGTGCCAACAGTCGGTCATCCACCTCGTTCACTGCTGGGGTGGGAGGTGGAGACATAAAGGCATTACCATGTCGGCTCACAAGAGTTCTTATCTCGTCAAGCTGATTCTGGAGCATTTCGTACTGTCGGTAAGAAAGGTCCAGAGTAGTCTGCGCTATCAGCACCCACTTGGTGTCAGAAGAAGTTGACTGTGTCGATGTTGATGACGTTGTTCCTGCTGCTGAGTTGGTGATGTTGCTCTGCAACGTCTCAGCTCTTTGTTCTGGTAGTGGCGAGAGCGATGACTGAGAGGCAGAGTTGGTCCGCATAACATCCTGCCCATTTTGAGTGTTCGCGGGCTCTAGTATGCTCGACTGGCGAGTGAGGACGCTGCGAGACTCATTCGAAGCAGCAGTTGCCAGTCTATGCCCCGCAAGCGTGAGCTGTGGGCTCTCAGGTGGAAGGGAGCCACTGTTGGTGGGGAGCTTTGCGCTGCGGCCGGTGGTGGTGGTCATCGATGCGGGGGGAGACTTCACTGACGACTTGCGTGAGCTTAGCTGTGTGTGTGCGGCAAGCTGACTACTCACACGACTTCGTGAGCTTGCATCTTCCTTCTCTCTCTCTCTGGATGGCTGAATGCTCGAGCGGGTGGTCAGAGTCGTCTGCTTGGACGCACTCGAGGATGATTTTACACCCGGAGTTCCACTTACCTGCAGGCACCGCTCGCATGTCACTGCACCTCGTGATGTCCTCGAGCATTTGACATGAGCTGATTTTCTACAGGTGCCGCATTCTCTGCTACCTGATCTTAAAACGCCATTGCAGACGCAGTAGGTGTTATCGCTCATCGTGCGGGGTGGCGCAGCAGACAGCAGGTAAGCAAAGCAGACGATCTCCTAGCGTGCGCACAAGACTCACTTTGAGCGCCAAGCACTCCTGATCCGATGTTGGAATTGCGGATGCAGAATTGGAATCATTCCTCCCAGGCTCGTGCAGGAGCCATGCAGTTATGCTCCAGAGGTTTGAGCCTGCATGAGGAAACCCAATCTACAAGAAAGTGCCACTCGGGACGACGTTTCGATGGTTTAAAATACATTCAAACACAGAGCGATGTTAGATGCGTGTTGATATACTCACCGCCAGAGAGAGAGAGGGAGAGAGAGAGAGAGAGAGAGAGAGAGAGAGAGAGTTCAAGAAGAGGACGACCCCAGCATGTCAGTCATGCGGGGACGAATGGGATGACGCCGAACATGCCCTGTTCAAGTGCAGCGACACCCGGAGAGAGCGCGCCGAGCTGGATGAATGGCTGGGTGCTCAACTAACACCTGAAAATCTCGTCCCGTACTTGCTCCGCAACCAGGAGACATGGGATAGACTCACCGGATACATCAAGCTGGTGATGACCCGCAAAGAGGAGAAAGAGAGGGAAGTAAGGCGCCTCGAAGCAGGCGAATTACAGTGACTCTGCTGATTGAAACAGAAGAAGCCCAAATGATTCCAGGAGGAATCTGATGCACTGAAGAGGGAAGAAAGAAGAAAGAAGAGAGAAGAAAGAAGGAAGAGAGGGAACAATGAAGAATGAAGATAGAAGATGCCGACAAGTGGCCGAAGAGAGAAGATGGAGAAGAGGAACGCTCGCAATCGAGCGCGAGACATGCCGCTCATCCTGAAGTAATGCTCACGCGGTTCCGGGATGAGATGATAGATGCAGGTGGATCTCCTTCTTGATTGCCCGATGCCCTAGGTATCGGACATCGAGGGGAGAGAGATATTACACGGCCGGGCCCACCTCTCGGTGGGCCCCACCCAAACCCGTTACCCGCCTGGTATGGCCTGCGTGGGCTATGCGTAGTCCGCGTAAGCTGAACCAGTCCGGTGTCTGGGGACGGATCCGAGGGATCCTGAGGCAGATTTTTCCCTCTAACCACCTTAAAAAAAAAAAAAAAAAGAGAGAGAGAGAGAGCAACTATGAGAAAAGTAGCGTGTTCCCCCAAACTTATACATGGTTAAGATGCCGGGAATCTGGGGGATCACACTACTCTTGCCATCGCTGCGAGAGAGAAAGAGAATTTACACCCATAGAGGTATACGACGATTTGATCGCACCAGAGGCGAGGATTCAATTATAGGTATACGGTAGTTTGATCGCCAGACTTGAATATAGTGACTTGAGTTTTTCGACCAGGCTTTACGTCGGTGTCTAGAGCCGCGCTGCCGCTTTGGTCTAGACAAACGCATGCGGGCAGGGGTATTCATGCTCGGGATTATTCGTTATCGACTCTCTCGAATTTTAAAGATCCAAATGCTGTCTCGTACTCAGCATTGGAAACGAGCGTCTCACTAGAGAGCTATGTGATTATATTTCGGTTTTTTCCAGGTTGCAACGTCTGAATGAGATGGTAATATTGAAGACGTGTTGTATTAGGATATGATTGGATATTTATTTATAATTTACATCTGATCCCATCTCCAATGCAGGTGATAATTAAACATTGTGAGCGACTGAGAGGACTTGTTGATCTTTGCATAGAAGATTCCTGCTCAAGTTTGTAGACACACATACTCTTCGTCGAATGTCACCTGCTTCATCGATCTGATGAACAGCTGTTAATACCTATGTAAAATGCATCAGAACATGAGGAATCCAACGTTCTGACTGTCGGTAATGAGTGCAAAAGCATACAGATCCAACGCACAATCTAGATCCGTGGTTCGCAGACCAAACGCTCTCGACTACACTCTTCCTTTTTTGAAAAAGTGCGATCACCGGGATTTGAACCGGCGTCCCTTTGGTTTGAAAGTCACAGACGTACCCTTTGCATTACGCAACCGTATGCCACTTGAGTTCTTAAATGGTGGACTGACCATAGCGATGCTGATCTGACTGACAGAGATGCCACAATGTTTTTCGTTTCCCTCAGAATTTTTTGTAGCCCGTATTATTGGAACTGTTTTTTGAGTCGGGTGGATTTCTTGTGTAATTTTTCTTCTAGGCCCAAACACATTTTTTGCTGTCTTCCTCAATCAATTTCTCTTCATCGTTCTCAAGTTTTGGATAATTCTTCGAGTTGGGAGGACCCATTTTGAATTCTACGATGTGAGCAGCACTACTGTTCAAACGTAACTGAGGGGTGTGTACGATCCTACGTGCTCACAAGTACGTTCTACATGCTTCGACATCAATTTTCTGATGGAGGGGGATCTCAAAAAATATAAACGGATTCTAGTGTAGCACAATCAAATTTATTTATTGCAGACAACTAATATCCCGACCACGATGATATCATTTCATCTCTCAACTTTTTGACAATACCTGGCAACCCAAAGGCCAAAATTCCACTCAATACAAGGTTTTTGCGAACACTATCGAAACAACTATAATCTTTTTCACTGTTCATCTTCTCACTCACGAAGCTCTCGATTTCGGCACTATGGGGATGCGTAATATTGCTTGGATTTCGAAAAGTTTTTCAACAGTACGGCTGCATCTTCTTCTTCCTTACGTATCTTCTCTTTTAAATATTCAACTATTGCTTTTACAACACTTTCCACTTTGGGCGACCACCCTTCCAATTGCGCTAGATGCAGATCAATCAGATGGCTCTGCAGACGTAAGCTGTCGGACGTAGCAGGCTGCATGGCAACAGATGGACGCGCGATGTGTAATTTCTTATTCACTCGTTCGCTTTCACCATCGAGCTTGCGTTCTTGGTACGTAGGGCGCTCGTCGATGGGAATTGTTCACGTACCGTACGTCGTGGCAAACGTCAGATCGTGGTTTCGCAGATAGATCTTGTTAGGTTTCCCAAATTTGTCATTGAAAGCCTGATGATTACGGAAATAAGGTAAGTGTACCCAACTTGCCCCCATTAAGCCATTTGCCTAATAACTTTGGCCCATCTCCATATTTTCCAACGTACTTTAGCTCATTTTAAAGCTTGTCTCAAGACCTTCAAAATGAGCTAAGATACGTCCAATTTGAATATAGTGGAGCCGAGCTGTTTGAAGTCTCCCAAAAGATGATTTTTGAGAGCTTACAAAAGTGTGTACCCAACTTGCCCCCATCATTTAAAACAATGTAAATCGGCGATGAGATGCGAAAAATGGCTTTGATCCGTTTTGATCACCGCGCAGCGGAATTTGTAGCTTTTAGTTGGCCCAAAGCACTGTTTCCGACCTATTCTGACGCGATGAATACGTTCTGAATGGTAAAAAAAGCCATAATGCACGCCTTTCCGAGATAACCATATGGGGGCATGTTGGGTACACTCCGATGTCGGCCTTCTTGATTCTCAAACCATCTTCGTGTTTTGTACATAAAATCGCTCCAAATCAGAGTTCTGCAACCCTAAATAACGGATTTTGAAGATCTTGAGACAAGGAATCGAATGCGCTGAGGTACGTCAAGATTGGGCGAATAAAAATAAATTGGCACCGGTTTTAATGAACGCGATTTCCTCGGTGATTTCTCAGCCGTGCAAACATGAAAAATGGAAAACTCACTTTATATTTTCTGGAGGACGCAGGAATGATCCGGGGTCGATAAAAACTACGTATTTTCTCATATTTTAACATAACAATCGTAAAAAAAAATTGCGGGAAGGTCAACGAACGCCCATTCCTGAGATCGGCATATGGGGGCAAGTTGGGTACAGAGGCAGTTGGGTACACTTACCTTAGTTGTTGATACCATCAAAGTGGTCCTTGAGGGATCGCCAATCCGCGATGTTAAGAGTCAAGGGTTTGCCCGAGCTGTGAAATTTGATGACTCGACGATAAAGACCATTATCACTCTCCAGTCCGATATACAGCCTTTTTGTGTTCGATTTGTTGAGCGCGTAAGAGGTAGATAGTAGTAAATTAGGCAAATTGCTCATTTCCGAGCGTTTTCCACTGCGAGTCTGACAACGAGCCATTTTTCTGTCTCACAAAATTCTACCTGGTAAGATATTCGACTGAACTGAATGATGGCTGAGACGGGACTGTCTTCTAGGCGAAGGACAGCCAACGAAGCTCCGTTGTCTTCAAAAAGTGGGGGAGACCAGTACTGTTGCTAACCAAACTTGGGGGTCGCACAAAGTGCGATCGTGACGTGCGATGCTCAAGCATGTTAGGTCAAGTTTTATGTCTCCTACCGGCCATGCGTGCACCATGTGCATTTTATTGACCTCTGAAAGCCATGACAAGTTCTGACACGATCTATCTGTGCGTCTACTCTCGTGGGATTGCGGGGGCTTGGGAATGTTTTGAAAACAGTAACACCTGTATACAACATCAATGTTTTTTATTCCTATTCACATGACACTGTGGCGACACAGACAACAATCACGCACATCATGCACTCTAGGACTACAAGTTTGATGGGTGCAACCAGAGCCAATAGACTGCTCCAGCAAAAATCTACCGGTTCTCTTCGTTTCTTACGTCTCAAATTCTGCGTGATTTTTTGGCAAAAGTTTATCACTATCCTATCAGTCCTTCTTCTGTCAGTCGTGAGAATGCTTTGAAAATCACGCAGAGTTGAACCATTACACATGTAATATAAGAACATAATCATGTATTGAACACATTACACTGAATCACAACTCCGTAACATCTCCGTACTTCACGTGTAATTCCTGCAGTTACTCTGTAGACGACTGAGATGATGCGTCGAGATCGACGGCAAGCCGTAGCTGTCGGAGTACGTTCCCCTTCTGTCTCCATTGATGTGGATTCCAATCCAATGACTCCCTGCGTGTATGATCATCGGTATTACAACACAAAACTGCCGGGTGACATAAAATCCTTGGAATGCGATCAGCAGCATAGACTCCTGTCGTATTGGCGCTCGCAAACGCGAGAGCTTCTAATATCTCCGTCGTGTTCATTCTATATGAATCAAAGGTTCCTCCACTACAGCGTATACGTGACTGCCCTCGTCGCTATTTGTTGCATCTCTTGATCAATCTCCGAATTCATATCCTTACTTTCATATCCTTACTCGTCATATTCCTTACCTTTGTCGATGACATCCTCCCCAGCTGCAATATCATCCTCAGGGAGCTTGAAACGCACCGAAGCGCGTCTACGCTGGTGTGTTTAAAAGTACAGCTGTCTCAGCGTACGCAGCAACAATGACCCGCGGCTGATTATCGTGATCTCTGCGCGAATTCTCCGGTAGAAGCGATAGAAGCCCTTTTTCTCGTCAACTGCGCTAGACGCGCAGCGCAATTCGCTCCGCTCAAGTTGTCTTAGGGCGCCTCTTATGGCCGAGCCGTGCATTAAACAACGGGGGCTCGCGCGCACGGCTGCACATACATGCACACACACACATACACACAAGCACGTTAAAAACATCACAGCATATACAATTGCTATATACTTCTTCTTGTTCAAACCTCTGACGAATATATTGTCCGCGATCCGGACAATATATTCGTCAGAGGTTTCCGCGATATTCCTGCGTCGAACGATTGAAATCCGTGCGTCAGACGAGACGCGTGACTGTTGTAACTTTTCACTTGTTCCGGCAACTCGTCCCATTCGTGAGGTCGCGATATTATCCAGTGTGCAGTCACGTTACCGTTCATTGACTGTACAGCGACTTCTTTCGGCAGAAATTGATGATACTTGTCCAAAAACCCTTGCATCTCAATTATCAGGTCCATGCTTGGAGCCGTGCGGACTGCTTCTTTTGAGGAGTCACGAGTCGTACTGGATTTTGATCAGTGAACGCGTTCTTGCCATCTCACGAGTATCCCCTTTTCCGACTTCATCCTCACTGCTCTTTTACATACATGTTTGAGTTACACGACATCTTCAAGCGTTGAAATCGGTATTGACAACTCTGTTTGAATCGATCTCGAGAACGTTGTCGAATTCGGCGTACACTATGCAGTTAATAGTTTCAGTCAAAACAGTCGCGAAACGCACTTCGATTCTCAATGAACCCGTTTTCACAACATTCCATTGAGTTGAATAATGCGCTGAGAGATCGGGAGTCAAGTTAAAAGCGAACGAGCAATATCCCTCCGGGTAAGATATCCGATCTATACCTAGACTCTTGCTCATGTAATGTATCCCCGTACCCGTGTAGATACTGTGATATGCGTCGACATACAGCCGTTCGTTATCCGCAAAACGTGGCTGTATAGGTCTACTGGGTATCTGGACACCATCCACGTATAGTGATAGGAAGTTGATGGAGAAATGTTGGAAATGGAAAGGATTGAGCTGATGATTTCCATTGAAAGCTCTATTCAACACAAATCCAATTACAACCCTCTTCGGTAACTGTCCCAAAATTACGTTGTCGAGCGTACCACCAAGGATTTCTCGATGCATAGTAAACGATTTCACTTCCACGCGTGTAAGGGGATACTTGGCCTGTTAAATATACCTACACAGCGCTCAACCTCCTCAGTTTGACGTGAAAATCTAAATGGACACCTTCGCGGAACAGTACTTTGACACTGGTCACCCCTCAGGCTTTTCCGGGGCTAGAGAATCGGTCTGCCACAACGAACAGCTGCCATCCCCGGTGGTGGAAGAATGGTTGACCAGACGAGACGTGTACATACTACACAAATCGATGAGAAAAAAAATTTCTCGCATGTTTTATAATATTTCGTGGATTGACCAATTGTGGGAAGCAGATCTTATATCTCTGATCGACCTCAGGAGCTACAACGATGGAATTGCCTATATTTTAGTCGCAATCGACGTGTTCAGCAAGTACGCGTTTGCTCAGCCAATACTCGATGGAACAGGTCCACAGGTGACAAAAACTTTCGAGAAAATTCTCACAGACAGTGACCGGGAACCTTACACTCTACAGACTGATAGGGGCAAGAAGTTTGTCAACAAAATCTTCTAGAAATTTCTCAAGGACAATGATATCAATTTCCGTGTTCCGGACCCTCAAGATTTCACCATAGTTCTCCCCAGCAACAGCAGTGCAAACCATTTTCCCGACAATACGACCACAAATTTCTCGACCCGATTGCCTAGAGAAATCGAACTTTACGGTAAGTGGTTAGTCGGCTTGACAGAAATACACGTGCCATGCAGTATTCTACACCTCCGGAAAAAAGATTGTAAAATAGCCGTTGGTGAGTCTTTTTCCCATGGTGTGGATAGGAACATACAGTCACTTGTCGACGCAATCGATAAAAGCTTATTCAGGCTCTTTAGAGGAGAAATGCTCCAGAAATTTTTCTACGATGATCAAGCGGGATACGTGAGCATTCGCCACTACAAGCCTTCGGTGGGGGACAAGGTCCAAGAAGCAGTGATTTTATCGAGAGCTGTCAAGCGCATTTTGGGGTTTGAGCTCGGGTCCTTTACAAAACCCGTGCCCGATACCGAAGATGATGATCAAAATCTGATCAATATTATGGAAGTTGGTACGCATGCAGCTAGTTTAGCACGAGCTATTCCAAATCAACTATCGTTTATACGAATATCTGTGAACCTTGTACGGTTGGTGACGCAAACGTTCCCCTACTACGTATCGTGAATATCGACGAAAAAACATATATTTACGGCAGTACAATAGTAAAAAGATACAATCCGTGCACTCACACGCCTCTGATCAACATTAAATTCCAGATAATATACATCGTTATAAAGGAGGCCTTCGCTGATCCCATAGCATTCGAATTTGGGACTCTGACTATAACACCTCATTTCAAACGTGAATTTTAATCATGAGTTGTTACGTCAGTTACGCGGGTCAAAATGGAGGGGGCGGGCGCGGAGTCGATAACGTATTTGTCGGGTCTAGGAACCAATGCGGCCACGGCATTGGTGCTTTTCTGAGCGGCCTCCTTCGACAAGCGATTCCATATATAACCAGAGGTGCACAAGTTGTAGGGAGAGAAGCCTTCAGAAGTGGTATTAACGTATTGGATCATGTGGTGGAGAATAATATGGCATTCAGAGACTCCCTCAAGAATCGTGCTGCAGAGTCGGGGAGAATAATGACACGTAAGGCTACGGCTAAACTAGCAGACGTAATGGGCGGCTCTGGCTATAAATCCCTGTTTGCGCGACGCGGAGCACAGTTGGTTCGTAGTGCTCGAACACGCAAGAGGGTGGGTGCCAAGAGATCCAGTGAACGAAACAAGAAGTGTCCTACAAAACTCAAGAAACTGACTAAAAAGAAGGGGCAAAAAGCGAGAGATTCGAAAACTCGTGCTAGATCCTCGCGGAAGGAGAGAAATACGAGTATTATAGCTGACATTCCCGGTTGAAATGACGTTTCTACATGAATCAAGCTGCGAGTGCATCAAATTCGAAGTCGATTTTTTCACGCTTCCTATGACCCAGACAACGATCGAAGGAACATCGTGTATCGAGTACAAGCCATTGACACCTCTATCGGATCATGGCGTCATCGAGTTCCTGGTCAGCGGTACGGGTGAAGACCATCTGGATCTAGCCCACACGATGCTCGAACTCAACGTGCAAATTACACCGTACACTCAGGCGACCGATAAGAAAGTAGCTCCAGTGAACAACTTTTTACATCCCTTATTCAGCCAAGTGGATGTTTATCTCAATCAGAAGCATGTTTCGCCAGCCAACAATGCATATCCATACAGAGCATACATCGAAACTCTATTGAACTACGGGCCTGATGCAAAAGGATCACATCTCACTACATCTCTGTGGGCTGCTGATGTTGCCAGTGAGATGGACGAACTACCTGATAGTGGGAAAAATGAAGGGCTCATCACTAGACAGAGATTTGTGAATGGAGGTAAAACTGTGGATCTGATAGGTCATTTACACGGTGATGGTTTCAACCAAAATGGACTTCTTCTCAATATGGTGAACGTGAGAATCAGGCTCGTGCGCTTAGAAGATGCTTTCTGCCTGATGGATGCATCAGATACCAAGTACACCGTAAACATCACCGATGCGCCACACCAAAATCAACCCTGGCAAGCTGATCGCTCATGCGAAAACCTTGGCTACTACAAGGGCTCAATATCCGATCACCCGCGTGAAAGTCAAATCTTTCACCCTGCACAGTGGTATACTTGGCGATTGCATAAAGAATGTCATCTTGGGGAATCTACCAGAACGCATTATCTTAGGATTTGTCGATACTAAAGCCTTCAATGGTGACCGCAAGAGAAATCTATTCAATTTCCAAAATTATTCAGTCAACTATCTCTCCCTAAACGTCGATGGAAAACAGATACCCAGCAAGGCGTTACAACCAAGCTTCAAAAGTGCATCCCCGCACTAGATTGAGGCGTACCACACCCTATTCTTCGGTACCGGAATCCATGTCTCGGACGAGGATATGGGCATAGACAGAACGGATTATCCAAACGGCTACTGTTTGTTTGCATTCGATCTAACACCCAACATGTCCGCTCATTGTGGCACCCACTGGTCATTAGTTCGTCACGGTAATGTTAGAATCGAAGTCCGATTCAACAAAGCCCTCACAGAGACCATCAATTGTATCGTATACGCCGAGTTTGAGAATATCCTGGAAATAGACTCGACTCGTCAAGTTATTATGGACTACGGTTCATAGATCGTCAACTCCTGCGCACCCCTCGAACACGCCCCATACCACTGAAGGGGGATTGAAACATACACCTTTTCGACAACGGCCAGTCATCTCTAGGAAGCCTTTGAACGCGAGTGACTCCACCACTTGTCCAGAGCTACCATGGAGTGCAAGGATTTCATCATCGACATCCAAGCTTTCCACGATGAGAATGGTGCTTTCCTACCTAAAGAAATCGCTATCTTGGCTCTGGATGGCAATTTATCATCGCATTGGATTGTAAAACCTCCGCATCAATTCAACGAATTTTGCGGCAACATTATTTCGACAAATTCATTCCTCACAGTGACAAATCACGGGCTGGAGTGGTGGTGGGGCGAATCATTGCTAGAAGATGTTTACAAAAGTCTCCGCATTACTTGTAGTGGCGCCAAAAATGTCTACGTACGTGGCTACCAAAAAGCTCGACTACTCGAAGGTGTTTTAGGCAGACAGATCAACAACTTGGAAGACTACAGTTGTCCATCTTTCAAAACTCTCACACTAACAGATGGACATTATTGTTCCTCCCACGGCATGAGACTAGGATTTGCCTGTGCTCTTCTCTATGCACACAAATTACGCTCGTGGCTGCAGACACAAATACGAAAAACAACCATCCATGGCCCCCAGAAAAAAGCCAAGAACCTCAAAACGGCCAACATACCCGAAAAAAGAGAAGAAGACGACGAGTCTCTATAATTCGAATCGTGGGATGAATCCAATCCAAATATGACGAGCACTCCAACGCGTCCAGGCGTCAATCGTTGGAGTGTATCCCGTAGACCAAATACCTCGTTTGTAGACCCGACCAGCTTGCATCGTGGCGAACGTACAAGACCATAATCTTCCTGGTACGCATATCTTTCCTCTCTGATTGTATTCATATAAATGAAGAAACACTCATCTTTTGTTCTCATTTTAGGTTCACACTAGCAAACTATATGGGTAGATGAAAATGGACACGGCGTCTTCTTCGATAGCTACGGCGAGCCACTCTCGGTCAGTCATCATATTGATCGTCTCAAGAAGAACTCCATTTCCACTTTCTTCACATGGAACCAACGACAACTACAGTCAATCCAGTCCAGCGTTTGTGGGAGCTACTGCGATATATTTTTCCACTATATGTCTCGTCACAATTCTCTTGACGGTTTCTTATCTCTGTTTTCCTCAGATGTTGGAAACAATGACAAACTTTGTATGACCATCTTCAAGAGAATCATGAAGAAAAAATCTAAAAACAAGACTCCACACGAGTCTTGCTCACATTGTATTGAATCTTGCACATCGAGATTATGTAATTAATACTAAGAATCATCAGCGTAAGGGATCGACCGAATTTGACGCATACTACTACACTCTCCATGGTTAGGATAATACACAGTGAACTCTTCTCCTATAATTATGAAAACCATAATCATAGAAGTAAGATTACGTATTAAATCATTCACCAATATAACCATTTATGTAAAAGTGTGTCTTCAGTCCATATAAATAAATTCTGGGTTTTTTTGAAAATCTGATGTTATTATCCCACCCCTATTCAATTAAAATATATAACGCAGCCTTTCATCTTTTGGCCATTTCATATAAAAGAATACGGACGAAATATATAGAAAGGACCACGGACGAAAGTCTGCTATATCATCGATCAATGATTCAAATATGGGTCACCCTTCAAAGCGCCCTTACAGCAAGGCCAACATGCTACCAGTTCCCCTTCGTGCCACACGGCACCCCTCTATAGCCTACCCCCACCCCTATCTGGACTAGACATACCGCCAGACGGGCTCCCCTAATACACTACATGGCTACCCCCCACCATGCCTCCCCTGTCTGGATTTAGCATACCTATACTACTTAGGTTCGTCGAAATCACCCATAAAGTTGACCCTATCAAATTTTCGCTATCATCCTCAGCGTTTCCGGACTGGACGAAGTGTCATCGTTTGCTAAAGGTGATCCTACTACCTTGTTATACTCATTGTTTCTTGTCGAAGGGGTCGGTCATTGGTTGTCATGTATTGATCAATCCCCGTTAGATGCATTTTGGGAATATGGACATTCTACCAAGTAAGTGGTTCACTCTCCAACGATCATCTCTATCAAGGGTGAGAATCGGAACATCACTCAAATGCTTCAGGATTCTGTCTATCGGAAGAATTTCGCGATCAAAGTTTCATTCCAACGAATTTTCACAGGGACGATGGAGGGAGCGCATATGATCTCGACCCGAGACTCATGTGGCCTTGTCCCAGCTTGTCACATGTTTGCCGCCTTGACACATTTCAACCTCCTACGCTCGATCTCGCTCGGCAAGATCCGAGACCCTGAGTTTCAGATGGAGCCCCTTCGATTCAAAATCGGTCTGGAGAGCATCCCCCCCGTTTGAGCGAATCATTTCCCGGGTTCTAACACATTGACGACTTCCCCCAAATCTCCATTCAGACAATGCATCTCCTCATTCATTCGGTTTTGTAATCGTGAAGGGCTCTCCAATCATGGCAGAACAGAAAGTCACTGAATCGATATGAACTGATATTGCGGGACTTCCCATTGATAGAGTAACAGTAACTCCCTGGTGAATCGAGAGGAGAGGTAATGATAGTGACATTCGATCTCGAGAGTAATTTGCTTGAGAAATCGATAAAGGTTCTCATTTTTTTATGGCATCTGCTCAATCGATTTTGAGGATACATCAGGATTGCGATGAGTAGACGCGTTATGCTACAAGATTGAGTCCAGATCTTCTGTCAGTGCGGGATGTCTCTCGATGTTGCGAGAAGTAGTATCGGATAAATCTGCTTTCTGATACCAGCCACTGATAGAAACCAATAGTCCCATGACTATGATCCATGTTATCCGGTGTAGAGAGTCGAAAAGTCCATTATCTCCCTCCCTGGCGATCTTTGGATAATATCAATGATAGAAAACAGCAATCTTGAGGAATTATACACCGGAAGTATGGTGCTTCTGTTCACTCGATTCTCGAGGGAAATTGCATAGTTGTCGTCTGTCTGCGTTGACCGGGAGTATCCTTATACGATTTATATGATCCCTTCCATGTCCTTCACCACTGATGATCGGACGCACAGTCAAGTAAAGAGGTCCCCAAATCATTCTTTAACAAATGAATCTCCGATGGATCAGCATAGGAGCAACCGGAAGAGGTTAAGTTGGGAAGAAACAGCCTCCTTCGTCTGTTTCCTTGCTGGGTTGGAATTTTCCGTAGATATGAAATGGTTAAGAAACTCTCCACTCTCTTGTGCTGTGCAACTCGACTCAGAAGTGGGACTAATCGAAGAAACGATACATATTCATCGAACCGTTCTTCCAGATTCGCATCAGCCCCACATCAACGAAAATATTGTGAAGAGGAAGTTTGGATTGAATCAGGGAAGTTCTTTCCGAACTTCACCCTATCATACTTGCGAAGATGAATCAATGAGAACTACTAAATCGGAGGAGATATATCAGGAATCTCTTTACGTTCTTTTAGATTCCGAAGAAGATTCACGACAAGGTGAGATTATATCAGAAGGAGAGCATTTCATCTTAAACTGTGTAGATTGGTTGAATGAGAGTAGTGGGGACAAGTCTATCACCCGATCTGTTGACCTCTCTTTCCAGTTAACCAAGTGCTCATTCCGATACCTGCATGCCAGACTCTGCGCCTCTTTTCCTTGCTGGGAAGGATGGAATCGGATTGGGAAAATCGCCAATCCGTCTCTATTCCATATGGGGAACACGTTCCACGAGATCCGACTGAATCGAGTTCAGCTAATCCCGGTCAATGCTTGAAGAACGGTATTCCGCTCTCATCTATTCCAATCCTGTGAACTAGAATTAGTCGTTGTGACTCGATCCCTTTCAATGCCAGTATATTGTATAAGGATCTCGATGAGTTTACCCGTTTCAACCCGGAACAAATTCAGATCAATCCAATTATATTTGTCTCAATCCTGAAAAATAGAACTGCCCCTACGCGATTCAATCCAGTCCAATGCCAATATATTGGATTGTAGTCTCGACGCGCCAATCCTTTCTAATCTGAATCTATCCAAATCAATCCGGATCCATCCAATTCTGACCATCTCAATCCTGTAAATTATAACTGCTCCGATGCCAGCCAATCCAATTCGATGCGAGTGTGTTGGATAGGAATTTCGATGAACCAATCCATTCCGATTCTATCGAAACCGAACCGGACAAATCCGGTCCTATCCGTCCCAATCCTGAGGAATGGAACTGCTTATATACGACTCGATCCAATTCCATGGCAGTGTATTGGATTGAATTCTCGATGCGCCGATCCGTTTCAATCCGAATCTATCCGAACAATTCTGAATCAATCCAATTCGATCCGTCTCAATCCTGTAGATCAGAACCACTTCGATGCAATCCAATCCATCCCGATGCCAGTATATTGGATTGGAATCTCGATGCAACAATCCGTTTCAATCCGATTCGATCCAAATCAACACGGTCCCATCCATTTCAACCACGAGGAATGGACCCGCTCCCATACGATTCAATCCAATCTAATGCCAATATATTGGATTGGAATTTCGACGCGCACATCCGTTTCAATCCGATTCTATCCAAACCAATCTAGATCAATCCGGTTCTATCCGATCCCACCTCGAAGATTGGAATTGTTCCCATACGATTCAATTCAATCCAATGCCAATATATAGAATTGGGATCCGATGCGCCAATTTATTTCAATCCGGATCCATCCCGACCAATCCGAAACGATCCAATTCTATTCGTCTCAATCCCCTTAATCTGATACAGATTAACTTTCGAATCTCATGTGACCATTGGATTCAAGGCGTATTTCACCGGATAGGATATTGGGAACTACCCTATTGAAATGATATTGATCCAGATTAGCGACCAAAGGCGCAATGATGATTCCGAAGATTTGCTCGGATAGGAAAGCTGTGAGTGAATTTAATGACGGATTCAGATCGAATGGAGCCGGATTGAATCGCTGTGGGCAACGGATTGATATGGTATCGGTCCGGATTGACCAGCTCTACCCAATATTAATCTCTCAATCCTCTACATTGCCGTGGACAGGAATCCTCAGAGTTTATCGGACCATCGGATTCAAAGCGGAATGACAAGAATTGAATCGTAGAAGTTATCGGATGGGCGATATCGATCTGGACTGATAAGCAAAGGCACAACGATGATTCCCAAGATCAGGGGGGATAGGGATTATGTTCGTGGATTCGATTGATTGATTGATTGATACCTTTTATTTGCACAATAGCAAAACATAATATTGACATAAGTGTAAAAATACAAAAAGAAGTACCCCTATAGGAGGAACTATAGGGGTAGAAAATTAATACTCATGAACAATAAAGAATAATACCACAATGAGTTCAAAGAATTTGGTCAAGGTTTCCTTGAGAGTAATAAAATATTAATGATATACATTCCGAATATCACAGCATCTTGGTCAGTCGAAGACGACGGGTCAGTTTATGAAAGCTTTTGCTGGAGACTCATTGGGCATGGGGCGGAATTATTGGTCTCTCCTCGCAGTCGAGCTCGAAGATATGATTGCGAAGAGCGCGTTTGAAAGATGATAGAGATGGAGCGTGGCGTAAGAAGGAGGGAAGAGAGTTCCAGAGTCTAGCGCACTTGTATTGAAACGAATGCTCAGATGACTTCAGTTCAACTCTGGGGATCTTCAGCTCTCTCACTTCACCCCTACTTGTTGGCCTGGCCTGGGACTTGGTGAAAAATGCAGCTAAATATTTGGGCTCATCCATTCGCATAATTCTATACATCAGAATAGCTGCAAAGTACATTCGACGAGAGTCCATTCGTAGCCAGCCCAGGCGTTTCCTGTAGGGGGTAATGTGCTCTCTCCTTTTTACTCTATAGATGTACCTCACACATGAATTGCTCAGACGTTGCAGTCGCGTAAGTTCTTTGTCTGGTGCATCAAGACATACTACTAAGCAATAGTCCAGATGTGGTTGGACTAGGGTCTCGACTAGTCTTCGGCGAAGAGCCTCAGTGATACACGCCCTAATAAACCGCAGACCATACAGGGCTCTATTGACCTTTTTGGTCACTTGATCGATCTGCGGTTTCCACTTGAGTTTACTATCCAGTGTGACACCGAGACTCACAACTGTGTCACTGAAGGGCACGGCCACCCCACCCGGCATCCCAACGCCGGCTAGACCCATACTCCTAAGGACTTTAACATTATCTGCCGAGCCAAAATAGATGGCTTTGGTCTTGCCAGCGTTCAGACGCAGGCCAGAGCGCTCGGCCCATGCAGCGACAAGTCGAGCTGCCTGTTCTAGTCGAGTAATTCCCTCCATCAGTTTACTCTTCTCTATATGAAGGTAAATTTGTAGGTCATCCGCATAGAATATGTGCTTGATTGCCTGTCCGTGAAGTATGTCAGATAGGTCGTTAACGTACAGACTGAAAAGTAGAGGTCCAAGAACGGAACCCTGGGGAACTCCTGAATTGGTGGTTAACCATTCAGAATCACCGCTGTTTAGTGATGTTACTATCTGAGAGCGCCCTTGCAGATAGGATCTTACCCACACGAGTGCCATCCTTGAGAAGCCCAGTACGCGGAGTTTCGTCAGTAGTTTGGATGGAGAAATTGTGTCAAATGCCTTGCTGAAATCAAATAAGAGAAGAAGCGTGATCTTCTGCTTATCCCTCGCCATCCGTACGTCATCTGTCAGTTTGAGCAGAGCCGTCTGTGTACTGTTGTGTTGCTTGAATCCGGTCTGGAGAGGATCTAGTAACTTTTTCCTGTGCAAATATTCTACGATTTGGTCATTGCCAATTTTTTCCAGAACCTTGGAGAGAAAGCAAAGCAACGCAATTGGGCGGAAATCCAAGACAGATGATGGTGCGGCAGTCTTTTTAAGCGCAATCAATTGAGCTCTCTTCCAAGCCTCCGGAAAAATACCCTAAGCAAAGAAGGAGTTGAAAATCGTTACAATAAGATCACCTATGGCCGGGAGAGCCTTCGCGATCACCTCTTGGGGGATTCCATCCACTCCTCGAGCTTGTGAAGAGAAGTGTTTCACTGAGAGAACAACATCAGCGAAATCCACTGGTTTAAATGAAAAGCCATCTTCGGCAGCTGAAGAAATGATATTTGATGTGTCCTCATCGGTCTCTTGTTGTGAGATGGAGACCCCCGCGAAGTGAGCGTTCAACTCGCCAGGTGTAAAACCGTGCAGTTCCTCCTCCTTGCTCTTTGGCAAGAGTCCGAGGTTGCGCATTTCTTTCCAAATGTTCTTCTTCTTATCAAAAGCGTTTGCCAGCTGGTCGTGTAGGGAAGAATCACGCTCTTGTTCCAACCTCATCTCAACCTCATTGCGGAGCTGAAGAAACTCGCCAAGAAGCCTCGTCGGACATCCGGCACGTTTATAGCGTCTTTCTGCCGCACGACTCTTGTTGACGAGCATCTGCAACTCAGGACCAATCCACGGAGCACGATTTTTATGTGGGCACACGGATTTAAGTGGCGCCAGCTGATCGATCACAGCATTGAGGTTATCATTCAAACATTTCACGGCCGCCTCCAGATCGGAATCTGCTTGGTCTATGCCTGTCCAGTCGCACTGTTGTAGCAAGTCATTGAGTTGCTCCGGACTGATCTCACTGTAGTCTCTGTAAGAGAACGAATTCTTCGTTGGCTCAGGAACAAAGATTTCCAGAGTGACATCAATAACTGCGTGTCCCCCAAAGCTTGGAAGATGAGTATTGTGATGGTTCACAACGGTGTCGTTTTCATCTACCATCATCAAGTCAATCCATGTGTGAGAGGTGTTAGTGTGGTGTGTTGGACCGTGCTGGATTAATTGTGAAGACAGTTCGTCTGTTAGACGCCGAATGGTCATTGCGTCAGCCGAGGACGATAGCAAGTTAGCATTCAGGTCACCCATGATAACTTTGTGACTAAAATCACTCGACAGGTCCCTTAAGACGTTGAAAAACTCTGTGTCTTTTTGCATTTTGACATGTGGGGGTCTATATATCACCCCAACAAGGATGGCAGCAGAGTTGCTTTTTTGTACACTGCAGAAAGTAAATTCGGGAACTCCCGGTTTGCTCTCACACGTTGTGTCAGAGGACGCTAAGATTTTCACTTTATAACCGTTCCGTACGTATGAAGCAACCCCACCGCCTATCCTGTTCCTATCATTGCGGATCACAGAGTATCCCTTGACCTGAATGAGGCTATCATCAACCCTAGAGTCCAGCTTCGACTCAGCAACACCAAAGAAATGGAACGTGGCATCTTGAGATATGTGAAACCGAAGCTTCTCAATATTATCAGTGAGCGAGTGAATGTCGAGGAACCCCGCCTTCAAAAAATTACCAAGCTTTTGAGGTTCTCCAGCAAGTGACGAAAGTCATTTGGGCAATGTTGATGTTGATGTTGATGGAATGATTGGCGTGGACAATGGTGGTGAAGTTGGTGACGGTTCTGACGGTGAATCAGATGAAATAGAGGATCGTGATGCTGGCGAGGCTGAGCTGTCTGTATCAGATGATTCTAGTCGCACAGCCTTTTTCTCACCCCGCTTTCGCGATGTGGATGCACATGCAGTCTGAATGAGATGTAGGCCAGTGATGGATGAAAATGTATGTGCCTCCCTGCGTCCACTCTGCTTCGCCCAAAACCTGCCGCCAGCGTGCCAAACGTATTTAAAACCAAGCCCATGAGCTACGGACTTCAGACTCTTAAACAATTGAAAATCCTTATGAGGGAGCATCTCATTTACAAAAATTTTACGATTTGACAGACACGGGGCCAAGAGAGGGTTGAGCAAAGCCTCATTGATGTTGTTCGAGGTGAAATAAATATCAGCAGGGAGGCGTTTTGCATGCATGATCTCGCGAACCATGGTGGTAGAAGTAAGGCGAACGACAATGGATGGTGGAATATCCGAGCTCGACTGTTCAGCTTGATCTCTGTTGTTTGCTGATATAGTTTTCCTAGCTGACTGGTACCGACGTGATTTTAATAGTCGAATTTTGATAATGTCCGTCTTTTGCAAGGATGGAACGAGAATATTGAGCACAGAGTGAGCAAGATCTCTCACAATGTCCTCAGATGGGTCACACCCGCTCTTTAGTAACCCGTTCAATACGATTTCCCGATATTCCGATGCATCAGCATGCAAACCCGCCCCGGTATTCACAGTATTTGAAGTGAAGGAAGTCAGCTCTACATTTGGATCCTGCTTGTCTGATGCTAGGGAGCCTCCAGCATCACAATTCTTACCTACATTGGAATTGATACCAGCTACATTAGGACATGCACAAATATTAGAACTAGAAAGTTGCTCTTTCAGAGCTTTGTTCTCCCGCAAGAGTAATTGTTGCTCATTTTGTAGATCCTCGAGTCGAGAATTCTGCTCCTCGAGGATTCTACAAAGAGCGGATACCTGATTGACGAGTTCTTCATATTTTGCGCCAGCGTGTTCTGCATTTGTTTGATTTGAGAAAATATTCTGAGTCCCATTACCAGTAGATTTCGAAGTTCCAATTGCATCATGCAGATGATGAAGCATTGCATGATTCGATAACAGATTCAAAGCAGATAGAGCCGGATTGAATTGCTGAGACCTGCGTATTCGAATCCCATCGATCCGGATTGGCTTGCTACGGTTCAATATCGTTCTTTCATATTGCTGAGGATAGAGTTCTGCATAGTCCATTTCAATGTCAGACTCAGCGCGTATTGAATCAAATAGAATATCAGGAACTACTGGATAACAGTGATAATCATCCGAATTAACACGCGAAGGCACAAAGATAGTCCTCAAGATCGGGAAGGATAGACATACTGTTTGTGGATTCGATGACGGATTCAGAGCGGATAAATCAGGATTAAATCGCTGATCCCTGTGGCTTCGAATTGCATTGGTCCGGATTGGCTCGTTATGGTTAAATATCGCTCTCCTATTTTGCCGCGAATAGAGATCTTGATGATCTGTTCGACCGTCAGATTCAAAGCGAATTGAACCGGATAGAATCGCGTAGGCTACCGGATTGGAGTGATATTGATCCGGATTGACACGCGAAGGCACAACGACGATTCTCGAGATTCGGGCGGATCGACATCTTGTTCGTGGATTCAATGACTGATATGGTGCGGATAGAGATGGATTGAATCGCTGAGACCTGCGAATTTGAATTGTATCGATCCAGATTGGCTTGCATCGCTTCGATATCGTTCCACCATATCACTGCCGATAGAGTTCTGGTTGGTCTTTCCTATTGTCATATTCAGAGCGGATTGAATCGGATAGAATATCAAGAGCTACCGGCTTGGAGTGATATTTATCTGAATTGACACGTGACGACACAACGATGGTTCTTGTGATTGGGACGGATAGACATACTGTTTGTGGATTCAATGACGGATTCGGAGCGGAAAGATCCGGATTGAATCGCTGATCCGTGCGGATCCAAATTGTATGCATCCGGATCGGCTTGCTACGGTTCAACATTGTTTTCCCATATTGCCGCGGATGGAGTTCTCGATGGTTTTCTTTGACTGTCAGATTCAAAGCGGATTGAACTTGTGAGGTACCAAAGGGCTCTGGATCTCGGAAAAGAGCCGGATGCTTGGTAACAGTTGATATCAGGGATACCCGAACAGAGGTGTATGATTTTTCGTGGATTGGCCGTGTATTGATAAACATATGGAGGAATCTCAGAGCGGACTATCCCACCCTTTGCTCATCCATATCCGGGGACTGAAGCCCTTCAACGAGGCGGCAAAGGCTCAAGGTTGTTCTCAACTCTCTAAGGTAAACTATTTAGGTACTGAGTACAGATTGATTTAACCTTGGAAAGTTGTTTAATATTTCCCAAGTTCCTCCTGCAGGTGAACGCTGAGTGGACTGAAGCACTCATGCATATCGACTTGCAAGAGAGAGATACGTCTTTCATAAGTGAACGCCGGGTGGACTTAGGCACGCATGCATATCAATTCATGAAAGATACAATTTTGGCTCACACGAATTTCTGAAAGTGTAGAGAGGACTGAGGCCCCTACACAAACATGGATTCTTGTGGTGCGTAATAGACGAATACTAGAGAAGTGCGGAGACTCAGGCCCGACCTGCCATCATAGCATCATCCCGCACCTGCATCGAGGCATATCACAGCCCCACAAAAAAAGTTCTGACCTAACTCCCAAACCATGCCACCTTCATGTTTTTAGGGCCGCTGAACCCGAATCCGAGGTCAGGGACTCTCGGGAACGCATGATTGCCAAGACAATCGCAACTGTTTCTGTCTCATATGTTCTGAATTTGAGGTGGAAAATCTGCGAGTACCTATCGACAAAAACATCTGCGAACTGTACGAAGAGATTTTTGAGTCAGAAATTGATCAGAGTAACCCATGGGTGCCATGCGTGATTTGCAACGCTTGCGAATCCATGCTGTTTCGATGCATGGAAGAACGAGAAAAATCAAAAGCTCAGGATGTGATATGAGCCTAAAGCTACATTTCTTGGACGACCATCTGGATGAATTCCCAGAGAACCTGGGAGACTTTAATGAAGAGCAAGGCGAACGTTTCCATCAAGATATTGAAGTAATGGAAACTTGCTATCAAGGGAGATGGGATGTAAACATGATGGCCGATTTCTGCTGGATGCTAAAGCGAGACACAACACCAGGGGAAAGAAAACGTTATACTCTACATAGGTTTGCTCGCAATACTCGAAAGATTGACGTAAAACTGGACTCACATTGCAGTGAGTTTCCACGTTTTTATATAAAAATAATTATGTGACCATGTTGTAAATTTCTAGACTGAAGAGGTTCACAAAATATGTGGACGAAACGTAGCAATACATGTGTAATTGCAATTATTTTGTGTATATTCATTTGCACAAACACTAGTCCTCCACGATCGATTCCAAGATCATCTATATCTCTACATAGGTCATTCGAAGGAAAGAAGACTCGCTATAGCTCCAAGAAAGAGTAGAGCTCTGCTCCAATGACTGTTGCTCGGCACGCTCTGGCTCCTCTCGCAAAACTCGCAAGGAGATCCAAGGCACCCCGGTGTCTAGGTTCTGGATCTTGACAAACCTCCGATCGTCATCAACCTCTGATCATCAGCGCCAAGCATCCTTGAGAAATCATGATTTTTTGAGGTTGTGTCAAAGCCTCAAGTGCTGAGACTATATGAACCCCGGATTCGGATTCAGCGACCCCAAAAACTCAGAGTAAGTGCAAAACGAAAAATGGTTTGATCACCAGCTCCGAGCATTCTCGAAAAACTACGAATTTTGCAGATTATGTCAGAACTTTGCTATGCTGGGACCAAATCGACCTCGGATTTGGATTCAACGACCCCAAAAACATGGAGTAAGTGCAAAAAAAGTGTGGTTTGATCACCAGCTCAAAGCATTTTCGAAGAATCACGAATTTTTGAGGTTATGTCAGAACTTTGCTATGCTGGGATCAAATCGACCTCGGATTTGGATTCAGCGACCCCAAAACACGGAGTCAGTGCAAAACAAAGAATGGTTTGATCACCAGCACCAAGCATTCTCGAAGAATAACGGATTCTTGAGGTTATGTCAGAACTTTGCTATGCTTGGACCAAATCGACCTCGGATTTGGATTGAGCGAGCCCAAAAACATGGAGTGAGTGCAAAACAAAGTATGGCTTGATCACCAGCTCCAAGCATTCTCGAAGAATCACGAATTTTTGAGGTTATGTCAGAACTTTGCCATGCTGGGACCAAATCGACCTCGGATTTGGATCCAGCGACCCCAAAAACCTATAGTTACTCCGCAAAACTGTATTTAGTATGATTCAGTTATGATCTCCGATCGATTTTGTAAAATTGTGATTTTTTGAGGCTATGTCAAAATCTCGACGTGCTGAGACCAAACTGACCCTAGATTCGGGTTCAGCGACCCCAAAAACATGAAAGTAGCATGGTTTGGGAGTTGGGTCAGAACTTTTTTTTCTTGTGGGGCAAATTATCAAAACTACAAGATATTCCAAATGAAATATTCACATTCATTTTGACTTCAATATACAAGCGTATGGAGAGCCAGAGTACCAAGCATCGATACAGACCTTAAAATTTAAATGAGAGCAAGCCTGCCACAATGGGCTGATAAGCTTGTATCCATAGTCAGTACTCTGGTTGTACAGTATATCTTTATCGTACATCAGATGATGATTTAGATGATAGAACCATGGAAACACGATGATTATCCGTAGAAATCGATATTTTATAATGACCCCGGTAGATTTATCTATTGTCTCCAAGTAAGTTGCATCAGAATATATTCCATACGATAGGGAATTCGAAATTAGCTGCTCCGATCATTCAGTAATGAATATAAGATAACTCTCTAGAACATTCGAGAAACACGTTGTTTCCTATCTTTTTGAGATTACTATCCAATCAAAATATATATTATGATTCTCCCTCCATGATTGAGCTCTTATACGTTCCTTAGATCCTGTAAAGAACTTATTCTACTCAAACAGCTATTTTGCAATTCATTATTCAGATATTCACAACAATACTGAATTCTCAGAGAATGAGCACTTTTATAACGAATAAATGATGGAAAATCCTCTCAAACTCAGTCTTATGTTTTCATAAAATATGATTCATTGGAAAAATCTCAAACTGAATAATCTCATGAGCAAGTCAAGTTTGCAAAACGAAATAAGATGCTGAAATCAATTTTTCATGCAACAAAAAGATATACACTAGATAGCCCTCAAAATGAACTGATTGATGAGAAAAAGAAGTTTTCAATTTTATGATGATTCATATAAGAAATCTCTCCTGGGAAACTATAAGATCTTCGGTATTTCAATGTGATAGTGAGAATATGTATTCCCATACGAATACGTGTGTTTTACACATCGAGCAGCACGCCCTCAGCCAGAGAGGGGAGAAGTTTCTTGCCATACCAGCTCGAGGAACGCGCGAAAATTCCATTACTATAAAAAGGCTATATAGACATGGTTTCTTCCCAAATATCCAAAATGGAAAGATAGAATTTTGGGTACTGGTACCCACAAACTGGACAGAATACCAAGAGCTACCGGATGGGCGTGATATTGATCTGGATTAACAAGCGAAAGCTCGACGATGATCCTCCTGACGGGCCCGGATAAGAATACTGATAGTTCATCCGAGAGTGAATCGATTCCGAGCGGATGGAATTGGATAGAATGTTTTTCAGGCTCGGAAAAAATCGCATTGATTTCGATAGCCTAGCTCCTTCCCGATGTTCTTCCTCCGGATAGCCACGGATAGAATAGTTCAGAATCGGTCATTTGATGATTGTTATTCAGTTCGAACTGGACTGTATTGGATGCTCGGTCTCTTCAGATAGGGACTGTATTGAAACGGATTTGAGAGTTCGATGTGAATCTCTATTTGACCGATTGGTAAGGATTGGGTTCCTCCTTCACAATGCGCGATTCAATCAGAAGAACCTGAATCGCTTTGTCTATCATGGGGTCAGACTCTCACGAGGCAGAATTTCGACCGGACTGAACCGGATCCACTCTCGTCCATATTTCTGTCATTCAAACCAATTCGTTGAACATTATCCGCAAAACTACTTCGATCTGGATTAGACAGGTCATCCTCCAGTGCGGAGATACAGGATGTGTTCCGATCGGAATTGAGATGGATAGAAATCAATAGAATTTCAATACTACTTGGCGGATGGACCGGGCTGGATGGCATTGGATCGGACTCATCCGTATTAAGTTTAAATCCATTCCTATCCATCTCTTCCAGCAGGGTTTGACCGTCAGATTTGAAGCAGATCGGAGCGGATGGGATTGCGGAAGTTGCCGTATTGAACTGGTACTGATCCGGATTGACAAGCGGTGGAACAACAAACTCGACCGGGACAAGAGAGCTGACAAATCACTGGTCTCATCTCCGAATGATTCTCTACAACTTGAAGGAGACGAAATTTTGATTAGGTGAACCGTACAAGAGAAAGCGTGTCGGGAAAAAACAACACACATACACACATATACACACACACAAAGGTACGGAAAGATGACTCCTTCAAAAATCTTGAAGGCCTCTGGGAAGAAAAGTGTTACCTACAATCGATAAATTTTGGCGAGAGGAACAAATTGGTTAAGGCATTTTTTCGATAAGAGGGATTTTGTTCAAGAAAATATTGGATTGAATGGGAAAATTGATCGAAAATTTGCTGAACCGAAAACAAAGCTTTCTCTTCAGAGGAAGCAAAAGAGGTATAATGATATTGCTAAGGAATTGATTGTTTTTGAAAGAGTTCAAAAACGATTAGATTTGAGTTCTTGTGGTTTTTTTGCGACTGCAAATGCAATTACTTCATGTATGAAGAAAGATCCAGCCTGTATGGTATATAACGCGGATATTGATGTGATGAGAAAACATTTATGGGAGATGACGAGAACTGGTATAGTTGAAGAGTATCCAAAATATGTAGATTATAATTGAAAAATATGATTGATGATATCTATGATTTAGATGAGGATGTATGTAATTGTGAAGGAAATTTGTGAAATATATGATGGAAGAGTTAGCAATAAGTATGACCATCTAATGATATGAAATAATTGATGATAAAATTTTATTGAGTAATAGATGTCCCTTCAGATGCTTCTAGATATTGAGACCAATTCCATGTAAGATCAGACAGTCGAAAATTGCTCGAGTCTCAAATCTCTTCCAGGATGGAATATATGTTTCTTAGGGCAGATTAACGAGACACGTATTTTTGCGTCCTGCCCTATCATGCTCTGACTCGAAATTATCGGAATTTTTTCATTCAAGAGGCATTTCGTGAAATTAGAAACTTTTGATCGATATAGATGCAATTTTCCGTGTGTAATGGCCTTCGTGGAGATAAGACTTGTTCAGGGGGGTCAAGTAAGTTATATTGTATCAGAAAATCTGGGTACAGAAACAGAATTAGTGAGCGGCATCTACAAAAATTTATTTTGATCGGAATTGAGGAGAGTGTATTAACTCAAGATAATCATCCTCAATTCTGATGGAAAATTCTCTGTGAACTCGTTGAAACATGAGGAACAAAATGTACTTGGTCTGGTTCGCACGACGTGGCACAGAGTGGCGCTCAAGACCATTTTCTGGATTTAATCGTTAAAATTTTATTTTCGCAATTTTCTGATGTTTGGGTGCTTACAAAATTGCGAAAAATAACTTTCGCGCCTCGCACATGAGGTTCCCCGCTTCCGAGCGATCATTTCAACCCTCGCCTCCGGCTCGGGCCGAAATCCGATCGCTCAGAAGCGAGCTACAACCTCATGAACCCGGTGCGAAATGTACTATTTCGAAATCATGTGCGTGAAGTTAGTGCGTAAGGAACATTTTTCCGTGCGTAAAGAAATTTTCGCGCACGGAATGCGTAAAGACCTGTGCGTAAAGTCACCAACAGTGCGTAAGGTATGTCTTTACACACCGCTACGTATCTTGACGCACTGCCGTATTTTCTTTCTAGCCTGATATTCTACAACATCTCTTGAAGTTTCTGCGTTGTTTAGCAAAATGATCTCTGTCTTAATTCTGTAGAATCGGAGTGCTCCAATCGTTTATTTGAATCTGCCCAAAGCAAGTGTTAATGATTTCTTTCACTCGATAGAATGAATACTTATGAGCTTTCTGAATTGTTATTCTCAATCTTGCTCTCTTGATAAGTCCATACGATTGAAATATCTTGGTCGGCCATCGAATTGAACATGGAAATAGTTCACTTCGGTGGATTATGAATTTAATTGAGTTCAATACAATATATACGACTGAGAGCTTTTTGTAGTGCTTCCACCGTGGTTTCGGTGGTTTGAAATCTACCTTGGACCGTACGTCCAGAGGAAATGTAAATTCACTCTTCGGATACTTCGCCTCAATAAAGACTGTCGGTGATGTATTCATATTTGTTTATAAGAAAGAATCCATAGGTTCTCTTCTTTCGAAATCGCTTTCTATCCCGTGTATTCAGAACATTATTAATATCATTATAATCGTCCAAGTTCTTCTATTGAACCATAGAAATAGCATATTATTCCATCAACCCGTTGATTTATTTTTGCCCGTCCTTGACGATATTAATAAAACTCTATAATAATTTTTCTCGAAATTCAGAATTGATAATATCTTATGAACTTACATACTTCGGATCTTGTCCACTATTAGTACTTCTGAGAATTGAGATCGATATTTTCAAACTATGCGGTAACATATGATATATCAAACAAAAGATCTTTTTCTGATACATTTTCAGAATCTTTTTTCAGTCGGGGGGCTCCGCCCCCCGAACCCCCCGGCGGGGGCTTCGCCCCCTGCACCCCTGGACCCCGCTCTACACCATCTTCCCCCACCTGCCCCGATCACGATTTGATTACTGGCGTATGGGGTGACTGACAGAATACTAACTTTCCGCACAAAATTTCGAAAAATATCGTACGCAACTCTGTCGAAAGGTTTCCGCACTCGGAAGAACTTTACACACGAGATGTGAATCTTTACGCACTGTTGAGATACTTTACGCTCTCACCAGAAGAATCTCACCAGTGCGTAAAGACTGACACTCGTGTGTAAAGATTTTCACTCGTGCGTAAATCCAACTTTTCGACATCGTTGCGTAATATACTATTTCATGATCGTTCGGAGAGATTGAGTTCGTAATGAGTCCGTGGAGTGCTCCGTCGATACTTGGATGCTTCTATCCACGCTAATGGCTGTTGAGAACTGATTTTCTCGTTTTTCATTGCATTGATTCCATCTGAAAGACAGGATATACTCTACGCCATACTTGTGGCGAATAATAACACAAGTCTGATATCATAGATGAGTCAAACTTATATTTGATAGCATCCAAGCATCATAGTATTACATACACAATCTCAAAGAACAAGTTCTAGCAATAAATTCCAGAAAATGATCTCTAGCGCCACTCTGCACCACGACGCGCAAACCGGATCAAGAACATTCTGTTCCTCATGTTTCAACGAGTTTACATAAGATTTGCCATCGAAATTGAGGATGATTATTTTGAGCTATTCAACTTCCCTCGATTTCGGCCGAAATCAATTTTTGTGGATCCCGCTCACTCATTGTGTTCCTGTACCAAGATTTTCTGGTGCAATATAACTTACCTGACTCCCCTGAACAACTCTTATCTCCACGAAGGCCATTACACACGAGGAATGGCATCTATATCGATCAAAAGTTGCTAATTTCACGAAACGCCCCTCGAATGGAAAAATTCCGATAACTTCGAGTCAGAACATGATAGGGCAGATCGCAAAATACGTGTCTCGTTAATTTGTCCTAAGAAACATATATTTCATCCTGGAAGAGATTTGAGACTTGAGCAATTTCCGACTGTCTGATCTTACATGGAATTGGTCTTTAGAGTGAAAATATACATTGAAAGAGTTGGAGGTTTCGATATTTTGTGTGAATGAAGGATATGTTTTTATTGCGAGTGACAATTCTTACTCGAGTCTCAAGTAATGAAAATTGATGTTCGTTATTAATTGCATATTTATGTCTATCACTTGAAGGTAGGGTCAGATTTCGGAATGAGAAAGCATTCTGCTAATTTCTTTTAGCAGCGTTTTTGACATTCAGGACAGTCGTTTCTAGTGTATCCAGGCCAAGAGCAGTTCCAGCAGAATCTGTTCTTTGGACCAGGACCTGGTTCTTTGTCCTTATTATGGTCGCTCTTAATGACCGAATTAGGTCTGGAAACCGTATTTGGTTCAGGCTTGTCGCTATCTGATTTATCCTGTTGCTGGCCATATGACTGGCCTGGTGTGGATTTATCCGCCCGTGCATTCGAAGTTTGTGGTTTAAATGATTTGAGTTTTTGATCGAACATTCCTGCCATAGCATCTGTCATTTGCGCAATTGTAATCGGAGCACTTGTGCTCGAGTTCACTTCAGGCGCTGACGGTGTAACAGGCACAGTCAATGATTTAAAATCTTTTTGAATGAATTTTCTTCCCAGTTTGGTTGTTCCAACCAGGGGTTCAACTGGAGTGGCAGATGAGGTTGTGATCTATTATCCCCCGATTCCTTTAATTCAGGTGGCTTGTATGCCAATTCAGGCGAAAGAGACTGATCTGGATTTGGTGGTGTTCGAAAGAATTTATTATTATCCCTAATATGCTCTGCTTCTCTAGTGACGTAAATAGGTCGTCCACCGATTTGACTTTCTCACGCGAAACCCGTTGTTGAATCGTCGGTTGTGAATTGCGATACAACAGTTCTAATTGTTGATTATCGCTCCACGGTGTATCAAATTTGTCAAGTGTTGTCAGTAGACAAACGATATAGTCTCTGGCACGCTCTTCTTTACCTTGCGTACGAGAGTCTGCTCCTCTGATGAGTCGCTGTTGGAAGTGTTTGTCATGACCAAAACATACTCGAGCATCTGTTTTAGATGCTGCCCAATTGGTTCATTTGGACCGTGATTGTCTAAACCAACGCAAAGCTGGACCGGCGGGTAATTTGGTCAGTGCGTTCATAAGGTCTTCATCCGCAATATACGATAAGGTCTTGCATTCATCCACTCGCTGCAAAAATTCTTCGATGCTGCCATCTTTTTGATCTCCAGAAAAAGTCAATTCCCATTGACGTACTACTTTTCCAATGCCAACAGGTTGGCTCCGGGTTGAAGTATTTCTTCCGTAGGTGTCGTTGAGACCGTTGTACGCAGCTTGCGATGTGGGTACATTGGAGTGGTCTTGTTATTTTCCTTAGATTCTCTCGTCGGGTGTGCGGAGAGCCTCACGCGTCGCGGAGGGCTATCGTCGTGCCCGCGGACAGACTGGACTCCCGGGGGACCTCATGAGCTGGTGCACCGCGTTCTCGTGGACAAGACGTCTCCAAGTGACGTACGCGCGTTGTAAAATTGCCCGGAGCAGCACCCGCGCACGTAGAGAAATTCGGAGCAACGATTTAGTGGAGTTTTGACGTGTGCTTGCGGACAGGGGTCTTGGTAAGACGTACGCGCGATAGGAAATTCGTGTCGAGGACAGCCCTCCTGGAGGAGGCGCGCGTGTACGAGGACCTAGTGGACCTTAGACAGTTATAGCTGGACTAGGAGCCAGGTGTGTGATCGTGCCCCTGGTGCTCGAGCGCGTGGGACAGGAGAGCATGGGAGCACAAGCCATTTTGGGTGCTTGCCGTTGCGCGCGCGTTGCGAGAGCCGTTGAGCGGCCATTTTGGACGGTGAATTTTTGGAGCAGATAAATTGTGAGGAAAGTATCGGAGCAGGGAACGGACGAGCTACATTCTACGGAGTGCAGGTAGATTTTCGCGAGTGATTGGACAGAGTGTGGACTCTTTGTGTTTAGTGAACCTTTATTGTATTTCCCAGGTGAAATTGAGAGAAATTCCTGATATTCGACGTGATTAATTGATATTTTTCGGACAGATACTGGAGTTACCCGGACAAATAGCGGTTGTGATCAATAAGTGAAAATTCATGTATCGTCCGCGTAGAGGCAACGTAAAGAATAGAGGCCAAGTTATTCATTTACAAATCGGACTGATTATCTATAAGCGTGCGCCCTCCCTTCTCCCCTTCATTTTCAGGGTAGAATCACGGTAGGTGTTGCTGCGTAGCAGAGGAGCTGAATTCTTCGGAGTCATTTCGCCGTTAGCGCGCGTATCGCCTGCGATTTTAGGATAAGAGTCCCGTTGAATATGAATGAGTTGTGATGGTTAAAATGCCACGTCAAAAATGGCGACCGTGACAGGATTCTCTGGTTTCTGGAAAATTAAGATGAAATTGTTACGGACCAGACGCGAAGCGCTACGAATATTTCGGACCGATCAGAAATTTTTCTGATATATTGGACTTAGAAATCTCGCGATCTTAGACAGGTTTGTGTGCGTGCGAGGCTCTTTGCGTAGTAGCAGTAGTATAGTGCCCTCTCTCACACCCTGATCATATTGAATGTGAATATTATGTGAGCACAACGAGCACCACCACTAGCTCGGCGTTTCAAGTGATGAGAAGTATTCCACGCCCAATCTCGTCGCCAGCTGCAGGCCGCTTACGGTTTATAATGCCAGCTACAACGGCTTATC
This sequence comes from Eretmocerus hayati, assembly GCA_029851415.1. Lineage (NCBI taxonomy): Eukaryota > Metazoa > Arthropoda > Insecta > Hymenoptera > Aphelinidae > Eretmocerus > Eretmocerus hayati. The sequence goes on from CM056744.1 coordinate 51,172,517, forward strand.
AGATCTCCGCATCGGGGTATCAGTTGATTAGCCGAATGGCTGCGATGTCTCAGGCCATATTAGCGGGAGCAGCTATACCGGACGCGCCCGCTACAACTGCTGTTCAGCAGCCTCGGACTTGGGCAAGGACGGACGACATGTTACTGACTCCCGGACTAGGGGGCCCCATGCCACCCCGGAGGAGAACCACAGAGCCAATGTCGACACTGGGACACATGAGTACATCGGTTGCTGCCTCTGGGGTCAGAGTAGCGGACCAGCGTCGGTTGTTTGACCCAGAGAGCGATGATGGAATGTCAAACCCGCGGAGTCGGACGAGTGAGAGTGATTCGCAACCCCTTTCCGAGAGTTACGTTCCAAAGCGACCTACTGGGGCTTGGTATTCGCGGCTCCTCACGACGGACTACCGGGACATGGGGAAAGGTATGGGAAATACCCCGGACGCAGCTCGCAGACAGTCTCAATGGTGGAATGCGACCATGGAATGGGACGATGGTGATCTGAAAGGCTCGAAGCCTCGCGCGAGTCGCGGCCACTGTCGAGACTCATTCTATGGACGTGACCGTCGTGATCGTTCTCGAGACGACGACCCAACTCCGGTGCACTCACGCATCAGAGATCGACGGGTAGAGTATCGCAATGATTCCGGCGATACCGGACGTAGCTATAGGGACCGAGTGAAAGTATATGAGGGCATTGGACGTTCTTATGCGCAACCTAACCAGAGCTCTCACATAAGTGCATGCCCCCGACAAGAAGAGCACGCGCCTGTAAGCCACCCTGCGGTTTGTGGACCAGCACATTTTCCTGAACACAGAGAGCCTGCCTTTCAGCACCCACCCCAGATTAGGGCCTTGAACGCGGACCAGGGGCGTCTCGAACCACCGGTGGACAGCCTCTGCCCCCGTGACGTGCCCGAGCCGGCTCGGCTGGAACGGGCGCGCCCTCGAGGCTGCTCATTCCAACGGACGGAACCAGAACAAATCCAGCGTGAGCGAGACCGCTCTGATGAGAGTAGATGCAGCCAGGATAATCCGTCCCACTCACAGAGAGAACGAGATCATTCTCGAGAGAGTAGGGGACGCCGAGATATCTCTCACGGACATCGGAACGGACGTGAGCAAGAATAAGGGGACCGCACAGATCAGCGGCACTCGAGAGACGGTCGTGATAGGCGGGAAAGACCAAGAGATGCGGACCGGTGGCGCGATAATCGTCGCAGCACTTATAGGGACAGCTCTTCGGACAACTCAACTGAGTGAAACTCACGACGTGATCGCAGATCTGGGTCTTATTCGGACAGATCAAGGCGCCGAGGCGGGCGTCGGGGTTCAAGGGACTCGCGCAGGAACAGACGCGATGGGAATAGGGACCACGGATGTGATAGTAGCAGCGACTCGGACTATGACCCGTCGGACGGTGAATCAACCCGTAGTCATGGTGGACAAGTAACGGGGCAGACGTTCCAAGTAATCAAGATGCTGCAGAGTATGAAAATCAATTTTGGCGGTAGTGAGAAAGATGGGCCAGATGACTTTTTGGCCAATCTTAAGGACTGTAGGCGTATGCTACCGGTGTCTGACGGGGAAATGCTCTCGGCATTGCCAACAGCCCTCAGTAAGGATGCTCAACACTGGTACAGGACTCACCAAGACGAGTTTAGGGACTGGACTGATATAAAGCGCGCTTTCAGGACTCAATACGTGGGTCACTTGGACCGCCAGGACTTAATGGACGAGCTGTTGCATCGGACTCAAGCGAAAGGCGAGAAAGTGGCAAAGTATCTGACGTGCGTGAAGATCATTCTGGGACATTTTAAGAGGCCACCACGAGACAGGGCTGTTTTTGAGATCGTGCGCAGGAATCTACTGCCAGGATCTCGAAAATACCTGGACACGAAAGATGTGTGGACGCTGGACGACATTCAGTACTACGGGAAGAGGTCTGAAAGGACAGGGACTTGGACGCTCGATACGCAGCGCCACCACCTAGGGACAAAGCACGCATACCTGGAGCTGCATACCAAGGACCCGCGCATGCGTCTCAAAGGGGTGGATCAGAAAAAACAGAGGCTGACGCAATAGAGCAAACGGAGTCAGCACAGGTCGAGGCACCAAAACCTGCCCCAAGCACGCTGAACACGAATCAGAATCGTAACAAGGGACAGACTGGCAAAAACGGAGCGAGGAGCGGACAAAACCAGGCCACGCCAACTGGCGCAGTGACGTCTAGTGCCCCACCTGCCACGCCACCGAGTGCTCTGACTCCAGTCACTCAACCCTCGCCTGCCCCTCCGACTACCTGGAGCCCGGACGCTGGACAATGGCCCATGATGTACCCTCGGTACCCATACTTCCCCTATCCGGGATATGGATCATGGAGTCCACCAGGCAGCGGTCGATTGCGCCCACAGATGGACCGTGCAGCTAGGGGAGAGCCGACGACCAAAGGACTGTGCTATAACTGTGGTGACCCGGGTCATTTTGCTAATGAATGCCCAACTAGACAGTGCTATAAATGCTCTGCTGTGGTGCATACGGCCGTAGAGTGTCCGAACTCAGTGAGTGCAGTGACTGGAGCCACAGCTCCAACGAAGGAGAGCTGTCAATTGTGTAATAAAGAGGATGTGACATTGCAGTCTTGTCCGACCTGCAAGTATTGATTGGAGTGCTTGCGAAACGGACCGAGCACTGCAGCCCGGCCCAAATAGGAGGATTGTTGATAACGGACGAAGCTTTGGGACCTTGTGGAAGGCTTGAGAGGTGATGAGTGTCCAAAAATCAACGGATCGGGAAGTTCGAAAGTCTTGTGAAGGGTGGAACAAACGAGACTGTTGAAACGCCATGGGTCGAGTGACCTGAGAGCCCTGGTGGAGGTATGGCGAATGAACGTAGTAGAATGCCATGGGTCATGGGACCTGAGCGCCTTGGTGAAGGTATGGCAAGTGAGAATGTTGAAATGCTATGGGTCGTGGGACCTGAGCGCCTTGGTGAAGGTATGGCAAGTGAGTGTGTTGAAATGCCATGGGTCGTGGGACCTGAGCGCCTTTGTGAAGGTATGGCAAGTGAGAGTGTTAGACTGCCATGGGTCGAAAGCCCTGAGCGCCTTTGAGAAGGTATGGCAAGTGAGCGTGTTGGAGTGTCATGGGTCGAGGGACCTGAGCGCTTCCGTAAAGGTATGGCGAGTGAGTAAGTTGAAATGCCATGGGTCGAGTGAATTGAGCGCCTTGGCGAAGGTATGGTGAATGAATGTTGTGAAATGCCATGGGTCGTGGGACCTGAGCGCCTTTGTGAAGGTATGGCAAGAGAGAGTGTTTAAGTGCCATGGGTTGAGGAAGCTAAGCGCCTTTGCGAAGGTATGGCAATCGAGCGTGTTGGAGTGTCATGGGTCGGAGAACCTGGGCACCTCTGTGACGGTATGATGAGCTACCAACCAGTAGAACAATAATCTGTGAGATCTGAGGGCCTTGTGAAGGACCAGTTGAGTTGAAGATCACACACAGAGTCTGAGTGGAAGTTGACGGAGTTGTACGAGCGACAGCGACGGTGCGCAGATGGCACATCAAGGAGCTGTGTGACAGAATGTCCCATGGGCAGCGGGAATCGGGCAATCTCTCGGTACTGGGGATCCCCCGGACTATTGTGACCACGGATCGTAGAATCACCACAATTTTCGATCACCGCGGATTCGGTGGAGTTTCGAGTGGGACGCAGTTCGAGTGACCGCTGGTGCTTTCGGACGACTTCACGTCGACTTATGAGACTGAGCCATTGCGTAGAGCGGATGAGAAGGACGACCGACGCCCCACAATCGTGGAAGGAAGTACGTGCGGGCTGTGAACGTAACGCGACGCGATACACATTATTGTGGGCGGGGCGCTTGGGTTTCTACAAGTTTCGCGTCCAAGTTCAAGAGATCGTCCGGGATTGTCAAGGTCGAATCATCGAGGGTTTGTGTTCCCGAGGGAACTGGGTAGAACCCTGCCAAAAGGACTAGACCAGATTAGGACAAATCACTGGGACGAGACGTCGTGAGACGTGAATAGGGTGAGATTCGGATCAAAGTGAGATGCTATGATTTCTATTTCGTTTTTCCCATTTTCAGGTTGAATGAGTAAAGAGATCCATGACCGTAGGGCCCAGGGTGGCTTTATTCCCTCCCCGTAGGACACTTGTTCCAACTTTCCTAGAGTTGTAGGACAGCCAGTAGAGTGATCTCCCTTCAGTGTGGTTGTGCGAGAGAGTGAGCGGGTGAAGATTCCCATATTGATGAATATATAATATGATTTTGATTTTGATTGTGCTGAACCAGGCAGTGGCGAGAGAATTTTGAAGGCGAGAATGCGCCACCTAAGTATCGGCAAGACCACTCCCTTCCGGGGGACCCTCCCGCTCCCTTAGTGGGGGGTAATGTGACGGACAAGCCGTCACAGCCAAAATTATTAAAATCTCTCGTCGCCGTCTCGAGCCAGCAAGCCAGAAGTATAGGTACTGACCCCAAATACTCCTCTTTTTGTTGAGGGCTGGCTCGAGAGGACGACGAAGGCGAGCGACGAGAGAGTTGGACCAGCGAAGGCAGTGCGGGTATGCCTACACATAGGCAGCCCCTTCTACACCCCGGACAGCCGCGGTAACCGCACAAGAGGCTGCCCGGGTGAGCAGCCGACGGGACGCGGTTTCTACAGTTGGGTGGCCCAGAGGGCCCGGAGCCCTGTTTGGCCCTTACACCGGCCCTCCCACACCCCAAGGACATGCTGCTCCTCGACACTATGCCCCGAGGCATGTGTGTATACACGGGAGTGCAGACGACGGTGACGATGGCAACGGACGAGGCCCTCGCTCGCGGGTGAGCGAGCTCATGGCCACGAAAATTCGATGGACGACTACCTGGACAGCGGCTACTGGGCAAATTTGGACTTGCGGACGACGTTTACATATACTTAGAGTTATGCACACATGAATATGTTGCATTGGGACTGTGCACAGCATATATATGAGTGATTCTGGAGCAAGCTGGACAAAACCGTCACCAGGGGGGTCTGGGAAAAATCCGCAAAAATTTTTTCCCATTAGTACTATGTTGAAATAGTACGAAAAAATTTTTTTCAGATTTTTTCGGCCCCCCCTCTGGGCCCCAGGGCCCATGAAAGGGCCATTTTAGGCCCTTTTTTAGCCTATACTAGGAAAATCATAGCTCCGACGCAATTCAATATTTTTCAACGTACTTGGGCGCATTTTTCTCGTCGAGACTAGTACTTTTGAGAAAAGAATTGTCCAAGGCCACTTAGTGAGCCTGACGACTTCTGCCACCTATTTATTGAGAGCAAATTTTAGCGATTTTTGGGCTTGCTTCAAAGTGATGTAGCTCCCACTAGACATGTGATAATCGACTTTTACAAGTGGTCATTTTGAAGGTCTTGAAAATACCTACAATTTGCCCACTTGTAAAAGTCAATTATCGCACTTTTTGTTGGAGCTACAGTCGATACAAGTTGAGCTATTTACGAAAAAGTCGAAAATTCAGGACTCGATTCCAAAAATATATCTTAATTTTTTTTCACCAAACTTGTGCGAAAATGTTCTTTCAGACATCTACTTTTAGTAAAAAGAATTTGGCGGAGGTTATTTTTTTTCATTTTTTTTGCCGAGCGTTACAAAATGCCGCATTTCGTGGTTTTAGCAAAAACAGCATCTTTGACCACGGTCACATATGCTCCCATCTGGACTGATGTGCACCAATCTGTGTGAAAGTACTCCCCAAAGTACCCCCAAGTACGTGTAAGAAGTTGCGGGGACGAGCCTCCACCCAGGAGCGAGCTGTAGGTTCTATTTACCGTGTCAAAAATAGGCATTATTTTGGCTATTTGAGCGTAAGCGACTGAGAGCATGATTTTACTCGTTCTGGCTTACAAATGAGATAATGGGGTAGAATGAGGATCCAAACATACTTTTCCGACTCAAAATGACCATCTAAACACAATTCCGAGGTCAGTTTATCTCTAAAATGTCTTCTAGTGCCTCAACGGTGTCAGAATCCGTCGACAGAATCTAAGTTCTTAAGGGACAAAGGGACGACTATTTAAAGCAAAACTGACCTCGGAATTGTGTTTAGATGGTCATTTTGAGTCGGAAAAGTATGTTTGGATCCTCATTCTCCCCCATTATCTCATTTGTAAGCCAGAACGAGTAAAATCATGCTCTCAGTCGCTTACGCTCAAATAGCCAAAATAATGCCTATTTTTGACACGGTAAATAGAACCTACAGCTCGCTCCTGGGTGGAGGCTCGTCCCCGCAACTTCTTACACGTACTTGGGGGTACTTTGGGGAGTACTTTCACACAGATTGGTGCACATCAGTCCAGATGGGAGCATATGTGACCGTGGTCAAAGATGCTGTTTTTGCTAAAACCACGAAATGCGGCATTTTGTAACGCTCGGCAAAAAAAATAAAAAAAAATAACCTCCGCCAAATTTTTTTTACTAAAAGTAGATGTCTGAAAGAACATTTTCGCACAAGTTTGGTGAAAAAAAATTAAGATATATTTTTGGAATCGAGTCCTGAATTTTCGACTTTTTCGTAAATAGCTCAACTTGTATCTACTGTAGCTCCAACAAAAAGTGCGATAATTGACTTTTACAAGTGGGCAAATTGTAGGTATTTTCAAGAACTTCAAAATGACCACTTGTAAAAGTCGATTATCACATGTCTAGTGGGAGCTACATCACTTTGAAGCAAGCCCAAAAATCGCTAAAATTTGCTCTCAATAAATAGGTGGCAGAAGTCGTCAGGCTCACTAAGTGGCCTTGGACAATTTTTTTCTCAAAAGTACTAGTCTTGACAAGAAAAATGCGCCCAAGTACGTTGAAAAATATTGAATTGCGTCGGAGCTATGATTTTCCTAGTATAGGCTAAAAAAGGGCCTAAAATGGCCCTTTCATGGGCCCTGGGGCCCACAGGGGGGGCCGAAAAAATCTGAAAAAAATTTTTTCGTACTATTTCAACATAGTACTAATGGGAAAAAATTTTTGCGGATTTTTCCCAGACCCCCCTGGTGACGGTTTTGTTCAGCTTGCTCCAGAATCACTCATATAGATATACTGCAGCCATGCGGACTCGTTATCATTATTTTACGGACGGCCGCGAGTATATATAGATATACTGCTGCGACACGGACTAGATATAGATATATATGGACATGTATGAGGGCTATACGAGGTGAAAGCGTGGAGTTGCGGCAAGCGCGAGTGCGCGATGCCTCCACGCGTATTTTAGCGGTGTATGCGCGTGAGTGAGACAGAATATCCTCTGGGTGGAGGCACCAGGACCGTATATACTGCAATTGATGGACTCGCAGCGAATTTCGTAATATCTAAGCGACTGTATGGGACGAGTATAGTGGACTGGACTTGAATATTTGGCGCGCTCAGCCACCAGTTGGCGCTGCCAGTGTTCCGGTAGGATTAAACGGACCAATCAGAGAGCTCTTCCTCGGTGAAGACGGAAGCGAGCTTTTGGTGGAGATGAAGCGGCCATTGTGCCACTTGTGGATTTGACCTCGTGCAGTACACACGTACTAGTCGCGCTCGCGCTTTTAATTCGGTTCCTCGTTCCCTCGGGGACACGTACCCAGCCACGAGTCCCCCAGGTGTCCCGGTTGCCCAGGACGAGTAGTAGCTGCTGTGATTGAACTCGTGTAATTGTGGTACGTCACATTTGGACGGAGCAAGGAGAAATAATCAAGCAACGGACAGTGGCATCAAACGGTGAGTGGTCTTGCTATTTTTCCTGGATTCTCTCGTCGGGTGTGCGGAGAGCCTCGTGCGTCGCGGAGGGCTATCGTCGTGCCCGCGGACGGACTGGACTCCCGGGGGACCTCGTGAGCTTGTGCACCGCGTTCTCGTGGACAAGACGTCTCCAAGTGACGTACGCGCGGTGTGAAATTGCACCAGCGGACCCGGAGCAGCAACCGCGTCGCGTGGGAGCAGCGATTCAGTGGAGTTTTGGCGTGTGCTCACGGACAGGACGTCTTAGTAAGACGTACGCGCAATAGCAAATTCGTGTCGAGGACAGCCCTCCTGGAGGAGGCGCGCGTGGACGAGGACCAAGTGGACCTTAGACGAGTTATAGCTGGACTAGGAGCCAGGTTTGTGATCGTACACCTGTCGCTCGAGCGCGTGGAACGAGAGAGCATTGGAGCACAAGCCATTTTGGGTGCTTGCCGTTGCGCGCGCGTTGCGAGAGCCGTTGAGCGGCCATTTTGGACGGTGAATTTCTGGAGCAGATAAATTGTGAGAAAATCAGCTGTTGTTTGTTGCTCCGTCTTTTAGTTCAAATTATCGATAATCTCTGTTTGTAGTGTGTGGAGCTGTTATATATTGCTATTTCTGCATTGATGGTCTTCATTTTGAGTTAATTAGTATCTCAATACGTTGAGTATTGTTGCTGTTTGAGTTGAAAGAAAAAGTAGTCTGATCTGTGCTTATTGCCATCTGTGTATAACCTAAGACTCAAGATTTACAATGAACAACAATAAGAAGATCACCCGCCAATCTACTGTGCAATGGCTGAATTCTCTGTCTGTTGCAAAATTTAACAATCAATACTGTGCACACTGCAAAGATCCATGTGTATATGGATATGCATGTAAAAAGTGTTCAAATGTGTATGATCAAGCATGTGCAATAAGATGTGTGTCAAGTAAGATAGGTGTTTTCCAGTGTTGTTTTATGCAATCAAAGCCACCCGAACAAAATAATAGCCAACTTTTGCCCTCTCCGAAGGCTTCGAATGGTACTAATGAGAACATCAATGTGCAACCTAAGAACAATACTGGCTCTGGTGTTGGTGGTGATGCCAATAGCTTACCAAATGGTCTGATCAGCTCACTAGAAGATAAATTTCTTAAGGCGATGTGGTCACCGTGCACGCTGAACTTTGTTCACAGAACTCTCAAAATCTTTTCCGTTATGGGCTAAACGACGAGTTATCCAGGCTTTATTATCATCTAACTTGGCCTGGATAACTCTTCGTTTGGCCCAAATCGTACTAGATTTTGAGAGTTTTGTGAACGAAAATGTGCCAATTTGTAGGTTAGAAAGTACCCGCGGGCAAGTTATTCTCGTTTATTAGTGATAGTCTTGTGATTGGTGACAAATAATTAGTTGTCCACCGCACAACTCAGACGGTGATACGTAATGGACAAATCGTCTCCGACTTTGTTTCCCGGGAATTTTTTGATCTACATCGAAATAAGATATAATTCCCGGGTTGCACGGTGACCGCATCGCCTTAATATGCAAACTTCCTTACTGGGTGAGCTTTTTGGTCAACTTTCTGGGATGAAGTCTGATTTGACTCAAAATATCAGTGATTCGAAAAATGATATGGAGCAAACATTGAAGAATGAGCTTGCTGATGTGAAGTCCTCCATCATTAGTATTCAAGATAGTGTTTCTAAATTTGAGGACAGAATCAAGAAAGTAGAAGATGCAGTTGATGCTCTTAAGATTGATGGAGCAAGACTCGAGGAATGTTCATCTAATATAATCAATGTCAAAGAAGATTTGTTGCAGTTGAAGTCTCAGTTTACAGAAGTGAATGCCCAATTCTCATCATCTGTCTCAAACTCTTCTCAGTTATTACATACTGAAGAAATCTTCTCTGAAGTAACTGAAAGGTATAAAAGACAGAATAATATTATTCTGTTTAATGTGCCTGATGGTGTATCTATTCAAGATAATGTAACAGTCAGTGAATATCTCTTCAAAATTGATGTGTCGTTGGAGTCCTCCACCTTCATTTGTAAGAGGCTGGGGAAATTTGTAGAAGGCAAGACTCGACCAATTATCATCACCTTTACTACCTTCAATCAAGCTTTGTGTGTACTGAAGAATAAGTTCAAACTTCCTGATCCTGTTAAGGCAGCTGCTGATTCAACTGAAAGTCAGAGGAAGTACATGGCAGAGTTGCGTCATAAGCTACAAGAACATAACAACCGTTTCCCCAACAACCCTATGACTATAAAATTTGTTAACAAAGTTCCTCAATTAGTTGATGCCTCAAAAGTTGACCCAAAAAACTCTCAAGGAAATCAAGGTCCAGAAAAATCATAATATATTACCAGAATGCTGGGGGCATAAATAGCAAATTATCATCTCTTAGACATTCCTGGCACAGTCTCTCACCTCAACCAGACATATTCATTCTCACTGAAACATGGCTGTCTAATATCACCGATGACGAGCTTGGACTGGATGGTCTTTGTGTGTACCGCATGGATAGAAATTCAAACACTAGTTCATCGAAGATAGGTGGAGGTGTTCTAATAGCAGTCAAGAATGATTTATCATCTCAACGTATCTGGCCAGTCTCAATCAATGTAGAGCATGTCTTTGTTCAATTATCTGTATCTAAAGTTCAGTGCATAGTTGGGTGTACTTACATTCCTCCTGGATCAACTAGTGACAAATATAAGGACCATATTAAGTCAGTTACTAATTTAGTCAGAGAACACCCCTCCACTAAGTTACTACTTTTTGGTGACTATAATCTAAGAAATGTGAGATGGATGGATGGTGACAATATCAGTGCCCAATTTTCTGACTACATTGCTCCTGGATTAAGGGACGCCGCTAACTACATATCTTCTGAACTCTCGATGCTGGACCTATGTGAATGTTTCCCTAGTCACCACTCTAAGGCCTATAGTTTAGATTTGCTCTTCTCCACCAAAGGGCTAGTACAACATATTGCTGATTTTGAACACCTTCTTGAAACTGATCAACACCACGTACCTGCTGTGTTGTCCTGTGATCTTGATAATTTTTCTAGTGACTCTAAGAATACTTGTGAAGTTTTGAATAGGAAATTTTTCAAAGCAGACTACGCTGCTATTAATGAGTCTCTGTGCGACATTGATTGGGATAATTACTTTGACAACAATAATATTGAAAATTCTATTGATTCTTTTTATAACCTTTTGAATGACTGCATTGATAAACATGTCCCTCTTGGGAAGAAACCTGCTTCAAAGGAATATCCTGTTTGATTCAACAAAGCTCTTATTGATCTTATAGGTGATAAGGTGTCCGCCCACACTAATTGGATTCAGAGTAATAATCCCAATGATTACATAGTATTTAAGAAACTTAGGGCTCAGTGCATTCGTTTATCTAGATCTCTCCACAAGGAATACCTTCAGGATGTGCAGGATAATATATTGAAGAATATCAAAGCTTTCTGGTCACATGTTAATAGATGTAGAATTAATAACAGTATTCCCGACAAAGTTAGATTCCAAAGAAAGACCTCTTCAAATGATTCTGAAACTTCTAATTTATTTGCAACTTACTTCAGTAGTTTTTACTCTGGGTCTAACCCAATAACCAAATTACTCTCTCAAGACTATATACATAATGATATTGATTTACTTATCACAGAAAATGAGATTTTGAATGTTATAAATTCCATCAAAGAATCTAACTCTGCGGGCCCAGATGGTATTCCCTCGGTATTTGTGAAGAATTTGTGTGGTGTACTAATCAAGCCTTTGTGTTTACTATTCAACACATCAATCCGACAGAGAATTTTCCCAAGTGAATGGAAGCTATCATATGTTACTCCTATTTTTAAATCTGGTGACCGTTTTGATGTTGCAAATTATAGACCGATTTCTATTTCTAGTGTCTTTTCTAAAATTTTTGATGCCATAATGTCTCATAAAGTATATGACTATTTCCTACAATTTCTCGCTCAAGAACAACATGGATTTGTGCGAGGGAGATCAGTGGTTTCCAATCTTGCTATATACACTGATTTAATGACAAGTTGTCTTGAAAATTTTGATCAAGTTGATGCTGTATATACTGATTCCTCCAAAGCTTTTGACTCAGTTGACCATGGTATCCTTATTAATAAGCTATATAACTATAAATTTTGTCCTGAGCTCATTGATTGGATTGCCTCATATCTTACTGATCGCAAACAATCTGTGAGACTGAATAATTCAGTCTCTGATCTCTATGAATCTACATCTGGTGTTTCCCAAGGTTCTCATCTAGGTCCTATATTATTCATCATTTTTATAAACGATCTTATAAGTATTATGAAATATTGTTCTGTCCTAGTCTGTGCTGATGACGTCAAAATCTATATCCGTGTACAGAGTGTTCTTGATTGTTCCAAACTACAAAAAGATCTGGATGTTTTGGTTGAATGGGCTCGCATTAACAAACTCAAATTAAATGTCAAAAAGTGCCATGTCATGAGCTTTGTTCGTAATCATAATCCCATTTCTTTCAATTACGATATGTGTTCTGAACAGCTTGTTAGGGTTCACAAAGTGAAAGACCTTGGGGTAATCTTTGACTCTAAGTTGTCCTTCAGGGATCATGTTGAGGATATCATAAATGCTGGTAGTAGAACCTTGGGTTTCATCAAGAGAATGACCACTGACTTTAATAATATCAATTGTATAAAATATCTTTCCTCGTCACTTGTCAAACCCAAACTCGGTTTTGCATCTAGTATTTGGCGTCCTCACGTTGATTACTTGGAATATGACTTCACTTCAATTGAAGTTCACTTAAATAAAAGAATATTTAAAATAACTTGAAAATTTCTTGAACTCATGAGCGCCATCTAGATTCATATATTCTGTGTATGAGATGGATAGTTCATACGTTCAAGAATATTTAAAATAACTTGAAAATTTCTTGAGTTCATGAACGCCATCTAGACAAAGCTATTCGAATGTGTCTATATTGTTGATTTATTGTAGTAGAAGAGATTACAAAATTCAACAGCAATATATTCGTTTTTGAAAATAATTATCACATATCCTTGTAAATCATTATGGATTCTTTAACACCTAATGATAGATTAAAATATTACGAATTAAAATATGAAGAATTATCTGAGTACTTGGAGAAATTAGAAATAGAAATTATTGAATTAAGAAATAGGTTAGGATACTCAAAGGACTATATACAAACACATGAAAAAAATGAAGGTAAGTTGTTAAACAATTTCAACAAAAAAGAAAGAAAAGAAAATAAAGGTATAGTAATTTTTTTGATTATTATTGATATAATTCAATATATATACAAATTTATATAATTTTCAAAATAACATTTTTATCAAAATTTTTGACAATCCTACTAAAAAAATGACTTACTACAATGTTTCTTAAGATTAAATCAAAAAATTGACTGATTAACTGGATCCTTTATCGAAATCATTTGAGTTTATCAAAATCTAGCAGAGTTGTCGACTATAAAAATTAATTTAGAAACTTGTAACTAATTAATAAAATGATCTACAATGTATATTGATCTCAATATACTTGAAGACTTTTGAAGAATGATCCAATTAATAAGCAAAAATTCATTGACTCAACTTTTCAAAATATTGGAATAAGTCATTATTTTCAGTAAAGAATATCAAATTCATAAACTTCAAACAAGATTAAATAATGAAACTCATAAAGAAAAATTAACCTTTTTAAATGTTATATCTTGAGCAGCGTTGGCATAGTTCACTATATGATTGTGTTCAGAGTGTATTTTTAACATGTGAGAATCAGTTTGAAAATTGTCATTTAGATTATAAAATACATATGATGCGCCAACGTTGATTTCAAGACATACTAAGAATCATCATATTTTGATAAAAACGAGAATACATCTAACAATTTGATTTTTAAATTCTATTGATATAGAGTATATTTATAGAAATAATCTCCCATCATATGAGTTATAGTGAAAATTATATATATATGATTTTACTATCATTGCCGTTATTCATGAATATATCTAAAGACATAAAGCTTTTAGAATTAAATCTTTTGAAATAATTTCATTTCTTGATATATAAGATAAGGCTTTAAATTTTGCATTCATATTGGACAAAATTGTATCTGTCTTTATCAATTTGAATATTTACGAATAAAATATAATTCAATCAGATATAATTGTATGTTATCTTGTAAAAAATAAATCTAGATGAAAAAATTTTAAATAAACTTAAAAGTATGAAATTATCTATTTTCAGATGATAACAAATTGGATAATAATAACTATGCTTCAAACTTGGAAAATGAAGAAGATTTTGATAATTCTGAGGAATCATCAAGTCAGAATTTTCATGATTATGATGATGTTGATGATGAGAATGAAATAGAACCTCAAAAAGCACAAGAATATATTGTATTCGTTAAAAGATCTGAAAATTGGTCAAATATGGAAATAAGAGATTGGATCAAATACAAATTACATGGTGAAGAGGAACCCCTATGGCATATCGATGAAAGCCAAGATAAATATAACAAACCAATTTGGTTCATCCATACATTAATTAAAGATATTTTTGATGATTTGATGAAAAAAGAAGATTTTGATCAATTTATCAGTTCAAGATATAAAACAAAATTGGAGAAAGCACAAGATGAACTAAAAAAGAAGGATCAACTTAGATTTACGAAAAATGGATATACAATTACTGATTATAGAAATGGAGAAATTATATTACGTAAAGATACTCAAGTTGAAAAATATATTTGGAATATCAAAAAATCGAGATATATACCCGTAAAATATTGTTCAAAACATTAAAATATCTCAAATGTTATTAATCATCAAATTTGATAAACTATATCATTTTTCAAAAGATCATCATTTTCTTTAATATTCAAATTTTCTAATATTAGATTTGAATAAATTAATCAGATTCCACATAACTTATTAGAAAGTTCATGAAATACTATTATTTATTTATATAAAATTGTAACTGATATATATTACATATATTAAATATATATATGCATTTATATATATATGCATATATATGCAACTATATAGATATATATATATAATGCAACTCTATATATATTTGAATACTAAGGTCCCAGAGTGTTTTTCGATCGACAGTATATAGGTGGTGCTGATGGCGAGAGTAGTGATAATCACGAGGTAGAGCTCCATATTTTAAGCAGATATGGCGAATGCTATCTTTTTTCTTTTTTCTTCTCCAATTGTTCCTCTTGCTTCTCTCGTTTGAGTCTCGATTTTTCCCTCTTGACTCGAGCATTGTTTTCACTATTCTCCATGAATCAATAATATTGAATATTCTATCTCAATCGACGATCTAGCACCACGCAAGCTATTTCCCATGTATCTAATTTTAAAATCCTCTCAAAATGGTTATAATAGTTGATTTGCACAGAGTTGTCGTCGAATGCCCGAAACCGATATTGATAGTAGAGCTCAGAATCAGGAAACAACTAGTTGCGCGAATAACTACAAGCCCCCCCTCCTGCCGTACACAGTCGTCCAAAATTCTCTACAATGTTTACCGGTGAGCACAAACATACACATCTACAGCGTAATGCTGTGTCTATGTTTGATAAGCCTGTACGACAAGCCGGAGCTCTGGAATTCCTTCTGCTCAAGATCTGGCGCCTCGTCCGTAATTCTTCAATTGACCGTCAAAATTTTTGAATGAAGTCTATGGTGGCATTTGAAGGTAGAATGGGTTCTCTGGTGTGATTAATCTGTTTCCAAGATGATATGAGCGATTGCAACCTCATAGAAGTGCTGAGACGGGCTCGATCACATCGACCCCTTCGATACAATTCTTGTAATGCTTCTCACTCAAATAACATTCCATATCAGGACATGAGAACTATGGGATATTGTCCAAAAATAGGTGGAGAAAAATGGACAAAACATTCCAGGAGCGTGACCCCCTTCTCCCCCTCGTGCCGTGGAAATTTGACCATTTTGAGTCGAGTGGGCGCATGAACTGACCCATCTTCTTGATGCTATCATTTAAACGCAATTGGTTGCACGCACCCACACCAAACGGGATATTATTGGTGTTGTTTCAAGCTATTGAAATCCGTTTCGATCATGTAACTATCGCAAATGTTATTTTTTTTATAAGCTCAGTACGGGAGATCTCAACTTTTCGTGAAAACACGGTTACGCGACTTCGACGTTTGTTTATGAACGCCACGTTGAAGGCACGCGTCTGAAACCAATCTTTTCTCAATATACAGGGTGCCTAAAATGTCACTGAATTTTGGCAGGATTTTTCGAGCAATGTTATTTTTGCAGCAGGCTGAAGAAATCAAAAAACGGCGCGAGTACGCTAAGGGATACCCAAAGAATGAGGGTTGCGGGCCGTGCTGTGGATGAACAGATTCTTTTGACAGAACAGCGAATAGAGTACACATTTTGAGGCCCTCGAAGCTATTCAAATCAACTCCGACACTTTGATAATCTTTTGAAGGTTCAGAGATAGCGTGCAGTACGCCTAATGTCAAAAGTTCTGTAGAACCTCTCATATGAGAGCTCATTCTACGTGTCGCCATCTATACATAGAATGAGCTACTAGTATGAGCTCGCCTGATAACCCAAGAGAGTACTACATCCTCTTGATGAAGTGCTTGCTCGAGTGACATGTATCTGATTATTCTGAAAGTATTTTGGATAATGATTCAGAAGTCGAATTGAATAGTCATAGTTATGTGGAAATTATGAGGCTATAGCGAAAAAACGTCCACCAGGGCGGCGCTGTTGGTCATTTAAGCTCCCCAACACCAATGTACATAATGCGTGTGTGTTAGTGTGTCCGTGTACCCATACGTGTGGGCAGCGAGATTCTTCTGCTTCGCAACTTGAAAGTATTTGAATTTTGACAGCTGAGTTATCTTTCTCAACAGCATGAAGTGTCAAGTGGAAGGTTGTGATAACTGGGTGAAATATCGTTTTCCACAAAATTTGGAACTCCAAAAGCAATGGCTTATAGCTATTCAGCAGCCCTTATTCATGCCAAAAAAAAGTCATGGTCTGTGTTCAAAACACTTCCACCCTGAACAATTTTATTTAGATGGTGATGGTGAGTGCATCATTTTAGAAATAGATATATCTTTTAAATATTTCATGTGAGCACTAAGCAGCTTACTAACAAGTATTTTGATTTGCAGCTGGTCGAATGAGAACTCGTATAAAGTCTAGGGTAGTGCCATCAGTCTTCCCATGGAATACAAAACCAAGCATGGATATGAATATAAATCAAGAGATGAATACGAGTGTAGATAGCCAGTCATCTATGGATTTGGACGATGGAAACATGACAGATTCACAAATGGAAGTGCCATCGGTGTTCAATTCTCCACTTCTCAAAGATGTTACTTGCCTCGGGCTTCAAATTTTTGAGGCAGATGTGTATGAAGAAGTGATTGCAACTGATGTTGTGCTTGGCAATACTGATGAATCTTGTACAGCTAATACCGCTGGGAATAATATCAGTGATGACAAGACCAGCAAAGCCAAAAGTGATGAATCTTCTACAGCTAATACTGCTGAGAGTTGTATCAGTAAAGAAAAGATCAGCGTAGGCTCTTGTAAAGTTCCACGAAAGAGTCGGAAGAGTGGTGGATATCATTTAAAGCCACGCTATGATATAGAAGAGCTCAAGAACAATCCTGCGTTGATTCTTGAATTCACAGGTTTAGAAAATTATGAAAAGTTCATGACTGTGTATTATAGCCTTGGGAAAAAAGTACAAAAAATCAAGATCAATGAAAACGGATCACATAGCCATTTATCTTTGAAAAATCAACTCTTATTGACCCTTTGGAAGCTGCGTAAGAATTGTACAGAGGTTGAGCTTGCTGCTCACTTCAATATTACTGAGTTTGCTGCAGGTAATATATTCAAGAGTTGGGTTATCTTCATGGCAAAGCAGTGATCTAAAATTGATATTTGGCCAAGCAAAGATCTTGTTCAATACTATATGTCAGACAGATTCAAGAAAGATTTTCCAAAGACTAGAGTTATCATTGATGGCACTGAGATTTACATAGAGCGCAGTGGTAATCCATTGATCCAGCAATCTTCATTCAGTGTTTACAAGAATCATGCAACTTTGAAAGGAGCAGTGGGGAGTACACCCGGAGGGTTGATTTCCTACAGAAGTCCACTCTACGGAGGATCCACAAGTGAAAAGCAACTGGTTGAACGGTGTAAACTTCAATTTAAGGTTGAATCTGGTGATATGATTATGGCAGATAGAGGATTTACTGTTCAAGATATCTTTGCCCCATATAATGTCACAGTTGCCACACCTCATTTTTCTAAGGGGGAAGGCTATATACCTTTGGAACAACTAATGAGTGATCGGAAGCTTTCCAAGTATAGAGTTCACATTGAAAGGTTGATTGGATTGATCAAAACCTACAAAATCTTGTCAACAAAATTGAGAAATATTTATATTCCTCTAGCAACCCAGATTTTTGAAGTATGCACAATGCTCTGTGATTTCAAAGAAAATATCTTGAGCAAGGTAACCAAGTAAATGAAATCTCAAGCGAATACAAATGTATATGTGAAATTCTTCATTCGAATACTTTTGTTATCAATCGCTGGGACTGTGGTTGCACAATTACACTGTACACAGTAACTTTTAGCTCGAGTCAACAACAATGTCAATATATTTATATCTAATTTTGTACATGGCACGATGGAAGATCTGATTAGACTTTCATCAGTATTAAAAACATAGTGTTGAATAACAGTGTCTTCACATCATGGTGAGACTATCAGAATGAATGTGAATCCTAATAATTCCTAATTATCATAGTAATTAAACATTTTTTGATACGCTTTGGGACAGTCATCATTTTTTGGGAATATTTTGTAATAATCTCTGTACAAGAAGTGATTAAGGATAGCTGGTTGTAAATATTCGTTATGAAAATCAATGAGCTTAGCCAACATGTCTGAAATAAATTTTTCGTCTCTTGGAATACTTATTCTGAGGAGTGACTTGAAAGTGTACACTAAAAAATCACAGAACAATCTCCCAGTTACCATAAGCTGCCCTTGTACCTGATAATAGTATGGAGAACTTTTTTTCAAAATTAGCCCTCCTTTCTCATCCCTTTGTAGACAATCAAATGTAAGTTCATTCGCATGAGCATGACGACAGGTATATGGGCATTTTATTCCGACGACAGTCATTTCGCCCAAGAGAGCGTCTGGGCTGGCTTCCAAAAATGGGTAATCTTTCATGATCAATAGACCACACGGCTCGCATTTCATTCGACCCAACAGCATACTATCCTCAAAAAGTTGAAGGGCTTTTTTTCGTAAACATTCCGATGAACCGTCTCTTTAGATTTGAATTGCACAGGGCTTAAAATTGCGAGAGCCATGTTTTTTCCTTGTTTTTCATCCAAATCTTCACAATACTCGTAGAATTTACTGGCTGTTAAGCGGAATTTGCGGTTCTCAAACCACGCAGCACTTTTACTTTGGTTCAATGTTCCTAAATCAATTTTTTCAATCTCTTCTAAAGTGATATGAACCAGTCCAAGTTCTCGCAAGATATTGTATTCGGTCATGTACTTGAGGTTATCATGATCGAGAGATACTGCGTGAGGGTTTGCTGGCTTCGTCAACTGTTTGAGCGACATATTGTTACCCACCCCTCTATTTATAATCAAATTATTAAAACAGTTCTTGTACCAAATATCACAATCAGGATCTTCATCATCTTCGGGGTCGTCGGGATTAAAACGTTTACAATTTTTTTGTCTCTTTGGTACCATATCTTTCGCTGCCATAAGAGATCCTGTGAAACGCTTACTTGGGTGATGGAATGTTTGCAATTTTTCAGTGCAAGACTGTTTTGTGACGGCTGGTTTTTTTGCGCAAAGTCACGAACGCCACACAATGTCACGCAGACATGCTTGCAATGAGCTTTCGTGCTTTTCCCAGCCATACAGTCACATGAGCACTCACGAATTTCGCCATCCATAGCTAAACTCATGTTTACATCGTGAGTAACATGTTTCTCCATTTGTGCTTCGCATTTGGATGCAACGAAATATAAACTGTCTGTAAATAAATACTATGCGATAGAAATAAATAGATTCTCGAAGAGCAAAAATTATGTCATTCATACGAAAAATGTTTACCTTTTATGCAGTATCTTAAATAACGAAGGTAACCATTCTCATACATCTCCTTAGCAAACACAACATTATCTTTTTCAAACATCGATAAATATTGAGATATATGCTCGCCAGTGAGCCTAAGGATGATACTCGAGAGATTGATATCTTTGTACAAAGTTGTATCAGGAGTCAGAATGGTTTTGGCATCCTCGACATTGGTTCTAATGATTCCAAAATTTTGGTTTTTCTCATAAAACACACACCTGCAATGTCAGAGAGCATAGTTGGTTGAGGAAAGTTCACTATGGATCTCGTGAAAACCGTTACAAAACTCTTTGTTTTGAATTTCATAACCTCTCAATCAGCTCTTTCTTTCTTCCTCTGAGTGAAGCTCCACGGAGTTTCAACTCGTCTTTCAGCTGCACAACTGTCATACTTCCGAATTTATTTTCCAAATTAGACATTTTATAATTTTCAAATTCGCCACACAAAATATGGGTGGCTCCGGATCAGAACGGTATGAGTCCATTTTTTCCATTTCTGGAAAATGCGCCTGGAACTTTTTGTGATATGGAAAATTCGAGTTATCATCTGAAGTAAATATTCTTATTCTACCGTGTAGTGAGTGTATTTTCATGTCATTTTTCGCGTGGGGCGTATTGATTTTCAATTGTTTACACTCTTTACATCTCATTTTGCAATAAAAAATGGACTTATACCGTTCTGATCCGGAAAATTTCTCGACTTTTTTTCCGGATCAGAACGGTATAAGTCCACCATTTCTGAAAAAAATTCACATTTATTATTTAAGATAGGGAGAAGTACTTAATATGATGAATTTTTACCGTTTGCAGTAGGAAAATATCGAGAAACTATGAGTTTCCACCTTTGAGATCAAGAAACGTTAGAAAATACCACGGACTTATGCCGATTCGAGCGAGAAAAAAGGTGGAAAAATTCTCCAGATCACAACGGTGTAAATTGAGAATTTTTTGGATTTTTAATGACTGTCCTCGACTTTTTCTCGCAGTAAACAAAATTCCTCTCTAATTTAGGATGACTTTTATAAAATCTCATTGACAATCGAGACTGTTCATCGCAAAGAGATCTCATTCAGGATATCGTGACTAAGGATATATTTCCAACATTGAGGTCAACAAGCGTCTATTTGGAAATCCAGTCAAGAAGAGTTTACTCAAGCGGCCCGGTGCGAAGTATGTTTTTTTTGAAGATCACATAGCACGCAGCTTTACGTTATACATTCAGAAGCAATTTAAGGGTGTACAGGAAAAATCGCTATGCAGAGACTTTAATCGACCAGAGAATCCAAACGATGAATTGGGACTGATCCCCACTCAGCAAAGAGAATTGTTGATCAACCGTAGAATGAGGTTAAGATTAGTTGCAGATATCTCAATTGTGGAAGGCTATCTTCATCTACGAGATTTGCCCAAATGACGTTCACTCGTACCGATTGGCGGGTAGATCGAACCGAAGGCCGGATGACTGTTAATGAAAAGAACCCCAGTTGATAGATCACAACCATTCATAGTGAAACTGTAACCGAAATTCTGTAATGGAGCTATAGGTTTTCTCTACCATTGGCATTGTTCCTAAGGAGGAAGTGCATAGCTTAGTTGAGTTCGGCGTATCATGGACGTAGTTGATTGTTCTCTAGAGAAGATGCCTGAAAACATGGAGCAAAATCAAATTTCTTTGCAAGCTCAGTGCCGATCGCTCTCATAACTACGGTTTTGGAACCATCACTAAGAAATTCGGCTCTTTCAATGACGATAAAAGATAAGAAAATGAGACTTCAGAGCTTCTAGAGAAAGATCCCAGGCCCATTGGAGTACTGACCCGAGGTTGTTCATTTTCGTAAGGGCTTGCCTGTGTCCAAATGCGTCAAAAGGAAGTGATCGGACGTCGGCCCACCTCCTTCGAAACCATTCGATGCAATCATTTGGACAACATAGCGAACCTAACTTGTAGTTTCTGAGAGTAGCTACCGACTCTAACTACTCGTAAAAGCATGACAGCTAAACGTGGATGACCCAAAAGCGATATTATTGAGCGAGAACATGGACTTATACCGTTCTGATCCGGAAAAAAAGTCGAAACTTTTTTCGGGACAAAAACGGTCGTGTCGCTTGTGATGCCTCAGAATGCATTTCCACTTCCGGAGTTGTGCATACATGTTTTCACATATATTTTCTATCGTTTCCCGTCAAAAACTCAATTTTCAACAAAATGGACTTA
The DNA here is from genome assembly GCA_029851415.1 of Eretmocerus hayati. NCBI lineage: Eukaryota > Metazoa > Arthropoda > Insecta > Hymenoptera > Aphelinidae > Eretmocerus > Eretmocerus hayati. The sequence continues at coordinate 51,194,736 of CM056744.1, forward strand.
TACCGTTCTGATCCGGAGCCGCCCATATTTCCACTCGTACATTTTTCACCTTACTTGCAGACGATAACTTATCGACATGCTCGAGCACGCCTCTCATGCCTCAGTCTTACGGATACACGCACACCATCACACACGCATATGTACATTAGTGTTGGGGAGCTTAAATGACCAACAGCGCCGCCCTGGTGGACGTTTTTTCGCTATAGCCTCATTCCTACGTTGATGATAAGTACGAATATGGATGAAACGGCTCCTCACCATCTCTTGAAATGAATGCTCGATCATTACCTTTCGAATCTGAGTGATCCTACGTCCATCACCTATTCATTTCCAAAATTGTAGGAAACCAATTTCGGCTACCGTAATTTTGCCGTCGAGTCATATTAACGTGTGGATTTATCACTCTACATGATGGAACAGTTATTGGGTAGAAATAATTACTCAGATTGTGACTCGCTGAGCGGATCAAGATATTGAGCCTTCGTTATAAGGCGGGTCAGCGAACTGTCAACCAGCGATTCTCACTTGTTGAGTAGCCCCACAGTTCTAGTGCGCCACAAACAAGAGACCATGGGAGAAAAGTACATGAGAGAACTCCCACCCTGCTGAAAATAATTTCGTGGGATCCCATGGGATCCCATGGGATCCCACGAAATCATTTTCAGCAGGGCAATAGCTTCGGGTGCCTGGCGAGGTTGCCCACATGAGAGGCCAAGACCTCCACCACTCAGTTACGATTGTCTTGGCTCATTCCAACAATATACTATCGTGATAGTGCCGAGGCTCCTGAAAAAATCTGAATAGAATATTTTGAGTGATACTCCTCGAGATCTTCCAGGGATTCCATGAGTGCATCCCTTCGTACTTACCTCCCAAATATCTCCGTACTGTGTGGATACATGATTATGAGGGATATATGATCTGGGAGAACAATCAAAATCCAGTAAGGCCCTGTTACTTCCAGTCATTCCACGACATACAATAGCAACTCCTCTGGCAAGAACCGCGGGATTATCCCAGATCCTAATCACATGATCCCACCATTGATATATCTGAATTGTTCCAGACAATCATGGCAGTTCCAGGAAGACTAAGTCGCGCACTCCTGTACGGAGAGTCATCAGTGATGGAAGTTATGATGATGGGGGATTGCATCTGTTAGTCTTCCTCTTCATGCAACATCTTTCACGACCGGAAAACGTGAGTATTCGTGAACTGATACCTGCCCAGCTATCTCACTTTTTTATGGAGGAATTGATTAAACTTCAATGAGGAGGATCTCGGAGTCCCGCGTGTAACTGACCAATTCCCGTGCTCTGGTGACAGATCTTGAAATGAACGATTGGTTCGCAATGGTTCGAGGACTGGGGTCTCACTCACACTCATGAGTTATGGCACCCTAACTCATCCAGTATCTTACATGATGGATCATTTATAGTCTCAATGAATCCATAATCATTCAGAACATTTTCATTGTACGGGAACTAGGGAGAATGGGTCTTGGAGAACACAACATGATCTATCCATTCACGTATACATAATAACTGGAACTCTCTCTACGACCTCTCCTATCCGAGATATGAGCTTCGGGAGAGAACTTTGTATAATATGGGTTGCTCATGGAGATAGTGAGGCTGGCACCTGTGTCGCTCCATCTTGCGCTATTCCAGTGCGAGAATTTATCAGAGAAATATCAAGCCACATAATTCCCACGGGAAGTGATCTATCTCATGTTTCGGAATATCTCCTCAGATTTTGTCTCAGATGTGAGGTAACCACATTTCCTCGAGTTTCATCGCGGGAATCGATTGATTCAATGGTTTGTTTGTAGAGATCTTATTCGCGAGTGAATCTGATGAAATATTCTGAAAATTGAGATTTTTCCACCTCGAAACCATGTAGAATGATATGAGTGATTCTAAGGAACCTTTGATATTCGGCTGTTTTGATGAGTGAATTTTCAAACGAGTAGCACACACGTTTGAAACCTCGCTCTTCATCATACATGATGTATGCTACCTAGAATCAGCCACGTGCACGATTTTCATGATAGAGCCTGTTGGGTATTCTTCACCTTTCGTTCCACGGAATCTGAAACCAGCGTGGGGGGAAGCTCATCTACCTTGACGCTATCCGGCGCCTCAGTGCCACAATTCTTGCTTGCACTTGGTCACATAAATTCCGTTTGTCAATATCCGCAGAGTCAATATCCAACACCCCAAAACGAGATTCTTCAGTTCTGATGCTGAGAATTGAGTTTCAGATGAAATTTTGAGTTCAAAAAAGAGCTCTTCGATAGGTATATGTATATTTCCTGCCCGGAATGGCCTCTATCTGAATACTGCTAACGTATGATCAGAGGACAGATATTTCTACGCCAGGAACTTGTATCATAACAGTATTCTTACAGTGATGTGATGTTCAAAATCAGATTGCGAATAATCAGTTCTAACAGAATCCATGAATTACTATTAAATAATCGGAGACCAACTTTTTTGAATTTCAATTATCTCCCTTGTGAAGAATAAACCTGCTCGTAGTCATCCGTGTGATCAGTTCTCTTCGAGTCCGGCTACTTGGGATTTGGATGAGCACAGAGTAGAAAAGTCTGAGGAAATTGTCAAATGTCACCATGGTGCGGACTACCTATGTTGGACTCTACAGAGACTGAAGGGAGCTCTTCTCTGGAACAAGAGAATGTTAAATGCGTGAAGTCCAATGAATTGAAAATAGGAACGGCAATGAGAGTAGGGTTTACACATGATCTTGTCTGAGAAGGTCGAGCAAGAAATGATTTGAGTATAAAAGAACTCAAGTGGACTCATCAACTTGCGTATTACGATATCTGACTGTGAAACTAGATATGATCATGTCGAGTGATATCTGTGATATAACTCATATTCTGTTTCTGATTTGTACTTGTATCATCTCCATATGATTTTGATCGTTCATCGATATCAATGACAATCGCATATGAATGGAGTTTGAATCTTTCTTGCGTTAATGCTGATACGAAAGAGATGATTTTACATTCATTTGTTATGTTGTATTACAATGAAAATGTTGCTATTGAACCATTTATCCATTCATCTACGAGTATTTGCTCGAATTTGTGTTTTCCTCAAGCCAATCGTGCAACGAGAATACGAGCCAATTTCGTGGTCAGGGTAGATGGCCACCAAATCCTGGAGCCATGTTTAGGCTTACAAGGAAAGACCACGGGGTCCGGGTCATCAATTTCTTCCAAGATTTTTTTACAGTTTTGAACTGCCGAAAAGATGAAGAATCCAGAGTGACTCCGTCAAATGGGTCTCCTGTCCAAAGATACAGCCACTGAGATCAACATAGCTCATCTAGGCCAATGTTGAAAAGTGGTATATATAGATATACTGGTAATGCTAACGTTTTTGCTTGTAGTTCTGAGAGAAGAAGTAGAATTTTGGGGATGATTGGCGACCCGGAACCCGTGGTCCCCCCTTGTTAGTCCGCAAGTTAATCCATCAAGTACCGGAAGGATACTTCTGTTGAACTTTTGTTAGCCTCATTTTGAAGCACCAATTCGACCTTTGATAAATTCACGGCGCATGCGGCCGACGTAAAATTGTCTGAACTTTCCAAGTATGTGATCGGGAACTCCCTTGAATACGATTCTGCAGAGATGTGCTTGATCTTCCACTAAAATCAACTACTTTTCAAATGCGAAATCGTCTTCGAACAACGATTGTACACTCACCGGACATTATACCTGTCCAAATCTGGAAGAGCTCCTAATCCTTGAGCTGTTGTTTCAATCTGAATAGGATCGTTTTTGGTGCCTCGAGAATTGTAATCTCATCCTCAGCAACTCAGAATTGGAACCTTGTCCCAGGATCTTAAGTAACAATCCAGGGCAAAAAACCTCTTTCAGATTTGAATAGATGTAATGTTCAGTCGGAGTACATGCAAAGTCAGTGAATACACCCGTATGACGTCAAAAAAAACAAATTCTTGATACCTGAAGTTGGAGAGCATTAGGCTGGGAACATCAAAATCGATTGATATCATCCAGAATGAAGTATGTTGTTCAAACCTCTTTCTCGTCTTCGAAATACTCCAATGGCTGTAAGAGTCATGATATACACGTATTCTCATTAAATTCTTGTTTCCCTCTCGTCAGAATCTCATTGGAAACTCAATTTTCTGCATCGAAATCAAAGAGTTTCGTCTTCGAATGTCGAAATATGAACCCCATGGACATCGGACATCTCCAAGTATCAGAATGTGACTGAATCCCGAGGTAGGGATTAAAATATACGAGTTGATGGCAGACCCTGTATGTGCATCCTGAAGTAGGCCCCGAGCTTGGTTAGGAATGAGATTGCTCAAACTCGAGGCAAGAATGAGAAAAACACTATTTTTTATATCATTCAAAGTATTCAGATCCAATGATCACACACGAGAAATTCGGTCCAGTGACTGGTTCAAGAATATGCAGGAAAGGATACTATTGTTCCGAGACAATTCACGTTTTTTTTCTCCCGATTACTCCGCGTCGTAGAATCCGTTTGGTTGGTAGCACCCTCATTCGCATTACGGTACACAATGGGGCGAGATCGATTTTGGGCCAGGAATCGTACCTGTGCGAATTCTTGACTGATTGACGTGATTCAGGAGAGTTTCTCTTGATTTTCCAACCCTCCACCATTTGAGTAGTAGAACAAGGCCGTTCCTGGCGCATGCCGGTCCTGGCGCAACGGTTCTAGCGCAATGGTAAGTAGCATGTGTGCCAGTTCTGGCGCACGTCGGTAAGGTAGGTCACCACCTTAACTACTGTAGGCGAGTATCGATCCAAACCGGTAGGAATCTGGTAGATTTCACAACCCATAACCCATACTCGTGTAGATTTTCATTACCCATATCTGTGATGAATGTAGGCGAGTATCGATCCAAACCGGTATAGTAGGAATCTGGTAGATTTAACAACCCATAACCCATACTCGTGTAGATTTCCATAACCCATATCTGTGATGAAATTCCTCAACCCATATCCAAATTGACTACCATATAACCCGTGTCGGTAAGGTCGGTTACCACCCTGCCTACTGTAGGTGAGGGTCACAGTTGAGCCGATAAGGTAGTGATCTGCATTACTATCTGATGGTAAGACTCTGCTCGACCATCGGGTGGTAACCGATCACAACATGTTCAGGACAAACAGCCTGTACGTCCAATGTTTTTTTGATGGCCCTGAAATGGGCCGATTGTACTTCTACTCCGCCTAGCAATCTGGAACATCTATCCTCCTCGCAGGCCTTGATGTTGGCACCGGCTCAGGCCTAGTCGGGATCCTAAACCATGGTTCTCGTTGAGGTGGTGGTGGAGGTGACTGGAACAACCTGACCTCGATGACCACCACCGGTTCCCGACGTCTCGGTTCTATGTCGATGATAGGCATCGATGGCAACTCGGTGCGGAGCTCTCGTTGATCCATTGTGAGCAAGCGATTGAATGACACTCTGACGCTTGGTAGCCTTGCATTATAGTCGAGCCACCCTCCATCGAGCCACCGCAACGCATGCGCATTTCCTTGGTGGCCCTGACGAGGGCCGACTGTTCACTGGAATATTGTCCAGTGGTCCGAAAAGGAAACCCAGCAATCTAATTCCACAATTTCGATACCTAGCTCCCTCATCCGTGCATGATCGTCTTTACCTATTCCGCACTCTTTCATCCTATCTACGCAGGCTTTTAACTTGCGTAAGAACGGTGTCTCCCATCGAACTAATTTTTGAATGTATAGATTGATATCAGTGATGATGATCTCTGCATCTCTCTTGTAGTAGTACCCGGTGTCGGAATTATAGAAGAAATGATCATCAATCCATAAATTGCCATCCACGGTGTTGAACTCGAGTTTCGCCGATTCTACGCATCTCTCACATAACTCCTCTTCATCGAAGAAATTAACGCTCACTGATACCTCACCAGGCAAGAGCCTCCAATTTTCGGATACTGGATACCCTTTGCAGGACTGCAACGTCTCCTTTCTTTCTGTACACCCATCTCCACCCAGAAAATGGATGCAGATATTGAACGACAAGCCCATGATGACAGAATGATCCATCTTCGTGTCCAATCGGGCTTTATATGCCAGTCGTCCCCACCACAAGTCGAGCCACCGACGCCGCACGCATGCGCATATCTTGAATTCTTGACACGCTAGTGTAAGCCAGAATGGCTCAATGGTAGAGTGTATGACTTTTGATCATTCGGTTCTCGGTTCGAATCCGGGTTCTGGCATTTTTCTTGCTCCAGTTCAATGGCTGATAATCATGGATGCTCTAGAACTCGCCGAAGTAGCTCAGTGGATATGACTGGAGATCATCCGGTCCTCGGTTCGAATCCGAGTTCCGGCAACTTTTTCGCTTCTAACTCTCAAATCTTCTGTAAGTGTCAGAACTTTGAAGTTTTCGATGATCTTTGTGGTCGGGATACGTTTGCTTTTGAGCCTTATACGTCTTTTGAGAGTACTCTTTCCATTCGGGAGGTTCTCCTTGCTTCTGCCTCCCCTCATCTAATAGAGGAGTACGCTCAGTGCTGTTACTCTGATGGTTATCCATTGTAGAGTGAGTTAACCACGTCATTTTCACTCGCTATTTATATCTTCCCACTCCATCTCCTCGTTAAAAACTGCATGGTCTTGCAGAAAGTGTCTGATGAGCTTGATATTGTGCAACGCACACACTGTTTTCTTTGACTTTGTGTGATTGGGGCACACCGTGACTCGCTTCTGATTATACAGCTGATCCAACGATAAGTATGTCGAATCTTCGATATCCCGGACGTTGAATCCCAATCTCTCGAGTCACTCCCCATTCATCGAACATTTGACAGTGACTACCTCGGCATCACTCAACACCTCTCCGAGCAGCTCACCGATACAATTGTATGGAATATCTCCAGAGCTCCAGGGAATGCCATGATAATGTTGCGCCAACCATCTATTCCGATCTTTGTACTTTTTCGCAAGCTTCTTCCGAGGAAATGGCTCCTTGAACAATAATACTTGGGGTTCAGCTCCGCCTTGAAGTGGTACCACAGCCAGCTCTTTCAGAATAGGCTGATTGACCGGCTGTCCGAAGCCCTGCATGTCCACGACGTACTCCATCTCGGAAGCGAATGGGCTATCACGTCTCGCGGGACTCCTTATATCGTATCCCCACCACTGATCCCCCACTACTTGTTCAAACGTTTCCTGACATCGCCGGTCATGGGATTGTACTCGGTGATGCGATCATGTAAGATTAAGCAGTAGGCCGAAGTATTGGCCGGAAAATTGTTCCTCGCTTCTATTCATATACGAATGTCCACAGCAACTGTCTCCAATGACTCATTCTGCATAGAACAGTCAATATAGTAGAGCGCAACGTTGCTGATGAAGTCACATCTCTTGAGGAGTGGTTGAGGTTCCTATCCATAGTATGATCTCTGAAAGTTGCTGAACATATCGTACAATATGGAGTACTGATTCTGATTTAAATTCAAATTTAAGTTTCCGTATGGGTAGTATTGCGAATTCAAGTACAGCTTGATATCACTTATGTCGCAGTGATCCCCACGTACTAGCCGCATGGCAAGCTTCGTTCCCGGGCCGCAAAATTGGTAACCGGGTAGATGTAGCTCACCCGGCAACTTGTTGATGAGCGTATTGACGAGGCCATGACCTCGCTTACGTTTCCCGTGAATGATCATCTCCTCTCGAGAGTAGACTCACGACTGACCGAGGTCACTGCGTGAGGTCTATTTATACTCTCACTCGAGTATACAAGTCCAGAATTGATCCCCGTACACTCATTTGTTGATCAAAGTTCTTGCGAGCAACATGAATTCCTCAGAACAGACGGTGAAGCTCTCAGTTACGAACTTCGATGTTGGGGGACAGAGGAAGAGCAAGAAACACGGGGACTTACTGCCTGACACTATCAGAGCGGTGATCTGCGGCCCATCAAACTGTGGCAAGACGAACAGTCTCGTGACACTCATCACTCACCCAAACGGTCTGAGATTCGCTAACGTCTACTTATACTCAAAGTCTTTGAATCGGCCAAAGTACAAATTCCTGGAAGCCGTACTGCAGTCCGTTGATGGGATACATTTCTTCCCCGTCAGTGAGCACGAGTCAGTCATACCTCGAAACCAAGCGTTGCCAAATTCTATCATGATCTTTGATGACATAGCTTGTGAGAAACAGGACAATGTGGAAGCCTACTTCTGCATGGGGAGACATAAAGCTGTCGACTGCTTCTACCTCTGTCAATCGTACGCATTCCTTCCCAAACACCTGGTCAGAGACAACGTGAATCTCCTGGTCATATTCCGTCAGGATGGAACTAATGTCAAACATGTCTACGATAATCATGTCAACTCAGACATGTCATTCACGCGCTTCAAAGAACTCTGTTCCTCGTGTTGGAGAGATGTCAAGCATGGTTTCCTCGTTATAGATAAAGATAGACCTCTCAACGAGGGTCGCTACAGAAAAGGTTTCGACAGCTTAGCTATAAATATAGGCTGAATCAGGTATATCAATGTCAGTCTTTGAACGTATGTTAAAGCATCAACATGGAAGACTATCTCCAGCAGGAGGACGTATTGCGTCGACTAGTTGAAGCTAGAGATGCTATCAAAAGAAAGTACAATTTACTACAGCACGGGCAAGCTGAGACGCAGAAAGCTCTCTCAGAGACATTCAAACCTATCATCGATCCTTCAGAGCGGCTCGTCTTCGAAACAAAGCCTCCACGCATCAAAGAAGTTTACAAAGCTGAGGAAACCTTGCGAAAAACCGAGCCATCTGATACTGGTACTGAGGATGAGGATGAGACGGTGGTGGAAAATACATCAGCAGAGGAGACCGATAGTCCAAATATTAATGAATACAAAGACTATCTCTCATTATTGAGGAAGAAAGGGGAACACAGTAATCTAGATAAATTCCACGGTGTTAGACTGGAGAGGGGAAAGACTATGATTGGGAATGTGGCCATAGATTCCACACAAGACTCGGTCATTGTCGATGGAGTCGAGTATCCGAGGTCTGATGGACTGATGGATCTCTCATTCCTGAAGAAATCATAGACACACAACAAGAAGGATTCGGCCAAGTACAAACGCATACAAGAGGCTTCAAATGTCCATAAGAAAGGATACAATAGCAGAGGTGAACTACGACAATTCAATAGCTCAAAATTCATGAGCATCATCGCTCCATTGTTTGAGAGCAAGAAGGGAGGATCAGTGTCGAGAATCAATAACTCATTCTCACCGAATTTCAAGATCGCGAGACTTGGTAGCACGGTTGACTACGTATACTGGGATGATCCCAATGAATTGGTCGACCGCTCGCGCCTGCTAATGGCCGAAAGGAGTGCTGGAAACCCGAGCCATGACAATGAGATTCGTTCAATATTGGAGGAACTGCATGAACGAGGCTATATAAGCTGAGTTATCTCTTCCCTCTCAATCAGTTCCATTATGGATGTCAATTTATTTGGACGTAAACAGGGTGTAGGCGGCGGTCAACGCGGGCCTCCTGAGCCAAGAGATATGAAAGACGTAGTCAACTTGGACAGAATGATACAATTCATTCATGACTCAACCCAGAAACTGCATATGCGAATGAAAGAAATGCACGAGCTCTTCCTGAGTTCTCAGAATGAAACAGAGTGAGATATCGATATGTTCAACAGAGTGGTCTTTGCGGTGATTCACAGGCACGAATTACCCGCTGGTTATGTGAATGAATACAACTCCAGCGGGGACAGATGACTCATTGTCCCTTCAGATGCTGAACATGGAACAAGTAGTGGAAGAGCCACATAAGCCTGCTCGGCGAAACTACCCACGTCGCAAGCTTGAGATGAGGGGTTTGCATGAGACGTGGCAAGCAGATTTAGTGGAAATGCTCCCTTATGCTAAGGTCAATGAAGGATACAATTACCTGTTAACAGTCATCGACGTCTTCTCCAAATAAACTTGGGCTGTGCCTGTAAAGAGAAAAACTGGCGCAGACGTAACTGCAGCTATGAGATCAGTGTTCCGTCAAGGTCACGTACTGAGGAATCTCCAGACCGACAATGGAAAAAAAATTTATGATGCAAAGTTCCAAGAACTCATGGGGGAGTTCAATGTCAATCTATACTCTACCTACAGCAATATGGAGGCATCTATATGCGAGCGTTTTGATCGCACGCTCAAGAATATGATGTGGAAACGCTTCAGTTTACGTGGAACTTACAAGTTGCTTGATATATTGCCCGGCCTACTGGCGGAGTACAACGGGAAGAAAACTTCGCACTATCTGCATCGAACCGATGAATGTTACACTCCAAAATGAGCAGGACATTCTGGAATCGTATCATAGACACGAGCATCCGCGCAATAGGCCAAAGTTCAAGGTTGGAGATTACGTGCGAGTGAGCAAACTGAAACATGTGTTTGAGAAAGGCTACACACCTTACTGGACAACAGAGATATTTACCATCCGAAGAGTAGCTTTGACGAATCCAGTTACTTACCACTTGAAAGATTATCAGGGTAACGATGTGTCTGGAGGATTCTATGAACAGGAACTCTCTTCATCGAAGTATCCTGATGTGTATCTAGTGGGAAAAATCATCAGAAGGAGGGGGAGCCAAGTCTTTGTGGAATGGTTGGGTTTCGATGATTCTCACAACAGTTGGATAGAAAGAAAGGAGATTTGAGAAAAAAAGAGTGACAAAGGCCCCGCCACCGCCCTTGTCTGTGGAGTCTACCCGCTTCTTATACCGTTCTTCCGAACCAAGAATAGGAAGCGACTACTCCTCCGTTGACTCTCATTTCTCTTTTTTTCTCTTCATTTACAACATATATACAAGATTCAAATCTGAGCAAATGAGAGGCCTGGCCCGTGTCTCTTTACAGAGAGTCTTCCGTTGTCCGCAGCATCCATTATGCTAAGATTGATCTCGGGGTTGGCCATGAGAGTCATGGAAATCTTCTTCGGAAGGAAGACCTCAAACTCGTCTTCGAGTCTCGCCACTACCTTGGGCCCGTACTTGGTAACCACGTGCTTTATCTTTGTGATCCTGTATGAGTGGTCTTCCTCTAGGTCAGAGATCTTCTTCGTCGGGAGGAAGCTATTCCGAGCGACTTCATTCAGTCCCGCGAGGTCCATCTAGAAGAGGTTGGACAACTAGTACTCTAGGAGGTAGTCCAAGAAGAAGATCACCAGGGGGTACACGGAGAAATTGTTCTGCTATAAAACATAGCGTCAGATCACAGATGGCGCGGTCGCGCCACGTTTGACGAGTCTTGCGCACAATCAACGCCGGCTTCCCCGCCATTCGTGAGGTGAGAATACTATTCGTGTTCCGATTTCATCTTTGCTGCGGCTGACTGCCTCGTTCGTGCCACGACGCTCATATGTGATTCGCGGAAGCGAGAATCGGGCCAGCACATATATAGACGATTTGTTTACGTATCGCGGGTGGACGTAAACAAATCGCTCTATTATTATGATGATGTGGGTGATGCATGCATTTCATAGTCCAGGAGTCAGAATTTATCTCGATGATCAACTCTTTTCCAAATCCCAAGCTCTCATGGGCGCGCGGCTTATGTACACCTTTTGTTCATAACTTGGTCGATGTGTTGGTAGCCAAGTGGTTATCACATCCGTCTATCACCCGGAAGGCTGCGGGTCGAATCCCGGTCGGTCTTTTTTTTTTTTTTTTTATAATGAGTGTTTTTTAAACATTGTGCAATGAAAATTGATTAACAACTGAATTAACATAAGTGATTTTGGTAGATTTTTTCGTCCTTGATGGTTAATATACAAGTTGAACATTTGGTATCGTCGATCTTGAAGGACGGTGGAGAACTAAATAAAGTCCCAAAATTTCATGATGGAAATTTTATTGCAACGTTTCGTCCACTAGGTTTTGTGGACCTCATCAGGCTTCAGGTTTCTGTTTCGACATATGTATAAAGATAGAAAATATGGAAATTTTTTACAAATGATGGATGTATAAATATTCAAGATGCGCAACTTACGTTATTCTTCAGATCGTCATGATATTTTGGACGATCTTGTAATAGAGCACAGACATAACGTCTAGCTCCTGTCAATAAAAGTAAACAGAGTGAGTCATCAGTCTTATTTTTCACTCATATCTATATTAGCGCGATCGCAGTGTACAGTAGGTGACATATATATGAAAAGTAGTGCATGTAGGAGAGAGAAAGAGAGCGGGGGGTCAACGAGCTTTGTCAGCCGTTGCCCACAACGGGTTATATATTTAACTGAGATTTTGAATATCGTCTTTTCTATTGATGCAATTCTCATCGAATTTGATATGGATCATTTCAGAAATCAACTGTTTTTTCCAATTTTTCTCTGTGTCTAAAATTTTGGTTTGATCCCAATGGAAATCGTGTTTATCATTCAGTCTGTGAACAGAAACTACGGACTTTTTATCTTTGTTTGTAATATGATCTTCAATGCGTGTACCTAGTTGTCTTTTTGTCTCTCCCACATACGTTGCTGGGCAATCTTTACACTGAAATTTATAAACAACACCAGTTTTGCTAAATTTATCTAGTTGGTCCTTACCTAATTTTACTATTGAGCTTAATGACTTGGAAACTTTTGGAAGAGTGTGAATATCGTTATGTTTGAACAGAGCGTTACATTTTTCGAATAAGCATTCGTGGTATGGAATACAAATTCTGTTCTGGCCAGCATATAGAATTTGGTTGCAATGTATAAAAACCAGATTACATCGTTCAAAAGATCTCATGAACAGAGCAGAAAGAATACGTTTCGTTCACAAAACTCTGTTTACTTTCGAAGACTTCTAAATAATGAAATTAGGGACGTCCATAATCAAATTTTTCGACTTCAAAAGAACTCATCAGTAACCTCACAATCATTATCAAACGAGAATATTGATCCAAATATTTTGAGCCAATTCCAAAATTCCACAAATGAAAAATCTATCAAATTACGTAAAAAATGTGATTTTACACATATGGAAGAATTCGAAGAAATCAAGCCGTCCATAACACCTTGCACGATAGATCGAAATAATTGGGTGGAAAAATTCAGCAATACTCCTCTCCCTTCAGATATTATCGACATATCCTCATTGGGCCCCAATTTCAGTCAGAAAGACAACCTCAGTTTACAGAATGTCATAGATACTGTCAAAAATGTTGAAAAGTGCATAGAGAACCTCGATTTGAATAATAGGGAGAAAAATAACATCCGTCACAAGATTACGAATATCCTATACACTGAAAATAATGAGCAAAGGCACATTCCTCCTGAAGACAGGGTATTCGCAAGAAAATTGAGCTTCACTAAGCACTTCTTGAAACAAAATTCAGATTTTTTTTCACACGTGCAGATAAGGGCAATGTCACCGTCTGTTTGAATGAGTCTGATTACACCAATAAAATGAACGTTTTGTTGAGTGACAAAAAAGTATACGTTCCGATCAAAAATAATCCACTCAAAAGTTTACAGGCAAAAGTACATAAAATACTAGGAAGTTGGAATGATTTGAATTATTTGTCTAGAAAATATCATAATAATGCTCTCACACAGACGGACACCAACTTAACTCGTTGTTATGGTTTACCAAAAATTCATAAAGAAAATGTTCCACTCAGATCAATAATTTCTACAGTCAATAGCCCTACTCATCTTCTTGCTTCCGTTTTATATGAAGAGCTGAAGAAATGTATTAATCCGCCTGCATCACGCATCGACAATAGCTTTGAATTAAAAAAATGGTTGGAGACTTTAACGATCCCAAAAGATCATATACTCCTTTCTCTCGACGTTAGCTCTCTGTTTACAAACATCCTATGCTGGTTAGTGCTAGAGGCGCTTGACCGCAGATTTTCAGATATACATAATGAGTCTAACATACCATTTGATGAAATTCGTCAATGCACTGAGTTCCTTTTTGACAACACATTTTTTCAATTCAATAATGAAATTCATCAACAAATTTTTGGTAGTCCGATAGGATCACCCATTTCTCCACTTTTCGCAGACATTGTTATGGATGACTTGGAAACTTCATGTTTACGTAAATTGAAAAATGATCACGATTGCACTCCTCTATTCTATTATAGATATGTCGATGACACTCTAATGTGTGTGAAGAAAGAACAGGTAGATGTAGTCCTCAATGTTTTCAACAGCTACAATGAGCATTTACAGTTCACACATGAGATTGAAAACAATAATACCATCAATTTCCTTGACATATCTCTGATCCGAGAGGATGAAAAAATCATCACCAATTGGTATCAAAAGCCAACTTCATCAGACAGGATCTTGAATTTCAAATCCAATCATACCATAAATCAAAAGAGGAACATAGTGTTCAATTTAGTCGACAGAGCCACGTCACTTTCACATAAAAAATTTCATTTCTCTAACTTGTCAATTGTAAAACAACTCCTTTCTGACAATGATTATCCTGAAGATTTCACTGACAAATGTATAAAAACCAGATTACATCGTTCAAAAGATCTCATGAACAGAGCAGAAAGAATACGTTGCAACCAAATTCTATATGCTGGCCAGAACAAAATTTGTATTCCATACCACGAACGCTTATTCGAAAAATGTAATGCTCTGTTCAAACATAACGATATTCACACTCTTCCAAAAGTTTCCAAGTCATTAAGCTCGATAGTAAAATTAGGTAAGGACCAACTAGATAAATTTAGTAAAACTGGTGTTGTTTATAAATTTCAGTATAAAGATTGCCCAGCAACGTATGTGGGAGAGACAAAAAGACAACTAGGTACACGCATTAAAGATCATATTACAAACAAAGATAAAAAGTCCGTAGTTTCTGTTCACAGACTAAATGATCAACACGATTTCCATTGGGATCAAACCAAAATTTTAGACACAGAGGAAAATTGGAAAAAACGGTTGATTTCTGAAATGATCCATATCAAATTCGATGAGAATTGCATCAATAGAAAAGACGATATTCAAAATCTCAGCCAAATATATAACCCGTTGTGGGCAACGGCTGACAAAGCTCGTTGACCCCCCGCTCTCTTTCTCTCTCCCACATGCACTCCTTTTCATATATATGTCACCTACTGTACACTGCGATCGCGCTAATATAAATATGAGTGAAAAATGAGACTGATGACTCACTCTGTTTACTTGTATTGACAGGAGAGAAAATTATTTCATTCGCTCATGTCAATCACAATGCTCATTCTGGAACATTTTTGTAATTTGTTATAACTACCAACTCAATATATCAAAAATATGTGTCTATTCGTGAGATCGCACAACTTTGATGGTATTCAAATACACTCATGGAATATCATCCGGATTTAATTTAGGTGTTAATCAATTTTCATTGCACAATGTTTGAGAAAAAATCATTATAAAAAAAAAAAATAGACCGACCGGGATTCGACCCGCAGCCTTCCGGGTGATAGACGGATGTGATAACCACTCGGCTACCAACACATCGACCAAGTTATGAACAGAAGGTGTACATAAGCCGCGCGCCCATGAGAGCTTGGGATTTGGAAAGGAGTTGATCAACGAGATAAATTCTGACTACTGGACTATGGAATGCATGCATCATCTACATCATCATCATAATAGAGCGATATGTTTACGTCCACCTGCGATACGTGAACAAATCTTCTATATATGTGCTGGCCCGATCCTCGCTCCCGCGAATCACGTATGAGCGTCGTGGCACAAACGAGGCAGTCAGCCGCAGCAAAGATGGAGTCGGAACACAAATCGTGTTCTCACCTCACGAATGTCGGGGAAGCCGGCGTCGATTGTGTGCAAGACTCATCAAACGTGGCGTGACCGCGCCATCCAGGATCTGACGCTATGTTCTATAGCAGAACGATTTCTCCGTGTACTCACCCTGTGCGTGTGTTGTCCAGGTGTCGATGTCTTCTCTCTCTGGGCTCATCAGCAGATGTGAGCTCCGCTGACGGTCGCACTCGCTTATGAGCAAGTACCCCCTCCACTGACGGTTCCCCCTCCACTGATTGTCTCCCTCCTTCATCACTCCGGAGACTGTAATGGCCATGCGGGAGAGTGTCTGTACTCTCTGGAATAAGATACCATTTGTTATCGCTAGTACTGAGCACGATCTTCTTACGCGTCTCGGTTCCTATGACATGAAGCCTTGAGCGAATCGCCGTCTGCTCTTCGATCAAGAAATCGTTGCCACGTAGCGTCCTGACGTAGTCGTCAAAGGTCACGCTCCTGATAGTTGGAGCCCGCACACCTTTCGCCTTCTTGGTGACGTCACCTCCGAAAACTTTGTAGGCATACAACTTACTGCGCATACCACAAGAGTTGGTCATGGGGCGCCCATGGAGTTCTTCAGTCATGAGTCCAGGTATCTTTTTGTTCAGAAGTGATATCCCATAAACATTGTAGGGATCATAGTCGGAGGTGTCAAACTGGCTCGGGTTGTCCCTCATTATATGATACATGTTGACACCCTCAACCTCATACGTGAGACTGTCGGTGTCTGTATATAGGAGCTTTGCTTGGGGGACTTCCTCCAACATAAAGTCGTAGTGGAACTCGTAGAGTTTGGTCTTTGAGATATCTAAGATGCTTAGCCCTGCATATATTGGTTTGGTGATTTTCACCTCCGTCTTGTTCAGCCGGATTGCTGCAACTCTCTTACCAAATACAGCAGAACTATGATAGTTGGGTTTAGAGGTCCAATACTCGGCTCCGTAGCGTCCCTCCCACTCGCGAGGTAGCTTGACATCGATCCGCTTCAGCTCATCCTCCATCAATTTTCCAAACACTGAGTTGTTCATTAACTTGTAGAACATTTTATCGAAGTCGTTCTTCGCCCTCTGGCGTTCTGAGATCGATATACGAGCTGAGCCAAGGCTTCTGCTTGAACTGTAGGACTCTATGAACTTTCTTCAGGCAGATTGCATGTGCCAGAGCCTAAAAATCAAGACATTTATGAATATAATGCTGATCGTACTTGAGTATTTGACTCACCTGTTTCAAAGCCCTATAATGCACCACGTATCGTTCCTTGTTGAGAAACGTCGTGAGCAATTTTTTCTGGGATGACCTCGGAGGGGCTTTGTGCTCGGGTAGCATTGGTAGATCCTTATGGAGGTCGTGGATCTCATCTGGATACTCGACGTCCACCTTCAGAATATATCCAACCCCGGAGTCATCGGGTATGTTACCGACATCAACCACAGTTACCGGGTCGACCCATTTGAAGCCTTCATAGGGCAAGGCCTGCTTCATACCCCACCCATAGAGATTATTCACATCGAAATACATGATGTCCTTCTCCGGCTTGGTGGGGTCAAAGTCCTCCCCCATGTAAGGATGATTCGCTTCTGCAAATCTATTACTACACTGTCTGACACCTGGGAAGAAATAGTATTCAATATTGATTGTCAAACATAGAGTGACAGACTGAGCTTACCTCCCCTGATCCCACGTTTCACAAAATTCAGCATATCGATGTTGGTGAGAAGTTCCAATGTGATATTTGTCTGCTTCAACATTGCATCCCAAGCGAGACCAGGGACGGTGTGGTGGTGTGCAGGATCAAGACGGTAAGTCTTCAAGCACGTATTTCTGAAGTTCTCGAAAACCTCTACCAATAGGATAACATCAACCTGCAAGTATAGGTCAGAGTACTCCCCTAAGTCCTTGATCTGGCAGATGTCCCATACATCCTTTGCATGTTGATACTCGGTGGCAGATATACCTTCGCCACTGAGGCTACTGAAGAAAGCATCCTGTGGCGGCAATTCTTGCTCTTCGAGCTTATCGCAGTTGGAGAGATATTCATAAGGGAATACGCCTTTTCTCTTGAGGAGCTTGATCTGTTCTTGAGAGTACTCGGAACCGAACTCTAGCTCCACAATTTCATGCTCCTCCACGTATGAGGAGAGTTTATCGAGTCCAGCAGCCATGAACCGCAATAAATCGATACAGCGGAGCGTCATATGAAGGTCCTTGAAAAATTTGGAGAACGATATGTAGCGTTCCTTTGTTTGTGGAATGAGAGTCACATCTCCTTCACAACAGCGAACAAGTTCTCTGATAAACAGATGCGAATTGTATCCCGATAAGTTGTGGAATATCACAGGAACCTTCCTAGAGACCTTGAAGTTAAGATGACATCTGTTGTGAGCAGGACCGCGATATCTGGAACGAGGGCAAAACATGAAGAACATTCGGAGACTTAGGGTAGGGGGGGGATATGACTCACCTTCCGGTAAAGTGACAATGGTCTTGAACTTTGGTGGCTTCAGCTGTGAAAGGTTTTTCACAGACGTGACAATGTGTTACAGTGATAAAATCTTGCTTTTCTTGGTCAGTGAGAACATTCATGGGTCTCGGATTCTTCAAATTGGCGTCAAGTTTCCGAGCAAATTTATACATTTCCAAGACGAACCACTCGGGAGGACTTTGCCCTCCTTCCTTGCTCCTGTACGTTTTGTAACTAGACAGACTATTATCAAATCTACATCTGACGTAATAACCGACACTCACAGGCTTGTGCACGTGACGAATGTACTCGTCATCTATGGGCTCGAGCAAGCACATATAGTCTGCATAGACAACAAAAAGCACTTCCTCTTTGCGCAGGTGACTGGAGAATTCAACCGAAGCTTCATCTGGCTCGGGTAGTTTAACCTTGACCTTATGGACCTCGTTACAGTCCACAGTATGCTGCTTGAGGTTCTCTTCAGACCCGAATACATGTAGACAACGCTCACATATCCATGGGATATGACTATTTTGTGAGAGTTGAGCATTGAGGAGACGTGGTAGAGACTCAATCCATACAAAATGATAGCTAGGTGGACCATCCTCATTGTCACGATACTCTCGTTCGATTATGAGTAAAGGAATGTGGTTGATTCTCCTATATGGGGCGATGCGGCATGTCACGGCGTCATATTTTCCTTCGCTCACTTTTCTCTATATGGAGAGGTTGACAGATATATCCTCATTCTGGTTTTCGAATTTGCAAATATCTCTAGGAGAGAATGGGAAATTGATCCCCTTGAAATTCAGTTCACTCTCATACTGCGTGTAATGACTCAAACGTTGAGGATTTTTAGAGGCAGGATGCAGAGCCGAGAGGATCGCCCATTTGAAACAGTGATTGTCATCCTTATTCTGCACATTCACGCACGCATGTTTGTTGGCGATGGAATCTGGAAGAGGAATGTAAGGACTGGCTCGCAGAGGATTGTACTTGTTGATGTTTACAACCAGGTGGGAAATTCTATGCATAGACCATCCAGACTCGTGGCCTTCGAACTCTTCCACATCTCTTGCCGTGATAGTCTGTATGTTGGTCTCGAACTACTCCTTGAGGTCACCACTCACATCAACAACTTCATTCTTGGTGTTGAACGGAATCAGGTCTATCACCTCTTCATTATCCTTTATCTTGGAGAACTCAATGGTTAGAATGGTGTCGATCTTCAGGAGTTGATGTTCAGCAACGATTTCTGATATTTTCTCCTCGAAGAGTACTTTGGCGGCATCCATGAAACTATTGATATCGATGTGATCCACGTTGGTAATGACTCCAGTCAAGATGCGCCGGTTGAAGGCAGACCTAACGTTGTCCCACTTTACACCAGGACCTTGATGTTGAGCACCTGGCTCCTGACCATCTGGCTCCTCAACAGCTGGATGTTGAATACCTGGTCGCTGAGCTTCTGGCTGCCAAACAACTGGCTGCCGAGCATCCGGCTGCTGCAAGCCAGCACCCCCAGTGAAGAATTCTTCAAATCCAAGACGTTGCAAGAATTCATGTTGCAGTCGATCATAGATGCTCTGCATCTGGGCGAGAATCGACTGAAAGCTCTCTCTTCTGCCGTGATCTAGTCGAGGCGAGAAGATGATTCCATTCAAAGCAGCGACAGCTTCTTTGGCGATGTGACACCAGTTCCAGATTCCGCAAAATGTAGCATCACCAGATTGGATGTGAAGTGAGGTATTACACAACCCCTTGGCGGTTTCGTAGTAATAGACTGGGGTATCCATATCTGTATGGGGGGAAAATTCCATTCAAAATCGTATTGTATATACGGACCGTCGATAAGGAGGTCATCTGGTGATATGACAGATTCAATCTACCACTTACCCACAGTGGTCAACTTAGGTACCTACCTTCCCGACAGCCGGATTATTACCGATAGATATAAGAGTTGAACGGGGGGTGGTATCGACAAGGTCAAGTTAGGTTAGGAAACTCGTGCAAACTCACCTGATGATATGACACTTACGCGTGAAAATATTCCGAGGTTATGTCTAGCATTATCGCGTGGCCCCCGTCTTTGAGGTTATGTTGCATGCATCGGCTTTGAAGTTACGTGGGACGCATTTGATTGAGGTTATGTTACACGCGTCAGCCAC
The DNA here is from genome assembly GCA_029851415.1 of Eretmocerus hayati. Lineage (NCBI taxonomy): Eukaryota > Metazoa > Arthropoda > Insecta > Hymenoptera > Aphelinidae > Eretmocerus > Eretmocerus hayati. Next base: position 51,215,209 of record CM056744.1, read on the forward strand.
GAGTTTAAGGTAGTATTAGCGGTACTGGATGTGTCAAGTGCAGAACATACCCGCGCTTGACTCCCTTTCGCCCGCGATATAGGTATAGTGAGTGCACGCAGCAGACGACGACCTAACCCCTAAACCGCAGAAATGAGTGACACTTGGGCTCACATCTTTTTTTGCAGGCTCTGAATCGTCAATCTGATCGCACCTGAGTGTTTTTTGTGCATTCTTACATCTGTGTATTCACTGCCATGGAAATCTGTGCGTCAGGTATCACTCTACTGGTGATTTTCCATAAGACGCCGTGTTAAACGGCTTTAACAAAAACGCTCAAAACTTTTTCCCCCACTCTGAAGGCTTCTGAAATTTCAACTGAAGCACTTTGAGACCCTAATATACAATTGTGACGACTTTCGTGATTTTCTGAGCGTCAATTCGAGTACCGCTAATACTACCTTAAGGCGACGCGGTCACCATGCAAGCTGAAAATCATTCCCAACTTACTCCGATTCTGTTGCGATTTGGGCTAAACGACGAGCGCACAAATATTTGTTATCATCTAACTTAGATTTGTCCGCTCTTCGTTAAGCCCAAATTGCAATAAAATCGGAGAAAGTTGGGAATAAAAATGTGCGTATATTATATAGGTTAGGAGGTTCCCGCGGCCGAGTTATTCCCACTTTTCTCCGATTCTATTATGATTTGGGCTAAGCGACAGATTGAGGAATACAAGTTGGACAATAACAAGTAATCGACAACTCGTCTCAGACTTTGAACATCAAACTTTTCATGTAAGGTGTATTTTCAAGGTCCATGGTCACGGTGCACGGTGACCGCATCGCCTTAAGCGTTGGCTCTACATTCAAGGTTACGCATGAGGTTGGGCTATCGCGGAAGGTTAGAAATCGCTGGAACTTACCTTGCACGTGGAGAGTCAGGAACCTGGATGAGCTGCACTAGACGTGGTGGGTCGTCTCCTGGTACTTGACACTGAGTACGAGAACTGAATACAAACACTGAGTATGAACACTGAGTACAAACACTAGATACGAACTTTGAGTACAAACGGAAACCGGGCTCCTAGACGTCGTCTTCTGACTCTGAATGCGGTAGGGGTGAGCACTAGAGCACTTGCCTCTTCGAGAAGCAGAGGACTAACGGTGGCGCCAGCCGATGCGTCCTGTACTTGTGCGCAGGAATTCGAGCCACCGACGCCGTTTTTAGGGAGGGGGGAATGACGCAATCGGCGGTGACATCAGAAAAAAATGCGATAATTCGTAGAAGAAGGCGCTTACATCGATTACTTCTAGGAAGGGCCTCACCGAGAGCACGCGTCTATAAATAGGAAAATTTTTGCTGACGACGGCGGTTTCTGAGAATCTGACACAACTCAGTACATTTCCCCCAGAACTCCGAGTATACATTCCCAGATGAATGTTCTCGAAGGTTATAGTCAATGTTCATGAACAATAATGGGGCTGTGTGTCGGTAAGGTAGGTTGCCACCTTGCCTACTGTAGGTAAGGGGGTACATTTGAGCCGATAAGGTAGTGATCTGCATTACCATCAGATGGTATGCGCTATCTTCCTTACCGACAATCGTTAAAAAGATGGCGCTATTGAGAGTGCGTGAAGTGGGGGAAGTGTTTGGAGTGGGGAGAGTGTTTAGAGTGGGGAAACAGCATATTTAAGGCCGGGTAGAATCATCGCGGAGCTCATAACTCATCACGATGGATTACGTGGTGGACGTGCCAGGTTTCCGTACCAAGGAATATCTTCATCGCCAAGGGAAGGAAGTGGCGATTCTCGCCCTCCTCGAGGATGCTATTCCCACAGTCTTCCATTTCCAGCCTCCGCACTGTTGGTCAAGTCTTCCTCGAGAGCAAAAATCTAGCAACCGCTTGTTGGAGAACAACTATCATGGGTTGAGATGGGGTTCTGGGGAGATCCCCTTTTCCGAGATCCAGGATGTTCTCGGGGACAGACTCGAAGGCGCGAGAAAGATCTTCGTCAAGGGTTGGAAAAGAGAAAGTGGTTGGCGGAACAACTTCTCTTCATGTAAGTCCTCTTTGCTCTTGATAGGACATGAATCATACTAATACGCATCTATCTATAGGGAGATCGACGATCTCGAGGAACTTGGCTGTCCTAGTCTGAAGAGGTTGCCTAAGATAGATTCTACAAGGTGCGATCTGCACCCGCAGTACGTGAATTACATGTGTGCGGCTCACAACGTGCACAAACTTCAAATATGGTCTATGAACAATCGAAAACGTGTACAAACCCCCAGTTCTGATGACGACGGAGAGGATGAGGTAGACTCCACCAGCGAGTATGTTGAAATGGGTCATTCAAAAACATTGTACGACTGCTGCACGGTAGCCAATCGGGAGAATTATCTTCATATGTATAACTGATTGTAAATAAAGATCATATGGGTGATTATGAAAAAAAATCATAGAGATACAATGGAGGGTCAGAGAGCTACGTATGAGGCTATAGCTGAAAAACGGTCGCTAGGGGCGCTGGTGGTCTAACACATGTAATTCTCTGTCCGTGCGAGTCTGTGAGAGTCTCCGCATACTCTCTCACACCGATACACACTAGCACGCACCGACGTACACGGACAGCGAAATCCATGTGTTGGGAAGCTTGAATGACCATCAGCGCCACCCTGGTTGACGTTTTTCCGCTCTACTTCGGTGAGTTCTAGAGCATCCATGATTATGACCCACTGAACTAGGGAAAAAAGTGCCAGAACCCGGATTCGAACCGAGAACCGAATGATTTAAAGTTATACACTCTACCGTTGAGCCATTCTGGCTTACACTAGCGTGTCGAGGATTCGAGATATGCGCATGCGTGAGGCTCGACTTGTGGTGGGATCACTGGCATATAAAGCTCGGTTGAATGAACATATGGATCAATCCGACATCATGGGTTGCTCATACAACACCTGCGTTCACTTTCTGGATCGAGATGGGCGCACAATGAGGAAAGATACCATGTAGTACTCTCACAAAGGGCGTCTCGAATCTCAAGATTGGAAGATCTCATGGGGTGAAGCGACAGTCAGCGTTAACTTCTTCTATGAGGGGTGGTATTGTGAGAAATGCGTTGAATCACCCATATTTGTGTTCAGTACAAAAGATGGCAATTCATGGGTTGAAACTGAATTCTTCTATAATTCCGACACCGGCTACTACTACAAGGAGCATTCAAAACTCATTATCCCAGATGTCGATCTATACTTCAAGAAAGTAGATCGATATGAAACACCATTCCTGCGCAGGTTGAAAGATTGTGTGGAGGAGATAAGAGAGTATGGAATAGGGAAGGATGATCATTCATGCATGAAAGTGCTAGGCATCGAAGTTGTGAAGGAAGACTGGATCTCATTCACGGATTACTTGAAAGTATCCCATTGAAGAGTAATGAGTAATCACTCAGAGCTAAAGTAATTAAGGTATGCGCATGCGTGCGGCGTCGGCGGCTTGACTTGTGGTGGGGACGACTAGCATCTAAAGCTCGGTTGAACGTACGGACAATTCATTCTGTCATCATGGGTTTCTCATTCAATATCTGCATCCATTTCCTCGCTGAAAATGGGTGTACAGAGAGAATGGAGACCATGCAATCCTACAAAGGGTATCCAGTATCTGGAGATTGGAGGCTTCTACCCGGTGAGGTAGCAGTCAGCGTCAACTCCTTCGATGAGGGAGAGTCGTGCCAGGAACGCGTCGAATCTGCCAAATTCGAGTTCAATACGCTAGATGATAATTTATGGGTTGCTGATCAATTCTTCTATAATTTCAACACTGGGCACTACTGCAAGAACGATGCAGAGATCATTATCACAGATGTGAACCTGTACATGCAGAGATTAGTTCGATGGGAAACACCATCCTTGCGCAAGTTAAAAGCCTGCATAGATAGGATGAAAGAGTGCTGAATAGGTGAAGACCATCATGCACGGATGAGGGAGCTAGGTATCGAAATTGTGGAATGAGATTGCTGGGTTTCCTTTTCGGACCACTGGACAATATTCCAGTGAACAGTCGGCCCTCGTCAGGGCCACCAAGGAAATGCGCATGCGTTGCGGTGGCTCGATGGAGGGGGGCTCGACTATAGAGCAAGGCTACCAAGCGTCAGAGTGTCGTTCAATCGCTTGCTCACAATGGATCAACTAGAGCTCCGCACCGAGTAGCCATCGATGCCTATCATCGACATAGAACCGAGACGTCGGGAACCGGTGGTGGTCATTGGGGTCAGGTTGTTCCAGTCTCCTTCGCCACCACCTCAACGAGAGCCATGGTTTAGGATCCCGACTAGGCCTGAGCCGGTGCCAACATCAAGGCCTGCAAGGAGGATAGATGGTCAAGATTGCTAGGCGGAATAGAAGTACAATCGGCCCTTTTCAAGGCCATCAAAAATACATTTGACGTACAGGCTGTTTGTCCTGCACATGTTGCGATCGGTGACCACCTGATGGTCAAGCAGAGTCTTACCATCAGATGGTAATGCAGATCACTACCTTATCGGCTCAAGTGTGCCCTTCACCTACAGTATGCAGGGTGGTAACCTACCTTACTGACACGGGTTATGTGGTAGTCCATTTGGATATGGGTTGAGGAATTTCATCACAGATATGGGTTATGAAAATCTACACGAGTATGGGTTATGGGTTGTTGAATCTACCAGATCCCTTCTCTACCGGTTTGGATCGATACTCGCCTACATTTATCACAGATATGAGTTATGAAAATCTACACGAGTATGGGTTATGGATTGTGAAATCTACCAGATTCCTACCGGTTTGGATCGATACTCGCCTCCAATAGTTAAGGTGGTGACCTACCTTACCGACGTACGCCAGAACTGGCACACATGCTCCTTTCTATTGCGCTAGAACCGTTGCGCCAGGACCGGCATGCGCCAGAAACACCCTAGTTCCACTACTCATTTGGCACTGCAACAATGTTCGGGAAAGGCGTTAAATTCAAATATATTTCTAGAGCTTTCGAGAACGAGAGAGCCAAGGCAGAGCGATGAACTTTTCTCTCCTTGAAATCGTATGATTTCAATGCCTGCTGATCGAGACATTCAAAATTCCTAGAAATTTGGCAACATCGATCTCCCTCAGTCCCTCTCGGCCTCGTCGGCGATCTCGCTTCGGCGAACCAGCAGTTGACCACCGATCGCCGAGCAGGCTAATTATTGTAAGCCTAGCTCAAACTCGCGATTTCCAGTGCCGCGAGCCCCATCGTATTCTCTCCGCGAATTGATCTCTCCGCGTCGCGATTTCACCCCTCACTTCCCTCGCGCCTTTTTCCTTCAACCAAATGTAGTGAAACGGAAAGTGGATAAATTGAACTATTTCAATTTTACAGGAATCAAGGGTTATGAATTTACGCTTCCACTGCCCTGGCCTCGAGCGCCCCATCACGATCTTATAATTAATATTCTGGGCTTCAGCCATTCATTTTGGTAGCAGAGCGTCGTCGGGGCTCTGAATTCGGTTCTGGGTTCTTAATACTGGCATCGCTGGGTTTCGAGTGAATCTCGTCGCGCGAGTGCAAGTGGTGTGAGTGCGCGGAGAGAAAGGAGGTCGCGGCCGTTGGACATTGTGTTCGACGCGAGCTAAATCATCGAAGAGGCAGTTTGGGCCTCAAGTACTGGCTTGGTGCAGCACCGGAGTCTACGAGGTGCAGACATCCCCGGCCCCGCAGCAAGCAGCAACACGGCATCGGTACGAGCAGCTGGTGACCATCTTCAAGTCAAGCTGCAGCAGGGTAAGCCGCTTGGAATTCTTCATGCGCGCTTCCGGGTATAATCCCGCGCATCGCGCCATCACCTGCTGCTAGCCGGAGCTACGTCACGTCGACGTCGCTCCCCGCCACCGCTGCCTTCTCCGCCAACTTGCTTCGTCTTCATCGGTGCTGCGGGCCGCGCGCTCAGCTGGAAGAGCGAGCACTACAAAGGAGTGGGGATAAGGTGGCTGTCGCGCAACGCAGTCATCGCGGAGTAATTGGTGAGCGTATCGTTCCCTTTACTAATATGCATGTATAGTGCGGTCTCACTCGCACTTCCGAATTTCGGTCGCTCAGCTGCGAGCCACCTGATGGATATGCGGCGCATGTATTCGGCGTTCGCACGGCTCGTAGTATATCATAGCTAATAGAATTATACTCCATTAAAATATCTTGTCGGCGGTCACGTTCGGGAGTCGAATGGAGTGGAACCCGCGACTCTCTCTTAATTGTGTTCGTATTAGTGTTGAGTGGTATATGTTTGGCGCGTTAGGGTCATGCTGTAGCAGAAGATAGACGCGATCGATCAATTTTTGTAATTAGATGGGGAAGATTGGTCGACCCAACGCTCTAATCTCTCTGCGTTAGTGAAACAGCTGATCCGTCTCAACTATTCTTCTGTTGGGAGAATTTTTACATTTTGTTCGGGGTTGTAGTCTCGCGCGTTAGTGTGCGTTGTATTTAGTGGGTTTTGTGTTGTTGTCTGGGTTTTATATTGCAGACTGAATTTGAAATTTTAACGATTCCTCGAACATTCGTTCTAACTGTGATAATTAGTAGGGAAATCATGGCTGCTAGACTTCTTTTTAATCGGCAATTGCAACTTGTGGTTTACATTCGTAATTCTGATACAAATACTGCCAAAAAGGGCAAAGAAAATATCACTGTAAATTGTCTCAAAACTCGCTTGGAGTTATTAGAAAGATATTGGGATGAATTTTGCCAAAATGATTTGAATTCACAACAGCATAAGGATGAATTGAAGGATAAAGAATATTTTACTAGATTAGGCTTTTTAGAAATCGAAGGAAATTATTCAATTCTGAAATCCGATTTACTAGATGAAATTGCTGAATTAACGATACCAGAAGAATCACTGTCTGAACATGGTTCAGTTCATGGTTCTGCGCGAGGCTCAGTCCACGCGTCAGTCCATTCAGTTAATCATCCTCAAAATCAAAATTCCTACCCATATCAACATTTTGATGCGCAGCAACTTATACGTGCGTCATCGGAATTGCAGTCTATTCCTAGACTCGAACAGCCCAAATTTTCTGGTAAACAAGCTGATTGGGAATACTTCAAGGAGCGTTTTACATCGGTTATTGGGAAAAATCCTGATTTATCATCGTCTGCTAAATTGAACCATTCGCTCAATGCAGTTGAGGGTGACGCAGAGAAGATTATGAAAGGCGTCAAAACACGTACTACAAGCTTTTGAATTGCTTGGAATCAATTATGTCGACGTTACGATAACTCTCGGTTGAGATTCAGCACACACTTGAACGAATTGATAGATTTAGCCCCAATTACAAAAAAATCTGCCCAAGCTTTCGTTACAATTATGAACCAAGCAAAAGAATATATCCAGGGCCTTCGAGATCTAGAGTGTCCGGTTGATGGATGGGATTGTTGGCTAGTTCATTTAATCGTTCGAAAATTGGATCCGGGCACTAGAGAAAGTTGGACTATCGCGCAAGAAAATATTGAGGGTTTTCCGACGTATGCTGTTTTATCTAGTTTTTTGAAAAATCGTATTCAATCATTGATCGCAGCTCATTCAGGGTCAGTAGCGACGGATGAACCAAAGCCTGGTTCGTCGTCTGCAGGAAGATACCAAGGCAATTCTAGTAGAAGAAATGTGAATTCAAATTTTGGAAATTCATAAAATGATAAGTCAGTCTAGCAGTCCACTTAGTTGTATAAATTGTAAAGGCGATCATGCATTGCACAAATGTGAAAAGTTTTTATCGCTGTCTGTGCACCAAAGATTTGGATTTTGTGAAACAAATCGTTCATGTATAAATTGTTTAAAGCCTGGTCATTATGCTGATAAATGTGGTTCTCAGTATAAGTGTAGTAAGTGTAAGCGGCCACATCATACAGAACTACATATGGATTTTTCGGGTGCTTCAAAGCCAGAGGATTCTCAGAATTCGCAGCAACAAGCTGGTTGTCATTTGATCCACAGTTTTTCCGCAGTGTGAAAGTAAGCGCGTTTAGTAGTGACTGCGCGTGTCTGGTTACAAGGTCCCGACGGACAAAAAGTGGGAGCTCGTGCCTTGATTGACCCAGGCTGAGACTGTTCGTTCGTAGCTGATAGGGTCGTTCAAGCTTTAAATTTGCCGTCGCGGAAACTTAGGTTGGGCATAAATACCATTGGGGATCGATGCACAGTAGTTTTGACAAGTGAAGTTTCGCTCACTCCACTGTCGGAAATCGATTCAAATTTCTCGTTTGACATTGAGGCTCTGGTTCTTCCGGAACTCACCTCATTTTCGCCTAGGTCAACGGTCAAATGTGACGATTGGTCACATTTAGATGGACTAACACTTGCGGATCCGGAATTTTTATTTCCCGCTAAAGTTGATTCTTTATTGGGCACAGAAGTGTATAGTGAAATTCTTAGAGAAGGTTTGGTAAAGGTCCCATCAAAAACTCCTACCGCTCAGAACACAGCATTGGGCTGGATCCTCACTGGAGGCACGGAGTCGGGTGTCGAAACTGTAAGTCCTCGTGTCGTTTTATCTTTGCATGCGGGCGTTGATAGTTCTCTGTCAAATCAACTAACTAAATTTTGGGAAATTGAAGAACTCCCAGCTGATCGTCATCTTACAGCTGAGGAGGAGTATTGTGAAAAATTGTTTAGGTCGTCTGTCAAGCGCACGTCTGAAGGACGCTCCGTCGTGCGCCTCCCTTTCACACAAAATACTCATGAAGCTTCGTTTTCCAATCTAGGGACTTTGCGGTCGCATGCCTACTACGATCTGAGAAAAAACGACAACGAGATTCGAAGTTGGATGGAGCATACACCGAGTTCATGGAACAGTACGAGTCACTGGGTCACATGAGACGCACGCAGCCACCAGATGGGTCAAAGCCAGCACCATCATACCTACCACATCATCCTGGTTTTCGTGAAGACAGCGACAAAATTCGAGTCGTTCTGAATGCTTCGCACAAAACAGGTAATGGTAAAAGTTTAAATGATTTTTTATTGGCTGGCCCGAAACTTCAAAATGATTTAGCATTGGTATTAATTCGTTGGAGATTTTTCAAATATGGATCTTGTACTGACATAGTTAAAATGTTCAGACAAATTTTGGTACATCCGGATGATGTAAATTGGCAGAGGATTGTCAGGCGGACGTTGGGGCAAGAAAAAATCCTCGATTATGTTCTACTCACGGTCACTTACGGAACAGTTTGTGCGCCATACCTGGCTATTAGAGTTCTCCTTCATTTGGCTGAAATTTACAAGAAACAGTTTCCTATCGCTGTTCTCATTATCCTATATCGTCGATACATGGATGATTTGTTTGGGGGAGGGTATACTCTTTCAGCCGCATTGAGAGCTCGGGATCAGCTGATTTCTATCATGTCGTGCGCATGTATGGAACTTGGAAAGTGGTCAGCAAATCACTCGGATCTGCTGAGGGGGCTCTCTTCAGAAAACTCAGGTGACATTTCGATAGAACTCGAAGATGTTGTCTCCACACTTGGGTTAAAATGGTCACCGCACGATGATGAATTTTTCTTTCGTATATCGATGCCTTCTGCCTCTGATACATGATGCTCCTGATACATGCTCCTGATCCTAAAAGAACTATACTTTCAGAAGTAGCTCGGTTATTCGAACCTCTTGGTTGGTTAGGGTACCTGAAGCTAGCGAACACTAACTCACGAATCGGGCCAAAACCAATTTCACTTTTTATTACTATTTTATTACTAATTTATTACCAAAGATGAGAATTGATTACCGGTCATGGGCCCGAAATACGAAAGTTTTCGCTAGCGGAAGCTTACGCTAGCGAACACGTGGCCGGGGAAAGATCGTACGGGGATGTGCAATAGCTCATTTTTTATTATTTTTTCATCACTCTCAGAATATGTCCTCAAAATATGCGTGTGATATGATTCAGCTGAAATATGATGGTTTTCACCAGCGTAAGCTAACGCTAGCGAACAACATATACAGGCGTAGCTTCGAGGACACTCAGAACTACACGGAATTTTGGTGAGGGTATTTTTCGTCGATCTTTGAGGACTGGATGTTGGAAGACTGCCAAAAGAACCAGAATTCCATGAAAGAGATACCCTCACTGTTATTTTTCAAGGACGAAAAACTACCATCACTATTACACGGGATTTTATTAATTTCTTATGACTCTCGAAAGGTATAGTCGAGATAGTCCCGAGACCAAGAGGAAACCGATATTTGGGCCTGAGGCTGGACGAGAGCTGGAGCGGGGCGAGATGAGGAATATATGAAAGACTGAGCTACCTCTCGACAATAACGTGCGAATGGAAAAAATTCCATCGCATACGGAAACCTGTCTGACGATGAGCAGGGTACAGATGAGTCTTCAGAGATGATAGGGAATCGATAACGAATCAGCAAACTCGATCATAGGGCCCAAAACATGGGAGACCCTGCTTGAAGTTATAATAGTCGCAGTCGAGACGACACGGGGGGATGCAGAGAGTCCCAATGGACCCGAAACTCTGAAAAACCTCAGATCGAGTGATCGGGTACCATCGACTGAAACCAAAGAATTTATTACCAGCCAGCACCCTCGGCTATGGGGCCCAAAACAGGGCGAAATCGAGCTTTAAGTAGTTATCTGCATAGTTATGACGCCACTGTGGGCCGTAGGATCTTCCAATGGATTCGAAACTCTACAGAACCTTAGACCAAGTGGTCATGTACTGTTGATAATGCTCAGAGAATTTATCACCAGTCAGCACCCTCGGTTATAGGGTGCAAAACAGGGTGAACTCGAGCTTTGAGCAGTTATCTGCCCAGTTATGACGCTACTGTGGGTTCGAGGATGTTCCAATGGACCCGAAACTTAACAGAGCCTTAGACCAAGTGGTTATGTACCATTGATGATACCCAGAGAATTTATTACCAGTCAGCACCCTCGGCTATGGGGCCCAAAACAGGGTGAAATCGAGCTCTGAGCAGTTATCTGCCCAGTTATGACGCCACTGTGGGTTGTAGGATGTTCCAATGGACCCGAAATTCTACAGAACCTTAGATCAAGTGGTCATGTACTGTTGATGATGCCCAGAGAATTTATCACCAGTCAGCACCCTCGGCTATAGGGCCCAAAACAGGGCGAACTCGAGCTTTGAGCAGTTATCTGCCCAGTTATGACGCTACTGTGGGTTCGAGGATGTTTCAATTTACCCGAAACTCAACAGAGCCTTAGATCAAGTGGTTATGTACCATTGATGATGCCCAGAGAACTTATTACCAGTCAGCACCCTCGGCTTTTGGGCCCAAAACAGGGCGAAATCGAGCTTTGAGCAGTTATCTGCGCAGTTATGACGCCACTGTGGGTTGTAGGATGTTCCAATGGACCCGAAACTCTACAAAACCTTAGATCAAGTGGTTATGTACCATTGATGATAGACCTTGGGCCTCCCAGATGATTAACAGATGTCTTAACTGTCTCATGGATATTCGAGCCCTTTCCTTCCCATTACAACTCTTGGCGTCATCTAAGCGGGTGGCCCGTCTGAGCTGCGTGACTCACAACTCTCTCGAAAATTCCACTGATTCTCGGGCCCGATGACCAAAGGTTCAGACCAGTGTTTAATTATATAGGCGTTCCTGATAGTGGATCAGTACCGAACTAAGATTTCATGGAGTTATGAATCCGTGACAGTTGCATACAGCTCTAGGGGTCGTTCAAAATGCGTGATTCGCTACATGTGCATGAGTTTGCTCATCCTGGGGCCCCATCACCGTGGTTGCTGACTAGTGATAGATCTGATGAACATGATTGACGGTTGACGAATATCTGGAGTGAGGTTCCATGAAGCTGTGAGCCAGTCTGAGCCGACTCCAGCCGAGGTAAGCTCCAGACTCTGTGAGCCATGACTAAATGCTAGTTCGAACTGATGACTCGGAACCATAGCCGAGGACCCGGGTGCTGACCGGTAAGAGATTCTCTGGGCATCGCAGATGATATGTGACTAATTCATCTCAGGTTCTGTAGACTTTCGGGTCCAGTGGAACTATTTGCAACCCACAGTGGCGTCATAACTGCGCAGGTAACTGCTCAAAGCTCGATTTCGACCTGTATTGGGCCCCATAGCCGAGGGTGCTGACTGATAATGAATTCTTTGGGCTCCGGAGATGGTACGTGACTACTGAATCTATGGTTCTGTAGAGTTTCGGGTCCATAAGAACTATTTGCAACCCACAATGGCGTCATAACTGGGCAGATAACTGCTCAAAGCTCGCTTTTGCCCTGTTTCGGGCCTCATAGCCGAGGGTGCTGACTGGAAATGAAACCTCTGAGCATCAGAGATAGTACGTGACTACTTGATCAAAGGTTCTGTAGAGTTTCGGGTCCATTGGAACATCCTACAACTCACAGTGGCGTCATAACTGGGCAGATAACTGCTCGGAGCTCGATTTTGCCCTCTTTTGGGCCCCATAGCCGAGGATGCTGACTGGTTATAAATTCTCTGGGCAACATCAATCAAACATCACCACTTGATCTGAGGTTCTGTAGAGTTTCGGGTCCATTGGAACATCCTAAAACCCACAGTGGCGTCATAACTGCGCAGGAAACTGCTCCAAGCTCGATTTCGCCCTGTTTTGGGCCCCATAGCCGAGGGTGCTGAATGGTATTAAATTCTCTGGGCATCATGAATGGTACATGACCGTTTGATCTAAGGTTTTGTCGAGTTCCGGGTCCATTGGATCATCGTCCAACCCACAGTGGCGTCATAACTGGGTAGATAACTTGTAACGGGGCGGGCATCAGCAGGGGGAAATTTCCTGAAAAGCTAAACCCACCCAACGCTACCTCATTTATTTGGGCCGGATCAGGTCAGGGCCAGGCACCCCGCGCCGCGAGGGGCGGGACAGTGGGGCAAATTGGGAGCACCTGAAAATCACGAAAATATTCTGCGGACACTGTATATATATATCGTATCGAAATAATCACTCTCCGGATTACGAAATTACAAACGGAATTTATTGCTATTAGGAACTCTCATTTCGAGGCACGCAGGCTAATAAAACTAATAGACAACGCCATCTGTGGCGGATTTGTGCATCTAACGTCCATAAATCGTTCAATAAACTCACTGCAAAAATATCTCGAAATTCACTTTAGAGCGAAAACGCCCATATACACTCGTTCGAAAAATCACTGCACCACTTTGTAGCAGAAATGCCCATATACACGGTGGGCGGAGCTAACTTGAAGGGTGGGAGCTATTCCCCAGCCGGCGGACCCGTCCCCCTCCAACTCTCCGCGCCTTCGTCTCCGGAAGTCAGAATGATGACACAAAATGGCCGCTATAACGACCCGCGTGGCTCAGCATGGCCAAAACGTGCCTGCGAATATTGGCACGGGGAGTTGGAGGAACACGGTTGCGACGCGATGGGTCGGCGGACAAGAGGGACACACCGCGTCGCGAGCCGGGAAATAGGCCACCCGGTAGCCCTGGACACGACTCTCCGCCCGGGGGGGTCACGATGTGGGCGGATGCACCCTGGGGAAAACGTAATACCACTCACCGCGTGGGTCGATGTCGTCTGGAAGCACACTGTGATAGTGCTACTGCTGCACTGTTGCTGCTCTGCTGCTGGGACTGCGGACAACCTGCTGCTGCTGCAGCTCTCTCTCTCTCTCTCTCTCTCGCTCTCTCTAGCCCAGTCCGGGTCACCCTCCAAAAGCTGGGCACCCTGGGCGAGATGTGGTCGTGTGGGGTGGCCACGCGTCAGCACACGCTAACAAGTCTTGGCACTAGCATTGGGTTCACCCACACACACACGAAACGTCTGTGCACCCGCGGCGCGATCACTAGACCCGTCCTGGGTCACTTCTCCTGGAGCTCGCGGCGAATTTATGGGCGCGAAGTACGGGGAGGTCTAGCCAGGCCGGCAGCCATCCCAAGATTGCCGGCCGGCAATGCGCGGCGTAGCTTCCTCAAGCCCGCGCAAGCGCTGCGCCGCCCGGCTCGGCGGGCTGGACGGTGCTACCACCACGCTGGTGGCGGAAGCCATCAGCCCGTTTGAATCGTCGTTGTCGTCCTCTTCTTGTCACCTCGGGCACCTCAACCAAAAAATATAACAGACGAAAATCAGACCTTGATTCATTTTGCCCGAGGTGACGACGAGAGCTTCTGTGGGGCGAGCTGAAACGTGCTGCAACGTTCCACGTTGCATTACCCCCGGCTCCTCCCCCTCACCCTCCTGGGTGAGAAGAATTCGGAGTTGTCTCGTCTCGCCCACATCCACCCTCATCGTTACCTCGGCGGAATCATCATACATTGCTACATCGGTTAAAAATCAAAATCAAATCTATCAACTAATCTTAAGGGCTAAATCAACTCGAATTCTCAAATCAAAGGGGGCAAGGTTCTCTAACTACTAGGATCTGGGTTCGGATACTTGGGAAAGAAGGATATCAAAGTTTCTCTTACTTGGCGGATTTCTTCGGCTCTATTGAGCCTGGCGGATTCTGTCGAAGAAGGCCGCATACATCTGTTCCTGTACTGACTGCGGCATGGTGACTGCTACGGCGACCAGCGCCCGGAATTCTTCATGGTCCGCGGGGGTCATGGCCGCCATCAGCCGTGCCAGACCCGGAATCGGCATGGTTACGCTGGCCGGAGCCGAGCTGTTGACGGCTGCAGCAGCGATGTTGGGTGGTGGCGTGGCTGAGACTGTGGTGAATATGGTCCTCGGGGCTGGTACCGGTGTCACTGTGGCGGGTGGGGGACTGGAGCTGAGGTGGAGACCAATTCCACCCGGAGTTGCCCTGCGGCTGGTGCTTCGACGTGCCTCTCTTCCGGTAGCACCGGGAACGGTTGGGGTAGAGTTGTGGTTCTCTCGGCTCCGCAGTCCCGCACGGGTGGTAGCGTATGTGGCCTGCGCAGGAACCGCATGGGCTCTTCTGTGTCCATGGTGGCTCTGCCAGGTGGTGGTGTAGTCGGTGGCCTGGTGGGTCCCCGCTCTTCCTGATGCCTCGTCGTGGCGGATGGTGGTGGAGTTGAAGGGGTTTGGGAGACAGCGGCGGATTGATTGGGCTGTTCCCTATCCCTCTCGATCTCCATGGGTGCGGGCTGCATTTCTGGCCCTTGTGGCGGGCGGGTGACAGTCGCCGACGGGCCGAAACGAGCCTCGTGAGCCGGACGTCCCTCCCACAGCGTATATGCCGTGGCACAGCGCGGACAATTGTGGGCAGCTACCCGGCGCCGACCGCAATTAAAAAAGTGAAAGCACGGTCTTGCAGCCGGGCAGCGTGCTGATATATGGCCACTCTTCCAACATCGGAAGCAGGTGTGTGGCGGCGGGTCGTCCTCGTCCAGAGGCAATGCCTCCAGCCACTGGAACCGCGTGCCTCTTCTTATTGGTCCGGGCCTTGTCGTCGGGGTGACAATTCTCCTGGGCTCGGTGCTCTGTTGCTCCGGTGTCGGTGGTGTCGCGGTGGCCGGGGGAGATTGGTCCTCCAATCGTGCCACCCGGGCCGCTTCCTCGGCGAGGCGATGGATCTCCTCCTGCAATGGATCCGCGGGGCCTGGTAGAGCTTGGGCCAAGGTGGCGGGTCCCGGAGGTGGAAAGTAGTGCCGTTCCGCGGGTGCCTGGTAGTCCACATGATCCTCCAGGGTCATGTGGCGATTGGGGTTGCGTCGACGGCGTTTAGAAGCGTCGTCGTGACGCAACATCGGCTCCTCTTGCCGTTGTTGTTGCTGTTCCTGGTGGCGCAGGCGCTCGGGTTCTCTGTGCCTAGCAGACAAACGTTCATATTCACGTTTCATTGCGCGTCAATTGTCCCTGGCTTGGCTCCGTTCCCTGCGGATCTGCGACGCGATTTCTGGAGTCCACTCCGATCTGATCCGTGTACGTGTCCGTTTGCTTCTGTAAGGCTGGGGGTATTGGATGGGCAGGTCCGGGCGGAGAATTCGGGCCACCTCGTCCCTCCGGTCCAGGTATCCTTGCCAGCCTCGCTCGGGATCCCAATTTTGACGCAGCTGGAGCTCGACGGCTGTTTTCAGCTCACGTCGTTCTGAGACCGGGAGGTTTGGTGGAACGATGATGAGCGCGGGTTCGCGGAACTCATCGGGTGCCACGGCTCCAGCTGCTTCTCCACGGGCGGTGGAAGGGATCGGTCGGGGTATTGATCTCGGTGGAGTCGTGGTGCGGCGGATAGATGGCGGAGATGGTGGCCACTCGAACTGTCCGGGGTCCACTTCCTACCGGGTTGGAGCACGCCTGGGCTCCAACCAATCTTGCAGCTCCTGTTGAGCTCTAGCGGAGTCCGCCACAGGATCCAAGCCGGAATCCAGGGTCGGTTCCGCTTCCTCCGTGAGCACTGCGAGCGGTGCTGCCGCCGGTGGACAATGCTGAGTTGGGGCTTCAGCTTCCACTGGTTCGGGCCTCACGCGGCGTCGTCTCTCTCGCGAGCGTCTCTCCACCATCGGGGCGCGCGGAATCGCTCCTAGGTAGCGCGACGGTCCACCGATGCTGGGAGGCGCTCTGTCTTTACGTGGAGTAAGCGGACTGCTGTTTCCGCTGTCTTGTCCCTCTTCATGCGCTGGCTGTCGCTGCTGTTGTTCTGCTCGACGGGGTTCCGGAGTATCTCGCGAGGAGTGGTCGTCGCTCAGACCACTGTCTGACGTTAGCGGTCCACGACTTCCACTCCTCTCGCGAGATGCCCGGCGAGCCTGACGTACCTGGGAGTTTGACCTCCAGACTGTCGTTGCCTCCAGAAGGTCGTCGGGTCTCGCGATGCTCCGGAAATCCGCCGGGCAGGGTGAGCAGCTGCGGTCCCGAGGCGGATCTTCTGCCATACCTGCAAGGAAGCAGAACAAAAAAAAAAACTTTCTTATTACTCTTCGTTGAGGCGGATGGCGGAAATTCTAATCAAGCGTCTAGCCAGTCTTTCGGGGTGGGATCCAACGTTTGAGGTGGGATATGTGGAATGGGGCAGTCCGTTGGCCAGTGGGTCCCTCCATTACGTAAACGACCGGAGATTTCACTTCTACTATGGTCAGTGGACCCTCGTATTTCGGAGCTAACTTGGCGTTGAACCGATTCGCTAGACAGGAAATGCGTTTTCCTTCCCACTACATCTCCCACATTGAACGTGAGATTCTTCCTACCCTTGTTATAAGTTTCAGCTTGCTTCGCCCGACTCTCAGCGTTATGGCGGACGACTAGTTCCCGCAACGCGTCTAGGCGTTTCATTCTATCCATCCAGTCTTGGACTCCCATCTTCTCGATCAATTTTCCACCCTCCAGTTCGCGACGCAGGCTTTTTACTGGAGTGGGATGACGTCCGAAATTGAGAAACGCTGGCGAGACTTTCGTGCTGGATTGCACTGCGGTGTTCATCGCATGGCGGATGGATGTGGTCATCCCAATTGCGGTGATCATTCTTCACGAATTGAGAGATCATTGTTTTGAGCGTCTTATTGGAACGCTCCGTTGGGTTGGCTGACGGTCAATATGGTGGCGTCTTGACGTGACGTACTCCGTGTTCTTCCAACATGGCGTCTACAATTTTGTTGTCAAACTCCTTACCATTGTCGGATAGAAAGTATAGTGGCGTCTCCCAACGAAACAGGATCAATTCTTCAATCGCGGCGGCTACCGGCTTCCCCTCGGCGCGTCTTAATGGTTTTACTTCCACCCAGCGTGTGAACAAGTCCTGTATGACCAGCAAGTACTTGAACTCCTTTTTGCTCGGCGGGAATTCCATTAGATCGGCGGAGATGACGGACCATGGTCGCTCGACTACTCTGTTTCCCATGTGGCCAAGCGGGCCTGTTTGGGGCATTTTGTATTGTTGGCATAATTGACACTCTTTCACGAATGTTCTCGCATCTGTGTACATGCCTTGCCAGTAGTAATCTCGAGTTAGTCGATCATACGTTTTCTCAATGCCCATGTGACCTGACGAGGCGAGGCAATGAGCTCGCTCTAGAGCGTCACGTCTCCTATGGACTGGCACGACAAGTCTCCATTTTTCTTCTGGGAATGTGATTGGATCTAGAAGCGTGCTATGGCTATGATGATAAATCAAGCCATTCACCTCCCTCCAATCCTTGAACTGGTCCGGATTCGCACGAATCTTCTCGGCCAGCTTCAAGTATTCGGAATCCTTCTTTGCGTCTTCGGCGGAACATTGTATTTCGGTTACCGTCGGATCCACGGCATCTGTCGTCTCGTCTGCTACTTCTACTGCTCCGATTTCGGCGTCTTCTGGCTCGCTCATTCGAGAAAGGCAATCTGGCACTTTATGGAGCTTTCCACTCCGGTGTATCACCTCGAAGTCCCAATTCTGGAGTTCGAGTGCCCAGCGAGCGAGACGCCCAGTCGGATCTTCCAGATTTTGGAGCCATTTTAGGGCACTGTGATCTGTTATCACTTGAAATTGATACCCCTCAATGTAAGGTCGTAGTTTTTTGATCGCCCAGACCACCGCTAGCAGCTCCCTCTCGCTGACCGTATAATTCCGCTCCGCTGGCGAAAGACTGCGGCTCAGGTAGACAATAGGGTGCTCACCGTCTTCCCCTTCTTGGGTCAGAACGGCTCCCAAGCTATAGGCGGATGCATCGGTCTGTATGGCGAACATTTTTGAGAAATCAGGTCTAGCGAGCACCGGCGCGCTCGTCAAGGCCTGTTTCAGTTTATCGAACGCTTCCTGCTGTTCTTCGCCCCATGACCATGGCGTATCTTTTCTGAGAAGCTTCAGTAACGGTACTTTTATTTCTCCGTCATGGTCGATAAATCTTGAGTACCACGTCACCATCCCCAGGAACGATCGCAATTGTCGCAGGTTTCTTGGCGGAGGGGATTCCCGTACGGGCGTTACCTTCTCGGGATCCGGGCGGAGGCCTTCGGAGTCCAAGATGAAGCCGAGATAATTCACCTCGCCGCAGCAAATTTGACATTTTTCCGGATTTATCTGGAGTCCGGCATCTACAAGTCGCTCCAACACTATCTTTAGGTATTTTTCATGGGCTTCATACGTGTCTGTCGCAATAATAATATCGTCTAAATACACGAAGACAAATGGCTCTAGCTCTGGGCCTAATATTTCGTCGATCATGCGCTGCCAGGTCGCGTGTGCATTACAGAGCCCGAAGGGCATTACGCACCAGCACCAGGAGCCGACGCCTGGAAGGCTGAAACAGGTATACTCCTGGCACTCCTCCGCTATCGGGATATGATGGTACGCGCTTTTTAAATCTATCTTTGACAGGTACTTCGCCTTCCGCAACTTATCCAAGATGGAGTCCATGTTGGGAAGGGGGTACGTGTCCTTCTTCGTCTTCTTATTCAAGTCTCGATAGTCGATGCAGAAACGGTAAGTACCGTCTGATTTTCTGATCAACACTGGAGCACTGCTCCAAGCACTCTGGCAAGGGCGGATACGCTTGAGACCGTACATGGCTTTGACCTCCTCCCTAGCAATCTCGAGCATCTTGGGAGAGAGGCGTCGCGGACGGTGGCGGACAGGAGTAAAATCTATCAGTTCAATTTTATGAACTCCGCGATCTGTTAGTCCGACTTTGCCCGCTGCCTTGGCGGTCGTTCCACGCACCACTTCTTCTAGGTGGGCTTTACCCCCCTCTTCTACTACTACCAGTCCCGCGCACTCGGCGTATATACGGTTCTCCGGTTCTTCTCTTCGACGTCCTACGAAATCTCGGTAATCCCCCTGCAGTACCCTCCATTGCCCATCGGCATTTCGAGAGTCGGATTTCCACGCGTTCATAAAGTCCATTCCCAGAACCATGTCGTACGACGTGTCGTGCACTGCTTCCATCACAATGGTTCGGGAATGTCCATCAATTTCCATAGTCATCTTCAACAGTCCCAATGCCTGGGTGACGTTTTTGCCCACAGCTCCTCTCAACACGCTTCGCTTGTGAAAAAGACGCTTCTCGTGAAATTTCGCTATTTATGGCCCGACGAAGGATACCTGCGCTCCAGGGTCATACAACGCCATGAATGACTTTCCTCCCAAGATGACCTCGACAAAGTTACGAGGTGCGGCTTGTGCGGCGGGTCCATCTGCAATTTCTTCCTGACTCCAAGTTTCCATTTTCGCCCTGATGACGTCGTCTGGGGCGTCCCACGTTCGAATTCCCTCTAGGCTTGGTGCGTCAGCGACCGCTGCCTCTTCGTGGCAGGGCGTTTTTAGGTCGGTTGTAGGTATTCCGGTGAGGTGATCAGTTCCACGTTGTCCCTTACCGTCCCCATCCACTCCCTTGTCCACCTCAACAGTGTCGCTTCTTCTCGTTGTCAGTGGGTGTTTGCGTATGGCACCCATCGCTGGAGTCATCTCTACTTCGTGCCATTCCCTTGGCGGAGGCGGATCTAAATCAGATTAGGCGGAATTTGCATGATTTCCCTCAGCATACAGGTCAGGCGTTTCTTCGTCGTCGTCGCTAGTCGTCCAGTTGCTTGCTACCAGCCGAGATGAATACTTGTTACCAATCTCGCTGTTGACTTCCCTCTCGGCCGCGAGGGGGTCTGCACCAAGCATCACTGGTGCTTCATCGCATTCGCTCTTCACTTCGAATTTTGGGGAGCAGGAGGGGTTCCCCCCTGCGCCCCCGCGGGTCCGTTTCCCGAGTTCTTTAACGCCCATTTGCAATCTGGGCATGTCTTAACTGAATACCCAACCTTGCCACAACCTTGGCATTTCTCATTTCTTTTCGGACATTCGTGCGAAGCGTGGCCCGTTGCATGGCAAGTATAACATTGCCGGGTTGGACACTCGCGCGAGAGATGTCCAGTTTCGCTTCAGTTGAAGCACGCTCCTCGTGTCAACTGTTCCTGACGTTTCTGTATACTCTCGGCGCTCGCAGGCCTCGCATTTCCCTGCGTAGCAGACGCCCCTGGCATTTGCCAGTACGGGGAGGGCGGAAATCCCCACGGATAGCCCCATGGTCCCGCTTGTAGTGCTGGTGGGGTCGGTGGCGGAGGTGCGGAAGGCGTGGGTGTTGAAGTGCTGGCGGGTTTGGTGGCGTTGGTCATCACTGCAGCGGTCTCCGCTGCTGCACCTGCACTCGTCCCATTTTCATTCTTCTCACCTCCCCTTCTTCCCCTCCCCTTGCCTTTTTGGCCACCATCAGCGTTGGCGGGGTTCGCAGGGGTGGTGGCCGGCGGCGGCTTGGACTCCGGGGCCTTCGCTTCGGGTTTATTCCCAACCGTCAATCCAGCGACCTGCCCGGTGGCTTCTTCCAACTCAGTGGAGGCCACTTCCCTTGAAGTGCTACTCGAACCTTGGTAGGCCGCCCCCGGGATGCGGGATTTGTCCTGCGATGGCGGAGCTATGTATCGCGCGTCCCACTCCAGCTGTTTTTCAAACTTTTTGCCATAATATTGAATGTCGGTCAGCGTTCTCACGTCCTTAGTCTCTAAGTATCGACGGACTTCCGGTCTCAAATTGCGGATCACGATGTTAGAAACTACTTCCTCGCTCGGCGGATGCTTGGAATGCCCCACGAGAAGGCGGATACAAGTCAGATACGGCGCGATTTGTTCGTTTTTCCCCTGCGTACGGCGATATAACTCCTCCATCAAATCCTGATGGTCTACGTGTCCGACATACTAATCGCGAAACGCTTGTTTGAAATCTCTCTCCAGGTCGCGATTCCCCTACGATGTGTACGATACCACGTGCGCGCTCGATCGGTCAATATACTCGGCATAGCTGCTAAGACCTCTGCGTCGGATAGGTCGATCGCTTCCATGCACTCTTTCACGGAGGCTAGAAACTCTTCAGCCTTATCTTTACGGCCCTTCGGTTCCCCGTCGAACGAAATTTTCCAGCTCGCGAACGTCTTTATTACTTGTACAATTCGCTCCGACTTTTTCTGCTCCTTTGAAACTACTCGTTTGCCCTGGGAGCGGGACCTCCTCGACACCGGTGTCTCCATTTCCCATTCGTCGCTGCTAGACGACCCCGAGAACCAGTCACGGCGAGAACTTTGGTCTTTGGAGTGGCGGATTCCGGGCGGAGCTTGCTCCTGCATCAAAGCTTGTTGCGTAGGGCCTGGCTGCGCTGATTCACCATGCATTGGCAGTTTAGTTCTCACCTGTTCCGGCGATCTTCACGTGGGCGCTGGCGAGTCTCGCCAGCATAAGCTCCCTGCGACGTCTCCTGGATCCTGGGGCCTACCGGCGTCTGGGCGATAGGTGGAGCTTGCGGGTTAGAAGGCAATTGGTTGGTGGTCTGGCTGCCACGCAGGTTCTGCAACCGGTCACGTTGTTGGCGGATATACTCAGCATCGTCACCTGAACTGTCGTTACTTCTTCCCGCTGTCGTTCTCTGGTCTCGTTCCGACTCCGAGTTTCTTACTTCTCGTATTGAAGCTGTAGAAGTCACATGCGGTGGCAGGAATTAACGGCGGAATGCTCCAGCCTCCCATCGCGGTTGGGTTTGGCAGTGTTGCATTAGCCCATCCGGCGAAGGGCGTGTTCTGGCACATTTGGCGGAAAGATTCGGCAGCCGCGATCAAATTCTGGTAACCGGCTGGCATCACGTGACCCGGTGTCGCGATTGACCCGTGCGAACTAGTTACGGTCGCGGTCGCGGAGGTGCTGGCCATGGTTGTCACATTCGCACTCTGTGTGACCCCAGTTGTCGACGTAACAACCACGGGGTCCTCCAGTTCGTACTCAAAATCTGCTTCAGGTTCGCTGTCGTCGCCCAGTTCAACTCCCTCTAACTCTTGTATCGCTCGTCTAGCCGCTGGCGAGAGTGGACTGGGTTCCTTCGGTAGCTTGTCGACCGCGGGGTCCCACGGAACTTTCTCGCTCGGGTTGATTGTCATAAGGTCGTATCGTAGCAAACGGAGTCTCGTCGCGTTAAGAGTGCCCCCTAGATTGAGCCCCGCTTCGCTCAGGCGGGCCATAACTTCTTCATAACTAAGATTCGCGACTAACTTGGCCGCGCCTACATATCCCTGGTCTTTTCCGAGTATTTCGGCAATCTCAGAAGTAATCGTCATCTTCCTCCGTTGACCCTCCGAGGGGATCGACATCGATGGTTTCTTTCTGAACATTTTTCTGCCCACGCGATGACGCCCAATTTGTCGCGGAATAATTCAGGTATTGGTTTCCTCGATGAGATAGGCGGATCCCCAAAACCCACTGGCGGACCCTGCTAACACGATTGTCTCGGCGGACTCCTTGTTGAGGTTTTGAATCCTCGACGGAAAATTTAGAGAATTGGGCAAGGATAAGGATACGGGAGCCCCCCTCCACCTCTACTCACACTACAATCACTAATGGTATGCAATGTAATCAGATGGGGACGGAGAGTCGTGTATCCTGCGCAGGTGTCCGCAATTGGTGTAGGAACGCACTAGCTCCTCGAGTTATTCCGCGCGAGTCGAACAGTGACCTACGATTTTATACATTACTCGACCTAGCTCCGCGATGTGAGAGCATGTTCCGTTGATCTATCCGATGAGAGTTGTGCATATTCTGCAGGAAATAGTCCGAAAACCCGAAAGCTACGGGCATATTGCCCCCAAAACGAAATCGGAATTTTCGGAGACGCCCTCTACCGGCTTGATTGATGGATCAGATTTTTCGCACCGCTTTTCGCAACGAGCAAATTTGTAGGAATCGAGTCGCGTGGTTCACTCACGTAATCGACGCAAAATCGGTATAACTTTACTCGACGTCAAAACGGAAACGACTACCGATATAGGTGCTCCACGAGCTTCAGTTTGAGTACCCACATGGTGGGGTAGATATTAGTCGGATCCCCCGGAAGTCAATGGCGCCGAAGGGTGAAGCGGCAGTGCTGCCTCCTGTGGCGGACCGTGAAGTACTCCTCAAGAGCTAACCAACCAGTACCCACACGACGGGTGTTGTTCCAAAGAGAAACTCGCGCGCGTGGTGGCGCTAGTGTGCGCCACGGTGGCGAAGCGCCCTCTATTGTCCCGGATAGTATTCACGAAGCCAAGACCAACGAGTACCCACACGGTGGGGTCCGCGTCAAAAAAAGAACTCGCGCGTCAGGTGGCGCTGGTGTGCGCGACGATGGCGGAGCGCCCTCTAGCGGTCCGAATAGTACTCGCCGAGACGTGTTCAACGAGTACCCACACGGTGGGTTTCGCGTTAATAGGGAGCTCGCGCGCCAGGTGGAGCTGGTGTGCGCGACGATGGCGGAGCGCCCTCTAGCGGTCCGAAGGGTACTCGCCAAGAGGTTTTCAACGAGTACCAACACGGTGGGTTTCGCGTCAATAGGGAGCTCGCGCGCCAGATGGCACTGGTGTGCGCGACGATGGCGGAGCGCCCTCTAGCGGTCCAAATAGTACTCGCCAAGAAATTCTTAACGAGTACCAACACGATGAGTTTCGCGTCAATAGGGAGCCCCCACGCCAAGTGGCGCTGGTGTGCGCGACGATAGCGGAGCGCCTTCTAGCGGCTCGAATAGTACGAGCCGAGACGTGTTCAACGAGTACCCACACGGTGGGTTTCGCGTCAATAGGGAGCTCGCGCGCCATGTGGCGCTGGTGTGCGCGACGATGGCGGAGCGCCCCCTAGCGGTACGAATAGTACTCGCCGAGGCGTGTTCAACGAGTACCCACACGGTGGGTTTCGCATCAATAGGGAGCTCGCGCGCCAGGTGGCGCTGGTGTGCGCGACGATGGCGGAGCGCCCTCTAGCGGTCCAAATAGTACTCGCCGAGAAGTTTTCAACGGGTACCCACACGGTGGGTTCCGCGTCAATAGGGAGCTCGCGCGCCAGGTGGCGCTGGTGTGCGCGACGATGGCGGAGCGCACTCTATCGTCACGAAGAGTACTCGTCAGGAGCTTTCAATGGCCCGTTCTACATAGGATGCGCATCACCGCTTGTGCGTACGCGCATGCACTTGCGCTCAAAGCATTCAATGCAGAAGATTCCACGAAGCAGCCTCACTACTCGTTTTTCTACTGAAATTCTACAAGTGAGCAATTGATTGGTAATTGGTGGGCCTCGTAAGAAATTTTTGGATGGTACAACCAAGTTTCTCCATGTTTTCTATTAGGGAACGAACAGAGAAAAGCAACAGCGGTGGCGCTCCCGGGTCTGCCGAACTCAACGGGCGTACAGAATTACCCGCTTTTTTATCATGGGTATAATACGGGGCCCATGAAATTGATTGATTGCGGTCTCTGGGTGAAATTTTTAGGTCAGGAAAATAATTTCTTTCGTGTTTCATCATCAACAAATGGAAAAAACTAGCAGCGGTGGCCCCGCGAACCTTTTCGGGGGTACTTCCAGGTTGAGCAACGTTTTTGCGATTCAGTATCCGGATTGGTGACCACCCGTCTTAGCTTGCGAAGACTATAACTTTGTTTGGGATCAGAAACTTGGCAAGAGCAAGATGAGCGGTCACCAATCCGGGAACTGAATCGTGAGAACGTTGCTCAACCGGTATTCTCTTCCGAAGAGGCTCGCGTTGCACTGCTGATGTTTTTCTATGTTTGTTTATGGTAAAACATGAAGAAACTCGATTTTTTGGCTTGATAATATCACTTGGGGCCCACCAATCATCAACCAACTCTTCACATGTGAAAATTCTAAGTAAAGAGGACTGCTATGGCTGCTGCATGAAATTCTCTGCATCAAATGCTTCAAGCGCAAGCGTATCTCGCGTACGCTCACGCGATGAGCGTATCCTATGTAGAACGGGCCAATCGAATACCCACACGACGGGGTATTTTACAAACGGGTCACTGTGCGCGAGCCGGGGCGAATGCGCGGCACTATGGGGGTGGGGGGTGATGACACTCGTCGACACAGAGTGTTCGGGAGTAGGCGCGCAAGATCGCACGGGAATGATATTAAATCATCGGCATACACCGAGGGCCCGATATTCACTCTAAATTCGCGTAGTACCGCGTCAATGCTCTCACGCGCACGCGCAGTGTCCGCAGATTCATTCCGGACGTCAACCGTGATCCTGGCAGGATCGCCATGTAACGGGGCGGGCATCAGCAGGGGGAAATCTCCTGAAAAGCTAAGCCCACCCAATGCTACCTTATTTATTTGGGCCGGATCAGGTCAGGGCCAGGCACCCCGCGCCACGAGGGGCGGGACAGTGGGGCAAATTGGGAGCACCTGGAAATCACGAAAATATTCTGCGGACACTGTATATATATATCGTATCGGAATGATCACTCTCCGGATTACGAAATTACAAACGGAATTCATTGCTATTAGGAACTCTCATTTCGAGGCACGCAGGCTAATAAAACTAATATACAACGCCATCTGTGGCGGATTTGTGCATCTAACTTCCATAAATCGTTCAATAAACTCACTGCAAAAATATCTCGAAATCCACTTTAGAGCGAAAACGCCCATATACACTCGTTCGAAAAATCACTGCACCACTTTGTAGCAGAAATGCCCATATACACGGTGGGCGGAGCTAACTTGAGGGGTGGGAGCTATTCCCCAGCCGGCGGACCCGTCCCTCTCGAACTCTCCGCGCCTTCGTCTCCGGAAGTCAGAATGATGACACAAAATGGCCGCTATAACGACCCGCGTGGCTCAGCATGGCCAAAACGTGCCTGCGAATATTGGCACGGGGAGTTGGAGGAACACGGTTGCGACGCGATGGGTCGGCGGACAAGAGGGACACACCGCGTCGCGAGCTGGGAAACAGGCCACCCGGTAGCCCTGGACACGACTCTCCGCCCGGGGGTGTCACGATGTGGGCGGATGCAACCTGGGGAAGACGTAATACCACTCACCGCGTGGGTCGATGTCGTCTGGAAGCACACTGTGATAGTGCTACTGCTGCATTGTTGCTGCTCTGCTGCTGGGACTGCGCACAACCTGCTGCTGCTGCAGCTCTCTCTCTCTCTCTCTCGCTCTCTCTAGCCCAGTCCGGGTCACCCTCCAAAAGCTGGGCACCCTGGGCGAGATGTGGTCGTGTGGGGTGGCCACGCGTCAGCACACGCTAACAAGTCTTGGCACTAGCACTGGGTTCACCCACACACACACGAAACGTCTGTGCACCCGCGGCGCGATCACTAGACCCGTCCTGGGTCACTTCTCCTGGAGCACGCGGCGAATTTAAAGGCGCGAAGTACGGGGAGGTCTAGCCAGGCCGGCAGCCATCCCAAGATTGCCGGGCGGCGATGCGCGGCGGGGCTTCCTCAAGCCCGCGCAAGCGCTGCGCCGCCCGGCTTGGTGGGCTGGACGGTGCTGCCACCACGCTGGTGGCGGGAGCCATCAGCCCGTTTGAATCGTCGTCGTCGTCCTCTTCTCGTCACCTCGGGCACCTTAACAAAAAAGTATAACACACGAAAATCAGACCTTGATTAACTCTGCCCGAGGTGACGACGAGAGCTTCTGTGGGGCGAGCTGGAACGTGCTGCAACGTTCCACGTTGCAAACTGCTCAAAGCTCGATTCCACCCTGTTTTGGGCCCCACAGCCGATGGTGCTGACTGGTAAGAGATCCTCTGGGCATCAGGGATAGTACGTGACTACTTGATCTAGGGTTCCGTGGAGTTTCGGGTCCATGTGAACATCCTAAGCTCACCGTGGCGTCATAACTGGGCGGATGACTGCTCAAAGCTCGATTTTGCCCTCTTTTGGGCCCCATAGCCGAGGGTGCTGACGGGTCATTAATTCTCTGGGGATCATCAGTGGTACGAAGTCACTTGATCTGAGGTTCTGTAGGGTTTCGGGTCCATTGGAACATCCTACAACCCACATAGCCGATGGTGCTGACTGGTAATAGATTCTTTGGGCGTCAGGGATAGTACGTGACTACTCGATCTAAGGTTCTGTGGAGTTCCGGATCCATGCGAACATCCTGAGGCTCACAGTGGCGTCATAACTGGGAGGATATTTGCTCAAAGCTAGATTTCGCCCTGTTTTGGGCCCCATAGCCGGGGTTGCTGACTGGTAATAAATTTTCTGGGCATCATCAACGGTGACATACCTACTTGATCTAAGATTTTTTCGAGTTCCGGGTCCATTGGAACATCCTACAACCCACAGGAGCGTCAGAACTGCGCGAATAACTGCTCAAAGCTCGATTTCGCCCTGTTTTGGGCCCCATAGCCAAGGGTGCTGACTAATAATGAATTTTTGGGCATCATCAATGGTGGATAACCGTATGATCTGAGGTTCTATAGAGTTTCGGGTCCATTGGAGCACCCTACAACCCACAGTGCCGTAATAACAGCGCAGGAAACTGCTCAAAGCTCGATTTCGCACTGTTCTGGGCCCCATAGCCGAGGGTGCTGACTAAGAATGAATTCTCTGGTTATCATGAATGGAACATACCCAATCGATCTATAGTTCTGTCGAGTTTCGGGTCCATTGGATTATCCTCCAACCCACAGTGGTGACATAACTGGGCAGATAACTGCTCGAAGCTTGATTTTCCACTGTTTCAACCCTCATAGCCGAGGATGCTGACATGTAATAAATCCTCTGGGCATCAGAGATAGTACATTACATCTTGATCTAAGGTTTTGTGGAGTTTCGGGTCCATTGGAACATCCTACAACCCACAGTGGCGTCATGACTGCGCAGATAACTGCTCAAAGCTCGATTCTTCACTGTTTCGGGTCCCATAGCCGATGGTGCTGACTGGTAATAGATTCTCTGGGCGTCAGGGATAGTACGTGACTACTCGATCTAAGGTTCTGTGGAGTTCCGGGTCCATGCGAACATCCTGAGGCTCACAGTGGCGTCATAACTGGGAGGATATTTGCTCAAAGCTAGATTTCGCCCTGTTTTGGGCCCCATAGCCGGGGTCGCTGACTGGTAATGAATTTTCTGGGCATCATCAACGGTGACATACCTACTTGATCTAAGATTTTTTCAAGCTCCGGGTCCATTGGAACATCCTACAACCCACAGTGGCGTCATAACTGCGCGGATAACTGCTCAAAGCTCGATTTTTCCCAGTTTCAGGCCTCATAGCCGAGGGTGCTGACTGGGATTGAATTCTCTGGGCATCATCAATGGTACATGACGACTTGATCTAACGTTTTGTCGAGTTTCGGGTCCATTGGAACATCCTACAACCCACAGTGGCGTCATAACTGGGGAAATAACTGCTCAAGGCAGGATTTTTCACTGTTCCGGGCCTCATAGCCGAGGGTGCTGACTGGTAATAAATTCTCTGGGCATCATCAACAGTACCTTCCTACTTGATCTAAGGTTCTGTAGAGATCCGGGTCCATTGGAACATCCTACGTCCCACAGTGGCGTCATAACTGGGTAGATAACTACTCAAAGCTCGATTCTTCACTGTTTCGGGCCTCATAGCCGAGGGTGCTGACTGGTAATAATCTCTTTGGGCATCAGAGATAGTTTGTGACTACTTGATCTAGGAGTCTGTCGAATTTTGGGTCCATTGGATCATCCTCCAACCCACAGAGGCGTCATAACTGCGCAGATAACTGCTCAGAGCTCGATTTTTCCCTGTTTCGGGCTTCATAGCCGAGGGTGCTGACTGGTAATGAATTCTCTGGGCATCATCAACGGTTCATAAACACTGGTTCCAAGGTTCTGTAGGGATCCGGGTCCATTGGAACATCCTACAACCCACAGTGCCGTCATAACTGGGCAGATAAGTGCTCAAAGCTCGATTCTTTACTGTTCAGGGCCTCATAGCCGAGAGTGCTGACTGGAAATGGATTCTCTGGGCATCATCAACGGTACATACCTACTCGATCTAAGGTTCTGTAGAGATTCGGGTCCATTGGAACACCCTACAACCCACGGAGGCGTCATAACTGCGCAGATGACTGCTCTAAGCTCGATTCTTCACTGTTTTGGGCCTCATAGCCGAGGGTGCTGACTGCTTATAGATTCTCTGGGCATCAGAGATAGGACTTGACTATTTGGTCTAGGGTTCTGTCGAGTTTTGGGTCCATTGGATCATCCTCCAACCCGTAGTGGCGTCATAACTGGGCAGATAACTGCTCAAAGCTCGATTCTTTACTGTTCAGGG
Source organism: Eretmocerus hayati (assembly GCA_029851415.1). Taxonomy (NCBI): domain Eukaryota; kingdom Metazoa; phylum Arthropoda; class Insecta; order Hymenoptera; family Aphelinidae; genus Eretmocerus; species Eretmocerus hayati. The sequence continues at coordinate 51,245,202 of CM056744.1, forward strand.
CCTCCTAGCCGAGAGTGCTGACTGGTAATGAATTCTCTGGGCATCATCAATGGTACATAGCCACTTCATCAAAGGTTCTGTAGAGTTTCGGGTCAATTGGAACATCCGACAACCCACAGTGGTGACATAACTGGGCAGATAACTGCTCGAAGCTTGATTTTCCACTGTTTCAACCCTCATAGCCGAGGATGCTGACTGGAAATAGATCCTCTGGGCATCAGTGATAGTACATTACATCTTGATCTAAGGTTTTGTGGAGTTTCGGGTCCATTGGAACATCCTACAACCCACAGTGGCGTCATGACTGCGCAGATAACTGCTCAAAGCTCGATTCTTCACTGTTTCGGGTCCCATAGCCGATGGTGCTGACTGGTAATAAATTCTCTGGGCATCATCAACAGTACCTTCCTACTTGATCTAAGGTTCTGTAGAGATCCGGGTCCATTGGAACATCCTACGTCCCACAGTGGCGTCATAACTGGGTAGATAACTACTCAAAGCTCGATTCTTCACTGTTTCGGGCCTCATAGCCGAGGGTGCTGACTGGTAATAATCTCTTTGGGCATCAGAGATAGTTTGTGACTACTTGATCTAGGAGTCTGTCGAATTTTGGGTCCATTGGATCATCCTCCAACCCACAGAGGCGTCATAACTGCGCAGATAACTGCTCAGAGCTCGATTTTTCCCTGTTTCGGGCTTCATAGCCGAGGGTGCTGACTGGTAATGAATTCTCTGGGCATCATCAACGGTTCATAAACACTGGTTCCAAGGTTCTGTAGGGATCCGGGTCCATTGGAACATCCTACAACCCACAGTGCCGTCATAACTGGGCAGATAAGTGCTCAAAGCTCGATTCTTTACTGTTCAGGGCCTCATAGCCGAGAGTGCTGACTGGAAATGGATTCTCTGGGCATCATCAACGGTACATACCTACTCGATCTAAGGTTCCGTAGAGATTCGGGTCCATTGGAACACCCTACAACCCACGGAGGCGTCATAACTGCGCAGATGACTGCTCTAAGCTCGATTCTTCACTGTTTTGGGCCTCATAGCCGAGGGTGCTGACTGCTTATAGATTCTCTGGGCATCAGAGATAGTACTTGACTATTTGGTCTAGGGTTCTGTCGAGTTTTGGGTCCATTGGATCATCCTCCAACCCGTAGTGGCGTCATAACTGGGCAGATAACTGCTCAAAGCTCGATTCTTTACTGTTCAGGGCCTCCTAGCCGAGAGTGCTGACTGGTAATGAATTCTCTGGGCATCATCAATGGTACATAGCCACTTCATCAAAGGTTCTGTAGAGTTTCGGGTCAATTGGAACATCCGACAACCCACAGTGGTGACATAACTGGGCAGATAACTGCTCGAAGCTTGATTTTCCACTGTTTCAACCCTCATAGCCGAGGATGCTGACTGGAAATAGATCCTCTGGGCATCAGTGATAGTACATTACATCTTGATCTAAGGTTTTGTGGAGTTTCGGGTCCATTGGAACATCCTACAACCCACAGTGGCGTCATGACTGCGCAGATAACTGCTCAAAGCTCGATTCTTCACTGTTTCGGGTCCCATAGCCGATGGTGCTGACTGGTAATAGATTCTCTGGGCGTCAGGGATAGTACGTGACTACCCGATCTAAGGTTCTGTGGAGTTCCGGGTCCATGCGAACATCCTGAGGCTCACAGTGGCGTCATAACTGGGAGGATATTTGCTCAAAGCTAGATTTCGCCCTGTTTTGGGCCCCATAGCCGGGGTCGCTGACTGGTAATGAATTTTCTGGGCATCATCAACGGTGACATACCTACTTGATCTAAGATTTTTCCGAGTTCCGGGTCCATTGGAACATCCTACAACCCACAGTGGCGTCATAACTGCGCGGATAACTGCTCAAAGCTCGATTTTTCCCAGTTTCAGGCCTCATAGCCGAGGGTGCTGACTGGGATTGAATTCTCTGGGCATCATCAATGGTACATGACGACTTGATCTAACGTTTTGTCGAGTTTCGGGTCCATTGGAACATCCTACAACCCACAGTGGCGTCATAACTGGGGAAATAACTGCTCAAAGCTCGATTCTTTACTGTTCAGGGCCTCATAGCCGAGAGTGCTGACTGGAAATGGATTCTCTGGGCATCATCAACGGTACATACCTACTCGATCTAAGGTTCTGTAGAGATTCGGGTCCATTGGAACACCCTACAACCCACGGAGGCGTCATAACTGCGCAGATGACTGCTCTAAGCTCGATTCTTCACTGTTTTGGGCCTCATAGCCGAGGGTGCTGACTGCTTATAGATTCTCTGGGCATCAGAGATAGTACTTGACTATTTGATCTAGGGTTCTGTCGAGTTTTGGGTCCATTGGATCATCCTCCAACCCGTAGTGGCGTCATAACTGGGCAGATAACTGCTCAAAGCTCGATTCTTTACTGTTCAGGGCCTCCTAGCCGAGAGTGCTGACTGGTAATGAATTCTCTTGGCATCATCAATGGTACATAGCCACTTCATCAAAGGTTCTGTAGAGTTTCGGGTCAATTGGAACATCCTACAACCCACAGTGGTGTCATAACTGGATAGATAACTGCTCAAAGCTCGATTTTTCACTGTTTCGGGCCCCATAGCCGAGGTTGCTGACTGGTAATAAATCTTCTGGGCATCATCAAGGGTGACATACCTACTCGATCTAAGATTCTTTTGAGTTCCGGGTCCATTGGAACATCCTACAACCCACAGTGGCGTCATAACTGGGCGGATGACTGCTCAAAGCTCGATTTTGCCCTCTTTTGGGCCCCATAGCCGAGGGTGCTGACGGGTCATTAATTCTCTGGGGATCATCAGTGGTACGAAGTCACTTGATCTGAGGTTCTGTAGGGTTTCGGGTCCATTGGAACATCCTACAACCCACATAGCCGATGGTGCTGACTGGTAATAGATTCTTTGGGCGTCAGGTATAGTACGTGACTACTCGATCTAAGGTTCTGTGGAGTTCCGGATCCATGCGAACATCCTGAGGCTCACAGTGGCGTCATAACTGGGAGGATATTTGCTCAAAGCTAGATTTCGCCCTGTTTTGGGCCCCATAGCCGGGGTTGCTGACTGGTAATAAATTTTCTGGGCATCATCAACGGTGACATACCTACTTGATCTAAGATTTTTTCGAGTTCCGGGTCCATTGGAACATCCTACAACCCACAGGAGCGTCAGAACTGCGCGAATAACTGCTCAAAGCTCGATTTCGCCCTGTTTTGGGCCCCATAGCCAAGGGTGCTGACTAATAATGAATTTTTGGGCATCATCAATGGTGGATAACCGTATGATCTGAGGTTCTATAGAGTTTCGGGTCCATTGGAGCACCCTACAACCCACAGTGCCGTAATAACTGCGCAGGAAACTGCTCAAAGCTCGATTTCGCACTGTTTTGGGCCCCATAGCCGAGGGTGCTGACTAAGAATGAATTCTCTGGTTATCATGAATGGAACATATCCAATCGATCCATAGTTCTGTCGAGTTTCGGGTCCATTGGATTATCCTCCAACCCACAGTGGTGACATAACTGGGCAGATAACTGATCGAAGCTTGATTTTCCACTGTTTCAACCCTCATAGCCGAGGATGCTGACTGGTAATAAATCCTCTGGGCATCAGAGATAGTACATTACATCTTGATCTAAGGTTTTGTGGAGTTTCGGGTCCATTGGAACATCCTACAACCCACAGTGCCGTCATAACTGGGCAGATAAGTGCTCAAAGCTCGATTCTTTACTGTTCAGGGCCTCATAGCCGAGAGTGCTGACTGGAAATGGATTCTCTGGGCATCATCAACGGTACATACCTACTCGATCTAAGGTTCTGTAGAGATTCGGGTCCATTGGAACACCCTACAACCCACGGAGGCGTCATAACTGCGCAGATGACTGCTCTAAGCTCGATTCTTCACTGTTTTGGGCCTCATAGCCGAGGGTGCTGACTGCTTATAGATTCTCTGGGCATCAGAGATAGTACTTGACTATTTGATCGAGGGTTCTGTCGAGTTTTGGGTCCATTGGATCTTCCTCCAACCCGTAGTTGCGTCATAACTGGGCAGATAACTGCTCAAAGCTCGATTCTTTACTGTTCAGGGCCTCCTAGCCGAGAGTGCTGACTGGTAATGAATTCTCTGGGCATTATCAATGGTACATAGCCACTTCATCAAAGGTTCTGTAGAGTTTCGGGTCAATTGGAACATCCTACAACCCACAGTGGTGTCATAACTGGATAGATAACTGCTCAAAGCTCGATTTTTCACTGTTTCGGGCCCCATAGCCGAGGTTGCTGACTGGTAATAAATTTTCTGGGCATCATCAAGGGTGACATACCTACTCGATCTAAGATTCTTTTGAGTTCCGGGTCCATTGGTACATCCTACAATCCACAGTGGCGTCATAACTGCGCGGATAACTGCTCAAAGCTCGATTTTTCCCAGTTTCAGGCCTCATAGCCGAGGGTGCTGACTGGTAATGAATCCTCTGGGCTTCATCAATGGTACATGACCACTTGATCTAAGATTCTGTAGAGTTTCGGGTCCATTGAAACGTCCTACAACCCACAGTGGCGTCATAAATGCGCGGATAACTGCTCAAAGCTCGATTTTTCCCTGTTTCGGCCCCCAAGCCGGGGGTGCTGACTGGTAATGAATTTTCTGGGCATCTTCAACGGTACAAACCTACTCGATCTAACGTTATGTCGAGTTTCGGGTCCATTGGAACATCCTACAACCCACAGTGGCGTCATAACCGGGAAAATAACTGCTCAAAGCTCGATTTTTCACTGTCCCGGGCCTCATAGCCGAGGGTGCTGACTGGTATTAAAATCTCTGGGCATCATTAACACTACATACCTACATGATCTGAGGTTCTGTGGAGATCCGGGTCCATTGGAACATCCTACGTCCCACAGTGGCGTCATAACTGGGTGGATAACTACTCAAAGCTCGATTCTTCACTGTTTCGGGCCTCATAGCCGAGGGTGCTGACTGGTAATAATCTCTTTGGGCATCAGAGATAGTTTGTGACTACTTGATCTAGGAGTCTGTCGAGTTTTGGGTCCATTGGAACATCCTACAACCCACAGAGGCGTCATAACTGCGCAGATGACTGCTCTAAGCTCGATTCTTCACTGTTTCGGGCCTCATAGCCGAGGGTGCTGACTGCTTATAGATTCTCTGGGCATCTGAGATAGTACTCGACTATTTAATCTGGGGTTTTAGCGAGTTTCGGGTCCATTGGAACATCCTTCAACCCACAGTGCCAACATAACTGGGCAGATAACTGCTCAAAGCTCGATTCTTTACTGTTCAGGGCCTCATAGCCGAGGGTGCTGACTGCTTATAGATTCTCTGGGCTCCAGAGATAGTACCTGACCATTTGGTCTAGGGTTCTGTCGAGTTTTGGGTCCATTGGAATATCCTACAACCCACAGTGCCGTCATAACTGGACAGATAACTGCTCAAAGCTCGATTCTTTACTGTTCAGGGCCTCATAGCCGAGAGTGCTGACTGGTAATGAAATTTCTGGGCATCATCAACGCTACATACCTACTCAATCTCAGGTTCTGTAGAGATTCGGGTCCATTGGACCATCCTCCAACCCACAGTGGCGTCATAACTGCGCAGATAACTGCTCAGAGCTCTGTTTTTCCCTGTTTCGGGCCTCATAGCCGAGGGTGCTGACTGGTAATGAGTTCTTCGGGCATCAGAGATAGTTTGGGACTACTTTATCTAGGAGTCTGTCGAGTTTTGGGTCCATTGGAACATCCTACAAACCACAGAGGCGTGATCAATGCGCAGATGACTGCTCTAAGCTCGATTCTTCACTGTTTCGGGCCTCATAGCCGAGGGTGCTGACTGGTAATAATCTCTTTGGGCATCAGAGATAGTTTGTGACTACTTGATCTAGGAGTCTGTCGAGTTTTGGGTCCATTGGAACATCCTACAACCCACAGAGGCGTCATAACTGCGCAGATGACTGCTCTAAGCTCGATTCTTCACTGTTTCGGGCCTCATAGCCGAGGGTGCTGACTGCTTATAGATTCTCTGGGCATCTGAGATAGTACTTGACTATTTAATCTGGGGTTTTAGCGAGTTTTGAGTCCATTGGAACATCCTTCAACCCACAGTGCCGTCATAACTGGGCAGATAACTGCTCAAAGCTCGATTCTTTACTGTTCAGGGCCTCATAGCCGAGAGTGCTGACTGGTAATGAATTTTCTGGGCATCATCAACGCTACATACCTACTTGATCTCAGGTTCTGTAGAGATTCGGGTCCATTGGATCATCCTCCAACCCACAGTGGCGTCATAACTGCGCAGATAACTGTTCAGAGCTCTGTTTTTCCCTGTTTCGGGCCTCATAGCCGAGGGTGCTGACTGGTAATGAGTTCTTTGGGCATCAGAGATAGTTTGGCACTACTTGATCTAGGAGTCTGTCAAGTTTTGGGTCCATTGGAACATCCTACAAACCACAGAGGCGTCATCACTGCGCAGATGACTGCTCTAAGCTCGATTCTTCACTGTTTCGGGCCTCATAGCCGAGGGTGCTGACTGGTAATAATCTCTTTGGTCATCAGAGATAGTTTGTGACTACTTGGTCTAGGAGTCTGTCGAGTTTTGGGTTCATTGGAACATCCTACAACCCACAGAGGCGTCATAACCGCGCAGATGACTACTCTAAGCTCGATTCCTCACTGTTTCGGGCCTCATAGCCGAGGGTGCTGACTGCTTATAGATTCTCTGGGCATCTGAGATAGTACTTGACTATTCGATCTGGGGTTCTAGCGAGTTTTGGGTCCATTGGAACATCCTTCAACCCACAGTGCCGTCATAACTGCGCAGATGACTGCTCTAAGCTCGATTCTTCACTGTTTCGGGCCTCATAGCCGAGGGTGCTGACTGCTTATAGATTCTCTGGGCATCTGAGATAGTACTTGACTATTTAATCTGGGGTTTAAGCGAGTTTTGGGTCCATTGGAACATCCTTCAACCCACAGTGCCGTCATAACTGGGCAGATAACTGCTCAAAGCTCGATTCTTTACTGTTCAGGGCCTCATAGCCGAGAGTGCTGACTGGTAATGAATTTTCTGGGCATCATCAACGCTACATACCTACTTGATCTCAGGTTCTGTAGAGATTCGGGTCCATTGGATCATCCTCCAACCCACAGTGGCGTCATAACTGCGCAGATAACTGCTCAGAGCTCTGTTTTTCCCTGTTTCGGGCCTCATAGCCGAGGGTGCTGACTGGTAATGAGTTCTTTGGGCATCAGAGATAGTTTGGCACTACTTGATCTAGGAGTCTGTCAAGTTTTGGGTCCATTGGAACATCCTACAAACCACAGAGGCGTCATCACTGCGCAGATGACTGCTCTAAGCTCGATTCTTCACTGTTTCGGGCCTCATAGCCGAGGGTGCTGACTGGTAATAATCTCTTTGGTCATCAGAGATAGTTTGTGACTACTTGGTCTAGGAGTCTGTCGAGTTTTGGGTTCATTGGAACATCCTACAACCCACAGAGGCGTCATAACCGCGCAGATGACTACTCTAAGCTCGATTCCTCACTGTTTCGGGCCTCATAGCCGAGGGTGCTGACTGCTTAGAGATTCTCTGGGCATCTGAGATAGTACTTGACTATTCGATCTGGGGTTCTAGCGAGTTTTGGGTCCATTGGAACATCCTACAACCCACAGTGCCGTCATAACTGGGCAGATAACTGCTCAAAGCTCGATTCTTTACTGTTCAGGGCCTCATAGCCGGGGGTGCTGTCTGGTAATAAAATCTTTGGGCATCAGAGATAGTTCGTGGCTACTTGATCTAGGAGTCTGTCGAGTTTCGGATCCATTGGAACATCCTCCAACCCACAGAGGCGCCATAACTGCGCAGATGACTGCTCTACGCTCGATTCTTCACTGTTTCGGGCCTCATAGCCGAGGGTGCTGACTGGTAATGAGTTCTTTGGGCATCAGAGATAGTTTGGCACTACTTGATCTAGGAGTCTGTCGAGTTTTGGGTCCATTGGAACATCCTACAACCCACAGTGGCGTCATAACCGGGAAAATAACTGCTCAAAGCTCGATTTTTCACTGTCCCGGGCCTCATAGCCGAGGGTGCTGACTGGTATTAAAATCTCTGGGCATCATTAACACTACATACCTACATGATCTAAGGTTCTGTGGAGATCCGGGTCCATTGGAACATCCTACGTCCCACAGTGGCGTCATAACTGGGTGGATAACTACTCAAAGCTCGATTCTTCACTGTTTCGGGCCTCATAGCCGAGGGTGCTGACTGGTAATAATCTCTTTGGGCATCAGAGATAGTTTGTGACTACTTGATCTAGGAGTCTGTCGAGTTTTGGGTCCATTGGAACATCCTACAACCCACAGAGGCGTCATAACTGCGCAGATGACTGCTCTAAGCTCGATTCTTCACTGTTTCGGGCCTCATAGCCGAGGGTGCTGACTGCTTATAGATTCTCTGGGCATCTGAGATAGTACTTGACTATTTAATCTGGGGTTTTAGCGAGTTTCGGGTCCATTGGAACATCCTCCAACCCACAGTGCCAACATAACTGGGCAGATAACTGCTCAAAGCTCGATTCTTTACTGTTCAGGGCCTCATAGCCGAGAGTGCTGACTGGTAATGAAATTTCTGGGCATCATCAACGCTACATACCTACTCAATCTCAGGTTCTGTAGAGATTCGGGTCCATTGGACCATCCTCCAACCCACAGTGGCGTCATAACTGCGCAGATAACTGCTCAGAGCTCTGTTTTTCCCTGTTTCGGGCCTCATAGCCGAGGGTGCTGACTGGTAATGAGTTCTTCGGGCATCAGAGATAGTTTGGGACTACTTTATCTAGGAGTCTGTCGAGTTTTGGGTCCATTGGAACATCCTACAAACCACAGAGGCGTGATCACTGCGCAGATGACTGCTCAAAGCTCGATTCTTTACTGTTCAGGGCCTCATAGCCGAGAGTGCTGACTGGTAATGAATTTTCTGGGCATCATCAACGCTACATACCTACTTGATCTCAGGTTCTGTAGAGATTCGGGTCCATTGGATCATCCTCCAACCCACAGTGGCGTCATAACTGCGCAGATAACTGCTCAGAGCTCTGTTTTTCCCTGTTTCGGGCCTCATAGCCGAGGGTGCTGACTGGTAATGAGTTCTTTGGGCATCAGAGATAGTTTGGCACTACTTGATCTAGGAGTCTGTCAAGTTTTGGGTCCATTGGAACATCCTACAAACCACAGAGGCGTCATCACTGCGCAGATGACTGCTCTAAGCTCGATTCTTCACTGTTTCGGGCCTCATAGCCGAGGGTGCTGACTGGTAATAATCTCTTTGGTCATCAGAGATAGTTTGTGACTACTTGGTCTAGGAGTCTGTCGAGTTTTGGGTTCATTGGAACATCCTACAACCCACAGAGGCGTCATAACCGCGCAGATGACTACTCTAAGCTCGATTCCTCACTGTTTCGGGCCTCATAGCCGAGGGTGCTGACTGCTTATAGATTCTCTGGGCATCTGAGATAGTACTTGACTATTCGATCTGGGGTTCTAGCGAGTTTTGGGTCCATTGGAACATCCTACAACCCACAGTGCCGTCATAACTGGGCAGATAACTGCTCAAAGCTCGATTCTTTACTGTTCAGGGCCTCATAGCCGGGGGTGCTGTCTGGTGATAAAATCTTTGGGCATCAGAGATAGTTCGTGGCTACTTGATCTAGGAATCTGTCGAGTTTCGGATCCATTGGAACATCCTCCAACCCACAGAGGCGCCATAACTGCGCAGATGACTGCTCTACGCTTGATTCTTCACTGTTTCGGGCCTCATAGCCGAGGGTGCTGACTGGTAATGAGTTCTTTGGGCATCAGAGATAGTTTGGCACTACTTGATCTAGGAGTCTGTCGAGTTTTGGGTCCATTGGAACATCCTACAAACCACAAAGGCGTCATCACTGCGCAGATGACTGCTCTAAGCTCGATTCTTCACTGTTTCGGGCCTCATAGCCGAGGGTGCTGACTGGTAATAATCTCTTTGGGCAACAGAGATAGTTTGTGACTACTTGATCTAGGAGTCTGTCGAGTTTTGGGTTCATTGGAACATCCTACAACCCACAGAGGCGTCATAACCGCGCAGATGACTACTCTAAGCTCGATTCCTCACTGTTTCCGGCGTCATAGCCGAAGGTGCTGACTGCTTATAGATTCTCTGGGCTTCAGAGATAGTACCTGACCCTTTGGTCTAGGGTTCTGTCGACTTTTGGGTCCATTGGAATATCCTACAACCCACAGTGCCGTCATAACTGGGCAGATAACTGCTCAAAGCTCGATTCTTTACTGTTCAGGGCCTCATAGCCGATAGTGCTGACTGGTAATGAATTTTCTGGGCATCATCACCGGTCCATACCTACTTGATCTAAGGTTCTGTGGAGATCCGGGTCCATCGGAACATCCTACGTCCCACAGTGGCGTCAAAACTGGGTAGATAACTACTCAAAGCTCGATTCTTCACTGTTTCGGGCCTCATAGCCGAGGGTGCTGACTGGTAATAAATTTTCTGGGCATCATCAAGGGTGACATACCTACTCGATCTAAGATTCTTTTGAGTTCCGGGTCCATTGGAACATCCTACAACCCACAGTGGCGTCATAACTGCGCGGATAACTGCTCAAAGCTCGATTTTTCCCAGTTTCAGGCCTCATAGCCGGGGGTGCTGACTGGTAATAAATCCTCTGGGCTTCATCAATGGTACATGACCACTTGATCCAAGATTCTGTAGAGTTTCGGTTCCATTGAAACGTTCTACAACCCACAGTGGCGTCATAAATGCGCAGATAACTGCTCAAAGCTCGATTTTCCCTGTTTCGGCCCCCAAGCCGGGGGTGCTGACTGGTAATGAATTTTCTGGGCATCATCAACGGTACATACCTACTTGATCTAACGTTCTGTCGAGTTTCGGGTCCATTGGAACATCCTACAACCCAGAGTGGAGTCATAACCGGGAAAATAACTGCTCAAAGCTCGATTTTTCACTGTTTCGGGCCTCATAGCCGAGGGTGCTGACTGGTAATAATCTCTTCGGGCATCAGAGATAGTTTGTGACTACTTGATCTAGGAGTCTGTCGAGTTTTGGGTCCATTGGAACATCCTACAACCCACAGAGGCGTCATAACTGCGCAGATGTTTGCTCTAAGTTCGATTCTTCGATGTTTCGGGCCTCATAGCCGAGGGTGCTAACTGCTTATAGATTCTCTGGGTATCAGGGATAGTACTCGACTATTTGATCCAGGGTTCGAGCGAGGTTTTGGTCCATTGGAACATCCTATAACCCACAGTGCCGTCATAACTGGGCAGATAACTGCTCAAAGCTCGATTCTTTACTTCTCCGGGCCCCATAGCCGAGGGTGCTGTCTGGTAATAAAATCTTTGGGCATCAGAGATAGTTTGTGACTACTCGATCTAGGAGTCTATCGAGTTCTGCATCCATTGGAACATCCTACAACCCACAAAGGCGCCATAACTGCGCAGATGACTGCTCTACGCTCGATTCTTCACTGTTTCGGGCCTCATAGCCGAAGGTGCTGACTGCTTATAGATTCTCTGGGCTCCAGAGATGGTACCTGACCATTTGGTCTAGGGTTCTGTCGAGTTTTGGGTCCATTGGAATATCCTACAACCCACAGTGCCGTCATAACTGGGCAGATAACTGCTCAAAGCTCGATTCTTGACTGTTCATGGCCTCATAGCCGAGAGTGCTGACTGGTAATGAATTCTCTGGGCATCATCAACGCTACATACCCACTTGATCTCAGGTTCTGTAGAGATTCGGGTCCATTGGATCATCCTCCAACCCACAGTGGCGTCATAACTGCGCAGATAACTGCTCAGAGCTCTGTTTTTCCCTGTTTCGGGCCCCATAGCCGAGGGTGCTGACTGGTAATAAGTTCTTTGGGCATCAGAGATAGTTTGGCACTACTTGATCTAGGAGTCTGTCGAGTTCTGGGTCCATTGGAATATCCTACAACCCACAGTGCCGTCATAACTGGACAGATAACTGCTCAAAGCTCGATTCTTTACTGTTCAGGGCCTCATAGCCGAGAGTGCTGACTGGTAATGAAATTTCTGGGCATCATCAACGCTACATACCTACTCAATCTCAGGTTCTGTAGAGATTCGGGTCCATTGGACCATCCTCCAACCCACAGTGGCGTCATAACTGCGCAGATAACTGCTCAGAGCTCTGTTTTTCCCTGTTTCGGGCCTCATAGCCGAGGGTGCTGACTGGTAATGAGTTCTTCGGGCATCAGAGATAGTTTGGGACTACTTTATCTAGGAGTCTGTCGAGTTTTGGGTCCATTGGAACATCCTACAAACCACAGAGGCGTGATCACTGCGCAGATGACTGCTCTAAGCTCGATTCTTCACTGTTTCGGGCCTCATAGCCGAGGGTGCTGACTGGTAATAATCTCTTTGGGCATCAGAGATAGTTTGTGACTACTTGATCTAGGAGTCTGTCGAGTTTTGGGTCCATTGGAACATCCTACAACCCACAGAGGCGTCATAACTGCGCAGATGACTGCTCTAAGCTCGATTCTTCACTGTTTCGGGCCTCATAGCCGAGGGTGCTGACTGCTTATAGATTCTCTGGGCATCTGAGATAGTACTTGACTATTTAATCTGGGGTTTTAGCGAGTTTTGGGTCCATTGGAACATCCTTCAACCCACAGTGCCGTCATAACTGGGCAGATAACTGCTCAAAGCTCGATTCTTTACTGTTCAGGGCCTCATAGCCGAGAGTGCTGACTGGTAATGAATTTTCTGGGCATCATCAACGCTACATACCTACTTGATCTCAGGTTCTGTAGAGATTCGGGTCCATTGGATCATCCTCCAACCCACAGTGGCGTCATAACTGCGCAGATAACTGCTCAGAGCTCTGTTTTTCCCTGTTTCGGGCCTCATAGCCGAGGGTGCTGGCTGGTAATGAGTTCTTTGGGCATCAGAGATAGTTCGGCACTACTTGATCTAGGAGTCTGTCAAGTTTTGGGTCCATTGGAACATCCTACAAACCACAGAGGCGTCATCACTGCGCAGATGACTGCTCTAAGCTCGATTCTTCACTGTTTCGGGCCTCATAGCCGAGGGTGCTGACTGGTAATAATCTCTTTGGTCATCAGAGATAGTTTGTGACTACTTGGTCTAGGAGTCTGTCGAGTTTTGGGTTCATTGGAACATCCTACAACCCACAGAGGCGTCATAACCGCGCAGATGACTACTCTAAGCTCGATTCCTCACTGTTTCGGGCCTCATAGCCGAGGGTGCTGACTGCTTATAGATTCTCTGGGCATCTGAGATAGTACTTGACTATTCGATCTGGGGTTCTAGCGAGTTTTGGGTCCATTGGAACATCCTACAACCCACAGTGCCGTCATAACTGGGCAGATAACTGCTCAAAGCTCGATTCTTTACTGTTCAGGGCCTCATAGCCGGGGGTGCTGTCTGGTGATAAAATCTTTGGGCATCAGAGATAGTTCGTGGCTACTTGATCTAGGAGTCTGTCGAGTTTCGGATCCATTGGAACATCCTCCAACCCACAGAGGCGCCATAACTGCGCAGATGACTGCTCTACGCTCGATTCTTCACTGTTTCGGGCCTCATAGCCGAGGGTGCTGACTGGTAATGAGTTCTTTGGGCATCAGAGATAGTTTGGCACTACTTGATCTAGGAGTCTGTCGAGTTTTGGGTCCATTGGAACATCCTACAAACCACAAAGGCGTCATCACTGCGCAGATGACTGCTCTAAGCTCGATTCTTCACTGTTTCGGGCCTCATAGCCGAGGGTGCTGACTGGTAATAATCTCTTTGGGCAACAGAGATAGTTTGTGACTACTTGATCTAGGAGTCTGTCGAGTTTTGGGTTCATTGGAACATCCTACAACCCACAGAGGCGTCATAACCGCGCAGATGACTACTCTAAGCTCGATTCCTCACTGTTTCCGGCGTCATAGCCGAAGGTGCTGACTGCTTATAGATTCTCTGGGCTTCAGAGATAGTACCTGACCCTTTGGTCTAGGGTTCTGTCGACTTTTGGGTCCATTGGAATATCCTACAACCCACAGTGCCGTCATAACTGGGCAGATAACTGCTCAAAGCTCGATTCTTTACTGTTCAGGGCCTCATAGCCGATAGTGCTGACTGGTAATGAATTTTCTGGGCATCATCACCGGTCCATACCTACTTGATCTAAGGTTCTGTGGAGATCCGGGTCCATCGGAACATCCTACGTCCCACAGTGGCGTCAAAACTGGGTAGATAACTACTCAAAGCTCGATTCTTCACTGTTTCGGGCCTCATAGCCGAGGGTGCTGACTGGTAATAAATTTTCTGGGCATCATCAAGGGTGACATACCTACTCGATCTAAGATTCTTTTGAGTTCCGGGTCCATTGGAACATCCTACAACCCACAGTGGCGTCATAACTGCGCGGATAACTGCTCAAAGCTCGATTTTTCCCAGTTTCAGGCCTCATAGCCGGGGGTGCTGACTGGTAATAAATCCTCTGGGCTTCATCAATGGTACATGACCACTTGATCCAAGATTCTGTAGAGTTTCGGTTCCATTGAAACGTTCTACAACCCACAGTGGCGTCATAAATGCGCAGATAACTGCTCAAAGCTCGATTTTCCCTGTTTCGGCCCCCAAGCCGGGGGTGCTGACTGGTAATGAATTTTCTGGGCATCATCAACGGTACATACCTACTTGATCTAATGTTCTGTCGAGTTTCGGGTCCATTGGAACATCCTACAACCCAGAGTGGAGTCATAACCGGGAAAATAACTGCTCAAAGCTCGATTTTTCACTGTTTCGGGCCTCATAGCCGAGGGTGCTGACTGGTAATAATCTCTTCGGGCATCAGAGATAGTTTGTGACTACTTGATCTAGGAGTCTGTCGAGTTTTGGGTCCATTGGAACATCCTACAACCCACAGAGGCGTCATAACTGCGCAGATGTTTGCTCTAAGTTCGATTCTTCGATGTTTCGGGCCTCATAGCCGAGGGTGCTAACTGCTTATAGATTCTCTGGGTATCAGGGATAGTACTCGACTATTTGATCCAGGGTTCGAGCGAGGTTTTGGTCCATTGGAACATCCTATAACCCACAGTGCCGTCATAACTGGGCAGATAACTGCTCAAAGCTCGATTCTTTACTTCTCCGGGCCCCATAGCCGAGGGTGCTGTCTGGTAATAAAATCTTTGGGCATCAGAGATAGTTTGTGACTACTCGATCTAGGAGTCTGTCGAGTTCTGCATCCATTGGAACATCCTACAACCCACAAAGGCGCCATAACTGCGCAGATGACTGCTCTACGCTCGATTCTTCACTGTTTCGGGCCTCATAGCCGAAGGTGCTGACTGCTTATAGATTCTCTGGGCTCCAGAGATGGTACCTGACCATTTGATCTAGGGTTCTGTCGAGTTTTGGGTCCATTGGAATATCCTACAACCCACAGTGCCGTCATAACTGGGCAGATAACTGCTCAAAGCTCGATTCTTGACTGTTCATGGCCTCATAGCCGAGAGTGCTGACTGGTAATGAATTCTCTGGGCATCAT
This sequence comes from Eretmocerus hayati, assembly GCA_029851415.1. Taxonomy (NCBI): domain Eukaryota; kingdom Metazoa; phylum Arthropoda; class Insecta; order Hymenoptera; family Aphelinidae; genus Eretmocerus; species Eretmocerus hayati. The sequence continues at coordinate 51,260,848 of CM056744.1, forward strand.
CAACGCTACATACCCACTTGATCTCAGGTTCTGTAGAGATTCGGGTCCATTGGATCATCCTCCAACCCACAGTGGCGTCATAACTGCGCAGATAACTGCTCAGAGCTCTGTTTTTCCCTGTTTCGGGCCTCATAGCCGAGGGTGCTGACTGGTAATAAGTTCTTTGGGCATCAGAGATAGTTTGGCACTACTTGATCTAGGAGTCTGTCGAGTTCTGGGTCCATTGGAATATCCTACAACCCACAGTGCCGTCATAACTGGACAGATAACTGCTCAAAGCTCGATTCTTTACTGTTCAGGGCCTCATAGCCGAGAGTGCTGACTGGTAATGAATTTTCTGGGCATCATCAACGCTACATACCTACTTGATCTCAGGTTCTGTAGAGATTCGGGTCCATTGGATCATCCTCCAACCCACAGTGGCGTCATAACTGCGCAGATAACTGCTCAGAGCTCTGTTTTTCCCTGTTTCGGGCCTCATAGCCGAGGGTGCTGACTGGTAAAGAGTTCTTTGGGCATCAGAGATAGTTTGGCACTACTTGATCTAGGAGTCTGTCGAGTTTTGGGTCCATTGGAACATCCTACAAACCACAGAGGCGTCATCACTGCGCAGATGACTGCTCTAAGCTCGATTCTTCACTGTTTCGGGCCTCATAGCCGAGGGTGCTGACTGGTAATAATCTCTTTGGTCATCAGAGATAGTTTGTGACTACTTGATCTAGGAGTCTGTCGAGTTTTGGGTTCATTGGAACATCCTACAACCCACAGAGGCGTCATAACCGCGCAGATGACTACTCTAAGCTCGATTCCTCACTGTTTCGGGCCTCATATCCGAGTGTGCTGACTGCTTATAGATTCTCTGGGCATCTGAGATAGTACTTGACTATTCGATCTGGGGTTCTAGCGAGTTTTGGGTCCATTGGAACATCATACAACCCACAGTGCCGTCATAACTGGGCAGATAACTGCTCAAAGCTCGATTCTTTACTGTTCAGGGCCTCATAGCCGAGGGTGCTGTCTGGTAATAGAATCTTTGGGCATCAGAGATAGTTCGTGGCTACTTGATCTAGGAGTCTGTCGAGTTTTGGATCCATTGGATCATCCTCCAACCCACAGAGGCGCCATAACTGCGCAGATGACTGCTCTACGCTCGATTCTTCACTGTTTCGGGCCTCATAGCCGAGGGTGCTGACTGGTAATGAGTTCTTTGGGCATCAGAGATAGTTTGGCACTACTTGATCTAGGAGTCTGTCGAGTTTTGGGTCCATTGGAACATCCTACAAACCACAGAGGCGTCATCACTGCGCAGATGACTGCTCTAAGCTCGATTCTTCACTGTTTCGGGCCTCATAGCCGAGGGTGCTGACTGGTAATAATCTCTTTGGGCATCAGAGATAGTTTGTGACTACTTGATCTAGGAGTCTGTCGAGTTTTGGGTTCATTGGAACATCCTACAACCCACAGAGGCGTCATAACCGCGCAGATGACTACTCTAAGCTCGATTCCTCACTGTTTCGGGCGTCATAGCCGAAGGTGCTGACTGCTTATAGATTCTCTTGGCTTCAGAAATAGTACCTGACCATTTGGTCTAGGGTTCTGTCGACTTTTGGGTCCATTGGAATATCCTACAACCCACAGTGCCGTCATAACTGGGCAGATAACTGCTCAAAGCTCGATTCTTTACTGTTCAGGGCCTCATAGCCGAGAGTGCTGACTGGTAATGAATTTTCTGGGCATCATCACCGGTCCATACCTACTTGATCTAAGGTTCTGTGGAGATCCGGGTCCATCGGAACATCCTACGTCCCACAGTGGCGTCAAAACTGGGTAGATAACTACTCAAAGCTCGATTCTTCACTGTTTCGGGCCTCATAGCCGAGGGTGCTGACTGGTAATAAATTTTCTGGGCATCATCAAGGGTGACATACCTACTCGATCTAAGATTTTTTTGAGTTCCGGGTCCATTGGAACATCCTACAACCCACAGTGGCGTCATAACTGCGCGGATAACTGCTCAAAGCTCGATTTTTCCCAGTTTCAGGCCTCATCGCCGGGGGTGCTGACTGGTAATAAATCCTCTGGGCTTCATCAATGGTACATGACCACTTGATCCAAGATTCTGTAGAGTTTCGGTTCCATTGAAACGTTCTACAACCCACAGTGGCGTCATAAATGCGCAGATAACTGCTCAAAGCTCGATTTTTCCCTGTTTCGGCCCCCAAGCCGGGGGTGCTGACTGGTAATGAATTTTCTGGGCATCATCAACGGTACATACCTACTTGATCTAACGTCCTGTCGAGTTTCGGGTCCATTGGAACATCCTACAACCCAGAGTGGCGTCATAACCGGGAAAATAACTGCTCAAAGCTCGATTTTTCACTGTTTCGGGCCTCATAGCCGAGGGTGCTGACTGGTAATAATCTCTTCGGGCATCAGAGATAGTTTGTGACTACTTGATCTAGGAGTGTGTCGAGTTTTGGGTCCATTGGAACATCCTACAACCCACAGAGGCGTCATAACTGCGCAGATGTTTGCTCTAAGTTCGATTCTTCGATGTTTCGGGCCTCATAGCCGAGGGTGCTAACTGCTCATAGATTCTCTGGGTATCAGGGATAGTACTCGACTATTCGATCCAGGGTTCGAGCGAGGTTTGGGTCCATTGGAACATCCTATAACCCACAGTGCCGTCATAACTGGGCAGATAACTGCTCAAAGCTCGATTCTTTACTTCTCCGGGCCTCATAGCCGAGGGTGCTGTCTGGTAATAAAATCTTTGGGCATCAGAGATAGTTTGTGACTACTCGATCTAGGAGTCTGTCGAGTTCTGCATCCATTGGAACATCCTACAACCCACGAAGGCGCCATAACTGCGCAGATGACTGCTCTACGCTCGATTCTTCACTGTTTCGGGCCTCATAGCCGAAGGTGCTGACTGCTTATAGATTCTCTGGGCTACAGAGATGGTACCTGACCATTTGGTCTAGGGTTCTGTCGAGTTTTGGGTCCATTGGAATATCCTACAACCCACAGTGCCGTCATAACTGGGCAGATAACTGCTCAAAGCTCGATTCTTGACTGTTCATGGCCTCATAGCCGAGAGTGCTGACTGGTAATGAATTCTCTGGGCATCATCAACGCTACATACCTACTTGATCTCAGGTTCTGTAGAGATTCGGGTCCATTGGATCATCCTCCAACCCACAGTGGCGTCATAACTGCGCAGATAACTGCTCAGAGCTCTGTTTTTCCCTGTTTCGGGCCTCATAGCCGAGGGTGCTGACTGGTAATAAGTTCTTTGGGCATCAGAGATAGTTTGGCACTACTTGATCTAGGAGTCTGTCGAGTTCTGGGTCCATTAGAATATCCTACAACCCACAGTGCCGTCATAACTGGGCAGATAACTGCTCAAAGCTCGATTCTTTACTGTTCAGGGTCTCATAGCCGAGAGTGCTGACTGGTAATGAATTCTCTGGGCATCATCACCGGTCCATACCTACTTGATCTAAGGTTCTGTGGAGATCCGGATCCATCGGAACATCCTACGTCCCACAGTGGCGTCAAAACTGGGTAGATAACTACTCAAAGCTCGATTCTTCACTGTTTCGGGCCTCATAGCCGAGGGTGCTGACTGGTAATAAATTTTCTGGGCATCATCAAGGGTGACATACCTACTCGATCTGAGATTCTTTTTAGTTCCGGGTCCATTGGAACATCCTACAACCCACAGTGGCGTCATAACTGCGCGGATAACTGCTCAGAGCTCGATTTTTCCCAGTTTCAGGCCTCATAGCCGGGGGTGCTGACTGGTAATAAATCCTCTGGGCTATATCAATGGTACATGACCACTTGATCCAAGATTCTGTAGAGTTTCGGGTCCATTGAAACGTCCTACAACCCACAGTGGCGTCATAAATGCGCAGATAACTGCTCAAAGCTCGATTTTTCCCTGTTTCGGCCCCCAAGCCGGGGGTGCTGACTGGTAATGAATTTTCTGGGCATCATCAACGGTACATACCTACTCGATCTAACGTTCTGTCGAGTTTCGGGTCCATTGGAACATCCTACAACCCACAGTGGCGTCATAACCGGGAAAATAACTGCTCAAAGCTCGATTTTTCACTGTTTCGGGCCTCTTAGCCGAGGGTGCTGACTGGTAATAATCTCTTTGGGCATCAGAGATAGTTTGTGACTACTTGATCTAGGAGTCTGTCGAGTTTTGGGTCCATTTCATATCCTACAACCCACAGAGGCGTCATAACTGCGCAGATGTTTGCTCTAAGTTCGATTCTTCGATGTTTCGGGCCTCATAGCCGAGGGTGCTAACTGCTTATAGATTCTCTGGGTATCAGAGATAGTACTCGACTATTTGATCCAGGGTTCGAGCGAGGTTTGGGTCCATTGGAACATCCTATAACCCACAGTGCCGTCATAACTGGGCAGATAACTGCTCAAAGCTCGATTCTTTACTTTTTCGGGCCTCATAGCCGAGGTCGCTGTCTGGTAATAAAATCTCTGGGCATCAGAGATAGTTTGTGACTACTTGATCTAGGAGTCTGTCGAGTTCTGCATCCATTGGAACATCCTACAACCCACAAAGGCGCCATAACTGCGCAGATGACTGCTCTACGCTCGATTCTTCACTGTTTCGGGCCTCATAGCCCAAGGTGCTGACTGCTTATAGATTCTCTGGGCTCCAGAGATGGTACCTGACCATTTGGTCTAGGGTTCTGTCGAGTTTTGGGTCCATTAAAATATCCTACAACCCACAGTGCCGTCTTAACTGGGCAGATAACTGCTCAAAGCTCGATTCTTGACTGTTTCTTGGCCTCATAGCCGAGAGTGCTGACTGGTAATGAATTCTCTGGGCATCATCAACGCTACATACCTACTTGATCTCAGGTTATGTAGAGATTCGGGTCCATTGGATCATCCTCCAGCCCACAGTGGCGTCATAACTGCGCAGATAACTGCTCAGAGCTCTGTTTTTCCCTGTTTCGGGCCTCATAGCCGAGGGTGCTGACTGGTAATAAGTTCTTTGGGCATCAGAGATAGTTTGGCACTACTTGATCTAGGAGTCTGTCGAGTTCTGGGTCCATTGGAACATCCTACAACCCACAGAGGCGTCACCACTGCGCAGATGACTGCTCTAAGCTCGATTCTTCACTGTTTCGGGCCTCATAGCCGAGGGTGCTGACTGCTTATAGATCCTCTGGGCTTCAGAGATAGTACTTGACTATTTGGTCTAGGGTTCTGTCGAGTTTCGGGACGATTGGAACATCCTACAACCCACAGTGGCGTCATAACTGGGTAGATAACTGCTCAAAGCTCGATTTTTCACTGTTTCAGTCCTTAAAGCCGAGGGTGCTGACTGGTGATAAATTCTCTGGGCATCAGAGATAATACGTGACTACTCGATCTGGGGTTCCGTAGAGTCTTGGGTCCATTGGATCATACTACAACCCGCAGTGGCGTCGTACCTGCGTGAGTAACTGCCCAAAGCTCGATTCCGCCCTGTTCTGGGCCCCATAGCCGAGGGTGCTGACTGGGAATAAATCCTCTGGTTATCATAAATGATACATACCCACTCGATCTAGGGTTCTGTAGAGTTTCGAGTCCATTGGTACCTCCTACAACCCACAGTGGCGTCATAACTGCGCAGATAACTGCTCGTAGCTCGGATTTCCCCTGTTTCAGGCCTCATAGCCGAGGGTGCTGACTTGTGATGAATTCTCTGGTCATCATCATTAGTACACAACCACTTGATCTGAGGTTCTGTCAAGTTTTGGGTCCATTGGATCATCTTCCAATCCACAGTCGCGTCATAAGTGCGCAAATAACATCTCAGAGCTCGATTTTTCCCTGTTTCGGGCCCCATAGCCGAGGTCGCTGACGGGTGATAAATTCTCTGGGCATCATTGATGGTGGATAACCACTTGATCTATAGTTTTCTCGAGTTTCGGGTCCATTGGATCATCCTCCAACCCACAGTGCCGTCATATCTGGGCAGATAACTGCTCAAAGCTCGATTCTTCACAGTTTCGGGCCTCATAGTCGAGGGTGCTGACTGGTAATAAATTCTCTGGGCATCATCAACGGTACATACCTACTTGATCTAAGGTTCTGTAGAGATCCGGGTCCGTTGGAACATCCTACAACCCATAGTGCCGTCATAACTGGGCAGTTAACTGCTCAAAGCTTGATTCTTCACTGTTTCGGGCCTCATAGCCGAGGGTGCTGACTGGTGATAAATTCTCTGGGCATCAGAGATAGTACATGAATACTTGATCTAGGGTTCTGTCGAGTTTTGGGGAAATTGGATCATCCTCCAACCCACAGTGGCGTCATAACTGCGCAGATAACTACTCAGAGCTCGATTTTTCCCTGTTTCAGGCTTCATAGCCGAAGGTGCTGACTGGTAATGAATTTTCTGGCCATCATCAATGGTACACAGCCACTTGATCTGGAGTTCTGTAAAGTTTCGGGTCCATTGGAACATCCTACAACCCACAGTGGTGTCATATTTGCGCAGATAACTGCTCAGAGCTCGATTTTTCCCTGTTTGAGGCTTCATAGCCGAGGGTGCTGACTGGTAATAAATTCTCTGGGCAACGGAGACTGTACGTGACTACTTGATCTAGGGTTCTGTAGAGTTTCGGGTCCATTGGTTCATCTCACAACTCACAGTGGCGTCGTACCTGCGTGGATAACTGCCCAAAGCTCGATTCTGCCCTCTTTTGGGCCCCATAGCCGAGGATGCTGACTGGTAATAAATCCTCAGGGCATCATCAATGATACATAACCACTTGATCTGAGGTTATGTAGAGTTCCGGGTCCATTGGAACATCCTACATCCCACAGTGACGTCATAATTGCGCAGTCGACTTCTCAAAGCTCGATTGCACCCTGTTCTGGGCCCCATAGCCGAGGCCGCTTACTGGGAATAAATTCTCTGGTTATCATTAATGGTACATAACCACTTGATTTGAGATCCTGTCGAGTTTCGGGTCCATTCGATCATCCTCCATTCCACAGTGGCGTCATAACTGGGCAGATTACTGCTCAAAGCTCAATTTTCACTGTTCCGGGCCTCATAGCCGAGGGTGCTGACTGGTAATAAATCCTTTGGGCATCATCAACGGGACATAACCACTTCATCTAAGGTTCTGTAGAGTTTGGGGTCCATTGGAACATCTTACAACCCACAGTGGGGTCATAACTGCGCAGATAACTGCTCAAAGCTCGATTCCGCCCCGTTTCGGGCCCCATAGCCGAGGGTGCTGGCTGGTAATAAATTCTTAGGTCTCAATCGATGGTACCTGATCACTCGATCTGAGGTTCCTCAGAGTTTCGGGTCCATTGGGACTCTCTGCATTCCCCCGTGACGTCTCGACTGCGACTCTAATAACTTTAAGCAGGGTCTCTCCTGTTCTGGGCCCTATGATCGAGTTCGCTGATTCGATATCGATTCCCTATTATCTCTGAAGACTCATGTGTACCCTGCTTATCGTTAGACAGGTTTCCGTATGCGAGGGAATTTTTTAATCCGCACGTTCATGTACAGAGGTAGCTCAGTCTATCATATATTTCTTATCTCGCCCCGCTCCAGCTCTCGTCTAGCCTCCGGACCAAATATCGGTTTCCTCCTGGTCTCGGGACTATCTGGACTATACCTTCCGAGAGTGTTAAAAAAGTAATGAAATCTCGTGTAGTTCTGAGTGTCTTCGAAGGTACGCCTGCATATGGTGTTCGCTACCGTAAGCTTACGCTAGCGAAAACCATCATATTTCAGCTGAACCATATCACACGCATATTGTGAGGACATATTCTGAGAGTAATGAAAAAGTAATGAAAAATGAGCTATTGCACATTCCCGTACGATCTTCCCCCGGCCTCGTGTTCGCTAGCGTAAGCTTCCGCTAGCGAAAACTCTCGTATTTCGGGCCCATGACCAGTAATAAATTTTTTTCTTTGGTAATAAATTATTAATGAAATAGTAATAAGAAGTGAAATTGGTTTGGGCCCGATTTGTGAGTAAGTGTTCGCTAGCTTCAGGTACCCGGTTGGTTAGCTCCGTTTTCGATACAAGCTAAAATTTTGTTGCAAAACATGCGGCATTCGAAAATCGATTGGGACACTCCTGTCGTAAGAGAAGTACTTGTGGAATGGCTAGAAATACGGTCACAAGTTCCACTCTTGTCGCAAGTTTGCGTATTCCGCTGGTTGGGTACTCTGAACAGTTCATATAGGGAACTTCATGGTTTTGCAGACGCGTCAAAAAGGGCTTATGCGGCAGCTGTTTTTTCGGTTATTCCAGGAGAAACTTCGAACTTGATTATGGCGAAATCGAAAGTCGCGCCGGTAAAAACGCTGTCCATACCTAAGCTTGAGCTATGTGCTGCAGTTTTGTTGGTTAAATTGGCGAAAGATGTGATGACTAATTTGGAAGTTCGACCATCAGCTGCATTGCTGCATGTTCATTACTGGTCAGATTCGAAAGTTGTCCTGGATTGGCTCAATGATCACCCTTCAAAATGGGAGACTTTTGTGGCCAATCGAGTGATTACGATAAGCAGCACTCTTCCTGATGCTGTATGGAGGCATATTTGTTCAGATATTATGAACCAGGGTTCTTCAGGTTCGTATGGAATGGGTCCTGTTCTGCTCTTACCAGACCGTCAGGCCAATAAGTTGGGGTGCAAGGTATCTTCTGAACGGTGAGTCTAAGATATTGAGTCCAGTATAGAATTTATTCAAGTATAAGTTATAATTCCGAGAGAGAGACTGTTACAACTGTTCGCTATTCTACTGATCCTACGATGGTACGAGAGTGTCAAAGGCTGAGACTACTCGTCCTGAAATGCTGCTGATCGCGGAGTCTACGATACGAGTTTACGTGGTCGACTGTGATTCTAGAAAACCCTGCTGTATGATTTCATGCCATTCATATACTCTCTTTCTTGCCTGGCGCCACGCAATTTGGCGCTTATACCGGAATGCGGTTTCTCACGCTTGAGTTTTCGTTGCGTATTACCGCCATCTTTTTGCTTCTCGCATACGCGACTGATAATGATCACTCGTATTGAGTTTACCTCGTTTCGTATTTTCCAGTTCGACGGCATGGACCTAGACCTGATCCATGACACAGAGGAAAATTGCGCTCGAAACTATGTTGATATACATGCTTTCTGGATCACTTTAAGGAGGAGTTGATTACCTCGGGAGTGTTGAACGACTTGCGGGATCTGGAGAAAACCACAAGTACCATCTCACATGGTCTAGTTATTGAATGCTTCAGGGCAGGGGTCGGGAAATTACCGCTGAGATTTCTTGGAATATTCTTTCGCCGGAGATTAATGGCAAATGGTAGAGCGACACACAAAACCATGAAGTCTACGTATTAGTTCGAGCTTGCGGAAGTTGGAAAACACTACAGACACCATATTACGTAATTCAGTCATCGAATGTTCTGAAGAGGGAGGGAAAAACTGGCACTGGAATTTTTCAAGGACACTTTTTCGCCGAAGAATACTGGTGGGAGGTAGAGCGACCCCCAGAATCATGGAATCAACTTTGGACTTGCGGGATTCGAAAAACACTACGAACACTATCTCACATGATTGACTCATCGAATGCTTTCAAGAGTCATGAAATTGCCACTGGAATGGTTTAGGATTCTCTCCCACCAGGAAACACTCGAAAATGGTGAAACGATTCTTAAAATCATGAAATCTATGGGTTTTTCGGAACTTGCAGATTTGGAAAACACTACAGACACCATCTCACGTGATCAACCCTCCGAATGCTACGAAGCAGGCGTCATGAAATTGCCGATGGGATGTTTCCACGTCCTTTTCCGCCGAGAAACACTCGCAAATGGTAGAACGACCCTCAAGATCATAGAATCTAGGTGTTTTTTGGAGCCTGTGAGATTTGAAAAATACTACAAAAACTATCCCACGTGATCAACCCTCCGAATGCTCAAAGGCAAGCGTCACCAAATCGCGGCCAGGGTGTTCCCGGTTTTGTTTCACCGGAAAATACTCGAAAATCGTAGGACGACCCCGAGAATCATGAAATCTAGGTATGCATTATGAATTGCGGGATCTAGGAATCATCCGAAACACAGTCTCACAGAATTCATCCATGGAGTCCCCCAAAGTTGGAGTTGAAAGACTACCACTGGAAATTTCAAAAATATTGTTCCGCCGGGAATGACCCCTCAATGGTGGAGCAACCTCCAAAATCATGGAATCTATGTGTCTATTTGCACTTGCTGGAGCCTGAAAACACTACAGACACTGTTCCACATGATATATCAACACGATGCTCCAAAGCAGGGATCGTGTAATTGCCGCCGCACTGAGTCTTACGTAACACGAAAAAAGACACAACTATTATTACCCTGGAAACGTGCGATTTCGGATTTTTCCCGGCCAGGAATTTGTAGCTTTTGACATGCGGAATCTCATTATTTCTCCCCGAAGATCCTCCTCAACGTATACGCTGACGGCTAGCAAAAAGCCGCAGAAATACCGAGAAAACAACATGTTCGGGAGAGTCGGTTGATTTTCAAATATTCGAGAGCAAGAAAATCGGGATAAGTGTGATGAAATTACCTCTCCTTGAAATCGTATGATTTGCTGACGCCCCATGATGGGCGTATCCAGATTCCTTAGGAATTTGGCAACATCGCTCTTCTCAGGATTCTCTCGGGCTCGACTGTAATCTCGATACGGCGAATCGGCAGTTGACCACTTACCACCGAGCAGGCAAAATTGTAAGCCTGACTTTCGCTCAATAGGGAACACGCATGTGTCAGATTAAAATGTTCTAGCTTATGCAGTCGATAGTCGATATAAAAAGAATAACTTCTGTGAAAACAGAATATTTTTAAACGCTATGAATTTTTTTTGAGAGTCGATTGAAATTGGGAATGATTCGGACGCCCGTTTAAATCGATGTCACGTGATTGCTGTCTGCCGCCGAGCCGACTGTCAGCAATCCAGCCGGGTTTGTTTGACATCTAGTTAGGGTCCCTAGACAGTTTAGTACTATATATAGCGACTGTAAGTCTGCAGTGTTGTGTCCGTCTGCCGTTCAAAACTCCAAACTCCACAATATGTCGCAAATAAAATGAAATTATGAGAAAATATGAGGCTCAAACACTTCCCTGGGATAAGTAGTTGCTAGACCGATAACCAAAGGCAACTGCACCGAGTTCTCCATGTGTTTTTCCTTTCATCAGATGAGTATTTACCAAGTTCAAATAAGGATGATCTAAATGAAATAAAAGAACTCTGTTCTTGGTGAAGAGATCCCACTTCATTTTCAGGTTTCTGGTATATGAGAATACAGTGGATATGATGATGTCGTACAGGGCTTGATACCACTGACCTTCATCAATACTCAAAAACATGTAATTGGCAGACCATAATATGATGTTGTCACCACCTCATGTGGTGCTTCATGTGCATATGTTTCCATTCAGTCCCAAAACCCAGTGAAGCATTCGAATCCCCAAGTACAGCAAGGGGGAACGGTGCAAGTTCATGTGGACGAATTGGATATACTCAGACAGGTATTTTTCACTTCATTGTTCTCTGTGTTTCAACATCATGGTGCATATTTCACACATGTAACTGTAAAATGTTCAATTAAGAAAAAATCCTTATCTACTTCTATGAGATTATCTTACCTTGACACAAGATGGAACATTCTTCATAAAGTCAACCATAAAATTTCAGGAATTTCAGGTGTAGTCAGATTCATGACTGGAATGAAAAGATTCTATATATTTTGTCACTACACCAATCTGTACTGACTTTGCGAATTGGTGTAAGTCGATTGGTACGGTTGTTGCCATTTGCCTTTTATACATTGTGTCCAACACTATTAATCAACCAATCTGAAGCTTAGCAGAAGAATGAATTGTTTGGGTACACTGATGACTGGTGAATAACATGAAGGATGAAATGAGACATGTTCTTGTTGCAGATTGTACCGGCACAGAAAAATCTTCTCTCGATAGAGGTGACTCTTTATTCCTTATACAGATCATAAGAAGTGATGGTTCTCTCAAAATACACAATGGTATTATATCTCAGTATAGATCACACCAATCTTGTGACAGAATAAACCAAGTCCACTCCGATATCACTGATACTGTCACTGACTCCAATACTGCAGATGGTAAAATATGACCGAAGAGTTTGCATATCATTCAATAGGAAGAGAAGTGTTCATTCAACTAAATCCATCACTCAAAGGCTTGCTCAGTGCTGATGTAATCTGCAATGGAAAAAAATGTTCCTCTCAATTATTTATGTTCCTTTGCAGTCTCTACTCACATTGTCAGAAACTCACTCTTGAGTCTCCCAAAACAACCATATTCCTCTGCTATGCTTCAGATTGTTTGGTCTGTGATGATGAACACTGTTTACAAAGTGATAATGGCAACAAACGTGCCAAGGAATCGACACCAATATCCCAAGTCAGCACAGACTAGTGTAGTGGCAGAATTTATAGAATGTTTATATTCCAGTTATGAATCTGACTACAGCTGGAATATCTGAAATTCTACGGTTGAGTTTATAAAGAACGTTCCATCTTGAGTCAACATAAGATAATCTCTTAGAAGCGGATAAGGATTTCTTCTCAACTAAACAACTTATAATTTTTGTACAACATGCACCATGACGTTGAAATATTGAAGACTATGAAATGAGAAGTACCTGTCTAAATATCCAATTTGTCCACATAAACTCCTCATTCACCCTTGCTGTACTTGGGGATTCGAATGATCCACTGGGTTTTGGGACCGAATGGAAAGATATGGATATTGAGTGGTGAAATCATCCAACTATAGTCTGCCAGTTACATGTTTTTCAGTATCGATTAAGGTCAGTGGTATCAAGACCTCTATGGCTTCATCATTTCCATTGTATTACCATACACCAGAAACCTGAAAATGAAGTGGAATCTCTTCACCTAGAATAGAGTTCTTCTATTTCATTCAGATCATCCTTATTTGAACTTGGTAAATACTCATCTGATGAAAGGAAAAACACATGGAGAAGTCGGTGTTGCCTTTGGGTATCGGTCTAGCAACTGAGGGACGTGTCTGAGACTCACTTTCACAATTCTCATAAATTGTGATGATTTCATTTGTGCCACATGTTGTTATTAAGTATCAGATAACATAAGGGTACACAACAACACCGCAGCCGACTGACTACTAGTCTAGTGCATGGCTGTGCACAGCTGTGCACGCTCGCATGGAAATAAAGTTTAGTGATCCTGCGGCACCGAATTTGTCAGCTGCGGAAATTCCAAAATGAGAAATCGTTGAAAAACAATGTTATGCAGATGCAGCTCATCATGGGCATACTTGTGGGCACTCACGGGAGTAGGTAATAATGCGGTCAATCCCAATCTACGACGTCAACTTTACCACGCCGAACAAACCCGGCTGATTGCGGACAGTCTGGTTGGCGGGAGACAGCGATCACGTGACATCGATTTGAACGGGCGTCCAACTTTCAATGATTATTTAAAAATACTTATCGTTCACCAAATGAAAAACTGTATTGTAACTTTGTTTCTCGCGTCATCAACTTTATTTCAACAAAGTAATTTTATTGCATGCGTGTTCTCTATTCCGCGCCGCGAGCTCCATCGCATTTTCATCGCTACTTTTCTCTCCGCGCCTGATTTTCACCCCTCACTCCTCTCGCGTCTTGTCTTAAAACACATGTAGTGAAATGAAACAAGGGATAAATGTTTCGCCTTCTTATTCAGCAAAACCGAGTGACTTGTGATTCTGCACGCTTCCACGCCCCCTTAATTTTTGAGCGCCCCATCCCGCCTTTCATGGTTCTTCCTGAATATTTTTGGACATCTCGTGTTCATTCTTGGTAGCAGAGCGGGGTTGGGGCTCTAAGTTCGGATCTGCGTTTTAATAGTGGCATCGCTGGTTTTCCAGTGGATCTCGTCGCGCGAGTGCAAGTGACGTGAGTGCACGAAGCGGAAGGAGCTCGCGGCCGTTGGACATTTGGAGTTCAACGCGAGCACTTGCCGCTGCTAGGGCTGAGGAATGGCGTTCTCAGGGCCGGTCCCTAATTTCAAAACAGGACAATACGGGTAAACTGATTCAGAATTTTGTCAAAAATACAAAAAAACTAGGGGCTGAAAATCTGACGCCTACGGTTTTGAAAAATCGCTTGACGCTTTTGGAACATTATTCGGTTGAATTTGGGGAACGTCATTGTTAGTTGTTTCCGTATAGGAAATATATGGAAGACGAGGCGTACTTCCAAGAGGACGTGTATTCGGACGTCGAATTGAATTACACTCTCGCTAAATCGACACTCACGGACATGCTTGCTGTCCAGCCGGCTGCTGCCACACCGGAGGCTAGGCCAACGCTTTAGCCCACCGGAGGCATGAATTGGGATGATTTTCTGCGGGCTACAGTGGAGATGCAGGAAATTTCCCAAGCTGAGATCCCCGAATTTTCCGGAAAGCGATGTGACTGGGAATCTTGGAAGAAACAATTCAAATCGCTTGTCATTGACAAGAAAAATATTGCTCCGGTTGGAAAATTGTCCCATCTCAAGCGCGTAGTCGAAGGCAATGCCGCTCGGATGATCAGTAGTGTGCCGTTATTGGATACTAATTCTGATATGGCATGGGAGCGGCTCTGCAAGCGTTATGATAATCGTCGGCTCAGATTGTTATTATACCTTGAAGGATTAATCAACTTAAATTCGGTCAAAGGAAAAAATCCGCAAGACATGAGTGACCTGTTGAATTCTGCTGGAGAGCATGTGCAGGGGCTCAAAGATTTGGAGTGTCCAGTAGTTCAGTGGGATTGTTAACTCGTGCATTGCATATCTCGCAAGTTAGATGTCTCAACTAGGGAAATTTGGGATCAGAATCAAGAATCTAACGTGGGATTCTCTACCTACGAGGGCTTGAAGACTTTTCTAGAAACTCGTGTGCGAGCGTGGGATGCTGCTCATGTCTAATCTCAGACATCCTCGAACCATAATAATAGTTCGGGTTCTGCTGCGAAAAATGCGTCTAGAAATCAATCGTCCCAGAAGAATAGGTCTGTCACAGCTCATGTGACTGACACTTAGTCGGACAGTAAACCAGAGCCTGTGTGTGTGCTTAGCAAGGGTCCTCATGCGTTGCCTAAATGTGAGAAATTCGCCCAAAAGAGTGTGTCCGAGCGGAGAAAATTTTGTAAATCCAACCATTGTTGCATGCAGTGTTCGAAAGTGGGTCATCTTGCGGACATGTGTCGCTTATTCCGTCTCAAATGCAAGGAGTGTCAGGGTCGTCATAATACACTCTTGGCACTGTCAAGGGGAGCACTTGACTTCCGGATCACCAATCTTCCCCAAAATTTTTTTACAGTTTGGTATCACCTAGAATATGAAGAATCCAGAGTAACTCCGTCAAATGGGCCCCCTGTTCAGAGCTACAAGCTAAAACATTAGCATTGTGAGTATATCTATATATTTCATTTTTTAACATGGGCTTATATGGGCAATGCTAATATGATAGGCTGTAACTTCGGACAGAGGGCCCATTTGACGGAGTTACTCTGGATTCTTCATATTCTAGGTGATACCAAATCGTAAAAAAATTTTGGGGAAGATTGGCGACCCGGAAGTTAAGTGCTCCCCTTGTGTGACAAGCCCCCTTCGGATGCAGGTCATGGGTCAGGAGATAGTAGAAATACCCCAGGAGCGGAGGCACAGGCGATGACCGTGCGGGTGCACTCTACCACAATCGAGCGGACGCATTTGCTTGCTACGGCTGTTTTGGTATTGAAATCGAAATCGGGTAAAAGTCACAGCTCGCGCTTTGATTGACCCCTGCGCGGAGAGTTCATTTGTATCTGAACGGGTCGCTACGATTTTGTCATTGCCACGCAAAAAAATGAATGTGCGAGTTGGCACGCTTGGCGGTGAAATCACTGTTGTTGCTCGCGGGGAAGTAAGTTTATATGTATCGTCCCCTCGCGATTCGGAATTCAGTTGCCGATTCAATGCTTTCGTTTTGCCAGATTTGACTCGCCGATTACTCAATATTCCCATTGAGTGGCATGAGTGGCCTCATATCAAACATCTGACGTTGGCTGATCCTAATTTTCATACGCCTCAAGAAATTGATTGCTTGTTGAGCGCTGATATTTATGGTCAGATTGTACTCGACGGGGTGATCAAAGGGCCATTAAATACACAAATCGCTCAGGAGACCGTATTTGGGTGGATCTCTACGGGACCGGTTGCGGCTAATAAGGGGTCTTCTAGTTCGGTGATGGCAACAACCCTCTGTCATTTTGCTTTAACCCCCTCATTGTCTAGTGCGGTTCAAAAATTCTGGGAGCTTGACCAAATCTCCTCCAAGCATATACTGTCGCCTGATGATGAATATTGTGAGCAGCAGTTTATTGAAACTGTCACTCGCTCACCGAAGGGGAGGGTCATCGTTCGATTACATCTCTCTCAGAAAATTGATGATATATCTCTCACAGATCCACGGGATATTGCAATGGCGTGCCTCTATCGATCAGAGCGACGCAGACGACGAGATCCAGAGCTAGATGCCTCCTACACCAAATTCATGTCCGACTACCAGACCCTGGGCCACATAAGGATTGTGCCTGATGCAGAGCGACGCCTTGACTGCTGTTACATCCCACACCATGCCGTTTTCCACAACGATATAACTCGTGTGGTGTTTAACGCGTCACAAAAAACAGGTAATAATGAAACTCTTAATAACTGCCTGCTGAAAGGACCGAATTTGCTCAATGATCTCACTCATGTGATAAATCGTTGGAGATTTTATAAATTTATCTTTGTGATGGATATCGTCAAAATGTTCAGACAAATATTAGTGCATCTTGATGATGTGGATTGGCAGCGAAAACTCTGGAGGACTTTAGACAGTCCAGACGTCCTTGTGTATGTCCTGCTCACTGTAACTTATGGCACGGTGTGTACTCCCTTTTTAGCCATCAGAGTTTTATTATACCTTGCTGATTTGTATGAGACATCACATCCCTTAGCTGCATCAATTCTGAAGCTATTGAGCTATATGGATGATATGTTTGGCGGAGCTGATTGGTGTCATGAAAGCTGGCTGTATGGAATTGGGAGAGTGGGCGGCGAATGACCGGGCTCTTCTACAGGATGTCATCACCACCAATTCACAGGATGAAATATCTGTTGATCTGGAAGAGGCTGTGTCCGCTTCAGGCCTCAAATGGGTACCCTGTGGGGACTTTTTCTTCTTCGAGGTCTCATTACCCGAGGCTCAGACTACCATTACTAAAAGGTCAATATTATCTGAAGTAGCTCGACTGTTTGACCCAATGGGTTGGTTAGCCCCATTTTCAGTCCAGACAAAAACGCTTATCCAGGATCTGTGGATTGCCGAAGTCGACTGGGACACGCCGCTGGTTGGAGAGCTGTTCGATCGTTGGATAACGCTGCGTAATCAAATGCGATTCTTGTCAGAAATTCGAATTTCCAGGTGGCTGCAGATGACTGAGGATACCTCATTTGTCCTGCATGGTTTTGGTGATTCTTCGAATCGAGCTTGTGCTGCATCGGTATATCTGGTAATTCCTGGACAGTCCTGTCAATGTTACTAATGTCAAAGACTAAAACTGCTCCGTTGAAATCCCCTAGTATATCCAAATTAGAATTACGTGCCTCAGTCCTCGTTGTGCGCCTCTTACATCACATCATTCCACAGCTTCCTTATAAACCGAAAGCTTTGTATTGTTGGTCTGACAGTAAGGTTGTTTTAGATTGGCTTGATAGTCACCCCTCTCGTTGGGGAACCTTTGTTTCTAACCAGACGAGTTTGATACTAACCACCTTTCCAGAAGCTCAGTGGAACCATGTTTGAGGGCCGCAGAATCCGGCTGACCGTGCCACGCGTGGCTTGACAAGTGAGGCGCTCAAGGAGGAAAAGCTTTGGTGGCATGGTGCGGATTGGATCGGTCAGGAGCCGAGTGACTGGCCTGTATGTATAATTACCCAAAAAGAGCAGGGAAAAATTGCAGCAGCTCTCGCTTCATCCGAGACCATTGAAGAGGTGGAGGTTCAGGTTAACATTCCCGATACCCATGTATTGTCTTCCCTTGAGAAGCTTAGCTTAATAGCTAAAGCTGCTCGTATTGTGGCATATTTGTTTCGTTGGCATTTTATTGCTAAACTCAAGAAGGAGGAGCGGAAACGTGGTACGCTGACCTGGAGGGAGATTTCTGCCACCCAACTTGCCGTGTGGAAAGTCGTTCAGCAAATTCATCCTGCAGAAGAATTGCATTGTCTGGCGCGAAAGAAAGATATCCCACGTGAAAGTCCTATTCGTCTCTTGTCACCATTCGTGTGTGAGAGAGGTTTGCTAAGAGTGGGTGGAATGATGCAAAATTCTGACCTCCGTTTTAATGAAAAGCACCCAATCATATTGCCTCATAGGAATGTCTTCGTGCGCAGGTTAGTAGAGGAGACTCATCGACACACTTTGCATGGAGGCGTCCAGTTGATGCGCAGCCACTTGCCGAGGTCATTTTGGATCATCCATTCTACTCGCATGATTCAACAAGTATACCGTCGCTGCAGCATATGTGCCCGTCATGGCGCTCAAGGTCTGGAACAACAAATGGCTCCTCTACCTGCTGTGAGATTATCACCAAGGATGCCATTTGAGGCCACGGGATTGGATTATGCAGGTCCTGTATATATTTTGTTCTCACTTGGTCGCGTAGCTAAGTCGATCAAAGCATATATTGCCATTTTCATTTGCATGGTTACAAAAGCAATACACATTGAAGTAGTGTCCGATCTGACTTCCGAAGCTTTCTTAGCAGCTTTTAAACGTTCTGTATCTCGACGTGGTAAATGTTCTCACTTGTATTGCGATAATGCTAAAAACTTTGTCGGTGCTAAAAAGGAACTGGAGAAAATGTCCACCAAGTCTTCGTCAGTTTCCGCTCAGATTCCTCAAGACCTCGCACCAGAAGGAGTCACCTTCCATTCCATTCCACCTCGGTCTCCCTATTCTGGTGGTCTTTGGGAAGCTGCTGTACGTAGCTCCAAACATCATCTGCGCCGAGCAGTTGGAGATCGGATTTTGACTTATGAAGAGCTTTCAACTGTATGCTCTCAAATCGAAGCCTGCCCAAATTCACGACCCTTGTGTCCTATCAGTAGTGAGGCTACCGACTTGGTACCACTGACTCCCGGTCATTTCTTGATCGGGCGTTTGATGACTGCAGTGCCAGAGCCCTTTGAAGACGTCGATCTGACAACTAGTTCGAGTTGCAGGTGGGATATTCTAGTGCGTATGCGCAACCGATTTTGGGACCAATGGCGCAAAGAGGTGCTGAACCAGATGCAGCAAAGAACCAAATGGCTTAGAAATCTGGACCCCATCAAAATTGGTGACATTGTACTACTGAAGGATGAGCTCAGTCCACTAACCAAATGGCCACTAGCCAGAGTGACCCATCCACACCCTGGAGGTGACGGATTGACTCGAGTCGTCACTGTGAGGATGGCAACTACTGAGTTCAAACGAGCCATTGTTAAACTCATTCGCTTGCCGACGGAACCTGATGTGGAGGAAGCTTATCAAGATTCAAGGAGAAGACCTCAGATTGATAATGAATGAATCTTATCCTTCCCGCGTGCGTTTCGACACGACATCACACTTTCTCGATCCGGGTCATCCGCGAATTCTCTTCCGTAACAAGTCATTTGGGGCCTCGATTTCATTGTCAGATAAATTGCACTTCCATTAGAGCCACGTGTAATATGATATTCCAGTGCTGTTGCGTAGTGTAGGACGGTGTCATACCTTAGGGCCTACGTTGGCAGCCTTTACCGCGAATTATTTGAGTAATTCAGTTTATTCCCTGGAGTGCAATTTACTTTTCACGAAATTAGATAACAATATTTTGATGTTTCGCTAACTAGCGTTCCTTTGTCTAAGAATATTGAATTGATCTCGTTTCCATAATGATTTTTTTGATTCTTGGCTCATAGCGCCTAATCATCAAAATTCATTGACTTGGATCAATTTTATTTAATTTGATTGGGAGATTATGACCAGTGCAATTTATTCAGCTAATTTCAATCATAATATTTCTTTTTTTCATTGATTTTCATATCTAGTTGGAGGTATGATCTCTCCCTTGCTTTGTTGATGTCGACCCACAATTTCTAGAGTTGTTTTGTCGTTCTTCATTCCTCATCACCAATCATATTTAAGTTTCACGAACAGCCGATCTCAACGGCTCTCTTTGTCACTGCCCTCTCGCGCTCTCTTTGCGGGAGTAAAGTCCAGTTGCGCCAGGATCACCGTGCGGACAGCTTTGATTGTCCACACACAGTCTAATTACGCACGCTTTGCGCTCGCGCCGGTGCCCTTTCTTTCCATTCACTCTCTTTTTCCGCGACTATTTCCTTTTCAACCAGTAAACCACACTTTTCCAGCAATTAAAGATTCATTCTATGAATCTAGTGTGTTATACTTTCACCTCCCGGATCCAGTAAAATACCAAATCGTTTCCACTGCCTAATTTGACCAGCTCAAGAGCTCATGCTCCAACAAAAGGTCTTTCAAAACTCCATCGAAATATGTTTCGAAAAATTTTTTTGATGGAAAACAGAGAGAATTCATTCCCTCAAAAACCTCATTTTTTGAGAATCTGTTCTCGATGTGAGATCGCGTGTTCTTCCAGGAAAAAGTGGTCCCGAACTTCGGGTACTACGCTGTTTTTTCCATGATCCATCGATATTCTTAGCTTTTTCGGTTGGGAAATGGATTTTTCTGCGCATGCGCAGGAATGGGAACGACTGGAACCATTTTTGTTGGAGAGCCGAGAAAATTCCCTTCAAAATGACTACCTGGCGAAGTCAATTCGATGAACTGGGCCCAAAGTTAGAAGGTCTAAAAATTGATGACACTCCTACTCGAGTCACGATTTTATTGGGAAATTTGTACAAGATCTGCATCCACCCCTCTTGGGGATGCTTCATCATTAATGCAATGTAACTTCGGACCAAGTGCATGAAATTGACTTTGCCGAATGGTCATTCTGAAGGGAATTTTCTTGGCTTCTCAATGAAATAGAGTGCTTGCATGAAAATTTTCCAACTTCCTATCTGAAAGTCTTCATTCTATAATGAATTTAGGGAAAAAAATTTTAGGATGCATAGGAACGGAGGTATGATCTTTTGAAAATGGCAATTTAGGGACCCGCGCGGACCCGCGCTCAAACGAGTTTTCTCGTGCGCCACCAACACATGCATAGATTCGTGACGTTACAGGTCAGCTGCAGACGAGCCGGCATATGAGATTTGCACGGGCGTCCGCGTTCTATCAAATTTTTACGTGAAAAATTTATGTCAAGGGGAAAATATTGACGATGTGCCTTTATATTCTAGATGATCGAAACTTGGTGAGTGACAACAAGGTGCATAGTGATCGCGTTGAGTCAAAACGTTTAGATACATAGCGGTGTTTGAGGCTATGTATTGCTTGTGAAGTGTTGTTGATTCTCTTGGCTACATGGCAGATTTACTTTCCTTAGACACGAGTCTTCTTCTCACGAAATATGTAAACTTTGTCTCTGGAAGATCGCGCACCGTCTCCTTGCCCAAAACATATCTAATTCTGGCGTTATATCAGCTACACTGCTCACGCGATACGTAGCCTCAATCACCGCGGAGTATCTGTACTTTTTCCCCCAACACGGTCACAATACACCTCGTAGTTAACTACCCCAGTTTAACACTGTGAAAAGGCACATCACCAATTTTTTACTTCGTTACACAGTCTCACGGACGATAATTCAGCATGCAGAACGCGGATTCCCGTACAAATCTCATATGCCGGCTCGTCTGCAGCTGACCTGTGACGTCACGCGTCGATGTAGGTGTGAGTGGCGCGCGTGTGTGCGCCAGCAAAGTCGTTGGAACGCGTGCCACCAAACTGCGATTTTCGAAAAATTATTTCTCCGTTTCTATGCATCCTAAAATTTTAATTCTTTTCCCTAAATTCATTAAAGAATAAGAACTTTCGTATAAGACATGAAAATTAATATTTCATTTTTCATGCAAGGACCCTATTGGTTTCAGCAGTCTGAATTCCTGCGCATGCGCAGGAAAATTCATTTTTCAACCGAAAAGGCTGAGAATATTAGACGCTTAGAGTATAAAGCTGCACTTGATAGTCTAAAATTGAGGATGTCCAAAGGAGAAATAGATTTGGTTGTGCGTTATGTGAACAATAAGCCAATAGTGACCAAGAAAACAGTGCAAATGCCTGGCAATCCTGGGAAGCCAAGAGCAACAAGTTCAACCACATCATCTACATTACAACCTCATGGAACTAAGCAGCCAAAAAACTGGACACAATAATTTATTACTAGAATGTGAGAGGCATTCGAACCAAACTAAGTCTACTGTTCAACAACTTGTATCAAGTGTCTTCTCGTCCAAATATAATTGTTTTCTCTGAAACATGGTTGTGTCCCAAAATCTTGGACAGTGAGTTGAACCTTAAAGGATATATAATTTATCGTCGAGATAGATATGATGGAGATGTAGAAGCCAAGGGTGGTGGAGTACTTGTTGCTGTGGACTCTGGGATGCAATCCAAGAAATGTCTGTCAACCAATGATGATGGAAATGAACAGCTATTTGTCCATGTAAGAGATGTGAATCTAATCATTGGAATCTTCTATGGCCCACCTCACGCTCCTGTTGCTGGTTATGAATCCTACCTGAAGAATACTCAACAGCTGTGTGATAAGCATCCGGATAGCAGGTTTCTACTTTTTGGGGACTTTAATTTGAGAAATATCGTATGGTATAACAATTCCTCGCTTCATTACGTGAATATTGATTACATAGATCCTAGAATCATTAGCTGTGCTGATTTGCTCCGTGACTCTATGTCTTTCTTGAACTTCAAGCAATATTATCCAATTGAACATGATAAAAAGTATACCCTCGACTTGCTCTTTTCTAATGTAGATCAGTTACAATGGTGTGACGTAGATGAACCGCTGCTTCCTGTGGATGAACACCATCCACCTCATTACTTCTCTTTGCCATATACAGATACACATTCTGATACCCGTCCAGTCCCTCAGAGAGCAAATTACAACTTCCACAAAGCTAACTTTTCAAGAATATCTGAATCCATTGGTCAGGTAAATTGGGAGGAGGTCTTTATTGCTGATGATTTAGAGAACAACCTTGATCAGTTCTATAACATTCTATATGGGTTAATGGATAAATTTGTTCCAATATTTACGCCTCACCCCACTGATGTGTACCCCTCGTGGTACTCATCAGAATTGAAAAGATTGATTTTAGATAAGAAAAAAGCTCATGTACTATGGAAATCTTCTGGAGAAGATAAGCAATCAGATAAATACATAAAATTCAAAGAACTTCGTGCAAGATGTATAAGAATATCAAGAAGTTTGTAAAACAATCACATCTCAGATGTAGAATCTACTATGAGAACTAGCATGAAATCGTTCTGGTCATATGTAAATTCTCGCAGGAAGACGAATGAACTACCTAATCACATGTTTTTGAATGATCAAAGAGTTAACTCAGGTGATGATATTGCAAATCTTTTTGGTTCCTTTTTTGGTTCAGTTTACTCTGATAAAACTTTTACTCCGAACTTTGATGATGATGTTGATCCGCTGGATATAGATCTGCACATAAATGACAACGATATCAGTGCAACCATTCAAAATATGAAAAATAGTTACAACCCTGGACCTGACCGGGTACCGATGTGTATTCTCAAAGAATGTAGCTCTGCTGTAATTGAACCACTTTCATATCTGTTTAATGAATCCATGGCAACCGGAGTTTTTCCAAAGGTGTGAAAGTCGTCATATGTCACCCCAATTCATGAGGATGGGAATATCCATGATGTAACAAATTATAGACCTATATCTAAGCCTAGCATGATTGCCAAAATATTAGATTCTCTCGTGGCAGACAAATTAATGAACGCGATCCTTAGTGTGATCTCTCAAGAACAACACGGCTTTGTAAAAGGTAGATCCACAATGACAAACCTATCAAGATTTTGTGACAAAGTGTTTCAGAATTTAGAAAGTTCTACTCAGACAGATACAATTTATCTTGATTTTTCCAAAGCTTTCGACAAGTTAATACACAATAAACTCATTGAGAAACTTCACAACATTGGCATACAAGGTATGCTACTGAAGTGGATAAAATCCTACCTATTCAACAGATGTCAAATAGTCGAATTTAAACTGCAGTACTCTGTTCCTTCCGCAACTCCCTCAGGCGTTCCTCAAGGGTCACACCTAGGACCAATCCTATTCAATGTTTATATAAATGACCTTAGTGAAGTTATTGAGTCTAGTGATTCCCTCCTTTATGCAGATGATATAAAAATATTCAAAACGATGAATACGTTGACAGATTGCCGTAAACTTAAGAGAGACCTGTATGAAATATCGGAATGGGCTCGTAGTAATGGACTATGTCTTAACATAAAAAAATGTAAAATCATGTCGTTCTACCGCAACAGAATCATACATTTTTGGTATAAAATGGAAGATATACCTCTTGAATCCGTGAATACTTTCAAGGATTCGGGGGTATACTTTGACTCTCAGATGACTTTTACAGCCCACGTGGACTATATCGTCCCCAAATCCTTGAAAACCCTAGGTTTCATAAAAAGACACACCAAATACTTCAGAGACCCACAATCACTCTTAATTCTTTTCAAAGCACTAGTCACTCCAACATTGACATATGGCTCAATTATATGGTCTCCGTTTACAGGCACTGTCATTGACAAATTAGAGTCAATACGGAGAAAGTTTTTGCGTTTCTTATCATGGAAAACCCCCTGCCCAATGAGTTTCGGTGACCATAATTATTCACCCATATCTTTAAAATATAACTTTTGTACCATTAAGTCACTGCATAATTCCATGGATGCCTGTTTTGCTTGGAATTTGATTCGAGGAAATATTAACTGTGATGATCTAAAGCGAGAATTGGTATTTCGTCAAAATACGTATAATGTACGATCCTTCAGGCCGTTGTCGGAAGAATCTCATAGTAGACTGCTTTTCTTTCATGCACCTATGGCAAGACTTAAACGATCTTGGAATAGCGTCCCTGAAATCGGTCGCTCTGCCACTAGCCTCATATCGTTCAAAAGTGCATGCAAGCAATCCTTCCTTGTGCTCTACTAATTAAATGATAATGTGCAATTGTTTTCGATTAATATATCGTAAGTAGCATGCATTGCCGTAATTATATGATCAAATTTCAATGCTAGTCCTATGATTTTATATCTTGTTTCCCAAAAAGTTCTATGTGTCGAATGAATATCTATGTATATAATAATACTCTTGTATAAAGGGCTGAATTGCCCGTATATTTTCTAAATAAATAAATGAATAAATGAATGAATAAATATTGATAAAACGTGAGAGAAAACAGCGTAGTACCTAAAAACACAGATCGGGACCACTTTTTCCTGGAAGAACACACGATTTTACATCGAAATATGGATTCCCAGATTTTTAAAGAATTAGGTTTCCGAGGGAATGAATCTTCCTGTTTTTCACATTTCCACTCATAGGGGGGGGGGGGGGGTTGTAGCCTCAAAAAAATTTTTTCGACACACATTTTGATCGATTTTTGAAAGACTTCTCGAATGCCACTATCTGCGTGGTCGTATCTTACCTCAAGTCGGAACTACACCCATTTTATTTTTCTAAAAACACTATCACAAAGATATTCCCCACGGAAACAAAACATTTTTTTTGGACCCCATAGAGAGTGGAAAAATCATTCTTTGGACCATAGAATCGATTAAGAGTAGTGGAGGAACAATCTGAGATATGTCTGCAGTTCGTGGTCTGCTTTCGTGCGGAATTACTCGTAGGGGTATACAGCAGGGCTTCCCCTTCCCGATGGATACCTTTATAATCCTCCTATCTCTTTCTCGCACGCTTCATTGCTCAAGTCGTTGAGATTGAATTTTGCGCCAGCTTCTCAGCATGACTCTCATATTCTTATTCGCGCACACGCCTAGTTAATCCGTAGGAGTTCTGCTATGGTGAAATTATGCATGAAAATTTTTCATCGAACATTCAAACGCGTGCCCATGCATTGTGGGATCCACAGCCTACATTGTAAGAGCGCCAAGGCCTGGAAAAGAGCTACATAGCTTTAGAAGAATATGTTCGGCAATCTACTAGGGGAAGAGCCCTAGTATTTCTCCAGCCCCCTTGTTTGTGATGATTCACACATACCATCATATTCCTCTCACACTGACAAGTAACGATATAGAGAGTGCTCATCTGAGAAGGTTTTCTGCTAGTTTACCTGTCATATAGAATTCGACGATTGTGCTGTCAAGGTGCGGAATGTCGTGGAGGCATTCCGGAATCAGGTGTCCTACATGAGACTGTGCTCGCAATATTGTGAGAAATATTGTTGTATTAGTGAAATGGAATTTGTCTCCAAAATTCGATTTGAATCATGGACAGTTCAATAATATCCCACGTTCCCTTGGAGACAGTTGGGAAGGGTAAGTTTATCGATTACATTCATTAGAGCATGATAATTAAACAAAAATGGATTGTGGGAATCTGGTTTCAGATGAAATCGATTACCTCATTCATTTGGTGAGGATGGGAAGGATATCATCTAGTCAACGTTTTCGGGGCTTATGCGAGGTATTGAGGATACGTGGACTAGAATGTTCAGATAGACGCATATACTTCCTATCATTCGAAGTTCGAGGCGTTCCGCCTCTTCCGCCAAGGGCGAATTATGCCCTATATGTGCCACATTTGTTACAGCGGTCGTTGTACTCGAAAGTATGGCGAAGCCTTCAACCAGCCCCGCTGTGGCATATACGTCAGAGTTGGGGACTTCAACCTTCTAGTAATTTTCGCACATACATTGATCATCATTGCCTACGGGGAAGACACAACATCCTCATCTCAGAATCATCCAGAATCAGAGGCTGTTCAACATAGACTCTGTATTCTTGCGATATGTCACTCCTCCGTTGAAATGAGCAAAATTGTATTTCGCCGAGGTCGAGATCGTTTATGGAAGTGTTTTGACGGAATTACATATATTCACTTCCCAGAGCGCGGTAAGGAGCGTCGAAAATTCAAATTCCGTAGCGCAGCTCATTACTTGATTGTTGACAGAACAACAGGCGACAGGAATCATTCCGATTCTCCTCAATTTTGGCGACTAATAATCTAAGGAACAAAGTTACAATACAGTTTTTCCTTCCGAGTCCAATAAGTATCTTCTTTCAATCATTCGAAAACGGTGTATCTCACGACCAAATCAACTCCAGATGTGCAAGCTCGACTTGTGTCGTCTGCAACGGTCATATATATATATATATATATATATATATATATATATACATATATATATGAACCTTTGAGACAATGATAATTATTCATCAAAATTATTAGAACAAGTTTACTCACGACCATAAGATATGTACTATTCTTCAAGGGATCATATGGATAGCAAAATTTCTCCAGGATAAATTGATTAGTGTAACCCACTCATTCTTTCTCAATAACAATAAATACCGAGATACACCAATACTCAAACACGAAGTACACGACACCACTTCTAGACTCCAACACCAGTTTACCCGCTTGCCACAGAGACTTAGACGTCGTTTCAGAGTTCAATGGATATACCATGCACATAATTACAGCACCGCAAAATTTGACTACTCTTAGCTTGTTGACAAATCGCTGACACAATAAGTGTCACCTTGAACCGCTCGACTCACATTTGCCATACCAATGATGACACATATTCAGTCCTACCGCACAGTGGGGCCAAGAAGTTCTTGAGTAATTCGCCTTAACGTGAATTTGCAACCAATCGACATATGCGCAGATGTGAGAGGTTGTTATCATTCATCCAAAAGTCTTCTGTTTGCGCATGAATCGAATGGTTGCAAATTCACGTAATGGCGAATCATTCAAGAACTTTTTGGCCCCACTGTGTGCCGTAGCAAGTTTCATATCACTTTATGCAGAAAGAAGAGAGGAAAACACCGAAAGAAAATGTCGGACGTGTAAGATCAGTTCATGTTCATTTAAGAACTTCCGTGACGGGCGCCCTTGAATAACACAGAATCGCTTATACCTTATACGATGCAACTAAGCACGATTTGCTGCGAAAAAAGACGAATTCCAGTAAGCAGTGAAGTTATACGAGGAATTCCTCAAAATCTACGATTTTGAACCAACAGATCTGCATTTGACACCACCTAGGATGTCCGCTGGCATTTAAACTGAAAATCTCCGAAACACCGTGTCTACGAAAAATATCGGGGCTCAAACATTGTATGAAGCTCGGGATTTGGGCACACTAGTAAACGTTGCGGTTGAGTGCGAGGTCTCCGAACCCTCTACCCGAGGAACAAATAACCCGAAAGGAATGAGTAATACTATGTCAATTACATAACTATGACTTGATCTCCGGCAATCCCGAGTCTGACAACCATGTGGTCCTCGCAACCTCCACCGTCAAAGTTTTAAATTTCATGACACATGGCATATCACAGAAGCTGAACCCAGCAGTCGACGCGCCAGTTACACAGGCCCCCAGACCTCGGCGCTCTCTCGAAGATTTCCCTCATGCATCGGCTACAATAGGAGCTTACGGCAATGAGTTACATTGGACTTGCTCACACCGGTCGTCTACTCCCGTGCGGGCTGGGACCATGACATCTTGTTTTGACCGATCGATTTGTTCATAGAACTCCTCAATTTGATTAACCCAATCAATCGTGCAAGTGTTATCTACCATCCAGTGAAGTGCAATACCACTGCCAGGGGAACCATGGGCTTGGAAGATGTATTGCCCCCTTTGCGATTCAGCTTCTTTGACGGTGTCTACTGTCCCGGGAAATTCCGCACAAGTAGGATCCCACCGTCGACGAGATTATGGGAGCATGCACTTCAGCCGAACCTGGGACCGTGGTTCTGAGGCCTTTTTACCCCGTTGCTTGCACGCGGGGAACCACTTGCAGGCGTGCATGCCGGGAGAACACGATCTCCCACAGACCCGCGCTCTGAGCATCGACTCCTCTTCAGCAACCGTTTGTCGTCATAGGCAATTGCCTCCAAGTTCCGGCCTGGCACGATTCCGAAGGATCCCGGCGGTGGTTATCTGCATGATTAGAGTCGTGCTTTCATAGCGATCTCTAGTTGGTCGACGACGCGTTACGTCTTGTCCCTGCCACTACGAAGAGGTCTAGAGTATCACTTGACGAACAGAGGCTGTGTATTGCGCATGATCGCCCTTTGGTCGGGGACAATGTGTTACAATGTGCAACAAGTGGCGCGGCAGTTACTTAGGCTCCCTCACCTCGCCACTCTCTCGAATATGTTACAGTGTACAACAGGACGGGCGCCAGTTACACAGGTCCCCTCACCTCTCCGCTCTCTCGAGGACCCCCCTCAAGAATCGACCAGAACTGATTCTGGTAGCATATCGTCGCACACAGCGCACGGAGCGAGTCCAGCAGACGACGGAATCTGTGTGACAGCCACCGCACCCCACCACGCACGACCAGCTGAGACGCATGTAACATACGGCCACATAGGAGCCTCATTCGTCGACTCTCGAATTAACTCGCCGAACAGGATGGAGGAGAAGTACAATACATCACCTACAGAAGCCGCTATGGGTCAACACGAAACATGTATTGTCACCAACAGCAGTTATTTGGTATTCACGTCATTAGAACCGAAGGACCTCCAACAAAAGACACGCCACTGGTCAAAATTATCAGTGATGTCTAGTTACCAAAAAATGGGCTACTTGGGTCTGTTACCAACCCACAACAAATTGAATTTTCCCTGAAAGAGAATGGTCACACATATACCCCCATAGATACACACGCACACACACACATGCGCACAACTTCACACATACACTGGATGAATGTATATAATACTGATGTATGATATTCACAAGTACGAATTTTTCCAGAATGTACAAACATCAAAGCTCCATCCATTATTTCACTAGAACCTATTGTAGATCTGATCAACCGCCTCTAGGGAAATTTGTTCCCGGGAGAACTTAGCATGAAAAAATTTCATATATACCTTTTTCCAAATCCTGCCACCCCGGTCACATTCTCGGGACGAGAATGGACTGACAGGGGAGGTGTGGTATCCCAGACGACGAAATAATATTTCTCAACGTGGAGAAATATTATTTCGACTTGATCAGCAGAGGAACGTATAAGTAGGTCAGTAAATCAGCGGAATCAAAGCATTAGCCAGTAACTGTATCTAACACATGTTACATGTGACATGTGTAACAGACGATGGCAACTTCAACCGAGAACTCTCTCAGCATTGTGACACATGCATCACATGTGTTACAATCTTAAGTAGAATACTTTCAAAATCATTCTTCCAGTGAAATCATCAAAATTAACTCTCGTTCGCACGTATAAATTGGAACAACAAAATCCATCCTTCGATTTAGTCTGTGACAAAGCTCTGCCAGTAGGAGGCTGCGTGTGTCTCAAGTTCACTCAAACTCACCTAAGTGCGCGTAGAAAACGCACGATAAAGTCATATAGAAGTGCGGACTGAAAGGCTTGATTCGATCCCGTCGAAGAGTAGGCCGACGTTATCCGCCTCAGCTGCATAAGGGCCAGCTACGAATTTGCCTTGCTTATACGTCCTCGCCTTGAAGA
Source organism: Eretmocerus hayati (assembly GCA_029851415.1). Classification (NCBI taxonomy): domain Eukaryota; kingdom Metazoa; phylum Arthropoda; class Insecta; order Hymenoptera; family Aphelinidae; genus Eretmocerus; species Eretmocerus hayati. The sequence continues at coordinate 51,291,679 of CM056744.1, forward strand.
ATCATAATCTCTCCGAGTAGACTTGTAAGTGCGCTTAGATTGAGCCTCATCCAAATTGTACTTAGATATCAAGTTCCATCTTGTTCAAGATTTTATCATTTAACCTAAATAAATCTAAATAAACTCTATCTCATTCTCCTCCGGAAGCCAGCAATCATGAGATCTTTGACTTCGGAATTTTTTAGATTCAAATTGATGCATGCATTCATTCAAAAGCTGTAACTCAGGTCTTTCGAAATCATCAAATTCAACATCCTTCTAAGAAGCATTGATATAAAATATCTAAAGAAAACCAGCAAGAAATATACATATATAACGTCACATATCTGTATCAGAGGACGACCTAACGAGAGAATGAAGAATAGGTAGTCGCAACTGGGCAGTCCGCCCTCCAGCTGTTTCCAACGAACTTATACATATATTTGTTACCCCGAACCTTCTGCTTGGGTGATAATAACCGTAACATCTCCAGCAAAATCTGAAGACAGCGGAGACATTTTGGAATCATCTCATTGAGTGGGAATAGATTGGGCAGACTTTATACTACAAGCAACCGAAGAAATACGAGCAAGCCAAAGCAAACCGATCACCGCTGACCCAGAACAGCCATCACAGGACTGACCTCCGCCGAAGTAATCCCGTAGATCCCACGGAAACCCACTTTATCCAATCCTTCAAACCATACCCAAGATATCTCTACCCTGATTATTATCCAAGGCCCCAATGAAATCACGAGCTTTGCCTGTTACAGCCTCATTCGAATACAATGGAAAGGATCACCCGAAAAACTCCAATCTTTCGCGAAAAAATGAAAATGTGATGGATCTCGAAAACCATCACAAATCTAGTCGTCATGGTTATGGATGAGCCATCTATAACAGCAACGGTGGAGGTTCTGAGAAGATTTGGGAACCTCACCAATTTCTCCATCACCCTAAAACCTTATTCTAGGATCGTGAAGATACATGCAACATACGAATGTCTCAGAGAGACGAAGGCATTTCAGCGATTTTCAAAGATTATAGGGGAAACTCTATATACTTGGAAATTCAGGAATATCCCAAACCCGGAGGGAGACGCACACCGGCTGGCTGTCAATGAGAACCTCACCCTCCAACAACACGAGCAGAGCAGCGACAACGAAATCGATGTAGGGTCAGCCAAAGATCTTGTACCCCCGGCGATAGAACCTATCAATATTGACAATCCAGAGTACGAATATTCCGAGGAAAGGAATCACCATGTCATTTAAGGTAAAAGTACCGATGGAGGAACACCTCGTGATTTTGGTCCCAAACATGAAACACTTGCAAAATATCCGTGGTAGAGACATACAATACTTTGAAATGCATAAGGAAAAATTCTAACTTGAAGTTCACTAACTCATCTTTATAGTACGATGGGCACAATGATCATTTCTGAGCAATTATTCCAAGGGAAAAATCGAGAAGCGGAGGGTTCCGAATCGGGCGCTTTCAGGCCGATTGACCTTCACCATTACACCAAAAAGTCACTCTCTCAGTTTGTTGATGATTATCACACAAGGCTTCTAAAACGTATCTCTCTTATTAAGTATGATAGTTAATGGTCCAAACTTGAGGGAACTCCTCCATTGGGCGACTTTTTCTGAGCTTGTCCCAATGAAAGAACAGCAAATTCTCTGTGTTTCTAATTAGAGACACGATTTCTTGGGTATGCCCCTATGAAGGAACAACGATCCTAGAATTCGAGTTGACTGTGCGAGTAAGAGTGCATTTCACTCTCCAAGAGGTAATGAACTCCCCCGCCCCCCCCCCCCCCCCCCCCCCAAGGTTTTGAAGTAGTCGATCACAATTTCCTCGTCAATTCATAATTGAATCTCTACGCAGAGCACGAATACCATTGATACAGGCACATACATTAGCTACACTTTGATCTCTTAACATGATCTTTGCGAAGCCAAAGATTTCTGTTCCTTCCATGTGTGCGGTGCGACCCACCGATGGGTCCAGTGGAAATTGTCCAGTTAATTCCCACAAGACAAACATCTTCAGCACACAGAGAAGGACAACGCGGGCCCACTGGTGGATCCCGCCGCAGCAAATGTGTTATCTATGATGTTTCCCATCAGAAGCTCTGTTTCCAGTATCACTCTTGGGTCTCTAGGGGAGGATGTGAATTCGTAATATAGACTATCCACGGCATTATTGTGGCGGAATTATGGTGGGATGTGTTTCTGGGAATTCCAGGGATTATATTCCAGCTAGAATCCAAATCGCTTCTTGAGATGTTTTTCGAAAAAGTCCGAAGAGCGTGTTTTGTTGCCTCTCTCCGACCTTTCTTGCTCTACTGCTCAAGCAGGACCTGTTTTTTTTTCAAAATATGTGGAGACCTTTTTTGTTTATCTTGAATGATTGCGAAGAAACGTGTTTTTTCATTCCGTGAATTCCACCTTTTGGAGAGATAATAGGCTTTTTCATTGGAAATCATATTTCCCCCGCTCTCTCATTCTGCATCTGAAACGGGCTGTCAGGAGACCTTTACGACAGATCGTGAGAGATTGAAAGAGAGTATATTTCAGCTTCATCCCAAAAACTCGCCTGTTGGAGAGATTTGAAGTTTTTTCCATCCAGGATAACTTTGAACATACCATCTAAAGACAAATACGGGAACCACGAAGGCCTTAACTCGGACATTAGTTCTGATGACTGGGAAGAAATATATAATCATCCCAGGATCGTTAGGCAGGAGTCGATTATCTGTTCCCACTTTGTAACACTGAGGTGATACTTATATTCCGAGTTTCCATTCTTCTAGGTGCTCATGCTACAATCTGTAACGGTTCAGTTTTGTATATAATTTTCGAAAGTTAATTTTCAGTTTTAAACGAGGAAGAGTTGAAGATTTAATACTCTCATTCATGTTAATGTTAGACTTTTCATATAATTGGTTTCATATCATTATGATGTCCATTGTCTTAAAGGGAAAAACTTCAATTAGTTCGAAGGAACATGAATGACTCAGGATTATTCAGTAAAAAAGAGGCAAGAATATTTAATTGGCAAAATACCTTGGTTGTGCGAGATATAAACTCACACAGATTTTCGAGTAATTTGGTTCCTCGACGAAGGCCAGTTGTTGTTTCCTGCAAAAGTACTCCTTTTCTTCTCTCGATTCATTATTGGTCCATCAACAGGCCCATTGGCCAAGATTTTCAAGTTTGGTTTTCCAAGTCCTTTGGAAATCAAAAGAATTAGGACTCTCATTTCCATTTCAGTGTTTGCTACAAAATTGGCATAGACCATAATCTGTATGGAAAAGGATGAATTAGATTATATTTCCCTGAAAGGGAAATTATCCTCATTATTATCATTGATTATTGAAGTCAAGTAGTATCAGTTCGAGAAAAGGTCTCACCTTGCAATATAAGTCGATTTGCCCCCCCGACGGATTCTCTAGGTACACCGCTGGAGGTGGTCTCCACATGTAGAACTGCCCCACTAGTGTTCCCAGAGTATCCAGGTAGACCGAGAAGGAGCACAAATTTATTCATAATCATTTTGGTATATTATTTCGTTCATATTGATCAAATCCGAAAGAGACCCTCTTACGAAACTGAAACCCAGACCACTCCGAGGAGAGGTCTGAGATAGTATATATAGGCAGTTTATGATGAAAAAGGTATAAAAAAGACTTTACATCATTGCTGGAGACATACGGAATCAGTGGAGATAATAACCCTACCTCTAAACACCCCCAGACCAAGTTCGTCTATTAGTCCAAGCCTCGTTTCTTGGTTTCCGCAATACCTGCAACAAGGGAAATATTACAGTAGAACCTGTCTAAGTTGGACAGTTTGGTTCCGAAGAAAAGGGTCCAATATAGCGCGGTGTCCAACATACACGGACATGACAAAAAACTGACTCATCGTAACGTCAAGTCACTCAATGAATAAATCTTAACATCCATAGTATAAGCACTCATTCATTAACAAACTAATAGATGATTCATAGGTGAGGGCTAAAGTTATATTCTTCGAATATCTGTATGAGAAAATTGAACAGTGCAATCCCCAATCATGTCTTCACTTGAGCGTTTGTTATTCCAAATATTCGAAAAATAAATTGAAATATCCGTAATATGTGCACTAATTCATTGAGAAATTGATAGATAGTTGAGTCATACTCAAGAATCCCAGATGTCATATTCAAACATCTGTAAAGAAAATTGAACAATTCCATCATCAACCATGTCGATTTGTTTCACCATTCTCCTATAGAATCTTCTTAATAGATGTCATTTGAAAATCTTGGAAGCTCGCTTTCTTGAAGTATTCCGAAATTGTTGTCTTAGAGATAGTTAACCACATCGTAGTTGTTCACATTTTTGACGAGATGGTCAGAAGGCAATACGGACCCATTCTGATGATTTGAGCTGGCGAACGTCAAAGTATGTGTCATATAATTCGAGATGTCCAACTTTGAAGGTCTACATGAATTGGAATACTATTTTTGGAGTCCTAGTGAGGGGTCAAACTTAGCGAGGTGTCCAACATATAGAGTATCCAACTTACGAAGAAAAATTTCCATTTGAACCAATGTAATTTTTTCGGTTCCGACGAAAGGCGTAGAACTTAAGAAGGTGTCGAACATAGAGAGTGTCTAACTTTACAGGTTCTACCGTAGATATGATTGAGCTAACTACATGTGAGTTAGTTCATCAAAAGGATTGGATTTTTTATGATCATTTGAGTACAAAGAATTAATCATCCCGTCCCAAATTAATGAGACTGATGATACAATCAATCTTTGTTTACATGCAGCTCATGCTAATGCATGGTAAGTCAGTGCCTTGTTGTAACGCAAAGTACATGGTGAGCACGGCTTTTCCAGTTTTTCTGGGGTACTCATATTGAAGAAAGAGGCCTAGCGCAGGTGCCACGATCAATAATTGATGATTAAAATTATTAATTGAAAAGTACTCACGATATGAACAGATGGATTTTGCTCACCCGAGCAAACACTTTCAGCAAGCTGATGGTATGCGTCCCGCAGCGTGTCACGCCTCGGGACGATGCTGCGAGTTCCCGAAGGGATACAGCACACACCAACACGTCCGGAACACGCGCGAATAACTCCACGACGTAGCGCGACCACCAGGAAGCCGTGTAAACAACCTGTTGCGAAAGCCGGCCGTGGCCATTTTGGGTGCCGGTATAGCACGCTTGGCTGCTATATAAGCGTGCGCAGCGGCGCGCCGCTTTGAAAATTACATGCTTCAGTACTTGTATCATATTCTATTTCAATAATTAGTGTGATTATTTATAATAACTTGTAAATATGTACCCTTTTGCAGGTAGGTCAATTAAATGTCTCATTTTTAACTACGAAATGAGGGGAAATCACTATTTTAAGTGATTTTACCCCACCACTCGACAGTTGGAAATTTGGAAATTCGAAGCTTTTCTTTTACCTCGACGCTGATTTGTCTAGAGTACCAGGAGTGGGGGAGGAGTTTAATTCACGGAAACCGAGCTTATTAGCTTGGGAAAGCTGCAGTGGAGCGGCATTTTTGTCGACACCCATCCAAGGATCACTACCTGGAAGCTCTCTAGGGTCCGACTCTCAAGTCGAAGAAGTTGGCTTCAACTACTTTGCCGGTTTCGGAGCTGCGCATCGCCGTCGGGTACTCACCCAGCATCTCGCAAGCTTCACTTCTTTCCTGAACTGCAACCCTAGGCGTCCTACGCACCAATTTTTGCTACCAGGAGCTGACGTAAGTTAGTGATTCATTAAGCTTTATGATAGAATAAAATGCCTTACCTTTCGTGGGTTACCCTATCCCTGGGGGTCGATTTTAGATTTCGGTCTAGACCAATCGCGCGGGTCTAGTGACCAGAATTTGTCGATAGCGCACGACCTGCGCGTTGGTTCGCGATTTCATCGTTCCTCGCTCCGCAAACCTTGGGTTAGGTGAGCTCGCATAGCTGCGTTTTGCGGTTGTCTGCTGTATACGTGATTGATGATTGTTGTCAAATAAACATGAATGGATGTTTATTTGACAATCATGACCATGCTGTTATCCGGCGTGAGGTTGAAAAGTGCTGATGAAATATCGCCATCAGTGAGAGTTTCATCTCTTCATGATCAAATTTGATAGACTGTCCAGGGTCAAAGCCTATAACACAGAGTAGAAAGAAAGATTTCCATGACTTCATGCTACTGCTTTTGGTTTTTGCAGTCAGAAGACTAGTGACTCAGAAGATTTTATGGAAAAAGTCTTCGGGCCACATTTCTAGCTGTTGAGGATATGTCAATCCAATTTCGTTTTTTCCAATGCTGTTTGTTCCTCCAGTATCTTTATAACGTTGTGTGGATGGAGTTCAAATATAATATGATGTGGGGGCAAAAAGTAGTCAACAAGCTTCTGGATCCAGACTTGGGTTCATCTTTGAATTTCCCACCGATCACTCACGTCAGAATTTAATACTTATACAAAAACTGTATTCGAATGTTATGAAGTTGCCCGCACGTCAACGCGATTCTCTTGTTGGCAACGCAGAGCTGTTGATGACAACGACCGCCGGCCGTTGTCTTATTCCGTGACGAGCCTTTGCAGCGATCACATCTCTACGCATATTCCTTATCGATATATTGTGTTACATATTTTACGAATCTAGTGAGTCTCGAATCTTTGAATAAGCGTTCACTTAATTAAGTGCTGTGTTGGTGATTTCGTGAACAAATAAGCCTGCTCAACGGTTAAAAGCTCATAGGTTATGGGCCGCAGCTCGCTTCCACTGCGCTGAAGAAAATCCAGATCCTAGGCCTCATCGTCGCTGAGCAGAGCTTCAACAGCGGACCTCGAAAAATCGTCGATTCAAGGTAAGTGATTGTGCACGGTCGCATGTGAAATTAGAGTCGCGATTCATAGAATCAAAGTTGTTTCGATTCAAATACGAATATGGTCCGCCGGGACAGATAGACAACATGACAGTGCGGCAAGTCGTGTCAGAGTGAGATTTACTGAATATCGACGAATTTGTATGGGGAAATTTGTAGGCGCGGGTCATCAACATCTCAGTAGGCATCATGTTTGAGGCTGGGTTCATACGAGGTAATTCGGAGTCGCCGTCGAGTGAAAGGCGTTGGTGCGCGCACGTGTATCGCATCGCGCGGGCAGCATGAGCCGTTAGGGACATGTTTTCGCGTTATCTCTCTCGCGCGCTCTTTCTCTCGTTCTTTCTCGCTCGTTCTTCCTCGCTTGTTCTTTCTTTGTTGCGGGCGTGCTCGGACGTGAGTTGAGGTTAGATATCAAACGAAGAGAGTTTTACTGTTGATCGCCGGGCACTGGATTACTTGTATGGGAATCAAAGTCGGCATTGATTCGTGATGTAGTATGCCTCATTTTTTGTGATGCTCTCTTACACACACGTAGCGTACATGTTTATGCTTGCTTCCAAGATGAGTGTTGCTTGCGGATAGTCCAGCCCGGGGCGCACGGATGTATATACGCGTTGTGTGGAGATGTTGCTGCGTATGAAATTTTTCACTATACTTTTATGAGATTTCTCGGTAGAGTCTATAAACGCTCAATGTCTATGCTGTTAAATACGAAAAGCATCGATGTTCGTGCTAAGTATTTCCGGTTACATGAATCTGAGAATCGGTGGATCGTTAAAATTGAATTGAATCCGTCTTATGTTTTTCGAATTTGACTGACAAGGAGAGGTCATGGTCTGTGGGTCGTGGATTCGGTTCTCTCTGGGAATCGTCTCATTTTGGCACCAAAAGATGATATCCGAAACCGCTTACTTGAATGCTGAAACGTTTTGGAGCTACAGCCTATGACATTAGCGTTGCCCATATAGGCCCATGTTGGAAGTTGATATATATAGGTATACTAACAATGCTAATGTGATTGACCATAGCTCTGAAACGTTTTAGCATTCAAGTTAGCGGTTTTGGATATCATCTTTTGGTGCCAAAAGGAGACGATTCCCAGAGTTTCAGCCGAATTCACGACCCACAGACCATGACCTCTCCTTGTTAGCGGATCTCGTTTCCGGGGATTGTTTACAAACTGAAGCTTGCGTTCGGTGAACGTTTGTGATCAATCTGGGGGTTTTCGAAGATTACGTATGTATGTGTTCCTCGTATATGCTCGATCGGCCCAAATCTGAATCTTATCACAGCTGTGCTTGGTATTATTACAGAGAGTGGTGTATACATGAGAGCTTAATGCTGCAAATGGAGCGAAAATTCCTGCTTCTTGTTTTACTAGAGAATCGCAGTGCGTTTTCTGTAGGATAGAAGTATGAAACAAAAATTGAATGATCTGGTTATTGAAACTGAATTGAATATAGAATTTTGAAAGTGTACCCATGAAGAATTTCAATTATGTTTCATATCCTGGCTCAGATGGCAGATGCGAATGGTCAACGAAATGGTGATGGTCAAAAGGAACCTGATCAGAATCTGATTGATCTTCATGTTGATCCTGATGATATAGACTTGATGGATACTGAAGATTCAGAGAAGAATCAAAAGACATGTAAGAATATATATGAATATTTCTTGATCGTCATTTTTTAGTGATTGACACGTTTTTATTGACTGCTTCAAGCATTTGATTCGAAATTGAAGCCATCTAAAATTTTTGAATGCTGTAAAATTTACGATTTTCTGAGTTCCTTAATTTGATCGAATGTAATCTCATGAATTATGACTCAAGAATATATCGGATGGAATTTTTTGTAATATCTATCTTTTGATATGGAGAATTTCAGGCCTGACCAAAAAATTCAGATCATGATTATTGAATATTTTGCAGCTACCCCAAAGGACCGAACAAGGAATCAAAATTCTATAATTGATGATACTTTCACTGATTCAAGACCGAATGGCCAATCAACACCTGTTCAAAGTGCTCCAGTTTTAACACCAACTCCATCAACTTCAAATGTTACTGGTGTTACTTACGTGCCTGGAAAACCTATCTCAGTCTCAACGGATTTTGTATACATGTTCTCCGAAGCTGTGAGGACGTTTGAAAATACTATAAAACTTCATGAGCAAACCGCTGATTCTTCCAAAGCGGGAAGCGACAAGATTTTCCTGAGCCTACAAATGAATTTAGAAACTGAGAAATTGAAGTTGAGGAGAGCCGAGATTGAAAAACAAACTGAAGAATTGAAACGACTAAACAACCAACGAGGTTTTTTCAACCACAAGAGTCTAATGAGTCTGGAATCAATCAAATTGACCAAGTCATAAACACGGATCAAGATTCTCAAGCGACTCCACCCAATCAGGTAAATAATAATCAACAAAATTCGACTCAGACTCATATCATTTTGAATTTGGAAGAAACTTTAGCGACGATTCTGAGAGAAAAATATGCTAATGAATCTTCAACGTCCAAAATTCACATCAATTGAAAATATAAGCTATCAGAGAAATCTAATTATGTTTTGTGGTTAGATTATCTAAAATCTGGATTACGTAGTTGCAATTTGATTGATATCATTGATGAACATTCTCCACCACCCAAAGAATTCACTGAGCTCCAAACGATTCAAAGAAAGGGTCAAGTGAGAGATATTATCATAAATAGAATCGAACAAAGATATCATAATAGACTCAGCCATATCCAAGAACCTAATAAATATCTGACTGAGCTACGTGATCTTAGGAGAAAAGAACCAAATCTAGATCCTACGACTATAAAATGTCAACTCTATGAGATTCGAATGAAAAGTAACGAACGAGTATTCGATTTTTGTAAGCGATTCGATTCTTTAGTGAAAGAATACGATTCATCTGATGATGTGGCACCACTAAAACCGGAAGAAATCAACGCAGCATTTTATCATGCTGTATCTGATGTGAATCCAGACTTGAGACAAGCAAATCGTATCAAGAAACAAGATAACATTTTAGGAATGAATATAGATCAAATGAAATCATATTTGTTCCAGTGTGAGTCGGAACGTAGACAGAGAAACGATTCAACACGAGTACGTCGAGCTGAGACTGATCAAGCTCAGAACAATGATTATGACGATGAATCCACGCCTCCGTCTTGTCATAGGTGTGGCGAGAGGGGACATAGGGCTGATGATTCTAATTGCCTTTTGAAAAATCCAGGCATGTGGCTCCATTATAGATGTCGTACTGTCCACAAACGCAATGGCCCATGTCCTCCATCTCAACAAGCTAAGAGTCAATCCTCATCTAAATTGCATGGAAAAGATTCAACTACAAAGACTCAGAAGAATAAGAATAAGGGAAGGCATAACAAATTTGGAGTCAATAATCGAGGGAAAGTTAGTAAGAAGGAACATGCGAAAAAACACAAGAAATTTCTCAAACGAGCTGCTCAAGCTATTGTAGAAACTGATGAAGAAAGGGAATCAAGTAAGAATCTAAATGAGAGTGGAGGTAAGAGCGAAATATATTCAAAATCTTATCGAGCACGTAACTTCATTAATTTCATTGCTGATTCTGGGGCAACCGATCATATAATCAATCAATCGTTGATTCTTTCCAATTTTAAGAAACTTGAAAACGGTATTATCAAAAGTGCAAATAAGAACGAATTTGCTAATCTAGTTATTGATGGTAAAGGTGAACTCATTTTGAAACACGAGACTTCAGACCAAAAATTGATCAATTTCACAGATGTTATTGTTGCTAAAGATGTATCCGAAAATTTACTTTCATTGAGGAAATTAGCTGACTCGGGTTTCTCAATATACATGGACAATGAAATTTTCAGAGTCTATAATAAATTAACAGATAAAACTCTTTTCAAAGATTCATATGAAAAACCAAATTGGATTATTCGATTTGAGGTGAAAAACGAATCAAAGAATCAAAATACGTCCGTCCTTAAAAATCACTCTTGTGATGCTCGAATAGTTTCGATTGTGAATTCGTTGGAAAATTTCATTATCAATCCTGATGATTTGATATCCTTCATGAATGAAAATGAACACTCTGAGAGTATTCCGGTGAATCACAAAGACAAAGAGTATAGGGAGTTGAATCAAGGTCAGTTGTGGCATGCAAGGTTAGGCCATGCTTCTCTCGGGTATCTTAAAATGCTTCAGAAGAAAATTGATTTACTCAAAGATGTAGTGTTTGATGATTCTATTCTGAATTGCGGAGTGTGTATTATGTCAAAAATGGAAAAGTTACCGTTCAAAGAAGTGAGAAGCAAGGCTCAAAAACCTCTCGAAGTAATTCATACAGATATCATGGGGCCTATTAGCCCATCGTCATTTCCTGGACAATGTCGATTCATTATAGTCTTGGTAGATGACTTTACTAGATTTGCCAAGAGTTATTCTATCAAATCTAAAGATCAAGCTGGCGAAGCACTGGAATCGTTTCCAAAATATTCTCGAAACCTGTTAGGTAAAGATGAGAAAGTTTGCTATGTAAAATCAAATCAAGCTGAAGAATATATGGGAGGAGATTTTGTAGAAATCTTAAAAAGAGAGCATATAGAATCTGTATTCTCTCCCCCGTATACACCTGAGCACAATGGTACAGCTGAACGATTCAACGATTCAAAGGAAAATCATAGCTCTATTGATTGATTCTGGTTTACCCATGTCAATGCGGGAACAAGCGACAGAAGCAGCTGTAAATTGTTACAATAAGACTCCACACAAAACTATAAATTTTGAGATACCAATCATGAAATTTGCTCCAAATGCGAGCTATCACTTCGATCAGATTAAACGATTTGGATGTGTGAGTTATATTGAAATCACCAAGCCAAACTCAAAATTTGGAGCTAAAGCTATCAAAGCTTATTTGGTAGGGTACAAGAACACGAGTTACATATTTTGGCATCCTCAATCTCATAAATTCTTAGAATCAAGACATGTGAGATTCAATGAAAAGTTAGTCTACGGAGATGTTTATCAACATAATAAGCCTAGTGAAAATCGAGCACCAAATGATTCATTGTTAGAGGATTCAGATTCGATTCGATTCGATGACAATGATAGTAACCTAGAGGTCAATAATATAATAGAGTCAAAGGTCCTAAAGGAACGAGGTAGGCCTCGGAAAATTCAGAAAATTCAAAATGGTCACGAAGAAGTTCAAATTCCCAAAGATTCCGAAGGACCAATGACTAGGAGTAGACTCAAAAGTAGAAGTCGAGATTCTATACAAGCTCGAATCGTTACTTCTGAGAAACCAGTACAAGACATTAGTTATGCTAACTATTCTGATCTAAATAATACTGATTCTGATAAACAATGTCAAGATGACATTTGTGTTTATACTCTACTTGCATCTATATATAAAGATCCAACCTCGTTCGAAGAAGCTATGGTTCCAACTGAAAGAGTGTTTTGGATCAAAGCTATACAGGGAGAATTAGAATCAATGGATAAGAATCAAGTTTGGGCTCTTATCAATCAATCCAAAGCTCAGAGTCATGGTACTCGAGCTGATATAATCGATTCTAAATGGGTTTTTGAAAGAAAAATAGAATCAGATGGTAGTATCAGATATAAAGCTAGATTAGTAATCGGAGGGTTCAAAGATAAAAATAAATATGATCTGAAAGAAACCTACGCACCTGTTGCAAGGTTATCTTTGGTTAGAGCAATTTTGGCAATTATCAATAAACTCAACCTTCAAGCATGTCAGCTGGATGTTAAAACAGCTTTCCTGAATGAAAATCTAGATGAAGAAATTTACATGGAAATTCCAAAAGGTTTACGAGTCGATAAAGATTCTTCAGAGACTAAAGTTTGCAAACTCCAAAAATCACTCTATGGCTTAGAAATAAGTCCAAAGAAATGGAATAAATGATTGAAAGAAGAAATGAAGAAACTAGGGCTTGAAAATGATTTGCATGAACCTTGTCTCTTTACCTGGAGGGAAAATGGTAGAATCTTGATCGTTTTACTCTATGTAGATGATATGATTATTGCAAGTAATGATCGAGGAAAGTTGACAGAAGTTAAATCACATTTACATAGAATAGAATAGAATAGAATATCCTTTTATTCGCCCGTAGGCAAAAAATATAGAAATGATTTACATAACATGTACATATACTTACAAGATTAATTAATTGCATTTAGGTCAAGGATTTATTATCACAGTCGTGACTAGTCATTCGAAAAAAGTGAAAAGAAAGAAAAGAAAAGTGATTTACAAAAATATCATCAGTAACAAGGGCTGGCAGTTGATTATGATAAAATTTGACATGAAAGTTGTGTCATTTGGAGAAATCAGAGATGAAATGAACCAACAGAACAGTGAAAAAGAGAAATCACACATCACTTTCAGAAAGCCCTCAAAGGTTGAAAAATTGCCCTATGTCCACATCAATCCTCATAGGGGGGAGAGTTGATAGAAATTTCTTCACTGCCCCTTTGAACAGGGAAACTTCCTCAACTTGCCGGAGTCCTAGAGAGAGGAAATTCCAGAAACGTGCGCATTAACTTTGGAAAGATCTTAATCCATAATCGAGGCGCATTCTCGGAATTTTAAGCTCCTGTGCTCCTGCCTCACCACGCTGAGGGCGCTCGGATTGGTACCTGGTAAACATCGCAGCTAGGTAGCCAGGTTCACCCATGTGCATGATCCTGTGCATCAAGAGAGCTGCGAAGTACATTCTCCGCGAATCAGTACGCAACCAATCCAGACGCTCTCTGTACGAGGTGATGTGTTCGCTCTTCTTAATTCCAAAGATGTACCGTACACATGAATTGTTTAGTCTCTGTACCCGCGCCCTCAGTTCATCAGTGGCGTCCAGATACACGACTGTGCAGTAGTCTAGATGTGGTTGGACCAGGGTCTCGACTAGTCGAACCCGAAGAGTCTCGGTAGTGTATGCCCTCATAAACCGCAGGCCATATAGGGACTTGTTCACTTTCTTTGTTCCTTGATTGATATGCGGTTTCCAAGACAATTTACAATCTAATGCCACGCCGAGACTCACAACAGTGTCACTGAATGGGCCCATTCAGCAACAAGCCTTCCGACTTCTCCCAGCCGAGCAATTCCCACTCTGATGTTCTCTTTCTCGACTTGGAGATAGATTTGGAGGTCATCTGCATAAAATAGATGACTTTCCGACTTTCCATTAAGTAGTTCAGGTAGATCATTGACATATAAGCTAAAGAGTAATGGACCGAGAACAGACCCCTGTGGTACACCCAGATTGGTTGTGAGCCAATCAGAATTCCCATATTTTGAAGTAACTATTTGGGCGCGACCTTCTAGGTATGATTTTAACCACAGTAGAGCTGATCTCGAGAAACCAAGATGTCTGAGTTTACTTGATAGCTTCGATGGTGAAATTGTGTCAAAAGCTTTGCTGGAGTCAAACAGTAGTAACAAGGTGATCTTCTTCCTGTCAATTCCGACTCTGATGTCATCAGTCAGCTTCAACAAGGCAGTCTGAGTACTATGATGTTTTTTGAAACCAGTTTGGAAGCCATCTAACAAATTTTTACTGTTAAGACATACATCAAGTATTTGAAATGGAAGATTTAGGTGAACCAAAATGGTTCCTAGGAATGAATGTTGAAAGAAATATTCAAGATCAAACGATTCGAATCCATCAGTCATAGTACACAAAATCTGTTCTAGAAAAATTTAACATGCAAGATACAAATCCTCAGAATACCCCTATGATAACAAGACAAGTTAATAACAAAAATAAGAGATGCAAAGTCTATTCAATTGAATTAGATAATACGATTCAGAATGAAGATCTCAAAAAGGTTCCATATAGAGAGGCTATTGGAAGCTTAATGTATCTGGCGGTAGCAACCAGACCAGATATAGCATTTGCTGTGAACTACCTGGCAAGAAAACAAAGTAATCCAACAGAAGATAACTGGAAAAATGTCAAAAGAGTCTTGCGATATTTGAAAGGAACTATAAATATTGGATTATGAATATTAAATAAAATAGGAACTATGAATATTGGAACATTTTACTTCAACTGGTGAGAATCTTGATGCATACACAGATGCCAGTTTCCGAGATTGTGATGATTCAACCTCAACTGGTGCTTATGTTGTGAAATTATTCAATGACGTGATTGCATGGAAAAGTTACAAACAAAAGTATGTAACTCTCTCTACTTGTGAAGCTGAATATCTAGCTATGAGTGAAGCTTGTAGAGAGTTGATTTCAATCGATAAGTCGATTCGATATACATCAGGAAAGACTCTGTATCCAGTAACTATCTCGTGTGACAATCAGTCTGCAGGAAACTGTACTAAACTGGATGGGAGTCATAAATCAAAATCTTTCGATGAAGGGATTAATGAAATAATGAGTAATCTGAATCTTAGAGAAAAATCTGGGAATAGAGTCCATATGGCTGAGACACATGGAGATTTTATAAAACAATGTGTAGAGTCAGGCAGAATTATAGTCAAATGGGTTGCAACGAAAAAAAATATTGCTGACATCATGACCAAACCTTTATCATTCGAATCGCATGATTACCTGACGAATAAAATCACAAAAGATTCCAAGAATCTATTGAAATTGAATCGATGAATATTATGACTAACGAATCAATAATATATGAATCATCTACGTATTTTGTTCGTTTTATATGTTCACAGATAGCGAGCAGGAATAATGAGGAAGCTGGAGTTGATTCAAGACTTTCAAGATTTTAATATATTAACATTAAAATCTCGAATTTCAACGTTGCATTAGATTCAGTAAATTCCATAAATTTTCTTTGAATTTCCTACCAATGAATCGAAACTACTTCAATTGTGATTAAGTATTTTGAATTGAAACAATATTCAATTTATATACATTCAAATTTTGTATAAGGCAGGGAGTGTCAGAATTTAATACTTATACAAAAACTGTATTCGAATGTTATGAAGTTGCCCGCACGTCGACGCGATTCTCTTGTTGGCAACGCAGAGCTGTTGATGACAACGACCGCCGGCCGTTGTCTTATTCCGTGACGAGCCTTTGCAGCGATCACATCTCTACGCATATTCCTTATCGATATATTGTGTTACATATTTTGCGAATCTAGTGAGTCTCGAATCTTTGAATAAACGTTCACTTAATTAAGTGCTGTGTTGGTGATTTCGTGAACAAATAAACCTGCTCAACGGTTAAAAGCTCATAACTCTAAGATGATTACTCAGCCTTTCACCATCCTCATGGGTTAATGATTATTTGAATGATTACTTTTTATGTACAGATTAGTATTTTGATGATGCAGAAAGTATGCTTGATTGTGATGCTTCTTAGAAGGTTTCCTGCCAAATTGTACTTTGAAGCATCATTTACACTTTTCCTCTTGTTTTTCTTCCATTAATATAGAGAGTAGTCTTTTTCTGAAGAGTTTCAAATGTATCAAATACTGAAGCATTTAAGATGCATTCCATGCGCTTCAATCAAAGATCAATGTTAAACTTTATCTTACATGACCAAGTCAAGTAACTGTCTATGTATTTCGATCCCAAGACCTGTGTAAGAGTGAAGAAGAAGAATAACTCCCTTTCTGCAAATTCATCTCAATGCGTGACATGAATTTTCATTCTTCCAGGGTTCAACTGTTTGGAGAATTCCCATCCTTCAACTCACCAAGACAGATGAGACACCTATCACCCAAGTTGGAAATTTGTTCGGATAACTTGGTTCAAAAAGCAAGAAAACCGACTAAAACAATTTCTTGGGGAAGATTAGTTCTCTGAGTTATGTCGCATTTCACATTTTGTTCCAAAATCATTCTCATATTCTCACCTCCTCCCAAATAGGTTTATTCTCACATTAATTTTCTTTATTAGCCTCACACCAAACACTCAATGAGATCAATCAAACTCCTGAATCAAAGTAGAATTTGGCAGGAAACCCTCCAAGAAACAACACAATCAAACATAGTTCCTGTATCGTTGAATTACTTACCTGTACATAAAATATAATCATCCAATCCATCATTAGCCCATGAGGATGGTGAAAGGCTGGGTAATCGTTTCAGAGTGATCTGTGAAAAATGAAAAAGATGAACCCAAGTCTGGATCTAGAAGCTCGTTGACTACTCTTTGCCCCCACATCATATCATATTTGAACTCCATCCACACAACATTAAAAAAATACTGGTGGAACAAACAACATTGGAGAAAACAGAATTGGATTGATATATCCTCAACAGCTAGACATGTGGCCCGAAGACTTTTTCCATAAAATCTTCTGAGTCACTAGTCATCTAACTGCAAAAACCAAAAGCGCAGTAGCATGAAGTCATGAAAATCCTTCTTCTTACTCTGTGTTATTGGCTTTGACCCTGGAAGATGAAACATTTTTTTGCGATCTCCACTGTCACATTCAGCATCACGACAGTCTATCAAATTTGATCATAAAGAGATGAAACTCTCACTGATGGAGATATTTCATCAGCACTTTTCAACCTCACGCCGGATAACAGCATGGTCATGATTGTGAAATAAATATTCATTTTTGTTTATTTGACAACAATCATCAATCACGTATATAGCACACAACCGCAGAACGCAGCTATACGAGCTAACCTAACCCAAGGTTCGCGGAGCGAGAAACGATAAAATCGCGAATCAACGCGCAGGTCACGCGCTACCTCGACAAATTCTGGTCACTAGACCCGCGTGACTGGTCAAGACCGTAATCCAAAATCGACCTCCTGTCACTTTTAGTTATCAGAGGAGGCCGCAACGAAAGGAAGCACGGTGATGCCTGGAGCTAGGCACGCCGGTAAATCGTAGCATTTGGGTGCCCAATTACCGCATCCTTTTTTTCCCACCTTGATCAAACCATCACGTTCCTCCGAAATCTTTGGTCGACGAGAAAGGCAATCGTTTTCGAGTCATGGCCCTAGTAGCAATGTGATTAGAAATGCCTGCGATTGATCTCCTCAGCCTCCTGTGGTAACGGTGAAAATATATCCCTCACTAGATTTTCGGAGGAGACGCTTGACTCGTGTGCTGATGGCGATCTAATAGTAATGTCACGCACGTAGAGCCTTGCTGCCGTATCACTTGAGGATTGTCCCAAGTTTCATTTTCTCAGCGGATCGGGTGCGAATACACCCCCGCGCGCGCAAGTAAATTCCTTTGTGTGCAGCGCGCAGTTTTCTCTCTCTTATACATGCCCCGTAAGTAGTTTTCTTCGAATCAGAATCGCTGCGCCAGTAGGCGAGTTTTATGATATACATGTTTTTACGAGTTTCTTGTAGGCGGATGGATTCTTTACCACGTCGCGTCAACCCTTTTGGTTTGAAGGTTGACCGTGCGACTTTTTCTCGCTATTCTAAAGAGGCCATCGCTAATAACCATCTGATGATTTCTTGTGTTTCATATCTTGTTGAAGTGACATTCTTTTTTCGATTGAAGTTTATTTCTTCGAGTGAATGGTCGTGATTTTTCTTCGTTCGGTTAGAAGTGTTGAATTGTCAATAAAAATCCTAGTAATGGTTTTTCGTAATATAATAATTTGAGTATTTTGGAATCAGTGACTTTTTTCTATATCTCATCGAGTGGATTCATTTATGGTCGAAATGAATGCTCGATTACATATCTAAAAATATACTGATTTGAGTGATAAATTCCTAAATAAAAAATGATTAAACGCAATTCGCATTCATGCTTGTTATTATTTCTGGACCCATCCAAATGCCTATTCCCTATGAGAGCCACGAATATTACAGTAAATGTGTCGTTATCTCCAGTTATGTGTCGTTTCCATCATGATGATGAAGTTCTCAGAATTAGATGGATGAAATATTTTTTTCGTTCACCTTTTCTCTGAATGAATAAAGACTGAATTTTCGCATTAGTCAGCGTCTGCTGAACAATATTTTGGATAGAATATAATAATTTCATGGATATTTTAATAATAAATGAATTTGGAGCTGCGCTGCGAGTGACACCAAGGTAGGTCTCGTCAGAGATTACGCCACTGAGAACTTTTGAATCAAATTCCATAAACTCTGAATGATTGACTAAGAGCAAGGAAAGTTGCCTCCATGCAAATCTCCCTCATTCGGTTAGTTTATATATTAAAGAAAAAACCACCCTCGGAGTGGTTTGGAAGTGCCTTTTTGGTACCGCATAAACACGATTTTCAACATTAGAATGTATATACTGGGAGGGACGCGTGACGAAAATACTATTATACATAGATGACCAGAAAGTTTTGAAGAAAATATTTGTAACTTCTGTACAGTTTTGTATTATAATCTCTCTAACAGGTGAGTTCCACAGGATAGACCGAGGTCCTTTTCTGCAATCTTCTAAGATCTACAGGAAGGGTTTGTACTCGTTCTTCGAGGAAACATGGTTTGTTTGAGCTGGAGAGCGAGAAAGCGGGAAGAGTATGGTTTTTGAAAGAGAAAGCTTCTCATCTCTCCACCAGATGAGTTTTACGGGATGGAACAAGAACATTTTTCTTTCAATTTTCTGAGTACTACTTAGAAAATGGAATCCACACATTTTTGTAAGAAACGCGTCCTATTTGAGCTCATAGAGTGAGGAAAGTCGGAAGGCAAGCATATAGATTTTGAAATTACTTGAAATAATCTCTTAATAATTCCGTAGGTGGTCTGAATCACGAATCTAGACTCATTCCCAGAAACCCGTGCTCTATTCGCTTCAATTCTCGTTCTTTTCACTCTCAACACTCATACGTCGTCATGTAAACCATCGAACTTATACATCTGTATCCGATCATAATGACTCAGGCTTGAACCAACAATTTACGATTATTCGTTTGGTTTCAAAAATAAATCAATGTGGTTGAGTCCCGTCATAGCGAATTGTTTAACAGTCTGGCGCCATAATGAACGGAAATTCAGTCACATTTTGAGTCTTGGCATCGCTCATAACGGGTAATTTATATGTCCAAGAGTATAATCACGTGACATGTGTGATCATTAATTGAGATCTTGAGATGTTCAGTCGTCATGTTTATTTGACGCGATTTCAGTAGCCAATCTTGTACACAAATGGGGAACTCTCCACTGCTGAGAAATCAAACTAGTCGTTCAGTTTGAGTAATCAAATTACCCTATATAATGATTTTGACTCCCGTATTCATGAAAATCAAAGCTCATTTCGATACATACATACATGAAATCACTATTCTACCCTGACCCAATATCTCTTATATTCATTAGAAAGACCCTCGACTATTCAAAATCACGTGGAGATGAGGTCCGTAAAGATTCTGGGTGCAGTAAATATCGTGTTTCACCATTGGGACACGAGTGTTCCACCACACGGACATAGGCAAGAAAGGTGTTCCTTCATGGAGACATTGGAATGCTATCGTGATTAATTTATTATATTTTTTTCACTGCTTCTAAGGTCATGGAGAAATTCAGCCTATTCTAGAGACATTTGTCTGTTAAGTGCTTATTTCAATCCCGATCCAACCACTCTTGCGGAGTCAGAATACGCTCCCGACCGCGGAACCCTCGAAAAAGTGTTCCTCCATTGGTACATTTACCTTCAGCCAGAACGGGGTCCCCAGAACAAAACTATAGCAGAGCTGCGGTCCCATATACAAGTAGGCGAATCAGAATCCCAAAGCTTACAATGCAATCAAGAGATAATATCCAGGTCCATAAAGCATACTTCAGGTCCCATGAGCAAAGTCATAGGAGGAAGAGGAGATCCCAGATACAATACACGAACGTGCTTAGTTACGGCACCACTCCACCCGCAACGAGGACGTTTCTGCGATCAAGTGGGGGAGGAATTATCTTATTTTGATACAAATTTCGCAACGGTTCCATTCCAGTATCCAGCACGTGAATAGAATTAGTGTATTATATCAGCACTTATCATCATGGTATGGATACAAACTTTAATACAACAATCCAAAGTTAGGCATTAAATTCACCAGGTCAATATTTGATTCGCAAATTAAGAAAAACATAATCTTAGCATCCAATAGGCCTATGATATATTTGGCTAGTTTGGCTATCATATTCTCTGATCATGAATCTTAGCTGTATTTTTCGTTCACAAGACATAAACGCTTGGGAAAAAAAAGGTATTGAACATATGTCCGTACAATTACCAGTATTACATCAATGAGCCAAAATTATATATTTTTCTCAACAGTTTATCACAGCATCAGATGTAATAACCAGCAACCTCTAACATCATTCACCAATTTTTACCACAGTCCCAAGGTATCCCATTGCACTGAAAGAGAAGCCACCTTCATAGCTGTCTTCGTTCGCCCCTATGTCCCATCTTCCCGCGTACTAACCCACACTCACTCAACCCCCAGAAGGAAACGTTCACGCACGTTGCCCGAGACCAGGAAATTCCGGGGCCCCATGCGTCAATCCAGGCAGAACAAATGTATTCTGGCAATCGTAAGTCCAGGATAGATTACGCGCTAAAGTATTAATCACACAAGTCATATTTTGCACGAATTTTGTAGACATGCACGTCCGAGACCCAAATACCGTGAATAATGATTCAAGGAATACATCAGTCGTCCTCTGCAGACTTCCATGTCCGAGACCAGAAGACGTAAGGCATATCCTCCCGGTGAATTATTCCCAAAATCAAACCCACCAGTCTAATCAATGACTTCATTTTTTGAGACACAACAAATGTACTTCGGCAGTCATTATGTGAGACCAGAATGGATTACGTCCTTTTTCGACCCAAATTGAGACGAAGTTGAATTTGTCAGACACAACAGATGTACTTTGGCAGATTTAGCGTAAGGTCAAGGTAGATCACACCCCTTTCCATTATCCTAAGAAAATTTCTTGCTTAAGAGAAGGGCTCTCGATTGTGCAGATAACCCACTAACCAGTATTATAAGCCCAATTCTATCTGCATTGAATGAGAACCGTTTCAGCTTTGCTCATTGACCTTAACCCATGCCCTCGAACAAACATACACCCGCGCATACGCAACGAACTCCGACATCATGCCACAGTAATGCCTCAAAAAGTGCGCACACCGATAGCACACCTGCGAAATGAGACGAGAGACCAATTCTAGCCTCTGACTGCCGATTGCAGGAAGAGAGCGGGCTGCCGTTGTAACCTTTTGGACAACTAGCCGCTTCCGGACGAGTGGAACCCTAACGATGAGAATCAATCTATTTCCCCTCCCACTTTCCCGATTCCTGCAAGATAGAGAACGCCACGAACGCCTAAATACGAGTTAGATACAGTCACAATCATCACCTTATCACATTCCATGTTGATAGCGACCGAATGATCCAAGCATGAATCGTCTCACAGAAACCCTTATAGGCTGAATTAATTTCCAAGGCAATGACACTAACGGAATCCATTTCTATTATTTGCTCACTGCTATATTCGGACAATTTGGAATAATTCCAGCTTTAGATAGCCTGGTGACCATCATGACAACGAAGTTCATATTCCTTAGAGATTAACTATGGACCGATATTGTACTTCAACCACGAAATATCGTAATGAGGACATCACTGGAACCAAGTGGGGGAGAATGTTGTAGAAAAGCCTTGAATAATTCTGGAAAGGCAATATCAAACTTGTCTCTGCTCAACTCCCCGTGCATTGGGCTGCTCGTGCCTTGAGCTGCTCGTGCATTGGGCTGCTCGTACATTTTCTCAAGGCTGTGCCACCGCATTCATGGCATGGGTGCATCGCATACGGCGAGCCCCTTCCGTTTTCACAGTTTGCTATGGGCGCACGAGATGCCCTCGGTGTTCCCACATTCTGCTTAGAGCCGCCTGATTTTTCTTTGCATTGAACAACTTTGGCTTGCTTGTAGGCCTGATGCCGGACTATATGAACGATGCCACCGGCTGGCAGCCTCTCTAGATCTCTCGTAGGTTTCTTCCCATGAAGACGTACTCTCGACTGCTCTTAAATGAAGGGCAGAAGATATCTAAATTACGACAATTTCCATTGGTCTCGGCTCTCACCTAACAACAGGCTATGGATCCAGATCCCCTCATGTGAATCTGGTTAAATGTGAAACTCTCTGAGTGTGATCATAGAGAATTCAGAAATAAGAAAGAACATCAGACAGTTCGATGGTGAGCGGTACAGTATCTGGGAGACGCGCGTACGTGCGCTGCTCACGTCGAAGGGTTTGATCAAGATTATCGACGACCTGGTTCCGGAAAATCCAACGGCTGCTTGGACGAAGAGTGACAGTGCAGTAACAAGTGTGCTCGTTGATTACTTGGCTGACTCGCACATACACTTCGCGCAGAAAGGATTGCCTGCTACGCAAGTTTTTGAAAAATTATATGCGATATATGAGCGTAAGAGTGTTTGTACTCGTATGGCCCTACGTAAAAGGTTCCTGCTACTCAAGATAAAGGACAATGGTACACTGACTAAACAATTCTCCATTCTTTATGATATCTTCATGGAACTTCAAGCGGCTGGAGCGGAAATGGATGAGGAAGACAAAGTTGAACATTCATTACTGACGCTCCCTTCTCATTATGACGGAGTCATCCCGGCTTTAGAAATTCTACCCGAAGATAATTCGACATCATCATTCGTCAAAACTCGATTAACCGATCACGAACAGAAGCTCGGCATGGAGGAAGACACCAGCCTCAAAGTATTGCAAATTGGCCCCACTCATGGAGAACAGACAAAGAATCATTCCAACAGCAACGGCAACAACAACAATAACAAATCTCGTCACTCGAAGCAGGAGAAGGACAATTTTTTCAACAAAAATAAAAAAGGAAATTACAAGTACAACAGGAGTAATCAGGAAATTAAGTGTCATCATTGTGGAAGAAGAGGGCATAAGATCAACGATTGATATTATGCAAAAAGAATGGAAAAAGCTGCGGGTGTGAATATAGACTTGCATACCGTACAGTTAACTGGTCAACCACCCAATCCCGGATATGCTTCTGGCTTTGCCTTCATGACAGGAGAATACCATTTAACCAACAGAGGATGACAAAACTTGAGGTTTTTACTGGATTCCGGTACCTCTGAACATCTGATCAACCGCGATGATTTATTCAGCCAGTACGAGAATATCATCCCACTGATGAGGATATCAATCGCCAAGAATGGCGCGTTCATCTCGGCTACGAAGAGAGGCAAAATCAATGTTACGACCGATAGTGGATTCCAGGGAGTCCTTGACGGCGTCTTGTACTGCCAAGAAGTACCTTACAATCTTCTCTCTGTACGGAGGATCCACGATGCAGGGCTCAACGTGAACTTCAACCAAAATGGAGTGGGAATGAAGAAGGGGAGCACGGTTATCGTTCGTGGTAAGCCTTTCGAGAATTTTATTTCGATAGAATTTACACTCATGAAACAACAAAGTAACCCACAAGCACATAATATTTTCATCGAAAAGATGCCCTCGTTCAATTTGTGGCACCAAAGATAGGGACATATTGGGAAGTCTAAATCCTTAGAGAGAGACACAGAATTCTAGAAACAATTCATTTATTTATTCAACAAAAAGTTTTCTAAGTCTTGGTTGCACAAGAATCATCTCGGAAACGTTTGTGCAACGTTTGAAAAACCGTAGAAATGCTCCAGAAACGTGCTGGAAACGTTGAGACAACACACATCTCGTAGACTTTTTACGTTGCTCAAACGTTTCACCAACGGGGTTTCCGACTATTTACTGAACGTTCCCAGGTCGCAATTGCAACGTTCCAGGAACATTGAGGTAACATTCACCGTTTGGTGGGTGACAAAATGAGAGAGAGAGACAGAGAGAAATGTGAAATAGGAGTAAGTATTTGACCAATTCAAAACAATCTACGGCATCGTTCTACATTGCGGGCTAACAAGCCATTATACTCATTTTTTTCCAAACCCACAATCAATGGAACAATTGATTCTATGGTATTCGTGGGTAAAGAATGAATCAAATGGGTTAAATTTTTTTCAACCAACTGGTTGAATTTTCAGACACTGGTTGACCATAATTTGGTTGGAAGTCAAACAATTTTTTACAGTGTATATCGAGAAGCCTTTCAATCTTTGTCAACAGTTTCTAATGAAAATAGAAAATATCAATGGGAGTTTAAAAGATAAATTTCAAAATGCGCATTTAAAAAAAAACCGAGAAAAAAATTCGGCTGCCGGGTATCGAACCCAGACCTTCCGGGTAAAAGTCGGGAGGAATACCACTAGACCAAAGCACGCTTGCCAGGTATTGGCTAAATGTTACATATGTTCATCGGCCCCCCAAGGGGCCTGGGTTTCCAGTGTTGTTAATTTTTGCTTTCGATTCACTTATTTAGCATAACGTGTCCTCATCGGTTTCAGGATCTGAAAAAGTGGGATGTATTTTTTGGAAAAGTGTATTCTAATTTTTATTTCAAACCTAATGACCGAAAAAAACTCTGCGCTCATTTTTCTTTGAAAGATGAACAACTAATACACTGTTGATTATATCTAATAGCCGCGCGTTTAAGATTATAAATTTCATTGTCAAATTCTATAATTTCCCTTCTCCCGGCATCCTTGAATCTTTGCCATTGGTCGATCCATATAAAAGGAAATCGTCGAATTTGAATTCCCCATCATGAAGTAAATGAGACAGTTTAAGTACTCTTGCACAAATCTTTTTTCAATGCTTTTTTAACGTTGAGTGATTTGTAAAATCTGACGGCTCAGTGGAGACGCAGCATAAAGTTTTGGCTCGAGCCAAGTGTGGAATTGCAGCAGACTGTAATACCCGCTCACGCGGTGGCTCGAGCTTCTCACTAAACTTCCCGTAAAAATCCGCCCGATGGCGCTGCGCTCGGGCCACTGTAGGCACCAGTACACACACACACACACACACACACACACTCACACTGATATGCGCCCACACAGCCACACTTGCGGTCTCCGAGCGGGGAGAAAGGAGAGAGAGAGACAGAAGATATAACGCTTGGTCGCACTGGCGATCATGCAACGCGGAATCAGCAGTTCGTAGTAGTTCGTAGCTCGACCATATGATCTTTTAGACCGGAATTTTCCTTGAAGAAGATTCATCGCAGCTAATATTCTGAGATGCGCGTA
This sequence comes from Eretmocerus hayati, assembly GCA_029851415.1. Classification (NCBI taxonomy): domain Eukaryota; kingdom Metazoa; phylum Arthropoda; class Insecta; order Hymenoptera; family Aphelinidae; genus Eretmocerus; species Eretmocerus hayati. The sequence goes on from CM056744.1 coordinate 51,317,689, forward strand.
GGCTTCTGTTATGTATGCTAAATATTCATCATATGTCATGAGATGATCACGAGGAGGAAAACTGGATGGTGTACGAGCTTTTCGTCCGAAAACAATTTGGTGCGGAGAATACCCTAGCATATCATGCTTTGTGGTATTTATCGAATGCTGAGCCAGAGGTAGAAGCGTATCCCAATCTTCATTATCTTTTAGGTACATCATCAGATATTCATTCAGCGTATGATGCATGCGCTCAATTAAGCCGTTCGAGGATGGGCGGAATGCCGATGTGGTAAACTAATTAATTCTGAAGATTCTCGCGAATTCTTCAAGAATTCTGCCTGTAAAATGTGTTCCTTGGTCGGTGAGTATTGACACTGGTAATCCGAAGTAGGCTATGAACTGTTCCACGAGAACTCTGGCAACTACGACTGTTGTTGCTTCAGACGTTGGGGTAAGAATGCAGTATTTGCTGAAACAATCCTGAATAGTCAAGATATAAACGTTTCCCCGTTTTGTAGGAGTTTTAGGACCCACAAAATCCATTGAAATTTTTTCGCATGGTATCACTGGTTTACCTGTTATAACCATGGGTAGCCTAGTTTTTACGCGAGTCAATTTATCTGTTTGACAAGTTGAGCAGGACCTAACAAAAATTCTCACACCGCCATGCATGTTAGGCCAATAATATTCGCTCGCTACCCTATCGTACGTTTTGGCAATTCCTTTCTATCCCCCTATTGAAGATTCGTGATATTCCTCGATAAATCGTGCCCGTTCCTCTGTAGGTGGTATAGGTAAATTATTCTCCAACGAAGTTATGGCTATTGGAACGTCCCGAAAAATACGATTGCATTGCTCGACAAGATAATTTCATTCATTTTTATGAAGCATCGCCAAATCCCTGATTATCCCCAATGATTTTATATCGGGAGAGACTAGTAATCCTTTGAGGACTTCCACAGTTTATGTAATATCGGGTCTTAGAGCTTTTGAATACGATGTGTTTTTGATAACCATACCAAATATTTTCGTGTCTTTGTAATCGAATACCACAACTTCTCCTATGGATCGCGATGCGCTAAAGAGTTCGTCTTGACTCACATATTCCCTCGCGACCAGTGCATTCAAGACTTCTGTTTCAGTCTGCAAATCCGCGGCAATCGTGTAAGCGAGATTGTCAATGTGTGCAAATGGGTGATCGTTTATTAATCTTACCCCTCTGAATACGTCTATTTCTTCCTCGTCTATTACCCACGCAGGTATCTCTCGTGGACATTGAGCTTCGGCTACTAAATATTCAGTCATCACATTATTCTTATTTTGCGGTATTTCTGGAGGTAAATTTTCAATATCTGACTCACGCTCCTCGTCCTGTCTATCAATATCATTTTCCTGCATAATATTCCCTTGAAATACATCAGCGTTTGCCAAAGCCCGATTCCGGTATAAAGAATTCTGTGGCTGCGACAGTTTACTCAATGCTTCCTGCTGCTGAGAGATATCGTTTGGATTTATTGAAATCTCTACTTGTGGCATCTCGACATCATCTGTGTCATATAGAACAGAATTATCAATCAAACATTCTTGAACTGGTCGTGGCCTCCTATCAATATATGGGGTAAAGTGCAGCCCTTGCAGGTGGAGGTGCAAAAATTGTGGGAGATTGGAAACTTTTATGTGAGCATATCTCATTCTATCTTGGCATTGTAAATGCACGCAAATATTTTCATTAAACTGCTGTGAGTATATATGTCATGTGTCAACGTCACCGTATTCGTTCTCTGAAGTGAGAATCTCCACGGCCGCAAGTGGATCCGCGCAGTCTGGTAGATATTTGCTATTCAACAAGTATTTACGTAAATCGAGAGGAGTTGCATCCCAACTTTTTAGTTTTATCAACGAATGGAACAGACAATTCCCGTTTCCTGGAATATCTAAATACTGTTCAAGGATATGATTTGCTTGAGCACACTGTTCATGCTCTCCATAATTCTGAAATCTTACGCTCAGATTCGCTACTGGATTACTTTCTGAAAAATTCCCGGTTCAGTCTTGTGCTGAGATATGACCGTCCGAGTCTTTCCTATTTTCCAACGTTCTATGGAATGAAGCCTCTGGTGATTGGAGAAAGTTGGCGTTCCATCGCCCGTTTCACCAAATTTCGATACATTTGTTCCCGGAGATTGGCGACTTGTGCTCATGTTTACGTTGTTGGCAGTAATTGCTGTCCATATGCGATTATTTATAGTACGCATTTCTTGAATTTCGAGGATTGGAGAGAGCTCTCTTGATTCCGGAACGATCGCCTGCTATCGAGTAATACCCTCATTGGTTGCTGAAATATCTATTGCTGTTGGTTTCAATCGCGTAAGATTGACAACCGGTTGATATTTTGCACGTTTCAATTCTCCTATTATGCCTCTTCCTGAACTCAATTTGCCATTTCCCTCCGTTCTGAGCTCATTTTTTGATTTGGTACCCTTTGTATTTATCAAAATTGTCTCTTCTTCGTCACTTATGCTTCCACCATTCTTTGGTTCATTTCCCTTCCCCAAAACTAAAATTTGGACACCAGCTCGTCCTTGAGTTTCAAATTCTTTCACTTTCCACGACTTTCGTCGACGACATGACTTGATTCTATCTGACGCGTCGTTTCGGCTGGGAGTTCCGCGTATTGTGTTGAATTAAGGTTATCCATGCACTTGTTGAGTGGATCGGTGGTCTCATTATTGGATTGCCCAGTTTTCGATTTTGTTTGCAATGCCTCGTCGATGTCGTCTTCGGATTCGGACGAATCATATAACGTGTTTCCATACAAGTATGAATGTTTTCTCGATAGGGTCTGTCGTTGCTCCTTCTCGGGTCTTCTGATGATACTATCTTTCTTGGGAGTGCTTGTTATTTGAATGTCTGCGCCCATTTTCTCTCATCGTTTTTCAGTCAAATAGGGTAACACATCGGCTTCATTACTTGCTTGGCTAAGTATTTTTTCTGCGTGTGGATGGTCATCTATTCCCTTCAGCATGTTTCAAGGAGGAAAGCGTCCTCCCCTTTGAACCTTAGAGGCTTGACTATTGATTTGTCGTTCTGCCATCTCTGTGCCACTCCAATCTTTGTCATTTCTGTCGCTCACCGATGGATCAGTTAAAAAATCACAACTTGAACTTCTCTGAATCGGATTTTTCCAATTGACCCTGACCTCTTCTCCATCCTCTTCTAGTTCTTCTATCTTACGCTTTTTACTCCTTGTCACAACGAATACTTCAGCAATTGGGATATTCGTAATTTCAGCCTCTTGTTTCTCTGCCAGTTGATATAACTTTGCTTTCAATTTTTCTGGATTTTCATCCCCTTCTTCCAAGACTGGATTCCTAGACAATGCGTCAGCGTTGGCGTTCTTACTCCCAGGCTGATACTGAATAGTGATATCATAACCTGTAAGGGATGCTCTTAAACGATGGAACCTAAGATCAGGCCTCTTTGTGGTGTGGAAGTGTTCCAGTGGTTCGTGGTCCGTGACCACTCTGAATTTCTATCAAATCAAAAGCAGCTATTTTGTTCTACACCATGACAGATGGCGGCTAACTCCTTGAGGTGTATGCTGTAACGCAATTCGTTCGCTCGAAGGCATCGACTGGAATAAGAACAGGGGTGTTCTTGGCCTAGTTTTCCTTGACTCAGAATTGAAGAAACGCAGAATTCGCTGGCATCCGTGATCAAAATAAACTCATCGCCTCCTGGAACAGGTGCTTTGAGGACTGACTCTTAACATAAAGCATCCCTCAATTTTTCAAAAGATTTTTGCTGTTCATCCCCCCAATAAAATTTTGTGTTGCCCCTCAGGAGCAAGTTCAGTGGATATGCTATCCCTGCGAAACCTTTGATGAATCGTCTGTAATACGATGCTAATCCTAAGAATTGTTTCACTCTCTTCGTTGTTGTTGGCATAGGATATTTTCTTACCACCTCTATTTTCTCTAGATCGGGTCTTATTTCACTGTTGCCTACTATGTGACCCAAGACACTCGTTTCTCTTTGGAGAAACTGGCACTTGCTTGGTTCGATTGTTAAATTAGCTTCGTCCAGTCGCTTTAAGAGCCTCTTAAATCTAACAGAATGCTGAAACAGATCCTCAGCCACGATAATAATATCGTCGAGATACAGCCACAAATCTACCCCCACCATTCCCGCTAGCGTTAATTGCATTAATCTCATAAAATTCGATGGCGAGTTTTTCAAACCCAAGGGTGACCTTGTAAACTCAACTCATTTCGTGTCCGCGACTACTGCTGTTTTATGTGTGTCTCCAGGGTAAATTGACACTTGGAAAAAGCCTTGTTTCGAATCAATAGCCGTGATATATCGAGCTTTAGCTACGTTTTCGATGATATCCACCGTATACGGTAAGGGATAGTCGTCACCTACCGTGATTTCATTCAACTGACGTAAGTTAGCCACTAACCGCCACTTGGGTTCTCCATTTGGTCCTGGTTTCTTAGGAACTATCCACAAAGGGCTTGAATAGGGTGACTGTGAAGGTTTCAGTATGCCTGCCTCGAGTAAGTCATCAACTTGTTTCTCCATTCCCTTTTTGATAGCAAATGGTATGCGATAGCGTTTCGCTTTGATGGGTTTGTCGGTAGTAGTAATTATTCTATGAGAAACCAGATGCGTAGCTTTCAATTTTCCCCAGGTAACCCGAAAACATGTGGACGTTCTTTTGGGAGGTCCTTCATGTGTTGAATTTCTTCTTCATTCAGCCCCTTCAATGTTTTTGGATCAATCATTTCGAATATCCTGGTAGCACGGTCTTTGACTCCCTCCGTCATCACTCTTAATATCGAAGATCGTTTCCGAGCGTTTATTCCATTTTCCTCCTCGTTCAGGTCAAAAATGTCTTCACCTTGTGTTGTTGTATAGCATTCTCCAAGTGATATCTCTGGGGGTTCTATTCCGATCTCTTTTTTGTTTGTATTAACACATTCGGCGTAAGTTTTTCCATTATTATTAGTTGCTATGGAATTCCCGAACAAAATCCCCGGGCCCAATTCTTGAAGACCCACGAAGCCTGCATTAGCATTATTCTTCACTCGTGCATAAATAATTTGACTTGTTCGAGGGGGTATAGTGAATTTTTCCCCCACGAATGGTATTTGTGAATTTGCAAATCTTAAACACTTTGCTTCGGCATCGACGATCCCTCCGTGCTTCTTAAATTCTTGCCATTCTAATAGCCCTTCTGTATTAATTGCAAAATCATCCGGGACTATGTGAACTTCACATTCGAGTCCATTTGGATTCATTCTCAATCTTCCGTGAGTAAAACATTCCCCAGTGGTTACCCCCGTTATCGCTATGACGTGATCTTCATCAATTTTTGCATCCTTTGAAACGCACCCTGCTTTTAACAATGTCACATCCGCGCCAGTATCAGCAAAGAATCGACATTCGCGATCCATGAAATTTTCACTACTTTTGAATAATCAGACAAATTCTTTAAACTACGAAGATGCTCGGCACCAACCCGCGGGGCCGAGGACAACCAACTAGAAGAGCAAAAACCGCCCCAGCGTCATGTCTCAATCCGCCTTCTCGACACGAACGATCGTAGTCACCCAATCGTCAAAATTAGTAGTGAAAATTTCATGGATCGCGAATGTCGATTTTATGCTGGTACTGGCGCGGATGTGACATTGTTAAAAGCAGGGTGCGTTTCAAAGGATGCAAAAATTGACAAAGATCACGTCATAGCGATAACGGGGGTAATCACTGGGGAATGTTTTACTCTCGGAAGGTTGAAAATGAACCCGAATGGACTCGAATGTGAAGTTCACATAGTCCCGGATGATTTTGCAATTAATACAGAAGGGCTATTAGGATGGCAAGGATTCAAGAAGCACGGAGGGATCGTCGATGCCAAAGCAAAGTGTTTAAGGTTTGCAAATTTACAAATACCATTCGTGGAAGAAAAATTCACTATACCCCCTCGAACAAGGCAAATTATTTATGCACGAGTGAAGAATAATGCTAATGCAGGCTTCGTGGGTCTTCAAGAATTGGGCCCGGGGATTTTGTTCGGGGATTTCATAGCAACTAATAATGATGGAAAAACTTACGCTGAATGTGTTAATACAAACGAAAAAGAGATCAAAATAGAACCCCCAGAGGTATCACTTGAAGAATGCTGTACAACAACACAAGGTGAAGACATTTTTGACCTGAACGAGGAGGAAAATGAAATAAAAGCTCGGAAACAATCTTAGATATCAAGAGTGATGACGGAGGGAGTCAAGGACCGTGCTACCAGAATATTCGAAATGATTGATCCAAAAACATTGAAGGGGCTGAATGAAGAAGAAATTCAACACATGAAGGACCTCCCAAAAGAACGTCCACATGTTTTCGGGTTACCTGGGGAAAATTGAAAGCTACGCATCTGGTTTCTCATAGAATAATTACCACTACCGACAAACCCATCAAAGCGAAACGCTATCGCATACCATTTGCTATCAAAAAGGGATTGGAGAAACAAGTTGATGACTTACTCGAGGCAGGCATACTGAAACCTTCACAGTCATCCTATTCAAGCCCTTTGTGGATAGTTCCTAAGAAACCAGGACCAAATGGAGAACCCAAGTGGCGGTTAGTGGCTGACTTACGTCAGTTGAATGAAATCACGGTAGGTGACAACTACCCCTTATCGTATACGGTGGATATCATCGAAAACGTAGCTGAAGCTCGATATATCACGGCTATTGATTTGAAACAAGGCTTTTTCCAAGTGTCAATTTACCCTGGAGACACACATAAAACAGCAGTAGTCGCGGACACGAAATGAGTTGAGTTTACAAGGTCACCCTTGGGTTTGAAAAACTCGCCATCGAATTTTATGAGATTAATGCAATTAACGCTAGCGGGAATGGTGGGGGTAGATTTGTGGCTGTATCTCGACGATATTATTATCGTGGCTGAGGATCTGGTTCAGCATTCTGTTAGATTTGAAAGGCTCTGAAAGCGACTGGACGAAGCTAATTCAACACTCGAACCAAGCAAGTACCAGTTTCTCCAAAGAGAAGCGAGTGTTTTAGGTCACATAGTAGGCGAAAGAGAAATAAGACTCGATCCGAAGAAAATAGAGGTGGTAAGAAAATATCCTGTGCTAACAACAACGAAGAGAGTGAAACAATTCTTAGGATTAGCATCGTATTACAGACGATTCATCAAAGGTTTCGCAGGGATAGCATATCCACTGAACTTGCTCCTGAGGGGCAACACAAAATTTTATTGGGGGGATGAACAGCAAAAATCTTTTGAAAAATTGAGGGATGCTTTATGTTGAGAGTCAGTCCTCAAAGCACCAGACCCAGAAGGCGATGAGTTTATTTTGATCACGGATGCCAGCGAATTCTGCGTTTCTTCAATTCTGAGTCAAGGAAAACTAGGCCAAGAACACCCCTGTTCTTATTCCAGTCGATGCCTTCGAGCGAACGAATTGCGTTACAGCATACACCTCGAGGAGTTAGCCGCCATCTGTCATGGTGTAGAACAAAATCGCTGCTTTTGATTTGATAGAAATTCAGAGTGGTCACGGACCACGAACCACTGAAACACTTCCACACCACAAAGAGGCCTGATCTTAGGTTCCATCGTTTAAGAGCATCCTTTACAGGTTATGACATCACTATTCAGTATCAGCCTGGGAGTAAGAACGCCAACGCTGACGTATTGTCTAGGAATCTAGTCTTGGAAGAAGGGGATGAAAATCCAGAAGAATCGGAAGCAGAGTTATATCAACTGGCAGAGAAACAATGGAAATAGATGAACTCACGATCAACGTGAGTGAAAAGATGGCTATACATCCATTGTCGTGGAAAGTGAAAGAATTTGAAACTCAAGGACAAGCTGGTGTCCAAATTTTAGTTTGGGGGAAGGGAAATGAACCAAAGAATGGTGGAAGCATGAGTAACGGAGAAGAGACAATTTTGATCAATACAAAGGGTACCAAATCAGAAAATGAGCTCAGAACGGAGGGAAATGGCAAATTGAGTTCAGGGAGAAGCATAATAGAAGAATCGAAACGTGCAAAATATCAGCCGGTTGTCAATCTTACGCGATTGAAACCACCAGCAATAGATATTTCAGCAACCAATAAGGGTATTACTCGATAGCAGGCAATCGTCCCGGAATCAAGAGAGCTCTCTCCAATCCTCGAAATTCAAGAAATGCGTACTATAAATAATCGCACATGGACAGCAATTACTGCCAACAACGTAAACATGAGCACGAGTGGCCAATTCCCGGAAACAAATGTATCGAAATTTGGTGAAATGGGCGATGGAACGCCAACTTTTTCCAATCACCAGAGGCTTCATTCCATAGAATGTTGGAAAATAGGAAAGATTCGGACGGTCATGTCTCAGCACAAGACCGCACCGGGAATTTTTCAGAAAGTCATCCAGTAGCGAATCTGAGCGTAAGATTCCAGAATTATGGAGAGCATGAGCAGTGTGCTCAAGAAAATCATATCCTTGAACAGTATTTAGATATTCCAGGAAACTGGAAACAGTATTTAGATATTCCAGGGAATTGTTTGTTCCATTCGTTGATAAAACTCAAAAGTTGGGATGCAACTCCTCTCGATTCACGTAAATACTTGTTGAATAGCAAATATCTACCAGACTGCGTGGATCCACTTGCGGCCGTGGAGATTCTCACTTCAGAGAACAAATACGGTGACGTTGACACATTACATATATACTCACGGCAGTTCAATGAAAATATTTGCGTGCATTTACAATGCCAAGATAGAATGAGATATGCTCACATAAAAGTTTCCAATCTCCCACAATTTTAGCACCTCCATCTGCAAGGGCTGCATTTTACCCCATATATTGATAGGAGGCCACGGCCAGTTCAAGAATGTTTGATTGATAATTCTGTTCTATATGACACAGATGATGTCGAGATGCCACAAGTAGAGATTTCAATAAATCCAAACGATATCTCTCAGCAGCAGGAAGCTTTGAGTAATTTGTCGCAGCCACAGAATTCTGCATACCGAAATGGGGCTTTGGCAAACGCTGATGTAATTCAAGGGAATATGATGCAGGGAAATGATATTGATAGCCAGGACGAGGAGCATGAATCAGATATTGAAAATTCACCTCCAGAAATACCGCAAAATAAGAATCATTTAATGACTGAATATTCAGTAGCCGAAGCTCGAGTTTCACGAGAGATACCTGCGTGGGTAATAGACGAGGGAGAAATAGACGTATTCAGAGGGGTAAGATTAATAAACGATCACCCATTTGCACATATCGACAATCTCGCTTACACGATTGCCGCGGATTTGCAGACTGAAACACAAGTCTTAAATGCACTGGTCGCGAGGGAATATGTGAGTCAAGACGAACTCCTTAACGTACGATAGGGTAGCGAGCGAATATTACTGGCCTAACATGCATGTCGATGTGAGAATTTTCGTAAGGTCCTGCTCAACTTGTCAAACAGATAAATTGACTCGCGTAAAAACTAGGCTACCCATGGTTATAACAGGTACACCAGTGATACCATGCGAGAAAAATTTCAATGGATTTTGTGGGTCCCAAAACTCCTACAAAACGGGGAAACGTTTATATCTTGACTATTCAGGATTGTTTCAGCAAATACTGCATTCTTACCCCAACGTCTGAAGCAACAACAGTCGTAGTTGCCAGAGTTCTCGTGGAACAGTTCATAGCCTACTTCGGATTACCAGTGTCAATACTCACCGACCAAGGAACACATTTTACAGGCAAAATTCTTGAAGAATTCGCGAGAATCTTCAGAATTAACGAGTTTACTACATCGGCATCCCGCCCATCCTCGAACGGCTCAATTGAGCGCATGCATCATACGCTGAATGAATATTTGATGATGTACCTAAAAGATGATGAAGATTGGGATACGCTTCTACCTCTTGCTCAGCATTTGATAAATACCACAAAGCATGATATGCTAGGGTATTCTCCGCACTAAATTGTTTTCGGACGAAAAGCTCATACACCATCCAGTTTTCCTCCTCGTGATCAGCTCATGACATATGATGAATATTTAGCATACATAACAGAAGCCTACGCGCATCTCAGAATATTAGCTGCGATGAATCTTCTTCAAGGAAAATTCCGGTCTAAAAGATCATATTATGACCTCAAAATGAATCACAAATTTTTCAGAGTAGGAGAGATGGTTTATTTACTTAAAGAACTTAGACACGAAAAAAATGATAAACATTACGTAGGCCCTTGGGAAATTTCAGAAATTGATTCTAACACGCATGATGCGAGAATAATAAAAGATGGAACTGAACGTATAGTACACATAGATAAGTTGAAAAATCATCACGAAAATGAAGATGCTCAATAACGGTGAAGTGTTTCAGATGCAAATTATTTCAAAATATGCTCGTTTTAATAACTCAAGTTTATTGTGGCCCATGAATAACCTTGAAAGAATTATGGATAGGTCAGGCACGAAATACACGTCCAATACATATGAAAAATCACGCTTCATTAAAAATATAGCTACAAATTCATTACATGACTGCGCGTCGCATTTGAAAGAAAAAAGAGAAAAAGCCGAAATTCTCATGCGAAAAATATATATATATATATATGATATATATGAAGCGCCGACATCGAAATTTCAGCGTAATGAGCGTGATAAAAACATAGAGATCATTGATACATATGAAATATCCGAGACCATTTGTAGACGAAATGAAAGAGAAGAACTTAAGATATTCACACATTGAGAGCGCGTCTCATTTTTCGAGCGTACTAAAATATATCTAAAACAATCGAAAAACATCATTGAGCGCTAAATACTGATTGGGCAACTTATCTCAATAAATTGATATAGCTGAGTGCGTAATTCTCGCGTCGATGAGAATAATGCCTGCTCAACACCGAAGGAGCGCGTAGCGTTCTTCGCCTATCATTCCCTTTATACAATGGTTACGAATACGAACTGGAACAGCGGTAGGCGCTACAAAACTCCAATGGAGCAGATTTTGCTAATTTGTACTCTTTGGTGATTCTAGCCTAATAGTAAAGCAGCGAGGTCATCGCTAGGCGAAGAACCAGCTCGTGCATTGATTCGAGCGCGTTCACGGGGTGACATCCTCGAAGGTCGGAAAGGGCACGTCATCGCGTGCTCATACCACTGCGGCGCAAAAGTTTTGCGAACGCAGCCTAAATAATCGTGGCGACATGGAAACGATACCTTCATTCCAACTCTTTGAAGCGAATTATTTTCGCGGAAGTCACAAACAAAGCAATAAGGACATTGACCGTTGCGTGCCTGACGGCAGCGATTACACAACGGATGCCCATCGGAGCATAAGAAACATTGAGGATGAATCAGATCGTAACACACCTGGCAAGTAAAAATCTCATTTATGGCATCTCGCGCGGACATCTCTTGAGAAGCAAGGACGTTATTCTCCTCGGCGAGTTCCTCGTGGAAAAGCAAGCGTTCCATGACGGGCATCAAGCCACGACGATCGCGAATGGCGTGCTCATCAGAATTGAGCCCAGTTTTAGCACGACGTATCAAGCGTTCAATTTCCACGACAGCGGAGGAGGAGTCCTCGTTAGTACTTGAAATCAGTTCATCGATATTGATTTCGTCTGACGATACCTCCTCCTCAGCTAACGGAGCAGTAGGCTCTGGGGCGATGACAGGTTCTTGAGGGATTACAGGTAGCATAGAAGCTGCTCCCTCGTTAGAGGAAGGTGGTTCAGACTCACGAACTGTAGAATCAGGCTCAGCAGGAGTGGCAACAGGTTGAGACCGCGCAGGCTCAACGCGAATCACGGATCCGTCCGGTGCAGCCCGTGCATGCAGCCCGTGCATGCAGCCGTGGAATCAGAAAGGGCAAAGATGGTGCGACGCATCTGTTTATCAGTACGATTCTCAGGATTTTGGAAAGGAGGACACGGAGCGATCCGTATCGGCGGCGCCGTTTCCAGATAGTAAAGATGCTCAAGAGATAGTGGATGTTGTGCCTGGGAAAGAGGAAAAATATTTTTGTGAAACAGAGCATCGACATTTCCAACACAATGAGAAGAGACCTACCATTATTAAAGCCAAGAAACTCTACGGCTGGCCACCGATTGGGGAAAAGGCGGCGACGCCACGGTCGTGGAATAGTCAGGAAAAGAAAATGCCGCATGAGCAAAAGTAGGGCAAAGAAGATCTGCATCAGATACATAGCCTGAATCGAAAGACGGGCCGTAGCAAGGTGAAATGGGAGTTGAAATCTTTCACTCATGATGAATTTTTGCCATACAACTTATTCGACTGAATTCATTTGCTGTGTTTCTTTTCCTCACGCTTTTGCTTGCTCGTTTGTAAAATTTTCATATATAATTTCTGTCGGTCAGAATTCGCGCATCTTTGAAGATTATAAATCAAACATCCCTGAAGATTTTTTTTGTTATCCTACATCTCTGAAGATTGAAAGCGAATATCATCTTGGAAAAAGGTGAGTTGGAAGTTCAGAAACTTCCATTGGTGAATTAACACATTCTTTTTTCCATTGTTTCGTCTGATATGTGATCATTTCTGGCAGCACGAAAGTCATTTTTGTTCTCATTCTGCTTATCTCAATCACTTAGTGATGGATTTCGGAGTCTTGTGCTCGGGGGAATACTGACTAAAATATTTTCCAATATATTCCACAGATGTTCAGAAAGCCACGATTGCCCGAGCATCAAGCTCCTGCGGGAGCTGAGCATCAAAATATTCTCAAATATATCAAAGAACATACCATGGAAATGGCCATAGATCGTGGAAAGGACTTACTCTATCGAGATAGAGATGCAAGCTCACTAACGGTGAATATTATTTTCCCCTTTTTTCTATGGTTGTGAGAGTCATAAATATTGTATTCCGTATATTTTCTGTCCTTGATTCCAGTTTCGAAACGTTGGAAAGCCTCTTAGTGAGGAAGAGTATGAGGCAAGGCTGAGGTTGCTTATCAAAGATCCTCGTAAGTTTAAGTAAGGGAAGACGGGTAGACACGGGTGGTCAGTCCCATGCTCATGAGGCCAAGATTCAGCCATACCGTTGGTGAACGGGTACACGAGTTCACACGGGTGATCCCTCTCATAGTGAATTGGCTAAGTCGAGTCACACGGGTAGTGAATGGGTAGACGGGTGGACACGGGTGATCACTCTCATGGTAAGCTGGCCGAAATCAAGTCATAGGGTAGTGCACGGGAAGACGGGTAGACACGGGTGATCAGTCTCATGCTCATGAGGCCGAAATCGAGTCTTACGGGTGGTGAACGGGAATACGGGGAGATACGGGTGATCACCCTCATGCTTGAGAGGCCGAAATCGACTTTCACGGGTGGTGAACGGGTAGACGGGTTGACACGGGTGATCCCTCTCATAGTAAACTGGCTGAGTCGAGTCTCACGGTTGATGAACGGGTAGACGGGTTGACACGAGTGATCCCTCTCATAGTAAACAGGCTGAGTCGAGTCACACGGGTGTCAAACGGGAAGATGGGTAGACACCGGTGGTCAGCCCCATGCTCATGAGGCCAAAATCGAGTCTTACGGGTGGTGAACGGGAATATAGGGAGATACGGGTGATCCCTCTCATAGTAAACTGGCTGAGTCGAGTTTCACGGGTGGTGAACGGCTAGACGGGTGGACACGGGTGATCAGTCCCATGCTCATGAGGCCGAAATCCAACTACACGGGTTCTAAGCGGGGAATGGTAGGCATGGCTCATCAGCCCTATGGCGATCCCTTATGTGAACGTCGCACGGATAGAAACGGGCAAAACTACGCCGAGACTACACTCACGGGAAGCCACGGGAGGCGAGCTTGCATCGAAACGGGAACATTCCGGGTGTCTCCTGTGTCCTGCCGTTGAGCTTGCAGAGCTACAAAAAGTAACACGGGAAGCTTACGGGCATGGACGTATATTACCCCATTCCCGTGAATTTTACACGGGTTTCCGTACGGGAAAACTGCGTATAGCCACCTTGTATTTCACGCTCGCGAAAAATTGAGATTCATTTATGCATTATTGGTCCGGGGTTGTCTCCTTGATCCGTGATAGGCTTCGTCAACATCAGGTTCAGTGGGCAGACCTATCAATTCGACGATTAGCCGCTTGAATCCAGATGCAGCAGTCATAACAATAACCACACGAGTCAGTCCATCAGCTCCTGGCTGCGGTTGGATGACCTTGGCAAGGGGCCATTCACTTGGAGGGCTGAGCTTGTCCTTGATAAGTACAATGTCATCCATCTCGAGAGGCTCTTGATTTCTGAGCCATTTTGATCACTGCTGCATCCGGTTCAGTACCTCCTCACGCCATCTGGCCAAAAAACTATTGCGCATCCGCACAAGCATGTCCCACCTGCAACTGGGTTCAACTGCCAGGTCGATTTTCTCAAAGAGTTCAGTCACTGCTGACATTGACCGCCAATTCAGAAAATGACCGGGTGTGAGAGCTACCAAATCTGTCCCCTCACTACTGAGTGGACTCAGAGATCGTGAATTTAAACGGGCTTCGATTCGACTACAAACAGTGGGAAGTTCTTCATAAGTTAGATCGCGGTCTTTGACAATTCTACGCGGGAATCAAATGCCAAGTAACACTCTCTGGAGCCAAAATCCGGGAAATTTCGGATTATCCTGACGATGATTCTACAAACAATTCTATGAGCTCTCTTTCAGCTCCAAAAAAGTTTTCAGCGTTATCACGATATGAATCCTTACATTGACCCCGTCGAGAAACAAATCGGCGTCGGGTAGCTAACATGGCCTTTGACGTGAGGTCAGAAACAACTCCAATGTGATTTGCCTTGGTGATCATGCAGACAGAAATTGCTATATATCCTTTGACGAATCCAGCACCGCGGCCAAAAGAAAATGAAATAGATACAGGACCTGTACAATCCAATCCTGCTGCCTCGAAAAACATCCTGGGGTTGAGCCTCACAGCAGGTAGTAGAGCTATCTGTTGCTCAAGCCCATGAGTGGCATGCCAAACGCACTGGCCGCAACGACGATACATCAGCTGAACCATCCGAGAACAGTACGTGGTCCAAAACGAGCGCAGCAAGTGACTACGCATCATCTGAACTCCTCCATGCAGCGTGTTTTGATGGGTTTTTACTACTAACCTGCGCACAAAAATATGACAGTAAGGCAAAAGAATCGGGTGCTTCTCACTGGAACTGAGATGACCATTATGCAAGCGCCCTCCAACACGAAGTTACCCCTCATCGCATACAAGAGGCAATAAAAGACGGATTGAACTATTCCGTGGAAACTCCCTCTTTGATCAAGACATTGCAGTTCCTCCGCAAAGTGAATCCTCTGAATGACTTTCCATATGGACAGCTAAGTGGCTAAAAGCTTCTCCTCAGCCAATGCACCATGCAACCCCTCTTGCTTTGGCAGCTTGACGTTGAAACGTCATGTGAACAAATACGCCGAAATGCGAACTACTTCAGGCAAAGGGCTGAATTTTTGAAGAGAGGACAACACGTAGGGTTCAGTTCCTGCCACTTGTGGGTGCACATTGACCCTCACTTCTGCAACAGCCTCAGATGTAGCAAGAGACGCACTAATCTCGGCCTCTCTTTGTGGTGAGGCAGCTCCTCGCTCGGGTCAATCACATGGTCCTCTAATGATCCAGTCTGAACCATGCCACCAGAGTTTATCTTCCTTGAGCGCATCCACTGTCAAGCCTCGAGTGGTACTGTCAACTAGATTTTCAGTGACCCGTATATGATCCCATTCAGCTCCTGGGGAGGTTATTAGTATTATACTCGTTTTATCGGCTACAAAAGTTTCCCAACGAGAGAAGTGATCATTGAGCCAGACTAACACCACCTTACTATCAGACCAGCAATACAGAGCCTCAGGCTTGTATGGCAGCTGAGGGACAATATGCTCTAAAAGACGCACAACAAGGACAGGAGTACACAACTCCAACTCAGCTATCTAGGGGTTTTGATCAGAACCGTTTTCATCTTGGCCATGAGCAAGTATGACGACTGACCTGGAACGACAAGGTACACTGCAGCAGGATAAGATCGATGGGTCGTGGAACCCGTCAAGTACAAACGGCGTCTCCCCAGTCACATGCAACCTCCAAGGAATTTCGATTCCGGAGAGAAAAGGCATTTAATTACGCAACATGATTCATCCATCAAACAGATCTCAAACCAACGGCGTGTCCCGATCAGCCTCTTGAATCCACAGGACCTGGATGAGTATCTTTGTCTGAATCGAAAACGAGGCCAACCTACCTAGGGGATCAAACAGACGAGCAGCCTCTGAGAAATAGATGGTTTGGACACGGCTGTCCGAGCCTCGGGCAAAAAAACCTTGAAGACGGAATGGTCCCTAGAGGGTACTCATTTGAGGCTCAAGGCAGACACCGCTTCCTTCAAATCGATTGACTCTTCCTCCTGCGAATTTCTCGGAAGATCCCGCAGAAGAGATACGTTATTCGCCGCCCATTTTCTTAGATCCATGCCAACAGCTTCCATAACATCAATGAGCTCGTTTCGAGCCTCTAGCGTCAGCTGTAATGTATCAGCTCCACCAAACGAGTCATTCATATAACTGAGAAGTTTCAGAATGGCCGGAGCCAATGGATGAAATTCGCCATCCTGATCAGCCAAATACAACAGACCACGGATGGCTAGAAAGGGAGCACATCCAGTACCATACGTTAGTGTTAGTGAAACATGGACACGGATTTCTGGATCATCCAGAGCTCTCCAGCCTATTCTCTGTCAGTCCACGTCGTCAGGATACACTAGAATTTACCGGCACATTTTGACGATATCCCTCACGAATACAAGTTCATAGAATGTCCAACGGGTAATCACGATAGTGGGATCGTTCAGCAAATAAGGCCCTCTCAACAGGTGATTATTGAGGGTTTTACCGTTACCTGATTTTTATAAGGCATTGAAGACTACTCGGATCTTGTCATTGTGAGAAACAACATGATGCGGGATATAACAGCACTCACGTTGACGCCCAGGATCATTTCGAGCTCCATGTGGCCGAGTGTCTCATATTCTGTAATGAACTTGGTATAGGCCGTGTCCGACTCGTCATCTCGTCGTCGACATTGCTCCGAGCGGTGGGCGCACGCTACAGCAATACTTGTTGAATCTGCAGAGGAAACGTCATCAATTTTCTGAAAAAGAGGTAATCGAACGATGACCCTCTTCTCTGGTGAACGCGTGACAGTTAGAGAAAACTGTTGCTCACAAAATTCATCGTCTGGTGACATGATACGTTTGGAGGGGATTCGGTCCAACTCACAGAATTTTTGAACAGATTCAGAAAACCACGGAGTTGAAGCAAAATGACACCCAGTAGTCCCTGCCACCATACCAGCAAAATCCAGACTAGACGAGACACGGCCGATGAGGATCCATCCAAACACCGTCTCCTGAGCGATCGGAGCGTCCGCCGGTCCTCCTTTAATTCGTTGGAGTAGAATCTTACCGTACACATCAGCGCTTCAACAATCAATTTTTTGAGGCGTGTGGAATGCAAGATCAGCTAACGTTGAATTTCTCATATGAGGCCACTCTTTCCACGGAACAGGGATATTCGGTAATTCCTGGATCAAATCTGGAATTATGAATGCATTCATCCGACAATTCAAATTCTGCTCATAAGGAGACGACACGGAGAAACTGACTTTTCCATGAGCGACAGCCGTAATTCCTCCACCCAGCGTCCCAACCCCCAGGTTCACGCGCTTACGCCGTAACCACAAAATATGAGCGACTCGCTCCGATACGAATGAACTTTCAGCACAGGGATCGATAAGCACTCTAGCCTGGATGGATTTTTCCGATTCTGACTCCAGCACGACAATCACCGTAGCGAGTGAACGAGTCTCGATCGATATAGATCGATCGTAGCAGCGTAAACCTGTACTGCCATATTCTGCGTCTGAGACGTGCCAGGCTTCTGACCGTCACCCAAATCTTCCCCTTCCTTCTGCGGTGAATGATCCAAATGCAAAAGCGTATTATGGCGACCCTTGCACTCTTTGCACTTCATGTTACCCTTGTAGCATCTATCAACATAGAAACCTGGCCGCAAGCATTGCAAACAACTTTGATTCGATTTGCTAAATTTCCGACGATCCACTACTGACAGCTGAGCAGATTTCTCGTACTTCAACAATGTATGAGGCCCTTTACACATTAAGCATACTGGATCTGGCTCACTATCCGCCTCAATGTTAGTAACGTGAGCTGTGACAGACTTCGTTTTCTGAGATGAGTCGTTATCTTCACTCGTATTTCTTGTAACAGAATCAGCGCCAATACTACTAGGAGTCACTTGCAACAGCACGTGGGCAGAATCCCACGCCCGCTTTCGCTTTTCCAAAAAATGACTTGAGAACGGCATATGTAGAGGAACCCTTCTCAGACTCTTGATTCTGCTTCCAACCTTCACGCGCCGAGACGTCCAACTTACAGAAAATACAGTGCACAAACCAACAATCCCCATTATCTACTCTACCTTCCAAATCCCGCAGACCTCGAATGTGTTCCTCAGCCGAGTTCAACAGATCAGTCATATCTTGAGGATAATTAGCCTCAATTGAATCCAAATTGATAAGACCCTTTTAGGGAAGGAAAAGCCGGGAACGTGCCCGCAAAATTGTGCAAAATCGCGCAAATCTGTCCCAACCGAACGAAAAAATCGTCCTCTGAATAATCCCCAGTGACTCATTCTACCCCATGAGCATCAACACACAATGCCTGAATAGACACAAATCGTCATGAGCATGCAACCCGAATGCAAGCATCAAAGTCATGCAGTGCAAATACTAGCACACATGCCCGCCGAGTTTCTCAATAGTAAGCGTAACTACACAAGAGCGTCTTGCTCTATCACACGAGATGCCTGGCAACTTGCGAAAACAATCAGCTGACGAAGATCGAACAGCTAACTGCCATTTCTTCATAAGAAATCGGCTATGCGTGCAACCGAGGGCTATAGCAAAACCCACGGAAGAGTGTGGAGAGCGAGAGAGAGCAGAAAGTGGAATAGGTAATAATATGACTCACTGATCGCAGCCGCATGACTGCTCGCCATAGCAGCTTACCCTCTTCTTTCCGCTGCATTTGCTAGTGGACTGTTTCGGCGAGGGGCAGGGGGGTAATGAGCAGCCGTAGTGACGATCGCTGCTGCACTGATGAGCCCGCCAAGAACGACGATGAAAATGTCGCACGGATCACTGCTCACCAGTGGCGCACACCTGTGCGCTTTCCTGGACGATGACCCCGTTGTCGCTGTGCCTCTTCGCACCGATGATGATAATGCGACAACGGTCTAGACAAGTACGGCACCTTACACTGCTGCTTGCACTCGAGTATGTTGACGGACTCGAGCAACCAATGACCACTTCACTCGTGACACAATTCTTTTCACCATTCAAGGAAGCACAAATTTTCCACTCCAACTCCCGAGACCAAGTGACACAACCAGACTCTGATACCAAAAATGTTGGTGCGTGAGCTGAATTTGAGTTGGCGCAGTGGAAGCTAATTTGATAAGGTGCGGTAAGTGGAACACAAAACTCTTCGGATTCAATTAATGAATCTTTAATACTTGAGAAACGTGCTACACTGGTGGAAGAAAGAGAAGAGTCACGTAGAACAAGAGTGAAGAAGAAGAATGAGGGGAATCGGCGCGGCTGTTATCACGCGCGTGAATCGTCTGAGCGTGGTCGATATAATTGTCCGCGCAACGATCTTGCAGCTACTGAAAATGCGAGTCTGTAAGGAGAGCGCGAGAGGACTGTCAGAAAGAGAAAGAGAGCCGTTGCGCATCCCACGATCTTGATATTCAAATCTTCGGTAAAAGTTTGCGCCCGGCATTATACTTTTTTTCTTCGTAAGGTGCTTGGGGGCAGATTCGCTGCGACGTACGAAGAAAACGCACAGGTCAGCCAAACACGGCTGGCCAGCGCCTCCCTAACAGTCCCGGGCTGGAATCTACATCGATACTTCCATTCGAACCGGGTGAACATTGTCTTCTTCCTCCGTTGGTACCGGCCATTGAACAACGGAGAGATCCACCAACTTACCAATCCGGCTCCGGAACCACGTGAGCATTACTTCAGGACCGGTGGCGTCTCGCGCTCAGGCTAGAGCGTCTCTCTCTTCACGACTCGCAGGTGTTGTTTCTCTTCCCTCGAACTACTCCCCGCTCTTCAGTCTTCTTTCTTTCCTCTTCTCTCTTTTTTACCCTCTTCGGTCCATCATATCCTTTCTGGAACCAGTTGGGCCTCTTTTGTTTTAATTGGGGGACTCACTGTAGTGCGCTTGCTTCGAGGCACCTCATTCCCCTCTCTCTCTCTTCCTTGCAGGTCATCACCAGCTTGAACTATCCGGTGACTCTATACCATGTATCCTGATTGCGGAGCGAGGGCGGGACGAGGTTCTCAGGTGTTGAAGACCCAGACATTCAACCAACTCAGCGCGCTCTCTTCGGGTATCGTTGCACGTGGACAGGGCATGTTCAGCATCATCCTCGTTGTCCCTGCATGACTGTCATGCTGGGAATGTCCTCTCCTTGCACCGGGTCAGGTAGGCAACGAAGCAACCGTGGTCACTCAGTGCCTGCGTTGTCCAGTAATCTATCTCTCCGTGGTTGCGTCTCGCCCACTTGGCTATGTTACGGATCAGTCCGTGCGTCCTTCTGTCATTTGCGAATAGCGAATCCCACTCAGTTTGCCACTGCTCAAGGCGAGTTCCCTTCTCGTTGTCGCGGATGATTTCCTTGATCGTTGGGAAGAGCACTCGTTCGGCTCCGATCACTTTTTGTCGGTCTCAGATCCTCACTCACTCCGCCATGAGCAAGTAGAAGTTCGGCGTTTTCGCCAACACGCAAGCTGCGTCTCCTGACACGGTGCGGACCCCATCCTATCCTCGATGACGGCCTTCTCTACTCTCTTCCCCCACACGGACGCACCGTAGAGCATGATGGAAGCACTCACGGTATCGAGCAGCCTAGGCCTCTTCTCTTTCGGTGCTCCGATGTTCGGCATCAGCCACTGGAGAGCCACTCCGACCTTGCTTGCCTTCTGCGCGGCTTCTTGGAGGTGTTTTTTGAACGACCATTTGTCGTCGAGCCATACACCCAGATATTCCAGATCTCTTGACCATTGATGTAAAAATAGGGCAAGTCGAGATTTCTCCATCTCGTGACCACTATGGCTTCGCACTTTGGAACAGCCAGCTCTAGGAGCCTGCTGATCATTCACTCGTAGACTCGGGCCAGTGCCTCCTTCGCGTGTCTACCCAAAAGATCTTCGTTGTCGGCCCAAACTATGAGTTCCGCGTCGTCCGCAAAAGCCACTATTATCACACCTTCTGGCAGCTCGCTGGACAGTAGACTGTCGTACTGGGTGTTCCAGTTGAAAGGCTCGGAAACTGATCCTTGTCCGATTCCGGCGGACAGCTCTCGAACCTCTTGTCACTCGTCGGTGTCGTATACGAGGGTCCTATTTTGTAGATAGTCGCTCGTGACTGCTAACAGGTAGAGTGGCACTTTACCTGCCTGAGATGTGTATACTTGCTCCCAGCTCACACAGTTAAATACGTCCTTTATGTCTAACGCGATGATCACGTAGAAAACCCTTCTCCCTCGATATGGTCTCCCTACCGCCGTTTGTACCCGCTCTGAACTGTCTCAATCGCGTGAACAGTACTGCGACCTTTCTGAAACCCAGACTGCATGGGTGACAGCGCGCCGCTCTCTTCGTTGGCTTCCTCTACCCTGTTGAGCACCATCCTCTCGTACATTTCCCCGATGTTGTCGAGCATGTTGAGAGGGCGTTGACCACCTTGACCTTTAGGTATCAGGAAAAGCTTCTGGCGTTACCACTTGTCCGGGGAAACTCCCGCGCTCAGCCAGGTGTTGGATAGGTCGAGAAGTCAATCTGGCTTGTATTTGAAGACCAGTTTCAGAGCCTCGATTGGAATGCCATCCAGTCCAGGAGCCTTGCCATTCGGCATCCTCTTCGCCGCTATGAGGACCTCTTCTATGGTGAAGAGCGGGATGGGGTCTTCACCTCCCGGGGGGAAAGTAACCCTAGCCTCTCCTCGTGGGAAAACATCTTCCACGGTGCAGCGTAAGGTTGGCCCGGCACTATACTCTCTTTGTCTCTCTCTGAGCTGACCAGCTCGCCTGTACTCAAACCGCGAGCTCAAATCCGTTAAGATTGAGAACACCGGATTCTGAATTCTGATATTTGATATTGAAGTCGATTGAGGTGAACGAGATATATGCTCTTTAATGCCTACATCGTGTTTTGGGATCGATTGAAGTGGATTGAGATATGGAAATCACCAATCCTGAAAGATAGCATTGAAATCAATCGAAGAAGATAGGATACCGGATCCTGCATACTGAAAGTCAGTATTAAGGTCAATTCAGGCGGATTGAGATCTCGATGTTTCCAATACTGAAAAACAGTATCAAAATCGATTGAGGCAGATAGGACTCCGAGATCCCAATACTGGCATCCAGCATTCAAATCGATTCAGATAAATAGGGTATAAGGTGTCTAATTTTTCCATTCAGTATTGAGGTCGATTGTGATTTCGATGTTTCCATTACTGAAAAACAGTGTTGGAATTGGTTCAAGTAGATAGGACCCTATCATAGCATGTCAATGCTATTTCATAGCATTGACCTAGATTGGAATCGCGATATTCTGTCAAGGGAATCAGCATTCATACAGATAGATTATCGGCTTCCGAAGACTGACAGTAAGTATTGAGATTGATCGGGAATCTCACTCTCAATGCGTAAGGTCTGCATTGGTGAAAATTGGTCCATACTTTTCGAATCAAGATCAACATCATAGATCGTCATTGATCTCCAATCTTCCTCAATCCTGAAAGTCATGTTTCAAATTCATCATGAGATTCTAGATTCGGAAAGATTGGATGTATTTCAATCGAATTCAATCAAACCTCTGCAGCAGGGTCAACCCAAGGAACATAGGTTGTACAGCTGAACCTTGGGGGGTCCAACGCCTCCAGACATAGAGTGAACAGGAGCACCTGCTACGAGGATTCTCCCCTCGATTCCGAAAATTGGGGTGAGCAGATGCACCTTCCACAAGGAAAGAGCAGTCGGGGTTCGTTATGACACCGCGGGGGGAGGGGGGGGGGGGGGGGTCAGGGATTAGTTTCGACTCGCCATACTGGCTTCCTCACTACTATCCTGCCATGTGTGATTCAGATCAATTAGTGATGGACGTATTATATGGTAATGGAGGCACAATACATCTAAGGATAATATCTCCACTCCCAATACGATCATCATAAGATTCCCTCCCTAATGAGTAGATATCGAATGGAATTCATCTGATACAAGCTGCGCCCAGATATGAGAAAACTTCCATTTCATTCATGTCAATTTGATAGATCAAATATTTAATTGAGTACATTCCGCTATTCGGTTTCTTTTCCGATGGGATGTTCCATCAAATCAACAGATGAATTGATTCTTTTCATAAAATTCGTCATTAAAAATGATGAAGCCTATTATCTTACCCATGCATCAAGGAATTCAGTGGGATAATCGATTTTTTGGTTTTTTGATAATCTATCAATTAAATGGTGGCTCAAAACAAACATACTCTAGATGGAATTATATCTTGTTTGCATTCTGAACGAATGTTAACTCGCAATCAATATCCGGTATCTATGGGAAGTATCTGATATTTGATGGCTATATAGGTTGAATCATTTGATCAAATTGATCGATATTCTTCCAATTCAATCGATTTTTATCTCAGTGTAGGCGGGATTCTCCCCTGTTTCGAGCCTCACGGTCGAGATCACTGACTCATTTCTGATCTCCTGGGTATTTCTGAAGACTCATCGGTACCCAGACCATCATCACACAGATTCCTGGATGCGATTGGATTATGTTCATCGCATGCCATCGTACATACTGAACTAGCCTACCCTATAGTTCTCATCTCACCCTGCTGTAGCTCTTGTGCAGCCTCAGGCCCGAATATCAATCCCCTGTGGGTCTCAGGGTCATTCTGACTGTATCATTCCAGTGTGAAGAGGGACTGATGAGATTTCGTGGGATGCTCACTTCTTTCGAAGCTTTGCTTATCTTCGATGTTCTCTAGCGTGAGCATATTTTTAGGTTATACAACATGTACCGGGATCCATGTACATCCCAAAAAGACTGAGTAGCTTGGAGTTTGTAATTTCAACGAGTGAGATCGGGAGGGTTTGTAATAATGTGAAGAGTTTCTGACTTTCGTGAGAAAAAACGTATTCTTCAGCGTCATGTCAGTAACGTTTGGTGTGTAGTGCTTAACGGCTAGCGCTACACCGAAGCGTTACTTCGTGTATTCTGCTTGAGAATGGCTTGGAGAGGTGCGTTCATCATCTGCTTTACTGTTGATTGAGGAATGTGATTTTTTTGCGTGAGCTAGTGGCGTCGGAAAATTACAAATTAATTCGGTGTGCTGTGCGTGTCGGGGCGTTCTCGTGAGAGTTGTGTGGCGGGTGCGGTGGGAGCGACATCGCATGATTTCAAGAGTGCTTGTGGAGAGGCAACCACGCAGTATTTTTCGCAATGGAGTTTGCGTTCCTGTGTCGTGGGAGTCACGGAGGATGCCGTGAAATCATACGGTGTGCGGAATGGTGTTACGAAGCATGCGTGGTGAGAGCCAACGAGTAGACAACCGTGGCCTTGGCCTTGGCCTTGGCCGCTGCAGCAGAAGTTTGGCATGCCATATCGGAGCAGAAATCCCGTCGCAGATTGAACGGAATACAGTAAATGCAATGTGTCTGCTGCGGGCCATGTTTTCGATGCACCAATTGCATGGCCCGTGACCGGGTTGTGCAAGATAATGCCACGTGTCGGGGTTGTGTTAATTTTTTACGTCACCACGTGTTTGCAGTCTGCCGTGAGTCTGTGGTACGTGGGTAACACGTATGCGGGGCTAGATTGAAGCCGAATAGCGAGTGTCATCCCATAACGTAGAGCCCGTTGGGTTTCACAATTGGAGATTGGCGCGATGTGTGCCATGCGGGAAGCAGACGCGGCTTAAGTTGAATTTCCTCGATCACACGAGGAGCATTCCTGTTGTAATTGCTTTGTCCCACATGATTATGCCCGCTGTGATGCTCTGCTTAAGCTGTCGTCTAATCGGCTCAGTGAAGAAAAGGTAGCAGGATCAATGCGGATGGAGCTATCCTAAGTCAGGCGATTGACCCTTTTGCTCGCAGAAGGGTCAATTGCTCGAGATCTTTGATTCATTCACTTGGTCTGAGGAATTAGCTCATTCCATCAACCTGATTCACGGTTTCGGCAGTGATCCTCTACGTAAAAGCGAGAGATTGGTGCTGTTGAGGTAAGTCAATGGAGTTGGAATCCGCGTACGCGATGAATCGTACGGTACGACACATCATTTTTCGCGCACGCTCAATTGAAGAATCATTGCGTTCGCGAAGGATTATCCTGATCCCATTTTTGTCTTTGCTCTCTCAAAAAAGAGGAGTTTCATTCGTGACGAGATATTTTTGCTCAAGTTTTTCACCTGAATCAATCTTCCATCCTAAAAATCTTCATTTATAGTGAATCGGCTCTCACCATTTTGTTCCTCTCGCCGGAACCTTCCTATTGTAAGTTGCAGTCCTCCCTGCAGGCTTATCCCTGCTCCTCCACGTATCCAACTCTCTCAAACGTTGTCCGTGTCCGTTCGTGTGCGTGACTGAGCAGAATGCTCGTGCTCATAATAGCTGCGTAGCCTTGTGAATGAGAACACAATATCAAACCCTTCGCTCTGGTGGCAATGCACAAATCTCTCCGTGAGCTCAAATCATGAGTCATCCACATCACAATGAATAGCCATGATCAGTATTATTGCAGAACTCGCGGAACCTCGATTCAAACTCGAGATCGTGGATTGCTAATGACCGTGATGAATGCAGAATCCCGCAGTTGAAAACATTATATCCCATTTTCTTGATCCCAATGACAATGCACAGAGCTCCTCGACGGTTAAAATGATGGAAAGGCAACAATTCTACTAATTACTGAGCATCAATATTTTGCAGCGATCTTCAGAACTAGACATCAATCACGATCTAAGGATTACTTGTAATCGACATAGGTGTATAGTCTTGTGAACAAGAATGTAATATCAATCCCTGGGCCTTGGCGGCAATGCACAGACCTCTCGATGGGCCTGAATGATGAGTCATCCACATCTGAATGGATTGCACTGATCCGTATCATTGCAGAACTCGCGGAACCTCGATTTAAACTCCGAATCTTGGAACGCTAGTGATCGTGATGAGCGCCTAATAATGGCATGGCAATCAGAATATTCCATTCCTCGATCTCGATGACAACCCACAAAGCTCTTCGGCAGCTCAAAAGAGAGAGAAACAATAATCCAACTCATCACTAAGCATTTTCCCATTGCAGAAATCTCGGAAACTAGACTTAAATCACGTTCCTCGGTATACTCGTCATCGTCATACGTACATGACTCGCGAACATGTCACGAATAATTCCACGCACTACATCGCTTCTGCACCAACTTGATCTCTGCAATCACCTCGAAACACAAGGATTCCCCAAAACGGCCCTTCATGCAAATACTGCTCACGTATGATGTATGAACAGACATTTTTGCTCCAGATACTCGTATCATTGATCCCGCTCCGCTCCCTCACGGAGACATCTGTGCACTCCCTCCAAAGCCCGAGGATCAATATCACATTCTCATGCACAAGACTATACACCTATGACGATTACGAGTACTCCAGGAATCGTGATCAGGGCCTTATTCCTGAGATCGCTGCGGAATAACGATGGTCAGTGATGAGAAGCATCATTGCTCTTCCATCATGGGATCTGTTGAGGAGCTCTGTGCGTTGTTATCGGAATCAAGGAAAAAGAATTATGTCTCCAATTGCGAGATTCTGCATCCATCAAGATCATCAGCAATCCACGATCCGGAGTTTGAATCGAGGTTTCGCGAGTTTTGCAATAATACGAATGATTGTCATCCATTTTGATGTGGATGACTCATCATTCAGGTACACGGAAAGATCAGTGCATTACCGCCGAGGCCCGGGGTTCAATATTATATTTTCATCCACGAGACTATGCACTAGGGTGGTCCTTATTTCCGGACTCTCTTTTTCGACTTCTTCCACGGTTTTCTCGCATCCTCATGACTAGAAAATAGTGTTTTAACCGCCAGAAAGCCGAAAAAAAATCTCTAACCAACCCGCCAGAGCGATTTTTGGATCAAATTCTTTACCCAGTTATTAGGCTCTTCTACGCATGCGCGTAATTGTATGCTCGGGAAAGTATTTCCAAACGATAGCTGGCAAAATTTCCTTCAAAATGACCCTTGCTGAAATCGATTCGATGTATCTCGACCAGAGTTGTGAATGTTTTTATAAAGTGGAAGAGTCTAATGCGACAAATCTGTGAGTCGAACAGCGGTCGTTTGTGACAGCTTGGAATCGTTCACTTCCGAAAAAACAGTCATATCTCTGGTTGAAGTGCATCGAATGAACTTCATCAGGGGGTCATTTTGAAAATAATTCTGCCAGCTATCATTCAAGAATACTTTCACGGATATACAATCACGCGCATGCGCAGGAAATACCAATAACTAGGTGAAGAATTTCATTTAAAAATCGCTCTGGCGGGTCGGTTGGAGATTTTTTCGGCTTCCTCGCGGGTGGAACACTATTTCCTAGTCATAAGGATGCAAGAAATCGTGAACGAGTTCGGAAAAGAGAGTTTAGGAAATAAGGACCACCCTACTATGCACCTATGCCGATGACGAGTATTCTTGAGAACGTGATTGATGTCTAGTTCCCGAGATTTCTGAAATTGGAAGATGCTCAGTGATGAGTTGAACTGTTGTCCTCCTCTCTTTCGAGCCGCCAAGAAGCTCTGGGGGTTGTCATCGAGATCAAAGAGTGAAGTATTCTCTTTGACATGCCATGATTTGGCGTTCATCATGATTACTAGCATCCAAGATTCGAAGTTTGAATCGAGGTAACGCGAGTTCTGCAATAATACGAATCATTGCATTCCATTCAGATGTGAATTACTCAGTGTTAAGGATAGTTTTTGAGATCGCTGCAAAATGACGATGCTCAGTGATGAGTGGGATTGTTGCCTTCCCATCATTTGAACTGTCAAGGAGCTCTCTGTCTTGTCATTGGGATCAAGAGAAAAAATATTATGCCTCCAATTGCGTGATTCTGCACTCATCACGGTCATCAGCAATCCACGATTTCGAGTTGGAATTGAGGTTCCGCGAGTTGTGCAATAATACGCATCTTCGCGAGTCATAGTGATGACAATCACTCATCATCTAGGCCTACTGGAAGATCTATGCATTGCCGCCAAGGCTGAGAGATTGATATGATGTTTCCTTTCATAAGATTATGCACCTATGACGATCACGCGTACTCCTCACGGTCGTATACACAGGTCCTTCAACTCCTATGGTGGGGAAAGCTCCAGTAGTGAAGCCGTGAAGTTTCATTTCGTCGCCACCACACGTCTCTACTTGTCCTCCGAGGCGCGCGCGCGCAGGAGAGGAGATCGTCTGCTGCTGTCTGTGCAGCTTCGACCGACAGCTCGGCCGACGTTGATGCGGTTTTCACGTAACCTTGCTCTCACGCTATATTATGACGAGCCCAAGTTGAATTGATGGGAGAATCATCTGCTGATCAATGCGGGGGTTCGTATGCTAATCTTTGAGCATCGCCAAATTCACGCTAATCATAAGCCCCGAAGGGGGCCAACGAGCTAAGAAGCAGTTTTGCGATGATTTTGAATGGATGTGTGCATGGTCGAGGGGTTAGCGTACTCGAGACACTTCTGCACGCTATGATCCCAGGGTTCAAATCCCGGGCGGGTCAATTTTTTTTCCTTTTTTTTTTCCGATGCAGCTGTTACTATTGGAAAACCGTCAGTGATCGGTACTCTCATCTTTGTCTTTCTCAAAAGTCCGAAATCTCCCATAAAAAATTCGAAGTTATTCAGAATCAATACTCTGCAGGAGCAATGTCCGATTCTGAATGAAATATTGCCTATGGGCTGGAAAATAGGTTCTTCGCAAAGAAGTAATTTTTTCGAGATTATGTTGACATTCTCCAAACTTGAAACTATTTTCTCCGTGGAATTCAGATTTTTCTCATGTCGAAGGATGTTTCAGATACATCTCCTATCAGGCCTTACACTGGCGAAGAACAGGTCAAAAAATCCGAAACCCGTATTTATCAAGGAAGTTAAAAATTTAATAGCGAGCCAAAATTCATCCTCTCGCGAGGATGAATCTTGCGATCTGAAATACGTGTTTTCCATCTTCTTTTATTTCATACAACATACACGAAAAAGATGCATCAAATCACTAGCCATCGATAGAATAACGAGGTAATACTCAAAATAATGACTCAGGAGGATTATCAGAAAGTCAACCGGACTGTTAGACGTGGACATTATAATGTTCCATTGATTAGAAAACAATTATATTCCTGGTTGGAGAACAATTGACAATTTAAACAAATGCCTACGATTGAGTGAACTGTATTTCAACTGAGCTGTCGAAGATGATAGCTCATGTTCACAGAAGATGGATTATTAACGGAGATAAAATAATCGCAAAGGACTTTAAAATTTTCATGAAAGATTCTGGATTTTTAAGAAAAATAAAAATGAGAGTACCGATCACTGACAATTTTTCAATAGTAATAGCTGCATTGAAGAAAGAAGAAAGAGAAATTGACCCGCCCGGGATTTGAACCCTGAGATCATAGCGTGCAAAAGTGTCTCGAGTACGCTAACTCCTCGGCCACGCGCACATCCATTCAAAATGATCGCAAAACTGCTTCTCAGCTTGTTGGCCCCATTCGGGGCTTATGATTAGCGTGAATTTGGCGATACTCAGAGATTAGCATACGAACCCCCGCATTGATCAGCAGATGATTCTACTATCAATTCAACCGGGGCTCGTTATAATATTGCGTGAGAGCAGTGTTACGTGAAAACCGTATCAATGTCGGCCGAGCTGTCGGTTGCTGTCGGTCGGAGCTGTACAGATAGCACCAGACGATTTCCTTCCCCGCGCGCACGTGCCCGGCTCGGACTCGAAGGATGAGTAGAGATGCATAGTGGCGAAAAAGTGAAGCTTCCGTCGCCTCAATAGCGGACCCTTTTCCACCACGAGAGTTGTAGGTCCTGTGTACGACCGTGGTATTCCTTGGATCGTGATTGGAGTCTATTTTCTGGGATCGATGCAGAATAACGATGCTTGGTGATGAGTAGGATTGTTGCTTCTTCATCATTCGAGCTGCCAGAGAGCTTCGTGCACCGTTGTCGATATCAAGGAGGAAATTCTTTGGTTTCTTTATTTCGCTATTCTTCATTTGACACGGTCCCAATCGATCCACGCGCCGGAGTTGAAATGGAGACGCCGTGAGTTTTGCAATGACGCGGAACAATGCGACTCATTGTGATGTGAATGACTCATCAGTTGGTGTTACGGAGTGATCTATGCATTGCCGAGTTCCAATTCACAAAGCTTCGCAGCCGTAACGAGCACGAGTATTCCAAAAATTGTGATTCTAGGCTACTTCTGCAGAATTCTGCAGCATTAACACGCCTTGGAATAAATTCCATCATTGCTTTTCAATCTTCTAGGCCACTCAAGATCTCTTCGCATTGCCATCTAGATCAAGGAAGAAAATGTTTTGTTCATAATTTTGCGATTCTCCATTCATCACGATCATCAGCAATCCAAGATTCGGAGTTTGGATCGAGGTTCCACGAGTTCTGCAGAAATAAAAATCATTGCGATTCATCGTGATGTAAATTACTCAACATTCATGCCCACGGAGAGATCTGTGAATCGCCGCCATGGCTCAGATATTCATCTTTTGCTGCATTGTATGGGTCGATGACGATTACGGGTATTCCAAAAGTTGCAATTCAAGTCTAGTCCCCGAGATATCTGCGAAATAAAGATGCTCAGTGATGAGTTGCATCTCTCTCCACCTATCATCTGAGCCACTGAAGACCTTTGTGCACCGCTTCCGAATACCAAGGGAAGAATATTACGTTTTCAATTGCGGGATTCTGCATTTATTTCGATCATCATCAATCCACGATCCGAAATTCGAATCGAGGTTCTGCAAGTTTCACAATGATACGGATCATCGCAATCCATCATGATGTGAATTACTCATAATTCAGAACCATGGAGAAATCGGAGCATTGCCGCCGAGGCCTAGGGATCAAGATCGAGTTTTCACCTCCAAGACTATACTGCTTTGACCAGCACGAGTATTCCCAAACCCGTGATTCTAGGTTAATTTTCGAGAATTCTGCAACACAATGACGCTCTGTGATGAGTTTCATTGTTGTTTGCCAATCTCCTCAGCCACTCAAGAGCTCCGTGCATCCCCGCCGAGATCAAGGAAGGAAATATCTTCTTTCGAATGTCACAATCCTACATCTTTCACGATCAACAGCAATCCTCGATTATCAGAGTTTGAATCGAGGTTCCGCGAGTTCTGCAGGGGACGAATACGCTGTCGGCAGCTGTCTCTTGTGTCGAAATCTCCGGTGCCCGCGATATCTTGAAACCGAGCGTATCACAATTTGCACGCGAAGATCCGAAGCTCGGAGCAGGGCACTTGGGGCCGGAAGATTTTCGCGTGCGCGGAAATCTAAAATTCGGAGCGAACGAGTTCAAGTTGGGAAACCTCCGTATGCGAGAAGATTTTTCACTTAAGCACCCAAAAGTTTGAAACTCGCAGCAGTCGAGCTCAGATTGATATCTTCTGCGTACGTGACGTTTCCTCACGTCATCGTATGTTTCATCGCATATGCGAATTCCAACACCATTGACTAACTTCAACAGTGCCAATCTCTCGCACTTACGGATAGGATCCCTGCCAAAACTGTGAATCAGGTCGGTTGAATCGGCTTATCCCCCAGCTCAAGTGAATAAATGAGGCATGAGCTTTGGCGAGGAGAAAGGTCACTCGCCACGCTTAGAATAGCTTGATCCGCATTGAGTCTGTAACCTTGTCTGCACTGAGCGACAGCAGAGGACGGCTCAAGCCAGGCACCACAGCGGGGAATGAACATCTCGAACGAGGCAATTGCAACTGGAATACTCTTCGTTCGACCGAGAAAATTCAGCGCAAGCTACGTCTTGGTTCCACATGACACACATCGCGCTAATTCTCTAATTGAGAAACACAACGGGCTTCAAATTACGAGATGACACTCGCTATTAGGCTTCAATCTAGCCCCGCACACGTGGTACTCACGCATCACGGACTCACGGCAGACTGCAAACACGTTGCGACGAAAAAAATTAACACAACCCCGACACGTGGCATCATCTTGCACAACCCGGTCACGGGCCATGCAATTGGTGCACCAAAAACATGGCCCGCAGCTGACCTATTGCATCTTCTGTACACCGTTCCATCTGCAACGAGGTTGTCTGCTCGTTGGCTCTCACCGCGCATGCTTCGTCACACCATTCCGCACACCTAATGATTTCACGTCATCCTCCGTGACTCTCATGACACAGAAACGCAAACTCCATTGTGAAAAACACTGCGTGGTTGCCTCTCCACGAGCGCTCTTGAAATTATGCGATGTCGCTCCCGCCGCTCCCGCCAGAGACACAACTCTCACGAGAACGCCCCGACACGTATGAGAGTTTCCACGGAACTTTTAACTTTTGTGTTACTGCAGTGTTCCAGGAGTATTTTGAACTATTCGTCGTGCGCAGGAGTGGCATTTTATGGTATTTGGCATCGTTCAATATAAGCTACATTCTTTCTTGTTGGAACGCATCCTGATTTGTCAATAGCAGACCGCAAAAGATGATTTTTGGGTAGTTTACAAACGTACCAACGCGATTTTTTTGAATTGATAAGGCTGTAACTAAAATACCTATGCCTCAACTACTTCGGTGGGATGATATATCCATCTACTAATCTCATATTTTGAGAAAAGCTTTGATTCAGAGGTGTGCGCTGATTTGGCTATGATATTAGCTCTCATTCATCGATGTAACCGAGTATTGTGGGAAAACTTCCTCTTGCTATTGTTTACGAAATTAATGGAATACCTTGTGCAAAATGGGGAATTAAGCAATGAGTTTCCGAAGTTAAAAAGAAGACAAATCGAATCCCGTTTGGTTTGTGAGTGTGCGTTGATCCGGAAAAATCTTATAAAGCTTCAAAGCTCATAAAGTTATCGCGCCACTGGCTCTCGAGACGGTCATTTTTTGATGGCATACTCAGGAAACGTAAAGCACAGGATTGGAATGTTGTGCTCTTTTTTCTTCATCACAGAAGGGATATAACCGCACTGTTCTGAGTTGCAATTGTCGATCGGTATTTCTGTGAGAAGCTGAGGAGAAATATTTGAATCCGGATGGTAAGCTGAATAAGCCTTCAAATGTGATGTTATCGCGATTTTCTTGATTTTTACACAGTATGCGGCTAAAATATGAACAAAATAAGTCCACAGTGTATTCTAGAAATTGAAATAAGACTCATAGCTTTTGACTCGATTTTGGATATTTCCCTCGAATTTCGGAGAAATCGAGGATGTAATTCATCTTAAAGTCAAGTCAGGCAAAATATAATCCGTATCGATCGTCTAGACAATGTTTTGAATCGAATCTATTCGATTGAAGTTGATTCACGGATGTTTCAAGTGTGTAATTCCGTACATGTCGTTCTGAACCAGATACCTCGGCTTGAAGGAGAGTGGCACCACTTTTTTCACATGTTTTCGAGGTCTAAGTATCACATGAAACCCATTTCAAACGTGTGCGATGAGAAAATTTTTTTTTTATTTCAGAGGGTCAATAGTTAAAAGTTCCATGGAAACTCTCGTATAGCACACCGAATTGATTTGTAATTCCCCGACGCCACCAGCTCACGCAGAAAAATCACATTTCTCAATCAACACTAGAGCAGATGATGAACACACCTCTCCAAGCCATACTCAAGCAGAATACACGGAGTAAGGCTTTGGTGTAATGCTAGCCGTTAAGCACTACACACCAAACGTTACTGACATGACGCTGGAAAATACGTTTTTCCTCACGACAGTTACAAACTCAGGAAATTATCACAAACTCCCTCGATCTCACCTATAAAAATCACAAATTCACCGCTACCTAATTCTTTCGGGATGTACACGAATTCCGGTCCATATTGTGAACCCAGATTCAAGAGAAAAGTGAGATGACATGAGCTATCGCACATTCTCATACGATCTGTTTCCATCCTCGCGGTCGGTAGCGTGAGGTTCCGCTATCGAATACTGACGTATTTTGGGCCCATGACCATTAATGAATGTCTTTCTTTGACAATCGATCAGGCTCGAATTTATAGTCGTAATCCGGAGTCCAGATAAGCTAATCCGAGACGCCACAATCGCCAGTCCTAAGAGATTCGCGAACTCGCCACACCGATTGTGGCGCCTCGGAGTAGCTCATCCGGACTCCGGATTACGACTGTAAATTCGGGCCTCAGTAATTCAGAATATCTTGGCACTTGTCTCCATCTTGTCCGTCCGAATGCCTCGTATTGTGGTGAATGTCTAAGTGGCATTGCTGGTGTTGATGGTAGATCGGTGGTTTCTTAGGTCAGTGGGTCAGTGTTGGTGTTTCTGGCGTTGTTGTCTGATCCTCGTGTTGTTGTTGCTGATGTTGCTGTTGTTGCTGGTGTTGCTGTTCTTACTGGTGTTACTGTTGTTGCTGGTGGTGCTTTTGACTATTCCGTACTGATTGGGCTTAGTTGATCTATACTTACAAGGGGAGGTCCAACCTTGTGGAACACGAATCTTTATGAAACTCTGGGAATCATCTTGTTTTGGTGAGAAATGAAGGTATCTCCAAGGGTTTGATCCCATAGGCCTCATATCCCAAGATACAGCTATGGAGATTAGCATTTTTACTATAGCTATACACACAATTTTTCAACATGGGCCTATGTTGACAATGCTAACCTCCATAGCTGTATTTCGTGATAGGAGGCCCATGGTATCAAACCCTTGGAGATATCTTAATTTTGCACCAAAACAAGATGATTCCTAGAGTTTCATAAGGATCCGTGTTCCACAAGGTTGAACCTCCCCTTGTTGGTTACTTAGTTGATTTAATGAGCTGATCAGTTGATCTATGATCCAATTAGATCCAATCCAGATAAGATCGGGCAGCCAAAGACGTCCATGCAACAGATCTTCCCCGCTTCAGAATGTATGATTCTAGTGTCAAAATAACGAGATACGTATTTCTTGTTCCACCCTAAGACTCTCCATACAAGAGATATGCCGTTCTCCAGTTCATGAGCCAAACTTCGACTTCTTTCCCTTTTGGGTCGGTAAAACTCGATGAATCAGCGGGCTCTTCAAATTCTCTAAGAGAGTTTCTTCCATGGTTCGCGTCCGGAAAACGCGCGGTTGATGACGAAGTCATAGAAAATTGTTTGCAACACGTTCGTTTTCACACAAGTGTTGTCCAATGGTCTGGATAAAAAGGGAGGAATATCCTCACATTAGCATAACTATCTAGATTTTCCGAATTCATCTAAATGGAACATAATAATTTCGGATTCATATCTATTGATTCATCTTTATATCTATTCGTATAATTATATATATAGTCTCACATATATTGATCAACTATTCATGAGATTTTATCTGAAAACATTGTAAGAATCAGTGGATGCTATGGAAAGAAATACAAATTATTTTGCTTGGGGCAGTCACCCCAGCCTTCCCCCTGTGTCCATTCACTACCTTTAGCATATAAGAATTAGAATACAAACAAATATAATAAACAATATTGTGTCAGAGTTCATTATTTTCCTAATCGAATTTAGACACTGATGAGTTTGATCAATATACTGATTCCTCATTTTCAGATTTCTTCATAAGAAGCGTTACAGAAACGTTGATCACACAAACTGTGAAAGATGGAATATTTCATTTATAAGATATTGCTAATCATCATCATCCTTTTATCGGTACACTACTTGTTGTTATAATATTCTTAAAAATTGAGAAATGAGAGAGATGCAGTATATATCCTTCACAAAAACTGCATTTCAGGATATTTTGAATCAAAAATCATTGAAAATAATTGAGAACAAATTGACTCTATTGACAATAGGACTGAACGAACGTGAAATCATTCAACCTATTATGAAACATCAAATCATTCAAGACGATGATCTCGCCAAAAGAGGTCGAGAGAAAGTTCAATCTCCTAATTCCATTAGCTGACTCGACAGATCCCTATCCAAATTTCCACCTTCACGGAGAGAAAAAATAAGTAGGCCGTACCTCACTCACGGGTCTCTAGAACTAGGTCTAAATCCATGGTGCAGACCACCCAAGGGATTGTTGGGGATATCATTTCAGGCCTATCTGGGATCATTTTCCAGCTAGTATAGAAATCGCCACTTGGGACGTTTTTCAATCAAGTCAAAAAAACGTGTTTTTTCGTGGCCTTTCGACCTCTTACGCTCTATAGCTCGAACGGGACGCGTTTTTTTGGAAAATGTGTGGAGACCTTTTTTGTAGATCTGAAAAAATTAACAAAGGATATGTCCTCATCGAATCCCGTGAGACTCACCTGTAGGAGAAATTATATTCCTCCCGCTCTCGAACGGGACGAATTTTTATCCGCTTTTATTGAACTCGGGCGCGTGGAAACAAGATTTCTTGTCGGGGAACTTCGTGTGAGCGTGTCATTGACACACTTTGGTATTGTTGTGTTGGTGTCGAGGCTCTGAATGCTCTGATGCGCGATTTTACATTGTGTAAACGCAAACGCGGCTTTGTGCGCAGATCGAGAGGAGAGCATGGGGTCTCTAGAGAACAGTAGAGAAAGAATCTATGAGGTGTCACAACTCACAGCTGTGAGCAGAGCTCTACTCATCTCTGGCAGAGCACATATATAGCACCATATAGCACATCAGCTGATCAGCCGGAGATGCTGAGAGATCCTCGCTATCTTTCTAATTTGCACTAATAAATGATCATCAGTGATTACGGTAAAAAGCAATGCTCTCGCCCGCCGGCCTGGCCGAGCTGCCCCCTTATTGTTGCTGCACGCCGCCAAAATTACATACCCATAACCTCTACGATTGTTCACCGCGTGATATGATGCTGTTGCAGGTTGCAGCTCAGTGCAGATATTTTGTGTGATGAAGTGATTTCATTAATGTGTTCCAGTTCTGGATCTATCCTGCGATGACTCTCATCTTCATCAATTTGTAGATGAATTTGTGAACAGTGTCAAAGCAGATGATTGAGAAGAGTATTAGAAACGAATGTTCAGACCAGTAGAATTACTGACAGGTGATTGATGGTTCTAT
Source organism: Eretmocerus hayati (assembly GCA_029851415.1). Lineage (NCBI taxonomy): Eukaryota > Metazoa > Arthropoda > Insecta > Hymenoptera > Aphelinidae > Eretmocerus > Eretmocerus hayati. The sequence goes on from CM056744.1 coordinate 51,355,187, forward strand.
ATTTTTTCATAGCTGTGAGGAGCTAAATTTTCTAGTACGCAATCAAGTTTTGCATACGGTGGAGAAATCAAGTCACAGTTTTGATCAAGCAGTAACAGAGTGATGAATTGTATCCCATGGGACACTGTGTGTCAATTGATTAGTAACTGCCATCATTCTCTCTCCTAAATGTTAATTAGGTATGCCATTGCTCAGAACTCCAGATTAGTGACGGAATAGACCACTTTTGTTGTGAACATCAGTTGCAATAGTTTCATGCGTACCAAGTGCTTGTTCGTTTACACTCCTAAGGATGCTTTCTAGCACTGACACATCCATTACAAAAATTTAGCAGTCATTTTCAACTAAATTCCACCACTCCAATGGTTTCTGTGTAGATGTTTACAATTCTGCAACAATAATAACGAAGTATTAGTGTGGTATCAGCATAGAGGGCTCAAGGATCATTCAGTTTCTTACAAGCATGAAGCATCGCTCGACTGATTGGAATTAGCAGATATCCCTATCCATGATTGATCTCCGACTTGTGAACTGTTGTGGGATACTCATTGATAGAGATGTACTCATGTTATCAATAAGCTATACAGCCTCCTGAATTTGATTTGCCAATAACTTGGCATTCATTACAAAGTTACCGGTTTGCTATACATGACAAGAGGCATAATTTGGGATCAACCGTGGCTGATCGCTCTACTCCTGACTAATCCATTTGTACTCTACAGCCCTTCTTATCCCAATACTCATGCAGAAATGGATACATCTCTTCATTATAATCAGCCAGAGGAATTTCAAAGATTATCCAAAGCTTTAGCCTGATATTAAATTTTTTGAATTATGGTCCATTTTAAATTATTAGATATGAACTAAAAATATGGAAATAAAATAATTAAAAAAAATAATTTTAAAAATTCGCTTTTATGAACATAACAGCAACACAAAATGTGAAAATAATCTTGAATCTCCTTTCTGCATCTAGCATAGATGTTGGCTAAGTTTACTGACTTACATGCTCCAAGATGTTCATGATTTTATGAATAAATATGATAAAAGCGTGGGGTACATCATGAAGACTAATGTTGATGAATCAAGTTTATAACCCACGCTTTTGTCATATTTATTCATAAAATCATGAACATCTTGGAGCATGTAAGTCAGTAAACTTAGCCAACATCTATGCTAGATGCAGAAAGGAGATTCAAGATTATTTTCACATTTTGTGTTGCTATTATGTTCTTAAAAGCGAATTTTTAAAATTATTTTTTTTAATCATTTTTTCGGAGAATGTGTAAATACCCTTTTTGTAGATCCTGAAGAATTAAGAAAAAATATGTCCTTGTCTCATCCCATAAGACTCATTTGTTGGACATATGAGAGATTTTTCTACCAGAGATCGTATTTCCCCCGTAATTTTCCTTTGTTTTATAGACATAATTATAAAATCATGTGTTCCATCGATATTTCTATGAAATAACTTACTATAAAATATGAACTTTCAATGGAACACATTTTATGACTATGTCTATGAAACAATGGGAAATTACAAGGGAAATACGATCTCTGGTGGAAAAACGTCTCATATGTCCAACGAATGAGCCTTACGGAATGAGACAAGGACATACTCTTCCTTTATTCTTCAAGATCTACAAAAAAGGTCTCCACACATTTTTCGAAAAAATGCGTCCCATTCGAGCTGTGGGCCAAGAGAGCGGGAGGAATATAATTTTTCGAGAAAAAAGCTCTAATTTCTTCAACAGGTGAGTCTCACGGGATCGGATGAGAACATATTTTTTGTCAATTTTTTTCGATCTACGAAAGAGGTCTCTCCACATTTTCCGAAAAAGAGCGTCCCCTTCGAGCTATAGAGCGTAAGAGGTCGAAAGGTCGCGAAAAAACACGTTTTTGGACTTTATTAAAAAATGGCTCAAGTGGCGATTTCTATACTAGCTGGAAAATGATCCCATAGAGGCCTGAAATGATATCCCACAACAAACCCTTGGGTGGTCTGCACCATGGATTTAGACCTAGTTCTAGAGACCCATGCACTACTGCTCACCACCAAGGTGATTTCTACCTTGCTCGATCAAGCAACTTGTACACTGAAACAAAATCGGTCGCTACTGGGACATGACTCGATGGAATGATCTGAAATTCTGCAAACACGTAGTTGAAGGGCTCTGCTTCCATGCAGTGAGAGATTTGCGATGAATGACATCCCCAAAAAAATTAGAAAAATCATACCATTTTTCGACATTTCCACGGGTTTTGGTGCCGCGATGACCACCGCGAGCGAGACCGCGAGCGTGATTTTCGACATGCGAGGAAGTTTTTCAGTTTTCAACTGAAGCCAAACTCAAAGCAAGGAAGTTGTTCGGAAGAGTCGAAATTATATTAATATCCAAAATTCAGATCGAATGATGCAATACAAGAAAAGTTGGAGTACTTTTTGTATGTAAATCCGCTCGCGGCTAATGAGCAGACGATGCTCCGCCTCGCGTCCCGCCAAACGATAATCTCAATAATTATCTCTTCTAACTTTTTTTCTATTGCATCATTCGATCTGGACCTTGAATATTAATATAGTTTAGACTCTTCCCAACAACTTTTTTGCTTTGAGTTTTGCTGTAGTTGAAAACTGAAAAACTTTCTCGTATGTCGAAAATCATGCTTGCGATGGGCATCTCGGCATTGAGACCCGTGAAAACGTCAAAAAAAGTATGATTTTTCTAATTTTTTGTGGAATGTTTTCCATCGCAAATCCTCTTTTACATAGCAGCAGTGCGCTTCAACTACGTGTGTGCAAAATTTCAGATCATTTCATTGAGCCATGTCCCAGTGGTGACAGAATTTGTTTCAGCGAACGAGTTGCTTGACCGAGCAAGGTAGGGATCACCTTGGTGGTGAGCAGTAGTAAGGTACGGCCTACCTATTTTTTCTCTCCGTGTATCATAACCAATGCAATTCTCAACTTCCTATACACGTCCTCAATGGCTCACTGTTTCAGAAAGTTCGCTCGAATTGTAAGTTATTCTAGCTCTGAAAATTTAAGGGCTACAGACAAACGTACTTTTGACATTTTCCAGATGATTGAGAGCAATCAGTATATGGATCAAATGACTCAGTGATTTTTCTCACGTAACATATTTTTGATCATGATCATCGTTTTATTGGTATTTTTCTTGTTGTTACAACATTTTACAAAACTGGATAAATGCAGTAAATATCCTTTTCGAGAACTGCATTTGAGTATACATTTCAATACTTCAAACTGTTGCAAAATAGACATACTCACACACCAACAAAACACCCATACTTGACATAGATGATGACGTTGCGGTGATTCGCTTAGGCCATGGCTCAAGAGTAATATACTCCGCTGAGAGCGACCGAAGCAAAATATCCAATACGAAATCATAAACACATCTCACACAACATAATAGCACTTTGAAACCCTATCCAAAAGTTCACAACACGTACCGGAAAGTCCAGATTGCAACATTTTGAGTTCTAGTCAAATTGAATATAGTTGTTCTAAATAATCATTGAAGATAATTGGAAGCAAATCGACTGTATTGACGATACGACTGAACGAATGTAAAATCATTCACTTCATCATGAAACTTGGAATCATTCAAGGCGAAGGTTTTGAGGGTTGGGCTGCATCTGGTGCGCGGTTGCATGATGATCTCGACGAAAGAGGTCGAGAGAAAGTCCAATCTTCATATCCTCATTAGCTGACTTGACAGATCCCTATCCAAATTTCCACCTATTAAAACCAATGCAAATATCAACTTTCTATACACGCCCTCAATGGCTCACTGTTTTAGAGATTATCAATTCTAGAATATATCATCAACTGCGCTCCTCGTAATTTTCAACTTTATTCCTAATCCAAAAAAAAACATCGACAGCATCAAATGCATCCCAAATGAATTATATTATCATACTTAAGACCTCAAACAAAACGTAAAATCATTCAAGTACTTCATACGCCATGCATTCTACAGAAAACTTCTCATTGTCTAATAAACGTGTTTGAGAGGTAAAGCAAACCATAAGAATAGCACTTTCGGAATGCTCGGATGATTATGAATTCATTCTCTCACATGTCCATAAGTCACCATTGCTCTTCTAATTACAGTGTGATGTCGGAGCCATGTCTCTATCCTGTATTTTTTCATTTTCTTTCCTCGTACAATCACGTTCTTTGCATGTCCACACGATACTTTTTCTTGACTCTCGAGTCACCTGAAATTACGACATAAGATTTTTATACGACGACTTGTATACGCTTCCTCTCTTCCCCGGACCTATAAACCTACATATACCACTATACCACACCGAAAAGTCATTCTTGATACTGTGAAGCAACCAACAGAAAATAGATAGAGATACGTTTTCAAGCTATACTAAAAGTATGCGATGACGCGATGGCATTAGAGATAAGAGAGTGCGCCTCTAGTTGGCAAGCGTGGAATGTATTGGAGTGTTTCAGTCCGTAAGTTTAGGTAATCTAGCGGGCATAGACCCAAATAAGCAGCCAATCAAAAGGCGTCACATACTTTCTATATCTGGGACGCAGAGTATTCCCTCTTCGTCACCCAAAATCAGTATAGCCATGGAAACTCTGTACGTCTTTCCAGGCAGCAGTCTTCCACACATCATCAAGCCGTTCAGTTGTGCTTGCCCTTGTGGGCGAGTCTCATATTTTTTTTCTCCAACTAAATTTCAATCTTTGTGTTACGTCTGAAATTATCACTTTTTGTAGAGTTTGAAGTGCATGAATGAATATATCCAATTTCTAGTGATCCGTAGAGTATTCTCATCTCATTTATATAAAAATCCACAAGCTATCAAGGTACGAGTATTTTTCCTCTTATTGATTGAAATTCATTGAAACAAGTGACAGCTCACCACTCAGTAGTCTCTCTGTTACGGATAAATCCGAGACGAGGTGCCCACAACTATGAGCAGTCATAGATGCTTGTTAAGAGGGTGCATTTCGCACTTCACTTGGGCGAATGCATGCCTTTTTCACTAAGCAATCTGTAAAATTTCGTGGAGTGATTTTCAAATTTTCAAACGAAAAATCACTCTCCTGCTAGACTGAAGCCCGAGCTTCTTGTGGGAACACGAGGCTCAAAAATCAGTCAATATCACCGGATTTGCAATATCCCACGTGACAACAGTCTTATGAGCTCATGAAAATGCATTCACTCATTATAACCAAATCAACACACACAAATCTCTTTTATATCTACCATATAGAGCCGGTATCGCATGAAGTTAGACGTCATCACGGCGCAGTAAGGGTGTATTGGGCTGCCTCTGCGTCGAAATTTGGATGATTTTATACACACACACACACATCATTTCCACCATATAGAGCTGGTACCGCATGAAGTTAGACGTCTTTGCGACGCAGTACGGGTGTATTGGGCTGCCTCTACGTGGGAATTGAAGTGGATACACACACACGCGCACATACACATCCGCCTCCCTTCATACTCAACTCACATAAAACTATCTATAACATGACACACAGAACACACACACACATATACACACATACACGGTATACTTGATATTTTATGCCGTCAAGTCGGTAGCCCTGATTGTGATTTTATGTAGGCAACACTGACAGGAGTCATCCGGACGGACAGATTTTTGATTGGCGATCAATTATCTCAACTAGCGATACTGCCTTGGTCGCTAACGCTCGCTTGGCTTCACTTTATTTGGTAAAATCAATAGTTTTGCGACATAAAATTGATTTCTATTATGTTCTGCAACTATTAAAACTATCAGTTGATAAAAAATTTTTGAATATGATAATAATGAAAGTTCCGAGTTTTCTTTAAGAATTTTTCGATATTATGAAGATACTCTTTTAAGTAGTTTTTTGACTAAAATTTCTAGTTGTTCTTCAGTTAAGGTGGCTGCAGTACTTTTTAATAAAACGTTTGTTTTAAGCGCAAATGGGCATGAACTATACTTAATTTTAACATCAGGAATATTAAACCATTTGCGAATATATGGAGTCAACCACTAAAATCGTGAGCAAATTGACTTCAAAAATTGTTTTTGACTCACACGTAACCTTATGGGTCAGATGCGTTAAGATGAGCTCACGCGGTAACTATTTGTATGATTTTTGTTTTGACTAAGGAAACGGATCCTTAGCCATTTCCTAAAAATTGATACCAGGAAAATCATGGGTGAATCATTATAATTTCTAAAAAATGAAAGTGAAAGTAAAAAAGTAGCGTTGCAGCCAATGCTTGCGATGTGAGTAAGTATAGAGGAGAGTGGGGCAAAATTAGACGGATTTTGCAGTGGGGCTATCTGACGATACTTGGGACTAGGCGCGCTATGGGACTTTGAAGTTCAACTATTGAATAGATTGTAAAAAAATTTTCAGACCCCTAGGTCTCAGCGTTCATACTTTTTCTTGAAGTTGAAAAAGAAAAAATCTGTCCAAATTCATCCCGAACTGGGGGGCTCTTTTGACAAGTTTTGGGGGCAAATTTGGACAGCCTTCCAAAATTGAGGTATACGGCATTATTCCCTACCTATTGAAATTGCATTTGCCCATCAAAACACGTGGTAATAACTCAAAATCAATAGAGAAACCCCCTGAGACTTTTACATCCTCCCATAGCCCGAGCAAGCGAGCCGTTTTTGTGTTATTCTTCAGCATTATTGAGATAGGCGCTTCACTGGTGTAATATCGTCTTCAGCAATCAGTAATCGACTCGTACCTTCTAAGAGTCGACTTTTCTTTCTTTTTTTTCATACTGGAGGTATTCATACTCGCCCCTTCGTCAACGATCCCCTTGATAGTGTGGAACATTCAAGGCAATGTCACACAATGCGAGAGTGAAAATGCGAAAATCGAGGGCTATGTTGGAACACGTTGAAAGCGACTTCTGACTCCTGAGACGGCCATGGGACATCGTAACTTCATTTCCTCACCCATTTTCAATAAACTAACTCATCTCCAACCTCCCACGCTTGGAAAGATTCGCACAGATGCACACGCGCCTCGATACGCGCAATTATCCTCGATAAACATGGACAGGCAATCGGTCGACCGATTTTAGATGGGATTTAGCAATGTCCAATTTCGCCCCCACCAATTCGTCCAAAAATGCCCTTAGGTATTTTTTTCGCAGAATTGTGATCATTTGGGCTCAAGTGTACCGATTTTGGCCAACGACGGCTCAAAATCTTCGTTATGTAGTATAGTTTTTGACCCCTAAACGGCGATTGAGCTCGTCCACTGAAGTTATTGATCAATGTCAATTCAATCGATTCAATTCAATTTCAATCAATTATCTGAACAAAATATTATGAGAAGAAATTTTTGTGGGAAAAAAAGGAAAAGAATGATGAGATAACTCAAAGATAACCAAAAGATAGAAAGATGACCCAAAGATAACGTTTAGATAAGAAGATAATCTAAAGATACTTTCAAGATAGTCTTAGATGATAAAATAGTTGGAGATATACAGTGAGTATTCAGATACACGCGTCAACATTCATCATAAAAGTCACTAGAGGGAGCTAAAGGTATACAAAGTTGAAGCGTGGAGAAAGGTCAGTCTGTTCCGACCCATCGAAGGGTGAAGTCGATGCCGCTCCTGGTGATCAAGAAGTACTCCGAAAGCCAACCTCCAGGAGCTATGAGGTCAATTGAGTTATCACGAAGGAGTTGAACGTAAGTAATTACTTATAAAACATTTAAATATATAAATATTTAGACATATAATTTTAATATATAGAGGGAGTTAAAAATATATATACAATGTTAAAGCATGGAGAAAGGTCAGTCTGTTTCAACCCATTGAAGGGTGAAGTCGATGCCGCTCCTGGTGATCAAGAAGTACTCCAAGAGCCAACCCCCACACTGAAAAACTTGTGGTACTGAATTGCACCACGAAATCGCATCGGCGCGCGCAGCACGCTGTGGTGCCGGCGTGCAGCACTGTGGTGCACAATAAGGCATACAGGCACCGTGCCTACCCTAATGAGAAATTTGAATGCGCTCAGATATTTCGATTCTTGCTAAGGTAACACAGTGTCCACGAAACCGACTAATTGTAAGTTGGATTTGCAGTTATGACTGTACAGTTGACATCAACAGATACTTCCCAATTGTGCAGGGAATCCTTTCCTGCGATCATCCAAATATAACCTCACTTCATGTAGTGAAGACATCAGGGGGTCGCTCGCAGGAAAGGATCCCCTGCAGATTTGTAAAATAAGGTAAACATGCCTAATTTTCCCCCATCCCTCAATTCTTGGTCTTCGTCCCAACTTCAAAATGCTTCTTGCTGAATTGCAAAATTCGATTTCTAGCCAATCCTACGCTCATATTACTTAGAAAAGCACGGCATGAATAACCTTCAAAAATCGGTGTTGGTTTCTGGCAAAATAGGTATCATTTTGGTCGTGCGACCAAATTTTTTTTCTCAGTGTAGATTGATGTATTTTAATGGGGTATAGAACGAGTTTGGGAAAAGACCATGGGGAAAACTAGGAACACGGCACTTATCTTAGTGATTAGGTCGTAGGCTTGGCTAGAAATCGAATTTTGCAACTCAGCAAGGAGCATTGTGAAGTTGGGACGAAGACCAAGAATTGAGGGATGGGGGAAAATTAGGCATATTTACCTTATTTTACAAATGTGCAGGGGATCCTTCCCTGCGAGCGACTTCCTGATGTCTTCACTACATGAAGTGAGATTATATTTGGATGATCGCAGGAAAGGATCCCTGCACACTTGGGGAGTATCTGTTGATGTCAACTGTACAGTCATAACTGCAAATCCAACTTACAATTAGTCGGTTTCGTGGACACTGTGTTACCTTAGCAAGAATCGAAATATCTGAGCGCATTCAAATTTCTCATTAGGGTAGGCACGGTGCCTGTATGCCTTATTGTGCACCACAGTGCTGCACGCCGGCACCACAGTGTTGCTGCGAAAATCCAGCACACCTGTCTATGGAAATTCGGTAGAGGAGGGGCTGCTGTGCCGGCCTCCAGCAGCACGTTGGTGCAGTATTGCAGCACACTGTGGAGCGCCGCTGCACCACAGCGTGCTGCGCGCACCGATGCGATTTCGTGGTGCAATTCAGTACCACAAGTTTTTCAGTGCAGGAGCTATGAGGTCAATCGAGATATCACGAAGGAATTAAACGTAAGTAATTATTTATAAAACATTTCAAAAACAGATATTCAAACAAATAATTCAAATAGTATATACCATTTATCCATCCCTATCTATCTATATTGATTTATTTATTATATTTCTGAATAACAATGTAACTTTCATTTGGATTGATTTCAGCATATACCATAATGTACATCCTGCATCCTGCCAACTGTAATGAGAGGATGGAAAAGAAGAATGCAACCTCTAAAACTATCAAGAAACATATTGGGAAGCAGTTCTGGTAAGTTATCTTTAGAATTTTTTAAATATTTAATGAACATGAGTATACTTGATTTTGTTAGAACATTAACAAAATCGCATTAATTGTTCTAATAAATGCTTTACCACTCACCCCCCCTCTTCCATAATTTCATCAGATAAATTTACACATAAATACACACACGCATTCACACACGCAATCCCTCACATGTATATATATATATATATACACATTTTCACACAAATTCCAATTATTTTATGGTAGAGGAATAATCTGCAATATTACATTTTCCATTCCACAGCGCCATTAAGGACGAATGAAAATGTATCCCGTTATAGTCCATGGGATAACTAACTCGGCGAGAAATCAAGAAGCAAAATTGGGATGCCGTCATTGTGGATTAAAGGACGGATTCCAGGTGATTTGAAATAATTTAAAAACATTCAATTTAGGTAATAACATATTTATTTTTATACTATTTCTATGAAATTATGAAATTTACTATAAATTGTAAAATAAGAATATGTATACTGGATGACTTAATAAAATCCAACAGAGACGGGACATTTGCCCGTCTCTCCCCTCTCGTCTCCTTTCGTTTCATAGGTTTAATTAGAATAAGTTTCACAAAATTTACAATGACTTAACAACAACGATATAATTATTTTCAAATTGTGGTTCGACATAATTCAAATTGATTCCATTCCAATTCCGACGATTTTAATTAATTGCAAAATCATAAATAATTTGAAATTACGACCACGACGATAGGACAGAAATTTCAAGAATGAGTAAATTTAACTTTAGAATTTTTGCCAATGAAAAAACGACGTGACTCCAACATACGAAGAATCCAATACGTGACTATCGCCTGCGGTAGGGTGCCTCACGAAAGTGCTGAGGTAATGTCAAGGATTCGGTGTTCTTATTAGCTGACTGACGGATCCCATCAAAGAATTTCCGCCCAATTGAATCCCTACATATCTGAGTAATTCTACACAGAACCCTTGAAGGTCCCCTGTTAGTAAATGACTCATCCATAGATTTGTACATTCTCTTGGAATCGTGAAATTCTGGGCTACGAACGCACATACTCTGACTGCATTATCCATCGAGCAATAATTGAACACAATAGAAAAAAAATTCTCCTGATAATAACTCTTAGAAGATTTTGCAATCAATTAAAATCGTCATTAGAGATCAAAGTTTCCCTGTTTTCTTCAATACACTCATCAAAATGGAATAAGAGTAATGATAAACTTTTCAGTAACTATTGTTGCAAAATTGATTTTACACTAAAGAACACTAACAGTATTCATACAACACCATTGATGATTCAAAACAAACAAAAAATCACATCAATCATAATTAAAACACTTCAATTCACACTGATGAGAACGTTGCGGTGACTCGCCTAGGCCATGGCTCAAGAGTGATTAACTCCGCGGAGAGCGACCGAAGCGAAAAATCCAATACAAATTCATCAACACCACACTCATCACATATATAGGCTTTATGCAATCAACTGATCACACATAGCACTATTGAAACACTCACTTTACATTGATGAGAACGTGGCGGTGACTCGCCTAGGCCATGGCTCAAGAGTGATTAACTCCGCTGAGAGCGACCGAAGCGAAAAATCCAATACAAACTCTTCAACACCACACTCATCACATAAATGGGCTTTGATGCAATCAACTAATCACATATAGCACTATTGAAACACTCACTTCACACTGATGATAACGTTGCGGTATCTCGCCTAGGCCATGGCTCAAGAGTTATTAACTCCGCTGAGAGCGACCGAAGCGAAAAATCCAATACTGATTCATCAACACTTTACACACAACATGATAAGACACTCAAATCAATATAACAAACAATCTAACAATTTCTATATTGCAACAATAGAAGTTTCATTCAAATGCGATAATAAAATCGTATCAAATGATTACCCAATCTTTCAATAGATATTCAATACATAGTTGGAAAGATATTCAATATTCAACTAATTCCATAGTAAAATCACTCGATTATTTCAGAAAAAATTATATATATCGAACCATCTAATGAATTCCAAACGAGACGAACATTTGTCCATCTCATCCCTTCCATATCCTTTCATTTCATAGGTTTTATTAAGATAAGTTCTACAGAATTTCAATATGATTTAAAAACGTTGATAAGATACTTTTCATTGCGGTCCAATCAAATTCAAATCAATTCTGTTTCATCTCCGACGATTTCAATCAATTGCAAAATCATAAATAATTTCAAATCACGACCACGACGATAGGACAGAAATTTCAAGAATGAGTAAATTTAACTTTAGAATTTTTGCCAATAAAAAAACGACGTGACTCCAACATACGAAGAATCCAATACTTGACTATCGCATGCGGTAGGGTGCCTCACAAAAGTGCTGAGGTAATGTCAAGGATTCGGTGTTCTTATTAGCTGACTGACGGATCCCATCAAAGATTTTCCGCCCAATTGAATCCCTACATATCTGAGTCATTCTTCACAGAACCCTTGAAGGTCCCCTGTTAGTGAATGACTCATCCATAGATTTGTACATTCTCTTGGAATCGTGAAATTCTGGGCTACGAACGCACATACTCTGACTGCATTATCCATCGAGCAATAATTGAACAAAATAGAAAAAAGATTCTCCTGATAATAACTTTTAGAAGATTTTGCAATCAATTAAAATCGTCATTAGAGATCAAAGTTTTCCTTTCTTTCAATACACTCATTAAAATGGAATAACAAATGATAATAAACTTTTTAGTAACTATTGTTGCCAAATGGAATTTATACTGAAGAACACCAACAGTCCTTCATACAACACCATTGGTGATTTAGAACACACAAGAAAACACATCATCACAATTAAGACACTTCAATCTAGATTGATGAGAACGTTGCGGTGACTCGCCTAGGCCATGGCTGAAGAGTGTTCAACTCCGCTGAGAGGGACCGAAGCGAAGAATCCAATACAAACTCATCAACACTACACTCATCACATATATAGGCCTCCATACAATCAACTGATCACACAAAGCACTATTGAAACACTAACTTTACACTGATGATAACGTTGCGGTAACTCGCCTAGGCCATGGCTCAAGAGATATATTAACTCCGCTGAGAGCGACCGAAGCGAAAAATCCAAAACTAATTCATCAACACTCCACACACAACATGATAAGACACTCAAATCAATATAACAAACAATCTAACAATTTCCGTATTGCAACAATAGAAATTCATTCATTCAAATTCATTGATAAAATCTTTCTAAATAATCATCAAATCTTCTAAGGAGTACCCAATGCATAGTTGAAAAAATATTCAATAATCAACTTTTTTCAAGGTAAATCACTCAGGTGTTTCAGAAAGTTCATGTAAATTAAATAACGATTGAGTAATACCATCTCTAAAAAGTTACACAGTACATGAAAAATCAATTACTCCAATTTAATACACCAAAAAAATGAAAATGTATAAAAAAATCACTCGGAAAAGTAAAAACAACCGAAAAAAAGTAGGAATAATCAAAAAACGACTCAATAACTTAAGAATAATCATAGGATAATCAAAAGATAAAAAGATGATCAAAAGATAACAATAAGATAAAAAGATAACTTTAAGATGATTATAGATGATCTTAGATGATCTCAGATGATCTTAGATGATCTTAGATAATCTTAGATGATCTCAGATGATCTTAGACGATCTTAGATAATAAGTACTTAGACACTCGCGACACATAAGGTCTATTGTCGCTCTCACAATACCAACTCATATTTTTTCCCGTCAAGTTGGCAACCCTGCTTACGATTTTACGTTGGCAGCCCTGCTCGGGGGGATCCGGACGGACGGGATTTTGCCCACGGCTTGATTATTGTAATTTCCGTTGATTATGGGGTTAGATGACTGGGTCGCTCAGAATTTAGTGAGACCAACAGTTCCCCAAATTTCAATCTTACGCGGCCGGCTCATATTCGCTTCAAAAATATTCCCGATGATTTTCTCATCTTTCGTGACGATTTATTTCTCCAACAATATAGATAATATATCATCTATATTGCTGTCATATATGATGAATTCTACGCCAAAGCGACCTACAGAAAGGGGTCATCTCTCAGATTCTTTTTTAAACTTTTTCATTCGATTCTAGGGCCTAAAATAGGAACTTCGGACCACCTATGGGGTCCAAAAGAATTCCTCCTCTCCATTGCACGCACATCCGTAAACGAACCGAAGATTCATCGTGTAAAAATCGATGCTCTTTTATTCTTGAAAATGGGAATATTCCGAGTTTTTGAATAGCTACCGATTCGCGGGTTGCGGGATCTGGAAGGGCATCAAAAAGCCTGTCGGAAACGTTGTCGGAAATCCCTTTTCTGTGATTTGGGGGCCTCCTGAAGGCAAAAGAGTGATTTTCACTAAGATGTTAATTTCTCGAAAAGCTTTTCTTTTATTTTTTTTTAAATCATATATTTGACGTAAAATTTTGCGTTCTTTCGAAAAAATGGCTTTCAGAGAAGTTTGGAGCGATCCAAGTGACTCATGAGCCATCTTTTGAAAATTCGATTACTTCGGTTCGAAAAGGCAATTTTCGGCGCATGCGCACTAACGTAGACTTTCGGCGCCACTTTCAATGGGAAGCTGACAAAATTATAATAATTAAGGAGCCAGGCAAAATTTGTCCGTCCACATGCCGCACATCGGGTCGCCTTTTCGGAAGGGGTGAAGTGTAATGGGTGGGTGGATGGTTGGGTAGGGTGGTGGGTGGGTGAGTCGATGGATGGATGGATGGATGGATTGCAATGAGGTATGAGGCACAAATTATGGAGGATGAAGTATAAACACCTGTGAAGAACGAGTTATGAGTTATGAGGAAATGAGTTATGAGAAACTCGAGACATGAGGAACTCGAGCCATGAGGAACTCGAGTCATGAGGAACTCGGGTTATAAGGAACTCAGTTATGAGGAACTCGAGTTATGGGGAACTCGAGTCGTGAGGAACTCGAGTCATGAGGAACTTGAGTTATGAGGAACTCGGGTCATGAGGAACTCGAGTTGTGAGGAACTCGAGTTGTGAGGAACGAGTTCTGCGGAGTCTGTGATGAGGAATGAATTATCAGAAATAAGGCATAGTCATGGGAATAGAAATGCTGGAATTAGGTCTAATTACGTGTACCTAGGCCTCATCCGGTGTAGTTTGCCCTAGTTTGGTCTAGTTGGATTTTATTCGGTGATTGGGTGGCCGTATGGGTCATGGGAAGGTTTGTGAAATCCGTGGGTGATGGGTCGATGAGTAGGTCTGTGATCGGGTGGTCGTATGGGTCATGGATAAGTGGAACAGTGGCCGTGTGGGATACGTGTTGGTGAATTGGTGGGAATGTGTTATGAGGAATTGAGTCGTGAGGAATTGAGTTATGAGGAGTTACAGCAGATTGTTCGATTCTGAGTTACGTGAAAGATTGTTCGATTCATTCACTGGTTACGTCGTGTGTTATTTCGGATACTCTGTTAGGCATTCCAATGTAATTGCATCATCGAATTTTTCTTCCAATAATTAAGCGCCAGTCTAAATTTTGTTCGTCCGGATCCCTCGTATCTGGTTGCCTATGTGGAAGGACTGAAATATCATGGGTGGGTGGATGAGTGGGTAGATGGGTGGGTGGGTCCGTGGTCGGGTGGCCGTATGGGTCATGGGTAGGTTGGTGAGTGATGGGTTATGGATTATGGCAATGGTACAGAGAAGTAGCGTGGAGGCACAAAAATAACGTAAATTTTTTGCGAAACTTATATCGATTTGAGCTAACCAGGGGTGCACTAGATGTAGGTCTCTGGTTTTGGTGAACAGTCTCATCCCAGCCCCAAAGACGATATCTGAAGGTGTACAGTTGGATGCTCAAGGGCTTTAGAGTTACAGACTTTGGTATTGCTCACAAGGGCTCATGCTAAGTAAACATAGTGGAAATAGGTCATTCATTGATGACATGTTTCGAGCTCTACAATATAAGTATTCTCAAAGTCAAATATCTCTCAATGCCAGATTCTATTGGCTTCTGATGGTTCGTGCGTTCTTTATTGATTGATATTACATGCGATGTGTGCGCATTCATTGCTTTTGTAAAGTGTAGCTGTTTTATACAGGGGACTGACTGATTTCTGGCAACGCTGGTGATGGAATGAGACGAAAGAATAGGATGTTGGCATACTTGAAATTCTCATTTGGTGACTTCAAGAAGTAAGCACCCAGTTATTGCTTGCAACGCTTTGCAACAATTTCGTTAGGTTTACTATCAGAATATTTTACTTTAATGAATGTCAAAGAGAGATTACTGCATAAAATCACCAAACCACAACACTTATATTTTAGAACAAAATTAAGTCAAAACTTGCAAAGTTATACTAGGCAGTCTAGATTTAATTTGTTCAGTCCGGTATAACAAGTGGTTGTATAAGGGTGATGGGTAGGAGGTGCATGAATGAATGAATGGGTGGATTAATGAGTGGATGGATGGTTGAAGATTACAATGGGGACGGGGATGGGGGTGGGAAGTACCGGGCTGAAATGGTATAGTCCGGTTTGGTTTGGTCCAGATTGGCGTTATTGAGTCAAATTCGGTCTAACCTATTCTCATGCGGTCTATTCCTTTCTGATTAGGTTAGGTTTAGTCTAATTCGGTCGACTTCGGTCTAAGTGAGTCTAGCTCGGTCTAGCTCGGTCTGGTTCGGGGTAATTAGGTCTCGTTTGGTCTAGTTCTGTTAAATTAGGTCTACTTCAAATTAAAGAAGTATATTTGATCGGTCTTTGCGAGTTAAAGTCAGCTGGTACTGCTGAAATTTTCGGCATCAATCGAGAATGGATTTTTCTCCACTCTCGATCAATTTCAGATAAACCAGCTGACTTTAACTCGCAAAGACCGATCAAATATACTTCCATAGTTTGAAATTCCCGTGAGTGATAAATACGATATCCAATCATATCGATCGAGTGTCATACTTAATTTTATATATATATATATATATATCCGGCAGAAGGCCGAAGACCTGCCAAAAGTAAAGATGGTGAGAAATCAAATAGAAATAGCGGGTTAAAATCACTTTTCTCGCAAGCGCTTAACGAAGATGAACTTTCGAATATAAAGACGTTCTAACCATCGAACATTCGGCCACTTGAGCCGCGTGTCAGTGGTAAACTCTGATTGCTCTTCTACCACTTTGAAAAGCTCGAGCAATGAGAGAAGGTCTAATTCGGTCTATTTCAGTCTAGTATTGTCAAATACGGTGTAGTTCCGTCCAATTCGGTCTACTTTTATCTAGGTCGGTCTAATTTGGTCCTTTTCGATCTAGCTCGGTGTAGTTGGGTCTAGATCGGGCCAATTCGATCTATATCTGTTCAGTTCGGTCTAATTAAGTCTAGCTCGGCCTAGTTTGGGGTGATTGAGCCTCGTTTGGCCTACTCCGGTCTAATTCGGTCTAGTTCAGTCTAGTATGGTCTGATACGATCTAGTTCGGTCCAATTAGGTCTAGTACAATCTAGGTCGGTCTAATTCGGTTTGGTTTGGTCCAATCAGGTTGGTCTAGTTCGGTCAAGTTTGGCCTAATTTGTTCTAGTTTGTAGTTGCTCTTATATGCACCAAGTTCGGAGATCAACGGTCAACTTATGCACACTGCACAATGAATTGAATTGACATCGCTTTGATTAACCCTTTACATTCACGCCATGTAACGGAAGTTTTTCAGCCTAATCGATTCATCAAAGATGTACCAGCTCAGCTAATTGAAAAGAAACTCTGCAATTCCGCAATATCCATTGTTGCTTACTTGAAGTTATATCTCCACAATTAGCCAGTATAATTTGATATAAGGTAGGTGTACCCAACTTGCCTCTGTACCCAACTTACCCCCATATGCCGATCTCGGGGATGGGCACTCCTTGGCCTCCCGGCAATTTTTTTCACGTTTGTTATGTTAAAATATGAGAAAGTAAGTAGTTTGCATCGACCCCGGATCATCCCTGCGTTCTTCAAAAGATATAAAGTGATTTTTTCATTTTTCGTGATTGCTTAGCTAAGAAAGCACCGAGGGAATTGCGTTCAGTAAAATCGGCGCCAAATTTTTTGAATTCAACCAATCTTAACGTATCTTAGCGCATTCGATTCCTTGTTTCAAGGCCTTCAGAATCCATTTTTCAAAATTGCGAAATTTGAATATGGAGTTGTTTTACGTGCAAAACACGGAGATAATTTGTAAACAAGGATGCCAACATCGGAGTGTACCTAACATGCCCCCATATGTTTATTTCGAAAGGGCGTGCAGAATGACTTATTTCACCACTCAGAACGTGTTTATCACGTCAAAATAGGTCAGAAATAGTGTTTCGAACCACCGAATAGCTCCAAATGTGCGTGCACGGCGATAAAAACACTTCATTGCCGATTTCCATCATTTATTTCGGGAGATTTGAAACAGTTCGGCTCCAATTGATCCAAATTGGACGTAGTTTAGTGCATTTTGAAGGTCTTTGAACAAGCTTTGAAATGAGCTGAAGCACGTTGGAAATCGTTGGAGTAAACCAAAGTTATTAAGAAAAAGGCTTAATGGGGGCAAGTTGGGTACACACTTTTGTAAACTCTCAAAAATCACCTTTTGGGAGAACTAAAATAGTTTGGTTCCAGTTGGTTCGAATTGATTGTACCTTAACTTATTTTAAAGGTCTTAAGACAAGCTTTAAAATGAGCTAAGGTACGTTGGAAAATATGGAGATGGGCCAAAGTTATTAAGAAAATGGCTTAATGGGGGCAAGTTGGGTACACTGACCTTAATACCAATTTTGCGAACTATTTTAAAACTTTCTTCAGACACCTTGAATTGATCAGCAATCATTATTTTACAACTATTCTTATTGAACTATAGAAGCATTTCTGGTGCCTATGACTTATCAAGAACATTTACAAGCCGAACGAGCGGTAGCGAGTAAGGCAAAAACGCTAGTTTCCTATGAAATGACTACTCGCAAAGTTGAAATGGGATCTGCAACGATCAATTATATCGAATCGAAATCACATGAAAATTCAGCCCATTAACGTCTTCGTGGCGCCTGCTGAGATGATACATTTACGACATCTTCTCAACAGACCAAAGATTAATCATGTAAAAACTGATGCTCTTTTATTCACAAAAATGGGAATATTTCGAGTTTGTGGATAGCTATCGATCCTCGGGTTGCGGCATCTGAAGGGCATAAAAAACCTATCGAAAACGTTGTCGAAAATTCCTTCTCTGTGATTTGGGGGCCTCCTGAAGGCAAAAGAGTGTTTTCCACTAAAATGTTAATCTCTCAAAAAGCCATTTTTTTATCTCTTGAAAATCATATATTTGACGTAAAATTTTGCATTCTTTCGAAATAATGGGTTTCAGAGAAGTTTGTCTTACCCGTTACACACAGTCTGATATCACTTCTTACCGTTGAAGGCAATATGCCAATGATGCCATTATTGCATTCTCCACATTTAGTAATGCAAGAGATAGATAGTCGTGAAGGGGATTGAATGATACTAAGGTGTAAACAAATTTGCGATTGGAACTGATTGAAGGCGATTCAGGGCGATTAGGCCGAACTTTGTTCTTGTCAATCGGATATCATTGGTCATATCCAATCATTTGGATTGATTTCTATTGCATGAAGGTTAATGTCACTTTCAACATTTGAGAACGATTGGCCGATAGTGGCATCATCCTGTTTGAGATATTTTGTGGATCAAGTGTTGAAAAAGCACTTTGGATGGTTTGATAATCAAGGAAAGCCGATTGGTACGTCTTCCACTCGTTCGGAATACCGTTGGACGCAATCACATCAACTCACATCGCACACAGCCCAATGCCATTCTCTCCCTTTGGGAGCGATTGGCCAATATAGCGCCATCATTCAGTTCGCGACTTTTGGCAATGCATGAAATGGATAGTCACGCAGACGATTGAATAATATTGAAGAGCGAGCAACTTGGGGATTGAAACCAATCAATGTCGATTGAAAGGAACTTGTTTCATGTCAATTGAATATGATTGCTCGTATTAATTCATTTGGATGGATCGGCATCACATGAACTTCAATGTCACTTTTGACCATTGGAAGCGATTGGCGTAAAAATCATTCCCTCCGCGACAGTTCGTATTGCAAGAGATGAATAGCAGTATAGGCAATTGAATCATATCACGGAGTGAGCGGGTTAGCGATTAAAACCGATTGAAGTCGATTAAACCGAACATGGTTCATGTCAGTTGAATATGATTGGTCTCGTGAACTTTTTTGGGTTGTTTGCACCATTGGGAGCGATTGACTAACAGTGAGATCATTCTGTTCATGACATTCCGTGATGCAAGCGATGAATAGTCTCCATGGGCCATCAACGTCGATCCGTCCCGATTCAGTTAACTGTATCAGAGCCCATTGAATCACATTTAACTAGCCCACGTTGATCTTATGCGTGTTATTGCCCAACTTTGACATGAGCAGAATGGTCGAGTGGTCAACGTCACTGTCCCGTAATCCGGAGGTTGCAGGTTCAAACCCCGGCGAAGGTAAAAATTAATCATCGATTCTTTCATGAACCGATACTAATTGGATAATCACATTTTTTTCAGAATGAATACCACCATAGATATCTAGTGATTATGATGCATCTTGGAAGATTGATAAGGTATATGAACGAATAATGATCAATAGGAGATATAACATGAATATGATCACTCGTAAGCATACTAACCGGATTAAAAATCAAAAACAAAGGATGAAATAGTACATGACGGAACGACTTTGATTCTTCACGCATTGTCGGAAATTTTCATATACGAGGGTAACAACTCCACGCACTGTTGAGATTTCTTTACGCACGATCGTCAGCGAGAAACCGGTTGAAAAGGATTGAATCCAATTGACTGAACTTCTTTCTTGCCATTGAAATACACTGATTTCCCATCCTAACGATCGATTGAAACCAATTGAGAACCGTAGCGCAATTGTACTTGTGGCCACTCAAGGCAATTGGAGGAGTATTCAACAACTCCTGATTCCCGCTTGAGGCCGATTGATTCATATACCTATATATAGAGTCAATTGGCGAAATTAGATCCAACTGACTGTATTCCATACGCGCTTTTCAGGTCTATTGAAATCTCTCTCCCAACTCATTTGTTCACTGATCTCCTATCAAATCCGATTGAGTGACATTCGATTCCATTGAACGCACTTCAACCTGGTCCAAAGAGATTGGCGTCTTTCTCTCCCGAAAGATTGAAACCATTTGAAAACTATTGGAAGATTCTTTGTCAATAGTGGAGTGGTCGATTGGCCCCTGTTGGGAGGTATTAAATGGCATTCACCGACTCCTGGATTTCTCTTGGATCCGATTTATTCATATAGCTCCATTTAGAATCGATTGGGCGAAATTAGATCCAATTGACTTAACTTTCAACATACTCCTCAGATACATATAAACTTCTCTCTAAATGCTTCGAAACTGATTGAGAATCACTCGATCCCTCAATCTCTCGAATGTGATGAATATCCAATAGCAGTTCCGTGATTAAAGCGCATTGAGAGATTATTCCTCAATCCCCAAAAGTCTACTCAAGCTCATTAATCAATAAAACAAGAGGAGTTGAGCATGAAATATCACGGAGAACCATTAATCTCGATTGAAATTGAACAATTAGAAGTACTTGGTTGGAGTAGGCCCTCGGCCTCCCATTACCATTGAGTCCCGTTCACGTTGGAAATTCATCAATGAACACCAAGATCAAAGTCGCATTTCAGATATCTAATTGAAATCCCATTCAGGAGTATTGACTATAGAGCAATTGTTTTCAATAGAATCTTCCTAGCAGGGCGACTCTTGAAGTGACAGTTCAGAATAATAGTTAGGAGTGTGACCCTCCCAAAAATGCTTGTGGCTCGAGGAAGTGGCTAAACTCGGTACTTCAATACGATCTTGGGCTTGAATGATAGGTGGCACATCCGATAACAATCAAAATTGATGAGAATTATTGTTCGAAAATTGGGGCGTGGCATGAATAAACAATAAAAATATACAATTCCCCACGTCTTTCCGATTTTTCCGTCATAAGTCGGAAAATGTCGAATATTTATGGAAATGTGTTCAAATAATTTGTGGATCCTTGCAAGATCTACAAAAATGATCTCTACACTCTTCGTGATCTAAATTGTTCGAACGAATTCACTGAGATTGCTCATAATGGGCTCAAACTATTTTTTGAAGATAATTCAGTAAATTTGGAGCAGAAAAGATCTCTAGGTATTTTTTCCTAAACTTGGTCGTTGTCGAGTGATGAGAATAGCCAATTCCGCGACTCTCAGCCCTAAATGAATTTATGAAAGCGCCGCATCGACGCACTATAGTCGTCACATTCCAACTCTCGCCAAATATCGCTTCAAAATTGGTTTCAAGCTATCTGGATGAGCCAAACGGCATTCCCTTCGTAATCGACAGGGCTAGTAGATGTGCTAATCTGATTTCGTCTCAAACAGAGGGGGTAGGGGTGGGGGGTGTTGAACGCGAAATGGGGTTTAAGATCAATATTTCGCCGGAATAAAACTCACGCTCGGCGAGTCAGTAGTTCTACTGCCGATCCGCAACCACTTGGAGTACCTTCTAGAGATAGATGGCAGTATTTTAAACTCAACCGCAAGTCTGAGAATCACCACAATCAGCTCTGAAATCGATTCTGAGCTGAGAAGAGGTGGTAAATGCTGCGAATTAGTCGATTATACTGGATTCTGAGTCAAAAATAATTCTACTGTCTCAACATTTTTCAAAACATTCCTTCATCGATTCTCAGAATTTTGAGTCTGGGCACAGCTCTGAAAATTGCTGTGGGGAATTTTGAAATCGGTTGAGATTTATTTTGTGGCGGGATTGTCTCTTCAGATCTGAAGGGACATTCGAGATGATCGATTTTAGCTCAGAATGCGATATGCTGCCAGATGAAGAAGACTTTGGGTGTATTTCTAGAGCATTGTACATAATTTTCAGCCTAGTCTCAAGTCTGGGAATTGCCGCGGAGGGATTTGAAATCAATATTCGTCCAGAAAATGCTGTCTGGCCGCGCAGAATATTAAATGAATCGTAATTCCTAGGTGGAAAAAGAGTGTACTGCCAATCTGTGATAACTTGGAGTACTTTTCAAG
The DNA here is from genome assembly GCA_029851415.1 of Eretmocerus hayati. Classification (NCBI taxonomy): domain Eukaryota; kingdom Metazoa; phylum Arthropoda; class Insecta; order Hymenoptera; family Aphelinidae; genus Eretmocerus; species Eretmocerus hayati. The sequence continues at coordinate 51,377,856 of CM056744.1, forward strand.
AGTCGAAAGCAATATTTTGAGTTCATCCTCATGTATGGGAATTAACGCAATCAGCTCCGAGGTCAATTTTGAGCCGAGAAAAGGTGACGAGCCTTGATAATTGGTCGGGGATAGTGAATTCTGGCTCGAGTCTAATCCTACCGCCAATTCAGAACCCGTTTCAACACATTTTCCCATAAATTTTCAGGATTTCGAGCCGAAACACAGCTCTGAAAATTGCTGGGGGAGGATTTGAGATCTATTCTGATCTATTTTGTGGCAAAAATAACTGTTGAGATATAATAGTCATCCGAGAATAATCGATTTTACAACAGAATTCGATATGCTGCCAGGTCAGGAACATTTTCAGTGGGATCGTAGAACGATGAATAGAATTTTGAGCCGAATCTCAAGCCTAGGAATTGCCGTGGAAGAATTCCAGATCAATATTCGTCAATAAAAAGCTGCAGAACAGTGCAGATTATTCAAGGAACGGTGAGTTCTAGGTGACGAATGAATATACTGCCGATCTACAATGACTCGGGGTACATTCTAGGGATGCGAAACAATATTCTGAGCAAAAGCTCGGGACGGAGAGTCACCGCAATCGGCTCTGAGACCGATTCCAGACCGAGGAAAAGCGACGAGCGCTGCGTATTCGTCGAAAATAGTGGTTCCTAGATCGGAAACCTCTCTGCTGCTACCAGAAGAAGCTTCTTCGTGCATTTTACCATCACTCACCAGGATTTTGAGCCCAAGCACGGCTCTGAAAATTTCCGTGGACGCGTTTGAAATCGAATTCGATCTCTTCCGAGTCGGGAAAGTCTTATTAGTACAGGTTTCGATCAAGAATGACCGATTTTAGCTCGGATTTTGATATGCTGCCGAGTCAAACAAACTCTGAGTGAATTTCTCAAGTGCTGATCAGAATTGAGAGCCTAATCCAATGTCGAGAAATTACTGCCGAGAGATTTGAGAACAATATTCGTCCAGAAAAAGCTGCTCAGTAATGCAGATCAGCCAAGGGATGATGATTTTTCGGTGGAAAAAAATTATACTGCCGATTAAAAAAAACTTGCAGTACATGTTAGGCAATATCTCAAGCCCACCCCCGTGTCTGAGAATCACTGCAATCAGCTCTGGGTTGAGTCTGAGCAAAGAAAAAGCAATGAAAGGCGCGTATTAGTCGCGAATAATGTTTTATAAGTCGGAGACAGTCCTGCTGCCACCCCAAGGACCTATTTCATGCATTATACTACAGATCCTCTGGATTTTGAGCCCAAACATGACTCTGAGAACAGCCGTGGTTGAGTTTGACATCAATTCTGATCCGATTTCCCTGTCAGGAACGTCTCTCCAGCACCAATATGGATTAGAGATAACCGATTCTAGCTCGGGAATCGATATGCTGCCGCTTCGAAAACACTTGAATTAAATTTGTCGAGTATTTAGCTGAATTTTGACCTTAACCCATAGGCCAGGATTCGCCGCAAGAAAACTTGGGAATGATATTCGACCAGGAAAAGCTGTCGAGTAATGCAGATTATTCAACCCGCACAGCATGGAAATATTTCAAAGAACGATTCAGGGAAATATTCCATTGCAATCTCCCGGGAATCTTGCTGGGATATTGCAGGAGATATTTCAAAATGTTCCGTGGCAATATTTCAGAGAAAGCTTCCCGGAAGCTCCCGTAAACATTTCAAAGAATCTTACACTCAATCTTTCAGTAACCTTGCACTGAAATATTTCTGAAAGATTCACGAAAGCTTTTTGAAAGATTCCTTGAAACAATTCACTGAAATATTCCTGAAAGATTATCGAAAGCTTTCTGAAAGATGTAAGTGCGATATTTTGGGGAGAAGTTTGGGAAGAGTTACGAAAGCCTCTTGTGAGGTTTCACTGCTATGGGGAGAATCTCCTGGAAATGTTTCACCGTTATTGAGTATAATATTTCATCATGACGAGGCCCCAAAATTTCCTGGAGGGTTTGCTAGCTTCTACGGAGGGTTACATTTTCAGACCAGTTCCAAATAACATCGTGCTTGCAGCTCTTTTAAGCTGGGAAATCTTCAAAAATTCTATGATGGATTTTCAAAACTCACCGCGTTCTGATACTCTATATTGAGCACTTTGTGGCTGTGAGTTATCCTTCTAACTCACGATATGAAACGTACCACTTTGGATTGAGCTTGGAAAATCAATTTGATTCTGGTTTTCATTAAATCAATAGATTTCGGGAACATTTCAAGGAATTCTTCTATAAGTAACCTCCCTGCCACTCAATTGCACCTAATGAAATTGAAAATTTTCTGAATACCTTCTAAAAGGTTCCAAAAATATTTCTAGCAATTATTTCACCGGTAATCTTTCAGAGACGTTGCACTGAAATATTGTTGAGATCTTCACGAAAGCTTTCTGGAAGATTTCAATGCAATATTCTTAGGAAGAATTCCCGCGAAATTTTTGTACGATATTGAGATCAATGAAATATTTCATTGCAATTTCCCAGGAATCTTGCAGGGATATCGCAGGTGATATTTCAAAATGTTCCGTGTCAGTATTTCTGAGGAAGCTTTCCGGAAGCTCCCGTAAATATGTCAAAGAATCTTACACGCAATCTTTCGGAAACCTTGCACTGAAATTTTTCTGACAGATTCACGAAAGCTCTCTGGAAAATTTCTTGGAACAATTCACTGAAATATTTCTGGAAGATTTACAAGCCTCCACTGTGATATAGGCTCATTAAATTCCTAACTTATTCAAATCTCTTTCGAATTTAGGCTAATCACGAGTCTTCGCATATAAATAAAGCCACCATAATAATAGGTTTGTGGAAGCTCTCTGACTGATTCCGTACTTATTTCTTGGGAACATTCCACAGGTAATCTCCCAGGAATCTTGCACTGAGATATTGTTGATAGATTCTCGCAAGCTCCCTAAAACCTTTCAGAGCAAAACTATGTGACGGGGTACCGCATATTAATACCGAAAACCGTTACAACCGAGGTAAGAACATATTATACTGTTACAGTCTTGCGAGGAGTAATTCTTAACGACTTGAATCTGTGAGATATGATACATGAATATTGCGGTGGAACATTCTGGGAATCTTTCAGTAACATTGCAGTGAAAGATTGTAGGAATCTTTCAGGAACATTGCAGTGAAAGGTTGTAAGAATCTTCCAGAAACATTGCAGTGAAAGATTTTAGGAATCTTTCAGGAATATTTCATTGGAAGATTCTGTTCCCGATAGATGTCGCATAACACACTTTAGTTCTCAAATTTCGTTCTCATAAATTATATGGTTCTTGGGAAACTATCTATCAGCAAATTTGATGGTAGTATCAAATGATCTGACATGTGTTATAACATACCCAAGACCAGCTATGCATAATGGTCTGTAAATGATACGTGAGGATTATTTGAAGATGCGTAAAGGCTTTCTCGCAAGCGTTCACAATAGACTCTGGTTAGTATATAAGACAGGAGGACGGTTTATCGGTTAGGTGTCGCATACATCGAAGAGTTCATAAAACCTGGATGAATCTAACGTGAAGCTTTGGATTCAACGTCACAATGGAGTTGAAGTACGAGTAAGAATGATGAAGTCATGCATTAGAATGATTAAGAAACTTATCAAGCCAAATATGGATTCCACAGACAGAACATTAACGCATATATTTTTGGGAGATTTCATGAAATCTTGCAGGAACATTTCACTGAAATATTTCAATGTAATGTTTCTGAAAGCTTCCCGAAATATTCCCGGCAATATTTCATGAAATCTTGCAGAAAGGTGTCTGAAGTGGGACATTTCTTCATTGAGGGAAGCTTTCAGTGAAATCTTTCTGAAAGATTCCCGGGTTTTCCTGGAAGCTTGTAGGAAGGTTTCTGAAAGATTCTCATGCTGTGTGGGAAGGAATGATGATTTTTAGGTGGGGGAAAAATATACTGCCGATCCACAAATACTTACACCACATGCGGAAGATGTTAGGTAATCCAGATATACGTAAAGTATTCTCACAATTAGAGATAGATGAAAAAGATCGCGATTTTTAACTTTCTTGTGGTTTATTGAAGGAACTTTACGTATTTCAAGATACGAAAAGCTGGTGTTTGCATTACCTTACAGTCCGTATCTTTTAGAGGCGGTTATAGAGCATCATTTGAATGGAATTTTACGAGCGATCCTTGAAGATAAAATCTTTTGTTGATCGGTAGAAATTGTTGACATTTTGGTGGTCACGCCCTGTCAAGAGGAACACTCTCATGTTGAGAGAGAAGTGACAAGTCGTTGTGGACGAGAAATTGTAGAATCGGAAAAATATGTATGTGACTAGATCTAAGAATATATAAGGTAAACATGTATATGAGTCATTCTTTTTATTATCACCAGGTTTTTGGTCGATGGTCAGGGATTTTTCTGTAACCTTAGGTACATGTTATACATGATGAAAGGAGATGACGAGCATAGTTTATAGGTCCCAAAATTGATCCGTGCGGACTTGACGCGCTATTCTAATTTTTAAAATTTGCAAAAAAATCGACTTTTTCATTTCTTGATTGATCTTTTACGGATGTAAGAAAAATTTCTCCCAAACACATATTTCGACATAAAAAAGCTGAATTCTACGGAAAAAATAATTTCAAATCTGGAAAAGGTCAATATAACCTCAAAAAAATAGTTTTTCTGCATAAAAAGTTTTTTTGGCCCTTCAGTCAGATTTTATCTCGAATTCCATCTTTTCATCGGATTCCTCGTCAAAATTCACGTCGGAAATCATTCTTCAAGAGTTGGGACTCGGATGGGATTGGCCGCTATGATTGCAACCTTAGGAACAGGGTCATAAAAAAAATAGTGCTGAATTACGTGGTTTTGGAGGGAGACTTATTCCACTGGACAACGAAACTGTGGGTTAGGGATAGTGCATTGACCGGAAAATGACTTCTTTGTGTATTTTTTTTCGTAGAAACCGAATCCGAAACCAGTTTTGCACCTAGCCATCAGGAATTTTTTCAAATCGCGAAACAGTGAGCTTCTACAAAACTGCGTTCTTAGCGTTGTTTGCAGATTTTGTAGATATATGATTTAGATGGTGCAACGTTGCAGCGGGCTTTGAGCGTACTCGAATCATGATTTCTCACGTATTTTGGCCTGTTGAACACGATGACAGTACTCTGAGAAAGCTAGGATGCGTTTGAGATCAGTCGTAAGATGATTCTTCGAGTTGCTATCAGCAAAATTTGCCCCATTTTGCAATAAATCTCCAAACGCTAACGAACTTGACAAGGAACATACTTTCACAACTCACGACGGCGAATTTTTTTCGTTTTCATGTATACAACGAGGAAGAAATATTTGCAATATCCCAAACATAGACTAGGCCATCGTACAGATTTCACAACAAAAAAGGTTGAAGCATTTTTTTTAGGTGAGCTCATGCCTCGATCCTCATGGTGAGTCAAATTTCGAGTTCTCTTGTCTAACGTATGTACCTTTGAGATTATCCAAATGATCCCCTTTCAATCACACCTAAATGGTGTATCTAACTCCGGATGCTTAGATCCAGTTGCTTGCCGAATGGAACTATTGAAGTGCCCACATAAGCTTGGGATGGAATACAATGTAAACATGATTGACAGGATCTTAATGATATATCGAGGTTCACTTGATATTACCAAAGTATAGATGTCCGAAATTCCAGATATCGTGTCATGGTAACAGAACAGAACTACGCAGACAACAGTTTCCGAGGGACGTAGGGAAGAGAACTCACGATTTGACTCATCACAAGGAGGCTTGAGCCTTTTCCAGATGTCCCATCCGTTCTTGGGCTATTGAAAATGACTTTCCCTCGTTGTATACATGAATACAAAGGAAATACGCCATCATGAGTTGTGAAAAGATGTTTCTGATCGAATTCGTGAGCGTTTGGAGATTTATTGCAAAATCAGGCAAATTTTGCTGATGGCAACTCGAAGAATCATCTTACGACTGGTCTGAAACGCATCCTAGCTTTCTTAGAGTACTGTCATCATGTTCAGCAGGCCAAACTACGTGAGAAATCATAATTCGAGTACGCTCAAAGCCCGCTGCAATGTTGCACGATCTGAATCATATATCTACAAAATCTGCAAGAAACGCTGAAAACGCAGTTTTGTAGAAGCTCACTATTTCGCGATTTGAGAAAATTCCTGATGACTAGGTGCAAAACTGGTTTCGGATTCGGTTTCTACGTCAAAAGATACAAAAAAAGTCATTGTCCGGTCAATGCACTATCCCTAACCCACAGTTTCGTTGTCCAGTGGAATAAGTCTCCCTCCAAAACCACGTAATTCAGCACTATTCTTATGACCCTGTTTCTAAGGTTGCAAACATAGCGGCCAATTCCATCTGAGTCCCAACTTTTTAAGAATGGTTTTTGACGTAAAATTCAACGAGGAATCCGATAAAAATATCGAATTTGAGATAAAATTTGACTGAAGGGCCAAAAAAACGTTTTTATGCAGAAAAACTACTTTTTTGAGGTTATGTTGACCCTTTTTAGATTTTAAAGTATTTCTTCCGTAAAATTCAGCTTTTTTTACGTCGAAATATGTGTTTGAAAGAGATTCCCTAATGGGGCTGACATCTGTGAAAAATCAATCAAAAAATGAAAAAGTCGATTTTTTTGCAAATTTTAAAAACAAAAATAGCGCGTCAAGCCCGCATGGATCAATTTTGGGACCTATAAACTATGCTTCTCATCTTCTTCCATCATGTATAACATGTACCTAAAGTTACAGAAAAATCCCTGACCATCGACCAAAAACCTGGTGATAATAAAAAGAATGAATCATATGTACTACTTAGGAATCTGGAACTATCGAGGATTTAGAAATCAGACGAAAAAATGGATTGGCTCTCTTTGTGTTTTTTTTCTCTTCCATAGGTAAAATATGTATTGAATCATTAATGATTCAAGGTGGGAGGATGTTGAGAATGGGTGAGATATATAACAATGTGTATCGTATGTATGAGTGAGAGCGCTCGGGAGCGACTCGAGCGAGCTCGGTCTTCTTGACTGCGCGAGCAGGCAGTGTTGGAGTGAAGTCCTCGCGTCATGAGTTGGTGACGATAAATGTTCATACTCTTTCAGAAGATTATATTCTTTAGTTTTAATCGACATCCTTTCACAGTCGTCACCTTATCCTGAACCGAGATGTACCACTATGTGATCCGGATGATTGAAACCATGCAAAACTAATTACACCAGACTATTGCCCGTGCGAAACTGAATTGTACGGCAATTGCTTGATGTAACTAGATCTGCATGATTTTGACCCTTGGTGCCTGAAAATTTTTGCAATCTCTCAATTTCATTCAAAATAGTACATTTCGATACAAGGGCGTGGAACGTTTCATTCGCGTCCGAGTGATGGGTTTCCGGCCCGAGCCGCAGGCAAGGGTCGGAATCATCACGAGGATGCGAATAATAAGTTTTACGCCCGTGTATCTAACTATACTTTCCGATAAACTGTGAGTAAGAGTCGACAAACTGTGCGCAAAGTGCACTTTTACGCACAGTGTATCGAAAACGATATTTAGAGATCAAAAATTGTCCCCTTCCATGAAAACGATGTCAGATGAGACAACTGTACAAATTTTAGCTCAATATCCTGGTTCCTCTTGAAATTAAAACAAATTCTCCACGCGGGGTCCTTGGATTCCCGTGTGTATCAATCGTGACTTTCAGGAAGTGGGTATGCAACGGGCCAAGCCCAAGGTCGTATTGGAGTACCAAGTTCAGCCACTTAGTGATCGAATTCAAAGGGTCACACTCCTGAGTATGAAGGTTGCACCTGCACTTAATCAAGTTATCAGTTAAGCCAATCGCTCCTTGTCCAGTTTGCAGTTCATAAGGGCACTATCCAGACATTACGACTCCGCAGGTCGAGAACCTAGTCATATCACACCTTTTTGATTGTGCAATCGTATACCTAGATGTTAGACATCATGAATGGTAACGCATGAAGGGGATAAAGTGTCGATGGGTGAGGGATATATTTGGGCTCCACGAGATTAAGCACGTTACTCTGCACAAGGAGCGATTTATTTCCTAGGTACTGATATACGTCGGAACTTCCCCACAGCCATACAGATGTATAGAATGTTCAGTCTCAGAGAGCCAAGTTACCCGATCAAGAGACCCTCTCAGTATCGGCCCAAGTATCTTGAGAGTGGTGATGCTAGATATTGAGAATGTGGTGCCTCCTTCGCACAAACAGATACTTTACTCTCAAATATGAAATGCTCAGCTCTTAGACCCCACCCATGCTTCAATACGCCACCGTCCATCTCCGATCTTCCTCAGGCTAGTGGTACGAGGATCCCTCTTTCTCCCAGATCGGTTATCTTCTTCAGTAGCGATCGACAGTCGCCAACAACGACTCTAAAGACTTTCAACGAATGGACGTTATTCATTATTTCGTGATGAATACACCCTGGCTCCTCAGACTGTGATGATTACTAGTGATCTCTTGTGACAATCACACCACTCAATAAGGACTCGAGAAGGATGATTTATATATCGTTCATACTTCAATGAAATCAGGAATGAGAAAAGTCATGAGATTGGAGACTGGAGAGATTCTTTATCCCCACCGAATATATTAGGGGTTCACTCAAATGATGACTCGGGATTATCCTGTCGGATTTCATTGTATTCATCCTATCTGCCGGGCCCCCTTAAAACATGAAGGTCGTTGCAAAGAGAATGGCTGATTTCCAAGACGAGATCAGTTAACCAAACAGCTGGAAGACCATCGAAGATTTGAACGAGGGGAAGAACGTAGCACCAGCGATGTTCCTCGGAGCTGAGATGTCATCCTGGAAGATATCGCTAACAATCCCGGACAATAGGATCCATGGTGATTGGCAACCGCATCCTGGGCCACTTCAATGCTTCCATACAATCCATGTTATTCATTCTTTCAGAGATTGTGAGTTCCATGGTGAAAATTGTTCCCGAGTCCAGGCGGTGTTCACATCGCTGTTCCGCAGCTCCATCATTCTACTACTTCCCTGATCACGCATGAATGATCTAATCCTTGCTTAGTTGTCAAGCCATGTCCGATAAAATGAGGAGAAGTCACGCCAAATACGGTGGAAGGCGTGATCGAGACTGAGGATTTTCGGGCAGAGTCATATCAGATTGTATCTTAATAACGATCCCTGTCAGATAACGCCTGTCTTGGAGCTCATTTCGTCCATTTTCTCCCTCCTAATCTGGGAAATTCTCCGATCAGTATATTACATAGCGTTATTCTCGTTCTAGGTCCATCGTGATGCGCAGGAAGGATCCATGCAAGTTCTCCGAGATCTTCTCTCTTTGCTCGGATATGACAGCTCAGAGAAACGATGCTGTGTCTTACCACGGATGCTCAGGTACGCTACGAAATGGGAAAAATGGCAAAACACAAGTAGAGAGGCTAGTCCGATTTCGGCTCACCAGCCTTAGATCACCGGTGAGCTGATGAATAAAAAAGATAGCTCACTCGGAGAGGCTATGCCAGTTTCGGCTCACTGGTCTTAGCTCACTAATATGCTGGTATGAAGAAAAGATAGCTCAGCCCGTGAGCCGTGCACCGTTGAGCTAAAGTCATTGAGCCGAAACCGGCCCAGCCTGTTCCGGAACGAGATAGCTCATGAGCCGTGTCTCGAGTTGTGCCATGCGCAACACAACCTCTCTCCCTCAGCGGCTAGATCCCTCTCTCTCAACGTTGCGAGGCAACGACTGCTTGCCACCGTCGTTGCTATGGTGATCGCCCCCCCCCCCCCGGCCCCTTTTCCTCAGCAACTTTCTTATGATTTCCCAACAGATGAGAAAATATCCACACCATGCAATTTGTAACTAGCGTTTTTGCCTACCTCGCTAACGCTCGTCCGGCTTGGAAGTGTCTCTGATATGGTATGGACCCCTGAAATGCTTCTGTAGTTCAACAAAGTAACGTTGAGATTTCATAATACAATGGATTCTGAGAAAATAATTTCACGCCCCATCCACGGCCCTAACCCCAGTCCCAGCCCCAGCCTCAGCCACAGCCCCAGTCTCAGCCTCAGCACCAACCTCAGACCAAGACCCAGCTCCAGCCCCAGCTCAGCCTTAGCTCCAGCCTCAGCCCCAGTTCCAGCCACAGCTCCAGCCTCAGTCCCAGTCACAACCTCAGCCTCAGTCCATCCTCAGCTTCGGCTCGGCTCCAGCCCCAGCCTTAGCCCAGCCTCGCCCCAAGCCACAGGCCTTGCCTCATCCCTAGCCACAGGCCCAGCCTTATCCTCAGCCTCGGCCCCAGCAAAAACCTAAGCTCCTGCCTTGGTCACAGCCCCAGTCCCTGCACCAGCCTCGAACCCAGCCACAGCCCATCGATCCAAAAGGAATGTTTTGACTGATTGAATCTTAGAACAACTGATCGGACCATCAAATCAACTGCCCAATCCGTACGGATAAGTCAAAAGTCATCACCAGCATCACCAACACGGACCCACCGACCCGCCGATCCACCGGACCCCATCGACGCACCGGACCCACTAATCCACCAACAGCACCAACGATGTCACCACGATACGAGGCATCCGGACGGATAAAATCGGACAGACGCTTAATTAATTTAATTTGTTGGAAGGATGTTGCGAAATCCACGATTATTTGCCTTATGACTCTTATCCCACTTATGATTTTTACCTAGATAGAAAACTAATCACGAAGGATATTTCTCTCTCCAGCAATGTATAACATGTATACCCTTATTGCCCATCTCGTTTGACTCAGTCAATACACTAATTTCGAAATAGTTATTTACATCCAATGATGCAATTATACTGAAATAAACAACTATTCGAATCTAATAGACAGTGGAACCTCGAGCGATTTTCACTGGAATTTCAATGAAAGTTTTGCTGGAACTCTAGCGATTTTCACTGCAATTCGAGTGGAAATTTTTCTGAAGATGAGGTGATTTTCACTAAAACTTCTAGTAAAATTGTAGTGAAATTTTCACAAATTATTTAGTGAAATTTTTACTGAATTTTTAGTGAAATTTTCACTAATTTTTTAGTGAAACTTCCACTGATTTTTTAGTCAAATTTTCACTGATTTTTCAGTGGAATTTTCACTGATTCTTCAGTGAGATTTTTACTGATTTTTTAGTGAATTTTCACTGAATTTTCAGTGAAATTTCCACTAATTTTTTAGTGAAATTTTCACTGAAATTTTAGTGAAATTTTCACTGTTTTTTTAGTAAACTTCCACTGGAATTTTAGTGAAATTTTCACTGATTTTTCAGTGAAATTTTCACTGAAATTTTCGTTGATTTTTTAGTGAAATTTTTGCTGATTTTTCAGTGAAATTTTCGCTGATATTTTAGTGAAATTTCCACTGATTTTCTAGTGAAATTTTCACTGATTTTTTTAGTGAAAATTTCACTGGAACTTAGTGGAACGTATCACTTGAACTTTAATGATTTCCACTCCATCCATCCACCAACCCACCCACCTGACCATTAACCCTCACTCACCCACCAACCCACCCACCCATGACCCAACCATGACCCATCCACCCACCCATCACACTTCACCCCTTCCGCATAGGCGACCCGATACGCAGTATGTGGACGGACAAATCTTGCCTGGCTCCTTAATTATTATAATTTGGCAGAATAATTTACATACATTATATTACATATCCAACTGTCGAGATATTTTCTTCATATTCACACTCATAACACCTAAACACACTAAACCAGACAACGCCAACCAGAACAACACAATGCTGCTGCTGTGCATCGAGCACCCGTCTTGCACAGCAGTCGACGACTTTGACCGCATGACGATCTGTACTGCTACTTCTTTATAACATACCGATGAAGGACAAATTCACAACAGTGTAATCAATTCCCCCCCCCCCACTACTCTTGACGAGAAAAAAATTCAAACTGTGCGATATGTAGTTGTGCAGATCTGCCATTTTAGCAAGTATTACTGGTGTGCAAACTATAAACATACACAGTTTGAATACTAAACTCGAAAGAAAACACATGCAGCATCCCCTCCAATATAGACATACACACACGCGTTGTCGTTGTGACCGACGTGAGTACTCTTGCTGAGTAGAGAAGAACGCTTGGAGCAAACAGACACTCGCAAACACGATCCGACAAATCTGACGCAGCAGCTGCACTTGGATGACGGATAGAGCTACTCTGTTGCACACGATCCTAGAAAATATTACATGGCAGTAGACCACACGCTGCAGCAATCACCCGAGAAACGATGCTCCTACTCTAGAGCACATCCGCGTCTTTCATTTGGCACTGCCGATGCTCTCGATACGCGACACTAGTGCACATACTCAGTAGATGATGCCCTTGAACTACAGAATTACTCGTGGTGGTTATTGCTGCTAGTTGAGAGCTGAGATCGCGCACATATTTTCTTATGGAAGCTGTTGGGCTCATAATACTACTGCTCGCACGTCAGCTGCTTAACGCATTGTCACTGCAGTCTACACCCGGGCGTCACTATGCTGCTGCTGCACGCAGAGATGTTTCTGCTGCTTGCGAACATGACTCACCATCTCCTTGTGCAGAAGCTGACGCCCGAGGGCGCGCGAGCACACATAACTCGCGATGCTCAACAGTTATCGTCGAGAAGGATTTGGCCTCGCGGATGCTTCTGCTGCTGCTGCATCGGAATCATAACACACACATCGGTATAACTATATAGGCCAGTAATTCTAGCTCTGAATTCGTGAGTTTTCGACATGAGTGCCAAAGGACGGTTCTATTTTTTTTCGATGCGGGATACCCTATGGAACACCCCCCCCCCCATAAAATGGAACAACCCCAGGGGTGCGCAAAAAATTACAACAACAAAATAGTGCGAAATTTTGTACTTTTTTGCGTTGTTTCGCATCCCGGGGAGCCGTTATAATATTTGGATCATTTCTCATGGTACTATGTTGTAGGCGATGAGATTCTCTAAATTTTAAAAAAAACCATAGTAAAATTCTTTCCGTAACTCGAGATAATTAGCAACAAAGCTGGAAAATGCCAAAAATTTCCTTCATTTTTCATTTTGAGGGAAGCCAATGGATCGATGTGTACTTGCTGGAGAATGTAGCCCTCATAGATTACTATATGTAAAAAAAAAATCAGAGCGATCCGTCAATAAACATTGACGCTATTGTAATTGTTTATCCCAAATTGTTGTTTTTTGCAATAGCCGTAAAAATTTTCCACGTGCAGTAAAGTTGTCGCAAAAAATCAGAGAGCTTCCTGGAACCCTCAACTATAGGATGCGATCATGAAACCGGTCACTTTGTTACAAAAAATCGTCTCTGGAGCCAATTGTTTATGAAAATCGGAAATTGCCGATTTTATTTTGCACACAATTCCGCGAGTAATGGATATATGGAAAAATTCTTTTTTGGACGTTGTAGTACTGATTCTGCTCTAAATTTAAAAAAAAAACATCACTCCACGACCTTCTGGACCGGAGATACCGATTTTTCTTTTTAAAATCGATATTTTATAAACAATTGAATATTAAGGGCCGAAATTTGCGGGAAATGGTAGAAAAATGTTCAAAGTTTCATATACAGAATGTTTGGTTCACATACCTTGACTTGCGTCCTTGTCCCAGCAGGTGAAAGTTAATGTTTCCTTTATCTCGCTTGAAAAAAGCTGCAGGGGTGAGGAGTGGGGGTACTCCCGCGGCAGCGTGGCGGGCCGACCAGAAACTGAGCCGCGCTCTTCAAATCCGAGCGCTCGGAATTTTTGACGATATCTCGGGTCCTACTGGACCGTTTTTGATCATTTCTTTTTAAATTTGGGGTAGCTTTCAGAAAAAAACACGATGGCGCATTAATTATAAGGATTTGAACGACCATTTTGGGTGTATAAGGGGTACCGTGAAAATGAGAGGTTTTGGTCCAATTTTTCCCGTGTATCAACTAATGTTTCTCACAGAAACATCCTGAATCTGTTGAACGTGGATAATCGATAAGGGAAAGCTCCTCGGAAAATGTGAAAATTATGAAAACTTTTCCGAAAAAAAAAAAATTCTATTGGAAAGCGCATAATCACCAAAAAAATGAGCAGAGGGAACACCATATCAGTTTTCATTCTGGGAAATCCGGAATTCGGGAAATATTTCCAAGTTCCACCACAACAATTCATAAGATGCCGATTCTTCCAAGAGAGATTTTTATTCGTACTACACTATGATGAGCTGTGATAAAGGAAAACAGAAATTTTGTAATGAAGAATCAAAATCCATAGCATATACTTTTCATTGCGTGTTAGCATTAGATGTTGTAATGAAAAAGCCCACAGCCTCCCGCGTATTGATGTCGCGAAGATTACGCCCCGGGAAATCCCAATTGTCGAAACCTGGAATCGGATCTGGTAATTGCACTGGCTCGGGATCTACTATGGGCCTAACCGGTCCAAAGCGACGGTTAGGCATGTTTCGAGTTAGATTTTGTGGCGAAATTTCATCAGCCTTGGAGGTCGTCTCGTGTACTATCGGCTTGCACATTTTGTGTATGATCAATCTAACAAAAATTATTTCCGAGTCATTCGTCACTTAGGTCGTAACCGGTATCGTTCGCTTCGATACAATACTCACAATTATCGAAATCCAACGAATAATTAGTAAATCGTCAGTGGTATCTCGGGGTCACATTTAGAAATTTTTCCCGATTTCCGGATTTCCAGAATGAAAACTGATATGGTGTTCCCTAAACTTAATTTTTTGGTGATTATCCGCTCTCCAATAAAATTTTTTTTTTTTTTTGGAAAAGTTTTCACAATTTTCAAATTTTCCGAGGAGCTTTCCCTTATCGATTATCCACGTTCAACAGATTCAGAATGTTTCTGTGAGAAACATTAGTTGATACACGGGAAAAATTGGACCAAAACCTCTTATTTTCACGGTACCCCTTATACACCCAAAATGGCCGTTCAAATCCTTATAATTAATACGCGATTGTGTTTTTTTCTGAAAGCTACCCCAAATTAAAAAAAAAGATGATCAAAAACGGTCCAGTAGGACCCGAGATATCGTCAAAAATTCCGAGCGCTCGGATTTGAAGAGCGCGGCTCAGTTTCTGGTCGGCCCGCCACGCTGCCCCGGGAGTACCCCCACTCCTCACCCCTGCAGCTTTTTTCAAGCGAGATAAAGGAAAATTAACTTCCACCTGCTGGGACAAGGACGCAAGTCAAGGTATGTGAACCAAACATTCTGTATATGAAACTTTGAACATTTTTCTACCATTTCCCGCAAATTTCGGCCCTTAATATTCAATTGTTTATAAAATATCGATTTTTAAAAAAAAATCGGTATCTCCGGTCCAAAAGGTCGTGGAGTGATGTTTTTTTTTTAAATTTAGAGCAGAATTAGTACTACAACGTCCAAAAAAGGATTTTTCCATATATCCATTACTCGCGGAATTGTGTGCAAAATAAAATCGGCAATTTCCGATTTTTATAAACAATTGGCTCCAGAGACGATTTTTTGTAACAAAGTGACCGGTTTTATGATCGCATCCTATAGTTGAGGGTTCCAGGAAGCTCTCTGATTTTTTGCGACAACTTTAGTGCACGTGGAAAATTTTTACGGCTATTGCAAAAAACAACAATTTGGGATAAACAATTACAATAGCGTCAATGTTTATTGACGGATCGCTCTGATTTTTTTTTAACATATAGTACTCTATGAGGGCTACATTTTCCAGCAAGTACACATCGATCCATTGGCTTCCCTCAAAACGAAATGAAGGAAATTTTTGGCATTTTCCAGCTTTGTTGCTAATTATTTCAAGTTACGGAAAGAATTTTACTATGGTTTTTTTTTTAAATTTAGAGAATCTCATCGCCT
The DNA here is from genome assembly GCA_029851415.1 of Eretmocerus hayati. Lineage (NCBI taxonomy): Eukaryota > Metazoa > Arthropoda > Insecta > Hymenoptera > Aphelinidae > Eretmocerus > Eretmocerus hayati. The sequence continues at coordinate 51,393,755 of CM056744.1, forward strand.
ACAACATAGTACCATGAGAAATGATCCAAATATTATAACGGCTCCCCGGGATGCGAAATAACGCAAAAAAGTACAAAATTTCGCACTATTTTGTTGTTGTAATTTTTTGCGCACCCCTGGGGTTGTTCCATTTTATAGGGGGGTGTTCTATAGGGTATCCCGCATCGAAAAAAGAATAGAACCGTCCTTTGGCACTCATGCACAGTTCGAAGTCTAGAATTACTGGCCTAATATAAAAAAGCCAATTCATGGGCCCGCGATACTCTCGCAGGTATGATGATGATGCTGCAGTCAGCAAGGCTCCAGTTGGGTCTCACCGATGACCGCACCCAGGACACATACAGACACGCACTCTCACTAGAGGCTTGAACGATGTGCCCACACCTACTTTCACCTTTCGTAGCCAATATCACCCGTCAAATTCATCGTTACGCTGTTTCTGCTGTTGCAGCACATACCACCACGACCACGATTCTTTTTCTACACAGGCTGACACCCCGGACATACGCGGCACTTTCACGAATACTGAGTGGGTTTCCGGACCCCAAGATACGGTCCTCGATGTCGACGTGGTGAGTGCGCGATATCTCTGAGGATGGCAGATTATGTGGTGGCCGCGCGCGAGCCATGCGGACGGAGACTTGTGCCGTGTGGATGAGCCGGTTTTCGCGTTGACATCGATGTCTCTGGATGCTACCGGGGGGATGCTCTCCATCGCGCGGCATGTACAATCAAGGGTGTATATATATTTTGCACAACAAATTGATGCAGCAGAAAAGTTTTTTCTTCGTTTAATCGCCCGGAAAAGCGTATGCTGTGCCTTCGGATCGTCGTGTTCACCCAGCAGCTGATGGGCTTGGCTCCCGCGGCAACATGATGACATTAATAGAAAAAACTCGATATCCTACTCATTGCAGCTGACACTCGCTTACCACGACACCGTTTCCCGCTGCATCCCAAAGCACTTCGCGATTCCATTTTCACAGCAGCTGACGCCAGGGCGCTACAATTATACTACTGTTGCTGCTGCTGCTGATGCTTGCGGTCTATTTTGTCTCACCTTGAGAGAGCGCCGGAGTGCCGCAAAGCCAAAACTGATGTTTCGGTCACGATTTCCACACACTGTCGCGGGTGCAGCGGGGAGCTTTTGCACCCTAGGAAGCGAACCTCGATGCCGACGCGGTGAACGCGTGAGCGGTGCGGACGCGAGTTTGTGACGACACTCTCATGTGGCACTGACGCGGATGCTGCGTGAGAGCTCGCGACCCGGGAAGCGAACCTCGATGCCGGCGTGGTGATCGCGTGAGATATGTAGACATGAGGTTATGTACTCGCCGCGCGCATGCCATGAACGAGGGGTTATACCATGCAGATGAGCCGATCATCGTAATGGCATCGAGGGGCTCCTCGATGCCGTCACGATGATGTTTCTCATTGCGCGTGGAATATATGGGATGATAAATATTTGTACCGCACATCGACGGGATCAGAACAGTTTGCACAACGTGTGATCGCCCTGAAAAGGGCGGATATTTTTCTCGATGCGGTGCTCGCCGAATGCTGTCTGCTGATGTTCCTGCTGCGGATTCTGGTGGTCAGGGCCTCGGCGTCGATGTCTCTCGGGTGTTGATGTGTATGCGCGGGCACCGCAAAATCGAAATCCATGTTGAATTTCTCCACACATACCAAGCAGCAGACACTCCCCGGCAGCATGCATCCAGTACACCTGCACACTACTCCGGACCCGCGCACCACCTGCAGCTCGTGTAGACGTCGCCGTCGTTGCCACACCAGCTTAGCGCCATCCATGATTGTTGCTGCCGCTCTCTTCGTCGTCTCTGGAACTACTAGGCCGCGCGCGCGCATGACTGGCCCATTTCACGTATTTGGCAGTCAGAGCGCCGATGCAACCAGAGTGAGCTGAAATTACTCACACCGCGCGCGTTGTCAAGGGAACGGCTGGCCGCCGCCGCTATGAGATCAATCGTAATTGGCTCGGCAGAGTTTCCATTAAAAGCTCATGATGAGGCAATGAGCGAGCATTGGCATCACTCATCAGCCATGGATCCATCGAGATACATTGTAGCGGAGGTCAACGAGAACGAGCAGCTTGAGCAGGAGATCGCTCAGGACTTGGAGGACTTGGATCCTGGCGATTTTGATATCATCGAGAAGAACTCCAGCCTCTTCATACAGGAAGAATTACGTCAGCTCCAGGTAGAGATAGAAGCGCGATACGCAGCTCAAGAGGAGGCCCATCGCGCAGTTCCATCTTCACCTCCAACACCTCCAAGGCCAAGTCTCAGAGAGAAGCGAAGGAGACTAATATCCAGCAGCGATGAGGAGGACGATGATGTTGCTCCGAGGCGTCCAAGGCTAATCAGCAGTAGAGAAGAAAAGGATTAGATTTACTTTCGGAAACCAATCGGCCCTTTTCGGAGCCATCAACAATCTTACAACGTAGAGAACTTTTCGTTCTTATTGCGATCTGTTGGAATGTGAATTTCACACCCATGGAATCATCTGCAGCGCTACTTGGTACAACTGGAGAAATAGAATGTTCATACGTTGCTCCGAGCAAATCAAAGCTTTGATTGGTTCGGAGTTTGTTTCCAAGTCTAATATTTTTCCAAGTTCTGTGGATCAAAGCTGCAGATGTTCATATGTGTTTCGAAACTCACATTTGCGCAGATGGCTTCCAAGATGAGAATTACTCGTCAAAGGTTTTACTCAGTCGAGTATACCTTCGTCAAAACTCAACGTGCGTCCAATGGCAGTGGGGGTATATATACCCTCTTCTGATTGGCTCGCATCAGCTCTTCTTGTTCTATATGATGTGGAGTCGCTCCGCACCAATGAGCTCGATTCTCATTGATGCGGAGCAACTGCATGTCCATTATCTGTTTGGAACTTCGTGGAATGAATAGTTTCTTAACGTTCTGATAGTTTTGTGGCCCTGAAAGGGGCCGATTGTTTTCTTCCAAGTCTTGAATTATCCTCATTTTCTTCTCAACTTCTTCTACAATTCATTACTGTTCCTTCTAGCGATCAGTCTTCGTCTCTTCAGCGTGTACCCAATCTTCGGCTGCAACTTGGCTGCTACTGATTTAACTGCTATTGCCGCTCCTGCTACTTGTTGTTCTCCTTCTCTTGAGCGTCTTTGGTGGTAATTCTGGAGAAGGAGAGACTGATAAAATCGTGATATAGCCATCAGAAAAATCTTCCATTGGATGAAGACTCTCGCTTGAAGTATCTTCATCCTCTGGTGTTTCAAAAATCCGCAGCTGTGATGAATTTTCTGTAGAGTTCTCAATTTCTTGAGGAAGAGAAAGTTCTTGCTCCATCTCTTCGACGAGAGCGTCATCCCGTATTTCCAAGCAATCGTCGTTATCCATGATGAAATGATTTCGATGAAATATTGAGCCTACTTTTATAGAGTTTCATCAACCTCAGCCGAAGACTTCCGAGTGGGGTAACTCTGTAGTATTGCGTGGGGATAGCAGCGCCACCACTTCCCGAATGTCCATAAGAGAGGCAAACTCAACACTTGGGATTCATTACTACTCCAGCAGCAGAGCCAGCAGCAATGGTGCGGACAAAGGCTACTTCGAAAAAATTCATCCGAGCTGAAATCAACTCTACTCGACTACAAGGAGTCACAACACCACATCGGATCCAACCTGGTACTCCTGTACAGAGGCACAACATACTTGAGGAGAAGAGTGGAGGCTTCGTAATCAAGAAGCGGACTTTCCAGCGCATAGTTCGAGACATTGCCCGAAGTTTCAAGAAAGAAATAAAATTCCAAAGTGCTGCGGTGATGGCATCACAGGGAATCAGCAAGCAGTTCCTGGTCGAGGTCTTGCCGATGCCAACTCATGTGCTCAACATGCACACAGAGTGACAGTCATCGCCCGTGATATGGAGCTTGCTAATCTCATCCGAAGCAAGCGATATCAATCCATCTTTCCAATCGGCCCTTTTCAGGGCCAACAAAAAATTCCAAAACGTATGTCAAAGTCATTCGTGGCAGCAGCAGCAGTCTCTCTCCGACGTCCGCACTCTTCGAATCAACCCCACTACTGACATCACCTCGGCAACGAGGATCTGAATAAGTCTGTGGCAGCAGCAGTCTCTCTCCGACGTCCGCACTCTTCGAATCAACCCCACTACTGACATCACCTCAGCAACGAGGATCGGAATAAGTCTGTGGCAGCAGCAGTCTCTCTCCGACGTCTGCACTCTTCAGATCAACCCCACTACCGGCATCGCCTTGACAACGAGAAAATCAATTGATTCGGAAAGGCTTATAAACGGACTGATTCTCCATTTTCCATCATTCAACTATGGGGAACTCTACAAGCAGCAGCAGAAGGAGGGAGCTCGGGACACCTCTTAGGTGGCAAGAGAAGATGGGATTCCCATTCAACTCTAGTGTCATAGAGAGCAGCAGCAGCAGCAGCAAGTTGAAGCATCCAACACAATCCACGCCTTGTAGCAAGAAGAAGTGTGATGAGATAGTGGTGGACTTTGAAAGAGCTTCGAGAGGTCTTGCAAGGAAATCGAAAAACCAAAACGTTCGGTCATATGTTCAAGATGTAATCGGAGGATGGTTAGCCTTTGGGGAAGGGTGTATAAGCCAAATACACTGGCACAGCGCGTACTGATCTGCGTCCTGTGAACATCTCAGCACTCTTGCGCTCTCTCGAACAGCTCTCTCTGGATTGCAGCTCGGCTATCAAATATGAACCATGGATTTGTCGCCCAACTCGACCTCAGCGTGTGCCAACAGGAGACCCGCCACATGTTAGAGCGGCCAAGATGAGGAAGAAAGAATTTTTAGAGTTCCCTTGAATCTACAAAACAATCGGCCCCTTTCAGGGCCTCCAATCTGATCAAATGAGTGGAAATTATTCTCTTGATGCGAGATTCGCATATCAATAATGACCTTCTTTCTACTTTTGATGAAAGGAATACTCATTCTCTTGATACGAGATGCGGGGTGGGGGTTCAGATCAACGAGTAACCCCCCCACCTCAACTTATGATGGGAAAATGCTTATAAAAAACGCATCTTTCCCCGAAGAACCATCATTCGGGACTCAGCAGTGAAATGGAGCAGAAGCAAGAATTCGAAGAACTCGATACGGATCTTGCCTTGACTTTGTTTCTGGCGGATGCTGAAGAGTGTTGGAGACAACAACCCAATCCACACGACATGGATGATGCGATTCTGGATGAAATTCTTGAGTGGGTTCTCAAGTGTGAAGATGAAGCAGTCAAAGAGCCAAGCGAGACTCTAGTGCTGACTGTTGGAGAGCACAAGATTGAAATTAAATTCCCAACGCCTGAAAATAAGTCCACTGATGCTCAGATGAAGAAGAACTGATTTTGAGGAGGAACAATCGGCCCTTTTCAGGGCCACAAATTATTGAAAACGATGGAACTTGCTTTCGTCCTCTATGATAGTATTCGATTCCATTCTCTGATTTATTGAAAGAAAAAGATGTAGCCTCCTAATGCTTCACTTCTAAACTGAAATTCAATATCAGCTCCGATTTCGATCATTGGAAATTCATCAGAAACATCTTTATTGAAGAGCTGACATTCTTAACTTTCGGAAACTTTGTTTTGGATTAGGGTTTCAATCATACAATTCAATACTCTTGAGGGTAATCTTCATTGAGGTGGGATGAAGTCACATTATTTCATCAAACGATAGTCTGTCGTACGTTGTAAATTTTTTTTTTGGCTCTTGAAAGGGTCGATTTTCCTCCATGAGGGTAGGTAATCTTCACTTTTCCAAGTATACACAGAGTTAAAAACTTCATGGCTCATTGTTCCAACCTTCTTCATCTCCTGAGAGAGATTTTCGAGAGCCCAATCTTTCAACAATGAGACATTTATAGCAGCACAAATTGAATTAGCACATAGGTAATGATGAGTGCAGAAACTTACTACAGTCCCAAGTCCAAGATTCTTGAATGCTGAGCAGTTGAAATCCTCAATATTGATGACATTATCAACACATGTCTCGAGCCATCTTTTCTTCTCGAGCCCCTTGACGTATATCCTCCTTGCATCGCCGAGTCGACTGCGCAATAATCGAGGAAGTTCGTCGTAAGCTATGTCTCCGTGACACCAAGGGATGCCGTGATAATTGTATTCCAACCATCGGTTTTCACTCTGGTTCTTAGGCAGCAACTTGTCCCAGTTATAGGGTGGTTTGAATCTGTAGACCGATGAGATAGCATCTTGTTCGATGGGTGTCATAGCAACTCCCTTGGAGATGAACTCGTTGAGAGCAGTTCTGAATCCTTGAACGTCCACAATGTACTCCATGGTGCAGAATTGGCGATGGATCCTTTGCTGCTCTTTGAAACTTGTGACTTGGCTCATCTCTCGGAGGAGAATGATTTCCCTCGCGACATAACGCTCATTATATAGCCTTCCCCGCGGCTCTCCCGATTCTCTCAACCAATCAGAGCCCACCGTTGACTCGAGCCGCCACAACTCCCCCGCCCGCACCCCATCATACCCAAAGGGATAAATACGACTGCTGTTGCCCTGAAATTCCATTATCGAACCTCATCTCTTGTGAGCAAGACGTACTTGGAGTATCCCTGCTATCATGGACGAAATTCGATGTCGTTTCGAGGCTCTACAAGGCACTTGGATATATTTCAAGAGGAGAAGCTAATCTAGAAGACATATCAAGATGGATCCATCTTACACACTACGCCACAAAAGCACTCACTGGTCTTTCAACATCAAGAACATTGAAATTCCACGAGAAGGGAAGCTGTTGCTCATATTTGGGTCATCTGAAGAGTATTGGTAGAATACTCAATAAATCTCTGAAGAGAGGTAGCAGCCTTGAGCAACCAGAGAAGAGTGTCACCGGGATATTATTGATACGGCTTTCGAGTCTTGACTGAAGACTGCCATTGTCACGAATCCCAATCATCTGGACATTCAAACTTTCATGCAGGACGCTTCAAAAATTTTTGTTGGACAAGTTAGTAGATTGCCTGAGGTTGATGGATGTTTGAGAATTAATGCAGTTCTCGCCGCGGAATTCATCATCGTGAAAGAAAACGAAGAGCTATTAGACATCAGATATTTCAATACGAAGAATGTAGAAGTCTATCACACAGATTTTCTACCAGAGTTTTTCAAGAAACATTTCAGTGAACCCATAGCTAAGGAGATGGAAGAATTTGAAGAACGAGAATCTGGCTGGTCTTTACGTTCAATAATCAACTTGACTTTGAACATCAATAGATTTAACCCTATGAGAGGTAGCTCTTACGTCGACTCACCAACAATAATCAAGCAACGTCGTGCCTGTGTCAATGTGCAAAATGAAGACAACCAGTGTTTCAAATGGGCCGTGCTCTCCGGTTTGTACCCCACAGAAAAGGATTCAAATTGAGTCAGCAAGTATGAGATGTTCACCGACGAGCTCAATTTTGAGGGCATCCAGTTTCCCGTGCTGCCGAAACAGATCCCGAAATTTGAGAAACAGAACAATATCTCAGTGAACCTTTTTATTCTGAAGAAATATGAAGACAAATATGGAGTGGGTACGTGTCAAGTGACCAAGCTGATGCGAGATGTTCATTTAAACTTGCTTCTCGTTCGGAGCCGCTACTCTGATGAAAATGGTGATGACGCCGACGATGACTACGATGTGCCACCAATAATCCATTATGTATGGATCAAGGACTTGTCACGGCTGGTGGGATCGAGTTTGACAACAAAAGCTCATCGACTCTTCATTTGTGATCGCTGTCCACATTTTTTCAGGGAACAAGTCGAATTAGACGCGCGTGAGATTGATTGTGCTGCGGTGAACAAATGCGAAATCAAGCTACCACCCAAAGACAAGAGTCTAGTCTCTTTCACAAATCACAAAGACGGTGAAAGAATGCCGTTTGTCGCTTATTTCGATTTTGAGTGTTTGTTGAAGCCCATAGAGAATGAGAAGAAGGTATATCAACCCGACGAGCCTTTCAATGTTGGGCTGAACATCGAATGCAGTTTCGACGATCCAAAATCTGGCTACAGATCCTATCGCCAAGACAAAGCAGATGCAAAGAGTCCGGCCGCATGGTTGATGGAACAGTTGTACGATCTAGCTGTGGAACTGAATGAACTCGTCAAGAATGAGAACCAAGTACCTATGAAGCCACTCACAGAAAGAGAGGAATGCCTCTTCCAAATTGCCAAGATCTGTCACATCTGTAGAAAAGCGTTTTCACCGGAAGAGCAGCCAGCCAAGGACCATGACCACCTGACGAGAATGCGAGTGAATGACATATCTTTTCCCATGTCCCATCACTCATGAATTTATCTTTAAAAACTTGAACTTATCTTTTTTTCTAGATATCGCGGCCCTGCGCATTCGAATTGGAATTTGAACTACAAGGACTCAACAACCATTGCGATTGCAGCCCATAAGAACACTGGATATGATTCGCATCTATTTATCAAGGAACTGGCTACATCGTTCCCCGGACGGGTGTCACCGATCCCTCTCAACAAAGGAAAATACATCTCCTTCACAAAGTTCGTTGATGGGACCAAGATCAAGCTCAGATTTATCGATACATTCGGATTCATACCAGCATCTCTCGACAAATTGGTTCCTAGTATGGACGAGCTGCAAATTGTTGAGAGCACATTCCAAGCCACTGAATTTTTGAACAGACAAATCTCCTCCGTCAAGGAGAAGGGGAATTTTCCATGCGATTATCTGACCCCTTTCGAGTCTTTACTAGAGGTTTATTCGCCGAGCAAAGAAGATTTTTACAGCACATTGTTTCAGAGTGGGATCAGTGATGAGGATTACAAGCATGCTCGAGAAGTTTGGTGAGCATTTGACATTTCAGATCTTGGAGAATACTCCGATCTGTACTTGATGATTGATGTCTTATTGCTAGCAGATATCTTTGAATATTTTCGAACAAACAGCATTGAACCGTTTGGTCTGGATCCTGCACACTATCACACTTTGCCTGGCTACAGTTGGGATGCAATGCTCAAGTATACCCAAGTCAAACTGGAGCTGATAACCGACATCGACCAGCTCATGTTTATCCAACGTGGAATCCAGGGTGGTGTCAGTCAGTGTTTAAACCGATACTCGAAGGCTAACTATGAGTACATGGGTGTTGAGTTCAACGAGACTTAGCCCTTGAAGTACATTCATTTCTATGATATAGTGAACCTCTATGGGTTTGCTATGCGAGAAAATTTACCAACTGCAGGATTCGTATGGGTAGAAGACTGCTCGCAGCCAAACTTTTTTGACGTTCCAGACGACTCACCGATCGGTTACATCCTGGAGGTGGATTTGCAGTATCCAGAAGAAATCCACGACGAACACAAAGATCTTCCACTATGTCCGAAAAGCATGGTGCCTCCGGGTTCGAAACAGAAGAAACTCTTGACTACTCTATATGACAAGGAGAGGTATGTCATTCATCATAGAGCTCTCAAACAAGCTCTACAACATGAACTCGAGCTGAAGAAGATTCACCGAGCTCTAAAATTCAATCAGAGTGCATAGCTGAGGGAATATTTCGATCTGAACAGTGGAAAACGCAAGAAAAATCTAAATCTGAACCCGAGAAGATGCATTACAAGGTTTATAATAACAGTATATTCGGAAAGTCGGTACAGGACCAGAGGAAAGAAATCGATGTGAAATTAGTTACCGAGAGAAATGGGAGATATGGTGCAGAGGCTCTAATCTCCAAACCAATCTTCCACAGCTCTCCAATCTTCGGTGAGAATTTTGCAGCCATCCAGCTTCCCCGAACTGAGGTGACTATCTCAAAACCGACATTCGTCGGCCTCGCCATTTTGGATATCTCAAAGACTAGACTGTACCGCTTCCACTATGACTTCATGAAGCGTCAACTAGGTGACAAATGTAAGCTACTTCACACCGATACAGGTCAGTATTTACTCCCTTTTCCTATCTATCATGGACCTCCGCGCCTCTAGTCATAAGTGAAGGCATTCATCCATTCACAGATTCGCTCCTATACGAGATAGCAGACGCCAACATGTATGACTTAATGGAGGATAACTTGCACGAGTTTGATGAGTCCGACTTTCCCGAGGACATTCAGTTTAGGATGCTTCGAGTGAATAAAAGAGTCGTGGGGCTCATGTCAGACGGAACAAATGGAAACATCATCCAAGAATTTGCAGGCTTGCGCAGTAAGCTCTACAGCCTCCGAATCATGGGACAGAAAAAAGTGAAAAAAGCCGAGAGAGTGAAATTGAATGTCGTCAAGGCCACTATTACTTTTCAAGATTATCTGAATTGCCTCTTCGACGGCACTTCCATCAGTCGTGAGCAACGCAACATCCGATCTCGTTTGCGTGTGATCTACAGCGAGCTTCAATACGAGGTCGCGCTCAGTGCGCATGACGACAAACGATGCTTGAAGAGTGGGGAGATCGACACTCTACCTCGGGGGCATCGGGATGCCTGCACTAATGAAGAAGAGCCTGTCGATGAGAGTGGGGCAGCGACTTGGCGGCTCGAGAGAACATGGTGGGGAGTCAGCTAAAAAAGGCGAATAATTGCGGCGAGACTCTCATTACATCAGACGACGAGCCAGCGAGCAAACGCATCAGACTCGGCTCCGGGATATAAATCTATCATTGAGTGAGTATACCTCCTCACATTTCCAACATTTTTGTTTTGATCCCCATCCAAGACGTGATATTTATTTCAGAAATGGATCTAGCTAGTTTGGATCGCCTTGCTGCCAACGGAGGCTTTCTCCCAACAATCAAACTGAATGAATTAGTACCCGGTGGGAGGTACAGAATCTCTGACATGAGAAGAATAGATACAAGATACGGGTCCAGAGTGATTGCTGATATTGATGGAACCACGCAAGTGTTCCTTTCAAAACGAATTGGTGAAGTGATATGTAATGATGACAGTTTGTTCACAAATATGACACAATCAATCAGTGGAAATAATTTGTACCTCAAATGTCTTGGAGATTCTAACGTAGAATTTACGACGCAATAAACATTTTGAATTTTACTTTCGTGGATTCTCTTCAAAAAAACCCTTCGCACATCCATTCCTTAAAGGAGAGGTCAAAACCAACTCAAACTTCAACTCTTTCCATTGAGAATTCGATGCAAACTGATTGAATATGAGTTGGGTGGCTGCACTTCACTGGTGAGAGCGATGGTTGGGACTCTCATCTTCCAAAAATTTTTTATTAATTATTCTTGTCAATCCAGCTGTTGTGAGTATAATCAAACCATAGCCATTTCACGAAGAGTTGATTGCCACGTCTTTTTAATACTTTTTCAACGAGGTAGATGTCTGGATGAAGAGTTTTCGATATTCCTCTTTCGTGAAATCCCCCGACGATTGGTTTGTCTTGATAGTCTTCCAACACTGTAAAGAGAAATTCTTAAAATGAGAACAGGGGGGTGCCTGAATTTCTTCACTTAAATTCCATTAGTGCTGAAATTCAATCCTGAAAAAACCATTGGGACTTGGTTTTCTGACGATGATTCTGACTTCCATGAAACGCTCGCATGGAAGTTACGATTGAGTTTGCGTTCACTGAAATTTTTGTTTTGTTGGGGTTAGAGCACTGATTTTTTTGAATCGCTCTCATTGAACCAAGTGAATTTGATTCATAGAAATGTTATAAAGTAAATAACCGAGGGGCGGACCTTATGAAAAAAGAACATCAATTATCACATTCACTGTCAACAATTAATGTGGGAACCATAGAGAACATCAAAGAACAGGAAGGAATGTTATTATTTTTATCTTCGTATTGTTTGAGGTATCGTTGTTTTGCAGATCGCAGAATTTAATTCTACGCATCTTTATACTCATGAGATTCACCATTGTCAGACTCACAGGAAAAACTTCAATTGACGATGGTGGCTTGGGATTTTTATTCCTGCTGCAACACACCAAGAACTTGCCATTATCACAAGCAGATAGATGCTAACCCCAAAAGAATATCTGCGCTCGAGCTCTATTTATATTCTGGTTTCGTTTACCGCTACCCGCGAGGCTTTCAAGTCACTATCCTTCAGAATCGATAATCTGTCAATTCGAAATCTCAGTCTTGCACTGGAATAAAGAGAATATATCAGCGTGAACGATAATATGCTTGATTTATCAAGGTAGAATACCAGTGCTCTTGGCACGATGCTAGATTAACTTTTCTCGATGACAAGTATTTGATGTCTTCAAAACTCAATACCTCATTCTCTATTCGCGGATTACGCGATTTTATCGAGAATTGTCTCAATCGCTTGCCGTCCTATGAGAATCATTCAGTCTCATATTCTATTAATTCAACGTGAGAGGAAGCTCTATTTTACGAATTATCAGCTATTTTGAAGCGAAGCCAATTTAGCGACAAATAATTTTGAAGATCTTCACGTTCATTCTCATTAGAATGCTTCATAAAAAATCGATAGATACACACTAAACGGAGACTGTACATATATCATCCTCAAGAAAATTGATGATGCGATTGGAAGAACGCCTTGCACAAATTCGCAGGTACTGGCGTTCATTTCAATCCGTTATGCGCTATCATCTCACAGGACAGACGAGAATGTCTTTCTAGCCCCCTTATAACCTCAGGTCAACTTCTATCGACGATAAGTTCTGTAGAACTGAAGATCATCTGCGAGCTCTACTTAATTTCAGTGTAGAATTTGATCAGGAGGGAGCTTGCTGACTTTCACCTGGCTGATTGCTGAATTGTGGTTTTTCCGAAATTCAGAGTGCTCTCTCTCTGATTCTCAGGATTTCTTTTTACAGTGGGATTACGCGATTCTATCGAGAATTGTCTCAATCGCTTGCCGTCCTATGGGAATTATTTAGTCTCATATTCTATTGATTCAACGTAAGAGAAAGCTCTATTTTACGAATTATCAGCTATTTTGAAGCGAAGCCAATTCAGCGAGAGATAATTTTGGAGATCTTCACGTTTATTCTCGTTAGAACGCTTCATAGAGAATCGATAGATACACACAAAACGGGAACTGTACATATATCATCCTCAAGAAAATTGAGGATGCGATTGGAAGAATGCCTTGCACAAATCCGCAGGTACTGGCGTTCATTTCGATCCGTTATGCGCTATCATCTCACAGGACAGACGAGAATGTCTTTCTAGCCCCCCATATAACCTCAGGTCAACTTCTATCGACGATAAGTTCTGTAGAACTGAAGATCATCTGCGAGCTCTACTTAATTTCAGTGTAGAATTTGATCAGGAGGGAGCTTGCTGACTTTCACCTGGCTGATTGCTGAATTGTGGTTTTTCCGAAATTCAGAGCGCTCTCTCTCTGATTCTCAGGATTTCTTTTTACAGTGGGATTACGCGATTCTATCGAGAATTGTCTCAATCGCTTGCCGTCCTATGGGAATTATTTAGTCTCATATTCTATTAATTCAACGTAAGAGGAAGCTCCATTTTACGAATTATCAGCTATTTTGAAGCGAAGCTAATTCAGCGACAGATAATTTTGAAGATCTTCACGTTTATTCTCGTTAGAACGCTTCATAGAAAATCGATAGATACACACAAAACGGGAACTGTACATATATCATCCTCAAGAAGATTGAGGATGCGATTGGAAGAACGCCTTGCACAAATTCGCAGGTACTGGCGTTCATTTCGATCCGTTATGCGCTATCATCTCACAGGACAGACGAAAATGTCTTTCTAGCCCCCCTATAACCTCAGGTCAACTTCTATCGACGATAAGTTCTGTAGAACTGAAGATCATCTGCGAGCTCTACTTAAATTCAGTGTAGAATTTGATCAGGAGGGAGCTTGCTGACTTTCACCTGGCTGATTGCTGAATTGTGGTTTTTCCGAAATTCAGAGCGCTCGCTCTCTGATTCTCGGGATTCCTTTTTACAGTGAAATGATACATGACTCGATTCGTTTTACTAATCTTTGTGATAGTATACTCTTCTGTTGACCAGTTGGGTGAATATCCTCCATCGAACATCCCTTCAACCCAGCTGATACGAACTTGATCGCCTGTCTTGAATTTGGGTCTCTTCAGATCATACTGCACATCGATAGTTGAAAATTTCTCCTAAAACTGCTCCTCATTTTTACGTGTAACATCGACTGGCCCAATACCAATGCTACGATGTTTTCTCGAATTATACTTATTCAAGAGCTCAGGGAGAATCTTTAGCCATTTGTGAGCTGAACCTTCTCCACATTAATTCCTTGATACTCCTATTGAATCTCTCACAGATGGCGCAGTGAACAGTCGATTCGGTAGAGTATAGATTGATATTATACTCCTCCATGAGACCTTGGAAATGAGAGTTGTGAAACTCTTTACCTTCATCTACTTGAAGACTTTTTGGTACACGTCCTTCACGCAGAATTGATTGCATCGATGCGGTAACATCTCGACCTGTTTCACTCTGCTCCCTCTGCGGCGCTGTAAGTGTGCAAACATCTCTGTACTCCACGCTTCATCATTTACAACCATTTTATTCATCAATTTCTCATTCTCTTGCCCGAGGTGACGTTTTTTGCATAGATCTGTGACTCCTTGGCTCACCTACATATAAGGCTACGTAGCCGGCTCATCCTCTTGAGCCAGGGTCCCGATTATGCGAAAGGTGCAATTTAGAGGTTAACCATATCGACTACGAGACAAACCGCCTCGTGCTCTTTGCCAGCAAAAAGCGCCCCCGCTCCTATATTCTTGGAACTACCTGGAAGCTCTGACTACCGGCCAACAACAACATCCTTTGCCCAGTCACAGAAAGATGGCGCCAGAGCCTCCGTTTGGGTGAGACAACGAGCACGCTGGCGACAACAGGACCAGGAAAAACTACATGTTCGATTTGTACACTGTCCGTGGAACGTGGTGAGTCATCTCTGCAGTGTATTCGTTGCGCTAACCTGACACATCTCAATTGCTCGAATTCCCCTGCGTTAGTTCCGTATGTGTGTTGGAGCTGCCAAAGACCCGCCCCCGAGACCACGCCCTCGCGGCCATCATCGTGTCCCCCTCCCTGCAAATCAGTCCCACATCATAGCAACATCCACCCCCTTCTTGCAACCCGACCACGCCCACTGCTCTCTCGGCCACCACTGATCTAGCTGAAATAAGTCTGACCACGCCCCGCAAGAGATCTGCGATTTCGCCACCTACCTTGTCTAAGCCACGAATCAAGGCCCCAAGATCCTATAAGTTGCCGTCCACAACTGAATCGACCTCAATTAACGCCATGGCCAACCCCGTATGCCCTGCTTTTTTAGATGACCCTACGATGCTTGACTTCGCTAAGGCTTTGGGCGAGTACATGTACACGACCCAAGTCTCCAACCAAACTCAACTCACTAGCATTGATTCACGCCTATCAGGTCTCACAACATCTAGCCAAAACAATACGCGTGCCATTCCCAGATTGCAAGCAGAGATTCGCTCCTCTCGCTCAGTTGTGGAACAGTGCGAACTCCGCTTTTCAGGTGTACCAGACTCTCCTCCTCTATCTGATAATGAGCTAGCCATGAAAATCCTCACAACAATAGAGTGTGCAGACCGTGTAGGCCCGTTTTTGTCAGTTGGATGCTGGTATTTTCCTCCAGTCCGACCCAACCCAGCTCAAGGTATAAACTCTGGCACAAGTCAATTAAATTATGGTGGCAACCCCGACCAGAAAACCCCCTCATTCATCGAATTCTCGTCTGCTACAGTACGTGACTTTGTCATGTCGAGATCCATTAAACTGAAAGACGTCCCAGCCAATAACATCTTCGGTCCAGGTGGCCCAAATAGGATCTACGTATCTCATGTTCTTCCTCCATCGGTATACCCCATATGGCGAGCAGCGTTAGCGAAGGCCAAAGAGCTCAACTACATGAGATTCATTATCCAAAATATGACGGTGATGATGAGATCCAACCCGAAATCACCCCTCATCCCAATACTTGCCAAAGAAGAGCTCCTTTCCCTCCCACCCTGTCAGCCTAGAGCTCCTCCTCCAGCTGTACTAGCTACTAATGCTGGTCTAGCAGTGGCTGAAATAACACCGGTCTGCAGTCCCTTGCCCGTTCCCATCCGAACATAACAATAGGTCACGTCAATATCAATCGTCTCAAAACTAACTTTTCACTCCTCGAAGTTCAAATAAGTACCCATCATTATGACATTATTGCCACCTCTGAGACATTCCCCACGCCATCAGTCAGTAATGTTACCTATCAAATCCCTGGATACACACTTTTCCGAACACGGTTGGCCTGAACTGACTTTAACCCAAAGATGCTTGCCCCTCAGAATTGATTTTCCTCACTTCAAGTACATGATAAATGGAAGTTTTTCCCGCAGAAAAGAAAATCTTTCGTCGAGCCGTTTTTTAAAAAAGTGAAATTTATGGTTTCTTATAGGAATTTCCATACTAATCTATCCATGCGCGATTAAAATGCAGTTGTCTGCCAACTTCCCTGAAATTTATTCTTAATTACATCGAAATACGTCAAAATCCATCAAAAGGATAGTTTTTAGAAACGATCTCATAGTACAGGCGAATATCCATAATCCGACGATGTCGAAAGACAAGCGATGATGTCGCACGGTCGGCCTAAACTGACTTCAGCCTAAAGGTCCTTGCTACTCAGATTTCTCCTATTGTCTTCAAGTACGTGATAAATGGTGGTTGTTTCCCGCAAGAATGAGAACATCCGAATGAGCTACAATCGAGAGAAGTCAAATTGAAATATTTTGAATCTTGATTTAAACATTATTTCCAGAATAATTACGGATGAGCTTCGAAATCGACCTTTGATACATATTTGCGTGTATCATTATTATCCAGAAAGTATAGATCAACAATAATCAATGCTCGGAAGTTCATGAGAAAAAACACACTTCAAAGTGGAACAATTTTATGAATAACAAATTACAATTTGATTGTGTATACTGTTGTACACACACGAAGCTGTAACAAGTTTCTCCTTATATTGAGGATTTTTGTTTCATGCAATTTTTTCATGTCAAGTTGAAGTCAAAATTTGTTCATTCCATGAACTGCTCACTATAGAATCCGAGGCCCATACTCTTTATCTCACAGAACTATTCAAGGTGAAAGAATACCGCGTAAACTCTCGGGGAAATTGGAATCTCCAACTCTAAATAACTTCTTCAAAAGGTTTCTACACACGATCTATAACTTGTTTCCAGTTCATTCCCGAAACACGAACTCACTACTTCCCTGAAATCCTTGAATGATTGAGCAAATTTTTTGATGCGGTGATGATTCGGAGTCTGAAGTAGATCATTATTTTCCAGCAATTTCTTGCAAGAATTCCCTTTGAGAGCGGGATAACCTCGAGTTATCTCACGTTGAACGTGACAAGCGTTTGCCCAATCCAGAGATTCTGCTTCAAAATATTTCATCATATGCATGAGAATAAAATTGACTACGTCAATCATTAGATGTTACTCTGGCGAAGGAACAAATTCTGTATTTTAATCGTGCATGGATAGATTACTATGGAAATTCCAATAAAAAACCATAAATCTGACATTTTTCAAAAACGGCTCGACGAAAGATTTTCATTCTTGCGGGAAAAACTTCCATTTATCATGTACTTGAAGTGAGAAAAATCGATTCTGAGGGGCAAGCATGTTTGGGTTGAAGTCAGTTCAGGCCAACCGTGCGAAACGACGGAGTGGGTAAAGGAGGAGGAGGCGTCGCTCTCTACGTAAAATCAACTCATACCGTGAAAATCCTCCACGTGTCAGATCCTCAGTTTGACAATACCCCTGAGTACCTCATATCCGAAATCAAGATCGGAACCGTACCCCTCCTCCTCGCGGCAGTCTAGCGTCGGCCCTCTGCTGCATATCCTCACAAATTTCTCAACTCCATTTCACAATTTCCACCCAAGTATCAACATATGAATTATTACATTCCACCGTGATTACACCGGAGACTTCAACATCAATATAGCGTCAGTTTCATTCAGCTCAACTTCATTTTTCAATCTTTATGACCCGTATAATCTCAAACCTGCCAGCTTTGAGCCCACGCACCACGCAGTTTATCACGACACTGAGGCGCACGATACCTGCATTGATATCTTCCTCGTCCGCAATGAACAAGCCCTCATGTCACACCGCAAGTCCTCTGCCCCCTTCACCGACGGGCATGACTTCGTTGAGATGGACTACAACCTCAAGCCTCAAGCTGATAAACCGAAAATTTTCACAGTTTGCACACTCAAAAATGTTGATATCGAGGAGCTACATAATCTCATAAACTCATCTTTAATTGATGATACCACATACTCTCCTGTGTCGGACATGCCTTCAGACCCTCGGACAGACACATACCTCAAAGATCAAACGTTTTCACGTCAAATCTTCAGTTTTCTCCCCCGTGTACATATACCCCCATCCTCATATTCCTTCGTGAATAACTCATCTCAACCAATGACCATACCAAATACCCGCCTGATCGACGAAGCAGTGGACACCCTGACGAGAACCGCTCTCGGCGCCTTTGACCAGCTCTCACCAAAAATCCACCTCACTATTACCCCCTCTCGAGAACCCTGGGTAAGCGCTGATATCAGGCGCCTCATGGCTCAGAGAGATGCGATCTACCTCCTTTCCCGCCGCTGTCAATCGTCGTCACTCTTTCAAGAATACCGTGAAGCTCGTGTCCATACTAAATCAGCTCTCGATGATGCGAAATATTCATACATGAGAGATAAAATCACCGCTGCTCCCGACGCGGAATCACGCTGGCGCGAGCTTCGCAAATTTGGTGTAGCCTCAAATCGACATCCTTTCCCACTCACACTTTTCATTGTGTTCCACATGTTCATCAACCTTGCTGGCACACCCTTAGCCTACTCATCCCAGATGAAGATCTTGGGTGTGATGGTGCCTCATGATTTGAACTGGGAGCTCCAGATCAACCAGTTATCCAAAAACGTCCACGGTGCCCTATACACACTCCGTGTACTCGATCATGCCCTACCCCGCACGTTCCGTCAACAACTCACGCAGAGCCTCGTTCTCTCTCACTTTGATTCCTCAGCAATCCTCCTTACAGGCCTTGAAAAAGGCCAAGCCATGAAACTCCAGAGACTCCAGAACCTTTGTGTACGGTATGTCTATGGCAACATTCCCTGGAGAGAACACGTTACACCCTACCGCATCGCTCTGGGATGGCTATCCATCGAGAAACGGCGCCAATATCTCATGGGTTCACTAGCAGTCTCCATACTCAAGGAGGTTCTCCCTCTATACCTCCGCCTACGTTTCACGCGCACTCGAGATTGGCCGGGCCTCAGACGATCTGGGAGAGGAAACATGCCTGAACTTATGTATCCCGCACCCTGTACTGAGGCACTCAAACAATCGTTCGCCATCGCCTCTGCTCGCTTCCTCAATACACTCCCTCCAATCGACCTTGATGACCTATCGTCCACTCGAATAAAAAACATCATGCTCAAACACCAAGTCGAGAATGATAGGAATGAGTGGTTTGCTCGCGCAAAGCGTGACCAGATCACCGCGATACCCCCTAGTCTCCTTGTAGCGTTTGCTCCATCCCATGAGCATCTGTGAGATCATTAGTCAGTGCACGTATACATTTACAAAATTCTACCACGCCCCAGCACGATACGCTGGTGAAGAAATGTGACCTCACTTACAAACCGTAATTTCTATTCGCAAGTCGTCATTGTAATCTATTCGATATTTGATCAGAAGCATCTTCCTAAGTTACTTAGCTCGCCATGACAATATCCTAGAACATTTTCTTTTACTACTGTACATGGAATATTAACTTGTAACTCAAGTGTGACATGCAAAATGAGCAAATGGAAATGTTTCCCCCCGCTCTCAATGAACCAATCAATCAATCAATCAATCAATCAATCTTAATGGGAACGGCCCATGCAAACTTTGAAAAATTATCAATCACAGTCAACATGTACTTGTGATTTTTATTCTCTTTTGCAAACGGTATAATCTCGACCAAATCAGCTTGCCGAGTGTCATCTAAACCACGTATGATGATTTTTCGATGAGGATAATTACGCCTCGCTGGCTTGTGTATTTCATTTACAACATTCCCCATGTTGCTGAATCAATGATGCAAACAGGAATGAGTCATGTGTTGGTGGTGACTCCATATTTATTGGCATGATCCTCCGGTAAATCCATGTTATATCTTATGGAGAAAATCATTCGATGAAACATTTCAAGCTCGTTTTCAATGTCACCTCGATCACTTAGAATTTTCATATTTATATCAATTTCATTTATATTACTCTCTAAACTCGTCGTAATATTCTTCAGATGTTGGAGCAATGTGTCGGAATTGACTGCGTCCAGGGGTCTCTCAGGAGATCTGAGATTACAAATTTGTTTATTCGCAACATCATATTGTCCATCTTCTGTTAAACTAAGACCCATTCTCGGAGGACCACGAGCGCCCTCACTCTTTTCAAGTTTACGTCCGAATACGTCGACGCTCATGATGGGACTGATGGCTGCGCCACTCTTTACTCAATATATATACCCTGCTTCTTGCAATTCTTCGATTATAGACTGTATTTCATCGTGATGAGCCGTACACCCTGCCGCTTGCTCTGCTACAAGAAGCCGTAATCGATCCACCAATTCATTCGGGTGGTCCCAATAGACGTAATGAAAAGCTCGTCCAATTTTAGCAACCTCATATTTAGGCAAACCTATTCCAACAGATTTGCTCCTTATAGGATTAGGGAATAATGGGACTATGATTGTAGGAAATTTAGCACTCTTTTGCTCTCGTAAGGGCTCATCAGGACTATGTCTCTTCCTGTGAGCACTCGATCTATCGAGAATTTTTCGATAATTAGTCATATCGTTTATACTGATCAACTGCTGGCTCGGTGCTTTCTTGAAAAGAAGCTCGAGCAAACCAACTGTTTTTGGAAATCGAGTGTTATTGATTATAAAATCATTATCAGTGAATTTTACATCGGAATCGCCGAGCATGATCCTCTGACCAACTTACCTCACACCATATATTTCATCGAGTGGACTCCCCTGGGCATTCTTGTTCAGTAGAGCGAAATATTTATCAGATGTTGGAGTTGGTGAGAAGAACGACTGCTCTTTGGTGTCTACATCACTATCGTCATCGGCAATTTCGAATGAGATGTTGTTCCGTACAGTATCGTTTAAAAATCAACATTTTTGATTCATTCATCGTTGATTCATCCAGCCTCGATTGGTCGAGTCCTGGCGTGAAATTTAGTTCACAGGGTCGGATTTTCTCTCGGGGAGTGGGCTTATTTTGAGTTCGCGATATCAGCTGTTGAAGGGGATCAATGATCGGCTCGGAAGTCTCCTTGAGATTTCTTTCAGTATGCGCTTTACCATGTTTGGATGAATTGGATTTTTTACGGATAGCATCCTTCGATCGAACGAGTTGATGTAAGATATCTGAATTTCTCTGGAAATCAATTGTGCATACACCTTGATAGTCGAATGTCAACTAACTGGTGTTGATCATTGGGCACCTATTTTTATAGCAAAATTGTTGAAGCCCTTTCTGTATCGACCTTTATTCAGCGGTCTATCTTCATCAATCACTAGAAAACCGAATTTATCGTTATTCCAGCAATGTGAGCATAGATTTTTGACCGCTTCGAACGTTATATCTGAATTGACGTGATCATCATACACAAGGTGACTATTCAGGAGATCCATACGATACAAAACAAGTAAATTAACATTGTCTCGTACGAGGTGTTCTGGCATACGCACGTACGACTGTGCGAGATGAAAACTACCGACACTCTTATGTCTACCCATATAAAAATAGTTCCTCATATGGTTTTGATTCTCGGTTGCTACGTCATCAAAGATCATGATACTGTTGGGTAATGCACCATCAGGCGATACTGCGGACTCATGCTCACCAAACGGATGATATTGGATTCCATCGATTGACTCCAACAATTTTTTTAGGAACTGATATTTCGGTTGGACCAATGATTTTGAATACCGTAAACATCCTCGAATTTCAACCGATTCGGATGTGTGATCAGAGCCAGCAGGGTATTTGTCTTACCGCGGTTTGATGGGCCACAGAAAATGGCGCGAATGCTTTCGGTAGCAACTCTCTATGTCTACCAACTCCCTTCTCTTCGCCAACATCAAAATCGTTGACTGGCAACTTGAGGTCCTGCTCTGCAAAATCAGTGTTCATCGGAGGAGGGCAAGTTTCTGAATGGCTCGAGAGGTATAAATAGCGCGCTTATATAGCGGCAGATCAGTCTTGTTTCATCAGTCGAAGAGCGATGATCACTTACAAACGTCTTCCGCGAAAGCGTGAGATCGGACGTGGACTAGTGAATGAATTTCTCAATAAATTGCCTGTTGAGCTCCATATTCCAGGGTATCAATTCTGTGGGCCTGGCACCAAACTCAAGAAGCGTATCGCTAGAGGTGATGAGGGAATTTTATCACTAGACGCCGCGTGCCGCGAGGACGATATAGTTTACTCTCAGAACCGAGAGGATATAAGAGAGAGGAATATAGCTGATAAAATTCTTGCCAATGAAGCTTGGGCCCAAACTTCTGCCGAGGACGCTGGTATAGGCGGAAAAGCTGCAGCATATTTCGTAACTCATGCTATGAAATTGAAGTCTAAGTTGGGTATGGGGATTGCTTTCAACAAAGTCGTCAGAGCTGCTCTGAAATCAATCAAACCTAGTCCAGATTCTCGAGTTGTCATAAGATTAGCAGTCAAGGGTGCTCGAGAGGCAATAAAAGCGGTCGGAGGAAGGAAGTACGTCAAGACACCTCGGATTCTACCGATACCAAAGAAGGCTGGTGGATTTTAACCATTCCTAGTTCCTTTGTTTGCGGGATTGAGCGCAACGGGTGTTTTAGCTGGAGGTGCTGCAGGTGTCGTTAAGGCTATCAACGACGCCAAGTCTGCTACGAAGCAATTCGAAGAATATTCGAGGCATAACAGGGCCATGGAACAGATTGCTCTTGGAAAGGGTCTCTATCTCAAACCATACAAAACTGGTTTGAGTCTGCACATTCCATCACGATTCATCACAACAAAAAAGGAGACGACCCGCCGCATCAAGAAGCGAAAAAACTGTGCGGAGAAAAAAGACGCGAAGGGGGCAAAAAAAAACCAATCACTCCCTAACCGTGCGTTGAGAAATTTTGATTTGGTGAAATATGCTCGAATGATGAGAATTCCACATTTCAGAGGAATTTTTATGAGAGATACTTTGCCATCATCGGGTCCTCTTGAGAATGAGACCTGCAAATGCACTCTATATTCGTCTCGCAATCCTGGTACTCATTGGGTTTGCTGGTGGAAGCAAGGTGATGATGTTTCCTATTTCGATAGTTTTGGAGATCTACAGCTGCCTGTGGAAGTACTACTCTACCTCGGAGTCGAGGAGGTGAAGAATAATCACACAAGATTTCAAGATTATGATAATTTCAACTGTGGGCATATATGTCTCGATTTCTTAAGAGGGAGACTATATAAGGATGGTAGAGTGTGAGTACTCAATCATTTTCAATTCGACCGTCATGGAAGAATCATGGAAGAAGAAGAATATTTGATTTGTCTTACTGGTACTCCATCAGTCCTTGGATCTCTTTTCTTCCCACCAATCTAGGCGCGTGTATGTCGTAAGCCTTTCAAGCTAGGTCTGTTAGCATTTGAAACCTCCAATTTCATATCCAACATCGATACTGGGTGTAATAGGTTATACGTTGGAGGAAATACAATAGTCATACCAACTGGTAGCTACGAGATAAAAGATATAGAGAAAAATTTAGTTAAACACCTGGCTCCCTTGGGTATCAAATTCAGTTTGAAGCCAAACAACAATACTCTTTGTAGTGAGATTGAGTGCAGCGAGAGTGTAGATTTCACACGCAGAGATTCTGTAGCTACACTCTTAGGATTTTCGAAACGTAAGCTCGATGCTGGACGAGTAATTCACCTTTACGGATCCTTGAAGTCAATACAATACGAATTGAGTGTAATCTAATCACTACCTCTTATCTGAACGGGCAAAAAGTGCACACAATCCACGGGTTTTTCCCACCAGTTCCATCAGGATATAAAATCACAGAAGTACTGAGGCACTTTACGGATCCTTGAAGTCAATACAATACGAATTGAGTGTAATCTAATCACTACCTCTCATCTAAACGGGCAAAAAGTGCACATAATCCACGGGTTTTTCCCACCAGTTCTACCAGGATATAAAATCACAGAAGTACTGAGGCACTTTATCCCTTTTCGCGTGAGAGCGGACTGCATCAAGTATTTGGAGATAAGAATTGTTGATGAGAACGGGGAGTTGATCAATTCCAGAGGTGAGACGATAACGGTCAGATTATTCCTATCGAGCTGACATCGCGATGGGTATCGACTATAACACCAAAGTTGGACGAGGGTATAGAAGTCGAAAGTCATGTGGAGCCATCATCAGTCGGCGAAGAGCTGTGGAGCCGTTAACACGACAGAACATTCAGTTCCTGAAAAGCATTGGTCTGAGAATTGCTACCCGTGGTGGAAAATAACTTGTATATTTCTCTGTTGCAATGGAAGAGGCTCTAAATATCCAATCACCAGTCGCTTACGACGAATCAGTCGCGCATTATGAGGTTCACGCGCATCAGCCGTACGCCACGTCAACGTTCAACAACGGTGATGAGATTAGATTATCAATTCAACATCATACTTGAGTCTGATCCCTTCTCGGAGTTCACTCCACGTAAGCGGTAAGTTAACCAAGGCAGATGGAACTCCATTGACTGCTACAAAGTTTGTAAATAATGGCCCATGTTACCTTTTTGAAGATGGAAGTTACAATGTCAATGAGGTGGAGATAGATAGGTGTAAGAATGTGGGTATGACTAGTGTCATGAAAGGTTGGTTATCATTTCAACCAAATCAAAAAACAACACTAGAGAACGCTGGTTGAATTGATGTAGAAGAAACTCAATCGATATGTTACGCAAATGGCAATTTTGATGTATTGATTCCTTTGAACATTATGCTTGACTTTGCTGAAGATTACCAAAAAGTTGTTGTCAATGCTTAGCATGAACTAGTGCTTGTCCGATCTCGTTGGAATTTGGTCTGTGTCACTCAAACTACTGTGCGAGGAGGTGAAAATCGGCTGTATGGGAATTTCAAAATCACATTGAATGAAGTAGAATGGCTCATGCTGTATGTCAAGGTCTCGGATAGAGTGGAGATCCATCTCTTCGAATATATTCAGAGAGGCAAGCCCATCAGTATGAGTAGTTAAGGGGCCACTATGGACCGTCAAAACATGACCTCTGAAGAACTCGCATGACTCATATTCTCGACCGAGCTCATTTTGCGAGATCAGGAGAATATGTGTCACGATTCACAGAGATCGTGTTAGACGGCACATAGTGGCCCCTTGTAAATTATACGTAAACGTTTTTTCGGTGAATAATTTTATAGACGTGCATACAGTTGGATTACTCTCTCTCTCTCTCTCTCTCTCTCTCTCTCTCTCTCTCTCTCTCTCTCTCTCTCTCTCTCTCTCTTTCTCTTACAGACTCTTGCACGCCAAATTTTGCAAGGATTCGTTGGATTCATAATTCGTTGTGGACCTACGTATCTTGCAAAATTCATCTACTTTTTCCATCAACACGTTTCTGGATTTGAGGTTAGGAGATTGGATGGCACGCTGCTCGGAGCTTCACTCAATCTTTGAACAACTTCTATTGTCAGACGCTAGATGGCAGCAATTTCTAGCAGATTCCTACCTTATCAACTCTGTTGAAGCCTAATTCAAACGTGTTCCGACCTCAAGTGTTTTGCCTCAGTGAGCTGTCTGATCGTCGCTAGCAGACGCCTGAGAGAACTGACAGCTGTTCCATTCTTGTATCAAACCATGGCTCCAAATTCATTCACAGTGAGTTCCTCTGAACAAGATCAAGTGACTCCGTATATAACATGCAAATCTGAGTCTAACTCAGAGATTGCTGGTCAACTAATTGAAATGCCACCTTATTTCAAAATTTTCCTTGCTCATTTTGACGCTACTCAAGAAAGACTCTTCTCCAAATTGAACGAACTTGAGAATAGAATAGAAAAGCGTATTACTGCAATTGAAAAAGATGTTTCTATAATTTCAGTTAATTCTTCACCTACCATCCCAGCAATGGATAGCGTGGCCTCGGATATGTTGAAACGCGTGACCGCTCTTGAAGATTTATTAAAAGATCAGGCATCTAGGCTGGAAGAGATGCGAGTCGATCGAAAACTGCTCCTGGAGGAGAATTTGCTCTTGACAGAACAAATAGCGAAGATTAGCGATATTTTATCGAAAGGTTTAAATGCTCCCCGGGACCCAAATTTAAACAGCGATTCCCACAGAATTATTTTCCGTAATGCTGGAGATTGTCAACCCTCCCTGGAATTGACATATCAATCTTCGTGTCTCACTAAACCTTCTGGCACGGACGTGTATCCCCATCCACATGCTGAGAAGCAAAGACAGAGACTCAGTAGTGATGTTCTTGAGGGCTCTAAGCTCATAATTAACGATGTTCTTAAAGATGATTCAATGGCCTCGCCGGTACAGATACGCGATATATCTTTCGCAGTCCTCAAAACCATTCTTCCCTCATTGGAGAGGGGAGACATTGCTGCCGTCCATGTCCTGCGTTCAGGGCGTGCGCCTGGGGAGAGGCCGTCAAGCGATTGTAGATCGGGTCCATCTTCCCGTGCCCCGACTGCCATTTCACGCTCACTACCATCATGCGTCGTCCAACTCGCCAGTAGTCGTTTAGCCAAGGGGGTGATTTAGGCCAAGCGCTCAATCACCCATAATTATTTCACAGCTAATAACATCCAGTCAGATTCGCTCGACCCGGATACGAAAGCTCATGTGCCAGACAGGGAAATTTATATAAATGGAATGCTTCCCCGTGAAAAATACAAAGATTATACACGTTTGAGGTCCGTTGCACGTGTTTTGGGCTTGAAATACGTCTGGCACAGTGGCGGACGTTTCCGGGTTAGGCGAAAAAACGGTGAGCGAGCCCACACGTTTGAATCTCTCGCTGATCTGCAGGTCATTCAAACGGCCTGCCGAAACGCTCCAAAACGAGCTAGTGCGTCCTCTAACAACACCCAGAGTTGCACTCCCGCTTCGGAGCAGAGTGCAGTTTCGGCAGCAGGACCAGCGAGAACTCCTTGACTCAATATGGCTGCTGAGGAGCGGGCAGGGAGTGGTGGTTCCTTAAAAGCGGGATTTATCAACCTTAACTCCCTGACAGATAAGATTGAACATTTACGCTTACTCGTCACTAACGATCCCTCCTACCTTTTTTTTGGGGTGGCTTAGTCGAAGCTAGATGAGTATGTGGATGACAGTCTCGTTCAGATTTTGGGGTTTTCACTTTTGAGACAGGATCGCAACAGAGGGGGTGGTGGGGTTGCTTTGTATGTACGCAACGATTTTAGGGTAGTAAAACTAGTTTCATCTAATACTTTTGGCCCAGGAAAGCCTGGTGTGCCTGAATTCATTTTTTGTAGCGTACAGCAAGGAGAATCTCCTCCGAAATTGGTCGTGGTGGTTTATAGACCTTCAAAAATCGCCATGCAGAAGGATGATGGGTTGTTTGGCTCATTACGCCGACTGTGTGGAGATTACAGTCACAGAATTATAATGGGTGATCTGAACGCTGACTTGTTGGATACTGCTCATCCCGATACCAAGACACTGACTGCACTGACAGAAGAACTAGCTCTACAGATAGTGCAGCATAGCCCGACTCACCAACACAACCCCGATGTTTCTCATACATGGATTGATCATATTTACGTAGATGACAATCACATCATTACTGACTTCCAAAACAGAGTCCTGCCCAGTTTTGGCAGGCACTCGGTCATATCAACGTCTTCACTCCCACTCCGACAAAAAATTCCTTCACGTATAGGGATTTTCGTAACATCACTCCGGAGATGCTGAATGACCGTCTGCTTCGCTGCGACTGGACAGCTCTTGAAAATGCCAAAACCAGCTTGGAAGACGCAATCCACTGCTTAAATGAGAACTTAAAGACTGTTATAGATGAATTAGCGCCTGAAGAAACTATCAACCCGCGAAAAAATGATGCTCCTTGGATTGGTCCTGAATTGAGGGTACTCATGAATAAGCGAGATGCGACGCGCAGGCGCTGGGAACGGAATCATTGTAACCAGCGCAAGTGTCCTGAGCTTCAAAGTGAGTACTTTTGGCTTAGCGAAGAGGTCGACTTGTGCATGGAACGAGAGCGAAACTCCTTCCTTCAAAACCATCTTTCAGACGCTCTTGATCAACATAAGAACATCTGGAAGGAAATGCGCAACCTTGGCCACCTGCCTAAGAGCAAAGAGGAGTAACTTCATGGTTTCACACCGGACGAGTTGAACGCTCACTTTGCGAGAGTTTCCGTCTCACCTCACGAAAATATAGATGAAGCAATGGACGATATAAATTCGGCTTCAGAGGAGGGTTTAAAACTTGAATTTAAAATTCAAGCCCACAAACTTCAATGATGTAGTCCTTTCTATCAAACATTTTTCCTCGCAAGTCCGTGGGTCAGACGGGATGCCCCAAAGCGTGATCGCGGAGGCTCTCCCGGCTATTGGTGATCTTATTGTACATATTTTCAACTCCTCTTTCGCTCATAGCACTTTCCCCGGAGCTTGGAAGCGAGCACAGCTGATTGCATTAAAAAAGACTATAGCTCCATCAACAGTCTCGGATTTTCGTCCTATAGCGCTGCTCTGCTTCCTTGCCAAGGTCCTGGAAAAAATCGCATACGACCAAATCACGGAGTATTTAAAACAAGAAAAATTACAAGATGGCTTCCAGACTGGTTTCAGGCAATACCATAACACCCAGACAGCTCTACTAAAGTTGACCAATGACATCAGAGTAGGTATTGAAAAGAAAAAGATCACCTTGCTCCTGTTTTTTGACTTTAGTGAAGCCTTTGATACGATATCACCATCGAAGCTGTTGTGCAAACTTCGGAATCTTGGCTCTTCGAGATCGGCACGTCTGTGGATAAAATCATATCCACAAGGTCGCACCCGAAAAGTCACTTCAAAATCTGGTAATTCTGATTGGCTCGAAACCAATCTGGGTGTTCCACAGGGTTCCGTTCTCGGGCCCTTACTCTTCAGCTTGTATGTCAATGACTTACCTGGTTTGCTAGACGGAAAGTCGGTACATCATATATTTTATTTATCACCTAGCTCTGATATTCACCAGGCACCAATCCGAACGCCCCCCACGCGGTGATGCAGAAGAGCGGGTACTCAAACTTCCCAATATGAGACTTGAGTACGGAAGAAGATCATTCCAGGCTCAGTGTGCTCATTCGTGGAACTTTCTCCCTCCGGGCTTCCGGGAGCTGGCGAAAATATCATTATTCAAAGAAGCCGAGAAAGATTCCTTTCTGACACAGTCTGCACGGAGATTGACGTGGAGAAAAAGCAATATTTCAATTTGTGATGGGACGGGCTCTCCCTCCGATTAGAATTCTTATCTATGTGACTTTTCGTCACTTGACTGACGTAATGGAACTGTGATATAACTGTGAGCCCTTACCCCTTCTCTATTTCCTTGTCAATTTCCTCTTAGAATTATGAGTAGTTCTTGTGTATTTGTCTTGACTAGTCACGAACTGTGATACTAATTGTCCTTGACCAAACCAGTAATCAACTGAATTCATCATGTGTGCAAATATGATTCCCTTGTGCTCGTTATTTCAACGGACATATGTAAACATATGTAATACGATTTTTTGTCTTCGGACGAATAAAGGACCATCAATTAACCAATCAATCAATCTCCTCACTCTTTCTTTCGTTCGCTCACACGCACGGCCCATAAAGCTCCCTACAGATTTTTGGACGTTTATTGGCATCGATGCATGTACAGTGGGAGCGCTCTCTCTCTCTCTGTCTCTCTATATGTGACTCCGTATGTAACTCAATTTGGGCAAATAGGGTCTACCCTCTGCCCTCAATAAATTCTTCAATCAATCAATCAATCAATCTCTCTCGCTCGCACGCATCATATCGTACTTTAACGCAAGATGAGAGTGCCTGAGCATAAGTTTGCGTACTCATTAGACTGCGCGTAACAATTTCTCGGCATCATTGTCGCATGGATATCGGGTTCCGCGCTTATCACCAAGACGTTTGAAAAAGCTCATACGTCGAGCACTTACCTTATACATTATTTGCGGCTAGACAATGTCTCGATGAATGCATTGAAATTTTCTTCGCGAAGATTAGATTTTCTAGTTTTGTCTTTTGTGAAACCCAACATTAACGTCTGCTCCAAAAAGTCTTGAAGTTTTACACACTTCATTCTGGAATCACTGATATCTTGTGCAGAAAATCCACGTTCTGATGCCGTACACTTTGATGAGGATTCACTTCATTTTTGTTTGTAACTTAGCACAATATTTATTTTGCTTTTCTTGAAGCAATAGGATTTCACGCACAACACAGCTCTCCTGAAAAAGGACGAATGCACTAGTTCACTCGAGCTCTCTATCGCTATATTATGTGGATTATCGTGATAAACCCCTTTTTCTCTCGACATCATCTTCTTAAAAGCGATTTTTTTCGAGATGCAGCGCATTTTGCCACGATTTTTCAATGCCCACTTTATTTAAAAAACTTGACACGACGACGTCGTCTACGTTCTTCCGTCACTAATTTGGACTTGTATACGATCCTTAAACACGAGCTATCCACATGAAGCACGACGAACCTAGATTCTGTGCCTCTAGGAAAAGAAAGAGGCTGATAACAACTGAAAGACCGCATCCACGTATGTGACGGAGGATATTGTTCACGGGCTTGGTCTAAACTGATGAATCGACGATGATTATATATTCTCCAATGATTTCTCCATGAAATTAATTCAAAGGAAGCAGTCGTCGGTCCAAGCACAATCGGGTGAGCGCGCTTCCGATGGAAATTCTTTAACAATTCTTCAAGCTCTGACCAGTCTCTCTCGCTGGTTTCCAATGGAAGAGTCGCTGATTCTTGAGGAGTTCCTTTGCCGATCGGCGCGTCCTGTGGTTCGGGAAGCATATTTGACGAGCACGAACAAATTTTCCATTGTATATTGAAAAATCACTTTCAAGCAAATCGCATGCTTACACCACGTGCTTTCTCTATAGCCTCCACGTCATAGCCGACGATGAATTCATACGACTTATCTCCAAAAAAGTACACAGTTACAAACCTCGGTGGCACACCAGCTTTCAATGTCCACGCTAACGTGTGGCTATGCCTAGCTCGGGGTACAGGTGTCAAGCCGTACTTCATCCAGGCTCATCGGTAGTATGTCACGTCAGGCCATATGAGGAGGGGACGAGATTTTGTGCTCTTGATCATAACCCCACCACTCACCTATAGTATAAATACTGTTGCTCAGAGGCGATTATTACTGTTATAATGAGCAATATGGATCGACCGGAGGTTCGAAAACTTCTCGTGAATGTGATTAAGTGTCTCTTTCATTACGCATGGGTACACGATCAGCATATTAGAACCATGTGTAGTCAACAATGGGCTGAGAATGAAGAAAGACTGCCCATTATAAATTGGAACACTTGTTATCATTCTTACTGTTGCACTGTAGTTTCAACACCATTGATCATCTTTTGAGCGCGACACCGCTCGATAAGGAGATATTGCGTCCAATCGTCGTCAAGATTGTCAAAAAGAGGATTGTGGATCATAATCAATACGCTCATATTAGAGAGCTCGTGAAAACTGATGCCAGTGAATACTCATTCAAGAATTATATAGAAGCAGCACGGCAATGTTTGAGGAATGATTCTCATGGAGATGAGTATATCATGCAGTGTGCATACGAAGTTGGTAGTAATCAGTCTCAATATTTGGGGGCAGACGGATCTAGACCATCGACTAGTGGTGTGAATGATCGTGAGGGTCAAAATCAGACAGCCGTGAGAGTGCAGCGAGGTGGCGGAGTGAGATCTTCGCACAATAGTAGCTCAGACTCTTCGGGGGAAGACGAGGTTGGAGATGATGATTCAGAATCATCTTCATCGGTCTCATCGGTGTCGTCGTCGTCACAAGCTTTCTTTACGTCCTCGTCGGCCGATACAGAATCTGATGGTGAGTACACTTGAGGTCGTTGCATTTACACCCGATATGTCATGGAAGAACGGTTTCAGACGAACGAGAATCAATGTCTGAGATCGTCGACCAATCAACGAGACACTATCGGAGATTCGGCATAGATGGTCGTGAGATCATAATTAGGATGATGGCACCACGGGAAGGATCTGATATATGATGAATTCCACGCCAAAGCGACCTACGAAAAGGGGTCATCTCTCAGATTCTTTTTTGACCTTTCTCATTCGATTCTATGGCCCAGAATAGGAACTTCGGACCACCTATGGGGCCCAAAAGAAATTTCTCCTCTCCATTGCACGCATATCCGTCAACAGACCGAAAATTTATCG
Organism: Eretmocerus hayati; assembly: GCA_029851415.1. Taxonomy (NCBI): domain Eukaryota; kingdom Metazoa; phylum Arthropoda; class Insecta; order Hymenoptera; family Aphelinidae; genus Eretmocerus; species Eretmocerus hayati. Next base: position 51,426,376 of record CM056744.1, read on the forward strand.
TGTGAAAATCGATGCTCTTTTATTCACGAAAATGGGAATATTTCGAGTTTTTGAATAGCTATCGGTTTGCGGGTTGCGGCATCTGAAAGGACATCAAAACACCTATCGAAAACTTTGTCGGAAATTCCTTCTCTGTGATTTGGGGGCCTCCTGGAGGCAAAAGAGTGTTTTTCACTAAAATGTTGATTTCTCAAAAAGCCATTTTTTTTATTTTTTTAAAATCATATATTTGACGTAAAATTCTGCGTTCTTTCGGAAAAAATGGGTTTCAGAGAAGTTTGGGGCGATCCAAGTGACTTATGAGCCATTTTTCTGAAAATTTGATTTTTCCAGTTTCAGAAAAAGGCGATTTTCTGCGCATGCGCACAAACGTAGACTTTCGGCGCCACTCTCAATAGAAAGCTGACAAAATTTCCTATAAAATGACTACCCGCACAGTTGAAATTCGTGCACTGAAACGCGATCTGCAAGGATTAATTATGTCGAATCAAAATTACATGAAAATTCAGCCCATTAACGCCTTCGTGGGGCCTGCTGAGATGACACATTCACGAGATCTTCTCGGGACTCAATTTTGAGTACGAAATTGACCTGAAAAAAATTCGGACCACATGGTTTCAACCTAAAATTGTATAAACTTGCAAAATATGCGATGAAAAAACCCGTTTGAGGCGAACCCGAGGTGCTACATTCAATTTTTTGCCAGAAAATACGATATTCCACATTCAAAATTGCGAAAAATTGAATGTAGCACCTCGGGTCCGCCTCAAACGGGTTTTTTCATCGCATATTTTGAAAGTTTATACAATTTTACGTTGAAACCATGTGGTCCGAATTTTTTTCAGGTCAATTTCGTACTCAAAATTGAGTCCCGAGAAGATCTCGTGAATGTGTCATCTCAGTAGGCGCTACGAAGGCGTTAATGGGCTAAATTTTCATGTGATTTGATTCGACATAATTGATCCTTGCATATCGCGTTTCAGTGCATGAATTTCAACTTTGCGGGTAGTCATTTTACAGGAAATTTTGTCAGCTTTCCGTTGGAAGTGCGCCTTTTTCGGAGCCGGAAAAATCGAATTTCCAAAAAATGGCTCATAAGTCACTTGGATCGCCCCAAACTTCTCTGAAACCCATTTTTTTCGAAAGAACGCAAAATTTTACGTCAAATATATGATTTTAAAAAAATAAAAAAAATGGCTTTTTGAGAAATCAACATTTTAGTGAAAAACACTCTTTTGCCTCCAGGAGGCCCCCAAATCACAGAGAAGGAATTCCCGACAAAGTTTTCATAGGTTTTTTGATGTCCTTTCAGATGCCGCAACCCGCAAATCGATAGCTATTCAGAAACTCGAAATGTTTCCATTTTCGTAAATAAAAGAGCATCGATTTCTACAGATGAATTTTCGGTCTGTTGACGGATATGCGTGCAATGGAGAGGAGAAATTTTTTTTGGGCCCCATAGGTGGTCCAAAGTTCCTATTTTGGGCCATAGAATCGAATGAAAAAGGTTAAAAAAGAATCTGAGAGATGACCCCTTTTCGTAGGTCGCTTTGGCGTGGAATCCATCATATAAGAGTGGATTGAGAGAGGATTCAGAGATCTTCATCGCTACTCGTGTGAGCGAGGAGAACCGACAGATTTTATAGGATTGACCATCAATTCTCAACATTTTACCCAGGGACCGTTGTGGATATCTCTTAGATTGATACGGAATTTTGATTTTGAAGATCTTTGGGAACTATTTTTCAATGCTGCCAAATCTTAACAGAATTTGGGGTCGACAATACATTCATAATCGATTGTAGTATAGTCAGAAATGTGGAGGGCCAAGGAAGGGTCCGCCTCACCGAAAAAGATGTGAATAAGAAGTCAATCCTCAGAATCCGTAACGATGATAACCTCTGTTTCGTGAGATCTCTGGTTACGGCCTACGCTCATGCAGTTCGAGGACAGAAACGAACAGGACAGCTGCACGATTATTGGTAATGGCTCTGAAAAGTCGACGTGTGATCGCGCTCAAGAACGCGGCGATTTTGCGCGCATTACAATGCCAATGATACATCACCTAGATGGCGAGCAGCAGAAAGCTGTTCTGAAGAAAGCTGATCCAAAACTTGTGCGTTACATCTGCGAGTGCGCGCTCAACGTTCTCCACGGGAACGTGCAACTTACAAAGCCACAAGAATCACGACTGCGCAAGCACGCTGGCACCCTGAGAAAATTGATCGACTCCCGGGGAAGCATTCCAAGTAAAAAGAGGTTAATTGTACAACGTGGCGGCTTTTTACCATCTTTGATTGCACCGTTGATTGGGACTATCTTAGCCGATCTTATAAGCAAGCACTAAAAACATGGAGCACGCAGAAAAACTAGTCCTCGTCCCAAAAGAAACCCTGGATCACCTACGTTTGTCGACTAATAGCAACAAAACAGTACAGACCCCTGGAACAACTCTGAGTATACTCGATGAGGAGATGAACGAGATCCTGAATTCATCAGCATGCAGAGATGAGAAAGAAAAATGGATTAAATATCAACGAGTACTGCAAAGGTATCTCCATTTTCGAGATATGGCTTCTATGGACCCCCCTGAACGAGAGGAGCCCGTTCAAACTCACAATCAGAAGAGACATAGTGATGTAGCAGGGCAGAGATTCACCATCGGTGGCGATGATAGCATCTTAGAATCCGTGCCGACCAGATACAAGTCCAAAGCAGAACAACTTATGAATGAATTCAAAAAAAGTGGTTTCGTAGTGTGGCACACAGATGGCTCTGTATCTATAGATGGTAGAATCATCCGTGGAGCTACTATGACCGATCTATTGAATGACGCATTGAGAGGAACAAAACGCGTTCCCCCACGACGACACGCTCAGTTTGCATACGCACTCCGTCGCGCAGCGATCCCTCGTGAATTCATCGGTAATACCAGAGTGTGGAATAACGTTGAAATACCTGATTCATCAGATGGTGCCTCTTCTGAATCATCGAGGAGAAGTCTCGATACACAGCCCTCCCCCAGCAACATTGTGGCTAATTCTTCACGAAAATCGGCGGAGAACGATTGCAGCCGTTTATCAAAGTCTCAACAAAGCAATTACAGCAGCTTTTCATCTTCTGATCCCAACCAGCTCGTTGTAGACGAGGGATCCGATGACGGGAGTGAGGAAAGAGGAACAGCTGGACTCCACGTTAGAGCACCTGATCAGAGGGAGCAGCTAGCACAGGCACAGCGTACAAGAGCCTTGAGAGGATGGCAGAAGCTGGGAGCATACGTCAGAAGAAAACCGTGATTCGTGAAAAGAAGGGTTTGGGAAAAGAAGCGGCCAAGGATAAGAGTGTATTTGACAAAATCATTGATGGTGTACCCTTCGAGATGCATGTTCTGGGATATAACTTTGCAGGACCCGGGACAAAGTTGACCGAGCGACTAGAGCGAGGTGACGTACCAAAGAATGTTCTCGATGCCCTTTGCCGTCAGCATGATATAGCTTATGCCAATGACTTAGCTGATCGCGGGAATGCTGATCGTATTTTAGCAGAACAAGGTTTCTCACGAGTGATGTCAGAGGACGCTGACGCAAACGAGCGGACGGTTGCATTGATCACAACGTGTTGTATGGCCGGTAAAATCACTTTGGAACGATTATTGCATTCAATGAAGAAAAAGACTCGGAAAATTTGTGGTATCAAGATAAGTGTGAACAAAGATAAAAAGTTGAGGAAAAAAATAAAAATCAACGATGAATAACAAACTCGGTGATTATTTTCACAATCTCCCACTGTCAACAGCTTATGCTGGAGCTTCAAAATTGGTAGACTATATGAAGCAAATGAAAGATGGCTATACTTCTCATGAAATTCAGGACTGGCTCGAAAGTCAAGACGCTCACAACCTCCACAAAATTGTACGACGGTGCTTTAATAGACGCAGCTACAATGTTAGAAATATTGATGATGTCTGGGAGGCTGATTTAATGGACTTGAAATCTTTGATTTCTCACAACGATGGTTATTCTAGATACATCTTGATTGTCATTGACATTTTGAGTAGATTTGTATGGGCCGAACCATTGAAAGATAAAACCTCAAAGACTGTTGCTAACGCTTTTGATCGCATATTGTCGAGAAGTGATGGTAGAATACCTGTGTACTTCCAAACAGATGAAGGAGAAGAGTTTGTTGGACAGGCCATGCAGGCGATCTTGGAACTCAATGAGATCAAATTCAGAGTTTCTCGGAGTCCTTCGACGAAGGCAGCTTGTGCTGAACGTGTGATTCGCACTCTGAAGGAGCGTATCTATCGATATTTCACGCACTAAAATACAAGACGCTATATAGATGTATTGAATGATATAGTCGCCGCATACAATCACAGTCGCCATTCCACGATGAAAATGACGCCAGCGAGTGCAACTATATACAACGCTGACGAAGCTCATCAAAACATGACGGCCTTCCACTCCAACGCATTTTCGAGGGATCCTGAATTGCCAGTTGGTGATCTTGTGCGTGTCACTCGCGCATCGAACGTGTTCCGGGAAGGTTATATGAGAGGTTGGACTCTCGAGCTATTCAAAATTGTTCGTATATCTACGACTAGACAACCTCCAGTATACTTTTTGCAAGACTTGGCCGGTGAAGATATTAACGGTTGCTTCTACGAAGAGGAGCTCAGTAGAGTTCGGAAGGATTTGAGAACCGAGGCTTTTGAAGTGGATGAAATTTTGAAAACAAGCGGTCGTGGTGACAAAAAGAGATATTCCGTGAGTTGGAAAGGATACCCAGAAAAGTTCAATAGTTGAGTTGCTGCTAGAGATATTCAAGATCTGAGATGAGCAATCATTTTCACGTAGTGTTGCCTAGCAACAGTAGTATGGGCTACTACCCAAACAATACGACAACCCGCTATGTCACACAGCTATCTCAACGTGTGAATCTACACGGAACTTGGTCTGTTGCTATAACGGGAATCCAGATTCCATTGACATTTCAGCATATTTCATCGGAAGCAGATGGTTGCGTTACTGTGAATACCTCACAGCCTAAAGTTTTTGAAACGAATACGCTGGATCAAGTAGATTTATCCAAAAGAGGAATGTCTCACATCCGACCGGGCGTGTACGAAAATGTTGAAGATCTTTCGGAGGAAGTCAACAACTCGGCTTGTATGGCAAAACATCTCGAACTGACTGCTGAAAACTGTGGATATTTGACGATCCGTCGTATTTGTGGTGGAAGTTTGTGCTCTGGCCTGCGGCATAGTTTACACTTATCGGCAACTTTGAGAAGAATTCTGGGTTTCGGTTTGCGCGATGATTCAAAAGATATTATAGTGGGTGACGATGAACTTGCTAAGAGCGAACTACCCGCCATTCTGTCGCACGGATTACCCAACACTTTGATGATATACACAGATATATGTGATTCGTACTCTGTCGGTGATGTGTGTGCACCGCTACTACGGAGTGTACCCATAGACACCAGAAATTATGTTTACGGTGTGATGCACACTAAGAATTTCTCGACTCCCACATATCTTCCTCTCTTGTTCAATTCTTTCCAGACCATCTTGATTGATTTAAGAACCGAACATGGTGATCCCGTCCCATTCGACTTTGGGACGTTGACGGTAACGCTTCAATTCAAGCGTTTGGACTGGGAATAATCATGGATCGATACAGAGAGTACTTTGGAGTTCAAGCTGGTGGTGGTGGTGGTGGGAGTAGTATCTCTGGTGGTATTGGGGAGATATATACAGGCTCACGGTATCAGAGAGGCCGCGGAGGTGTTGGCCATTTCTTGGCAGGTCTTTTTCGTCAAGTTATGCCTCTGTTGACCCGTGGCGCCAAAGCTGTCGGTAAAGAAGCTCTCAAGACAGGGCTGAATGTGATGTCCGATGTGACTACAAGAGGCACACCAATCAGAGATTCCTTCAGAAAACGCGTCCGCGAATCCGGGGAGAATCTCAAGAGAAAAGCAGAGGAGAAGTTGGATAAAATGATGGAGGGGTCAGGTTATAAGATTGCGCATTTGATGGGTACTCCTCAGTCGTTCGTCAAGAAGAAGAAGAGAGTCACGCGGAAGCGAAAGTCGGCTATGACGAAAGTTGGGAAGGTTCGAAGATAGGAGAAGAAGAAGAAGCGAATTGTGAAAGCTAAACAACGTTCGACAAGAGACATCTTCGGTTAAAAATGGCGTTTCTGCATACCCAATCGTGCGAGTGTTTGAAATCTGAGCTACTTCTATTCGAGATTCCTCCAACTCAAACTACAATTGAGGGATCTCGGTACATTCAGTACAAACCAATCAGCTCTCTCACCAATGATTCTCTCATAGAGTTCATCGTCAGTGGAAACGGTGAGGAATACATCGATCTCGCTCATACGTTATTCAGTTTACGTGTCTCTTTGAAGCGTACAACGGACGGAGAGCTGGCTGCTGCCGATGAGGCGCTTGTTGCGAGATGTGGCCCAATTAATAATTTCATGCACTCGCTATTCAGTCAAGTAGACGTTTACTTGAATCGGAAACCTGTGTCGCCGCTAAACGACTCCTACGTTTACAGATCATATATAGAAACGCTTCTCAATTACGGACCCGCGGCGAAAAATGCTCATCTAACGAGTGTGTTGTGGTACGATGACACTCCTGGAGCCGTCAATGATACGGTGAACGGCAACGCAGGTCTCGTCAGTAGACGAGAGTTGTGTAATATTAACAGAAAGGTAGACATGATTGGACACCTACACGTGGACATTCTAAACCAGGAAAAATTGCTATTGAACAATGTCGAGGTGTGATTTTGTCTCGTGAGATCGCGCGATGCTTTTGTTCTAATGGATCCATCAAGAGATTTGACTGTTTGCATTGAAGGGGCCAATCTTTTGGTGAGACGTGTGAAAATCAATCCAGGAGTTTCAATTGCTCATGCTTAGGCACTTGCAAAAACAACAGCAAAGTACCCTATGACAAGAGTAGAAGTGAAAGCTGTTACCATGCATAGCGGTATATACGGCGAAACACTGGATAACGTCATTCTTGGCCAATTACCAAAGAGAGTGATCATCGGTTTCGTCCAAAATCAAGCTTTTAATGGCGACAAGTTTCTGAACCCCTCCAATTTTGAAAACTTTGACCTCAATTTTCTTTGCTCGTATGTCGAAACCTCTCCAATCTACTTTTCGTAATGATAAATTGTATGTTGAAGCTTATCACACACTCTTCTCTGGAACGGGCGTACATTTCTTGAATGAAGGAAACAGTATATCTCGAGAAAATTATCCAAAAGGATTTTGTCTTTTTCCTTTGGATATTACGCCCGACTTGTCGGCCAACGATTGTACTCATTGAAACTTGATAAGACACGGCAGTGTGAGAATAGAGGTACGATTCGGTACAGCTCTGACGACCACGGTCAATTGTATCATCTATGCTTTGCCCGATGCCCTATGCCCTAGGTATCGGACATCGAGGGGAGAGGGATATTATACGGCCGGGCCCACCTCTCGGTGGGCCCCACCCAAACCCGTGTCCCGCCTGGTATGGCCTGCGTGGGCTTTGCGTAGTCCGCGTAAGCTGAACCAGTCCGGTGTCTGGGGACGGATCCGAGGGATCCTGAGGCAGATTTTGCCCTCTAACCACCTTGAAAAAAAAAAAAAAAAAAAAAAGATTAATTCTGTTGAACCACTCTGAAATTTCTCTAAATTTATTGTCTCGCTCATTCAAAAGAAGAAAATTGGCCAGTTATGGGCTACGTAATGTTTGCTTTATTTTTGCTGATGGTGCTATGTACCATTCTCATAATGTTTGCCTTATTTTTTGCTGATGGTGCACAAATGCTGCTTATCTCTTGCTGATGGTGTTGATGATGCGCAGAGAGTCGGATTTTATGAATCATCCGTCTGAGAGGTCACCCGAGGTCATGGTTTGACGGCCCATAGTGGCCCCTTAACTACTAGTATGAGTTTTCAAACGTGGGGGTTGTACGAGTATCCGCTCTTACCAGCTGCTCGGAAACATGTATGGACGGTCAAGACTTCGAGTCAACTCGAAAAACCACGATTCGTTATTCTTCCATTTCAAACGAATCGGACGAATGTCAAAGACAAGAGTTTGAGTCAATTCGGCCACTGCAGTATTAGTGATATCAAACTATTCTTCAACTCACAATGTTATCCATATGAGAACATGAATTTGCAAATTGATCGCAATCAATTCGCCATTCTGTATGACATGTACTCTAATTTCCAGAATTCATTTTATGGGAAAGAGAATGAGCCGATGTTAAGAAAATCTCAATTCATTGCGTACGAACCATTGATAATTATCGATTGTTCAAAACAAAATGAGACATGGGAGAGCGCACCGGTTGATATTCGTCTCGAGTTTGAATCTAGAAATAATTTCCCCGCGAATACGTCAGCCTATTGTTTGATATAACACGACAGAATTTTTGAGTATAATCCAATCAGCAGCAACGTGAATGAGCTCGTTTGAGGAGGAAGAGTGGGGGAAACTCTATAAGAGCAGCCGTCGAATTTTCTAAAAGTTATTCTGCCTCGAGATGGAGTACGTGGTGGACATGCAAGGTTTCAAGCAACCAGTAGATAATTTCGTCTTGAAAGAGCCCCCATTGCTCCACTCAATGGTGATTCTAAGCCTCGAGTATTTCTATTCAATTAGCTATTCCCGTTCCGGAGATTAGCAGAGAAATACAGACGAGAAATACTTGGCTTGGAAGAGCTTATCATGGCATCTCTTGGGAGGCTGGTGAAATTCCCTATACTAAAATAGGCCATGCACTCCGAGAAAATCTTAAGGATGCAACAATGATTCACGTAGTGGGTTGAATAAAGAAGAAGTGGTTGGAGCGCTTCAAATTCGAAGTTCGTGACGTCACAGAATCAGGATTTGTGAATTTGGACATGATATACTCACAGAAGTTGGTGACTGTCTGTCCGCATCATACAGAGTCTTACAAAGCGGTGTGTGCTCAGCATAATGTGGAATTGATCAGAAAATTTTTGAAAAATCACAAGAGAAATGATATGGAGTGGGAGTGACTATGAAAGGCGTTGACCGGATAAAGTGACGTCATTCCATCGATACATAGCGATGGGTAACAGTCACAGCGACAAGCAAAAGCGTACTCCTCTTTTAGAGGATTACAGAAAAAATCAAGATGCGCCATCTCGTGATAAGTGGAAGAGTTATGGGCGCAGTCCCTATTTGCCCCACCTAAGGGTCCTCGTCCGGACAAGAAGGTTTATGAGAAAAAGAGGCCTTGAAAATGAGTGGGAGGCGGTGGCGGTGGCTCAACTTTGGAAGAGTGGGGAAAGCGCCGTCTGAAAGGTATAGAACCGAGTGAAAAACTATGGAGAGACATTCCTGTTCAGCACTGGTGACGAGCAAGATGGGTTACTTCTCCACTGTCTGCATGCACTTCCTCGATGAGGCTGGAAAATCTCAGAGGATTGGGGGCTTACACTCTTACAAAGGGGCGCCTGCCATCGAAACTTGGAGGCTTTTACCTGGAGAAGTCAAGGTCAAGGTCAATTTCTACCACGAGGATGGTTTGTGTAAGACATGCTTGGAGACAGCAAACTTTGAATTTGATACCATGAATAACAACATGTGGATTCCCGATCGTTTCTTCTACAATTTTGAGACCAAAAGTCATTATGATCACTATCGTGAGCGGAAGATGCTGAAATGTACCTTGCAAACGAAAAGTATCAGCGTTCCACACAATATTCAGGCAAGCTTAAGTTATGCGTAGATAAGTTGAACGACTGTGGAATTGGCAAAGGAGATCATTCACGTATGCAGGCATTGGACATTGAGGTTTACGAGCACGACTATCCCACATTCGAGGATGAATGGAGAAAATACTGATGTAAACACCCAACCTAATCGGCCCTTTCCAGGGCCACCAAAAATTCATACGTATGAACAGACTGTCCAAAAAAAAAAATTTGCCAGAACCCGGAATCGAACCGGGATCTCATGATCAAAAGTCAGGCGCTCTACCGTAGAGGCATTCTGGCTTATAAACGTACGGTGTGTAACAAAGAAATTCAACACACACACGCACACACGCACGCTCAAATACACAAACACACACGAGTGCGGCTTAAGCCCTGGGCCACTGGTATCTGCAATCTGGTGGCGGGCGGCACAACTCGAGACACGGCTCATGAGCTATCTCGTTCCGGGACAGGCCAGGCCGGTTTCGGCTCAGTGACTCTAGCTCAACGGCGCACGGCTCACGGGCTGAGCTATCTTTTTTCATACCAGCATTGCGATAGAGTAACGAGCCTATCGTTAATTACACATATCTGCTACATCTCATCCTGAAGGGATGAGGGATTTTCGGGAATATATTCATATTCATACTTTTATTGGTACAAGTATGTATCTATATATATATATATATATATATGCAGAATTGAATTGAATAAATGAAATAGACTCGATAGTTTCTGTTTGCTGTAGGTTACTTCTCCGTAATCTTCGAATTACATTATATTAAGTCGCGTGACGACTGTTTGGTGTCCGGAATCACTAGATTGTTTCCCCTAGATCGGTTTTAACCTAACCTGACCTGACTTTTCTCTAGAGAAAAATATCCCTAGATTTATTACTAACCTGACCTGACTCAAAAGTTGCGCGCTGCCGTCTTAACTTTACCTGTCTTGATTTGTCTCCAGAGATAAATATCCCTAGATTTTACTTACCTAACTTGATAAGACTAAAAAGTTGCGCGTATTTTCCTGTAGATTCCTTTTACAATTCTATCTAGGGTCTATTTTACCAGTTTCTTTCCATCTGTTATACTTTACCTGTTCCATGGATTTTTTACCTATTTTGATTTTAGACTTTTTATCCCTTTGGATATTACTTATTCTATTTTACCTGTTTCGTTTCACCTGTTTGTTTAGATTTTTTACCCCCTTCAGATGTTAAATTTTGTGAAGCTGTCAAAAGTCTGTTCGTTGTACCCTTGCCGTGTTATCATGTTTTCGCACCAATATCCCTTTTTGATGCATCCGCTCACCTTACTTTCGTATGGTGTCGGACACAGGGATACGGGCTACTCCCATGTTTCCAAGCGTTTTGTGGGTACCGCTGTCTTTGTCTGGCTCGAATTGATGTAAGAGTTCTGTCGAAAGTCTGTCTGTTGAACCTTCGCTTCGAGCCATCGTCGAATTCGCCCCATTTTCTACACTTGCTCACCATACATAGGTATTATGATGTCGCAAGTGCAGAAAATGGATTGTTCCAACGATGGAAGCTTGGGTCCCTCTGTTTGCGTCCGTGGATGGAATGTAATGGATGAGAGAATGTATGATCATGATGATCATGATGGAAAGTGATGGATGAGAGAATGAATGAGAGAATGAATAATAATGATGATGATGATGATGATGATGATGATGTTGGGATGTGATGGATGAGAGAATGAATGATGATGATGATGATGATGATGATAATAATGGAAGAAGAGGAGGGAAAGAGAGGAAGAAGAAGTAGGGAAGGAAATGAGATGATATGAAAGGAGAGAATGGTATGAAATAGAAATGAGATGCAACATGCAATGAAGATGAAATAGTTTGTGATGTTTGAGATGGATGCATGATTGGAATGTTATGGATTGAATGATTGCCTCACCCTCCTACTTGGATTTGAATTCGGACACAACCTCTGCACCCGAAGGCGGCTTACCTGCGTACAAGAATTCTCCTCCAAGTAGGCGATCATTGGCGGATGTATGATGAATGATGAATGTGTGATGAGCTGGTGAGAATGATATAGGAAAGGAGATATGATGGTGGTAAAGTGGGGGTTGGTATGAAAGATGATGAGATTTAATGAAGGTAAGATGGGATGGGTAAAGAGGAGGGAAAGGGATGAGATGTTATAGACTAATAGCATTCATGATGAATGTGATGAGGTGGTGGGAATGACGTTGAGGAGGAGATGAGATGGCGGTGAAATGGAAAATGATATGGAAAATGATCAGATTGAATGGAGGTGAGATTGGGTGGGGGTGAAGAAAGAGATGAAGAAGATATAGACAGGAGATATAGGAAAGGAAATGAGATCATATGAAAGGACAGAATGGAATGAAATATGAAATAGATATTTGATGTGACATGCAATGAAGATGAATTAGGCTGTGATGTATGAGATGGATATACGAATGTAATGTAGCGAATGAAATAATGATAAAAGAGAAGGGAAAGAGAGGAAGAAGAAGTAGGGATGAAATGAGATGATATGAATGGAGAGAATGGTATGAAATAGAAATAAGATGCAACGTGCAATGAAGATGAAATAGTTTGAGATGTTTGAGATGGATGCATGATTGGAATGTTATGGATTGAATGATTGCCTCACCCTCCTACTTGGATTTGAATTCGGACACAACCTCTGCACCCGAAGGCGGCTTACCTGCGTACAAGAATTCGCCTCCAAGTAGGCGATCATTGGCGGATGTATGATGAATGATGAATGTGTGATGAGCTGGTGAGAATGATATAGGAAAGGAGATATGATGGTGGTAAAATAGAGGGTGGTATGAAAGATGATGTGATTTAATGAAGGTGAGATGGGATGGGTAAAGAAGAGGGAAAGGGATGAGATGTTATAGACTAATAGCATTCATGATGAGTGTGATGAGGTGGTGGGAATGACGTTGAGGAGGAGATGAGATGGCGGTGAAGTGAAAAATGATATTGAAAATGATCAGATTGAATGGAGGTGAGATTGGGTGGAGGTGAAGAAAGAGATGAAGAAGATATAGACAGGCGATATAGGAAAGGAAATGAGATCATATGAAAGGACAGAATGGAATGAAATATGAAATAGATATTTGATGTGACATGCAATGAAGATGAATTAGGCTGTGATGTATGAGATGGATATACGAATGTAATGTAGCGAATGAAATAATGATAAAAGAGAAGGGAAAGAGAGGAAGAAGAAGTAGGGATGGAAATGAGATGATATGAATGAGAGAATGGTATGAAATAGAAATAAGATGCAACGTGCAATGAAGATGTAATGAGTTGTGATGTTTAGAATGGATGCATGATTATATTATGGATTGAATGATTGCCTCACCCTCCTACTTGGATTTGAATTCGGACACAACCTCTGCACCCGAAGGCGGCTTACCTGCGTACAAGAATTCGCTTCCAAGTAGGCGATCATTGGTAGATGTATGATGAATGATGAATGTGTGATGTGCTGGTGAGAATGATATAGGGAAGGAGATATGATGGTGGTAAAGTGGGGGGTGGTATGAAAGATGATGAGATTTAATGAAGGTAAGATGGGATGGGTAAAAGGGAAGGAAAGGGATGAGATGTTATAGACTAATAGCATTCATGATGAATGTGATGAGGTGGTGGGAATGACGTAGAGGAGGAGACGAGATGGCGGTGAAGTGAAAAATGATATGGAAAATGATCACATTGAATGAAGGTGAGTTTGGGTGGAGGTGAAGAAAGAGATGAAGATATAGACAGGAGATATAGGAACGGAAATGAGATCATATGAAAGGGAAGAATGGATTGAAATATGAAATAGATATGTGATGTGACATGCAATAAAGATGAATTAGGTTGTGATTTATGAGATGGATATACGAATGTAATGTAACGAATGAAATAATGATAGAAGAAGTCTTTCTATAGCCATTCAATATTTTTTCACGCAGCTCTATCAATCCTTGAAAAGTGAGACTGAAGCTTCGTAGAATTCATGAAAATTGATCTTCATGTACGAAAATAGTTACAGCGTGCATCTGTAATTAATTATGGTTGCCATTTGAACGAAATTCTTATTTTATTCAAAATCAAATATTTGTTTTGAAAAATAATACGATTGGACTATTCAAACTCCCTCCAAAGACTCTTAGGCGCAGCGAGCGTCAGCGAGCGAAGCAATTCTGCTAGTAATTTATTAACACAAAATGAATAAGAGTAAGGTTCATACAATTAGTCTATAAATATTCACGCGTTTAGTGACGCGAGTTGATAATATATATAAATCACGTGATAGAGAGAGCGCACTAGGGGGAGAGAGACTCACCATTCCTGCACACACATGCCTCGAACAGCGCAAGCCGGTGCCTCGCACCCGGGCTGACATATCCCGAGGATGGGCAGCGTGTTTGCCCTGGATCTTGGGCTCGGACCGGTCGGCTACTCGGCGATGATCCCGGAGGAGTCACTCTGCTGCACACACGCGCGTGGCCATCGACCGGGGCCAATGTCGGCACACACATACACACATCGCGTGCGTCACGTTACTTTATCGACCCGTCGGATAGGTCAGCCGTTCGCTCTCGCTCCTCGCGGCAAGCTGCTCGTCATCGACGACGACAGCTGTCCCTTTGCTCTCTCTCTCCTCTCTCTCCCCTCTCTCGTGGCTAATAGTCTGTTCGAATATGAATTTATGCTTCGACTCGCGTGTAACGAATTACCTCGTCACAGCATACTAGTGAGCTAAGACCAGTGAGCCGAAACCGGCATAGCTTCTCCGAGTGAGCTATCTTCTTTATTCATCAGCTCACCGGTGAGCTAAGGCTGGTGAGCCGAAACCGGCCTAGCCTTTCTACTACGCAGCCCAATATTGCCCCGTGCGATAAATGTTTCCGGTGGTAGAGTTATGGCTAGAGTCCAGATTTCCGTGTTATTATATCTATCCTCTTGTAATTGTTTATGCTCTTGTTATTCTTCATCACTCGTTCAAGAAATATTGTACAGTAAAATTAGGTTGTAACTAGAATCCGGTTATAATTAGGGAAGGACTCCGCAGCGGAAATATTGTTCCTGAGTCTCTGTAGTTTTCTACGAGACTTGGCATACAGGTAGATTAGAATGCGCTGGAAGAATATGTAAAGGGAGTCGGCTCCTTATCGGTTACGGTTATTGAGATCTGAGTCCCGGAAGCTGTGAAAAATGCAGGCCATTGTCGAGGTGAGGATCTTGAATTAAACGTCAACATTGATACACTATACTTTATAGTATACAGTGTACACAGTATATACAGTGTGTATACAGTGTAATACACAGTGTATACAGATGGTATCCTCGCAGCCGGCACCTTCTGCATCGTTAGTTTGGCTTTGAGGATAAAGAAGCTAGAATCATAATGAGAAGCGATGAAAATCTCATGAATCGAGGTTGAATGACCCTCAATGGAAACCAGGCCTGAGTATCGTTTGCTAGCAGACTCAAGGAAAGTCAACTATCCAAACCTACTCAAATGCTGAGTTCCGGGTTTCTTCAAATCTCAGACAAAGGTTTCTCTTAACATGCGATAGAGTGCTGAGCCTACTCAAATATTGGATATATTTCACACTCGTATCACTTGCATCTTATTCCGGATGGAATAAGGTATTATTGGGACTCATAATTTATAGATATATCTATGTCTAAGAAATGACTCTATTCGAGACACAAGAATCATTATTTTCTGTGGTCCACTTCTCCGTGGACTTCGATTTTTTATTACTAATGGGATAGAATGAATGAAAACTCGATACAAAAAATGTCGACATCACGCGTTCTATCATACGCGTATTTGGATGATAAAGTTGTCGCAAAATGAAAACACATGGCCTACGACCGGGGCCAGGATCGGGTCACTCACTCATATGCACACACATGCACGTCGCAAATATTACACGATCCTTCGGCACATCGCGGCCGCTCGCGATGATGGCTCAAGCGAAGCTGTCCATCATGCATCGATAACGACGACGACGACAGCTGTCCCTTTACTCTCTTTTTTCTCTCTCTCTCCCCTCTCGCCACTAATCACCTGTTCTCATATTTGGCTATGATTTCGATTTGCGTGTGTCGATTTACCTCGTCACAAACAATTTCAGCAATTGCCAAAGAGAATGTCGAGAAAATCCACATTCAGAACCCCTATATGCACTGCAAAAATTCCTTCTCGTTTTCCAGTACGATCGTACTGTAAATCTTCTCACAAGGGTGTATTGAATAGTCATGGTATATTGATTAGAACATGGCATAGGATCATGTTCCAGCACGGGTTATTGAAGAGCAATGACTTACATTGAATATTCAATAACTGCATCTTGAATATTCTGAAGATCGGTAAAAGAAAGTTCATGATGTTTGAAAAAATAATTCTTGGCTTGTTCTATCCGAACTCCACACCCATTCGTGTGAGAATGACATCCTATCAATAGTGCTAGGGAAAAACTTATGATTTTGCGATTTTGTACCATGATAAAGTCGAGTCGAACGGGTGGTGAACGGGAAGACGGGTGGACTCGGGTGATCACTCGAATGCTCAAGAGGCCGGAAACGAATTGAACGGGTGGTGAACGGAAAGACGGGTAGATACGCGTAATCTCTCTCATGGTAAGCTGGCCGAGGTGGAATCACACGAGTGGTGAACGGGTAGACGAGTGGACACGCGTGATCACGCTCATTCTAAACAGACCAAAATAGAGTCTCTCGGGTGGTGAATGGGAAGACGAGAAGACACGAGTGATCACTCTTATGGTGAGCTGGCCGGAATCAAGTCGAATGGGTGGTTAACAAGGAGACAGGGGTAGCCACGGGCGATGTCTCTCATGGTGAGCTGGCCGAAGTCGAGTCACACGGGTTGTGAACGGGTCGACGGGAAGACATGGGTGATCACGCTCGTACATATCAGATCGAAATAGAGTCGAACAGATGGTAAACGGATAGACGGGTAGCCACGGGTAATCTCTCGCATGGTAAGGTGGTTGGAGTCGAGTCACACACGGGTAGCGAACGGGAAAACGGGTAGACTTGGGTGATCACTCGAATACTGAAGAGGGAAAATCGATTCGAACGGGGGGTGAACGGGAAGACGGTGGATACGGGTAACCTCTCTGATGGTGAGCTGGCCGGAGTCGAGTCACACGGGTAGTGAACGGGTGGACGGGATCTGATCGATCTCAATACTGATTTCCAGCACTGCAGACCGTATATCCCATTCACCTAGATCGAATTAAATGCTGAATATGAGTATTGGGAACTTGGAATCCCATCTGCCCCAATCGATTCCAGTACTGTATTCCAGTATTGGGATTATCGGGATCAATACGCTTCAATCAATCTCGAGATTTATTTGCATACCTCATGTGATATTTACCTGATTCGGATTCAATGCTCAATATCACTCGGAATCCTATCTGCTCCAATCGATTCCAGTACTGTTCTTCAGTACTGGAAACATCGAGATCCCAATCAGCTTCAATCGATACAAGGACTAATCTTCAGCACTTCAGACCTTATATAATATTTACCTGAATCGAATTGAATGCTGGATATCAGTACTGAGGAATAGGAATCCCGTCTGCTTCAACCAATTCCAGTACTGCATTTCAGTATTGGGACATTCGGGATCAATACGCTTCAATCGATCTCAATACTGATTTTCAGCATTGCAGACCTTATATGATATTTGACTGAATCGAACTGAATGCTGTATATCAGTACCGAGGACTTGGAATCGCATCTGCCGCGAGCAATTCCAGTACTGTATTTCAGTATTGAGATCATGGAGATTGAATACATTTCAATCGATCTCAATACTGATATTTAGCACAGCAGACCTTCTATGCTATCTACCTGATCTGGATCAATGCTGAATATCAGTGTTGAGGACTTGAAATAGTGTTTGCACGAATCGATTCCAGGTCTTGGGAACATCGAGATCTCAATCAGCTTCAATCGATCTTCATAATGCTTCTCACCATTGCAGACCTCATATCATATTCATCTGAATCGAATCGGATGCTGAATATCAGTATGGAGGACTTGGGATCCTACCTGCCCCAATTACCCCAGTACTGTATTCCTGTATTGGGAATATCGGGATCAATACGCTTCAATCGATCTCGATACTGGTTTTCAGCATTGCAGGCTTTATATGATATTCACCTGAATCGAAATGGATGCTGAATATCAGTATAGAGGACTTGGCATCCTATCTGCCCCAATTACCCAGTACTATATTCCAGTATTGGGAATATCGGGATCAATACGCTTCAATCGATCTCGATAATCATTTCCAGCATTGCAGACCCCATATGATATTCACCTAGATCGAACTGGATGCTCAATATCAGTATTGGGGAGTTGGCATTCTATCTGCCCTAATTACCCAGTACTGTATTCCAGTATTGGAAATATCGGGATCAAGACGCTCCAATCGATCTCGATACTCATTTCGAGCATTCTAGACCTCATATGATATTCACCTGGATCGAACTGGCTGCGGAATAACAGTGTTCAGGACTTGGAATCCTATGTGCCCCAATCGATTCCAACACTATTTTCTAGTATTCCGGATATTGGGAACAGTAGGCTTCAATCTACCTCAATACTGATTTTCAGCACTGTATACCTCATATCCTATTCACCCGAATCGGACTGAATGCTGAATATCAGTATTGGAGATTTGGAGTCCCATTCGCCCCAATTGATTCCAGTACTGTATTTCAGTATTGGGAATATCATGATCAAGACGCTTCAATCGATCTTGATACTGATTTTCAGCATTGCAGACCTCATATCATATTCACCTGAATCGAATTGGATGCTGGATATCAGTATTGAGGAATTGGAACTCTATCTGCCCCAATGAATTCCAGTACGGTTCTTCAGTAATGGAAACATCATGATCTCAGTGATCTCCAACCGATCTCAATACTGATTTTCAGCACTGGGGACCTTATATCTTATTCACCCGAATCGGACTGAATACTTCATTTCAGTATTGGAGATTTGAAATCCCATCTGCCCCAATTGATTACAGTGCTGTATTCCAGTATTCGGATTGTCGGGATCAATACGCTTCAGTGAATCTCAATACCGATTCACAGCAACTTATATCCTATTGGCCTTGATCGAATTATATGCTCAATATCAGTATTGAAGACTTGGGATTCTATCTGCCCCAATCGATGACAGTACTGTTCCTTAGTATCGGGAAATTCGAGAACTCAGTCTGCTTCAATCGATGTCAATACTGATTATCAGCATCGCAGACCTTATATCCTATCGACCTGAATCGAATTGTATGCTCAATATCAGTATTGGAGATCCGGGATCCTATCTGCCCCAACTAATCTCAGTACTGTTCGTCAGTATTGGGAACATCGAGATCTCAATCAACTTCAATCGGTCCCAATCATGCTTTCCGGCATTGCAGACCTCATATCATATTCACCTGGACCGAATTGGATGCTGAATATCAGTCTTGAAGACTTGGGATCCTATCTGCCCCAATCGATTCCAGTACTGTTTTGCAGTATTGTTATCATGAGGATCTCATTCTGCTCCAATTGGTTCCGATAGTGATTCCCAGCATTGCAGGCCATTCATCCTATCCACCTGAATCGAATTGAATGATGAATAACAGTGTTGAGGGCTTGGAATCCCATCTGCCCCAATCGATTCCAACACTTTTCTCCAGTATCGGGATCTCCGGGATCAATACGCTTCAATCAATCTCGATACCCATTTCCAGCATCGCAAAACTTGTATGATATTCATCTGAGTCGGATTGGATGCTGAATATCAGTATTGAGGACTCGGAATCCTATGCGCCCTAATTGATTTCAGTTCTGTATTTCAGTATTGGGAATGTCGAGATGGAGATGCTTCAGTCAATCTCAATACTGATTCTCAGCATTGCACATCTCATATGATATTCACTTGAATCGGATTGGATGCTGAATATCAGTATTGAGGACTTGGCATCTTATCTGCCCCAATCACGCAGTACTGCATTCAGTCCTGGGAATATCGGGATGAAGACACTACAATCGACCTCAATACTGATTTTCAGCCTTGCAGACCTTATATGATATTTACCTTGATCGAATTGAATGCTGGGAATCAGTATATAGGACTTGGGAATTCATCTGCTTCAATCGATCCCAGTCCTGCAGTTCAGTATCGAGGATATCGGGATCAATAGGCTCCAATCTATGTCAATACTAATGCTCAGCCCTGCATTTCTTATATCTCATTCACTAGAATCGGACTGAATGCTGAATATCAGTATTGGAGATCTGGAATCCCATCGGCCCCAATATATTCCAGTGCTGTTCCTTAGTAATGGGAACATCGAGGACTCAGTCTGCTTCAATTGATCCCAATCATGCTTTTCGGCATTGCAGACCTCATATCCTATTCACCTGAATCGAATTGGATGCTGAATATCAGTATTGGGGACTTGGCATCCTATCTGCCCTCATTGATTCCAGTACTGTAATTCAGTATTGAAAATTCCGGGATTAATACGCTCCAATCGATCTCAATACCAATTTTCAGCATGGCACATCTCATATGATATTCACCTGAATTGGGTTGATTGCTGAATATCAGTATCGAGACCTTGGAATGTCATTCGCCCCAATCGTTTTCAGTACTGCAATTCCATATTGAGAAATAGAGATCTCGATCAACTCTTATCGATCCCAATAATGCTTTTCAGTCTTGCAGACCTCATATCATATTCACCTGAATTGGATTCGATATTGAATATCAGTATCGGGGACTTGGAATCCTATCTGCCCCAATCGATTTCAGTACTGTTCCTTGGTATTGAGAACATCGAGATCCCAGTCCGCTTCAATCGATCTGAATACTGGTTTCCAGCATTGCAGATCTCATATCATATCCACCTGAATCGAATTGAATGCTAAATAAGAATGTTGAGGACTTGAAATCCTGTCCGTCCCAATCGATTTCAACACTGTTTTCTAGTATTGGGGATATCGAGATCAATATGCTTCAATCCATTGCAATCCTGATTCTCAGCACTGCAGACCTTATATCCTATTCACCTGAATCGGACTGAATGCTAAATAACAGTTAATTTACAGTGGATTCCTCCTCGTCCGGTGGCTATATACAATATTAGAAATTTTTCTTATCGACTTCTTCGGACAATTAAAGCCAATGTTACGATGATGAGAGGGATCCTGTGGCACCAACTTGTGTATCCCATGCGCACAGTGCAGAGGATCGACGATAAGAATATCGTCAGTGGTTCTGCAGGCGCATGTTGAGAGGTCAAGTATCGTAAACCACTCCCGCCTCAAATCGTGATCAGAATAAATGAGAGGCAACTGAGGAAGGGAATTTGTTCAGAATCTGGATATTCAACAATGAGTCAAAGGGAAGAGTAACTGTTTCGCCCTAGTCTCTCTACCGGGCTCATCAGTTAGACGACAGAGAGACTTGTCTAAGACAGAGAGATATTGTGGAGAATGATACGTTGGGGAATGTAGGTGATATGACCATTGCTTTCATATTCTTTTTGTGGTCTGCGAAAATCGCAGGCCACCTGGGTATGTAGACCCGAAACAGTGTGAAATGGCATGTAACACATCCAATGCCTTGTACAAATAATTTTATAGTGGATTCCTCCTCATCCGGTGGCTATATACAATATTAGGAATTGTATATAGCCACCGGACCAGGGAAAATCCACTATAAAATTATTTTTCCAAGGCATTGGACGTGTTACATGCCATTTCATACTGTTTCGAGTCTACATACCCAGGTGGCCTGCGATTTTCGCAGACCACAAGGAGAATATAAGACCAATGGTCATATCACCTACATTCCCCAACGCTTCATTCTCCACAATATTTCTCTGTCTTAGACAAGTCTCTCTGTCGACTAACTGACGAGCCCAGTAGAGAGACTAGGGCGAAACAGTTACTCTTCCCTTTGACTCATTGTAAAATATCCAAATTCTGAACAAATCCCATTCCTCAGTTGCCTATCATTTATTCTGATCACGATATGAGGCGGGAGTGGTTTCCGATACTTGACCTCTTAACATGCGCCTGCAGAACCACTGACGATATTTTTATCGTCGATTCTCTGCACTGTGTGCATGGGATACACAAGTTGGTTCCACAGGATCCCTCTCATCATCGTAACATTGGCTTCAATTGTCCGAAGAAGTCGATAAGAAAAATTTCCAATATTGTATATAGCCACCGGACGAGGAGGAATCCACGATGAAATTATTTGTACAAGGCATTGGACGTGTTACATGCTATTCTACACTGTTCCGGGTCTACATACTCAGGTGGCCCGCGATTCTCGCAGACCACAGAGAGAATATAAAAGCAATGGTCATATCACCTACATTTCCCAACGTATCATTCTCCACGATATTTCTCTATCTTAGACAAGTCTCTCTGTCGTCTAACTGACGAGCCCAGCAGAGAGACTAGGGCGGGACAGTTACTCTTTCCTTTGACTCATTGTAGAATATCCAAATTCTGTACAAATTCCCTTTCTTAGTTGCCTCTCATTCATTCTGATCACGATATGAAGCGGGAATGGTCTCCAATACTTGACCTCTCAACATGCGCCTGCAGAACCACTGACGATATTCTTACCGTCGATCCTCTGCGCTGTGCGCATGGGATACACAAGTTGGTGCCACAGGATCCCTCTCATTATCGTAACATTGGCTTTAATTGTCCGAAGAAGTCGATAAGAAAAATTTCTAATATTGCTAAATAACAGTGTTGAGGACTTGCAGTCCTATCTGCCCCAATCGTTTCCAATTTTATTCTTCAGTATCGGAAACATTGAGATCTCAATCAGCTCGAATCGATCTCAATACTGATTTCCAGCATCGCAGACTCCTCATGATACTCATATGAATCGATTTGTATGCTGAATATCAGTGAAGAGGACTTGAGATTCTATTTGCTTCAATCGCTTCCAGTCCCGTCTTCCAGTCTTCGAAACATTGAGATCTCAATCCGCTCCAATAGATCTCAACAATTGACAGCACGATTCTCAGCACTGCAGATCTTTCATGCTATTTTTCTGAATCAAAATGAATGCAGAATATCAGTATCGAGGACTGGAAATCCTATCTGCTCCACTCGATTTCAACACTGCTTTCCAGTATATGTGATATCGGGATCAATACGCTTCGATCGACCCCAATACTGATTTTCAGAATAGCAGACCTCATGTCCCATCCACCTGAATCGATTTAAATGCCTAACATCAGTATCGAAGACTTGAAGTCCTATCTGCCTGAGTCGATTCCAATACTGTTCCCCTTATCGGAAACCCCTAGATCTCAATCAACTTCAATCGATCTCAATACTGGTTTTCAGCATTGCAGACCTTATAACCCATCCACCCAAATCGATTCGAATGCTGTATATCAGGTTGAAAATTTGGAGCCCCATCTGCCTTAATAGATCCCAATACTGGCCTCTCGCATTGGAGACCATATATTCTATCTACGTTCATATACCCGAACGATGAATGTCAGTATTGAGGACTCGAAATCTCATCCGCCCCAATCTTTTCCGGTACTATCTTCCCGTATTGGGAACATCGAGATCCCAATCCGCTTCAATCGATCCCTATACTGATTCCCAGCACTGCATACCTGATAACCGCTTCACCCGACCAATAGCAAAACTCGTATCGAGGCCATTTCATTTCTGCCCAGCAGTATTGAGTTCGATTCAAATATATCTGAAATCTAGAAGAGTTTAATACTGGTTGTGAATATTAAGACGGAGAGAATAACCGTGCACCCACGGTCTCAATTTGATACGGTAAGATTTATCTCGATTGGTCAATTTTTTCTTTCTCTCCAGGCGGAGAATATGCATGAGGCACGATAGAGAGCTCCTGCTCTCGCCTGTGCGGGACTTCCAGAAACTTCAGTATACCTACAAAAAAATCCCTCCGACACACCGACCAGTCGGGTACCGCGTAAGCATTACTTCCAACTGGTCGGCACGTTTGGCGCTGGAACGCGCATCCTCCGTTGCTTCTACATGTCTTCTCCTTCACGATAATGTTGTTGGCTACGCCAATGCTCGGGTGAGCACCAGCAGTATCCTCTTTACCTGCCACCACGTTGTTGACGTTGAAACTCTCGCTCCCTTGCTCCTTTGTCGGCGATCGCGAGTTTCACGTACTCTGAAATCCTTTTCCGGTCTCTTTCGCTCCGAAGCATGGTTCCCTCGATGTTCTCTGGACTGAGGAATCGCCACAGGTGACCCTCCAGCTCCACTCTCTCTGTTTCCGTGTCCGGACACTCAAAGAGCGCATGTTCTGCATTGTCCCACGGGGCACCGCACACCTGACACGCCGACGAATTCCTCTCCTTGAACCTGTGAAGATACTCACCGAAACAGCCGGGGTCACTGAACGCCTGGGTGAGCCAGTAGTCCAGCTCTCCGTAAGGACGCTCGACCCACTTGTCGAGTTCGGATATGAGCCGGTAGATCCATGCTCCGTCCGCTTCTAGGGATTCCCATTCCGCCTGCTACGCGGTCAGAGTTCCCTCACTTTCCTGGTCGCGGATCACTTCTCTGTGCGCTCACCTCACTCCAGCAATCATGGTCTTGAGCTTTTCCACAGCTCCCCATACACGGACCCTTTCATCGATGAGGAGACGAATTTGGGGCGTCTTTGCGAGTACGCAGGAAGCGTCATGGGACAAGGTCCTGTAGCTGCTGATGACCCGCATCGCCACTCGGCGGTGCACTAGTCCCATCCACTTATGCATGTGAGCTCTACGCGCAGTCTGAACCCCATATGGGTGCTCCGTAGAGCATCACGGAAGAACTCACGGCGTTGAGGAGCTCTCTCCTTGAGGGTTTTGGCCCTCCTATGTTGGGCATCAGTCGCTGTAGAGCAGTCCAAACCCTGTCTGCCTTCTGAGAGGCCTCTTGGAGGTGCTGCTTGAATTACCACTACTCATACAGCTCTCTCCTGTGGAACCTCTTGGCCTTGAATGAGGAACACCGGTGGTTTGCAACCACGGTATCCGCGCCGTTTCGTGACCACGATAGCCTTGCACTTCGGAGTCGCAAACTCAAGGTGCTTGCTATGCATCCGCTCCACGACAAGATCCAAGCTCTCGTTGGCCGTGTTCTGTAAGTCTAACGGACTCGAAGAGACGACACCCAAGGCAACGTCATCAGCAAACCCTACTAGTTCAGCACCTTTGGTGAGCTCCATGTCCAGGAGGTATCGTACTGGACATTCCAGTCGAATGGACCTTTCACCGAGCCCTGGAGTACTCTTGCAGAGAGCGCTAGTTCCATGATACATTCGTCTGTTTCGACCACGAACGATCGATCCCTGAAATAGTCGCTTACGAGTGTGAGCAGGTAGCCGGGTATTCTGCCCACCAGCGACCTGTAGATACACTCCCAGCTTGCAGAATTGAACGCATTCTCCACATCCAAGGGGATGATGGCGCAGTACCCCGGGTTCTGGCACGAGGTTGAACGTCCTCTCGACGGCGTCTTGCACCACTTGCATAGCATGGAGGGTGCTGTGGCCCTTCCGGAACCCGGACTGCCTTGAGGACAGTCCACCTGTTCACTTGTAAGCTCTATCAAGACGATTAACCATCCTTTCTTAGAGCTTCCCCAAATTCTCCAACATCCCCAAAGGCCTCTGAGACGACGCTGCCATGGGGTCCCCTTCCTTACTTTTGGGCATGAGAACGAGTTTCTGGCGTTTCCATCGCCTGAGGAAGACGCCGACTTCTAGGCATTCATTGAACAGCTCGAGTATCAGGGAGGGTCTCGTCCCTGAAACGAGTTCCAGCACCTCGTTGGAGATCCCATCGAGGCCTGGTGCCTTGCCATTCGTGAGTCTCCTCGCTGCGATTCGAAGTTCGCTTTCCTCGAACGGCGGAATGGGCTCAGTCACTGGTGGCGGGAAAGTCTCACCCCTTGGAAACAACACTCCTACTATCTTCAACAAGGTTAGCTTGTCAGTCGGTGCTGAGCAGCCTAGCTGTGAGCGGAGCTTGCTCATCACGACTCTATAAGGAGTCCCTCACGGATCATCATTCACCATGTTGCGGAGCGCCTACCAGCATCTCTGCTCACTCTTCCGTATGGCATAACGGAGTTTGCTCCTCGCCTGCTTGTACATCATGGCATCCGCTCCGGCTGTGGGCGATTCTTTTTCCTTCAGCGTTGCGCTCGTCTGCGCTTGGCATTTGAATCCTTTCAAAGTTGTGCGATCACCGGTGTCCACCAGTGAGCCTGTTGGCGCCACTTACGGGGACGTTTCTTACGGGGCATGGAGGCATCGCAGGCCGCTGCAATCATATTAGCCACCATATCAGCCATTTTTTCAGGGTGAGCGTTCCAAGATTGCTCGGTTGCTCGCCTGATTGCCTTGTTAAATTCATCTCTGTCTAGCTCTTTCACTTTCCAGCCCACTGGAGGTGACATACGCTCATACGCGCGTATGCTTCCGATCGTGAACTGGATAGGGCAGTGATCGCTGAGGATTTCACTGTCAAAGACAATCCACGTGGTGACCTGTCGAACTATTCAGGAGCTCACGAAGGTCAGGTCAAGGACCGACGAAGCACCTAACCGATGGAATGTCTCGCGGCCGATCTGGTTCATGACGACGAGCCCGAGCGTCGTCATCAGGTCGCACAAGACAGAGTCTCTATGGTCTTGGGATCCTCCACTCCAAGCTGGTGCTTTGGGATTGAAATCCCGAGCAACTATCAAGGGCTCTGAAAATAGCCTGTGCTCGAGGCCATCAAGCTTACGGTTGAAGAGCTCTATCGGATCATATAGTGAGTAATAGCAGCTATAAATTGCGACACCATCCACCTCTCTTTCCGCGGAACCGGAGCCGCTTTGGGGCCTAGCGCTCTCTCGGATATCTTCATTCAGGATCTGGACGACTGCTCTCTGGCTCGTATCTAAAGTAGCTCTACTGAAGCTCGTCCCCACTCGCGGTTCAGAGATTAGTAGGATGTCGATGCTTTTTGTGGTGGCGTCACTGACCAAGAGGTCGTACGCCCGCCCGTTTCTGTTTAGATTAGCTTGTGGGAAGCTAGCCATTTCCTCTTCGGTTTCTCTGTAAACCGGGTCCCGGACCAACTCGCGCTTGCCAATGCCCGGCGCACATTGTGACTCCTGAGATGTGGTCGCATTCTAAACCAAGTCCATGACACTGCAAGCACCTGGGTAGGTTGGTGCACGCTGCTGCTATGTGTCCATCTACGCCACAGTTGGATCAAAGTTTACCTCTCTTCTTCTGCTTGCACTCCGCTGCCAAGTGCTCATATCTGAGACAGTTGGAGCATCTCAGTACTGAAACCCTCTCTCGGATCCTAGCATTAACTCATCCGATTCGTATATGCCCATCTTGTAGCAGGGGCTTTGCTGCAGCCATAGAGAGCACAACAACAGCCATTTTCACCGTCTGGCAAGGCATCCCGGATCGCATTGGCGATTTCAACGCTGGTGGCATCCAAGTTGATATCTCGTATGTCGACTGCCACGGTCTGTTGCAACTCGCGGACTACCACACCTCCTCCAAGGAAAGATGCTATGGTTTCCCTAACCTCTGTCACTTTTGCTCCTTCTTGGTGCTCAATCAACACTTCGCCAAACATGGTTTCTCTGACCTTGTTGAACTTGCCACCGGCAAAAGCTCCATCGACCTTAGATTTCATGAATTTGAAGGCCTCCGCATAGGTCCCGTTTTCAGCCTTCTGTCTCACAACGATGGCATCTGGCCGTATCCTGATCCTTTCGGCCTTCCGTTTCGATTTATTCTTCTTCTTCGGCTTCGCCCATCTCCGCTGTGTCTTCCACTTCATTTCACTAACAGTAGCCACGTTGCCACTCACGCTGTCTTCCCTAGGAAAGGGTGTAGCTGGCTGGGAGCTCGGTGTAAACAGACCTTGTGGAGTTTGGTCAGTCTTCTGGACCCGTACCCGGAGATCTCTTCTCTTCAGTCTCCTCTTCTCCTTATCGGTCTCCGAAGGTGGAGAGGACTTCTTCCATTTGTTAATCCCTGATGGGGTACATTGACTGGTGGAAGCAGTCCCAGAAACATCGGCATTCCTACCAGGAGTGTGGTCAATGCCCCTCACTACACTCCTGTGAATGGCACCGAAGTCTCTCCTCAGAGACTTTACTCGCTTTTGGGCTCAAATGAGTCGCTCCACATTGAGGTTGAGGTCTCCAAGCTCCGCCCTCACGCCCTTTGGTGTGTTGTTCACCGTCTTGGCGATGTTGTCCATCTTCTGCAGGTGGGATCTAATGTCCTGCATGAGATTCTCTTTTTCTTTATAGAGAGAGTTGATTCCTCTCCATATCACCAGGAGCTCCTCTTTCATTGAGCTCATCTGCGAGCTTGATAGACCGCCCCCAGAACCCGAAGGGGCGTTTGCGGAAGCCACCGGGGATTTGATTTGGTAGAGACTCCCGGCGAAATTTGCCACGTTCGACAGCTTCTCTCTTTGCGACGAGCGCTTCTCTCCGTGGTCAGCACCGCCGACTTCCGTCGTGTTGTCATCGTCTTTGTTGTCCGTTGATGACATGTGAGCGGTACACCCAGGTAGCAGGTCCGCTCTCAAATTGTCCGATTTTTTTTGTTGTTTCTGTCATTTTTCTTCGTTCTCCTCTCCTCTTACTCGGTGTGTCTTTGTTTGTGTCAATGGACCCGCAAACTCGCGCCAACCAACACCAGCGCCCTGGTCCTGGATCCTCCCACTTACCGACCGTGCCTACAGTTCAGTGGCCTCAGATGACGTTCCGACCCCCGCACCCTGCAGCATAGTTCCATCCGGTCACCAACCGGCACTACTCCAGACGCGGGATTTGGGGTTCCCCCCTACCGATGGCGGGACAGCCTCCCCTCGTGGTTGGAGAAGGGTTCGGGTCCTCCTACTACCGGCGGCCCAGGAGCAATCACTGGTTTCAACGCGGTACCGTCCAGAGTGGGCGCCGACACAGCAAGGAGAATATCCCCTTCCAAGGGTCGTTGCAATGGTGACGAGAGTCATGCGCTGTGTGTGTTAAGTCAATGTATTGCCAGCTCCCCCTTCCCCGTTTTCATTCTAGGCCTAACCCACCACCATACCCCGCTGGTTCCGTGGTAGCATCCCCTAGTTCGGCCGGTCGCTGTCCCCATGAGGGTTCTTGTGTTCCCTTGGGGGAGCCCGTGTTACCACTCAGCGAGAGAATGCCCGACTTGATTGAGGCCCTCGCATCACTCTTGTGACTCGATGCATATACGGTAGAGATACCCTGTATCGACAAGGTCACCGCGTTGCTTCTCACCAACTTCCGGTCTGCCGCTCGAAATCAGCAAGGCCGTCGATGGTCGGCATAGGTGTCCACGAGGGTTCACCTATTGTGTCAGTGTGGTGTTGGTAGGTGTATCTGTACACTCCTTGTCCGAGCTTGCTTTTTTTGCATACGCTAAATATCCACAAGTAACCAGAGGGGCTGAGGAACGTAGCAATCCCCAGCTACTCTGGCTGATCCACTATCCGCAACTCGTGGACGCGCTCGGTCAGCATGGAAAATGCCATTTGAGCGCTGCATCATGACCACTCGGTGAACCGGATCGGGATGAATCCATAACTCGAGTGCTCGGGTATCTCGATTGGTCAATTAAGCAAAGAGTGACTGGGTCATCATTGGCATCGATTGACACAGTTAATTCAATGCTGCCTCGCAGGATTCAGACCGATAGCAAAACTCATCTGCGGGCCGTACCAATCCTCCTCAGCAGTCATAAATTCGATCCAGACTATAAAATCTAGAGGAGCTCAGTACTGATAGTGAGTATTGGACAGGATAGAATAAACATGAACCCAGGATCCCAATTCGATTCAGTAGTATCCATCTCGATTGGTCATCACGCAATGAGTGATTGGGTCATAATTGAAATCGATCGATGCAGTCAATTCAATGCTGCCTGGCATGATTCAGACCGATATCAAAACTCATCACCAGGCCATCTCAGTCCTGCTCAGCAGTATTAAATTTGATCAAAATATATGAAATCTAGAGGAGTTCAATACTGATTGTGAGTATTGAGGGGGATAGAATAACCATGCATCCAGAATCCCGCATCAATTCTGGAGTATCCATCTCAATAGGTTATCACGCAATGAGTGATTGGGTCATCATTGAAATCGATCCACGCAGTCAATTAAATGCTGCCTGGCATGATTCAGACCGATAGCAAAACTCATCTCCAGGCTGTTCCAATCCTGCTCTGCAGTATTGAATCCGATTGGAATATGACAAATCTAGTGGAGTTCAATACTGATTGTGAGTATCGAGAGGGATAGAATAACCATACATCCAGGATCCCAATTCAATTCTGTGGTATCCATCTCGATTGGTTATCACGCAATGAGTGCTCGGGTCATCATTGGAATCGATTGACGCGGTCAATTCAATGCTGCCTGGCATGATTCACACCGATAGCGAAACTCATCTCCGGGCCGTACCAATTCTTCTTAGCAGTCATGAATTCGATTCAAAAAACAAAATGTAGAGAAGCTCGGTACTGATAGTGAGTATTGAAAAGGATAGAATAAACATGGACTTCCCAACACACGCAGCAGATTCGCAAACTACATCGAAACCGTGATCTTGGTGAAATTCCTACAGTTTGGCACTCGATTATGAACGAAAGTTGGTGCCCAGGATCGCAGCACATATCGCAAGACTCGAGAATCAGTTAGAAAATTCGTTCATCCTAATCAAAATGTGATCGAATTCCCGCAAATTTTGCAGCAAGTCAGAGTTTCGTCAAGAATGAATCATCTTTATTCAGATTTGGACTGAATCAGGGTCAATTTTTGCATCAAATGGATCTAGATATCTCTGGCACCAATTTCTTGCATCGAAGTTAGGCTCAGAGTTCTGCTCACCATCTCCAGAATATGACTCAACTGTTCCCGACTCGGCAGCATATCAAAATCCTACCTAGAAACTGTCATATAGCGTTGTTGGCAATGTTCAAGGGACGGTTCGAGCTAATAGTAGATCTCAAAGCTGTCAGCACCAATCCCTTGACATGGGATCTAGCTCAAAATATTGTTATCCAAGGACGTGACACACCACAAGTATTCTCAATATGGCAGCAGAACCGCAAACTTTCTCGAAACCCTGATTTTGGTAAGATTCCCACAGTTTGGCACTCGATGATGACCAAAATTCAGCCTGAGAGATCCCAGCACTCGTTCCAAGACCCGGGGTTGAGCTGAAAATTTCAGGTATGCGCGTAATGAATGTCTGTCAACTGTTTTCCAGGTCGCAGTAGGGCTTATGCCTCGGACACCCCAAGTTCATTTTTCGGTATGATCCGTATTCATTTTTTCTCTGCATTCAACTCCTCCCCCTCCATCCCTTCGCATTTAAGTAGAAAACAGGTAGGCACATCTTATAGCTTAGACAATTGCGAAGAAAATCCAATTCGTTTCATCTCGATAGCTCATGAATCCGAGTGAAGCGGATCATCCGGCAGAGTTGAGTCCCTAAAAGCATAGTGCGCCAGTTGAATGATAGAACCGATTGAAATGTATCCATTCCGATAGGATCCGATTGTTTCCAATGTTCACCAATCAATCTTTTGCAGCAGGGTTGGAATTTGTGTGGTAAGCACATACCGGACGTCGAAAATTTCTCAGAAATGGAGTGGTGAAGTCAGAACCGCGATATCTTCCCCAGTGACCGATTCATGAATGATCACTCGCATGCATGTCATTCCTGTTCCAGCAAATATCGATTTGAGCAAAATTTTGTCTGGTACATCTGAAAGATTGTGACATTTCGAGTCGGAAGCGCTCCATTCCGTCTTTGACTTCTTACTCATGTGTTTGCGCGATGCGTTATTCAACGAATTCGGTGGCGTCATGCGAAATAGCAATATATATTCCTTTCGTATGACGCCACCATATTTGTTCTGTGAGTTTCGAATGCGATCATTGAAATTTCGTTAAGATCAATATTCGCTGGAATAGAGATGACGTGCATTTGATAAGCCGCGTATAGAACATAAGCTAATAGACATAATAATAAATTGAGCCACTCTGTTTACCTGTATTGACAGGAGCCAGACGTTAGGTCTGATCTCCAGCACGAGTTCAAGCAATATATATCATGACAATCTAAAGAATACTAAAACCCAAACCTGATGAGGTCGACGAATCTTTGTGGACAAAACGTCGTAATAAAATTTACATCTCGAAATTTTGGGGATTGATTCAATTCCCTACCGTCCTTCAAGATCGATAAGACACCAACTTCAATATGAACTAATAGAGATATCACAATTCTGACTTCACGAATACATTCTTGAGAAATTCTCAAGTCAGAAACGTGCTTGCCATACAAGTTCCAAACGATTTTCAACAGTAACCAGATGCAAAGAATCTGCCAACCGATCTTTGTCACTTACAGGGGGGGGGGGGGGGCACCGAGTCCAGGGCCAGTCTCCCTGGAAATTTTTTCACAGTTTTGTACAATTGAGAAGATGAAGAATCTGAGGTTACTCTGTCAAATGGGTCTCCTGTCCATAGATACAGCCACTGAGATGAACATTGCTTATATAGGCCCGTGTTGAGGAGTGCTATATATAGATATACTAGTAATGATCACGATCTCGATTGTGCCTCTGGACAGGGAGCCCATTTGACGGAGTTACTTCTAGATTGTACAAAACTGTGAAAGAAAATTGCTAATGATTTGCGACCCGGACCCCGTGGTTCCTATGTTCATATACCTTCAAACTTTCACGAACAACAGAGCAAAACTACAGAACTCGCTCAGGAATGCTCGGCCCACGGAAGCATAGCCAATTCAGACACCCGAACGCTGTGACACGTCAATTTCTGATTCTCCGTCTTTTTGCACATATGGCCGGATCCATGGCGTATGGTCGGATTCTGTACTCTTTTACATCATCTGATCGATTTCAGAATTGTCCACTCCTTTGAGGACATTCAAACAGTAAGAATAACCCATGTTGTAGGCGTTGAGAAACATCCCACAGCTACTTTCACTATCGTGATGACTGAGGTTAAACGTTTCAGGGATACCCCATTGGTTCGATTGTGAAAATCAAATCACGCTCTGCAGACAATTTTAGACTCGATGAATGACTCTCTCTTATTGGAGATTCAAATTCAGCTCCTCAAAAATGCGCCAAACAAATTTGCCGATGGATTGGAAGCTCAAACAATTCTACTGTTGCACTAAAATCTTCCCCTCGCGACGGAGTCATGTTTCAACCGAGCCAAAAAATGTTGTGAAAATGTCATTTCGAGCCTCAGGGAGGCTCCAGCTATGGGTGCGTGGAGCCCCGCGCGCAGGTAGCAGGCCCTTCCTACTTCGTCTTCACTCCTGACGCTATACGAGCCACTGCGCGTCGCATCGCTGCTCAACGCCGGAGCGCGTCGGAATGCTACATTTTTCCACTTCCTTTCGCTTTTGCTTTCTCTTAAGAGAAAGCTCTGTTTCTGGTCCAGAGAATTTTCGATCAAGTTTATCATTCAATCCAATCTCTTCTTCAACAAAGTTCCTCTCATGAAAATGATGCCGTAACCGACTTGTTCCTCTTGCCAGAATCTATCGATTGGAGGTCACACTTTCCCTCCCAAAGGCCTCCAAGGCATTTGAAGGACCCATCTTCCAGTACCTTTGTTCGTGTGTGTGTATGTGTGTTGTTTTTT
This sequence comes from Eretmocerus hayati, assembly GCA_029851415.1. Classification (NCBI taxonomy): domain Eukaryota; kingdom Metazoa; phylum Arthropoda; class Insecta; order Hymenoptera; family Aphelinidae; genus Eretmocerus; species Eretmocerus hayati. Next base: position 51,459,949 of record CM056744.1, read on the forward strand.
CCCTACACGCTTTCTCTTGTACGGTTCACCTCATCAAAATTTCGTTCTCTATGAGTTGTATAGAATCATCTGGAGATGAGGCCAGTGATTTGTCAGCTCTTCTGTCTCAGTCGAATTTAATTGGGAAGCGTTTTGAGATGGAATCGCTAAAATTGTGTACCTTCATAGTGAGATATCTTCCTCCTCCGTTATTTTACTGCGATTCGGGTTACATAAGCTATGGTCTTCTCGGCTTGATCCATCGATTGGTTAATACCAAAATTCGATTTAATCTTTATGCACTTGAATTTTCGAGTAATGATCAAATGTTCCACCAAAAACTCCACCTTAAGCATATTCAAACCAACAGTATCGGAATTCCATTTCAAGCAAACTCCAGATATTGCTAAAATAACCCTTGTTTAGATAACTCGAATCGCCTCACTCGAAGATTCCTCAAAAAAATAACTCAAAATGAGCACAAATCTTTATTCGATATTCATAATTTTGTCATATCTCTTCCTCGGAACAATTCTTCAAAATTGCAATGAACTAACAAGGGGGGGGGGGACCGCGGGGTCCGGGTCGCCAAACATCCCCAGAATTTTTTCACAGTTTGCTACCACCTAGAATATGAAAAATCTAGAGTAACTCCGTCAAATGAGCTTCCTGGCCAGAGCTACAAGCAGAAACGTCAGCATCATCAGTCACGGGTCACCGGAAGGGAAAAAGTAACCGATGAAAATGACACCAAAAACTGTCGATAGGATGTTGTTCTATGAGTTGAACAGATCAAAATCCCGTTTTCCCTGAAATCCTAGCTGCTTATTTGTTCGATTGGCGTGATATTGAATATTTCAATGGAAAATCCTATGTATTTCACATATGAATGTATCTCACAATCAATGTTCCCCTCGATCAACATGCTGTATCGACCCACTGCATTCTTTTTCAACGTATCTGGGCTCATTTTGTAGATGTTGACAAGACCTCAAAGATGAGCTAGATTATGTTCAATTGTAGTCGAACAGAGCTGAGATTTGCTATGCTCAAGAAGCAGAGATCTCATTCTTTTGAAAACGCAGGATTCTTCTTCTCAAAAGGTCGTGACTTCTCGAGCTCCTAACTCCGACAGATTTCAATATTTGTCGACGTACCTTGGCTCATTATCAAGTTCATTGCGAGAACTATGGAACAAGTTGAAGTGTAATGTATTTTTATGGATATGCTCTATTTACAAGGAGAAATTTTCTGGTTTTACAAGGGCCGGATCTCATTTTTTGAGAACAAACACTATGGCTAAATGACAATGTACCCCCATTCAATTTTTTTTAGGCAATTTTGATCGGACAACGGTTTTTCCAAGGTTTTAGGCCATTGCGAATCTAATGCCGAGGTCGGCGATTAGGAAAGAATTGTTATTAAAAGATTAGAAGAATTATTTTTGAAATTTGGAGGGATTTCTCGTCCCGATGTTGCTAGATCGAAAGCCCGTCGAATTTTATGAATTCTAGGCTATTTGCGCATGCGATTTGGAGCTTGATTAGTTTTTAAATGCAATTTCTAAAAGTGCAATTCTGAGGGCTCGTCCGGGGTGTCGTAAAGATGACGCAACCGTGACTTTTGAAGTCACGTACTCGCCGAAGTGGTGGTTATGTTTCCCGCTGCCACGTATGTAACAGACCGTCGTGTTTTTATAGCAATTTTCCTACTTCGGGTCTATAATGCATGGACATGCGTGTGCATGGTGCGTTTTGTTGGAAGCCGATAACTTGAGTCATTTGTCTCGAGTTTTGTCGAGAGGCAAGTGTGTGTTGTGATTAAATTTTCAGTGTGTGTGAAGTAGACTCAGTCGTGGAGGATCATCGTCGGCTGCCACGTACATCTGTATGCGCATTCCCGTATCGTCGTCGCTGCATTAGTGGTGTGCATCGATTATTGGCGACATCGAGTGCAGTATTGCGTCTATCAAGAATCCGAAAGTGAAATTTTGGTGTGCGGGTGTTGTCTGCTTTGGGGATTTACCCTACATGAGACGTGTGGATCTGGATGTCGGCTGCTGTCGGATGATGAGGACAACATGCTCAGTGCGGTATGAGGATCTGTTTGCAGTTAGATGAGTATTATTCCTCATTACCCTGCTGAAAATAATTTCGTGCCCATGGTATCCTATGGGATCCCGTGGGACTTCGTGGGACTTGGCCCTGGTAAAATATCTAATTTCTATATTTTGCAAAATTTGGCACCGCAGACGTGCAGCATACAAGTTTCGAACATTCTTCCCCCGGCCCACGAAGGGTTTGATAGAACCAGACCATGAGAGATAGTTTGAGTATATTCTTCTTCCAATTCAATCATGGGAACTTGTTTAATTCGCGTGAAAAAATTCTCAAGAACCTAATATTATGTATAAAACATCATTGCTACGAGTCCTTGTCATTAGATGACTCAGTATCTACACGTTCTTGAAATGGAACCCACGTCATGTGTCGCTCTGAGCATTGTTCTTCACTTGATCTGTTGACACGTGACGACATCATAGGCATCTCCTCTCGGCTGAAGGCACATTTTGAGAGAAGTGAAGGGATTGATTCTCGATGCTTGATTCTTTTACACACTTGGAGTATCAGTCGATTTCAAATATTCATACCCGTATAATCATTCAGAGATCGAGATCAGAATCTACATAGCATCTATTCTTTACTTCCCATGTATCAACCATTTCGTGGGCCGGAGAAATAATGTTCGAAACTTGTATGCTGCACGTCTTCGGTGCCAAATTTTGCAAAATATAGGTATTACATATTTTACCAGGACCAGGTCCCACGAAGTCCCATGGGATCCCATGGGACCCCGTGGGATACCATGGGATCCGGTGGGACCTGGTCCCAAGGGATCTCATCGGATCCCATGGGGTCCCACGAAATTATTTTCAGCAGGGATACAAAGTGTTGAGTTTGTAACAATTTATTTCAAAAGAAGGATCAAATTCTTTGTGGCGTGTGTCCTATTTTTGTTACAGGTTGTGAAATTTGTTGCAGCAAATGAGAGCTGACTGTTGTGGAGCCCCAGGTGGGCTTACTTTGGTTAACAAGAAAACCATGGATCTTGATTGTGGATCATCTTGCAGCTGATGAATTATTCGAAGTGTCTGATCCAAAGTGGAGATTTCTCAAAGTTGTAGCAGCAGGTGATGGTGAAAATAGGTGTTGCCAATCTTGTAGAATCCACCTATGAGTTTGACCGGTACTTCAGTTTGTCTGTGGAGTGATTAAGGACACCAACACTTGAGGACCATGTCTTTTGATTATGGAGTATTATTAGTGAGAGTAAGGCCTAGCGTGTCAGTGCCAATGGGCTGTGAGACTGAAACTTAGACCATTCGCTGGACAGAGTTGCCTCAAAATGATGTGAGATGCTTACTCACAACTCATTTGCACTCACATGCTTGGCATGACTTTTACCGATAACAGTCCATTATCAAAAAAAAATGACCCCCATGTGATGCTGATCTTCAATTATCCACAGAGAGATTTGATGAGAAACGTAGGTCCATTCTCAACAAATTGACACTATTGCCAGAAACTTCACCTAATCTTGGACTTGGATATCAACATTGATTGGAATATGTTAAGTCTGTAGACTTAAGGTGTAATTTGGGTTCGTAGATTGAAAAGGCACAAGTGATAATGATTGCTAGATCACTTTAATTACAACAGTCATGGTCAATATATGTACGGAAAGGTGTAGTGTGCTCCGTGTCCCTGCGATATCTGACTCAGCTGCATGAAGACCGGAGCGTATAGTATGGCGCATGTTCACACATGCACACATTACTCACATGCATACTCTGTAGTGTGAGTGGACCCAACACTTCCCCTTGTGGAAATAGTACATTACGCGACAAGGGCCGAAAGTGACCCATCGCGGCCCGGGTAGGTTGCCGCACGAGCCGGCAGGCGAGGGTGGCATACCCGCGGCCGCGATGGGTTATTTTTGGCCCGAGGTGCGTACACTATTTTTCGGTGACACTTGTATCGAAATTCTATGCTTTCCGACGCGATGTCGGGGCAAAATGCCGCTCCGCCGTACAGGTTAGAAAACGTCGGAGCATGCAATGTAGTGGCCCGAGGGCGCAGCCCGAGGGCTACTGCGCATGCTCGCTCGTTTTCTAGCCTGGGCGGCATTGCGGCATTTTCTGCCCCGGGATCGGGGCGGAAACCATAGGCTTTCGATGCCAGTGTGCCGAAAAAGTCATTCTTATACTACAGGGAAAGTGTAGAAATGTAAGTTAAAAAAAATTTCGTAGTTGATTTAACTTGAAAAAAATTTCTTGTACTTGATTGAATCGTAGAAAAATTGAAACAGAACATTTATAAACGTAGAAATTATTCTGGAGCGTATATGAATTGGAACTGAATATATTGTAAAATTCAAAAATCATTCGTAGTTCATTGCAAACGTGGAAATTTGTAGCAGACGCACTTTCGAAATTTTGTAGCATACTTATTGTCAAATTTTTGTAGTCGACACACTCCCAATATTCTGCTTTCTTTGTAAAACATCTCGCAATGAATAAATTTGTAGGTTTCGTAACATCAAGATACGTAAAAAAATGTTACATCGAGATTTGTAGTATAATATTACTCCATTAGGAAAGATTTGTACACTTTTTCGAATGAGAAACCAGTCACGCAGGAACAGTATCTGCATTTAAGAAACTTGAACTTGAGAGCTCTAAATTTTTGTAAATTGAATTGAATATTACATCTTTCAGGAAATTTGCAATGATAATTTGTGTTCAACACTTGGTTTGACTAGTTTTTTCAAATCGAAAAAAATCGCAGATTTTGTAAACACTTGAAGATAAAAATTGTAAATTCTTGACGACTCTTGTGAGTAAAAATTGTTAATTCTGTAGATTCTTGTGGAAATCCTATGAATTCTTGCAGATTCAAATTGTGAATTGTAGATTCTTGTAAATAAGAATTGAAAATTTTGTGAATTTTCGTAAATAGAAATTGTAAATTCAGTAAATTCCTGTAAATTCTTGTAAACAAAACTTGTAAGTAACTTCGAAAAACATTAGTAGAGTGGATCTATTGTTCATGTAACAACCACTGTAATCATTCGAATGTTCGTATCACGACATGAAAACACTTGTAGATTTGAAGGCTGTAGCTTGTAGTTCTTTTGAAAAATCTGCTGCTTCCTGCATTCGAATTCGTAATTCATCCAACGGTCCAAATTTGACATATCAGGGACAAACGGCTCGTACTGAAAATTTGGCATCATCGTAGTTGTAGTTGAAGGTTGAAGGAGTCATTGACCCGCTGACTATGAGGCTGTATTCTGTATTGCTTGGCGGCAGATCTAGCATCACTGTAGGGTTTTAGCGCGCAGGTAAGTTCGCATTGAAACTTTGGCGCGCATTTTGCGCATGTAGTTGTTGTCGAACTTTGCGTATGTAGTTGTACTGTATGTACTCATCGTAATTGTATTTTTGAGTACACTTGTTTTGAACGTGAACTCGTGCCGTCTCGCAACGCGGGAAGCAGGCGTACACCGACACGAGACAAGTGCTCGGTGTATTTGGCGCGCACTGTAGGCGTATGTAGAACGCGCATTGTAGGCGTATGTAGAATGTGCACTGTAGGCGTATATGTAGATATGCACTGCAGGCGTGCGTAGAATGCGCACTGTAGACGTATGTATGTACGTAGAATGTAATGTTTGTGAAGGAAATCACGGAAGCACTGCAAACTTGTTAGCCGCACTGTATGGCATGTAACTATGCGCCGTAGTGCGACGCTGAGAGGCGGGCGTGCACCGACGCAAAGTGAATGCAATTGTTTTCCACTGTAAAAACTCGTGCCGTAGCGTAACGCGCAAGGCGGGCAAGCACCGACACGAGACAAATGCACCGATGTATTTAATATTTAGTTTGTGCCGTAGGGCAACGCATGAGCGTGCGTGCACCGACACGAAACAAATGCACTGTGAAGCACTGTACTGCACTGAACGTAGATGTAGTCTGTAGTGGCAAATGCACTGTAATGCACTGAAGGTAGATGTGGGCTGTGGTTGCATTGTAGGTATATATGGAGGCTTGTAGCTTGTAGTATTGTAGTCTCTGTACGTATGTACTGTAACAAGCACTCGCGCGTGATTTTTTTGGCGCGCGGCAACAGGTGCATCACTGTAATGGCTGCCGGCTACTCTGCTCCGAGGCTTGCACTCTTTGCATGTAGAATTAAATACTGTAGTTCACTATCCTCGTCGCCACTGTTAAGTCTGTGGACTTAAAGTGTAATTTGGGTTCGTAGATTCAAAAGGCACAGGTCATAACGATTGCTAGATAACTTTAATAACAACAGTCATGGTCAATATATGTACAGAAAGGTGTAATGTGCTCCGTGTCCCCGCAATATCTGACTCAGCTGCTTGAAGACTGGAGCGTATAGTATGGCGCATGCTCACACATACACACATTACTCACATTCATACTCTGTAGTGTGAGTGGACCCAACAGAACACTAGATATCTTAGAGCTTTTGTTTGAGAATTCAAGACAGATCTTGGTAACTTTATTAATTTGTTGAGAATTCGACTCCAATTTTCATCGGTGCATCAATTCATCTGTGGAGTGATGAAGAACATCATCACTTGAGCCCCATCTCTTTTGATGATAGAATGGGATTGGGTGAAAAATTGGCCTAGCGTGTCAGTGCACATGAGTTGTGAGAGACAATCTTAGCCCATTGTCTAGACAGAGATGCCTTAAAGTGATGTAAGATGCTTACTTATAACTCATTTGCACTCTTATACTTGGCATGACTTTTACCGATAACATACCATTATCAATAAAGATGACCTCCGTGCGATGCTGATCTTCAACTATCCACAGAGGGATCTGATGGAAAATGTAATTCAATTCTCAACAAATTTCCAATATTCTCAAGAACTACACTTGATCTTGGACATGGATATTATTATTGATTGGAATACAAGATATCTCCGAGCTTCTGTTTGGGAAATCGAGATAGATCTTGATAACTTCATAAATTTGTTGAGAATTCACATCCAATTTTTATCGGTGCATCAATTCATCTGTGGAGTGATGAAGAACATCATCACTTGAGTCCCATTCCTTTCGATAATAGGATGTAATTCGTGGAAATTAGGCCTAGCGTGTCAGTGCACATGAGTTGTGAGAGACAATCCTAGACCATTTGCTAGACAGAGATGCCTTTATAACGGTTTGTGAACTCGTTACACGCAGGCAGAGCCTGCTTTGATTCGAGAAACTCAGAGAGTGAGTTATTGCTGTAATGGTTCAAGATATTAGGAGAGGGGAGCACTGAATGAGCACACGTTCGATTGAAAATAAGAACAAATGGGCATTCATTAATGGGAACTATTTACAAGTTGGTCCACTGACCGTTACGGTTGATCAAGCCCGAGCACGATTATCGAGGGCGCATTATTGGGAAAAATACAATCTACGAGCCCAGAAAGAGGACAGAGAGATTTGCGAGAGGCACTTACAAATATTAATGGCCTTGACGCAGGATGGTCACTCGACCTCAGATCGGGCACCGGCCCTCGCAGCTCACGGCGATCAGGCAGCTCGCAATTGTCCCAGACGATGGTGATTTTGGTCATAGACCACGGCACAGAGTATATAAAATGCACGCACCGGAGCCCCAGCTAAATCATGCCAAGGGCAGGCTCCGGGCGGCGTGGACAAGGCGCACGATAAGCTCGGTGGGCGCGTGCGAGCGTTCCGAAACGTCACGACGGAATGTATAGTAAAAGGCTGCTGGCCGGAGCAGCATTGGCTTGCGCCAGAGACGACTCAAAGTATGAGGCGCGCGGGCCCTAGTACGGTGCCATCTCTCTGTCTCTCTCCCTCTTACCTACGTTTACTATGTAGCAACTCTCCACGTGAAGCTGTAACACAAAATCTTATCATTACAATATTCGGTCCAGGGAGAGAGGGAGACGGAGCGAATCGGCCGTCACACCTTGAAATAATGTGAGATGCTTACCTATAACCCATTTGCACTCTTATGCTTCGCATGACTTTTACCGATAACATACCATTATCAAAAAAGATGACCTACGTGCGATGCTGATCTTCAACTATCTACAGAGGGATCTGATGGGAAATGTAACTCAATCCTCAACAAATTTCGAATATTCTCAAGAACTACACTTGATCTTGGACATGGATATTATTATTGAATGGAATACAAAATATCATTGAGCTTCTGTTTGGAAAATCAAGACAGATCTTGGTAACTTTATAAATTTGTTGAGAATTTACCTCCAATTTTTATCGGTGCATCAATTTATCTAAGGAGTGATGAAGAACATCATCACTTGACCCCCATCTCTTTTGATGATGAAATGGGATTGGTGAAAAATTGGCCTAGCGTGTCAGTGCACATGAGTTGTGAGAGACAATCTTAGCCCATTGTCTAGACAGAGATGCCTCAAAATAATGTGAGATGCTTACTTATAACTCATTTGCACTCTTATGCTTGGCATGACTTTTACCGATAACAATCCATTATCAAATAAGATGACCCCCATGTGATGCTGATCTCCAATTATCCACAGAGAGATCTGATGAGAAATGTGACCCAATTCTCAACAAATTTCCGATATTCTCAAGAACTACACTCGATCTTGGACCTGGATATCATTATTGATTGGAATACAAGATATCTTTCAGCTTCTGTTTGGAAATTCTAGACAGATCTTGATGATTTTATAAATTTGTTGAGAATTCGCCTCCAATTTTCATAGGTGCATCAATTTATCTGTGGCGTGATGAAGTACATCATCACTTGAGCCTCATCCTCTTTGATGCTAGAATGTAATCGGTGAAAATCAGTCCTAGCGTGTCAGTGCACATGAGTTGTGATAGACAATCCTAGACCATTTGATAGACAAGGATGCCTCCAAATAATGTGAGATGCTCGCTTATAACTCATTTACACTCTTATGCTTGGCATGAGTTTTACCGATAACAATCCATTACCAAAAAAGATGACTCGCATGTGATGGTGTTCTTCATCACTCCACAGAGAGATCTGATACAAAATGTAAGTGACTTCTCAACAAATTGACTCCGTTTCCACCCTGCCGAAAAATATCAAGTGATATATCACTTGATAAATCACTCGATAAATCACTTGATGGATCAGTTAATATATCACTTCATTCATCAGGCCAATTTCACATGTGAAATTTCCGAGGTAATTTTCTAAAAAATCATTCTCATTTTCCCATATTCGACACTCAAGTCAATGTCTTTGGATTTAGATGGGCCAAACGTCGTAGCTACATCGAGAAAAAACGTAACTTGAGATACAAAATTTTGGTACTTACGGGGATTCGAACTTGTCCCTTCGAGTTCGTAGACACAACACTTAGCCAACTGCACCATCTGAGATGTCTCTCGGGGACGCACATAATACGTATATGTGGCACTCTTCCTTAGAGCAAACTTCGTCTTCTATCGACAAAGCGCAGGCTGTAGTTAAATTCTTCGTCAAATGTGATGCGCAATTATTTTTTATATGCTTGAATTGAGTTTTATCCATATTATGGAGAAAATGACGATGCAAAACTGATGAGAAGTGAGAATCTTACTCATCACTCGACATCACTTTATTCTTTTTCGTGTGAAGCGGGGAAGTGAACTACTGTCTAGATGAGCTTCCAACCTCTCCTCCTCATGCAAAATTTTATGGCCGTATATGCAAAGATTTGCCGTTGAGTTTGTATACCTTCGCCGTTTTTAAAATCTCATAGCGCTGCTCGAGGGTCACTCAATTAAACGCCGGAATTATAAGGCATACCTTTTTTCGCATGGATTCCTGAACATGAATGAAGCCTGGGCAATGCAGTTGGTTTCGGCTCGGTGTATCAGATGAGTGTACCCACCCATGCCCTCTATACCCAACATGCCCCCCCCCCACCCAAATGCCGACCTCCGACATGGGCACTCGTTGGCGTCCTCGCATATTCTTCTTACGTTCTTTATATTAGAATATGAGAAAATAAGCGATATGTACCTCCCTTGGATGATTCCTGCGTGTCCTAGGAAATTTCAAAGGAGTTTCCTCACTTTTCGCTTCTGCACAGCTGAGGAGTCAGAGAATAAAACCAGTTCCAAACTTTTTGGGTCCAACCCATCTCAATTTAGTTTCGCAGTTCAGCCCATTCGATTCGCCCAGCCTCGCAGTTTAGCCCATTCGATCCTTGACTCAAGGCTTCAAAAATGCCGTCAAATTGGGTAACTTCGGTACAGTGGGTGCAACTTTGGTACGACCCTCAAAAATGACTTTCAGAGCTGAGTTCGGAAAGTTGGATGATTCTTTTTCTTTCTACTTTTTTTCATTGTAAATGATTCCATCGCTCTGAAACTTATTCCCCCCCCCCCCTTGATAAACACATAAACAACGAGTCGAGGCACCGTGGATACCGCGTGGATGATTGTACTCGTTTATTGAAGCTTTTTTCCGAAAAGGCTGATTTAGCAGCGATACGTGAGAAGTCCAGTTAGTGTACCTGGCAAGAACTATTTTAGAACGGACTATGAGTGAATAACGCTAATACATTTCAATCACATATATCATAATATTAAAGAAACCATCGTTACATTGGGGTATACAGCATTTCGAATTTTAACGAATAAAAAACCACAGTTACCCGACTCTACGTGAGAAGCATTAAGATGGGGTTGCTCCAGTATACCTCTGTATGATAGCTTGTTTTCAAGTCATCTTGAGTCGAGTGATGGTCTATGAGGTCCAAAAATGTTTTAAAATTCTTAGAACAAGACATCTGAACGATTAAAATTGATTCACTGGCATGGTGGAGGGTGAAATTGGAATATTTTGCAAGTGTACCAAAGTTGCTCCATCGGAGTCTAACTTTGGTACACTCACAAACGAAATCGTACCAAAATTACCCAATTTGACGGTACCTTATCCATAGTGACAAAACTTGAACGCAGGACCATTTTATGACCAAAATGCAAAGATCTTTTGCATGACACACAGAAGAATACGCTGCTGAAAGTAATTAGCAGAATGCTTTCTCACGGCGTTATGTGATAAAGATCATAACGAATGAGAGAGCATCCTATATTCTGAGTTATTCTTCTGAGGAACCATTTCAGAGAGATTTGGGTCGTCTAAAAGCGGGTTTTTCCAACAATATCTATTGTTTGGTTCAGAGAAAATTTCGATGCAGTTGATTTAAAGATGACTGAACTGGAGTTCATGTTGAAAAGTTTCTTTTCCTTTAGAAAAACTTCATTTGAATCATGTTTTACGGATTTTGAGGGAATTTGGTATTAACCAATCGATTCAGAATGGCGCATGAGTAAGTCTTCAGGTCATTAAGATTGAGATAAATGAGTCGTAAAGGATGATACGAGGGAAAAATGAATATTAATGAAAGTGTTCTACTATTTACTTGAACTATTTTTATGAGGAAGATTTCTAGAGAGATTTAGGCCACCTAGACGGAGGCTGTTTGAACAATATCTATCGTTTGGTTGAGACGGAATTCCGATGCAGTGGGTTTGAAAATGATTAAAATGGAGTTTTTGGTGAAAATTTCCATTTCCCGGAAAAAAACTTTATTTGAGTAATGTCTTACGGATTTTAAGAAAATTCAGTATCAACCGACCGATTCAGAATGGCGTAAGAGTGAGTCTTTAGGTCATTAAAATTGACATAAATGAGTCGTAAAGGATGATAGGAGGAAAAAATGAATGTTAATTAAAATGTTCTACTTTTTCTTGAGTTATTTTTTTGAGGAAGCTTTATAGAGAAATTTAGGCCGTGTAGACTGAGGTTTTTCTAACAATATCCGGCGTTTGGTTGAGACGGAATTTCAATGCATTGAGTTTGAAAATGATCAAAATGAAGTTTTCGGTGAGAATTTTGATTTTTTCTGTTTTTACGTAGTTTTTCGTTATCCTGAAGATATTGGTTGTTACGGAATTTTGACATTCCTATTTTGCGAAAAACTAATTTTCATCTATATTCCTATGGCATTCAACAATTTGCGAACTCTTCTGATCATCTCTTTGAGATTTTGATATATTTTTCAGACCCCTTTTGCGACGGGGTCGCTCAATTTCAAGCGGCATTCCGCGATTCATTCTGACCCCCTGGAATATCAAACTAGAAAGATGAGTTATAACATCAAGTATAACTCAATCTATTACTTGCAAATCCTGTATAGGATACAGAATTTGCAAGTGGTAGATTGAGAATAACTGTATAGAAATGATTAAAAAAATTTTTTTGATGGATGCTCAACCTTTGATTCTGTGGTTGAGAATTTTCATTTCATAGATGAGCGGTGTATTTTGATAATGAATATTGATATAGAAAAGCCGAAGGGTTGTTGAGTAAATGAGGATAACAGAGAAAGGTTTCCATGATTTTCAAGTTTCTGGATCATCAGCAGGAAACGAGAAAGCATTCCGGAAATGGCCTCTCGCAGCATATTTTGTCTCCATGTCATGCAAACAATCTTTGCATTTTGGTCATGAAATGGTCCAACGTTCGAGTTTTGTTACTATGAATAACGTATTTTACAAGCCCCGAGTCGAGGAATCAAACGCGCTAATAAGGTGTCTACAAAAGGGACTTCGAAAAATTCCCGATGAATTCACGACTTTTTCCCATATTTTTTTCGAAAATTCTCGACTATTATGTTATGTATATGGGGAAGGGAACAACACTCCTGGATGAACTCGAACGTTCTTCATTGGGAAGATGAGTAAATGGAACCTATTTATTCTAGGTTCATCTTACAAATACTTGCCAAAACTAAGACGTACCGGCGAAAACTAAGGAATCAAAAATTTTGAGATGCATTCCATAAACACAGTCCGAAACAATAACCCTGATCAATGAAATTTGGGGGTAGGAATGGTATGACCACACTCGACTACAAAGGATATTTCCCGAATAAGTCGAGACGGACGCAAAAACATTCTTGAATAATGATTAAAAGAGATTACCTAATAGTATCCAAGCATTCTGGATGCGTTTATTTCGACATATTCGAAAATATTCCTTGAATTCAAATGTGCATTCATCGAAATATAAGTTCCTCGGATTTGGCGACGTATTAGACACCGAGTCCACAGGCTGTTTTGCTCGGAGGAGTCAGATTTTTTTAGAATCGCAAAAATCTGATTTTCTTCCAAAACTAAAAGAATGCGTTTTTGCCAGCTTGATACTTACGTGGCTGATCGATTCCCTGAGTGAGCTAAGATGTTCCATCCTATTAGATGATAGAATGTAATTGGTGAAAATCAGGCCTAGCGTGTCAGTGCACATGAGTTGTGAGAGACAATCCTAGACCATTTGCTAGACAGGGAAGCCTCCAAATAATGTGACATGCTCGCTTATAACTCATTTACACTCTTATGCTTGGCATGAGTTTCACCGATAACAATCCACTATCAAAAAAGATGACCTTCGTGTGATGCTGATCTTCAACTATCTACAGAGGGATCTGATGGAAAATGTAACTCAATTCTCAACGAATTTCCAATATTCTCAACAACTACACATGATTTCGGGCCTGGATATTATTATTGATTGGAATACAAGATATCTTTGAGCTTCTCTTTGGAAATTCAAGACAGATCTTGGTAACTTTATAAATTTGTTGAGAATTCAACTCCAATTTTTATCGGTGCATCAATTCATCGGTGGCGTGATGAAGTACATCATCATTTGAGCCTCATCCTCTTTGATGATAGAATGTAATTGGTGAAAATCAGGCTTAGCGTGTCAGTGCACATGAGTTGTGAGAGACAATCTTAACCCATTTGCTGGATAGAGATGCCTCAGAATAATGTGAGATGCTTACCTATAACTCATTTGCACTCTTATGCTTCGCATGACTTTTACCGATAACAATCCATTATCAGATAAGATGACCCCCATGTGATGCTGATCTCCAATTATCCACAGAGAGATCTGATGAGAAATGTAACTCAATCCCCAACGAATTTCCAATATTCCCAAGAACTTCACTTGATCTTGGACCTGGATATTGTTGAAAGTTAACGCGAAAGTTATTTAGAAAGGACTGGAGAACAACAGAAAATAGGTACTTCGACTTGGAACTGTATCTAAACAATTAATAATAAGAGCTATCACATGGGCAAGATTACAAAGATACGACAAGATCTATGCGACGAGCGCTCGACGGCTGACTCGCTACGACTAACTATAGAGCGAGCTCGCGAAAGCGAGGTCACACACACCCATACTACCTATACGGTGAGCCATGGCGCCGCCATGATGGCGGTAACGTAAGTAGTAGATAAGTTGGAGCACACGGGAGACACCTTCTGCTCTCCTCCTGGGACAAAAATCCGATATCGCGGAGAGCATCATCAGCCACCCTAGCCAGGTCGACCAAGACCCCACCCTGGTATAGGTGTACGTCAAGGTCACCTGGATAGGGTTCTGATGACAGCTCCAATGTCCCAGGAGGAGGCCCGCGCTGCCCCGGGTGCTCCACCAGGATCCCACCCCCTCATCACCCCGCGCGCGGAGATGCTCTCGCATCGGGCGCTCGAGGCCGAAAGAACGTGATCGATAATGATGCAAGCAGCTCGCGCCGACGCATGCTGACGCAAACTCGCAGCGCTGTAAGCTCGCGCATCGGCTCGCGGCCATCCCCCTGCAAGCGGCTTTTTCCCGCGCCGACGCAGGCTCTCGCAACGAGCAAGCACCCCATGCGCAAGCCCTGTACAAGTACTTGCACGTTTTCGCACGTGTTGCACAACTTGTAGAGCTGGATTATGCAAACAGCTCCCACGTGCGCGAATCGGTTTCCATCCATTCTGGCAAGCTTCGCGAGCATCTCGCGCTAAAGTTCTTGCCGGGAAATGTGGATGCCTCAACATTTTACTCGGCAGGGTTTTGTACTAGCATATATCAGCGTGTTATTCCATGTATCCAGCCTGCATCGAGCATAGGGATGTATATATAGGTATACTATGATGCAATAGGATATAATGCTCGTGCAGGCTCTTGTTAGCGCCGGACCACGCTACAAGAATCATTGCGCCATGAAGCAGCTTTCGAAGGCTGCTCCCTTCGCGCCTGTTTCAAGCTGTAAGAGGCCCCCCTCGACCACTGCGGCCCTCATCTGCGCCGCATCTATGATTTATCCTCGCTCATTTTCCAGGCGAATAGTGGAGCGTCTGACACTCTTTTAAAGCGCGCTCTGAAATCTTGCGCGCACGCCCACTTTACCCGTGGATGCAGTGCTATAGTAAGATTATGTATGAAAATTTTTCATCGAACAATGAAACGCGCGCATGCATCATGGGATTCTCATCCTACATTGTAAGAGCGCCAAGGCTTGAAAAAAAGCTTCATAGTTTCAGAAGAATATGTTCGGAAATCTACGTGGGGAAAAGCCCTAGTATTTTTCCAGTCCCCCTGCTTGTGTCATTCACTCATAGAATCATATCCCTCTTAGAGCCTCGACAAGAAGTTTCCCCGTGCCACCGAGTCCCCGTGTCCCCAAACGAAAATACATGGGAAGCAATGGGAGCGGTGCGCGCAGGCGCGGCACCGAGGCACCGAGTTCCCCCACTCTCCCCATTACTTCTCATGTATTTTCGCTTGGGGACACGGGGACTCGGTGGCACGGGGAAACTTCTTGTCGAGGCTCTTACACCGGCAAGTGACGTTATAGAGGGTGCTCATCTGAGAAGGTTTTCTGCTAGTTTTCTTGTTATATAGAATTCAACGCTTGTGCTGTCAAGGTGCAGAATTTCGCGGGAGCATTTCAAAAATTGGCTGCCTAGTTTTCACATCGATTGCATTTACAATATTGTGAAAAATATTCTTGTTTTAGTGAAATTGAAATTTTTGTGTCGAATTTCATTTGAATCATGCATAGTACAATAGTTTCTCACGTTCCTTTGGAGACTATTGGAAAAGGTAAGTTTATCAATTATATTCTTTAGAACATAATAATTGAACATAGATGAATTGTGGAAATTTTGTTTCAGATGAGATTGATTTTCTCGATTATTTGGTGAGGATGAAAAAGATATTATCTCGTCAACGTTTTCGAGGCCTATTCATGTCATTCAGAATGCAAAGACTCAATTGTTCAGATAGACGCATATACTCCTTAGCATATAAAGTTCGAGGTCTTCCCCCTCTTCCGCCGAGGGAAAATTATGCCCTATATGTGCCAGATATTTTCCCGATGTTACGAAGAAGTTATTACCATCGACATCACAGCCAAGATGATCCTACATATGTATCCCAACTTAATATGATCGAGATATGTTTTTCGTTTAGCGACTATGACCTCGATGAAATAGAAATAATGAAAGTGCAAGATTTGTAAGCATTACATCTGTGAATCATAATCATTATATAATATTCGTATGCTATAATTTGAAAATGAATGATAATATTTTTAAATTAACTCTGATTTAAAATTTTTGTAAGCAGACTTAATCAAATTTGTGCCCAGAATACTTTAATGATTCGACAAGGCTTCGATTAATCGTCAGATGAGAGCAACGTTTCGATCGACTTTCAAGTTCTATCTTATTTATTGAAGAAATATGTAGCATATATTAATTGGAACAGGAAAAGGATATGTTGAGGTTATAATGAAAATACAGGCAAATATTCGTTCACACACGCAACCACGCCCTACGATACCTTTATTCATTCAATTCTCCCAACTAGATGAGATGATCATATTTTCAATTTTTGATAGTTTGATTTTTGTAATGTTCTTATTTATGAAAACAATTATATCTTCTGATAATATCAATTTTGGTATGATGATATTCTCAATCATCTCACATTTTATAGACACTCATTTTTAACATCAAAACACATTCATTTTTCACGATTTTGTCGTACTGATATTTACAATATTTATAACAAATGCAGAGAAACATTATCACAATTAAGCAAAGTTCACTCAATTACATTTCATGATACCAAATTTTTTTGCATTTTTGCATTTTTAGGTATTTTTAATATTTCATATTTTCAATAGTTCATAAGATATTTAATAAAATAAACAGCTCAATGTTTATTGTAAAACTACGAGTATACGAGCACCGAACAAGCAGCTCAAAAATATTTTTCCGATGCTTAGTCTGTGGCATACACCAAATCATCAATACAGAGTTCGCAGGTATACTAGAATGCGCGGCAAGATATAGCTATACTAAATACATGGGAGCAAATATAGGTATACTAGAATGCGCGGCAAGATATAGCTATACTCAATACATGGGTGCAAATATAGGTATACTAGAATGCGCGGCAAGATATAGCTATACTAAATACATTGGAGCAGATATAGGTATACTAGAATACGCGGCAAGATATAGCTATACTAAATACATGCGAGCAGATATAGGTATACTAGATAGCGCGGTGAGTAGAGCTATACTAAATACAATGGGGGTAGATATAGGTATACTAGATAGCGCGGTGAGTAGAGCTATACTTCTGACTCTGGGTCCGTGGTATACACCAAATCGTTTATACAGAGTTCGCGGGCGATATATTCAGCTATTGGATCAATGCTCGCATACTCATAATTAAAATATCATAATTCTTTAAATTTAAATTCAGAATGATTTTACGAGACATTATATTTTCCAAAACGCTACATTCAACAAGGAAAAATCGTAAAGGCATAGCATCTATAAATTTGTATTAAAGAACGACGCATTTGATATGAATAATGTTCAATGAATTCATAGAGAATGATGATCTCCGCCTCTCACCTCATTCACACTCGCATTCACACTCACCAATCACATCTTTTTTGATTTTCCATGGGTATAGATTATGGCGTTACTCTATTGCACCCAACCCCACATTCCCTGCAGCATTTTCACCCTCCTTCGTGGGGGGTGTATTTGACCTTGTTATGGGGCCAAACAGCTCCCCATCTAACGCCTCACTTTCTTCGTCATCTGATCTATTCATCTTGGCACGAATATTGAGAGGCTTTATCACGAGGCCAACTCGTCCATGTGGACCATGATCTCTCATGAATCTATGGAGTATTGATTATACGATAAGCAAGATTTGACTCTGATGATGGGGATAATTCATTTTGATAAAATACTCACTTGGTATTAAAAACACCCGAGCATAATTGAACTCGACGTTTTAAATATTTTGATTCACACGGTTTTTTTATATCCGGCATTGATGTATCTGAAAAAAAAATCATTTTCATTTCCATTTAAAAATTATTATTCTGAAATATGAGGCTCTCAGTTATTTGATGAGAATTGAGATTTTGAACTTACCAGGTCGAGGCACGACTTGTTTCTCTTCACTGTCGCTGTCGCTGCTTAGCAGCCACAGGATATCCGGCGATTTTGCTCTCGATTCAGCCGATGTTGACTCATCTTGTACCTGGGACGAAACCGCCTCTGCCTCAACTTTTTGCTGATCCATTTTTATATACCAACTAATCGGTGAATTTGAATTCATCTCTCATTGGACAGATTAAAAACACTTTATTCTTTGCGATATCACTTTTGAGATCTTCTAGGATCGTTTTTATTTCCTCCACCGAGTGGTCGGGGAGAAAAGTAGTAAAAATTTCGCGTGTTGTAGTGTCGCGAAGTGTGAAGATGGCAAATTCCCTTCCGTATTTCTTTGATTTGACCACTTTGGCATCCGTGATCTTAAACTTAACTCCAACTAGTAACTCCGAAAGATTGCGCGAGCGAGGGTAAAAGGACACCGTACGCATAGCTTTCCACGACATAACTGCGTATGAGAGCTTGAGTAATCAGCCGCTCACCCTCATACCCGAATTTTTCCTCCCTACTTTCAGTATCAGTTCACAGAACCCCCCATACTATTATTGATCGAATAGACAATCTTTTATGCGTCTCAACAAAATCTCATATCTACGCGCTTAGTCTACGGAATCGCGTTGCGCCTAGACGCATACTTCGTTATTTGTGCTCTCGTGAAATGAATGAAGTGAAAATGGCTAATTTGTACGGTACGATTCAGGTGATGGAAGATCAAATACGCGAAGAATACCAACGCTTTCGAAATGGTGTTACATTCTTACAAGACAGTGCGCGCATTGGAGAATTGGAGAAAAACGTTGCAAAGTTACACAATATTGTAAAAGAGGCGTTATCAGCAAAAAAATTCCACGGATGGAGCACGGGGCAAAAAGCATTCCTCGAGACAACGCTACATGGTACAAGAAGAATAGATTCAGTAATTAAATCTGCCCGAGCAAAAGATCGCCGATCTCGCGTAATTTTTTTCGAGGCTGAATCCGCTTTCGAGAAAAGGTACAGATCTACTGTGGTTGGTAATATCAATCATCTGGAGCCCGAATCATTTTTCTCAGATGCCAAACCATACATCATAGATCATCTAAAAAATTTGATTCAAGAATTTAAATCGCTCAAGGCAGATTTAACTTTTCATGCATATTTCTCGCTCAATAATGGCAAGCGAAGTCTCAAACACTTTAGAATGCCATATCAATCATTTCTGAGAACAACCAGTGTTGAACAATGGTTTGATCAAGGAATCAAAATCATTCTCGAGCGAATGCATGATTCCAATGAAATGGAGTCGGGTTGGGCACTCGAAGAGATTGTCGATATAAAAACAAATATTGTCAAAACTAATCCCATAAGAGGGTTTCCATGGAACTTTTGACTATTGACCCTCTGAAATAAAAAAAAATTTTCTCAACGCACACGTTTGAAATGGGTTTCATGTGATTCTTAGACCTCGAAAACATGTGAAAAAAGTGGTGCCACTCTCTTCCAAGCCGAGGTATCTGGTTCAGAACGACATGTACGGAATTTCACACTTGAAACATTCGTGAATTAACTTCAATCGAATAGATTCGATTCAAAACATTGTCTAGACGATCGATACGGATTATATTTTGCCTTACTTGACCTTAAGATGAATTTCATCATCGATTTCTCCGAAATTCGATATAAATTTCCAGAATCAAGTCAAGAGCTCTGAGTCTCATTTCAATTTCTAGAATACACTGTAGTGTTATTTTGTTCATATTTTAGCTGTATACTATGTAGAAACCAAGAAAATCGCGATACCATCATATTTAGAGGCTTATTACGTTACTATCCGGATTCAAATATTTCTCGTCAGCTTCTCACAGAAATACCGATCGACAATTGCAACTAAAAATAGTGCGGTTATATCCTCTTTGTGATGAAGAAAAAAGAGCACAAGGTCCCAACCCTGTGCTTCGCGTCTCCTGAGTATGACATCAAAAAATGACCATTTTGAAAGCCAGTGGCGCGATAACTTTATGAGCTTTGAAGCTCTATGAAATTTGTCCGGATCAACGCACACTCACAAACCAAACGGGATTCGATTCGTCTTCTTTTTAACTTCAAAAACTCATTGCTGAATTCTCCGTTTCGCACAAGGTATTTTATCAATTTCGTAAACAATAGCCAAAAAAAGTTTTCCCACGAAACTCGGTAACATCGATGAATGAGAGCTAATATCATAGCCAAATCAGCGCACACCTCTGAATCAAAGATTTTCTCAAAATATGAGATTAGGAGATGGATATATCATTCCACCGAAGTGGTTGAGGCATAGGTATTTTAGTTACAGCCTTATCAATTCAAAAAATTGCGTTGGTACGTTTGTAAACTACCCAAAAATCATCTTTTGCGGTCTGCTATTGACCAAGCGGGATGCGTTTCAACAAAAAAGAATGTAGTCCATATCAAATGATGCCAAATACTATAAAATGCCACTCCTGCGCACTCCGAATAGTTCAAAGTACTCCTGGAACACTGCAGTAACATAAAAGTTAAAAGTTTCGTGGAAACTCTCATAAGAGGATCATCGTTCATACCCACCCCAGAGTTTATTCGTGAAAAGAATGCTGTGGTCAACATTCGATGTAAAAGAAATGATTGTTTTGCGTGTAGTGTTGTCGCCGCATTGAAGCCTTGCATTAAAAGAGGTTCGAGGCAGAATGAGAGATCATCATATCCAACGTGGAGACATATGTTGATCAATTTTGGTGATATCGCCTTCCCAGTTTCACTCGAAGATATTCCAGAGTTTGAGCGATTGAATCCGAAAATATGCGTTTATGTCTATCAGTGCGACGAGGAAAAAGAGCAAGTATATTTAGTATATGAATCGGAAAATAAGAAGAAAAAATATCGTGACTCGCAAAAAGTTGTGCGTCTGCTTTTATTGGAAAAAGATGGTAAAATGCACTATTGCACAATTAGAGACATGTCTTGCCTAATTTACAGGCAAGTGGGTAATCATCATGGCAAGAAATATTTATGCGACACCTGTCAACAATGTTTTCAATCTCAAGAAAAACTGGATAGGCATAGTGATGATTGTGCAGCCATCAATGAAGAGCCAGTTCTATTACCCAGTGAAGATGAAAAATTTCTAAAGTTTACCGAGTATCATAAAGAAGAGCCTCTTCCATGTATTCTATATCTCGATCTAGAATGTTTCCTTCAAGAATGCGGCGAAAAAGATCACATTTCCAGCAATTCTGACGAAGATTATGATATAAATGAGCAGACTTGTACCACTTATTTTATGGCTGATGAGTGTGATGAGGAATCCGAGCACGATGAGTGGTATGATTTCGAGGAATTTCGATTGAAAAAGAAGACTCATTTGGAGCGTGCAGCGTATCGTAGACACTTGCCCTACTCATTGGGCTATTATCATTTACATCGTTATGACGAGAGCAAATGCTATTATAAGCGCCATCGGGGGCGTTATTGTATTAGAAATTTTGCACGAGATCTCGAGCGTCTTGCTCAGGACATTGAGCATGTCAGTAGAGAAAATACAATACATTTTTTATCCGAATATTTTTTCACATGAATATATATTCATATTCACAGGAAATCGATAAACCGGGTCCAATCAAAATGACGGAGCAAGATAAAAAGGACTACGAATCAACAAATATTTGTCATTTTTGCGAGAGAGAAATCGTCGATCCTTCCGATAAAGTTGCCGACCACAATCACAGAGGCCAGGGTGCCTATCGAGGTGTTGCCGATCGATTATGCAATCTTCGCTGTGTCGATCCACCCACTGTCGTGATCGCCATCCATAATTCGGCGATGTATGACACGCATTTATTAATCAGAGATATTTGCAATGTGATCCCTGGCAAAGTGACTTTGATACCCGTGTGACGTGGTGAGTCTCGAGCCTCTGGCTCGCGCCTCTCTCCGTCACCTGACGATGCACCAGGTGCACCGTCAGCGTTTCTGACGGAGATTCGCCCGTTTCCCCACCAAGTGCGATGTCGCGTCGCGGACCCATCGTCGCGGACGACGGGCCTCGCCGCAGCAGACCGCTCTGACCAATCTACCCATCCACACACTCTCTCTCACTTCTTAATTATCTCTTATATTAAAGTCACGCCTTAACTGAAACTCGTGTTCTATCTGGAGACTTGAACCCCTCACCACGTTACATCCCTCTTTTGGTGCTAGGTGGGGTAGTTTCCCGCGAGTTAAAATTTTTTTTTCTGAAAAAGTAAGAAAAGTTTTCTTCTGAAAAATTTTTCGGATTCTGCTAAATTTTCGCGAGAGTGTCGTGGAAATAAAAAGTGACGAAGAGATAACAGGAGTTGAGAAAATCAGAATCCAGCCGAGCAAAATCCACCGAAAACGAAGAAAAATGGAACAACAGCGAGTGCCCAGCCCGACCCACCCGTCGATCACCATCGCACGAGCTGCATCTCTGCATCCAGCCGACCCGCAATGAGTCATCTGGAGTACCATCAGTGCCCGAAGATGGCTAAACTGGCCGTCTTCGTCGACCCCGACCAACACGTGATGGACTTGGAAAATTCGAGGACGACCAGCCACGTCATGGAAACTCTTCGCAGCAAGCAGAACCAGCATTGGAACGAGTAAAGTACTGATACCAAATTATAAGCATGATCTCTGCCAAATATGAATTTTTGAATCAGCCATGATTTTTCTTGCTTATATTGCCGTAGTGGAATTTTTTACGAAATAGCCGGTAGAGCCAGTGATTGCAGAAAATAAATAGTCTTGTTGAGCTGAACCATTTGATTGGGAAAATTTGTTAGTAGCATATATGCGACTCGATTGCAGTCGCTGATTTGATAAAACTAGCGTGTCCGATTGAATGTTAGAGAAGACGACTGAATTCATTGTGTATGACTTCGAGTCACTAATAATGGCACAGGACCGATGAGATGACTCCGCTGTGACCAAATGATTATGATATTATGAGTAGTCGTCGAATGATTTTACAAAATCTGAGGCACGTCTAATTGATTTTATTGTCGAGATGATTGCGAGTTAAGATGCAATCTCATTTCCCAATCAAAAGGTGTTAGCTGAGTACCTCGAAACAAGATTTCGAGACCCAATATTTGGGAACATGGAGGAATACTGTGATTCATACTGCAATCGCCTCATAGAATTTGACGGCTCACTAGACCAAATTGGGTTATTTTATTCTAATGTCCGGCAAGTTGCTAAAGACTGTGAATGGAAAAATCATCAAATTATACTACGAGCGATTTCTGATAATCTAAGAGGCAGAGCAAGAGATATTTTCAAAACGCTTATGGTACAGTACTCAACGGTACATGCATTTTTAATGGATATTAGCATTCAAATTGAAGAGCTGCCTGCGTTAAACGAGAGTTTGAGTAAAATTAAACATTTGCACAGACAACCAAGAGAAACGCTCCTTGATTTTGAGAAAAAATTAGACAATCTATACAAACTGGCTCGTTATGTACCCGTTATTGAAAGGTTCCGAGATCTCGCCGAAGAAGAGTCTTTTAATATCGGCCTAGAACAAATTGTAGTGGAAAAATACTTGAACAATATGAGACCTTACTCAGCATGGATAATCCAAGTGAATTGCCCAAAAAACTGGCGAGATGCGAGAATTTTAGCTAGAAAGCTCGTGAACATCGAGTTCTCTGTGATCTCTGATTGTCCGGAACCAGAGATTTTGCAAAGCAGCAACATAAGAGAACATTCGCCAGAAAGTAATAAAATTCAATCAAATTCACAGCCACATGATGTTATCATAAGAAGTTGTCAAGATCCTCATTCAGTCCACCATAATGGTGGAAATTCTAATCAAAATCCGTCAACTTTCTCAAAATACGACACAAAAACAGCTATTTATAACGTTGGACTATTACCAAAAACTTCACAAAAAACTGAAACTGCTGCGAGTACAAATGCTGAAGCTGCACCAAAAAATATTCAAGAAGCTTGCATTTCAATTGAAAATACTGAGTTTGACGAAGTACAGGAATTAATCGTAGAAGAACCTTATAGCCAGCAGTGTCAAATCATTTTTGAAAGTTTGAAAGAAATTGCTATGCAATGTCAGGTTCCGAAAATTGTAGAGGCAATGATTTTCAAAGGAAAAAGTGAAAGAATGCATGAGAACATCGGCGTTAGAACGTCTGAAAAATTAAAAGATGATACATTGAGCGACCCTCAGCTCGAGAACGAACGTGAAAGAGTTGCTGCTGCTCGCGTCAATAAAGATCAGCAAGAATCGCGAGCGTTTCAGATTTCTAAAGTTGACGAGGCTTATTCGCTGGAAAAGTCAGGGCATGAAACAGAAGTCGAGAATCCTCCACAAGTTCAAGTCGACAAAAATTCGAGCACCGTCACAAGTATGAGCGAAATTCAACTAGGCTCCCAAGCTCGAGCGACGTGTGAGAAATTATCAGGCGTAGAGAATGAAAAAGTCATGTACAGTCAGCAGAAAGTGCGAGAAAGCAGAATGAGTGAGAACGGCGAGCGGAATGATAAGGTTGGGTCATCGAATAATTCGCTCGCGATTGCATTGACGATCGACCGAATATTGATGGAGGTGAGATGTGCAATACAGATTGTGCAGGAGCTAATTGTGTTTCAACTCGCAATGAAAAATATTCAAAAATTCCTCGAACCACAGAATAGTGAGTATATTCACTTCAAAAACCGGCCGCCTCGCGAGAAACCACCGTGGCCTGTCGCCTTTGAGAGAAACTCCTATCTCTCTACGAACTCACAAAGGAGTATCGCGTGATCCCAAAGAAAATTTTGCGGATCGTTTTTCTTTAGTCGAGAAAAATTTGAAGATTTCTGAACGGTTTTGGAGCCGATGTTCGTAGAATCAGCTAGCCATAAGTATGATTGAATATACACCCTAATCAGATATTGTTTGAACAAAACAATGTAATATCTGTGAGGGTTTTCTCTATGATAAGTAAATGATGTCTTCGTTGTTTAGAAACTCCTCGAAACTGCGAGGAAGTAGTTTGAATATTATGTAGATACGAACCGACTTCAGAATATGGTATGAAAATTGTTATATGGTGTGCGAATGAAAGGATAGATAGAAATCCTGCAATGCACTCGCCCTTAGCCGTCGTGAAATACTCCGGCCCAGGGACGAGGCATTGGTGAATTTTACGATCTACACCAATATTTGTTATGAGAAAAATCATAGAGTTACTATTATTTCGCAAAAATGAATATTGTGTTTGTCGAAAATTATATGCGAGATGTATGTACAGTGACTCTCCCTTAGCCGTCGTGAAATACTCCGGCCCAGGGACGAGCCAGTGATGAAAATTGTATATCAGATTTAACGACTAATAGAATGAAACTTGTAAATCCACATTAGTTTGATGAATTACTAAAATCAAATTCAAATCTCCACAGAAAACACCCCACACCTGGCCCAAGGTCGAAAAAACGGCCAAAATTTTAGCAAAATCATTCGAAAAAGTCGAGTCCAGAATGTTGAAAAAGAAAAGTGAAAAACGCAAAAACTGAGGCATATAGCAATTGGATAACATGGATTACGCCTAAAGGTAAATTTTCCCATCATTTACTATGTCAAAAGAGGTTTGGAGAGGTGAAAATCTCAGTTTGTGATATTGAAATTTTTTCGTCAAAAGTACATGGAAAATGCGCATTTTGACCCATCAAACAGCCAGTGCACCACGAAAATCGATCAGAGGACCTTCATAGACAGTTATTATTATGGCGAATCTATATAGTGAAGTATTTCAATCGTTAAAAACACCATTAGAAGCTTTAAAAATGAGATCACAGGAGTTTAAAGAGAAAAACGCAGGTATCCGATGCGTAAAACGGTCGTATGCGAAAATTCAAATTTCTCACCTCAGAATCCAAATTTCATGGTGTAATCATAAAAGATAGATTGATTGATGTGATAACTTGAAGTAAGACCAACGACAGAAATCCATGTGTGAATAGAGAAACTTTGAGACCACACTTTTATTCCAAACTACATTCGAAAACTTACCGTCGGCACTAAATATGAGTGCGTACTTTGTTATATATCGAGAAGTTATGATGAGATCAACTTGAAAATTGGTATGAATACTCTTTATATTGTATATTAGTAGAATCAAAACCGACCGACTACCCAAAAATTTCCAATTTACCACAGTAGAGTGAAAATCCCTATGAATTACAGTTTTTCGTACGTAAAAGTGGGTACACAAAAAACGGTCATAACTCGGTCAATTTTGACCCGATGTTAACGTTCAAACGCTTAAATTAAAGTTCTCCCCAAGAGCTATCTGACTATTTGATTGAAGAATTCAGAAAAACCAAAATTTCGGAAATTATCATAGTTCAAAGTGTATAATTTTACCGTCCGAAAGAACCATTTGGCACACGAAACGACCAAATAATCATGGATTATTCATCACATTACTGTCAATTGTGGCTTGGAATTGAAATTCAAAATCATCAATGATGAAGAAAGTATTTCTTGTGGCTGATGGAAAATGATCCCACAGCTACAAGCGATAAAATTTTTACGACGGTCCCTGTCAACAGAGACCTTAGGTATATACATGTATACATGTACAGTAGGGTGGTCCTTATTTCCCAAGTTTCACAGATCCTTTCTCCCCCCCTCTGGATACCTTCTTTGAGCCGAAAAAACATGGGGAAAATTTTCCCCGAATCCCTAGAGAGTGATTTAATAGTGCCTCAAAGAGCATCTTGCTTCGAAACTCAAGTAAAAAATAACGCTTTTTGTGATTTTTCTGTCCCTATGTTCGAGCTCTTGAAACTTAGTGTTTCTTCGCGAATGTAAAAGTGGGGATACATGTTCCCACGTAAAATTTGATGCTGAATCGAATTTCATCGTGACATTTGAACTAGGATGCCACCCAATACTCGTAAATTGCGTTTTCCGACGCGGAAAACCTTTTTAGCGTGACTTTTTCATCTCATTCGGGTGTCTCAGGCTTCATTTACTCCCTCAAGATTAATCTAAACCACCTATTTCCATGTAGAAAAAGACGTTGAATTGCAATCCATCGTTATTTCCTAGGTATAATGTGGCCCAACGTGAGAAAAATGCGTTTTTCCACCGAGAAAGCACCTCAAGCGAGTCTTTCACGCCCGAATCGAGTGTCTCAGGCGTCACTCACTCTCTCGAGATCAATACGAACGACCTAATTTCATGTGAAAAAACACGCTGAATTGGAATTTATCCTTACTTCCCAGTTATACTGTCGCCTAACGTGAGAAAAATCCGTTTTTCCACCGAGAAAGTACCTCAAGCGAGTCTTTCACGCTCGAATCGAGTGTCTCAGGCGTCACTCACTCTCTCGGGATCAATACGAACGACATAATTTCATGTAAAAAACCCGCTGGATTGGAATCCATTGTTATTCACCAGGTATAATGTCGCCTAACGTGAGGAAAATGTGTTTTTCCACCAAGGAAGCTACCTAAGCTCATCTTTCACGCGGGAATCGAGTGTCTCACACTTTCTCGAGATTGATCTCAACAACCTGATTCCATGTAAAAAACCACGCTGAATCAAAATTCATCGTTATTTCTCAGGTACAACGACGCTCAACGTGAGAAAAATCCGTTTTTCCACTGAGAAAGCACCCTGAGCGCGTCCATCACGCGGGAATCGAGTGTCTCAGGCTTCACTCACTTCCTCGAGATCGATCTTAATGACCTGATCCCATGTAAAAAACCACGTTGAATCAAGATTCATCGTTATTTCCCGAGTACAACGACGCTTAACGTGAAAAAATCCGTTTTTCCTCCAGAATGCACCGAAATCCACGAAAGATGACGAATTCCTGGGTAAAATTCATAAAAAGTCTGGAATCAACCAAATCAATTTGAGAGACAGCTCGAAGTCCTTACAAACCATCGTGATTCTCAAAGAACTCAGTCATCATTCTCCACCAGAACATTTTGACACTCGACACAAATAGGGATATCATGAGTCAAAAGGATTTACACCTCAGGCATCTACTGGAAAAAAAATTCACGATATCTGATTCGGATGGGATAGTCGATCCTCTTCATCACGCTTTGACTAGGGAGATGCATTTATAAACAAGAGTGGAGATATCGAGTGACTCAAGTTAACAACATAACCCGAGTCTTCGACTCATAAAATTATGAAGATCTTTTCTCTTCGATCCTCATCTTTTTCAGAACGGTCATCTTGCTTGGATCTGGATACTGTCTTTTATCCCTTGTTAAACTTAGCTGTATAGAATGTAACTGGGTTTTTGATCGTCTGTGCGCAAATGAGCAATTTGCACACTGTTTTTCGCTTTCCATTTGCTCACAGAAGATCAAAAAACATAGTATGATACTCGGGCGCAATGATTTTCTCCTTCTCATGACTATTTAGACCCTCACCTGCGGCTCGGGCCTAAAAAAGTCACTCGAACTGCGAAAACCATCGTTTGCGCCCTTGTATCATAATATACTATTCTGATATATTTTGGCCCTGGAAATCATGGTCACAGCAGAAGACTCTTTTGTATAGTCAGATTCTACATGGAGTCAGACTTGAATGTATACCAGAGAGTAATTTAGGGGAGCATTGTGATTCCAGAATCTCGATCGATTCTCCAGGGACCTACTTATTTGCAACTCACTAAAATTTCATGACAGCTTGACGTTGCTCGTCGTTAACTGCCAAAACGACCGACGTGAATCGACGCTGACAAAAGGCTGGGAGCAGGGCCTGGATTACTGGAGCGGCCATAGGATCCCATTTTCACATAAAATGCTAGGATTGCGAAGCGTGTAAGGTTTGGTTCGATGACCGGCCGCAACGCACGAGCAAGGGGCGCTACAATCTTCGCGTGAGATAGGGACCTCACCCGTGAGGGTTGGGTTAGAGTAAGCCCGATTGATCTCTTTCTGGATTAGGCGGCCGGAGTGCATAGACGTTTTCGTACGAGATACTTTTATCTCGCGCTTATTGGAGGTGAATTTCAACAAGACGCCATTCATGAATTCGATTCAGCCTAGATCTTCATACGACAGTGAGCGCCTTTAGGAATGGTTGTGAAGAGAGTTTGTCACGGATCCCGAAAATCCCATATGAGACCAAGTGAGACAGTTTTTCGATTATGGCAGGAACTCTCCCTTAGGTCTCTTTACAGGGACCAATTTTACGGCAGAAATGATGGTGAACTCTGATTGGGCATGGATTTGGAACGTTCTGACCATTCCTACGTGAGTCAGTGACTGCTGAGACCCTCGAATCGGATGGAAGAGACATTCAGTCAATTCACATTAGTCTCGAGAGCGTGAGTGACGCCTGAGACACTCAATCCGGGGTCGGAAGATGCGCTTAGGATGCTTTCTGGGTGGAAAAACGCATTTGTTCCACGTTAGGCATCGTTGTTGCTGAGAAATGATGATAAATTTCGATTCAACGTGGTTTTTTACATGGGATCAGGTCATTAAGATCGATCTCGAGGAAGTGAGTGAAGCCTGAGACACTCGATTCCCGCGTGATGGACGCGCTCAGGGTGCTTTCTCAGTGGAAAAACGGATTTTTCTCACGTTGAGCGTCGTTGGACCTGAGAAATAACGATGAATTTTGATTCAGCGTGGTTTTTTACATGGAATCAGGTCGTTAAGATCAATCTCGAGAAAGTGTGAGACACTCGATTCCCGCGTGAAAGATGAGCTTAGGTAGCTTCCTTGGTGGAAAAACACATTTTTCTCACGTGAGGCGACATTATACCTGGTGAATAACAATGGATTCCAATCCAGCGGGTTTTCTACATGAAATTATGTCGTTCGTATTGATCCCGAGAGAGTGAGTGACGCCTGAGACACTCGATTCGGGCGTGAAAGACTCGCTTAAGGTACTTTCTCGGTGGAAAAACGGATTTTTCTCACGTTAGGCGACAGTATACCTAGGAAATAAGGATAAATTCTAATCCAGCGTGTTTTTTACATGAAATTAGGTCGTTCGTATTGATCTCGAGAGAGTGAGTGACGCCTGAGACACTCGATTCGGGCGTGAAAGACTCTCTTGAGGTGCTTTCTCGGTGGAAAAACGCATTTTTCTCACGTTGGGCCACATTATACCTAGGAAATAACGATAGATTGCAATTCAACGTCTTTTTCTACATGGAAATAGGTGGTTTAGATTAATCTTGAGGGAGTAAATGACGCCTGAGACACCCGAATGAGATGAAAAAGTCGCGCTAAAAATGTTTTCCGCGTCGGAAAACGCAATTTACGAGTATTGGGTGGCATCCTAGTTCAAATGTCACGATGAAATTCGATTCAGCATCAAATTTTACGTGGGAACATGTATCCCCACTTTTACATTCGCGGAAAAACACTGATTTTCAAGAGCTCGAACATAGGGACAGAATAATCACAGAGAGCGTTATTTTTTACTTGAGTTTCGAAGTAAGATGCTCTTTGAGGCACTATTAAATCACTCTCTAGGGGCTCGGGGAAAATTTTCCCCGTGTTTTTTCGGCTCAAAGAAGGTATCCAGAGGGGGGGAGAAAGGATCTGTGAAACTTGGGAAATAAGGACCACCCTAATGTACAGTATACCCATTGTATACCAAGAAGGAGAAACAGTAAGAGAGACCGATTGAAATAATCGGCCTCTTCTCAACTTGAAATCGACACGTTCGAATTTGACGAATGTCACTTTTGAGAAAAATACCAACTATGAACGAGTACATTATTCATATTAAACGTTTATCGTATAATTTAGTAATAACATTCAGGGAATTGTTCATTTAAAAATGAAACTTGTTGGGAAATTTTTTATCGATTAGAGATATAGAATCTCATATGAGTAACAATAGGTTTAGAGAATACTGTTTATGAATAATTTATTGTTAATGATTTTTCTGAAATTTTTATCGAATATTTTCCATAATTTTGAAAACTTTTGTAAAACATTTCTCATACTTCTAATAATAATAATTGTGAAAAAAATCCCATTTTGTAAAATTAGAGATAAGAGAATGAAAGTATTTAAGTCTAAACGATTATACCGAGAGAGAGTTCGCGATAAATATGAAATGTATACGCGACAATCACGAACAACGACACTCTCGCTCTACCAAGAATATCACACTCACATATACTAACACGCGTTCGCTCGCGCGAACGCTCAGCAACACATGTGATTTTTCAAATCATATGACTCGAAGGCCGTTCAAGAGGCCACAGCTGATTCATATTGTGATATGGGTCATGCATCGGGGACGATGCGGGTCTCCGGCCAGGCACGCCTGTGACGTGGTGAGTCTCGAGCCTCTCTCCGTCACCTGACGATGCACCAGGTGCACCGTCAGCGTTTCTGACGGAGCTTCGCCCGTTTCCCCACCAAGTGCGATGTCGCGTCGCGGACCCATCGTCGCGGACGACGGGCCTCGCCACGGCAGACCACTCTGACCAATCTACCCATCCACACACTCTCTCTCACTTCTTAATTATCTCTTATATTAAAGTCACGCCTTAACTGAAACTCGTGTTCTATCTGGAGACTTGAACCCCTCACCACGTTACACCCGAAACAACTGAGAAGTATATATCATTCATAAAACACATCAAAAATTCAAAAATACGCTTCAATTTCATCGACTCAATCAAGTTTTTGAATGAGAGTATAGAGAAATTAGCTTCCTTGATCTCTGATGATAATATGCATTATTTGAAGAAGAATATTGCCTACGAATTGGGCTTATACGATAGTGCATCAGAAAAGCATAAAGTTTTTCAATTTTTGAGGAAAAAAGGCGTTTTCCCCTATGATTATATAAAATCCATGAAAACTTTGCAAGAAAAAGAGCTGCCAACCCGAGATAAATTTTTTAATACTCTCACAGACAGTCATATTACGGAGGGTATGTACGAGCATGCTCAGGAAGTTTGGCGCATGATGAAATGCAAAAATCTGTGGGACTATTCCGATTTGTATCTCAAAATCGATGTGCTCTTATTATGCGACATATTTGAGAATTTTAGAGATATGTGCATGAAAAATTATAAATTAGATCCTGCTCATTATTTCACTCTACCGTCTTTTGCAATGAGTGCAATGTTAAAGATGACGGGTGTCACATTAGAATTGATTACCGACGTTGAAATGATACTTTTCGTAGAAAAAGGCATGCGAGGGGGTCTAACGCTTTGCCCAAAGCGCTACTCAAAGGCCAATAATAAGTATCTCAAGAATTATGACGAGAATCTGCCCTCAAAATACATTTTTGAATGTGACATGAATGCTATGTATGAGACTGTAATGGGGGATCTCATGCCCCGTGCTGGATTCAAATTTCTCGAAAATGTGTCAAGCTTCAATGTCCGAGATATTCCGGAAGATTCGGATATTGGATATTTGCTCGAGGTTGATCTCGAATATCCGCGAAATTTGCACGATAGGCATGCTGATTATCCATTCTGCCCCGAAAAACGATGCCCGCCATATGCAACTGATAAAAAATTTACAAGATTAATGACAACTTTGTATGATAAGAAAAAATATGTCATTCATTACAGAAATTTGGAGCAAGCTTTGGAGCATGGCTTGATTTGTACAAAAATTTGGAGAGTTCTTCAATTTGAGCGATCAAATTGGCTGAAAAGTTATGTAGAGTTCAACACAGTGATGCGCCAAGCATCATCGAGCCCATTCGAACGAAGTCTGTACAAACTCGCCGTGAATTCAGTATTTGGAAAGTTGATGGAAAATGTGAGGGGTCGAGTTTCTGTCAAGCTTATAACTGAGTGGGAAGGACCCGGAGGCATCGAACGAGCAGTTTCTGATCCCCTATTTAAAAGAATTGTGATTTCTGGTGAGAATTTAGCGGCGTGCGAAAGAAGGCACCCATTTGCCTACCTCTGCAAGCCGATTGTATTTGGCCAGTCCATTTTGGAGCTATCGAAACGAATAATGTATGAGTTCTATTATGATTACATGCTAAATCAATTTGATGAAGAAAAGGGTGAATCTTGCAAGATTTTATATCCTGATACTGATGCCTTTTGCCTCGAACTGGTCTGTGCTGATGTTTACGTTGATATAATCAAGCGGGATTGTGCTGAGAGATTCGACAACTCAAATTCTCCCCTGCCAAATCCTTATGGCATTGTGCAAATGAATGGTCAACGATTAGAATATATAAAAGATGAGTTCGGTGGTAGACCAATCAGCGAGTTTGTTGGATTATGTTCCAAAATGTATGCAATTCGCATTGATTCGGACGAGGAAGGATATAAGAGAGCAAAAGGAGTTAAGAAATGCGTTCCGAAGAATAAGCTCACATTCGATAATTATAAATCATGCTTATTCAATCACGAAATATTCATGTGTGAGCAGCGACATATAAGAACTGAAGCACACAATGTTTTCAGTATTGTAGAAAATAAAAAAGCCCTCGCACCTATTGATCACAAGAGATATATTTTGCGAAATAATATCGACACTTTGCCATGGGGTCATCGAGATATACCGATGTCTTTTGCGAAAAAATCATCTTTTGAATCCGATAATATGGGATAAATATGTAAGACTTTCTGAATGAATAAAGAGTATATAAAAACGATGCGTGTTTTCATTACATCCTAGTGATACAAAGACTCAGAATATTTTTCAAACATTTTATTTTCAATTTCAAAGATACATTTACAATTCGATTATTCAGCAATACGTATGTGTTCTTTTAATTTGTTTCCTAAATTATTCATCATTGTTTCAATTCTGTTGAGAACATCGGCGTCGCCGGCTTTGTACTGCTCAACGAGCTTATCCATGGCACGGGGATTGTCTTCAAACTTATTTTTCACAGTCATTTCCAACGCAATAATTTTTTTCTCCAAACGATCGAGGTATTCTTTGATACTCTCATCCTCGGCTGTTAGATTGATTTTCGTGGTCGCTGTCTCATTATTGGCCGAGTCTATGCTAGTCCATATCTGATCGAGATCTGCTCGCACGATTTGATAAGTTGAATCTACATTTGCAAAATCTTTCCGCAAACGATCCTCAAGATTCTCACACTTGGCATCAATTGTAAGAACATTTGGCGCTATGCGATTGTTTATGAGATTCTCTAAATTTTGGATTTGTTTTTCAACCCAAAGTTTCATTTCCACAACATCTTTCTGAGTTCTTTTGAAGTATATCAAAAAATCCTTGAAACGGGTGTCAAATGTTCCCTCGATTTTGTTCAGTCGTCTCAAATTTTCCTCCATGTCGAGAAATTTTTGTTTCGAAGATTCATTGTGCTCGCGTATCAAGCGAGCGACAGTCGAAGTCGTGTCTTTTGTCAAAAGATAATCAATCTCAAGATCTCTCAATTTACTCTCGTTTACAGCATTCTTCTTCTCAAAATCGTGTTCAATGTTTTTCAATTCGTGTAAGCGCGAATTCATTGCTGCTCGAGCTTTGTTTATTTCAATTTTGAATCTTGACATATCTTGAGCTAATTTCGAAGATTGAGAATCATACTCGCTCAGTTTCGAAATCAGGCCATCTTCAGTATCATTCATAGGAAGATTTACAATTTCAACAATTTTTCCCATCACTTTTGTCTCGCTCTCACTGAGATCGGCGAGGAATTTGTTTGCAATATCATTGATGGCAAGATCTTTTTGTATCTCTTGAGCCGAGGTTGTCGATTCAGATATCTGATGACCATATCGCCCCATAATCGCGTAAATCATCGATTGCAAAAACAGCTTGATTTTTGAAAACATGTTCATTGAGCTTTGATGAGTTTCTAGAATAAAAGATCATAAAATTTAGGATTTCTTATCGAAAATGTATCACCAAGCTCACATACCTCGAATCATTGGATCGAACATTTTTTTCTCGCTATCCCCTGCTGACGCTGCTGCTGATGACGGCAAAGACTCGCTCGCGATAGTCTGCGTATGATTATCACGTGGATCTGGATTTTCAGTAGGCGAAAGAGTAGATATGCTAGGAACTTGATCGCTCCCTTTCGATTTGTCTGCATCACCCTCCATATTATCAAAAGAATTCATTGTGACCGTATGACTCACTCGAGATTTGAACTCGTCGAAAGATGAGGGAAAAGTGCTGAAGTTGTCGGGAGAGGCGATATCTTATATTATGTAGCCCCCACCTCGCAGCTCGTCGAGGATTTCCAATATCTGAAAGCCCATTTCGTGTATAATACCAATGCTAATGCAATCTGTAGCAACTCACCTCATTGTCGAGACCTGTATTACCCGCCTCGCTAGATCGAATTAACAACTCCAGCCGCTCAACTAATTCATTTGGATCGTTGTAATAGAGATAATCCGGATAGCTATCCCGATGTACAATCATCTGTCCCGCCTCCTGACGTAATAGTTGCCCTACATGTCGCAAACCACCCCCTTTTTTATAATTGCTCCGCGTTGAAACGTTCCTTCCTGTGAGTCCTAGCTCAAAAAGAGGCTTGATGATTTGCGTGTATTCAAAGCTGCGACTGCTCTTAACTCTGCCGCGAGGATCGTGGTTTGCCCTGTGAGCCGATGATGCCTCCAAAACTTGTGCATATTTATGCAAATCTTCTTGAGTATAGCTGCCCTGCTCGGGAATTTTTTTAAACAACAATTCAAATAGCTCCCTCGTTGCTTGTAGCTTGAGATTATCGCCTATGACAATTTGATCTGAGCCCTTGGCAATCCTGAAAGTTTTGCTTCCAATCTTGAATATTTCCCCATCATAATAGGGTCCATATGTTTGATCCTGCTCGTAATGCTTTTCAATAAAATCATTGATGTATATTTTTGAAAGAGGGCCAAACTGCTGCTGAGCGATATAATCTTGGACTTGACTCAATTCTTCGGGGGCTTCTGCAATACGATGTATCGATCTCTCTAGCTCGTTCCGACGTCCTGCTGAATCAAAAGAGAGATCGCTCAAAATTCTCCGGGCCCCTAACTCTCTAGGCGTGGAACTTTTCGGCGTTTCCATGAGCCCAATCACATCCTCGGCAGCCTCGTCCACCTCATTTTTTATTTCAAAAATATCCTCCTCTTTTGGCTGCGGCTGAGCAGCGGCCTCTGTTTTTGCAAGCTTCTCCAAAGGATCTACAATAGGCTTCAAATGTTCCACATTTTTTAGCTCTGCATCAATTTTACCAATCTTGAGAGCTCGATGTTTCTTTCTAATAATATCGCTCACTTTGGCGATTTCCCGTTTTATAGCACTTGACGAATTCCCCTTTGAAGCCCGTCCCTCGACTGGTTTTCGCCTACCTCTTTTTTGATTCGCAAATCGCAATGCTTTTTCCCGCTTGCGCGAGGACTCCTCTTTTCTCCCCATTGGGATGTTTCTCGACGAATGCTCGTCGTATACTAGTTCTCATCAAGACAATTGAAATGATTAAAACCATTCCTATACCTCCCCTCATTCAGGGGGAAATCTTTCACTATGCTCAAAAATCCGCATTTTCCATTCCAACAGTGCGCACAAATTTCGCGAAATTTTGCTAAACTCATGTCAGGCTCAACGTGATTATGGTACGCGGGCTCAACATGCTGAAAATCTGGTCTAAATAGAATGATCATGTTGGCATTGTCACGTATGAGATTTTTAGGCACTGCACTGTACGATTGGCAAAGATACAGACAATCTATGTCGAGATGGCGTGCCATTGTAAAGTACATGGATATTTTTCTTTGATGAGCCGTTGCTACATCATCAAATATGAATAGTGAATTCTTTTTCGCTTGATCGGGCTCTATCACCTCCTCGTCATTGTAGAACGTGTGGAATTCCATCCCATCGGGCTCCAAAGTCTTCATTATCGCGCTCAAATACTGATATTTTGGCTGATTGAGAGATTTGGAATACAGATATATATTCTGAAAAGCTAGACCATTTGGGCTGATTATCAGATTGATTAATGCATTCGTCTTACCAGCAGAAGACGGCCCAGATATGATGCAGCGTATCGAATTTGGTAAAAGTTTGCCATGTCTTCCACCCAATTTAGAGCAAGACAATTCACAGCCGAAAGTATCTTCGATTTTTCGATCAATGTCTAAAATCTCGAAACAATGTTTCTGTTTTACGACTCTCATGTTTTTATTCCCAATAATTGACTAGAACTGGAGTATGTAACGTATAAGTACGGTGTTTTATAAGATCTTTAAACAATATTTCAACAACTGTTGAGTGAGCCACAATTGAGCACATTTTCCTACATGGAACGAGCGAAAAACCTGGTAGGTAGAGGATTCGTCAATACTCTCATAAATAATTTGCCTTTTGAGCTGCATTTGCCGGGCTACAATTTTTGTGGACCTGGAACTAAATTAGATCTCCGATTAACTCGCGGAGACCCTGCTAAGAACAGGTTGGATCAGCAGTGTAAAATTCATGATATCGCTTACAGCCTGAGTAACGATTTGGAAGAACGTCATCGTGCTGATTTGCAGCTGGAAAAGGCGGCAAAAGAGCGCGTCAGAGCGAAAGACGCCAAACTTTCGGAAAAAATTGCTGCATTCGGAATTTTGAATATCATGAAGATGAAGCGCAAACTTGGCATGGGATTGAAGCGAAATACTCCGAAAGCGGCGAAAACATCTCAGCGTGAAAGACAGCGACGGAGTAGGGCCTATCGAGAACTAATGCTTGCCAAGCGCGGCGGAGTTTTGCCCGCAGCAGCGATCCCTCTGCTGGGTGCATTGGGTGCGATTACATCATTAGCAGGTGGTGTCACTAATGTTGCAAAAAATATTCACGAATTACGTGCTAACCAGAAGAAAGTAGATGAAATGATTCGTCATAACAAGGCTTTGGAGGTCAGAGGTCTGTATCTTAATCCGTACAACCCATATACTCATCGCAAGAAGCGGGGGGCCGGTTTACAAGCCCTCAAAAAGAAGAAATCTAGGAAGACTTGTATTTCAAGAAAAAAAAACGACGAATTCAATGGCTACCAAGGAGTAACAACAGGTGAACAATTACTCCGCGCTGCTCGCAAAATTCCATATTTCAAAGGCATATTCATGCGCCCCGATCTCTTGAATCTCGCGGGCCCAAAGCCAATTGAATGTTTCATACTTAATCTCGATTCGGGAGAGGGCACTCATTGGACAGCCGTGGTGATACGCGGTAAATTTGCAAAGTTTTTCAACGGGTTTGGCAACCTTCCCCCACCATTGGAGTTATTGCAATATCTAGGTCCAGAATTCCATATTACATATAATCGCAATTCATACCAATCGTATAATCAGAGTAATTGTGGCCAGCTCTGTAATGCATTTCTCAAAAAAGAGATGCTTAAAAATGCCTGATTCGTGCAAGAGAAATCAGTTATGTCGCGAACATTCACCGTGACAGCAAATGAGTCAGAGCTTAAAACGGATTTTTTTCCCCCGATTGAGCTGAAACATCGACACCCAGACACGGATTTTGAGATTGGACTCATTGATCTTCAAACTTACAATTCCATACCAAACATTGGTGCTACAAATAACCATTTCTACTATGGAGAGGACAAATTCATAACCATTCCAGCGGGAGCCTACGAGTTACCAGATATTGAAGAATTTCTGGATGGAAAACTTGGTGAACTAGAACACGTATCAGAAACCGAAATTTTGAAAAATCCTCTCATCCAATTACGCGGCAATCGAAACACATTACAGTGCGAATTATATTGCAACTTTGAGGTTAATTTCGAGATAGAAGATAATATTGCTCATCTGCTAGGATTTTGCGATCAAAATCATCAAGGAGGTGCAATTTTAGAGGCAAAAACTTGGCATATTTCACCCTATCCCGTGAATATTATCCAAGTAAATATTATTAGAGTCGAATGCAATCTAGTTTCCGGAGCATACATCAATGGTCAAGAGGGTCACGCAATTTTTGAATTCTCACCACACGTTCAAGCCGGCTACAAATTATCCCTAGTTCCAAATATCGTGATATATCTTCCAGTTCAAAATCGCTCAATCGACAGTCTCGTTTTACGCATTTGCGATCAGAGAGGGCGAATAGTCGACTTTCGGGGGGAAGAAATCACCATAAGATTACACTTGCGAGAAAGAGGATGATTCTATATAATAGCTCGAGACCCGGATTTGGCAGCAGAAGTTTGCAAGCTCCTCGTCGACCAACTTCTCGCGCGAGGAAACCGCTGAGTCGAGAGAGCATCCAGTTTCTTCGGAATTTAGGCTTCAAAGTCCGTTAAAATGGCACTCTTCGATCAAAATCCTTTGGACATGCTCGCCGAACCCATCCATGATAATCAAATCATAAGGAAAGATGTGAGATCCTACGTTCCCTACAATTTACTGAGTTATAACAAGAATGATGAAGTTAGAATCGTCATGAATTCAAATGATGAGTATCTGTTACCGTGTGAGAGCTATCTGTATATTGAAGGTAGTGTGACATTTACCAATGATACCGAAGAGAGACACATCACTCTGACAAATAATTACCCGGCATTCTTATTTGACGAAATTTGCTACGAAATAAATGGCGTATCCATCGATGAGACTAAAAATGTAGGAGTAACGACGAGTTTGAAGAATTTACTCACTCTCAGCGAGAATGAGGATGATTATGCGGCTAACATGGGCTGGCTAGTTGATCAATTTACCAACATTTCAACCGATCACGCATTTAATGTATGCATACCACTCAACAAATTACTCGGTTTCTGTGAAGACTATAAGAAAGTGATTATGAATGCGAGGCATGAGCTGGTTCTACTTCGATCAAAAACAGATGACAACTGCGTACTAGTTACAAAAGCTGCTACCAATGTTACAATCAAATTATCTAAAACACAATGGTGTATGCCCCACATCTTGGTGAATGATCGAGTGCGCCTCCAAATGCTTCAAATTTTGAACAAAGGATTGTATCTCCCAATCAGTTTTAGGAGTTGGGGAATGCTAGAATTTCCTACATTACACCAAACTAATAAGCATGTATGGCCGGTAAAATCCACCAATTCCATGCCACGCTACATCATACTTGCTCTGCAAACGAAGAAAAAAAATCAAAAAACAGAAAATGTCACAAAATTTGATCATTGTCATCTTTCGAATGTCAAGCTGTTTCTCAATTCTAACATCTATCCCTACGAAAATCTGAATATCGATATATTGCGAAAGAAGAATACGAGTATTGCCTACAATATGTTTGCATCGTTTGCTCGCTCATACTATCAAACATCTCTACCAGGACTCTGTCCAAATATATCTCCATACACCTTTGAAAATTCTTATTTCATGATAGTGATCGATTGTTCTCGGCAAAATGAGTCTATCAAGAGCTCAAATGTGGATATTCGATTGGAATTTGGATCCAAAGAAGATATTCCTACTGATACGACGGCTTATTGCCTCATATTTCACGATAAAATGATTGAATACAATCCAATGACAAATATCGTTCACAAAGTTATCTAGAGATTATTTGGACCCCTAGGTTGAGAATATCTTTCAAGATGAGACAGGCAGAAAGTTTGCAACAAGCATGGGCAGTATGGAGCATCAAGATCCTCAAAAATTGTAGACATTATCATCAGATCCCAAAGAAAGACCTGCTATATTATTATTCATCGACTTACAAGGATTCAAAAACCAGGAAGAATTCATTGTAAAGGAGGCTATGATTGTGGACGTGAATAGCACGAACTGCCACCAGTGGCTATTTACACCGCCCTACTCCATTAAAAATCTATCGCAAAAGGATGAAATCTCAGCCAAATGGTGTACGGAACATCACCATGGACTATTTTGGGATCAAGGAATTGTACCATATTCCGAGGCGGGCGAAGAATTTGAAGAATCTCTTTCGGACGCATGCAATCCCAAGGATGGCAGACCAATATTCATATTTGTAACTGGAAATGAAAAGGAAAGATGGCTGAAACAGCTGGCGCCTACATTCTTCTCGACGCATCCGGGCATCGAAGTGATAAATATTCATGATGAATTGCCTGGTTCTGAATATTATTATAATAGCCTGAATTATCAATTCGACCCTTGTGTATTCCATGATAATATGCGGTACAGGTGCGCTTTGAGAACAGTATGTTTCATAGCTCATGTGGCCGCTCATTGTATGAATTCTAATGCATAATAAAATTATACAAATATATCATAATGTCTCTTTATTTCAAACTCCCATCACATACAGTTTCGGATGACCTGGAATGAAATCCAATATATGGCGATACTACTCACTCTTCCATTGAAATTTACATTATAATAGCCATACTAGATGTAAAATTCTCAGTTAAGCGATGAATGTTGATAAATTCGGCAGACTGGGACGCTTTGAAGGGGGGTTTGGGAATTCCAATGGATATCCAGCCACATCATTAGAACATAATCTGATGAATTATAATAAAAGAATTATCAATGAAATAGGATCTTTCAGAACGAGACTTTGAATCTTTAGGCGAGCAATTTGAGGCAAAAATCAAGATTATAGAGAATGGCAGGAATTCAGATCGGATGCTGATCAAAATTTTGCAAGTGAAACTTAATGAAATTATATCAAACACCAATTCTATAATTGCACCGATTATTGAAAACTATAAACGAGAGATAGAAGTGCTCGAAAACAGTGTGAATTTCTACAAAAAAGAGATTGAGATGGGAAAAAAATAGAACAGTGTTGGAAAAAGCCGACGATTTATTGAAAAAAATCACCTCATAAAAATGAGTTCAGCACCCAAACATAGTGCGGAAAGGATCCAATTGGTAGAAGAATTACATGCCCCATCTCGTCGAAACTTCCCTCGTAGGAAAGTTTTGGTAAAATTTGTCAATGATCTATGGCAAATGGATCTCGCAATCATGATTGATCAAGCAAAATTCAGTGGAAATTTCAAATATGTTCTCACTGTCATGGATGTTTTCTCCAAATACGCATGGGCTGAGCCACTGCAAACAAAATCTGGTGAAGAAGTTACAAAAGCTTTCGAGCGCATACTCGAAAGAGCTGGTCCAAAAAATCTACCAAAAAATTTGCAGGCTGATAGTGGTAAAGAATTCTACAACAGACATTTCCTATCTCTCGTGGATAAGAAAAAAATCAATTTTTATTCTACATATAGCATACAGGAAGCCAGTCACGTAGAACGTTTTATAGGAACATTGAAAGAACGATTATGGCGTATTTTTTCTCTGAATGGAAATCAAACATGGATCAACCTGCTTCAAGATGTTCTGGAAGATTACAATCACACAAAACATCGTACGATTGGATTAAAACCCATCCAACTATGGGCAAACCCATCCCAACGAAAAAAATTTGAGAAAATATTACGAAATACTGTGTATAATAATTTGAAAATAGCTGGCAAAGGGAAATTGAAAATTGGTGATTCGGTGAGAATATCACGCTTCAAAAATATCTTTGAAAAAGGTTACCTGAGAATTTGGAGTACTGGAATATTCAGAATTGCTGAAATAAAAAGAACCTATCCCGTGACATATCTGTTGAAAGATTATAACGACAAAATGATACTCGGGGGATTTTACGAACACGAGCTTCAACACACAAAAAATCCCGATATCTACTTGGTCGAAAAAATAATGAAGAAACGAGGTGATCAAGTTCTCGTAAAATGGCTTGGGTTAGATCATAGTCACAATAGTTGGATCTCCAAGAAAAATATACTGTAACGCATGGCGATAGCCGAGGGAGCCCTCAATATACTCGAAATTGATAAAAATATTTTTCCAGGAATCCAAGATGTCTGTTGATTATGCATACGCCCCAATGGCTATTGAAGAGATACTGTTAAACAGGTGGCTTCCTGTTACAAAATTCAAGCCATTCGGAGACGATAAAATTACAATGATACTCGAAGACAAAGTACAAATTATCCTACCAGAAAATGTTACATATTGGGTACGATATAACAGAGAAGAATTCCTGAAATTGCAAGACGAGGCCCGGAATTCCATGTTATTTATCGTGGCTGAGAAAAATGTTGCGCATGATTTCAGAGTGCACTTTGAACGAGTGTCAGACTCTCTACTATTTGCCTGGAAGAAGAGCGAGGAGGAAGATAGCGATGATGAGACGGATAGCTCATAAGATTGCTATATATTGAAACATATGTTGTATTTATAAAGTATTCAAATTTTATATAATACGTATGCTCTATCAATGTTCATGCATGAAATCGTAATATATATTGATCATGTATGACGAATTATTACATGTACGTTGTATTATGCGTGAATAAAACTACGTAAGAGAATCTTGCGTATCAAACAAATATTATGTGTATTTTCTATCAAACCGATCCCTCAACCCCCAAAATATAAATAATGCTCGTGAATCAATACATCATAGATGCGACGCAGATGAAGGTCGCAGTAATCGAGGGGGAAAAGCTCTTACAGCTTGAAACAGGCGCGAAGGGAGCAGCCTTCGAAAGCTGCTTCACGGCGCAATGATTCTTGTAGCGCGGTCCGGCGCTAACAAGAGCCTGCACGAGCATTATATCCTATTGCATCATAGTATACCTATATATACATCCCTATGCTCGATGCAGGCTGGATACATAGAATAACACGCTGATATATGCTAGTACAGAATCCTGCCGTGTGAAATGTTAAGGCATTCACATTTCCCGGCAAGAACTTTAGCGCGAGATGCTCGCGAAGCTTGCCAGAGTGGATGGAAACCGATTCGCGCACGTGGGAGCTGTACGCATAATTCAGCTCTACAAGTTGTGCAACACGTGCAAAAACGTGCAAGTACTTGTACAGGGCTTGCGCGAGGGGTGCTTGCTCGTTGCGAGAGCCTGCGTCGGCGCGGGAAAAAGCCGCTCGCAGGGGGATGGCCGCGAGCCGATGCGCGAGCTTGCGTCGGCGCGAGCTTACAGCGCTGCGAGTTTGCGTCAGCATGCGTCGGCGCGAGCTGCTTGCATCATTATCGATCACGTCCTTTCGGCCTCGAGCGCCCGATGCGAGAGCATCTCCGCGCGCGGGGTGATGAGGGGGTGGGATCCTGGTGGAGCACCTGGGGCAGCGCGGGCTTCCTCCTGGGACATTGGAGCTATCATCAGAACCCTATCCAGATGACCTTGACGTACACCTATACCAGGGTGGGGTCTTGGTCGACCTGGCTAGGGTGGCTGATGATGCTCTCCGCCATATCGGATTTTTGTCCCAGGAGGAGAGCAGAAGGTGTCTCCCGTGTGCTCCAACTTATCTACTACTAACGTA
Source organism: Eretmocerus hayati (assembly GCA_029851415.1). Classification (NCBI taxonomy): domain Eukaryota; kingdom Metazoa; phylum Arthropoda; class Insecta; order Hymenoptera; family Aphelinidae; genus Eretmocerus; species Eretmocerus hayati. Next base: position 51,504,559 of record CM056744.1, read on the forward strand.
GCTGCCCATACATACCGGCTTGGGATCACTGCATACAAGTCCGCAGAAACAGTAAATTGACGAAAGATTTATCTCAACACTCCCACCCCTTTTTCCAAACTAAGCACACTTAGACATTACTTTTGACAAAATTCACTCTCAGAAATTATTCCAATTTGCTCTCTCATACTCAGAAATTTATCTCTTGGAAGAGTATAGTGAAAAAGTCAGCTAATTGGGAATCTGAAGGCACATACTTCAGTTTTAGCTCACCAGACTCATACATGTCTCTTATGAAATGATATCGAGGGCCAATATGTTTGGTTCTCTCATGGAATTCTGGATTCTTGACAAGCTTGATTGCACTCTGGTTATCTATACCTAAAGTGACACCTTCTACTTTCTGACACTTGATATCATTCACAAGCTTCAACAACCACTTCACTTCTTGAGAGGCAGATGATGCAGCAACATATTCAGATTCAGTGGTGCTAAGCGTTACAAGTTTTTGTCGCTGAGAGCACCAAGTAACCACACCATTCATGGAAAATACATATCCAGTAGTTGATCTTCTAGTGTCCAAATCATTGGCAAAATCAGCATCAGAATAACCAATTAAACCTTTTCCATTCACACCATTGTAACAGATTCCTAGATCTATTGAATCAAGCAAGTAAGAAAGTACTTTCTTGGCTGCACGCCAATGCTCATTATTAAAATTATTCATGAATCTACTAAGAATGCTGACTGAATAAGCAATATCTGGTCTGGATACCATTGCTAAATACATGAGTGAACCAATCAGCTCCCTGTGAGGAACTGCACACACGTACTTGCACTCAGAATCTGCAGAGTGCAGATTTACATTTGGAGCAGCTGGAAAACACATACCCTTAGCATCGAGCATTCCAAATTTCTCAAGAACATACCTTACATACATATCCTGGTTGACGAACATAGTCTTGTTGATGCGATTGCGACAGATTTGCATGCCTACGAAAAAACTAGCATCACCAGTGGTGATTCCAAATTCTTTACTCATCTCAGAGATGACCAACTTCAAGACTTTGGAGTTTTTGCATGCTACCAGCCCATCGTCAACAAACAAGGCTAGGTATACAGTGAAATTCTCAACTTCTCCAACAAAAATACATTTATCATCATGAATCTCTCTGAACTCAAATCTAGCTAGGAAACTTTTCACTCTATCATTCCAGCATCTGGATGCCTGTTTCAAACCATACAGTGGTTTCAGCAACAAACATACAAACTTTCCATTGTCCACTTCACTGACACCTTCAGGCACTTCCATATAGATCTGCTCATCTAATTCACCATACAGGAATGCAGTTCTCACATCATAAGTGAGCATCTCCAGGTCCTCTTGAGTGATGTGAGCCAATAGCACACGAAGGGAGTCATATCTGACGACAGGAGAGAATGTCTTGGGTTTGGTGATCTGACAAAAGGGGTGCGGAACAGAAATTAAATACAGTAGAACCTGTAAAGTTGGATACTTTCTATGTTGGACACCTCTTTAAGTTGTACGCCTTTCATCGGAACCGGAAAGGATTCCATCGATACCTCCTCCGAAGAAAAACACTTTCATAGCCGCCGGCGAAGAGTAACACGTACACCCAGATTCGTGCACATGACTTTAGATGGAAGCATATGCGAGCCACACCTTTGCGGTCATTTAAAAAAAAAGTCAAAAAAGGGTGTTTTAAATTGGCTAGTGAAGTTAAGAGGAATAAGACCGGCAATTCAATATCCCACCCAGATTATTGTTGCAATTGGTAGTATTAGTTTCGAAAAACAGTGGCACAGGTTTGAGTAGATGAACTGTGGGGGTACGAGCGCACCCGGCACGAGCGCACCCGGCACGAGCGCACCCGGCACGAGCGCATCCGGCACGAGCGCACCCGGTACGAGCGCAGGGCGGTACGAGCGCAGTGTCCGGTACGAGCGCAGTGTCCGGTACAAGCGCACCCGGTACGAGCGCAGGGCGGTATGAGCGCAGTGTCCGGTACGAGCGCAGTGGCACCTCCCTTTCGTCCAATTATACAATTGTGTGCGTGTGTGTGTGTGTGTGTGTGTGTCAGCCGGAATAGCTCAGTGGGAGAGCGTCATGTCAGCAAATCATGAGGTCCTCGGTTCGATCCCGGATTTCGGCTTTTTTTTTCAATCTTCTTCCACGATGTCTATGCCCAGCGCTTGGATACGGGCATGATCATCCATTTTGATGCCACTGCTCAGAATTGTTTCCACATATTCCCTTAACCTGAGCAGATACAGTTTTGTGCTCCCACAATCATCTCTCAAATATCGATCGATATCTTCGATGATAGATAGTGAGGGATAGTCCTGGTATTTGCCAATCTTGAAGTTATAGAAGATGACGTCAGCAATCCATAACGGGTTATCTAGTATATTGTATTCTATGGGTGCGGTCTCAACGCATTTCTTGCATGCATCATCCTCGCGATGGAAATTGACACTGATGGCTGTTTCACCAGGCATCATCTTCCAATCTTTTGATTCCGGATAGCCTCCATAGGATACCACTCTCTCTTCTCTCTTTGAATTCCCATCCTCATCGAGGGAATGAACGCAGACGAAGAAACAGAATACCATGGTTGACTCCTTGTTGAATGATCCAGCCACACTGTGTTCGCCTGCTTTATACCCTGAGGATCCGAGCCGCCGACGCCGCAACTCGAGCCGCCGACACCGCAGCTGAGCGCTCATTGGCCGGCATCTCACAGTCTGCTGCTGATTGGTTGTTGCAGGACTCAACCTGCAGAGGTCGGATTGGTGGGGGCCCCAGCCACGCCCACACCTGTGGAGTACAGCCAATATCTTTACTCCTCCAATACTATCACGCCTCGTTAACGATCTTCTATCTTGCGATAAGAGTCGTCATTTTTCAACTTCTTGTACTCACTTGTGTTTGTCTGAGAGTTTGTAGAAGATGACGATGAAGATGTCCGAGTGTAACTCTTCCACTCAGAAGGTCCATTTCTCTTCTGCTTACTCTCATCCAAGAGGAGAGTGCGCTGTTCACAGTTGCTCGGTTGGTTTCCCATTATGGAATGATGATCGTACTGATTATTGCACAGTATTTATAGTCTCCCACTCCATCTCTTCACAAGCTGTGACTGCGTGATCTTGCAAGAATTTTCGGATGAGTTTAACATTATGAACAGCACAGATCACAATATTAGACTTTGTGTGATTTGAACAAACGGTGACTTGTTTCTGATGATACAGCTCATCCAAGGACAGATATCCTGACTCCTCAATATCTTGAACATTGAAACGAAAACGTTCCAGCCAAGTCTTTTTGATCGAGCCCTTGACATAGACGAGCTCTGCATCGCTTAGCACTTCTCTCAGGACATTACCGACTTCTGTGTATGGCACTTGTCCAGAACTTCAAGGAATACCATGATACTTATTCTGAAGCCATCGATTCGTATTCCTATTCTTTTCTGAGAGTCGTTTCCAAGAAAAAGGCTCCTCGAACAGGAATACCACTGGATCTGAATTTCCATGAAGAGATGCCGCGGCCAACTCTTTTAGGATAAAATCGTTGCCAGGCTGTTTGAAGCCTTGCATGTCCACAACGTATGCCATCTCTCCAGAGACTGAGCTCGTCTCACGCTCTCTCCTCCTTTTATCCAATTCCTCCCACTACTTGCTCATGCGTTTCCTGATATCTCCACTGAGTGGATTGTACTCTACGATGCGATCGTGTAGGATGAGGCAATATGCTGAAGTATTATCGGGAAAATTATTCCTTGCTTCAAATTCGAGACGAATATCCACTGCACCTGTTCTTAGTGACTCGTTCTGCATCGAACAGTCAATCACATACAAAGCGGCGTTGCTGATGAAGTCACGTTTATTGAGCAAAGGTTGAGGCTCTCTATCATGGTATGACTGCTGGAACCCAGCATACATATCATACAGAGTAGAGAATTGGTTTTGATTGATATTAAGGTTAAGATTGTTGTATGGATAATACTGTGAATTCAAGAATAGCTTCACATTAGTAATATCACAGTGATCAAACTGACTGGCATTCGCTAGATTATGCCCTTTTCTGCTACTCTGGAAAGCAAGTATGACATAACGAGGTTTCTCTAACTGATTCGAAGTTTTAAGGTCCGAATTTGTCTAGATGTAGCAGGAAGTAGAGGATATTCATACAGTTCCCAAGTTCGGAAACCCATCTCTAAGAAACCAGCTCTTTTGATATTCGCGAAAAGCGTGAGCTTCTCTCGGTCTGATGGTATCACATAGGGCATCCTCCACTCAATCAAACTCAACTCAATCTTAAAAGACTCATACGTTGCTGCGCCACCAGCCACAGCTATTGCTTCTTGAATGATAGCATTCACATCGTCTCGAGATCTTACTAGAATAAGTTCATGTTTTACGTTGACAACAATCTTTTGGAAGTCTTCTGCAAAACCCAAAATTACAGCCATAGGAATTGGAATATCAAAATAACCATTCTCATCAACTATGGGTTTACCATCCAAGCCAGTCCATCCTGCATTCTCTATCATCTTACTCTGACCAGGCGTGAAAGATAACCAACCTTTGATAACGCTGGTGAGCCCTCCATTCTTACTCCTATCAACTTCCATGCCATTCATTCCTAATCGAATATCTTCAAAGAGGTGGAATGGCACCAAGTTGACGAACTTGGTATGAGTCGGGGCATCACCATTTGTTTTTACCAATCTTCCACATATCCGTAATTTACTGCGACTAGGTAGGAGACATAAGTCTTGATGTTGAATCATGATACGAATTTCATCGTTGTTTCCAAAAGTTGATTTTGCAAACGGATGATGTGCATGAACCTCGTAATGCGAAACGGATTCGTCGGATGGTGCGCGAGAAAGTACATCTAGAACGTCCTCCATTGAATTTAAATATACAAGTTATTCTCCACCAAGGGTTTTTACTGTGTATCCTAGATTCCTGAGGAATTGGATGTTTTGCCGTGTTAGCGCTTTGGAAGCTTGCTGACGACTGATGTTCGGGCGACATATCGGCGCCTTTATATACCCTTTGCCGACCCTCTTGTTGAAAACTAACCCCATGTTGCTTAGTTTCCGAGATTTGATCACTTTCCGTTTCTAAGATGTAATCTGACTGTGACGACTTCTCCTCTGAAGTTAACGAGATTCCCGTCTTGATCGACTATGCGCACTTGCAAATGATTGATGCTCTTCGTTCCAACTGGCAGATACGGAATAGAGCATGGCGTTTCGTTGATTCTATATCCTGGGGAGACTTTTATTCCAAGTTCGTGAATGCTGTGAACCCTTTGCCCGTTCAGATAAGCCCCGCAAGTGATATTACACTCAACGCGGAGAGCGTTGACCTTGAAGATATTCGCAAGGTGATCTGAACTATGTGTCTGGCCCGGTTCTAAGATACGTGGAGCAAATCCTAGAATCGGAGCAATAGAATCAGGAGGGCGGAAATCAATTGGTTTACTACTCTTTATCTCACTCTGCAATGAATTGATATTGGGTGTCAGACTAAACTCAACTCCTTCAGGCACCTGTCCTTTCAGATAATCCTCTATTTCAGAGATTTCGTATTTTCCGGTGAGCATAACGATCACTCTATCTCCTGTGTATAATTTGTTATGATCGATATCAATATTTGGTATTGAATGCGTTGCGAGTAATGCCACTAAACCAAGAAGATAGTTTTTATCCGGTGATAGCTCTAAAGGAGGATTGAGAGGTGCTTCAAGGTGTGCTGACCTTACTGAGAGACTCAGTGTGTATGATTCTTCCATGACGGTTGAACTCAAAATGGTTAGACCCTAACTCACATCCTCCTTTTATACTCTCTCGTTCAGAATTGCGAGGCAGAGATGACCACAGTAGTATGTTCCGAAACCTTGATACCTCTCATGATTGTACTTGACCTGGTCAACACCGAGATACATCATCAAGTCTAGGGGTGCTTGCAAGTCTCCAAAACTATCAAAGTATACCACGTCTCTTCCACGTTTCCGATACGCCACCCAATGTTTTCCTGCTCCGTTCTTGTCATCTAAATTGACTATTGCAGATTCTTTGAATCGTGGACCACTCGAGGGGAGATCGTTGCGCATGAAAACACCCCGAAAGTATGGGATCTTCATTTTCTTTGCATACTTGCTCAAGTCTATATTACTCAATGCGCGATCCGGCAGCTCTATGTCTTGACCGGTCGCGCTCTTACCCGAAAACCCAACCCTTCTTGATATGGTCTCATGTATAGACCCAGACCAGTTTTGTATGGTCTCATATAGAGACCTTTCCCCATGGCTATGGCTTCAATGTGCGGTTATGTCTCTTACTCCCTTCCAACTCATTTTTGGCAGCTTTTGATTCATTGATCGCCTTGGCAACTCCTGCGGCACCTCCCGCGATGGATCCTACAGCACTCAAACCAGTGAATAGTGGAACAAGATAAGGGAGGAAACCACCCAGTTTCTTTGGGATTGGGAGAACGCGAGGGACTCGAACCTTCTTTCTACCACCAGCAGTCTTCACTGCTTCCCTAGCGCCTTTCAGGGCTGAACTTATTACATCCCGAGATTTTGAACTAGGTTTCACTGACCGTCGAGCTGCTTTGATGACGTCATCAAGCGATATACCCAATCCTAATTTGCTCTTCGCATTCATGATGTTCGTCACAGCATATGCTGCGACTTTCTCCCCTATTTTGGCATCCTTAGCCTTGACCCGTTCCCACGCTTTTGATGCTAGAACCCTGTCTGCCGCATTGCGAGCTTTCACGTTTTCTCGATTTTTGGAATAAGCTATATCATGCTCCCGACACGCTACATCGAGACCATTTATACCTCGATCACCTCGATTTAAACGCATCGCTAGTTCAGTACCTGGACCGCAAAATTGATAGCCTGGTAAATGAAGTTCACCTGGCAGCTCATTGATGAGCGTATTAACGAGGCCGCGACCTCGCTTTATCTTCTTTTTACGTCTTCCGTAGATGATCATCTTACTTTGAAAGTTGATTCACGACTAACTCGGACGACGTGCAGAGCTCTATTTATAGTCTGCCAGGGGTATAAAAGGACGTGTCTACCTTGTCTCCAATCATTCTGAGATCAATTCTCGCAACATAAACATAGATTTCACGGAGCAAAAAGTTAGGCTTCCTGTTAGCAACTTTGACCTCGGAGAGCAGAAAAGAACAAAGAGGCATGGTGATCTGTTACCTGATACTATCAGAGCTGTTACCTGTGGACCTTCCAATTGCGGTAAGACGAACAGTCTCATGACACTCCTGACACATCCCAATGGTTTGAGATTTGCAAATGTCTACTTGTATTCAAAGTCTTTAAATCAACCAAAGTATAAATTTCTCAAGGCAGTACTGGAGTCTGTGGGGGACATACAATTTTTTCCCTTCAGTGAACACGAATCAGTGATCCTACCAGATGATGCATTACCCAATTCTATCATGATATTCGATGACATTGCATGTGAGAAACAAGACAGCGTGAAAGCAGACTTCTGCATGGGCAGACATAAAGATGTAGATTCTTTCTATCTTTGTCAATCGTATGCATACGTTCCTAAACACCTGGTTCGAGACAATGTGAATCTCATTGTGATATTCCTACAAGATGAGACGAACGTCAAACATGTATATGATGATCATGTGAACTCTGACATGTCACAAACACGCTTCAGAGAGCTATGCTCATCATGTTGGAAGGATGACAGACATGGATTCCTAGTGATAGACAAGGAAAGACCACTGAATGAGGGTCGATACCGCAAGGGCTTTGATCAGTTTGCTATAAATATAGCCTGAAAGCTCTCACACTCATCAGTCGTATGATAGCTAGAATAGCATCAACATGGATGATTATTCTCAACAAGAAGATGTCCTGCGTCGACTCGTAGAGGCCAGGGATGCCATCAGGAAGAAGTATAACATCTTGAAGTACGGGCAAGAAGATACGGAGAGAGCTTTGGTTAAGACTTTCAAGCCTATAGTTACTCCTCTTGAACAAATTGCGTCGACTATCAATACTAGGGCACCACCTGATGACACTCTGTTGCCGACAGAAAGATCAATGTTACCGACTGAGAGATCAATGTTCAATGACAGTCAGAGTTCAGATTATGAAACTGTCATAGAAAACACATCTATAGAAGAACTTGAAGGCTCGAGTGCTAAGGATGTCATGAGTTATCTGTCTTTACTCAGTAGAAAGGGAGACGATGTTGATAAACAATATGGAGTTCGGTTAGAGAAAGGAGTGACAATGATTGGTAATCTGCCCATAGATTTCACTCAAGATTCCATCAATATAAGAGGTGTTCAGTATCCAAGAACCGATGGATTAATGGATCTACTGTTCTTGAGAAAACCCGATCGCTATAGTAAGAAAGACTTGAGCCAATACGAACGTAACTTAGAAGCAACCAATGTTCACAAGAAAAATTTCAATAGTAACGAGTCTCTTCGCCGGTATAATAGTAGCAAGTTCTCTAACATTATCTCGCCACTCTTTGAAAAGAAAGATGGCTCGGTGAGGAATCTGAAGAGATTGCTACCAAAATTCAAGATTGCAAGGCTCGGAAGCATGGTAGACTATGTTTACTGGGATGATCCGAACGAATTGGTTGATCGCTTACGGTTGTTGATGGCGGAGAGATCTGCGGGTAATCAAAGCCACGACAACGAGATACGCTCCATCCTAGAGGAGTTGCACGAGCGAGGGTATATGAGCTGAGTCAAAGAATCAATCAGCTCAGTATCACAATGAGCATCGACATTTTCGGACGCAGAAAGAAAGGGAGTGGTACCGGAGAACGCGGTCCTCCTGGCATTGGATATGTACTAACTATCGACAACCAGTATGACATGGATAGGAAACGATTGTGTAATCTTGCTGATCCAAGAGATATGAACGACGCGGTCAACTTGAGCACAAAGCTACAGTTCTTACACGATGCTATTCAAAAATTACGAATGGAAGTGAAAGAGTTGAGCAATAGTGTTGAAGAAGATAGGAACGAGATCTTGAAAGATGTTGACATGTTCAATCGAGTTATCTTCTCTGTAATCAATAAGACCGACTTGCCCATCGATTATATGAATAAATACCGCTCTTCCACTGATCGATGAGTCATTCTTATATTGAATGTCAAACATGGAACAAGTAGTGGAAGAGCTTCACAAACCCGCTCGACGGAACTATCCACGTCGGAAATTCGTCATGCGCGGATTGAATGAGACATGGCAAGCTGACTTGGTGGAGATGCAACCATATGCCAAAGAAAATAAAGGGTTCAACTATCTCTTGACAATCATCGATGTATTTTCAAAGTATGCGCGGGCTGTACCCGTGAAGAAGAAGAAGTGAATTCCGGGGATTGATGAATCAACACAATATTAATCTTTACTCCACGTTCAGTAATCTGGAAGCATCTATCGTTGAGCGCTCCAATCGCACTCTGAAAGAGATGATGTGGAAAAGATTTAGTTTGCGAGGAAGTCACAAGTGGACTGACATACTACCAGAGTTGATGCAAGAGTATAATGGACGTAAACATCGTACCATTGGAATTGAACCAGAGAATGTCAATCGAGAGAATGAAGACGCCATCTTGAGACTTTACTCCAACAATGAGCAATCACAAAAGAAGCCAAGATACAAAGTTGGAGACTATGTGAGGGTTAGCAAGTTGAAACATGTCTTTGAAAAAGGGTACACACCTAACTGGACAACTGAGATATTCACAGTGAGGAGAGTGGCAAGGACAAATCCAGTCACCTATCACTTAAGAGATTATCAAGATCAAGATGTCTCGGGTGGATTCTATGAGCAAGAGCTCTCTGCAGTCAAGTATCCTGATGTGTATCTTGTGGAAAAAGTGATCAAAAGGAGAGGGGATCAGGGGTTTGTGAAATGGCTCGGTTTTGATGATTCTCATAACAGCTGGATCGACAGATCAGAACGTTGAGAAATTTTTTTTTTTAGAGAGTGGCAAGAACCCCACCACCGGCCTTGCCTGTGAGGTTCTACCTGCCATGTATACTTTCATCTGAAGACGAATCTCCAAATGAGAGTTTACAAGGCCGCTAACCCCTCCATTGACTCTCTTTTTTTTCTATCATGCTTTATTTACAATATGTACACATTATGTTGAGAACTGGATGATCTACCCTTTGCGGACGATCTGCAGCTTGTACACATTGGCAGCATCACCCACATGATGGAGGAGTTCCCGGTCTGCAATCAAGGCCTCGGAGACTCTGCGAGGTAGGAAAACCTCGAACTCATCGTCGAGGACTGCGATGATCTTGTCTCCATACTTGGTTTTCACAATCTTGAACTCGGTGACGCTGTACAAGTTGTCCTCTAGGAGGTCAGACACCTTCTTCGTGGGTCTGAAGCCACCCTCGGCGATCTTGTTGATAGCTGATAGATCAATCTGGAAGAAATATATGGGGTTAGTTCTCGAAGATGATGTCTAGGTAGATGATCACCAGATACTTACGTCTCGGAGATGCTCAACGGAGAGGCTTGAACCTTTTCGATGGTTGCTCATCGGACGAACTTAGGAGCTCTGGACAGAGCGGGCTCTCATATACTTGGCTCCCCACTCCTCCTACTATCGGCCGAGAGCTCTGATTGGATGGCTCCCCCACTCCTGGTGCACTCTGGTTGGCTGGCTCTCCCACCACTGGTTGAGCAGGTTCCATCAAGTCTCGAGCACATTTGCATTTTGTCGCAACCTGTTCTGAACCACGGAGACTGTAGTGCCCATGTGGCAGAGTGTCAGTAGTACCTGGTAAGAGATGGCGTTTGTTGCCGTCTGCGCTGAGAACAATCTTCTTGTGGACCTCGGTGCGCAGGACATGCAGCCTTGACCTGATGTTCGTCTGCTCTCTTACCAGATACTTGTTGTCCTTCAGACACGCCACGTAGTCTTCGAACTCTACCGTCTCCATAGTGGCACCTTTGACGCCCTTGGCTTTCTTTGTCACTTTACCATCAAGCATCTTGTATGAGTAGAGCTTGCTGCGCATGCCCACGAAGACCACCATGATGCGGCCACCATTTTCATCCTTCATGAGCCCCACCACTTTGATGTTGACACGTAGTAAGCCCAAGATGTTGTCGTCTGGGTAGTCAGACGTGTCGAACTCAGGAAGATGATTCATCATCACTTCATACATGTCCGTGGTGGTCTCGTTGATGAGGCTGTCCGTGTCTGCGTAGAGGAGCTCCGCACCCGGAACATGCTTCATCATAAACACATAGTGGAAGCGGTATAGCCTGATCTTTGAGAGGTCCAAGACAGCCAGCCCCACATAGATCGGCTTCTTGATGGTGACTTCTGTCTTGGTGAGCTGGATGGCTGCGAGGTTCTTGTTGAAGATGGAGGCACTGTGGAAGTTGGGCTTGGAGATATATGCCTCTGCTCCATACCGTCCTTCCCATTTGGTCAGCAGCTTGACGTCCACTCTCTTTTCCTCGTCTTCCATCGTCTTACCAAACACTGAGTTGTTCATGAGTTTAAAGAACATCTTCTCGAACTCATTGGTGGCCTTCGCTCGCTCGTTGCTGTTAATATCGATGTATTGCTTCAGCCATGGCATCTGGAAGAATCTGAGGACTCTGTGGACCTTCTTGATAACGAGTCCATGAGCAAGAACCTGCAAGCAAAGTGAGATTGTGAGTATGCAGCTAATTTACAAAGTATAAAATGTCGACTGAAAGATCCCACCTGTTTGAGAGCACGGTAATGCATGACATACTTCTCTTTGTCATACAGAGTTGCGAGCAATTTCTTATGAGATGATCCTGGAGGAGCTCTATGTTCCGGGCACATTGGGAGATCTTTGTGCAGATCATGAAGTTTATCAGGAAAGGCTAGATCAACCTCCAGAATGAATCCCTCTCGTGAGTCGTCAGGGATTATGTTGACATCTAGCGGCTTATCATACCACTCGAACCCTCCAAAGGGGAGTGACTGCGTCATGGCCCAGCCATATAGATTATTAATGTCATAGTACATGAGGTACTTTTCGGGCTTGGTGGAGTCATACTCTTCACCCATGTACTTGTTGTTGGCCTCTGCATATCGATTGCTGAATTGACTGATACCTCAAAATGAGATTGGGGTTAATATAGAATGGATAATATGTTGGTCAAACGAAGCAGAAGAAACTCACCTCCTCGGATACCACGCTTGATGAATAGCAGCATATCAATGTCAGTGAGCAGATCCAAGCCAATGTTGGTGACCTTCAACATGGCATCCCATGAGAGGCCTGGAGTTGTGTAATAGTGTGCTGGATCCAACTTGTGAATTCGTAGACAGCTGTCTCCGAAGTTCTCGAAGACGTCTGCGAGGAGAAGTACGTCGGTCTTGAGATACAAGTCTGAATACTCTCCAAGAGTCTTGATCTGGAATCCAGTCCACACTTGTTTGGCATGCTCATAATCTGCTTGAGAGATGCCCTCACCAGTGAGACTGCTATAGAAGGCACCCAAGGGTGGCAGAGCAGTCTCTCCAAGCTTCTCATACTCACTCACATACTCATAAGGAAAGACTCCCTTCCTCTTTAGCAGAGCAATCTGAGAGGACGAGTACTGTGAACTAAAGACACTCTCAACTATCGTGTGCTTGTTGAGATAAGATGCAAGCTTCTCGAGAGATGATGCCATGAACCTGAAAGAGTCCAAGAAACGGAGGGAGATGTGATATTCCTTCACATACTTAGTGAAGGCGATATACTTCTCCTTCGTAATGGGTATCAGGCTGACATCACCCTCGAAGCAAGTGGCGATCTCTTTGACAAAGAGATGAGCGTCATAGCCAGTGAGGTTATGGAAGAACACTGGAACGGTCCGTATGGCCTTGTAATTCAAGTTGCAGCCATTGTGAGCTGGTCCACGGTACCTAGAATACACATGAATGATACATAAATAATAATGAGAAAGAATGATTATACTGGCAAAATAGAAAGACTCACCGTCCAGTAGAGTGGCAATGATCACGAACTCTCTTTTCTTTGTCAGTGAATGGACCTTCACAGATGTGACACTTTGTGGCCTTGAGGAAGTCTGCTTTCTCTTGGGGTGTCAATGTGCCCATTTCCTTAGGATTTATAATTGATTCGTTGAGCCTTCTGGCAAGGTCTTTTAGCTGATGAGCAAACCATATGCCTGGGCTTTCATCGTCTTCTGTTTCTCTCCTATAGCTCTTATACTCAGACAGAGAGTCGTCAAAGGAGCACTTGACGTAGAAACCCACACTCAAGGCCTCATGTAGATGACGCTGATGATCATCGCCTTCAATTGGCTTCAACAAGCTCTCAAAGTCACCATAGACCACGAAAGGCACCCGCTCCTTGTTGCAGTGATTCGTGAAGCGGAGGATGTTTCTACCCTCAGGAGGTAAGTTGATCTTGCACTTCGTCACTTTCGAGCACTCTTCAACGTGTGCATCCAACTCCTCTTTAGTGATGAAGTAGTGAAGACATCGATCGCAGATCCACGCCTTCGCCTTGTGTTTGGAGAGTTGATCATACATGAGTCCAGATAAGTCCTTTATCCAAACATAGTGGTACTTTGTCGGTAAGTCCTCGCGGTGCTGTTGATTCTCTTCTCTTTCCCCCTCCGCTGCATAGTTCTCTTCAAGAAGTAGAAGATGAATGTGTCTGTCACGATGCGTTGGAGCAATGCGGCAAGTCACCACAGTGAATTGGTCCTTCTTCACCTTCTTCAACATGTAGACGTTGATTGAGATATTCTTATTTTGATCTTCGAATTTCTTGATATCCTTGGGTGCCACCGGAAAGTTGATATCTTCAAACCTCAACTCTTTCTCAAATTGCTTATACTTGCTCAACCTCTGTGGATCCTTTGCAGCGGGATGCAATGCTGACAGAACAGCCCACATGAAACATTTGTTGTCCTTATTTTGAACATTTACACAAACTTGCTTTCTCTTGATTGATGGAGGTAGATCGATCCACGAACTCCCTCGCATCGGCTCATACTTGTTGATGTTGAGGAGCAAGTGAGAGATGGACTTCATGGACCACCCAGAGTCGTGCACCTCGAAGTCTTCAACGTCCTTGGTGATGATGGCGCTGAAGTGATCCTCGAACACCTCTTCGAGATTAGTCGTCCCGTCGATGATCTGGTTCCCAACGTTGAAGCTCATCAGCTCGGTGACCTCTTTGTCATCCTTGATCTTGGAGAACTCGATGAACAGAACTCCGTTGACCTTGAGCGTGAGGTGTTCGTGGAGTACCTCCGTCAGTCGTTCCTTGAAGATGAACTTCGCCTCTGCCATGAAGGACCTCACATCAAGGTGCCGCAGGTTGGTGATGACTCCGGTCATGATGCGGCCTCCAAACGCTGAGGTGACGGTGCTCCACTTGACGCCACTGTCATCTTCTTCCATGCCTGCACCTTGCTGGAGGTAGTGAGCGAATACATCACGTAGACTGTGGATCTGGGCGATGATGGATTGGAAGCTCTCTTTCCGTCCATGAGACACTTCTGGATCATGGATGATGACGGCCAGAGTCTCGAGAGCGACGTCCATCAACTCTACCCATCGCTGAATGTCCTGCTCATCAGCGACGCCGGACTTGATACACCGGAGACACTCACGTAGCAGCTTGACTGTATTGTAGTAGTAGATAGGAGTATCCATGTCTGAAATTGAATTGATCATATATATATATATACCTAAGCATAGCTTCCACAGTAAATCATCCTCAAAATCATCACATGGGCCAGGGTGACCCTGAATCATCTGCGAGATCAAGGAAATTATATCCCCGGTCGGACTTTGAATAGAGCTTCCGCGGTACTCGAGAACATAGTCTTCAGGGCCATGGTAACCCTGGAGCAGAACTTGCGTATGATATCAATATGCATGACTCACCCTTGACGTAGAGGATCGTAGCCTGGTCTGGAACTTCTGGTCAAGACACTTGGGAGAGCACTGGCAATAGTAGAGATGAACTCTAGTTGGAGCAGTGGACTCGAATGATTCACCCAGGCTCGCCCACCCGTCTTTTATAGCCAGAAAGTCGAGCTGCCGACGCCGCAGCTGAACGCTCATTGGCTATTGCAAGATGAAACACGTTGCTCTGATTCCTAGGATTTAGCGGCATGATGCTTTGATGCTCATGCCTCTTATCGATCGACAGGTTTCAACCTGTTGATTTGTTATTGTTTCACTTGCCTTCCTTCATTCTATCTGCAAGTTGAGACACGTTGGTTCGATTCTTAGAACTTGCCGGCATGATGCTTTGATGCTCATGCCTCTTATCGGTCGACAGGTTTCAACCAGTTGATTTGTTATTGTTCTACTTCCTGCCTTTTGTTTCTTTGCGAATTCACTAGACAGGTCTTGACATGTTATATGAAGCACATCATTATGTTGACTATGATAAAGGTATATAACGACGGGGTGTGGGTGGATCACCTCCACCCATGGTAATGGGGGGGTCGGTAAGGTAGGGCCCCACCTTGCCAACTGTAGGTAAGTGCCATGCTAGGGTCGGTAAGGTAGGAAACTGTTTCACCATCTGATGGTAAAGTAGGGATTGCATTACCATATGTCGGTGAGTGATGTGCTCCACATCGCGAAGAGGAGTAGAACATGTACAATTGTATTTCTTGTAAGACACGCTGATCATGTGTGTAAAAGCATAGGAGTGGGGGTAACAACGCGCACTGATTGGTTGAGCCAAAGTATGGGAGTGGGGGCATTGGAGTATATAAGGTGACTCGAGCAGCTGCAGAGCTCATTCTTCGGTCTCGAGTCGTCAAGCCAAGATGGATTATATCGTCGATGTCCAGGGGTTCCTCACCACGTTCAACTCCTTCGTGGTCAAGGAGGTCACTATACTTTCAGTCCTCGAGGATGCTGTTCCGATGGTTTACCACTTCCAACCACCTCATGGATGGTCGTGTCTTCAGCAGAAGCGTAAGAGTAGCAATCGATGGTTGGAGATGAATTTTCATGGTCTAAAGTGGAGCTCTGGAGAGATTCCATATGATCAAGTCCAGGATGTCCTCGAAGAGAGTCTCTTGAACGCGAAGAAGGTGTTCGTCAAGGGTGTACAGAAGAAGAGCTCTCTCGCTGAGCTTCTACCACACATGTAAGTAAACATTCATACAGTGAACTATACATATATTTATTACTTGTCTTGTTTGCAGCTCAATACATAACCTCAAAGATGTTGGATGCCCTGCCCTGAGAAAGCTCCCCCAGGTTGACTCAGTCAAATGCAGCCTACATATCCAATATCCGAGGTACAACTGCGCAGTTCAGAATGCGCATAAATTGCAGAGATGGATGTTGGAGAACCACTACAGGGCACCGCCCCACTATGAGTCCGATGGAGAAGATGTCACAGATTCTAGTGACTATGAACGTATGGGAATGTCACGGGAGAAATTCAATTCAATGTATTCTTGAATTATGTATGCATATTCCCAATAAAGATGAAGGAGAGAAGAAGGAAAACGGAGGAGTTAAATCGAAGAGGTTGAACTCCACAGACATGGAGCGTAGGATGGGGCTCCTGTCCCCCTCTTCTCTTCTTTTTATCCCTGGAATACCAAAACCCTCCTGGAATGAGAGAGAAACGAGGTTAGACGATGAGTTATAGGCACTAAGGATAATGGAAACTCACCTAACGGAGATTGACCTTCATGACTGGAACCTGGAATGGAAGAGAAACCCATTCAGAGAACATCATAGGAAGAAATTATGATTGGTAACTTACCTGCCGCCCTTGCTGCTGATGTCCATCCGCCGTTGAAGTCCTGCTGTTGAAACCTTGAAACCTGAAACGGAGAAAAATTAGTCATCGTTATCAAATAATATGGAATCGGAAGATACTCACCAATAATTAAACCTGTAAATAAAGTAGCTGGAAATAAGGGGAATATCTGGGGGGGGGGCTGGAAATGAAATACCTGAAAGAAAAGAAGACCTGAAAATAAAGGGGGGGGGCTGGAAATGAAACACCTGAAAAAAGAAGACCTGGAATGGGAGAAGCTGAAAATAAAAAAAAGACCTGGAAATAAAGAGGGGGGGGATAGTTGAAATGAGTGGTGGGGGCCCCGACCTTGCCCACACCTGTGATGGACAGCCTGCCCCAACATGCTCCAATCTCCATCCTAGTACGAACAGTCTAATCAGTGGGATCTCTGATCGAAACTGTTCATACTCAGAACTCATTTCAACTATTTTTATCCATTTATTTTCAGAGTTGTACATCAAGATATATGAGACAATTCCACAATACAAAACATGCTGTAATTAAAAATTTGAGAAATTGAGTGTAAAAAAAAGGTGTAGAGTTCTGAACAGTAAATTATTTATAATGAGAACACCATCTCAGATGTCAACCTCCATATTTTGAATCTCATTGATGCGTCTCGTGTTTTCACGTATCTCTGAATAGTAACTCATCATCCTCCTTCGAAAGTCTTGCACTCTGTAATCGCAGGCCATAATAATACCGCGATGCAACTTTTTTCGGAGTTGATATTGTCTATTTTATTACTTATCTCTTCAATCGCTCTATCTATTTTCTCATTCATCTCTCCAAGCGCCCTATCTATTCTTCCATCTATCTGCTCAACATGCCCAGTCATCCTAGCCTCTAGCCCAGCCAATCTCAGCTCCACACCCCAAACCCTATCCTCAATCAAATTCATTCTTGGTGCCATCTCTGCAATATCCATTTCCATCCGATCAATCCTCTCATTTACTCCAGAAAAGTCCACATCCATGCGCGCGCCTATCCCGTTCATCCTCACATCCTGCTCGGAGATGAAATTCACTAACTCGTTTATCTTTGGGATGATCATACCATCCACGGCCCTAGTGATCTCATTCATTCGAGCATCCAGCCCCAACAGAGCTCCATCTACACGCTCGAAACGTTGGGTGGTTGCAAGGGACATCCTTTCAAAATCCCGCCTGAGCAGTTCCACATCATCATCAACTTCGATGGGTCTCTGTTCTCCTCCCCAGAAATATCCATACTGCTCGTTCGCCATTATGAATCTAAGAAATAAAATTAGAGGGATAATCCAATGAAAGAAAAGGGAGTTGTATGTATCATTCAAAATAATTGGGAGGGGCAAGTACCTGTGGAAAAGCTGCGGTGATGAGAATTAACTTCAGAGGTCTGAACTGCTTCGAAATGAATGGAGGCTATGGAAAAGAAATCTGAGTCAAAATTTTTTGACCTGAAAGTGAAAACTGAATTGCATGAGCGAAGATGAGGACTTACAGAGTTGAAGAAATCACTAAGAGCTTTCCCATCTTCTAAATTCCTGAAACTAAAAATCATCCAAATGGGATTCAAATTAGAGAGGGGGGGTGAGATACTTACCAAGAGTAGATCCAAATCCAAGGAGAGTCTGCAAATGTGATAAGATTAGATGCAATTCGAATGTTAGGATTCAGAGAATCCATATACTTACGGGATGGAATTGATGTTCCGTGGAAGCAGGCCTGATGTGAAAGATAGTTAAGCAAAACCAACAGAACAATGAAGTATTCACGAATGAATCACTATTTTGATTGGAATCAATCGGCAACATCAAACGTTCCTATCAAAGACTTGTTCTTTGATCCTAACATCGAAATTCAGAACCTATACATGTTCGAACCTGCAGGAATACTTGGAAGGCGGCATCATCAAAGGATATGTCACATGCTTTGTTTACATTTGATCCTCGCACTCGACCACGCAACCTGTACATGTTTAGACCTGCCGGTGAATTTTTGGAAGGCGGCATCATCAAAGGGCTTGGTTCTTCAGTTGGAGGGGTAGACACTTGACCAATCAGATTGCAGCAAATAGCGGCCTCGGCGGCTCGGCTCTCTATAAGAAGGCGCTCCTGCTGCTGAAGAGATCACTCTCTCCAATGGACATCTACGAGATGGCTGGTTTTGATGCGCTCTACACTCAGCTTCTGAGGAACTATGAGGCTTCTACAGCCCCATTACCATCGATGCCGATTGTGGACCTCACACCAAACCCTATCCAATCTAGAGTCCGTCCGAAGCCTGCTCCAAGATACCGCAAGGAGCGGGTGGAGATGCATCCTTGGATAAGGATACCCACGAGGCCTCGTCCGCCACCGACTCCAAGGCCTCGAGGTGTGATAGCATCGTGAGGTGCTGAGAGTCTTATGACTCTACAGGTGGTGGAGGCAGGGTGGGTGGGTGGGCCCCCACCACCACCAAATAATCAAATGATAAGGGAGGGTCGGTACGGCAGAGCCCTACCTTGCCAACTGTGGGTAAGGGTCACACTCGGAGGTAGAGAACTGTATTACCATCAGTCGGTAACCAAGAATGCCTACCTTACCATCGATCGATATGCCCCGCACGGGGGAAAAAGTGTGGGGGTGGCCCTCACCAATTCACACTGTGTGTTGAAAAAAGAATGCCGAAACTCGGATTCGAACCGAGGACCACATGATTTTCAGTCATATGCTCTCCCACTGAGCTATTCCGGCTGACACACACACACACACACACACACACACACACGCACACACACACACGCACACAATTGTATAATTGGACGAAAGGGAGGTGCCACTGCGCTCGTACCGAACACTGCGCTCATACCGCCCTGTGCTCGTACCGGGTGCGCTCGTACCGGACACTGCGCTCGTACCGGACACTGCGCTCGTACCGCCCTGCGCTCGTACCGGGTGCGCTCGTGCCGGATGCGCTCGTGCCGGGTGCGCTCGTGCCGGGTGCGCTCGTACCCCCACAGTTCATCTACTGGTTTGGGGTCTACTAAAAAGAATTGATTTTTTTAAATTGAGCTCAAAGTTTGGCATTTTTACGAATTTGCTCAGCTTGTAATGACTGTAACTCCTATACAAAGTACAGTAATCGACTTCGACCAGTGGTCAAATTGTAGGTTCACTCGAGACCTTCGAAATGACCACTTGTAAAAGTCGATTATCACATTCCTAGTGGGAGCTACATTATTTTGAAGCAAGCCCAAAAATTGCTAAAATGTGCTCTCAACAAATAGCTCCTAGAAGTTGCTAGGCTCAAGTATCGACCATGGACAATTCTTCTCTCAGAAGTACTAGTCTTAAGGGAAAGAATGCGTCTAGGTACGTCCAAAAATGTTGATTCTATTCGGAGTTATGGTTTTCCAGGAATAGGCTGAAAAGGGGCCCGAGAAGAACCTTTCATAGGCTCCAGGGCCCACGGGGGCCTTAGAAGAAATCCAAAAAAGATTTTTTTGTACTATTTTATTATAGTACTGACGAAAAAAAATTTTTACGGATTTTCCCCAGACCCCCCTCGTGCAGGAATTTGTCGGAATGCTCCAAAATGGCCCATGGTGGTGCAAGGTTGCAGCGGGCTTCGAGCGTACTCGAACTATGATTCCTGACGTATTTTGACCTGCTTAAAACGCACTTCTGTAGAAGCTTAGTATTCCGCGATTCCAAAAATTCCTGATGGCTAGGTGAAAAACTGTCTTCGGATTCGGTTTCTACGTCGAAAAATACACAAAAACGTCATTGTCCGGTCAATGAACTATCCATGACCCACAGTTTTGTTGTCCAGTGGAATGAGTCTCCCTCCAAAAGCACGTAATTCAGCACTATTTTTATGACCCTGTTTCTAAGGTTGTAATCGTAGCGGCCAATCCCATCCGAGTTCCAACTTTTTGAGAATGACTTTTGACGTGGAACTTGACGAGGAATCCGGTAAAAATATTGAATCCAAGATAAAATTAGGTTGAAGGGCCGAAAAAAGATTTTTATGCAAAAAAAACTAGTTTTTGAGGTTATGGTGACTTTTTCCAGATCTGAAAGTATTTTTTTCGTGGAATTCAGCTTTTTTTACGTCGAAATATGTGCTTGAAAAAAATTTTTCAATTGGTCTTACGTCTGCGAAAAATCAATTGGAAAATGAAAAGGTCGATTTTTTGCAAATTTTAGAAACGAACATAGCGCACCAAGCCCGCACGAATGAACTTTGGACCTATGAACTATGCTTTTCATATTTTCCCATTGTCTCTAACATGTAACTAAAGTTACAGAAAAATCCCTGACCATCGACCAAAAACCTGGTGATTACAAAAAGAATGAATCCTAAATGTTTTGTCCATCTGCCGAAAGCATCTCAATATTTGAAAATCTTACTCTAAACATGAATAAACAGTTTAGGTAAATACATTTCTTCGGGTTTTCCGAATTTGTTAACTTCTACACCCAACCGGAAACTGGAAGAACTCATCTGTCCAACGTGGCCAGCGCGAGGTGATAGTCTCCGTCGCTTGTGAGCTCTATGTCTTACTTTTTGTCGGCGACGAGCGTGAAGTGATACTCTTCGTCGGTGGTACGCGCTTTGTGATACTTTTCATCGGTGACAAGCCCAAGTAATACCTTTTGCCGGAGGATATCGCGCAAGTGTTACTCTTCGCCGATGTTCATCGTACGTGTTACTCTTCGTAGGAGATATTGACATCGGATCCACTGGGAATTTTCCTCTGTATGGTGGACACTCTATATGTTTGACACATCGCTAAGTTTCACCCCTCACTAGGAATCCAGAAATAGTATTTCAATGTATGAAAACCTTCAAAGTTGGACACTTCAAATTATATGACACATACTAGGACGTTTTTAAGCTACTGTTGGGTATACCAACACAATATATAGTTATAGTGGGCTTAATCCACAAGTTAGGCGGACCAGATAATAAAGGTGATGACCACACTCAATATATAAGATATTGATGGTTTATTGGTAAGGTTAGATACAAGCCCGCATGTAATTCGTAAGCAGGGCTATACTTGAACTGCCTCGAGGCGCGCTGCCTCGGGCTAGCGGATCTCGTAGTCACACACACTACTCACATACCTCACACGCACGCTCTCTCTGGGCGCAGCCGCAGAGTTGCTCTTAGGGCAGATCCCCACATCACCCCCCCTGTCGAATGAGAAAATTTTTTGTAATATATAAAAAAAATTTTGATCTTCGATGCAATATGGAAGTAATGGATTTATGTAGCAAAAGTAACGCGTGGAAGAGATAGTTTGGTATCGTGCACTTTGGGTGCTGTACGCAGGATGCTTTTGATTTGACTTGATTGGCTTGAATCATTAAGTACTTGAGGAATAGGATAAATTCTTACTAAGTTTTGATCTTGATCCCGGAACGTACAGCTAGGTTTTATAATGACAGATTTCTGGCTAAAACTAGGTTTTAACAGAATTTTCTTATAAACTATTTGTTTAGCACTGCACTGATTTTGACTTTGAGACACTTCACAAGGCACTTCATCACTGTTTTTGTTGGTAAATGCTGGTTTCAATGGAACTCTTGCACCATATTGACTTACTATTACAGGCTTAGGCACTGAATTGCTACTATTTTGTCTTAAGTCTATCCGCTTAGGTATAATGTTTGCACTATTTTGGCTCAAACGTATAATTTTTGGAACATCCTTGGAATTGCTCTGACTTAAATTTACGGTTTTTGGAGCAACATTTGCATGGTTCTGACTTAAAATTATAGTTTTTGGAGCAACATTAGCACTATCAGGCACTGCAAGATTTGGAATCTGAGGTTGAATTGCAGGCTGGGGAGCAGTCTGAATCATGGAACCCTGATCTGTTACTGAAGGAACGCGGACCGCTGAATCGACCGTTTCAGGTATATAAAAGGCGGGTTTCAAATTTTCAACATTGACAGTCTTCTGAACCCCCTTGATATCTATGACGAAATCTCGATCTGATAGGCGCGAAATGACTTTGAAGGGACCAGTGTATGGTCTCTGAAGAGGCTTTTTGACAGATCTAGTACGTAAAAATACATGTGAGCAAGTAGCTAAATCTTTGTGGACAAATGCTTTGGTTTTTCCTTTATGGACCACGGGTACTGGGCGTACGGCATTCAAATGTTCTCTAAATTCATCGAGAAATTCTATTGGATCTTGTTCCGAATCTTCGGGTAAGAAAAATGCACCTGGAACGCGTAACGATGTTCCATATACGATATCCGCGGGACTAGCATCAGTGTCAAGCCGCACGCTCACACGCAAGCCGAGGAGAACCGTAGACAGTGTCCTTATCCAGTCATCTTTGTGACACATGAGTGCAGCTTTTAGCGCGCGGTGCCAGCGTTCTACCATACCGTTCGCTTGAGGATGATATGGAGCTGTACGGATTCTTTTACAACCTAATAGGTTCAGTAATGCATTGAAGAGTTGGGATTCAAACTGAGCACCTTGATCTGTGGTTATGACTTCTGGAGCTCCGTGACGCGAAACCCATGTGTCGTAAAACGCGCGCGCTACAGATTCGGCAGACATATCTTTTAACGGAACTGCTTCAGGCCAACGCGAAAACCGATCGATCATAGTGAGTAAGTACTGATAGTCTCCACACCGAGGCAAGACGACAATATCAATATGTACATGTTTGAATCTATCATTTGGAGCAATAAAATGCTGAGGTACAAATTTGTTATGACGAGAAACCTTTGATTGCTGACAGTCTAAACACTGTCTACACCACAGCTTGATGTCTTTTTTCATCTTTGGCCAGACATAATGTTGCTTTATCAAGCTGAGAGATGCCCCTGGGCCGGGATGAGATGGATCATGGTACACGTGAAAAACTTCTGCGCGTAAGGATTCAGGAATGTAAGGACGTATTACGCTGTCGTGGGTGTCGCAATAAATTGGAACATGGTCTTTACCCCATGTCAATTTTACGAGTTTCAAAGGGAAGTTCGGGTCTTGCAAGATCTCTTTAAGTTGAGCGTCTTTTGCCTGTCCTTCTGAGAGATCTTTCATGGTGAAAGCCGTAGGGAACCTGAATGCGTCTATGTGCGAAAGGAACCCATAGTTTGGATCGTTGCCATGCTCCTCAGTAATCTGATCAATATTTAGAACTGCAGATGGTAGTACAGGTGTAGCGTGGACGGCCTCTATTCTAGAGAGTGCGTCAGCCACAACGTTATCCTTCCCAGGCACGTAAACAATTTCCGTTGTAAATTCAGAAATGTATGCCAATTGCCTCTGACGGCGAGGAGGTGCCGTTTCAGATGATTGAGTAAGAGCATATTGAAGTGCACGCTGATCCGTGTAGATTTTGAACTCACGACCTTCTAACACGTCTTGAAAGTATTTGATAGCATTAAACATGGCTGTTAGCTCGCGATCGTACATTGAGTACTTTCTTTGAGCGTCTGAAAATTTTCGCGAAAAGAAGGCGACAGGTCTCCAGACACCATTTTCCAGCTGTTCAAGCGAGGCTCCCATGGATCGGTCAGAGGCATCGGTAAAAATGCGCGTCTCAGCAGAGTCATCTGGGTGAGTGAGCATTGCTGCGTTTATAACGTCAGATTTGCATTTTTCGAAAGCATCTTCAGATTCTGAAGTCCATGGAACAGGCCGTTTATCTTTCTTACGAGCGTCAATCAACAAAGCATGAAGTGGCATTTGCGTTTCCGCTGCATGAGGAATACAATCGCGATAGAAATTTACCATCCCCAAAAATCTGCGAAGTTCCTCAAGAGTGTTTGGTTTTGGAAAGTTTTGGATAGCTTCTACCTTCTTGGGGTTGGTTTTGAGACCTTCACCATTTACGGTATGACCCAGAAAAACTAACTCCGGGACGCCAAACACGCACTTTTCAATGTTAAGAAAAAGGTTGTGATCCTCTAATCTTTGTAAAACGATTTCCAGATGTCTTTGATGCTCCTCTTCGGAAGAAGATGCAATCAAGATGTCATCAATGTACACGAAAACAAAGTCAAGGTCACCTAGGGCTTTCTGAGCTAAGCGTTGAAATGTACTGCTAGCGTTACGTAAACCAAATGGCATAAATAAATACTCAAAAAGTCCAAAGGGTGTTATTACCGCAGTTTTTGGGATATCTTCGGGTGCAACGGGTACCTGCTGAAAGGCTTTCCGTAAATCTAAAGACGTAAAAATTCTCTTTCCGCGAATCATATATTGATAGTCGCGAAGATTAGGTAGAGGAAATTTGTCAGGTACTGTCTGAGAGTTTAAGGGGCGGTAATCTCCACAAATTCTCCAAGAGCCATCTTTTTTCTGCGTCATATGAATCGCACTAGCCCAAGGGCTATCTGAAGGGCGACATGTACCAGCAGCTAAATCAGCATCAAATTCTGCTTTTAAAGCTTTGTATTTGGCTGGAGTCACGCGACGGGCTCTCGCTGCGACCGGATTCCCTGTAGTACGAATACGATGCAATATGTTATGCTTGACTTCAGAGGGATTGGTCTGTTCAATACCGACAACTTTAGGATGACGCGACAAGATATGTGCATATTTATGTTTGGGATCCACTGTACTGATACCAAGACTGTAAGTGAAGTCGGTTATTCCGTAAGCAGATCTCCGTGATTTTGCATCTATCAAGGCTCGACGTCTTATATCCGGTAATAAGTGGAAAAATTCAAGGGCATCTGCGCCAAAAATAGGGTAAGGGACGTCTGCGATGTAAAAATTCCATGGCAAGTTGCGCCCTAATCCGAAATCAAGAACTCGGTGGGCAATACCATAAGTGTCGATTTCGGTACCATTAGCAGCATATAATGGCTTACCTGTAGGCTTGAGTGGACAATCCTTGGGTTTTGGAATCAGGGAAACTTCTGCACCAGTGTCGATGAGAAAGATTTTCCCGGAAACTCTATCTCTCATATGGAGACGTTTTGAGTTTGGACCCGTTCCGGCAGTCTCCGCGACGGAAGGTGCTTTTAGTTTCCCTGGGAGTTAGGGGTAGGAGGTTTATACGTACATGGCGTATAGCAGTAATGAGCTGCTTGTCCATGTTCCGCGTGATAATAGCAAACGCCGTCTTCATTGTGCGTTTTCCTCGATTTTCTCTCCTTTTTGTCCGGCTTAGCAGCTTTTTCGTCTTTCGGAGGACCGATGTAGACTCGGTTTTGGGATTTGGACCGATTCCGAGATTTGTCTCTCTTTGCATTTGACTTCATTGATTTTTCCAATGTCTCGGCCATTTGCTTCATCTGCTCTACTAAAGTTGAGAGCAAATCTACATTGGGGGTTTTCTGCGAGACAGCTGAAACAGTGGCGTCAGCGCTGCTGAAATACGTTGTGGAACCAGACGACTTTTTTTTTATATCATAAATTTTATCGGCCTTTTCGATGGCCCTATCTGGTTGGGTTTTGATTAAGTCGTCAATGGCTATTTGCATGTCCTCGGGCAGCCGTCTGCACCATACTATGCGAATCGTTTCTTTGGTTAGATGATCTTTGCCATTATCGTACATCTCATTGAGGAAGTCTGACGGTTTTTTGTTGCCTAGGGACATATTCCCGAAAAGTTTATCTAACTTTTTTTCTTGAGGTTCCGAAAACTTCTCAATTAACGTTTTTTTTACATAGGAGTATTTATCTTTCTCCGGCAAAGCATTCAAGTGAATGCTGATTTCCTTGATTGCTTCATCTCCCACTACACGCATTAGGGCTAGGTACTTTTCCTCGTCAGCGTTAATTTCGGAGGTTTTTAGAAGGACTTCGAGTGAATTAAACCACGCTTCGGTGTTCTGGGTCCAAAGAGGGGTCCATTTTAACGCGCTGAATTTGGCCATATTTCGATTCCGCCTATTCGAGGATTCATCATATTGCGAAATTTCCACCCCTGGGAATTGATTCTCAGCATATACGTTGGCAGGGTTCGGGGCAAACGGATTTACGACGGGAGCAAATGTGGGCGCTGCGGGATTTAGTATGGGTGCACTCCTGTCGTTATCCGAAGTTTTGTTGATGGTCCCACCTGGCATAGCGTGTGAGCTCGCGGCCTGAGCTTGTGTACCCACATCCGGAGGGTCCGGGGAAGAGTTTAATTTTTTCGAAAATGCTTCTAATTGTGTCTGCATCATTTGTTCCATAGCACTGAGGAGGTCACTTTTTACTGACTCTGTTACTGCAGCAATTACTTCTGCTTTGAAGTCAGCAGTGTGCGCCGGATTTTGGTCAGTGGGAGGACTAGTTTTGTCGCTATCCACATTCTCACTATTGTCAGTGAGCGTCATTATTGTAGTGGAATCGAAAGAAAGATCCTCCGAAATCAGTGAATTATTCGCGGAGGAATTTGGTGCAGAATAGTCTTTCCCGCTACGTAAAAATTTTCGCGAATCAGATGTGCCGTCGTCCGACATAAACGTATGGATTTCTACTTAATAAGTAACATGCATATATACCACATCCAATCATCCAAGCATACGATACAACTCGAGATCCGCAAAAATTCAAAGAAAATTACAATGGTTTACTTGAGGCTGGAACGCTGGAACGCTTTGTGCCACTGGTGGCACGGCTCTGGAACGTTTCGTGCCGTTGTACGCTGGAAGGTACCGCTGTACCGCCTAGAATGCGGCGCTGAGACGTCTCGGCTGCTGTCCCGCCCGAGACGCGGTGTGCTGAGCTGCTGTGCTATATACACGACACGTGCGCGCCGGCAAAAATCCGTGTGGTGTCCTTGGGCAATGCTTCTGCACTTGGATAAAGCTGAACGACTGCTGCCGTCTGCTCGTGTGTATCTAACTTTTCTGACCTGTCTTGCTGGTGGGCTGATGCTGCTCTGTGGCTATGTCGCGACAGCCCCCGAAGACGATGTCGAGGTGTGCAGGATGTACCTGGATCGGCGATGCGGGCTAAGCGCTGCTACAGCAGCGGTGGCGTGGTCCACGCGATGATGCGCGCCAAAAGCCAACACTGTGCTCCGCTGCTTCCACTTGTATCCTGCACGTGGTCACCGTGCTGGCCGCCGAATAATCAATCGACGGGGTCACCAATTTAAGCTACTGTTGGGTATACCAACACAATATATAGTTATAGTGGGCTTAATCCACAAGTTAGGCGGACCAGATAATAAAGGTGATGACCACACTCAATATATAAGATATTGATGGTTTATTGGTAAGGTTAGATACAAGCCCGCATGTAATTCGTAAGCAGGGCTATACTTGAACTGCCTCGAGGCGCGCTGCCTCGGGCTAGCGGATCTCGTAGTCACACACACTACTCACATACCTCACACGCACGCTCTCTCTGGGCGCAGCCGCAGAGTTGCTCTTAGGGCAGATCCCCACACGTTCACCAGCTCACGTTATCAGAATAAGTCTGTATTGCCTACTGACCATTTCAAAATGATGCACGCACATACAGGCGAACCTCCGTATTCGCGGGGGTTACGTGCCAAGAAAATTGACCGCGAATACGGAATTCCGGGAATACTGAAGCACATTTCTTATGGGAATATTCAGATGGACTATCATTTACCTGCCCGCGAATAACGAAAATCGCGAATACGGAATCCGCGAATACGGAGGTTTGCCTGTACATGGTGTGAAAAAGAGCGAGAGGAATTTAAACAGGTGCCAGGCTCGGTATCTCCATAAGCACCCTATGTTAATACAAAGTTTTCTTTCGGAGCTCGTAAGTCAGACGAGAAGGGTTGTACAAAAATTTTACAGAGGACCAAATTTCCAGATTTTCGAACGATCGACAAGATCCTGTGAGTATTTTTGTGATTGAATCACTCCCGTCAAAATTGTAAATGATTGATTGAATGAGAATTTTCTCTGATTTTCAATCACGTGTACGGGCACTTGAAAAGCACATAAGAAATCATCAAAACCCATGAATTGATAGATTTTTTTGTGCTCCTCAAAACCCCCTCTTCAGAAATCCTGTCCGACTAATCAGTTCGGAAATATCACTGTTCGAGTGAGACCCTACGTGTTCCATTATTTATGATAGGAACTGTACTTCACCCCAGAGGAAGGTTATCGCTAAGAATCTCATGGTATCTCATGCATGTAAAATCCACCAAGGAACACTTATCCCACAGTATTCCAGAGTATCTCACAGTGCCTCGGAGGGTTGTGTGACGTCCCGACGCACAGTGAGGTGAAACATGTATTTTGGGACACAAATCGTATCCGCGTGAATTCTCGACCGATTGACTCCATTCAAAAGAGATTCTCTTCGTTTTTCAACCCTCCACCACGTGGCACTGCAAAATTTTTGATCAAAACCGTCCTGAAGTTTCGGACAGGCATTGAATGTTGACCTATTCACCCGTTTGTGAAGGGTTGCATCTGTTCAAGAATGGACAGACCTGGGACTATGTTGATATATATGTTTTCACGACCACTTTGACGGAGAATTGGTAAACTCGGGAGTGCAAAACGACCTGCGGGATCTGGAGAACACTCTGAGCACCATCTCTGCCAAACACAAGTTTGGTGCACAGGAAAGTAACGTGCTCCCGTCTCGCATACAGGGGAACATTCGATGCCCTCCCGAGACTCCAGGATTATTTCACTCAAGAATGTTGCAGTGCTACGTGATGGAGGGTAGAAAAACGGAAACGATCTCTTTCGAATCAAATCAATCGGTCAAAAATTTGCTCGGATACGATTTTTGGCCCAAAATCCATTCTTCACCCCACTGTGCAACGATCGCACTTCACCCAAAAATATTTTGTATCATAGAATGAACAATATCTTACTCTTTCCATGGTGACAGACACACGCAAACCACACGAGCGATTGTGGCAGCGATAAGAGTAATTAGTTTCTAAGAAGATCGCGGATTAGAAGTTGTCGGCCTAGTGATAATACCAGAGCACGTGCAATTGATGATTGTCTCGATCGCGAGTTTCCCCTTGCTCTGCTGGTCGCACGAAATTGGTCAGCTGATATTTTAGGTACCATACAATACCCGTGTCACCTCCTCATCGTTTTCCCACGATATCATCGGCGAATATAAAAAAGCTACCTCCCTCAGGGCCTCGACAGAAATTGCGCGATGCTCTTTCCTCCATTTATTCCCCCGTGTATAAGCATAGGCGCTGTAGTTGCATTGGCCACCACGGGCGCGCAATGGCGCTACTTCCACGGAGAAAAAACGGGGGAAAAAGCGAGTGCCTATGTTTATTAGGGTGGTCCTTATTTCCCAAGTTTCACCGATCCTTTCTCCCCCCCTCTGGATACCTTCTTTGAGCCAAAAAAAACGTGGGGGAAACTTTTCCCGAGCCCCTAGAGAATGATTTAATAGTGCCTCAGAGAGCATCTTGCTTTGAAATTCAAGTAAAAAATACCGCTTCTTGTGATTTTTCTGTCCCTATGTTCGACCTCTTGAAACTTAGTGTTTGTTCGCGAATGTAAAAGTGGGGATACATATTTTCACGTAAAATTTGATGCTGAATCGAAATTCATCGTGACATTTGAACTGGGATGCCACCCAATACTCGTAAATTGCGTTTTTCGACGCAGAAAACATTTTTAGCGCGACTTTTTCATTTCATTCGAGTGTCTCAGGCGCGACTCACTCTCTCAAGATTAATCTAAACCACCTAATTCCATGTAAAAAAACACGCTGAATTGGAATCCATGGTTATTTTCCAGGTATAATGTCGCCCAACGTGAGAAAAATGCGTTTTTCCACCGAAAAAGCACCTTAAGCGAGTCTTTCACGCCCGAATCGAGTGTCTGGCGTGACTTACTCTCTCAAGATTAATCTAAACCACCTAATTCCATGTAAAAAAACACGCCGAATTAGAATCCATCGTTATATTTCGAGTATTATGTCGCCCAACGTGAGAAAAATGCGTTTTTCCACCGAGAAAGCACCTTAAGCGAGTCTTTCACGCCCGAATCGAGTGTCTCAGGCGTGACTTACTCTCTCGAGATCGATCTAAACGACCTGATTTCATGTAAAAAACTACGCTGAATTGAAATCCATCGTTATTTTCCAGGTATAATGTCACCCAACGTGAGAAAAATGCGTTTTTCACCGAGAAAGCACCTTAAGGGAGTAACCTCGGTAGAAGATCCACCGATCAGATTTTGATCAAACTTGGCAGAGAAATGTATTTGCGTGTCAATTGGACACAGCCAAAATTTCACAAGCATTGGTTACCCGTGAGTTAAACCATCAGCATAAACATTTTTAGAGGTTATACACGCTGTCTTATGGGGCATCGCGATGATTATTAGACTATAAAAGACTGACCGATCAGTTATTGATCAAGTCTTGCTCACTCATACATCTTAATACAAAGAACGTGCTCAAACTCTTTTTCAAGCTCTGGTTAGCTTGGAAAAAAGTTCTGATTAATTTTCAGCGTGAAGTCACGAATAAGTCACAATTAAGACAAATTCGCCCATAATCAGGGATTGATATTTCATGATTCGTGAGTCGGATGCTTATGCAAGTATATGTGAGGGTGTATTGAGATCTGATTAACACATAAGACACACATGTGGGCAAACTTGTGAAAGTTGAAAAAAGTCGATCAATTTGACTCACGCGGTACCGAGGTTACTCCCTTGAGCGAGTCTTTCACGCCCGAATCGAGTGTCTGGCGTGACTTACTCTCTCAAGATTAATGTAAACCACCTAATTTCATGTAAAAAATCACGCTGATTCGGAATTCATCGTTACTTTTCAGGTATAATGTCGCCCAACGTGAGAAAAATCCGTTTTCCACCGAGAAAGCACCTTAAGCGAGTCTTTCACGCCCGGATCAAGTGTCTCAGGCGTGACTTACTCTCTCGAGATTGATCTAAACCACCTGATTTCGTGTAAAAAACTACGCTGAATTGGGATATGCCACTCGACATATGCGCACTGCGCATTGTACAGTACTTGGAGTTGGAAAAAGTGTTTTTGATTGTTTATTAAAAATTGATGATGATTTATCCAATTCTGAGGGATGAGCAAATACAAATGAGGTAAAAGCAAAGATGAGCATATGTTTTTGTCCTCGTATCGGCTTTCTATGCGGAGAAATGGGCAATACTAAGTGGTATAACTGGAATGTTTATTTATAAAAAATTGGAGGGGGAGCAAACATTTTTGACAACGGCATTAGGTTGACAAAATGCGACTTACTTGGGGCGAATTTTTCCAGATTTTTCCTCGGACTTTTTTCCCCCAGCTTCCACGGGGTCTCTGGAAATCACGGTCACAGCAGAAGACTTTTCTGTATAGTCAGATTCGTCATGGATTCAGACTTGAAAGTATACCAGAGAGTAATTTAGGGAAGCATTGGGATTCCAGAATCTCGATCAATGCCCCAGGGACCTACAGGCGTCCCTCGTTCAACGCGGTTTTGGTCAACGCGGTTTTGGTTATACGCGGTTTTTGAATTGCCACCTCTTTTTTGTTCAACGCGGTTTGGGACTTGCACAACGCGGTTTTGAAAATGGAATTTTTGAAAAAAACTTCGAATGACGGCAGCATCGATTTTCTTAGACGAATAAGTCTGATGGTTTGAACCTCTAATCAGAAAATGTAAATTCTTGTTTACATAAATCTTGGCTGTTTTTTTAGCAAAGTAAAATCTAAAAAGGGATAGTAAAATTATCAAGTCTTTTCCATAATGCTTGAAAAAAGAAAACAAGTGTCACCTGGCAAAAACTCTCCCGCGGCTAAAGAGCCTCGAAAAGTGATGAACTTGGAAGAAAAATCGAAAATTTAGGACCTATTGAAAATAGGTGTAAGAGTTGCAGAAGTTGCGCGGAAATTTAGTGTAAATGAATCAACAATAAATACTATTCGTGAAAGTGAACAGAAAATCCGGGAAAATTTTATGGTTTATCATCACTAACGATGATTTCATTATTAAGAAGACTCTTATTTGATCCCAAATTCACAAAAAAAATCGGTCATAGTTAGTCGATCATGAGTCTTGGTACGCATCCCCTACTTCTCCATAAGAGCAATGCTTTGTTCAACGCGGTTTTGTTCAACGCGGTAACCTGCCGGAACGTAACCCCCGCGTTGAACGAGGGACGCCTGTACTTATTCGCAACTCACTAAAATTTCGCGACAGCTTGACGTTGCTCGTCGTAAACTGCAAAAACGACCGACGTGAATCGACGCTGACAAAAGGCTGGAAGCAGAGCCTGTACTACTGGAGCGGCCATAAGATCCCATATTCACATGAGGTGCTAGGATTGCGAAGCGTGTAAGGTTTGGTTCGACGACCGGCCGCAATGCACGAGCAAGGGGCGCTACAATCTTCGTGTGAGATAGGGACCTTACCCGTGAGGGTTGGGTTGGAGTTAGCCCGATTTATCTCTTTCTGGATTAGATGCCCGAATGCATAGACATTTTCATACGAGGTACTTTTATCTCGCGCTGATTGAAGGCGATTTCAACAAGACACCAATGACGAATTCGATTCAGCCAAAATTTTCATACGATAGTGAGCGCCGTTACGAATGGTTGTGAAGGAAGTTTGTCACGGATCCCGAAAATCCCAAATGATGCCAAGTGAGACAGTTTTTTGATCTTGGCAGAAACTCTTTCTTATCGTACAGAGACCAATTTTACGTCTGAAATGATGGTGAACTCTGATTTGGCATAGATTTGGAACGTTCTGACTATTCCTACGTGAGTCAGTGACTGCCGAGACCCTCGAATCAGATGGAAATGAAGCGCCGGAAATTTTTACCGCGTCAAGAATCGCAATCTTCTCGCTTCAAAAATCATCATTCCTAAGGAATAACGACGGATTTGAGTCATAGTAGTTTCTTACATTAAATCAGGTCGTTTAGATCAATTTCGAGAGAGTAAGTGCGGCTGAGACACTCGATTCGGGCGTGAAAGACTCGCTTAAGGTGCTTTCTCGGTGGAAAAACCGCATTTTTCTCACGTTGGGCGACATTATACCTGGAAAGTAACGATGAATTCCGAATCAGCGTATTTTGCTTTCTCTAAAGAGAAAGCTTTGTTTTCACCCCAACGAAAACTTGATCAAATTTTTCTATTAAAATCAACATATTCTTCAACAAAATCCCTCTTACCGAAAAAAGCCAACGACCATTCTCTTCCTCTCGCCAAAAGCTATCAAATGTAGGTAACACTTTTCCTCCTAATGTCCTCCCAAATCTGCCAAAGACTCATCTTTCCACCCCATTTTCCGTGTTTGTGTGTGTGTATGTATGTATGATGTTTTATATTGGACACGCTTTCTTTTACTATTCGCCTTATCAACTTTTGGCTTTCTACAAGTTGTAGAGAATCCAATTCCTGAGAGCCCAGTGATTTGGCACCTTTCGGCTCCCAGTCAAATTTGATCCATGGGCTTTTTGAACGAAAAGTGCTCAAATTTCAACTTTTAATACATAAATATCTTTTTCCCACACACTCTCACAACGAATTGAGTCACCTAAACTATGATTATTTCTGCGAGATCTATCGATTGGTTAATACCGAGATTTCATTTGATCTCTACAGATCTCAAATTTTCAAAAAAATCTAAATTTTCACCAAAAATTTTTTTTTGAGCATTTTTAAACCTACCGCATCCAAATTCTGTCTCAACCCACTAATAGATATCATCGAAAAAACCCAAGACTAGATGGCTCAAATCCTTCTTAAAAGCTCCCTCCAAAAAATAATTCAAAAAGTAAAGGAAAATTTCCCTTAATATTCAATTTTTCCTCCTACCTTCCTTTATGACTCATTTATCTCAATCTTGATGACCTGAACTATGATTTTTTCTGCGAGATCTATCGATTGGTTAATACCGAAATTCCATTTAATCTCTACAGATCTCAAATTTTCAAAAAAATCGAAATTTTCACCAAAAAATTTTTTTTGAGCCTTTTTAAACCTACCGCATCCAAATTCTGTCTCAACCAACTAATAGATATCATCGAAAAAACCTAAGACTAGATGGCTCAAATCCTTCTAAAAAGCTTACTCCAAAAAATAATTCAAAAAATGAAAGAAAATTTCCCTTAATATTCAATTTTTCCTCCTACCTTCCTTCATGACTCATTTATCTCAATCTTAATATGATTTTTTCTGCGAGATCTATCGATTGGTTAATACCGAAATTCCATTTAATCTCTACAGATCTCAACTTTTCAAAAAAATCAAAATTCTTATCAAAAGTTTCTTTTTTAGCCTTTTTAAACCCACTTCATCCAGATTCTGTCTCAACCCAGTAATAGATATCATCGAAAAAACCCCAGACTAGATGGCTCAACCCACCATCACTATACATTTATGACAGTCTCTATTGTGATGAACATGGATATGAAAATTTGGATCCAAGAGAAAAAGCTCTCATCAGAAAGAGATATCCAGAACTAGATGTAAAAGAAGTGATATTCAAAAAAGTACAAAAGCAACTAGACCAAAGTTCATGCGGTCTATTCGCAACTGCTTACGCAATCACTGTATGCTTTAAAAATGATCCCTCGTTCACTATGTATTGCAGAGATTCAGAAGTAATGAGAAGACATCTACTGGAAATTATATAATCAGGAGTCATAGAAGAATATCCAAAGGAGATTTTCTTAGGATGAGATTTTGCTTTGATGTAAAGTTCGTCAAGTGATCGATGATATTGATAATTTGGAATTGGTATTGTAATTGTGAGAATGTAGAATTTTTTAACGAATATCTGATTTATGAGATTTATATTGATATTAATAGAGATACAAAGGAGTATAATATAGTTTCAATTATCATGTGGAAAGGAATTTCACATTATATTTTTCATACAATTTTAGAATGATGATGGTCTGGTTATTCTAATTATCATCATATGACGCTTGGAGGAAGCTTTCTGCTAATCACTTCCAGCAGCGTATTTTTACATGAAATCAGGTGGTTTCGATTAATCTTGAGAGAGTAAGTCACGCCAGACACTCGATTCGGGCGTGAAAGACTCGCTTAAGGTGCTTTCTCGGTGGAAAAACGCATTTTTCTCACGTTGGGCGACATTATACCTAAAAAATAATGATGGATTCTAATTTAGCGTGTTTTTTTACATGAAATTAGGTGGTTCAGATTAATCTTGAGAGAGTGAGTCGCGCCTGAGACACTCGATTCGGGCGTGAAAGACTCGCTTAAGGTGCTTTCTCGGTGGAAAAACGCATTTTTCTCACGTTGGGCGACATTATACCCAAAATATAACGATGGATTTCGATTCAGCATCAAATTTTACGTGAAAATATGTATCCCCTTTTTTACATTCGCGAACAAACGCTAAGTTTTAAGAGCTCGAACATAGGGACAGAAGAATCACAAAAAGCGTTATTTTTCACTTGAATTCCAAAGCAAGATGCTCTTTGAGGCACTATTAAATCACTCTCTAGGGGCTCGGGAAAAGTTTCCCCCACGTTTTTTTGGCTCAAAGAAGGTATCCAGAGGGGGGGGGGAGAAAGGATCGGTGAAACTTGGGAAATAAGGACCACCCTAATGTTTATACACAGGGCAAGAATTGGAGAAAAGAACGTCGCGCCTTTTCTGTCGAGGCACTTAGCCGCGCGCGCAGAGTGCTCAGATCTTGGATTCACACCATAGTGTTAATCTCTAAGATTATTGATCGGATTGTCATACAGATACTGAACCAGACCAGAATAACGATACAAGATGTAAGTTATCACTATTAATCACCAATTAATATACAATAAAGTCGACATTCTCTGTTTCAATAAACTAAATCTTGAACTCCTTCAATATTCATATTATTGCCAAAAATCAGTTTTTCAAATGAATCTTTGATTGATTTTGACAGAAGAACTTGCAGTTATGATACATGAATACCAGAATGATGATCTTATGATACAAGAACAATTGAATTGAAACCTTTTTTAGAGGTTTCATCTGACTCCGATGCAATGTTTAACAAATGTATTCATAGAAATTCCCCGACCTCTCCCTCTACCGCTATCAATCTTCGTTCCCTGATTTACCGAATTTCTCGATTGAATTCCATTTCCTCTGGATTAGGGACTCAGCAGACGGAAGAATAGCTCCCCGAAACTGGGGGGTGGGGCCGTAATTAGTTTCTCCCAGAGAAATCAGATCTCTCTGAGGAGAGAAGGGTAGACGGAAGTAGGTGAGTGCTCTTAAGCATTGGACCGAGCTTTGATGCCCAGGGTAATTCCTGGAGTCCTTCAGAGCCCGAATCTGTAGTACTCGAGGAATTGCCTCAGACAGGGGAATTCAATGAGTCAGGAGCTCGCGGTAAAGCCCCGGTAGGCGTCGTTAGATTTAACGAGCTCGCGACTTGTACTTTTCCACTCAAGCAATGCGCGCCATCTTGTGAATATCCTCCTGGATATTACAGGGTGAATTTTGGAGGCCCAACGTTGGTATAATCTCGGCCTCACCGAAGTCTATCGCGGTCTCCATCTTTGTCAGGATTTGCGATTCAGGAAAATTTCTATTTCACAGGAACCAGGGTAATTTCAAGGAACAAATCAACAAAGTCCTGTCTAGTTTCCTGTCCGGAATCGGTTCAAC
The DNA here is from genome assembly GCA_029851415.1 of Eretmocerus hayati. Classification (NCBI taxonomy): domain Eukaryota; kingdom Metazoa; phylum Arthropoda; class Insecta; order Hymenoptera; family Aphelinidae; genus Eretmocerus; species Eretmocerus hayati. Next base: position 51,541,926 of record CM056744.1, read on the forward strand.
ATCAATTTTGATAAGCCACTTGAGAGAATTGGAAGGCGAGTACATTCAATCAGGAAGATCTCCGATAAGATATTCTGGCGAGTAACGTGATTTCTGATTAGAAAATCAGACACTTCTTCGTATCAGATGTATCCACAACCTGGCAAACAAAACTTCACTCAAAACACAGCGTTCGGGATTACAGCCTAATTCCGAGATGCAAGCCAACATTGACCAGACCCATCCGTAAATTCAGAAATACAAACCGTATTGGATCTGATCGGAGGTTCTCTCTACTGAAATTTTGGCATTGAAAGATAGGTCAGGGTCCAATCTTCCCGAGAGATATCAGTCAATTCAGAGCACAGGAGATAATTTTTCGGTACAGAGCTTCAGCAAAATTTGAAGCAGAGACAATTTCCGAGAGTTCAGTCGAGTACCGATCCGAAACAGCGATTCTCGGTGTTATTGAAGTCGAAACAAAGGTTCAGAGCAGACAGAGTTTCGGAGAGTAATGGTGCGTTGCATTACAGCTCAGATGCAGGATTTTCCCAGTATCTCCGCGGTCATATGAGTTCAGAGCAGAAGCAGGTTGTCGCATGGAGCTAGTTCGATGAAATTCAGTTCAAGGACATAATTGTTTCCCAGTATCGAGGAAATGCAGAGTATCCACCTTCTTTGAGAGACAAGAATGGTCAGAGCAAACTGGAGGAATCTGATCAGTTATGGCCAGAATCAGTGGATACCCATTATGAATTTCAGGAGTTACTCAGGTAGACAACCATCAGAGGAATTCTGTTCCAGAGAAAATAGCATCTTTGTGATGGTTTTCTCCAGAGTTTTACGAGAATTTCGAGTACCAAGGTAGCAAGCTCCGTCAGATTCAGAGGGAAGATAGTTTTTTTTTTCATTTCCTGACATTCGTCAAATCTGAGTCAGGGGATCTACGATTTTAGAAATTTCTGAGTCACTCTTATTTTGGAGCGAATGAAGAGATCACTATATATGGCGTCTAACTTAGAGCGCCAACACCTTCTCAGGAATGCTCTATCGTTAGTTCCGAATTCCAATGGTGAAAATTACGAGTCGATGAGTTCCTTGAGGAGTGTGACGCGGCCTATGCGATGATAGATGTCAGGGATGAGGTTATTTTCTTGGGATATTCATTCCAGAAACTATCTGGAGATGCTTGTCAGTATTTGAAATTTCAAGGGGTTGATAATCATGAAAGTTTCAGGGCACTCATATATGACGCATTTTGAACAGATGAGACAATTATCCAACTCATTGGGGATTCCTCAAAACTCTCCCAACACGAAGGAGAGAACGTGATATTTCTCGCCAAAGCAATTCGGAAACTGATCCAACGAATACTTTATAGATTAGAATACAGCAAGATACCTCATTATTCCGCAAAGACAATAGCGAAGCTCGTGCTCGACGCATTCCTCGATGGGCTCCTGCCCGATGTAGAAATTCGATTCAAAAACAAGCCAGACAATCTTGAAGAGGCTAATAGCGCTGCCTTGGAGTTTGAGCGTGGCTACGGGTTGTTGGTTAAGTCTTACCAAATTCAGAGTATTGCTCTTGAAATGGAGGAAGACTTCGTAACAGATGAGCCAGAGCCAGGATTGAAGTTTGTTATGGAGAATAGAGAAGTGAAGTCCGAACAATCTGCTGTTGCTTCCAAAGAATCCGAAGTTGATAGAAAAGGTGGAGAGTTAATTTTTAAAAATGGTTATATTCTGCGCATCATTCACTCACTATGAATGATATTAGGTCTTAGTAGATAGACTATGAGCGTTCTAATACATCTGTATTAGAACTCTCTGAGCATTTGAATACACATCAAAACGTTCGGAGAGTTTTAATACAAATTGTATTAGAACGCCCAGAGAGTTCTACTGCAAATTCGAACTCTAAATCGTAGAACTCTCGCCTCATTAGTCCGTGTACCACGTTATCGAATTAACACTCGTATACTCTCTGATGCAGCTGCATAGTTTCTAATGCAAGTTGCAAACGCTCAAATCTAACGTACGCAGTCCCCACCGATCGCCAGAGAGAAACAGCTGGGGAGGGGGGGGGGTCAGAGAGAGAGCGCGCTCGAGTCTCATCGTTAGTCGGCCGGCAACAGCTGTCTTCAGACACACGGAGCTCCTCCTCGAGTACATCGTCGAGGAGTCGAGCTCCATCCTCCTCGACGATGTACTCGAGGAGGCACCCGCGTCGTGGAAACATATTTTTCATGACTTGTTGCCGTAGCAGCAAATCGAGCGTCTTTTGCCGCGCAAATCACTCGCCCGCGCTCGCTAGCAGCAGTTTCCACGTGCTGGGAAAACCAGCTTCTGCGTGACTTTGAACCCGCCACATCCGTTTTGCCGGAAAAAATAAAGGACGTTGAATTCGTCCTCGGCATTCGGCAAACGTCCGCGAAAAGTGAAAACGCGGGAACGTCCGTCGGACGCTATGATTTACGCGGGACGAGAGCAAGACGCCGGCCGGCTCATCCGCACGTACTGCACACGTGGACACCATCAGCCAGGTTGGGCGTGCTCCTGAGCACCGTAGCCCAGTGGAGCATCTTCTTCAAGCAGCAGCTCCAAGACGAGGGCCAAAATTGTGGCTGCGGATCGCGATTTCTCTCTTACGTCCTCCAAACCGTCACAAAAAATAAAATCAGGGACGCTCGCTAAAACTATATAAGAGGATCCATCAGCAGAGGGCTGATTACTTTATTTGATGACTTGGTGTCAGCAACACTGTGAACCTTGAACCTAATTCTACCTGGAGTGTTGTGAGCTGTTGCTGCTGCTCTTGCAGAAGCTGTCCCCAGGTGTCAATCCAGAGACTCTAGCTGCTGTAGGTGCTTGAACCTGCAGAAGGTGTCTAGGTGTGATTTTAGTCATTTGGTGAGTAGATTAAAAAATATTAAGTGAGCTGACACATTTTGAGAGTTATAAAACATTTGGTTGAGTGATCATGGATAAAATAAAATTAGATATGGTATCAAATCAGCTTTATGCTCCTGAAATAGCTTCTTGAAAGTAGATTTTGGTTTCCGGCTTTCAAGTTCTGTCTGTAACATGTAATAATGAGATATTGAGATCAATGTCGTTCACCTTGGGGTTGATATTTCTTGAAGTCTAGAAGATAGTAATGTTATAACTTCTGTATTTGAGATGTTTTGCAGCTCCATTACATGAATATCAGGAACAGAATTGAATACTTTCTCAAGATAGCTCTTTACTAATGGGTTTCTAAGGTGGATAATAGTTTTCGTTCCCCAAGTTTTTGTTCCCAACATACATTCTTAGCACTTAGGTTGAATGAAACGAAAGTGAATATTATTTCAAGTTAGCTTTTTGCTTCTTAAATGGGTTTGTGAATCTGATTTGGGTTTCCGGCATTTGACTTATATCTTGAATAGGTACATTTGAGCAATTGTGGAGTGGAACGTTCAAGTTATACTTGATATTTCTCACAGTTTTGAGGCTAGTGAAGTCATAACTTCGGACTTTCAAATATTTTAAAGCTTTATCTCAACGATATGAATGAAACAAAAGTGAATATTATCTCAAGTTAGCTTTTTGCTTCTTCGATGAGATTCTAAATCTGATTTTGGTTTCCGGCATTTGACTTTTATCTTGAATAGGTAAATTTAAGCAATTGTAGAGTGGAACGTTCAAGTTATACTTGATTTTTCTCACAGTTTTGAGGCTAGTAAAGTTATAACTTCTGACTTTCAAACATTTTAAAGCTTTATCTCAACAATATGAATGAAACAAAAGTGAATATTATCTCAAGTTAGCTTTTTGCTTCTTGAATGAGTTTCTGGATCTGATTTTGGTTCCCGGCATTTGACTTTTATCTTGAATAGGTGAATTTGAGCAATTGTAGAGTGGAACGTTCAAGTTATACTTGATTTTTCTCACAGTTTTGAGGCTAGTAAAGTCATAACTTCTGACTTTCAAACATTTTAAAGCTTTATCTCAATAATATGAATGAAATAAAAGTGAATATTATCTCAAGTTAGCTTTTTGCTTCTTGAATGAGTTTCTGGATCTGATTTGGGTTTCCGGCTTTTGACTTTTATCTTGAATAGGTACATTTGAGCAATTGTGGAGTGGAACGTTCAAGTTGTACCTGATATTTCTCACAGCTTTGAGGGTAGTAAAGTCATAACTTCTGACTTTCAAACATTTTAAAGCTTTATCTCAATAATATGAATGAAACAAAAGTAAATATTATCTCAAGTCAGCTTTTTGCTTCTAGAATGAGTTTCTGAATCTGATTTTGGTTTCCAGCATTTGGCTTTCATCTTGAATAGGTACATTTGAGCAATTGTGGAGTGGAACGTTCAAGTTGTACTTGATATTTCTCACAGTTTTGAGTGTAGTAAAGTCATAACTTCTGAATTTCAAATATTTTGAAGATTAATTCCATCATGATGAATGAAACAGAAGTGAATATTATCTCAAGTTAGCTTTTTGCTTCTTGAATGAGTTTCTGGATCTGATTTTGGTTTCAGGCATTTGACTTTTATCTTGAATAGGTACATTTGAGCAACTGTGGAGTGGAACGTTCAAGTTGTACTTGATATTTCTCACAGTTTTGAGGGTAGTAAAGTCATAACTCCTGAATTTCAAATATTTTGAAGATTAATTTCATCATGATGAATGAAACAAGAGTAAATATTATCTCAAGTCAGCTTTTTGCTTCTAGAATGAGTTTCTGAATCTGATTTTGGTTTCCAGCATTTGGTTTTCATCTTGAATAGGTACATTTGAGCAATTGTGGAGTGGAACGTTCAAGTTGTACTTGATATTTCTCACAGTTTTGAGTGTAGTAATGTGATAACTTCTGACTTTCAAATATTCTGAAGTTTTATCTCAACAATATGAATGAGATAAAAGTGAATATTATCTCAAGATAGCTTTTGCTTCCTGTAATTCATTTTACAGCTGAATATGAGCTATAGGACGCTATCGGTTGGTATCACACGACTCGGCCCTGAAGAATTGGAAGCAATTGCGAGACCACCCTACATTGACGCATTTATCTTGATATTTGATGAACGAATTGCAACTTCGCCTTCCTCTCATCCCGCAGCTTCCGTCTCATCAAATCAGTCTCCAGCTAGATCAGAAGTTTCATCGTTCTGCCTCAGCTCACCCGCTAGATCAGAAGCATCAGTTATTTGTTTGGAAACTTTGGCTGGTTCAGAAGTTCAATCAGTCATCGAATCACCGGCTAGGTCAGATACTGAATCAGTCATCTGTCTGGGTTCACCGGCCTGCTCAGTTTCTTCCTCAGTAGTTTGCATCGGGTCACCTTCACCACTGAGACCCGACATTGATACCCCGTTTAGTCCTAGTAATTCCAACTCAGAACCTAGTATACCTAGTATACTCCTCTATCAGGTATAACATTTTTCTACCATTTCTTACAGTCGAACTTCTTCTCTCTTTTGCTAACCTTCAATATTTTTTACATATTGCAGTGTGTGCTTCTCACCCGTATCGCATTTGGCCTCACCAGCCCATAGTAGTAGTAGTAGTCCTATCAGAAGACGACGAGTCTCACGTCGTCTTTTCCGAATTTATGAAGATGAGAGCAAATATCAATAATCATGATGCTTTTGGAGGAGATGCTTCTAACTTGATTGAAAACTTAGCAGATGTAGTGAGTATTGAGAGTCGATATATCCTCATAGACGACTATCCGAAATCTAACTTACCGATTTTTTTCCAGAATGAGTTGATAGATGAAGATGTAGCGAATTGGTTCGATCAAAACCAACCTGTTTTTCCTGGACTAGATTTTAGTGTACCCGATTTACTGTCGCCTCTTCTTCCATCGCCTCCGGCTCCTTCTCAATACAACAATAATAATAATATATTGATAGCAGATGAAGAGTTCAATCAAGCTCTACATAACGTGCAGGAAGAAAATAATGTCGATCTAGATCAGCGATATTCGAATATGTCTAATTCATCATCACCACAACCTCCACCTGTGGCTCCCTCTGAAGGTGACGACAATTTATCGACGGCAAATGAAGCTGAAAACAATGATAACGGCGTAATGAATCATGATCAAGAGAATGCGAATGTACAATTTGAAATTCAAGCTGAAATCCATCAACAACAAGAACAAAGTGGAACCATCGAAAATTCAACGGTTGAAGTCCAAGCTGGAAGCTATGCAAACTCAACAAACGATGTATATCTGGTACGTTGCATTTGATCATCGTTTTTTTTTCTTGTTCTCTTCTAGAACAATGTTTGAATATCATTTCTTCTGTTTCAGGTGGAACCTCCAGAACTTCTGTACATAAATGGGTATTATTATCAAAGAATAAGTCGTCCAATTACAGTTCAACCACCTGTCAGTAGGGGAAAACCGTGGGCTCAACTAGTCTTAGAGAGGAACAAGGAACTATTAGCTGCTGAAAAAAAGAAAAAACGTGTAAAACTTAGCAAAGAGGAATTAAAGAGAAGAGATTCTGAGAGGAAGAAGAGAAAACGACAACTTGAAAAGAAGGAGAGGGGAGCTCAGAAGGCAAACATAGCAGAAAATGAGAGTGGAGAGCAAAACGATGAAGGGGCTAAAAAATCTAGAGTAGAAGAAGAGATGACCTACCAGCAACAACAGCCACATGCACAGCATACCCATCAACAGCAATTACATGTACAGCAGCAATCACATGCACAGCAGCAGCAACCACGTGCAAAGTAGCAGCAGCAATCACATTCACAGCAACAGCAATCTCGTACAAAGCAGCAACGACCATGTGCACCACAGCAGCAATCACATGTACAGCAACAACAACGTAAACGGCAGCCATCTTCTATTGATCCTAACTATAGAATACCGAAGCTCAAGCTCAAACTACAGAAAAATATGTCAGGAGAGAAAAATTACATTCCTTCCTCTGTGAATTTTGATGAGTTGGCGAATTCGTCAGCTAGTGGTGAGTTTAGAATTTCATCTGTGTCAAATTCTGGAGATCATGCTTTAGATGACCTGTCAGACACTGATCTGAGTAAGATGGAGTTCGCGGAACTAATCAAAATCAATAGAAAGAAGAGTCGATAAATTTTGAGTTTCAGTTAGTTTCCATTTTTGATCTTTTTTACAGTCTTTGAGACTATTACTGTTTGTCGTGATATTCAAAGAAATGTTTCTTTCTTCCCAAGTTGACTCTTATGATGTAGTTGCCTCGTATGCAACAAAAGTTCTATGTCCACATTAGGGAATCTATTTTATACATATATTTTTGCAACTGAGTACACTACCTCGCGATTTGAAGACTTTTCTATTGTCGAAATAAGATTTCATGGATTTTTTGTAAGCTTTTTTGCGAGTAGCGCTTTTTGATACAACTTTTGATGAGTTTTTATTAGCTAGTAAGTTTTGTTACTTTTGTATAAAATTTGCATGAATAAACATGTTGAATGCTATTCATCTTTTTATCTATCGTATCCTTGAATTCAAGGGAATCATAGCCGTTTCAGTATGAATTTCAAATTTATTTAGGAGAGAGTGGCAAGGCCCCAAAATCCATCGTCTTTGCCTGTGAAGAGCAACCCAACGAATGAATTTCATGTCCTTCTCGAATGGAAATTTCTTCTCCAGAACTCTCTCCTAAATGAGACTTCCATTTTATTTGATATACGGTCAGTTATACATTGAAAGAAGAGCATAGTCTAACGTAGCATGTTCCTGACTTGCTATTGATAGATCTCTATCAGTTTGCGTCCCATGATCGACTAAATCTTCTCCCTGTTCAGCTTGTTCTTGGCGTCGTTTACATAGCCAATTTTTCAGCGCGTTAGCATTCTTCACTGCACATATCCCATGCCTTCGAAGTGGATGATGAGGACTAAAGTCTTTTGTTCTTTCCCAACTCCCTTAGAGGCGGACAGCGGAGTTCATCCATGTCAATGATGTTCCTTCAAATTCAATAATGATGAACATTTGAGTTACTTGTTCAATCGATTCAATTACTTACCTCCCGGGGAATATTTCATCACGCCACCACTTTTTCTCCAATCCTTTGACATAAATGCGGACAGCGTCATTCAAGGACGCTTGTAATACTGTCACTTGAGAGTTCAGAGGGACTGATCCAGAGTTCCAAGGGATGCCATGGAAGTTACGCTCCAGCCAACGGTTTGTCTTCTGTTCCTCGCGTAAAAATTTGGACCATTTGCATGGTTCTTTGAATAAGCAGATAGCGGGGAAAATTTTTTCTTCAAGAGGGACTATAGCCAACTCTTTCAATTGAAACAAGTTCGAAGACCTGCGGAACCCTTGAATATCGACCACGTACTCCATTATGTCTTGGAAGTCAGACCTGGTGGACCTCCGACTGGTACGGTTAGTAGAAGCTGACTGATCTCCAACTCTTCTCCTCAAGCTTCATTTATACCATCTTCGAGGTCCTCAGATTCCGACATTTGAGTCTTGTCCGCGGGACACGATTAGTCGTTCAACGTCCAATAATTTGCTTTTCGATTCCGGACTGCACTTCCAGTATTTAAGAGAGATGGTCAGCACGTAGAGCTCTCAGTCTATGATCTTGAACCGTACGTGGTGGAGCCCCTCTAGGTCTCAGAACTCACCTGGGTATAAAGTTAGTCTTATGAGAAAGCTGAGCACTTCTGCCCAGGAGAAGGTGCACTAGGATCTTGGTGGAGATATCTTTCGAGGTAAATTCAAAATCCCTCTCAGTAGCGTCTTTATTGACGATCCCTGACAGACTTTTTCCGTTCTTTGATTTCAAGATGGGATCACTCGAAGCCGTTGAATCAAATTTTGAGACGTTCATGCAGCTTTTAGAAGGAGATGTAGAGTCAGATCAGGATCTTCAAAACTTTCTGGACAAGTCTTTAGAACTAATTTCGAGTTTCGAATCATTGACATTGACATCAGAATTATCTAGACATCAGAAACAAAGGTGTCAAACGTACTTGTCGAAGCTGATTAACATCAAGAACCGTCTCGAGAGTATTTTACGAAGAGTTGGCGGTGAACTAGATGAATCTAGGCCATCTGGTCACTCCGATCCTTCTATTAGGTGGGATGATCTTCCATCAATATTTCAACGTCGTATCAGTAGTGGTGTGATCACCAATCTACAGCATAAAGAAATTAGCTCTTTCTTGGAGGACGCCAGACAGGTATTCGAAGAAAAAATCTCCGCTGCTTTGGAAACTTTCACTGCACTCAAAGTCAATATAGAGCTGTCCGCGGAATATGTGGTTTTAAAAAATGACGCTGAGAGCACTGACATGAAATACTTCAATACGGCGAATCAGCCTATTTTTCGTTCAACGAATTTGAAAGACTGGTATGATGAATATGTCGTCGAGACTATCCTTCATCAGATCGAAGAATTTGAAGGTAAGGGATCAGGTTTCACGCTTAAGCAAGTTCTCAGTATGATAGTTAATATGAATCAATATCAGCCAATGCAAGGAAGCTCGTATATCCCTTTGCCAGTTTCAATTCAAAAAAAGCGTGCATGCGTCAACGTGAGGAACAATGACAATCAATGCTTCAAGTGGGCGGTTTTGTCAGCTTTACATCCAGCTCCTCATGGTACAGAACGCATCAGCTGGTACAAACCTCATGCGGATGAACTTAATTTTATCATAAGTGATTTTGGTAGATTTTTTCGTCCTTGATGGTTAATATACAAGTTGAACCTTTGGTCTCGTCGATCTTGAAGGACGGGTCTTGAACTTAATTTTACTGACATCAGTTTTCCAGTTTCGATAAAACAAATCAAAAAGTTTGAGAAACAGAATACAGTTTCAGTTAATATTTTTTTGCTCAAGAAAGTGGGCAAAACGTATACGGTCTGCACAGCTCATGTGACTGATTTACATAAGCCAAAACATGTCAATCTCTTACTCATTCAAGATTACTATATCGATGAAGAAGAAAAAGTTCGTGAAGGTCAAGAGCCTGCTCATCTTCCAAAGTTCCATTATGTTTGGATTAAAGATCTCTCCCGACTAGTTCACAGTCAGTTAGGCGCTCACAATGGAAAAATTCACATATGTGATAGATGCTTGCATTACTTCACTACGAATAAGAAACTACAAGATCATCTCGTTGATTGTATTCAGATTAATAAATGCAGAGTCCAGCTTCCTCCTCCGAATAGTAAGATTAGTTTCAAGAACTTCGAAAACAAAGAAAAAGTAGCGTTTGTTATGTACGCAGACTTTGAATCGATCCTCGAACCAACACAGAATCCGCAAGCATTTCAACATCATAAAGCATTCAGTGTCGGGTATTATCTAAAGAATACTTTTGATGAAACTAAGTCATACTATAAAAGTTATCGTCAAAAGACGAGTGACAGTCAAACTCCCGCAGAGTGGTTCGTATCAGAGCTCAAAAAGATTGCGGAGGAACTAGACAACCTCTACAAGAACCCAAAGCCGATGATTTTGACTGATGATGATAGGGAAAATTTCGAGGCAGCTCAAAACTGTCATATCTGCGGGAAGGCTTTCAGCAAAACGGACAAGAAGGTTGCTGATCATTCACATCTGACAGGGGCTTTCAGGGGCGCTGCTCATAATTCTTGCAATCTCAATCATAAGGACTCCAGATTCATTCCCATATTTTATCATAACCTCTCAGGATATGACGGACATTTTTTGATTAGGGAGCTCGCTTCGGACACAATTTTGAAAGGACGTATATCTGTCCTGGCAGAGAACAAAGACCGTTACATCTCATTCACCAAGTTCATTGATGGAAGCATCATTAACTTCAGATTTCTTGATGCATTTCGATTCATGCCTGAATCATTAGATAAATTGACAAGTTATCTTCCTCATCACATCATAACATACAGTAATTTCAAGCTCGATGGATACAGTGACGAGCAAATAAAATAATTGACGGAGAAAGGAGTCTATCCTTACGATTATACTAGTTCTCTGGCAGTACTAGAAGAAACGAGTTTGCCCAAGAAAGAAGATTTTTATAGCAAGTTACATGAATGTGAAATCAGTGATGAAGATTACGAGCATGCAAATAATGTATGGAGAGAGCTGAAAATCGAATCTCTCGGTGAATACTCTGACGTTTACTTGAAAACTGATGTGCTGCTCTTGGCAGATGTTTTCGAGAATTTTCGATCCGCTTCTCTCGAAGCTTTTGGGTTAGATCCTGCACATTACTATACCACACCTGGCTATACATGGGACTGCATGCTTCTATATACAGGCGTTGAACTGGACTTAATATCAGACATCGATATGTTGTTGTTCATCGAAAAAGGTATAAGAGGCGGTATCAGTCAATGCTCTAACCGTTACGCTAAAGCCAACAATAGGTTTATGAATGAAGGGTATGACCCCTCTCGCAAGGAGAGCTATTTAATCTATCTTGACGCTAATAATTTATATGGATTTGCGATGAGCCAGCGATTGCCGTGTTCTAATTTTGAGTGGGTCGATAATGTAGATGAAGATCCGAATTTTTACATGGTATCAGATGATAGCGATGTCGGCTATATTTTGGAATGTGACTTGATTTATCCAGAAGAGCTCCACGTGAAGCATCAAGACTTACCTTTCTGTCCTGAACATATGGCTCCACCTGGTAGCAAGCATAAAAAGTTACTCACAACTCTCTATGACAAGGAACGTTACGTAATTCATTACAGAGCTCTCAAACAAGCTCGCGAACATGGACTTATAGTGAAAAAAATTCATCGAGCTCTGAAATTCACTCAGAGTCCCTGGTTGGAGCCATATGTTGCTTTGAATACGCAAAAAAGAGCCGCCGCAGCTAATCCATTTGAAAAAGCATTATTAAAATTGATGGTCAATGCTGTATACGGCAAGACAATGGAGAATGAGCGCAAGAGAGTAACAGTCAAACTCGTGAAAAAGTGGTCCGGACGATACGGAGCAGAAGCGCACATAGCTAGTCCCGATTTTCATAGCGTTTCAGTAATTGACGATGACTTGGTAGCTATCCAAAAGCTCCGCACGGAGGTCGTGATGAGCAAACCCACGTACGTCGGCTTGTCTGTGCTCGATATATCAAAGACACACATGTACGACTTCCTCTACTCGAAAATGGAAGAGTGGGCTGGAGCGCACTGTAAGCTTCTATATACAGATACTGACAGCCTGATCTACCTCATAGAGGGCGCTAACATCTATGAAATCATGAAAGAACACTCTGATTGGTTCGACACGTCCGACTATGAAGAGTCGAATCCGTTTGGAATAGAGCGAAAGAATAAAAAAATCGTCGGACTCTTCAAAGATGAATGTAATGGATGTATAATGACGGAATTCATCGGACTCCGCAGTAAAATGTACTGCATTCTCATACAAAACCAACCGCCAGTGTTGAAAGCCAAAGGAGTCAAGACTGGAGTTGTCAGAAGGACTCTTACATTTGAAAATTATCGAGACTGCTTGTTCAATGGAAATGTAGTGAAATGTGTACAAAATACCATCCGTTCTCGACTGCACAATGTTCGAACGGAGCGACAGGAAAAAGTCGGCCTGAGTCCATATGATAATAAACGATTCTTGATTGCTGGAAAGACCGACACTCTACCCTGGGGCCATAAGGATATCTCGATGGAGACTGATAGAGTGGGAGAACTCCCCCTTATAGAGCCGATGGCAAGAGCTGAGCTCAGTTCAGCTGTCGACGAGCCAGAGAGAAGACCTCCAGAAGAAGCTCCCCGGGTCGATTTCATCCCAGAAGAAGACTTCCAGATTGTACTAGACGAAGACCTCCAGGTCGAATTCCAACACGATTTTGAAGGTGTAGTGGAGGAAACTCTACCTATCCAATCTGATCAGAAGATTGAGTCCACTCACTCAGTAGACGAGAGTAGATCGCCGATTTCAGAATCTCCCGACAAAGATATCTTGAGTCTCTTCGACGAAGATATTTTGAATCTCTTCTTGGACGAAAGTCTCTCGAGAGAATTTGCCGAAGACTTTGAATCAGTTGAGACCCATCGTCTGAAACGCATTCGCCCTTCTGATATCACTGAGAGTGAAGGTCCTTCAAATAAGAGAACTTGTCCCTGAATCATTTCAGATGTAAGTAAATGCAATGAAGAACGCACACTAATTTTTTGCGAGATGAATTCATTTTTATTTTCCTTCTAGAAAATGGATATCGATAATCTGAACGATATCGCTTCCAACAATGGGATTCTACCCAAAAAGACATGGAAAGAATTGGAGCAAAATCAGAGCTATTCGATCACCGAAATAAGGAAACTCAATACAAAATATGGCAAACAAATTGTCTTCCACATCGTCGAAGTCACCGAGCAATTTCAAATTTTCGCACCTCCGAGAATTTGCAAAGCACTTTACGATGACGAAGAAATGTTTGACTATCTGGGCGCGAAGGCAAACAAGCTCGAATTATCCATTCTGAATTCAGGTGATGGTAAATTCAAGTTTATATAAGTACTTGTATATATGTAAATGAATGTATATTAATAAATGAGAGAAAGCATCTGAGGAAGAGAAACCGACCAACTCTCCAACTTGAATCTCAAGTTTGAGAGTTGCTCTGCTGGTTGTTCTCTACTGGTAGGGGGCGCAGGTGGGGGCCCTCTCCCTTTCTCAATGAAAATAATTTATTGTTGATCTTGATTTATCCAACTGTTATGACTGCTATCAAAACCGAGCCATTTAACATACATTTGATTGCCTCGTTTTCTTATTACTTTTTCAACCAAATATACATCTGGATACTTAACTTTCGAGAGCTCTTCTTCATAGAAACATCCAGATACAGGCTCATCCTGATAGTCCTTCAAATGATACGTCACTGGTTTGCTGTTACGGATTTTGTCAATTGTGAAAATTTCTGTAGACCAATTCGGCCAGTAGGCTTTGTCAAAAACGCCTTCGATCCGGCTTACTCTAACCTTATCGTTTACTTTGAACTTCGGTTTTTTCACGATTCGATTATCTACTGGAAAGCAACGAAGAACTTGAGCTTCATTCTCAACATTCACATCTTTCGGTTTCATTTTTATCTTACTATGTTTTGTATCATTATATTCTTCAAGCAGATCAGGTAAGAATCCTAACCATTTATGATTGCCTTGTAAACTTAATCGAGTCCACATTTTATTCTTCAAAGTGCGATTAAGACGTTCACAAATAGATGCTTTCATTTCACTGTACGTTGAGTAAAGATTGATGTTATACTTTCTCATCAGACTCTGGAAAGTTTTATTATAGAACTCTTTACCTCTATCAGTTTTCAAGTTTTTTGGAACTCTACCTTGCTTCAAAATTGATTCCATTGCAGCTGTGACATCTTTTCCGTCCTTAGATTTCACTGGGACTGCCCAAGCATACTTGGAAAAGACATCAATGACAGTCAATAGATATCGAAAACCTTTATTTTCTTTCGAATAAGGTTGCATCTCTACGAGATCAGCTTGCCAGCTTTCATCCAGTCCTCGAATGTCAACTTGTCTCCGCGGGTAATTGCGTCGAGCTGGCTTATGCAACTCTTCAACGACTACGCGTTTCTGATTCATCGTTTTCTTCGTTTATTAGTCTTGGCTTCGGATGCGCTTTCCAACTCGTGTAGTTTAGCATTCAAAGTAAGAATCTGCTGATCAATCTCGTCCCTGTGTGCTTCGACAAGATCTGTCAAGTACTTTGTATCTTTTTTGAACGTATCTTCGTCCGCGGCTAGAATAACGTTCACGTCGTCTATATCACTCCTCCGTTTTGACGTAACTTCATGTGTACTTTGAATTTCGGAGTGAAGAAAATCCTTCAAAGTTTGGAAATTAACTGCGTCACTAGGGTCCACCGGTGCTGCGAGGTTACAAAGTCGTTTACCTTCTGCATCGAATTGACCATCGTCCGTGAATTTATACCCAATGCCAGGTGGACCACGGAGTCCCTCCTCAATCGTCTTCCGCTTCAAGGCACGTCCGAACACATCGACGCTCATTTTGATACTGATGCAGCAGATTGAGATCAGTTCATTATAGCCAGCTTCTCTCAATTCGTCAATTATTGAGTGGATCTCATTATCATGATTACGATTACCCGCTGTCCTTTCTGCTATGAGTAATCGGAGACGATCAACTAATTCGTTCGGATCGTCCCAATAAACATAATCCATCCTTGAATTAATTCGAGCGACTTTGTACTGCGGCATTACTCCTGAGCCATAAATTCCATCAGGAATCTCATCTTCTTTCGCGAATAGAGGTTTTATAATTTCATTAAACTTTTTACTCGTCGCGGATGCTCGAAGAGTCTCATCAGGATTGTGTCTCTTCCTATGAGCACTCGTAGTTTCTAAAATTTGACGATATAGAGCTGAATCCTTTTCGGTGACCAGTTTCATATTAGGCTGTTTCATTAATATTAACTGTAGCAGTCCAGGCGTCGCGGGATAAGATACTTTATTGACTTTAATGTCATCTTCGAAAAGAATTTCTGAATTACCAAGCATCGTTTTACCATGTTTTTCATACACTCCATAGAGTAAATCGTCTCCTTTCCCATATAACGGATGTTTGAGTGGGCTTTTATAGTCGTTTCCAACCTCTGGCGCGTCGAAGAAAGATGTTTCATGACCCGACTCATCAGGTGATAACGTGCTTTCGGTTTCTTTTGAACTTTTCAATTGAAAATTCTTCAAGAGTTTGGGTCTTTTCTTAGCTTTCAGAGGAATATTTCGCAGAGCAGTTTTGGATGAAAGAGTGTCTTTCGTTTGTGAAACAATTTTTTCTAGCGGTTCAATAATTGGTTTGAATGTTTCACCCAAAGCTTTGTCCACATTTTCTTTCTCATACTTCAGCAGATTATATTTATGTCTGACAGCATCCCTCGCTTTCACGAGTTGTTGCAATATGTTCTTCTCTTTCTCCAATCCAGCCATGTTCACTCGATGATGTCTCGTGATAGACTAGACGTGAGGACCTTCAGTACGATATATTTGTAGCAAAACAATCAAAACCTTTTCTATATCGACCATCGTTGATTTCTCGATCTTTATCGATGACGAGAAATCCGTGAGAATCATTCCAACAAGCTGAACACAATTCTCGAAACGCCTGAAATGACATATCAGTATTTACGTGGTTGTCATAAACATGTTTCTGATTTTTTTGATCCTGCTTGAATAAGACTAATAAATTAACGTTATCCCTGACAAGGAGCTTAGGCACTTGAGCGTACGATTGACAGAGATAGAAACAATCCACTCCCTTGTGTCTCCCCATGCAGAAGAAATTACGTAAATGGTCTTGATTTTTGTCACAAGCAACATCGTCAAAAATCATGATAGAATTTGGTAGCGCCTTGTCTGGCGATATCACCTCTTCATTATCACTGAATGGGAAATAGTTCAACCCCTCGATCGGTTCTGAAACGTCCTTCAAGAACTGATATTTTGCTTGATTGCGGGATTTAGAGTATAAATATACGTTCTCATATTTCAAACCATTAGGATGTATCAAGAGAGCTAATAAACTGTTCGTTTTGCCACAATTAGATGGTCCGCAGAAAATTGCTCTGATAGTGTTAGGGAGTAAGTCTCCGTGTCGTTTTACCTTCTTCTCATCTTTCACTAGGACGTCAAAGTTGATCACCGGTAATTTCTTCGAGCTCTCTGAGAAATCCATTGTGACTGCTCAGTGTCTCCGATCAAAGTGAGGAGGTGGGTATAAATACCAGGCTTATATAACCTCTCGCTCAGTCACTCGCAGACTTCTGGAGAGTGATGATCATTTATAAGAGATCTCGCAAGAGAAAATACGGTCGCGGTCTAGTTAACAAGTTCATCAATAGACTCCCAGTAGAGCTTCACTCACCTGGTTATCAGTACTGCGGACCAGGGACTAAATTGGAGAAGCGCTTGGCTCGGGGAGATCCCGGAATTAATCCTCTGGACTCATATTGTAAGGACCACGATATAGCATATTCTCAGAATCGAGAACATATTGAAGCGAGACACGCTGCAGACCGAGTTTTAGCGGAAAAAGCTTGGAATCGAGTACGAGCAAAGGACGCAAGTATTGGAGAGAAGGCAGCAGCTTGGGCTGTAACTACTGCTATGAAATTGAAGACGAAGACCGGTATGGGTCTCAAGAGGAGAGCTGGTGTGAGAAAGAAGAAGACTGGTCGAAAGAAGACGAGAGCAGGTACGAGGAAGGTTAAGATTCCCCGAAGAAAGAAAAGGCATACGACTTCTTTAAGCACGATCATCAAGGCAGCTGCGAAGTCAACGGTTCATGACAAGTCAGCAAAAAAAGTGATTAGTTCAGCAATGAGAGGTGCACGAGCAGCAATCAGGGAAGTAGGTGGTAAAATTCGAGTGAAAATTCCCCGAGTCTTACCAGTTTCTACAAAAATTGGTGGATTTTTACCATATCTGATACCTTTATTTGCGGGACTGAGCGCAACTGGTGCTCTAGCTGGCGGAGCTGCCGGGGTTGCTAAGGCTATAAACCAAGCCAAGGCGGCGAAACGTCAGTTGGAAGAGAGTCAACGGCATAACAAGACAATGGAAGCTATCGCTCTTGGAAAGGGACTCTATTTGAAGACGCATAAGAAAGGCTTTGGACTCTATTTGAGCCCGTATTTGGGAGATGGTTTGAAAAAAAAAAAAGATCGAAGTAAGTTTACCTGACAGAGCATTGTCCAATTTCGATATACTCGAGTATGCAAGAAAGAAGAGGATACCCAATTTCCGGGGAGTCTTCATGAGGGATGCTTTACCAGCGGATGGACCTCGCTATCGAGAGTCGGCGATAGTCAATCTCGATGATCAGAGTGGACCAGGGACGCATTGGGTCGCATACCGTAAAAGGGGGAATGATGTCGTATATTTTGACAGCTTTGGTGACCTTCAGCCACCATTAGATCTGATGTTATATCTTGGAGTCGATAGTGTGAAGTATAATCCAAAGAGGTATCAAAAATTCGGAAGTTTCAACTGCGGTCATCTGTGTCTCAAATTCTTATGCAATGAGCTCTAGGGTGTATAAAGGAGTGATTTGCTTAGCTTCCTCATTCTGTTCTCAACAGTCATGGAGTCAAATACTCTGATTCTATCAGGAAACTCTCCAATTCTCGAAGCTCATTACAATCCTCCAATCGAGCTAAATTCTTATAAGAATTACGACTGCGCTTTGATTGATTTCCTCTCTTATCATTCGTTTCCTAATATTCACGAGGGACGAAATAAGATTATCATCGGAACCAAGACGATTACAATACTAACAGGTTGTTACGAGATCGATAATATTGAGAAATACATTCAAGGAGAACTATTTGAGACCGGTATAACTTTCAGTTTGAAACCAAACAATAACACTCTTCGCAGTGTGATCAAGTGTAGTGAATCTATCGATTTCAAAGTTGAAGGATCAATTGGGAGATTGCTCGGATTCACACTGCAAATTTTGAAAGCTGGTATAGAACATATTTCTAATTTACCAATAAGGATTCTTAGGATAAATTCATTGAGGATTGAGTGCAGTATCATCACTGGTAGTTATCTGAACAATCATAAAGCTCATACCCTCCACCAGTTCTTCCCAGCAGTCCCTCCCGGCTATAAAATCATCGAAGTTCCGACTCAGAAGATCTACTTACCATTAATCCCTAAGAGAGAGATCACTGATATCCAGATTGCAGTGGTTGATCAAGACGGAAAATTGGTCGATTTTCAAGGAGAAGAAATCACAGTAAGACTTCACCTCAGAGCACTACAGTGATGGGTATCATATATTACGGTCGAGGGTATAAAACTAGTGCACCATGTCACTCAACAGTCAGCCGTCGTCGAGCACTCAAAGCGCTAACACGGCAAAACGTTCAGTTTCTCGAAAGCCACGGTCTCCGCGTAAAGCCTGGTGGGAATTAACGTGCATATTCATCTGTTGTTTCAAAAAAGATGGAAGACATCCTAGACATTCACTCTCCCGTCGTTTTCGACGATGATATTTATCACTATGAAGTTCACGCTCATCAACCTTACACAGGAGCCAATTATTCTAATAACGACGAAATTCGCATCTCGATTCAGCATCAAGATCTTTGTGTGTTACCTTCCAAAAGCTCTCTCCATATAATTGGTCGATTGAATGTAACGTCTGGCACCACGGCATGGCACACAAAGTTCGTGAACAATGCTCCGTGTCATCTCTTTTCCGGCATCCGTTATGAAATTAACGCGATAGAGATAGATCGTTGTAGAAACGTCGGTATCACTAGTTTGATGAAAGGGTGGATATCCTTCAATCCTCGACAAAATATGGAGAATGCGGGATGGTTGGATATTGAGGAAACTAAAAGTATTATTGATGATCAAGGACGTTTCGATGTATGCATCCCTTTGAATAAAATCCTAGGTTTTGCAGAAGACTATCGAAAAGTAGTAGTCAATGCCAAACATGAGTTGATCCTTCAAAGATCCAATACTGATGTCAATGCTGTGCAATCGACATCTTATAATGTCGGAACACCTCCAGTGGTAACGTGGGATCAGTGGCAAATTGAATTAACTAAAATAGAGTGGCTCATGCCATACGTGACACCGTCTCACCAACTCAGAATTAAAATGCTCAATCAACTACAGAGGAGTAAGCCCATGGCAATGAGTTTTCGATCTTGGGAACTCTTTGAGTATCCTACCCTTCCGACCACGTCAAAACACGTGTGGACTGTAAAAACGTCGAATCAATTAGAAAAACCACGTTTCATCGTGCTCGGCTTCCAAACCGCTAGGAAAAATAGGAAGGAGAAAAACGCAAGTCTGTTCGATCACTGTAATATCAGCGATGTCAAACTTTTCCTCAATTCTCAATATTATCCTTACGGTAATCTCAATTTGGACATAACGAGAAATCAGTATGCAATACTTTACGATATGTACGTTCACTTTCAGAGCGCCTACTATGGTAGAGATTCAGAACCCATATTGAATAAGAAGCAGTTCATCACAAATGTCCCTCTCATCGTTTTAGACTGTTCAAAACAAAGTGAGACTCTGAAGAACGCACCAGTCGATGTTCGCTTGGAAATTGAGTCGAGAGAGAATTTCCCAGAGAATACGACAGCTTATTGTTTGATTATACATGATCGAATCATTGAGTATAATCCAGTAAGCGGAGATGTGCGCAAAGTTATCTAGAGCCAGTTGCTCTCGAGATGTCGGGCAAGAAAGGTCTCTGTTGTAGAGAAACCAACTGTCGACACCCAGATTGTCATTTTTATCCTGACTTCAAAAAATCACTCGAGGGTCTGGCATGGCAGCAAATGATTCAAATGATCATGAAGTTCAGAGAACTAGATCAATCTGAATATGAATCAGACTACCTCGAGGAGATGATGCGCGTGATTGATCTGCTGAAAGACACTACAAGCCACAAATTTTACGTTACTCTTCTAGGTTATTATAGGAGGAAAATTTGCTTCCAGCCACTGGATCATATTTCTAACATTTGCAAGGATCCTAAATGTCTCAAACCTCACCGTGAAGCTTGTGACTTATGGGATGAGAAAGTCTATTACGATATTGCGGTAGCAGATCTCTTGAAAATCATCTTTGACAATGACATCTGTCACATACGCTTTGGAATATCCAATGTGTGTGACCGAGACAAAAGATGTGAGTCCTACGATACACGATGTCCAAATCATTACGAACTACAACCTTTAAAATATAGAGGGTTTCATAATACAGGTGTCGGTGTATTCGAGCATGATTCCGATTGTGAATTCGCTCATCTCAATTATTGAGGGGCTCAGTATGTCTTGAGATGGCGTACGTCGTAGACATGCAAGTCTTCAAGCAGACTGTCGACGATTTTGTCTTGAAAGAGCTTGCTGTAGCACCCATCGATGTAGATTCCGAGCCTCTCGTCTTCCTCTTCAAAGAGCCCTTTCCTCTGAAGAGATTGTCTCAAAAATATGTGAGACAAAATTTATGGCTTGAAAGAAATTATCATGGCATTCCTTGGTGTTCTGGGGACGTCCCCTACACTCAAGTTGGTCACATTCTGCGGGAACTTTTGCAGAATGCTGAGTCCATCATTGTCAAAGGTTCAATCAATAAGGACTGGTTGGAGAGATTTGGTTTCAAAGTCCGTGACATCACGGAGTCTGGATATCTATCATTTGATGCTCTGTACAGTCAAAAACACGTCACACTCTGCACACACCATCCAAACGCTCAAAAAGTAGTTTGTGCCCTTCACAATGTTGAACTCATCAGAAAATTCATCAAGGACCATTCTCACGACTGGGTAGAGGAGATGGAGTGGGAAGATATAAATAGCTAGCGAGCTCAATGTTTTCATCATTCCATAATGGGGTGTGGATCGAGTAAGGTCACTGAGCGGAAGCTCTCAAAAGATGAGTTGGAAAAACGGCTTCACCCGTTTGAAGCACCCCCCATACCGAGACATCCTTATTGTCGTCAATTTGGAAAGAACGGTAACCCGTTTGAAGCACCCCCCATACCTCGACCGAGACATCCTTATTGTCGTCAATTTGGAAAGAACGGTGAGGAGTATGACGTTTGTGATTGAATAGCTCGGCATTTCGGACTCCTCTCATTCCATCATGGGGAACCGAAGCAGCAGCAGCTCGCAAGAGCAAAGTCTTCTCCTAGATGAAGAGCAAAAGAAAAAAGGACCCTCCTCGTGGAAAGAGAAGTCTAAAAAACCATCCACCCAAAAGTCTTATTCCGACTATAAGTATGATAAAATGAAGAATTGCAAGAAATGTGATAAGAGCGGAAGTACGTGGTATACAAACTGATCACTCAATAGTAGATGAGGCGAGAGTTCTACGATTTAGAGTTCGAATTTGCAGTAGAACTCTCTGGGCGTTCTAATACAATTCGTATCAAAACTCTCCGAGCGTTTTGATGTGTATTCAAATGCTCTGAGAGTTCTAATACAGATGTATTAGAACGCTCATAGTCTATCTACTGGTCTTCTTTTGTTTCCGAAAATTCTGAGAATGATCAAAATCCCGAGGAAGACAATCATCCATGAACCGAGTATTCGCTTCATGATTCTAGGGTCAGGAAGGCATCGTCAAGGCTAGCCAAATCAATTCAAAGGATCTCTCAATTCGTTGACATTGATGTTACGGCAATTCAATTCGTACAGTTCACTCAGATCAACTCAGTCCGTAATGGGTCTAATTCGCACCTTTACCCGGTCTTGAAAATCACGCCTATAGTCTTATGGATATCGCGGATCTCCAATTCTGATTTCTGCTGATAACAATTTTCTGTGTTCAACAATTGTACAGTTACCAAAAGCAAAATGACTCAAATTTTAGCCCCACATCCACATTCCCACTACGATTTCAGTTTGAGCTCATGTTAAAGCTCATCCAAGGGATCTTCCCAAATCAATTATCCCAAAACTTTCAGCCTCTCCCACGGGGTCCGGGTCGCCAATCATCCCTAAAATTTTTTCACAGTTTGGTACCATCTAAAATATGAAAAATCCAGAGTAACTTCGTCAAATGGGTCTTTTGTTCAGAGCTACAAGCAGAAACGTTGGCATTATCAGTATATCTATATATATCACTTCTAAACATGGGCCTATATGAGCAATGTTGATCTCAGTGGCTGTATCTTTGAACAGGAGGCCCATTTGACGAAGTTACTCTGGATTCTTCATCTTCTCGATAGTACAAAACTGTAAAAAAATCTTGGAAGAGATAGGCGACCCGGACCCCGTGGTCCCCCTTTGCCAGTTTGCCCGTTCCGGCCGCACGATGACCAACAACCCAGACAGCATCGAAACCTTTCCGAAACCTTTCAGAAAGCTTTCAGTGAAAGGTTCGAAACCTTTCCGAAAGCTTTCGGAAAGTTAACTATGTCCCTTTCCACTAAACTTTTCGAAAGGTTTCAACGAAAGTTGCTGAACACCTTTCAGGAAAGGTTCCCTACAGGATTTTCGGAAAGATTACTAAAAGGAAACCTTCGTGAGAATTTTCTTGAAAGAGATCTAGCAATTGTCACTGACAGGTTTCTGAAGGAAAGCCAACGAACAGCTACTCGAAACTTTCGCTGAAATGTTTCTGAAAGGTTTCTGAAAGGTGCTGACAAAACTCGTTGCTCAAAACTTTTACTGAAAGGTTTCTGAAAGGTGCCAACGAAACTCGTTGCTCGATACTTTTCTTGGAAGGTTTCTGAAAGGTTTCCGAAAGCTCTAAAAAAAACGGCTCCCCAAAACTTTCGCTGAAAGATTTCTGAAAGGGTTTCGAAAGGTGTCGATGAAACCAGCTCTCCAAAACTTTCACTGAAAGGTTTCGGAAAGGTTACGGAAAGCTGTCGATGGAACCCGTTCTCCAAAACTTTCACTGACAGGTTTCGGAAAGGTTTTGGGAAGCTGTCGATGGAACCCGCTCTCCAAAACTTTCACTGAAAGGTTTCTGAAATGTTTCCGAAAGCTGTCGATAGCAACGGCTCCCCAAAACTTTCCCTGAAAGGTTTCGAAAAGGTTTTGGAAAGCTGTCGATGGAACCCGCTCTCTAAGACTTTCACAGAAAGATTTCTAAAAGGTTTCCGAAAGGTGTCGATGAGACCAGCTCCCCAAAACTTTCCCTGGAAGGTTTTTGAAAGGTTCCCGAAAAGTGTCGATGAAACCCGCTCTCCAAAACTTTCACTGGAAGGTTTCGGAAAGGTTTTGGAAACCTGTCGATAAAACCCGCTCTCCAAAACTTTTACTGAAAGTTTTCGGAAAGGTTTTGGAAAGCTGTCGATGGAACCCGCTCTCCGAAACTTTCACTGAAAGGTTTCGGAAAGGTTTTCAGGAGGTGTCGATGAAACCAGCTCCACGAAACTTTTGCTGGAAGGTTACTGAAAGGTTTCCAAAAGATGTCGGATGAAAGCATATGAGAGCCATGCCTATGTTGTCATTTTAAGCAAAATATCAAAAACTGTATTCTTAAATGTATGCCAAAAATCAGGGGATGATTCCCTTACTCAGATTCTTGTTGATGTTGATAGTTCTTGTATTGAAGAACATGGTCGCACAGTATAAAGGTCAGGAATAAAAAAACGATTTTTGTAAATTGAGCTCTATGTTTGGCTTTTTCGCAAAACTGCTCAAGTTGTATCAACTGTAGCTCCTATGGAAAGTATGATAATCGACTTCTAATACTAGTGGTCAAATTGTGGGTTTTTTCAAGACCTTCAAAATGACTACCAATGGGAGTCGACTATCACATGTCTAGTAGGAGCTACATCGCTTTGGAGCAGGCCCAAAAATCGCTCAAATCTGCTCTCAGCAAATAGCTCCTAGAAGTCACTGGGCCGCACTTTTGATTCTTGACTATTTCTCCCTTGAAAGTGCTAAACTCAACGAAGAAAATGCGCCCAAATACGTGAAAAAAAAATTAGTTTAGTCGGAGCTATGATTTTTGAAAAATTGGCCGAAAAAGGGCCTAAAATAGACCTTCTATGGGCCCTAGGGCCCATGGGGGGCATCGGAAAAATCCAAAAAGAATTTTTTTGTACTCTATAAACATAGTATTGAAGGAAAAAAATTTTTTTGGATTTTTCCCGGACCCCTCTGGTGACGGCTCTGGCCGAAATGCTCCGAAATGACTCATATATACCTCATTGGGAGGGAATTTGATCCTATTTCATTGGACGGTCTCATTTTGAGTATATGTTTTGAAAGGATTCAGGAAGTTTTCGAAGAAGTTTTCGGTCACTCAAAAATGCAAGGTCTCATGTAATGCCATGAAAACTTTCTGATAGCTTCCATCAAAACTTTCCCTGCAAGGGCCGAGGAATATTATTCAACTTCTCGCTGAGTAGTTCTTGAAAGCTTACAGAAAGTGTCCAGAAAGTTTACAGACACTTGACTAACATAAGCAGGATTCCATGAAAAGTTGACCAAAGGTTTTTGAATGTTCTTACCAAAACTCTCCCTGCAACGGCCTCAAAGTTAATTCTACTTGGACTTTGGCTAGAGGGCTTCTGCCCACGCAACACGGGAATCTTCCAGAAATATTCCAGAAATATTCTATTGACCGATTGGAATATTTCAGGAATATTGCACTGGAATATCCCTGGAATATAGTCATGTCCTCGGTTGGGAATTTTTCTGGGAGCTTTCATGGATAGATCCCTGAAAATCTTCCGGAAATCTCCCGAAAACCATTCAGTGAATGATCTCTGGAAGATTCCACTCGTAACTTCCTGATATGTAGTTATGTCCGCGGTTGGAAATGTTCCTGGAATCTTTCATGGAAGATTCATGGTGATATTTCTGAAATATTTCAGAAAAATCCTGAGTATGTTGCACCTAGATTCCTCAAAAATATTATGGGATCTTTTACTGTAGAGTTATAATCTCCTGAATTCTCTTACAAACAGTTCAATGATAGAGATTCGATGCAGTTACCTCTAAAACCAGGACTAGAACTATTTCAAAGTTAGAAGTATCCGCTCATGGCAAATCTGAGAAAAGAGTTAGCGGATATTAACTGATTTTGTTCACAGCCGAAAAGCAGCCATGTTGGTTACATCCGTTGTGTTCATCTAAAGTTCAGACCAGATTCATTCTTCTAGTTGTGGGGACTGAGCTAAAAAAACTGGATACTTTTTAGTACTCCCCTTCTTGAATGAAAAGGGGATATGGTAGTAAAATCATTCCTAGCATAGTTTGAATCTATTCACTCCCCTTATAGTAGATTGAGTAAATGTTGTTTGACCATTTAGTTATAATATTAACTTCCCTTATAATGGATTTGATAAGATTAGCTCTGAGGAAGCCAAATCGAGAATTGACGTTGAATAGGTAGTATATCCTAACTGGATTAGACTCCAAAATTGGGGTAAGGAACTAGTTCAGATTTTACGGCAAAGTGTCACATAGTTTTAGCTCAATGAGGAATTTTTACATATTTAAATTATTCTTGAGAGTATCTTCTCGGATATGTTGACTGTTCGTGGCGTAAGAAAGCCCAAAACACAGAAGCATAATCCCCAAACTTGACTTCATTCCTTTCCAAAAAATTGTATCTTTGAAATAACTGACCTAACATATGGAAAGGATACTTCTTATTGTGGCTCCAGTCTGGTAGCGGAACTCCTCCAAGCTTCCAAACAGTCTTTGATATTTCAACTGTTTTCATATAGGATCGGTTAGCCAATAAATTTATCAAGAAAGGACTTTGAATACAGTCTGAATTAATGGGTTGATCTTGACTACTGTGAGTTTGTGCTGTATTGGAAGATTTGAGAATATTCTGCAATGACAATTTGTAAAAAGCACTGTCATGATCCATTTGATGATGATAACAAAGGGCCATAACAAAGCATCCAAGAACGGAATGAAAGTCTACGCTTATCAGTTGTGTTGAATAGGAAAAGTGTACTATAAGACTTACCTCGACAGAATCCTGCAACCATCACTGACGTCGACTCCAGGAATCTTTGTGAATATTGTGTATGACAAGGTGTATAATTGCACTATCATCCCTGCAAGTGGTAGAGTTTATCTACAATACATATGCTGGCACCAATTTTCCTAAAAATATATGTTCTCTTTAACACAAAGGGTCTTGCTCTTTGCTCAAGACTTGAGACTCAACAAGGTTATTAGCAGGCAGAAATATACTCATCTGATCCACAAATTCCACAGCTCTACAAATTTATTGAGGAAACTACTTCAATAAGTCTGATGCGAAAACAGAGTTCCGAGGTTATTTGTCCTCATCGCGACGAGGATACTCCACCAGGAAGTGAGTAACAGAAAAATCAGAAAACATGTAAAAAACACAAGAATGTTCTCGATTTGCACAAATAGATTTCCACTACGAATCGGCGAGCAGGCTTCAATCAAGAGAATGACCGACACACTCAGCACTCGATAATTTGCAGAATTGACTACGAACTGAATGATTCATGCGAAATTCACTCTTGCACGAGGAAACTGGGGATAGTCAACAAACCATCAAGATAGCCGACTTCCCCAAACATGACCAGACTTGACCCTGCAGACTGCCTGATGTCGACTGTCGCATGCACGGTCGCGAGGATGGCCCTATGGTAGAAATAACGAGCATGTGTGATCTGGACTTGGCAATGCAAGGTTCCATAAAAAGTTGCCCGAAAGTTTCTGGACGCTTTCACCGAAATTTGTTCCATGAGCATTATTTGAAAGTTCCATCGGACCTTCCGCCGAAAGGCTTCTGAAAGGTTTCACAAAGTTTTTCGGAAAGTTTTCGGACACTTGGCAAGGCAAAGTTTCGTGAAAGGTTTCAGGAAACCTTTCTGAAAGCTTTCATTGAAAGTTTCACTGCAAAGATGTGGAAATTCTGATGGTCCTTGCGCTGAAAGGCTCCTAGAAGGTTTCGGAAAGCTTTCATCAAAATTTCCCCTGAAAAGATCTGAAAGTCTCATCGGACCTTCCACCGAAAGGCTTCTGAAAGGTTTCAGAAATTTTTCGGACACTTGGCAAGGTAAAGTTTCGTGAAAGGTGTCAGGAAACCTTTCTGAAAGCTTTCATTGAAAGTTTCACTGCAAAGATGTGGAAATTCTGATTGTCCTTGCGCTGAGAGGCCCCTGGAAGGTTTCGGAAAGCTTTCATCAAAATTTCCCCTGAAAAGATCTGAAAGTCTCATCGGACCTTCCACCGAAAGGCTTCTGAAAGGTTTCAGAAAGCTTTTCGAAAAGTTTTCCGACACTTGGCAAGGCAAAGTTTCGTGGAAGGTTTCAGGAAACCTTTTTGAAAGCTTTCATTGAAAGTTTCACTGCAAAGATGTGGAAATTCTGATGGTCCTTGCGCTGAAAGGCTTCTGAAAGGTTTCAGAAAGGTTTCATAGTATCCTTTCCATGAAAGGACAGGAGAAAGCCTTATGAAAGCTTTCAGAAACCTGTTAGAAAGCTTTCGGTGAAAACTTTCCGTGAAAGTTTCGGTGAAACCTTTCAGTGCTGTCTGGGAAATCCAATAGGAATGATTTTTCACGACTTTGGGCGTTTCTGAGGAGTTCTTAATTTAACATATGCGTGAAAAACCGATGACGAATGGAGGTCCAGAACAGAATTCACAACTCTTGTTCTTCGCAACTTTTCTTTCTACCCCACTCTGTTTGCAAGAATTAAGTTTTCAGCGTAAAGAATCTGCATCTTTGATCTTGTAAGTAGTTTTTAGGTATTCAGGGCATCATTTTCCGTTCTCAAAGACACCCTTGGATATCGTTCTTTTCCGTCAAAGAACAAATTTTTGTTGGTTCCGTAGCTGTTCCTGTGGCCACTTGTGAGAGGAACCCGATGAATGACGTTTTATGTGTATCTCGGATGGGTAAGACTTCCGTTCGGCAGATGGCTGCAAGTCAATTTCACGCGGGAAAAAATTCACTCACATACCCGGACACCCGAAACAAGTATCTGACGTGATTGACAGCCAAATTTGTACGGGACAGATTCCGCCTCATTTGCAATAGCTTCTCTCTCAAATTGCTAATATAGAAATTGAGTGTTCGGTTATGCAAATGGTGTGGGTACGCAGGCTGGCAGTGTTTCATGCTGGGTCGTTCCTCAAGCCGAGTGGTGCAGTACAGGTACAAAAGAGAAAGAAAGCACCAGAATATCACTTCCCGAGCCAAATCAAGGTGGAACGTTCAAATACAAGAGATAGACGAACTTCATATAGTGGAGATGAGTACGCGTAAAGACGTGCAGAATTTAGTGGAAAGTTTGAGTGAGCAATAGTACCAAAAACCCTGTCACGTCATATGATATAACGAGCCTGACAGGTATCTGTCAACAAAAACTTTCTCACGGATTCATTGACTTGAATCTTGGGTTGAATTTCAAATGAGCACGGTCGTGTACAGTACCTTTCATAAATAATGGATCAATTCTTGAAGGTCTCTCTACGACATTTCCTGTCCAAGTAATGAGCTTGGAAAGAAAACTTTGTATTACATGGACTGCTTATGGAGCTACCGAAGCTGACACCTGTTTCGTCTCGCCTTGCTCTATTCTAGCGCGAAAATCCATCAAAAAAATAGCATGGCACATAATTTCGACGTAAAATGATCTCATCCTTTAGAATATTTGGTCAGATTCTGTCTTGGATTGGGGGCGACCCCGATTTCTCAAGTTTTATTGGGAAAATTGATTAATTTCATGTTTTGTCTTTATAGATCACATTCAAGACACAGTCTGATCAAATATTCTGAAAGATTAGATCATTTCACGTCGAAAGCATGTGTCATGAAATTTGTTTGATGAATTCTTACGCTAGGATAGAGCAAGGCGAGACGAAACAGGCGCCAGCTTCGGTAGCTCCATAAACAGTCCATGTAATACAAAGTTTTCTCTCCAAGCTCGTTACTCGGACACGAAACGTCGTAGAAAGAATTTCAGGAAAAGGAAATTGTAGGTTTTGAAAATATCTACAAGATCCCGTTAGAATTTTTTGTGATTCGATCACTTTCGCCAAAGTTGTAGGTGATTGTTTGAAGGAGAAATTTCTTAGATTTTCATCGTTGGCTACGAGCGATCAAAAAAGACGCAATGAATGTTTCAAACACATGAATCGATAGATTTTTCCATGATCTTTCAGATACTCTTTCCGAAATTCTCCTACAACAAAGTATATTGGAAATATCACTGTTTTAGTGAGACCCTATTTGATTCATTATTCATGAAAAGCACTGTAGAGCTGCACCTTGGCGGTGATTGAATCAAACACCGGCTGACAACGAACGGAGCTGTTGTGGATGTGGATCGCATTTTCCGCGAGAACCAATGCTTTTCCAGAGTAGAGAGGATCTAGATGAATTTTCAGTTCCTTCAGAATTATTTGAGTGGAATATAATCCCTAGGAATCTTACGGGTACAGAGGGTGGCGTGGATACGTTCAGGGATACGCCAAAGATTACGATTGCGAACCGTGCTACGGATAATCAGATCCCCCTGTCGACACTCATCCTGACGGATAGGCATCACATTGAGAGGCCCTGAATCCTTCTGAAATCAATTCCAACAACTGAATGATCATTCGAATGTCCAGAAATGGCTTGCAGTACGGCAAATTTTGAGGATTTTGTGGGCGCTCCCATATATCCTCCTTGATGCTCATAGTATCTTAGTGGAGAATGGATCTAAATTGCAGATGATTATGTTCTTACAGATCTTCAACGGCATTCAATGCATTCATGATGAATTTGCCCCAAATTCTAGATCAAAACCACGACATCGTATCCGGAATTATGCATCCGTTCCTGGATATTCTTCGAAATTCAACTAGTTTGCAGGACAGCACACCATTTGATCGATTCAATACAGCTAATAGCTTGTGGCTCATGAACACTCAATGTCGTCGAGCGTGGTTGATGTCCGTATTGGTGATTTTATACAAGGTAAATGGTTTCAAATGATTTGCACAAGATAGTTCCTGATCAGCATGGATCACGGAAATAGTGACTTCTCATAGTTGTGAAGAAAAACGACCAGGTCATCACTCTCCCAGAAATCTATAGCAATCTGTCACAACCTTGGATACGAGAAACCTAAAAGCCATTTCACGAATGGACTCCCATCTAGAGATTCAGTCGATAACAAAGGCATCAACTCCGTAGGCACATGCTGGCGAGGAGTATTTCACAGATACTTGCATTGCCTGGATTTTTGAATACTTCTTCAATGATCCCTGAATTCCTGGAATTCCTGAGTATGTTGTACAGAGCCGTTCGTAACTCGCTTTCCACCAGGTTTTACCCCCACTACAGAGAGCTTGCAAGCTTTCCCAGGAGATGATAATCCTAGACAGCATCTTCGGCTATCTGGTTTTCACCTCCGGGGCATGCTCAAGGGTGTACAAAGCCACCCCAGAAACGTGCTCTCCCAGGAAATGATCATCTTCGGCTACCTGGCTTTAACCTTGCAGAAATGCTCATCCTAGACCTCGTCGGCCTACCCTGCTGCAAGAGATCGATTGGAATGGATTGGAAACCAATCGAATCCTATCGGAATTAGAACAATTTGATCAGTTCTATCGGTCAACCAGCGGAGCAGTATTGGATTTGAATGCAGATCTATTGAACAGAGCCCGATCGAGCAGAATCCTAGATTGGAGACTTGGAATCACTTCTGCCAATCGAATTCTATACTGTTGATGAGAATTGACGTGAGCGAATATGATTCAATACTGGTATTCAGCATAGGATTGGATCTGGATGAATAGATGGAAGATTTTTCCCGGTTAAATATGTTTTAATGAAAAAATACAGTATGAGAATCCATCTCACTAAATGATGGATGTCTGCCCCAATTGCTCTATCGAAATGAATGCTCCAGAAGATGATTCAATATCTGAAACAATACTGCATATCTATCCTGACCGATCCCGGATAACAAGATTGAACTTGAAATTTCGAACACTATTTTTGTTACGTTTCACGATCGAATCTGATACTTCTCTGCAGTATCGAAGTAAAATAATGTTGCTCATTTCTATCTGTCTCAGCCATGAATCAATGACGAGAATCGGGTCATTGCCTCGATCAATACGAATATTCCCCCGATCACACCTAGCGTTATTGACCAATCGAGATGAGAACTGCTGAATCGAATTCAGATTGAGAGAAGATGATTGTTGGATCCTTCTCGATACTTACAATCAGTATTGAACCCCTCTTGTTTCCACAATTTCAATCGAATTCAATTAACTGCTGAGTGGGATTCGTGTATTCCAAGGATAAGTTCTGGTATCGGTCTAAATCCTGCCTTGCAGGATTGGATTCACTGTCTCAATCGATTTCAACGATGATTCAATCATAGCGTTATTGATCAATAGAGAAGAATACTGTTGGATCGAATCCAAATTGTGGAAGTACGGATGTTCTATACTTTTCAATACTCATAATCAGTATCCAACTCCTCTAGGTTTACATAGAGAGATTGTTTTGAAGGAAGGAGTTACGCTCTTGTTCCATGCGCAGGTCGACCTCTTCGCTAAGCCAAAAGTACTCACTCTGAAGCTCAGGAAACTTTCGCTGGTTGCGTTGAGTCCGCTCTCAGCGCCTGCGCGTCGCATCTCACTCATTCATGAGTACCCTCAACCCCGGACCGTTAGCGACGTTTAGGAGGAATCGTTAGCGACGAGCAAGCGCAGATGCTCAATCTTGTCCGTTAAGGAGTTAAGGTTGATGAACCCCGCTTTCAAGAAACCACCACTCCCTCGTCGCTCCTCAGCAGCTATATTCAGTCAAGGAGTTCTCGTTGGTTCTGCTGCCGAAATACCTTTCTGCTCCGGAGCGGAGGTGCATCTCTGGGTGTTGTTTGAGGAAGCACTAAAGCATTTTCGAACACTTCGACAGGCCGTTTGGATGACCTGCAGATCCGCGAGAGATTCAAACGTATGTGCTCGCTCACCATTTTTTCGCCTAACCCAGAAACGTCAGCCGCTGTGCCAGATATATTTCAAGCCCAAACCTTGTGCAACGAACCTCAAGCGTATATATCCTTTGTACTTTTCACGGGGGAGCATTTCGTTTACGTGGATCTTACGATCTGGCACGTGAGCTTTGGTATCGGGGCCAAGCAAATCCGGCTGGATGTTATTCGACGTGGAATAATTATAGGTGTTTGAGCGTTTGGCCTGAACCACCTCCTTAACTAAACGACTGATGGAGAGTTGGACCACGCATAATGGAGGTGTGTATGAATCGGCAGCCGGGGGATTTGAAGATGAATCGGATTCACTATCCGGTGTCCCCCCAGACACATGCCCTGGTGGCAGGACAGAAACATCAGCAATGTCTCCTCTCCCCAGACGTGGGAAGATGGTTTTGAGCACTGCGAAAGAGATATTACGTATCTCTGTCAGCGAGACCACGGAGTCTTGTTTCTAAGCACCATTAATTCTTAGTTCACAGGGCTCAAAACCGTCACTGATAGGTCCCCGCCCTTGCCTCCCGCCCTGTGGTTGGGGGGGGGGGGGGAGGAATGTCTATTGAGGGATATGAAATCGATTTATTTCAAGATGTCCACTCAGGCGATTTCAAAAACACTTGGATGGTGTTATTGGACCTCCAAACAATCATCTAAAAAAAGATTTGGCTAGATCGTCTTCCGAATCATTTGAAGTTGGTTCAAGGACACCGTGGTGAGCTTCGCAGAAATAATTCCTATCAACTTGAATCAATTCGAATCCTGAATATCAGTACTGAAGATTCGAAACTCTATCTACCCTGTCATGGAGCAGGTCTAGCTCCATGCCCATAAGTAGCTATTTTAAGATTCAATGCAACTAAACGCCACTAACCGCACGTGCAAGATTCGATAGCCGTGACTCAGAGGCGCCAGTCTAGAGCTTTCTAGAATGTTCGAGAACGAGCGCACTGACGCAGAAATGCGCGAGAACACGGGCGCCGACTGCATTTTGCCACGGCGCAAGAACTAGTATAAATACGGTACAAAAGCCGCGGGCAGGTCTTCTAGAATCACAGTCGACCACGTAAGCTCGTAGCGTAGATTCCGCGATTAGCAGCATTCCAGGACGAGTAGTCTCAGCCCTTGATATTCTCGTACCATCGTAAAATCAGTAGAATAGCGGACAGTTGTAACAGTCTCTCTCTCTCGGATTTATAACTTACCTTTGAATAAAACTCAACATCTTGGGCTCATCATTCAGAGAATACCTTGCACCCCAACTTACTGACCCGACGGTCTGGTAAGGATAGAATAGAACCCATAGCACATGAACCTGAAGAACCCCGGTTCATAACAACCCCAATCGGCTCCCATACTGACTTTCGAAATTGGGAATCTCAATAACTCAATCCACATCAATTGATCCCAATACTGATTATGAGCATTGACGAGTTTACTTCTATCGACCTCTATCGATTTGGATGCTGAGTATCAGTATTAGAGATTCGGAATCGTATGCCTACCTCAATCAATTCATACTGACTTTCGGAATTGGTGATTGTGGTACATCGGAAACAAGCATGGCAAAATGCAGCGTGAGTGAATCTAGAAAGTGGTGCCGCCGTGCGGCATACAGTCTGTGTGTGTGTGCGTGCGTGAGCTCTTGCGACGCTCGCGAGCTATGCTCCAGTTCGGAGACAGATCTCGTTGTATATAGATCACTGTATAAAACTAGCCTACAATATACTTTCGTTATTTCGTTGTACTTGCTGTTTACTAATTAGCCAGTAACCCATTGTACCCAGTAAATGAGTTACTTTCGGTGTTGATTAAAGTACTACATTTTGGCGACGAGGAAGAACAGTGAATCGTGCAAAATTGTGAAGGTTCGAGTAGAGGCCGTACAGTACACGTGTTGAGGCGCCTCATCACTCTACGGATGAATTATCGCAATACAATTGAATACAGATAAAAAAATGTTCATAAAAACTCAGAAACTGCAATCAGAAAGTTATTTAAGTGAAACTTCGTGAATATTCGACGATGCGTTTGGATATTTGAAACACGTGGATAAGCTAAAACGGAGCGTGCTTGATGTGCAGTGTCGATGCACGCGCGTCCGGGCGTGCTACCACGCTACTTCATAACCTGCAAATTCGGAGCACATGGACGGTAGTAATACTAGACAAGAAACTCACACATGGATTTATGAGGCAAGGAAACTTGAATTGCTCAATTTTTTGGAAAAGTACGGAAACGAAGCAACGTTCAAACTTCTCAGTGTAGAGGAATTACGTGCCCTCATAATATACAAAAATGAAGGATCGGAGGTATTGCAAGCTTTTCAGAGCAGTGTATCGGAGCAATAATCGTCGAGCACAGCGTCGGGGCAAATTGCACAACCCAGTACGTTACAAGAAGCAAATTCGGAACAGGACATTCTAAAGCAACAAACTGAACATTCCAAAACTACGGAAGACGAAAAATACTCATCATTTAATAATTCTGATTCTGACGTGAGTGATTTGAATTCTATTGATAGTGAAGGAATGGAGTCTGAATTGGACATTCAACCCAAAAGAAGATGATTGGGATGCATACATTGAAAGATTAGAACTTCATTTTGAAATCAAAAATATAACGGACGATAAAAACCAAGGTGCACATTTGATAACAAAAATTGGTATGGACATGTACAAGAAAATTCATGACTCATGCCTGGGTGGACAGCCAAAAACAAAAACTTTTGCTCAACTAATACAGATTGTTAGAGACCATGTCTGCCCGAAAAAGAATGAAGCTATGGAGCGGTGCAAATTCCAGCAAGCGAACCAAGCACCTACGGAGTATATTGCAAATCACGTGGCTAGATTGAAGGATTTAGCAGCACATTGCAATTTCAAGGATGTAAATGACGCTATAAGGGATCAATTGGAATGCGGCATTGCTGGCCATGGTACAAGGGTTGCCTTGTTCAGTGAAGAAAAGTTGACGTACAAGAAAGCTCTTCAAATTGCAACTACAACAGAGTCCGCTCTGCGGAATGCAGTGCGCACGGACAAGCCGTATCAATCAACAGTAGATCCATCGATTAATCACTTTGGTCCGAGCAGGCGACGTGATAGTGGAAAAAGTTTTGAAAGGAAAAGTGATAAAGGTAGTACCAATACAGACTCTAAGGCAAATAATTTCAGTTCTGATAGAAAATACATATGTTTTTGCTGCGGAATGGTGAACAATCATCATCTTGAAAAATGCAGGATGAAAGATATCTCTTGTAATTCTTTTCAAGGTGAAGGCCTCATGGAAAAAATGTGTTTCAAAAAACATGGCAAGGATTCTGTTATAAGTAAATGTTTATCTAATTTTGATTCTAGAAAAATTGATAGAGGTAACGTAAATTTCTTGCGAGATGATAAAACCGAAGAATCTACAACTAGTGAGGATTATGGTCTTGATTTCTGTCCGATATTTTCAAGACCTTTGCTAGAGAATGAAGAGTCTTCTCTGAAAATTATTGCTGATCCAATGTACGTAACTGTAAATATTTTGTCCAAAGAAATTGAGATGGAAATTGACTCAGGAGCTTATGTAGCTGCCATGTCAGAATTCAATCAGTAAAACAATTTTCCGATTGTGAAGTTAGATCCTTGTGACTTGAATTTCACTAGCTACAACAAAGTGCAATTACACCCCATTGGTGTTATGAGGGATATTCAAGTCAAATTTAATGGTATGGAAAGAAAATTAGATCTATACATAATGGAAGGTGAAGGCCCGACTCTCATGGGCAGACAATGGCTAGAAGAATTTGGATTATGGCCTTCACAGTTGAAAAATGAGTCCAATTTAGTAGATTCAGATTTCGAAAGTCTATTTCTAGTCGAGAACGATTTGAAAGAGGTTCTCAGGAGTCAGTTCCCTGAACTTTTTTCTAAAACTCAAGGTTGCTACACAGGCCGAAAAATCAAACTTGTTTCCAAAGAAACCGCCAAGCCAGTACAGATGGAAGTTTACCATGTTCCTTTTGCTTTGGCTAAGAAAATTTCAGATGAGATTAAAAGGTTAGTTAGTCTTGGTGATCTTGAATCAGTAAAATGTAGTGAATGGGCTACTGCAGTCATTCCTGTGATGAAAAAGAATGGATAAGTTAGGTTATAAGGAAATTTCAAGATGACTGTGAATCCTCAACTTGTAATCAAACGCCATCCAATTCCAATCAAAGAGAAAATTTTCAAAGTTCTACAAGTTGGCAAAGAGTGGCCTCAAATAGACTTAACTCATGCATATATGCAATTTCCTGTTGATGAATCATCACGCGATCCGTTAACTATAATAACCGAAGACGGTTTATTTAGGTACACTAGGATGCCAGAAGGCGTAGCTTCTTGTCCAGGTGAATGTCAAGAAATTTTAGATGTTGTCTTGAAGCGCATTCTTCATACTGAGAAATACATTGATAATATATATTGCACAGGTAGAACAAGAAAAGAACATATGGAAATTCTCACTGAAATATTTGCTAGACTTGGAAAGGCAGGATCACGAGTAGACATAGAAGGATGTGACTTTTTTGAAAAAGAGATTGAAATTTTGGGTTTTGTGATCGATGAGTCAGGATTGAAACCTGCTCCGTCAAAAGTAAAAGCAGTACAAAATGCACCAATTCCAAAGAATGTAAAAGAATTGAAAGCTTTCGTAGGTTTGCTGAATTTTTATGGAAGATTCTTACCAGATCGCGCAGAAAATGTGAAACCATTGTATAATCTTTGTGATGAAAAGGAGTGGAAATGGACGAATGAATGTATGCA
The DNA here is from genome assembly GCA_029851415.1 of Eretmocerus hayati. Lineage (NCBI taxonomy): Eukaryota > Metazoa > Arthropoda > Insecta > Hymenoptera > Aphelinidae > Eretmocerus > Eretmocerus hayati. Next base: position 51,579,149 of record CM056744.1, read on the forward strand.
GGCATTTAACTGGTTGGAAGGGCATATCACTCCTGATCGTGTGCTCACTCTGTGAAATCCAGAGTTACCTCTTGTATTGGCGTGTGATGCAAGTTTTAATGGTTCATCCGCGGTGCTATCGCACCGTTTTCCTGATAATAGTGAGAGGCCTATCGCATTCGCCTCAAAATTGATCCCGAAAAATGAGCTTCATAGAGCAATCCTGGATAAGGAAGCTGGAGCAATTGTATTTGGTTTTCGTAAGTTTTACCAATATTTATGTGGTGCAGGAATAATTTTGAAGACTGATCATGAACCTCTAAAGTATATTTTTGGCTGAAACAAGAACCTGTCAATTATGATTCAAAGTAGACTGATTAGATGGTCATATTTTTCATCAGGATTCAATCACAGTATAAAAGTTGTTCGATCTCAAGCAAACGGTAACTGTGATGCTCTCTCTCTCGTTCACCTATAGCTGACAGTACACATGTATTCGAAACTGAATTTTCATGTATCAACTACATTCGAGAAGGTACGAATTTTATAGATTCCAAACGTATCGCTATTGAAACTCCTCAAGATCCTGATCTGAAAAACATCATTGAGTATTTGCAGCTAGGATAGCCAAAAGAAATCGAAAAAAGCCTAAGTAGAATTGAGAAGAATTTGTTCAAGAAGAAGCTTGAATTAACTGTAGAAAAAGGATTTTTACTCTGGGGATTTCGAGTTATAATTCCTAAAGCCTTGCAAGACGAAGTTTTGCTTGAATTACATGCATCTCACATGGGTGAAATGAAAATGAAGCAGCTATCGAGAAATTACTTTTGGTGGCCTAATATTAATGATTTCATTTCAAATCTTACTGGAACATCTAAAATTTGCCTAGAATCACGAAAATACTCCAAAAGTTGAATTAACAGCCTGGCAATGGCCTTCCAAACCATGGAGTAGAGTTCATACCAATTTCCTAGGTCTTTTTGAGGGATGTATGTTTTCATTGGTGATTGACGCACATTCAAAATGGCCAGAAATTTTCAATATGAAAAGTAATACCACTCCTCAAGATTTGATAAAAGTTTTCGAAGTTTTGTTTAGCAGATTTAGTTTGCCAGATCACTTAGTTGGTGATAACGGAAAACAGTATCGCAGTGATGAATTTCAGCAATTTCTGTAAATGAATGGAGTTGAACACTCTTTTATGCCTCCATATTGTCCAGCTACCAATGGACAAGCTGAGAATTTTGTGAAAACATTAAAGAGTAAAGTCATTGAAATAATGAAAGATGGTTTTTCATGAGATGATTTAGTCAATTTATCTTTATTTGATTATAGAAGTACAGCGCATTGCACAACAGGAAATTCACCTGCTTGGTTAATGTATAAAAGAGAAATCAAGACTCGATTTGATTCACTGAGACCCAATGTTATTTGTGAAGTAGAAAGTGAGCAATATGATCAAAAAATGAATGTTGATGGTGGAAGAAGGTGTGATTTCGGTATAGGAGAAACGGTTTTCGTGAAAGATGATAGAATGGGATCAAAGATCAGATCAGGAGCAGTCATTGTCTCGAATAATTCTCCTTCAACTTATGATGTAGAGTTGACAGATGGCTTCATCTCGAGAAAGCATTCAAATCAGATAATTCCTACAAAACTTGATGAAAATTCTCGAAAGGGGGGAAAGATAAGTAGAGAGCCTGATCAAGGCTTTGGAAATGAACCCGTACTGAGAAGATTACTTAGAATTGAGAAAAAATGAGATTATTGATGAGAATTATTATTTTTACACTTGATCTATTTGAATTATGTATTTTGATCTTTAATGACTCCTCACTTTCAGTTTCTTTTGCCAAGTTGAACAAAATTCAGCACACTGACAAATTTATATTTTCTGGTTCAAACAAGGGGGGTTGTGGTACATCGAAAACAAGCATAGCAAAATGCAGCGTGAGTGAGTCTAGTAAGTGGCGCCGCCGTGCGGCATACAGTATGTATGTATGTGCGTGCGTGAGCTCTTGCGACGATCGCGAGCTATGCTCCAGTTCGGGGACAGATCTCGTTGTATATAGATCACTGTATAAAACTAGCCTACGATATACTTTCGTTATTTCGTTGTACTTGCTGTTTACTAATTATCCAGTAACCCATTGTGCCCAGTAAATGAGTTACTTTCGGTGTTGATTGAAGTACTACAGTGATTTTGATATCTCAAACCGCTCGAATCCATTCCAATGTTAACGATGAGCATTAAAAATTCATTTCCATCGACCTCAATCGATATGAATGCTGGATATCAATATAGCAGATTGATAATCCTATCCACCTCAATCGATTGCAATACTCACACTTGAGGTTCGGAATTCTAATATCTGAATCCATTCCAATCGATCCCAATACTGACTACGAGCATTGCCGGGTCTATTCCTATCGACATCAATCAATTTGAATGCTGAATATCAGTATTGGAGATTTGAAATTTCGTCCACCTCAATTGATCTCAAAATTGACCTCTGAGATTGGGAATCCCAATATCTCAATCCATATTAATCAGTTCCATCGCTGACGGCGAGCATTGCCGAGTTTATTCCTATGAGCCTTAATCGTTTGGATGCTGAATATCAGTATTGGAGGTTCGAAATCGTATATCTGCCTCCATTAATCCACATACTGACTCTCGCGATTCGGAATTCGAATATTTCAATGCGCTCTGATCGATCCCAATGCCGACTACAAGGATTGCCGATTTGGATTCGGTCGACCTGAAAAGATTAGCATGCTGATTTCCGGAATCATCTGAACTCGATCCAGCAGTATTCGTTACGGTTGATCAATGATGCAGAGGAGTAGTCGGAACAAAATCGAAAACGACGGAGACACTCAATTCAATCCTTTTCGTCAGGATTCTCACAGATACAATAACTCAGCTGAATGCTACTCTAACGCGTCAGACCGGAATTGGATGGAATTGGAATACGTGATATTTGAAGGAGTTCAATACTGATCGTAAGTATTGAGACAGATGAAACAACTACACACCTTCAACTTCGACTGATTCAGCGGTATTCGTCTCGATTGGTCAATGCTGTGAGAGTGATTGGGTCATCTTCGATTTAGATTGAGACATTTGATTTAATCCTGTCAGGCAGGATCCACAGCGATACCAAAACTTATCCTGAGCATACAAATTCTGTTCAGCCGTATTGCGTTCGATCAAAATATATGTAAACTGAGGGAGTTGGATACTCTCCGTAAGTATTGGGAATGAAAGAAATACTATGCTTCGAAAATCTGGGTTCGATTCAGCAGTATCTATCTCGATTGGTCGGTGACACGATGGTTGATTGAGTCATTAATTGATTGAGACAGTGAATTCAATCCTTCCACGCCGGATTCCGATCGATGGCGGAACTCATCCGTAAGCCACACCAATCCTGCTCAGTAGTATTTAGTTTTCATATATTTCCAGCGGATGTAATAACATCCGCTGGAAATATATGTAAACTAGGGGAGTTCAAGACTGATGGAAAGTATTCAGAAAGATCAAACAACCATGCTCCATCGATCTCGATTCGATTCAGCAGTGTCTATCTCAATTCGTCAATGACGCAATGGAGGATCGGGTCATTATCAATATCGATTGGAATTGTTAATTCAATCCCGCCACTCAGGATTGAGACCGATAGGTAAACTCATCCTCAGGACTCATCAATATTGCTCAGCAGTATTAGATTTGATTGAGATATGAGTAGACTACATCAATTCAATACTGTTTGTGAGTATTGGGAATCGTGGAACAACTATGCTCCCCTAATCTGGATTCGATTTAGTAGTATCCACCTCGATCGGTCAATGACGCAATGTGTGCTTGGGCCATCATTGGAATTGATAGAGAAAGTAACTACGATCCTGCCAGGCAGCATTCGGACCGATTGCGAAACTTATTCTCAGGACAGACCATCACTGCTCAGTAGTATTGGATTTGATTGGAACAAGTGAAGACTGAAGAGGTCCAATACTGATTGCAACTATCACGAAGGCTAGGACAACTATGCTCCTACTATCCAAATTCAATCCAACAATATTTGTCTCAATAAGTCAATGGAGCTATGAGTAATTGAGGCATCATTGGAATGGATTTAGACAGTGACTTTAATCCTGCCAGGCAGGATTCAGACGGATAGTGTGAGTATCAGATCTAATTGGATAGAATTGAATTTGAACGACAAACGTATATGCACCAATTGTGCATATAATATTATACTTATCACCAATGAGACACTGGTCCGGTGATACCCTCGGCAATTTACTTACGCTCTGCCGTCTAGCCGCATTCAGCTTCTATCTCCAAGAAATTGATGTAACCGAGGATTATTGTACCATGCACAGATCATAGCAGTGCAAACTACTGCTATCCACCACACTCTTGATTATTGGAAGCGAAAAATACTGAATATGAGTCATTCTTTTTAATATCGCCAGGTTTTGTGTCGGGGGGTCAGGGATTTTTCTTTAACCTTAGGTACATGTTGTATATGATGAAAGAAGATGGAAAGCACAGTTCTTAGGTCCCGAAAGTTATCCGCGCGAGTTTGGCGCCCTATTTTCGTTTTCAAAATTCGTGAGAAATTCGATTTTTCAACTTTTTGATTGATTTCTCACCAGTATGGAACCCAATAGAAAAATGATCCAAGACACATATTTCGACGTGAAATGAGCTGAATTTTACGAAAAGAATACTCTCAGATCCGTCAAAGATGAACATAACCTCAATAATGTGATTTTTTTCAGGGAAACCCAATTTCCAAGCTTTAGGCCCTATTTTATCTCAAATTTGACATTTTCATCGGATTTCTCGTCAAATTTTACGTCGAAAACCGTTTTTCAAAAATTGGGCTGAGGATGGGTTTGGCCACCATAATAATAACTTTAGTAGCAGGACCGTAAAAATAGGGCTAAATTGTTCGTTTCGGGAGGGACACTTATTACACTGGACAACAAAATATTGGGTCAGAAGTAACGCATTGATCGAACAATGACTTTTTCGTATATTTTTCGACGTAGAAACCGAATCCGAAACCAGTTTTGCACCTAGACATCAGGAATTTTTTTAAACCGCAAAATACTGAGCTTCTAAAAAACTGCATTTTTAGCGTTTTTTGATGATTTTGTGGATACATGATTTTGATGGTGCAACCTTGCAGCGGGCTTTGAGCGTCCCCGGACTATGATTTCTCACGTATTTTGACCTGCTAAACACGATGAAAGTTGTTTAAGAGGGCTAGCATGCGTTCGAAACAAATGACAAGCTGATTTTTCGTGTTGCTATCAGGAGAGTTTGGACGATTTCGTGATAAATCTCAAAGTGATCACGGAATAGATCAGAAACACCCTCTGCAATACCACGAGAGCGCATTCTCTTTCTATTTGCACACACACTGAGGGAATGATGTTTGCAGTCACCTAAAAGTAGATTGGTTGAATATACATGTATAATCCCGAAAAGAAACTTTTGATCTAATTCCTGAGGTAAGCTCAAGCTTTCTCGTAATGAGTCAAATTTGCAGTTCCCTAGTCTCATGTACTTGTGAGTGCATATAGATAGTCGTTTGCAACCAGCCCAAGATGGCACATCTGACGCTGGATGTTCTTATTCACTCGCCTCCGGAATAGAATCATTGGAGTGCCCACATCAGCTTAGGGTGAAAAACGATGTAACTAGGTTGATTACATATTCATGGTATGTCAAGTTACGGAACGTACGTAACCTAAACCAAGTTTAGGTCTCTAGGACTTCTGATACCGTATCCTAGCAACAAAATGACATTGTTCTAGTAGTTTGAGTGGCTTCTAAGTACAAAAACTCGAGCATTGATCCAATACGAGGAGGCTTAAACTAACCCGAGGAATAGATCTCGGAATAGATCAAAAGTTTCTTTTCGGGATTACACATGTATATTCGACTAATCTACTTTTAGGCGACTGCAAACATCATTCCTCTGGTGTGTGTGCAAATAGAAAAAGAATGCGCTCTCTTGGTATTGCAGAGGGTGTTTCTGATCAATTCCGTGATCACTTTGAGATTTATCACGAAATCGTCCAAACTCTCCTGATAGCAACTCGAAAAATCAGCTTGTCATTTGTTTCGAACGCATGCTAGCCCCCTCAAACAACTTTCATCGTGTTTAGCAGGTCAAAATACGTAAGAATTCATAGTCCGGGTACGCTCAAAGCCCGCTGCAAGGTTGCACCATCAAAATCATGTATCTACAAAATCATCAAAGAACGCTAAAGATGCAGTTTTTTAGAAGCTCAGTATTTCGCGGTTTAAAAAATTCCTGATGTCTAGGTGCAAAACTGGTTTCGGATCCGGTTTCTACGTCGAAAAATATACGAAAAAGTCATTGTTTGATCGATGCGCTACTTCTGACCCAATATTTTGTTGTTCAGTGTAATAAGTGTCCCTCCCGAAACGAACAATTTAGCCCTATTTTTACGGTCCTGCTACTAAAGTTATTATTATGGTGGCCAAACCCATCCTCAGCCCAATTTTTGAAAAACGGTTTTCGACGTAAAATTTGACGAGAAATCCGATGAAAATGTCAAATTTGAGATAAAATAGGGCCTAAGGCTTGAAAATTGGGTTTTCCTGAAAAAAATCACTTTTTTGAGGTTATGTTCATCTTTGACGGATCTGAGAGTATTCTTTTCGTAAAATTCAGCTCATTTGACGTCGAAATATGTGTCTTGGATGATTTTTTCATTGGGTTCCATACTGGTGAGAAATCAATCAAAAAGTTGAAGAATCGAATTTCTCACGAATTTCGTGAACGAAAATAGGGCGCCAAACTCGCGCGGATGACTTTCGGGACCTAAGAACTGTGCTTTCCATCTTCTTTCATCATATACAACATGTACCTAAGGTTAAAGAAAAATCCATGACCCCCCGACACAAAACCTGGCGATATTAAAAAGAATGACTCATATATAAGCTGTATATGAACTATGTGCAATATACGCAGAAATATCGTCTGAAACAAGCTCTAATAGATTGTATGCGTGTTTTTGCTATCACAGCCACAAATCTTGATGGATTTTGATGAGGTAAAGCTTAATTCATCAGTAATTGTCTATTCTAGGTGACCGAATGAGTATTCCGTCGGAAAAACTTGACTTGACGAAGCACTGAATGAATTACACGCAAAAAATATATATTTCTATATCTCAAGAATGCAATGGATCGACGCTCCTACCTGTCGATCCGTGTGTAGTAGGTTTTTCTTATAAGTGAATTCTGTTAGAAAAATAGTATATGTAAGTGTTCGGACACTCACAAACTCGAAAATAAATTCTCAAATAACTGATCTTGGAAATTGAAAAAATGAAGATTTTTATGGTTGAAATACCGATATATTCAGACATTCATGGGGATATAGGGTTCATAGTGGAAATGACAATTGTCTAAGAATATAGGTGAAATAGCATAGCCGTATATTGTCGAAATTTGAATTAGGATACTTAAGAGAATTGTATATTTGAATTTAAAAGCTTCTAAACATCTCCAATCCCACCGTGTGAAACGGCGTACATAAATTCTGCTCAGAAGGAGGTAATTTTCTTGATTTTGATATTCTTCTCAGCCTGCTGGATTCACTTCACGTGAATATGCCTCTGGACCTTGTAAATTGATTCAGATTATTCTGTGAACATTCCAAAACAAAAGAGCTTATCTATGGGCTGTCTTTACATAGGTACAAGCCCTTGCTGCTGAACTGAACTTTCACTGATTTCAAGTGATTCTAAAAATTACTCTTCTGATTTCAATTGATTTCAGCATGACACCAACTCACTGATTTCATGCCCTAACACGGTGCGAATACCAAGTCGCTTGGTAGCGTTGCCGGTTGCCTGCGCAGTGTTCTTTCTCCGAAGAACTGGCTCAAAATTCCGTTAAATTTACTTGAAAAATTAAAGAAGAATAAATCGATCGATCGTCGATTTTATACGGAATTTCAAGTCTGGCTCGTACAACTGTTGGTAGGTGGACTGGTATTTTCCCACCCTCGCGACGCGGATGATGATGATTATTCCTGGATATCGCAGCCAAGCGTTGGGACCCGTATATCCAGAATCACCCACTTAATTTATTCACCTCGGAGATCCAGAGATGAAGTTCGTACATAATATTCAAAATTTTCACTTTCACTTGATCACTCTACTTACGTCGCAAAAATTGCTCTAATGAAATTCAGATTGGTCAAGTGGTGGTGCTCGTGACTGCGAGGACCTGGTGCGACGTTGGTGATGGACGGCTGGAAAACGGCCTGGTCGATTGGGCCTAGAGTCCAGTGGATGGCTTCTGCGGCAGTGTGTGTCAAGCCTGGCGGGAGAGCCCTGGAGATCTGGTTGCTTCCTTTTGGACTTCAGAAGAAGAAGTGCTTGTGGCACCGGGTCCTCGCTGCTGCAAAACCTCAGCCATTTGACGAGCATCTCCACTTGACCCATATATAAGGCGGCTCGAACTTTACCGGCCTGTACATTACACGACACACATGTATCCGATATGTATTGAACTATTGGTGACTTGAAAAACTACAGAAGTGTGTGCTTGCGTGCAAGTATATGATTATCTGTGAAAATGACTCTAATGGGGGAAATACCCTACTCTACAGTTTTTGCTATATATATGTTACGTACCAAATCCGAAATCGTACAGTTCGCGAACGGTACAGCCGATTCTGTACCATTCGCGAATGGTACACCACCATTTGTACCGAGCCCGATATTCCGGGTTTGGTACAGTAGAGTCTTGTACCATTCGCGAAGTGTACAGCCACCTTGTACCGAGCTCGATTCCGAATTGTGCCATATGGCTCGGAACGTGTTGACAAATGAGAATTGTCTTTGAATGATGATTAGCGTTTGAAATGATATGTATTGACGAGGTCAATCAAGTACAGGTAACGATCGAGCTTGCACAATGTATCCCGATAATACTATTCGTGATGAGTTCAACTCAAAATTAGATGTTCTTGGAACATCCTATAGTTGGAAGTTCATAAAAAGTAAAACAGAATATTCTTACACACGTGACACACAGTTCCATAAACATTAGAATCACTGCATGGGGTATGTTCGCGTATCTTGTTTTGATAACATAATACATCTTGTGGACACCGCCATGCTCAGTTTCATCATGAAACTATCTATGATTTTTCTACGTAATATCTCTCTTCCTCGTCTCACTGTAAGGAGAAATCCTCAAAATCAGTCTCATTGTCTGAATATTAACATTACATGGTAAAGGGGTTCGTTGTGATTTAGTACGATTTTTTACCGACTTAGAGAATTTCTTCTTGAAGTGCAATTTTCATTGGAAAGGTCAGACGAGGAATATCGCCAACAGTCAATATATATGTCAAACTGTTTCAATCTTCTGTATTCCAGAGAGGTCTTGAATGATTTCTTCTCAATTTCACTAATTAGCTTCACAAGGTCTCGTCATTTTGTCTCACTTTTGATGAACTTACAATTATCGGATGTTCGAAGAGCATCTAATTTTGAGTTGAACTCATCACGAATAGTATTATCGGGATCCAATGTGCAAGCACGATCGTTACCTGTACTTCAATGAACTCGAGCTGAACTCGTAAATACATATCATTTTGCTAATCATCATTTATAGACAATTCTCATTTGTAAACACGATCCGAGCCATATGGCGCGATTCGGAATCGAGCTCGGTACAAGGTGGCTGTACAGTTCGCGAATGGTACAAGACTCTGCTGTACCAAACCCGGAATATCGGGCTCGGTACAAATGGTGGTGTACCATTCGCGAATGGTACAGAATCGGCTGTACCGTTCGCGAAGTGTACGATTTCGGGTTTGGTACGTAACATATACATAGATCTATATGTATGTTACAACGGAAAACCATACGTGCGGTGAGCAATCAAATATCAAAATTCAATAAAAAAGCAGCAGTTCAAGCTAAGGGTTAGTCCACACAATAATGATACGTGAGGTTATAATTTTCATGGAATGTTGGATAGTGATTGATTCTACTTACATGGTGAATCTGCATGAAAGCTCTGAAGAGCAACTGTTATATATCTATATAACTAACGTCCAAAATTTACAACGGGATTCTATACCTTACAACAGCGGAAGTTTTCGATAGGATACAGCAATCCTGCTTGGCCGTATTGAGTTCGATTGGAATACATATATAAAAACTAGAGGAGTCGGATCATGGTTTGTGAGTATCGAGAATGATAGAACAGCTATGCTCCCAAAATCTGAATCCAATTCGGCAGTATCCCGCTTAATTGGTCAATGACGCGATATGTAATTCGATCATCATTGAAATCGATGGAGACAGTAACTTCGATCCCGGCAGGCAGCATTCAGACAAATCGCGAAACTTATCCTAAGGACAGACCAATTCTGCTCAGCAAGATTAAATTTGGTTGGAATATGTAAAAAAGGAAGGGGTTTGATTTTGATTGTCAGTATTACGAAGGATAGAACAACCATGATCCTACATCCCGAATTCGACCCAACAGTATTCGTCTCGATTGGTCAATAAAACTACGAGTGATTGAGTCATCATTGGGATCGATTGAGACAGTGGATTCAATCCTGCCATTCATAATTCAGACCTATATCAAAATATATTCTTGTGATACACCGATTCTGCTCAGCAGTATTGAGTTTGATTGAATTTTGTGGAAACTAGGGGAATTGGATCATGATTAAGGGTATCGAGGAGGATAGAACAACCATTCTCCCATAATTCTTATCCAATCCCGCAGCATTGGCCTCCATTGGTCAATGGCTTAATGAGTAGTCGAGTCATCATTGGAATCGATTGAGACAGATGATACAATCCCGCCAGTCAGGAATCAGACCAATGGCGGAACTCATCCTTAGAACACCCCCACGGTGCCCTTGAACCAATTTTGAATGAGTCGGAACACCACTTCACCAAATCTTTTATTAAATGATTATTCAGGGATCGAATAACATCTTCCAATTGTTTTTCAAATCACCTTCGTTAGGATTTTCGAATGAATCAATTCCTATGATTTTTTTTCAAAAATACGTTGGACTTTGACGCGCTTCGGTGATGATGAACGCTTAGTTATATCGTTGAAATTCCACCAAAATCTCGTCAGAAAGTGCAGGTGGTTCATGATACTCTGTGCCAAACGATGAGCAATGTAATGCGTAGAGGGAAAGATAGCCTCCGTGAGTTTTTGCTAATGCTTGGATAATGATTCAGAAGAAGAATATAGAGAGGTTCACATACCCATATTGGGAAATTTCCCATCTGCTCACGGCTCTCTCTTCTTTTTACTTACATTGGTCTCGATAATATGTACACAGGGTCTTAGACTCCCGGCAAGGTCCTTATCGCGCAACAAAAGCTCTCACTCGGGTTCTGGGGTGCTTGCAGGTAAATCGTGTCTGCTCTACATCTCGCATTTGAGTGGAGGGGTAGTCCTATCGTAAATCCAAGATGTGCTCGCTCTCGTGAATAGAATTGACTCGAATTCTGAGCATTGTGCATGAAGAAGGAGGTGTGAGTGCAGAAACTGAAGAGAGGCTGGAGAACTGCTCCAAAGATGTTCAGCAATTGACTTGCAAGATGATAGATTGCTCCTATCTGACTCACCTATGTCTGACATATGATGAATATAATGGGGTTCTATCATCTTGCACCTCAATCGCTGAGAATTTTTCGAGCAGTTTTCCATGTCCCTCTTCAGTTTCTGCACTCACACTTCCTTTTCCATGCACAACACCCAAAATTTTAGTCGATTCTATTCACGAGAGCAAACACATCTTCGAACTACGATAGGACTACCCCCTCCACTCAAATGCGAGATGTGAAGCCAGTATGATATCCCTGCAAGCTCCCCAGAACACGACACGGTGTCCTTGAAACAACTTTAAATGAGCCAGAAGACCACCTCGCCAAATCTCTCCTCAAATGATCATTCAGGGCTCAAATAACATCTTCCAATTGTTTTTGGAATCGTCTACGTTAGGATTTTCGGATAAATCCATTCTTATGAAGGAAACGTCGAAAAACGATTGACGTACTTTGGTGATAATGAACGCTTAGTTATATGGTTGAAATTTCACCAAAATCTTGTCAGAAAGTGCAGGTGGTTCATGATACTCTATCCCAAACGAATCGTCATGTAATGCGTAGAGGGAAGGATAGGCTTCGTGAGTTTTGGCTGATGTTTGGGTGAAGATTCAGATGGAGAATATGAAGAGCTCCACATATCTTCATGGGGGAATCACCCGTCTTTTCAATGATCTCTCTTCTTCCTACTCACATAGGTCTCGATAATATGTACACAATGCCTTGGACTCTCGGCAAGGTCCTAATCGCGCAATAAAAAGCTCTCACTCGGCCCGGTGTCCTTGAACCAACTTCAAATGGGTCGGAAGACCACCTCGCCAAATCTTCTTTCGAATGATTGTTTGGGAGTCCAATAACACCATCCAAGTGTTTTTTAAATCGCCTGAGTGAGGATTTCGAAATGAATCGATTTTTTTGTTATTTTTTTTCTGAAAAACATCAAAAAACCTATCTATTGCGGTTTGATAGCGATGAACGCTGAATCATGTGCTTGAGATCTCACCAATATCTTGTCAGGAAGTGCAGATAGTTCTAGATAATCCATCCGAGGCGATTCGCAACGTAATGTTTAGAGGAAGAGATGCGATACTTGAGTAGCGGACATTGACGAATATAGAGTTCGCGTATTCCTATTGTGGAGAATTCCTCGTATGCTTCTGTCACTGTCTCTCTTCTTGACTCTTCCTCTCTCTCTCTCTCTCCCTCTCTTCCTCTCTCTCTCTCTCCCTCTCTCTGTTGAAGCCTAATTCAAACGTGTTCCGACCTCAAGTGTTTTGCCTCAGTGAGCTGCCTGATCGTCGCTAGCAGACGCCTGAGAGAACTGACAGCTGTTCCATTCTTGTATCAAACCATGGCTCCAAATTTATTCACAGTGAGTTCCTCTGAACAAGATCAAGTGACTTCGTATATAACATGCAAATCTGAGTCTAACTCAGAGATTGCTGGTCAACTAATTGAAATGTCACCTTATTTCAAAATTTTCCTTGCTCATTTTGACGCTACTCAAGAAAGACTCTTTTCCAAATTGAACGAACTTGAGAATAGAATAGAAAAGCGTATTACTGCAATTGAAAAAGATGTTTCTCAAATCCGTGATCAGCTTTCTCAGGTCTTTAATCAGTCAACATTAGTTGACTCTGCTGAAGTAATTCTGACGAACATTCCTCGTGACCTAAGTCTCTCGAAAAATGAGATTGTAAGTAAAGTTTTTGAGGCCATAGAAGTACCCGATTTGCAGAACTTCGTAGTGAATGTTAGAGAGTGGAAAGGTCCTCGTTTTCGCAATATGTATTCATCAGTTCCAACAAAATCAAGTTCTTCGAAAACGAGAGGTTTAGATTCTCAATCAATTGTAATACAATTTTCATCAAACATAGTTCGAGATAAATTCATTGTAAATTCATCTAAATTGAAGAAGAAATCTATTAGAGATATCTTTGGGCATGATGACGACTCTGAAATTTACTGCAGCCCGCTATGGCCAAAAGATGTTCACAATTTGATCAAAAAGGCTCATCTTGTGAGTGTTAGACTGAAAATACCGAAACCAGTGGTGAAAAATCTCACTGTTTGCATGAAAGTTTCAAAAACTGACCCGCTGGTGCCAATTTTTTCAGAGCCTGAACTTGAGAATTTTGAATTCCAGCATAATATGTACTGTTGAACAGTTCAGTACCTCCATAAGCTACGTTACTCTACTCGACAAGTTTCTGACATTGATTTTCTACTGCTCTCACGATTAGAAGATGGATTCTCTGGAAAGCTAGCTTTGCAATTTTCTTCCCGGCCAAATTATTTGAAAATTACATTTCAAGAACGTCAAAGTATCGCATGAATATGTTCATCGCATACCAACTGCACTGTCGTTCATTCATTCATCTCGAATTCCTGTAATTTGATAATTTTCTATCAATTTCAATCGAATATTGTAATTCTAGGATATTGTTGTAATTCATAAGCATCGATACGATTCATAAGTGTTTTTATCATCTTGAACTATTCATTTTCTACTAAAGCATTTTATATTTTTATGTAAAATGAATCTTGCTACCTGTACCACATAGGGTAATACCCCAAGGTACCATTAAATAAACTAATGTAATCTAATCTAATCTCTCTGGCGGTAAGTGTCTCCACACGCATTCAATATCCCTCCGTGCTAGAACATCTTTTTGACCATCAAAACGTCGTCCCGAGTGGCACTTTTTTGCAGATTGGACTTCCTCCTGCAGGTTCATACCACTGGAGCATCACTGCATGGCTCCTGCTAGAGCCTGGGAGGAATAATTCCAATTCTGCAACTCCAACAACAACATCGAGTTGGCAGTGCAAGGCGCCGAAAGTGAGCTTTCTGCGCGTGCTCGGAGGTCGTCTGCTACGCTGGCCTGCCTCGCTGTCTCGCTGTCTGCTGCATGATGAGCGACAACACCTCCTGTGTCTGCAACAACACCTTACGCGTGGGCAGCAGAGAATGCGGCATCTGCAAAAGACCAGCCCATGTCAAGTGCTCGAAATCTTCTCGAGGAGCAGTGACATGTAAAAGATGTCTGCAGGTGGGCGAAACTCCAGATGCACAACTAACATCGAGTGCGTCAAAGCAGACGACTACGACTTCTCGCCTCAGCATAGGCATGCAAACAGCCAGAGGGAGAAAGAAAGAGAATACGAAATGGCAAAGACGTGTGAGTAGTTAGCCCATCTCACACACGCGGCTCAGCTCGCGCGCTCCGTCAGGATTGTCTCCCCCCGCTCCGCAGCATACCACCGCCGCGGGACCGGGCCGCAGCGCGAAGCTCCCCACCACCAATGCCTCTCTTTCCACTGGGAGCACGCAGCTCGCGCTAGAGGGGGATATGCTATCGCCTGCCGATCTGTCTCCGTCGAGTGGCTCCACCCTGCAGCAGTCTAACACAGTAGAGCCCGTGAATATTCAAAAGCAGCGAACGGACGCGCGGCTCTCTGCTACCACCCAGTCGCTGCTCGCCACACCACCTGTAAACCACGCTGTGAGGTCGATGGAGAGTAATAGCCTCAACATCTCGGGACAACCTGCAGTACCATCAGCATCGACAACGACGAATTCTCCTGAACCTGAATGGGTTATTCATAGCGCAGTCTACACTGGATCTCTTTTATCAACAATATGACTTGCTCCGGGATCAGCTCGTCAAAATAAAATCTCTCGTGAGTCGACAAAACGTTGCCATTTCCTCTCCATCTCTCACGCCAGCAGTGAAACAGATGGATGATCGCCTGTTCGAACGTATATCTTCTCTCGAGAGACTTATCGAGAGGCAAAACTCCCATCTGGAGGAGCTTCGCTTGGATCACCAGCTTCTCCTGGAGCAGAATACTACCATGAAAGGCCAGCTTTCCACTCTGACTGAGCTATTCGAAGGTCACCAGTGTAGTCTGCGAGATAGAGAATGTAGAATTAGCGAGAATAGTAATGTCGAATCGTCACATCAATCCTCGTTTCCTCTTATTCCACCTAGGATGGACAAGTCCCCCCACTCACACGCTGGGAAGCAGACATAGCTGGTGTCCATGTCCTGCAACCAGGGCATGCGTCTGGGGAGAGGCCTCCGACTGGAAATCGCGGTTCGGTCCCATCTTCACGAGCCTCAGCTGCCATCTCGCGCACTTTACCATCATGCGTAGTCCAACTCTCCAGTAGTCGACTAGTCGGAAAAACGATTCGGGCTGAACGTTCAATCACCAACAATTATTTCACGGCTAATAATATCCAGCCAGAGTTACTTGACCCAGATTCGAAAGCGCAAGTTCCAGACCGTAAAATCTTCATGAATGAGATGCTTCCCCGATAAATACAAAGAATTTATACGTTTGAGGTCGATTGCACGTGGTTTGGGTCTAAAATACTTCAGGCACAGTGGCGGACGTTTCTGGTTCAGACGGAAGAATGGTGAGCGAGCGCATACATTCGAATCTCTCGCTGATCTGCAGGTCATTCAAACGGCCTGTCGAAGTGCTCCAGAACGTGCCAATGCGTCTTCTCATAACACCCAGAGCTGCACTAGCGTTCCGGAGCAAAGTAGAGTTTTGGCAGCAGAATCAGTGAAGACGCCCTCACTAGATACGGCTGCCGGAGAGCGACGAGGGATGGGCAGTTCCTTGGAAGCAGGATTTATCAACCTTAACTCCCTGACAGATAAGATTGAGCATCTACGCTTGCTCGTTGCTAACGATCCTTCCTATCATCTATTCGGGGTGGCTGAGTCGAAATTAGATGAGTTTGTGGACCGAGTGCCTGCCCAGTTTCGGCAGGCACTCGGTCATTGACGTCACCATCAACGTCTTTACTCCCACTCCGCCAAAAAATTCCTTCGCCCACAGGGATTTTCGTCACATTACTCCGGATATATTGAATGACCGATTGCTTCGCTGTGACTGGACGGCTCTTGAAAATGCCGAAACCAGTTTGGAAGATGCAATTCACTGCTTGAATAAAAATTTACAGACCGTTATAGATGAATTAGCACCTGAAAAAACCATTAATCCGCGTAAAAATGACGCTCCTTGGATTGATCCTGAGCTGAGGGTACTCATGAATAAGCGAGACGCGACGCGCAGGCGCTGGGAATGGACTCAACGTAACCAGCGCAAGTGTCCTGAGCTTCAAAATGAATACTTCCGGCTCAGCGAAGAGGTCGATTCGCGCACGGAACAAGAACATAACTCCTTCATTCAAACCCATTTGTCAGATGCTCTTGATCAGAAGGAACTTGAACATTTGGAATTGCTCTTGAACATTTGGGAGCAGATGCGCAATCTCGGCCTCTTGCCTAAGAGCAAAGAGGAGGAACTTCATGGCTTCACACCGGATGAGTTGAACGCACACTTTGCGGGAGTTTTCGTTCCGCCCCACAAGAATATTAATAAAGCAATGAACGATATTGACTCGGCACCGGAGGAGAGGTTCAAATTCAAGCCCACAAATTTTAGTGATGTAGTCCTTGCTATCAAACATTTCTCCTCACAGGCCCGTGGAGCGGATGGGATACCCCAAAGCGTGATAGCGAAAGCTCTTCCGGCTATTGGTGATTTTATTGTACATATTCTCAACCCCTCTTTCGCTCATGGCATTTTTCCTGAGGCTTGGAAGCAAGCGCAGCTGATCGCACTAAAGAAGACTGCTGCTCCATCAACGGTCTCGGACTTCCGTCCCAGAGCGTTGTTGTGCTTCCTCTCCAAGGTTTTGGAAAAAATCGCACACGACCAAATCACGGAGTATTTGAAAATCGAGAAGATACTTGATCGCTTCCAGACTGGTTTTAGGCAACACCATAGCACCCAGACAGCTTTGTTAAATTGACCGATGACATCAGAGTAGGTATAGACAAGAAGAAGATCACTCTGCTCCTACTATTCGATTTTCGCAAAGCTTTCGACACAATCTTACCATCAAAGCTGTTGAGGAAGCTACGACATCTTGGCTTCTCACGATCGGTGCTCCTGTGGATAAAATCATATTTACAGGGTCGCACCCAACTAATCACTTCTAAAGTAGGCAAATCTGATTGGCTCGAAACCAATCTGAGTGTTCACCGGGGGTCCGTCCTTGGGCCTCTCCTCTTCAGCTTGTATGTGAATGACCTGGCTGGCTTGCTAGACGAAAAGTCGGTACATCATCTATTCTATGCGGATGATCTCCAAATTCATCTCCGAATCGAGAAAAATAAGATCAAGGAAGGTATTGCTCGGCTGGGCGAAATAGGGTGACTAGTTGCCGAGTGGGCTGGAAATTCCGGCCTGTGTCTCAACGCTGGCAAGACCAAGGCAATCTACTTCAGTCCGGAGAGAAATATCTAAGATCTGAAGAGGATGGACTTGCCAGGGGTTGAGATACAGGAGGGAAAGTTCATCCCGTTTGGTGATACGGTCGTGAGTCTTGGTGTTACACTTGACACTGAATTGACGTGAGAACCGCACATTGACCAAGTAACTAAGAAAGTCAATAGAGCCCTATACGGTCTGCGGTTTTTTAGGGCATGTATCACCAGACCTCTCTGAATTCACCTCGTCGAGTGATTGGTTCAACCGCACCTAGATTATTGCACGGTCGTGTACCTCGACGCCACGGACGAACAGCGGCAACGGATACAGAGACTAAGCAATTCATGTGTGAGATATATTTTTGATCTTAGGAGAGACGAGCACATCACCTCGTTTAGGGAGCGTTTGGGTTAGTTACGTACTGATTCGCGGAGAATGTACTTCGCAGCTCTCTTGATGCATAAGATCATGCACTTAGGAGAACCTGGCTACCTAGCTGCGAATTTTATCAGGTACCAATCCGGACGCCCACCACGGGGTGATCTAGAAGAGCGGGTACTCAAAGTTCCCAACATGAGACTTGAATATGGAAGAAGATCTTTCCAGGTCCATTGTGCTCATTTGTGGAACTTCCTCCCTCCGGGCTTCCGGCAAATTCAAAAAATTTCACTTTTTAAAGATGCTCTAGAAGAATTTCTCTTGTCGCAACCCTCCGAGAGGATTGATGTGGACCAGAAACAGTACTTTAGTCTTTGATAGGCTTGGGCTCTTTTCAATTAGTCTTTTTATAGTTTCAGTTGAGTTATGCGTGGCTTCCCTGTCACATGATCCTTAAATCTGTGATAGTTTCCGGGCCCATGTCTTTTTATATGTACAGATGTACCTTGATTAATTTCGTGATTCATTCCACTCGTTTGCATTTCTCGATGCCTTTTAATGACTAGTCACTTCCTGTGATGAATGAAATTTCCTTGACCAAAATGACAAATTACATAATATTTATATGTTGATCATGACCGCTATATGTTGATCTCTCTCTCTCTCTCTCTCTCTCTCTCTCTCTCTCTCTCTCTCTCTCTCTCTCTCTCTCTCTCGCAAAAATTTCGATTTTTAAGGATGCTTTGAAAGAATTCCTTCGTTCACAGCCTCCCCAGATAATTGATGTGGACAAGAAGCATTACTTCAATCTTTGAAGCTCATTGGGCCCTCCTCTTTTTATATGGACTGTGATTATACTCACAACCTGTTACATGACTGATTAGAAGATAACTGCGATATTTTGTTGAGCCTTTGTCCTATCCATTAAATGTTTTTTTAAGCAGTCTTTGTTGCTGCAATCTTGACTAGTCACAACTTGTGATAACCTACCTGTCCTTGACCAAAAGATTTATTTATATTGATTGATAATTTTTATTTATACGACATATGTATCCCACATGTGATATTTGATTTCTGCCTCCGAGCGAATAAAGGACGTCTATCTATCTATCTCTCTCTCTCTCTCTCTCTCTCTCTCTCTCTCTCTCTCTCTCTCTCTCTCTCTCTTTTTTTTTTTTTTTTTTTTTTTAGGTGGTTGTAGGGTGAATACGCTGCGACGTAGCCACAGAGAGGTTCCGGACGGACAATAACGCCTGGCCGATACTTCTCAAGGCTTCCGGGCTGGATTCCGCATCGATGCGGCCATCCGTACCAGATGAACCCTCTCTCCCTTCCCCTTTGGCGCTGGCCATCGGACAAGGGAGAGATCCACCAACTTACCAATCCGGACCCGGCACCGCGTGAGCATTACTTCAGGACTGGTGGCGTCTCGCGCTCAGGATCGAGCGTCCCTCTTCTCACGACTCGCAGGTGTTGTTTCTCCTCCTTCGATCTCTCTCTCTCTCCCTCTCTCTCTCTCTCTCTCTCTCTCTTTTTTTTTTTTTTTAAGGTGGTTAGAGGGCAAAATCTGCCTCAGGATCCCTCGGATCCGTCCCCAGACACCGGACTGGTTCAGCTTACGCGGACTACGCATAGCCCACGCAGGCCATACCAGGCGGGACACGGGTTTGGGTGGGGCCCACCGAGAGGTGGGCCCGGCCGTGTAATATCCCTCTCCCCTCGATGTCCGATACCTAGGGCATCGGGCAATCAAGAAGGAGATCCACCTGCATCTACCATCTCATCCCGGAACCGGGTGAGCATTACTTCAGGATGAGCGGCATGTCTCGCGCTCGATTGCGAGCGTTCCTCTTCTCCATCTTCTCTCTTCGGCCACTTGTCGGCATCTTCTATTTTCACTCTTCATTGTTCCCTCTCTTTCTTCTTTCTTCTCTCTTCTTTCTTCTTTCTTCCCTCTTCAGTGCATCAGATTCCTCCTGGAATCATTTGGGCCTCTTCTGTTTCAATCGGCAGAGTCACTGTAATTCGCCTGCTTCGAGGCGCCTTACTTCCCTCTCTTTCTCCTCTTTGTGGGTCATCACCAGCTTGATGTATCCGGTGAGTCTATCCCATGTCTCCTGGTTGCGGAGTAAGTACGGGACGAGATTCTCAGGTGTTAGTTGAGCACCCAGCCATTCATCCAGCTCGGCGCGCTCTCTCCGGGTGTCGCTGCACTTGAACAGGGCATGTTCGGCGTCATCCCATTCGTCCCCGCATGACTGACATGCTGGGGTCGTCCTCTTCTTGAACCTGGTTAGATAGGAACCGAAGCAACCATGATCGCTCAGTGCCTGCGTCGTCCAGTAGTCCATCTCTCCGTGGGTGCGTTCCGCTCACTTGGCTACGTCACGGATCAGCCGGTGCGTCCATCTGCCGTTCGCAAATGGCGAATCCCACTCAGTTTGCCAATGCTCAAGGGTGGTTTCCTTCTCGTTGTCGCGGATAATCTCCTTCATCGTCGGGGTGAGTACTCGTTCGGCTCCGATCACTTTCTGGCGGTCCCAGATCCTCACTCGCTCCGCGACGAGCAAGTGGATGGGCGGTGTACTCGCCAATACGTAAGCCGCATCTCCTGACACGGTGCGGTAGGCACGGATACTTCTCAGGGCCGCTCTCCGGTGGACAGGCCCCATCTTCTTCTCGATGATGGTCTTCTCTACTCTCTTTCCCCACACGGGTGCACCGTAGAGCATGATAGAGGTGCTGACGGTGTTGAGAAGTGCGCGCCTCTTTTCCTTGGGTCCTCCGATATTCGGCATCAGCCGTTGAAGCGCCGCACCAACCCTGCTCGCTTTCTGGGCGGCCTCCTGGATGTGCTTCTTGAACGACCACTTGTCGTCAAGCCATACGCCGAGGTATTTCAGCTCTGTCTTGCGTGGGATCTCTTGCCCGTTGATGTAAAAGTGGGGCAAGTCAAACTTCCTGCGTCTTGTGACCACGATTGCTTCGCACTTCTTGACAGCAAGCTCTAGGAGCCTGCTGATCATCCACTCGTAGACTCGGGCCAGCGCCTTGTTTGCGCGTCTACCCAAGAGTTCCTCGTTGTCGGACCAGACTATGAGCCCCGCGTCGTCCGCGAAAGCCACTATTATCACTCCTTCGGGCAGTTCAATAGACAGTAAACTGTCGTACTGGGTGTTCCAGTTGAACGGCCCGGAAACCGATCCCTGTCCAATTCCGGCGGACAGTTCCCGGATCTCTTGTCCCTCGTCGGTGTCGTACACGAGTGTCCTGTTCCGCAGATAGTCACTCGTGATGGCTAGTAGATAGGGCGGCACTTTACCTGCTTGGGATTGATGGACTCGCTCCCAGCTCGCGCAGTTGATTGCGTTCTTTATGTCCAACGCAATAATGGCACAGAATCCTCCTCTTCCTTGGTATGGGTTCCCTACCGACGCTTTCACCCGCTCTTGGACCTCCTCGATCGCGTGCACAGTGCTTCGTCCCTTCCGGAACCCAAAATGCATTGGTGATAGCCCGCCGCTCTCTTCGTAGGCTTTTTCCACCCTGTTGAGCACCATCCTCTCGTACATTTTCCCGATATTGTCGAGCATGCTGAGAGGGCGTTGACCTCCTTGACCTTTAGGTATCAGGACCAGCTTCTGGCGTTTCCACTTATCCGGGAAATTTCCCGCGCTCAGACAGATGTTGAAGAGGTCGAGGAGTAAATCTGGGTTGTATTTGAAGACCAGTTTCTGAGCCTCGTTTGGAATGCCGTCCAGGACAGGGGCCTTGCCGTTGGGCAGTCTCTTCGCCGCTATGAGTAGTTCTTGCATAGTGAAGAGCGGGACGGGGTCGTCGCTCTCTGGAGGGAATGTGACTCTGGGTTCTCCTGCTGGGAAGAGGTCTTCCACGATGCTGCGCAAGGTAGCTGCATCAGTCGGTGCTGGGTTGCCCCTCCGGGGTCGGACCTTGGACATGACCACGCGGTATGGCGTACCCCACGGGTCTCCATTAACCATGTCGCACAATTCACCCCAGCACTTCTCTTTGCTTCTCCGGATGGCTAGAACGAGAGCCTTCTTTGCTTCTCTGTACGCCCTATCATCTTCCCCCAGTGATGGTCGTTTTAGTTTCCTTGATCGCCACGCGGTTCTCCTTTTCTTATTGCTCGTTCTTCGTAGGGCTTTTATTTCGTCGGTGATCCAGTACTCTGGTTCCCTCCAAAAGCATGATGTTGTCTTGCGAGGCATCGATGAGTCACAAGCTCTTGTGATGGTGGACGTCACCATATCCACAGCCTCTTCCGCGGTGATGTTCATCGGGAGATCTTCGGCTGTTCCTATCGATTCCCGGAATTTCCCCTCATCCAGCTTGCGTACCTGCCACCCCGTCGGTCGCGGTCTGTGTGTCGTCTGTCTCTGTCTGTCAGTCCTAAGTCGAAACCGAATATGTCGATGGTCACTCAGTGTTTCCATGTCCAGAACCTCCCACGATGTCATACGTCCCATGAGCGACGGGCTCATGAACGTCAGGTCGAGGACCGAAGACGAACCTCCCTCCCTGGACCGAGTGTCGTGTCGGTAGTAGGTGATAACCCCCGTCTCGTTCGCGAGCACTAATCCCAATGCCTCCATGGCATCAGCGAGTATTACTCCCCGTCTATCACGCGGCCCCCCGCTCCAAGTCGGTTCCTTGGAGTTGAAGTCCCCCGCGATTATAACTGGGCCCCCCCCCCATTGCCTCACATCCTCTTCTAGGTCATGGAGCTCGTCTTCGAATTCGTGCATCTTGAGCGACGGCGAATAGTAGCAGCTGTAGACTGCTGTGCCCTCTATGGTCTTTCGAGCGAGACCGCGGCCACTAACAGCTGGTCCAGTCTCACGGATCACAGGATTCATGATCTGGATTACGGCTGTCCTCCAGTGATCGAATGTGGATCGAGAGAATTCGCGCTTCCGAGGCGGTTCGGAGATAATCAGAACATCGATCCCTCCTTCTTTGGCTACAGCGTGTAGGAGATCGTCTGCGTCCCCGCTCTTCCTGAGGTTGGCTTGGATGAAGCTAGCCATTTCTTCCCTTCCTGCGTCTATATGTGGTTCTTGCCCTCTGGTACGCAGTGCAGTTGCTGGCCCCAGATCTGTGGTCAGATTTGGACCCGATCGCCGCACAGCTTAGGCATTTTGGTTTTTCCTTGCAAATCGCAGCAAGGTGCCCTGGTTCGCCGCATTGGAAGCAGAGTTTTGGTTTCCGTTCCTCTGCCTTCTCTCTTTTGCACCCCGAGGCCTTGTGCCCGTACTCTAAGCAGTTATAGCACCGTGGGATGCCACCCTTTTCGCGGATCCTGACTCTGCCCCATCCAACCTTTGGCTCCTTCCAGTCGAGGAGATGGTGGGCCAGTCTCGTTGCGATCGAGACAACAGCGGTTTGGGTGCCGCGGTAGCCACTCCGGATGGACTTGACTACAACGGCACCCTTCTCGTTTTCTGGTAGGGCCTTCGCGAGATCATCCCGCACCTTAATTATGTCGACATCGTAGTCGACTCCGAGAACCTCGAAGGTCGTGCTGTTTGCTAGACAGTGGACGGCTCCTTCTTGCCCGACGACTGGTGCCAAGGCTGCCTTGACGGCGGCGACATCGGTGCCCTTCTTGAGTTCAAGAAGGACTTGGCCTTCTTGGGTCTTGCGGATGCCCGTGACCTTAGAGCCCACTTCTTCATCGAGGTCATCCGTTTTTATCCTGCGCAGCATGTCTGCGTAGGTTAGCCCACCTTGTTTGTCCTTCTCTCTCTCTCTCTCTCTCTCTCTCTCTCTTTTTTTTTTTTTTTTTTTTTTTTTTTTTAAGGTGGTTAGAGGGCAAAATCTGCCTCAGGATCCCTCGGATCCGTCCCCAGACACCGGACTGGTTCAGCTTACGCGGACTACGCATAGCCCACGCAGGCCATACCAGGCGGGACACGGGTTTGGGTGGGGCCCACCGAGAGGTGGGCCCGGCCGTGTAATATCCCTCTCCCCTCGATGTCCGATACCTAGGGCATCGGGCAATCAAGAAGGAGATCCACCTGCATCTACCATCTCATCCTGGAACCGCGTGAGCATTACTTCAGGATGAGCGGCATGTCTCGCGCTCGATTGCGAGCGTTCCTCTTCTCCATCTTCTCTCTTCGGCCACTTGTCGGCATCTTCTATCTTCACTCTTCATTGTTCCCTCTCTCTTTCTCTCTCTCTCTCTCTCTCTCTCTCTCTCTCTCTCTCTCTCTCTCTCTCTCTCTCTCTCTCTCTCTCTCTCTCTCTCTCTCTCTCTCTCTCTCTCTCTCTCTCTCTCTCTCTCTCTCTCTCTCTCTCTCTCTCTCTCTCTCTCTCTCTCTCTCTCTCTCTCTCTCTCTCTCTCTCTCTCTCTCTCGGTGAGTCTCATCACACGTTTTATCCAGTGCTCCTCTGTATTTCGTCAGTTTTCACTGCCTCAAAGTGCCTCCAGGCCTTTCTTTTGCAGATTATTGCACGCCAAACTTGCAAATATTCACTAGATTCATCAATCTCTGTGGATCTGTGCATTTTGCAAGAGTTTCATCTGTTTTCCGACCAGCACGTTGTCGATTTCGAGGTTAAGTTGCTGAGAGCCATTCGATCCGCTGGATCTTCGAACTTCTGCCGTCAGCAGCTAGATGGCAGCAATTTGGACTAGATCCCTGCTATACCGATCCTGAAGCCTGATTCACACGTTGATCCACTTAGAGCGTTTTGCCTATCGAGTGTCAAGTAACCTGCCTGACCGCCGATTGTACGTGCCCCCTGACACCTGACTCGAACCTGCATATTGCATCTACGATTCTATCGCTCTACAATGTCACCAAATTCTTCCGCAGTGAGTTCCACACAACAACATCAGATGACTTCTTTCGAATCGCGTGATTCCAAGAATAAGTCAGAAAATGACAATCATTCAAGTGATATGCCACATTACTTTAAACTCTTCATTTCTCACTTCAACGCTAGTCAAGAAAGAATTTTTTCGAAGTTGAATGAGCTTGAATCTAGAATTGAGCATCGAATTAATGCGATTGAGGATGATATTACTCAAATTCGTAAGGATTTGTCTAAAATTTCACATCAAACAACTCTAATAGATCCAGCTGAAATTATTCTATCCGACATCCCTCGCGATTTAAATCTCTTAAGAACTGAGATAGTAGCTAAGGTTTTTGATGCTATGGATGAGCCCGAACTTCAAAACTTTGTAGTGGATGTGAGAGTATGGGAAGGTCCTCGATTCCAAAATGCACATCCATCTGCTCCGACCTTAACTCCTAATTCTCCTGAGATCAATGACTCTAATTCTCGAGCAATTGTCGTAAAATTATCGTCAACTATAATTCGCGATAAACTTATATCGAGCTCAACTAAATTGAAAAAAGAGACTTTGAAAGATATTTTTGATTGTGACAATGATTCGAAGGTGTTTTGTAGCCCATTGTGGCCTAAAGAGATTCACAATTTGCTCAAGAAAGCCTACTCAGTGAGTGCTCGTTTAGAATTTCAGAAACCAGTGGTGAAAAATCTCACTGTATGTACGAAACCCTCTAAAACTGACCCACTGGTACCAACTTTTTCAGAGCTTGATCTCGAAAACTTTGAATCTCAGCATAGAATGTACTGCTAATTAATTCAGCCTCTATATTATACGTTCTGTACCACAGTCATTTTTCTGATTTAGATTTTGTAATTCAACTGGAGAGCTTGCTCTGCAATCCCCAATTTTTTCTCGGTCAGAGTGTCCAGAGTTCACATCCCAGTAACGTCAATTATCGCACAAATATAGCCCTCGTATGTGAATTACGCTGTGATTTCACTCATCCATTCCGATCTCTGTAATCCAATTCATTCTGATTGACTCCTCAAATTGACTCCACTTGATTATTACATTTGCGATATCGTTGTTATATATGAATATCGATACAATTCATAAGAATTCTTATTGTTCTGAATTATCCATACATATCTATATGCTATTATATTATTATGTACCCTCGATATTGCTACCTGTACCACATAGGGTAATACCCCAAGGTACAAAATAGAAACTAATCTAATCTAATCTAATCTCTCTCTCTCTCTCGGTGAGTCTCACTGCACTTTTTCCACACTGTCTCTCCGTATTCCGTCATTTTCCTCTGCCGCAAATTGCCTCCAAGCTCTCATTCTACAGATTCTTGCACGCCTCTACATAATCTATGAATTCCTGTCGATCTGTGCGTCTTGCGAGAGTTTCACCTGATATTCCACAGGCACGTTTTGCATCTGGAGGTTATGCTATCCAGTGCTTGATCTGCCGATCTGCCAAATCTTTGAGCTTCTATCATCAGCCGCTAGATGTCAGCAGTCTCAACTAGACCTCTGCCTTACCAATTTTGAAGCCCGATCCACACGTGATCCACGCGGAACGCTCTCCTTAATTACGAGCCTGACAGCTGATTCAATCTTGTGTTGCAACTACCATCGTACTACAAATCATGGCATCAAATTTCACTGCAGCAAATTCTCCTGAGCAGGATCAACTAATTTCGTGTAACTCAAGTGATTCAAGTAATACTAAGAATAGCTCAGAGATTGCAGTAGTGGAATTCTAGCGGTACGAGTGCACCCGGTACGAGCGTGGTGGCCGGTACGAGCGCAGTGGCACCCCTTCCGATCAAATATGAAATTGTGTGTGTGTGTGTGTGTGTGTGTCAGCCGGAATAGCTCAGTGGGAGAGCGTCATGTCAGCAGGTCATGAGGTCCTCGGTTCGATCCCGGGTTTCGGCTTTTTTTGTTCAATCTTCTTCGTCCACAATGTCCATTCCCAGCGCTTGAATACGGGCATGATCATCCAATTCGATGCCACTGCTCAGAATTGTTTCCACATATTTCCTCAACCTGAGCAAATACAGTTTTGTGCTCCCACATCCATCTCTCAAATATCGATCGATATCTTCGATGATAGAGAGTGAAGGATATTCCTGTTATTTGCCAATTTTGAAGTTGTAGAAGATGACGTCAGCAATCCATAGCGAGTTATCTAGTATATTGTATTCTATGGGTGCGGTCTCAACGCGATTCTTGCATGCATCATCCTCGCGATGGAAATTGACACTGATGGCTGTTTCGCCAGGCTGATGATCTCCCAATCTTTTGGCTCCGGATAGCCTCCATAGGATACCACTCTCTCTTCTCTCTCTGAATTCCCATCCTCATCGAGGAAATGAAGGCAGACGAAGAGACAGAATGCCATGGTTGACTCCTTGTCGATTGAATGATCCAACCACACTGGGTTCGCCTGCTTTATACCCCGAGGATCCGAGCCGCCGACGCCGCAGCTGAGCGCTCATTGGCCGGCATCTCACAGTCTGCTGCTGATTGGTTGTTGCAGGACTCAACCTGCACAGGTTGGATTGGTGGGGGCCCCAGCCACGCCCACACCTGTGGAGTACAGCCAATATTTCCACTCCTCGAAAACTATCATGCCTCGTTAACGATCTTCTATCTTGCGATAAGAGTCTTCATTTTTCAACTTTTTGTACTCACTTGTGTTTGTCTGAGAGTTTGTAGAAGATGACGATAAAGATGTCTGAGTGTAACTCTCCCACTCAGAAGGTCTATCCCTCTTCTACTCACTCTCATCCAAGAGAGTACGCTGTTCGCAGTTGCATGGTTGGTTTCCCATTATGGGATGATGATCATACTAATTATTGCGCAGTATTTATAGTCTCCCACTCCATCTCTTCACAATCTGTGACTGCGTGCTTTTGCAAGAATTTTCGAATGAGATTAACATTGTGAATAGCACAGATCACAGTATTAGACTTTGTGTGATTTGAACAAACGGTGACTTGTTTCTGATGATACAGCTCATCCAAGGACAGATATCCTGACTCCTCGGTATCTTGAACATTGAAACGAAAACGTTCCAGCCAAAACTCATCGATCGAGCCCTTGACATAGACAAGCTCTGCATCGGATAGCACTTCTTTCAGAACATTACCGACTTTCGTGTATGGCACTTGTCCAGAACTCCAAGGAATACCATGATACTTATTCTGAAGCCATCGATCGGTATTGCTATTCTTTTTTGAAAGTCGTTTCCAAGAGAGAGGCTCCTTGAACAGGAATACCACTGGATCTGAATTCCCATGGAAAGGTGCTACGGCCAACTCTTTTAGGATGAAATCGTTGCCAGGCTGTTTGAAGCCTTGCATGTCTACAACGTACGCCATCTCTCCATAGATTGATCACATCTCACGCTCTCTCCTTCTCTTATCCAAGTTCTCCCACTACTTGCTCATGCGTTTCCTGATATCTCCATTGAGTGGATTTTACTCTACGATGCGATCGTGTAGGATGAGGCAATATGCTGAAGTATTATCGGGAAAATTATTCCTTGCTCTAAATTCGAGACGAATATCCATTGCACCTGTTCTTAGTGACTCGTTCTGCATCGAACAGTCAATCACATACAAAGCGGCGTTGCTGATGAAGTCACGTTTATTGAGCAAAACCTGAGGCTCTCTATCATGGTATGACTGCTGGAACCCAGCATACATATCCTACAGAGTAGAGAATTGGTTTTGATTGATAATACGGTTGAGATTGCTGGATGGATAATACTGTGAATTCAAGAATAGCTTCACATTAGTCATATCACAGTGATCAAACTGACTGGCATTCGTTAGATTATGCCCTTTCCTGCTACTCTGGAAAGCAAGTTTGACATAACGAGGTTTTTCTAACTGAAATATGTTTTCACAGTCCAAATTCGTCTAGATGTAGCAGGGAGAAGAGGATATTCATACAGTTTCCAAGTCCGGAAACCCATCTCTAAGAAACCACCTCTTTTGATATTCGCGAAAAGCGTGAGCTTCTCTCGGTCTGATGGTATCACATAGGGTATCCTCCACTCAATCAAACTCGAATCAATCTTAAGAGACTCATACGTTGCTGCGCCACCGGCCACAGCTATTGCCTCTTGAATAATAGCATTCACATCGTCTCGAGATCTTACTAGAATGAGTTCATATTTTACGCTGACTACAATCTTTTGGAAGTCTTCTGCAAAACCCAAAATTACAACCATAGGAATTGAAATATCAAAATAGCCATTCTCATCAACTATAGATTTACCATCCAATCCAGTCCATCCTGCATTCTCTATCATCTTACTCTGACCAGGCGTGAATAATAACCAACCCTTTATAACGCTGGTGAGCCCTATATTCTTACTCCTATCAACTTCCATGCCATTCATTTCTAATCGAATATCTTCAAAGAGGTGGAATGGCCCCAAGTTGTCGACCTTTGTATGAGTCGGGGCATCGTCATTTGTTTTTACCACCTTCCACATATCCGTAATTCACTGCGACTAGGTAGGAGACATAAGTCTTGATGCTGAATCATGATACGAATTTCATCGTTGTTTCCAAAAGTTGAATTTGCAAACGGATGATGTGCATGAACCTCGTCATGCGAAACGGATTCGTCGGATGGTGCGCGAGAAAGTACATCTAGAACGTCCTCCATTGCATTTAAATATACAAGTTATTTCCCGCCAAGGGTTTTTACTGCGTATCGCAGATTTCTGAGGAATTGGATGTTTTGCCGTGTTAGCGCTTTGGAAGCTTGCTGACGACTGATGTTTGGGCGCCATATCGGCACCTATATATACCCTTCGCCGACCCTCTTGTTGAAAATCAACCCCATGTTGCTTAGTTTCCTGCTCCGAGATTTGATCACTTTCCGTTTCTAAGATGAATTTGACTGTGACGACTTCTCCTCTAAAGTTAACGAGATTCTCGTCTCGATCGACCATGCGCACTTGCAAATGATTAATGCTCTTCGTTCCAACTGGCAGATACACGATAGAGCTCGGCGTTTCGTTGATTCTATACCCTGGGAAGACTTTTACTCCAAACTCGTGAATGCTGTGAACCCTCTGCCCGTTCAGATAAGCCCCACGAGTGATATTACACTCAACGCGGAGAGCGTTCACCTTGAAGATATTCGCGAGGTGATCTGAACTATGAGTCTGGCCTGGTTCTAAGATACGTGGAGCGAATCCTAGAATCGGAGCAATAAAATCAAGTGGGCGGAAATCAATTGGTTCACTACTCTTAATCTCACTCTGCAATGAATTGATATTAGGTGTCAGACTCAATTCAACTCCTTTAGACACCTGTCCTTTCAGATAATCCTCTATTTCGGGGATTTCGTAACTTCCGGTTCGTATAACGATCACTCTATTCCCTGTGTATAATTTGTTATGTTCGATATCAATATTTGGTAGTGAATGGGTTGCGAGTAATGCCACTAAACCAAGAAAATAGTTTTCATCCTGCGATAGCTCTAATGGAGGATTGGGAGGTGCTTCAAGTTGTACTGACCTCCCTGAGAGACTCAGTGTGTATGATTCTTCCATTACGGTTTAACTCAAAATGGTTAGACCCCAACTCATATCCTCCTTTTATACTCTCTCGTTCAGGAATGCGAGGCAGAGATGACCTCAGAAGTATGTTCCAAAATCTTGATACCACCATGATTGTACTCGACCTGGTCAACACCGAGATACATCATCAAGTCCAGGGGTGGTTGCAAGTCTCCAAAACTATTAAAGTATGCCACTCCTCCCCCACGCTTTTGATACGCCACCCAATGTGTTCCTGGTCCGTTCTTGTCATCTAAATTGACTATTGCAGATTCTTTGGATCGTGGACCACTCGAGGGGAGATCGTTGCGCATGAAATCACCCCGAAAGTATGAGATCTTCATTTTCTTTGCATACTTGCTCAAGTCTATATTACTCAATGCGCGATCCGGCAACTCTATGCCTTGACCGGTCGCGTTCTTACCCGAAAATCCAACCCTTCTTGATATTGTCTCATGTACAGACCCAGACCAGTTCTGTATGGTCTTATATAGAGACCTTTCCCCGTGGCTCTGGCTTCCAATGTTCGGTTATGTCTCTTATTCTCCTCCAATTCATTTTTGGCAGCTTTTACTTGATTGATCGCCTTGGCAACTCCTGCGGCACCTCCCGCGGTGGATCCCACAGCACTCAAACCAGCGAACAGTGGAACGAGATAAGGGAGGAAACCACCTAGTTCCTTTGGCTTTGCGAGAATGCGGGGGACTCGAACCTTCTTCCTACCACCAGCAGTCTCCACTGCTTCCCTATCGCCTTTCAGGGCTGAACTTATTACATCCCGAGATTTCGAACTACATTTCACTGACCGTTGAGCTCCTTCGATGACATCATCAAGCAATATACCCAATCCTCATTTGCTCTTCGCATTCATGATGTTCGTCACAGCATATGCTGCGACTTCCTCCCCTATTTTGGCATCCTTAGCCTTGACCCGTTCCCACGCTCTTGCTGCTAGAACCCTGTCCACGATTTTTGGAATAAGCTTTATCACGCTTCCGACACGCTACATCGAGACCATTCATACCTCGATCACCTCGATTTAAACGCATCGCTAGTTTAGTACCTTGACCACAAAATTGATAGCCTGGTGAATGAAGTTTACCTGGCAGATTATTGATGAGCGTATCAACGAGGCCGCGACCTCGCTTTATCTTCTTTTCACGTCTTCCGTAGACGATCATCTTACTTTGAAAGTTGTTTCACGACTAACTCGGACGATGTGCAGAGCTTTATTTATAGTCTGCCAGGGGGTATGAAAGGACGTGTCTACTTTGTCTCCAATCACTCTGACATCAATTCTCGCAACGTAGACATGGATTTCACGGAGTAAAATAACTTCTGCTAACAGGGAGTGTGGAAGTTGCTAACAGGAAGCCTAACGGCTTCCTGTTAGCAACTCTGACCTCGGAGAGCAGAAAAGAACAAAGAGGCATGGTGATCCGTTACCCGACACTATCAGAGCTGTTACCTGTGGACCTCCCAATTGCGGTAAGACGAACATTCTCATGACACTCCTGACACATCCCAATGGTTTGAGATTTGCAAATGTCTACTAGTATTCAAAGTCTTTGAATCAACCAAAGTATCAATTTCTCAAGGCAGTATTGGAGTCTGTGGGGGACATACAATTTTTTCCCTTGAGTGAGCACGAACCAGTAATCCTACCAGATGATGCATTACCCAATTCTATCATGATATTCGATGACATTGCATGTGAGGAACAAGACAGCGTGAAAGCATACTCCTGCATGGGCAGACATAAGGATGTAGATTCTTTCTATCTTTGTCAATCGTATGCATACGTTCCTAAACACCTGGTTCGAGACAATGTGAATCTCGTTGTGATATTTCGACAAGATGGGACGAACGTCAAACATGTATATGACGATCATGTGGACTCTGACATGTCACTAACATGCTTCAGAGAGCTATGCTCATCATGTTGGAAGGATGCCAGACATGGATTTCTAGTGATAGACGAGGACAGACCGCTGAATGAGGGTCAATACCGCAAGGGCTTTGATCAGTTTGCTATAAATATAGCTTGGAAGCTCGTACATTCATCAGTCGTATGATAGCTACAATAGCATCAACATGGATGATTATTCTCAACAAGAAGATGTCCTGCGTCGGCTCGTAGAGGCCAGGGATGCCATCACAAAGAAGTATAACATCTTGAAGTACGGGCAAAAAGATACGGAGAGAGCTTTGGTTAAGACTTTCAAGCCTATAGTTACTCCTCTTTAACAAACTGCGTCGACTATCAATACTAGGGCCCCACCTTCGACTCTCTGAACTAATGATACTCTGTTGCCGGCAGAAAGATCAATGTTACCGACTGAGAGATCTCTGTTCAATGACAGCCAGAGTTCAGATTATACAACTGTCATAAAAAACACATCTATAGAAGAACTTGAAGGCTTGAGTGCTAAGGATGTCATGGGTTCCCTGTATTTACTCAGTAGGAAGGGAGACGATGTTGATAAGCAATATGGAGTTCGGTTAGAGAAAGGAGTGACAATGATTGGTAATCTGCCCATAGATTTCACGAAAGATTTCATCAATATAAAAGGTGTTCAGTATCCAAGAGCCGATGGATTAATGGATCTACTGTTTTCGAGAAAACCCGATCGCTATAGGAAGAAAGACTTGAGCCAATACAAACGTATCTTAGCAGCGTCCAATGTTCAAAAGAACAATTCCAATAGTAACGAGTCTCTTTGCCGGTATAATAGTAGCAAGTTCTCTAACATTATCTCGCCACTCTATGAGAAGAAAGGTGGCTCGGTGAGGAATCCGAAGGGATTGCTACCGAAATTCAAGGTTGCAAGGCTCGAAAGCATGGTAGACTATGTTTACTGGGATGATCCGAACGAATTGGTTGATCGCTTACGGTTGTTGATGGCAGACAGATCTGCGGGTAATCAAAGCCACGACAACGAGATACGTTCCATCCTAGAGGAGTTGCACGAGCGAGGGTATATGAGCTAAGTCAAATAATCAATCAGCTCAGTATCACAATGAGCATCGACATATTCGGACGCAGAAAGGAAGGGAGTGGTAGCGGAGAACGCGGTCCTCCCGGCATTGGATATAAACTAACTATCGACAACCAGTATGACATGGATAGGAAACGATTGTGTAATCTTGCTGATCCAAGAGATATGAACAACGCAGTCAACTCAAGCACAATGCTACAGTTCTTACACGATGCTATTCAAAAATTACGAATGGAAGTGAAAGAGTTGAGCAATAGTGTTGAAGAAGATAGGAACGAGATCTTGAGAGATGTTGACATGTTCAATCGAGTTATCTTCTCTGTAATCAATAAGACCGACTTGCCCATCGATTATATGAATGAATAGCGCTCTTCCACTGATCAATGAGTCATTCTTATATTGAATGTCAAACATGGAACAAGTAGTGGAAGAGCTTCACAAACCCGCTCGACGAAACTATCCACGTCGGAAATTCGTCATGCGCGGATTGAATGAGACATGGCAAGCTGACTCGGTGGAGATGCAACCGTATGCCAAAGAAAATGAAGGGTTCAACCATCTCTTGACAATCATCGATGTATTTTCAAAGTATGCGTGGGCTGTACCCGTGAAGAAGAAGACTGGTGTGGATGTAACTGCAGCAATGGAGTCAGTGTTCAAGCAAGGTCATGTACCGAAAAATCTCCAAGTAGACAATGGTAAAGAATTCTACAACAGTGAATTCCGAAGATCGATGAATCAACACAATATTAATCTTTACTCCACGTTCAGTAATCTGAAAGCATCTAACGTTGAGCGCTTCAATCGCACTCTGAAAGAGATGATGTGGAAAAGATTCAGTTTGCGAGGAAGTCACAAGTGGATTGACATACTACCAGAGTTGGTGCAAGAGTATAATGGACGTAAACATCGTACCATTGGAATTGAACCAGAGAATGTCAATCGAGAGAACAAAGACGCCATCTTGGGACTTTACTCTAACAATGAGCAATCACGAAAGGAGCCAAGATACAAAGTTGGAGACTATGTGAGGGTTAGCAAGTTGAAACATGTCTTTGAAAAAGGGTACACACCCAACTGGACAACCGAGATATTCACGGTGAGGAGAGTGGCAAGGACAAATCGAGTCATCTATCACTTGAAAGATTATCAGGTTCAAGATGTCTCGGGTGGATTCTATGAGCAAGAATTCTCTGCAGTCAAGTATCCTGATGTGTATCTTGTGGAAAAAGTGATCAAGAGGAGAGGGGATCACGTGTTTGTGAAATGGCTCGGTTTCAACGATTCTCATAACAGCTGGATCGACAGATCAGAACTTTGAGAAATTTCTTTTTTTTTTAGAAAGTGGCAAGAGCCCCACTACCGCCCTTGCCTGTGAGATTCTACCTGCCATGTATACTTTCATCTGAAGACGAATCTCCAAATGAGAGTTTACAAGGCCGCTAACCCGTCCATTGACTCTCTCTTTTTTTCATAATACTCTATTTACAATAAGTACATATCATGTTGAGAACTGGATGATCTGGCCTTTGCGGACGATGTGCAGCTTGTACACATTGGCAGCATCACCCATGTGATGGAGGAGTTCCCGGTCTGCAATCAAGGCCTCGGAGACTCTGCGAGGTAGGAAGACCTCGAACTCATCGTCGAGAACTGCGATGATTTCGTCTCCATACTTGGTTTTCACCGTCTTGAACTCGGTGACGCTGTACAAGTTGTCCTCCAGGAGGTCAGACACCTTCTTCGTGGGTCTGAGGCCACCCTCGGCGATCTTGCTGATAGCTGATAGATCCATCTGGAAGAAATATATGGGGTTAGTTCTCGAAGATGATGTCTAGGTGGATGATCACCAGGTACTTACGTCTCGGAGATGCTCAACGGAGAGGCCTGAACCTTTTCGATGGTTGCTAATCGGACAAACTGAGGAGCTCTGGACAGAGCGGTTCCTCATATACTCGGCTCCCCACTCCTCCTACTCTCGGCCGAGAGCTCTGATTGGATGGCTCCCCTACTCCTGGTGTGCTCTCGTTGGCTGGCTCTCCCATCACCGGTTGAGCCTCCCCCACCACTGGTTGAGCAGGTTCCGACAAGTCTCGAGCACGTTCTGGATTGCGTTTCGTCGCAACCTGTTCTAAGTCACGGAGACTATAGTGCCCATGTAGCAGAGTGTCAGTAGTACCTGGTAAGAGATGGCGTTTGTTGTCGTCTGCGCTGAGAACAATCTTTTCGTGGACCTCGGTGCGCAGGACATGCAGCCTCGACCTGATGTTCGTCTTCTCTCTTACCAGGTACTTGTTGTACTTCAGACACGTCACGTAGTCTTCGAACTCTACCAACTCCATAGTTGCAACTTTGACGCCCTTGGCTTTATTTGTCATTTTGCCATCGAGCATCTTGTATGAATAGAGCTTGCTGCGTATACCCGAGAAGACCACCATGATGCGGCCACTGTTCTCATTCTTCATGAGCCCCACCATTTTGATGTTGACACGTGG
The DNA here is from genome assembly GCA_029851415.1 of Eretmocerus hayati. Lineage (NCBI taxonomy): Eukaryota > Metazoa > Arthropoda > Insecta > Hymenoptera > Aphelinidae > Eretmocerus > Eretmocerus hayati. The sequence goes on from CM056744.1 coordinate 51,615,385, forward strand.
CAAGCCGAAGATGTCCTCCGGGTGAAAAAACAAAGTCGGATGTGTCAAACTCAGGAAGATGATTCATCATGACCTCGTACATATCGGTGGTGGTCTCATAGATGAGGCTGTCGGTGTCTGTATAGAGCAGCTTCGCACCTGTTTCATCATGAACTCATAATGGAACCGGTACAGCTCCATCTTGAAGAGGTCCAAGACAACTAGCCCCACATAGATCGGCTTCTTGATGGTGACCTCAGTCTTGGTTAGCTGGATGGCTGCAAGGTTCTCATCGAAGATGGAGATACTATGGAAGTTCGGCTTGGAGATATACGCCTCTGCTCCATAGCGTCCTTCCCATTTAGTCGGCAATTTGACATCCACTCTCTTCTCCTCATCCTCCATCGTCTTGCCGAGCACTGAATTGTTCATGAGTTTGAAAAACATCTTCTCGAACTCATTGGTAGCCTTTGCTCTCTCGTTGCTATTGATATCAATGTACTGCTTCAACCATGGCATCTGTAAGAATCTTAGGACTCTGTGGACCTTCTTGACGACGAGTCCATGAGCAAGAACCTGCAAGGAAAGTGAGATTGTGAGTATGCAGCTGATTTACACTGTATACAATGTCGACTGAAAGATCTTACCTGTTTGAGATCACGGTAATGCATGACGTACTTCTCTTTGTCATACAGAGTTGCAAGCAACTTCTTGTGAGAGGATCCTGGAGGAGCTCTGTGTTCCGGACACATTGGGAGATCCTTGTGTAGATAATGGAGTTCATCCGGATAAGCCAGATTGACCTCCAGGATGAATCCCCCTCTTGAGTCATCTGGGATATTGTTCACATCCAGTGGTCCCTCATACCACTCAAAGCCTCCAAAGGGGAGCGACTGCGTCATCGCCCAGCCATACAGGTTGTTTATGTCATAGTACATGAGGTGTTATAATCTTTGTGGGAGTGCGGGTTCTTCTGGGTTGGAAAATGACTGTACGAGACGACAGAATGAGGTGGCTGATGTAGTTTAATACTCAACAAGTATAGTCTTTGACATAAGATGCGTCTTGGTCAAGAGCTACGGAAGAAGTGCCCTCGGCTACATTTTCGGGTCTTATATATAGGCCCAGTGCTTATGGTAATATGTGCTTGGCTCTGCTTCCGCGAGCGCGTTCTTAAATTCATAACATTGAGTTTCCTATTGAGAACTAATTATCCGCGTGCACACGCGATTTCCCGATGGATTATGAATCTAAAGCAATTATTGCTCAGCCAAATCGAAGATCATCGTTTTAACTATAGATTGCTCGTCGTCCGAATTGAAAATTGTGCGAAATCACCGAGATATCGTATGTGCACGGGAACGCATTAATTCAGCCTATTCCGCCCGTGTTAAAGTGCTCGACGATTCGTCGTCGCGCACTTTCTTGGAAGCGCTCGTTCCTGAGCGAGTATTCCCCATGTATATATGTCACACCTTCCCCCTTAATCGATGGATTTTTTTTTTCGCCCTCTCCGCATTTGCCCGGGAAGTATCCCCGTGGAGCGAGGAAAAACTCCTGAAGGGAGAAAACCTGCTCCGGAGAGTTCTCTTTCATAGCCAGAGGCTTCCTATTCTTCTAATACTCTTGTAATAGCCAAATATATGACAATTGTGTGTACTTATCATTATAATATTCCAGGATACATATCAGTTTCGTTCTTCGAATGTCTGACAAATTGTGTGTACATATCATCATAATATTCCAATACATATCATTTTCAATCTTTTGTATATATCTCATTATATTCATTAGGGACTCATGACTCTAATTGTCCTTTCATGTGAATGTTCAAATTGATAATCACTAAGTATTGTATGATGATTTTGAATCATGCAACATGTATTCAATATAGCCAGTCATCCTATTTAGTACAGTTGAATACGGAATTGATCATTAGATACATATCGAATCATCAGATGAATATTAGTAGAAGTTAGTAGTTTAATGACGCGACATATAGTGACAATGAGGAATTCAGATTCAACCACAGTTCATTTAAATGAGAATAGGAGCTTGACAATCTCGGAAGCACTCAAATTATTACCGATATTTGATGGCGGAAACATTTCGGTATCAACATTCATAAGAGAATGTAACGATTTAGAGTCATTAATAAAAGATACAGACAAACATGTGTTCCTGCGAATTGTAAAGTCTAAAGTATCGGGTGAAGCAAAGAGATACGTAGAAACCAAGAATTATACCAGTCTAAATGACCTTTTCACAGACTTGAAAAGAGCGTACGACCCACACAAAGACTATATCGGTATACAACTTCAATTAGCAAAGATTACTAAACTTAGTAACGAGTCAGTAGCCCAATACGGCTTAAGAGTGTCACAACTGCAGGAAAAGCGTTTAGAAGCAACTAATTGCAACACAAATCAGAGCCCACCATCCGAACTGCGCTTTACTACAATCAGAAGTGTCATCTCATGTTTCTCGAGAGGATTGAGTCGAGACTATTTGTATCAATTACGCGAGGGAGATTTTGATAATTTGGAACAGGCATTAGATGAGGCCATCCGGGTCGAAAGAGAGTTATGGGACCACGACACACTACACGATAAAGGCAAGGAATCAGCTATCCCAGTACACACCATAGACACGAGATCGATGGGCAGTAACCAGTGTTATAGGTGCGGAGGAATAGGACACATGGCTCGCGAATGTAGGAACCGTATGCGCGGACAGGACTATCGTCAGAACACGTACCAGAGACAGGACTATCGACCCAAACCATATCAAAAACAAGACATCCGATATAATCTATATAAGAAACAGTGTTTGTGTTGTGGTTTAGAAGGACACGACCGCTCAAGGTGCAAACACGGGGATAAGTCATGTAACTTTTGCAAACTAAGAGGGCATATAGAGAGGGCATGCTTGAAGAAGGTTCAGGGTAGGAACATTAATAAGGACACAAACGGCTACCAATTGCAAAGACCACAAAAAACGGACGACGACCAGAGAGAGTCAAATGATAGGAAAAATTTAAACTCACATCCGACCCACAAGTAGGGTGCACTCGTGGGGAGGATTCTAAGAATGAGCACCCGGGGAAAGGAGAGGAAAGAATAATATTACCCATAGACCCAATAAGAAGACAATGTCCAGCAGTGTCACTCGTGAGCGATAGTTTCAAGTCGAGTGTGAAGTTCTTGATTGACACCGGTGCAGAAGTCAACATCTTGAAAATCAATTTTCTTAAAGACCATATCCGATACAATAAAAATCAGAGAATTAAATTGGTGGGAATCGACAATCGACTGGTAGAAACACTTGGGAGTGTTAGGATAGGATTTCAAGATGCACCCGGATGTACGTTTTATCTCGTTCCGGAGGATTTTAACATAGCTCACGATGGGTTACTAGGGGCCGGATTTTTACGTGAATATAGAGCAAAACTCTCCTTTGAAAACGACACATTGAAATTGAATGACAAGGAAACTAGATTCACCTCAATCAACGCAATAAATTGTGTCCTACCAGCACGTTCGAAGGTTTTGATCAATGTTAATATTGCAAATAGTGATTTGAAAGAAGGATATATCGCTAGAGTCCAGGCAGGCCCGGGAATTTATCTAGGAGAGACGCTAATTACTAACGAGAACGGAAAAGGGACTCTTTATGCATACAACACGAATGGCACGGACATAACCCTTTCTATTCCACCATTGATATTAGAAGAATTCAACACAATCCCACGGAAAGTTAGAGTAGTGAACGAACTTAGCGAGAAAAATGACATGGAGGACAGAGTGACAAAATTAGCTGAGATAATGAAGTTAGATGAATCAAATGAGGAAGAGAGGGGAAGCATGCTCAAGGTAATTCGGGAATTTCCTTACCAATTTTATCTACCTGGAGACAAGTTAGGTTACGTGAAAAGCGTGAAACATGAAATAAGAACCACAACAGAAATTCCAATCAACATCAAACAGTATAGGAATCCTTCAGCCCTCAGAGGGGAAATTGAGAAACAGATCGAAAAATTAGAGAGTCAAGGGATAATCGAGGAGTCGACTAGTGGTTGGAATGCTCCATTATGGATAGTACCGAAGAAGAAAAATGCAGATGGGGAGAAAGAGTGGAGATTAGTGATAGATTACAAGGCGTTGAATGAAGTAACAGTATCGGAAATACATCCATTACCTAATATCACATTCTCGATCAACTAGGCGGAGCAAAGTATTTCACAGTAATGGACTTGGCCTCAGGATTTTATCAAGTCCTTATAGATGAGGAGTATGCCATAAAAACAGCATTTTCAACGAGTAGCAAGCATCATCAATTCAGACGCCTCCCAATGGGGCTCCGAAATTCGCCAATTTGCTTCACCCGAGCTCTTACGAATATTCTATCAGGCCTCAACAACGTGGAAATATTGATTTACGTCGATGACATAATCATTTATTGCTCCTCGATTTCTAATCATTTTAGGAAACTGTGAAAGGTACTAGCTAGATTCAAAGAACATGGGCTTATGTTCAATCCGAAGAAATGCGAATTTTTAAAACCGAATATCACTCACTTGGGTCATAGAGTGGGACAAGATGGGGTCAGACCCGACCCAAAGAAGGTAGTAGTAGTTAAAGATTTCCCAAAACCTAGGAATGACAAGAACGTGAAACAATTCTTGGGATTAGCCGGATATTATAGACGCTTCATTCCTAATTTCGCAAAAATATCGAAACCTCTTTCAACTCTAGCTAAGAAAGGAACAAGGTTCTCGTGGGGCGAGAGTCAACAGGCGGCTTTCGATAAACTTAAGGACATATTGTGCTCCGATATCATCTTACAATACCCTAAATTCGATCAAAAATCCATTATCAGCTCAGATGCAAGTTCTCATGCTCTGGTAGCTGTACTGAGCCAAGGTGTAATCAATGAGGATTTACCAATAGCCTACGCGTCAAGGACACTCAGTCCAGCCGAAGAAAAATACTCTGTAATCGAGCGAGAACTGCTGGCAATAATTTTCGTAGTCAAACATTTTAGACCATATATATTCTTGGAAGGAAGTTCATTTTAGTCACAGATCACAGACCACTTGTGTTGGTTAATAATTGTACAGATCCGTCATCGCGTTTAGTACGGTGGAGAATCTTATTGAACGAACATGATTATGAAATTGTCTATAAAAAGGGAACAATGAATCAAAATGCAGACGCACTCTCTAGGAACCCAGTTGACACGATATCTTGTCCGGACCTTGATGAACATGCTGAAAGTATCGATGATGATCCATATTATATTTCCGCTTTGACACTCTTTGAAGGAGTTAACGAATGTGATTGCCCATTCTGTGAGGAAAAAACCGCTGTAGTAAAGTTGAGTGAGGATGAATTAAGGAATGCAACCTCCATTGACATATCAAAGATTTCACTTAATGAGGAAAAGAACGGGGACATGGGAAATGACATGATCGGAAACTTAGAATCAGATTCCTCGACAACAATGATGACAGAGGCGGACGACACGACCGCGAGTAATGTAAATACAAATGAGCACAATTTCACTTGTATGACTACCACGGCAGCAAGCATCATATCTAGAGAAACTGAAACGTTTATGAATTTTGGAAACGAATCCGCCACCGACACGGCAATTGTGATTAATGAATTAACAGGTAATGGAGAAAGTAATGAGAGAACATCAAATGGGCTGAGAAGTATGATTAATGAAAATTCTAGCAACGGAATGATGAGAGAGATGAATGATATAACGAAAACTGAGAAAGTGATAATTATGATTGAGAATGATCCGCCAACGGAACGGCGAAGAAAGCCGCATGATGCGCAGGGACCCTCCAACGGATCGGAGATGATGAATGACGATATAGCCACTGGCCAGTGCATAGTGTCAAGTCCGCTCTTCGCGGGGGACAACCTTGCGGGCTACCACGCCCTGCTCACGGGCCCAGCCATATCAGTAGAGAGGAGTCTAGAAATGTCTCAAGTATCCAATACTATTCCTACTAGAACTAATAACCAACCCCCCCCCCCACATATCCTCCAAAGTAGCAGCTATACTAACTCCTCAACATTTCTAGGCGTTGATCCAACAAATACCGATAAAGTGCTGGGCTCCGGTATAACTACGAATTGCGTGGGAATGACAGGTCCCATTGGTCCGTTTTCTAGATCCGTTGAAAGAGATAGAGTCAATTCTTGCATGAATACGAACACCGATGGGAATAACAGGCCCCACTGGTCATCCAGCAACGAATTAGTTGAGAAAAATATGGAAACAGACAGGATTGAGAAAACTCATTACTCATACAATTCTGATACGAGACTCGAGTCACGCGAGGATCGAACAATGAATGAACCAAACGTCTTGTCGACCGCCTCAGTCAACCATATAATCCAAAAAGAATTACGTAATTTATTGGCTTGTGTAAGAAGTCACGATCTCTCAATTTCTTCTCAAGTCAGAAGTAAATTTAATTATTGCACACTAGTGCCATTACTTGGGCCATAATTTTGCCTTCCCATGAGGGGAATGACATTATTCTGAGTATTACTCAACTAACACGACCTCTGTGGCATTAGCTCTGAGGAGATTCCACTTTCTTCATAACCCAGCTGTTAACCAAAAGAATTGCCCGAACGCCTGAATTAAGACCCTATTTTATATAATTAAGATTCTATTTATATCTTCATTTTATATATTATAAGACTAATACTGTTACAATACAAACTTACCACCAGACGACAACCCAGAACGGACCCGAATCATGCAAGATCTTGGACCAGGAACAGTGCAAGTACGATAAGACCAATACTAGATCTGACCAACTGACACCTTGCAAAACTTTGGATTTCCAGATACAGTGAAACAACCTTTGCATCAGGGAATATGATCGTGAATCACTCGAACACACACACGAATGCAGCTGACGATCAATTCAATATAACCATCCAAGGATCAGGAATACACTCACTTCAATTGGGAAACTCGAATACAAGTATTTCTACTGCGCATTCAGAAGCAAATCATATGGAGGTACATCATTCGAACACACAAACAAATACGGTCGACCATCAGCTAGCTATAAACAGCCAGGAGTCGAGAGTACTTTCAACCCAGACAGGGAACTCAAGTGCAAGTATTCCCATTGCGGATTCAGGAGCAAATCATATGGTGACGCAGAGATCAATTGAGAGAGAAGAAGCACCTAAAGAGTACCAAACTATCAGCGCTGAAGAATTCACAGAAGCACTAAAAGAGATGTACCATTACGGATTCCAAGATTTGTTGGAAGGAGACCTCGATGCGACTGATGCAGTGCCGATGGATGGACAAAACGACGACGGCGATCAAGACCAAAATCTGCAAACATCAAATTCATCTCGAAATGACAATTATCGAAACAGGAGGAAGGGTTACGAAAATACAAATAATCAAGAGACTCTTGAGGAGTATGCATATCGCCAAGAGAAACCCATGGAGGGGTACAGTTACAGCCACAGCGCTCAACATCAGCTGACGGATGAGTTACCGCATGGTAACCAAAACGAGGGGGAAGAAAAGAACTGCTCAACTAATCAAGAACTACGGAATAACGACAGCTTAATCAACCAAGTACTACCCGAAGAAAACATGTCCTGCTATGGGACACAAGTAGATCATCCATATCAGTGGTACACTGTTACATTTGATGTAAATCAGCCGACAACAGTCTCCTACCAACATGACAATACGGACTTACATGCGAAGTGCCGCATACATACGCTGGGTAGCAAAGAATCTCAAGTATCCCATGTAGGAGAATTCTACACAAATACAGTGGAGCAAAGAGGGTGGGTCATCAAACACTCACTGATAAACCCCATTCAAGAAGAGACGGGAAAGTACAAGATGGACACAATGCACGGACACCCTGCGACAAAGATTGTCGACGTCACGTCTGGACGAACGTCAGAAGACCTTATCATTAGCGAGGAAGCGATAATTTGCGATATGAGTGATTTCATAGAAGAACAACAGATGAATGCCTCTGGGAGCATACCTGCTGATGTCATAAAGGACAATATAGAGCAGGAGCCAACTAATGGTATGCAATACCATCGTAATGAGGGAAAGAATAAGGATGAGAGTCCAGCGGACGAACGGAAATTCCCTGAAGAAGCGGAAGAAAGGGGCAACGAAGAAGTGGTACGAGCGAAATTTCTCGGTAAACTACGAGATCGGAGACATCTTCCAGCACACAAATCTCATGTAGGACAGGAGGTTCGAGCTGGAGGAAGGCCCAAATCGAAGATCATCGTTTTAACTATAGATTGCCCGTCGTCCGAATTGAAAATTGTGCGAAATCACCGAGATATCGTATGTGCACGGGAACCCATTAATTCAGCCTATTCCGCCCGTGTTGAAGTGCTCGACGATTCGTCGTCGCGCACTTTCTTGGAAGCGCTCGTCCCTGAGCGAGTATTTCCCATGTATATATGTCACAGAGGTACTTCTCTGGCTTGGAGGAGTCACACTCTTCTCCCATGTACTTGTTGTTGGCCTCGGCATATCGTATGCTGCATTGACTGATACCTAAAAATGAGATTGGGGTTAATATAGAATGGATAATTCATTAGTCAAACAAAGGAGAAAAGACTCACCTCCTCAGATACCACGCTTGATGAATAGCAGCATATCGATGTCAGTGAGCAGATCCAAGCCAATGTTGGTGACCTTCAACATGGCGTCCCATGAGAGGCCTGGAATTGTGTAGTAGTGTGCTGGATCCAACTTGTAAATTCGTAGACAGCTGTCTCTGAAGTTTTCAAAGACGTCTGCGAGGAGGAGTACGTCAGTCTTGAGATACAAGTCTGAATACTCTCCAAGAGCCTTGATCTGTAGTCCAGTCCACACTTGCTTAGCATGCTCATAATCTGCTTGAGAGATGCCCTCACCAGTGAGACTGCTATAGGAGGCACCCAAGGGTGGCAGAGCAGTCTCTTCAAGCTTCTCATACTCACTCACATACTCATAAGGGAAGACTCCCTTCCTCTTCAGTGGAGCAATCTGAGAGGATGAGGACTGTGAGCTAAAGACACTCTCGACTATCGTGTGCTTGCTGAGATACGATGCAAGTTTTTCGAGGGATGACGCCATGAACTTGAAGGAATCCAAGAAGCGGAGGTAGATTCGATGCTCTTCCACGTACTTGGTGGAAGCGACATATTTCTCCTTCGTGATGGGTATCAAGCTGATATCACCCTCGAAGCAAGTGGCAATCTCTTTTACGAAGAGATGAGCGTCATAGCCAGTGAGGTTGTGGAAGAACACTGGAACAGTCCGTCTGGCCTTGTAATTCAAGTTGCAGCCATTGTGAGCTGGTCCACCATACCTAGAACACAGAGGAATCATACATACATGAATATTGGATGAGAATTATCATACTGATGGAATAAGTAGACCTACCGCCCAGTGAAGTGGCAATGATCACGTACTCTTTCCTCTTTGGCAGTGATTGGACCCTCACAGATATGACACTTCGTGGCCTTGGAGAAATCAGCTTTCTCTTGAGGTGTCGATGCAGCCATATCCTTGGGATTCTTGATCGATTTGTCGAGTCTTCTGGCAAGGTCCTTGAGCTGATGAGCGAACCACTTGGCTGGGCTCTCGTCGGCTTTTGTCTCTCTCCTATAGCTCTCGTATTCGGACAAAAAGTCGTCAAAAGAACACCTGACGAAGAAGCCAACACTCAAGGCCTCATGTAGATGACGCTGATTCTCATCACCTTCAATTGGCTTCAACAAGCTCTCGAAGTCGCCATAGACAACGAAAGGCACCCTCTTCTCGTTGCAGTGATCCGTGGAGCGGAGAATGTCTTGGCCTTCACGAGGGAGATTAATCTTGCACTTGGTCACTTGTGAGCACCCCAACACATGAGAATCAAGACTAGCTTTTGTGGTGAAATAATAAAGGCAGCGATCACATATCCACTTTTTATGTTGATACTCCGAGAGCTGACCATACATGAGAGCAGACAGGTCCTTTATCCAAGCGTAGTGGTATCTCGAAGATATGTGATTCAGGTCTCCTCCTTGCGTCCCCGCTCCTTCCCTCTACTCTTCATAGCTCTCTCCAACAAGGAGGAGATGGAAGTGTTTCTCTCGGTGTGTTGGAGCAATGCGGCGAGTCACTACAGTGAATTGGTCCTTCTTCACCTTCTTCAACATGTAGACGTTGATTGAGATATTCTTGTTTTGGTCCTCGAATTTCTTGCTATCCTTGGGTGCCACCAGAAAGTTGATATCTCCAAACTCTTTCTCAAATCGCTCATACTTGCTCAACCTCTGTGGATCCTTCGTATCGGGATGCAATGCTGATAGAACAGCCCACATGGAACATATGTTGTCCTTATTTTGGACATTTTCACAAACTTGCTCTCTCTTGATTGATGGTGGTAGATCAATCCAGGTACTCCCTCGCATTGGCTCATACTTGTTGATGTTGAGGAGCAAGTGAGAGATGGACTCCATGGACCACCCAGACTCATGCACGTCGAAGTCTTCAACGTCCTTGGTGATGAAGGCCTTGAACTGATTCTCGAATACCTCTTTGAAATAGGTGGTCCTGTCGATGATCTGGTTCCCAACGTTGAAGCTCATCAGCTCGATGACCTCTTCATCATCCTTGATCTTGGAGAACTCGATGAACAGGACTCCGTTGACCTTGAGTTTTCGGTGTTCCTGGAGTACCTCCGTCAGTCGGTCCTTGAAGATGATCTTTGCCTCTGCCATGGAGGACCTCACATCAAGATGCCGCAAATTGGTGATGACTCCGGTCATGATGTGGCCTTTAAACGCTGAGGTGACGGTGCCCCACTTGACGCCACTTTCATCTTCTTCCATGCCTGCACCTTGCTGGAGGTAGTGAGCGAAGACATCGCGTAGACTGTGGATCTGGGCAATGATGGATTGGAAGCTCTCTTTCCGTCCATGAGACACTTCTGGATCGTGGATGATGACGTCCAGAGTTTCGAGAGCGACGTCCATCAACTCCACTCATCGCTGAATGTCCTGCTCGTCAGCCACACCGGACTTGATACAGCGAAGACACTCACGCAGTAGCTTGACAGTATTGTAATAGTAGATAGGAGTATCCATATCTGAAATTGACGATATTTTGTTGGAATTCAAGCATAGCTTCCATGGTAAATCATCTCCGAGACAGGTTGACTTTAGTGACAATCATTAGATAGGCCAGGGTGACCCTGAAGCTTCTACGGAGAGAGAATCATATACCTGGTCGAACTTTGAAAAGAGCGTCTACAGCATTGGAGAACATCGTCTTCAGGGTCAAGGCGGCCCTGGAGCAAAACTTTTGTATAGTATGAATGTTCATTACTCACCCTTGACGTAGAAGATCGTGGCCTGGTCTGGAACTCCTGGTGAAGACACTTGGTAGAGCACTGGCAATGGTGGAGATGAACTCTAGTTGGAGCAGTGGACTCGAATGATTTACCCAGGCTCGCTCCCCGTCTTATATAGCCAGAAAGTCGAGCCACCGACGCCACAGCTGCACGCTCATTGGCTGTTGCAAGTTGAAACACGTTGGTCTGATTCCTAGAATTTAGCGGCATGATGCTTTGGTGCTCATGCTTCTTATCGGTCGACAGGTTTCAACCTGTTGATTTGTTATCGTTTGACTTGCCTCCCTTCATTCTTTCTGCAAGTTAACACACGTTGGCTCGATTATCAGAACTTTGCGGCGGGATGCTTTGATGCTCATGCCTCTTATCGCTCGACAGGTTTCAACCTGTTGATTTGCTATTATTTGACTTGCTTTTCTTCATCTTCCTGCAAGTTAGGACACGTTGGTCCGATCATCAGAACTTGGCGGTGTGATGCTTTAATGTTCATGCTCCTTATCGCTCGACAGGTTTCAAAACGTTGATTTGTTGTTGTTCTACTTCTCTGCCTTTATTTCTTCGCGAATTCACTAGACGGGTCTTGACATGTTATATGAAGCACACCAATAGCTCCATAAAGACCATATTATGTTGACTATGATAACATGAGGTATATAACGAAGGGTGTGGGTGGATGGTGATCCGGGGGGGTCGGTAAGATAGGGTCCCACCTTGCCAACTGTAGGTGAGTGCCATGTTAGGGTCGCCAAGGTACGAAACTGTATTACCATCTGATTGTGAAGTGGAAATTATATTACCCTATGTCGGTAAGTGGTGTACTCCACATCGCGAAGAGAAGTAGAACATGTCCAATTGTATATCTCATCCTGTAACACACGCTAATCATATGTGCAAAAGCGTAGGAGTGGGGGTAACAACGCGCACTGATTGGTTGAGCCAAAGTATAGGAGTGGGGGGAATTGGAGTATATAAGACGACTTGAGCAGCTGCAGAGCTCATTCTTTGGTCTCGGTTCGTCAAGTCAAGATTGATTATATCGTCGATGTCTAGGGGTTCCTCACCACGTTCAACTCCTTCGTGGTCAAGGAGGTCACTATATTTTCAGTCCTCGAGGATGCTGTACCGATGGCTTACCACTTCCAACCACCTTATGGATGGTCGTGTCTTCAACAGAAGCGTAAGAGTAGCAATCGTTGGTCGGAGATGAATTTTCATGGTCTAAAGTGGAGCTCCGGAGAGATTCCACATGATCAAGTCCAGGATGTCCTCGAAGAGAGTCTCTTGAATGCGAAGAAGGTGTTCGTCAAGGGTGTGCAGAAGAAGAGCTGCCTCACTGAGCTTCTACCACACATGTAAGTGAACATTTTTGCAGTGAACTATACATATATTTATTACTTGTCTTGTTTGCAGCTCAATACATAACCTCGAAGATGTTGGATGCCCTGTCCTGAGAGAGCCCCCTAGGTTGACTCAGTCGAATGCCGCCTACATATCCAATATCCGAGGTACAACTGCGCAGTTCAGAATGCGCATAAATTGCAGAGATAGATGTTGGAGAACCACTACAGGGCACCGCCCCACTATGAGTCCGATGGAGAAGATGTGACAGATTTTAGTGACTATGAACGTATGAGAATGTCACGGGAGGAATTCCATTCAATGTATTCTTGAATTATGTATGGATATTTCCAATAAAGATGGAGGAGAGAAGAGGGGAAACGGAGGAATTAAATCGAAGAGATTGAACTTCACAGACATGGAGCGAAGGATGGAGCTCCTGTCCTCCTCTTCTCTTCTTTTTATACCTGGAATACCAAAACTACCTGAAATGAGAGAAACGAGGTTGAATGATAAGTTATACATACTACGGATCAATAAGACTTACCCAACGAAGATTCATCATCATAATTGGAACCTCAAATGGAAGAGAAAGCGATTCAGAGAACATTATAATGATAATTGGTAGAAAGGATTTCTTACCTCTGCTGAGTTAAAGCATGTTCGAACCTGGAGTATAGTGTTCCAAATGAAATCCAGCTTGAAAAGAGTCACCATGAGATAACGGGTTATCATGGGCTCTGTTTACATTTCGATGGCAGTGATGCCCATTGATAAAGTCGACATTGTTTACATTTTGAACCAACAAATTCTATACTTGTTCGAATCTGCAGGAATTCTTGGAAGGTGGCATCTTCAAAGGCTTACAGATTACGCTTTGTTTACATTTGATCCACAGACTCAAGCCCGCAACTATACATGTTCAAACCTGCAGGTGAATTCTTGGGAGGCGGCATCATCAAACGGCGAGGATCTGTGGTGAAAGGAGTTAACATCTAACCAATTGCGACAATTGCAACATCAGATTGCGGCAGACAGTGGCTGCGGTGGCTCGGCTCTCTATAAGAAGGCGCTCCTGGTGCCTCGCGCCAGGAGCGCCCCCAGTTCATTCTCTCAATGGACATCTACGAGATGGCTGGTTTGGATGCGCTCTACACTGAGCTCCTGAGGAACTATGAGGCTTCTACAGCCCCATGACCCTCGATGCCGATTGTGGACCTCGCTCCGGACCCTATCCGACCTAGAATCCGTCTGAAGCGAGCTCCAAGATACCGCAAGGAGTGGGTGGAGATGCATCCTTGGACAAGGATACCCACGAGGCCTCGTCCACCACCAACCTCAAGGCCTCGAGGTGTGATAGCATCGTGAGGTGCTGAGACCCTTATGGCTCTACAGGTGATGGAGGCAGGGTGGGTGGGTGGGCCCCACCACTAAATAATCGAATGAAAAGGGAGGGTTGGTATGGCAGAGCCCTACCTTGCCAACTGTGGGTTAGGGTCTCACTAGGATCAGTAAGGTAGGGAACTGTATTACCATCAGTCGATAACCGAGATACCTTACCATCGATCGATATGCCTCGCAAGGGAGAAATTGCATGTCGAAAAGAGGCACCACTGACGAGGCGTGAAAGTATTGGAGGAGTGAAAATTTGGTTGTACTCCACAGGTGTGAGCGTGGCTGGGGCCTTCACCAATTCACACTGTGTGTTGAAAAAGGATGCCGAAACTCGGATTCGAACTGAGGACCACATGATTTTCAGTCATATGCTCTCCCTCTGAGCTATTCCGGCTGACACACACGCACACACACACACACACACAAAACAAAACAAAAGACACCATTCCGCTCATGCCGGGGTGCGCTCGTGCCGGGTGCACTCGTACCGGGTGCGCTCGTACCGCTATAGCTCCCTTACTGATTGCTGATCATGCCGGTGACATGTTTATTCATTTCAAACTTTTCATTCCTCATTTCAATGCTCCTCATGGAAAAATTCTCCTCAAATTGAATGAAATCGAGGACAGGATGCCCAAAAAGATTACTGCAGCTGAGAATGATTTATCTGAGATTCGTCAAAATCTTCCTCAATTATCCTATCAATCAACAATAGTAGATTCAGCTAAGATGATTCTTTCAGATATTCCTCGCGATTTGAATCCCATGAAAACTGAGATTGACGGGAGAATTTTTGATGCTATAGATCAACCAGAACTTCGAAATTCTGTGATGAATATGAGAGAATGGAATGGTCCTCATTCTTACAATGAATATCCACCAATATCCATTTGAAAGACTATATCTGATGAAATGAATGATATGGATTCTCAATCAATTGTCATATGTGTTCATCAGTTGTCATTGAATGTCTTGAACATTGTAGTAAGATTTTCCGAACGATGCAAACATATGATAGAGGCGAGAGATTCGTTTATCTGCAACGAAGTTAACGGACAGAGATTTCCACTGGATATTGTTCAGAATTCAGATATACTCCGGAACTGGTGAGCTTACAGTGTTCAAAATATGTAGAAGTCACTTCTTTGTTCTGCTTGCACCCAGTTTGGGAAGCTTATATGATGAATTGAGGCTTTCCTGAGTTATTGGAGGATCTAACTGGCCGAACATGTATATCAGTCTCTTGTTAAAGAGGAAAATCTAAAATTTTTCAGCTCCGGAAGAACAGGGTGATGAAAACCCTGCGATCCACCGTCTTGAGTATATTGGATTTCCTAAATCGTTTAGAACCAAAAATGGCATGCACCAAGTTATCTCTTGAATGGGGATTCCAGGTTCACGTTCATTATGCGTCACAGTCATAGCATCATGATCCAATATAGATTGAATGAGAATCAGCTCTTGTTCTGAGCAAATCACTATTTTTTCGTGATCTTCGCAAAAACCAAAAATTCTTCCAATGGAATGCAGGAATTGGGGACATAGTTGGATTTGTCTACATTATAGTCGCACGAGTTTCAGCAAGCGTGAGATGGAGATTCCTCTTCGACTCTGGGAATCGATGGATAACTTTTCAGCAAAGTTGTCAGCCCAACGTGCTTACAAGAGTCTATGCAGAAACCGTCCAATAGATAGCACTAGTCTATATGAAAATGTGAATGGAGTTATCAATACCGTTTTCGACGTAGTTTGAAATGCAGAATTGAAATCCGTCCTCAGAATTGCTCTATCACGTCACATTTTCGAGAAAATCGATATCGAAGTTGGGAAAAACACCAATTTAGCTGTTTTTGAGGGCTCTTATCTCTGTTATCGAAAGTTTTAGAACTCCTGCAAGGTCTACTCTGCTTTCAAAGGAAAAATCTTCAAAATGAACCCACGTAGATCGAAATCGGTCGAAGGGTTTCCGAGATACATTGATCTTTAGAAATCAAAAAAGTCCCTGAAAATGGACCCACCCATCGTATGTTTTCGAATATTGCTCCTCCCTCCACTGTCCTATGCTTAGGCACTGCGTGGGCGGGGCCTAATTTGGGCCCTTTTTTGATTTCTAAATGTCAATGTATCTCGGGAACCCCTTGATCGATTTTGATCTATGTAGGCTCATTTTGAAGATCTTTTTCCTGATATCCGAGTAGACCTTTCACAATTCCAACAACTATCCTGATAACAGAGATAAGAGCCCTCATACACAGCCGAATTGGTGTTTTTTCCGACTTCAATATCGATTTTCTCAAAAATGTGACGTGATAGAGCAACTCTGAGAACGGATTTGAATTCTGCATCCCAAACTACGTCGAAAACGATATTAATAACTCCATTTACATCAAATGTGTCAAAATATGTAGACTAGTGTAGTGCATTCCCACAAAGAGATATGATATAGAATTGTTCACAAATGTGGTGCTCGCACCTTCGTCAGAAGCAATTTTACCAGTTTAATGTAAATAGCTCACACCTGAGAACACTAGCATGTCTTGAGATTGAATAGCAATTCTAACTTCATTATTGCTCTAGTTATAGCTAAGCGGAGTATATGGGTTGAAAAATCTTACATCTTTCTCGACCATGCGCTCGTCGACTTGTGGATTAGCAAAGATGTCAAAAGCGTCCTCCATTCTTCCGCACTTTGAATCCCAATGAGCGTAGAAATCAAACGTGTGCAGAAGTCAGTGGAATTTTATATAGAAATCTTGCTGATCGTGAGATTTCATGCAAAGAACGTGCTTTGACAGAAGGTGAATGGTGAATGACTGAGGTTTTTGAGTAGCCACTGTTATCATAGACAATCATTGACGTTTTCTGAGATGGACCTGTAGATTTATTGGCTGCCCTCCGGAGCCTATTAATTTTCCGTCTTGGTCACAAATTTTCACGCTCATAAGATCAATCAGGTGCACGTGAATGGGGTAATATATTCTATCTGTTGGCACCATATGGATAGAGTATCCTGTTTGAACCAGTTACGGTAATTCGGAAAGCGTGTGACTTCCAACGCCATCTAGGTACGAACCAGAGATGATGTTGCACTCTAGTCTAATCACTGATATATTTCTGATTTTGATTAGTTCACTGGATGTACACTGTAAAAAAATTTTCGAAAAACTTCAACCAACTGGTTGAATCAAAAATTCAACCACATGGTTGAAGGAATTAGTTCAGTTTTCAACCAAACTGGTCAGTTTTTCAACCAAATTGGTTGAATTTTCAACGAAATGGTTGAATTTTCCATTCAACCGGCTGGTTGAATTTTTTATTTAACCAGTTGGTTGGAGTTTTTCGAGAGATTTTTCTACAGTGTATGCCAGATACGAGCTTTTGAAATTTCCCCAACATCTTGCTCACTAGAATTTCCTAGAACGAATCCAATCCTTTGAGGTCTTGAAGGATCTATGTCATAATATGGATATGATTCCACTCATACGAGTCTTTTTGTCTGGTCAAAGCGAAAATGGATATCCATCAGCTTCCAGAGTTCGCTCTTCGACCTTGGTGTGATGATCAACTAACACTCGGCGTCATAATTCTTGCAAATCTTCTAGCTCGTTAGATCCTCGTTGTATGAGATAAACTTGATCCTCGTAATGGAATCGATTGTTGCTGGACTCGACGTTGCTTATTGATTCAACAACTGTAAAATTAACTAATCCAAGTCCATAATCTCAATTGCTTGCGTCAGAGTTTGGAGGAACACTGGTGCCGAGATTTAAGCCAGGAAAAGGGTCGAAATGTCCATTTACCTTGTCAACTTTACTCCATGTATATCAATGCGTGCCTACATTTTTTAAGATAGCCAAGTTAAGCACACCACATTCGCGAGGCAATGGTGAGCGTGGGACGCGTAAACACCTCTGGAATATTCGGTACCCCTCGCCATTTCCATAATCTCTTGGCCACTCATACTTTTGCTTTGGATTTTCTCGACTTGGGTTTCTTTTCAAACCCGCATCTTTTTTATGCATGTGAGGATTCCGATGGATCCCTCCACCAGCTTCTTCAAGTCCTCTATTACGACATAACAGCTCCCCTAATTTCCACGATTGGTGTGCATACCGCTGACAGATTTTACAACGTTGCACTATCTTTTCAAGAACTCAATTTTGCCAGTAAATCTGCTCCAATCAGCTTCATCAGCTATCGGGATGATTTGAACGGTATTCTCTTCGAACTTTTCTCAGCAACACGACGCGCCCACCCTTTCTTGCCCTAAACTCGATGGGGAGGGGTGAGGGGCGATCAACGCCCCCCCCCCCCCAAAAACAACGATATTTTCCCGAAACAAAACATATACGTGACGAGTCCCTCGTTCTACTGCCAACTTGAATACACTTGGAGTACATTCTAGGACCCTATAGTTGAATTTTGGGCCCATCCCCGAACCTGGGAACCACTGCTATGGATTTGAAGAGCGAATTTTATCCAAAAACATGTTATACACACTGTATATTTGACCAAAATCGTTAATTCCAAGTCAATGAACGTGCTGCTGCCTCCTGAAAAACAATGGCGATGAATTTTGGGATTATTTGACGAGATTCTCAGCTAACTCTCGAATTGAGAAATTGCTGTTGACATTGATGCGATGCAATTTGAGCTGAAAACGGTTGAAAATGCCTTACCGCCTGAAGAGAGTCATGGAATTTAGCTCGGATTTCCTACTACTGCCAGCTCAAAAACACTTGGAGTGCACTCTATGACTGAACATGATTCTGACGTCAATTCCGAGTCTCAAACTTACTGCAGGATGATTTATGGCCGATATCAGGCCAGAAAAATTAGAAGAATATTTGACGTTTGGGAAAAAAATATGAATTTTAGATGAAGGAGAACTCTACTGCCAACAAGTTGAGGCTTGACGTACATTCCAGTCCTCCCTCACAGAATTTCAAGCTCAAGCCCGAATCTGGGAATTGCTGCTGAGAGCTCTGAGATCGATTCTGAGCCAAAAGCGTAAGATGAATCGAGCAAATTCATGCGTAATTATGAATGATAGGTTGGGAACCGCTCTACTGTCACATGAAAAATGGTCACATCACAATCCAGGGTTATTCAACAAAATTCGAAGGAGAATCTGAGATCTGGGGATAGCTTCTGAGAGTACTGGGATCGATTCCAATACGGCATGTGCCAGGAGTATGTCACTAGCGTTGCAAATCATCCCGATTGGCCGATTTTAGCTCGGAATTCCTATTTCTGCCAGCTTAGAAATACTTGGAGTATACTCTGTGATCACTTGGCGAGATTTGACACTGATACCGAGCCCGAGAACTGCTGCAGTGAGATTCAGTACCGGTATTGGGTCGCAAAAGGCCGACAGATACGGCATTTTTGGCGCAAAATGATGATATTCGGGTGAATAAAAGAAGTACTGCCAACTAATCAACAATTGGAACCAATTCTAGATCTCATTCACAGAATTTTGCGCCCAATCTCACACCCGAGAATCGCTGCTAAGATCACTGAGATCAATCCTTATCCAGCAGCATTTCAGTAAGATAGAGAATTCTCGCATAATCAGTTATGAAACACAAGAAGAGTCTTCCCCATGGAATATCGGCATCCACTGATAGAACTGTCAAGCAAAGAGAACAGCTTAGGGCCCTCAGAGCTCAAGTTGATCGTATTAATGAATAAAAAGGTTATCGCTGTAAGTCTATAAAGTATATAAATGGAACGCCAACTATCATTGACTTCAAGAATACAACTACGCAGACACCTGAAGCTCTGTTGCCCTCAGTACAGTCAGGGCCCTCAACCGCTCCGATGAGTAACAATGTTAGTGGAAAAAACTAAACCGCAGCAAGGACTCTATTTTCTTCTACTATCAGAATGCCCATTCAATCGTGAACAAGCTCACTTTAATGAAGACAAATATACATCTTTTCACCAAGACTCCTGATATAATTGCTCTGAATGAAACATGGTTGAAACCTTATATTTTGAATTGTGAAATTGGTCTGGAAAGCTTTTCTATTCATAGATCCAACAGAGAAGTTAAACGAGGTGGAGGTGTTCTAATTGGAATCGCTAAGATTCGTAAATTCAAAACTGAGAAGATCTTTGATGGCGATTTACTCGGCGCTGATGTCCTCATTCTAACGGTCTCTGGAAGGAATATCAAATATATTGTTGGGGTCGTTTACATCCCTCCAGACTCTACGCAAGCAGTCTATCAAGCAGTAGCCGATTGCATCGATGAAGTTATGACCAAATTCTCTGGGCACGAGGTCCTTATCAGTGGTGATTTCAATTTGCCCAATATCAAACTGTATGGTACTCCTCTGACACCAGAGTCACTAGGCCCTACTAATCAAGACCGATTACAATGTGCAGAAATTCTGTGTCACGTATTTGCTGGATTGGAGGTATCGCAAGTCTACCCAGGTCACTCACTCAAAGGTTATACCTTGGATCTGCTCTTCGCAAACCCTGGGCTCTACAAACAACGTGACTGCACGGATCAGCTCATCCCCTGTGACATTCATCATGAAGTGTTGTGGGGTGAATTTCTCAGTGATAGTCCGCAATCATATTTGAAAGAGACTGACAGTTATTTGGACTTCAGATCTGCGGACTACGATAGTGTTTTAAGTGCTCTAGGTGAAATTGATTTTAGCTCTGTATCTTTGCATAGCAGAGTCGACGAACAAGTTTCTCATTTCAATGATATTTTAAAGAATGTTATCAGAGATAAGGTGCCTCTTAAAGTAAACTCACAATCGCAGTTTCCCAAATGGTATGACGATGAATTAATTACGTTGATTTTTGAAAAAAAAAACAGCACACAATTTGGAAAACAACGTCGATTCAAGAAGATTACATTGAGTTCAAAAAGCTAAGAGCAAAATGTATTAGAACTTCACGCACTAAGTACCTTGAATACATGAAATCCGTCGAGGATAATCTAAGCTTCAACTTGAGGTATTTCTGGGCCTATACAAAGAAGTTGAGAAAAACTAACAGTCTCCCAAATAATATGTATTTCAAAAATCGTTCAGCAAACGAAGGTGCGGGAATTCCGAATCTATTTGCAAGTTACTTCAGCTCAGTCTATACTGACTCGGCTGCAAAGCCTTTGAGAGTGTAAAATTGTGAAGATAAGCTTGAGAATATTGTGCTAACATCAGATGAGCTTGATTCAGTTGTAAATAGATTGGATGGAAATGTAAAGGCAGGGCCCGATGGCATACCGGCGATTTTTGTGAAGAAATGTTGGCCAAAAATTAGTAAGTGTGTACTGGATATCTTCAATAAGTCTCTTGCTTCCGGGGTATTTCCTTCTGCATGGAAAACATCTTTCATCCAGCCGATTCTCAAGAGTGGAGATGTGCATGACATTGAAAATTACCGGCCTATATCCATTCTCAGTTGCTTGGCAAAACTTCTCGATGCTTGTATAGTGACCCGATTGACAGACTTTCTGACAAGAAGGATCATCCAAAGCCAGCACGGGTTTTTAAATGGGAAATCTACCATCACTGATCTTCTCGTTTACCAAGACTTTATTACTGATTCTCTGAGGGATGACTCACAAGTAGACTCCATTTATATAGACTTTGCCAAAGCTTTCGATTCTGTTAACCATGAGAGACTACTCGCAAAGTTATTTAACGCTGGTATAAGGAGCAATTTACATCGATGGTGTGCGTCATATCTCGCAGATAGGTCACAAGCAGTGAGAGTCTCAAATTTCACATCCAATTTTTTTCCCACTCCGTCTGGTGTGCCACAAGGTTCGCACTTAGGCCCAATCCTATTCATTCTGTTCATAAATGATATTGAAGATGAGATCAATATACCGCAGGTTCAATTTTTAATTTACGCAGACGATGTCAAGATATTTACTAAGATCAACTCCCCAATGAACGCATCTGTATTACAGCGTGCACTGATCAGAATGTCTGAGTGGGCGAAAGATAACGGGCTTAACAGGATGTCGGGGATCGACCTCTAAACTTCTGCTAGGATATAAAATTTTTTTATTTACAAAGTCACGCTCTCAATTTTCACTCAATCGATCTGAATTTTTCTTTGAGAGGTAGAAAATGTTCGTAAAAAGGGTGCTCTGGTGCGTTTCGCACGCAAATGTACCGCTCCGAGCCAAAAATCGATGTCAAAGGCAAATGCACAGAGAGGTTAGGTAGCTATTATCCTCAGTTATTTAGGTTCCCAAGAGCCGAATCAGAACGAGTGGACCAGAGCACCCTTTTTGCTGATTTTACGCATCAAATAAATCATTCCCGCAGGCATTTGATGCTCAAATGAGGGAATGGTTCTGTAAATAAGATTTCGGTAGCAAAAGCGAGTATTTTGAATTGCGAAGTCGACATACACATAACCTTGTGTCGCTTGGTATGTTGGCAGCATTGGTCATGCTTGAGCTGCGGCTGTCGCGCTGTCGGCTGCTCTACCACTGCTAAGCAGACGGCGCGCGTTTATGCTTCGCAGCCGGGTTAGCACGAGAAAATCGTGGTTTCCCGGTGGAAATGAGTGTGTCCGGGTCGGGTGAAGGTGTATCTGCTGTGAGTGTTTTGTACTGTGTTGTGTGTACACCCATGCGATGTGCATATGTTCGCGTGCGATGATTGTCTTGCGACGGATGCAGCTTCGCCGCAGCGCCGTGGCATCCCTCGAAAAACACGACTTTGTTATTCATCAGAATAACAAAACTGCGGCCCAGGATCAGAAAAAACGTCGTGTCGAAGTTGTGTTAGGCCTCATAGAAGCTAGCCAGCCCATGGAAACATTTGTTGGTCTTGCCCTGATGGTATGAATGATGTTACAATACGGCGTATTTCTCCCATTCCAGTGTATGTATTTTCTTGTGTCACTTCATAGATATTGCACAAAATATTCAATATGAGACGGAATATTGAGCTTTATACATTCAAAATGATGTGAAAAATATGATCTAATGTGTACAAGTTGAATGGAATAGAATACTTGTTTAGAAGTTACTTTGATTGAGTTTTTGAATATCGTTGTTTAGAATCCGCAAGTACCATCAACCTCGAACTTTGTCTCTGACCTTGCTATTGGTTTGTTAGTGGTTGATGGTGGATTCTGAACTATTCAAAATTCATAGAAACCTCGTTGACCGTAATTTTCACTCCCCAAATGTGAGTTTGTGATGAATACGCATTCTTGTCAAGGAAACGCAGAGTGAGTCATTTGATTTTGAGCTGCTTCTGTGGCTCTCAGGTATGCGTTGGAGAGTCTTTTACATTGAGATGATGTGATACATGGGAAACTTCTAATGAATGCACTTCTGTAGTAGCAACCTATTTTACTTCATCGTAAAAGACCATTGATCAACCAAAGATTTGTCAAGTCAACTTCCCAAATTCCTGATGACTCAGAATTATAATAAAATTCAATTCCAATATTCTGAATCAGGCAACATTTTTCCAGTTCATGAAGAATCCGTGGAACTAAAAACAGTCCAAAGTCTGTTTTGTAGAATAATAGAACTTCTCTCAAGAATGGTTGATATAAGTACTTGGTGTGCGAGCTTGGATACTTTTTCTGTATGAATGAGATTTTGTATGCTTTTATATGCATTAACCAATGACGCAGTTGAATTCATATTGATGAATATGGATGCAGATAATTGTCTATTTGGAAAGATAAACCTGCTTTGCAAGGAAGCTCCAGATCCATTCTTGTATTCGAGTATGAATTTTGGAACTATCAGATAGTAAATCTCAAGGAATTATGATTTTCTGATGTTGATCAGGAATCCTTTGACTCTGATGAAGAATCTCATTCTTGTTGAAGGATGAGTAGAGTCTCTCAGACAACATGAATTTTTGAATTCATCTTGTTTCAGGAAAAAGACTCTTTTTGGAGAGTATCTACAAACTATTCAAGTTTGTGAGCGTGAATGTAAAGGATGCAGAGATATGGATATTTGCAATTTATCTCGATATGGAAAAAATGACTCTTTTCGAAGAGTATTTTCGAATTTTCTACAATTGTGAGCGTGAATATGTTGGGTGCTTGATATGAATTTGTGAATTCATTCTAATTCGAAAAATGATACTTTTTGGAAGAGAATTCTCAAATCATTTTCGTGGAGAAACGTAAATTTGTTGATGACTAAGACTTGCCTTTTTGGAGTTTAACTCAAATGTTTCATGCTTGTGAACGCGAATAATCAGATTTTGAGCGCAGGCTCTTGCTTCAGCAACTCGTCTTCCCCGGGATATGGCGACATCCCATCAGTGTTGCCAACAATAGAAAATTACACATGGGAAGCTCATTCTAAGTGTCGCCATCTACACTTGGAATAAGCTAACTATCGCCAACCCGCCTGATAACCTGCGATGGTCCGGCATCCTCTTAAGATTAATATGAAAAAGTGTGCTGTGATATCCTTTACTAGGTCTAACAAGGGGAATCCGGAGTCTCCGAGTCCTGAAATCTCACCAAAATTTTTTCATAGTTTCGTACCACCTAGAATATGAAGAATCCAATGCAACTCCGTCAAATGGGCCTCCTGTTCAAAGTTACAGCCCATGACATTAGCATTGCCCATATAGGTCCATGTTAAAAAGTGATATATATAGATATACTAGCAATTTCGACGTTTCTGGCTGTAGCTCAGAACAGATAGCCCATTTGACGGAGTTACTCTGGATTTTTCATATTCTAGGTGGTACGAAGCTGTGAAAAAATTTTGGTGAGATTTCAGGACCCGGAGACTCCGGACTCCCCTTGTAAGTCCAAATTCATATATCAGTACCTCCCTGATGGAGTCGAACTACAAAGGGTAGAAATTATATCTGACTTAGGGGTAACTTTTGATTCTGGTCTGAAATTCGATGTGCATATTGATTTGATGCTAGCAAAGGCCCATAAAGTACTTGGATTCATTGAGCGATCGACTTCTGAATTCAGAAACACTGGCCCAATCGTATATCTTTATAAATCTTTAGTTATCCCAATTTTAACTTATGGTGCTGTAATCTGGTCCCCTAGTGTAAAATACCTGCAAACTAAAATTGAAAAAGCCCAAAATAAAATCCTCAGGTACCTCTGTTACAAAAGTGGACACCCCATGCATTCCACGGATCACGATTATACTGATGCACGTAAGAAATTTAATTTGTTGAGCATGTCAGAACTTTCAACTTATCATGACTGTGTTGTAGCATTCAAGATAAAAAATAACCTATTCACAAGCGACTATGTAAACAGCCTTTTCAATGTAAGAACAGTAGGTTATGATATCCGCCACGTCCGCAGTATAAGTGAAACATGTTGTTATTCTAATTTTACATTTCATTCAACTACGCACAGACTTCGAAGAATCTGGAACTCATTACCTGGGAATATATACGTGATCAAGAATCATTAATCACTTTTAAAAGTTTGTTACTGTTTGAGCTAAATAATACAGAGCTGTATCAGAATCTAGTCAATATTGTTGTATGAATTTGAGTCTGAGTGGAATATTCTCTTGATGATTTCCTTGCTGATATTATATTATATATATATATTTTTTTTTTCCACACATTCTTCCGAAAATCCGTCAGTTTCATCATTGCATATATATTTTATTTTAATTATATTCTATAATATGTACCCTGTGTAAAAGGGCATTTATGCCCGTTTATTTTCTAGATAAAAATAAAAAAATAATAATCGTGGATTATAGGGCGGAAATCGTCCTACTGCCACCTGAACAGCAATCGAGATACATTTTGGGATCATTTGACGTGATTCTGAACAGAACCCCGATTCTTTATATATCTGCTGAGGGCTTTGAGATCGATTCTGAGGCGGAAATCGCGAAGTGGCACTAAAAATGAAACAGATCTAATGATTCTAACTCCCAATGTGTACTACAGCTACCCCAAGAATACATACAGTGAAATCTAGGATCACAGACGGGAATTCCAAGCCAAATCGTGCATCCGGAAATTGCTGCAGAGAAATTTTAGATGCATATTGAGCTCAATGTTGTCGTAAATTACAGTCGATCTGATGAGGAATAGTTGCATTCTTTTCTTCAATTTCACTACTGCCGAGGTATGTACCATTCCATCTCGTTACAAGTCCAAGAGTGAATATTTTGAGCCCGGTGTCTTGCCCCCGGATCACTGCGGTGTGATCTGCAATCAAGATTGGGCCAAAATCATCGGAAATTCGTGCGGATCCCACGGAGAATGACGAGTTTCAGGAGGGAAACCATACTACTGCCAATTCGAGAACGATCTTATCGAGTTCCAAATTTGCCAGAGAATTTTTTGGGCACATTCCTGTGTCTGAGAACCACTGCAGTGCGATCGGAGACCAATATTTGGGCCAGAGTACTCGCAAATCAGCGCGGGTCCTATAGAAGATGATGGATTCCAGGGCGTGAATCCTACTCCTGCCAACCTGAGGATGGATCCAGGACATTCTGACTTCCGCTAGAAGTATTTTGGGCCCGGTTTCGTGTCTGATGCTCACTGCAGTTCGATCTGCGATCGGTATTGGGCCCAGAATTGTGGGAAACTTCTGCGGATCCTACAGAGACTGATGATCCCTAGGGGTTGAATCGTACTACTGCCAATTTTATCAGGAATCCAATACATTTTTGAATCAACTAGAAACATAATAAGCCGAGCCTCGTCGCTCAGAACCACTGCAGTGCGATTTAAAACCCGAATTGAGCCCCGAAACGTCGGAAATCCGCGCGGATTCCACGGGAAATGTTGGGGTTGAGAACGGACTTCGTGATTCTGCCAAACCGCGAGCGATCCCATCGGATTCCATGTTTGTCAGTGAATGTTTTGGGCCCAGTCCCATGTCTCAGAGTTACTGCAGTGCGATCTGAGATCGGTATTGGGCCCAGAACCAACGGAAATAATCACGAATCGTATTCAGAATCATGAATTCTAGGAGGTAAATCCTATTCCTGCCAACTCAATGAGGAATCCAGTTGATATTGGAATCGACTAGGAATATCTTGAGTTCAGTCCCGTCACCCAGGTCTACTGCAGTGCGATGTGAGACTAGTATTTGGCCCCGGATCGTCGAAAATCCGTGCGGATCTCACGGAAAATGATCCATCTTAGGATGGAAATCGTACTACTGCGACCCTCAAAAGCGACCCAGCATTTCAAATTAGAAGAGAAATATTTTGGGCCCAGTTCCGTCACTCAGATCCACTGCAGTGCAATCTGCTCTCGGTATTGGACCCACAATCGTCGGAAACTTCTGCGAATCCTACAGAAAATGACGCTTCTAGGGGGTAAATCATACTACTGCCAACTAGATGATGAATTCGGTACATTCCGGGATTGACCAGAAATATTTTGGGCCCAGTTCCATGTCTCAAAGTTACTGCAGTGCGATCTGAGATCGGTATTGGGCACAGAATCATCGGAAATAATTACAAATCGTATTCAGAATCATGAATTCTAGGGGGTAAATTCTATTCTTGCCAACTCAATGAGGAATCCAATTCATTTTGGGATTGACTAGGAATATTTCAAGCTCAGTCCCATCACCCAGGTCCACTGCAGTGCGATATAAAACCAGTATTGGGCCCCGGATCGTCGAAAATCCGTGCGGATCCCACGGAAAATGATCTATCTTAGGATGGAAATCGTACTACTGCGACTCTTAGAAGCGACCCAGCACATTTCGAATTAGAAGA
Source organism: Eretmocerus hayati (assembly GCA_029851415.1). Taxonomy (NCBI): domain Eukaryota; kingdom Metazoa; phylum Arthropoda; class Insecta; order Hymenoptera; family Aphelinidae; genus Eretmocerus; species Eretmocerus hayati. Next base: position 51,643,227 of record CM056744.1, read on the forward strand.
GAAATATTTTGGTTCCAGTCTCATCATCCAGATCCACTGCAGTGCAATCTGCGATCGGTATTGGGCCCAGAATCGTCGGAAACTTACGAATCGGAAACTACGAATTCTACAGAATATGACGTTCTATAGAGGGTGAATCGTACTAGTGCCAATTGGATGATGAATCCAGTACATTCTGAAATTGACTCAGATTATTTTGGGCCCAGTCCCGTGGCTCAGAGTCACTGCAATGCGATCTGCGATCGGTATTGGGCCCAGAATCGCCGGAAAATTCTGCAAACCCCACAGAAAATGACGATTCCTATGAATTGTACCGATGCGACCCTTGAGGCGATGCGGTCACCGTGCACCGTGCACGCTGAAAGTTATTCGCACTTTCATCAAATTTGCTGGCGATTTGGGTGAAACGACGAAAAGTCCCACGTTTATTGTCATCTAACTAGAATTCGTCTTCTCTTCTTTTAGCTAAAATCGCAAGAGAACTGGAGAAAAGTGCAAATGACTCGAGTGCAGACACTTCCTAACCTATAATATAGGGACTCTGTAATTCGTACTTTTATGCGATTCTCTTGAGATTTGGGCGAAACCATGAGAAAACAAACTCTAGTTAGATGATAAGAACCGCGGCTCATCTCGTCGTTTCACCCAAATCGCCAGCAAATTTGATAAAAGTGCAAATGACTTCCAGCGTGCACGGTGCGCGGTGGCGGCACCGCCTCGAGGGTCGCAATAGAACGAATCATCCCCTAGGAATCGTCATTTTTTGTGGGATTTGCAGACGTTTCCGATGATCCTGGACCCGATACCGATCTCAGATCGCGCTGCAGTGACTCTGACCCACGAGACTGGGCCCGAAATATTCCTTGTCAATCCCGGAATGTACTGAATTCATCATCCGGTTGGCAGTAGTACGATTTACCCCCTAGGAGCGTCATTTCCTGTAGGATTCGCAGAAGTTTCCGACGATTCTGGGTCCAATACCGATCGGAGATCGCACTGCAGTGGATCTGAGTGACGGGACTGTGCCCAAAATATTTATCTTCTAATTCGAAATGTGCTGGGTCGCTTCTAAGGGTCGCAGTAGTACGATTCCCATCCTAAGATGGATCTAAGAAAGCAGTAATCTCCTCTCCGTAAGAATGTCGGGCATCCTCTAAGAACGAAGTTATATCTCTATGTAAGAGACTACTCATGACACCGCTGCTGATACATTGGAAGATGCATGGCAGATCATCCCAACGCACCGCTGTTTCAGAGTCACGATTTCCAGATACATCGAGATCACCACCAACTTTCAATGAGAGATACTCAAGATGATTATTGACGTGGATTAATTTCGAAAACTGAGTCTGACATCCTTGCTTCTGATGTCTCAATCACTGTACTGAATCAATTGATGACATACAGTCGATACAGGATTCATCTCGAGTATACAACTCGAGATTAATCCTAATGATTATCCAAACAGCTTTGTATATCTAAATCTGATCCTACTTGACGCAGCAAGTGCATTAGTTGCGCAAAATCTGATTTAATAATCTGGAGTGAAGCGATCTTCGGGATGAGGAAGAGAATATAGGATGAATCGTTGACCACGCGAGTCATAATGAGATGATTTCAAAAATCCTGAAAAAAATCGAGAATTACCTTGTTCTTGCCGATATTAGCTCCTAGTGTATCTTCTCCGAGAGTCAGCTCAAGATGTGAGGTTCAATTCTCTATCGATCAAGGGCTTGCAAGAGAAACCAAGTTCTGGAACTGAGGTTATCAAAGACCTGGTGCAGCTCCGTCTGGTACAACTCAAGACAACAGACTGATTACTCCATCTACCTGTTCTCTATTCATAACATTCTGACGCAGGAGTCCTTTCAGTAACCTGTGCACTAGACTCTTCAAGAGATGGAATGTTATGAATGGAACTGCAGCAAAGTTTGATACTCAGTCAAATTGGACTCAGTGAACCAGGAAGAGACCCTCCAGGTTCAGAAACGCTAAAACATAATGGAGTACGTGGTAGATATCCAAGGATCCCGGAGATCATCGAACCTTTTCCAGTTGAAAGAGTTTGCAGTTACAGCTCTCGATCAGGAAATGCTCCCAACTATTCGTCTCTTTAGGGAACCATGGTAGTGGTCAGAGCTTCTATGGGAGGATCAGGAGATAAACCGTTGGCTGGAGCGTGAGATTCATGGGATTCCATGGAACTCTAGATCGGTCCCTCTAGACTCTCAAGTGAGCATACTGCAAGTCTCTCTGGATGGTGCTTGTCGGATCTACGTGAAATAATTGGAGAAAGAGCACTGGCTCGAATGAATTTCAGCCGGAAAGTGAGTAGTTGCATATAAAGATATTATTTGAGTGGTCTGAGTGAATATCAACATTGACTCTCAAGATCATCGTCGATATCGATGAAATATTTTGTCCGCCTTTCAAGGAGTTGGAAAAAAATATCTCTTTTTTTTACTCTATTGCGGCCATGATTAGCTCCGTCAGAATGGAGTATGCACAGTGAAGAGTACTCACGTCCTCGAAGAGTGTTTCATGCTTGTGAACGCGAATAATCAGATTTTGAGCGCAGGCTCTTGCTTCAGCAACTCGTCTTCCCCGGGATATGGCGACATCCCATCAGTGTTGCCAACAATAGAAAATTACACATGGGAAGCTCATTCTAAGTGTCGCCATCTACACTTGGAATAAGCTAACTATCGCCAACCCGCCTGATAACCTGCGATGGTCCGGCATCCTCTTAAGATTAATATGAAAAAGTGTGCTGTGATATCCTTTACTAGGTCTAACAAGGGGAATCCGGAGTCTCCGAGTCCTGAAATCTCACCAAAATTTTTTCATAGTTTCGTACCACCTAGAATATGAAGAATCCAATGCAACTCCGTCAAATGGGCCTCCTGTTCAAAGTTACAGCCCATGACATTAGCATTGCCCATATAGGTCCATGTTAAAAAGTGATATATATAGATATACTAGCAATTTCGACGTTTCTGGCTGTAGCTCAGAACAGATAGCCCATTTGACGGAGTTACTCTGGATTTTTCATATTCTAGGTGGTACGAAGCTGTGAAAAAATTTTGGTGAGATTTCAGGACCCGGAGACTCCGGACTCCCCTTGTAAGTCCAAATTCATATATCAGTACCTCCCTGATGGAGTCGAACTACAAAGGGTAGAAATTATATCTGACTTAGGGGTAACTTTTGATTCTGGTCTGAAATTCGATGTGCATATTGATTTGATGCTAGCAAAGGCCCATAAAGTACTTGGATTCATTGAGCGATCGACTTCTGAATTCAGAAACACTGGCCCAATCGTATATCTTTATAAATCTTTAGCTATCCCAATTTTAACTTATGGTGCTGTAATCTGGTCCCCTAGTGTAAAATACCTGCAAACTAAAATTGAAAAAGCCCAAAATAAAATCCTCAGGTACCTCTGTTACAAAAGTGGACACCCCATGCATTCCACGGATCACGATTATACTGATGCACGTAAGAAATTTAATTTGTTGAGCATGTCAGAACTTTCAACTTATCATGACTGTGTTGTAGCATTCAAGATAAAAAATAACCTATTCACAAGCGACTATGTAAACAGCCTTTTCAATGTAAGAACAGTAGGTTATGATATCCGCCACGTCCGCAGTATAAGTGAAACATGTTGTTATTCTAATTTTACATTTCATTCAACTACGCACAGACTTCGAAGAATCTGGAACTCATTACCTGGGAATATATACGTGATCAAGAATCATTAATCACTTTTAAAAGTTTGTTACTGTTTGAGCTAAATAATACAGAGCTGTATCAGAATCTAGTCAATATTGTTGTATGAATTGGAGTCTGAGTGGAATATTCTCTTGATGATTTCCTTGCTGATATTATATTATATATATATTTATTTTTTTTCCACACATTCTTCCGAAAATCCGTCAGTTTCATCATTGCATATATATTTTATTTTAATTATATTCTATAATATGTACCCTGTGTAAAAGGGCATTTATGCCCGTTTATTTTCTAGATAAAAATAAAAAAATAATAATCGTGGATTATAGGGCGGAAATCGTCCTACTGCCACCTGAACAGCAATCGAGATACATTTTGGGATCATTTGACGTGATTCTGAACAGAACCCCGATTCTTTATATATCTGCTGAGGGCTTTGAGATCGATTCTGAGGCGAAAATCGCGAAGTGGCACTAAAAATGAAACAGATCTAATGATTCTAACTCCCAATGTGTACTACCGCTACCCCAAGAATACATACAGTGAAATCTAGGATCACAGACGGGAATTCCAAGCCAAATCGTGCATCCGGAAATTGCTGCAGAGAAATTTTAGATGCATATTGAGCTCAATGTTGTCGTAAATTACAGTCGATCTGATGAGGAATAGTTGCATTCTTTTCTTCAATTTCACTACTGCCGAGGTATGTACCATTCCATCTCGTTACAAGTCCAAGAGTGAATATTTTGAGCCCGGTGTCTTGCCCCCGGATCACTGCGGTGTGATCTGCAATCAAGATTGGGCCAAAATCATCGGAAATTCGTGCGGATCCCACGGAGAATGACGAGTTTCAGGAGGGAAACCATACTACTGCCAATTCGAGAACGATCTTATCGAGTTCCAAATTTGCCAGAGAATTTTTTGGGCACATTCCTGTGTCTGAGAACCACTGCAGTGCGATCGGAGACCAATATTTGGGCCAGAGTACTCGCAAATCAGCGCGGGTCCTATAGAAGATGATGGATTCCAGGGCGTGAATCCTACTCCTGCCAACCTGAGGATGGATCCAGGACATTCTGACTTCCGCTAGAAGTATTTTGGGCCCGGTTTCGTGTCTGATGCTCACTGCAGTTCGATCTGCGATCGGTATTGGGCCCAGAATTGTGGGAAACTTCTGCGGATCCTACAGAGACTGATGATCCCTAGGGGTTGAATCGTACTACTGCCAATTTTATCAGGAATCCAATACATTTTTGAATCAACTAGAAACATAATAAGCCGAGCCTCGTCGCTCAGAACCACTGCAGTGCGATTTAAAACCCGAATTGAGCCCCGAAACGTCGGAAATCCGCGCGGATTCCACGGGAAATGTTGGGGTTGAGAACGGACTTCGTGATTCTGCCAAACCGCGAGCGATCCCATCGGATTCCATGTTTGTCAGTGAATGTTTTGGGCCCAGTCCCATGTCTCAGAGTTACTGCAGTGCGATCTGAGATCGGTATTGGGCCCAGAACCAACGGAAATAATCACGAATCGTATTCAGAATCATGAATTCTAGGAGGTAAATCCTATTCCTGCCAACTCAATGAGGAATCCAGTTGATATTGGAATCGACTAGGAATATCTTGAGTTCAGTCCCGTCACCCAGGTCTACTGCAGTGCGATGTGAGACTAGTATTTGGCCCCGGATCGTCGAAAATCCGTGCGGATCTCACGGAAAATGATCCATCTTAGGATGGAAATCGTACTACTGCGACCCTCAAAAGCGACCCAGCATTTCAAATTAGAAGAGAAATATTTTGGGCCCAGTTCCGTCACTCAGATCCACTGCAGTGCAATCTGCGCTCGGTATTGGACCCACAATCGTCGGAAACTTCTGCGAATCCTACAGAAAATGACGCTTCTAGGGGGTAAATCGTACTACTGCCAACTAGATGATGAATTCGGTACATTCCGGGATTGACCAGAAATATTTTGGGCCCAGTTCCATGTCTCAAAGTTACTGCAGTGCGATCTGAGATCGGTATTGGGCACAGAATCATCGGAAATAATTACAAATCGTATTCAGAATCATGAATTCTAGGGGGTAAATTCTATTCTTGCCAACTCAATGAGGAATCCAATTCATTTTGGGATTGACTAGGAATATTTCAAGCTCAGTCCCATCACCCAGGTCCACTGCAGTGCGATATAAAACCAGTATTGGGCCCCGGATCGTCGAAAATCCGTGCGGATCCCACGGAAAATGATCTATCTTAGGATGGAAATCGTACTACTGCGACTCTTAGAAGCGACCCAGCACATTTCGAATTAGAAGAGAAATATTTTGGTTCCAGTCTCATCATCCAGATCCACTGCAGTGCAATCTGCGATCGGTATTGGGCCCAGAATCGTCGGAAACTTACGAATCGGAAACTACGAATTCTACAGAATATGACGTTCTATAGAGGGTGAATCGTACTAGTGCCAATTGGATGATGAATCCAGTACATTCTGAAATTGACTCAGATTATTTTGGGCCCAGTCCCGTGGCTCAGAGTCACTGCAATGCGATCTGCGATCGGTATTGGGCCCAGAATCGCCGGAAAATTCTGCAAACCCCACAGAAAATGACGATTCCTATGAATTGTACCGATGCGACCCTTGAGGCGATGCGGTCACCGTGCACCGTGCACGCTGAAAGTTATTCGCACTTTCATCAAATTTGCTGGCGATTTGGGTGAAACGACGAAAAGTCCCACGTTTATTGTCATCTAACTAGAATTCGTCTTCTCTTCTTTTAGCTAAAATCGCAAGAGAACTGGAGAAAAGTGCAAATGACTCGAGTGCAGACACTTCCTAACCTATAATATAGGGACTCTGTAATTCGTACTTTTATGCGATTCTCTTGAGATTTGGGCGAAACCATGAGAAAACAAACTCTAGTTAGATGATAAGAACCGCGGCTCATCTCGTCGTTTCACCCAAATCGCCAGCAAATTTGATAAAAGTGCAAATGACTTCCAGCGTGCACGGTGCGCGGTGGCGGCACCGCCTCGAGGGTCGCAATAGAACGAATCATCCCCTAGGAATCGTCATTTTTTGTGGGATTTGCAGACGTTTCCGATGATCCTGGACCCGATACCGATCTCAGATCGCGCTGCAGTGACTCTGACCCACGAGACTGGGCCCGAAATATTCCTTGTCAATCCCGGAATGTACTGAATTCATCATCCGGTTGGCAGTAGTACGATTTACCCCCTAGGAGCGTCATTTCCTGTAGGATTCGCAGAAGTTTCCGACGATTCTGGGTCCAATACCGATCGGAGATCGCACTGCAGTGGATCTGAGTGACGGGACTGTGCCCAAAATATTTATCTTCTAATTCGAAATGTGCTGGGTCGCTTCTGAGGGTCGCAGTAGTACGATTCCCATCCTAAGATGGATCTAAGAAAGCAGTAATCTCCTCTCCGTAAGAATGTCGGGCATCCTCTAAGAACGAAGTTATATCTCTATGTAAGAGACTACTCATGACACCGCTGCTGATACATTGGAAGATGCATGGCAGATCATCCCAACGCACCGCTGTTTCAGAGTCACGATTTCCAGATACATCGAGATCACCACCAACTTTCAATGAGAGATACTCAAGATGATTATTGACATGGATTAATTTCGAAAACTGAGTCTGACATTCTTGCTTCTGATGTCTAAATAACTGTACTGAATCAATTGATGACATACAGTCGATACAGGATTAATCTCGAGTATACAACTCGAGATTAATCCTAATGATTATCCAAACAGCTTTGTATATCTAAATCTGATCCTACTTGACGCAGCAAGTGCATTAGTTGCGCAAAATCTGATTTAATAATCTGGAGTGAAGCGATCTTTGGGATGAGGAAGAGAATATAGGATGAATCGTTGACCACGCGAGTCATAATGAGATGATTTCAGAAATCCTGAAAAAAATCAAGAATTACCTTGTTCTTGCCGATATTAGCTCCTAGTGTATCTTCTCCGAGAGTCAGCTCAAGATGTGAGGTTCAATTCTCTATCGATCAAGGGCTTGCAAGAGAAACCAAGTTCTGGAACTAAGGTTATCAAAGACCTGGTGCAGCTCCGTCTGGTACAACTCAAGACAACAGACTGATTACTCCATCTACCTGTTCTCTATTCATAACATTCTGACGCAGGAGTCCTTTCAGTAACCTGTGCACTAGACTCTTCAAGAGATGGAATGTTATGAATGGAACTGCAGCAAAGTTTGATACTCAGTCAAATTGGACTCAGTGAACCAGGAAGAGACCCTCCAGGTTCAGAAACGCTAAAACATAATGGAGTACGTGGTAGATATCCAAGGATCCCGGAGATCATCGAACCTTTTCCAGTTGAAAGAGTTTGCAGTTACAGCTCTCGATCAGGAAATGCTCCCAACTATTCGTCTCTTTAGGGAACCATGGGAGTGGTCAGAGCTTCTATGGGAGGATCAGGAGATAAACCGTTGGCTGGAGCGTGAGATTCATGGGATTCCATGGAACTCTAGATCGGTCCCTCTAGACTCTCAAGTGAGCATACTGCAAGTCTCTCTGGATGGTGCTTGTCGGATCTACGTGAAATAATTGGAGAAAGAGCACTGGCTCGAATAAATTTCAGCCGGAAAGTGAGTAGTTGCATATAAAGATATTATTTGAGTGGTCTGAGTGAATATCAACATTGACTCTCAAGATCATCGTCGATATGGATGAAATATTTTGTCCGCCTTTCAAGGAGTTGGAAAAAAATATCTCTTTTTTTTACTCTATTGCGGCCATGATTAGCTCCGTCAGAATGGAGTATGCACAGTGAAGAGTACTCACGTCCTCGAAGAGTGGTTGAATTGGAAACGTATCGCACATGCTACCCTCGCACAAGATCATACTGTTGATCAAAGTCAGATTATTCACGAGGAACCAACGACATCGACTGAAGAACATGTGTTAGATTAGGGAGCCGGTGAACAAATAATTTCGACGATACACATCATTTAAACTTTCGAATATAGAGGTAAATTCATTCGCCTATAGCTTGACATGCTAAAGCGAGGTGTGGCGGATGACGACTGGACGGGAACTGGCGAGGGCCTCGGAAGGTGGAAACGCGACAGCGCAGAGCTGGAGCGCGAACGCAAAATGGCGGAAGCGCGCTAGAATTTGGATTGAATACAATAGACTGATATGAAACTGAACATACCGCCCCCCTCGATTCATTACTTATCAAGAAATCGATAACCTAAGTAGTTTCATTGTACATCATCATTCATCAGAATGACTTGAACCGAAACGAATATAATTCAAGGGTGTACGGCCAAAAATTGAAGTTACTCATACAAAGCAGTAAGCCAGAGAGCTATTCTGCTCTCAAAATTGTAAAAATCATAATTGGTGTCCCAATGATTGAATTTTAAACTAAATTTGAACAAAATCAAGAAGGCTTTCGGCCGACAATTGATTGATGAAGGATAGTACATTGCGGAATTTTCATCACAAAAAATATCTGAAAGGGTTCATCGTAATCCCGTTCTTTCCTTGCAAAATGAATTATCAAGAGAAAGACCAAAAATCCAGATGAAGTGATTTGGGTCCATATACAAACCGAAATTCAGACACTATTTACAAGTGGAGGGTTTAGCTGAACCTTCAGAAAAAACATTCAATCAACTTAGATTGCTAGGAATAATTAAGAAATAACTAGAAAAGTGAGGCCAGAGTTTTAGCGATAAATATCACACCATTCTATCACTTTTGAAAAGTATTCTAAGTTCCGGCCACCCGAGAAATTGTCCCAAAAAAAGGAACGTTCATTACTTCGAGATATGAACGTCCTAGGTAACCGCGCAATTGATTCTACATTCCGTATCGTGCTCGCAAACACGTCAGTCACTACCTTAGTGCTTTTGAGTTGGCAAGACACCCATACTACTGGGAAATTGACTCGAATTTGAACCAACAGGTGGAATTGAGTTTACCGCAGACTCGAAAACTTCAATGTTAAACCGAATCACTAATTGTTCGATACAAGAAAATTTAATTCTCATCACTCTCTTCTTCTGATGATGCTGGGACAAGCAACACAAGCTTGACAATTGGTCGTCGGAATGTTGATGTAGCGGTGCGTACTTCTACGACTCAAATTCTGCCATCATTCCCAGGAAATACTGATGTGACTACAGCCAGAGGCCAGACAGCTGGAGGTCTGTAATCGTCGGGCAACAAGACAACATCACCCAATCGGTAGGCCCTAGTAGGCCTTGACCACTTACGCCTCTCTCGAAGGGCTTGCAGATATTCACAAGACCATGATTTCCAAAATTCCTGGGTCATTTGAGTCATTCACCCCCATCGCTTGTTGACTGAAATCGGCCCTAACGGTACTGTTGGCTCTGGATCAATGAATGACGGTCTCTGAATTAAAAAATGTGCGGGGGTCAGCACAGATAACTCAGATGGATCTTCTTTCGAAGGAGCAATAGGTCTCGAATTCAGGCATGCTTCAATTTTAGACAACGAAGTAGGCATTTCTACAAAGGTAAGGATATGGTCACCAACTATCCTTTTCCAGTGATGTTTGGCTGATGATAATGCCATGCGAAGCTCTAGGCGGGGTATACTTACAGTCTTGATTGGAGCCACCTCAGACTTGGCACACTACAATGATACTTTTACCCGACCGTTTCTGTTCACTCTCAAATAGACCACAGCCCCATGAGCTTTCGAAGAAGCATCTGCGAACCCGTGCAGCTCAACTTCCAACCCTCGACTTGAATATCCCATCCATCTAGGTATTCTAATGCTTTCCAAATTCTCGAGCTTCTGGTACCAACCTGACCACTGGTTCGAATAGTCGCTTGGAAGAACATCATCTGACTCGCGTTTCAATAACCAAAGTGATTGCATAAATATCTCTGCCCAAATCACAACCGGAGCTAACCAATCTAATGGATCAAAGATTTTTGCCGTGAGAGACAAACCCGTTTTTTTGTCAACTTTTGGCTGTCGAAAGCCTGAGACTTGATACTAAAATGAAAGTCATCCTCTCTTGGAGCTCAAGATAGGCCAAGTATAGAGGTACAGTCATCAGCATCAAATGTAGCTAAACCGTGGATTCTATGGTCGACTGGAATGGTCTCGATCAGTTCTGCATCATTAGCCGCCCATTTTCTTAACTCGAAACCTCCCACCTTGAGAATCTCGATCAATTGAACCTGTTCTTCTCGAGTTTCTCGTACTGTCTCTCCCCCCGACCTAGAATCATCCATGTATGATTCATGCTCGATGATTTTAACCGCTGAGGCAAAGAGATGTCCATAATCTTCAGCCAATTGCCTCAAAACCTTAATGGCAAGGTATGGCGAGCATTTCAAACCGTAAGTGATCGTTCTGAGAATATAGAGTAAAACCTCCAGATCCGTATTTTCCCTCCATAAGATCGTGTGCAAGAGATGATCTCTGGGGTCGACTAAAACCTGTCTGGACATCTTCTCTATATCGGCCACGAAAAGAAATTCATACCGACGCCATCTCATTGCCAGATCAACTAGCTAGAGCTACTAGAGTAATGAATTTTCTCCGGTGTAGAGTAAATCATTCAATGAGGTTCCATGAACTTTGTTTGAGCCGTTAAAAACCGTTCGCGATTTCTTGGAGCCTTGAAGCACTACATGATGAGGAAGAATATAACAACGATTCTTATCCTCGATCGACAAATTCGAAGCCTCCTCCATATGCGCGAGATTCTGGTATTCTTGCATGGAAGCTTTATATTTGGACTCAAAATCCGAATTTTTTGAGAACTTCCGTTCCATTGAGGAGAGTGTTCGGAGAGCTGAATTGTAAGAATCGCCGAGATTGAAGTTCAAACTTCCGATCAACTCTTGTTTCACCGGTAACTGAAAAACGTATCTACCGCTTGAATTTTGTGAATGGCTTTCCCGAAAATGTTCTGCACATTCACGATCGTCCTTAGAAAGCTTTTCTCCGACCGTTGCGTTTTCTTCTTGTTTCCAGAATTTTTCTAGTGTCGATTCTAACACTGTATTATCGACTACGTGGAGATAAGATGGAGGAGATTCTGAGTTTTGACCAACACTGGAAGAGACTATCCAACCCAATTCCTTGTTTGTCGCGATAGGTTGATCAGACAGGTCAACGGTTGCCTTTTTCACCCCATCAAGCACAATCTGAGCGTGAACTTTGGCACCGGGCAAAAATCAATTGACCTTGTCTTCAGGAAATTAGGATCAGCTAAAATAAGCCCCTTCAAGTGATCTCATTCATCCGCACCCGTTGAGATAGAAGCCTTGGGCTTTAGCCAGAAACATTGGGAATGATGAAAGCCTACACGTCACAATTGGAATTAGAAGGAAATCTGGGATGCACCATGAAATTGGCCGAACCCCTCGAAGCACCATTGTTGAGGTCGCCAACCCCCTCGATTTGAACCTCAGGTTTTGATCTTTTTATCCCTAATTTCTGACAAGCGTTCTCCGTTATAAAAGAGGATTGAGAGCAGTGATCAACCAAAGCTGTGAAGTGGAATTCAAATCCGTCAGCTGATATCAGTTCCACTACTGCTGTGGGCAGAAGTACAAAACCCGAATCGTCAAACGCATTCAGACTGGTTGTCACCGTTGCATGCGTATTCGAAGGAGCTTTTTGATTCGCCCCTGAACCTTTGTCTCCCCTCGAAGAACCCGAACCCATTTTGTCATCCATTTGAGAGCCGACTATTGGAAGAGCGGAATCTGGCAGAATGAAAGTATGATGTTTCCCGTTGCATTCCCTACAGAATTCCCCCGACCTTAATTTAGCCCAAGTGTGGAGGAAATGAGCAACTGAATCATAAGAATAGGAGTCAATTTTGCTGAGCGCTATTGACATCGAGATTGAAATTTGAGAACGAAAATCAAGAATGATGATTGAGTGGAACATAATGAAGTATAATAGCTATCCCGTGTTTGCGAGTTCGATAGAATTTGAACATGCGATGAGTTTAGATCGATTAGATATAGTTCCTTCTTATTACGGGAGAGAGAGAGAGAGAGAGAGAGAGAGAGAGAGAGAGAGAGAGATTCAAGAAGAGGACGACCCCAGCATGTCAGTCATGCGGGGACGAATGGGATGATGCCGAACATGCCCTGTTCAAGTGCAGCGACACCCGGAGAGAGCGCGCCGAGCTGGATGAATGGCTGGGTGCTCAACTAACACCTGAGAATCTCGTCCCGTACTTGCTCCGCAACCAGGAGACATGGGATAGACTCACCGGATACATCAAGCTGGTGATGACCCGCAAAGAGGAGGAAGAGAGGGAAGTAAGGCGCCTCGAAGCAGGCGATCTACAGTGACTCTGCCGATTGAAACAGAAAAGGCCCAAATGATCCCAGGAGGAATCTGATGCACTGAAGAGGGAAGAAAGAAGAAAGAAGAGAGAAGAAAGAAGAAAGAGAGGGAACAATGACGAATGAAGATAGAAGCTGCCGACAAGTGGCCGAAGAGAGAAGATGGAGAAGAGGAACGCTCGCAATCGAACGCGAGACATGCTGCTCATCCTGAAGTAATGCTCACGCGGTTCCGGGATGAGATGGTAGATGCAGGTGGATCTCCTTCTTGATTGCCCGATGCCCTAGGTATCGGACATCGAGGGGAGAGGGATATTACACGGCTGGGCCCACCTCTCGGTGGGCCCTACCCAAACCCGTGTCCCGCCTGGTATGGCCTGCGTGGGCTATGCGTAGTCCGCGTAAGCTGAACCAGTCCGGTGTCTGGGGACGGATCCGAGGGATCCTGAGGCAGATTTTGCCCTCCAACCACCTTGAAAGAAAAAAAAAGAGAGAGAGAGAGAGAAAGAGAGAGAGAGAGAGAGTATTGGAGGAGAAATTCGAATGATGATTGAAGTGGTTGTTCTTCACAGTCAAAGACGATGAAGTTTGGGGCCTTGACACTCTCTTTCCCGAATTCGATCAATTCAGATTTCGAGATAAAAGTCAATTACACTATGATTCCTCTCTCTCATGGAGTAAGATAGTTATCAATCGATTGAGAATGAATTTGATCAGATATTGAATTGAATGACATAATAATGGCCTGGGGGAACTGAACGATAAGATAATGTTAGTTCAAAGATTTATCATCAGAAGTTCAAATACAAGTATAGAAAAATATGAAGAACCGTATAGACTACATTTTCCCGTACGAACATCAGCAGCTTTACAATTATTGGAATAGGAACTCATAATCTGCACCAGAGATTTCCATGCGATCAAACTCGATAGAAAATTCTACAAATGCGTCCAGCGTGGAATCTCCCTTTTCTAGGAATATATAACTGAGGTAGAGAACACTTTTAGCTTACACGTTATAGTAGTTTGCATTCGAATACCAACGTCCTCCTCACAAGCCCGAAAGGAGTTATCAAAATATGATTCAGTAAAGTGGCTACTTGGAGAATGACAACGTCAAGGGAGAGAGGGGAAGTGATTGCGTTCTCGAACTACAAAAAGTAGGTTTATTTCTTCTTCTTCGAAGTAAGGTGATAACCCATCTCAAATTCACTCGAATCGGAATGTGCATCGGTGGGGCTATAATTCTCTTGGATGGACTGTGAAGGAACTGAATAATTCTCCATCACATCCTCAGCTGGAGCCAAGTGATTGGTCGAAATTTTTTCAGATCCATGCCAGTCCGTACAAGTGACGTAGCTTTCCCCGACAACTTCCCCCAATGTCAGCTTGTTCACTCAGGGTATTGTCAATTCAAGTTCCAAGCTATTTGATTCAGCCTCACGTTTTGGTGCTCGTTCAACACTCTCTCTCTCTCTCTCTCTTGTCACGAGGCATTGCCTCGTGACGGCGATTGTCATCGCCTTCCCCTGTCGATTGGCTACCAGAAATACGTGAGCGCGGGCGGGTTCCCATTCAAATCTGTAAGTGAGGACTAATCAGTGCGCTGGACGATCAGCGCGGCTTCAGCTCAGTGGTTAGAGCGTCGGACTTCTACCCGAGAGGCTCGGGGTCGATTCCCACTCGCGGCGCGAATTCCTTCAGTCGCTTTCTTCTTCGGAGTTAGAATACCGAAATGCAATAACGAGCCCACGTTACACTCTCTTTCTTTTTCTTTTTTTATTTTAAGGTGGTTAGAGGGCAAAATCTGCCTCAAGATCCTTCGGATCCGTCCCCAGACACCAGGTTGGTTCAGCTTACGCGGACTACGCATAGCCCACGCAGGCCATACGAGGCGGGACACGGGTTTGGGTGGGGCCCACCGGGAGGTGGGCCCGGCCGTGTAATATCCCTCTCCCCTTGGTGTCCGATACCTAGGGCATCGGGCAATCAAGAAGGAGATCCACCTGTATCTGCCATCTCATCCCGGAACCGCGTGAGCATTACTTCAGGATGAGTGGCATGTCTCGCGCTCGATTGCGAGCGTTCCTCTTCTCCATCTTCTCTCTTCGGCCACTTGTCGGCAGCTTCTATCTTCATTCGTCATTGTTCCCTCTCTTTCTTCTTTCTTCTCTCTTCTTTCTTCTTTCTTCCCTCTTCAGTGCATCAGATTCCTCCTGGAATCATTTGGGTCTCTTCTGTTTCAATCGGCAGAGTCACTATAATTCGCCTGCTTCGAGGCACCTTACTTCCCTCTCTTTCTCCTCTTTGCGGGTCATCACCAGCTTGATGTATCCGGTGAGTCTATCTCATGTCTCCTGGTTGCGGAGCAAGTACGGGACGAGATTCTCAGGTGTTAGTTGAGCACCCAGCCATTCATCCAGCTCGGCGCGCTCTCTCCGGGTGTCGCTGCACTTGAACAGGGCATGTTCGGCGTCATCCCATTCGTCCCCGCATGACTGACATGCTGGGGTCGTCCTCTTCTTGAACCTGGTTAGATAGGAACCGAAGCAACCATGATCGCTCAGTGCCTGCGTCGTCCAGTAGTCCATCTCTCCGTGAGTGCGTTCCGCCCACTTGGCTACGTCACGAATCAGCCGGTGCGTCCATCTGCCGTTCGCAAATGGCGAATCCCACTCAGTTTGCCAATGCTCAAGGGTGGTTTCCTTCTCATTGTCGCGGATGATCTCCTTCATTGTCGGAGTGAGTACTCGTTCGGCTCCGATCACTTTCTGGCGGTCCCAGATCCTCACTCGCTCCGCGACGAGCAAGTGAATGGGCGGAGTACTCGCCAATACGTAAGCCGCATCTCCTGACACAGTGCGGTAGGCACGGATACTCCTCAGGGCCGCTCTTCGGTGGACAGGCCCCATTCTCTTCTCGATGATGGTCTTCTCTACTCTCTTCCCCCACACAGGTGCACCGTACAGCATGATGGAGGTAGTGACGGTGTTGAGAAGTGCGCGCCTCTTTTCCTTGGGTCCTCCGATATTTGGCATAAGCCGTTGGAGCGGCGCACCGACCCTGCTCGCCTTCTGGGCCTGCTTCCTAGATGTGCTTCTTGAACGAGCACTTGTCGTCGAGCCATACACCGAGGTATTTCAGCTCTGTCTTCCGTGGAATCTTTTGCCCGTTGATATAAAACCGGGGTAAGTCAAACTTCCTACGCCTTGTGACCACGATTGCTTCGCACTTCTTGACAGCGAGCTCCAGAAGCCTGCTAATCATCCACTCGTAGACTCGGGCCAGCGCTTCGTTCGCGCGTCTACCCAAGAGTTCCTCGTTGTCAGCCCATACTATGAGTCCCGCGTCGTCCGTGAAAGCCACTATTATCACTCCTTCTGGCAGTTCGATAGACAGTAAGCTGTCATACTGGGTGTTCCAGTTGAACGGCCCGGAGACCGATCCCTGTCCGATTCCGGCGGACAGTACCCGAATCTCTTGTCCCTCGTCGGTGTCGTACACGAGGGTCCCGTTCCGCAGGTAGTCACTCGTGACGGCTAGTAGATAGGGGACACCTTACCTGCTTGGGATTGATAGACTCGCTCCTAGCTCGCGCAGTTGAATGCGTTCTTTATGTCCAACGCAATGATGGCACAGAATCCTCCTGTTGAGCACCATCCTCTCGTACATTTTCCCGATATTGTCGAGCATGCTGAGAGGGCGTTGACCTCCTTGACCCTTAGGTTTCAGGACCAGCTTCTGGCGTTTCTACTTGTCCGGGAAAGTACCCGCACTCAGACAGATGTTGAAGAGGTCGAGGAGTAGATCTGACTTGTATTTGAAGACCGGTTTCAGAGCCTCGCTTGGGATGCCATCCAGGCCAGGGGCCTTGCCGTTCGGCATTCTCTTCGCCACTATGAGTAGCTCTTGCATAGTGAAGAGCGGGATGGGGTCTTCGCTCTCCGTAGGGAATGTAATTCTGGGTTCTCCTGCTGGGGAGAGGTCTTCCACGATGGTGCGCAATGTTGCTGCATCGGTCGGTGCTGGGTTGCCCCTCCGGGGTCGGACCTTTGACATGACCACGCGATATGGCGTGCCCCAGGGGTCTTCGTTAACCATGTCGCACAGTTCACCCCAGCACTTCTCTTTGCTCCTCCGGATGGCTAGAACGAGAGCCTTCTTTGCTTCTTTGTACGCTCTGTCATCTTCCGCCAGCGATGGTCGTTGCAGCTTCCTTGATCGCCATGCAGTCCTCCTTTTCTTGTTGCTCGTTCTTCGTAGAGCCTTGATCTCATCGGTGATCCAGTACTCTGGTTTCCTCCAGAAACATGGTGTTGTCCTGCGAGGCATCGACGCGTCGCAAGCTCTCGTGATGGCGGATGTTACCATCGCCACAGCCTCGTCCGAGGCGGAGTTCATCGGGAGATCTTCGACTAGTTCTATCGATTCCCGGAATTTTCCCTCGTCCAGCTTCCGTACCTGCCACCCCGTTGGTCGCGGTCTGCGAGTCGTTTGTCTCTGTCCGTCAGTCCTAAGTCGAAACCGAATATGTCGATGGTCACTCAGTGTTTCCGTGTCCAGAACTTCCCACGATGTAATACGTCCCATGAGCAACGGGCTCATGAACGTCAGGTCGAGGACCGATGATGAACCTCCTTCCTGGAACCGAGTGTCGTGCCGGTAATAGGTGATAACCCCCGTCTCGTTCGCGAGCACTAATCACAATGCCTCCATGGCATCAGCGAGTATTACCCCCCGTTCATCGCGCGGCCCCCCGCTCCAAGTCGGTTCCTTGGAGTTGAGATCTCCCGCGATCATAACTGGGCCCCCCTTTGCCTCACATCCTCTTCTAGGTCGTGGAGCTCGTCTTCAAATTCGTGCGTCTTGAGCGACGGCGAGTAGTAGCAGCTGTATACAGCTGTGCCCCCTATGGTCTTTCGAGCATAACCGCGGCCACTAACAGCTGGTTCAGTCTCGCGGATCGTGGGATTCGTGATCTGAATTACAGCGGGCCCCCAGTGATCGAATGTCGAACGGGAAAGTTCGCGCTTCCGAGGCGGTTCGGAGATGATCAGAACATCGATACCCCCTCCTTTGGCGGCAGTGTGTAGGAGGTCACAAGCGTCCCCGCTTCTCCTGAGGTTGGCTTGGATGAAGTTAGCCATTTCTTCCCCCTCTGCGTCTATATGTCGCCCTCGCGTTTTGGTAGGCTAAGCAGTTGCTGGAGCCCGACCTGTGGTCAGATCTGGTTCCGATAGCCACGCAGCTGAGGCATTTTGGTTTCTCTTTACAGGTAGCGGCGAGGTGTCCTGGTTCACCGCACTGGAAGCAGAGTTTCGGTTGACGTTCCTCTGCCTTCTCTTTTTTGCAGCCTGAGGCCTTGTGGCCATACTCTAGGCAGTCATAGCAGCGTGGGATGCCTCCCTTCTCGCGGATTCTCACTTTGCTCCATCCCACCTTGGGTTCTTTCCAGTCCAGGAGGTGGTGAGCGAGCCTCGCTGGGATGGACACAACCGCTGTTTGGGTGCCTCGGGAGCCGTTTCGCAGGCTCTTGACTATTATGGCTCCATCCTCGTTTTCTGGTAGGACCTTCGCGAGGTCCTTCTGCACTTTAGTGTTGTCGACATCGTAGTCGACTCCGAGAACCTCGAGGGTCATGCTATTTGCGAGGCAGTGGATGGCCCTTTCTTGCCCGACGACTGGTGTCAGAGCCGCTTTGATGGCTGCAGCGTCGGTGCCCTTCCTCAGTTCAATGAGGATTTGTCCTTCCTGTGTTTTGCGGATGCCCGTGACTTTAGAGCCCACTTCTTCATTAAGGTCATCCGTCTTTATCTTGCGCAGCATATCTGCGTAGCTTAACCCACCTTGGTTTGCCGTGACGAGAACGGCGTCGGATTTCGCTCTTCTTGGCTTCATCTTTGCCTTCTTTCCAGCGGTGTCACTTGATCGACCGCTTTTCTTTGCCCTCTTTGTATTTCTCTTAGAGACCACTTCCTGCCAAGGCCCGTCCCGCTTGGGCCTATTAGGAGTCGATGTCGAGCGCGGTGTTTCGAGGGCTCCCGATGGATGTCCGCGTCGCGTCCTCTCCGTATCGTGCTGTTTCCCTTGTCGCGATTCCGGTTTATTCGCCCCCTTCCCTGTGTGCCGCTTCCCGACGCGGCTGGCCCAGAGGGCTGCGCACTCCTCTTCATTTTCAGGATCTTCTCCGCTTCGAGAAGTGTGGTCTCGAAAGCCGCTCTCTTCCCTTTGTCTGCCGCAAGTAGGCCTTCGAGAGCGTGGCCAATCTTCTTGAGCTCTTCCATGTCGCCCCGAGTTCCTTCTGGGATGTTGGAGGCAGACTCGGCTATCCCTATGACCAAGTTAAGGTGGTCGAGGAGAAGATGAGTCTTCTCCTCCATCTGTTCTCGGCACATTTTCAAGTCCCTCCATCCTTCCATTAGATCGGGGGCCTTGTCTCCACTCCTTTGTCGACTGGCCTTCTCAGGTGTGGGAAACCGATCGATGTCCATATCCTCCGGTGTTTTTTGACCTTTTTCGAGTCCGCGGTCACAGTCCTTGGATGTCAGGGTGTCTTCTGACTTCTGGGACTCCGTGGTGGTGTTAGAGTCCCCTGAATCCGAGCTGGAATCGGCGGTATCGTCTCCCTTGTTCTTGTCTTGCGTAATCTGGATCTTGATCGCGGGGTTGATCTTCATCACCTTGTCTGCCGCCGCTTGCGCTTCTGCAGCAACCTTCGCGTTCTTCTCTTTTCGGCTCAAGAATGTGAGCTTCGATTGCTTCAGCGTTCGCTTATCTACTTCCTCCCCCAGACCCTTTCTCTTCCTGCTGTTCGGCGTGAGGTCTACTCCTTTCTGGTGTTGGTCCTTCCCTCCAACTATCTTTGCCAGAGGCGTATTTCCATCGCTTGTAGCTTTACGCGTGAGTCCACTAGCCAAGTGTGCCACTAGTAGCGCGCTTTGCATCGTTGGCCCCCCCCCCCCCCAAGATCCGAATGGGGCCCCGCTTTACTTGGGGAATTCTTGCCGTCAATGCTGGACATCTTCTTCTTTCTTCTTTTTCCAGGGCCTGGAATCGCATGCTGGCCGACCCCGGACCAGACCAGCACGGGTGTGGTGTGTTGTGTGATGCGTGTTCTGTATAATGTTGGTATGTCTGTGTAATGCCTGAGCAAGCGTAAGTATGGTGCGTGTAGAGTGTAGTGTGTGTGTTAGTGTAAGTGTAGGACTCGGGTAAGGAGGGGCGTCACTCCCTCAAGCTCCAAGTGCAACCTTAAGGTCACACCCAAAACCCCCCACGGGAGCGGGTCTCTCTCTCTCGCTCTCTCTCTGGCGGTAAGTGTTCCCACACGCATCTAACATCGCTCCGTGTTCGAACATCAATTCAACCATCAAAACGTCGTCCCGAGTGGCACTTCTTTGCAGATTGGACTTCCTCCTGCAGGCTCATACCACTGAAGCATCACTGCATGGCTCCTGCTAGAGCCTGGGAGGAATAATTCCAATCCTGCAACTTCAACAACAACATCGAGTTGGCGGTGCCTGGCGCCGAAAGTGAGCTCTGTGCGCATGCTCGGAGGTCGTCTGCTACGCTGGCCTGCTTCGCTGTCTTGCTGTCTGCTGCATGATGAGCGACAACATCTGCTGTGTCTGCAACAACACCTTACGTGCAGGCAGCAGAGTATGCGACATCTGTAAAAAATCAGCACATGTCAAGTGCTCGAGAACATCCAGACGAGCAGTGACATGTGGAAGATGTCTGCAGGTGAGCGAGATTCCAGCCGCAAAATCAACATCAAGTGCGACGAAGCAGACGACTTCGACTTCCCGCCTCAGTATGCAAACAGCCAGAGAGAGAGAGAAGGAGAAAACAAGCCCACGAAGACGTGTGAGTAATCAGCCGCTCTCACACATACGGCTCAGCTCGCGTGGCGCGTCAGGAAAGTCTCCCCTCGCCCCGCACCATACCACCACGGGCAGCAGCGCTGAGCTCCCCACCACCAGTGCCTCTCAAGCCATCGAGAGTCGACAGCTCACGCTAGCGGGGGGTATTCCGCCAGCTACTGCTTCGCCTCCGTTAAGTGGCGCCACCATCCACGAGTCCAGCAGAACAGAGCCCGCGAACATTCAAAAGCAGCAAGCTGATGCGCGGCTCACTACTGCCTCTCCGTCGCTGCTCAGTACACCACACGTGGATCACCCCGTCGTATCGGTGGAAAGCAATAGCCTCGACATCTCGGATAAACCTGCAGCAACAACCACGTCGACGTCGTCAAACTCTCCGGAATCAAAGTGGGTATATATACGGGAGAGTACTCTGGACCTATTCTACAACCAAAATGCCTTGCTTCAGAACCAGCTTGACGAAATAAAATCCCTCGTGATCCGACAAAACGTTGCAACTACCTCTCCATCTTGCACACCAGCAGTAAGTGAGGTGGATGATCGATTGTTGGCACGTGTATCTTCTCTCGAGGGACTTATAGAGAAGCAAAGCTCCCAGCTGGAGGAGCTTCGCTTGGATCGACAGCTTCTCCTGGAGCAAAATTCCATCATGGCAGGCCAAATTTCTACCTTAACAGAGCTATTGTCAGGCTTCCAGAGTACTCTGCAGAATAGTAAATTTCGTAATGATGAGAATAGTAATGCTGAATCGACACATTAATCCTCGATTCCTAACACTGCCCCTAGGATGGACGAGTCCCCCCACTCATACGTTCGGAAGCAAGGGCAGGGACTGGGCAATGACGGACTTCAGCGCTGTAAACTGATTATTAATGGTGTATTAAAAGAAGATTCTAAGGCCTCACCAGCACAGATATCTGATATTCCTTATGCAGTGCTCAAGTCTATTCTCCCCTCATTGGAGAGGGCAGACATTGCTGATGTCCGTGTCCTGCAACCGGGGCGTGCGTCTGGGGAGAAGACTCCAACAGGTAATCGTGACTCGGTTCTATCTTCCCGAGCCTCAGCTGCCATCACGCGCAATTTACCATCATGTGTAGTCCAACTCTCCAGTAGTCGACTAGTCGGGAAAGTGATTCGGGCAAAACGTTCAATCACCAATAATTATTTCACGGCCAACAATATCCAGCCTGACTTACTCGACCCAGATACAAAAGCTCATGTGCCAGACCGTAAAATCTTTATAAATGAGATGCTCCACCGTGGAAAATACAAAGAATTTATACGTTTAAGGTCGGTTGCACGCGGTTTGGGTCTTAAATACGTCTGGCACAGAGATGGGCGTTTCTGGGTTAGACGGGAGAATGGTGAGCGAGCGCATACGTTCGAATCCCTTGCTGATCTGCAGGCCATTCAAACGACCTGTCGAAGTGGTCCGGAACGCACCTGTGCGTTCCGGACCACTTCGACAGGTGTGCGTCCTCTAATAACACCCAGAGCTGCACCATCGTTCCGGAGCAAAATAAAGTTCCGGCAACAGAATCAGCAAGGACTCCCTGACTGGATACGGCTGCTGAAGAGCGACGAGGGAGGGGTAATTCTTTAAAAGCGGGATTTATCAACCTTAACTCCCTGACAGATAAGATTGAGCATCTACGCTTGCTCGTCGCTAACGATCCCTCCTATCATCTATTTGAGGTGGCCGAGTCGAAGCTAGATGAGTATGTGGATGATAGTCTCGTTCAAATTCCAGGTTTTTCGTTGTTGCGACAAGATCGCAACAGAGAAGGTGGAGGAATTGCCTTGTATGTGCGCAATGACTTCAAAATTGAGAAGTTGGTTTCGTCGAATACTTTCGGGCCGGGGAAACCTGGCGTGCCCGAATTCCTTTTTTGTAGCGTGCAGCAAGGCAGCTCACCTCCAATATTAGTCGCGGTAATATATAGACCCCCTAAAATTGCCATGCAGAAGGATGATGGGCTGTTTGGCTCGTTACGCCGGCTGTGTGGTGATTACAGTCACAAAATTATTATGGATGATCTGAACGCTGACTTGTTGGATACTGCTCATCCGGATACCAAGACACTGACTGCACTGACAGAAGAACTAGCCTTGTAGATAGTGCAGCATGGCACGACTCATCAACCCCAATGTATCTCATACATGGATTGATCACATCTACGTAGATGACAACGACACCATTACTGACTTTCACAACAGACACCTGCCCAGTTTCGGTGGGCACTCGGTCATTGACGTCACCATCAACGTCTTCACCCCTACTCCGCCAAAAAATTCCTTCAAGTATAGGGATTTTCGTAACATCACCCCGGAGATATTGAATGACCGTCTGCTCCGCTGTGACTGGACAGCTCTTGAAAATGCCGAAACCAGTTTGGAAGATGCAATTCAATGCTTGAATGTAAATTTAATGATCGTTTTAGATGAATTAGCACCGGAAAAAACTATAAACCCGCGTCAAAATGATGCTCCTTGGATTGGTCCTGAGCTGAGGGTGCTCATGAAGAAGCGAGACGCGACGCGCAGGCGTTGGGAGCGTATGCAACGCAACCAGTGCAAGTGTCCTGAGCTTCAAAATGAGTACTTTCGGCTCAGCGAAGAGGTCGATCTGCGCATTGAGCAAGAGCGTAATTCCTTCCTTCAAAACCATCTTTCAGACGCTCTTGATCAGAACAAGAATATTTGGAAGGACATGCGCAATCTCGGCCTCTTGCCCAAGAGCAAAGAGGAAGAACTTCACGGTTTCACACCGGATGAGTTGAACGCTCACTTTGCGGGGGTTTCTGTTTCGCCTCACAAAAATATCAATGAAGCAATGGACGATATTAACTCTGCACCGGAGGAGGGGTTTAAATTTAAGCCCACAAATTTCAATGATGTAGTCCTTGCTATTAAACATTTCTCCTCGCAGGCCCGCGGGGTGGATGGGATCCCTCAGAGTGTGATCGCGAGGGCTCTTCCGGCAATTGGTGATCTTATTGTACATATATTCAATTCCTCTTTCGCTCATAGCGTTTTTCCCGAGGCTTGGAAGCAAGCGCAGCTGATTGCATTGAAGAAGACTGCAGCTCCATCAACGGTCTCGGACTTTCGTCCCATAACGCTGCTGTGCTTCCTTTCCAAGGTTCTGGAAAAAATTGCACATGACCAAATCACGGAGTATTTAGAAGTAGAGAAACTTCTTGATCGCTTCCAGACTGGTTTCAGGCAATACCATAGCACCCAGACAGCTTTACTAAAGTTGACGGATGACATCAGAGTAGGCATTGATAGGAAGAAGATCACCTTACTCCTACTATTCGACTTTAGCAAAGCTTTCGACACAATAACACCGTCAAAGCTGTTGAGGAAGCTCCGAAACCTTGGATTCTCAAGATCGGCACTCCTGTGGATGAAATCATACTTACAAGGCCGCACCCAAATAGTCACTTCAAAATCTGGTAGTTCTGATTGGCTTGAAACCAATCTGGGTGTTCCACAGGGATCCGTTCTCGGGCCTTTACTCTTCAGCTTATATGTTAATGACTTACCTGGTTTGCTAGACGGAAAGTCGGTATATCATCTATTCTATGCGGATGATCTTCAAATTTATCTCCAAGTCGAGAAAACTAAGATCAAGGGAGGCATCACTCGGCTGGGAGAAGTAGGACGACTAATTGCCGAATGGGCCAGAAATTCCGGCCTGCGTCTCAACGCTGGCAAGACCAAGGCAATCCTCTTCAGTTCTGAGAGGAACATCAAAGATCTGGAAAGAATGGACTTGCCAGGGGTTGAGATACAGGAAGGAAAATTCATTCCGTTAAGCGATACAGTCGTGAGTCTTGGTGTTACACTTGATAATGAACTGACGTGGAAGCCGCACATCGACCAAGTAACGAAGAAAGTGAACAGAGCCCTTTACGGATTGCGGTTCTTTAGGGCGTGTATCACCAGACCTCTCCGAATTCGCCTAGTCGAGTCATTAGTTCAACCGCATTTAGATTATTGCACAGTCGTGTACCTCGACGCCACGGACGAACAGCGGCAACGGATACAACGACAGAGCAATTTATGTGTGAGGTACATTCTTGATCTTAGGAGAGACGAGCACATCACCCCGTTTAGGGAGCGTTTAGGTTGGTTGCGTACTGATTCGCGGAGAATGTACTTCGCAGCTCTGTTAATGCATAATATCATGCATTTAGGAGAGCCTGGCTACCTAGCTGCGATGTTCACCAGGTACCAATCTGAACGCCCCGCACGTGGTAATGCAGAAGAGCGGGTACTCAAAGTTCCCAATATGAGACTTGAATATGGAAGGAGATCTTTCCAGGTTCAATGTGCTCATTTTTGGAACTTTCTCCCTCCGGGTTTTCGGCAGCTGGGGAAAACACCCTTGTTCAAAGAGTCCTTGAAAGATTTCCTATTAACAAAGTCTCCTCAGAGGATTGATCCGGAGAAGCAGCATTACTTTAATCTTTGATGGGCTAGGGCTTTGTTCCTTTTCTTTCTATCTTTCTTTAATTGTAAGTGACCTTCTGTCACCAGACTGAAGAAAAACTGTGATATTTCTATGAACCCATGCCCTTTATCTCATTCTCTTCCAAGTGAAATCGTAAAGTGTATGACTAGTCACAATTGTGATATATCTATCCTTGACCAAATTATTTCTTAATATGATTTCATCGGAATATTTATTAATTTTATATATATATATATATATATGTGACACATATGAAAATATGTAGGTGTATTTTGTCGTATGACGAATAAAGGATATCTATCTATCTATCTATCTATCTATCTCTCTCCCCAGTCGATATCCAATTGAAAGTTCCATTCAAAGCGTTGAAGACCGCTGTTCTTGATTTTATCCATGAGAAGGACGCAGTGTAATATTTTCTATTGGAATAATGAGCGCAAAAGTGAGAATGTGGACTGTTGGAATATATGTAAAAGTGTGCAATTTTGATAGGTGATCTCCAATATCGCAATCATTATTAATACTTATGATGTGCCCCTATGATGCAGTGTATGAATCCATGTTTAGCACTATGTTGGTCATGCTTCAAATATTTAGTGTAATAACGTTGTATTCAACTTATAAGATGTTGTATTAGTTTAAGATGTATTACATGAGTATGCCAAAGTGCCATACGGTCTTCGTGACCACGGCACAATGAACCCAGTCAATCAATCAAGAAAAAATCTCTCTCTCTCTCTCTCTCTCTCTCTCTCTCTGAATCCGACTCCTCACGCGTCAACCAACCTGAGTACCTGATATGTGAGATCAAGAGTGGTGATCATTGTCTGCTATTTGCAGCTGTTTACAGACCTCCTAATGCATTTCTTCCAACGGAATATTTTAACAATTCATCCCTTCTGTTACCGAAATACACATCCGTTGTTATCACTGGTGATTTCAATTGTAAAATGGCAATTCCTGACTCCAAATCCAAATTGATCCACATACATTTGAAAGATTACTCATTGGAACTTGTACCATCAAAATCAACTCTTCATACGCTCAACGCCGAGAGCCAGGTAGCACACACGTGGATTGATTTGTTCATTGTGAACTCGCTTGACCACGTCTTACAATATTCAAAAACCGACGCTCCTTTCACCATAAGATACGACAGAACTGAGATCGTATTCAAATTTGAAAAAGTCATCAGACAACCAATCACTATTACCAAGCGCGATTTCAGGAATTTCGACCCAGAACAGTCCCACAGTGATCTCTCGGCCAGACTCGCACTACTTTCCTGCCTTGAAAACATTGATGATAAAGTAACTGTGCTCAATCGTTCAATTGCCGAAGCTCTCGACCAATCAGCACCTCTAAGAGTCCACAAGATTCGAGCTCGTAACAAACCTTGGGTGACTAAAGAAATTCGTGACTTGATGGTAGAACGTGATAATCTTCATGAAAAAGCGCAAGTTACTCGTACTACTGAGCTGATGCAGGAATATCGGTCTGCCAGATCAAATATTCAAAAATTATTACGCGTTTCCAAAAACCAGTACTACGCTAGTCAAATCGAGGCTGCTCAGAATTCCGATCGACTATTGAACTCCCTCAACAACCTAGCATAGTCTCTTCGCGCCCTCCCTCACCGTTTAGAACATTCTCCCTTGCCGACATTAATACCCACTCTGCCTCCATCTCCTGTCCTCCGCCCACTCATATGACCCTTCCTCCTCTCCACACAATCTCTCAATTACACCTTTCTAGTGTCCCAGTTTTCTCACTATCGCCTACCAGCAGGGGTGAAGTAACACGCATAGCTCACTCTTTGAAATCAAAGAGATTTGGGATTGACTTCATCTCCCTGAAAATCTTGCGCACGTCATGCCCAACCATCATTGACCTGCTCACCGATATTTTCAACTCGAGCATAATGAATACCTCTTTTCCCGATTCATGGAAGCGCACCCTTATCACGCCCATCCCTAGAACGAACAACCTGGCAGATCTCTCAGATCTGGAACCCATAGCAAGGCTTTCTGAGTGCTCTAAGATTCTTGAAACAGTTGTATCAAACCAACTCAAACAGTTTATTGAAGATTATGAGCTTCTCGACCCCTGTCAGGCTGGGTTTCGAGAAGGCCACAGCACCCAGACGGCCTTGCTCGGGGTGTTAGATGATGTGCGGAAGGGTATAGATAAAGCAATGTTTACCATTTTGGTCCTCTTCGACTTCTCCAAAGCTTTTGATGGAAAACCCTATGGCCTGTTCTACATAGGATGCGCTCACCACGTGAGCGTACGCGCATACGCTTGCACTTGAAGCATTTGATGCAGAGGATTTCATGAAACAGCCTTAGCAGTTGTATTTTACTTGGAATTTTGACGAGTGAAGAGTTATTGATGATTTGTGGGACCCGAGTGACATTATCAAGCGAAAAAATCTCATTCGTTCATCTTTTTCCTCAAACAAATACAGAAAAATATCAACGGTGGCCGCACAAGCCTTTTCGGGAGGTAATCCGGGTTAAGCAACGTTTTCGCGATTCAGTGTCCGGATTGGTGACCACCCGTCGTAGCTTGCGAAGACTGAAACCTTGTTTGGGATCAGAAACTTGTCAAGAGCAAGATGAACGGTCACCAATCCGGATACTGAATCGTGAAAACGTTGCTCAATCTGTATTTTCTCCCGAAGAGGCTCGCGTGGCACGACTGATGTTTTTCTGTATTTGTTTATGGTGAAACCTGAAGAAACTTGATTTTTTGGCTCGATAATGTGACTTGGGGCTCAACAATCATCAACCAACTCTCCACTTGTGAAAATTTTTAGTAGAAAGGACGGCCAAAGCTGCTTCATGAAATATTCTGCATCAAATGCTTCAAGCGCAAGCGTGTGCGCGTACGCTTACACCTCGGCTTACACGATGAGCGCATCCCATGTAGAACGGGCCTATGGAATTCTCATCCAAAAATTACGTGCCTTCCAAGTTGATGATCATTCAGTGCGCTGGTTTCTACCATACCTGGCTGATCGGTGTCAGGCGGTTATTGATGACGGTGGAACAATTTCTGACTCGATAAACACAACTGCCGGCGTCCCACAAGGATCAGTTCTGGGCCCACTCTTGTTCTCCATCTCCATCAATGACTTGCCCTGAGTCTTACGATACACTAAGCACATGATATACGCCGATGACACACAAGTTTATGGAAGCTGCTACCGTTACGAGATTGAGGGGACACTGAAACTTATTGAGGAAGACGCCCATGCTATTCACTCGTGGGCTATCACCAAAGGCTTGAGCTTGAACCTCGAGAAAACGAAAGTCATAATCCTGGGCAGTGCCGAAAACCTGCGACTCCTGAATATGAGTGCTCTCTCTCCAATCACTATTGATGGTACGCCTATAGAGTTTGTGTCTGAGGTAAGAAATCTCGGTATCTGGATGACAGCCGACCTATCCTGGAAGAAACACGTTTGTCATATCTGCCAAAAAGTTTTTGGAACTTGGCGTCAACTTCGCCCCCATCAGCATGCACTCTCCTTTTCCTTACGTCAATTCCTCATCCAAACCCTAATCCTTCCTCACTTCGATTATGCCTGCCTCGTTCACCACGACCTGACTGACGAGCAAAACACCAGACTCCAGCGTGCTCAAAACGCATGCATTCGTTTTGTATTTGATGACATTCCTTGGCGTGAGCATTTAACTCCTTATCGCCTACGGTTAGGATGGCTCTCGGTAAAGGCGCGTAGAGAATACTTTTTAGTCAGTTCTATGTTTCAAATTGTGAAGACGAACAAGCCTTCATATCTAGCGAAGAACATTGTTGAAATTTGTAATACGAGTGTACATAGATCGGCAAGACTCTAGACTGGCGATCTTTCGATCCCAAGTTGTCACACCTCTTCGCTACGAAACTCATTCTATGTTTCTGCTCCCTTTTTCTGGAACAAATTGCCCCGCACTATCACTACCTTACCGAAAACCACCACCTCGTTGATCGTCTTCAAAAGAGCTATTTTGCAACACCTTACCAGCTTGGTGTCGAGTTCGATCGATGACAACAGTTGGAGTTGTTTTTTGTTAAGTCAGCGGATGGCACCAACATCCTTATTGTATATTTCTGTTATCGTTGCGTGGAGATATATATATATATATATATATATTTCTTTAGCTAGAGATTCTGGGAGGCGATGACGTCATTTCAGCGATATTTTGCCAAATTCTGGGACGCGTTCTAAATTCTGGGACGTCCCAGAAGGCGTCCTTGTAGATTCATATATTCTGGGACGCGGCGAATAATATAATTTGCCATTTTCTGGGACGCGTGAAAATTTCGTGATATTTTGAAAAAAACCACTTTCTAAGCAAAGTTCTGTTATCTCCTCGGCGGTTATCTCCCACGAGGGATGGTTAGTGTTTTGAACGCAAAACGAAGTCTAAGCACACGTCTGCTATCTCCTCGGCGGTCATCTCCCACGAGGGATGGTTTAGTGTTTGAATAAAAAAATACTTTCAACCCAAAATTTTCATTTCTACGCGTTTTTGGAAAAGTCCCAGAATTTAGGAAAATATACATTTTGACGTCCGGGAAAATAAACACTTTTAGCTCCAAATTCTGGGACGCCGATACGGATTTATAAAATCTGGGACGTCAAAATGTATATTTTCCTAAATTCTGGGACTTTTCCAAAAACGCGTGAAAATGAAAATTTTGGGTTGAAATTATTTTCGTATTCAAACACTAAACCATCCCTCGTGGGAGATAACCGCCGAAGAGATAACAGACGTGTGCTTAGACTTTGTTATGCGTTCAAAACAATAACCATCCCTCGTGGGAGATCACCGCCGAGGAGATAACAGAACTTTGCTTAGAAAGTGTTTTTCTTCAAAATATCACGAAATTTTCACGCGTCCCAGAAAATGGCAAAATATATTATTCGCCGCGTCCCAGAATATATGAATCTACAAGGACGCCTTCTGGGACGTCCCAGGATTTAGAACGCGTCCCAGAATTTGGCAAAATATCGCTGAAATGACGTCATCGCCTCCCAGAATCTCTAGCTAAAGAAATATATATATATATATGTGTGTGTGTCTCTGTGAGTTAGGGTGGGCCGAAAAATGGAATTTTTCCCAAATCAAAACGCTTGGGGTCCCAGTTTTTGCCATTTTGCACGTAGATGAAGAAAAAAATTTTCTGCGATTCTTAAAATGAGGTTTTCTGCTGGAGCAAGAGCCCTGAAGATTTTTAGAGATGAAGGTTTTTTACTCATTTTTCGCGTTATTTTCAAACTGATCGAATGAGGCGGGGATCGCACCCGGGATG
Source organism: Eretmocerus hayati (assembly GCA_029851415.1). Lineage (NCBI taxonomy): Eukaryota > Metazoa > Arthropoda > Insecta > Hymenoptera > Aphelinidae > Eretmocerus > Eretmocerus hayati. The sequence continues at coordinate 51,674,008 of CM056744.1, forward strand.
TGAATCATCTCACAAACCATCATTTCTTATGTATTTTTGCACGTAAAAACCGAATTCGTGATCCGCTTGAGCCTCAGAAGTGAAGGCTAAGGCTCTCTGTAGAATGCAAGACAACAATCGTAGCGTAGAAACGTCATTTTTTCGGAAAACAACAAATTACGTTAAAATCGATGTGTATCAAAGAGCTCCCCATTTCTGGGTCCAAAATAGCACCCCGCTACTTTTTCTTACGTATTTTGACCTGCTAAGAACGATCCCGGTGGTTTTGGGTAGCTTTGGTGCGTGCAATTCAAGTGAAGAGGAGCCGATGACCGATGTGTCAAAGCCCGTGTACAACGATATGCAGTCAATGTATAAGCATAGGATGAAAATCGCTCATCGTGATCTGCTTAATACCTCCATTTTACGTATCCAAGCTCCCTAAAACCACCGGGATTGTTTTCAGCAGGTCAAAATACGTAAGAAAAAGTAGTGTGGTGCTGTTCTGGACCCAGAAATAGAGGGCTTTTTCACAGATACCGATTTTAACGTAATTTGTTGTTTAACGGAAAATCGCCGTTTCTACGCTACGATCGTTGTCTCGCATTCTGTAGAGAGCCTTCACTTCTGAGGCTCAAGGGGACCGCGAATTCGGTTTCTACGTGCAAAAATATATAAGAAATGATGGTTTGTAAGATGATTCACATCCCGGGTGCGATCTCCGCCTCATCCAATCAGTTTGAAAAATAACGCAAAAAACGAGTAGAAAACCTTTTTTTTTGAAAATCTTAAGGGCCCTTGCTCCAGCAGAAAACCTCATTTTAAAAATCGCAGGAAGAATTTTTCTTCATCTACGTGCAAATTGGCAAGAATTGGGACCCCAAGCGTTTTGATTTGGGAAAAATTCCATCTTTCGGCCTACCTTAGTGTACATACATGGTTTAATCATTTTCAGAGTTTTATAATTTACCCTAATCATTTGTCATTAATTTACTAGTTCTAACAAAGAGAGGTCCAACCTTGCGAAACGGGGATCTTGATGAATCTCTGGGAATCATATTGTTTCGGTGAAAAATGAAGGTATCTCCAAGGATTTGATCCCATGGGCCTCCAATTCCAAGATACAGCTGTAGAGATCAGCATTGTTAGTATATCTATGTATACGACTCTTCGACATGGGTGTATCTTGGCAATGCTAATCTTTACAGCTGTATCTCGAAATAGGAGACCCATGGGATTGAACCATTGGAGATATTTTCATTTGATGGATTCCATTTGAAAACGACACATAAAAAATAGTGATATCTCAGATCGGTTTCTCGTAGTTTTGATTCGATTCTGTAGTCCAAAATATGAAGTTTCCACCCACTGGGAGGTCCCAAAGAAATTTCGGAGTCACCTGCGGAGCTATTTCTGTTTCGCTTCTCGATTCTACTAAAGCATCAAAATCATGGTCTTTTTTACAAAATTGAATATATCTCGAGTTTGGCTCAAGATAATGCAACGCGGTTTGTGCCATTCGAAAGATCTTGGAAGAACCTATCATTAATAAACTTGAAAATTCTTGTTCAGCCTTTTCAGGCCTTGATCAGGCAAAATCCGGAAAAATCAGGCTAACCTGATTATCTCAAAAAGCAATTTTTTTTAATTTTCCTAAAATATGACTTCTCATGTAAAATTGCACGATCTTTGCGATGTAACTGGTCCGAAGTTGTTTTTTACGGTTTTATGCGTTTTTGGGTCAATTTTCCAATTTTCCATTCTCCGACCAATCAGAAAACAGAGATTTCTGCGCATGCGCGTGGTTAACCAGATTTCAAAGTAGTTCCAATCGAAAGCTGAGAGAATTTCCTTGAAAATGACCTGTTGCAGAACTCCATTTGATCGACTGGAACTGGAGCTACACGATTCTTTAGACATCAAGATTATTAACAGCACTGACAGCATGGATGCAAGAGAAGGTCTCAAGGCTCTGGTTCAAGATAGATGAGGTCATCTCGCTCTGGTCATCCCTCTTTTCCAATGGAGGTGCCGTACATACTGACTAGGGACAAGTAATTGACTTTTGCAAGGGGTCATTTTGAAGGAAATTCCCTAAGCTTTCGATTGGAACTACTTAGAAATCCGGTAAACTTCGCGCATGCCCAGAAATCTCTGTTTTCTGATTGGTCAGAGGATGAAAAATCGGAAAATTGACCTGAAAAGGCATAAAACTGTAAAAAACAATTTGAACAAGTTCCATCGGAAAGGTCGTGCAATTTTCCATGAGAAATCATATTTGAGAAAAATTAAAAAAAAATGCTTCTTGAGATAATCGGGTTAGCCTGATTTTTCCGGATTTTACCTGATCACGGCCTGAAGAGGCTGAACAAAAATTTTCAAGGTCATTATTGATAGGTTTTTTCAAGATCTTTCGGATGGCGCAAGTCGCGTTGCATTATCTTGAGCCAAACTCGAGATATATTCAATTTTGTAAAAAAAGATCATGATTTTGATGCGTTAATAAAATCGAAAAGCGAAACAGGAATAGCTCCGCAGGTGACTCAAAAATTTCTTTGGGACCTCTCAGTGGGTGGGAACTTCATATTTTGGACTACAGAATCGAATCAAAACTACGAGAAACCGATCCGAGATATCACTATTTTTCATGTGTCGTTTTCAAATGGAATCCATCAAATGAGAGTATCTCCAAGGGTTCAATCCCATGGGTCTCCTATTCCGAGATACAGCTGTAAAGATAAGCATTGCCAAGATACACCCATGTCGAAGAGTCGTATACATAGATATACTAACAATGCTGATCTCTACAGTTGTATCTTGGAATTGGAGGCCCATGGGATCAAATCCTTGGAGATACCTCCATTTTTCACCGAAACAATATAATTCCCAGAGTTTCATTGGACTACAGAATCGAATCGAAACTACGAGAAACCGATCCAAGATATCACTGTTTTTTATGTGTCGTTTTTGAATGGAATCCACCATTCCTCAACAAAACAAGATGATCCCCAAAGTTTCATCAAGATCCGTGTTCCGCAAGGTTGGACCTTCCCTTGTCAGTTGTGTCCGGTGCAAATCCCGAAATAGCTATTTCATCTTCCTATGAAGTTTTGGATAACTGCATTGATGAACATGTTTCAACTGGCAGCTCTTCTGCTAACGACTGGCCTGCATGGTTCGACCATGAACTTATTACAGTACCTTCCAACTGATGGATCGTGCATGGTCTCACTAAATTCATGATAACTTCGAATCTCTTGATTGTATGGAAATACTGAGAAGAGGATTTTGAAGATCACAAAAAAATCTATCGATTCATGTGTTTCAAATATTTTTCGAGTGCTTTTTAAGTGCCCGTATTCGACATCGAAAATCTAAAAAAGTTCTTCGTCAGTGGATCACCTACAACTTTGACGGGAAAGATCGGATCATAAAAATTCTTACGGGATCTTGTAGATCGTTTAAAAATCTAGAAGTTTGGTCCCCTGTAAAATTTTTTTACGACCCCTCCTGTCTGATTTACGAGCTCCGAAAGAAATCTTTGTATTAACATTGGGTGCTAATGGACATCCCGAAGCTGGTACCTCTTTCGATTCGTCTTGCCCTATTCTAGTGCAAAAATTCATCAAAAAAATATCACGGTACATGATATTGACGTAAAATGATCTCAAATTATGAAGATATGTGAAATGATCTCATCTTTCAGAATATCCTATCAGATTCTGTCTCAAATATAATATGGATGGCCAAAACATGGAATTAATCAATTTTCATAGCAAAACTTGGAAAATTTTTGTCACCTCAAATCTGAGACAAAATCTGATACATTTTTCTGAAAGATGAGATCATTCTACGTCAATATCATGTACCGTGATATTTTTTTGATGAATTCTTGCACTAGAATAGAGCAAGACGAAACGAAAGAGGTACCAGCTTCGGGATTTCCATTAGCACCCAATGTTGATACAAAGTTTTCTTTCGGAGCTCGTAAGTCAGACGGGAAGATCGTACAAAAATTTTACAAGAGACCAAATTTTTGGATTTTTAAACGATCTACAAGATCCCGTAAGAATTTCCGTGATCCGACCTTTCCCGTCAAAGTTGTAGGTGATCCGCTGAGGAAGAATTTTTTTAGATTTTCAATGTCGATTACGGGCAGGCAAAAATCTCTTGAAAAGTGTTTGAAACACATGAATCGATAGATTCTTTTGTGATCTTCAAGATCCTTTTTTCAAAATTTTCATACAATGAAGGGATTCGAAGTTATCATGAATTTAGTGAGACCATGCATGATCCATTGATTTTGGAAGGTACTGTAACTTGATTGAGGAAAAATCTGTAGCGCATTCTATTAGCCTGGAGACTAACTCATCAGAGGACTGCATCAAATTTGAAAAACTGAGGGAACAATGCATTAGAAAGTCCAAAGATTTATATTCAAAATATATTGAGAATATTGAGAATAATATATTCCAGAACGTTAAAGCTTTCTAATTATGAAGATGTGATTTTATCGGTCTTTGCGAGTTAAAGTCAGCAAATTTTGCTGAATTTTTAGCATCAATCGAGAATGGATTTTTCTCCACTCTCGATCAATGCATCTTTAGAGCCTCGTATGGGTTGCGAGGATGCATCTGAAGGATTTTGATGGAAAGGAATGAAAAGTGAAGATGAGAAATGAGAAACTTTATGAAAAATTTGGATTCTACGCTGATATTGTGCGTGTTTCGCCCTTCTCTCATTGCTCGGGCTTTTCAAAGTGGTGGAAGAGCAATGAGAGTTTACCACTGACACGCGGCTGAAGTGGCCGAATGTTCGATGGTTTGAACGCCCTTATATACGAAAGTTCATCTTCGTTATGCGCTTGCGAGAAAGGTCAATTTAACCCGCTATTTCCATTTGATTTCTCAACATTTTTACTTTGGCAGCTCTTCGGCCTTCTGCCGGAGATATATGTAATTAATTTTGACACTCGATCGATATGATCGGATATCGTATTTATCACTCGCGGGAATTTCAAATTATGAAGATGTAATTTTATCGGTCTTTGCGAGTTAAAGTCAGCAAATTTTGCTGATTTTTTAGCATCAATCGAGAATGGATTTTTCTCCACTCTCGATCAATGCACCTTTAGAGCCTCGTATGGGTTGCGAGGATGCATCTCAAGGATTTTGATGGAAAGGAATGAAAAGTAAAGATGAGAAATGAGAAACTTTATGAAAAATTTGGATTCTACGCTGATATTGTGCGTGTTTCGCCCTTCTCTCATTGCTCGGGCTTTTCAAAGTGGTGGAAGAGCAATGAGAGTTTACCACTGACACGCGGCTCAAGTGGCCGAATGTTCGATGGTTTGAACGCCCTTATATACGAAAGTTCATCTTCGTTATGCGCTTGCGAGAAAGGTCAATTTAACCCGCTATTTCCATTTGATTTCTCAACATTTTTACTTTGGCAGCTCTTCGGCCTTCTGCCGGAGATATATGTAATTAATTTTGACACTCGATCGATATGATCGGATATCGTATTTATCACTCGCGGGAATTTCAAATTATGAAGATGTAATTTTATCGGTCTTTGCGAGTTAAAGTCAGCAAATTTTGCTGAATTTTTAGCATCAATCGAGAATGGATTTTTCTCCACTCTCGATCAATGCACCTTTAGAGCCTCGTATGGGTTGCGAGGATGCATCTAAAGGATTTTGATGGAAAGGAATGAAAAGTAAAGATGAGAAATGAGAAACTTTATGAAAAATTTGGATTCTACGCTGATATTGTGCGTGTTTCGCCCTTCTCTCATTGCTCGGGCTTTTCAAAGTGGTGGAAGAGCAATGAGAGTTTACCACTGACACGCGGCTCAAGTGGCCGAATGTTCGATGGTTTGAACGCCCTTATATACGAAAGTTCATCTTCGTTATGCGCTTGCGAGAAAGGTCAATTTAACCCGCTATTTCCATTTGATTTCTCAACATTTTTACTTTGGCAGCTCTTCGGCCTTCTGCCGGAGATATATGTAATTAATTTTGACACTCGATCGATATGATCGGATATCGTATTTATCACTCGCGGGAATTTCAAATTATGAAGATGTAATTTCATCGGTCTTTGCGAGTTAAAGTCAGCAAATTTTGCTGAATTTTTAGCATCAATCGAGAATGGATTTTTCTCCACTCTCGATCAATGCACCTTTAGAGCCTCGTATGGGTTGTTAAAGCTTTCTGGGGGCATGTACGTAATCTACAAAATGGTAGTAGTATACCAGATAATGTGAAGTTTCAAAATAAATCTTCAAGCAATGGTTTGAAGTCAGCCAACTTGTTTGCTGCGTATTTCAGATCTTTCTATTCTAACTTTTGTCCCATGAATTCACGTACAGCTTCAGATGAATCATTTTATGGGATCAACTTTGGAATTAGTGAAGCTGAGGTTCGCAAAGTGATGATTTCGCTAAGGGAGTCTAACTCTCCTGCTCCAGATGGTATTCCATCCATTTTTATAAAAAAATTGGCACATATCTTGTCAAATCCGTTAACTCAGTTATACAATCTATCGTTACAATGTTGACATTTCCCCAGGAAGTGGAAACTGTCTTACATTATGCCAATTATGAAATCTGGTGATAAATCTTAAGTGCTCAATCACCGTCCAGTATCTATCTCTAGTACTATTGCAAAGATATTTGATGCTATCATGTCAGAAAAAGTGTATGATATTTTTTTGGTCAATTTATTGCACAGGAACAACATGGTTCCATGAAGGGAAGATCTGTAGTCTCGAATCTACTCATCTATTCAGATTTTATCTTCAATGCACTTGAGGAACATTCGCAGATTGACTCTATCTATACCGATTTTTCAGAAGCCTTCGATTCAGTTGATCATGGAATTTTTATCAATAAGTTATACGACTATCGGATAAATCATGGCTTAATTAAATGGATTTCCTCGTATCTTTCAGATCGCAAACAGTCAGTTAGGATCAGTGAATCGTGCTCTGGATGGTTTGTTTGTAAGTCAGGGGTCCCTCAAGATTCACGCCTGGGTCCGATATTGTTCATCATTTTCATCAATGATCTACCATCTATTTTTGGGCTCTGCCAGGTTCTGATATATGCAGACGACGTAAAATTATACTTCAAAATCAATTCAATTCGCGATGCACTGAAGGTGCAAAAGGATTTTGATGCCCTTGTCTTGTGGTCCATTACAAATATGCTCAACTTAAATGTATCCCAATGTCACATCATGTCTTTTATTAAGAATCGTGAGGTTATCAAGTTTCATTATCAAATCGGTGGTCAAACGATGTCTCGTGTTAACACTATAAAAGACCTTGCCGTCGTTTTTGAAGAAAATTCTACTCTCGGTGAGCATGTTGGTGGTATAGTTAAAGAATGCAGCCGATTGCTGGGTTTCATTAAAAGAAATACTAGTAATTTCAAAAATATTAGAAGTGTAAAGTATTTGTACACTACACTGATTTCTCCGAAACTCACGTTTGCTCCAGCAATATGGAGGCCTAACTCAGAATTTTTCATGTATGAATTCGGAAAAATTCAGCATAGGCTATTAAGGTATCTATCTTCCGAGAAAAATGACCCCTGCATAGATTTGATCATGATTATGAAAGTCAATACAGAAAATTCGGTATCGCTACAATTACTGAATTGTTTGATTACCACGACATTTTGACCTTCAGATGTGCATTGTATCTTCGAGATTCGAACTCATACATTCAATCTAAACTGATTGATTTCGAGCATTCTTATGGCACGAGATCTACTCAATCTTTCAGAATACCACCACATAGCCCTCAAGGTATGAAGAAGTTGACACTCCGTCGTTGTATAAAACTATGGAATGAGCTTCCAGAGCCATGTGGCTCAGAGTCATGATAGTCCCAATTTTAAGTTTTTGGTGAAGAATAATATGTGTCTTCATGACCCATAGATATGGAAATTTGGTTGTCATTCGGAATTTTCATTTGCAGAATAGTTATTTATGATTTATTGGATAATTATGTATTTCCTAGATAATTTATATCGTTGCATCTTGTTATTCTTATCTGTGATCATATTTTTCCAAATAATCTTCATATTACCTATGTATATAGGGCCTTGTTGCCCGTTCGATTTTCTTAAATAGAATAAAAATGAAAAAAAAAAAAATATCTTGAGTGACGCATCAACTGCGTACCCATATAAGTGTTACGTCCCGAGCGGAGGGCTAGAGCTAACAAATATATTTAAGTTCATTAGAAACAGTCGTATAAGCGGACTGCCCAGTTGCACCTACCTTTTCTTAGTTAGCAGCTCAAATCCTTTCAGTCCCGTTTTTTGTATCTCGGCGTATTGATATTTCTGTAATTTTATAGTTGTATATACAGTACCGAGCAAAAATTCCTGAACGGGGGTATGAAATCCTCTCTTGCAAAAACGTTGATTGCTCGAGCCCAGATTAACGTAGAGGAATTTTGAAAAAAACATCTTAAAGATGAGAAAAAATTCTAACTTTTTATAGTTTGCGATTCTTCTCTCAGCCCTTTTTGGTACCCCAAATAGCTGATGTAATTTCAAGGATTTCGAGAAAAAAAAACCGTTTTTACTCTATTGACTGTAATTCGGACGCGGATGAAGATATAACAGTTTGGCAAAGAGCATCTTGAAGAGCGAAATAAATGCCATTTGCAACGATTTTTCGATTATTTTTTACGTCGTGTGAATAGGAGTGTGAGAGCTCTTAAAGTAGCCAGATTCTCGGATTTTCAATGAAATACGTGTGAAAATGGCGAAAAACTACGGTTTTGGCTACTTTGAGAGCTCTCACACTCTTATTCACACGACGTAAGAAATAATCGAAGAATCTTTGCAAACGGCATTTTTTCCGCTCTTCAAGATGCTTTTTGCAAAATTGTTCTATCTTTATCCGCGTCCAAATCACAGCCGATAGAGTAAAAACGGTTTTTTTTCGAAATCCTTGGAATTACATCAGCTATTTGAGGTACCGAAAAGGGCTGAGAGAAGAATCGCAAACTATAAAAAGTTAGAATTTTTTCTCATCTTTGAGATATTTTTTTCAAAATTCCTCTACGTTAATCTGGGCTCGAGTAATCGACGTTTTTGCAAGAGAGGATTTCAAACCCCCGTTCATGAATTTTTGCACGGTACTGTATACATATGAAATCATATCTTGAATATTCTGGATATGCACTTGGTCAGAATGACCTGATCTGATTTTATGTAACTATTATATTGGATTTTTCGTAAATCAGGAAGATAGAGGAGTAATTTCAATATATATTTAAGAGATGATCAAAGTAATTTTAGATATCCAGATTTGAATCTTCGATAATAATCAATTTTGGAATCAATTCAAATATTCAAAGTGAAATCATCAATTCTTCAAATGAGAATGCATTTACAAATTCTGAAATAATAAGAATGACTTTTGTGATGGAAATATGAATTCATTAAAACCCAGCAACAAAATCGAAATCACTCAAGAAAATCAGTATAAATTATAATCCATAAAATGGGCAAATTGAATTATCTCTTCTTCTCATCAATTAGGGGCTGCTAAAGTTCTTGCAACTTATTCTATGAATGTTAAGAATATAAAGCAACTTACAACTAGATTGTTTCTCAAACTACTCGAGAGAAGAGCAGAGTCTTGGTGAGACGGCAGTCCTCTGGAGGCTGGAATGTCGATTCAGAAGGCCTTGAGGATAAATTATAAGCTGATCCTACTGCAGCTCAACTTGAGGACAAATTCGGAGCTGGCCCCACTGCAGCTTCAAATACGGGTAATGCCACTTCCCAAGTGCGGGATCAAATCTAACCGTTGGCTCGCAGCTTCTCAAACAGACGCTTTGTCACACTTTAAGGTGTTTGGGCGGAGACAATATCACGAACTCAAAACATCCGGAAAGAAATCTTTGACAGACTGATCGGCGAGCCAACTTTCAGACCCACATTTATAGCCTGGGCCAGCTCGCGTCAATTTTGAAATCATAAATTATTGTTTCATCAAAATCATTCTGGAATCATAAACTGTTTCAAGCGTGACCTATTGTCACGCTCAATGAAGTGTGTCTCATTGCCACGCGAAGTGAATGAATGGCGTGACTTGATGTCACGCATGATCAGAGGGTAGAAGTGACCTATTGACACGCGTGACAAGAAGTCACGCTTTGGACAAAATCGTTTCCGCTCTCTTCTCACGAGTCCTCACATCACTTCGTATATCGACTGTTGCGATTTATACAAAATCTGAGTGAGACGGGGCGTCTCGTGGACGCGGGACGCCACACCTCCCCTGTCAGACCATTCTCGTCCCGAGAATGACACCGGGGTTGATGTTGCGAGAGCTTTTGCGAGCTCGGGACGCCACACCTCACCCGCCAGACCATTCTCGCCCCGAGAATGTATCGAAGGTTCGGTACTGGGCCACACGAACACAACGAGGCCCTGACATGGCGCCTCATTAAATTCAAGGTGATAATGTGTAATCTATTAAGAAACTGTAAATCGATGCACATGGAAGTACTGTTACGTGTACATTGATCCTATTCTCCCTTACGTTTCCTCGTTCTAGAGTCCATACAGCCTTTACACTCGAATGATTGTGAGTTCTCGTCTTGCAAGCACTTCTCTCCTGCCATCACAACTTTGCATTTTGTGCACGGTGACCAGCGGTTGGGGCTCCGTTCATGTACTTTACGGCATATGTAACAACAATTCTCGGGTGGGACCTTTCATGACGGTTCTTCGCGTTTTCTTTTTCGGAGTTTCGCCTGGCGTGCTCTTTGTTGTTGCCTCTTTATTTGTAGTTCAATTTCTTCTTCGCTGAGAGGTAATGGAATTTGTTCCGTGTCACTGGTAGAATCTGAGTCACTTTATCCATTATCTAGTGGGTATCCCCGCTCTTCTTCATATGGTGCTGAATCACTGTCCTGTTGTTGGTTCTGCAATCTTGGTGCAGCTGGATTGGGAATTTCTACATGAACAGGCGAGGGAAACGCGGGCCCTTGTTGTGAATGTAGCGTATCGTTATCATCCTTGTCAGCATAGTCGGATAGATTGTCGTGCATTTCAGTACCCGAGGAATTGGGTATTCCGAGTAATTCGTTAAGAATATCAGTAGTATTTTCTATTGTCCTTGCATTTGATATCGGTACGTTGGCTGTAGAGATGATGTCTGGCACAGTCTGGAGATGTGCTGAATTGATTGACGTTAAATTTTGAGATCTGTCGAATCCATTGTATGTAGACAGGGTGCATGGAAGGATGTAGAAGGACGTTGCATCGTTTTCCGATTCTCCGATATCGTCTGTGTGACGATTCCCAGGAATCCCGTGATCATTTGTCCCGGTGTGCAGGGAATCAATTGTGGGTGGCTTTCCGATTGCTGGAGAATGAGAGACCGTGACAGCTGTGTGACAATTTGTCGCGTTGGCTCCCGGGCGAGGCGTAGGTGGCTCAGCGGTGGCACTGGTATGGGTAGCGTGATAATTTGTCGTGCTGGCTCTCAAGCAGGGAGTATCTGGTTGAGCGCCAGCACTGGTAGGGGCAGCGTGACAATTTGTCACGCTGGCTCTCAAACCGGGAGTATCTGGTTAAGCGACGGCATGGAGGGAATGTGCCGGTGAGCCACGTGCGCGATCGGTGTAGATGTGCTTGTTTCTGGTATGGTATATGCTTGGTTCATGAGAGGGCCATGATATATCATACCTGACGAGAAGAGCGATATCGACGTTGGTTTGGGGCCGATGCTGACGCTAGTGATGTTGTTTCGCTTTTCGTTTTGTATATGGTGTAACCCATCCTGATGAGAGTCCCCATTGGAGGATGTTTCCGATGAAGAAATATTCTGATGATAGATTTTGTCCGTCTGTGTGCCGCTTTCCAATAGTGGGGGCTGCTGGACGTTGATTTCGTCGATACACAGGGAGCTATTCTCCTGTAAGGAGCACTTATACATATCAACACCACGGGTATAAGCACTATATTTCACAAGAAAATCTTCTTTCGCTGCTACATAAGTCTTATGGGACTCTTCCATTTTTTTGTGAGCCCGATCTATCATGTCTTTCAAGTACACAGAAAAAAGTTTCGCACTGTCTCTCTCCATTTTATGCGGTGTCGTCCACGTGGCGTTAATGACTGGGGTAATTAATTCACTTAGCTGTTATTGACATGATCTGCAGATTGTCGGTAATGAGCGAGCTCGTAAAAGTGCATGGTGGCGATATCTCTTGATTGTGGCCAGTGTTACGTCGAATTGATACACTTGGATGCTAATGAAGTGATTTGTAGATTGCCGGTGATGAGTGAACTCGCAAAAAGTACATGGTGGCGCCATCTCTTGGTTGCTGTCCGTACTACATGTGTTGTGCAAATGGCGCGAAGATTCAAACGCATATGATCCATTGAACGTTGAAACGTCGCCTGGTGCTTCCATGTGTTTATGACGCTCGTATGTGTGGGTTCAAATCGGTGTAATATTCATCATAAATTTACAAAACTTTAAATCATGCAACAGTAGACATACGATATGATTTACATATGTAATATATCGACTTATTCTCTATTTTGCCGTGATTCAATTGGCGCTGATGAATTGGAATAATCGAAAATCTAAAATTATTTTAATTTCTCTGATTCAACACTGTGATGAACTAGTCTCATATACATACATTGTTAGATTAGTTAAGCCTTATCATTAATACTAACATCGTGTGACTGGTAAATGTCAGAGTAGTTTCCCATAAGTAAGGGGATTTGCCCTATGACGGGACCGTCATAGGGACCGTCATGGACATAGATAATTCAGTATAGTTATTTCGTAATTGGTTCAAAGGATGTTAGCCAGACCATGTACAGAAACAGTCAACATTCGAGCTATGCATGCAGGTGTGAAGAAAGTTTCGAGCTGCGAAGGAATTTGGCTGACGGTGCATCAGAAATGTGACTCTCCCAAGTTTTGTATAGTTTTAATTCTGTTGGCCAGGATTGTGTCTGTACTGTCGATCCGTCCACGTTGTCAGTGTAGTTTCAAAAATCGATGCGGTGCTGTGTTTTATATTCATTCGTTGGTTTCGGACTGCTTTCTCAAAAGAAAGAAAAATTCGGATACAAAAATTTATTCAAGATAAATGGAGCATCAATTTCATATGGCTCCACGTCCGAGATACAGCTGGGTCAACGTAAGTTATATTGCTTTCATTTTGGTTTCAATTATTGTTGCCAAATACGCTATTGTGACATACGAATGCCGGGATTGCAGTTCGAAGATTGGCGGGCTCTCCGAAGACATTAGGTGGCGAATAAAACCCGCATCGACCGAGGGCTATGCCCGCTGCCCTACATCTGCAAGTTGCCCCGCAGCTCTTATTCGCGAGTTTGGGTGAGTAACCTTTGTTGTTTTGTGAGTTATTGCAGAATGTGGGCCTCAACGGATATTTATTATTATTATTTTTTTTTTGTTTTTAGTTTGATGATTGGGCTTCCGAAAGAGTTTTACATCGTGTAGACCGGCTGTATAATGAAAAATACAGTCAAGGCATATTGGACGTATCAGTTGAAGGGGAAACTGACTATTACGGTCTCTGGCGATTGTTTTACCATGAAAAAATTGGATTCCGGGACGGAATGAACGGTTTTTGGCGGATGTGTGGAATGATGCTGCACGAAGGGTTAGTGACGGACGAACCTTTCCAATTCTCCCCGAAATTGCTATAGATGACCTAGATGTGAACGGACATTTGGTTGTGCTTGCTTCCCTCTCTTCAGAAGTGTAATTCGAAGACTGTTGGTGAATTGAGATATGATTGGAGAAAATTTCACAATAAATTCTCATCTTTCTTAATTTCTGTTTTGAATAATTTGTAGTATTATCAACATGAAATTCCGTATACGGTGTTTCTCTTTCTAAATTTCAAAACTAGAACCATGATTAGTATGTCTGGGAAAAAATTCGATTCTTTCGCAGCGTGACGTTTTACCACAGGGTGCTATTCTGTCGCAGCGTGACATCTGTCACAGCGTGACATTTGTCGCAGCGTGACATTTGTCGGAGCGTGACATTTGTCGCAGCGTGACATTTTGTCGCAGCCAACAATGTTATTCGTTTGCAGCATTGGGCCTCCTATGTGCTTGGATTTCTATTTTCTTGGTGTATGAGAATTCAGTTATTCGGTATAGATATTAATCTAGGGCCGGATACATGGATCCTTGGTGGAAAATTTCGCCCCTCATGAAGTACTCCTAAATAAGTTAAGCATCTTGACTCTCTGACCAGTAAGATTTTTTCAAACCAGGTATGGTAAGTTATTGATGTTGATGGGTAGGTTGATATTCCACGTTCTTTTTCACGATCCGTCGCCACTTCATGGACAGGCTGTTGGTGTCAAATTCATGCATCCGAGTTAGCAATAGGATCGCGTGAATCTGTTGTCAGCAATTTCGGTGCAGAGGCAGCTCTTGAGTCAGCTTATAGGACTTCATTGTATGTCTCCATGAACGGGTAACATTCATTTCTTTCAGTGCAGTGTCGTGAACATCATGTGTCTGAAGTCTGAATTATTCCTTGCTCGCGAGCTATTTGTAAATTTTGATCTCGTCATGGATGATAAGAACCATCTTCGTAGACGCGTGCCTCGAGTTCGATCTTCCCGATACCGTTGGGTGAATGTGAGTGCAACCTGGTGAGCTGTATAAATTCATGCTACTGGTTCGGTTATGACTGATGAAGAAAACAAGAAAAAATTCTTAGTTTGGAAGATGGGCTGCTGTTAGGCGTTATCAACGTGTGGCAAGAGAATGTCGGGTTCGTGGGGAGGTACCACCACCTTTCCTGATCAGAGGCCCGCGGCGTCCGTGTAAGAGGGTTTGTGTGAGTGTAAATTTATGTTTCCTACCATTCATCGTAAATCTTCATTGAAGCGTAAAACGGGTTCACGGAAAAAGTTAAAATTAATTTCAGTTCCATCAAGAGCTTCCAAGAAGGCTGACCGTCTCCGAAACGATTCCTTCCGGCAAGGGATATTACCACAATTCGACTACTCGGGATGGGGTCGAATGCCCCCTCCATCAGACCCGGATTCAGTAGACTTCTTTGGGTTGCGGCGTTCATTTTGAAGGTGAAACCTTCTTTACCGGCGCCTGGCGCTCTCGACCCGAGGAAAAATTTTGCTCGATGCGAACTGCGGAATCCGTGTGATTCCTACGGCGCGTAACTCATCAGCCGCGTAAACGCCGTGTTTACCGTGTGATCGCCGTGGATTGCTTGTCAGTGCGGTTCCCGGCATCTAGCTGGGTATAACAGCGTCAGCTGTGGTTGTGTCAGGTAGTGTTACGGTTATTAGGCCTGATGTAAATTCGTGATAGTGCTGCATGTAGCTACAGTTTATTTACTGCATGAAATATGAAATGGAGTGATCATCAGTGTTTGAATGATCAGCCTTACACTGGATACATTAACAACTATATGTGAGAGAATATGTGTTCATGAGTGAATTGACAACAGATTGAGTCAAATCTTAACCAAAAGTGTCTGAAAGTGTCCGATCACTCATGAGTGTGCACATCAGTTAACATCAATTCTGGACTGAATTGTCCAGTTCATTAGTTGGATGTTGGAATTTCTCGTAGTCTTATCAAGAGTGTCACTCTAAATATTGCAAATAGTCTTCATGAGTGCGTAGCCAAAAGTTGCAAACTAGTAACCGTAACCTCACATCCAAAAGGAGAAAACTGAGACCTGCAGCTACTCAATTGCCTTGAACCAGTTTTGGGGTTCGGATGAAAGGTTATAGTGAATAGTTTGCCACTTTTGGCTGCGTACTTGTATATGATGAGTTGAATGTTAGAATTCCTCATAGTCTTATCAAAAGTGTCATCGTGATGAATGTATTCTAACTGTTGTATAGTCTACTAGAGTACGCAGCAAGAAGTTGCAAACTAGTAAACGTTATCCCACCTCCAAAAGATGGAAACTGAGGTCTGGCATCTCAATTGTCGCAAACCAGTTTAAACAAGTTTTTGGGTTTGGATGAGAGGTTACAGTAATTGGTTTGCCACTGTTGTCTGCATACTTATGTGTGATGAGTTGAATGTTGGAATTCAGCATAGTCTTATCAAAAGTGTCTTCAAAATGTTGGAAATAGTCTACATGAGTGCGCAGCCACAAGTAGCAAACTAGTAACCGTTGCCTCTCATCCAAAAGGACAAAACTGAGACCCGGCTACTTAATTGCCTTAACCAGTTTTTGGGTTTGGATGAGGGGTTACGGTAATTAGTTTGCCACTTTTGACTGCGTACTTGTGTATGAAATGAATGTTGAAATTCCTAATATTGGTCTTTTCAAAAGTGTCATTAAGATGAGTGTCATCTGAATGTTCAGAATAGCCTACGTAAGTACGTACCCAAAAGTTGCATACTAGTAACTGTTCTCTTAGATCCAAAAGAAGACAACTGAGACTCGACTTCTCAATTTCCTTGAACTAGTTTCTTGATTCAGATGAGGGATTATGGTGATTAGTTTGCCAATTTTGTTTGTGTACTTATGTAAACTGTATTTGACGATTGAAATACATCAAGATGAGAAATTTGCCAATATTCTACAAATAAAATTCAGAACATTCTGAACTTGGACAATACATTCAAATTTTCAATCTAAGAACTATTTCATAATCTTCAGTCTAAGTTTAGGCAATGGAAATTTAGCAAGATCAATCACTCAACCAGACTATCAGCCAGCGGAGGCATCCCCTTCACTTGAGGATGTGGAACATCCTATCACATAGTTAGTGGATACATTTTATCTGAAAATAAGAGAGATCTCAACCTGCGGTCAAGTGGTTTCACCTTCCTACGTACGTGGTCGCCACGCACATCATTTTTTTTCTCAAGATAGATATATTCAAGGTTATGACAGAATTTTGCATATCGAGATATTCAGCGAATCCATGTATAATGTAAGTAGGGGTATACGAATCAATTTCTCCTCTCCCTTAGTATATGGGGATTTTGATCTCAATAACGTCTTGAGGCCAGGTGTTCTCGCAACTTCACTCGAAGACTGGTGATAATGTGGAAATGAATCCTTTAGATAAGCATCTTTCTTAATTATTGGGATTTGACATCAAGGTCAAACATGGTGGCCGCATACCCCGAGGTTAACACGAGCTTGTTACTAGACAGCGCCATCTGCGGCGAGTCACGAACTATTGCATGCCCCCAGAATTTAACATGGATGTCACTCCCCAATTCCTTTACGGTAAAAAAATCCTATGAGTCATCAACATGGTCATTCAATAGCTAGTGTTCATAGGTAGTCTACTCCTTGTACGGGTAATGGGACTGGTTGTATGGCTCGGATAGTCAGGGTATATGTGAAAGAATATCTCTGATGTGCTTCGTGATGCCTTGGAGGGGCTTGCTGTCTGGTAAGAATAGGTATTAGTGTTCGAGTGGGCTCTAGGTCTCGTGTTGTCGTAGCTGATGGTACTTTCGTCCTTGTCTCCTGTTGGTCTCGTTTACCGTTTGTAATTCGTGAATTTACCTCAACATCGGTCCCAGTAATGACGCTGTTTTTGTGCCATCTCAGTTTTCTAATTTCGAGCCATATTCCTATTCTCCTGATAAGAATACAGAGAATCACCGCAAAGGTAATTGTTGTGAAAAAGGAGAGTCCTGAGTATGTGTGCAATTTTTTCGTAACTCTCTTACGACTAGCAATATCTCGACATTGTTTTTCTATTTCGTTTAATGCAATTGAGTTCCCGCTAGATAGCCAACCATCGATATTTTCCGATTATTCGTGACTATCATCTTCCATTGCTGATTGTAAGTCTCGGGAGATCATCTTAGTGATATCCAGGTCAATGTCTGGCTCATAAGTGATTGTATAGTCAAAGTTCATCTCATTCATCCCATAAAGGCTGAAATTGTCTGCATGGGCTGTACATTGTCCGTTACTCGATAATATACCCGTACCATTAAGCACGAGTTCATCAGTTGTCCCCTCTGTACAAATTAATCTCATTCTGGTTGTGGCTGATGTGGAAAATAGCCATTGTTTAGTGGATTGAAGCTGCAATAAGTTCGGTGTTATGGCTGAAGTGAGTACATAGTTACAGTCCTTTGGACGACTTATTGTTGTTTAGCTAGTAATTGAAATTCGCACGAATCCTCAGTGTGGCTTTCCCGGATAGGTTCGATAACATCCCATAATTTTGTGTTATTTCTCAGAAGGCAGTTCTGTTATTGATGTTCATCAAAGAATATATATGATCAGAAATTTATCGACACAAAAATATTTGAGTGTCTAGGCTCAATGGAAACAAAGGATCACGGTTTTTCAGAGAGTGTGCGGGGATTGGTAGATTATGGATACGATAATGTGTGAATTCATTTACTTCTGCTAATGGGAATGTCAGAACCGTGAGGATCTTCTGATTGATCACATGGACGTATGACTTTGGAACTGAAAAGAGGTATTCGGGTGTGATTGCGCCTTTTTCCCACGGTAGTGTATGGCTAGATTTATATTCATTTATGTCATTCAGTATGGTTTGTAATTTGTCATGGCTAAGCAGGAACGGATGTAAGTGACCTCTCGCTGTCGTTTCAATGGCGGTTATCAAAGTTTCATAAGAGGAAATGGAATGTCCCAAAGCCATTCCGAATTCGGTTGCCCAAATTTCTATATTTTCTCGCAATGATATCGTGTCTAATGTGTTTGACGACGAAACTAGCTCTTTTGACAACTTATTATGTAACCTTTCTACTTCTTTTCTCTGTGAATTCATCAATTTGTGAATATCATCTAATTCAGATTTCAAAATATGAGTTCTTTCTGCGGCTAATAAAGATATGTTCTGGTTTCTGTCGTAAAGGTCATTCACTTGTTGTGTTATGAGTTCACGGTCGTCTGCGTCCGTTGTACCAGACAATTTTCTGTTAACCCAGCCAACTATTTCTTAAGGTGCTCCTCTCTTTTTGAAATTCTGACCGCTGGCAATATTTGGCTGTGGAATGGATGGCGAGGAAAGAAATTGCATCAAGTCTTTTCGTAAAAGGTCGAGGCTATGCATTATTGCATCTATTTTGGTTCGGGGGATCAGATTGTCACAGTCTGTAAATTTCTGAGCATATCTTTGTCTAATGGACATTATCTGTTTTTCTCTCCAATAATCCCTACCTATTAGCTTACTACAATCTATCGTTACTGATATTCTCCAATTTGATCTTATCATTCTTCCTTCACCGACGTACTCATAGTAAATCCCAGGGTTTTTAGTAATAGGTATTATGTTATACGTTACATTTACATCGCTTAATGCGAGCCTAAGGCTAAGGGTGAGTATCCAAAAGAGGACCAAAGTACCATTTGGCGGATGTTATAGCACGCACCTGTAACAGTCAAGGGTGGATGTCGCCTGTTAGCAATAAGCACGTTTTACCTTATCTTCATGTTTCAGAAATCTCTTTCCGTTGGAAGATTCTAGCAAAACATTGTTGTTTCGATGAAATTCTATGATTTTGAACTTTCCATTGAGAAATTTATCAAGCTTGCCCTTTCTGGATTCATTCAAAACGTAAACTTCCACCCCAATCTGCAAGTCTCTTGGGTTTGCTTTCTTGTCGTATTGAATTTTCGTATTTTCTTTTGATGTCATTAAATTTCCTCTAGCAACATGTCTAATGTCCTCTAGAACTCTTATGAGGTTGCATAGATACGGGTTTTACGTCCGTAGATAATTTCAAAAGGGCTAAAACCTGTTGAAATGTGTACTGAGGAATCATACTCAAACATAGCGAAGGGTACGATGGTGTCCCAGTCCTGCTTGTCCCCAGATTTTGTACGTATGTCACTACCTAGCATTGCATGACTGCGTTCTAAGGATGCATTCCCTTGAGGATGATAGCTGGTGGTAGATATCAATTTCATACCAAAGATTTTAGCCAATCCTTCTAGTAATCTATCTTTGAGACTATTGCCTCTGTCACTTAGGATCTCTCTTGGTACTCCGAAGTTAGCTATAAGGTCACGGGCTAATGCGTCAGCGATAGTCACAGCACGAATATCGGGTATAGGTACTGCTAGACAAAATTTCGATGATTGACATTGCATTGTTAAAATATGTCTGTTATTCGAAGGGGTGACAGGTAAAGGTCCCACAGTATCGATAGCAATTTTTGAAGATACTTCTAAGGGCGTGTCCGATATAATCATTGGTACTTTTGCCCGTATTCCTATCAACTTTTGTTCTTGGCAGACCGTACATTCGCTAATGAATTTCTCAACTTCTCTTTTCATGCCCTTCCAAAAATATCTCTCTCGAATCCTTCCATATGTCTTCTCCACTCCTCCGTGTCCTCCAAATAAACTCGAATGAAGATCTTCTATGATCGAACTAGTCTTTTCTGCGGAGGGGACCGTGCATGTGCCATAACAGGAAATTATTTTCAACGGAAAATCTCGGAATTCATTCAAGAACGCATCTCTTATTGTTGATTTTGGAAGGTTATCGGTAATTTCACCTAGCCTACCAAGCCGAAATGATTGTATGTTCGATTTTTGTATTATTTTGGAGAGGTTTTCCAGACATAATTTTAAATTTGAAGGCACGATAACACCATCGTTCCCCTCTGTGATGACTAAACTGTAGATGAATCTATCTCGGTTCTTTGTAACTATCACATCTCCCACGCCTGCATTCTGTGATTTTAATTTGTCAATATCTATTGCTGATATATCGTACAATAATCTGTTATTTGGAGAAGTTAGGTCGAGATCGGCAGATATAAAATGTACAATATTTATGTACGTGATGCATTTTCTAGAAGCTGTTACCTCCAGAGTCATGGGTTAATTGTCATCTAAATCTGGTTATACAGTAGCACCTATGTCATGAGTCGCGTCTGTCATAGGCATTGGGTGATGTGTCGTCTTCGCTGTCTTAGTTATGAGTGGTTGGGAAGGAGAGCAAGATGGCTCAGCGTTACTTTTTGTCACGCTGAGTTTGGGAGGTCGGGAGGGATGGGAAGGAGGTTGAGCGTTACTTTTTGTCACGCTCGGCATTACACGATCAGTGGTGCGTTCTCTGGCTTTGACTATGGGTATGGATCGATCATTTCGGGTTTTTTGATCTTCTTCTTCAACATCGCTACTCTCTTGGGTTATCGTACTAAGAGTTTTCCAATAACCCGGAAAATTACTCCTTCTATTTTCCCTCAGCGGGAGTGGTGTAGATTTGGCAAAGTATTTCTTGGATGAGGACATTTTAGTTCTCATGGCTTCTGGTATTGGGGTCGTCTCAGGTGGAATGAAGGAATGCGCAACCCAGTCCTCTACAACTTCATTTGGTATTGGTTCTTTGCCCAAGTATGCTGGTAAGGAGGAGGTTGATCTATCCAGGAGATTGTCTGAGGGGTCTGATCCTATATCAGAGAATGTTGAATGAGTCGTATGGTCTTTGGTTATTTCCTCGTCCCACCAATAGGTTTGGCTTTTTTCGGGTTTCGAAATTTCTGTGAGACTCTTCAACCATCTCTTGGTAGATTGAGCATCAGGTATGAAACTCTCGTCACATGAAGAAGAAGAATCGGGGTCATGAGTGATATTGTATGGTATGTTTTTCTTTTGAGTACAAGTTGGATTTTGAATCGGTGTAATGATGTTGGGCGGGTCCTGTTCGTCTGGTGTCTCAATATTGCCCCTTTTTTCGGTGTCAGATCGTTCAGATGACTGGTTTGTTGAATTGGATTGTTCATCCTTGTCCAAGAGATCTGGCAGAAATGATTCGTCTCGCTGGGGAATAGGGGGTTCTTCAAACTCTTGATCCTCAGATTCCTCACTTGAAGTGAGAGATTCCGACGAATCCGCGTTGTTTTTCGCGAAGACTCTAGTATAGGAATTTGAGTCCTTGGGCCTCCTTTCCTAATTCTGAGTCTTTTGGCGATGGTGCTCCCATCCAGATCTCCTTGTCCTCCGGACATATTTGTTGGTCTTTCCGAGGGCTCAATCTTGGGTCCTTTCTTTCTTCCTCGCCTAGGCGGAGCCCTAGATGTAGTCGATGATGAATCTGAAATTGATTGTTTGCGGGCATTCTCAGCTCGCTGCTGTGGAGTCTTTGTCGGTCTAGGACGTAAAGGCAGCATTTCTACTGATGTTACGGACGAATCAGAAAGAGAACTCTCTCCAGACTCAGACGATAAGCAGGAGCACTCTTCATTATTTGTGAACGTTGGTCCAGGGTGATCAGAGGGCTGGGTTTCAACTGGGTTGGAGGAAGGGCGTCTGCGTTGGTATTCTGTGCTCCAGGCTTATATTTGAAGGTATAATTATACCCTCTGAGTTCAGCCCTCCAACGGTTAAGTCTACTCATGGGATCCTTGATGAATTCGATCCAGGTTAAGGGCTCGTGGTCTCCGTAGATGGTGAAATGGTGTCCGTACAAAAAGTGACTGAAGTGTTGAACGGAATTGACGACAGCCAGACACTCTCTCTCTGTTGCAGAATAATTTCTTTCTGCTTTAGATAGAGATTTCGACATGTAAGCGATGGGTTGGTCCTTGCCAGGTTCCCCTTGAGAAAGTACCGCTCCTATGGCCCAGTTCGAAGCATCACAGGTCAAAATGAAGGGCTTGTCAAAATCAGCAGGAATGAGAACGGGAGCCTCACACAAAGCTTGTTTGAGGGTCTCAAAACTCTTCCGTTGTTCTTCCCTCCACTCCAATCTCACGCCCTTGGAAAGGAGGTCATTCATGGGTTTCGCCTCCTTTGAGAAATCTTCAATGAAGCGTCGATAGTAGTTCGCGAGGCCTAGAAATGGTTTGATATTGCGCATTGTTTTAGGCGTGGGGAAATTTCGAACGGCATCCAGTTTTGAAGGGTCGGACCTAACTCCGCGTCTGTCAATGATGTGACCAAGATATTTTACATCAGGCGTTAAGAATTCACACTTATCTGGCTGGAGTTTCATATCCGCATCCGACAGCCGTTGGAAGACTCTGTGAATTTCCTCTATATGAGCATTCAGCGAATCTAAAAAGACTAGTATATCGTCCATATAAATGAAAATTTCGATGCCTTGTAATCTGCTCATTACGGAAAGAAGCTGGACCATTACATAAACCAAAAGGCGTAACTAGCCATTCAAATGAACGATACGGAGTTCGGAATGCTGTCTTTGAACGGTCAGAAGAGTTAGCTTGAATTTGATGAAATCCGCTGACGAGGTCAAATACCGAAAAATATTTTGATTTTCGCATCAACTCTAGGATCTCTTGGATGTTGGGTAACGGATAGGCATCTGGAATGGTTTTCTCGTTCAACTTACGATAATCAATGACTAGCCTGTAACGCCTCTTTCCATCAGGACCCGGTTTTTTCGGAACAATCCATAGGGGGCTTACCCAGGGACTGTTAGAGTGTTGAATTGAATGATCTTGGAGTAATTTGATAATTTGTTCGCGAATCTCTTTGTGGAGGCTGGGTAGGTATCTATACTGCTAGGAAGTGGTGGGTTTGTCATCTCGTGTAACAATATGATGTATATATTTCGTTCTTGGTGGCAAGTCTCCCGGCAACATAAATATGTGATGGAATCCTCGAACTATCCGTCTCAATTTCTTCCGACCATGACGACAATGATGGGTCCGCAATAGGAGCTTTACTATGATCTTGACTCTCTCTGATTCGGATGATGGTTTCGTCGGTTCTATTGGTTCGGGTTTAGAATCAAGGCAGTCATCTGAAAGTTCTAGGTCATATTGATCTAAGTTTTGGGGAGGTACTTCCACTGTGATATCTCCGTCTGACGTGTTAGTGGCTATGGCATAGCATACGCCATTCAATACTTCAACGGTACATTCCCCTAAAAAAACCCCTTTCTTTGTTTTAACAAAGAGTAAGTAGGCGTCGCCGTCAGGGAGGTCAGTCCTAATTTTGATGGGGGCTTTTGATTTGACAGGTATAGTAACCGAGTAGATATTCTCTGCGTTAACAGTTTCAGCACGAGCATCACTGTCCTGATAAGGGAGTTCCTGCCATTGGTCTTCACTAGCCCGATTCACTTGGTCCATGTTTGGGGTGTCGTGAGTGATTGTTGCGTTAGCGTGTAACTCGTTGGAGTTCCGAGGCTCATGAGTTACCTCGAGTGATTCATGAGTCATGGTGATGTTACTGTTTCTACGTAACTCAAGAGGTGTTGTGTCTGTCTCCGTAACGTTAAGTCGGCGTTTTTTTCGGGAAATTAGTGATAAGGTACAGAATTCCTGTCATATATTCTAGAGTCATTTTTGTCCATAAATGTGACTTGTTTGGATCTACTCCGATTAGGTTCTGGTGCCTCATCTTCGCGAGGTGGATCAATACTGGTGTATGGAATTTCTACTCTATTGATGTCAAGACTGATTGCAAAGCTCTCAGCTTTTTCGGGAGCTTCAAGTGCTGCTGCCATTGTACTGGGTGCTGTCAATATAATACAACTTCTCATGCTATCAGGAAGACCGCGAATGAAAGCGTTCAAGCCTAATACCTCCAATTGTGGTCGATGATCTACGTCATCCTCTTCTACAGGGCTTCTCAGGGCTGCAATGGCCCCTCTAATGAATCCTTTTATTCTATTGTGAAATTGTCGAGCAGTTCCATTTTGCTCCATTTTTATACTCATGATCTCATTTACGTAGAAATCATATGGCTTTCTCGGAGAAAAAATTAAGTTTCAAAATTTCTTCTAATCTTTCAAAAGTCTGAATATCTTCGTCTCTCAAACATTTTCTGTCATCTCCTCGGATTTTCGTAATCAGTCTTCGTAAAAAGTCTTTTTGTTCATTCTCAGGGATAATGCCTATGTTTTTTTTCACATCTTGGACGAAGTCAGTCAAGGGTGTAGTCCCGTCATACTCTTTGATGTTCGCAAGAGCTCCTCGTACTGTATTATTTTGTGTAGAGTCAAGAAGTGAGGCATATGTGAGTTTCAAATGTTCCTGATTCGTGAGGTTTTTTTGTGAGATGAATGTCTTCAAAGCTTCTTCTCGTGCTCTTGCATCGACAATAGCATTGATTTGTTCAATGGATTCATTTAGATCATCCATGATGAGTCGAAAGTGATATCAAATCAGAGTGAAAGCAGTTTGAAGATATTGGTTCTACCCTACGGTATTCTAAGGTCTACGTTATTCTCTGTTATGCGTTATTCTTTGTCACGCGTTATTTTCTGTCGCGCGTTATTCTTTGTCACGTGTTATTGGGTCGAGCTTGAATATCGAAACTTCAACTGATTGGGATCACAGTCAGAAAGAGGTTGCTAACCCTGCAGAGTTGGGAAATGTTGTTGGCGTGATGTCATACTTCGATTGAATTGCAAAAAGTCAATAGTAATCCATTGGGACCGTTCAAAACTTGGGAGTTAGAAGAGCTATGTGCAACTATGACTGTTCCCCACAAGGGATGCCAAAATGTTATGTCCCAAGCGGAGGGCTCGGGCTAACAAATATATTTAAGTTCATTAGGAACAGTCGTATGGGCGGACTGCCCAGTTGCACCTACCTTTTCTTAGTTAGCAGCTCAAATCCTTTCAGTCCCTTTCTTGTATTTCGGCGTATTGATATTTTTGTATTTTTATAGTCATATATATCTATATATATGAAATTATATTTTGAATATTCTGGATATGCACTTGGTCAGAATGACCTGATCTGATTTTATGTAACTATTATATTGGATTTTTCGTGAATCAGAAAGATAGAGAAGTAATTCCAATATCTATTTGAGAGATGATCAAAGTAATGTTAGATATCCAGATTTGAACCTTCGATAAAAATTAATTTTGGAATCAATTCAAATATTCGAAGTGAGATCATTAATTCTTCAAATAAGCATGCATTTACAAATTCTGAAATAATAAGAATGAATTTTGTGATGGAAATATGAATTTATTAAAAGCCAGCAACAAAATCGAAATCACCCAAGAGAATCAGTATAAATTATAATCAATAAAATAGGCAAATTGGATTATCTCTCTTTTTCATCAATTAGGGGCTGCTAAAGTTCTTGCAACTTATTCTATGAATGTTAAGAATATAAAGCAACTCACAATTAGATTGATTCTCAAACTACTCGAGAGAAGAGGGAAGTCTTGGTGAGACGGCAGTCCTCTGGAGGCTGGAATGTCGATCCAGAAGGCCTTGAGGATGAATTATAAGTTGATCCTACTGCACCTCAACTTGAGGACAAATTTGGAGCTGGCCCTACTGCAGCTTTAAATACAGGTAACGCCACTTCCCAAGTGCGAGATCAAATCTAACCGTTGGCTCGCCGCTTCTCGAACAGACGCTTTGTCACACTTTAAGGTGTTTGGGCGGAGACGAGAGCGCGGACTCACAAGCTCCGGGAAGAAAACTTTGACAGACTGATCGACGAGCCAACTTTCAGACCCACATTTATAGCCTGGGCCAGCTCGCGTCAATTTCGAGATCATAAATTATTGTTTCATCAAAATCATTTTGAAATCATAAACTGTGTCAAGTGTGACCTATTGTCACGCTCAATAAAGTGTGTCTCATTGCCACGCGAAGTGAATGAATGGCGTGACTTGATGTCACGCATGATCAGAGGGTAGAGTGCTATTGACACGCGTAACAAGAAGTCACGCTTTGGACAAAATCGTTTCCGCTCTCTCCTCACGAGTCCTCACATCACTTCGTATATCGACTGTTGCGATTTATACAAAATCTGAGTGAGACGGGGCGTCTCGTCAACGCGGGACGCCACATAAGCACATATGTTATGTGTTCGCTCATGAGGCTTGGCGTCTATTCACTTTCCATGGTGGAAAGTGAAAAGTAGATGGGGGGGGGGGGGTAGGCAAATATTCTCCTCAGGTATGATCAAACTGTAACCAAGGAGGCGATTTTATGAAAGCTTAGTTGTACTGATGCAACATCTTAGTATTTCAGAACTTGAAGTGCTCCTCAAGTGAGAATTAGAATATGAACATCAAATATTGATCTTTGCTACTTGATCATAAGTTACAATGCCTAAGAAATGTTGTGAGATAGGTTGAGTGAAGACTGTCATGCAACATTGGCATGCGAATGTCATGCGACAATCATTATCATCATGAAACAGCATATACAACGAGATTTATTATATACAGACAAGGATCTAATAACTTTTGGGAGGAATTCTGTCTCCCCAGACCTAAACTGTACTTTAAGAAAAGGTCGTTGCTATGTATTTGCAATGCTATATCTTGATATCCTGGCCTTACTGTTTAATCTAGAAAGTTGATATTTTGTATGACAGTGTAGATTCTCATAGAAGATGATGTAGTATGGTTAGTTTTAAGCTACACTGAGTTTTTCAAAAAATTGTCGTTTACACCTATTCTATTTTTATTTATTTTTATTTCATCAATATACGGGCTATGTAGCCCTTTACAAAGTTTAACAAAATATAGTTTCCTTCTTGCCGTAAAGTGGTGCACCATTTCAATAAATCAATAATACATGATAATTCTCATGGCTAAATGAAAATCCAATTCTCACTTCCCTCTGGGAACGATTGAACAAAATACTAGAGTGCCTAGCTCCTTTGAAATTGATCCAATCATCCTCAAATTTTGTTATCTAATAGAGTATGTTTTGAGTCAATTCATTATCTACAGATCAGGATCTCATCTGTTTCGAAAAAAATTCCGTCTCACAAGACCTAAATCACACTTCACGAAGATATCGGTGGTACTTACAATGTCATATGTGGGTGTCCTTGCTTCAATTCTTCATGAGTAAATTGATATTCGGGCACAACGAGCTATCCTTTATTGGCTCTTTTACAATTCAAGCCAAAATTGGCTCCATGGATAAGCCAAAATGGTGCTAACCGCAATGCTGTATATTGATGTCCTGGGCTCACTGTTCAACTTGGAGAGCTGAAATTTTGTATCGCAGTATAGATTCTTCTGGAGGATGATGTAATATGGCCCCTTTTGGGCTAATGCTGATTTTTGTGAAGATTTGTCTTTCATAATTTTTTTTACCGAAATATGTAAGCTCGTGCAAACCTGTTTGCTAAGTATTTTAAATCTTTTCACAAAAACCCAACTGGTGATCTTCCCGATATGGATGGTGATGAGAACTGCATTGATATAGACCTTAATATCGAACCCCTTGATATCTTGGAAAAAATTGAATTGCTGAAAGATAACGGAGGTGGTGGTCCGGATGGTCTTCCTAATATATTTGTCAGAAATCTTGCTAGTCATTTAGCACTACCTTTAGCTTTACTTTTCAATAAGTCAACAAAGATGGAAGGAATGCCAACATTTTGGAAATCTGCTTATGTTACCCCTGTTCACAAAGAAGGAGATACCCACAATGTACGTAACCACAGGCCTATTGCAATCACCAATGTATTCCCTGAGCTTCTGGATGCATTAAAAGCGGATGAATTGAATGGATATTTCCATTCTAAAATTTGCTCCGAACAACATGGGTTTGTGAAGAATGAATCTATCCTAACTAATTTGCTAGTATTTACATACTTCACTGCTAATGCTTTAGAAACTCAATATCGAACCGACTCACAAGGGGAGACCACGGGGTCCGGGTCCCCAACCTCCCCCAAGATTTTTTTACAGTTTAGTGGTACCTAGAATATG
Organism: Eretmocerus hayati; assembly: GCA_029851415.1. Lineage (NCBI taxonomy): Eukaryota > Metazoa > Arthropoda > Insecta > Hymenoptera > Aphelinidae > Eretmocerus > Eretmocerus hayati. The sequence goes on from CM056744.1 coordinate 51,702,654, forward strand.
AAGAGTCCAGAGTAACTCCGTCAAATGGGCCTCCTGGTCGAAGCTACAGCCTATGACATTAGCATGTTCATATAGGCCCATGTTAGAAAGTGATAGATATAGATATACTGACAATGCTAACGTTTCTGCTCGTAGCTCTGAACAGGAGGCCCATTGGACGGAGTTACTCTGGATTCTTCATATTCTAGGCAGTACCAAACTGTGAAAAAATTTTTGAGGAATTTTGGTGACCCGGACCCCTCGGTCATCCCTTGTCAGTGTACCTAGATTTTTTAAAGGCCTCCGACTCCCTCGATCATGATATTTTGTTGAAAAAATTATTTAATATGGGAATCAAAGGACAGTTGTTACGATGGATTAGTTCATATTTAAGGGATAGGACTCAACTAGTGAAATACAAAGGAGTCACGTCTGCACCATATGATACTCTATCTGGTGTGCCCCAAGGTTCGCACCTAGGCCCCTTGCTATTCATTCTATTTATAAACAACCTACCCGAGGTCGTTAAATACTTGCAAATATTGATTCATGCTGATGATATCAAGATCTTCCAAAAAATTAAATGACCATTAGATGTCTCAAATTCACAGAGAGATATTCATGCAATATTTGATTGGTCTATTACTAACAAGCTTAATTTGAATGCCAAAATGCAAATTCATAAGATTTGCTAGACAAGAAGAAAAAATTGATTCCATTTATAGTATGAATGATCACGACCTGAGTCAAGTTTTCTCTATCGAAGATTTGGGAGTAATTTTCGACCCGAAACTCAAATTTGATGAACAAATTGAGTTCATTGTATGCAAGAGCAACAGGTTACTAGGATATATTTTTAAAGTCACTGAAGATTTCAGGAATGTAGAGTCGTTGAAATGCTTGTACGAAACGCTCGTTCTTCCATCTCTCAACTTTGCTTCCCAAATTTGATCGCCGCACCAAGATTATTTGAAACAAATGCTGTAACAAGTAAATCATAAACTATTGCGGACTCTGGCTTTTAGAGGCAAGATTCACTTTGATCATTTCAGCCATGATTATAGTTTTTTATCACAACATTTCAAGGTATATGAGTGTTTCTCTGGAACTTTTGCACTTCGCTGAAAATCGGTGAAAAATGAGAAATGCAAACCGCTCAACGCACACCTGTGATCTTTTGCTCACGCATTTGCGTGGTATTGAGAGTCACAAATCCACTATTGAAACTCATATAGCGTTAGTGGCATCGCCAAAATCACATCAATGAGCTCGACAGCTCTGAGTAGTTTTTCGTCGATTTTCCAGAATTTCTTGAGCATACATTTGGCAAGATTGATAATTTCAACGAATGCCTTGGGCTTTTTTCAGCTACGTAAGATCAGGGTACCCGATCACAATTAGTTTTATCAACATTGACCTCGATCCACTAATGTGGGATGAGAAAAACTGAATTCTTTTCGTGAGTCACATTTTTTCTATTTCACTTCAGAACGGTCGTGTTCTAGACAGGAAAATCGCACAAACACGAGCTTTGTCGCAAAATCTCCGAGATTGCATCTTCTTTGGATATGTGTTTCGAAAATTGCGTTCGAAGTCACGGTAGGAGCTTGGCGCAATCATCTTTGGGTTGAACGAGACACGATTGATTATTTATTTCCAATCTTCGAAGTCGTGAAATTTTGGCTGAATTGGTAGCACACTGTCGCGCTCCTGGGCCATCTTTCTTCAATATTTTATCTACCAAATACAGCTGGAATCAACCCGAAAGGTTGCGCGGCATCACCAGAGTATTGGTAATACTGTACGAGAGTATGAAGTATTTCCACAGGATTTTCCCCACTTTTTCTCTCTTCGAGTAGGCTAGAATGAATCAACCTGCTCCTAATTATACAGAAGCCAAAGATCTCTTATCTCAAGACTTGGATAATGATATTTTCACTTCGATCGGGACCAATAGATTCGATTGTTCTGTTATACAATTATCCATAGCTGTATTCCAGCAGATGTGAGAGTTCCAGAGAAATGACCATATACTATCAAATCTCACCACCATGTAAATGACCTGAACTTAATTTCCTCGATCAAAAAAGGTGAATTGAATGTAAATGAAGTGAAAACCGAAGTTCAGAGGAGAGACCTGAACTATAATTTGAGAAATTTTGAGGATCTAAGCAGTGTACGAGCGAAATCTTTCTGGTTTTAAAATAGCTGTCTAAGCAGATGTATTGAAGCTTGGAATAGATTGCAATCTCTTGAAGGCCCATTAAACTCTAAGAATATTGCTAAGGAGGAATTCCTATCATATTATTGATTATTCATTTTGTTTAATGCGCTCTTAGGTGCTCTAAGTGCAATACGAATAGGCCATCTGTTGTTCATTCATTCCTATTTTTCATCAACTAGCTTTTAATTTATTAACTTCCCCAATAGAGCATAAGAATGGCTTCGGAATTCATACGGTGACACATGAATGGAATAAGGTACTATCTTGTATAACAGCCGCACTGTTACACCTATGTTGTTTTGGGCAGCAATGCCCGTGTATTGAATAAAATGAATGAAATGGAGATATGTTTTGTGATGGAGTGATGTGTTGGTTGAGCTGTCATTTCAATCAATTTTGAGATTCATGTATAGAGGCATCTAGCATGTTTGCAGAAGTGATTGTACTTTATATCAAAATTGGAAACTATATGTACAAAGCTCTCGGATGACTGCTCTTGGAGGAATCAGTGTCAGAACTTGACTCAATTCTTGTGCCTTTTACATACTAGGCAGCTTTATCATATCACTGAAAATAAGTGAAAGACTAGATGAGCTACTTCCTATTATCTGAGAATCCAAGACTTGAGTACTATTAAAAAAGAGCAGGTGACTCCATTGTGATACTGCAGATGACCAATGAGGTTATGTGACCTTTTCTCACTTTCCCAAGAGATTTAACAGAGCTGTATGCGGAAAACATACCTGGACTGAACTTCAAATTTACATGTGGTAGTCAGAGAATGAATGAGATTCCTACATGAGGTCTCAACAAGGGAAGTAATCATTTAGTATAACTATTCCCGAAATCCCCTTCGTATTAACCTCCACAGAATACGTGGAAACCTCCCACCAAAATCCAATTTCACTCCTTTCAACAGACTTGGAATTATTGATATAGAGCTTTCTACAATTCTTGACTTCCTCCTATATCATCCGTGTATTACGCACACAACTCCACAAAAGCCTAGCCAGAGGCGCGCTTCGAATATAGCATGGAGAATCCTGCCAGAGGCGTGCTTCGAGTATAACATGGAGAATTCTGCCTGAGGCGCGCTTCGAATATAGCATGGTGAGCTGAGCCATAGGTGCGCTTCGAGTATAGCATGGCGAGCTGAGCCATAGACGTGCTTCGAGTATAGCATAGAGAACTGAGCGAGAGGCGCGCTTCGAGTAGCATAGAGAATTGAGCGAGAGGCGCGTTTCGAGTCGCATGGAGAATTGAGCCAGAGGCGCACCTCGAGTATAGCGTTGAGAGCTGAGCCATAGGCGCGCTTCGCGTATAGCACGGAGAATCATGTCAGGGGCGCGCTTCGAGTATGGCGTTGAGAGCTGAGCTATAGGCGCGCTTCACGTATAACATGGAGAGCTGAGCCAGAGGCGCGCTTCGCGTATAACATGGAGAGCTGAGCCATGGCGTCCTTCGAATATAAATTGAAGAATATGATTATTGGCCCGATTAAGTTTGAAGCATTTTTATGATACGTGAGTAAGATTTCGTATTGAACCTATCGGGTTGATTTGCATCCGTGAGCGTGACTATTATTTGCCCCGTAAGTACATGAATGAAAATTCGAACCTTCTTTAGAACATCATAACTGCAGCTCTTTTGATATGCAACTTCAGACTAAGTCCTCTAACTCATTCAATTTGCATCGTAGGGAACATTTTTTAATGTATAAGTACGTTGGATTAATTCTGTAAGGTCACAATATTTTGATTTTTTTTCGATCCAAAGATCAATCAAGGCGATTCAAACCATACGAAATGATATTTCTTTCCCTCCGTTAGTTCTGAAATGAGTTTTGGAATGATCCATTACATGTTTGAAACATTATTAGAATAAGTGCGAGGAGCCATCTATAACATTCAATCCTCGTAGGATCTGTGATTTCGTGATGTATATGTAGATCACCGATAACTGGAAGAATGAATTGAGATAGATGTGGCGTTCGTTCGCCGCATTTTAAAGAAAATTCGAGCTCAAATTCCACTGTAGACATTCATGAACGAAGAATATTTGCGTATGTTGTCCCCGAATGTGAGTTTCATAATCCCTTAACAAAATATGCTCATTCACTTTTAGCGTGTTTTCCCGTGAGAATAATGTTGATGCCCATTCGTGAGGATCATGACAAAAATCACTAGATATTCTTTTTTCTGAATCACAAAATTATAGGTCAATATTATCGCGCTCATGAACTTCACAAGAATAAACGAGAGGGAATCCTGAAATCTAGTTCGCAACGATTTCTGAAAGAATCGAGCAATCTCCCTGATTCAAACTGCCGTGGATCGGTAATTTATAATATATGAGTGCTAAAACAAACTTGGCTAGTGATTGGTAGGTCAATCGAAATTTGTCCGTAACATCGAGCTAGCTTTTTCAACTGCTTCGCGAAGGAGCTACATCAAAGCTTCGTTCTTCATTTCTTCCAATAACATATCATATTGATATGAATCTCGGTATTTCACTCCGCGCGGCGATCAGAAATTAGTGAGCAGAAGTAATCCATTTCTCTCCAAGGTTGAGTTATTTGGAGTCATTAGTTTGTTGTTAGTTCTGTTTTACTGTCGATTCATCTCATCTTCGGCAGCTTCGTTTTCCGCAATCACCCTTTGGGTCTGTGGTGAAATCACCTCGATTCTCAATTTTCATCGTGGCGAGTCTGACGACCAAGTTGATCGGGGAACACCGCTTCAATTTCCGTGAGCAAGATGATTCACCCCAGCAGATACTTCAGTCACACTATTTTTCATGAGAACTGTTTTGGCCATCACCTGCACTAGTATATCCACGCTATATAGCAATCCCAGAGAGGCTACAGATCTCTGATCAATTGTCTTTCAAAGGAAAAATAACTAGAGGCAAGTATAGGGATTCCATTCTGAAAACTTCCTTCGCAGCTATTTTTGCTGCCCAACTTCAAACTCGTGAGAATAGCCAAATCACGATGCTGAATGCAAGTGAAAATTTAGGCCTAGTCGATTCTTCGATTTTTGACTGATGCCAAGTTTTAGGCGTACTCAGCACGAAGCAAGATTACTCAAATGTGACCGCTACAATGAATCCAATATTCGATAACTGCAATGTCACGTCATGGAATGAAAGCCATCCCTGAAGAATTAAGGGGGGAGGGGGGTACAGTTCACGACGTCACGTTGCAATTATCGAATATCCTGCATTTTTGTGCTACCTCTATCTGACATTTTGAGATGAAACCTAGTTGAATTGTATCTTCTAAAGAGCGACATTCATTCAAATCGTGTCCACGTATATGACAATAATTACAAAATTTCGAGTCTTGAATTCTCTTTGAACATTCTTCACCCTAATGTCCTTGGACGTGACAATAATTACATTCGAACTGTGTCCGAGATGATTGGATAGTCAGGATTGACGCCATTTTGTCGACTGATGCGTCTAAATTGTCATACCGACTCATGCTCCGGTCTTGTCGCGTTTCATTTTGAAAAATCTTGCCCGAGTTAATTGACTGTATTAATGATCGGCATCCGTTCAAATCGTGACCGTTTCTTCTACAGTATCTGCAAAATTTAGCTCCCCATTCCTCTGGCCATTCGCGTTCGAAATGTCCTTCCACGTAACAACACCTGCATTCGCTCGTTACTAAACCTCGTTTTACTGATATTGATTCAATTCGTTGGGATGTATTCACAGTCAGGTTTCTCAGCTTCTGTTCAAGAAGCGTGTTTACGATGGCCACTATTGTATCTCTACTCATCTCAGGGCTACTCATACTTAAAAATACCGAATGATCATCTGTTTTGTTCTCGAAATTTATCGCCTGTGAGATTGCGCCATGTAAAGTCTTTGGAGTTGTCGATCTGACTTGGTGCTCTAATGCTCTCGAAAGACCGAGGAGAAATTGCTGTAGGGCCTCACTATTCGCGTTGTTTTTATACGTCATTCGCTCCCAATTTTCAAGTTTTTGATTCGAGTCATAGACATCGAGTAAACGGCCATGAAGCTCTTAAATTCGCAAGCCGTAATCCCCTGCACTTCCATTTTCTCTTTGTTGTACTATTCTCAACTCCGATAATACTCTGTCTGCACCCCCTACCCCGCTGTATTGCGTAATCATATCGGCCAATAACCTCTCTACAGACGGGTACTGAGTCAATATTGCAGTGTAACCCTCGGCTGCGCGACCCTCAAGTTTACTTGATATGGTTGAAAAGACTCACGGTTCTGAGTCTGGACCGTATTCGTCGACCACATATCTGACGGACTGACAAAAAAGTGCTGACATGTCTGGATTACCATCCTAAGGAGGAATTTGATTCAAAGCTTGATTCAGGGCATGTGAAAGCTCTACCTTACCATTTGAGCAAAATACGGCTAAATTGAATTCTTTTTGAAAAACTGTGTAATTTCTCGAAAGAGTAATATCCTTACTTTGTACTCTGTGATCAGATCTATCATCTAGAACAAGAAAGAAATTGATCGGTGATGTCGCTTTTTCAAAATCGTGAGGACTGTAATTGTGTCGATGAACATGTATTACAGTCCTCACGATTTCAGAAGAACAACAGCTCGAATCAACTCGATTTTTCTTGTAAATGGTAGATCCGATCCCCAAGTACAAAACAAGGGTTCACTTTTACGTAATTCTACCGGAAACGATAGATATTGACCGAGAATCACAAGCAGCAAATTACCGGCCCGCAATCAGCTGATCGAGACCGAGGCTTCGAGTCATCGCGCAGCGCGCAGACAGACGACGCGGACGTGTTATACCTGTCCCGGCATCTGCTCATCGGCTATGCTTATTATTGAAAATTATACCCTCGCTATGTTTCAATATATGATGGGAGGAACGGCCGAATTGCGAGGCATTCCTTATCAAAGCGAGATTTCTTGAAAGAGCTTCCGTCACTCTGATTGTTTGGGGAACATACATCCCCTATAGAGCCACAGAGCCATCGGGAATATATCAAGAACCCAACTTCAATATCATTAATAGTCTCAAATGCAGAGCTGATGGTAGTTTCCATCCTTGTCTCTACACCGTACTGAATTATTTAAACTGTGAAAAAGATGTGTGATATTAAGTGTGTGTTTCGCCCTGGTCTCTCTCTTGGGCTCGTCAGTGAGACGAAGAGAGACCTGTCTCAGACACTATTGTAAATCGGGTGGATTGACATCAGGTTAAAGAATGGTTAACATCGAAATTTTTGTAAAACAACCATAAATTAAGGTTGCCATCTAGTGATGAAGACACGAAGCAGATGTTAAGCTTCGTGTGGTAAACAACATTATACGGCCTCATATCGTTTGGTGGAATAATGAAAATTATACCCTCGCTATGTTTCTATTAATGATATTGAAGTTGGGTTCTTGATATCTTCCCGATGGCTCTGTGGCTCTATAGGGGATGTATGTTCCCCAAACAATCAGAGTGACGGAAGCTCTTCCAAGAAATCTCGCTTTGATAAGGAATGCCTCGCAATTCGGCCGTTCCTCCCATCATATATTGAAACATAGCGAGGGTATAATTTTCATTATTCCACCAAACGATATGAGGCCGTATAATGTTGTTTACCACACGAAGCTTAACATCTGCTTCGTGTCTTCATCACTAGATGGCAACCTTAATTTATGGTTGTTTTACAAAAATTTCGATGTTAACCATTCTTTAACCTGATGTCAATCCACCCGATTTACAATAGTGTCTGAGACAGGTCTCTCTTCGTCTCACTGACGAGCCCAAGGAAGAGACCAGGGCGAAACACACACTTAATATCACACATCTTTTTCACAGTTTAAATAATTAAGTACGGTGTAGAGACAAGGATGGAAACTACCATCAGCTCTGCATTTGAGACTATTAATGATATTGAAGTTGGGTTCTTGATATCTTCCCGATGGCTCTGTGGCTCTATAGGGGATGTATGTTCCCCAAACAATCAGAGTGACGGAAGCTCTTTCAAGAAATCTCGCTTTGATAAGGAATGCCTCGCAATTCGGCCGTTCCTCCCATCATATATGCTTATTATTGTGTGTTATTGTGATTGGCCGCATGAACGAGTTGCCGCCTCCCGGTGCTCTCATCACGGGTGTCCTCGTGCTCAACAGCTAGTGAACGCGAGTGCTCCGGGTGACGGTGATGGTGTGAGGCCGGTGGAAAATGTGCGCGTGGATCTTGATTTTTCCTACTTATTGTTTTTTCTTCATCGGGCAACGGCTACTGATTCCATCGAGCAATGACGGCATCGGCTGCTGACGACGAGCCGATTCTTCACTGGTCAGTATGAATAGAGAACACAGTTTCACTGTAAAATAATCAACGTTGGTGGTACCTCATGTCATCACAAATTGAGCATATTCCGTACAAACTCAGTGTTTTTTGTCGTTCTCTCATGCGCTAGGTTATAAGTCAGCTGCTTCTGCTATGTTTTTGTATGAGACTACATGTGAGAACTTTTCATTTTCAAGATTTTTTTCTACACATCACACTAAAACTCAGACTTTTTGTATACAATATGATCTAGAATCCTAACCTATAATATACGCACATTTTCATTCCCAACATTCTCGGATTCTATTGCAATTTGGGCTTAACGAAGAGCAGACAAATCTGAGTTAGATGATAACAAATATTTGTGCGCTCGTCGTTTAGCCCAAATCGCAACAGAATCGGAGGAAGTTGGGAATGATTTTCAGCTTGCATGGTGACCGCATCGCCTTAAGATTACAATTTAATCATCTTCAAATACTTGGTCGAGCAGCAAGCCCGAATGACTTCCAGAAAAAAAGTAGATAATTGGATTTGCAGTGACCTCTGAATTGGATGTGCTAGAATCTCTACAATTCTCAGAGGTTCTCTCAAGTGTTTTTGTCTTAGTCCGTTGAGAATTGGCTTCACTGTGGAATATTTGTGATCTCAAGTTGGAAAGTCACATGATACATTTTGTGAGTCTAGGTATGTCTTGATAAAATCCAAGATCTTACTATTATTTATTGACCTCTGAATCATTCTCTATCAATCTCACTATTCTATTCAAGGTGCCAACTAGACTATCCCAATTCATCTGTCCAAAAATGGCGCGCCCGGATGACTTTGTTAGCAAAAGTAAATGATTGAATGTTGCAATGGACTTTAAATTGTGTCTGCTAGGATCTCTACAACTTGTAGGGGTGGTTTCAAGTGTTTTCATTGGGATCCGTTGAGAATTGGCTTAACCGTGGAATAATTGTGATCTCAAGTTGGAAGGTTACATGGTAAATTTTATAAATCCAGGTATGTCTTGATAACATTCAGGATCTTATCATTATTAATTGGCCTCTGAATCAGTCTCTACTGATCTCACTATTCTATTCAAAGTGCCAACTACTCTATCCTAATTTATCTGTCCAGAATGGCGCGCCCGGATGACTTTTAGGGCAAAATTGAATGATTGAATGTTGGAATAGAATTCAAATTGTGTCTACTAGAATCTCTACAATTCACAGGGGTGATATCAATTGTTTTTTTTAGGTCCGTTGAAAACTGGCGTTACTGTGGAATATTTTTGATCTCGAGTTGGAAGGTTAGATAGTAAATTCCATGAGTCCAGGTATGTCTTGATAAAATGTTAGGACCTTTCTATCATGTATTGGCTTCTGATTCATTCTCTATCAATTCCTCATTCTATTCATGGTTCTCACTAGAGTATCCCTAAGTAACCTTCTTTTTATACTTTTCTTTTATACCTCTCTCAGGGCTCCGAAAACCCTTTTCAGATGAGAAAATCAAGAAGTTAGATAAGGATACATAGACGTTCATTTGATTTTCCCAAGAAAAAACGTGAAGGTCCGCACTAGTAATGACCAGAAATAATCTTTGTCGTTCTCAAAAGATTCATCCATTCAAATCGAGATTCTTCACCTTTACTGAGACTCCAACGACCCAGGCACCTTTTGGGCCTAATTCTGACTCCGTAATTCGGAAAATTAGACCTTTTCACGTCGAATTCATGTATTCTCCTGATTTCCAGAGGCCGGATTTACGATACAGAACTATGGAGTGGAATCATAATTTCGAAAAATACGACAAAAAATGGAGAAGTTGACTCCATTTGAAAAACCTCCGATGGAATATTTTCGTTCCTGTTGGGAAATGATATCAAGGTGATCCTGAAACATACTCCAGAGGAATTCCTGACGTTCATGCAACTTGACCTTTTTCGCCCTTCCGGCTCACCGTGCATATGCAGATGATACTGGTATCTACATACACGCCCGTCCCTGTGATCTCACCAGCAAAGTAGCTCTGTTGAACCATGATGCCAACGCAATTGCGCAGTGGGCACAGGGTAATGGACTACGCCTGAACGAAAACAAGACCAAAGCCATGATTCTAGGCAGCGAACAGTACGTGTCATCCATCGACCTGAAACGCAGTCCATCTATCTGCATCAATGGCCAAATCATACCCTACGTCGAACGAATCAAGCTCCTGTGAATGAATATAACATCTACGCTTAACTGGAAATCCCAAATTAACCAGATATCTAAGGAAGTTTACGGTTTGCTGTACTCACTACAAGTACTTGACCGCTCCCGCCCTCCTGCGGTGGAACGCCAACTCACCCTTACTATGGTTCTTCCTCACTTCGATTGCGGCGCACCCCTCCTCACAGGTCACAACAAGGGACAGGAGTTGAAACTCCATAGATTCTTGGACGTATGCGTAAGGTTTTTGAGCGGTTTCGTACCATGGCAAGCTCACGGCTAACGCTACGTATTACAATGGTAGCGGGCGCTGGCAGACACATCAAGTGCTTATGCGCATCAACCATAGCGCTTGCTGACACCAAGAAGTTCGATGTGGGGAACGTACACAGATTCTCTAAACAAATGCCTCGCTTATAGGTCCAGAACCGGATTCAATCTCTGAATATTGCGCAAGACTCTCATATTGTCCATTAGATCGCAAAACTTTTCCAATTTCCAAATTTTTCCGGACATCATCATTCGAACAGCATCCTCAGTGATTGAAGTCCACCCCCTTCAAATTTCAACTCAATTGAACGTTTTGATCACGACTCACAAGTTTCAACGCAGTGCACCTAAGTTATACGCACCGAGTACACTTTTTACCGCCTGATACTTCGCCCACGCCACTCATCACCGGAAAACATCACAACACACATGCGATCACTCTCGATACTTACACAGTAGGGTGGGCCAAAAAAGGGCTTTTTCCGAAAATTGATACGCTCTAGCGTGGAAATGTTGTGTTTGTACATATAGATGTGAAAAAAATTTTGCTGGACGCTGAGAAATGAGATTTTAGGTCCCAGCAAGAGCCATCAAGCTTTTATCAAAATAAACGCAGGTTTAAATGGCAATGTGCCTAATTCGGCACTTTTTTCTTCCTGAATTTGCTCGCATTTCTGGCGCATCGAAGCATTTTCCAACGTACTTCAGCTCATTTTGAAGCTTGTTCCAAAACCTACAAAATGAGCTGAGGTACGTCGAATTCCAACTAACCTCAGCCAATCTATCTCAATTTTTCCAAAAAGTGATTAGTTTTGGGAAATTCGTAAATAAGCGACTTCCCCCTCCCGCCTCACTCCTTTCAAAACTCGAAATGGAAAAGTTGAGATAGATTAGCTCGAGTTGGTCGAAATTGGACCCACTTTAGGTCATTCTGTAGGTTCTGGAATAAGCTTTAAAATGAGCTTAAGTACGTTGAAGAATGTTCAGATGCACCAGAAATACAAGCGAAGTTTGAAGGGAGAATCGCCCTATTGCTTTCTCTGAAGCTTTATTTCTATATAGAAAGCTTTGTTTTCACCCCATCAAAATTTCGATCAAATTTTCCACTAAAACCAAAATTTTCTCCAACAAAATTCCGTTTATCTGAAAAAACCTTAGACCATTCTCTTCCTCTTGTCAAAATCTATCAATTGTAGGTAACATTTTTCCTCCTAATGGCCTTCCAAATCCGTCAGAGACTCATCTTTGCACCCCTTTGTCCGTGTGTGTGTGTGTGTTGTTTTCTATCGGACACGCTTAATCATTTACTGTTCACTATATCAATTTTTGGCTTTCTACAAGTTGTAGAGGATCCAATTTCTGAGAGCCCAGTGATTTGGCAGCTTTCAGCTCCCAGTCAAATTGGATCCATGAGGTTTTTAGAGCAAAACAGCTCAAATTCCGACTCTTAATACATGAATATCTTTTTCTCACACGGTTTCACCACGGATTGAGTCACCTAAACTATGATTTTTTCTGCAAGATCTATCGATTGGTTGATACCGAAATTTTATAAAATCTCCACAGATCTTAAATTTTCGAAAAAATCAAAATTTCCACCAAAAATCTCATTTTGACCCTTTTTAAGCCCACTGCATCCAAATTCCGTCTCAATCAAACAATAGATATCATCCAAAAAATCTCAGACTAGATGACCCAAATCCCTCTGAAAAGCTTCCTCTAAAGAATAACTCAAAATATAATGGGAAATTTTTCTTAATATTCATTTTTTCCTCGTACCTTCTTTTACGACTCATTTATCTCAATTTCAATGACCTAAACTATGGTTTTTTCTGCATCATCTATCGATTGGTTAATACCGAAATTTTATTGAGTCTTTACAAATCTCAAATTTTCGAAGAAATCAAAATTTTTACCAAAAATTTCATCTCAATCCTTTTCAAACCCACTGCATAGAAATTCCGTCTCAACTAAACGATGGATATTGTTAAGAAAAACCTCAGTCTAGATGGCCTGAATCTCTCTAAGAAGCTTCCTCAAAAGAATAACTCAAAAAATAGTAGAGCATTCGAATTAATATTCATTTTTCCCTCGTATCATCCTTCACGACTCATTTATCTCAATTTTAATGACCTAAAGACTCACTTATGCGCCATTCTGAATGTATTGGCTGATAGGAAATTTTCATAAAATCCGTGAAACATTATTCAAATGAAGATTCTTTCAAGAGAAGGAAATTCTCACAAAGGACTCCAGTTAAATCATCTTTAAACCGACTATATCAAAATTTTCTCTCAACCAAACAATAGATATTGTTTGGAAAAACCTTCTTTTGGATGACCCAGATCTCTCTGAAGTGCTTCCTCAAAAGAAAAACTCAAAATATAGGGTACTTTCTTTCTCGTTAAAATTTTCATAATATAACGCCGTGAGAAAGCATTCTGCTAATCACTTCTAGCAGCGTATTTTTGGGATTTTTGATAATGATCACTCTTTGGTGAAATCGAGATAGATTGCCTCGAGTTGGTCAAAATTGGACATACTTTAGCCCATTTTGTAGGTTTTGGAACAAGCTTCGAAATGAGCTCAAGTACGGTGAAAAATGCTTGGATGCGCCAGTGATGCGAGCAAATTTAGGAAGAAAAAAGTGCCTAATTAGGCACATTCCCATTTAAACCTGCGTTAACTTCGATAAAAGCTTGATGGCTCTTGCTGGGACCTAAAATCTCATTTCTCAGCGTACAGCAAAATTTTTTCACATCCATATGTACAACTACAACATTTCCACGCTGGGGCGTATCAATTTTCGAAAAAAGCCCTTTTTCGGCCCACCCTAACACACAGGTACCCATTCAAGCACATACGGCGTCACCTTAAACCCCACACCTAGCCCAAGGTCGAGAAAACGGCCGAAATCCCAGTAAAATCACGCAAAAAAGTCAACCCCAGAATTTTACGAATTAAGTTGGAAAAAACGCAAAAAATCATTTTTCAGCAATGAAATATTTCAAATGATACTAACGAGTACCCGTTTTATCACGTTGATTAATGGAAAGATTCCAGAGAAGTGAAAATCTCAGTTCGAGATGTTGGAAATTTTTCTTCAAAATTACATGAAAAACGCGTATCTTGACCCAACAAATGGCCAGTGCACCACTGATATCAGTCAAATGACCTTCAAAGACGTTCATTGTTATTGCAAATCTATCTGGTTAAGTATCCAAACAGCTACAAACATCATCCGGGACACCAGAACCGTAATCTAAGCGTTAGAAAGTGGAAAATGCAGGTTCCAGATACGCAAAATAGTCATATGCGTGAATTCAGATTTCTCATCTCATTTTTCAAATTTGCTGATGTTATCGTAAAAGGTGGGTTGAGTAGCATTATATCATGAAGATAAACTAACAACAAAAGCCAAGAACTGGATTAAAAAAGTCTGAGACCGAGATATTAGGTGGTCCAAATCTCACCCAAAACTCACCATCAGCACCAAAAACAAGTGCGTATCCGACTATAAATTGAGCAATTTTGATGATATTACATTGGGAATTGGTATGAACATACCTTGAAATGTATTGTACTAGAATCAAAACCGACCGACTACCCAAAAATTTTCAAATAACTACAGTAGGGTGGGAATCCATATAGATTACAGTTTCTCGTACGTGAATGAAGGCACACAAGAAAGTACCATAACTCGGTCAATTTTCATTCGATTTGAACGTTTAAAAGCTTAAATCGAAGGTTTTTTTTGAAAGCTACACAACCATTCCATATGGGATACTGGAGAAAAAGAAAGTTTTGAAAAATTTGAGAGTTGAAAGTTCACAACTTTACCGATCGAAAGAACCCTTTCTCACGCTTTTCTAATCAGAATTCTACATAGTATCTGGTCCGAAAGTAATGCAAATGAACTACAATTGAGAGCTGAAATCACTCGAGGGAAAGAAGAAGTGTTCCTCGTGGCTGATGGAAAATGATCCACAGCTGCGAGCGATAAAAAATTTTCCTCTCTCCAAACTACACGACTGTAACTATATATGGCTATATATACTATACCCATCAAGGGGGAAATAGCTAATATTCCATACTGTAGATACTTGGCTTATAACTGTACGTACTTGCTCGTACCTGTCAATACTCGCAATAGTAATTCCTGCTACCTACACAGTACGGAATGGGTATGTGATGGATTTTGGAGAGGCGCTCCAAATGCACGCAACAGTAGTTGCCAGTATGTGACGGGTACTAAATAAGTACGTGACGGATTCTGGAGTCCTTGCTCAGCGAGCCGCGTGGTAGTAAATTCGTGTATGTGCCAAGTACGGATCGAGTACGTGACGGACTCTAAGAGCGGGTCACGGGGTACCATGAGGCAGTAGTTGCCAGCACGTAATAGGAACGGGACAAGTATATGACGGGCTCCGTGAGCGCAGCTGGTCTGATTCAACCTACCTTGAATGACGGTGTCTCCTGCTACGTAATTATCACGCAGAGAATTAACTAATCTATTAATCAACTGACTAATTAATGAATTAGCCTGCTCGAATCGCACACGAGCCTCACCGCGATGCTCTACACTCACGAAGGTCAAAAGAATGAAAAAACACAGCGCACGGAAATAAAATTTGGACCCCTTTTTCGATAATAATTTTTTTGGCGACTCTGGATCGCCAAACTAATGATTGCGCCAATAATACGTCGAAAGTGACCCTTTGTGGAAGTTTTCGAGTGAAATTTCACTTGGATCGAGTTGTTTTTCCACTCGATCTTCGAGTTGCTTACAATTTTTAGTATAAAAAAACTAAATATTTATATATTGTGGAACGATATTGAGACTGAAATGCTAAATGAAAACAATGGAACTGCATAAAAAATGGAAAAAACACTTTCAACAAAGTTCAGTATGAATTCATGATTGGTTGTTGCTGGGGTTTGAACCTGGTTCCCTTGCTTTATCTCCTCTGTTTGTTATTTATTACGCCAACCATCCAACCAACTGAGCCATCGGGGATATTGACGAGAGTAGTATACGGGGCACTATAGCCGGACACCGATAACGTCACGCCGGCTATAGTGCCATCGGCGGATTTTTTCCGCCGCGCCGATACGAACGGGTTTCGGCAGTGCTGATGCCCCTCCGCAGCGGCCGGCCCCCCCTCCCCCGACCCCCGCGCCCACCTTTCACTACGCACAAAAGAAATTCTGCTTTGCCGGGTTTTCCGAGTGTGGGAAACGCCGGCGCTCGACAGCTCGCGGTCGAATCGTCTTGCCATGAAAATTACGTGCGCACGCAAGCGCGTATGAGAGAGAGAGAGAGAGAGAGAGAGAGAGAGAGAGAGCAACTATGAGAAAAGTAGCGTGTTCCCCCAAACTTATACATGGTTAAGATGCCGGGAGTCTGGGGGATCACACTACTCTTGCCATCGCTGCGAGAGAGAAAGAGAATTCACACGAATAGAGGTATACGACGATTTGATCGCACCAGAGGCGAGGATTCAAATATAGGTATACGGCAGTTTGATCGCCAGACTTGAATATAGTGACTTGAATTGTTCGACCAGGCTTTACGTCGGTGTCTAGAGTAGCGCTGCTGCTTTGGTCTAGAGAAATGCATGCGGACGGGGAACATTTTTGCTTGGGACGATTCATTTTCGACTCGCTTGGATTTACAGACCCGAATGCTGTCTTGCTCTCAACATAGAATGTACATCGTCAATGGTCGGAGTGATCCGATCATCGTCGTATAGAAGATTTCTACTGAAAGTTGTGGACACAAATGGTCTCTGATGTGATGAAACTTTTCACCCTCGAGCAGGCGCGCCTGCTCGAGGGTGAAAAGAGTGAGTTCGCCACTGTATCTCATCGAGTAAGGTGTGGACCACTTGAAAGCTTTGCATCTTTTCCACGTCACCCAAGAGGTAGATGCAACAGACGCGTTTTTTTCTCGCTATTTCACTCGGTCGAAATGTTATGACACTGCAAAAGAGTGAAATACGATGGCGGTTCCCCTGTAGGCCTAATCCGCCGCATGTGAATTTTATATACGATCATTGTAATTGAGCAGCCTTGTAATTTTCAGCGGCTTCCTTGAGCACGTCTTCACCGATGATCCTCTGTAATGCTGAATCCCCGAATGGTTTGGCAAAGTCGAAATCGGGATCACCTGTATATCTTGTCACAGCGTTCCAACGGTACGCTGCACTGAGTAAATTATCCGATACAGCTTTGAGGCTTTGACGCTTCGCCATACGTCCTGAACTGGAAGTTGAAATCCACAGTGTATTTCATTTTGTATTCTATCTTATATAGAAAATAATGAAATAAGTACTCACTGCAAAACCATTTTGAGGTTCAATTCGAGCATATCTCTCTGCGTTTCACCGATGTCACGTCTTCGTATCGATTCTTCCCGACTCCGAGCCGCTTCTATCTTTTGTCTTTTGATAAAATTTATCCCATTGCAGAATTTCTCGTCCGTCATAGCGCTCGGAGGTGTTCGGAGGATGGCTTTGTTCTTCTCCAGAATTTCTCGAGAATTCAGATGGTACAAACGACGTTCCATCCTCTTGATGTTTGTTCGTACATCTATCAGTTCGTCTCCCTTGGCGCTGAAGTCACACAAAAGGAGACCAATGGTTGATATTTTGTTCAAATTATACCAATACTCAGTTATCTTGTCCTGCATCGTGTACTCCTCCATGGTGGGCTCTGCAGGGCATCGTACGCCAATGTTGTCTGGGTCTGTAGAATGAGCCGCGGCTATTCTCACTTTTTCAGCCTCCGATGAGTGGTATTCGCTGATGATAGGTGTCAAAATGCTCGGACCCAAATGAATTTCTGTAACACCGTTGTCTTTTTTTTCCTCGTAGTCCCAACGGTTTTTGATGATTTCTTTTTGTTTATCGCGCCAAGTTTGGTCCATCATTGTTGAGAAACGTGGATAGTCGGCATTCGGATCCAGCGCGATGGTAGAAGGACGTGAATTCGATGAATGCATTGGAGTCGGGTCATTCGTAGAGACAGTTGGTTGCTCGAGTACCACAAGGTCGGGCTCGTTTACTCTTCCGGAATCGTGACCAGCCGTTGTCCCCAGCGGCTGCTGAGTGATGATCTCATTGGGCTAGATAACAGAAAAGTCGGCATTATTCATTGAACTATGTCCTTTATATATGAGAATGATTACGGTGATTGATTCCTTACGATTGATTGAGCCTCGTGAGTCGACGGTTCCAGCCGCTCGTACGAATCATCCAGAAGGGCTTCTTCGTCCAGATTGTGCACGATGCGGGGCCGTTTTCCTCCAGGTTCTTGGTCAATATCACAACCATCACCCACCAGAGACAACAAAACTTCAGCGATGTCTAAGTCACATAAGAATATCGATTGAGCCATTATGGGTGTTGACCAAATAGAGCCAAATTTGAGCCACGATGTTCCAGATCGATGACTGATGGCAAACTGAAGCGACGCGTTCTACGAGGCCGTCGCAGAGGGTGCCCGGGGATGTTCGATTCGCTGGTGAGAGTCATGGTTATAGAGTATTTGATAGCTTGTGCACGTGTCAGGTAGGTGGATTCCTCCATACACACGTTCCTCAAATAAAACGATAATAGTCGCACCTAGTGCTCACCCGAAACAACCTGTCCATACCTGTCGAGCAAGGATATAACGATCCAATACCATCTCTATAGGGAATATTAGAAGCTAAATTACTTCATTTTCACCCGTGGGATACTAGTGCTTCGCGTCGACTGTATTTCTCGCAGTATAGTGTGGAAATTATTGTATAAGAAAGAGGAAATGTATTGTGTCCCGGCCAACAACCTACGTAACACGTATATTATATTGTAGCATCATCATCATGGTCATGACTACACCCGCCCAGTCTCCCGTCATAAAACCAGGACTCACTGGGAGTGCCAATGAACTTGCATGAATTATCTTTGGTCTGCTCAATTTATTCACCCCCGCCACGAAAACTCGATCGATCAATTCAAAACACAGGGAAATTTTGCGTTTGCCCCAGAGCTCATCGCTTGGATATAAGAAGCTGAGTTTGCTCGACTCGCGTTCACTTTGTCCTCAGACAACCGTACGACTCGCTTCTCCCAAAATCTCGGGAAATCTGATTCGTTTTCTCTTTGTTATCCGCTAACAATAACTCACCATGGTTCTTCCTGTTCCAACCACCACCAACACCCGACTTTTCCGTCGCGTTGTCATGAAGTGCGCGCGGTACTTTAGTGTGATTGGAACGTCACGGGCAATTCGGCAGAGATGCGAAAGAGTCCTTGAGGGATTGGAAGCTAGACCGAACGACTATCGTCTGATAGTACGATCCTTCAACAGGATACTGGCTGATTCCACCATCGGGCAGATCAAGAGGATGTACAGTCATATTTTCATGAAAAGCGAAAGAGCCGTGTACCACGCCGGGGAATACCTCATGAGGTATCGGTCCCAGTCGCTCTTCCGTTTCAGAGCACTAATGCAGCAGCGAGACGAGATGATAGGTATGTATTCGATCAGGATTATAATGAATGGACACAGTTTGAACAAATTTATAATGATGAATCAGCGCGTGTAAATCAGGATCCTCCCATTATCATCTTCACGATGACTCATACGAAATTATTCCCTACAGAAATGTACGAGTGGATAGTACAGGTTGGCTTAGCCAATATCTCGTCCGACGACGACGAGGGTGAAAATCATGCCCCGGCAAACCAGCTAGAGGACGAGCGAAGACGGGATCGTATCAAGAATCACGGTGAACACCTTGATGATCATGATGATGACGAGAACGATGTGGTTTCCCCGGACGACGAGCTGCGGAATTTCGACCAACAAGATAGACCTAACAATGACATCGAGAATGCCGAGACTGACGACCATGTAATGTTATTCCGGGAAAATCAGATGGGTACTTCGGAATGGCAGAACTGGCTGAATAGCAACGACGGCGTCGATTCTGCAGATGGTGCTGGCTCTTCGGATCTGGCAGTTCCAACTAACCGGGCTCAAAGTGTTATCTGCACGCAACAAAGATGCGGTGTTGCACTCAGACAACCATCTCCCGCTCCCGCTGATGCCGCTACTTGTGATGGAATCGGCGAGTCGAGTGAGAAATATCATCAGGTCGACGACGACGACGACGTCGTTCTCTGCTCTCAGCAACCACGTGGGTCAAAGCTCAGAGGTCCATCGTCTAGTAGGTGGATCCGATTTGCACCCCGAGACCCTCCAGTGTATCAGGATGATGCTAATAATGGAGATGACGACAATACAGGTAAATACCAAGTGGAATGTTTTTAAATACAAAGTATTGGGTTGTGCAATCAGGGGAATCTCTAATTTGTGTGTTTGTCTCAGTGCAGAGTCGTCAAAATAACTCCAGCACGATCCCTATTTTAGAGAGTCGACGAGGACCTGCTGCATGGCTGAATCAGGCTGTCTCGTCGGAAAGCCGAACCGGTGGTGGTGAGCAAGCCGTGGCGTTGGAGGCGCAGGCTAGCGTTCACAACATTTACGCCGATGCCTACTCTACAAGCGGAGATTTCGTTCCAACATCTGATGCTCCTGCCGCTGCTGCAACTGCTACCGCTTGCGCCGTCATTGGTGTAACCAGGAAAAAACATTATGTGAGTGGAAGTGACTCTAAGAGCACAGATTCGTTGTTTAGTTTCAATGATAATGATGTTGACCCCCTTGCGTACCCCATCATCACGTGCGATGCCGGAGATGAGAGTAGTAGTTGTAGTGATGGGGGTGATGATGTTATGAATTGGTCTATCCAAGCACGCTTGAATGACCACGGCTATATGGATATATCATATGATGATGATGATGATGACGACGCGAGTACTACATCAGGGGGAGCGAGTGCCACTCATGGGCAAGAACAAATAGGGAGAGGTAATTGCATACACGTCGACGAGGAGGATAAATGGTACGACATTCGTGGCAATGGGGAGCGTTTCGATGTGCATGAGGATGGGGTGCGTCACGTGCCACAATTTGGGATCACAGCGCGGAGCTTAAAGCTGAGAATCAACGCGCCATCCGCGGAGGAGGCTGATATTAATCCTCTTCTACACTCAGAAGCATCGATTAGGGATATCCACACGTTCGTTCGCGCGCTAGGGGATCGGGACGACTTCATAGGAGTCTCGATCGAGTCTGAATCGTTTAGCCACGGACCAGCAGGCCTGTCATTTAGACCACTGAAAACCTTCACGTTTGAAGAGTTGTGGGACCTCATGAGTCAACTGATTCAATCAAACGACGATTTCAATATCGCGGAAACCTTCCGCCTGGGAGTTTTGTTTGTAGAAAATCCCCGCGGCTCGGGGCGCGTAAAATCGGTAGATTCTGTGAGAAAACGTTCCATGGTCGCAATCCTTAACACTGATAATCTCTGTCTCGCTCGTGCTCTCGTTGTTGGAGAGTGTCACCTCAGGAAGAACGTAACGGATCCCGCAGATTTCAAAAATGAATGGAAAGCAATCAGAGCTCGCGACCGACCGCTACAGCGAGCACGCGCCCGAGAACTCATCCGGAACGCCGGCGTCACGATACCTGCAGATGGAAAGTTCGGCTATCCCGAACTCGAAAGATTTCAAGCATTCTTCAGTCCCAAAGGTATAGCCATATGCGTTTACTTCCACGGTACTCTGGGTGGGGGTGAAGAACCCTTTTTCGATGGGCGTCGTACGATTGAAGGTCCGATTCGCGGTTGCATGAACTTAGCTTACAATCACATGGATAGACACTACGACACAATTTTGAATCTCGCTGCGGCGGCAGGAAGTCAATTTTTTTGTAGTAACTGCAATCGGTGTTATAATTATGTCTCAAATCACACGTGTTCGGCAAAATGCGAGCGATGCTTTGTCTCCCCACCTTGCCCGCGAGAGGACGTCGAAGAGCGAGAATGTAATGATTGCCTCCGTACATTCTTTGGCGGTCAATGTTTTGATAACCACAAGCGAGACGGTTCTTACAAGGCAGGGAACAAACGGGTATGTGAGATAGTGAAAATCTGCTCCACGTGTTGCAGTCACTACCACACTCACCGTGGTAGACACGAGTGTGGCATCCATTACTGCAATAATTGTAAATCCAAGCATACGTCGAACGAATTTTGCTTCATGCAACCAATCTCCATTTCAAGCGTCGACGAACGAAAGAAACTGTTCGTGTTTCATGACTTTGAAACGACACAAGATGATTCGTACAACGGCCACCCAACAACTACTATACATAAACCGAATTTATGCGTAGCACAGCTCGCGTGCGACGATTGCTTAGAGATGGAGGACGTGACGCAGAGATGCGACACCTGTGGCATGCGCGATTTTAAATTCACGAAGGACCCTGTTAGAGAGCTACTCGATCTCTGTGTCCGAGAGAGAACAGCGTTCGCGAAAACGATAATAATTGGTCACTATGCTGGTGGCTTCGATGCGCAGTTCATTCTCAGAGAGTTGGTGAGGATGCGGAAAGGCGCGCTCCCTCGTCTCGTATTTAACGGGCGCGAAATCATATGTATGACTGTTGGTAAACGCGTTACGTTCATTGATAGTCTAAACTACTTTCACATGAAACTCAGCGCGCTCCCAGCGGCGTTTGGTATACCTCAAGAGAAGGGGTATTTCCCTCATCTCTTTGATACAGCAGCAAACGTTGATCACGATGATC
The DNA here is from genome assembly GCA_029851415.1 of Eretmocerus hayati. Taxonomy (NCBI): domain Eukaryota; kingdom Metazoa; phylum Arthropoda; class Insecta; order Hymenoptera; family Aphelinidae; genus Eretmocerus; species Eretmocerus hayati. The sequence goes on from CM056744.1 coordinate 51,725,329, forward strand.
TGGGGCTGCCACACGTAAAATTTTACGCGCCGGAGTCTATGTCAATGAAAGAACGAGAATCATTTTTCGAGTGGTACCACAGCGTCCCAGCAAATTATCCCTTCAACTTACAGAAAGAATTATACAAGTACTGTAGGATGGACGTTGAAATTTTGCGGCGGGCTTGTTTAAGATTTAAACGGATATTCGAGGACGTGGGCAGCGTCTGTCCGTTCTCAGAGGCGTATACAATAGCGGGTGCATGTTCGGTCGTATACCGAAAACTCTATCTGAGCCCTAATACGATAGGGATTATACCCGTGAATGGCTACCGTCGCAGCCAGAATCATTCGCAAAAAGCCATCGAGTGGCTTCTCCATTGCGAACGCGTATTCGAGCGTGACATAATCCACGCTGGGCGCGGTCGCGAATACAGGTTATCCGAAGGTTTTCTCGTGGACGGATTTTTACCCCCTATCAACATGCTCGATAGCCGCGGTATAGTTTTTGAGTACGAGGGCTGTTATACACACGGTTGTCCCCGCTGCTTTCCAGACGATAGAGACAGACGCATGGCATATGTGATAACGATGGGTGAAGCGTATGAGCGTACAATAGCAAAGCTCCAAAGACACCGTGACCGCCACTACGAGGTAATCGTCGTGTGGGAGTGCGAATTTGACCAAACTTTGAAGAACAAGTCGGAGATTCGGGAGTATATCCGTGCGAACCCCATAACGAGTAAGATCACGTTAGATCCGAGAGACGCGTTTTACGGTGGGCGCACAGAAAATTATGTCCCCTTCCATGAAATCCGCGAGAACGAAAAGATCAAGTATACGGATATCTGTTCTCTTTATCCGTACTTATGCAAACGCGGTAATATTCCTATTGGACATCCTGTTATACATGTGGGCACCGAAAGCGAGCGATCAACCGGCGTGGGAAACCCGAACAACTTGTCACGCGTCGACGGACTGGTAAAATGCACGGTTCTCCCTCCTCGTAATTTGCATATCCCGCTGTTACCCACTAGGATGCACGGCCGTTTGTTGTTCGCACTATGCAGGTCGTGTTGTGAGATTATGAACGAAAACAAATGCGATCACGAGGTGATATCCGATCGCGTGATCACCGGGACGTGGGTGTCCGCGGAATTGAAAAAAGCCGTAGATTTGGGTAACGGAGATTCACGTTATCTGGCAGTACGACACAACAGTTTATGATCCCACAACACGCAGGGGTGGTTTATTCAGCGAGTACGTGAACGCGTTCCTCAAGATAAAACAAGAGGCTAGTGGCAGGCCGTCTTGGTGTACGGATGAGGCTTCACGGCGTAAATTTTTGTTGGACTACGAGCGAGATGAGGGTATCGCCCTGGATGCTCGTAAACTCGATTCCCCGAATCCGGGACTGCGCTCTGTGGCTAAGCTCTGCTTAAATTCGCACTGGGGGAAGTTTGGACAGCGCTCGAACCTAAAACAGACGAGCGTGATTCGCACAAGAGAGGCTCTCCTCAAGTTACTGACTCATCCGGAAAAAGAGGTCTCGGACATCCTTCCGATCAATGATGACATTCTATTCGTTAGCTGGCGTTGCAGAAAAGAGGCCGTGATTCCGGCACCCCATACGAATGTCGCGATCGCCGCGTACACGACAGCCCAAGCGAGGCTAGTTTTGTACAATTATCTGGAACGTCTCGGCGATCGTATTCTCTACGCCGACACTGACAGCTGCCTCTTCCTCTGTCGTGGAGATGATGGTGAATACGAGCCACCATTAGGTAGCCTATTAGGTGACACGACGGATGAACTACAGGGTTACGGTCAAGGGGCACACATCAGTAAGTTCTCATCTATAGCTCCGAAATCATATGCATACAGGGTTGTGGTTCCGAGTCGTGAAATAGCTGGAGAACCAAACGTTTTCGAGTGTTGTAAGGTAAAAGGCATAACTTTGAATTCTGAGAATTCTTTAAAAATTAATCTCAGTAGTATCGAAAAGTTGCTCGAATATGCATTTCATCCCGGGGAAATAAACGACGGCCGTGGTACTGGGGGGAATCGTAGTGATCATAATGATCAAAATGATGATGATGGGTACGCATGCAACGGGGGTCAGAATGCCGATTGCATCAATTCAAATTTTAGAGCAATCCGACGTACTGTTCTACATGAAGTTGTCACGCGTAACGAATCAAAAACTTGTAGCGTTGTTTTAAAAAAACGTCGTGTTCTCTCTAAATCGAAATCTGTGCCTTTTGGATATAGCATAAGATACGAATAAATGATTTTAGACGTAAGAATATGTAAAATATTGTATTGAAAATACTCCCTTGCTATGATAATAATTAAAACATTTTCCTATACACGAAATTTAGTTTGAATTCAGATTCATTCATCCCAAGATACAGGTTTCGATCTCATAGTGCATGACATTGCCACCACCACCACCGGCACTCAGGCTCTTGCGACGACGATGACAATCTAAATGCGTCGCGGTCGGGGGCAAGCTGATTCTCCCCCCCCCCCCCACCATGCGGTGAGGGGCAGAATCAGCTTATCCTCGCGGTGGTAAGCTTGTGAGCGGCACGCTACAAGCTCACAAGTAGCGTGCCGCTGACCGCGCCGCCGCCACCGCCGCCGTGTCACCCCCGCTGCCGGGACAAGTCTCGTGTTTGGACGAGTAGTTTGCCTCGTCATCGTGCGAGTTTCTCGCGTCGTTTACCGCTTGTGAGATAATCTCGGTGCCGCTCGTCATCGTCGTCATCGACATGGATGTAAGATGGGTCCATCCTTTCACTTGTATGATTGGGGGCCCGACAAAGAGTGGTAAAACGCTATGGGTTCAACGTTTTCTCGCTCAGCTACCGCTCATGGTGGATACAGACATCCAACGCGTATTATTCTACTACACCGAATGGCAAGAGTCCTATAGATCCAAGTTCAAACTCGGAAACGGGAGGAGTATAGAGTTCCGCGAAGGTTTACCACAAGTTGAAGACTATTCGAGTGACAATGGCACGCCAAAACTCGTAATTCTCGACGACTTGATGCGCGAGTCAACTGGAAATATCGTTCTCGATTTGTTGACTAAAATATCGCATCACCGGAGTTTGAGCGCCATATACATCACGCGAAATATCTTCTACAAAGGCTCGAATCAGCGCGATCTATCACTCGACACGGGCTATCTAGTGCTGTTCAAGAACCCCCGAGATCGATCGCAAGTACGCTACCTCGCGCGTCAAATCTACCCCGACAATCCCAAATTTATCGTGGAAGCGTACACGGATGCATGCAGTCGACCACACGGCTATCTACTATTTGATCTGCATCAAAGAACCCCGGAGGATTTTCGTTTTCGCGCTTGCATCTTCCCCGATGATGTCACGCAATACGTATACTTACCTAAAAAACGCTGAGATAGTCAGATAGCCGCGTATCTGCTGTTGTGATCGACTCGCAGTCACGACGCGACCATGGCCCCGGAAGCATCGAGCAGCAGCAGCAGCAGCAGCTCATCAGTGGGACCTTTCTCCAAGAAGCAGATTGCCTTGCTGAGCGCTCTGTGCCATGCCAATCAGCAGCAAAGACTTGCTCTCATACGTACAGCCGATAAAAATTTGATAAAGAGTATATGTGAGTGTGCTCTCAACGTTTTACAAGGTGTTGTAGATCTGAAGGGTAGTCAAGGCAAGCAGTTGCGGCTGCACAGATTAGTATTACGGAAGCTCGCGCATAGATCTCCAACGAGCACGGTTCGCGGCAGCTCGTGGATGAGTAAGAAGCGTGCTATTATACAAAGCGGTGGATCCTTCTTGCCCATTCTCCTAGCGCCAGTGCTAGAGGCTGTATTATCGCGAATACTAACAAGTGAGAAATCGTCATGAATCACGCGCGGAGAATGGTAATCGTGCCCGTAGAGACGCTTTCGAGACTACGGATGAGTGTCCCAACGGCTACGGCTGTATCAGCAAGCACCGCTGATAGCACTCCGGCAAATGTCACGCACGACTCCATGCAGACAGTGGGTGGCGAGGCATCGTCTTGACTCGATTCCGAGATGTTTGAACTCAGGAACTCGAAAGATTTCACAGATGAACGAGAAAAGTGCGTGAAATATCTACAAATTTTATGACGTTATCTATATTTCAAAGACAAAGAAAGGCACAGCGAATTTATGTCGAGGCTCGATGGCGATGACGAAAGCGATGCCTCTGCGATAGCAAGATTGACCGAAGATAGGATAATTGAAAATCTGCCTGTAGCTCACGCGGAGCATGCGCGCTCGTTACCTCGGCACTGGCTGAGCTTCGAGCCGGATCGGTTCAAATGAAACGACAAAGGTAACGTCATAATTGATGGCACGGTTGTGCCGCAGTTTAATATCGTCAAATTGCTCGCACACGTTGTGAAAAGAGTGGGAGGACAAACAAATCACCTGTCGGACAGTTAGAATTTGCTAAATTCATCGGGACGTCTGCGACACCGGTGAATCTCATCGGAAACTTGGACATATTGGAGACGGCCAAAAGATTATCAGAACCCATGAGAAAGCCGTCAAAACGTTGGCGACATCAGCAGCAGCAGCAGCAGCCCGGGACTAGCTCGACTCCCCAGCCGAGTACCAAATTCAGATTGGTTGAGAACGTGCAGTCATCTACACCTGGTCAGCGATTGACAAGGAACGGTACGAAAAAGAGGTGGTTAAACTACAAGATCTAAATATGACGCGTTCAAAGGGGCGCGAGAAAGGTATCGATTATTATTCACAGTACTACGATCCAAATCTCGAGGTCGGTTACGCTGGTGCTCGAAATCTTATACGTGTCAATACCCAAGACAAGCCCGTGAAGGAGAAATCGCGAGAGAAAGACCGAATATACTCATGGCTAAGCAATCAAGATGCGTACACTCTTTACAGACCGATCAGACACCGGTTTCCCCGCCTTCATTACAACGTTACAAATATAGATGATGTCTGGGAGGCAGGCCTCAGTCAATTGACTTCTCTGAAGAGTGAAAATGATGGTTACACGTATCTTTCGGTCGTCATTGATGTACTGAGCAAATATGTGTGGGTTGACGTGCTCAAAGATAAAGCGACTGGAACCGTTGCTAAAGCATTCAAGGCGATCCTCGAGAGAGCTCAGGGGCGCAAGCCCATACTGCTGCAGACCGATAAAGGGACAGAATTCACAGGTAGTCCTATGCAAAGGTTGCTCGAGAAACACTCTATACGGTTCAGAACGAGTCGCTCGCCGGATGTGAAGTGTAGTATAGTAGAGCGCGTGCAAAAAACAATCAAGGAACGCGTATGGCGCTACTTCACTCATGCCAACACCCAAAGATATATAGATGTCATACAGAAAATCATTCAAGGGTACAATCATACAAGACACTCAACGATCGCTATGAAACCCGTGGATGTTACCCTGTTCAATGCGCGCCAAGCACTCCTCAACACGCGCCAAGGTTGACTCTGGAAAAGCAAGAGGAAGACATGTGTAGCACCTAAATACCTCGTGGGTGATTTGGTGCGTATCAGTCGCTCCAAGGGAACCTTCGAGAAAGGATACATGAAGAATTTTTCGGAGGAGTGCTTCAAAATTGCACGCGTGTCGTTCCGGCAGGGTCTTTACACTTACGAAATCACCGACTCGGACGGTGCGCTGATCGACGGATTCTTTTACAACGAAGAATTGGCTTTAGTTGGCAAAGAGCGCTTCGAAGCAGACAAGGAATTCCGGGTGGAGCGCATTATACGTAGCAAAGGTCGTGGTGTCAATAGACAAGTTTTGGTGAAGTGGATCACTTGGCAATAACAAATTCAACAGCTGGATAAGAGCATCGGAATTAATCGATTTAAATTAAAGAGCGAGGATGTCCGACGCTATGATGGATGACTTTTACCTCGTTTTGCCGAGCAACAGTAGCATGGTGTATTACCCCGAGAACACCACCACCTGTTTCACGACGCATCTGAATAGGGAGATTCGATTGAATGGCAATTGGTCGGTCGGTTTAGCTGAAATTCATATACCATGTACCATGACGCACCTGCAAAAGGATGAAGCCGATTTTTATTTCAACGCATTCGCAGATACCGATGAGCACGAGGATCAAATCTTGTCTATTCCCTACGGTGTGTATGAAAATATTGAGCAACTCGCTAGCGAAATCAACAGCGTGCATGAATTGAACGGACATCTCAATGTAGAACCAACAGTCAATCCAAAGGGTTTTCACATGATCAAACGTGTATGCGTGTGCGCGGATAGTCATTATTTAATTTTGAGTGAAAAGTTGCGACGAGTCTTTGGTTTCGACGAACGCTTAGAGGCGATGCAGACGACCTCCAAGCGAACAGAAATCGTCGGCGAGAGACCAGCGTGTATCTCTCGCTGTTTGTGTGATCAGCTATACGTCTACACGGACATATGTGAGCCTTACACAGTCGGTGATACACAGGCTTCTCTATTACGAATAAAATCGCTAGAGAATTCAAAATACAGGTTTGGATCGAACGTGGTCAGACAGTTCGCACCCATCCATTATGTACCGCTCATGCATCACACCATTCCAGAGCATCGTGATAGATATAAGGAATCAGCTCGGGCAGAGCGTGCCATTCGAGTACGGAACGCTGACGGTTACGCTTCACTTCCGCCGCGAACGATGAGGACATGAGCTTCCATCATGAGCCATTACATTCACTATTACAGTGAGCAGGTGGGTGGCAGTAACAGAGGTGTGAGGAACGTTTTCGCTGGCTCGGCATATCAACGTGGCTCCGGTGTTGGTAGTTTCTTGGGATCTCTCTTCAGACACGTGGTGCCCTACTTGACGAGTGGAGCTGAAGCTGTTGGGAAGGAAGCAATACGTGCAGGGCTGAACGTATTTGGCGACGTGGCTGCGAACGATATAAATATCAGGGAATCTTTGAAGGCCAGATCGCGTGAATCTGCAAAGAAATTGGGTGAGGAGGCATTCAATAAGGCACGCACGATGATGAAGGGTTCCGGTTATAAGTCTGCCACGCTGAGGAGAAAGCGACAGTCCAAGCGTGGCCGCACTGGCTCTAGTATCTCGTCGCGCGGTCGGAAGAAAGCATCGACAACCAAAAAACGTGTCAAGCGTCGCACGAGCTCGGGTGTTACGAAGAAACAGAAACGACGCACAACGACGAAGAGGAGAGTGAGACCGATAACTGACATTTTTGGTCCGCGATAAGTGGTCAAGATGGCATTCCTACACTCGTGCAGTGGCGAATGTATGAAGAGCGAGCTCGACCTTTTCACGCTACCACCTACGCAAGCATCTATTGAGTCTAGTGCATTCTTGTATTACAACCCCGTCTCGTCTCTCAGCGATGACGGTGAAACACCTCTCGAATTCGTCATACCCGGCTCAACTGATCACTACATCGACCTGGCACATACAATGCTACGTGTTTCCGTTCAAATTGCACCTGTGGGAGTCGAAGTTGAGAATGCGAAAGTCGCCCCAGTGAATAATTTCATTCACACACTATTTAATCAGATCGATGTGTTCCTGAATCAAAAGCTAGTATCACCGCCGTCTAATACTTACCCATACCGAGCGTATCTCGAAACCGTGTTGAATTATTCAGTACCAAGTTTGCAATCGCGTATGACAACAGCTCTGTGGTACACCGATAGACCTGGCCACATGGATGCGAACCCCAATCTAGCAAAAGATGACGAGAACTGTAATCATGGAGCATTGACACGGAGGAACCTCACCGCAAACGGAGCAATGGTGGACATGATTGGTTATCTACATTGTGACATATTCAATCAACCACGGTTTCTATTGAACAATATTGAAGTACGAGTGAGATTGATGCGCAGCAAGGACGCGTTCTGTCTCATGGATTTCTCGCAAGCTGCAAATTATACCGTCCGTATCAAGGACGCAGCCCTGATTGTGCGGCGAGCCAAAATCAGTCCTAGTATCTTGCTCGCTCACGCTAATGCTCTCGCGAGGACTACTGCCAAGTATCCCCTCACACGTGTGGAAGTGGAATCGTTTACTATGCATCGAGGAATCCTTGGTGATACGCTCGACAACGTGATTTTGGGTCAGTTACCGAAGAGGGTTGTAATTGGATTTGTGTTGAATATAGCTTTCAATGGAAATCGTCAGCTCAATCCTTTCAATTTCCAACATTTCTCCATCAACCTCCTATCACTATACGTGGATGGTGTCCAGATACCCAGTAGACCTATACAGCCTCGTTTTGCGGATAACGAACGACTGTATGTCGACGCATATCATCGTATCTACACGGGTACGGGGATACATTACATGAACGAGAGTCTAGGTGTAGATCGGATATCTTACCCGAAGGGGTATTGCTTGTTCGCTTTTGACTTGACACCCGATCTCTCAGCTCATTATTCGAGTCATTGGAATGTTGTGAAAACGGGTTCATTAAGAATTGAAGTGCGTTTCGCGAGTGTTTTGACTGAAACTATTAACTGCATTGTGTACGCCGAATTCGACAACGTTCTCGAGATAGATTCAAACAGAGTTGTCAATACCGATTTCAACGCTTGAAGATGTCGTGAAACTCAAACATGTATGTAAAAGAACAGTAAGGATGATTTCGGAAGAGGGGATACTCGTGAGATGGTAAGAACGCGTTCACCGATCAAAATCCAGTACGACTCGTGACTCCTCATAAAAAGCAGCCCGCACGGCTTCAAGCATGGACCTGATAATTGAGATGCAAGGATTTTTGGACAAGTATCATCAATTTCTGCCAAAAGAAGTCGCTGTACTGTCAATGAACGGTAACGTGACTGCACACTGGATAATATCGCGACCTCATGAATGGGACGAGTTGCCAGAACAAGTGAAAAGTTACAACAGTCACGCGTCTCGTCTGACGCACGGATTTCAATGGTTCGACGCAGGAATTTCGGTGTCTCAACTGAATAAAAATCTGTACAAATTAGCCCGGATCACGGACAATATATTCGTCAGATGTTCGAACAAGAAGAAATATATCGAATCACTCATGGCCCGGACTGTGATCGACATTGACCAGTACACCACTTTTAGCGTTCTAGATACGCAACAAAAGTTCAGATGCAGGAATGTGTGTTGGTTCAATGCAGTTTATCAACATACATATAAGAGTGAGTATTGCGCTGCGCGTCTAGCGCAGTTGACGAGAGAGTGGCTTCTATCGCTTCTACCGGAGAATTCGCGCAGAGATCACGGAGAAATCAACCACGGGTCATTGTTGCTGCGTACGCTGAGACAGCTGTACTTTGAAGCACACCAGCGTAGACGCGCTTCGGTGCGTTTTGAGCTCCCTGGAGATGATATTGCAGCTGGGGATGATGTCATCGACAAAAGTAAGGGAAATGACATCGGAGATCGCTCAAAAGATGCAACAAATAGCGACGAGGGCAGTCACGTATACGCTGTAGTGGAGGAACCTTTAATTCATATAGAATGAACACGACGGAGATATTAGAAGCTCTCGCGTTTGCGAGGGCCAATACGATAGGAGTTTATGCTGCTGATCGCATTCCAAGGATTTCATGTCACCCGGCGGCTTTGTGTTGTGATACCGATGATCATACACGCACAGGGAGTCATTGGATTGGAATCCACATCGATGGAGACAGAAGGGGAACGTACTTCGACAGCTACGGCTTGCCACCGATCTCGACGCATCATCTCAGTCGTCTGCAGAGTAACAACAGGAATTACACGTGGAGTATGAAGGTGTTACAAAGTTGTGATTCAGTGTGTTGTGGTCAATACGTGATTATGTTCTTATATAACATGTGTAACGGTTCAACTCTGCGTGATTTTCAAAGCATTTTCACGACTGACAGAAGAAGGAATGATAGGATAGTGATAAACTTTTGCCAAAAAATCACGCAGAATTTGAGACGTAAGAAACGAAAAGAGCCTGGTAGATTTTTGCTTGAGCAGTCTATTGGCTCTGGGTGCACCCATCAAACTTGTAGTCCTAGAGTGCATGATGTGCGTGATTGTTGTCTGTGCCGCCACAGTGTCATGTAAATAGAAATAAAAAACATTGATATTGTATACAGGTGTTACTGTTTTCAAAACATTTCCAAGCCCCGCAATCCCAGGAGAGTAGACGCACAGATAGATCGTGTCAGAACTTGTCATGGCTTTCAGAGTTCAATGAAACGCACATGGTGCATGCGTGGCCGGTAGGAGACATACAACTGGACATAACATGCTTGAGCATCGCACGTCACGATCGCACTTTGTGCGATCCCCCAAGCAACAGCACTGGTCTCCTCCACCTTTTGAACACTACGGAGCTTCGTTGACTGTCCTTTGCCTAGAAGACTGTCCCGTCTTAGCCATCATCCAGTTCAGTCGAATATCTTACCAGGTGTAATTTTGTGAGACAGAAAAATGGCTCGTTGTCAGACTCGCAGTGAAAAACGCTCAGGAATGAGCGAATTACCTAATTTACTACTATCTACCTCTTACGCGCTCAACAAATCGAACACGAAAAGGCTGTGCATCGGACTGGAGAGTGATAATGGTCCATATCGTCGAGTCATCAAATTTCACAGCTCGGGCAAACCCTTGACTCTTAACGCCGTGGATTGGCAATTCCTCAAGGACCACTTTGATGGTATCAACAACTATTTCCGTAATCATCAGGCTTTCAATGACGAATTTAGGAACTGTAACAAGATCTATCTGCAAAACCACGATCTGACGTTTGCCGCGACGTACGGTACGCGAACAATTCTCATCCACGAGCGCCCTACGTACCAAGAACGCAAGCTCGATGGTGAAATCGAACCAGTGAATAAGAAATTACACATCGCGCCTCCATCTGTTGCCATGCAGCCTGCTACTTTCGACGGCTTACGTCTGCAGAGCCATCTGATTGATCTGCATCTAGCGCAATTGGAAGGGTGGTCACCGAAAGTGGAGAGTGTTTCAAAAGCAATAGTTGAATATTTAAAAGAGAAGATCCGTAAGGAAGAAGAAAATGCAGCCGTACTGTTGAACGACTTTTCGAAATTCAAGCAGTATTACGCATCCCATAGTGCCGAAATCGAGAGCTTCGTGAGTGAAAAGATGAACAGTGAAAAAGATGATAGTTGTTCCGATAGTGTTTGCAAAAATCTTGTATTGAGTGAAATTTTGGCCTTTGGGCTGCCAGGTATTGTCAAAAAGTTGAGAGATGTAATGATTTCATCGTGGTCGGGACATTATTTGTCTGCAATTAATAAATTTGATTGTGCTACACCAGAATCCGTTTGTATTCTTTGAAACCTCCCCTCCATCAGAAAATTGATGTGCACGTCGAAGCACGTAGAACGTACTTGTGAGCACGTAGAATCGTACACACCCCTCAGTTACGTTTGAACAGTAGTGCTGCTCACATCGCAGAATTGAAAATGGGTCCTCCCAACTCGAAAAATTATCAAAAACTTGAAAACGATAAAGAGAAATTGATTGAGAAAGACAACGAAAAATTTGTCTGGGTATAGAAGAAAAATTACACAAAAAACCCACCCGACTCAAAAAATAGTTCCAATAATACGGGCTACAAAAAATTCTGAGTAAGACAAAAAACATCGTGGCATCTCTGTCAGTCAGATCAGCATCGCTATGGTAAGTCTATCATTTAAGAACTCAAGTGGCATACGGTTCCGTAGTGCAAAGGCTACGTCTGTGGCTTTCAACCCAAAGGGACGCCGGTTCAAATCCCGGTGATCGCACTTTTTCAAAAAAGAAAGAGTGTAGTCGAGAGCGTTTGGTCTGCGAACCATGGATCTAGATTGCACGTCGGATCCGTATGCTTTTGCACTCATTACCGACAGTCAGAACGTTGGATTCCTCATGTTCCGATGCATTTTACATAGGTATCAACAGCTGTTCATCAGATCAATGGAGCAGGTGACATTCGACGAAGAGTATGCGTGTCTACAAACTTGAGCAGGAATCTTCTATGCAAAAATGAACTCACTCCCTTACAATGTTTTATCATCACTCGCATTGGAGATCAGATGTAGCTTATAAATGAATATCTAATCATATCCCAATACAACTCGTCTTCAATATTACCACCTTAATCAGACGTTGCAACCTGGAAAAAACCGAAATATGATCACATGGGTCTCTAGTGAGACGCTCGTTTCCAATGCTGAGAACGAGACAGCATTTGGATCTTTAAATCCAAGCGAGTCGAAAACGAATCATCCCGAGCAAGAATGTCCCCGCCCGCATGCGTTTGTCTAGACCAAAGCGGCAGCCTGGCTCTAGACACCGACGTAAAGCCTGGTCGAACAATTCAAGTCACTATATTCAAGTCTGGCGATCAAACTGCCGTATACCTATATTTGAATCCTCGCCTCTGGTGCGATCAAATCGTCGTATACCTCTATTCGTGTGAATTCTCTCTCTCTCTCGCAGCGATGGCAAGAGTAGTGTGATCCCCCAGACTCCCGGCATCTTAACCATGTATAAATTTGGGGGAACACGCTACTTTTCTCATAGTTGCTCTCTCTCTCTCTCTCTCTCTCTCTCATACGCGCTTGCATGCGCACGTAATTTTCATGGCAAGACGATTCGACCGCGAGCTGTCGAGCGCCGGCGTTTCCCACACTCGGAAAACCCGGCAAAGCAGGATTTCTTTTGTGCGTAGTGAAAGGTGGGCGCGGGGGGTGGGGGAAGGGGGGCCGGCCGCTGCGGAGGGGCATCAGCACTGCCAAAACCCGTTCGTATCGGCGCGGCGAAAAAAATCCGCCGATGGCACTATAGCCGGCGTGACGTCATCGGTGTCCGGCTATAGTGCCCCGTATACTACTGACAAGAGAGACTGAGAAAACAGTAATGAGGGCCGTTATGACAACCAATCATAAATTTTTCGACAAAAGTGGTTTACTGTTAGTCTGAGTATGACTATTTTTCACTGCTCTACGTAAAATAGCCTGATTCACTGTTTCCCGTGTAAAATGGCTATAGAAACCCGTATGAAATCCAAATCTCATGATCACAATGAATGATTCGATATGAATGATTGCTATCTACGAATTGAACCTCAATGTTTGGGATGAAATGCACGGTAGAATTGAAGCACAAGTCCTGTTTGCATCAAATTGCACATCTTGATTTGTATCAAGAACGTGATAGTAAGAGTGCCAAGATAATGATGTTGACTCAGTAGTAATTCCACGAGAAAACGATATATGGTCGACAGTGGGATCTCAGATTTCTTTCTAAGTGAACTTTTTCGATTTTATAGGTTGAAAAATGAACTTCCTTCACCATAGAAGAAATTACAAACTTTTTTTTCGGAACCTGGTACACAGATTAAAATCATGTTTTCAACTTTTTTTTGCAAAATTTCCGTAACTTTTTCACACTCAAATCGTTGTAGTCCAAAATTACCGCAGATAGAGGGCACGGTTCGGCGCATCTGAAAAGTGAGCAAAAAACCTATCAAAAACCACTTTGGAGTTCTGGTTCTCATAGAACCTCGATTGTATATGGATGATTCCGTGAAAATCATCTTCCATTCTTTTTCTCAAGAAGCTATTTCCTTAGAGGATTTAAAAGTACATTCATTCATGTAAAAAGTTGTGTTTTCCACGAATAAATTATTTTTACTCTGCATTTTTGGGTTTTGAGCTATTTTCTTGGCATTTTTTCGATTCAAATGACAAAAAACCTCAATTTTCTGCGCATGCGTGAGATTTGAGAATCCCAAAACCAATTCTTTTGAGAAGCTGAGAAAATTTCCTTTGAAATGACCTCTTGTTAAGTTCAATTTTATCAACTAAAAGCGGAGTTACAGCGCCCGAATGATGAAAAACGATTCGAGCAAGAACATGAAGGCTTCCAGGCAATGACTGGAGCGAACATGGGGCCTTGCACCAAGCTGCTATTTGTAGTGGCTGTCAAAAGTCACTGTAACTTTGGTTTAAATCAACGGATTCAAGCTCACTGAGAAGTCATTTTGAAGGAAATTTTCTCAGCTTCTCAAAAAAATTAGTTCTGGAATTCTTAAATCTCGCGCATGCGCAGAAAATTGAGGTTTTCTCTCATTGGAATCGAAAAATGCCCAGAAAACAGCTTGAAATCCAAAAATGCTGAGTGAAAATATTTTATTCGTGGAGAACACAACTTTTTACATGAAAATATGTACTTTCAAATCTTCCAAAAAAATAGCTTTTTGAAAAAAAAATGAAAGATGATTTATCACGGAATCATCCATATATAATCAAGGTTCTATGGGAACCAGAACTCCGAAGTGGTTCTTGATAGGCTTTTTGCTCACCTTTTAGATGCGCCGAACCGCGTCCCTCTATCTGCCGTAATTTTGAGCTGTAACGATTTGTGTGTGAAAGGAATACGGAAGTTTTGCTAAAAAAAGTTGAAAACATAATTTTGATTTGTGTACCAGGGTCCGAAAGGAATTTTGTAATCTCTTTTATGGTGAAGGAAGTTCATTTTCGAACCTATGAAATCGAAAGAGTTCACTTAGAAAGAAATCTGAGATCCAACTGTCGACCTTATATCGTTTTCTCGTGGAATTACTCCTAAGTCAACATCATTATCTTGACACTCTTACTATCACGTTCTTGATACGAATTAAGATGTGCAATTTGATGCAAACAGGACTTGTGCTTCAATTCTACCGTGCGTTTCATCCCAAACATTGAGGTTCAATTCGTAGATAGCAATTATTCATATCGAATCATTCATTGTAATCATGAGATTTGGATTTCATACGGGTTTCTATAGCCATTTTACACGGAAAACAGTGAATCAGGCTATTTTACGTAGAGCAGTGGGAAATAGTCATACTCAGACTTACAATAAACCACTTTTGTCGAAAAATTTACGATTGGTTGTCATAACGGCCCTCATTACTGTTTTTTCAGTCTCTCTCGTCAATATCCCCGATGGCTCAGTTGGTTGGATGGTTGGCGTAATGAATAACGAACAGAGAAGATAAAACAAGGGAACCAGGTTCAAACCCCAGCAACAACCAATCATAAATTCATACTAAACTTTGTTGAAAGTGTTTTTTTCATTTTTTGTGCAGTTCCATTGTTTTCATTTAGCATTTTAGTCTCAATATCGTTCCACAATATATAAATATTTAGTTTTTTTATACTAAAAATTGTAAGCAACTCGAGGATCGAGTGGAAAAACAACTCGATCCAAGTGAAATTTCACTCGAATACTTCCACAAAGGGTCACTTTCGACGTATTATTGGCGCAATCATTAGTTTGGGGATCCAGAGTCGCCAAAAAAAATTATTATCGAAAAAGGGGTCAAAATTCCATTTTCCATGCGCTGTGTTTTTCCATTTTTTTGACCTTCGTGAGTGTAGAGCATCGCGGTGAGGCTCGTGTGAGATTCGAACAGGCTAATTCATTAATTAGTCAGTTGATTAATAGATTAGTTAATTCTCTGCGCGATAATTACGTAGCAGGAGACACCGTCATTCAAGGTAGGTTGAATCAGACCAGCTGCGCTCACGGAGTCTGTCACATACTTGTCCCGTTCCTATTACGTGCTGGCAACTACTGCCTCATGGTACCCCGTGACCTGCTCTTAGAGTCCGTCACGTACTCGATCCGTACTTGGCACATACACGAATTTACTGCCATACGGCTCGCTGAGCAAGGACTCCAGAATCCGTCACGTACTTGTTCAGTACCCGTCACATACTGGCAACTACTGTTGCGTGCATTTGGAGCGCCTCTCCAAAATCCATCACATACCCATTCCATACTGTGTAGGGAGCAGGAATTTCTATTGCGAGTATTGACAGGTACGAGCAAGTACGTACAGTTATAAGCCAAGTATCTACAGTATGGAATATTAGCTATTTCCCCCTTGATACCCATTGTATATGCAAGAAGAACGGAGGAGAGATAGCGTGACTGACCGATTGAGTCAGGCGGCTGGACTCTATAGCAATAAGCAACTATTACGGGCCCGGTCAATGTATATATATGTGTGTCATGGATATGAGTATATATGCTGTGCAGAAAGGCTGGCACGCGACTAGATCGACCGCTTTTCAAGGGATTGTCGGCTCGGTACTCGCCCCCCGTTTTTCAGAAAGCAACCCTTAGGATCCGGTTCGGTGCTTTAGATCCTATGATACTTGGACAATCAAGCTTATATGTTATAGACGTAGCTTGGGTACATTAATCACAGATAATTCGAAAATATTGAGTATACGAATGATAATTTTTGCGGTAAGCAAAAGTACGCGTAACTCGGGAACTACTGGGTCGAATTGATTTTAATTGAGCTTGAATCATATCTAAGGAACCAAACTAGATGATGATCATTCGTGGGAGACGATTTTACGAATGACCGTCGGATGGTAGGGAAATTCTGGACCATCTCCGATACAATGGAATCACGAGCAAAAATAGGTATCGGACGCGTCTAAACATGTTTCAACGACTCCCTAGGGGTTTTTCCCCAATGAATTATCTACCTACACCCTTCTTATACTCCAAGGAGTTCGCAATACCCGTTTAGATCGAGTTCATTCACAATGAAGCGGGGACCAAGAGAGCAAAGTTGAGATTTTTGTAAGTCGAGCCGACTAGTGAAAAATGGATAATTTCATCCTGTGAAATTGAATATCATAGGAAATAGCCTTGTAAATGTTTCAAAGAGTAGATGACCCACGTATCTAACTTTTCAAACACTTCCACGAGTCGGAAAATGAAAAATGGAACGATGAAGGGTGTTTAATGGTGGAAAACTGGAGTTACTTGCACGAAAAATCAAAGGGTGCGCGAATAGTGATTACTCAGAGTCTGAAGGTCCAATTGGAGCTTACAATAGCTTGTTTCTAAGCTAAGACTTAAAACAAGAAGACGGTACAGGTATAATCTTCAATTTAGTTAATGGGCACAGAGTGTGAATAGACTCTGGAGCACTTCGAAAATACTCGAGTAATACGAGGATTGGGCGGTAGAATTATATTTATCTCTTGAGGTGGCTTGAAATGATCATCTAATAAACCCGGCACCTTCTTTGAAGTTTACTTGACCCTGAAAGAGTGAAATCCAAGAAGAACTACATGCGTGGTCCGAGTCTGCTAGTAGTAGATAAGTTGGAGCACACGGGAGACACCTTCTGCTCTCCTCCTGGGACAAAAATCCAATATGGCGGAGAGCATCATCAGCCACCCTACCCAGGTCGACCAAGACCCCACCCTGGTATAGGTGTACGTCAAGGTAACCTGGATAGGGTTCTGATGACAGCTCCAACGTCCCAGGAGGAGGCCCGCGCTGCCCCGGGTGCTCCACCAGGATCCCACCCCCTCATCACCCCGCGCGCGGATATGCTCTCGCATCGGGCGCTCGAGGCCGAAAGGACGTGATCGATAATGATGCAAGCAGCTCGCGCCGACGCAAGCTCGCGTCGACGCAAGCTCGCGCATCGGCTCGCGGCCTGCGAGCGGCTTTTTCCCGCGCCGACGCAGGCTCTCGCAACGAGCAAGCACCCCTCGCGCAAGCCCTGTACAAGTACTTGCACGTTTTCGCACGTGTTGCACAACTTGTAGAGCTGGATTATGCGTACAGCTCCCACGTGCGCGAATCGGTTTCCATCCACTCGCGCTAAAGTTCTTGCCGGGAAATGTGAATGCCTTAACATTTTACACGGCAGGGTTTTGTACTAGCATATATCAGCGTGTTATTCTATGTATCCAGCCTGCATCGAGCATAGGGATGTATATATAGGTATACTATGATGCAATAGGATATAATGCTCGTGCAGGCTCTTGTTAGCGCCGGACCGCGCTACAAGAATCATTGCGCCGTGGAGCAGCTTTCGAAGGCTGCTCCCTTCGCGCCTGTTTCAAGCTGTAAGAGCTTTTCCCCCTCGATTACTGCGACCTTCATCTGCGCCGCATCTATGATGTATTGATTCATGAGTATCATTTATATTTTGGGGGTTGAGGGATCGGTTTGATAGGAAATACACATAATATCCGTTTGATACGCAAGATTCTCTTACGTAGTTTTATTCACGCTTAATACAACGTACATGTAATAATTTGTCATACATGATCAATATATATTACGATTTCATGCATGAACATGGATACGAGCATACTTATTATATAAAATTTGAATACTTTATAAATACAACATATGTTTCAATATATAGCAATCTTATGAGCTATCCGTCTCATCATCGCTATCTTCCTCCTCGCTCCTTTTCCAGGCAAATAGTAGAGAGTCTGACACTCGTTTAAAGTGCACTCTGAAATCATGCGCAACATTTTTCTCAGCCACGATAAATAACATGGAATTCCGGGCCTCGTCTTGCAATTTCAGGAATTCTTCTCTGTTATATCGTGCCCAATATGTAACATTTTTCGGTAGGATAATTTGTACTTTGTCTTCGAGTATCATTGTAATTTTATCGTCTCCGAATGGCTTGAATTTTGTAACAGGAAGCCACCTGTTTAACGGTATCTCTTCAATAGCCATTGGGGCATATGCATAATCAACAGACATCCTGGATTCCTGGAAAGAATATTTTTATCAATTTCGAGTATGAAAAAGCAGTGATTATGCACAAATTCTATGCCTATTTACCCAGTATGCGCGAGATCAAATTTTTGGGGGTGAAAATGAGTGCGCCTGTTCCAGCGTCCCTATACGGACTGCGCCAACGAGATTTGAGGGAGTATATCGAGGGCTCCCTCGGCTATCGCCATGCGTTACAGTATATTTTTCTTGGAGATCCAACTATTGTGACTATGATCTAGCCCAAACAATTTTACGAGAACTTGATCACCTCGTTTCTTCATTATTTTTTCGACCAAGTAGATATCGGGATTTTTTACGTGTTGAAGCTCGTGTTCGTAAAATCCCCCGAGGATCATTCTGTCGTTATAATCTTTCAACAGATATGTCACGGGATAGGTTCTTTTTATTTCAGCAATCCTGAATATTTCAGTACTCCAATTTCTCAGGTAGCCTTTTTCAAAGATATTTTCGAAGCGTGATATTCTCACCGAATCACCAATTTTGAATTTCCCTTTGCCAGCTATTTTCAAATTATTATACACAGTATTTCGTAATATTTGCTCAAATTTTTTTCGTTGGGATAGGTTTGCCCATAGTTGGATGGGTTTTAATCCAATCGTACGATGTTTTGTGTGATTGTAATCTTCCAGAACATCTTGAAGCAGGTTGATCCATGTTTGATTTCCATTCAGAGAAAAAATACGCCATAATCGTTCTTTCAATGTTCGTATAAAACGTTCTACGTGACTGGCTTTCTGTATGCTATATGTAGGATAAAAATTGATTTTTTTCTTATCCACGAGAGATAGAAAATGTCTGTTGTAGAATTCTTTACCATTATCAGCCTGCAAATTTTTTGGTAGATTTTTTGGACCAGCTCTTTCGAGTATGCGCTCGAAAGCTTTTGTAACTTCTTCACCAGATTTTGTTTTCAGTGGCTCAGACCATGCGTATTTGGAGAAAACATCCATGACAGTGAGAATACATTTGAAATTTTTATTGAATTTTGCTTGATCAATCATGATTGCGAGATCCATTTGCCATAGATCATTGACAAATTTTACCAAAACTTTCCTACGAGGGAAGTTTCGACGAGCTGGGGCATGTAATTCTTTTACCAATTGGATCCTTTCCGCACTATGTTTGGGTGCTGAACTCATTTTTATGAGGTGATTTTTTTCAATAAATCGTCGGCTTTTTCCAACACTGTTCCATTTTTTTCCGTCTCAATCTCTTTTTTGTAGAAATTCACACTGTTTTCGAGCACTTCTATCTCTCGTTTATAGTTTTCAATAATCGGTGCAATTATAGAATTGGTGTTTGATATAATTTCATTAAGTTTCACTTGCAAAATTTTGATCAGCATCCGATCTGAATTCCTGCCATTCTCTATAATCTTGATTTTTGCCTCAAATTGCTCGCCTAGAGATTCAAGTCTTGTTCTGAGAGATCCTTTTTCATTGATAATTCTTTTATTATAATTCATCAGATTATGTTCTAATGATGTAGCTGGATATCCATTGAAATTCCCAAACCCCCCTTCAAAGCGTCCCAGTCTGCCGAATTTATCAACATTCATCGCTTAACTGAGAATTTTACATCTAGTATGGCTATTATAATGTGAATTTCAATGGAAGAGTGAGTAGTATCGCCATCTATTGGATTTCATTCCAGGTCATCCGAAACTGTATGTGATGGGAGTTTGAAATAAAGAGACATTATGATATATTTGTATAATTTTATTATGCATTAGAATTCATACAATGAGCGGCCACATGAGCTATGAAACATACTGTTCTCAAAGCGCACCTGTACCGCATATTATCATGGAATACACAAGGGTCGAATTGATAATTCAGGCTATTATAATTATATTCAGAACCAGGCAATTCATCATAAATATCTATCACTTCGATGTCCGGATGCGTCGAGAAGAATGTAGGCGCCAGCTGTTTCAGCCATCTTTCCTTTTCATTTCCAGTTACAAATATGAATATTGGTCTGCCATCCTTGGGATTGCATGCGTCCGAAAGAGATTCTTCAAATTTATCGCCCGCCTCGGAATATGGTACAATTCCTTGATCCCAAAATAGTCCGTGGTGATGTTCCGTACACCATTTGGCTGAGATTACATCTTTTTGCGATAGATTTTTAATGGAGTAGGGCGGTGTAAATAGCCATTGGTGGCAGTTCGTGCTATTCACGTCCACAATCATAGCCTCCTTCACAATGAATTCTTCCTGGTTTTTGAATCCTTGTAAGTCGATGAATAATAATATAGCAGGTCTTTCTTTGGGATCTGATGATAATGTCTGCAATTTTTGAGGATCTTGATGCTCCATACTGCCCATGCTTGTTGCAAACTTTCTGCCTGTCTCATCTTGAAAGATATTCTCAACCTAGGGATCCAAACAATCTCTAGATAACTTTGTGAACGATATTTGTCATTGGATTGTATTCAATTATTTTATCGTGAAATATGAGGCAATAAGCCGTCGTATCAGCAGGAATATCTTCTTTGGATTCAAATTCCAATCGAATATCCACATTTGAGCTCTTTATAGACTCATTTTGCCGAGAACAATCGATCACTATCATGAAATAAGAATTTTCGAAGGTGTATGGAGATATATTTGGACAGAGTCCTGGTAGAGATGTTTGATAGTATGAGCGAGCAAACGATGCAAACATATTGTAGGCAATACTCGTATTCTTCTTTCGCAATATATCGATATTCAGATTTTCGTAGGGATAGATGTTAGAATTGAGAAACAGCTTGACATTCGAAAGATGACAATGATCAAATTTTGTGACATTTTCTGTTTTTTGATTCTTTTTCTTCGTTTGCAGAGCAAGTATGATGTAGCGTGGCATGGGATTGGTGGATTTTACCGGCCATACATGCTTATTAGTTTGGTGTAATATAGGAAATTCTAGCATTTCCCAACTTTTAAAACTGATTGGGAGATACAATCCTTTGTTCAAAATTTGAAGCATTTGGAGGCGCACTCGAACATTCACCAAGATGTGGGGCATACACCATTGTATTTTAGATAATTTAATTGTAACATTGGTAGCAGCTTTTGTAACTAGTACGCAGTTGTCATCTGTTTTTGATCGAAGTAAAACCAGCTCATGCCTCGCATTCATAATCACTTCCTTATAGTCTTCACAGAAACCGAGTAATTTGTTGAGTGGTATGCATACATTAAATGCGTGATCGGTTGAAATGTTGGTAAATTGATCAACTAGCCAGCCCATGTTAGCCGCATAATCATCCTCATTCTCGCTGAGAGTGAGTAAATTCTTCAAACTCGTCGTTACTCCTACATTTTTAGTCTCATCGATGGATACGCCATTCATTTCGTAGCGAATTTCGTCAAATAAGAATGCCGGGTAATTATTTGTCAGAGTGATGTGTCTTTCTTCGGTATCATTGGTAAATGTCACACTACCTTCAATATACAGATAGCTCTCACACGGTAACAGATACTCATCATTTGAATTGATAACGATTCTAACTTCATCATTCTTGTTATAACTCAGTAAATTGTAGGGAACGTAGAATCTTACATCTTTCCTCATGATTTGATCATCATGGATGGGTTCGGCGAGCACGTCCAAAGGATTTTGATCGAAGAGTGCCATTTTTACGGACTTTGAAGCCTAAATTCCGAAGAAACTGGATGCTCTTTCGACTCAGCGGTTTCCTCGCGCGAGAAGTTGGTCGACGAGGAGCTTGCAAACTTCTGCTGCCAAATCCGGGTCTCGAGCTATTATATAGAATCATCCTCTTTCTCGCAAGTGTAATCTGATGGTGATTTCTTCCCCCCGAAAGTCGACTATTCGCCCTCTCTGATCGCAAATGCGTAAAACGAGACTGTCGATTGAGCGATTTTGAACTGGAACATATATCACGATATTTGGAACTAGGGATAATTTGTAGCCGGCTGAAACGTGTGGTGAGAATTCAAAAATTGCGTGACTCTCTTGACCATTGATGTATGCTCCGGAAACTAAATTGCATTCGACTCTAATAATATTTACTTGGATGATATTCACGGGATAGGGTGAAATATGCCAAGTTTTTGGCTCTAAAATTGCACCTCCTTGATGATTTTGAGCGCAAAATCCTAGCAGATGACCAATATTATTTTCTTTCTCGAAATTAACCTCAAAGTTGCAATATAATTCGCACTGTAATGTGTTTCGATTGCCGCGTAATTGGATGAGAGAGTTTTTCAAAATTTTGGTTTCTGATACGTGTTCTAGTTCACCAAGTTTTTTATTCAGAAATTCTTCAATATCTGGTAACTCGTAGGCTCCCGCTGGAATGGTTATGAATTTGTCCTCTCCATAGTAGAAATGGTTATTTGTAGCACCAATGTTTGGTATGGAATTGTAAGTTTGAAAATCAATGAGTCCAATCTCAAAATCCGTGTCTGGGTGTCGATGTTTCAGCTCAATCGGGGGAAAAAAATCCGTTTTAAGCTCTGACTCATTTGCTGTCACGGTGAATGTTCGCGACATAACTGATTTCTCTTGCACGAATCAGGCATTTTTGAGCATCTCTTTTTTGAGAAATGCATTACAGAGCTGGCCACAATTACTCTGATTATACGATTGGTATGAATTGCGATTATATGTAATATCGAATTCTGGACCTAGATATTGCAATAACTCCAATGGTGGGGGAAGGTTGCCAAACCCGTTGAAAAACTTTGCAAATTCACCGCGTATCACCACGGCTGTCCAATGAGTGCCCTCTCCCGAATCGAGATTAAGTATGAAACATTCAATTGGCTTTGGGCCCGCGAGATTCAAGAGATCGGGGCGCATGAATATGCCTTTGAAATATGGAATATTGCGAGCAGCGCGGAGTAATTATTCACCTGTTGTTACTCCTTGGTAGCCATTGAATTCGTCGTTTTTTTTTCTTGAAATACAAGTCTTCCTAGATTTCTTCTTTTTGAGGGCTTTTAAACCGGCCCCCCGCTTCTTGCGATGAGTATATGGGTTGTACGGATTGAGATACAGACCTCTGCCCTCCAAAGCCTTGTTATGACGAATCATTTCATCTACTTTCTTCTGGTTAGCACGTAATTCGTGAATACTTTTTGCAACATTAGTGACACCACCTGCTAATGATGTAATCGCACCCAATGCACCCAGCAGAGGGATCGCTGCTGCGGGCAAAAATCCGCCACGCTTGGCAAGCATTAGTTCTCGATAAGCCTTACTCCGTCGCTGTCTTTGACGCTGAGATTTTTTCGCCGCTTTCGGAGTATTCCGCTTCAATCCCATGCCAAGTTTGCGCTTCATCTTCATGATATTGGAAATTCCGAATGCAGCAATTTTTTCCGGAAGTTTGGCGTCTTTCGCTCTGACGCGCTCTTTTGCCGCCTTTTCCAGCTGCAAATCAGCACGATGACGTTCTTCCAAATCGTTACTCAGGCTGTAAGCGATATCATGAATTTTACACTGCTGATCCAACCTGTTCTTAGCAGGGTCTCCGCGAGTCAATCGAAGATCTAATTTAGTTCCAGGTCCACAAAAATTGTAGCCCGGCAAATGGAGCTCAAAAGGCAACTTATTTATGAGAGTATTGACGAATCCTCTACCTACCAGGTTTTTCGCTCGTTCCATGTAGGAAAATGCGCTCAATTGTGGCTCACTCAACAGTTGTTGGAATACTGTCTAAAGATCTTATAAAACACCGTACTTATACGTTACATACTCCAGTTCTAGTCAATTATTGGCAATAAAAACATGAGAGTCGTAAAACAGAAACATTGTATCGAGATTTTAGACATTGATCGAAAAATCGAAGATACTTTCGGCTGTAAATTGTCTTGCTCTAAATTGGGTGGAAGACATGGCAAACTTTTACCAAATTCGATACGCTGCATCATATCTGGGCCGTCTTCTGCTGGTAAGACGAATGCATTAATCAATCTGATAATCAGCCCAAATGGTCTAGCTTTTCAGAATATATATCTGTATTCCAAATCTCTCAATCAGCCGAAATATCAGTATTTGAGCGCGATAATGAAGACTTTGGAGCCCGATGGGATGGAATTCCACACGATCTACAATGACGAGGAGGTGATAGAGCCCGATCAAGCGAAAAAGAATTCACTATTCATATTTGATGATGTAGCAACGGCTCATCAAAGAAAAATATCCATGTACTTTACAATGGCACGCCATCTCGACATAGATTGTCTGTATCTTTGCCAATCGTACAGTGCAGTGCCTAAAAATCTCATACGTGACAATGCCAACATGATCATTCTATTTAGACCAGATTTTCAGCATGTTGAGCCCGCGTACCATAATCACGTTGAGCCTGACATGAGTTTAGCAAAATTTCGCGCAAATTGTGCGCACTGTTGGAATGGAAAATGCGGATTTTTGAGCATAGTGAAAGATTTCCCCCTGAATGAGGGGAGGTATAGGAATGGTTTTAATCATTTCAATTGTCTTGATGAGAACTAGTATACGACGAGCATTCGTCGAGAAACATCCCAATGGGGAGAAAAGAGGAGTCCTCGCGCAAGCGGGAAAAAGCATTGCGATTTGCGAATCAAAAAAGAGGTAGGCGAAAACCAGTCGAGGGACGGGCTTCAAAGGGGAATTCGTCAAGTGCTATAAAACGGGAAATTGCCAAAGTGAGCGATATTATTAGAAAGAAACATCGAGCTCTCAAGATTGGTAAAATTGATGCAGAGCTAAAAAATGTGGAACATTTGAAGCCTATTGTAGATCCTTTGGAGAAGCTTGCAAAAACAGAGGCCGCTGCTCAGCCGCAGCCAAAAGAGGAGGATATTTTTGAAATAAAAAATGAGGTGGACGAGGCTGCCGAGGATGTGATTGGGCTCATGGAAACGCCGAAAAGTTCCACGCCTAGAGAGTTAGGGGCCCGGAGAATTTTGAGCGATCTCTCTTTTGATTCAGCAGGACGTCGGAACGAGCTAGAGAGATCGATACATCGTATTGCAGAAGCCCCCGAAGAATTGAGTCAAGTCCAAGATTATATCGCTCAGCAGCAGTTTGGCCCTCTTTCAAAAATATACATCAATGATTTTATTGAAAAGCATTACGAGCAGGATCAAACATATGGACCCTATTATGATGGGGAAATATTCAAGATTGGAAGCAAAACTTTCAGGATTGCCAAGGGCTCAGATCAAATTGTCATAGGCGATAATCTCAAGCTACAAGCAACGAGGGGGCTATTTGAATTGTTGTTTAAAAAAATTCCCGAGCAGGGCAGCTATACTCAAGAAGATTTGCATAAATATGCACAAATTTTGGAGGCATCATCGGCTCTTAGGGCAAACCACGATCCTCGCGGCAGAGTTAAGAGCAGTCGCAGCTTCAAATACACGCAAATCATCAAGCCTCTTTTTGAGCTAGGATTCACAGGAAGGAACGTTTCAACGCGGAGCAATTATAAAAAAGGGGGTGGTTTGCGACGTGTAGGGCAACTATTACGACAGGAGGCGGGACAGATGATTTTACATCGGGATAGCTATCCGGATTATCTCTATTACAACGATCCAAATGAATTAGTTGAGCGGCTGGAGTTGTTAATTCGATTTAGCGAGGCGGGTAATACAGGTCTCGACAATGAGGTGAGTTGCTACAGATTGCGTTAGCATTGGTATTATACACGAAATTGGCTTCCAGATATTAGAAATTCTCGACGAGCTGCGAGGTGGGGGCTACATAATATAAGATATCGCCTCTCCCGACAACTTCAGCACTTGTCCCTCATCTTTCGACGAGTTCAAATCTCGAGTGAGTCATACGGTCACAATGAATTCTTTTGATAATATGGAGGGTGATGCAGACAAATCAAAAGGGAGCGATCAAGTTCCTAGCATATCTACTCTTTCACCTACTGAAAATCCAGATCTACGTGATAATCATACGCAGACTATCGCGAGCGAGTCTTTGCCGTCATCAGCAGCAGCGTCAGCAGGGGATAGCGAGGAAAAAATGTTCGATCCAATGATTCGAGGTATGTGAGCTTGGTGATACATTTTCGATAAGAAATTCTAAATTTTATGATTTTTTATTCTAGAAACTCATCAAAGCTCAATGAACATGTTTTCAAAAATCAAGCTGTTTTTGCAATCGATGATTTACGCGATTATGGGGCGATATGGTCATCAGATATCTGAATCGACAAATTTGGCTCAAGAGATACAAAATGATCTTGCCATCAACGATATTGCAAACAAATTTCTCGACGATCTCAATGAGAGCGAGACAAAAGTGATGGGAAAAATTGTTGAAATTGTAAATCTTTCTATGAATGCTACTGAAGATGGCCTGGTTTCGAAACTGAGCGAGTATGATTCTCAATCTCTGAAATTAGCTCAAGATATGTCAAGATTCAGAATTGAAATAAACAACGCTCGAGCAGCAATGAATTCGCGCTTACATGAATTGAAAAACATTGAACACGATTTTAAGAAGAAGAATGCTGTAAACGAGAGTAAATTGAGAGATCTTGAGATTGATAATCTTTTGACTAAAGACACGACTTCGACTGTCGCTCGCTTGATACGCGAGAACAATGAATCTTCGAAACAAAAATTTCTCGACATGGAGGAAAATTTGAGACGACTGAACAAAATCGAGGGAACATTTGACACCCGTTTCAAGGATTTTTTGATATACTTCAAAAGATCTCAGAAAGATGTTGTGGAAATGAAATTTTGGGTTGAAAAACAAATCTAAAATTTAGAGAATCTCATAAACAATCGCATAGTGCCAAATGTTCTTACAATTGATGCCAAGTGTAAGAATCTTGAGGATCGTTTGCGGAAAGATTTTGCAAATGTAGATTCAACGTATCAAATCGTGCGAGCAGATCTCGATCAGATATGGACTAGCATAGACTCGGCCAATAATGAGACAGCGACCACGAAAATCAATCTAACAGCCGAGGATGAGAGTATCAAAGAATACCTCGATCGTTTGGAGAAAAAAATTATTGCGTTGGAAATGACTGTGAAAAATAAGTTTGAAGACGATCCCCGTGCCATGGATAAGCTCGTTGAGCAGTACAAAGCCGGCGACGCCGATGTTCTCAACAGAATTGAAACAATGATGAATCATTTGGAAAACAAATTAAAAGAACAGATACATATTGCTGAATAATCAAATTGTAAATGTATCTCTGAAATTGAAAATAAAATGTTTGAAAAATATTCTGAGTCTTTGTATCACTAGGATGTAATGAAAACACGCATCGTTTTTATATACTCTTTATTTATTCAGAAAGTTTTACATATTTATTCCATATTATCGGATTCAGAAGATGATTTTTTCGCAAAAGACATCGGTATATCTCGATGACCCCATGGCAAAGTGTCGATATTATTTCGCAAAATATATCTCTTGTGATCAATAGGTGCGAGGGCTTCTTTATTTCCTACAATACTGAAAACATTGTGTGCTTCGGTTCTTATATGAGGGTTTCCACGGAACTTTCAACTTTTGTGTTACTGCAGTGTTCCAGGACTATTTTGAACTATTCGGAGTGCGCCGGAGTGGCATTCCATAGTATTTGGCAATATTAAATATGGACTACATTTTTTTTGTTGGAATGCATCCTGATTTGTCAATAGCAGACCACAAAAGATGATTTTTGGGTAGTTTACAAACGTACCAACGAAATTTTTTGAATTGATAAGGCTGTAACTAAAATACCTATGCCTCAACTACTTCGGTGGAATGATATATCCATCTACTAATCTCATATTTTGAGGAAATCTTCGATTCAGATGTGTGCGCTGATTTGGCTATGATATTTGTTCTCATTCATCGATGTAACCGATTTTTGTGGGAAAACTTTCTCTGGCTATTGATTACGAAAATCATGAAATACCTTGTGTGAAACGGAGAATTTAGCAATGAGTTTTCGAAGTTAAGAAGAAGACGAATCGAATCCGGTTTGGTTTGTGAGTGTGAGTTGATCCGGACAAATTTTATAAAGCTTCAAAGCTCATAAAGTTATCGCGCCACTGGCTTTGAGAATGGTCATTTTTTGAAGGCATACTCCGTAGACGCGAAGCACAGGGTTGGGACGTTGTGCTCTTTGTACATCATCACAAAAAAGATATAACCGCACTATTTTGAGTTGCAATTGTCGACCGGTATTTCTGTGAGAAGCTGAGGAGAAATTTATGAATCCGGATGGTAAGCTAAATAAGCCTCTAAATGTGATGGTATCGCGAATTTCTTGATTTTTACATAGTATACGGCTGAATGTGAACAAAATAACACCACAGTGTATTCTAGAAATTGAAATGAGACTCATAGCTCTTGACTCGATTTTGGAAATCTACATCTCATTTCGGAGAAATCGATGATAAAATCCATCTTAAAGTCAAGTCAGGCAAAATATAATCCGTATCGATCGTCTAGACAATGTTTTGAATCGAATCTATTCGATTGAAGTTGTTTCACGATTGTTCCAAGTGTGAAATTCCGTACATGTCTTCTGCACCAGATACTTCGGCTGGGAAGAGAAAGGCACCACTTTTTTCACATGTTTTCAAGGTCTAAGAATCACATGAAACCCATACAAAACGTGTGCGATTAGAAAATTTTCCTTTCATTCCAGAGAGTCGATAGTTAAAAGTTCCATGGAAACCCTCATATGTCGCCGCTCACACATGAATATTTCGTGATTGAATAAGCATGATTTATAATCATCGAATGTGAACTTATTCTTCAGATTGCATTTCTTAACTCCTTTTGCTCTCTTACATTCTTCCTCGTCCGAATCAATACGAATCGCATACATTTTGGAACATAATCCAACAAACTCGCTGATTGGTCTACCACCGAACTCATCTTTCATATATTTTAATCGTTGACCATTCATTTGCACAATGCCATAAGGATTTGGCATGGGAAAATTTGAGGTGTCGAATCTCTCAGCACAATCCCGCTTGATTATATCAACGTAAACATCGGCACAGACCAGCTCGAGGCAAAAGGCATCAGTATCAGAATATAAAATCTTGCAAGATTCACCCTTTTCTTCATCAAATTGATTGAGCATGTAATCATAATAGAACTCATACATTAATCGTTTCGATAGCTCCAAAATGGACTGGCCAACTACAATCGGCTTGCAGAGGTAGGCAAATGGGTGCCTTCTTTCGCACGCCGCTAAATTCTCACCAAAAATCACAATTCTTTTAAATAGGGGATCAGAAACTGCTCGTTCGATGCCTCGGGGTCCTTCCCACTCAGTTATAAGCTTGACAGAAACTCGACCCCTCACATTTCCATCAACTTTCCAAATACTGAATTCACGGCGAGTTTGTACAGACTTCGTTCGAATGGGCTCGATGATGCTTGGCGCATCACTGTGTTGAACTCTACATAACTTTTCAGCCAATTTGATTGCTCAAATTGAAGAACTCTCCAAATTTTTGTACAAATCAAGCCATGCTCCAAAGCTTGCTTCAAATTTCTGTAATGAATGACATATTTTTTCTTATCATACAAAGTTGTCATTAATCTTGTAAATTTTTTATCAGTTGCATATGGCGGGCATCGTTTTTCGGGGCAGAATGGATAATCAGCATGCCTATCGTGCAAATTTCGCGGATATTCGAGATCAACCTCGAGCAAATATCCAATATCCGAATCTTCCGGAATATCTCGGACATTGAAGCTCGACACATTTTCGAGAAATTTGAATCCAGCACGGGGCATGAGATCCCCCATTACAGTCCCATACATAGCATTCATGTCACATTCAAAAATGTATTTTGAGGGCAGATTCTCATCATAATTCTTGAGATCCTTATTATTGGCCTTTGAGTAGCGCTTTGGGCAAAGCGTTAGACCCCCTCGCATGCCTTTTTCTACGAAAAGTATCATTTCAACGTCGGTAATCAATTCTAATGTGACACCCGTCATCTTTAACATTGCACTCATTGCAAAAGACGGTAGAGTGAAATAATGAGCAGGATCTAATTTATAATTTTTCATGCACAAATCTCTAAAATTCTCAAATATGTCGCATAATAAGAGCACATACATTTTGAGATACAAATCGGAATAGTCCCACAGATTTTTGCATTTCATCATGCGCCAAACTTCCTGAGCATGCTCGTACATACCCTCCGTAATATGACTGTCTGTGAGAGTATTAAAAAATTTATCTCGGGTTGGCAGCTCTTTTTCTTCCAAAGTTTTCATGGATTTTATATAATCATAGGGGAAAACGCCTTTCTTCCTCAATAATTGAAAAACTTTATGCTTTTCTGATGCACTATCGTATAAACCCAATTCGTAGGCAATATTCTTCTTCGAATAATGCATATTATCATCAGGGATCAAAGAAGCTAATTTCTCTATACTCTCATTCAAAAACTTGATTGAGTCGATGGAATTGAAGCGTATTTTTGAATTTTTGATGTGTTTTATGAATGATATATACTTCTCAGTTGTTTCGGGTATCAAAGTCATTTTGCCAGGGATCACATTGCAAATATCTCTGATTGATAAATGCGTGTCATACATTGCCGAATTATGGATGGCGATCACGACAGTGGGTGGATCGATACAGCGGAGATTGCATAATCGATCGGCAACACCTCGATAGGCACCCTCGCCTCTGTGATTGTGGTCGGCAACTTTATCCGAAGGATCGACGATATTGATTCGTAGTCCTTTTTATCTTGCTCCGTCATTTTGATTGGAACCGGATTATCGATTTCCTGTGAATATGAATATATTCATGTGAAAAAATATTCGGATAAAAAATGTATTGTATTTTCTCTACTTACATGCTCAATGTCCTGAGCAAGACGCTCGAGATCTCGTGCAAAATTTCTAATACAATAACGCCCCCGATGGCGCTTATAATAGCATTTGCTCTCGTCATAACGATGTAAATAATAATAGCCCAATGAGTAGGGCAAGTGTCTACGATACGCTGCACGCTCCAAATGAGTCTTCTTTTTCAATCGAAATTCCTCGAGATCATACCACTCATCGTGCTCGGATTCCTCATCACACTCATCAGCCATAAAATCAGTGGTACAAGTCTGCTCATTCATATCATAATCCTCGTCAGAATCGCTGGAAATGTGATCTTTGTCGCCGCATTCTTGAAGGAAACATTCTAGATCGAGATATAGAATACATGGAAGAGGCTCTTTTTTATGATACTCGGTAAACTTGAGAAATTTTTCATCTTCACTGGGTAATAGAACTGGCTCTTCATTGTTGGCTGCACAATCGTCGCTATGCCTATCCAGTTTTTCTTGAGATTGAAAACATTGTTGACAGGTGTCGCATGAATATTTCTTGCCATGATGATTACCCACTTGCCTGTAAATTAGGCGAGACATGTCTCTAATTGTGCAATAGTGCATTTTACCATCTTTTTCCAATAAAAGCAGACGCACAACTTTTTACGAGTCACGCGATTTTTTCTTCTTATTTCCCGATTCATATACTAAATATACTTTTTTTCCTCGTCGCACTGATAGACATAGACGCATATTTTCGGATTCAATCGCTCAAACTCTGAAATATCTTCGAGTGAAACTGGGAAGGCGATATCACCAAAATTGATCAACATATGTCTCCACGTTGGATATGATGATCTCTCATTCTGCCTCGAACCTCTTTTAATGCAAGGCTTCAATGCGGCGACAACACTACACGCAAAACAATCATTCCTTTTACATCGAATGTTGACCACAGCATTCTTTTTACGAATAAACTCTGGAGTGGGTATAAACGATGATCCTCTTATAGGATTAGTTTTGACAATATTTGTTTCTATATCGACAATCTCTTCGAGTGCCCAACCCGACTCCATTTCATTGAAATCATGCATTCGCTCGAGAATGATTTTGATTCCTTGATCAAACCATTGTTCAACACTGGTTGTTCTCAAAAATGATTGATATGGTATTCTAAAGTGTTTGAGACTTCGCTTGCCATTATTGAGCGAGAAATATGCATGAAAAGTTAAATCTGCCTTGAGCGATTGAAATTCTTGAATCAAATTTTTTAGATGATCTATAATGTATGGTTTGGCATCTGAGAAAAATGATTCGGGCTCCAGATGATTGATATTACCAACCACAGTAGATCTGTACATTTTCTGGAAAGCGGATTCAGCCTCGAAAAAAATTACGCGAGATCAGCGATCTTTTGCTCGGGCAGATTTAATTACTGAATCTATTCTTCTTGTACCATGTAGCGTTGTCTCGAGGAATGCATTTTGCCCCGTGCTCCATCCGTGGAATTTTTCTGCTGAAAACGCCTCTTTTACAATATTGTGTAACTTTGCAACGTTTTTTTCCAATTCTCCATTGCGCGCACTGTCTTGTAAGAATGTAACATCATTTCGAAAGCGTTGGTATTCTTCGCGTATTTGATCTTCCATCACCTGAATCGTACCGTACAAATTAGCCATTTTCACTTCATTCATTTCACGAGAGCACAAATAACGAAGTATGCGTCTCGGCGCAACGCGATTCCGTAGACTAAGC
Organism: Eretmocerus hayati; assembly: GCA_029851415.1. NCBI lineage: Eukaryota > Metazoa > Arthropoda > Insecta > Hymenoptera > Aphelinidae > Eretmocerus > Eretmocerus hayati. Next base: position 51,758,429 of record CM056744.1, read on the forward strand.
GCGTAAATATGAGATTTTGTTGAGACGCATAAAAGATTGTCTATTCGATCAATAATAGTATGGGGGGTTGTGTGAACTGATACTGAAAGTAGGGAGGAAAAATTCGGGTATGAGGGTGAGCGGCTGATTACTCAAGCTCTCATACGCAGTTATGTCGTGGAAAGCTATGCGTGCGGTGTCCTTTTACCCTCGCTCGCGCAATCTTCCGGAGTTACTAGTTGGAGTTAAGTATAAGATCACGGATGCCAAAGTGGACAAATCAAAGAAAAACGAAAGGGAATTTACCATCTTAACACTTCGCGACACTACAACACGCGAAATTTTTACTACTTTCCTCCCCGACCACTCGGTGGAGGAAATAAAGACGATCCTAGAAGATCTCAAAAGTGATATCGCAAATAATAAAGTGTTTTTAATCTGTCCAAAGAGAGGTGAATTCAAATTCACCGATTAGTTTGTATATAAGAATGGATCAGCAAAAAATTGAGGCAGAGGCGAGTTCGTCCCAGGTACAAGATGAGTCAACATCGGCTGAATCGAGAGCAAAATCGCCGGATATCCTGTGGCTGCTAAGCAGCGACAGAGACAGTGAAGAGAAACAAGTCAGGCCTCGACCTGGTAAGTTCAAAATCTCGATTCTCATCAAATAACTGAGAGCCTCATATTTCAGAATAATAATTTTTAAATGGAAATGAATATGATTTTTTTTTCAGATACACCAATGCCGGATATAAAAAAACCGTGTGAATCAAAATATTTAAAACGTCGAGTTAAATTATGCTCGGGTGTTTTTAATACCAAGTGAGTATTTTATCAAAATGAATTATCCCCATCATCAGAGTCAAATCTTGCTTATTGTATAATCAATACTCCATAGATTCATGAGAGATCATGGTCCACATGGACGAGTTGGCCTCGTGATAAAGCCTCCCAATATTCGTGCCAAGATGAATAGATCAGATGACGAAGAAAGTGAGGCGTTAGATGGGGAGCTGTTTGGCCCCATAACAAGGTCAAATACACCCCCCGCGAAGGAGGGTGAAAATGCTGCAGGAAATTTGGGGTTGGGTGCAATAGAGTAACGCCATAATCCATACCCATGGAAAATCAAAAAAGATGTGATTGGTGAGTGTGAATGCGAGTGTGAATGAGGTGAGAGGCGGAGATCATCATTCTCTATAAATTCATTGAACATTATTCATATCAAATGCGTCGTTCTTTAATACAAATTTATAGATGCTATGCCTTTACGATTTTTCCTTGTTAAATGTAGTGTTTTGAAAAATATAATGTCTCGTAAAATCATTCTGAATTTAAATGTAAAGAATTATGATATTTTAATTAAGAGTATGCGAGCATCGATCCAATAGCTGAATATATCGCCCGCGAACTCTGTATAAACGATTTGGTGTATACCACGGACCCAGAGTCAGAAGTCTAGCTCTACTCACCGCGCTATCTAGTATACCTATATCTACCCCCATTGTATTTAGTATAGCTCTACTCAGCGCGCATTCTAGTATACCTATATCTGCTCGCATGTATTTAGTATAGCTATATCTTGCCGCGCATTCTAGTATACCTATATCTGCTCCCATGTATTTAGTATAGCTATATCTTGCCGCGCATTCTAGTATACCTATATTTGCACCCATGTATTGAGTATAGCTATATCTTGCCGCGCATTCTAGTATACCTATATTTGCTCCCATGTATTTAGTATAGCTATATCTTGCCGCGCATTCTAGTATACCTATATTTGCTCCCATGTATTTAGTATAGCTATATCTTGCCGCGCATTCTAGTATACCTGCGAACTCTGTATTGATGATTTGGTGTATGCCACAGACTAAGCATCGGAAAAATATTTTTGAGCTGCTTGTTCGGTGCTCGTAAACTCGTAGTTTTACAATAAACAATGAGCTGTTTATGTTATTAAATGTCTTATAAACTATTGAAAATATGAAAAATTAAAAATACCTAAAAATGCAAAAATGCAAAAAAATTTGGTAACATAAAATGTAATTGAGTGAACTTTGCTTAATTGTAATAATGTACCTCTGCATTTGTTATAGATATTGTAAATATCAGTATGACAAAATCGTGAAAAATGAATGTGTTTTGATGTTAAAAATGAGTGTCTATAAAATGTGAGATGATTGAGAATATCATTATACCAAAACTGATGTTATCAGAAGATATAATTGTTTTCATAAATAAGAACATTACAAAAATCAAACTACCAAAAATTGAAAATATGATCATCTCATCTAGTTGGAAGAATTAAATGAATAAAGGTATCGTAGGGCGTGCTTGCGTGTGTGAACGAATATTTGCCTGTATTTTCATTATAACCCCAACATATCCTTTTCCTGTTCGAATTAATATATGCTACATATTTCTTCAATAAATGAGATAGAACTTGAAAGTCGATCGAAACGTTGCTCTCATCTGACGATTGATCGAAGCCTTGTCGAATCATTAAAGTACTCTGGGCACAAATTTGATTAAGTCTGCTTACAAAAGTTTTGAATCAGAGTTAATTTAAAAATATTATCATTTTTTTTCAAATTATAGCATACAAATATTATATAATGATTATGATTCACAGATGTAATGCTTACAAATCTTGCACTTCCATTATTTCTATTCCATCGAGGTCATAGTCGCTAAACAAAAAACATATCTCGATCATATTAAGTTTGGATACATATGTAGGATTATCTTGGCTGTGATGTCGATGGTAATAACTTCTTCGTAACATCGGGAAAATATCTGGTACATATGGGGCATAATTTGCCCTCGGCGGAAGAGGGGGAAGACCTCGAACTCTATATGCTAAGGAGTATATGCGTCTATCTGAACAATTGAGTCCTTGCATTCTAAATGACATGCATAGGCCTCGAAAACGTTGACTAGATAATATCTTTTCCATCCTCACCAAATAATCGAGAAAATCAATCTCATCTGAAACAAAATTTCCACAATTCATCTATGTTCAATTATTATGTTCTAAAGAATATAATTGATAAACTTACCTTCTCCAATAGTCTCCAAAGGAACGTGAGAAACTATTGTACTATGCATGATTCAAATGAAATTCGACACAAAAATTTCAATTTCACTAAAACAAGAATATTTCTCACAATATTGTAAATGCAATCGATGTGAAAACTAGGCAGCCAATTTTTGAAATGCTCCTGCAAAATTCTGCACCTTGACAGAACAAGCGTTGAATTCTATATAACAAGAAAACTAGCAGAAAACCTCCTCAGATGAGCACCCTCTATAACGTCACTTGCCGGTGTAAGAGGGATATGATTCTATGTGTGAATGACACAAGCAGGGGGACTGGAAAAATACTAGGGCTTTTCCCCACGTAGATTTCCGAACATATTCTTCTAAAACTATGAAGCTTTTTTCAAGCCTTGGCGCTCTTACAATGTAGGATGAGAATCCCATGATGCGTGCGCGCGTTTCAATGTTCGATGAAAAATTTTCATACATAATCTTACTATAGTACTGCATCCACGGGTAAAGTGGGCGTGCGCGCAAGATTTCAGAGCGCGCTTTAAACGAGTGTCAGACGCTCCACTATTCGCCTGGAAAATGAGCGAGGATAAATCATAGATGCGGCGCAGATGAGGGTCGCAGTGGTCGAGGGGGGCCTCTTACAGCTTGAAACAGGCGCGAAGGGAGCAGCCTTCGAAAGCTGCTTCACGGCGCAATGATTCTTGTAGTGCGGTCCGGCGCTAACAAGAGCCTGCACGAGCATTATATCCTATTGCATCATAGTATACCTATATATACATCCCTATGCTCGATGCAGGCTGGATACATAGAATAATACGCTGATATATGCTAGTACAAAATCCTGCCGTGTAAAATGTTAAGGCATTCACATTTCCCGGCAAGAACTTTAGCGCGAGATGCTCGCGAAGCTTGCCAGAGTGGATGGAAACCGATTCGCGCACGTGGGAGCTGTACGCATAATCCAGCTCTACAAGTTGTGCAACACGTGCGAAAACGTGCAAGTACTTGTACAGGGCTCGCGCGAGGGGTGCTTGCTCGTTGCGAGAGCCTGCGTCGGCGCGGGAAAAAGCCGCTCGCAGGCCGCGAGCCGATGCGCGAGCTTGCGTCGACGCGAGCTTGCAGCGCTGCGAGTTTAGCATGCGTCGGCGCGAGCTGCTTGCATCATTATCGATCACGTCCTTTCGGCCTCGAGCGCCCGATGCGAGAGCATCTCCGCGCGCGGGGTGATGAGGGGGTGGGATCCTGGTGGAGCACCCGGGGCAGCGCGGGCCTCCTCCTGGGACATTGGAGCTGTCATCAGAACCCTATCCAGGTGACCTTGACGTACACCTATACCAGGGTGGGGTCTTGGTCGACCTGGGTAGGGTGGCTGATGATGCTCTCCGCCATATTGGATTTTTGTCCCAGGAGGAGAGCAGAAGGTGTCTCCCGTGTGCTCCAACTTATCTGCTACTTCTGCTCAAGAAGTTATAGGTCACAACATAAATTTCGAACCGTATTTTTACCAAGAAACATAACTAAATCAAGCATGGAACGCAATAAAAACCGGATGCAACGAATTAAACCAGGTTGCACCGTAGCCATGCAGATCAGTCACAAAAATGCATACAAATACGACAACTTACTTCCCCACCTGATTCATCCAAGGCTTCATTATCTATCGATTTCCATCACTGTTCTATGCATCGCAAAAGTCTTTTGCCTGGGGGGGTTCCCTTGTCTAATCGTGAGAAGACTTGTTTGAGGCTGCATATGACGTTGACGTGAAAATCAATCAATGAGAAACACATATAGGGTGAACAGGGGCTCAGAATGTGAACATACGATTGATAAAAAGTCTTAAGGATAGGAGACATGGAAATCAAAAGAGACGATTCGAACTTCCGTACTGGGAACACAATTTCAGCGAAGCTCAAAGGGAATAAACAAAGCCTAGAGAATACAGAGGGAAATTCAAGATCGCAGGAAGAATTACCCACGAAAAATGAACTCAACTTATTGCATGAGGATACGAATTTGGAATCACAAGATATATCTATGACAACAAGACCAGCTTATCAGATTATGATGGAATTTTTACCCCAGAAGGAATAACACCTTCACCTGCAGAGACAATCCTGCGCCAACAGCGCAACGAACATGTCAGAAGAAGAACGTTCGATGAAAGACCTGAATGCACAAATTCTTTCTTCATCATTCATGGAATGATGGTGCAATATTGGAATGAGAGAGAGTGATTGAGATGGACAGTAATCGTTCAATTCTAACCGTATCAATAACTATACCTATATGTCAGATATTGAGGTTCAAAATCATCTGACAAGAATGATAGAATTCAGTGAAATCAAATATTTTTCAACGCTTTTTTTGCACTTCACCGAGTTGCTAGTTCGGCAGCTGCCCGACTAGTGAATTTTATAGAATAGGGGCACTATACAATTTCGTCATTTCTGGCCAATCATAATGCACAATTTTCTCTCAGCTCCTCCCAAGAGGTGTACATCGTTTGCTCGTGCGCGTTAGGGCCAAACAATATTGCTCAAACGAGTGTGTAAAGTAAACAGAAGTGTGTGGTTTAATACTTCGTGCTTGTCTCCCGATGTACTTTTTTTCTCAGCGTATAAGTTGCCTAATATTCCATCTTTAGCGTATATGACATGTCGACAGTGTGTGATCGTAAACATTTCCACAAATTGTGACGTGAGAGGGAGAGAGATGATATGACTTTGGTGTCTCTCTCACTCATTGAGATGGGGATCCTAACATTGAGAAGGTGGTAACGCCATCTGCTTTGGGAAGATCGTATTTTGTCGAGGGAGTATGTTTACGGATGCATAAGAAAATACGTCAAACGTCATTAATCGAAGAGCGCTAGTATTTTAACCCAATTCAGACAAGCGAGCGCCGCGGCCGTGTACCTCATTGCCGATGAAACAACAGGGAGCAAGCATGCATCGACCCAATTTTCCTTTTTTTTGGTGGTTCATGACCCGAGAAACAAAGTTACAATTCCGTATTCTCTTACAAGTTCGATGAGTACTTTCTTTCAATCATTCGAAATCAGTACGTCTCACCACTATATTTCACATGAGGTATTATATTTTTCGGGAAGATGAAGATCCCTGAACTTGTGTGCCTGGACCTGAATATATTATCAAGTTTCTTAACAACCCTATTACAACTATTCTATAATCTCAACTACTTGAGATGGAGACGCCCCACGCTTTTACTTTTTGTGATAAGATGTAGAAGTTAATTTTTAGCAATCGAACACCGAAATCACAGATTGTGTCAACAAATTTTCGAAATTTTTCATTTTCACGATTAAAATGTAGACTCAACTGCCATCATACTTTCGAAACATAGTTAACTATTTGATGTGCCAAGTTATGTCTTGCATAGTCAGGTTTTGTTCGTTGTCAAGTGAATGGAAGCGTTTCTCAGAAGTTTTCTTCTACCAATTTTATTAGAGATGGAGAGAGCACCTTAACTTTCGAGTAACATCCTTCTCTGTCAATGATACCATTGTAACGAATGCTCGGTAATAATATTGGGGATGATTTTTGTTGGATATACACGCTACCATTTCAATTACTCATGATATAATGATATCCAAATATTATCAAAATTCAGATTCAGGTACACTACCATATGTAACAGTACATTTCTATTATACATGATGGGCCTCGATGGCTATTTTATTTTCACACTTTCGAAATAATACCTGTAAGGAAATACCACAATATGATCAAAATTTATGTAATTTTCTCCTCTTCAGAATGTATCTACAGACTACCGATCATATGTGTAATATTTCTCATCTCATATATTACTAGTCAAGCAACGGTGTGATAAGACAATATTGAAAATAACATACGTATATGTATTACTTTTGGTCAGACTATACTTGTCGGCAGTTCATCACATTCAACTCTCACTCAGAATTGAGTTTAATTCATAATCATTCCTAAAAGTATACTCAATGACTGTTCTATTCAGAATACACCGTACTATTAATTTCATGAATTGTCCAAAGTTTCAGTAATTTTTTTTCGAAAATAAGCCATAGTTCTGCTGATCCGGGGATCAGTTGCGCGCCAATGAACGTGTCATGGAGCTAGTCTAAGCTCCATGCCTGCGAGCTGCAGCTATTGCGAGATTCAATGGAATGTGGTGCAAGTATAGCCGCACGTGCAAGAATCTATAGTTGTGCGTCTCAAAGTAGGTCTAGGAACATGAGCTGCAGCTATTGCAGTATCTATTGTAATGTGGTGCAACTAAGAGTCACCAACCGCGCGAGCGAGATCCAATAGCTGTGACTCAGAGGCGCCTGTCTAGAGCCTTCTAGAATGTTCCAGAACGAGCGCACTGACGTGAGTAGGCGCGAGAACAGAGGCGCCGACGCGCATTTGACTTCGATGTGGAAACGAGTATGGAAGCGGCGTAAGAACGCTGATCCAGGCTTCTGTTCAAAGAGTTGACCGCGGACTCTCACCGCGTACATTAGGCTTCTAGAATCTCAGTCGACCACGTGAACTCGTAGCGTAGACTCCACGATTAGCAGCATCCCAGGACGAGTAGTCTAAGCCCTTGATACCCTCGTACCATTGTAGAATCAGTAGAATAACGGACAGTTGTAACAGTCTCTCTCTCGGATTTATAACTTACCTTTGAAAAAAATCTATACTGCACTCAACATCTTGGACTTGTCATTCAGAGAATACCTTGCACCCCAACTTCCTGATCCGGCGGTCTGGTAAGGACAGAATAGGACCCATAGCACATGAACCTCAAGAACCCTGGTTCATAACACATTCTGAGGATGTCCTCTTCTTGAACCGGGTCAGATGAGCACCGAAGCAACCGTGATCACTCAGTGCTCGCGTCGTCCAGTAATCTATCTCTCCGTGGGTGCAATCCGCCCACTTGGCTACGTCGCAGATCAGCCGATGCGTCCATCTGCCATCTGCGAATGGCGAATCCCACTCAGTTTGCCACTGCTCAAGGGTGGTTTCCTTCTCGTTGTCGCGGATGATTTCCTTCATCGTTGGGGTAAGCAATCGTTCGGCTCCGATCACTTTCTGCCGGTCCCAGATCCTCACTTGCTCCGCGACGAGCAAGTGGTAGGGTGACATTCCCGCCAACACGCAAGCTCCATCTCCTGACACGGTGCGGTAGGCACAAATGCTCCTCAGAGCCGCTCTTTGGCGGACAGGCCCCATCCTCTTCACGATGACGGCCTTCTCTACTCTCTTCCCCCATACGGGTGCACCGTAGAGCAAGATGGAAGTGCTCACGGTGTTGAGCAGCTTGCGCCTCTTCTGTTTCGGTTCTCCGATGTTCGGCATCAGCCGCTAAAGCGCCGCACCGACTCTGCTCGCTTTCTTGGCGGCCTCCTGGATGTACTTCTTGAACGACCACTTGTCGTCAAGCCATACGCCGAGGTATTTCAGCTCTGTCTTGCGTGGGACCTCTTGCCTGTTGATGTAAAAGTGGGGCAAGTCGAACTTCCTGCGTCTTGTGACCACGATTGCTTCGCACTTCTTGACAGCGAGCTCCAGAAGCCTGCTAATCATCTACTCGTAAACTCGGGCCAGCGCTTCGTTCGCGCGTCTACCCAAAAGTTCCTCGTTGTCGGTCCAGACTGTGAGTCGCGCGTCGTCTGTAAAAGCCACGATTATCACTCCTTCAGGCAGTTCGATAGACATTAAACTATCGTACTGGGTGTTCCAGTTGAATGGCCCGGAAACCGATCTCTGTCCAATTTCGGCGGACAGTTCCCGGATCTCTTGTCCCTCATCGGTGTCGTACACAAGGGTCCTGTTCCGCAGATAGTCACTCGTGACGGCTAGAAGATAGGGCGGCACTTTACCTGCTTGGGATTGATAGACTCGCTCCCAGGTCGCGCAGTTGAACGCGTTCTTCATGTCCAACGCAATCATGACACATAATCCTCCTATTCCATGATATGGGTTCCCTACCGACGCTTGAACGCGTTCTTGGACCTGCTCAATCGCGTGCACAGTGCTTTGTCTCTCCCGGAACCCGAACTGCATTGGTGATAGCCCGGCGCTCTCTCCGTAGGCTTACTCTACCCTGTTCAGTACCATCCTCTCATACATTCCCCCGATATGGTCGAGCAAGCTGAGAGGGCGTTGACCTCCTTGACCTTTAGGTATCAGGACCAGCTTTTGGTGTTTCCACTTGTCTGGGAAAGTTCCCACGCTCAGACATGTTGAAGAGGTCGAGAAGTGAATCTGGCTTGTATTCGAAGACCAGTTTCAGGGCCTCGTTTGGAATGCCGTCCAGGTCAGGGGCCCTGCCGTTTGGCAGCCTCATCGCTGCTATGAGTAGCTCTTGCAAAGTGAAGAGCGGAATGAGGTCGTCACTCTCTGGCGGGAATGTGACTCTAGGTTCTCCTGCTGGGAAGAGCTCTTCCACGATGCCGCGCGAGGTAGCTGCATCGGTCGGTACTGAGTTGCCCCTACGGGGTCGGACCTTGGACATAACCACGCTGTATGGCGTACCCCACGGGTCTCCATTAACTATGTCACAAAATTCACCCCAGCACTTCTCTTTGCTCCTCCGGATGGCTAGAACGAGAGCCTTCTTCGCGTCTCTGTATGCCCTGTCATCTTCCGCCAGTGATGGTCGTTTCAGTTTCCTTGATCACCACGCAGTTCTCCTTTTCTTATCGCTCGTTCTTCGTAGAGCTCTTATCTTGTCGGTGACCCAGTACTGTGGTTTCCTCCGAAAGCATGACGTTGTCTTGCGAGGCATCGATGCGTCACAAGCTCTTGTGATGGTGGTGGTCATCATATCCACAGCCTCGTCCGCGGTGATGTTCATCGGGAGATCTTCGGCTGTTTCTATCGATTCCCGGGATTTTCCCTCATCCAGCTTGCGTACCTGCCACCCCGTCGGTCGCGGTCTGCGTCTCATCTGTCTCTGTCTGTCAGTACTGAGCCGAAACCGAATATGTCGATGGTCACTCAATGTTTCCGTGTCCAGGACCTACCACAATGTCATACGTCCCATGAGCGATGGGCTCATGAATATCAGGACGAGGACCGATGACGAACCTCCCTCCCGGGACCGAGTGTCGTGCCGGTAATAGGTGTTAACCCCCGTCTCGTTCGCGAGCACTGATCCTAATACCTCCATGGCATCAGCGAGTCTTACCCCCGTCTATCGCGTGGCCCCCGCTTCAAGTCGGTTCCTTGGAGATGAAATACCCCGCGAATATAACTGCCCTCCTCATTGCCTCACATCTTCTTCTAGGTCATGGAGCTCGTCTTCGAATTCGTGCGTCTTGAGCGACGGCGAATGGTGGCAACTGTAGACTGCTGTGCTCCCTATGGCCTTTCGAGCGAAACCGCGGCCACTAACAGCTAGTCCAGTCTCACGGATCGCAGGATTCATGATCTGGATTACGACGGTCCTCCAGTGATCGAATGTGGATCGAGAGAATTTGCGCTTCCGAGGCTGTTCGGAGATGATCAGAACATCGATCCCTCCTTCTTTGGTGACAGCGTGTAGGAGATCGTCTGCGTCCCCGCTCTTCCTGAGGTTGGCTTGGATGAAGCTAGCCATTCCTACCCTCCCTGCGTCTATACGTGGCCCTTGCCCTCTGGTACGCAGTGCAGTTGCTGGCCCCAGATCTGCGGTCAGATTTGGACCCGATCGCCGCACAGTTTAGGCATTCTCGTTTTACCTTGCAAATCGCGGCAAGGTGCCCTAGTTCGCCGCATTGGAAGCAGAGTTTTGGTTTCCGTTCCTCTGTCCTCTCTTTTTTGCACCTCGAGGCCTTGTGGCCGTACTCTAAGCAGTTATAGCACCGTTGGATGACACTCTCCTCGCGGATCCTGACTCTACCCCATCCAACCTTGGGCTCCTTCCAGTCGAGGAGATGGTGGGCCGGTCTCGTTGCGATCGAGATCACAGCGGTTTGGGTGCCACGGTAGCCACTCCGGATGGACTCGACTACAACGGCTCCCTTCTCGTTCTCTGGTAGGGCCTTCGCGAGGTCATCCCACACCTTGATTATGTCGACATCGTAGTCGACTCCGAGCACCTCGAGGGTCATGCTGTTCGCTAGCCAGTGGACTGCTCCTTCTTGTCCGACGACTGGTGCCAAGGCTGCCTTGACGGCGGCGACATCGGTGCCCTTCTTGAGTTCAAGAAGGGCTTGGCCTTCTTGGTTCTTGCGGATGTCCGTGACCTCAGAGCCCACTCCTCCATCGAGGTCATCCATTTTCATCGTGCGCAGCATGTCTGCGTGTTACCCCACCTTGTTTGGCCGTAACGAGGACGGCTTCGGGCTTCACTCTTCTCAGCTTCATTTTCGCTTCCATTCCGGCGGCATCGTTTGATCTACCGCTCTTCTTTGTCCTCCTCGCTTGTTTCTTTGACACTCCTTCCTTTCAAGGCCCATTCTGCTCGGGCTATTGGGCGTTGACGTCGAGCGCGGTGTTCCGAGACCTCCCGGTGGAGGTCCGTATCGCGTCCCCTTCGAACCGCGTTGTTGCCCCGGTCGCGATCCCGGTTTCCCTCCCCCCGCTTTCCCTGGAAGCCATTATCCGACGCGGCTGGTTTTTCGTGGCTGGAGGCTTTACATTTCCCCTCGCTTTCAGGGTCTTTTCCGCTCTGAGAAGCGTTGTCTCGAAAACAGCCCGCTTCACCTTGTCTGTCGCGAGTAGGCCTTCGAGCGCTTGGCCTATCTTCTTGAGTTCTCCGATGTCACCCTTGGTCCCTTCTGGGTTGCTGGAAACAGACTCGGCTATCCCTATAATGGAGTTGAAGTGCTCGAGGAGGAGATATGTCTTCCCCTCCATCTCTTCCCCGCACGTTTTCAGGTCTTCCTATTTCCCCATGAGATCGCCTGGCTCGTTTCCACTCTTTTGTCGTGCCGCATCTCCGGATGAAAGGATAAGGTCAATCTCCATCCCATCAGACTCTCCATCATGTACTCTCCTATCGAGCGCACCGATTCCGGGAATCAGGATTGTTCCGTTCCCCAGGGACTCTATAGTGGAGTCGGACTCTCTCGAGTCTGATCTCAAGTTGACGGCGTCATCAAACCCGTTGCTAGGTTGCGTCACCTGGATCCTGAGCGCGGAGTTGTTCCTCAGCAGCTTCTCTGCCGCCTCTTGTGCTTCTGCTGCAACCTTCGCATTCTCCCTCAGTTGGACCGGAAGAGTGAGCTTCGTTTGTTTCAGCACTCCTTTTCCCGCTTCCTCACCCAAACCCTTTCTCTCCTTGCTGTTTGGGCGAGGTCTATCTCCCCCCTTGCGTTGGTCCTTTTCTCCAACTCCTTTCGCCTGTGGCGTATTTCCATCACTTCCAGCTTCACGCGTGAGTCCACCAGCTAAGTGTGCCACTGGTAGCGCGCTTTGCATAGTTGCCCCCCCCCCCCCCCCCAGATCCGAATGGGACCCCGCTTTACTTGGGGAATTTTTGCCGTCATTGCTGGACATCATCTTCGTTCTTCTGTTTTCCAGGGCCCGGAATCGCATACTGGCCGACCTCGGACCAGACAAGCATGGATGTGGTGTTCCGTGTGATGCGTGTTCTGGTATAATGTTGGTATGTTTGTGTAATGCTTGAGCAGGCGTAAGTATGGTGCATGTAGGGTGTAGTGTGTGGAAGTGTAAGTGTAGGACTCGGGTCCGGAGGGGCGTCGCTCCCTCAAGCAAGTGCAGCCCGAAGGTCACACTCAAAGCCCCCTACGGGTTCTCTCTCTCTCTCTTTTTTTTTTTTTTTTTTTTAAGGTCGTTAGAGGGCAAAATCTGCCTCAGGATCCCTCGGATCCGTCCCCAGACACCGGACTGGTTCAGCTTACGCGGACTACGCATAGCCCACGCAGGCCATACCAGGCGGGACACGGGTTTGGGTGGGGCCCACCTCTCGGTCGTGTAATATCCCTCTCCCCTCGATGTCCGATACCTAGGGCATCGGGCAATCAAGGAGGAGATCCACCTGCATCTACCATCTCATCCCGGAACCGCGTGAGCATTACTTCAGGATGAGCGGCATGTCTCGCGCTCGATTGCGAGCGTTCCTCTTCTCCATCTTCTCTCTTCGGCCACTTGTCGGCATCTTCTATCTTCATTCTTCATTGTTCCCTCTCTTTCTTCTTTCTTCTCTCTTCTTTCTTCTTTCTTCCCTCTTCAGTGCATCAGATTCCTCCTGGAGTCATTCGGGCCTCTTCTGTTTCAATCGGCAGAGTCACTGTAATTCGCCTGCTTCAAGGCGCCTTACTTCCCTCTCTTTCTCCTCTTTGCGGGTCATCACCAGCTTGATGTATCCGGTGAGTCTATCCCATGTTTCCTGGTTGCGGAGCAAGTACGGGACGAGATTCTCAGGTGTTAGTTGAGCACCCAGCCATTCATCCAGCTCGGCGCGCTCTCTCCGGGTGTCGATGCATGTGAACGGGGCATGTTCGGCGTCATCCCATTCGTCCCCTCAAGACTGACATGCTGGGGTCGTCCTCTTCTTGAACCTGGTTAGATAGGAACCGAAGCAACCATGATCGCTCAGTGCCTGCGTCGTCCAGTAGTCCATCTCTCCGTGGGTGCGTTCCGCCCACTTGGCTACGTCACGGATCAGCCGGTGCGTCCATCTGCCGTTCGCAAATGGCGAATCCCACTCAGTTTGCCCATGCTCAAGGGTGGTTTCCTTCTCGTTGTCGCGGATGATCTCCTTCATCGTTGGAGTGAGTACTCGTTCGGCTCCGATCACTTTCTGGCGGTCCAAGATCCTCACTCGCTCCGCGACGAGCAAGTGGATGGGCGGAGTACTCGCCAATACGTAAGCCGCATCTCCTGACACAGTGCGGTAGGCACGGATACTCCTCAGGACCGCTCTTCGTTGGACAGGCCCCATTCTCTTCTCGATGATGGTCTTCTCTACTCTCTTCCCCCACACGGGTGCACCGTACAGCATGATGGAGGTAGTGACGGTGTTGAGAAGTGCGCGCCTCTTTCCCTTGGGTCTTCCGATATTCGGCATAAGCCGCTGGAGTGCCGCACCGACCCTGCTCGCCTTCTGGGCGGCTTCCTGGATGTGCTCCTTGAACGACCACTTGTCGTCGAGCCATACACCGAGGTATTTCAGCTCTGTCTTCCGTGGAATCTCTTGCCCGTTGATATAAAACCGGGGTAAGTCAAACTTCCTACGCCTTGTGACCACGATTGCTTCGCACTTTTTGACATCGAGCTCCAGAAGCCTGCTAATCATCCACTCGTAGACTCGGGCCAGCGCTTCGTTCGCGCGTCTACCCAAAAGTTCCTCGTTGTCGGCCCATACTATAAGTCCCGCGTCGTCCGCGAAAGCCACTATTATCACTCTTTCTGGCAGTTCAATAGTCAGCAGGCTGCCGTACTGGGTATTCCAGTTGAACGGGCCGTAGACTGATCCCTGCCCGATCCCGGCGGTCAGCTTTCGAACCTTCTGTCCTCGTCGGTGTCGTACACGAGGGTCCTGTTCCGCAGGTAGTCACTCGTGACGGTTAGTAGATAGGGGGACACTTTACCTGCTTGGGATTGATAGACTCGCTCCCAGCTCGCGCAGTTGAATGCGTTCTTTATGTCCAACGCAATGATGGCGCAGAATCCTCCTCTTCCTTGGTATGGGTTCCCTACCGACCCTTGAACCCGTTCTTGGACCGCCTCGATCGCGTGCACAGTGCTCCGTCCCTTCCGGAACCCGAACATCATTGGTGATAGCCCACCGCCTTCTTCGTAGGCTTTTTCCACCCTGTTGAGCACCATCCTCTCGTACATTTTCCCGATATTGTCGAGCATGCTGAGAGGGCGTTGACCTCCTTGACCCTTAGGTATCAGGACCAGCTTCTGGTGTTTCCGCTTGTCCGGGAAAGTTCCCGCGCTCAGACGGATGTTGAAGAGGTCGAGGAGTAGATCTGGCTTGTATTTGAAGACCAGTTTCAGAGCCTCGTTTGGAATGCCATCCAGGCCAGGGGCCTTGCCGTTCGGCATTCTCTTCGCCGCTATGAGTAGCTCTTGCATAGTGAAGAGCGGGATGGGGTCCTCGCTCTCCGTAGAGAATGTAACTCTGGGTTCTCCTGCTGGGGAGAGGTCTTCCACGATGGTGCGCAATGTTGCTGCATCGGTCGGTGCTGGGTTGCCCCTCGAGGGTCGGACCTTTGACATGACCACGCGATATGGCGTGTTCCAGGGGTCTTCGTTAACCATGTCGCACAGTTCACCCCAGCACTTCTCTTTGATCCTCCGGATGGCTAGAACGAGAGCCTTCTTTGCTTCTTTGTACGCTCTGTCATCTTCCGCCAGCGATGGTCGTTGCAGCTTCCTTGATCGCCATGCGGTCCTCCTTTTCTTGTCGCTCGTTCTTCGTAGAGCCTTGATCTCATCGGTGATCCAGTACTCTGGTTTCCTCCAGAAACATGGTGTTGTCCTGAGAGGCATCGACGCGTCGCAAGCTCTCGTGATGGCGGATGTTACCATCGCCACAGCCTCGTCCGAGGCGGAGTTCATCGGGAGATCTTCGACTGTTTCTATCGATTCCCGGAATTTTCCCTCGTCCAGCTTCCGTACCTGCCACCCTGTTGGTCGCGGTCTGCGTGTCGTCTGTCTCTGTCCGTCAGTCCTGAGTCGAAACCGAATATGTCGATGGTCACTCAGTGTTTCCGTGTCCAGAACTTCCCACGATGTCATACGTCCCATGAGCGACGGGCTCATGAACGTCAGGTCGAGGACCGATGATGAACCTCCCTCCCGGGACCGAGTGTCGTGCCGGTAATAGGTGATAACCCCCTCCCGTTCGCGAGCACTAATCCCAATGCCTCCATGGCATCAGCGAGTATTACCCCCCGTCTATTGCGCGGCCCCCCGCTCCAAGTCGGTTCCTTGGAGTCTCTCTCTCTCTCTCTCTTTTTTTTTTTTTTTTTCTTAAGGTGGTTGTAGGGCAAATACGCTGCGACGTACGAAGGGGAGGCACCGGTCAGCCAAACACGGCTGGCCAGCACCTCCCCAACAGTCCCGGGCTGGAATCCGCATCGATACGGCCATCCGAACCGGGTAAACCCTCTCTTCCTTCTCCGTTGGCGCCGGCCATTGGACAAGGGAGAGATCCACCAACTTACCAATCCGGCCCCGGCACCGCGTGAGCATTACTTCAGGGCCGGCGGCGTCTCGCGCTCAGGATCGAGCGTCTCTCTTCTCACGACTCGCAGGTGTTGTTTCCCTTTCTTCGATCTTCTTCCATCTCTTCATTCTTCATCTTCTTTCTTCTCTCTTCTTTCTTCTCTCTCTCTCTCTCTCTCTCTCTCTCTCTCTCTCTCTCTCTTTTTTTTTTTTTTTTTTTTTAAGGTGGTTAGAGGGCAAAATCTGCCTCAGGATCCCTCGGATCCGTCCCCAGACACCGGACTGGTTCAGCTTACGCGGACGACGCATAGCCCACGCAGGCCATACCAGGCGGGACACGGGTTTGGGTGGGGCCCACCTCTCGGTCGTGTAATATCCCTCTCCCCTCGATGTCCGATACCTAGGGCATCGGGCAATCAAGAAGGAGATCCACCTGCATCTACCATCTCATCCCGGAACCGCGTGAGCATTACTTCAGGATGAGCGGCATGTCTCGCGCTCGATTGCGAGCGTTCCTCTTCTCCATCTTCTCTCTTCGGCCACTTGTCGGCATCTTCTATCTTCACTCTTCATTGTTCCCTCTCTTTCTTCTTTCTTCTCTCTTCTTTCTTCTTTCTTCCCTCTTCAGTGCATCAGATTCCTCCTGGAATCATTTGGGCCTCTTCTGTTCCAATCGGCAGAGTCACTGTAATTCGCCTGCTTCGAGGCGCCTTACTTCCCTCTCTTTCTCCTCTTTGTGGGTCATCACCAGCTTGATGTATCCGGTGAGTCTATCCCATGTCTCCTGGTTGCGGAGTAAGTACGGGACGAGATTCTCAGGTGTTAGTTGAGCACCCAGCCATTCATCCAGCTCGGCGCGCTCTCTCCGGGTGTCGCTGCACTTGAACAGGGCATGTTCGGCGTCATCCCATTCGTCCCCGCATGACTGACATGCTGGGGTCGTCCTCTTCTTGAACCTGGTTAGATAGGAACCGAAGCAACCATGATCGCTCAGTGCCTGCGTCGTCCAGTAGTCCATCTCTCCGTGGGTGCGTTCCGCCCACTTGGCTACGTCACGGATCAGCCGGTGCGTCCATCTGCCGTTCGCAAATGGTGAATCCCACTCAGTTTGCCAATGCTCAAGGGTGGTTTCCTTCTCGTTGTCGCGGATGATCTCCTTCATCGTCGGAGTGAGTACTCGTTCGGCTCCGATCACTTTCTGGCGGTCCCAGATCCTCACTCGCTCCGCGACGAGCAAGTGGATGGGCGGAGTACTCGCCAATACGTAAGCCGCATCTCCTGACACAGTGCGGTAGGCACGGATACTCCTCAGGGCCGCTCTTCGGTGGACAGGCCCCATTCTCTTCTCGATGATGGTCTTCTCTACCCTCTTCCCCCACACGGGTGCACCGTACAGCATGATGGAGGTAGTGACGGTGTTGAGAAGTGCGCGCCTCTTTTCCTTGGTCTCTCTCTCTCTCTCTCTCTCTCTCTCTCTCTCTCTCTCTCTCTCTGGCGCTGGTGAGTTTAGATCACACCTATTCCATATCGCTCCTCAGGGAACCACAATTCTAATACGAATTTCACGTCCCTGAGTGGGATATTGTTACAGGGTGGACCTCTCCTGCAGGCTCTCATCCTTGGAGCATCAACTGCCTGGCTCCTTTATCAAGCCTGGGAGTGCTGTCCATCTCTGAAAAATCAACTTTGGATACTCGACATTGCTGAAAGTGCTGACATTTCTGACATTGCTGGCGCGCGGATTGATGCGACAGTGCATGCTCGCCCGCGCCTCATCTATCTTGCCTTCTGCTCTGGCAGGCGTCTGCTTGCTATTGTCTGCTGTGATGAGCGCGAGCCTGAACACCCGATATAACTGACCCTGCATCTTGCTGCCAACAACGTCGTGCCGTATTACTCAGATGCAGTTTGGTGCATGTGGTGTGAAGTGATGTGCGACTGTGATAACTTTCATTTGCGGTAACTTTCCCAGTGTCTGAGCGTGTAGTGTCACTTCATATGACGTTAATAGCAGACCATTGCTGAGCCAGTCAATCTGCACAAAGTTTATGCTCCGCGCGCATGCGCACTGGGTGCCTGTTCGAGACTGCTCTCGACTATCTATCTCTCACACTAACACACACATCCACCGAATGCCTACGTGTGCAAAGTGCCAAAAACCCATAGCGGGAGAGTTTATACTATGTGATTCAGACAATTGTACGCATAATTTCCACCCGGGTTGTGCTCGTGCATACGCGAGTTATCGCTCGGCCAAACCTTGTTGTGCGCTCACAATCACTGGGTCCAAACATTACCAGAAAAGTGTCGGTATGGACGGAACCGGGCAGAAGCAGTTACCTTCCGTAGTGGGAGTCTCACAGCAGCAGCAGCAGCAACAGCAGCAGCAGCACCAGCTGGGTCCCCCCGGCACGTCACCCCTCACTACCATATTCGCCAGCGCTCATAACACAGCTGCTATTAGCACCAGCCCGGCTACACCCATAGAGATATTACAGATAGAGGAGAGAAGGAGTGAGCCTCTCTGTGAGTGGGATTTCCTCTGCAGAAGAGAGAGAGGAAAGACAAGGAGTCCTCTCTTTTCTCTCTCGCACCTGCGCGGCGCATTCCGCAGTCGACACCAAGACACATAGGCACGTCAGAGAGGGTATAATGTACTGTGCGATGCGCCGTGCAGGTGCGAGAGAGAAAGAAAGAGGATTCCTCGTCTTTTCTCTCTCTCTTTCACGAAGAAACGTTTAGGCTGCGCTTCCCTTCTCTATCTGTAATATCTCTATGGCTACACCTCTATACACTGGCATGCAGCAGCCACCAGAGCTTGATCCTGCACTTGCTTCTATCTCTGCTTTAATTGAACGGTAATTCAACGCATTCTCCATACGCCAAGGAAAACGGCTCCATGTGATGGAAACAAATTTTCAAACATCGATTGGAGCCTTGAATAAGCGGGTTGACGATTTGAGTGCCATCAACATCAAACTGGCAGAGCATGATCAACGAACCAGTAATTTAAGCGAGAAGATGGATCAAGATTCCTCCTCAATGCGTGATGAGCTAAGAGTTATGCAGGATAAGGTTCTCCCATCTAATATGCCAGCTACGAGCACCTCCAACGTCGTCTTCAAAGAAGAAGCAGAGATAATTGCATCTGGTATCCCAAATAGTATCGATAAAACCCCTTTTAACCTGATCAAATCCATTTTGATAGCGTTGAATCTAGCACACCTTCTTGGTGATATACTTGATGCGAGAGTCTCTCCACGAGAATCGTTGAAAAGAGGCAACAGTGGTCCACCCACAGCCTCAACGATCAGCCAATCGTCGAAAATTATGGTTGTGGAATTCAAATCTGCGCAGATTCGGGATTTTATTGTTCCAACTCGCATGGCCACCAGTAATATCACTGCTGCCGAAGCTTTTGGAGAGGCATCTTCCAGCAAAACTTTCATTCGTCCTCTTTATCCAAAGCCTCTTTACGAATTATTGAAAAAATGGAAAAAGCTAGAGCCAAAGCGACAGAACTCAAATATATGTCCCCGCGGATCATCGACTATACTATTTTTATGCGCAAAGGTCTCAACTCGCCTCAGATTCCAACCAGATCTGATCTAGATCTTGCCACACTTCATTCCTGATAAATATAGTCAACAATTTTCACATCCACCTCGCGATAACTCATCATCCAATATTTACCATGCGAATGTTAACGGCATACTAACGCATTTTGATGAAATAGAATTATTTCTGTTTGATAATCCTAAGCACCAATCTGCAGTAACGGAGAGCAAGCTCTCTATGCAAGACACAGACACATCTGTGCACCTCTCAAACTATACTATTGTTCGCAATGATCGAGGAAATCGTGTTGGTGGTGGAGTTGCAGTGAACATTCATCAAACATTACCATTCAAAGTTTTGGTTGAATCCGATAACTCTCGCATCAAGCAGACCGAATATTTAAGTGTCGAGATCATGGTGAGGAATATCCGCCTACTATTTGCTGTCCTGTACCGTCCTCTACATGGCCCTCTGCCAGTAGAGTTTTTCGATGTTCTGTCAAAATTCCTTCCAAAATATCAATTTATTGTTTTAACTGGGGACTCCAATGTAAATATGTGTGCAGTAGACTCAGAGTCTAAATTCATTCGGAGGCACATAGAGGATCTTGCACTTGAGATAGTCGAATCAGAACCCACACACCATACGATAAATGCTCAGAGGCAACTTTCTCATATCGGATTGATTTATTTAATTTCAACTCAACCTCTATTATCGATTCCTATCATAAATCTGATACCCCTTTCACTTTTGGCCACGATAGAATCGACCTTAATATAAAACTTCTACCCCCTAATCATCAGGAAAACACATTTGTCAAGCGCGATTTCAAGCGCGATTTGATCGATCTGAGTATCTGAGACATGTTCACATTGGAATGAATCTGATTAATGAAGACATGTGTCTCGAGGAAAAAGTCCAAACTTTCACTGATCCGCTCAAATCCGCCTTGGACCACCACGCTCCCCTGCGTAAAGTCACCATTTCTGATTCGAAGAAGCCGTGGTCGAGTTATGATATCAGACAACGTATGAAACAACGGGACCGCGTCTTCAAAAAAGCCAAAGAACTGGATTGTCCTAATCTTAAAGAAAACTAACGCACCTTGCGTGCCAAGGTGAAATCTGATCGGAGCAAAGCAAAAAACAGCTACTACGCTAGTCAGATGAATGCAGCTAAAGATATGAACAAGCTTTGGAGTGCTCTCGACAGACTCGGTATGGTCAAAACGCGCCCCCCTCTCTATTCACCATTTTCTTACATAACGCTATGAACTCTCATTTTGCATCAATCTCCAGCATCCAATCATCAACTAACTCTCACAATCCATTCCTCGATTACATTTCACAGCATCGCCAATTTATCACACCATTCACGCTTAGAGAAACAACGTCAGACCAGATCTACTATGAAATGCTCGAAATTAAGTCCAAGTCATCTGGCATCGATGGTTTCACCATATAGAACCTAATCACCTCATGTCCTGAAATTCTCGCGCCCCTTACAGATATTTGCAATCCATCAATTTCGTCGGCATCCTATCCTTTGCTTTGGAAACGCACGCTCATCACGCCGATCCCGAAACCAGTTGGGTTGTCTGATGTATCTGATGTCAGGCCCATTGCTCGCATATCTGAGTGCTCAAAGATTCTTGAAAGGATTGCTGCCCAGCAACTCACACGGCACTTTGAAGAGAATCACCTACTCGATCCTCGCCAAGCTGGCTTTCGAACAGGCCATAGCACTCAGACTGCTCTATTGGGTCTTCTGGATGACGTGGGGCAGGCAATCGATGAATCTCAATATACAGTGCTTATGCTTTTCGATTTTTCCAAAGCGTTTGATAGGATCCCACATAACATTCTCATCCAGAAATTGCGCTCCTACGAGATCGACAATCACACCATCAAATGATTTCTTCCGTATTCAGCTGATAGGTGCCAAGCGGTAGTGGATGGGGGAGGTACAGTATCTGACTGGCTCCAAGTTACTGCAGGAGTTCCCCAAGGATCGGTGTTAGGACCACTCCTTCTTTCGATCTTTATAAATGATCTACCTCAAGTTCTCAAGTATAGTCGTTACATGATCTACGCCGACGACACACAGATCTACAGGAGCTGCCAGCATTTCGAGATCATTGACACGCTGAAAAAAGTTGAGACAGACACTAATGCCATGAATCAATAGGCTATCGCTAACAGCCTCACACTAAATCTAAAGAAGACAAAAGTCATGATCATGGGCAGTAAAGAAAACCTTCGACTTCTCAACACAAACAATTCGCCGAAACTTCAAATAGATGGCACTCCTGTGGAATATGTGTCTGAGGTGAAAAACTTGGGAGTCTGGATAGCCAGTGACCTGAGTTGGGAAAAACAGGTGTCGTCCATCTGCCAACAAGTCTCTGGTACATTGCGCCAACTCAGGACTCACCGACATGCACTCTCATTCTCAATGCGGAAAACCCTTGTTCAATCCCTCATCTTGCCTTTCTTCGATTATGCTTGCTTGGTGTTTCATGATCTTGATAAGGGGTTGAATCTTAGGCTTCAGAGAGCGCAGAATGCATGCACACGCTTCGATTTTGGTAACATCCCTTGGCGTGATCATATCACCCCCTACCGAAAACAGTTAGGATGGCTCACCGTTGAGTCACGTCGAGAGTACTCTCTGGCCAGTCAAACCTTCCAAATACTGAAGACCGGTATCCCACTGTACTTATCTTGTAACATCACTGAGTTATGCAAGACCACTCTCCATAGATCCAAACGATTACAGACTGGTGACCTCGTTATTAAATCTGCCCGTACCAATGCATTCAAGAATTCATTTCAAATCTCAGCTGCTAATTCATGGAATGAGCTACCTAAAGTTCTTTCATCAGTTCCTCGAGACACAACATCAATTGAAGCGTTCAAAAGTCATCTCCCCATATATTTATCTAGCCTTGATGAAGACGTTGAGACGTAATTAAAGATCTGTCTGGAATCTGTATATAGATCCTCGTGATAAATACCTCACTGTTTCTATTGATCTTATCATTCTTACATTGATCTCATCATGTTTACAATGCATACCATTTCACACAGAAATCTGTGATTCGCTGTAACGTTGGGTGAAGTCAAACTACATGTTAGTAGGGTATAAGTAATGGAATCGACAACTCTAGAGGATCACTGTGATATATTTTATCTTCGATGTACGTCCTACTGTGTTTCAAATGCTTGGCATGTCTTGGTATCCTGACTAGTACTATGTATATATTCATATTCATTTTATTTTTGTACTATGTAAATTATATATCCTTCATATTTCGTTTTGCCCCATGGGACTCAGTGTCCCCGGGCTAATAAAGTTAAATCAATCAATCAATCAATCTCTCTCTGGCTCTCTCTGGTGCCGGTAAGTAGAATTCACACGCTATCTACTTCGCTCCTCAGAGAAACCCGATAACGACCAAGTTATCACTCGCCCGAGTGGAATGTTTTTACAGAGTGGGCGCTGAAATTGTCTCAACTGTGCATGCCCATTTTACATCGTAATCGCTCGTCTGCTCACTGCTGTCTTCTGCTCTTGCTTGCTTCTACTGTTGACTGTCACTCTACCAGCTGCTGATTCATAGGATGACATTTCGGGTGATATTCGCCCACCCTACGCCGATGTACTATTGGTCTTCCACTGGGGAGGGCCTATCATGCAGCAGGTGGAATTATCTTGAATATAGGCCGGAACACTGCTTCATCAGCATTGTGACTACAATATTGTGTCGACTGCCGACGATGTGAACGCTGTCTCTCTCTAACGCTGGTATGATTAGTACTATATAGTATTCAGTGCCGATTGTGTGAGCGCTGTCCTCTTTCGCTCAGCCCAACAGTGAACCGTCTGTTACTCGTTCCTCGGTCTCTCGCGCTTACCTACACATTTAGACAGCTGTTCGATACGCATTAGCGCCATCTCTCCCCTAATCTGTGATAGTGTTATTCATATCAGCCGAATGCCGACGTGTGTAAGGTGTGGTGGTAATGGGAGAGACGAACTGTTCTACTGTGAACATTGTAACGCGATATTCCACACCGGTTGCGCTCGCGCTCACATCAAAACGACTGCTGCTCGTCGTTTCTGTATGAACACACTTATGTGAGATCGAGTGGATGTCAATTCGCGAGCTATGTCAAATACCGACCAGAACAACTTGACGAGTTCAGCCCCTGGTACTCCTACTCTCACATTCCCATCAAGTACTCCCTCCTCGAATGAAACGCAGAATGTCACGTCTCAAGTACAATCTGAAGTGATACAGCAGCAGCAATACCTGTTTCCGTTACATCCATCCGGCTCCTTTGTTCCTAGCCCCGCGCAACCTCGAAGCCGTTCTTAGACCCTTTCTTAATTCGCTTCATTAGATTCAGATCGAAAGATCAATGCAATATTTCAGAATCTCCTCACCATAATGGATCAGAACACGCAGTGTCACAGTCGTATTGGAGCAATAGAGAATCATATGTTGAATTTCACTACCATGATACAAATTCAAGAAACTCGACTCAAAGACTTGGAGGATAAGATGTCACGCGTTCATCTTGAACTTGAAAGCATCCGTACAGCCGGTCCCCACTCCCATCTGATGAACCCGATGCAGACATTGTAATAAAAGGCCTACCAGTAGCGACTACTCTTTCTGATCGTGACATCAAATCACAAGTTTTTACCAAAATCCAAGCACAACATTTCACGAACGACATTTTACGTATCACTCGTCGATCCATGCCACCTACCAACGCGGGTATTCCTCCGGGGAATCAGACCTCTACCTTATTCGTCAAATGTAGATTTACCGTAGATTTATAGTAAGGGGTAGATTTACCCCTATGAAAGACGATATAATGCGCTTGAAAATTGCCCACGGTGATCTACCAGGTGCTGAGATATTTCCCGAACAAATCGATCAACTTCAGAAGAAATCATATCTCAATGAATATCTCTCCCCTCAGACTTACAGACTACTTGGTAAAATACGTGCCTCCGCGAAAAGTAAGGGATATGAGAGAGTCTGGGTCAGGAGTGGATCTATATATGGGTCATTCTGGACCAAGGTGAACATTTTGAAAATCGACGAAATTTAAAAATGCCCCAAACATGTTTTTTCCGTTAGTACTACTAGGATATAGTTGAGAGGAATTTTTTTCAGGTTTTTTTGGGACCCATGGCGGGACCCTACGAATTTTCCAAGTCCCATTTTTGAGCAGTTTTTTTCGCTATCTTGGAAAATTCGTAGCTCGGACCCAAATGCATCTTTTTCATCCTAGCTGGGCGCATTTTTTTTGGTATGACGTACACTTGCAAGGAAATAATTGACCGGTCCAAAAAATTGATATCTGGTAGGTCCCACGGTTGCATCGAAAAAGGACCAAAAATACGATTTTGCACCACCTTTGGAGGCGTATAGCTCAAAATGGAGGCCTCGTAGCAAAATTTTGCAGGGGAAAAAACTTGTAGGCCTTGAAAAAACCTTCGATTTCCTTTTCGGAACGTGTCATTATCTTATCTCACGTACGATCTACAGCCGATTTAAGTTGGACATTTTTGTGAAAACGTGAAACTTCAAGGGCAATCTAAAAAAATCGTTTATTTTTTATCGACCCCAAACCTATGAGAAAATGTTCTTTCAGGTGTCCATTTGAAGGCCCAACAATAATTTGGTTGTTCCTTCAAAATCCCGATTTTATACGAGCTGTTAAAAACAGTCGAAAATACCGAAAATCGTGTCGAATTCGGGCCTTATCATGAAGCTTCGTGGACTGGGTCTTCCCTCACTCTCGATTTCATATATTTGGTATAACAAATGGAATTTTTCCCAAGATTTTCGTTACTTGTTTAATTCCTTGATATGATCCTTCTACCAAATTTCCGTTGCATAATATCCATATTCGAATTTCTCGAATGGAATAAGGTCCGTTGACGAATTTCGGTATTAGTAAGTGCAAAGGTCTACTACCGATTTTCTCTGAATACTCTTTCAATATTTTCGATAATCTACAGGTTTGAGTTCCATATTATCATTCGATCGAATTTCCATTATGTTCCAAATTCCTTGCAATTTTGCATTAGGGAAAACAAGGTCAATGACCATTATCTAGAAAACTTAGAAGTTTACCGGAAACTGTTACGTTAATTTTCCAACATTCATGGGAGGAATGCTTGCCAGTCATTTGACAAATTTCTATTCAATTCCATTTTGTGTGCCAATGTACCAAATTTTTGATGAACAAGCCATGCTCTAATATAAGGTCTACGACCGAATAATCATGTGACAAAATATTCATTTAATCATGATTTCATATTTAATTTGTGCGCTATTTGTATGAAAAGTATGGATTGAGCGAAATATGGTATGATAAGAATTTGGGACGAAAGTCCGGAGTATGATCAGTGTACTATATGCAATGTATGATCAGAGTACTGTATGCAATGAATGATCAGTGTACTGTATGCATAGTATGGTTTAATATAATATAATAATAGTGACGGTCAATTCAAGAGACCAAGTGGTTCAGTGAAACCAAGTGATTTCTCTGTGGCACAATAGTGCAGAACAGTGCAGTCAAGAGACGCTCTCCAGTAATCTGTGATCCGGAATTTGTACAAATAGTTGCGTGATAGAGTGGATTTTATATCCGCATGAATGAATCCCCTGTTTTTTGACGAAATCGTATTCACGCTTGATATCAAATCCCTTTCAATTTACAGAAGAGTTCAAGGAATGTTGACCCAAATCAACTTTTTATTTTTATGACCGAATTGGTGCCTCTCCTAAATTGGTCCAGATTGAGAGAGAGAGAGAGTAGTTCTCGAGCTGGTACGCCAGCCGGCTACCCAGCGTCTGGGGGAGGGGTGTCACGGTTGAATACATACTGTCTCCTCTCTCCTGGACCAATTATTACTCAAATATAATTTATTGTTACAGCTAGGGCAAGTAACAAGGAGAGGACTCTTCAAGGTAAGAGAGAGAGAGAGAGAGGGATGACACACCAATAAGCGAGATAGAGTCGCGCGGGTCGTAGCTTGTAACTAACAGACGCTACTAAGCTATTCTTCCCCGCGCTCCCCTTCCTTCGCGTTCCACCAAGCTACCACTGCGCTGCCGTGCCAGTCGGCAGACTAGCGTCGTCATGAGTAGTGAGAGCACGTGTCGGAGCTAGCTCCAGTTTTCGTGCTCCATTTCTCTCTTCCGCGCGTAACCTCGTCACCGTTTTACTAGTCTCGGAGCGCGCGTGATAACCTGGTGTAGCGGTCTCGTGACAGGCCCTGCAGACCTGTAGCACATTCGACGAGCCCGGATTTCGAGGGTCTCCTGACCGTGACCGGTCAAGCTGATAGTAGACGTCGGCCAAGCGTGGCCCATACTTCTGTCCTCGTGGACATCTCCGTCGTCGCCAAGCCGACCATTCTGTGAATGCCAGATCGATCTTTTTTTTTCTTCTTTTTTTAGGTGGTTGTAGGGTTAATACGCTGTGACGTAGCCACTGAGAGGTTCCGGACGGACGATTACGCCTGGCCGATACTTCTCAAGGCTTCCGGGCTGGATTCCGCATCGATGCGGCCATCCGTACCAGATAAACCCTCTCTCCCTTCCCCTTTGGCGCTGGCCATCGGACAAGGGAGAGATCCACCAACTCACCAATCCGGACCCGGCACCGCGTGAGCATTACTTCAGGACCGGCGGTGTCTCGCGCTCAGGATCGAGCGTCTCTCTTCTCACGACTCGCAGGTGTTGTTTCTCCTCCTTCGATCTTCTTCCATCTCTCCATTCTTCTTTCTTCTTCCTTCGATCTCTCTTCTTTGTTCGACCTTTGATCTTCGATCTTCTCTCTTCTCTTTTCTTCCTTCCCTCTTCAGTCCATCATATTTCTCCTGGAACCATTTTGACCTCTTCTGTTTGAATCGGCAGGCTTACTGTCATTCGCCTGCTTCGAGGCGCTTCACTCCCCTCTCTTTCTCCTCCTTGCGGGTCATCACCAGCTTGATGTATCCGGTGAGTCTATCCCATGTCTCCTGGTTGCGAAGCAAGTAGAGGACTAGATTCTCAGGTGTTAGTTGAGCACTCAGCCATCTATCCAGCTCGGCGCGCTCTCTCCGGGTAACGCTGCACTTGAACAGGGCATGTTCGGCGTCATCCCAGTCGTCCCCGCATGACACACATGCTGGAGTCGTCCTCTTCTGTTTGGATCGGCAGGTTTACTGTAATTCGCCTGCTTCGAGGCGCCTCACTCCCCTCTTTTTCTCCTCCTTGCGGGTCATCACCAGCTTGATGTATCCGGTGAGTCTGTCCCATGTCTCCTGGTTGCGGAGCAAGTAGGGGACGAGATTCTCAGGTGTTAGTTGAGCACCCAGCCATCTATCCAGCTCGGCGCGCTCTCTCCGGGTGTCGCTGCACTTGAACAGGGCATGTTCGGCGTCATCCCAGTCGTGCCCGCATGACTGACATGCTGGAGTCGTCCTCTTCTTGAACCTGGTTAGATAGGAGCCAGAGCAACCATGATCGCTCAGTGCCTGAGTCGTCCAGTAGTCCATCTCTCCGTGGGAACGTTCCGCCCACTTGGCTATGTCACGGATCAACCGGTGCGTCCATCTGCCATTCGCGAATGGCGAGTCCTACTCAGTTTGCCACTGTTCGAGGGTGGTTTCCTTCTCGTTGTTGCGGATGATCTCCTCCATCGTCGGAGTGAGTACTCGTTCGGCTCCGATCACTTTCTGGCGGTCCCAGATCCTCACTCGCTCCGCGACGAGAAAGTGGATGGGCGGAGTACTCGCCAATACGTAAGCCGCATCTCTTGACACGGTGCGGTAGGCACGGATACTCCTCAGGTCCGCTCTTCGGTGGACAGGCCCCATTGTCTTCTCGATGATGGTCTTCTCTACTCTCTTTCCCCACACGGGTGCACCGTACAGCATGATGGAGGTGGTGACGGTGTTGAGAAGTGCGCGCCTCTTTTCCTTGGGTCCTCCGATATTCGGCATGAGCCACTGGAGCGCCGCACCGACCCTGCTCGCCTTCTGGGCGGCTTCCTGGATGTGCTTCTTGAACGACCACTTGTCGTCGAGCCATACATCGAGGTGTTTCAGCTCTGTCTTCCGTGGAATCTCTTGCCCGTTGATATAAAACCGGGGTAAGTCAAACTTCCTACGCCTTGTGACCACGATTGCTTCGCACTTCTTGACAGCGAGCTCCAGAAGCCTGCTAATCATCCACTCGTAGACTCGGGCCAGCGCTTCGTTCGCGCGTCTACCCAAAAGTTCCTCGTTGTCGGCCCATACTATAAGTCCCGCGTCGTCCGCGAAAGCCACTATTATCACTCTCTCTGGCAGTTCAATAGTCAGCAGGCTGCCGTACTGGGTATCCCAGTTGAATGGGCCGGAGACTGATCCCTGCCCGATCCCGGCGGTCAGCTCTCGAACCTTTTGTCCTCGTCGGTGTCGTATACGAGGGTCCTATTCCGTAGGTAGTCGCTCGTGACTGCTAACAGGTAGGGTGGCACTTTACCTGCCTGGGATGCGTACACTCGCTCCCAGCTCGCACAATTGGATGCGTTCTTTATGTCTAACGCGATGATCGCGCAGAAACCCCCTCTCCCTCGGTATGGTCTCCCTACCGCCGTTTGGGTCCGCTCCTGGACTGTCTCGATCGCGTGAACAGTACCGCGACCTTTCCGAAACCCATACTGCATCGGTGACAGCCCGCCGCTCTCTTCGTAGGCTTTTTCTTCCCTGTTGAGCACCATCCTCTCGTACGTTTTCCCGATGTTGTCGAGCATGCTGAGGGGGCGTTGACCTCCTTGACCTTTGGGTATCAGGACCAGCTTCTGGCGTTTCCACTTGTCCGGGAAAGTTCCCGCACTCAAACAGATGTTGAAGAGGTCGAGGAGTAGTACTGGCTTGTATTTAAAGACCAGTTCCAGAGCCTCGTTTGGAAGGCCATCTAGGCCAGGGTCTTGCCGTTCAGCATCCTCTTCGCCGCTATGAGTAGCTCTTGCAAAGTGAAGAGTGGAATGAGGTCATCACTCTCCGGCGGCGATGTGACTCTACGTTCTCCTGCTGTAAAAAGAGGTCTTCCACGATGCCGCACGAGGTAGCTGCATCGGTCGGTACTGGGTTGCCCCTACGGGGTCGGACCTTGGACATAACCACGCGGTATGGCGTACCCCACGGGGCTCCATTAACTATGTCACACAATTCACCCCAGCACTTCTTTTTGCTCCTCCGGATGGCTAGAACGAGAGCCTTCTTCGCTTCTCTGTATGACCTGTCATCTTCCGCCAGTGATGGTCGTTTCAGTTTCCTCGATCACCACGCAGTTCTCCTTTTCTTATTGCTCGTTCTTCGTAGAGCCTTGATCTCATCGATAATCCAGTACTCTGGTTTCCTCCAGAAACGTGGTGTTGTCCTGCGAGGCATCGACGCGTCGCAAGCTCTCGTGATGGCGGATGTTACCATCACCACAGCCTCGTCCGAGGCGGAGTTCATCGGGAGATCTTCGACTGTTTCTATCGATTCACGGAATTTCCCCTCGTCCAGCTTCCGTACCTGCCACCCCGTTGGTCGCAGTCTGCGTGTCGTCTGTCTCTGTCCGTCAGTCCTAAGCCGAAACCGAATATGTCGATGGTCGCTCAGTGTTTCTGGGTCCAGAACTCCCCACGATGTCATACGTCCCATGAGCGACGGGCTCATGAACGTCAGGTCGAGGACCGATGACGAACCCCCCTCCCGGGACCGAGTGTCGTGCCGGTAATAGGTGATAACCCCCGTCTCGTTCGCGAGCACTGATTCTAATGCCTCCATGGCATCAGCGAGTATTACCCCCCGTCTATCGCGCGGCCCCCCGCTCCAAGTCGGTTCCTTGGAGTTGAAATCCCCCGCGATTGTAACTGGGCCCTCCCATTGCCTCACATTCTCTTCTAGGTCGTGGAGCTCGTCTTCAAATTCGTGCGTCTTGAAAGACGGCGAATAGTAGCAGCTGTATACAGCTGTGCCCCCTATGGTCTTTCGAGCATAACCGCGGCCACTAACAGCTGGTCCAGTCTCGTGGATCGCGGGATTCATGATCTGAATTACAGCGGTCCCCCAGTGATCGAATGTGGATCGGGAAAGTTCGCGCTTCCGAGGCGGTTCGGAGGTGATCAGAACATCGAAACCCCCTTCATTGGCGGCAGTGTGTAGGAGGTCACAAGCGTCCCCGCTTCTCCTGAGGTTGGCTTGGATGAAGTTAGCCATTTCTTGCCCCCCCCCTGCATCTATATGTCGCCCTTGCGTTTTGGTAGGCTGTGCAGTCGCTGGAGCCCGACCTGTGGTCAGATCTGGTTCCGATAGCCACGCAGCTGAGGCATTCTGGTTTCTCTTTACAGGTAGCGGCGAGGTGTCCTGTCTCACCGAACTGGAGGCAGAGTTTCGGTTGACGTTCCTCTGCCTTCTCTTTTTTGCAGCCTGAGGCCTTGTGGCCATACTCTAGGCAGTTATAGCAGCGTGGGATGCCGCTCTTCTCACGGATCCTCAATCTGCTCCATCCGACCTTGGGTTCTTTCCAGTCTAGGAGGCGGTGAGCGAGCCTCGCTGGCATGGCTGTTTGGGTGCCCCGGGAACCGTTTCGCAGGCTCTTGACTATTATAGCTTCATCCTCGTCTCCTGGTAGGGCCTTCGCGAGGTCCTTCTGCACTTTAGTTTTATCGACATCGTAGTCGACTCCGAGAACCCCGAGGGTCATGCTATTTGCAAGGCAATGGACAGCCCCTTCTTGCCCGACGACTGGTGTCAGAGCTGCTCTGATTGCTGCGTTGTCGGCGCCCTTCCTCAGTTCAATGAGGATTTGTCCTCCCTGTGTCTTGCGGATGCCCGTGACTTTAGAGCCCACTTCTTCATCAAGGTCATCCGTCTTTATCTTGCGCAGCATATCTGCGTAGCTTAACCCACCTTGGTTTGCCGTGACGAGAACGGCGTCGGATTTCGCTCTTCTTGGCTTTATTTTTGCCTTCTTTCCAGCGGTGTCACTTGATCGACCGCTCTTCTTTGCCCTCTTCGAATTCCTCTTAGAGACCACTTCCTGCCAAGGCTCGTCCTGCTTGGGCCTGTTGGGCGTCGATGTCACGGTCGGTGTTCGCGGACCTATCGATGGAGGTCACGTCCCCTCTCATGCACCCTGTCTCCCCTGTCGCGGTCCTGGTTTTTCCACCCCCCTTCCCCGTGATCCCCTTCCCGACGCAGTTGGTCTTTGTGTGCCAGTGGAATGCGCGTGACTCCTTGATTTCAATGTCTTCTCCGTTTCGAGGAGTGTGGACTCGAACGCTGTCCTCTCAGCCTTGTCTGCCGCAAGGAGGCCTCCGAGAGCGTTGCCGATCCTCTTGAGCTCTTCGATGTCACCCTTGGTTCCTGCTGGGGTGTCCGAGGCAGACTCGGCTATCCCTATGACTATGTTGAGATGCTCGAGGAGGAGATGTGTCTTCTCCTCCGTTTGTTCTCGGCACTCCTCCAGGTCCCTCCATCCTCCGATCAGATCGGGGGTCTTGCTTTCACTTTTATGTTGTTGGTCGGCCTTCTTGGGTGTAGGGAACCGATCGGTTTCCATCTTTTCCGGTGTTTTTTGCCCATTCTTAAGACCGCGGTCACCAGATCGATCTTCTCTCTCTCTCTCTCTCTCTCTCCCTCTCTCTCTCTCTCTCTCTCTCTCTCTCTCTTCTTAAAAGCGGGATTCATCAACTTTAACTCCCTGACAGATAAGATTGAGCATCTGCGCTTGCTCGTCACTAACGATCCCTTCTACCATCTATTTGGGGTGGCTGAGTCGGAGCTTGATGAGTATGTGGATGACAGTCTCGTTCAGATTCCGGGGTTTTCACTGTTAAGACAGGATCGGAACAGAGAGGGAGGTGGAGTTGCCTTGTATGTACGCAATGACTTCAAGGTTGAGGAATTGATTTCGTCGAATACTTTTGGATCAGGGAAACCTGGAGTACCTGAATTACTTTTCTGTAGCGTACAGCAGGGCAATTCTCCTCCGATATTAGTCGTAGTAATTCACAGACCCCCGAAAATCGCCATGCAGAAGGATGATGGGCTGTTTGGCTCATTACGTCGACTGTGTGGCGATTACAGTCACAAAATTATAATGGTAGATCTGAACGTGGATTTACTTGACGCCACTCACCCCGACACCAAAAACACTAACTGCTCTGACAGAAGAACTTGCCTTGCAGATAGTACAGCATGGCCCGACTCACCAACATGACCCCAATGTATCTCATACATGGATTGATCATATTTACGTGGATGACAACGACATTATTACCGACTTTCAAAACAGACTCCTGCCCAGTTTCGGCAGGCACTCGGTCATTGACGTCACCATCAGCGTCTTCACTCCCACTCCGCCGAGAAATTCCTTCACCTATAGGGATTTTCGTAAGATCACTCCGGAAAAATTGAATGACCGCTTGCTTCGCTGCAACTGGACAGCTCTTGAAAATGCTGAAACCAGTTTGAAAGATGCGATTAACTGCTTGAATGAAAATCTGAAGACCGTTTTGGACGAATTAGCACCGGAGAGAACTATAAATCCGAAGAAAAATGATGCTCCTTGGATTGGTCCGGAGTTGAAAGTGCTCATGAATAAGCGAGACGCGACGCGCAGGCGCTGGGAGCGGATGCAACGTAACCAACGCAAGTGTCCTGAGCTTCAAAGTGAGTACTTTCGGCTTAGCGAAGAGGTCGACTTGCGCATTGAAGAAGAGCGTTACTTCTTCCTTCAAACCCGACTCACGGATGCTCTTGATCAGAAGAAGAACATCTGGAAGGAGATGCGCAATCTTGGCCTCTTGCCCAAGAGCAAAGAGGAAGACCTTCACGGTTTCACACCGGATGAGTTGAACGCTCACTTCGCGGGGGTTTCTGTCTCGCCTCACGAAAATATTAATGGAGCAATGGACGATTTTAGTTCGGCACCGGAGGAGGGGTTTGAATTTAAGCCCACAAATTACAATGATGTAGTCCTTGCCATTAAACATTCCTCTTCCCAGGCCCGTGGGGCGGATGGAATACCCCAAAGCGTGATCGCGAAAGCTCTTCCGAGTATTGGTAATCTTCTTGTACATATTTTCAATTCCTCTTCCGCTCATAGCGTTTTTCCTGAGGCTTGGAAGCAAGCGCAGCTGATTGCATTAAAGAAGTGTGCAGCTCCATCAGCAGTCTCGGACTTCCGTCCCATAGCGCTGCTGTGCTTCCTCTCCAAGGTTCTGGAAAAAATCGCATATGACCAAATCACGGAGTATTTAAAAACTGAGAAATTACTTGATCCGTTCCAGACTGGTTCCAAGCAACATCACAGTACCCAGACGGCACTACTGAAGTTGACAGACGACATCAGAGTAGGAATTGACAGAAAGAAGATCACTCTGCTCCTACTGTTTGACTTTTGTAAAGCGTTCGACACAATTCCACCATCCAAGCTACTGAGGAAGCTACGACATCTCGGTTTCTCGAGATCGGCACTCCTGTGGATGAAATCGTATTTACAGGGTCGCACCCAACAAATCACTCCGAAAGCAGGTAAATCTGATTGGCTAGAAACCAATCTGGGTGTTCCACAGGGGTCCGTTCTCGGGCCTCTCCTCTTTAGTTTGTATGTGAATGACTTGCCCGGGCTACTGAACGGAAAGTCGGTTAACCACTTATTTTACGCGGATGATCTCCAGATTTATCTACAAATCGATAAAAAGAACATCGACCAGGGAATTGCTCGACTAGGGGATATAGGCCGACTCGTTGCTGACTGGGCTAGGAATTCCGACCTGCGCCTCAACGCTGGGAAGACCAAAGCAATCTTTTTCAGTTCCGAGAGGAACGTTAAAGACTTGCGACGCATGAACTTGCCAGGGATTGAGATACAGGACGGAGTATTCGTCCCATTCAGTGACTCTGTCGTGAGTCTAGGTGTTACACTTGACAGCGAACTGACGTGGAAACCGCACATTGATAAATTAATTAAGAAAGTCAACAGAGCCCTCTACGGTTTGCGGTTCTTTAGGGCGTGTATCACCAGACCACTCCGAGTTCGCCTGGTCGAGTCTTTGGTTCAACCGCATTTAGATTACTGCACGGTCGTGTACCTCAACGCCACGGACGAACAGCGGCAACGGATACAACGACTGAGCAATTCATGTGTGAGATACATTTTTGATCTTAGGAGAGACGAGTACATCACCCCGTTTAGGGAGCGTCTGGGTTGGTTACGTACTGATTCGCGGAGAATGTACTTTGCAGCACTCTTAATGCATACGATCATGCATCTTGGAGAACCTGGCTACCTAGCTGCGATGTTTACCAGGTACCAATCCGAACGCCCCGCACGTGGTGATCTAGAAGAGCGAGTACTCAAAGTCCCCAACATGAGACTTGAGTATGGAAGAAGATCATTCCAAGTTCAATGTGCTCATCTGTGGACCTTTTTCCCTCCGGGCTTTCGGCAGCTGAGGGAAACATCGTTACTCAAAGAGGCCTTGAAAGATTTTTTATTGACACAGTCTCCTCAGAGGATTGATGTGGAGAAGAAGCACTATTTTAATCTATGATGGGTTGGGCTCTACTTCTTATTGATATTTTTTTTTTTTTCTATATGTGACCTTCTGTCACCCGACTGATGAAACACAGCTGTGATATGACTGTGAGCCCATATCCCTCTTTTACTATAAAATTTTTGTACTTAGAATAATGAGTAATTTTTCTCTGACTAGTCACAAATTGTGATACTAAGTGTCCTTGACCGAAACAGTATTTCACCGAAACTATTATTATTATGAGTGTATATATAAATTATTTTCTTTACACGATATTATATTTTTAACGGGCATATGTAATCATATGTAATTTGATTTTTTGTCTGCGGACAAACAGAAGGACATCTTTTTTTTTTTTTTTTTTTTTTTTTTTAAGTAGAATATAAGGAAAAATCTGATGACAGGCCATCCCTGATGGATCTCCCACCGGCAGACCATAAGCGCTTTCATTTTGCTCACCCGGTAAACCGAATGAGCATGAATCCAACGCCCGTGTGCCCTGGGGGCTAAAACCTTCTGCTCTCAGCCCTACGATGTTGGCAAGCCATCATTGCAGAACTGGGGGCAGCTAACCACTATCTAACCAACCCAACCCGGAACCGCGTTAGCATCACTTCAGGGTGGGAGGCGTATCGCGCGCCATGAGGCGTCCCTCTTCGGTGTGTCCGCTCTTCTGTCTTCTCTCTTGGTCGTCAATGATCACTCTTCAAGTCGTCGTTGTTCGCTATGCAGCGCCCCTTGCTTGACGCTGCAATGCCCGTTCTCGCTCTTCTCTTCGGGTGATCGCCGTCTTGATATAGGCGGCGATCTTATCCCATGTCTCTTTGTTGCGGAGCATGAACGGCAATAGATTCTCAGGGGTGATCTGATTTCCAAGCCAGTTCACGAGCTCCGCTCTCTCCGTAGCTGTGTTCTCGCAATAGAAGAGTGCATGCTCCACATCGTCCCAGTCTGCCGCACACATCTGACAGACCGGGGTCTCCCTCTTCTGGAACCGCTCCAGGTACTCTCCGAAGCAGCCATGCCCACTAAACGCTTGCGTCAGCCAGTAATCCAGCTCTCCGTGAGCTCGATCGATCCACCTGGCTATGTTGGGGATTAGCCTTCGCGTCCACTTCCCTTTCGTTGAGCTCTCCCACTCTTTCTGCCACTCTTCGACGGTCTCCCCCCTCTCGACGTCTCGTATGAGGGCCTTGCGAGTGGGGTTGAGCACAACTCTATCGCTCTTGAGGGTTTCTTGGCGTTTCTATACCCGCACTCTCTCGGCTACAAGCAGTCGGATGGGTGGTGTACCCGCAAGCACACAGGCTGCGTAGTCAGACACCGTGCAATAAGCACTGATCGTCCGTAGCGCGAAACGCCATTGGACTGGACCTAGCTTTGCATCGATTACGGACCCTCTAGCTACCTGCCTCCAAATTGGTGCACCGTACAGCATGATGGAATAGCTCACGGTACTGAGTACCAGAAGGTACTAGTACCAGAAGGAGTACCAGAGTAACAGAAGGACATCTATCTATCTATCTATCTATCTCTCTCTCTTTTTTTTTCTTTAAGTGGTTGTAGGGGGGAAACGCTGAGACGTAGCAAAAGAGAGGTTCCGGACGGACGATCACGCCTGGCTGATACCTCTCAAAGCTTCCGGGCTGGAATCCGCATCGATGTGGCCATCCGTACCAGACAAACCCTCTCTCCTTCCTCCGTTGACGCTGGCCATCGGACAAGGGAGAGATCCACCAACTTACCGATCCGGCCCTGGCACCGCGTGAGCATTACTTCAGGACCGGCGGCGTTTCCAGGATCGAGCGTCTCTCTTCTCACGACGCGCAGGTGTTGTTTCTCCTTCTTCGATCTTCTTCCATCTCTTTGTTTTTCTTCCTTCTTTCTTCTTCCCTCGATCTTTGATCTTCTCTCTTCTTTCTCCCCTCTTCAATGCTCTCTCTCTCTCTCTCTTTTTTTTTTTTTTTTTTTTTTTTTTTTTTTTTTTTTAGGTGGTTGTAGGGTGAATACGCTGCGACGTAGCCACAGAGAGGTTCCGGACGGACAATTACGCCTGGCCGATACTTCTCAAGGCTTCCGGGCTGGATTCCGCATCGATGCGGCCATCCGTACCAGATAAACCCTCTCTCCCTTCCCCTTTGGCGCTGGCCATCGGACAAGGGAGAGATCCACCAACTTACCAATCCGGACCCGGCACCGCGTGAGCATTACTTCAGGACCGGTGGCGTCTCGCGCTCAGGATCGAGCGTCTCTCTTCTCACGACTCGCAGGTGTTGTTTCTCCTCCTTCGATCTTCTTCCATCTCTTCATTCTTCTTTCTTCTTTCTTCGATCTCCTCTCTTCTTCCTTCCCTCTTCAGTCCATCATATTCCTCCTGAAACCGTTTGGACCTCTTCTGTTTCAATCGGCAGAGTCACTGTAATTCGCCTGCTTCGAGGTGCCTTACTTCCCTCTCTTTCTCCTCTTTGCGGGTCATCACCAGCTTAATGTATCCGGTGAGTCTATCCCATGTCTCCTGGTTGCGGAGCAAGTACGGGACGAGATTCTCAGGTGTTAGTTGAGCACCCAGCCATTCATCCAGCTCGGCGCGCTCTCTCCGGGTGTCGCTGCACTTGAACAGGGCATGTTCGGCGTCATCCCATTCGTCCCCGCATGACTGACATGCTGGGGTCGTCCTCTTCTTGAACCTGGTTAGATAGGAACCGAAGCAACCATGATCGCTCAGTGCCTGCGTCGTCCAGTAGTCCATCTCTCCGTGGGTGTGTTCCGCCCACTTGGCTACGTCACGGATCAGCCGGTGCGTCCATCTGCCGTTTGCAAATGGCGAATACCACTCAGTTTGCCAATGCTCAAGGGTGGTTTCCTTCTCGTTGTCGCGGATGATCTCCTTCATCGTCGGAGTGAGTACTCGTTCGGCTCCGATCACTTTTTGGCGGTCCCAGATCCTCACTCGCTCCGCGACGAGCAAGTGGATGGGCGGAGTACTCGCCAATACGTAAGCCGCATCTCCTGACACAGTGCGGTAGGCACGGATACTCCTCAGGGCCGCTCTTCGGTGGACAGGCCCCATTGTCTTCTCGATGATGGTCTTCTCTACTCTCTTCCCCCACACGGGTGCACCGTACAGCATGATGGAGGTAGTGACGGTGTTGAGAAGTGCGCGCCTCTTTTCTTTGGGTCCTCCGATATTCGGCATAAGCCGCTGGAGCGCCGCACCGACCCTGCTCGCCTTCTGGGCGGCTTCCTGGATGTGCTTCTTGAACGACCACTTGTCATCGAGCCATACACCGAGGTATTTCAGCTCTGTCTTCCGTGGAATCTCTTGCCCGTTGATATGAAACCGGGGTAGGTCAAACTTCCTACGCCTTGTGACCACGATTGCTTCGCACTTCTTGACAGCGAGCTCCAGAAGCCTGCTAATCATCCACTCGTAGACTCGGGCCAGCGCTTCGTTCGCGCGTCTACCCAAGAGTTCCTCGTTGTCAGCCCATACTATGAGTCCCGCGTCGTCCGCGAAAGCCACTATTATCACTCCTTCTGGCAGTTCGATAGACAGTAAGCTGTCATACTGGGTGTATCAGGACCAGCTTCTGGCGTTTCCACTTGTCCGGGAAAGTTCCCGCGCTCAGACAGATGTTGAAGAGGTCGAGGAGTAGATCTGGCTTGTATTTGAAGACCAGTTTCAGAGCCTCGTTTGGGATGCCATCCAGGCCAGGGGCCTTGCCGTTCGGCATTCTCTTCGCCGCTATGAGTAGCTCTTGCATAGTGAAGAGCGGGATGGGGTCTTCGCTCTCCGTAGGGAATGTAACTCTGGGTTCTCCTGCTGGAAAGAGGTCTTCCACGATGGTGCGCAATGTTGCTGCATCGGTCGGTGCTGGGTTGCCCTTCCAGGGTCGGACCTTTGACATGACCACGCGATATGGCGTGCCCCAGGGGTCTTCGTTAACCATGTCGCACAGTTCACCCCAGGACTTCTCTTTGCTCCTCCGGATGGCTAGAACGAGAGCCTTCTTTGCTTCTTTGTACGCTCTGTTCTCTCTCTCTCTCTCTCTCTCTCTCTCTCTCTCTCTCTCTCTCTCTCTCTCTCTCTCTCTCTCTCTCTCTCTCTCTCTCTCTCTCTCTCTCTATGGCCTACAGTGAGTATGATTTCTTCCTCGTGCCCTCCTTGTTACGTGCTCGAGTTCAAATGCGTCTCAGGGTCATTCGACCATTTATTCATCTTTGTAAATATTCATCCTCTCTTCATTACTCTATTAGAGCCTTGGTACTTAAATTAACCTCGTCTTTCGGTCATTTGACCTTTCCCTTATGCATGAGTACAGAATAAGAACCCACAAAATATTGAACCAGGCTATGGCTGGATATGACGGAATAAATTCCCTCATACGTTGTGATAGGTTTAGACTCTCGAAGTATTTGAAAATATCATTAGCGATGTGGAATTTGCTGCTGAATCCGAACTTGGAGTGGAAATCGATAATTTGTTGCGATCTAGATGCCGAGAAATGAAAATTTCCGACAAAAGAACCTGTTTTTAGTCATTTTTCCTCATTTTCTCTGTTCCCAGCAGCTCAAAGAGCCACAAAAAAGTTCCAAAATACTCATATCTACGTAAAATTTGTGGAAAACCGATCGCGGATCCCAGTCTTGCGGTAGGAAGTTTTCCGAATCCCAAAATCTGAAACTTTCCCATTTCGTACTTGGCTCTTTTCATCAATTTTCGTTCTTAATCATATAGGAGCAGAGTTGGTGAAAATTCAATCCAGGTTCAAGTATATTCGTTGTTCTACAGTATGACTCTGGGATTCTTTCTCACAAAAACACCAATCTCCAATCGTTACTCAAAACGTCACGTCTAAAGTTCAATTCTCCAAAAAACTGCCCATCGATGACTCTCGTGATTTTGTCTCTTGTAGAGGTTCATTCCGTTCATCTCTCCGGAGTTAAGTAGCTTTCGCCTGAATTCAAAGTAGGGAAACTGCAATGAGAATTCATTCTTTCGCAAAATCGGTTGTCTTCGGTACTCCGAGTATTTGGTTCGCGTAAAGTCAGATATTTTGGAACGTCAGGTAGTGGATTGGAAGGTCAATACATTGGTGCATCTGAGAAGTGAGATGCTCATTGTGAACATGACATCGCAATTGATGATTGATCAACAAGGATGATACAATCTCTCACCAAGCCGTTGCGAATTTTTCCAACCACTTATACATCAGGATATGGAATGGCTTACAATTAGGTTTCAACTTTTTTTAATAAAGTTTGTTCACACTCATCAGGAAATTTTTTTCTATATTCTCTAACAACTTGTGCAAGGTGTTTTTCTTTCATCCTCTCTCGTTGTCAATACATCCATACATCTTTGAGCTGGGCCCATAGCTCTTTCAGAGGTATCATTAACTGCTTTCGAGTTTCTAACAATATGTTAATTTTTTTCAAGTATCCCTCATTGGGAAAACACGAATCCCAGTTTATCTCCAAAGAAGTTTCATCCAAATGTAAGCGGTCGAAGAATTTTATTGAATCATAGTTGATGAAGTATTCGATGCCTCTCGAAGCCAATTTCTCAGAATCTGGCTGACCCCTCAGGTAGAACCGTTCTGGAGAAACAGTCGTGTTTACATCAGAATTGAAGCTTAGAACTCCTACCATCATTTTTTTGGTCTGCACTGTGAGAGTTTGGTCAAAAAAACCAAGGCACATGCCTCGGATCTTGAGTACCACAAATGATTTTGAATCTTTTCTAGAGCTGCTTGAGCCATGTCTCGATCAACACTTTGATGAAGGAGGAAATTTTTTATGAAATTCAAGTCATTTTTGGGGGCCTTGGGAGCCAGAGGAGCAGAAAACCAAACCCTGATGAAAATGAATAAAATGAATTGGCATACTCCAAATAGCTCTTGCTCTTCATCGGCTAAAAGAGGAAATATTCCTCGGAGAAGGTACCTTTTCACGCAATGGATAGCTCGGGCCATCCATCTAGCTCGGTGGAGTGCCCCGGGTTTGTGCACATCTCATGAGATTTCGCTCTGTCAGTGGAAGTGACACCAGGAAAGATCAAACATAGTTCCGAGAGTTCTTTATAATCATCACGAGGTAGAATGCCATTGAGATATTGTGCTATAAATTTAATAATTTTCTCCCTCTCTAAGAGCAGTTCCACATATCTCAAGGACCCGCGCTCAGCTTGGTTTACTGAAATGAATGGTTAATGCAGCTAGCAGCGTAATTGCTCGATAACTCATGGTACACGGTATTTCTCACAATCATTCGGATCCTCGAGGGATCGGGTGCCACCAAAATATGAATCGACACCCAAACAAGCGATTCTGCAAGTTTTGTTGTTTTCTAATTTGACATTTAGCCAAGAGTTATAAAACTTATCAGGAACCATTCTTGTCATCTTGAGCAACGAAAATGTTTACTTCTCGTGTCAGAGATAACAGCCCCTCTAATCTCTGACCGTGTTCGTCAATGCGTAAGGGTAGCAACAGACGCCGCAAGTGTGGTTCTTTATTCCTCAAACTGACAAAGTTGATTTCTAATGAGTTAAAAGGGTTGAGCTACTAAGATCTGATCGCGAGCAATCATAGGGAATTATTCTCATTCCATACATCAGGTCCCACGCGAAAATATCGCCCACAATAGGTGGGAAGACTCCATCACTTATTCATCAGAGGTTGGGACGCAAGCAGTTAGTTGAGACACTTCGATTAGGCTGCGAAGTTGGGACTCAATCTGGGTGGTTTTTTTCAGATTCTTCACCCGAATTTCTTCATCCTCAACTTCCACGGGATCATTAATGGGCAGTTTCTAGACGACTCAACTTTGATTGTGACGTCCCGAGTACAATTTTGAGATAACTTGGTGTTTTCAGGAGGAGAAATTCCAAAGTAAAATTGTAGAATTCTGATCAGCTCTGCTCCTGTGATTCTTCAAGCACAATGGACCAATAAGATCAGAAGATAGATCAAGAATTGCTGAAAAAAGTCAAGCATGGGATCGAGAAATTTCCAAAAATCAGAATTTGGACAATTTTCTACAGCAAAATCGAGGTCGCCAATCGTGTCTCGTAGAATTATACATAAGAACGAGTATTTGGGAGATTTTTTGTGACTAACTGAGCTGCTGGGAAATGAGAAAATGAGGGAAAAATGACTGGAACAAGGGTTTCGTCTTCAAAAATGTTCATTACCTGGCATCGAGATCGCAACAAATCATCGATATCACTCCAAATTCGGATTCAACAGCAAATTTTACATCGAAACTGATATTCTCGAATACTTCGAGACTCTAAACCTATCTCAACAAAGCTTTGTCACAGAGACATGATGAACGAATTCGAAGAAAGAATCAGAAAAATCTGAAATCCAGCACTTGAAGAATGTTCTAACGCAGAACCAAGGTCAACAGTTGGTTTCCCATGGAATTTCCCATAGATATGAGTATTTTTGAGACTTTTGTGGCTCATTGAGCTCCTGGGAAGAGAGAAAATGAGGGAGAAATGACTAAAAACGAGGTTTTGTTGTCGGAAATTTTCATTTTTCGGCATCTAGATCGCAACAAATCATCGCTCTCATTTCAAATTCGGATTTAGCAGCAAATTTTACATCAAAAATGATGTCTTGGAGTACTTCGAAAACTCTAAGGTGCTTCAGCGTGGGCTCTGAACATGCCGAGACGAGGAAGATCAGTAGATGATTTTAATACCCTTCCCTGGAAAATGTTGGCTTGCGTCGGCACGGTTTCAATTTTTTTTCCGGGGATTGTAGGAGTGGGTTTCTCATTATTCATCCTTCGAGAACTATCTGGGGGGGGGGGGGGGAGGCGCCCGTAAAGGTTAAAAAATGTTGAGAAATAAGGGA
The DNA here is from genome assembly GCA_029851415.1 of Eretmocerus hayati. NCBI lineage: Eukaryota > Metazoa > Arthropoda > Insecta > Hymenoptera > Aphelinidae > Eretmocerus > Eretmocerus hayati. Next base: position 51,801,605 of record CM056744.1, read on the forward strand.
CACCCTAATGTACGCACTCAAGGTTGTGTGAGTGTTTACATTGCACGTGAGCTGAAAGTGCAGAGGGTGCCTATGTTACTGACTCAGAAGTGCCCGAGAGGATTTGAATATTTCAGAAACATATTGGTTCTGAATTACTTTAATAAAATTCAGAATTTTGGGATTCTGGCACTCACGATGCATACCGGCGAGACGTTTTCGTCGAATTTCGGAGCACAGAGGGAGAGAAATGGCGGATCGGGTAGAAAGGATGATTACCTGAGAAAGTTGGACTCACTCGCCGTTATTTCTTACAAGGCTTTCGGTTTCTGACGAAGATATGATGGGTTGATTCATCTCAATCCAATTGTTTTTGCTTCAATTTTCAGTGAGATTCCAACTGACTTCTCGGTACTCCAACCTAAGGATTGCGACAAAGTTGCGCAGAGTTGTCAACGCTACAGCGTCTCACTCGAGGATGATCATTCGTCTTCCTCCTCGTTCTCATCGATTCAATCACCTGACGTTGTCCGCGAAACCATCAATCATCACCAACCATCGTGATCACTCACTACACGGCAACTCCACTCCGACCAAAATACACGTACGTTTTATATCCCAAAACTATACCCGACTTTCTCATTCTGCGTGGAAATCTGCATATTCCATGTTTCTGTCTCTCTCACTCTGCTGCGAGCTTGTCCCGCTCGCGTATTGTGTGCACAAACTATGCCTTTCTCTCACTTGACCGCTTTCGCCAATCCTCCTTGTTTCTCTCTTTTTTCCCGCGTGGACCCGTCACATGATCGCACCATCACTTGCGCCCGATTCTGCATGTCCAGTAGGTGCCGCCCTCATGTCTCAGAGTCCTGCTATACAGGCTTCGATTACATGCAACTTTGTGTCTAGCAATGCTGCACATACCCGATATCGTCGGCTTCGCTCAGCTCCTTGGATCTCCACCTCGGCGAAAGATTACAATATATCACCACACATTCTGGAGTGGGTGATCTAAGGCAGCGGCGAGCCATGATGACACTAAAAGCTGTGCGACTCCGGCGCAGGTCACGAACGCTTCCAACTGTGCGAGCTTGGAGCGAGTCTGTGAATCCCAGGCAGGCAAAAAGCCTCCCTACCCACTGGCCGTAACAAGTGACTACCTGCAAAGCTAAACTCTCTTGGATGATACAGACGAGGGACCAGAATTTCAGAAGCTGTCCGCCGGGATCGGGCAAGGTTCAGTCTCCGGTTCATTCAACTGAAACACCCAGTACAACAACCCGCTCATCGAATTGCCAGGAGGGGTGGTGATTGTGGCTTCCGCGGACAACGTGCGACTCATAGTATTGGTAGACAACGTGAAACTTAGGGCTAGACGCGTGAACGAGGCGCTAGCCTGAATGAAGGCGTAGATGATCAGCAGGCTCCTAGAGCTTGTGGTCAAGGATCACGAAGCGAGAGTGGTCACGAGACGCAGACAGTTTGACTTGCGGTGGCTTCATATCGACGTGCAAGAGATCCCACGTAAGATAGAGCTGAAACACTTGGGTGTATGGCTGATGACAAGTGGTCGTTCAAGGATTCGGATCCTCAAAACCAATTCGTTTGGGAGACCAAGAGAATCTCCTTCAAAATGGCCATTTGCCGAAGTTAATTTCATGCATTTAAACCGTAGCTACTACATATGAAAGATGAGCCCTCAGCTCGAGTGTGACAACTTGGTGAACGCAGTTGGATCGGACCAGGCACGGATTTCCCTCACTGCTATCTCCAGTACTTCCGACTCACGTCTGAGGAATTATGAACGTCCAATGGTCTTCTGAACGGTACAACTCTGGTTCAAAAGTATGGAATTGATGCTGATTTCTGATTTTGATACCAGGTTGATTCTCAACATCAATCGGTACTTGTATGGTACATACCAGGTACTCCTGCAGAAGGTACTCAGAGCTCCTGTGCGCCGGCTGGATTTCCTATAAGGGAGACGAGAAATCCATCTCCGACACTTCTTTTTTATTGAGGCGAAGTGTATTGAGGGTTAATTTCACATCTCCACTGGACCTCCAATTCAAGGGGAATTCCAAATCACCCAAACCACTGTAAAGGCACTTGAAGGAATTTCCAGAGGTGCCCGTGGCACCGGGGACTGAACCCACGACCTTTCGATTGAATGGCAAGAGCTCGAACCTTGCTGCCACCATGGCTCCACCACGGCTTCTGGTATGAGGTCATTTTGAAGGAAATTTGCTTGGCTTCCTCGTGCAATAAGTTTCTAGGATCCAAATAACTGCGCATGCGCAGAGGAAGATGATTTCCAAAAGCCTGGAGAACGGATTTGTGATAACTGGCAAAAATAGGCTCTAGAACGCGAAAAGGCAAAAGGAGACCACTTTTGCCTGGATGAACACAACAATTCACAGGAGAGATCGAATTTCCAAGGTTCTACAAAATTGGATTTTCGAGAGGTTGGATTTCCTATGTTTCTCACTCTCCTGCCTGAAGGAATCATCCAAGACCTCAAAATCAACTCGACAAGACTAATTCTGATAGGTTTCGAGACTTTTCGAATGCCGGAAACCGCATTTCTTTACAGGTGTCCCTCGGTAACCGCGGGTGAGGCTGCCGTCGAGCGAGGAACCCGAGAAATTTGGATGTTCTCGTCTCGACGAGGAAAAATTGACTGCATTCTCGTCCTCGTTTTTTGGGACTCGAAACGAAAATTTCTGATCTCGTCTCGCCGAGAAATTTCTCGGCCATCGACGAGACTTCTCGACAAAATCTTGGACTGAGCTATAGCGTTCGGTTCCACGTATAACTAGTAGTCGATAAAAGCAATCGATCTAATCAAAAAGCATATTGAGTTGCATTCAACATGGTTTTTGATAGAATAGAAAAGACGATCTGGCGATTTGATAGAAAAGTTTATGAGAACGGTGTTGAGATGCAGCCTCTCCTCGCTTTCGAAGATGGGTGAGGGGAGTACCGAAACACTCTCGAAGAAGCAACTAGGTTCATTTCATTACGCTCATTTTGGATCCAAGCCACATGGTGGAGTCATTTGATGTCAGCCATTAAGATTCTGAGTTGAAGGGAAAATCTATCAAGAAGTTTAGAAAAATTCACAAAAACGAGTAATACGTCGGTTGATTCAATCAAAATCAAAGTCATGAGTCCCAAGATGTTGATATATGGATTCCGAAAATCAAAGTATCAATGTTTTCACAGTTATGTTTCAGCAGAGGAAACGTTCAGCTTAGGAAAGTGGAACAAATAATGCTTATCTGAGCGCACAAAGCCCCCGCGGATACTGATGTGTTGGCTTGGTAGAAAACCTCTGCAGCTGTTTATCCAAATCTGGCACAAATGGCTCGAGATATTTTATGCATCACGCCGACATCGATTCCTTCAGAGAGAGTTTTTTCCCAAGGGTCTCTGATTGTAACTAAACAGAGATGTTCCTTGAATGGCATCATTTTGAGAGCTCTTCTATGTTTCAACAGGTCGATGGTTTCAGATTTGAAGAGCTTTAATTGTAAATGTGATCCGTGAATTATTCTTCAAATCCGACTCTACATTTTTTTACCCATATCATCACAGGTGTGGTGTTACCAAATCATATTATTAAAGTTCCCAAGTAGTATGTATTTCGGTTCATAATGCAGATAATTTCTCATACGCATCCCTCTATCTCAATCCAGTTGTCAAAATCATGAAATTCTCGCGAGAAATCTCGAGAATCGCAGGAGGCTCCTCGTCTCGTCGAGAAATAATTCTACGAGAATTCTCGTGACCTCCGTTCTCGTTCTCGCTCGATCTCGCTCGACGAGAACGAGGAATTCTCGAGCTCGGTGGCAGCCCTAACCGCGGGGGATACGTTCCGGTGAGGTACCGCGGTTACCAAAGCATAGGGCTTATGATAAAAGGGGGATCGGTTCCAGCATCCACGGATTCCTGTCTAAGATGGAGTATTGACAGTAAAGAATTCAAATTTCGATTAATTGCAATTCATAAAAGCCCATCTCTTTGATCTCAATACCATAGTAGAACTATCATACAACACGACAAAGGACTTTCTCTCTATGAAGATCAGTTATCTGTGAATGTTTCCCACTATCACGGATATTCCTTCTCGTTGATTGATCTGATCAACTCCGTATTTGAGTGCTTTTTCTGCTCCCTCGCGCCTGAATCAAGTTGATACCAAATTTTGAGCTCTCCTTTGAAAGCCGTTAATTTTCTTGGTCTCCTAATAGGGGTTTCTTTGGGTGGCGATCTTTCTTCCCTCTTTTTCGAAATTTTTCACTCTCACTCTCAGATTTTGTCAATTACGATCTATGCATGTAAACAAGAGTTTTGGTGTTTCCGGGTTATGGAATCTGAACGGAAGATCACGAGCAGTAGAGAATATTGATTCTGCCATTGACAACGTTCCCAAATTTCCAATTTTATTCTACTGCGAATGAGTATTTGGTAATATGTTGACCAAAGAGAGATGAGAAAGTGGCACGAACCGATTGATCTTATAGACATTTTCGAAGAACATTGGGTTCGCGATGGAGAAACCACGGTTACCCTGACCCAAACCGCGGTCACCAAAAGGGAAGTACATTCTCCAAAACCGCGGTTGAGCGAAACCGTGGTCACCAAGGGACTCCTGTATCTCTAGGCGGATTCGAGGAATATTAATTCTATTGAAAAAATTACCACTCACTTTTGTTGGAGACCATTCAGAGAAAACAAGGGAATGAACAATAGAGATACCTGGAAAATTTCTCCAGGGGCCTGGAGATGGTGAGATGTTCTATCTGTATCTTGTACCATAGAATCGAGGATGAAAAAAGTAAAGAGGAACATTTGAGACATGACCCTTCTTCGTTCGCCTGATTCGCGCGGGACTACTCATACACAATGTCGTAGACGTTGGATCCTGCTCGGGTAGACCACTCTGCTCTTCCTTAGTGCTCACACGGACTCACTTGTAGCTCCTCATTCTCCCTCATATATTCAGTCCCACTAAATACATCATCGACGTCATGTGTTCCCCGGGAACTCACCTCCCTACATTACAACCCAATCACTTGAGAATGGAATCTCCAAGACATTTCATGATATAATATCTAAATCCCGAGGATGGACTCTCGATAGAAAGGGATGATTTCCAGGTATCTATGAGTATCATTCGAGGTGATGTCACTGACTTTCCCCTTGACTAAAGTGAGAATGACTGAATATTGATTCTTGATTCCAACCATATGAGCTGAGCGAATTTTTCTCGATTCGATATCACGGGTCCATATAGGCCCCCCTTAGGATGGAGGATTACCTGTAAATGGTATAAAGAGACCAAGAATTTAATCAAGTATCATAGAGTAGGATGAAATATTCACCTTCAACCCTGAGATCCGATTGACCCCATTCCAATATTTCGTTATGTTTCCAGGGCTAGGGCAGTTTGACTGAGAGGAACAGCTCTTTTCTCACTCACGAGAAATCGAGAATTCGATCAAAACACTCATCTTATCCTACTCTGTAAAAAATGGCCATGGGTTTCAACCAAATAATCAACTACAGTAGTTGAGAAACCAGCTCAACTACGGTAGTTGGGAGGAATTTCAATCGATTGTAGTTGAATTTCAACTCCGTAGTTGAATCTGAATTCAACTACGGAATTGAAAATTTTTTCAACAACCGCAATGAAGTTCAACTACCTGAGTTGAGTTCTTCCTCACGAGCTAATTCTTGGGACAATTTCTGACGAGTTCGGGTAACTCTAATTGGCATTCGTCATCCTGATTTTTTTGAGGGTGGCATGAAGCTCAAACTCAACTCAAAACAAATTCATGAATAAGGTGGAAGAATCTGAGTGAATCCTCAAAAGAGAAGGCAACGTCTGTAATTTTTGAGATACAATGAGGGAAAGATGAAAATCGGATCGTCTCCGTGAATATAACAATACTATTATGGAAATATTCAAATCCAAAACTCTCGGAGAAATAGCAGCGTGAGATTCTTCAAAAGGACTGTAAATATAGCACTGTAAACTGCTGTTGTGACTAGTCCATGGGAATGTGTGATTATTGCCTCGTTCATGGTCTTGGAGACCTTCCAGTTAACGAGTTTATTCAAGAGAGAGGAAAAATGCTCGTAGATCTTCGCAAGGAATATCTTGACATTGGGCTGAGTTAACATCAGAAATCTATGTTGGAATAATAAGAAACTTCAAAGGGGTTTTTTCAGTTTCGTTCAACTATTATTTGCATGTTCAGTTATGTTCAATACCCATTAGTTTCATTTGTCAAGTTCCTATGACCGCCTTATCTAATACTATATTGAGCTTCTTTCGATACTAAGATTAATCGCAAATAATTGTTTATTTTTTGGAAATCAATTGACCCTGAGGAATCCCTTTGATCTCTACTCGATATTTCGTAAATTGTTGTTACTTTTTGTTATAAAGTTCAGTTACATGATTTCAACTCGATACCGAGAGTATTTCGAAATATTCATTCCTTTTGTGTTGGGGTTCGATTGACTCCGACGACCGTCTCAGGACTCATTAGGACTCCCAGTTTGAGTTTTGTGACATTTTTCCATGTTGAACGAAAGATGTGTTCATATCCACTCTAGATTCACTGCTGTTGATTTTCAAACGAACATACTTTTAATCCGTCAAACCAATAGTATTCGAATTAGTTCATCCAATTTTGGATCGCTTTTTCCCCGTAGGAACGGCTTCTGATCCCGAATTTTAGTTCTGTGGCTGAATACATATTAACTGAGATGATTCCGTAAATTACTTCTACATAATTCTGGCAGACGATCTCGTATGAAGTTTCTTGAACACTCTCAGTATTTGATTAGTATCCGGATCTAGAGTCAATGAAGAGAGAATTCTCCCGAATTTTTCGTGGATAATTCCGTATGATTCTGCCAAAGTCTTGACATCACTCACTCTTTTCTTGATGAGCATGTAGAATGGAAGCGCTGTATGATTAATGATATTACATCACCAGTCTCACTTGTATGAACCTTATCCATTGTGTATCTCACGGTATAAGTACTTTACAAACAGTAGTCAAATCCAAGCGAGGAGAATAACAAATTCGACACATTAATGTTACCTCCATGACCAACATATTGGACGCGACTATTTCCGGATTCCACAGACATTGTTCCAACTCGTGTAGTTGAATCCCAAGTACATGGTTGAATTTTCAACTACGTTGATGGAATAATTCTCAACCACTGAGTTGAAACAAATTTCAATTGCGTAGTTGAAAAACCGGTTCAACTACGTGGTTGAAACATTTTTCACTTCCGTAGTTGAAAAAAACGTTGCACATTTTTTACAAGGTACAATATCCCCCTGAGGCCTCAGCTAGTTATTCATCATCCACTGAAGTATGGAGTATACTCTATACTTCAGTTCAGGATATACTCTCCGACGCTATACTCCAGTATAGAATCTATACTAGAAAAAGAGATCGAAGAATAATAAAATGATTGAAAAAATACTTCTAAAAATTCGCTTTTATATGAACTGTTGGATATAGTCGCAACTCAAAATGTGAAAATAGTCTCGTACTCGTCATTTGTTTCTGTCTTAGACTCTGGCTGAGACAATTTCACGTGCTCAAAATTTTTTATGACTTGGTTTAAAAATGATAAAAGCGTGGGTTGGATGTTGAAAACTACTTTTGATAGATCATATCTACAACCCACGCTTTTATCATTTTCAAACCAAGTTATAGAAATTTTGGAGCACGTGAAATTGTCTTAGCCGAAGTCTAAGACAGAGACAAATTACGGGTCTGAGACTATTCCCACATTTTGAGTTGCGACTATATTCAACAGTTCATAGAATAATATATCACTGTACTAGGCAGGGAGGTTGGATTTCCGTGACTGTGTGATGATAATGCCGAGGCATTGATATCACACTGTCATGGGCATCCCACTTCTCTGCCGAGTGCTGTATCCTATTTTTTCCCCTCTCGGCCCGAAAGTACGTCAAAATTTTATTAATCAGTACAAAAATACGCGTTTAACCTCACTTCTGCATTTATTTACATTTTGACTGGGCAGTGGCCGGTGGGGTGTTCAAGCAGACGACCTTCGAAGCTTTTACTTACTGCTTTTGCTGCATCATACTTGTAATATTATGTACTTATCCGCCCGACTTTTGCGGAAGCGAGGCGTCAGCCGAGCTTTTGCTGGTCGGGGTGGACGTAAGCAAAAGAATAAAAATAATGAAGTGAATTGTTTTGTGAGTGAACGCTAAATGCTGTTATCGCATGACTCAATTTGGGTCTTGATACGAAGTTGTGCCCGCTCATGGTCCTAAGCCCTGAGCTCTTGTCACTGACAATGAGTTTTTTGTGTACCTTATCGATTCATGTCATGGGGCATTGGAAATCCTGCTTTACAATTACCTGCTGAGAGCTTCCTATTTGAGCAGTGATATTCGTAAAAATATGCCACCTGTCAAGTATTATGAGCATACATGATAAATAAACACATTGATGAACATAACCTCAATAGGTTATGTTTTACATGCATGTCTCGTGCGCTCTCTGCACCGCAACGCAGCGCAGGCAGCGAAAGATGCAACAAAAGTCGACAGCCAATCAGAGCGCGAGTTGACTCTTGCCGGCAGCAAAAGTCGAGCTTTCGTGACTCAAATGAGGCGCGGAATGACGTACTTCCGTGCCGGGAGGAGGAAAAAGCGAAAATTTGAAAGTATCCTTTCAATTATTCCATTCCCATCATTCTAGTTCATGCTTGATCATTCACGGCGAGTCATTCAGGCAAAAAAGGTTGAGTTGCATGCACTTGGGTTTTGCCTGTGGGTTATGTTCTGGGGTCATCAGTAGAACATTTTCCAACAAGAATCAAAAAATCGGTAGAGCGTTTTTGAAATGAAGTCGATTTCTCGATTTTCCAGCCATTCTCTCGAAACAGTGGATCACCTTCATTTCTCATTCTCGTTTCTCGCTTTGAAATCGACTATTCACAATGATTGAAGAACTCATATTCGACGTGAAAAAACCCAAGGTTTCGAAATTCGAGGTCCAAATCGCGCCCAGATCGGATCTGAGTGATTTGGAACGACTATAGTGCAGGAAACCCTCTTTCTCTGAATGAATTTCACGGAAAATTTAGGACTCCCTCGAGTTGTTGGCTATGGTTTGATATAACTCGCATGACTATCACATACACCGCCTTGGATGTATCTTCAATTACATTAACTTCCATTAAGATAGTGAGGAGAACTCTACTTCACCAACAGAGTTGCGTACTATTACCGTCACTGAAAACTCTGACGAGCTTTCCAATCCACATCTCGTGCAGCATGCTCTCTCCCATCCATCTCTCTTGGAAGTCGTGGTTTACAAGCTTCTTTGATATTCTGAATGGTAATAGTGTTGTAAAGCCAAAGCTGACGCGAGGTCACATGAGCGCGACGAGCGTGGCAGGCTCGAGGGCTGAAGCTCGCGCTCATCGAAATGTTGTTTACATAGCCAACTGATCGTTTCAGCTTTGGATTCCGTAAGCACGAGTTCTCAATTGATGTGCTCAGTTTTATATCAACATAAATTTGATCAGAGATGACTCTTCCGCTCACTCACGATGATCATCGTGAGAGAGTCTAAGTCGTGCAGTGTGAATCGCCAGATCCTCCACGGTGGTGGAGGATTCAATGGTCATGATTGTAGAAAGTTACTGAATGAAATAAACCTCATAAATGGCAGAGATGAACCTCCTGTGAAGGAATATGTGGATATTCTGGAAAGTTTCGGAAAAGTCGTGGAAGCTTGTTTTGGCACAAATCTTGATCCTCAATATGCTAGTAAAATAGCGAACTTCCGCAATTGCTATTCAGGATCGGGTATTTCTGTTACACCGGAAGTTCATGCAATAGCACTGAGCAGCGACGTGCGTATGGCAATGGTGATCACGCGGTGAGCGCCTCGAAGAGGTGAGATTAGGTCAGACAAACTGAGCAGCATGCAGCAACATATCGATACCTCCTACGAAGAGTAACACGTACGATGAACGCCTGCGAAGAGTAACTCTTGCGCGATATCCTCCGGCGAAAAGTATTACTTGGGCTTGTCACCGACGAAAAGTATCACAAAGCGCGTACCACCGACGAAGAGTATCACTTGGCTCTTGTCGCCGACGAAAAATAACACATAGAGCTCACAAGCGACGAAGACTGTCAACTCGCGCTGGCCACGTCGGACAGATGAGTTTTCCTGGTTTCCGGTTGGGTGTAGAAGTTGACAAATTTGGAAAACCCGAAGAAATGCATTTACCTGAACTGTTTATCCATGTTTAGAGTAGGATTTCCAAATATTGAGATGGTTTCGGCAGATTGACAAAACATTTAGGAGTTATTCTGTTTATAATCGCCAGGGTTTTGGTCGATGGTCAGGGATTTTCCTGTAACTTCAGGTACATGTTAAAGGCAATAAAAGAAGATGAAAAACATAGTTCATAGGTCCAACGTTCATTCGTGCGGGCTTGGTGCGCTATGTGTGTTTTTGAAATTTGCAAAAAATCGACTTTTTCATTTTTTAATTGATTTTTCGCAGATGTAAGACCATTCGAAAGATTCTTCCCGAGCACATATTTCCACGTGAGAAAGCTGGATTTTACGTAAAAATCACTTCCAGATCTGGAAAAGGTCACCAGAACCTCAAAAAAATAGTTTTTTGCATAAAAACGTTTTTTCGGCCCTTCAACCTAATTTCATCTCAAATTCAAAATCTTCATCTGATTCTTCGTCAAAGGAGCTGTTGCAAATAAGGCCAAATCTGCTCCAGAGAATTGGGACTCCAGGTTGCACTGAAATGCGTGTTTTGGGTGTCTGAATATGCATATGAATTCTTCCCGCGTCAAACCAAAGCGTCTCCCAGTAGTAGGCAAAAAGGTGTCCCATTTAAAATACACGTGGAACGCACTTTCTAGCGTCCCTCTCAAAATTGGCCCAATGGACTATAACGGCTCCAATGAGGATTTGTTCTTGAACAGAAAATACAACTTTGAGGGGTTTTTTCATGGACGGGAAATGATGTGCTGGTACCGAAAAACCACTTGAGAGATGGAAAATGCGGATCTTTCACGCTAAAACCGGGGAATACTCGAACGGAGTGGGATTAATCGAAAAGTTGCAGAGGACAAAAGTTGTAGATTATGTTCTAAGCTTCCATTTGGCATCGGTTTTTTATGCATGTATTGGTTGGGGGTTCCCAAAAAACGACCAAAAGTCGTAAAAAACCATATTTATTGGATTTCTTGGCGATCTCGGGGTGGAAATGGACTGACAAACTATCATATCTTGTAGATCTCATCAAAATACACATTTTTGGTTCCCATAATTTTTTCGAAAAAACGCACCAGATTCGAGTTTATAGCGAAAAAGTGCCGAAAATAGGCACTCTCCAACATTCTCACGCAAAATATTCGAACAACGCAAATGGAAACCCTATATAATAATTGCGTGAAAAGTTGCCCTTTTTTGTGTACTTCAAAATGAAAAAAAAAATTCATAGCGTTCCGATGTTCCTGCTTCGAGGAATATGCATTTTCATGCCAGATAACAAGTTTGAGTGGATAAATTCATGGTTCCAGCATGCTATATGCAATTCTACGTCAATGAGTCATACAACTACATCAATCGGACATGCAAAATCACCAATTTTCATCCACGATCACCGTTCAGAGCCCTAGAATATCCCGGAAACTAGGCACATCCATCAAAATCCTCCGGTGCTATTGGAATTCCTCATTTGTCAAGGCCCAACACTGGCAAGCTTGCACGCACATGGGTTCCCCGGAAGTCGTTCCCCGGAAGCCGGAAGTGGAAGAAGATCTAGTGATAATACTTCCGAAGTACTCCCATAAAACTGCGTAGAAGATGAAAAAATTCCTAGCACTCTCGAATGACTGTTTTAATTCATGTTCATCAATCCAAACAATTATTGTGACAAGGCAGTACTTTTCGAAGTCAGGGTGACCTGAATGCCCTTGATATCTCTTCAACGAGGTGATTGATCATTATTTTGGTTCAGAGCTGAAGCAAGCAAGATCATACACTGACGAGCACCGTGATGATGAAGGGATTTATTCCCTATTCTATCATAAGGATGAAAGAAACATCATACGGATCAAGATGCAGTCACGGCACACATCCTCGAAAGTGTACTCTCTTTGGATAAGATATGACGAAGATGAAAAATCCCTCAACGGTTGGTACTGTCAATGCAGGACAGGTGGAAGAACGGTTGCTTGCTGTGCTCACATCGCTTCAGTATTATGGTATCTCGGTTATGAACGATACCAGGAGAATTGCAGGGAGAGATTAAGCCGGAACTATGATTCCTTCGTCAGCAATGTCGACCATGAGCAAACGAATGAAGAGTTCCTGGCTGAGCATGGAGTTTTTGAATCAGTGGCTACGGATGAAGATGACTCTGAGTCAGATTGAACCTCAAAGTCAAATATGTGATATCAAAGAAAACTATAGCTATTATGAACAGGTGAACTGACTGACACACGAGTTTTGGTATAAAACGTGAAGAACGAATAACTTCCGTTGTCATCTTACTCAGAAAACTTGTTCTACCAGTAATCTCGTCGTCTAGCTTGACAGGCGGACTACTGTCACGGCTGATTAAGTAGATTTCACTAGTTTGAAAATTTTCGACATCAACTTGTGATATCAATCCAAGCCATAGAGTATGAGTTCTCATGAATGGTTATTTTCGTAGTCTCGTACACTACAATATTCTCATAGTTGGAAAGAGTTTTGAGAAAGACAACAATCCTGGTGTTCAAAGATTCGATCCTTATCATAACCTTATATAGCTCCGAATGATGATCGTGGATGAAAATTGGTGATTTTGCATGTCCGATTGATGTAGTTGTATGACTCATTGACGTAGAATTGCATATAGCATGCTGGAACCATGAATTTATCCACTCAAACTTGTTATCTGGCATAAAAATGCATATTCCTCGAAGCAGGAACATCGGAACGCTATGAATTTTTTTTTCATTTTGAAGTACACGAAAAAAAGCAACTTTTCACGCAATTATTATATAGGGTTTCCATTTGCGTTTTTCGAGTATTTTGCGTGAGAATGTTGGAGAGTGACTATTTTCGGCACTTTTTCGCTATAAACTCGAATCTGGTGCGTTTTTTCGAAAAAATTATGGAAACCAAAAATGTGTATTTTGATGAGATCTACAAGATATGATAGTTTGTCAGTCCATTTTCACCCCGAGATCGCAAAGAAATCCAATAAATATGGTTTTTTACGACTTTTGGTCGTTTTTTGGGAACCCCCAACCAATACATGCATAAAAAACCGATGCCAAATGGAAGCTTAGAACATAATCTACAACTTTGGTCCTCTGCAACTTTTCGATTAATCCCACTCCGTTCGAGTATTCCCCGGTTTTAGCGTGAAAGATCCGCATTTTCCATCTCTCAAGTGGTTTTTCGGTACCAGCACATCATTTCCCGTCCATGAAAAAACCCCTAAAAGTTGTATTTTCTGTTCAAGAACAAATCCCCATTAGAGCCGTTATAGTCCATTGGGCCAATTTTGAGAGGGACGCTAGAAAGTGCGTTCCACGTGTATTTTAAATGGGACACCTTTTTGCCCACTACTGGGAGACGCTTTGGTTTGACGCGGAAAAAATTCATATGCATATTCAGACACCCAAAACACGCATTTCAGTGCAACCTGGAGTCCCAATTCTCTGGAGCAGATTTGGCCTTATTTGCAACAGCTCCTTTCACGTCAAAAACCATTCTCAAGAAGTTGGGATTCGGATGGGATCAACCGCTACGATTACACCCTTAGAGAAAGGGAAAAAAAAACCTTAGAAACAGGGTCATAAAAATAGTGCTGAATTACGTGCTTTTGGAGGGAGACTTATTCCACTGGACAACAAAACTGTGGGTCATGGATAATGCATTGACCGGACAATGACTTTCAGCCATCAGAAATTTTTTGGAATCGCGAAATACTGAGCTTCTACAGAGCTGCGTTTTCAGCATTTTCTGCAGATTTTGTATATACATGATTTTGATGGTGCAAGGTTGCAGCGGGCTTCGGGCGTACTCGAACTATAATTTCTCACGTATTTTGACCTGTTTGAATCGATGGCGGTACTCTAAGGGAGCTAAGATGCGTTCGAAACGATGGACAAGCTGATTTTTTGAGTTGTTATCAGCAAAATTTGCCTGATTTTGCGATAAATCTCCGAATGTTCACGGAATCGACCAGGAAGATACTTTCATAACTCACGAGGGGTGAATTTCTTGTTATTATGTATACAATAAGGAAGAAATATTTACAATAGCCCAAACTAGACTAGGCCATCGTACATATTTCACAACGAAGAAGGCGTTTGAAGCATCATTTTAGGTGAACTCAAGCCTCCTCATAATGAGTCGAATTCTGAGTTTCCTTGTCTAACGTATGTACCTCCAAGATCATTTAAATGATCTCTTTTAATCACTCCCAAATGGTGCACCTAACTCTGGATGCTTCGATCCAGTTGCTTTCGGAATGGAACTATTGAAGTGCCCCTATAAGCTTGGGATGGAAAACGATGTAAACATGATAGACAGGATTTTAATGATTTATCGAGGTTCACTTGATACTACCAAAGTATAGATCTCCGAAATTCCAGATATCGTGTCATGGTAACAAAACAGATCTACGCAGAAAACAGTTTCTGAGGGCCGTAGGGAAAAAAACTTAAGATTTGACTCATTACAAGGAGGCTTGAGCCTTTTCCAGATAATGCTCAGAACGCGTCTTTCAGAATAGTTCATGTATATTGGTCCCATCTGTTTCTGAGCTATTGCAAATGACTTTCCCTCATCGTATACATAGAAACAAAGAAAATACGCCCTCGTGAGTTATAAGAGGATCTTCCTGGTCGATTTCGTGAGCATTCGGAGATTTATTGCAAAATCAGGCAAATTTTGCTGATAGCAACTCGAAAAATCAGCTTGTCCATCGTTTTGAACGCATCCTAGCTTCCTTAGAGTACCGTCATCGATTTAAACAGGTCAAAATACGTGAGAAATCATAGTTTCAGTACGCCCGAAGCCCGCTGCAACAATGCACCACCAAAATCATGTATCTACAAAATCTGCAAAAAAACGCTGAAAACGCAGTTCTGTAGAATCTCAGTATTGACTAGTAGCAGCAATACTATGCGTTCATTGTCTCAAATCGACAATAACTAATATGGAACGAATATATTATGAGTAAAGTATACACTTCCGTCGTATCTGTCATACAAGAATATCAATTTTGAATGATAACTTGTATGAACACCGAGAATCAGGATCTATCCGTTATCTGGATAGAACAAACATGCGAATACGCATCATGTGTTATTCTCCTATCATGCCGCACGAAGCAAGAGCGACAGCGCGCAAAAACTACACAGCATCTTATACAGTGTCCCGAATCAGTACAAAACGTACTGAGAACTAATCAAGAATCCATCGATTACGTCTAAGATGCACTGGGATAGGCAGTTGATATCTTTAGTCTACAGTAACTTACTCAAGCGGTACTAAAATTTTCCGAGAATCATTTAAGAGTCATCAGAGGTGATACTTTTCGTTGCTGACAAGCTCGATGTGATACCCTTCGTCGGCATCAAACGCTAAGTGATACTCTCCGTCGGTGGTACGCGCTATGTGATACTTTTCGTCGGCGACAAGCGCCAAGTGATACTCATCGCCGGTGGTATGCGTTTGTGTCACTCTCCGCGAATGACAAGCGTACGTGTTACTATTCGCCGGCGGCTATGAAAGTGTTTTTCTTCGTAGAAGGTATCGATATACAGTATGTCCAAAAAGTACCGGACCCCCCCCCCCCCCGTATCTTCTCAGGGTTACGTCGTGCAAAAAAATGTTCGATACAATAGTTGTTGGATATCAAATGGAGGTTCAGATGTGCCCCCCCAAATTCCCCCAAACCCCCCCCCATTTACCCCATCTTGGCTAACTTTGAATTTTCAAATGGAAACCCCCATTTTTGACGTCCGATTCTGAAAGGACGAAAAATTTTACGTCCAGATCAGTCTTTGTGACACTTGTCAAGGTGACCCCTAGGGGTGAATGGGGGTCATAATAACCTACGAAGTACCGGATCCCCCGTATCTTCGCGGTTTACGTCGTGCAAAAAAATGTTCGATACAAAAGTTGTTGGATATCGAATGGAGGTTCGGATGTGCCCCCCCCCCCCCAAATTCCCTCCAAACCCCCCAATTCGCCCCATCGGGGCTAACTTTGAATTTTCAAATGGAAACCCCATTTTAGACGTCAGATTCTTGGAGAACGAACAATTCTACGTCCAGGTGAGTCTTTGTGACATTTGTCAAGGTGACCCCTAGGGGTGGATGGGGGTCATAATAACCTACGAAGCACGGAACCCCCCGTGACCTCCCCTTCTTACGAAGAAATAATAATTCAGACATGCTGATGTGACACTGTACATTTTATTACATTGAATTATCATACAGAGCATGATTCATCTACAACATGATTGGTTATTCACACGTTTATTTACAATAACGATAGAGCACACAAGTTCCGAGATCCGAGAATCGCGATTACATTGGGTTGCAATCTTTGAGCGAGTGTCTCAAGTTAAATGTTCGAAATGAGCTCCTTCTACTGCTTGGCAATGAGCGAGTCTGTGATAAAACGCATCTGTGACATTCATCAACATTTCTCGGGATATTTTTCCTATTTCATGGATTATCCTCCGACGGAGTTCTCCAAGATTGGCTGGTCTCGTTGTGTATATCCTCCCTTTCAAGTAACCCCACAAGAAGTAGTCGAGAGGGTTCAAATCAGGAGACCGAGGTGACCATTCAATTGGTCCTCTTCTTCCAATCCATCGCCCTGGGAATACTCCGTCAAGATATTGACGAACTGACCGAGCATAATGAGGTGGAGCTCCATCTTGTTGGAAGAACATCAGATTGAAACTATCCCCAGCGATGTGTTGAATTGCAGGGACGATCTGTTGCCGAAGCATGTTCTCGCATTTCTCCCCGTTCAAGTTCCCTTCGATAAAGGAGGGACCAATCAATTGACCGTTGAAGATAGCAGCCCAAACGTTCAACTTTTGTGGGTGCTGCGTCTTATTTGCACTCATCCATTGGGGATTATCGCCACTCCAATATCGAAAAATCTGCTTATTTACGTCACCATCTAGTTGACAACATGTTTCATCAGAGAAAACGATGAAATAAGGTAATCTAGGGTTCTGAACGATCATGCCCATCAAGATCTCAGACATTTCAACTCGCCGATCAAAATCTTCTTCAGACAGTTCTTGATGGTATTGAATTTTATAGGGATGCCACTGACTTGCTCTCAGCACCTTATGGACTGATCCTTTTGAAATTCCATATTCTTGGGAAGCATGACGTATAGACAGATGAGAATCCTCAACAAAGGACTGGAGGATATCTAATGAAGTATCATCATTTGTCGCTGTTTTGAGTCTTCCTGATCTTGGCCGGTCTCTAACTGAACCAGTAGCTTCGAAACGACTAATTGTACGAATAACGGTACTCTTGCTGATTTTGTTAACCTCGCCCCGGAATTCTCTATTGAACATCTGAACTACTTGCTTGTACCCTCGTCTATTCTCTCCCCATCCTCGCATCATTAACACCGTAACACGCTCTCTTTCAGAAAGTGTGGCCATTTTTGATAATGAAATCTTTTATGAGGAGGATTAGGTTTCTGAGCTAGATTAGCCGGCTGGAGCCGGCTATTACGTGATGTTGTATCTTCGTACCCAAATCGCACACGGATGGGAAATGAAATGCAAAGAAAAAATTATTTCGATTATGAACAAACTTACTCACTTATCTCGCTGCTGATACTGCCGCTGATACGCTCCGGTCGGCTCTCGAAGTCCGACTGACGAACCGTCTCGGCAACGTGGCGCGTGACGCGCACCCCACCACACTGGCGCCAGGAGCGGGTGCGGCGTAAGTATTGTACATGAACATTGCAAATGAGCACTCGTGTTGTAGATTAAAAATGGTCTTTATGATTATTTGATGTAATAAATAGTACAGTTTGACAAGAGCATTAGGGTGGGCAGAAAATTCAAAATTTTGGAAATTCGACATGCTTGGGGTTGTGTTTCTCGTTCTTTCAGAACCGGACGACAAAAAAAAATGTTCCATATCTACTAGTAAAAACACAACTTGTGCAACCCCGATCGGCGAGTTGATCGGCGAGTTGAAATGTCTGAGATCTTGATGGGCATGATCGTTCAGAACCCTAGATTACCTTATTTCATCGTTTTCTCTGATGAAGCATGTTTTCAACTAGATGGTGAAGTAAATAAGCAGATTTTTCGATATTGGAGTGGCGATAATCCCCGATGGATGAGTGCAAATAAGACGCAGCACCAACAAAAGTTGAACGTTTGGGCTGCTATCTTCAACGGACAATTGATTGGTCCCTTCTTTATCGAAGGGAACTTGAACGGGGAGAAATACAAGAACATGCTTCGGCAACAGATCGTCCCTGCAATTCAACACATTGCTGGGGATAGTTCCAATCTGGTGTTCTTCCAACAAGATGGAGCTCCACCTCATTATGCTCGGTCAGTTCGTCAATATCTTGACGGAGTATTCCCAGGGCGATGGATTGGAAGAAGAGGACCAAGTGAATGGTCACCTCGGTCTCCTGATTTGAACCCTCTCGACTACTTCTTGTGGGGTTACTTGGAAGGGAGGATATACACAACGAGACCAGCCGATCTTGGAGAACTCCGTCGGAGGATAATCCATGAAATGGGACAAATATCCCGAGAAATGTTGATGAATGTCACAGATGCGTTTTATCACAGACTCGCTCATTGCCAAGCAGTAGAAGGAGCTCATTTCGAACATTTAACTTGAGACACTCGCTCAAAGATTGCAACCCAATGTAATCGTGATTCTCGGATCTCGGAGCTTGTGTGCTCTATCGTTATTGTAAATAAACGTGTGAATAACCACTCATGTTGTAGATGAATCATGCTCTTTATGATAATTCAATGTAATAAAATGTACAGTTTCACATGAGCATGTCTGAATTATTATTTCTTCGTAAGAAGGGGAGGTCACGGGGGGTTCCGTGCTTCGTAGGTTATTATGACCCCCATCCACCCCTAGGGGTCACCTTGACAAATGTCACAAAGACTCACCTGGACGTAAAATTGTTCGTTCTCCAAGAATCTGACGTCTAAAATGGGGTTTCCATTTGAAAATTCAATGTTAGCCCCGATGGGGCGAATTGGGGGGTTTGGAGGGAATTTGGGGGGGGGGCACATCTGAACCTCCATTTGATATCCAACAACTTTCGTATAGAACATTTTTTTGCACGACGTAACCCTGCGAAGATACGGGGGGTCCGGTACTTCGTAGGTTATTATGAACCCCATTCACCCCTAGGGGTCACCTTGACAAATGTCACAAAGACTGATCTGGACGTAAAATTTCTCGTCCTTTCAGAATCGACGTCAAAATGGAGGTTTCCATTTGAAAATTCAAAGTTAGCCCCGATGGGGCGAATTTGGGGGGGGGGGAATTTGGGGGGCACATCTGAACCTCCATTTGATATCCAACAACTTTTGTATCGAACATTCTTTTGCACGACGTAACCCTGAGAAGATACTGGGGGGGGGGGTCCGGTACTTTTTGGACATATATACTGAAAGCTTGGCATAGAGCTCTTGATCGAATTTTCCGGGGAGCATATACTGAGCTATTTAATGACTACTCATTGAATACCGATCAATCTTCATTCGTAATTTCCCAATCGAGCAGTACGACGACCACCAGCATGCATGACCAGATGGATCAAGACGAAATGTGTCGGCTGCTATGATCAGCTGTGATCGTGATATCCTGATGCGAGATCCTGAGGCTTCGCTCGCGCTGCCCGCAAACCCATCTTGCGTTTACCCAATGTTGAATCACGCAGAGCTTCGAAACTAACACAAATGCACGTGATACCACGCCGAAGCATGTCATTGTCACACTCACACGAAGATTTCGATGACAAGATTCCGCCCGGCCGCGGCCGAGTTCAATAAAAGCGAATAAAGAAATTAAAATAAATATAAATCATGAGGGAGTCATTTGGAACACTGTATTGTGGACCATATATCATACGTAGATTGCGCTCCGGTCGTGATGAGGCGCTCTGCCTCCCACCAGAGCTCACATGCACACCCATGATGAGACTTTGGACAACCTCCATCTAGGTACTCGTGAGGATCCGATATTTTCCCATGAGCTGTGCCAATAATGCTGAGTATGTTGTGAATTGTTTGTCCTGGCATGCACTGCTCCAAATTCATTTCGTCAGTCTACAGGAATGTCATTGCCCGCTCAGAACTTGGGGGTAATTGCACTACTCTAGTTCACTACTGGTTCCGGACTCGCCAAGGTCCTTTCCGAATCCCCTCGCGGACGATATCGACGAAAATGTTCCAGAATCATCCATGTCCTGGCTATCTCGATGAATGACTCAACACGATCTGCACAAATTCACTGTTAAATCGAGTACCATTGATAAATCCATCTGAAATGATCCATACTGTTTCTTCCACAGTATGAATGTAAACATCAGCCATGGTGTCATGCGTTGCAGGGTATAATTAATATCGTTCTCTTGACCATCGGGAAACAACATCATCGATGTGAATATGTACCTGCTACCGCCATCATGACTCATCCAGCTTCCATATTTGAAGGTAAAGTCGCCTCGACAGGTTTGAAAAAACTCCTAAGGATACCCATTCTGTGGTTAGAGAGAAATCATGGGCCAATTTAGTCCCAAAATCACAGAATCTGATTCATTCAGTAATGAAATGTTTGATTATGAACGAATTACGTGAGCGTTCCTAGCAATCTGAACCAGAGATGATATCAGGTTTAACATTTCATGGGAATCCATATTCCGTCTCCTGACAGATCTTTGTGTGGGGAGGGAGAGGATGTGCTCACTCACTGTCTGTGTTGAGAGGTCGAGTATATGTTGACTAGCGAAGGGGATTATACTGGAACGAATCAATCTCAGCATGTCTATAAGGAAATCCCAGAAACTTTCCACTTTGCTGTCACTTCTCGATCATTTGGGCTGTACGACGTGTCATTCGGACCGACTCTCAAAATCCGTTGAGCTCTCACGGTTTTAGCGTACTACAGCGGGGTCTGTAACTTATTTGCAGGCATGTTTCTAATGTTCTAAAGTTGTGATTTCCCTCTTAGTGAGAGATATACATCGATGAACTGAGCCGTGACAGGCATTGGACGGTCTGTCACTCCATGTCGATGAGAAATCATCATTCATTGTCTCACCCGCGCAAAAATGAAGAAATTGCTCTATTGCACATCTATGTACATCAACGGGGAACTCAAGGAATTGCGTTCAACCGGAATAAAATTAGTGTTACTCGTGGTATTTTTAAGCCGTTCTCGGCGGTGTACACTTGCTGTTTCAACCGAACGGACTCCAAAATACCGAGAAATAGTAGGTGATAGTATCAGAAAACCATATCCACTCCACGACGCTCAGACTCCGGTGCGTTTGAGAGTGCCATCTGTTTGAATGGGGGCAATTGACGATTTCATATTGACGAAATCGTCTCGGAATGTTCTATGAAATCTTTCGAATGGACACTCCGGATTGGTATGAAAATGACTCGGTAGTAATTGATGTTATGTTGTAATATGTATGATATTTTTGTATGTTCGATGTTTATGGCTCATTGCATATGTTATTGACAGGTATAAATCCAGTATTCCCACCAAACCGGCATTTCACATTAATGGCAAATGCAACCTAATCCCCTGTCCTATAACTCTCAAAAACACCCTGAAAAGTTATAGTTCTTGAGTCGTAGAGCTCAAGATCTCGTCAATCTCATTCCACACTTTCAATATTTAGTGTACTTTTGCCACCTTTCAATAGATCGCAAGCCTCCATCATTACCATTGTGCGATTGTCATCATGGAATCTGAAAGTTAATACTCTTCCATGTCCATTCAAGTATCCTAAGAGACCCCCCAACTCTCACCCAAACAATGAAAATTCAGAAATGGATTCTCGAAAAGTTCTCGAAATGTTGCTCAAGACTTTGTTCTGTAAGTCGTTTAGCGATTTTTTTAGATGGCCCTCATGGAAGATTATGTTTTCGGAGCCTTCAGAGAAGGTGTATGGAAAATTTCAGACATGTACACAGCTTTTTCTATAATTTGATTCTCAGAGGCCAAAAGTCAAAAGTTTCTGGGATATCCTCGTATGAGGATGCATTATCCAGGAACTTTCTTATGCGCTTAACTCTATCCGATACATCCTCCACTGTTCGAGGGGGGTGTCAGAGTTCTGCAAGTTATTAAGTGAGCTGGCGCTAATTAGCTCATCCAAAGTGAACATCGTGATACTGAGGATGAAGTTCTTGAGTGCCATGTCCTACTGAAAGTAACACTGATGTAATGACGCGAGTTCCAGGCGAAAAGCTGCCCAAGTAAGAGCCTGCGCTAGCAGGCTGATACAAGCTCGGTTGATTCAACAAGTAGCAATAAACATCGTTACAAGTACTACCGCTACATGATCTTATGATCAATCCATGCTGCAAAGCGGGTATGATATCAAACATCCTTCAAGAGTACACGGTCCTCCTGATTCAAACTAGACGAGTAATTTCGTTCTATGTCAAAATGGTTATCCACTGTCGAAGATGTTGATAAGTTGCGAATACTTCTCAAGGAGAGTCACATTTGTTCAAATCAAGGTAACTTGACAAGATCTCATTTTCGGATTCAAAGTATTCATGCTCACAAACGCGAATACTTCAAAAGCACTCCCTGAGAACAGTGGAGTTCTTTCAAATCGACATCAATCTGATAATTTTGAATCTCTCCCCTCAATCGACTTTCACGCTCTTCCACGCGAATAATTTGGAGACTCTCCCCACTCGCAGTCGATTTTCCTCCTCGTCAAGATGAATGCAAGACATCACCGTTGAGTAAGGTAACTTTGCCCCACATCGGACTTCTCTCCATCATTTTTCTCCTCAAAGCTCAGAAAGATTACGACGAATCTATCTCAACTAGTGATAAATCTGAAGACTTGGAATCTTAGCTTTCGATTAGCGTGGATCCTGTTTCGAGATATTTATTTCATTCATTCATTTTAAACAATATACGGGCAATATGCCCTTCACATAAGTATAAAAATATCCAAGAGCGACATAAATATCAACAGAAAACAACAACATGAAAAATCAAGATAATGTATCATAGAATAAATAATATGCAGTTAAGCAAATATGAATAATTGAGAGACTTAGTAATACTTGCACACGTTTTGCATAGCATCTTGTTTGGAAGGCAAATACGAATCATGATTCCTAATATAACTTAGTAGATCATTCCATCTTCGCCTCAATCTAGCAACTACCGAATTAAAGCTCAAATTGCTGCTGAAAGGATCAACCGATAATGGTCTTGGATCTCTAGTTGGGTACGGATTACTCCTAGATTGAAAGAGTGAGGCAATGGATGAGCAATTTATCTTCCCTTTAAGAATATTCCAGACAAATGCTGTATCTTTGAAATGATGTAGGGATTTAACAGTGCATATCTTATGATTCCTAGGAATATCAGTGAAATCGTGGTTCAATCTATTCATAGGTGAGCCTAAGCGATAAGACCGACTCCGAAGGAATCTCCTTTGGACGGACTCTAATTCTGAAACTCTAGATTCCAAGTGAGGACTCCATATGATGGACGCATGAGTGAGAGATGGAACAACGATACTTTTGTATAAGTTAAGATAAGATTTTGCATTGCTGAAATCTTGCGTATTCCGATTGATGAAGCCAAGGTTTCTGAAAGCTTCAGAGACCGATTCACTGATATGGCTACCGAAATCAAGCTCACTGTCAAAAATAACCCCGAGATCTTTAAAGTTGATGACTCTCTCCAGCTTCTGCGATAAGATTGAGTAGACATAGTGATTCGGGAAAAGGTAACGGCTTATTGACATAGATTTACATTTCTCAATGTTCAAGTTTAACCCATTGTGTATCGACCACTCAACAATACTAGACAAATCATCTTGAAGGAGCTTACAGTCGAGTGAAGAACTAATTCTCATGAAGAGTTTGATGTCATCAGCATACAGTAGGCACTTAGAGTTTCTGACAACTTCGATAATGTCATTAACAAAAACGTTGAACAACAGAGGGCCAAGATGAGACCCCTGTGGATTTCCTGATTTGACATGTACTGGATCAGGAAAAGCTCCACAGAGTTTCACAATTTGGTGCCTATCAGTCAGGTACGTTTCAATCCATTCAACAAGCAACTTCGGCACACCTAAATTATGCAATTTACATAGTAATAACTTGTGATCGACCCTGTCAAATGCTTTTGAGAAATCAAGATACAGCACCTCAGTTTGAAGATGGCACTCTGGGTTATCAATAGTGTAATCGTAGAAATTCAATAAGTTAGTGATCGTAGATTTGCCCTTAATGAAGCCATGCTGATTCGAAATCAATCGATCACAAATAGCAGAATAAAGTTCATCAGCCATGATATAGTCAAGAAGCTTAGCAATAGCTCCAGTTATGGAAATAGGACGATAATTAGGAGCAGGAGTCCTTGCTCCACCTTTATGGATTGGTGTGATATACGAGTATTTCCACGATGAAGGGAAAACTCCATCCATGACAGATTCGTTAAAGAAATACTGTAAAGGGTCCACTAAGCTGTCTCTACATTTTTTCAGGAATTGCATTGGTATACCATCACAACCAACAGATAAAGAGTCTTTCATATGACTAATGGCTCTAATAACATCATTTTCCGTAATATGTAAATCCACATCAATCTCAGTGGAATCTTTCAGATCACAGCTTAAATTGGAGTCTTTATAAACAGAACCAAAATAATCAAAAAAAATGCTCGCATTGTCCGCTGGCGAGTTACCTACTCTATCCTCCCACGATATATTATTAGGAACAGAAGATGACTTTCTAAGCTTAATAACATACGACCAGAACGATTTGGAATCATTCCTTAGATTACTTTCCACTTTATCAATGTAGTTTTTGTAGCAGACTCTAGATAGCCTAATACATTTGGCACGAAGTCGTTTAAAGTCAATATGATATTTGTCTTCTCTCAACTGTTTCCATTTCAAGTGTTGGGTTCCCTTATCAATAATCAGAGAGATTAGTTCAGAAGTATACCATCTGGGATAGCTATCATTAAAAGAATGAAACTTCTTAGTTGGAACAAACCAGTAGATATGGTCATGAAGAGCAGAACAGTTCCCACAAAACCTGGTGTGGGCTACCTCTGTCACGATTCAATACCTCCACTGGAGTAGTGTATCAAACCCGACATCAGCGAATCGCCAATGTCAGCGCGAGCCGATATGAGTGCATCACCGGTATGAGCGCACCCTTTTAGATCGCGTGTATTTTATATTGTAATAAGGACGATGTTGTTTGACGAACTGCTACCTGATGGTTATTGGTTTGCAAGTTAATCATCACGTCTGTGGAAAGTGTGATTTGATGGGTTAAAATCGGGTGGCTGGCCGTTGAAGAGTCAGTTATATAGCTTTGGGACATGTGAGCCAGAATAGCTCAGTGGGAGTACCGTATGATTACAGATCATGCGGTCTCTGGTTCGATCTCGGATTTTGGCCCCTTTTTAAGACATCCAATTCTCCTTTTCTACGATGTCTGCGTCCATTGACTTGATGCGGGCGTGATCCTCTGTCATGACACCATTGCTGAGTATTGCTCCCACATACTCGTTCAATCTGAGCAGATACAATTTCGTGTTTCCATATTCATCTTCCAAGTATCGATCAACATCCTCAATGATTGGGCGGAAAAGATAGGCAGGGTATTTGCCAATTTTGGAATTAGAGATGATCACGTCGGCGGTCCATAGCGAGTCATCTAGTACATTGCTGTGGACTCAACACACTTTTTGCATGCATCGTTCTCGTAACATAAATTGACAGCGACAGCTATCTCACCGGGAATCATCTTCCAATATTTTGATTCAGAAACACCCTCACAGGATACGACTCAATTTTCTCTCTTTGATTCCCTATGTTCATCAAGGAAGTGGACGTAGATGAAGGGACAAATCTCATGGTCAAATTCCCTCCGTCCAGCAATCTTATGAGTCAGCTAAGCTCAACCCAGCCTGTTCCATACCAGATCATTTGAGCCACCAATCCTGTTGCTAAATGCTCATTGGCCATTGCTGCTGCTTGGTGGGGGCCCCAGTCACGCCCCAAGACCCCTTTCCTTGTCAAGAATTCTATCTGGTCAGGCGTATACCCGCTACGGAAGCCTTTTTCGTCAGTCTGGTGTTTCTCCATATACTATGCCAGCTCCTCGATGGATGATGAAAGAAATGCCATAAATCTTAATGAATCCAGGGAACTCAGATCAATCCGGTGCTACTTCACATATTTCGTGTGAGACATGTATTTCTTTCTCTTGATGAGGATGAGCTCCACATCTTTCTCAGAGCACAGCAAGATCTCTTCAATTGACAGATTTCCGTCATGATTGCTCAGGTGATAAGAATAGATCGGCACTGTCGTGAAAGCCTCGTAGTTTATATTGCAGCAATTATGTACTGGTCCACAGTACTAAGGATGATCAGCGTGGCAGTGAGGGGAAGGAAACTCATCATATGTGAATCGGAGGTCGGAAGTTTGCGGCGTTTTTCGATGTCTGAGCGGAAGTTTGAGGCGTTTCCTGGGAGTTCGAGGTGGCGTCTCAAACTTCCTCGATATCCGAGCGAAAGTGTTTGACGCATTTATCGATATACAGTCTGATTCATCAACTGTGTACATACCGTAACCGGGATGTAGAAAAAATTTGTATTTTCAGAAAATTTATTTGTAAAAATTTGTAATAATTCACAGAATTTGTAACTTTTGATAGAAAAAAGATTCGTGATCATTACATTTGAAATGTTTCAAAGGGGTGCCAACTTCACACGCGTAATGATCTGCCTCCAAACCATTACATAACAAACACGTGTTTATCATGTAATGATTATTGTTTCGCGATTGTGGTTATGTGTTGTGTTTGCGCGTAGTGCCATGAGTGCGTTGTGTATGCAGTCTCAATGGTTTCAACTCAAAATGATTCTCGTCATCTTTCTGGTTCTTATAATTTTGCCGCGGATCCCCGCCCACCCGCAGCTGATGACCTTGGTCTGCAGCTAGTGTGTACCGCGTGTGTAGGCGGGCGCGCTGCATGTGGGCTGCAGACGATGCAGTGGAGCAAATCATCATTCTAGTTATCTGTCGAGTGTTGCCTAATGTTGGTTTCTGTGTAGAGTTTTCGCGATTTGCTGACGCCTCGTCGCGGTTTCGCGCGTGGATTCGAAGTGTTTGATGAATCATTTTGATTGTAGATTAGTTTTCCGCTGCGGACTCTCATAGTATGTACACAATGTCTGCTGTTGTCTGCTAGAACAGAGTAGTACAACTCTGTTTTTATGTCCTTATTCATCACAGGATAATTTGATTGTCATTGTGTATAGCAGAACCTCTTTCTGTTTGCTAATTTTCTGGATCGTGGGTAATTGAGTGTCCAATTAGCGTATCCTGCAAGTAAAAGAGCCATCTCCATGAGATACCTCTTTTTAAGTTGAAATACATTATTCGGCAACAACAAGCGAAAAGATCTCTCCAAAATCTGGACGAGATCTCTTGCATCATCTCCTTGGAGGTGAGTGCAACAAACTAAAGATGTATGGTCATGCACCTATGGTCGTGACATTTCTTTCCTCTACAGCTGCTCAACGCTCCATCAACGCAGAAACTCCACAGAAGTAACCAATGTTGCTCAAATCGATACGTGGTAAGATCTGGACCATTCATGTGAGTAATTGAAATTACTATGCTTGTTGCTTGCTGTGAGATGCCTTGAATCATTAGATTTTCTCTTTCAAATCTTCCATTGTGTTGGCTCTAATTAGAACTTCCTCGAGTAAAGTGTGAATTTCATGTCCAGTTACCAACGTCAGGAATGGCCCTGGGTCTGAATGATCCCAATACAATTTTGCATTGTACATTTTTTCATTATTGGCCAGTACATCGAACTGACTGACGATTCCCTCTCACGCTTAATGAGAATTAGCTGACAGATAGTGCAGATATACTTATCCGGAATCTACAGAGAAACATTGAAATCCCCACGGTGAAAACTCGAGGAGCTTGTTCTACAAATTGGATTGAGATCATAATTCGTATCATCTTGAGTTTTTGAAAGTTTACAACAATTAGAATTCAAAACTCGTTTCGCATACCTACCTGGCTTTCTGATGATCTGTGACTCGCGCTTCACACTTATTGCCAATCGGGATGGTGATTTGACATGCCGAATGATTCAAGCGCCAATATCTACGTATAAAATCGTACCGATTGGCTGATGCGTGAACTGGAGACCCAACTGATGAAGATTCGCGTAGGTGAATTCAAGTGTGATTGAAGAACCACGGATATTCGTATACGCTTCGGAAAAAATGGGGAATTTACATCGCGTATGCTGATTCGCGTATCGCACTTATTTCCCTGGAATCACGTATGGATGCCAGGGGATCGGTATCCGCGTATGCCAACCAGGTCATGCAGATACGCGAAAGCGAATTCATGTATTGTTTTCATTCATGATGAATCGCGTACGCTAACCAGGTTATGCAAATTCGCGTGCGCGAACCCAATGTATGCCATACTCGTGTCCTGAAGAACAAGTGTGATTCCGAATGACCTGGTTAGCGTGCGCGAATACCCATCCATTTGATTGCCGTGCGTGATCCCGAAGAGCGAGTTGGATACGCTAATTAGCGTAGGCGAGTCTGCATTCATAAGTCCCGGTAGTTTCTGCCATAATCACACGTGATCAGAGTCAGTTCATGCCAGTCTCCCGACTCGCTGACGGGATGGCTCTCGCCCCGGGCCCCCGGGGAGTTCGCGTACGCGAACGATAGATTCGCGCACGCGAATTCCCCCAAAGAACTAGGGCCAAGAGCGTTCCCATATGCGTACCGAATGAGACGTCTCGGAGTGCCCTAGAGTCATCATTAGCGTACGCGAACCGGTAGACCGGCAAGGAACTACCCATAATTGCGCACGTTGTTGGAAGAAACTACCGGATCTCGCAGTATGCATATCCGCGTATAGAGATTTTCTACTGGAATCGCGTGTGGCAACCAATGGATTGGTATCCGCGTATGCTCACCAGATCATGCATATTCTAGGGTGCGAATTCGCGTGTCACGCCTGTTCTTTTAGAATCGCGCGCGGTGACCAAGTGATGTAAATTCGCGTATGCTAAACAGGTCATGCAGATTTTCCTAGATTCGCTCATTGCATGCAATGGATGATCAATCGCGTACGCTCACCAGGTTATGCAGACTCGCGTGCGCGAATGCCATCCAATGTATGTCATACGCGTGTCCTGAAGATCAAATGTGGAACGCCATCCCGCATGACCCGGTTAGCATACGCGAATACCCACCCTTTTGATTGCCGTGCGTAATCTCAAAGGAGCAAGTGACATTCGCGAGTTAGCGCACGCGAACCTGCGTACGCGAGTCCCAGTAGTTTCTGCCTCAATCGCACGTGATTATGATCAGTTCGTGTCAGTCTCTCGATCCGCGGACGAATTGGCTCTCGGACCGGGCTTTCGGGGAGTTTGGGTACGCGAACGATGAATCCGCGTATGCAGATCCCCTTAAAGATCTAGGGCCAAGTTTGTTTCCATATGCGTTCTGAATAAGACATTTCGGAGTCCCCTAGTGTCACCATTAGCGTATGCGCATCGTAAGACCGGCTCGAAACTACCTATAATTGCGTACGTTTATGGGAAAATCTACTTGATTTCGCAGTACGCATATCCGCGTATCGCACTTCCCTCCTGGAATCAACCGTAAGGGGGGTTGGGGCATGGCACTTCATCCGTGGGGTGTGTCGACCCTCCGGCCCCAGTTACCGCCCGCCGGAGCGAGGAGACCGCACATCTCCATCCGGTACCACGGGAGTGGGTGAGTCTAGAGACTCACATTCGGATCGCCCTCGGGCGATAACAATGCGAGCCCGTAAGACTCATCCATCATCCCGAGGGACTTCTTCGGCTCTCAGGAAGCCTGGAAGAGTCCCAAAACCCCTCACCGAAGGGTGGGCATCGGCCTTGTGCTGGGGGCCGTGCCCGAAAGTCGGTAGTCGGGGCGGAGGACTGAGCCATCACTGAGCCTGGCTCGGTGTTGGTCATCCTCCAACCCGACGCGCTGGCAACCGGGGTTGAGCCGAAAGGCAGGGACCCGGTATACAAAAGCCAATATTCCTTCCCTCCTGGAATCGCGTATGGCAACCAATGGATTGGCATCCGCGAATGCTCGATTGCTCACCAGATCATGCATATTCTAGTGTGCGAATTTGCGTGTCACGCCCGTTCCTCTAGAATCGCGCACGGCCGCGTACGCTAAACTGATCATGAAGATTTCCCTAGATTCGCTTATTGCCTGCAATGGATGATCAATCGCGTACGTTAACCAGGTTATGCATATTCGCGTGCGCGAATGCATAACCTGGTAAATTGCGTAAGCAATTATAGGTAGTTTTGTGCCGGTCTTCCGATGCGCATACGCTAATGGTGACACTAGGGCACTCCGAAATGTCTTATTCAGTACGCATATGGAAACGCTCTTGGCCCTAGTTCTTTAGGGGGATTTGCATACGCGAATTCATCGTTCACGTACGCGAATTCATCGTTCACGTACGTGAATTCATCGTTCACGTACGTGAATTCATCGTTCGCGTACGCGAAATATCATTCTCGTACGCGAATTCATCGGTGGCATACGCGAATGCATCGTTCGTTCACGCGAAATTATCGATCGCGTACGCGAATTTATCGTTCGCGTCCGCAAACTCCCTGAGACCCCGGGGCGAGAGCCAATTCGCAGTATGCATATCCGCGTATAGCACTTTTCTACTGGAATCGCGTATGGCGACCAATGGATTGGTATCCGCGTATGCTCACCAGATCATGCATATTCTAGGTGCGAATTTGTGTGTCACGCCCGTTCCTCTAGAATCGCGCGCGGCGACCAAGTGATGTAAATTCGCGTACGCTGAATAGGTCATGCAGATTTTCCTAGACTCGCTCATTGCATGCAATGGATCATCAATCGCGTTCGCTCACCAGGTTATGCGGATTCGCGTGCGCGAATTCCCATCCAATGTATGTCATACGCGTGTCCTGAAGATCAAGTGTGGAACGCGATTCCGCATGACCCGGTTAGCATACGCGTATACCCACCTTTTTGATTGCCGTGCGTAATCCCAAAGGAGCAAGTGGCATTCGCGAGTTAGTTACGCGAATCTGCATACGCGAGTCCCGGTAGTTCCTGCCATAATCGCACGTGATTTTAATCAGTTCGTGTCAGTCTCTCGATTCGCGGACGAATGGGCTCTCGGCCCGGGTTCTCGGGGAGTTTGCGTACGCGAACGATGAATTCGCGTATGCAAATTCCCCTAAAGAACTAGGGCCAAGAACGTTTCCGTATACCGATCTACGTGCGTATATGCGTACCGTTCAGTGCGCATATATGCGTACTGAATAAGACATTTCGGAGTGCCCTAGTGTCACCATTAGCGTATGCGCATCGGAAGACCGGCTCGAAACTACCTATAATTGCGTACGTTTATGGGAAAATCTACTTGATCTCGCAGTACGCATATCCGCGTATCGCACTTCCCTCCTGGAATCGCGTATGGCAACCAATGGATTGGTATCCGCGGATGTTCACCAGATCACGCAGATTCTAGGGTGCAAATTCGCGTATAACACACATTTCTCTAGAACCGCGCGCGGCAACCGATTGATGTTTATTTGCGGACGCTAGACAGTTCATGCAGATTCCCCTAGATTTGCGTATTGCATGCAATGGATGATCATTCGCGGATGCTACACAGGCCATGCACATTCGAGTGCGCAAATTCCCATCCAATGTATGCCATACGCTATTTCAGGAGAACGAGTGTGATACGCAAATCTTCATGGCCCGGTAAGCGTACGTGAAGACCCATCCTTTGGTTGTCATACGCGATTCCAGAAGAGCAAGTACGATACATCAATTATCGTACGCGAATTCGCATATGTGTATCTCCGTAATTCCTTACATAGTCGCACGTGATCATAGACGGTTTCGTGCAGGAATTCCGATTCGCGTACGCTAATAACGACTGCGGGCGCACTTCGAAACGTCTCTTCCTAGTAAACTAAAACGCTCTCGGCCATTGCTATCTGGGGAAGTTCCCGTAAGATTATTGACTCCGTTCAGCCTGACTGTTTTCGAACTGCACTAGTCTCCAGTGAGTTTGCAGCAACATGATCATGACTGAGTATAGGATGGTACTTATGACGGTAAATGAATTTCATATTTCATTTACCGTCATAGGTTGTTTTTCGGTAAGACACCCCTCGTCCATGACTGGATATCCAATCCACCGATGGGCTCTGGGGTTTGCTGGAATGAATATCGGGTCACGTATGTTATGGCATATTGTGACGTGCAT
This sequence comes from Eretmocerus hayati, assembly GCA_029851415.1. Taxonomy (NCBI): domain Eukaryota; kingdom Metazoa; phylum Arthropoda; class Insecta; order Hymenoptera; family Aphelinidae; genus Eretmocerus; species Eretmocerus hayati. Next base: position 51,834,288 of record CM056744.1, read on the forward strand.
AGTATAACGTATAGTTTTCCTGGGGAAAACTGAAGCGGCCACGGAAGCCTCGGTCGGCACCCAGACTAGTAGCGGCACCCCTTCACCATTCCTCTATGCGCTCACCATTAACGTCTTTTCACGAATAGTGAGTCCTTCAAATTCTTGAATCATTACTCCGTGAGATATACAATTTGTTACAGAAGGTGTGTATATAATGTAACCGGGGGATATCTAAAAAAATGTTAATTTTATTCGTCCATTCTATTGCGTACGCAAGAACAGCGATTCCTCGCATACGCGAGTCATCATTACATTCGCAAAATGAGGGCACAAAATGACGCCGGTCACTGACCGTCATTTTATCGTCCACAGACCGTCATTGACGAGGAAAATGACGGCTCAGAATTTTAATGGCTGATAGAAACCACTGCCTTTTTCCCAGTCTCACCGAGTCAACTCACGCAATTCTCCACCACTTGGCTCACGTTTGAATCTTTCTCAATGTTGATGAATATAAAAAGTTTCTCCGGGAAGGCTTGGAGGAGCAATGATAGTGCCGCGCGGACCCCTATTTCAACATACATAAAAAGTACAGTTTTCGTGGCATATCAAGAAACAATCTTCAATAGATAAATTCAAAAAAAAATCTCAGACAAAGTTGTTTCTAGTGTTGTTTCTCAATTCATCCTTTCAATAAACAATCAATCGCACCCAAAAGATAGTTTGATCGATCCTTTCAGATGACGTTGATTCTTTATTCAACATAAGGTAAGTGAACCCAACTTGCCGCTGGACCCAACTTGCCACTATCACGCTGATCTCAGAACTGGACACTCGTGGACCTTCCCACAATTTCTTTTACGTTTATTATGTTGGAATATGAGATGATTGATGATTTGCACCACCCCCGGATGATCTCTGCGTTTCCCAGGAAATTAAAAGTGATTTTCCCATTTCTCGTGTTTGAACTGCTAAGTAATCGACAAGGAAATTGAGTTCAGTATAACCGGTGCCAAACTTCTTGAGTTCAACCAATCTTAACGTACCTTAACGCATTCGATTCTTTTTTCCAAGACCTTCAAAACCCCTTTTTCAAAGTTTCAAAACTCTGATCTGAAGCTATTATCAGCAAAACGTGAAGAAAATTTGGCAACCAAAAAGGGCAACATCGGAGTGTACCCAACATGCCCCTATATGGTTATCTCGAAAGGGCAGGTAGCATGACTTTCTTAACCACTCAGGACGTGCTTATCGCATCAAAATAGATCGGAAATGGCATATTGGACTCACGAAAAGATGTAAATGTGGTTACACGGTGATAACAAAGATTTCATGCACTTTCTCGGCGATTGACATTGTTTTGAATGATAGTGGCAAGTTGGGTACACCATCTCGGAAACTTTCATAAAACACGTTTTGCGAGAATTGAGATAGCTCAGCGCCAATTAGTTAAAACTGAATTCATCTCAGCTCATCTTGAAGGTCCCAAAACAAGCTTCAAAATGAGCTGAGGTACGTAGGAAAATATTGAAATGGGCCAAATTATCATGAAAATGGCTTAATAGTGGCAAGTTGAGTACACTTACCTTACATCAGTATAGAGCAAAAATGGAACTTACTACGTTTTCATGTGTAGCCATAGAACTGAAAATGATATTTTCCCATTCACAACTTTCAAAGGTCAGAAACTCATACGATTGGCAATATAGAAAGATTAACAAATGTGCACGAGCTTCGTAATGAATTTCTCATTCTTCATTGCCATATTGCTTGGAAAATTTTGTCAGGCCTACATCTATATAGATGTGGAATGACGGTCCACAGACCGTCCGTAAGTTTCCGTGACCATTTTGGAAAAGACCGTCATTTTTAATTGGAAAACTCGTCATTTTTGCGGATCCGTCAGTGACGATCTAAAGAGGCAGTAATTTCTGTGACCGATTGGAAAGGCCCGTCTTTTTACATCACTACTCAAAATTTACACGAGTGAAGAGTTGAATGACGATCGGTGAGCCTCGAGTGACATTATCGAGCCAAGGAATCATGTACATTTTTGGAAGAAAATCACTCAACTGTGCGATCATATATTTTTTCGAACAATGTCTCAATCGAACATGCTACTTGCAAGTGATGTGCTGTATATGTTGGATGCGTCTAATTTTGTCATCGGCAGTTCAGCAAATCTCAAGATTTCAAAATGATTAAGTCAATTTTTGGAGTTTATGATAATTTTTATTATGTAATTACATTAGCATGTTAGTCACAACACCCACACATTACTCATTTGCATAACGTACTAAAACTCAAACAAACAACTCAATCGAGATCTTCAAGTGGATCTTCCGCAACTTCCCCAAACTCAAACTCTACAGGATCAACCTATTGACATGAACACGAGTTCCATAATATTAGTACAATTCATCCCATAATTAGGAGGCTTTAATACAGATGTGAGATTGTAGAGCTGAATACTTATTATTCAGATACAAGGGGGTCCAATAAATGAAAAATCAGATTATCGTTAGAATAGGGATTGCAAAAGATGCACAATTTCATTTGACCAAATCACATGAAATTGTGTATGCATTAATGAAATGCATGTCAGGAATGCGTTATGGAGAGGAATTTTATGAAAATTGTAATGAAAAATGAAGAATCCAAATTCAAGGCAAACTACGGCCACATCGCAAGATCTTTCAAGGATTCTTTCAATTCAACATGGGTTTGAACTGGAGACGCCCGATTCGATCCCCATTCGGTGCTATTTCAGCTCATTTTGGAGCTTGTTCCAAGACTTTTGAATTAAATTAAGATATGCTCAATTTCAAATAACGGAAGCTGGCTCAGCTAAGAATTCAATTAAGAAAAACCTTGTGAATACGATGGGGCTTTGACAGTTATACAGACTGTTGAGAGGCCAAAGCTCAAAGAACCTTTACAATATGTCTAATAAGTTCGACAGTTCTCAGTATAAAAGAAATGGTAGTGTCTAGTGTGAATATTTTCGACATTAAGAACATGGGGATGACTGATCAAAGACTCACAACGGGCATATTTGCTGGCCCTACGTGTTGGTGGAACTCCTGTGGATTGTCGAGAACGAATCTACCATTAAATGCTGTACGAAAACGCGATCTATCACTGAATATGAGAACATCCATTTGACCCACTCCAAGTAAAGCGAGGATCGTTTCAGCAAAAGCTACTTGTTGAAATTCACCCAACATTTCGATGCGATGATATCCTCTTAAGTGGTTTGGATGGTAATCTTCGTCTCCAAACAAATGAGCTGGTAAGTGCTATAGCGAAAAAGGGTCTATGAATTTGACTTATACTCAAGGAGCCATCTAGTTTGCATCGAGGATCATATTTAAATGCTGGGAAGCGAAAGTTTCTTCAAGGTGTAATTCTATGAAGAATCGTAAGTAGTTTTGTGACTGCGCGAGCTTTGGAGGCTTGGCCTCACTTTTTTACTCATATAGATTCATTCGAAAATATGGATTTATGTTGATATTGATTGTCCTTTTCCAGAGAATAAGGAAATGAATGGAAAAAAAATCATTCAAATCTTTTATGAGCGAAACCGATATGATCCCTATGATGATCTGCCCTGAGTTTGAAATTACGGGTCGCCTTCCTTCGCACTCATGATTTGTGACAGATAACACCTGAGTCACGATGTAGTATGGGCTTGGAAATAAGCTTTATCCGAGAATTGACCTCTCGGACTTACATTATGGTGAGTTTCCTTCGCAAAATTCAAATTAATTACTGTCAACCGGTGTTACTTTGAATAAACAGGGTATCTCTGAGCACTCGTTTGAATTCTCAAACCCAGCAAAATTGGAATGAGCAAAGTTTCTATTACTGATTTGCTTGATAATCATGTGCGTAGAGACATTGAGAACCGGTGTAGGTGTCCCGATCAGCTGGGTGTGGTTGGGTTGTTGGAAATGATGATTTTGAGTGAAAATACTAATAAAAGTCTTCCCTTGCTCCAAAATAATGCTCTTTAGCCACGTCCAGCATCAAGAGATCAAGAGATTGAGATCTCTTGATAGAGATCATCAAGAGATCATCTCTATCAAGAGATTCTTCCACTCTTCACACATGCAACTATCAAGCAAATCAGTGCCAGAATCCTCACGCATCCCTATTTTGCTGATTTTGAGCATTCTAATGAGAGTCCAAAATTACCCCGTGTGCTCAAAGGAACTTCGGTTGACGGCAAAACACGTCAACTCTTGTCAGTAAGATTCTCGTGATACGATGGTCAACGGGTCTCGAATTTCACTATCGTACTCCACGATACAATGGATTTTCAATAGAGTATGAAAGTGTTTTCTTGCATAAATACGAGGAATCGGGAATGGAAATTTTAGCGTACAACTCACTATCTTGATTTCTGGCTGAATTATTTATGAAGATCTAGATTCAATATTCCCTTCGTATTTGACAATAGGCTCAATCTTCTAATCGACGAAAAGATTCGCAGGGTGACAATTTACCATCATACTCACATTCTCGCTCAGTTGTGTGATTTGCGATGCCAAATCTCCTCCAGTAACTCGGCCATTGGACCCACATTCGTTTCCGGGCAATAAATTTCCAATTTCGAACCATGGTCTTGCAATATCGGCAATGAATGTTCCTGTTAAAAGAAGGTTGGGTGTTCTCTATATATGATTAATTTGCTCATGTTGTTCATACGACTATAAAACTTGAAATGACGCTTGATTTCTCGATCCACCTTTATACAATGGATAGTTATCGTTATGATTAGAACAGGAAACATGGGAGAATTGGTCACACGCTTTGAGTATCACCAAGCTATGTTTGCTTCGAAGTTGATGAGGTGTTAGACGGTCATGGGACGAGCATCTGTGGTCTGAGTTCAATGGGTCGTTATATCAATCTTGATCAGTTGCAACGTAGTAAGAATTTATACGGTTCAATTCTCTAACCTCCAGAATGTTGTCTAGTCGGGAACCTCTCCGCGTAGATTCGAGAAGCTTGTTCCGCAACAAATTTAGCGTCTTTATACGCAAGAATCATGTCGTAATAATCTATAATCGAATATGTAACGATTTGAGTATTTATCCCAACTCCGCTCATTTTCCTGTAGATCTGTGAGTGTTATCACTGCAGAAACCACGCGGACCATCTAACTAAAGTTCATACCTGACTATGTCATGACAACAGTGATTTGTTCTTCTGCTAATTTCGTTCGCTACATTTCTCTGTACTGGATGGCGAATGAGACTACAGGCATTACACAATTGGTTTTGGTAGACGGTATTTGCTAGACGGTATGATGGCATCCTCCAATTTTCGTTGTTTGCGTATTTCAAAATATGTCAGGTGTGTATTTTGGGCATAGATTATTCATATCGACTGGAAATAGCTCGGAAAATTTCATCAAATAATGCCAAGTTGGATTTGAATCCGGGATTTGAACCTGCACCCTCCAGAGCGCTGTTTTCCCGCTAGCTGGGTATGGTGACGTACTCAACCAACTGAGTGACAGTCACTCTACACTGTGAGAAGAGAAGTAAGGGCTACCGAAGTCGAGAGTAAGAGCCACATAGAAGCAGCCACGGGGTACAAGCGCAAAAATATTGCGATGACCAGGAAACTACTAGATGGAATGATCCAAAATTTCGTACAGACATTCTCGAGAGGCTCTGCTTTCGTGCAGTGTGAGATGATGATTAGAAACAATTCCAAAAAAATTAAAAAATCATGACATTCTTCATGATTCTCATGCATTCCTTCATCGCAAGCATAATTTTCGATATCTAAGGGAGTTTTCCAGTTCCCAACTGGAGCAGAACTGAAAGCGGTGAAGTCAATGAAGATACTTAAGCCCCTTACGGGGGTGCGGAAGCTCTACTTTTACCGACCTCGGCTCTCGTCACGGAAAAATTTATAACTCAAATATTACGCAACATCTTGAAAAACCCCGTCTGTTACGTTATTTCTGTGTATCGTATCCATCACCTCATGGGTTTCCAGGGCGACTCATTATGATTCGGAGGAAAACTCGGCATTCTCAGTTACCGAGATAGCGACTGCTTTGCTCAGAATGGTCCGTTCTCTTTCAAATCGAGTTATATCGCCCTGCAGGTTGTACCAGGGGGCGAATCGAGCCAACAGAATGAGGCTTATAGAGCTTTTATTACCCAACTCATCCCATAAAAATCACGAAAAATCAAGAAGTATCACGAGCGTATGACCATACAAAACCCTAGCTAGAATAATGAATTGAATCCCATTCAATTTTAATCGGAGTGAATCAGTCTATAGAAGCTTTTTCTATGGTAAGCAATCGGAATTTTCTCCCTGGAAAATTGTAATCGTATTCAATGGGATTGAATCGTTTATTGAAACGATTCAATCCCATTGAAGAGAAATGGAATTTCACCGCACCAGTTTTAGCCAATCGGATTGAATATTCCTGAGTCTATGCGATCTAATAGGAATGTATAGAATAATATCCGGAGTCCTATGGGAATGAATCACACCTTATAAAAAGGAAACATCGCTATAGGATTCAATCGGATTGTATAGGAATCATCAAAAAACCCTTCTATCTTCAAAATATCTCTCGAAACATAGTATTTCATGTATTAAATTGCGAAGCAAATGCGTTGCCGTAACGAGATACATACGGTCTTTTATTTCTCAAAACGGAGGAAATGACTCTCCGAGCCGTTAGTAGAAAAATGGAATTCCACCGCAGCAGTTTTAGCCAATCGGATTGAATATTCTTGAGTCTATGCGATCTAATAGGAATGTATAGAACAATGACCGGAGTCCTATAGGGATGAATGACACCTTATATTAAAGGTAATATCCCCATAGGATCCAATCGGATTGTATAGAGATGATCTCAAAACTCTTTTATTTTGAAAGTATCATTCGAAACAGTATTTCATGTATTGAATTTTGGAAAATACGCGTTCCCGTAACGATGTACATACGGTCTTCCGTTTCTGAAAACGGAGGAAATGACTTTCCGAGCCATTCTCCTGCAGCGAAAACGGCTCGAGATGGTGTTTTCTCACTTGGAGGTGACAAAATCAATCCCTCAACAATCGTGGTCAATTTTGGAGTGGAAGAATGTATATCAGGGATAAAAGGGGATCGATTTGAATGAGTGGCCACTTGAAATGTTGGAAATACAAATGCCTAATTGAGTCCTATTTTACCCTTTCACATCAGAGAAAGATCAAACTTGATTTGATTAATCAATATTTCTTATACAATCCAGGTGATTTCGCAGGTACTCATCTTATGAGCTCTTGGATAAGATTTTCAAACAGATCATAAAGCAGCTACTGCATTTGCATATAGGTGCCTCCTTGCTTTAGGGCCAAGTATGATGTCGAGGGAAGGGTTGTAAACTTTGATTTTAATTTTCCTGTGAACCACGCAGATATGTATGTACGCTCTTGATTCTTCCCTCAATTGCCACTGACATTCATCAGATGTAGCCATATATATACCCAAAATTATTAGTTATTCGTGTATTCCTGATTCACAATCATGGAGAAACCATTCGTGTCTGAAGATTCATCCCTACACTTCTGCCTGTGTGCTTCCTGATACCTACACCGAGAAAGAAACTTTCTCTTCAGAATCGGTATCTCGCAAGCTGCTTTTTCACGGTTGCAATCCACTGCTGCGACGATCAAACTTCGCCATTGTGGTGAGAGAGTATGACTGATACAGCTTCTTCTCTCACGCCAATGGCGAAGATGGCTCTTTGAATTGCAACCGTGCAAAAAGCATCCTAAATCACGCTGTGTTTGTGCGTGTAGCGCGATTGAACACTGCACTCCTGCTCATTTTGAAATTTACTCCCCAGAATCGAAATAGAACGACAGTGCTTCTTTCAGGGTGGAATGAAATTCAAGATGATATATTTACAGAGCTCGATATTCTCGTATGGATCAATAGCATAGCTTCTCGAGAAGCTATACTATTAATTTATATATGAAAAGCTAGCTGGTTTTACAGAAGAAGCAGACGAAAATCTCAAGGGGAGTGATGAAAAATGATTGGGCTTTGAAAATTCATTGATTTGGAGGCTTGATTTATTCGATTGGAATAGGCTTTGAAACAGACATTCAATCACTGCGGCTCGAGTTTGTCCCACTTTAGGATATTTGATCACACAAGTCTAAGTTGTTTCTCAAAGAAATGTTCGCTAATAAATTTGGAATGATGAAGATCCGTCGAGTTTTTGTATTCTCGTGAGCAAGACTGTGTGAAGATATCTACACACACACACACACACACCCACCCACGCGCGCGCGCGCGTACGCACGCACGCGTAACTAGCGAGTGCAGATTATTGAGAAATGAGACTTACTAGACTTACTCTTCAATTGTAGTGCTAATTGTGATTAGCTTAACTTGAGATAATTTTGTCAACAGAGGCGCACCCCAAATTTTGAAATCTGGCTTGAAAAGTTACAGGGGGCTGAAGATTCATATTTGCATGTATTCTTTCGATCCAAAAATGATGGCGTAGTCGATTTTTCAAAGGAATGTTCTTCAACCATGATCATTTTCTGGTTTGCGCCCCTTTCGTCAGATCGCCAATCCTATGTGCCATTTTGTTCAGAGCCATAAAAAGTACCCTCGAAGAAATTTACAGACCGATCCATCGAATACTGTGAGACTGGACACATTTTTTGGGGCAAAGTTCTGAATTTTTTCGTCAAAATACCTCAGACCTCGAGAAATATCGATTATTTCAAAAAATCACAAGAATACCTTTTTGTCAGATTGAAAAATGACATCGAAATAGTGAAGAAAAACTTCCAATTATCAAGAATAGATATCATCAGAAAACTATATAATTCTATGTGTAAGTCTCACCGAATTTGATGGATTGGTCTGTAAATTTTTTTGGGCGTGGTTTCTATGGTTTTGAACAAAATGTCGTATGGGATTGGCGATCTAACGAAAGGGGCGCAAACCAGAGAATGATTATAGTTGAAAAATCATTTCTTTGAAAAACCGACTATGAATTTACAGCCCACCCCCCCCCCCCCCCATAATTCTTACGACCAGACTTCAAAATTAGTGGTGCTCCTTCTCTTAAATAGTCATATTACTCGCATGAATTCTTGGAGTTGCGCGTTCACAGATGAGCATTGAAATATCGGATCAGCTTTATATAGATTCAGTTTGAATAAGATATATTTCATGTTGGAATTACAGTTGAACAATCAAAGAGTGAGTTGAAAGCAACATGAAACATCATTGCACATGAAAAACTTCAAGAGGATGACACAAATATTCGAGATCATCAACTGCCAAGTGAATCATTTTCTTTTTGATCATGGTAATCGGTACAATCTCAATCCGAGATTTTTCCTTGGTCACAAGCAGCATATGTTTTATGGCCATCCCAGCAACTTCAATTGGAATGACACGAACTCCTTGCACCTTGGCGAATAATGCGCTATCTTCTATCGAAAAATGAAGGACTTGAGCGAATTTCCCATCAACTAGCTCGACGTACGTGTCATCTGTTTTCTTTGGTCTTGTGTATGAAGTAGAATGTAGTGGTACATTCTGGAAAATGCACCTATTGTACCGATTTTTCTGCAAATTTTTCTTACTATACGGGACAATAGCGTTTTCTTTAGTTCTGTGATACTTGATTATTTCGTTATCAGCTGTCATGGTTTTCCTGCAGAACTGAAGACACTCATTTTCTACATCATTATTCAATATCTTACACTGAAATTCATTGAGTTCCAAGATGTGGCTGGTTATCTGTTCAAGGACGTTTGTTGGTCCGGCGACGAATTCTTTGAGATGGCCAATTTCACTCTCGAAGGGAAAAGTAGACGTGGCCCACAACGGACCACTCATTTTGACGCTGTCCACTAAATGCAAGAGAGAGTGCACATTGAAAGTCATGAATGTTGGTCCAAAAAACTCTTCGCAGTCCTCAACAAACTGTTGTAAATTTTTCTCACAGTTGTCCAGAGTGTCGTGGTCTATTTTGGATGCCATCAGACATCGAATGCTGTCTACATAAAGAGCATACGATTTGTAAAGTCTCGGATCTAAAATTTGCCGGTAGCAAGGCAGGCTGTAGAAGACAAGCCAATACAGCCAATCAGCAGCTTTCCACTTAGCTTTCTTCTTCAATTGAGCTGGTAATCGGTACATTGACTTGATAGGTTTCATAGAAATCAGTCTTCGATCAATCTCTTTCCTTTGTTTGGGGGTTAGTCTGAATGGGAGGATTTGTTTAGAAACTCCCAGAATTGTTTGGTGACTGCAAGACAGACTCCGTGCATGTAATCTGGGGGATAGCCCCATATAATGTCAAAATGGGGTAGAAGCTCGCAAATTTTCGATTTCCCTCTCAAACCTCTGTAGAGCTTTTCCCCTTCCTTATTCGGACGAACTTCCTCCCATTTCGTTAGATCCTCCAGATACTCTGCTTGACTGCGGTTATGAGCATTCAGGCTTTTTAGAAATTTCATACATCCTATTTTAATACCTTTGTTGTAGCACCAAGAACATCCATAGAAAGCATTGAACTGTTTTCGAGCCTGGAGAATTGGTCTAGCCACTGTATCGACGCAAAAGAACAGAGGAACGACAAATATTCTGTACGTTTTTCTTCGACCCTTATGGTAAAATAGCACGCCTTCATGCATTAACTTATGCATTTGGGTCAGAAATGATTCCATGAACGAATTCATGAGATGAAAAGTTGGTTCTTCACATGTATAGAGAGCAGCAAATAAAATGACCAATTTGAATCTGAGTTTTGGCGGTAACTCATTCAATATCATGAGGATCGACCAGTAACTGAATTTTGTTGTCTCGTGCATGGAAGCTCCATCACTGTTAATATCTGCAGTCAATATGATGGTGTTCTCCTTTTGATCTTTGTTGAAATCAGTCTTCCTATATATTTCTCCATCTTGAACATCGCAGATAGCCATGGGCTTGGAGTCAGCTGCTTGAGAATTTCTAGAACTGTTTATATTCGAAACAGAAGCAAGAATTGACTCGAAGACGTGCTGATTATTCAAGATGCTCCTGAGCTGGTATTCTACATTCATGTTTATGTAAAAATTACTGTTTTCTGTGGATAATTTGAATTCCTTGGAGCAGGTATCACATACACCGATGGTGTTACTTTTTATGTGTTTTTTTAGGAGAGAGTTGGAAATGGTACGATTGCACTCCGTACAGAAAAAAGTGTAGGTCCTGTAATCTTGAGCAGGTTTGTTATACAGGGAAACGTAGTAGTCACTTATGTGCAGATTCTTGAATTCTGGTCCGGCGAGTAGTTTGATCAATTCTAGAAAAGCCATTCTTGTTGCTTTTGGGGTCTTGAACCTCAGATAAATAGCCTGAGTCATATTAAGCACGTCCTCCAATGATATGCCTGAGGCTGGGAAGAGTATCAACTTTAACATGTTATCAAATTTCTTCGATGGACCCTTCGAATTTGGGAAAATGTCGCCGAGATCTTCAAATTCGGCACTGTCATCATCGACCCGGTGTTGTGGTAACTTCTGAGCACATCCGACAGCATTCAATTCTACAGTCGAGCTATACTCATGGTTCGTTTCACTGATGAGATATTCATCAGCTCTGCTTACATCACACCGAGACATAGAATCTCTACAACTGGGTTCTTTATCTTGGAAGGTTTTGGCTTCGTCATTCTCCGATCTTTGAGGAGACTGCTGGAATTCTTCGAGTATCTTCATCTCCTTCACGGAACCTGCAATGATATAGATGAGTGCTTGGTTTTATCTTCGAAAATGAGGAATTTTGTATAAACGAGAAGATAAATGCACAAGCACGTAGACCGAGAAAAGGCAACGTTATGATTCTGTACTGAAGAATAACACCGGTTCGATTATGATAGTAGCCTTGATCAAGGTAACTCCAGGACGTTTCTAGCACGTAAGAGAATATTAGAACGACCTCGAGACAACTCCAAGTTTGTCCCTGAGGTCAGTCACGGAAAATATCGGGATTCAACTGATTTCGGAACTCTCGGTCTATTTCGACACAGGATAGGCTAAAAAGACTGACGATAGTGGTCAAGGTGTGTACAACCCATATTTCTATGATAGGGACATCAAGTTGGGCGGAGTCTTGATACCGGGCTAATCAAGAATTTTCACGTTACTTTGTCCATTTGATTTTAACGCAAACCACAAGCAGATTAGAACCACTAGGAAATATTATCCCTCTGCCGTACACACAGCACGAGAACGGGTCTGCGCAACCAACATTGGAAATAGTTGGACGTCAGCGTACACTCAGTGCAGAAATTATTTCCTATATTGTTCTTACAGGATCTAGTTTCCGGAAACGTAATAAAAAAAAGATGCTGCAACGAAACTTTGTAAATCATCATCTCGTTCAAGTTTTTGTTTCTTCTTTGCAAATGAATAATATTGTATCGTTGCGACAATGTATGCCACCAGACCAATATCAACACGAAGATGAACGAAATTAATTTCATCCGGCTGGATAGATAGAATGATATTTTGGACAAATTATCATTGGAATTAGGAAATCTAATAGTATATTATAATACAAGGGCGCAAACGATGGTTTTCGCACTTCGAGTGACTTTTTTAGGCCCGAGCCGCAGGCGAGGGTCTAAATAGTCACGATAAAGCGGAAACCATTGCGCCCGAGTGTCATACTATGTTTTTTGATCTTCTGTGAGCAAATGAAAAGCGAAAAACAGTGTGGAAATGACTAGTTTGCGCACAGACGATCAAAAATAATATAAACATCACCCTCACGCACGAAGTACTGGGGAATAATGAATAACTCCTTCTAATATGGCTGAATCTCATCGGAGAGAAGACTTGAAAATGTTTACAGAAATCTTGAATAACATAATATATGACGAACGGACTCTTCTGATAAGGCTCGCTAGGAAGAATGATTCGGGTAAGAAGCTAACTTGATTTTCACTTTAGCTTCTCTTAAGGGTGCTCCTCAGTATTTGAAAAACGATCGTGGCGGTTTCTTGCGGTCAAATTGATTTGTTGCAGACATTAAACTAGAACCAAACAACGTGTAGAACGACGAGCGGGATTTCGCTACGCGCTGAGAATTTTTCTACGAATTTTAAAAAAAGCCACAACAAAATTGGTGCAAGATTGAGAGAGCTATTTTGCGGGAAAATTTTTTACGTATTCCCAATATTACTGCAAATTTCCCTCGCAAAATAGCCCTCTCAATTCTGCACCGATTTTTATCTAACTTTTTATTCAAATTCGAAAAAAAATTTTCCGCACGTGGCGAATTGTCGCACGTCGTTCAACGTTATCTGGTTGATTTAATATTTACAATAAACCAATTCGACCGCAAGATGGCGCATCAACCGCTATAATCCGGCCTGAGGAGCACCCCTATAGATAAAAGTCGATCAAATTACTGTGGATCGAAAAAAAAGATGTGCACGATAGGTTGGATGGGGAATAGCTCGAAACTTCCGAGTTCATCTTGAGCTTGCCGTTAAGATTCGTGAGCAGTCGTTTGAAAGATTATAATTTGAGAATGATAAAGTATTCAAACAAGAGTGTGAATGGACTCATCATCAAATCATCGTTTATCTCGTCATTTATCCTGCTCTTTTTCATTAACTTGGAAATTACGTGACGCGGTTCAACTTTACGTTCTCGTTGCAGTGAAGTAAGAAATTACAGACTCATTCCCGAATGTGTTGAAGAGACTTGTATACATTGTATAATTTATTTGAGGCTACTGTACTATAATCTAGTCTCAACCATATCCAACCAGCCACAAGAGGATTCTGTTTAGATTATTATTTACCTTCAATAGGACAGGATTGTACACATTGACCATGCTCAAGTTCGCGTGTACGCGGTTGTAAATCATACCCACAGGAGTTCGGAGAAGAAGCACCTGCGAATGATTTTGATTCTATGTTCAGAAATCAGTTTTGTAATAATTCCAATGCTTTGCAAGAATCATTAAAAGCGCCCGTTTCAGCAACGTGCGTATATATATAGTCTCTCGAACAAAATAATCGAGTACCTGCAGATGGAGTACTTGATGTAATCATAAAATTGCTTGCACTAATGAGTTCAGAAGCTAGCTCCATGCAAACATGAAGAATCTCTTCTTACGATAATTATCATGGAATGAGGATTATAAATATTGATCAATCAATCAATGAGTTTGAGCTACAGATGAAATTTGAAGAAGCAAGCGTGGGAAGTAGATTCTGACACCTGCTAGATTCATTTACTTCCGCACATAATTCAATTGTATAGTGATCGACTCACCGTCGACGAGAGGAATTTTTCCCAGTTTTTGAGCCGTTGTCCCATGTAGCGTAGAATGAGCCCGTTCGGAAATACCGGAACCAGGCTCGTCAGACGGAAAACCTTTCTCTCCATCTCTCAATTCTTCTAAACATCTCTTACCTAGAAATTGTTTCATTTTTTCGTAATGATGACGTTATCGATCTCTTTTTAAATGGGCAAAATATTGAGATTTGTATACGTGCGTCAAGAAAATCATTAGTATTCGGGTGAAAGCACAATTGTTTGGTGAATAATACCTTCTTCCATTTTTCTATCGAATATCTTGATAGTTTTCGCGTGGAACAGGTGTAACTCCCTAGACTCTTTGAATCCATATTTCCGTTTTCTATTCATTATATCCCTCTCTCGTTCCTCCTCCCTGCAACGCTTTCTTCGCGCCTTTATCCGCAATATTCATCGCATCATCTTTTGGACGTGACTTCCAGAAATAAGCAGGTAATTATAACCTGCAGGAATAACCGACAATAATCCATTATCGTTATATGCAGAATAACCTCTGCTGATCTAAAACAAAAACAAAACAAAGAATCACGATCTTATGAATTTGAATTTGGGTTATAAAGTGAAGTATTTTGACTTGGGGCTCAACGCCGAGTTTTGATTGCATTTGAATTAGGACAGGTGAGTTCAATTGAAACTTCCTCAATATCTATCAGCATGCTTTAGAATCATGATACAGGAATGCTCTTCATTGATTTGATCGGGTTTCAGATACAATCACACAATGGCTTATGCACGAGTGCGAGAAGTGAAAGGCAAGAAATTTGGGACATGTTTCGTCATACCAAAAGCCGACATTCATAACTTTTCAGAATCGGACTCGCCTTTCACGAAATATCGCATGCAGATTCAAGGCGAAGAACGCATCGGCATCGTTCAAGGACGGAGTGGTAAAATTTTTGAATAATATAGGTTAAATTTTTTAAGAAGCGCACACACCACTTACCTCATTCGATCATCAACAAGAGACAATATTTGGATCTTTCATATTTTTCATGGGCTGCTCAAACTCCTCCTTTAATACGTACATGACATGCTCAATCCAAAATTTGATGCAACATGAGTTGCTCATGTCAAAACCGATGATCTGTGTTAGCTAAATTTTCAACCTAGCCTCGGTGCATTGACCCGAGTGACATTTTCACACAATTTTCTTGAACTATCCTGAAACAGTAGTCTTTACCTACACCATCCCGCGGCGATCGATCATGTGCGAGGAGCGGGAGTGGATTCATTTGAGTAATTTGGTCTCTTTGTGTTATTCGGATTCCGTAGTTTTATTCCACATTGATCAACTTTTTTGTTTGGAAAGTGCAAAATCGTAGACTTCATCGATGTAAGATATTGTAGTTTGAACCATGTCGATACCAAGATGAGGAGAAATGCAAATTCTTCTCATTACATCATGATTTTAGACAACGAAGAAAAATTGAGAG
Source organism: Eretmocerus hayati (assembly GCA_029851415.1). Lineage (NCBI taxonomy): Eukaryota > Metazoa > Arthropoda > Insecta > Hymenoptera > Aphelinidae > Eretmocerus > Eretmocerus hayati. The sequence goes on from CM056744.1 coordinate 51,850,081, forward strand.
CAGCTTCACTTGACTCGAGTAAAAGACTGGGTGCCCCTTCTATGGAGAGATGCCAGACAAAGAATGATCTCGATCCAAAACATGACAAAAGCAACAAGGAAAACGAGAAGGTGATTGGTTGATTTTGTCTTCTTCGTTTGTAATACACGAATCTCAGTCGATTCATTTGGACTGCCTCATTGTGCTATATGACATTGATGCTGACTGATTCTGATCGATCAAAGAAACAATGTCCAAACTCAATAGATCGAAGGGTCAGGACGAACTTACCTTGAGCCTAGTTCGATGATCCGATACAAACATCATATTTGGTAGAAATCTTCCTATTTTTATTTTTTGTCAACAGATGCTTGCCAAAAAACCGAGAGTAATTAAAAATCAAACATTATCTGAGGATCAGAGGATTGTTCTCTCAAAAATCAAGAAAGAAGGAGTAGACAAACGAAAACGAGTAGTCAAGCCAAAACCAAAGTCGAAAATTACCGCACCTGTACCCGCGGCTGGTACAATAGGCAAAAAAAATTATTTCGACCTCTTGGGTGACCCTTGCCTACAACCTTCATCAGGAAATAACCACGAAGATGTGGTTGCGGTTCCATCAACTTCAGTCAAACAGGTTCACATGATGTCAAGTCCAGTCGAATCGAATGTCAAACCACCATCGGCAAAAACGGAGACGAGCGAGACACCAATCACCAAAGTTATGACGACATCGACTCCCGTCAAATCAAGTTTCAAACTGCCCTCCAAATCCTTGACTCCGATTCAAACGCCGATCAAGAGATCTACGATATTATCGACCCCTGCTGTATCAAATTCGAGATCGTCGTCATCAGCAACAAACTCTGTTTCGTCATTCGAACTTGATGAATCATTCAAAGTGAGTCAAGATTTTGAGACTTTTCGCTGACAGAATATCAGTTTCGAGTTTTGCTTTCCTTAGTTTGTCTTAGATCTATATCTGCACAAAATATTGTCGAGGAGGTTTAAAAACCCTGATTATCTTCTTTTTGATATATCAGGTGCCAAATGAGAGCCCTTAGGATCTAAAGAATGCGATAGCTTCTGCATCCAGCAGAGCTAAAAAAGTAGCTTGAGTTTCAAGAGATGAGAAAACTGAGAGAAGTTGAATTCCCGAAGTTAGCATTTTCATAAGCAACATCAATAAAAACCAATGTTAGGAGTAGTGTTTTTTTTAACTAAACGGATTTCTTCCAAGGATTCAATATACTCGTCATAATGTCGCTCATGATTTCATTTTTCAATTCCTAAATATTAAATTTTCCCGGGATTACTGCTCATTAAAATATCATATCGCTCACGGATGATAAATTTCTTTTGCAGGATAATGATCAAGTGATATCAGAATTGAGAGTGAAATTACGTGAAAGAGATAGAATCATTGCGAGACAAGCAAAAGAGATAGAAGAGATGAGAAAAAATTTGAAGAATAAGGACGACGTATGGTTGGACTTATCAAGAACGTCCATCGACCTGCAAAAAAACGTGATTAACAACCATAAGCAGCTTTTTGGTAAGCCTGCGCTCATTCTTCTGTGAATGATAATTTGTGTTGAAGTATATTTCGAATTGGCGAATTATTCGATGTATTCATTTTGGACGTACTCACTTCGCAGAACAATGTAATCATTTGAGAGATATGATGATCATGTTAATGTTGATTCGCGGACACTCCCTTCACTAGCAGATATCGATAAGCCAACCCTAAACATCACTCGTACCCCAATTGATCAGACCGATACGAATCAATCATTCTCAACAAAATCTTCATTCGAGTGAATTTGTCTCAAACTGACTAATGCGCGGATATTTTGCCGTGATTGTGAGTGTATTCACTTTTTACAGATATTGTGCGTAATCTCAAGCAATCTCTCGCCAATACAGCGGAACCTGATGGCTCTCACATGTCAATCGGTTTTATAGACAATCTAATGGTATGTGTTTAACCTAAATATTTGATCTATGAAGTTTGATGAGTTTTGCTAAATCACTACTATTTGATATGCATGTCACTGAGGTCTGTTTCGTGAGGTGAGCAGTCTTTCTGCAGAGCTGCAAAGATGAGATCTGATTACTCGAAAATCCGGAAATCTGGTTCTCATCAAATCCAATATTGTAGGCACACGTGGGAAGAAACATATGGATGGATAAAGATGAGTATACGTATGCTTTCTCGTTAGTCGACCCAAAAGAGTTTGTGCGTCATTTGGCCCTTCACACCTTTGGTCTGGATGTACTCAAAAAGTCTACAGTCACAGGGAAAGTTTCAAATCGCAGTAAGAAGAAAGATTACGATGAGGGGGATCGAAGTGAGGAGAACAATGAAGATGAAAAGGAAAATAATGATGGAAAAAAGTATGGGAATAAGAAGAAAAAATGGGCACGGCTTGATCCTGTCATAGTAGATGCTATCACAGGTGAGTGTATCCAATAATCCTGTACCAATAATTTTGAAGAAGTGTTCCACACTATACCGAGAAACTGAATTGCCCAGATCTCGTTATATTGGGAATATGTGTCCATTCTCTAATTTGAACTGATCAAAAAAATTGTTTACAAAAATTTGTCGGTCTTCTCTAACAGACGATCGCAAAGTGTCCCGCTTGCACCAAACCTCTTGCTAACAAAACAATGTCATAACGGTGACGACAGGTTCACTGTAGATTTATTCGATTATACTAGCTCGGAGCGTTTGGAGCGCCCCGAACTCTCGGACCACTCTTTCTAATGCAATGAGTAAGAGAGAGACATCCGAAAGTTCGGAGCGCTCCGAACAGCATAATCGGATGAAGCTTTTGGTGCTTCAAGACACGAAGGGCAAAGCGCGTCTCAAGTCCGCCGTCATATGAAGTTCGAGATATCTTCTTTCGAAAATTTTCCCGGTTTTTATTGAGCTGGGTCATTTTCTCATTGTGAATGGAGTGTAGCTCGTGTGACGAATGTCAACACTCTCCTAGCTTGAAAAATATCGGAAATTTTCCCATGAGCTTGGCGGAGCTTCCAATTTGGTTTTCATACGGACCGACACAAACCTAGCTTGAAATTAATGATTATCTGAAGAGCGCTTTATCTCTCCATCCTTTGCCGCGTCACATTTTTTTTCTCTCTTTCATTGTATACTGGAGATTACCGAAGCAAAAATTCATTATTGTATCATTATTTCGATTGTATCCATCGAAAGTTTAACTAATATTTTTTCCGTTGCAGATTCGTTAGATTTTTTCCTGAAATTGAATAAATTCAGTGAGATTCCTAGCGATGGAAAAATGATGCACGTGCGCTCTGTACGAACATACTTATCCGCGTACATAGCGGATTTGAAGAAGCCTGATCCTACAGTCCAAGGTCAGTGTAATCATTCTGTGGAAGTTAACACATTAATTCCAAATTAAAACGCTATTCAAATACATACATCACTGTGATGAACCCAGAGATATATGGTTGATTTTTGTGGGGCGTGCGCAGCCCTGTCACGATTTGAACAAATTTCTGGATTGCTATCGAGCCAGTTTCTCATTTTATGTGCTATTTATGTAACGAGTGAATCATGTACTGATTTGGTGCGTTAATTCTGCACTTGCTCTGTCAATTTTTATCTTGTACGTGAGATTTTCTTTTCATCAGTGTTGCATGGAATATCAACTTCTCGTAGCGTAATTTGTGATTGCATAAACTCATCAAAAAATGCGCCCATACTCGGGATATTCTGATAGCTTGCCAATCAGTGAAATCCGCCCTTTCGATTCACCTTGAAAACATATTTCATCGATTATTCTGATAAGACCCTGGATCACTCTTAGTAATTACTGCATTCGCCATAGATTTATAATCCCCATAAATCAATTGCTCCGACAGGAAAGCTAGGCAAGAAAAGGAAGCGTATTCAAGGCAAAGCGAAGAATTCAAAAGAAGTCAAGAAAAGGAGACCGAGTGGTGACAACTGCGGAACTGATGGAGATGAGTCGGACGACGATAGCGAACGATGAAAGGATAAGATGAGTGATGAAACAAAAGACCTGAAAAATATAGACGAGAATGAAGAAGATTCCGATGAAGAGGCGAATAACAATCAACTTGTCATGAATCAGCCCAAATCAAAGATAGTGTCTGACGAATTGTTTTTAGAGAACGGAGAGATAAAGAAAATGATTCTGGGTCGCGATGCATCGGGGGATTCTGACGAAGGTGTTTTGGCAGATGAGAAAGATACTGAAGAAGAAGGCACATCAGAAGAGGGAGGAGAGCAATATGAAGAAAAGAGTGTGAATGGTGATCACAGGTTTGGGGTCGAAATAAGAAGAACGATTTTTGTAAATTGAGCTCAAAGTTTGGCGTCTTTACAAAACTGCTCAACTTGTATCGGCTATAGCTCCTACAAAAAGTACGATAATTGACTTCTACAGGTGGTCGAATTGTAGATTTTTTCAAAACCTTCAAAATGACCACCTGCAGAAGTCGATTATCACATGTCTAGTAGGAGCTAGATCGCTTTAAAGCTGGCCCAAAAATCGCTAAATCTGCTCTTAGCAAATAGCTTCTAGGAGTTACTAGGCTGCATAATTGGCCCCGGACTATTTTTTTTCGAAGGTGCTAGTTTTGACAAGGGAAATGCAATCAAGGACGTAAAAAAAGATTGAGTCTAGCTGAAGCTATGATTTTCCAGAAATAGGCCAAAAAAGGGCTTGAAATAGACCTTCTGTGGGCCCTAGGGCCCGTGTAGGGCTTCGGAAAAATCCCAGAGAAATTTTTTTATACTTTTCAAACATAGTATTGATGGAAAAAAATTTTCTGGGATCTTTCCCAGACCCCCCTGGTGACGCCTCTGGCCGAAATGCTCCGGAATAACTCATTTCCCAAACTGTGGAAAACAATTTCTTTCAACACTTTTGGGCATGGAAAATTACGCCTAACGATTCACTACAAGAACAATTTGGTGGTCTTTCGGCTCTCATAACAGTGGCATTTGGTGCTTGATATTTTTATACCTGATGGGTCTGCCCGCCCAAATCTCAAAAGAGCCCCACCGCGATGCTTCATACTCACAAAGATCGAAACAATTAAAAAACCACAGCTCACGGAATTGACATTTTCACCCCTCTTTCAATGATAATTTTATTGGCGACCCTGGATCGCCAAACTAACGATTGCGCCAAACACAGCACCTAAAAACATGTCGAAAACGACCTGAGCGAATTTTTTTCCAAGCGTTTTGAGGGTTCGTGGAATCACGCACACATGATTCCAGAGTTCCCAGAAAATTTATTTCAAAATCTATTCGATCCATCAAGACCTCTACTAGCTCCTCCTTCTGATTGTGAGAAAGCTGCAAACATAGCAGAGGATTTTCAGATTTCACGATTTGAAGGATCATTTTCGCTTTTTTTGGTTAAGAATCTATTTTATTAATTTCTACAGAAAAGAACACCTTTACGCAACAATACATTCGTTCATCGACTCCAAAACATTATAATAATCCTCATCCTCTAAACTCTTTTTTATCATTTTAAGAGCTGTATACAATTTTCAAAATCCCTTGTGGGACGATCGGCTCGCACGAGGTCTCTCCAAGTCATATACTCATGAAAATAGATATACTTGAAATACGAGACAAATTGTTAATCTTCGTTATCGTGATAGCAAAGAAACTTGAACAGATAAGGAATCTGCAATCCCGGATGAAATTATATTTTCAAGTTTCCTAGGGCTCAGGTTGGAAAATCGCAACAGTTCAGCCTAATTTGCACTGCGCTACTTTTGACTCAACTGATTTCGATGGCTATTCTCACGAGAATACATCATCCAGTAGAAATGAAAATACGTCCGTCACCATTATGTCTAGTACCACTCCGAGATGGCAACCTTTCAGATCAGTTCAAGGCTCGAAATTCAAGAGATGCCCTGGCGATGGGGCCAAGTTTCTCTTCTTTCCACCTATTCTACGATGTACAGATAAGCTTTTTTTTCACCTAATCTATCATGCGCAGACAATCTTTTTTCATACCTAATCTATCATGCACAGATAAGACTTTTGCAAGTAACGCGCGGAGGTTGTGTGAGGTAGCGAGCAATCTATGCACTGCCATACGAACGGACAACAATTCTGAGCGTGGTAAAACTAATATAAAACAATATATTTCCGAGGAGGCGGGTGATTTCTTTTTTCAATCATTTTTCATAGCAGGATCGTGTTGCCAAGTGCAGTAGGAAAAAAATGTATTGGTAGACCCGCAATGCTACTTGATCTTCCTTCCCTTACGACTCTCCACTATTACTAATGCACAAATTCCACACGGATGTAGAGGCACTCGTATCGGTGTGGAAGTTGTGCTTTTATGTGCGTAAGACCCCCAGCGCCGCTTCTCGCGCACGCACGATAACGCATTGCAACTTGCAACTAGTCCTCGATTCCTGCTAATTAAATGAGCGATATAATTTCACTCGTGTAAAAGGATGACGGGTTATGATTATCTATTGTTGTATTTCTAACCTTTCTAATAGAGGTTGAGTCGATGAATAGACTTCCAAAACTCACTACAGGAAGCCCGATACGCTGATACCGTGTGGGTTGGGTGCAGTATGGAAAATGATCAATATTGAGAGCCCGGCTCCGTGACGTGGGTACCCAAGATTGCGGAAAATAAGAAAAATACTACCCAATTAGGCATCTCAGACGCGTTTGGAAACCGTTTGGGAATCCATTTTGGATATTATGGTTTTCTAAAAAACGATGAAGAAGTTTTCGGGTGCTGGAAAACTCGATCAAATCTTTCTCGGAAAAAGTTAGTTGAGTTTCAAAGCACTCGAAAACCTCTTCATTTTTTTTTTGGAAAAACTTCAACTTCACAATCAATTTTTGAACGATTACCGAACGCGCTTGAGGCATACAGTTAGATAGTATTTGTTTTATAATCTTCATGCAATCTCGGGTGCCCGCGAATTTTCGAGGAGACGGGTAATTCCTTTATTCAAGTATTTCTGTAATAGGAACGTGTTGCTTGGTGCAGTAGAAAGAAAAAAGTATTGATAGACCCGCAATGCTGCTCGATCTTCCCTCCCTTACGACTCTCCACTACTACTAATGCACAACTTCCACACGGATACCCAGACAGCACTGAAAGGTTTCACCGAAACTTTCACGGAAAGTTTTCACCGAAAGCTTTCTAACAGGTTTCTGAAAGCTTTCATAAGGCTTTCTCCTGTCGTTTCATGGAAAGGATACTATGAAACCTTTCTGAAACCTTTCAGAAGCCTTTCAGCGCAAGGACCATCAGAATTTCCACATCTTTGCAGTGAAACTTTCAATGAAAGCTTTCAGAAAGGTTTCCTGAAACCTTTCACGAAACTTTGCCTTGCCGAGTGTCGGAAAACTTTCCGAAAAACTTTCTGAAACCTTTCAGAAGCCTTTCGGTGGAAGGTCCGATGGAACTTTCAAATAATGCTCATAGGACAAATTTCGGTGAAAGCGTCCAGAAACTTTCGGGCAACTTTTTATGGAACCTTGCATTGCCAAGTCCAGATCACACATGCTCGTTATTTCTACCATAGGGCCATCCTCGCGACCGTGCATGCGACAGTCGACATCAGGCAGTCTGCAGGGTCAAGTATGGTCATGTTTGGGGAAGTCGGCTATCTTGATGGTTTGTTGACTATCCCCAGTTTCCTCGTGCAAGAGTGAATTTCGCATGAATCATTCATTTCGTAGTCAATTCTGCAAATTATCGAGTGCTGAGTGTGTCGGTTATTCTCTTGATTGAAGCCTGCTCGCCGATTCGTAGTGGAAATCTATTTGTACAAATCGAGAACATTCTTGTGTTTTTTACATGTTTTCTGATTTTTCTGTTACTCACTTCCTGGTGGAGTATCCTCGTCGCGATGAGGACAAATAACTTCTGAACTCTGTTTTCGCATCAGACTTATTGAAGTAGTTTCCTCAATAAATTTGTAGAGCTGTGGAATTTGTGGATCAGATGAGTATATTTCTGCCTACTAATAACCTTGTTGAGTCTCAAGTCTTGAGCAAAGAGCAAGACCCTTTGTGTCAAAGAGAACATATATTTTTAGGAAAATTGGTGCCAGCATATGTATTGTAGATAAACTCTATCACTTGCAGGGATGATAGTGCAATTATACACCTTGTCATACACAATATTCACAAAGATTCCTGGAGTCGACGTCAGTGATGGTTGCACGATTCTGTCGAGGTAAGTCTTATAGTACACTTTTCCTATTCAACACAACTGATAAGCGTAGACTTTCATTCCGTTCTTGGATGCTTTGTTATGGCCCTTTGTTATCATCATCAAATGGATTATGACAGTGCTTTTTACAAATTGTCATTGCAGAATATTCTCAAATCTTCCAATACAGCACAAACTCACAGTAGTCAAGATCAATTGATCTTGACTACTGCGCATGTGATCTTGTGCAATACCCATTAACTCAGACTGTATTCAAAGTCCTTTCTTGATAAATTTATTGGCTAACCGATCCTATATGAAAACAGTTGAAATATCAAAGACTGTTTGAAAGCTTGGAGAAGTTCCGCTACCAGACTGGAGCCACAATAAGAAGTATCCTTTCCATATGTTAGGTCAGTTATTTCAAAGATACAATTCTTTGGAAAGAAATGAAGTCAAGTTTGGGGATTATGCTTCTGTGTTTTGGGCTTTCTTACGCCACGAACAGTCAACATATCCGAGAAGATACTCTCAAGAATAATTTAAATATGTAAAAATTCCTCATTGAGCTAAAACTATGTGACACTTTGCCGTAAAATCTGAACTAGTTCCTTACCCCAATTTTGGAGTCTAATCCAGTTAGGATAGACTACCTATTCAACGTCAATTCTCGATTTGGCTTCCTCAGAGCTAATCTTATCAAATCCATTATAAGGGAAGTTAATATTATAACTAAATGGTCAAACAACATTTACTCAATCTACTATAAGGAGAGTGAATAGATTCAAACTATGCTAGGAATGATTTTATTACCATATCCCCTCTTCATTCAAGAAGGGGAGTACTAAAAAGTATCCAGTTTTTTTAGCTCAGTCCCCACAACTAGAAGAATGAATCTGGTCTGAACTTTAGATGAACACAACGGATGTAAAATACATTGTCAGTTTGACCAACATGACTGCTTTTTGGCTGTGTACAAAATCAATTATTATCCGCTAACTCTTTTCTCAGATTTGCCATGAGCGGATACTTCTAACTTTAAAATAGTTCTAGTCCTGGTTCTAGAGGTAACTGCATCGAATCTCTATCATTGAACTGTTTGTAAGAGAATTCAGGAGATTATAACTCTACAGTAAAAGATCCCATAAAATTTTTGAGGAATCTAGGTGCAACATACTCAGGATTTTTCTGAAATATTTCAGAAATATCACCATGAATCTTCCATCAAAGATTCCAGGAACATTTCCAACCGCGGACATAACTATATATCAGGAAGCTACGAGTGGAATCTTCCAGAGATCATTCACTGAATGGTTTTCGGGAGATTTCCGGAGGATTTTCAGGGATCTATCCATGAAAGCTCCCAGAAAAGTTCCCAGCCGAGGACATGACTATATTCCAGGGATATTCCAGTGCAATATTCCTGAAATATTCCAATCGTACAATAGAATATTTCTGGAATATTTCTGAAAGATTCCCGTGTTGCGTGGGCAGAAGCTCTCTAGCCAAAGTCCAAGTAGAATTAACTTTGAGGCCGTTGCAGGGAGAGTTTTGGTAAGAACATTCGAAAATCTTCGGTCAACTTTTCATGGAATCTTGCTTATATTAGTCAAGTGTCTGTAAACTTTCTGGACACTTTCTGTAAGCTTTCAAGAACTACTCAGCGAGAAGTTGAATAATATTCCTCGGCCCTTGCAGGGAAAGTTTTGATGGAAGCTATCAGAAAGTTTTCATGACATTACATTAGACCTTGCATTTTTGAGTGACCGGAAACTTCCTCGAAAACTTCCTGAATCCTTTCAAAACATATACTCAAAATGAGACCGTCCAATGAAATAGGATCAAATTCCCTCCCAATGAGGTATATATGAGTCATTTCGGAGCATTTCGGCCAGAGCCGTCACCAGAGGGGTCCGGGGAAAATCCAAAAAATGTTTATTCCTTCAATACTCTGTTTATAGAGTACAAGAGAATTCTTTTGGGATTTGTCCGATGCCCCCCATGGGCCCTAGGGCCCATAGAAGGTCTATTTTAGGCCCTTTTTCGGCCAATTTTTCAAAAATCATAGCTCCGACTAAACTCAATTTTTTCCACGTATTTGGGCGCATTTTCTTCGTTGAGTTTAGCACTTTCAAGGGAGAAGTAGTCAAGAATCAGAAGTGCGGCCCAGTGACTTCTAGGAGCTATTTGCTGAGAGCAGATTTCAGGGATTTTTGGGCCTGCTCCAAAGCGATGTAGCTCCTACTAGACATGTGATAGTCGACTTCCATTGGTAGTCATTTTGAAGGTCTTGAAAAAACCCACAATTTGACCACTAGTATTAGAAGTCGATTATCATACTTTCCATAGGAGCTACAGTTGATACAACTTGAGCAGTTTTGCGAAAAAGCCAAACATAGAGCTCAATTTACAAAAATCGTTTTTTCATTCCTGACCTTTAAACTGTGCGACTATGTTCTTCAATACAAGAACTATCAATATCAACAAGAATCTGAGTAAAGGAATCATTCCCTGATTTTTGGCATACATTTAAGAATACAGTTTTTGATATTTTGCTTAAAATGACAACATAGGCATGGCTCTCGCATATGCTTTCATCCGACATCTTTTGGAAACCTTTCAGTAACCTGCAAAAGTTTCGGGGAGCTGGTTTCATCGACACCTCCTGAAAACCTTTCCGAAACCTTTCAGTGAAAGTTTCGGAGAGCGAGTTCCATCGACAGCTTTCCAAAACCTTTCCGAAAACTTTCAGTAAAAGTTTTGGAGAGCGGGTTTTATCGAGAGGTTTCCAAAACCTTTCCGAAACCTTTCAGTGAAAGTTTTGGAGAGCGGGTTTCATCGACACTTTTCGGGAACCTTTCAAAAACCTTCCAGGGAAAGTTTTGGGGAGCTGGTCTCATCGACACCTTTCGGAAACCTTTTAGAAATCTTTCTGTGAAAGTCTTAGAGAGCGGGTTCCATCGACAGCTTTCCAAAACCTTTTCCAAACCTTTCAGGGAAAGTTTTGGGGAGCCGTTGCTATCCACAGCTTTCGGAAACATTTCAGAAAGCTTTCAGTGAAAGTTTTGGAGAGCGGGTTCCATCGACAGCGTCCCAAAACCTTTCCGAAACCTGTCAGTGAAAGTTTTGGAGAGCGGGTTCCATCGACAGCTCCCCGTAACCTTTCCGAAACCTCTCAGTGAAAGTTTTGGAGAGCTGGTTTCATCGACACCTTTCGAAATCCTTTCAGAAATCTTTCAGCGAAAGTTTTGGGGAGCCGTTTTTTTTGAGAGCTTTCGGAAACCTTTCAGAAACCTTCCAAGAAAAGTATCGAGCAACGAGTTTCGTTGGCACCTTTCAGAAACCTTTCAGTAAAAGTTTTGAGCAACGAGTTTTGTCAGCACCTTTCAGAAACCTTTCAGAAACATTTCAGCGAAAGTTTCGAGTAGCTGTTCGTTGGCTTTCCTTCAGAAACCTGTCAGTGACAATTGCTGGATCTCTTTCAAGAAAATCTTCACGAAGGTTTCCTTGTAGTAATCTTTCCGAAAATCCTGTAGGGAACCTTTCCTGAAAGGTGTACAGCAACTTTCGTTGAATCCTTTCGAAAAGTTTAGTGGAAAGGGACATAGTTAACTTTCCGAAAGCTTTCTATGAAAGCTTTCGGAAAGGTTTCGGAAAGGTTTCGATGCTGTCTGGGATGTAGAGGCACTCGTATCGGTGTGGAAGTTGTGCTTTTGTGTGCGTAAGACCCCCAGCGCTGCCTCTCGCGCACGCACGATAACGCATTGCAACTTGGAAGTAGTCCTCGATTCCTGCTGATCAAACGATGAAGAAGTTTTCGAGATGAGCTCTCTGATTTCATAGAAAGGCGTTATCTCAGTCCGATGGGGTGTGCATGGCGTATTCGAGAGTTTCCGTTGTGTGGTAGGAGTCATAGTGTTGAAAGATTGGCTGTTCACGTAGAGAATCAACAATCGATTGTGTTCAGAGAGAACCGGGGAGAAGAAGCTCTGAAGAAATGGAGAACGACTTTGACTGAATGGTTCAAATTGAATAAGAGAGATGAGTTTGCTAACAAACTGAAGTACATCAACATTCCAAAATACTATTGATTTGATAACGTTCGAAAAGTTTGGATCAAACGTTCACGTTCACAAAAGTTCCAAACCATTGGCAGAATGAGCGTTGTGTCACCGAAGAATGGTGAAAGATTTTATCTCAAATTGATCTTGAATAGAGTGGAAGGAGCAGAAATTTGAGAAGATCTAAGGACATCTGAGAGAGGGACTTACGATAGTTACAGAGAAACTGCTCGTGCAATGGGAATGATAGAAGATGATGAACAAATCAATAAAATTTTCGAAGAAGCTTGCACTATCATGTTCCCTAATCAACTTAGGAAATTCTTCTGTTGGTTCCTACTGTCAGAAAATATTCAAGGGATTACTATTTGAGAAAGGTTCAAACCATACTTCATCCAAGACTTTGAAGAGGATGGAGAAAATAAAGCTCCTCAGAATATAAAACATATGCTAAAAATCGAGGACATGTCTCTAGAAAGTTATGGACTACCGCAACCTGAGGTCGATGTATTGCAGGATAGTGACATACTCTCTGACCTTCCAGTGGAAGAATGTGAGAAAAAGTTCCTAGAAATGCATGAGATGCTGAATGAAGAACGGAAATTGATCTTCGATGAATTGACAAACGTGAAATCCGGTGCTTACTTCATTGACGGGCCAGGTGGATCTGGAAAGACTTTTTTGTACAAAACGTTGATTCTTTTCTTCTTATCTAGAAAAATCAAGATACTGTCAATGGCTTGGACGGGTATAGCATCGATTCTGTTAACAAAAGGAATGACGAGTCATAGACAGTTCAAATTACCAATCGAATTCCGAGACATTGAAACTATATTCTTGGAATCTGATTCAGATAAAAAGAGACTTAGAGAGGCGGATATTATCATTTGGGACGAAGCTTCGATGATACCAAAAACGCCCTCGAGATAGTTGAAAGAACTCTCAGAGACTTGTGTAACAATGGCTTACCTTCTGGAGGGAAATTGATAATTCTTGGGGGGGGGATTTCCGTCAAATACTACCTGTTTTGAAAAAATTCCATAGAGACTCCATAGTTGAAGAAACCATAAAATATTCATCTTTATGGGGGTTATTTGAAATTATGAAATTAACTCAAAATTTACGTTCAAATAATACTGAGTTTTCTTGATTTTTAATGAACATTGGGGAAGGAAGAATAGATCGTTTGACAATTCCTCAAGGATGGAAATGCGATGACGTTTGCGATGAAATTTACGGAAATCCTAAAAGAGATCGAACTATCAATAGTGTCATTCTTGCTCCTCATAATGAAGATACTCTGAGACTGAGTAGGAAAATATTATCCTTCGAGGTTTTGAATGACATAAGAGGAGGTTTGCCACCACATGAATTAGAATTGAATGTTAATGCTATAGTGATGTTCATGAGAAACTTGAGTGTGTCAGATGGACTGTGCAATGGAACAAGACTGAGGATTGTGAGACTCTATAAGTATAATATTGAAGCAGAGATAATAACTGGGGATGAAATGGGGAGTATCGTTTTCATCCCGAGGATAACTCTTGATACCAAGAATTTTTCTTTGCTTTTCACGTTATACAGGAAGCAGTTTCCATTAGTCCTTGCGTTCGCGATGACAATCAATAAATCCCAAGGGCAAAGCTTTGATATGGTTGGGTTATACTTGAGGAGACCTCTTTTCTCTCATGGACAGTTGTACGTAGCATTATCGAGATGTAGGAACCTGAATAATTTATACATTGAGAATCACCTTGAAGATCACGACAGTATAGAGAATATAGTGTGGAAAGAAATTTTTGAAATTTAAAATAACTCAAAACCAATCAGATTATTCATATTGATATACTGTCAAGAATATATGAATCAAAATTCATTTTAGACTTTTGACAATAGAATGCGATCCCATTTTTGATGGCAATGTCGATTCAACTAATGTTGTGGAAAGAGCGGAGTCACAAAGACTGGACCATGAGATAGAAGAGCATATCAAAGGAGAAGAGTTGTACAATGATTATGTTAATTCGTTGTCCGAATCGGGAGAATCTGAAGATCTTGATAAAAATTACTTGTTGTCAGAAATGATGTTACCGGAAACAAACTACATGGAAATTTTAATGATTGGTCGAAAGTTCCTTCGAGTTTGAAAAATCATGCCATGAGTTCGAATTGAAAATGGAGAAATAAGTCCTCAAATCCTTCAAGATGTCAATGTTCTCAATAACGTGTTGCTCAAGTCAGCTAATGTAATATTGCCGTCACAGGAATTGGATGAACTGTCAATGAAAATTTGTGACTTAGATATTACAAATAAATTATGATTCGTGTTATCGACATAATTTATCATACGTTCCTTATACCCATACATCATGTCCAGTAAATCCGAGTTCCTAATAAGATTATCGTATTTCTAGAACCAGGAAAAGAATGATGAATGGAGAAGTGAGGTGATTAGTTATGATTCATTTTCCACTGATGAAGGAAATTCCAATCTTGATATGAACTGATTTCGGCCAAACAAAAAAAGTATTTTCATCATGTTGATATCTGAAATTTCTTGATAATGATTCATTCCATAGAGATATTTGTGAAAATGGAATAGCAAATCATATCTTTTGTCAAAGTTTCAACACTTTTATGTATGATGTGTATGAGAACTCTGAAGTGTTCGCATAACAAAAGTGAGAATTATGTTCAAAAATTTCAATATATTCAGAATTGTTTCGATAAGGGGGTTATGAATTCATTTAGACCAGACTCAATCTCTTCCAAGGTTGGACTGATCTTCGTTGAAGAAACTAGTTAGACTTGAGATTGGATGAGACTATCCTGAAATTGAATCAATGAGAAAAAGAACCATTCGATGAAACAGTAGAATCAGAGATGAATGGTTTAATTTCCAATCCCCTGTTTGCTTGCATTATTCATATTTATTTTAGATTGTTGATTGGGATCTTTTGAATTATTCTTGATATCTTCAGTGAAACACCAGATGAAGTTGGTAGAGAGGAAATGAGAACTGTTAGTTGTCCAGAATGTCATTTAAGATTTGCTACGATGGATTTTCTGGAAAAACATGGATTCAAAAGACATAATAGTGTCAAAAACAGACGAATTCATTGCTTGGAGTGTGGTTTGATATTGGATAGTAGACATTTGAAAGTCCATTTAGACACACATGGTGATCCAAATAAGTATAGGTGTACACAAAAACGTTGTGCTCTCTTTTTTGAACGTTGGGAATCGTTCAAAAGAAAGAGTCAGTTGATCCGTCACATCAAGTCTCACGATGAATCATTGAGCCAAATTTGTGAAAATTGTGGAAAACGATTCTACAGATAAGATCATTTGAAAAAACATATTTGTAAAAGTGATACGTGACATAGATGGTAAATGTTATTGTTCATTCTCTATGTTATAGTAATCATGAATGAGAGGAAAACGGAATCGAATAAAAATAATGTTACGAAAAAAACGAAGAGATTAGTTTTCACCTCAACTGAATTTTTGAAATCAAAATTGAAAGTTGGAGATAAAACAGCGTGAGTTGCATTTGTGGTATTATGATGATTGATTTTTGAAATCAATGGAATGATCTAAGATGATTTACCAGTATCATAGTTGGATACGTAGAAGAAATTATTGGAGACCAGTCATTCATCAATAAAGAGACAAAGAACGGATTCAAGACATTCAGATTCATTGTGAACAATAATGATGGAATGAGTCTGCAATTCATCATTTCCGACGAAGATATAGAGAAATTCCGAAATTTGGTGAAACAGCATTAGGTACGTATTTGTTCTAGGTTCCGTTTCAAACCACATCTGATGATTGTGAAATTTATAGTAAATGATGTTGGAAAACGTATGTATACAACAGAGGAAGGGCTATACTGAAGGAAATGTACCCTACGAGTTCAAATTACAGAATTTCTCGAAACTATCTCTACTTGGAGAATTTGAACGTTCGAAAAACAACAAACCTGCCGAAATTCGATTTGAAGATATTCCTAAGAAGAAAGGATTAATAAGTGAGTTAGGAAATGGTATCATGGTGAAATAATGATGTATTCGTGTTTTCAAATATCCCCACAGAAATTCAAGGTAATATTAGGACAGAGTTTGTGGAAAGATCTAAACAGAGTAGGAAAGAGTGTATTGGCGTCTTGACGGATGGGATACACAAATTAGACATTCTTTTGACTAATAATGATGATGAAAGTTTGAATTCTGACCGTGGGACTAAGGTAGAAATTATTGGTGATCTACGCGAAAATGGTGAGTGTTAAAAATAACAGGAGTTTGAACAGATTAGTTTCGGAATTCATTTGGTTTCATTTGAGAGGAGCAACTTACATTCTGAAAGTCAATAAAATTGAGGATATCAAAATGGATATTGAAGAACTCATATTAGGAAATGAAACATTCGTAGTTCAGGTGATAATTTGATGAATATGTTCATGAAATATGTAGTTAAATATATAATGGATATGAGAAATTTTCGAGTATTCCACAGGGTTATAATGAAAATTAGCAATGAACGTTTTTGTATCATGGACATTTCCAGGGAAGTATTATTGAAATGTACATAGTATAACATTATTTCTTCCATGAATAAATAGACAGTTTTGATCGAAAAACAAGAATGTTCGAGATAAATCATATTTTTTAGAGGATTTCATAGGGCTACTGGCGATCTTCCCTCAAATTTTTTGAATTCAATTTGGTAATATCTGACTTTGCGATGATGAATTAGTTAAAAAAAGAAACGTGCCAAGGGTGGTACCTCAATAAATGATCATTTTCTGTTTAACAATATAGAAAGTTTAGTAGTGATACTTCTTGGGACTTCGAGATTTCAAAAATATTTTCTATAATATATGGATCTGACAATAACGTAATAGTTAGATGAGATCATGAGACATAGAAAATAATCATGAAGAGGTGGTATGGAAATCCATTTATATATTGAAATTTTTCGGATTGAATTATTGAATCGTAATATTCGTGATTTCGAGATGAAAAGGAGAGAAGAATAAGATCTGTGATTGGGGGGAGGATTGAAGAATGCCGTTGGAGATCGAGATTTGAGATCATGAAGGGAATTCTTGGAGTATATCAGATATTCATACATGAAAAATTGGAGATGTTGAGAAGATTGTAAAAATTGAACGCTATTCCTGAGGTTAGTTTTGACTAATCAATGAATGATGTGCTTATTTTTCAAGGTATTTTGAGAAAATGGAATTTTTATGAAATTCTCATCAGAGATGACCTCGGGCTGTGATGCTGCTTGGGGTCCGGCTAGGGGTGCGGGCGAGGGACCGGAGGGTTGCGGACGGGTGCGGGTGGGGTGGGGGTTAGGGTGCGGATCGGGTCGCGGCTGAGGTGCGGCTTGGGGTGCGGGGGAGGTGCGGCTCGGGGTGCGGCGTGGGTGCGGAGAAGTGCTGGAAGGGTGCGGAGGGGTGCGGATCATACATAGAATATTTCAAGGGGAAGGGGTGGGGTGCGCAGGGGTGCGAGTGGGGTGCGCAGGGGTGCGGGTGGGGTGCGCAGGGGTGCGGGTGGGGTGCGCATGGTGCGGGGGGGAGGGGTGCGCGTGGTGCGCATGGTTGCGGAAGAGGTGCGCAGGGGGTGCGCAGTGGGTGCGGATGACGGTGCGGGTGGGTGCGGCTTGGTGCGGGTGAGGTGCGGATTGGGTGCGGTAGGGGTGCGCGAGAGTGCGGCAAAAAACACTAGAACTATATAATATAGGGAGATATATATATATATATATATATACACACTTAGCATGATAATGTTATGAGCTACAGCTCGTTAACCATTGGGCATTTGCAAGTGCGGCTCTGGGTTTCATCTTTTGGCGGTAAACGGAGACTATCCCCAGAGTTTCAGCAAAATGTGTGTTCCACAACCTCTGGGTGTTCCTCGTTAGTTATTTTGATCCAGTATTAGACATGAACAATAGATTCAATGGTATTGTACATATACTCCCATTTCATGAGGCATCATGTTTCAATGTTTGAGCTTTGTTGAGTACAAAAACTTCTTTACATTGTGGTAACACAAAACTTTGCACACTAATAAGCGAACTTTGCGCACGATTATGACAACTTTGCGCACGATCGTAAGAACTTTGCGCACAATTTCAAACTTTGCGCACCGCACACTCACCCGCAGAGTAACTTTCAGGCACAACTTTACGCACACAATATCAAAATAGTACATTTCGATACAAGGGCGTAAAACGTTTTATTCGCGTCCGAGTGATGGGTTTCCGGCCCGAGCCGCAGGCGAGGGTCGGAATCATCACGAGGATGCGAATAATAGGTTTTACGCCCGTGTATCTAACTATACTTTTCGATAAACTGTGAGTAAAAGTCGACAAGCTGTGCGCAAAGTGCACTTTTACGCACAGTGTATCGGAAAGTATCTTCGCGCACGATTCGCCGTGCGCAAAGTTACAAGTGTGCACAAAGTTTTACTTCCCCGTGGTCTATACCCTGAAAGGCGTGGGCCGGGTAGGGCGCGGGCGGGGTCCAGGGGCGGAGCCCCCGACTGAAAGAAAGTTCTGAAAATGTATCATAAAAGAATTTTCCAATTGATGCATATTTTGTTACCACATCGTTGAGAGATGTTTTATCAAATTCTCGAGAGTGCCAATTCCAGACGAAAGTAGAATAGAGTATGTCCATGTCAAATTCAAACGGTTTCTGCAACTATTTTTTTAAAATTTCCATACCATTTTTTTCGACGTGGGGTACTAGAATAAGATATTTTCTATAGTTTGTAAGTCCGAAAATTTTTTTTGCCTCAGATAGGCCTGCGAGAATGATTTTACCGAAAAATCACAAATTGAGACTATCCTACCGTATTTTGCTCGTGACTTTTGATTGCAATATGGATTTTCCAAAAAACATTTGCAAGGTGACTTTAGAAGCTATTGATTGATCATTAGTAAAACCTGTTTCTCGCCGTGTGGTGGCGCTACGTATAGACATATGAATCATACTTCTCTTGATTAATTATTGAGTCTAGTATTTAATAGTTGTTTGGTTATTGAACTGAATCAACATTTTGGTGTGCAATTTGTTTTTGACACACACCGAGTAATTAGTGAAGATTTTGTCCTGCCAATTTTCGGCATTTCTGCCTCTGAAGTACCAGTTAACCTAAATTTCGGCTCACGTGCTAGCTAATCCTGCCTAATCATGCCAAAATTTCAATGTACCTGGCCAGGCTAGAAGCAAAATACCGAGTTTCAACTTGCCTGTATAATATATGCTGGCATGTATCATCCCAAGTGCACTAGGCCCTCCAAATATGCAGTTGTACTCAATGATGATGGGAAAAGTATTATCTCTATCACATGCAATGACTATGCTAAGAAGATGATGGAGTTGGACAATTCAATGCGTAACAACACCTCAAACATGTTATCCTCTACGTTGACTAATACAGATCATCAACATGATATGGACCTGGGTTACTCCTCTGCACCAGCGAATGAAGATGTAAAGTCCTTCATAAAGCGAGAACTAGCTGCTCAAGCTACGTTTATCAATTCTAATACCGATCAACGCATTAATGCTCTCTCAACGGACATACTCGTGTTGGGAATTGTGAGAGCCGAATTAAGGATATCTTAAGTGATTTTGGTAGATTCTTCCGTCCTTGATGGTTAATATACAAGTTGAATATTTGGTCTCGTCGATCTTGAAGGACGGTGGGGAACTGAATAAATTTCCAAATTTTCATGATGGAAATTTTATTGCAACTTTCCGTCCACTAGGTTTCGTGGACCTCATCAGGCTCCAGGTTTCTGTGTTGACATACGTATAAAGATAGAAAATATGAAATTTTTCACAAATGATGGATGTATCAATATTCAAGATGCGCAACTTACGTTATTCTTTAGATCGTCATGATATTTTTTGAACGATCTTGTAATAGAGCACAGACATAACGTCTAGCTCCAGTCAATACAAGTAAATGGAGTGAGTCATCGGTCTCATTTTTCCACTCATATTTATATTAGCGCGATCGCAGTATACAGTATGTGACATATATATAAAAAGTAGTGCATGTGGGAGAGAGAAAGAGAGCGGGGGGTCAACGAGCTTTGTCAGACGTTGCCCACGACGCACTATAGTCTTCACATTCCAACTCTGGCCAAAAATCGCTTCGAAATTGGTTTCAAACTATCGGGATGAGCCAAACGGCATTCTCTTCGTCATTGACAGGGCTAGGAGATGTGTTAATCTGATTCTGTCTCAGACAGAGGGGGTAGGGGTGGGGGATGTTGAACGCGAAATGGGGTTGAAGATCGATATTCCGCCGGAATAAAACTCACGCGTGGCGAGTCGGTAGTTGTACTGCCAATCTGCGATCACTTGAAGTACCTTTTAGAGGTAGATGGCAGTATTGTAAGCCCAACCTCAAGGCTGAGAATCACCGCAATTAGCTCTGAGATCGATTTTGAGCTGAGAAGAGGTGATAAATGCTGCAAATTAGTCAATTATACTGGATTCTGAGTCGAATATGATTCTACTGCCAACTCTCAACTCTTTTCAAAACGATCCCTCATCGATTCTCAGAATTTTGAGTCTGGGCACAGCTCTGAGAACTGCTGCGAGGAATTTTGAGAGCGGTTCAGACCTATTTTGTGGTGGGATTGTCTCTTCAGATCTGAGGAGACATTCGGGATGATCAATTCTAGCTCAGAATGCGATATGCCGCCAGATGAAAAAGACTCGGAATGTATTTCTAGAGTATTGAACATAATTCTTAGCCTGGTCTCAAGTCTGGAAATTGCCGCAGAGGGATTTGAGATCAATATTCATCCAGGAAAGGCTGTCTCAACGCGCAGAATATAAGATAAATCGTAATTTCTCGGTGGAGGAAGAGTGTACTGCCGATCTGTGATAACTTGGAGTACTTTTTGAGAGTGGAAAACAGTATTTTGAGTTCACCCTCGTGTATGGGAATCAACGCAATCAGCTCTGAGGTCGATTCTGAGCGAGAAAAGGTGACGAGCCTTTATAATTAGTCGGGGATAGTGAATTCTGGGTCGAATCTAATTCTACTGCCGATTCAGAACCCGTTTCATCACTTTCTCCCATGAATTTCCGAGATTTTGAGCCAAAACACAGCTCTGAGAATTGCCGAAGGAGGATTTGAGATCGATTCTGATCTATTTTGTCGCAAAAATGTCTGTTGAGATATGACAGTCATCCGAGAATGATCGATTTGACCACAGAATTCGATATG
Source organism: Eretmocerus hayati (assembly GCA_029851415.1). Taxonomy (NCBI): domain Eukaryota; kingdom Metazoa; phylum Arthropoda; class Insecta; order Hymenoptera; family Aphelinidae; genus Eretmocerus; species Eretmocerus hayati. Next base: position 51,871,612 of record CM056744.1, read on the forward strand.
CTTCCAGGTCAGGAACATTTTGAGTGGGATCGTAGAACATTGGATAGAATTTTGCGCCTGATCTCAGGAAATTGCCGTAGAAGGATTCCAGATCAATATTCGTCAAGAAAAAGCGGCAGAGCAGTGGAGATTATCCGAAAAACGGTGAGTTCTAGGTGACGAATAAGTAAACTGCCGATCTACAATGACTCGGGGTACATTCTAGGGATGCGAAACAATATTTTGAGCCGAAGCTCAGGTCGGAGAGTCACCGCAATCGGCTCTGAGACCGATTCCGGATCGAGGAAAAGTGATGAGCGCTGCGTATTCGTCGGAAATAGTGGTTTCTAGATCGGAAACCTTTGTGCTGCTACCAGAAGAAGCTTCCTTGTGCATTTTACCATCACACACCAGGATATTGAGCCCAAGCACGGCTCTGAAAATTTCCGTGGACGAGTTCGAAATCGAATTCCATCTCTTCCGAGTCGGAAAAGTCTTATTAGCACAGGTTTCGATCAAGAATGGCCGATTTTAGCTCGGATTTTGATATGCTGCCGAGTCGAACAAATTTCGAGTGAATTCCTCAAGTGCTGATCAGGATTGAGAGCCTAACCCGATGTCGAGAAAATTACCGCCGAGAGATTTGAGAACGATATTCGTCCAGGAAAAGCTGTTCATTAATGCAGATTATTGAAGGAATGATGATTTTTCGGTGAAAAAAATAATACCGTCGATCGAAAAAAACTCGCAGTACATGCGGAAGATGTCAGGCAATATTTCAAGCCCAACCCCGTGTCTGAGAATGACTGCAATCAGCTCTGGGTTGAGTCTGAGCAAAAAAAGGCGCGTATTAGTCGCGAATAATGTTCCATAAGTCGGAGACAGTCCTGCAGCCACCCCAAGAATCTGTTTGATGCATGATACTACAAATCCTCCGGATTTTGAGCCCAAACACGACTCTGAGAACAGCCGTGGTTGAGTTTGACATCAATTCTGATCGGATTCCTTTTTTAGAAGCGTCTCTCCAGCACCAACATGAACCAGAGATAACCGATTTCAGCTCGAAAATCGATATGCTGCCGCTTCGAAAACACTGGTGGTGAATTTGTCGAGTATTTAGCTGAATTTTGACCTTAATCCATGGGCCAGGAATTGCCGCAAGAAAATTTGGGGACAATATTCGTCCAGGAAAAGCTGTCGAGTAATGCAGATTATTCAAGGAATGATGATTTCTAGGTGGAGAAAATGTATACTGCCGATCCACAAATACTCGCACTTCATCCGACATATCAACCATTATTCGCGACTTATACGCGCTACTCATCGCTTTTTCTTTGCTCAGACTCAATCCAGAGCTGATTGCAGCGATTCTCAGACACGAGGTTGGGCTTGAAATATTGCCTGACATCTTCCGCATGTACTGCAAGTTTTTTTTGATCGGCAGTATAATTTTTTTCCACCGAAGAATCATCATTCCTTCAATATTCTGCATTACTGAACAGCTTTTTCTGGACGAATATCGTTCTCAAATCTCTCGGCAGTAATCTCTCTACATCGGATTAGGCTCTAAATCCTCATCAGCACTTGAGCAATTCACTCGAAATTTGTTGGCCTCGGCAGCATATCAAAATCCCAGCTAAAATCGGTCATTCTTGATCGAAACCTGTGCTAACAAGACTTCCCCGACTCGGAAGAGATGGAATTTGATTTCGAACTCGTCCACGGAAATTTTCAGAGCCGTGCTTGGGCTCAATATCCTGGCGTGTGATGGTGGAATGCACGAGGAAGCTTCTTCTGGTAGCAGCAGAGAGGTTTCCGATCTAGAAACCACTATTTCCGACGAATACGCAGCGCTCATCACTTTTCCTCTGTCTGGAATCGGTCTCAGAGCCGATTGCAGTGACTCTCCGACCTGAGCTTCGGCTCAAAATATTGTTTCGCATCCCTAGAATGTACCCCGAGTCATTGTAGATCGGCAGTTTACTTATTCGTCACCTAGAACTCACCGTTTTTCGGATGATCTGCACTGCTCTGCCGCTTTTTCTTGACGAATATTGATCTGGAATCCTTCTACGGCAATTTCCTGAGATCAGGCTCGAAGTTCTATCTGATGTTCTACGATCCCACTCAAAATGCCCCTGACCTGGAAGCATATCGAATTCTGTGGTGATTGATCATTCTTGGATGACTGTCATATCTCAACAGTCATTTTTGCTACAAAATAGATCAGAATCGATCTCAAATCCACCCCCAGCAATTCTCAGAGCTGTGTTTTGGCTCGAAATTCTGAAAATTAATGGGAGAGAGTGTTGAAACGGGTTCTGAATCGGCAGTAGAAATAGATTCGACCCAGAATTCACTATCCGCGACTAATCATTAAGGCTCGTCACCTTTTCTTGCTCAGAATCGACCTCAGAGCTGATTGCGTTGATTCCCATACATGAGGATGAACTCAAAAGACTGCTTTTCATCCTCAATAAGATTATTAAAAAGGAATAATTTTAAAAATTCGCTCTTATGAACATAATAGCAACGCAAAATGTGAAAATAATCTTGAATCTCCTTTCTGCATCTGTAGCATAGATGTTGGCTAAGTTTACTGACTTACATGCTCCAAGATATTCATGATTTTAGGAATGAATATGATAAAAGCGTGGGTTATCAACTGGATTCATTAATAGTAGTCTTCATGATGTAACCCACGCTTTTATCATATTTATTCCTAAAATCATAAATATCTTGGAGCATGTAAGTCAGTAAACTTAGCCAACATCTATGCTACAGATGCAGAAAAGAGATTCAGGATTATTTTCACATTTTGCGTTGCTATTATGTTCATAAAAGCGAATTTTTAAAATTATTTTTTTTTAATTATTTTATCTTCATATTTTTAGTTCATATCTAATCATTTAAAATGGACCATGGTTCCAAAAATTCAATATCAGGCAAAAGCTTTGGATAATCTTTGAAATTTCTCTGGCTGATTATAATGAAGAGAAGTATCCATTTCTGCATAAGTATTTGGATAAGAAGGGCTGTAGAGTACAAATGGATTAGTCAGGAGTAGAGCGATCAGCCACCGTTGATCCCAAACTATGCTTCTTGTCATGTACAGCAAACCGGTAACTTTGTAATGAATGCCAAGTTATTGGCAAATCAAATCCAGGAGGCTGTATATAGCTTATTGGCAACATCAGTATATCTCTATCAATTAATATTTCATAACACTTTACAAGTCAGAGCTCAATCATGAATAGGGATATCTGCTAATTCTAATCAGTCGAGCGATGCTTCATGCTTGTAAGAAACTGAATAATCCTTGAGCCCTCTATGCCTGCTGATACCGGACTGATACTTTGGTATTAGTATTGCAGAATTGTAAACATCTGCACAGAAAGCATTGGAGTGGTGGAATTTAGTTGAAAATGACTGCTAAATTTTTGTAATGGATGTGTCAATGGTAGGAAGCATCCTCAGGAGTGTAAACGAACCAGCACTTGATACGCATGGAACTATTGCAACTGTTTACAACATGAATGGTCTATCCCATCACTAATCTGGAGTTCTGAACAATGGCATACCTAATTAACATTTAGGAGAGAGATTGATGTCAGTTATTAATCAAGTGACACACAGTGTCTCATGAAATACAATTCATCACTCTTCTGGCACTTGATCAGAACTATCGCTTGATTTTTCCACTGTATACAAAACTTGATTGCGTACTAGAAAATTTAGCTCCTCACAGCTATATGACAGAATATAGAACCATCAATCACCTGTCAGTAATTCTACTGGTCTGAACATTTGTTTCTAATACTCTTCTCAATTGCTTTGACACTGTTCACAAATTTATCTACAACTTGATGAAGATGAGATTCATCGCAGGATAGATCAAGAACTGAAACACATTAATGAAATCACTTCATAACACAAAATATCTGCACTGAGCTGCAATCTGCAACAGGATCACATAACGCGGTTGAAGAATCGTAGAGGATATGGGTATGTAATTTTCGCATGCCGGCGGGCGAGAGCATTGCTTTATGGCCCTTTATACCGTAATCACTGATGATCATTTATTGAAGTACTATTACGTATACTCATCATGCGCAAATTAGAGAGATAGCGAGGATCTCTCAGCATCTCCGGCTGATCGGCTGATGTGCTTTGTGCTCTGCTCACAGCTGAGCTCATCAGCTCATCTGTCTCTTCCTATATATATACTAGCGTTTTTGCCTTACTCGCTACCGCTCGTTCGGCTTGTAAATGTTCTTGATAAGTCATAGGCACCAGAAATGCTTCTATAGTTCAATAAGAATAGTTGTAAAATAATGATTGCTGATCAATTCAAGGTGTCTAAAAAAAGTTTTAAAATAGTTCGCAGAATTGGTATTATGTCAAATTATACTGGCTAATGGTGGAGATATAACTTCAAGTGAGCAACAATGAATATTGCGGAATTGCATAGTTTCTTTTCAATTAGCTGAGCTGGTATATCTTTGATCAATCGATTAGGCTGAAAAACTTCCGTTACATGGCGTGAATGTAAAGGGTTAATCAAAGCGATGTCAATTCAATTCATTGTGCAGTGTGCATAAGTTGACCGTTGATCTCCGGACTTGGTGCATATAAGAGCAACTACAAACTAGACCAAACTAGACCGAACTAGAGACCTGATTGGACCAAACCAAACCGAATTAGACCGACCTAGATTGTACTAGACCTAATTGGACCGAACTAGATCGTATTAGACCATACTAGACTGAACTAGACCGAATTAGACCGGAGTAGGCCGAACGAGACCTAATCACCCCAAACTAGACCGAGCTAGACTTAATTAGACCGAACTGAACCGATGTAGATCGAATTGGCCCGATCTAGACCCAACTACACCGAGCTAGATCGAAAAGGACCAAATTAGACCGACCTAGATAAAAGTAGACCGAATTGGACGGAACTACGCCGTATTTGACAATACTAGACTGAAATAGACCGAATTAGACCTTGTCTCATTGCTCGAGCATTTCAAAGTGGTTGAAGAGCAATGAGAATTTACCACTGACACGCGGCTCAAGTGGCCGAATGTTCGATGGTTAGAACGTCCTTATATACGAAAGTTCATCTTCGTTAAGCGCTTGCGACAAAGGTGATTTTAACCCGCTATTTCTATTTGATTTCTCACCATTTTTACTTTTGGCAGGTCTTCGGCCTTCTGCCGGAGATATATATATGATTAATTATGACACTCGATCGATATGATCGGATATCGTATTTATCACTCGCGGGAATTTCAAATTATGGAAGTATATTTGATCGGTCTTTGCGAGTTAAAGTCAGCTGGTATTTCTGAAATTGATCGAGAGTGGAGAAAAATCCATTCTCGATTGATGCCAAAAATTTCAGCAGTACCAGCTGACTTTAACTCGCAAAGACCGATCAAATATACCTCTTTAATTCGAACTAGACCTAATTTAACAGAGCTAGACCGAACGAGACATAATTACCCCGAACCAGACCGAGCTAGACCGAGCTAGACTCACTTAGACCGAAGTCGACCGAATTAGACTAAACCTAACCTAATCAGAAAGGAATAGACCGCATGAGAATATAGGTTAGACCGAATTTGACTCAATAACGCCAATCTGGACCAAACCAGACCGGACTATACCATTTCAGCCCGGTACTTCCCACCCCCATCCCCGTCCTCATTATCATCCCCAACCATCCATCCACTCATTAATCCACCCATTCATTCATCCATGCACCTCCTACCCATCACCCTTATACAACCACTTGTTACACCGGATTGAACAAATTAAATCTAGACTGCCTAGTATAACTTTGCAAGTTTTGACTTAATTTTGTTCCAAATATAAGTGTTGTGGTTTGGTGATTTTATGTAGTAATCTCTCTTTGACATTCATTAAAGTAAAATATTCTGATAGTAAACCTAACGAAATTGTTGCAAAGCGTTGCAAGCAATAACTGGGTGCTTACTTCTTGAAGTTACCAAATGAGAATTTCAAGTATGCCAACGTCCTATTCTTCCGTCTCATTCCATCACCAGCGTTGCCAGAAATCAGTCAGTCCCCTGTATAAAACAGCTACACTTTACAAAAGCAATATATTGCATGTAATATCAATCAATAAAGAACGCACGAACCATCAGAAGCCAATAGAATCTGGCATTTAAAGATATTTGACTTTGAGAATACTTATATTGTAGAGCTTAAAACATGTCATCAATGAATGACCTATTTCCACTATGTTTCCTTAGCATGAGCCCTTGTGGGCAATACCAAAGTCTGTAACTCTAAAGCCCTTGAGCATCCAACTGTACACCTTTTTGGGGGTTGGATGAGACTGTTCACCAAAACCAGAAACCTACATCTCATGCACCCCTGGTTAGCTCAAATCGATATAAGTTTCGCAAAAAATTTACGTTATTTTTGTGCCTCCACGCTACTTCTCTGTACCATTGCCATAATCCATAACCCATCACTCACCAACCTACCCATGACCCGGACGGCCACCCGACCACGGACCCACCCACCCATCTACCCACTCATCCACCCACCCATGATATTTCAGTCCTTCCACATAGGCAACCAGATACGAGGGATCCGGACGAACAAAATTTAGACTGGCGCTTAATTATTGGAAAAAAAACTTCGATGATGCAATTACATTGCAATGCCTAGGGGAGTATCCAAAATAACACACGACGTAACCAGTGAATGAATCGAACAATCTTTCACGTAACTCCAAATCGAACAATCTGCTGTAACTCCTCATAACTCAATTCCTCACGACTCAATTCCTCATAACACATTCCCACGAATTCACCAACCCGTGTCCCACACTATCACTGTTCCACCTACCCATGACCCATACGACCACCCGATCACAGACCCACTCATCGACCCATCACCCACGGATTCACCAACCTGCCCATGACCCATACGGCCACCCAATCACCGAATAAAACCCAACCGGACCAAACTAGAGCAAACAACACCGGATGAGGCCTAGGTACACGTAATTAGACCTAATTCCAGCATTTCTATTCCCATGACTATGCCTCATTTCTGATAATTCATTCCTTATTACAGACTCCGCAAAACTCGTTCCTCATAACTCGAGTTCCTCATGACTCGAGTTCCCCATGACTCGAGTTCCTCATGACTCGAGTTCCTCATGACTCGAGTTCCTCATGACTCGGGTTCCTCATGACTCGGTTCCTCATGACTCGAGTTACTCATGACTCGAGTTCCTCATGACTCAAGTTCCTCATAACTCATGACTCGTTCTTCAGAGATGTTTATACATAATTCTCCATAATTCGTACCTCATACCTCATAGCAATCCATCCATCCATCCATCGACTCACCCGACCACCACCCCACCCAACCATCCACCCACCCATTACACTTCACCCCTTCCGAAAAGGCGACCCGATGTGCGGCATGTGGACGGACAAATTTTGCCTGGCTCCTTAATTGTTATAATATACCCTGTTCTCTAAATGCTAATGCTCTCCCCTCGATCCTGCGCACAAGGCCGCGTTTGCGTTTACACAATGTTGAATCGCGCGTCAAAGCATTCAGAGCCTCGACACCAACACAACTATACCAAAGTGTGTCAATGACACGCCTCACACAAAGTTCCCCGACAGAAATCTTGTCTCCGCGCGCCCGAGTGCAATAAAAGCGAATAAAAAATACTCCAAGTTATTACAGATCGGCAGTACACTCTTTCTCCACCTAGGAATTACGATTTATCTCATATTGTGCGCGTCCAGACAGCCTTTCCTGGACGAATATTGATCTCAAATCCCTCCGCGGCAATTCCCAGACTTGAGATCAGGCTAAAAATTATATTCAATGCTTTAGAAATACACTCAAAGTCTTTTTCATCTGTTAGCATATCGCATTCTGAGCTAAAATCGATCATCTCGAATGTCCCTCCAGATCTGGAGAGACAATCCCGCCACAAAATAAGTCTGAACCGATCTCAAAATTCCCCGCAGCAATTCTCAGAGCTGTGCCCAGACTCAAAATTCTGAGAATCGATGGAGAATCGTTTTGAAAAGAGTTGAGAGTTGGCAGTCGAATCATATCCGACTCAGAATCCAGTATAATTGACTAATTCGCAGCATTTATCACCTCTTCTCAGCTCAAAATCGATCTCAGAGCTAATTGCGGTGATTCTCAGCCTTGGGGTTGGGCTTACAATACTACCATCTACCTCTCAAGGGTACTTCAAGTGATCGCAGATTGGCAGTAGAACTACCGACTCGCCACGCGTGAGTTTCATTCCGGCGAAATACCGATCTTCAACCACATCTCGCGTTCAACACCCCCCCCCCCACCCCTATCCCCTCTGCCGGAGACAAAATCAGATCAGCACATCTCCTAGCTCCGTCAAATACGAAGAGAATGCCGTTTGGCTCATCCCGATAGCTTCAAACCAATTTTGAAGCGATTTTTGGCCAGAGTTTGAATGTGACGACTATAGTGCGGCGGGTTATATATTCGACTGAGATTTTGAATATCGTCTTTTCTATTGATGCAATTTTCATCGAATTTTATACGGATCATTTCAGAAATCAACCGTTTTTCCCCATTCTTTCTCTGTGTCTAAAATTTTGGTTTGATCCCAATAGAAATCGTGTTTATCTTTTAGTCTGTGAACAGAAACTACGGACTTTTTATCTTTGTTTATAACATGATCATTAATGCGTGTACCTAGTTGTCTTTTTGTCTCTCCCACATACGTTGCTGGGCAATCTTTACACTAAAGATTATAAACAACACCAGTTTTGCTAAATTCATCTAATTGGTCCTGACGTAATTTTACTATTGAGCTTAATGACTTGGAAACTTTCGGAAGAGTGTGGATATCGTTATGTTTGAACAGAGCATTACATTTTTCGAATAAGCATTCGTGGTATGGAATACAAATTTTGTTCTGGCCAGCATATAGAATTTGGTTGCAACGTATTCTTCCTGCTCTGTTCATGAGATCTTTTGAACGATGTAATCTGGTTTTTATACATTTGTCAGTGAAATCTTCAGGATAATCATTGTCAGAAAGGAGTTGTTTTACAATTGACAAATTAGAGGAATGAAATTTTTTATGTGAAAGTGACGTGGCTCTGTCGACTAAATTGAACACTATGTTCCTCTTTTGTTCCATGGTATGATTAGATTTGAAATTCAAGATCCTGCCTGATGACGTTGGCTTTTGATACCAATTGGTGATGATTCTTTCATCCTCTCGGATCAGAGATATGTCAAGGAAATTGATGGTATTATTATTTTCAATCTCATGTGTGAACTGTGAATGCTCATTGTAATTGTTGAAAACATTGAGGACTACATCTATATGTTCTTTCTTCACACACATTAGAGTGTCATCGACATATCTATAATAGAATAGAGGAGTGCAATCGTGAACATTTTTCAATTTACGTAAGTATGAAGTTTCCAAGTCATCCATAACAATGTCTGCGAAAAGTGGAGAGACGGGTGATCCCATCGAACTACCAAAGATTTGTTGATAAATTTTATTATTGAATTGAGAAAATGTGTTGTCAAAGAGGAACTCAGTGCATTTACGAATTTCATCAAATGGTATGTTAGACTTATTATGTATATCTGAAAATCTGCGGTCAAGCGCCTCTAGCACTAACCAGCATAGGATGTTTGTAAACAGAGAGCTAACGTCGAGAGAAAGGAGTATATGATCTTTTGGGATCGTTAAAGTCTCCAACCGTTGTTTCAATTCAAAGCTATTGTCAATGCGTGATGCAGGCGTTTTAATACATTTCTTCAGCTCTTCATATAAAACGGAAGCAAGGAAATGAGTAGGGCTGTTGACTGTAGAAATTATTGGTCTGAGTGGAACATTTTCTTTATGAATTTTTGGTAAACCATAACAACGAGATAAGTTGGTGTCCGTCTGTGTGAGAGCATTGTTATGATATTTTCTATTCAAATCTATTCGAATTAAGGATATTTATTCTCGCATTGAACAGATCAACTGCTCGAACAGTACCACTACTTTGGAGATGTCATTTACTATAATGTATGAACTTAGAAATATGGAATCAAAAAGATGCAACCTGCTTATTCATGGTGTAGGAGAATGTAATGGACCTAATATAAGCTTCGCTTTTGAAGTTCGAGCATGTACACAGCTGTTGTCCAAGATAGATGATCAAGATTTGTCTCATGCCAGAGTTAAAAGGTTAGGCAATCCAAATCCAAACAAGGTGAGACCCACCTGTCTCACTCTGAGCTCAAGAGACGATGTTTTTAAAGTCATATCCGAAGCCTCTAGTATGCCACAGAACATTTATCTTAGTACGGATAAAACTAAAATGCAGCAATCCCTTTCTGAACAGCTGCGCACTGCTAGAGATGCTCATAATATCGCATATCCTCAAGATGAATTGACCATCAAACACTTTTATGATGCTCCTCACCTTGTAGACAAGTCTAAGAGACGTAGGAACCCAGTTAATACCCTTTCTTTTCTGAACTAAAGAAGAAGCCAGTCTACAATCATCTGCCTCGAGCTAAACAATCCAATTTCACCTTATATTATCAAAATGTACATTCAATAAAGAGCAAATTTACAGAGTTGGAATGTAATCTATTTCAACTCTCTATCATTCCTGACATTATCTGCATTACTGAATCATGGCTAAACAAAGATATTACTACAGTACTAGAAGGATATAGTATTTACTGAGCTGATAGACAAACAAGAGCAGGTGGTGTCTTTGTAGCTATTAAAAGTCATTTGAAATCAAGATGTCTACTTTCTGAAGTTGAGTGTGGCGAATACATTGCCATCGAGTTAAGAGGATCCATGAAGCTCATACTCATTGTTGCTTACTTCAAGCCTCTATCACCAACTGATCACTTTGAGAAGTTTGCTGAGGAGATTGACAGTATTGCAGCCAGTCATGATGAGCATAAATTCATTGTTCTGGGTGATTCTAACCTGCCGCATGTTACCTAGCAGCAGGATCCATTTCAAATAATTACTGACCAGAAGACTACGCCCCTCAGTTCATCATGTGTGAGTATAATAATATCATCATTAGCCGCATTGAATGTCAGCCAACTTATGTCAAATCACATACTTTCGACCTTTTATTTGCAACATGTAGTGCTGCTGAAGAAATTGACTCTCAGGAGTGGTTAATTAAGCCTGATTCTCATCACACTCCTTCACTATGGCACTTTACGTGCACTGGATGTGAAATCTGGAGAGGTCATCTATAGACTGAATCATAGGAAGGCCGATTTCGCTAGTATATACAAGGAGCTTCTGAAGACAAATTGGAATGCTGAGTTCAGTGGCTGTGACAGTGATTCGATGCTAGACGTATTCATTTCTCATATCACGGTTGGCCTGAACTGACTTTAACCCAAAGGTGCGTGCCCCTCAGAATTGATTTTTCTCACTTCAAGTACATGGAAAATGGAAGTTTTTCCCGCAAGAATGAAAATCTTTGGTCGAGCCGTTTTTCAAAAAAGTCAAGTTAACTGGTTTTCATTGGAATTTCCATACTAATCTATCCATACTCGATAAAAATGCAATTGTCTCCCTCACAATTATTCCTAATTACATTGGAACACGCTAAAATACATCAAAAAGATAGTTTTCAGAAACAATTTTATAGTAAAGGCGAATATCCATGGTCCCACGATGCCGAGAGACGAGCAATAATGTCGCACGGACTCTAGTTCAAAGGTCCTTGTTCCTCCGAATTTCTCCGTTCATCTTCAAGTACGTGATCAATGTAAGTTATTTCCCGCTAGAATCAGAATAGTCGGCGGAGCTATAATCGAGAAATCGATCAGATTAAAATATCTCGAATCTTGATTTCGCCATTATTTCGAGGATAATCAAGGATGAGCTGTCCCATCGACCTCTGATACATGTTTGCGTGGATCACTATTTTCTAGGAAGTATGGATCAACAATAATCAATGCTCGAAATTTCATAACAAAGAACCCTCTTCAAAGTGGAACAATTTTATTATCAATGAATCACAATTCAAATGTGCATACTGTTGTACATACACAAAGATCTAACAAGTTTCTCTTTATACTGAGGATTCGATTTCGCACACTTGTAATTTTTCCATGTTAAGTTGAAGTCGAAATGTGCCGATTCCATGGATTGCTCACTATAGAATCCGAGGCCCATCTTCTTCATCTCACAAAACTGTTGAATTTGGAAGAATACTGCGTGAACTTTCGGGGTAACTGGAATCTCCAACTCTAAATAGCTCTTTCAAAAGGTTCCTATACACGATTTGTAACTCGTTTTCAGCTTATTCCCAAAACACGAACTCACTACCTCCCTGAAATCCTTGAATGACTGAGCAAATCTCTTGATGCGGGGATGATTTGGAGCCTGGAGTAGATCAACATTTTCTAGCAATTTTTTGCAAGAATTCCCTTTGAAAGCGGGACAACCTCGAGTTATCTCACGATGAACATGGCAAGCATTTGCCCAAGCCAGAGATTCTGCTTCAAAATATTTCATCATGTGCATGAAAATAAAATTGACTACGCTAATTATTAAATGTAACTCTGGCGTAGGAACAAGCTCGATCAACTGAGTTTTCTTATTTTTACTTAACAATGGCGGGTTCTTACAGCTCATATACTCTTTGGCATTTTTGTCGAGAGCCTCAGATTTGGCCCATTCGCGGTAGTTTGATAAAATATTACCGTTGGTTCTAGACTTGCCACATAAACATAACTCATTTTTTTTGCTTCACACCGTGTACAGGGGAATTGACTACTGTGAGAACCAATCCCTGCGAGGATCTTTGCCAATTTCAAATCAGTTGCTATAGTGCTCTCCAAGGCATCCAATTTCATAATAGACCAAAGCAGTGCGACATCCTCATAATTCTCTCGCGTTTTGGGTGCTATAGCTATTACAAATAACTTTTTTACTCCAGTATCTTTGAATTTTTTGGAGGTAACTTCATCGTTGAATGTACGGCGTTTTTTAGCGCAAGGTTCGAATAGATTGTCTAAACCTTGTATCGAAAGGCAGATTTTTAGTGATCCTTGACCACCATCTATTCCTATTTTTGCGTGGACATTTGATACTTGTCTTCGTTTTTTAATAAATTCTATGAACGTTACAACAAACTTACAATAAACAGCATACTCTGAAGATTCTGAGATCTCCAGAAATATTTGGAAGGGTAATCCGAGCAATTTTGCATAGTTCACAGTCGCAAGGCAAACCATTTTTGGATCGTGTTTTAATTTGCTTGAACTTGGATTAGTCCGGGAGCTTCCGTTGTATCTGATTAGTTCGCTTGGCTCGATTCACGTTCCTTTTCAGGAACTGCATAAATCTGCGGGTATACTGTTCTCATCTCTGTATGTCTGATATAAGCTTTCAAAATCACTTTTCAGTTTCAGTTTTAGAAGATACATAACTTTCTGTTTACGCAAACAGAGAACGCAAATTTCAAGACGATCCTCATCGTGTGTCAATGCGTGGTCTTTCGACATATTGTAGATTTCATTTGAGTGCTCCACAGCTAACTGAATAACGTGAGTGAAGGAATTTCGTCCCGCAAAATTCTTATCGATTGATTTTCAGAAAATTGGCATTCCGAGAATAATTCGAGCGCCAAGCGGAGAAATTCCCCCACGCGACGATCATAGGGAGAGTATCGGGGGGGGGGGTGAGCTCCCAAGAGTACACTTAAAGCTCGTAGATATACTTACCACAGGTATAGATAATAACAAATAGACTCCCGTGTTTGTGTTAACAAATTCGACGTGAACGTTCGATACGTGTCGTATACGATGAGCGCTACGCATGGATATTCGCCTTTACTATAAAATCGTTTCCGAAAACTATCTTTTTGATGTATTTTAGCGTGTTCCAATGTAATTAGGAATAATTGTGAGGGAGACAATTGCATTTTTATCGAGTATGGATAGATTAGTACGGAAATTCCAATGAAGACCAGTTAACTTGACTTTTTTGAAAAACGGCTCGACCAAAGATTTTCATTCTTGCGGGAAAAACTCCCATTTTCCATGTACTTGAAGTGAGAAAAATCAATTCTGAGGGGCACGCACCTTTGGGTTAAAGTCAGTACAGGCCAACCGTGATATTAGACCTATTATTGATAAATTTGTCCCACGTATTCGAATGAAACATCACTCGTCCTCTCCATGGTATGACCAGGACTTGAAAGACAAGGTATTTGATGAAAAAAGTGCTCATCTCCGATGGAAACTATCGAATCGCCTGGAAGATTATATTATTTTCAAAAAGTTACGCGCAGAGTGTATTAGACTTTCTAGAATCAAGTATAAGTTCTATATTAGTGAGCTTGAGTCTGATTTTTCTGGGAAATCTAGAAGATTTTGGCAACATTCTCATAGTAAAACTAATCCTAATGTTCTTCCATCAGAATTCCAACTAGATGGCAATACTTTCGAGTCTGACTCAGATTCAGCAAACGCATTTGCAGACTATTTTGGCTCCGTCTTTACAGATCAAAATCTACCCAAAATTGAATGCCTACAGCCTGTCGATGTTCTATCTAACGTGAAAATCTCGTCAGAAAGGTTCATTTCTGAAGCGAACAAATTGAATGATAGTATGAATCCAAACAATGAACTATTTCCACCTTTCTCCTTGAAGAATTGTCTAGTCCAACTTGAATATCTTATTATTTCTATTTTCAATCATTCATTCTCCACTGGCATTTTTCCTGAGCTTTGGAAAAAATCTATCATAAAACCTATCCACAAGGGAGGTGATAAGCTTGATATTCAGAATTATAGACCAATATGTAATATTGGCTGCATTGCCAAACTCTTTGATTCTATTGCAACATCTTATTCAACTGACTTTTTGTCTTCTAAACTTATCGAAGAACAACATGGCTTCATGGAAGGGAGATCGACAATTTCTAATCTTGTAATCTTTGAACATTTTATATCTAAAGCTCTTAATGAGAATTTGCAGGTGGATACTATCTATACAGACTTTCCTAAAGCCTTTGACACCGTAAACCATAAGCGGTTGTTGTCTAAGTTATGGAATTTAGGAATTCAAGGATCTCTCCATAAGTGGATTGAATCATACCTACACAGCAGATCCCAGAAAGTGTTGATTAGAGATGCTCTTTCAAAACCCATCATTAATTCCTCAGGAGTCCCGCAAGGATCTCATTTAGGTCCTCTGTTATTTTGCGTTTACATTAATGACCTTCCAAGTGTTATAAAGCACTCAAAATTTCTTTTATACGCCGATGATCTCAAATTATACTCAGTTGCAAATTCTGAATATGAAATTCGAGGATTGTAAGAAGATTTAGATGCAATTTTTCTTTGGTGCAAAGATAATGGCCTTAAACTCAATGCCAAAAATGTAGTTCTATCTCATTTCATAGAGGTAATAAACCATATTCATTTGATTATGAAATTGATGGTATTCTGTTGAATAGAGTCACTGTGGTGAAGGACCTCGGTATATTTTTTGACTCTAAAATGGACTTTGGCTATCACATAAACTTTATCATTGGTAAATGTAGTAAACTAATCGGGATGTTGAAATTCTACACCAAAAAGTTTTCCAATGTAATGTGCATACAAATACAAATCTTCAGTTCTGCCATCTTTTCTTTATGGTTGTCAAATATGGAGACCATGTGTGGATAACAAATTATCCAACTCAGAAACAGTGCACCATTGAATGTTGAGGTTTCTATCTCATAAAAATGGAAACCCTATGCATTATAGCAATCATGATTACTCATCAATTCTCCATCTATGTGGGCTTTCTTCTATCGAATCTTATTCTCTTACCACGACTATCTACTTTCCTATAAAATTGTGCACAATTATGTTGCTGATATCAAAGATCTCATCAGTTTTGACTCAAGAAGTGTGAATTACCCATTGCGCCAAGTTAAACCTTTTGTAGAGATAGTTTCCACTTGGAACAAACACCTCAATTCTCGTAGTATAATACTAGAAAGAATATGGAACACACTCCCAGAAGAAATTAGATCCCTTGGTTTGGGTCAGTCCAAGAGCCGAGCAAAATTGTTGTCAGATAACCCATAAATCCATTATTTGTTATAAGTTTATTTATTGCCTGTTACTCACTATTCTAGCGCTGCTGCACCATATATATTTATATCTTGTGAGGGTTCGAGACAGTATATTGGAGATAAGATGAAATGAATATAAGATGAAACCTCTTCCAGTTGTTTTTTGAATATCCGAAAGCTGAAATACTCGAAAATCACGGTTTGGCTCATAACTTTTTCGATGTATATTCTGATTTCATGTCATTTTTTTCGATTTGTATAGTGATAAACTGGCTGCAAAAGAATTGTCAGCCATTATTTTTACTCTTGGGGCCTCCTAGAGCTGTTAAAGTGCGCAAAACCATCTCAAAAACCTGAAAAATACGTTCTTACCTCGATCAACTCCCTCGGGGGACCTCGCAACTGATTCCATTGTGTTTGCAAGACTGTTTCCCTATAGGAATGACTGTCTGAATATTTTTTGAGTGTAACAGATGCTCATATTCGTAGAAATTTATTTTAAGAGCAAATTTTTATTCAATAATTAGCATCTCCTGCGCATGTCTTGTGTTCTACGTCTCTGAGAATGTTTTCAATCGATAGCTGGTTCAATTTCCTACAAAAAACCTCTTGCTGAAGTCAATTTCACGCAGTAAAATCGGAGCCACAGCTGTCAAACTAAAAAGAAATGTGTTAGATCAAATCCGTGAGCCTGGAGAAAGGTTGTCGCTCTCGCCTGCTGGTTGAAGCGTGTATTTCCCCTTCTACTCCATCAAATCAACTTCAGCAAGGGGTCATTTCGGAGGAAATTGAGTCAGCTACCGATCTAAATCGTTTTTGGAGCACCCAAGTCATTTGCCTTCGCAGAAACTTCACAACCGTCTGATGAGAGGCGGGAAAAATTGCTGGCAATGATTCGTTAGATTCGAATCTCTCGTGCATGCAAATGACTTTGGAGCTTCAAAAATCATTTAAATCGGTAGCTGCCTCAATTCTCTTCAAAATGACCCCCTGCTGAAGTTAATTTGATGAAGTAGAAGCGGAAATACACGCTTCAACCGGCAGGCGAGACCGACGATCTTTCTCCAGGCTCACGGATTTGATACCTTAGACATTTCTTTCTAGTTTGACAGCTGTAGCTTTGGTTTTACTGCATGTAATTGATTCCAGCAAGGGGTTCTTTGAGGAAATTGGACCAGCTATCGATTGAAAACACTTTCAGAGACGTAGAGAACAACGCATGCGCAGGAGATGCTAATTATTGAATAAAAATTTGCTTTTGAAATCAATTTCTACGATTCTGAGTATCTGTTACACTGGAAGAATATTCAAACAGTCATTCCTAAGGTAAAACAGTCTTGCAAACACAATGAAATAAGTTGCGAGGTCCCCCGAGGAAGTTGAACGAGGTAAAAACGCATTTTTCGAGTTTTTGAGATGGTTTTGCGCACTTAAACAGCTCTAGGAGGCCACAAAAGTGAAAATAATGGCTGAATATTCTTCTGCAGGTGGTTCCTTACACTCAAAATCGAAGAAGAATGGAATGAAAAAAATCAGGATATACGTCAAAAAAGTTATGAGCCAAACCGTGATTTTTGAGTATTTCAGCTTCCGGATGTTCAAAAAACAACTGGAAGAAGTTTTCCTAGTGGTCAGTCGATAGCTTTTGAAGTCACTTCCCAAATGCTTTTTGGGAAATCCATATTGGTTCAAGCAATTAAAAGTCAAGATCAAAATACGGTAGGATAGTCTCAATTTTCGATTTTCCGGTAATATCACTCTTGCAGGCCTATCTGAGACGAAAAAAATTTTTTGGACCCACAAACTATAGGAAATATTATATTCTGGTACCCCACGTCGAAGAAAAATGGTATGGAAATTTTAAAAAAGTAGTTGCAGAAACCGTTTGAATTTGACATGGACGTACTCAATTGTTGAATAGAGTTACAAGTTAATACCAAATCTCATCCCAGAGGCTGTACTACTCACTGATTGCATCAAGATATGTTAACCAGTTCCCATTCTGTAACACATTTGATGTCACAGCACAATCTTGAAACACACTTGTGATTTGGAAATTGAATTGAATTGGATAACTCTATATAGATTATATAATCCAAGAATAGTTGTAGTCTTGAAATGTAATCGAAACTTATGTGATACTGTAGAAAGTGATTTGAGTTGAGATGTTCCATTTCGCCAACCATCCCCTGAAACCTCATGTCAGCTGCGAATCAAGTACTAGACCAACGCATACACCAAAATGAGATTGAGAAGAGGATTCTAGTTCAGTAATCAATCAAGAGACATCAAGAGACGAAGGATCATCCATCTGGTCATAGTGTGGCATTGAGAAAACTAAACATGCACTCAGAGTATTTCCGTGCGTAGAATGAACAACAAAATAATTCACACTTTGCTGGCAAACAGATGAGAAAACTCATCTTTCCATCTCTTGCACTGGGTAATTTAAACTAGTATATTCACTAATTGATGAACTTGTAATAACTAGAAGTGCAAGTGTGATCTCACTTTCTAATCTGAATCTGAAACACATGAAACAACAACATCGTACAACTAAATGCACTGCAAAATTGCAACAGTATCAAGTGGCATCTAGTGTACTGAAAACCAGTGAAGTTAATATTTTGAAGATTGCTCTATTAGTATTTCACTTCCTGTTCTGCTGCTGTCTGCTGCTCATCTGCCCATCTTCTTTCTGCTATCGAGTACGTCCATGTCAAATTCAAACGGTTTCTGCAACTATTTGATCAAAATTCCCATACCATTTTTTTCGACGTGGGGTACCAGAATAAGATATTCCCTATAGTTTGTAGGTCCAAAAAATTTGTTTTGCCTCAGGTAGGCCTGCGAGAGTGATTTTACCGAAAAATCAAAAATTGAGACTATTCCAGCGTATTTTGCTCGTGACTTTTGATTGCTCCGACCAATATGGATTTTCCAAAAAGCGTTCGAAAGTTGATTTCAGGAACTATCGATTGATCATCAGTAAAACCTCTTCCAGTTGTTTTTTGAACATCCGAAAGCTGAAATTACGGTTTGGCTCATAACTTTTTTGATGTATATTCTGATTTCTTCTATCTCATTTTTTTCCAATTTGTATAGTAATGAACTGGCTGCAAAAAACTTGTCAGCCATTAGTTTTACTTTTGGGGCCTCCAAGAGCTGTTCAAGTGCGCAAAACCATCTCGAAAACTCGAAAAATGCGTTTTTACCTCAATCAACTTCCTCGAGGGACCTCGCAACTGATTTCGTTGTGTTTGCAAGACTGTTTCACTATGAAAATGACTGTTTGAATATTTTTTCAGTGTAGCAGATGCTCAGATTCGCAGGAATTTATTTCGAAAGCAAATTTTCATTCAATAATTAGCATCTCCTGCACATGCGTTGTTCTCTACGTCTCTGGGAATGTTTTCAATCAATGGCTGGTTTGATTTCCTTCAAGAAAACCTCTTGCTAAAGTCAATTCCATGCGGTAGAACCAAAGTTACAGCTGTCAAACTGAAAAGAAATGTCTCAGGTATCAAATCCGTGAGCCTGGAGAAAGATTGTCGGTCTCGCCTGCCGGTTGAAGAATGTACTTCCGCTTCTACTCCATCAAATTAACTTCAACAAAGGGTCATTTTGGAGGAAATTGGGTCAGCTACCGATCTGAATCGTTTTTGGAGCTCCAAAGTCATTTGCATGCACGAGAGATTCAAATATAACAAATCATTGCCAGCAATTTCTTCCGACTATCATCAGACGGTTGTCAAGTTTCTGCGCAGGCAAATGACTTCGGTGCTTTAAAAACGATCCAGATCGGTAGCTGACTCAATTCTCTCCAAAATGATCCCTCGCTGAATTCAATTTGATAGAGTAGAAGCGGAAATACACGCTTCAACCGGCAGGCGAGACCGACAACCTTTCTCCAGGCTCACGGATTTGATACTGAGACTTTTCTTTATAGTTTGACAGCTGTAGCTCCGGTTCTACAGCATGAAATCGACTCCAGCACGAGATTCTTCTGAAGGAAATTGAACCAGCTATCGATTGAAAACATTTTCAGAGACGTAAACACAAGACATGCGCAGGAGATGCTCATTATTGAATAAAAATTTGCTTTTGAAATAAATTCCCACGAATCTGAGCATCTGTTACACTAAAAAAATATTCAAACAGTCATTCCTATAGGGAAACAGTCTTGCAAACACAATGGAATCAGTTGCGAGGTCCCCCGAGGAAGTTGAACGAGGTAAAAACGCATTTTCCGAGTTTTTGAGATGGTTCTGCGCACTTAAACAGCTCTACGAGGCCCCAAAAGTAAGAATAATGGCTGAAAATTTCTTCGCAGGTAGTTCATCACTCTAAAAATCGAAAGAGAATGGAATAAAAAAATCGAAATATACGTCAAAAAAGTTATGAGCCAAACCGTGATTTTTGAGTATTTCAGCTTTCGGATGTTCAAAAAACAACTGGGAGAGGTTTAACTAGTAGTCAATCGGAAGCTTTTGAAGTCACCTTTCAAATTCTTTCTGGAAAATCCAAATCGGTCAAAGCAATCAAAAGTTACGAGCAAAATACGGTAGGATAGTCTCAATTTTTGATTTTTTGGTAAAATCACTCTTGCAGGCCTATTTGAGACTAAAAAAATTCTTCGGACCTACAAACTATAGGAAATATCTCATTCTGGTACCCCACGTCGAAGGAGAATGGTGTGGGAATTTTAAAAAAAATAGTTGCAGAAACCGTTTGAATTTGACATGGACGTACTCAATATGCGAGTGGAAAAAATTATTGTAAGAATGGATTACGAAAATTTTCAAGCGAGTCATCCGAATATTCGTGCCTCAGTGTATAAGTGTTGAAAGTTTGGATGAAATTTCTTCTCAAGAGTTTCAATAGTTGGAATCTCAAATCATTACACTGGCATCGATTTCAAGATTTGAATTATCATTCAAATACATTAAGATTAGGATGAAATATCAGAGTGAAATACACAGAATCCGTCTAACAATTTATCATACAAATTTGTGAAAAATTCTGAATATTCAACATTTTCTGAAATTGTTGAATATCTATCTTCTGACACAGTGGTCTACATGAATCCTATCATATTATTCTAGAAAGTCTTACATATTCATTCGAGTCAGTACATGGTCATTTAAATCAATTATTTGACACAGATATCCGAATCAACATTTGAGTACATTTACTCTCATTTAATAACACACTTTGTCTTACTGTTTGAGTTCTGTCAAAAACAAAACTCCTCCACATTGTGAGTACGCGAACATAACATAATTCTTCATACGGAACAAAAATAGAAATTCTGACATATCTATTTGAGTTAATACAAAGTCATTTCAATCAATAACTGAACACTAATAATCAAATCAATAATAAAGTACTGTTACTATCATTCAATAACACATTCTGTTCGAATGTTTGATCTTTATCGAAAACAAAGAAACTTCTTACCATTGTGAGTACAGGAACATAAGAGAATTCTTTCGTTGGAACAAAATTGGCATTCCATGAGTTACGTTTCACTCGGAATAGCCGAGAGTCAGTATATTAGCTAGCGTACTTGATATCTAGTTATGACGGACAAATTTTCTCAAATTATTTGAGTTAATACAAAGTCATTCCAATCAATAACTGTACACTAATAATCGAATCAATAAAAGTACTGTTACTATCATTCAATAACACATTCTGTTGAATGTTTGATCTTTGTCGAAAACAAAGAAACTTCTTACCATTGTGAGTACAGGAACATAAGAGAATTCTTTTTTTGAAACAAAATAGGCATTCCATGAGTTACGTTATACTCAGAATAGCCATGAGTCAGTACATTAGCTAGCGTACTTGATATCTAGTTATGACTGATAAATTTTACCACATAAATTCATGAATTTTGTTGAACGAAACTATGAATTCCAATTGATCTGAATTTGAAACTCATACAAATCTTCTAGTATAAGATTGAACTAACACAAAACAACTTCTCAATATGATGGATTCGACAAGAAAAATTAGTATCAATTCTGGATTAGAAAGTAAACTTAAGGAAATGATATTCAATCTGGAGAGTAGATAAGATTCAGAATGAGTTCATTGGAGGAAACAGTTATTCAATGGAATATTCAATGAAAGTCCCTGTGATGATTTTGACTTACATGGCTCTGCAATTGACGTTCCGGGCCACGAAGAAGAGATAGCATGTCTACTAGATGTACACTCCGAACTCTGGGAAACACGACTAGCTGACGAAGATGGTCCAGTGTTGGATTCTCTGTAGGCAGTTACGCTCTTCTTCATTTTAGTGGCTATTGGATCAATACACCTTGTACCATCATCGAATAACCCATTAGTTATTGTGGCTTTCATCTTTCGCTTGCGTTGGATGGAGTCTGCAATGTAACCTCATGCAACTGTTGAAGATTTCCAAGTACCGTGGCGTTTCAAATCTTCTAGTGAAGCACCTCTATCTATGAGCATGGTAGCTGAGGTACGACGAAAACTATGTCATGTATACCTTTCTGGGTTGGGCAAGTTCAGCCACGAAGCAATTTCTTCTGGAATTTTTCCAATCTTGTTGATGCCCATAGGTTGTCTCGTGCACTTACCATTTTGGTAATTGATGAAGAGATCATCATGAGCTGTGTTAATGGGACGCAAATTCATGTACTCTAACACAATTTCTCTCAGTGGGTTGTTGATTGTAAATGTTCTGTTGACGTGTGTCTTGGTCTTCCTCACAGTGTTGGTCAGAAAATCTTGATAGTCAACTACATCCCCAACCTTCAAATTTCTAATTTCCACACGACGACAAGCCCCACTGATAGCAACTGCAGCAGCTGCCTGTTCAGAGGAGAAAAATATAGGTTAATGATATTATGGAGATACTGATTCCGCTCAATGATATGAGAATTCCTCATGAAAAGTGTAATAATAAAGACATGGGGAGAAAAATCAGAAAATGTTGATCTGAGAATTTGTCCATTTGCAGAGATTGAGGGAATTCCTAAATTAATAAGATGATGGAGTCTCACCTTTGCACCCAAGTATTTGTGGTTCGGAGACTGGATGGAGGAAGTATTCAGTTCATCGCGAGTGAATACTGAAGCCTTTTTTGTATGGGATCCAACATTCTTCTCCCTCAGAAATCTCTTAATTTTCTCATATTTACCGAGATCCAAATTTTCTTCATTCGATATCATGGTTTTCAGAATTGAATATTCTGACCACAGAGTTGGTGGTGCCAAAGTCTTGGAAAGCTCATGAAAATAAGCCAAGAGAACAGTTTCGTTGGTCAGCAACACATTCTTTGATATTTTTCAGTTTTCAAATTCAATGTGCACTTTGCGGTAGTAATTTCTAGATTTGCTTGGTGAACTGTCTTCAATTGCCTCTTGGGCGGCCATATGAATTTCTGGCGGTAACTCGTTGCAGTTGCCAAGAATTCTGTTGATCTGAATGATAGAATGCATCGAAATTTCAGATTGCGACCATTTCGAAATTATGAATATTGAAGAGGGAGTTTTGGTACTTACCCGACGAGACATTTTTATCCAAAATCTTCTCGGCTTCAAGATGAAACCACGTTTGCTCCGAACTGAGTAGGCTGTGGGACTTGATCGTGTTCGCTCCGAAAATGGCAACCATGCAGTGCAAACGTTTTCAATGAGAAATTTTCACCGCTGCAAGTCGTGAATCGCACTTGCTTCAAATTGAATTGCTTGTTGAACACGTCTCTGAGGGTGTATTTCTTCGGCTGCAAATGGAAAATTGCGTTTGCTCCGAATTGAACTGGCCACGTGGATATGGATTGCGTTTGCTCCGAATGTGGTAACGTGAAGACGTCTGTGAGAACTGGTCGCGACCGCATTTACTCTGACAGTGAAGGTGTCTCTCTCGCGTGGTGTTCCTCAAAGCGTCTTCTTCCTCCACAGCTCGCGCGAACTTGCGCACAGCAAAGATCACGGGTGCCAACCAAACCAACAAAGGTGATGAGTCCGCGAAAATTCGAGATTCAATCCCAACTTTGCGCACGAATTGGCGAACTTTGCGCACGATCAAGCCAACTTTGCGCACGATTGCGGTAACTTTGCGCACAATTTTGAACTTTGCGCACTGGAAATCGTGCGTAAAGAAAATTTCACTCAAGTTTGCGCACCGCACAGTCAACGGCAATAATACATTTCGATACAAGGGCGTGAAACGTTTGATTCGCGTCCGAGTGATGGGTTTCCGACCCGAGCCGCAGGCGAGGGTCGGAATCATCACGAGGATGCGAATGATAGGTTTCACGCCCGTGTATCTAACTATACTTTTCGATAAACTGTGAGTAAAAGTCGACAAACTGTGCGCAAAGTGCACTTTTACGCACAGTGTATCGAAAAGTAACTTCTTTGCACAACTTTACGCACACAACGGCAAAATACAGCAGTCACTCATTATCCGCGGGGGTTACGTTTGGAAGAATTACCGCGTATAACAAAACCGCGGATAATAAGACCTTGGTCTTATGGGAAATAGGGGGTTACGTTCGACCATCTGTGCAAATCACGAGAAAACAATTTTTCTGCAATTGCTATGCGTGCATGGTTTTCATTTTTCGTTGGGGCTGAATTGTTCCGTTTAGATGGAGCCATATGTTTTCCAGCAAATGTAAACGAGGATTCAAAAAAAGTTTGCATATAAAGGAATAAAGGTCAAGAATAGCAAACAGTGTGTGTCAACATTGCACGCAGACTGAATATTGATGCAAATGGCTCGAAGGATGTCAACATTCGATTCACATGTAGAGAATCATTCAAATATCGAGAACTTAGTCAAAATATTAAAACTCACGTTTGATCAAAAATGCCAGAGCATAATATATAGAATTACTGCAGAAATGATGGTGTAAACCTGCGCATAACTAATTTTGACGAATTCGACAGTCCTCTATACTTCAAAACTTCGACTGACTGAAGAATATGTGTTGCCAATCCATGTTTCAAGCCTTTTCAGGGAGGAAAGTATCATCCAAACGTAACACACGAGGAGCGGATGGCATTCTGAAAGGTCGCGCCTCACTCGTCACGAGTGAAATTGCACAAAAATGGATTTATTCTATATCAATCACGGGCATGGGCCCGCGGATAACAAGACTCGACCCGCGGATAGCAAGGGATGGGCGCAAATCGGGTTACCGCGGATAACAAGGGACTGCTGTAGTACATTTCAATACAAGGGCGTAAAACATTTTATTCGCATCCGAGTGATGGGTTTCCGGCCCGAGCCGTAGGCGAGGGTCGGAATCATCACGAGGATGCGAATAATAGGTTTTACGCCCGTGTATCTAACTATACTTTTCGATAAACTGAGAGTAAAAGTCAACAAACTGTGCGCAAAGTGCACTTTTACGCACAGTGTATCGAAAAAGATAATCATGTATTAAGAGTCGAAATTTGAGCAATTTTGCTCTGGAAACATCACAGATCAAATTTGACTGGGAGCTGAGTTGCCAAATCACTAGGTTCTCAGAAATTGGATTTTGTACAACTTGAGGAAGCCAAAAATTGAGATAGTGAACAGTAAAAGAGAAAGCGTGTCCGATAGAAAACAACACAAACACGGACAAAGGGGTGTAAAGATGAGTCTCTAACGGATTTGGAAGGCCATTAGGAGGATGAGTGTTACCTACAATTGATACCTCTTCTGGAGAGGAAGAGAATGGTCTAAGGCTTTTTCAGATAAAGGGTATTTTGATGAAGAAAATATTGGATTTAGTGGGAAATTCGATGAAAATTTTGCTAGGGTGAAAACAAAGCTTTCCCTCCAGAGAAAGCAAAACCCAGGAATGATGGTCATTTTTGTACTGTGATGACTCACCAATATTAGACTGATCGTTGTCAAATCATCAAATCGTTCAATCAAGCATACGTCAAATTGTCAGATCATTTTCATCATTCCAGCTTCATATTACAGTGAATGTACAGTTGAATTATTTTGTCAAATTATTGAATTGTACTATCGTCTATTCGTCGAGTAGTCGAATTGGTCCCATCGTTTCCGTCCGTTTGATCATCGTATTGTTCTCATCATTTCGATTCGTTTAATCATCAAGTTGTTCTCATCATTCTCCCAAATCTTTATCGTCATCAATTCAATTTTTGTGATATATCTGAGTTCTCACCTGATACAAAAATCAAACCGTCCGGAATCCAAAATGCAATAGCATCCGCAGACACAAAATGCAAATCAATCGTTTTGCCTTTATATTTATCTTCGTATGACGACCCGAGGATATAAAGGGCCTAGGAATGTTTTACGAGGAGGGCCTTCCCTCGAGCAGACCCGTGCAGTGGAAACTGGACTCTCCGAGGTTGGATTGTTCTGGGGTCGTTCCTCTACAGGAATCTTACTTCAGTCCGGCTCTCTTGCTTACACCTGCATGCGACGTTTGTCACCGGAATACGTCTCTCAAATGCTGACAATATGAATTGGGTTGGAAATCACGACTCAGTGTTACAGATTAAGCACCGAAGCTTTATCATATGCAATTCTGAATGTGTGAGTGTATGTAAATACGGGTCGCGGATGAGAAACAGTGTCTGGGCCCGAAAGAGAGGAACCACGAAAAAGGTGAGAGGACGGGCTACTCGATCGTTTTCGAGAGAGAGAGGTGTTCACCTGGCTATAGCAACGAGGCCTTAACAGCGGTCTGCGGTATGGACTGGTATCTGGCCGGGAGATCTTGCTTCGAGCGCGTGCCTCTCTCTCTCTCTCTCTCGCTCTTTTGTATGCACAGTGGACTAGGCTTGCTTTTGCTACTTTGCTATATTGTCTTGCCTTTTGGGATGGCCAGCCGTCGTTGGTGACTTCGAGTGAGATTTTCGAGGCTTTGAATATGATATCACGCACTGGGTGGAACTTGGCACTTTGTCGTTTTCGTTGATTCGTTTGGATGAATTTCTGCGGATCACTGGGCTCGCGATTTGCGACTCTACTGACACTTCGTCCGGTTTACCGGATAGAACTGGACTGAGTTCGATGATACGACTGAGACGACTGACCATTGGGACGACTGACTGAAATCTTCAACTGATCCGCTTCATATACATTTCTTGTAAAGAGCGGTGCTGAAGTGAGTTGTCGCGGGAGCGGCTTCCAACTGCACTGTTTATGACTTACGGAAAAAATAATGTGAGTACATGTGCCGGGCTTGCTCGGTTGTCACATAAATACCCGCACTGTGATGATTTCGAGGATGCTAATGGAGGATTCGAGTCTCCAATTGTACGAATTGAGGAGGGATGAAACGAGTGCACGCGATGGCATTATTTAGATTGTCACATAAATATCCATGCTGTGATGGTTTTGAGAGATGCTAATGCAAGGATTGAGTCCCAGTCCTTGCAAGTCGCGTCGTATCTTCATTAAATCGGAGAAAGATCTCGGATGAAACGCGTTGTTGCTCGAGGCTCTTTTGAGATTGCAAAATTATGCTTTCGGAATATTGTCACTTCACACCCTTCTCTCCTTGGTTTCGAGATGTCCTCATCGCGACAGTGTGTGGTGTAGGTATGTGTTTACTTGGTACAGAGTGGTTACATATTTTGGTCTTAAGGTCTAAGGATACATCATATGTATGTATACATCCTCTCGTGCTACACTGTAATTGAAAAGAATTCTGTGCCGACCTTATTGTCTACTGGGTAAGGATTATAAGCTTGGGTGAGGGGTACAAGCATGGGTGGTTCTATCAGACTTTGTTGAAAAGGTAAGTTCCGCTTTGGGCATGGAAATGAGGTTTTCGGGTAAGGTTGGTAGCTCTCTCTCTTCGGCTCGTGTGGAGATGGACGTGGTTCACTGCATTCTCAAACGGGTGACCTTCTCTCGTAATGGACGTAATCTTTTTTGGGCTTATTTGTGCCGAAATACATTTGTTAGTGTTGTGAGACTTCTTCTGTGAGATCTTTTTCTCTTGGAATGGACGTAATCTATTTTGGGCTTATTTGTGCCAAAATACATTTGGTGATGTCGTGAGACTTCTTCTGTGAGGTCTCCTGTTAGTGGACCGTCCTCTGCCTATTGATGAGGAAGGGGGTTGTCTTTTGGTGTGGGTTTCTGGGATATGAGGTTCTAGGCACGGGAGTTGATTGATTGGGAAAACTCGGCGTGGGTGAGGGCTTCGTGCGATGTTATAATTACGTCGGCATAAGATTTCTACCTGTTTAGTAAATACTCATTTAGGCTCGATGTACTCCGTTTAGCGAGGGATAAATGGATATAATGTTGTTAGAAGGTTCATAATTCAAGATCTTGTGGTCGAAGTTTGATTTGAAACGATCGGATTACGTAGCTGTCTTTTTTTGGAGGTTTTGGCTGTATTTCCCTTGCTTTTACCGGTAAGAGTGGGGTTAGTATCTGCTATAATGTGATAGTTTAAGGTGGTTAGATTTGCTTGGAGTAGGCTTGCAGAGTTATCGTAGGGTTTTGCTAAGTGAAATACCCATCACCAGTATCTTAATTCTGACTCATTGTATGAAGCTGAAATTCCTCGTGGGTGTTTTTCCCTCCCCTCTTACTTGTCGTGTTTCCTGAATGGACCATGAGTGGCTTTAAAATAGGATTGGGGAC
Organism: Eretmocerus hayati; assembly: GCA_029851415.1. Taxonomy (NCBI): domain Eukaryota; kingdom Metazoa; phylum Arthropoda; class Insecta; order Hymenoptera; family Aphelinidae; genus Eretmocerus; species Eretmocerus hayati. Next base: position 51,900,338 of record CM056744.1, read on the forward strand.
CTCTTGTTGAACTCCTTATGGGATCGGTTGAATTCTGCGTTTCAGTCGTGGGACTGCTCTGCTGTTGAGGCGGTGTTTACCATTGAGTTGCCCTTGTAATCGTATAACATGTACCTCATATTTTGGAGGGTTCTTTGCCTCTCGCAGTATAGTGCGTGCGATGTCCAGTCACGCACGTTTATCTTCCATCCGCATCCCGCATGGTGTCTGAATACGGAGTGTGGACTGCCGTGTCGCAAAGGCCTCGGTCGTCCGTATCGCGTTTTGTATGCTGTGCCCATCTCGATTGCCTTTTCTGCCCCTTCTTTTGTGGTATATGTGGATATGCCTAGTCTGTGATTCGGTTGTGGGTATTCTTTGTATATCCATTTGATGTCTGCGGACTCGATGGGTCCGTAGGTTAGGAAGTTGTCAATGATGTCTCTGAGATTGTCGCCGAGTTCGATGATTGCGGTGACAACTCTTCCGTGCTCTTGTTCTAAGTTGTGGCTGTTGCTTGTGTGGGATCCGGCATTGGAGTCCTTTCTGGTTCCTGGGTTACATTCGTAGGTATCTTTGGGGGATCCGGTGTCCGATTCGTTACCCTTTTCAGATTGTTTTGCTCCGTTGTGTTGATCGTGTATGAGTTCTGCTGACGTTTCGGCAGGGGGAGTTCCGGGTACTGGGTTGACGTCTTCTTGGTCATGTTTTTCCGGGTTTTCGATTCTTATAGGCGTTATGACTGGTGGTATTAGATCGTCTTTAGAGCCTGTAACTGAGGGGATTTCAGGATGTCGGGAATTCTAGGTGGGAATGACAATTGAATACAACGAAGTTGGAATAAATGATATATATTAAGAATAATATGTACAGAAGAATTAATAATGATATATTCAATTGCCCTCAGGCCTTGGCTAATTCACTGCTACTCTAATACACTGTAATAACCCTAAAAACTGTTGATAGAAATACAATTCATCTGAAGTTACTTGAACGGAATAATACGGGTACTGTTCTATTCATCTCAAGAGCTCCTTGCGATGAGCAGCACAGCGACTGGCTAGTGAACTAGTCTGTCAGTGGACTCCTGACAGCGACATTTGATGGAGCTCCCACCAAATGCCTTCACCCCGGTCGGTTTTCGCGGGCGGGTTATACAGGATACAATATCCTAACTAATCTTACATATCTTGGTGCTCCCAGGATGCGAAGATTTAGGATGGCTGATATCCAGAGCTCCTGGATAACATTTCTGCCTCGGTGCTCCCGAGGTCTATCTATCACGACTCTAGAGCTCCTAAAGCCGAGAAAGATCGAGAGAGTTAATACTTGGAGCTCCCAAGATTAACTAGTGAGTTGAGCCCGAGCTCCGGGCCGACTGACTCTGCTTCTGCGGTTGGGCTGGTTTCCTTCCTATGGTCCTCTGTTCCGCTTGTGAGAGAGATTGGCGTCCACCTGGCGGTGACTGGTGTAAGCATACAGTTGGCCTGGCGCCTGTGGCATTACTGCGCGGGCACGCCGATGCTTAGCGGGTTGCGGTAGTGTAGGGGTGCCCGTCGCATCCCCCTCTTCCTTCGGAGAGTGAGTCTTACTCACTCTTACTAATTCTGCTATCGGGAAACAGGTTCTAGTTCTAGGGGCGACTAGCTGTAATCGAATTCTAGAGGTTACCCATCTGTTTACTGGATTCTAGGTGTGTCTAGCTACGGATTTTCTAGGCGTCTAATCTTCATCTGATTTATCTGAGTCATTGCTTCGGTACGGGGAAAGGTCCTTGACATGAATGTGGGTGATTACGTTGCCTTCATCGTCTTCTAGGTCGAATATTACTGGTGAAGTTTTTTTCCGGATTCTGTACGGTCCATCTGCTTTTTTGTCCAACGCGGCGTTATAGTGTTTCGCTTTGTTTGACAGAGTGTGGAGTTTCTTAAGGACTAGTTCACCTACCTTAGGTTCCCATTCTCGCCGTCTTAGGTTGTAATGAAACCGTTGTTTCGTGAAGCTACGTGCCATATTCGCCTTGGATAGTTCTAGAGCTTCATGCATTCGTTTGAACCTATTTTCTGCCCCAGTTCTACGACCACCTACCTCCTGGCTCAAGCTGCCAGGTGTGGATAGTTCCCTCCCGTGGTTCAGGTACGCGGGAGAGAACCCAGTGGAGTCACTTGGAGCGGTGTTGTAGGCAAACGAAATTTCTGAAATCTGCTTATCCCACGTTTGTTGTGATGACTCAATGAGCTGCTTGATCATTGTTTTTATATCTTTGTTGGTCCGTTCAACTGGATTGCATTGCGGTGCGTAAGCTGGCGTCCTCCGATGTGTTATTCCGAAATTATTCATCATCTGTTGGAATTCCTTTGATCTGAACTGTTGACCGTTGTCACTGACTATGGATTTAGGTACTCCATGGCGAAATATCACTTGTTCCTGCAGAGCTTTTATGGTCGCGGTGGCTGTGGCTTTCCGTAATGCCTTCAGCTCGATCCATTTCGTGAACCTGTCCTGCATCACCAGTAGATATGCGTTACCGTTTGTGGATTGTGGTAAAGGTCCGATGAAGTCTATTGATACCATTTCCCACGGATCGTTGACCGTGGTGGCATGCATGTGTCTGGGTGGTACTTGTTGACGTGACTTATGTTGTTGACAGCTTCGGCAGTTCCGGACGTATTTGGTGGTTTCGCGGAGAATCCCTGGCCAGTAGTAATCCCTGGATATTCTGGTTAGTGTTTTGGCGACTCCGAGATGCCCCGCCGTAGCAGCGTCATGGCATTCTGTTAGCACTCTCGTCCGTTCATCTGATGGAACGCATATTTTCCATTCCTCGTGATTCTCTGCGTCGTTGAAGTCCAGCGTGTGTAGTATATGGCGGTACAGACGTCCTCCTTTGATGCAATATTCGGGATTGTCTTGTGGGTTATCCATGACTTTCTTCAGCATGCCATTATACCATTTGCATTGGACTAAATTGTTTACTTGGCATGATTCCACTGGTTTTCTAGATAGCGCATCGGCGACAATATTATCTTGGCCTCTTCTATATTTGAGTTCGAAGTCCCACTGGCTGAGTTCCAAAGCCCATCGCGCCAGTCGTCCTGAAGGGCTCTCTATGCTATCCAACCATTTTAGTGACTGGTGGTCTGTTAATACTCGAAAATGGTAGCCCTCAAGGTAGTCTCTCATTTTCCATATGCCCCATTTGACAGCGAGGCATTCGAGTTCTGTCGCCGAATAATTTTTCTCTGCGTTGTTCAATGACCGACTGGCATAGGCCACCACTCTTTCTTCTTCGCCTTCCCCTTGTGTGAGTACAGCTCCTAATCCAGTTTGGCTTGCATCGGTCTGTAAGGTAAACAACTTATTCCAGTCAGGGTATGCTAGCACCGGGGCGTTAGCCATCTGTTTCTTTAGCTGATCAAATGCTCTCTGCTGTGCGGATCCCCATTCGTACCTAGTTTTCCTTTTTAGCAGTTTGTTCAATGGGGCTGAAAGTTGTGATGCATTCTTTATGAATCTCCTATACCAGGATGTCATACCTAAAAATCGTCTCAGTTCCTTTGCGTTTTTAGGCGTATCAAGCATTTCTATGGCCGCGATCTTTTCAGGATCCGTCCTAAGTCCGTGTTTGTCTACAATATGTCCCAAATATTTGAGGCTTTCTCGTGCGAAGTGACATTTCTCCCAATTTGGTACTAGATTTGCCTCTCTCAACCTTTTCAATACTTCTCGTAGGAGTTTAATATGCTCTTCAAATGTTTCCGCTATGATGATGATGTCGTCCAAATAGGCGAAGACGTTTTGTGCTAAATCTGGTGTGATTATTTTATCTAGGAGTCGTTGAAAGGTAGATGCTGCCGCATGTAGGCCGAACGGCATAACCACGAACTCGAATAGGCCACGACCCGGTACTGTAAACGCTGTGATCTCGCAACTTTCCTTGGTTAATGGAACCTGCCAATAGCCATTTTTCAAATCTATCGTTGATATATATTTTGCTCCCCTTAGCTTGTCGAGTGTTGCGTTTACCTGCGGAATGGGGTAGGCGTCTTTCTCTGAGTTATCATTCACTTTTCTGAAGTCTATGCAAAATCGATGCTTCCCGTTCTTCTTCTTGACGATTACAACTGGTGAATTCCATGGGGTATTTGAAGGTCTTACTACTTTATTCTCGAGCATCATATCTAGTTCTTGGTTCATAATTTCTTGCTTCGCTGGATTGCATGGTCTGTGTTTTTGTTTGATCGGGTTTTTATTTCTCATACGAATGGTATGATCAATCAGTGGGGTGACCCCTTTTATTTCCGCGAATCGTCCTTTTTCCTCTTCGATGATCTCTTGTAAGGTTTCCTCTTCCTCCGATGATAACTCCGCTAGTCCTTGAAAGTTTGTTACTGTGCAGATGTCCGGCCCCTTCCCATACCCTGGTTGCAGTACTTTGTTATCCAGAATGATTTTAATCTTCAACCGACGCAGCATGTCCATACCTAGTAGTATATCGCACCCCAGGGTATTCATGATGTGGAATCGGTGGTGCAACTCACGTCCTAAAATCTCGATGTTGCCTGTTGCTTGGCCCGTGAGGGTCGTAACGGAGCCATCTGCTAGTCCTGCTGAGCTGTACCCGTCCGAGACCTGCCATTCTTCTTCAATGCATGTGTCTTTGACCTTGGCACTGATGAAGGAATGTACTGAGCCTGGATCTACTAGAGCTAGAAACTTTTTATATCCTATCCTTGCTTCAACGTAGTATCTGGATTCTTCTGGGGCCGGGTTGGTGGTATTCCGGCCCCTTTGTCGTTTTCCTGTTTCGGACAAGGACAATCTCTGCTCAGGACATTATCTTTACCGCACCATGAGCAAAATCTCTTTGATGGGTTTTTGCAGTTGAACCTTGTATGACCTCTTTGACCGCATCTCCAGCAATGTGTCTTGCCATCATAAGTTGGAGCTATGGTCATTGCACTACCCCTAGAAGGTAAGCGAGACTCTCTGGTATCTTTATTCATTTGTTTCAACGTTTCTTCCAGTTCTTCTGTCCTCTGCATCAGCTCTGAAATAGTCGCAACGCTTGACCGCTGTATGTATAGTCTATACTCTGCCTTCATCTGATAGAACAGAGTATCTAGTTGTCTTTCAATGTCATACCCTCCTCGTCTGCGCATTAGAGTGAGCATTGAAGTTATAAATGACCGTACTGATTCCGATGATTCCTGCCGTCGTTCTGTTATTCGCTGTGTAAGGTTGCGTAATTCATTCGGAGATAAAAAATATGACCTCATGCTTTCCTGTATATTTCTCCAATCCATATCGCTGCCGTTCATGTTTCTGTACCATAGCTGTGCGTCTCCTTTCAAGAGTTCTGGCAGTCCCGAAACTAATGCCTCGTCTGTCATTTGGTATGCTTTTTGTAGTTCGTTGACCCGTTCCAGGAAAGAGTATAGGTCTTTACCATCAAAATGACAATTCCACTTCCTCATAGTTTCCAGAGTACGTATGTGATCGGGCACTGCTTGTTCTATGATGATGGTCCTTTCAGCTGTGGATGTACTAGCGGCTCCTGCCGTCTGTAAACTCTCTTTCGTATCCTCTGTTTTTGCCAACTCTTCATTGTAAGTTGCAGGATCTTCAGGTTTATCTGAAAATTCTTCGGGGTGACCTCGGACAAACTGTACTAGACGTTGTCTTAACGTGGCCATACTGCCGGTAGTATCTAGCTGGTAGCTGTTCAACTCTGCAATGAGTTCGATTTTCTTCAACTGGTAGACCCAAGAAACTGGTGCCATCTCGACTTCTTAATGAAGAACTAACTTTTACATATGAAAATACTAGCCTAGAATCAGCGAATTAGCCTGCCTGTTACAATTTGTCTGGGCGCCATGTAACTGAGGGGATTTCAGGATGTCGGGAATTCTAGGTGGGATGACAATTGAATACAACGAAGTTGGAATAAATGATATATATTAAGAATAATATGTACAGAAGAATTAATAATGATATGTTCAATTGCCCTCAGGCCTTGGCTAATTCACTGCTACTCTAATACACTGTAATAACCCTAAAAACTGTTGATAGAAATACAATTCATCTGAAGTTACTTGAACGGAATAATACGGGTACTGTTCTATTCATCTCAAGAGCTCCTTGCGATGAGCAGCACAGCGACTGGCTAGTGAACTAGTCTGTCAGTGGACTCCTGACAGCGACATTTGATGGAGCTCCCACCAAATGCCTTCACCCCGGTCGGTTTTCGCGGGCGGGTTATACAGGATACAATATCCTAACTAATCTTACATATCTTGGTGCTCCCAGGATGCGAAGATTTAGGATGGCTGATATCCAGAGCTCCTGGATAACATTTCTGCCTCGGTGCTCCCGAGGTCTATCTATCACGACTCTAGAGCTCCTAAAGCCGAGAAAGATCGAGAGAGTTAATACTTGGAGCTCCCAAGATTAACTAGTGAGTTGAGCCCGAGCTCCGGGCCGACTGACTCTGCTTCTGCGGTTGGGCTGGTTTCCTTCCTATGGTCCTCTGTTCCGCTTGTGAGAGAGATTGGCGTCCACCTGGCGGTGACTGGTGTAAGCATACAGTTGGCCTGGCGCCTGTGGCATTACTGCGCGGGCACGCCGATGCTTAGCGGGTTGCGGTAGTGTAGGGGTGCCCGTCGCAAACCTATGTCGAGGTTGTCATCGTCGTCTGGTGGGTTCGTCGGTGAATTTTTGGGGTGGTTGTGCGCGTTAATTGAATCTCCTCCTGCGGGAGTAGAGGTACAAATTTCTCCATTTGTTGTACTTTTCCTTGATTGCTTTGGGGCTGCGTCTCGCCTTGTTCTCTTGTTGAGGGTTGTTTTATTGGCGGCGTCCAAGAATTTTTCCAGGCAATGTCTTTGGTCGAGGTGGCGGTATGGTATTTGTACCTGGCTGGTTTTTGTAAAAGTCCCAGGTCTGATGAACAGAGTGGCGATGTTCCCGAATTTTATAGGGTTTTGATCATGGAGTCTATTGAGCGGTTGTCACGGGTAATCATTATTACCCTGCGCGTGTTGAGTCGGGATACCCACCATTCCTGTACGCTGCGTCTGAACTTAGAGTCGGTTCTGGTTATTCGATCCATTTTATCCTTGTGGGGTTGAAAGTGGTTGGGTACTGGAACAAGTGAATAATGGTTACTTAATTCGTATGGCCCTGGGGTTTATCTCTCTGTCGGGTGGGGGTTTGGGTATGGATGGGTCTGACTTGTTTGAGTTCTCTCTCTCTGCGTGGTGTCATTTCGGGACCTATCTGCGGCAAATGAGGATCTGGATTGTATTTCTGGAGCGTGAGGTGGCTAGACGAGCGTTGTGTCCCCGTGGTGATTTATTCCTTGCACAATCGTTGTCAGTTTTGTGGGTGGTGGTCCCAGTCTATGCTGATGGGACAGTTGATTTCGCGTCGGGAATTGTTTTTCGCAGGTCTTCGTGTGCAAGTAGAATATGTTCGCGTCAATCCATTGGCCGCAATTAGCGAGTATCTTGCAGTATGGTAGGTAGCCTGTCGGGGGTGTTCTGACTGACGCTTCCACGGCGTAGTAGTCTATTCGGCTATTGTTTAATGCTGCGGTTGTGTGCTCCGCTCTGAAGTATCTTATTCTTCAGTAGGTAGGCTTGTTGTCTTCGTTGATCACCTCGTGGTACAACATTGGTCCGAATTGTGCAAAATTTTCGAAAAATTTCGCTTCTCTGGAGTATATCGGGTCTCGAGTCGGTAGTAAGCAGAATAACATGTTGTCGTCCTTAGCCACATGTTCTGTTTCTGTGGTTGTTGCGATTGGTGTCACTCTTGTTGCTACCGTTGTAGTGATTGCGGTTCTTGATGAACTTTTGTGTGGTTTGGCGGTCCTCTTCACTACAGTCGAGGCGGGTGGTCCCATTGGTCTACGAGGGTTTCTTGTGAGGATGACACTCCAGTGTTTCCCCCCATTTTCAGCTCTTATCGATTTGATGGTATTCAGGTCTAGGTTGCTTATCATCCGGTGGAGTCCGCTGTGTGAGGATATTTGGTATTGCTCCCCCATTTTGACTGGTTGACCTGGAATTTGAGGGATGTATCTTACTTTTACTGATTCGAGCAACCACTTTCTATCTCATTCCTAGCGTTCAGTATGAATTCAGCCCATTTAATTTGTGGTAAACGTTATATATTCAATACGTCAAGGTCTTGGTCCGAGCTGTTTTGCTCCATGTTTGTCCAGTTGCCTGATTCGGTATGGTTATCCGTATTTGCTTCTTAGGGTACTGTTTCATGCAAGTCCTTTAGTGGAGGTGGAATACGTGACTCTCCACTTTCCTTTCACAATTCCTATGGAATTACTGGTGTTTTAGGTAGTTTTGGGGTAGTCGTCACACAGGGGCTTCTTTGGCTCGGTAGCGCAAATCGCAATTCTCGAGTGCGCTACGGGTGTCTTTCTGGTGGAAGAAACGGATGAATCCGAATGACAGGGCGCCTGCTTTGTTGGTCACGACTTCGTGATACTCGATGGGTCCGAATTGGAAAAAGTGTCGTAGGAAGTTGTCTTCCCGCAGGTATTCTGGGTCTACCCAAGGCAGTCGGCAGAATGGTCGGTTAGGATCCTTCGTTGTAGGTTCGGATGTCACGTATACTTCTGATTTCAGTTTGGGCTTTATGGCCTCCTTCGCCTGGTTGGCTTCGGGGTTGGTATCCTGGGTCTTGATGGTTACTTCTCAAGTGTGTGGCATGCGTTTGATGAGTAGCGTTTTCAGGGCGTCAGGATTGATCTTGTTTGATAGTTGCTTCAGTTTGTTGCAAGTTGGGACCTCGTATTGTTGTTCCATCTTCTGATCTGAAACACGAAGATATGTATTCGAGGCCTAACATTCGGCGAATGTGTTAGTCGATGTTTCAAGTTTGGCCCCGATGGGCCCGAGTGATGTTTCGTCATTGGTTTTGTGACGGCTCGAATGTCTGCGTCGTGATACGTTTTCTGGTAGCTCCAAAGTTGGGTTGTCACATCGTTTCTCACATAAGACCACGTTGGTGGAACTCGGTGGTTCCTGGTGGGGGCGATACTGTTCTGTTCGGTATCGGGTACAGAATACAAATACTAACAGGATTAATAGTATGAGTTCAATTAGATGGTTGCCACCTGTCATTCAGCTGGTTCTCGTCTTGAGCTGTTGGTTCAGTATGTTAAGTTCTGAGGTGAGTTCTGTCAGGGATCGTTCTTGGGATTCCCAGTCACTCAAGCCGGGCAATTCTGCCGGGCCTTGCCCGTTTTGGGACAAGCGGAGGCGTGGATGTATTCTGCTGATGTCGAGCGTTGTTTCGGCGTGATAAAAATATCTGATTGTGCTGGTTTTCTTTACCTCTGATTGGACGGCTTGGTCGGGGTGGTTTCCGCATATGACGTTTCCGTGAGTGGGGGTCGCCACTGAGAATAGCCAGGCTCCTTCAGACTCCAACATGGCCCAATGGTTGTAATTCCCACCGATGATGTTGATTTTGCATGAACTGAGGTTGCGGTTGTTCCCTAACAATAGTGATAGTTCGCAGTCTGTGCTTGTCACTACTTTCCGTAAAGGTTTTTTTCGCGGGTCACATGTAGCCGTAATGTAAATGTTTGTATTCTTGGATGTCCTTTTCTTCGAGCTTGAAGAAATATTGTTCGCCTTCGTCTATTAAGAGGTAGTTATTGGTTGGTTTGATGAGGGCGGCTTTCCCTCGATTGTCGCCTTCTTGGTCCACCGGTGTTGGGTGCATCCTATACATTTGGTGATGTGTTCGGCTGATTAAGGGCAAATATATTGAGGTAATTACCTTCTTGTCGTGATACACGGTGTCTAATTTGGGAATTTTTACCAGTTCTTCTACTCTTAGATGTTCCAATGGTAGCGGGAACTTGTAATCTTTCGTGTGGCTGCTGAGGTCCTGATCGATAGTTTGGAGTATATTCGAGGTCAGGATCTCGGGGTGTAATTTCCCTTCCCTCAAGTGCTGTAGTATGTTGAGGAAGCTGTTGCTGGTCCGTGTCATATGGTTGAAAGTTCGTTCGGTTTCCCTGGTGAGGGCGAGTATTTCGAATAAGTATGCGGTATCCACAAAATTCATCTGTTTCAGGTTGTCTCTTATGTTGGTTAACATGTCGTGTTGTCGTCGGGTAACATTGTATAGTTCTCTTAAGGCTCTTGTGATTATATGCTGGCTTCGGTTGTGACTTTTGATTATGTCCTTCTGGTCCAAAAGGAGGGTGTTTATGTTCCTGTCGATGTCTTCTGCGTCCTCGGCGGTCATTAGGCCGAAAAAGCTTTTGCTCAAGGTTCCTATGATTCCTAGTGGTACTACTTTGGTCACGCTTCTTGGTAGCCGTGATGGTTCCGGAGTGGTTTGCATTAGCGTGGCCGCTAGTTGTCGTATTTTTGCGTGCGTCGCCTTGAGTTGCTTTTCTTGGTATCGGAAGTTCGCTGGGTCTATTATGGAATTGCAACCCCTAGGTAAATTGTAGCATTGGTCGTCATATTCTCCGTCGGGTCTCCGCATGGGGTGTAGACACATGTTGCTAATATGCTCGAGGGTAATGTTCGGGGTATGCTCTTGTATGAACTCCTCGATATCTAATGTTATTATTATCTGCCAACTTGCTTTCTCAAGATAGATCCGTCCCATGTGTTCGAAATATAATCCTGAGCTGTGGTTGAATTGAATCAGTTCCTCGACGGGTTGTGCCGCGTTTATCCCTCTGGCTGCTCAAACCACTATAATTCCAATAATTCAAGATAGCTCCATTTTGTGGGGTTCCTGTTCTGAAAAATTTTAGGAAAGGTCCTTAGTGGTTCTTGGTAGGCACGGCTTTCAATTTGTCCAGGTGTTTCCTTATCGATTTCCCGTCTGATAACTTTAGGATAGCGTCCTTCCGGCCTATTACCTCGACGACTTCAAGTGGTTGATTATAGAATCTGTCAAATTTGTGGGTGCGGGGCTCCTTAATCACCCAGGCGAATTGCCCTATTTGGATTTTGCTTGGCTTGAGTTTTTTGTCATACCTTTCTTTGGCCTTGATCTTTTCTTGGATCTGTTTTTCTCCGGCTGCAATTTTTATTTCTGCTAGCCTCTTTATCAAATCTTGTAAGTATAAGTTGTATGTCCTCAATTTTTCTTCGCTAGGTATTCTAATGGGGAGTCTTGCGATTCGCCCGTAAACTAGTTCGAAGTGGGCGAAATTAGTGGAGGCGTGAGTGCTGGTGTTACACGTGAAGGCGGCGAAGGGTGCTAGGTGATCTCAATCGTCGTACTTGTCTGAGTAAGTTCGGATAAGATCTCCTAGGGGGACGTGGCTTCGTTCCAACGCACCGTTTGTTTTGGGTCTGTACCCGGAGCTGGTTAAGTGATCAATTTTGAACACGCACACTAGTGCTTCGATTGATTCGGACATGAAGCTCGTTCCTCCATCAGAAAATATTGCTCGCGGAGCTCCGTGGTGGCAAATGAGATTTTTGGCCAAGGCTTCGGCGACGGTGGTGGCGCGGAGGTCCCGTAAGGGTGCCAAAATGACGTATTTCGTAAGATAACACTGCATGGTCAGGATGTGACGGTTGCCTCTGGGAGTAGTTCGTAATTTACCGACGGTATCGATGGAGCCCTTATTGAATGCTTCGATGGGCGTGTCGGTGATTATCATTGGCTCTCGTGTTTTTACTCGAGTTAACTTCCTTCCCTGGCAGTTTGGGCATCGTCTGATGTGGTCTAGTATGTCGTTTCTCATTCCGGGCCAGTAGTATCTTTCACGTATTTTTTGGTAAGTTTGGTTGACTCCTTTGTGTCCCCCCATTAGGGTGTCGTGTAGGGCGTTGATGATCTCTTTTCCATTTTCTTTTTTTGAAAGTTCTGCTTTTCCGTAGCAGATGGATCACCATCAGGTGACGGGTTGTGTCATAAAGGTGTCTGCGATGAGCTCCGTTATTACTCCTGGATCTAAGGGTCCGTCAATTCTCCTCTCCTTGAGATACGGAAACTCTGGCAGCCTTTGCTGGTCAGCAGGGACTTGAGGTTTTTCAGCGCTCTCTTGATGTATTGGATATTGAGGGAGTCATTGAACCTTTCGCCTATGACTACTCTGTGGTTCGACTTATCGTTTGGCGCTTGTACGGGGTCGTCATTATTTGCCCTAGGTTGGGTCTACTCAATTTCAGACTCGTGAAGTGGATAGCGCCTACGTCGTGGAGTAATCTCACCACGGATGATGCGGGAAAGCAGTTTTCCGTGATGAAATGCACCAGGTTGTCTCGCTTGTATGTAAGGCATTGTCGAGAGGTTACGATCTTGTTTTCAGAACGAGCGAGTATAATTGGTTTTAGATATTCTTGGTCTGGTCGCTGGGGCTTCCATTCAATCCTGTCATTCCTTTGGTTCATGGGGTAGTCCCACGGGAATAGTGGGACCATCATGGTTACGTCTGGCTTCGTGGCTTGCGAGAAGTCTAATTGCACTGACGTGTTTTCCTTGTCTTCGGGTATGTCTTGTAGCGTGAGGGGTGCACCTCGCTGTTCGATAGGGCGTTTGGTCATAGGTGTGCTCCTGGCTTTGGGTGTGCCTGTTTGAATGTTTGGGGTCACTGACATGGCTCGGGGCGGTCCGACTTTATTTATGTCATCCGCTTCGTCTAGCGAGTTCTCTTCTGCTGTTATTTTTTCTTGGGCCTTCCGCACTAGATTTTCAACACGCTCTGCCATGATTTCGTCGGAAAGTGTTTGGTCGTTGTATGAGTCCAATTGTTCTTGCATTTCCTGAGTGTCGTTCCCGGGCCCTCATCCATCTGAGCAGAAAGTGTCTGCTGCGACCTCTCTTTCGACTGAAACCTCGCTATCTTATGCTATTTGGTCTGGGGTCGGCGATGAGTCTGAATTTGAGGTTTCGGAGCTGTGATCTTGTTAACAGGCTGTTAACAGGCTTCCTGACCTCCTCTTCTGGATTTCTCGTGGTTTTCGTTTCATTTCTTCGACTTCCTTCCTTGAGATGCTCGTCCTTTCGCATATTTTGTCGAAATTGGCTTTGACGGCCTCTAATTCTTGATCGGAACTTGATTCGTCTTGCGAATCGCTTGGTGGCGGGGGTTCGATTGGTAGTTCGATTTTCTCGGGCCCCAATTGGTGTGACTCGAGGTCTGGTGTTTCATCGTCTTCTCCCGTGCTCTGGCTTTGTAACCCTTCCCATCAGTTATCCGACACTGGAGTCCCTGAAGGGCTACTCTCCCCGTGCTCGATGGTGGTTGACGAGAGCAGGGATTCGTTCGAGCCCATTAGCACTTTTGTAGAATCATTCGTTTTTCCGAGAGAAGTACTTGGCCCTCTGGTTGCCTGAGTTAGAGGGAGGAGCTGAGCTCGGTAGTTGATTGCTTCTGCTGCGTGCTTATTCTCGTCGGCGGTTTTCCTCGCTCGGGTCCTGGAACCTACTGCACTTTCGTCTAAAACCAAGGGTTTCGATCGTGTTTTGGATCCCTTAGGCCTTCCTTTTTCCTTGCTTCCGGGTTGTGGCTCTGTCCCCAGAGTGTTGGCTCTCTGTCTTGGGAGCGGTGGCGTTCCTTGGTCCTGGGCTAGTTTCTCTTTGGTTGCCTTTCCTACCGTTTGGACGATCTAGTTAACCTTGGCTGTATGGGAGGCGGCGGAGTATTGCTCCTAGTCCTACTTTCATCGACCTTCTAGGTGGCTTTCCCTGCTAACATGAGGATTCGGGTTAGATATAATTTCGTGTTGATGTCATCTCCTTCTGGGTTCCGTGAAAGAGCGTCGGCATTGCAGTTCAGCTTGCCGGGTTTATATTTGAAGATGTATTCGGAATCTGTAAATTTGAACATCCAGCGCATTAATCGTTGGCCGGGGTCCTTTCGGTTGTGCATCCAAGTCAAAGGTTCGTGGTCACCCGGGAGTGTGAATTTTTTCCCTAGGAGGTACGGTCGGAAGTGGTGCATGACGTACAGGGCAGCTAAGCATTCTTTCTCCGTGGTGCTGTAGTTTCTTTCGTGTTTATTCAGGGTTCTAGATAGATAGGCCACGGGGTGGTCGGAACCATCTTTCTCTTGGCTAAGCACGGCTGCGTTGGCGTAATCTGAGCTGTCTGTTGTCAAAGTGGAGGCCTCTTCGAAATTTGGAATTAACAGGATTGGAGCTTTGCATAATTGCTCGGTTAGGGATTGGAAAGCCTCATTTTCTCGTTTGCCTCAACTGAAGCGTTGCGTTTTTTTTTTTTTTTGGTTAGTCCAAAAAGAGGCTGGGCGATTTTCGAGAAGTCTTTTATGAACCGGCAATAGTATCCGACTAGGCCAAGAAATTGGCGGGCATTTTTTGGGTTTTTGGGGTTGGAAAGTTCTTAACTGCTGATATTCTCTTTGGATCCGGTTCGACTCCTTTCGCGCTGACGATATGCCCTAGGAAGCCTACTTCTTTTCGGAGGAACTCGACTTTGTCCGGTTGTAGTACTAGATTTGCTGCGCGTAATCTTTCGAACAAAAGCCTTACCTTCCGCGTGTGCTCTGCTGAGGAGCTCGCGTACACGATGACGTCATCCAGATAGACCAGCATTTCTGAGTCCAGGAGTCCTGTTAGTATTTTTTCCATCATCCTTTCAAAGGTCGCGGTTGTGTTACAGAGCCCTTCAGACATGCGTGTATATTTCCAGTGCCCGCGGGGGGTACTAAGCTAGATTTGTGCCTGTATTCGCTTGTCTGTATCTGCTCGCCAGGTCAAATGTAGAGAAGTAGATTGCCCATCCTAGTTTGTCTAAGATGTCGGCAATGTTGGGTAAAGGATAGGCATCACCAATTGTTTTTTTTTTTCAGTTCACGAAAGTCGATTACTACCCACCATCTGGGCCTGCCTTGGCTATCTGGGTGTTTAGGCACAATCCAACACGGTGAGTTGTATGGTGAACTAGAGGGTTGGATGATGCCGTTTTTCAATTTCTTTGCTATATCATCTTCTAATACTTTCCGATGGATAGGGGGTCGTCTGTACTGTTTCACGTTGATGGGTGTGTCATCGATGGTGGGTATCTCGTGTTCTGTTACGTGGGTGCACGGTAATACAGTCCCTACCATAAATAATGGAACACGTAGGGTCTCACTTAAACAGTGATATTTCCAATTTGATTGGTCGGACGAGAATTTTGAAAAAAGGGTTTTGAAGAACACAAAAAAATCTATCAATTTATGGGTTTTGATCATTTTTACGTGCTTTCTAAGTGCCCGTACACGTGGTTGAAAATCAGGAAAAATTATCCTTCAATCAATCACCTACAATTTTGACGGGAGTGATCCGATCACAAAAATACTCACAGGATCTTGTAGATCGTTCAAAAATCTAAAAATTTGGTTCTCAGTAAAATGTTTGTGCGACCCTTCCCGTCTGACTTACGAGCTCCGAAAGAAAACTTTGTATTAACATAGGGTGCTTATGGGGATACCGAGCCTGGCACCTGTTTAATTTTCTCTCGCTCTATTCTGGGGCAAAATTGGATTTTCAAAAAATCATGGCACATGATTTCGACGTAAAATGATCTCATCTTTCAGAATATTTCATCAGATTTTGTCTCAAATGTGACCTATGGGAGCAAAACACGAAATTTCTCAATTTTCACATCGAATTTCGAGAAATCGTTGCTACCTGAATTCTTAGACAAAATCTGATGAAATATTCTGAAAGATGAGATCATTTTACATCGAAATCATGTGCCATGATTTTTTTTAAATCCAATTTTGCCCCAGAATAGAGCGAGAGAAAATTAAACAGGTGCCAGGCTCGGTATCTCCATAAGCACCCTATGTTAATACAAAGTTTTCTTTCGGAGCTCGTAAGTCAGACGGGAAGGGTCGTACAAACATTTGACCAAGGACCAAATTTTTAACTTTTTTAACGATCTACAAGATCCTGTGAGTATTTTTGTGATCGGATCACTCCCGTCAAAATTGTAGGTGATTGATTGAAGGAGAATTTTTTCTGATTTTCAACCACGTGTACGGGTACTTAGAAAGCACGTAAAAAATGATCAAAACCCATAATTTGATAGATTTTTCTGTGAACTTTAAAACCCTTTCCTCAAAATTCCCGTCCGACCAATCAAATTGGAAATATCACTGTTTGAGTGAGACCCTACGTGTTCCATTATTTATGGTCGGGACTGTATGTCGCCTGGGAGCAGAAGCACATCCGCGAAGTCTTCTATCAATTTTTCTACGGTTCGGCGTTCTTCGGGGTTGAGGTGATCTTGGCGTATTAGTTCTCTGACTTCCTCGGCCTTGCGTCGTAAGTCCTGTTCGGGAGGTAGACCGTTGTCGGAGCTTGACTCAGAGTCGAACGAAGGCACGTAGTATTCGTAATCAAGGATTTCCTTTGGACCGATGTCGATGCACACATCTTCTTTTCGGGTGTTTATGGCCATAATGTTGCACTCTCCTCCTTCATTGATGACGATTCCTTCCCCTCAGTAAACTCCGTCAATTGTTTGGATTCTCGGTAGGTATCCTTCTTTCAGTTTCGTGTCGGTTAAATTGATTTGGATGATTTGCCTGGTGCGCCCTCTGATAATGTGCCAGGTGGTCTCTTTTGATTGTTCGTCAGGAATTCCACTCGTGTCATCTGACTCATTGTCTTCTCCTATCCAAGAAAAGTATGGGTCGTCCTTTAAGTCGTTTTTTTCGTCGGTGGAGTGTTCTACTTTGTTAGCTTGCGTTATCTTTCGCTTCTCCTTTTTGGGTTTGTCTTCGAGTACAAAGGGCACGGGGTGCATGACATCGGCGTTCACCACCATGGCTTTTGAGTGGTAGTTGAGTACTGCTCCGCTGCTCCAGAAATAATTTCGGCCTAGAAGTCCGTGGGTTTTAATCGGAAAGTCATCGTTGACGATAAAGAAGGGTTGTAGTTGGCCTTTTAGGGTTAGATACGTAAAACCCAGTGACCTTACTACGTCTGATGGTCCAATACCTCTGAATTCGACGTCATTCTTCAGTACTTCTAGGTCGGGTCGCAAGGTGCTTTTTTATTAGGTTCGTGCACAATGCTTACCAGCTCATCTACTTTGCTGTCGAGGTCTCGTACTTTTTGATTCAGGTTGTATCCTATCATGTAGTCGTTGTGATTCACCTCGCATTGGCTCTCTAATATATTCTCTTGTTCTCTTTGGTTGCGCGTCACTTTCGCAATATTGCGCTCTATTTCCAAATTGGTGCAATCGAATTTTCTGAGTGTTCGGTTGAGTTTTTCGACGGGAGGTTTTTTACCTCCGTCCATTGGTTGGCGCTCTGTATTTTGGCCAGTAGCTGGTCTAGTTCCTCTAATAACTCGAGGGAGATTGTGTCACCTAGGTTCACGAAACGTACTTTGACTATGTTTTTTCTCCGTGTTCTTACTCGGGGCATAAGCCAGGTGCAAGGAGGGCGTGTGCGAGTTAACGCACAGCGTCCGTTTTGGGGGGGGGGGGGAGAGGAAGTTCCTTAAAGGTCCAAGTTGGAAGCGGGAGCCCGTGCGAGTTACCGCACAAGGCTGGGGGATAACTTGAAGGCCTAGGATCGGAAGGTGAGTGAGGTTCGTGCAAGTTAACGCACAAAGCTGAGAGGGGGCCTATGCCCGTTCGTAAGGTCGGACGTGGAATGTCTAATAGGGTGAACAGGCGACAAGATGTTAAGGGTGTATTTGATCAGTACTATGTTCAACAATGTGAAATACAAGTAATTCAGGAATATGGAAACGAAAATCACTGTTAGCAGGAAAAAAAGTACTATGTCCATGGAGCTATTCAATTCCTAGCATATCCAGGATTTTGTTGATTATAATTCTGAGACCCAACACGAAAAGAATCAGAGAATCCGATATTATGAATATGATTGCTAATACGTGGAACAATGTGGTTTCCATATGGTGGTTGGTTATAGTGTAGTTTGATACCTTCTGTAGACGTGGCTGGGGGCCTTGGCGTTTTGAGGCTTCCTCACTTCTGGATTAGCTGAAGTCAACTGTTACTTTGGCGTTGGTTGCGGCCGGCTTATATTCTTCTCCGCGAGGAGTGGGGATGGGGCTTCTTCTGCTTTGCTTCGCTTGCTGGTGGGAGAATTTCCTCGCTGTTGCAGTTTTCCCTTGTGGCAGCGTGGGTAGGGGCCTGGATGTCAGATTGTTACTTCTTGCCTCATGATTTCTCTGGAATTTGTGCGTGTATGTCTGATTCATGCGTTGAAATACTAAAAGTTCGGAGTCGTTGACGTAGTCATGGTTTTTGCTTCCTGTTGCGGTTCCCCTTTCGTCATCCTGGAATTGGACTTTTGGTGTGTGAGACCTGGGTGTGTCATATATTGGGCCTTGTGAATACAGAGGTATTTCGGCGCTGTTCGTTGAGCCACTATTTTGGGTGCCTCCTACCATAACCTGACGTATGATGTGGTTTTTGTACACTGTTCCATAGTGCACGTGTAGGGCTTCTGGGATTTGCGCCTGGAGTTTTTTGGCAGTGCAAATTAAATACAAATTCATTCCAGTGATGCATGTGGTTACAACCCAGAAAGCCCAATCTATTCTTCCTGATCTGTTCCCGGATGGTTCGTTGTGAATCGGCATTGTCCATTGACTCACACTGTAGCGAGGCAGGATTATCAATCCTTGCATCCGTGTATCCTGTCGACGAAAGTGTGATGTTGTCCACCGTCAATGAGCAAGTTTCTCGAATTTGTACAATCCCTGCCTGAGAAATGTTTCGGGATCGGTCTCCCTTGGTCGCGCAGCTGGTGCGTGTGGTGGTATTGACGACTCCGGAGAGGAGCTTTGATTTCAGCTTCCTTAGGTATTGTGCGTGGGCTTGGCTCGAGGGTTGCACGTAGATCTTGCATTGTATAGTACCCTGACCTGCGACCAAAATCTGAGCTTCGCACAGGGCGTTTTGATCTAGCTGTAGTAACCCGTGACAAACGGACCCTTCGTTTGAGTGCGTGCACTCGCGGTAGTTTCTGGGGATAGCTATGACTGTTCCTGTTGAGTCGGTACCTATGAAATCGTGCTCGATCTGCAATTGCTTGACGTGGCTGTCATTTATCCTGTTGAACACTGGGTGCATTTTGTACATTTGGTATTTTTCTTTTTTCAAGATTGGAATTTGTATTCCTATGTTGATGTTATCCGTGATCTGATGGATAAATATCTTTAGCATTTCAAATCCCAATGTCCAGTCTAGATTAGGGTATCTCTTATTGAGTTGTTTCCGAAGTTCCCGCGATTTGAATGGTCCCAACAGATATGGTGAGACGATGTTTTTATGAGCATTTTCGATGATGTTCAGTAACCCGCTGTAAATAGTTGCCTGTATCCTGGTTATTGGTTCGATCATGCTGAGCCATGATCGAGCTGCCTCGAAAAATTCAGTCTGGTTTGGGGCCAGGAGGGCGGCGTTGAATCTTTTTTCGGCTGAGTCGAAAAGTTCGCTTGCGGGCTGCAGCAGGTTATTCACCTCTGCTCCCGTTACTTCGGGACTGCCGTTGTTTCGAGGGGTTTCTTGGATCGGGGCGAACACTATAAATGATTGGTTGTTAAACCCTCCATATACATGTAGAGTTTTGGAGTTCGGTGATTCTGGCGCGTCATTGAATATCGCAACGGTATTGTGGTATTTGTGGAGAAGGTGTGAAGCACTTGATGAGATCGGCGTCTAACTACTTTATCAAGTATTGGTATACAAGAGACACGGAGCCGTATGTATGGCTTGCCGGTCGTGTGCCGTCTGACTGGCTAAACAGTGGGTGCATCTTTTATACTCTGTGCTGTACCAGCTCGTACTTGGCTGTACCTGGCTGTACCAGTCCGTGCTTGTTACAAGCTCCTTTCACCAGACTTCAAACTACCATATATGGTTCGATGCGTATTTGCTATGAATATACTGTGAATGTCTCACTTGCATTCTTTTCACTGCATGTCATCTTTACCCTGGCGTATAACTATTCGCAATACACTACAGGTATCGCGCTCTGAAAAGTTTTGGATTGTCTGATAGGTCGCGTCTAGTTGGTCCATTTGGATGTATAGCCCGCCGAGTTTCTGCAGGAGCTGGAAGCACTGTGGCCTTTCTTGCTCACATTTCCCTCCAATCACCCTCATTTGCTCTTCATATGTTAGAGGTAAGGTGTTGAATTTTTCGGGATTAATGATGATGTTGTGTTTGTGGTATAATTCAGCTAATCTCAGCGTTCCGTAACGCTCGAAAAATGAACCCGATTCGTCGAATATGGGTCTTATTTGCCAGTCCGGCGCTGCCGTGGATACGATAAAGAACGCAGTGAGAGCTAAATTTGGGTTCATTGCCGTTAATTGTGGAAGGTCCCTTTATTTAAATAAAAGGGTGGATGAACGGATACCCTTGCTGATTTGATTTGCTGTGATGCTCTGAAGATCGCTTTAGATTTGGAAACGTGAAGGGAGAATGGAAGATAAGGCGTCGGCTGATGTTATGTATGTTCGTCCTCTACTGTAGTGATTTGGAGTCTGATTGGAGTTTTATTCAATTGCAATTATTTGTGTTATTTATGACGGGTGATCGTGTGTGTGTTTGAGGAATTTTTAGGTTTGGTAGTTAGGAGTCGATCGCGGTGGCGGTAACGGCTAGTTTCCGTTGCTAAATGCTTTAGTTTCAGTATGAGAGGGATCTTGATGTTGAGGAAGGATGATATGTTAATTCCCGCTCGATGCGGTCGAGAATTTTGCTCGAACCACGCTCTGCTACCAGTTTTCTATTACGACCCAAGGAAGTAAAGGGCCTAGGGATGTTTTACGAGGAGGGCCTTTCCTCGAGCAGAGCTGCTACCACTCTGTCTTTGGAATCGGGGGATAGAGACCCGTGCAGTGGAAACTGGACTCTCCAAGATTGGATCGTTCTGGGGTCGTTCCTCTACAGGAGTCCTACTTCAGTCCGGCTCTCTTGCTTATACCTGCATGCGACGTTTGTCGTCGAAATACGTCTCTCAAATGCTGACAATATGAATTGGGTTGGGAATCACGACTCGGTGTTACAGATTAAGCACGGAAGGTTTATCATATGCAATTCTGAATGTGTGAGTGTAGTTATGTAAATACGGGTCGCGGATGAGAAACAGTGTCTGGACCCGAAAGAGAGAAACCGCGAAAAAGGTGAGAGGACGGGCTACTCGATCGTATTAGAGAGGGAGGTGTTTACCTGGCTATAGCAACGGGGCCTTTATAGCGGTCTGCGGTATGGACTGGTATCTTCCTCTCTCTTCTGTATGCACATTGGACTAGGCTTTCTTTTGCTACTTTGCTATATTTTCTTGCCTTTGAGGATGGCCAGCCGTCGTTGGTGATTTTGAGTGAGATTTTCGAGGCTTTGGATATCGTATCATGCACTGGGTGGAACTTGGCACTTTGTCGTTTTCGTTGATTCGTTTAGATGAATTTCTGCGGATCACTGGGCTCGCGATTTGCGACTCTACTGACACTTTGTCCGGTTTACCGGATAGAACTGTACTGAGTTCGATGATACGACTGAGACGACTGACCATTGGGACGACTGACTGAAATCTTCAACTGACCCGCTTCATTTACATTTCTTGTAAGAAGCGGTGCTGAAGTGAGTTGTCGCGGGAGCGGCTTCAAACTGCACTGCTTATAAATTACAGAAAAAATAATGTGAGTACATGTGCCGGGCTTGCTCGGTTGTCACATAAATACCCGCGCTGTGATGATTTCGAGGATGCTTATGGAGGATTCGAGTCTCCGATTGTACGAATTGTGGAGAGGTGAAACGAGTGCACGCGACGGCTCTATTTAGATTGTCACATTAATATCCACGCTGTGATGGTTCCGAGAAATGCTAATGCAAGGATTCAGTCCCAGTCCTTGCGAGTCGCGTCGTGCCTTCGTCAAATCGGAGAAAGATCTCGGATAAAACGCGTTGTTGCTCGAGGCTCTTTTAAGATTGCTAAATTATGCTTCCGGAATATTGTCACTTCACACTCCGAAATTATCAATATTTGTGTGAAACTGTCCGAAGCGTTCCATAGTTTCTTCCTCATCAGCTAAAAGAATATAATCAAAATTGAGGGAGTGGGTGGAAGGAGGGCGTAATTGCAGAACGGTTATTTTGAGGGAATCAATAAAAACTTAATGGAAACCACCACAGACATAATTGGATGAGTCGACCTGACTTATTTCGAAGAAAACAACATTCTCAAAATAGCCCAACCCGAGCCGGGGGATGAATTTTGATCATGAGAACTTTTCAGCAATTCCAAAAAATGCAATGGCGCCCTTCTTCCGGATACAAGATCAAATTTCGGTCTTTCCTCCTCACAAAAATTGGGAGTAAATCTCGCGATCAAGTCTAATCGTCTCCAAAATCCTTGAGAGTATTCCTGGGCATGTTTTGAGAGATATCTGATTGCTACGGGGTGGTTTGATTCATGCTTCACGGTCCTATGGACACGAAAAGCTCCCATCAGTCGTGTGACAATGACGAGAAATTTTTTCCACTAGGGAAGGATAGAAACACTCAATTTGGAGGCAAAACAACATGTTCATCGTTATATTAGGTGAAAAAGCATTTCCAGGCTCTCGAGAATTTTTATAAAATTCTTTTCTCGTCAATAAGGCCCTTTTCCCAGATCCGCTCTCACTCATGCCCTGTTACGGAGTAATTACGTCCTTTCAAATCTTTTCAGTTAGGTACTTAAGCCCTTTTCCCAAATCCTGTAGGGCTGAGCAGAAAATGGAGCCCTGCTTTTGAGCTGTTATCACAGCGGTTACGCCCTCTTAACATCTTATCATAGCAGTTACGCCCTTTCAACATTCTATCATCGCACTTACGGCTTCCTATCGTGCAGATGAGAGGGCGTAATGGTGGTTTCGCCCTCTGATCTACCAGACGGTTTTCGGGGTCTTACGAAAAACGGATCTCGGGGGGTGGTAGACCTTGGTATAGGGGCTCAAAAAAGCGATGTCCGGAAAAAGGGCATGATGGTGGTTACGCCTTTCTTCCACCCACCCCATAAGTTATAGTCAAATCATCGAATCGTATTTCCAAATAATTTGCCCGAAGCACGCATATTTTGAATCAAAATTCCTGGAATTTGGATATCAGTCTGATTGTTGATGTTAGAATTGTCTTGGTGTCAAATCATTTTCGTTAATATTCGTTGATTATGACCCAAACTGAATCGCGTCATGTCAGAATTAATCCAGTCAAATAGGTTAGAAGAATAACAATCAATATCATTCAATCTCGTGCTGTGCATAGGTTATGCGCAATTGCACTCCTTCGTTCCGATTTGCGTTTGTTGAGCTCGCCGGTGTGTTATATGTATGCCAGACTCGCATATGTTCCCTCGAACAACATTTGAGGTATAAAAATAACCGACCGACTGGGAATCTACATGCCTGGAACGAGTCGTTTCAATATATCCCAATCTAAAACCAAAGCACATCGTCACATTGTTTTTTCGCGTAATTATGTTGCCATCATCATGAGAGAACGCAAACTCCATGCAATGAGAGTAAACAAATGCCTTGAAGACACAACCCGGCACTCGCGCGAACCAAGCAACGAGACTCGACGACGCACACAGGCTTACGAAACAACTCTGAGCCCAAAATTGATCTTACGCTGAAAACGAGCGATATCGGAAAGTTGCAAGGGGGGAAGATGTAGCGTTTTCGTAGTAGAATCCGTATCCTTCTCCCCCGAGGAGCCTCCCGGACCCATATGCTCGTGACGCGCTGAATAGCGCGAAAATGAGGGAAAAATGCAGAATAAGGCGTTTAACTCAGAGGGGAAGCGATTTATGCAAATTTTAATGAGGAACAAAAATGTTGCATTTTTCGGAATGAATTCAGTGGTTTGTGCGATTTCTTGGGAATTGCAATTTTTCGGAGTTTTTTGCATTTTTGAGGGAGTCTTCACCAATATTCTGGAATTCAAACAACGGCAATCGAAAGAACGGAAAAATTTACGTTGGAATAAAGTGTTTTGGAAATTTTTTTCACGACTCATTTTAAGGGTTAGGGTCCATTTAAGGATGGGAAAACATGGAGAAACTGCATATTGGTCAAAAATCATAAATTCTCGGGGTGTAAACGCGAATGTGTCACATTTGAAGTACCTGGAATACCTTTCCACATTATTCACATATCATTTGCCATGGCCCAGGAGTGCGTGGATACACCTGCGGGATTTTGAGAGCGTCTAGAACGAGCTTTGTAGCGAAAAGCCACACGAATCACTGCAAATCGGTCGAAAATCACAAATTCTCGGGATGTAAATGCGAATGTGCCACATTGAAAGTACCCGAAGTACCTTTCTACGTAATTCATCTATCATTTGCCGTGACCCAAGAGTGCGTGGATACACCTGGGGGGTTTGAGAGCGTCTAGAACAAATTTTGAGGCGAAAGGCCACATGAATCACTGCGAATCGGTGCAAAATCATACATCCTCGGGGTATAAACGTGAATGAGCCACGTACCTTCCTACATCATCCACCTATCATTTGCCGTGACTCCCCTGTTGAAAAAAGTCGTCCAATGATGATCCAATTGGATCAAATGTTGGAACAACTTGATCCAATTTGATCCAAGAAAGTAACGCTATTTGATCCAAGTTTGATCCAATAGTTCCAATAACTAACCTAACGTGTCCTTCAATAACATGCAAAAAGGATGTGTTCGAGTGTGGAAGTGAAGGTGAATTAATTTGTAACTGTCCACAGCGAATAATTAGGATCGAAAATGTATCCAATAATAGAATGAAATAATAATAGAATCACTGTTACGATAATAATTTTTTACAATCTACACATGAACGATAAAGAACACTACCGTCACATCAAAAACGTAGGTATTGTGTGATGATGATTCGGCCCTACTTACGCTTGTAAATCTAATTGAACAAGAAATGCCTGCTTTGGCAATGAGAGAAAGGACTACGATCCACACGGGGCCTTATAAATAACCATTCGCATTCATCCTCGTTGCGTTAAACATAATCTACTCATTCTAGATGATGCACATGTATGATCTGCTCTGCATAACAAGTGTCAGCACAGAGAAAATCTCAATTAATGATCAATAAACGAACTCCCAGACATGGAGCTCCCGAAAAATTTTCAAAGGATTAGATAAAAACATTTCTCGACTAATCGCACAAGCTGCACGTTGATGCATGCGTGCAGACGACGCGGCTGCGCGCGGCGACGAGCAAACAAAATTTTGCTCTCTTAGTCCAACATTGGATCAAGGTTGGATCAAATAGCGTTACTTTTTGGATCAAGTTGGATCCCAGTATTTGATCCAATTTGATCAACTGATCCAATGATTGGAGAAAATTTTTAACAGGGTCAAGAGTGCAAGGATACACCTGCGGGAGTTTGAGAGCGTCTAGACCGAATTTTGAGGCAAAAGGCCACACGAATCATTGCAAGTCGGTCGGAAATCAGTAATTCTCCAGGTTGTCCGTACGAATCCAGATACGATGGTTGCCTCATCTCCCCAGGGAAATCATTCTCATGGGTTTCTGTCTTTTTGCATGGAATCTCTGCCAATATTCGTGAATCAGAACTGCGAAAATCGAAAGATCAAGAAATCCTACTCCAAACTACGTTTTGGTGAAATATTCCACGAATCTGGGTTGAGAGCTGTAGTTGGTGTATTACTTTCGAGTCGTAGTGAAATATATGATGACCTCTGAAATCTTTGCAAAGGGCCTCGTAATTTTAGAATCAAAACGAAGTATCTCCCCAGTTTTGATGAAATTCAGAAAATATCCATCCGGCGAATCAACGCGCGCAAAATCTGTTTACAGTTTAGTCATCCATTCTTATATATTCATCCCGAAATACAAAATGTTTCGCGCAAGAGTAGGGCATATTGGACAGGGGCTCGGATTTTTCACACCTCTCGTAATCTCATGATCTTGAACCCTGAATCTGAAGATGGGGCTCAAGCAGCACGATACGGGAATGCGAGAGAGAGGCGCATCTAGCTAAACATTTATAAGCAAGAGGAAGAGAGTGTGTGTGTGTGTGTATGTGTGTGTGAGGGCCAGTATGATGTATTCGGGTTGATCGGTGGTGGACGTCGCAGTGGGAGAGAGTTCGGCTAATTATAGGGTGTGAAAATGTGTGTCCTATGGTATGCGATGTGAATGACGAGTTTCATGGGGTCAACGCACAGGGATCTTGTTTCGTAATCTTGTCGCTCGGTTCGATCCTGAGCAAAGATATTTCGTTCGAGTTTCGTGTGTCATAGATAAAATCTGCGGTGTCGCTTCGAAGAAATGGCAGCAACGGTATTTTTGTACGCATGTATCGGGTAAGGCAGGACTGGTTGAAAACGTGGCCGACGGGATGTGTTGAATTTCAAGCCACTCACAAAATATCTTGAACAATTATAACGAAGGAGAGAGATGTAATGAAATCCGGGATCAATAATGTAGAAAGACTGCGGGCGTATTCGCTCAGATCACCATTATTTGGCGGCAAAAATTCTGCCTGTAGCGCTCGTGGTGGCCAAAAGACACACGAAAACACGGGGGCCAGCGACGGGGGGCAGCCGTGACGATTCGTATATATAGGTATAGATATAGGTATAGAGCTCCCGCGTCGACTGGCGTCTGCTGATGCTATCTGAATACTTCTCATCAGTCTAACATCATGACTCCGTCAATAGGCCAATCACTATTACTAGAGTTCCGAATAAACAGTGTCGGTGGTGAGGATTTACCATAGAAATATAATACCAAATTATATCTATGGAATTTACTCGTTGCAGTGCAAGAGTCTCTCTCATATTCGCCCAACACAACAAAAGCGTGCTCGACCGTCGGCCCGGCTCCACTTCGTCGTCGCGTTGTGACTTGTTTCACACAAGTGTATTGCGTGGTCGAGTGTGTGTGTGTGTGTGTGTGTGTGTGTGTGTGTGTGTGTGTGTGTGTGTGTGTGTGTGCATGTATGTACGTGCAGCCGTGCCCGTGAGCCCCCGTTGTTTAATGCACGGCTCAGCCATGAGAGGCGCCCTAAGACAACTTGAGCGGGGCGAATAAAGTTCACTTGTGCGTGATGGAGAATATGAGAGCAGAATGTAGAGTATCAATTCGGGGAACTGTGTGAATCACCGCCAGGAAGATGAAGTTGTGTGAGCGGAATATTAGAGCGTGTGAGACAAATGTAATGGGAAAAAGAATATATTCCGGAATATGTTAAGTGATTCATAAGTCAGTTGTGAGATATGAGATAGATAGATAGTGATAGATACGATTGGAATATTGTCAACACTAGCTATGAAAATGCACTTGGATTTTACCTATCAGTGTATGGAAATCCGATAGAACAGATGCCATTTTTTATATAGAATCACGCTTGTCGTTACCAAGCATGATGTGGGGATGCGCCATTTGTCCTAGAACGAAAACTAGACTTTATCTTAGTGTATTAATACTAATATAATATGAATCTATTATCAGCAGCTGTATTGCGAACAACTCTTAGCAAGATTCTACCCTTGACAAATTTAACGTTTTTGAACCTCCAGTTGTGTAATATTTCGAATTTCCTCGGAACGGAATAAATCTAAATAATGAATTCCGTTTGACCTGCTGCCCGTCGCGTCTCACAGTGCACACCCAGCCTGAGCCTCAGCCTACGTTTATCAGCTAAGCATGCCGGCAATCCTCGATTTTTGAGTATCGGAAGGCCATGGAAAAATCCGACAGAACCATGGCTTTCTTGAGCAAAAGTCGTTGATTCCAATGTTTGACTCTCACGCGAGCCAGAATTTCGTGCATGTCACTGCAGCGTGCATGTGCGAATTTCTTGAGTGGAAGAGTCAGAAGTTGTTAGAAATATTCGATGTTATAGGCATCTGTGATATGCGACGACTATATAAAAGGATGAATCGTCACCTCAGCTCAATTCAAGTGTGAACTCATTCACCATGTGTCGGGCAACTCTTACTTATGAGTTTTGTAGTAGTGAGCCCAGCGAAGAGGGGCATTATCGCTAGGATATAAAAGGCGGACCCTTCCGGCCACGCGCACTCCTTCTGATTCTGCATTGCATACGGTACGCATCGCCATCGATACTGCTTTTGTAACTTTGGTTCAAATACTATTCGATTCGACTCTTGTATTTTTGATTGAGAATAAACTTATCGCCTTCACTGCAATCATCCATTCATCACTCAAACAACCAGCCTACCCGTCAAGTTCGGGACAAAAATTGGTGCCGAAACCCGGAAGTTTTTTCCAGAAAAGGCTGGGTTAGAGTGAGTGAGTTGATTCGAATCTAATTTTCTCGACGAGTTTCTGTTTGTTGAAAATCTGACGATGGCCCCGAGGAGGAGAGCACTCACTTCCAACGCAGCTACGAATCAACCACTCGACAAAAGGGAGAGAGGAAGAACCAAGAGTGCCGATGTCGTCTTCGAGGTGCCACCGGCTCCCGTGACTGGGGGGCGAGGCCGAGGCCGAGGGCGGCCTCCAGCTTACTCTATAGCAGCACGCGCCCCACAACCAAGTTCTACAACCAACGACAATGGACCAGACCAAGATCGTTCCCTCCATCAGCGAAGCCTCGACAATGACATCGTCACCGACGCCGACGCGGACAGCAGCAGCACGTCAGATTTTGCAGCACCACGTGGGAATAGATGTAGGGGTAGTGCGTGGCGAAACAGCACCACGGTTTCCGAACGTGTAAATATGCATTCAAGTGACCCGACCGCTCGTTTGAATGATGTGTTGCTCGAAACTTTGAGTGTTATCCGGGGTACTCCTTTCAACGAGACGAATTCTCGCCTTCTGAATCGCCTCGCGACAGATGGAAAATTACCCGAGTTTAGCGGCGATGCATTCAAGTGGCTGCGTTTCGAACAAACGTAGGAGTCAACAACGATGCGCGGAGAGTATGATCAAACAGAAGATATGACGCGTCTGTTCAGAGCAATGAAGGGCGAGGTGCGTGAGATTGTGAGCCCATGATTAGCTTCAAGCACCGATCCAAAAGAAGTGATTGATCTCTCGAAACGAATTTGCCACATTTGGAATCGAATCGAATCGGCCTCACCGGGTTCGCCACTGAGGTGAAAACTACTATAGCCGCTCTAAAGTAACTAGAACTTGACGGTTATCTGACGAGCCCGGATCTTTTCCAAAACGTAGCGAGCAAGATACCCGCGGTGTTGAAACATGCGTATCCCCGGCACCCGGCCAATCCCGAAATTTATCAGTCGAACCTCGAGAAGCTCGGAGAGTTGTTATACGCCGAAGCAAAGCTTGCAGTAGCATTCAGTCTAGTTGATTGCCCGACTATAGTGGTGGAAGATCGAGAGCCCGCGATAATAGCAAGACGCACACCCAGCGATACGCGAGCTCGGGCTGGGAAAGTACATGCTGCCAGTGGTGAAAATACGCGGCCGGGAAAAAACGGTGAAGCGAAGGCTCGGCAGATGTGTGAGATATGCTCGAACGATAAACACCATCCACCTAGATGCAGCATATTCAAAAACGCGAATATAGAAGAGCGCTGGAAATTAGCCCGAAAGCATCACCTTTGCTTCATCTGTTTGCGGTCGGGTCATTCCGTGAGTGAGTGAACAGGCACTCTTCACCTGAAATGTGCAAGAAAATCCAACACCTTGTTACACTACCCCCCTCGCGTTGACGATGAAAAATCGAATGGAAAAACTCCATCACCCGCACCATTCGATGACGGCGCCGCGGAAAGAGCTACCCTGTTAAATACTGGGACGTCACCTCGCAGTTGACTAGATAAGACTAGTGTGATTCCCAAAATTTCGCCTGTACGTGTGTTGGGCTCGATAGGCTCAGGAGTAACGTAAGCTTTGTTAGACGACGGTTCAACTATTACAGTCATTGATAGAAATCTGGCTCTAGGACTGGGATTGAGAGGTAAACGCTTGAATTTCACCATATGCACTTCGAATGGATCAATGCAGGTCCCGAACTCCGAACTTGTAGATTTTACAATCTGTCACGGACCAGAGAAATTCCAAATTCAAGGAGCTATATCTTGCCACAATATTAGACTGCCGAAACAAACGATCCCCTCAAATGTTCTTTCACGAATTCAATTGCCAGAAAATATCCATTTTGACCCCTAATATGAGCATAGACATAGAAGTATAGACTGCCGGTCCCGTATCTTTGCCGTTAACATCAAGGCCTCCCAATCAGAGTGAGAGAGACGCAACATAGCAATCGCGTGTTAGAAGCGTGAGCCTTGGAGCATGCCGTCTCTCTCACTCTCACGCGAAGATCTATGTCTCGATGACAACGGCGAGTATAGGGGACCAGCAGTCTATACTTCTAAGTCTATGAATATAAGGTACAGGTAAAATTGCTGATTGGCCAAGACCATTGGCGATTGTTAAGAACGTTAGAACTAAGAGAAGTTCCGCATTGTGATTTAGCGCTCTCTCGCACCCCGCTTGGTTGGGCCTTCCACGGTCAAATCGAGTTAGATACTGTCAAGACGAGCGCGACGGTGATGAATCTGCATGCCAAGCCCACTGAAGAATCGCGTCTCAAGCGCCGGTCGCGTTAGTACGATGAAGACGAATCGCTGGATGAACTGATGCGAAAATATTACGAGTATGATTGCATGGGGGTGGAGCCCAAAAGGCCTCCGGAAACCGAACATGATCGTGCGCTCAAAATCATGGAGGAAACGGGTCGACGGGTAGAAAACGGTTGAGAAACGGGACTGCTCTTTGAATCTGACTCATCACCTCGCATTGACAGCTACCGAACGGCGCACAAAAGACTCGCGTTACTCGGAGCCAGGCTCGACCGCAACCCGGAATTCGCGAAGCTGTACTATAAAGAAATGCGTCGTTTCATAGATATGAATTATGCACAAAAGGTCACAAACCCGTCTCCGCAAACGCGCACTTGGTCCCTCCCACATTTTTTCGTGTACAACATCATTAAACCTGGTAAAGTAAGGCCCGTTTCCGACTGTGCCGCGAAATCAATGGGGGTGAGTCTTAATGACCAGTTGGATGCCGGGCCGGATTTGCTGAGACCACTGCCGGGGGTCCTGATTCGATTCCGACAATTTCGAGTCGCCATCAAAGGAGATATCTCCGATATGTCCTTGCGCATTCAGGTAAGGGAAGCTGATCGCGGTTTGCAGCGGTTTCTCTGGCGAAGTGAAGATAGAACGCGAGAACTGGGAATACTTGAAATGACTTGCTTGATTTTCGGAGCGAAAACCTCCCCGTCCAGCGCGAATTACACCAAACTTGGAACGCGCAAGAATTCAGCGAGTCTAAGCCCATAGCTTTTCGTAGTATACAGCAAAACAGTTACATGGACGACGAGTTAGATAGTTGTCGAACCGAAAAGGAAGCCGTTGAACTGATGAGAGACATAATCGAGATAAACGCTGCCGCGGACTTCGAGATGCACAGTTGGGCCAGCAACTCCCCTGATGTGGTTCGAGCAGTACTCCACGGAAACGCGGATCAAAGCCGTGATCGGGGAATGCGTTTGTGCGACAGAGAAGAACGCGAACTCGGATTGTATTGGGACACGGGAACCGATGATCTCAAATTCAATCTTGCCTTGTCAAAAATTCCACACAAAATCCTTAACGGCGAGCAGAGACCGACGAAGCGACAAGTTCTGCGCGTAGTCATGCCAATTTTCGACCCGCTCAGTCTGTTAGCTCACTTCGTATTGCAGTGAAAAATCCTCATGCAGGAGATCTTGCGCAGTGGCATCAAGTGGGTCGCCGAGCTCAAAGATGTCGAGTACATAGCGAGGCGCGCGTGGTTTGCGAGATTTAATAAGGTACATGATTGTAGTGTACCCCGCTGCCTCACTCCGAAATTGAACCAATATGCGCCGGCCCAATCGCATGTTTTCTGTGACGCGAGTTTGTCGGCTTACGCAGCGGTGGCGTATCTTCGATTCGAAATGAGCAACGGTCGAGTTCACGTTGCACTGCTCATAGCCAAAACGAAGGTCGCTCCCTCAAAGCTGACAAGTGGGATATCCCCAAGTTAGAATTACAAGCCGGGTTGCTTGGTACTCGCCTCGCCAATTTCATTAAAAGCGAATTAGAAATTGAGATTACGAGCAGATATTTCTGGTCCGATAACCAGGCTGTATTGCATTGGATAAAATCAGAGCCACGGACGCGTCAGGTGTTTGTTGCGAATCGTTTGGGAGAAATCGCGGAGCACACGCAACAATTCGAATGGCACTGGGTCCCCTCTAAACAGAGCCCCGACGACAAAGCTAAGCATTTTGGGGAGGAGTTAGATAAAGATTCAATGTGATTCAGTGGTCCAGAATTTTTATCACTAAGTGAATCTGGCTGGCCGATGTAAGAAAAGTTATCAACGGAGGAGACGCTGCAAATCGACGCGCTGCACTCGCGAGGAGTTTTCGTGGCCGTGGGGAAGGCCGGAAAAGCCGAGAGAATGAAGGCCGCAAATTTTCCAATGACTTTGTTAGGATAGCGTGGACTCATAGTTACAGCGCGACGCGTATACCGAGCCGTACGCCAGTGGAGACTCTTCGCCAGGGCTAAAGCTCAGGAGCGCCAGGTACGCGGGTGTATCTCGCGGCTTGCCACCGGGGGTGGTGCGTCTGCACGTTTTCCATCCGCCCCGTGGAGTGTCGAGATTGGAAAAAATTCCTGGAACCGTGTGATTCAAGGGCGCTGCTTCGCCGAGGAGATTCGAGCGCTTTGTTGCGGAAACGGAGTGAGCGCAAGAAGCTTGCCGAAACCTTTCTGTCCTTACCTTGACGAAAACGGCATTCTCAGAGTGAATAGTCGTGTTACTCGCCAACCTCCCAAAGAGTTCCAGAATAATCCAATCATCTTAGATGCAAAACACCAAGCTACGTGGTATCTCATCGCAGAGTATCATCGTGAGCTATTTCACGGCTCCCGCGACACAGTACTGAACGAATTGCTTGACAGAAGTACCACATTTTCGGTTCACGTACAGCACTACGTTCGAGAATAAGCCGATGCTCGACGAGCAGGATTCGCCGGGTTTAACCGTGCAATCCGACCATGGGCGCGCTTCCCCCAGCTCGCGTAGCTTATGGATAGCGCCACTCCACACAGTGGCCGCGTCTACATGATGCGCCGGGGCTTGCGCCGGCGCTTGCGCCAGCGCAACTCGCAAGGTTTCACGGAAGGATCGGTAAAACAGATTTTCAATTAGAATCTAAATTTTTCTTACTCGAATTGAAATCGAAAAGAAATGAAAAGTTATTTTGCGATCTTGAGTTGGAATGAAAGATTAAATATTTTATTTTTTCAAACTTGAATTAAAATTGAAAAATAATGAAAGTGTGGTTTTGCGACAGTTTTGAGTTGATTTGAAATTGAAACATTCTGTCCACAAATTTGAATTGGAATTGAAAAAAAAAATGAAAATAGTACATTTCGGGTGGGAATGTTGGTTTCCGCTCAACGAGTGATATTTTCCGACCCGAGCCGAAGGCGAGGGTCGGAATCATCACGAGAATGCGGAAACAATCTCGTTTGAGTGTCGAATACTATTTTTTTAACGGAATGAAAAAACCCGTGCGGGAAAGTCGTTTCCCGCATATAAGGTGGGAAATACAATTTTGCGAACCCGAGCTCGGGTAGCACAAATTTCACTTTTAGCTAAATAATCTTGTGTAATGACAAGGGCGAGGATGAGCAGACCATCGATATTTGAGCCCTGTATTTGAGATGCGTGTGTGTGTAGTATTTTAAGCTTCGTCGAGCAGCTTTACGAAGCTTGAAATACTACACACACACGCATCTCAAATATAGGGCTCAAATATCGATGGTCTGCTCATCCTCGCCCTTGTCATTACACAAGATTATTTACCTAAAAGTGAAATTTGTGCTACCCGAGCTCGGGTTCGCAAAATCGTATTTTCCACCTCATATGCGGGAAACGACTTCCCCGCACGAGTTTTTTGATTTCGTTAAAAAAATAGTATTCGACACTCAAACGGGATTGTTTCCGCATTCTCGTGATGATTCCGACCCTCGCCTTCGGCTCGGGCCGGAAAATATCACTCGTTGAGCGGAAGCCAACATTCTTACCCGAAATGTACTATTTTCATTTTTTTTTCAATTCCAATTCAAATTTGTAGACAGAATGTTTCAATTTCAAATCAACTCGAAACTGTCGCAAAACCACACTTTCATTATTTTTCAATTTTAATTCAAGTTTGAAAAAATAAAATATTTAATCTTTCATTCCAACTCAAGATCGCAAAATAACTTTTCATTTCTTTTCGATTTCAATTCGAGTAAGAAAAATTTAGATTCTAATTGAAAATCTGTTTTACCGATCCTCCCGTGAAACCTTGCGCTGGGTCGGGTTTCAGCGTTTACGAATTTACGAATTTACGGATTTACGAATTTACGAATTTACAAATTTAGCGAGGCGCATGCCCAGTGGTGGCCCAGTGCGTTGCAACGAACAAGCTTCATTCACACGATTGGGCCCGTCGAATCGGGCCACCGATTTGTAAACGAATTCAGACAAATTAATTTGGTTCAATGTTTCCTAGTTTGGAATGTTGGAGTGAAGCAACAAATCAAAAATGTATGAGCACAAGAAAAATTAGTCCAAAATTTGTCTAAATTCGTATACAAATCAGCGGCCCGACCCGGCGGGCCCAATCGTGTGAATGAAGCTTGCTGACTGCAACGCACTGGGCATGCGCTCTGCTAAATCTGTGGATTCGTAAATCTGTAAATCTGTAAATTCGTAAATTTTTAAACGCTGAAACCCTACCCAGGGGTCTGATTGTGAAATCTTACGCGCGCGCTGCGTTGCGTAGGATAGCGTAGGATAGTTTAGGATATCTTTCCTCTCTTTTGATTGGCTCTTTCTCCCGGCTCCAACCAATCAGAATAGAGGAAAGATATCCTACTCTATCCTACGCTATCCTACGCAACGCAGCGGGCGCGCGCAAGATTCCACAATCTGGCGCAAGCCGCGGCGCAAGCCTCGGCGCATCATGTAGACGCGGCCATTGCGGAGTTGATTATTTTGGACCCATGTGGGTGAAAATCGGGCGTCGTAGAGAAGAGCGATGGGGGGTGCTGTTCACATGCCTCACGACACGCGCGGTACATTTATACTTTGTGAAGACTTTGAGAGCAGACTAGGCGATCTTGGCCGTCATCAGATTGGCGAGTCTGCGTGGAGCCCCGCTTGTGATGTATAGCAATAACGGTACGAATTTCAGAGCCGCCGATAAAGGGCTCAAGGCCGAGTTCGATTGCATGAGTAAAGAGGGAATGGTTTCTGAAGCGAGTATAAGATAAATCAAGTGGTACTCCAACCCGCCTGACGCTCCACATATGGGAGGCGCGTGGAAACGACTAGTCCGATCGGTAAAAACCGCGCTGACCGCGATTTAAGAAGAGCATTTTCCGAGACCCGAGGTCCTGCAAACGGCGCTGGCGCAAGCTGCTCATTCGGTGAATTTGCGCCCACTGACGCACGTGTCACTCGACCCGCAAGATGCCGAAGCGCTCACCCCAAATCACCTTCCATTCCGTACGTCTCCAGGAGACATCGCGTTGGGAAGTCACCGGCTAGAAAATGTGAATCTGAGAAACCAATATCGGCTTAGCTTGGCGTTCGCGGACGCTTTTTGGGAACGCTGGCTCCGTAAATATCTTCCCGATCTCCGAGAGCGAAAGAAATGGACCGACTTGGACAAAAATCTCAAGGTAGGCGATATCGTACTGATCGTCGATTTACAGGCACCGCAGGATTGCTGGAGGAGGGGTACGGTTACGAAGACGTATCCTGGGCAAGACAAACAATGGCCGATATTGGGACGTCGACCGAGAATTTCCCTAAGCCCGCGCGGAAACTCATACGCCTCCTGGGCGTGAAGGAGATGCAAGATCCATTGAATCTTGCATCGGGGGGAAATTGTTCCGCGCAAGAGTAGGAAAAAAGCTCGGATTTTCCACACCTCTCGTAATCTCATGATCTTGAACCCAGAATCTGGAAATGGGGCGTAAGTGGCACAATACGGGAGTGCGAGAGAGAGGCGCATCTAGCTGAACATTTATAAGCAAGAAGGAGAGAGAGAGAGTGTGTGTGTGAGGGCCAGTATGACATATTCGGGTTAATCGGTGGTGCACGTCGCAGTGGGAGAGAGCTCGGCTAATTATAGAGTGTGAAAATGTGTGTCCTATGGTATGCGATGTGGAAGACGAGTTTCATGGGCTCAACGCACAGGGATTTTGTTTCGTAATCTTGTCACTCGATTCGATCCTGAGCAAAGGCATTTCGTTCGAGTTTTGTGTGTCATAGATAAAATTCACGGTGTCGCTTCGAAGAAATGGCAGCAACGGTATTTTTGAACGCATGTATCGGGTAAAGCAGGACTGGTTGAAAACGTGGCCGACGGGATGTGTTGAATTCCAAGCCACTCGCAGAATATCTTGATCAATAATAATGCAGGAGAGAGATGTCACGAAATCCGGGATCGATAACGTAGAAAGACTGCGGGCGTATGAGGTTCCCTTGTGCGCGCTAAAGAATGAGAGCAGAATGTAGAGTATTGATCCGAAGAACTGTGTAAATTTCTGCCAGAAAGATGAAGTTGTGTGAGCGGAAGATTAGAGTGTGTGAGACAAATGTAATGGAAGAAAATATGTATTCCTGAATATGTTAAACGATTCACAAGTCAGTTGTAAGATATGAGATAGATAGATAGTGATAGATACGATTGGAATATTGTCAACACTTGATATGAAAATGCACGTGGATTTTACCTATCAGTGTATGAGAATCCGATGAAACAGATGCCATTTTTTTAGATAAAATCAAGCCTGTCGTTACCAAGCATGATGTGAGAATGCGCCGTTTGTCCTAGAACAAAAACTAGACTTGATGTTAGTGTAATACTAATATAATACGAATCTATTATCAGCAGCTGTATTGCCAACAACTCTTAGCAAGAATCTACTCTTGACAGATTTAACGTTTTTGAACCTCCAGTTGTGTAATATTCCGAATGTCCTCGGAACGGAATGTATCCAAATAATGAATTTCGTTTGACCTGCTGCCCGTCTCGTCTCACAGTGCACACCCAGCCCGAGCCTCAGCCGACGCTTATCAGCTCAGCGTGCCAGCAATCCTCGATTTTTGCGTATCGGAAGGCCATGGAAAAATCCGACAGAACCATGGCTTTCTTGAGCAAAGGTCGTTGATTCCAATTTTTGACTCCTACGCGAGCCAGAATTTTGGGCATGTTACTGCGGCGTGCATGTGCGAATTTCTTGAGTGGAAGTGTCATAAGTTGGTAGAAATGTTCGATGTTATAGGCATCTGTGATATGCGACGACTATATAAAAGAATGAACCGTCACCTCAGCTCAATTCAAGTGTGAACTCATTCACCATGTGTCGGGCATCTCTTGCTTATGAGTTCTGTAGTAGTGAGCCCAGCGAAGAGGGGCGTTATCGCTAGGTTATAAAAGGCGGACCCTTGCGGCCGCGCGAACTTCCTCTGATTCTGCATCGCATACGGTAGGCATCGCCGTCGATACTGCTTTTGTAACTGTGATTCAAATACTATTTGATTCGACTCTTGTATTTTTGATTGAGAATATCCTCATCGCCTCCACTGCAATCGTTTATTCATCACTCAAAAACCCAGCCTACCCGTCAAGTTCAGAACACAAACATCTCATTCACTATTATTATCACGGTAGTTCAACTGAACGTATATTTCGTGAGCCTCATTTGGATTCGGATCCCAGCCGTGTTTTGCCGGAGCCAACCAAGATTCTCTTCGTTTGGTTGTACGAACCTGTGAGTCGAAATCGTTGACAAATGTTCCCTTCGACTTCATGATTACAATATTGCAAATGTTCAGACAATTACAGAGATAGAAACCCAAAATCACATCATCTTTCCCAATCTTGGATTCTAGAAAGATTGAGATCTGAAAAGGTTGATTCAATCACAAAATAAATATATCACTTCGAATGCATACAGAATCGATGCATTTCCACCCATTAATGAAAAATCACAGAATCTCACCAGTCGCACTATCATGGAGTCGATGATACTACTCATGTTCTGGAGAAAAATCGGTATAACATATCCTCCTCCCCACAGACCAGATCGCCCTGGACGGAATTCAAGGAAACACTATATATAACCCATGTGACGATTATGACTCCTCGGAGTCTGATAATCATCAACATAGTTGGTTTTTAACGAAGAATATTTCAAAAAACATCTGAATCGCACCTCTGATATAGGCATGAGCTCATAGAAAGATATTGAAATGGTAACAGATCAAAATTGCAAATATTAATACACGTTCCGATCGACTAGTTGGAGAAGATAGGCATACATTGACTAGATGATCATAATCTATTCATCATCTTCACTATCGACAACGATCATTCTTCTTCTTTTTTTTTTTTTTAGGTGGTTGTAGGGGGGGGGGATACGCTGCGACGTAGCAATAGAGAGGCTCCGGACGGGCGATTACGCCTGGCCGATACTTCTCAAAGCTCTTGGGCTGGATTCCGCATCGATGCGGCCATCCGTACCAGATAAACCCTCTCTCCTTTCCCCTTTGGCGCTGGCCATCGGACAAGGGAGAGATCCACCAACTTACCAATCCGCAGGTGTTGTTTCTCCTTCTTCGATCTTCTCCCATCTCTTCATTCTTCTTTCTTCTTTCTTCGATGTCTCTTCTTTCTTCGATCTTCTCTCTTCTCTCTTCTTCCTCCCCTTTCTAGTCCATCATATTCCTCCTGAAACCATTTGGACCTCTTCTGTTCGAATCGGCAGGTTCACTGTAATTCGCCGGCATCAAGGCGCCTCACTTCCCTCTCTTTCTACTCCTTACGGGTCATCACCAGCTTGATGTATCCGGTGACTCTATCCCATGTCTCCTGGTTGCGGAGCAAGTACGGGACGAGGTTCTCAGGTGTTAGTTGAGCACCCAGTCATCCATCCAACTCGGCGCGCTCTCTTTGGGTGTCGTTGCACGTGAACAGGGCGTGTTCAGCGTCATCCCAGTTGTCCCTGCATGACTGACATGCTGGGGATGTCCTCTTCTTGAACCGGGTCAGATAGGCACCGAAGCAACCGTGGCCACTCAGTGCTTACGTCGTCCAGTAATCTATCTCTCCGTGGGTGTGTTCCGTCCATTTGGCTACGTCACGGATCAGCCGGTGAATCCATCTGCCATTTGCAAATGGCGAATCCCACTCAGTTTGCCAATGCTCAAGGGTGGTTTCCTTCTCGTTGTCGCGGATGATCTCCTTCATCGTCGGAGTGAGTACTCGTTCGGCTCCGATCACTTTCTGGCGGTCCTAGATCCTCACTCGCTCCGCGACGAGCAAGTGGATGGGCAGTGTACTTGCCAATACGTAAGCCGCATCTCCTGACACGGTGCGGTAGGCACGGATACTTCTCAGGGCCGCTCTCCGGTGGACAGGCCCCATTCTCTTCTCGATGATGGTCTTCTCTACTCTCTTTCCCCACACGGGTGCATCGTAGAGCATGATAGAGGTGCTGACGGTGTTGAGAAGTGTGCGCCTCTTTTCCTTGGGTCCCCCGATATTCGGCATCAGCCGCTGAAGTACCGCACCAACCATGCGCGTTTTCTGGGCGGCCTCCTGGATGTGCTTCTTGAACGACCACTTGTCGTCAAGCCATACGCCGAGGTATCTCAGCTCTGTCTTGCGTGGGATCTCTTGCCCGTTGATGTATAAGTGGGGCAAGTCAAACTCCCTGCGTCTTGTGACCACGATCGCTTCGCACTTCTTGACAGCAATCTTCAGGAGCCTGCTGATCATCCACTCGTACACTCGGGCCAGCGCCCCGTTTGCGCGTCTACCCGAGAGTTCCTCGTTGTCGGCCCAGACTATGAGTCCCGCATCGTCCACGAAAGCCACTATCATCACTCCTTCGGGCAGTTCGATAGACAGTAAACTGTCATATTGGGTGTTCCAGTTGAATGGCCCGGAAACCGATCCCAATCCAATTCCGGCGGACAGTTCCCGGATCTCTTGTCCCTCGTCGGTGTCGTAAAAGAGTGTCCTGTTCCGCAG
The DNA here is from genome assembly GCA_029851415.1 of Eretmocerus hayati. Classification (NCBI taxonomy): domain Eukaryota; kingdom Metazoa; phylum Arthropoda; class Insecta; order Hymenoptera; family Aphelinidae; genus Eretmocerus; species Eretmocerus hayati. The sequence goes on from CM056744.1 coordinate 51,940,426, forward strand.
ATAGTCACTTGTGATGGCTAGTAGATAGGGTGGCACTTTACCTGCTTGGGATTGATAGACTCGCTCCCAACTCGCGCAGTTGAACGCGTTCTCTATGTCCAACGCAATAATGGCACAGGACCCTCTTCTTCCTTGGTATGGGTCCCCTACGACGCTTTAACCCGTTCTTGGACCTCCTCGATCGTGTGCACAGTGCTTCGTCCCTTCTGGAACCCAAACTGCATTGGTGATAGCCCGCCGCTCTCTTCGTAGGCTTTTCACACCTTGTTGAGCACCATCCTCTCGTACATTTTCCCGATACTGTCGAGCATGCTAAGAGGGCGTTGACCTCCTTGACCTTCAGGTATCAGGACCAGTTTCTGGCGTTTCCACTTGTCCGGAAAATTCCCCGCGCTTAGACAGATGTTGAAGAGGTCGAGGAGTGAATCTGGCTTGTATTTGCAGACCAGTTCCAGGACCTCGTTCGGAATGCCGTCCAGGCCAGGGGCCTTGCCGTTTGGCAGTTTCTTCGCCGCTAGGAGGAGTTCTTGCATAGTGAAGAGCGGGATGGGGTCGTCGCTCTCTGGAGGGAATGTGACTCTACTATCGGTTTAAAAATGATTGACACCTAGAGAATTTCTGCTATCCTGGCTCCAAAAAAAATCGCTAATTTCTTTAACTGGGATAACGTCGAAGCACATCTAGTCGCGGCCATGATAAAATTTTTTTGAAGTCGATCGGATGACAACTGCGGCTGTAGCTGTTATCAGAATGTTAAAAAACGCGGGTATAAGGCCAATTTCAGAGGTAGCTCGACTTTGGGATGCTACAGCTCTGTCAAAAAAAATTCTGGGGCGCTGCAAAAAATGTACGTGATAGATATTTGGTTCCCCAATAGCGTCCAACAACAATCAGCCAAAAAAATTAATAACTTTTGGAGATAATCCAGTCTTTGTTATCTCTGGATCTATTGAGGTTGAAGACTTGATTCAAAAACAGAAAAATCATAAAAAAATTATGGATGTCAAATACCAAAACGCAATATGAGATTTTAAATAAACAAACGCGTGGCAAGGTCGCAAAGTTGAAAAAAATTAAAGTTTGCGCCTATTGTGAGGCTTTTATTGTCCTTTACAGCCGGGGCCCGTAAAATCGTCGATGGGCGAGACTACCTGACCGCGGACCATAAAAGTCGTAAATTTGCGGTCTCGGAGTCAATTAGGGTACCATCAGTCTGCTTCGGCTGCAATAATGAAGCTGAATTTTCAACAAAGAGAGCGATAAAACTATTTCGAACGCGATTTGGGCCTTGCGTTACTATTACAAATATCGCCGATTCATCGATGAAGGATTGTCAATGATGAGTCGAACAGTATATCAATGACGCGTGAGTGCAGGTGTCTCTCTCTCTCAGAGTTTCGCGATATCTGCATGTAAGTATCCTTTGGCGGATCCTTCAAATGATTGATAACGTAAGACCGATCCATTGTCCTTATCATTTCGTTGTGCATCAGTTGGATATCATCCGCATTGATAAGATAACAATCGATAATTGTATGATTAATCGATTATCTTGTTCAATCGTTGGCTGATAATTATTGATTGTGCAAAACGCGCAATAACACGATATACATTCATTTCTATGATGCTATAAATGATCGGTCGAACAAGATGATGGTAAAATCATTCAACTGTCGATTTGTCATCTCATCAATACGGATGATATCCAACTGATGCACAACGAAATGATAAGGACAATGGATCGATCTTTCGTTATCAATCATTTGAAGGATCCGCTAAAGAATACTTACATGCAGATATCGCGAAACTCTGAGAGAGAAAGACACCTGCACTCACGCATCATTGATATCCTGTTCGACTCATCATTGACAATCCTTCATCGATGAATTGGCGATATTTGTAATAGTAACGCAAGACCCAAATCGCGTTCGAAATAGTTTTATCACTCTCTTTGTTGAAAATTCAGCTTCATTATTGCAGCCGAAGCAGACTGATGGTACCCTAATTGACTCCGAGACCGCAACTTTACGACGTTTATGGTCCGCGGTCAGGTAGTCTCGCCCATCGACGATTTCACGGGCCCCGGCTGTAAAGGACAATAAAAGTCTCATAATAGGCGCAAACTTTGATTTTTTTTCAACTCTGCGACCTTGCCACGCGTTTGTTTATTTAAAATCTCATATTGCGTTTTGGTATTTGACATCCATAATTTTTTTATGATTTTTCTGTTTTTGAATCAAGTCTTCAACCTCAATAGATCCAGAGATAACAAAGACTGGATTATCTCCAAAAGTTATAAATTTTTTTGGCTGATTCTTGTTGGACGCCATTGGGGAACCAAATGTCTATCACCTACATTTTTTGCAGCGACCCAGAATTTTTTTTGACAGAGCTGTAGCATCCCAAAGTCGAGCTACCTCTGAAATTGGCCTTATACCCGCGTTTTTTAACATTCTGATAACAGCTACAGCCGCAGTTGTCATCCGATCGACTTCAAAAAAATTTTATCATGGCCGCGACTAGATGTGCTTCGACGTTATCCCAGTTAAAAAAATTAGCGATTTTTTTTGGAGCTAGGATAGCAGAAATTCTCTAGGTGTCAATCATTTTTAAACCGATAGTAGGTTCTCCTGCTGGGAAGAGGTCTTCCACGATTCAGCGCAAGGTAGCTGCATCGGTTGGTGCTGGTTGCCCCTCCGGGGTCGGACCTTGGACATGACCACGCGGTATGGCGTACCCCACGGGTCTCCATTAACCATGTCGCACAATTCACCCCAGCACTTATCTTTACTTCTCCGGATGGCTAGAACGAGAGCCTTCTTTGCTTCTCCGTATGCCCTATCATCTTCCGCCAGTGATGGTCGTTTTAGTCTCCTTGATCCCCACGCGGTTCTCCTTTTCTTATTGCTCGTTCTCCGTAGGGCTTTCATCTCGTCGGTGATCCAGTACTCTGGTTTCCTCCAAAAGCATGATGTTGTCTTGCGAGGCATCAATGCGTCACAAGCTCTTGTGATGGTGGTCGTTACCATATCCACAGCCTCGTCCGCGGTGATGTCCATCGGGAGATCTTCGGCTGTTTCTATCGATTCCCGGAATTCCCCCTCATCCAGTTTGCGTACCTGCCATCCCGTCGGTCGCGGTCTGCGTGTCGTCTGTCTCTGTCTATCAGTCCTAAGCCGAAACAGAATATGTCGATGGTCACTCAGCGTTTCCGTGTCCAGGACCTCCCACGATGTCATACGTCCCATAAGCGACGGGCTCATGAACGTTAGGTCGAGGACCAATGACGAACCTCCCTCCCGGGACCGAGTGTCATGCCGGTAATAGGTGATAACCCCCGTCTCGTTCGCGAGCACTAATCCTAATGCTTCCATGGCATTAGCGAGTATTACCCACCGTCTATTGCGCGCCCCCCGCTCCAAGTCGGTTCCTTGGAGTTGAAATCCCCCGCAATTATAACTTGCCCCCCCCCCATTGTCTCACATCTTCTTCTAGGTCATGGAGCTCGTCTTCGAATTCGTGCGTCTTGAGCGACGGCGAATAGTAGCAACTGTAGACTGCTGTGCCCCCTATGGTCTTTCGAGCGAAACCGTGGCTACTAACAGCTGGTCCAGTCTCACGGATCGCAGGATTCATGATCTGGATTACGGCGGTTCTCCAGCAATCGAATGTGGATCGAGAGAATTTGCGCTTCCGAGGCGGTTCGGAGATAATCAGAACGTCGATCCTCCCTTCTTTGGCAGCAGCGTGTAGGAGATCGTCTGCGTCCCCGCTCTGCCTGAGGTTGGCTTGGATGAAGCTAGCCATCCCTTCCCCTCCTGCGTCTATAAGTGGCTTTTGCCCTCTGGTAAGCAGTGCAGTTGCTGGCCCCAGATCTGTGGTCAGATTTGAACCCGATCGCCGCACAGCTTAGGCACTTTGGTTTTTCCTTGCAAATCGCGGCAAAGTGCCCTGGTTCGCCGCATTGGAAGCAGAGTTCTGGTTTCCGTTCCTCTGTCCTCTTTTTTTGCACCCCGAGGCCTTGTGGCCGTCTAAGCAGTTATAGCACCGTGGGATGCCACCCTTCTCGCGGATCCTGACTCTGCCCCATCCAACCTTTGGCTCCTTCCAGTCGAGGAGATGGTGGGCCAGTCTCGTTGCGATCGAGACAACAGCGGTTCGGGTGCCGCCTTAGCCACTCCGGATGGACTTGACTACAATGGCTCCGTTCTCGTTCTCGGGTACGGCCTTCGCGAGGTCATCCCGCACCTTGATTTTGTCGACATCGTAGTCGACTCCGAGTACCTCGAGGGTCGTGCTGTTCGCTAGCCAGTGGACAGCTCCTTCTTGCCCGACGACTGGTGCCAAGGCTGCCTTGACGGCGGCGACATCGGTGCCCTTCTTGAGTTCAAGAAGGACTTGGCCTTCTTGGTTCTTGCGGATGTCCGTGACCTTAGAGCCCACTTCTCCATCGAGGTCATTCGTTTTTATCCTGCGCAGCATGTCTGCGTAGGTCAGCTCACCTTGAATTGCCGTAACGAGGACGGCTTCGGGCTTCACTCTTCTCGGCTTCATTTTCGCTTTCTTTCCCGCGGCATCGTTCGATCTACCGCTTTTCTTTGCCCTTCTCACTTGTTTCTTCGACACCACTTCCTTCCAAGGCCCATTCTGCTCGGGCCGATCGGGCGTTGATGTCGAGCGCGGTGTTCCGAGACCTCCCGGTGGAGGTCCGTATCGTGTCCCCTTCGAACCGCGTTGTCGCCCCGGTCGCAATTCCGGTTTCCCTGCCCCCCTTCCCTGGAAGCCATTACCCGACGCAGCCGGTTCTTTTGTGGCCGGAGGCTGCACATTCTCCCTCGCTTTCAGGGTCTTTTCCGTTTCGAGGAGCGTTGTCTCGAAAGCAGCCCGCTTCACCTTGTCTGTCGCAAGTAGGCCTTCGAGCACGTGGCCTATCTTCTTGAGTTCTTCGATGTCACCCTTGGTCCCTTCTGGGTTGCTGGAAACAGACTCGGCTATCTCTATAACCAAGTTGGAGTGCTCGAGGAGGAGATATGTCTTTTCCTCCATCTCTTTCCGGCACGTTTTCAGGTCTTCCCATTTCCCCATGAGATCGCCTGCCTCGTTTCCACTCTTTTGTCGTGCCGCATCCCCGGATGAAAAGATAGCGCCAATCTCCATCCCATCAGACTCTTCATCGTGTACTCTCTTATCGATTTCGGGAGTCAGGATTTTTCCGTTCCCCTGGGACCCTATAGTGGAGTCCGACTCGCTCGAGTCTGAGCTCAAGTTGACGGCGTCATCAACCCCGTTGCCCGGTTGCGTAATCTGGATCCTGAGCGCGGGGTTATTCTTCAGCAACTTCTCTGCCGCCTCTTGTGCTTCTGCTGCCACCTTCGCATTTTTTTCCAGTTGGACCGGAAGAGTGAGCTTCGATATCCTTGGCACTCGTTTTTCCGCTCCCTCGCCCAAACCCTTCCTTTTCTTGCTGTTTGGGGTGAGGTCTACCTCCCTCTTGCGTTGGTCCTTTCCTCCGACTCCTTCTGCCTGTGGCGTATTTCCATCGCTTGTAGCTTTACGCGTGAGTCCACCAGCCAAGTGTGCCACTGGTAGCGCGCTTCGCATCGTTGGCCCCTCCCCCAAGATCCGAATGGGGCCCCGCTTCACTTGGGGAATTCTTGCCGTCAATGCTGGACATCATCTTCTTCCTCCTTCTTTCCAGGGCCTGGAATCGCATGCTGGCCGACCCCGGACCAGACCAGCACGGGTGTGGTGTTTTGTGTGATGCGTGTTCTGTATAATGTTGGTATGTCTGTGTAATGCTTGAGCAAGCGTAAGTATGGTGCATGTGTGGTGTAGTGTGTGAGTGTAAGTGTAGGACTCGGGTCCGGAGGGGCGTTGCTCTCTCAAGCTCCAAGTGCAGCCCGAAGGTCACACTCGAAGCCCCCTACGGGGACAACGATCAGTTCTCTCAATTCAGGCGATAGGAGTTTTACTTTCTTGTCCCTGATCTTGCGAGTCCGAGAGAGAACAGGGTCTGACAACAAGAACAATCGATTAAAGAGGTCCTCATTTGTAGCTTCCCTGGAGAACAATTTGAGGATTCATTACCGGTTTGGTATTGTACATCATTCATTATTTTTCTGGCGATGGGAATGATCCCTTGATCATCATTTTCAGCTAACCCTTTTCTCATCAAGCTGGCATTTTTCGATTGGAGTGATTGATTTGCAAATCGTTACGGGTCTTCAATGGTGATTGACAGTGTCATTGTCAGGAGTTTTGAGAATTAACAATCATCATAAAAAGTGAATGAGCCTCATATAGTTAATTTTGATATGAATTCAGATTTTTTCACTGAAAAGATACATGGAGATGCCATTTCATCTGGATTTAAGATTCAACATTGATCGATCCATCATCCCAAAGGATATCCATTCTGACATGGTGAATCGTATTCCTTATAGTTCGGTATCCCATTCACATGATCGCGTGAATACTCGAACAAAATTCTGATTCCATCATGTCCAATATGGTCCCGAAAATACGAGGCGTGTGTAGAATAAGAAGTGCATACCTGGGAAATTTCCTGGATGGTTCAGTCTGGATGATTTGACAACTTTATGAGTGGTCTCAGGAGCCTCTTCTGATAACATTCCGATAGGTATATGGTAAAACTGTATCATTTTCCATCCATGCATTGAAATGAGTCGTGCTGATGGTGGAAGCTTGTACCAAGGGTACAATCCACAGTACCGTATCGCTGCTTTCATGCACAAATTCTTGAACTTTAGCGGCTCGATCTTGTGAGATCAAGACAAAACTTGAAGAATAGTATTGAAGTATCCAAACAATAGTGGGGCTGTAATAAATTTTGGGAGGTTTTTTGACGTGAAGGCTCTAGACGCTCTCAAACTCCTGCAGGTGTATCCACGCACATCTGGATCACGGCTAATGATAGGTAAATGATGTGGAAAGGTATTCCAGGTACTCCCAATGTGGCCCAATTCACGTTTATATCCCGAAAATTAATGACTTTTGACCGATTTACAGTGCATTCCTGTGGCCTTTCGCCTCAAAGCTTGTTCTAGCCATTCTCAAAATCCCCCAGGTGTATTCACGCACTCCTGGGTCACGGCAAATGATATGTGAATGATGTAGAAAGGTATTCCAGGTACTTTTGATGTGGCACATTCGCGTTTACTTTCCAAGAATGAATGATTTTCGACCGATTTCCAGTGATTCGTGTGGCTTTCCGCCTCTGCATTCGCTCTAGACGCTCTCAAACTCCCCCAGGTGTATCCACGCACTCTTGGATCAGGACAAATGATAGGTGAATGATGTAGGAAAGTATTTCAGGTACTTTCAATGTGGCATATCCGCGTTCATACCCCGAGAATTCATGATTTTGCACCGATTTGATGTGATTCGTGTGGCGTTTCACCTCTGCATTCGCTCTAGACGCTCTCAAACTCCCCCAGGTGTATCCACGCACTCTTGGGTCACGACAAATGATAGGTGAATGATGTAGGAAAGTCTTCCAGGTACTTTCAATGTGGCACACTTACGTTTACACCTCATGATTTTGCACCGATTCGCAGTGATTCGTGTGGCCTCCCGCCTCAAAGCTCGTTCTAGACGCTCTCAAAATCCCGCAGGTGTATCCACGCACTCCTGGGTCACGGGAAATAATATGTGAATGCTGTGAGAAGGTATCCCAGGTACATTCAATGTGGCAAATTTGCGTTTACACCCCGAGAATTCATGATTTTCGACCGATATGCAGTTTTTCCATGTTTCCCCATCCTCAAATGGGCCATAACCCTCAAAATGAGTCGTAAAAAAAATTTTCCAAACACATATTTTGACGTAAATTGTTTGTTCTTTCGATTTCCGTAGTTCAAATTCCAAAATATTGATGTAAACCCCCCCCCCCCCCCCCAAAAAATGCGAGAACTCCAAAATTAGCAATTCCCAAAAATCGCCCAAACCACCAAATTTGTTCTGATAAATGCAACATTTTTGTTTCTCATAAAAAGGACCCCACTCCGAGAGATAGAATTCTGGGTTTGGGTGAATCTTGTCGGGGAAAAAATATGTTGTAGAGCGAAAAATTCTGAACAAAAAGTTCAATGGGCTCGAAGACGGAGAATGGCTAGTTTCTTCAGGATTAATGGAATAAATACCGATGAATGGGAGGTTATGAGGTTATCTAGAACAACAACAAAAGCTTGTCTGTGGTGTTTGGATTTGGATAATTGGAGATGTACGATCTTAATTTGATGTAGCTCTGAGTCTTTTCTTCGTAATAGGAACATTTTATCTCAAACCTTCGATGAAAAAAGCAAATAAACGCATGCGAAAGAAGTAATAGCACGCGATTGTCAGAGAAATCATATCGGCTCATCTTCTTGAGGATTACTTTTCATATCAGTCAGTGTAGCAGCTAACGCTGGAGCTGGGCTATAACGCTGTGCTGACTCGATGCATGGAATACATGATCTTGAGAGTACAGATATGGTGCGGGAGTGGCAATTTGACCAGCATAATCGCATCACGTGAGTCTCGCGCTTGAATAGTTTATAGAGAGTGCCTGATGATGCATGGCTGCGATCAAGTTATACAAAATTACCCAGAGTCAATCTTGAATCGCGTGAGAACGGTATCTGCCAAATATTTCGAGGATGTAGAGGTCGAATCTCATATCACCGTGTCTCGAGATCATATCGCGTAGGAGGCTGCGAGGTCGAGAGCAAGTGACCATGCTTCAAGTTCGAGCTCGAAAAGTCGAGTGGAGGATGCTTTTGAGGTATTTCGATGTCGCTGAACACGAAAATCACATCGCCCTGCCTCCAAATAGTATTGCGTGGGTGGTTCCGGGACTGGAAGCGCGAATTGATCGAGATCGAAGTTCGGGATTCGAGTAGCCAAGTGTATGGGGTATTTTGGAGTCGCTAAGCACGAATTCAAGATTACACAGCCTGCAAATCGTCTTGCGTGGGCGGGTGTGGTAGTGGAGGCGCAAATAGACCGCGATCGAGGTTCGAGACTTGAGTATGGGTGTTTTTGGGGAATTTCGGAGACGCTAAGCACGAAATTGAGATCACCCAGCCTCCAAATCGTGTTCCGTGGGCAGCTACGGGGGAGGAGGCGTGGATAGGCCGAGATCGAATCTCGAGAGCTGCTTGGGAGAGGGGTGTATTTCAGATTTTTTAGAGTCGCTAAGAACGTTTTTGAGATTATCCAGCTTCCAAATCGTGGTGTAGGAGCGAAAACGCGGATTGACCGAAATCGAAGTTCGCGCATTGGACAAAGGTATTCTTGGGGTATCTTGGAGTCGGTAAGGGCCTCGACAAGAGATTCGTGATGCTCTTTTCTCCATTTTCCCCCGTGTACAAGCATAGGCGCTATAGTTGCAGTGGCCGCCACGGACGTGCAATAGCGCTACTTCCACAGGGATGGAGCAAGCGCCTACGCTTATACACGGGGAGAAAGTGGATGGAAAAACATCGCGCACTTCCTGTCGAGGCCCTAAGCTTGAATTTGAGATCACTCTACTCCCGAATCGTATTGTATGGGAGGCTACAAGAGCGAGGACACATGTTGAACTAGATCGAGCTGGAAAAGTCGCGGAGGGTCTTTGTTATTTCGAAATCACTGGACGCAAATCTCACATCACCCAACCTCAGAACCGCGTTGGGTGGGCAACTGTGATAGTGTGTCCAATATATAGTCTCCTGATAATGATCATTGCCTAAGATAGGATCTAATCAGGAGTTGTAGGCCGAATTATGGCATCAAAAACCATACCACAAGCATACGCCAAGTGTCTTCATTGACCGGGGGATCGAGCAATATCATACTGATTGAAATTCCGATTCGCTAGTGCTGTAATCACGATTCTCGATGACGGAATGGACCACAAATTTTTTCGGACGTGAATCTAAGAAAGGGTGGTGACTGCCAAGAGATTCGACAGCTGAATATCTATTCCGGCTAATCCTCTGCAGGCAGAATCTCATCTCATCCTGCGAGAATCATGGCTACCATACGACGACCATGACAAGAGCGTGATTCGATAGCAGTGGGATCGGGTGATGACTTAGCGAGTGTGATCTAAAAATCTCAGCTCACTGATCAGAAATCTTGAGAAGCAGTCGATTCTCATGGATTGACGGACGTAAATCTAGATCTCAATAGTAGCAAAGAGGAGATTCGAGTGTCCTCATGACGAACCTGAACATCTCCACGGGTTGACTCTGATCTCGAGTTGTGGAGAAACTTACGTTATGCGGTTCGCATACCACGAGCCTAACTCGACTGTGTTTATTGGATGGAACATCGAGCAATATCCTAGTGATTGAGACTCTGATTCTCTAGCTGTGTGATCACAATTCTCAATGACGGAATAGACTACAAATTGTTTTGGGCCAGAATCTATCAGAGGGTGGTGGATGCAAGGAGATTCGAGCGTTGAATCTTCATTCTGACTATTTCCACAAGCTAAATCTGATCTCATGTACCGAGAAGTATGGTAACCATACAACCGCCCAGAACGAACACATGGTCCAATAGCCTAGGGATCGAGAGATATCCTACGACGTGCGTCTCTCAAATCTCAGCTCTGTGATCAGAGATCTCGAGAAGCCGTATATTCTCATAGATTTACAGCTGTGGATCTACTACTCGATAGTGACGGGTAGGAGATTTGAGTGTTCCCTTGCTAAACCTGGCCATCCCCATGGGTTAGTTCTGATCTCTAGTAGTGGAATGACTTACATGATTCGGTCACCATACCAGGAACCTAAGCCAAGTGTGTTCAGTGGTCGAAAGTTCGAGCAATATTCTAGGCCTGAGAACTACGATCCTCTAGCTATGTGATCACAATCCTCGATAACGGATTGGACTACAAATCTTTTCGGGCGTGAATGTAGTGAAGGGTGATGACAGCAAGGAGATTCAACCGTTGAATCTCCATTCTGGCCATTTTCACGAGCAGAATCTGATCTCATGTATCGAGAAGCATGGTGACCATGAAGCGGCTCAGAATGGACACAAGATCCAATACCCTAGGGATCGGGAGATATCCCAGGTCGTTTGATTCTGAGATCTTAGCTCTGTGATCAAAAATCTGGAGATGGAGTCGATTCACATAGATTGACGAGCGTGAATCTACCACTCTATAGTAGCGGGTAGAAGATTCGATTGTTCCTCTGCTGTATCTGGACGTCCCCACGGATGACATCTGATCCCAAGTCGTGGAATGACTTATATTAGATTCATTCGATTATGTTAGGTCGGAACCAGCATAACCGAATCAACCTGTTATCTGTCACCATATCTCGAGACTAAGCCAAGTGTGTTTGGTAGTAGAAAGATCAAGCAATATTCTAGGGATTGAAACTGCGATCCTCTAGCTATGTGATCACAATCCTCAATAACGGATTGGACTACAGAACTTTTCGGGCGTGAATCTAGGCAAGGGTGATGACAGCAAGGAGATTCAAGCGTTGAATCTCTATTCTGGACATTTTCACGAGCAGAATCTGATCTCATGTATCGAGAAGCATGGTGACCATAAAACGGCCCAGAATGAACACGAGATCCAATATCCTAGGGATCGGGCGATATCCGTTTGATTCTGAGATCTTAACTCTGTGATCGAAAATCTCGAGATGGAGTCGATTCACATAGATTGACGAGCATGAATCTACCACTCTGTGGGGGGGGGGGGGGGGGTAGAAGATTCGATTGTTCCTCTGCTGTATCTGGACATCCCCACGGATGACATCTGATCCCAAGTCGTGGAATGACTCATATTAGATTCATTCGATTATGTTAGGTCGGAACCAGCATAACGGAATAAACCTGTTATTTATCACCATATCTCGAGACTAAGCCAAGTGTATTTCGTGGTAGAAAGATCAAGCAATATTCTAGGGATTGAAACTACAATTCTCGATATCGGAATAGACTTTGATTCTTTTCGGGCGTGAATCTACGAAAGGGCGGTGATTGCAAGGAGATTCGAGAGCTGAATCTCCATATTGGTCGATTTTACTGGGAAATTTTCATCTCATCCTGCGAGAAGCATGACTACCAGAAAACGATCAAGGCTAAAGCATGGTTTTATAGCAGCAGGATCGGGTCATGTTTTAGGGAGTATGATCCTGAAATCTCAGCTCTGTGGTCAAAAATCTTGAGAAGGAGTCGGGGAGATTTCCAAGTTTCTTTATCACAGAGCTAAGAAACCAAAATCGCACATCCTGGAATATCTCCGAATCCCTAGGCTATTGGATCACGAGTTGATTCTGGGCCGTTGTATGGTCATCATGCTTCTTGGTACATGAGATCAGACTCTGCTTGCGATAATGCCCAGAATAGAGATTTAACGCTCAAATCCCCTCGCAGTCACCGCCTTTCCGTAGATTCACGCCCAAAAAGATTTGTAGTCCATTCTGTTATCGAGAGTTGTGATTGCATAGCTGAAGGATCATAGTTCCTATCCTTAGATATTGCTGGATCGTTCGACCACCAAACACACGCTTGTCTTGTGGTATGGTGACCGGATAACTTGAGTTTTCCTACGACTTGGGATCAGATTTCATTCGTGGGGATGCCCACATTCAGCAAGGAGCCACTCGAATCTCCCACCCGTCACCATTGAGTAACAGATTCACGCCTATAAATCGTTGAGAATCGACTCCTACTCGAGATTTTCCATTACGGAGGTGACATTTTAAGATCGTACTCCCTGAGACATCACCCGGTCCTTCTGCTATCGAATCACGCTCTGGTAATGGTCGTCGTATGGTACTCAAGCTTCTCGCAAGATGAGACGAGATTCTGCGTATAAAATTGGCCATGGTAGAGATTCAGCACTCGAATCTCTTTGTAGTCCCCACCCTCTCTCAGATTCACGCCCGAAATGATTTGTGGTCTATCTCATCATCGAGAATTGTGATTACATCGCTAGTGAATCGGAATCCCGAACAGTGGGATATTGCTCGATCCCTCGGTCAATAAAGACTATTGGCGCATGCTTGTGGTATGGTTTTTGATGCCATCATTCGGCCTACAACTCCTGATCAAATTATATCTCCGGAAATAATCATTATCAGGAAACTATATCGGAAACACCATCACAGCCACCCACCCAATACGGTTCTGAGGCTGGGTAATGTGAGATCTGTGCCCAGTGACTTCGAAATATCAAAGACCTTCCCCGACTTTTACAATTCGATCTACTTCAACATGCGTCCTTGCTCTTGCAGACACCCATTCAACACGATTCGGGAGCTGTGTGATCTAAAATTTGTGCTCAGCGATACCAAACACTCAAAAAACAACCCTGCTTAACTCGCGAGGTGCGCTCTCGATCAATCCGCGCTCCTGTCCCGCAACACGATTTGGAGACTGGTCGATCTCAAATTCGTGCTCAGCGATTCTAAAGTATCCCAAAAACACCCATACTCAACTCTCGAACTCCAACCTCGGTCAATTTGTGCCTTCACCCCGCAACCGGCCACGCAACACGAAACACGATTTCGAAGCTGGGCGATTTCAAATTCGTACTAAGCGACTCCAGAATACCCCAAAAACACCCGTACTTAACTCTCAAATTTCAATCTCGATCGCTTCGAGCGTTCAACCCCGCAGCTGCCCACGCAACACGATGAGGAGGCAGGGTGATGTTATTTTCGAGTTCGGTGACCTTAAAATACCTCAAAAAACACCCTCTACTCGACTTTTTCAGCTCAATCTTGATAGTCACTTGCTCTCGACCCCGCAGCCTCCTACGCGACATTATCTTGAGATACGGCAATTCGATCTCCACATCCTCGAAATATTTGTCAGACACCAGTATCACGCAATTCAAGATTGATTCTGATTAATTTTGTATAACTCGATCGCAGCCATGCATTATCGGGCTATTTCTATAAACTATCCAAGCGCGAGACTCGCGTGATGCGATTATGCTGGTCAAAAAGCCGCTCCCGCACCATATCTGTACTCTCAAGATCATGTATTCGTTGCATCGAGTCAGCACAGCCTCATAGCCCAGCTCCAGCGTTAGCTGCTACACTGATTGATATGAAAAGTAATCCTCAAGAATATGAGCCGTTATGATTTTTCTGACAATCGCGTATTATCACTTCTTTCGCATGCGTTCATTTGCTTCTTTCATCGAAGGTTTGAGATAAAATGTTTCTATCACAAAAAAAGACTCTTGAGCTAAATCAAATCGAAATTGTACATCTCCAATTATGCAAATTTGAACTCCGCAGACAAGCTTTTGTTGTTGTTCTAGATAACCTCATAACCTCCCATTTATCGGTATTTATTCCATTAATCCTGAAAAAACTAGCCATTTTCCGTCTTCGAGCCCATTGAACAATTTGTTCAGAATTTTTCGCTCTACAACATATTTTTCCCCCGACAAAATTCACCTAAACTCAAAATCCTATATCTCGGGGCGGGGTCCTTTGCATAAATCACTTCCCCTTCGAGTTAAACGCGTAATACTGCATGTTTTCCTCATTTTCGCGCTATTCAGTCCGCCACGAGCGTATGGGTCCAGGAGGCTCCTCGCGGGAAAAGGATTCGGATTCTACTATGAAGAAGTTACAGTTTTCTCCCTTGCAACTTTCCGATATCACTCGTTTCCAGCGTAAGATTGATTTTGGGCCTCAAGGTATTTTGTAAGCCTGTGTGCGTCGTCGAGTCTCGTTGTTCCTTCATCAAACTCGTTCTGATGAACTTACTCCTTGCTGAGTCGTCTTGCCCGGTTCCTCAAACTTCAGCTAACTCCAGTAACTCACAGCGACTGCACAGCGGCTCAGCAAACTCACAATTTTATAGTGCTGGAGCCCACGAGAAGTTGTTCTCTGCACCTTCAAACAAGCTTGGCACGATGCTTGGGCGACGATCAGCAACAACTTGCTCATGTAGCAAACTTTCAAGCTCTTTGCCGGAACAGCAGCGTGGCGCCCGCAACCAGGCAACCACGCCAGGCAACCACACCAAGAAGCAGCAGCACCAAAGAATAGTCTGTGCTCTGCTTTTCATACTTTTCTTCTTCACTCACTTTTTGATTCACAACGGCTAAACTATTTGCCCGGTGGCAAGTGCTGGGCCCATAACCTGTTGGGATTTAATATATATAACACGAGCGAATAACTAGAGAAACTCCTTCAATCGTCCTTCTCGTAACACAGCTCGTTTCGGATTGTAGCTTATCAAAACATGCGTCGCCAAGACTCATTTGAAATATCAGAAACATACGGTTGCTATGCAACTCAATATATGTATATAGATATATGCGTATATTCTGACAAAATATCCACTACGGTCTCCTGACAGCTTCCATCCTCAAATTACGGAACACTGAAGATTACTATACTATTTTCGCCTCTTGACACGCTCACTGTATCTGGCATGGAATTCCTCTAGGTTCATAGCTACGCCCAATGCACCGAGATTCGACTGCTAGTCATTTGTCGACAGGAAAATGGTCGATATGTCTCGTGATGATTCTCGATGCAGAGTAGCTCACGAACGTGTTCGGATGATGATCGAATCGCGTATGGCAAGATGAAATCAAAAACGCTGTCATAAGAGTCGTCAAATATTGAATTAAAAAAAGAGACTCTATCGCTCTTAGGTCCAAATAGTTAACCCACTCCTTGTCCGCCTTTTCAGTATGAGGTCGTCAAAAGTAACAAGGAAACTTTTTTGAATTCATTTGAATCACGGGTCGATAGAAGCAATGCTTTTGAATTTTGTCAAATATCGGATCCCAAGCATGATGGTGTTGATCGTCCATGATCGTGGTCTCGTAGACGATTACGGCGATCAGCTTATTGACCACCATCATTTGCACATCCATGAAAAGTATCCGAGCAATAATTTCTGGTGGTAATCAGTTCTATCACCATTCTGGCAACAATTGCTATTGCCGTAATCGCGATTCTCGCAAATGGACTGAAGAGATGGTGGACAAAGGTAGTGATGCATTCCCACGGATGGATCAATGGAGATTCCTGAACGTAAATCTGTAGATATCATTCAAATCCTGCCCACCCCTTCTCCATTGTATGACTATACTACTTCACAACTTTGGACTAAATTTTTCATGGTCTAAGAGATACATCAAACACTTTTGGCCCAGATCACGTGATCCAACATTTCTTCGTCCCGTAGACTAATGGAGTTTTTTGGTTAAAATGTGAGAGGGATGGGATTACTTCGCCGTTTCCAGTCCGTGAATCATCAGTGATGTCAGGACTAAGCAGCTTAATCAGAGAGTGAGCGATTGCATAAGTTTGCAGTGTGGCAAACGAAGAGGAAATGGATAGGGGGCAAGTCTCACTGGTCTGACGCATCGCGGTTGGGAGGAGATTAGATGGGACACTCACTCCAAGGCGATACCTTACTCTATTTTGTCTTTAATCGTCATACTCTGTCAACAAAAAATGTTCTGCGTTCCTTCCAGATTCTTCTCATCTCGTATTCAGGATGGGGAATGTGCAGCATCCAGAAAACTCACAAGGAATATGGGATCTTTTTCCTGGAGATGGGAGGAAATTGACAAGTCCTCCATCACTCATGAGTTCAGGTATGGATCAGAGATGCAGGAAGGATGACGACGAAGACCATGGTCAACAGAGGTATGATAAAGAACTTGGTGTCCAAGTCTATTCCAAAAAATGAATGATGATCCTATCATTCATCTTACTGACCTGTCATCTAGAGAAATGTTTCTTTTGACATCCTCGATCAAGAGATCAGACAATTTCACTCCGTAAACGCGAATGGAAGAATGGGTTTTCTCCGATCTCACCGGGATATTATGCAAAGAATAAATAGCGCGAATAAATACGGTGGGCTTCTGCGCACCGTAACATCACCTGAGTTTGCTACTGAGGTTTCCATGTTGTTATTGCAAATCAACTGAGGGTCATCTCCAATGTATATTTTCTCATCCTTTCGATAGTGAACTCTGTTTTCCAAATCTTGGTCAACATAACCTCAATAACTGGCTTACAAAGTTCGGAAGTACTATAACTCAAATTTTCACATCTCAATATTTCTTTGGTAATTACAGTCCGGAGATCAGACGATTTTCCTTCAGAAAACCAAGTGAAAGGTGGGTTTTCTCACATATTCTCGGGAAACCGGGGAACAAAGTGGTCGATTCCACCATCTCGGGCAAATTTCATGTCACCCTAGGTTGACTAGGTTTGAGGATTTTTTCGGCACTTCGAGTTTTTCCTGCCTTAGAATAGCTAGATCTCTGGTTCAATTGCATCAAAAAGACTTTGTCAAGGGGTCATGTTGCAGGAAATTGCAAGAGCTATCAATTCGGAATACTCCCGGAGCAGTACAGATGTGCGCATGCGCAGGAAGAGAGCGGCAACCGCTTCAAAAATTACACAAAAATCCGGAAAAATGAGGGTGTTTGTAAAATTCATAGGTCCAATGGAAGGCCGGAACACAGCGCGGAATCTTTCCCACATGTTCGGGACACTTGAAAGAACATCTGTGTCGAGTTTCAAGTCGATTGGTGGAGGGCGATAAATTTGGTGAGCTCGACAAATTGGTCATTTTTCGATGGCTCCCTATCTTTTAATGGACATAACTCGGGCCAAAATTATCCGATTTACACGTGTAAAAACGCTAATTCTAGGGTTTTTCAACACAAAAGGAACTAGTGAAATCAGATGAAAAAAAATCCAGATGCGTCGGAAAAGCATCCATTTGGAAATGGGATAAAAATCGAAAAAAGTAACTTCATATATTGTGTAGACTGAACGCATTCGGTTTTGAGAGTCCTGCATATTTCTTCTAGAAGTTGACGTCAAAACGAAGAAAATGCGACCTCGCACGCCTCGCTACGATGTTTCTGGTCAAAATAACGATTTTTTCAGAAAACGCTGGAAAAAGCCTTTTTTCAAACTTCAGAAAATTCTAGCGGGCGTAGAAAAATCCTTCAGGGGGCTGAAACTCTGGAGAAGTACTATTTCTGGTACCTACTTTCATGTAAAAAATTAGCGAAAAGATCCGCGAGGGTCGTGCGCACGGATTCGCCGAAATATACTGATCTTACCCACATATATATATATATACATATATATGTGGGAATGGGCGTGTGAGCGCATCATTGATGTGTGTAAGCGTGTGTGTAAGCGGGTCATGGCGCAGAGCTTCCCGCACCATGCATAGACATAGGAGTATAGACTGCCGGTCCCGTATCTTGGCCGTTGACGTCGAGGCCCCCAATGAGAGTGAGAGAGACGCAACATAGAAATCGCGTGTTTGAAGCGTGCGCCTTGGAGCATGCCATCTCTTTCACTCTCACGTAAAGGTCTATGTCTCGATGACAACGGCGAGTATACGGGACCAGCAGTCTATACTTCTATGTCTATGGCACCATGTCAAAGCACCAAGCTCAGCGAGCTTGGGTCCCCGCTGCCGAATTACGCGGTAAGCGTCAGTCTCAGGGGGGACCGACTCAATGCTAGAATGGTGGCGTGCCAGCTCTGTGCCAGCTCGAGTATTCGTGCATGGCGGGTAAGCGGCTTGCAGGGGCATCGCTGGCAGATGCTGGCGGCTGCGCCAGCACAGCCTGGCCTGGCTATATACTCTGCTACTGAAGTTGTCGAGTCGAGCGCAAGGCGTGATTTTGCACATGCGAGGAAGTTTTTCAGTTTTCAACTACTATAAAACTCAAAGCGAGAAAGTTGTTCGGAATTGTCTAAGTTATGTTAACTTCAAAGATTCAGATCGATTGATGCAACAGGAAAAAATTTGGAGCACTTTTTGTCTGACGGATACAATTCTGAGTTGACAACCCGCGGCGCGTCTCCGAACAATATTTTCAATGAAACGCTTAGAACTTCTTTGCGATTGCATCAATCGATCTGAATCTTTAAAATTAACATAACTTAGACAATTCCGAACAACTTTCTCGCTTCGAGTTTTATTGTAGTTGAAAACTGAAAAACTTCCTCGCATGTGGAAAATCACGCCTCGCGCTCGACTCGCGGAAAAAAACCATGGAAATATCGAAAAATGGTATGACTTTTCACCGCCCCTTGTGTCGTGCCGATATCCTATGCTATAGCGTGCGCAACTACCCATTGTTGACGTTGAATAAACAAAGGGTTATAGCTGATGAGATGATTTTTCTAAATTTCCACTGTATGAGAGCACTGTTATTTGAGAATGAAGAGAGCACTGTTATTTTAGAATCACCATTATTTGTTCCGGCACCGCGCTGCCTTAAGAATTTACAACATAATCTATGCCGCTACAAAGATTAGGCAAATCAATTTCCACCGGGTGCGTTGTTAACGATTTGCTATGTTTTCTTCTGCTATGTTTTTGTCTCATGTTACGTTTCGCCGTTTCTCACTCGCACTCATAACATAACCTTAGAGTGCGAGTGAGATGGACGTATCCTAACTGGTATGAGTTCGCAACCCTATAACTCGTTTTTTTGAACACAACTTGTGACTCGGTTTGAAATTGAAATAAAATTCCAATAAATGGCATCACGGAAGTGTGTCGTATCCGGATGCAAATCGGGCGCTGGTATTTCAAAATCCAAATTTCCAGCTGATGAAAGCGTCGGCAAAAAATGGAAAGAATTAGTGAAAAATGATGAAGAATTGGGTCAACTTACTCATGATCAAATTCGCTTGGCACGTTATGTAGTCTGCATCGATCACTTAAATGCCGATGATTTTTACGAGAAAAGAGACGGATCCCGGCATGTATATAAACATGCCTTACCAAGCAAGAATTTCCCAGGTAAGATAAATTTTGATTCAAAGAATATATATGAGTCATTCTGGAGCAAGCTGGACAAAACCGTCACCAGGGGGGTCCAGGAAAATTCCGCAAAAATTTTTTTCCATTAGTACTATGTTGGAATAGTACGAAAAAATTTTTTTCAGATTTTTTTCGGCCCCCCCTGTGGGCCCCAGTGCCCATGAAGGGGCCATTTTAGGCCCTTTTTTAGCCTATCCTAGGAAAATCATAGTTCCAACGCAATTCAATATTTTCCAACGTACTTGGGCGCATTTTTCTCGTCAAGACTAGTACTTTTGAAAAAAAAAAATTGTTCAAGGCCACTTAGTGAGCTCGACGACTTCTGCAAGCTATTTATTGAGAGCAAATTTTAGCGATTTCTGGGCCTGCTTCAAAGCGACCTAGCTCCTACTAGACATGGGATAATCGACTTCTGCGGGTGGTCATTTTAAAGGTCTTGAAAAAAACTACAATTTGACTACCTGCAGAAGTCGATTATCGTACTTTTTATAGGAGCTATAGCCGATACAAGTTGAGCTATTTACGAAAAAGTTGAAAATTCAGGACTCGATTCCAAAAATATATCTTAATTTTTTCTCACGAAACTTGTGCGAAAATGTTCTTTCAGACATCTACTTTCAGTAAAAAAAATTTGGCGGAGGTTATTTTTTTTAATTTTTTTTGCCGAGCGTTACAAAATGCCGCATTTCGTGGTTTTAGCAAAATGGCATCATCGACCACGGTCACATATGCTCCCATCTGGACTGATGTGCACCAATCTGTGTAAAAGTACTCCCCAAAGTACCCCCAAGTACGTGTAAGAAGTTGCGGGGACGAGCCTTCAGCCAGAACCGAGCTGTAGGTTCTATTTACCGTGTCAAAAATAGGCATTATTTTGGCTATTCGAGCGTAAGCGACCGAGAGCATGATTTTACTTGTTCTGACTTACAAATGAGATTATGGGCTAGAATGAGGATCCAAACATCCTTTTCCGACTCAAAATGACCATCTCAACACAATTCCGAGGTCAGTTTTGCTCTAAATAGTCGTCCCTCTGCCCCTCAAGAACTTAGATTCTGTCGACGGGTTCTGACACCGTTGAGAGCACTCTTCAAGAGTTTTTGAAAGAGATCAACATGGAGACCGTAGTGCACGAATCATTGAGATCTCATATGATAGAACTCATTAAATACCTGCCTGACATTGAAAGATATGTCGTTCTAATCTGGGACGAAATGAAGATAATGTCGCATCTCGATTATGATCCAGTAAAAGATAGAGTATTCGGTTTCGAGCTGTGGGGAGATGATATGACCAACAAGATAGCCACTCATGTGATCGTTTTTATGATTCGAGGTGCAAATTCAGGGTACGAAATGCAGCTAGCTTTCGGCTTCTGCAAACATGCTACGAGTTGGCCTCAGTTGATGAAGATTGTGAAAGAACTCACTTTGTTTCTGAAAAATATTGGTCTCATTGTGGCTGCGAGTGTATGTGACCAAGGGAACCCAAATGTGTCTGCAATATCCAAGCTTATCGAGGACACTGAAAAATTGCGAGCACCCCTCAAATTAGAAAAATGTGAGTGTATAGTCGAGTGTAGTGTTTGAAGCTCATTATCTGAAATTTTCCCAGTTATTGAATGATCTATATTACTCCGATAGACAATACTTATTACATTCATGGCTTGGAGATCATCCACATCTGGGACATTCCGCACGTGTTTAAAGGGATGAGGAATTTGACAATGAAGAAGTGGCTTGAGTTGGATGTCAAAATCTCGAAAAAGGAGTCTGAGAAAGTGTTTTTGAGGTGGGACGTGATTCAAATCCCTTTCGAGATCGACGCTTACCGACGTAATATTCAACGGCTAATGCCTCACCTTACCCGTGAAGATGTTTATGAGAAAGAAATGAGTAAGATGAGGGTGAAGAGTATGGCGCATATTTGGAGTGAGAGGACGGCTAAAGGGATCTTAAAATTAGCCGAAGATGAAGGTACATATACCCTGGTTTTGCTAGGAGCTCTAACTTCTCAAACAATATTCAGTCATCTAATCTTCTTGCAGGGAAAGTATACGATACTGACCTCGGAAAGAGACAAATGCCAAAGGATTCAGTCGAAGGAGCTTATGCGATATTGTTTTTTTGACGAACTTCTAGACCTTCTGAACGGTTCCGCTGTTTCTGATAGAGATAAACCAAATCGGCGACCTATCACGGAAGGAAGTAACCAGATTGAGAAAATCACCAAAGCCAAAGAAACTCTACACAGAATGCGATTCTGCACGTTGGATAAGAAAAGTGGTTTACCCAAACCAGTTCCGAAGTCAGAAGCTCCGAGCCTTTATAATTTAATATTTGATTTGGATAGTTTCCTTTTGCTCAGGAAGAAATTGACTACTCTGAAGATTGTATATTTATATCAGCGATTTTATGATCAAGCGACGAGAACTTATTTGGACAACTTCGACAAATTTTGGCTAATCCTACTTCATACCAGTTCGGCCCAATGTTCAGGGGGCTTATGATACGAAATCTCACGTCTCAGAGCTCAACTCGGGGAAGTAATTGCATGCTTGATGAGGGCGAGTTTTTAGTGGCAATGGGAAAGCATCACCTTATGCAGAAAACCGTACCATTACATCGAGCTATTGATTTCGGAATTCCGTCCGAGTTGACTGGCTGCATGTCCTTCAGCAAAAAACACGTATGCTTCCCTGAGTTGAGCTCTCTTATTCATGAAATAGGCACTAAGCTTAAAAAGTGTAATACCTGCCTTGAGTCGTTAGCCAAAGAAGACTGTATCTTGAAATCTGTTTCGGTCTATAAGGAGGCTCAAAATCTAGTAACTGATCTACTCCCTCGAGTTTTCGGACCAAAAGAAAATATAACGACTCGAATTCATTACAATATCTTAAAAGATCTTTTTGGCCAAGAAAAACCAGTGCAATGTGACGTAGGTAACCACGACAGTATTATAGACCTCTATGTAAAAATTTTAGTCAGAGGATACCTCTTACAAGCACTCAATTTCATAAACCGGATAATAAGCGGCAAAATTGTCCTATTTGATGTGGAAAGGCATAATTCTTCCGTAAAAGAAGCACACGACATTCGTCAAAAAATGTTACCAAAGAAAAACCGCCAAGGAGG
This sequence comes from Eretmocerus hayati, assembly GCA_029851415.1. NCBI lineage: Eukaryota > Metazoa > Arthropoda > Insecta > Hymenoptera > Aphelinidae > Eretmocerus > Eretmocerus hayati. The sequence goes on from CM056744.1 coordinate 51,963,372, forward strand.
CAATATTGCTACTTCTCACTGAGGTTATTTGGAGATAATAAAAAATTATTCTGAAATAGAATTGATCTGATAGATTATTTTCATAATCCATTTTAACATTTGAAAGTCGTCACTTTTTCAAACTCACATAACCCCCGTTTCAACTTTTCACACCGTTTTTTCTCGACAGACTAGTGAACATTTTTATAGACTCTGAGAACCAGCAATGCCGTCGAAAAAGTTGCCCGTTGAGGAGAAGCAAGTCACCGTGGCGTGGGAGGAGATGAAAATCAGCTCTTGCGTAGATTGGAACTCACCAGAAAGATCAAGAGAAATAATTTTACTTATGAAAGATTTCGGCCTGGGACCAACCGCTATAGTTTGCGACGACGGGAAATCGCAGAAACCAATTGATTTATCTGGATCTAATGAATGATGACTGACGCAAAAACTCATTCTTCAGGCAATAAATTGAAAGTATTTTACATATCATCTTGTGAGTGTTTTGCCTTGTTATTATCATTACTATCAATATTTTTATGATCATTGTGTTCATCAACTCTGGTAGAATTTATAGAGTAATGGTATCTGTGATGAATATTACTGTGCGTGCGCGAATCCGCCCCAGCCTTGGTGCGCGGGAGCAAGTCCGTGCGGTATACATACGTTCATGGAGTTTATAAACTAGCTTTTAAATGCTATCCAGCGCCCATTATTGTAATTTATGAACAAGAATTCACCCAACAAACAAACTTGTTCATGATAACAATAACAGGCGCTGAATAACACTTAGAAGCTAGTTTATAAACTCCATGTACAAGCGTTTACTGCACGGACTTGCTCCCATGCGCCAGGGCTGGGGCTCAATTTTTGCTCTCTTTCGCTGTGAAATCGGAAAATTTCCAAACTTATCTCAATCCTATAGATATCAGCATAGAGTGGACTTCATCCTCTTTTTAACGCATTTAGTTACTCTTCAATAAAATCACCAGATCCAAATCTACATCCGATCTAAGAGTCGAAGCGAGCATACGTGGGCGCCCGGACTAACAGTAGTGCAGAGTAGCACTGTGCTGCCCCTGTGCCCCTACCGAACGCTTACCCGCCTGACACGCAGCCCTCCACTTTCTCCGCCACGCTGCCTATGCTAGTCGGTCCCCCCTGGTCAGTCTTTGTCTATCCCTCAATTGAGTGAGACGTGTGTCGTGCGCTGCGCTATTTTGATTGCATCATGACTGCGTCAGATCTCTTCACGAGCCTTTTCATAAGTATAATTGAAGTGTGCACCAATAAATCGCATCATATTCGATTGCCACTAATTATTGACTCGATATCCTTATTCCCGGACTTCCAAATTCTACAATTTGGGGGCTCGTCCGGGATGAGGATGAGTCAAGCAGCGCGCGCGCGACACGCGCAACAAGTGATAGTTTGCTGCAGTGAAAAGTTTTCTAAAGTGGTGTTGGCGGGTTTGGTGCTAAGTGCACCCTACACGACTGGACGTTGTGGGGAGTGCACCTGGAGAGGTGCGGCGCTCAGGCTCGGCCAGCCAAGGAGCGTGGAGCCGGCGAGTTTCTGGAAAGAAGCACGCTGTGAGCCGCCTGCACAGAGCGTCCGGAAGGATCCTGTGCAGGAAAAACGCATCCAAGCATCCAGCGACCGGAGTTTGCGGCCCGTAAAAGTGCATCAGGGTGGAATCCCGGTGCGGGACCCACAGTGGACAAATTACTGCAAGCGATGAGAAGATCACATCCAGCGTGAGTTACATCTTTGCTCGAACGATTGCGTCAGTCGCGGGCTTTGCCCAGTGCGTGGAGACGTGTGAGGGTCAAAAGGTGAGTACACGCTATAGTATACTATAGTACACGAGAGAGAGAGAGAGAGAGCCAAGACCGAGGAATCGGTGAAGAGGGGGCAACGAGTCTCTCTCTGCTGAGAGAGCAAGTCGCGATCGCTATAGCAGCGACCGGCAGCAGAATATCGTGCGTATAACCAGAGTATATCTCTCCCCATGCCTTTTTGGCAGCTCAGTCGTTCTCCCATCAGATTTCCCTACTTGTAGAGAAACTCTGTAGCCGAGTTATATCTATAGATACTCTTAATATAGCGGAAGCTAAGGCAACACTCTGTAGCCGAGGTATATCCACAGATACTCTCAATATAGCGCAAGTTAAGGCTACATCACAGAGCTTACGTATCTGTGTGTTGGTGACAAGCTGCGCCAAGATGAACACGCGCTCTGGCCGTGGCGGTAGCACTCGTGCCATGCAAGATTCGGCCGGCACTACACCCGCACCGCGCTCTCACGCACGTGGGCAGATGCGTTCATCGCGTGGTGCTTTGCCGATAGATGCGGCTACTGGGCCCATCGCGGCTGCATCTCAGCCAGCGGACCTCTCGCAAGAGGAAAGCATGCGGCGCTTGCGGGAGGATGAAGAGGCCCATGAGCAGCATTTGCGACCCCTGCAAATGCAAGTCGAGGTAACACAAAATCACAAGATGCGATCCCCATGACCGCTATGCAGTAGAAAAGATCGGTCAAAATGAAGGTCCGTATCGCACCACGTCATCAGCCGATTCCATGAAGCCATCGAGAGGCTTCCGAGATGATCTCGAGGAGGACCTCGAGCACCGATGCTGATGCCGATGCAGACGTTGATGCTGTTGATGCTGAAGGAGAGCCAGAGCTCGAGGAAGGGAGCTAGGGCCGAAAGTCTCAGTGAGTGTTTCAGGAATGTGAAAAGTGCAGTGGTATGCTGTATGGTGTGAGCAGTGAAACCTTGTAAGCTCATCTGAGTGGGTTACGAATGCGCGCAACGGTTATGCGTGTGAGATGGATGTTTTTGATGTTGAGAATGCTGGATGCGGAAGCGTCTAAATATGTAAAAAATATTTTGCGAGGAAATACCATGATTGCGAGGTGTGTCTGAATGGGTCAACCGGGTCGTTTGACCGTCAGGACGGCCGAATGTGGGAATGGGAGTGTGAGCGCATCATGGATGTATGTGTGTGTGTAAGCGTGTGTGTAAGTGGGTCGCGGAGCTTCCCGCACCATGTCGAAGCACCAAGCTCAGCGAGCTTGGGTCCCCGCTGCCGAATTACGCGGTAAGCGTCAGTCTTTGTCTGTCCCTTAATTGAGTGAGACGTGTGTCATGCGCTGCGCTTTTCTGATTGCATCATTATTGCGTCAGATCTTGTCACGAGCCTTTTCATAAGTATAATTGAAGTGTGCACCAATGAATCGCATTATATTTGATTGCCATTAATCATTGACTCGATATCCTTATTCCCAGACTTCCAAATTCTACATATATATATATGACGATAAACGAGAAAGCAAAACACGAAACATCTAATAACACCGAAGAACTATCGCACAAACTCATCAGGATCCTCAAACACATACACCCAAAATCGCAGCAATTATATTCATCGACACAAAATCATGAAACCGTCATTCGATGATACAAATGAACACATACTCACCATCACAGTACATGTATATACTTACGCAATTCACAAATCACCTATGACGTTTTCATTAAGAGCCGGTGACTGCACGTAGTTAGATCGCAATGACAATGTCATTCGAGCGCTGTGGAAGTGTCCTGGGCTGCCTCTTATAATGATAATCGAGGTGAAAAACACACGCACTCACACACACGCGCACGACGCTCTCACAGATTATCGGAAGGTATAGTGGTGGGAGAAAATCTAGTGACTCCGGACGTTTCCTCGAGTTCCTAATATATAAAATAACTTTATATCGTTATCAATTTCATTCATTCATTAATTTGTTTCATATTTGTGCCTGTTTTATGCCTGAAGCGCACAAAAATAGCGCACAGAAAAGCATGACAGATCTTGTCCAATATAAAATCATTACAAATATAAATAATACTACATTCAAATTCGAATGATCTGAGGAAAATATTCCAAATCATTGATAATTAAGATAACCAATAGCAGAAAATTGAGACATGACATACGAACTAAGACAACAATACAGAATATCCAACTATTATATCCATATATTTCCCCAATATTCGTTTGAAAAATCATAGAATCAATCATCAATTAACATTTAGAAAAACATATAATATTACTATCCCTATATGTATACACACACATATACCCACATACACACACACACATATATATTTAAATATATGTATGTCATCATAATTATATATATATATATATATATATATATTCAAAACATCAAGAATAACCACTCACAAACGCAATCGTAAGAACATTTCATTTTACTCATCAAATCTTGACCTGAATGAGTCGGATGTGTCCTCATCCTCAACTGCAATATCACCTGATTCACTCTTATCCTCATCTGACTCATTCGTATCCTTGTCGGAAGGACCATCACTATTGCCCAACAGAACTGATAGAGATTTTATTACAGTTTCCACGTTTGAGAGGCTCGTTTCTTCATTGACAGTGAAGCCGAAAAATGCTTTCTGCAGAATTAACCATAGATGCTCAGAAGCTGGTAGATAGTCTACACAAAACACATGATATGCTTGGAAACATGTTTTTAACGCATTGAAAAACGTATCCATCTCGTACAATGCTTTGTCAGTGCAGACTTAGAAATGCTCTGATTCTTCAGCATCCACGCCGGTCGTAATGATGTGAGGTCTGCCTGCTATCATGATGTCTGATTTGCGGTCAGCTCTGAGATCTTCAATTCCAGACCCAGTTTCAATCGTGTAGCGTAAAAAATTGAGAAAAATGTGTTTTTTCTGCAAATTGGGGTAACTTTGAAACACTTGTACATGTGCTCTCAATTATTATTTTCCAACAGTTACTCCATCATCAGCGACTATTTTTCCAATAGCCGTTCATAAGAGCTTCAAAGTCCAAAGATCGTCTCATTCCGACCCACGGGAGCCGAGAAATGGCAATTATATCCAGAAACTGACTTTGGAAGTGTTTTTCTCTTAGAGAGGTAGTCCTGGCGAGGACAGTGCGGTATGCTGAAGGTGGTCTTACTCTATTACATAAGTCAGATCCAATCAAATGAACTTTTTACGAGAGGTCAATAGAAAGTTGAGACACTCAGATTTCGATTGATGATCCCAAGCTTGGAATTATCCATCATCAATTAATGAGTATATAATAGCCCCCTCGAATATCTTGCTTTCGAAGCACAGATGCTTTCGAGCCCACCTATGCGCCGATATTTTGAGAACCAAAAAGGACGAGGACTCTTACCGGTGGTCAGATTCTTGACGAGTGAAAATTTCCTATATTCCCTTCAGAATCTCCCTTGTGATGTTCCAATCCAGCTTGATCCAAAATTGCTCAACTGTATATAGGGTGAGCATTGCAAGGATGCAAAATTCCTTGCTTTCTTTTATTCTTCTAAAACTGTTGTACTTTATCCAAAATTCAACTGTACGTCAACTTGACATGAGTTACCTTGCCATGATGTCAGAATTCCTCCGAATTCTCTGAATTTGTACCAAGAATTTCATATTCATTTCAAACAGTCAAAAGATTTTTATTTGATTCATTAATTTATTACAAATTTGATTGTAAGAAATTTCCACGGTGAATAGACGTTAACAGCAAATTTGCGAGAGAGAAAATTGTGAACTGAAAATATCAAGTGAATTCAAAAATAAAGTCAGCAAAGGACTCTCACTTTTTAAGAAGAAATTAATTATCATGTAATGATATTATATTATGTGTGGTTTTTTGACTCTCATTGGGGATAGGCATTTGGGTGGGTCAAGAAATAATCACAAGCATAAATGCGAATTACATTCAATCACTGTTTATTTAGGAATTCATCACTCAAATGAGCGTATTTTTAGACATGTAGGCGGGCATTTATTTTGACCGTAGATCAATTCACTTGATAATATATGAAAAGAGGAACACTTATTTCACAATACTCAAATCATTATATTACGAAAAATCACTACTAGAATTTTTACTGATACATCGACACTTGTAACCGAACGGAGAATAATAACGACCATTAACTTAAAGAAATTAACTCTTATCTGAAAAACGAATGTCACGTCAAAAGAATATAAGACGCACGAAATTTTCAAATAATTATTAGCGATCACCGCTTCAAAATAGCGAGAAAAAGTCGCACGGTCGACCTTCAAACCGAAAGGGTTGACGCGACGCGGGAGAGAATTCATCCGCCTGCAAGAAAATTGTATATCATATATATCACAAAACTCCCCCCCTGGCGCAGCGATTCCGATTCCACGAGAACTACTCACGGGGCATGTATTGGAGAGAGATAGGCCCGGGCGCCGCGCACAGAGAATTTGCTCGCGCGCGCGGGGGTGCATTTGCACTTGATCTACTGAGAAAATAAAACTTGGGATAATCCTCAAGTGATGCGGCAGCAAGGCTCTACGTACGTGATATTACGATCAGATCGCCATCAGCACACGAGTCAAGCGTCTCCTCCGAAAATCTAGTCGGGGATATTTTCACCGCTAACACAAGAGGATGGGGAGACCAATCACAGGCATTTCTCCTCACATTACCGCAAGGGCCATGACTCGCAACCAATTGCCTTTCTCGTCGATCAAAGATCTCGGAGAAACGTGATAATTTGATCAAATAGAAAAAAAAAGGATGAGGTATTGGGCACCCGAATGCTACGATTTACCGGCACGCCTAGCTCCAGGCATCAGCGTGTTTTTTTTCGTTGCGGCCTCCTCTGATCACTAAAAGTGACAGGGATAGGGTAACCCAGGAAAGGAAATGCATTTTATCATATAGCACTAGACAAGTTGGCACTCTACTCACGTCGACTTCTTGACGATGCTCTTGCTACGTAGGGCACCATCAGGGCTGCAGCTCAGAAACGTCGGTTGCGAAGAGCATGATTAGTCGAGCCATCAAACTTCAAAAATGGATGAGTCCATTTTCTTCGACTTGAGAATCGGACCCTGGAGAGCTTCCAGGTGTTGATCCTTGGATGAAATCGACAAGAATGCCGCTCCGCTGCAGCTTCCCCAAGCACATAAGCTCGGTTCCCGCGAATTGAGCTCCTCTCCCCCCACTCCTGGTAAGCTCGACCAATCAGCGTCGAGGTCAAAGAAAAGCTTCGAATTTTCAAATTTCCAAGTGTCGAGTGGTGGGGTAAAATTACCAAAAATAGTGATTCCCCCTCATTTCGTAGTTGGAATACGGGATAAAAAAAGTACATATTTACAAGTTATTATAATAAATTACACTAATTATTGAAATAAAATATGATACCAGTACTGTAGCATGCAATTTCCATAGCGGCGCGCATCTGCGCACGCTGATATAGCAGCCAAGCATGCTCTACCGGCACTCAAAATGGCCGCCACCAGCCCCTTGCAAAAGGTTGTTTGCACGGCTTCCTGGTGCTCGCGCTACGTCGTGGAGTGGTGTTCGAGTGTTCCGGGTGTGTAATTGTGTGCTGTGGACCATTAGAAACCTGCAGCATCGTCGCCGAGGCGTGACACGGAACGGGGCGTGAGGTATCAGCAAGACAGCCAGCGTCTGCTCGAGCCAGCAGAACCGAGGTGTTTACTTCGTGAGTAATTTTTTAATTGATAATTTTAATCATCAATTGGTCGTAGCACCTGCGCTAGGCCTTCTTCTTCAATATAAGTACCCTGGGAAAACTGGGAAAGTCATACTCACGATGTATTCTGTGTTCCAACAGGGCACTGTTTTACCATGTATTAGCATGGGCTGCATGTAAACAAAGATTAATTTTTTTATCAGTCCCATTAATTTGGGACTGGGTGTGTATTTTCTTGTACTTAAATGACTATAAGAAATTCAATCTTTTTAATGAACTAACCCACATGTAGCTAGCTCAATTATATCTATTAATTCCCTTGTTGCAGGTACTGCGGAAACTAAGAAACGGGGGCTGGGCTATACCACGAACTTAGTCTGGTGGTGTTCAGATGTGGGGTAATGAACTCCACTATTTTTACCTGTCTCCAGCAATGATGTAAGGCCTCTTTTATACCTATTTAGTGATATTTTATTTTGAATTACCCATATTCACTATGGGGAACCTCTACTTGGAGTGGTCTGGGTTTCGAATTTATAAGAAAGTCTCTTTTGGATTTGATCAACATGAATGAAATGATATACCAGAATGATCCTAATCAACCTTGTGTTCTCTCTAGGTCTACCTGGATACTCAAGGAACACCAGTGGGGCAAGTCCAGATGTGGAAACTACCTCCAGGGGTGTACCAAGAGAATCCGTCGTGGGGCAACCAACTTCAGAATTCAAGGTAAGACTTTCAATTGAACTAATATTACTTGAACTCAAAGGTTGATTATAATAATGAGAATGATTTTCTTTTTTAGGAAAATATAACCTAATTCACCCTTTTTTACAGATTATGGTCTTTGCCAATTTTGTGGCAAAGACTGAAATGAAAATAAGAGTCCTAATTCTTTTGATTTTCACAGGACTTGAAAAAAAAAATAGGAAATGTTGGCCAATGGACCTGTTGATCGACCAATAAAGAATCGACTGGCCTTCGTCGAGGGATCAAATCAATCCAAAATCTGTGTGAGTTTATTATATCTCGCACAACCAAGGTATTTTGCCAATTAAATATTCTCAATTAATTTCCATGATTGAACTCAACTATTTTTTATTTTTTCTCGGACTAAGAGATTCCTTTTCCTTTTTTCAGGACTTTGAACCTCATGGCTCAATTTGAGGAATTGATTGTTCAATTTTATAAAAAAAAATCAATAGAAGCCAATCAAACAGATCAACTGATTATTGTTTGTTATCTCATAATAACTTAACGTTTAACAAAAGAAGACTTCATCCAGGTAGAAACATAATTGAATCTAACAAATTAGACTTCAGAAGAATAATCTGAATTTTTGAAATTTTCTGAAGATTCGGAACCGTTGCAGCATATCAAGCAAATCGAATAAGTATATTTATACCTATTCGATATACTGAGAGGAATTTGGTGATCAAATGTATATGAGTTTGACAATAATTCTTGTTGATCCCCTCAATTGTCGTATAGAACATTGTGAGAATCAATACTCTTTATGGAATTCGAAACAAAATTTGTTGCGGAATCGATGGAGTTCAATAATCCCGTTATAAAAGTTGCTGACGTATATGAAATAGCCTTCATCGAGGGATTTGTCTCGGTTCTTTTGAAAAAAGTTCCATTGAGATTGGTGCAAAATTGAGTGAGCTTTTTTGCGGGAATAATTTTGAGTATTGCTCAAGTTTTTCCTGCAAAAAGCCACTCAATTCTGCATCCAACCTCGATGAAACGTTTAGAAAGTTTGCAGAAAAATAATACGTCCGTGGGTATTCATCTTCCTTCGTTCTTCGTTGTTTGTTGGATTTTACATCCACCGTGAACCAATTTGACCGCAAAATGGCGCCACGATCTTCAGAAAAGCTATTGACGGGCCGTCTTGCGGTAAGTGAAATCAATCAGACGAAATCAGATGATGTGCTACATAGACACGTGCGAGAAATTTTCCTACATAGTCTAAGAATGGATTCATGGAGATCGAAGCTGAATTGAATGAGCCATTTTGCGAGGAGAATTTACAACCATTTGAAAAATACAAAAAACCATTCACGCAAAATATCTCACCCAATTCCGCACCGATCTCGGTGAAACTTCGTGATTGAACATTTTGTTTTTGTTGGACTAAGCAGACGGATGAACGCTGTTCCCAGACAGATCGTCTCAATTTGCATGAATTAATCGTAAGGGAAGATACGGGAGAAACATCAATATTGAAAAAATTTTTTCGCAACTGTGTGCGCGAAGTTGTAAAAAAATGAGACTTCTCTTCATTATTTACAGTGCGAGAAGTAGTGCGTGAATGACTTCTCGCACAGTTTCACATTTACGCACTGGTGAAGTGTGCGAAAATGTAACTTCTCGCTCTAATGCATTTTCATTCACGCACAGTTCCAAAATATGATGTCACGTCATCCCTCTGAATTTAGCCTTTCTTGAAAACTTCGTTTCCGAGATAATCTTGCTCGGACAGTGGTGTATTTAATTACAACTTCGCGCACAGTTGCAAAAAATAGTATACGCAACACGTGCGAGAAGTTTCCGCACACGTTGCCAACTCGCGCGAGAAGTAACATTCACGCACGCTTCGCGAGCGTGCGTAAATGTGTTCTTCTGGCTGTGCGAGAAGTTCCAAAGTGTGCGTGAATATTAACTTCTCGCACTCGTTTTGGCAACTTGTGCGGAAATTGACCTATTCGCACTTGTTACGTAATATACTATTTTCGTATATTTTGAGTTTTTTTCCGGAGCTCATTAGTGGAACTTGGAAAACCTAAACTGACGTTTTTTATACTATTTTATTCTACTCCAATGAGCACTTTTTCTCGCCCCTGGAAGATCCCCAACTGGTCGAAATTATTCCACCCTGTGGTTTACTCACTCGCATGCGCGAACTCATCAAGTCGCGTCACTCATCAGTCTTTTCGGGTATCAAATGGGACGTTGTGGGTACTGTTGAGGATGAGCTATATTTGCATCATACTCAACCTGTGTATTGAGCAACTTTTTCAGGTATTTTTCCCAGTACAATATCCAGTTTACTAGAAACCATATCAAATATTACACAACGTTCTTTGGTGCAGTTCATGAAAGCGTATTCAGAGATTTCATTGACTATTCCTTATTTAGCAATATCTGAATCGTTCGGTTGGAACGAAAATCCACAGAATTCTTCCCAGGATAGTTAAAATAGAATTCTTGAAATGAACGTTCATTCTTCTGGGGAATTGAGGTCCCGATAGAGTCAATGAAATTTCTGTGCCTACCAATCGATCGAATACGCTGAAAAACCCATAATTGAGCTCACTCTTTTTCCAAATCCACGAAAACGCGGATGATAGGGAGGAAATCAAAAATAATTGTTTCATGTATTTATGGCGCTTTGGAAATTCTACAAAAAACTCACTTACGGAAATAACGAGGAATTACATGATACCATTGGAATACTTAATCAGAAATTATTCACGATTCTATTATGGTTTAAAACATCAAAATTTGCGAATGAATATGAATAAGCTTTCTTATGAATGAATATGACAAGGCCCTTGTTGCATCTACAATTCAGTCGATAACCCTCAAACAACCTCAATAAGTCGCTCTATGAATTGAGATTCTTGCGTCGATTTGAATTTTCGAGGAGGTGGCCAATATTTGATCACGAAGGGGTCGTAGATTTTCGTCAGTACGACATTTTCTCTCATCTTATTATCCATTAGCCAAGCTGTGAATTTTCGAATTGAGGAAAGGTTTGAAATTTCTCGAATACACGAGATTTATGAGTTAGCTCAGAAAATTAAGATAGCAAATTATCTTTTGTAGATTTGCAGATAATCGATGAACAAGTTCAATATACCATGTCCAAGATATTGTCCGTGTGACAAGCAAGATGTGTTGTTTCCCGGTGTCGAGATCAAAGAGGGCCTAGAAAAGTGATCTGGCAATGAGTGATTATCTTTGAGAATAATTTTATTTATTTGTGCACCACAATCCGACCGATGTCAGAAAGAACAAGAGGATGGCTTGGGTTGTTTGTTGACACCATATTTCGAACAATGTATAAATATTATTTATTGAATTATCACAATTTGTATGAACTACGGCGATATAACGTACGACTCAATCATGTCAAGCAAGTTTTCACATAACCAGGTCAATCAGCATACAATAAATTATGTACATATCTACAATTGTCATCCCTTGCCGGCATTACGTCGTTATTCAAGCCTGATAAGTCCATCAGGTTTGAAACTTATATTTGGTCAATTTGCTCTCTCATATGCGACCGTCGTCTGCACCTGCAACTAAAAATAGGAAAAAGGTGGTAGACATGGAATTTCAGTCATTTCATATTTGAACTCAAGATAGGTCATTCTATCTACGACACGTATGGTATCATAACAAGGAGTATGAAATTCCATATCCACGCGGAATTACTTTACAAACTGTTATCCATCAATCTCTCAACAGACGTAGAACGTGACAGTTACACACCGATCAGAAAAACCCGAAATTTTTTGCGATAGAATATGAACGTTCCACAATGCTATTCCCGCGCCACCACTTTGCGATACCATATCCCCCCCCCTCCCCTTAATCACTAAATTTACTTTCAGTAGATCGCTCCTCATCAGGATCTTTGGTGCACCTGTGAATTGAGTATATCAGAATGATTTACCGAAACATCGCTAACCGCCTCATATTTTTAACGTTCTATGCAAACTCGAACAGGGTCTTCACAAAATTTCACGACCATTTTCAAAGAGATTATGCCCTCTCAGCTTTTTTCCGGAGCTCATTAGTGGAACTTGGAAAACCTAAACTGACGTTTTTTATACTATTTTATTCTACTCCAATGAGCACTTTTTCTCGCCCCTGGAAGATCCCCAACTGGTCGAAATTATTCCACCCTGTGGTTTACTCACTCGCATGCGCGAACTCATCAAGTCGCGTCACTCATCAGTCTTTTCGGGTATCAAATGGGACGTTGTGGGTACTGTTGAGGATGAGCTATATTTGCATCATACTCAACCTGTGTATTGAGCAACTTTTTCAGGTATTTTTCCCAGTACAATATCCAGTTTACTAGAAACCATATCAAATATTACACAACGTTCTTTGGTGCAGTTCATGAAAGCGTATTCAGAGATTTCATTGACTATTCCTTATTTAGCAATATCTGAATCGTTCGGTTGGAACGAAAATCCACAGAATTCTTCCCAGGATAGTTAAAATAGAATTCTTGAAATGAACGTTCATTCTTCTGGGGAATTGAGGTCCCGATAGAGTCAATGAAATTTCTGTGCCTACCAATCGATCGAATACGCTGAAAAACCCATAATTGAGCTCACTCTTTTTCCAAATCCACGAAAACGCGGATGATAGGGAGGAAATCAAAAATAATTGTTTCATGTATTCATGGCGCTTTGGAAATTCTACAAAAAACTCACTTACGGAAATAACGAGGAATTACATGATACCATTGGAATACTTAATCAGAAATTATTCACGATTCTATTATGGTTTAAAACATCAAAATTTGCGAATGAATATGAATAAGCTTTCTTATGAATGAATATGACAAGGCCCTTGTTGCATCTACAATTCAGTCGATAACCCTCAAACAACCTCAATAAGTCGCTCTATGAATTGAGATTCTTGCGTCGATTTGAATTTTCGAGGAGGTGGCCAATATTTGATCACGAAGGGGTCGTAGATTTTCGTCAGTACGACATTTTCTCTCATCTTATTATCCATTAGCCAAGCTGTGAATTTTCGAATTGAGGAAAGGTTTGAAATTTCTCGAATACACGAGATTTATGAGTTAGCTCAGAAAATTAAGATAGCAAATTATCTTTTGTAGATTTGCAGATAATCGATGAACAAGTTCAATATACCATGTCCAAGATATTGTCCGTGTGACAAGCAAGATGTGTTGTTTCCCGGTGTCGAGATCAAAGAGGGCCTAGAAAAGTGATCTGGCAATGAGTGATTATCTTTGAGAATAATTTTATTTATTTGTGCACCACAATCCGACCGATGTCAGAAAGAACAAGAGGATGGCTTGGGTTGTTTGTTGACACCATATTTCGAACAATGTATAAATATTATTTATTGAATTATCACAATTTGTATGAACTACGGCGATATAACGTACGACTCAATCATGTCAAGCAAGTTTTCACATAACCAGGTCAATCAGCATACAATAAATTATGTACATATCTACAATTGTCATCCCTTGCCGGCATTACGTCGTTATTCAAGCCTGATAAGTCCATCAGGTTTGAAACTTATATTTGGTCAATTTGCTCTCTCATATGCGACCGTCGTCTGCACCTGCAACTAAAAATAGGAAAAAGGTGGTAGACATGGAATTTCAGTCATTTCATATTTGAACTCAAGATAGGTCATTCTATCTACGACACGTATGGTATCATAACAAGGAGTATGAAATTCCATATCCACGCGGAATTACTTTACAAACTGTTATCCATCAATCTCTCAACAGACGTAGAACGTGACAGTTACACACCGATCAGAAAAACCCGAAATTTTTTGCGATAGAATATGAACGTTCCACAATGCTATTCCCGCGCCACCACTTTGCGATACCATATCCCCCCCCCCCTCCCCTTAATCACTAAATTTACTTTCAGTAGATCGCTCCTCATCAGGATCTTTGGTGCACCTGTGAATTGAGTATATCAGAATGATTTACCGAAACATCGCTAACCGCCTCATATTTTTAACGTTCTATGCAAACTCGAACAGGGTCTTCACAAAATCTCACGACCATTTTCAAAGAGATTATGCCCTCTCCGCGCGTGATACGACCTAAACTCGGGTATCTGGGACATCACATTTCAGAATAACTACAATCTTTTAATTGCAATTTTACCATTACCATTCATGATCGCAAATGCTAATCGATCATAATTGAGTGGCATCACCACTCGTTTCCCACTCCCCACTCCCCCGCAAACGAGTCATCTACTCCACATGTAAGCCAATGAAGATGAAATTATATTACACTCTGTGCAAACACAACTATACAACCGCAGTATACACTCCATACAGAAGAAACGGACACAACAATGCACATGGTCTTCAACACCGGTTGATCAAAAACTAACACGCGTAAGTTTCGAGAATTCGACACTACAATAAGTCTTGAAAATATTAGAAAAGAAGTCTCAGCCACTACGCAGCTGCATTAGCACAGCTTATCGATGAACAGTTTTTTAGTCACCCGCGTAGAGCCTAGGACCCATAGAGATCCTATTCTCAACAATCTGGCTCAAATGCATGGAATTGACTTTGGCAGGTAATCATTTTGAAGGCAATTTTCTTGGCTTTCCAATAGAATTGGTTTTAAGAATCTAAATTCCTGCGCATGCGCAGGAAACAGATGATTTCCAGAAGTCTGGAAGATGGATTTGCGATAATTGGCAAAAATAGACGTTAGAACGCACAAAAGGAATTCGAGACTATTTTTTGTGAAAGAACACAAAATTTTACATCAAATATCAAACTTTCAAGATCTTGGAAAAATTCGGTTTACGAGAAATTCAATCTTCTACGTTTTTTCACTCTTTTGCCCGATAAAATTACCCAAGACATCAGAATCATTTCTACAGGGCCGATTTTGATAGGTTTTTGAAGACCTTTTGAATGCCGCAAACCGCTTCTCTGTATCTGTGAACCAATTCGAGAACAATTCATTTTACTGAGAAAAATTTCCTGAATTTTCTGCTGAACATGATTCAGAAGAACAAAGTAATGTACGTTTGAGGTACCTGAATTTTCTTCCCATAGGTCGCGAAAACTTCATATTTTGTACCATACGATCGAATAAAAAAGTCAAGAAAAAAATTTAAGACGTGACCCTTTTTGTAGGTCTGTTTCTCGCGGAACTACTTGGCCAGCACTGAACTTGATGCGGAACGAGGGACAGAACGCTTCACGGGTTACAATACACGGCCGACTCACTTAGTCACTTCCTACGGCTATACATCAACTCATCACCAGATGAGTCGAGACATCTGGTTGTCACGGGTTTCCTGGATACATAATTCAATTGATTCAAGAGAACTCATGACTACCCCGGATGAAGTCAGATTATCCAAATATCAACGTTAGCTTGCAACCAATCTCAACATCTCATTTTCTACTTGGGGAGGTGCGCAGAATGATATGTGAGATATCCACACACCAGTATAAGTAATTCTGCGCGAATGAACATTCGTAATGCGACACTATCTTCTCGGCCCGTACAACGACGCAAACGAAGCTCACAATTCACCTCGGTGATCAAATGACGACACTAAATTTGATAATATGATAACAAAAGGAACCACGACATTGGACGACGAGGAATCCCGGCCAGATTGGTGCAGCAATTCAATTCAGGCACCGTACTCGGTTATGTAGTGTGAGGGCAGTAATCGCCCTGTTTTCAAAGTGTTATGACCCGAGCGGAGGGCTCGGGGTAACAAATAAATTATTTGAGTTCGTGTGAACAGCTTAAGGGCGGACTGCCCAGTTGCACCTACCTATTCTCTGTTATTGCGTTGAGGCTTCCGACTGGATGTATATATATATATATGTATATATATATATATATATATATATATATATATATATATATTTATTGCTGGTCTCTGGTTGCGTATATATATATATATGAATATTTCAGATTGAGAGGTATTGGTTCATCAAAGTTGGATCAGATGAATTGTAGTTCTAAAGTAATGATTGAAGTGATTTTAGGAATTTGGAATGTAGATTTCAGGAGTAATAATTGATTGGATTTGGATTTTTAGAAATGATCAATTTAACTTTAATAGTTTCAGTATGAATGAAATATTCGATTTTAAAATCTTCAGAAAATAATAGCGTATAATTAGAAAATGAGTTTTGGATTCATTTAAACCAAATTTGGAACCTTAATATCTAAATACAATTTGCGTGACTTGAAATTAGACGAACTCACAGAACTACTCGAGAGATGATATGCTTCGAGGCAGGAACGTATAAGTAGGTGAGAGCAAATTCGGAGCTGGCCCTTAATCAGCTGAGGCGGATAACGTCGGCCTACTTTTCGACGGGATCAGATCAAGCTTACGTGTCCGTACTTTTGACTTGACTCTTTCGTGCGTTCTCTACGCGCACTTAGGTGAATGTTTTAAGTGAATTTTGAGACGTACGTAGCCCACTACCGGGCAGAGCTTTGTCACAGACTTAATCGAAGAATGAATGTTGTTGCTCCAATTTATACGTGCGGACACAAGTTAATTTTGATGATTCGACTGAAAAAATGATCCTGAAAGTGTTCTACTCAAGACTGTAACACATGTGTTACAATGCTGGCAGAGCTCTTTGTTGAGTTCCTCATGGTCTGTTACACATGTTACATGTAACATGTGGAACATCCAGTTACTGGCTAATGCTTTGATTCTGCTGATTTACTGACCTGTTTATTCTCTCCTGCTGATCAAGTTAGAATAATATTTCTCCATGTTGAGAAATATTATTTTAACTGTTGCGTCGTCTGGGACGCCACAAAGGTAACCCATGACAACCCATGCCAGTTCACGAACGGCTACATAAATTTATGATCTAAGGATATCAAAGATCGAAATTCCTACTCCGCAGACGAATTATATCAAGTCCATTGCAAATATTCTGGGGTGATAACAATCATCGGTGAGATAACTCCCCGTGATATTCATTTTGAACTGCGATGACGTGCTTTTCTTCACGATTTTCACTACGATAAATTAATATTCAGAGAATCGAGGTATTTGATATAATTATCGACGATAGTCTGTGGCACTCCTCACATAGCTCTAGAAATCTATGGACTCGGAACATGGAACAGAGGAACCTCTCTCCAGCAGACGAATCATATTGAGCCAATTCCAAATATCCTCGTATGAATACAATCATCGATTATAGCAAGTCAGCGCGATGACAAGCGATGCCGTCGCCATCCGCGAGACGCATGGGCAGGTGAGACACCTCCTCGTGATATTCATTTTGGACGGCGACGGCGTGCTTCTCTTCACGATGTTTACTACAATAAATAAATATTTAGAGAATCGAACCATTCGATGAAATCATCACTGATTTTTCGTGTCAAATCTCTCACAAATTCAGTCATCTATGATGGGTTCCACGCGAAAGCGACCCACGGAGAGGGGTCATCTCTCAGATTTTATCCCGACCTTTTTTATTCTATTCTATGGCCCAAAAAAGGAACTCTCGACCATCCATGGGGTCCAGAAGAAATTTCATCCCTTCGGTGCACGCATATCCGTGAAAATAGCCGAAATTCATCGTGTCAAAAATGGTGTTTTTTCATTCAGTGGAATGCAAGAATCTCGAGATCTTCAATAGCTATCGACTTGCGAATTGCGGCATCTGAAAGGTCATCAAAAAACCTATCTGAAATGCTATCGAAAAAATATTTTTGGCGAGTAATGGGCCTCCCAGAGCTAAAAGGGTGTTTTTCACTAAAACGTTAATTTCTCAAAAAGCCATTTTCCTCTAAAAATGACATCATCGAAGTAAAATTTTGCGTTCTTCCAGAAAAAATCGGATTCACAGTGTACCTACGCGATCCCATCAACTTATAAGCCATTGTTTGAAATACATTTCTTTTCGGTATTAGAGTGTCATTTTCTGCGCATGCGCACAAATTTTGACTCCCAAGACTATTTTCAATGGAAAGCTGACGTAATTTACTTTAAAATGACCTCTTGCAAAAGTCAATTCGATGCATTGGAACTCGAGATCTAGCTGGTCTAAAGAATGAAAATATCCAAGGTACCAAATCCGCGAACCCGGGGCCTCTTCAATGGCCCTGAAAAACTCGGATTTTGAGTCGGAGTGTTCCAAAGTTGTAAACACGTCTTTTTCATGTATCTTTTGACGTATAAACCGAATATGTGGTCCCACAACCTTGAAGATTTTTCAGTAAACTCAAACAAGTGGACCGAAAGTAATGAGTCGTTTTCAGGCTTTTAACATACATCTGATATGCATGTGAGATCATCGGTCGATTTGAGTCAGGTTTTCAGTGAACTGGACCATGTTCCCAGTTAGTCAAAAAACGTGGGAGAACATAGTTCAGCTCACTGAAAACCTGACTCAAATCGACCGATGATCTCACATGCATATCAGATGTATGTTAAAAGCCTAAAAACGACTCATTACTTTCGGTTCAGTTTTTCGAGTCTACTGAAAAATCTTCGAGATTGGGGACGAAACTTACCACATATCCGGTGTCTACGTCAAAAAAATACACGAAAAACACATGTTCACATCTCTGGAACACTCCGACTCAAAATCCGCGTTTTTCAGGGCCATTGAAGAGGCCCCGGGTTTGCGGATTTGGTACCTTGGATATTTTCATTCTTCAGACCAGCTAGATCTCTAGTTCCAATGCATCAAATTGACTCTCGCAAGAGGTCATTTCAAAGGAAATCACGTCAGCTTTCCAATAAAAATAGTCCTGAGAGTCAAAATTTGTCCGCATGCGGAGAAAACGCCACTTTTCCAATACCGAAAAGAATTGAAATTTAAACAATGGCTTATAAGTTGATAGGATCGCGTAGATACACTCTGAAACCGATTTCTCCTGGAAGAACGCAAAATTTTACATTGATTGTGTGATTTTCAAAGGAAACGGCTTTTTGAGAAATTAACGTTTTAGTGGAAAATATTTTTTCGATAACGTTCCGGATAGGTTTTTTGATGACCTTTCAGATGCCGCAACCCGCGAGTCGATAGCTATCGGAGAACTCGAGATTTCTGCATTCTACTGAATGAAAGAGCACCATTCTTGACACGATGAATTTCGGCTTTGTTCACGGATATGTGTGCACCAGGGGGATGAAATTTGTTTTGGACCCCATAGGTGGTCAAAAGTTCCTATTTTGGGCCATAGAATCGAATGAAAAAAGTCAGAAAAAAATCTGAGAGATGACCCTTTTCCGTACGGTGGAACTCCTCCCCCGCAGGTCCGTCACATGGCCTACATCCAACACGAATGTTCCCGAGGAGATACATTCATCGATCGTGGAAACTTGGCGTGATGAGTAGCAGTGACATGAAAATCGGGAAATCTCACGGGCTGGTGAGACGCCTGTCCTTTGATGTTCGTTTCAGACTGCGACGACGTGACACCAGACGATGTTCATTACGATGAATCGATATCTAGAGAATCGAATTTTCTGATGAGATGACACTCGTGTGTTAATAAACAGTCGCAGAAATCCGCGGAATAGCACATCGCATCACTTATGTCCTTTTCCAGGCCGCAGGTCAAAAATTTCGAAGAAATTGGGAATGATATCGAATGAATACAGTATTCAGGGACATCTCATCGGACAGTCGAGTTCGTACAGGAATTCACTGAGCAAC
Source organism: Eretmocerus hayati (assembly GCA_029851415.1). NCBI lineage: Eukaryota > Metazoa > Arthropoda > Insecta > Hymenoptera > Aphelinidae > Eretmocerus > Eretmocerus hayati. The sequence goes on from CM056744.1 coordinate 51,983,341, forward strand.
AAAATTTTGAGTCTGAAATACTGCATGGACCGGACAATAATCCTTTTGTGTATTTTTCGATGCTGAAACCGTATCTCAGCTCAGATTTGCGCCTACACGTCAGTATTTTTTTTTAAATCCAATTAAACTGATTCTCTAAAAAACAACGTTATTCACGTTTTTCGCTAATTTTGTAAACTGAAGGTCTCTTGGCCAGGGAATACAGATGGGTCAAAATGCATATCAGAATGTATCCTTCTACGTATTTTGACTCGCTGAGCACAATCCTGGTCTTTTTAGAGCACTATATTGCGACCTCGAAGCCATATGAGCTTATGAGTCCACCTGGTATTTGGAAGAAAAATCTATTTTTGCAATAAATTTTCGAGAAATCATAAAATAGTCTAGAGTGGACCAGATTAGACGTTCAACCTCGCATTTTCTTTGTTTTGTAATATACTTTGAGGGAAAAATTCCTCCAATAGTCGTGGAGGCACTGGTTTGACGCCAGGAATTTTTCTTTTAAACACCTATTTTTGTCATAACTTTTGCTGTGCTGAAATCACGAGGGGAAGACTTTCTTCTTGTACGAGGTACTCATACATGGTTTCTCGACGCAAAATGATCGTCTCAATACAATCTCGTGGTTCATTCATAGCTAACGAGTCAAAAATTTCTTCTAGCCGCAAGAAACCTGTTTTTCGAGGAGTTTTCTTGACCTAGACCAAATTCTTGACATGGTATCCCGAAACGAACTACGAGATCGTGTTTAGACGGTCATTTTGCGTCGGAAAACCATGTTTGGGTACCCCGTATAAGAGGAAACTCTTCTCCTCGTGATTTCAGCACAGCAAAAGTTATGACAAAAATAGGTGTTTGAAAGAAAAATTCCTGGCGTCGAACCAGTGTCTCCACGACTGTTGGAGAAATCTTTTCCCCAAAGTATATTACAAAACCAAGAAAATGCGCGGTTGAACGTTTAATTCGGTCCACTCTAGACTGTTTCATGATTTCTCGAAGATTTATTACAAAAATAGATCTTTTTTACAAATACCAGGTGGACTCATAAGCTCGTACGGCTTCGAGGTTGCAATATAGTGCTCTAAAACGACCAGGATTGTGCTCAGCGAGTCAAAATACGTAGAAGAACACAGAACACATTCTGATATGCATTTTGACCCATCTGTACTCCCTGGCAAAGAGACCTTCAGTTTACAAAATTAGCGAAAAACGTGGAGAACGCTGTTTTTCAGAGGAACAGTTTAATTCAATATAAAAATCCTATGTGAAGGCTCAAATCTGAGCTCGGATTCGGTTTCAGCATCGCAATATACGCAAGAAAATCATTGTCCGTCCATGCATTATTTCAGACTCAAAAGATCCCCGCACAAAATCCATTGCTTGTGGTTCCGGGTGAATATTGACGAAACTTGGGGAGATGATAGATTGAAATGTGCTGATCAACGTTCAAATGGGACGCTAAGAGAAATAATTGACCGGTTTTGAGATATTTCGCGAAGAAAACAGTTAGCTTCTGAGGTTACGGGTGCTTGTTTTGGATCGATATTCGAATACTGTGTTTGCCGTGCCAGGATTATTTTTCAAGAGCTTTTTCTATCTCATAGCTCAGATCAAGCGTGCATGTGTGTGAGCGATCTTGTATCTGTACTTATTGAGATCCTGGTCGAACAATCGGACACTTTTGCTGTATCGATGTTTTACATAGAGCTAAAATCACATAACACTGATAAAAAATCGGCGATAATGATGGGCAAGATCTAGACAATCCAGACGTCTTCTCAGGAATCATTGCAGAGCAGCGCGTGAGTTACTGGTAAAGTATGAACATCGCACATCGTTTGTTCATCGGCATAACACAGACATAAATCTATTCTTTCATCGAACACATTAGAGAGATATTTAAGATATTTACGGTGCGCAGACCTGTACTTTGTACTCGTTCCTTGATTTACATGAAATCATTCATTCGTTGTACCTATTTGAGAGCTGTAGAACGTCAGATTTTTGATGAAACAAAATGATTTCATGTAAATCGAGGAATGAGTACAGAGTACAGGTCTGCGCGCCGTAAATATCTCTCTAATGTGTTCGATGAAAGAATAGATTTATGTCTGTGTTATGGCGATGAACAAACGATGTGGGATGTTCATACTTTACCAGTAATCAACGCGCTGCTCTGCAATGATTCCTGAAAAGACGTCTGGATTGTCTAGATCTTGCCCATCATTATCGCCGATTTTTCATCAGTGTTATGTGATTTTAGCTCTATGTAAGACATCGATACAGCAATATTGTCCAGTTGTTCGAGCAGGATCTCAATAAGTACAGATACAAGATCGCTCAGACACATGCACGCTCGATCTGAGCTATGAGATAGAAAAAGCACTTGAAAAATAATCCTGGCACGGCAAACACAGTATTCGAATATCGATCCAAAACAAGCACCCGTAACCTCACTTCGCGAAATATCTCGAAATCGGTCCATTAAATTCTCTTAGCGTCCCATTTGAACGTTGATCAGCACATCTCAATCTATCATCTCCCCAAGTTTCGTCAACATCCAGCAGGGTCCCACAAGCAATAAAATTTGTGCGGGGTTCCTTCGCTGGGCAGTGTTACCCGTGATATGGAATCGAAAGAAAGCAAGAGTTATCATCAAACACCCCTGGGACGTGGTGAGTTTGAGAGGTCATCGACTATCCCAAACTATATGGTTGTAAGGGGCTCCAAGGACTCCTCAAGATTTCTTAGTCACATTTCATCTGCCCGATAGTGGTCGGGAAACTCCGCAAAAGCAGCGAAGTCTATATGGAATAAAGGAAAGACTGCCTTGTTGACCGATCTTCTTCAACCTCTGCATGCTATCTAAAATCCATGACCCCTGTGTGATGTATGATCCTCAGATTAACCCCTCCAATACTGTGGCAATGGTAGATAGTAGGGTGGGCCGAAAAATGGAATTTTTTCTAAATCAAAACGCTTGGGGTCTCAGTTTTTGCCATTTTGCACGTAGATGGAGGAAAATTTTCCCTGCGATTTTCAAAATGAGGTTTTCTGCTGGAGCAAGAGCCCTGAAGATTTTTAAGAGGATTGCGTATACCGGCCGAAATTCGTCTGTTGAATGACCCCAAAACCGTAAAAACCATCTCCCGTCAATAATATCCACTTGATCAACTTCAAATTTCACACAGATATAGGAAAATATCGTAGGAATGGCGAAAAATCAGTGGCTCACTCGACAAAGACTTGTGAGATTCAAGAATTGTCTAAAAATTGGAAAGGCTTTGAGGTTAGGCTATGATTATACTCACAATACGAGGATTGTGGATGCTGAATCGCTTCGAGAGGGACTTTCCGCCAATCCTAAGGCTGTACTCTATTTCTGGTCAGGATTTTGGATTGATCCAAGCTGTTTTGGTGGCGTGAGATGGTTTTTTCGACTTTGGCGGAGCGCAAGTCAGAATTTCGTATCGCAAAGTCGAAAGGTGCATTCGTCAAGTTGGCAGCATTGCCGTGATCTCTGTTTGGCTGATGTCGGCTGCTAACATCGCGAGCGCGTTTTAGCGTCACACGCTGCTTGTCGGCATTGGTCGGCATGCCACACACAAATCCTTGCAACCGGCGTTTTGCGAGGAAATCGTGGCTCCCTGGTGGTGATTAGAATGTCCGGGTCATGTGGTGATGTGCGAGTTACGTGTGGTTCGTGCTGTGCTGAGTGTATGATGGTGACGATGGTGTACAATAGCGAGCATTGCGAATACTCGCATGCCAGCATTGAGCCGTGGCCATCTCCTATGACACGACTTTGCTATTCTTCGGAATAACAAAAATATGGCTCAGGCCCATAGAAAATGTCGTGTCAGAGCAACTCAAAGCCTTCTGGAATCAAGCGAGACCAAGAAAAAACCTGCATGTGGTGAATTCGCAGCGTGAGTGATGGTATATGGCAGCATGTTTTTCCTATCTAATTGCATGTAGTTGCTTTTGCCAGTTCTTAGATTTTCCCTTAAATATTCATTTGAGGACGGTTTGAAGATGTTTTTCCATTCAAAATGACGGGATAAATATAACGCATTGTATGAAAGTGGAATGGAGTAGATTACTTGTCTAGAAAGTATTTTGGTTGAGTTTCTGAATATCGTGGTTCAGGATCCGCAAGTAGCATCAACCTCGAATATTGTCTCTGACCTTGTTATTGATCTCTTGTTACTTGCTGATCACCACTAGCCATCTAGAACTCCTAGAGAACTCCATTTGCCATTCTCGCAGCTCCCCAAATGTAGATGCATCATAATTACTAATGCACTCATGGCGAAGAAAATAAATTTTCAATTGTGAGCAGCAGTTCTTCAGACTTTCAAGAATGAGTTGAATTATCAGTTATAGTGGAATGATATCATGGATAGAAAACTATTTATGGATGCTTTTCTACAATCAGACAATTGCAGCGACATGTTCTCCATTTCTCCAAAAGACCATGGGTCAATCAAATATCTGTCAACTCAATTTTCCACATTTTTGACGACTCATGACTACACTTAGTTTCAATTCCAAGTTCTTGAATCAGGCAAAATAATTGCAGAGAACTAAAAGCACTCTAGAAGCTGTTTTATAGAATAATTGATTTCTTCTCAACAATGGTTGATGTAAGTACTTGGGGTGCGAACTTGGATATATTTTTATGAATGTGAATTTGCATGCTTAGATACGTTATTTCAATGTGTGAATTGAATTTACGCTGATGAATACCAATGAAGATGCCTATCTGTTTTGGAGAATCGACCTGCTCTCCAAGGAAGTTCCAGATCCATTATCGTTTTTGAGCATGAACTTTGGAATTGACGTAAAGTAAACCAAGGAGGATCTGTTTAGGAGAATCAACCTGCTTTCCAAGGGAGCTCTGTATCCATTCTTGTTTCTGAACACAAATTCTGGAATTGACGGATGGTGAATCTCAAAAAGGATCTGTTTGGGAGAATCAACCTGCTTCCTAAGGAAGCTCTGGATACATTCTTGTTTCTGAACATGAATTTTGGAATTGATGGATGGTGAATCTCAAGGAGGATCTGTTTGGTGGAATCAACATGCTTTCCAAGGAGGATCTGGATCCACTCTCGTTCCTGCACATGGATTTGGGAACTCACGGATGGCAAATTTCAAGGAGATGGACCTTCTGCTCTCAATCAGGAATCCTGAATCACAGATTGGAAATCCCATTTTTGTTGAAAAATGAGTATACCCTTCTCGTCAACATAAAATTTTGAAATTATCTCGTTTTAGAGGAAATGCTCTCTTGTTTCCAAACCATTCACGTTTGTGAGCGTGAATATATTGGATGCAAGGATATAAATGGTGGATCCATTGTGATTTGGAAAATCTGAATCTTTTTGAAGAGTATTTTCAGATCATTCATTTTTGTCGAGTTGGGAAGATTGAACGCTGAGATTTGCTCTTTTTGAAGTGTAAGTCAATTTTTTCACTCTTGAGACTAGTTGAGACTGATCTTGTCTGAGCTTCTGAGCGCAGATTCTTACCCGAGCTAGTCCACAAGTTATCCACTCGTGCGCTAACAAGTCAGTGTTGCCAACTACGGAAAATTACATATGAGACGCACATCCCGAGTGTCGCCATCTACACTTAGGATGTGCTACTAGTATGAGCCCGTTTGATAACCCAAGAGAGTACCACATCCTCTTAAAATGGAGGTTTTCTACTCGTTTTTTGAGTTATTTTTCAAACTGATCGAATGAGATGGAGATCGCACCCGGGATGTGAATCATCTTACAAACCATCATTTCTTGTGTATTCTTGCACGTAGAAACCGAATTCGTGGTCCGCTTGAGCCTCAGAAGTGAAGGCTCTCTGTAGAATGCAAGACAGCGATCGTAGCGTAAAAACGGCGATTTTCCGGGAAACAACAAATTACGTTAAAATCGGTATCTGTGAAAGAGCCTTCTATTTCTGGGTCCAGAACAGTACACAAACTACTTTTTCTTACGTATTTCGACCTGCTGAAAACGAGCCCGATGGTTTTAGGGAGCTTAGATACGTAAAATGTAGGTATTGAACAGATGACGACGAGCGATTTTCATCCTATGCTTATACATTGACTGCATATCGTTGCACACGGGCTTTGATACATCGGTCATCGGCTCCTCTTCACTTGAATTGCACGCACCAGAGCTACCTAAAACCACCGGGATCGTTTTCAGCAGGTCAAAATACGTAGGAAAAAGTAGTGTGGTGCTGTTTTGGACCCAGAAATAGGGAGCTCTTTCACACATACCGATTTTAACGTGGTTTGTTGTTTTCCGAAAAAGTGCCGTTTTTACGCTACGATCGTTGTCTTGCATTCTACAGAGAGCCTTCACTTCTGAGGCTCAAGCAGACCATGAATTTGGTTTCTACGTGCAGAAATACATAAGAAATGATGGTTTGTAAGATGATTCACATCCTGGGTGCGATCCCCGCCTCATTCGATCAGTTTGAAACATAGCGCAAAAATGAGTAAAAAACCTTCATTTTCAAAAATCTTCAGGGCTCTTGCTCCAGCAGAAAACCCCATTTTAAAAATCGCAGAAAATTTTTTTCTTCGTCTACGTGCAGAATGGCAAAAACTGGGACCCCAAGCGTTTTGATTTGGAAAAAATTCCATTTTTCGGCCCACCCTAGTAGATAGTTCTAAAAACCCCCATGTTCCAACTACGTTGCTAATTATCTCGGAGTGGGAGTATCTTCGGAATAAGATGCTTATTAGGTTTGCGATCGTTCTCATCGTCTATCATAAGATCTGCCCAGGAATATTATCATCATTGAATGTTTATGACTATACACGAAAATGCCAAAAAGTGCTGAATATTGTAGACAAAGATTTGAAACATAATGCACGTGAAAATATTTCTTCCACCCTATTTTTTAAGGCTCAGTACAACGTCTCATACCACAATTCTAATAATCACACACACACACCCACACACACGCGCGCACACACACACACACACACACATACACACACACACACGAAAGAGCCTCAAAGATGGGTGGCTCATAGTTTTTGAATGGTCATAGGGGCATAATAGTCCGAGGGGTTTTGGAAAAGAGCACATTTGTGGAAGACTATACGCGAGTAAATGAAGAAATTGATCGAAAATTTGCTCCCACGAAAACAACCCTTCCTTTTCAGTGAAAGCAAGATAGAAATACAAGATTTCGTTTTTCAATTTTTACCGCGTATCCGAGTCGAATTGTACGAGGTTATTGATGAGTATTTGGAATCTTTTGAAGTTCCGGAACAAGCTGCGCGCTTATCGCGATCTTTCAAATCTCGAAAAAATTGGCATGGTAGAGAGTGGGACAACTGAGCTCTTGCATATAGTCTACCAATTCTGATGACCTTCCCTCGCTTTCGCAAGTACGCCGAGCACTGGTATGTACTGTGAGGCTATCCATATCCTCATGAGTGATGAGATCAGTCATGAGGCTTTATTGAAAGCTCACACTTTGTTGAATAACTTCGTTGTATTAACACAGATCTTGTATGGGAAAAGAGCTATGACGTTCAATGTTCATCAACTCACCCACCTCACCCAGAGTGTAGCTTATTTTGGGCCTTTAGGGGAACACAATGGCTATCCGTTCGAGTCAGGCAATGGGGAAATTTTGAAAACTGTCCATTCAGGGAAAGGCGTGATAAACCAGATATGCCGCAATGTGAACATGGGCACTTCCCTGCAGACAATAGAAAACGGCATTCAACGTCATGATTTCCCTCCTGTTCAATTTTGTCGCTCTCTAAAGGAGACCGAAACAGTGAAATTGCTTCAGGTGGGTGGATGCCGCTGTTTTGGAGAAGCCTCAGTCACGCCAGACTGGGTGTTGCAAGGAATTGATGTAGCAGACGACCAATGTGGAGTCTATCATCGCATGTGTAAACAGGGATGTTTGTATCGGTCCACGAGAAAAGTTTTGGAGAGCTCCGACAACTCGCATAAACAGCTAAAGGATGGAAGCTTCATAGAGACATCTTTCTTCGTGTCAGATAGATTGAACGATAAACTGTACATCGCAGCGAAGAATATCAATGTCCATAGAATTCATGACTTTACTTTTCTCAACAAGATAACCGATATCAATGGAGATCTCTTGCTGGTTGATTCTGCAGAGATAAAGAAGATATGTTCCTACCCTGGAGCTGAACGACAGTCGATACATCATTCCTGTCCCGACCATGACCACGTATTCATGATCTGTACGCCGACTCGAAATCTTGGTCCAAACTTCTTGTAGAATGTTCCCGTATGCTCGAGCACTTTCGATCCGTGCTTGAACGTAAAAACCAAAGTCCATATGGGGTTTTGGATTTGATATCGTTCTCATTCTGAATTGGTACAGCTACTCGATCAATACTGTGCATCAACTATAATCAACCGACGGAAGTGTATGTAGGAGAATGTACATATGTGTGAGAATAAATCAGACAATGGGAGATATTTTGTGTTCTTCTCCAATCCCACCATGAGGATTCCTTCCATTTGCGTGAAAAAATGTCAAGAACCTCTCATTATGTATGATACATCGTTTCTACGAGTCCTTATCATTACATGGTCCAATATGTACACGCTACCGAAATGGACTAGTTTGAGTGAAGTATGAGCTAATGGAATCTGTCACTCTGAGCGTTGTTCTTCCTTTGATCTTTTGATACGTGACGAGATCGTAGACATCCTTTCCCGGCTAGAGGCACATTTTGAGGGAAGTGAAGGGAGTGATGCTCGGCGCTCACTTTTTTGATACTCTCGGAGTATCCGTGAATTTGAAATATTCATCTTTTCAATTATTCAGGTCGCGAGATCATATTCCACTCAACATCTACTCTCTGTTCCCCATGCGCCACCCACCTTGTGGGCTGGAGGAATAATAGTCGCAATTTGTATGTTGCACATCTGCGGTGCCGAATTCTGCAAAATATGAAGAGTAAAAATTTTCCCAGGGTCAGGTCCCACGAAGTCCCATGGGATTCCATGGGATCCCATGGGATCCCACGGAATTATTTTCAGCAGGGAGTTACCGTGCAGTCAGTCCATATTCTTGAAAATGACAGCTTTCCATACACATTTTCCGAGATCACAAAACCCGCATTGTCAAAGACGGACTCACTCTACTCGAACTCTGATGAACTCATATGTAATACAATTAGTACTCAATCACTTGCGTGACCTCAATGCTTTCACATATTCAAATATCTCAGGTCTCGAATCTGGTTTGTGATCAAAGCTACCTTTGTCGTCGCATGCAGTACAGCAGGAACAGATTCATGATAAGGTAGTGTTGCTTTCTTTGACAGGGCAACTTCAGTGGAAAAGTGCGCATCTCCTCTAAGGACAGGCCAAACACAATCGAGGCTAAAGATCTCATAAATAATACAAACGAACGCCCATACATCGTTGAATTGATGAATAGTAATTTTTTTTTCAGCTGAGAAAATTTCTGGAGACATGAAAAAGTATGTTCCGCGCATTCTATTATCTTTCGGAGACTTCAAATCTTTCTCAATAAATTTTGAGCTGGCGAGCCCGAGGTTGCATATCTTGACGTGCAAACAGGTTTTATTTACAAGTATATTTCCCGGCTTCATATCCCTGTGCAATATGCTCCGAGAATGGATGTATATCAGACCTGTGGCTGCCTGCTCAATAATAAACCACTTCTCTTCATCTGTCAGATTGAACTCTTCTCTTATAGTTGGGACGAAAGTTATATCGTGCAAGGATTTGGAACTGAAATACTCCATCACAATATGCAATTTAGTAGTTGCGATACAAACACCAAAGTAAATTATGATATTAGGGTGCTTGAGATCATTCAGAAATACTAATCCTTCGAGAGCATTTTTGTCATTTGTCCTGGCAATAGATTCCACTGCAACACGATTCCAGATATAAAACTCGATGGAATGTTTATCTCCCCCCCCCCCCACTTCACTTTTTCCAAAAGTATAACTTGGCGAGTATGGCCATCCTTTCCCCCTATCACTTCATCTGGGATCAAAAATTGATTTTCAACTCTTGGGGGTCATGAAATCAGGGGAAACATGTCGAGTAACTATTTAGCAAAATTTAGTCAAATTTGAACATGAAACAAATGGTGAGAGAATGAAAAATATTAATTTCAACTCTTGAGAGCCGTGAGATCAAGAAAATTATGTCAAGTAATTGTTTTGCAAAATCTGAATGTGAAGCGCATGGAAGAAGATTGATTACATCACGATTTGACTTTCTCGGTAATTTTGACTCAACTTGAGTTTCTCGCCATCTCCTTCGTCTATGAAATGTAATGGAAATGATAATTCATTCAGACCATTGAGAAAAAAGGAAACCAGAAAATTCAATCTAGCATTGATCGGTTTAGTTTGAAATTCAGTAGAGATGGTAAGTAACTCAAGTTGAGTCGAAATTACCGAGAAAGTCAAATCGTAATGTAATCAATCCTCTTCCATGCGCTTCACATTCAGATTTTGCAAAACAAGTACTCGACATACTTTTCTTGATCTCACGGCTCTCAAGAGTTGAAATTAATATTTTTCATTCTCTCACCATTTGTTTCATGTTCAAATTTGACTAAATTTTGCTAAATAGTTACTCGACATGTTTCCCCTGATTTCATGATCCTCAAGAGTTGAAAATCAATTTTTGATCCCAGATGAAGTGATAGGGGGAAAGGATGGCCATACTCGCCAAGTGCTACTTCTGGAAAAAGTGAAGTGGGGGAGGGGGAAGGAAATTTCAACACTCGGCTATGGTGATGACTGATTATTCTCAGATTGAAAAACATGCTGTAAATAGTAGCATGTGGGGAAACACAAAAAACTTCTATGTATCTCATCCATAAGAATCATTCTCCTAATTAACACTAGTGTACTTAATTCCAAGATGAGTATTTTTTTATCATGAGCAAAGAGAAATCTGGAGAAGTGAAACTTTGTTTTTATGATAGCAGGACTTGGAATTAGTTCATGAAATTGACTTGGGTTGATGCGAAGACTCCTAATCTACTTGTGATGGTGCTTGCAAGGGAATATTCTGGATCCCAAGAACTTCTAGGTTTTGGAAATACCCCACATGAGTTGGTTTGGCCACTCTTCAGCAAGAGAGGATGCTAACTATCAAAGTAAATAACTAATAACTGATTGATAAATGAAACATAGAATCATGACACTTATACATCTTTTGTCCAACATTTTCCAAGGATCAAAATCTGAAACAAATTCCATGTAGCACATTGGTGATTACACGTAACACATCAAGAACTTGGAGCAATCAGTGCGAACTCATTCTGAGGGAAATGAAGGTTCAATAGCATTATGGTGATATGTGTTTAGATTTCTGATGAAATGATCCTCAAGATACTTCCAGATAGATGTATGGATCCAGTTTGTTTGGTGATTGACTCCTCAACCAATTATTCCTTCAATTTGAACTTACCACTTCCCATCAAGAGCGTAAATGTGCCTTTCTTTCTCCATAATACTCTTGATGAAACAGGTGAACCCTGTACAACTTTCTAATCCTATTCAGAATTTAACGCCAAGAAAGTAAAATCCATGTACCATATGAGTAAGAGTCTAGCTGAGACCTTGGATTAGAGTATTACGCAATAGACATATGATATTCAAAAGTAACCAGAGCAGTACAAAATATCAGTGCTTATATATCACAACAACTGTTCTTCGACAGTCGTCAGTTCACTGACCTGTCTCACAACATCTAGATGTGGGAGACGTACCCTCTTAATGTGTTGGACGTTGACAGGTTCATATTGAGACACGAAAAGCACTTCGAAGGATATTCTATTGGTTGCATTCTTCTTCAACTAGAGTGGTTTATCAACTTTTCTTCGAGATGCACAATTTATAGCTCCAGAGTTGGGTCTGTCTGAAGTATTCTGAAAGTCAATACACTGCTGAAATGTAGATTGATACTGGCACTCATTTTTTCTCACAATCAAATCCAAAGTTCTCCAAATATTTTTGAAGATCAACTCTTGACACTGCACAACAGTGAGAATGACACACATTCTGGCCTCTTATTCCTAATATCACTCCAGACAAGAAAACCCACAACAATAGGTGGCTCTTATTCCTGCAACAATGAGAGCTGATTTCTACAAGCTAGCCGCAGGCGGTGCTACGATTGGCATCAATTGGCATTCAATCTCTGCTGTTATCTTTATATAATATAATCAAAATAGTCATCAAAAACGTTACAACATGTTATACTGCCGGAGCGGAATAACTCCGTCTGCTACACACGCGGCTGCATCAAAACATTACCCGTGTTCTCGCGGTCGATCGTCCCGCGCGGTCGGCCCCAACAATCGATTGTGTTTGAGTTCGAGTGTCTTGACGTGGCTGAAATTTTGACGCGAAAAAATTGGGAAGGGTCGGAATTAGTGAGCAAGATATTTTGGCACTAAACGCTGTCAGCGGCGGAATGACTTGCCAATATCCTTGTTGAGGACCGAAATAATGGGTTCAGAGGGATTTAGACCCTCCTGAACCCAGAAAAGCATGAAATAAGTAAGTTCGAAAAAATGTGTGGGGTTAAAACGGCCCAACTCAGCGTATATAAGGCACGGTGGCCTTGCGCGCGCGCGCGCGTTCTCTCTCTCTCTCTTTCTCACATGTTCTTCTCTTTCATATACTCGCCAGCGAGGCGCTACCGCGCCCTTGGATAACTCTGATGGTGAGATATAAGTGGCGTCCCAATGAAATGAAGGCATAAGATGGGAATATTTAAATAATAAGAAGAAGCGGGATATCGTTCGAGACTTCTATACTTTTTATTTATGATTTTAATTTAGCAAAGATTTCAGGGCTCACTGGAGTAAAATTTGTTAGGCTGAGGGAGTGTGAAATAAACCTTCCCCAATCACTCAATTAATTGAAAAAATCAGACTATGCGTACTTTGGAACAATCCATGAGATCAAAAACAATAGATAAATCAAGTGCTTGAAAAATTTCCAAGACTTGCGAGTTGATTCTTTCTATCAATAGGAAACTTGGAATAAAAATCTTCTCCCTACATCATGGCCTTTCACAGTCTCCTGCTACTCAATTTCTGTTTGATGAGTTAAATTCAGTTCTCATAAATGTGAGAAACGAGGTAGATGTTGTGTATGAATTGGAAGACAGGTGTTGTATTCCATGCAAATCCTTCCGCTCCATTCAGAATGCTTTCAGAGATTTTTGCTCAGTGAGAATGTCATCTAGATCATTGAAATGAAATCCTTTTTCCAAGCTTTCACGAATTGAAAGCCAAACCAGAGAAACGCTAGTAACGAGACTGAAAGATACAATTTCGTTCAGAGTTTGTACACTTGGAGTGTAGTTTTGCATCTCGACGTGCACGACAACTCGTTACTCATCATGCAGATCCATGCAAAACGAGGATATTTGGTATACGGTGAGAGATGTGCAGCAAGCATTAGTTTCAGAATATTAGACTTCTTCATGAAATATGTTCAGTGGAAACTAACAATTAGTGTAACGAATGAAATGAAAGTGAAAAGACATTCTGGGAACCCTTCGATGTGGTCAATACCGAGGATTTAGAATGTATTAGTATTTGATTGATATTTGATCAATATTCGGTCGATATTCAACCGGTTTCATGTATGTTACGCAGAAGGCAATATTTTCTTTGTACTTTTAAGCTCTGAGTGGAGAATGAGTTTTTGTGAAGTTTTGTTGAGAATCTTCCTGGGAAACAACACGTTGATTGAAAATTTTGATACCTCTTCCGAATCAGTCTCTAAATATATGATCTGATATCTTTCCGATTTTGATTGAGATCACAATTTCAAATCTCCTCCAATAACTCACTAGGTTATATTTGGACTATCAACTGATCAGATTCAGCAGAGAAACACACATACCGGTAAGTAATCAAAGTTGCAGTATATCCACCAACAATGACTTTCCTCTGGTAAAATGTGGGCATAAGCTCGTCGGTTTTGCAATTATATTGAAGCACGTTCACGATATCTACATAGAGGGACGCTAGGAACGAAAATTTCAACTGAATTTTCTCGTTATCACATTAGACTCGAAGGATGATTTCGAGCTCATTTACGTTTAATCATCATCATCAAAACCGTTTATCAACATCTCATTCCTAATTTTTTGATTTTCAACGAGGGAATACTTTTTTGAAGGGCGAAATATGAATAATAACTCATTTTGACACCATTATCATTCGTACGCAGCAAATTGGTATAGCAGCTCTTTCTGAGGTCTCTCTTGATCAATTCTGACGTTCGAATGAGAAATATGGATGTAATCACTAAAATGAATTAGGGACTGCGCAAATCATCGTATTCTCGCAATTTTCCGGATCACCAAACCGAAAATATCTCTACAAAATTTGGTAAAAACATGAAACCGTAAATGGTCATAACTCAGTCTCATTTAGACCGATCTTCAATTCTAAAAACGGAATCAGTTCGTTTTCATGAGAAAATGAAGTAGCTATATAGATTCGATTAAAAATTCTTCTAATTCTGGAAGAATGGCAAACCCAAGAGCCACGATGCCGTATGACATTACACCGGTTCCCTGAGAGTTAATCAATTTCTAAGAAGGATAGTAAGGCTCGTTTCCCAGGGAAAATCAATATAGTAAGAACTACAACGCACATTCAATTATGCTACAAGCTTGATCGGAGTAGCTTCCTCCGGTTGCTTCAACTGAAGTTAGATAACTTCTAGGATGTATCAAACGAAAGATTCATTGCTTGGTAAACAAGCTGACTACTTTTGCTGTTATTTTGATTCATATTTGAATTCAAAATCTCGAAAAATATGAGAACGATATCTCCCACTATCAGACAGAGAATTTTCTCGACCCAAACCACACATCTTGTTTGCTTATTTCTTAAATGATGAGTTTTTTTCTTTAGATTTCTTATCCATTGTGAGGTCCCAAAGCCTCAATACAGCTCTAATATTCAAATGAGCGCAAGCCTGCCACAATGGGCTGATGAGCCTGTATTTATACTCGGTGCTCTGGCTGTACAGTATATCTATATTGTACGTTAGATGATGATTGAGATGATAGAATGATGGAAAAACTATGATTCTTCTTGGAAATTCATATTTTCCGATGATATTGGTAGATTCTTCTATTATCCTTGGATTAGTCACATCAAAATATATTACAAATGATAAAAAACTCAAAATTGGCTGCTTCAATTATTTAGTAATAAATGAAAGATAATTTTCTGGAACATTCTAGAAACACGTGGTTTCCTATCTTCTTGTAATTACTCTTTGATCACAATATATACTTCAATTTTTTCTTCATAACCGAGCTTCTAGGCGATTCATTGACCCTTTAAACAACTTAATTACTCGAAAAGTTATTTTACAACTCATTATTTACATATTCACAACGAGACCGAATTCTCGGAAATAAAGTAATTCTATGACAAATAAATGACAGGAAATCCTTCCAAAATTGGTCTCATATTTCCAAAAAACGGAATTCATTTGTATCTGTTAATCTAAAGAATTTGACAAACAAATAAATTTTGCAAGAATTAAATATGATGCCAAAATGGACGTTTTATGAAACAAAAATATATACACTGAAAAGCCCGGAAAATGAGCCTATCAATGAAGAAAAGAAGTTTTAAATTATATCATGATTTATATCGAATATTCCTAATGGAAACCTATGAAATTTTCGGTATTTCCATGTATTAGTATGTATATGTATTGACGTAGGACTGTGTGAGTTTACACCTTGAACAGCCCGCCTCGGCCGGAGATGAGAGAAGTTTCCTGCCGTACCGGCTCGAGAGAGGCGCGACAGTTCAAATGTTTCTTACAGACCACACCAGTATTATATCGGGTATTCTTCAAAATTAAAAATTCAAAATTTTGAGGTTATGGCACTCACACCATCAATATTCTATGTATATGATCCTTCAAACGGGCTATAAACCTACGATTTTTATTCATCAAATATCCATTACTGAACATGCCCAAAACGGGATCAATTTTTTGGATATTTCGCACATGAACAACGAAACAGTATGTGTTTCAACTAACTTATAGACATTCAATGTAAAACGTTCCTAAAAATCTTTAATGAGAATAAAAAATCATAAATGGAACATAACTGTGGAAAAAGTTATACTTGATAAGAAAGTGAATCAAAGTTATAACTTTTTCACATATATATATATGTGAAAAAGTAAATCGCTTGAACAACATGAAAAGATTCAAGTAGTAATCATGAGAATGGTAACGGTCCCAGAATTTTCAACTGATAGCTCCAGGGGAATTTTACTTTCGAGCTCTGACTGAGTTGCTTCAATATTGAGACAGGCTTCTCGTCCCCGACAATTGACAAATTGAGATGATTTTCCTTGATCCTCGAGGACAAATATCTAGAGTAAGAATACTCTTGTATGATGTTGAAAACTATATTTGCGACGTTTCGTCGACTAACAGCCGACCTCGTCAGGCTATACATTCAAAAAACAGATTTTACATCGCACCGAGTATTAGATAAATATCTGATGTGGGATTTTTGACTGTTGACGTTTTATTTCACCACGTTACGGTGAGCGTAAGACATATGCTATTAATTATCACCAGAAGTCAGCTAGAGTCGCGTGGTTCGTAATTCGCAGGAAAGATGGAAAAAAATGGGAAAAATTCTCAAAATTTGAATATCCTGCACGTTGCACCACATTGTGGTGCTAAATGCAGCTGTGCACACAGCTGTGGTGCGTGCTGGCGGAGAGGCGCCACCGTACTTCTGCCTTCACGATTTCGCACTTCGTGCACGGTGCCCAACGTGTAGGGGACCTCACATGTATTTCCCGGCATATGTAGCAGTCATTTGAAGGACGATCCCTTGGTTGTTCGTTTGGTTCCCTCCTCCGGGGATCTGCTTGGCGTGTCCTCTGTTGTAGTCTTCTCTTCTGTTATTACATCTCCTAATCGCTCAAGCATGGTGGAACTTGTTCTTCCGTGTCACTTGTTGATTTCGACTCGCCTTGCCCATCATCTAATGGGTCTACTGGTATCTCTCTCTCAGGAGCCTCCATTTCTTCGTTTCGGTATTCCGTTTGCATTGTTGTGGGTGTAGCAGGATTGGGAATCTCCACATGGATGGGTGAAGGGTGTGCAGCCCCTGAGTGTGGATGGGCGATTTCGCCATGCGGTTAAGGTGCATGATTATCATCTTTGTCGGCGTAGTCAGATGAGTTTTCATCCACTCCAGTACTCGAGATGTTGGGTATTACGAGTTGTTCGGGCCGATTCGTAACAATTTCAGAACCTAATCGATTTTTTAGTTACCGAGAGACCAATCGGTTGTTTTGCTGTTAGATTTTACACGGCCCTCGTTGAGTAAACACCGCTTTTTCGAGTTCTGCTCTATCTTTTCACTAGATTAGGGTTTCAAGTGCACTTTTGAATGAAGTTACAACTCAGTTTCTCACATTCTGGGCTTCTCTTTGTTAGAGGCATTTTGATATGGTCCTTCGAGCCTCAAAAGCTAGCCCTTGAGAGTTTGCGGAAAAAAGTGTACCTCAACCTGCAAATTGAGACTTTATCGCAAGAACTCGTCAGAGAGGGCAACATCAGCAGCGAAAATATCAACGTGCCCATCGACGTTCGACAATCATTGCCTAGGTTCCGTGCATTCGCAGCTCGTTTTCCAGCGCAACAGTGACTTGAGGTTATCAAAACACTCGGACTTCGCGGAGATTTTTCCAGCGCTTCGTCGTAATTCTTCGGCAACGCAGTCATCGGCCACGGTGAGCGAAAGTGTTTACGACAGATTTGAGTATTGTGAGACGTTGCAATCTCAAAACTCGACCTGCCGATCAGCGCGCGCATCAACACAAGGTACCCAGTGCATTCAAATTTATCGTTGACATTTTATACAGGGATCTCCTTGAGATTGTGTTGTCCGCTGTTCACATTGATCCGTTCTCTTATGCAACTTACAAGGGGAGGTCCAACCTTGTGGAACACGGATTCTTATGAAACTCTGGGAATCATCTTGTTGTGGTGCAAAACGGACGTATCTCCATGGGTTTAATCCCATGGGCCTCCTACCCCGAGATACAGCTATGGAGGTTAGCATTGTTACTATATCTATACATACGATTTTTCAACATGGGCCTATTTAAGAAATGCTAATCTCCACAGTTGTATCTCGGAGTAGAAGATCCATGGGATCAAACCCTTGGTGATACCTGCATTTTGCACCAGAACAAGATGATTCCCAGAGTTTCATAAGGATCCGTGTCCCGCAAGATTGGACCTCTCCTTCTTCGTTCATTGCTCATTCATGAGAGTCTGAAATGTCGCTTCCTTTGCGCATTGTTGACATCTGAAACAATCAATATTGCTATCAAAATAGCTATCTTCCTTGGCCATTTGCTGGTTTTGAGGCTGCTTGTGAACAAATTCATTCTGCTCAGTTAGACTTCACCTAACCTCTCCGCACTTGTCCTAAAGTCCGCTTTTAGGTTGGAATGAACTTAGTTTTCTGAATCTGAAGCTAATTACTCGATGTATGTTTTGAATTCTTCCATTAATCATTTTAGATATTCTCTATATCCACGATGGTTATTTACGAAGATTCATTATACAAACAGAAACGTACTTCTGGATTATTAAGTAACATCAAAAGAAATACAATGAAGCAAAAAGCTGAAGCTGCAATGACTTACAATGATTACTTGTGTCTAGACAACTCGCTTGAGCGTTACTGGAACGAGTTCCAAAATCGAGATCTTGAATTGAGTCTGTTCCTGCAAGAGAGCGAGGGATCGTATTCCAACGAAGACTCCTACACGTCAGGGATGTCTGTTTTTCCCCTCACTGCGCCCTGTTGTTTAAGTACAAGAATCCACAGTTACGCCAGGAGCAGCTACCCCTCCGTTCCAGTCTAACCTCAAACGAATCGAACTTCCAAAGTTCTCCGGACAACAACGGGATTGGCGAGGTTCCAAGAGCAAATTCAAGTCTCTTGTTCTGGACGTTGGTTCTTTCGCTTCGGTTACCAAGTTTCAGCATATGGTCAACGCATTGAAAGGCAGAGCAGCAGATGAAGTCAAGGAGTACAATGTCAATGATGACAATTTTCACTTTGCTTGGAGCTCCTCGTGCCAGCGATATGATAACCCCGCTCTTCGAATCTCGACGCACATCAACGCTCTTGTACAGTTACCGTCAGCACAAAAAGGGTCAGGATTTCATCCTTCAAGGTTGCGAAATTCAACAAATGGGATCATCAACACGTTCAAATCACTCCATCTACCAGTGGACCAGTGGGATGTGATCATGATTCACTCTTTCCAATCTAACATTCCAGAAACAACTCGTCTGGATTGGATAAAATCTATCAAGAAGGATGGTCGAGCGGATTTTCCTACATTTGCTGTATCCAAGAAATTCTTAAAAACTCGAATCCAAACCCTGGACATCGTAGAGTCAGATAGAGTTCCTGAATTTAGCAAATCGAATACTGACAGCTCTCGGAAGCAGTTTATTCAGAATTCGTCGAAAAATGCTTCAGTACATGTTACTACACGGAACAGTGCATCAGGCAACACTGACAGCAAAAGTAAAAGCGATGGGACGAAAAATTCGTGTACTTTTTGCAAAGGACCGCACTTCATTAACGCTTGCAGAGACTTTCCTTCTATTCCACAGGCTAAGCGTGGAGAACACGTGGTCTCTGCGAAGCTGTGCATGTACTGCATGAGGGTTTCCGCCCATTCGCCCGAAATTACTTGCCCGAATCTATTCGCCCCGAAAGTCATTCACCTGAATGGTCATTCACCCGGATCAAATTGCCCGAACAACTCTGCCCGAAACATTCAGCCCGAAAACACATATGCCTGAACGCCATGTGCCCAAATATATTCGGCCGAAAATACTTCCACCCGGAAAATATTTTCTTCAAAAAAATCTCAGAAAATGCACCGCCTCTCGGATATTCATTCAGAACCAAATTTAGAGTCATCCCGATTCATCCTCTTTTCTGAATGAGGAACCTCAAAGAACAGAAGGATACAGAAACCTGCCTCATAGAGCTGAGCCTCGTTTGGTCTGTGAAAGCTGCTCCTCTTCGAGGTTGAACTGCGCTTCAACGCTGATATCGCTCGACCACTGAAGAATTTGGAAGATATAAGGTTGAAGAGACAGTGATGGAATTTTAGGCCAACCTGGTCCATAATATTGTTCTGTCTTGAGTGATCGTATTCCTCCAGCATGTGATGGCTTGTTCTTATTGGCATTTTGACTTATTTCCCGCTGTCTCGACATTTTTTTAATGTGATTTCGGCCCCCATTCCTTCCTGATACCGACATACTTGATTATAGTTGTGACACCTTACGTCAACTCTTCCGTCATGAATTCTGTCCGTAAATTCAATTTCCTCCATCAATTATCTCTAAGATGCCGGAGAAACTCATTATTAAACCGTGATCTTATATTTGTGCCTCTCGGACAGCTTGGGATGATTCATTCTGATAGATTCTTTTCGGGCATGATAGCATTCGGGCGAATGGATTTGGATCAATATATTCGGGCGGATGGTTTTCAGGCGATTCGATGTCGGGCAAATGTCTTTTTGGTGGCACATTTTCGGGCATCTGTCCGGTAATCTGCATGAGTGCTAATCACATGGTTGATAGCTGTCAATCCAAAGGGCAGTGTTCTGTCTGTGGGGAAAAACACCACTCTGAACTTCACGTCGATGGGAGAGGCAGTCAATCAGCTAGACATGCATCTTCTCCGGCAAATGTGGATCTGGCGACTTGTGACACCACCAATACTTTTGCACAGTCAAGCAAAAGAAAATAACTACTGGCAACAGCTTCGTTTGTGCTTGAGTCAGCGAATGGAACATCCATAAGCGCTAGAGCTTCAATTGATTTGTGGGCTGAGATTTCAATCGATTCAGAGCACATAAGAGGGTTTCCATGGAACATTTGACTATTGACCCTCTAAAATAAAAAAAAATTTTTCTCATCGCACACATTTAAAATGGGTTTCATGTGATTCTTATACCTCGAAAACATGTGAAAAAAGTGGTGCCACTCTCTTCCAAGCCGAGGTATCTGGTTCAGAACGAATTGTACGGAATTTCACACTTGAAACATTCGTGAATCAACTTCAATCGAACAGATTCGATTCAAAACATTGTCTAGACGATCGACACGGATTATATTTTGCCTGACTTGACTTTGAGATGAATTTCATCATTGATTTCTCCGAAATTCGATGTAAATTTCCAAAATCGAGTCAAGAGCTATGAGTCTCATTTCAATTTCTAGAATGCACTGTGGTGTTATTTTGTTCATTTTTCAGCCGTATACTATGTAAAAATCAAGAAAATTGCGATACCATCACATTTAGCGGCTTATTTAGCTTACCATCCGGATTCAAATATTTCTCCTCAGCTTCTCACAGAAATACCGATCGACAATTGTAACTCAGAACAGTGCGGTTATATCCCTTTTGCGATGAAGAAAAAAGAGCACAACATTCCAATCCTGTGCTTTACGTTTCCTGAGTATGCCATCAAAAAAATGACCGTTTTGAGAGGCAGTGGCGCGATAACTTTATGAGCTTTGAAGCTTTATAAAATTTGTCCGGATCAACGCACACTCACAAACCAAACGGGATTCGATTCGTCTTCTTTTCAACTTCGAAAACTCATTGCTAAATTTTCCGTTTTGCACAAGGTATTTCATCAATTTCGTAAACAATAGCCAGAAAAAGTTTTCCCACAAAACTCAGTTACATCGATGAATGAGAGTTAATATCATAGCCAAATCAGCGCACACCTCTGAATCAAAGATTTTCTCAAAATATGAGATTAGTAGATAGATATATACTACCCAAAAATCATCCTTTGCGGTCTGCTATTGACAAATCAGGATGCGTTTCAACAAAAGAGAATTTAGTCCATATTGAATGATGCCAAATACTATAAAACGCCACTCCTGCGCACTCCGAATAGTTCAAAATACTCTTGGAACACTGCAGTAACACAAAAGTTAAAAGTTCCGTGGAAACTCTCATAAGAAGTCTATAGACCAGTATAGCGAGACGACCCCCCGCGACGCCCCCCCCACCCCCGGGGGGTAAAGTACGTTATAGCGAGGGGTAAAGTGCGTTATACCCCTGCAGCCCCCCCCCCAAAGTCCGATATAGCGAGGTGACCCCCTGCCGCGACCGCCCCCCCCCCACGACCCCCAGGGCCAAAACATGACCCCCGGGCGCCCCATGACCCAGCCCGGGTGATGGTGTCCCGTAACCCATACTCCCTCTCTTCCCCAGGGTGTGGCAGGTGCGAGGGTGGTGACCTCGCAATTTCGCCCGGGGCAGGTGTTCCCGGCTGCACGCGATATTTTGGTCCGAAGGTCAACGGCCAGGTGCACCAGGATACCGCGCGCGCGCGCGCCTATATTTTACGTGAATGGCCCGGTCTACATAGGAGCCCGCGCTCTTGCGTATAACGCATCAAGAGCGTGTGATTCCTCGTGCATTAGAGCTGTATAGGCAAGAGCGCGCGTCCTATGTAAACTCGGGGCAATTGACTCTTGATCGTGCCTCTTCCTCACCACCTTGCGGTGGGCACGTAGGCGCGTTTTTGTTTCTTGCTCGTTTCACTTCGAGTGTGAGATGGAAAATCTCACGCTCCAAGTAAAAAGAGCAAAGGCGGTTTCCCCGAGAGGCCTATTTCGCCTCTGAATGGAATTTCGTCAAAAAATAAAATACTAGACTTACAATAGTGTGATATTAAAACGATTTTTATTCAAAAATTCATTTGCCCGGCATATTAATCTTTCTCGGCATCCTTAATTCTAATATATTCTCAAATTGATTTTTTGCAATTATTCTTAAGAATCGTGAATCCCCGTATGGGTACTCGGGATTCGACCCGCGCAACACGGAAGATACAATATTACCCACGAGGGCATCTTGGCACCCCCCGATGAAACACGATTTCATGCTGAAAGGAAAAAGCCTCTTCAAATTTGGAGATAAAATAGGTGAAATTTGAATTTTTTCGATACTTACGCGCCAGTCACTAGTGCCTGCAGATGATGTATGCTTATCTGCATACTCCTTATTTCTTCATCATCCACTGTGTGCAGCTCCATGTTCCCTTCCCAGCTCAATTTTGGCGCTAGCTTGAAGGAACTGACGCAAATAAACTGGTCTTTAAAAAGGAGCTCATCCTGGAGAGCTTGAGTGTTGGCTAGGAGAATCGCCTCGGCTCGTGCGCTATACTCAGCTCTCTCAGCTGTCATCAAGCTATTTCGTGCATTAATGATTGCATCTCCTCGCGCGAGTATTTCGCTGCATTGTAGTCCTAATGTTGATAGCATATTTATATTATAAAAAAGTGATGTGAATGAATCTGCATGTGATAACATCGGGAAATGCTGCTGTAACGGTTTTCGGAGCCCGATTTTCTGTGGGTCATGCACTTCGATGACCCTTTGCCTCTCTTCTTCGATGTTTTGTCCATGATTTTGCCGGTGAACCAAGTTAAGGTCCCCGGGGCCCGCGTGTTGGGAATCTTGAAGTTCCACCGATTTTACAAAATATTCCATGCTCTCAGTGTCGATAATTCTCAGCATGTCTTGGCATGCGGGAATGCGTTTAAGTTTATCGCGGAGGTGGCGCATCTGATCTTTCGTCAATGGAAGAGGGTCAACGGACTTGCCTTTTTTTAAACATGCATTGAGTCTCTTCACCATGCTCATTCTTCCCCTTGGCCGACAAGTTTCCTGACTTGTTCCCGGGGTGGGCTCGGGTGAATCCAATTCAATCACAACTGGTCCCCCAGTCGTAGATTCAGCAGGCATCGTTGCTTCTCCACCCTGAATTTGCAAGCCACCGATGTCCAAGGGTGTGCAGAAGTCACGTCTGGTAGGTTCGGATGGATTTCCAGAGCTGGAGGATGTCACAGCTTCTTGGTTTCCCGTTTCGACAGGGTTCTGCGAGGAAAGTCCTTCTAGTAAACAATCCAGCTGGCCCATGTCGTGAGATGGGCCTGTACCCTCCGCGGTGTTCATACCCATGGCCTGCGAACCTGCAAATAATTGTATATTATGAAAAAAATTTGCCAAAGGGGGTTTTCGTCAGAGTAAAAACATGCAGTACTCACCATCGTTTTGGCCAGCGATCGCTGTCACGAAACGATCGAGGGATGTTTTGTCGTCGTCACCCATACTCAAACCTATCTCCAACTCCCAATCGGAGAGCTCTGGTAGTCCTACTCTTCTGTGATAAGCGTTTGCGCCGAGACTAAGCGATTCTCGTTTTGTGGCTCGAATTTTTATAGGTTTCAATCTAATACTATTCAGATGGGATATTTAATGACCCCGAAAGAAACTTAGCTTTTATTTCTGAGTTGAAAATTGGGAGGTGTGTTCATAAACGAGTATGAAGAAACGTCGCGATTTCTATCCAATTCATCTGCTTGTAGCCCGATTAAGACAGAAAAGTTTTTGGTACAGCTTACTTGTGTGAGAAAGCTTGGTAATTTGCTCGGTAAATATTCTTCCATCGTGGTTGAGATGAACAACGAGGGAATCGAGCATAATCAGTCGTATCTCTCATCACAAGTTTCTTTTTGAGATACCACTGAATGGCTAGATGGTCATCACGGATTGCGACGCGCTTTTCCTGGCTACGCATTTGGTAATTCTAGTATATGCGCGAGGTTCTGCGATGTGGATAATAAAACTCGGAGGGCCATCGGCGCGCTTTTTTTTGGTATTCATTAGCACCTGTGCAACGCTCAGAAAGAGCCAGTCCACGCGCGCGCGCGCTCTTTTCGCGCAACATCTTTTGAACGGTTTTCCCATCCCAGTAACCGAGGTGTTCCTTCACGCGCGCGTGCGCTCACCCGCCGTAAAGAAGCGATGTTTGCAAATCGAGTCAAAACATCTGCCTCAAATGCTGAATATCGGAATGAAAGAATACATAGGATGCAGAACGTGTACTTCGGGGGTGAAAAAGGGTAGCAAATTCGCTTATAAAGATCGGGGCAGGCGCCTTGTCCACTCGTAGTCTTCACGAGCTGAGCGATGAGAACAGTTCGACGTGCTTCTCTACCGGTATCCGAAATGGACGAGCACGTGCTCGAGAGTTTTCGAAGTATCGTGTTGCGTATAGCCCATCACCTTTCCATCTGGTCGAGACGAGCGGGTGTGAGACGGAGATGTGCTATGTATCATCGAAGCGAGTTGAGACAGACGCGAGACATCAATTTGTTATCAAGAGCATTCTCTTGGCTGCTGTTCTCTTGCCCCATCCGCGACTTGCCCCGCTATCACCGGCGATTCTTCCCGAGCAATAGAATTGCTATCCTTGCTGCTGGGGAGATTGTACGCCGCAGAGATATGGAACATTTGCCCGCACTCAACCATCTAATGGAGGAGTACAGAGAGATGCAAGGTGAGTAACGATTCACAATATTTGGTTCATTCAAGGGCCTTCGTAACGGCAGTCTATACATGCTATGATCATTCAATACTACCGAATATACTTTCAAATGATTTCAAAACGCATCGTGAGCTTCCACGCATTCGATCTCGCGAGAGCTGAGAATGAGCGGGCGAGGTGAAAGGCCGATTCGTTCCGAGTTTCTCACTGTTAGATGGCGCGGTGATGCACTTTTCGATTCTGATGTAGCTTCTAACGCATTACCCATGCGAGCGCATTCCCTCGCAACGAATTTTTACTCATCCGTCCCTTACTCACTCCGTTCGTGGGAGGGAGTGATCTTGCTTCTCTTGAAAGTGAAAGGGCGCCCGAGCAGTGTGTAGCGTAGCGTATACTCGTATACTCTGGGCTTCATTCACTGAATAATGACTATTATAGCTTCCTTATGCAGCCATGCATTGGAACGCGCCGGCTACTTTGCCCCATGTTTTTCAGGAGAGCCAGAGCTCATTGTAGCCTTTTCTTTATCTTGCGGGCATTCAATGGGTCATGAGAGCTGATTTCGACGGGCTTTGCATGCTATGTTTTATCCTTACAATTCGTTTTCAGCGCTGACTTCTCTACTGGAAATCAGTGACACATCCACAAGCGACATCATGGGAAGCGACAGTGATGCGACGGATTGTGATCTTGCGGAAGCAATCTCTCTGCCGAGCACACCGGAGAGCAGTGATCGAGAAGATTCACGCCCGCTCAACTTTACCATTGATATTAGCGAGGAAGAACCCATTCAGTCAGATCGCGATGTCCATATTCAACCAGTGCGCCTTTTTGCATCGCCATCCGAGAGAGAGACACCACCGCCATCACCACCACCGCCACCGCCACCCTCTGGATCGGCGGTAGTGAGCCCATCTCTATTATCTCCCATATTCCGACATCATCCTAGACGTCACGAAAGTACAGACGATGTTTGTCTCTCATCTTCACCAATATCAGCACCCGATCCCGACGAAAATGATGTGGGAATTTTAAGATCAAGGCCGTGTGGCCGTCTCGCAACCGTGCTGATACGCGATTTCTGCGAGCCTGTAGCTGCTGCATGGAACGCCATAAGACAGCGTGAAGCTTCATGGCCAGAACCGCTGTCTGCCGGAAACGAAGGTGCCCGAGGGAGGGAATGGAGCGATCATTGATGGATCCAACAGTCATAGCAACGCCGAGGCTGTTAATAGCAGCGTTCCAGGAGAGCAAGCTGCAGAGAACGTGCCTTTGCAAGCTGAGAGAGCCAACAGAGTTCAATCATTGCTGAATTTCTACACCGAGGACCCTCCTGCATCCCAGAGGTCAAACCACGTAATCGAGGATCATCATCGCTTATCTTATCGAGACTATGACGATGTCTCGATCATGGATAGGCGTGTCAACGAAGGTGAGATTCTATTTTTAAATAACATTCGTCTCAACTTTTCCTCGTAAAAACCAGCATATTCCTCATTCCTGTAGTGATACGGTGACACGAGAACGGTGACCATGATATCTCGAATTTTAACTCGGCCACTTTGGAATTATACGCAAATCGAGTGCGCAATGTCAGGACTGCCTAGCAGAGACGTTGGTTTAATACTCTTGCTTTGGACCGTGAATCACCTGTCTATACGGATCGCGATCTGATTGATCTATTCGACCGCGTCCGGGAGAGTTTCAATGGTTCTCCTGGAAGCTGATATGTTAGTTGTCGAGTTTTGTCTCTCGTTTGTGGAAATATTTATGCATCAGCAACGATGAAAAGTATGATATTGGTGAGCTTACTCATCTGGTCTTTTTCTCATCAGTGCAACCTCAGAGTCCAGGCGAGAGGAATCCAATCACAACAGAGTCGAGCGGCTTTGACATCCACGAGCTGCAAAACAGTCTATCAGCAGAGACTTCGAGCATACCATGCGCACAACCTCGGGAAAGCTCTCATACTGAAACTCAGCGTCAACCCCAAGAGTCACAACCATCCGACATCGCTACCAATGATTCCTCGCCGGGAGCTTTACCCTCAAGGCAGTCCGGGGGTGGTCTCGGCGCTCCTGCTTCTGCGAACGACGCGGCGAGCGAAGACATCGATCTGCAAGTCAGGCCAGTAGGCGTGCGATTCACCGTTGTGGACCCTGGCCCCCGATACGTTCGCAGATTTCGCATAAATGGTAGACGATTAGCTTTACGTATATTACCCCCTCCGCAAGGTACCCTGAATCCCATCTTATGGCTTGAAAACGGGGTGAATGACATTTGGAATTATATAATGGATCATGCTCGCGGAACTGAGCTCGTCGGTATCTCCATCGATTCCGATAATTTTGCTCACGGCCCTGCAGGGATCTTTTACCGTCCCATCAATAATTTCTATCATCATGATTTGTGGGACCTCATTCCCCGATTGACTCAGAGCAATGAAAATTTCAGTATCAACGATACTTTCACACTAGAGGTTATGTACGTTGAGATTCCTGCTGGCTCAGCTCGTCCAAAAAAATCACTGAATATTGACGCTACCAATCAAAGATCGGTTGTCTCTATCTCAAATGATGATAACATGTGTCTACCACGGGCTCTCGTTATTGGGGAAGCTTATCTGCAAAAAGCGAGTGATTGTCGCGAGGAAGTGAAAAAATTTTGGGACAACGTTCGCGATTGTCGGAGGCCATTGCAACGTGACTTAGCGCTTCAACTCCTGTCTCGCTCAGGAGTCACGATCTCCTCCGGGGGATGCGGTTATCAGGAAATTGAAAAACTCCAACGCTATTACGCGACTCAAGAGATCATTATTCAATAATTTTCTCAGGGCACTCTAGGGAGTGGTGAAGAGCCTTTTTCCGACGGCTCGCTCATGCGCGAAGAACTTATTCCAATCAGAGGTTACATAAATCTCGCGTATGAAGAAGAAAATCAGCATTTTGACACTATTTTGAATCTCACTGGTGCCAGTGAAAGTAAATTTTTTTGCCATGCTTGTAATAAAAGCTTCCGGTTCGTTGACCATCACTTGTGCTCGGCACGGTGCGAAATTTGTTTCATTTCTCCGCCCTGTGAAAGCGATCTCGATGTCTCCTATAAATGTGAAGATTGTAACAGAACATTTCTGAGTGAAACTTGTTTTGCAAACCACAAAACGAACGGTTCTTACAAGAAGGGGAATCGAAGAATTTGTGATATAATTCAAATATGTCAATTTTGCTGCACGCAAATACACAAGTATAGGGGCGTCCACGAGTGTGGGGTTAGTTGGTGTACATTTTGTCATACCAAACATTCGCTCAACGATCTTTGTTTCATGCAACCTTATCGAGCAGCTCCTAATAAGGCTCCAAGCAAGAATCTTTACCTGTTCTACGATCTAGAAACGCAACAAAATTCCTCTCATAAGAATCACCCTACCACTACTGTACACGTGCCGAACTTGTGTATTAAAGCGACAGGTTTGTTACGCGTGCATGGATGTCGAGGACATGACAATGTTGTGTAATATTTGCGGTATCCGCGAGCACGTATGGCGCAAGGATCCCGTGAAAAATCTCGTATCATTGTGTATCCGAGAGAAATCCGTGTTCGACAATATAATTTGTTTGGCGCAAAATAGCTCAGGCTTCGATTGTCAATTCATTCTGCGCGAAATAATCGAGAGGAATAAGGGTGTAACTCCCAACGTCATCTTAAATGGGCAAAAAATAATAATTTTATCGCATGGCCGGACAAAATTCATAGACAGCTTGAATTACTCTCACATGAAACTTAGTAAATTACCGGAGGCTTTTGGCCTCCCTGTCTCCGTGCAGAAAGGGTTTTTTCCTCATTTCTTTAATACTCCAGAGAACGAGGATTATTCGGGTCCCATGCCCAAGATAGAAGATTACGGTGTCGATTCAATGAGCGCTAAAGAGCGAGAAAAATTTTTCGCTTGGTACGCGGAAACTTCTCCCAATTACCACTTCGTGATGCGGGACGAGATCGTTAAATATTGTCGTTCGGATGTAGAGATATTGAGACGCGCGTGCTTGAAATTCAGAGAAATTTTCCTGTCAGTCGGTAACGTTTGCCCCTTCACAGAAGCCACGACGATTGCCAGTGCGTCTTCCTTGGTTTATAGGAAAAACTTTCTGAAACCCGAGAATCCATAGAAAAGCTACTCTGGCGTGAGCACGAACTAGGGAAGAGAATCATTCACGCCGCAAGAGAGCGCGAGTATAGATTACCGGAGCGGTTCCTGGTTGACGGATTCCTCAAATCCGATGATCCAGGAAAGGAAGGCAAGGTGTTTGAATTTCAGGGGTGTTACTTCCACGGATGTACCGAGTGTTTCAAGGGTGACATTAGGCACAAGCGCAACGCTTACGGACGGACATTCAACGAGTCGCACGAAAAAACGATGACTAAGTTGGAGAGAATTCGCGAATCCGGATACGAGCTTGAATACATTTGGGAGTGCGAATTCGATAAATCCAAAGAGAGTCGTCCAGAAATATCTCGCTACGTTTCGAATCATCCGTTGATGAGTAAGGTCAAGATCGACCCGCGAGATGCTTTTTTTGGTGGGCGGACTGAGAATTTTATCCCGTTTTGCAAGACTAGAGCGGGTGAAAAAATCAAATACACCGATATATGCTCTTTGTACCCATACGTGTGTCAACGCGGGAAGTATCCTGTAGGGCATCCGCGGATCTACGTTGGCGTGGAAAGTCACGAGCTGACTCGGGGCGATCCGAACGATTTGTCGCGTGTCGAGGGCCTAGTTAAATGCACGGTTCTGCCACCACGCGATCTTTACATGCCGTTACTCCCGAATGAGATGCACGGCCGTTTATTATTCATCTTATGTAGGACTTGTGGCGAAGAAGAACGTCAGGGTGATTGCGATCACGAAAACATCGCGGATCGTGTATTAAGAGGAACTTGGGTATCCGACGAGCTACGCGCAGCCGTTCGACTCGGATACACTATAACTGAAATATCTATCATTTGGCAATACGCGACAACTGCTTACGACGGTTCGGAAGGTGGACTTCTCACTGGATACGTGAATTCCTTTCTGAAAATCAAACAAGAAGCCAGTGGGTGGCCGGATAATTGTACCGGCGAGGAAGCAAAATTGAAATATTTGAGAGATTATGAGCGGCACAAGGGCATTAAGCTTGATAGAGAAAAGATCGAACTAAACCCGGGACTGCGCGCTGTTGCTAAACTCTGTCTGGTATCCTATTGGGGGAAATTTGGACAGCGTAATAACTTGGCGCAAACCAGCGTGGTCAGATCGCGAGACGATCTACTCAAAATAATAACCGATCCCGAGAAAGAAGTTTTCGCTCTCCTCCCGGTTAGCGACGAGGTTTTGTACGTGAATAGAGAACACGCATGCAATAAAATTACTTTGTTGAAATAAAGTTGATGACGCGAGAAACAAAGTTACAATACAGTTTTTCATTTGGTGAACGATAAGTATTTTTAAATAATCATTGAAAGTTGAACGCCCGTTCAAATCGATGTCACGTGATCGCTGTCTCCCGCCAACCAGACTGTCCGCAATCAGCCGGGTTTGTTCGGCGTGGTGAAGTTGACGTCGTAGATTGGGATTGACCGCATTATTACCTACTCCCGTGAGTGCCCACAAGTATGCCCATGATGAGCTGCATCTGCATAACATTGTTTTTCAACGATTTCTCATTTTGGAATTTCCGCAGCTGACAAATTCGGTGCCGCAGGATCACTAAACTTCATTTCCATGCGAGCGTGCACAGCTGTGCACAGCCATGCACTAGACTAGTAGTCAGTCGGCTGCGGTGTTGTTGTGTACCCTTATGTTATCTGATACTTAATAACAACATGTGGCACAAATGAAATCATAACAATTTATGAGAATTGTGAAAGTGAGTCTCAGACACGTCCCTCAGTTGCTAGACCGATACCCAAAGGCAACACCGACTTCTCCATGTGTTTTTCCTTTCATCAGATGAGTATTTACCAAGTTCGAATAAGGATGATCTGAATGAAATAGAAGAACTCTGTTCTTGGTGAAGAGATTCCACTTCATTTTCAGGTTTCTGGTGTATGGTAATACAATGGAAATGATGAAGCCATAGAGGTCTTGATACCACTGACCTTAATCGATACTGAAAAACATGTAACTCGCAGACTATAGTTGGATGATTTCACCACTCAATATCCATATCTTTCCATTCGGTCCCAAAACCCAGTGGATCATTCGAATCCCCAAGTACAGCAAGGGTGAATGAGGAGTTTATGTGGACAAATTGGATATTTAGACAGGTACTTCTCATTTCATAGTCTTCAATATTTCAACGTCATGGTGCATGTTGTACAAAAATTATAAGTTGTTTAGTTGAGAAGAAATCCTTATCCGCTTCTAAGAGATTATCTTATGTTGACTCAAGATGGAACGTTCTTTATAAACTCAACCGTAGAATTTCAGGTATTCCAGCTGTAGTCAGATTCATAACTGGAATATAAACATTCTATAAATTCTGCCACTACACTAGTCTGTGCTGACTTTGGATATTGGTGTCGATTCCTTGGCACGTTTGTTGCCATTATCACTTTGTAAACAGTGTTCATCATCACAGACCAAACAATCTGAAGCATAGCAGAGGAATATGGTTGTTTTGGGAGACTCAAGAGTGAGTTTCTGACAATGTGAGTAGAGACTGCAAAGGAACATAAATAATTGAGAGGAACATTTTTTTTTATTGCAGATTACATCAGCACTGAGCAAGCCTTTGAGTGATGGATTTAGTTGAATGAACACTTCTCTTCCTATTGAATGATATGCAAACTCTTTGGTCATATTTTACCATCTGCAGTATTGGAGTCAGTGACAGTATCAGTGATATCGGAGTGGACTTGGTTTATTCTGTCACAAGATTGGTGTGATCTATACTGAGATATAATACCATTGTGTATTTTGAGAGAACCATCACTTCTTATGATCTGTATAAGAAATAAAGAGTCATCTCTATCGAGAGAAGATTTTTCTGTGCCGGTACAATCTGCAACAAGAACATGTCTCATTTCATCCTTCATGTTATTCACCAGTCATCAGTGTACCCAAACAATTCATTCTTCTGCTAAGCTTCAGATTGGTTGATTAATAGTGTTGGACACAATGTACAAAAGGCGAATGGCAACAACCGTACCAATCGACTTACACCAATTCGCAAAGTCAGTACAGATTGGTGTAGTGACAAAATATATAGAATCTTTTCATTCCAGTCATGAATCTGACTACACCTGAAATTCCTGAAATTTTATGGTTGACTTTATAAAGAATGTTCCATCTTGTGTCAACGTAAGATAATCTCATAGAAGTAGATAAGGATTTTTTCTTAATTGAACATTTTACAGTTACATGTGTGAAATATGCACCATGATGTTGAAACACAGAGAACAATGAAGTGAAAAATACCTGTCTGAGTATATCCAATTCGTCCACATGAACTTGCACCGTTCCCCCTTGCTGTACTTGGGGATTCGAATGCTTCACTGGGTTTTGGGACTGAATGGAAACATACACTGTGGCTAAATAAGAATGTACCCCCCTTTAATTTTTTTTTAAAGCAATTTTGATCGGGCAACGAAAGTTTTTCCAAGGTTTTGGGACATTGCGAATCTAATGCCGATGTCGGCGAGTTGAAAAAAATTGTTGGTAAAAAATTAGAAAGATTATTTTTGAAATTTGTAAAAATATCCGGTCCGGACGTTGCTAGATAGGAAGCCCGTCAAATTTTATGAAATCTAGGCTATTTGCGCATGTGATTTGGAGCTTGATTCGTTTTTAAATGTAATTTCTAAAAGTGCAATTTTGAGAGCTCGTCCGGGGTGTCGTGAAGATGACGCGACCGTGACTTTTGAAGTCACGGCCTCACAGAAGTGGTGGTTATGTTTCCCGCCGCCACGTGTGTGACAGACCGTCGTGTTGTTAGTCATTTCCGATTTCGGGTCTGCGAAGCACGGACATGCGTGTTGAGTTATTTGTCTCGAGTTTTTTCGAGAGGCAAGTGTGTGTTGTGATTAAATATTCAGTGTTACGTGTACTGTGCAGTATAAAGCAGACTCGGTCGTGAAGGATCATCGTCGGCTTCCACCGCACATCTGTATTGCGTTTCCGTCGTCGTCGCTGCATTAGCGGTGTGCATCGATTAAGCATTGGCGACATCGAGCGAGTGCCCATTTCGTCAATCAAGAGTCCAAAAGTAGTAAAATTTTGGTGTTCGGGTGTTGCGTGCTTGGGGGACTTGCCCCAACATGAGGTGTGGGTCTGGCTGTCGGCTGCTGTCGGATGATGAGGACAACATGCTCAGTGCATTATGAGAATCTGTTTTCAGTCAGATGAGTATTTTTTTTCATTACATAATGTTAATTTTGTAACAATTCATTTCAAGTGGAGGATCAAATTCTTTGTGGCGTGTGTCTTGTTTTTGTTACAGGTCGTGAAATTCGTTGCAGCAAATGAGAGCCGATTGTTGTGGAGCCCCAGATGGGTTTTCTTTGATTCACAAAGAAACCATGGATCAGACTGTGGATTATCTTGCAGTTGATGTTTTATTTGAAGTGTCTGATCCGACGAAGGGATTTCTCCAAGTTCCAACAGCAGGTGATGGTATAAATGGGTTATGCCAATCCTGTAGAATCCACCCTTGAGTTTGACTGGTGCTTTAATTTCTCTGTGGATTGATTGAGGACACCAACACTTGAGGACCATGTCTTTTAATTATGGAGTGTTATTAGTGAGAGTAAGGCCTAGCGTGTCAGTGGTAATGAGTTGTGTGACTGAATCTCAGACCTTGTGCTAGACAGAGTTGCCTCAAAATAATGTGAGATACTTACTCTCAACTCATTTGCCCTCACATGCCTGGCATGACTTTTACCAATAACAATCCACTATCAAAAAAGATGATTCGCATGTGATGCTGATCTTTATTTATCCACTGAGGGATCTGATGAAACTTGTAGGTCAATTCTCAAATGAATTTACAATATTCTCAAGGACTACAGTTGATCTTAAACTTGGATATTAACATTGATTGAAATACAAAATATCGTAGAGTTTTTTTTCGAAAATTCAAGTCAGATCTTGGTAACTTTGTTAATTTAAATTTAAATTTGACGATTTAAATTTCCCCTCGATGTTTTCTGATCAGATTTTCAACGAGGGGGGAGGTGAAATTGGGCACCAGCTATCGAATCTGATTGATCGAAAGGTCTTTCAACAGATTCACGTAACGAATTTCTGGAGTAACGAGTGATTGATGAGAAATTTGATGGTACCGCGGTCGCTGCTGATGCCCAGATACGCATGGGCTCCGCCAAACAATCCGACGATTCGAATTTCCCCTCGATGTTTTCTGATCAGTTTTCCGACCAGGGGAGAAATCGAATGGGAAACGAGCATTCGAATCTAGTGAATTCCACGATCTTTCAACAGATTCGCGTTATGAATTTCCGGAGTAACGAGTTACTGCTGAAGAATTTGGTGATATAGCGGTCACGGCTTATACTCAGATACGCATGGGCTCCGCAAATAATCCGACGATTTGAATCCTTCCTCGAAGCTTCCTGATCAGTTTTTAGATGAGGAGGGAATTGGAATGGGGAACGAGCATTCGAATCTAGTTGATCCCTCGGCCATTCAACAGATTACGCTCCGAATTCCTGGAGTAACGAGTGATCGCGGAGAATTCCGTTGATACAGCGGTCGCAACCCATGCTTAGATACGCATAGGTTATGCGAGCTATTCGACAATTCGAATTTCCACTTGGAGTTTCCTGATCAGATCTTCAACGAGGGGAGAAGTGAAATTGGGCACCGGCATTCGATAATCCAACGGTCTCCCAACAGATTCACGTCTCGAATTTCTGAAATAATGCTTGATTGCTGAGCAATTTGATGATATAGCGGTCGTTGTTGATGCTCTGATAGGCACGGGCTCCGCAAACTATCCGAAAATTTGAATCTCCCTTTCAAGTTTTCTGATCAGTTTCTCGCCGCGGGGAGAATTGGGATGAGGAACGTGCATTCGAATCTAATTCATCCAAAGGTCTTTCAACAGATTCACGTGTCGGATTTCTGGAAGGATGAGTGATTGATGAGGAATTAGGTGATATAGCGATCGCTGTTGACGTTCAAATACGCATGGGCTCCGCAAACTTTTCAACGTTTTGAATTTTCCCTTGTAGTTTTCCGATCAGATTTTCAACGAGGGGAGAAGTAGAATTGGGCACCAGCTTTCGAATCTAGTTGATCCAAAGGTCCTTCAACAGATTCATGGGTCGGATTTCTGGAAGGATGAGTGATTGATGAGAAATTTGGTGATTTTGTGGACACTGCTGATGCTCAGATACGCACGGGCTCCCCAAACTGTCCGGCGATCGGGAGTTTACCTTGAAGTTTTCTGATCAGTTTTTCGACGAGCTGAGAATTGGAGTGGGCAACAAGCTCTCGAATCTGAATGATTCCCCGGTTTTCCAACAGATTCACGTAACAAATTCCTGGAGTGACGAGTGATTGATGAGAAATCTGATGATACCGCGGTCGCTGCTGATGCTCAGATACGCATGGGCTCAGCCAAACAATCCGACGATTCGAATTACCCCTCGATGTTTTCTGATCAGTTTCCCGACCAGGGGAGAAATCGAAAGGGAAACAAGCATTCGAATCCAGTTGATTTCACGGCCTTTCAACAGAATTGCTGAAGAATTTGGTGATATAGCGGTCACCGCTTATGCTCAGATACGCATGGGCTCCGCAAATGATCCGACGATTTGAATCCTCCCTCGAAGCTTCCTGATCAGTTTTTAGACAAGGGGGGAATTGAAACGGGGAACGAGCATTCGAATGTAGTTGATTCATTGGTCTTTCAACAGATTCACGTCTCGAATTTCTGTATGAGCGAGTGATTGCGAACAATGTCGATGATATAGCGGTCGCAGCTTATGCTCAGATACGCATGGGTTCTGCGACCTATTCGATAGTTTGAATTCCCCCTTGGAGTTTCAGCATCAGTTTTTTGACGTAGGGAGAAGTGAAATTGGGCACCAGCACTTGAACCTAGTTGATTTAACGGTCTCTCAACAGATTCACGTGTCCCATTTCTGGAGTGATGATTGATTGCTGAGAAATTTGATGATATAGCGGTCGTTACTGATGCTCAGATACGCACGGGCTCCGCAAACTATCCGAAAATTTGAATTTCTCTTTCAAGTTTTCTGATCAGTTTTTCGCCGCGGGGAGGATTGAAATGAGGAACGAGCATTCGAATCTAATTTGTCCGAAGGTCTTTCAACAGATTCACGTGTCGGATCTCTGGAAGGATGAGTGATTGATGAGGAATTTGGTGATTTAGTGGTCGCTGCTGATGCTCAGATACGCACGGGCTCCCCAAACTATCCGACGATCGGGAGTTTACCTTGAAGTTTTCTGATCAGTTTCTCGACGAGCTGAGAATTGGGGTGGGCAACAAGCCCTCGAATCTGAATGATTCCCCGGTTTTCCAACAGATTCACGTGTCGGATTTCAGGAAGGATGAGTGATTGATGAGAAATTTGATGATATAGCGGTCGTTACTGATGCTCAGATACGCACGGGCTCCGCAAACTATCCGAAAATTTGAATTTCCCTTTCAAGTTCTCTGATCAGTTTTTCGCCGCGGGGAGGATTGAAATGAGGAACGAGCATTCGAATCTAATTTGTCCGAAGGTCTTTCAACAGATTCACGTGTCGGATCTCTGGAAGGATAAGTGATTGATGAGGAATTTGGTGATTTAGTGGTCGCTGCTGATGCTCAGATACGCACGGGCTCCCCAAACTATCCGACGATCGGGAGTTTACCTTGAAGTTTTCTGATCAGTTTCTCGACGAGCTGAGAATTGGAGTGGGCAACAAGCCCTCGAATCTGAATGATTCCCCGGTTTTCCAACAGATTCATGTGTCGGATTTCAGGAAGGATGAGTGATTGATGAGAAATTTGGTGATATAGCGGTCGCTGTTTACGCTCAGATACGCATGGGCTCCGCAACCTATCCAACGTTTTGAATTTTTCCTTGTAGATTTCCGATCAGATTTTCAACGAGGGGAGAAGTAAAATTGGGCATCAGCACTTGAATCTAGTTGATCCAATGGACTCTCAACAGATTCACGTTTCGGATTTCCGGAATGATGCTTGATTGCTGAGGAATTCGATGATATAGCGGTCGTTGTTGATGCCCAGATACGCACGGGCTCCGCAAACTATCCGAGAATTTGAATTTCCTTCTCAAGTTGTGCGATTCAAGGTGTGAGATTGTCTCTCACAACTCATGTGCACTGACACGCTGGGTCTGACATTCACCATTTACACCCCACTACCAAAAGAGATGGAGATGATGTTCTTCATCACTCATCTCAATAAATGGAGGCACCGATAAAAATTGTAGGTGAATACTCAACAAATTAACAAAGTTACGGAGATCTGACTTGAATTTTCAAAAAAAAACTCTAGGATATTTTGTATTTCAATCAATGTTAATATCCAAGTTTAAGATCAGCTGTAGTCCTTGAGAATATTGTAAATTCATTTGAGAATTGACCTACAAGTTTCATCAGATCCCTCAGTGGATAAATAAAGATCAGCATCACATGCGAATCATCTTTTTTGATAATGGATTGTTATCGGTAAAAGTCATGCCAGGTATGTGAGGGCAAATGAGTTGAGAGTAAGTATCTCACATTATTTTGAGGCAACTCTGTCTAGCAAAAGGTCTGAGATTCAGTCACACAACTCATTGCCACTGACACGCTAGGCCTTACTCTCACTAATAACACTCCATAATTAAAAGACATGGTCCTCAAGTGTTGGTGTCCTCAATCAATCCACAAAGAAATTAAAGCACCAGTCAAACTCAAGGGTGGATTCTCAGGATTGGCAGAACCCATTCATACCATCACCTGCTGTTGGAACTTGGAGAAATCCCTTCCTCGGATCAGACACTTCAAATAAATCATCAGCTGCAAAATAATCCACAGTTAAGATCCATGGTTTCTTTGTGAATCAAAAAAAACCATCTGGGGCTCCACAACAGTCGGCTCTCATTTGCTGCAACGAATTTCACGACCTGTAACAAAAACAAGACACACGCCACAAAGAATTTGATCCTCCACTTGAAATGAATTGTTACAAAATTAACATTATGTAATGAAAAAAAATACTCATCTGACTGAAAACAGATTCTCATAATGCACTGAGCATGTTCTCCTCATCATCCGACAGCAGCCGACAGCCAGACCCACACCTCATGTTGGGGCAAGTCCCCCAAGCACGCAACACCCGAACACCAAAATTTTACTACTTTTGGACTCTTGATTGACGAAATGGGCACTCGCTCGATGTCGCCAATGCTTAATCGATGCACACCGCTAATGCAGCGACGACAACGGAAACGCAATACAGATGTGCGGTGGCAGCCGACGATGATCCTTCACGGCCGAGTC
Source organism: Eretmocerus hayati (assembly GCA_029851415.1). NCBI lineage: Eukaryota > Metazoa > Arthropoda > Insecta > Hymenoptera > Aphelinidae > Eretmocerus > Eretmocerus hayati. The sequence goes on from CM056744.1 coordinate 52,022,362, forward strand.
TGCTTTACACTGCACAGTACACGTAACACTGAAAATTTAATCACAACACACACTTGCCTCTCGAAAAAACTCGAGACAAATAACTCAACACGCATGTCCGTGCTTCGCAGACCCGAAATCGGAAATGACTAAGAACACGACGGTCTGTCACACACGTGGCGGCGGGAAACATAACCACCACTTCTGCGAGTACGTGACTTCAAAAGTCACGGTCGCGTCATCTTTACGACACCCCGGACGAGCCCTCAAAATTGCACTTTTAGAAATAACATTTAAAAACGAATCAAGCTCCAAATCACATGCGCAAATAGCCTAGATTTCATAAAATTCGACGGGCTTTCTATCTAGCAATGTCCGGACCGGATATTTTCACAAATTTCAAAAAATAATTTTTCTAATTTTTTACCAACAATTTTTTTCAACTCGCCGACATCGGCGTTAGATTCGCAATGTCCCAAAACCTTGGAAAAACTTTCGCTGCCCGATCAAGATTGCTTTAAAAAAAAATTTAAGGGGGGTACATTCTTATTTAGTCACAGTGTATGCACATGAAGCCCCACATGAGGTGGTGACAACATCATATTATGGTCTGCCAATTACATGTTTTTGAGTATTGATGAAGGTCAGTGGTATCAAGCCCTGTACGACATCATCATATCCACTGTATTCTCATATACCAGAAACCTGAAAATGAAGTGGGATCTCTTCACCAAGAACAGAGTTCTTTTATTTCATTTAGATCATCCTTATTTGAACTTGGTAAATACTCATCTGATGAAAGGAAAAACACATGGAGAACTCGGTGCAGTTGCCTTTGGTTATCGGTCTAGCAACTACTTATCCCAGGGAAGTGTTTGAGCCTCATATTTTCTCATAATTTCATTTTATTTGCGACATATTGTGGAGTTTGGAGTTTTGAACGGCAGACGGACACAACACTGCAGACTTACAGTCGCTATATATAGTACTAAACTGTCTAGGGACCCTAACTAGATGACGAACAAACCCGGCTGGATTGCTGACAGTCGGCTCGGCGGCAGACAGCAATCACGTGACATCGATTTGAACGGGCGTCCGAATCATTCCAAATTTCAATCGACTCTCAAAAAAAATTCATAGCGCTTAAAAATATTCTGTTTTCACAGAAGTTATTCTTTTTATATCGACTATCGACTGCATAAGCTAGAACATTTTGATCTGACACATGCGTGTTCCCTATTGGCGCTATCGGGTCGAAGCTGTACCATCTGCTCGCAATACGAATGTCGTGATCGCCGCCTACACAACGGCTCAAGCGAGACTCGTGTTGTACGATTATCTGGAGAAACTCGGTGACAGAATAATATACGTTGATACTGACTGTACCATATTCAAATTTAGTGAGAACGCTGAGAACGCGGAGTACGAGCCTCCTCTTGGTAGTCTTTTGGGCGATATGACTGACGAATGAGCTGTGTATGGGCCCGACTCTTACATAGATACGTTCATATCGATAGCACCAAAATCATACGCGTATCGCGCCGTTACAAGCTCCGGTCAATCGTACGAATGTTGCAAGGTGAAAGGAATAACGCTCAATCATGAAAACTCGCTCAAAATGAATTTGGAAAGCATCGAGCAACTGTTGGATAATTATTTTCAAAACCGTAGAGATATTGTACCACTTTCAGTGTCGAGAATACAATAAGGTTGAATTACCGTGCTATACAGCGTACCCCTCTACACGAGGTTGTAACACGTGATAAATCAAAATCTTGCAGTGTTGTATTGAAAAAGAGACGATATGTATCAAAGGAGGCTTCTCTCCCGTTTGGCTATGTAGCTCCACAATTCAGAGTTGAGTGAACGATGATGTGATTGAATCGCAATAAAGATATGACTTGTGTTATATGATCTTGTTCTCAATAAATTTACCTTCCCCGATTCCTCTCACTCTGAACAGATGAAATATGCTCCCAGTGAAGGCGGAGGGCGGGCGGTGATAAGCTGATCCCCGGCCGCCTGGAAATAGCTCATTACCACGAGCGCGTACGTCTCAGCTGATTACGAGCGCTCGTGGGTTTTAGCTAATCCCCGCGCGGGGCTCAGCTACTCACCGCACGCCCTAATAGCCGAGACGATGGGCGTGCGGAAACCGCGCGCGCGCCACCGCGCCCGCGCGCTGATGGTGTGCTGGTTGGTCCATGTGTGTGTGTGTAAGTATGTGTGTGTGTGCGCTAGACGGGCGGAGTTGATTTTATACCGATATATATATACGTATGTCGAATGCACCGGATGGCCAGTCAACATTATGGATACCCGACTCATCCATCCTTTTACTCTCACGCTTAGCGGGCCGACGATGAGCGGCAAAAGTCAGTGGATCCAACAACTCTTGCGCCATCTACCGCAGATGATCGACAAACCAATTGACAGGATATTATTCTACTATGCCGAGTGGCAGGAGAACTACGAGACGTGTTTGAAACTTGCTGCGGGCAGGAAAATCGAATTTAAGGAAGGAATACCACAGCCTGTCGACTACTCGAACGATAATCACAAGAGAAAATTGATCATAATCGACGATCTGATGCACGAGTCCAAGAACCCGGTTTCCCTCGAACTATTCACTCGGGGCGCGCATCACAAAAATTTGAGCGTATGCTTTATCACGCAGAATTTATTTCACAAAGGTGCAAATCAGCGAGATTTATCACTCAATACGAATTATCTGGTACTTTTCAAGAACCCCAGAGACAGAGCTCAGGTACAGTATCTCGCGCGCCAAATTCACCCCGAAGATCCCAAATTTCTCGTTGAAGCGTACGCCAATGCTTGCAGACCCGCGCATGGTTATCTATTGCTGGATCTACGCCAAGAGACACCCGAAAATTTCCGTTTTCGCACGTGTATATTTCCCGATCATCCTGTCTATTACGCTTACGTGCCAAAGGTCCACAGTGCGTGAACAAAAATTGTCGAATGCTACGCTCGCGGAACAGTGTCCTTGTGACCATGGCTGCGGCAACATCTGGCTGCTCAGGAAGTTTGTTCTCGAAGAAACGCGTGGCTTTGTTGAACGCCCTTTGCCACGCGAGCTCTCGGCAACGTCTTGCTCTCTTAAAAACAGCCGACAGAGATCTGATTAGGTGTATATGCGAGTGTGTTTTGAACGTTTTGCGAGGAGTTGTGACTTTGGATAACTCGCAAGTGAAACGGTTGAGAAAGTATAAAAATATACTTCGAGAACTGATCAGAGAACCGAACGCTAAAGTAGCATCCACGTGGACTAGTGAGAGGAAGAAAATCGTTCAAAGTGGTGGTGCCTTCCTTCCTGTACTACTGTCGAGCGTGCTGAGCACATTGATTTCCAAGATTTTGGACAAGAAAAACTCGTAAGTGTCATGAATCACGCACGCAAGATGGTCATCATTCCCGAGGAGAAGTTTGCGCGCATGCAAACCGACGAACGTCCGATTACTCCACCGCCACCTGATCGCATCGCGGAACAGAGCTCCGATAAGACCGTGCAGACTGTGGGCGATAACCTTTCTCGACTCGATGCCGAAATGTACGCTATTCTGGCTTCGAAAAGTAAAATCGATCAGCGTGATAAGTGTATAAAATATCTACAGATACTGCGGCGGTATTTGTTTTTCAAGGGAAACGAAAGAGATGTCGAGCAGAGTGGTAATGTCGATTCATCTGTGCTTGAGAATACCGAGGAACCACCCATCACAGAAGAGTCGATTGTCGAGAACTTACCCCTGGCCCACGCGAACAGTGCTCGCAATCTGCTGATGTATTGGCAGAATTTTGAGCCCGACAGATTCAAGTGGAATGCTAAGGGTAATGTGATCATAGACGGACGTCTCATCCCACAGTCGGTGATAAGTAAATTACTCGCTAACGTAGTGAGTAAGGGAAACAAGAGGGGAAGATACCTATAGGACAGCTTGAGATGGCTAAATTCATAGGATCGTCGGCTACACCGGTGAACTTGGTAGGTGATTTGGAAATATTGGAGAATGCAAAGAGACTGACGGATCCGCTCAAGAAAGCACCGAAACGAGCCCCTCCAAGCAAAGAACCTATGACACCCTTAAACCCAAAGCTGAGGGTGGTCGAGCCCACAGTTCCCTCTCCTCCTTTGACGAGGAACGGTCTCGTGAAGAAGTGGCTGAGATATAGAATTCAATCATGTCCAAAAAAGATGTCGACTACGCTCATCAGTATTACGATACGGAGCACGAGGCGGGCTACGCAGGGGCTCGGAAATTGATTCGGTTCAACCAAAAAAACAAGTCTCGCGAGCGAAGAAAGGAAGAAAGAGATCGCGTACAAAGATGGTTGAACGAGCAGGACGCGTACACGCTTCACAGACCGATTCGCAGAAAGTTCCCGAGGTTACACTACGACGTGACTAATATTGACGACGTCTGGGAAGCGGATTTATCCCAACTCACGGCATTGAAAGATGAAAACGATGGCTACAGCTATCTTCTCTTCATCATCGATGTGCTGAGTAAATATGCCTGGGTGGAGCCACTCAAAGACGAATCAGCACGCGCTGTAGGTTTGGCGTTTCAAAAAATTCTCGACAGAACAAAAGGTCGCGTGCCAGTTCTCCTACAAAGCGATAAGGATAGAGAATTCGTTGGTGGTGCTTTTCAGAAGATTCTTCGAGATAATGATATCCAATTTCGGACTACAAGATCTCCGGATGTGAAAGCATCCATAGTCGAACGTCTCCAAAGGACGATTAAGGAACGGTCTTGGCGCTTCTTGACCCATAGAAATACTCGCAGATACATAGATGATATCCAGAAGATCATGCATTCTTACAATAATACTATCCATACCGGGACAAACATGAAACCAAGCGATATAAACCTGTACAACGCGTGTCAGGCGCTGCAAAATTTGCAGAAGAGTTGGACGCAGAGGCGCAAAGGATGGAGAATTGTCGCTACCCCTAAATACAAGGTTGGAGACCTCGTGAGACTCACTCTCGCGGAAGGCGTGTTCGAGAAAGGATACGAGGAAAATTTCACGATCGAGACATTCAGAATCTCACGGGTGCTACGAAAGCAAGGTATCTACATCTATGAAGTTGAGCACGCTGATAGACGGCTTTTTCTACACCGAAGAGCTGGTACCCGTGAGCAAACATCGTCTGGCTGATGGGCAACTTTTCCAAGTGGAGAAGGTGATACGTAGTAAGGGCCGTGGGGTCAACAAGCAGGTACTCGTCAAGTGGGTGGGATATCCGGAGAAATTCAATTCCTGGATCAAGGCTACAGAACTACAACCCACTTCAAAATGAATGACGCGGACGAATTTTACCTGGTCTTACCTAGTAATAGCAGTATGTTGTACTACCCCGACAACACCACGACGTGTTTCGCATCTGAACCGTGAGATTAGATTAACGGGTAACTGGGTGGTTGGTCTCGCCGAAATTCATATACCGTGTACCATGATGCATATTCAGGAAGACGATGCCTTTTATTTTTTCAACAACAGCGAGGATCTCGACGGCGAGGACACGACTGTGTCCATTGCTCCCGGTGTGTACGATAGCATCGATCAACTGGTGCAAGAAATAAACACCGAGAAAGATGTTGCAAAGCATCAGATTCTTGCTCCAGCGATCAATCCCAAAGGTTACTACATGCTCTCAAAAGTATGCAAATGCAAGAGGAACCACTATACGTATTTTAACGGAAAAATTGGACGAGCTCTGGGTTTTGACGAGCGCATCGAATCATTGATTCTGTCGGATAGGAAAATGAAAATAATCGGTGACCGTCCTGCTTGTATGTCGAGATGTCTGGTGGATCAGCTTTTCGTTTAGACGGACATATGCGAACCATACACGGTTGGCGACACGCAAGCTGCTCTTCTCCGCATAGTATCGTTGGAAAATTCTAGATATAAATTTGGCTCGAATGTAGTCAGGCATTTTTCACCAATTCATTACATACCGTTGATGCACCACACGTTCCAGAGCGTAATTATAGATATAAGGAGTCCCCAAGGTAAACGTATCCCATTCGAGTATGGAACTCTCACGGTTACGCTTCATTTCAAAAGAGGAAGATGAGTCATGCACTATGTCTCACTACGACCAGTATTACAACGAGCAAATAGGTGGGAGTAGAGGGGTGAGGAACGTTTTTGCCGGAGCGGCGTACCAGAGAGGGTGCAGTCTTGGCAGTTTCTTGGGTTCCCTACTACGCCAAGTTGTTCCCTATCTGGCAGGTGGATTGAAAACCGTTGGAAAGGAGGCAATGCGTGCAGGTCTGAACGTGTTTGACGACGTTGTGGACAGTGGTGTGAGTCTGAAGGATTCGGTCAAGACACGTGTACGAGAGTCGGGAAAAAAACTTGGGGTGAAGGCTGTGAAAAAAATGAGGGACATGATGCAAGGCAGCGGTTATAGAATACGCTCGGGTGGTAGGAAGCGCCAGTCCAGGCGAAACCGTACAGCTGCTAGTACGTCCACGCGTAAGAGAAAGAAGAGGGTATCTGCAAAGAAACGCACACGCAGAACAGCTGGCTCGATTGGCAAACGAAGAAAGAGAGTCGGGAATAGGAAGAAGAAGAAAACAGTGAGAACTGTGGCGGACATATTCACCAATCAATAGTCACAAGATGGCATTTTTACACTCGTGCAGCGGAGAAGGCATGAAGAGTGAGCTCGATCTTTTCACCCTACCTCTGACACAGACTTCTATCGAAAGCAGCGCGTTTTTATACTACTCGCCCGTCTCTTCGCTGAGTGATGACGCTGAAACACCGTTGGAATTTGTCATCCCCTCTTCAACGGACCATTACATTGACCTGGCGCACACGATGCTCCGCATATCGGCATGCATATCACCAGTTGGCGATGATGCGGAAAATGACAAAGTTGCTTCTGTGAACAATTTCATCCATTCGCTTTTCGATCAAGTTGACATTTTCTTCAATCAAAAGATCGTCTCGCCGCAAAACAACTCCTACCCGAACAGAGCATACTTGGAAACGGTGCTCAATTACTCCGTACCAACGATGCAATCGCGTCTCACTGCCGCAATGTGGTATCATGACCAACCTGGATGTATGGATGCCAATCCGAATGTGGAGGATAATGCAGCAGGTTTCAACGAGGGTCTCAATAAGAGGAAAAATCTAATGCTCAATGGTAAAACCGTAGATATGATCGGCTACATACACTCCGATTTGTTTTCTCAGCCACGTTTCTTGATCAACGGTATTGAGGTGAGAGTCAGACTGACACGCAGCAAGGACGCCTTCTGCCTCATGGACTTTTCAGAGGCCGGTAACTACTCGGTCCGTATCAAGGATGCAGCGCTCATAGTACGTCGCGCAAAAATAAGCCCCGGTATTTTGTTAGCCCATGCAAAAGCCCTAGCTAAGACTACGGCAAGGTACCCAATCACACGAGTCGAGTTGAAGTCTTTTACCATGCACAGAGGTATTCTGGGTGATACCATTGACAATTGCCACTACGGTCAGCTACCGAAGCGCGTGATCCTTGGATTCCTATCAAACCGCGCTAAAAATGGTGACAGGCGACTCAACCCTTTCAATTTTCAGCATTTTTCCATCAACTTCCTATCTTTGTACGTAGATGGCGTGCAAATACCCAGCAAACCGTTGCAACCCCGTTTCACAGGTGACGAAAAACTTCACGTGGATTCTTTTCACACACTCTACACGGGTACAGGCATACATTATATGAACGAGAGCCTGGATATAGATCGTGTAAACTACCCGGGAGGTTACTGTCTGTTTGGATTCGATTTGACGCCAGATCTTTCGGCTCATTTCTCTACTCACTGGAATCCCGTTCGGACGGGCTCGCTCAGGATTGAAGTGCGCTTCGCAGCTGCTCTGACTGAAACCATCAATTGCATTGTGTATGCGGAATTCGACAACGTTCTCGAAATTGACTCCAACAGACAAGTTACCACGGATTTCAACGCTTGAATTCCCGTTGGTACCACTCGCCCCACCACCACCACAGTGTGTACCTGGTCTTCTTGTGGAGAAGGGAGCCACGTCGTGGTGGGGTAGAGGGTATACTTTCCGCAACAGTATCCGAGCTGCTTCCAGTCTTGGTCACGCGCTGACAACGGTAACTTTGCACTCGAGATGGATATCGTCGTTGAGTTTATTGGTTTTCAAGATCGTTTTCTCAAATTTTCACCGAAAGAGGTCACCGTGCTTTCCATCAAAGGAGATGTTACAGCTCATTGGATGATACTTCCACCCCATCGATTCGAGGATTTGCCGGAAGAAACGAAACGATGCAATAACTACAGTTCAAAAAATTGCCACATGCTCCAATGGTTCGACGGGTGCATCTCTGTCAGCAGGCTCCATTATTACTTGTGAAAGCTTGCAAGGTGTACAGATAACATCTATGTTAGAGGAAAAGAAGAGGCAAAGTATCTGGAAATGGTAATGGCCCGTAAAGTAATCGACATCGAGGATCACGCCAAGATCAATCTTGTCGAACTCCAGAGCAAGTTTGTGTGCCATAATTTGTGTTGGTTCCACGCTGTGCTGGGAAATGCGTATAAAACTGACTACTGCACCACCAGACGTGCACATCTAGTGAGATTGTGGTTGGTATCGCTTCTACCCACCACTGCCCAGCAAGAGCTCAACGATAAGAATTCTCAGCAGATTCCGTACTATTTACGCAGATATTTCATGGATAGAAGGAAAGGGCGCACTGTGCGGTATGTTGAAGAGAGTAACGGAATCAATGAGGTAGATTCCCCACCCTGTACATCGGATGACTCGGACGAGTCGACGGAGCACGTGTACGATACAGTGGAAGAGTGCGAAAAAACTTTAACAGCCGAAGAATGAATAATAGAAGTTTTGAAAGCACTGAGGTGCGTAAAAGCCAAAAGTGTGGGAGTTTACGCCGCCGATCGCATCCCAAAGATCCTCATGGTCCCCGCGGCAATTATTTGCAACAGTGACGAACATACCAAACCAGGAACGCATTGGTCGGCAATCCATATAGATAAAAACAGAAATGGGATTTACTTCGACAGTTATGGTCTACCACCAATATCCAAGCATCATCTCGATCGACTACGCCAGAATTGTAAGAAATTTTGCTGGAGCACGAAGGAACTACAACGCGATGAATCTACATGTTGCGGTCAATACACGGTTGTTTTCTTGCATCATATAAGTAGTGGCAAAAGTCTCCGCCAATTTTACAAATTGTTCTCCAGGGATAAGAAGAAGAATGATGAAAAAATTGTGAGACTTTATAAGAAAATTTTGGCATGTATCAAGAATAAGAAGCGCTCTTCACGCGTGGATTCTTTCCTAGCGGAGCGATCTTCTGGATCCGGACATTGTAATCAGACAAGTACTCGTAGATATCAGTAGGTCCGACGATTGTATCCATAGTTCTTGGTGATTTTGAATAAAATCGACTTTAAATGAGTCTGATGTATTCATTCCCCACCACCCTTCCTTATTATCATAACTTAGCAATGAAATGATCTTTTTACTAGACTACAAATGAGAAAGTATTGACCATGGATGACAAAATTTCGTCAGAGTTGTGAGAATAAATTGAGAAAATATTGCGAACTTGCAAAAAATACACAACGTTGAAGTCAACGGCTAACTAGCTATTTGCTAACCGACATTTGGGAATCTCAATAAAAGAATACGTTGCAGCAGATGTGAGCAGGCAATCTACCACGTTTGTGAAAAAACCGTTACATATAGTCAGTTGAACACGGCAGAAATTTTGCGAGATGAACGTTGAAAACCATTGGTAGTATAAAACACAGGTGGCAGCATACGATGTCTCCCCTCCAGTGCACGCTCTGTAACGATTGGTCAATGAGCAAAGTGTTTAAGCCCCACCACTCCCATCAATGCTTCGTAGTACATACATTTTTTATTCCGATACCCCTTTTCGGGGAGCAAGTTCCATCACGATTGGCGAAATTTTGAAGACTTTCGGTTCATTACCCCCACCAACTTTAAGTGGAGGCGTATCTTTTTCAGCTTGCGAACCTTCGAGCGTACTTGTGTGAACATCCAAAGGAGCAGTCTAGCACAGAACGGCAATTTGTTTGCCTCGTGGGTAGAATAGTCTCGACGACTGTTTGAATCAAATGTCTCGGTGTCAGTCTCGCGACAAACGCGAAGAAATGTCTGAACTACCGAATCTACTGCTATCAACAACTTACGCGTTGAATAAATCGAATTCAAAGAGAATAGGAGTTGGTCTAGAACACGACGGCAGAAGATTTCAAGTCGTTGTAAAATTATCGAGTGCTCGTAAACCAGTGTCATTCGATGCAGACGGATGGGAACAATTCAAGGAGCAATTTGAGACGATCAACAACTACTTTCGTAATCCACAACAATTCGCCGATGACGTCGGAAAGAGCAACAAGGTTTACCTTCCAACCCATGATTTGACATTTACCGTGACTTACGGAACCAAATCACTGCTGGTGGATGAGAGACTACCAATCCCGACACGTAAGGATGACAAGGACGATGGGGCATCGGTAAGCAAGAAACCGCACGTTATTTTTCCTACAATTGCCATGCAGCCCTCAACGTTCCATGGCCTACGCTTCCAAAGCCGACTGATAGATATTAGACTCGCTGCTTTGAAAGTCCGAGCTGAGAAAGTGGATAGGATGGTTCATCTCATCGTGGAACATTTGAGAAAAAATATAGAGGACAAGAATGAGGATCCGGCCGAGTTGCTGAGAGATCTTCCAAAATTTAGGCAATACTATGCCATGCACAATGCTGAGATCGAGGGATATGTCAACGAGAAAATGCTATCGGATGGCGAAGGTTTAGAATCCGAATATCGAGATATTTTGTTGGCCGAAATACTGGCATTTGGTTTACCCATAATTGTAAGATATCTGCAAGACATTATGCTGGATAAATGAATATCATCAATCATTATTATGAATCAGGTGTCCAAGGAATAAAGAAGTGTGAAATTGATTATTTCGTTATTTTTTGAGCACCCTTCACTCATACCTCATTAGATATATATCTACACATATATATGTAATCGCAGAGATGATTGGGCCCTATAAGTAGCAACATTTTCCTCTCTCACTTCATTACAACGGGAGCCGTTGAACGATCAGTTACGTTACAAATTATTTCAACATGGGGTCATCCACCTCGAAAGGTGCGGAGCATCAGCGCCGCCAGGGCGAGAAAGAGCCGCTCATCGACTCCAAGAGTGAACCCCAAAGCAAATGGAAAATATACAGAAAAGACTACTCTTCAGTCAAGCCGGATAAGATGCAGCGCGATGGTTACAAGAAAATTTAGTCGTTTTCATAGCCCTGTAGAATCTAAAAACAGCTAGGCACGTGGCGGACTAGGCCTCCCGGGGAACCGCCTTTGCTCTTTTCACTCGGAGCGTGGGATTTTTCATCTCACTCTCGAAGTGAAACTAGCAAAAAACAAAAACGCGCCCACGTGTCCACCGTAAGGTGGTGAGGAAGAGGCACGATCAAAATTCAATTGCCTCGAGTTTACATACGACACGCGCTCTTGCCTATACAGCGCTAATGCATGAGGAGTCACACGCTCTTGATGCGTTATACGCAAGAGCGCGGGCTCCTATGTAGACCGGGCCATTCACGTAAAATATAGGCGCGCGCGCGCGCGGTATTCTGGTGCACCTGGCCGTCGACCTTTGCGCCAAAATATCGCGTGCAGCCGGGAACACCTGCCCCGGGCGAAATTGCGAGGTCACCACCCTCGCACCTGCCACACCCTGGGGAAGAGAGGGAGTATGGGTTACGGGACACCATCACCCGGGCTGGGTCATGGGGCGCCCGGGGGCCATGCTTTGGCCCTGGGGGTCGTGGGGGGTGGTCGCGGCAGGGGGTCACCTCGCTATATCGGACTTGGGGGGGGCTGCAGGGGGTCACCCTGCTATAACGTACTTTACCCCCCAGGGGGTGGGGGGCGTCGCGGGGGGTCGTCTCGCTATACTGGTCTATAGACTACTCACATAGTTCGAATTCTCTTGTTGGATCGAATTCCAGCCAACATCTTGATTGCTGGACTCGGAGGACAAATACTGCCCTCGCAAAATGTTCTGTGAATGTTATTGTGAAATCTTCGCCAACACCAAAATTTGCTCTTGATATTTCGGTCCTAGTTGTTCGACATGTATCTAATTTGGTCCCAAATCTTGACGTATAAGATTGAGTTGACCAAATTGAACCAAAACCCTGAGAACGAACTCAATCCCAAAATATTCGGTTATTCCCGATATTCACCTTTTAGTGTTGGTTCAATTGGCATCGAACTCGTCCCGTTCTTTTACTTAAACCATAATTCCTGTAACGCAAGAAAGCTCCTCGTGTGGGCTACTATGAGCTTTTCTCTATGATCGATCCTCAAACGAAATTTGAGCGATACTGACTCCTATATTCCATGACAGCGGAGAGAAGGCAAGGTTCCCAGCCTCTCTATCCAGTTTTGCCGATCTAAATCTCGTATGATTAGCGAACCTTCCAACCTTGTCGAATTATCATGACATATCAAACAAGCCTAAGTTGGACCCCATACTATTCACCTTCTGCATTCGGTTGACAAAGCTACTTGCACTCATACTTGAATTGTCTAATACTTATCGCCATCAACTTTCTCTTCCAGGTACCCCATCGATAGTTTGGGAGATTTCCTGGTTTGATATTTTGTTTGAAACTAGCCATGATTTTGGTCCGGGTTCCATTTCGTAACATACCTAGAATCATTAGATTGACTGTCGAGTTAGTTAACTTTGGCACATATCTTGGCTTAGTCTAGGAACATCAAAAAAGATTTTGCAGCCAATCCAAGCCGGGACTTTGAGCTTTCGACTCACCACCAATCAAAGTGCGATTCGCCGATGTATGTTGGAGTTCCGAACCGAACAAAACCAGGTAGCACCGAAAGTACCCAATGCGACGAAATCATGAACTTCTCGTGTGATCCCAGTTTGACACCCGAGAAGATCACAAAATACAGTACACATCGAATTCGAGACTGCTTTGGAGTTGGGAATCATGTATGGTTTCTCAAGGTGCAATTGCCCATCACCTGGATTTGCTGTTGTTTGTTGATCTCAAAATTCTTCCGGATTCCGTATCGAGAGCAAACTTGTACTTAACGGAGGGTTCTTGGATAATTTTTGATAGTGTGGCTTACGGAAGCTCAAACATTAATTCATCTGAAGATGTCAATCATCAAGTCATCACGTCTTCATGATTTCTAGCTCAAAATATCCACGAAGTTCAAACTCTTCAGAGCTATTTTGGGAATCGTCCATCGCAACGAAGACCACGCGGGCGAATATACAGAAGTTCTTAGTTAACTAGCGATAACTGCGAATGTGTTTGTTCAATAATCCCTCCCTTGCGAAGCGACAATAATACGTATGACATAAGATAAACCAACTCATCCTCCTGCACAATGATCACAATACTCGGATGAGGTATCAAGTATACATGAGCAGAGGGTCGCGACTCAAGCAAGATGTTTTTATCCGTTTTACAATGCTACGGGCCAATTTCTATAGTTTCGGCTATATAAGTTAATACCCTGGGTAGTGAAAATTGTTTCGTGGTATACAAATAATGTCACTAGGGAGAGTGTCCCATGCCTGCAACGTTAAACTATAGAACTGTGATTTTTTGGAAACAAACTTGAAAACGGCCGAAAATGAGCCTTGATTTGGCCTCAGTGCCCGCGGGAAGCTTCGAAGGATCCCTAATGGGAATCTTCTAATAGCATTCGAACATAGGACTGATGGGGGAAATTCTGTAGGAATTAGGGATTCTTCCCAACCCCCCCCCCCGGTAACAGCATTCGTCGAAATGCTCCGAAATGACTCTTATGTATGATTCTCTCGGGTCAGATAGAGTAGTACCCCGCGAATGGAATAAACATATGAATGTTCGATCTCTTGTTGCATCCAGTATCTCAGCATCAATTGACTGGTCATAGTAATTTGATAAGGATCATCAATATGAGACTATCTTGTCATTAGGGACGCGCTCATTAGATAAATTGCCACGTTGGTGGTAAGATGTCTGGATTGAGATGATTCGACTTATTCGTTGACATACGCCCCCCGATAATCATCTGCAGATGTTTGCACATCGTATCCCTCATCGGATTCTGATCAATCCTGGCACTTTAAGTATGTTTCATACAATTCATCACAAGTAACACATCCCTCAAGTTTCTCCATGATGTGTCCTGGCTATATTCAATGAAACCAGAATTCGAAATCATCAAAAGATATGAGTGGGAAACATGGTGTCTCGTCATAGGAGTACGAGCCCCAGCACTTCAGGAGACTTGCGCACCTATGCATACAAAGATGGTCCTTACTGGAGGATGATTCACACCCGCGATAGCATATATGTATGTTCCATAGTATACTATGGAACATACTCTCATACCTGCGGAGATATGTTCCATGGCACTGGCCATCGCACGTGCATCGGAAAATTCAGTATTACGTGGACATATTCAGTAAGGTTGATCTCCAAGGACGCTCTGAAACTCATCGTCCTAATCCACGAGGCTTGTATCAACTGGTTCAAGCGACATATCATTTGGATGACAGGAGTGATGAGGAAGGCCATCCCTATCTCATGAATTATTCTACTTCAACGATCCGTGATGTTGCATATCGGTATTGAATAGATTGCGAACCCTTCCATTGTATCTCCCTTTTTATCTCTGTGACCCAATCTCTTCCAGGTCTCTTGCTCAAGATCCATCAGACTCACCGCGAGTGAGGCGAACTCATAAACGCAACGATGCACCTCAAGATTCGAAAGAGGATCGATCTGATGAGAGCAATTGCTCATGGAGGGACCGGTATGAGGGTGATATAACAAGGAGATTTGAACCGGATCCATTGGAATCAGAAACGGAAGCAAATCTCTCAACGATCGATTTCCCTAATACAGAACGGCTCCTACGTATTGGTCCCATCGGCAATGGTGGGTATTTTCCTGAGATTCACAACTCTCTTTGATCTGTTGGTGGTGATTTGCTGCTCCAAGACAGGTACCATTTGATGGAGAAACTCCCTCACATTCCTTTTCCTCCTGATCACAGATTCTCCTATAGCTCAGAGAGAAGACAATGGAATTCACATCAGCCAGTGGACCCCAGGAAGCTTTGGATGCGAGCTTTCGAATTCGACTACCGATTGAAGATTGATTTGAGCATCTCATTCAAGAATACAGAGATACAAATCACAAAGCTCCTCCCAAAAACTAGATTGGGGTTACACTACCCCATTCCAATACTCGAATTGCTGGTCAAGTATCATGCCTGTGAAATCGTAGGGGATATGGACATTTCCCGTATGCTATCAGCTCTGTTCGATGTATCGTCGGTACACAGAACACTTCTCCGTGGTTGGGAGCTTCATACAAGATCGGCTTCTTCATCATGCCACTCCGGAGGATGCACTCAGAGCCATGTAGCACTCCGGTGGTAGGATTTGATCCACATTCTATCTAGAAATGTTGATGATACATACCCACACAGCATGGGAATCTTTCAGGAATATCCCAGGAATATTACATTGAAAGATTGGAATATTCCAAAAAAATTACTCTGGAATATTCCTGGAATATAGTTATGTCCGCGGCTGGGAATCTTCCTGGAAGCTTTCATGGGGAGATTCCAGGGAATCTTGCAGAAATCTTCCAGAAATATTACATTGAAATATTTCACTAGAACGTTTCTGTAACATTGCCAGGAATCTTCCAGGAATCTTTCAATGAAAAATCTCTGGAAGATTTCATTGAAACTTCTCGGGAATATAGTTATGTCCGCGGTCGGGAATATTCCTGGAATCATCCATGAAATATTTCTGGAATATCTCATGGAAGATTCCTGGCAATACTATGTCTGTGGTTGGGAATATCTCTGGAATCTTTGGTGAAAGATTTCTGGAATTTTTTATAAAAGATTTCTGACAATATTTCTAAAATATTTCAGGTTGATTACTATACACAGTCTTTTCAGCCCATATTTTGGGAATTTTAGGGTCAATAGGAGACTTTTGAGCGGAAAATAAGGGACAAATAAGGGACAAGATAAAATTTGTTTCGAGGAAAATATGATTTTTCGGGACTGAGTTTTATCAGACACCAATGAACATTTGTATACTCAGCTCATAATAGGAGGTGAAAAGCGCCGAGACATTCAACTACAAATCATTCTCTTTTATATCACCAGGTTTTGGGTCGGGGGTCAGAGATTTTTTTCCAACCCTTAGTAGAATTAGATACATATTATGGAAAAATGTGAGGTGCACATGAGTTCCAAAGCCCCGAAAGTAGTCCGGGCTATTTTTGTTTCTGAATTTTGCAAGACAATCGATATTTTCATTTTCTGATTAATTACTCATCCATACAGGACCCGATAAAAGAGATATTTCCATCCTTTGACTCAGGAAGAGCTGTTCTACGAAATATATATTGAAGTTCAGCAAACGTCGATATAACTTGAAAAAAAACTTTTATTCGAAAAATACTGGAATTTCCAGGCATTTTTAAGCTCTACTTGATTTCACATTGGACATTTTCAATTTTCATCAGACAACAAGTTTTCCAACTGACTCATCATTTTTCGCATCATATTGATGTCCACTTTATGATTCTATTGCTTCCAACGGAGAAAATGCCATTTTCGAGACGCTGCGCGAGAACGGCTCAAAAAGGCATTTCCACCTTTCCGAGCTATAGAATACCATATGTTTCTCGTTTGTGAAAATTGACGCTTTTCCACAACAAGATACAAAATATCAAGCATAACATACTATTTCATCATATCTGACAACGCGGTTTGAATCTGATCTCGGTGTTTGTCAAATCTTCTCTCTGCTTCCTCAATCGCAGTCGAGAGAATAAATGGAACTATATCCATAGGGATGAAGCGATAATATTTGTGTCATCTTGTTGAGAGAAAGAACAGGCGCAAAATAAATCTGTCCACTCTCTCACATTTCACACTGACGCCTTCAACTCAAAGACTCCAATGTGACATTTGAAACCTACAAATGCAATCTGATTCAAGATCACGCCTTATCCACATACTCCTTGATCAAGAAAGTGCGAAGGCCTAACTCAGCCGGCCTGTTGGATTCTGACTTTTAAATTTCCACTTCTCAGGCGAGCTCAAAAATAAGGGAAATAGGGGACAAACTCGGATTTTAGGGTAAAATAAGGGACGAGCTTGAAGAAAAGGGGAATAGGGGTGTAGGGGACATGGCTGAGAAGACTGTAAATAGGTACATTCCATCTGGATTCTCGGCAGATTGCCCGGGGTCTCTTACTGTAGTCTCATTTTTCTGAAATACTTCAAAAACATTCAATGATATTCAGTATAGTTTTTTGCAGACAAAAAGATGGAAAGATTCTGGAACTTGTACGAATTGGAAGAACTTTTACTCACTCACAGATAAATTTTTTACAGGAAATCCCAGATGTTTTCAGGTTATAACCTAAACTAGGTCATGAATTAAATAAGGTAATATCCAAAGATACCACTTGGAGATAATACAGAATCTCGTTGAAAAACTCTTTTCAGAACTCACGCTAAACTTACCATCAGAGGCTCAGAAAAGTAGCATTCGAAAAAAAGGGACCTTTAGTTACTCCAAATTGGAGACAAGTGAGAAATCAGCGTATTGTTCGAATGTCTCACAAGTTCCCTTTTTCTCTGAAGATTCAATCATATTCCATCTGGGTTCCTGAAAAATTTCATGGGATCCCTCACAGTAGAGTTATGTTTCCTGAAATCTCCTACCAATAGCTTAGTAGTAAATTTATTGTAGTTTCCTTGAGGAATAGGGCTAGAAAGACCACTGAGTGAGAAGTATCATCTCATGTCTGATCTGAAACGAGAGCCAGCGAGTATCACCTAATTTTGTTCTCAACTCAACAGTTGTCATCTGAGTAGAATGAACAATGTAAAGTGTATTCACAGTGTGCTTTCATTAGTTCAGAACTAATTCATTGTTCAAATTGGTAGGACTGACAACCTCGGTTCAAACAAAACTTTTCTATATCAAATGTGAATATCAGTGCACGGTAATAGAGTCATTTTCTCTGAAAACTAATCTTACTTTGGATCCGTTCATCTCATCCTCAATGAAGAATTTGATGAGATCAGCTTCAACAAAACAAACCAGGATTCCACGTGGGAGAGATGGAGGATTCATAACTGTATGGAGGGTTCAAAAGTGAGACGAGAAACCAACGCAGAGTTTCACAGCAAAGTCTCTAATATAATTTTGTTTGATCAGGAATTTTTCCATTCGATTCTTGTGAATATTCTCTTAGAAAAGTTGTCTGTTTATGGTCATATTGAGTTGAAATCTAAAAGTTATGATCCCCAAAACTCTACTTCGTTTCCATCCAAAGGATTGTATGGATACTTAATGTTTTACTTAGTCTGATGGCTGAAATACTCCAAGCTCTCATAGAGTGTTCAATTGACACTGTTACTGATATCAGAATCCCATTAATTGGTTATCCAATACATCCATCAAGGAAGGACCTTGAACATAGCCTGGGCATACAGATGCTGCACAAACATACGCTTGAGATCAAGAGATGTCTCTTTGTTTCATTACAAATACTGTCAACGAACGCTTAAGAATGTCTATTCAATCGCCATTCTTGATGACCATTGTCATGTCCCTAATATGTAGATTGAAATATTCAAGAACTGGATGAAAACCCATTCCCGCCAATTGGTTTGACTTGGAGGAGTACGACTCGTGTCTACAGAATCCTACAATCACCATCTAGTTGAGGATAGAATCTCACCTACAGATATGGGATGAAGAGTTGCAGAAGGTGTGTGGGTAGCTTGTATATGTTGAGATAATTGTTCTCATCATAATTGATGGTTTATCACTATCTTACAGTGACAAATGATGGTGTCATCAGTGATCCTGCTTTAAATAGCATTTCGTCCATTTGCTCACACCCATTTTCCTGCAAATATATCTTTGACTGAACACAAAGTGTCTAGTTCTTTGCTCACTAGCACTCATGAAGATTATTGGGCAGAAATACTCATCTGATCCACAAGGTATCAGCAACGAATACAGATCAGCTCGATGGGGTAAGAAAGTTCCGACAACGAGGGCATAGGTTATGGTTGCTCATGCCGGTCACTTGAAAACCGTAAGACCGCAAGTTCGTAAAGTTTTCCATAAGGTTGACAATACTCAATGCATCACTAGGAGACGAGTAACAAGGAAACGTTGGGAAATACATAGAAATTCCCTTTATACATGACTCTCCACGAAGATCATAAGTTGATAATATTCAGCTCGGAGTGCAGAGATTGGTCCCGCATGATGCTGCACGGCACTGACCACGATCATAAAAGAAAGGTCTGCTCGGGGGCCGTCGACTCCCGTGTTAAACGGCGGTGTGCTGTGGCGTGCTGTGGCGATGTAGGGTGTCTGACGGGTAGACGTTATGCAGGGGCCGCACAGCACAGCACAGCACAGCACAGCAGTTGCGCGTTCGGTACCGATATATATGTATGTAGCTGGATGGGAATATAGCCCATCCCGCGGGTAGCCGTAGTTTATGTATTATATATATATATACATTCGTAGATGCAATCATGGATGCAATGTTGTGCGATAAACATATCGTACAATATTGCATTAATCTCATCGCATCCATAACACAACCCATTTCGCATATCTTATATATGTATAAATAATAATAGTAATACAATAACAAACTATGAATATAGTAATCAAATATGATGATATGTATGTTATATAGTGGGTTATGTTATGTGACGTGCTGAACAGTTGTATACTGCCAAAAATCGGTATATAAATATAATGAGCGTACCTGTTTTTCCTTGCATTTATACACATATGAGTATATGTATGTATGAATGCTGATAAAATCATAAATGTAAGCATGTACTTATGCACGATTGCTGGCAATTGCTAGACCGTCGCTAAAATATGTAGGTGATGAAAATAAACGATGAACTTGTTTACATAACCACTCAATTCGGTCTGCTTTTTCATCACAATATCGTAGTCGTCTGCGACGGGTGTATATTGTGATGCTGTCTCGCTGACAGCACACAATGGAACGGTAAAATGAAAATTTAAAAAATCGGATAAGTTGAATTGAAAAATGAAAAATTTAAAGTACCAACGTATTTAATTGAGAGTGATAACCAATGGCATCGAGAAAATGGGTAGTGCCCGGATGCAACTCTCGTGCAGGCGTCTCAAAATTCATTTTCCCACTAAATCAAGAAGTCGGTGAAGAGTGGGTGCGGGTTGTAAAAAATGATGACAAACTTGGTGGGTTACGGTACGCTGAAATCCGGGATGCCCGTTACGAAGTATGCATTGACCATTTTACCGAGACCGACTGGTATCCTTTGAAAGATGGGTCTCGGAAACTGTTCGAAACATCGGTACCAAGTTTGAAGCTCCCCGCTGCTCCCGCCACAGATATAGTCGGTAATCTCTTGACTATATATGTATATTTTATGAATATTACTACCATCATGATAGCGCGTTCAAATCAAGCTCCGTGCCTTGTGAAGTTAATTTAGCCTCGCGATTCTAGCTGATGATACTGCTCCACAAGTGAGTGCCTGTGTCCAGTGTTACTGCAATCAGCCTGCTCGGAAAGTAAACCTTCAAAGCGGTTTGCATAATTTCCTCTCCCTCATGAAACTGGATGGTGGAACATCCAATCACAATAAAAATTTGCTCATAATATTTAGGGAGAGTTTACTACTGTTGCGACAAGGAACTCGTGGATGAAGGGCATTGCAATTTCTGTCTAGTGAAATCCATACCTCAAGAGCAACAAATAACGGCAGACCGACCCGATGATATTGAGCCATCGGCCTCAACAGAATCTCGTCAAATTTCAGAAAGAAAAAGACAATCTGTTGAAAATTCACCCGACCATCCAAAAATTTCCAAAGTTACTGAAGAAGAAACGAGTGTAGCGAGCGCGGCCGAGAGAGCTTCACAAGGTCCTAGTTTTGCTCAAACTTTGTCCGCTCAAGTACTGAAGATATATGGAAGAAAAAGGCCTCTTTCCGCCGAGATATCTGCGTCACTTGGAACATCTCTCTTATCATCCGTTGCTCGAAGATATCCTACTCCGCCTCGTTCTAGCCCATGAACTCCCACTCGGTCTTCACCGTCTAGCACTCCATCGACTCTTAAAAACTCTCGGCCATCAACTCCATCAATCCCCACAACCTCTCGTCCACCAACTTCATCCACTCCTACAACCATTCGCTCAACTTCTCCATCTTCGTCCAATGCATCCAACTCCGTCGCCTCGACTCCGACATCACGTAGTGCACCTACTCCAGCTCCCGAAGGAACAGGATTATCGGAATCTTTGAAGAGAGAAATTGGTTCTATATCCAATGTATTATATAATTAAACGAGGCGGATGCGGAGGTATAAGAATGAGTTTATCTATTGAATTTCTATGATAGGTAATCGATCATAATTTATTTCCTGATTGCCGTAGGTTGCAAGCCAATCGAGAAAGAGATGAAGATGCTATTGCGCTCCAAAACAAGAATGTTGAATTGACCAAGGCTGAAAAAACAGTTGTGGATACTATATTAGATAATGAACCTGGGAGTAAGGGCAATCGCTATAGTCAAGAGACCAAATTGTTCTTTTCGTCTATCTACAAAAGAGGACCTGCAGCTTCTAGGTACTTTCTAGAAGATTATGTCATTCTCACCACAATGGAGTGCGTAATTTTCCGGATTTTGCAGATACCAATGTGGTCTCCTTGCTTATCCTGGCGAAACGACACTTAGAGACTTCTTGAAAGATATAAACGTAGAAACAGGGATTCATGGATCATTGAAAAACCATCTCATCGAATTGACCAAAGATCTGCCCGAAATTGAGAAATATGTTGTCGTGATCTGGGATGAAATGCATTCGATGCCACACCTTGACTGGGATCCAGTTCAGGACAGGATTGTTGGATTCGAACAGTGGGGCTCAGATACGACAAATCATATGGCCGACGCTGTCCTCGCTTTTCTTATCCGAGGTGCTAATTCTGAGTGGGAAATGCCGTTAGCTTTTGGTTTCTGCAAATCGGCAACGAAAGCTCCTCAGTTAATGAAATGCGTGAGAGAAGTCATTCGGTTGCTGAAAGAAGTCGGGCTCATCCCAATTGCTAGTGTATGCGACCAAGGGAAACCAAATCAGACAGCAATCGACCAATTCATCAAAGACACTCATGATACTCTACGGCAAGAGAAAAATCTGCAACGATGTGAGCCTATATATATATATGTGTGTGTGTTTGTGTGCGCGTGTGTGTTTGTGTTTGTGTTTGAGTGTGTGATGAACTAATGAGTATTCAATCGCGCGTTCTGTTCACTTTCATGCAGATAACACATATTACATTCACAGATTTGAAATCATACACATTTGGGACATCCCTCACGTATTCAAAGGCTTGCGAAATTTATTGATGGTCAAGTGGCTTGAATTGGATTGGGACGACAAGAGGAAAGAGATCGATCGAGTATTTCTGAAGTGGATTACATTGGTGATCGCTTTCGAAATAGACGCATACAGACCAGTTATTCATCGAGTCATGCCTCATTTGACCATCGAAGATATCGATGAGAAACGGATCAACAAAATGAAGGTGAAAAGTATGGCGCACATCTGGAGCGAGAAGACGGGAAACGGGATCATTGAGTTGGCGCAGAACAAAGGTATTTTCTTTCGCTGAACTCAAGCGAATACATATTGACATATATGACGAAAAAAATTCAACTAAAGACCGTGTAGGCGTTGTTCAAACTGACGTTGGCGAGAGGCAAATGCCAAAGACTTCAGTTGAAGAAGCTGCTGCTATTCTTTTCTTCGATGAACTCATGGATGTCTTGAATGGCGCGGCAAAGACAGATACTCCGAAAGAAAAACGGCGGCTCATCAAAGGAGGCAGTGACCAGCTAGAGATCATAAAAAATGCCAAACAAAAAATGCACAAAATGCGGTTTCGTATAGTAGATGGGAAGGGTGCGCCCCCTAGGCCAGCATCAAAATCAGAAGCTCCGAGTTTCTTTAATTTACAGTTCAATCTTGACAGCTTCTTGCTTCTGAAGAAAAAGTTGACATCTATCGGGATTATCGAAATAATTCAGGGATTTTACAATCAAGATTGCGCTGAAAATATGTTTGGTACGTGGCGCCAAGTCAATGAGATGCCCACTTGCTATCAACTTGGCCCAATATTTAGGACTTCAATGATAAAAAATTTGTCTTCAGAGAGATCGATTCAAAAAGCTAATTGTATTATCGACGCAGGTGAGTTCTTGATGTCTTGGGGGAAGCATCAACTACTTATGACTCACGTTGGATCATCTAGAAATATCGATCTCAGTATCCCATCAACATCAAATTACATTCCCTTCAGTTCCAAACATGTCAGCGTGCTCGAATTGAGCTCTCTTTTGAAAGAAATAGCCGCTAAATTGGAACAGTGTCCGACTTGTCTCGATATTTTGTCTCAAGGGAATCTAATTGTTAATTCCCCGTCAATTCATAAAGAAGCTAAGAGGCTAGTCATCGGTCTTCTGCTTCGCGTATTTGGGCCGAAAGAGTTGATAACAGCTAGTATTGTGTATGCTATTTTGAAAGAGCTCTTTCGTCAGGATGAACCGAAAATTTGTGATTTGGGAAAACACGATAGCATTATAGATCTGTATGTGAAGATTTTGGTTACCGACTATTTAAAGTCATGTCTCAAATTCATAAATAGCATTCTTTGTGGAAAAACACTCCTCAGGGATGCTAGAGAGCACAACTCTTTCGTCCAAGAGGCGCATGATATTCGACAGAAAAGGCTTCCAAAAAAGAACCGTCGAATTGTCACTCCAAAAAATGTCAATACCGGAAATTCTAGAACTAAAACTAATTAGAACTAACTCTTTGATGTGTTTATTCGCCTTCCTAGGTTTTGGGGATGGTTGTTTTACCCGTTTTTCTCAAAAAAATTTCGAGTCCGAGCATCCGAGCATTTGCTGGTTTATTTGCCTTTCTAGGTTTTGGGGATGATTGCTTTTCTCAAGAAAATTTCGAGTCCGAGCATCCGGGCATTTGCTGGTTTATTTGCCCTCCTAGGTTTTGGGGATGATTGTTTTACCCGTTTTTCTCAAAAAAATTTCGAGTCCGAGCATCCGAGCATTTGCAGGTTCATTTGCCTTCCTAGGTTTTGGGGATGATTGCTTTTCTCAAAAAAATTTCGAGTCCGAGCATCCGGGCATATGCTGGTTTATTTCCCCTCCTAGGTTTTGGGGATGATTGTTTTACCCATTTTTCTCAAAAAAATTTCGATTCCGAGCATCCGAGCATCTGCTGGTTTATTCACCTTCCTAGGTTTTGGGGATGATTGCTTTTCTCAAAAAAATTTCGAGTCCGAGCATCCGGGCATTTGCTGGTTTATTTGCCCTCCTAGGTTTTGGGGATGATTGCTTTTCTCAAAATTTTTCGAGTCGGAGCATCCGAGCATTGGCTAGTTATTGATTTGAACAAATGCATAGCTCGTTGCTAAACATAACCTTGCATTTCACTAGTTTGGGGTCCACGTCTTTTTCTTCTAAATTATCCAGTTATTCACAAAGCAATGGCACCACACAGTGAAGACCCGTCTCCTAATTCTGAAGATAATTCTAAAAAGACGACATCCGTGATGTGGGATGAAATGAATATTAGCCCGCACGTCGATTGGGATCTGCGCCTGAGCCAGATTATGGCGTCGTTAGAAAATGTTGGCGTCATAAATAATTCCCTTACTTGTGACAATGGAAGAATGAACGACTCGTTGAAGGAGTGGATGGAAATTGAGCCTCAAGAAACGGCCGAAAATACCGACCGGAATACTACTAGTCAATAAAAGGATCTAACATTTTATTCTGTGAGTTTCGTTCAATTTCACCCCACCACTCGTCTCTCAACCTGTATCATTCATTTACATTATTTGAGAAATCCATACGAAATTCGAAACATTGGCATGAATTCTTACGCGCGTGCTTCGAATATTGCTTTTATTACAATACATCACAATATCTCTCCCGCGTTTGCCATACGCAATGTCACACGGCGCATTCAATGCTGCGATGCCCCTGAGCTGTGCGACTACTGTGCGCGCCTGAAAAGCGTCGACCCGCCAGACACAGCCGCCAATCGCCGCCTCTCTCTCTCCGCCATTCTGCATATGCGAGTCGACGGGCCCTGGGTCTGCTCTCTTCGGTGCTCGGACTGGACTCACGTATGGCGAGTAAATTCCCCTACTCTGCTTCCCGAAATCCAATATGGCCGGGCCGGGCGACGCACGCTGATTGGCCGGTCGCTCGTGCCGCTATAGGTATAGCCGCTACTGCAGCAGCTCGAACGTAAACACATGTATTGTATACATATTGTATACGACCGTGCTGAGCAGAATCCGAATTTGCTTAACGAATGGTGTCCGGGATTAATAATCACATCTCTTGTGCTCTGAGTTTGTTCACAAAACACTCGGTTCTATATCCCGAATTCCCAAATCCCAAGCCCCCTCTCGGGGCCTACACTTCATATGTGGCTTTTGTTCCTTAAACATGTGCAGCTTCGGTGGTCTAGTGGTTAGCGCGGCTGCCTACTATTTTGTCGCCCGGTGTTCAAATCCCTGACTGGACACACATTTATTTTTAATTTTTATTTTTAATACTTGTATCTCCTTTTTTTCTCAATATCATGCATCTAAAATCAATTAACCATCAGTTGAGAATTGATCCTAATTTTTTCGATACATCAGCATTGTACACGATTATCGATGTAATCACACAAATTCGTGATGTATTCCCTGCTGCAAAAGTTCGATTGGATTCGATTGAAATACATCCGATCGTTCTGAATCTAGAATCTTATGATGAATTTGAAACATGACTTTCAGGATTGAGGAAGATTGGAGTTCAATAACGATCAATGATGTTGATCATGATTCGAACAGTATAGACCAATCTTCACTAATGCAGACTTTTCGCATTGAAAGTGAGATTGCCAATCAATCTCAATACTTACTGCCAATTTTCGGAAGTCAATGTTCTATCTGTATGAATGCTGATTCCCTTGATAGGATATCGCGATTCCAATCTGTGTCAATGCCATAAAAAAGCATTGACATGCTATGGGTCCTATCTACTTCAATCGATTTCAACACTGTTTTTCAGTAATGGAAACATCGAGATCTCAATCCGCCTCAATCGACCTCGATACTGACTGGGAGCATTGGAGACCTTAAATCCCATCTATCTGAATCGATTTGAATGACGGATATCATTATTGAAATTCCGAAATCCTATCTGCCTCAATCGATTTTAATACTGTTACCCAGTATTGGAAACATCGAGATCTCAATCCGCCTCAATCGACCTCAATACTGAGTAGAAGTATTGGAGTCTTCATATCCTATTTATCTGAATCGATTTGAATGCTGGATATTAATATTGGAGATTCGAGATCCTATCTGCCTCAATCGATTCCAATACTGATTTTCAGTATTGGGAACATCGAGAACTCAATCCGCCTTAGTCGACCTGAATATACTGACTTTCAGTCATTATTACAAATCAACGTCTTACATATACATCACTCACATTACAGCTAAGGTTTCAATACAATCCGATACTTATTTCAATCATGATAACATTAACATATCATCGCGTCACATAACTAAACGCTATTTGGAGGTTCTGTAACTCATCAGTCTTATATAGGAACAGGAAAGATGGTTCGTCGGTTGCGAGAAAGCAATGGCATGATATTTGGACGCAAACTGGGATGATCATCGAAACGTCGCCTAGCGTCAGCCACTCGAATTCTATCGGCCTCAATCGATTCCAATACTAACTTTCAGGAATGGGAAGTTCAATAACTCACACCACGTCAATCGGTCCCAATACTTACTATGAGCATTGACGAGTTCATTTATCGTCCTTAATCGATTTGAATGCTGGTTATCAGTATTGGGGACTTGAAATCCTATCTGCCCAGTCGAATCCAGTACTGTTTTCAAGTATTGGGAACATCGAGATTTCCACCCGCTTGTATCGATCTCAATACTGACTGTGAGTATTCTAGCCCTTATATCCTAATAACATGAATCGATTTGAGTACTGTCTCTCAGTATTGGGTAGATCGCTATCTCAATTCACTTCAATCGATCTCAATAATGGAAGTGAGCATTAGAAACCTTATATCCTATCTACTTGAATCGATTTGGATGCTGGATATCAGTATTGTAGACTTGAAATCCTATCTGCCCCAATCGAATTCCAAAACTGTTTTCCAGTATTGGAAACATCGGGTTCTCAATCCGCTTCAATCGATTTCAATACTGATTTTCAGCATTGCAGATGTTATATCATATTGACACGAATCGAATTGAATGCTGAATATCAGTATTGAGAACTTGGAATCCTATCTGCCCTAATCGATTCCAGTACTGTATTTCAGTATTGGGAATATCAGGATCTCATTACGCTTCAATCGATCTCAATACTGATGTTCAGCATTGCAGACCTTATATTATATTCACCTGAATCGGATTAAATGCTAAATATCAGTATTGAGGACTTGAAATCCTATCTGCCCCAATCGATTTGAGTACTGTCTCTCAGTATTGGGTAGATCGCTATTTCAATCCATTTCAATCGATCTCAATACGGGGAGTAAGCATTAGAAACCCTATATCCTATCTAGATGAATCAATTAGAATGTTGGATATCAGTATTGAGGACTTGAAATCCTATCTGCCCCAATCGATTCGAGAACTGTTTTTCAGTATTGGAAACATCGGGTTCTCAATCCGCTTCAATCGATCTCAATACTGATCTTCAGCATCGCAGATCTCATATCCTATCTACTTGAATCAATTTGAATGCTGGATATCAGTATTGAGGACTTGAAATCCTATCTGCCCGAATCGATTCCAGAACTGTCTTTCAGTTTCGGAAACATCGGGATCTCAATACGCTCCAATCGATCTCAATACTGATGTTCAGCATTGCAGACCTCATATGACTTTTACCTGGATCGAATTGAATGCTAGATATCAGTATTGAGGACTTGAAATCCTAGCTGCCCCAATCGATTTGAGTACTGTTTTCCAGTGTTCGGAACATCGAGATCTTAACCCACTTTGATCGATCTCAATACTGACTGTAAGTATTGGAGCCCTTACATCCCAATAACCTGAATCGATTTGAGTACTGTCTCTCAGTATTGAGGACTTGGAATCCTATCTGCCCCAATCTATTCCAGTAGTGTTTTTCAGAAAAGGGAACTTCGAGATCTCGATCAGCTTCGATTGATTCCAATACTGATTTTCAGCATTGCAGACCTTACATGATATTTACCTGAATCGATTTCAATGCTGAATATCAGTATTGAGGACTGAAAATCCTATATGCCCCAATGAATTCCAGTACTGTTTTTCAGTATTGGGAACATCGAGATCTCAACCCACTTTGATCGATCTCAATACTGACTGTGAGTATTCTAGCCCTTATATCCTAATAACCTGAATTGATTCCAGTACTGTCTCTCAGTATTGGGTAGATCGCCATCTCAATCCACTTCAATCGATCTCCGTACTGAAAGTAAGCATTAGAAACCTTATATCCTATCTACTTAGATCAACTTGAATGCTGAAGATCAGTATTGAGGAATGGGAATCCTATTTGCCCCGATCAATCCCAGTACTGTCTTCCAGTATTGGTTACAACGAGATCTTAATCAGCTTCAATCGATCTCAATACTGATTTTCAGCATCGGAAACCTTATGAACTATTCACCAAAATCGGAATGAATGCTGGATATCAGTATTGAGGACTTGAACTCCTATCTGCCCCAATAAATTGCAGAACTGTTTTCCAGTATTCGGAACATCGGGTTCTCAATCCGCTTCAATCGATCTCAATACTGCTTTTCAGCATTAATGACCTCATATCATATTCACCTGGGTAGGATTGAATGCTGAATATCAGTATTGAGGACTTGGAATTCTATCTGCCCCAATCTATTCCAGTAGTGTTTTTCAGAAGAGGGAACTTCGAGATCTCGATCAGCTTCGATAGATTTCAATACTGATTTTCAGCATTGCAGACCTTATATGATACTCACCTGAATCAACCCTATCCGCCTCAATCATTCCCAGTACTGTATTTCAGTATTGGGAATATCTGGATCTCAATACGCTTCGATCGATCTCAATACTTATGTTCAGCATTGCAGACCTTATATAATATTTACTCGAATCGATTCGAATGCTGTGTATCAGATTAGGAATGAGAAAACCTATCTGCCTCGATAGATCCAAATACTGACCTCTAACATTTTATACCGTATATTCTATCTACGTCAATATACCTGAATGATGATTGTTAGTATTGAGGACTTGAAATCCTATCTGCCCCGATCGATTCCAGTACCGTCTTCCAGTACTGCAAACATCTAGATCTCAATCCGCCCCAATCGGTTTCAATACTGATTCTCAGCATTGCAGACCTTATAACCCGTTCACCTGACCAATAGTAAAACTCATCTTCAGGCCGTTCCAATTCTGCCCAGCAGTATTGAATTCGATTCAGATATATGAAATCAGGAAGAGTTCAATACTGAAAGTGAGTGTTGGGAGAGATGGAATAACCATGCACCCACGATTTCGATTCGATTCTGTAGTATTCATCTCGATTGGTCAATCACGCAATGAGTGATTGGGTCATCATCGAAATCAATTTATGCAGTCGACTCAATGCTGCCCGGCAGGATTCAGACCGAAAGCGGAACTCATCCTCAGAGCATACCAATCCTGCTCAGCAGTATTGAATTCAATTAAAATACATGGAATTCAGAGGAGTTCGATACCGATTGTAAGTATTGAGGAGGATAGAGACCATTTTTTCACGATCGGTATTCCATTCTATAGTATTAAGCTCGATTGGTCAATCATGCAATGAGTGATTAGGTCATCATTGGAATCGATTGACGCAGTCCACTCGATGCAGCCTGGCAGGATTTAGACCGAAAGCAAAACTCATCTCCAGGCCATTCCAATCCTGCTCAGCAGTATTGAATTTGATTGAGATGTATGAAATCTGGAGGGGTTGAATACTGACTGTGGATATTGAGAGGGATAGAATAATCATGCACCCACGATTTCAACTGGATTGTGTACTGATCATCTCGATTAACCAATGATGCAAAGAGTGATTGGGTCATCATTGAAATCGACTGACGCAGTCGACTCGATGCTGCCTGGCAGGATTCAGACCGATAGCAAAACTCATCTCGCGGCCGTTCCAATCCTGCTCGACAGTATTGAATTCGATTCAAATACATGGAATCTAGAGGAGTTCAATACTGATTGTGAGTATTGAGATGGATAGAATAACCATGCGTTCGCGATTCCGATCCGATTCTGGAGTATTCATCTCGATTGGTCAATCACGCAATGCGTGATTGGGTCATCATAGAAATCGATTAACGCAGTCGATTCAATGCTGCCTGGCAGGATTCAGACCGATGGCAAAACTCATCTCCAGGCCGTTCCAATCCTGCTCGACAGTATTGAATTCGATTCAAATACACGGAATTTAGAGGAGTTCACTACTGATTGTGAGTATTGAGAGGGATAGAATAACCATGCACCCACGATTTCAATTCGATTCTGTAGTATTCATCTCGATTAGTCAATGACGCAATGAGTGATTGGGTCATCATTGAAATCGATTGACGCAGTCGACTCGATGCTGCCTGGCAGGATTCAGATCGATAGCAAAACTCATCTTCAGGCCGTTCCAATCCTACTCAACAGTATTGAATTCGATTCAAATACATGGAATTTAGAGGAGTTCAATACTGATTTAGAGTATTGCGAGGGAAAGAAGAACCATGCACCCACGATTTCAATTCGATTCTGTGGTATTCATCTCGATTAGTCAATGACGCAATGAGTGATTGGGTCATCATTGAAATCGATTGACGCAGTCGACTCGATGCTGCCTGGCAGGATTCAGATCGATAGCAAAACTCATCTCCAGGCCGTTCCAATCCTACTCGACAGTATTGAATTCGATTCAAATACATGGAATTTAGAGGAGTTCAATACTGATTTAGAGTATTGAGAGGGATAGAAGAACCATGCACCCACGATTTCAATTCGATTCTGTGGTATTCATCTCGATTAGTCAATGACGCAATAAGTGATTGGGTCATCATTGGAATCGATTGAAGCAGTCGACTCAATGCTGCCTGGCAGGATTCAGACCGATAGCAAAACTCATCTCCGGGCCGTTCCAATCCTGCTCAGCAGTATTCAATTCGATCCAAGTACATGAATTTCAGAGAAGTTCAATACTGATTGTGAGTATTGAGAGGGATTGAATAACCATGCACCCACGATTTCAATTCGATTCTGGAGTATTCATCTCGAATAGTCAATGACGCAATGAGTGATTGGGTCATCATTGGAATTGATTGACGCGGTCGATTCAATGCTGCCCGACAGGGTTCAGACCGATAGCGAAACTTATTCTCAGTCCATACCAATCCTGCTCAGCAGTATTGAATCCGAATCAAATATATGAGAACTAGGAGAGTTCAATACTGATTACAAGCATTGAGGAGGATAGAGACCATGCTCCCACGATTTGAATTCTATCCTATAGTATTCAGCTCGATTGGTCAATGACGCAACGAGTGATTGGGTTATCATTGAAATCGATTCACACCGTCAATTCAATGCTACCTGGCAGGATCCAGACCGATAGCAAAACTAATCTCCAGGCCGTTCCAATCCTGCTCAGCAGTATTGAATTCGATTGAAATATATGAAATCCAGAGGAGTTTAATACTGATTGTGAGTATTGAGATGGATAGAATAACAATGCACCCGCGATTCCGATCCGATTCTGGAGTATTCATCTCGATTGGTTAATCACGCAATGAGTGATTGGGTCATCATAGAAATCGATCAACGCAGCCGATTCAATGCTGTCCGGCAGGATTCAGACCGATAACGGAACTTATCATAAGTCCATACCAATCTTGCTCAGCAGTATCGAATCCGATTCAAATATATGAGAACTAGAGAAGTTCAATACTGATCGTAAGTATTGAGGAGGACAGAGACCATGCTCCAGTCATTCGGGATTGGTTAGGATGGACAATTAGTATCGTTCCGCAAATTGAATCAGTGTCTGAAGCATTGATCTCGATAGAGCAGTGAGAGACGGGATCTATCATTCAATTTGATTGAGTCCAATACTGTATTGGTTCATTCAAACATATTAAACCAGCAAAGATCTTCCATCCATCCATCCGGATCCTCTCCTATGCTGAATACTAGTATTAGATCATATTCGATCATATCAATCCTCATCAACAGTATAGAATTCGATTGGCAGTTGTGATCTCAAATCTCCAACTCAGGATTCAGCTAGATTGAGTCTCTGTTCGATTGATCTGGATTCAATTCCAATACTGCTCTCGCCGGTTGAATGATAGAACCGATTGAAATGTATTCATCCTGATAGGATTCGATTGGTTTTCAATCTATCCCAATCGATCTTTCGCAGCAGGGTTTTGCTGCGTTGGTGGGCAAGAACAAAGACGGACGATAGTCATATCGATTTGAAATTATTGTACAGATGTACGCTCAAAAAATCATACAACACTATGAAACGAGTGAGTTTGATGCTTTTTCGCGAGGCCGAAAATTGAAGGGATACATTAAATAAGTAGAGGGACAATTATTCGGAAAGGTAAAATTCAAAATTGTTCTGAATTTCGTTAACAATCACTTTATCCATGCATACCATACAGTCTCATCTATTCTGAATAATTGAACATTTTTATCTTACCAAATAATTGGCCCTCCACTCTAATGTATCCCTTCAATCTTCGGCCTCGCGAAAAAGCATCAAACTCACTCGTTTCATAGTGTTGTATGATTTTTTGAGCGTACATCTGTACAATAATTTCAAATCGAAATGACTATCGTCCGTCTCCGTTTTTGCCCACCAACGCAGCAAAATACATCACGAATTTGTGTGATTACCTCGATAATCGTGTACAATGCTGATGTATCGAAAAATTGGGATCGATTCTCAACTGATGGTTAATTGATTTTAGATGCATGATATTAAGCAAAAAAGGGGATACAAGTATTAAGAATAAAAATTGAAAATAAATGTGTGTCCAGTCGGGGATTTGAACCCCGGGCGACAAAATAGTAGGCAGCCGCGCTAACCACTAGACCACCGAAGCTGCACATGTTTAAGAAACAAAAGCCATATATGAAGTGTAGACCCCGAGAGGAGGCTTGGGATTTGGGAATTTGGGATATAGAACCGAGTGTTTTGTGAACAAACTCAGAGCACAAGAGATGTAATTATTAATCCCGGACA
Organism: Eretmocerus hayati; assembly: GCA_029851415.1. Lineage (NCBI taxonomy): Eukaryota > Metazoa > Arthropoda > Insecta > Hymenoptera > Aphelinidae > Eretmocerus > Eretmocerus hayati. Next base: position 52,055,923 of record CM056744.1, read on the forward strand.
CCATTCGTTAAGCAAATTCGGATTCTGCTCAGCACGGTCGTATACAATATGTATACAATACACGTGTTTACGTTCGAGCTGCTGCAGTAGCGGCTATATCTATAGCGGCACGAGCGACCGGCCAATCAGCGTGCGTCGCCCGGCCCGGCCATATTGGATATCGGGAGGCAGAGTAGGGGAATTTACTCGCCATCCGTGAGTCAAGTCCGAGTCCCGAAGAGAGCAGACCTTTCTTTTATGATCGTGGCACTGACTGGCACTGACTAAATTGATGGCACTGACTTGCTAACCTGACCTGACCAGCTTCGAGTGGCTTCCCAGGACGAGATCCTCGAGAATTATTCACCAGAGGATCGAATTAGTAAAAGATCCCAATAACGCCAAATTTGCTCATTAGAAGAATTTGGGAATACTCAAGATGTCTGGCTATGAATGATGAACTAACCCTCGCGGAGCCACAGTATATAGTTGGATAAATTCAGCACCTTGAAATCTGATCATAGCGATGCATTTTCGTTTCAGAAATACTCTTCTGAGCTTGAAGATGATCGACCTTCCAGGACTCCCATTCTAAACCTCCATACGGTTATTAATAATTTGGGTTATTGTTCAAGAGCCTGAAAATCCAGATCACTTGATAACCTGAGCATATCGTGGAGGCATATGTGATCTGGACTCAACCAGATATTGCAAAAATATTTCAGAAAGATATTTATGGAATATTGCACTGAAATCTCCCAGAAATATCTATTGCATATTGCACTGGAACCTTTCAAGTATCTTCCCAAAGATTCTCACAGTACAGCAGGAATATATGGAGATGATGAGATTCACGAAACATTATATCCCAGTGAAATCTGTCAGAAAGCATCCAAAAGTCGTTCGGAATAAGATTGCTGGAATATTTACAATGGAATTTCTGAGAAAAACTTCGGAATACTACTTTTGGAAGATCCACTGGAATCTTTCAGCAAACCTCCACGAACTTGGCCCGAATATTTTATTGGGAGGAAATTGAAGACAGACTGCCAGTGGATTATCGCAGGCATAATAAGATGTTTTTGGAGTATTGCACTGGGATCTTTGAAAGAGCACTCAGGTACCGATCAACAGTGTTCCAGAAAGCTTTCAGGAACTTCATCGAAAATCTTCCGATGCAAGATTGCTTGGATGTTGTCGTGCAATATTGCAGAAATATTCAAAAGTCATTTTTTTGCAATATTACACTGGAATCTTTCAGTAATCTTTCAGGAATCTTCCAAAAATCTTCCGGATCAGGATTGCTGGAATGTTGTTTTTAGAATATTGCAGGGATATTTTGAAGTGATGTCGCTAGAATATTGCACTGGAATCTTTCAGAAAGCTTTTAGAAATCTTTCAAGAATTTTCTCCATCACAATTGCTGAGAAATTGTCAATTGATGAAATATATGAAAGCCATACTTTTGGGATATTGCAAAAATTTTTCAAAGGACTATATATTGGAAAACCTCTTGAGAATTTCTCCGAATCAGTATTGCTGAAAGATTGTCAGGAATATTGCAAGAATGTTTGAAGATGATGTTTTGCAAATATTGCACTGAAATCTTATCGAGGATGCTCTCAGAAACCTCTCAAAAATCTTCCAGGAAGCTCCCAAAGACCTCCCAAAGACCCTCCAGTGCAAGGTTGCTGGAAAAGTGTCGTGCAACATTGCAGAAATATTTCCAAGTCAAACTCTTGGAATGTTGCACTGAAATCTTTCAGAAACCTTTCAGAAATCTTTCAGCGTAAGGTTTCTGAGAGATTGTTCGTAATATTTCATGAAATATTTCTGGGAGCTTCCTGGGGGATTGCTATGGAATATCCCAACCGAATATCATGAAATATTTCCTGAAATATTCCTGGAAGATTTCTGAAAGATTCCATTGGAATATTTCAGTGGAATATTTTTCTCAAATATTCTCATCCGGCCGACTAAAAATTGAATCGACTCAGAAGACAGCAGTCACCAGTCTGTAATCTATGAAATTACCGCCAAAATTCGGAATATATGTAAAAAGCGCGATCATTCCATATAAAAGGTATGCGATTGTGATGAATTCTCCATTATTCCAATGATTTTTGTCGAGGTCATTGTTGTCCTTCCACCTCTTCCTTTCTTCGAGCAAATGAAAACGTTCTTCCACTAGAATCAAGTACTCGAGAAGCAGGAATTAAACTGCCAATATAGCCATACTAACGAATGAAGAAGACACTTTGGGGAATCAAAGTTAGAGCATTTTCACATAATCGAGTTGGAAACTCATATATAGCACGTGTTATTGAAGCGTATTAGACTTAGTAAATCTCAGATTGCATCAAAAAGGCTAAAAGGCAGCCAAGATGGTCAAAATATGAGTATTTCGGGGCTTTAGGAGTGAAAGATAATGTACTGGCAGAGATATGGAGAAACTGTGAAGGATAGAACTTTTCCGCACAGTTTTAAGTTAAGCGACGTGCGAAAAAAAACTTTTTTCATCGTCTGTGCGGTTTTGAACCGTTTTTTAATTTTTTTCCCCACGCCGACGATGGAAAAATAGTATTCGACACTCGGGCGGGGTGGTTTCCGCTCCCGAGCGATGATTCCGACCCTCGCCAAGGCTCGGGCCGGAAAAACATCGCTCGGGCCGCGGAAACCAACATCTCCGCCTTTGTATCGGAATCTACTATTATGACACACTGTGCAAGAAAGTTACTTTTTCGCACGGGTCTTCAGGATTCTGCGCGAAACGGTCATCTGCCATGGAGCAAGTATCATAAGCATCGTATTTTGCCCATTCTTCCAAAAATCTTGATTACTTAGAGAAATTTCAAACTTTTTGCAATCTTTTTGTGAATTTAGAGTTTATTGTGCTTCCTTGAACGATTCTGCAAATCATAAGACCTTGACATGAAATTGAGGGGAGATCAACAAGTGATGCCCTCAATTCTATAGGTTGGAGTTTCTTGTCGAAGAAATTATTAAGATCCTCATTAGAGTCGATTTTGGATATGATTCCACTTCAAGATGCTGTCGGCGGTCTCAGTCTATTAAAAGAACTGGTGGAATTACTAGCCCAAGGTGGGATAAAACGGACCGTTATAGTTAACCGCATATCCTGACTTGTCAAGTCAGTGTCGCTATTTATTGATCTTTTCAAAATCAGTCATTAACGGACCTGCATTCAGCGCCTACTTGAGATCCCCGTGGTTCTTATCATTTATTGGGTAATATATTTGTCAAGGGTGTGTTAACGTGGGATATATTGCAGTTAAAATGAAACGTTGGTATACGATGAAGAATTCAAGTCTTCCTAAGTAATTTAGAGCCAACGAATAAATTGCCTTGTTTAGGATTTTTTCCAAAGCTAAGTTCTTCCCAAAGTTTGGTTGAAGTTTCCATCAGATATAATGCACTCATATCAAAGCTTTTTTTCAAGCGGGGGGCTCCGCCCCCTGGACCCTCACCAGGAGTCGCACCCCTGGACCCCGCTCCTCCCCCCTGCACGCTCTCAACTCTCTCGGCATGATTCTACCTGAGTAGTAAAGTCCTGAATGAAAACCTGCGACGACTTATGACAGTTCCTACGATGTTCTTGTGGCTATACTCATGCAACACTGACATTCCCACAGAACTCCCGCGCTGCTCCCATCACGGTGAGCTCTCACCTTATTCCTCAGTGATTCCTCGGGAACTCCCACTGCTCCGTGCCGGAGGAATGTCTCCGGTCTTGTTTGAAAGAATGAATATAACCAGAAACTGAAGACTTCTTCCCGGGAGTGATCGATCGTAAATGACTGATATTGGTGTCTTGGAAGCTGCCCATGAGTTTCGGATGTTGCCAACGCGCGAGTTAGATACATTTTTGAGAGAATGGCCTTGTTGATACATGAATTCCTCCCCGTTTCACCTCTCAAGACGAGCACTGATAGCTCCAGCAAAAACTCTCTATCCTCTGCAACACGACCATCGGACTCAGTTGGAAAATATCTCTGCCTTATTGCTGCGGACATTCTATCTTACACGTCAAAAAAAATCTGAAAAATTACTGACTATGCATAGAAATACAATTCGGTAGAAGTAACTAACTCATTCCGCAAGAAATCGTAGCAGTCCCTACATGTTCGACCCCGGCCTAATGTTTGACACCGTAGAGATTTAGTTTCGCGAATAACGTAGAAAAAGCTATTCTATATCAGTTTGGAGACATTCCGGAGCTCTTACCCTGTAAGACAGTTATCCAAAACGAACACACCACACTTTTTTCAGAAAACTCATGGCAAACCTATGAGATAACAGAGACGAGATGTCAAAGTTGATGCTCGTAGAGATTTGAGTCGATAAGGTTCATTTCACTAGGGTGAGATCGAGTTTTTTTACGCTGGGTTCAATGGACCCAACGTGAGGAAGCTCGATCTCGTCCTAGTGAAATTAAGTGTGACTTTTTCGTAAATATTTCAAGTGTGACTGTTACGGGTTGAACAGTCTAACTCGCAGTCAACTTACAGTTTCCATGTCATTCTTATGGTAGTAGAAATCACAGTCACTTTACGAATAATATATGGTAACCGTAAGTTGCCTGCAAGTTAGGCTGTAAGCCTCTCTAACTTTCTTACAGGGCACTTCACTAGAAAAATTCGATATTTAGCACCAAGCTGTAGTTTCTTCATACCGACTCGCGAAAAGATGAAACCTGCAACTTAGAACAAGGTAGACGTCTGAAGTTTCCTCTTTTTCGGGACTTCCTATCAAACATCAAGCTCCCATTCATCACTAAAATGAACAAGTTGATTCATGATGACTCCATTCATATTCAAAATAAACAAAAGAATGTATCGATATACTCATACTCATACTCTGGAATCTCTGAAAAAAGTCACTCTGCAACGTGTTGAGAGCTTTTCGTAAACGTCCTGGGAACATGGCGGGGATTCTATCGAAAAGTGTCGAGAACATCTCTGACAGTTTCGATCAAGCTTCTCGTCGTGTAACTCGAACGATGTGAGTGGCGTGAACTGGTCCATCTTTGAGAGAACTATTAGAATTCGCATATGACGATACCCCGGGAACACGTTGAGGATTTTTTGAAGAATGCAAAGATTCTTGGGGCCCTTCTAAAAGGACTGCGTGTTCTGTGTGGCAGCCTTGGTATTGTCTAGTGCTGCCGCGATACGATAAAAATCGATAATTTGAAGATGTCGTTATCGAGCATCGACATTTCATGGCTTATCGATATCGTTATCGATGTCGAAAAATGTCGAAGGTCAATTGTCGTTATCGTATCGACCCTTACAATAATTCATCGACGATATTATCGATATCGCGGAGTTTTTTTCAATTCTCAGTGCAAGTAGGGGTATGCCAAACATACAAAAATTTTCCTCACGTGATTAATGGATTACCCCGTATGCTGAATGTGGTCGTGTGATCAATGTGTAAGTGTAAGTTTGTAAACACGAAACGCCAGGTGGAACCGGCACTTCAATCAGTTATGTCCTACCTTTCACGCGTACTAATGCCGTCGTCAAAGAGACTCCGTGAAGATTCAGATTCAAGTAGTTCCGATCAAGAAATTCGATCAAAAAAGGAATCAAAGAATGAACCAACAAGCAGTAATAGCCAAGCCAAAAGCTTCAACGAGCGATGAATTCAAAAATAGTGCGTAAAAGACAATAGAATCAGTGAAACGTCAAATGTGTGGAGTATGAGATTCTGCAATATTTGGTAACATGACTTCATTTGGAATTCTCGTTAACTCATCATACACCACTGGTATATGTGGCATATTATCCTACCTAAAATAAATGACTCATTTAAAATGATTCAGGGATTTGGGACACCAGGAATGGCTCATTTGACATAAGATCCAATTAATTGAGTCATTCCTTTTGGATCATTCTTCAAATGAGTCATATGAATATATCCCGAATCCCTGAGTCATTCCAAATGAGTCATTAATTTTAGGCAGGGTATTTTGTTATATGATAAAACTTTCTGTTCACAAGCGTCAATTAGTTGCAACTAATTAACGCTCTCACTTATTTCAATACTCTCAAAATTCATACTTCGAATGTCATTCTAGGGATGATTCTGTTCGGATTGAGGAAAATAACCTCGATATCGATAATATCGCGACATGTCACGATATAATATCGATCGATAATTAATGTCGCTCAAACAATGTCGTTATCGATGTCGAAAACAATGAGGGTTATCGATTTCGATGTCGATATCGTTTTTATCGATATCGCGATACGACATCGACAATTTATCAATTATCGCGGCAGCACTACTATTGTCAAAGAAACACTATACCAAGAATATAGGTCAATCGTCTTATATGGGAATCCTAATAAAATCTTGATTCTTCGCGCAATACCTCCGAACCTTTCATCAGATATGATGTCGTTTCTCTCACAGTGGGGCTCGCTTCCCCGACTCCAACCCGCGCCCCTTTGCACTTTCAACTCCAAATAACGTTTACAATAGAAAGAAAGACAGCTTTCCGCACTCAGCACAAAAAATAGTATACGTGACACGGGTGGAAGTACTCCGCACTCGTGCCGTGACGCGTGCGGAAAAGTAACTTTTCCGCGCTGGTCACGGCCACTCGCGCGAAAAACGCTATTCCCACCCTAGTTGCGTAATATACTATTTCCAACGAATATTTGGTAATTTCGGAGATCATCACAGAATCAAACGAAATGAGCTGGAGCTAGTTCATGGAGGTGAGGTATCCGATTTTCAAATGTATAGACTTTGTTTTTCAAAAATGAATCGATAATTCTGAAGCCTCCGAGTGGTATCTTCGTGAATGCAGCATCAGCCTTATCATTTAGAAATAACCATCGTAATGAGCTTTGGTATAAGATGAGTTGAGTATAGTGGAGGCGTGGAAGCGCCGGAATTACAAACTCATGGAGTTGCGTTTTTCCTCGAAAAATAATATCTATTCCTTGTGAAAAAAGGATATCTCACATTATCTTCACCAAATTTCAACAAACTTCGGAACATTTCGGTTATCTCACGCATGATGAACTTGATAGGTCAATGGAACCTGTAGATGCGTCGAGATGATATCCTTCGGAAACTCCGATTTCGTATGAGGAGAAAACTGGAGTACCCAAAATATCAGAACGATTGAATATCTCAGGTCGTTTCAATCATATCTCTAGCTACTTAGGCTTACGTTCGAGAACATATCAATATAAATGTGCACATGAGCTACGGAACATTGGGCGGTCGATCCGTGCATCCAGAATTCAGTAGGTCGATGGAGGAAGTTAATCGAGGAGAGCAATGCAACTACGTGAGAAATGTAATAAACTTTATTCAAGATTGTAGAAACGTATCCATTATTATCCATTTTGAGAAGTACAATGTGTATGAAAATCTGATTGACTTCGAGGATGTTACTTTTCATATTTGATGTTAATCTACTCATCCATGGAACGATGAATTCTAAACATGAAAATCTTTGACCTCTTCCCACATTCATCCACAAACGTGTACACGTCCTTGGATCGAGTTGCATTCTCGTTGACTTTGGTGGGAAAAAACTCCATGCATTATCTACCTCGGCCCATAATGGTCAGAGTTCCATGATGTTGGTGAACATAGTCTCCTCATTAGATAGCTATAGATTATGATGGAGCATCTCATTTGATCATGCGCTTTGGAATGATCAATCTTTTGATTGCTATGATTCACTGAACTAACGTACGATGATATCCATCCGTTGATTGGCACACGCGATTCCAGGAGAACGAGTTCGATACGCGAGCCTGCCCGACTTGGTGAGCGTACGCGAACATCCATACTTTGGTTACCATACGCGAATCTAGAAAAACGAGTTCGATACGCGAATTCGCGTCCGCGAATATTCAAGATCTGGTTAGCGTACGTGAACATCCATACTTTGGTTACCACACGCGAATCCGGAAGGACGAGTTCGATACGCGAATTCGCGTCCGCGAATATTCAAGATCTGGTTAGCGTACGCGAACATCCATACTTTGGTTACCATACGCGAATCCACCTGACCGAGTTCGATACGCGAATATTCGATACTTGGTTAGCGTACGCGAACATCCATACTTTGGTTCCCATACGAGATTCCAGCTGATCGAGTTCGATACGCGAATTCGCGTACGCGAATATTCAAGATCTGGTTAGCTTACGCGAACATCCATACTTTGGTTACCATACGCGGATCCAGAAGGACAAGTTCGATATGCGAATTCGCGTACGCGAAAATGCAAGATCTGGTTAGCCTACGCGAACATCCATACTTTGGTTACCATACGCGATTCGAATTCGCGTACGTGAATATTCAAGATCTGGTCTTCGTACGCGATACGCGAGTCTCGGTAGTTTCTTCAGGTAGTTTTGTTCCGGTGTTCCGATTCGCGTACGCGAATAATGGCCCTCTCGATACGCGAACGGGAACGCTCTCGGCCCTAGTCCTCTAGGGAAATTCGCGAACGCGAATCCATCGTTCGCGTACGATAATTGACTCCGCGTAGCCAGATGATCATGCACCCACGATTCCAATCCGATTCTGTAGTATTCATCTCGATTGGTCAATCACGCAATGAGTGATTGGGACATCATCGAATCGATTGACGGAGTCGGCTCAATGCTACCTGGCAGGATTCAGACTGATAGCAAAACTGATCTTCAGGTCGTTCCAATCCTGCTTAGCAGTATTGAATTCGATTGGAATATATGGAACCTAGAGGAGTTTGATACTGATCGTGAGTATTGAGGAGGATAGAATGACCATGCACCCATGATTCCAATCCCATTCTGTAGTATTCATCTCGGTTGGTCAATCACGCAATGAGTGATTGGATCATCATCGGAATCGATTGACGGAGTCGGCTCAATGCCACCTGGCAGGATTCAGACCGATAGCAAAACTCATCTTCAGGCCGTTCCAATCCTGCTCAGCAGTATTGAATTCGATTGCAATATATGAAATCTAGAGGAGTTCAATACCGATTGTGAGTCTTGAGAGGGCTAGAATAACCATGCACCCACGATTTCAATTCGATTCCCTAGTATTCATCTCGATTGGTCAATCACGCAATAGGTGATTGGGGGATGATTGGAATCGATCCAGGGCTAATGACTTGAATCTCTCCATTCATGATTGAGACAGATAGGAATGAGCAAGGCTATTATACACCAGTACTGCAGAGAAGTATTTGGTCCGATTGAGGAATGTTGCAACAATAGTGTTCAAAAGGTGGAATTCAATCCTGTCATTCGGGATTGGTTAGGATAGACGATTAGTATCGTTTCGCGAATTGAATCAGTGCCTGGAGCATTGATCTCGATAGAGCAGTGGGAGACGGGATCCATCATTCAATTTTATCGAGTCCAATACTGTATTGGTTCATTCAAATATATTGAACCAGCAAAGATCTTCCATCCATCCATTCGGATCCTATCCCATGCTGAATACTAGAATTGGATTATATTCGCTCACATCAATCCTCATCAACAGTATAGAATTCGATTGGCAGTTGTGATCTCAAATCTACAATTCAGGATTCAGCTAGATTGGGTCTATGTTCACTTGATCTGCATTGAATCCCAATACTGCTCTCGCCGGTTGAATGATAGAACCGATTGAAATGAATTGATCCCGACAGGATTCGATTGGTTTCTAATCTATCCCAATCGATCTTTTACAGCAGGGTTTGGCATACGATGTATCATATGACCTCAACGGATGAAGATGTCCTGATCATAAATTGATGTATCATTGAATGTCTTCATATTCTAGTAATAAGGGTAACACAGCGTCTCAAAAGTGATTTGACTGTAGTTTGTGAATCAATTCAGAATTATCGGTATGCTTGACATGAGGTGAGAAATTATTTCCTATCAGCCATAGCTGACTAATTTATTCCACTTTTCATCAATTTGCATTCTGGAGCGCTTGAGCAAAAACGAATACCCAAGGAATCTTAAGAATAATATCTCAAGATTCTGGCTGATATTAACATCCTTCATTCATGTTCCATATTCCAAGCGATTAGGGGTGAACTAAAATTGAGAAAATCTCATTTCAAAAATTCGCTTTTATGTGAACGGTTATGCATGATAGCATGTCAAAATTGGAAGAAAATGAAAACCGTTATCTACGTTTCTGTCATAAACAAAGAGTGAGTCAGTTGATGTCCAGCTCCACGAATTCCATGATTTCAAGATATTAAAATGGTAAAAGCGTGGGTTGTGAACTTGACACATCAAGAATAGTTTTCACCAATCAACCTACGCTTCTACCATCTTGATGTCTTAAAATCATGGAATTTGTGAAGCTGGACATCAACTGACTCACTCTTTGTTTATGACAGAAACGTAGGTAACGGTTTTCAGTTTCTTCCAATTTTGACATGCTATTATGCTTAACGGTTCACATGAAAGCGAATTTTTGGAATCATTTTCTGTTTAATTATTTCATTATGATTTTCTTCTGAAGAAAGGTCGAAAAACGACTTTCACGCGCTTTGGTGATGATGAACGCTTGATCATACGCTTGATATTTCACAAAAATCTCCTCAGAAAGTGCAGATGGTTCATGACACTCTACCCCAAACGATTCGCAATGTAATGCATAGAGGATGAGATAGGATATGTGATTTGCGGCTAATGCTTGGATAAAGATTCGAATGGCAAATACAGAGGTCCAAAAATCTATATTGGAAGATTTTGAGATCCTCCCACTCCCCCGTCCCTCTTTCCCACTACCATGGACCGAGAGGGCTATTGCCATCATACAGTGGGCTCCCATGAATTTCACGTTCGAGGATGATTCTGATAAAACATCCATAGACGAGTGTCAGTTGACACGCTTACGCTGGTGGCTATTGGTGGCACGATGAGATTCCCACTAGTAACGTGATGTTCTCGTTTGGATCCCAATCACCATCCTCCCATCTGTATAAAAGTATCTGTAGCCCTGTATGATGCCTCCAGGCTTCATTGAGAAACGCTACACTCATCTCTTCGATTAAACGGGAGACATCATATATTTATGATAATATCCACTCCTATTCACAGATAGAAGTGCAGATTGTAGGGAGCAGAAACCCCTACATTACACTCAGTCAATGGGGTCCAAGAGGACCATGCATGTACCGGCACAGGAACGTCTCCTACCAGTTGGATTGAATATATGCGGGGGAACAAAACATGAAATCACTGGAGGGATTTCCTCATCTGATGGTAAGTGTAGCTCTGTCCACGCATATCAACGTTATGGCACGACAAGAGACCGCACAGTATTCATGGTCCATTCTCCTGGGATTTCGCAGCAGAGCGTGGGATCATAATCGATTGGTACGCGACATTGATGAAGGTGTGGAGAACAAATAGGATATCTACGAGATATTGTGCGAGAATGAGCATTCTGCCGTTACGGGTGCTTTTTCTCGGGGGAGTCTCAGATACCACATTCCAGGATCCGTGGAGAAATATATGTTTCGTTCCGTTTCGTTCATCTTGAATGAAATGAGGAGCTCACTTTCTATTGCTTCGGCCTCCGAAATACGTCAATGGAATAACAGGGATTCATTTCGTCCATCACTATGACGGACTTGAAGATCGTTCCTCCAGTGTATTGAGGTGTTCCATTTCGATTATTGGGAACTAAATTAACTAAATACGAATTACGAATCCATTCTTCCCTCGTGAACGGAATGAGTTGCAACGATGGTTTTGAGTATTTGAGTATTTGAGTATTTGAGTATTCATTCAAGACTAAGGACTCAGCGGTCCATCATAGTCCACACATTCAGAACAGATGACATAGATTAAAATCATTACAACATTAGTGCACGATTTGACCATCACGCAGCTGTAGAAGGGATTACATCAAAAGATATACCTATATTAAAATAAGAAAAAGAGAAAGATTAAAACTTATACCTCAGATTATTATCTACATTATTATACAAACAGTAAGACACTTTACATTCAACAAATTTGAGCAAAATATTTGTATCACATACGCTCTTTTAGTACACTTAACATATTTTCGTATAGAAGTCGCTTGAAGCATGGTCCCATGAACATAGCTCTGATTTCCACCGGTAATTCATTCCACTCACGACTAACGGCAACAGAAAGACTATTACGGAATATATCCGTTCTTGCAAATTTTATCATCGAGTGGGTGGAAGGATAACGCTTAGAACCTGCCTTGTCAGCAGGCCTAAAGTTGAACTGGTTCACAAGATAGTCCGGCTTTTTCGATTTCAGAATACTAGCTAATAGGCAGATGCACAGGTAATTTTGACGGAGCTCGAACGGCATTATACCGTTGTCCTTGTATGCCTGGGAGATGTGATCAAATTTCCTAAGTCCTACTGCATATCGCACAGCCGCATTTTTGCATCTACTCAGTTTCAAACAAAGTTCTTTGGACAAATCCATCAATAATCCATCACAGTAATCAAAGTACGGAAATACTAGCGATTTTATGAGCACCAATCTAGTTTCTCGTGGAATAAAGTTTCCACATTTTCTCAATCTAGATAAAGCAGCAAACGAATTTCGTGCTGTGACATTACACTGCTCCTTCATTGATAGAGCTCCATCGAGCGTCACGCCCAGAATGTTAATCGATTCATTGTATTCAATAATCTGGCCATCAATAATAATGGGTGGAGGTGGAGAGTCACGTATACGCTTTAGGAAGCTTTTCGATCCAAACCAGATCGCTTTGGTTTTCTTTGTGTTGATCTTTTGTCCGTTTGCTATAGCGTAATCGTTGATATTTACCCCGTCAGCATTAACTTTCTCAACTATCCCTAATAGATCTTTGAAGGGACCCGAAAGATAGAAAGTGGCGTCATCTGCATATAGATTAGATAGACAGTTATGCTTAGAGAGAAAAAGGGCGGCCCAGCTTTGCTACCTTGGGGGACACAAACATTTCTGTTCATCGGAGCAGATTTCTGACCTTCCGAAAACACCACCATTTGTACACGATTGCTTAAGAAGGACCTTATCCAGTCACAGGCAGTGTCCGAGAATCCCAAATTCTTTAATTTTTCTACAAAGAGGAAAATATTCACAAGATCGAAAGCCCTAGAGAAATCGATGGCAAGCATTAACGTAACCAACTCATTATCAATAGCTTCACGAATGTCATCCGTAATCTTAATCAGCGCCGTATGCGTACTATGATTTTTCTTGAAACCTGACTGCAGCGGGTCAAGTAACTCTCTGTCAGTGACAAATTTATTAATTTGCTTCAATGCAACGTCTTCCAATACCTTAGAGATGGCACTAACAACATTGACCGGCCGCCAATCACCGAATTCTTTTGGGGCTGGACATTTAGGGATCGGTCTCACTAAGGCATGTTTCCACTGACTAGGGAAGCTAGCTGATTGCAACGAGCTATCAAAAATGTGCACTAGAATTGGCAGTACTGTAGGGAGACAGTCTTTGAGGAATTGAATCGGAATATCATCAGGGCCACGCGCGTTACTACGGATAGCCAAGATAGCATTAACAACATCAATAGGCTCAACATATTCAAAGTAAAAGCGATCATCCGGAGCAATTCTCACTGTTGGTCTAAGATCTCTCAGCAAGGTGGGGTTGTCGTCTCCTGCAAAGTATTTGTTTAGCGCATTGAGATCAGATGGACATGATTTGGGAACGCTTGAATGTTGTCTTAGACCAAGTTCGTTAACAATTTGCCAAAGTTCCACAGTGTCACGTGCACTCGATATTTTGTTCTTGTAATAAAGTGACTCAGCATTACGTGTAGCCGTTTGTACCTGATTACGTAGTTTTCTATATTCCAGTTTGTCAGAAGTACTGTTCGCTTTTCTGGCTCTGCTCCAAGCACGATTTCTGGCTCTCTTTAGATCTTTTATGTGCTGATTGCTCCATTTTTTGAATGAACCTTGGTAGAGACCTCTATATAAGGCGCATGGTGATCATACAGGGCAGTAATAGTGTCCGAGAAGAATCTTACTTCATCATCTACTGAGGTCAGATAATGTATATAGCTCCAATCAATACTAGAGAGATCAGTTTGAAAGTCTTCATTCTTGAAGTTGCGGGAATCGCGGCGCCTTATCGATCGTGATTTCAATGACGGAACAGGGAATGCAAACTCTGCCAGAAGGAGATCATGCTCAGAGATTTCCGGGATATGAAATTGTTCGTACAATGTAACTATTCGCGCTGTAACTAACATCGACTATTTGCGCTGTTCTGATATAGCTAAAGTTAGCTATATCAGAACAGCGCAAATAGTCGATAATCGACCCCTTTCCAACATGATGCGTAATGCCAAATGGTAAAACTTCCAAATCGAAGATCTTTAAAGAGTTTCTTGACGATTTTTTCGAGTTCGACAACGTAGCCCAGTCAATATTGAGATCTCCAGTTAGTATCAAAAGATCAATGACAGCATTACAATTTAGTAAAGCTTCCGCGACATCTGACCAGAACCCACATCTCGGCGGACTGTAGACTGAGCATAGGAGAACTTTAAAAGTTCCTACCTCTAGAAAGACCAACATAAACTCGGGTCTCATATCGCGTTGCCGCGACATGTCTAACATCTTTGCTCTGATAGACTTGTGAACATATACAGCGACTCCACCTCCACCCTTGAAGATTCTATCATGTCGTAACAGACAAAAATCAGGAATCTCGTATTGTTTGCAAGGCATACTAGGTTTGAGCCAAGACTCACTCATTACAAGAACGTGAAGTCGGTATTCATTTACAACAGAGGAAATTTCCGAAAAATGGGGATCAAGTGACTGAGAATTCATATGACCCATTCTAAGCATACTCTTGGACTTATCCATAATTGATGAAAGACAGTTTGTGCTCAATTTTTCTCCTCAGTACCGGACATTTGGCTTTATCAGTGGCCGCGTGGTCATGGTTTGACATATTGGCACTGCTACAATTTATACATTTCAGTGATCCTTTTGAATCACAGTCTCTACTTGCATGTTCTCCCGAACAGAATCCACAACATGCTACTTTATCACAGTTCTGTGCCAGATGTCCATACCTGGAGCATTTATAGCATTGCAAGACACTGACATAATCTGCTATACGACAGCGGGTCCAATTCACATTAACTTTTTGACGATTAAGTGAACTTATTCTGTGCACAGGTAAAGTTTCCACAACACATGACCGGTACTGTTTGTTTTCACGCGCTGGGTACAAATAAACGATCTTAATATCATCTACAGATGCATCAGGCAAATTTTGTTCAATAATGCATTGCTTAATCTCATCCTGGGTCAAACTCTCAGGAATGTTATGTATGATAAGTCTCGGATTATATTTGCGATCCTGTTTAAATTCAAGACCAAGTTGCTCAAGTGGAGCGTTTTGAACAAAGTCTGGCGAATGAAAACCTTCACCTTCAATAATTACAGAGCTTTCCGGCGCAAAGTTTACGCTGTTAATTCTCAATTTCATCTTAACTGGATCAATGGATGACTGCAAAGCTGTTTTGGTAGACATGGAAGTAGGATATCGTGCCTTTTCTGTTTCTCGAGGACCAATCATCACTCTTTCGACAGATTTTATATCAAAAGCTTTACCGCGCGCAAGAGACACTTTCTGGG
This sequence comes from Eretmocerus hayati, assembly GCA_029851415.1. Classification (NCBI taxonomy): domain Eukaryota; kingdom Metazoa; phylum Arthropoda; class Insecta; order Hymenoptera; family Aphelinidae; genus Eretmocerus; species Eretmocerus hayati. Next base: position 52,071,555 of record CM056744.1, read on the forward strand.
ACGGTACCTTACCAGCGACAGATGTCATGTTCCCCGTCAAAACGATCGCGTAAGATCTGGCAGGGCCAGCACACATATTTGTGACCTTGTCTGCGACCACATCAGATACTTTCTTTACAACCTCACAGACTTCATTCAAGGCTACTTTACAATCAGATGCAAAATCATTCACGGCTGAACCGTTCAAATAAGCAGTAGCTAATTTGTTGTGAGCGTCGCACATTTCGATTACAGCAGTACGCATGGATTTCCTCACTTCGGAAGTATCACTCAAGAAGTAGTCTAGTAGCTTGTCACGATGCTCGTTTATGCTCTGTGTTATTTGTCGCACCTCGTCTGCTGACAGCTGGTGCGATGGTTTCGCATTAGAATTCGTCTGCTTTGGCTGCTTAGAGGGGGGTGAAGGGGATTCAGCGCTCGAGTCTTGCACATCGTTGAACGATCGCTTCCGCGAGTCGACACCGTTGCCATTTAGCTGCGTACCTGCCTGACCAGTATCCAGACCAGTAACTTGACCGGTATCCATCACCCCGCTCTCGTCGCTCATTGGCTGGCCTCAATATGCGAGTCCCGCCAATTGTCGCTAGCAAGAAATCCGCACTAACCTCGCCGAAAACAACAAGTGGTTATCTTCACTGGATGCTGCAGACTGGACTACCGATGCCGAGATAACACGGCCTCCGGTTCAGTTCTGCATGACGCGTGCAGTGAAGACCTGTAACACGGCCCGTGGGCCAAAATTCGCAGAAACACACGGATCAAAGTACGAGAGTAGCAGAATGCAACTTGCTCATACTCACCAACACACACCACTCGTCTTGTTGAGGATGACGAGGCCACTGCGAGTTTGGGAACATATGAGGGGGTGGGTGGAAAAAAGGCCTAAGTGCACTTAGGCCCTTTTTCCGGCCTACCGCTTTTTTGAACACTTGAACCATGATCTATCACCCCATGAAAGTTGTTTTTCCATAAACTTCGAAAACCCCATAGATCAGAAAAAGGGCCTAAGTGCACTTAGGCCCTTTTGTCGACTGTACGATGGGAGTTACGCCCTTTTATCGATTGTGTGATGAGAGTTAGATCCTCTGTCTATTATCTGAAGGCAGTTAAACCCGGCTAGACTCCTTGGACAGCTAGTTGTATAGTTTTGACGGGTAAGAACGAATCGCCTAACTACGATGCTGCACCATTGGACACGAATGGTTCGCCAATCATTTTGAAGAGAAAAGCATGACCTCACTATTTCATAAGCTTTGAGTGGAGAAAGAGTTTTTTAACGTCCCAAGGTCATCTCTGTGTCGTACGGTATTTTAAGTAATCCTCCAAAAAAGTTGAAAATCGGCGTTCCATTAGTAAAATCGTGTTCCGATGGATTTCAATGAAACAACCTGATTTTTTTCAACATATCTTCGGAACTCGGACAAATAGGAGAGCAGTATTCTTATATCGACAAACTGTGATTGAGGCCTCTTAGAAAATTGATAGAACATAAGAATTGATTTCTAACCATGTTACCTGTAATCAAGACGTTAGTTAACCACTTCATCGTGTTTGCCGGGTCATGTTACAGCGAAAACGGTTTTGAAAACTATCAGTCTTGGCGGTGGAAAGTGGTTGAAAATGCAGAAATTATCTTTGAAACAAATTTCAATCCAGTATTTGCATCTCTTGTGCATGCGCGTCCTCTGATGTCTCTAAAAGTAATTTCAATTGATAGCCGCCTGGTGTAACTCACTCCAGAATGGTCACTCGAGGAAGTCGGTTTGACGCGTTAGATCACGAGATCTAGCTGGTCCAAAAAATGAATTACTCCAAGGTATCGAGTCCGTGAACCTGCGGCTCCTCCAATGGACGCCAAGAATGCGAATTTTGAGTCGGATCGTTCCCAAGACGTGAACATGTGTTTTTCGTGTAATTTTTTGATGTAGAAACCGAATCCGTGGTCAGTTTCGTCCCCAACCTTCAGGATTATCTGGTAGGCTCAAATGGAGTAAGATAGGCTAAAGTAGGTTCAAGAAACGAGATCAAATTGAGAAATTGATTGGGCCCCATTCACTGTGGCGCCCAAAAATCGGACTCGCAACGGGAGTTCGGAGGGTCCGGGTCATCATACCTCACTAAACTTTTTTCACAGTCTCGTACCACGTAGAGAATGGAGAATCCAGAGTGACTCCCTCAAATGGGCCTTCTGTCCAGAGCTACAAGCAAAAACGTAAGAATTGCCCATATAGGCCCATGTCAAAAAGTGATATATATATATATATATATATATATATATATGGGTATACTGGCAATGCTAGCGTTTTCGCTTGTAGCTCTGAAATGAAAGCCCATTTGACGGAGTTACTCTGGATTCTTCATGTTCTAGGTGGTACGAGCCTGTGGAAAAAGTTTGGTGAGATTTGGTGACCTGGACCCTCCGGACTCCCCTTCTCAGCGTAAGTGTATTTCACGGGCACGATTTCTTCATACATAGCTATTTTTCTGAAAATCACAACTCCGACAGATTGGATTTCTCATCTTATTGTTGTTTGACTGGGGAAACTAGACACCTCCGAATTCCCCTCAAAAGATTATAACAATGAGACTCCGGAAGAGAGTTTTGTTTAGAAATCGAATCTCAGCACGAATGTGACTACGTAAAAGGGTCTTATCACTGCAGAGAGAGGTACCCACAGAGTCACCTCGAAGATCTCCTAAAAGAGCCCAAACAACAGGAAAATTTTGTTCGAAAAAAGGGCCCTAGTGCAAGGGTATTGTTAAAAAGAGCCTCAACGTAGAAGTACTGGCAAAAAGGGCCTAAGTGCAACAGTATTGGTAGAAAGGGCCTAAGTGCAACAGTATTGGTGAAAAGGGCCTAAGTGCAATATTATTGGTAAAAAGGGCCTAAATCACCGGAAAAACTCGTTCAAAAGGGCCTAACTCCACTATCGATATCGGGATAAAGGGCCTAAGTGGTGGGGTAGTGGTAAAAAGGGCCTAATTTTTTACGAAGGAATTTTAAAAAAATTCTTATGACCTCCATATCTCTTTTCTACCAATTCTGGCTATCAAATCATGTTCTTTGGCCTCCAAAAAATGTATCTTCATGCTTGCTAAGTGTATATTGAGTGACCTCAGTTTCACACACTCAATGGAACCATCTTTCACGTGCAGAATCGATGAAGATGCATTAAGACGTTGAATCGCAATTAGATATCTTGTGTGACATACCCATAGATATGCTGATGAAATTTGGAGGCCATTGAACTCGATTTCGCAACGTTATCCAACTTTTAGTGGAGCAACTATCCCAAAAATTGACCCAGTATTGGGAAAAAGGGCCTAATTACATTGTTTCGAATGGCTGTATACCTCTCAAAATCGACAGCTACCTTCCAATTCCTGTGCGGTTGTTTTGGGGATGCCAAAACCTTTGAAATAAGCCAGGTATGCGCATCGAATCATGCCACGGGCATGATATAGTTAGTTTTTATCGTTTTTCTCGAAATGGCCGTTTTGTAATCAGGCCCTTTTTCCACCCACCCCCTCATATAGTGATATTCAAATCATACGAGTGAACGAGATGTGTGGAGGGGTATTCGCATCTAGATGACGGCTTACCTGCATCCTCATTCTGCGAAAATACTCCCTTGGCATCGCTCGGCTTGACCGGAATCCTCGTCCTTCCGATCAATTGATCGGGGATTTGATTCTTGGGGATACTGCCCTCTAGCTGAAAAATGCTGATAGATCATTCTACAGCCACGACCTACTGATGATGGAGGCATAAGTTACTAAAAGTGCACATCAGACAGATGTGTAACGTCCTGATGGACTATAAATATTTGTATCCGCTGGAGCTAGCGGTATATTTTGCACCTAGGTCACCCCCCCAGATAGCGCCGGTGTCGCCCGTAAGGGACAGACACCACGGTATATTGTGATAGTCATACGTTCAAAATGCGTTGAAATAGGTATGGATGATGTGGGCGACAATGATTCGGAATTCGTTCCTTACTCTTCTTCATTCGATTCCAATCTGGTCAAATCTGGATACAAAATTGACTGGTTACTGCTGGAATGGCCTGCTGGAACTGTTACTGGTATTGGTGCTGGTATTGATGTTTGGAGTTGTCACTGGAATTGTCGCTGGAGCTGTTGTTGGTATTTGACGGCTGAAATCTGGATCGCCTGAACGGCAGCTGGAACGGTGGCTGGGATTAGCGGCTGGAGTCGAGATCAGAACAGGCTGTATCGCGGAGTCCAACTCGTGGTGACTTTCGGTGCGGAACTTGTCGCACCTACTGATGCGGAGTCGGTTTCTGAATCAGAACATTGACTAATGATTATCTGAGTTAGTCGCGGAAGTTGTCGCATCTTCTGATGCGGAGTCGGTTCTGGAATGAGAACAGCAACTACCCCAATTCCCGGAACTTGTCGCATCCACTGACGCGGAGTCGATTCCGGGGTCAGAATGGCAACTGAAGAGGGCTTGATCTTGTGGGTCCTCATATATTACATCCTGAATTATTGTTTTCCCATTGAGCTTGGGCAATGATTTATCTAATGGTATTCCAATGGTCTATCACAGTGAGTAACGGATCCTTAAGAAGTCGTGTGGTCTATCGATGAGACATTCAAAACTTATTATTGGTTGGTAATCTGTCGATCGATTGATCTTAAAATTCCTTTTAAAATTGCGTAAAAAGTAATAACTGTTCAGAAGAATCTGGGAATTGTTTTATTGATTGGAAGATCATCACTCGATGAGATTCTGAATGAGTATATTGCTCTCTTTGATCGAGCGTGTATCTTAAAATGCAATCATCATTGCTTCTCCCAACCACGAACTCTCGATTAATTAATGATCGGTAACTCTTATGACGGAGATAATTAAACATTCAGTGGTTGTTCTTCCTCACGAGAGTACATGGTCAACCTGATAATGGAGGTTATAGGTTCATATGATGATGTTCGATGCAAAGAGAGAAGAAAACAAGCTGTGGAACAGGTAACGCCACATCTCCCTCTGAAGAACGATATCTGGTGGATGTAAAATATTCACCAGATAGCGCTCTTCAATATAGTACTGTAGCATGATGTATTCTCTTCGTTACATGTCCTGAGAGATTGACTGACAAGTTTGACATGACAGCTGAAGAGTAAGTTTTTCTTGGTCTTCTTTGTAAAATGCACACAAATTCAAAAACGTGACTCATAAAACAAAAGTCATTCGCATTATCCTACATACTCCACTGAGAGAAAAAGGAGATAATCAACTTGAAGTTTCCATGGAATCCCTAACATATTCTCAGTTACCCTTAGAACTAGAGAATTCATGAATAAATCACACAGCAAAACTCCAACATCAATTCTTATAACTAATTTTACAATCCTGTGAATGAAAACTAGAATATTTAAACCTGGAAAATTGAAATATCATCATCACATACATCGTACAGTATGACGAATTTAGCATAATATCTATTCGATCTTGAGTCTGGGGAAACATTGATGTCTCATACACAGTGTTTTTTTTATAACGCTTAAACGAATTTCTTCCATTCTCAATGTAAACTGACAAATCTGATTTTCAATTTTCTTGTAGTATGATGATTTTTTTCTTCGTATTTTTCCATCAATTCTTCTATCATCCATTTCCTATCACTCAACTCATTCTTGTTAATTTTTTCCTCCGATGAATTCTTGAAGATCCTGTCATAAGGTGTACTATTTAAAATCACACTCTACACATATTATAATTCTTGTCATACTTTGCACACATTCTCTTCCTGCGTTTTTTTCTTCCCCCATTTCGCATATCATCCTTCGTAAATAGATCAATTATCAATCAAATCAATTCCCAGATTATCATAATCATCATCTTATTCATTTCGCGACTCAAAACCATCGTCAATAGAATATACTACATAAGCCATGGACAATATCTTGTTCTATGTCGGTGAGAAAATTTGTTTATGATTTTTTTTGAGCAGGCGCCAAAGTGAAGTATTAGCAGTGGGTGTCAGACTGAGTAGTTTGAGAATCCGCGAGGATAGAATCATCTAGAGCCAAGGGCGGATACAAGGGGAGGGCGATGGGGTGTTCGCCCCCCCAAACCACTTTTTGAAGTCAAACCGCCCCCCTCCAAACGCATTCGAACCGAACCGCTTTTGATACTGAATTTGTTAACAATAACGCATTGGTAAATAAAAACGTGTACTTGGGTTGAGAATTATGCAGTTTCACTCGATGGATTGAATTACAGAGCCCTTTTCAAGAGGATTTAGGTCGGTGAGTGGTCACTCTTGCCAGAGGAGCAAGTACTTGGTACACTTGAAACAGACAAGGGGGTCAACAACACCATGACTAAGCAATACCAGGTAACAGTAGTCATCGGGAGTTGAGCGAATCACTTTGAGACCAGATCATAGTGTTTGCCAATAGGTACTGCGAAATCATGGTATTGTTGAGCCTTTCAAGTCACTGGAACCATGTACTATCCGTCGGATAGCGGCCATCAGGAAAATAGTATTGGTCCACCACTAATCTGATTTCGTAACTGCCATGTGTGTGTGTGCGCGGGGGGGTGTACATAATACATAATGTTTCATATGCGCGCGCGCACACACACACACACACACACACACACACACACACACACACACACACACACACACACATTTATATATACACTCCGTGGGACCACCCCCCCAAACACGAGCTCTGGATCCGCCCTTGTCTAGAGCGTGACTTGAAACGAATGAACTGTTTTGATATGAGCCTCCTCTTCCATTGAAACCATCGCGAGATTGTGCAAGTTATTTTTGAACCAACGTTGTATTGGGCTGATGGATATAACGTTTATGTCCCGCAATGACTTTGCTATGTAGAGAGAGCTCCAGAACTTGGAGGAACCGTGAGAGCAGCAAGAGTCAAAAATACGGAATGAGCACACGTACACAGTGGTGCTGGCGAATTGCCTCCGCAGAGCTCGGACCTGCCCAGCATCTTGCCGACTCTCCGTAACTCTAAGGCCATTCTCTAATTGTGCGGTAAACAGTCTGTTCACGTGGTTCCGACCAAGAACACGAGGCTGAAGGATACTGAGTATCTTTCTTTTTTTTCAAAGCTCTTTCAGCATTTTTTCAGGACTATTCAGGCTGGACATGATAGATACGATCAAGGTTATGAGCATTAAATTCCCAAGTATCGAGATCTATTGCGAAAATTTTACTTTTAAACAACACTACAATGGTAAAGGAAAAAACTTGTAGAAGAAGTCGTTTCATAGATTCATGTAGAATAATTTTGACTTGAGTCCAGGGGCAAGGGCTAAATCAATTCTTTCACTGGAGTTCCGAGCATCTTTGGTGGCATGCTTTTACGTGGTCACTACGGGGTTGTGACTTTCGGATTCGAACTTACGAACATGAGAATTTCCAGAGCTTAGTCTGAACTCGGGGGAGACTAATTCTTTTCAACTATTTCTGGATGGAAGAAAGATACTTCTCTCTCTTTGGAATATATAATTGTTAAGACTTGGAAGAATCAAGTCTTATACATGATTTTAGGTCCGGGAAAGCTCACAAGCTTTTCCGGACCCAACTCTGCTACCACTGACCACTCCTGGGCTGGTCAGCCACCCTGGAGACTAAAATTCGGGGACGCGAGAAATACTCACTCAACGCAGGTTTGGGATGCGGGGCCAGGGTCGGAGTGGATCTTTAGGGTTTCCCATACGAGAACGACAAGGCGAATAACAAAGCTATGAGTCGATCATACAGTTTTAAAGTTTAGATTTACTTTCCAAATAAAAAAGCTTTTCAATCTTACATGATGGTTTCACAAAATTGACTCTAGATGCTACTCCTAGAGAGAGAGAGAGAGAGAGAGAGAGAGAGAGAGAGAGAGAGATTCAAGAAGAGGACGACCCCAGCATGTCAGTCATGCGGGGACGAATGGGATGACGCCGAACATGCCCTGTTCAAGTGCAGCGACACCCGGAGAGAGCGCGCCGAGCTGGATGAATGGCTGGGTGCTCAACTAACACCTGAGAATCTCGTCCCGTACTTGCTCCGCAACCAGGAGACATGGGATAGACTCACCGGATACATCAAGCTGGTGATGACCCGCAAAGAGGAGGAAGAGAGGGAAGTAAGGCGCCTCGAAGCAGGCGAATTACAGTGACTCTGCCGATTGAAACAGAAGAGGTCCAAATGGTTCCAGGAGGAATATGATGGACTGAAGAGGGAAGGAAGAAGAGAGAAGATCGAAGAAAGAAGAAAGAAGAATGAAGAGATGGAAGAAGATCGAAGGAGGAGAAACAACACCTGCGAGTCGTGAGAAGAGGGACGCTCGATCCTGAGCGCGAGACGCCACCGGTCCTGAAGTAATGCTCACGCGGTGCCGGGTCCGGATTGGTAAGTTGGTGGATCTCTCCCTCGTCCGATGGCCAGCGCCAAAGGGGAAGGGAGAGAGGGTTTATCTGGTACGGATGGCCGCATCGATGCGGAATCCAGCCCGGAAGCCTTGAGAAGTATCGGCCAGGCGTAATTGTCCGTCCGGAACCACTCTGTGGCTACGTCGCAGCGTATTCACCCTACAACCACCTAAAAAAAAAAAAAAAAAAAAAAAAAAAAAAAAAAAAAAGAGAGAGAGATATGTCCTTTATTCGTCCGAAGACAAAAAATACAATTGCATACACCTACATATGCCCGTTGGAATGTAATAACACGTATAAGAATGAATATAATATATGTACAACAAAATAATAATGATAATTTCAGTCAATTACTGGTTTGGTCAAGGACAATAATTATCACAATTCGTGACTAGTCAGGGTGCATACTTAGAAGTATAAAAAGAGGGGTAAGGGCTCGCACTAATATCACAGCTATAGATCACCAATTGGGTGACTGAGGTCACGTGTATAAATACTAAATTAAAGAAGAGCCCTTCCCATTACATATTAAAATAATGCCTCTTCTCCACATCAATCCTCTGGGAGGATAGTGTTAACAGGAAGTCTTTTAAGGACTCTTTAAATAATGATATCTTCCCAAGCTGCCGAAAGCCCGGAGGGAGAGAGTTCCACAAATGAGCACACTGAACCTGGAAAGATCTTCTTCCATATTCATGTCTCATGTTGGGAACTTTGAGTACTCGCTCTTCTAGATCATCCCGTGCGGGGCGTTCGGATTGGTACCTGGTAAACATCGCAGCTAGGTAGCCAGGTTCTCCTAAGTGCATGATCTTATGCATCAAGAGAGCTGCGAAGTACATTCTCCGCGAATCAGTACGTAACCAACCCAAGCGCTCCCTAAACGGGGCGATGTGCTCGTCTCTCCTGAGATCAAAAATATATCTCACACATGAATTGCTTAGTCTCTGTACCCGTTGCCGCTGTTCATCCGTGGCGTCGAGGTACACGACCGCGCAATAATCTAGGTGCGGTTGAACCAATAACTCGACTAGGCGAATTCGGAGAGGTCTGATGATACATGCCCTAAAAAACCGCAGACCGTATAGGGCTCTGTTGACTTTCTTAGTTACTTGGTCGATGTGCGGTTTCCATGTCAATTCACTGTCAAGTGTAACACCGAGACTCACGACCGTATCACTGAACGGGATGAACTTTCCTTCTTGTATCTCAACCCCTGGCAAGTCCATTCTCTTCAGATCTTTGATATTTCTCTCCGAGCTGAAGTAGATTGCCTTGGTCTTGCCAGCGTTGAGACACAGGCCGGAACTTCTGGCCCACTCGGCAACTAGTCGTCCTATTTTGCCCAGCCGAGCAATACCTTCTCTGATCTTATTTTTCTCGATTTGGAGATAAATTTGGAGATCATCCGCATAAAATAGATGATGTACCGACTTTCCGTCTAGCAAGCCAGCCAGGTCATTCACATACAAGCTGAAGAGGAGAGGCCCAAGGACGGACCCCTGTGGAACACCCAGATTGGTTTCGAGACAATCAGATTTGCCTACTTTAGAAGTAATTTGTTGGGTGCGACCCTGTAAATATGATTTTATCCACAGGAGCGCCGATCTTGAGAAGCCAAGATGTCGTATCTTCCTCAACAGCTTGGATGGTGAGATGGTATCAGAAGCTTTGCTAAAATCGAATAGTAGGAGCAGAGTGATCTTCTTTCTGTCTATACCTACTCTGATGTCATCAGTCAATTTTAACAAAGCTGTCTGGGTGCTATGGTGTTGCCTAAAACCAGTCTGGAAGCGATCAAGTATCTTCTCGATTTTTAAATACTCCGTGATTTGGTCATATGCGATTTTTTCCAGAACCTTGGAGAGAAAGCACAGCAGTGCTATAGGACGGAAGTCCGTGACCGTTGATGGAGCAGCAGTCTTCTTTAGTGCAATCAGCTGCGCTTGCTTCCAAGTCTCAGGAAAAATGCCATGAGCGAAAGAGGAGTTGAAAATATGTACAATAAGATCACCAATGGCCGGAAGAGCTTTCGCGATCACGCTTTGGGGTATTCCATCCGCTCCACGGGCCTGTGAGGAGAAATGTTTAATAGCAAGGACTACATCACTGAAATTTGTGGGCTTAAATTTAAACCCCTTCTCCGGTGCCGAGTCAATATCGTCCATTGCTTCATTAATATTTCCGTGGGGCGAAACGGAAACTCCCGCAAAGTGTGCATTCAACTCATTCGGTGTGAAGCCATGAAGTTCCTCCTCTTTGCTATTAGCCAAGAGGCCGAGATTGCGCATCTCCTTCCAAATGTTCTTCTTCTGACCAAGAGCATCTGACAAATGGGTTTGAATGAAAGAGTAATGCTCTTGTTCAATGCGCAAGTCGACCTCTTCGCTAAGCCGAAAGTATTCATTTTGGAGCTCAGGACACTTGCGCTGGTTACGTTGAATCCGTTCCCAGCGCCTGCGCGTCGCGTCTCGCTTATTCATGAGTACCCTCAGCTCAGGACCAATCCAAGGAGCGTCATTTTTACGCGGATTAATAGTTTTTTCGGGTGCTAATTCATCAATAACGGACTGTAAATTTTCATTCAAGCAGTGAATTGCATCTTCCAAACTCGTTTCAGCATTTTTGAGAGTTGTCCAGTCACAGCATACCAATCGGTCATTTAATATCTCCGGAGTGATGTTTCGAAAATCCCTGTAGGTAAAGAAATTTCTTGGCGGAGTAGGAGTAAAGACATTGATGGTGACGTCAATGACCGAGTGCCTGCCGAAACTGGGCAGGAGTCTGTTTTGAAAGTCAGTAATGATGTCATTGTCATCTACATAAATGTGATCAATCCATGTATGAGATGTATTGGGGGTGTGTTGGTGAGTCGGGCCATGCTGCACTATCTGCAAGGCAAGTTCTTCTGTCAGTGCAGTCAGTGTCTTGGTGTCGGGATGAGCAGTGTCTGACAAATCCGCGTTCAGATCACCCATTATAATTTTATGACTATAGTCGCCACACAGCCGGCGTAATGAGCCAAACAGCCCATCATCCTTCTGCATGGCGATTTTAGGGGGTCTGTAGATTACTACGACCAATATTGGCGGGGAGTTACCCTGTTGTATGCTACAAAAGAGAAATTCAGGCACGCCAGGTTTCCCTGGCCCAAAAGTATTTGACGAAATCAACTTCTTAACTTTGAAGTCATTGCGCACATACGAGGCAACCCCACTACCCTCTCTGTTGCGATCCTGCCGCAACAATGAAAAACCCGGAATCTGAACGAGATTGTCATCCACAAACTCATCTAGCTTCGACTCAGCCACCCCAGATAGATGGTAGGAGGGATCGTTAGCAACGAGCAAGCGTAGATGCTCAATCTTATCTGTCAGAGAGTTGAGGTTGATAAATCCCGCTTTCAAGGAACTGCCTATCCCTCGTCGCTCTTCAGCAGCCGTATCTAGTCAAGGAGTCTTCGCTGATTCTGCTGCCGAAACTCTACTCTGCTCCGGAACGGTAGTACAGCTCTGGGTGTTATTAGAGGACGCACGAGCACGTTCTGGAGCACTTCGACAGGCCGTTTGAATGACCTGCAGATCAGCGAGAGATTCGAACGTATGCGCTCGCTCACCATTTTTCCGTCTAACCCAGAAACGTCCGCCACTGTGCCAGACGTATTTTAAACCCAAACCGCGTGCAATCGACCTCAAGCGTATGTATTCTTTGTATTTCTCACGGGGGAGCATCTCATTTATAAAGATTTTACGGTCTGGCACATGAGCTTTCGTATCTGGGTCGAGTAAGTCAGGCTGGATATTGTTAGCCGTGAAATAATTATTGGTGATTGAACGTTTAGCCCGAATCACTTTCCCGACTAGTCGACTACTGGAGAGTTGGACTATGCACGATGGTAGAGTGCGCGGGGTGGCAGCTGGGGCTCGAGGAGATGGAACCGAGTCGCAAATACCTGTTGGAGGCTTCTCCCCAGACGCACGCCCAGTTTGCAGGACCTGGACATCAGCAATGTCTACCCTCTCCAGTGAGGGGAGTACGGACTTGAGCACTGCGTAGGCAATATCAAATACCTGTACCGGCGAGGCCTTAGAATTTTCTTTTAAAATACCATTAATAATTAATTCACAGCACTCAAGACCGTCACTGCCGTGTCCCCGTCATTGCTCCCCAGCGTGTGAATGAGGGAACTTGTCCATCCTAGGTGTAATAATAGGAATCGAAGATTGATGTGTCGATTCGACATTACTATTCTCAATTCTACTACATTCGCTATATCGCTGACTACTCTCACGACCTATTAATAGCTCAGTCAGAGTGGAAAACTGGCTTTTCATGGTAGAGTTCTGCTCCAGAAGAAGCTGGCGATCTAAGCGGAGCTCCTCCAGCTGGGAGCTTTGCTTCTCTATGAGTCTCTCGAGAGAGGATACTCGTGCCAATAGGTGATCATCCACCTCATTCACTGCTGGCGTGAGAGGTGGAGAGGGAACGGCAACGTTTTGTCGCCTCACGAGAGATTTTATTTCGTCAAGCTCGTTCTGGGGTAGCGCATATTGATCATAAAAGAGGTCGAGAGTAGTCTGCGCTATGAGTACCCATTTGGTGTCAGGCGAATCCGTCGCCGTCGAAGTTGGTGATGTTGCAGGTCGTTCCGAAACGTTGAAGCTGTTGCTCTCCGTCGACCCTACAACGTGGCCACGAGGTGGTGTAGTTTTCGAGATGGGGCTGTTGCTCTCCATCCGCCCGACAGCGTGGCCAAGATGAGGTGTAGTGAGCAGCGACTGGGTGGTAGTGGTGGGCCGCGCATCTGTTCGCTGCTTTTGAATATTCGCGGGCTCTAAACCGGTAGACTGGTGGGAGGTGGCAACACATGACGGAGACGAAGCAGCAGGCGATAGAGTACCCCCCGCTAGCGCAAGCTGTAGACTCCCGGAGTTGGATAGAGGGGCATTGGTGGTAGGGGGCTTTGCGCTGCGGCCCGCGGCGGTGGTATGCGGAGCGGGGGAAGAAAGTGCTGATGCAGCATGCGAGCTAAGCCGTGTGTGTGAGATGGGCTGATTACTCACACGTCTATGCGAGGTAGTATTCTCCTTCTTCCTCTCCCTGGCTGTTTGCGTGCTGAGGCGAGAAGTCGAAGTCGTCTGCTTCGATGCACTTGATGATAATTGCGAGAGAGAGATTGATTGATTGATTGATGCCCGTTCATTCGTCTGAAGACAAAAAAGAAAAATAATCAGTTACATATGGTAATATATATCACAGATCAATAGTGCACATTAATAAAAATAATGAAGTCATTTGGTCAAGGACAAATCTTAAGTATATCACAATTTGTGACTAGTCAGGTAGCACTCAGGAGATTCACAAACTTCATAGGATAATATAAGAATATAAAAATATAAAAAGAAATGGCAGGGCTCACAGTCATATTACAGGAAAGTTCAGTCGATTGACGAAGGGTCACACGTATACTTATAATTTTATTCTAGATGAACGAATCAAGCAACAAGTCAGCCCAAGCCTTTCAAAGTTTAGAGATTGAAGTAATGCTTCTTCTCCACATCAATCCTCTGGGGAGACTGTGTGAGCAAAAAATCCTTCATAGCCTCTTCAAATAATGACATTTTCCCCAGCTGCCGAAAGCCCGGAGGGAGAGAGTTCCACAAATGAGCACATTGAACCTGGAAAGATCTTCTTCCATATGAGTAGTTCCACGCGAAAGCGGCCCACTAAAAAGGGTCATGTCTCAGATTTTTTTTCTGCACTGATCTGCAGGTCATTCAAACGGCCTGTCGAAGTGCTCCAGAACGTGCTCGTGCGTCCTCTAATAACACCCAGAGCTGTACTACCGTTCCGGAGCAGAGTAGAGTTTCGGCAGCAGAATCAGCGAAGACTCCTTGACTAGATACGGCTGCTGAAGAGCGACGAGGGATAGGCAGTTCCTTGAAAGCGGGATTTATCAACCTCAACTCTCTGACAGATAAGATTGAGCATCTACGCTTGCTCGTTGCTAACGATCCCTCCTACCATCTATTTGGGGTGGCTGAGTCGAAGCTAGATGAGTTTGTGGATGACAATCTCGTTCAGATTCCGGGTTTTTCATTGTTGCGGCAGGATCGCAACAGAGAGGGTAGTGGGGTTGCCTCGTATGTGCGCAATGACTTCAAAGTTAAGAAGTTGATTTCGTCAAATACTTTTGGGCCAGGGAAACCTGGCGTGCCTGAATTTCTCTTTTGTAGCATACAACAGGGTAACTCCCCGCCAATATTGGTCGTAGTAATCTACAGACCCCCTAAAATCGTCATGCAGAAGGATGATGGGCTGTTTGGCTCATTACGCCGGCTGTGTGGCGACTATAGTCATAAAATTATAATGGGTGATCTGAACGCGGATTTGTCAGACACTGCTCATCCCGACACCAAGACACTGACTGCACTGACAGAAGAACTTGCCTTGCAGATAGTGCAGCATGGCCCGACTCACCAACACACCCCCAATACATCTCATACATGGATTGATCACATTTATGTAGATGACAATGACATCATTACTGACTTTCAAAACAGACTCCTGCCCAGTTTCGGCAGGCACTCGGTCATTGACGTCACCATCAATGTCTTCACTCCTACTCCGCCAAGAAATTTCTTTACCTACAGGGATTTTCGAAACATCACTCCGGAGATATTAAATGACCGATTGGTATGCTGTGACTGGACAACTCTCAAAAATGCTGAAACGAGTTTGGAAGATGCAATTCACTGCTTGAATGAAAATTTACAGTCCGTTATTGATGAATTAGCACCCGAAAAAACTATTAATCCGCGTAAAAATGACGCTCCTTGGATTGGTCCTGAGCTGAGGGTACTCATGAATAAGCGAGACGCGACGCGCAGGCGCTGGGAACGGATTCAACGTAACCAGCGCAAGTGTCCTGAGCTCCAAAATGAATACTTTCGGCTTAGCGAAGAGGTCGACTTGCGCATTGAACAAGAGCATTACTCTTTCATTCAAACCCATTTGTCAGATGCTCTTGATCAGAAGAAGAACATTTGGAAGGAGATGCGCAATCTCGGCCTCTTGGCTAAGAGCAAAGAGGAGGAACTTCATGGCTTCACACCGGATGAGTTGAATGCACACTTTGCGGGAGTTTCCGTTTCGCCCCACGGAAATATTAATGAAGCAATGGACGATATTGACTCGGCACCGGAGGAGGGGTTTAAATTTAAGCCCACAAATTTCAGTGATGTAGTCCTTGCTATTAAACATTTCTCCTCACAGGCCCGTGGAGCGGATGGAATACCCCAAAGCGTGATCGCAAAAGCTCTTCCGGCCATTGGTGATCTTATTGTACATATTTTCAACTCCTCTTTCGCTCATGGCATTTTTCCTGAGGCTTGGAAGCAAGCGCAGCTGATTGCACTAAAGAAGACTGCTGCTCCATCAACGGTCACGGACTTCGTATTCTCGACGACTTATCACCTCCCTCTCGATTTTGTAATTTGGAAGCAGTTTCGAAACCATTTCCTCTTGCAGTTCGAATCCTAAATTCGTTCAAAATAGGTTGATCTGATGTTGGAATGAAAATTTGTTTCCTGTCTGATGAGAAGGAAATAGAATGTTTTGAATGCGGTACAGTCGACCAGAAATTCGGATTCAATGTCTGATAATTAGATAGAAACTCGGAATCAGAAAGAGAGGTTTTAGGATCTGTCAAATGTATAAGTGCTCCTATTAGTGATGAATTTGCTTGCGATTGTGTAACCTCCGTGCTCGAAAGCTCTCTACTAAATTGCAATATTCCAGTGACATTTTTGTTGCTTTCTATTGTTGATGAGTCAACGAGACTGTTTAAAAGGTCGTAATTTGATGGATACGCATTACTTGTTGGATTTTGAATGGTGAAAAATGCTCTGAGCAAACTTTCATTGCTCATGAATCTCAGTCTGTTTGCATACTGTATTGCTATGAACAATGCTGTTTTTAAGGTACTCGGCCTCTCGTGCCACGGAATAAACGAATCTAGTTTCAAACCATCGAAGAATGTTTCAACTAAATAAATTTCAACCGATTTCACCGTATTTTCATCATAGATTCCCTCACAGTATGCGATATATTGACTATCTGATGACCAATTTTCCTATTTCTATTGGAAGAAGACGCAAGACTTCCATTCTCGAATTGTGATAAACTACCCAATTTACCAAGCAATTGAGGTATTGACTCTGATGATCGATAGATATTGTAAAGAAAGATTTTGAACTCTAAGAATGAAGATAACTGTTCGAATGATAAGGCGTAGCGGGGTTCTCCTTTCAGTTTCAAATAGAGTAGTTTGACAAAAACTGTTCCAGAATCAGGATCAATCATTGAAAACGCGAAGTTGCAGTCATCAAGAAAATCATCTATCGGAATATTGTAACCGTCAAATTCAGAGACTAATGAAATTGCTGATTTTACCAGATACTCGCTATCTTCGTATGTATCCATTTTCATAGGTAGCTCGAGTAAAACACAGAATATTATTATGAGAATCGAAGATACTCAATTATAAAGATGATTCCAATATCAAGTTGCGTGTGAAAATTTGAAGAGTTTTCATAACTGACACGGTAAGGATGAACGCTCGTGTGACGGGTCACACGTGATTATAATGTTGCGTTGATATCGTCGAATTGAAAGAGGTATAGGTGGATAGAGCCGCTATTCTCTCGCTCATTATCATCCAAACGGTATGAAAGCAATTTTCGTGGCTAAGTTGAGCAATGCACGTATCTCGGATTCACTGAAGACCCCACAAATCTGGCTAGATAAGGTGAGGCCACATTATTATGGATAAATGTTATTTGGACAAGATTTTTTACATAACTGCTATTTGGAAACTTCCTCGTTTCTACGAAAAACTGACCTTGATGATGTAGTACTAGAATTGATTAACACACCTTGAGATAGTTAGTTTTCTTCCATGAATTTTGAGAGAGGTATGTGGACAAGAATTTTGACTCGGAAACCTATTGAAAAACTTTGAATTTGGAAGTTTATCTTTCTGATTCTCGCGCAATGGCTCAATTTTACCGAGATTCTTATGATCAACTCAGTCCATCGGAAACTTTGAATTATTGGTGAGGTAAGATGACCTAGAGTTAAGAGATTCCCCTTCAATTTATGTACGAATTCGGGTTCGAAAAATCTTAAAATTGCGGAAATAAAATTATGGGTCTCCCGAACATTGAAGTTCGAACTTTGTGCCTTGAACTCGGGGAATGGTTAATATTGAAATTTTTACGGACTCTGAAGACTTGATGTCAGATTGTAGTCAAATCTATGACTCTCCTGATTTAGAATTTGCGGGTTGGGGATTTGTATTATAGAAGTTGAGGAATATCCTGGAATTTGAAAATTGAACTTCGTTGGCTTGTTGGGTTCAAAAATTTGGGATTTTTAAAATGAAGAATCCCGGATGTTATAAATTATATGAGTTCACACTTGAGAGTTTTGCATATGTGTGAAACCTGAAATCCAACTCTCGCCACACTTTTGAATTTCGAAACCTGAAATTTGGAGTCTCCACTTCGAAAAATGTGTAGGTTTGGGGAACTTGGAACGCGTAAAATTGTGTTCTAAAAAATAGAAAAGCTTGATAGTTTAAAGTTGAGGGACTTTGGGATTCCAAATCATCAGTTCCAGAGAATTTTGTAGAAAAAAATCGACAACCTCGTAAGTTTGAATTTGAAAGAAAAAATTTCGATTCGGAATCTTGAGTTTTAGACCTTCGACAAATATGGATACCGGCTTCGAAAAATTCTTGAACTGGAATCAACCTTCAAAATTTTGTGAGTATAAATGCGGAATTTCATGGATGAGAGATTTGAAAATTTCAGAAGTTTCTGAGGGTTTGGGAATTTAGGGTTTCACAATCTTGCGAATCAACCCCTCGTACTTCAGGATTCTGATCAAAGAACTCTGGAATTCGGTGAAATTAGGAATGCAGCGAATTTGAGTTATTCTAATTTGATCCGAAAAATCAGATTTTTGTGTGGATAGAAACACTGGAATCTTGAATTAGGAGATAAGAAGGTGGGAACCAGTGGTTCTTGGATGGGAGAATTGTATAATCTGCGATCTTGCCAAATTGGGAATCAAATCTGAGAATTTTGAATCTTGGAATGAAGAGCTTCAAATCGGTCAATTTTAGAAATCAAAGAGATTCGCGGTTCAGAACTTGTAATTATAGAACTAGCTTTGAGAATTCTGAAATTTTGATTTCAGGGCTTCGAAGAGTTTCCGTGAATTTTCAAGTGAAACTTTCGAACCTAGCAAATGTTGTGAATTTAGAATCCTCTATCTGAAATATGTAAAATTTGTGATCCAGTGTGATTGGAAGATTTGGAATTTTGTAGCGTTTGAAAATTTGGAGATCGAAAGGCTTTTGGCGTTATGAAAAGGATGCCCTAAATTTTGAGGAGTGAGAAGTGGGAACTTGAGAAAAAATTCGACATTTCGATTCAATTCTTGTACATCAAATGTTCGTGAGACCAATAAAACATTAAAGATCTGAAATATACAAATGTAGATATTGCAATCTAATGAATTTGAAAATGACAATTTGTAGATTAGTGTCTGCAGGATCTAGAATTTTGGGAAATTTGAAACTTGAAATCAATAGTTCTCAATTCTGAGAATTTTTTTATTCTGGATAAACAGAATCTCCAACTATCTCAATTGAGCGTTCTGAAATGCAAAATTGACGAATCTTAGAATTTGATAGCTCGGGATGAGTGATTCAGGATTCAAAGAGTCATTCCTTTGTAGACTTGGAATTTTGAATTTTGTAAAGTTGGAGTTCAGAGAGTTTGAATATTAGTAACCTTGGATCTTGGATGGAAGGAGAATCGAAATTCTGTGTAATCGAGCTTTAGGAAACTTCGAGTTTAATACACTTTGAAACAATTGAATAACGTATATCTCCTTTGGAAACTTTCGAAAGTTGAGAACAAAAGTATAAGAAATCTACTGAAGTTGAAGACTTGAGTGTCAAAAATTTGTGAGAAAATTTCGATTTATGGAACTTTGAAGACTTTGAGAGTTTGGACTCTTGAATTCGGTCGGGGCCGAAAACTGGAAAACTCAAACGAGGAATTCATGCAACTCGGAAAGAGAGTTTGAAAATTCGTATTTTTTTCGGGAGAAAAATTTTTCCAAAAAAAATTTTTTCACTTTGACTCTTACAAAGTGTGGAATTTGGGGGATAAGAATAACTTCACCCTTAGCTAATCCCCCCGGGGCCTTCAATTTGTAACGTCGGATATTGAATCCGATGAGTGACTGTTTTTGAGCCTCGCGTTTCCGCGAAAAGCTCGGGACCAGTCTAACAAAATGGTGAGTTGAGATTTCGAAATTTGAAAATAATGGCGCGTTTCTTAGACGATTCTTTAAATGATAGTTCAGAGAGTCATACCTTACCCAATCTCCATCCTTAGCAGTGAGTAGTTGTATAATTTGAATAGAAGGAGAAAAGAAAGTATCTGATGAGTCAAAAAAACTTGGAAATCTAGACAATTGATTGATGTGACCACTTTAGAAGAATTATACAGAAGAAATGAATACTTAAAATCTGAGTTAAATTAGATTCTCGAGAGATGCAAAAATAGGGACTCGCCACCGAGGGCGAGCACAACTGAGCGGCACAATGCCGTCTAGCAGACTGCTGCTTGGAAAAACGTACAGAATTTCCATAGCTTGAGTGATTCTCATGACATGGAGGGGAACTCTGATATTTGGGTATGAAGCTATCTGCCTTTTTTTCATTGGTTCCTATTCTACGCTTGAGGTCACATATTTTTCCGGGATTAGATATATCTTATGTACTAAAACACGCTCGGTCACGCTCATATCCGCTTATATGCGGCACGCATGTTTTTATCTCCAAAGCCATTTTCGTCGTCATCAAGGTGTACAGAACGATCATTATTGGGAACTATTTATAGGAGTGGAGGTATACAGGAAGAGGTTCCACAAGCGAGCGCATCATGATCTTGAGCCGTAGGTTGAGAGATTTGAGAATTGGAAAAAGATGGAAAGATGCTTGAAAATGTGAGTGTGTGTATTGAGAGAGCAAAAATTTGAATGAGTATTCAAAATTTCAATGTGTATTCAAAATTTGTAGGATCTCGATGCAGCTCAGAGACGCGATTTGGGTGGAGGAACGGCCCTAAGTACCCACTCCTCACAAAAAAGCAGACGTCTCATCCAACCTTTACGCAGATATCTAGGATTGGTGGGTCGGTGGCCTTAAGTACCCACCACCTCCATCTGTGTATATCTGCGATATCCAAGTCGGGTGACTTTCTAAGGATGATATGCGAGTAGCCCTAAGTACCCACTCCATTCACCTTCTAAAGTCATAAAATTTCTCTCATCATATTTCATTTCGTCCAAGGGCCTAAGTACCCAAGGATGGGTAAAATTTGATGGAGAAATAAAACGAATTGATCATCCTAGAAGCCCATTATTATTGCATGAGTATACGCACACCTCTATCGAGGTATCTCTCTACAACCATTATGCTCCGGCTCTCCCTAGATCCAGAGCCCATATTTGTACCCTCACATCTGGCGCCCAGACAGGGACCTCGATAAGTGGAAAAAGCGTATATTCGTGGATAAAGAACAAATCCATTCAACACTTGTGCCCTCCACCCTTCTCGAAATTCTCAATTGAGTTGAATCTTTCCAATTGAGCGCGTTTTGATACGCTCAATGGTTATTTTCCTCCAAAATTTTGACAATTTCTCAATCAAAATATCAATTCTTCAAAAATGATACCAGAATATCGAGGAGTACTTTTTAGTGAAGGTTGCACTATACCAATCCAACAAATTCGCGGGGGGCTCGAAAATATTAACGAGACCCAAGACGAGCAGTGGGACGCAATTCCAAATTTTGATGATAGATTAAAAAATTTGGAAAACACATCCCAGCTCAAGGCTGTCATATTCAAATCCTGAATACTGAGAATTGACGTGAAAGCATTATGGGTCGCGTGCATGATTTAGAACAAAAGTGCAATGATTCTAATCCGAAATAAAAATAGTGCGTGAACTACATCGCACAAATATTGTCGAAGAGAGCACATATCGCTCGATGCATACATTTTTAAATACTCATGTGAACAACTTTTTCACTTGGCTTCGGAGAATCCCAATATCTATAGCTCAGCTGATGCGAGCATCACCCCTCCCCCCACATTCCATCTAGAAGAGCGCGTTTAGTTCGTTCAAAGGCAATAACCTCACTGGTCTAGTAGCCGGAGTGCTTGACTCCCACGCGGAAGGCCCGGGTTCGATCCCCGGTCACCCAAAAATATGTTTCATTTAATTGCATTTTTTCAAGTGTACATCAACGCTCCGATACATAAGCATTACATTTCAACTCAATTTCAAGAGAACGCACTGAAAATAATTACGATGATAAAAAATTATCGATTCTAATGAATCTTACCCTCGAAAACGCCTTCTGGATGACAACCACTTCTACACGCTTGTAGTTTGGGGTCAGCTTCAAAATGTCTCCGAGTCGTCGATCGATTGCGAGTGCGAACAGAGCCTATATTCCGGCCCGCGCCATTCTGACTCGTATCGAAGAGGACGACGATAATATTGGAACCATGCCCCAACGCGACCAAAATGTGCGGTTATGGAGTACAGCTGTCACAGAGGAGTTGAAGATTCTGGATGATGATCAAGCTTTTTTGGATTAAAGAATCCAAGCTCTTAGGAAGCCAAATGAGGTACTTTCTGCAAAACTAGAACTGGCCCTCGAAAATTTAACAAGAGTTCAAAAGGAGAATGAAACCCTCCGAGCTCCAAATAAATCCTTCAAGATTGAAATTAAAAATCTTTCCGATAAGGTCAGCCTCATTGACGAGGTACAAGAGACCGTCTCAAATACCCTCTCGGACCTGCGTAATGAAGGCTGCGGAGAGATCGAGGAGGACATCGATCTATGTAAAAAAATGATCGAAAGAATTCAAATTACTCAAGATTCTTTTCACAAACAGTCCAGTGATTTTGCACGAGGTTCACACGGGTCATCTGAACCGATTGCTAGGAAATTAAAACTCAAATCTCCTGTTTTCAAAGGAGAAACTTCAGAGCGCCCCATCAAATTCTCGAAAGAGCTCCGTCGGTACGTTGATACTATGGAGTTAGATAACCAAGGGCTCTCTCTTGTAGAATTAAAATCGTTAGAGGGAACAGCTCTCAGTTGGTTTAACCTTCATGAAAATGGAATCGAGTCCTTCATGGATTTTGAATGTCTTTCGAGAATATTTCTGGAATGAGAATATTCGTAGGAAATTCAGATTGAAGTTGGAATTCGGAAAATTCAAATCTGATGGCAAGCTGACTAGAGTTGAGTACGCCATGGAATTATTCAATATTGCTCTCGAGGTTGACGGGGGGCAAAATGACGATGAGATTATCAATCAACTTGGTTTTCACTTCGATCGAGTTGTGAAAGCTGCCATCCGATCTCAACCAGAGAAAACTAAATCTACTTTCTTCAATATTTTGGCTGATTTTGACTGCGATGATGCGTCGAACCAGGAGAAACAAAAATCGGACGAAGTCCCAAAAGATGAATCTTCGGATCCGGGAAACGTGCAGTAGTTGCATCTTGTTTCTCGGACCCACAAAATAATTGTCAATTTGACAAAAGGCAAGGTGCAACTGGAGAAGTAAAATCCAACCCAAACGTCTGTCCTCCCAAGAAACTACAGGGCGGTGGATACAAAACCAGGTCCTCGACCCATCCAATTATTACACTTCAGAATCAAGAGATTGAGGAATTCAATCAAAAACAAAATCCGTATCAAACTCAGAAATCGAGTGATACAACCTGCACCAAATGTGCAACCGAGACGGACTCACTCTCAAATAAAGAAGCAGTCTTGCCTCACCCAAGCAAACTAAATGGAGGCTCTGTTTTTAAAAAATCACCCTCAAACGATCATGAGGATCGGGAGGAAGAAACT
The DNA here is from genome assembly GCA_029851415.1 of Eretmocerus hayati. NCBI lineage: Eukaryota > Metazoa > Arthropoda > Insecta > Hymenoptera > Aphelinidae > Eretmocerus > Eretmocerus hayati. Next base: position 52,095,007 of record CM056744.1, read on the forward strand.
CAAAACATCCATAGTGGAGTGAATTTAAACCCACATGAAAATGAATCCAGAATCTCAGAACTCACTTTGGAGGCAGGCCAGAATGAATTACCTTCGGGAGAAGAAATCCAAATCGCATTTGCACCACCCACTGAAGTAATCGAGCAGCGTGAGGATGATCGGAGCCACGTTCTCGAAGAGACGGCCATCAACCATATCCGCAAGCACACCCGATTTGAAAGGGCAGTGGGGGGCACAAATGTTGAATGGGACTCTGCATTGAATCGACCTGATCCCAACCACTCCTTGGTCCCAGATCAATCCGAATCCTTCAGCTGAATCAGCGCTATTCTTCCGATATCTAAATGAGAATTACATTCACCAACAGTATTGAAATTTTGATTTAATGAAATGTCACTTTTTTGATTAGAATTTTCATTTCGCATAACGGAAATCCAAAATTTTCATGGGGGTCATGTGAGTGCCATAACCCCAAAATTTTGATTCTTCAGTTAATAATCTCCAAAAAATACGTACTAATAAGGCTGTATATAATATTCAAATCTTCGCACGTATAAGAGCCGATGAGGCAGATGTTTGCTGTCTTTTTAGTGTCACGCGTCGTGAATAGACACACACTAATACGTGAATATGTACAGAATATGTATATACTAATACATAGAAACTCTAGAATATTCCATGAATTTCTATGAAGAATTTTTTATGTGAAACTTCATAAAATGGTAATCTTCCTTTTGTAATGATAAAGCTCATTTTCTGAGCTATAAGATGTATATAGTCACTTTCCAGAACAAATTAACTTTGAACGTTTATTTTATTTTGCAAACAAAATGTTCTTGTAAAAAAGCGAGAATGGATTTTTTTGTTCCACTTTTTTGATACATGATTCCGTCAATATTCTAAGAAACGAAATCAACCTCAAAGTTCCTTATTTAGAAGGAAATAAGCTCAAAATGAGATGGGTTGTAAATACTGTAAATATTTATTGTAAAATGAGTTTATGAGAGGAATAGTCTTTTTCCACATGAAAGTATCTATGGGAAAAATAGCCTAATATCAAAAGAACTAAAATTTCTGGTTAATTTTTATCAATTTTCAAAATAGATGAAAAGCCACGTGTTTCTAGAAAGTTCTAAGAATTTTCCTTTTTGTTTCTGGCAATGGATGAAAAAGGAGTCTTTCTAACTTTTGCATTGAACTCATTCCCTTTAGAAATGAAGAATCGAATTATGTATGCAGATTCTGCAAGATTGCTCCATTTGTATCATTTTTCCAATGAAATAGTAATTCTTCGAATGATCGATAATCTATTCGTTGATCTACCATACTATACAGATATATTGTACAGCCAAAAGACCAGGTATAAATACAGGCTCATCAGGCCATTTAGGCCGTTTTATGCTCAGTTGGAAATCAGAGCTGTATCGAGCTTGGTCTCTTGGCTATTGCTGTGCTCATGTATATGAGATTTTGAATAAATGCTATTTGATTTCCATATATCTGGAGTTTCAATGTGTATTCAAAATTTGTAGAATCTCGATGCAGCTCAGAGACGCGATTTGGGTGGAGGAACGGCCCTAAGTATCCACTCCTCACAAAAAAGCAGACGTCTCATCCAACCTCTACGCAGATATCTAGGATTGGTGGGTCGGTGGCCCTAAGTACCCACCACCCCCATCTGTGTATATCTGCGATATCCAAGTCAGGTGACTTTCTAAGGATGATATGCGAGTGGCCCTAAGTACCCACTCCATTCACCTCCTAAAGTCATAAAATTTCTCTCATCATATTTCATCTCGTCCAAGGGCCTAAGTACCCAAGGATGGGTAAAATTTGATGGAGAAATAAAGTGAATTGATCATCCTAGAAGCCCATCATTATTGCATGAGTATACGCACACCTCTATCGAGGTATCTCTCTACAACCATCATGCTCCGGCTCTCTCCCTAGATCCAGAGCCCATATTTGTACCCTTACAAACTATGTAGGTACTAAGTACAGATTGATTCAACCTTGGAAAGTTGTTTAATCTTTCTCAATCCTCTGCAAGTGAACGCTGAGTGAACTGAGGCACTCATGCATATCGACTTGCATAAGATATACACTTCTTCTAAAAGTAAACGCCCAGTGGACTGACGCACTCATGGATATCAACTCATAAAAGTTGCAATTTTGGCTAACAAGAGTTTCTAAGAGTGTAGAGAGGACTGAGGCTCCCACACAAACATGGATTCTCGTGCTGCGTAATTTGAATCAGACAAATACTGGAGAAGTGCGGGGACTTAGGCCCGAACTGCCATCATAGCATCGTCTTGGACCTGCATCGAGGAATATCAAAACTACAAGATATTGCAAATAATATATCCACATTCATTTTCAATCCTATACAAGCTCGAGGGAAGCCAGAGCACCAAGCCTCGATACAGCTCTTGAAATTTAAATGAGCGCAAGCCTGCCTCAATGGGCTGATGAGCCTATATCTATACTCGGTGCTGTGGCTGTACAGTATATCTATATTATACGTTAGATGATGATTCAGATGATAGGATGATGGGAAACCGATGATTCTTCGTCGGAATTCATATTTACAGATGATATTGGTAGAGTCTTCTATTATCCTCGTTAGTCGCATCAAAATATATTCCATAAAAACTCAGATTTAGCTGCTTCAATTATTTAGTAATGAATGAAAGATAATTCTTTAGAACATCCTAGGAACTTGTGGTTTCCTATCTCTTTAAACGCCTCTATTGCACTTCACCGAGCTCATAGTTCTTACTCTAGTATCATCTAGTGAACATCGTAGATCCGGTCCACCGTCCAGTCTGCGTTACTGCCCTCATCAAATGTATTAGATCCCCTGCAGTTCACCGTTCCGTCCACCTTACTTCCCGTATCAAATGAATGCCATCGTGGACGTAGCCATGAATTTGTATATATGTGTGATCCACTGTCCGAGTGCGACGTAGGGACCCTATTGCATACTACACTATACTGCGTGACCGGAAGTGTCGTCGCTCATCGAGCTCGCTCGGAGTTATGAAACTGTAGCAGGTTGCGACATGTTTTCTTAATTTGCCCGCACCTCACCCCCGGTCACCGAAATTTCTATTATCGTCTGCTACCGTCTATGCACCATCAGTCTTCTGTTGCCATTTGCATTTAGCTCATTTAGTATTTGCATTTTCCGATTCTTTGTGGTCGCGTGTTTCTCGTGCAGTTGAGTAGATGCCAAATCCTTCCACTGGACATCGTTATTCCTCAGTGCCAATTAATAAGTTGAAGTACCTTGTGGCGACCATGTGTTGGATCTAGTGTTTGGAAGAGCTGGCGCGTACTCAGGATATAAGTAATCGCTCGCATGCGCCCGGGTAAAAATGGTTGATGCTTCATGGTGCATCATATGGCATTGGAGTTTCAACGCATCATAATGCATCATGATGTATTTATTATGATTTTACACAATGACGAACAATGATGTATCCCGAATTTTGATGGTGCATGATGATGCATCAGAATGCTTCCATACCACGGCCGAGAAACCACGCTTGAAAATGAACTTCCTCTTTTCCAATTGATTCAGACAGAACAAGTAATTGTACTAATCACGATCAATCTGAAAGTTCTATGAATTCATTTCCCATCAATCAAATCTACAGTTGTGACATCTTTGGATTTTTGCTTTACATCAAATCACGTGGCTCTCGAACACATATGTACAAGTACTCCGTTCAAATTATCACTAAATGTAAGTAACATTCATATTTGAACTACGTAAGGACTAACTTATTCTTGAGAATATCCTTCATACCATTGTAAGCTTCGTCGAAATTTACATCTTGACGAGTTGTCAGTCTTCGACTAGAAAAATTACACCTCAATTTTTCAAAATAAGTGAACAAATACTACAATTGCCATTTAACGGGAATGATACTTCACAGAAAATTCCTACAGAATAATGGATATGAATGTGACAAAAGAAGAGGAGTCATAATTTTTTCGATTCAGTGAATAGTTTCGTACATCTTGAATATATCCGAGAACGAGATGTCATTTTTTGGGAGATTGAAAATGAGAAAAGTTTGAAGGGAATATATTCAATAGTCTTGATAGTGGTTGAGGGGCAAAGACATACTTTTCAGCCGCAGATGCAGGGAAATCTCTTCAAAATTGACAAAGACGAAAGAATTTTCAAAAGAAGGATTTGAATTATGCATCTAGACGCCAATGAGTGCTACCAATTGTACTCTTTCCCGATCCGCTCGGCTTCTTTCATCTCTCTGTGAGCTTCTGTGATTCTACGTTGCATAGACGCTCTAATTTCTTCTTTTTTTTGTATGATCTTCCAACCTTTTTGAGCTCCAACAGCAGTAGCAAATTCTGAAAAAGAGTGAAATTCATTAATCTCGTTTTTCAGAATTAGTCAATAAAATTCTTCCATAATAGAATTTTGAGAGTCAAATACTCACCAATGATAGCATCTACCGCACCAGAATGTAAGGCTTGGAATGTTTCACTACGTCTCTCCTCGCCTAAAGAGCGAACAGCTTGACCAGTCAACGTAGATGCAGCGACAGCTTCTTTCTTGAATACTCCTTGAATCATTCGTCTAGCCAAAGAAGATGGCTTTTTGCATCCAGCAAAAGCGCTCGAAAATGACTTTTTTTCTGCAATAAAAAGGTCCATAGAATCGAAGCATCTCCTAAAAATAATAGGAAGGAATTAGTTTCCACGACTTACTCTAGAATCTCAGTATAGATCAAATATAATTATGATCACCTCATTATGATCTCTTCCGTACAACTGAGTTTCATCTTGGAGAATGTTGATCACATCATTTACATTAGGAGCCTCATTATTCTGATCATTCCTGATTTCTCCCCCTTGATCATTATGAGTCACAGTCGATAAAGGGTTGCGTACAGAAGACCCTGCAATTGATTAATCCAAGTCTTTCATGGAGAAATCATAGATTTGATTGGTGGAGAATCCAGAATTATTACATAAATGCCAGAAAATCAATCTGCTGTGCTAACCTGATACGTTATGAGGAGATTTTTCTTGAGGTTGAGTTGACCTCCCTGATGTCGAGGCACAATTTTCTAAATTATTTTGTTCAGAATCACTTGGATCATTCGACTCTGTTGTGTCTTCATTTGACCTATTTGTCAACGAAGCAGACTTTTGATCCACCTCAGAATCATTGTCTGACGCTTTGTCGTCATTGATCATGCCCATGACTTCATCATCAAATGAGTAGTCATCTTGATTATCCTGAAAGATATGATCATGAGTATTAAATTGCTAGATGGAAAGAATCACTCGTATACAACTCATGCAAAATTAGAAACCTGTCGCTGTTTTGTAGTAGCTGATTTCGCATTTCTTGCTCGTGGAGCAGGAGAAATTGTACGTCGTTTGGATGTAGTTGATCGAGATGCATTTGACGATTTTTTTTTCACCAATAAATTTTTTATTTGAGTCATCTTCTTGGCAACGACCGACCGGTTTTCTGTGAAGTGAATGATCGAAGGGTCAATTCCACGGTGCATCTTTGTTTATATTCTAACGAGGGGTACAGTGTGAGAATAACACGAATTTCATTGAACGGGGGCTATTGTGTCAGAAAACTTGAGGAGAATTTTGAGGTTATGATGATCGAATTTTCGATTGAGCAATGCTTCACGTGATTTCCAATAACGCAATGACAGAGTAACGAGGAATAGCACACAATTAACAGATGTCGACAAAAGAACAGCTCATGCCAATGTTATTACTTACTGGAATAAAAAATCACTTCTCCATCCTGCTCCTCATCATCAAGGAAGAACTTCACCTTATCGCCGATTCGCACGTTTCCTTCGTCACATACAACTGAGTCCATCATCGCTTTTGATAATAAACTCCATGATGGGACTGCTTTTCTCGTGAATTATTTTCAAGTACCGGTAAATTGCAACTCAAAATTCGGATGATGCAATCGAAGCACGAGGAAGAGCCGAGAGCACGTGCTGGCAACGAGTCTCTCATGCGGGGACTGGTCGAGACGTGCGCGCGGCTTGCGCGAGACTTTTCGAGAACCACGGCAGAGAAAGAGAGAGAGAGCGAGGAATACTCTCACGCACTAACCTCACCTCTCACAAGGTATATTCGAAATCCGTACATCGATATAACTAATCAGTTATATCTGTTTACTTCTGACGATTTTGAGTCTGACCATTCGTGATTTTACGTGAATTGATGGAATGAGTTTATGGAACTTGTCGTGATCTCAATCAAAATTAATATGAGGAAATTGAATCCGTGGAGTATCCCATTCTTTGCATCATAGAAAACAATCCAGATGTAATGTGAGTATACATTCAGAATTATAGTTATATTTTGATAGCACTCCAACCTAAAAACTCTACTTTGGGGATGATTTTCAATTACTATTGATACTAACCATTTTTGAGTACTGCGTGCAGATGAGTCGATCAATAACATACGGATTGTTTCTTTGAAGGGAAATGAATTTGCACTGAACATTGCTATGATCTCATCACAATAGGCGATTTCCTATTTGAGTCACTGTTATTGAAATATACGAAAAAAAGTGTTCCCTTTTCACATTGTACGTGGGTACGTATGTACAATTTTCTTCGAGGAATACGTCCTGGCAGGTATGCCACAGTATAAGTGATACTATACTTCTTATTCTAGGTATCCACTGTAGTAGTCGACATTTTTGCTGTCTAATCTGGAACGCTAAACAAGAATATGAATGGCGATTCTCTCCAATCTGACTGCTGTGAGTAAAAAAAAAGGAAGTTATGGGAGGAAAACGAGAACATTCTTGTAAGTAGACCTGGTTTCGGAGAATTTGATTCTGAGAGCGGACGTGCTCACTAATGTGTGAACAATCATGAGAAATTTCTTGTTTTAAACGATGATTGAATCGTGTTATTTTTTTACGGTTGCTATGAGGATTATTCCTTCAATATATCTAAGGAAAATGTGAGTGTTAGTGAGATCTCCATCCTATGATTGAACACTGAACCAGACGGCATTCATTAATATTCAGTAATAAAATTTATACCGAAGAGCATCTATGCATATCTATGCACAGTATGGCCAGTCATGTATACGTTTGCCGAGTTACCGCATTATTTGCGGGAATCATTCATGGGCATCTGTGGTGTGTGGGCGGCCCCGAAAAAACCACCTATGAACGTTTTCATGTTTCCTTTCGTTCAACAACTTAGGAAGTGTTCCAGAGGTATTAAATGGAAGGATCCTGTTACACAGGAAACCAACATTACAAAAGTTACCGCACCATTGTGGATCGGCGACCAACCCGTAAGAGCTGATCTTCAAAGAATCCAACATCGCTTGGGATGCCATGGCTGTAATCTTTGTGAGATTGAAACTATAAATTTTCTACCCCGTGACAAGAAAAAGTCTATCAGAGTCTATCCATACAACGTGAATGCCCCCCTCAGAACTCATGAAGATATCCTGAAGAATTCGTTTGAGGCGCATAAATCCAAGCCAGTCGTCCTCGGAAGTAAAGGGCCACCCGTTATCGCTCTCGTTCCTCACTTGAAGTTGGATACATTCGTCGCCCCTGAATGCATGCACGCAATCTCTCTGGTGTCTGCAATGCCAGATAAAATCAGCAATTTCTTTAATGTTTCCAATTTTGTAGTATGATTTCGGTAAGCATCTATTATACTTACTCGTATTTTCATCAATCTCGAAAATTCCATCATCAAGTTTGTGGTAAGTGAACACTGATAGAATTGAATGTCAACCAGTCAGCTCAAACACGATTGAAAATCTGTGTAAGACGTTCAAATATTGATATGCTATACAATGATGGATGAATGAATCACCGTAAACGTAATCTCGCTCATAATTTATGAGAGCGTTGATTATTTCTAGTTGACCTGCTGAGGAAAAAGGAAAATTTCATGAGAGAGAGAGAGATTAGATTAGATTAGATTAGTTTATTAATGGTACCTTGGGGTATTACTCTATGTGGTACAGGTAGCAAATTCAATATACATAACAATATTTTCCGTGTTGTGAAGAGTATTAAGAATAAATCTAAGATATGAGATTACATAACGAGATAATAATTACAAAACTTATGATTCTACTAAGCAGAGTACAATATAATCAATTTCTGTTATGAATTGCGAAAGAACAATGCTACAGTAATGAATAATGGAGAATGAAAGATCCACAGAAACCAGATCAACAGCACATATTGCGCAGATCGAAAGAAAATTGGCAAAATCTAAACAGTAGGATGGTTTGGTACATTGAAATACCTTAACGTAGCTATGCGCTGTACGCAAACTGAAACGATCTTGAAATGCACAGTTCAGAGTGGAATAAAGCTGGCGAATTTATATTTTGAATGAAAAGAGATGAAGAGCTAGCTGTTTAGGAGTTTCGTTTTTCAACTGTAAAGCAATCTCTGGAATATTTGATCGGAGACAAAAAGCACACAGAGAGTGAATTGAAACGATTATCATATTAAAGGCTGAGATTGAAAATTTTCAAGGTCGAGCTCTGAATAAATTGGTACAAGTGACTCATTCTTTGGAGATTTCATACAAACAGTAAGATTTCTTACAACGGGCTTCTGAATTTTCAAGCGCACACTTACAGAATTTGCTTTCTTGAGCAAATTGTGAACTTCTTTGGGCCACAGAGGGCTACAAAAAACGTTCGAATTATTGTTATAACCAAAGATATCTTTGACAGTTTCCTTTTTCAATCTAGATGAGTTCAAGATGAGTTTATCTCGAACTATACTCGACGATAATTGCACGACGATAGCTTTAGAGTCAGATTTGTTGATTTCCGAAGAGCATGAAGTAGAATTGAAAACTGGTGAATGTACATTGTGAAAGTGAGGACCTTTCCAATCTCTCACATTGACAACAAAATTTCCGAGTTCAGGCTGATCCATAGCATTAAATACTTGAGATACAATCTCGGTTTTCAATAAATTTAGATCGCGAGGTATCCCTGATAAAATGACTTCAGCTGAGTCTACTAGAGTAGTTTGATGAGAAACTTTAGAGAGATCATTACGAATTTTATATATATCTTTTTTCAATCGCAGTAATTCGACTTTCTAGTCTGTCCTCAATTTCACTCAATTTTGATAGAACTCTTGCTTGAGAAGCGTTGAAATGAGAGATAAACATCTTGAAATACAACGGCATGTCAGTTGATTGATCAGCATTTTCTGAGTTGTTCTTAGATTTAGACGATTCACACGCAGTAATATAATCTTGTTGAGATTCACTCACTGTGGATAAATGTGGTGCCATTGTAAATGCGTAAAAGCAACACAAAGTCGGATCAGCTGTTAGGCGTGAGCAAAAACGTCGACCAGTAAGTGGCTCAATTGAGGAGAGCAATCAGGGTCGAGGCGGTGTGGTGTGGATCAGGCTTCAGAATTGGCAATGCAGGGATCTAGTTGAGATGGTTGCCATCTATTAGCTGACGTCGAAACTTCGAAACCTTGACGGACGTGGACGAGACTCTGGGTAGTCTAACCTCAAAATCCGAAACGTGGTGGTGGAAAATCAGATGGAATTTTGCAAGATGCGGAGATCTACAGAGATTTATGGATCTAGCAAATTCTTGCAAAAATTTGGCGTGCAAGGCTCTGTAAAAGAAAGGCCCGGAGGCACTTTGAGGCAGAAAAAGCAGTAAAACACAGAGAGGTACTAGAGAAGGCGTGTGATGAGACTCACCGAGAGAGAGAGAGAGAGAGAGAGATCAAACCTTTTTTTGAAGTAACACTCACCGTCTCTTCCTACGGAATACATTGCTGGACTATTAGTTTATATCTATGAACACCCATTTATATACTGTTCTCCCCACCACCTTATAGGTTATATAGTAATGTATTGCTTTGAACTCCATAATATTTAGAAATCAGCATCAATATTGAACGTGGAAGTGTCTCCAAACACTCCCCGCCTCTGATACTCGCTAACTTTTTTCTCAAGGAAATTAGACTTAGACTCAATACTTATAGCGCCCATGGAAGGAAATGGGTTTTCCGTATGGAAAATCTTTGGGAAACCTAGTTCATCAAGCAGGGAATCCCCTACAGATTCATTTTATCCACTCATCAACTTATTGTTCATACCAATGAGTGCTACAGGTAGAGATTAGCAAAGAAAATTCTTTTCGATCTTCACAGCATCATGGATGATTTCATAAACGCGCTCCTGCGATGGTTTCTTGTTCAACAACTTGAATAACACACACGCGAACTTGGTGTGTGAGCCCTTGTAACCGAGGGATTGACTGGGTACCACGAAATTCGGGTTTGTAAATGAACAGGCAATCGTTAAAATACAATATAGATATATATTAGGAGAAAATATAACAATTCATAATGGGGGTGCAACTAGCTCGTTGTGTTCAATAATTCATGTCATTTGTAACCTGGTAACCCTGAAGTATTTGTAAAGATGATATTAAGGTGATAAATGCAAAAACGGAATATTTAAACGGCTATCTTCCTCATCACGGGAGTGCCCATGCCGAGAATCATAGTGACCGGTACGGTGAATACTACCTGGGTGTGCCCGGGCCGTATTTAACAGTCCTTTGAGTCATTGATCGCGAGCGGGTTACACAGGAGGGTTACTACTACGGTCCGATCTCTCTCTTCCTGGGGGTACCCGGGAAGGGGAAGAGTCGGTGCATCTGACTACAGGTCGTCTCGGTCCTAGGTGTACCTGGGGACGGGACGAATCTGGTCTATGCTGCAAAAAGGTCGTTCTCCCTCATCCTAGGAGTACCCGGGATGGGAGTGAATGCGACATACGTCGGTCCCTGGGGGTGCCCGGGGGTACTGACTCTTGGCTCTAGGAGTGCTTGGAGACGAGAGGAGTGACTGGACGATTAAATGGTCTCAGCTCATACACTGGGTTGCCCCAGTGTGGCGAGTACAACGTTCGGAGTCGACTGACTCTGCTGCTGTCTGTGGGCCGGCTTCCTTCCTCGGGTTGACTGCTCTGCTTGTGCGAAAGCCGGGGGTCCACCTAGTGGCGACTGATGCAAGCTCTTGACCGGTTTGGTGCCTGTAACATTACTGCACGAGCACACCGGTGCTTGGCGGGTTGCGCTAGTGTAGGGGTGCTCGTTGCATCCCCCCCTTTCTCCGGAGAGTGAGTTTTACTCACTCTCAATTACTGCTACGGCTATTCTGCTAGATCGCTGTCCAATTCATCTGATTCCTGGTTTCAATATGGCACGAGGTTTCTTACGTGGATGTGCGAGGTTATCTTCCCATTGGCATCCTTCAGATCAAATATTACTGGAGGATTTCCTTCCACCACTGTGTATGGTCCGACTGCTTTTTTGTCTAAGGCTGCGTTATAGTGTTTCGCCTTATCTGACAGTGTGTGAATCTTTTTCAGTACTAGATCACCTTCTTTTGGTTTCCACTCTCGTCTTCGCAGGTTATAATGGTGTCGTTGTTTCGTGAAACTGCGTGCAATGTCGGATTTTGCCAATTCCAGGGCTTCGTGCATCCGTTTCAGCCTCGTTTCTGCACCGCTTCTGTGTCTACCTGACTCCTGGCTTAGACTGCCTGGTGTGGCTAGCTCTCTCCCGTGATTCAGGTATGCGGGAGACAACCTGGTGGAGTCGCTTGGTGCGGTGGTGTAGGCAAACGTGATTTCTGCTATGTGGAGGTCCCACGTCTTCTGGTCTGATTCGATTAACTGCTTGATCATTGTCCTAACCAATTTGTTAGTTCTCGCGACAGGGTTACACTGCGGTGAATATGGGAGAATCCTTCTGTGTGCAATATTGTAACTTTTCAACATATAATGGAATCCCTTCGACGTAAATTGTTGTGCGTTGTCACTCATTATTGTTTTTGGTGCCCCATGTCGTAATATCACTTGTTCGCGAAGCGTCTTGATTGTTGCTGCTGACGTTGCTTCCCGTCATGCTTTCAGTTCCGTCCATTTCGTAAATATATCTTGCATTACTAAGAGATATGCGTTGCCTCCAGTAGACCTCGGTAACGGACCGAAGAAGTCTACGGAGACCATTTCCCATGGCTCGTTGACTGCTGTAGCGTGCATCAAGCCCGGGGGTGCTTGTTCTTGTGCCTTTCGTTGTTGACAATTTTTGCAATTCCGTACATACCTTGTTCTTTCCCGGAGAATACCCGGCCAATAATAATTCCGTGACAACCTGTTTAACCTTTTGGCGACCCCGAGATGGCCGGCAGTGGCTGCGTCATGACATTCCTGTAGCACTCGTGCCCGTTCTTCTGTCGGGACGCATAGTTCCCATTCTTCCTGATGCTCTGTGTCATTGAAATCCGAAGTATGCAATATGTGCCACTGGAATCTCCCATTCCTGATGCAGTATTCCAGATTCTCGTCTGGATTGTTTGACACTTTTTCTAACATATTGTTATACCATCTGCACGTCATTTGTTGGTTGACCTGACATACCTCGAGTGGCTGCCGGGACAGAGCATCTGCTACGACATTATCTTGCCCCCGGCGGTATTTTATCTCGAAATCCCATTGGCTGAGTTCGAATGCCCAGCGTGCTATTCGACCATATGGATTTTCGATGTTATTCAGCCATTTTAAAGATTGGTGATCTGTCAGTACCTGGAAGTGGTAACCTCCCAGGTAATCTCTCATCTTCCATATTCCTCAATTCACTGCTAGGCATTCGAGTTCCGTCGCTGAATAATTTTTCTCTGCCGGTTTCAACGATCTGCTAGCGTATGCTACTACTCTTTCCTCGCTGCCTTCGCCCTGTGTCAGTACTGCACCCAGGCCAGCCTTGCTTGCATCGGTTTGCAGGGTGAATAAGTTCTTCTAGTCAGGGCAAGCTATAATGGGTGCATTTGCCATTTGTTCCTTTAGCTTGATGAATGCGTCGTGTTGTTCTGCTCCCCATTTGTATTTACAATTTCTTTTCAGCAGTTGGTTCAGTGGCGCGGCCAGCTGCGATGCGTTTTTGATGAATCTTCTGTACCATGACGTCAATCCTAAGAATCTCCTCAGTTCTTCCACATTCTTTGGAGCATCTAGTGCCTTTATTGCTTCTATCTTCTGAGGGTCTGTTCGTAGTCCGTGTCTGTCTACAATATAACCCAACTATTTTAGGCTCTCTCTAACAAATTGGCATTTATCCCAGTTCGAGATGAGATAGGCATCTCTTAACTTTCTTAGTACTTCCCTCAATATCCTGATGTGTTCTTCAAAGGTTTCTGATATGATAATCATGTCATCCGAATATGCGAACACGTGTTGTGCCAAATCAGGTGTGATGATTTTGTCTAATAGTCTCTGAAACGTTGATGGTGCTGAGTGTAAACCGAACGGCATGACTACAAATTCGAATAATCCACGTCCTGGAACAGGAATCGCTGTGATTTTGCAACTTCCCTTTGTTAATGGTACCTGCCAATAACCATTCTTCAAGTCTATCGTTGAAATGTATCTGGCTCCTCTTAGTTGATCCAATGTTGCATTAACTTGGGGAATTGGGTATGCATCTTCCTTCGAATTCTCGTTCACTTTCCTAAAATCTATGCAGAAACGGGCTCTGCCATCTTTCCTTTTGACAATCACTACTGGTGAATTCCAAGGGCTCTGAGAAGGTCGTACTACTTTACTGTCGAGCACTTTATCTAGTTCTCCGTTCATAATTTCTTGTTTTGCTGGGTTGCATGGTCTATGCTCCTGCTTGATCGGCGTCTTATTCCCATACGGATGTCGAGAGCGGTTAATGGGGTGACTCTCTCAATTCCCGCAAATAATATCTTCTCTTCTTTGATGACTCCTTCCATTATCCCTTCTACTTCGCCTGACAGTTCTGCCAGTCCCTTAAACGTGGCGACCGAGCACATATGCGGTCCTTTTCCCCGACCTGGGTGGAGTACCTTGCCATCTAGTATAATTTTCAACTTCAGTCGACGCAGTATATCCATGCCCAGCAGAATGTCGCAACCCAGTGTATTCATGATTCCAAACCGATGGTGTAATTCCCGTCCGAGGACATCGATGGTGCCTGTTATATGTCCTGAAACTGCCGTTGCCGAACCATCTGCTAGACCTCATAGACATAGAAGTATAGACTGCCGGTCCCGTATCTTCACCGTTGACATCGAGGCTCCCCAATGAGAGTGAGAGAGACGCAACATAAGAATCGCATGTTGAAAGCGTGCGCCTTGGAGCATGCCGTCTCGCTCACTCTCACGCAAAGGCCTATCTCTCGATGACAACGGCGAGTATACGGGACCAGCAGTCTATACTTCTATGTCTATGCTAGACCTACGGAGCTGTGTGCCTCTCTATAGTCCCATTCTTCTCCAAGGCATTTTCCTTTTACGTGCGCGCCTACAAACGAAGACGAAGATCCTGGATCTACTGGTGCCAGATACTCTTTATAACCTACTTTCGTTTCTCGGTAGTACCTTGGTTCTTCGGGGGTCGGTTTGATGTCGGGCCGACCCCTTCGCCGTTTCTCGTTCTGGGGCACGTGTAATTCCGACTGAGAATGTCGTCCCTTCCACACCAAGAGCAAAATTTATTCCACGGGTTCCTGCACTCGAATCTCCTATGCCCCCTTTGGCCGCATCGCTAACGATGGTTGGATTTATCGTAGGTGGCAGTAACTGCCATCGCACTGTTTCTAGGCGTTAGGTGATGCTCTCGAGACTCTTTGTTGACCTGTTTCAATGTCTCGCCTATTTGTTTTGCCCTTTGCATGAGATCGTTTACCGATGTTAGATCTGCTCTTCGAATGTGGAGGCGATATTCTGGCTTCATCTGGTAATATAGTGAATCTATCTGTTTTTCTAAGTCGAATCCTCCCCTACGTCTCATTAGTGTTGTTAGAGCTGTCACAAAAGATCTAAGGGCTTCTAATGTTCCTTGTTTCCGTTCATATATCTGTCTATCCAGTAATCTTAATTCATTTGGTGATAAGAAGTATGAACGCATACTCTCCCTTATGTAAGTCCATGTGAGGTTGCTATTAGCGATGTTTCTGAACCAGAGTTGCGCTTCGCCTCGTAATAGTTCTGGCAGACCCGATAATAGATCCTCGTCAGACATTCTGTATGCTTTCTGGAGCTCATCAACGCGTTCTAGGAACGTGTACAGATCCTTCCTGTCAAAATGGCGATTCCATTTTCTCATATTTTCCAGTGTTCTTATGTGTGGAGCAACTGATTGTTCCATAACCACTACGCGTTCTGGTGTATTTGCTGGTGATTCTTCTTCTCGTGTAGCCTCATCCTTCATTTTTGCTGCTGTTTCGTCGAACCCCAAAGGGTCTCTTGGTTTTTCCTCGAATTCTCGTGCATTACTCCTCACATAATCCACTAATCGTTGTCTCAAAACTGCTACGTTTCCATCTGTGTCTAATTGATAGCTGGTTAGTTCTGCGATGAGCTCTGGTTTCTCCAATGTATATATCCATGATACTCCTACCATCTTGATTTTCCCTTATTGAGCTACTCTTTATCTGATTTACATATGTTTTACAACGAGCTAGTTACCGTCGAGCATTGTCTGGGCGCCATGTAACCGAGGGATTCACTGGGGACCAGAAAATTCGGGTTTGTAAATAAACAGGCAATTGTTAAAAAACAATATAAATATATATTAGGAAAAAATATAATAACTCATAACGGGGGTGCAACTAGCTCGTTGTGTTCAATAATTCATGTCATTTGTAACCTGGTAACCCTAAAGTATTTGTAAACATGATATTGAGGTGATAAATGCAAGAACGGAATAATTAAACGGCTATCTTCCTCATCGCGGGAGTGCCCATGCCGAGAATCATAGTGACCGGTACGGTGAATACTACCTGGGTGTGCCCGGGCCGTATTTAACAGTCCTTTGAGTCATTGATCGCGAGCGGATTACACAGGAGGGTTGCTACTACGGGCCGATCTCTCTCTTCCTGGGGGTACCCGGGAAGGGGAAGAGTCGGTGCATCTGACTACAGGTCGTCTCGGTCCTAGGTGTACCTGGGGACGGGACGAATCTGGTCTATGCTGCAAAAAGGTCGTTCTCCCTCATCCTAGGAGTACCCGGGATGGGAGTGAATGCGACATACGTCGGTCCCTGGGGGTGCCCGGGGTTACTGACTCTTGGCTCTAGGAGTGCTTGGAGACAAGAGGAGTGACTGGACGATTGAATGGTCTCAGCTCATACACTGGGTTGCCCCAGTGTGGCGAGTACAACGTCCGGAGTCGACTGACTCTGCTGCTGTCTGTGGGCCGGCTTCCTTCCTCGGGTTGACTGCTCTGCTTGTGCGAAAGCCGGGGGTCCACCTAGTGGCGACTGATGCAAGCTCTTGACCGGTTTGGTGCCTGTAACATTACTGCACGAGCACACCGGTGCTTGGCGGGTTCCGCTAGTGTAGGGGTACTCGTTGCACCCTCGTCTCTCGAAATAAATTCATTCGATGTAGTGAGTCCAGGCATTTTTGCTTTTGTCCTGAGCCAGAAAATGCTGGCAAAACCACTGCTGAAGAAGATTCCTTTAACTGCAGCGAAAGCCACTAAGCATTCAGCGAAGGCTACAGATGAGTCGTTGACCCACTTCAAGGCCCAATGAGCTTTGAGGGCAACACACTCCATTGTTTGTATAGCGTTGAATAGGAAACTCTTTCTCACAGGATCTCGAATATATGTATCCAAAAGAAGAGCATAAGTTTCAGAATGAATATTTTCCATTGCTATTTGAAACCCGTAAAATGCTCTCGCTTCCGGGATTTGAGTTTTTCGAGAAAAGTGTAAGAGTGAATTTCCATTTACAATACCATCCGACGCGGCAAAGAATGCCAATACGTGTGGAATAAAATGCTGTTCTCCATGACTCATTAGCTGAAAATCAGTTATATCCTCTGAGAAATCAAGCTCTTCAGCAGACCAAAAACAAGCTTCGTGTTGTTTATGAAGTTCCCAGATCATAGGCCACTTGATGGGGAATAATACGAATCTATCAGGATTCTCCCTAAGCAGAGGTTCCTCATGTTCCAATTTCTTGAGAGTGGAATAGGTATCAAGTGTTTCGCTACCACATGTTTCACCGAGTTGCACTTTTTTGGAAGCTACTACATTTTCACTGTTAGAGTTCAACATAAACTTTTCTTGTTTAGTTCCACCAACCTTCGAATGCTTGGGAGAACACACAGTCTCAGATGTACCACTTTTAGATTCCATTATGAGTTTATCTTGGAGTAAAATCAATTGAGCTCGTGTTGATGATTTACATCGCTTAAGAACAAATAGTATTAAACCTATTGTGAAACTGCACATGACTATGAATTCACATAGAATAAGTAAATAATCTATGAACATTTCACTTGATTTGTTCACGGTTTGAATTGATGACAAAACAATGCCAAAAATTAAATTTGGGAAAAACATAATTGTATTGAGAGCTTGGTGACTGTGGCAACTACTCGCACAAAAGCTTGCAGTACAACTAAAACTATCAAATGAAGCTTCGCTAGACTCAGCTCAGTGTGAGGAAGATAAACTACCAGCAAACGTGACCTGAATAAAGTGTAGAATGGTGTATGAGGGCATTGACATACGCATGAGACATACGAGATAAAACTTTGCCTGCAGTCGAG
This sequence comes from Eretmocerus hayati, assembly GCA_029851415.1. Classification (NCBI taxonomy): domain Eukaryota; kingdom Metazoa; phylum Arthropoda; class Insecta; order Hymenoptera; family Aphelinidae; genus Eretmocerus; species Eretmocerus hayati. The sequence continues at coordinate 52,112,665 of CM056744.1, forward strand.
CTACAAAGTTTTTCATACATTGCTATTCAACAGCAAAAGAGTCGAGCAAGCTGTTGGGCTTACAAAGTATATATGCATCAGAATAAGGCTGTAACTGGATGAGCAAAAGCGAAAGGAAGAAAGAGACTCGTTGTGGTAGAGCGAATATCATGTGTAGAGCGAGAGAGAGAGAGGGAATTGGTTGTGGAGGCGAGGACGATGATATTGACTGCGGCGGCGGCGGCAGTGGCAAAAGAGTGAGTATAGAGTGAGAGTGGGAACCCGTTGTGGAGATGCTGTGATGGTGGCAACGGGACTCGAAGCAACGGAGTCGGAGATCCTCGAGCAGAACGAGATATCGGATATGTTAGCATATGGAGGAGCACATATGCCTCGAGCATATATGTATGGCTCGAGCAGCATATGGACCTGTTTCAGCAATGTTGTAAGAGCCCTTGGATGCACGGTCTTGGTGTATGGCTTGAGATTAGTGCATGCTGGAACAGCATAGTAGAGGGAGAGAGGGGGGAAGTGACCAACTCGTTTCTTACCTATGCGTACAATGCTTTTCGCACTTTTGGTTTCCCCATGTATTTAAATGGGGAAAAGTGCCCGAAAGGTGTATGGCTCGAGATCTGTAGAGCAATACCATGCTGGAATAGCATAGTAGAGAGAGAGAGAGAGGGGGGAAAAGTGACCGGCGCGTTTCTTGCCTATACCTGCAATGCTTTTCGGACTTTTGGTTTCCCCATGTATTTGAATGGAGGAAAGTGCCCGAACATGGTTTGGGATCGGGAAATTCATCCTAGCACAACTACTGTCGCCACGTTTAAGGGACTGGCAGAACTGTCAGGCGAAGAAGAAGAAATAATAGAAGGAGTCATCGAAGAAGAGAACATATGATTCACAGGAATTGAAGGAGTCACCCCGTTAACCGCTCACGAAATCCGTATGAAAAATAAAACGCCGATCAAGCAGGAGCATAGACCATGTATCCCAGTAGAACAAGAAATTATGAATGAAGAACTAGATGAAATGCTCGACAGTAAAGTAGTACGACCTTCTCAGAGCCCTTGGAATTCACCAGTAGTAATTGTCAAAAGGAAAGATGGCAGAGCCCGTTTCTGCATAGATTCTAGGGAAGTGAACGAAAATTCGGAGGAAGATGCATACCCAATTCCCCAAGTTAATGCAACATTGGATCAACTAAGAGGAGCCAGATACATTTCAACGATAGACTTGAAGAATGGTTATTGGCAGGTACCATTAACAAAGGGAAGTTGCAAAATCACAGCGATTCCTGTTCCAGGACGTGGATTATTCGAATTTGTAGTCATGCCGTTCGGTTTACACTCAGCACCATCAACGTTTCAGAGACTATTAGACAAAATCATCACACCTGATTTGGCACAACACGTGTTCGCATATTCGGATGACATGATTATCATATCAGAAACCTTTGAAGAACACATCAGGATATTGAGGGAAGTACTAAGAAAGTTAAGAGATGCCAATCTCATCTCGAACTGGGATAAATGCCAATTTGTTAGAGAGAGCCTAAAATAGTTGGGTTATATTGTAGACAGACACGGACTACGAACAGACCCTCAGAAGATAGAAGCAATAAAGGCACGAGATGCTCCGAAGAATGTGAAAGAACTGAAGAGATTCCTAGGATTGACGTCATGGTACAGAAGATTCATCAAAAACGCATCGCAGCTGGCCGCCCCACTCAATCAACTGCTAAAAAGAAATTGTAAATACAAATGGGGAGCAGAACAACACGACGCATTCATCAAGCTAAAGAAACGAATGAAAAATGCATACATCACAGCTTGCCCTGACTGGAAGAAATTATTTACCCTGCAAACCGATGCAAGCAGGGCTGGCCTGGGTGCACTACTAACACAGGGCGAAGGCAGCGAGGAAAGAGTAGTAGCATACGCTAGCAGATCGTTGAAACCGGCAGAGAGAAATTATTCAGCGACGGAACTCGAATGCCTAGCAGTGAAATGGGGAATATGGAAGATGAGAAATTACCTGGGAGGTTACCACTTCAAGGTACTGACAGATCACCAATCTTTAAAATGGCTGAATAACATCGAAAATCCATCTGGTCGAATAGCACGCTGGGCATTCGAACTCAGCCAATGGGATTTCGAGATTAAATACCGGCGGGGGCAAGTTAATGTCGTAGCAGATGCTCTGTCCAGGCAGCCACTCGAGGTATGTCAGGTCAACCAACAAATCACGTGCAGATGGTATAACAATATGGTAGGAAAAGTGTCAAACAATCCAGACGAGAATCCGGAATACTGCATCAGGAATGGGAGACTCCAGCGGCACATATTGCACACTTTGGACTCCAATGACACAAAGCATCAGGAAGAATGGGAACTATGCGTCCCGACAGAAGAACGGGCACGAGTGCTACAGGAATGTCATGACGCAGCCACTGCCGGCCATCTCGGGGTCGCCAAAACGTTAGCCAGGGTGTCACGGAATTATTATTGGCCGGGTATTCTCCGGGAAACAACAAAGTATGTACGGAATTGCAAAAATTGTCAACAACACAAGGCACAACAACAAGCACCCCCGGGCTTGATGCGCGCTACAACAGTTAACGAGCCATGGGAAATGGTCTCCGCCGACTTCATCGGCCCGTTACCGAGGTCTACTGGAGGCAACGCATATCTCTTAGTAAAGCAAGATAGATTTACGAAATGGACGGAACTGAGAGCATTACGGAGAGCAACGTCAGCAGGAACGGTTAAGACGCTTCGCGAACAAGTGATATTACGACATGGGGCACCAAAAACAATAGTGAGTGACAACGCACAACGATTTACGTCGAAGGAATTCCAACACTTGGTGAAAAGTTACAATATTACACACAGAAGAATTCCCCCATATTCACTGCAGTGTAACCTAGTCGAGAGAACTAACAAAGTGGTTGAGACAATGATCAAGCAGTTAATCGAATCTGACCGAAGACGTGGGACCTTCACATAGCAGAAATCGCGTTTGCCTACAACACCGCACCAAGCGACTCCACCGGATTCTCTCCCGCATACCTGAATCACGGGAGAGAGCTAGCCACATTAGGCAGTCTGAGCCAGGAGGTAGTTAGACACAGAAGCAGTGCAGAAACGAGGCTGAAACGGATGCACGAAGCCCTGGAATTGGCAAAATCCAACATGGCACGCAGTTTCACGAAACAGCGACACCATTATAACCTGCGAAGACGAGAGTGGGAACCAAAAGAAGGTGATCTAGTACTGAAGGAGATTCACACACTGTCAGATAAGGCGAAACACTATAACGCGGCCCTAGACAAAAAAGCAGACGGACCATACACAGTGGTGAAAGAAAACTCTCCAGTAATATTTGATCTGAAGGATGCCAATGGGAAGATAACCTCGCAGATCTACGTAAAAGACCTCGTGCCATATCAAAACCACGAATCAGATGAATCGGACAGCGATCTAGCAGAATAGCAGTAGCAGTCTTTGAGAGTGAGTAAAACTCACTCTCCGGAGAAAGGGGGGATGCAACGAGTACCCTTACACTAGCGCAACCCGCCAAGCACCGGTGTGCTCGTGCAGTAATGTTACAGGCACCAAACCGGTCAAGAGCTTGCATCAGTCGCCACTAGGTGGACCCCCAGCTTTCGCACAAGCAGAGCAGTCAACCCGAGGAACGAAGCCGGCCCACAGACAGCAGCAGAGTCAGTCGACTCCGGACATTGTACTCGCCACACTGGGGCAACCCAGTGTATGAGCTGAGACAATTGAATACAATCGTCCAGTCACTCCTCTTGTCTCCAGGCACTCCTAGAGCCAAGAGTCAGTACCCCCGGGCACCCCCAGGGACCGACGTATGTCGCATTCACTCCCATTCCGGGTACTCCTAGGATGAGGGAGAACGACCTTTTTGCTACGGAAGCCGAGAAAGATCACATGCAGGTTGGCCGCATGGGGCGCTTTTGCAGGCCGCATGCCGGATGCAGCCTGCACGCTGCATGTGGGATGCAGCGGAGCAAAATTGAGAAATTGATTTTCCTGGTTTCCCGAGTATTATAAGTGGTTGCCAGTCTCGGTGGATGTTTCCATAGTTTTTGTGACAAATCCGAATCTCGCTAATGGTTTTGAGAGGATTTTATCTCACAAATCAGTGAAAATAGTGCTGTGAGGTTATGGTATCATTGAAATGATACTCAAGTTTCATTCTCTAAAACGGATCCCACCTATTCTTTTGAGTTTCTATCACGTTGTGTTGATAGATTTTTATGAAACAAAATTTGGAATGATCCGCGGGATTTTGACTCTCAGGTAAGTTTATCATGAAAAATCAGCTCTTGACATATTATGATTAGCATCATGTTGATGGTGTTTGTGTGATAGGGATATGTATTGGAGAATTTTATTTCCCTCAATTGCATTCAAATTCACCAGAAAGCAACTCATGTTCTGAGCGTAATCATATTTTTTCATTGTTTGCCAGGAGTAAGCTTCCACCTCATTATATGTATTTGCATCAGTATAAGCTAATGGGCTGTATGCCTTATCAGCAAGAACAATTAGTTGATTGACTTGATATTGTTTTCGAGGCAACAATTAACATACTTCTTTGGTGAAAAACGAGTTGGCGTAATGTCTCTAGTCACTATGTGTCAGTAGTCGTGCTCTCTCTACTGCTTGATTACAATCTTATTATTGAGTACACATGATCAATCTTTACTCAATCATTTCTTGAGTTAGTTTGTTACTTCATTCAGAATTGAACTTATATCGGTGGAATTTATCAAATTGTGGAATACTGAATTTCCTACTAACTCTGCCCAATTCATTTTTCCAAATTACAGTGTGAATGGGTAGCACCCACATAACTGCAAACCAAAGAATTGATGATGGTGCATTGAGCCGCCAAGTCTCAGGATCCATTTACATACTTCTACTTCAAGAGGGCTGCCAACTGTGAACATTTTTGTGGTCGCTAAAACATCAGTCCACTTGAACTTGTATTTATTTCTGAGACCATACCAACCAGGTGAGTGGTTGCATCTCCTTCTCATACAAAATTTGTCTTGATTCATTATAAAGGTGATAACATGTCTCGAATGATTCATGTACAGTGGTACTCCCTCCGATGATTGTTCCAGTATATCCATCGCTCATATATACCTGTACAATTCTGAATAAGTCATGTCTTCAGCAAATTTTTCACATCATTTCAGAATGAGAATTATATCTGTGGGACCTATCAAATTGTGGATCACTGAATTCCATACTAACTATGCCCAACAAATTTTGTCAAATTCCAATGTGTAAGGGTACATTTGTAGATCTGTAATCCAAGGAGCTCATGGTCATGTACTGATCTGCCAAACATTATTTACATATTTTTCTTGCAAGATGGCTGAAGAGTATAGAATGGCCACTGCGGAGGAGACAATTCAATAGCCGGGGCCCAAATTTTGTCTGGTCCTTTCATGGCTATGACAAAATCAAAGTATTTTGTTTCCCAATCCACGGTTGCATTGATGGATACTCGCGGAAAATTCTGTGGTTAGTCGCCGCAACAACCAATAATGACCCCAGAGTGACGGCACATCATTATCTGAAGACGGTGAAGAAGTTGCGATGTGTCCCAACGATGGGAAGATCCGATTGTGGAGGAGAAAATACATTGATTGGGTCTGTGCAGATATGCTTGGAGAGCAAGCATGATGATAGATTGGCTGGCCCCAAGAGTTACTACGCCGGAACAAGCACAAAAAACCAGAGGATTGAATCATTTTGGGGCCAACTCCGAAAACACTCCATGGATTATTGGATCCAGTTTTTCTAGTGCATGGAGGAGAGAGGGCTTTTTGATGGCAGTGACATGCACAAAAAATGCATGCAATTCTGTTTTGGCCATCTAATTCAGAAAGATCTGGATGAGTCAAGATTGCTTTGGAACAATGCATCTCATTAGAAAACAGTCTAGCAGAGGTGTAATCCATGGCAGACCCTTCACCTTGTACCATCTCCCTGAAAAGTATGGATCCAAGGACTACAGAAAACCAGTGGACCCCGATGTAGTGGATTGCTTACTGAGGAAGTACACCAAGGAACCTCAATTTTATGATCCTCTTATTGCCGAAGTAGCTCATACTTTGATTCCTGATTTGACAATACCCGTAGATACAGAGGAGGCCCTGCAGCTGTACAAAAAGCTCGTGCATCTGATTAAGACAGAGTCAAACGACGAAGGATAAATGGTAAGATTTCCTACTTCCTTTTTATTCTCATTCGAATTTCTAGAATTGTGCATTTTTTTCAACAAAAACATGATGAACTGTTACGTTCATTGATCTTGTCTCGGCATCACGGCTTCAAGGCGTGACTCGTGTAAGAATCTCAAGCTATTGATGGCACAGGCCCACAAAAAAACAAAAGTCCCCTTTTCCAGCGACCTGGCCTGTGTATTCCTACGTGAAATCGTGCGCTGGATCCGAAAATGGCATGAATTTTCTCCAGACACCTCCGAACTCTTGAGAAAAGCCAGAGAGGATTTTTCAAAGCCAAATATTGGATTTTCGACCTCGGGTGCTGAAAGAAGAGGGATTCTTTTGCTCAAATATGGACTTTCAAAATTTTTCATTTTTGGTGGTCTTGCTGATCCAGAACCCAAAGTGGCATATCGAGAACTCAAAGTGATACTTGTGATCCAGACTGGAGTTATGACATTGACTCTGGATCCTCAGTGTCCATTGACTCCTCGTACACGAGTAACACTCCGAGTTCTCGATCACGAGTACCACTCTGAGTTCTCGACCACTAGTACCACATTTCCCTTTTCATCACCATCACCACATTGAGTTCTCTATCACGAGTACTTCTCTGAGTTTTCCATCACGAATTCTTTGAGTACTGGATGAGCAATACCGTCAAGAGTGAGAACTCTTGCAAGTCCATACTTGTACGTAGAATTTCTTATGCTTTCAGAATCCAAGGTTAGCTGTAACGTCGTATATCGTATTATAGCTTCTTCCTTTGTGTGGGCCAAGCAACTGTTTGTGTTTCAACATCAGCCTTACTTGATGCAACGGTCGACTCTCGCCTTTGGCGTGGACCAGGAGCAATAACTGGTATATAGTGCGGCTTCGGAAATACTCGCTTTTGCACCGAGAATCACTATCTGGTTCCCTGTCAATCCCTTGGCGCAAGAAATACGCAATCTTGTGCTGAAGTCCTTCTTCTGGTTGGAAAAATATCTTGAATGGCGTGTAAGCAACTCACTGTGATGTCTTTGGACGAGTTTGACTAGGCGATGGATGTCGGGATGAAACGCTAGCAAAATACTCCAACAAGAAACTAAAGATTGCCTTTGATGTTGCCACCTACCATTCAAATGCTTGTTGCGAATCTACACCGATAAGCACGGTCCATGGCCTCGTTTTCAAATATTTCACGTTCATGACTGAATACGAGTCATGGTATTTTCCTTGAAAATACTGATTTATAACACCTTTTCACAGACGTTTTGAATTCGATCATTCGCAGCAACTCTTTCGCGTACTGAGAATCCTTCCATATTGGGCTAGATAAAGGGGTGCTGATATTCTGCGCTTCGTTATATTTGTGAAAGCATAACAAGCTTTTGATGATCAATAGATCGAAATTTTTGAATTAGAATTGAATGTGAGGGACCAGATGAAACGCCCGCGTGAATATTTCACGAGTGTGTTTTGTCCTTACGCACTTGATTGACTTTCCATTCGAATAATTGATGGATCAACCATGATGACGTATAAAGATAGACCAGGGATTTGCAAAGGCTGCAACGTCTGCAATTTTCAGATAATTTTAAAAGTTTTAGAAATAAGAATTTCCAGTCAGCCACTTGCGCAGATGACCATCAGACCAGTCGTGTAAGTAGATTCATGCATGTACGGTGTGGTAATACTAATACTAACAATTGTATAGTGAATTATTGTGAATTAATCAATGTACTAATACTTAGAAACTGCTTTTACACGACGATTGGGGAATTCGATATATATGTGTCAGGTCAGCTATATTTTACACCCTTTCCACGACGAACGATCACCGATATATCAATACTAATAGCTGACCAATCAATTCAAATTCGCGGTGAAATTTTCATTAGTATGCATGAATACGCGTGTCTATGAAATCGTCCAGTTGAACCGCCGAAATTGGTCTTGAAGTGGGGATCTGGCGAGCTCGGGCATATAGTGAGCCGACGGACGAGTGCGCGGTCACTTGCGCTGGAACAACAGCAAAACTACAAAACGCCTGTATCGAGAGCAACACCAGGTCTCCCCAAGACCAATGTAAGTTCAATATTGAGAATATCCAAGTGGTCCGCTTCGGCGAGCACGCGGATTATTATATCGCGACCCTCTTTGGATCGGGATAAATAGTCAAACTGGCGACTATTTATGATCCAAGGCGGGACAGAAATTAATATTTTTACGTAAACGTGGGCAAAAGTGAATGCATCAGACCCAATTGGGCAAGCCGGACCGATCGTCTCTGTACCCAGGATGGGGTTAAGACTCACGAGAGGCCGACATTACGCAGTGGTCTGATGCCGGTTCGGGTTCTGAAGTAAGATCACCCGGTATACGCGTCGAAATCCAACAATCGAATAAATAAAATCTTTTCGTTCGACCCACAATAAATATGCGCGATATTAAAATCTTTTGTGTCACAAACATATAAGACACCCGCGAATAGGGTTCAATATTCATTTTACATGCGTACTCATGCTCACTGATTCGGAAATGTTACAGATAGACGTATTATTTATCCATTCCGAATGAGTCAAACTGAGGACAAGAGTCACATCGTCGGCCATAGGCAAAATAAGCACGATTAATTTCCAATTCTATGTACACGATCGAGATCGTGGTTTTGAATTGTTTAGAATCGAATTTCAAAGTAATAATCAAATCATTATATAAGTTATAAAAATAAAATCATGGTCAAACGAACCAAAACTCTTTTCATGAGAAAATACCCAATACGTTAATTCCCAGAGTATATTATCCAATATTTTCAGGCCCTCCTTTGGCAATCGAGTTTTTACACATAGAGCCACTTATATACGTATCATATGCACCATTCTGAGTAGTTTCCGCATTAGAATAAATTTTATCGCACTAGCTACAGTAAAAACATGCATGATAGATTTTAGCTGTCGATTTCATAAAAATCGACCTTCAATCGATCAAATACTTGTCTCAGACGACGGCGTTATTCTGTTTCACGATTAAATCGAGTAATAGACTCAATTACCTACAATTTAAGCCAAGGTACGTGTAATTATCACGTACCAAACCTGAGAACAAGCGATCTGACCGATTGAATCGTTGGATTCAGCAAAGTAACCGAAATATAGCTTTATTCGTAGATAATTCAATTTATGTGCATTTTTAGTTGCTTATAGTTTTTAATATAAGGAACTTGTGGCCGTAATATGCTCTTTTAGCATTGAACAGCTAGAGTGCAGTATTCCCAAAGATCCAGTCCCCGAGGGATCGATTGAAAGTACGAGGATTTCAAGCGATCTAAGCAATAGAACGTGAGTATATTTGGATGTTCGAGAAGAAGCAGCCAAGCTGAGATCTAGTGCCGAATAATATTTTACGACACTCAATTGCTCGGATAGATATAGATATATTCATATATTCACAACCTCGCAAATGGTACCCCTGGCCAGGACCAAACCTACATAAAATTCACTTTTATTTCGGTTGAAAAATCATTCGAAAAGGGGGAGTTCTCATGAAAAGTTTCTTCTTATGATGTATAAATGTATTCATTAAATAAGTGTGATGTCAAAATCACAAACCGTCTATCTGTAACATAGTAGATTCAAAATTATACTTTTGAAGCTCGAACAGTCGAAGTACATTGACTCTGCATTTCGAAAGTTCGAGTAATAGAATCAATTTTCAACGTGTCGAGACAGTGCCGAGATACATCGTGTTTGTTTACTTCTTGGAAAGCTGTGCATAAGCTCTTTCGTGGAAACGGTGTACCGACTCGAAATGAGAAAAGTCACGCGTATATCTCGACAACCAGCTCATCTTCATAAGCTGCAAATAAAAATATTACGATTGATTCATGCATCAAAGTCAGGTACATCGGTTTTGAAGGCATATTTATATAGCACATATAGACTATAGTGAGTTATCGGTCAGTCTGTCGATTTCTATCATTCGTTGCCGCACATATAGCTTACACAGTACGTAGACAATGCCTATAAATTATTACTCACATTATAGACAGTATACTTCTGTCTCTCTCACACTCATTCGAATGAATATTACGCGTTCAGGCTCATGCAAGTGATTGAACTTGCAATATCAGAAGTATCAATAGGCAATGTCTGAGAGCCAAGAAAATGAAATGCTATCTTCCATATATAACAATTTTTTGCAAATTGTTACACTCCATGCTTAGGCTGGGGGAACTATTGATTTTTTTCTTCCGTTTTGTGCGATTAGTACGCATTTTAGTACTCTCGGAGTATAGTCCGGGGGAACTAAAATGTTTAATTACTTGTGACGATTTTGGTGCAATTCGATAGAAATTCGTTCAGTTTTGCGAATAATAGTAGTATTTGTGTAAAATATCGTCTCGTTTATGAAATTTGACGTAATTTGAGTATTTTTGGGATGGATATGCCATTATTTTCGCAAATTTTCTTTTCAAAAAAAGAAAAAAAAAATTCAAGGAAATATAGTTCACCTGGATCTTTGAAGAATTCATGCAATAGAACGTTAGCACGAGTCATGGAGACTATAAGTCCAACCCCGTACATTACAACAATTATGAACAAAGTAAATTAAAATTATGAGGGCCACAGGCCGACAGCTGATCTAGTCTAGACATTTTTGTCACTCTGTTTGATGGACAGAACGACCATTTCCACGCGGCCAAGTGACCAGGCGTTTATTCCGTCAGGGACCTCCCGTGACTCATGAACGTAGTAGTAGAAGCTCACTGCCAGTAAGGGGTACATTCGAAAATCTTCTCGAGATGTTGTGAAATCAGCTCACTGTCATCATTCGAGTGGTAATGCAGTCGAAACTCATCAGATGTCCGTCACGCCGACCACATTTTAATTTGCTGAAATTTGGAATAAATTGGAAATTTCGTGTCACCAAGAGTTAAATTGAAACAGCTTCAGATGAATTCAAGCCATCATATGTATGTCTCGAGGGGCAGATCGATAGGCCCGCCTTTGTGAATAAAACCCGGGTACTCGGAGTGACTAGTAATCAGTTACAGATTGTTACTCATGACGTTCTCGCATGTGAGGCTATTTCGGATTCAGTTCATTCAGGCTGCGTTGAAAACGAATTGTCGGTGAATTGCGATTCAGTTCATTCGGGCTGCGTTGAAAACGAATTGTCGGTGAATTGCAATCCAGTTCATTGGGGCTGCGTTGAAAACGAATCGTCGGTGAATTGCAATCCAGTTCATTCGGGCTGCGTTGAAATCGAATTGTCGGTGAATTGCAATCCAGTTCATTCGGGCTGCGTTGAAAACGAATTGTCGGTGAATGGTGGAATAAGTCCTATATGCAAGAGAGACAGGTCATCAATCAGTAGCTGAGAACGTCAAACCCAGTGAACCTAGAGGGAGTAGTTCTAGGTGGTTAATCGCATCTCTGCGATCAGATATTCATAATGAGAACTCGTTTAGTCATTGGCAAGTAGAATCGATTTATTCTCGGTAAGACCACAACACATTTTTTCTTAGAGAACTCTTACGATGCTGATTCCGGAGAGTATCTCGAAACCAGAAAATTTCGCCAAAATGGCACAACCACGGAAGCCTGTCAGCTGACCTACTCGCTATGGATAAGTATCCTATAGCAGAATTAGTTAGCTGATGAGTGAGTGCTTATACGTGAAATTGTAGAATTTGTTTGAAATTTCAAGTTTTAACACCAAACTTGGTATACCATTTCAATGAATATCCATTGATAGTTGTAATACATTATCTTATCAGCCACACTACGGGCTGGGGGAACTAAAGTTCCAGAATTTAATATTTCAGTTTTATTAATTCCTACCCGCCCATCAATAAAAATTAATGGCAAGTACTTGGATTCAACCAGAATCAAAATTTTCTTAGAATAGAGACACTTGGAATTACATTTTTGAACATCGGAAATATTCTATATGATTAAATCATGCCTACTTATTTTTTTATTGGTAATGAATTTTAGATATTATTGTTGTGATCATCAGTAAAAATCTTGATTTGGAATCATAAATACCCTAAATACTGGGAATTATGGAATCCTTCCAAGGAAATTGCTTATGATTATAGCAAATCATTTCCCGTTCTAGTCCTCTAAACCAAAACCAATTAACGACCCCATATGACAATGGATTTTTTATCTTGTACACAAATATAACGTCATTTTATTTGTCGGATACGTATAAGAGGTAGGTCGATTGATGACCCAAGATCGTTTTTAGTTATTCACAGTAATGATTTATCCATCATTCTCATACATTCGAAGCACTTTGCTTCACATTACCGATCCAGGATTAGGGTAGCTGAATCGTTCATCCAGAAATCACCAAATGGATGTACTTTTATTTCTTGAATTATTGTGCATCGTATCATTTTAGAACCCAAAGTAGAGTGAAGTGTCAACATTTCATAGGAAAATCACGGGAATTTTTGTTACACGATCCGATGGTCTGATCTGAAAATTGTTTCGTTTTCTTTTTTAATTTATCTCCATCAATCTTCATGAATAAGATTCGACTCCAATAAATTGGGGGAACTATGCAACGTCTGCAATTTTCAGATAATTTTAAAAGTTTTAGAAATAAGAATTTCCAGTCAGCCACTTGCGCAGATGACCATCAGACCAGTCGTGTAAGTAGATTCATGCATGTACGGTGTGGTAATACTAATACTAACAATTGTATAGTGAATTATTGTGAATTAATCAATGTACGAATACTTAGAAACTGCTTTCACACGACGATTGGGGAATTCGATATATATGTGTCAGGTCAGCTATATTTTACACCCTTTCCACGACGAACGATCACCGATATATCAATACTAATAGCTGACCAATCAATTCAAATTTGCGGTGAAATTTTCATTAGTATGCATGAATACGCGTGTCTATGAAATCGTCCAGTCGAGCCGCCGAAATTGGTCTTGAAGTGGGGATCTGGCGAGCTCGGGCATATAGTGAGCCGACGGACGAGTGCGCGGTCACTTGCGCTGGAACAACAGCAAAACTACAAAACGCCTGTATCGAGAGCAACACCAGGTCTCCCCAAGACCAATGTAAGTTCAATATTGAGAATATCCAAGTGGTCCGCTTCGGTGAGCACGCGGATTATTATATCGCGACCCTCTTTGGATCGGGATAAATAGTCAACCTGGCGACTATTTATGATCCAAGGCGGGACAGAAATTAATATTTTTACGTAAACGTGGGCAAAAGTGAATGCATCAGACCCAATTGGGCAAGCCGGACCGATCGTCTCTGTACCCAGGATGGGGTTAAGACTCACGAGAGGCCGACATTACGCAGTGGTCTGATGCCGGTTCGGGTTCTGAAGTAAAATCACCCGGTATACGCGTCGAAATCCAACAATCGAATAAATAAAATCTTTTCGTTCGACCCACAATAAATATGCGCGATATTAAAATCTTTTGTGTCACAAAAATATAAGACACCCGCGAATAGGGTTCAATATTCATTTTACATGCGTACTCATGCTCACTGATTCGAAAATGTTACAGATAGACGTATTATTATTATCCATTCCGAATGAGTCAAACTGAGGACAAGAGTCACATCGTCGGCCATAGGCAAAATAAGCACGATTAATTTCCAATTCTATGTATACGATCGAGATCGTGGTTTTGAATTGTTTAGAATCGAATTTCAAAGTAATAATCAAATTATTATATAAGTTATAAAAATAAAATCATGGTCAAACGAACCAAAACTCTTTTCATGAGAAAATACCCAATACGTTAATTCCCAGAATATATTATTCAATATTTTCAGGCCCTCCTTTGGCAATCGAGTTTTTACACATAGAGCCACTCATATACGTATAATATGCACCATTCTAAGTAGTTTCCGCATTAGAATAAATTTTATCGCACTAGCTACAGTAAAAACATGCATGATAGATTTTAGCTGTCGATTTCATAAAAATCGACCTTCAATCGATCAAATACTTGTCTCAGACGACGGCATTATTCTGTTTCACGATTAAATCGAGTAATAGACTCAATTACCTACAATTTAAGCCAAGGGACGTGTAATTATCACGTACCAAACCTGAGAACAAGCGATCTGACCGATTGAATCGTTGGATTCAGCAAAGTAACCGAAGTATAGCTTTATTCGTAGATAATTCAATCTATGTGCATTTTAGTTGCTTATAGTTCTTAATATAAGGAACTTGTGGCCGTAATTTGCTCTTTTAGCATTGAACAGCTAGAGTGCATCATTCCCAAAGATCCAGTCCCCGAGGGATCGATTGAAAGTACGAGGATTTCAATCGATCTAACCCTGGTAGAAAACTGAACATAATCATCTATTCTGAAAACAGAAACTGCCCAGCTTTAGAGCAGAAGAATATGGTCACGGTCTTTGGGCCAGAAAATGGGCAGTAACTGCCCATAAACCTGGAGGCTAAATACTACACCAATTTCTATGCCATATTTCTAAATAGTTTTTGGACAGAAAATGGACATCAGAAGGGTGGGGGAGAATGACGCGATTCTTGGTATTAACTGGCCAACAAGTGGCCAGAAATTGTGCGATCCAATCTGCCAGTTTCAGATCCAAAAAATGGTTGGAAACTGCCCTCCCTGAAATTGCGATTGTAACCTTAAATTTTAGTTGTACAACTCTGAATTACTCGTCTGCAATAATAAAGGAGCTTTTCAAAGGGCTTCATTTTGAAGGCCATCGTAGCTGCTCTTTGCTGATGAAAATTTGAAAATCTTTCATACACGTATATTCCAAATTAACAATCATGAGTGCACCCGGGGGGAAAAGAAGTAGCAGTGCGCGAGTTCGGAAACACCGATTGTTAAATAAATTACTGGCAAAAAGGCCGAGATTAGATGACTCCCCCACAGGGTCGTCTTCTTCATCAAACAGAGGAATCTCGTTTAGCTCAGAAAGCAATTCTGATGATGGAACTGATGCAGATAATGAGTTCTCTCAGAACTCAGATGATCAGGATCAGGTCTCAATTATGAGTTCAGATGACGAAGGTGAACCGCAAAATATTAATAATGGAGATCATGAACTTGATGTAAACATTCCAGAAGATCAGAATTACTCCAACGATGAACCATCAGATTACAGTAACAGGCATAGTTCTTCCTCATGGGATGATGAGTCTGACAACGAGGGCAGAAATATCTCTTCGGGTGAACAAATTTCAGGCTCAGAGTCAGATAGTGCAGATAATGAAAATAGTGCAGACACAAGTGATGCCTCTGATGGAAGTGAAATGAATCCAAACCCATCAGTGGCAAGTGATGAATCCTCAGAAGAAGATGAGATTTCTCAATTGAAAATATGGTCTATTGGGTCAAGGATACCAAACAAACATTTGGATACGCTGCTTGGAATTTTGAGGCAAAGGCTATTACCTGGACTCCCCAAGAATTCTAAGACTTTTCTGGGCACTAATAAAGCTAAGTACAACATAAGAAGTATGACTGATAGCAGAGGTGAAGAAGGAGAATTTGTTTACATGGGAATTGCAGAGGGGCTAAAAGCATGTCTCAATGTACATGCACATCTCACTCGTGTGATTGATTTGATGTTAAACATTGATGGAGTCAAAATTCATAAGAGCAGTCAAATGACTATGTGGCCAATTTTATGTAAGATTCATTGTACTCCTGACATATACAACCCATTTCCAGTAGCTGTCTTTTATGGTAATGGTAAACCAAAAAATTTTGAAGAATTTTTTGTGGACTTCATAATAGAAATGAATCATCTAATGGAGCATGGCTTAGAGATCCAGTCTATCCATTCCACAATTCAAATAAAGTGTTTCACATGTGATAAGCCAGCTACTGATGCAGTCAAGGGTGTCAAGGGCCATACCTCTTTTGACGGTTGTGGTAGGTGTACAGTGAAAGGAGAAAAAGTTGACAATGTCACAGTTTACCTCCACCTTGACTGTGAAAAAAGAACAGCGGAAGGTTTCAGGAACTTTGAACATGTAAATCATCACAATAGTCCTTCTCCATTGCTTGCTCTAGTTCCATCCCTGGATTTTATATACAGATTTGTACTTGAACCCATGCATGCAATTCATCTTGGAGTGACACCTAGGTTAATGTTATTTTTGATGAAAGGTTTTCCAAACTCACCGGTAATGAGACTAAGTGCACAGCAAAAAGTTGAATTGAATAGGCGTACAAAAAAAATTAAGAAGGACATTCCATATGAGTTTAAAAGGAAAATGCGCTCAACTGATTTCTATGAAGACTACCATGCAGTAGAGAATAGATTTTTTCTACTTTACTGTGGACCGATAGTTTTCAAAAAGATTTTGAACAATGAGTACTATCATAACTTTCTGTTACTCCACTTGTTTGTCAGAATGCTGTCAAGCCCTGAGGCTGTACAATACACAAACTTGGCTAGACAATTTTCTCATGAATTCATAGAGGGATCAAGGATATTATATGGCTCGGCATTTGTTACAATGAATGTTCATTCTGCTAGTCACATGGCAGATGATGTGGACAATATGCAATGTGGCTTGGATGAGATAAGCGCTTTCCCATATGAGAATGAGTTGGGTAAGATTAAGCGTATCTTGCTGTCCCCTCATAGGACACTTGCTCAATACTGTAGACGCATTCATATCCAGAGGAGTACAGACATGGTTCCCCAGCTGCCCCGTCAACTCAGAATAGTAAAAAACACTGCCACTGGGATTTCAGAAATCCAGTACAAACATCACTTCCTATCTGTAAAACATCCAAACAATACTGCTCTGTTGGATAATGGTAGACCGGTGAAACTTCACAAGTTCCACAAAGTTGATGGTGCTATTTATGTGAAAGTCTCACTTTACCACATCAAAAAGCCAATCTTCACTCATCATTATAATTCATCATTACTCAATATGTATGAGGTAGAAGAGCGTAGGAACTCTAATGAGTTTTATGTAAACATACACAGAATTGCTGGTAAAATGGTCAAATTCAGTATAAATTTTTCAGATGATGAGCTAGATAGAACTTTTCTGATGCCTTTCATACACTAATATCATCATGAGCCACATGAATATCACAGCTGTTCAACAGTGCATGAACAGCTGTAAAAAATTTGACAAGTTTGTGCTGTCAGATGAGAACCCTTCATACTTCTGTGTGGCCATGCTCCTGTGTATATATTAGTATGCATTGGCACCTAACCCAACCTCAACTCCACCACACTTGGAGGAGATTCGCGGCAACTTTTGACCAGCATTGATTTGCAAATCTGCTGAAGATTTGCCCGAAGACTGATAAGCTCATGAACAAAAGAAGGGCCTTATCGCTTCCGGCTTCTAACATGCTCACTCAGGCAAGTGCTCCACACAAAGCAAGAACTCGTGGTCGACTGCTCGTCAGGATAGAAAAAACCTCGTGCTCGACCGTTTTTTGGAATGCCGAGGCCTCAATCACAAGGTATTTTTTAGAATATATTTTGCATCATAATGCGTTCAGTATGACTTATTTTTCTCACTCAATCATGTGCATGCGATTTTGGTTTTATAAAAGCCTAATTGTGGTGATCACCTACCTGCAGGGTTAAGTGGTCACTACATTATCTTGAAACTTTTTATATTCAAACATCTGATTCAGACTGGGACCTAGAATTTATTCCAAATCTACATATCAGAATCTGTGAAGTGAAATAGTTTGTGATAATTTAGATCCAACCGATGAATTGCTTACAACAACATTTTGTCGTCAGAGCATATCATCCTTCATCTAGAAAACATTTCTACATACTTATACCCAAGTACAATTCTGACTTTGAGTGCTCTTATTATTCTTACCTCTCACACAAATATACTTGATGAAATTATCTTCTAATTTTTATATCCGTACATTCCACATATTACACAGAACTCCAAAAGATGAGGCCTACAATCAGTCCTCAACCACCTCAAGATGAGCCAGGGAAACTTTTCAACTATTATTGTGTTGAGTTTGTTCAGAGGGGCAGGAAGCCCCACACGAGGCCAGTTGATGTGGTTAATGGCATTTGGTTACGCTTTGACTTGGCTAGCAAGAAAGTGAAAAGTTTTTATCCAGAGAATCCTGAGACAGAAAGCTATCAGCTACTCTTAGAGAGCCTATCACCCGCTGATGAAAAATGGCCTGTTTACAGAGTCATTTTGAGAGGGAAATCTGGTAAATTTTCATCCTTGTTTTTTGATCCAAATTTTTGGATGTCATTTGATGAAAAACTGTAAAGTTTCACTCTTGATTATTATTTGTGGTTTCAGATGATCTTGGAGAAGCACTGGATAAACTTGAAGAATTGAAAACATCAGTGAGTGCTCTGACGCTTTCATCAAGTGATGATCTTGAGAAAGCTGAACAGCGAGAAATTGATAATGTACGCAAGTACAATTTGATGAAAGGAGCTGCAACATACTCCAATCATATCATGTCTACCTTGAAGAACAAGGAACTGAGCACTAAAGGTTAGTAGACTATGCTGCTCATTCTTTCTGATCATCTTCAATTCCTTCCGAAGAAAGTATACATCATTTCCATCAATCGAAACTCATCATCGAATCTTATTTCATGGCAAATTGTATATAATTTCACTCTTTTCCCATATCTTATCACTGATGCATCATCAACTAACTCAGCTGTGGGAACACAAAACAATACAGATGCTGCTACGGCTCATACAGCTTCTGCTGCTGCACAATATCATGTGGGTAATGTAGATCCCTCGAAGTCTACCAAGCTAGCAGGAAAAATTTCTAGTACAAAATCTTTGGGAAACATACGTGATTCTAGCTCCTCAACATCAAACCAACTTGCTCCGAATATCTCAAAACAATCTAGTGAGTGACAGAGTAATAAAATCTCGCCATGTTACGCAGCACCTAGATTATGGTTCTTGGTCTTCTTTCAGAGTTGGGTAAAGCGCCTCTCAAATTTTCTACAATCCATGGTGAAAAGAGCAGCCATAGGTCATATTCTGAAGAAAGTTTGACTCTTCAAGGAAAAAAACCGAACAACAACGGCAACCGTACTCAATCTACTCAAAAATCTGGTAACGCCACATGAAGTTATATACACAAATCAATTCAGCTTGTTCTGATCTGACATAGCTCAACTAATTGAACATTTTTTTATGTAATTCGTGGGATAAGATGAGGAATGCAGACATCTGAAACGGAAGTTTAGTACCACAGATACTGATAGCTCATCAACATCACGGAAAAGCAATAAGAGGCCGCGGAAAGATTCATATGGGCCTTTGGAATTGGGTAGACTCTTTTTTGTGATCTGTCTACATTCAATCTCATTCGAGTCTACATATGTGGTGACACTCGTTGAATATCGATTTTTCTTACAGTTCTCAAGGAACTTAAACATTTGAATGAAAGCGTCGTCGCCTTGGCTACAAAAGTACAAGATAATACGGAGGAAATTCTTAGTTTGAAAAATATGATTTTGAAGATATCCGATAAGGTTCCCGAGGACTTTGTTGGCAGTGTACAGGCTTTTGCTGAAAAATATCAAATTGAACCATCAGACGGACAAGATGATGATTGTGGATTTGACATCCCCATTATTACTCTGAAACAATTCGATAATTTTGAAGCTGCTTTGGACAAAGGAGGGGATATTGTCTCTAGTTTGGTTTGTTTCAAAAGTTCTATGCGATTCTTACTAGCTGCCATGCTATCAATAATTATAACCTTTCTTTCTCCAGAAAGATATACTGAGATGTAAATTGCACAAAGAGCTCATAATATCTAAGAGCATGGTGGGAATGTTCAAGTTAATTTTGAGCAGAGATATTGCATTGAAGTTTACTGCAACAAAAGAGGTGAAAAATAAAAGAGTCATTTACAATACAAGACTCTGTACGATAATTATAGGTAAGAGCATTTAATAGCCAAAGTCGCATCATTAATTGCGGTCTTCTATCATTAATTATCCATCTTGTCTCAATAATTTACAGGCTTGATCAAAGAACGGCGGCAGCTCGCAAATATGTCAAACTTGGACGATGAGTATAAAAAGAAACTAAGTGAAATTTTCACGAACGTCCGAAAATGGACAGGAAACTCGACGTCACCGGGTGACTCCTGCCAAGAATCAGAAAAAAATGGAAGCAAAAATGTAAAGCGGGTCCACAATGAGTCATCTAATGAACAGCAAGATTTGGATTCCTTGGAGAAAATTCCAGGGGAAACCCAGGAATTATCTGATGTCGAAACAGAACAAGAATTTGATCAATATGGGAGAAATGACGACGACTCCAACGAAGATAATCCATATAATCCCTCAGATTCGCATGAATCTGAATTAGAAGATGGCGACGAAAACGTAGAGATACCAAATATTCCAATTTTGAATGACGATGCGGATAACTATGATGAATGATCTCGATTCAATAGGGTATGATAGTGATGAATACTTCGTTGTTCAAAATAATTTGTCTGTCATAAGACGGACTTTTGTATTTCGTAGAATTCAATTTAGACGCAAAGCACAAGCTAATGTGTTAGAAAGCTTCATAGCGTCTGCGGGATTTTTTGTGACGATTGAAAATCCCAGAATTGAATTGCAGATTCAAAAATTAGTTCTCCACCACCTTCGTACAGGAGTAGCTCGTCACTCGGAATATACCCTTCTTTCACTCAGAAAAACTATACATAGGCTATTTAGCACAATTTTGTAATCGTGATTTCTTCACCTCCGTCTCATTTAATTAAAATTTCACAATAAATTCCGTACAAATGGTAACAGATGTTCGCTACCTTATCCACCCTTGAACAGCCCCCCGCACCGCCCGCACGTCGTGAGCCCAAGTGGAGCTATGCGGAAGATGCGGTCACTCGCACAGCACGCAGCAGAGTGATGCAGCTTCATGCCGCTTTCGTGTTTTTGTGACGAGAGTAGTGCAAAATAATCATTTCGGAAGTTTTATGGATTCGTCAAGTTTCCTCTCACAAGCTTAATTAGATTCGAGGTGAAATGGAACAATAGTTCGTTATAACCTAGGTGAGTTTTTGTGAATTCAACATTTGACCAATTTTGAGGTTAAGTGAGATCAAATTGGAGTAAATGGGCTCATCTTTGTCCTACTATCACTCATATCATACAATCTGTTCACGAATGAAAGGCAGATTTTCTTTACAGAGCTAGCACAGCTATCATGCCACCTTTCTTGATTATTGAATTTGTCTGTAAAGAGAGAGCAAAAGTTATCAAATTTGATGCAGTACCGTCCAAGTGGTGTCGAATTCAGAATGCTGCTAAATCAAATACATTATCTCTAAGATACCCCCCAAAACCCTATGAAAGAGGCTCTGATGAACACATGCGTAATTTAGTATCAGCAGATAAGCCCTGTGACTCCTGGCCTGAAGAGCGTATCAGGATCCGAGCAACTGCAGGTGACGATTGTCTCATATGTTATTAGTTTCTAGGCGAGTCACTCAATCATACTTCAATATCTGTACCATTATTATTATTAGCAACTACAGAGGAAGCATTGAATAAACTTGATGCCATGCAGGCTGCAGATCTTCATGAAGAGTAAGCTGCATTGTTGATTCATAGATAGTAGGTACATGGATAAATAGAAGCAAGAAAAATCCAGAAGGAAAAAATCCACACAGAAAATGAGGTTTGTATAGGTAAACCATTCACTCGGCACATTAAATTGTCTCAGATTTTTTCATGGCCACAATCAAATTATATTCTTCCTTTCAGGCATAGGATTAGTCAAGTGATTTCCTGTTCTAAGCTCACTGTAATATATGAGGAGTAACAGTTGCTAAGCCTAAAACTCAAAGATTACCTCTTCGGATGAAGATCCAGGCAGTGGATCTTTTCGCTGTCGAATACTCAGATTCAAACTCAAACTCCAGGTAACTCTTCTCGTACACTAATATCTGTGTGATATTTATGTTTTTTACTGGTTCTTATTCAATACAAATTCTAATTTCAGACTTGATTACCAAATGATGTTCAGATACAGAATCCTAGCATGAGATAACTCTAGCGTAAACCAAAAGCCTACAAAAAATACTTCTTCGGATATGAATATTCAAGAAATTGTGAAATCTTGGAACTGTTCAACACTCAAATTCAAACTCAACCTCCAGGTAAGTCTTCTCGTAAGCCACCAAACTTGTCCCATATCTTTCTTCCACCTGTCATTAATTCAAGATCATTCACCAATTTCAGATTGAATAACCACATGATTTTCAAATATAAAAAGCTAATATAATACATGATCTCAAATTCTCTAGTAAAGAACTGGGTATGTTCCATAATCAGGTGTGAAGTGAGTTTTGACCTATCTGTTTATTTTATGTGTGTGACTTCTCTTGTAATTACTGTAAAATAACTTTTCAAATGCAGCAAATCTCAAAACATGACATAACCTCCATTATTTCACGTCTATATACAGGAGCTGAGCATCTGCTCAGTGACCAATTCCCACCCAATTACTGCCCATTTTCTGGACAAATTTTTATCCTGGCCAAATTCTGCCTGCGTCCCACCAGCCAATTTTTGGCCAGAAACCAGGCATTTTTCCTTGGCCATATATGCTGAGCATTTATCGACTACTTTAGCGTTTCATCTTGGCCAGAAATTGGCCGGCGATTACCGGCCATATTATGCCCAGCGTGGGCAGCAGTATGGCCGGTTTCTAGTCTAAAACTCTTTTGATTTTCTACCAGGGAAGCAATAGAACGTGAGTATATTTGGATGTTCGAGGAGAAGCAGCCAAGCTGAGATCTAGTGCCGAATAATATTTTACGACACTCAATTGCTCGGATAGATATAGATATATTCATATATTCACAACCTCGCAAGGCAATGGATAATTCATGACAAGTCGATGAATCATCATGGATTCTCGATTGTTATCTGTTTTTTAAAAGGATTTTTTTAATTCAATTTTCAATTCAATTCATGCGTGATCGATTTTCCCAAGTGAATATGTCTGGAAGAGAAACTGTGCTATTTACATTTTCTAACTTAGAAATTATTGTGGAGCATACATGCATCTCTCGAGTTTTTTATCCGGAGAAAAAGAAGAATGAGAGATCCATTCTATAGCGTTTGAAAACGAAGACGGAGGAACGGCAGAATATGCTGTAGACGAGACAAAATTTGAAGCGTCGACTCCGCGAATCGTGTCACAATCTATCAGCCATAGTATCCTCAACCTCTGCCTACCTCTACTATGTAAAATACTTTTGAAACCACATCGATACGCATCGAAGACGCTTAAAATAGCGTCCACGACAGAAAATTATCGCAGCAAATCATACGCCGAATAGCAACGGTACTATTTAGTTTAAAATGGCATGATTCGATGTTTAATTGAGTTTAGAACTGCATATATCGTGCATCGCTGACTTGGTTACGTTCATTGAAAGTAAATATGATCTCCGCAGGTGTCCGCTGTGAGCTCCAATCCTCATCGACAATACCTCAGCATGGTATTTCAGCTCTTCACCACGGTGTACATAGCTAAGGAAAATCTGGCAATCCCTGCCAAAAAAAATCAGCTGATATATCAGCTGAGATCACACGTGATTTCACATATGATTCCACATATAGTTTCACATATGTGAAATCAGCTGATATATCATGGCAAATTCACATGTGTGATATCAGCTGAGAAATCAGTTGCGAAAATGGATCGATCCCTGGGTTGGTGATTCAATGATATTGTATCTGTATGAAATTTTTAGTGGAGAGACTAACGAGATGAAATCAAAAGCCGATGTTCTCACTGATATCCAGTAAACTACCACCGTTCATTAGGGTGTTCATTATTCCCCAAAATCCCCAATCTCCCATGCCACCTCCCTGAACCCAATCATTTGGTGAGGTATTGCGGCAAAAAATTGTTCGAGGACCTAGGTGAAGTTTGAGTGCTGCCCCACCTAGAGCGTTTCTTATTTGAACTGTGTCCTTTTAAATAAAAATTTGAGTCAATGATTCGCATTCACCGCGCATGCATTCCCTTCTACGTCCTTGAATGTGTTTTCAATCGATAGCGGGCGAAATTTCTAAAATGACTACCTGAAACATCCAACTTGATAAAGTAGAACCGGAGATAGCCCACTTGTTTGCATATTATCCACCTGAAGAACATAAAAGTGACTGGAAACGACCGTTTTTGTTTTGTCGGTTTTCAAAGTCTAGTAAAAAATCCTGATGATCAGAGGTAAAACTAAGCACGGATTTCGTTTCTACGTTCAAAAATACACCGAGAACGCATATTCACATCTTTAAAACAGCCCGACTCAAAATGTGCATTGTTAGGACTCTTTGAGGAAAACCCGGTTTCACAGATTTGGTGCCTTGAATTTTCCAATCTTCGAAAACAGCGATAACTTGAGTTCTACTCCATCAAATTGACTTCAATAAATGGCCATTTTGAAGGAAATTCCACTGGTGATCGATTGAAAATACTCTCAGGCATACAGAAACACGCACATGCGCAAGAAATGCTCATCACTAAATCAAAATTTGCCTTGAGGCCATAAGAAAGAAAAAGACGCTTCAGGTGGGGCAGCACTAAAACATCACTTATGTCCACGAGAATTTTCTTATCGCAATATCTCAACAAATGATTAGGTTGTGGTGGGTGCTATGGAGAATCGGAAAAGCTTGGAGAATCACGGACACTGTACTGTACATCCATTAAGATAGCTCGACTTATTTCCTCCGCAAAATTATTTCGGGATCGATAGAGTATTTGCACCCTTTCGAATGAGGGATTGTGGGAATGATTAGTGAAGCAGATTTCCTCTCTCGCAATCACGGTATCAACAGATTTCCTTATTTGGGGAGGGCGAAGAGAATCTGCAACGAAATACATTTTCTTGTGAGCTGATGATATGAAAGATGGGGAAACTCGCGGGGAGAGGAAGTACTGCTCTTAGATCAAACAACTATGGGATTGAGAACGAATGGATTCCATTCATCCACGAGTCAACCGTTCAATGGTCCATTTCAAAATGCTTTTTTCCTAGAGAGGCTTTAGATTGCAATTATTTAGTGTTTTTCATGGAGGTCCGAATTTTTTAATGTAGCTTGAGACAGTATGTTGCAGCCTCATAGGAAATGTTTGTGTATTAATCTGTTGAACCATAATTGTTAAAGCCTTATAATATCGATGTGTCTTGACTTTTATTGTTCCATCTTGAAGTAAAATGATAATACCATGTTATGCACTTGCTGATGAATCACATTAAAAGTTGAAGAATAGACGTCCGAGTTTCCTGATCTTACCTCAAAAATTCATTCTTATCTCACTTTAATGATTTAGCATGATTCGTATCGTATCGTATTTTTTCACGATAGAGAAATCTTTCAATAACTGCCAATTATTAGTGACGCTTCTAAAATCCTGAAGGAACCGATAGACGGAGAATGATGCATGAAACTGTGCAGTTCTCTTGAGAAAATTTTCTGCAATCATTACTCAGATGCAAGGCACATCACAAGCACATTTGGAAATTTGCAAAGCTGTTAACAGGGATTCGTTCTTGTTATTTACCAGGAGGAGGGTTGTAGATGGAGTTTTTGAGTACTTGTGGCCTTGGTGGTCATGTTAAAAACTGATTGATTGAATATTGGATGCCAAACTTATTCTATGATATAATTATGATAGTGTAGGCCAAAAATAAAGAAAAACGTTTTTTAGTGCGATGATGTAATTTATTATCAAAGTTTATAGTCTACTACACGCAATCAATGCGTACACTCACTGGACATCATATCTGTCTAAATCTGAAAAAACTTCTTCGCCCCTGAAATCCTGAGACAAGGTTCTAATTTTGAGATGTTAAGGATGAGGTTACGATTATCAAGGCACCAAGAACGATCTGGTATGAATTGAATCGATGGACCAGAGGAAAGAAGGTTTTCAAGATTTGGACAGATGGAATGTACGATGCGAGTACAATACTGTCAATCATAGCATTGTTCAACTGACATGTCTTGTACGGAATTGTTATATCAGTGAACTGGAATCAACCATAGAAAAATCAGATATTGATTTACGAAAGAGGGACGATTCGATCTCATAAAGAATGCGCACTTAGGATTGAAACTACACCAACGACCAATTGCTCTACAAATAATATTTGAATGGAATGCGGTATAAAAATGAGTTCACGTTGACAAAATTTGATATCAAATTCTTCATCAAATCGAAGCTAACTTCGCTCCAACGCTACATACAATATTGGTCAAGCAAATCACGTACATTACAGATAGTCTCTTGACTACATTACAAATAAGAAATTAAGTCGGCATGAGTGTATTTGCGATTCGATCGATCAATAATACCTCTATTCGAGAGCTGAGACATTGAAAACAGTTGAATTTCGAGTGAAGTCTCATTGAAGAACTTAGACAGGCTAGAATATCTCAACTTCTGAGTATAGGCATCGTACCGTCATACCTCTTTCCCTAATTTAAATTCTCTTTCTAAGACTCATTCTCAGATATTGCGGGTCAGTGATGCTTCATTCATTTAAAACGCAGATTACTCTTCTTTTCATCAGTAAGGCAAAAGGAGAGAAATGACGTTATTGGTTGAAATTATGGAGCATACTCCATCCAATCATCATAGTGAAACGAACCAATCGATTTTCATTCATGTGGCAAATTGTTACGGAAGAAAAAGAGGCACTTTTGAATAGCTCCTGAGCGATCCGAAGAACTGAGAAAAAATATCCAACTTGCTGTCAAGCTCATGATAAGGCAAAAAATCATAGACCTTCCTTGGATCGAATTCACACTGTTTTCAAAACAGATCGATTATTTCTCTGACAGATTTGAGCCTCGTCATTTCTGGGAGAAAAAGCAGAAATTGATCAATACCACATACCGGGTCTTCCAAGACACTGCGTGTTGAGATAAATGTACACCTAACTTTTCCTCACACAATTGATACAAAAAATGAGTTCTAGCATTGCCGAGTAAGTGTTCCAAACGTCTGGACGGATGATCTCATCGTCTAGGAGAACTGGACGACAGAAGTATTTCCTTGATCGGAGTATTGAAGGGGAACAAAGAAACGACTGCAAAATAGACTCTGGGTAAGAGATGTGCAAGAAAAAATCATTCAGACAATTCTGTAGATATCAACTTACGTCGTTTCCGACTAAACTTCGGTGAGAACAGCAAATGCGAAACGGTATATGGAGAATTTGCGCTTGAAAGCAGATCAATGAGAATTTGTGAGAATAAAACAAAGCTTCACAGATGTGATTGTTCCTGATTGGGATACCCCATACAGATGTTCCTATTCTCTTCCTGTCCGAGAATGTTATTAGCGGTATCAATAATTTGGAATTAGTTCTTCGACTTAAAAAGGCCAACGTATGAGCGATTGCAACAAATGTATATTTGGGAGGAAAATCAAAATCGGAAACATTCATCTCGAGAGAGCGGATATGAGAGAAAAATACGGGGATGTGCTGAAAAGTTCATATTTCCCACAACAGTGACCCTTACATGGTGAGATCATTCTGAACGAATTGTGGATAGATACGAATTTCAAGAGTCTGTTGCTCCTGCGTCTTTGGCATATGGGAAAACGTATCTTAGTAGTGAAGGAGGTTTGGAACTGGGCAGATGTACTTTCTACTGTACGCTTCCATGTGCACATACACACGCTCTATTTCATTTGCATCCACAACGAGCGTCTCATCCATCACTCTATGAATGAAATGCATTTTTGGATACAATTCCTGAAAAGCTGAGCGACGGTGAATTGGTGTCTATTGATTTCATCAACAATGAAATACATGATTTTGATCACTCGGTTGACACGGAGAAGGGCGTAACTGTCGTTTTGAACGAACGTTATTGTGACTCGAGCACAGGCATTCATCTTTGACCAACCGCGTGAATTTAAGTGATGAAGGTGACAAACCAAGACGATTCGTAACATTACACGGCGGGACAGGATCTGAAAGTCCCAGATGAGTCAAACCTAACACTTTGAGAACGTGTTGACTCCTGGCCGAAAGGACATCGAGACAAAAGAATTTCACCAATTCGTCAGCGTCAGGGTACACATGCTCTTCCAAGACTGTCACTGTATTTTTCAAAGTGACTTATCGAGCTATCTGTTGTGGAACTCCGTGAGCACTTTTGATGGCATTTACTATGTAGCGATTGCACGTTTCGGGGCCAAAGGCTGAAATAGCCCACACTGGACCCCAATTTCGTACATTCCTGCACACATGTAAGGAAAGATGCAAGTTGTACTTTGCAGCAACAAGACCGTGAAGATCTTCTGTTCCTTCCACGAAAGCGTTCAGCATTACTTCAGCTCTAGCCAGCTCGTGGTCAAGAATTACATCTTGTAGCACAATGTACATACTTTCGCAGTACAAGAGCCAAACCTCGAATTCATGCTCTTCGAGAACTTGTGAAAAGATTGGAATGCTGTAATAGAAGATGGAATTCTCCCATTCTTTGGCTTTCCACAGATGCCGTTCACTGATCTTTCTAGTTAAACGCGATAGTTGGCATGGGACTGCGATATTGATTATGACTTCGTCAAGGGCCTCAATCTCTGCATCGTTCATTTCCCCAAAGTAGTATTCCGCGATATCTTTGCCGTTACCCTCCAAAGCAAGATTCATATACTCTGTAATGGAACCATCGACAATTTTGAAGCCTATCAAACGTAACAGCGGAGATGGGAAGATTATACCATCAAATGGATTTGCATGAGTTGCAATTGAAGCGTTTTGGCAGAAAGATTGCTCATCGTGCAAAGTCGCGACCACTGAGGAAGAGTACCTCATGCTACCCATGTGCCATTCACGCGGATGAAGGCACCAGTTGCACCCACATGTGCCATTCTATTGGTGTACTCCCTGACCTGGAGCGCGAGCAGCTGCATCAAAACAAGCACTGTTGACGTAGGGCTTTATTCTGCGCTGCTCCCCTCTTATCGTGCACACGATACCCGTTTGTGTGAGACGATTCATCATATCAACAGATGGATCTAAAAAAAGAGCCAAATTGGGTTTTTTCTTATGATGATAAAGCCCTGCTAGAACCTGATGTTTCATTCTAGCTTGTCTAGGTAGCTCATTGATCTGATAATAGACAGGCCATGCCGAGCTCCGCGAGTTTTTGAACTTTTCAGCGCCATCCGCGCATACACTACCAGTAATATAACTATGTTTGTCTTCTTCTGGCATTGCATCAACAGAATCAATATAAACTTGGCCATCATATATATCGCTTATCACTCCTGGTACCCGAACTCTTTCGTTCACAACATAATACCAATGATCTCCATAAACCTTGAGAAGATTGGATATTTGTATGGAAGGGTTGATTATTAAAAAAAAAACTTGATCCCGATGGCCTCGACAAATCTACTGAATTCTCACAAGAGGGGCACACATTCATATCTGGCGGGATTACTCCAAATTTCCCTCAATAATCGCCACACTCGTGGCATACTGCATGGAATTCGTACTCTTCACCTGAGTCAAGCATTTGATCAATAAGGTATTTTGTATCGGGGAAAATAGGCTCATGATAGTATATAACGCAACAAGTGCGAGAAGGTCAATTTCCGCACAAGTTGCCAAACGAGTGCGGAAACTTCTCGCACGTGTTGCGTATACTGTTTTTTGCAACTGTGCGCGAAGTTGTAATTAAATGCACCACTGTCCGAGCAAGATTATCTTGAAAAGGGAGTTTTCAAGGAAGGACAGATTCAGAGGGATGACGTGACATCATATTTTGGAACTGTGCGTGGATGAAAATGCATTAGAGCGAGGAGTTACATTCATGCACACTCCACCAGTGCGTAAATGTAAAACTGTCCGAGAAGTCATTCACGCATTACTTCTCGCACTGTAAATAATGAAGAGAAGTCTCATTTTCCACAACTTTGCGCACACAGTTGCAAAAAATATACAATTTGACAGTTCGAAGAGATTGACAATGTCATTCCAACTCAAGTTGTTCGCTAATGCAAATTTCAAGTTCATAAGGAGAACTTCACCTCTATTCTTATCAACTGGTATCCGTATAGGCTCGGACCAAGTACCACGTTCGATAAATTCCCAAAAGTTACGAGGACGTGCTCGTTGAAAGTCTGCGGGTTCCTCACCGTCATTGAGATTAACGTTCCTTAGATAATTCGCCACCTCCTCCATTCCATCATCTTCAACTACATCGATCTCTTCAATTCTCCCAGCATCTTCAATTGCTGGATTAACCACTTGCAAAATGTTTGTATCAAGTATCCAATGCTAGACATGCGAAGAATTGGAATGATAATATGTAAAAAGCCATAAAGCCTGCGACGAATATCTCAAAAATGAGTGTGTATATATATATATATATCTGTTTATACATCTGCAATCTACATAATTCCAAGAATTTTCCTTTGGAATCTTCAATTTCTCCGAAGCTTTGAGAATATCTTCCATGTCATTGAAGAAAAGAACGATCACAACTTCGTACCAATAACCGACTCCCACGTGCCGTTGGCACCCTATGAGTTATCAAATCACTCAGGTGAATTGATCTAACTTGCCTCTATATGCTGATTTTGCAAATATTTAAGCACGGGCATTGACACGGCTTTTGACATCTGCTATTGAGAAAGGGAGACGAAAAAGTTTGCGTCGGCGAGACTCGAATCGCGTGCTTTTCAGCTCGGAAAATGTGAATGGCTGCATGTTCCGGGTTGCCTCGTCGAAAAAGACATATCAACTTATTGGAAAATCAACAATCAATGCTATATGATGAATTCCACGCCAAAGCGACCTACGGAAAGGGGTCATCTCTCAGATTCTTTTTTAATCTTTTTCATTCGATTATATGGCCCAAAATAGGAACTTCGGACTACCGATGGGGTCCAAAAAAAATCTCTCCTCTCCATTGCACGCACATCCGTGAACAGACCGAAAATTTATCGTGTAAAAATCGATGCTCTTTTATTCACGAAAATAGAAATATTTCGAGTTTTTGAATAGATAACGATTTACGGGTTGCGGCGTCTGAAAGGGCATCAAAAAACCTATCGAAAACAATGTCGGAAATTCCTTCTCCGTTATTTGGGGGCCTCCTGGAGCAAAAGAGTTTTCTGCACTAAAATGTTAATTTCTCAGCAAGCCATTTTTTTTATTTTCTGAAAATCACATAATTGACGTAAAATTTTGCGTTCCTTCGAAAAAAATAGGTTTCAGAGAAGTTTGGGGCGATCCAAGTGACTTATGAGCCATTTTTTGAAATTTTGATTCTTTCGGTTTCAGGAAAAGGCGATTTTCTGCGCATGCGCACAAACGTAGACCTTCGGCGCCACTTTCAATGAAAAGCTGACAAAATTCCCTATAAAATGACTACCCGCAAAGTTGAGATTCATGCACTGGAACAGGATCTGCCACGATTAATCATATCGAATCAAAATCACATGGGAATTCAGCCCATTAACGCCTTCGTGGCGCCTGCTGACATGACACATTTACGAGATCTTCTCGTGACTCAATTTTGATTACAAAATTGATCTGAAAAAAATTTGGATCACATGGCTTCAACGTAAAATTGTATAAACTTTCAAAATATGCGATGAAAAAGCCCGTTTGAGGCGAACCCGAGGTACTACATTCAATTTTTCGCCAGAAAATACGATATTTCACACTCAAAATTGCGGAAGATTGAATATAGCACCTCGGGTTCGCCTCAAACGGGCTTTTCCGTCGCATATTTTGAAAATTCATACAATTTTACGTCGAAACCATGTGGTCAGGATTTTTTTCAGGTCAGTTTCGTACTCAAAATTAATTTCCGAGAAGATCTCGTGAATGTGTCATCTCAGCAGGTGCCACGGAGGCGTTAATGGGCTGAATTTCCATGTGATTTCGATTCGATATAATTAATCGGCGCAGATCCTGTTTCAGTGCATGAATCTCAATTTTGCGGGTAGTCATTTTATAGGGAATTTTGTCAGCTTTCCATTGAAAGTGGCACCGAAAATCTACGTTTGTGCGCATGCGCAGAAAATCGCCTTTTTCTGAAACCGAAAAAATCGAATTTTCAAAAAATGGCTCATAAGTCACTTGGATCGCCTCAAACTTCTCTGAAGCCCATTTTTTTCGAAGGAACGCAAAGTTTTACGCCAAATATGTGATTTTCAAAAAATAAAAAAATGGCTCTCTGAGAAATTAACATTTTAGTGAAAAACACTTTTTTGCCTTCAGGAGGTCCCCAGATCACAGAGAAGGAATTTCCGACAACGTTTTCGATAGGTTTTTTGATGCCCTTTCAGATGCCACAACCCGCAAATCGATAGCTATTCAAAAACTCGAGATATTCCCATTTTTGTGAATAAAAGAGCATCGATTTTCACACGATAAATTTTCGGTCTGTTTACGGATGTGCGTGCAATGGAGAAGAGAAATTTTTTTCGGACCCCATACGTGGTCCGAAGTTCCTATTTTGGGCCATAGAATCGAATAAACAAGGTTAAAAAAGAATCCGACAGATGACCCCTCTCCGTAGGTCGCTTTGGCGTGGAATTCATCATATACGGTCCATAATTAGGGTGCCGTTACTAATAGTCCGGTTCACCCACTGCACATCCTATAAAGAAAAATCTCATCAAATATACCAGAGCAACACTTAGTGTTTCTGAAAGGGGATGACGAGTAGATTACGAATTCGCAAAGTGTTGCCAAAAAAAGTATCGGGAACAGGTCCTTATCAGAGGTCAAAGGTCCAGAAAGAGGGTTCTTCGCGATTCTCCGCTCGAGTGTTGATCGGATTGGAAAATAGTTCGAATAAAAGTTGTAGTGCTTTCAAAAAGGAAGAGAATGAGCTAAAGTACGATAATATAAGATGATCAGAATGTCCACAAATTGGGGCGCAAGTCACTGGCCGTATCTCGTTGGAGAGGGAGAAAGGGTGAGCAAGCGGGTGGCATCGGCGACTTGCGCGAGAATATACATATATATGAGTGATTCCGCCAAAAGTGTGATTTTTTGGGGCTAAAATCGTCGTAAGGAGTGATTTGGGCCAAAAAATTATTTCAGCCCCAGACGAGTTCCGGTGTATCGTAGCAGTTGATTCACACTTGTTTGGGCACAAAAAGGAAGTATCTCGAGCCGCGTATCTCAAAAGTAAAGTCAAACGAAGATATGTGTAGTTCAAGGGGTCGTAGAGGGCGACGGAATTGATGGGGACGGAATTGACATTTCGCCTTAGAAATATTCTCACGGCTCGGCAACTACTTGGAGACTCTTTTCCGCATAGATTTGATCCAATGCAACCAAATACTTCAAGGAGATGCGTTCCACAAAGCCATATAGCGCGTTGGGGAGGAGCACAACATGGAGACGGGATTGACCGAAAATTTTGTACGCCATTTGGGAAACACGTTTATGTGGTGCACTCGGCTGCGGATTCGAGTTTTCGGTTTATGTCACGCAAGAATTATGTGTATTTGGGTACCTGGAAATCAACCCCATTGGTTAGAAAGGCTCAATAGACTATCGGGGACTTTGCCGAGCTAATTAGTGCTGGGCGAGCAGTTTCGGTGCGAACCCGTCCTCAAAATGTCGGATAGCCGTGGACGAACTAAGCAAGTAATTTTGACTCGCAACGTGGTGGAATATATTGTTTGAAGTATTACAAATTGAAGTGCATAGCTACACATGACAGTTTTCAACTCTGAATATGCGTTGCAGTGAATGCGAGAGTCAAAGGAAGGTTTTCTACAGGGGACGGAATTGACATTTAGGCCCTTTATGAGGCACTACTAATTACGGGGACGTCAAAATCGACTCAAAAACTATCAACATAGTTGCGCACCAATAAAATACACCCCAGAGAATTGTTATAATGCATATTCAAACCCCCAGAAACTTGGGTGAACTTGGAACCCGGAAAATCACACTTTCAACGGAATCACTGATATACGCTTGCTCGCCCTTCCCCCTTCTCCAATGAAATACGGCCAGTGACTTTCATTCAGTGGCCCGATTTTCAGTGGCCCGATTTGTGGCCGTTCTAATAATCTTATATCATCGTACCTTAGCTCATTCTCTTCCTTTCTGAAAGCACTACAACTTTCATTTAAATTATTTTTCAATCTGATCAACACTCGAGCGGAGAATCGCGAAAAACCCTCTTTCTGGACCTTTGACCCCTGATAACGACCTGTTCCCGATACTTCTTTTGGCAACACTTTGCGGATCCGTAATCTACTCATCATCACCTTTCAGAAACACTAAGTGTTGCACTGGTATATTTTATGAAGCTTCAAATACGTAGGTTAACTATAAGGAGACGAAGAAAAATCTCGACCCAATGTATTCCATCCACACACGCACACGCATACGCGCGCACAGAGGAAGAATGAGTAGGCAATGAGCTTCCGATGAATTTTTTATGACAGTGCATCCAGATTACACGTGAAAACGAAATGTCAATCCCCTTTCTCCCTACGAATTTTCAATCAAGACTTCAAAACTACAGCTGCACGACCCTTTATAACTGGAAGCATCTAAATATGAAGGATACCATATTTTTCCTGCCTGTGCTTAAAATTTGGTGGAACGTGCTCATATTTGTGTGGAAATTGAAACTTTGAGGGCTTTACTTCAGCGACGAAACGTGCTAGTTTTCGTAGGGAGATTGAAATGATGATTCCTTCGTAAGGACCGACGACGATAATAGTTTCAAGATGAAAGATACAAAATAACAGAAAATTTCCCGGTTTCTTCCCCTGTAGACACCCTGTAATGAGGAAAGTGAAATAATTTCAATGTACTTATTCAAATGCACTTGGTGGGACAGGCGTGACGTCTTTGAAAAAATTGGACGTGGTGAGGAAATTTTGTCGAAGCAACTATCGAAATTGGAACCCAGAATTCTTGAGAAAAAATAGTAA
Source organism: Eretmocerus hayati (assembly GCA_029851415.1). NCBI lineage: Eukaryota > Metazoa > Arthropoda > Insecta > Hymenoptera > Aphelinidae > Eretmocerus > Eretmocerus hayati. Next base: position 52,147,873 of record CM056744.1, read on the forward strand.
GACATTTAATCCTCTCCTCAACTCCATTATGGAGAAAGATTTCTGCCTCATGGTGGAACTGGTCAGCCATCTTACTGCAGTATCCGTAGCCTTCAATTTAGATGTGTTTTTCGAGAAATTCAGCCAGTTTGTATGGATGCGTCGGTATTGGTCTCCTGCGTTCATTGAAAATATATTGACTCTTGAGTAAGCGTGCATCGTTACGTCTGTCCCAATAAACGCAGTCAGGAGTATTTATTGGAATTATTACATTTTTCCAATCAGGTTATGATACGGCGCTCGCGAAAAACATCAATTTATTCCATGCGCGCGGATCATGTTCGTACCCGTGTAATTTGCGCGAATTTTTTCCTCAATAGGTAGCCAATGAGCACTCCCAACGCGCATCAATTGCACAATCTATCGCACGAGACAGAGTGAAAAGTGTATCTAGGAGCATAATTGTATGCAGAGCCTCATTCATCTTGGGCAAATTTATGAACTTGACTCAGTCAGTAGTGTCCTCTGCATGTATTTTTCAATAACATGTACGCAAGATTGATCTCGCATTTTTAGAGTCTCTTTCTAGCTTTAGCCGAATGCGAAGAACGAAAATCGTCACTAGGGAACGAAAACCATGTTACCCGCGAGCATTTAAATTCTTGAGCGATTGGACGGAAGAGAGGAAAAATTCAAGGGCTTTCAAAGTTTAACTTGACGCTCACTCGATTCAAAATACGCTGCTAAAAGGAATTAGCATAATGATTTACACGGCTCGACCCGCAAACTGCGAGTAAAGCGGCATATGCGTCTCGTGCCAAGAACTTTGTTCTTCACGATAACCAAAGTTAACGCAAAGAACAAAGTTTTTTGGCACTCGACGCATAATATACTATTCTCACAACGTTAATATTATAATAATTGTAGCGAACATCACAACCATGTTTTACGAATTAAAAATAAGTTGGTATCAATCAATTGATTCAGAATGCCGAAAAAGTGTTTCTCGTGGTCATTGAAAGTGAAATGAGTGAGTTGTTGAAGGAAATAAGAAGGTAAAATGAATATTGATTGAAAAAGTATCGTATCTTTTGAGTTATTCTCCTACGAGGAAGCATGTCAGAGAGATTTGGGACATCTAGGGGCATATTTTTCCGACGATATCTACCGTTTGGTTGAGATGGAATCTTGTTACAGTCGGTTCAAACATGATTGAACTGGAGTTTTTGATGAAAATTTTCTTTTATCGAAAAAAAATCCATTTAAATAATGTTTCACGAATTAAAAAAAAAATGGGTATCAATCAATTTACAATCGAGGGAAAGTTTGCCTTTAGGTCATTGAGATGGAGATAAATCGGCAACTGAGAAAATTACGGAGGGAAAAAATGAATATTAATAAAAATAATCTACTATTTTCTGAGTTATTCTTTTTTTGAGTTATTCTTCTCTTGGAAAAGCTTCTTAGAGAGATTTGAGCCCTCAAGACTGAGGTTTTTTGAATAATATCTATCGTTTGGATGAGACAGAAATTTGATGCAGTCGGTCTGAAAATGATAAAAAGGAAGTTTTTGTTGGAAATTTCGATTTTTTTGGAAATATGAAGTAGAGTAAATCTGAAGATTGAATAAAACTTCGGTGTTAACCAATCGATAGATTTTACCCGGAGAAACTATAGTTAAGGTGACCCAATTTTCGGTGAGACTGTGTCCAAGGAAGTTATTTGTGTATTAAGAGACGAAATTTCAGCAATTTCACTCTAAATGCCCATGAATCAAATTTGACTGGGAGTTGAGAGCTGCTCAATCAGTGGGCTCTCAAAAATTTGATTCTTAAAAACTTGTGGAAAGCCAAAAGTTGATCATGTGAATTGGAAAAGAGAAAGCGTGTTCGGTATACAACAAAACACACACGCGCGCGCGCCCGGACAAAGGGCCTCAAGGACAGGTGTCTCCTTGGTTTGAAATTATTCTTGGAGGAAAAGTGTTCAATACAATCGATAGATTTTGGCGAGAGGAAGGGAATGGTCTGAGCCTTTTCAGATAAACGGAATTTCGTTTGAGAAAATATTAGATTCAGTGAAAAATGAAGTGAAAACAAAGTTTCATCTTTACAAAAAGCAAAAAAGTATCTCGTGTATTTGAATTACACGTAAACCTTCGAGTGTAATCGCGGCTCTGCGCGATATTATGCTTGAAAATGATCTAAAAGTTCTTGGATCTGTTCTCTCACTGAGTATTCAAAATTCGTTACAAACTAATATTTTTCGATGAAATGAATGAGGAGAAACTGGTAAGGATTCTTTATCAATGAGTTTTTGTTGCATAATGCTTAAATGTACAATACCTTTCATAAATAATGGATCAAGTAGGGTCTCACTAAAACAGTGATGTTTTGAATATACTTTGTCGTACGGGAATTTTGAAAAAAACATCTTGAAGATCACAAAAAAATCTATCGATTCATGTGTTTAAAAAATTCCTTGGATCCTTTTTGAGTGCCCGCAGTCAACGATGAAAATCTGAAAAATTTCTCCTTCAATCATCACCTACAACTTTTGCGGGAGTGGTTCGATCACAAAAATTCTTACGAGATCTTGTAGATCTTTTCGAAGCTCAATTTCTTCTTCTTCAAGTTCTCTCTACGATGTTTTCTGTCCAAGTAACGAGCCTGGAAAGGAAATTTTGTATTACATGGACGGCTTAAGGAGATACCGTGGCTGGCACCTGTTTCGTCTCGCCTTCATCTATTCTAGCGCAAAAATTCATCAAAAAATATCATGAGGCATGAGTTTGACGTAAAATAATATCATCTTTCAGAATATTTGGTCAGATTTCGTCTTGGATTGGGGGCAATTCCGGTTTCTCAAGTTTTATGGGGAAAATTGATCAATTCCATATTTTGTTCCTATAGATCACATTCAAGGCAAAATCTGATCATAAATTTTGGAAGATGAGATTATTTTACGTCATAACCATGTGCCATGCTATTTTTCAAAATGAATTTTCGCGCTAGAATAGAACAAGGCGAGACGAAACGGGCGCCAGCCACGGTATCTCCATGAGCCGTCCACGTAATACAAAATTTCTCCCCCAAAGTTGTAGGTGATTGATTGAAGGAGGAATTATTTAGATTTTCATCGTTGAATACGGGCACTCAGAAAGGATGTAAGGAATGTTTACAACGCATGAATCGATAGATTTTTTTGCAATCTTCAAAATGCTTTTTTCAAAATTTTCGTACCACAAAGTATATTGAACATATCACTGTTTTAGTGAGACCATACATGATCCATTATTTATGAAAGGTACTGTAGCTCATCAACTGAAAACTACCAAATGATATGCGTGGATTAGTACGTACAAATGGCTAGTTTCCACGCGTCTTCACTGCGTGGCTTTTCTAACACAATTTTTCTCCATTATCGAACAATGATATCCAGTTTGAGAAGAACGTTCTTCCAAGAAAACAGTCGTGACCAAGACCCTAGTAGTAGATTCCATTTTTCTCTCGATTTTTATGCAACCACGTGATGGGCTTCCGGACAGAGCCACAGGCGAGGGTTGAAGTCATCACGAGGATGCGAAAAATTTTATCAAACGCTGTGTATCGGTGTATACTTCTTTATAAACTGTAAGTAACAATCGATGAAGTGTGAGCAAAGTATTATATAAATTTCAATTCACAGTGTACCGAGCAACGTCTTTTCGATGCAAGGATCAACAGTCAGATATCGCTCAAAATAAATTTCGATGCTTTCGATATTCCCAAGCGAGAGCATTTTCAGGGTTGTTAGGCGAGGAATGGGAAGAGCTAAAACGAATCGACACTGGTTGATTCAAAAGTTCTGGCGCTTATTCAACTGTGCATCCAAAGTTGCTTTGCGATTTGGGATGCTAGAAACCTGTTATAGCATGCTAATCAACATAACCGAGGTCATTTTGAACCAGAATAAGTCTGATCTTTCAAAATCATCATCATAAAAAAGATACGCGATGAGGTATGTAGATTCTTATTGCTGTCGTCGGCTATTGAGGGCAATTCGGTTCATTTATCGCAGATAAATGATAGACACACATATGCATATGAACTATGAAGATTAAATGAAAAATTCAAATTGATAAACATAAAGTATTGGGTGAATCGCTTGTGGTGATTGAATAAAAAAAATCACGAAAATTTAAGAGGCGAATCCAATGATAGGATGAATACATCCGAAGTGTGGCAGGTATAACTGTTCACTTTTACTAAGTGATTATGTTTTTGATGAGGCAGTCATCTTATTCCGCGTTGATTTTTTTGTAGCATGTGGACACGAAATATTCGTAACATGGGTGCGCACGCAACTCCCTGAGCCACCGGTATATGCATCCTAGCATGAATATGCATGCATATTATTCATATCCATGAATCGCGGCTGATCGTGGCTGATCGCAGCAGCCGATACAAGCCATCAGTCGGATGCAGTCGGATGCTCGTCAATGTTTGTTTAGTCGATTCCAAGTGAGTGATTTTTCGAGAAATAATGATCATTGGATGGAACAACGTTCTCTCAGGGAGATGCGTGTACCTGCCTGCCCCGTTTTTTCGACGTGCCAACGCCAACAGTCGACACCATGGACCACCCGATTCTGCTCAGCTGTTGCGTCCATTTCAGTGTTGTTATTACATACTGAGATAAAATCATGTTTATCAGTTTTGAGAGTGCGGTGGGTCCCATGCAACCACGAATGCCATATTCTTAAATTCTCTGCCTGCGGTCTCTCATATATCATACCATAATTCAACCAAAAATACATTCCCTGACTCTCAACTGGGTCTGTGTTGTGATTAGTGTTCAAGTAGATCATTGAAAGGGGTAATACTAAGAGGTGAATGGTCTCATCTTTTTGCAAGCGCCGCAAAAAACCATCAAATCTCCAGTGTGCGATCAAGAGTTGTTTTTTTTGTGAACAGTATGAATGACAGGATGGACTATATTCATTTCAAATAGTCACAGTGGCTCCATGCGTTAGGTTTGCTTGTTCAATTACACGTTCAAAGTACTTTCTGTCACCAATTTCTGATGCTGCAAGATTGAAGTGTCTCTTCCAACTGAATTTCATGGCTACAACTAATTAGGCGTACCAGAATTGTGTGAGCATGTTACACTGGACTCAAGATTCCACTCGAATCTCATAGACTTTACTGATTCAGCAATATGATCATTCATGCTTGAGCTTTGGCATGTAATGTATCACATAATGTTAACGAATGGCATGTAATGTATCCTAATAATATATTTTTATATCATCTCATGCCTCCATGCTTTAATGATTAAGGTGTAACAATCTTCTAAGTATGGCCTGACAATAGCTTGTGAATCAATTCAGAAATACCGATAAGCTTTACATGATATGAGGATGAATAATTTCTGATCAACCGTAGATAACTGGTTTATTCCATACTCATCAATTTGTATTTTATGGCATTTAGCAAAAGTAGATACCAAGGGACTATTGTAGAATATCTCAAGGTTCTGGCTGATATCAAAATTATTTACTTATGATCTATTTCAATCAATTGAGTGTGAGTCAAAGGTGAGAAAAAGGAATGATTTTTGAAGAAAATTTTTCAAAAACGTGTTTTTATGGGGATTGTTAGGGATGAGGGCAAGACAAAATGTGAAAAGAAGACAGGCATACCTCATCTCGTTCTGTCCTAGGTGAAGGCTAAGTCAGTTGACGTGCTGCTCCACGACTTTCTCGATCTTGAAGAATAAATATGGTAGAGGCGTGGGTTGTGAACTTGATCCATCAACAGTATGGTTTTCACCATTCATCCTGCGTTTTTACCATATTCATTCTCTAAAATCATGAAAATCGTTGAGTAGCACGTCCAAGCACGTCAACTGACTTGGCCTTTTGTCTAGGATAGGAGAAGGTGGGAATTTTCTGTTTCCCTACATTTTCTCTTGCCTTTGTGCCTAACATTTCTCATAGAAGCGAATTTTTCAAATTCTTTTCAAAAATATTTTTAAATGATGCGTTGCTTTTCTCTTTAGAATGTTATTCGAAACCGAAGTACTAATGGAAATAGGCCCTCGGAATGATCGCAGTGTCTTTGTATACGTGTGAATATCTAGAAGAAATCCCTCTATTCCATCTTGACTCTAGACAAGTCGATCATCTAACTCAAAAATCAACTGAAAGATATACTGGAGAAAATCCTAAAATTCACTTTACTAGTTAGTCCGTTTGTTGAACAAACTTCTATGACTTTTTCCAAGGAGTAATCGAAGTTAATAAGTGAATGATATCATTTTGGGATATTCACACCACGTGCGAAGGAAAAAATGATAAAACAATTCGGATGAAAGTACTACTTGGTTCTCGAAGAATCAGCTGCTATTTGTGAATTGAAAATATCATTGTGAATAAAATCTGGCTCATCCATCTACATACTTTGCCGCTAAAGCACTGAACTTTTATTCAAAATATATCAAACTGCTGCTTACGGGAAAGTATTTTAATGAAGGGACATTTTGAAAATCCATGCATTTACATCATTCAAAGATCATTAAGGAATATCCAGTATTCCTGATAACTGAAGTACTTGTATTTGCACAATCTTCAATGCATCGAAAGTACAATATTTCCACAGCCATCTGATAATTACATCAGCAACAGTTTTTATAAGTCCTTGACAAAAACTTACCTCCCCCGGAAGTAACGAAGCCAGGTGTCTTGGACGCAAAATCACATTTGTCTGATTAAGATGGGAATAGACAATAGCATCATAAAAAATGAGTAGGAAGCACCCTTCTCATGCTACCAGTGCCTTTCAAGTGAAATGGTGATACTCTTGATGCATTTTACCAAGATTTGAAGAAAAAGTGGATTGTGGACAAGTTTAACTTCATCTTCACTAATCGGTACAGACTATCAAGTTCTCACAGCAGTAATTTGATATGTTTTGCTACGTATACATTCGGTGAGGATATTTCAAAATTCAAGATTTTACAATGAACATTGGATGCTCATGAGTATTCGTATCCAGATTCCAAAATAGCAATTTCGATCAAGCGTACTTCCTCCCGAGAGAGGATAAGTTGAAGTTGTGAAAGTAACTCACTATTCTCCAACACTAAATATCATGAGGATTGAGAAGCTAAACCGTGATAAGTTGAAGTATATCAGGGCCACTCACCAATGCTTCAACTGGTGCCATGTCTTGGGGCAAAAGATTTGGAGGATCATGTCGTGCGCCATCATCATCATTATTATTACCACCTGCTTCATGTCGTACCTGTATCCAGCAAATGACAAACCATCAGTGATAACAGAACATCTTTGACTCAAATGTAAGATTGCTGATTAGAAATCATGACAAACACTTTGACACGATTGAATAGTAATCTACTCTTATATGTGTTCTGTGATTTGAAATTGATTGCTATAAATGAATGATGTCTCTTTAAATCAGTGAATTTGACTCCTCATAACTCAGTATGGAGTATTTTATTGCACCCATACTCAAAAAAATTCCAATGAACAGAGGAGCTAAGAATAATACTTGAAAGTTTTGGAAAAAAGAATATCGTTCAGCCAAGGTAGATAATTTCAATTTGAAAGCTACGCATACCTGGTGCAGTGGTACATCTGGGTTGTGAACAGGAGGATGAATTATTGGATGCCTACCTATTCTGTCAGAATTGAGAACAGGAGGATTAACTGTTGGATTTCTGCCTAACCCGTATCTTGATCGAGTTTGATTTGAAATGAAGGCATCACCAAGTCTGATATGATTATTGTATTCATCGCCCGTATTCTCCAAAAGATTTGTGTGACTGGTGAACCCTGATCTTGGCAGGCCTGTCAATTCAGTCCAACTTTACTGCACTGGGAAAGAGTCACCCACATGTAGTCTGATGACTCCACGAGTCTTGAGTTGTGGGAAGAAGCCCTTCGAAATGGCTCCAAAGAATCTAAGGAGATGCCAATTCTTGAAATGTAATGAATTCATCAATACTCAGTTGTTATAATAGTCTATGTACGTACCTCGCCTCCATCTTCACAGAGAATTTATGGTCATGCTCGACTAGGGTTAGGTGATGAAACCATCATAAGAGCCAACTAAAGCTGGAGACATATCCAATCAGCTTTGGCAAAAAAGCGGTGGCGGCTGAGCGAGTACATCACAATCACATGAAGACTACACACTTGTGTCCAAAATTTTGGATTCAAAGCGCTAATTGTGATCGAAAGAGTAACGACCTTGCGACTTTTGTTCAACCCGGCCGGCTAAATCGTTTTCCCCACGTTTTCTCTCTATCTATGTCTCTATCCCTCACTCTCTCTCTCTCTCTTTTTTTTTTTTTTTTTTTAAGGTGGTTGTAGGGCAAATACGCTGCGAAGTACGAAGGAGAGGCACCGGTCAGCCAAACACGGCTGGCCAGCACCTCCCCAACAGTCCCGGGCTGGAATCCGCATCGATACGGCCATCCGAACCGGGTAAACCCTCTCTTCCTTCTCCGTTGGCGCCGGCCATTGGACAAGGGAGAGATCCACCAACTTACCAATCCGGCCCCGGCACCGCGTGAGCATTACTTCAGGGCCGGCGGCGTCTCGCGCTCAGGATCGAGCGTCTCTCTTCTCACGACTCGCAGGTGTTGTTTCCCTTTCTTCGATCTTCTTCCATCTCTTCATTCTTCATCTTCTTTCTTCTCTCTTCTTTCTTCTCTCTTCCCTCTTCAGTGCATCAGATTCCTCCTGGAATCATTTGGGCCTCTTCTGTTTCAATCGGCAGAGTCACTGTGATTCGCCTGCTTCGAGGCGCCTTACTTCCCTCTCTTTCTCCTCTTTGCGGGTGATCACCAGCTTGATGTATCCGGTGAGTCTATCCCATGTCTCCTGGTTGCGGAGCAAGTACGGGACGAGATTCTCAGGTGTTAGTTGAGCACCCAGCCATTCATCCAGCTCGGCGCGCTCTCTCCGGGTGTTGCTGCACTTGAACAGGGCATGTTCGGCGTCATCCCATTCGTCCCCGCATGACTGACATGCTGGGGTCGTCCTCTTCTTGAACCTGGTTAGATAGGAACCGAAGCAACCATGATCGCTCAGTGCCTGCGTCGTCCAGTAGTCCATCTCTCCGTGGGTGCGTTCCGCCCACTTGGCTACGTCACGGATCAGCCGGTGCGTCCATCTGCCGTTTGCAAATGGCGAATCCCACTCATTGTCAGTTTGCCAATGCTCAAGGGTGGTTTCCTTCTCGTTGTCGCGGATGATCTCCTTCATCGTCGGAGTGAGTACTCGTTCGGCTCCGATCACTTTCTGGCGGTCCCAGATCCTCACTCGCTCCGCGACGAGCAAGTGGATGGGCGGAGTACTCGCCAATACGTAAGCCGCATCTCCTGACACAGTGCGGTAGGCACGGATACTCCTCAGGGCCGCTCTTCGGTGGACAGGCCCCATTCTCTTCTCGATGATGGTCTTCTCTACTCTCTTCCCCCACACGGGTGCACCGTACAGCATGATGGAGGTAGTGACGGTGTTGAGAAGTGCGCGCCTCTTTTCCTTGGGTCCTCCGATATTCGGCATAAGCCGCTGGAGCGCCGCACCGACCCTGCTCGCCTTCTGGGCGGTCTCTCTCTCTCTCTCTCTCTCTCTCTCTCTCTCTCTCTCTTTCTCTCTCTCTCTCTCTCTCTCTCTCTCTCTCTCTCTCTTTTTTTTTTTTTTTTTTTTTTTTTAAGGTGGTTAGAGGGCAAAATCTGCCTCAGGATCCCTCGGATCCGTCCCCAGACACCGGACTGGTTCAGCTTACGCGGACTACGCATAGCCCACGCAGGCCATACCAGGCGGGACACGGGTTTGGGTGGGGCCCACCGAGAGGTGGGCCCGGCCGTGTAATATCCCTCTCCCCTCGATGTCCGATACCTAGGGCATCGGGCAATCAAGAAGGAGATCCACCTGCATCTACCATCTCATCCCGGAACCGCGTGAGCATTACTTCAGGATGAGCGGCATGTCTCGCGCTCGATTGCGAGCGTTCCTCTTCTCCATCTTCTCTCTTCGGCCACTTGTCGGCATCTTCTATCTTCACTCTTCATTGTTCCCTCCCTCTCTTTCTTCTTTCTTCTCTCTTCTTTCTTCTTTCTTCCCTCTTCAGTGCATCAGATTCCTCCTGGAATCATTTGGGCCTCTCCTGTTTCAATCGGCAGAGTCACTGTAATTCGCCTGCTTCGAGGCGCCTTACTTCCCTCTCTTTCTCCTCTTTGTGGGTCATCACCAGCTTGATGTATCCGGTGAGTCTATCCCATGTCTCCTGGTTGCGGAGTTCTCTCTCTCTCTCTCTCTCTCTCTCTCTCTCTCTCTCTCTTATTGTACATATTTTCAACTCCTCTTTCGCTCATGGCATTTTTCCTGAGGCTTGGAAGCAAGCGCAGCTGATTGCACTAAAGATGACTGCTGCTCCATCAACGGTCTCGGACTTCCGTCCTATAGCACTGCTGTGCTTTCTCTCCAAGGTTCTGGAAAAAATCGCACATGACCAAATCACGGAGTATTTAAACATCGAGAAGATACTTGATCGCTCCCAGACTGGTTATCATTCACACGTTCTAGACGATTATCATAAATAATATATTGCCCAAGATAAAATTCTATAGAATTCAAAAATGTTCGATTCAAGAATGTGTCATTTAGATACATTTCACGGACTTTCATGTGAAATGATTTCCCGTGATTCCTCGTCCACAATGCATGCCTCACCTTTACCGGAATTCAATCATAATCAATGTACATCATAATCAATCATAGCAATAATCACAACGTAATTGTTGAGCAAGAAAGAAGTAAAATAATTTGCGTAACTTGCATCAAGTTCGGGCAACTTTTCCGTGCAAATATTATTTCCATTACCTGGAAAAAAAATTTTCACGAGTATTTGTAAAGAATTCATGATTTTGTAAGAAAACTGCTGAGAGATGCTTGAATAACTCTTGAAATGTTATCAGAGCAATTGCATTGTATCAAAGTTAGCAAAGATCGTCCAAGTTTATATTGAATTTATTTCATCGATGAGGAAAAGAGTATTTAGTGTAGGAACGACGGATGTGCGGCATTACTTTCATTCCCTTGTGGACATGTAGTACATTGCATTATTGAATACTCGCAAGCTTCAGTCTCAAAACAATTTTATCGTGTGTCTTTTCCCAGCAAACCGCTATCTTCAGCGACCTAGGTTTTTCTTTATTGCTTACCACGTACTTCGAAGGTATTTGGACGTTCTACAAAGTACCTTCCTTCATTTTAGAGCTCGTCCAGAATCCTCTGAAATTAGCTGACGAACGTTTGATTCCAATAAATCGGAACGAGCTATCCCAATCGTGCCAATACTTCATTTATGGCATACATTTTTGAAAGCGCAACTCTTCTACGCGTAGATGCGTCGAGACACTCGCAAATTAGAACAGAAGTTGTGCGTACTTGGTAAAATCAATTCCAAATTCGCGATTTCCAGCTACTCTCGACATGGATTAGTGTACGGAATAGCGTGCAGACGTCTAGTTTTATTACGTAAGACTCGTGTATAACACCTTCTTCGCTCGTGTCATCACCAGTGTTTCGCACGAGAATATCCTCAACGTGAAGTGTAATGAATACCTATCACTGAAAATAGCAAAAATTTGAAGCTTTGAAGGCTTGCGACAAACTCGATTAATGATGATGTAGTTTGTGAAAGCGGAACGGTATCGCCTTGAAAGCGCAAAAAATCGAATTCCCATGTATCGTCCTGTACCGAAATGCGATTTTTCCTCCTTTTCCCTGCATTGTACATAGAAGGATGCATTTGATGAGCAAAAATAAGTAATTTACTATCAAATCTGTTATTCACGGCCATGACCTCATGGACAATGGGTGAATTTGTGTTTTATAAATCATAATACCTTGAACTGTTTGCATTTGCCTATACTTTCTAGCAGAGTTCATCGAGTCTCAGCCGATGCTCGTTTCAATGCGCCAATGTTGCATAGCGTTAGAGATGGGTGCTTCGGTATTGACATTGTACAGATTCACTTTGAGAGCTTTGTTCATGCAAAATATGAAAAGTCGTTTAACAAACACAAACTTGAAGATACAACGATTCACTCTAGAATTAATGACTCCGAGGAACAAGAAACATGTTTAGCCGATCATTCACGATAGCTGCAGAGTTATTGTAAATCGACGAAAATCTTATATCAATATTCGTGTCACACGGAGAGTTACGTAGGAGCAGTATTGTCCATACGGTATTGCCGAAATAAAAATTAAATCTTGCGTAGAAAATAATAATGTTGAAACGAATCAATCTCTATCCTATGGTAATGGTTTTGTGAACTCCGAATTTTTGTTATATGACTCAAAACACTTCAATGTTTTTTTTTCACTTCTTCATACACACGTGAATCAATGGATTCATCACCGATTTTGTAAGAGATGTACGAGTATTCGAAGTAGCCTTATTGCTATGGAATGAACGAGGATTACTTCTCAGATAACAATTGAATGAAAACAAAACTGTAAAGATAAAATAAAAACTGTGCGTACTTCTCATATGACTTCGTTAACGCTCATGATATGGGAAGAAACTGGATTATCTCTCTCGGCGAACTTTTGCTCATTAAAATCAAATGCAACTGCACTATAATACTCAAAGGTCAAGAAAACTCTTGGAGTCTGTCGTACCTTTCGTACTATACAGCGTTCTTTGCATTTCCAGTCGCGGGTCTCCAGCGTGGAAAATCTGAGGAAAAAGCTTCTCATAAGTCATTATATGTGAAATTATTATAAGCAACAGTAAAACAAAACTAGTCTACATCATAATTTGATTCGAGGATTTTAAGCCTAACGACTGGGTTCTTTGAGAGTCAGCTATCATTCCCACGATTTGTAACGAAGCAGTTTACAATGTGCTGGCTCCATTGTAGAAGCAACAGTTACGAGTACACAAATCTGAACGCATGTTCAGGTGTTATTCGAGGTCGTACATTTCTCTCCTAACTATTACTGTACGTTACATAAAAAGTCATTTAAGGCATTGAAATCTCTTGACTTCGAATCATTTCTTAGGATGTAGTCGAAGAACTTGCCCAAGCACAGCAAGTCAGTTCGCTTGTCGAAATTTTTGAATTATTACATTCACTACTTCTAGAAATACAAAAATGCCCTTTCGATCAGGAATATCCTGAATAGAGGTAACATGTATCATTATCGCACGAGTTGCGAAAGATTCAGAGACAAGTCTTTCAGTACTTTGGCGAGTTGCGTTGGTATTGATAATTACATGAAAGCACAATCCTAACCGTGAACTGAGTATCGTACATGCTACACATATTATCAATCCAACAATCATAGAATTCAGAGCATAGTTATGAATCAACTTGACGTAAACATAGACAACCATCAGCATACTTGTATTTAATGTAATATTAACAACGCGCTTTGACTAACAAGGAGAGGTCATGGTCTGTGGGTCGTGGATCCGGTTGAAACTCTGGGAATCGTCTCATTTTGGCACCAAAAGATGATATCCGAAACCGCTTACTTGAATGCTGAAACGTTTTGGAGCTACAGCCTATGACATTAGCGTTGCCCATAAGGGCCCATGTTGAAAGTTGATATATATAGGTATACTAACAATGCTAATGTGATTGACCATAGCTCTGAAACGTTTTAGCATTCAAGTTAGCGGTTTTGGATATCATCTTTTGGTGCCAAAAGGAGATGATTCCCAGAGTTTCAGCCGAATTCACGACCCACAGACCATGACCTCTCCTTGTAAGTCATTCTTTTTGATTTATGCTACTTTCATGACTATCCAAGATTGCAAATCTTCTCATCCGGATTATTACGTGCACAATTTGGCGAGAAAACTCAGACCAGCTGGTTGGGAACCGGTAAGAGGAGGTCACATAGGGGTCAAATTTTCACAACTGGTTATTCGTCAATCAGATTCAGTGTAAAATTAAAATCGCAAGAAGCTCATAGAATCAACCATCTCGTCAGGACTCACCCCCAAAAGTTATTAGATTATCTCCAAAGATACTCATGGCTACTCAAAGGCCTTGAGACCCGAATACTCAGTAATTTAGTGTCAATACTTCGTTCTGTAAACGATTTTCTACCACATCCTCGGTTTATACGTGAAAGCAGCTGATTGGAATTCTCATTGGCAGTTTTGAATGGTGAAATTGGAGAAGAACAGCTCTAATCGTCAGAAAAAGAATAAGTTAGAATAAAATGCTAGCTTCTTTGTCACTCAGTGAGTTTTCAGATCTGCCAATGACTTCTAAAGACCTCAGTGAATATCCTACATCGGATCGTTTTTTATGATCTTTATTAAAACATCACTTCAGTATTGCTTTCAAAGGTTCAGGGACACCGTCTAGATCAGGGATGTCGTGGGTCTCGAAATTGTGTATCATCTTTAAATATGTTGCAGGCGGATTTTTGATGGTCCAGATTTCCCGTTCCGTGTAGATTTCTGTGACCACACAGGCAGTTGACCAACAGTCAGGTTTTGGACTAGCCCTGACGTTTTCCATCAGTAACTCAGGCGGCATGTACAGAAGAGTTCCTTTGATTGCGCTGTTATCAACAGTTGATTCAAGCTCATCAGGCATCTCACTGATTCGGCCTAAACCGAAATCACAGAGCTTCAGATTATTATTAGGGTCAATCTAAATATTTTCCGGCTTTATATCCCTGTGGAGCACAGAAGGGTTTAGTCGATGCATGTACTGAGTCGCTCGACAAAGTTGAATGCTCCAACTCGTGCGTATCGAGACATCAGCTTTGTATCGATACCTGAAATACTCGATACTGAGGATTTTTTGGAGATTGGCTCCAGGAACATACTCCATCACTATATAGACCTTGAACATATCGAATATATAAGCACTGATTTGGGCTATATTTTTATGTCGTAGTTTGTCCATAATGGCGATTTCTCTGATCACATATTTGCGGTTTGTGTGCAGTTGCATTTTTATACATTTGACTGCCACTATGTCATCATTCAACCTCGCCTTCACGACGTATCCATACGAGCCAGAACCCAAAAGATGTTCTTTGTCATTTTCCGGTGGGATCTCTATGTCGGAAAGTTGCAATTCTGGTATGGAGAGGGCTAATTCTTTTGTTTCTTCGTCATCTCCAACATTACTCTTATCCAGAACACCTCGACTCACACTTGATGATTTTATACTTTTGTTTGAGCCTTTAATTTTGATAGATTTTATTTCAAGACTAGTGTCACCTGGCTCTTTAAAGGAAAACGAAGATAGGCCCTTGGCGTGACTACTAGTATCACGTGGCTCACTGGGTTGACATGCTAGTGAATTTTCTTCAAAATTATTTCGAGGCGTAAGCTCTGGGAAATTTTTCCGTGGAGACTTAATTTTTGGCAGATTTCTTGTCAAAGTGACCGTGCAATTCTCCTTGTTGATTTTCTTGTTCTCGCTATTTGGTGATGTTTTCATCGGAGGACTGGCTGTAGACCGAATAAAAGGAGACATGTATGGAGTTTTCCGCGGAGACTTAATTTTTCGAGGATTGCTTGCAGAAGTGACCGTGCAACTACCCTTGTTGATTTTTTTCTTCTCGCTATTTGGTGACGTCTTTATTGGGGGGCTGGATGTAGACCGAGTCGAAGGGGACATGTATGGAGTACTCATCAATCTATTGTCATTGGATAATTTTGGAATTTGGCTTTTTCCTTTTTTCATCAATATTTTTTGCAGGCGATACTGAGCACTCGAGGAACCTATTCGGCTGCTTGATGAGAGTCCATCAAAGTCCTCCTGATTTGCATGCTGTTTGGACTTCACAAGAATCTTGTCATCTTTTTCATAATCTGAAATTGCTGAGCCACCAATGCCTTGTGAGTTCGCATTCAAGGATTCTGTCGTTACACTATCGGACATATCATTTGTGGTTACATCGGTAGTTAATATGTACAAGCTTAATCTTTTTTCGTTAAGTTTGCACTTGACAAACTCTCATAAGTCTCAATTCAATTTTCTTTCATTCATGAACCAGTCGATGATTTTGTCGGAGAGGAAGCCCAAAGTTTTATTGGTGTAGTCTAAGAGGGGCCCATTTATCTCGTCTCGCATGGCACTCACACAAATATCCAACACCTCATCATAGTAATACTTCTTGTCAGTACGTAGCGTTACTTCTTTAACGCCTCCTAGGGGGCGATTGATTTGTTTGAACGGTTCTTTTACGCTTTTTCTGTGCTTCCACCCAACTTTTAAAATGCGCGTGCCAGTCTTATTACTGCCTTTTAATTTCTTCGTGGGCTTAGTTTGGAACTCCTGGAACGGAATTGGAATGAGTTATAAAAGCTTCAAGAGGAGGATGAATAGACCAGAGAATCCTCTTATAAATTCATACTCACTGCATCAGATAACTCAGAGGAGCTGTCATCCCTCCCCTCAATAGTATTCATTATCCTTTCTTGCATCCTCTGTTTAGCTCCAGAGATAGGTAAATCTGTAATAAAATGTCGAATATACAGAATTCTATACAAAACAGTAATTGATACACAATATCTGACCACATACAGAAGTCTTGTATCGAAGAGAATCAAAGATGTGTACTTACTTTTGCTTGCGGGGTAAAGAACCTCATACTCATGTTGATCCGGAGGCAAACGAATATTTCCCTTCATGATCGTCGGACCACAAGGTTGATCCCCAATGAGATACTCAAGACCAATAGCATTAGGATAGTAATGTTTGATAGTCTCAACAGAGACAATTCTATAGCCCTCATCATTGATTAGGATTGAGATTCTCCGAGAGGGTGCCCCAGTACCATCCGTAACAAGTATAAAGTTTGCCATAGTATTTTCAACAACTGAAAATTGATAAGAATATGTAGAACTGACCCTATGTTATAGAATATCACAGTTGAAAGATCAATTTGTGGAATACATCAAAAATTGGTCACTAAAAGGATGCTTGATTTACTGGATGGAAGAGGGAACGGAGGTATCAACATCTCTCAAGAGAAGCATGACCAGGAGGGGACACATCCACACATTTAAATGCATCATCAATTCCTTGGTTTGCAGTTATGTGGGTTCTACCCATTTACACTGTAATTTGGAAAAATGGATTGGGCAGAATTAGTAGGAAATTCAGTATTACACAATTTGATAAATTCCACCGATATAAGTTCAATTTTGAATGAAGTAACAAACTAACTCAAGATATGATTGAGTAAAAATTGATCATGCGTACTCAATAATAAGATTGTAATCAAGCAGTAGAGAGAGCACGACTACTGACACATAGTGACTAGATACATTACGCCAACTCGTTTTTCACAAAAGAAGTATGTTAATTGAAGTGATGAACTTTGAATCGTCCTCAGTTATTCCAAATTGATGAGTTGAAAATCTTGGAATCGATCGTGGAGGACTAAGGTCTGTGAGGATGATAAAACACAGAATTCTTGCACATATAAATATATTGCAACGTTTCGTCTGCATATTTTGCAAACCTCTTCAGGCTGTAACAAAATTTCAACACATGTGGTATATATTATGGACAAACAGTAGCACGATTCACAATGAAGTTGCAAACAACAATTCACATACCTAAAGCTTTTTGTTTTTTAGAACGATTATCACATTTTTATACTATGATTAAAAACGTGGAAACACAGAAACTGTGATTCACGTCTTACGTCGATATTTGGTATATTGATACTGATCAGTCCATGCTAATGTGTGTATATGGAAACGGGATGAGGAGAGAAAGAGAGAGAGAACCAGGTGATTGAACGGGGAGAGGAAAGGGAAGGAGAAGGAGTCAAGAGGAGCAGCTATATGTCATAATCGACGATGAGACAAACTATAGTAGGAGAGAGTTATAGACACGGTTTAGATGGGAAATATCGTCTCTCAGATTGATGTTATTCTTATCAGAATCAATGAAAATCATTTCTGAGAGTGTCCTTTTATGAAAATTTGGTTCTCTATCCAAGATCTTAGTATTTTTCCAATCAAACTCGTGCCCTAGGTTTTTTCGATGGAGCGACACTACAGAATTGGGAGTTTTGAAATTCATATGTTCATCGATTCTCACATCTAAAGCCCTTTTTGTCTCTCCTACATAGCTTGCTGAACAGTTTTCACAATTTATTTTATATACTACATTTGGATTCTCAAATTCCTTCAATGTCTCTTTGCCTAATTTTATAACATTATCAAGTCCTTTAGTGATTTTTGGCAACGTTACAATGTTGTGTTTCTTGAAAACATGTTTACATTTTTGAAAGAAACTTTTACGAAACGGAATGCTCACTCTCTGTAGTGAAGCAAATGTACGTTTTTCCAAGCTATTTCCATTATTCTTCTTGTTTTTCAATTTTTGAAGTCTGTTTCTCATGCATTTTTGTACAAAATCAATGGGAAAGTCATTTTTTAGCGGTAAATTTTCTACGTATCTAATGTTTTTTCTATGGAAACAAGGTTCAGATAAGTTAATAGCACGGTCTACCAAATTGTATATAATATTTTCTTTCAATTGAGTTGGGTGGTTCGAGTGAAAATTCAAAATCCTATCAGATGTCGTGGGCTTATGGTACCAATCCGTGATGATCTTATTATCTTTTCGTATCAATTTTAAATCTAGAAAACTAATAATGTTCTCTTTTTCAATCTCGTGAGTGAATTTTAGACTTTGATCATATTGATTAAAAACTTCCAGTACTACATTGATCTGGTCTTCTTTGATACATAACACCGTGTCGTCGACATAACGGAAATAAAATATTGGTACACAATCATGTTCATTTTTCAAAATCTCAAGACAGTCTGTCTCGAGGTCTTCCATGACCATGTCGGCAAACATAGGTGATATGGGAGAACCCATGGGACTGCCCGAGATTTGTTGGAAAAAATTATCATCAAATTTGAAAAAGGTATTTTTGAACAAAAGTTCAATTTTGGCACGTATTTCATCGAATGGAATTTTGCATTTTAAATGTATGTCATTATGGCGACGGTCTAAACTGATGAGAACTAGTCTGAGTAGAATATTTGTGAAGAGCGAAATGACATCAAGTGAAAGAAGAATGTATCCATCAGGAATATGTATTCCATTTAATTTTTTCTTCAGTTCTGAACTATTATTGATGTGAGATTTAGGACGTTTCAAACATTTTTTCAACTCATTGTAAAGAATAATTGAAAACAAATAAGATGGGCTATTGATTGTAGAGATAATGGGTCTTAAAGGGTTATCTGCTTTGTGAATTTTCGGAAGACCATATGCTCGGGCCATAGATGTGTCAGTTAACGTGAGAGCGTTAGGATGAAATTTTTTGTGCAAAAGATTCCTTTCGTTCCAATCTTTAAGTACTTTTGAGTATTTCTTCTGAGTCCTTGCTAATGGGTTGAACTTAACAGTTTTGTATACATTCTCATCTGAGAGTAACGCTCTCATTTTACTCCTATAGTCCGATTTATTCATACAAACTGTTACATTCCCTTTATCTGCGCGAGTAAAGAAAATATCTTGATTGGAGTCTAGAAAAGACTTTGTCTCATCTAGTTGTTTTTTGAAAGATCTGTCTTCGATGTTAATATGTGTTTGTTTTTTCTTTTCAAATCGGATAATATTGCAAACTTCTTCACGAACGGAATCTTTTTCTATATTATTCAAATCTGACAATCTAAGACAGGTTTCTACATTTTTCACAGTACTCATAATATCTTTGGTTCCAAAAGTAGACTCAAAACTATAATTTTGACCGAGGGATACTACATCAATGACATATCGACGTAAGACGTGAATCACAGTTTCTGTGTTTCCACGTTTTTAATCATAGTGTAAAAATGTGATAATCGTTCTAAAAAACAAAAAGCTTTAGGTATGTGAATTGTTGTTTGCAACTTCATTGTGAATCGTGCTACTGTTTGTCCATGATATATACCACATGTGTTGAAATTCTGTCACAGCCTGAAGAGGTTTGCAAAATATGCAGACGAAACGTTGCAATATATTTATATGTGCAAGAATTCTGTGTTTTATCATCCTCACAGACCTTAGTCCTCCACGATCGATTTCAAGATTTTCAACTCATCAATTAGGTATGTTAATTGTTGCCTCGAAAACAATATCAAGTCAATCAACTGATGGTTCTTGCTGATAAGGCATACAGCCCATTAGCTTATACTGATGCAAATACATTTAATGAGGTGGAAGCTTACTCCTGGCAAACAATGGGAAAATATAATTACGCTCAGAACATGAGTTGCTTTCTGGTGAATTGAAATGCAATTGAGGGAAACAAAATTCTTCAATACATATCCCTATCACACAAACACCATCAACATGATGCTGATCATAACATGTCAAGAGCTGAGTTTTCATGATAAACTTACCTGAGAGTCAAAATCCCGCAGATCATTCCAAATTTTGTTTCATAAAAATCTATCAACACAGCGTGATAGAAACTCAAAAAAATAGGTGGGATCCGTTTGAGAGAATAAAACTTGAGTATCATTCCAATGATACCACCCTACTGAAAGAGGCCGAGTCGGTGACCGAGACGGTTGACCGAGTCGGTGTACGGAGTCGGTGACTGTTTCAGTTTACCGACTCGGTCACTTCGCATGGAATGGCCCCAAATGCCACGAAACGTACAATAAATGATAAATTATCGTCAGAGGTTAATAGAAAAATTAAAAAAAGATAGAGGAAAACATGCCCGGCTATTTTCACAATTTTGACGCGAGTGGGGTTCGAACCTGCAATCTCTTGATTACGAGTCCAAGCACATGTGCCCGGGGCCAGCGAGACATGTTGCGTCACAGGGCTTAGTTGGAGTGTGACTCATAGGAAGTACCTAAGATCTGTTCATCATCAGTTTTATCATGAGTTGATCATAAACTCTGGCGCCAGAGCACTGAGTCAAGCCGTAGCTAGGATGGGACTTGGAATATCTCTAGATCTGGCTGCTTGACCGAGTCGGTTGACCGACTCGGTTTACCGAATTCAAATTTTCACGGGAAAGCAACACGCATAGAACTTGGGAATTTTCGTGATTTGGCTGGTTAACTACCGACACGGTACGCCTACTCGGTCAACCGAATCCAAATTTTCACGGGAAAGTAATACCGAGTCGGTTAACCGACTCGGTCAAGCAGCCAGATCTAGGAATATTCCAAGTCCCATCCTAACTACGGCTTGACTCAGTGCTCTGGCGCCAGAGTTTATGATCAATTCATGATAAAACTGATGATAAACAGATCTTAGATACTTCCTATGAGTCACACTCGAAGGACGCTCACTAAGCCCTCCTTCGTAACATGTCTCGCTGGCCCCGGGCACATGTGCTTGGAGTCGTAATCAAGAGATTGCAGGTTCGAACCCCACTCGCGTCAAAATTGTGAAAATAGCCGGGCATGTTTTCCTCTATTTTTTTTGATTTTTCTATTAACCTCTGACGATAATTTATCATTTATTGTTCGTTTCGTGGCATTTGGGGCCATTCCATGCGAAGTGACCGAGTCGGTAAACTGAAACAGTCACCGACTCCGTACACCGACTCGGTCAACCGTCTCGGTCACCGACTCGGCCTCTTTCAGTAGGGCATAACCTCACAGCACTATTTTCACTGATTTGTAAAATAAAATTCTCTCAAAACCATTAACGAGGTTCGGATTTGTCACAAAAACTATGGAAACATCCACCGAGACTGGCAACCATTCATAATACTCGGGAAACCAGGAAAATAAATTTCTCAAATTTGCTCCGCTGCATCCCACATGCACCGTGCAGGCTGCACCCGGCATGTGGCGTGCAAAAGCGCCTCTATGCGGCCAACCTGCATGTGAGCTTTCTCGGCTTCCGTATTTTGCAGCATAGACTGGATTCGTCCCATCCCCAGGTACACCTATGACCGAGACGACCTGTAGTCAGATGCACCGACTCTTCCCCTTCCCGGGTACTCCCAGGAAGAGAGAGATCGGTCCGTAGTAGCAACCCTCCTGTGTAACCCGCTCGCGATCAACTACCCGAAGGACTGATGAATACGGCCCGGGCACACCCAGGTAGTATTCACAATACCGGTCACTATCATTCTCGGCATGGGCACTCCCGTGCTGAGGAAGATAGCCGTTTAATTATTCCGTTTGCATTGATAACCTTAATATCATGTCTACAAATACTTTAGGGTTACCAGGTTACAAATGAGATGAATAATTGTACACAACGAGCTAGTTTCACCCCAGTTATGAATTGTTATATTTTCTACTAATATATATCTATATTGGATTTCAACAATTTCCTGTTTATTTACAAGCCCGAATTTCCTGGTACCCAGTAAATCCCTCGGTTACACCTCAACGAGTCTCTTTCCCCAAATTGACAAGACTGGAACAACATCACACGACTCTTCGAACAGAGAGAATCAGGTGACCATGCCGTTACAGACATCGCGGATCCGTAACATTCTTTGTAGGAGATTCTATTGTCCTTGGTGATGCTCCTCCGGTATTTGCGTAACTAAAATTCACCACAGATAGGACAGAAAACATCTCGATCACTATTACATATGTGCTGAGACGTATGTTCACTCGTATCTACATACTCCTCACGAACTAAGTGACCCATCTGCGAGGAGCTGCAGCCATATGATGACGATGACGAGGGGCCTGCTTGCTCATCCAGGTTCGCCGCCGGAACGGAGGGTCCAAGTCCTTTCTCTTCGCAGTACTCTTTCGACGGATCTGCCATGTTGACAGAGAATTCTCCACGCAGAAACTCAGCCGGAACGGGAAAATTCAAGTTAAGGCGATGCGGTCACCGTGCACGCTGAACTTTGTTCACAGAACTCTCAAAATCTTTTCCATTATGGGCTAAACGACGAGTTATCCAGGCTTTATTATCATCTAACTTGGCCTGGATAACTCTTCGTTTGGCCCAAATCGGACTAGATTTTGAGAGTTTTGTGAACGAAAATGTACCAATTTGTAGGTTAGAAAGTACCCGCGGGCAAGTTATTCTCGTTTATTAGTGATAGCCTTGTGATTGGTGACAAATAATGAGTTGTCCACCACAATTCAGATGATAATACGTAATGGACAAATCGTCTCCAACTTCGTTTCGAGAAAATTTTTTGATTTACATCCAAATAAGATATAATTTCCGGGTTGCACGGTGACCGCATCGCCTTGAGCCGTTGCCCGCCGTCACCACGAGGAGGTATCCTAGGGGCAGGTACGCTGATCGCTGTCCACGTCTGTTACCCTAGGCTGGAGAATCGTTGCGTCAAATCACTCTTTCACACATCAAATAGAGAAATTATATCTTATTCTCTCTTATATCTTGATATCACTCACTATATCTCAAATCAAACTTTGGCAAATATCCCACGAACACGGAACTGCTGCGATTGTTGCATCAGATGCGCCTCCAGCTCTTCGAAAATATCTCAGATACGGTGCTCTCCTCAGTGGCACGGTGCACCATTACCCTTGGGAGGCACGACGCGCTTTTTCCTGCACCAAGTCGTCCGTCACCGTACTGAGTCACTATCACTGAAACTCTGTCTCACTGTCTTGCTAGCCTTTGCGAACTGAAGCACAAGTTCTAGCTGCCATCACTGCATTACTACTCTGGGTACTGCTGCTAGTGCTGATGCACTGGTCGCGGCTGCCACTGCTGCTGCACTGGTTGCGGCTGCTACTGCTGCTGCACTGGTCGTAGTTACTACTGCTGCTGTGCTGGTCGCGGCTGCTACTGCTGCTGCACTGATCGGCTCCCGAAGTCCAACTGCTTCTGCTGCGGCGTGCTCCCAGTGCGAGCTACCGCCTCACGCGAGAAAGGGGGAGACCCACCTCGCGCGGCAAAGGTGTCGGTTGAATTTGATCATTCTATGCATTTGTCCAACACTTTCCTTTGTCAGTACGTTTTGTTTTTTCTATTCTAACCTGATTCATCCGTCATTCGTTGAACCTCCTCTGCGATATGCATGACCTTGACGAAGATCAAATCGTTTGGCGTCACGGATGAACGGGTGAGGGAACTTTTTAGACTAAGAAGTACACCGAATCTCTGGACGACGATCCAACCGGAGAAAGAAGGATAATGCAATACAATCGCAAGCACGACTCCGAGTACTTTGTCACGAGTATCGCTCTTTGAACTTCGTCATGAGTACTCCTCTGGGTACTTCGTCACGATTACGACTCCGGATACTTCTTCACGAGTGCCACTCTGGGTACTTCGTCACGATTACCACTTTGGGTACTTCGTCACGGGTACGACTCCGAGTACTTCGTCACGAGTACGACTCCGGGTACTTCGTCACAAGTACCACTCTGGGTACTTCGTTACGAGTACGACTCCGGGTACTTCGTCACGAGTATCACTCTGAGGCATGGCGTAAATATAACAAGGTGTGTGACCGCGCACATTTTCGATGCGTCTCCACCCGACGCCATTTTGATATTCTTGACCGCAAACTTCCAAATCATGCTCCCTGTATAGTACTGTACGAACGGGTTGCAAGTAGGTCTTATTTTGAGAAAGGTCAGGAGTCCTAGCGTGAACAAGCCAGTTTCAGCGTAATTATAGGCAAATACATGAATCCAGAACGATGCCGCAATGATATTCTAGTTGGAATAAAGACTAAAATCATGAATTCATTTCAATCAAAATAGGTATTTATCTTTAACTCAACTGTCCACGAGACTAAAATTTTGAGGGAATCGGTGAAACTGCACATTCTCAACATCGATAACTGATCCTGTGCTTTTTTTGCACTTGGACAGAATGATCTGGATAGCGGGACAACAATTGTCGGCAAGCCAAGCCATACACGCTTGTCGGTCACCAACACCTGTACGTGGCTCGAACTAATACGTGAGAAAGGCGAGTGGAGACTACTGGAGACTCAGAGAATCTCCACTCAGAGATTAGAGACCCTGAGTGGAGGGTCTCCACTGGAGACAGGGCCATGTCTGCGCGAGAGTAGCTGAGTTTTGAGGTTCCGGTGTCACACACCTTGTTATCATTCCGCCATGCTCTGAGGACTTTGTCACGAGTACCACTCTGAATACTCCGTCACGAGTACCACTGTGGGTGCTCCGTCACGAGTACCAACTCGGGCACTCCGTTATGAATCTTTTCCCGAATACTCGATCAAAAATATGAAAATGAAATTTCGATGACGGTTATCACTTTGGGGGGGCCAAAAATCGAAAATTTTTTTTATCAGTATTTGGACGTAAAGTCATCTGTTTTTCCAGAATTTGAAGTCGAAATTCCGATACTACCAGTAAAAATTTTTTTCTCACGATTATCTCGAAATTGTGACGTAGCGTGGCTCAACCGACATTATTTTTGGAACCAGCGCTCGATTTTACGTCGATCTATTCGGGTCACGTTTCTGGTAAACGATTTTTCTTCTGAATTGTGGGCCGGTGTCATCTGTAATGATGGAATTTTCCATATAGTGACTTTTGAAAAATGATGATAAATACTCCCTTTTAATCGAAAATTCGGAGACAGTTTTTTCAAATCAAAAATTCCTAAATAGTTCCTTCCAACCAAAAATTTATAGAATATCACTCTCTAGAATAATCTGTTTTAGATAGTTCCTTCCAGATCTGTCCTTTTTTGGATTGTTCCCTTCACTATTACGTTTTGAGATGGTACCATCCTACTCTGGGCCATCGATATGATACAAAAAGGATTCCATGAGAGAGCCACTGCAAAATGCAAAGTTCCATGGCTATGGATATCGTGAACTATTCTGCTTCGAAAGGAGATGTTGAAGATACCCAAATCTAGATAAAAGTCCGTTCTTGAGGTCTCTTGGAATCGGAAAATCCGCGTACGTCATCACAAAATCAAGAATTTGCAATAGCGAATGCGATATAGCGGACTTTGAATTCCATGTAGTATACGAACAGAATTCTGATCATATTCCCTTCCCTGACGTGTCCACTCAGGGATTTTAAGGGGTCTTGCACTTTGATTCTGGCATCGCAATTTTGAAATTCCAAATGGCGTGTTTGAGATGGTGATCATGAATGCCAATTGCTGGAAATATGGCACTTGCGCTGAAAATGATCGCGAAGAAATTTCTGACAAATTTCGAGGGGAAACATCACCTCAAGTTTTTTTTCAAACCCCTCCATTCTACTTCCGAAGCTTCTGCGGAGGTAAACTTATTCTGGTTTAAACTTACGAGTTAGATCATTTCCACTCTAAAATTGACATTTATGGAATCTGACTCCTATCAACCCATTCACAACCGAGAGTTCTGGAGGCTTGAAAATGTACTGCTGCCATCACATGACGTCATTCTGGTGAAAATACGACGAAAAATGGGAAATTCGAATTTTAGGAATTATTTCGATTTTCATTTTTTCCACCTCTCAGATCCATGTCGTGCGTGATTAGGGACCTGTGAGAATTTTCCAGGTTTTTCTGACAAGCCACGAAGAAATAATCACCGATTATTAAAAATCACTAGAAATAATTGTGTCTATCATATCGGACATTGTGAGGGAATGGGTTAAGCAACCCTAGAACCGAAAGATGAGGGCTTTCCTCGTCGAATTGATTTGGAGACGGAGAAAATGAGGAAACTGTATGCGTGAAGGAGTCAATCATCAATCAAATTACCTGAGCTGCTACTTTGTGGAACTTACCGATCGGTATTGCCTGACTTCCATCTATCCCGTTTTTCCTGCTCTCTGCGCGAGATGAAGGGTTCTATTCAGGCACAGCACATCTTTTCATCCATTTTCTCGAGCAATCGAGTATTTTTCCTCACAAAACACCTGTAATCCTTATGAAACTGACATTATTTCCATCTGGTCCAAAATCTTTCGATTGTATCGGATACTTTCCATTACAACAGCCTCGAAAATCTGTACAATTACGTACAGAGACACCGGAATGGTTCAGCTTACAAGGACTACGCATAGTCCTCACAGGCCATACCAGGTGGGACACGGGTTCGGGTGGGGCCCAAGAGGTGGGTCCAGACGTATAAAATCCCCCTCCCCTCGATGTCTGGTACCTCAGATATTGAGCAATCAAGAAGGAGATCCACCAATATTTAACATCTCAGCCCGGGACTGCATGAGCTTTACTTGAGGCTGAGCGGTGTCTCACGCGATCGAATGTGAGCGTTCTTCTTCTATCTTCTCTCTTCGGCCCATAATGGGCGTCTTCGCCTTTCGTTCTCTTTCCGTTCTTGCTTCCTCATTTTTCTCTCTTCCCTCCTCAGGCCATCATACTCCTCCGGGAGTCATGGGCCTCTCCCGTTGGAACCGGATGGTTCCCTGCGGTTCGCCAGCTTTGAGGTGCTCACTTGTCTCTCTCTCTTTTACCCTATAGCGCTACTGTGCTTCCTCTCCAAGGTTCTGGAAAAAATCGCACATGACCAAATCACGGAGTACCTGAAGAGGGAAGAATTACTGGATAGCTTCCAGGCTGATTTCAGCCAACACCACAGTACCCAGACAGCTTTGCTGAAACTGACAGAAGACATCAGATTAGGCATAGACAGGAAAAAAATCACCTTCTTACTACTCTTCGACTTCAGCAAGGCATTCGACACTATATCACCATCGAAGCAACTGAGTAAGCTACGACAGCTTGGGTTCTCGCGATCGGCGTTCCTGTGGACAAAATCATATTTACAAGGCCACACCTAATTTGTAACTCTTAAAAATGGTGATTCTGTTCGTCTCGCAACCAATCTGGGTGTTCCGCAAGGTTCCGTTCTCTGGCCCTTACTCTTTAGCTTATACGTGAATGATTTACCTGGACTACTGGACGGAACATCGGTGAACAACCTCTTCTACGCTGATGACCTGCAAATTTATCTTCAAGTTGAAAATAGCAAGATCAGGGAAGGGATGGCTCGACTGGGAGAAGTCGGGTGGCTTGTTGCTGAGTGGGCGGAGAGCTCCGGCCTGCGACTCAACGATGGTAAGACCAAGGAAATCTTCCTCTCCTCTGAGAGGAATATCAAGTACTTGAAAGAGCTGGGCTTGGCAGGTGTCGAGATACAGAGAGGAGTGTTCATCCCGTTCAGTGACACAGTCGTGAGTCTTGGTGTTGTACTAGATAGTGAGCTACAGTGGAAACCGCAAATCGATCAGAAGACAAAAAAAGTCAACAAAGCCCTGTATGGTTTGCGGTCTTTTAGGGCATGCATCACCAGGACTCTTCGAATTCGACTGGTCGAAGCATTAGTACAACCCCACCTCGACTACTGTACTGTTGTATACCTTGACGCCACGGACAAGCAGCGACAACGATTACAGAGACTGAGCAATTCATTTGTGAGATACATGTTTGATCTAAGGAGGGACGAGCACATCACCCTGTTCCGGGAAAGCCTGAACTGGTTGCGTACTTATTCGCGGTGAATGTACTCTGCAGGCATCATGATGTATAAGATCATGCATATGAGGGAACCTGGCTACTTGTCTGCAATGTTTGCCAGGCACCAGTCTGAGCGCCCTGCGCGGGGAGGTGTACGAGAGCAGGAACTCAAAGTCCCGAAAATGAGACTGGAGTATGGACGAAGATCCTCCCAAGTTTAGTGTGAATTTTCACTCATTTTTGGAACTTTCTCCCTCCGGGCATACGGCAAATTCAAGAAACGTCTCGTTTCGAGGGAGCTCTGAAAGAGTTCCTTCTATCCCAACATGTGAGTGAAATATCTGTGATACTTTTGCGGGCCCGCCGTCTTATCATCAATACAAATATTTTCTCTTCTCTTGCTCCCTCTCATTCAATCCTTGCATTCATTGCCTGTATAAATATAATGTAGATTTTTGACTTTTACGCACCTCTTGGTGCCTTGAAACGACCAGTTACAAATTGTGATAACTACAATGTCCTCGACAAAAATGACAAAACTCATGAAATTTTATATACGTTTCATAATTTTTATGCATGCGTAACATATGTTTCATATGTAACAGTGTTTGAGTTTCGACTTTGGGTGAATAAAGGTTATCAATCAATCAATCAATCAATCAATCTCTCTCTCTCTCTCTCTCTGGCGCTGTGAGTATAAGCAGTCGACGGTCATCAAGCTCTGTTGTTTTCAGCCAATCTAATACAGTTTTTTGTACTTTTCCGAGCGGAAATCTTTTTCAGGTGAATTGGGCACCTGCTGGCTCCTGCATTCGCGAGCATAGAAGGCTGGGATCGCATATTTTGAGCCAGGGTGTCTGATTTACCTCAGAATTTGGAGGTTAGCTACATGACAATGCCAGAATATTTCTCCACATCATTGCAGAGCAGTAGCGCCTCTGTGTAACAAGCTATAATATCGTCATCACTAGAATCGCAGGATAACTCCCATCGCGACAACTTGGTCAAGCTACAAACTTCTAGATGGCGCCACGTCAACTATTCAAGACTCTACTCCTTGACTGAATGCATCCAGACACCAACACTGTCAACAGCTGACCTACGCGCGAGTAAGAGTGATGAACTTCGGTGCCGCAAAAGACTCTTGTCTACTGTGCAATATTGTTGTGAAACGCGGGGAGCCCTCAATCCAGTGTATCAATTGTGCCGGTTTAGCTCACCTTTCTTGTTGCCCCGATTTCAGTGGAGCGTCAACAAACGCGTACGAGTGTAACACCTGTGTGTCGCGGGAAATTCAGCAAACATCTTTTGTCATTGAGTCATCGTCTGCTCCGCTGCCGACCGCTGGCACCTCTCGCAAACGGTCTGCTACATCACCACCTCAGCTGTCCGACTCTCGAGTTAAATTTCGACAGACCTTACCGTCGACAGAAGTAGAATCACTTGAATCTATAAGCATGTCTCAACCTTTTGAGTCTGAAGCACAAAAATTCCAGGATGATCCGGAGATTCCTAACCACTTGAAGAAACTTGGTTCTTTGCTCGAGACATCTCACTCATCCCTCAAAACGCAATTGACAACAAAAGAGTCACGTCTAACAAATAACGAGGAGGAACATGCACGTGCATTTGCTAGCCTACGCGCAGATTTTATCGCTACACGAACCCAAGTTGACCCCTGTGAAATTCGAATCTCTGGAATTCCAGATTCAGTTGTTACTCCCGATGAAGTCACTCTTGCTCAAGTTTTGAAAGCAATCGATTGCGCTGACCGTGTAGGAATAATCCTATCTATATGGCGATGGACGGCACCTCCCTCTCGCATGCCTACTGCTCAGCCTAGTGCTGACCCGCGTGCTACAAACAGTCCGTCTCACGTACAAAATACCGCGAAAATTGCCCTAGTTGCCAAATTCTGCTCCTCCTCTGTTCGCGATTCTGTTCTTTTGAAAGTCTCGAGTCTGAAGGACAAAATCAGGATATTTTCGGCTTGGGTGGGAATGCCAAGATTTACCTGAATCCTGTTCTGCCTCCCCAAGTTTATAAAATTTGGCGGACGGCATTAATTAAATCTAGAGAACTTGGGTACCTGAGGCCAATTGTGCAGAACCTGACCGTTATGATGTGACCTGCGCCCCGAGCTAACCTCATTCCCATCCTCAACCAAGATGATTTCATTCCTCTTGTGCCAAATCAGCGCGATGAGTACATGGATGCAGATGCATGGGATTTCGCTGGTCTGTCACGGACCCCTATCCTTTCTGTCCCTTTTTCAAGATCTCATATCACTGTCGGTCACATCAACCTGAACCGGTTCACTGCAAACTTCAACCTCCTTGAGGTGCAGATGTCAAGTCATCGCTATGATATCGTGGCTGTATCCGAGACTTTTTCAGGGCCGAATGACTCATTTAATCCGTATGATATCCCTCGTTATAATTTTTTTCGGTACGATAGAGTTGGCAAGGAAGGTGGCGGAGTGGGATTGTATGCCAGATCTGAATCCATTGTTACAATCTTACACCAATTTGATCCTCCATTAAATAATACCCCCGAGTATGTAACTGCTGAAATAAATTTAAGTAACTCAAAATTACTCTTCTCTGTTGTATACCAGAGACCTTCTGCAGCATACCCACTTGAATTCATGGACGTCTCATCTCCACTTCTTCCTTCTTATGAACACTCTCTTGTAACTGGTGATTTCAATCTCAATATGGCAGCCAATACCTCTGAGTCATTATCATTCAAAGATCTGTACAGTGCCCATTCACTACATCTTGTCAATTCAGCTCCCACGCATCATGCGATTGGGAAAGATAAAATTTAGCATCACACCTGCTTGGACCTTTTTCTAGTTCGAAATATAACGGCCTTCTATGTACACAGGAAATCTGAATCCCCCTTTCCTGCTGGACATGATTTCATAGAAATCGACTACAGTATCAAAACGCCAGTTATTCCTGCAAAACCCATCTCTGTGGGGAATCTTTCGAATATAAGTCAACCTCAGCTACTGGATCTGATCGGAAACAAGCTGCCCGAGATCAATCAGATCCTTCCCATGACAGACCAAAACCCTATTTCTCACTGTGTAGACCACGCACGATAGAACCCCTGCCTACCGCTGCTCTTCCCTTCAAGTTCCCCTGTAAATATTCGACACAATTCTATTCTAAGTCCTAATAATAATGCTTTTCTAAGACCCATAGACCTAAGCTCTCCCGTCTATTTTGATTTTGCTGAGAGGCACCTAGATGATGCTGTAACTTCGATCACCAGCGCCACACTTGAAGCCTTCGATCAGCTAGCACCCATTAGAAACTTCAATGGCACCTCCTCAAAAAAACCCTGGGTGTCAGCTGATATTCGTCGGCTCATGGATCAGCGTGACAAATTGTTCCGTACGGCTACTCGCACGGAATCGCAAGATTTCTTGTTTGAGTACCGTAGGAAACGTGCAGAAGTCAAAAGTCAATTTCATAATGCCAAGAACGCGTATATCGCTCACAGGGTGTCATCTGCTCCATACTCTAAATCCATATGGAGCGAACTTCGGAAGCTGGGAATAGTCTCTCGTCCCCGCTTGTCCCCCCTAAATTTGTTCGATTCAAAAACACTGAATCAACATTATGCTACCGTAACGAGCATAGGTAATGCACTTAAAGATGAAGAAGTCGAACGCATCTGTTCCATGCCGTTGCCGTCAAATATCCCAACATCTGACTTCTCACTAGTGAGTGAAACTGACGTTTCTCAAGCTTTTTCTGACAGCAAGTCTAGGGGTATGGGCGCGGACGAGATTTCTTCCTCTATGACCAAGTTAGCTTCTCCTGTCATACAGCTACACCTTACACACGTGTATAATGAGTCTCTCTCATCAGGCTATTTTCCCACTTCTTGGAAACGAGCTTCAATTATCCCTCTATCGAAGATATCTGCCCCCAAGACACCTTCGGATACAGGTCCTATTGCGCAATTATCCGAATTCTGAAAAGTATTGGAGAGAAACTTCACAAGCACCTTTCAGATCACTTGTCGACCTCGAACTCACTTCATGACCGTCAGTCTGACTTCCGGCCTCATCACTCGATCCAATTGGCCCTCCTCGGGGTTCTCGAGGACACTCGAACTGCAATAGATGAACGAATGCTCACGGTGCTGATTTTTTTCGACTTCTCCAAGGCATTTGATACCTTGCTCCATGTTAAATCGTTGATGAAGCTCAGGAAAATCGGTTGCAGTGACCGAGTTATTCGCTGGTTTGCAAGCTATCTCCGCGGTCGTCACCAAGCTGTTCGTGTTAGTGATGGAATGCATGAATCGTGTCTTCTTCTTATAACTGGCGTTCCTCAAGGAAGTGTGCTCGGACCCCTTCTTTTCTTGATATTCATCAATGACCTCCCAGAGACCCTGCTACTTACCAAATGTGCCATTTTTGCAGATAACTCAAGCATTTACCTTCATCGTTCCTCAAAAGAGCTGCTGGACCACATTGCTCTCATATCTTTCGATACCCAAGCAGTTGCCAAGTGGGCCGCAGGGAACGGCTTGAAACTCAATGCTTCTAATACGTCTTTCATCATTTCAGGAAGCAAACTCTATCTCAAAGAGATGAAATTCGAACAGTTGCCTCAGGTTCAAGTCATGGGTACGGCTATACCCTACTCGAAGCAAATCAAGAGTCTTGGAGTGCTTGTCGAGCGCTCACTTAACTGGGGTAAACGAGCCAACCAAATCAGTCAGCGCGTCCATGGATCCCTCTATTCCCTCAGAATTGCTGCTCGCACTCTGCCTCGTCCATTGAGGCAACAACTTGTGAGTAGCTTGGTACTGCCATATCTCAATTATGGCTCAGCATTGCTTACCGGTTCAACCAAGGAACAAAATTTGAAGCTACATCGTCTACACAATGCCTGCATAAAATTCATCTTTGGAAATATCTCTCGACAGGCTATTGTTACACCCTATCGTGTCAGTCTTGATTGGCTCTCTGCTCAGAGCCGCAGAGAATATCTGCTCGGATCCCTCACGCTCGCTATCATCGAGTATAATCAACCAACATTCCTGGGGTCTAAGGTTTCTCTTGCTACTGAACATCCCAGCCTACGCCAGTCCGAGAGGAAAACGAGGCTTTACTTCACCTATCGCTCTCCCCGAATAGAAGCCCTCAACCAGTCCTTCACTATCCGAGCCTCACACCTTCTTAATCAACTTCCATATTTGAACTGAGCCTGGTTACTTTGAAAACCACACTCTTGAATTTTTTGAGAGATCGAGATCGTGATGATTGGTTCAAGCGTGCATCTTGTGAAGGCCTAGAGGCCAGCCCCCTACCGTTGCGTGATACTCTTTATCAGTCTTCATAGTGAATACAATCAAATTCCTGTTTTGAGAGCTCCCACTCCGAATTACATCTCGAGATAACGTTAAACAATGGAAATATTTCCTAAGCACTTCAATGTGATGAATACCGTTATCACCGTTCCCTTATGTTAATAGACACCTTATGTGTATATTTTTGAATTCACATTCATTATTCTCTATGTATTACGCTTGTACACTTGTTATGTGGGCGAATAGGGTTTTTACCCCCGTCCTTAATAAAACTAAAATCAATCAATCAATCTCTCTCTCCCTCTCTCTCTCTCTCTCACTCTCTCTCACGTCATTTTCACCATCAAAACGTCATCCTAGGACGTGACTTCTTGCAGATTGGACTTCCTCTCGCAGGTTTAAACCTTTGGAGCAACACTGCGTGGCTCCATCTAGAGCCGGCGAGGAATAATTCCAATTCTGCAATTCCATCTCTAACATCAGATTGGCAGAGCTTGGCGCCGAGATTAACCATTCTGCGCATGAGCGGCGATCGTGCATTCTGCTACGCATGGACTGCTGACAGCTGACGCGTCATCTGCTACGATACGATGGGTGACAACATCTGCCACATCAGTAATACAACTTTGCGTCCGGGGAGCAAAGGATGCAGCTCCTGCAAGCGTCATGTCCATGTAAAATGCTCTAAGGCATCCCAAAGTAACATCATCAGGTGCCTTGACTGTCATCAGGTGAGCAACAATCACGAAACATCGCCGAGCAAGACCAAACAGGCTATTTCGGCTGCTAGACACAGCTCGAAGCCAGCCGGAGAGAGAGAGAGAGAGATAGTAAACTGAAGCACTCGTACTAGTGTGAGTGGCACACACACAACTAGCGCCCGACTCAGCTCTCGCACCATGACAGGGGCATCTCCCCTCGCCTCGCAAGCCACCATCATCGGCCGCAGCGCGAAGCTCCCCGGCACCAAGAGCTCCAATACTATCGGGAGCGCACAGCATGCGCCTGTGCGGGGCAAGCTGCCAACTGGAGACAAAAAAGTCTCTGCGCCTGATAATGCTACCACTACTGGGGACTCTAGATCCGAGCCCGTGCAGATTCAAATTGAAAAATCGGACCTGTTGTCAACAACTGGATCTCCGTCACTGCTCTTGCCAAAAAATACTGAGAGCAGCGCTTCGGAAACACAGCACAACGAATGCAGCACGGTTGAGCGGCCAGTCACCTCAGTAACATCATTACCTGCATCTGTCCCTTCTAAAGATAGATGGGTTTTAATTTCGCAGAGTACTCTGGACCTTTTCTTCCAACAGAATGAGATGCTCCAGAGTCAGCTTGATGAGATTGAATTGATCGTGAGCTGACGTGACGTTACTGTTGTTTCTCCATCTTCCACACCAGCAGTGAGGTAGTGAACAACCGAATGATGAAACGCATGTCGTCTCTCGAGAAATGTATAGAAAAGCAGAGCTCCCAGCTGGAAGAGCTCCGCTTGGATCGTCAGCTGCTCCTGGAGCAAAATTCCATCATGAGGGATCAGTTTCTCAGTCTGACTGAGCAACTGACAGGTAACCAGAGTACTCTGCGACCGATTGGAATCATGAATGATGAGAATAGTAATGCTGCATCACCACAACAGTCCTCCGGTCCCATCATTCCACCTAGGACGGACACAACCCCCCAGCCACATGCTGGGGAGCAGAGACGCGGACTCTGCAGTGATGGTCTTGAAAGCTCTTCACTAATAATAAATGGTGCTCTGGAAAAAGATTCCTTGACCTCGCCAGCAGAGTTACGTGTTATTTCGTTTGCAGTGCTCAAGATCATTCTTCCCTCATTGGAGAGGGAGGACATTGTTGATGTCCGCGTCCTGAAACCGGGCCGTGCGCTTGGGGAGGGGTCTCCGTCCCGCGATAGGGAATCGTTCTTGCAATCTCCAGCCTCAGCTGTTGTATCACGCGTACTACCATCATGCGTGGTCCAACTCTCCAGCGGCCGTCTAGTCGAGAAGGTGACTCAGGCTAAACGCTCAATCAACAACAACTATTTCACGGCTAGTGACATCCGGTCTGATTTGCTAGGCTGAGATGCCAAAGCTCATGTGCCAGATCGTAAAATATTTATAAATGAAATGCCCTCTCGTGAAAAGTACAAAGAGTACACTCGTTTGAGGTCCATTGCACATGGTTTGGGCTCAA
Source organism: Eretmocerus hayati (assembly GCA_029851415.1). NCBI lineage: Eukaryota > Metazoa > Arthropoda > Insecta > Hymenoptera > Aphelinidae > Eretmocerus > Eretmocerus hayati. The sequence goes on from CM056744.1 coordinate 52,183,782, forward strand.
AATACGCCTGGCACAGTGGCGGACGTTTCTGGGTTAGGCGAAAGAATGTTGAGCGTGCACATGCGTTTGAGTCTCTCACTGATCTGCAGGTCATTTGACCGGCCTGTCAAAGTGTTCCAAAACGCACCTGTGCGTCCTCGAACAACAACCAGAACTGCACCGCCGTTCCGGAGCAAAATGGTGTTTTGGCAGCAGGATCAGTGAGAAGTCCTTGACTAGACACGGCCGCTGAGGAGCGACGGGGGAGTGGTGGTTCCTTGGAAGCGGGATTTATCAACCTTAACTCCTCAACAGATAAGATTGAGCATCTGCGCTTGCTCGTTGCTGATGATCCCTCCTACCAGCTTTTTGGGGTTGCTGAGTCGAAGCTAGATGAGTATGTGGACGACAGTCTTGTTCAAATTCCGGGTTTTTCACTGATGAGACAAGATCAAAACAGAGACGGTGGTGCCTTGTATGTACGCAATGACTTCAAGGTAGAAAAACTTGTTTCGTCTAACACTTTTGGCCCAGGAAAACCTGGGGTCTGTAGTACAGCAGGGCAGCTCCCCTCCAATATTAGTTGGAGTAATCTACAGACACTCAAAAATTGCCATGCAGAAGTGCCCAGTTTCGGCAAGCACTCGGTCAAAGACGTCACCATCAACGTCTTCACTCCGCCAAAAAATTCTTTCACTTATAGGGATTGTCATAACATTACTCCAGAGATGCTGAATGACCATTTGCTTCGCTGTGACTGGACAGCTCTTGGAAATGCCAAATCAGTTTGGAAAACGCAATTCACTGCCTGAATGAGAACTCAAAGACTGTTCTAGACGAATTAGCGCCGAAAAAAACTATCAACCCGCGAAAAAATGATGCTCCTTGGATTGGTCCTGAGTTGAGGGTACTCATAAATAAGCGAGATGCGACGCGCAGGCGCTGGGAACGAAATCAACGAAACCAACGCGAAAGTCCCGAGCTTCAAAGTGAGTACTTTTGGCTTAGCGAAGAGGTCGACTTGCGCATGGAACAAGAGCGTAACTCCTTCCTTCAAAACCATCTTTCAGACGCTCTTGATCAACATAAAAACATCTGGAAGGGAATGCGCAACCTCGGCCTTCTGCCTAAGAGCAAAGAGGAGGAACTTCATGGTTTCACACCGGATGACTTGAACGCTCACTTCGCGGGAGTTTCCGTTTTGCCTCACGAAGATATATATGAAGCAATGGACGAAATGATTTCGGCCTCAGAGGAGGGTTTTGAGTTCGAACCTACAAATTACAATGATGTAGTCCTTGCTATTGAACATTTTTCTTCACAGGCCCGTGGGGCGAACGGAATACCCCAAAGCGTGATCGCGGAGGTTCTTCCGGCTATTGGTGATCTTATTGTGCATATTTTCAACTCCTCTTCCGCTCATAGTGCGTTGCCTGAGGCTTGGAAGCGGGCACAGCTAATTGCATTAAAAAAGACGTAAGCTCCATCAACGGTCTCGGACTTCCGTCCTCTAGCGCTGCTTTGCTTCCTTGCCGAAGTTTTTGAGAAAATCGCACAAGACAAAATCACGGAGTATTTGGAAACTGAGGAACCATGAGATCGCTTCCAGACTGGTTTCAGACAACACCATAGCACCCAGACAGCTCTACTAAAGTTGACCGATGACATCCATGTAGGTATTGACAAGAAAAAGATCACTTTGCTCCTGCTTTTTGTTTTTAGTGAAGCCTTTGACACGATATCACCATCAAAGCTGTTGAGCAAGCTTCGAAATCTAGGCTTCTCGAGATCGGCACTACTGTGGATAAAATCATACTTTTAAGGTCGCACCCAAAAAGTCACTCCAAAATCTGGTAATTCTGATTGGCTCGAAACCAATCCGGGTGTTCCACAGGGTTCCGTTCTCGGGCCTTCACTCTTCAGTTTGTATGTCAATGATTCACCTGAAGTGCTAGACAGAAAGTCGGCACATCATCTATTTTATGCGGATGACCTCCAAATTTATCTCCAAGTCGATAAATCTAAGATCAGGGAGGGCATCCCTCGGCTAGGAGGAATCGGACGACTAGTTGCTGAGTGGGCCAGAAGTTCCGGCCTGTGTCTCAACGCTGGCAAGACCAAGGCAATCTACTTCAGTTCTGAGAGAAATATCAAAGATTAGAAGAGCATGGATTTGCCAGGGGTTGAGATACAGGAAGGAAAGTTTATTCCGTTCAGCGATACGGTCGTGAGTGTTGGTGTTACACTTGACAGTGAATTGGCGTGGAAACCGTACATTGATCAAGTAACTAAGAAAGTCAACAGAGCCCTATACGGATTGCGGTTTTTTAGGGCGTGTATCACCAGACCTCTCTGGATTCGTCTAGTCGAGTCTCTGGTTCAACCGCATTTAGATTACTGTACGGTCAAGTACCTCGACGCCACGGACGAACAGCGGCAACGGATACAATGACTAAGCAACTCATGTGTGAGGTATATTTTTGATCTTAGGAGAGACGAGCACTTCACCCCGTTTAGGGAGCATTTGGGTTGGTTACGTACTGATTCGCGGAGAATGTACTTCGCAGCTCTGTTAATGCATAAGATCATGCATTTAGAAGAGCCTGGCTACCTAGCTGCGATGTTCACCAGGTACCAATCTGAACGCCCCGCAAGTGGTGATGCAGAAGAGCGGGTACTCAAAGTTCCCAGAATGAGACTTGAATATGGGAGGAGATCTTTCCAGGTTCAATGTGCTGATTCGTGGAACTTTCTCCCTCCGGGCTTCCAGCAGCTGGGGAAAACACCCTTGTTCCTTTGAAAAGTTTCTCTCTTAACAAAGTCTCTTCAGAGGATTGATCCGGAGAAACAGCATCACTTAAATGTTTGATGGGCTCGGGTTTTTGTTCTTTTCCCTTCAATCTCTTCCTAATTGTAAGTGACCTTCTGTCACCAGACTGAAGAAAAACTGTGATATTTTTGTGAACCTATGCTCTTTATCTCATTTCCTTTCAAGTGAAATCGTAACGTGTATAACTAGTCACAATTGTAATATATATCTATCCTTGACCAAATTATTTCCCAATATGATTTTATCGTAATATTCATTGATTTCATATATATATAAATACGTGTATACAGCCGTTTGAGGATTCTTGAAGATTCACCTTATATAGAGTTTTAATATCCTATTCATGACTTCTCCCTCGTATATACATCCACCGAGTCACAAAATGGGTATATATGGCGTTTCCGTATTAAAATGTTGAAGTTATAACAGACGTATGCTTAGACTTCGTTACGCGTTCAAACAATAAACCATCCCTCGTGGGAGATAACCGCCGAGGAGATAAAAGACGTTTGCTTACAGTTCGTTTTGCGTTCAAACACTAAACCATCCCTCGTGGGAGATAGACGCCGAGGAGATGACAATACTTCGCTAAAAACAATATTTCATACAAACCCAGTTAACCTAAACCCAGATCACATCGTCATAGTTCAGATCAAAGAAAATCCTCGAACAGCCTATCGCACGAAGTGGAAGTTTAAGGATGGTCCTCAAAGTTCCCACAAATCCTCAAACAGCTGAGTTGGTGCCGCAAAAATCCTCAAACGGCTAACCACAGTTATTTATACATATATATATATATATATATATATATATGTGACACATGTGAAAATATGTAGGTGTATTTTTGTCGTACGACGAATAAAGGATATCATTCATTCATTCATTCATTCACTCTCTCTCTCTCTCTCTCTCTCTGGCTGTGAGTACATCCACACGCATTACACATCGCTCCGTGTTTGAATGTGACTTTAACCATCAAAACGTCATCCCGAGTGGCACTTCTTTGCAGATTAGATTTCCTCCTGCAGGCTCATACATCTGGAGCATCGCTGCATGGCTCCTGCACGAGCCTGGGAGGAATAATTCCAATTCTGCAACTCCAACTACAACATCGAGTCGGCAGTGCTTGGCGCCGAAAGTGAACCTTGTGCGCATGCTCGGAGGTCGTCTGCTACGCTGGCCTGCTACGACGCTGTCTGCTGCGTGATGAGCGAAAACATCTGCTGTGTCTGCAATGGCACCTTACGCACAGGCAGCAGAGAATGCGGCATTTGCAATGGATCAGCTCATGTCAAGTGCTCGAGATCATCCCGGGGAGCAGTGACATGTTTGCAATGCCTGTAGGTGAGCGACACCAATATCGCTAATTTAACATCGAGTGCGTCAAAGCAGACGACGGCTTCACAATTCAACGCGCAAACAGCCAGAGGAAGAGAGAAGGAGAATACAAGCCTGCGAAAACGTGTGAGTAATCAGACCATCTCACACATGAGGCTCAGCTCCCGTGGTGCGTCAGGAACATCTCCCCCCGCTTCGCAACATACCACCACTGCACGGAGCGCGAAGCCTCCCACCACCAGTGCCTCTCATACCACCGAGAGTCCACAGCTCGCGCTCGCCGGGGGTAATCCACCGACTGCTGTCTCGTCTCCGTCACGTGGTGCCACCAGCCACCAGTCGAGCAAAGTAAAGCCCGCGAAAATTCGAAAGCAGCAAACAGATGCGTGGCCAACTATTGCCTCCCAGTCGCTGCGTACTACACCAACTGTGGAGTGCACTGTCGAATCGGAGAAGATTAGCAGCCCCAACATCTCGGATCGACCTGCAGCATCACCAACATCGAAGCCGTTGAATTCTCCTGAGAACAATTGGGTACTTATATCGCAGAGTACTCTGGACCTCTTTTTCCAACAGAACGAGATGCTCCAGAGTCAGCTCGACGAAATAAAATCCCTTATGAGCCGACGAGACGTTGCCATTACCTCTCCATCTTTCACACCAGCAGTGAATGAGATGGATGATCGTTTGTTGGCACGCGTGTCTTCTCTTGAGGGACTATTGGAGAAGCAGAGTTCCCAGCTGGAGGAGCTTCGCTTAGATCGTCAGCTACTTCTGGAGCAAAATTCCATAATGAGAGATCAGCTTTCCAGTCTGACTAAGCGACTGACAGGTAACCAGAGTACTTTGCAAAATGATAAATTTAGTAATGATGAGTATATTCATGCCGAATCAACACATCAATCTTCGCGTCCCATCATTCCACCTAGAATGGACAAGCCTTACCAGTCATATGCTGGGGAACAAGGACGTGGACTCAGTAGGGACGGTCTTGAGCGCTGTAAGCTAATTATAAATGGTGCTTTGAAAAAAGATTCTGTGGCCTCACCGGCACAGGTATGTGATATTTCTTTTGCAGTGCTCAAGTCCATTCTCCCAAAGCTGCAGAGGGCAGACATTGCTGATGTCCATGTCTTGCAACCGGGGCATACGTCTGGCGAGAGGCCTTCTATTCATGATTCGGTTTCATTTTCCCATGCCCCAGCTGCCATCTCACGCACACTACCATCATGCGTGGTCCAACTCTCCAGTAGTATTTTGGTTAGGGAGGTGATTCAGGCTAAACGTTCTATCACCAATAACTATTTCACGGCAAATAACATCCAGCCTGATTTACTTGACCCGGATACGAAAGCTCTCGTGCCAGATTGTAAGATCTATGTGAATGAAATGCTCCCCCGTGAGAAATATGAAGAATATATACGCTTGAGGTCAGTTGCACATGGTTTAGGATTAAAATACGTCTGGCACAGTGGCGGACGTTTCTGGGTTAGACGGAAAAATGGTGAGCGAGCGCATACGTTTGAATCTCTTGCTGATCTGCAGGTCATTCAAACGGCCTGTCGAAGTGTTCCGAAACGTTCTCGTGCACCCTCTAACAACATCCAGAGCTGTGCCTCCGTTCCGGAGCAGAGTTGTGCTTCGGCAGCAGAAAAGGCGAGAACTCCCTGACTAAGTACGGCTGCTGAGGAGAAACGAGGAAGTGGTAGTTCTTTGAAAGCGGGATTTATCAACCTTAACTCGCTGACAGATAAAATTGAGCATCTGCGCTTGCTCATTGCTAACGATCCCTCCTATGATGATAGACCCCAAATAGATGTATTTGGGGTCGCTGAGTCGAAGCTAGATGAGTTCGTGGATGACAATCTCGTTCAGATTCCGGGTTTTTCATTGTTGCGGCAGGATCGCAACAGAGAGGGTGGTGGGGTTGCCTTGTATGTGTGCAATGACTTCAAAGTTAAGAAGTTGATTTCGTCAAATACTTTTGGGCCAGGGAAACCTGGTGTGCCTGAATTTCTCTTTTGTAGCATACAACAGGGTAACTCCCCGCCAATATTGGTCGTAGTAATCTACAGACCCCCTAAAACCGCCATGTAGAACGATGACGAGCTGTTTGGCTCATTACGCCGGCTGTGTGGCAACTACAGTCATGAAATTATGATGGGTGATCTGAACGCGGATTTGTTAGACACTGCTCATCCCGACACCAAGACACTGACTGCACTGACAGAAGAACTTGCCTTGCAGATAGTGCAGCATGGCCCAACTCACCAACACGACCCCAATACATCTCATACATGGATTGATCACATTTATGTAGATGACAATGACATCATTACTGACTTTCAAAACAGACTCCTGCCCAGTTTCGGCAGGCACTCGGTCATTGACGTCACCATCAACGTCTTTACTCCTACTCCGCCAAGACATTCCTTTACCTACAGGGATTTTCGAAACATCACTCCGGAGATATTGAATGACCGATTGCTTCGCTGTGACTGGACAGCTCTCGAAAATGCTGAAACGAGTTTGGAAGATGCAATTCACTGCTTGAATGGAAATTTACGGACCGTTATTGATGAATTAGCACCCAAAAAACTTATCAATCCGCGTAAAAATGACGCTCCTTGGATTGGTCCTGAGCTGAGGGTACTCATGAATAAGCGAAACGCGACGCGCAGAGGTCGACTTGCGCATTGAACAAGAGCATAACTCCTTCATTCAAACCCATTTGTCAGATGCCCTTGATCAGAAGAAGAACATTTGGAAGGAGATGCGCAATCTCGGCCTCTTGCCTAAGAGCAAAGAGGAGGAACTTCATGGCTTCACACCGGATGAGTTGAACGCACACTTTGCGGGAGTTTCCGTTTCGCCCCACGAAAATATTAATGAAGCAATGGACGATATTGACTCGGCACCGGAGGGGGGGTTCAAATTTAAGCCCACAAATTTTAGTGATGTAGTCCTTGCTATGAAACATTTCTCCTCACAGGCCCGTGGAGCGGATGGAATATCCCAAAGCGTGATCGCAAAAGCTCTTCCGGCCATTGGTGATCTTATTGTACATATTTTCAACTCCTCTTTCGCTCATGGCATTCTTCCTGAGGCTTGGAAGCAAGCGCATCTGATTGCACTAAAGAAGACTGCTGCTCCATCAACGGTCTCGGACTTTCATCCTATAGTACTGCTGTGCTTTCTCTCCAAGGTTCTGGAAAGAATCGCACATGACCAAATCACGGAGTATTTAAAAATCGAGAAGATACTTGATCGCTTCCAGACTGGTTTTAGGCAACACCATAGCACCCAGACAGCTTTGTTGAAATTGACCGATGACATCAGAGTAGGTATAGACAGAAAGAAGATCACTCTGCTCCTACTATTCGATTTTAGCAAAGCTTTTGACACCATCTCACCATCCAAGCTGTTGAGGGAGCTACGACATCTTGGCTTCTCAAGATCGGCGCTCCTGTGGATAAAATCATATTTACAGGGTCGCACCCAACAAATCACTTCTAAAGTAGGCAAATCTGATTGGGTCGAAACCAATCTGGGTGTTCCACAGGGGTCCGTCCTTGGGCCTCTCCTCTTCAGCTTGTATGTGAATGACCTGGCTGGCTTGCTAGACGGAAAGTCGGTACATCATCTATTTTATGCGGATGATCTCCAAATTTATCTCCAAATCGAGAAAAATAAGATCAGGGAAGGTATTGCTCGGCTGGGCGAAATAGGACGACTAGTTGCCGAGTGGGCCAGAAGTTCCGGCCTGTGTCTCAACGCTGGCAAGACCAAGGCAATCTATTTCAGCTCGGAGAGAAATATCAAAGATCTGAAGAGAATGGACTTGCCAGGGGTTGAGATACAGGAAGGGAAGTTCATCCCGTTCAGTGATACGGTCGTGAGTCTCGGTGTTATACTTGACAGTGAATTGACATGGAAACCGCACATCGACCAAGTAACTAAGAAAGTCAACAGAGCCCTATACGGTTTGCGGTTTTTTAGGGCATGTATCACCAGACCTCTCCGAATTCGCCTAGTCGAGTCATTGGTTTAACCGCACCTAGATTATTGCGCGGTCGTGTACCTCGACGCCACGGACGAACAGCGGCAACGGGTACAGAGACTAAGCAATTCATGTGTGAGATATATTTTTGATCTTAGGAGAGACGAGCACATCGCCCCGTTTAGGGAGCGCTTGGGTTGGTTACGTACTGATTCGCGGAGAATGTACTTCGCAGCTCTCTTGATGCATAAGATCATGCACTTAGGAGAACCTGGCTACCTAGCTGCGATGTTTACCAGGTACCAATCCGAACGCCCCGCACGGGGTAATCTAGAAGAGCGAGTACTCAAAGATTCCAACATGAGACTTGAATATGGAAGAAGATCTTTCCAGGTCCAATGTGCTCATTTGTGGAACTTTCTCCCTCCGGGGTTCGGCAGCTTGGGGAGATATCATTATTCAAAGAGTCCTCAAAAGACTTCCTGTTAACACTATCCTCCCAGAGGATTGATGTGGAGAAAAAACACTATTTTAATTTGTAAACTGTGATAGGCATGAGCCCGTTCCAATTGATGTCTTCTACTTCTATGCGTGACTTTTTCGTTTCCGAACTGAGATTCCTGTGATATGACTGTGGGCCCATGTCTTTTTTCATATGTCTTCCCAAACGGGAAAATGTTTTCTTTTCCTCAAACTTTTTTGTTAAGACTGATATATGTATGTATATATGAAAACGTGACTTTTTCTTCTTTTACTTTTCATGACTCTTAGCATCTTACGATGCCTCGAGATGACTGGTCACTTTCTGTGATAATTTAAATAGCCTTAACCAAAACGACAAATTTTTACAAATTTAATGTAATTGTTATGTATAAGTGACATATGTTTCATATGCTACTGTATTTTTGTATTTCTGCCCTCGGGCGAATAAAGGTTATCATTCATTCATTCTCTCTCTCTTTCTCTTTCTCTTTCTCTCGAGTTATCATAAGCCCATAGCTATTTATTTCACTGGTTCAGTCAATTCCAAAGGTCTCATAAAATCGGATCCATCACGCACTAACTATCCCAAATATATGATTTTCGAGGTGCAATACCACAACAACACTTCACTCTTTGCATTCCGTCACAGACCCCTGATGCTCGTCTACCTAATGGACTCCTTGGAGTTTCGTCCACCCTACTTCCTAAGTATACCAAAGTTGTCATTACGGTTGACCAAAATTGTAACATGGCCATAAACGACTTTAAATCTGAATTAATCCACAAAACGTTACGCGACTACTCACTTCACCTGGTCCCGCCGGACTCCAGCACGTCCTCTCAAACTTGGATCGGTTTATTCATCGCGGGTTCGCTCGATCATGGCATTAACTCTCCTGAGTCAGATTCGCCATTCTCTCTTGGTCATGACAAAATTGACTTTAAATCCCAATCCAAAAAGACTAAGAGTGAGCCAAGAATTATAACAATTAAGGAGCCAGGCAAAATTTGTCCGTCCACATACTGCGTATCGGATCGCCTATGCGGAAGGGGTGAAGTGTGATGGGTGGGTGGATGGGTCATGGTGGGGTCGTGGGTGAGTGGGGGTCAGTGGTTAGGTCGTCGGGTTGGTGGATGGATGGAGTGGAAATCACTAAAGTTCAAGTGATACGTTTCACTGAATTCCAGTGGAAATTTCACTAAAAGTTCAGTGAACATTTCACTGGAAAATCAGTGAAAATTTCACTAAAAATTTCACTAAAAATCAGTGGAAATTTCACTAAAAATTTAGTGAAAGTTTCACAAAAATTACACTAGAATTTCAGTGAAAATTTCACTAAAAATCAGTGAAAATTTCGCTAAAAATTTAGTGAAAATTTCACTAAAAATTCAGTGAAAATTTCACTGAAAAATCAGTGAAATTTCACTAAAAAATCAGTGGAAATTCCACTAAAGATTCGGTGAAAATTTCACTAAGATTTCAGTGGAAATCGCTGGAGTTTCAGTGAAACTTTCATTGAAATTCCAGTGAAAATCGCAAAAGTTTCAGTGAAACTTTCACTGGAATTTCTGTGAACATTCCTAGAGTTTCAGTGAAAGTCACTCAAGTTTTCACTGTCTATTAGATTCTAATGGTTGTCTGTTTGAGTAGAATTACATTTTTCGATATAAATAACCATTTTAAAATTAGTGTATTGATTGATTCAAACGAGATGGGTAATAAAGGTATAGATATTGTTCATTGCTGGAGAGAGAAATATCCTTAGTGATCATTTTTTCATATCTCGATGGAGATGGTACAGTCCGGTCTGGTTTGGTCCAGATTGGCGTTATTGAGTCAAATTCGGTCTAACCTATTCTCATGCGGTCTATTCCTTTCTGATTAGGTTAGGTTGAGTCTAATTCGGTCGACTTCGGTCGAAGTGACTCTAGCTCGGTCAAGCTCGGGCTGGTTCGGGCTAATTAGGTCGCGTTCGGTCTAGTTCTGTTAAAGTAGGTCTAGTTCGAATTAAAGAAGTATATTTGTTCGGTCTTTGCGAGTTAAAGTCAGCTGGTACTGCTGAAATTTTTGGCATCAATCGAGAATGGATTTTTCTCCACTCTCAATCAATTTCAGAAATACCAGCTGACTTTAACTCGCAAAGACCGATCAAATATACTTCCATAATTTGAAATTCCCGCGAGTGATAAATACGATATCCGATCATATCGATCAAGTGTCATAATTAATTATATATATATATATATATATATCTCCGGCGGAAGGCCGAAGACCTGCCAAAAGTAAAAATGGTGAGAAATCAAATAGAAATAGCGGGTTAAAATCACTTTTCTCGCAAACGCTTAACGAAGATGAACTTCCGTATATAAAGACGTTCTAACCATCGAACATTCGGCCACTTGAGCCGCGTGTCAGTGGTAAGCTCTCATTGCTCTTCTACCACTTTGAAAAGCTCGAGCAATGAGAGAAGGTCTAATTCGGTCTATTTCAGTCTAGTATTGTCAAATACGGTGTAGTTCAGTCCAATTCGGTCTACTTTTATCTAGGTCGGTCTAATTTGGTCCTTTTCGATCTAGCTCGGTGTAGTTGGGTCAAGATCGGGCCAATTCGATCTACATCGGTTCAGTTCGGTCTAATTAAGTCTAGCTCGGTCTAGTTTGGGGGGATTAGGTCTCGTTCGGCCTACTTCGGTCTAATTCGGTCTAGTTCAGTCTAGTATGGTCTAATACGATCTAGTTCGGTCCAATTAGGTCTAGTACAATCTAGGTCGGTCTAATTCGGTTTGGTTTGGTCCAATCAGGTCTCTAGTTCGGTCTAGTTTGGCCTTATTTGGTCTAGTTTGTAGTTGCTCTTATATGCACCAAGTCCGGAGATCAACGGTCAACTTATGCACACTGCACAATGAATTGAATTGACATCGCTTTGATTAACCCTTTACATTCACGCCATGTAACGGAAGTTTTTCAGCCTAATCGATTCATCAAAGATATACCAGCTCAGCTAATTGAAAAGAAACTATGCAATTCCGCAATATTCATTGTTGCTCACTTGAAGTTATATCTCCACCATTAGCCAGTATAATTTGATATAATACCAATTTTGCGAACTATTTTAAAACTTTTTTCAGACACCTTGAATTGATCAGCAATCGTTATTTTACAACTATTCTTATTGAACTATAGAAGCATTTCTGGTGCCTATGACTTATCAAGAACATTTACTAGCCGAACGAGCGGTAGCGAGTAAGGCAAAAACGCTAGTCGGAATTAGGAGGGGATTCAGAAATTGTAGTTTGGAACGTTGTTCCAATGACTTATCACTCAAGCATGCTACTTTCTCCTTACAAGCTGGACTTGTTGACAAGATAGCCATATCCAATCAGTCGATTGCTTCTGCCCTCGACCAATCCTGAGACTATTTCTCCAGATGGAATTTGAAAGCAGCACCTCGAGCAAAACCCTGTGGCTTCAGCAAACTTGGATGGAGGGTATCTGGAATTTGTTCTGGATTCTTATCTGATACAACAAAAGCAGAACATAACAAAAATCGCTAGGACCCAGTGCCTGCAGAGAAGTAGGAATAAGTATGATGTTCTAGAGCATGATCAGGTCTGCGAGAGGAGATGGTTCTATGGAATCAGTGTAGCGTATCATAAGGGTGGACATGGATACAGGTATTGAACAAGTAGAACAATAACTCATTGGTAATGTCGCTTCCCTTGGATCATGTTTTTGGGCGTGACTGGATTTGCTTAGGAATGGATCCATGGAATCAATACTGTTTCCTCGTAAGTGAACATGGATGGAGATTTCTAGTCATCGTGATGTCTAAAAACTGGATCTTCTTGAAAGTGTAGACCTATTCATGTTTTTGGACATGATATTCCAGCTCAACTTGTGATGAATCACTGTAGATTTGCGATTCTTATGTGAAAGAACATGAATGCAGATTTTCGGTCGTTTTGACGTCTGAAAAGATGAATTGTTTTAAAAAATCTGTGGGACAATTCATGTTTTCAGACATGAATTTCAGCTCATCTTGTGGTGAATAACTATATGGATGTGCGATTCTTATTGGAGAATGCAATTGAGATACTCTGCTCTTCTCCAATAGTTCAAGGAATTATACTCGCTTGCGGGCGAGTCGAGACGAAAGCCTCCTGTAGCCATCATCTCTAAGCGACAGATCGACTTCTGAGTCTCATTTCACGTGCCCTACATACGCTGTCAGTGTTTCCAACTCACATTCTGATTCTTGGTAGTGCCGCCTACCAGTGAAATGACCCGAGGTCGGTGATCCGACGCGTACCCTACCTTGCTGACCACGACGACAGCCACATCCCTTTGATACAATATATTTTGGGGATGAGAAGAAAAATATTGGTCTTTTGGGTTCCACGCTATCTGTGAGTGGAGAGGGGAACTCGGCAAATCTGAGTAAAAATTTTGTAGTCGCTCGCTATTCTGCGCGTCAATGGGCACACATCGAAAATATGACGGTCTACGTTTAGATGAATTTATCTGCATAGTTGAGAACTATTCTCGAGGTGGAGTCTACCGGGGATGAGGCTGGAGGTAGCCGCGGGTCGGGGGAAATGCCACCCATCCTAGGTTGTATCCATTGTGAACTATTCCTGAGGATTTTTGTTGTTGGCCTATCGCTCCAAGAAATGCGCTGAAGGGCAGGTAACAGGAAATTTGACGAGTCGTAAGATCTACTCATATGAGTGCTCGCTGGCCCTCATTAGCCTTACGGTCATCTTTACCGTGAGCTGACACACACGGAAGCGCTAGTTCACGCTCAGTTGCAGCAAACTCCCCCAGCAAGCTAGAATCTTGCAGTCAGATAGGGAATGCAGTTTGATATCAACCAACAGGCATATGGATTGGATGGTGAAAAACATGAAAATCAAGAACGACGGAGGAATGAGTGGACTCTGTAAACCAACATTTCATCGAATCCTCTCTAGTGCACATGGTGGGTCGGAGAGCCGGAAGAGTACGTAAACATGGGATTTTCTTGTTGGATATGTTTTGGGTTGTTTCCGTGGTCATTTTCGAATACGAATCGGGAAATTTTGTAGAGGGATTCCGGAGAAAAATCGAGTTTCGCGGATTTTGTCTCTTTTCATGGTGGAATTCTCAATTCCCCTCCCTTTCTATCTGTTTCTCATACTCCAATCAACACCAAAAAGTTGTTGCGGTATTTCCGATCGATGGAGTATGGTATCATGATTTGGACTTGATGGAATTGTATGGATCAACTTCCATTTTGAAGCAGACGGAGGTTCTCTCTACTCAAAAATTCATTTGAATATCGCAAAAAATTCTCGATTCAAGTCAGAACGGCACATCCCATGTGTGAATACATCTTTAGCTATCCCCAAGAGTAGATTTTTATCAAGAATGCAGACGGAGAGCTCTTGTGCGACTGACAGAGTAACGGATTAACATTGGTATCAATTGCTAATCTTGAGAAATCTCACAGTGCCTGTGTCCCTCCTGTTCCGAATAATGTGGAAGTTCTATCAACTTCCACTTTCGTATGAAAAATCAATCCGACACGGATCTTGGAGCTCAATATGTAAGCCACATGAGAGATTTGCAAAACAGCTCCTTGAGATCGGGAATTTCTGTTATCCCTACAGGATAACAAAAATTCCCAATTGTGAGGCTGGATGGAGCTTGATAACCCCTCCATGAACCATTTATGGAACTAACATCGTAATGCTTGACATCGAGATGATCGGACACGAGTTCTGGAGATACAGAGAACAAGCATATGAGCCAGTGCATCACAGCTCCGATGGATCTTGGCAGGAACACAAACACCGAGTGATTCTCGCTATGTATTCAGATTCAGAACTATTTCGTTCTGTATGCGAATCCAACGGGTTACATGTTTCATGCATGTTTGATGATCCAGCCAGAATGAGCAAGGCAATCGATTGGGAATGAAGATCTACAGGATTCGTGATACATACAAGTTCGTTCCTGTTCCTCCAGAAATGAATCTGATCCACCCAATTCCACTGAGTTCCAATCCCGGCATCATATGTATCCTGTGGGCTAAAGACTCCCTGCGTCAATTGAGTATACTCCATATATATACCAAAAAGTTCTTGGGGACAGAAGAAGCCTGAGGAACAGATATTGAACGGTGATAGGACTCAATTTTGATGGGAAACCCGAAATGAGTAGGAAAATCGACATCTTCCGAAATCCCTCTACAGATTTTTTTGATTCGCGTTGGAGATTGACCACGAGGATTACCAGGAATATATTCAACAACAAAACTGCTACCAGCTACCGAGTCCAACGCCTTGCACACAATCTCCCTTCCCCATCTCCTCTCCCGTACCATAGCCTCGAGCGGCTTAAAAGCCCGAAGATTATGTCGCGCCACCGCAAGGTCGCGTCCATCCTTGCCCGCTATCAAAACAGGGTGACGTGTTTTCAAAAACGGTGCGCAAATGAACTTTGACGACGACTCCTCCGGCTGGACTTCTACAGCACTGACGTGCTCGGGAGGCCACCAGACGGATACCTAGGTCCACTTCCACAGCGCTCACGCGCTCGAGGGTGCTCCGACCTAGCGATAGTCCAGATCCGTCCCTCGGGCCGATGTTTGCAGCTCCTTTGACGCTGACATGCCCGGGAGCTCTTACACTCTAAATCTCTTGAAGGGAAAAAAGCCTCTAACTACAGGTTATTTTTCCTTCAAGCTTACAGGGATTTTGGAATGCCTCTAACTAAAGGCAAATTTGCCTTCAATTGAAGGAAAAATGTGAAACACCTCCAAGCAGAAGGAGAATTTACCTTCAACTGAAGGGAAAGTTGAATTAACCTCTAATGTCGAGGAATATTTACCTTTAAGCTGCCTTGGGGAAGTCTCTCTCGGAATTCGACACCATGTACATAACCTCAAATATTTTTACATCCCGATGGATTCCCGAATTTAAGGAATATTACTCATAGAAACACTTTCTTATACGAGGAAGTCGAAGGAGCTTGCCATCATCAAATCATCATTCAGAAATGATGATATCGTAAGCAGAATTTACAGCGCAAACGTGTGCAGTTATTGCGCCAGTGATCAAAACTTTCTCCTTTTCTAACGATTTTTCTTTTTATTCCGGTGGGAAAAATTATACACTATACCATCATCATGTCGAAAACCTAGACTTCCCCGAGGAGCCGATAAACATGTTCAACTTTGGAACAAATACGTAACATACGGTTAGTGGTCTAGTGTAAAAGCGTAAGACTTGAAACATAGTAGACCTGGGTTCGTATCCCATTCCTGTCAAATTTTTTTAGTCTGCTAAATTTTCTCCAACATAAAAAATTTTTTTTTTTACTTTTTGATCGCATTTTTCCAAAGATTTAAAACGCATGGCCGCATCCAATAATCAATTGGCTATAATTGACAAAAAATGCTCCACGATTTTGATAGCACTGTCGGAAGCATGAAAAATCGAGTAATCGAATGAGTTTATTATACTCTTAAATTATCTGAGTATATTGTGAATTACAGTGTTCTTGACACTAGTTGGATAATTTTAATGATCATGGCAACGATGAGACTTGCTTCTGCATTCAAATGGAAAGTCTAACTCAACGATTTGGGGTGTTATTGAGCAACTTGAAAGATTTGCTGAGGAAAATTTTACTTAATATACATGCAGAATGAAAACGATAGAACTTTATGTGGAAAATATAATTTATATATCCATCAAAGTACTTCTGAGATCATCCATCTAATAGAATTCTGGCATACACATATACAATCATAATCTAATTTGCAATTAGATAAAAATTTGGACAGCTACATGGCATTTTCATATCTATCACTTTCTGGATTAACCTGAATAATCATTTTACAATTCGACATTAGTCAAGCTGATATTCAAGATTACATTTGTAGGGTTTGCTTTTGTCAAATTCATAAAATAGCTTGTCAAGAAATTATAAAAATTTTGGAGTTCTCGACAAAACTGAATATCAAATACATAATGAGTCTGAAGTAACAACTCGATAGCTCCTTTGGTACTTTTTCCAACCAATATCGCGTCTCCATCCACCACTATCCTATAATTACATCCTATTCCATCATTCAGATTGCATAAAATGTAAGGTTGATAATTTTTGGTTCGGGTGGTATTCTGTCCTCCACCGTTGATAATCAAATTGGGGTCAGATTTCTGAAAAATTACCAGAGCAAATATTTGACATTTAAATCACTTGCACGCTATGAGATGTACAAGGGCATTTCAAGTGTAATATCAGAATCAGAATATCAAATTAAGGTGAAATAAAGAACTGTCAAGTTGAAGAAAGAGTAATAAATATATAAAACCTGCGATTCCTTGCCGAACCAAATAACGTAGAGATGATGTCATAGAATAATTGCACGCAAATATATTCTCATAAAGATACTCGGATTCTACTTTATCCTCATCCATAAAACAGCAGAAGAGGTGTTGGAATGACACACAATGATCAATTTGCAATACTCACATGATCGATCCGAATTAAGTTAGGATTGGGAATAATCCTTGGAACGCAGGCATCTTTTTTACGTTTTTTTCTGTGGAGAAATACGGGAACGAGATTAAGAGAGAAGTAAGACCTTTTCACAGAAAATTCACTTTGCTTGAAATACATGATGACTCACGTTACTATTTTTGCATCCGTATAGAGGAATGATTTCTGACAGTAATATCATTGCCTTCAAGGCATCTATGCAAAAATGGAGAGTTAATTGCTATATATTCGCTATTCGGTAGAATGATGAAAGATTACCTTCTTTGACAATATCTGAAACTTTTTTGAGTTCTTCAGCGTGAAGATCTTTGCAATATTTTAGAATTCTGACTACGTATGCCTCAAATGCTTATTCAAACTTTGCACAATCAGGAAGACACGCCCCAAATTCACGAAAGATCTAAAATAAAATTGCTATCAAAGTAATTATCGAGATGTTACTTTCTGGCGTTTCGTTGAATGGAATTGTTAGTAGCACGCCGTTGTTTGCTGATGGTACATGTATAGTCACAATGGAAGATTCGAGATTGATAATATTTTCTCTTACCAATCCTCCATCGTAATCCATGAATCTTGGATATTTTAGGAGAATCTTCAATTGTGATTGGTTTGAATTCAGTTCGGCATGTAATGTTACTTTTTTTATCTCTTTCTGACGACGTTCTCTGGTTTCATCCATCAATTCAATAATTTTGGGTTCGTCTTTTTCAGGATCAAGCATTTGCAATTCTTCCACCTGGCATACAATTACATTTGCACTCAACGTTATAGAAATGCAGTTATTCAGAGAATTGGTAGATTCTACTACTCTGTGTAACTTCATCGTTGAAATACACGCGAAATTCAAGTAAATCAAAATTCGTCGTCATTGAGTCGTTTTGTGGAATGATTATACCAACTCGTATTTGGAAAACAGATCTGAAGTTTGAAAAGAATATGACTTGTGATCTCACTTTTGCAATGAACGTTTCTTCATCCAACGATGGATCATCTATGTCTACTTCCATCTCGGAAGCATCTGGAGTAGACTGACAAAGTTGCGCAGTCGAAGATCTTGGTGTAGAGGCCCTTTTTTTCTCGTCGTCTGTCAAAGATTTTCTCAGAGTCTTCAACCTCTCTTGAATGAGTCCGGTTGCTGTTTTGGGGTCGTACAGGTACTCCTGGTAAATCAATGTAATCGTTACAAGTGAATAGATGAAGGTATTTGCAAGAACTGTAGCAATGCTCACATGTCCCAGCTCACTCCGATCTCGCAACTTTGGAAACGCTTCGATGATGTCCCTTGCAAGTTGTATCTTCAGAGCAGCATCTGGATAACTGAAGACGAGAATATATCAATCAATATTAAATCCATTTCCAATGGAATCGATTTCGCGCTCAATGCCGGAAAGTCATAGAGACAGGAAAAAATTAATTCAATCTCTAAATAAATTTACTGGTTGTCATTATTAGCGATGATGAAGCTCTTGACTACTTCACGGATAACATTACTGCGGTCCTCCCTCAGTAATACCCCCTTATCCAAACTATTGACATAGTTTTTTCTGGGTTTCTCTTTTGTTTTGATGTTAGATACCCACTCTCTTATGGGATATACAGGCGAATATTCTGTCGTCTGAAATTGAATATTTTCATTACGCGACTTACAGCACGTGAGTTATCTAGACTCTTTCAGAAGGCAAATGACTTGCCTCTTCAGTTGTCGATGGCGCATTGGAATTTTCAGCAGGAGAATCACGCGCGTCATTTGAGTCAGCGCTTGAGGATGGCTGCGGAATAGTATCTTCAGATGAATTTGAGGCATCCTGTATGATTATCTGGGCTCCATTTTCGCCTAACGAATGAGTCGATTTCTCGCGTTGTTTGACTGGACAGTGATCTACGGCCGGAGTTGCAGATTTATTGAGTTGACTAATGATATCTAGAGGTTTGATTATGGGTCCTGCTTTGAGGCCAATATTTCTAAAACTGTCCCATGTCATCCTCAGGAATGCATACCCATCGATTTCTTGATCTGTTAAGAAAGACAATAGAGGGATTAGACTGGTAGGTTACACAATTTCATACGTAGAAACCGATAAATGGAACTCGATTCATCCACGATCATTCTTCGCTGCAAAAATTTCCTCCAAACTGAGATGTGAATCCGAAAAAAGCATTTATTGAGCGCGAGCGATATAACTAGTGAGTTTTCAACAAATTTTTGTCGAGATAAAAAATAAAGTCGGTACATGAAAACTCAATTTCTTCAAAAAAATTCCATTTTATCATACATTTATACAAAATTGCCGCTTCCATTGAATCACTCAAAATTTTATCGTTCAAGTCCTACTGGTTGCCGACTGAGCAGAAAGGAAATCTGCAGCAATATACTTAAACCTCGCTTTTCCTCTTCCCTCCTTTTCTCCCTACCTCTCGATTTTTCACACTCATGACCGGTAGAAGCATGTGACGACCGTGAATCACTTGATTGTGTTAAGCGTTGAAAGAGATTCAACAAAACTCATCGAAGAATCGACGATCATCACGAGTGCAAAGTATCGAATTTTTGATTGATATTCTCAATCGATAACTATTTTCTCATGACAATCATCCATCCCTTTAGCTCATGAACTGTTGACAACAACATTAATTCTTACTCACCTCAATCTGATTAATTGGTGGAATCAAGAGCTTCCAAATTGTGCAATTCGAGTGACTGAATAATTTTGTAACGAAAATAGATGATCTCATTTTGACTTTGAGGGAAAAAATGACTCGAACGTTCACATTTAAAAAAAAGCAAGCAAGGTGGAAAATATAAAATTGGGATAACATTGAAATATTTTTGATTGATATTAATGTAAACAATTCCTTACGTATGCAACAGTTCTATTAAGTTAGAGTTTCTTCCAAATCAGAATTACAATACCAGATGTCTCATGCTGATGTATCTATTATTAGTTACATAATCTCTCCACAATGAGAAAGGTTTGTGGTCGTAGAGCATAGCCGGTGTAATCAGCCTCGTTTTACTGCCTTTTGTGACGACGTATGCATTCAGTGACTCTTCTAAGTGCGAGGCTGGCCATTCCTCACATAAAATGTAAATATTATCTTTCTCGTGGATAATTAACTCCAAAATACGACCAAAAATCATTGTTTTTTTCTTTTCTTCTGCCTTGATGCAATTATCAAGTACGATAAAAGACTTTTTCAAATATTCAGAACCAAAGAGCTCGATTCTTGAGACAGTTTCAACAGAATCCTTCGGTAGCAAGCCAACTTGATTGATGAGCTTCTCATTGCTCAAAGTTTTCAGAACAGTCGTTCTTTTGGCCCCTGAATAATCGATGGCTTTAAGTGCGAGATCCTGTCCCCCCAAATGGCTGCCTGTTTCGTCTGAGCACGATTGATCATCGATAACGGTAGATTCTTATAATTCTGACAAATACTACCATACTTCGTAAACTCTCGATGCTTTGCCTCGATTCTAAAACAACACATTGGTTCCATAGGGCCAGAAAATAGAATGCAAGCACAATAATGTAGCCAGTGGTGGAGCTTGTTGATCGGATCTACGCCAGGAAAGAGTTTGACAAAAAAAGCATTGAAATCATAAATTAGCATTTCAAGATACGGCAAAATCGAGGTGGAAGTTTTAGGAGAGAGAACAATTTCCGTGATTTTGTTCAAGAGAATGACTAGTTGCAAATGTTCATTATGTTCATCAACAATATCAGACAATGAAAACGGAAAAATTCGCATCAAACACCAAGTTTGTGCGGCAGTTTGTCGGATTTTATGATCTTCCAAGTTGTTCAGTTGAGGAGTAGTAAAACAGCCCGAAGGCTTGTCTTTGACATCAGTAGAACCATAATCAAAATGATCGATTCTATCGTTGAGTTTTTGTACAGTCAAATTATATTTCTCATTATTGATGAAATGATGAATCACTAATTTGAGCGTCAATTCGCCATTTCCCTCGAATATATCATGCATAGGATCAAATGACCAGTCTCGAGTGAAATGCCAATATTTACTCTTGTGCAATGCACTATCTTGTTCAAGCCCAAATTCTTTCCGTTTTTCCACAAAGTCTTTATTGGTTTTTTGCTCATTGAGAATTCTCAGCTGCTCTCGAACTTGCTATTCTGTTCTCAAAATTGCTGTACAATTTATGTCTCGGTAAAATTCATTTCTATCTATCATGCAGCATCTACAAAAATGGAGAGCTCTGCCGGGGCTCAGAAGTCCAAAAAGTTGATGAGCTGCTAAAGTATCTGCGCTAACCGATGCAATAGTAGCTCTAAGAACATAGTCTTCTCCCGACTTTAGTTTGACTAGAATTCCTTCATCACTTTCAAGCTGTCTCAGATCACTCATGAAAGGTTGTAATACTTTTTCGAATCCATATTTGTTGATGTCTGATGTGTAACCGATACCGAACTCATGAATTCCTCCTAATAAGGAGTTTAGATATTTTGGCAAATTTTGTATGACAAAATAGAACATGCACAGTTTATGCTGCGGAACTTTAGTTCCTAGCTTGTTATTTACGACGACATCGTCAAAATAAATTTGAAGTCTAAGGGCATTTGGAAATTTTTTGAAAAACTCATTCAATGCGAAACTTAAAGCATCTCTAAAGTTGTGCATATACCCATCAGATGATTTTGCTTCTGAGTCTATATGCTCTCTTATGATGTCGTGAGATATGATCAGTTTAAGAATTTCGATAATAGAAACATGCTGGAACTTTTCGTAAATTTTAACGTACACGGGTCGTTGTAACTTTTTATCGAAACGTCTCTCTAACCGATACCCCAAAGGGATCCCCTTTGGCGGAATGTACTTGTGAGATTCTTGTACAGCTTGATCTTGACGTTTCTGGCTCTTCAATCGCCCGACGGACCCATCAAATCTGAAGTTATCAACAAAATTTATTACGTCAGGGGTAAAGTCAACATTTATGGATTTTAAAAAGTTCGTAAGTGTGACTTTGGAAGCATCTGATATTTTAGAGAGAAAATCCTTAGTGCTTTCAGCTACTTTTGTCAGGTTAGCAGATGTTAACATTGATAATTTCAAAGAAGTTATCCACTTATTTGCGCCATCTTCTACAGATTTTCGCAAACTGTCGATTTCATCATCTACGCGAATTGTATCTGAATCATCTTTGTTCACGGAATCGCATGATTTTTGTCTGAATTCATCGTTTGTTCGATCCAGAGGCGATGTTTTGATAGTCGATGTATTGTCAACCGCATTGGCGTGGTCCAAGCGCACTGATTTTCGTTTTTCGACATGATTTGGTAAACTAGTTGATGTTCGCTTTTGTGGCAATATAACGTGGCTAATTGTTATATGGTGAATCAAACTACTTGAACTGTTGCGTGAAACACGGCAATTTCCTTGCTTGCGAGGGAAATTTGTAGAATTTTTTAAATCGTTGGTATGAATTCTTTGAAAATGAGATTTGAAATTCTGTGAGCCATCAAATTTTCCCAAGCATTTGAAACAAATGATGGGACCCATTGAACTCAGAAGAAAGACAGTCACAAGAAGCAACCGGATCAACATATTTTTCTACTGTAGAGACCCTGAAAACGATATAGAATATTAATTTTTCATCATACGATATTCAGGGCGTGTACCGGTCTTTAAATTAATTTTCAATGACCAAATTCAGGAAATACACATGATTCGTTCAACACATTCTGACTACAATTTTGCTCAAATTGAAATACAACTTCAATTTTCAACCATTGTATCGCTCATAACAATTTTTTTAAGAACCTGAATCATTGAATGATTATCACCAAAAATCTCTCCACAAGATCGAATTCATCTCCCAATTTTGTTGGCTAGGAGATTCTTCAACAAAAAGTTTATAGTCAGAAATCTCACCCTGGATCCTTCTTACTCGACAATAATAATGAAGATTTGCGGTTTATTATATCATTGAATGATGATATTATTATTGAATTGATATTTGCAATGAAAATGTTGTGGTAGACATTCCATTTGACCGTTGGAAGAAATTGTTTACTTAAAACCCACTCCTTAGAACGACTCATCTTAGTCCTTGCGAGGTCCTTGGAAGGTCCTTACAAAGGCCTTGATTGCCTTGCAAAGAGTCCGGTAGACACCCTGGTATTTCGAATAGTTCAAAGTTCCATATGAGAGATATTACTTTTCTCTAATCCTCAAACACAGTGAAAGTATTTGAAAAGATAGATTGAGTTTATTCAAACTCATTGGACCGACCCTAGATTTGAT
Source organism: Eretmocerus hayati (assembly GCA_029851415.1). Classification (NCBI taxonomy): domain Eukaryota; kingdom Metazoa; phylum Arthropoda; class Insecta; order Hymenoptera; family Aphelinidae; genus Eretmocerus; species Eretmocerus hayati. The sequence continues at coordinate 52,207,220 of CM056744.1, forward strand.
TTGATGTTGACTAATCAATGGCTCTGTAAACAATTACAAAATTGTGAATTTTTCCAACTTTTTAACACAATCAAGGCTATTTCAAGTATATAATATTCATACAACACAATTTTTACTCAAATTTGGTTCTAAGATCATGTTCTGGACTCTCTGAAAAATCTGGTATTGCAAATGATCTGTTAAAACTGCTGAAGTGAGTTGAATCAGCATTGGTCCATTCACCAAGCCTTCCAGCGAAAGTCAACATTCTTCAGATACCCTTAGCGCTGTTAGCAAACACCAATGCCAAATCCAGTACAGTCCAATGGGTCTCAATGAGTCACATTCAATGATCTGAAACTTTCAAAGTGATATTCAGCCAAATACTTATTTCACTAATGAAATTATTCTGATAAAGTTTCAATATTCCATTGTCGATGTTAAAAATTGGTGCAGTCAGTGATTCCATTGGACTTGATACCAATGTTCATCTATAGTGCCTCAGTTCTAGAGTTAATAGTGCAGTCCAACAACTTTCGTAATCACAGTAAATACTTTATGGTGCTATGGACAGGGAGGGTAACTTTACATACAATCATAAGAACAAAATATTTGGGAGAAGGTTCTCAACGTCATTATGTAATAAAACCATCACTGAGAGTCAAGGCGAATCATTCTTAAGTTTGCGTAGGATAGGCCAAACTTGTGAAAATTGGAGCGCACATAACATTTCAATGTTATCTAAGGATGAAGTGTATTATCAAGTCAGTTATTATGAAAACACCTGTATATATCAACTCATCTAGATAATTCACTCAATAATTGGATTTGATTCAAAGCAGGTCACACTTTACAGTAAAGTCTACTGGGCTGGTTGTATAACTTGACCATTCTCTCAAATCCTTCCTTAGAATGAGTAGCCACAGCTCAAAAATATTGATATAGAACAAGAGTGGTTGTTTGTAGTCAATAGTAGATTTAGGGCACAACAAACAAAACAGAAGATAGAAATGAATGAATGTAGTTCTGTGGTTCTATCTCTGCTTATTTTCATGACAACAGGGCTATGCCTTCAATTGAAGTGAAACTTCATTTTTCAAAAGCTTGTTGTGTTGACACGCAATGATTTAAAATTGAAAAACTTTGATTGGTTCAAATGTTGACATTGAAAACTAGGGTTTTATATATTCAGAGGCTCACAAGGACTGAAAGAATTAGTATTCTCAAGTCTCATTCGATAATGAATTCTAAGATACAAGAGCTATCTAATTTTGAGACCGTTCCTAGTCTTGAGCAAGTTCTGCGTAACTTGTTATCGAGCATGTGCTCCACGAGTAAGGTATGGTGGCTTGGAATCTTAGTATAATTCAGTCATGTCAGGTGTCTACGCTGGTCCAGATCAGTCATCAGTCATGCAAGAAAATACACTGATCCCCAGAGCGTTCTCACTGAGATTCCTTGAGCTGTAACCATCTACCATTAAACAAATTCAAAGATATGTGACCATCTAATTTAGGTTCATTCTTCATTGGTTTCAGCTACCCTGATATGAAGTTGAAATTTAAATGACAAGAGAATTCTTGAATATTGAGAAGTAAACAATAGATATGTGTTGGAGAAAAAAGGTGACTCAACTGACTACAGAGAATTGAGTTCTTGAATGAATTTAGCACTAATATACTTTAGTAATGAAGCTACATTTGTACAATTCCTTATCGTAAGACAATACATGGACTACGCTTTCTCACTAATGTTTGTGGAGACCATTTGAGACTGCCTGCGTACAGACTGCGATTGAGAGGAAAGTTGAGTTCTTACCTATCAAAACTTGAATGATATCCTTGCTTATCCTATTTTCAGCTAAGAACTCCCCAAGAGCTTTCTCAGAAGTGTGAGCTTCCTGAATTGAGAGTAATAGACATTTGAAGAGGTTAGTAGGTTAGGTAACCATCGGCTTCTATACTGTTACGTCGCTCGAGCGGAGTTCTTCGCGACGGAAACCACCTTTGACCCAGGATCACCCGGAAACCGGAAGATCAAGGTGAGTTCTACGGACCCAGCACAACCGTGGACAACGCCACCATATCAGCCGGCCCAGCAGGGATCGGAGTGTCAACTCAAGGAGATGGGATCCGTCAGCCACACACTCCCCAGACAGCACTGAAAGGTTTCACCGAAACTTTCACGGAAAGTTTTCACCGAAAGCTCTCTAACGGGTTTCTGAAAGCTTTCATAAGGCTTTCTCCTGTCCTTTCATGGAAAGGATACTATGAAACCTTTCTGAAACCATTCAGAAGCCTCTCAGCGAAAGGACCATCAGAATTTCCACATCTTTGCAGTAAAACTTTCAATGAAAGCTTTCAGAAAGGTTTCCTGAAACCTTCCACGAAACTTTGCCTTGCCAAGTGTCGGAAAACTTTTCGAAAAGCTTTCTGAAACCTTTCAGAAGCCTTTCGGTGGAAGGTCCGATGAGACTTTCAGATCTTTTCAGGGGAAATTTTGATGAAAGCTTTCCGAAACCTTCCAGGGGCCTCTCAGCGCAAGTACCATCAGAATTTCCACATCTTTGCAGTGAAACTTTCAATGAAAGCTTTCAGAAAGGTTTCCTGAAACCTTTCACGAAACTTTGCCTTGCTAAGTGTCCGAAAACTTTCTGAAACCTTTCAGAAGCCTTTCGGCGGAAGGTCCGATGAGACTTTCAGATCTTTTCAGGGAAAAGGACCCCGCTCCGAGAGATAGGATTTTGGCTTTCGGTTAATTTTGCCGAGGAAGAAATATGTTGCCAAGCACAAAATTCTGAACAAAAAGTTCAATGGGCTCGAAGACGGAAAATGGCTAGTTTTTTCGGTATAAATCAAATAAATACCAATAAATGGGAGGTTATGAGGTTATCTAGCACAACAACAAGGCTTGTCTGCAGCGTTCGAATTTGAATTGAAAATGTACAATTTGAGTGTGATGTAGTTAAAAGGTCATCACTTTGGTAATTGAAACATTTTATCTGAAAACTTCGATGCAAAAAGCAAATAAATGCATGCAAAAAAAGTGATAATGCGCGATTGACAAAGAAATCATAACGGCTTGTATTCTCAATAATTACATTTCATTTCAATCAATGTAGCAGCTAACGCTGCAGAGCTGGATCATAAGGCTGTGCTGACTCGATGCAACGAGTACATGATCTTGAGAGCCCAGATATGGGGCGGGAGCGGCTTTTTGACATCAACATCATCGCATAGCATGAGGCTCGCGCTTTGAATAGTTGATAAAAGGTGTCCGATAGTGCCTGGCTGCAATCAAATTATATGGAATGAATCAAAATTATTCTTGGATCGCGTGAGACTAGTGTCTGCCGAATATTTCGAGGATATGGAGATCGAATCTCATATTGCCGTATCTCGAGATCATATCGCGTAAGAGGCTGCGGGGTCGAGAGCAAGCCACTATCAAAATCGAGCTCGAAAAGTCGAGTGGAGGGTGTTTTTGAGGTATTTCAACGTCACTGAACACGAATATGACATTGCCTTGCCCCCTAATCGTGTTGCGTGGGCGGCTGCGGGGGCGGAGGCGCGAATTGACCGAGATCGAAGCTCGAGACTTGAGTAAGGGTGTTTTTGGGGTATTTTGGGGTCGCTAAGCGCGAATTTGCGATCGTCCAGCCCCCAAGTCATGTTGCGTGGGCGGTTGGGGGGGGGGGGGGGTCGAGTAGAGGCACGAATTGACCAAGATTGGAGTTTGAGAGTTGAGTAGGGGTTGTTTTTGGAGTATTTTGGCATCGCTAAGCACGTATTTGAGATTACACAGCTCCCGAATCGTGTTGAATGGGTGGCTGCAAGAGCAAGGACGCGTGTTGAACTATATGAAACTGGAAGAGCCGGCGGGGAGGGGGGGGATCCTTGATATCTCGAGATCACTGGACACAAATCTCAGATCACCCAGCCTCAGAACCGTATTGGGTGGGCGGCTGTGATGGTGAATTCGATGTAGTTTCCTGACAATGATCATTTCCTTAGATAGAATCTGACCAGGATTGTAAGCCGAATTAAGGCATCGGGACCACACCACGGGCATACGCCAAGTATCTCCTTTAGCCGAGGGATCGAGCGATATCCTGTTTATCGAAATTCCGAATCGCTAGGTTTGTAATCATAATTCTCGATCACGGAATAGGCCACAAATAGTTTCAGGCGTGAATCTGCGAGAGAGTGGTGACTGCCAGGAGATTTGACCGTTAAATCTCTATTCTGGCCATCTTCACAAGCAGGATCTGATTGGATGTACCGAGAGGCACGATGACTAAACAACGCCCAGAATCACCACGTGATCCAATAGCCTAAGGATCGGAAGATATCCCAGGACGTGCGATTCTGAAATTTTAGCTCTGTGGCAAAAAACTCAAGAATCTACCCGACTCTTTCTCAAGATTTTTGATGCTAAGATTCCAGGATCACACTCCCTAAAACACCACTCGATCGAGCTGCTTTGAAATCGTGCTCTGGCCACGGTCGTTGTATTGTAGTCATGCTCCTCGCAGGATCAGATGATACTCCCTGTGAAATCGGCCAGAATAGTGAATCAGCTCTCAAATCTCCTTGCAGTCACCGCCCTCCCATAGATTCACGCCCGAAAAGATTCGTAGTCCATTCCAATATCAAGAATTGTGATCGCATAGCTAGAGGATCGTAGTTTCAATCCCTAGAAAATTGCTCGATCTTTGGACCACCAAACACACTCGGCTTAGTCTCGAGGTATGGTGACAGATAACAGGTTTATTCGAATATGCTGGTCGGAGCGCTCCGAACTCTGGGATCTCTCTCTCTCTTACTCATTGCGTTCGAAAAGAGAGGTTCGGGGGTAGGAGCGCTCCGAGCGCTCCAAACTAGCATAATCAGATGAATTTAATGTGAGATTTCCCACGACTTGGGATCAGATTTCATCCGTGGGGATGTCCAGATTCAGCAAAGGAACACTCGAATCTCCTACCCGTCAGTATCGAGTAGTAGATTCACGTCCGCCAATGTATTCGAATCGAATCCTTCTCGAGATTTTCGACCACATAGCTAGGATTCCAGAATCGGACGTCCGAGGTTATCTCCCGATCCCTAGGCTATTGGATCACGTGTTGGTTCTGGGCCGTTGTATGGTCACCATGCTTCTCGATACATGAGATCAGATTCTGCTTGTAAAGATGGCCAGGATAGAGATTTAATGTTGGAATCTCCTTCCAGTCAACATCTTTTCCTAGATTCACGCCCGAAAAGATTTGTAGTCTATTCCGTTATCAATAATTGTGATCACATAGCTAGAGGATCGTCGTTCCCGTGCCCAGAATATTGCTCGAATTTTCGGCCACTGAACACACTATGCTTAGGTTCGTGGTAAGATGACCGAATAACGTAAGTCACCCCAATACTTGGGATCAGATTTAACCCATAGGGATGTCCAGATTCAGCAAGGAAAAACTCAAATCTCCTAACCGTTACCATCGAAAAGTAGATTCACGCCCATAAATCTATGAGAATAGGCTCCTCCTCGAGATTTATGATCACAGAGTTAAGATTTCATAATCGCACGTCCTGGGATATCTCCTGATCCCTAGGCCATTGGATCATGTAATAGTTCTGGGTGGTTGTATGGTCACCACGCTTCTCGGTACATGAGATCAGATTTCGCTTGTGAAAACAGTCAAAATAGAGATCTAACGCTTGAATCTTCTTGCAGTCATCACCCTCTCGTAGATTCTCGCCCGCAACAATTTGTAGTCCATTCCGTCATTGAGGATTATGATCACATAGCTAGAAGATCAGGGTTCGAATCCCTAGGATATTGCACGGTGCTCCATCCCACAAACACAGTTGGCTTAGGCTCGTGGTATGCGTGATTTACGCCCGTCAATATATGTGAATCGACTGCTTTTTAAGATTTCCAGTTACAGAGCTGAGATTTCAGTATCACACTCCCTAAGTCATTACCCAATCCCGCTGCTATCACATCGCGCTCTGGTCATGGTCGTTGTTTAGTCATCGTGCCTCTCGGTACATCCAATCAAATCCTGCTTGTGAAGATGGCCAGAATAGAGATTTAAGGCGATGCGGTCACCGTGCACCGTGCACGCTGAAAGTTATTCCCACATTTCTCCGAGATTACTGCGATTTGGACTAGACGATGAGAAGGCGAATACTTATCATCATCTAACTTGAGTTCGTCTTCTCGTCGTTTAGCTCAAATCGCAAAAGAATTCGAGAAAAGTGTGAATAACTTGATCGCAGGCACCTCCTAACCTATAATATAGGCACATTATAATGCTCACTTTTATCCGATTCTTTTGCGATTTGAGCTAAACGACGAGAAGACGAACTCAAGTTGGATGATAATAAGTATTCGTCTTCTTGTCATCTAGTCCAAATCGCAAGAATATCGGAGAAAAGTGGGAATAACTTTCAGCGTGCACGGTGACCGAATCGCCTTAACGGTCAGATCTCCTGGCAGTCACCACTCTCTCGCAGATTCACGCCTGAAACTATTTGTAAGCTATTCCGTGATCGAGAATTATGATTACATACCTAGCGATTCGGAATTTCGATAAACAGGATATCGCTCGATCCCTCGGCCAAAGGAGATACTTGGCGTATGCCCGTGGTGTGGTCCCGATGCCTTAATTCGGCTTACAATCCTGGTCAGATTCTATCTAAGGAAATGATCATTGTCAGGAAACTACATCGAATTCACCATCACAGCCGCCCACCCAATACGGTTCTGAGGCTGGGTGATCTGAGATTTGTGTCCAGTGATCTCGAGATATCAAGGATCCCCCCCCCCCGCCGGCTCTTCCAGTTTCATATAGTTCAACACGCGTCCTTGCTCTTGCAGCCACCCATTCAACACGATTCGGGAGCTGTGTAATCTCAAATACGTGCTTAGCGATGCCAAAATACTCCAAAAACAACCCCTACTCAACTCTCAAACTCCAATCTTGGTCAATTCGTGCCTCTACTCGACCCCCCCCCCCCCCCAACCGCCCACGCAACATGACTTGGGGGCTGGACGATCGCAAATTCGCGCTTAGCGACCCCAAAATACCCCAAAAACACCCTTACTCAAGTCTCGAGCTTCGATCTCGGTCAATTCGCGCCTCCGCCCCCGCAGCCGCCCACGCAACACGATTAGGGGGCAAGGCAATGTCATATTCGTGTTCAGTGACGTTGAAATACCTCAAAAACACCCTCCACTCGACTTTTCGAGCTCGATTTTGATAGTGGCTTGCTCTCGACCCCGCAGCCTCTTACGCGATATGATCTCGAGATACGGCAATATGAGATTCGATCTCCATATCCTCGAAATATTCGGCAGACACTAGTCTCACGCGATCCAAGAATAATTTTGATTCATTCCATATAATTTGATTGCAGCCAGGCACTATCGGACACCTTTCATCAACTATTCAAAGCGCGAGCCTCATGCTATGCGATGATGTTGATGTCAAAAAGCCGCTCCCGCCCCATATCTGGGCTCTCAAGATCATGTACTCGTTGCATCGAGTCAGCACAGCCTTATGATCCAGCTCTGCAGCGTTAGCTGCTACATTGATTGAAATGAAATGTAATTATTGAGAATACAAGCCGTTATGATTTCTTTGTCAATCGCGCATTATCACTTTTTTTGCATGCATTTATTTGCTTTTTGCATCGAAGTTTTCAGATAAAATGTTTCAATTACCAAAGTGATGACCTTTTAACTACATCACACTCAAATTGTACATTTTCAATTCAAATTCGAACGCTGCAGACAAGCCTTGTTGTTGTGCTAGATAACCTCATAACCTCCCATTTATTGGTATTTATTTGATTTATACCGAAAAAACTAGCCTTTTTCCGTCTTCGAGCCCATTGAACTTTTTGTTCAGAATTTTGTGCTTGACAACATATTTCTTCCTCGGCAAAATTAACCGAAAGCCAAAATCCTATCTCTCGGAGCGGGGTCCTTTTGATGAAAGCTTCCCGAAACCTTCCAGGGGCCTTCTGGCGCAAGGACCATCAGAATTTCCGCATCTTTGCAGTGAAACTTTCGATGAAAGCTTTCAGAAAGGTTTCCTGAAACCTCTCACGAAACTTTGCCTTGCCAAGTGTCCGAAAACTTTCCGAAAAACTTTCTGAAACCTTTCAGAAGCCTTTCGGTGAAAGGTCCGATGGAACTTTTAAATAATGCTCATAGGACAAATTTCGGTGAAAGCGTCCAGAAACTTTCGGGCAACTTTTTATGGAACCTTGCATTGCCAAGTCCAGATCACACATGCTCGTTATTTCTACCATAGGGCCATCCTCGCGACCGTGCATGCGACAGTCGACATCAGGCAGTCTGCAGGGTCAAGTCTGGTCATGTTTGGGGAAGTCGGCTATCTTGATGGTTTGTTGACTATCCCCAGTTTCCTCGTGCAAGAGTGAATTTCGCATGAATCATTCAGTTCGTAGTCAATTCTGCAAATTATCGAGTGCTGAGTGTGTCGGTTATTCTCTTGATTGAAGCCTGCTCGCCGATTCGTGGTGGAAATCTATTTGTGCAAATCGAGAACATTCTTGTGTTTTTTACATGTTTTCTGACTTTTCTGTTACTCACTTCCTGGTGGAGTATCCTCGTCGCGATGAGGACAAATAACCTCTGAACTCTGTTTTCGCATCAGACTTATTGAAGTAGTTCCCTCAATAAATTTGTAGAGCTGTGGAATTTGTGGATCAGATGAGTATATTTCTGCCTACTAATAACCTTGTTGAGTCTCAAGTCTTGAGCAAAGAGCAAGACCCTTTGTGTTAAAGAGAACATATAATTTTAGGAAAATTGGTGCCAGCATATGTATTGTAGATAAACTCTACCACTTGCAGGGATGATAGTGCAATTATACACCTTGTCATACACAATATTCACAAAGATTCCTGGAGTCGACGTCAGTGATGGTTGCAGGATTCTGTCGAGGTAAGTCTTATAGTACACTTTTCCTATTCAACACAACTGATAAGCGTAGACTTTCATTCCGTTCTTGGATGCTTTGTTATGGCCCTTTGTTATCATCATCAAATGGATTATGACAGTGCTTTTTACAAATTGTCATTGCAGAATATTCTCAAATCTTCCAATACAGCACAAACTCACAGTAGTCAAGATCAATTGATCTTGACTACTGTGATCTCGTGCAATACCCATTAACTCAGACTGTATTCAAAGTCCTTTCTTGATAAATTTATTGGCTAACCGATCCTATATGAAAACAGTTGAAATATCAAAGACTGTTTGGAAGCTTGGAGGAGTTCCGCTACCAGACTGGAGCCACAATAAGAAGTATCCTTTCCATATGTTAGGTCAGTTATTTCAAAGATACAATTCTTTGGAAAGAAATGAAGTCAAGTTTGGGGATTATGCTTCTGTGTTTTGGGCTTTCTTACGCCACGAACAGTCAACATATCCGTGAAGATACTCTCAAGAATAATTTAAATATGTAAAAATTCCTCATTGAGTTAAAACTATGTGACACTTTGCCGTAAAATCTGAACTAGTTCCTTACCCCAATTTTGGAGTCTAATCCAGTTAGGATATACTACCTATTCAACGTCAATTCTCGATTTGGCTTCCTCAGAGCTAATCTTATCAAATCCATTATAAGGGAAGTTAATATTATAACTAAATGGTCAAACAACATTTACTCAATCTACTATAAGGGGAGTGAATAGATTCAAACTATGCTAGGAATGATTTTATTACTATATCCCCTTTTCATTCAAGAAGGGGAGTACTAAAAAGTATCCAGTTTTTTTAGCTCAGTCCCCACAACTAGAAGAATGAATCTGGTCTGAACTTTAGATGAACACAACGGATGTAAAATACATTGTCAGTTTGACCAACATGGCTGCTTTTTGGCTGTGAACAAAATCAGTTAATATCCGCTAACTCTTTTCTCAGATTCGCCATGAGCGGATACTTCTAACTTTGAAATAGTTCTAGTCCTGGTTCTAGAGGTAACTGCATCGAATCTCTATCATTGAACTGTTTGTAAGAGAATTCAGGAGATTATAACTCTACAGTAAAAGATCCCATAAAATTCTTGAGGAATCTTGGTGCAACATACTCAGGATTTTTCTGAAATATTTCAGAAATATCACCATGAATCTTCCATGAAAGATTCCAGGAACATTTCCAACCGCGGACATAACTATATATCAGGAAGTTACGAGTGGAATCTTCCAGAGATCATTCACTGAATGGTTTTCGGGAGATTTCCGGAAGATTTTCAGGGATCTATCCATGAAAGCTCCCAGAAAAATTCCCAGCCGAGGACATGACTATATTCCAGGGATATTCCAGTGCAATATTCCTGAAATATTCCAATCGTTGAATAGAATATTTCTGGGATATTTCTGAAAGATTCCCGTGTTGCGTGGGCAGAAGCCCTCTAGCCAAAGTCCAAGTAGAATTAACTTTGAGGCCGTTGCAGGGAGAGTTTTGGTAAGAACATTCAAAAACCTTTGGTCAACTTTTCATGGAATCTTGCTTATATTAGTCAAGTGTCTCTAAACTTTCTGGACACTTCCTGTAAGCTTTCAAGAACTACTCAGCGAAGAGTTGAATAATATTCCTCGGCCCTTGCAGGGAGAGTTTTGATGGAAGCTATCAGAAAGTTTTCATGACATTACATGAGACCTTGCATTTTTGAGTGAACGAAAACTTCCTCGAAAACTTCCTGAATCCTTTCAAAACATATACTCAAAATGAGACCGTCCAATGAAATAGGATCAAATTCCCTCCCAATGAGGTATATATGAGTCATTTCGGAGCATTTCGGCCAGAGCCGTCACTAGAGGGGTCCGGGAAAAATCCAAAAAATTCTTTTTCCTTCAATACTATGTTTATAGAGTACAAAAAAATTCTTTTGGGATTTTTCCGATGCCCCCCATGGGCCCTAGGGCCCATAGAAGGTCTATTTTAGGCCCTTTTTCGGCCAATTCTTCAAAAATCATAGCTCCGACTGAACTTAATTTTTTTTCACGTATTTGGGCGCATTTTCTTCGTTGAGTTTAGCACTTTCAAGGGAGAAATAGTCAAAAATCAAAACTGCGGCCCAGTGACTTCTAGGAGCTATTTGCTGAGAGCAGATTTGAGCGACTTTTGGGCCTGCTCCAAATCGATGTAGCTCCTACTAGACATGTGATAGTCGACTTCCATTGGTAGTCATTTTGAAGGTCTTGAAAAAACCCACAATTTGACCACTAGTATTAGAAGTCGATTATCATACTTTCCATAGGAGCTACAGTTGATACAATTTGAGCAGTTTTGCGAAAAAGCCAAACATAGAGCTCAATTTACAAAAATCGTTTTTTTATTCCTGACCTTTAAACTGTGCGACTATGTTCTTCAATACAAGAACTATCAACATCAACAAGAATCTGAGTAAATGAATCATCCCCTGATTTTTGGCATACATTTAAGAATACTGTTTTTGATATTTTGCTTAAAATGACAACATAGGCATGGCTCTCATATGCTTTCATCCGACATCTTTTGGAAACCTTTCAGTAACCTTCCAGCAAAAGTTTCGGGGAGCTGGTTTCATCGACACCTCCTGAAAACGTTTCCGAAACCTTTCAGTGAAAGTTTCGGGGAGCGGGTTCCATCGACAGCTTTCCAAAACCTTTCCGAAAACTTTCAGTAAAAGTTTTGGAGAGCGGGTTTTATCGACAGGTTTCCAAAACCTTTCCGAAACCTTTCAGTGAAAGTTTTGGAGAGCGGGTTTCATCGACACTTTTCGGGAACCTTTCAAAAACCTTCCAGGAAAAGTTTTGGGGAGCTGGTCTCATCGACACCTTTCGGAAACCTTTTAGAAATCTTTCTGTGAAAGTCTTAGAGAGCGGGTTCCATCGACAGCTTTCCAAAACCTTTTCGAAACCTTTCAGGGAAAGTTTTGGGGAGCCGTTGCTATCGACAGCTTTCGGAAACATTTCAGAAACCTTTCAGTGAAAGTTTTGGAGAGCGGGTTCCATCGACAGCTCCCAAAACCTTTCCGAAACCTGTCAGTGAAAGTTTTGGAGAGCGGGTTCCATCGACAGCTTTCCGTAACCTTTCCGAAACCTTTCAGTGAAAGTTTTGGAGAGCTGCTGGTTTCATCGACACCTTTCGAAACCTTTTCAGAAATCTTTCAGCGAAAGTTTTGGGGAGCCGTTTTTTTTGAGAGCTTTCGGAAACCTTGCAGAAACCTTCCAAGAAAAGTATCGAGCAACGAGTTTCGTTGGCACCTTTCAGAAACCTTTCAGTAAAAGTTTTGAGCAACGAGTTTTGTCAGCATCTTTCAGAAACCTTTCAGAAACATTTCAGCGAAAGTTTCAAGTAGCTGTTCGTTGGCTTTCCTTCAGAAACCTATCAGTGACAATTGCTGGGTCTCTTTCAAGAAAATTTTCACGAAGGTTTCCTTGTAGTAATCTTTCCGAAAATCCTGTAGGGAACCTTTCCTGAAAGGTGTTCAGCAACTTTCGTTGAAACCTTTCGAAAAGTTTAGTGGAAAGGGACATAGTTAACTTTCCGAAAGCTTTCTATGGAAGCTTTCGGAAAGGTTTCGAACCTTTCACTGAAAGCTTTCTGAAAGGTTTCGGAAAGGTTTCGATGCTGTCTGGGTCCCCACGACGCGCTCGCTGGAGCAGGCGATTTAGCCCCAATGGCGCGCTTTCCACACTTGGGGCTTCGAGGAGGATTGCAAGGGCAACTTCCACGCTGGTCGGCCCGTTCTTGATTGGCTTTCTGGAACATCGCCAAGGACGACGGACCTCCGAGACCACTGAACTGTGACATCACCCCTTTTCGGGGCTAGCTCTCAAACCCAAATAGGCCATTTTCAGGGCCACTAATCTTCTAACGCATGAACCACTGTTGTAGCCCACGAAGTTGCTTCGTGGTGCAAGCCACCCGGTAACAAAATCCCTTGTTTACACACCTTTCACTCTTTCGGTTTCCGACGCACTGTACGCTCACATTTGTCTCACGAATTACAGTATCGTATTGTTTGATGACCAATTCAATTGTTGATCTGCAGCACTTTAGACAATGCTAACCCTGCTAGCAACCATCACGTTTTCCCATGGTTGCGACTCCAATTATTTTCCATTGGTGTGACTCAATTTTTCTCCAGATTCATTCGAATATTCCGTATCAAATTCAATCGATTCCCAGTACAATTGTCAATCCGTTCCCTATTAGGCCACTATCGTTCCCATGAGCGACCCAAGAGTCACCTCCAGCATCGAAGAACGTAAATTACAAATCTCGAATATATTCGTTACCAACTTGAGCGTGTTCATTAGAATTCCGTTGGTTCCTCACATCTGTATAGCATAATCAGCTGTGCAATTATACGTGGTTGGAAAGCTCTGGCGGTTTATATCAGGAACTCCTATTCCAGATTGATTTGATGCCTGAGAATACTTAATCAATATTATCTACATTTATTTTCTGTAAGTCAGCAATTACGCATTTGTATACACTGTAAAAAATTTTTATGTAAAATTACAAGTCTCACAGAAGGTAATAGTTGGATACCGCGCTGGGACGTGTAAATTTACAAGCGGCTCGTAAATTTCATCTACCGGCTGACGGTAAATTTCAGACCTGAAGAAACCTTCTTCAACTGAAGCGTACGGGCTACTCGGGGGCTTTTTCTAATGAAATGGAGTCTTGGAATGAAGCATCTTAATCCACAATAATTTTGAAAAGGGTAAAAAACCCGTGCGAGTCCAAAACTCATCGCTCGAGACATAAACACTCGACCGCGGAGGAGCTTTTTAGGTTAGTTGTGCGTCGGCCCAGCAGACCAAACTTTAGATCCGCGCATGCTCGGTTGAGCTGAATTTTACAAGCCTGAGCGAGGGAATTTTACAGAAAATTCTACCAGTCTGAGACTGGTATCCAACTATTACCCCCTCTGAGACTAGTAAATTTACAAGCGTTTGTAAAGTTACAAAAAATGGGATGAAACTCACCACTCCCAGAGTTGTATTTTTACCAAGATAGGTGGTGAATTTCATTCAACATTTTCAACAGTGTTGAACATGATCTGAAATCTGGAGATGTCCATCATCAAACATTAGGAGGTCTATATCCAAGATTGATGACACTCAAGGATGTCACTCGAGGCACAATTTTTAAATTTCACCTGTAAAATTACTTCCAAACTAGAAACAGAGTAGACATTCCAATTCAGATAATTTTTCAGGCACTGATATTATACTTCATTCCATTAGAATGGATGAATCATCATTACAATATTCAAGTTGAACCTTTGGTCTCGTCGATCTTGAAGGACGGTGGGGAACTAAATAAATTCCCAAAATTTCATGATGGAAATTTTATTGCAACGTTTCGTCCACTAGGTTTTGTGGACCTCATCAGGCTTCAGGTTTCTGTTTCGACATATGTATAATGATAGAAAATATGAAAATTTTTTACAAATGATGGATGTATAAATATTAAAGATGCGCAACTTACGTTACTCTTTAGATCGTCATGATATTTTGGACGATCTTGTAATAGAGCATAGACATAACGTCTGGCTCCTGTCAATACAAGTAAACAGAGTGAGTCATCGGTCTCATTTTTCACTCATATTTATATTAGCGCGATCACAGTGTACAGTAGGTGACATATATATAAAAAGTAGTGCATGTGGGAGAGAGAAAGAGAGCGGGGGGGTCAACGAGCTTTGTCAGCCGTTGCCCACAACGGGTTATATACTTGACTGAGATTCTGAATATCGTCTTTTCTGTTGATGCAATTCTCATCGAATTTTATATGGATCATTTCAGAAATCAACCGTTTTTTCCAATTTTTCTCTGTGTCTAAAATTTTGGTTTGATCCCAATGGAAATCGTGTTTATCATTGAGTCTGTGAACAGAAACTACGGATTTTTTATCTTTGTTTGTAATATGATCTTTAATGCGTGTACCTAGTTGTCTTTTTGTCTCTCCCACATACGTTGCTGGGCAATCTTTACACTGAAATTTGTAAACAACACCAGTTTTGCTAAATTTATCTAGTTGGTCCTTACCTAATTTTACTATTGAGCTTAATGACTTGGAAACTTTTGGAAGAGTGTGAATATCGTTATGTTTGAACAGAGCATTACATTTTTCGAATAAGCGTTCGTGGTATGGAATACAAATTTTGTTCTGGCCAGCATATAGAATTTGGTTGCAACGTATTCTTTCTGCTCTGTTCATCAGATCTTTTGAACGATGTAATCTGGTTTTTATACATTTGTCAGTGAAATCTTCAGGATAATCATTGTCAGACAGGAGTTGTTTTACAATTGATAAGTTGGAGGAATGAAATTTTTTATGTGAAAGTGACGTGGCTCTGTCGACTAAATTGAACACTATGTTCCTCTTTTGATTCATGGTATGATTGGATTTGAAATTCAAGATCCTGCCTGATGACGTTGGCTTTTGATACCAATTGGTGATGATTTTTTCATCCTCTCGGATCAGAGATATGTCAAGGAAATTGATGGTATTATTGTTTTCAAGATCTGATGAACAGAGCAGAAAGAATACGTTGCAACCAAATTCTATATGCTGGCCAGAACAAAATTTGTATTCCATACCACGAACGCTTATTCGAAAAATGTAATGCTCTGTTCAAACATAACGATATTCACACTCTTCCAAAAGTTTCCAAGTCATGAGGCTCAATAGTAAAATTAGGTAAGGACCAACTAGATAAATTTAGCGAAACTGGTGTTGTTTACAAATTTCAGTGTGAAGATTGCCCAGCAACGTATGTGGGAGAGACAAAAAGACAACTAGGTACACGCATTAAAGATCATATTACAAACAAAGATAGAAAATCCGTAGTTTCTGTTCACAGACTCAATGATAAACACGATTTCCATTGGGATCAAACCAAAATTTTAGACACAGAGAAAAATTGGAAAAAACGGTTGATTTCTGAAATGATCCATATAAAATTCGATGAGAATTGCATCAACAGAAAAGACGATATTCAAAATCTCAGTCAAGTATATAACCCGTTGTGGGCAACGGCTGACAAAGCTCGTTGACCCCCCCGCTCTCTTTCTCTCTCCCACATGCACTACTTTTTATATATATGTCACCTACTGTACACTGTGATCGCGCTTATATAAATATGAGTGAAAAATGAGACCGATGACTCACTCTGTTTACTTGTATTGACAGGAGCCAGACGTTATGTCTATGCTCTATTACAAGATCGTCCAAAATATCATGACGATCTAAAGAATAACGTAAGTTGCGCATCTTTAATATTTATACATCCATCATTTGTAAAAAATTTTCATATTTTCTATCATTATACATATGTCGAAACAGAAACCTGAAGCCTGATGAGGTCCACAAAACCTAGTGGACGAAACGTTGCAATAAAATTTCCATCATGAAATTTTGGGAATTTATTTAGTTCCCCACCGTCCTTCAAGATCGACGAGACCAAAGGTTCAACTTGTATATTAACCATCAAGGACGAAAAAATCTACCAAAATCACTTATGACATTACAATATTCATCCATTTTTCATGATATTTATCTAGGGTAATTAGAAAAAGTCTTACCTCGAACTCATGTGTTGGTTGTCCCACGACGGATCTTCTTTGTACACCCCTGAAGGTGGTCTCCACAGGTAGAGTTGCCCCACTGAAGAATCGTTAATAAGTGAAACCGAGTTCCAAGAAAGTGAAGAAGTTGAAGAATTAAGTGAAGAAGCTCCCAGTGAGAATACAGAAGGAATGGCAGGAGATTTTACAGTGTCAGGTTTTGACGGAAAAGCCTATAGAAGTTGGAAAAAACGAATTGAAATGCTCTTGAAACTGAGGAAGTGCCACAAAGTGATTACGAGAGCAAAAAGAAGTACTGATAGAGCAGATTGGGAGGATCAAGATCTCAAGGCAGTGAATTACATTTACAGTGGGATGAATAATAAGCAATGGGAGTTTGTGAGTGAATTCGAAACAGCCTACGATATTATGAAGAAATTTGATGAAT
Organism: Eretmocerus hayati; assembly: GCA_029851415.1. NCBI lineage: Eukaryota > Metazoa > Arthropoda > Insecta > Hymenoptera > Aphelinidae > Eretmocerus > Eretmocerus hayati. The sequence goes on from CM056744.1 coordinate 52,224,242, forward strand.
TATATCTGACCAAATCAACGGCGCTCCAAATTGTCTTAAGAAATCGAATAGGGGGGTTGCGTTTGAAAGACTATGAGAACTGTGAAGAATTTTTCGGTGATTTTGGGAAAATGATTAATGAACGAAAAACTGCTGGGGCACTAGTAAATGAAAAAGGAAAAGTGAATTATCTTTTGAGGACATTGCCGGAAAATTACAGTCGTATTGGTGATCTGATTCATGTATTGCCAGAAGAAGAACGTACAGCAGAGTACGTGAAATGTAAAATTAGAATGCAAAATTTATTAAAATCGAGTGAAGAGAGCGCGGGCGCAAAAGCGAGCGCATATAATACGACAGTGAAACAAGCGCAGACTTGCTCCACTTGTAGCAAGCCTGGCCACATAGCAAGAGATTGCGCAAGCAAGAATTCGCAAAACTCTATTCAAAGAGGAAGAGGCGCACCGATAGGAAGCATGAATCATCGCAGCGGCCGTTCTTTCGGCAGAGGCGGTTACTACGCCGGCCACAATCCTTCTCATGGATACTACAATCATCATCGTGGTGGTGGAGGAAATACTCCGAATCAACATCAGCAGCAGCAACAGCAGTATATGGGCCTCAATTTGTTTAATGTATAAGTGCAGGTAAACGCGCAAGTATCGACTTATAGTGTAGAGACAGATTTAAAAAATGAGTCAGCTCAAAGGATTGATTGGCTTTTGGACAGTGGTTGCACTGATCACGTGATCAATGATGAGGAATATTCTCACGATTTCAAAGATTTACTAGAGCCAGTAAGAGTGAAAGTTGCTGATGGAAAATTTTTGAGAGCCACAAAAGTAGGAACAGTCCTAAGTAGATTTCCAGTATACAATGAGTTAGTTTTGATCAGAATGACTGATGTATATTTTGTCAAGGAGTTAGACTGAAATTTGATAAGTTACGCCAAAATAACAGATCACAACAGAATAGTTTCATTAGGAAACGATTCAAAGATTTATGATAGAGGGAGAAAATTGATAGCAATTGCATGGAGAGGAAATCGGGTTTACAAGATGAATAGTTTCTTTATAAAGAAAGAAGTCCAAGCAAATACAGTGAGTAAAATAACTGATAAAGAAAGATGGCATAGAATCCTTGGCCATGTAAATTTCAAATACTTGAATATTTTGAGCAGGAAAAAATTACTTGAAGGAATACCAGAAAATTTAGGAGCAGATTTTCTGAAGTGCAGAACTTGTATTGAGAACAAGATGCATAACACTCCTTTTTTGAATAACAGAACTAGAGCTAGAGAGATTCTAGAGATTGTGCATTCAGATGTGAATGGGCCTCCTGCAACTATTGGTATAAATGGAGAGGAATATTTTGTTAGTTTCATTGATGACTACAGTAAAATAGCCAGAGTCTATGTGATAAAAACTAAAGATGAAGTTTTTGACTGTTTTGTGACCTTTGTGAATGAGGTAGGAAATTTAACAGGTAAAAAGATGAAAACTTTGAGGTGTGACAATGGGTTGGAGTATTTGAATAGAAGAATCTATGATTTCACAAGAAGCAAAGGTATAGTAATAGACAAATGTCCACCTAATGTTCATGAATTAAATGGGATTGCAGAGAGATATAACATACCCACTGTGGAGATAATAAGATATTTATCAGATCAAGCTAAACTCGAGAGAAAGTATTGGCCTGAAGTCATTTTGACAGCTGCTTATTTGGAAAATATAACATTGGCAAACACTTTTGAAAAGAAAACACCTTTTGAAATTATGTTTGGTATGAAACCAAATGTGAAACATTTAAAAATGTATGGAAGTAAAGTTTTTGTTAGGATACCAGAGGCTGAAAGAATTTCCAAATGGGACAAGAAGGCTGAATTAGGAATTTTAATTGGTAACACAAATGTTGGATACAAAGTTTTGTTTGATAACCGAACTGAAATTGCTGCCCATACTGATATTGTTTAGAGTAATACAAATTATATTGGTTTAAATGAATCAGATGATGAGCCTCACTCCGATTCTGAGAATTATGATGAAAATTGTTCAGGTGAAAATGGAAGAAGAAGTGAAAATAGGTCAGCAAACGATGTTCGAGAGTTGAGGAGATCAACTAGACAAAGAAAGCCAGATTAAGATGAGAATTTCATATATAATAATGTAATCTATGTGAATTATTGTAGCGCTGATGTGCCAGTGAATTTTGAGGAGGCGATGAGCTTCCCTGAAGCTGAATCTTGGGAAGAGGCAACAGATAAAGGAATGTCTTGTTTAGAAAAGAATGGAACTTATGGATATGTTGAATTGCCAGAGAAGGCAAAAGCTTTAGATGTTGAATGGATATTCACAAAGAAACCAAGAAATGTTCACAAAGCAAGGTTAGTTGTTTTAGGGTACCAACAGAATGAGATGATGAAGATATTCATTCACCCGTAGCAAAAATGATGACTTTGAAAATCTTATCATCTTATTGTTGTCAAAATGGATTTTATATTGAACAAATCGATATAGAGACAGCTTTCCTTAATGATAAAGTTACTTCAGAGGTGTATATAAGGCAACCGAAGGGTTACGAAGATGGTACGAACAGAGTTCGTAAGCTTATAAAAGCACTTTATGGATTGAAAGAAAGTCCTAGGAAATGGTATGATTGTTTTGATAAGTTTTCACAAGAACTAGGCTTCAAGAAGAGTAAATATGATTTCTGTTTGTATTATTCGATTTTGGAAGATGTGACAATTTATATAATAATTTTTGTAGATGATTTGCTTATTTGCTGTAAAAACAAGAGTAAAATCAATAGAATCGAGAACTTGTTGAGTGAAAAGTTCAAAATGAAAGATCTGGGTCAAGTCAAAAGTTATTTGGGAATCAATATTGAGTATGACATAGAATCAGGGAAGATGACTTTAGATCAGGAAAGTTACATTGAATCTATTGATAGAAAATACAGAATTCAGGATGCTAAGACATATGAAACACCGATGGAAGAAAATCTTGAATTACACAAAGCTGAGTATGAAATGAATGATATTGGGTACAGGAATTTGATAGGTGCTTTGGCATATGTAAGTGCTGGAACTAGACCAGATATAAGCTATAGTGTAAACAATTTGAGTAGATTTCAAAATTGTTGTGACGAGACACACATCAAGTATGCTTTGAGAGTTTTGAAATATCTCTATACTACAAAAGACCTGAAGCTGACATTCACCAGAAGAGAGAGTTGTGAAGTTTTGGATTGTTATGTAGATGCTGATTGGGCAGGCGACTCAACAGACAGAAGGTCTACTACTGGTTACGCTTTAAGATTTCATGGTAACGTCATTCATTGGGAATCCAGAAAACAAGGGAGTGTTACAAACGCTTCTACTCATGCTGAATATGTTGCTCTATCAGAAGCAGTTAGTGAGATGAAACTTGTATAAGGAATTTTGGGAATATTTGATTGCAATAATGATGAGCCAGTCAACGTATATGAAGATAACTCGGGTGCTATAAATATAGCTAGATTTGGTAACTACACTAAGAATTCTAAGAACATAGAAGTTCACTATCACTTCGTGAATGAAGCATACATGGATGGCATAATTGACATGAAGAAGATAAATTTGGAAAATAACATAGCTGACATTTTTACTAAAGCACTTGGGAGAGTCAAGTTTGTGAAATTCAGAAATTCATTAAATGTGGAATAGAGAAACTGAGAAATAATTGTAAGTCAGCTATAACAGCATGAATGTGAGGAGGCGTGTTGGGATATGTGTACATTCAGCTGAGACACTGACATAGCAGAAGCTATTATGTAGTAGTGTAAGGGAACTGCTATACCGACTCTGGCGACGGCGCCACGAGACAATGAATATGAATATGTGCGAAGGAGATGCGCTGCGCCAAGTGCGGCAGATCGGATAAGAACGTTGTGAGAGGAAGATGTGTAAGGGAGCGTGGAACTCGGAGCAAGTATTGAATAAATATTATTTAGTGAAACAAGTGTTATTGAAATTGAAGTCCACAATGATCCAAGGGAAATTACCTCTCTTCCTAACAATCCATCCATAGGTTTCTTCCATTATACATGTCTTTGTATCTGAATCATTCAGTTGAGTCGACTATACCATCGATTCCAGGGAGTATTTTGAAATATAATGACTCGACATCGCCAAAGATTAGCCGTGGAAACAATTATTACAATGAAAACCGTATGGATTACTTGAATTCATCTTGAAATTTTTGCTTTCACGTTGTAAATGGAATCCTTTCGAATGTCAAGTCATCAGAACTCATGATCAGATTACCGTTGGATTCTTGCAGAATAAAATCGTTATGATTTATATCCGATCCTGGTGATTGTCCTGGATGTATTCTACGAGGATTATATCTTCCTCTCTCTCAAACCTCTCTCTCTCTGGCGGTGAGTACATCCACACGCATTACACATCGCTCCGTGTTTGAATGTGACTTTAACCATCAAAACGTCATCCCGAGTGGCACTTTTTTGCAGATTGGATTTCCTCCTGCAGGCTCATACATCTGGAGCATCGCTGCATGGCTCCTGCACGAGCCTGGGAGGAATAATTCCAATTCTGCAGCTCCAACTACAACATCGAGTCGGCAGTGCTTGGCGCCGGAATTGAACCTTGTGCGCATGCTCGGAGGTCGTCTGCTACGCTGGCTTGCTACGACGCTGTCTGCTGCGCGATGAGCGAAAACATCTGCTGTGTCTGCAATGGCACCTCACGCACAGGCAGCAGAGAATGCGGCATTTGCAATGGATCAGCTCATGTCGAGTGCTCGAGATCATCCCGGGGAGCAGGGACATGTTTGCAATGCCTGCAGATGAGCGACACCAATATCGCTAATTTAACATCGAGTGCGTCAAAGCAGACAACGGCTTCACAATTCAACGCGCAAATAGCCAGAGAAAGAGAGAAGGAGAATACAAGCCTCCGAAAACGTGTGAGTAATCAGACCATCTCACACACGAGGCTCAGCTCCCGTGGTGCGTCAGGAACATCTCCCCCCGCTTCGCAACATACCACCACTGCACAGAGCGCGAAGCCTCCCACCACCAGTGCCTCTCATACCACCGAGAGTCCACAGCTCGCGCTCGCCGGGGGTAATCCACCGACTGCTGTCTCGTCTCCGTCGCGTGGCGCCACCAGCCACCAGTCCAGCAAAGTAAAGCCCGCGAAAATTCGAAAGCAGCAAACAGATGCGTGGCCAACTATTGCCTTCCAGTCGCTGCGTACCAACTGTGGAGTGCACTGTCGAATCAGAGAAGATTAGCAGCCCCAATATCTCGGATCGACCTGCAGCATCACCAACATCGAAGCCGTTGAATTCTCCTGAGAACAATTGGGTACTTATATCGCAGAGTACTCTGGACCTCTTTCTCCAACAGAACGAGATGCTCCAGAGTCAGCTCGACGAAATAAAATCCCTTATGAGCCGACGAGACGTTGCCATTACCTCTCCATCTTTCACACCAGCAGTGAATGAGATGGATGATCGTTTGTTGGCACGCGTGTCTTCTCTTGAGGGACTATTGGAGAAGCAGAGTTCCCAGCTGGAGGAGCTTCGCTTAGATCGTCAGCTACTTCTGGAGCAAAATTCCATAATGAGAGATCAGCTTTCCAGTCTGACTAAGCGACTGACAGGTCACCAGAGTACTCTGCAAAATGATAAATTTAGTAATGATGAGTATATTAATGCCGAATCAACACATCAATCTTCGCGTCCCATCATTCCACCTAGAATGGACAAGCCTTACCAGTCATATGCTGGGGAACAAGGATAAGATAAGATAAGATAAGATAAGATATCACTTTATTCTGCCTGGACGTGGACTCAGTAGGGACGGTCTTGAGCGCTGTAAGCTAATTATGAATGGTGCTTTGAAAAAAGATTCTGTGGCCTCACCGGCACAGGTATGTGATATTTCTTTTGCAGTGCTCAAGTCCATTCTCCCAAAGCTGCAGAGAGCAGACATTGCTGATGTCCATGTCTTGCAACCGGGGCATACGTCTGGCGAGAGGCCTTCAATTCATGATTCGGTTCCATCTTCCCATGCCCCAGCTGCCATCTCACGCACACTACCATCATGCGTGGTCCAACTCTCCAGTAGTATTCTGGTTAGGGAGGTGATTCAGGCTAAACGTTCTATCACCAATAACTATTTCACGGCTAATAACATTCAGCCTGATTCAGTTGCACACGGTTTAGGATTGAAATACGTCTGGCACAGTGGCGGACGTTTCTGGGTTAGACGGAAAAATGGTGAGCGAGCGCATACGTTTGAATCTCTTGCTGATCTGCAGGTCATTCAAACGGCCTGTCGAAGTGTTCCGAAACGTTCTCGTGCACCCTCTAACAACACCCAGAGCTGTGCCTCCGTTCCGGAGCAGAGTTGTGCTTCGGCAGCAGAAGCGGCGAGAACTCCCTGACTAAATACGGCTGCTGAGGAGAAACGAGGGAGTGGTAGTTCTTTGGAAGCGGGATTTATCAACCTTAACTCGCTGACAGATAAGATTGAGCATCTGCGCTTGCTCATTGCTAACGATCCCTCCTATCATCTATTTGGGGTCGCTGAGTCGCAGCTAGATGAGTATGTGGATGACAGTCTCGTTCAGATTCCTGGGTTTTCACTGTTGAGACAGGATCGCAACAGGGAGGGTGGTGGGGTTGCTTTGTATGTGCGCAATGATTTTAAAGTAGAGAAACTAGTTTCTTCTCATACTTTCGGCCCAGGAAAACCTGGCGTGCCTGAATTTCTTTTCTGTAGCGTACAGCAAGGCAACTCTCCTCCAATATTAGCCGTGGTAGTCTATAGACCTCCAAAAATCGCCATGCAGAAGGATGATGGGCTGTTTGGCTCATTACGCCGACTGCGTTCCCGGTCATTTTTCCTAAACCATTTTTCCTAATACAATTTTCCGAAAGCGAATTTTCCTAATGCCATTCTTCCTAAAACAATTTTCCTAAGACAATTTTCCTAAGACAATTTTCCTAAGAGTTCGTGGATGACAATCTCGTTCAGATTCCGGGTTTTTCATTGTTGCGGCAGGATCGCAACAGAGAGGGTGGTGGGGTTGCCTTGTATGTGCGCAATGACTTCAAAGTTAAGAAGTTGATTTCGTCAAATACTTTTGGGCCAGGGAAACCTGGCGTGCCTGAATTTCTCTTTTGTAGCATACAACAGGGTAACTCCCCGCCAATATTGATCGTAGTAATCTACAGACCCCCTAAAACCGCCATGTAGAAGGATGACGAGCTGTTTGGCTCATTACGCCGGCTGTGTGGCGACTACAGTCATAAAATTATAATGGGTGATCTGAACGCGGATTTGTTAGACACTGCTCATCCCGACACCAAGACACTGACTGCACTGACAGAAGAACTTGCCTTGCAGATAGTGCAGCATGGCCCGACTCACCAACACAACCCCAATGTTTCTCATACATGGATTGATCATATTTACGTAGATGACAATGACACCGTTACTGACTTTCAAAACAGACTCCTGCCCAGTTTCGGCAGGTACTCGGTCATAGACGTCACCATCAACGTCTTCACTCCCACTCCGCCAAAAAATTCCTTCACTTATAGGAATTTTCGTAACATCACTCCGGAGATGCTGAATGACCGTCTGCTTCGCTGCGACTGGACAGCTCTTGAAAATGCTGAAACTAGCTTGGAAGACGCAATTCACTGCTTCAATGAGAACTTAAAGACTGTTATAGATGAATTAGCGCCGGAAAAATCTATCAACCCGCGGAAAAATGATGCTCCTTGGATTGGTCCTGAGTTGAGGGTACTCATGAATAAGCGAGACGCGACGCGCAGGCGCTGGGAACCAACTCAACGTAACCAGCGCAAGTGTCCTGAGCTTCAAAGTGATTACTTTCGGCTTAGCGAAGAGGTCGACTTGCGCATGGAACAAGAGCGTAACTCCTTCCTTCAAAACCATCTTCCAGACGCTCTTGATCAACATAAGAACATCTGGAAGGAAATGCGCAACCTCGGCCTCCTGCCTAAAAGCAAAGAGGAGGAACTTCATGGCTTCACACCGGATGAGTTGAACGCACACTTTGCGGGAGTTTCCGTTTCGCCCCACGAAAATATTAATGAAGCAATGGACGATATTGACTCGGCACCGGAGGGGGGGTTTAAATTTAAGCCCACAAATTTTAGTGATGTAGTCCTTGCTATGAAACATTTCTCCTCACAGGCCCGTGGAGCGGATGGAATATCCCAAAGCGTGATCGCAAAAGCTCTTCCGGCCATTGGTGATCTTATTGTACATATTTTCAACTACTCTTTCGCTCATAGCACTTTTCACGCGGCTTGGAAGCAAGCACAGCTGATTGCATTAAAAAAGACTACAGCTCCATCAACAGTCTCAGATTTTCGTCCTATAGCGCTGCTCTGCTTCCTTGCCAAGGTCCCGGAAAAAATCGCACACGACCAAATCACGGAGTACTTAAAACAAGAGAAATTACATGATCGCTTCCAGACTGGTTTTAGGCAATACCATAGCACCCAGACAGCTCTACTAAAGTTAACCGATGACATCAGAGTAGGTATTGACAAGAAGAAGATCACCTTGCTCCTGCTTTTTGACTTTAGTAAAGCCTTTGACACGATATCACCATCAAAGCTGTTGAGCAAACTTCGAAATCTTGGCTTTTCGGGATCGGCACTTCTGTGGATAAAATCATACTTACAAGGTCGCACCCAAAAAGTCACTTCAAAATCTGGTAATTCTGATTGGCTCGAAACCAATCTGGGTGTTCCACAGGGTTCCGTTCTCGGGCCTCCACTCTCCAGCTTATATGTCAATGACTTACCTGGTTTGCTAGACGGAAAGTCGGTACATCATCTATTTTATGCGGATGACCTGCAAATTTATCTCCAAGTCGAGAAAACTAAGATCAGAGAGGGCATCGCTCGGCTGGGTGAAATAGGACGACTAGTAGCTGAATGGGCCAAGAGTTCCGGCCTGTGTCTCAACGCTGGCAAGACCAAGGCAATCTACTTTAGCTCTGAGAGGAATATCAAAGACCTGCAGGAGATGGACTTGCCAGGGGTTGAAATACAGGATGGAAAGTTCATCCCGTTCAGTGACACGGTCGTGAGTCTTGGTGTTACACTTGACAGGGAACTGACGTGGAGACCGCACATTGACCAAGTAACTAAGAAAGTCAACAGAGCCCTATACGGACTGCTGTTTTTTAGGGCGTGTATCACCAGACCTCTCCGAATTCGCCTAGTCGAGTCCTTGGTTTAACCGCACTTGGATTATTGCACGGTCGTGTACATCGACGCCACGGACGAACAACGGCAACGGATACAGCGACTAAGCAATTCATGTGTGAGGTGCATTTTTGATCTTAGGAGAGACGAGCACATCACCCCGTTTAGGGAACGTTTGGGTTGGTTACGTACTGATTCGCGGAGAATGTACTTTGCAGCTCTGTTAATGCACAAGATCATGCATTTAGGAGAGCCTGGCTACCTAGCTGCGATGTTCACCAGGTACCAATCCGAACGCCCCGCACGCGGTGATACAGAAGAGCGGGTACTCAAAATTCCCAATATGAGACTTGAGTACGGAAGAAGATCATTCCAGGTTCAGTGTGCTCATTTGTGGAACTTTCTCCCTCCGGGCTTTCGGCAGCTGCGGAAAACATCACAATTCAAGGAATCCCTGAAAGACTTTTTACTAACCCAGTCTTCGCAGAAGATTGATGTGGAGAAGAGGCATTATTTTAATCTGTAATGGGAAGGGCTCTTCCTTAATTTAGTATTTTTCACATGTGACCTCAGTCACCCAATTGGTGATCTATAGCTGTGATATTAGTGCGAGCCCTTACCCCTCTTTTTATACTTCTAAGTATGCACCCTGACTAGTCACGAATTGTGATAATGATTGTCCTTGACCAAACCAGTAATTGACTGAAACTATCATCATTATTCTTGTTGTACATATATTATATTCATTCTTATACGTGTTATTACATTTTAACGGGCATATGTAGGTGTATGCAATTGTATTTTTTGTCTTCGGACGAATAAAGGACATCTATCTATCTATCTATCTAAACAGAGAATCCATTACACGTGAACTTGTTGATAGCTTCCTCCGAAGCTGAAGACTCTCCAATATTTTAAATCGTATTAGACACTCATAAGGACTCAGAATAAGAACGGAATCATCATTCCATGAATTTATGGATCATGCTTGATTCTCAGACTCATTCTCTTAAACTTCGGAATAAGGAGTCATAGTTGCCTTGAAGAAGGTCTAATCAGTTGATTTGTCATGAACTATGGGAAACTTTTGGTCTCAAACCTTACTTTCTGCAATAACTTCATCTTCTTCATGAATACCTAGATTCTCTCTTGCGCTGATTTGTGTTTTGATCCTTTGAGCCTCAGTGAACATTATATGTGGACTCTTACCTCGTCGGTTGGATGACTATTCTTCCTTTGTACAGTCTGACCCCTGTTATGGAGCCAGGTGTCTGATCCATGTGATGGGTAACCATCAACTACTCCATGCTTTGTTCTGTTACATTTGTGACAAATTTCGGGCTCGAAAGCTCTACAGTTAACTCGATGAACTCGTGTTACGAAGCGTTCCACTTCCTACCTCCAGACTTGGACCCAGACGTGGACGTTCTATTTGATTCATATCCATTTGAATTCATCTTCCAGGTTTGTGATAGGATTTGCACGTCTTGAATCTTGATTTCAGTCCAATACACCGTGATAGGACAACAAACGAATGTCCTCCGTCATTCATCATTATTGGAAAGTCAGATATACTATTTTGTACTTCAATCAAGGACTAAGTTTTGGTATATTTGATTCATGATCGACTCGATTGATGAGTTGTGCAGTTAGAATTCGCTTTGAATTTGAATACTCACGGATGTATAAATGACTCTGATTACCTGATTCCGAATTGGTTGACTCAAGTTCCCATTCAGAACTTGATTTGGTTATGGTACATTTGGCATGGAGAAACACCCTGTATCGCACGTTCCTGACAAGATTCTTCGATCCTCAATTGATTCTCCAGGTTAATCTCCTTCGAGTCTTCACTCCTCTCTTCGGTTTAAATCTTCTGGAATCCCATTATCTCCAATTCAACTGTCATCATCATGATCTCATTGATAGGATGAATGCCTTGGCGTGACATTCCCAAAACACTTGGATGATGAGTCAGAGAATGTGCCAGAAAATGCAAAGAGTCGTGGAAAAATCCTGGAAATTCCAACCACTGATTCTGATTGGGACTGCAACACTTGAATCACTGGTCCACTAATCAATGGTCGGACTAGACTCCATGGCGTTGTATTGAATTTAGGGATCTCTATTGGAGGTTGAATCAAAATTGGTAGAGCCGATGATGTAGTATTGAATCCAGGTGGTTGTTGAGTCGATGATGTCGTGTCGAGTCCACGTTGTAAAACTGGGCTCTGATTCGAGGTGGAAGTCACCGTCGAGTCCATTTTCGATATTTGATTCTTTGAGTCGTTTTGCTCGTTAGCTTGGGAGGTACCAAAGGGCTCTGGATCTCGAGACGGAGCCAGATGCTTGGTGATTAGTCATATTAGGGATACCCCAATAGAAGTGTACGAATTTTTGTGGATTGACCGCATGATAATAAGCATATGAGGGATTCTCAGGGCGGACTATCCCAGTCTTCGCTCACCTATATCTGCGGACTAAGGCCCTTGATTGAGGCGGGGAAAGCTCAAGATTGTCCTCAACTCGCTCGGGTGAACTATGTAGGTACATGGGTACTGAGTACATGATGCTTCCATCCACTGAGTTCCATCCTGCCCCTGGGCAGGATGGAACTCATTGGGGCGAAGTTCCTTCCCTTACCGCAACTCGAACTAGCTTTTTCGCACCTTTATTAAAAGAACAACCAAACCGATCTCCACCAAATTTCGCAGACATGTTCGGGGTATACCGGAGGGTGCATATCTCCAAAATTATGCTGATTCGTTGACTCGAAGTTATATAATCAAAATTTTGTGCAAAGATACGTTGTAGCCATAGCTTCATGCCGTACTCGGCGTCTCCTCCGCTGGGGCATGCCACTCGCGACGTACACGTTTTGGTCACATACCACCGAATAACGAAGAGTTTTGCTCGCTACCAAAATCTCGACCTCTTGGCGGTCGATGTCGACATTATGTGGAAATCATGATGAATATTGTTGAATCATCGGATGAAACCGAATGTAATGTGAAAAGGTACAATGAAATTTTCCGCACCATACCTTCATCTGCCTTGATCGAATCTATGTAGGTTAGGGTGTCCGTTATTTCCCAAGTTCCCCCGATCACCCATGCCACCCCCCCCCCACAACCTAATCATTCGGTAAGATATTGCGAGAAAAAAATTTTCGGGTACCTAATAGAGTTTGAGTGCTGTCCCACCTAGAGCGTTTCTTATTTGAAATGTACCCTTCTAAATAAAATTTTTAGTCAATGATTTGCATTTACCGCGCTTGCATCCCCTTCTCCGCCTTCAATAGTGTTTTAAATCGATAGCGGGTGCAATTTCCTTCAAAATGACTACCTGAAACATTCAGTTTGATACAGTAGAATCGGAGATAGCTCACTCAGTCGTATATCATCCACCTGAAGAACATAAAAGTGACTGAAAACGACCGTTTTTTGTTTTGACGGTTTTTTGAGTCTAGTAAAAAATCCAGACAATGAGAGAGAAAACTGAGCACGGATTCTTCTCCTACGTTCAAAAATACCCTGAGAGAAATAAAAAGCAGAAAGAGCTCGAGAGCTAAGCAGAATCTGCTTGGCAAGTCAAGCAAATAGGTAGCTCCTGATGACGAGCTCACGCCCTGTCTAATTCATACGATAGCTGTGAAACGACTGGACAAAATGATCTGAAAATTTGCATGCACATACTTGAATGAATCTGCTTTCATACTGTGAAAGATTCAGACCAAAAAACAGTTCCAGAAGAATTAGAAAAATCATAACATTTCGCATCGTTTTTGTGGGTTTCTCGCATGGCGAGAATGGCGCTCGATCCGCGACCTTCAATTTTCGACATGCGAGAAAGTTTTTCGGTTTTCACCTACTATAAAACTCAAAGCAAGGAAGTTGTTTGGAATTGTCTGAACTATGTTAATCTTCAAGATTCACATCGATTGATGCAATAGGAGGAAAGCTATGGACACTTTTTTGAGTATATTTGTCTAAGCGTCTCGAATTCAGACCTTGTAGCCGGCAAAGACCCGGGTACAAAAACGACTGTTACTTTCTTTCAATTGCTCTATTCGATTCAAATCCTGAAGATTAACATAATTCAGACAATTCCGAACAACTTTCTCGCTTTGAGTTTTATGGTAGGTATAACTGAAAAACTTCCTCGCATGTCGAAAATTGAAGCTCGCGGATCGAGCGCGATTCTCGCCATGCGAGAAACACACAAAAACGATGCAGAATGTGATGATTTTTCTAATCTTTCTGGAACTGTTTTTTGGTACAAATCTTTCACAGTATGGAAGCAGAACTATTCGAGTATGTGCATACAAATTTTCAGATCATTTTGTCAAGTCGTTTCACAGCTATCGTATGGATTAGACAGGGCGTGAGCTCGTCATCAGGAGCTACCTATTTGCTTGGCTTGTCAAGCAGATTCTGCTTGGCTCTCGAGCTCTTTCTGCTTTTTATTTTCCTCAGTGTACATCGAAAACACGTATTCACATCTTTCAAATAGACCGACTCAAAATTCGCATTTTTTGGATTCTTCGAACAAACCCCTGTTTCGCGGATTTGGTCCCTTAAATTTCCATAGTTTCGAGAACAGCCATAACTCTAGTTCTTCTCCATCAAATTGACTTAAGCAAGTGGTCATTTTAAGAGAAATTGTACTGGCTATCGATTGAAAATGCCTCCAGGGATATAGAAGCACGCACCTGCGTAATAAATGTGGATTACTGAATCAAAATTTGAGGCCATAATTCAGACAAGAACGCTTCAAGTAGAACAGCACTCAAACATTACCTAGATACACGAAAATTTTTTCATCGCAATATCTCAACAAATGATTGGGATGTGGTGGGTGGCACGGAGGATCGGAGGAACTTGGGAAATAACGGACACCCTAATGTAGGTACATATAATTATCGTCCGGTATTTACGTCAACAACTTCTTTCACGATTCACGGCATTAAATCCAGTGACGATCTGGACAATCCCTTTTGCAGTTTGAAGATAACGAGGAAAAACTTTCGCGAGATCGTGGTAACCATATGCTACCAATAGTTATGAGTGCGACCCTCCCAAAAACGCTTCCGGTTTGAGGGAGTGGCTAAACTCGGTACTTCAATACGTTCTTGGGCTTAAACGATGGGTAGCACATCCGAATAACCAATATTAATGAAAGCTATCGTGAGAAAATTGGGGCGTGGCATAATTAAACAATGAAAACATGTGATTTTCCACGTCTTTTCCGATTTTTCCATCATGAGTCGAAAAATATCAATTATTCACGAATATGTGTTGCCACATAATTCGTAGACCTTCGAAAGATCTACAAAATTGATCTGAACACTTTCTCTCGCAAATTTCAACCCTTTGGAGTTATTCATCACGGAATTCAAAATCTAATTTGTTTAATGAATGCGCTGGAATTTGTGTATAACGGGCTCAAGCTATTTTTTGAAGATAATTCAGTGAGTCCGGAGCAGAAAAGACCTCTACTATCGGTTCGAGAATGATTAACTTCTAGAAAACTTTTGGGATATCGGCCCCAAAAAAAAGGTGTGATTTTCCTAATTTGGATTACATCAATGCACATCTAGTTGCGGCTATGTTAAAATTCATTTGAGGTCGATGGGATGATAACTGCGCCCGTAACCGTTACAAAAATGCAAGAAAACGCAGGTAAAAGGCCTATTCCAGAATATGCCCGACTTTCGGATGCTGTAGCTTCACGAGAGAATCTCTTAGCGCACTGCGAAAAATTGACTTGATGGATATTTAATTCATGAATAACCTCCACCAGAGATCGGCCGGAAAAGTTCATAACTTTTGGAGATAATCGAGTTTTTGTCATCTCGAGATCTACTAAAGTTGTAGACTTGATTCAAGAACAGAAAAATCATGGAAAAATTCTGAATATCAAAAATGATAACGCGATATCAGATTTTGAGAAAACGACCAAAAGGTGAGGTCGCAAAGTTCAAAAAAATTAAATTCTGGTCCCGTTGTGCGGCTTCTATTGTCCTTCACAGCCGTGGCCCTTAAAATCGTCGATAGGCGGGACTACCTGACCGCGGATCATCAAAGTCATCAAGTTTCGGTTTCAAAGTCAATTAGGGGACGATCGTTCTGCTGCAATAAGGAGTGCAAATTTTTGACAAAGGCAACAATAGAACTATTTCAAGCGCGAGTTGAGCCTTGCGTTACTATACGAAATATCTTCGATTTATCGATAAAGCGTTATCAATGATAAGTCAAGAGATTATCTTGTAAGGTATGGAATCCCGCTGTAAATTTCAAACTTGAGTTATATAGATATATAACAGTCGCTCTCCAGAGCTTCTATGCAGAACAACCATGTAAGTAGAGTCAATCATCATTTATCATTTCATAGAAAAAATGATCTCACGTATCATTATTGTGTGAACTAACCCTGAGCTTGAACTGCTGCTTTTTCATTGCATTTTGATATCTTTATTGCTTACTGCACGCACGGGTTTTCGTTGTAACATACATATAGATCTATGTATATATAGCAAAAGCAGTAGAGTAGGGTAAATCCCCCGTTAGAGTCATTTTCACAGACAATCACATACTTGCACGCAAGCACACACTTTTGTAGTTTTCCAAATCACCGATAGTTCAATACATATCGGATATTTGTGTGTCGAGTAATATACAGGCCGCTAAAGTTCGAGCCGCCTGATATATGGGTCAAGTGGGGATGCTCGTCAAACGGCCGAGGTATCGCAGCAGCGAGGACCGGGTGTGACAAGCACTTATTCTTCTGGTTTCCGAAGAAAGAGAAGTCTCTCTAAACTCATCACTTAGCTCGGATTTGCCATCCAGGCGAGCCACACTTGCGGGTCTTGAGGAGTCCATATCCTGCCGGATAGCAGCGAAGCCGCCCAATCAATTTTGCCGCACCAGGTCCTCGCTTGTCAACGAGCACCTCCACTTGAACAGTTATTCAATAATTGAATAGTTGAACAAAAATGTAAGTAGAGTGAAAATGGTGCAAAAATATAGTGTATGTGAAAATTCACCTCTGGTTCCCAGGGTGAATAAGTGATAAGTGCCGCGGCCCAGATTTACGCGTATCCACGCTGGATAACGAAGTCTGGGCAAAATAATGGGTATCAACTAGCGAGGGTGTGAATGCACCTGGCCCGCCGCCCGAAGCTGAACACGAGCCAGGCTGTAAATTCTGTGCGTAGATCGTAATTTTGACGAGCCAAATTAAAGGTCTCGATCAAGTCATTTTTTTCTAAATTACACAGAATTTCCAGCCAGTCTTTTCTTCTAAGAAAAGACATTACCAAGGTGACCGGCAGCGCTACCGAAAGGGTTCAGGTGCACGAATACTTTAGCAGTCCAAGTGAAATCAGGGTTGGTGTTGTGCTAGAATCAATTGAAATCAGTAGAGTAATTCTTTTAAATTACTTAAAATCTGAAAAAGTTCAATTCAGCAGCAAGGGCTTGTATCTATGTAAAGACAGCCCATAGATAATCTCCTTTGTTTTGGAATGTTCACAGAATACTCTGAATCAATTCACGGGGTACAGAGGCATATTCACGTGGAGTGAATTCAGCAGGCCGAGAAGAATATCAAAATCAAGAAAATTAGCTCCTCCCGAGTATAACGTACGCCGTTTCACACGGTGGGATTGGACATGTTTAGAAGCTTTCAAAATTCAAATATACAATTTTCTCTCAAGTATTATAATTCAAGTTTGGACAATCTACGGCTATGCTATCTTACCGATATTCCTAGACAATTATCATTTCAACAATGAACCCTATATCCCAATGAATATCTGAATATAACGATAAAACAACCATGAAAATCTTCATTTTTCAATTCTCAAGAAAAATTATTCGAAAATTTATTTCGAGTATATAAGTGTTCAGACACTCAGATACACTATTTTTCTATCGGAAATCATTCATAAGAAAAATCTACTACCACACAGGTCAACAGCTAGGAGCGTTGACCTATTCAAAATTTTCAGATCCATAATATAATTCTTTGACCATGATGTTTATAACTTTGTGTAAACAATTGATTTTGCCAAATAAATCATCAGGTTACCTAGCTGGGACTATGACAAACAATTTGAGCTTTGAAACACGCAAATCGATCAAGATTTGACGATACAGTAACGAATCAAGCTATTGATTCGTAAAACTCTGATAAAACGTAGAATTTCAGTTCTTGTTGCATGTAATAATTTTCAAAAGCTTGGATCTTGCTCTTTTGCGCTCTTTATCACTTTGATGCGGTAGCTAGAATAATCTGACAAGCATTTGCCAGTGGTACAGCAATCCTCGGTTACAATATTCCATTTTATTGGAGAGAAAGGCAGCTTGATACGAGACGTCGCTGTTAGAAAGTAAGTAAATCGCCGAGGGTTCCACCGGACCGGTGTCTCGTCGTTGATAAGATTAAATAGATATGCGAAGTCAGATGCAAATCGTTTGACGCACGAATTTTTAGCAATTTTCTCATCCTGAAATTACAGATCCGAAACTTACAATCTGATGACATACAAGTGTCCTTCTCATCCTTAGAGTTTCATGATCGATACATATGACCTCTTTTAAGAGGATGCTTCAAATGATTGATGAAGTAAGGATCGATCTGTTTACCTTATCATTTCATGGTCCATCATTTGGATATCACTCTGATTGATGAGATGAAAATCAATAGTTGTATGATGAATCTATTATCTCGTCCGACCGATTATTGATAATATCATAGACATGCATGTGTGTCTTGTCATCACGCATTCCGCACAATCAATCAAGACCAGTCAACAATCAAACAAGATTGTAGATTAATCATACAACTATTGATTTTTGTCTTATCAATCAGAGTGATATCCAAATGAAAGACCATAAAATGATAAGGACAACGGATCGATTTTACTTCATCAATCATTCGAAGGATCTTTTCAAAAAAGGTCCCATGTATTGATCATAGAACTCTAAGAATGAGAAGGACACTTGTATGTTATATGATAATTGATTCGACCCATGATTGATAACGCCTTATTGATGAATCGAAGATATTTAGTACAGTAACGCAAGGCTCAACTCGCGCTTGGAATGAGTCTATTGTTGCCTTCCTCGAAAATTCGCACTCCTTATTGCAGCAGAACGATCGTCCCCTAATTGACTTTGAAACCGAAACTTGATGACTTTCATGATCTGCAGTCAGGTAGTCCCGCCCATCGACGATTTTAAGGGCCACGGCTGTGAAGGACAATAAATGCCGCACAAAGGGGCCAGACTTTAATTTTTTTGAACTTTGCGACCTCACTTTTTGGTCGTTTTTTCAAAATCTGATATCGCATTATCATTTTTGATATTCAGAATTTTTCCATGATTTTTTTGTTCTTGAATCAAGTCTCCAACTTTAATAGATCTCAAGATGACAAAAACTCGATTATCTCCAAAAGTTATGAACTTTTCCGGCCGATTTCTGTTGGAGGTTGTTGATAAATGAAATATCTATCACCTCAATTTCTCGCAGTGCGCTAAGAGATTCTCTCGTGAAGCTACAGCATCCGAAAGTCGGGCATATTCTGGAATAGGCCTTTTACCTGCGTTTTCTCGCTTCTTATACACTGAGAAACCGATATGGTTGCTCGTAGTATTCGATAATTATTGTGAGTATACGTAAACTAGATGTCGCTGGGACTGTGCTCATCTTGCTGTATGCTATACGTCACATTGTCTGTGACTACAGCCAGATAGCGCCTTCGAGTTTTGATAAACTAATAGTTAGCATACGCGGCATTCGTGAGTACCGTCGGTAAATTACATGCTACTACCGTGGAGTGAAGAGTAATATCAAGGCCAGTAACGCGAGGCACACTGTGACGTGTATCCATTTAGATCATATGTATACAGCTAATTTCCCAGCAATCATGATTTTTCAAATTCTGGCGCACAGTATAGCCTATTATCGGGAAGTTATCGCACCAGAGGATCGAAGAAATATTTATCGATTTAATCCTCATTTCTATAACTCTTTCATGCGTAAATTTTCCAACGAACGGATTTGTATGGAATGATGTATACAGGGGTTTTTTGGATCGCTGATCATGAAAATTGACTTAGATTTTGAAAATTCGAAATGGCGGATTCAAGATGGCGACCGGAAAATTCTAATTTCCTCGGATATTGCTTGAAAATTGTATACGTGTTTTTTTTTGGGTCACTGATTACGAAAATGAATTAAGATCTTGGAAATTTAAGATGGCGGGTCCAAAATGGAGACCGAAAAATTCTAATATCCTCGAATATAGTTGAAAAATTTTATTCGGGGGTTTTTCAGGTCGCTGATTATCAATTCGAACTCAGATTTTGAGAATCCGAGATATCGGGTCCAAGATGACGACCCAAACAACTATTATGTTGGTTATTCCCAAAGATAGATATCCGAGGATTTTATAAGTTGCTCATCATTAGCAATAACGTAGAAAAGTTTTGTTAGCATAGCTGAGCCACGGCTGAATAGATATAGGTGTTTTCGATGAAATGATAATCAATTCCATGGTGCGACTGAGATGATCAAAAGAAAACTACACGGCGTGATGTGCCAAGTCTCGTTCATTTTTATTTCGCACGGAGATAATATATTCCAGAATGAGATGTGGTTCGCAGTCTTTCCTGTTGGCGATTTTTGCATACAATTCTACATAATTTTAGTTGAACCTGTCAGCACGACAGTCAACTGTGAAATTCCAACTAAAAACACGGGAACGTAAAGAGAAAACGTGAGATTAAATGCATCTGTCCCAAAATTTCTTATAAAATTCGATGCAATCTGTCAGTTCAGTGCAACTTGCCCATCACTTTTTGAGCGCAAGTGCGGAGTTTCTATCTGAGAAAAAGGTAAGACGTCGAGACAAGAGATTTAAAGTGAGAGAGAACTCCATCCCAATTATTCGTCCCAATTGTATTGAATGAGGTATAGAGAGGGTTTTAGAGGAATGCACACAAATTTAAGAGGAAACGAGTCAATTTATTTACTATTTACAATACTTCCTTCATTCTAAATCTCTCATACATATAACGTTAATCCGATCCGCTGTCTGATGCACCGACATTGGCCTAAGATATTTATCGCTATTATATTTTACAATTAATTTTGGCTGGCTATGATTGGGCAGATTGATCTCGTAACAATATATGTCATGGTTCAATCCGAGAACCTCACATTTGGAAGCATAGAAGTAGATGCCAGATTTGTTCCTGAATACAGCATCAATAATAGCTATTTCAGGATCATTGTTGGAGTCAACTCCGACTAAAATAGCACAACCTTTTTTGTACATAGAGCCATTAATTTTTGCGAAGGACAGAACATCAATGTTCATTCCATTGAATTTTGGGACATTAGATTCCCGCACAATACCGATCACTTTTCCCAATATCTCTTCATCGTACAGACCTTTATTTGATAAAAACCTGAAACACATTTGCAGTTGGAGTTTGACAGCGAGCGTGTAGAGAATGTTGACCCTTGAAGTAACTAGACTTGCGTATTTTCTTGAAACCTGATGGGAAGCCTCAAATTTCTGGCAGGCGTAGTATCGTGGTGGTCCGAACATCCTAATCATAGTTGGATAATGCGTAAGAAAATGGAATTTAGGTTTTAATTTTTCATTGAACAACTTCGAAAATAGCTCGTTGTGAGACTGGATAAGGCCGGCGAGATACGCTAGTGTGTTTTCAGTAAAAGTGTTGCTTGTCACAATGTCAACAATTTCTACGAAAAGGAGGTAGAACTCCCACACCGGGTCATCAGTAGGAACCAAGTCCCCCACAATGATACCAAAATAAGAGATTAGGAACGACATTTCGGCTGCTGTTATGGTCAAGGAACCTTTGCAAAGATGAGTGTCTTTTATTTCAGTTACTGGATTGCCTCGATTGAGCTCAGAACGATTAAAATTCTCCAATCTGATATTCAGCTTAGTTAGAGTGAAGTAGCCAGCTTCGATGCAATGGGAAATGATTCTAGTCATGTTGTAACGAGCTACCACCGAGTAAATATCATGCATCAAGTTGGCTAATACATTTTGAATTAGGTGGAAATACGGTATTTCATTGAACGTGCACGGACTTTTTATACCACCAGTAGAATTCAGCAAGTCGCTGAGGTAGCTCGTTTTGTTTCTCAGAAGGCTTTTGATTTCACGACGGAGAAAGTGTGTTGCGTTTTTTGTAGCTCGACAAATTCGGCAAAAAAATTCGCTTGAGAAACTCTCTTGGAATCCTAGTAACGTATTGAGACCGAGATTGTCACCAAGCACACCCATCAAAACAAAATATACTTTGATTTCCACTCCATCTACTATAACTAAGATTCCTTCTTCTGCGAGAAACTTCAATTCCTTCACTAGATTTCTAAAACATACATCATGTTTGAATGCTTTTGAATGCTTCAAAAAAATGAACTGACCCAAAAATACATTTTCCAATGTTGAAGAAAATTTCGGCGGTAGGCTAGCAATGGAAAAATATAATCCGCCAACTTTAGATTTGCCTGCAGCTGTCGAGAGAGGATTGTTGATTTCAAAGTCATCATAATAAATGTAAAGTGGCAGAACAATTTTGCCGGCAAAATTTTTCACAACTTCTTGCCAGCGTTTCGATTGAAATATACTTGTATAAATTCCATTGCAACAATTTTTGGTTTCAGATTCTATGTCATCAGTTACCGATTTCAGAAAATTAGGTAGCTCAGGAACGTGCTTCAAAATTTTACGCATGGGTATAAAGTACGTGAAACATTTTTTCTTGGTCAAAACTTTCTTATCATCCACAATTTTGCTGGAATTTACAGAGCCCAAGAGAATTTTTTCTGGTTCGATGAGGATATTTTCAGCAAACTGTGTTCTTTTTTTTTCTGTATCCAAGTTTTTTAAAATGTTAGTTGTCACGCAATCATCAATGACGTGATGGTAAATGCTGGGAATTCTAGATTTCAATGCAGTCGAGATAGATTTCACGAAATTATAAACAAAATCAATGAACTTGGCAACTATCTCTTGAATCAATGACCTTGTAATATACGATTTGCTGTATAACTTCCAGATAAAATTTGTCACGTTTTGCTCGATATAATTATCACTAGGTACATCAGACTGTGCGTCGATAGGCGGATCGGGTAACTTATTGTCTTCACTACTGCTGCTATTGGATTTGAACTTTTTCGTCGGAACGTTAGTCTCAACACACTTTTCTCTGGCCCGTACAGAGAATTTATCACACGACAGAGCATGTTTCTTTAAAGAACCTACGGACGAGAATTGTCTTGAACAAGTTTCGTGGACACAAACAAAAGACTTTTCATTAATATGGCTCTCTCTTAGATGCCCTAAAAGCAGTAACAATTGAATAAAGAACTTGGAGCAGAATTGACACTTCATAATGACAGTCACTTAAAATAAATATCTCCACGTCTAATCACAAATCGCGCACGACGACTAGTATTTCACCATTACGTGTTCAGTCTATTGACTCGTGGCCGCAGATTGATGTTGTGCCAAAGTTTTCAATTCGTTATCAATCTTTTCAAGGAATGGAATCTTCTCGTCAGATGTCAAGTGGATTCCAAAGATCTGTCATTGTACGAAGTAACAAAATATTTCACTTTCTACTGGATACGGTAGCTCGTACACAATATACAACTGGAATAATAAACACAAGGCTTGCGAGAAAGATGATACTTCATGCCTCACTGTGTCAGTCAAAACAATAAAAACTTGCTGAATTGTTGCATCGTTAGGAGCAACCACAACAATGAAGGGTCTGAGATCCAATTTGAACTCTGCAAGTTTGGCAATTTTACCTTTTATGCAATCGTCGATGTCTTTTTTTGCCTAAAAGCACGAAAACAATTTCACTAATAGAATTCCGAAGAAACGACAGAAATTCCACGAACGGTGATCGCTTACCTGAGCAAGAACAACAATTCCTTCTTTAGCCTCGACAGCAGTAGGCCTCCAACATTTCTGTTTCTTAGATTTTGCAGTACCTCTAGTAGGGGCTGCGTTTTGATTCGTCCCTCCAACTCCCGGCGTCTTGACTACAGCTACATTGCTTTGGGGAGGTAAGAAGTGGCACAACCGAGGCATCTGCATAAACTGGCGAACATCTAGAAATAATTGCGAGGGAACTCACAATAAAACATTCCCAAAGCAATATAAGGACTCATGGTATGAATCAAAAATTCTCACCAACTGAAGGTTCTGAGATCAAGCTTTCCAAAATAATGCTTTGTGGGCTCTCTATTTTTGCTTCAAATAACATCAAAACTGCTTTAAAAATGTTGTCCCAATTATCGCAGAAGTGTTGATACTCAATAGAATGAAACGACTTGTAGTCAAACTCAACCTGGAATGCAGATTGCTAATTTACCACATTGTCGTGTCGAATATGGTTGGAATTTTCTCTCTGGAGAATCAAATTTTAAAGGTATCTCAATGATAATCATGAAGAATTACTTAGAAATGTTGTGATAATTCGAGCCAAGTAAAAGAATAGGAACCATGGGGCAAGCTGGGACGAATTAGAGATCTTCAAGTTCATGCTTGGATTTATACTTAGCTCATTAGTAGGTATGAAGAATGATATTAGAATTAGATCTATTCTGGAAAAGTTATCATAGAATGGTGAAGGTCAAATTAGAAATGTCTACGATTGAAGGTCTACGGAGAAATTGCCGACCCTGCTGGCAGGATATCTACCACAATCTTTGTGAGGCAAAAAAGGACTTTACGGAATTTTTCGATGTTTAGGTGCTAACAAAATTGCATCAAATAGCATTCGCGCCTCGAGCATGAAGTTCCCCGCTTACGAGCGATCATTTCAATCCTCACATGCAGCTCGGGCCGAAAACCAATCGCTCAGAAGCGAGCTACAACTTCATAATCACGGTGCGTAATCTACTATTCCAGGGACTTTCCAAGGACCAGAGTCAAGGAAAAATCATCAAAACTACTTTTTGAGGTGTATTTCTAAGCGCCATCATCGCGATGGACGGTTAGAATGTCCATTGCCGGTTTGAGCTGGAATTTCCTGAGATTGCAAAATGTTCCAGAGCACATTGGTCGCATTCCAGATAGCAAATGGCTAAATGGGATAAATATTCACTATCTATGAGAGATCTCAAGAATTTTAACACCACTTCATCATCAAGATCGGCCAATTTTAAGTATGTTGGGAAGGTTCAAGAACAGTCATACACTCCTACATCATACTTTCATAGAGCACCTACTTGATTTTACCGAGAAAATATATCGTTTTGTGTACTGCTGAGTCATCAAAATTAAACCAATTTCCGACCGATTGCTCATTTTTCGACCGATAGCTCTCTCATACGGCGAGCGAGAAGCGCCGGGTCATTCGACGAAACTCCAAACAAATAGGGGCACGTGCACTGTTTTCTACGAGTCAGTTTCAAAAAAAAAAAAAAAAATTTCAAATCAAATCAAAATCAGAGTTGCTCATTCTTGGATATGCAAGAAAAATGACTATCCCGACCTCTTAGCATGGGAAAGTACATCCGACGCTTTGAGCGATCCTACCCCGCAAAGTATTGTGGCAACTAGCCCGCAAAGTATTGTGGCAACTATAACTTGGTCGCATTTCAGTATTTTCGTTCCAATTATCTCAAGTTTTGTTTTTGTAACCCTAAGTCATCGGCCCATTTGAAATGATTGTATATTAATGATATTTCAAACTCACCAGTTTCTGAAAATAATCTAGCTTCAAACTGGGCCAATCAGTCAATACGAGCAGAAGCGTTCTTCTCAGAGGTTTATGAATCTCCTCTATCCTAACACCTAATGCTGTTTCCCACAGTGTTGTTGTTTCCTTCTCGTCATCATCGTTGTCCCCACATTGGAGTATGACTTTCGCCTCGTGTCCATCATAATCTACAATTGGAAAAATGAAACAACAATAAATAGAGGAAATCCAAATTGCAAGACAGTCGGTATGTTACTGTTCTTCTAATTTGATTGCTTACTTTAGGCTCACATGCTACGAGCTGAGCCACTCGGTGAACGCGAGTTTAGTACATTTTCTGGTTGATTCGGGTGAAAAAGGTTGAATTACTCGAAAATAAAACAAGTGGACTTCTGAATCTGTCTTCACAATAGAATGAAACTGCTTTGACCTTCGATTTCAGTGATCAGCAGTTATGATAAAATCTTTCGATGAAATCTCGCAGAATTATTGAAGGAAATATTCATGTGATATTCCATTCCAATATTTCATGAATAAATTTGGGAAACACCTTGATACATTTCATGAAATATTTCTCAAAATCTAACTGAAATATTCATCTGGGAGATTTTGGAAAGGTTTCTGAAATATTTCAGAGAAATTTTCCTGAATATTCCTGCAATATTTTACCAGCAATCTGTCAAGAATCTTGATTCTGAGAAATTTTCGTGAGGCAGTTGAAAATTCGCTAGGAGATTTCACAGCATCGATTCAAAAGTATGACTCTTTATTATGCCATCATCATTTCCCTGACAATCTTTTGGCAACCTCGCGCTTGAAATTTCTGCAAGATTCCCGAGGCCTCTGCAAGGTTCCTCGGCAGATGCAAGTGTCTTATTCCGCATGAACCATTTGCAAATATTCTCGCAGTCGCGAGCGTGCGTGAAGTTTACTTCTCGGCGTGCGTAATCAAAACCTCCTATTTTCTTGCTACCCTACACAACAATTATATAAGAATACACGGCAATGCGATAGATCACGCGTTCTTGTTATAACTCTGTGTGCGCATGATGAATACTCTCATACTGGTAAGGAAACATCTACAGAGAACATCATCAAGAGATCTAAATTGGTTGCCTAATGCAACGGATGATAATGGTACTTGTTTTGACTCCATGACTGAGTGGTAAATTCAGACAAAGTGTCGATGGATGGCAACAGAGAAGCTCAAAAATGAGTTCTCCCAATTCCAAGACATTTAGTCTTCCATGGTGTACAATATGAAGAAATGGAAAGACCTACAACGTACCACTAATAACATTTGGAATGAATGAGTCGATATTGTAGGTCGGTGGATTTTGATAGTCTGAATTTCAAATCATCTGAGATCGGATAATTAAAAATATGTTATCATGGTATACATCAAGCGAGTACTTTTTAATTTACTTTCAGCACTATTGAAATCTCACTCGTGCAAAGCTATTTGCTTTTTCTGAATAATTTGAATGATGTCTTCTGATTCTTGTAAAGTAACATAATTGATCAAAGATTCCACTACTTGTTTCACTCCCTTCTAAATGTTCAAGATTTTTGCGAATGAAACATAAAATAGTTATTACCAAGCAAAGTGATCTTACTTATCCTACAGGAAGAAAAATGGAGTACGCTGCAGACGAGAGAATGACTAGCAGAACTAAAATTATATCCAGTCCATCATAATACTAAGAGAACAGGATCATAAGATCCCAATGATCCCAGAACACAATCTAATGTCTCTAAAACGTTTCTGAGAGAGATTCCTGAACGGTTTCTGGAAAGTTCCCAGAAATATTCACATGTAAACTTTCAGAACATTTCCAGCCAGGGACATAACTATAATTCAGAGATGTTTCAGGGAAATATTCCTGAGATATTGTCTAAAACGATTCTGAAATGTTTCCATACTGTGTGGGCTGGCATAATAACTACAAGTTTCAGGACTTCAAATTTTAGCTTGAAACATGTGACTCATTCAATTGAATCCCATCACCATGAACCTGTTGATTTCCATCTTGCTTTTCTAAAACACAGGACCCCATCTATGAGGTCCAATCAGGTTTACGGAGTCTGTGTATTGGAAAGAGCCATGCGGTCAATGAAGTTCTGGCACGAAAGAGTGAAAAGCTACGGAAGCTCTTATAAGAAAGCTTTGTCTATGGTTATGGAGGCTTCTTTGGTGGTGACATGTGCCTCGTGGGAGAAAGTTATCATGACAAAGTTCACTCAGTTCACCATCAAAGCCTTCAAAGTCATATTGAGCAATCTAACCTAATACATTTAGCAAAATATTTTTGAAACCTTAGGCACCATACTTTTCCACCATACACTCCACCCGTGCCAGAATTTCTTTGACCATAGGACTTCCTGCATATGAAAAAACCAAGGTCTCAAATCTTCTCCACAAATGAGTGAATCACAAACTGCAATAGAGAGGATATATCAATACAACTTTGTGAAATGTATATCTAATGCTGGCGATATTCACTATGCAAAGGGAATCTTTCATTCAGGTGGGAAAAACCATACCAATACTACTCACCATTAGTGGAAGATTTATCGGTGCATTGAGGTTCTAAGTTTACATTTGAGGTTTTATCCAATTTGTTGGCTTCTCTAACGATACCCCATTCATTCCTATACCTGTGAGTTAGTCTTCCTCTAGATAACTTAGCTTTATTACTTCTAGATTTATTTGCTGATAGAGGGTCTACGTAGTAGTCAGAGATGATCTCATTCTTGAACTTGACTGTAATCAGCCAAGCTATGTATTGAAGATCTTGGTTATTTAATAACCTGCAATCAAAAATTCACTCAAAGAAAGTCATGTAACTGGATTATACTAGTTGCAAATAAAAATACTTACTGATCCTTTAAGGTGTTCAGGAAGTAGTCGACGATGAGTCCACAGAGTTTTGATTGCTGTCGAGTATTGAACTTGTGCTTGTGCTTGTAAATTTTGATAAGAGCTTGCCCAGAAGCACTGCTCTCCAACAAAGCACCTAAATCAAAATTTGCTACTTCAGGCTTATTTGACCGGTACTTATTCCTCTTTGGATCCCCAGGATCTCGATTTTGTGGAGATATTGGCAGAACCCCTTGGTCATTTTCAATCCTCACAATGACAATGCCACCATTGCTTTGACTTTCTTGAGCTTGTTGAGGCGCAGGCCCAGCTGTGATCTCTGGCACGCTGGATGTAGTTGCAGTATGGTTATTACTTGGTTTACTCTTTAGTTCATCCTGGAGATTTGAAGATGAATGTGTCAATATCCATCTTCAGTCTAACAAACATTCCATATGAAGTTTGGAAACCAACTTTGAAAATAGATTTCTGTAAACTCTACATCTCACAAAAAAAAATCTCAAACTTGATTCAAAAAGTGCACGTAAGTACTAGACCATGGTTTTACAAGGAATGAGAAACATAAAGGAGCAAAATATGTTGGAATGGAGTCATGATTGAATGATAAGAGCATGCATGGAATGGAAAATGATAAAAGATGACATCGGAACCTACTACTCCGGCTCTGCACAATCTTTTAATCTTCAATTGTATACCAAAGATGGGAAACCACTCCTCAAACTTTTCGGGTGTGAGTTGGATAAGGTCTTCTAAAGTGTCTATGCTATCAATTCCATTCTCTGCAGGAAGGTGAGGATATAAAAATGTTATTCATAAAACAGTGGGGAAAGAGGGGTCATTATTTAAATAAAGGTAACAGTCATTATACGAACAAGAAGTCAGAGCACCAAACTAAGTTTTTCGTGTGAGTAAAATGGAAATCTAAAGTGAAATCTATTACATATCAATACTTGTCAATATATACTCATACTATACACAAACTAGTTGGTCAAGACAACATTTAGGACATTGGGGTGCCTGGGAGGATTGATCAGATCAAGTTAAATAATTATGATTAATGTAAGGAAGTAGAACTGTCAATAGAAATGTGAGAATCGAACAGATTAATAGATGATGAACTCGGCCCGTAGGGAGAGTGTCACTTGTTCAAGGTTATGGAGTCGATATTAACACAATGAAATTAAGAGAAATTAATGAATGATAACTTACTTTCAAGAATTGTGTAAGCGTCCGAAAGCCCCGCAGATGCAAACTTACTCTTGATTGAACAGGCAAGGCGGCCCCGGCACACGAAAACGCGCGCAAAGGCGGCACTGAATGCGGGAATCTTCCGTTGTTCGGGCGCGAGCATCATCGCGATTCGAAAATTCATAAGCAGTATCGAAGCGCCATCTCTACTCCACGCATACTTACCAGAAACATTCGTATAGTAATTATTAGTATATCGAGACTCTTGAGTACTCGCTGGCAAAGTATATTTGGATACGAGTAGACTCATAAATGCTGTCCCGCGCAGTCAATAGCAACATACAGCGTATATTTGATGCAACTCGCAAAATATATCCACAATAATCGTATCGGTCTCTCAGTGTAACGGCTACGGGCGCAGTTATCATCCGATTGACCTCAAATAAATTTTAACATGGCCGCAACTAATGTGCATTGATGTTATCCAAATTAGAAGGATTATATCTTTCTTTGGAGCTGATATTCCAAAAATTCTCAAGGACACAATCATTTTTAAACCGATAGTAGGTATTTTCCCTTAAACTTGATCGTTCTCTAGTGATGAGGATGGCCAATTCCGCGACTCTCAACCCTGAATGTATTCATGAAAGCGCCACATTGACGGTTGCAAGTCACGAAATTAGCGATTCCCGTTACTCGAAAACGATCAAGTTTAGGGGAGAAAAGCTAGAGTTCTTCCCTGCTCCAGATTTACTGAATTATCTTTGAAAAAGTGTTTGAGCCCGTTGTAAACAATCTCAGCAAAGTTGTTCAAATAAATTAGATTTCGACTTTTATGAGAAATAACTCCAAAGGGGTGTAATCAGCGAGGGAAAAGATTCGGACCAATTTTGTAGATCTTTTAGAGATCTATGAATTATCTCTCCACTAATCTCCCTGAATATTCCATATTCTCCAACTCATGATGGAAAAATCGAAGAAGACGTGAAGGATTGCATGTTTCTTTTGTTTATTCATGTCGCGCTCCAATCCTCAAACAATAATTCTCACCAATATTGATTATTGGATCTGCCACTCATCATTTATGCCCAAGATCGTATTGAAGTACCGAGTTTAGCCACTCAGTGATCGAATTCAGAAGGTCACACTCTTGACTACGATGAGAAATGGTCGTCTGAACGAAACCTCGGGCTCTGTTTTGAGCTCCTACGTCGAAATTTTGGTTTGAGTGATGAGAACCTAAGAAGAACCAGGTGTTGTTCATGTAACAAGAAGCCATGCTATCTAGGAGGGAGTGCGAACTCATCTTCTACACTAAAAAATGAACAAGAAAATCGTCATCCGGTCAATGAGAAACCCCGACCCGAGAACTGGGTCCCATAGTGTAATAATGCGAACTCTTGAAGTATTTGTGCGGCCTCTCCCTGAGTTCTCTTTCCCCGCTTTGTCCGCAAACACAGACATACCTAGTCTATTCATCTATCTATGTATTCCAGATTCAGCACTCTTTGGAGGGACATCGTCGCGAGGAACGACTCAACGAAAGCTGCTCGTTGGAGATGTGAGTTACGTCCTTGGATCTAATACACTCAAAAGTTCTATAGCATAGAGAATCACAGCCCCAAATGCATGCTCGACCGCAGAATCTGGGATCCCCAGATCTGTATTCAAGATATGTAGGACATAATGTTCTCAATCTGACATGATCATAGCGTTACTCATCGGTGAGAAATGTCATTCATTCGAAGGTCCTCTTCGTAGATCGATCTACCCCCACACTCGTTCACCCGATAATCATTCCATCACTCTGGATAGCTCCTCGATGCAGGCGTCTAATCACTACCAATCGGACTTAGGAATATTGGACAAGTTTTATCCTGGAGACCCTTATGCGTAGAGCGACAGCTCCGTCGTCACAGTTCAGCAAATGTTATTAGATAAATCCACTCGTGATATTGAACCGGAGAATCTCAATTGGATAAGGATCAGATTCAATGGCTCATGTTGCGCTTGAACTGTTCCCCCGCAAGGCAAAATACTATTCTGAACATTTTCGTGAGAGGTGATTCCTTGGGGTTCCATGACCACTCAATAACTTCGATTGAAATCGTGAACCTAGCCGTTTTCCATTATCCTCATCCCACGAAATTTTTTTTTGGGGCTCATCTTTTCTGCGGGATAGGAAAGTTGATTGTCAAGAATCATATGTGAATCAATGCCTTCAGTTGAGCCTACCATGATCGAACAGGGTCTAGATATCCATCAGCAATGAACTTCAACGTCTATATCCAGGAACGATCGGAATTTTCTCAAATTATTTCAATGAACGTGCGTCGTTACTCAACAAGTAAGAGTGGAGCGATTGAATACAGTCGAATTTTGTCATTCACATTGCTCAATGAGTCGACAATTTTACTGAACAACCCAAATTTGTTGTGCAGTCGAGAGTGCTGCTGAATAGAATTGTTCATGTTGAGGTGCTTTTCTTCGGTCTATACCCACGTGAATAGCAACGGGTCGTTCATTTCACTCGTTACACAACTCGTGGAACGAGTCGTGCATGAGTCGTGTAATGTTTCATTCTCACGAGCTGTTTGACTCCCGGGAAATGAACTCCAGACGCGATTCACGGTCCGAAATCTGAACCAACAAACTGCCGTGACCGGGGAGATACGCGAAATCCCTCGAGATGAATCTCAGCCGATGAACCGAAGAATACGCTTCCAAGCGGATGACGCATTAGATAAAACTTATCACGAACAAGAGAGGGGTTTGGTTCCAAGCTCGCCTGAAGCGCCGCACAACGTACCTCCGAGTTTCCACATCCAATCTCAAGCTAATCAACGACGCGAAGTACCCGAATTTCCACGTGTGAGCTCGAAGAATGAGAGTAAGGGTATAGGATCGAACGGATGCGAATCCACCGTGGGATCAAACGTGCAGACTGACACCACAGGTATCCTGCTGGGTACGAAGAACCATCAACAGGCTTTTCAATCACGGATAGGAAAGTAGGCAATTAGACTCTCACCATAGACATAGGAAGGTATAGACTGCGAGTCACGGGCTATCACCGTGGGACTGCGTGCGAGTGAGACAGATGCATGAGAGGCAATACTCTCTCATGGAGCGGCGTGACTCTTACGTCATGCTCTCTCACTCGCACTTATGCGATCTCGAGGTCCCACTATCAAGATCCCGACCCGCAGTCTATATATTGCTATGTCTATGACTCTCACGTATCGAGCAACTGAGCTCAAAATTAGAAAAAATGAACATAGGAACGGGTAAGGCGATCCAAAGTCATTCTGGTTGACTCGACGTGGTCGAAAATGACATCAGGTATGTGTCGAGACTAGCAACCGAGATCGAATGACGCACCAACAATTCAGACCAGCGTATCGAGCATAATGCGGAATGTATTGATAACCTCACGGGTCTTATCGACGGTTGTAATAACACGCTAATGAACCAATCGAACGATTGTCACCGAGAGTTAGCGAATCAAGTTGAAAGAACGCAGGAGAATCTGAAGGAGATAGCTCGTAAGAGCAATGGTAATGCGTGTGGTCGATTTTTGATCTACCTGAAAGTAAAATCGGATCTTTCGACTTTCTGCGCGGCTCCATACGAGCGGCCAGCTCGTTTTATGGAGGATATATCTACATACTTACAAACTCTCAACTGCGACGAAGAAATAATGAAACTCGCTATTGGACAAACGCCCAGCTCGCGAGTGGTGGCACTACGTGGAGAACTCTGTAATTGAGCTCGATGACCTCGGGAGTGAATTTATGGGAAAACACTGGAACTCACGAGAGCAGGATGAAGTTAGACGAGCACTTGAGTTCGGTAGTTACGCAGCAGAGCGTAATCTGAGTCGGGCCGGATATACAACCAAGTTGTATAGACAAATGATCCAACTACCGGATAATTTCACCCTGGATTGATTGTGGCAAAGATGTCCAGCCACTTTGACGAGACGGTACAACATGTAATGTTTGGGCGATACACGAATAATTCGAGTCACTCATTATTACTGAAAGAGTTTATTATACTGCGAGAAACAGTTCCTTGTTCACATAGTTATTTCGGAGCTCGCGCCCACCCGCAAGGTTCGCGAAGGTCTGCCCGCGCACCGGTCAATTCCATACATTCAAACATGATGGCGGCACTTACTGATGCGCATCCATAACATCTCCCTTTTTTATCAAGTAACAAAATCATTCAAGTGAATAGGTTTTCTCACAACATGCCTGTACCTACTCATTGGTCTATCGACTTGAATTTGGTTAATGGAACTTTGCTCTACATTGCAAGTTTGACTCGACAGGTCCATGGAAGACTGATCTAGGTTATGATCTGAGGAATCGCTCAGATCGTTCCCATTTTCATCTAGGTCGTCTGTATCCTCATAAGAAGTACCTTTTGGTTTCAGCCTGAAATGTTGCCCTTTATCTACATTCAATTGGATTCTATTCCTGGTCACAACATTCCTAAGCTCATTGATTATTTTGTATGACCTTGGTTTTTCCCCTTCTCCCACTATTTTAGCCGGTTCCCATGTTGTATCATTTCTAAATCCTTTCAATCACCCTCATTCAACTGCGGCAAATCTCTGCAGACCGCGTCATGATTTTTTTTCTGTTTCACTTGTCTCTCTCTTAGCTTTTCTCTGAACTATGGGCAGCTTTCACTTGTTTGAAAAAAATTAGGTAGCACCCCTTTAACATTTCTGCCTAGCATGGTCTTATTTGGTGATTGAATCTCGTTTGATACAGGCATGTTTCTTGATTAAAGTAGGGCTAGATATGGATCTCTATCATCGTGATAGGCTTTCTTCATTACTTTTTGCACTGTTTGCACACATCTCTCTACCATACCGTTACTTTGCGGGTATCTTGGGCTGGATGTGATATGCTCAAAATTCCAACTTTCACTGAACTTTTTAAATTCTTGAGAATCGAAACAAGGACCATTGTCCGATCGTACCACATTTGGTACGCCCAGTCGAGAGGAGTACGACTTGAGAGCCAATATTAGGGCCTCGACAAGAAGTTTCCGCGCCTGTCCGCGGTCCGTAGTGGCCGCGAAAAAATACATGGGAAGTAATGGGAAGAGTGGGGGTAGGTCTGCCCGCGGCTTGCTCCAATATCCGCGCATGCGCGCCCCACTCCCATTGCTTCCCATGTATTTTTTCGCGGCCACCGCGAACTGCGGACAAGCGCGGAAACTTCTTGTTGGGGCGCTTACTGATCCCGAGGTTTCATCCTTGAGCAATTCAACTTCAACATATTTCGGGTAATAGTCTATAAATGGCTTTCTATCCAAATAGAATAAGTTTACTCCTACTTTTTCCCAGCATGATTTTGGTATCTCAACTGGAATCAAGCTTTCTTTGGGATTCTGCCTTTGAAATTTGGCGCACGCATCGCATTTGGTAATTATATTTTCAATGTCTCGCGCGATACCCGGCCGGAATACGATTTCCCGGGCTCTTATCTTTGTTTCTCCTATGCCCATATGATTATATTGCAAATTTCCAAGAATTTCTCTGCTTGAACTGTTTGGTACAATTATTCTGTCGTCTTTATATAGAAGTCCTTCATGTTCAAAACTACATCTCTGATATGTGTGAAATACTTTGCATATGTCTGCCACATCTTTGGCTTCAGCTGGCCATTTGGTTCGGGTCAATTCTAATACTTCTTGCAATTTGTGCATCAGCTTTCGTTCCTGCTATATACCTTTGTTTCGTCTTATCATCCATGGGTCCTGCTAAGACAACGTTAAGAATCTGAACATTTAAATCGTCACTTTCACTTGCTTCCTCTAAGTGTGCTCTTGATAACGTATCTGCTATGAAAAGTTCTTGACCCTGTTTATATTGCACTTTCAAATCATATCTTCGAATTCGCATGCGCATTTTTTGCAATCAAATTGATATTTCACAGAAGCTTTAACTGAATATTGGAATCATTGGCTTGTGAACGCTTTCTACTGTCGATTTACCTCCCACTATGTACTGATGGAATCTTTTACACGCGAAAACAATTGCGTACATCTCTTTCTCAATCTGTGCCCTGTTTTTTTCGACTTTGAGTAAATGCTTTCGACGCATATGCTACTGGTAAGTTATTTTGCAACAGGACCGCGCCTACTCCTGCGCTGCTTGCATCTACGCTCAATTTATACTCTAAATTTGCATCATAATATTGCAACACAGGTGCTACTGATAGGAACTCTTTGATTTCTTTAAATACTTTTCCATGGACCTCTGTCCATTTGCATTTTGCGTCTTTCTTCACTATTCCTCTGAGCGAAGCCATACAATAGTGGCAATCGACGACTTTGTCGGAGTGACGTCACACAACGCAAGTCATCAGACTTTCAAACAATTTGCGCCAGATGAAAACAATCTTTGGGGATTTTTTTCCCAATTGCACCCTACCTATCCCGATGCGCTCAAATTGGTGAAACCTCCCTTCAAACAAATGCAAGTTGCCTATTCTCATCCGGAATTGAACTTTCTCGATTACATTTGTACTGAGCTCGTGTCAAATTGCCCTAAAAATGATGCGACGGGCAACCCCACATAACCGCAACCCGTTAAGCATCGGCGTGTCCGCGCAGTAATGCCACAGGCAACAGGCCAAATCCATGCTCACACCAGTCACCGCCAGGTGGACATCCATCTCTCTCACAACCGGAACAGAGGACCATAGAAACGAAACCAGCCCAACCGCAGCAGCAGAGTCAGTCAGCCCGGAGCTCGGACCCAACTCACTAGTCAATCTTGGGAGCTGCAAGTATTAACTCTCTCGATCCATCTCGGCTTTAGGAGCTCTAGTGTTGTAATAGATAGGCCTCGGGCGCCTCGAGACAGAAATTTTATCCAGGAGCTCTGGATAGCAACCGTCTTAGATCTTCACATCCTGCACCAAGATACGTAAGATTAGTCAGGATATTGTTACCTGTATAATCCGTCCGCGAACACCGACCGGGGTGAAGACATTTGGGTGGGAGCTCCATCAAATGTTACTATCAGGAGCCCACTGACAGACTTGTTCACTAGCCAGTCACTGTGCTGCTCATCGCAAGGAGCTCTTTAGATGAACAGACCAGTACCCATATTATTCCGTTCAAGTGGCTTCAGATGAATTGTACTTTTATCACCAGTTTTTGGGGCTATTACAGTGTACTAGAGTATTAGTAAAAAAGCCAAGGCCTGAGGGCAGTTGAATATATCATCATTAATTCTTTTGTACATATTCTTTCTAATATATGTATATTATTCATCTCAACTTCATTGTATTCAATTGTCATCCCAACCTAGAATTCCTGACATCCTGAAATCCCTCCATTCACGATGAATCTTAGATTCCTTGCACCAATTCCCGAAATCGAATTCAGCTTGAAATGTGGCTCACTCATCACAAGATGTTATGGGATGATTGTCAAGTTGGCAGCATACCGAATTCCCATCTAGAATCGATCACTCCGATCCAATTAGGACTGAACTCATGTCAATTCCCCCATCTGATAACTGTGAAATTCTCTGGCAACAATCCCCAGAATCGAGATTCAACTTCGAATGTAGCTCACTCATTTCAGAATGTCATGGGATATTCTTCAGGCTGGCAGCCTATCGGATTTCCATCTGGAATTGAACGTTCTCAGTCATTTTTGGACTACACTCTCGTGTCGATCCTCTCTTTAGATGGGTCTTAGATCTTCTGGCACCGATTTCCAGAATCCTCATTTACCTTGAAATGTAACCTCCACGTCCAAGAATATCTTGGAACGGTTTCCAAGTGGGCAGGATGTCGAATTTTTATCTAGAAGCAAGCATTTTCGACCAAGTTTGGACTAAACTCGTGACATTTTCCGCATTGTATGTGAGTTACTTTGGCACCCAATTCCGGAATCGCAATTTGGCTCCAAATGTAGCCCACTCATCCCAGCATGTCATACGATATTCCTCAAGCCGGCAGCAGATTGAATTCTCATCTGGGATTGAACGTTCTCAATCATATATGTACTAAAGTCGTGTCGATACTGTTCAGATATGAGTAGTTCCACGCGAAAGCGACCCACGAAAAAGGGTCATGTCTCAGATTCTTTTATTAACATTCTTATTCGATTCTATGGTACAAAATATGAACTTTTCACTACCTATGGGGTCCCAAAAAAATTTTTTGGTTCCATGGCGAGAATTTTCGAAAATGAAGTAAAATACATTTTCTTAAAATTCTGGCAGCTTTTTTGCACTAAAATGCGAATAAGTCGAGTTTGCTCCCAGATAAAGATATGCGGCTTGCGGCATTCAAAAGGTCTTTCAAAAACCTATCAAAATCGTTATTAAAAAGTTGTTTTTGAGGTTATGGGCAGCCTGTACGAGCAAAAGTGTAAAAATCACTAAACAGTGAGTTTCTCAGTTGCCTATTTTTTTCAATTTTTGAAAATCACATATTTGATGTAAAATTTTGTATTCTTCCAGAAAAAAGTGGTCCCGATTTCCTTTCCCGACGTCTAAGGCCTGTTTCTTCAAATTTTCGCAAACCTATTTCTTAGGCAGTTTGGAATCGTCTGTTTACTGCGCATGCGCAGGAATTTGGACTGTTAGAACCAATTCCATTGGGAAGCCAAGAAAATTTCCTTCAAAATGACTACTTGGCAAAGTCAATTTCATCAATTTTGCTCGGAGTTACAGCCTACAAAAGATGAAGCTTCAGCTCGAGTGCGTCAATAGGCAAACGTTACATCGGGCCAGAGATCGTGCCCGGATTTTCCTACTATTGTCGCGGTGTCTCCGATCCACCTCTTGTTGGATATCGAGATTCGGTGGTCTTTCAAACGTTGTAGCTCCGAGCCAAATTGATGAAATTGACTTTGCCAAGTGGTCATTTTGAAGGAAATTTTCTTGGCTTCCCAATGGGATTGGTTCTAACAGTCCAAATTCCTGCGCATGCGCAGTAAACAGACGATTCCAAACTGCCTAAAAAATAGGTTTGCGAAAATTTGAAGAAACAGGCCTTAGACGTCGGAAAAGGAAATTGGGACCACTTTTTTCTGGAAAAACACAAAATTTTACATCAAATATGTGATTTTCGAAAATTGAAAAAAATAGGCAACTGAGAAACTCACTGTTTAGTGATTTTGACACTTTTGCTCGTACAGGCTGCCCATAACCCCAAAAACAACTTTTCAATAGCGATTTTGATAGGTCCTTGAAAGACCTTTCGAATGCCGCAAACCGCATATCTTTATCTGGGAGCAAACTCGACTTATTTGCATCTTAGTGCAAAAAAGCTGCTAGAATTTTAAGAAAATGTATTTTACTTCATTTTCGAAAATTCTCGCCATGGGACCAAAAAATTTTTTTGGGACCCCATAGGTAGTGAAAAGTTCATATTTTGTACCATAGAATCGAATAAGAATGTTAATAAAAGAATCTGAGACATGACCCTTTTTCGTGGGTCGCTTTCGCGTGGAACTACTCATATGGATTTCAGATTCCTTGGCACCGTAACCCAGGAACCTCATCCAGCTTGGGACGTGAGTTCCTCATCCCCGGATATCATGATGTATTCTCCAAGTTAGCTAATTATCGAATCCGTATTTGGAATTGAACGTTCTCACTAACACCTGGACTGAACTTGTGTCAAACTTCGCTTGAAAGGAATCTTAGGATTCTTGGCGCTCAATTCTAGAATTCAGATCTAACCCCGAATGTAACCTACTCATCCCAGGATGTCATGGAATGGTCTCCAAGTTCGCAGCATATTGAATCCCTATATCAAATTGAGCCTCTTCGATCGGATTCAGACAAATCACATCACGATTCTCGCACAAAATAAGTGGGAGATCGCACCAACACTCACGTTCTACACACAGCTGGAAACGTCGTTCCCTCATCTCAGATTGTCATGGAATGTCTCCCAAGTCGGTAACATGTCGGATCCTCATCTAGACTCGAGCTCCTCCGATCGAATTTGAACTGACTTCATGACGAATTTCGCACAAAATGCATGTGAGATTTTTCGGGACCATTCCAAGATTGAGATTCAGCTTCAAAGGTAGCTCACTCATCCCAGAATGTCATGGGATATTTTCCAAGCTGGCAGCATATCGAATTTTCATCTGGAATTGATCGTTCTACTATTTAACTATTTTTGACCGAATTTGGGTCGATTTTCTCTTAAAATGCATCTCAGACAACTTCGCACCGATTCCCAGGATCTCCATTCAGCTTAGAAAGTAACTCCCTCATCCCAAGATGTCATGGAATATTCTCCAAGTTAACAGCACATCGAGCTCTCATCTGGGATTAAACGTTCACTTTGATGTGAGGAATGAACTTGTGTTGAACTTTGATTGAAACGGTTCTCAGTTTTCTTGACATTGATCCCAAGAATCGCCATCCAGCTTCGAATGTAGTTCTCTCATCGTAGATGTCGTGAAGTATTTCCGAAGTTGGCAGCATACCAAATTCTCATCTGGAGTTGAACTTGCTCGATCACATTTGTACTGAACTCGTGTCAGATTTCCCTCGAAATGAATCTTGGATTCCTTGGACCGATTTCCGGAATCGAAATTCAGCTTGAAATGTTGTTCACTTATCACAAGATGTTGTGCAATGATTTCCAAGTTGCAGCATATCGAATTCTCATCTAGTATTGATAAATACGATCCAATTAGGACTGAACTTGTGTCGATTCCCGCATCGAATAACTGTGGCATTCTCTGGCACCAAATCCCAGAATCAAGATTCAGCTTCGAAAGTAGCCCATTCATTGGAACTAGACTCATTAGAGCCAGAAATGGATCTAGAATTTAATGGCACCGATACCTTTGTCCGGAATTGGGCTCGAAGTTTAGCTGACCAATCTCAAAATATGATTCAGCTGTCTCTGAGATGGCAGCATATCAAAATATTACCTTGAAACTTTCATTTAGCGATGTTCGCAGTGCTCAAGGGACAGTTCCATCTAATGATCAATCTCAAAGCTGTCAGCATCAAATACCAGACTTGGGATTGTGCTCAAAATCTTGTTTATCAATAACGTATACATTAAGAGTATCCTCAACATGGCTGTAGAACAGCAAACTATGTCAAAATTGTGGTTTTGGTGGATTTTCTGCAGTTTAGTACTTGATCATAAACAAAGATTCGCCTCAAAGATCTCAGCACCTATTCCCAGACGTTTGAATGGGCTCAAACTCCGAGTATGTGCTCAGTGAATGTCTGTCGAGTGTCTATCAGGTGGCTGTAGGACTTATGCCTCGGACTCATCCAGTTCATCTTTTGGTATAATCCATAATCATTTCTCCCCTGCATCCAACTTCTCCCCCCTCCAGGTCTCCCTACTTGAGGCAAGAAGAGGTGAACACATCTCCCAGCTTAAATAATTACGAAGAAAATTCGATTTGTTCCATCTCGATAGCTTGTAACGGGGTGGTATGGGTCACCTGAAAAGTCTGAACCCACGTGTTGCCTAATTCATTTTTGGCCGGATTGAGGCAAGGCCAGCTCCCCCGCGCCATGAGAGGCGGGTCAATGGGGGAGGATTTTGGAGCGTACCTGAAAATAAACGGACTATCTGCGGACAAAAGGGAAATATTCACTCCCGATCCATAAAAAAATACGGAAGAGGCGTTTATTGCTATTAGGAGGTGCATGTAACGACGCACAAGTCGAGGAGACTGATTACAAAGGCCGCACGCGGCGAAATGTATCTGAAAAAAGGCTATCTATCCTGAAAAATCACTGAGTTCAATATGA
Source organism: Eretmocerus hayati (assembly GCA_029851415.1). NCBI lineage: Eukaryota > Metazoa > Arthropoda > Insecta > Hymenoptera > Aphelinidae > Eretmocerus > Eretmocerus hayati. Next base: position 52,265,102 of record CM056744.1, read on the forward strand.
TGTTTCGGCAGAAACGTGCCCATATATCGACTTGATCACGCTCACTCACTCGCGTCAGAAATGCCTATACAGCGCTGGGCGTTGCTTCCCCCACTAATGCCACTAACACTATGCATGTGGGGATTCACTTCCTTCGTCAGCGGACTTTCACTTCGATCGCACAAAATCGCGCTCATGTGGTACACCCGCGGTCAATATGGCTAAGCGTCTGTGGTACATGTTGCCCGAGGCCGTTGGGAGACCGCAGAACGGGCGTAATCATGGCGTACATCTCTAGGCACGGGGCGCGACTCCCAAACGGCGATGCGAGTCACTGGCCCATCAACCCGGCGTTATCATCACTCCATTGGGGTATCGCTAGCACCCACTGATAGATCAAACTCAAGACTCACCGATGCTCGTTCGGTGCCGACGGGAGAGGCACCAGCTTCTGCGGCGCGCTCGAGCCAGCTCCTGGCAGCGACAAGGCCTGGCGCCTTGCCTGCCATGGCCTTGTCGCGGCGAAACGTGGATGTGCAGGCTGGCGAGCAAAAGATGGACACACTGGCACAAAATTCACACGCAGCACAAGCACTGTTCTCACTCGCGTCACGGCTCCGGTAGATCAGCTATCCTGGGCCGACTCCTGGTGCACGGAGACGATTCATATGCGGATTCGCGCGGGGACGAGTGCCCGAGGCGGTGGCCATCCCATGAGTGCCGGCCGGCGGTGCGCGGCTTGGCGTCCGCAAGCGATGAAAGCGCTGCGCCAGCCGGTCATTAGCGCCGGCAGGTGCTGCCATCTTCTGATGTCGGGACGAACCGGTCCGTTCAAATAAGCAAACTGCGTGTTGCAACGAAACCCGTTGCAAGCTCATGAATTCGAGTAAAGCGGATTCTCCGGCAGAGTTGACTGCCTATAGGCACAGTGCGACGCCATCAGGCAGGACTTTGAAATCCAGATCCAACCATACGATGAACCAAGGAAGGACATAGCGTTCAATTCAGTAGACAGAACCTTTCTTCTTCCACATCAAAAATTCCGTTCGCTGAATTTTTTTCTTGTAAAACAGCTTCTCTCAGATAATGATTACCCCGAAGATTTTATTGATAAGTGTATAAAAAACAGAATGCATCGTTCAGAAGATCGTATGAGCAGAGCAGAAAAAATACGTTGTAACCGAATCTTATTTGCAGACCAAAACAGAGTGTGTATACCATATCATGAACGTTTACATGAGAGATGTAATGCTTTTTTCAAACGCAATGACATTCACACACTCCCAGAAGTTTCTGAATCATCAAGTTTAACAGTGAAACAAGGTAAGGACCAAAAAACTGGAGTGGTGTATGAATTTCAGTGCAAAAGATAACTAGATACTCGTATCACCGATCACATTACGAATGAAGATGAAATATCTGTGGTTTCTGTTCATGAATTGGAATATGTGCATGTGTTCATTTTGGATTGAACCAAGGTTCCAGGAACAAAACCAAATTGGGAAAGGAAGTTCGATTTTTGACATGTTCCAAACAGAATTTGACGGAAATGCCATCATTAAGGGAGACGATATTCAAAATCTCAGTCAAATTTATAACCCGTTGTGGACAACAATTGAATCAGCTCGTTGACATCCGCTTTTCCTCTCTCCCCTACTTGCGTTATGTTCCATGTATATCACCTACTGTTCTCTGTGATCGTCCGGTATTGAAAATATGAGTGAGAAATTAGACCGATGACTCACTATGTTCAACTGTATTGACAGGAGCTTCTACGACTAGACATCATGTCTGGTCTCCAGCACAAGATCGCTCAAAGAATGCCATGACGATCTAGAGAATGACGTAAGTTGCGCATCTCTACATTGATACGTCTATCATATATACACAATATTTCATGTAAATTACCTCTCTATCTGTGTATGTTGAACCAGGAAACCTAAGCCTGACGAGGTCCACGAAATTTTGTGGACGAAACGGCGCGACGCGTCGTGATGGAATTTCCATCACAAAACTTTGGGTGTTGCTTTAATCTCCCAACGGCCTCGAAGATCGACTAACTTCAATAGTTTGTGACATAGTATCTTAACGAGCACAACTGATTTATTTTGAACTGAACCCCTATCCTGAGATCGCAGGAAATACGCGCGCAAATGGCAAAACGACTCCACAAAATTCAGCTCCTCTGCATCCGCGTCCGCAGTACAACGTCACTTACCATACTGCACCTAAAAATCGGAAGAGGGGTAGGGAAGTGGCGCACGCGATGAATAAATAATCAGTCCGATTGATGATGGAACAACTTGGCCTCTATTCTTCACGTTGCTTCTACGCGGATGAGACAGGAATTTTCACATATTATTCACAACTGACATTTGTCCGGATGGTTCTAATATTTGTCTGAAGACCGGATTCAAGCAACACAACAGTACGCAGACGGCTCTACTCAATCTGACAGATGACGTACGGATGGCGAAGGATAAGCAGAAGATCACGCTTCTCCTTTCATTTGATTTCAGCGAGGCATCTGACACAATTTCTCCATCCAAACTACTGAGAAAACTCCGTGTACTAAGCTTTTCAAAAACGGCACTCATGTGCGTAAGATCCCATCTGCAAGGGCGCTTCCAAATAGTAACAACACGAAACAGCGGTGATCCTGAATGGCTAACCACCAATCTAGGAGTTCCCCAGGGTTCCGTTCTTGGACCTTTGCTTTTCAGCCTGTACTCCAGTGACCTACCGGACATACTTCATGGACAGGCAGTCAAGCACATATTCTACGCGGATGATCTTTAAATTCACCTTCATATAGAGAAGAGTGAACTGTTGGGGGGAATCAATCGACTAGAACAGGCAGCTCGACTTGTCGCTGCATGGGCCAAGCGATCTGGCCTGCGCTTGAACGCTGGCAAGACCAAAGCCATCTATTTCGGCTCGGCAGACATTGTCAGAGCCATTAGTGGAATGGGTCTGACCGGCGTTGGGATGCCGGGTGAGGTGGTCGTGCCCTGAGTGACACGGGTATGAGTCTCGGTGTCACACTCGACGGTAAACTCAAGTGGAAACCGCAGATCGATCAAGCGACTAAAAAGGTCAACAGAGCCCTGTATGGCCTGCGATTGTCAGGGCGTGTACCACCGAGACTCTTCGCCGAAGACAAGTCGAGACCCTAGTCTAACCACATCTGGACTATTGCCGTGGAGATTGAGGTTGGAGGGGATACGCGAAACGATCGACCTTCTCATAGTGAGAGCGCCGCCAAACACATGGACAAAAAAATCTGGACTCGACCATACGCGCCAACACAGGGAAACCAATAAATACGTCTGTAGCTTGATAATTATAGAATGTAGATCTCTCAAATTTTGCGTGGTCAAAGATCACGTATCGCCGATCAATATCACACACAATAATCACTGTCTCGAGGAACTTTGTCGCTTACTTTTTCGGAACAAAATCACGGCGGGCAACGACAGAATCACACGTTTTACGTGAATTCTTTTGATTTCATATGGACAATTTTTGTACACTTTGCGCACAGCACCGGAAAGCTCATGCATTTAGGAGTCTTTGTCTGCAAGCTGAAGAAGATCCAATCACTGTGAGCTGAGAATCGACGAGTTGTAACTGACTGATCTTGGGCTCGTGAACGTGGCCATAACTAGCTGCTCAGCTGCGGCTCGCGTCTTTTGCTAACCTGCGCGGCTCCACCAACTAACACGACATTCACCTTAATTCTAATGAATTCAAGTTTTGACGACGATATTCTGCAACCACGATGGGTTTGGAATAGCTTCAGGATTGAATTTCAACGATTGTCACGGTTCGCGATAGCACGAGTGTTTTTTAATCGTTAACAATCACAGCGTGCTCTATGCTTTGCTGCATAGGGAGTCCAGATTTTGTATCACATGCGCGGTCCCGCTAGAGTCCGGGAGGCGGCGCGACAGTCTAGTCTTCACCGCCACTGCTCAGAAGTATATCTTGATGCACCAGACGAAGAACTTATGCGACTACAACGTCTTAGCAATTCATGTGTAAGGTACATCTATGGAGTAAGAAGGAGAGAGCACATAACTCCCTACAGGAAGCGCCTCGGCTGTCGACGAATGGACTCTCGTAGAATGTACTTTGCAGGTATTCTGATGTACGGAATTATGCGGATAGATGAGCCCAAATATTTAGCTGCATCTTCCACCAAGTTCCAGGCCAAGCTAACGAGTAGGGGTGAAGAAAGAGAGCTGAAGATCCCCAGAGTTGAACTAAAGTCAACTGAGCATTCGTTTCAATACAAGTGCGCTAGGCTCTGGAACTCTCCTCCCTCATTCTTACGCCATGCTCCATCTTCACCATCTTTCAAATGCACTCTTGGCAATCATATCTTTGAGCTCGACTGTGAGGAAAGACCAATAATTCCGCCCAATGCCCAGTGAGTCCCCAGCAAAAGTTTTCATGAATTGACCCGTCCTCTTTGACTGACGAAAATGCTGTGATGTGACATTTTGATAATCGAAATGTATATATTACCCGTTAGGGAACCTCTACCAAATTCTTCGAATTTATTGTGATATTATTCTCTATCGTTCTTGAGTATTTACTTCCTACCCCTATAGTTCCTCCTATAAGTTAGTAGTTTCTTTTTGCATTCTCACGCTTATGTAAATATTATGTTCTGCGACCATGAAAATAAAGAGGTATCAATCAATCAATCCGAAAAATATCCATCAATCGCATCAAATACCAAAAATGTCTCTCAATTTTACCTGCAAAATACAGTGAGGATTCACTGACAGAAAGAGCCCCACTCCGTCCGATCACTCGCAAAGATCTCCCTTTACTCTGTAGAGTACAGCTTATCCATTCACCACTCCGATAGTTCTCCCACAATTTATCTGCTCCGAAAATTCGATGTCCAAAGTGGCCGCTCAGCAGCTCCCGCAACGCGCGCGCAAAAACAAGCACCCAATATGGCTCGCGCTCCGATGCTTACTCTTGCCACGCGCTCGAGCAACAAGTGCACGAGCACATTTGTTGGCTCTTAGTCTATCTACAACTCGTCCGAAAGCCACTAGGTCCTCGTTCGCGCGCGCCTCCTGAAGGATAGATAGATAGATAGATGTCCTTTTATTCGTCCGCAGACAAAAGATCAATTTACATATGATTACATATGCCCGTTGAAAATATAATATCGTGTATAGAAAATAATGTATATATATACTCATAATAATAATAGTTTCAGTGAAATACTGTTTTGGTCAAGGATACTTAGTATCACAATTTGTGACTAGTCAGGGCAAAATTACTCATTATTCTAAGTACAACATTTTATAGTAAGAGAGGGATATGAGCTCACGGTCATATCACAGCTGTGTTTCATCAGTCGAGTGACAGGAAGTCACATATAGAAGAAAATAAATATTTATAAAAAGTAGAGCCCAACCCATTACAGATTAAAATAGTGTTCTCTACATCAATCCTCTGAGGAGACTGTGTCAATATGAAATCTTTCAAGGCCTCTTTAAGAAACGATGTTTCCCTCAGCTGCCCAATGCCCGGAGGAATAAAGTTCCACAGATGAGCACATTGAACTTGGAATGATCTTCTTCCGAACTCAAGTCTCATGTTGGGGACTTTGAGTACTCGCTCTTCTAGATCACCACGTGCGGGGCGTTCGGATTGGTACCTGGTAAGCATCGCAGCTAGGTAGCCAGGTTCTCCAAGATGCATGATCTTATGCATTAAGAGTACTGCGAAGTACATTCTCCGCGAATCAGTACGTAACCAACCCAGACGCTCCCTAAACGGGGTGATGTGCTCGCCTCTCCTAAGATCAAAAATGTATCTCACACATGAATTGCTCAGTCGTTGTATCCGTTGCCGCTGTTCGTCCGTGGCGTCGAGGTACACGATCGTGCAGTGATCTAAATGCGGTTGAACCAAAGACTCGACCAGGCGAACTCGGAGTGGTCTGGTGATACATGCCCTAAAAACCGCAAACCGTAGAGGGCTCTGTTGACTTTCTTAGTCAATTTATCAATGTGCGGTTTCCACGTCAGTTCGCTGTCAAGTGTAACAACTAGACTCACGACAGAGTCACTGAATGGGACGAGCACTCCGTCCTGTATCTCAACCCCTGGCAAGTTCATGCGTCGCAAGTCTTTAACGTTCCTCTTGGAACTGGAAAAGATTGCCTTGGTCTTCCCAGCGTTGAGGCGCAGGTCGGAATTCCTAGCCCAGTCAGCAACGAGTCGCCTTATATCCGCTAGTCAAGCAATTCCCTGGTCGATGTTCTTTTTATCGACTTGTAGATAAATTTGGAGGTCATCCGCGTAAAATAAGTGGTTAACCGACTTTCCGTTCAGTAGCTCGGGCAAGTCATTCACATACAGACTAAAGAGGAGAGGCCCGAGAACGGACCCCTGTGGAACACCCAGATTGGTTTCTAGCCAATCAAATTTACCTGCTTTCGAAGTGATTTGTTGGGTGCGACCCTATAAATACGATTTTATCCACAGGAGTGCCGATCTCGAAAAACCGAGATGTCGTAGCTTCCTCAGTAGCTTGAATTGTGGAATTGTGTCGAATGCTTTACTAAAGTCAAACAGTAGGAGCAGAGTGTTCTCCTTTCTGTCAATCCCTACTCTGATGTCGTCTGTCAACTTCAGTAGTGCCGTCTGGGTACTGTGATGTTGCTTGAAACCAGTCTGGAACGGATCAAGTAATCTCTCAATTTTTAAATACTCCGTGATTTGGTCATGTGCGATTTTTCCCAGAACCTTGGAGAGGAAGCACAGCAGCGCTATGGGACGGAAGTCCGAGACTGCTGATGCAGCTGCAGTCTTCTTTGATGCAATCAGCTGCGCTTGCTTCCAAGCCTCAGGAAAAACGCTATGAGCGAAAGAGGAATTGAAGATATGTACAATAAGATCACCAATACTCGGAAGAGCTTTCGCGATCACGCTTTGGGGTATTCCATCCGCCCCACGGGCCTGGGAAGAGAAATGTTTAATGGCAAGGACTACATCATTGTAATTTGTGGGCTCAAATTTAAACCCCTCCTCCGGTGCCGAACTAAAATCGTCCATTGCTTCATTAATATTTCCGTGAGGCGAGACAGAAACCCCCGCAAAGTGAGCGTTCAACTCATCCGGTGTGAAACCGTAAAGTTCTTCCTCTTTGCTCTTGGGCAAGAGGCCAAGATTGCGCATCTCCTTCCAGATGTTCTTCTTCTGATCAAGAGCGTCCGTGAGATGGGTTTGAAGGAAGGAGTTACGTTCTTATTCAATGCGCAAGTCGACCTCTTCGCTAAGCCGAAAGTACTCACTCTGAAGCTCAGGACACTTGCGTTGGTTACGTTGGATCCGCTTCCAGCGCCTGCGCGTCGCGTCGCGCTAATTCATGAGCACTTTTAACAGGAGGTCTGTCCTCGGCACGAATTTCCTTCCGCGCGTGCGTCTTTCCAAGACGTCTTGTCCACGAGCACACGCCAAAACTTCACTGAGTCGCTGTTCCGAATTTTTCTACGCGACACGGTTGCTGCTCCGGGTCCGCTGGTGTGATTTCACAATGTGCGTACGTCACTTGGAGACGTCTTGTCCACGAGCACGTGGTGCACCAGCTCACGAGGTCCCTTCAAAAGCCTGTCCAGTCCCCGGGCACGACGATTTGCCCTCGGCACACGCGAGGCTCTTTGCGCACTCCCGACGAGAGAATCTAGGAAGATTCATCAAGACCACTTACCGTTAGCTGTAATCGTCCTGGCTGGAGTATATTCTCTGGTCCGAATAAGTCGCTGCTCCGAATGTTGTTGGGGTCCAACTACTGCCCCCTTGGTTTACTGGGACCTGAGCTCCTTGTCCTGGCAACACGGACTCCTGGGGGGACTCGCGGCTGGGCACGTGCTCAGAATTTTATACGCGTCCGCGACAGATACGTGTGGCTGGCACAAGAGGTGATTCACAAGTGGCACAATGGCTGCTCCTCGTTCACCACGTCCGCGCCTCCGTCTTCACTGAAGTCAAGCCCTCGGATTGACCCATTCAATTTTACCGCAACACTAGCAGCACCAACTGGCGGCTGAGCGCGCCAAATATTCACATCAAGTCCACTATACTTGTCCCATACAGTAGCTCAGATTCTACGACATTCACTGCAAGCGCATCGATTGCAGTATCTACGGTCCTGTTGCCTCCACCCAGAGGAAATTCTGTTCCACTTACGCGCATTCACCGATCAATTACGCGCGGAGGCATCGCGCACCTTCGCTTACCGCAACTACATGCTCTCACCTCGTATAGCCCTTATACATGTCCGTGCATATCTATAGATATGGAAGACGTACTAATACTGAAGATACTGATACTGATACTGATACTGATACTGAAGAAGATATACTCGCGGCCACCGGTGCTATACGAGTCCGCATGACAGCAGTATATCTATGTATATCCTGTGCATCGTCCCAATGCAACAGACTCATATGTGGGTAGCATAAGTACATGTAAATGTCGTCCGCAAGTCCAAGTTCCCTTAGTAGCCGCTGTCCAAGTACTCGTCCATCGTTTTTTCGTGGCCATGGCTGCCCGGGTGTGGCCCGTGTTTGCATACCCGCAGCGCCACCGCATCTTGTCCGCCAACACCATTAAGCTGTCTGCAGCCGGTGTTTACACACGCCTCGTGTACGCTTGCGGTCGTTTCCCACCCATGGTAGGTTACCCGGACCCACCCGCGTCCATGTCCGGGTCACCGATGTCGTGGGTGATCGCCCCAGTGCCACGTTGATGGTGCGCGGATGTGTAGGATGTGCACCAGGTGCACATCGTACACATGCAACAAGTGGTGCATGTGCCACCTAACCTTGTCGCTGCCGTCCTGCTGCCTACCCGGGCTGCAGCAGATGGGGCAGACGCTCGTATGGCTGGCAGCCCGGAGGGGGTGATTACAACATCACTCCATCCAGCTGTGCCCGGCTTCCGTACGGCACCCTGCCGGAAAAAAGCAGCTGATTTCTCAGCTGAGAAATCAGCTGAGATCACAGGTGAATTCACAGCTGAGATCTCAGCTGAGATCACAGCTGATTTCTCATGCCAAATTCACAGCTGAATTCTCAGCTGTGATCTCAGCTGATATTTGAAAATTTATTTATTAAAAATAAATTCCTCTCCAAGCTTTCTAGGCTAATTTTTCATGTTCTAGGTGGTTAAGTGTCGCAACTAGATTAAGAAAGAACGTATTTAAATCATTAAAAATTTGCACTTACGGGGATTTGAACCTGAACCCTTCACCTTACAGCAACTCACTAGCCACGACACTTAGCCGACTGCGCCATCGAGGATGTGTCAGTGGGGGATACAGAACAGGTATATCAGGATTTCGGTCTGTCCTGGATAAGGTTCAGAGTGTTATAAAATAACTGTTATAATATTTGCTAACTCGCTTGACTTGAAGTACTGCTATTTTCGTACTTGATATTTAATTCTATGAATGATCCAGAGAAAAAAATACTCCAAAATTAATGGAACAGGTGGAAGGGGGAAATCATTCATATAGCTTTCGGTTTTCTTTTGTTAGGAGGAGAAAACCAACTTTCGGCCGATTGAGCCTTCTCCTTTCTCTCTTGTTGCTTCTACGGCCACGTATATATAAGGTAAGTGTACCTAATATCCCCCCTAAGCCGTTTTGCCCATAGTTTTTGTCCACTCGAATATTTTTCAACGTCCCTTAGCTTACTTTGAAGCTTGTTCCAAGGCCTTCAAAACGAGCTAAGGTAGGTTCAATCTCGACCGTCTCGAGCTGAGCCATCACAATTTTGCCAAGAAATGTTTTTTTGCGAGTTTGCAAAAGGGTGTACCCAACGTGCCCTCATTAGCAATTTCCTCAACAGCTCTGGTCTTCCTCAACATTTTTTAATATACTTTGGCTCATTATGGAGCTTATTTTAAGACCTTAAAATTGAGCTAGAGTACGTCTGGTTTCAATCAATTAGAGACGAGCTGTCTTAATTTTGTCCCCAAGAACGATGTAAGTCGTCGATAAAGTGCATGGAATTGTTCTCATCGGCGTGCGACTACATTTGGGGCTTTACTTGTGCTTGACCAAAAATATATTTTCTTCCTATTTTGACGTGACAAATACGTTCTGCGTGATAAAAAGAGTCTTACAGCGTGCCCTCTTGTGATCACCATACGAGGGCATGTTGGATACCTCCGATTTCGGCTTCCTTGTTCTACAAATCATTTCGGTATTTTCCTCATGAATCCTCCCCAAATCCGAGTTTTGCATTTTCGAGAGGAGAATTATTAAAGGTTTCCGAAAGAGGAATCTAATGCGCTGAGGTACGTTGAGACTGATGGCACTGAACGCAATTTCCTTTAGAGATACGAAAAATGGAAAAATCACTTTAACTTTTCTGGGAAACACAGAAATGATTCGGAGTCGATCTAGACTACTTATTTCGTCATATTTCGACATAACGAATGTGAAAAGAATTTGAACTAAGGTTCACTTGTGCCCATTCTTGAGATCGACATATGGGGGCAAGTTGGGTACACTTACAGCCCCCCCTAAAAGATAATGAAGAGTAGGGTGTGCGTTACATCCCAGCTCTCGATTTTCCACGATACCATCGTGGATTTACTATCTTTGATATAAAAAAAAAGGCAAACACTTTTGCCGCTCCCTGTATACGACGTATCCTGTTTTGCCACTCGAACATTATTTCAATCAACATTGAGAAGCCTATTCTGAGAAGTTTGCCCTCCCAACCCTTCGTGTCTCTGAGATCGCTGTGATTTTTTATAGCTTCTTTTAAAGCTGAAAAATTATTAAAATACCTGATTCCCACGTGAAATACCACGAAAAACACGATGAAATTGTCAGTTTTGATTTCCAAAGTGACCCCGGTGAGACATCAGTGATTTTTTGGAAGAACCGCTAATATCAAGCCGGGGTCACTCTGAAACTCCAAACTGACAGTTCCATCGTAGTTCTCGTAGAATTTCACGTGAAAATGATGTATTATGATAATTTTTCAGCTCTGAAAGGAGCCACGAAGAATCACAGCGATCTCAGAGACAAGTGGGTTGGGAGGGCAAAGTTCTCAGCATAGGCTCTTCAATGTTAAGAAGGATATACGAGCGCCAAAACAGGATACGTCTTACACCGCACGGCAAAAATTTTTCCTTATTTTTTCATATTAAAGATCGAAAATCCACGATGGTATCGTGGAAAAATCGAAAGGTGGGGAATAACGCACACCCTAACGAATAGTCTTAGTAAATCACCAAAGTCTCCGAGCCAGTCCGTCTTGCGTCAGTTTCACGAGAAGCATCTCAAAGATCATAAAAAAATCTATCAATTTATATTCTTCAAAAAAATTTTACTCTCTTTTAGCTTGTCTCAGTTGACGTTGAAAATTCAAAAAAAATTTCCATTAATTAATCACTTGTATTTTCGACGAGAATGATCTGATCGAAAAATCTCGAATGGGATGCTATATATCCTTCCAAAGACTTCAACATTCATCTCTTGTAGAATTTCCATGCGACCTTCTTCATCGGAGCTACGAGCGCCGGAAAGAAACTCATTATTACATCGATTCTTACGGAGATACCGAGGCATGCACCACTTTCATCTGTTCAGCCTCTATTCCCAATCCAGAATACATTCCAAAAATAATCGTAATGCGTGTTCCCGAGGTAAAATTCTCTGGTCTTTTAGAATATACTATCAAATTTCCTCTCAGACATGACCTGTGATAGCTTTCAATTTTTTACTCGAAAAACAGGACCAAATGAGAGTGTACTTCCCTAGGTCACGTCAGAGACAAAATCTGATAGCATGTTCTGAAAGATCAGAGGAGTTTACATCGGAATCATGCATCCCGATAATTTTTGGAATGTATTCTGGATTGGGAATAGAGGCTGAACAGATGGAAGTGGTGCATGCCTGGGTATCTCCGTAAGGATCGATTCAATAATGAGTTTCTTTCCAGCGCTCGTGGCTCCGATGGAAAGGGTCGCACAAAAATTCCACAGGAGACCAAACTTGAAGATTTTTGAATGACCTACAGCATCCCGTTCGAGACTTTACGATCAAATTATTCCCATTAAAAATACAAGTGATTGATTAATGGATAATTTATTTTAACTTTCAATGTCGACTGAGATAAGCTAAAAAATGAGTAAAAATGTTTGAAGTATATGAAGAAATCTACCTAACCTTTAACTTTTGGACCATCCGAGAAAAAAAAATTTTCCCTCCTTGTCGCTTTTGAAACCAATTCCATAGTGTTTTGGTACCTTTAAAATGTGAAAAAAAAGTTGTGCCCACCATTCTTGAGAGATGCTAATCCCCTGAAAACAGTGAGGTGGAATTGGTCTATTACGCTTTCGTCACTATTAGACGTACTTCAACTCCATTGTGACGTTGAATCCAAAGCTTCACGTTAGATTCATCCAGGTTTTATGAACTCTTCGATGTATGCGACACCTAACCGATAAGCCGTCCTCCTGTCTTATATACTAACCAGCGTCTATTGTGAACGCTGGCGAGAAAGCCTTTACGCATCTTCAAATAATCTTCACGTATCATTTACAGACCATTATGCATAGCTGGTCCTGGGTATATTATCACACATGACAGATCATTTGATACTACCACCAAATTTCCTGATAGATAGTTTCCCAAAAACCATATAATTCCTGAGAACGAAATTTGAGAACTGAAGTGTGTTACGCGACATCTATCGGGAATAGAATCTTCCAATGAAATATTCCTACAATCTTTCACTGCAATGTTTCTGGAAGATTCCTACAATCTTTCACTGCAATGTTACTGAAAGATTCCCAGAATGTTCCACCGCAATATTTATGTGTCATATCCCACAGATTCAAGTCGTTAAGAATTACTCCTCGCAATACTTTAACAGTATAATATGTTCTTACCTCGGTTGTAACGGTTTTCGGTATTAATATGCAGTACCCCGTCACATAGTTTTACCCTGAAAGATTTTAGGGAGCTTGGAAGAATCTATCAACAATATCTCAGTGCAAGATTCCTGGGAGAGTACCTGTGGAATGTTCCCAAGAAATATGTACGGAATCAGTCAGAGAGCTTCCACAAACCTATTATTATGATGGCTTTATTTATATGCAACGACTCGTGATTAGCCTAAATTCAAAAGAGATTCGAACAAGTTAGGAAATCAATGAGCCTATATCACAGCGAAGGCTTGTAAATCTTCCAGCAATATTTCAGTGAATTGTTCCAAGAAATCTTCCAGAGAGCTTTCGTGAATCTTTTAGAAAAATTTCAGTGCAAGGTTTCCGAAAGATTGCGTGTAAGATTCTTTGACATATTTACGGGAGCTTCCGGAAAGCTTCCTCTGAAAAAATGCCACGGAACATTTTGAAATATCACCTGCAATATCCCTACAAGATTCCTGGGAGATTGCAAAGAAATATTTCATTGATCTCAATATCGTACAAAAATTTCGCGGAAACTCTTCCTAAGAATATTGCATTGAAATCTTCCAGAAAGCTAGATCGTAAAGATTTCAACAATATTTCAGTGCAACGTTTCTGAAAGATTACCGGTGAAATAATTGCTAGGAATATTTTCGGAACCTTTTAGAAGGTATTCAGAAATTTTTCAATTTCATTAGGTGCAATTGAGTGGCAGAGAGGTTACTTATAGAGGAATTCCTTGAAATGTTCCCGAAATCTATTGATTTAATGAAAACCAGAATCAAATTGATTTTCCAAGCTCAATCCGAAGTGGTACGTTGCATGTCGTGAGTTAGAAGGATAACTCCCAGCCACAAAGTGCTCCATCTAGAGTATCAGAACGCGGTGAGTTTTGAAAATCCATCATAGAATTTTTGAAGATTTCCCAGCCTAAAAGAACTGCAAGCACGATGTTATTTGAAACTGGTCTGAAAATGTAGCCCTCCATAGAAGCTAGCAAACCCTCCAGAAAATTTTGGGGCCTCGTCATGATATAATATTATACTCAATATCGGTGAAACATTTCCAGGAGATTCTCCCCATAGCAGTGAAACTTCACAAGAGGCTTTCGTAACTCTTCAAAAACTTCTCCCCAAAATATTGCACTTACATCTTTCAGAAAGCTTTCGATAATCTTTCAGAAATATTTCAGTGAATTATTTCAAGGAATCTTTCAAAAAGCTTTCGTGAATCTTTCAGAAATATTTCAGTGCAAGGTTACTGAAAGATTGAGTGTAAGATTCTTTGAAATATTTACGGGAGCTTCCGGGAAGCTTTCTCTGAAATATTGCCACGGAACATTTTGAAATATCTCCTGCAATATCCCCGCAAGCTTCCCGGGAGATTGCAATGGAATATTTCCCTGAATCGTTCTTTGAAATATTTCCATGCTGTGTGGACTGTTACGTGAATCATTACCGACCAAAAAAATCAGCTTTCAGGGGCTGAACAAGTTTCCCGAGCTCCTCCCTCGAATAACAACCGTTATAGCCACCTCACCTGCAGTGCATAGTAATTCATCATACGTCAAAGTATGGGCAATAGGATTTGGGAGCGACATCTGCTCATTGTTTGAGTAACAGAGATTTATGTCCTTTTTTGAAGTGATGGGCGCGACCAATTTCGCAAGTTCAACGTCACAGATCTTCGACCAGAATAATGTGTCGCTGCCAAATGAAGAAGCATTTTGATCGTCTATTCTTACTCTTCAATTTCCCATCACCTGATTCATCCTAGCTCGAATGTTATTTTTTTTTGATTTACGAAACAGTGGAGGAAGTAAGTATTTTCCAAAAAGTGAGTTACACTTTTCATGGAAGCCCTGTGTTGACCACGGACCTGAGTCGCTATTAGAACAAATGCCTTATGATTATATCAGGTTTGAAGAGTCAGCTGGAATTGTTTCAAATTTCTTGGGACAGTGTTATTCCCTCCAGAGGCCGAACAGTTCCGAAAGACGCGCCAGTTACACTGAAAAAGTACGTTTATCGACGATTCTTCAATTTATATCAAGAGCACTAGGCACGTGTCATGAAAAATCGATAGAGTACCATCCTGCCCTGTACCACGTATCCTGTTTTGCTGCTCGGATATCCTTCTTAACATTGAAAAGCCTATGCTGAGAACTTTGCCCTCCTAACCCACTTGTCTCTGAGATCGCTATGATTCTTCGTGGCTCCTTTCAGAGCTGAAAAATTATCATAATACATCATTTTCGCGTAAAATTCCACGAGAAACACGATGGAACTGTCAGTTAGGAGTTTCAGAGTGACCCCGGCTTGATATTAGCGGTTCTTCCAAAAAATCACTGATGTCTCACCGGGGTCACTTTGGAAATCAAAACTGACAATTTCATCGTGTTTTTCGTGGTATTTCACGTGGAAATCAGGTATTATAATAATTTTTCATCTTTAAAAGAAGCTATAAAAAATCACAGCGATCTCAGAGACACGAAGGGTTGGGAGGGCAAACTTCTCAGAATAGGCTTCTCAATGTTGATTGAAATAATGTTCGAGTGGCAAAACAGGATACGTCGTATACAGGGAGCGGCAAAAGTTTTTGCCTTTTTTTTTATATCAAAGATAGTAAATCCACGATGGTATCGTGGAAAATCGAGAGTTGGGATGTAACGCACACCCTACTCTTCATTATCTTTTAGGGGGGCTGTAAGTGTACCCAACTTGCCCCCATATGTCGATCTCAAGAATGGGCACAAGTTAACCTTAGTTCAAATTCTTTTCACATTCGTTATGTCGAAATATGACGAAATAAGTAGTCTAGATCGACCCCGAATCATTTCTGTGTTTCCCGGAAAAGTTAAAGTGATTTTTCCATTTTTCGTATTTCTAAAGGAAATTGCGTTCAGTGCCATCAGTCTCAACGTACCTCAGCGCATTAGATTTCTCTTTCGGAAACCTTCAATAATTCTCCTCTCGGAAATGCGAAACTCGGATTTGGGGAGGATTCATGAGGAAAATACCGAAATGATTTGTAGAACAAGAAAGCCGAAATCGGAGGTATCCAACATGCCCTCGTATGGTGATCACAAGAGGGCACGCTGTAAGACTCTTTTTATCACGCAGAACGTATTTGTCACGTCAAAATAGGAAGAAAATATATTTTTGGTCAAGCACAAGTAAAGCCCCAAATGTAGTCGCACGCCGATGAGAACAATTTCATGCACTTTATCGACGACTTACATCGTTTTTGGGGACAAAATTAAGACAGCTCGTCTCTAATTGATTGGAACCAGACGTACTCTAGCTCAATTTTAAGGTCTTAAAATAAGCTTCATAATGAGCCAAAGTACATTAAAAAATGTTGAGGTAGACCAGAGCTGTTGAGGAAATTGCTAATGGGGGCACGTTGGGTACACCCTTTTGCAAACTCGCAAAAAAACATTTCTTGGCAAAATTGTGATGGCTCAGCTCGAGTCGGTCGAGATTGAACCTACCTTAGCTCGTTTTGAAGGCCTTGGAACAAGCTTCAAAGTAAGCTAAGGGACGTTGAAAAATATTCGAGTGGACAAAAACTATGGGCAAAACGGCTTAGGGGGGATATTAGGTACACTTACCTTATATATACGTGGCCGTAAAAGCAACAAGAGAGCAAGGAGAAGGCTCAATCGGCCGAAAGTTGGTTTTCTCCTCCCAACAAAAGAAAACCGAAAGCTATATGAATGATTTCCCCCTTCCACCTGTTCCATTAATTTTGGAGTATTTTTTTCTCTGGATCATTCATAGAATTAAATATAAAGTACGAAAATAGCAGTACTTCGAGTCAAGCGAGTTAGCAAATATTATAACAGTTATTTTATTACACTCTGAACCTTATCCAGGACAGATCGAAATCCTGATATACCTGTTCTGTATCCCCCACTGACACATCCTCGATGGCGCAGTCGGCTAAGTGTCGTGGCTAGTGAGTTGCTGTAAGGTGAAGGGCCCAGGTTCAAATCCCCGTAAGTGCAAATTTTTAATGATTTCAATACGTTTTTTCTTAATCTAGTTGCGACACTTAACCACCTAGAACATGAAAAATTAGCTCAGAAAGCTTGGAGAGGAATTTATTTTTAATAAATAAATTTTAAAATATCAGCTGAGATCACAGCTGAGAATTCAGCTGTGAATTTGGCATGAGAAATCAGCTGTGATCTCAGCTGAGATCTCAGCTGTGAATTCACCTGTGATGTCAGCTGATTTCTCAGCTGAGAAATCAGCTGCTTTTTTCGGCAGGGCAGATGCCCACCCGTTGTCGCCTCGTCCGCGCGTTTTGTGTGCGACGCTCCCTTGGGTACAGCATTAGTGTACGTGCTGTGTGTGTGTTGTAGCCCAAGTTCGCCATCCGCGCGGTGATGTCGTGGGTCGCTTAGCGGCACATCGCGGTACCCAAACATGTCAGTTGTGTGCCCTCGCTCACCCGTAAGCGAAGACCTCGTCCGTTGTGGTTCCACCGTCGTTCGATGCATAAACGCTTGCCCCACGGGTCATGATGTCATGCGGAAGCATGTCCGTGAAGTAGGAATATTGTCTTTTATACACCAGGTCCCTGCTTTCCGGCTCAATCCCGGTTGCCCCCATGGGCGCGGGGCAGGGATACGCCCTGCCAGCGCGTCGGGTTGGAGGATGACCAACACCGAGCCAGGTTCGGTGATGGCTCAGTCCTCCGCCCCGACTACCGACTTTCGGGCACGGCCCCCAGCACAAGGCCGATGCCTACCCCTCGGTGGGGGGTTTTGGGACTCTTTTAGGCTTCCTGAGAGCCCAAAGAGTCCCTCGGGATGATGGATGAGTCTTACGGGCTCGCATTGTTATCGCCCGAGGGCGATCCCAATTTGAGTCCCTAGACTCACCCACTCCCGTGGTGCCGGATAGAGATGTGCGGTCTTCTCGCTCCGGCGGGTGGTAACTGAGGCCGGAGTGTCGTCACACCCCAGGGATGAGGCGCCATGCTCCAACCCCCCTTGCGGTTCCCGGGAGAAGTCAAAGCGCCGAGCACCAGTCTCGGAGCAAGTCTTCTCCCTACCGGCTCCGGGCCTAAGCCCGGGTACGGTGTCCCAGTAAATGGGGCCGGAGGGTCGTCACACCCCAGGACATGGTGTCCCCCTTGCGGTAATGTCCGTGAAGTGTGGGAAGGCCGGCGTAAGAGCCAAACAGAGCTTCGCGGCCCTGGGGAGGCCTTCCGGGACACCCAGCTGCCAAAACCGCGATCCGCCGGCTGCTCACTCGGGACAGCCTCTTGTGCGGCTACAGTGGCTGTCGGGGGTGTAGAAGGGGCTGCCTATGCGTAGGCATGCCCGCACTGCCGCGCATCCAGTTCAGCTCCCTTGTCGCTCGCCTTCGCCGTTCTCTCGAGCCAGCACCTCGATTAAAAGGAAGTATTGGGGCCAATACTTGGTTTTTGTGTCCGCTGGCTCGAGACGGCGACGAGAGATCTTCCAATTTCCGGCTGTGATGGTTTACCCGTCATAAGTTCCAAACACCACCACAGGAACGTCGAAGATCGCACTCTAACTCATGGAGAACTCTCTTCTGTTTGTATTCAGTTCGAAGCCTGTTTGGACTCACAACCTCTGAGTCCACTCATCAGTGAGGGAACAGATTTAGTATCTCTCACTCCCGGTCATTTTCTGATTTGGCGGTCAATGTGAGCAGTGCCTGAGCCCTCCATGGGAATCGATCTAGCCGTTAAACCCAGATACAGGAGGGACATGCTCGTGCAGATGCACAATTGTTTCTGGGCGTGAGGTGGAAGATGACGTGAGGTGGTACTTAATCAGATGCAGCAGTGAGTAAAATGGTTCAGAGTTCACGAGCCTCTCAAGATCAGTGACATCGTACTTATCAAGAATGAGCTCAGCCCTCTAACTAAATGGCTCCCTACCTGGGTCATTCAACTGCATCCAGGAGCTGATCGACTGACTCGTGTGGTCATGTTGAGACTGCTGCATCTGAGTTCGGGCGGCTCATTGTCGAACTCATACGTCCGCCTCCTGAACCTGATGTTGACGAAGCCTACCACGGATCAAAAAGAGGACCTCGAACTAATGATGCATGAATGAATCTCAATTCTCAGGGTGCGCTCCGATAATACACAACAATTCTCCCCCGTTCCAGGTCACCCGTAAAAATTCTGCCGATCGTCGTCTTCTAGAGCTCAAATTCATGACTCAGTTGCATTGCCTTGGAGTCATGTTCAATCAAATTGCAGTGCTGTGACGTAGTGTAGAGATGTGTGATACAGGAAGACCTACGTTGGCAGCCTTTTCCGCGAATTAATCCCCAACTCAGTTGGTTTACTGAGGTGCAATCTCTGTTGTTCATTCAGCTATGTAATTACTGATTCATCTCGTAGCACATTTGAACTGTCAGCCCAGGTGTAGTTTGTCTGTAGTAATAGTTTGGGATTATTACAGAGATCAAGATTCAATCAGTACTACTTTTGTCATTAGTTCTGTGAAGTGCAAGGAAATTATGATTTCTTTCAGTGTTTTCACAAGTGGGAGTCGACCCACATCTTTCCAAGTGATTGGTTTTCTCCACTTTCTCACCACTTGAGTGATCAAAGCGGGTGGCATGTTCGGATCCCAACGAATTCGAGCTTGCGGTTTGAGTATGAGCAAGCTGGTCAGCATGGAAAGAGACAAAGCGAGTATAGTGACAGGGGCGAACTTGGACTAATAGGATTGAATATTAGGAGAATCACGCAATGCGCAACGGCTGTCTCTCCCTGACAGTCCTCCTGCACTCTCTCTGCATGTTCGCATGGTGATAGCTGCAAGATGTTTGCGCGGACAGATGTATTGTTCGTGCTCAGGCAATTTACGCGCACGATCACCGCCGCACCGGGCCTCTTATTATTTTATCTCCATTCTAGTTCCATTACGCGATTTTTCTCCTACCAGTGCAGTGCAGTGCACACTATCTAAGTATTCAAGACTCATTGTGATTTTCAGGATACACGTGAGAAGGGTTTGCCATTCAGTAATGGATACGTATTAGAGTCACACTTGAAATGTTCACTGGGAAATGGTTTCGATTGAGACAGCCTGATATTATCAGCAAATGACAGTAATACAGTCTTAATCCTGGATGCTCTGGTGGGATTGTTGATATAGGGACATGTCTCCACCAAGAAAACTAGTGAAAATGTCATATCCTCACATTTAGAAACGGACAAGAATCGGTACCCCGGTTGCCGCTAGAAAAGCGGGCAGGGGTGAGTTTTGTTAGCATATCAGTTTGGATTAGAACTATCCCCGAAGCGCAAGTGACTCAAGAATGACCCCACTCCCTCCTTCCTGAGTAGTTCCGCGTGGAACAGTCCTACGAAAAGGAGTCATGACTTGAATTTTTTTCTCGACTTTTTTATTCGATTCTATGGTACAAAATATGAAATTTTCACTACCTATTAGGCTCCAAAAAATGTTTCCAGGTACCTTCAACGTACATTACTTTGTCCTTTTGAATTATTTTCAACAAGAAAATTAGGGTATTTTTTCCAATGAAATCAATATTCCTCGAATTTGTTCAGAGATAAGAGATGCGGTCTGCGGCATTCAAAAGGTCTCTTGGAAACCTATCGAAATCGTTCTTGTAAAGTTGATTTCGATATCTTGAGTGGTTTTATCGAGCAAAGAAGTAAAGGACATCGAGGATTGAATTTCTCGAAAACCCAATCCTCTAAAACCTTGAAAATTTGATATTCCATGTGAATGTTGTGTTCTTTCGGAAAAAAATAGTTCCGAATTTCTTTTTTGCGTTGTAACGCCAATTTTTGCCAATTATCACAATCCGTTTTGAAGGCTTCTGGAGATCGTCTATTCCATGGTTGGATAGTAATAAAACCCGAGTATGTCTCCGTAATTCGTCCAGAGCCCTATCAAAATATTCGTAGGTCTTGCACAGATTCCAAGAGTATCTGTGACTCTCGAGGGGGGGAGGGTTTGGGGGATAGAAAGAGGGGGCAGCGTTTCCGAAGCAATAATCTTCGCACATGATCCATCTAATATTCGATCACTATGAATAAAATTTTGCATTGACAGTCACCTCGCAGTAACTTCTTGGTATATCGCTGAAAATTCCTCCATAGGTTCCTTCATCAACTCCAATGGAGCGGGGAATGTCGAGCAACATCCCTCGTGAAGAGATCACCGGAGGGGTTGAACTGAGGACTAGAGTATCCCATAGACGAATCATATCTTTCCCTGATGCAATATCGATGATACAGTCAGCCGAGGAGATGGGGGTCATCATGTACGAGGTAGAAGGATTCATCGGAGAAGGGTACGTACCTGTATGGACCGGTGATCCTCCTGGAACACCGGAATTGTTTAAGGGCCTCCCTGAGTTGAAGAGAATCCCTCACCTAGGAGATGGAGGAAGATTAAGTGAAGAACAGAGAATTTCATTGGAGGATTGGTTGTAGTCACGTCCTGTGGTCAATGACCGAAATTTACTCATGTACAGACCATCGCTCATACTGTAACGGTTGAGAAAAAAGTCTTTCCATCCTCCTCCTCCGCTAGCCAGTCATGATTGTATCACTCTTCATTTCCATAAGAGAGGAAGATATCATTCATCACAATCCTCATTGTGGCTCAAGCAGTTGAGGAGGAGAGCCTGTGAGTAATGAAGAGGATAGAGAGTGGTAGAGATAGACATGTCTATAGCGAGTGATGAGTCATGAGTCATGAGCCATCGATTTCCCCGGTCGCGCTCTCTGTGGAACAATCAAATTCATACCTCTTCGGTGCAATTCTTGCACCAATTCAGAACCCCGTTACCCGTATTCAAAAGCGAGAGTACATTTGTGGAGCCTCACGAGCGCGCGGGTGTCCATCTCTTGGATCACGTGTACATCAGAGGAGCGATCGAAGCCAATGCACACAATTTGATGCACTTGAGCGTATCGTGGCCCTTGAGAATTTCCGGGCTGCTGTTGATCGCATAACCTCGGAAGGCGGGTGATCAACCTCGATCACGTTAATCATTCATCGTTGACGACTGACGATGTATCATGCTTCTGAGAAACCATATTCAAGGCGCGTCTGATGCACATATGTATACAGAGTAGCTTGTTTCACGTCGTTCTCTGACTACGAGAATATGAACAAACCAAACGTTAGAGAGCGGCGGAGCAGACAGGAGTTTCATTATATCGATGTTGCATGATTTTGTGATGCAATATCATCACTTCTCAACTTCTGGTCTTGCGGATGTTTTGGGATGCCTGATATTAGGTGTTGTTCGGTGAATCTCGTGCGGGGGTCGTTCGAATATCAAGGATTAGTTCGATGCCGATTCCTGCCCTAAATGATCGATCGCAAAATCAGGCCGTAGATATTTTCTAGCCCCATATGAGATTCCTTTGACCAATATGATACATTCGACCACAAAGATTGAGAACTATGGGAGTATCTAGGAACATAGCTTTTCTATTGATATTTCCCGGAATTGGAGGGTGGATTGACGCAAAAATCACTATGGATCTCGAGAGCTGGATGACTGGATATTCCCGAAGAGAAGCGCGGCTTTTGATCAGACAAAAAATACGAGTCCGATCGTCTTCTCCCTAGCATATATCTCAGCGTAGGCAGATTCATTCTTCGAGTATTTTTGGCTGCCCAATCTTAGTTGTTTCGGTCCATATTGTAACGAGAATTCGTCACGTGGGTTCTTTGATACTGTACCTAGGGAGTCCTGACTCGACAGGTAGGTGGCTGGAAATTCGGAGGTGAAATGAATACAACATGTTTCAAAATTCGTGTACACCCCGAAAGAATTGGGTAGCGGTGGGTTTGTTATTCCGATTGGTGAGATCGAGAGAGCTTGTTACGATTTCCTGAGTCTGTAACTGTCGTGAGAAAAAACGTATTTTTTAGCCTTATGTCAGTAACGCTTGGTGTGTAATGCTTAACGGCGTGCATAACACCAAAGCGTTACATAGTGTATTCTGCTTGGTTATGGCTTGGAGGGGTGTATTTGTCGACTGCTCTTGTGTTGATTGTGGACCGTGATTTTTTCGCGCGAGTCGTTGGCGTCGGAGACTTAAATATGAATTTGGTGTACTGTGCGTGTCGGGGCGTTCGCGTTTTTGTGAGAGCTGTGTCTTCGGCGGGTGCGGTGGCAGCGGCATTGCATAATTTCATGAGCGCTTCTGCAGAGGCAACGACGCAGTGCTTTTCGCGTTCGAGTTTGCGGTTTTTTGTATTTTGGGAGTTGCGGAGAGTGTTGTGAAATGTGTCCCTAATTCAAGCGCAGACCGTTCCACGGCGCACGACGCGGCGCACCGCAAGCACACAGGCTCACTTGTCGATGTTTATTTTTGTTCACAAAGCACTAAAGACTCATTGTCTCACATGCTGCCGCGAGGTTTGGATGTAAAAATGCTCTCTCAACATCCAAGAGTTGGAAAATGTCAACAGGAGCACTCAGTTAAGGGGAACAAACATCGGCGCGTGAGCCTGTGTACCTGCGGTGTGCCGTTTCGTGAGTCGTGGGACTGCATGCACCTGAATTGGAGACACGCCCTGAGGTGTTGAATGATATTATGAGGCATGCGTGGCGAGAGCCGACAAACGGACAACCGTGGCCTTGGCCGCTGCGGCAGGAGGTTGGCATGCCGTTTCGTAGCAGACATCCCTTCACAGATAACGCAGTACAGATGATGCGATATGTCTGCTGCGGGCCATGTTTTCGGTGCACCAATTGCATGGCCCGCAACCGGTTTGTGCGAGATGATGCCACATGTTTGGGTAGTGTTTGATTTTTTTCGTCACATGAGGAGCATTCCTGTCGAATTGCCTCGTTGGGAATGTTCATTTTCCGCTGTGATGCGTGGCTTGAGCTGTCGTCTGCTAAGGCTCAGTGCTAACAAGGTAGCCGACTCAATGCGGATCGAGCCATTCTAAGATTGGCGAGTGGGTACCTGAAGCTAGCAAACACTAACTCCCAAATCGGGCCCAAACCAATTTCACTCTTTATTACTATTTTATTACTGATTTATCATCAAAGAAAAAAATTTATTACCGGTCATGGGCCCGGAATACGAGAGTTTTCGCTAGCGGAAGCTTACGCTAGCGAACACGTGGCCGGGAAAAGATCCTACGGGAATGTGCAATAGCTCATTCTTTATTACTTGTTTATTACTCTCAGAATATGTCCTCAAAATTTGCGTGTGATATGATTCAGCTGAAATATGGTCGTTTTCGCTAGCATAAGCTTACGCTAGCGAACACCATATACAAGCGTAGCTTCGAGGACACTCAGAACTACACGGCATCTTATAACTTTTCCATAACTCTCAAAAGGTATAGTCGGGATAGTCCCAAGACCAAGAGGAAACCGATATTTGGGCCTGAGGCTGGACGAGAGCTGGAGCGGGGCGAGATGAGAAATATATGATAGACTGAGCTACCTCTGTACAATAAGATGCGAATGAAAAAATTCCATCGCATACGGGGACCTGTCTGACGATGAGCAGGGTACACTGAGTCTTCAAAGATAATAGGGAATCGATAACGAATCAGCAAACTCGATCATAGGGCCCAAAACAGGGGAGACCCTGCTTAAAGTTATTATAGTCGCAGTCGAGGAGTCACGGGGGGATGCAAAGAGTCCCAATGGACCCGAAACTCTACAGAACCCTAGATCGAGTAGTCACGTACTATCTCTGATGCCCAGAGAATTCATTACCAGTCAGCACCCTCGGCTATGAGGCCCGAAACAGCGAAAAATCGAGCTTCGAGCCGTTATCTGCTCAGTTATGACGCCACTGTGGGTTGTAGCATGTTCCAATGGACCCGAATCTCTACAGAACCTCAGATCAAGTGATTATGTACCATTGATGATGCCCAGAGAATTGATTCCCAGTCAGCACCCTCGGCTATGAGGCCCGAAACAGGGAGAAATCGAGCTTTGAGCAGTTATCTGCACAGTTATGACGCCACTGTGGGTTGTAGGATGTTCCAATGGACCCGAAACTCGACAAAACCTTCGATTCAGTGGTTATGTACCATTGAAGATGCCCACAGAATTCATTACCAGTCAGCATCCTTATGTATGGGGCCCAAAACACGGCGAAAACGAGCTTTGAGCAGTTATCTTCCCAGTTATGACGCCAGTATGGGTTGGAGGATGATCCAATGGACTTGAATCTCTACAGAACCTTAGATCGAGTGGTTACGTACCATTGATGATCCCCAAAGAATTTATTACAAGTCAGCACCCTCGGCAATGGGGCCCGAAGGAGGGCGGAATCGAGCTTTGGGCAGTTATCCGCGCAGTTATGACGCCACTGTGGGTTGTAAGATGATCCAATGGACCCGAAACTCTACAGAATCCTAGATCAAGTAGTCACGTACTATCTCTGATGCCCAAAGAATTCATTACCAGTCAGCACCCTCGGCTATGGGGCCCAAAACAGGGTGAAAACGAGCTTTGACCAGTTATCTGCCCAGTTATGACGCCAGTATGGGTTGGAGGATGATCCAATGGACCCGAAACTCGACAGAATCTTAGATCAAGTGGTTATGTTCCATTAATGATGGACCCGAAACTCGACAGAACCTTTGATCAAGTGGTTATGTACCATCGATGATACCCAGAGAATTCATTACCAGTCAGCACCCTCGGCTAAGGGCCCAAGAGAAGGCAAAATCGAGCTTTGGGCAGTTATCTGCCCAGTTATGACGCCAGTATGGGTTGGAGGATGTTTGGATGGACCCGAAACTCTACAGAACCTTAGATCAAGTGATTATGTACCATTGATGATGCCCAGGGAATTCATAACCAGTCAGCATCCTCAGCTATGGGGCCCAAAACAGAGCGAAATCGAGCTCTGAGCAGTTATCTGCCCAGTTATGACGCCACTGTGGGCTGTAGGATATTCCAATGGACCCGAAACTCTACAGAACCTTAGATCAAGTGGTTATGTTCCATTAATGATGGACCCGAAACTCGACAGAACCTTTGATCAAGTGGTTATGTACCATCGATGATACCCAGAGAATTCATTACCAGTCAGCACCCTCGGCTGAGGGCCCAAGAGAAGGCAAAATCGAGCTTTGGGCAGTTATCTGCCCAGTTATGACGCCAGTATGGGTTGGAGGATGTTTGGATGGACCCGGAACTCTACAGAACCTTAGATCAAGTGATGATGTACCATTGATGATGCCCAGAGAATTCATTACCAGTCAGCACCCTTATCTATGGGGCCCAAAAGAGGGCGAAATCGACCTTTGGGCAGTTATCCGCGCAGTTATGACGCCACTGTGGGTTGTAAGATGATCCAATGGACCCGAGACTCTACAAATTCCTAGATCAAGTAGCCACGTACTATCTCTAATGTCCAGAGAATTCATTACCAGTCAGCACCCTCGGCTATGAGGCCCGAAACAGCGAAAAATCGAGCTTCGAGCCGTTATCTGCTCAGTTATGACGCCACTGTGGGTTGTAGCATGTTCCAATGGACCCGAATCTCTACAGAACCTTAGATCAAGTGATTATGTACCATTGATGATGCCCAGAGATTTTATTCCCAGTCAGCACCCTCGGCTATGAGGCCCGAAACAGGGAAAAATTGAGCTTTGAGCAGTTATCTGCACAGTTATGACGCCACTGTGGGTTGTAGGATGTTCCAATGGACCCGAAACTCGACAGAACCTTAGATTCAGTGGTTATGTACCATTGAAGATGCCCACAGAATTCATTACCAGTCAGCACCCTTATCTATGGGGCCCAAAACAGGGCGAAAACGAGCTTTGAGCAGTTATCTTCCCAGTTATGACGCAAGTATGGGTTGGAGGATGATCCAATGGACTTGAATTTCTACAGGACCTCAGATCGAGTGGTTACGTACCATTGATGATCCCCAAAGAATTTATTACAAGTCAGCACCCTCGGCTATGGGGCCCG
This sequence comes from Eretmocerus hayati, assembly GCA_029851415.1. Lineage (NCBI taxonomy): Eukaryota > Metazoa > Arthropoda > Insecta > Hymenoptera > Aphelinidae > Eretmocerus > Eretmocerus hayati. The sequence continues at coordinate 52,292,004 of CM056744.1, forward strand.
AAAGAGGGGGAAATCGAGCTTTGGGCAGTTATCCGCGCAGTTATGACGCCACTGTGGGTTGTAAGATGATCCAATGGACCCGAAACTCTACAGAATCCTAGATCAAGTAGTCGCGTACTATCTCTGATGCCCAGAAAATTCATTACCAGTCAGCACCCTCGGCTATGGGGCCCAAAACAGGGTGAAAACGAGCTTTGACCAGTTATCTGCCCAGTTATGACGCCAGTATGGGTTGGAGGATGATCCAATGGACCCGAAACTCGACAGAATCTAAGATCAAGTGGTTATGTTCCATTAATGATGGACTCGAAACTCGACAGAACCTTTGATCAAGTGGTTATGTACCATCGATGATACCCAGAGAATTCATTACCAGTCAGCACCCTCGGCTAAGGGCCCAAGAGAAGGCAAAATCGAGCTTTGGGCAGTTATCTGCCCAGTTATGACGCCAGTATGGGTTGGAGGATGTTTGGATGGACCCGAAACTCTACAGAACCTTAGATCAAGTGATTATGTACCATTGATGATGCCCAGGGAATTCATAACCAGTCAGCATCCTCAGCTATGGGGCCCAAAACAGAGCGAAATCGAGCTCTGAGCAGTTATCTGCCCAGTTATGACGCCAATGTGGGTTGTAGGATATTCCAATGGACCCGAAACTCTACAGAACCTTAGATTAAGTGGTTATGTACCATAATTCGTGCACAGGATCTTATTACCAGTCAGCACCCTCGGCTATGGGGCCCAAATCAGGGCGAAAACGAGCTTCGAGAAGTTATCTGCGCATTTATGACGCCACTGTGGGTTGTAGGATGTTCCAATGGAGCCGGAACTCGACAGAACCTTAGATCAAGTGGTTATGTACCGTTGATGATGCCCAGAGAATTTATTACCGTCAGCACCCTCGGCTATGGGGCCCAAAAGAGGGCAAAATCGAGCTTTGGGCAGTTATCTGCCCAGTTATGACGCCACTGTGGGTTGTAGGATGTTCCAATGGACCCGAAACTCGACAGAACCTGAGATCAAGTGGTTATGTACCATTAAAGATGCCCACAGAATTCATTACCAGTCAGCAACCTTGTCTATGGGACCCAAAAAAGGGCGAAATCGACCTTTGGGCAGTTATCCGCGCAGTTATGACGCCACTGTGGGTTGTAAGATGATCCAATGGACCCGAGACTCTACAGAATCCTAGATCAAGTAGTCACGTACTATCTTTAATGCCCAGAGAATCCATTACCAGTCAGCACCCTCGGCTATGAGGCCCGAAACAGGGGAAAATCGAGCTTCGAGCCGTTATCTGCTCAGTTATGACGCCACTGTGGAATGTAAGATGATCCAATGGACCCGAAACTCTACAGAATCCTAGATCAAGTAGTCACGTACTATCTCTGATGCCCAGAGAATTTATTACCAGTCAGCAACTTCGGCTATGGGGCCCAAAACAGGGTGAAAACGAGCTTTGACCAGTTATCTGCCCAGTTATGACGCCAGTATGGGTTGGAGGATGATCCAATGGACCCGAAACTCGACAGAATCTTAGATCAAGTGGTTATGTTCCATTAATGATGGACCCGAAACTCGACAGAACCTTTGATCAAGTGGTTGTGTACCATCGATGATACCCAGAGAATTCATTACCAGTCAGCACCCTCGGCTAAGGGCCCAAGAGAAGGCAAAATCGAGCTTCGGGCAGTTATCTGCCCAGTTATGACGCCAGTATGGGTTGGAGGATGTTTGGATGGACCCGAAACTCTACAGAACCTTAGATCAAGTGATTATGTACCATTGATGATGCCCAGGGAATTCATAACCAGTCAGCATCCTCAGCTATGTGGCCCAAAACAGAGCGGAATCGAGCTCTGAGCAGTTATCTGCCCAGTTATGACGCCACTGTGGGTTGTAGGTTGTTCCAATGGACCCGAAACTCGACAGAACCTCAGATTCAGTGGTTATGTACCATTAATGATGTCCAGAGAATTTTTTATTAGTCAGCACCCTCGGCTATGGGGCCCGAAAGAGGGCGAAATCGAGCTTTGGGCAGTTATCCGCGCAGTTATGACGCCACTGTGGGTTGTAAGATGATCCAATGGACCCGAAACTCTACAGAATCCTAGATCAAGTAGTCACGTACTATCTCTGATGCCCAGAGAATTTATTACCAGTCAGCTCTCTCGGCTATGGGGCCCAAAACAGGGTGAAAACGAGCTTTGACCAGTTATCTGCCCAGTTATGACGCCAGTATGGGTTGGAGGATGATCCAATGGACCCGAAACTCGACAGAATCTTAGATCAAGTGGTTATGTTCCATTAATGATGGACCCGAAACTCGACAGAACCTTTGATCAAGTGGTTATGTACCATCGATGATACCCAGAGAATTCATTACCAGTCAGCACCCTCGGCTATGGGGCCCAAAACAGAGCGAAATCGAGCTCTGAGCAGTTATCTGCCCAGTTATGACGTCACTGTGGGTTGTAGGATGTTCCAATGGACCCGAAACTCTACAGAACCTCAGATGAATTAGTCACATATCATCTGCAATGCCCAAAGAATCTCTTACCGGTCAGCACCCGGGTCCTCGGCTATGGTTCCGAGTCATCAGTTCGAACTAGCATTTATTTATGGCTCACAGAGTCTGGAGCGGACCTCGGCTGGAGTCGTCTCAGACTGGCTGACAGCTTCATGGTACCTCACTCTAGATATTCGTCAACCGTCATCCATATTTATCAGATCTATTCCTAGTCAGCACCCACGGTGATGGGGCCCCAGAATGAGCAAACTCGTGCACATGTACCGAATCACGCAGTTGGAAGGACCCCTAGAGCTGTATGCCACTGTCACGGATTTATACCTCCATGAAATCTTAGTTCGGGTACTGGTCCATTATCAGGAATGCCTAGATAATTAAACACTGGTCTGAACCTTTGGTCATCGGGCCCGAGAATCAGTGGAATTTCCGAGAGAGTTGTGAGTCGCGCAGCTCATACGGGCCACCCGCTTAGATGACGCCGAAAAATGTAATGGGAAGGAATGGGCTCAAATATCCATGAGACAGTCAAGACATCTGTCAATCATCTGGGAGGCCCAAGGTCGATCATCTGGGAGGCCCAAGGAATCCATGAACAGTGGACCGCTGGACGATGGAGTTTGAAGATCCTAGATAAAACACTCCACTCGAGCTTAAATTTACCTGGCGCGTACCATGGCGTAAAAAAAAAATTTTCTCGTTTTTGGTAGCATGGAAATCTGTCCCTGTTGCTATTCGTTTAGAAGTTACGTTCTTCGACATCAAATGCTATTTATTTTCATTCCTATAATGAAGAATGAGTTGAACAATAGATTTCATTGAGCGTAACACTATCTATTTCGCAAGCATTCATAAGCGATACGATTGATATTTCACTCATTCTTCGTTCTCGTGAGTGGGATTCACTAATCTAATTACAGCAATGACGACTTTCAGGCTTCTTTCTTCCCTCTCTACCTCTGCCATTAATCTAAGGTTCTGTAGAGCTTCGGGTCCATTCGAACATCCTACAACCCACAGTGGCGTCATAACTGCGCAGATAACTGCTCGAAGCTCGATTTCGCCCTGTTTCGGGCCTCATAACCGAGGGTCCTGACTAATAATAAACTCTCTGGGCATCATCAATGGTACATAACCACTTGATCTAAGGTTCTGTAGAGTTTCGGGTCCATTGGAACATCCTACAACCCACAGTGGCGTCATAACTGCGCATATAACTGCCCAAAGCTCGATTTTGCCCTCTTTTGGGCCCCATAGCCGAGGGTGCGGACTGGTAATAAAATCTCTGGGCATCATCAATGGTACATAACCACTCGATCTAAGGTTCTGTAGAGATTCGGGTCCATTGGAACATGCTACAACCCACAGTAGCGTCATAACTGGGAAGATAACTGCTCAAAGCTCGACTTTTCCCTGTTTCGGGCCTCATAGCCGAGGGTGCTGTCTGAGAATAAATTCTCTGGGCATCAGAGATAGAACGTGACTACTTGGTCTAGGATTCTGTAGAGTTTCGGGTCCATTGGATCATCTTACAACCCACAGTGGCGTCATAACTGGGCAGATGACTGCTCAAAGCTCGATTTTCCCCTGTTTCGGGCCTCATAGCCGAGGGTGCTGACTGGTTATAAATTCTCTGGGCATCATCGATGGTACATGACCACTTCATCTAAGGTTCTGTAGAGTTTCGGGTCCATTGGAACATCCTACAACCCACAGATAAAGCTCGATTTCGCCCTGTTTCCGGCCCCATATCCGAGGGTGCTGATAGGTAATGAATTCTCTGGGCATTATCAATGGTACATAACCACTTGATCTAAGGTTCTGTCGAGTTTCGGGTCAATTGAAACATCCTACAACCCACAGTGGCGTCACAACTGGGAAGATAACTGCTCAAAGCTCGATTTTTCCCTGTTTCGGGCCTCATAGCCGAGGATGCTGACTGGGAATAAATTCTCTGGGCATCATCAATGGGGAAAAATCACTACATCCGAGGTTTTGTAGAGTTTCGGGTCCATTGGAACATCGTACAACCCACAGTGGCGTCATAACTGGGCAGATGACTGCTCAAAGCTCAATTTTTCCCTGTTTCGGGCTTCATAGCCGAGGGTGCTGACTGGTAGTAGATTCTCTGGGCTTTAGAGATAGTACATGACTACTTGGTCTAGGATTCTGTAGGTTTTTGGGTCCATCGGATCATCTCACAACGCACAGTGGCGTCATCACTGGGCGGATAACTGCCCAAAGCTCGATTTTGCCCTCTTTTGGGCCCCACAGCCGAGGGTGCTGACTGATAAAAAATTCTCTGGGCATCATCGATGGTACATGACCACTCCATCTAAGGTTCTGTAGAGTTTCGGGTCCATTGGAACATCCTACAACCCACAGTGGCGTCATAACTGCGCAGATATTTGCTCAAAGCTCGATTTCGCCCCGTTCTCGGCCCCATAGCCGAGGATGCTGACAGGTAATGAATTCTCTGGGCATTATCAATGGTACATAACCACTTGATCTAAGGTTCTGTAGAGTTTCGGGTCCATTGAGACATCCTACAACCCACAGTGGCGTCATAACTGCGCAGATATCTGCTCAAAGCTTGATTTCGCCCTGTTTTGGGCCCCATAGCCGAGGGTGCTGACAGGTAATGAATTCTCCGGGCATCATCAATGGTACATAACCACTTGATCTAAGGTTCTGTCGAGTTCCGGGTCCATTGGATCATCCTCCAACCCATACTGGCGTCATAACTGGGCAGATAACTGCTCAAAGCTCGATCTTTCCCTGTTCCGGGCCTCATAGCCGAGGGTGCTGACTGGTAATAAATTCTCTGGGCATCATCGATGGTACATGACCACTTCATCTAAGGTTCTGTAGAGTTTCGGGTCCATTGGAACATCCTACAACCCACAGATAAAGCTCGATTTCGCCCTGTTTCCGGCCCCATATCCGAGGGTGCTGACAGGTAATGAATTCTCTGGGCATTATCAATGGTACATAACCACTTGATCTAAGGTTCTGTCGAGTTTCGGGTCAATTGAAACATCCTACAACCCACAGTGGCGTCACAACTGGGAAGATAACTGCTCAAAGCTCGATTTTTCCCTGTTTCGGGCCTCATAGCCGAGGATGCTGACTGGGAATAAATTCTCTGGGCATCATCAATGGGGAAAAATCACTACATCCGAGGTTTTGTAGAGTTTCGGGTCCATTGGAACATCGTACAACCCACAGTGGCGTCATAACTGGGCAGATGACTGCTCAAAGCTCAATTTTTCCCTGTTTCGGGCTTCATAGCCGAGGGTGCTGACTGGTAGTAGATTCTCTGGGCTTTAGAGATAGTACATGACTATTGGTCTAGGATTCTGTAGGTTTTTGGGTCCATCGGATCATCTCACAACGCACAGTGGCGTCATCACTTGGCGGATAACTGCCCAAAGCTCGATTTTGCCCTCTTTTGGGCCCCACAGCCGAGGGTGCTGACTGATAATAAATTCTCTGGGCATCATCGATGGTACATGACCACTCCATCTAAGGTTCTGTAGAGTTTCGGGTCCATTGGAACATCCTACAACCCACAGTGGCGTCATAACTGCGCAGATATTTGCTCAAAGCTCGATTTCGCCCCGTTCTCGGCCCCATAGCCGAGGATGCTGACAGGTAATGAATTCTCTGGGCATTATCAATGGTACATAACCACTTGATCTAAGGTTCTGTAGAGTTTCGGGTCCATTGAGACATCCTACAACCCACAGTGGCGTCATAACTGCGCAGATAACTGCTCAAAGCTCGATCTTTCCCTGTTTCGGGCCTCATAGCCGAGGGTGCTGACTGGTAATAAATTCTCTGGGCATCAGAGATAGTACGTGACTACTTGATCCAGGGTTCTGTAGAGTTTCGGGTCCATTGGGACTCTCTGCATCCCTCCGTGACGTCTCGACTGCGACTATAATAACTTTAAGCAAGTCCTCCCCTGTTTTGGGCCCTATGATCGAGTTTGCTGATTCGTTATCGATTCCCTATTATCTCTGAAGACTCAGTGTACCCTGCTCATTGCCAGACAGGTTCCCGTATGCGATGGAATTTTTTCATTCGCACCTTATTGTACAAAGGTAGCTCAGTCTATCATATTTTTCTCATCTCGCCCCGCTCTAGCTCTCGTCCAGCCTCAGGCCCAAATATCGGTTTCCTTTTGGTCTCGGGACTATCTCGACTATACCTTTCGAGAGTAATAAAAAAGTAATAAAATCCTGTGTGGTTCTGAGTGTCCTCGAAGCTACGCCTGTATATGGTGTTCGCTAGCGTAAGCTTACGGTAGCGAAAACCATCATATTCCAGCTGAATCATATCACACGCATATTCTGAGGACATATTCTGAGAGTAATAAGAAAGTGATAAAAAATGAGCTATTGCACATTCCCGTACGATCTTTCCCCGGCCACGTGTTCGCTAGCGTAAGCTTCCGCTAGCGAAAACTTCGTATTCCGGGCCCATGACCGGTAATAAATATTTTTCTCTGGTAATAAATGAGTAATAAAATAATAATAAAAAGTGGAATTGGTTTGGGCCCAATTTGTGAGTTAGTGTTCGCTAGCTTCAGGTACCCTTGGCGAGTGATCCTTTTGTTCGCAAAAGGTCATGCCTCATTCTTTTACTTAGGCTGGGGGATTAGCCCATTCAATCGACCTGATTTGGAGCTTCGGCAGTGATCCTCCACTTGAGTGCGAGAGATTGGTGCTGTTGAGGTGAGTCGATGGAGTTGGGTTTCGCGTACGCGATAAATCGTACGATACGTCACATCATTCTTCGCGCGCGCTCAATTACAGAATCATCGCGTTTGCAAGAAATTGTCCTGATCCCGTTCTTTCTTCTTTCCTCTCCAACATGAGCCTCGCGTACGCTATGATCTAACTCGCTCATGCACGACAGCGATCTCAGCGTCAACCATAATATTCTAGTTCATGCTCGCGTATGCTCATTTGGACAATTCATCGGGTTTTCGTTTTCCCTTCGCGCAGTCCAGATCATCTTTTGGGTAATTCGCATGAACGGAGATGATGGTTCACGCTATGATTTTACCTATGTGAACAACGTGGAATGACTCTTCCACTCTTTCTCTCGATAAACTTCGGGGCTCTTTCTCCAACATGAAATTCCGTTTTGGGATTTATAAAGATTCGTCTCTCTGTGAAATATCGAGGATTGTCACTCCACGCGTAAGATATTCCGTTAAATTCTTAGCCTACACAATACCTGTTGAGTTGATTAAAAATTCCCGTAGACGAGGAAATCACCATTTTATCAATTGAGGAAGCTGACGGTTAATAGTTCGAATGCGGAAAATTTACAGTTTCGAATTGTAGATTCAGCAAATGAACTGGATGGTACGAGGGCACTTTTCTCATGCGTGAACAGCTAGCGGTTAGGTGTTGATCGAATTCGAGTACGCTGATAACGAAAAGCAGAATTTCGCGTGTGCAAAAATTTAGCGGACGCAAAGACATTGCGAGGCACCGTGCCGGGAATTTCGCGTGGTGAGGAGAGCACACTTTTGCGTACGCGAAGACTTTCTGTTTTCGCGTACGCGACAATGGCGTGGAATTCGCTCTACCTTCAATCTGAAGTAAGAGGGTACCCGTCACGTGTGCGAATAGCTGACGGGTCTGCGTAGACCGCTCCGCCTACGGTAATACGGAAAGCAAAATATTCAGATGTTAGGTACGAGATACACTATTACGCATGCACGAACAATTTTGCGTACGCGGAAACATTGCAAGGCACCGGGCCGAGAATTTTGCATAGGAAAAGGAAGCACAATTTTGCTGACGCAAAGATTTTCTGATTCTGCGAACGTGACGATGAAGTTGGATGCGTTCTCGCTTCGATACGGAGTACATGAACACCGTTCGCGTGTGCGAACAGCCAGAGGGTCAGTGAGGAGCACATGGGAGAATCAGTGATGAGCGAGTGATTGGAGTCTAGTTCCTGAGATTGCTGCGAAATAACAATGCTCAGTATTGAGTGAAATTTTTGCTCTTTCCGATCATCCGAACTGGCAAGGCGCTTCGAGCATCGACATCGAGATCAAGGGGAAGAATATCATGTTCCCAATTGCAAGAATCTGCATTCAATACGGTCCCAACCGATCCAACAGTCAGAGTTTGAATCGAGGTTCCGCGAGATTGGCAATCATACGATTCAAAGCAATTCGTAATGATACCAATCACTCATCATTCAAGCCCACAGGGGGATCTGTGCATTACGTCCAAGCCCCAGCATTCCACATCACATTCCCATTCACAAGACCATGCAATTTTGTTAACACCTCAGCGGTCATATCCCGAACAAATGTGTGTCAATCGCCAAACGACCGACTTTTTCTCGGTTATCAGACTCCTAAGGGGGATGGTTCGGTTTCTGCGCACAAAAGCACTGTCAATACACACTGCCACCATCTCTTCATCAGAGACTTCCCGAATCGTTCACTCTCGCATTCGCGAACCGGAAAATCGACCACGCACACGAAAATTTTCCACCTTCTACAGATACTTTGTCAGCTCCTCAATTATACGATGACGAAGAAAGGTTTCTTTCTCCCAATCTAGGGAATTCAGCGTACGTAAAAGAAGCTTTTCTCGGGCGCTACAGTGGGTATTGTTACGCGTGGAGTAACAATTCCCGATATTTCACAGACAGACGAATCATTAAAGTTCCCAAAACGAAATTTCATGTTGGAGGAAGAGCCCCGAAGTTTATTGAGAGATAAAGTGAAAGAGTCATTTCACGATGTTCACATAGGTAAAATCATAGCGTGAACCATCATCTCCGTTCATGCGAATTACCCAAAAGATGATCTGGACTGCGCAAAGGGAAAACGAAAACCCGATGAATTGTCCAAATGAGCATACGCGAGTATGAACTAGAATGTTATGGTTGACGCTGAGATTGCTGTCGTGCATGAGCGAGTCAGACCATAGCGTACGCGAGGCTCTTGTTGGAGAGGAAAGAAGGAAGAACGGGATCAGGACAATTTCTTGCAAACGCAATGATTCTGTAATTGAGCGCGCGCGAAGAATGATGTGACGTATCGTACGATTCATCGCGTACGTGAAACCCAACTCCATTGACTCACTCAACAGCACCAATCTCTCGCACTCATGGAGAGGATCACTGCCGAAGCTCCAAATCAGGTCGATTGAATCGGCTAAACCTCCAGCCTAAGTGAAGAGATGAGACATGACCTTTTGTGAGCAAAAGGGTCACTGGCCAAACTTAAGGTAGTACTAACGTAGTATACTCTCTGCTAATGTGCACGCACTATACCTTTCTCTTTACTCGCCAACGCGAAGATCGCGCAAGCTGTACCTCTTCTCTCGCGAACGATGACAGGTGCACTTGTATATTGGGCCGGCCGATGACTTTGTTACTTGTGGTATACCTGTATACAATAATACCCTGGATATGTGTTAGTGGTCGGCGATTGATCACTCTCAAAACTAAATGAAACAGGTCTTGCCAAATATTTGACTATCCCGGGTTCAATTTGTAATTATTTACTCGCCATCGAGCTCGTGCTACAGTTACTTCTCTTTCTCTTTCGAACAGAGTCTCGATGTTTTTCGATGGCTTCTGTAGATCGAGTTCACGATCATGGAAAATTCGCAAAAAAAGGAAGTTGGAAAGAATATCCAAAGCCATGGACGGGATAGCTGCAGCTAAAATGAAAAAGCGAAAAAGTTCAGATATTGAGAGCGTTATTTCTTATCGAATAGTTGATTTGAGCGAACTTGGGCGCAGTTTGGAGTGTTTGGCATGTGGAACTGTTCTGAGTCTTGAAAACATTGTAAGCGAGAAATTACTCGGGTTGCACTCTGCTTTGTCTGTGAAATGTCATCCTTGTGGTATTATTACTCCTGTGGCAACTGGGCGAACTGACGGGAGATTCGCTGATATAAATAAAGTCATTGTCTTATGTATGTATCTTTTGAGGCATAACCTATATTTCAGCCATCGACAAAAAACCCTGAGGTCAGAATCTACATCGAAAATATTCGCAGGTTCGGTTCATTCTGGTGTTGGCTGTGTCACTTTGAATGAAATTCTCGCTACCGCCGATTTGACCTGCGGTCTCGAAAAGTTTCTCAAATTTTGAAAGAAAATTGTGTGCCCATTGCACACAATGCTCTGTTTGATGTACCTCGCTTATTCAGAGCTGTTGTCGGATGTGGCATGGAGAAGCATTTCCGTAAAGTTGTTCCTTTTTTGGATACGCTAAGCACCCTCAGGAAAAAGGCCCCGGATCGGAAAGGGCCAACGTTGTTCAAAGTTCCAAAATTAGCTGAAGATTTTCTTGAAGATAATGTAGATGAAGGAAAGTTCCACGATGCGCTCTATGACGTCATTATCTTGGGAAAGATTGTCAAATTAATTGGAATAGAAGAAACCCTAGTTAAACAAACTACAAATTTCAAAGAATGGATAGAGAAGTATAAAATGAATTAAGAAGTTTCTTCTAATCTCCAATATTGGAACCCTTGGGGAAGGAAGCACTGGTCCAATTTTTGTCTGAGACTGATCAAAATAATCGTCCTCGCATCTCTCGGGACCAGAAAGTGATCTCCAGAATATTATGTTGTATACAGAATGAAGTACAGAATAGCAGAAGCGACGTTTGATTGTAAATATGGCACATTTGGCTACGGATATTGTAAATAATGTAAACTCTTTGTGTAAATTTGCTGTGCACTTGTAGATACAAATATCTCATCATGATAATCTAAGCAGTTGACCATCCTACGTATCAATCTTCGAAATCTATACGCTAACAGTTGAGTAGCCGGCGAATTCTTGGATTGCATAATCCCAAACGTCGAGCATTCAACTCTCCTCTCGATACCCGTGAGTCCCCACAGATATATATAATAGTGAAACATATATATATATTCAGACAGCTGCTCTCGGCCGCTCTGCTGTCTCTCTCTTTCGCCCCGCTCCACTCTCGCGTGTCACCGGCCACCCGCACAGCTCTTAGGATATCAACAATTTTTCACTACTCAGGAAGATAACTCATTAACCAGATGACTAATATCGCTCAGATTTCACATACCGTTGCATTCAGTCATGATTGATATCATAGTAATTTTTTGAAAAAATGCTAAGAAATCTCTGCGAAATTGCGACATTAGGAGCAGTTCTGCGCCACTTCCCGCGCATCATATCTCGTAAGCGCCGTGTATAAGGTCGCAACTTCAGAATTTTTTCTCTGGAGTTTGAAATGGCAGAATAAGACGAAATTTCCACCACATACGTAGAATATTATTGTCCACCCACAGTAAAAATTTTGGAACAATCCTAAGAAATGTCGTTTCACGTTAATACTACCTTGGAATAGCTCGATTCGCATTGAGTCCGCTACCTTGTCTGCACTGAGCCTCAGCACACGACAGCCTAAGCCATGCATCACAGTGGAAAATGAACATTTCCAACGAGGCAATTTGACAGGAATGCTCCTTGTGTGACGAAAAAAATTAAACACAACCCAACCATGTAGCATCATCTCGCACAAACCGGTCACGGGCCATGCAATTGGTGCACCGAGAACATGGCCCGCAGCAGACACATCACATCATCTGTACTGCGTTATCTGCGACGGGATGTCTACTACGATATGGCATGCCGATCCTCTGCTGCAGCGGCCAAAGCCACGGTTGTCTGTTGGTCGGCTCTCGCCACGCATGCCTAATAACATTATTCCACACACCTTATCACTTCACAACACTCTCCGCGACTCCCATAACACAAAAACGCAAACTCGAACGCGAAAAGCACTACGTCGTTGCCTCTGCAGAATCGCTCATGAAATTTCGCGATGCCGCTGCCACCGCACCTGCCGAAGACACGCGCTCACAAAAAAGCGAATGCCCCGACACGCACAGCACACCGAATCAATTTATAATTTCCCGACCCCAACAGCTCGCGCAAAGAAATCACGGTTCACAATCCACACAAGAGCAGCCGACAAACACACCGCTCCGAGCCATAATCAGTCAGAATATACAATTTAACGCTTTGGTGTAATGCTAGCCGTTAAGCATTACACACCAAGCGTGACTGACATGACGAAAAGAATACATTTAAAAATACGACAGTTACAAACTCAGGAAACCGTAACAAACTCTCTCGATCTCACAAATCGAAATAACGAACTTACCGCTACCTAATTTTTTCGGGGTGTACGCAAATTCTGAAACATGTTGTACAAGGGGGATTCCTCGAGCTGAGTTTATTCATCCCGGAATACAAATACGAGAGAGAGACTTTACAATGGACTCGGGTTGATTCTATTCGGGTGGAGTCCGTCAAGGGCTGAGGTACTTGACTCGGAATGGCGTCAATAAGTAATGTGGTCAGGTCAGTAGGTGAGTTCGTACTGAGAACTAGAGGCTTGGTGCGTGATGCTAAGGACAAACGTACGTAACGGGAGCTCGCGGTGAACTGCGGTTCTAAGAGCGGAACGTACTCGGCGCAGTCTCGCGGTGAACTGCGACTCTGAAGCCCGAAGAGTCCTTGACGGAGTCCGCGTCGGATTGCGAATCTAAGCTCCCTGCCGGAGCTTTTCAGCTCTATTTATGCTCTCTCAGACCCCGCGTTTTCCTTTCGTTCGTGGCTAAGAAAAATGCAGGTGAGGCGTGGCAGCGCTTTGTCCTTGCACCCCTCGTCTAGACTCGCGGGCGCTACTCGTGGTTCCTCGGAGCTCCTCCTAGCCTCTCGAAGCCTTCGCTCTTCCGTACGCCTATGCATCAAGATACAGTGAAACCTACCTGTCAAAAGCGGCCACCTCCTATAGCGGCCACTTCTTCTACCGGCCAGGTTTTCTCAGCCCCGAGAGCACCTCCCATGTGTGAATTTAATCGTCAAAAAGTGGCCATCATATTTTAATGGTATTTCCAATATCTCCGTTGTTTTGTTACAGATTCATGATTCATTGCTGCTCGCGATCTTTTTCTTACTTCGTGCAGCGGTCAATGCAAACGATGTTCACATTTGAAAGCACTTGACATTGAATCATTTGCATCTGATTTTACTTAAGAGTCAAGTAGTTATAGATTCTTCATGACTTTTGAATGTCTTCTTCAGTTCTTCTTGTAGCAATAGTCTGATTTTTTCATAATTCTTTTTTCAAGAGATCATAGGATTTTGTCAAAGCCACTCATTTTCTTCAATCCAGGAAAAGGAATAGGGTAGATATTGATAACAAAACAGTTGGAATGAATAGTTTTATTGGAATTCGAAGGTCAGTAATATACATATTACAATTTAGTTAATATTTTATCTATTTCATTGATCAAGAAATCATGATCAACATTCAACAATTTTAAATATTTAACTATTCCTTATTTATCATTTTCCCCAATGTGTTCACTCTTCAATTAAATTTCTCAAAATTTTGTGATTTTTTCAATTTTTGTTGTTCTTCAGAATTCATGGAATTCAAGAAGAGTTTGCAAACAAAATCTCCTAAAAATAGTAGTTTAAGGGGATGTGGCTATCATCGCGGTCGGTAAGGTAGGGTACGCGTCGGATCACCGACCTCGGGGAATTTCACCAGTGGGTGGCCCTACCAGAGATCGGAACGTGAGTTGGTAACACTGACAGCGGATATAGGGCGCGTAAAATAAGACTCAGAAGTCGATCTGTCACTCAGAGATGATAGCTTCAGGAAGCTTTCATCCTCACTTTTGCCCAGAAGCGAATATAATTCCGTGAACTATTGGAGAAGGGTAGAGTATCCAAATTACATTCTCCAATAAGAATGGCACATTCCCAGTAATCCACCACAAGATGAACTGAAATTCATGTCCAAAAACATGAACTGTTCCACAGAATTTCCAAAAAAATGCATCTTTCCAAACGTCCAAACGACTGAAAATCTTCATTCATGTTCACTAACATGAGAATGGCACATCTTCAGTAACCCACCCCAAGGCGAGCTGAAATGACATGTCCAAAAATATGAATATATCTACCAAATTTTGAAACAAATTCAGTTTTTAGACATCAAAACGACTCAAGATCTGCATTCACGATCACTAACATGAATCAGTGTTGATTTCATGGATCCATTGTTGGGCAAATCTAATCATGCCCAAAAACATAATCCAAGGGAAGTGACATCACCAAATTATTGTTTCATTTGCTGAGTGCCTGTATTCATGTTCACTAACACGATACGCTCCATTGATTTCATAAAATCATCTCCTTCCGCAGACCTGATCATGCTCAAGAACTTGATACTCCCTACTCCTCTCCAGCCGCTGGCTCCTAGCAATGTGTTTTATGTTCTGCTCTTGTGATCTTGTATCAGGCAAAATCCAGAACAAGTACCAAATACCCTCCATTCAAGTTTGGTCGAGCCACAGGGTTCCGTTCGAGGCACTTTTTTCAAATTCTACCCGAAAAATAGTTCGAGGCTAGGACTAGAATGGTTGAATCAGCTGCTTGGATCATTTTCTAGGCACAAATAATGTTCCCATTCATATGCTTTCAAAAAAAAATAGCTGAGATACATGAATTCAGAACTACAATTCTTCCAGAGTTCCTTACCAAACTGAAATCCTGGGAAAAGATAACCTCCTAATATGTCTATTTCAATTCAATTTTTAAACAGTTCTATGAATCAGAATATGATTCCTGCCCTGGAGATAATGTGAACTGGAATGACTCTTCAATAGATGCTTTGGAATTGTATTTCCAGGTAAAATCTAAGAATAGTTCCTCGAGCGAGACCTTTTAGTATCATCAACTTTGGATAAAGACTCACTGAGAGCTTATGATAGACACTCGTGGACGATTTTCAAGAGCAGGAAATGTTTCTGGTGATCTCATTCTGACAGGTATGAGAATGAAAAAAACAAATGTGAGAAAATCAGCTTACATAAGAACCTTGATGAAAAATATCTTTTGAGATTTTTTTATACTCTGGATTAGTGGAAGTTTGTCTTCTTTCATCCTTTGAACATAATCTGAAAACTGGTGATGTCCATCATAACCATCATCAAACTTCAGTAGGTCTCCATCCAAAGTTGATGACCCTCAAATGTCTCGCTCGAGGCACAATTTTCAAATTCTATCTGCAAGGATCCTTCCAAACTAGGAACAGAATAGACATTCCAGTTCAGATAATTTCCTAGGCACTGATTATATTTCATTTCATAGAAACGACTAGAGATGGACTGAGGTAGCTAGATTTTCAGATTGGAGTTTCTAACCATGAACAATTCTAGGAAAGAATAAACTCTTAATGTATCGATTCTAGTCCAATTTTCATTCAGAATCATGAAACCAAATATGATTCCTGACCAGAAAATGATGTGAACTTGGATAACTCCTCAATCGATAATTTGAAACTACAATTCCAAGTTGTTGAGATATAATCATTTTATGTTTCAATATCCCGCACTTCCCCGACATGAGCATGCGCGTTCTAGTTAGCAGTGTGACTAACCTTACTTGACCGAACAGTCCGTACTTCCCGTGGTACTTCCTGCAATAGTCTGGAGCATGCACATGCGGCAATCATGTAGCAATAGTAATGTTTGTTAGTCAGAGTTTGTTTAAGCAATGTTGGAAGCAATGAAATATCTTTAGGCAGTGTCAGATGATTTCATCATTCAAAGGTATGTCACAGATTGATGTTTTATCTGTGAAGCCTGTGATATATAAGCAGGCTCATATATATGTAACATGCGGTCCGCAACATGAATCGTTGGGTAACTCTTGATTTGTATTGCAGGCGCCTTTGAAATTATCATTTATTTCAATTAATGTATTCTATGCACTTGAGGATTCAGTCCTTCACAAGAAACGCCAAATGACAAATGTCAGAATGAGTCATAATTATTATCAGGTTATGGGCCCAGACATGTGGCCAGGCATTTGAGGTTATGTCAGTATAGTGCAGTGAGACATATATACCACGCTAGTAGCGTGTCAAGTCAGAGTCAGTATATTACGTCAGTATACTAATGCGCAGTCAGACACCGTCAGAAAATCCAGTCAGCATTAGGGTCAGTATATAGTGGCGAGTTCAGATCAACAAAGTCAGTCAGTCATGGACACGGTCAAGTGTCAGCTGGAATCGCTTACTGAAGATTCAAGTCGGCAGGTAAACTATGAGTCATGGAGATTCAAATTGAATCTCGCACTCCAAACGAGAAAGTTGTTCAATGTTGCTACGGGCATCGAGCTAAGGCCAGACGGGCCTGATGAACGTGCTGCTGTTTCAGCTTGGATACAGAAGGATCTGGAAGCTCGTACCCTAATCGGACTAAATTGTAGTAGTTCAATCGCCAGAAAAATTGCAAGATGCAGGTCAGCTCGTCTCATGCTTGAGAAGCTGGAGACCTTGTACGGCAGAAAGTCGGATGCGAGTGTTGACTCTCTCCAGCAGAAATTTATATTATACAAATATGATGAGAAAATGTCGGTAACAGAAAACTGTCTGCAAATTCAAGAATACGCAGACTGTCTCACCGCTCAAGGTGAAGAAGTAAAGGAAACATGGATCATGCAACGGATCCTTGCAATCCTACCACCCAAAATGCACTTCTTCAGTCTATCTGGTACAATGTTACTGCCACTGAAAAACCATTGCCCAATTTATATGAACGGCTGCTTGAAGCAGAAGATGGATTAAACCAACAGATCGAATTGAATAACAGAGCTTCAGGTCAGAGTGCTTTTGTAGCAAAAGGTAAGACAGATGGTAAGTCCTCAGCTTTGGAAGATGTCATCTGCCATAAATGTGAGAAGAAAAGCCATTACAAGTCAGAGTACAGAGGCAAACCGACTCCTGAATATATTGAATTTTGTAAGAAGAACTACAGTTGCAAAATTTGCAATAAGAAAGGACATTTCGCCAAAGAATGTCCAGACAAGAAAGATTCTGGTCAGGAGAAGGATCAGAATTCTGCAAATCGACGGGCACTCATATCCGTAAGTCTGTCTGCCGGAAACTTGGAAATATTATCCAAGAATGACTGGTGCCAGGACTGTGGTGCTACCCAGCACATGACATCGCACAGAGAATGGCTCAAAAATTACACCGAATTAGATGAACCCTCAACAATGATCATAGGTGATGCCACTGAATTGCCAGGTATTGGTGTCGGTCATGTGGATTTGGAAGCATTTGACGGCCAGTGTTGGAACAGAGTAGTCTTGAAAGATGTATTGTATATATCAAAGATGCCATTCAATCTTCTCTCAGTCAGGGCCATATTGGACAAAGGGTATGGCCAGTCAGCAAATTCAACTGAGTCAGTTTTTGAAGATGAGAATGGTAATGTTGGTGCCATGGAATTAAGAGAACGAGATCTTTTCAAAATGCAATTTCGTCAAGAATCGTCAGGAAAATGTCTATCTACGATGTCAATCAAGAAATGGCATGAGAAACTTGCTCACCAAAATGTAAGTTATGTCAGATCTATATTGGAAAAGAATGGAATAAAATTCCAGGATGATTGGGATGATTATGTCTGTGAAGGATGTGTCTATGGAAAACAACATCGAGTGTCACATCCACTGAATCCCAAAAGCAGCAAAGGAGTGTTGGACGTCATTCATGTAGATTTATGTCAGATAGATGTGCACTCTCTAGGAGGAGCTAAATACTTTCTCCTTTTTAAAGATGATTATAGCCACTTCAGGACAGTCTACTTACTGAAACATAAGAATGAGGCAGCATCGAAATTGGAAGTGTTTTTGAAACTGGTAGAGAACCAATTCAATGACACAGTGAAAATATTAAAGTCAGACAATGGGAAAGAAATCTAGAACAAGGAGACAAAAGAACTTCTTGAGAATCTAGGCGTTTTCCATTGTCAGTCAAGTGCATATACTCCTCAACAAAATGGTCGAATTGAGAGAGGAATGCGAACAGTCGTGGAAGCAGCAAGGTCAGTAATACACGCCAAAGAATTGAACGAAAATTTGTGGGCAGAGGCATCAGTGAATTATGTGATATTCACGATCAATCAAACTGGTACAAGTTCAATCAAGGGAAGAAGTCCAGCTGATTTATGGTTTGGACGCCGTTTGCTGATGAACAAGATGAGACCTTTTGGTTGTGACTGTTACGTTTTGATTGAAGATCACAGAAGAACCAAAATGGACAAGAAGTCCACCAAAGGTAAGTTTGTTGGGTATGACATTGATTCGCCAGGGTACAGGGTGTTTATCCAAGAAACACGATCTGTTATCAGTTCAAGCAATGCCATATTTGACGAAAATTCTGGAATAGAAACCTCCACTGAATTTGAAGTATTGAAGCCTGCAGAAGAAGAGAGTCCAGAGACAGAAGAAGAAGAGTCTGAGTACGGCAGCTGCGAAGCCGAGAAGTCTGGCAGTGAAAATGATCAGACAGTCAGGATGATTCTGCGAGAGAACAGGTCACAAATCGAGTGACATGAAATCTGAGAGATCGTGACAAATTGAGAGCCCCGTCTAGGTATAATGATTTTGTCACAGGTTCAGCCCTGATAGTGAGACAAAATTTATTCGCACTGATTGGTGAGGTGCAGAATATTCCTGTACCAGATGCTCTGAAAGATCCAAACTGGAAGAAAGCCATGACAAGTGAATACAAATCACTGATAGATATGAGTACTTGGGAATTGACCAACCAACCAAAGAATGTCAGACCCTTGACTTGTCGCTGGGTCCTATGTCAGAAAGATAATGGCAGATACAAAGCAAGATAACTAATCTTGCTTTGTATCTGCACATAGATAAACAACTAGTTCGAGGATTTGAGCAGAAAGAAGGAATAGATTACACTGAAGTATTTAGCCCAGTAGCTCGACACATGTCTATTCGTCTGGTCCTGAGTATAGCTGCGTCTGAAGGTATGAAAGTCATGACATTTGATGTCACAACAGCGTTCCTACATGGTGAGTTAGATGAGGAAATATATATGCGGCAACCAGAAGGATTCGACGATGGAACTGATCGCGTTTGTAAGTTGATGAAAAGTCTTAATGGCTTAAAACAAGCACCTAAGAATTGGAATAAGAAATTTTCAGATTTTCTAGAGACACTAGGTTTTGAATCGTCAGATGACGATCCGTGTGTTTACTATAACAAAGATAGAAGTATCATAATTTTTTCACACGTTGATGCCGGATGTATGGTAGGTCGAGATGAAAAGCAAATGACTGTTGTATTGATGAAGTTGAACAAAGAGTTCAAAATCACCTTTGATAGAGCCGAAGAAAATAGTCTGTCATATCTTGGAATGCAAATCAACCTTGTTGACGTTGGCATTTTCATGAATCAGTCTAGATATACCGAAAGAATTTTCAATCGTTCCAACTTCGATGACATGAATCCGTTGTACACAGCAATTGAACATGGAATGGTCACTGATCCACAAAACTTTGTTAATGATAGACCGTTAGGAAAGTCAGTGCCTTATCGTGAGGTTATTGGTTGTTTACTTTACTTAGCTACCATATCTCGTCCTGATATGAGTTTTGCTGTAAATCATCTGAGTCGTTTCAATAGTCAACCTATGACTAGTCATTGGAAAATGGTCAAGAGTGTTTTCCAGTATGTGAAAGGTACAAGTGATTTTGGAATATTCTTTGATGGTGGGGAAGAATTGATTGCATATACTGACTCAGATTACGGTGGAGATTTGAAAACACGTTATTCAACTAGTGGTGTTCTGTTGCTACGGGTAGGTCCAGTAGTGTGGTTCACCCAGGAGCAAAAACTTGTCGCGAACTCAACTTCGGAAGCCGAATACAGGGCAACAATTTCGTGTATTGATGATGTTTGTTGGATTCGTAGACTTGCCAGTGAATTGAATTGTTTAGATCTTGTTGAACCCACTAAACTCTATGTTGATAATGAGTCTGCAATCCACGTGTAAAAGAACACACATGAAGGTAAAATAACGAAAGGAAAGAAACACATAGAAATATCAAGGAAGTTCATTCAGCAGCACATTGGTTCGACTGTACAACTGCATCCTGTTGAAGTTCGGATCAACTTGCTGATATATTGACCAAGCCTCTATTGCGTCAGGCTTTTGAAGGACTTAGAGGTAAAATAATTAAGGCGAGGGGATAGGGCTGCACCATATTGAATTTGCTAGGGATGAGACCCAGAATCCGTTCGGAGAATATATCAATTTGTGATAAACCAAATTGTTTGGAAATTGATATGTGTATATAAAATCCCTCTCTAAAGAGCGCTACATTGCCGAAAGTCATATTTTATGCTGAAAAGTTATTTTTGCAAATTGGGCTTCCAACGTCGTCTGCTCCTACGTGGCCAGTCAGTGTCGAAATCGATCCCACGCAACGCGATCACACAACTTATCGGAAACTTTGTTATGTAGCGCTCTTCTTTTGGATCTGAAGATTATGATGAATGCCTCCTTTGGATAAAACTCGTCGTAAAACTTGAGATAAATCCCGAACGGCAGCGAATGCGATGGTACCCGCTTGGTTCTCGATGAGTTCTATGGGTGGCCAGCCTGCTATGTGAGCGTCAGAGCGTCAGCTGAAGGGTGTTTGTTTACATTCGCGAGTATAAGCGCGAGCATCAAGTTCTTCTGCTACTGTTTCGAGACATGGGTACTGCAAGTCAGAGACATGGAGGCAGATTCGGGAGATTCACGGGTTTTCTACTAATGAAAATCGAACCTTTGGGAGTTAGTATATATTATAGTTGGACTTTATACCCTAGGTAAACACCAAAATTTTCTCAAATAAACTTCGACGAATGGAGCTAGCAGTTGTATTATCAGAAACCTCTTTCGTTGAAGAAATCAAGCTAAGAAAAGATTGGTTCGAAACACTGACACAGGCTGAAACTCATCACTGGAACATCAACAAATGGTTCTAGATTCTCTGGTTTGTATGGGGAAGATTTGATATTTCCGGTCTCTGGATTATTTCTGACTATTCTAATCATTTTATCCAAGATTCCAACTTGAACACCTGGGAACACTTGATTAGAATGGCGTATCCGGGTCATTTCCAAACATGAAGTAAATACTTGAATACTGCGTTCAAATTCAGAACATGTCTGCTCAAATCTTTGTACTTCA
Organism: Eretmocerus hayati; assembly: GCA_029851415.1. NCBI lineage: Eukaryota > Metazoa > Arthropoda > Insecta > Hymenoptera > Aphelinidae > Eretmocerus > Eretmocerus hayati. Next base: position 52,313,645 of record CM056744.1, read on the forward strand.
GAGGGATAATTTCATGTTGAGTTATTCAAATACGTAGATATTTGGCTGAGTTCTGTTGAAGTTTTTGTGACCAAGATTTAGGAAGTAGACTAAAGAATTTTTTATCACACTGAAGATGTATTGGGACAATACAGAATGTCATTATTGTGTGTGGGCCTTTGGATAATTTCTGATCAATTCAGTTATTCTATTCAAGGTTCCATCTTGAACATCTCAAAATACTTGGTCAAAATGGCGCATCCGGGTCACTTTCAGAGGTGAAGTCTATCTTGGAATAGTGTATTGAGATCCAAATCATAAATACTGAGATCCCTAGACTTTAGAGGAATGATTGCATGTTTATTCATCTGGATCCGTTGAAATTTGGTAGAGTTCTGAAGTTTTTGTTATCAAAAATTGAAAAGTTGAACTAAAAATTTCATAATATTCTAGATGTACTGTAAAGATACAGAAAGTGGTTGTTGTGTGTGGGCCAATGGTTCAATCCTGATCAATCCCATCATTCTTCTCAAGGCTTGAATTTGAATACCCCAAAATACTTGGGCAAAACGGCGCTTCCGGGTTACTTTCACAGGTAAACTCAATTTTGGAATGATGCTTTGAGATCCAAATCATATTATCAAGATCCTTATATTTTAGAGGGATGATTGCATGTTCACTCATCTGGATCTGTTGAATATTGCTTGAATTATGAAGTTTTGTGTGACCAAAGAATTAAAAGTTGAAAAACTTCACTATACTAAAGATGAGTTGTGAAAATATAAAGTTCCCAAACATGGCTGTTACAACAACCATGGTTGTTGTGTGTGGATTTTTGGTTCATATCTGATGAATGTAATAATTTCACTCAACTCATAGAATCTATACTTGTTAGTCATGAACTATAACCTGAAAAAAGGCTCAAATCCAGTTTTCGATGTGCATATCTGAATGATTCTGAGTAATCGCTGAGCGAGATCAAATTTGAGTTTGTTCATTCTACTCCATTCAATTACATGTATGCACATGGATACTGTATTGCATGCATATATGATGATTCTTAGTTATGATGATCACCAGTGATCACACGACATACACGTCAACCAACACGACACACACAGATACAGATATTAGGTATGGTTGGGTGGGGTGGCGACCCCCGCTGATCACGAGTTTAAACGCTCAGAGACTTGGTGACATCAGGGGTGCCACCATGTCACTAGGGCCGATTCAATATGGCACGGCGATATCCCCTCGCCTTAAGAAGGAGTGTTGAGATATAATTATTTTATGTTTGAATATCCCGCACTTCCCCGACATGAGCATGCGCGTACTAGTTAGCAGTGTGACTAACCTTACTTGACCGAATAACAGTCCGTACTTCCCGTGGTACTTCCTGCAATAGTCTGGAGCATGCACATGCAGCAATCATGTAGCAATAGTGATGTTCGTTAGTCAGAGTTTGTTTAAGCAATGTTGGAAGCAATGAAATATCTATGTGTAGTGTCAGATGATTTTATCATTCAAAGGTATGTCACAGATTGATGTCTTATCTGTAGAGCCTGTGATATATAAGCAGGCTCATATATATGAGTCATTCTTTTTAATATCGCCAGGTTTTGTGTCGGGGGGTCAGGGATTTTTCTGTAACTTTAGGTACATGTTGTACATGGTGAAAGAAGATGAAAAGCACAGTTCTTAGGTCCCGAAAGTCATCCGCGCGAGTTTAGCGCCCTATTTTCGTTTTCAAAATTCGTGAAAAATTCGATTTTTCAACTTTTTGATTGATTTCTCACCAGTATGGAACCCAATAAAAAAATTATCCAAGACACATATTTCGACGTTAAAAAAGGTGAATTTCACGAGAAAAATACTCTCAGATCCGTCAAAGATGAACATAACCTCAAAAAAGTGGTTTTTTTCAGAAAAACCCAATTTTCAAGCCTTAGGCCCTATTTTATCTCAAATTTGACATTTTCATCAAATTCCTCGTCAAATTTTACGTCGAAAACCATTTTTCAAAAATTGGGCTGAGGATGAGTTTGGCCACGATAATAATAACTTTAGTAGCAGGACCGTAAAAATAGCGCTAAATTGTTCGTTTCGGGAGGGACACTTATTACACTGGACAACAAAATATTGGGTCAGAAGTGGCGCATTGATCAAACAATGACTTTTTTGTGTATTTTTTGACGTAGAAATCGAATCCGGAACCAGTTTTGTACCTAGACAACAGGAATTTTTTTAAATCGCGAAATACTGAGCTTCTAAAAAACTGCATTTTTAGCGTTTTTTGATGATTTTGTAGATACATGATTTTGATGGTGCAACCTTGCAGCGGGCTTTGCACGTAGCCGGACTATGATTTCTCACGTATTCTGACCTGCTAAACACGATGGAAGTTGTTTTTGAGGGCTAGCATGCGTTTGAAACAAATAACAAGCTGATTTTTCGAGTTGCTATCAGGAGAGTTTGGACAATTTCGTGATAAATCTCAAAGTGATCACGGAATTGATCAAAAACACCCTTTGCAATACCACGAGAGCGCATTCTTTCTCTATTTGCACACACACTAAGGGAATGATGTTTGCAATCGCCTAAAAGTAGATTAGTTGAATATGTATGTATAATCCCGAAAAGAAACTTTTGATCTATTCCTGAGGTAAGCTCAAGCTTTCTCGTAATGAGTCAAATTTGCAGTTCCCTAGTCTCATGTACTCCTGAGTGCATATGGATAGTCGTTTGCAACCAACCCAAGATGGCACATCTGACGCTGGATGTTCTTATTCACTCGCCTCCGGAATAGAATCATTGGAGTGCCCACATTAGCTTAGGGTGAAAAACGATGTAACTAGGTTGATCACATATTCAATGTATGTCAAGTTACGGAACGTACGTAACCTAAACCGAGTTTAGGTCTCCGGGACTTCTGATACCGTATCCTAGCAACAAAATGACATTGTTCTAGTAGTTTGAGTGGCTTCTAGGTACGAAAACTCGAGCATTGATCCAATACGAGGAGGCTTGAACTCACCCGAGGAATAGATCTCGGAATACATCAAAAGTTTCTTTTCGCGATTATACATGTATATTCGACTAATCTCCTTTTAGGTGACTGCAAACATCATTCCCTTAGTGTGTGTGCAAATAGAAAAAGAATGCGCTCTCGTGGTATTGCAGAGGGTGTTTCTGATCAATTCCGTGATCACTTTGAGATTTATCACGAAATCGTCCAAACTCTCCTGATAGCAACTCGAAAAATCAGCTTGTCCTTTGTTTCGAACGCTTGCTAGCCCTCTAAAACAACTCTCATCGTGTTTAGCAGGTCAAAATATGTGAGAAATCATAGTCCGGCTACGCTCAAAGCCCGCTGCAAGGTTGCACCATCAAAATCATGTATCTACAAAATCATCAAAAAACGCTAAAAATGCAGTTTTTTAGAAGCTCAGTATTTCGCGGTTTAAGAAAATTCCTGATGTCTAGGTGCAAAACTGGTTTCGGATTCGGTTTCTACGTCGAAAAATATACGAAAAAGTCATTGTTTGATCAATGCGCTACTTCTGACCCAATATTTCGTTGTCCAGTGTAATAAGTGTCCCTCCCGAAACGAACAATTTAGCGCTATTTTTACGGTCCTGCTACTAAAGCTATTATTATGGTGGCCAAACCCATCCTCAGCCCAATTTTTGAAAAACGGTTTTCGACGTAAAATTTGACGAGAAATCCGATGAAAATGTCAAATTTCAGATAAAATAGGGCCTAAGGCTTAAAAATTGGGTTTTTCTGAAAAAAAAACCACTTTTTTGAGGTTATGTTCATCTTTGACGGATGTGAGAGTATTTTTTTCGTAAAATTCAGCTCATTTCACGTCGAAATGTGTGTGTTGGATAATTTTTTTACTGGGTTCCAAACTGGTGAGAAATCAATCAAAAAGTTGAAAAATCGAATTTTTCACGAATTTTGAAAACGAAAATAGGCCGCCAAACTCGCGTGGATGACTTTCGGGACCTAAGAACTGTGCTTTCCATCTTCTTTCATCATGTACAACAGGTACCTAAAGTTACAGAAAAATCCCTGACCCCCCGACACAAAACCTGGCGATATTAAAAAGAATGACTCATATGTAACATGCGGTCCGCAATATGAATCGTTGTGTAACTTTTAATTTGTATTGCAGGCGCCTCTTGAATTATCATTTATCCCATTAAATGTATTCTATGCACTTGAGGATTTAGTCCTTTACAAGAAACCCCAATTGCCAAATGTCAGAATAAGTCAGAATTATTATCAAAAGTGAAATCTCGAAATACTTGCTCGAGCGAGGAACTCTAGTATCATCAAACTTGGATGAAGACACTCTGAAGGCTCACGATGGATATCTACAGATCATATTCAAGAGCAGGGAACATTTATAGTCCGGGAGCTGGATAGGCTCCCGTATGCACTGAGAGCTGCCACCCTAGAACAAATGTTTTCTGAAGTATTTTTTTGCGTAGAATCCGAAGCCGTTGGAATTTTTCCGATAAGTGGTGGAGATCACCCTCAAAAATGCATTTCTAACCTAAAAATGGCTTTTTTTTCGCGCGGACGAGGAGGGCATTATACCAAATTACTCAGATGACCTCAAACACATGAAAGTATGAGTACCTAAACGTCTAAACGTTATTTCTCAATACTCAGCATCCTATATACAGCGTGTCGAAATTCCAACGGGGTCGTTTTGTGTATTTGAGAGTCCCGATTTGGATGTACACGAGCTGAATAGTTTTGGTACGGTATTTTCATGTACCCAAATCATCGATGCAACTTATTTCTACCTCATATCGCAATCCAGAAAAACACACGGAGAGTTTCTTTCTCGGTTAATAAGGCACAGGTGAATGATTTTGACCTCTATTCTCAGAATATTTTGGTTGCGGCACGAAAGAGCTCCACTTTAGCCCTGCAGGAAGAGATTCCGTATTTCTGTTCCATGGCAATGACATTGATCTACTGTGTCTTTTCCAAATTCCACATCGCTCTGACCTGAGAAATACATGTCTCACATATGGTTTTGACCTGATCATGACGACATTGAACCAACTCTGGTGAAAACGTCTAAGCTCGACTCTGCTCTAGCAGATGTATCATTTATGGTTCGTTGTGAAAATTGACTAGAAAATAGAGCCCATCGGTGATTGGTATATATAACAGTTACTCTAATTTGCCATCTGAGGTAAGAATTCGTAATTCCACGGTCTTGGTGTGTCAATCATGCGCCGGTCTCGTATACGATCACCAATGGGCTCCATCTTCTAGTCAATTTTCACAACGAACCATAAATGATACATCTGCTACACTGAGAAAAAAATTTTGGTCGTACGGCCTTGCGTTTTGCCGTACGATCAAAAAGTGGTATAGCCAGGGGAACAATACTGATTTTGTCATCGCATCAATCCATCAGATCGGTTTGGCAGTCTGGTATTACTGCTGGAGTAATTGAATACCACCAATATATTTGAAATGCCCCGATACTTGATGGATTCACAGTCACATTACGGCTATTTGCCACAAAAGCTACCAATTTTTTGCACAGAATGGTGCCGGTGAAGGGACAAATATAATCGGAAGATTTTTAGGTTATTCGCATGCAATAACAGAATCATTTCGCTGTGGTGAAAATCCAGTATTGGTCTGATGGCAATATTTTTTTCTCAGTGTAGAACAGAGTCGAACTTAGACATTCTCACCAGAGTTGGTTCGATGTCGTCATGATCAGGTCAAAACTATATGTGAGACATGTATTTCTCAGGTCAGAGCAATGTGGAATTTGGAAAAGACACAGTATATCAATGTCATTGCCATAGAACAGAAATACGGAATCTCTTCCTGCAGGGCTAAAGTGGAGCTCTTTCGTGCCGCAACAAAAATATTCTGAGAATAGAGGTCGAAATTATTCACCTGTGCCTTATTAACCGAGAAAGAAACTCTCCGTGTGTTTTTCTGGACTGCGATATGAGGTAGAAATAAGTTGCATCGATGATTTGGATACATAAAAATACCTTGCTAAATCCATTCAGCTCGGGTACATCCATTTCAGGACTCTCAAATACACAAAACGACCCCGTTGGGATCTCGACACCCTGTATATAGGATGCAGAGTATTGAAAAATAACGTTTAGACGTTTAGGTACTCATACTTTCACGTTTTTGAGGTCATCCAAGTAATTTGGTAAAATGTTCCCCTCGTCCGCGCGAAAAAAACCGTTTTTAGGTTAGAATTGCATTTTTGAGGGTGATCTCCACCACTTATCGAAAAAATTCCAACGGATTCGGATTCTACGCAAAAAAATACTTCAGAAACCATTTGTTTTAGGGTGGCAGCTCTCAATGCATGCGGGAGCCTATCCAGCTCCCGGACTAGTCAATGTGAGAAGATCAGCATAGGATGAGAATCTTGATGACAAAAGTCTCCTGAGACTTTTTTACTACTCTGGATTGGTGGAAGTTAGGCTGTTCCTTGTCTTGAACATGATCTGGAATCTGGTGATGTCCATCACCAAACTTTAGGAGGTCTAGATCCAAGATTGATGTTACTCAAGACATCGATGTCGCTCGAGGCACGATTTCCAAATTCCACCTGCAAGACTACTTCTAAACTAGAAACAGAATAGACATCCCAGTTCAGATCACTTTTCAGGCACTGGTCATATTTCATTCTATGAAAATGGATGGAGATGGACTGAGGTAGCTTGATTTTCAGATCGGAAAGTTTCTAACCATAAAAAAATTCTAGAAGAAGATGAACTCATAATGTATCAATTTCAGTCTAATTCCCATTCAGAATAATGCATCCAAATATAATTCCTGACTAGAAAATGATGTGAAATTGAATAACTCCTCAATTGATAATATGGAACTACACTCCCAAGTGGAATTTCAGAAGACTTGCTCGAGCGAGAATCTCTAGTACCATCAAACTTGGATGAGGACTTTTTGAAGGCTCATGATGGACATCCACAGATGATATTCAAGAGCAGGAAACATTCTTGGAGATCACATTTTACCAACTATCGTAATAAAAGAAGCCAATGTGAGAAGATCAGCCTAAGATAAGGATCTTGATGGAAGAATTCTACGAAGACTTTTCTACTACTCTGGATTAGTGGAAGTTGGGCTATTCCTAGTCTTGAACATGATCTGAAATCTGGTGATGTCCATCACCAAACTTTAGGAGGTCTATATCCAAAATTGATGACACTCAAGGATGTCACTTGATACACAATTTTCAAATTTCACCTGTAAGATTACTCCCAAACTAGGAACAGAATAGACATTCCAATTCAGATAATTTTTCAGGTACTGATATCATACTTCATTCCATAAGAATGGATGAATCATTATTATAATAGTCATTCATTTTACATGATATTAATCTTGGGTAATAAGAAAAAGTCTTACCTTGAACTTATGTGTTGGTTGTCCCACGACGGATCTTCTTGGTACACCCCTGGACGTGGTCTCCACAGGTATAGTTGCTCTGCTAGTGTTCCCAGAGTATCCAGGTGGACCCAGTTTTTCTTGGTAAGAAAGCACACATTCAATCAGAAACATTTTAGTTTAGTATTCACTTCACCATGACTGAATCTGAGAGAGATCCTCTCATACAACCGAAACCCGAACCAGTGCGAGTAGAGGTTTCAGACAGTGGATTTGGGTAATTCAATGTGAAATATGATCAAATAGGTATGAAGAAGACCTTACATAGTTGCTGCAGGCAAGGAGAATCAATGCAGATGATCAGTCCACCTCTGAACATCACCAGACCAAGTTCGTCTTTGGATCCATACCTCGTTCCTAAGTTTCCGCAATACCTGCAACCGGGAAAATGTTGTATATAATTAAACTAGCCACATGAGAGTTGGTTCATTGAAAAAAGTATATTTTTCATGATCAATCAAGTACAAAAAATTAAGCATTCAATCCCAAATTAATGAAACTGATAAAAAATCAATCTTTGTTCTCATGCAGCCCATTCTAATACATGGTAAAACAGTGCCCTGCTGCGACACCCCGTAATTGATGAGTACACATTTATACATTTCAATCGAATTTAATACTGCTGAGCAGGATTGGGACGGCCTGAAGATGAGTTTTGCTTTCGGTCTGAATCCCGCCAGGCAGCATCGAGTCGACTGCGTCAATCGATTTCAATGATGACCCAATCACTCATTGCGTGATTGACCAATCGAGCTGAATACTATGGGATGGAACACAGATCGTAAAGAAATGGTCTCTATCCTCCTCAATACTTACAATCGGTATTGAACTCCTCTGAATTCCATGTGTTTTGAATGAATTGAATACTGCTGAGCAGGATTGGTACGCTCTGAGGATGAGTTCCGCTATCGGTCTGAATCCTGCCGGGCAGCATTGAGTCGACTGCATCAATCGATTTCGATGATGACCCAATCACTCATTGCGTGATTGACCAATCGAGATGAAAACTACGGAATCGAATTGAAATCGTGGGTGCATGGTTATTCCATCCCCCTCAATACTCACTATCAGTATTGAACTCTTCCTGATCTCATATATTTGAATCGAATTCAATACTGCTGGGCAGAATTGGAACGGCCTGAGGATGAGTTTTGCTATTGGTCAGGTGAACGAGTTATAAGGTCTGCAATGCTGAGGATCAGTATTGAGATCGATTGGGGTGGATTAAGATCTCGATATTTGCAATACTGGAAGATGGTACTGGAATCGATTGGGGCAGATGGAATTTCAAGTCCTCAATACTAACCATCATCATTCAGGTATATTGACGTAGATAGAATATACGGCAAGCGATGTTAGAGGTCAATATTTGGATCTATCGAGGCAGATAGGAATTCCCATTCCCAATCTGATACACAGCATTCGAATCGATTCAAGTGAATATGATATGAGGTCTGCAATGCTGAACATCAGTATTGAGATCGATCGAAGCGTATTGAGATCCCGATAATTCCAATACTGAAATACAGTACTGGAAATGATTGAGGCGGATAGGATTCCAAGTCTTCGTTACTGATATTCAGCATTCGATTCGATTCAGGTGAATATCATATAAGGTCTGCAATGCTGAAAATCAGTATTGAAATCTATGGAAGCTGATCGAGATCTCGAAGTTCCCAATTCTGAAAAACAGTACTGGAATAGATTGAGGCAGATAGGATTCCAAGTCCTCAATACTGATATTCAGCATTCAATTCTACCCAGATGAAAATGATATAAGGTCTTCGATGCTGAAAAGCAGTATTGAGGTCGATTGAGGCGGATTGAGAACCCGATGTTTCCCGTACTGGAGAACAGTTCTGCAATCGATTGGGGCAGATAGGATTTCAAGTCCTCAATACTGATATCCAGCATTCATTCCGATTCAGGTGAATAGTTCATAAGGTTTCCGATGCTGAAAATCAGTATTGAGATCGATTGAAGCTGATTAAGATCTCGATGACCAATTCCACGTGAGATCAGACAGTCGAAAACTGATCAAGTCTCAAATCTCTTCCAGGATGAAATATATGTTCCTAAGGACAAATTAACGAGACACGTATTTTTGCGTTCTACCCTATCATGCTGTGCCTCGAAGTTATCGATTTCTCTCATTCAATGGGCATTTCGTGGAATTAGCAATTTTTGATCGATATAGATGCAATTCTCCGTGTGTAATGGCCTCCGTAGAGATAAGACTTTTTTAGGGGGGTCAAGTAGGTTATATTGCACCCGAAAATCTTGGTACAGAAACACAATTAGTCAGCAGGATCCACAAAAATTAATTTTGGCCGATCGAGGAAAGTTGAATAGCTGAAAATAATCATCCTCAATTTTGATGGGAAATTTCCTGTGAACTTGTTGAAACATGAAGAACAAAATGTACTTGGTTCGGTTTGCGCGACGTGGCGCAGTGTGGGGCTGAAGATCATCTTCTGGAATTTATCGTTAAAACTCGTTTCTCATGATCGTTCGGACAGATGGAGTTCGTAATGGGTCTGTGAAGCGCTGCATCGATACTTGGACGCTTTTATCCACGCTGATAGCTGTTGAAAAATGATTCCCTTGTTTCTCTCTGCATTAATCCCATCTGGAAGATAGGATATACTCCAAGTCATACTTGTGTCGAATGATAACACAAGTTCGATATCATAGATGAGTGAAACTTAAATTTGATAGCACCAGAGCATCATAGTATTACATTCACAATCTTGAAAACCAAGTTTGAACGATAAAATCCAGAAAATGATCTTTAGTCCCACTCTGCGCCACGTCGCGCAAACCGGACCAAATTTCGTTCCTCATGTTTTAACGAGCTCACAGAGAATTTTTCATCAGAATTGAGGATGATTGTTTTCAGCTATTCAACTTTCCTCGATTTCGACCAAAATCAATCCTTGTGGATCCTGCTCACTAGTTGTGTTTCTGTATCAAGATTCCCTGATGCAATGTAACTCACTTGACCCCCCTGAACAAGTCTTATCTCCACGAAGGCCATTGCACACGGAAAATTGCATCTATATCGATCAAAAGTTGCTGATTTCACGAAATGCCGATCAAATAGATGGAAATCGATGACTTCGAGTGAGAGCATGATAGGGCAGAACGCAAAAATACGTGTCTCTTTGATTTGTCCTCAGAGACATATATTCCATCCTGAAGGAGATATGAGACTTGGGCGATTTTCGACTGTCTGATCTTAGTCCGATGTAACCAATACTGAAAGACAGTACTGGGATCGATTGGGGTGAATAGGATTCCAATTCCCCAATACTGAGATTCAGCATTCAAGTCGACCCAAGTAGATAGGATATAAGGTTTCTAATGCTTACTCTCAGTACTGAGATCGATTGGAATGGATTGAGATAGCGATCAACCCAATACTGAGAGATGGTACTGGAATCAATTCGAGTTATTAGGATGTAAGGGCTACAATACTCACAGTCAGTATTGAGATCGATCAAAGTGGGTTGAGATCTTGATGTTTCCAATACTGAAAAATAGTACTGGAATCGATTGGGGCAGATAGGATTCCAAGTCCTCAATACTGATACTCAGCATTCAATTCGATTCAGGTGAAAATCATATAAGGTCTGCAATGCTGAACATCAGTATTGAGATCGATTGGAGTGGCTTGAGATCCGGATGTTTCCAATACTGAAAGACAGTTCTCGAATCGATTCGGGCAGATAGGATTCCAAGTCCTCAGTACTGATATCCAGCATTCAAATCGATTCAAGTATATAGGATATAAGATCTGCAATGCTGAGAATCAGTACTGAGATCGATTGAAGCGGATTGAGAACCCGATGTTTCCAATACTAAAAAACAGTTCTGGAATCGATTGGGGAGATCGGATTCCAAGTCCTCAATACTGATATCCAGCATTCAAATTGATTCATCTAGATAGGATATAAGGTTTCTAATGCTTACTTTCAGTATAGAGATCGATTGGAGTGAATTGAGATAGCTATCTACCCAATACTGAGAGACAGTACTCAAATCGATTGGGGCAGATAGGATTTCAAGTCCTCGATACTGATATTCAGCATTCAATCCGATTGAGGTGAATATCACATGAGGTCTGCAATGCTGAACATCAGTATTGAGATCGATTGGAGCGTATTGAGATCCCGATGTTTCCAATACTGAAAGGCAGTTCTCGAATCGATTCGGGCAGATAGGATTCCTAGTCCTCAATACTGATATTCAGCATTCAATTCGATTCAGGTAAAAATCATATAAGGTCTGCAATGCTGAACATCAGTATGGAGATCGATTGGAGTGGCTTGAGATCCCGATGTTTCCAATACTGAAAGACAGTTCTCGAATCGATTCGGGCAGATAGGATTCCTAGTCCTCAATACTGATATCCAGCATTCAAATTGATTCAAGTATATAGGATATAAGATCTGCAATGCTGAGAATCAGTACTGAGATCGATTGAAGCGGATTGAGAACCCGATGTTTCCAATACTGAAAAACAGTTCTGGAATCGATTGGGGAGATCGGATTCCAAGTCCTCAATACTGATATCCAGCATTCAAATTGATTCATCTAGATAGGATATAAGGTTTCTAATGCTTACTTTCAGTATAGAGATCGATTGGAGTGAATTGAGATAGCTATCTACCCAATACTGAGAGACAGTACTCAAATCGATTGGGGCAGATAGGATTCCAAGTCCTCGATACTGATATTCAGCATTCAATCCGATTGAGGTGAATATCATATGAGGTCTACAATGCTGAACATGAGTATTGAGATCGATTGGAGCGTATTGAGATCCCGATGTTTCCAATACTGAAAGACAGTTCTCGAATCGATTCGGGCAGATAGGATTCCTAGTCCTCAATACTGATATTCAGCATTCAATTCGATTCAGGTAAAAATCATATAAGGTCTGCAATGCTGAACATCAGTATGGAGATCGATTGGAGTGGCTTGAGATCCCGATGTTTCCAATATTGAAAGACAGTTCTCGAATCGATTCGGGCAGATAGGATTCCAAGTCCTCAATACTGATATCCAGCATTCATATCGATTCAAGTAGATAGGATATGAGATCTGCAGTGCTGGGAATCAGTAATGAGATCGATTGAAGCGGATTGAGAACACGATGTTTCCAATACTGAAAAACAGTTCTGGAGTCGATTGGGGCAGATCGGATTCCAAGTCCTCAATACTGATATCCAGCATTCAAATTGATTCATCTAGATAGGATATAAGGTTTCTAATGCTTATTTTCAGTATTGAGATCGAATGAAGTGGATTGAGATAGCGATCTACCCAATACTGAGAGACAGTACTCAAATCGATTCAGGTTATCAGGATATAAGGGCTAGGATACTCACAGTCAGTATTGAGATCGATTGAAGTGGGTTGAGATCTCGATGTTCCCAATACTCGAAAACAGTACTGGACTCGATTGGGTCAGATAGGATTTCAAGTCCCCAATACTGATATTCAGCATTCAAATCGATTAAGGACGATGAATAAACTAGTCAATGCTCATAGTCAGTATTGGGACCGATTGACGTAGTGTGAGTTATTGAACTTCCCATTCCTGAAAGTTAGTATTGGAATCGATTGGAGCCGATAGAATTTGAGTGGTTGACGCTAGGTGGCGTTCCGATGACCATCTCAGTTTGCATCCAAATATCATGGGATTGCTCTCTCGCAAGCGACGAACCATCTTTCCTGTTCCTTCATAAGACTGATGAGTGACAGAACCTCCGAATAGCGTTTAGTTATGTAATGCGATGATATATTAATGCGATCATGATTAAAATAAGTATTGGATTGTATTGAAACCTTAGCTGTGATGTGAGTCATGTATATGTAAGACGTTGATTTGTAATAATGACTGAAACTCAGTATTGGAATCGATTGAGGCAGATAGGATCTCGAATTTCGAATATCAATATCCAGCATTCAAATCGATTCAGATGAATAGGATATGAAGACTCCAATACTTCCACTTAGTATTGAGGTCGATTGAGGCGGATTGAGATCTCGATGTTCCCAATACTGGGGAACAGTATTGAAATCGATCGAGGCAGATAGGATTTCGGAATTCCAATAATGATATTCATCATTCGAATCGATTCAGATGAATAGGATTCGAGGTCTCCAATGCTCCCAGTCAGTATTGAGGTCGATTGAGGCGGATTGATATCTCGATGTTTCCATTACTGAAAAACAGTGTTGAAATCGATTGAAGTAGATAGGACCCATAGCATGTCAATGCTTTCTTATAGCATTGACACAGATTGGAATCGCGATATTCTATCAAGGAAATCAGCATTCATACAGATAGAACATCAACTTCCGAATACTGGCAGTGAGTATTGAGATTGATTGGCAATCTCACTCTCAATACGGAAAGTCTGCATTGGTGAAGATTGGTCTATACTGTTCGAATCATGATCAACATCATTGATCGTTATTGAACTCCAATCTTCCCCAATCCTGAAAGTCATGTTTCAAATTCATCATAAGATTCTAGATTCAGAACGATTGGGTGTATTCCAATCGAATCCAATCGAACTTTTGCAGCAGGGTATATCAGCGTACGATGAGTATGAGATGAGTATGGTCAGTATATTAACGTTATTCATCAATGTTCATTATTAATAATAACTTAATGTAAATAACATTAATGTATTAATAATAACATTATGTTATTATCACGCCATGGTATGGAGGGTAGTGAGTGTGGTGGCAAGCTAGTGGCAAGAGTTCGAAAGTGTCGGCTGCTTCGCACCGCAGCACTGCCAACTATGCCAAACATTCGTTGATCATTCGCATGGACCACCAGACAGCCGAGATGCATTACACATGAGCTGATTTGTTTCAATTTTCTTTGCGAATATCGTTTACTAGGCTCTGGAACGGCGCATGGTGATTCTCCGGGCTATCCTGCATCCCGGAAAGGTATATCTACGCAGGCTAGTGCTCCAACACATCGAATAATACGCTATAACGGGAGCCTGTGCACGGGTGCTGTGTGCCTTGGAGTGATTTTTAAGGATTGTAGGGTCAGTACCGCAAGTTTCTGACCTTTCCGGGATGGGGAATGATTAAATCTATCATCACCTGAAATTTCGAGGTAGTCTGAGCGATATTCGCGGAGAAAATTGAAACAAATTGAAGGTTACCGACCATTACAGATTTCTACGGGTTCGACAGCCACATCCCCTTAAGGAAAGTTGAGAAGGAAGCTTTCACAGTTATTGAATTCTTAATCAATGTCAGAGTCGGGAATACTCCCTTGTTCCTATACTCGTAAAATATAGAATGATTCTCACCGGATCCTTCTTGTTTTGACACTGCCAATCCTTCGATTTTGTCTAAGAGGCTACTCCAGATTCCATAGTTGATTGTGAAACCTTTGTCCCCAGATCCGATAGATACTTCAAATTTCTTCCTGTCGGATATTGTACGAATTTCTAACTCGTTCAAGAGACAATATATATAAAATCCTGCGCCCCATCCATATCATCCAAGCTGTAATAAAAATCAAAAGCATGAGAAAATGTTTATCAACATCGAATTGCAAACAGTGATTCTTACCATGGTCTCACCACTCGGATTGTGACCGCACAGTCCTCTACATCTTGATGATCCAAGAAAACATCAACTTTCCTCTTGACTTGTCCTGTTTCCTTTTTCTGCATTCCACAGAGTACCCCAACATCATCATCATCGTCATCAACAATTATTTCAATCAAAGGAGCTTTGGTATTTGGGGTACTCTGATCTGATTCAGTTTTTGGTAGGCTCGTATCCATAGATGCACATGCAGTTAAAGGTTCTGGGGCTCCAGTAGTTGGTGTATCTGATTCAGTTTTTGGTGAGTGAAGATTGATAGATACAGTTGTAGTTGAGGGTTCTAGGGCTTCTCTATTTAGTGCAGTCAGATCTGATTCAGCTTTTGGAGGGGTCAGATTCATAGATGCATTTGTAGTTGAAGGTTCTGGGGCTTCAGTAGCATATCATTGGTATATCTGATTAAGTTTTTGGTGGGTTCAAATTGATAGATACACTTGTACTCAAGAGTTCTAGGGCTTCAGTATTTGATACAGTCAGATCTGATCCAGCTTTCGAAGGGCTTAGATTCATAGATGCACTTGTAGTTGTAGGTTCTGAGGCTTCAGTATTTGTTTGATCTGATTCACATTTTGGTGCAGAGTGGTTGGTAGCAAATGGTGATGAAGTTCTGGAACGGATTAAATGGCAGTGCCAACTTTTTAAAATTTTAAGCATTTTTGTTGGTATAAGAAAACTTGGAAAAAAACTCACCGCTCATCCAATTCGGCTCAAGTACTCGTTTTTGGTGAACTCATTCTATCCATCAGCATTGACACTCTATGAACGTCCATTGGAAGATGGCTCGGTAGTTGCTCTGCTGGTGGATGTTGTAGACTCTGCCTGGCTTTCTCCTCCTGCTGTTCCTGAACTTCCAATGTCATTGTCTTGCTCGTCCTCATCTTCACTCTCGGATTCCTCGTCAAGCAAAGAGTAGAACTTTAGACGATGGTATTCCCCGGTTTCCACAGCGCGGCAATACAATTTTTTCTTTTGGTTGAATTTCTTTAACCAAAATTCTCGTTTCCTGAGGATGAGCTCCGATGTCGGCTTCGGCACGTAGACGAGAATATTTGTGTTTCTCTCGTTAATGAGAATCAATGAACACGCTTCTCCGTATTCAGTATCCCTAATCGACGCGCTTTTGATTTTATATCGACGCGATGACAACAAATTGCGAACTCGAACTAACGGAGGATATTTTCCTGATCTGTTCGAAGCAATGAGTGGAGACATACTTAGCTAGCTTGCTTTATATGCCTGAATTTATAACGAATCGAAGAGAAGGAGTGACGATGATTCAAGTTGATGATATAATGAATCGCGCTGAAGTATAGAATCGTGTCTTCCTTAGCGCGGAAGCTACTCGTGGTCATGGTCAACATGCTGCAACCCATTGCAACGTCTGCGATTTTCAGATAATTTTAAAGTTTTAACAGTAAGAATTTTCAGTCAGCCGCTTGAGCAGATGACCATCAGACCAGTCGTGTCAGTAGAATCGAGCATGTATGGTGTGGTAAATACTAATACTAACAACTGTATATTTGATCATTGTGAATTAATCAAGGCACTAATACTAGAAGCCATTTTTACGCGACGATTGTGGGATACGGAATATATATGTTACGTACCAAACCCGAAATCGTACACTTCGCGAACGGTACAGCCGATTCTGTACCATTCGCGAATGGTACACCACCATTTGTACCGAGCCCGATATTCCGGGTTTGGTACAACAGAGTCTTGTACCATTCGCGAACTGTACAGCCACCTTGTACCGAGCTCGATTCCGAATTGCGCCATATGGCTCGGATCGTGTTTACAAATGAGAATTGTCTGTAAATGATGATTAGCATTTAGAATGATATGTATTGGACGAGTTCAGTCAAGTACAGGTAACGATCGAGCTTGCACAATGTATCCCGATAATACTATTCGTGCGATGAGTTCAACTCAAAACTAGATGTTCTTGAAATATCCGATAGTTGTAAGTTCATAGAAAGTAAAACAGAATATTCTTACACACGTGACACACAGTTTGATAACCATTAGCATCACTGCACGGGGTATGTTCGCGTATCTTGTTTTGATAACATAATACATCTTGTGGACACTGCCATGCTCAGTTTCATCATGAATCTATCTTCATCTAATATAAACTTCATCAGTATATCGTAGATTTCGGATTTTTCTACGTAATATCTCACTTCATCGTCTCACTGTAAGAAGAAACCTCAAAATCAGTCTCATTGTCTGAATATTAACATTACAAGGTTAGGGGGTTTGTTGTGATTCAGTACGATTTTTTACCGACTTTGAGAATTTCTTTTTAAGTGCTTCATTGGAAAAATTAGACGAGGAATATCGCCAACAATCAATACATATGTCAAACTGTTTCAATCTTCTGTATTCCAGAGAGGTCTTGAATGATTTCTTCTCAATTTTACTAACTAGCTACGCAAGGTCTCGTCATTCTGTCTCACTTCTTATGAACTTACAATTATCAGATGTTCGCCTAATTTTGAGTTGAACTCATCGCACGAATAGTATTATCGGGATACATTGTGCAAGCTCGATCGTTACCTGTACTTGACTGAACTCGTCCAATACATATCATTCTAAACGCTAATCATCATTTACAGACAATTCTCATTTGTAAACACGATCCGAGCCATATGGCGCAATTCGGAATCGAGCTCGGTACAAGGTGGATGTACAGTTCGCGAATGGTACAAGACTCTGTTGTACCAAACCCGGAATATCGGGCTCGGTACAAATGGTGGTGTACCATTCGCGAATGGTACAGAATCGGCTGTACCGTTCGCGAAGTGTACGATTTCGGGTTTGGTACGTAACATATATATGTGTGTGGTCAGCTATATTTCACACCCTTTCCACGATGAACGATCACCGATATATCAATACTAATAGCTGACCAATCAATTCAAATTTGCGGTGAAATTTCTATCAGTATGCATGAATACGCGTGTCTATGAAATCGTCCAGTCGAGCCGCCGAAATTGGTCTTGAAGTGGGGATCTGGCGAGCTCAGGCATAAAGTTAGCCGACGGACGAGTGTGTGGTCACTTGCGCTGGAACAACAGAAAACTACCAACCAAATACTCTATACGTCTGTATCGAGAGCATCACCAGGTATCCCCAAGACCAATGTAAGTGCAACGGTTAGAATATCCAAGTGGTCCGCTTCGGCGAGCACGCGGATTAGAATATCGCGACCCTATTTGGATCGGGATAAATAGTCAACCTTGCGACTATTCATGATCCAAGGCGGGACAGAAATTAATATTTTTTTACGTGAACGTGGGCAAAATTTGATGCATCAGACCCAATCGGGCAAGCCGGACCGATCGTCTCTGTACCCAGGATGGGGTTCAGACTCACGAGAAGCCGACATCACGCAGTGGTCTGATGCCGGTTCGGTTTTAAAGTAAAATCACCCGGTATACGCGTCGAAATCCAACAATCGAACGAATAAAATCTGTTCGTTCGGCCCACAATAAATATGCGCGATTTCAAAATCTTTCGTGTCTCGAAAATACAAGACACACGCTAATAGGACTCAATATTCATTTTACATGCATACTCATGCGTACTGATTCAAAAATGTTACAGATAGACGTATCATTCATCAACTCCGAATGAGTGAGACTGAGGATGAGAGTCACATCGTCGGCTATAGGCAAAACAAGCACTAATAATTTTCAATTCTATGTACACGATCGAGATCGTGGTATTGAATTGTGTACAATCAAATTTCGAAGTAGGAATCAAATCATTATATGAGTTAGAGAAATAAGATCATGGTCAAACGAACCAAACTCTTTTCATGAGAAAATACCCAATACTTTAATTCCCAGAATATATTTTCAATATTTTCAGGCCCTCCTTTGGCAATCGAGTTCTTACACATAGAGCCACTCATAAACGTATAATATGCACCATTCTAAGTAGTTTCCGCATTAGAATGAATTTTATTGCACCAGCTACCGTAAAAACCTGCATGATATATTTTAGCTGTCGAATCCATGAAAATCGACCTTCAATCGATCTAATACTTGTCTCAGACGACGGCGTTATTCTATTTTACGATTAAATCGAGTAATAGACTCGATTACCTACAACTTAAGCCAAGGTACGTGGAATTATCACATACCAAACCTGAAAACAAGCGATCTGATCGATTGAGTCGTTGGATTCAGAAGAATAACTAAAATTTAGCTTCATTCATAGATAATTCGATCTATGTGCATTTTTGGTTGCTTATAGTTTTTAATATAAGTAACTTGTGGTCGTAGTATGCTCTTTTAGCATTGAACAGCTAGAGTGCAGTATTCCCGAAGATACAGTCTCCTATTGATCGATTGAGATCCGAGAATTTCAATCGATCTAAGCGGTGAAAAACGTGAGTATATTTGGATGGTCGAGAGGGAGCAGCCAAGCTGAGATCCAGTGCCGAATAATATTTCACGACACTCAATTGCTCGGATAGTTATAGATATATCCATATATTCACAACCTTGCACCATCGAGGAAGATAGATAGATAAGATAGATAACCTTTATTCGCCCGAGGACAAAATTGAAAAATACAGTGGCATATGTCACATATGTTACACCTACATAATAAATATATAAAAAGTATAAATAATTGACTTTTTGGTCAAGGAATATTAGGATTATCACAGAAAGTGACTAGTCATTTTAAGGCATCGAGAGATGCATAAAAGTCAGGAAGAGAATGATAAAATACATTTCCATATATATATATATATATATATCAGTGTTCACAAGAACGATCGAGGAGAGAGGACATTCTCATGTAGAAAGGCATATAAAGGCTTGGGCTAGCAAAAATATCACAGGAGTTACAATTCAGTGGCGAAGTAGCCACGTATAACTCTTTTAAAAAAGGAAACGCCGGTTGAAAAGAGCCCAAACCTATCACAGTTTAGAGATTAAAATAATGCCTCCTCTCCACATCAATCCTCTGAGAAGACTGGGTCAGAAGGAAATCTTTTAAGGCCTCTTTGAATACTGATATTTTCCTCAGCTGCCGAAAGCCCGGAGGGAGAAAGTTCCACAGATGAACACATTGAGCCTGGAATGATCTTCTTCCGTACTCAAGTCTCATATTGGGAACCTTGAGTACCTGCTCTTCTGCATCACCACGTGCGGGGCGTTGAGATTGGTACCTGGTAAACATCGCAGCTAGGTAGCCAGGTTCTCCAAGATGCATGATCTTATGCATTAAGAGTGCTGCGAAGTACATTCTCCGCGAATCAGTACGTAACCAACCCAAACCCTCCCTAAATGGGGTGATGTGCTCGTCTCTGCTAAGATCAAAAATGTACCTCACACATGAATTGCTCAGTCGCTGTATCCGTTGCCGCTGTTCGTCCGTGGCGTCGAGGTACACGACTGTGCAATAATCTAAATGCGGTTGAACTAATGACTCGACTAGGCGAATTCGGAGAGGCCTGGTGATACACGCTCTAAAAAACCGCAATCCGTATAGGGTTCTATTCACTTCCTTAGTTACTTGGTCGATGTGCGGTTTCCACGTCAGTTCACTATCAAGTGTAACACCAAGACTCACGACCGTGTCGCTGAACGGAATGAACTTTCCTTCCTGTATCTCAACTCCTGGCAAGTCCATTCTCTTCAGGTCTTTGATATTCCTCTCAGAGCTGAAGAAGATTGCCTTGGTCTTGCCAGCGTTGGGACGCAGCCGGAACTTCTGGCCCATTCAGCAATTAGTCGTCCTACTTCCCCCAGCCGAGTGATGCCTTCCTTGATCTTAGTTTTCTCGACTTGGAGATAAATTTTAAGATCATCCGCATAGAATGGATGATATACCGACTTTCCATCTAGCAAACCAGGTAAGTCATTAATATATAAGCTGAAGAGTAAAGGCCCGAGAACGGATCCCTGTGGAACACCCAGATTGGTTTCGAGCCAATCAGAACTACCGGATTTTGAAGTGACTATTTGGGTGCGGCCTTGTAAGTATGATTTTATCCACAGGAGTGCCGACCTTGAGAATCCAAGGTTTCGGAGCTTCCTCAACAGCTTTGACGGTGTTATTGTGTCGAAAGCTTTGCTAAAGTCGAATAGTAGGAGTAAGGTGATCTTCTTCCTATCAATGCCTACTCTGATGTCATCCGTCAACTTTAGCAAAGCTGTCTGGGTGCTGTGGTGTTGCCTAAAACCAGTGTGGAAGCGATCAAGAAGTTTCTCTACTTTCAAATACTCCGTGATTTGGTCATGTGCAATTTTTTCCAGAACCTTGGAAAGGAAGCACAGCAGCGCTATGAAGTCCGAGACCGTTGATGGAGCTACAGTCTTTTTCAATGCAATCAGCTGCGCTTGCTTCCAAGCCTCAGGAAAAAAAAAGGAAGAGAGAGAGAGTATCTGTTGCAGATTTTCAATTTGCTGAGAAAGGAAGACGTGAGTAAGAAAAATTTGGAACGCATTTTGAGACTTAAAAAGGATTACAAGGAGCTCATGCGCCGCATATCTCATATTTCTGGAATGCATTCAACGAATGAGATAAATTTGACTACTGGACGTAAAGCGCGAATCGAGACATTGTATAATGAATCCGAATCTAAATATATCATCCTCTAGAATATGTATGGATCCGCTAGCAATAAAAATATAGGGGATGTTTCATTCTATACAGGATCTAATGCTTTCAAAAATCGTATTGTCTCAGGAATCTGTGGCAATATCAACCGCTACGATGTGACTACTTTTTGCACTTTAGCTAAACCTTTAATAATTGGATTTCTGAGACCATTGATTAATAAATTTAAAACTGCTAAACGTTGTCAGATATTCCCTGCAAATTTTGATTTGGGTAAGGAATCATCAATGATCAAACACTTTCAAGCTCGTTACGAGACTCTAATGAAATCATCTCGATAAAATCGTTGGTTTGATGAATCTATAATATTTATCAATGATGAATTATCGAGTTTCGAAGATTGTGGTTCCGGTTATTCATTATCAGGAATTCTTCCTCCAAAAATTACCGTAGCGGAATCAAAGATGATTAGTGCTTCAAAATATGTGGAATTACCTGATTGGATCGAGAAGAAGAAAGCGACTATAAATGTGAAGAATGATGGAAGAAATGATTGTTTCTATTAGTCAATTTTAGTTGTGATCCATCCAGTCAAAGCTCAATCTCATCATTCTAATGAAATGTCTGCTTATCCGCACTATAAGAAATATTTGAAGATCGATGCCGCAGATTTTCCCATGAAACTAAAAAGAATTGCACGATTCGAGAAGATGAATCGTTTATCAATCAATTGTTATGGAGTAGATTTAAAAAAAAATTGTTATCCATCATACTTGACCTCTGAGGAAATGCCTATTCACGTGGATCTTTCACTTTTTGAATCTGATAGAGAGTATCATCATTGTTACATATCCAATTTATCGAGACTTGTAAGCTCCCAAGTTAGTAAACATAGTCATAGAATATTCTTATGCAATCGATGTTCACATGTTTTTTATTCAGAAGATAAACTTGAATGTCATCGCGATTATTGCAAAACTTTTGACTGTACTATGCAACTACCTTCAGAAGATGACAATATCTTGAAATTTGAAGATTTTCACAGGAAACAGTTTTTGCCATTCACTATCTATGGAGATTTTGAGAGCATATTGCAAAATGTTGACAAGGATCCTTTGAGAGCAACAGATCAAGAAAAAAAACTCCGTCACTCTAAAGTTATTCAAAATGCCTTTCAAAAACACGTACCATTCTCTCTCGGCATGTATTTTCATTGTGACCATGATGCTAGCAAATGTTTCTACGAGCTTTTTGAGGGCAAGGGCTGTGCTAAAAAATTTGTCATTCGCCTTGGAGGAATCGCAATAACTGTGGAAGAGGTATATAGAATATATATATATATATATATATATATATATATTCGAAGCTCTTTTCTGTCAAGTAACTCATTTTATTATTTTAAGGAGTTGGAAAACATTGTTCCCTTAACACTTAGTTATGAGGATGAATAACTGATTCAAATCTCAGAGAACTGTGCAATTTGCGAGCAGCCTCTAGGAGAAGATCGTGTCTTGGACCATTGTCATTTCACAGGTAACGCATACGTTATGTTTCTATGATTCATGACTAACTGCGTTTTTTTTCTTATTCAAGGCCGGTTCCGAGGTGTGACGCATGATCAATGCAATCTTCCATATCGCAAGTCTTTTAACTTGCCGATTCTAATGCATAATTCTGAAAAGTATGATAATCACCTAATGATCAAGAGTTCAGTCAACGATCTCCCTGGAGATATCAAGGTAATCCCTAATAATATGGAAGATTATTTGGCCATCCTCAAGAGAGTTGAAGGGACTCGGATGAGATTGATATTTCTAGACTCTTTCAAGTTTTTGAGCGAGAGTTTAGGAAAATTGGGAGACTATCTAGAGAACGATAAAAAATTGTGCTGTAGAATAATTTCAAGGATGAGATTTGCGCCATTTCGCAGAGAACTGGCATTGAAGATTTGTTCAAGCTTGTGACACGCAAATCTGTATTCCCATATGATTATTTGGACTCGTTCAACAAACTCAAGTCTCCAGTCATTCCTAGCAAGAATGATCCTTATAACATACTGAATGACTCAAATATTTCTGATGCTGATTATGAACATGGGGCTGAAGTATGGAACACATTTGGGTGTAACAATTTAGGTGATTATATCAATGTATACCTAAAGATAGATGTATTGCTTCTGTGTGATGTTTCCACAAATTTTAGGAAGACTTTCCATCAGAGTTTCGGTCTTGATCCTGCTCACTATCTCTCACTCCCTGGTTATTCTATGAGTGCTATGTTACATCTAACGAAAGTAGAATTGGAATTATTAACTGATATTGATATTTTAATATTGTTAGAGAATGTTACGAGGAGTAATTCCCCAAAGCTGCCTTCGTTATGTGGAGGCTAACAATATTTATCTACCAAATTATGATCCTCACAAAGAAACAAATCACATTGCGTACCTGGACTGCAACAGCCTCTATGAAACAGCAATGCAATGGCCTCTCTCTTATGCAAATTTCAAATTGTTGGGAAATCCATCTGATTTCGATGTTACTACTATAAGTGATGATTCAGACATTGGATATGTGATTGAGTGCGACCTTGAATATCCAAAAGAACTACACGCTTTGCATGGAGACTTCCCATTCTGTGCGGAAAAAATGATACCTCCGAATAGTTATTCCGATAATGAAAAACTTTTGTTGACTTTATCACCCAAAGGAAACTATGTAATCTACTATCGTAATCTGAAGCAAGCCATTGAACATGGACTCATTATGTCAAAAATCACTCGCGTACTTCAATTCGATCAGAAGCCGTTTTTGAGACCTTACATTGAAAAAAACATTCTTCACCGTCAGAACGCTAAAAATCCATTCGAAAAAGCCCTCTATGAATTAAATATCAATAGTTCGTTTGGTAAAATGATAGAGTCTGTTAGAAAGAGGAGGACGGTCTTACTAAAAAACAAGTGGGAAGGACGATACGGGGTTCAAATTCTTATTAGTCACCCTCACTTTCAGAGACTAGTTATATTCGATAAGAGCTCTGTTGCTCCAGAAATGAAGGCCTTGAACGTATTATTCAATGTTCCTACGTTTGTCGGAGTGTGGATTCTAGGAATTTCGAAGCACATAATGTATTCTCTCCATTATGATTTTATGATGAAATTGTTTACAAAAATCTACAAGATTGTTTATTATGCTACGGGGTGTCAGGGGCGCAGTGAGCTCCATATATTATGATATACTTGTGGCAATACATATATGATCATATAATAAAAGAGAGCACATAGCAACTCATCTCTTTGTCCTGGAGAAACCCCACCAGCGACGATGAACGATTACGAAATGTAGGTTATCAACAATAGTATGAATACGGCGCGAAGTAAGCGCTGTGGGTCTTCTTCATCTGCGCCGTCTCGCACTACAAGCTTTTCCGCGAGCTTCACTCGCAGGGTTCTCCTTACCCACTTCTCATAGCTGTGAAATCTAGGCGCGCCCCGCGCCTCGTGAACGTATTACAAGTCTCTCTCTTATATTTGGATATACCTTCCATTGAATAAACAGCAATTGACAATATCTACGGAAACATCTATTTCTATTGGCATCCACTCTCACCCCCCGTCTGCTACTATTATTAGCGGAGACAGAGGACGACCATAACCCTAACAGACTGGTGACAGCGGTTTGGGCTCTGTTGTGGAAGGAAGCCATACCAATTTCTCTATTACCACTTTGGACAATACAACAACTGGAGGCAATTTTTTGAACCTTGCTGGGGATATCCAACTTTGAAGGAAGGAAGTCGAATGACATGAAACCACAAACACTTTTAATCCTCATCATCGCCACATCTGGGTCAGTAATTCAAAATTATCCCTTCTTCTGTCCCTCGTGGGGAGAGCGCGAGGCACAGACCTAAATTTTTCCTGCAAATCAAATACAAACATAGCCCATATCTTAATTGAATTCATATATATATATATATATATCTTTTTAATTGTATATGCATATGATCATATTGGGCCATCAGGCTCGTGAATTTCCCTAGATGGATACTAAATACTAAATACTAGTGTCTGTTTATTATGCTTTTATTTTAATCTGAGTTGTTCTAGTTTAGGTTAGTGTTACTGATCTGATCATTGATTTCTCACATACGAATACTTCAACGGCACCTGCTTTATATTATTTATATGAATTTGTTCTCCTTTCGAAACGTGCTTCTCGAGCATATGCGGATCATCCCCCTGCTCGTAATAAATAATAAATCAATCAATCAATGAATCTCTCACTAGAACCCCGAGTATGTCAATCCGCGCTGCGCAACTCAACGTCAGCTCACTAAAAGAGCACTTTCATAAAATCTCTGTGCATATCCTGGCACTGTCGGAAACTTGATTAGGATCAAATTATCCCCATGAACTTTTTGCCTCACATAATTTTGCTTTTGTTCGAAATGATCGTGGTCTTCGTTCGATCACTGTTAAACGGGAATTCGTTCAAGGTAGAGGTGTTGTTGTTTATATACGCGACAACCTCACTCATAGAGTTCTAGAGTCCTCGAATTCTCAGCATCACTGTGACAAATTATGTCATTCTAGATATTAGAACGCCTGATAATCGTAATATGCTGTTTGCTTCGATCTATCGCCGTCCAAGAGGAAATGTATTGACCCAATTTTTCATAAACCCACAGAAGCTTTCTCACTCGTATGCAAATGTTATTCCAGCAGGCTATCTGAATTCTGATCTGCTCTTCCGTGAATATTACACTCTTCACTTGCGTGACCTCATCTATGAGAATTCTTCGCATCGCGTTCCATTTGATTCCACCCATCGTCTAGAAAATAGCGACACCTGGATTGACACATCCTTACTGACTCTGCTGACAAAGTGATCAACCAAGTAAAGTCTAGTGCCCCATTTATAAATAGTTATGATTATCTTATCATCGATTACAAATTCCATTCTATACCTAAGAATCGCATCACAATCACATCGAGAGATTTTCGTGAGTACGACCCAGACTTATTTAGTGAGGCACTAGAAACCTCTGTTCAAACCTTCTCGCTATGTAATTGTGTGAATGTCAACGAAAGTTTAAGGGAATTTCAGGAAGTGATGATCAGTTCGCTCGATCAAATGGCTCCCATGTCAACACGTTGTGTCCGTGAACGAATAGCCCCTTAGATCACTCTCGATCTTATAGAACAAGGCAGAGCTCGTGACCGAAAATATAAGCAGGCGAAAAGATCTGGAAATCCAGATCAATGGGCTGAGTATTAAATACTTCGTAGTCAGTTGAAGTATAAAAAGAGAGAGGTCAGGAATAGCTACTGTATAAAAGTTCTATCAGAAGTGTCAGACAAGGCAGGTTACCGGAAGGTTTTGCGTAAATTGGGTTTCGCTAAGAATACCAACAAGTCCCCATTGGACTGTTTCTTAGCCAATGAGCTTAATCAGTTCTATTCCACAATGTCGAGTAAGCATCCGAACTATTCTGAAACTACCTTACAATCGATTATTAGTACCGTCATCAATTGTGATTATCCAGAATTCTCATTGAAGCCAGTTGATGGAATTCAAGTGTATAGATCGATGCGTAGTTGTTTACCCAAATCGAAGGGCCAAAGTGATGACAGAATGTCTCTTCAATACTTTCGTTCAGTTCTGACTTCGTTAGTACCATTTTTTGTTAATTTGTTCAATTCATGAATTGAAACGAGCAAGTATCCGGAGATAAGGAAGGAAACATTATTCATTCTTTTGAGTAAGGTCCCTAATACACAAATTCTTCAGATACTAGACCCATTTCGAATCTGCCTCATTTTGCTAAGATTTTTGACACCCTGATAACCAATCAAATGGTAGATCACGTTGAGCGTAACAGACTTTTATCCCGCATTTCGATCCGGATTCCGAACAAACTACAGCACGCAAACAGCATTACTCAAAGTCTCTGAGGATATCCGATTAGGTATCGAAGATGGATTAGTAACCTCCAATTACCTTTTGATTCCAAGACTGCTTTAGTAGTGTCAGTCATGAGAAACTCTTCCTGCAAATGGAGGAAATTAATTTTTCAGACGATACTTTAGTTTGGTTTCACTCCTATCTGAGTGATAGACAGCAAGCAGTGGTTGACAAGGATGGCGTTGAAGCTTCATTTGAACCCAGCTCGCCGGGGTTCCCCAAGGTTCGAACCCGGGACCGATTATCTTCTTAATATTCATCAACCCCATCTTACGTGTCCTAAAATATTGTAAAGGTATGCTATTTGCCGATGACTTGCAGATTTATATTCAAGGCAAGCCCATGAATTAAATCATATGATTAAGAAGCTTAATGAGGATTCAACAAGTATCGAAAAATGGGCTGACAATAACAAACTGCTTCTAAACATTCCAAAAACGGTAGCAATGCTTTCCGCTTCGGTACAATATCACATGCGAATTGAATTGAGATCATTGCCGCCTGTCATTGTTGATGGGCAAGTAGTGCCACTGCGGGAATCAATCAAGAACTTAGGAGTGATTTTTCGAAAGATCTCTCGTGGAATGCTCACGTAGCCAGTATCTAGTCAAAAGTTCATGGGGTACTGCATAAGTTGCGATATCATGGGCAATTTTTGTCGTCCGATGTGAAGAAAATTCTCGTCAATGCGCTTATAATGCCCCACTTTGACTACGCCTGTTTAGTATACTATGATTGATACGGTTATCTCGAAATAAAACTGCAGTGACTCCCCAATACTTGCGTCCGATTCATCTTCCAATGCCGCCGTGATGTGGCACTGAGACCCTCCTACGAACGCTTGCAGTGGATGCCCTTGGCGAGCAGACGGGACTATTTTCTATGTGTGCAAACCTATAAAATCTTCACCACCACTACACCACAATATTTGCATGATTTGTTCAAGCCTTTAGATGATGCGGTGCGACGATCGCAGCGAGTCAATGCAACGCGAATGCACATACCTGTAACGTATACTGCGGCGTCTGGAAACGCTTTCCTCTACAGGCGATGGCATTGTGGGAATCCATTCCTGTTTTAATTCGCTTGATGATCCCCATTGAAGATTTCGAAAGTACCCTTAGTTTATTTTTCTATGAGAAGGAAGCTCATGAGTGTGTTATGCGTTGATGTTAATGATAATTTGTAAAATTCGTGTGAGTGGATGCGTGTTGAAATTGAGTTATACTATATTAGAAAATTGAAACACAGTTAGACCTGTTTTAAAAAATCATATGAGGGTTTCCATGGAACATTTGACTTTTGACCCTCTAAAATAAAAAAAAATTTTTCTCATGGCACACGTTTAAGATGGGTTTCATGTGATTCTTATACCTCGAAAACATGTGAAAAAAGTGGTGCCACTCTCTTCCAAGCCGAGGTATCTGGTTCAGAACGAATTGTACGGAATTTCACACTTGAAACATTCGTGAATCAACTTCAATCGAACAGATTCGATTCAAAACATTGTCTAGACGATCGATACGGATTATATTTTGCCTGACTTGACTTTAAGATGAATTTCATCATTGATTTCTCCGAAATTCGATGTAAATTTCCAAAATCGAGTCAAGAGCTATGAGTCTCATTTCAATTTCTAGAATACACTGTGGTGTTATTTTGTTCATTTTTCAGCCGTATACTATGTAAAAATCAAGAAAATCGCGATACCATCACATTTAGCGGCTTATTTAGTTTACCATCCGGATTCAAATATTTCTCCTCAGCTTCTCACAGAAATACCGATCGACAATTGCAACTCAGAACAGTGCGGTTATATCCCTTTTGCGATGAAGAAAAAAGAGCACAACATTACAATCCTGTGCTTTACGTTTCCTGAGTATGCCATCAAAAAATGACCGTTTTGAGAGCCAGTGGCGCGATAACTTTATGAGCTTTGAAGCTTTATGAAATTTGTCCGGATCAACGCACACTCACAAACCAAACGGGATTCGATTCGTCTTCTTCTTAACTTCGAAAACTCATTGCTAAATTTTCCGTTTTGCACAAGGTATTTCATCAATTTCGTAAACAATAGCCAGAAAAAGTTTTCCCACAAAACTCAGTTACATCGATGAATGAGAGTTAATATCATAGCCAAATCAGCGCACACCTCTGAATCAAAGATCTTCTCAAAATATGAGATTAGTAGATGGATATATCATTCCACCGAAGTAGTTGAGGCATAGGTATTTTAGCTACAGCCTTATCAATTCAAAAAATCGCGTTGGTACGTTTGTAAACTACCCAAAAATCATCCTTTGCGGTCTGCTATTGACAAATCAGGATGCGTTCCAACAAAAAAGAATGTAGTCCATATTGAATGATGCCAAATACTATAAAATGCCACTCCTGCGCACTCCGAATAGTTCAAAATTCTCTTGGAACACTGCAATAACACAAAAGTTAAAAGTTCCGTGGAAACTCTCATATGTATGCGCTAATTGTATCGAGAATTCATCGGAGTTTTATTTTTTCATTGCCATACGGTCCTTGTGATTATGGCATAATAAACCCATGAATCAATCAATCAATCTCTCCTCCTCGTTGTCGCGGATGATCTCCTTGATCGCTGGGGTGAGCACACGTTCGGCTCCGACCACTTTTTGCCGGTCCCAGATTCTCATTCGCTCCGCGACGAGCAAGTAGATGTGTGGCGTCACCGCCAACACGCAAGCTGCGTCTCCTGACACGGTGCGGTAGGCACCGATGATCCTCAGAGCCGCTCTCCGGTGGACAGGAGGGCTATTCACCACATCTCACGCTTCCTACACACGCACGTACGTACGTTTCCTTGGTTACCTACGGAAAAAAATAATAAATAAACAGACCTAACCCGAAAAAAATATTTCTTGTCTGCGAGTAATATTTTGAGCAGCTTCTGCTCAATTTATTAATCAAATAAAGCTGGAACTCGGTCTCGTCGTGTGTAATAGTGGAGGAAATATGTTGTGTTGAATAATTAGGCTACGATTCATCTCTTTATGTAGGCAATGAGAAATGAATTTTCTTGTAACCTCGTTGCATGATGCCAAGAGGTGGGGGAATAGATGGACCAGCAAATGCAGTAGTCTGTGATGCAACTTGTGTGATCATTCATGTTTTCCAGGCTGGATATTGACCCAAGACCATTTCATTTTTGATCTCAAAGTTCACTGAAGTTTTCCATGAATTTATTCACTTGTTGAAGAAATGATGCACCTAAACCTTTGAAAATGATCAAGTTTATCTGCTACAAGATAATGGTTCATCATCACATAAAAATCAATATTTTCCACGCTTAAATAGTAATAGATCATGCCATTGGCTCATAGTGTATTATGAGCGAATGCAATCCAAATGAATGAAAATAAGGTTCATTGAATTCCAAAACTTTGACTACGGCTCTAGATCACACCCAGCGGTAACTACACAAAGAGGTCCTACTTGAATCAATCGCTCTCCCTTGTTTGAGTCACATATCCCTCGACAGAGTTTTGTGACCAAGTTTAGTGGCTCTTGAGTCGATGAACAAGAGACATGTAGACCTGTCACCTAGCATCGGAGGTACTTCGGTATAATTACTAATAATCTACAAATATCTATACATTGGGGAGTAGTAAAAAGGTTTTCGGCATTTATATCAGAGGGTGAGTTAATTACTTTTCAGAACCAAAAAATGTATAAGCTTGAGATTTTAGAATTAACAAGGCCTGCCTAACATTGTCCAATTTCAGGTATTTTCTAACATTTATTCTACCAAGCTACATTCTGAATTCTGATGATACAAAATTATTAATCGAAAATAAACTTCATCAGTCAGTGTGAAATTCAAAAGTGCTCTTTTATTTCTCCTTCAATTGACTGCAAGTGATGGTAAATTTCACTTTTGCTACCCAATCTCACATGTACATATTCATTTTGTACAATTGTTAAATATACCCAAAGTAATTCTTGAACGAATAATCCACAAAATACAATATGCGTCATGATCAATTACCTGTTTAAATGATGAGAATAATACTACAAGATTCACAAGATTGAGGCATATTATATGACTCAAACGCCAAATGATTCATGTAAAGTACCAATCTGTGAATCATCATATCGTATGATTCATTTATTTCAGTCAAGGTTCCACCTGAGATCAATCAATTAGACAATAAGTTTTGGTACACATATATCACGTTGAAATACAAGAATGAGTCGACAAATGCTCTTATACAAATAAAGAAGAGTATTTTCACACTCACTAAATTAAACTCTGCGCAGATTACGCGAATCTGGTGATAAAGGTGATCGTGTAGAAATCTCGGGATATCGATAAAATTAAGAACTAGCGAGGTCTTTGCCAACCATCGGCGGAATCTGGCTCGTATGGAAGGCCACTGAAGTGGAATGAACAAAGCATGTTTGCAGAGACGTATATATACAGCTGCTCATTCTTCAACTAAAAAGAGTAAGTATCCAGGTCAATAATAAGAGAACAACTGAATACTCTGAAATATCGATAGAAGACTAATTCAGAAGATAATTTATCTTACTTTCAATTGGCTCCTCGTTCAATATCTGAACCGAACCGTTAGTTGTATGAGCTATCTCTCCAGCTGTATCACCTTTGTCAGAAACAATGCCGAAAATGTTTGTCAATATTTTGATCAATGCCGCTCTGAACTCTTTGTTTTCCTGCTTGATATTCACAAGCTCATCTTATATTTTTGAGAGCAGAGCCAAGCTCTTATCACTTCTAGGAGTGAGATCATCATTGTCTTCAGGAGCTGCACAAAAAAAAACGAGAATAAAAGCGATGAGGTCAGAGCAGTTTAATAATACGAAAATATTCTCTCTTTAGGGTAATGCTAGACAACGCGACCAAACTTTGCATGACACACTATCGATGCCAGGCAATTTCTACTTTATTCCGATTTTTCTATGCTGACCGGATTCCCTGCTCAAGTATATTCGCCTGAAGAACTAGTATGTGCTAAAAAAGGAGGAAAATATGTATTATTCAAGAACAAGGGTAAGTATCAAGGGTAAGTTAAAATCCATAGATGCTATGAGTCTACCGTCTCGAGAAGGTATGGTTTTCTCTATAGATTTTTATTATTCACCGAGATTTCCTCTTGATATGTAATTTCACAAAATGCTCGCGTTCAAGTGATCTTGAGAGAAACAGCCTCAACGGCTCAAGATTGACTGATTCCAGTATTCCCTGCTTGAAATAACTCCGTCGGACCCCATAGATTCTAGTGGGACGTGGCCCTGGGAGAATTTATTATTTTGATACTTGCCAAATTTGGTATCTCAGATGTGCAGCATACAGATTTCAAACATTATTCCTCTGAAAATTGTACGATCATGGTCGGAATGTGTGTGCTACACGTCTCCGATGCCAAATTTCGCAAATGTCAAGATTCAACATTCTCCCAGGGCCAGGTCTTACGAAGTACCATATGGGATCCCACGGAACTTTTATCAGCAGGGTGTGGTTTTCAAATGCTCAATTAGTGATCGGCGCTGTGTAATAAGTCAATCGTATAGAAATTTGCTTCAAAAAATTCATCATCTGTTATCCAAGTTGAATTGCCCCTCGTTGGCAGATTTGGTCATTATTCTGGTAGAAAAATCACTGCTTTCAATGAACTGGAAACTTTACTTCATCGCAGCTCAGAGTTATGTCACTTTCATGAATTTGGAAGAGTCGAGATTTGGCTAGTTTCTTCCCCTTATCAAAATTTTCAGCTCAACTTGTTGACGGCAGGAGTGATTTTGGCACCTTCAATCAAGTTCTGAAGATAGAAACGCCAAATACTGGGAGTACAGTGATAAAAGTCATTAAAATCCGGCTGTCGAAAAACGTTGCGTTTTTTTCTCTTTTCTAAGATGATCGAACATCGAGACCTGATTCCTTAGCCAACTTGATTCAACATTGACAAAGACATTCTCTGTTATTATCAGATTTCCCTAATGACTATAAAGTGCTATCACAAAATACAGTCAATACATTGCTCAAAAGATATCTTTGTGTCCGGATTGAACCCTTCTCCATTCCCTCACTTCACTTTTTGAGAAACTTCATTGACTGCTTCACTCAAATTTTGTCGATATAGCTCTGAGGAATTCTGATGGCTCACCGTAATGAATTAATCAATTTCATGTCTTGTTTGCTTCTCACAGGCCCCAATATTCCAGTGAAATTGAAACTACTGGAGAAAAATTAATCGTATAAGAGAATAATTCCATTAGACAACCAAAACACCCAATGGACTCAAACTTAAGCTCATTCTATGAAAGAACATATGTTTCAAGATGAATGAGAAAGAATGCCCAAAAATCTTATTGATAAAATTGTCTATCATTCTCTCTTTGGCTGACAAGTTAGTTCACCAATAGAGCTTTTCCAGTTCAAAGTTCAATCAAACTACTGTATGGCCACATTCCATTTGGAAAGTTACACCTGTGTGGATTAATTACTCGACCAAATTCAACAAGCATCGTATAGTAACAGAATAGACTAGAGGATAGAATATTCTCTAGCTTAGACTGCAAACAATTTGTTAGATATCAGTGTCCTCGTCCACTTGTCCAGTTTTAGCAAGAGTTAAATATGGGCACTTAATGACTTGTAAGCTATTTCAAAATATTGGAATTGCTTTGTCCCTGACACCAATTCATATTGCGAAAAAAATATCTTGAATTACTCATGACCAGAAACCTACCCCTTGTTGTGATTTTCTTAAACTAAGAAGAATTTTAATGAGGTCATGGACCTCGTATAAGGGTGAGAGATGATCATAACATTTCAAAAAAGTTATGATAAACTAGAGTTGTGCTTCAAATTACCAGTCACTTCATTATCGAATAAAAGACTTCTCATCCTACGTGCCTCTCTCTACTTCAAATTCTTTACTCTATAATGACGTACAATTGTTTAGACCTGAAGAGCCGCTAGCAGTTTGCTTGCTCACAGAAGTTGTATCAAGTAGGATAATCAATCTCTATTCATCTAAGATGCAAACCATCAAGCAGTACATTGACGTTCAAGTGAATCTAGGTAAATGATATTGTTACATCATAGCTAATGATTTTACTCCAAATTGTCAAAAAACAAGCATGTGAAGGAAAGTCATTGGAATATTGACAAAATATCATACTTGTGCTCGAACAGTATATCAAGGTAGTGTATTCGACCAACCCTGAATTAGACTGTAATCCTTTGAAGGAGTAATTGTTGTCAGGCGGTTCCAAAATTAGAACTAAATACTCACGTTGGACATTTTCAGCCATTGCTTTTAGCTGTAGCTTCTGCTTGTAGTACGCCACCACTTCCTCCGCACATTTATTGCAATCTTTTCTACTTTTACATCCTTGTGAAAGCTCTTGGATTTCACCGGTCAAGCTGTGTTTGTTCTTCAAGTTTAGGAAGTCTAAATTCATTAAATTCCCAAAACTGAGGGGAAGATGTTCGAGACAATTATCTGATACATCTAAATATTCTAGATTTGACAGCTGGCCAATGCCTTCAGGCAGATATTCTAGGAGATTACTCTGCACCTCAATCTTTGTCAGCATTTCTATGGTGCAGATGGAATCCTGCATAAAATTAAATGCACCAAGGATTACTTAAGTTGAAGTAATGATTTCAAGAGGTTAGAAAGTATTTGAATTTTCTGCAGGAGTCACTTAGATATCCTTGCAACTTACAGGTAATCTGCTCAACGAATTGCCATTAGCTTTTAGATAATGAGAATGCCAATCCCCCTGTAAATTTGAATGTGGATTGATTTGGTCCGGTAGCAATGCCACAGAGAATCAAATACTTACAAGATTATCAGGCGAAAGATCCAGTATATCATTATTAATTTTCCTCTCTATGGAAGTCAACGAGTCATCGCCAAAGTCACCTGAAATAAAAACATGGGATTCTCGTGTCAAGTTTTTATCGTTATATCATGGAGGTCCAGTACAGAATTTGTACTTTTATAAGAACTGTTGAGCATGCGAAACAAGATCAAGGTCTTGTGAACTGACATAAATTCAAGATGACGTAGAAGAGTATATGGATAGAAGTTTGAATTAGTCGACAATATGTGACTTCAAATGCATATTATAGATGCAATAATAAGGTTGTTCAAGATTTTATGGGATAACTTGCCTTCCCCATAGCTCAGTTTTTGTAACACTGCACTGTCACAACACTCATCCTTTGATTTCTTTCCTTGGCAGGCATGGGTTTCTTCTGATTTTGATGAAGGAGAGCTACTTCTTTTGAGTGATGTCTCCTTTTTTGTGCAAGTCATTGACTCCTCTTTGATTTCATGTTTCAGTTGTGACACTGTTAAGACCGGACCTGATGGGTCCGGGTAACAAATATATTTATTTTAGAGTGGGTTTCTGAACATTGAAGGGCGGCCTGCCTTGTTGCACTCACCTTATTCAAAAATGTAGACAAGAATATGAATACGCTGTTGATGTGTATATGTATATATATATATATATATATATATATATATATATATCCAAGAATAGCAATGGCTTTGAAGACGTGGAAAATGCGGCTTGTTCACAGCCAATGAATGAGAATATTAGCACTGATGACTTGAAAACTCGTTATGAATCGGAGATGAAAAATGGAAACGCGAAAGTGCGCGATGCCTACTTTGCACTCATTGCGGCTGATAAGGGATTAGAGCAACCGGGAGGCATTTATATGGAGATTGCAATACGAGAAATAAGCGATGTTCTTGCTACTAGTGCAGGAGATCTCCCTGAAACCGATATGGTTTTTCTAGAAAGCTTACGGGACCACTTAGAAACCACCCAAATTGCAACAAGAGCACGTCCCAAATTCGCTAGATATAATTTGGAACCTGAACTGAATGGAAATATTGAAACCCTGAGATTTAACGCGGAATCAACAAGATTAGAGAACATGCCTACACAAGCCCCACAAACACATACACGAATGATGGAAAATTTTTCGGAAAATCCTGATGGATTTCATGATTATCAAATGATGAGAAACGATGAGTGGCCTCTCGTTAGTGATAAATCACAGGTTCGTTTTGGTCAAGATTACGGGCGAGATACTCCAAATCTCGGCACCGAAAATCTTGCTACGCATAGATTCAGGCAGGACTTTAACAGTCCTGGCGCTGAGGTCCTTGATGGTCAACGTGAGTGGCACAGGTCGGCGAACCTGGATGCCAATTCAATGCGTCCCATGTTCAGACAAGAGTTCCACACTCTTGAGACTGAAGTGGCTAGAAGTTGCAAGTCCAGGTCAGATCCTCAGGGTCTTGATGATGAGAAAGTCGACAGTAAGGTGACCAGGCGAGAGCTCCAGAGCCTCGGTGCTGAGTCTAGGTATAAAGAGATGTTCAAGAGGGGCTTGGATGTCACAAGTAGTTATAAAGACTAAGATATAAAGCTTTATCAAAACGAACGACGTGAAAATATTGAGAAGCCACGATCCCCAGAGGATTTTGATACTTTGAATGAATACCATTTAGATGTTTGATCTCGTAGAAATACGCGGGACAAAAACTACAGGAATCCAGAAGACTCGTACAATGACGAGCTATATCACATACAACAGAAATCCAAACGGTCTCACCGAAACAAATATACAAAACAGGCACGAAAACACAAAACTATTCAAACTATCTCCGATTCCGAATTATCCTCCACTGATTTAGATACGCAAGACGAATTGGATTATGAGAGCAGCAGCAATCATAGCAAGAAATCCGATCGATCTGTAATGAATGCGCAGAATGGTAATAAAAAATCCAACTATAGTCGAAAATCTGGACGACACAGTGATCAAAACTCGATCGCGAGTACACGCATTCGCCGCGCAAATTCAAGAAATGTGTCTACACGATCAAACACTGACCGCAGGCACACTTCAAAATTCCGATTAACTCTGAGCCAAGCACTGAATAGCATCATGCCATATGATAGAAACCCCGATATGCTAGCCTTTTCCTGTCAAAATATTCGATACATAGTAAATCCATAAGGCCCAGAATCTGAACCATGGGTTTTGTCCGCATTGGCAAGCAAACTTAGAGGTCGAGCCG
This sequence comes from Eretmocerus hayati, assembly GCA_029851415.1. NCBI lineage: Eukaryota > Metazoa > Arthropoda > Insecta > Hymenoptera > Aphelinidae > Eretmocerus > Eretmocerus hayati. The sequence continues at coordinate 52,351,410 of CM056744.1, forward strand.
CGGAAGGATATATAGCGAGATTAACTCAGTACACTCCAGTCGAGAGATTGCTAGACGACATGACTACACAATATAGTGGAGTCGGTGGGGCAGACATAGTCCTCGCAGAGTTAAAATTAATTGAACAAAAATCAGGAGAAGGTGCAGGAGATTATGGTTTACGCGTTCAAACTCTCCACAATCGATTATTAAACGTGTACGATTCTGATCAACATCTAGAAGATTGGGGACGAAAAACATACGAGAATAATGCAGACAACGAAGCATTACAACAATTCATATTCGGTCTCGCGGGAGCACTAGAACATCAGCCCAGATCCACTAATCCCACAACCTTACGTGAAGCTATCGCGGAAACCGTGAATTATGAGAATAAGACGCACGCCAGAACACTTTTCTTAGGGAAAATTCCTGATCTGAGCTCAGTTGGAATGGCACCGATTATAAATGCCCTAATCGACGCAAATTTAGAGGAAAAACATGCGTCAGAGCCCCAACTCATTGAAAATGTTGCAATCAGACGAGGTATCGTTTCGGATGAATGTAGATACTGTCATGTCTCTGGCCATCTTGAGAGAGAATGCCCACGTGAAGTTCAAAATTCAAAGCTTTGCAGAGTTTGTCGCAAACCAGGGCATACATTCAAAGATTGTCGTGATTTGAACGAGATAATCAACTCTAATTTGATTGATTTTCACGCAATTCTCCAAAGCCGAGTGAACCGCACAACAACAAATCGGGATAAAAGTCGCCCAAACACACTGCTTATGATGGAAACACGATGAGAGAGTGGGCGTGACGGAATGAGACGCATGAATTCAAGATATGGCCCGCCTCGCCGCGATAACGAGCGTTACAATGGAGTATCGTTGAGGCAATATAATTCGGGGAACCCAAATTATTCCAGAAATGACATGAATCGCGACCGAAACGCTTATCGCAGGAATCGGGATAATACATATCTAAATCGTCCGCAAAATAACTACGGATATGGAAACCGGGATCGCGAAACTTTCATGGATAGAAACGACAGAAGAGGATATCATAACAATGGCATCAATCGCAATGGAAGTTATGCTGCTAATGATGATCGCAATAACTATCGTGGTCAGGGGTTCAATTCTCATAACAATTCTTATCATAATCGAGGCTATAATGGGCGACGTTATCAGAACACTTGGCAAAACAATTATAATAATCGTAGGAGAAATGACCAGGGACAGAATAATAATAATGGCGGTAATTATTTTGAATGAAACGAGGGATGGGATCAAAATACGAGAAATGTAGTTCCGAATGAAAATCCATCAAATAATCAAGAAAATCCTTCATACTTCCAAGATGCTCGGCATCCAGCCGTGGGATCGAGCACGAACAATTAAATGAAACGAAAAAACCACAGCGGCATGTCTCGATCCGTCTCCTCGATGCGAGCCAACAAAAACATCCGGTGGTTGAGTCTCACAGTGACAATTTTAAGAATGATGTATGCCATCTTGACGCTGACACGGGGGCGGATATAACATTGCTGACAGCAAAATGCGTCAAAGAAGACATAAAGATTGATAGAGGCTATATTGTATCAATCAGCGGCGTTACCACCGGGGAATATTTTACTTTGGGGAAAATGAAGATGAATTCAAATGGGCTAGATTGTGATGTCCATATTGTGCCAGATGATTTCGCGATTAATACGGATGGATTTCTTGGATGGAGGGAATTCTGAAAACATGGGGGAATAATTGACGCCGAAGCGAGGTGTCTTAGATTTGCGGAGTTGCAAATACCTTTCGTGGAAAAGGTCAAATTCAAGATACCCTCACGCACAAGACAAGTTATCTACGCGAAAGTGAAAAATGATGTAAAAGTAGGATTCGTAGGACTTCAGGACTTAGGACAAGGGATCCTGTTCGGAAATTCTATCGCGACGAATGACAACGGCAAAGCCTACGCGATTTGTATGAATATTGATGAAACGGAAATTGAAATAGAACCCTCGGAAGTGCCCCTTGAATTGTGCAAAACAGTAGGAATGAAAAAGGATATTTTTGATGAAGAGGACTCAGAGAGCGAATTGAATACAAAACAGGAGGTCAATGTATTGAAATTTGTGACGGAAGAAGTGAAAGATCGCGCCGCGAAAGTTTTCGATAGGATAGATCACAAAACATTGGAAGGTCTGAATGAAGAAGAGATACAACATATGAAGGGTCTCATAAAAGTGAATCCTTACGTTTTTGGATTACCAGGGGAAAAGTCGAAGGCTACACACTTAATTACGCATAGAATAGTCACAAAAACTGATAAACTCATAAGAGTGAAACGCTATAGGTACCCTTCCGAGATTAAAAAGGAGATGTAAAGGCAAATTGACGAATTACTTGAGGCAGACATTATTGAACCCGCGGAATCACCGTATTCAAGTCCCATGTGGATAGTTCCAAAGAAACCAGGTCCCAACGGTGAAAAAAGGTGGTGAATGGTTACAGATTTCAGGCAATTGAATGAGATTACAGTGGGCGATACCTACCCTTTACCTAACCCCACAGAAATAATAGAGAGTGTGGCAAATGCCAAATATATTACTGCAATTGACCTCAAACAAGCGTACTATCAATAAGGATGCATAAGGGCGATGCACATCTCACTGCGTTTACAGGGCTTTACGGTGGATTATACTGCTATAAGCGCCTCGCCATGGGCTTATCTAATAGTTTAAGTACTTTCCAAGAACTGATTGATCTCACACTCGCCGGATTGATTGGAACTGAACTCTACAACTATCCTGACGATATAATCCTGTTTGCAGATTGTCTTGGAACACATGGCATCAGATTTGGAAGACTCTTGAAAAGATTAAGCGACGCGAACCTTACTATAGAGCCGAGCAAATTTCGATTTCTCCAAAAAGAGACGAGTTTTGTAGGTCCCGTAGCGGGCAACGGTAAAATTCGCCCCGATCCCAAGAAAATCGAAGCTGTTCGCAATCATCCTGTACCCGAAACCGTCAAGAAAGTCAGACAATTTTCAGGACCCGTTTCGTATTACCCCAGATTCATTAAAGGCTTCGCAAACATGGCATATACGCTAAATTTACTTCTGAGGGGGAACGTGAAATTTTATTTGGGGCCGGAACAGCAGAAAACATTCGAAGAAGTAAAGGAAGACTTCGCAAATACCCCGTTTCACGTCCACCTGTGCATGACCTCCCATACCTGATCATTACTGATAGTTCCGATTGGGCGATATCTGCAATCTTCAGCCAAGGTGAATTAGGAGAAGAGCACGTTTGTGCCTATGCATCGAGAACGTTAAACCCCTCAGAAACGAAATACGGAATTTATGATTGTGAATTGCTCGCTATATGCTACGGGATACAAGAATATCGACCTTGGATATACGGGCAAAAGTTTACAGTCGTCACAGATCACGAGCCCCTTAAACACTTCCATACTACAAAGAAGCCAGACCTGAGATTCAATAGGCTTAAAGCATCTATGAGAGGACACTCTCTCGAAATTTTATATCGACCTGGACACAACAATTCTAACGCAGATTCACTGGTAGGAATGCAGTACTGAAAGAAGGAGGAAAGAATCCAGAACGCCCGCGAGTCGAGTTGTTCATGCAAGAAGCTGAGCCCGGAGCTCATATTCTGCGAATTGAAACAGCACGAGTACAAGTTGCCCCTCGAGGTCAAAAGAGAAAATCAGAAGAGTTAGAGAAATCAGAGGATGAAATTGCAATTGGATGGAATAAGTCCACTCAATATGATCAAAAATTGCGTGAGTCGAGTAGTAGTGGTAGTAGTAGTAGTAGTAGTAGTAGTAGTAGTAGTAGTTCTTCACTCGGCGAAAGTAGCGACAAAGAGTGGAGTGGTACTCAAGAGGCAGATCAGAAGATAAGATCCCAAAATCGAATATTTCAGAAAGGGGGATGATTTCCCTGTTTCAAATGTTGGAAGAAATATAAGATCATCCCGCGGCCGAGCGTATTATCAGCCAAGCGACTAACGAAGCTGACGTTCTCCCACGTTCATCAGATAGAGGTTTGAAAAATTTGGGCAGTAAAATTCGAATCACGAGCTCGCCGAAAGACGGAATAACTATCGATAGACCGGTAATAGACCGAAACCCACCACTCTCACAAAGGAACAAGCAATTACATGGCAAAACTTTCTATGATTCATTAGATTCGATAGAAGAATTCGCAAGGATAGAAACACAGACTAGCTAACGTTCTGCGAGATTAGTTGATAAAACAGATCCACTCAATGAGCGCATGTCCAACCCAGATTCCACTCAATATCCTGATTCACCTGAATCACCGCAATCAGAATCGAAAGAAGAAATTTCGATAGGTAGTCCTGAGAATCTCATCCAGAAGGTCCCTCAAAAGACGTTACCTTTATCATGGGAGGTAAATAGAATAGATGTTGAAGGACCAACGGGATTACAAATATTAGTGTGGCAAATCGCAAATCGAGGAAAATAGCCGGAAAAGAATGACAATTTCGAACGTCATGAAAAACGGAACAGAAGCACATCGCAAATTAGTTGGGAAGAGTACAAACGCGCGAGATATCAACCTATTGTAGACTTGACGCGATCAGAATTACACGAAAGCAATGGTAATACAGATGAATCAAATTTTACGGAACACCAACCAATAATTCCTGAGCATGAAATGAATCAAAACAACACTGAAACCCCGAAGTCGAATTCCAATATGAATCGCACATGGCTAGAGATGCTAGATAACGATGTCGATATGGAAGAGATATCATCTGAATCCCAACCATACAATAATTCCGAACTTGGGAAACCTAGGGACGAAACGCCCATTCCTATGACAGCGCCAGAAAATTCAGAAATTCTGGATATGAAAGAAATTTCATCTCTCAATTTGTCGGAAAATTATACGGATCAAGCTTCAAACTCAAGTTCAATCGTACGATTTTGCAATTACGAAGAACGTGAAGAATGCGCGGAACCAGATAAAATCCACAAACGTTCCGCAAATATCTTAAGTGATAGAAACTGTTTGTTCCATTCTCTCATCAAAATATTTGGTTGGAAAATCACACCTGCACAATTACGAGAAGTTCTCTTGTACAGTAAATTTTTACCAGATCGCGCAGATCCCTTAGAAGCACTAGAAATTCTCAGTTCTAAGAATAAGTATGGTGACGCAGACACACTCTTCATTTTTTCACGACATTTCCAACAAAATATCTGCGTCCATTTACAATGTCGAGATCGAATAAGGTACGGGTACATGAAAGCTACTCCCTCGGAACAATTCATACATCTCCACCTATATGGATTACACTTTACCCCATACATCGATGGAAATCCGGACCTAACGAGTGGAAGTATTGTGGACGAATCAATCCCAAAGGGATTTTTTCAGGAGAATATGTCTTTAGGAGAACCCTCCATGAATCAGGATCAAGCTCACTCTCACATTGACCAAGCAATATCACGCTCATACGGTGATATGACTGCTCGAAACGAATTATCTGATGAAAGACAAAATACCGCATCCCAAGACACAATTGTGGCCCCACATAACACAACCATTCGTAGGAACAACGCGATGACTAGATATTTAGTCGCAGAAGCACGACTACCCCAAGAAATTCCCACATGGGTGATAGATGAAAATGAAATCGATATATTCACGGGAGTGAGGATTATAAATGACCATCCATTCACGCATGTTGATAATCTTGTTTACACAATTGCAGCAGATTTACAAACTGAAACAGAAGTATTCAACGCACTTATCACGAGAAAATATATAAGTCACGACGAATTGCATAGCGAGCAACGAGCAATTAGAGGAATCATAATTTCTGATTACAGAGATAAGAAAATTCTCGGAATGGTCATAAAAAGTACGCCGTATTCAGAGGTGCTAAGACCAGACCTTACGTCAACACTCAAAACTCTCAGAGCATTACTCAGTAAGATGGGAATAAAGTCAGTAAGAATAATTCGAGATCTCGTCATGCTGAGCAAGAGTGAATGGGCTTACCTTGTAGAGCAATGCAACCGTATCTTTCGGAAATGTCAGATATCGATTACACTATTCGAAAATAACTTATCAGTACCACCTACCGAAGATCGTGCCCGAATTATGGAAGAATATCATGAATCTGCAATCGGAGGCCACAAAGGTATAGCAAAAACTTATAGTAAACTTGCAACTGAATTCTATTGGCCAAATATGCAGGGAGACGTGAGAATATTCGTGAGAGCGTACCCGGACTGTCAAACAGATAAATTAGTGCGAGTAAAAACAAGATTATTCACGGTCATAACGGATACACCGGTAGTACCATTCGCGGAAATTTCGATGGATTTTGTGGGTCCAAAGAAACCAACACAACTGGGTAACGTTTATATTCTCACCATTCAAGATTGTTTTAGTGAATATATCGTGCTTACGGCCACACCCGATGCAACAACAACGACGGTTGCAAGAACATTGATAGAAGAATTTGTTTCATAATTTGGATCACCCTCGACAATTCTGACGGATCAAGGATCACATTTTTCGGGAAAGATTTTAGAAGAATTCGCTCGGATATTCAGAGTCAATAGGTTCACTTTATCGGCATTTAGACCTTCCTCGAACGGTATGATAGAGCGCATGCACCACACACTCAATGAATATTTAGCAATGTATTTGAAGGACAATACAGAATGGGACTCACTCTTACCCTTAGCCCAGCATTGCTATAATTCAGCCACTCACGTCTCAACGGGATACTCACCTCATGAAATAATTTTCGGTAGAAGGGCTCGTACGCCATCCAGTTTTCCTCCTTGGGACCAATTGATGACTTATGACGATTATTTAGCAGATATCACGGAAGCTTATACTCAACTCAGAACATTAGCTGCTCTGAATACCTTCCAAAGTAAGGTTAAATCCAAATTTTATTACGATCAAAAGATTACGAATCGATTTTTCAGAGTAGGCGAGACTGTCTATTTGCTCAAAGAGCCAAGAGAAGGGAAAGGAGACAAACAATATGTAGGCCCATGTGAAATCCTCGAGATTGTTCATGAAAAACATAACGCAAAAATTCAAAAAGGTGATCAAACAAAGGTAGTGCACATAGACAAACTGAAAACTCATTGGGAAAGAGGAGATGGAACAGAATCAAGCAATCAAGCGTGAACTATTAGAAACGACTATTATACTTGGATAGACAAACTTCGACCATCAGTGCGAATCTACACACAATTTTTTTTTTTCATATCCATGGGAATACAGAATTATTCAAATACAGGGATTGCATGACAAATGATCCGGTATAAGATCCCTATAAGCTGAACAAGGGGTTCACAGACAATAGGGCAAGGACGTGAGAAGGAGGCAACAACTCTTGAGGTATAAAACTATATTCAAATGTTCATAAATGAATTCAAACGATCAAGTCGACGGAAATAACCGACTGGATTAGTAAAATCATCATCAATACTCTCCAGCACATATTTAAAATGCGAGAGCCACCCCAATATAGGGTTTATAACATACATATCTTGGGCGCACAAGCTTTGAGTGAACATCGAGCATATACAAAGCAAGTAAACTCACACTTTCACAGAAATCGGTAAAGAGTAAGAATCAAATTAAGAACCGCGCGAGCACTTCGGGAAGTTCATGAATGGGCGCCGCTACGCGATCGCGAACTTGGAGCTGAGCGGGTCGGTAAAGGCACACCTCGACGTGAGAACGCCATTCGGGGGGCGAGAATACGGCGCAACAACCCAAATAATCATTGCGACATGGAAATGATAATTCATTCCCGACACTGCGCAGCAAGATCTTCTCCCAAAATACCTCGACTCGACAAAAAGGGCACAGTCCGGGTTTTTGCCGACGACAATTCGCGCATATTGCATGCCCATTGCGACATTAGTAGCACTCTGGCAAAATAAGATCATAGCATATGGGGCATGTGAATAGTTCATTTACCACCTCACGGGCAGTTATCTCATCGGGAAATCGAACGTGGTTCCTATACGCGTAGGCTCGATGAGACGCTAAAGGTTTTACTACGGGGAGAAGACCTCGACGATCGCGTTCGGCTTCCTCCTCATCGTGAATGCGAACTGGCTCATCTCTCGACAGAGTTGAAGTAGATGACGAAATTCCCGCGGGTTCTTCGATTACATCTCTAATAGACGATGCAGGGCGTTCCGGCAAAGGGGGAACGGACCCGGATGTTTCAGAAACGTGAGATGACTGAGATGTCTGAGTATCCTCATCGGCGGCAGGAACGACATTTTCGAAAACCGTAGACGGAACTTGAATAGCTATAACGCTTGCGTCCCACGACGCTTCTCTAGCTGGTGTCGAAAGGTACTCTCTATTGGAGTTAAATTGAGCCAAATGCTGCTGACGCCGATCTCGGAGACGAGGCAATTCACCCTCGATGAACTCGAGTAAGTCCTCCATGCACACGTTCGGGAATAGTAACAAACTATCGATACAATCAAAAAATAGCCGTAAACCTGATAAAGCGGGGCACAGAGCGAAATGATTAGCTCCTCGGCCATAATCACCCGTATGATTAACAAGGTGGTCCGATTCAAAAGTATCCAATACATCATTCCGCGTCAAATTTATGTTAGTTGCAATAATCTCACGCAATCGGTGAGGATCGGACACAGCTCTAATAGTTCGACGCATATCTTCTTCCGATCGCTGATACGGGGCTCGAAACACAGGAGCTGATGCAAGCAACACAGGTGACACCCACGATAGCCGGGATGGGTTCGTAGCTGATTGATGATGACCCTATAAGTAGAGAAGAAGAGATTTTCCTTCAGAACATCGACGGACGAAATACGAATTAAAAATCACCACGAAACTAGAACCACACCTTTATAAGTAGAGAGCATAATCAAATTCCATAATGTCTTCGTCGGTCAAGGGTGAAGGTGGTGGTGCTGCGCGAGTAATATTGACATCCTCTGCTTGAATGAAAGGGTCAGGAATTCTACATAGCACAGGTAAAGGCACGAAACAATATGAATTTACGTTAGGGGTTACAAAATTGAAACGAGATTCGGGCAAATCTAAAGGAGCTGTCGAGTTACTAAGCTCAGGAATTGCAGGAATTGCAGGTACGCTATATTCCACACTAGATTCCTTATGTAGAAAAGGAAAAGTTGTGTCGGTACGAACAAGAAATGAGCGAGGTATTCCAGGTGTACGAGGGAACATTTCCCGAGAAGGAATCGAAGTCGACCAAATAGTTAATCCGGGCGTCGCACAGTTAGAAATCGAAACAAATTCGTGGTCGCTAGCAGTCATTTAAAAGCATACCGCTAATGGCGAGGGATTCGCCTCGATTTCTCACTGTGCGTCGAGCGGCAACAGCGATGCAATGCGATAACAACGAAATAAGCCAACACGTGATATTAGGCTATAAATTATGCACATGCCTGAGTATTTCGGTGAACAGCACCCAACGAACGGTCTGACGGGCACCAAGATTCACAATCACAGTGACCCGCGGCTGCAGACCTTCGACGAACAGGGAAACGCGAGTCACTGGTGTCCCTATCGCGTCGAAGTGTTGGAAATTGAGAGCTTTCACCTCTAGTACTTCGAACTCGTGACGCAGGTACATTTCGATTTCTGCCCTGACGGGCAGAATTGCGATTAGACGTGCACGTATTCAAAACAGAACGGGCCGCCGGGGTAGGCACTTCTCGATTTTCGGTCTCGGATGAACGATGCATAATCAACTTGGGAAGAAATTCGGAGAGTCAAAGTACCTATGAACAAGAACAAGTGTCCCCGTCACAATGAAGTCAATGACTGGTGAAGTGTAACGCGAATTTCATTCCAGGAGCATTCGTTTTGAAGTCCCCCACCACCGTCACCAACGTTAAAATCATACAGGAATCAATAAGAATAACACATCGAAGAGACAAAACCATACGGACATTTTCCAAGAACTACACAATCAGTTACTCCACCCTCGCAAAGCGCATCCGGGAAGACTTGCATACTGCATGCGAAAACCGATAACATTTCAAAGGCATAGAGAAGAACAGAGGAGGAAAATGTAACATATATCTCAGATTGAACTCAAATTATCAAGAGATTTTCTTTGCAATCAAGAAGAACCCTCAAGATATAGATATAATTTTTTTTCTTCTTCTTTTTCGAAAAAAAAACGGCTAATGGACGCCGTGGGAAATTCGCACCTCTTCAATCAGACCACATGTGGCACAGATGGGGTGAGCGTTTATGATTTCAGAGGGACTAAAATTATCCCCATCCCAAAATTCACAATGAAAAAGACGACGACAAGATCATTTAAGACGTTGGACGTGAGGTGAAACAATCCATTTTTTTACGCAAGAATGACAAATTGAAGTACAAACTCAGTGGGTCATACGTGAAACAGGGTCGAGTGTGGATGCATTAGTCTCACTAAAGTTGGCAAAGAAAAAAAATTGTGAAATCGGTATATGACAAGGACTATACAGCAAGAAACATGTTTTTACGTTCCAATCTCTATCTTTTCCATATAACTGTCAGAAAAATATATATATATATATATAATTAAATAAAGTCTGCAATGTTGGCGTTTATCTCGATCCAAGCAAGTCGTACAGATTGTAAATTGAGTGGACAGTCAAGGATCTAGAATACTCACGGCTTCGTATTCCATCGATGGAACGGACATGGTATCCTGCAGGGTGGTGACACGGAATTGCCACAGAGACGCTCTCGAAACGATCGGCTCTAGAGTGCAGTTAATTAAGAAGCATCCTCCAGGATGGCCATGGATGATCTTTCAGATGATAGCGGACGTGTGTGAATATAGATAAAAGGAGGCATATTACTTTTAGGATACGCAATTCCCATACTTCTCGTTATTACGGAAGATTGGTAGAGAGTCGGATAAATAGCCGATATTTCAGATTTTAGACACTAACAAAAAGAAGGTGAATCAATTCCGTACTTCCTCAATAATCGAAACCGCAGAGATATGAGATTACAAAAACAGAATGCTTGCTGTTCCGCGACAAAGGATCAAGTCAGATCCTATCAAAAAAAGAGTAGGATAAATTCCCTTTAAGAGAACTAACCGAACACTGGCTAGAAAGCTACTTTGGAATGCAGAAATATTTGCAAGATTTTACGAAGGACTTTTTGAGTTTGTCAACGCGGATTAAGGGAAATACAGTATTTTTCTCTCAAGTACAGAGAGACAAGATATACAACTCACCTCCATCGTGACCCACCTGCCAATTATCATTTGATAATTGCCCTCAAGACCGCATTCAGTTTTCTTCCATCTGGGTCATGGGCGCTTCACCATTGTCGACGTCACTGGTGGTCAGCAGTTCCCTTTTCTTTTTGTATCTACTCCTCATCAAAAACTGAACTGGCCTCCAGCCATAAAGGGGATTATTCCCAAAAATCTGATTCAAGGGAGACGAACAGATTATGATCAATTTTTGTTCAGCAATCAAGTCGTCTTCTGACGTGATAAAATTAGATATGAAATTACTTTTAGAAATTTCCTCCCATCTCTTCCTCTTTCTGTTCTCGTGTGATTTTGAATCGAAGATTTCAAATATATCAGTAACAAAAAGTAGATGGAATCAACTAAATCTCCCCGAATATATTCTCTGCGTTAAACTATTGAGAATATCAGACCCAGAATGTTACATACTATATATGTCTGTCAGTCCGAATATATATGTAAACATTATTAGAAAAGAGATAGAATAATCTTTAGAAGGAGACAAAATGAGAAAACACAATTCAACAACAATATTATTCCATCCCGGATTGAATATAGCTCACATATAAGTATTCCACTCTACAACACATACACGCTAAAGAGATTACAAAAGGATGGCGCAGACTTTCACGACATAGCCTCGAATCTGAATAGTATATCACACCACACAAGGAGAAAATAGAAAGTCACGAATCCATCACCTTATAGGTACAAACACTACAAAAGAAACAAGCATCAGGAGTCAGGACACTCAATTGAAACAAACATCACAATGAGCATACCATTCGGAAGCCCGAGGATAAATTCTACACCCGAGATAATAATAACGGCAAGGAAAACGTAAAGTTTCTATTTCACGTTCTAGCACAACGTTTTGGAAACGGGTCACAACACCGCGACAACTAGGGCATGTCTGGACCCTATCGAGACATTCTAAACATAGCGCGTGGCCGTTAGCACACTCGAAATACCTAGGATATATCAGATCATCACATATTACACATGCATAGATTGAACGGATAAGATTCACACACGGCGCAACGAACTTGTTCGGTACATTAACCAACCCATGGGGTTCAGACGACCATTGATGACGGTGGAGAGGGAGATCAGATGAGGTAGGTTGAATGTAGCGATCATTTTCCATAGCAGGAGCGCCACAATCCCTATCGTCAAAATTAATTGAAGCAGCCCCATCATCCTCAGAACCATTCTCTGGAATGACCTCGACAGAAGGATCACTATCGCTAGAACTATCAGGGCCCGTGGAAGCAGCACAACTGATACTTATATGGAGCCCTCTCATTAAATTTGTCATTGAAATTGAAGCAGCAGGAGTGCCCAATACTCAACATAACCCGCGCGTTGTAAGAGGAAAACTAGTGAACGATTCCTCGGGTTTTACACCGGTAATATCCGCCACTTGAAGATGGAAACGGTCCAGAGCGGCGCGAACGCGAGAAATCACCGAGAGCTCAGCATCTTCAGCGCTACTCAATGACCGGGCCTCAGGTGATACAATTGGAGGAACACGCGCAGAATCGGACGATCGACCAAGGATGGCGCGACCACGGGAAATGATAGGTAAATCAGCACTCTCGGCGGTATTTGAAGGTTGAGCCTCGGGCAACACAAGGGGCGGAGCTTGCGCGGAATTCCGAAATCGATTGAGAGCGGCAGTCAATTGAGAAATAGTCGAAAATCTAGCATTTTCAGCACAACACAATAGTTGAACCTCGAGCAGTACCCTCTGGGGAACGCGCGAAGAGTCCGACGAACTCGACGAAGAAATACCAGCAGCCGCGAGTAAAGGTGGAGGAATATTGAGGGCCATATTGCACCCACACGGACACATCATCACCCCATCGGCGCGGGGAATCATAGGCAAACGCTCACCCTTGTCGCGACTCCACGCGTGGGGCTCATTCCCTCGTGGTGAGAGGTTGCCGCGCTCTACGGTAGGTTCGACAATGGCCACTGGACAAGAGGGTGACGATCCCGATCCCAAGTCAACAGGCTGCCTAGGCATAGGAGCAGCCACAGGTCGTGGGTGACGGGACCCCCCATGACGACCCTGTGAAGTCAAATGAACGAAAAAGAAATAAGCTTTCCAAAAGCAATACGTACAGTTAGCTCCTTTTGACCAAAACTTTACAGGTATTTCTTCTCAAAATCAGAGATTTTCCTAGATAGTTCCTATTTAATCGGAAATTCCCATTTTAAAGCTTGTCGATGAACTGTGCTTGAGGAAGCTCAAGCCCAACCAACTGGAGCCGAGTTGTTTTAACCCATTAACGCCCGAAATATTTTTGAGGCTCGTTTTTGGGTACAAGAGAACCCTCCAGAAAAATCCCCAGTGCATGTTATCAACGTGAAATTGTCTGAACTTCCAGAATATGTGACGGAATAGTACGTTTGAGGTGACCCTGAAGAGCCACATGAAATTTTTTGCCAAAAGTGCGATTTTTTCTCTTTTCATCCAAAATCGTGTTGAACGGTATTTGGACACCGAAAATCGATGGATATGTCTCTGGGAAGTCGCATAAACGTGTTATTGGGTATTGGACTCAAATCTTGAGATCGGAAATAGTTTACAAGATTTGACTGGCCCCAAGATATCGACCGAAACAAAAATTGTTAGGACAGCTGTTCATCGTCATTAAAATCTTCCACCACATCCGATATCAATTCTGAGCATCAAATAGCTTCTGACAAAACATCGTACGACGTGTTTCCGACGTGAAATTGTCTGTACTTTTAGATTTTATGAAACAAGATGGAGTTTTAGGCGTAGAAATGCGTATCTTCATCAGAATCTACCTTGTTTTGAATGAAAACTCCATTTTAAATCCAATTCTCATCGTGAAAATCAATAAATTGTCACCTACGCTATTAAAATATCACATGTGCAAGAATTATGACGAAATCAATTGAGCGCTATCGAATAACTTACCCGTTGACGACGAGTTGTCGGACGACCCAACGCAGCATCTCTTTCTTCCAGCATAGGGTGCGAATCCGGGGCTGGCCGCGCCAAAATCGCAGCGATAGCTGGGTTGATTGCCGTGGGCATGCCATGAAAAGCGGGGGGTGGCATTGCTAGATTCGGACGTAAACCCAAAACCCATCATGACACTGGGCTGATAAGGCCAAGATGCCTGGCCGGGGGCGACCCCAAGCGCCGGCCAAGATCCCTGAAGGCTCTCGATGGGAACGAGTATAGGTTGGAACTCAGACCATACGACAGGTACCATGCGGAGATTCATGACCATCGGGAACGAGAAATTTCCACTGTTTCCGGATTGCATAGCGATTAGGAACAAGAAGAGTGAGGAAGTCTGAATATCGAAAATCCACAATAAAACTCTGCAGCCAAGTAGTTCACTCAAAGACTCGAATGAAACTGAGCTATAGAATAGAAATGATACGGTATAATACAGCTACAAATGACGAAAACGGAAGAAGTTTTAGGGAACAAGAGATGAAAGCCATGTAGGCATAGCGAAAGAGTGGTACTTCATCTGGCTCAAATGGGAGATAAAACAAGAACAAGAATCGCCTTTCAAGTTCAGAAGGATGTAGAATAAAGATAAGAACAATACTATCGAAATTCCGAGGAATGCGTAATCGGCGAATTCAGCAGAAGATGGTTGGAAGTTCACATAACACGGGTCACAATGAATCGCATCGCAGATCAAACAAAAGAAAACTAATCAGGTCAATTAATTAGGCTGACTCTTCGCTAGGCGGGTAGCTAATTTGAGAAGTAAAATTACGAGAAACATTTTTTTTCATTACATATCGAATTTCGTTTTCACGTTCAAACCCAAAGGTCAAATGGTTGCCACATCGCGTCACGTTGAGCAACAAAAATCTCAAATAAGATCAGAATACATAATTTTTATGAAGGTAACAAACACGTAAGTAAACACTGTAGTTCGGTTGACGCTTCAAATAAAATTACGAAAAATGATTGCAGGGAACGGGCTAATCTTGAAAGCTTGGCCTGGCTGAAGTATTTAGAAAAGTTATCAAACTGCTAGTCTGGAGACAGTTCCTGTCAGCCATACTATTTTGAGACCATATCCTGGATCCTCCAAATATACTTATCTGGGGATCATTGTTGATATTGTAAAACAGTAGCTAGGAATGAGAATGGGCCTTTAAGCCCATAATTTTCAAATCAACAACACACATCAGTAGATTCTTGACTTAAGGATTCTACAAATATAATTGGCATCCAATTTCTGACCTTTTTTTTCGGTGCTTTATACTAGAAGTGGCAAACACCACAGCAGGATTGCAATACAAGGAAACTGCTAGCTTTTTGGATCTGCAACGAGATAAGGGAAATTTTGGTCTTGCAAGCGCTCACATTCAAAAAGCACTGCACATGACTGATGCATTTAGCATACGTGTAAGAAGAAAACCTAGAGTGCATACAAGCGTGTCAGATAAAATGAACGCAGAAAATTTGGATCGGAGAAATTCATTCCTGAGAAGTATCATATATAACAAGCTTGTTCTAAAATTCTTCGTCTCCGCGGGAAAAGATGTAGAGTTCAAAGATGACACATTGGCCATGAGGAAAATACAATAAAACAATGAAACAGATTGATTGATTTCTTGACTCGTCCTCAGGTCTTTGACAACAGCAATATAATTTTCGTAATCGATCTTGGAGGACTGGTGTTGGGTGAAAAATGTTTCCACACAAATTCATGCGAAAACAATGAAACATTGGATAAAAGAGGCACAAAACAATAAAATTAGATGCACTTGCACAACAATGTCAGTAACAAGTAAATTTTTTTTGGTTAATTATCCCAACTTTCATTTCCTATCATTGAGTCACAAAAGCTCAATAAACGCTCAGCGAATATCGAAAATTAAGAAATCTGAAAACAGGCACAAAAAGAAGTCTCGGAGCATTTTCGAGCTCGCGTCTCGAATCATGTAAGGGAATGGTATCAATAACTTCAACTTTATCGGAAGAATCCAATCTGATAAAAATAAAAATCGTCTCACATATTTTGCCTTCAAATATTGTGCCGATTATTTCTATCGGTCATTCCCACTGTTTCTCCTTCGTTCCTGCGATAGTATTTCAATCGCTTGCAGCTGTGGAATCGTTCTTCGAGAGCCACAAGAAATACTTTTCCTTTCTTGATTCGATTTCAAATCTAAGGTTTAACTCATTGATAATATTTTCGGCCAAAATACCATACAAAATTTTGGTTCAAAATACATGACGAATAATTCTTTCGAAACGGTGAAAATGTGACCTTTCAAGCACGAAAATTTTCAAAATTTCGATTTCCTCGAATTTTTCCATAGAATGATCTGATAGCTCTTATAGATACCTTAAATTTGAGCGGTTGAACATCAAAATCGGATGAAAACTGACCGAGTTATGGATAACCGCATTTTACATTGATTTTGACTTCACTGTGAGGGCGGAAGAATTTTTTGGTTGTCGGTCGATTTTGATTTTGGTAGAATATATCTTAGGAAGTATTCATATCAATTTCTACATCGATATCATGAAATTTGTTTGATTTACGACAAAATACACATATATTTTCGTACCAACGGTAGCTTTTTAGGTGAAATTTTGATCATGTAATATTTCAGTCTCAAAAATTTTCCATCCAATTGCGGACCTCTACTGTTAGTATCTCATCAAGGTATGATGTTAAACCTCCTATATTTTGTGATTACATACGCAAATTTCAATTCCGAGATGAGAAATTCAAATTTTCGCATATAGCTGTTTTCCAGGTCGAAGCCCTGCATTTTCCCCTTTGAAATGCTTCGATTCCGTTTCTGAGACTTCTAGTAGTGTTCGTAATTATCAGAACACTTAGTTATGTGAATTTTCCAAGATGATAAATGTTTACAGAGGTCGTTTGACGGAAATACCAATGAGAATCTGTCGATGCAGTGGGTCGACGGTTTTGTGCTATGGAAATTAACTGAAATGATGGGTAGCTTGAAGTTTTTATGAAGTATTTTTGTGCAAAGAGATGGGCATGAATCTTCACTTGATTTTCGAGCATGCCGTGAGACAGATGAATTTTTGGTCAGTGTTTTTGGCTGAATGTTTGCGCTGAATATGGGGAAGTTTATATGATGATCGGTATCGATCAGAATGGTGACGATAATTCGTGCAATAAACAACTGGTATGAATGATGCAACTGTCCATGTAATATATGTGCACCAATCGGTGCTGCCATCACGTTGAGCTTATCTGACTTCAACTATCCTTGAACTAGCAATCCACTGAGAGAAGTTCATTCCACTCCTACTTTACGTTTGAATTCTTCCCAGTGCCCCCAGATACTGGCGCGCTTGAAATTCACCAGCCTCGTTTTGAACGAATTCCGAGGCTGGTGACTTTTGGCCATTGCCTAGGCATATATCAGTCTCTCTCACTGCTTCTTCTTCGTTTCCTCATATATGATAAGCGTTTTATATATAACTATCATTCGGCATAGTAATACGAAATTGTTATCGCTTGTGACTGTGGAAATATCTCTCATCAACGACGAGGGATATCTTTCTTTCTCAAACGAGTTGAACATCTCGATCTTGAACTGATGTTAAAAACTCTGTCATGATTGGGTATCGAAATTTTGGGTGTTTTTACTCATCGTACGGCTCTTTCGACTATAGAGATTGACGATTTTCGACTTTGAATTCTTGGAATTTTGTGCTCTTCTCGAATTCCCTAATCAAATGAGCGAATAGCTCCTAGAAAGAGCTCCAATTTGAGCTACTGTATGCCCAAGTTGGGTGAGAATTAACCAAGTAATGATGATTTTTCGAGTACCTCCTTTTACACATGAAAAATTGAATTTTCAATGGATTTTCACTCCTCTGTGGTGATTTGAAAATTCTTGAGGTGTCAGTGGATTTTGATTCTAGTAGTGTATACCTTGAAGAGTCTTCACACAAATTTTTGACGTGGTAGTATCAGAATTGTTTGATTTATGAACAAATACGCACTCGATTTTTGTTCCGATGGCAACTTTTTGGGTGAAATTTTGATTACATCATATCTTGGTCTCAAAAATTTTCCTATTATTTTTCTGTATCTTCCGATCGGTTCCTCTTCAAAATATGATGTTACTTCATCGATCTCTCCCTATTCCATATGTATCTTCGAATTCTGAGATTAGAAATTCGAAATTACGCATAC
The DNA here is from genome assembly GCA_029851415.1 of Eretmocerus hayati. NCBI lineage: Eukaryota > Metazoa > Arthropoda > Insecta > Hymenoptera > Aphelinidae > Eretmocerus > Eretmocerus hayati. Next base: position 52,369,902 of record CM056744.1, read on the forward strand.
GACCGTTTTTCGTGTTGGAAACTTGCATTTTTCTCCTTGTGATGTTTCTATTTCGATTCTGACGCTCAGATCCACGTAAATAACTATTGCTGTACATAACTATGTAGATTTGTGGTGATGATAAACATTTATAGTCGCGGTTTACTCAAAATTCATGTCCTAGTAACAATTTCAAAGGCTGAAGTACGCATTTCCCATGTACTTTTCGATGAAATTTTGTAATGTCTAAAATCGAATCTCTCGCTTCACTAACTTCTTTTTGACAATCAGATAGGTGGAAAATCTGGTTTCAGAGGTTATCTACGAAGTTTCATAGCTATAGGCATCAACTTCTGTGTTTTTTGACTTTATTTCTCAAAATTCTGAAATTGACTTTTTGGGGTACTTTTACTCGAATTTCGTCCGTTCTCTCGACTTCGGACTGGGTGTGGAGTATAAAGTGACTGAAAACGTGTTTGTATGGGTACTTATGTGTGTAAAAAGGGTGGTCTTATGTGTTTTGTAGTAAATCCTCCCGATCCGTAGTGTGAATGAAGAGTCAAGCGGTGAAATACACATTCATGTCTGTATCCGGGATCTACACTCTACTATATAGCCGCACTATAATTCCAATCCGTGAAGCATCGCATAGCAAATAAATCTCTAAGCATCAAGCACGGCAGCATATAAGCATACGCGTAAGCAATGACTCGAACGGCCGTCCCATTACCACGCGTATATATCCAACGGAGTCACACGGACGCACGCATTTTGGCCGGGGTGCTTCTGTGAGAGTGGTATGTTAAAGCATAGTAGACGCGCGCAAAGAGCGCTAATCACACTTCACGCACAAGCAAAATTTGTCCCGGGGCTTCTGTGTGTTACATGCAGCCAGCATTGGGAGCTAATATGCGATAAGCGCTTTTATCTTTCCTCCGTGTTATTATTATGGGAGAGATGTCAGATCCGGCCAATTTTTTTTTACCCAGTCTCGAATCGACTCGTTATCCACTCTACACGATTGTTATCTAATACAAATTTCGATTTTCGTTCCCCTCCTTTCTCCTACCCCTTTTTATCAAATCACTCTGAAAAATTTCAGCTTGCATGAAGTAGTTATGAGTCATTTTAAATGAACTCTATCACACACGATCGTTAAGTCACTGCACTAACAAATTCTTATTGGTAATGAAAGAAAATCTCAAATTTTGATCACAGAAAACAACAACATAAGGTATGAGCACCAGAATGAGTTTTTGACATTTTCTTTCCCAAAATTCCAAGCGGCTAGATTGCTAAACAAAGTCAGGACAAGCATTATTAGGAATTGAGATAACAGCACACGAACACAAATAAAGAGGTTCTAAGAACCACATTTTTGAACTAACACATATAGGACCCTGTAACTGTGCATACATTTACTTAAGTCCATGCTAGAGTAGACTTCAACGTTTGAAAGTGATCAAAAGAACAGAGTGGGAAGCACAAACTTTTCAATTTCAATTGACTCGTTCCCATGACAAAATGGAAATAGTTTTGAATGAATAACTTTTAGAGAAATGATTTGTGGATCATTTTTCTGAATCCGCACGAAAATCTGCAAATAATGATTGCTGACTTCATCATTCAGATTTTACATGCAAAAATTCAGTCTAGATCGAAAACATTCGATATCACAGGGGTGAATAAGTTCGAGTCATTTTGAGCAAAAATGAGATAACTTCAAAAAGTCAAAATTGGAGTCAGTTAACAGACTCTATACATGAATGTACTACGTTGAAGTAGATACAGACATGGACTCCGACACCAAGAATGGAAGATATTGGATCAAAATTGAAGTTCTGAGAACAAAAATTAGGATAAAATTAACAGAAAATGGCAGATTTCTGGAGAAAATTCGTTGATGTGAATGGGAAGATCAGGAATTTTTTCACAGAGTGAGATGAAACCTTACAGATTTGTATTTCAAGAGCTCATCAAAATCAAAATCGGATCACAACGTTTGGAAAGAATCAGATAATTGCTTCTTGAGGAAATTGTGAATCATCCTAAAAAATATTCGTTCCTAAGCAGGACTATCAAAAATAACAATTTCAAAGGCTAATACGGGCTGAAAGTGATCAATACAGGAGGATGAATAGGTCATAGTATCCAAGAGACCCCCAAGAATATTTTCACAGGAATATGAGGAATTTGGTTGAGAATTATAGCCATAAAACCAGGATATTAGGTTACGAGTAGCACCGGAAAATTTTTTTTTCGGTACTGGATATAAGTATTAGAATCTCTTATATATGGTGTGGCACAAAACAAATTGGGACAAAACGGAATTACATAAGACTTCATAACCCTAATGAGGAGAAGTGGAATCAAAAATTGAAATTTAATACATTGATCAAAATTGATAAATTGAATAGCATAGGAAAATGTTCACACAGTGAATTATTACAAACGCAATAGACAAACCCCAGCACTTCTTCATGAGAAGTACATATACTTGAATAAACTTTGACAAATGCGCGAGTGAATAATGTTCATAAACCATTGGACCAAGGATTAGTAAACTAGCTATTTATACGATCACTTTTTTATGAATGATTTCATCCTAAGGCGACTTCACCAGTGGTCTATCATTCAGTCTTAGATTCTCTAACAAATCCCACAGAATCATAACTCACACCTTCATGTGGGATGATAACACGAAGTTATTCAAAGAAGCAATACTTTCAGCTGGAGCTCCAACCTTTCCGTATTTTCTTTATCAATCTGCTTGATGTGCTACGAAATTCCGTATCACATACAAGTTTAAGTGCATTGGATAAGAAATCCTGAACAATGCTCTGGCACATTTCTACGCTCAATCATCAATGATCGATGAGTGTATGTATCAATGAGTGTGCTGATAATACAGTATCATGAAAATCACCAATTTGTTTTGTTCCATGAGAGGAAGCTATTCAATTAGGATCCTCATGATCCACTGATAAGGCTTTGTAGCATGTCCGTATTCAGCGTCAGAGATAACGATCCGTTAGGTCCCTACATCCATCGATTTCACAATTCGATTCGAGATCATCTATTATAGCTCACAAGCAACTATGAACATCTACATTGTTTTGGAGAATTGTTCCCACGGAATTTTAGACATTTTGGCGGCATAATGATCTAGTTCCACATGCTCTATCAAAGCTTTTTTTGTATCGACAAATTCTTCATAGCTCTTAGTACTTGATGATTCTATCTTAAACATGATAATGATTGATAAACTATCCTGATTCGCATCCAACGATGCTATGCAATCATATCCTAAGTTCCATTTCATATCTTGGATCTTATCCTGTCAAACCTTGGATGAAAGGTCAGCGCTTTCCATTCATCCAATCTCAGTTGGCTGGAGGCCATGAGATCTATCTCATGAACGCTTTGAATTCTTAGACTACCGTCCAATCTACTAATCATTGTCATTTGAGTCGAATTTTCTAGTTGGTCCTGTTCACGAAGTATTATTTCCCGTCATTTACGAGCTCCTAAAGCTTCTCACGAAATCAGTGATCCGCAAATCACAAGCCAGAATTTTCCCCCTCAATTTCAAATTTCATAGACACTTGTCGCGAGCGACTTTTTCTCGGCATATACATTTTGTGCTGCTCAAACGGTGACCATGTGCTGCAATGTGCTCAACATGTGCGCCTCGTCCACCCTAACCTTCGCATTTCACTATGCAGGCAATGCAGTCCCAGTCAACCCCTAGGTCTACGTTGCATAACGTCTACTAGTACAAGTGTACCGCACTAATCTGCGTTATCTTGTTCGACTCGAATCTGTGGTATTCCATTGCTGTTCTCCGCTGCGAGCTGGTGCTCCGATGCGTGAATTCGTATACACGTTCACGCTACACCTCTACATTGTCGAAACAAATTCACTCACAATTCAAGTCCACGAATCGCAACTACGCTCTGCTACCATGTAAAATATGGGGAGGGTGTAGCCGAATGATACTCACATAGTCTTTAATAAACTGATAAACTCTTATGTACGCGTCCACGCATGAAGTGATGCCGCGGACCCAATACCGTCGTGCAGATGACCACTGTAGCAACTGTATTGCCATGACGTAGCGGCAATGCCACGTGAGGGGGGGGGAAGTTGAGAGAGAACAGGAGCAGCCGCAACATTGCAACGATATTCAGCCTTCTCTTTCCACAGTCTTTAATATATCCCCTCAAGTGAGGCATGATACTCATGGTATTTTCGTAACTCTAGGTATGGTTCAAATACTCAAACTATTGGATTGAAATGTTCGGAACACCAAGAGGACTCAAAATGGTTCGTGCGGAGGAGTACTCACTCAGCCTTCGAGGATACTATACAATCAAGGTATGAGTACTTATATTATCTTACCTATTGATATTATCTTATCTAGCGTATTCCACGGTTCTTCGTGGGAAAATCTCTCAGGGTACACTTCGTAACATCCCCATTCATGCGTTGCAGAATCGTTCATGACTAGCACCGTTGCCCGCATGGGAATCTCATGGGAATGTTCCAGGAACATTCCACTAGAAGCTTTGGAATATCATGGACGAATATCACCGGAATCCCCCCCCCCTCCTTCCAAAATATAGTCATGTCCATGGCCGGATATCTCCTTGGAAAATCATGTGAGGGGATTCCTGGGAATCTCCCCAAAATCTTCCTGGATCACGACTTTGAGATATTTCATTGCAAAATTCACAGTGGATTCATAGGAGATTTCGAATGGAGTCTTCCGGGAGTTTCCTCTCGGAATGGTCCCGGAGGATTTTACTCGAACCTTCTTCAAGATGGAGATGTATCCGGGGTTAAGATCATTTCTCAACTATCCCGTGAGAGATTTTTGGCGATATTTGAATCATGTTCCAGACAAATCCTTGAGCACGTTCCATCCGAATGACACATTGTAGAGTCATCCTCCTATGGATCCCTCGAGAATAGTCCCATGAGAGAATCGAATAGTGTAGGAGTAGAAGTACTGAATATCGCTCGATCCCATTCTCAGTCTAATAATCATCCGGAAAGAATTGAAAATATGATTTGTATGCAAAGTTCTCAATCAAAAATCAGAATGAATATATCTCTGGTATTGTTGGCCCTGAGGACCTTATCCGACTACGAATATGTGCAAATTCCTCAAATGGGCGATTTGGACAAACAGGTCTTTTTCACGTTGGAGCAGAATTCCCTACGTTTTTCCACCACTCGTGATAGAGCATCCCAAAGATCCATTCATGCTTGATAGTTCTGCGTCATTCAAAGAGTGGTCGCCGTTTAAACAGCACACCTAAGAAAACATCGCCGAGCATGTAATTCGAGGAATTCTGATGGAACTCGTGCGGGATCGAAATTCAGACGTGAGGTATGAAGAAATCATCATATCATCACTCATTAATCATCGATTTCATCAATACGCAATGGGATTGGTCAATCACGGGTGTACGCGCGCGAAGTGGAGCGAAAGTTTCTCTCTTTCTCTTCGTTTCCCATTTCCTGTCTCTTTCCATCGTATACGCAAGTGAGCAGTTGCGCAGTGGGCAGGAGTGAATATTTGGCGCTCGAGATGAACAGCGAGCAATGTCGTGACCATTTTAGGACGAATGAATCATGCAAGAGAGAGACTGACAAAATTAGGTCTGTTCGTTTGGTCTGCCAGGGAGTCTTGGGACCCCAGTGAGTTGGCGCATGCGCAAAGTGCTCGAGTATTCTCGGCACAAAATTTGAACTTGAAAATTATGACTCACGTATTTCATGTTCGATTGTATAGCTGTATATAGACGATCGTATAGCTCGAATATATATACATTTATAATGTACTAATTGACATCATTTACAGCGATGATTGGCGAATAATCGAAGCAGATTTGATTTATTTTCATAATATTTTGAGTTTTTTGAATAACGAATCTTATTCCAGGTTTAGCCCTCATATGAGTGATTTGAAGAATGGAATGTCTCCGAATATAGGTTATACCAGGTATTGACTTGAGAAGGAACTAATTCAGTGATTCTAATTAGCTGAAGATCGTTCAAAGATATTTCAGCTGAGTGCATACGTATATATAAGTATACGGATTCTCGCATTTCGAATATATTCACATGCATTTGATATCATCATAATTAGGTTTATAGATAATTTCAGAGATGTGTAGATATACAGATTGCATGCGTATGAATTCTTGATTCTGAAATATTTTGCACCGTAAAGTGGACAACGAGATCATTAGAGAGCACTTTGTCTGAGCAGGATATCTCTGTTCAGATGTGACCCTATGTACTTAGTTCACGTGGAATAGTCGTGAATCGGATCTATTATCGTACAGAAGAGAATGATGAGTCTGAGAGTTGTCGAATATGTGAGAATCTCTTTTCTCCTGGACATTCTCGTTGATCTCACGGTGTCTGAATTCCTTCATGGAAAATCATGGTGTATAAGCACTCGTGTTTGTTTCTAATGGAATGAATAATGCGGCTGCTGAACGAGTCACTGTGATCATTCATCAAACGACTTCCCGACGATTTGTTTGTCGTCCTCTTCAGGTCTGGAGATATATTTATCATTCGGATATAAAATTTGGAGACTGACCAAGATAGAAACACAAATGATGAAATTCAGGTACACTACCATCGTCAGCAACTTCACATCACAAGCACCACAAGTAAGATGAACGGTCGAGTCACAATTTGTACATAGCTACTAAGATCACAATCATTTCTCCTGTGGGTAACATGTTTTTGAGTTATTCGGTACTTGTTATCTAGATTTGAAACGTTGGAGTAACGACAAAAAATGGTTGTACATCGTATGTCTATGCATGTGAGCTAGGCTTCTTCAACATACCTCCTCATAGTAATGATGACACACTTTGTTCTAATTTTAGATATCAATCACAGTCTAGTGTTGAGTGTGGGTCAACGAATAAACTTCCAAGAAATAGTTGAGATATGAAGAAAACCTACTCCTCTCATTATCATTATTCTGATTCCAACTGTTGAGAAAGTGTTTGATGGATCACCTGTTCCGATCTGAATAGTACACGATTTTCAATGGTGAATGACGACATCTACCGCTCATCCGTTCTTACCATTTAATGAATTACAGGTCAAGGAAATTACTATTGTATCGATCTCATTCATGCCTATTATTCAGGATTAACTGATAACTTTCACTCTAATAACTAATAACTAGAAACTCTGTACTTACAATGAATGATCTATCACCATTCCTCAATTTCATCAGAAAGGGGTCATTAGATCTGTGTAGGTTTACAGCGTCGGTTTTCATATTGATTGGATTTCTTCGCAGATTGATATTCATCATTTCTGAAATTGTCCTCTTTCGATAATTACTTTAGTCTAAAATATCAAATCCGTTACGATCGAATGTTTGTGTTTTATCTCTCATGTGTTCATTGATAACGTATTTACCATCAATATTTAAACTTTCTCTCCTCATGACTGGCCGAGCCTGATTCAGGTCCAGTCATATCCAGATTGAATCTGGTTTATCAATTTGGATTCGGTTATGCTGTATATCATCAGAAGAGAGGGGAATGTCGAGTAACAACAAATAAGTGTACGTTTAAGTACCGAAGCTCTAATGAAAATTCAAGTGAAGGCAGTTCCAAACATATTTACAAGGAGTATTTACGAATGGTCATTAGACCGATGAAGTAAGCGCGACAGCTCGAGTACGAAGTCGGGAGGGCACGATGAGGAAGACATTCTACTGATAGGCACCAGAGAGATTGATTGATTGATTGATTCCTTTTTATTCGTCCGTAGACAAAAAAATATCCAATTGCATATGGTTACATATGACGCGCGGCTGAAATACATATATTATGAATCGTATATATTTGGTCAAGAATTCATCATACATATATCACAATTCGTGACTAGTCAGATTGCACAGAGTGCGCGAAAAATCCACTCAGATGTGAATAAACTAGAATTTAAAAAGTTTTTCAAAAGTCAGGACCCCAATTACATATCACAGAGCACTCCAGTCTAGTGACAGAAGGTCACATATACTCAACAATTCAATATAAAAAGAAGAAAAATGAAATACCAAAGAAAAGAGCTCAGACGTATCAAAGATTGAAATATTGTCTCTTGTCCACGTCAATCCTCTGGGAGGGTTGCGATGAAATAAATTCTTCCAAAGCCTGCTTAAAGAATGAAATTTTCTGTATCTGCCGAATACCCGAAGGAAGAAAGTTCCAAAAATGAGCACACTGATCTTGGAAAGATCTTCTTCCATACTCCAGTCTCACTTGAGGCACTTTGAGTTCCTGCTCGTTTGCATCTCCCCGCACTGGGCGCTCGGATTGGTGCCTGGTAAACATTGCAGACAGGTAACCAGGTTCCCTCATGTGCATGATCTTATACATAATAATGCCTGCAAAGTACATTTGCCGCGAATCAGTACGCAACCAATCCAAGCTATCCCTAAACGGAGTGATGTGCTCGTCTCTCCTAAGATCGAAAATGTATCTCACAAATGAATTGCTCAGTCGCTGTATCCGTTGCCGCTGTTCGTCCGCTGCGTCAAGATAGGTGACCGTGCAGTAGTCCAGATGAGGCTGGACTAACGCCTCGACTAGTCGAATGCGAAGAGTCCTGGTGATGCATGCCCTAAAAAACCGCAAATTGTATAGGGCCCTATTGACTCTCTTTGTCACTTGATTGATTTGCGGTTTCCACGACAATTCGCTATCTAAAACAACACCAAGGCTCACGACTGTATCACTGAAAGGGACGGAAACTCCTTCCTGTATCTCAACCCCTGGCAAGTCCATACTTTTCAGATCTTTGATAATCCTCTCAGAAGAGAGAAAGATTGCTTTGGTCTCACCAGCGTTGAGACGCAGGCCGGAGCCCGCAGCCCAATCAGCGACTAGTCGCCCCACTTCTCCTAATCGAGCGATCCCCTCTCTGATCTTATTTTTCTCCACCTGGAGATAAATTTGGAGGTCATCAGCGTAAAAGAGATGATCTACCGACTTTCCGTTCAGTAACCCGGGCAAGTCATTGACGTACAAACTAAAGAGTAAGGGTCCAAGAACGGAGCCCTGCGGAAAACCCAGATTGGTTGCAAGCCAATCAGATTTCCCATTTTTAGAGGTGACTAGTTGGGTGCGACCTTGTAAATATGATTTGATCCACAGGAGTGCCGATCGTGAGAAACCGAGTTTTCGGAGTTTACTCAGAAGTTTCGTTGGTGATATCGTGTCAAAGGCTTTGCTGAAGTCAAAGAGTAGTAATAGGGTGATCTTTTTCCTATCGATGCCTAGTCTAATTTCATCTGTCAATTTCAGTGAAGCTGTCTGGGTACTGTGGTGCTGCCTGAAACCAGCCTGGAAGCGATCTAATAATTTTTCATTCTCCAAGTACTCCGTGATTTGGTCGTGTGCAACCTTTTCGAGAACCTTGGAGAGAAAGCAGAGCAGCGCTATAGGGCGGAAATCCAAGACTGATGATGGAGCTGCAGTCTTCTTCAGCGCAATCAGCTGTGCTTTCTTCCAAGCCTCAGAAAAAATACTGTGAGCGAAAGAGGAGTTGAAAATATGTACAATAAGGTCACCTAACGCCGGGAGAGCCTTCGCGATCACACTTTGGGGAATTCCGTCTGCCCCGCGTGCCTGTGAGGAGAAATGTTTTGTAGCAAGGACTACTTCATTAAAGTTGGTTGGCTTGAATTTGAAACCCTCCTCTGGAGCCACCATGATTTCATCCATTGCTTCTTCTATATTTTCGTGAGGCGAGACAGAGACTCCCGCGAAGTGAGCGTTCAACTCACCCGGGGTGAAGCCGTGAAGCTCCTTCTCTTTGCTCTTGGATGAGAGGCCGAGGTTACGCATTTCCTCCCAAATATTTTTATGTTGATTAAGAGCGTCTGAAAGGTGATTCTGAATGAAAGAATTTCGCTCTTTTTCGATACGCACGTCAACCTTTTCACTGAGTCGAAAGAACTCATTTTGAAGCTCAGAACATTTGCGCTGGTTGCATTGATTTCGCTCCCAGCGCCTACGCGTCACATCTCGCTTCTTAATGAGTGCTTTCAGCTCGAGACCAATCCAAGGAGCATCACCTTTACGAGGGTAAATCGTTTTTTCCGGTGCTAGCTCGTCCAAAACAACTATTAAGTTTCCATTAAGATAATTAATTGCATCTTCCGAGCTAGTTCCAGCATTATTGAGCGCTGTCTAGTCACAGCGAAGCAGACGATCATTCAACTGCTCTGGAGTGATGTTACAAAAATCCCTGTAAGTGAAGGAATTTTTAGGCGGAGCAGGAGTGAAGACGTTGATGGTCACGTCAATGACCGCGTGCTTGCCAGAACTGGGCAATAGTCTGTTTCGTGAGTCGGTAATGATGTCCTCTTCATCTACGTACATGTGATCAATCCATTTGTGAGATGCATTGGAGTTGTGTTGATGAGTCGCGCCATGCTGCACGATCTGTAGGGACAGTTCTTCCGTCAGTGCAGTTAACGTCTTTGTGTCAGGATGAGCCGTGTCCAGCAAGTCTACGTTCATCCCCCATGATAACTTTGTGGCTAGAGTCGCCACACAGTCGTCGTAGTGAGCCGGAAAGCCCATCGTCCTTCTGCATGGCGACCTTTGGGGACCTATAAATCACACCTACTAAATTGATGGTGAGCCGCTCTGCTGCACGCCGCAAAACAAGTACTCAGGGATGCCGGGACACCCTGGCCCAGAAGTATTAGACGAGGCGAGCCTCTCCACTTTGAAATCATTGCGCACATACAGAGCAACCCCACCACCGTTTCTGTTGCGGTCCTGCCGCAACAGCGAATAACCTGGGATCTGGACAAGACTGTCGTCCACGAACTCATCCAGCCACGACTCAGCTACTCCAAAAAGATGGTAGGAGGGGTCGGTAGCGACGAGCAGACGCAGATGCTCAATCTTATCCGTTAAGGAATTAAGATTGATGAACCCTGTCTTTAAGAAACCGCCACTTCCTTCTGACTCTCCGGCAGCCGTATTTAGTCAGGAAGTCCTCAAAGATGCTGCCGTCGGAGCTGTACTCTGCTCTGGAACGGTAGAATTGTTCCCGGTGCTATTCGAGGACTCACGATTAGGTCCTGGAACAGTTCGACACGCCGTTTGAATGACATGCAGTTCAGTGAGCGACTCAAACGCATGCGCCCTTTCGCCATTTCTGCGCCTGACCCAGAAACGTCCACCACTGTGCCAAACATAATTGAAGAGCCAAACATGTTGAGAGAGAGATTGTAGATTGTAGATTGGTTTTATTTATGGTACCTTGGGGTGTTACCCTATCTGGTACAAATAGCAAAGAACAAGAAAAGAAAAATATATATTCATAATATTTGGAGCAAATTGTGAGATAAATTAAAGTAATAATAGAGTAATAATAATGGATAGATATTTATAATTATGTTTATTATAAGGTAGTTCAATAATGCAATTTGATCCAAGATTCACAAACACATCTCAATTTGAGTAATATTAGTTGTCGCATGTGGTGATCTGAGGCTGAATAGGCTCAAAAGTTTGAAAAATGAGCTTGAAGAGACTCAAGAAATGTTTATGAGTATATTTCCATTCTTAACTCTTTCATACCAGTCTTTTTCATCTCTGTCGAGTAAAGTGTTGAAAAGATCTACTTCGAAATGAATCTAGTGCATCTCGGATATATGGAAAAGGTGGAAGTGAATTGAGAAGAGAGGATGCAAGATGCAAAAAGGAATTTTGATAGCACATTGTTCGTGGTATTGGTACTAATAGGTGCCCAGGTGCACTCCTTGTGGATCTTCTTATGTCAGGGTTGTCGGCAAGCAGGCTAAAATTCCGAGCCAGGTTGAGGGGTTTTTGAGTGGCAATGATTTTGTATGCCAGTGAAGCAATGAAGTATTCTCTCCGACGTTTGACTGTGAGCCAGCCTAGTGACAGGCGATATGGAGTAACATGACCACGATATGGGATGTTCTTAAACACAAATCTGACGCAAGCGTTAAGTGTTCTCTGGAATTTAGCGTCTCTAGTGGGATCAATATCATGATATAGCACACAAGCATAGTCCAGTGTCGGGAAAATGAGTGATTCAACAAGGGGTTTTCGGAGTTCAAATGATAAAGCATGACGATGGAATTTGAGGGAGTGAAGTGATCTGTAAATTTTAGATGTAAGCATATCCAAGCGGGAGCCCCAGTTTAGAGTGGAGGAGAGGATGAGTCCAAGGTTGCGGGCCTCATTCACATATGGAATTTCGACATCATCAATTCGAATCCTCGGAAGTGCAGTGAATTCGATCATTGAAATGTATTTGTTACTGCCAATTATCATTGCTTTAGTCTTCTCAAGGTTGAGTTTGAGGGCGTTCGCTGTTGCATATTGTTTCACTGAGTTGGCATCGTGCGTTGCAAATAGTATGTCGTTCATCAGTTCGCTCGGGTAGCAGTGAAGATAGACCTGGGTGTCATCAGCATAGATGATATGTATGCTGAATTTGAGACACCAACGTAGGTCGTTTATGAAGAGTATGAAAAGGAGCGGGCCCAGTACACTACCTTGAGGGACTCCGGCAAGTGTGTCGAGCCACAGTGAAATTAATCTATCCTCATCTACAACTGCTTGTTCCCTATTTTTCAAGTAAGAATTGAGAAGATGAAGTGCAGGGTCATCTAAATTGGAAAGAATTTTCAATTTCTCCAGTAGAAGATCATGAGGCACCATGTCAAAGGCTTTGGAGAAATCGAATAGAATTATAGTATGGTTAGTTTTCTTTCATCTATTGCTTTCCCCACATCTTCAGTCAAACTTAAAAGGGCCGTAGTAATGTTGCTGGACTTCCGGAAGCCTGATTGCATGGGGTCCAAAAGATTGTGAGTTTCAATGTGAGAACTGAGTTGATTGAACAGCATGCGTTCAAAAACCTTAGAGGGTTCACACAACTTGGCGATAGGCCGGGTGTCAGACGGGGATTGAGGATTTAGCTTTTTTAACAAAGGCATGAGTAAAGTCCTCTTCCAGAGATCAGGGAAGTGTGATGAGTCAATTGCAAAGTTCAAGAGGTCAGTGAAGCTCTGAGCGATTGCTGGAATCGACATTTTGAGCATATCCACAGAAATACTATCATAGCCTATTGATTTAGATTTGAGACCTTTGATGACTTTGATGACTGACTCAACAGAAACACTCTGAAAGTTGAATTTAGGAACCGATGGGGGTGGTATTGCTGTGAGAGGGATGACATATGAAGGGTTATGAATAGTCTGATTGAGGCTGGCATAATGGTGATTGAGTTGCTCAAGTGTGAAAAATTGAAAGGGGGACTTGGAGCGTGAAGGGGTCAATCCAAGTTTGCGGAATTCAGCCCACTTTCCTTCTAAATCTCGAGTGGTGTTGATTTTGTTCGCTTTGAAAGCGTTCTTAGCCGAGCACATTTTGTTCGAGACTAGGTTTCTCAGATGACGGTATTTTACTTTGTGTTGTTGTGACTGGTAGCAGGTTGCTAGCTTGTATGCCTTATCTCTCTCATGCATCAAGAGTTTAATTTCAGATGTGACCCACGGTTTGCGATCAGATTTCAGGGTGATTTCTCTAATGGGTGCAATGGTGTCGAACGTCTCAAGTAGTAAACGGGATATGGCAGTGGCTAGGAACTCCGTGGTTTCAGGTGTAGGGGAAAGTAGTATGATGCTACAGGGATCCACTGAGTTAACTGCGAGCATCTCTGAGATCTCATCGTTTAACTTAATCAGGCTGACTTTCTTCAGATTTCTAGACATAATAGTTTTCTTCATCTTTGGAGGTTTATGAAATTTGAATTGAAGTTCTATGAGGTCACGTCCCGCTATAAAAGGAGATTTGGACTTATCATAGTAGGTGACTGAACCAATGTCATTGACAATAAACAAATCGAGCCAGGTGTGAGATGGAGGGTCATGCCATAGTTCGTGGTGCATTGGTTCAGACGGGACACAGTAAAGAGAATATTTAGCTAAGAGAGAGCGTAGGTGGATGGCTTCTGGTTTCTCAGATGCGAGGTCAGCGTTGAAATCTCCTGTAATTATTATGTCGTTGTACAGTGGTGATAAATTGGATAGTGTTTCAAAGAAATATATTGGATAAGCCCCTTTAGGTCGTCGATATACTACAGCAGATAAAAGTTTATTGGAACCATGTGATAATTCAGCAATAATGAATTCAGGAGTATTGTCGAAAGTGGGATCAGAATCCTTCAGGATTTTAACTGTGAGATTCTGGAGAGAATAGAATCCAACACCGCCTCCATCTAGTCCAGTTCTATCATTTCGAGAAAAGGAATAACCATCAATATTAATGACATCACAACTGATGTTGGGTTTTAAAAAAGTTTCAGTCACAGCAAGAATGTCAGGCTTTTTCTCAGAAATATATGCCTCAATTGAGGCAAAATGTTTTGAGGTTACAAGCCTATTGACATTGATATGAGCTATTTGGATGTGTAGAGAACTATTGCAATTGTGTTTGTGAATGGAATTATGTCAATTTGTGGATGGTCTGGGAGGTAAGCCTCCAAGATCCTTCTCTGAGTGAATTGAAATTAATGGGGATGAGCGTGTTTGCCTCACACATACGGTGAGGTTTCTCACTACAGTTCTATCATAGTTTAATTGAGTGCAGGTTGCCCAGGCCTTTCTGAGAAGCAAATGCACTTCTTTCGGCCAAAGGGGACGACAGAAAACTTTAAGGTGACTTTCAACACCGAAAATGTCTTACGCTGTTTTATTTCTGAGCTTTGCCGAGTTGAGAACAAGAGAGTCGCGTATAGAAGTAGAAGCAAGTTTCATTACCAAAGCGGTATGTGGAGGAGGCTGAGAGTTTGTTGAAGCGGCTGTATGATTATTCAATTGTAAGTTTGGATTGCCTAAAGATGGGCCTTTCCACTCTCGAACTTCCAATACAAAACCAATCAGCTCAGGATGATCTAGAGCTTCAAGAAGTTTGGTTACTACGGTGTTCTGATCAAGAGATATTTCCTTTGGAATACCTGTAAATATCATTTCAGCTGAGTCAACAAGAATGGAATGATGGGCAATAGACTCTACTTTACTCAGAGTATGAGAAATGTTGGCTTCAACATTGTTGAAACGTGACTCCATTTTAGCATCTAAATTGTTCATTTTAGTCATGATATTATTTTGACTTGTATCAAAATGATTGATGAACTGTGTAAAGTAGGATGGAGTATCCTCAGGAAGTTTAGCTGTATTGAAGTTATTGTGAGGCTGTGTTTAGGCTGGTATTCGTTGCTGATTTTGTGGGGTCATATGGCTATTATGAGTGGATGGGTGGATTGAATGATTCAGAGAAGCAGGAATACTCCCATTATTATACATTGTGGTGAGATGAGTTTCTTCCAAAGTCTTTGGAATTATGGAATCTAAGTTAGTGCGATACTGTTTTGATGCTCGGGCGAGAAATGGAGGAGAAGCTTGTCTTTTCGGAGTGCTATGGATTTTGCTTAGGGTAGAGGAGTTTGAAAGTTGCGAAATTTGTGCAGGAGTATTGAGTGAAGACGAGACGAAAATTGAAGAATGATGAGCAGAGAAAGTGGCTGGCTGAGTGAGTGATTCAGTAGTATGATTTTCACAAGAACAGCAAGTCAGATCACCATTAACATTGTACCAAGATTGCTGCGCACAGCCTAAGTGAAACCAATGATTGCATTTGATACATGAAATACGTTTATGACTGTTGAGGATAATCTGCTGGCAGGCTTTGCATCGGGCAAAGCTCATACTCACTTTTTGAAATTTGAATCATACTGCTGTGACATACTCACAGAAACTTGGAGCAGCTGGAGTTAGCTGTTAGACATCAACAACACGTTGCTGCAGTTACTGTGACATCAGTTGCGCTATCGTGGCAAATCGTTGAACTCGAGTATCAAGTCCAGCAGAGATGATTAAGCAGAGTTCTGCAGGTCGGTGTGAACGGCTGAGTGATGAGAATATTGGTAATAAGCAGCCAAGGTGTCAGCACTGGTCAGCACTCTCGCTCCGTTCAGCTGTTGTAGGCGTTCGTGGTCGATATAACCTCAAATTTTTGATCAGATCAAAGTCGAGAATTCCCTGGCTCGAGATAGAAAGCCGTGCTGAATATCCACTGAAAGTGTGAGCCAGCAGGAACCCGACCCGATCTGTAACAGAATTAACACTCACAGAGGTTGATGAGTAAATGAGAACTGTCTTCATAACGGGAGCGATCTAAAACACGTCTGCACACACTTACAGAGAGAGAGAGGGAGAGAGAGAGATCGGGCTGGCACTTACAGGTGTTGTCAATGTCGCTGGTCCAAGGGACGAGATGGCTACGATGTCCGGACGCAGGTGGATTTGCCCCGAAGATGGGCCGAGGAGGATGCCGAACGCGGGCCACGAGAGTCCAATCACGGGCCGAAGATATGCCGAAGCGAATGGGCCAAGCTGTGTCCGAACGGTCCAAAAGCTATAATAAACCACCAGGTTGGTCAAGAGGCCGCTTCCAACGGGTTTGACGCACACGCGAAAACCCGGAAGAGTTGCTCCAAAAAAGGGCGGCCACGAGGCAACGAGAGAATACTCGGCGCGGATAAAATATTCGGCAGAGCTCAACGTGCTCGTATTACTCCGGTCTCGCTAGGTTAAAGGTTATCATTCATCCATTCATTCATTCATTCATTCTTACCTTCAACTCTCCTCTCCTTCTGTCTTGCCATCGCTGTAATATAAATGTGATATAATATTCTCATATTCATTATGATATTTGGCCTAGGAGAGAGGGAGACTGTAGATATATTATACCGTCACACCCCTCCCCCAGACGCTGGGTAGCCATCGGCGTACCAGCTCGGAACTACCCCCTCTCAGTCTGGGCCGAATGAATGAAATTGACCATTGTTGTCATGGTATGAGGATAAGAATTATAATAATGGAATTATGGTTGGGTTTCTGAAATAAATAATTCCAATACATGAAAGTAGATGTCATTCCTCGAAAATTCGGAGGGGGAAACTCAATATCATGTCATACGACCATTCGTCCATACTATTCGTTTGATCATTTTGATCATTGGTCACTGGAGAGCGTTCATTTCACTGCACTATTCATAGCACTTAGGCCCACAGGGGATTTCACTTATTAGCCATCACTGATACACTTGGTCTCTCGAATTGACCACTAGGCACTTATTGAGCTTACTGTATATACAACATACGAATCATACTCATGGATAATCGTCCCATAGCCCATACCTCGGCATACGACAATACGTCACTCAATCCATACTTTTACAAACGAATAGTATTCAAGTCTATAAACAACTAAAATTTTGGTTGATTGAATATTATGTCACATGATTATTCGATCGCGGACCTTGCACATTCAGTGCGATTTGTTCAACAGAAGACTAGTTGGAAGAAAATTGTCAAAAGACACTTGAGCATTTTATACATTCTCAAGAATTGAGAAAAAATCCATTATTTCCACGAAATTACAAAAACATAGGAGAGTCGGTCATTGACCTCTCTCATTCTAACCTATAACGTGATCAAAACTTGGTCAAATGACCGTAACGAGTGATGAATAAAAGAGTGATCAAAAAGATATTCACTATAAAAATTCAAAAATTCGGTCATAGACCTTAACTTACTTTTACGCAATTGGTCAACGGACCGTCGAACTTTTTATAAAGGGAAAATAGTAATTGGTCATGTGACCGTAACTCAACTCTAAGTAATTGGTCAAAGGACCTATGAACTGATAAATGAAAATTTCGATCAACTGACCGTTATGAAAGGTAAAAATTAAAGAGCAGTGATATAGATCGGTCAAGAGACTTGTTCTTCGGGCAAAGCCCTTATCTTCGGTCTCCAGACCATCTTCATTATCGGTCAAAGACCTATTTCTTCTTTTGACTCTTATCCACCAGGTAGTGCTCGTCGTAATTTGGACAACATCTTGGATTGCGGACACCACGTTCGCCACATACTGAGCAGTAGCCAAAGTCGCTGTAGTGCCCATCTCGAAGTCTCTCTTGGCGGCGCTGCATGCGCTCCTGGTGGTTCTTCCTGAAGTGGTCTTGAACCTTGGCTGCTTCAAGTTCTTTTTGGGCTTTTTTGGCCGCACTTTCGACCCTTCTCAGATCTTCTTGGGCTGCACGCGCCGCCACTTCTCGCTTTGCGATTTCACGCTCACGTGCTTCGCGAGATTCACGCACAGCCAGGGAGTCGTTGTTTTCTTGCTCGACTTCCCTCGCGTAGTCGAGCAAGTGTCGGAATGGGGCCAAATTCCGCGCATATTTGATCTCGAGATTCTTGCTCATCTCAATGAGATCCGCGGTGGTCTTTTTGACAGTCCTAATTTCGGCGCGGTGCTGCAACACGAGAGCGAGCAGAGCCTCGCCATCTTCTTGGGGCTGTTCCTCTGGTGACAGTTGAACTGCCTCTTGTTGAATCACAAGTCGAGGTTCTTCCGGTTCATCCCGTGAACCAGCAATCAAAGGTCCAGCTGATGGGCCAGTTGGGTCATTTTGATCATCGATACTGGGAGGGGAGTGCTCTTCTAAGATTCGCATCTCTCCCAGTATTGCTGCCATTTGTTTCGGAGTCTTGCCGGTTTCTTCTCGGTGATCCATTTCCTGGAAAGTTTAGCCTTATGTTGTTTCTGTTGTCTCAATTTTCTACAGACAGGTGTCCACTAATCAGGAGAAAGAGATGTCTACAAGCGTTCTATGATAGAATAGTATAAGTCGAAAGATAGATTTACTATTCTGCCAAGCGACTACTAAATCTAGTGCGCATAGAGGATAAGTTTGACGCATTCAAGACCTTCTTTTCAGTGGATCCTTTCGGTCGACCACGTGGTCGTTTCGGTATGGGTTCGGTCGTCTACGCCGGAGCTATGTCAATCGTATTATGGTCTGGTTCATGACTAATCGAGGGCACGAAACTGACGCGTTTTTTGATTACCACTATTTTGGTTTACCTTGGTCGGCCTCTTTTCTTGGTAATTTTTGAAGTGTGTGCCTTTGACGCAGCGTTTTTAGCGGGTCTGAGCACACGACATGGTCCTTGATTGAACAAATTATCGTCAGACGGACCGATTATTGACCGTTCAATCTCTGGTTCGTTTAGGGGCTCTTCACCATCGATGTAGGGTTTCAGGTCTTGAACATGCACTTTTCCGATGCTTTGGCCCAATTCATCGATCAGTTCGTAACCATTTGAACCAAGTCGAGCTAGGGTGGTGAATTTGCCATCGAATTTAGGCGCAAGTTTGCCTGTGATACCCTGAGCCTGTGATGATAGAACTCTGTTACGCTTCCAGACAGCATCTTTTACTGCATATTGAACATCACGTTGCTTTTTGTTGTAATATTGAGCTTGATGCTCGTGAGCCTTTGTGAATTGGTCGCTGCGACCATGTGCAAGTCAGGCAGTTTGAGCATATGTGCTCGCCAATCATTTACTGCTTGCACTAGCTCTTTTTCAGCAGACGCGAGTCCTTGTTGACGCCTGAAATTTTTGAGGGGAACTGGATTACGTCCATAGTTCATAAAAGCTGGACTGAGGTAAGTCGAATGTTGGACGCTTGAGTTGTACGTGAACTGAAGTTCCGTCACATGTTCGTCCCAGCGACTCTGTTTGTCCTCTAAATATGCAATAATGGACGTCTTGATTGTTCTTATGTATCGTTCTGCTGGATTACGATGTGCGGCGTAAGGTGGTATTGTCATATGTACAATACTCCGCTCATCCAGGTATCTGTCAATTACTTTGTTAGAGTATTCCGGACCGTTATCCGACAGAAATATTCCCGGAGTACCATAACGTAAGATTATTTTTGAAGCTAGTGCTTTACGCACAGTCAGTGCATTCGTATCGCGAACTGGCATACATTCCATCCATTCTGAGAATAAGTCAATAAAGACAATCATATATTCATTGCCGTGAACACTGCGAGGGAATGCGCAAGTGTCGGCTGCTACAACTTGCCATGGTCTTGTGATGGACCGTTTGCCCATGAGGCCTGCTGGTGCAAGTTGTTGCACTTTACATTGTTGACGAATAGTGCATTTTCTTACAAAATTTGCAACGTCTTGGTATAAATTTGTCCAGAAGTAATGAAGTATGACACGTTAATGTGTTTTAAATCGACCATAGTGGCCTGCTGTTACTTCTTTATGGCGTCCTCTTGAAATTTTCAAACGATTTTCTTGCGGGATTACTAATTTCCATGCATCGTTATCAAGTTCAAGATCATCAAGAACTTCGTCGGGTTTATAATGATAAAGATTTCCACCCACGATCTTCCAATTTGGAAATTCCTTTGGTCGGTTCTGGACCTCGTTGAATTTCTCAATGTACCACGCAGCTTGCGCGGATTTTCCTACACTAATGGTCGTAAGACCAGATGTCTTGGGCACTTCTTCGTCTTCGTCTAACCTAGACAAGCGGTCTGGAACGATTTGTTTCCAGCTCGATGTTGTAATGTGAAATCATGGCTTTGTGATTCAAGTGCCCAGCGGGCTAGACGTCTTGCGGGATTCCGTAGGTTAAATAACCAACGCAGACTACCATGGTCAGTTAATACTTTGAATGGATATCCCTCATAATTTTCTTATTGCCCATAAAGAGCCAAGCATTCTCGTTCTGTGCAGGAGAAGTTCCTTTTTTGGGGCGTGAGCACTCTGCTAGCAAACTCTAGGGGCGCTCTTCCCCATCTACTTTTTGCACAAGTAGGACTCCTAGGCCCGTATTCGACGAATCGGTCTGGATCTGAAATTCGAGATTGTGATCAAGCCGATTCAAGACTGGAGCCGTTGCAAGCATGATTTTTATTTGCTCCAGGGCATTTTGTTGCTCATCAGTCGATTAGAAAGGCGTCCCCTTCTTGGTTAGGCGAGTGAGCGGTTCGGTTATCGTGGCAAAATCACTTAGGTATCCATGGTAGAGTCACTCGCTTCAATTGACATTTTGCGTAATAATAGCAGCTGATTTGCGAGTCAAATTATTTGACTCGCAAATCAGCTGCTATTATTACGCAAAAAAATCACTTAGGAATTTTTTATACCACGACGCCATGCCTAAGAAGCGTTGCAATTTTTTCGGAGTCTTTGGAGCTGGATATTCTACAATTGGCTTGATCCTCTCTGGATCCGGTCAAAAACCGTCACGATTGACTATGACTCCGAGGTACCTGACATCGTCCTTGTAAAAGTGACTTTTTCGCGATTAATTGTTAGACCGGCATCTTTAATCTTCTTCAAAATCAGTTCGAGTACCTCTAGATGTTCTTCAATCGTCTCAGTTACTATGATGATGTCATCGAAGTAGCTGAACGCAAATGGCTCTAATTCAGGACCGATTAAATCGTCCATTAGGGCCTGGTGGGTCACAGGACCATTACAGACCCCATACGGTAATTTGGTAAATTCGAACAGACCTAATCCGGGTACTGTGAATGCCGTAAATTGTTCTGAGCCTTTTCTGAATGAAATAGACCAGTATGCGGAGCTCATTTCGATAGTGCTGATATATTCAGCATTTTGAAGCTTCTGTAGAATTGCATCCATTTGCGGTATAGGATATGCATTTTTAGGTGACACATTATTCAATTTTCGGTAGTCAACACAAAAGCGATATTCGCCATTCGATTCCCCAACCATAACTGCAGGGCTAGACCATGCGCTCGTCGATTTCCTGCTCACTCCGAGTTGGAGCATTTTCCGGACTTGATTGTGCATTTCATCCTCGATCCGTTTGGATACGGGGTAATATTT
This sequence comes from Eretmocerus hayati, assembly GCA_029851415.1. NCBI lineage: Eukaryota > Metazoa > Arthropoda > Insecta > Hymenoptera > Aphelinidae > Eretmocerus > Eretmocerus hayati. The sequence goes on from CM056744.1 coordinate 52,391,714, forward strand.
TTGTTTGATCGGTCGACAAGACTCGACGATGATCTCATGCTCAATTCGGTCCTTGCAACCAATACTTGGACCATGTACTACAATATTCTTATCTAGCACGTCATCTAGCAATTTGCGCTGCTTATCGCTGAGATCTTCAATGCCGACTGATGCGAGGTTTGCTGTATTTAAATCGCCCTGAGTCACGAACTCAACAGTAAAGGGGTCAAATGGGCCCTTCTCGCCTTTCACTGTCATTGTATTTCCTTCAGGAATAAGAATTGCATTGAAAGAATACGCGAAGTCTGCTCCCAAAATTAGATCGCCGGCTAACTTTTCATAAATAAACATTGCGATTTCTTTCTTTACGCCAGCAACCTCTGTAGGTATTTTGGTTTGCGCTACCAGTCGCGCTAATCCACCAGTTGCTGAGCGGCAGTGTGGGCCTCGATAGGGCGACACACGAGCTCCAATTGCAGCAGCAATCTATAGACCGATTGGTCCGACAGATGTTCTTGATGCGCCAGTGTCGTAGAGAGCACGTACACAGGCATTCCCTGAGTTTGTTTTGAGCCACCAGCGAGGATGATCGCCCAGTGGCTTCTCATTGTCATAATCAGATGGCGGACTCTTGTAGTCAATCGAATGTAGTCCTGGTTTTGTGGCTGGCTGTTGGTCACTGACCAACCCATTACCAGAGGCCATATCCTCTAGAGAGGCGGTAGAGGCCTTACCTAGTCGCCTCCTCCTCCTTTTTTTGGCATTCAGGACAGTCATTTTTGGTGTATCCAGGCCAAGAGCAGTTCCAGCAGAATCTGCTTTTTGGACCAGGACCAAGTTCTTTGTCCTTATTATGGTCGTTTTTAATGACCGGTTTAGGTCTAAAGATCGTATTTGACTTAGGTTTGTCACCATCTGACTTATTCTGTTGCTGGCTTTTTGCGGGTTTATTCGCCGATGCATTCGAAGTTTGTGGCTTGAATAATTTGAGTTTTTGATCGAACATTTCTGCCATAGCATCTGTCATTTGCGCAATTGTAATCGGAGCACTTGTGCTTGAATTCACTTTAGGCGCTGGCGGTGTAACAGGCACAGTCAATGATTTTAATTCTTCTTGAATTAATTCTCTTATAAGTTTGATAGTTTCAACCAGAGGTTCGACTGAAGAAGCTGCCAGATGAGGTTGTGACTTATCATCATCAGATTTCTTTGTTTCAGGTGAATTGTATGCCAATGCAGGCAAAAGAGACTGATCTGGATTTGGTGGTGGTCGATAGAATTTATTATTATCCCTAATATGCTCCGTTCCTCTAGTGAGCGTAGATAGGTCATCCACCGATTTAACTTTTCAACGTGGAACCCATTGTTGAATCGTCGGGTGTGGATTACAATACAACAGTTCTAATCCTTGATCATCACTCCACGGTGTATCAGATTTGTCAAGTATTATCAGTAGACAAACGATATAGTCTCTGGCACGCTCTTTTCTTCCTTGCGTACGAGACTCTGCTTCTCTGGTGAGTCGCTGTTAGAAGTGTTTGTCATGACCAAAACACACTCGAGCATCTGTTTTAAATGCAGCCCAATCGGTCCATTTGGACCGTGACTGTCTAAACCAACGCAAAGCTGAACCGGCGAGTAACTTGGTCAATGCGTTCATGAGGTCTTCATCCGCAATATTGGATAAGGTTCTCCATTAATCCATTCACTGCAAGAATTTTTCGATGCTGCCATCTTTTTGATCCCCAGAAAGAGTCAATTTTCATTGACGTACTATTTTTCCGATGTCAACAGGTTGGCTGCGGGTTGAAGTATTTCTTCCGTAGGTGTCGTTGGGACCGTTGTACGCAGCTTGCGATGTAGGTACATTGTTGGTCACATCAGTTGTTTGCATGACCGTTTGGTCAAATTGTCGGGTCTGATCTTCGTTTGTATTGAAGTATCGAAGATCGTATGGATCCTGTAGATTAAAGCTCCTAATTCGCGGTGTATCATTTGTGATTGTCGGTGCACTCCTTGGTAATGCCGTGCTTTGACTCACAGGTACGCGCGTACTGCTAGCGAATTCGCGGGCATCCAATTCGCGCGATTTTTCAATCCATTGTGCTTCAAGTGCTCGAGCACGTTCGTGTGGTTCTTCGAGTTCACGGCGCGATACCTCGAGCTCATGATTTTCCTTGGTCCAACTTGCTTGTCGAGCATCGACCTGCTTCTGTGTATCGGTCAGACGCTTAATTTAATTTGTGATCATTCGCGGGATACATTACACCGAGCCATCTTCACGAAGGTATGGAACTATATCAAGGTCAGGTAGAAACTAATTTGAGAATGATTCCCGGCACGAACCCACGAGATTCTCCGTCACCCACTACAATTCGTACCTGTGAGAGTGGAATCTCAGTATTTCAGCTCCGAGTCATAGATGGAGCGAACTAAGGTCCAGAAGCCTGACGAGGGAGGGAGCAGAGGACTCATGGTCTTAGTCCTGCGGAATTTGCGAACTCAGAGTGAAGCGCTAGAAATTCTCGGGCCGACGAGAATACAGAAGCTGGTGTAGAGATAAATTCGACCATCTAAGGGGAACTGTGGAACAAGTTCCGAAACCGTTTCAAATTTTGAAAAGCATGCGAGTGAAAAAATGAAGTGCGTCCGGGGAACGCGCGACTGATGACAAAGTCATAGAAGTTTGCTAAACGAAACTGCTACCCACACAGCATGGAAATATTTCAAAGAATGATTCGGGGAAATATTTATTGCAATCTCCCGGGAATCTTGCAAGGATATTGCAGGAGATATTTCAAAATGTTCCGTGGCAATATTTCAGAGAAAGCTTCTCGGAAGCTCCCGTAAATATTTCAAAGAATCTTACACTCAATCTTTCAGTAACCTTGCACTGGAATATTTCTGAAAGATTCACGAAAGCTTTATGAAAGATTCCTTGAAACAATTCACTGAAATATTTCTGAAAGATTATCGAAAGCTTTCTGAAAGATGTAAGTGCAATATTTTGGGGAGAAGTTTTGGAAGAGTTAGGAAGCCTTTTGTGAGGTTTCACTGCTATGGGGAGAATCTCTTGGAAATGTTTCACCGATATTGAGTATAATATTTCATCAGGACGAGGCCCCAAAATTTTTTGGAGGGTTTGCTAGCTTCTACGGAGGGCTACATTTTCAGACCAGTTTCGAATAACATCGTGCTTGCAGTTCTTTTAGGCTGGGAAATCTTCAAAAATTCTATGATGGATTGTCAAAACTCACCGCGTTCTGATACTCTATATAGAGCACTTTGTGGCTGTGAGTTATCCTTCTAACTCACGATATGAAACGTACCACTTTGGATTGAGCTTGGAAAATCAATTTGATTCTGGTTTTCATTGAATCAATAGACTTCGGGATCATTTCAAGGAATTCCTCTATAAGTAACCTCTCTGCCACTGAATTGCACCTAATGAAATTGAAGAATTTCTGAATACCTTCTAAAAGGTCCCAAAAATATTCATAGGAATTATTTCACCGGTAATCTTTCAGAAACGTTGCACTGAAATATTGTTGAAATCTTTACGAAAGTTTTCTGGAGGATTTCAATGCAATATTCTCAGGAAGAATTTCCGCGAAATTTTTGTACGATATTGAGATCAATGGAATATTTCATTGCAATCTCCCAGCAATCTTGCAGGGATATTGCAGGTGATATTCCAAAATGTTCCGGGGCATTATTTCAGAGGAAGCTTTCCGGAAGCTCCCGTAAATATTTCAAAGAATCTTGCAATCTTTCGGAAACCTTGCACTGAAATATTTCTGAAAGATTCGCAAAAGCTCTCTGGAAGATTTCTTGGAACAATTCACGGAAATATTTCTGGAAGATTTACAAGCCTCTGCTGAGATATAGGCTCATTGAATTCCTAACTTGTTGAAATCTCTATTGAATTTACGCTAATCACGAGTCGTCGCATATAAATGAAACATCATAATAATAGGTTTGTGGAAGCTCTCTGACTGATTCCGTACATATTTCTTGGGGACATTCCACAGGTAATCTCCCAGGCATCTTGCACTGAGATATTGATGATAGTTTCTCGCAAGCTCCCTAAAATCTTTCAGAGCAAAACTATGTGACGGGGTACTGCATATTAATACCGAAAACCGTTACAACCGAGGTGAGAACATATTATACTGTTAAAGTATTGCGAGGAGTAATTCTTAACGACTAGAATCTGTGGGATATGACGCATAAATATTGCGGTGGAACATTCTGGGAATCTTTCAGTAACATTGCAGTGAAAGATTGTAGGAATCTTCCAGGAATGCTTCATTGGAAGATTCTGTTCCCGATAGATGTTGCATAACACACTTCAGTTCTCAAATTTCGTTCTCATGAATTATATGGTTTTTGGGAAACTATCTATCAGGAAATTTGATGGTAGTATCAAATGATCTGTCATGTGTGATAACATACCCAGGACCAGCTATGCATAATGGTCTGTAAATGATACGTGAGGATTATTTGAAGATGCGTAAAGACTTTCTCGCAAGCGTTCACAATAGACGCTGGTTAGTATATAAGACAGGAGGACGGCTTAACGGTTAGGTGTCGCGTACATCGAAGAGTTCATGAAACCTGGATGAATCTAACGTGGAACTTTGGATTCAGCGTCACAATGGAGTTGAAGTACGAGTCAGAATGATGAAGTCGTGCATTAGAATGATTAAGAAACTCATCAAGCAAAATATGGATTCCACAGACAGAACATTAAGGCATATATTTTTGTGAGATTTCATGAAATCTTGCAGGAACATTTCACTGAAATATTTCAATAAAATGTTTCTGAAAGCTTCTCGAAATATTCCCGGCAATATTTCATGAAATCTTGCAGAAAGATGTCTGAAGTGGGACATATCTTTATTGAGGGAAGCTTTCAGTGAAATCTTTCTGAAAGATTCCCGGGTTTTCCTGAAAGCTTGCAGGAAGGTTCCTGAAAGATTCTCACGCTGTGTGGGTATTTATTCGAATTTTTCCGATTTTCTCTGCCACCAAATATTTCTTCTCGTTGATTTTGAAGTTAGATGCACGATCGAGTTGTTCAGAGGCGAGATGGAATGAATGAGAGAATTTCCTATCGATATTAACGCGTAAATACTACAATTGTTTCGAGGATTGTGCATATATGGCCTATGGTTTTTCAAATTTCAATTTTCATCGATTCACCTTCACTCGAAAGGTATCCCCAGTGATCATCTCTCATATCGATTTACTTCGCCAAGAACATGAATGGTATGTGGAAGAAAAATTTATCACCTACGTGTTTTCCAAAATACGATAGTCCGGTTCATGACTCAAATGAAATTACGAAAGGTTGACTCTCCGTGAACGGTTGAATCCTGCCATGTTTTGTCTCGATTTGTAAAACCACCTCTATGATCAGAGATCCCGTAACGAATTGTGCACTCAAATTCCATCAGTGTTTCGATGAGTAGATGATGACCAATGGCTCAGATGCGCACTTTCTGGCGAGGCCCTGAGACCTAATGATGGAACTTGATATGACCAGAGCGTTGAAATTCTAGAATTGAAATTGAATGAGAACTTCTCGTGGTGGCATGCGAATCACGATCTGCAAAGTCTGCTCTGCTTCGTGTTGGCTTTAACAATCCTTATTATATTTTGTAATACATTCAGAGTTCAAAAAGTTGCAACAACTGGACGTCCCTCTTTTAATACTCAAAAATGAATTATGCACACACTGTAAAAAAAATTTCGAAATCAAAAATTCAACCATTTGGTTGAAAATCCAACCAGTTTCTTCAACCATTTGGTTGAAGTTTTTCGAAAAATATTTTTACAGTGCAGGTCTCATCATATGAAAGATATAAGTATATCGTGTGTCCGTGTTTGTTTACAAACAGCGATCGGCTCCTCCGCGCGCCGATGAGATAAGTACGCATGATATAGATATACCTAAACGCTCACGCGCGAGCGTGCGTCATTTCCTATGGCCTCAGCACAACTCAACGCGCGAGAAGATGACTTCGTCATCAAAAGATGGAGCTGCAGCACAATCACAAGGATCATGAAAACAAGGAACCCGACGTTGATTCGGAACAACAATCGAACTCACGACCAAAATACAATCCGAACGAAACGTGGACAGGCCTGGATATGAAAATCTGAAATATAACTTCAAATCGTCCATCCGTGTCATATAACAATGTTACATAACCGACGATGAGATGAAGAAACAATAATCGAATCTCTCAAATGCTCCCATGATTCTCATAACACTTCAAGATGTTCATACACTCTGGACAGTGGATTATTTCATCGGAAAAATCAGATCATTCCATTTCCTTCTTTTGGCTCAAAAATTCGAGGCATTGCTAAATACATACTCACAAGGTGAAACATGAGACTATGTAGCCTGCTCAATCCATCCAATTTAAAGCTGACTTCCTCGCTCAAAATGATCAACTCATCTTCGTTACACATATATTCACGGAAAATTTGACAACAGCGCCAGACTCTTCATATCTCTGTGAGCAACCAAATTCACGAAATGCAAAAATACCGTATGATGCCATGGCTCGTATAGGGATCGAGATTTTCATCTCCGAGATCGACAGAGTGCGAATCATTGTTGCTGAGCTCCTGTGAATACAAGGTGTCAAACTCATCGGGGATGTTGGAGATTCAACATAAATACTCACGCCTTTCCTCAACATGCGGTTGTTGGATTTCCTCTGTTCTGTACATCGATTTTTTGGCCCGATATAGGGAAACCAAAAAGCGTGTCAGTTTTATCTAAACATGTCTCCTTCAACATCTGTGATAAAGAGTTACCTTTTCACTCGAAACAAGAAATACTCGACAATTACGCACCCACATCATTCCATAAATACGAGATGGAGATGATAGATCAATATGTATGTTAATTTCATTGAAATGATCATCCCCTGTGTCCATTAACTACTTCTTTCGGGAACTGTCAAAAACGGAAGGAGCACATTATATTGGATCTTCCGATCAATTCCCAATCACCAAGAATTCTTTCAATGCCAATTCTGAAAAATTGAGAATGAATTACAGTACTGTGAAATTCCAGAGAGAAGCTCAATACATCACACTGGATCTCCCGGTCAGTTATAAATCCTCTTGAACTCATTTGAACTCAGTTGCAAAAAACTCAACAGTCGATAACAAAATATTTATGAAATGTCTTCTGTTTCTTGAGAGGATGGAGTCATTTTTGGACAATCCATTATTTGCAAGTTTGAACAGTTCTTGATCATTTAACAATAGTTGAATATATGATTGGAATGAGTTTCGCCGATGGAGAAATTGAATCATTTCCGTTACACATACACTCTTGAGAGACTTCACAACAACCTCACTCTTTTCACATATTCGTAAGCAACCAAATTTATAAGTTGCACCCTGCTGGAAACTCCCACATACAATTACACGTCCGTTTATATATGTGATTGTATATCCTCTTTTACATTTCTTGGAGCGTGGAGAGTGATGTGATAATGAGAGTGGAAAAATCACTAGAAAAGAACAAGGAGATTTACGTGGAAATAGGTGTCCAGTTGAGAACCACTCTGGGGATGTACAATCCAAAGTGATTCTGCACGTGTGATTCCTCAATCCATCATTCTCTCATTAACTTCTCGCATGAGAATAGCTTTGCCTTGAAAATTAAGCGGCGTAAGCATCCAGTTCTTCCCAAACAAGCTCTGAAATCTGGTGGGAGAGGAATTTCTATTCTTCGAATTCGTTTCCAATACTTTTATACCTATCAGGACAAACTCACCAATTCTAAGCCCTAAACCCCTTTTCTGAATTCCATTTATGTTCAATAACTCAACAAATTCCCTCCACCTTTGAAGATTTGAGTCATATACTTGATTAATTCTGAAATGCGTGGAAACGTGAATACTTTCAATTCATAAACATTTCCAAAACTCCCATCTTTGAGTTCATATGAGTATCACATTGATCATGAATCACATATATGTTAAGTACATCATGAAGAATATTTCCAATACTCAAATTATGAAGATATAATTTTTTCGGTCTTTGCGAGTTAAAGTCAGCAGATATCGCTGACGTTTTTGGCATCAATCGAGAATGGATTTTACTCCACTCTCGATCAATGCACCTTTAGAGCCTCGTATGGTTCCGAGGATGCATCTAAAGGATTTTGATGGAAAGGAATGAAAAGTAGAGATGAGAAATGAGAAACTTTATGAAAAAATTTGGATTCTACGCTGATGTTATGCGTGTTTCGCCCTTCTCTCATTGCTCGGGCTCTTCAAAGTGGTGGAAGAGCAATGAAAGTTTACCACTGACACGCGGCTCCAGTGGCCAAATGTTCGATGGCTTGAATGCCCTTATATACGAAAGTTCATCTCCGTTAAGCGCTTGCGAGAAAGGTCATTTTAACTCGCTATTCCCATTCGATTTCTCAACATTTTTACTTTGGCAGCTCTTCGGCCTTCTGCCGGAGATATATGTAATTAATTTTGACACTCGATCGATATGATCGGGTATCGTATTTATCACTCGCGGGAATCTCAAATTATGAAGATATAATTTTTTGGTCTTCGCGAGTTAAAGTCAGCAGATATTGCTGACGTTTTTGGCATCAATCGAGAATGGATTCTACTCCACTCTCGATCAATGCACCTTCAGAGCCTCGTATGGTTCCGAGGATGCATCTAAAGGATTTTGATGGAAAGGAAGCCTTGAGCCGCGTGTCAGTGGTGAACTTTCATTGCTCTTCTACCACTTTGAAAGGCCCGAGCAGTGAGAGAAGGGCGAAACACGCATAACATCAGCGTAGAATCCAAATTTTTCATAAAGTTTCTCATTCCTTATCTCTACTTTTCATTCCTTACCATCAAAATCCTTGAGATGCATCCTCGGAACCATACGAGGCTCTAAAGGTGCATTGATCGAGAGTGGAGTGAAATCCATGCTCGATTGATGCCAAAAACGTCAGCAATATCTGCTGACTTTAACTCGCAAAGACCGAAAAAATTATATCTTCATAATTTGAAATTCCCGCGAGTGATAAATACGATATCCGATCATATCGATCGAGTGTCAAAATTAATCAGATATATTTCTAATACTGATTCACACTCTTACTTTTACACGCTCTTTTCTGCTCGCAGCTACTGTTTTGCAATTTACATTGTCATACACTCACACCTACACTTATACTTACACTTACACTTACACTTACTTTCGAACTTTTACACTCCACTGCTCCTTTATGTTTGGCTCTTCTTGATGTTCTTGTCTTGGTCCTTGTTTCTTCTAGTATTGTACATTCGTTATCCAGTAGGCTGGTGATTGGGATAGTCTATATTTTGGATAACGTGTTCTTTCCCCTTAATCTTCACAATTGACAGGATGATTGAAAAGTGAAAACTTCAAGAGAAATTTGTCCAATTATTGAGGGTGCCTATTTTCCTATTTCCTTCCCTTGTACTTGGAGAGAAAGGAATTGGGCGAGTGAACTCGTCCGATTTCTTATTCTCAAGATGAAAGAGGAGGGAACACGGAGCCTGCAAAACAGGCCCCCCCCCCCAGTCTCCAGACAACAGCCTACCGGGGGAGAGGTACGATACAAAATCAACCAAAGACCAATACAAGAACATTCAAAGGAGCCAAACATAGAGGGGCACGAAGTGTAGGAGTGTAAGCGTGAGTGTGAGTGTAGTGTTCGGTACAGTGATAATGATTGAAATTGAGATCATAATTGAGAAGAGAGAATTTCAGGAGATCAAATTGATGATAGAGAAACAAAGGAATCAAAGCGGAAAGAACACGGAATGCAGAATATTGGCTATCGCGATCACCAGCCTACCGGAAAATGAATATAAAATACTAGACGAAACAAGGACCAAGACAAGACCATCAGAAAGAGCCAAACATGACAGAGCAGTGAATTGTAAAAGTTCGAGTGTGAGTGTAAGTGTGAGTGTATGGAAATGTAAACTTCAAAACAGAAGCTGCGAGCAGGAGAGAGCATGTAAAAGTGTGAGTGTGAATCAGTATTGAAAATTTTTGTAATAATGTATCTGACATGTATGTAATTTATGATCAATGTGATACTTATATGAACTCGAACATGGGGGTTTTGGAAATGTTCATGAGTTAAGAATAAATACGCATTCCAAAATCAATTAAGTATATGACTCAAATCTTCAAAAGTAAAGGGAGTTTGTTGAGTTATTGAACATAAATGAAATTCAAGAAAGAGGTTTGGGGCACAGAATTTGTGAGTTTGTCCTGATAGATATGAAAGTATTGGGAAAAAATTTGAAGAATAGAAATCCCTTTTCCACCAGATTTCATAGATTGTTTGGAAGGGACTAGATGCTCACACCGCTTAAATTTTCAAGGCGAAGTTATTCTTATGCAAGAAGTTGATAAGAAAAAAATAGATTGAAAAATCACACGTGCATGATCACACACCATCACTGCCGTGACCCTGTCTTTGCTTCACAGCGTGTGAGTAGGGGGACTTGTCCATCCTAGGTGAAATAAGAGGAATCGAGGATTGATGTGTCGGTTCGACATCACGGTTCTCATTGATTCTACATTCTCTATCTCGCAAACTACACTGGTGGCCTTCTAATAGTTCAGTCAGAGTGGAAAACTGGCCTCTTTGTAATAATATTCTGCTCCAGGAGAAGCTGGTGATCTAAGCGAAGCTCCTCCAGCTGAGAGCTCTGCCTCTCAATGAGTCTCTCGAGAGAAGATACACGTTCCAACAGGCGATCATCCACCACTTTCACCGCTGGCGTAAGAGATGGAGAGGGAATGGCAACATTTTGTCGACTCACGAGAGATACTATTTCGACGAGCTGATCCCGGAGCATGTCGAATTGTTGACAAAAGAGGTCCAGTGTAGACTGTGCTATGAATACCCATTCCGTTTCAGGAGAATCCATCGGTATCGATGCTGATGGTACTGCAGGTTGTCCCGAGATGTTGAGGCTATCACTCCCCGCCGACCCGACAGCATGGTCCACAGATGGTGTGGTGAGCAGCGACTGGGTGATAGCGGTGAGCCGCGCGTCTGTTCGCTGCTTTTGAATATTCGCGGGCTCTACTGTGTTGGGCTGATGGGGAGTGGCGCCACATGATGGAGACAGATCGGTAGGCGATAGAATTCCCCCTTCTAGCGCGAGCTGCGGGCTCTCGGTGGAGAGAGAGGCATTGGTGGTGGGGAGCTTCGCGCTACTGCCCGCGATGGTGGTATGATGCGGAGTGGGGGGAGACAACCCTGACGGAGCGCGCGAGCTGAGCCACGTGTGTGAGATGGGCTGACTACTCACACGTCTTTGCGATTTCGTACTTTCCTCCTCTCTCACTCTGGCTGTTTGCATGCCTATGCTGAGGCGAGAAGTCGTCTGGAGTTTCACCGACACGCAGACATCTTTCACATGTCACTGCTCTTCGAGATGATCTCGAACACTTGACATGGGCTGGTCTTTTGCTGATGCCCCATTCTCTGCTGCCCACGCGTAAAATGTTGTTGCGGTCACAGCAGGTATTGTCGCCCATCATGCAGCAGACAGAAAAACAGCGAGGCAGGCCAGCGTAGCAGACGACCTCCAAGGATGCGCATTGAGCTCACTTTTGGCGCCAAGCGCTGCCAACTCGATGTTGTTGTTGGAGTTGCAGGATTGGGATCATAGGGGTAATAGGAAGAATCCAGGCTCTAGCAGGAGCCATGCAGTGATGCTCCAATGGTATGGGCCTGCAGGAGGAAGTCCGATCTGCAAAAAGTGCCGCTCGGGACGACATTTAGATGGTAGAGAGGGAGAGAGAGAGAGGCGGCATTCCAAACGAGGTTCTGAGACTGGTGTTCAAATACAAGCCAGATTCTTCCCTCGACCTCTTCAACATCTGTCTGAGCGCGGGAACTTTCCCGGACAAGTGGAAACGCCAGAAACGGGTCCTGATACCTAAGGGTCAAGGAGGTCAACGCCCTCTCAGCATGCTCGACAATATCGGGAAAATGTACGAGAGGATGGTGCTCAACAGGGTGGAGAAAGCCTACGAGGAAGGCGGTGGACTATCACAAATGCAGTTCGGGTTCCGGAAGGGACGGAGCACTGTACACGCGATCGAGGAGGTCCAAGAACGGGTTCAAGCATCGGTAGGGAACCCATACCGAGGAAGAGGAGGATTCTGTGCCATCATTGCATTGGACATAAAGAACGCGTTCAACTGCGCAAGCTGGGAGCGAGTCTATCAATCCCAAGCAGGTAAAGTGCCCCCCTATCTACTAGCTGTCACGAGTGACTACCTGCGGAACAGGACCCTCGTGTACGACACCGACGAAGGACAAGAGATCCGGGTACTGTCCGCCGGCATCGGACAGGGATCGGTTTCCGGGCCGTTCAACTGGAACACCCAGTATGACAGCTCACTGTCTATCGATTTGCCAGAAGGAGTGATAATAGTGGCTTTCGCGGACAACGCGGGGCTCATAGTCTGGTCCGACAACGAGGAACTCTTGGGTGGACGCGCAAACGAGGCGCTGGCCCGAGTCTACGAGTGGATGATCAGCAGGCTCCTAGAACTTGCTGTCAAGAAGTGCGAAGCAATCGTGGTCACAGGACGCAGGAAGTTTGACTTGCCCCACTTTTACATCAACGGGCAAGAGATCCCACGCAACACAGAGCTGAAATACCTCGGCGCATGGCTTGACAACGAGTGGTCGTTCAAGAAGCACATCCAGGAGGCTGCCCAGAAAGCGAGCAGGGTTGGTGCGGCGCTTCAGCGGCTGATGCCGAATATCGGGGGACCCAAGAAAAAGAGGCGCGCACTTCTCAACACCGTCAGCACCTCTATCATGCTCTACGGTGCACCCGTGTGGAGAAAGAGAGTAGAGAAGACCATCATCGAGAAGAGGATGGGGCCTATCCACCAAAGAGCGGCCCTGAGAAGTATCCTTGCCTACCGCACCGTGTCAGGAGATGCGGCTTACGTATTGGCGAGTACACCGCCCATCCACTTGCTCGTCGCGGAGCGAGTGAGGATCTGGGACCGCCAGAGAGTGATCGGAGCCAAACCAGTGCTCACTCCAACGATGAAGTAGATCATCCGCGACAACGAGAAGGAAACCACCCTTGAGCATTGGCAAACTGAGTGGGATTCGTCATTTGCAAATGGCAGATGGACGCACAGGCTGATCCGTGACGTAGCCAAATGGACAGAACGCACCCACGGAGAGATAGATTACTGGACGACGCAAGCACTGAGTGACCACGGTTGCTTCGGTGCCTATCTGACCCGGTTCAAGAAGAGGACATCCCCAGCATGCCAGTCATGCGGGGACAACTGGGATGACGCTGAACACGCCCTGTTCACGTGCAACGACACACAAAGAGAGCGCGCCGAGTTGGATGAATGGCTGGGTGCTCAACTGACACCTGAAAACCTCGTCCCGTACTTACTTCGCAACCAGGAGACATGGGATAGAGTTACCGGATACATCAAGCTGGTGATGACCCGTAAGGAGGAGAAAGAGAGGGAGGTGAGGCGCCTCGATGCTGGTGAATTACAGTAAATCTGCCGATTCGAACAGAAGAGGTCCAAATGGTTCCAGGAGGAATATGATGGACTGAAGAGGGAAGGAAGAAGAGAGAAGATCGAAGAAAGGAAAAAGAAGAATGGAGAATGGAGAGATGGAAGAAGATCGAAGAAAGGGAAACAACACCTGCGAGTCGTGAGAAGAGAGACGCTCGATCCTGAGCGCAAGACGCCGCCGGCCCTGAAATGATGCTCACGCGGTGCCGGGGCCGGATTGGTAAGTTAGTGGACCTCTCCCTTGTCCAATGGCCGGCGCCAACGGAGAAAGAAGAGAGGATTTACCCGGTTCGGATGGCCGTATCGATGCGGATTCCAGCCCGGGACTGTTGGGGAGGTGCTGGCCAGCCGTGTTTGGCTGACTGGTGCTTCTCCTTCGTACGTCGCAGCGTATTCGCCTCACAACCACCTTAAAAGAAAGAAAAAAAAAGAGAGAGAGATTGATTGGTGTCTTCATCCACCCGGGGACGATGGGTCCCATAGGGCGCAAAATTCATACAATTTTACGTGCGCAACGCACTCCTATTTTTACAATAATTTACGCCTTGATTCATGCCTTATCGAATGAATGAGAAGGTCGTTATTTTGAAACGGGAAGTACTTCAAAACAAGTGAACAAGCTCATGAATCTTGATCCTGAAAATCTCGGACGCGCAAACTACCCCGTGCCCTCTGTGTGCGGGACATTGCTCCTGTCCCGGTTTTCAGGGATCTTTAGCCCGGAAAAACAAGCCCATTACGCGGAACCATAAAGTCATCAAGCCGAGTCCAGGAAATCCTGGACTTTCCGAGATTATTACCGTCAATACAATAGAGCCGCAATAAAGCCATTAACACTCGTCCCGGAAATCATGGACGACCCCAACGTCCCTACCGCTGAATAGACGGGACTTGGACGATATCCACGCTTTCCTGGATTCCTCGCGTACCGGACATCTCAAACACTTCAACCATCCGTGACACCGCGGATTCAAGGGACGTAGCCTCCCTATATAGACCCGAGCCCCTCTGGCTCAGCATCCTCAGTCGAGTTCAGTCTCTCAGCACGTTACAACACACCGAGTCTCCGTCAGTTTGTCACCAGGCCCGTCGGCTTCCCGACGCGGCAGTCACCGGCCCGCACGCTCCAAGTTCATCGACCCGCTGCCTCCACGCCTACGTCTCCAACCAGGTTGTACCTTGCCTGTAGATTGTCGTACTCGGTCGTGCTACGGTCACCGCGATGAACGCGTTCGAGTTCTTTCACGTAAAATCAGTGTACTAAGTATGGATGAGTATGTGTGTGGAGCATTAGTGTTTCGCACCTTGGCAGACGCGGCACAATTCAATCTGAAGTCTGTTCGACTCATTCGCATCCCTATCCAAACACCGCCACCCCAAACCAAGTCCAAATGCAATTCGCTCTAAAGTCATTGTGCCCACAGTGTTAGAAGCATTTTCCTGTGATCAAAATGGAACGTACGAACCCTTCTGGTTCCAAACCTCGAGTCAGTGCTGTGTCCACCCAGGGCTAATGCCGCGACAGCCCGTGTGGTATGTGTGAAGCCAAGAAGCTTGCCCGCCTCGGAGCCATGGAAGTCGCGACTCCGGCCCCTCAGGCCCACATTTCAAATTCTCCTAACGCGACGCCGCGCAAGGAGTAAAGTCATTCGTTACCCTGAGTAAAATCGTTTCCCATCGCTTCACGACTAAAGCACGCACCGATCGCATCTCTCGCAAAGGCGTTCGCCATTGACGTAAAATCCTACCAGAGCGACTACGCTACTCACGCGTCCTCTCGGTGGTGATTTGCCCCGACGCTCTCGCATTCCGGGATACGTCAAATTTATATTTATGGAATAACGACGATAGAATCTTAGACCTCATGACCTGATAACAGTAACGAAGCTCTATTATCGATGAAACGTGTATATATATATATATATATATATACATATCCATGCATCGATGAGATGATTCACAACTTACGAGTTGACATTAATATTACCCGTTGACATCAAGGAATGATCTCAACTATTGACATCAGTCAAGCCCAACTCCAGACTAGCAAGAAATTGTAGAGTTGCTCTCTTGAAAACGTCCAGTGGAGTGCTATTCCTTGGTGGAGTATTGATGGTCCGAGGCGACTTGTTCCAAAAAGAGGAAGCAGGAACGTGGAATGAGTTCCTAAGCGCAAAAGTATGATGACTTGGGATCAGGAAATCGCCAGTCCAGAGTCTTGCTGATCTGTGCATACTCGTGTTTCAAATCTCAACAATGTTCTTCGCTAGTAATGAGGGCTTTTTCGTCTTCAGAATTTGGAACATA
Source organism: Eretmocerus hayati (assembly GCA_029851415.1). Taxonomy (NCBI): domain Eukaryota; kingdom Metazoa; phylum Arthropoda; class Insecta; order Hymenoptera; family Aphelinidae; genus Eretmocerus; species Eretmocerus hayati. The sequence goes on from CM056744.1 coordinate 52,407,611, forward strand.
GAGCTGGCTGGAAAGTATTCTCTCCGCGCCTTTACCGAGAGATATCCCGATCGTGAACAGTAGGGAGTTACAGTACCCGTCGAAATTGATGGAACACGTATATTTCCACTGAAACAGCGACTACTCCGACGCCCTTGGGTCTACGACAATCGTTCAAGAAGCATTCGGAAGATGAGGAATGAAACTATTAATCTATGGGCTTTGAAAATTTTTTCAACCCAGAATTCATGGTTTTAATTGGCTCCAAAAATCGAAAAAATTTTCATCTCAGTCAATCATCGACCATCCATTGGGGAATCATGATAGCGCAAAAATCCTTGGTGGATCTCGTAGCTCTTTTTAAGTCCTTCAAAATCGTTCCTTGTACATTACTCTACGATTTTTCTCACCCGAAGTACGAGTGATCTGGCAGAGAGAAGTTGGTGCGGGTCGAGGGTACTAGTGATCTAGAGGTTTGAGCTTTTTCTTCTTCAAGCTGTCTGAGGTCGTGACGAGTGCGTTCGAGAACATAACTGATTCAGTTTTCATGATCTTTAGAAGATTCCACGTTGAGATCGTGGATTACGCATCTTTTTGTATCTCCGCTACCCTCAAAGCGTGTGAATTTGCTCTCTTTTGATCGCTTGTATCTCGGGTGCGAAGAACCGTAGATTAATATAGGATGAATTCCACGCCGAAGCGACCTATCGAGAGGGGTCATCTCTCAGATTCTTCTTTAAACTCTTTCATTCGATTCTATGGCCTAAAATAGGAACTTCGGACCACCTATGGGGCCCAAAAAAAATTTCTCCTCTCCATTGCACGCACATCCGTGAACAGACCGAAGATTCATCGTGTGAAAATCGATGCTTTTTTATTCACAAAAATGGGAATATTCCGAGTTTTTGGATAGCTATCGATTCGCGGGTTGCGGCATCTGAGAGGGCATCAAAAAACCCATCGAAAACGTTGTCGGAAATTCCTTCTCTGTGATTTGGGGGCCTCCTGAAGGCAAAAGAATGTTTTTTACTAGAATGTTAAATCCTCAAAGAGCCATTTTCTTTTATTTTTTGAAAATCATGTAATCAACGTGAAATTTTGCGTTCTTTTGAAAAAATGGGTTTCAGAGAAGTTTGGAGCGATCCCATTGACTCATGAGCCATTTTTTGAAAATTCGATCCTCTCGGTTTCAGAAGAAGGCGATTTCCTGCGTATGCGCACTAACGTAGACTTTCGACGCCACTTTCAATGGGAAGCTGACAAAATTTCCTATAAAATGACTACCCGCAAAGTTGAAATTCATGCACTGAAACGAGATATGCAACGATCAATCATATCAAATCAAAATCACATGAGAATTCAGCCTATTAATGTCTTCGTGGCGCCTGCTGAGATGACACATTTACGAGATCTTCTCGGGACTCAATTTTGAGTTCGAAATCGACCTGGAAAAAATTCGGCCCACATGGTTTTAACGTAAAATTGTATGAATCTCCAAAATATGCGATGAAAAACCCCGTTTGAGGCGAACCCGAGGTGCTAAATTCAATCTTTCGCAATTTTGAATCTGAAATGTCGTATTTTCTGGCGAAAAATTGAATGTAGCGACTCGGTTCCGGCTCAAACGGGGTTTTTCATCGCATATTTCGAGAGTTCATACAATTTAACGTTGAAACCATGTGGTCCGAATTTTTTCCAGGTCGATTTCGTACTCAAAATTGAGTCCCGAGAAGATCTCGTAAATATTCCATCTCAGCAGGCGCCACGAAGACGTTAATGGGCTGAATTTTCATGTGATTTTGATTCGATATAATTGATCAATGCAGATCCCGTTTCTGTGCATGAATTTCAACTCTGGGGGTCGTCATTATGTAGGAAATTCTGTCAGCTTTCCATTGAAAGTGGTGCCGAAAGTCTACGTTAGTGCGCATGCGCAGGGAATCGCCTTTTTGTGAAACCGAGAGGATCGAATTTTTAAAAAATGGCTCATAAGTCACTTGGATTGCTCCAAACTTCTTTGAAACCCATTCTCCGAGAGAATGCGAAATTTTACGTCAAAAATATGATTTCCAAAAGATAAAAAAATGGGTTTTTGAGAGATTAACATTTTAGTGAAAAACACTCTTTTGCCTTCAGGAGGCCCCCAAATCACAGAAAAGGAATTTCCGACAACATTTTCGATAGGTTTTCTGATACCCTCCCAGATGCCGCAACCCGCGAATCGATAGCGATTCAAAAACTCGAAATATTCCCATTTTCGTGAATAAAAGAGCATCGATTTTTACACGATGAATCTTCGGTCTGTTCACGGATGTGCGTGCAATGGAGAGGAGCAATTTTTTTTTGGACCCCATAGGTGGTCCGAAGTTCCTATTTTGGGCCCTAGAATCGAATGAAAAAGTTTAAAAAAGAATTTGAGAGATGACCCCTTTCCGTAGGTCGCTTTGGCGTTGAATTCATCATAGAGAGAAACGATTGGGGAGGTCTTGAAGAGAGCCACAAGGTCCCGCAAGGATTTTCACGCTATCGAAATTTCCCGATAAATGATCGGTGATTGAAGAATTCTTGAATGAGATGAAGAATTCTTCACTCTTCGGAGCCAATCAAAAACACGAGTTTTGGGTTGAAAAATTTTTTGGAAGACATTAATCGATAGCTTTTCCCTCCATCTTTCGAATGCCTTGTGTAAAATTGCCGTAGACCCAAGGGCGTCCGAGTAATCGCTGTTTTTGTGAAGAGATGCGCGTTTCGTTATTCTCGATGGGTACTGTACATGCTCGTGCCAAGGGGTGTTACCGAAAACGAAACGAGTGCAAGCATTCTGAGCACGCTGAAGTCTCGTATTTTGCTCGTCGGTAAGGTCGTGGTAAACGAGGCAGGCATAGTCAAAGTAAAGAAGGATGAGGGTTGGGATATGGGGTTGTCGTATAGAAGAGGAGAGTGTATGCTGATGAGGACGGAGCTGACGCAGTGTTCCAAAAACTCCTTGGTAGATATAAGAGACGTGCTTCTTCCAGGACGAGTCGGCTGTCATCCAGATACCGAGATTTTCTACTCCGGACACGAACTCTATGGGCGTCACGTCCACAGTGATTGGAGAGAATGCACTCATATCTAGGCGTCGCAGGTTCTCAGCACTGCCCAGGATCATTACTCCAATTTTCTTGAGGTTCAATCTTCATCCGTTGGCGATAGCCCACGAGTAAAATGGCATGTTCGTCTTCCTCGATGAATCTGAGTGTCTTCTCGATCTCGTGGCGGTGGCAACTTCTATAGATCTGTGTGTCGTTGGCATATATCATGTGCTTGGAGTAGCGTCAGACTCGAGGCAGGTCATTGACGAAGATGGAGAACAAGAGTGGACCCAGGACTGATCCTTGTGGAACACCTGCTGTTGTATTCATCCAGTCAGAGATTGTTCCACCATCATCAATGACCACCTGGTACCGGTCAGCAAGGTATGTGAGAAACTACCGCACTGTGAGTCACTAATTCGGAGAGCTCGTTATTCTTAGAGGAGAACTTCATGAGAAACTTTATCAGAAGCTTTGAAGAAATCGATGAGGATCAAAATGGTAAACATCGATTCGTTCATACCTTCCCGCACATCATCCAACACCCCGAGCAAGGCCATCTGAGTGCTGTGACTTTCTCGAAACCCGCCCTGGCACGGATCAAGGAGCTCATAATCTTCAATGAATTGTTTAAGTTGGTCCGATACAACTTTTCCGAAAATTTTGGAGCACACAGAAAGCCTTGCTATGGGTCTCAGATATGATAAGTCTGCCAAGTTGTTTGTTTTCGGAATAGGCGTGATGAGAGTACGGTATAGATCGGGAAAGAAGGCGTCAATTATGCTTGAGTTGAATATATCCGTGAGTGAATCGATAATGGTTGGGCATGATTTGCGTGGGGTTTTCGGGGAGATGTGGTCGATCCCAAATGTCTTCGATTCCATGGAGTGAACTATGCGTGCAACTTCATCACTGCTGGTAGGTGATAGTGAAAATACTGGAATACTGGGTAGGCGCAATTGGGAGATTGTATGGGGGAGAGGGTATGCTGCGTTACTGTGCTGATGTTTGCTGAGATGTTCTCACCACATCAGTGACCCGTTAGGTTTTTAGTGTGTACCCACGAATTAACTGTAGGATAGGTGTATGCTAACTATTCTAACAATCCAGTGTCTTAGTACAGTCTTGATGAGAGTTGTTTGCAAACTCATACAGAACTACCCGTAAGTGTGTGAGTGGGTTTCAAAACAGTCCTAGCAGAGTCACCTTTTGGATCTCTATTCAACATCATACTGATTACTCGATGATGAGACTGTGCTCTACTCTACCAGCCTAGTCGACGGAGGCATATCTATCTCAACTTCATCAGCATTCGCTAGGTCTCAGTCCATTGTCCGAATTGACCGTGACCCGCTTACATATACATTCGTATGAGTTGGATTATATTCGCTATCATAGAGAACCACAGTCTTAAAAGCTCGTTCGAATGCCTCCTTGCCCACGATATTGCGGTAACATTGAGGACTGTGTATTTTTATGTGAAGAGTGCACACATCAAGACCACGAATGCTGATCGCTGCTGTGTGAACAATTTTCTGCGTACAAAAGTCGACGGTAACTCACGTCGTGGGAACTCTGATATCAACAACGTGATGAACGGTCCGAGCACTCCAATATTCACTTTCCCATCATATTCTCTTGGCTTGAACAACCTCTTCCTCAACCCTACTAGCCCTGCAACTCAAAGTTTGCCTAGTGGGAGTATCACTTAAACCACTCGGATAAATTATGGTATAATAAATGGATAAATGGATAAACATACCTACGGTCACAATGCAGCCCTCGGTTAATTCTCAGAACATGCAGCCTCAAGCTTTGACCCGGGATGAAACTGTTGCTATATTTAGCTCGCTCAATTTAGACGAGAAAATGTCAGCCATATTCATGACTTGCTCACAATTATGGACCATAATACTCAGAGCAATAGTCGCATTAGAACCATTGAGAGTAAGCTCAGTAACTCCACCACGATGATTTTGAATCAAGGAATGCGGCTCAAGGATCTTGAAGACCGTTCATCTCGCGTATATTTACAGCTTGATAGTATGGAGAATGCCAACCACGTTACCCACAACACTCACTCGAGCGCCAATGCTGACACTGTCATATCAGGACTACCAACAGAAACTACTCTTTCTCATTCTGAAATCTTGGAACGCATCTTCGACGCGCTAAAATTTGCATCCTATATCATTCATACCAACCGTCGTACCCAAACAACGGCAAGTGGTTCAGCGAATACGGGCTCGCCACCAGATGGATTGATCACCCTTCTCTTCAGATGTGAATCTGTTCAAATCAGGAATGAGATCATGCGCCATAAGATTACTCACGGAGACTTGCCTGCATCGGAAATATTCCCGAAGTTTACTGAACAACTACAGAAAAAATTGTTCCTCAATGATTTTTTGCCTTCTGTCATCTACAAACCACTTGATAAAGTTCGGGCCGTTGCTAAGTCAAATGGTTACGAATAAGTATGGGTCAGAAGTGGCTCAGTTTACGTACGTAAGAACGTCCAGTCTGAAAGAATATTGATTGCGCATGATGGGGATATCTCTGGAATACTAGTCCGCTGATTGTCATACAATTCGCATTGCCACAAAATATGCTCTATATCTTGTTCTAGATAACCACATTCACAGTCAGATTTTTCGATGGAGTTAATTCGAGCTAATGATGAAGCTAAGTTGTGGTGGTTGGCTCTAATACGATTAATAGTGACTGAAATTTCTCTGGGTAGTTGCATATTATGATACCAGGGTTTTGTGCTTGTGTTGTGATAGAATTTAACATATCCTCTGGCTTCTTTGGCACCTCGCTCAATGACAATGGATTGCGTTTCCACAAATGCTTCATTTCTAGAAATACTTGACAAATCTTTGAATGGAATTTTGAAAGAGTCTTGGAGTTTTCCTTTCCGGTAGCTGCTTTAGCCAGCGAGTCTGCTCTCTCTCTTTTACGAATCCCAGAGTGCGAAGGAATCCATACAGAATTCAGTGAACTATTATTTCGAGAACGACGAATGAATTCTGAATACTGACTCTTCAAATTGAGGAGGTGAGGATTGACTTTTATGTCCATCTTAGGATCCATTAATGTATTCAGTGCACTTTGCGAGTTCAAGAAAATGAGACAGTCCATGTCACAGCGATCTAAGGCGAGATCTAACGCACTGTCTGGTGCAACACATTTGGCAGTGTGGATGGAAGCATTTTCACGGAGGCTTCTACTGATTCCTATGTTCAACTCGGGGCAACAGCAAGATGCTCCGACAGATATGTTACAGTCAATTTTACTGCCATCGGTGTATAGAGACAGGGCCTCTTTCCTTATGACGTATTCATTCATATCATAGTCTACATTATCTGAAACAAATAGTCCTGATGCGAATTCAAAATCAACAGGCAAAAAACATAGGATATCATAGGATATCATAGTCTTGCAAGAAGATATTGTAAGATGCAGGGTTTGACAAGTAACATAACAAAATTGCGTTATCGATTTCGTTATGTTACGTTATCATGACAAAAAACGAAATTAAAAGGTAATTTCGTTACGTTAGGATAACATAACTAAATACCGTAACGTGATGTCACTATAACGTGATACAATAACGTAACGAAACTCCAATACCGGAATTTCGTTTCGTTATCAATAACATTATTCTATAGTAACGAAATTCGACGCTTACGTGAATAACGTTGTATGTGAATAACGTTATTAATAACGAAACGAAATTCCAGTATCGAAGTTTCATTACGTTAATTCCGCGAGTAACGTAACGAAATGGAAATTGTATTTTGTTTCGTTTTTTTCTTCCGCCAAGTGATCAGGACGAAGTTTTGCCCCACAAGGGCCTCAAATAGAGAAGATCGGATATGACTGATTCCTAATGCGCCAGAAATAGACCAGGTTGGTGGGTACGACCAAGTATCCAGAGATACTTTTCTCAAAATTGTCCTACGACGCATAGAATCCGTGATACTGTCATTTTCAGAGAGGGTGATACTGCGTTCACACAGAATTTATGAGCGGCAGTGAATATAATGAGAAAAATAACGTAACGAAACTCGGAGAAGAATTTCGTTAGGACATCGTAACGAAAAACAGTAACGAAATGTCTTGCAAATTACGTTACTCAATTTCGTTATTAGTTTCGTTAGTTTCGGATAACGTTATCCACATGAATTTCGTTATACGTCTCGTTAAAAATACCGAAACTTATAACGAAACGAAATTCAATTCGTTATGATTTTAACGTTATTCTTGTAACGTAACGAAAAACATAACGAAATTCTACCCATTATTTATCGAAATAACGAATATCATAACAGATCTTCGAGGGTTTCGTTAATAACGCACCATTACGAAACTAGCGTTATTTGTCAAACCCTGGTAAGATGTGTGTTTTACGATACATTCCGTGGTAAACTTAACATTTTTGATACATTTATCGAGTATTTTTACACATCGTGGCGGGTTTCTCTGGATCTTCCTATAGTAGCTTTGAATACGTTGATACGGAGAAGATTGCACACTAGATGAGACTTTGCTAAGATAGCAGTTGCACAGATGAATGGCTCTTCGTTCGATATGAAGCAATTTGGATTCTGCGACTACTATGTTAGTCGGTGTACTACATCGATATCCTAGAGCGATTCTGATAGCAGCAAATTGCAATTTCTCGAATCTTTCAATGTTCGTTTTCCTACTCGAGAGATATAAGAAGCTACCGCAATCAATTATGGATCGAACATAGCTTTTATAAATAATCACGAGAGTTTCTGGGTCTAAGCCCCACCAAGTTCCACAAAAGAATCTCAGTATATCCAGAGCCTTTTCACCTTTTTGCTGGACAGCAATGGTTTGTGGTGTAAACGTTAACCGATAGTCAAAAATGATACCGAGGAATCTAGTTTTCTCACTCGATTTCATAATGCTTTTGTCGATCTTGATCTCAATTTCACCAGGTCTGATATTTTTGTTGTTGAAGTGAATGAAAACTGTTCTGGATTCTGGAAGTTCAAGGCCTGAGTTTCGAAAATTTCGATTCAAGGTGCAGAGAGATCTTTCAATGAGTTGTTCACCCTTATCTGGTAAAGAGGTTTTGCGAAAAATGGCCGTAGATCTGCAAATTGAGACTTCTCGATGGATTTTGGAACATCACGCATCATCACACCAAACATTTGTTGTTCGCTCGGGTGGCTTAGCAGACGGCCAAGACGCATTACAGTTGAGCTGATCTGCTTCAATTTTCTCATCGAATATTCCTTACTAACGTCTGTAAGTCGCATGAAAAATTAACCGGGTTATTCCGCATCGAAATTGGGAACACTCATAAAGATCAGTGCCCAAATACGTCTGAAAATACGTTGTTTGTGGGGCCTATGTGAGAGTGCCATGGGTCCTACGTTGGATTTCAGAGAATCTAGGCTTGGTATGCCGGGTTTCTGACCCAATTTGGGTGAGGAATGTCTCGATATACCCTCTTGTGAAATTTCAAGGCAGTTGAAGCAATATTCGCGGAAGAAATTGAAGCAGATTGAACGCTACCGACGATTACAGGTGCCTGCAGGGGGGGGGGGCAGCCACATCCCCTCTACCCCGTCAATGATCCATCTATCTTAGACCATTCTTTCCCTGTTAGACTGTAGATGTCGTATGGATCCATGTCAGAGATCGCGGGAGATTTAGATCCAAAGCTAATATCATTTTCCAAAGCTTCTTGGGCTTGACTAATTTAGCGCTCCTCATAATCAAATCATTGCGTTGAAGGGTTTTATGGGCGAAGAGTTTTTGTCTAAGTCTTACCTTGTATATAAACGTGTGCTATTTTAGCAGAGATGTAGCAGCTACAGTGAGCATTGTAAGGGGTGGAATGGGAGAATTATTTGCTGATTGTTTGATTCATCATCTAAAGTTTTATGACCACATCAATGTTAATCCTCGAGAAAGCCACATGCAGATGCCTGAGATTGTAGAAAGCACCCTCAATGTTTCCCCTATTTTCTGTTAGAAGAAGGTGAACCACAGAGTTATTTTCTAACTTTGCTGCCAGTGTTAGAGTAGTTTCGCCATTTTGGCTCAGGACAGTGACCTCAGCTTCTCCGTCCAATAAGATCTGAACAATACCAATACGATGGTAGTTTCCATTCGCTAGAGAAGGAGAGGTGAGTTGAAATCATCCCCCGTGGAATCGTTGCTGTGCGAAAGGGGACATATGTTGACTTGGAATGAGCTTATGAGTAAGACAGTAAAGATGTCTCGTGTTTGAGTAAAATGTGTACTCGCGCGAGCTGAATACTCTCTCGACCGAAGGGTCTCATTCCGCTTGAGATTTATTCTCCAGGCATTAGCCAAATTGATCGCTGTGTTGAGTATGTATTACATATTTCTCGTGATAGAATATTTGCAAAGTTAGATGAACAAAATTTCAGCAGTTGTGTCCTTCCCTTAGGATTGCGCTATTTTGTGAGATTCACAAATAGTCAATCGGGTGATTCCCCTCGTAACTTCAACATGAGATTCATTATACGCTTTTCTCGACAAGCTTAGACCAGACTTCACACGCTCATCACTCACCCGGAAAAGCGCCTTATTACGACAGAATTATACCATGATTCGTGGTTAGCAGGACTCATCGGCCATGAATCTCATCCCCTGACTTTTTGAGTAAATATCTGAGAGCAATGTTTGAAAAAAGTCATGGCAATCACTCTTTCCAAGACTCTTTTACTTTAGCCAGGGCAAGTAATAATTCTTCGATTATGTTCCTCGAGTATTCTCGATGATGAGGTAAATTCTCGGCATGTCCCATTTTCTCGGCAATTTCAATTTATTCCTCATACTAGTAGATTACGCAACGAAGTGCATACGTGTTTCTATAATCGCCCGGCTTTAATGTAGCACATTGCGGGCGATCTACGCGGCCGTCAAGGCCGCGTAAATGGCCGCAATGGGCTACATTACAGCCGCGGCGGCTATAAATGCTATATGTAGATGAGGGATGTTTCCAGTACTTTGACATTTCTGCACTTGGGATTGATACTTAACTCCTATAACGAGAGGTATCGTCCCAGAATTCGTTGTGGTTGGATCCAGATTATCTTGAATCTTATGTCGAGATAAAATATCGTATTTCCCTACGTTAGTGTATTAGTCAGCTGCTTGTGTAAGTGCATATTTTGTAACTACGAAGAAACTGTATGGAATGAGTTGTATAGTAGCGAATAAATAGGGGGTGCATGACACGACAGCTCTACTTCGAGGTTCATTAATGACCTAACGGTGTGTATAATCGATGCAGATTAGTTATATTCATATTCCTTTTTGTAACGATTGCCCGGCAATATTGTTTTCTCGCGCACATGCTGCATGACGATGACTTGTAAAGCTCTTGCATGAGCTGGTTCTATATATGTGAATGAATATTTGAATTTGACCATGTAAATCTGTATATACAGGTATGACTGTTCGATAAAACTAAATGATGTGATGAATAATTGAGTTGGAATGCGTACCAGCTGTTATTGAAGAATAAAGCTGTATCAAATTTGTACTACGTTTGGTATACTGATGTATTCGTGAGCTACTCGTGAACCCTGGAAGACTTTGGCACTTTAGGTGAGTCGATGAAGACTTAGGCACTTAAAGTGTGTCCACGAATAAGGCTTCTGATCCGTGATCCGGAATACGCCGAGCGTGCGCTGGCGATCCCATTGGTCATGAAAAATAGATAGGTTGAAAGAAATCCTGACGTGAAGGAGCAAAACCGGAGTCGGATTTACTCTCGACGAGAATAAAATGTCTGAGGAAATTACTCGCGAATCAAAGCGATAATTTTGTCCCAAAATTTTGTCGCTCAGTAATACACATGCTTCGGTCATGAGAAGTAATATTCCAGGACGATTGAATATGATTGCATTTCCTCATCCAGAGTTACCAGAATTTCCGGCTATATGATAAGATTTTGTTAAGATGCCGACTTCTTCCCGAATTAATTCTGATTGGAGCGTATTTCCCATTGGTTTCCAATTTTTTTCCGGAATATACACATGTGAGGTCTTTTTTGCTCTGCTCGGGAGAGATAGCAGCGTCCCGGCAGTGGTATGGACCACCAAAGCGGATCATATGATGGGAATCATCTGTATTCGTGAACTAGTCGTTTAGCCCAAATGATGAAGGAATCGTTGTTCTATAAAGGAATCTTGATAAAGGAAAATGGGAAAGATTTTCAGCCAGCATAATGACCTTATCGCCTTATATATACCCTTAAGCGTCAATTGGGGTGAGTAACTTTCAGCTGTATGAATAGTACATAGTCGAATGGCAGTGAGAGCTGCAGGTGCAATCAGCCTAACAGGTGAGTTTTGTCTGGAACGTGATTGACACGGAATGAATTCAAAACAAGATGCTAAATCATCTTTTACTAAAGATATTCGCATATTACTGAAATGAGTGCAGTATTCCTAATTTGGCCCTTTTTTGAACTCTTCCTCTACACCATCAAAATCAATCAAATCAACTAAGAAAGTATTGAAGTTGGTAAGAAAAAACTACGCAATGAGCTCAAATATGTCTCATTTGTAGGCCCGGAAGCCGAGACATCCCGATACGAATGAAAACCCGTCGAATCTCATGTAATTAAGCTCATTTTCCACATGGGGCCAAATTAGGAACACACTGTCAAAAACTCAACGAATTTCCTTGTACAAAGATCACATACAATAGCTCGGATCCATTCTTGTTGGACCTGAAAGGTCTCTAGACAAGCTTTAGAATGAGCAAAAGTACGTCGAAAAATATTAAGATGAGTTTGAATGCCGAGCAAAACAAAAGTAGTGGGGGTGAATGAGGCACACTTACTTAAAAATTTTCCTCACATTGAGATACAGCTTCGATTTTCTATCATCATATCGCCCTCACCAATTTTTCGAGGAACCTCGATCCCTTGATAATTATTTCCAATATTCATGGGATCGAATCTATTTTCTCTTCCTTTTGGTCGACTAGGAGATTTTTCATCAGAAATTTTATGTACAGGATATCTGCATTGAACAGGTTGAGTACACCCAACATTTGATTTTAATTCTTAAAGTTGTTCACTTGAAACCCGCTTCTCAAAATGATTGATCTTAGTCCTTCGAATGATTCACTTTATACCTCAGAAGGTCCGTGAAAAGTCCTTCATTGCCCCGAAAAACATCCTAATGGTCTAAGATAGATGGATCATTGGCGGGGTTGAGGGGATGTGGCTGCCCCCCCCTGCAGGCACCTGTAATCGTCGGTAGCGTTCAATCTGCTTCAATTTCTTCCGCGAATATTGCTTCAACTGCCTTGAAATTTCACAAGAGGGTATATCGAGACATTCCTCACCCAAATTGGGTCAGAAACCCGGCATACCAAGCCTAGATTCTCTGAAATCCAACGTAGGACCCATGGCACTCTCACATAGGCCCCGCAAACAACGTATTTTCAGACGTATTTGGGCACTGATCTTTATGAGTGTTCCCAATTTCGATGCGGAATAACCCGGTTAATTTTTCATGCGACTTACAGACGTTAGTAAGGAATATTCGCGGAGAAAATTGAAGCAAACCAGCTCAACTGTAATGCGTCTTGGCCGTCTGCTAAGCCACCCGAGTGAACAACAAATGTTTGGCAGTTGGCAAGGCTGCAGCGCGAAGCAGCAGATGCTCATGATCCTCATCGGTGCGATGCGATCCACTCGTGAAGAAGATTCTGTGACTTCCTGGTGGGAGTGAGAAGTGTCAAGGGCGTGTTCTACGTGATTGAATGACAATTATGATATATAGTCATGATAGAAGGCGTGAGCAGCGAACTTGTGCGGGTGTGCTACTTGCAAAATCGACCCCTCGAGCAGCTAGCCTTGGCATGGCTACATCACATTTATATTTGTAAGTATTACAGATATTGATCTGATAAGTATCTGCTAAAAATGCCTTGCAGGAGTCGCACTGGATCATTCTGAGGCTGATGAACTCTGAACTGCGTTTCTTTTTTGCGTCAGGTTCTCTTACGTGAGGTTAGAATGAAACAAATTTTGTCATACCTCAGCATGAACACCCCAGTGTTACTGTTTTGATCTTAAAATAATAATCGATGATAATACTTCGGGTGTACTTTTTGAGCTCAAAAGATTATAAGCTTTTAGATCTTCTACTAGCAAGTGATATGGATTTAAATATTTGTAGAGAAAACGTTTTGTCGAGTCAGGAATTAGGATAACTCAGTCTCCGCAAGTAAGGTATATATGCTGCAAACTGAGCCAGATGCCACACTGTTTATGTTTGAATGGTTATTTATTGCTTATCTGATGGCTTTTCATTGCTCGTCATCATTGGAAGTTTTGGTCTGCACTAACCTGTTCTCCCAAGAGTATAAATACACATGAATTCGTGATTGAAATTTGAGAGATAATGCTATTAGATTTACTAGTTTGTCAGTGCTTGCACAGTTCCGAAAATGGAATGAAATGGATGATGAATTCAACACCTTGCTAAAGTTATTCCTAAAGAATCACATCAGAACCTTGATCTGTCCACAGGCTATATTTGATATTAAATAATCTCAGCGTTCCTTCAATATGAATCTGCATATTCAAGAAAATGGAGTTTCCGTAATGAATATGGTGAAAGGAAATTTTCAGATTCCACTAATTAATCATGATTTTGGAAGAAGTAGAAAGCCTAGCAATCTCAGTAATTCTCTGACTCAAGAAAACTTCAAACTGAAACCTAGTTTTCTTTTTTCATTTAGATTCATGCCAATTTGAGGAATCTTGTATAGTTTTGATCCTAGTCTCAGATGATGTTTAAAAAATTGCTCCTAGTGTAGTTTTTTGGTCTCATAATATATGTCAAATAATGACATATTTCATCAGTTGAAAAACATCACTATCAAAGTAGTGATGTTTGAGAATAGGAATGCTTCAGTACCTCCACCAATTCACCAGTCGATGGAATTTCTGAAGGGAAGTTGATAGAGAATCAGGATTTTCATCAGTAAGAACTGTAAAAAGTATTTGACTCCAACATTTATCTATCTCAGCTCATTTCTATTCAATTCTATGGAATGAAATATAATCTGTACCCATGAAATAATCTGAACCGAAATGTGTATTCTGTTTCTGATTTGGAACTACCCTCACAGGTACAATTAAAAAGATGTGCCTCGAGCGTACCCCTATGAAACACAGTAATCTTGGATAATAGTCTCCTCAAGTGTGATGATCGACATCACTAGGTGCATAATCATATCCAAGAGCAGGAAGAACCTCATGTTCTCCAATCCAGCGCAGGACCAAAATCTTGAGAGATGTTCTTCTTCATCAAGATCTGAACTCTCGCTGACTTTTTACCAGGATTCCACCCATTTCAATATTTGATGAGGGATGCTTATTGGAATCTCAAGAAACATTTGATAAATGGAGATGAAAATCCAGGATATGGTAAGGAACTATCAACAAAATTGAACTTTAAAATCCATGTATCTCAGCTCATTTTCCATTTAATACCATAAATTAGAATATAAATTCTAGCTAGAGGATGGTATGAACTAAAATGGCTGTTTCAACTCTGATTGGGAACTATACTTTTAGATGAAACTTGAAAACAGTGCCTCGAGTGAGACCACTTAGTACCATCAACGTGGGGCAAAAACTTTCTGAAGGTTGGTTCCGCACTCATACTCCAAGAGCAAGAAGAATCCAGTTCCACTAATCCAGAACAGATAAAAAAATTTTTACGCTGATTCTTCATCATGATTCTCCTACTGTGAAACCAGGTGAGATTAGATCTTCAAAAAATCATCCAACTTTAGGAGACTTTTATCCAAGATTGGTGATGAGAGGGTCTTGCTTGAGACACAATTTTGAAATTTCACCTGGAAGCATAGTTTCGAATTAAGGATTGAGAATTCATTACAGTTCACATTATCTTCTAAGCAAAAATCATGTTTCACTTCATAGACTTTGATGAAAATTGTACTGAGCCGGATAGGTCATGAAGTTTACTCGTTTTTAGGATTCTACGGGGGTAAGAAACTGCGAAAAAATTTCAATCACAAAAATACTCCATTTCACTGTATCCTCATCCAGTTCCATTAAATAATGTATGATTTGTACCTAAAAAATGATATCATATCAAATATCTATTTATCTTCAATTTTTAATTATATTTGCAGTTTCTACATTTGAGATTGGTATCTAAAGCAAAACCTTCCAGCATCATTACCCTTATGGACGAAGAACTCTTGGAGATTGATGATCAACATCACCAGGTATTTGAACATGATGCCATCATGTTCGAATGCAGGGAAAGTCTGCAATCTCCACTAATCTAGCGCAAGACCAATTCAACTCTTAGAGGATGTTTGTCTTCTGGGTTCTCATCTCACACTGATCTTCCTGCCATCAATTGCATCAAAGAATATCTGGTAGATGATGCTCATCTAGAAAGATACCTGATACTAGTGAACAGGCATCCAAGCTCATAGTTGGCGAACAAATGTGGAATTCATCGAAACTCAAAATCTATCTATCTCACTTTCTTGTGATTCAATTCCATGAATTCAAACATTATTCGTACCTGGAAAATCATCCCAAGTGAGATGAGTATTCTGTTCCTCATCTAAAAGTATTCTTTTAGGTGAAATTGGAAAATTGTGTCTCGAGCAAGAACCACTGGCTCTATGGAACTTGGATAGAGAATCCCTGAAATTTCTCTCTGATTTCTATCAAGCGCAAGATGGAACCAAGTTTTTCAGGACTCAACATCAAGAAACTTCAGAGAAGTAGGATATATCATGTTTTTGAGCATGATGAGGTCTGCGAAGATGATTTTTTGAAATCAAAAAAGGTAATCATATTGATGAACATGAATTTTGATTTCCAGCGAATCAGACTAATGATGGAGAATAACGCATCACCGCCATCATGTTTTTGAGCATGGTTAGGTCAGTTCGGAAATGATTCAATGGAATCAATGGAGCTTCGTTTGAGCGAACATGGATTTAAGATTCCACCCATTCAAGAAAATTTTGGATATGATCGCCTCACTTATCATGTTTTTGAGCATGATGAGATCTGCCGAAGAAGATGGTTTTTTGAAATCAAAAAAGGTCATCATGTTAATGAACATGAATTTTGATTTTCAGCGAATCAGACTAATGATGGGGAATAACGCATCACTGACATCATGTTTTTGAGCATGGTTAGGTCAGTCCGAGAATGATTCAATGGAATCAATGATGCTTTGTTTGACCGAACATAGATGTAAAATTCCACCCATTCAAGAAAATTTTGGGTATGATCGCCTCACTTATCATGTTTTTGAGCATGATCAGGCAGCGCAAGAATGATTTCCTGAAATCAATAGTGCAACAACCCAGTAAAGATGAATCTGGACTCCCAACCGTTTCGACTTTTTGAAGAGATAGGTATATTCAAAAATTGGTAGATTCATTTATAATGTTGGTTAAGATATTTAGCTGCCTTGTGACGGATGACTGAGGATATGCGATTCTCGCCAAAGAATTCTACCTGCACTTCCGAGAACGAAGAATCTGCTCTCTCTGAAGAGACTACGGTTATATGAGGGTTTCCATGGAACATTTGACTATTGACCCTCTAAAATAAAAAAAAAATTTTCTCATCGCACACGTTTAAAATGGGTTTCATGTTATTCTTATACCTCGAAAACATGTGAAAAAAGTGGTGCCACTCTCTTCCAAGCCGAGGTATCTGGTTCAGAACGAATTGTACGGAATTTCACACTTGAAACATTCGTGAATCAACTTCAATCGAACGGATTCGATTCAAAACATTGTCTAGACGATCGATACGGATTATATTTTGCCTGACTTGACTTTAAGATGAATTTCATCATTGATTTCTCCGAAATTCGATGTGAATTTCCAAAATCGAGTCAAGAGCTATGTGTCTCATTTCAATTTCTAGAATACACTGTGGTGTTATTTTGTTCATTTTTCAGCCGTATACTATGTAAAAATCAAGAAAATCGCGATACCATCACATTGAGCGGCTTATTTAGCTTACCATCCGGATTCAAATATTTCTCCTCAGCTTCTCACAGAAATACCGATCGACAATTGTAACTCAGAACAGTGCGGTTATATCCCTTTTGCGATGAAGAAAAAAGAGCACAACATTCCAATCCTGTGCTTTACGTTTCCTGAGTATGCCATCAAAAAATGACCGTTTTGAGAGCCAGTGGCGCGATAACTTTATGAGCTTTGAAGCTTTATAAAATTTGTCCGGATCAACGCACACTCACAAACCAAACGGGATTCGATTCGTCTTCTTTTCAACTTCGAAAACTCATTGCTAAGTTTTCCGTTTTGCACAAGGTATTTCATCAATTTCGTAAACAATAGCCAGAAAAAGTTTTCCCACAAAACTCAGTTACATCGATGAATGAGAGTTAATATCATAGCCAAATCAGCGCACACCTCTGAATCGAAGATTTTCTCAAAATATGAGATTAGTAGATGGATATATCATTCCACCGAAGTAGTTGAGGCATAGGTATTTTAGTTACAGCCTTATCAATTCAAAAAATCGCGTTGGTACGTTTGTAAACTACCCAAAAATCATCCTTTGCGGTCTGCTATTGACAAATCAGGATGCGTTTCAACAAAAAAGAATTTAGTCCATATTGAATGATGCCAAATACTATAAAATGCCACTCCTGCGCACTCCGAATAGTTCAAAATACTCTTGGAACACTGCAGTAACACAAAAGTTAAAAGTTCCGTGGAAACTCTCATATACTCGCTCGTGGGTGAGAAGCGTGACTGATGATCCCTGAGTAATCATCCCAGAAAGAGTTGACTTTTGAGTCTTGTTGCTTTTCGCGCTCGATGCGCGTCTATCAGTGTTGCCAATTCATGCTTCGATCTCTGGTAGCGCCGTCTACAGGTGGAATTACCAGAGGTCGGTAACTCGTCCCATACCCTATCTTGACGGCCGGGATGACAGCCACATCCCCTTGAGCAAAACATCGAAATGAGGATAACCCTCAAAACTATGACAGTAACAGTTCCGAGTCATATTAATTGTAAGGGAACGAAAAACTAATTTCAAAACTGTTCAGAGTTACTTACTCATAAACACGATCTCTCCATCACCAACTCAGAGAAAATCCAAGAATAGAGTGCGAAAAAACAGGAAGGAAGAGTGGGGAGAGTGAAAATGGATCCAGGGAACAAAATGAGGAGAGAATACCAACGACAGCGGAGAGTCGGAAACAGAGTCAATAGAATAGTTCAGATCGTTCTACCTACAATATCGCCAAAGGTAGGAAACCACCTAAGGATTGATGTAAATATTGATGATCATAGGAATGATTGCTGGAGCATAGAAAGAGAGCTTTGTACAACTCAGATAATACAAAGGCCCAGACTCTACATGACTTGGTTTACGTGCGAGATGGAAAGAACAGCGGAAATAAGAGGAGTAACGAGATAAGAAAATAAAATATAGGAGCTACGAAGTTCAGATTTCAATGGTAGAACTTCGATAGAGAAATGAAGATGTGCGAACTCATTGTGAATAGGGGTGCAGAATACGTGTTTCATAATTGCCCCAAATGATCATTCCCTCAACCAAGGTCCGAGTACAGAATGTCGACGATTGGTGATTTGCTTTTGGATCAACACGAAAATATCATGAGAAATTGATGATGACAGTTTGTCATCCCACACAGCATGAGAATCTTTCAGAAACCTTCCTGCAAGCTTTCAGGAAAACCCGGGAAGCTTTCAGAAACATTCCATTGAAATATTTCAGTGAAATGTTCCTGCAAGATTTCATGAAATTTCACAAGAATATATGCGTTAATGTTCTGTCTGTAGAATCCATATTTTGCTTGATAAGTTTCTTAATCATTCCAATGCATGACTTGATCTTCCTGACTCGTACTTCAACTCCATTGTGACGTTGAATCCAAAGCTTCACGTTAGATTCATCCAGGTTTTATGAGCTCTTCGATGTACGCGACACCTAACGGATAAGCCGTCCTCCTGTCTTATATACTAACCAGCGTCTATTGTGAACGCTTGCGAGAAAGTCTTTACGCATCTTCAAATAATCCTTACGTATCATTTACAGACCATTATGCATAGCTGGTCCTGGGTATGTTATCACACATGACAGATCATTTGACACTACCATCAAATTCCCTGATAGATAGTTTCCCAAAAACCATATAATTTATGAGAACGAAATTTGAGAACTGAAGTGTGTTATGCGACATCTATCGGGAACAGAATTTTCCAATGAAGTATTCCTGGGAGATTCCTACAATCTTTCACTGCAATGTTACTGAAAGATTCCCAGAATGTTCCACCGCAATATTTATGTGTCATATCCCACGGATTCAAGTCGTTATGAATTACTCCTCGCAATACTTTAACAGTATAATATGTTGTTACCTCGGTTGTAACGGTTTTCGGTATTAATATGCAGTACCCCGTCACATAGTTTTGCTCTGGAAGATTTTAGGGAGCTTGCGAGAATCTATCAACAATATCTCAGTGCAAGATTCCTGGGAGATTACCTGTGGAATGTTGCCAAGAAATATGTAAGGAATCAGTCAGAGAGCTTCCACAAACGTATTATTATGATGGCCTTATACATATGCGACAACTCGTGATTAGCCTAAATTCAAAAGAGATTTAAACGAGTTAGGAATTCAATGAGCCTATATCACAGCGGAGGCTCGTCAATCTTCCAGGAATACTTCAGTGAATTGTTCCAAGGACTCTTCCAGAAAGCTTTCGAAAAGATTCCAACAATATTTCAGTGCAACGTTTCTGAAAGATTACCGGTGGAATAATCCCTAGAAATATTTTTGGAATCTTTTAGAAGGTATCCAGAAATTTTTCAATTTCATTAGGTGCAATTGAGTGGCAGAGAGGTTACTTATAGAAGATTTCCTTGAAATGTTCCCGAAATTTATTGATTCAATGAAAACCAGAATCAAATTGATTTTCCAAGCTCAATCCAAAGAGGTACGTTTCATATTAGAAGGATAACTCACAGCCACAAAGTGCTCCATATAGGATGAATTCCACGCCAAAGCGACCTACGAAAAGGGGTCATCTCTCAGATTCTTTTTTAACCTTTTTCATTCGATTCTATGGCTCAAAATAGGAACTTCTGACCACCTATGGGGCCCAAAAAAAAATTCTCCTCTCCATTGCACGCACATCCGTCAACAGACCAAAAAATTTATCGTATAAAAATCGATGCTCTTTTATTCACAAAAATGAGAATATTTCGAGTTTTTGAATAGCTATCGATTTGCGGGTTACGGCATCTGAAAGGGCATCAAAAAACCTATCGAAAACGTTGTTGGAGATTCCTTTTCTGTGATATCGGGGCCTCCTGGAGGCAAACGAGTGTTTTTGACAAAAATGTTGATTTCTCAAAAAGCCATTTTTTTTATTTTTTTAAAATCATATATTTGACGTAAAATTTTGCGTTCTTTTGAAAAAAATTGGTTTCAGAGAAGTTTGGGGCGATCCAAGTGACTTATGAGCCATTTTTGGAAAATTCGATTTTTTCGGTTTCAGAAAAAGGCAATTTTCTGCGCATGCGCACAAACTGTCGGCGCTACTTTCAATGGAAAGCTGACAAAATTTCCTATGAAATGACTACCTGCAAAGTTGAAATTCATGCACTGAAACACGATCTGCAAGGATTAATTATGTCGAATCAAAATCACATGAAAATTCAGCCCATTAACGCCTTCGTGGCGCCTGCTGAGATGACACGTTCACGAGATCTTCTCGGGACTCAATTTTGAGTACGAAATTGACCTGAAAAAATTCGGACCACATGGTTTCAACGTAAAATTGTATGAACTTTCAAAATATGCGATGGAAAACCCCGTTTGAGGCGAACCCGAGGTGCTACATTCAATTTTTCGCAATTTGAATGTGAAATATCGTATTTTCTGGCAAAAAATTGAATGTAGCACCTCGGGTTCGCCTCAAACGGGGTTTTTCATCGCATATTTTGAAAGTTCATACAATTTTACGTTGAAACCATGTGGTCCGAATTTTTTCAGGTCAATTTCGTACTCAAAATTGAGTCCCGAGAAGATCTCGTGAACGTGTCATCTCAGCAGGCGCCACGAAGGCGTTAATGGGCTGAATTTTCATGTGATTTTGATTCGACATAATTAATCCTTGCAGACCGCGTTTCAGTGCATGAATTTCAACTTTGCAGGTAGTCATTTTATAGGAAATTTTGTCAGCTTTCCATTGAAAGTAGCGCCGAAAGTTTGTGCGCATGCGCAGAAAATTGCCTTTTTCTGAAACCGAAAAAATCGAATTTCCAAAAAATGGCTCATAAGTCACTTGGATCGCCCCAAACTTCTCTGAAACCCATTGTTTTTGAAAGAACGCAACATTTTACGTCGGAAATCTGATTCACAAAAGATAAAAAGAATGGCTTTTTGAGGAATAAACGTTTAAGTGAAAAATACATTTTTGCCTTCAGGAGGCCCCCAAATCACAGAAAATAAATTCCCGACAACGCTTTCGATAGGTTTTTTGATGCCCTTTCAGATGCCGTAACCCGCAAATCGATAGCTATCCAAAAACTCGAGATATTCTCATTTTCGTGAATAAAAGAGCATCGATTTTTACACGATGAATTTCCAGTCTGTTCATGGATGTGCGTGCAATGGAGAGGAGAAATTTTTTTTGGGCCCCATAGGTGGTCAGAAGTTCCCATTTTGGGCCATAGAATCGAATGAAAAAGGTTAAGAAAGAATCTGAGAGATGACCCCTTTTCGTAGGTCGCTTTGGCGTGGAATTCATCATAGAGTATTCTGATACTTCTATGATTCATCATAGAGTATTCTGATACTTATACTTCTTAGAATTCATCATAGAGTATTCTGATACTTATACTTCTATACGTTATATATGATACGTTCTGACGTGGTGAGTTTTGAAAATCCATCATAGAATTCTTGAAGATTTCCCAGCCTAAAAAAACTGCAAGCATGATGTTATCCAAACTGGTCTCGAAATGTAGCCCTCCGTAGAAGCTAGCAAATCCTCCAAAAAATTTTGGGGCCTCGTCCTGATGAAATATTATACTCAATATCGGTAAAACTTTCCAGTAGATTCTCCCCATAGCAGTGAAACCTCACAAGAGGCTTTCGTAACTCTTCCAAAACTTCTCACCAAAATATTGCTTTTACATCTTTCAGAAAGCTTTCGATAATCTTTCAGAAATATTTCAGTGAATTGTTTCAAGGAATCTTTCAAAAAGCTTTCGTGAATCTTTCAGAAATATTTCAGTGCAAGGCTACTGAAAGATTGAGTGTAAGATTCTTTGAAATATTTACGGAAGCTTCCGGGAACCTTTCCCTGAAATATTGCCACGGAACATACAAATATCTCCTGCAATATCCTTGCAAGATTCACGGGAGATTGCAATGAAATATTTCCCTGAATCGTTCTTTGAAATATTTCCATGCTGTGTGGGATTTTTGCAGACTGCATGCGCAAGACATGGTTCAAAGAATTGCCAAGCAGAAGATCGGTCTTTTCAAGCAGGCTATTGTCACGAAGGTGTGGATATTTATGAATCATTGAGCAATATCGCAAATGGAGAATGTACTGCTAATCAAATTAGCAAGTGAAGTGACAGCTTTGCGCATGAATTTTGACGAAGCGGGCCATTTCATCTTTTTCGTTTATATTATAGCGGATCTTTCAAAATGTGGTATAGATCAAGAACATTCGAACAGATTCACCATACTGTATTCATTTTATGCCACTGATGAAACATGGCTTATGAATACTGGTTTGAACAACAGTGTCAATGTAAATGAGTTCTAGCAAGAAGGTTTTGAAAATATGCGGAATGCCAGTGTAGTTGTGCACGCTGTTGCCAACAGGATGGAAGCAAGATAGAGTCATAAAATATACTCCTCTACAACGGGGTAGTATTTTTGGATCTACTCATTTAGCTATGATAGGAAATATGCCGTCCTTTAACGAGTGCGAAGATATGATGACTGCATAACCAAAATTGAAAAAATTTGAATATAGCTGAGACACCGATTCAAAGGATGAAACTGTGGTTGCCACACGCTGAGAATTGGTACCACCATTGAATATTTTGGGGAGCGGAGCACTTCCGAAAAGACCAATCAATTGAGAAGGAATATCATTACCAATAGTGTCACGAAAACGACGGGAGGAGAATCGAGAGTCGGCATTGCAACGAAGCAGCTAAACTTTAATGTGGGAGTTTCATTAAACCATGATTAAGAATATATGAAATGGATGGAAACGCAGCTTGCAGGTCGAAGCGAGGATGGCCTGAGTGAAGGACAGTCGAGTATAGCATCGACATGGCGAGCGTGAAAGCTAAGCCCAAGGCTCTCTAGCAATCGTTTTGAGGCCTCCCGAGTTATGGAGCATCCTACAGATTACTGTTGCCCTGAAGGGATTGATTGATTGATTGATTGATGTCCTTTATTCGTCATAAGACAAAATATAACCCACATATTTTTACATATGTTGCATAATTCTAGAAATAATTGAGTATTCAAAAATTCAAAAATAAAAAGAAAAGGTGTAAAATATATATAACACAAGCGATTTGGTCAAGGACAGGTACATATCACAAATTGTGACTAGTCATTACAATTGCGAATTCGCGTATGTCTAAAATCTGAGAGCATTGGTTCACAAAAGAGAATATATCACAGTTTGCTTCAGTCAGGTGACAGAAGGTCACGTAAAACTAATCGTAAGCTAAAAATAAGAACCCAAGCCTATCATAGATTAAAATAATGCTTCTTCTCCACATCAATCTTCTGAGGAGTCTGTGTCATCAAGAGATCTTTTCGGATTGGTACCTGGTGAACATCGCAGCAAGGTAGCCAGGTTCTCCCAAATGCATGATCTTATGCATTAAAAGTGCTGCGAAGTACATTCTCCGCGAATCAGTACGTAACCAACCCAATCGCTCCCTAAACGGGGTGATGTGCTCGTCTCTCCTTAGATCAAAGATGAATCTCACACATGAATTGCTCAGTCTCTGTATCCGTTGCCGCTGTTCGTCCGTGGCGTCGAGGTACACGACTGTGCAGTAATCTAGATGCGGTTGAACCAATGACTCGACTAGGCGAATCCGGAGAGGTCTGGTGATACACGCCCTAAAAAACCGCAAACTGTATAGGGCTCTGTTAACTTTCTTAGTAACTTGGTCAATGTGCGGTTTCCACGTCAGTTCACTATCAAGTGTAACACCGAGACTCACAACCGTATCACTGAACGGGATGAAATTTCCATCCTGTATCTCAACCCCTGAAAAGTCCATTCTCTTCAGATCTTTGATATTCCTCTCAGAGCTGAAGTAGATTGCCTTGGTTTTGCCAGCGTTGAGACACAGGCCGGAACTCTTGGCCCATTCGGCAACTAGTCGTCCTATTTCACCCAGCCGAGCGATGCCCTCCCTGATTTCAGTTTTCTCGACTTGGAGATAAATTTGGAGGTCGTCCGCATAAAATAGATGATGTACCGACTCTCCGTCTAGCAAACCAGGTAAATTATTGACATATAAGCTGAAGAGTAAAGGCCCGAAAACGGAAGCCTGTGGAACACCCAGATTGGTTTCAAGCCAATCAGAATTACCAGATTTTGAAGTGACTTTTTGGGTGCGACCTTGTAAGTATGATTTTATCCACAGAAGTGCCGATCTCGAAAAGCCAAGATTTCGAAGTTTACTCAACAGCTTAGATGGTGATATCGTGTCAAAAGCTTCACTAAAGTCAAAAAGCAGGAGCAAGGTGATCTTCTTCTTGTCAATGCCTACTCTGATGTCATCTGTCAACTTTAGCAGAGCTGTCTGGGTGCTATGGTATTGCCTGAAACCAGTCTGGAAGCGATCTTGTAATTCCTTTTGTTTTAAGTACTCCGTGATTTGGTCGTGTGCCATTTTTTCCAGGACCTTGGCGAGAAAACACAGCAGCGCTATAGGACGGAAGTCCGAGACCGTTGATGGAGCGGCAGTCTTTTTCAGTGCGATCAGCTGTGCTTGCTTCCAAGCCTCGGGAAAAGTGCTATGAGCGAAAGAGGAGTTGAAAATATGTACAATAAGATCACCAATAGCCGGGAGAGCCTTCGCGATCACGCTTCGGGGAATCCCGTCTGACCCACGGGCTTGCGAGGAAAAATGTTTGATAGCAAGGACTACGTTATTGAAATTTGTAGGCTTAAAATTAAAACCCTCCTCTGAAGCCGAATTTATATCGTCCATTGCTTCATCTATATTTTCGTGAGGTGAAACGGAAACTCCCGCAAAGTGAGCATTCAACTAATCCGGTGTGAAACCGTGAAGTTCCTCCTCTTTGCTCTTAGGCAGGAGGCCGAGGTTGCGCATTTCCTTCCAGATGTTCTTATGTTGATCAAGAGCGTCTGATAGATGGTTTTGAAGGAAGGAGTTACGCTCTTGTTCCATGCGCAAGTCGACCTCTTCGCTAAGCCGAAAATACTCACTTTGAAGCTCAGGACCCTTGCGCTGGTTACGTTGATTTCGTTCCCAGCGCCTGCGCGTCGCATCTCGCTTATTCATGAGCACCCTCAACTCAGGACCAATCCAAGGAGCATCATTTTTTCGCGGGTTGATAGTTTTTTCTGGCGCTAATTCATCTATAACAGTCATCAAATTCTCATCCAAGCAGTGAATTGCGTCTTCCAAGCTGGTTCCGGCATTTTCAAGAGCTGTCCAGTCGCAGCGAAGCAGACGGTCATTTAGCATCTCCGGAGTGATATTACGAAAATCCCTATAAGTAAAGGAATTTTTTGGCGGAGTGGGAGTGAAGACGTTGATGGTGACGTCTATGACCGAGTGCCTGCCGAAACTGGGCAGGAGTCTGTTTTGAAAGTCTGTAACGATGTCATTGTCATCTACGTAAATGTGGTCAATCCATGTATGAGATGTATTGGGGGTGTGTTGGTGAGTCGGGCCATGCTGCACTATCTGCAAGGCAAGTTCTTCTGTCAGTGCAGTCAGTGTCTTGGTGTCAGGGTGAGCAGTGTCTAACAAATCCGCGTTCAGATCTCCCATTATAATTTTGTGACTATAATCCCCACACAGTCGGCGTAACGAGCCAAACAGCCCGTCGTCCTTCTGCATGGCGATTTTCGGGGGTCTGTAAATTACCACGACTAAAATTGGAGGGGAGTTATCCTGCTGTACGCTACAGAAAAGAAATTCAGGAACACCAGGTTTCCCTGGGCCAAAAGTTTTAGACGAAATTAGCTTCTCTACCTTGGAATCATTGCGTACATACAAGGCAACCCCACCACCCTCTCTGTTTCGATCCTGTCTCAACAGAGAAAAACCCGGTATCTGAACGAGACTGTCATCCACATACTCATCTAGCTCAGCCACCCCGAATAGATGGTAGGAGGGATCGTTGGCGACGAGCAAGCGTAGATGCTCAATCTTATCTGTCAGGGAGTTAAGGTTGATAAATCCCGCTTTTAAGGAACCTCCACTCCCTCGTCGCTCCTCAGCAGCCGTATTTAGTCAAGGAGTCTCCACTGATTCTGCTGCCGGAACCCCGTTCTGCTCCGGAACGACTGTGCAGCTCTGATTGTTGTTAGAGGACGCACGAGTACGTTTCGGAACACTTCGACAGGCCGTTTGAATGACCTGCAGATCAGCGAGGGACTCGAACGTGTGCGCTCGCTCACCATTCTTCCGCCTAACCCAGAAACGTCCACCGCTGTGCCAGACGTATCGTAGTCCCAAACCGCGTGCAACTGACCTCAAACGTATATACTTCTCGTACTTTTCGCGGGGGAGCATTTCATTTATGAAGATTTTACGGTCTGGCACATGAGCTTTCACATCTGGATCAAGTAGATCAGACTGGATGTTATTAGCCGTGAAATAATTATTGGCGATTGAACGTTTAGCCCGAATCACTTCCCCGACTAGTCGGCTACTGGAGAGTTGGACTACGCATGATGGTAAAGAACGCGAGATGGCAGCTGGGGCTCGGGAAGATGGAACCGAATCGCGATTTCCAGTTGGAGGCCTCTCCCCAGACGCATGCCCTGGTTGCAGGACATGAACATCAGCAATGTCTGCCCTCTCCAGTGAGGGGAGGATGGACTTGAGCACTGCGTAAGAAATATCAGATAATTGTGCCGGTGAGGCCATTGAAATTTCTTTCAAAACTCCATTAATAATCAATTGATTATTAAATTTACAGCGCTCAAGGCCGTCACTGCCGTGTCCCTGTCGCTGCTTCCCAGCGTGTGAGTGGGGGGACTTGTCCATCCTAGGTGTAATAAGAGGAAACGAGGATTGATGTGGCGATTCGACATTACTATTCTCGTTAATTCTACATTCTCTATCTCGCAGACTACACTGGTGACCTTCTAATAGCTCAGTCAGAGTGGAAAGCTGGCCTTTCATGGTGGTATTCTGCTCCAGGAGCAGCTGGTGATCCAAGCGAAGCTCCTCCAGCTGGGAGTTCTGCCTCTCGATAAGTCTCTCGAGAGAAGATACGAGTTCCAACAGGCGATCATCCACCTCTTTCACTGCTGGCGTGAGAGGTGGAGAGGGAATGGCAACGTTTTGTCGACTCACGAGAGATTTTATTTCGACGAGCTGATCCCGGAGCATGTCATATTGTTGATAAAAGAGGTCCAGTGTAGACTGCGCTGTAAATACCCATTCAGGTTCAGGAGACTTCGTCATTGTCGATGCTGATGGTACTGCAGGTTGTCCCGAGATGTTGCGGCTGTTACTTTCTACCGACCCAACAGCGTGGTCCACAGGTGGTATGGTGAGCAGCGACTGGGTGGTAGCATTGAGCCGCGCGTCCGTTCGCTGCTTTTGAAAATTCGCGGGCTCTACTGTGTTGGACTGCTGCAGGGTGGCGCCACTTGACGGAGACAGATCTGCAGGCGATAGCGTATCCCCCTCTAGCGCGAGCTGTGGCCTTTTGGTGGAAAGAGAGGCATTGGTGGTGGGGAGCTTCGCGCTGCGGCGCGCAGCGGTGGTATGCTGCGGAGCGGGGGGAGACAATCCTGACGCAGCGCGCGAGCTGAGTCGCGTGTGTGAGATGGGCTGATTACTCACACGTCTTTGCGAGTTCGTATTCTCCTTCTCTCTCCCTCTGGCTGTTTGCATGCTGAGGCGAGAAGTCGTAGTCGTCTGCTTCGACGCACTCGATTTCAATTGTGCGGCTGGAATTTGACTCACCTCCAGACAGCCTTTGCATGTGTCTGCGTCTCGGGATGAGATCGAGCACTTGACATGTGCTGATCCCTTGCAGATGCTGCATTCTTTGCTGCCCGCGCGCAAGGATTTGTGGCAGTAACAGCAGGTGTTGTCACTCATCATGCAGCAGACAGCAAGGCGGTGAGGCGAGCCAGCGTAGCAGACGACCTCCGAGCATGCGCAGAAAGCTCACTTTCCGCGCCAAGCACTGCCAACTCGATGTTGTTGTTGGAAATTGCAGAATTGGAATTATTCCTTCCAGGCTCTAGTAGGAGCCATGCAGTGATGCTCCAGTGGTATGAGCCAGCAGGAGGAAGTCCAATCTGCAAAAAAGTGCCACTCGGGACGACGTTTTGGTGGTCAAAAAGATGTTCAAACACGGAGCGATGTTAGATGCGTGTGGAAGCACTTACCGCCGGAGAGAGAGGGGGATAGTGGGAGTGAGTTTCACGCTAATAAATATAATTATGCATGCATGATTATCGAGGTAATGCATTCTTTTCGAGGTTGGTAATACACCAGACGTGCAAAATGAGGAAGGAACTGGGGATACCATTGATCTCAATGTACCTTACTACAGGAAATAATCGATATCGCCAAGATACTGGGACCTGCCGAGAATTCAGCTTATTGTTACGCAGAATTCAGGGCATCGAGGAACAATGAATTTGGAATATGATTGTCACGAATCGATGGCCGAAGATGTCACTGTTGCAGAGAAGGAAAAGATAGAGGGAGTAAACTTCACGCACGAAAAGATCAAGATTCCACGCGAATGCATCAAATCACGCATCGGTGATTCTGGAGTGGCTACTCTCCTCATTAAGGACTGGGAGCTGATCGGACGTCATGTTTGGGAAATGATTGAAGATATCAAACATCTCCCTGTGAGTTGCATGAAAGGAAGGAACGATATCGCCATGAGCCGTACGTGACCAGGGTTTAGAGAGTAATCATCGAGGGTACAGGGCATGGAGAATTCGGAGGAAATGGTCACAAATCATCTTCAAAGATGTCACGGTAGCTGAGAAAGCGAAATCGAACGGCAACAAAATATACGCACGTAAAGATTTAGATTTCACGCGATTGTATTTAAATGTGCATGTATCATCCTGCATAGGCTACTATTGTTATTGGGGATAGTACAAACTGCCCATCCTGCCATCAAAACACAATGCTGCAAGTCGTGTAAAGCGATTATCCAAGGAACTGTCGTAGAGCGAATAGTCGATAGTACATAAAAAACAATTTGGAGTGGATTACATTGGGAGTTATCGATTGTCAATAAATTAAAGCGGCTGGAGGGGGAAGGTCGCTAAGGAGGCCTCCGGAGCCGTGAAACATGATGCCCAAAGGCGAAGAGTTTATGTGTGCTAATCTACTCATGCATCTCAGCATGAGTTGTGTTCACAATGGAGCAAACAATGGAAAAACTGATGTCAAGGGCATGTAGGGAGAATTAGAAGAGAGTTTGAAGAGTGCGGAGGGGTCGCTTGTAGTTGGGGGGGGGGGGGCAAGGTGCGCCAACGAGGCCCTGGGAGCCGTGAGATATAATGCTGAAAGACGAAGAGTTTATGTGTGCTACTCCACTCATGCATTTCTTCATGAGTTGGAAAATTTCACTGATACCTTGGATCAACGATAGTGTAATTTCGTGCCAGTACGAGTCGAGGTAACCAGAATTAGGTACAGAGTAGACCCACCACAATTAACATAGAATTGATGGGTGGATTCCTGAATTGTGAAAGTGTCTCGAGACTTTACCCGCACACGAGATGTCAGTAAAGGTCACTATAACAATTATTTCATCACCACCGGCTTCATCACAGACACGAAGAGATCTTGGAATATTCGACAAAGATTTCTTGCCCTACTACTCAACTGAAGTTAACACGACATTGAGTACATGAACATGTTCTCAAGTAGCCAAGTGAGACTTTTGAAATGGTAGGACACGGCCCAAGAAGAGAATTTGATTTTGGATTGTACAAAAAATGATCATTCAAAAGAGGAATGGATAGTTGGCTGACTGATACTACTAACATACTATGGATGACTGATAATACACGGAAAAATAGGACCAGGTATTGCCAGTAATATTGACCAGTTAACTACTGCGCATAATCATAACTTCACCATGGATATCAGGCAACCACGCAAAATAAGCGACAACTCAGCTAAGCTTCAAGATGGAGGAAAACCAAACCATCGACTTACATGTCAAACATTGCGCCTCACTCGTACGCAATCATCACCTCACAGCTCCAGCTGGAGTATGAATCAACAAGGATACACCCTTTCCACTGCTCGGTGCGTTCATTCATGTGCGTCTAGCATAATAATAACGTTTGAGATCGCAGGCCATCGTTAGGGAATATAAAGAGATGGATGACTCAAGATGGCGGAGACAAGATGGGAGGAGGAAATGTCTAGATTTGGTAGAAATTGAATTGATAGTCGAAAAAGAGGTACCTCCAATACTCTGAGACGGCCATGCATTCAGATTTCGAAAGGAAACGCCAGAATCGAATCTTCTGAATTGGTTTGGGGATTTATGGAGTTCATGGGTACTCATTGGGATACCTCTGGATGATCGAGGGAACTTGGGGAATAGCGGACACCTAATGTATCTGCACTGATAGGAAAATTTCAAACAGTATCATTGTATCCAAAACCTCAACATATTCCATCTGTATATTTTGCCCCACATGTTTCAATACTTTCAGCAATTTCGGTAACTCACAAAAATGCAATGATCTTCATTCAGTCGAGTATTGATATTTCTTAAAATATTCAATTCTTCCCGAGTACAATGAGTGAGTAAATAGACAATTCACGTTACAGGAATTTACAAAAGCAAAATATGTCAATGTTCCCGAGGGCCTTCTAGTTTCGGTACAGGTTAGGTGGAGCTGTCAGGTAGGTTACGTCACCGACTCGTACGGCGACGCAGTTGAAGTGATAGAGTCGGTTTGTACGTTTGAGGTTATCTGGCTTTCGCGCACTACTATCACCGTTGGCAGATCACTGCTTTCTACAACTGGCATGACCTCTAAAGTATTGCACACTGTTACAGAAATGTCCAGATTCATATCAACAACGAATTCGAGAATGTGGACATACGTGCCGTCACTGAGTCGCGCGTAAGAGTTATCCGACCTTACAGATCTGTTCTTTAGACCACGGTACAAACAACCACCTTTAACTATTTTATTGTAAACTCGCGCGCCTTCCGACAGCTCCATCTGATTGCGCTTAGTTCGAGAAGGTTGCGCTTAGGTCGAGAAGCAGAGAAATCTCTGAAAGTGACTCGAACAGCATCTAAAATCAAAAAATGGGAATATAAAGTAATTGTTCATTATAACCTTTGAAAAATCAGTAGCTGACAAACTACGGTTACTATACATGCCTACCTATCGAAATCTCATGGAACTTGAGGTCTTTGAAGATAATTTTATCACCTCTTGGCTGGATATGAGTGATTTCTCTAGCCACTCCATCCAAGAAAAGTTAAGACATTATTATGCGTACTGTTCCAGTCATATTTTCAACATTTGATCTCCCAGTAGTACTAGTACCAAGTGATAGGATTTATTGTTTCTGGAAGAATAAAAATCGATATACTGTTATTCATGGAGCAGATATACAGCATCAAAATATTTTTATAAAATATGTGCAATACATATATGTGCATACTGCAATAGTTCCCTTCGAATCATCGTAAAGAAATCTTGAAGAATTACTTAGCGATTCCTTCATGAAGAAGAAATCAAGGTAATTGAACCTAAACTACATATAGCTTTTCCATCTTGGAAGTTGCCTTTAAGTTTACTTCCAGAATTCCTTCAAGATAACTTCATGAAGATGAAATGCAGGATTCCTTCAAGTTAACTGCTGTTAGCTGGGGTACTAGTGAAAGAAGCACCTTTCTAACAGAATTACTTTTTACAGATCTATGACATACATGAGCCCATCCCGACTGAAGCTCTTGGCACATGCAACATTGATTCTGCAAGTTCTTCTCCAAGTGTTGCATCCAATCTTACAATCAACACCTCTGCATCAAGGGTTTTGAGCCAGCAGCAGGTATGCGTACATTGTTCACAATGAGGTACTCAGTGTCTGCTCGTGAATTCTCTGACACGAGTCTTGCATTTCTTATTTACAGCCACAAAGTGGTCCCACATTGGCATCTGGACAAAATAACTGTCCGGGTCCTGTTGGACATGGAAGTAATGTCTCTGTAAATAACTTTGAAATTCCACCTGCTCCAACTAAGTCAATTATTTTTTTTATGTTATTGAGATTTTTTTTCATTCATCACATAATCTTGAGATTTTGTAAACTCAGACAAGAATTTGAAATGTATTGGGTACACTTTGTTCCTCTTCAATTGTACAAATCGAATGGATCCAATTTTGAGTAAGTTTTGTATACTTTGCAGAGCAGAAGTGGTTCTCCTTCGTCCACATCAGGCCACAGCCTGGGCCACAGCGAAGTCTTATGCAATCGTGGTGCTGAACATGGGCTCTTCAATAAAAGTACTTCATGACTGGTATGACATCCTCACCCTTCCACCAATGATGAGCAGTGATGCCATTTCCCTGGCTGTTTAGTAGCGTAACCATATTTCTGGCAAGAAGCTGTGGGCTCTGTACTCCGTGGAAACTACATCGTGAGCATTTCATTCATAAGCAAAGTCCAATATCACCCGTTTGGAAAGATTTGCTGTCATAGAGGTTTCTTCAGTAACGTCATTGTATAATTGAAATGGAAAGGATTATGTTGGCTTTTTGCTTGGTGTTGCACTTCTTCAATTTCATGTCATATCTTGGAAAAGCAACCTGCAAGTTGTTGGGTATCTATGAGGTATCTTACCTCTCGAGCAGGAGAATATCACATTTCGTGTCAGAAATGTAATTCCTCAAAATTATTTGATTGTTTGCAAGGCGTGGTTTCATGATAACGACATTGGCTTGTAATTGGAAATTCATTGAGAGTTTTCGTGATAACCGATAATAATCTGAAGAGTGAATAGTTACAATTCTCAGAAAATCATGTAAATTACGTAGACAAGTTATATGCCTTATTTATACTTTCTATGGCTTTTTAAGAAGTGAGGAAAGCTCGAAGTTTGTACATTGAATCAATCGATAGATGTTTGAGTTACTCTTCGAATGTTCTCCAAACAATTGAAATCAAGTAAATATCTCCAAGATTTTGAACTGAATAATAAGGTAGCATAGTTTTGATTATGCATCTCCCAGGATCATTGCGAACTAGAAGCTGTGGGAACTGTATTCCGACAACCTTAAACGAAAAACACAGGAAATTTCCTGAGAAAAATTGCAGATGCCGCTGAGTTTGTATAAACGTTCTCTTCCACCAGTGGCCGCCATCGAAAATCTTGATTAGACTTATAATAATTTAACCAGTGGTGATAACTGATTATCTGTCTCTTCTCAAAGCTACATTCGATTGCTACAATATTTTGAGCTCGATTTGAAATAACTGCTTCTTTGCCCACGCCCTCGGCACTCGTATAATTATTTTCTGAGACCGCTTTACGAGTTTGAACTAGGGAAAGTAAGCGTCTACTTTTACCATTATTCCGGAATACCTACTTATTCAATATTTTCCACAAAATCTCAGAGATGGACCAAACGAATTCTCCCAAGTTTCTCTGTTACGACTCTGAATCTGTCATTCAAAACGAAAATCAATTTGATTGAGTAGATATTGTCTCAGGAATCAACTGTTCAAGATGACTATTTCGTTGAAACATCTGCACACACTTGGTTTAGAAAGGTGTCATCTTCAAAAGTGCACCGCGGAGGGAATATTTCTCAATTCACTCGATTTTTCTTTTAAATGATAAATGTGAACTGGTATCAGAAAAATTTGGTAGCACTTTTTTTTATATGTCTCGTCGATTTTTTGGAAAAAATTGAAATAAGTAGAGATTTGGGAGTACCGAAAAAAATTGACGTTGACATGACCTCAAATACACTCTCTGCTGACTTCCAGCCAAGAACGGAAACATTGGTCTTACCTGAAAACGCTTCTATGATTGAAGTAAGGTTAACCACACCTTGTGTTACTTTAGGAAGTAACCTCGGTAGAAGATCTACCGATCAGGTTTTTATCGAATTTGGCAGAGAGGTGTATTTTCATGTCAAATGAATACAGTAGAAATTTCAGGAACCTCAGCTACCTCTGAGTCAAACCATCAACATCAACAATTTTACAGGTCAAACACGGTATCTGGTGGGTCATCGCGTTAATTGTTACACTATAAAAGACTGACCGATCAGTTTTTGTCCTTATCACGCTCACTTGTAGATAATTACGCCAACAGGGTACTCTAACTTTTTTTTCTCTCTCAGCACGAATCAGTCAGATTGTCATTGATTCTATCAGTATTAAAAACGTCACTGATTGAATCAGTGATTCTTTTTTTGCTCCAAAGGCCAGCTGATCATCGAATTCTCGAAAGTAATCACTACCGATTGAGATAACTGACCGAAACAGTCCATATACACTGAGTCATCAGTTATAATTGATCCTAAATCTATCAACTGATTGTCAGTCCATATGGACTGATGCGGTCAGTTAGCGTCTAGAGTACTGATTCGGCATTACTTCTTTTCCTAGCATAAATACCCCGATAATTTCACTGATGAATCAGTGAAATTCGCAAAACAGTTGTCAATCAGTAAAGTTTGAATCAGTAATTACCATATCGGTGTCATCGCCAAGGGGGAAATAGCTCATATTCCATACTGGAGATACTTGGCTTATAACTGTACGTACTTGCTCGTACCTGTCAATACTCGCAATAGTAATTCCTGCTCCCTACACAGTACGGAATGAGGGCCGTTGTCATAACGGCATAAAATAGTCATACTCAGACTTACAGTAAACCACTTTTGTCGAAAAATTTACGATTGGTTGTCACGTAAATTTTTCGACAAAAGTGGTTTACTGTAAGTCTGAGTATGACTATTTTCCACTGCTCTACGTAAAATAGCCTGATTCACTGTTTTCCGTGTAAAATGGCTATAGAAACCCGTATGAAATCCAAATCTCATGATAACAATGAATGATTCGATATGAATAATTGCTATCTACGAATTGAACCTCAATGTTTGGGATGAAACGCACGGTAGAATTGAAGCACAAGTCCTGTTTGCATCAAATTGCACATCTTAATTCGTATCAAGAACGTGATAGTAAGAGTGTCGAGATAATGATGTTGACTTAGGAGTAATTCCACGAGAAAACGATATATGGTCGACAGTTGGATCTCATATTTTTTTCTAAGTGAACTTCTTCGATTTTATAGGTTGAGAAATGAACTTCCATCACCATAAAAGAAATTACAAACTTTTTTTCCGGGACCTGGTACACAAATTAAGATCATGTTCTCAACTATTTTTTGCAAAATTTCCGTAACTTTTTCACACTCAAATCGTTGTAGTCCAAAATTACCGCAGATAGAGGGACGCGGTTCGGCGCATCTGAAAGGTGAGCAAAAAACCTATCAAAAACCATTTTGGAGTTCTGGTTCTCATAGAACCTCGATTATATATGGATGATTCCGTGAAAATCATCTTCCATTCTTTTTCTCAAGAAGCTATTTCCTTAGAGGAGTCAAAAGTACATTCATTCATGTAAAAAGTTATGTTTCCCACGAATAAATTATTTTCACTCTGCATTTTTGGGTATTGAGCTAATTTCTTGGCATTTCTTCGATTCAAATGACAGAATACCTCAATTTTCTGCGCATGCGCGAGATTTTAGAATCCGAAAACCAATTTTTTTGAGAAGCTGAGAAAATTTCCTTTGAAATGACCTCTTGTTAAGTTCAATTTTATCAACTCAAAGCGGAGTTACAGCGCTCGAATGATGAAGAACGATTCGAGCGAAAACATGAAGGCTTCCAGGCAATGACTGGAGCGAACATGCGGCCTTGCACCAAGCTGCTTTTTGTAGTGGCTGTCGAAAGTCACTGTAACTTTGGTTTAAATCAACGGATTCAAGCTCACTGAGAAGTCATTTTGAAGGGAATTTTCTCAGCTTCTCAGGAAAATTAGTTCTTGAATTCTTAAATCTCGCGCATGCGCAGAAAATTGAGGTTTTCTCTCATTGGAATCGAAAAATGCCCAGAAAACAGCTTGAAATCCAAAAATGCTGAGTGAAAATATTTTATTCGTGGAGAACACAACTTTTTACATGAAAATATGTACTTTCAAATCTTCCAAAAAAATAGCTTTTTGAAAAAAAAATAAAAGATGATTTTCACGGAATCATCCATATATAATCAAGGTTCTATGGGAACCAGAACTCCGAAGTGGTTCTTGATAGGCTTTTTGCTCCCCTTTTAGATGCGCCAAACCACGTCCCTCTATCTGCCGTAATTTTTGAGCTGTAACGATTTGTGTGTGAAAGAGTTACGGAAGTTTTGCTAAAAAAAGTTGAAAACATGATCTTAATTTGTGTACCAGGTTCCGGAAAAAAAGTTTGTAATTTCTTTTATGGTGATGGAAGTTCATTTCTCAACCTATAAAATCGAAGAAGTTCACTTAGAAAAAAATATGAGATCCAACTGTCGACCATATATCGTTTTCTCGTGGAATTACTCCTAAGTCAACATCATTATCTTGACACTCTTACTATCACGTTCTTGATACGAATTAAGATGTGCAATTTGATGCAAACAGGACTTGTGCTCCAATTCTACCGTGCGTTTCATCCCAAACATTGAGGTTCAATTCGTAGATAGCAATTATTCATATCGAATCATTCATTGTTATCATGAGATTTGGATTTCATACGGGTTTCTATAGCCATTTTACACGGAAAACAGTGAATCAGGCTATTTTACGTAGAGCAGTGGAAAATAGTCATACTCAGACTTACAGTAAACCACTTTTGTCGAAAAATTTACGTGACAACCAATCGTAAATTTTTCGACAAAAGTGGTTTACTGTAAGTCTGAGTATGACTATTTTATGCCGTTATGACAACGGCCCTCATTCCGTACTGTGTAGGGAGCAGGAATTACTATTGCGAGTATTGACAGAAACGAGCAAGTACGTACAGTTATAAGCCAAGTATCTCCAGTATGGAATATGAGCTATTTCCCCCTTGGCGATGACACCGATATGGTAATTACTGATTCAAACTTTACTGATTGACAACTGTTTTGCGAATTTCACTGATTCATCAGTGAAATTATCGGGGTATTCATGCTAGGAAAAGAAGTAATGCCGAATCAGTACTCTAGACGCTAACTGACCGCATCAGTCCATATGGACTGACAATCAGTTGATAGATTTAGGATCAATTATAACTGATGACTCAGTGTATATGGACTGTTTCGGTCAGTTATCTCAATCGGTAGGGATTACTTTCGAGAATTCGATGATCAGCTGGCCTTTGGAGCAAAAAAAGAATCACTGATTCAATCAGTGACGTTTTTAATACTGATAGAATCAATGACAATCTGACTGATTCGTGCTGAGAGAGAGAAAAAAGTTAGAGTACCCTGTTGGCGTAATTATCTACAAGTGAGCGTGATAAGGACAAAAACTGATCGGTCAGTCTTTTATAGTGTAACGATTAACGCGATGACCCACCAGATACCGTGTTTGACCTGTAAAATTGTTGATGTTGATGGTTTGACTCAGAGGTAGCTGAGGTTCCTGAAATTTTTACTGTATTCATTTGACATGAAAATACACCTCTCTGCCAAATTCGATAAAAACCTGATCGGTAGATCTTCTACCGAGGTTACTTCCTAAAGTAACACAAGGTGTGGTTAACCTTACTTCAATCATAGAAGCGTTTTCAGGTAAGACCAATGTTTCCGTTTTCGGCTGAAAGTCAGCAGAGAGTGTATTTGAGGTCATGTCAACGTCAATTTTTTCGGTACTCCCAAATCTCTACTTATTTCAATTTTTTCCAAAAAATCGACGAGACATATGAAAAAAAGTGCTACCAAATTTTTCTGATACCAGTTCACATTTATCATTTAAAAAAAAAATCGAGTGAATTGAGTAATATTCCCTCCGCGGTGCACTTTTGAAGATGACACCTTTCTAAACCAAGTGTGTGCAGATGTTTCAACGAAATAGTCATCTTGAACAGTTGATTCCTGAGACAATATCTACTCAATCAAATTGATTTTCGTTTTGAATGACAGATTCAGAGTCGTGGCAGAGGAACTTGGGAGAATTCGTTTGGTCCATCTCTGAGATTTTGTGGAAAATATTGAATAAGTAGGTGTTCCGGAATGTTGGTAAAAGTAGACGCTTACTTTCCCTAGTTCAAACTCGTAAAGCGGTCTCAGAAAATAATTATACGAGTGCCGAGGGCGTGGGCAAAGAAGCAGTTATTTCAAATCGAGCTCAAAATATTGTAGCAATCGAATGTAGCTTTGAGAAGAGACAGATAATCAGTTATCACCACTGGTTAAATTATTATAAGTCTAATCAAGATTTTCGATGGCGGCCACTGGTGAAAGAGAACGTTCATACAAACTCAGCGGCATCTGCAATTTTTCTCAGGAAATTTCCTGTGTTTTTCGTTTAAGGTTGTCGGAATACAGTTCCCACAGCTTCTAGTTCGCAATGATCCTGGGAGATGCATAATCGAAACTATGCTACCTTATTATTCAGTTCAAAATCTTGGAGATATTTACTTGATTTCAATTGTTTGGAGAACATTCGAAGAGTAACTCAAACATCTATCGATTGATTAAATGTACAAACTTCGAGCTTTCCTCACTTCTTAAAAAGCCATAGAAAGTATAAATAAGGCATATAACTTTTCTACGTAATTTACATGATTTTCTGAGAATTGTAACTATTCACTTTTCAGATTATTATCGGTTATCACGAAAACTCTCAATGAATTTCCAATTACAAGCCAATGTCGTTATCATGAAACCACGCCTTGCAAACAATCAAATAATTTTGAGGAATTACATTTCTGACACGAAATGTGATATTCTCCTGCTCGAGAGGTAAGATACCTCATAGATACCCAACAACTTGCAGGTTGCTTTTCCAAGATATGACATGAAATTGAAGGTGTGCAACACCAAGCAAAAAGCCAACATAATCCTTTCCATTTCAATTATACAATGACGTTACTGAAGAAACCTCTATGAGAGCAAATCTTTCCAAACGGGTGATATTGGACTTTGCTTATGAATGAAATGCTCACGATGTAGTTTCCACGGAGTACAGAGCCCACAGCTTCTTGCCAGAAATATGGTTACGCTACTAAACAGCCAGGGAAATGGCATCACTGCTCATCATTGGTGGAAGGGTGAGGATGTCATACCAGTCATGAAGTACTTTTATTGAAGAGCCCATGTTCAGCACCACGATTGCATAAGACTTCGCTGTGGCCCAGGCTGTGGCCTGATGTGGACGAAGGAGAACCACTTCTGCTCTGCAAAGTATACAAAACTTACTCAAAATTGGATCCATTCGATTTGTACAATTGAAGAGAAACAAAGTGTACCCAATACATTTCAAATTCTTGTCTGAGTTTACAAAACCTCAAGATTATGTGATGAATGAAAAAAAATCTCAATAACATAAAAAAAATAATTGACTTAGTTGGAGCAGGTGGAATTTCAAAGTTATTTACAGAGACATTACTTCCATGTCCAACAGGACCCGGACAGTTATTTTGTCCAGATGCCAATGTGGGACCACTTTGTGGCTGTAAATAAGAAATGCAAGACTCGTGTCAGAGAATTCACGAGCAGACACTGAATACCTCATTGTGAACAATGTACGCATACCTGCTGCTGGCTCAAAACCCTTGATGCAGAGGTGTTGATTGTAAGATTGGATGCAACACTTGGAGAAGAACTTGCAGAATCAATGTTGCATGTGCCAAGAGCTTCAGTCGGGATGGGCTCATGTATGTCATAGATCTGTAAAAAGTAATTCTGTTAGAAAGGTGCTTCTTTCACTAGTACCCCAGCTAACAGCAGTTAACTTGAAGGAATCCTGCATTTCATCTTCATGAAGTTATCTTGAAGGAATTCTGGAAGTAAACTTAAAGGCAACTTCCAAGATGGAAAAGCTATATGTAGTTTAGGTTCAATTACCTTGATTTCTTCTTCATGAAGGAATCGCTAAGTAATTCTTCAAGATTTCTTTACGATGACTCGAAGGGTACTATTGCAGTATGCACATAGATGTATTGCACATATTTTATAAAAATATTTTGATGCTGTATATCTGCTCCATGAATAACAGTATATCGATTTTTATTCTTCCAGAAACAATAAATCCTATCACTTGGTACTAGTACTACTGGGAGATCAAATGTTGAAAATATGACTGGAACAGTACGCATAATAATGTCTCAACTTTTCTTGGATGGAGTGGCTAGAGAAATCACTCATATCCAGCCAAGAGGTGATAAAATTATCTTCAAAGACCTCAAGTTCCATGAGATTTTGATAGGTAGGCATGTATAGTAACCGTAGTTTGTCAGCTACTGATTTTTCAAAGGTTATAATGAATTACTTTATATTCCCATTTTTTGATTTTAGATGCTGTTAGAGTCACTTTCCGAGATTTCTCTGCTAGTGAAGTAGGAGATGTCATAAAAGAATGGTTCCAACGAACATCATATCAGATCAATAATGCAAGGAGGCTTCAAGTTGCCTTCAAGTTTACATACAGATTACGCCAAAGTTAAATTTCCCCTTCGTGAATGGATATCAAATACAAAACTTACAGATGAGTGTGATGACGGTGTGGTTGGATACCTGAATACAGTTGCCCTTGATCTCTTGGCATTGGCATCCTGAAGCTGGGCCTTATAACGTCTTTTATCACGCCGTCGTTTTTTGCCCATGCTTTTATAATATTCACGGTTCTTTTTTCATACATTCACTGGTCCATTCATCGAGCATCCAACCTGAAAGGAGGATGAAACGGACCCATTAGTTAGATTTCTGAAGTACATTTGGGCAAGTTGAACCACGAATGAATTTCGAACCATAACCTAAATAATTTCGCGGTCTTCAATCCGTAATTCGGTGATCAAGAATTTACTGCGCAATTGCCATGTTCGAAGAATGCCTAATCATCGGGAGATAGCACGAGTTTCGGAAAGCAGTGGCTTCTTGTTTTCGTTCTAACTTAAATCCATTGGGCGTATGGTTGTGATTAAGCCCGCTCTTCACAAAGAAGGCGCGAAGCAATTTTCCATGAATCAATCCCGGATTACATTTATATACAAGTATACTTTGTTGTATCAGACTTACCGTGTTTATCGAACGACAAAACTTTGAAATTGGATTCGTTGCCACATGCACGAAAATGATTCTTTTCGTTGCCGCAAGCCAAAGGAGGCTTACTTGGGCTAATTCCTTTGTTTCGAGTCGCCGAGCGTGGTCGTGCAACAATGGCGTCGAGATCCCTCTATGCGTCGATGCCTATCAAGGCCGTCAAGTTCAATGCGTCCATCTCGGACTAGACGGATGGAATATTTGAGGTGAATTTTTGCTCTGTTTCTTCTTCTTCTTCCGCACACTTCCGCCTTCACTCGAGCCATGCAAGCGTCAGCTCTTGTGCATGCGTGACATCAAAGAAGAGGCTAAAGCCACAGCCACATGAGTGTATGCGATTGAGAACCGGTGATGTGTCCAAGCGAAAAAAGAAATTGTCATCTAATCATGTACAAAAGTAAAAATACGATGCCTTCCTCCTCCTGGTAATATCCCCATCAACAAAAGAAAAAAAATGGACCCCTGCCCTGCTCACCCTACAATCGACCACCGTTACGCTGAATGTACGCTGAATGTAACTTGTTAACAGATTTTACAAATCATGATGAAATTGCTGCAAATGAACAATTTTGTCATGTATCTGATCATTTTCGGTACAGAGATGGTTTTAATAGTTGTTGGCATTGGCTGATTTTTTGCATCGTTATCATAAATTCCACAAAATTTTCAAATTTTGACGAGACCGAGCGGGAAAGGAGAGCATGCGCTACGCTCGAGTGATGTTGTGAATGTGACTTAAATGACATGAACGAACACGTGTAGCGCGGGACTGGGGCCGGGCCGCACGGATGGTGATGTAATCCATCCATTATCCAGTTAACTGCACCACATGAAAGTTGATGCAATTGTCTTGGCGACTTGTTGCACATAGACAAAATTACCGCCATTATCACGCATCTCGGTAATTGGCCATACTACTTTTTTTTTCTCATCTTCATCACCTTCCGGAATCCGCGAATCAAGGTAAGTGATTGAGTTCTCTTTTTGATGAGATTATCGAGCACATCCAGTCAGGGGCAATATTTATTTTATCAAAAAAACACAAACTTCAGCACATTTCGTGAAATGCGTGGGCATGTGCCGGCATGCGACCTTTTCTCGTAATGAATAGAGTAATTCGGGAAGCACGGCCGGCTGGTGACGTTCCGTGATCATCCTGTAACACATTTTGGTTTCAATTTATTTTTCTATGATATTCTCAGATTTGGACGTAATATATGTCCAATCAACATGTTATTTTACATGAGTGAGGTGTACTGTACATATGAACTCAATCTTTTGGATGTGCATATTCCATTTTTTTATGTATATAGCGCGTGTGTGTGAGAGTGTGTGTGTGTGCGCAATGCTATCATGCACTTTCTGATATGTTTCAGGTTGGGTGCTTGGCGCATCCTGAAAAACCATGGCTCCTACTTCCAAGTCAAACAATAATGACGCCAAAGGTGATGCTCAAGATGATGCTGGAAATGATGCTCAAGGTGATGAATGGAATGCGGAAATAGGTAAGAATGGTCCTCTACATTTGAATATTTTTCTAATTGCAAGATAATGAGTTTCTTATATTCTGTGTATCATAAAGATGGTCCTGAGCAGCATGCATATGCTCTTATACACTATCACGGAGAGGGCGGTGGCACTGCAAATGTGCCAATTGATACTAATCTAATACATGGGTTTGATTGGCGCAACCCTCTGAGGGACTATCTTGTACCACGTCAAGATGCCAACGGCTTGATTACGCACTGGCCTACACAAGTATTGAAAACTGGTCGTTAGTACTCATTACCTCATATATTTATCAATTCATGCTGATTATTGTGATGATGAAGTTACAAAGGCAACATCATCAATTTCGGGTACAAGGAAATCTGTTGAAAGGTGCAGCGAGCTGTACGATCATTTGATTGTCAGAGATGGTCCTATTGGTGTACCAAGTGAAAGAAGTGGTGACGACGAAAGTGATGAAGAAGCAGAAAGTGGTAAAACTAGGAAAAACAGGAAAATAGAAAAATATGCCACAAAAGCCTCAAAATCACAAAAAACTAAGAATGTAAGTCGTTTTGTCATTGCTACATAATTTCGTTGACTTACTTTTTCTCATTATTTGTTTGATTGCAGGTACCAAAAGTGAAATCGGTGGATCCAGTAAATCTGAGAATACTACAATCTCAAGCCAGGGAGA
The DNA here is from genome assembly GCA_029851415.1 of Eretmocerus hayati. Lineage (NCBI taxonomy): Eukaryota > Metazoa > Arthropoda > Insecta > Hymenoptera > Aphelinidae > Eretmocerus > Eretmocerus hayati. Next base: position 52,451,494 of record CM056744.1, read on the forward strand.
TGGCTGGTTTGAACCTCCACAATGACGACAATGATGAGGCAAATGATCTGAAAGTGAGACTGATAATAAGTGAAAACGCCAGAGCAGAGGCAGAGGCAAAGCTTAATGCAGAGATACAAGAGAGAGAAATACAGGAAGAAATGATCTCACGCTTGGTCAGTAGGATCGAGCAACTAGAAAAGCAATCAACTCATCAGTCTCATCAAGTGAATAGAGAATTTCGATATAATGGTGAGTTTCAAACATTATTTTTTATATTTCAAGTGAATAGGTAGTGCTCTTCCCCAACAGAACAGATCTGTTTTATATTTTAAGCTTAATGTATGTATTGTAAAAATGCCTGCAATTTACGTAATACTCTTCGAGATTTCTGCAAATGTTTGACTTGCACCGAATGTCTGTCATTGGAGTAAGCTGCTTGATGTTGAGGGTAGTACAGCTGTATCTTTGTGTCTAATGCTCATGATAATGTCATGGAGTCGTTGCTGTTTCTTTACGAACGATTAGAAATTTCATTTCATCAAGTATATTTGTATGACAGCCTGGTAGTACAATTTTGAAGTAATCTGCGACATTCGATTGAGTTTGAAAAACAAACTTAGTTCGCAAGTCAGTATTATATACTTGTATGTTTTCAGCTGTACAAAATTTGCAGTTTGATAAGTGTCTTTCATGATCTCCTTCACACGAATGATGAGCCTATTCGTCAAAGTAAATTATTTTTCCTTTTGCATCCATCACTGTAACTCTGTTCGTCTGTCTGTTATCACTTGACATGTTCCACATTGGAATGAATAGCAATCTAACCTCAAATTTGAACATCTTACCCAAATGAACAAAGCTTCAGTCAGAACAAGGGTAGAACTAAATAAGAAAGTAATAGCGTAAAAGAGATGAATAATTGATTTATCGTATATAAGCTACTTGTCTGTGGTCAAGTCTCTGACATAGAGTTCCAACTTCTTCACCAAATAATGAGTTCAGAAATGATACATGGGAGATCTGCGGGTCAAAGAAAGTGTCTGGTAATCCTTGATTGTTGAACATGATTTGAACAGTCTGAGTCAGCATTGACCTACCCAAGGCTTTTCGACAAAGCCAATAAAGATCAAGTTTACAAAGTCATCGAGGGTTATCAACTTCAATTCATCACACCTTGCCTAACTGACCAAAGTGATTTTCATAAAAATACTTGAATCTTCCACCTCTTTGAATTACTTTGATTCCAACGTGTGAGGAACTCATTGGAAGTGAGCCAGTGCTGAACATTATCTATTTGCCAAAATGCACCTACTTATCCGGGTTGAGATGTTTTGTCAGTTTCCTTTGTAGATGTCATATTGGAGGGCTTTCAAGTATAATCTATAGAATATCTAATCTCATGTAGATTGACAAATTTAAAGTGAAACATGGGTAATGATGATTCTAAATGTAGACCTTAAGATACGTTTAAGCAGAATCAATGAGGTTCAACGAAATAGTTCATAAAAAAGTACCATGAAATTCATATTTGTAGAAGAGATTGGAATTCTAATAAGTCAGGTGGAAAGTTCTTGTTTTTGCTGAAAAAAATGAGCCTCCCAAAAAATTTTCAATCAGATAAATACGTGATGGTGTCATAGGAAAGCCATAAATTATGGCCCATAAAGACTGAGAAATTTAGCTTGTTTCCGAGGTTCGTGAGAAGACCAATTGACGGAGGTATTTCTCTCAGCAGCTTTTCTTGGAGAATATACACCTTTCATGAATTATTATCCCACCCTTATAACTCACAATCCGCAAAACGCAATTCCTCACGGCAAACGCCGTCGATAAACTCATTTTTCAGGAAATTGATTTTCTAGTACACAGATTTGATAGTTGGCCTTGGCCACCACTGGGAGCTGTTTACTAATAGCAAATGTTAGCGATTTTTTCGTCATTTTGTGGACTACCTAGGTCCAATTTGAAAGGCGATAATGGAATTGTACCAGTATTCATTTGACAATTTGAGCACTCGTCGAAGTCGATCATCACATTTCTCAAGTGAGCTACAACAGTGGGGAAACGAGCATTTCTTGCGAAGATCGAATGTCTAGGACTCAAATACTGAGAACATTCGAAATATTTTTCCACCAAACTTCTCTAGTAGGTTTTTGGAGGTGTCTACTTATACGAGAAAATGTTTTGGGAGTCTGAAATGGGCATCATTTTTGCTATCCTAGTGCAGGCGGTCGTGAGCATGATTTTACTACTTACTCATTCTAGCTTGCAAATAAAGTGAGCGGATGAAATGCGTATAGAAATATATATTTTTTTATTACGTATGGAAATATCTTAATCCGACTTGTATTAACAGTCTGTATACGTTTGCGAGCCGTAGCCTACTGTAGAAATACTGCACAAATATCAGATCATGTAGCCGATCGCTTACGGCCACCTGTACTGAGATAGCAGAATAATGTCCTTTATTCACTCGGTATATCAGGCCCACAGCTCGCGCCTATCTCGACACTGCCTCCAGAAGTTTTTAAGCATATTGGGGGGGAGGTTTTTTGGTGAGAGTACTTCTGTATGATTTGTTGCAAGTTCGTTGTGATGAAAGCATATGCGACCATGGCCTATGAAAACGTATTTTTGAAAATTTCACAAAAACGGCACTTTGTAAGGCGTTTCAAGAGGAAGCCAAAAATTGACCTCCCAAACAATTTTTCGGTGTAACTAGACACTACGGAGAACATACTGTAAAATTTTCGTGCAGAGATGTTATTGACGTTTTTAGTACTTTAGTCTTGAATATTCAGTTTTTCGAAGGAATTTTCGTTTTCTCACAGTTGTAGCGCACGTGAGAAATGTGATGATCTTTTTTACCAGTGGTGAAAATTCTTGTTCTTCCAAGACCCTCGAAATAATCACTGACAAAAGTCGAATACCCCCCTTGAAAAGGCGGACGTAGGTCTGATTACATCTAACATTAGGGGTTTGAAAAGGTTTTAATCACAGATCGTCCCTGCGATGGAATGTATGATTCTATGCACAAGCTGAAGAAACAAGGGTTTTTTGTATTGCCCGAAATTGCTTCCCATCGGGGATGTACGATTCAATGTTTAATAGAGGTCACAAATTGAAAATGGAGCGTATAAGATCAGAAAAGTTCAGTATTTCCAAGCTCAATCAATGGAATCACTCTAATTTGGTTCAGTTACATCATTTACATAATACTAGATATAAAAAAATTTATAGCTAGTCGAAATAACCAAGAGTGGGAGAGAGAATTCACTTCTCACGCATAATGAGAAAAAATGAGAATGTGGGAGGAGGTAGTTGAAATTTGGCATAATAATTTTTTGGCATTAGTTTACAGCATGAAGATGATGGAAAAATTGGTCCGGTTGGCGCTTTTCTGAAAGAGAGGGTCCAAAAAATTTTTTCTAAAAAACCATCGCATTGCATGTAAGGTACCTTATACATTTGTAAGTGTAAATGAATTAACAAATATTCCCGTAATGTAGATATTATGTAATTATCGTACAAGTCGTTTACGTTTTAAATCTCATGCTGAAAAAAGTGAATTATTTGGGAAAAAATGATCAGGAGGGTATCGCAAGTGAGATAATTTGAGTGAGAAAAATTTCTTGCCGTTCCTGGTATCAGAAATTTTCGTGCTAGGGAGACCGATTTTTGCAGGAAACCGAAAGCAGTTAAAAATTGCCGGAACAGCTCGACATGCAAGCGAGGTGATGGATTTGGAGGAATGAAGGAAAACAGATCTTAACGCCTCCGAATTCACCCATGTAATTGACTCTCCTTTTTAAATACCCTCCTGATGACTTTTTCTGACTTATTCTCCATTTATGACATAAAATGCGCAACAGAAACGACTTCTACGATAACGACATAATATGTACATAACGGCAATGTTTGAAAAGTCGTTTACAGGTGCAGATCTATGAGGAACTTGAGATCTAAGAGGTTTTTTTTCTTCTTACACAAATCATCTGTCTGGGCCGTTTTTTTTAAACGATAAACTACGTTCAGATCAATGGATCCGACCGACCAACGTACATGCGTCGTGGCTATAATTCCTTATACGCCGGGGAACGTTTCTTCTGATTGGAATGGATACAAATCCAACGTCAGCGCATCGAATTGACTTTTACAGTTGATTATTTTCAAGATAATGTCAATAACTATTGTTCAAAAATATTTTGGAAACCTCAGTGAGCAATGCAACTGTGCGGTGTCCCAGAGGGTGGAGAGCGTCGCGCAAAGCCGTCGCCAGAGTTGCGTATAGTATTTTATGCAATTTTCCGATGTTTGGATGCTTTCAAAATCGCGTAGAATATCATTTGCGCCTCGGGCCGTTAAACAATCACACAAAAGCGAGCTACAACACAAGAATCACTGTGCGAAATCTAACTTTTTTATGCAACGCTGTGCGTAACACTGTGCGAAAAGTTAACTATCTATGCAAGGTACCCCCCGGGAAAAGAATGAGTCTTGTTGAAAGTCTTACAGAATTATTGCAAAAGTCTTGCAGGAATTCTCGCAAGAAATCTTTGCATAGTTTGTTATACAGAATATGATAATGGATAGCTAAGCGTACTGCTATGTGTGGTGGATCGAAATCGGTCTTGCATTGCAAGATAATGGTCACTCTGGTAGGAATTGTAGTCAGTGTGAGGCCATCATCTTGCAACGTAGGACTGATTTTGATGAACCACACATAGCAGTAAGCTTTGCCATTCATTCTCATATTTTGGTATGATGAACTATAAGATGATTATCCCAATAATTCCTGCGAGACTTTCTGCAAGACTTTGAAGACTTGTTGGGTCTTCTATACAAGACTCTCTGCAAGAGCTTCCCAGACTTCCGACAAGATTTTTTTCTCGGGCCGTGCCGGAAGAAATGTGCAAAGTTATAATCGCGTGGCTACGTTGGCGAGAAAGTGAAATCTGTGCGAGAATGAAATCATTAAAAATCTCATAGGCAATGGCAAACTTGGAAATTAGATTGAATTGGTGAACCTTGCATGTCAATGTGTTGTAAGGAGGCAGATGCAAAATCTTGGATTACTCGTCTTTTTTCTGAATTATAATTTTATCTTCACTTGGAAAATACCTTAAGTGGATATAGATTTCCATCAATTGCGAAACCACGTTTTCAAATATATTTAGATGATTGATCATCATTGCACATATCATATTATTACATGACTCGGCTAATGCAAGCTAATTTTAACCAACGGATTTGTTGATTAAGTGACATAGATCGATATTGGATTACTCCAATTCGATCTATGTACCTTCAAGGCACCTCGCAATTCGAGTGTCGCAACTTGAAGGATTTTGATGGAATTTCAAATACATGAAAAATGAGATGAGGAACGAGAAATTTTGATTCTACGCTAGATGTTGGTGCGTTTCGTCTTTCCTCTCCGGATCAGACTCTTCAGGGGGGCTGAAGAGATCCGAGTAGAGGTTGGCCCCCGACGTCACCTAGCCAAAGTGGCTTGATGGTCATGATTTTGATCGGGCTTATATGTTACACGAGGGCTTTTGCAGCCACTCGCGAGAAAGGTTTTCATCTCGGTTGTGTATTCGCCGACAACCGGTGACAATTAGAATGAATTTTTGTCTCGATCGATATGAACGATCGAGACTTTATCGCTCGCGGGAATTTCAAATCATATTATTACATGACTCGGCTAATGCAAGCTAATTTTAACCAACGGATTTGTTCAACGGAAAGTCTCGATCGTTCATATCGATCGAGACAACTTCAGTACATAGATCGAATTGGAGTAATCCAATATCGATCTATGTCACTTAATCAACAAATCCGTTGGTTAAAATTAGCTTGCATTAGCCGAGTCATGTAATAATATGATTTGAAATTCCCGCGAGCGATAAAGTCTCGATCGTTCATATCGATCGAGACAAAAATTCATTCTAATTGTCACCGGTTGTCGGCGAATACACAACCGAGATGAAAACCTTTCTCGCGAGTGGCTGCAAAAGCCCTCGTGTAACATATAAGCCCGATCAAAATCATGACCATCAAGCCACTTTGGTTAGGTGACGTCGGGGGCCAACCTCTACTCGGATCTCTTCAGCCCCCCTGAAGAGTCTGATCCGGAGAGGAAAGACGAAACGCACCAACATCTAGCGTAGAATCAAAATTTTTCGTTCCTCATCTCATTTTTCATGTATTTGAAATTCCATCAAAATCCTTCAAGTTGCGACACTCGAATTGCGAGGTGCCTTGAAGTTACATAGATCGAATTGGAGTAATGCAATATCGATCTATGTCACTTAATCAACAAATCCGTTGGTTAAAATTAGCTTGCATTAGCCGAGTCATGTAATAATATGATTTGAAATTCTCGCGAGCGATAAAGTCTCGATCGTTCATATCGATCGAGACAAAAATTCATTCTAATCATTGCACATAGTTGGAGGAATTATCAAAATGGAATCTTTTTGAATTTGACGATATTATTGAGCAACGGGGTAATGCGCGATATGAGCAAAATTTTTTCTCGTACATTTTTCAGAATTCTATCTCAGTCGGGGGGTCCTCGGCGGGAGCTTCGGCCCCCGTCGTCCCTGGATCCCGCTCCCTGCCCCAAACGCCCGTCCCGTCCCGCCGATTTCCGCGAAAAGTTTGTGGAACGAGCGGCTCTGGCGGATCATTTGAAATGAGGACAACATTGTTCCACTTTGAACTCACGGAAAAACTACGAATTTCACTACACCACAATCATTGAATTCATTTTGGAGGTCCTTTGACTCCCTTGGGAATGTGACATTGATTCGTATGGGGTCAAGGTACTCGTCAATGAGTACCTTACTGTGATTTAATTGTAACATATTATTTGTAACGTATATGACGTACATAAATAGGATTGTAACGTATTTAATTTGATTTTAAATAACTTCCTCGCACTCTCCCCGGATACTCGTGCGGGAAATTTCATTTTCGCCTGTGTTGCTTTATGTACTATTCCATAATTCTGTGCGAACAGCATTGCTTGATGCATTTCTTTTGCACTTTACGCGCCGACTTTACGCACAAGTATCATGGATGAAATACCTATGGAACAAATAAAAGATGGTCGAAAAAATCCTTGCTGAATTCACGTTGAATTCCTCAGTTGTAGTGTTTTAACGAGACAAATTATTCTCACAAGCTTTGTAAGAGTCCCTGACGCTCCAAAAACCCTTCAATTACTCAGCGCCGCCTCTTTGGAGTCCTCGTAAAGTCCTTGAATTTGGTATAAAATTTTTTATAGATGCCATGTGTGTGATTGTAGACTTGGTTCAGAGTTTGTTTAAGGAGTATTGTGTGATGCGGTGAATCTGTGATTTTGCAGCGCCTCCATGAACAGAATTTGAAACGTCATCATAGGTGTGACATGAATTCTCCCTCGAATTATCGAGGCATTATAATAGAATTGTAAAGTAACGTGAAAAAAAATCGTGAAAACTGTGAACTGAGTTTTATTTTATTCCTTGATCATTCCAGGTATCAATGAAGCATTTGATGTTTGGGCTATCAATAACACTGGAGGCATGGAATTCTTTTAAGAGTAAAAATCCCTCAAAATTCGCGAGGGACCTTGCCCGAGCCCTTTGGGCTGACGGGAAACTCGCCAACAGGGCAGTCGACATAACTAGAGTAGCAGGACAACTCAATTTTCAATCCCTGAGGTAAACACGAACGCCTAAAAAGTGGGCATGCATCAGGCGTAAGCATATTCAACATCATCATCAATTTCGATTTATTGATTAATGAACAACCTTGCTGCAGAGCGTGTAAATACCTAAACCTTGATAATCGTTTGCAGTGTTATACGATAAGCAGGTGGACCGCAAAGAGAGCAATTTAACAACAAGGGCACGAATGAAGGCGAGATTGAATGACATATTGGGTCAAGTAATGAACATGGCTTACCAGAACCAGAAAGCCATGCAAGGTAAGTCATTGTGATTGGGCTTGATGTCAATTCATTTCGGAAAGCCTTTCCATTCAGTTTGGGGGGTACGGATCCCGGTAACGGTATAATATTCATTCCAGGTTGGCTAGTTTGGAAAAATCGGAAATACGCCTCTATCGAAATCAAATCGAAAAAAATCGGCATTACAACAAAATTCTGTCATTCGGTCGAAAATTTCGTCAATCCTAAACGAGATCGATAAGGCAACCGCTCACAATCGTCTGGGAATTGTATTTCTTATGACCAATGCATGTGAATTATTGTGTGGCACTGAGCAGAACAATTTTTGGTTGGGTCAAAAATAGCATTGAGTCGGGGCATTGGTTTTCTCGTATACTTTCGACGCAGAAACTGAATCCGACCATAGATTTGCTTCTACACGTCAGGATTTTCCGTAAACCCATATATCACTCTGTGTAATGTAATGAAAAAGTGTTTAACTGACGATTTCTGATGATGGCGATTATTCCTGTTGGACAGATCGAAGAATCTGAAAAAATCCACTCAAGTGCTTCGTTATGTAAGGATTCAATCAAGTGATGGGTCGAGGTCAAATACCTGGTTGCGTGGTAGAAAAATAGTATAAACCTAAAAACTTCATAAATTTCAATTTTGCCATTTTTTGGCATATGTTCCTCAGGCTTGCGCATTTTTCTCGTTTCCATAGTCAATATTTTGGGGGATACGATACACCTCTCGACCACTCCGAGGACGAGCAACGAGAACTTTGAATGTACAAAGTCAACATTCGGCATTTACTTCGGAGTATATACAAAGAGACCATGTCCTCCGAAATGTGGTCATGCGGAACACAAAGTGATGTTGTTCAGTGTTGTCAATCTAGTAAATGCTGAGTCAATCATTAAATGTGATTTGTATTGATGAAAATTTGTTAATGACCCTGGGTCTGAAAAATCATTATCTGAACAAGTGATCGGAAATAATTTGATTAGTTCAAATTAATAATTGTCTTATTACTCTCATTCCAATTTATTCATTTTGTTGTATTTGAATTAACGGCAATAAGCCTTTAAGAATTTTTTTGATTCCATGATGCAGTATAAAGTATACAATAGCCGTGTAGTACGACAATTGGACAGAAAACTGATAAATCACTTGATAATTCATTTCATGTATGAATTTATGAATTCATATAATGATATTTTATCTGGCAAGTTCTTTTAGCTTAGACATGTATCAGCAGAACAATCATTCAATACAATCCAAATGAGTACTAGCTAACTTAGCCATTCGATTGGGTGGTGATTTATCAGATACTCGATATAGATTATCTTTTAAACGTTTGCAATTGTTCCTTCACCTCAAGTCACTAGTTCGAATAGACATTTTCCTCAGAAAATTTCTCTTATGAAAAAATGTCCGGCAGTGAAAGAAAAATCGGATTATCTGAGAAAATCATCTGAAAAAATCGGGAAGTTTGGCTCAGCTTTACTACTAGACACCCTGAATCCATGGGAATTGAAAGTGGCGAGAGACTTTTGAAATTGCTTCAGAGCTGCTGTAAAATTTTCCGCCTATGTGGTCTCAAAAAAGCTCCGTACATGGTGTCACGATGCCTAAATGATTTTGTGGTTTTTGTGGTTTCAGAATCGAGCAGCGATGAAATCTCAAGTTCAAGTTCAAGATCGTCGTCGCCGAGATCTAGGTCGAGGTCCCGTTCGCCTTTGGCCAAATCTCTCGACTCAATCGAAACAGGTCCGAAATCGAGATGCAGCAGCACAAAGACTATGACGTATGATGATACTACACACAAGACGGTACCTGCTTCCGTACGACCAGCTGCGCCTACGGGGACCATGAGCTCTGCCTCTGCTCAGCCCGAGGTGGCTCGAAACTCGTCTCTAGCCCGGTCAACTGCAGTCCGGAGTGGTCGTGGTTGAAGATCTCGCTCGCCCCCTATCCAGCGTGATCGAAGGCATTGGGGACACCAGTTAGCTACGAGGCGGAATCATCACAGATCGCGTTCACGCTCTCCACTCGATCGTTCAGATCGAATGCAGTATGGACCCCAGTCAGATGCGACTGAAAAATATGGCATGTCACGATCTCGCTTGCCCACTGTTGAGCCAGTTCGAAGCCATTATGAACCCCGGTCTGCTGCGGGTCAATATGATGGCAGGCCAAGATCTCGCTCGCCCTTTTTCCAGCCTCTTCCAGGCCAATGTCGACTCCAGTCTGATGCACCGCAGAATAAGCGGAGGTCACGATCGCCGCTTATCCAAACAGCTGGAAGCGAGACTCGACTTCATTTTGCTGTGACACGGAACAACCGAAGGTCACGATCACGCTCGCCCTTCGCCCAGCCACTTCAGGACTAGTATCGATCTCAGTCAGTTGCACCCCAAGATGAGCGGAGGTCACAATCTCGCTCGCCTCTCGCCAAGTCCGCCCGAAGCCAGTTGCAACCGCAGTATCCTACGGCCGAAAACAATGGCAGGGCACGAGCTCGCTCGCTCGTGACCCGATCAACATCAAGTCTATCTCCTCCAACCAATTTAGCTGTCGACCAAGATGATCGCGGGTCACGTTATCGCCCAATCAGTCCGAAGTCAGTTTGAACTACAGTCTCGTCTGACACAAAAGTATTTTAGTTCACAGGCTCACTCGCCCGTGATCCGATCAACCGCAAACCTATCTACTCCAACCAATTTTGCTGCCAATGAAGTTGATCGCAGGACACCATCTCGTGCCCCTCAAATACAGCCACCTCAGGGTCGCTCCAGATCCCAGTCGCCTGGCGCACAGCACTCGCATGCAACCCAAAAGACTATATGTGACAGCCCAGGACAGGGAACGGGCATACAAGAATCACATGATATTGAAGTTGCCAACCCAGAAGAACTGACAGATAGGCAACGATTTTCCGAAACCTCTGACGAGCATTACTCGCGCAGAGAACCTGCTATCTTGGATAACCGTGATGAAACATCTGACGACGATGAACAGGATATTTAAAAGGGAACCAAAAGGTCAGCGGTCGAGGTCTTCATCTTCTGAAGATACCGGTAAGCCATACGTACGTCAAGTGAAGAAGCAGAAGAAGAATCCGAGACGTTCTAGCATGCGAAGAATCTGAATCTAATTGGAGGTTTTTCTTTGTTCTCAAACGAGTTTTATATCTTGCCTATGTCACATGTACGTTTGGTATCAAACGTTGTTTGTCATTTTTTACCTCATATTTACCTTTTGTGTGTGTTTTATGTAGCGTAATAAGCTATTGCTGAGCCTGAAGGGAAAGCAAACTTCGAAGCGTTTGGTTACTGGTAGACGGAAGAATAGCGCTCTGTATTGTAGCCATGTCCCAGGCTCATATTCTGCAATTAACGGTCCAATCTCAAATGCCACAGCAGAAAATTTACGTGTTTCCCAAATTGAATATTTTTTCACCCAAAAGATGTAGTACTTCCTTTACCAATGGAAATTTTTGATGCACGTTGATACGATGACCGAAATTTCGAAAATCCGTTACTCCTGTTGTTTTGGTTCAGAACAGCTGTAATGAATGTAATTCTCATTTTGTGGAATCTTATGACCATTTATTTATTATTCTCTTGTGGAATTCTGAATATTTTGATCCGAAGCAATGGTTTTCGCTAGGTTGAGCAGAAGTCTTTGAACGATTCATGGGAGTAGGGCAAAAGTTCGAACTGTGCAAATTAAGCTTGAGGTGATGAAATGTAATCTACAAAACAGGACCCATATAGAAATTAGGATCTTAATATCGACGGTTGTTGGAAGGATTTTTTGTCCGAGGAAAAGAGATTTTCAGAGGAACAACACCGTCCGTATAAGAGTTCTGAGAAATAGTACTAGGTAAGAAGGTCAAAATTGCGGTATTATTGCTAGGAATTGTCGAAGAACCTTTGCCGTTCGTTCGAGCTACCACGAATGAATCGCACAAAATCGTAGATGTGTATTTTCATGGCTCTTCAAATGCTGTTACATTTTTGGATATATACATTACCGTGCAAAAATTCCTGAGCGATGGTATAAGATCCTGTCCGTCGATTACTGGAGCCCAGATTGATGCAGAGGAATTTTGAATAGAGCATCCTGAAGTGATAAGTAATGCTAATTTTGTAGGGATTTCGATTTATCTCGCAGCCCTTCTAGGATCTCAAATCACCGATGGGATTTCAAGGATTTCTGAAGAAAACCGGTTTTACTATATGGACTGTAACTTTGACGCGGAAAAAGATAGATCAATTGGGCAAAGAACATCTTGAAGAGCGAAATAATGCCATTTGCAGTGATTTTTTGATTATTTTTTACGCCGTGCGAATGAGAGTGTGAGATCTCTCAAAGTAGGTAGGTTCTCGGATTTTCGATTTGCAGAATTCGGTCATTTTCGACGAAAACAATGGAACTATTACTGATGTATGTTGATGAAGAAAAAGGTTGGGTGTATAAAAAGCTATTCTTGGTCAAAGAGGCAGGAGAGATAGTATTGTAGTTCTGATTTTTCATGGTTGAGGGTTATAAAGAATATTTACCGGTGCTGTGCAAGATGTAACGATAAAAGCAGGGTCAGCGCATAAAGTCGCATCACATACTCGTGTGAAAGTGTTATTGGACATCTTTGGAATATTGGGTAACCCCGTAACTTTGATCCTGTTCTCTATATTGTGAGTGCCATAACCCCAAAATTTTGTTGCTATTTTCAACATCTGAAAGTACTCAATGTATATAGCCACTTTATAGCATTTGAACGGTCGCGCTTCTCTCGAACCGGTACGGCAGGAAACTTCTCCCCTCCCCGGCCGAGGGCATGCAGTTCAATGGGTGAACTTACACAGTTTTACGTAAATACATATACGTACCAATACATGGAAATACCGAAAATTCTATAGGTTTCCATGAGGAATTTTTCATATAAATCATCACCAAATTTAAAACTTCTTTTTCCCATTAATCAGCTTGTTTTGAGAACTATCAAGTGAAAATATTTTTATCCCATGAAAAATCTATTTGAGAGTCCTATTTTATTTTGCAAACTTGATTTGCCTATAAAATTTGCTAGCTTGAGAGTTCCAACTAAATTCTGTTTTTTGGACACATAAGACCGATTTTGAAAGGATTTCCTGTCATTTATTTGTCATAAAATTACTTATTTATTTGAGAATTCGGTCTCGTTGTAAATATGTAAATAAGGAGTTGTAAAATAACTTTTCGAGTATAATAAGTTGTTTAAAGGATCAAAGAATCGCCTAGAAGCTCGATTATGAAGAAAAATTTAAAGTATATACTGTGATTAAATAGTAATTACAAAAAGATAGGAAACCACGTGTTTCTAGAATGTTCCAGAAAATTATCTTTTATTTATTACTAAATGATTGGAGCAGCCAATTTTGAGTTTTTTATCACTTGTAATATATTTTGATGCGACTAATCCAAGGATAATAGAAGAACCTACCAATATCATCGGAAAATATGAATTTCCAAGAAGAATCATCGTTTTCCATCGTTCTATCATCTAAATCATCATCTAACGTCCAATATAGATATACTGTACAGCCAGAGCACCGAGTATAAATACAGGCTCATCAGCCCATTGTGGGAGGCTTGCGCTCATTTGAATATTAGAGCTGTATCGAGGCTTTGGTGCTCTGGCTTTCCTCAAGTCTGTATAAAGAGTTGAAAATAAATGTCGATATTCCATTGGTAATCTCTTGTAGTATTCATATGCCTCGATGCAGGTCCAGGACGATGCTGTGATGGCAGTTCGGGCCTAAGTCCCCGCACTTCTCCAGTATTCGTCTGATTCAAAATTACGCACCCCGGGAATCCATGTTTGTGTAGGAGCCTCAGTCCTCTCTACACTCTTAGAAACCCGGGTGAGCCAATCTCATAAGTCTCACATCCTTCATAAGTCGATATGCATGAGGGCCTCAGTCCCCTCGGCGTTCACTTATGAAAGAGTTACATATTTTTTGTAAGTCGATGTGCATGAGGGCCTCAGTCCCCTCGGCGCTCACTTGCAAAAAAATAGTTTAAGATATGCAAAAATCAGCTTTCTAAGGTCGAATGAATCTGTACCTAAGTACCTATATAGTTCACCTTTGAAAGTTGAGGAGATCTTTAGCTTTTGCCGCCTCGTTGAAGGGCCTCAGTCCCCGGATATGGGTGAGCAAGGGCTAAGATAGTCCGCATTCCGAATCCGTAATATCCATAAAAAACAATATCGATCCAAGAATATGACGTACACCTCTATCGAGATACCCATCCCTTATGATAAATTTTGACCACTGGCTCTCTCCCGAGATCCAGAGCCTATTGGTCACTCACATCTGGCGCCCAGACAGGGACTCGATACGTGAAAAAAACGTGTATTCTTGGATTAATTTTGGTCCATTCATCATTTGTGCCCCTCATACTCTTTCAGATAAATAATTTGAGTATTTACCATGATATGAGCGCGTTTTGTACGCTCTATGGTTTTTTCCACTTTTATAAAATTTGCTAAGATTTTCAGTCAAACCATCGAGTTTTAAAAATGATACCTGAATATCGCGGTGTGCTATTCAATGGCAATTGCACTGTGCCTATTTAAGAAATGCGCGAAGAGCTCGGAAATATCAACGAGACCCAAGACGAGCAATGGGACGCGATCTCAAATTTGGATGATCGTTTGAATAATTTACAAAATGCGTCCGCTGCTGAAGGCCGTTATATTCAACTCTTACGCATTGACGTAAAATCATTGTTAGATCGTATGCACGACCTTGAACAAAAGTGCAATGATCTAGAATCCGAAATCAAATCAGTACGTGAACTACACCGCGAGAGTACAGTCGAAAAGAGCATATATCGCTCCATGTACGAATTTTTATCTATTTCTGTAAACAACTTCCTTATTTGGCTTCGGGGATTTCCAATATACATAGCTCGGCGAATGCGAGTATAACCCCTCCCCGAAGTCTAATCTAGAGCGCGTTTAGCTCGCTCACAGGTAACTACCTCAGTAGTCTAGTGGCCAGCGTATTGGACTCCCACGCGAAAGCACGGGGTTCGATCCCCGGCCACTCCAAAATTTTCATCAATCAATTGCATTTTTTCGAGTAGATCTCATCACTCCAATGCATAATAATTCCCTTACAGCTCATAAGAAAGAGTGTGCAATAGAAAAATTACGATAATAAAGAATTATCGATTATAATGAGTCGAAACCTTGAAAACGCCTTCTGGATGACAACCACTTCTACCCGCTAGTAGTTCGGGTCAGCTTCAGAATGTCTTCGAGTCGTCGATCGATTGCGAGTGCGGACAGAGCCTATCTAACTCGCATCGAAAAAGACGATGGTAATATTGAAAGTCTGCCCCAACGTGATCAAAACATGCGTTTATGGACTGTGGCTGTCACAGAAGAGTTGAAAATCTTGGATGATGGTCAATCTATTTTGGATGAAAGAGTCAAAATTCTCGAGAAGAAAAATGAGGCCCTTTCCTCTAAATTAGAATTGGCACTCGAACAATTAACCCGAGTACAAAAGGAGAACGAAACTCTCCGTACCCAAAATAAATCTTTTCAAGATGAGATCAAGAAACTTTCCGAAAAAATCAACCTCACTGAGGAAATCCAAGATACCTTTTCAAATACCCTCTCGCTTTTGCGAAATGAACGCTGCGAAGAGATTGAAAAGGATATCGATCAATGTAAAAATTCCATCGAAGGGATCAAAATCACCCAAACTTCTCTTCAAAAACAATTCAATGATCTCGCTCGCACTTCATTTGGGTCATCTGAACCCATTGCGAGAAAATTAAAATTCAAACCTCCTGTCTTCAAAGGAGAAGCCACAGAGCGTCCCGTGAGATTCCTGAAGGAACTCCAGCGGTACATTGAGACCATGGAGTTGGATGACCAAGAACTCCATCTTGTGTTATCGAAATCCTTAGAAGGAACAGCTCTCAGTTGGTATAATCTCCATGAAAATGAGATTGAGTCTCTTATGGACTTTGAATGTCTCTTTCGAGAACATTTTTGGAACGAGAGTATCCGAAGAAAATTTAAAATGAAATTAGAATTTGGAAAATTCAAATCCGACGGCAAGCTAACTAGAGTTCAGTACGCCATGGAATTATTCAATATTGCTCTCGAGGTTGACGGGGGGCAAAAGGACGATGAGATTATCAATCAACTCAGCTTCCACTTCGATCGGGAATTGAGAGCTGCCCTCCGATGTCAAGCAGAGAAAACCAAATCTACTTTTTTCAATATTTTGGCTGATTTTGACTGCGATGACGCGTCGAACAAGAATCGCCAACAAAAACAAAACTCTTCTTGGTCTTCGAACAAGTTAAACGTTGAGGCCAAAGAGAAACAAAAATTGGACAAAGTCCCAAAAGATGAATCTTCGGATCCGGGAAACGTGCAGTAGTTGCATCTTGTTTCTCGGACCCACAAAATAATTGTCAATTTGACAAAAGGCAAGGTGCAACTGGAGATATAGAATTCAACCCAAACGCTTGTCCTCCCGAAAAACTACAGGGTGGTGGATACAAAACCAGGTCCTCGACCCATCCAATTATAACACTTCCGATTCAAGAGATTAAGGAATTCAATCAAAATCAAAATGCGTATCAAACTCAGAAATCGAGTGATACAACCGGCACAAAATGTGCAACCGAGTCAGACTCGCTCTCAAATAAAGAAGCAGTCTTGCCTCACCCAAGCAACCTACTAAATGGAGGCTCTGCTTCTGAAAAATCACCCTCAAACGATCATAAGGATCGGGAGGAAGAAAATCAAAAGATCTATAGTGGAGTGAATTCAAACCCACGAAAAAATGGATCCGAAATCTCAGAACTCATTTTGGAGGCAGGCCAAAATCAATTACCTTCGGGAGCAGATATCCCAATCCCATTTGCACCACCCACTGAAGTAATCGAGCAGCGTGAGGATGATCGGAGCCACGTTCTCGAAGAGACGGCCATCAACCATATCCGCAAGCACACCCGATTTAAAGGGGCAGTGGGGGGCACAAATGTTGAATGGAAACCTGCATTGAATCAATCTGATACCACAAAACTCCTGGTCCTAGACCGATCCCAATCCTTCAGCTAAATTAATTGATACTTTCAAAATAAAAATGAGAATAGTGTTCATTAAAAGTAACAAAATTTTGAGTTACTGAAATGTCACGTTTCGATTAAAATTTTCATTTTTCAAAAATCTCAAATTTTAATGGGGGGCATGTGAGTGCCATAACCCCAAAATTTTGTTGCTATTTTCAACATCTGAAAGTACTCAATGTATATAGCCACTTTATAGCATTTGAACGGTCGCGCTTCTCTCGAGCCGGTACGGCAGGAAACTTCTCCCCTCCCCGGCCGAGGGCATGCAGTTCAATGGGTGAACTTACACAGTTTTACGTAAATACATATACGTACCAATACATGGAAATACCGAAAATTCTATAGGTTTCCATGAGGAATTTTTCATATAAATCATCACCAAATTTAAAACTTCTTTTTCCCATTAATCAGCTTGTTTTGAGAACTATCAAGTGAAAATATTTTTATCCCATGAAAAATCTATTTGAGAGTCCTATTTTATTTTGCAAACTTGATTTGCCTATAAAATTTGCTAGCTTGAGAGTTCCAACTAAATTCTGTTTTTTGGACACATAAGACCGATTTTGAAAGGATTTCCTGTCATTTATTTGTCATAAAATTACTTATTTATTTGAGAATTCGGTCTCGTTGTAAATATGTGAATAAGGAGTTGTAAAATAACTTTTCGAGTATAATAAGTTGTTTAAAGGATCAAAGAATCGCCTAGAAGCTCGATTATGAAGAAAAATTTGAAGTATATACTGTGATTAAATAGTAATTACAAAAAGATAGGAAACCACGTGTTTCTAGAATGTTCCAGAAAATTATCTTTTATTTATTACTAAATGATTGGAGCAGCCAATTTTGAGTTTTTTATCACTTGTAATATATTTTGATGCGACTAATCCAAGGATAATAGAAGAACCTACCAATATCATCGGAAAATATGAATTTCCAAGAAGAATCATCGTTTTCCATCGTTCTATCATCTAAATCATCATCTAACGTACAATATAGATATACTGTACAGCCAGAGCACCGAGTATAAATACAGGCTCATCAGCCCATTGTGGGAGGCTTGCGCTCATTTGAATATTAGGTGTCCCTGGAATCGGCGCGCCAAGACTTTCGGTGAACGGTTTCTGAAAGGTTCCCGAAAGGTGTCCCTGGAATCGGCTCGTCGAAACTTTCGGTGAAAGGTTCCTGAAAGGTTCCCGGAAGGTGTCCCTGGAGTCGGCTCACCGAAACTTTGGCTGGAAGGTTTCTGAAAGGTTTCTGAAAGGTTTCCGAGAGGTGTCCCTGGAACCGGCTCGTCAAAACTTTCGGTGAAATGTTCCTGGAAAGTTCCCGGAAGGTGTCCCTGGAGTCGGCTCACCGAAACTTCGGCTGGAAGGTTTCTGAAAGTCTTCCGAGAGGTGTCCCGTGGACCGGCTCGTCACAACTTTCGGTGAAAGGTTTCTGAAAGGTTTCCGAAAGGTGTTCCTGGAATCGGCTCGTCAATACTTCCGGTGGAAGGTTTCTGTAAGGTTTCCGGAAGGTGTCCCTGTATTCGGCTCGTCACAACTTTCGGTGAAAGGTTTCTGAAAGGTTTCCGAAAGGTGTCCCTGGAATCGGCTCGTCAAAACTGTGGCTGGAAGGTTTCTTGAAGGTTCCCGATAGGTGTTCCTAGAATCGGTCCGCCAAGACTTTCGGTGGAAGGTACCTGGGAGCTTCCCGAAAGGAGTCCCTGAAATCGGCTAGCCAAATCTTATGGTGAACGGTTTCTAAAAGGTTCTCGAAAGGTGTCCCTGGAATCGGCTCGTCGAAACTTTCGGTGAAAGGTTTCTGAGAGGTTTCCGAGAGGTATCCCTGGAACCGTCTCGTCAGCAATTTCGGTGAAAGGTTTCTGAAAGGTTCCCAAGAGGTGTCCCTGGAACAGCTCGTCAGAACTTTTGGTGAAAGGTTTCTGGAAGGTTCCCGGAAGGTATCCCTGGACTCGGCTCGCCAAAGTTTCGGTGTAGGCTTCTTGAGAGGTTTCCGAAGAGTATCCCTGGGATCAGCTCGCCAAAACTTTCGGTGAAAGATTTCTGAGAGGTTTCCGATAGGTGTCCCTGGAGACGGCTCACCAAAACTCCAGCTGGAAGGTTTCTGAAAGGTGACAAGAAGGTGTCCCTGAAATCGACTCGTCAGCACTTTCGGTGAAAGGTTTCTGGGGGGTTTCCGAGAGGTATCCCTGGAATCAGCTCGTCAAAACTTCGGCTGAAGGGTTCTGGAAGGTTCCCGGTAGGTGTTCCTAGAATCGGTCCGCCAAGACTCTCTTTTCAAGATTCCTGGAAGCTTCCCGGAAGGTAACCCTGGAATCGGCTAGCCAAAACTTTCGGTGAAAGGTTTCTGGAAGGTTTCCGAAAGGTGTTCCTGGAATCGGCTCGTCAAAACTGTGGCTGGAAGGTTTCTGGAAGGTTCCCGGAAGGTGTTCCTAGAATCGGTCCTCCAAGACTTTCGCCGGAAGGTTCTTGGGAGCTTCCCGAAAGGTGTCCCTGAAATCGGCTTGCCGAATCTTATGGTGAACGGTTTCTGGAAGGTTCTCGAAAGTTGTTCCTGGAATCGGCTCGTCAAAACTGTGGCTGGAAGGTTTCTGGAAGGTTCCCGGAAGGTGTTCCTAGAATCAGTCCGCCAAGACTTTCGCTGGAAGGTTCCTGGGAGCTTCCCGAAAGGTGTCCCTGAAATCGGCTTGCCAAATCTTATGGTGAACGGTTTCTGAAAGGTTTCCGAGAGGTATCCCTGGAACTGGCTCGTCAGCAGTTTCGGTGGAATGTTTCTGGAGGGTTTCCGAGAGGTATCCCTGGAATCAGCTCGCCAAAACTTTCGGTGAAAGGTTTCTGGGGGGTTTCCGAGAGGTATCCCTGGCATCAGCTCGCCGAAACTTCCGGTTAAAGGTTTCTGAATGGTTTCCGAAAGGTGTCCCTGGAATCGGCTCGTCAAGATTTTCAGTGAAAGGTTTCTGGAAGGTTTCCGAAAGGTGTCCCTGGAATCGGCTCGTCAAAACTTCGGCTGAAGGTTTCTCCAAGGTTCCCGGAAGGTGTTCCTAGAGTCGGTCCGCCAAGACTTTCGCTGGAAGGTTCCTGGGAGCTTCCCGAAAGGTGTCCCTGAAATCGGCTTGCCGAATCTTATGGTGAACGGTTTCTGAAAGGTTTCCGAGAGGTATCCCTGGAACTGGCTCGTCAGCAGTTTCGGTGAAATGTTTCTGGAGGGTTTCCGAGAGGTATCCCTGGAATCAGCTCGCCAAAACTTTCGGTGAAAGGTTTCTGGGGGGTTTCCGAGAGGTATCCCTGGAATCAGCTCGCCGAAACTTCCGGTTAAAGGTTTCTGAAAGGTTTCCGAAAGGTATCCCTGGAATCGGCTCGCCAAGACTTTCGGTGTAAGGTTTTTGATAGGTTTCCGTAAGGTGTCCCTAGAATCGGCTCGTCAAAACTCTCCCTGAAAGGTTTCTGAAAGATTCTCGGAAGAAGTTCCTAGAATCGGTCCGCCAAGACTTCCGCTTGAAGGTTCCTGGAAGCTTTTCGAAAGGTGTCCCTGGAATCGGCTCGCCAAGACTTTCGGTGAACGGTTTCTGAAAGGTTCCCGAAAGGTGTCCCTGGAGTCGGCTCGTCACAACTTTCGCTGAAAGGTTTCTGAAAGGTTTCCGAAAGGTGTTCCTGGAATCGGCTCGTCAGAACATTCGGTGGTTGGTTTCTGGAAGGTTTCCGGAAGGTATCCCTGGAATCGGCTCGCCAAAACTTTCGGTGAAAGGTTTCTGGAAGGTTTCCGGAAAGTGTCCCTGGAATCGGCTCGTCACAACTTTCGGTGAAAGGTTTCTGAAAGGTTCCCGAAAGGTGCCCCTGGAGTCGGCTCACCAAAACTTCGGCTGGGAGGTTTCTGAAAGGTTTCTGAGAGGTGTCCTTGGAACCGGCTCGTCAGCACTCTCGGTGAGGGTCTCTGAAAGGTTTCCGGAAGGTATCCCTGGAATCGGCTCGCCAAAACTTTCGGTGTAAGGTTTCTGATAGGTTTCCGGAAGGTGTCCCTGGAATCGGCTCGTCAAATTTTTGCCTGAAAGGTTCCTGGGAGCTTCCCGAAAGGTGTTCCTAGGATCGGTCCGCGAAGACTTTCGCTGGAAGGTTCCTGAAAGGTTCTCGAAAGGTGTCCCTGGAATCGGCTCATCAAACTTTCGGTGGAAGGTTTCTGAAAGGTTCCCGAAAGGTATCCCTTGAGTCGGCTCACCGAAACTTTGGCTGGAAGGTTTCTGGGAGGTTTCCGAGAGGTGTCCCTGGAACCGGCTCGTCAGCACTCTCGGTGGAGGTTTCTGGAAGGTTTCCGAAAGGTATCCCTGGAGTTGGCTAGCCAAGACTTTCGGTGTAAGGTTTTTGATAGGTTTCCGGAAGGTGTCCCTAGAATCGGCTTGTCAAAACTTTTCCCGAAAGGTTTCTGGAAGAATCTCGAAAGAAGTTCCTAGAATCGGTCCGCCAAGACTTTCGCTGGAAGGTTCCTGGAAGCTTCCCGAAAGGTGTCCCTGGAATCGGCTCGCCAAAACTTTCGGTGAACGGTTTTTGAAAGGTTCTCGAAAGGTGTCCCTGGAATCGGCTCGTCACAACTTCCGGTGGAAGGTTTCTGAAAGGTTTCTGAAAGGTCTTCCTGGTATTGGCTCGTCAAAACATTCGGTGGTCGGTTTCTGGAAGGTTTCCGAAAGGTATCCCTGGAATCGGCTCGCCAAAACTTTCGGTGAAAGGTTTCTGGAAGGTTTCCGAAAGGTGTTCCTGGAATCGGCTCGTCAAAACTTTCGGTGGGAGGTTTCTGAATGAATTCCGGAAGGTATCCCTGGAATTGGCTCGCCAAAACTTTCGGTGGAATGTTCCTGGAAGGTTTCCGAAAGTAATCCCCGGAATAGGCTCGTCAAAACTTTCAGTGAAAGGTTTCTGAAAGGTCCCCGAAAGGTGTCCCTGGAGTCGGCTCACCAAAACTTCGGCTGGGAGGTTTCTGAATTGTTTCTGAGAGGTGTCCCTGGAACCGGCTCGTCAGCACTCTCGGTGAAGGTTTCTGAGAGATTTCCGGAAGGTATCCCTGGAATCGGCTCGCCAAAACTTCCGGTGTAAGGTTTCTGATAGGTTTCCGGGAGGTGTCCCTGGAATCGGCTCATCAAACTTTCGGTGGAAGGTTTCTGGAAGGTTCCCGAAAGGTGTCCCTAGAATCGGTCCGCCGAGACTTTCGCTGGAAGGTTCCTGGAAGGATTCCGGAGGTTGTCCCTGGAATCGGATCGTCAAAACTCTCGGTGAAAGGTTAGTGCAACGTTCCCGATAGGTGTCCCTGGAGTCGGCTCACCAAAACCCCGGCTGGAAGTTTTCTGAAAGGTGACCGAAAGGTATCCCTGGAATGGGCTCGCCAAAACTTTCGGTGTTAGGTTTCTGATAGGTTTCCGAAAGGTGTCCCTGGAATCGGCTCGTCAAAACTCTCAGTGAAAGCTTTCTGGAAGGTTCCCGCAAGGTGTTCCTAGAATCATTCCGCCAAGACTTTCGCTGGGAGGTTTCTGGAAGTTTTCCGAGAGGTGTCCCTGGAACTGGCTCATCAGCACTCTCGGTGAAGGGTTCTGAAAGGTTTCCGAGAGGTATCCCTGGAATCGGCTCGCCAAAACTTGCGGTGTCAGGTTCCTGATAGGTTTCCGGAAGGTGTCCCTGGAAACGGCTCGTCAAAACCCTCAGTGAAAGCTTTCTGGAAGGTTCCCGAAAGGTATTCCTAGGATCGGTCCGCCAAGACTTTCGGTGGAAGGTTCCTGGGAGCTTCCCGAAAGGAGTCCCTGAAATCGGCTAGCCAAATCTTATGGTGAACGGTTTCTAAGAGGTTCTCGAAAGGTGTCCCTGGAATCGGCTCGTCGAAACTTTCGATGAAAGGTTTCTGAAAGGTTTCCGAGAGGTATCACTGGAACCGGCTCGTCAGCAATTTCGGTGGAATGTTTCTGGAGGGTTTCCGAGAGGTATCCCTGGAATCAGCTCGCCAAAACTCTCGGTGGAAGGTTTCTGGAAGGTTCCCGAGAGGTGTCCCTGGAATCGGTTCGCAGAAACTTTCGGTGAAAAGTTTCTGAAAGGTTCCCGAGAGGTGTCCCTGGAATCAGCTCGTCAGAACTTTCATTGAAAGGTTTCTGGAAGGTTCCCGGAAGGTATCCCTGGACTCGGCTCGCCAAAGTTTCGGTGTAGGCTTTTTGAGAGGTTTCCGGAGAGTATCCCTGGGATCGGCTCGCCAAAACTTTCTGTGAAAGATTTCTGAGAGGTTTCCGATAGGTGTCCCTGGAGACGGCTCACCAAAACTCCGGCTGGAAGGTTTCTGAAGGGTGACAAGAAGGTGTCCCTGGAATCGGCTCGTCAGCACTTTCGGTGAAAGGTTTCTGGGGGGTTTCCGAGAGGTATCCCTGGAATCAGCTCGTCAAAACTTCGGCTGAAGGTTTCTGGAAGGTTCCCGGGAGGTGTTCCTAGAATCGGTCCGCCAAGACTTTCTTTCCAAGATTCCTTGAAGCTTCCCGTAAGGTCACCCTGGAATCGGCCAGCCAAAACTTTCGGTGAAAGGTTTTTGAAAGGTTTCCGAAAGGTGTCCCTGGAATCGGCTCGTCAAAACTTTCAGTGAAGGGTTTCTGGAAGGTTTCCGAAAGGTGTCCCTGGAATCGGCTCGTCAAAACTTCGGCTGAAGGTTCCTGGAAGGTTCCCGGAAGGTGTTCCTAGAATCGGTCCTCCGAGACTTTCTTTTCAAGATTCCTGGAAGCTTCCCGGGAGGTAACCCTGGAATCGGCTAGCCAAAACTTTCGGTGAAATGTGTCTGGAAGGTTCCCGAAAGGTGTTCCTGGAATCGGCTCGTCAAAACTGTGGCTGGAAGGTTTCTGAAAGGTTCCCGGAAGGTGTTCCTAGAATCGGTCCGCCAAGACTTTCGCTGGAAGGTTCCTGGGAGCTTCCCGAAAGGTGTCCCTGAAATCGGCTTGCCGAATCTTATGGTGAACGGTTTCTGAAAGGTTTCCGAGAGGTATCCCTGGAACCGGCTCGTCAGCAGTTTCGGTGTAGGCTTTTTGAGAGGTTTTCGGGGAGTATCCCTGGGATCGGCTCGCCAAAACTTTCTGTGAAAGATTTCTGAGAGGTTTCCGATAGGTGTCCCTGGAGACGGCTCACCAAAACTCCGGCTGGAAGGTTTCTGAAGGGTGACAAGAAGGTGTCCCTGGAATCGGCTCGTAAGCACTTTCGGTGAAAGGTTTCTGGGGGGTTTCCGAGAGGTATCCCTGGAATCAGCTCGTCAAAACTTCGGCTGAAGGTTCCTGGAAGGTTCCCGGAAGGTGTTCCTAGAATCGGTCCGCCAAGACTTCCTTTTCAAGATTCCTGGAAGCTTCCCGGAAGGTATCCCTGGAATCAGCTCGCCGACACTTCCGGTTAAAGGTTTCTGAGAGGTTTCCGAAAGGTGTCCCTGGAATCGGCTCGTCAAAATTTTCAGTGAAGGGTTTCTGGAAGGTTCCCGGAAGGTATCCCTGGACTCGGCTCGCCAAAGTTTCGGTGTAGGCTTTTTGAGAGGTTTCCGGAGAGTATCCCTGGGATCGGCTCGCCAAAACTTTCTGTGAAAGATTTCTGAGAGGTTCCCGATAGGTGTCCCTGGAGACGGCTCACCAAAACTCCGGCTGGAAGGTTTCTGAAGGGTGACAAGAAGGTGTCCCTGGAATCGGCTCGTCAGCACTTTCGGTGAAAGGTTTCTGGGGGGTTTCCGAGAGGTATCCCTGGAATCAGCTCGTCAAAACTTCGGCTGAAGGTTTCTGGAAGGTTCCCGGAAGTTGTTCCTAGAATCGGTCCGCCAAGACTTTCTTTTCAAGATTCCTGGAAGCTTCCCGGAAGGTAACCCTGGAATCGGCCAGCCAAAACGTTCGGTGAAAGGTTTTTGAAAGGTTTCCGAAAGGTGTCCCTGGAATCGGCTCGTCAAAACTTTCAGTGAAGGGTTTCTGGAAGGTTTCCGAAAGGTGTCCCTGGAATCGGCTCGTCAAAACTTCGGCTGAAGGTTCCTGGAAGGTTCCCGGAAGGTGTTCCTGGAATCGGTCCTCCGAGACTTTCTTTTCAAGATTTCTGGAAGCTTTCCGGAAGGTAACCCTGGTATCGGCTAGCCAAAACTTTCGGTGAAAGAATTCTGGAAGGTTTCCGAAAGGTGTTCCTGGAATCGGCTCGTCAAAACTGTGGCTGGAAGGTTTCTGGAAGGTTCCCGGAAGGTGTTCCTAGAATCGGTCCGCCAAGACTTTCGCCGGAAGGTTCCTGGGAGCTTCCCGAAAGGTGTCCCTGGAATCGGCTTGCCGAATCTTATGGTGAACGGTTTCTGAAAGGTTCTCGAAAGTTGTTCCTGGAATCAGCTCGTCAAAACTGTGGCTGGAAGGTTTCTGGAAGGTTCCCGGAAGGTGTTCCTAGAATCGGTCCGCCAAGACTTTCGCTGGAAGGTTCCTGGGAGCTTCCCGAAAGGTGTCCCTGAAATCGGCTTGCCGAATCTTATGGTGAACGGTTTCTGAAAGGTTTCCGAGAGGTATCCCTGGAACCGGCTCGTCAGCAGTTTCGGTGAAATGTTTCTGGAGGGTTTCCGAGAGGTATCCCTGGAATCAGCCCGCCAAAACTTTCGGTGAAAGGTTTCTCGGGGTTTTCCGAGATGTATTCCTGGAATCAGCTCACCGAAACTTCCGGTTGAAGGTTTCTGAAAGGTTTCCGAAAGGTGTCCCTGGAATCGGCTCGTCAAAATTTTCAGTGAAGGGTTTCTGGAAGGTTTCCGAAAGGTATCCCTGGAATCGGCTCGTCAAAACTTCGGCTGAAGGTTTCTGGAAGGTTCCCGGAAGGTGTTCCTAGGATCGGTCCTCCGAGACTTTCTTTTCGAAATTCCTGGAAGCTTCCCGGAAGGTAACCCTGGAATCGGCTAGCCAAAACTTTCGGGGAAAGGTGTCTGGAAGGTTTCCGAAAGGTGTTCCTGGAATCGGCTCGTCAAAACTGTGGCTGGAAGGTTTCTGGAAGGTTCCCGGAAGAGGTTCCTAGAATCGGTCCGCCAAGACTTTCTTTTCAAGATTCCTGGAAGCTTCCCGGAAGGTAACCCTGGAATCGGCCAGCCAAAACTTTCGGTGAAAGGTTTTTGAAAGGTTTCCGAAAGGTGTCCCTGGAATCGGCTCGTCAAAACTTTCAGTAAAGGGTTTCTGGAAGGTTTCCGAAAGGTGTCCCTGGAATCGGCTCGTCAAAACTTCGGCTGAAGGTTCCTGGAAGGTTCCCGGAAGGTGTTCCTAGAATCGGTCCTCCGAGACTTTCTTTCCAAGATTCCTGGAAGCTTCCCGGAAGGTAACCCTGGAATCGGCTAGCCAAAACTTTCGGTGAAAGGTTTCTGGAAGGTTTCCGAAAGGTGTTCCTGGAATCGGCTCGTCAAAACTGTGGCTGGAAGGTTTCTGGAAGGTTCCCGGAAGGTGTTCCTAGAATCGGTCCGCCAAGACTTTCGCCGGAAGGTTCCTGGGAGCTTCCCGAAAGGTGTCCCTGAAATCGGCTTGCCGAATCTTATGGTGAACGGTTTCTGAAAGGTTCTCGAAAGTTGTTCCTGGAATCAGCTCGTCAAAACTGTGGCTGGAAGGTTTCTGGAAGGTTTCCGAAAGGTGTCCCTGGAATCGGCTCGTCAAAACTTCGGCTGAAGGTTTCTGGAAGGTTCCCGGAAGGTGTTCCTAGGATCGGTCCTCCGAGACTTTCTTTTCGAAATTCCTGGAAGCTTCCCGGGAGGTAACCCTGGAATCGGCTAGCCAAAACTTTCGGTGAAAGGTGTCTGGAAGGTTTCCGAATGGTGTTCCTGGAATCGGCTCGTCAAAACTGTGGCTGGAACGTTTCTGGAAGGTTCCCGGAAGGTGTTCCTAGAATCGGTCCGCCAAGACTTTCTTTTCAAGATTCCTGGAAGCTTCCCGGAAGGTAACCCTGGAATCGGTCAGACAAAACTTTCGGTGAAAGGTTTTTGAAAGGTTTCCGAAAGGTGTCCCTGGAATCGGCTCGTCAAAACTTTCAGTGAAGGGTTTCTGGAAGGTCTCCGAAAGGTGTCCCTGGAATCGGCTCGATAAAACTTCGGCTGAAGGTTCCTGGAAGGTTCCCGGAAGGTGTTCCTAGAATCGGTCCTCCGAGACTTTCTTTTCAAGATTCCTGGAAGCTTCCCGGAAGGTAACCCTGGAATCGGTCAGACAAAACTTTCGGTGAAAGGTTTTTGAAAGGTTTCCGACAGGTGTCCCTGGAATCGGCTCGTCAAAACTTTCAGTGAAGGGTTTCTGGAAGGTCTCCGAAAGGTGTCCCTGGAATCGGCTCGATAAAACTTCGGCTGAAGGTTCCTGGGAGCTTCCCGAAAGGTGTTCCTAGGATCGGTCCGCGAAGACTTTCGCTGGAAGGTTCCTGAAAGGTTCTCGAAAGGTGTCCCTGGAATCGGCTCATCAAACTTTCGGTGGAAGGTTTCTGAAAGGTTCCCGAAAGGTATCCCTTGAGTCGGCTCACCGAAACTTTGGCTGGAAGGTTTCTGGGAGGTTTCCGAGAGGTGTCCCTGGAACCGGCTCGTCAGCACTCTCGGTGGAGGTTTCTGGAAGGTTTCCGAAAGGTATCCCTGGAGTTGGCTAGCCAAGACTTTCGGTGTAAGGTTTTTGATAGGTTTCCGGAAGGTGTCCCTAGAATCGGCTTGTCAAAACTTTTCCCGAAAGGTTTCTGGAAGAATCTCGAAAGAAGTTCCTAGAATCGGTCCGCCAAGACTTTCGCTGGAAGGTTCCTGGAAGCTTCCCGAAAGGTGTCCCTGGAATCGGCTCGCCAAAACTTTCGGTGAACGGTTTTTGAAAGGTTCTCGAAAGGTGTCCCTGGAATCGGCTCGTCACAACTTCCGGTGGAAGGTTTCTGAAAGGTTTCTGAAAGGTCTTCCTGGTATTGGCTCGTCAAAACATTCGGTGGTCGGTTTCTGGAAGGTTTCCGAAAGGTATCCCTGGAATCGGCTCGCCAAAACTTTCGGTGAAAGGTTTCTGGAAGGTTTCCGATAGGTGTTCCTGGAATCGGCTCGTCAAAACTTTCGGTGGGAGGTTTCTGAATGAATTCCGGAAGGTATCCCTGGAATTGGCTCGCCAAAACTTTCGGTGGAATGTTCCTGGAAGGTTTCCGAAAGGTATCCCCGGAATAGGCTCGTCAAAACTTTCAGTGAAAGGTTTCTGAAAGGTCCCCGAAAGGTGTCCCTGGAGTCGGCTCACCAAAACTTCGGCTGGGAGGTTTCTGAATTGTTTCTGAGAGGTGTCCCTGGAACCGGCTCGTCAGCACTCTCGGTGAAGGTTTCTGAAAGATTTCCGGAAGGTATCCCTGGAATCGGCTCGCCAAAACTTCCGGTGTAAGGTTTCTGATAGGTTTCCGGGAGGTGTCCCTGGAATCGGCTCATCAAACTTTCGGTGGAAGGTTTCTGGAAGGTTCCCGAAAGGTGTCCCTAGAATCGGTCCGCCGAGACTTTCGCTGGAAGGTTCCTGGAAGGATTCCGGAGGTTGTCCCTGGAATCGGATCGTCAAAACTCTCGGTGAAAGGTTAGTGAAACGTACCCGATAGGTGTCCCTGGAGTCGGCTCACCAAAACCCCGGCTGGAAGTTTTCTGAAAGGTGACCGAAAGGTATCCCGGGAATGGGCTCGCCAAAACTTTCGGTGTTAGGTTTCTGATAGGTTTCCGAAAGGTGTCCCTGGAATCGGCTCGTTGGAACTCTCAGTGAAAGCTTTCTGGAAGGTTCCCGCAAGGTGTTCCTAGAATCATTCCGCCAAGACTTTCGCTGGGAGGTTTCTGGAAGTTTTCCGAGAGGTGTCCCTGGAACTGGCTCATCAGCACTCTCGGTGAAGGGTTCTGAAAGGTTTCCGAGAGGTATCCCTGGAATCGGCTCGCCAAAACTTGCGGTGTCAGGTTCCTGATAGGTTTCCGGAAGGTGTCCCTGGAAACGGCTCGTCAAAACTCTCAGTGAAAGCTTTCTGGAAGGTTCCCGAAAGGTATTCCTAGGATCGGTCCGCCAAGACTTTCGGTGGAAGGTTCCTGGGAGCTTCCCGAAAGGTGTCCCTGAAATCGGCTAGCCAAATCTTATGGTGAACGGTTTCTAAGAGGTTCTCGAAAGGTGTCCCTGGAATCGGCTCGTCGAAACTTTCAATGAAAGGTTTCTGAAAGGTTTCCGAGAGGTATCACTGGAACCGGCTCGTCAGCAATTTCGGTGGAATGTTTCTGGAGGGTTTCCGAGAGGTATCCCTGGAATCAGCTCGCCAAAACTCTCGGTGGAAGGTTTCTGGAAGGTTCCCGAGAGGTGTCCCTGGAATCGGTTCGCAGAAACTTTCGGTGAAAAGTTTCTGAAAGGTTCCCGAGAGGTGTCCCTGGAATCAGCTCGTCAGAACTTTCATTGAAAGGTTTCTGGAAGGTTCCCGGAAGGTATCCCTGGACTCGGCTCGCCAAAGTTTCGGTGTAGGCTTTTTGAGAGGTTTCCGGAGAGTATCCCTGGGATCGGCTCGCCAAAACTTTCTGTGAAAGATTTCTGAGAGGTTTCCGATAGGTGTCCCTGGAGACGGCTCACCAAAACTCCGGCTGGAAGGTTTCTGAAGGGTGACAAGAAGGTGTCCCTGGAATCGGCTCGTCAGCACTTTCGGTGAAAGGTTTCTGGGGGGTTTCCGAGAGGTATCCCTGGAATCAGCTCGTCAAAACTTCGGCTGAAGGTTCCTGGAATGTTCCCGGGAGGTGTTCCTAGAATCAATCCGCCAAGACTTTCTTTCCAAGATTCCTTGAAGCTTCCCGTAAGGTAACCCTGGAATCGGCCAGCCAAAACTTTCGGTGAAAGGTTTTTGAAAGGTTTCCGAAAGGTGTCCCTGGAATCGGCTCGTCAAAACTTTCAGTGAAGGGTTTCTGGAAGGTTTCCGAAAGGTGTCCCTGGAATCGGCTCGTCAAAACTTCGGCTGAAGGTTCCTGGAAGGTTCCCGGAAGGTGTTCCTAGAATCGGTCCTCCGAGACTTTCTTTTCAAGATTCCTGGAAGCTTCCCGGGAGGTAACCCTGGAATCGGCTAGCCAAAACTTTCGGTGAAATGTGTCTGGAGGGTTCCCGAAAGGTGTTCCTGGAATCGGCTCGTCAAAACTGTGGCTGGAAGGTTTCTGAAAGGTTCCCGGAAGGTGTTCCTAGAATCGGTCCGCCAAGACTTTCGCTGGAAGGTTCCTGGGAGCTTCCCGAAAGGTGTCCCTGAAATCGGCTTGCCGAATCTTATGGTGAACGGTTTCTGAAAGGTTTCCGAGAGGTATCCCTGGAACCGGCTCGTCAGCAGTTTCGGTGTAGGCTTTTTGAGAGGTTTTCGGAGAGTATCCCTGGGATCGGCTCGCCAAAACTTTCTGTGAAAGATTTCTGAGAGGTTTCCGATAGGTGTCCCTGGAGACGGCTCACCAAAACTCCGGCTGGAAGGTTTCTGAAGGGTGACAAGAAGGTGTCCCTGGAATCGGCTCGTAAGCACTTTCGGTGAAAGGTTTCTGGGGGGTTTCCGAGAGGTATCCCTGGAATCAGCTCGTCAAATTTTCGGCTGAAGGTTTCTGGAAGGTTCCCGGAAGGTGTTCCTAGAATCGGTCCGCCAAGACTTTCTTTTCAAGATTCCTGGAAGCTTCCCGGAAGGTATCCCTGCTATCAGCTCGCCGACACTTCCGGTTAAAGGTTTCTGAGAGGTTTCCGAAAGGTGTCCCTGGAATCGGCTCGTCAAAATTTTCAGTGAAGGGTTTCTGGAAGGTTCCCGGAAGGTATCCCTGGACTCGGCTCGCCAAAGTTTCGGTGTAGGCTTTTTGAGAGGTTTCCGGAGAGTATCCCTGGGGCGGCTCGCCAAAACTTTCTGTGAAAGATTTCTGAGAGGTTCCCGATAGGTGTCCCTGGAGACGGCTCACCAAAACTCCGGCTGGAAGGTTTCTGAAGGGTGACAAGAAGGTGTCCCTGGAATCGGCTCGTCAGCACTTTCGGTGAAAGGTTTCTGGGGGGTTTCCGAGAGGTATCCCTGGAATCAGCTCGTCAAAACTTCGGCTGAAGGTTTCTGGAAGGTTCCCGGAAGTTGTTCCTAGAATCGGTCCGCCAAGACTTTCTTTTCAAGATTCCTGGAAGCTTCCCGGAAGGTAACCCTGGAATCGGCTAGCCAAAACTTTCGGGGAAAGGTGTCTGGAAGGTTTCCGAAAGGTGTTCCTGGAATCGGCTCGTCAAAACTGTGGCTGGAAGGTTTCTGGAAGGTTCCCGGAAGAGGTTCCTAGAATCGGTCCGCCAAGACTTTCTTTTCAAGATTCCTGGAAGCTTCCCGGAAGGTAACCCTGGAATCGGCCAGCCAAAACTTTCGGTGAAAGGTTTTTGAAAGGTTTCCGAAAGGTGTCCCTGGAATCGGCTCGTCAAAACTTTCAGTAAAGGGTTTCTGGAAGGTTTCCGAGAGGTGTCCCTGGAATCAGCTCGTCAAAACTTCGGCTGAAGGTTCCTGGAAGGTTCCCGGAAGGTGTTCCTAGAATCGGTCCTCCGAGACTTTCTTTCCAAGATTCCTGGAAGCTTCCCGGAAGGTAACCCTGGAATCGGCTAGCCAAAACTTTCGGTGAAAGGTTTCTGGAAGGTTTCCGAAAGGTGTTCCTGGAATCGGCTCGTCAAAACTGTGGCTGGAAGGTTTCTGGAAGGTTCCCGGAAGGTGTTCCTAGAATCGGTCCGCCAAGACTTTCGCCGGAAGGTTCCTGGGAGCTTCCCGAAAGGTGTCCCTGAAATCGGCTTGCCGAATCTTATGGTGAACGGTTTCTGAAAGGTTCTCGAAAGTTGTTCCTGGAATCAGCTCGTCAAAACTGTGGCTGGAAGGTTTCTGGAAGGTTCCCGGAAGGTGTTCTTAGAATCGGTCCGCCAAGACTTTCGCTGGAAGGTTCCTGGGAGCTTCCCGAAAGGTGTCCCTGAAATCGGCTTGCCGAATCTTATGGTGAACGGTTTCTGAAAGGTTTCCGAGAGGTATCCCTGGAACCGGCTCGTCAGCAGTTTCGGTGAGATGTTTCTGGAGGGTTTCCGAGAGGTATCCCTGGAATCAGCCCGCCAAAACTTTCGGTGAAAGGTTTCTCGGGGTTTTCCGAGATGTATTCCTGGGATCAGCTCGCCGAAACTTCCGGTTGAAGGTTTCTGAAAGGTTTCCGAAAGGTGTCCCTGGAATCGGCTCGTCAAAATTTTCAGTGAAGGGTTTCTGGAAGGTTTCCGAAAGGCGTCCCTGGAATCGGCTCGTCAAAACTTCGGCTGAAGGTTTCTGGAAGGTTCCCGGAAGGTGTTCCTAGAATCGGTCCTCCGAGACTTTCTTTTCAAGATTCCTGGAAGCTTCCCGGAAGGTAACCCTGGAATCGGCTAGCCAAAACTTCCGGTGAAAGGTGTCTGGAAGGTTTCCGAAAGGTGTTCCTCGAATCGGCTCGTCAAAACTTTCAGTGAAAGGTTTCTGGAAGGTTTCCGAGAGGTATCCCTGGAATCAGCTCGTCAAAACTTCGGCTGAAGGTTTCTGGAAGGTTCCCGGAAGGTGTTCCTAGAATCGGTCCGCCAAGACTTTCTTTTCAAGATTCCTGGAAGCGTCCCGGAAGGTATCCCTGGAATCAGCTCGCCGACACTTCCGGTTAAAGGTTTCTGAGAGGTTTCCGAAAGGTGTCCCTGGAATCGGCTCGTCAAAATTTTCAGTGAAGGGTTTCTGGAAGGTTCCCCACAGGTATCCCTGGACTCGGCTCGCCAAAGTTCCGGTGTAGGCTTTTTGAGAGGTTTCCGGAGAGTATCCCTGGGATCGGCTCGCCAAAACTTTCTGTGAAAGGTTTCTCGGGGTTTTCCGAGATGTATTCCTGGGATCAGCTCGCCGAAACTTCCGGTTGAAGGTTTCTGAAAGGTTTCCGAAAGGTGTCCCTGGAATCGGCTCGTCAAAATTTTCAGTGAAGGGTTTCTGGAAGGTTTCCGAAAGGTGTCCCTGGAATCGGCTCGTCAAAACTGTGGCTGGAAGGTTTCTGGAAGGTTCCCGGAAGGTGTTCCTAGAATCGGTCCGCCAAGACTTTCTTTTCAAGATTCCTGGAAGCTCCCCTTTTTGTTATCTGAGTACCAATTGATCCCAAGAAATCCGATGATTCAAGGAGATATGTAATAACTGAGGAATCATGCACCAAAGATCCACAGAATTATCACGAGTATATTTTGGAAAATGTGACGCAGTTTTGACCAAATGTTGCTTGCGTAGCGCGCATCGTATGTCTGGTATCCAATCGAATGAATTGTGATCCCGTTGGAGAATTGAAGCGTTCCACTGTTCCACTTTAGTAGCTCCTTGTTTGATGAAGTCAGTAGGTTCTTCATGAGCTCAATGTGATCAACGATCAGATCGATGATTATTCTCGGTCCGTGAAGGGTTTCTGGAAGGTTTCCGAAAGGTATCCCTGGAATCGGCTCGTCAAAACTTCGGCTGAAGGTTTCTGGAAGGTTCCCGGAAGGTGTTCCTAGGATCGGTCCTCTGAGACTTTCTTTTCGAAATTCCTGGAAGCTTCCCGGAAGGTAACCCTGGAATCGGCTAGCCAAAACTTTCGGGGAAAGGTGTCTGGAAGGTTTCCGAAAGGTGTTCCTGGAATCGGCTCGTCAAAACTGTGGCTGGAAGGTTTCTGGAAGGTTCCCGGAAGAGGTTCCTAGAATCGGTCCGCCAAGACTTTCTTTTCAAGATTCCTGGAAGCTTCCCGGAAGGTAACCCTGGAATCGGCCAGCCAAAACTTTCGGTGAAAGGTTTTTGAAAGGTTTCCGAAAGGTGTCCCTGGAATCGGCTCGTCAAAACTTTCAGTAAAGGGTTTCTGGAAGGTTTCCGAAAGGTGTCCCTGGAATCAGCTCGTCAAAACTTCGGCTGAAGGTTCCTGGAAGGTTCCCGGAAGGTGTTCCTAGAATCGGTCCTCCGAGACTTTCTTTCCAAGATTCCTGGAAGCTTCCCGGAAGGTAACCCTGGAATCGGCTAGCCAAAACTTTCGGTGAAAGGTTTCTGGAAGGTTTCCGAAAGGTGTTCCTGGAATCGGCTCGTCAAAACTGTGGCTGGAAGGTTTCTGGAAGGTTCCCGGAAGGTGTTCCTAGAATCGGTCCGCCAAGACTTTCGCCGGAAGGTTCCTGGGAGCTTCCCGAAAGGTGTCCCTGAAATCGGCTTGCCGAATCTTATGGTGAACGGTTTCTGAAAGGTTCTCGAAAGTTGTTCCTGGAATCAGCTCGTCAAAACTGTGGCTGGAAGGTTTCTGGAAGGTTTCCGAAAGGTGTCCCTGGAATCGGCTCGTCAAAACTTCGGCTGAAGGTTTCTGGAAGGTTCCCGGAAGGTGTTCCTAGGATCGGTCCTCCGAGACTTTCTTTTCGAAATTCCTGAAAGCTTCCCGGGAGGTAACCCTGGAATCGGCTAGCCAAAACTTTCGGTGAAAGGTGTCTGGAAGGTTTCCGAAAGGTGTTCCTGGAATCGGCTCGTCAAAACTGTGGCTGGAACGTTTCTGGAAGGTTCCCGGGAGGTGTTCCTAGCATCGGTCCGCCAAGACTTTCTTTTCAAGATTCCTGGAAGCTTCCCGGAAGGTAACCCTGGAATCGGTCAGACAAAACTTTCGGTGAAAGGTTTTTGAAAGGTTTCCGAAAGGTGTCCCTGGAATCGGCTCGTCAAAACTTTCAGTGAAGGGTTTCTGGAAGGTCTCCGAAAGGTGTCCCTGGAATCGGCTCGATAAAACTTCGGCTGAAGGTTCCTGGAAGGTTCCCGGAAGGTGTTCCTAGAATCGGTCCTCCGAGACTTTCTTTTCAAGATTCCTGGAAGCTTCCCGGAAGGTAACCCTGGAATCGGCTAGCCAAAACTTTCGGTGAAAGGTTTCTGGAAGGTTTCTGAAAGGTGTTCCTTGAATCGGCACGTCAAAACTGTGGCTGGAAGGTTTCTGGAAGGTTCCCGGAAGGTGTTCCTAGAATCGGTCCGCCAAGACTTTCGCCGGAAGGTTCCTGGGAGCTTCCCGAAAGGTGTCCCTGAAATCGGCTTGCCGAATCTTATGGTGAACGGTTTCTGAAAGGTTCTCGAAAGTTGTTCCTGGAATCAGCTCGTCAAAACTGTGGCTGGAAGGTTTCTGGAAGGTTCCCGGAAGGTGTTCTTAGAATCGGTCCGCCAAGACTTTCGCTGGAAGGTTCCTGGGAGCTTCCCGAAAGGTGTCCCTGAAATCGGCTTGCCGAATCTTATGGTGAACGGTTTCTGAAAGGTTTCCGAGAGGTATCCCTGGAACCGGCTCGTCAGCAGTTTCGGTGAGATGTTTCTGGAGGGTTTCCGAGAGGTATCCCTGGAATCAGCCCGCCAAAACTTTCGGTGAAAGGTTTCTCGGGGTTTTCCGAGATGTATTCCTGGGATCAGCTCGCCGAAACTTCCGGTTGAAGGTTTCTGAAAGGTTTCCGAAAGGTGTCCCTGGAATCGGCTCGTCAAAATTTTCAGTGAAGGGTTTCTGGAAGGTTTCCGAAAGGCGTCCCTGGAATCGGCTCGTCAAAACTTCGGCTGAAGGTTTCTGGGAGGTTCCCGGAAGGTGTTCCTAGAATCGGTCCTCCGAGACTTTCTTTTCAAGATTCCTGGAAGCTTCCCGGAAGGTAACCCTGGAATCGGCTAGCCAAAACTTCCGGTGAAAGGTGTCTGGAAGGTTTCCGAAAGGTGTTCCTCGAATCGGCTCGTCAAAACTTTCAGTGAAAGGTTTCTGGAAGGTTTCCGAGAGGTATCCCTGGAATCAGCTCGTCAAAACTTCGGCTGAAGGTTTCTGGAAGGTTCCCGGAAGGTGTTCCTAGAATCGGTCCGCCAAGACTTTCTTTTCAAGATTCCTGGAAGCGTCCCGGAAGGTATCCCTGGAATCAGCTCGCCGACACTTCCGGTTAAAGGTTTCTGAGAGGTTTCCGAAAGGTGTCCCTGGAATCGGCTCGTCAAAATTTTCAGTGAAGGGTTTCTGGAAGGTTCCCCACAGGTATCCCTGGACTCGGCTCGCCAAAGTTCCGGTGTAGGCTTTTTGAGAGGTTTCCGGAGAGTATCCCTGGGATCGGCTCGCCAAAACTTTCTGTGAAAGGTTTCTCGGGGTTTTCCGAGATGTATTCCTGGGATCAGCTCGCCGAAACTTCCGGTTGAAGGTTTCTGAAAGGTTTCCGAAAGGTGTCCCTGGAATCGGCTCGTCAAAATTTTCAGTGAAGGGTTTCTGGAAGGTTTCCGAAAGGTGTCCCTGGAATCGGCTCGTCAAAACTGTGGCTGGAAGGTTTCTGGAAGGTTCCCGGAAGGTGTTCCTAGAATCGGTCCGCCAAGACTTTCTTTTCAAGATTCCTGGAAGCTTCCCGGAAGGTAACCCTGGAATCGGCCAGCCAAAACTTTCGGTGAAAGGTTTTTGAAAGGTTTCCGAAAGGTGTCCCTGGAATCGGCTCGTCAAAACTTTCAGTGAAAGGTTTCTGGAAGGTTTCCGAGAGGTATCCCTGGAATCAGCTCGTCAAAACTTCGGCTGAAGGTTTCTGGAAGGTTCCCGGAAGGTGTTCCTAGAATCGGTCCGCCAAGACTTTCTTTTCAAGATTCCTGGAAGCTTCCCGGAAGGTATCCCTGGAATCAGCTCGCCGACACTTCCGGTTAAAGGTTTCTGAGAGGTTTCCGAAAGGTGTCCCTGGAATCGGCTCGTCAAAATTTTCAGTGAAGGGTTTCTGGAAGGTTCCCGGAAGGTATCCCTGGACTCGGCTCGCCAAAGTTCCGGTGTAGGCTTTTTGAGAGGTTTCCGGAGAGTATCCCTGGGATCGGCTCGCCAAAACTTTCTGTGAAAGATTTCTGAGAGGTTCCCGATAGGTGTCCCTGGAGACGGCTCACCAAAACTCCGGCTGGAAGGTTTCTGAAGGGTGACAAGAAGGTGTCCCTGGAATCGGCTCGTCAGCACTTTCGGTGAAAGGTTTCTGGGGGGTTTCCGAGAGGTATCCCTGGAATAAGCTCGTCAAAACTTCGGCTGAAGGTTTCTGGAAGGTTCCCGGAAGTTGTTCCTAGAATCGGTCCGCCAAGACTTTCTTTTCAAGATTCCTGGAAGCTTCCCGGAAGGTAACCCTGGAATCGGCCAGCCAAAACGTTCGGTGAAAGGTTTTTGAAAGGTTTCCGAAAGGTGTCCCTGGAATCGGCTCGTCAAAACTTTCAGTGAAGGGTTTCTGGAAGGTTTCCGAAAGGTGTCCCTGGAATCGGCTCGTCAAAACTTCGGCTGAAGGTTCCTGGAAGGTTCCCGGAAGGTGTTCCTAGAATCGGTCCTCCGAGACTTTCTTTTCAAGATTTCTGGAAGCTTCCCGGAAGGTAACCCTGGAATCGGCTAGCCAAAACTTCCGGTGAAAGAATTCTGGAAGGTTTCCGAAAGGTGTTCCTGGAATCGGCTCGTCAAAACTGTGGCTGGAAGGTTTCTGGAAGGTTCCCGGAAGGTGTTCCTAGAATCGGTCCGCCAAGACTTTCGCCGGAAGGTTCCTGGGAGCTTCCCGAAAGGTGTCCCTGAAATCGGCTTGCCGAATCTTATGGTGAACGGTTTCTGAAAGGTTCTCGAAAGTTGTTCCTGGAATCAGCTCGTCAAAACTGTGGCTGGAAGGTTTCTGGAAGGTTCCCGGAAGGTGTTCCTAGAATCGGTCCGCCAAGACTTTCGCTGGAAGGTTCCTGGGAGCTTCCCGAAAGGTGTCCCTGAAATCGGCTTGCCGAATCTTATGGTGAACGGTTTCTGAAAGGTTTCCGAGAGGTATCCCTGGAACCGGCTCGTCAGCAGTTTCGGTGAAATGTTTCTGGAGGGTTTCCGAAAGGTATCCCTGGAATAAGCCCGCCAAAACTTTCGGTGAAAGGTTTCTCGGGGTTTTCCGAGATGTATTCCTGGAATCAGCTCACCAAAACTTCCGGTTGAAGGTTTCTGAAAGGTTTCCGAAAGGTGTCCCTGGAATCGGCTCGTCAAAATTTTCAGTGAAGGGTTTCTGGAAGGTTTCCGAAAGGTATCCCTGGAATCGGCTCGTCAAAACTTCGGCTGAAGGTTTCTGGAAGGTTCCCGGAAGGTGTTCCTAGGATCGGTCCTCCGAGACTTTCTTTTCGAAATTCCTGGAAGCTTCCCGGAAGGTAACCCTGGAATCGGCTAGCCAAAACTTTCGGGGAAAGGTGTCTGGAAGGTTTCCGAAAGGTGTCCCTGGAATCGGCTCGTCAAAACTGTGGCTGGAAGGTTTCTGGAAGGTTCCCGGAAGAGGTTCCTAGAATCGGTCCGCCAAGACTTTCTTTTCAAGATTCCTGGAAGCTTCCCGGAAGGTAACCCTGGAATCGGCCAGCCAAAACTTTCGGTGAAAGGTTTTTGAAAGGTTTCCGAAAGGTGTCCCTGGAATCGGCTCGTCAAAACTTTCAGTAAAGGGTTTCTGGAAGGTTTCCGAAAGGTGTCCCTGGAATCGGCTCGTCAAAACTTCGGCTGAAGGTTCCTGGAAGGTTCCCGGAAGGTGTTCCTAGAATCGGTCCGCCAAGACTTTCGCCGGAAGGTTCCTGGGAGCTTCCCGAAAGGTGTCCCTGAAATCGGCTTGCCGAATCTTATGGTGAACGGTTTCTGAAAGGTTCTCGAAAGTTGTTCCTGGAATCAGCTCGTCAAAACTGTGGCTGGAAGGTTTCTGGAAGGTTTCCGAAAGGTGTCCCTGGAATCGGCTCGTCAAAACTTCGGCTGAAGGTTTCTGGAAGGTTCCCGGAAGGTGTTCCTAGGATCGGTCCTCCGAGACTTTCTTTTCGAAATTCCTGGAAGCTTCCCGGGAGGTAACCCTGGAATCGGCTAGCCAAAACTTTCGGTGAAAGGTGTCTGGAAGGTTTCCGAAAGGTGTTCCTGGAATCGGCTCGTCAAAACTGTGGCTGGAACGTTTCTGGAAGGTTCCCGGAAGGTGTTCCTAGAATCGGTCCGCCAAGACTTTCTTTTCAAGATTCCTGGAAGCTTCCCGGAAGGTAACCCTGGAATCGGTCAGACAAAACTTTCGGTGAAAGGTTTTTGAAAGGTTTCCGAAAGGTGTCCCTGGAATCGGCTCGTCAAAACTTTCAGTGAAGGGTTTCTGGAAGGTCTCCGAAAGGTGTCCCTGGAATCGGCTCGATAAAACTTCGGCTGAAGGTTCCTGGAAGGTTCCCGGAAGGTGTTCCTAGAATCGGTCCTCCGAGACTTTCTTTTCAAGATTCCTGGAAGCTTCCCGGAAGGGAACCCTGGAATCGGTCAGACAAAACTTTCGGTGAAAGGTTTTTGAAAGGTTTCCGAAAGGTGTCCCTGGAATCGGCTCGTCAAAACTTTCAGTGAAGGGTTTCTGGAAGGTCTCCGGAAGGTGTCCCTGGAATCGGCTCGATGAAACTTCGGCTGAAGGTTCCTGGGAGCTTCCCGAAAGGTGTTCCTAGGATCGGTCCGCGAAGACTTTCGCTGGAAGGTTCCTGAAAGGTTCTCGAAAGGTGTCCCTGGAATCGGCTCATCAAACTTTCGGTGAAAGGTTTCTGAAAGGTTCCCGAAAGGTATCCCTTGAGTCGGCTCACCGAAACTTTGGCTGGAAGGTTTCTGGGAGGTTTCCGAGAGGTGTCCCTGGAACCGGCTCGTCAGCACTCTCGGTGGAGGTTTCTGGAAGGTTTCCGAAAGGTATCCCTGGAGTTGGCTAGCCAAGACTTTCGGTGTAAGGTTTTTGATAGGTTTCCGGAAGGTGTCCCTAGAATCGGCTTGTCAAAACTTTTCCCGAAAGGTTTCTGGAAGAATCTCGAAAGAAGTTCCTAGAATCGGTCCGCCAAGACTTTCGCTGGAAGGTTCCTGGAAGCTTCCCGAAAGGTGTCCCTGGAATCGGCTCGCCAAAACTTTCGGTGAACGGTTTTTGAAAGGTTCTCGAAAGGTGTCCCTGGAATCGGCTCGTCACAACCTCCGGTGGAAGGTTTCTGAAAGGTTTCTGAAAGGTCTTCCTGGTATTGGCTCGTCAAAACATTCGGTGGTCGGTTTCTGGAAGGTTTCCGAAAGGTATCCCTGGAATCGGCTCGCCAAAACTTTCGGTGAAAGGTTTCTGGAAGGTTTCCGAAAGGTGTTCCTGGAATCGGCTCGTCAAAACTTTCGGTGGGAGGTTTCTGAATGAATTCCGGAAGGTATCCCTGGAATTGGCTCGCCAAAACTTTCGGTGGAATGTTCCTGGAAGGTTTCCGAAAGGTATCCCCGGAATAGGCTCGTCAAAACTTTCAGTGAAAGGTTTCTGAAAGGTCCCCGAAAGGTGTCCCTGGAGTCGGCTCACCAAAACTTCGGCTGGGAGGTTTCTGAATTGTTTCTGAGAGGTGTCCCTGGAACCGGCTCGTCAGCACTCTCGGTGAAGGTTTCTGAAAGATTTCCGGAAGGTATCCCTGGAATCGGCTCGCCAAAACTTCCGGTGTAAGGTTTCTGATAGGTTTCCGGGAGGTGTCCCTGGAATCGGCTCATCAAACTTTCGGTGGAAGGTTTCTGGAAGGTTCCCGAAAGGTGTCCCTAGAATCATTCCGCCAAGACTTTCGCTGGAAGGTTCCTGGAAGTTTTCCGAGAGGTGTCCCTGGAACTGGCTCATCAGCACTCTCGGTGAAGGGTTCTGAAAGGTTTCCGAGAGGTATCCCTGGAATCGGCTCGCCAAAACTTGCGGTGTCAGGTTCCTGATAGGTTTCCGGAAGGTGTCCCTGGAAACGGCTCGTCAAAACTCTCAGTGAAAGCTTTCTGGAAGGTTCCCGAAAGGTATTCCTAGGATCGGTCCGCCAAGACTTTCGGTGGAAGGTTCCTGGGAGCTTCCCGAAAGGAGTCCCTGAAATTGGCTAGCCAAATCTTATGGTGAACGGTTTCTAAGAGGTTCTCGAAAGGTGTCCCTGGAATCGGCTCGTCGAAACTTTCGATGAAAGGTTTCTGAAAGGTTTCCGAGAGGTATCACTGGAACCGGCTCGTCAGCAATTTCGGTGGAATGTTTCTGGAGGGTTTCCGAAAGGTATCCCTGGAATCAGCTCGCCAAAACTCTCGGTGGAAGGTTCCTGGAAGGTTCCCGAGAGGTGTCCCTGGAATCGGTTCGCAGAAACTTTCGGTGAAAAGTTTCTGAAAGGTTCCCGAGAGGTGAACCTGGAATCAGCTCGTCAGAACTTTCATTGAAAGGTTTCTGGAAGGTTCCCGGAAGGTATCCCTGGACTCGGCTCGCCAAAGTTTCGGTGTAGGCTTTTTGAGAGGTTTCCGGAGAGTATCCCTGGGATCGGCTCGCCAAAACTTTCTGTGAAAGATTTCTGAGAGGTTTCCGATAGGTGTCCCTGGAGACGGCTCACCAAAACTCCGGCTGGAAGGTTTCTGAAGGGTGACAAGAAGGTGTCCCTGGAATCGGGTCGTCAGCACTTTCGGTGAAAGGTTTCTGGGGGGTTTCCGAGAGGTATCCCTGGAATCAGCTCGTCAAAACTTCGGCTGAAGGTTTCTGGAAGGTTCCCGGGAGGTGTTCCTAGAATCGGTCCGCCAAGACTTTCTTCCCAAGATTCCTTGAAGCTTCCCGTAAGGTAACCCTGGAATCGGCCAGCCAAAACTTTCGGTGAAAGGTTTTTGAAAGGTTTCCGAAAGGTGTCCCTGGAATCGGCTCGTCAAAACTTTCAGTGAAGGGTTTCTGGAAGGTTTCCGAAAGGTGTCCCTGGAATCGGCTCGTCAAAACTTCGGCTGAAGGTTCCTGGAAGGTTCCCGGAAGGTGTTCCTAGAATCGGTCCTCCGAGACTTTCTTTTCAAGATTCCTGGAAGCTTCCCGGGAGGTAACCCTGGAATCGGCTAGCCAAAACTTTCGGTGAAATGTGTCTGGAAGGTTCCCGAAAGGTGTTCCTGGAATCGGCTCGTCAAAACTGTGGCTGGAAGGTTTCTGAAAGGTTCCCGGAAGGTGTTCCTAGAATCGGTCCGCCAAGACTTTCGCTGGAAGGTTCCTGGGAGCTTCCCGAAAGGTGTCCCTAAAATCGGCTTGCCGAATCTTATGGTGAACGGTTTCTGAAAGGTTTCCGAGAGGTATCCCTGGAACCGGCTCGTCAGCAGTTTCGGTGTAGGCTTTTTGAGAGGTTTTCGGAGAGTATCCCTGGGATCGGCTCGCCTAAACTTTCTGTGAAAGATTTCTGAGAGGTTTCCGATAGGTGTCCCTGGAGACGGCTCACCAAAACTCCGGCTGGAAGGTTTCTGAAGGGTGACAAGAAGGTGTCCTTGGAATCGGCTCGTAAGCACTTTCGGTGAAAGGTTTCTGGGGGGTTTCCGAGAGGTATCCCTCGAATCAGCTCGTCAAAACTTCGGCTGAAGGTTTCTGGAAGGTTCCCGGAAGGTGTTCCTAGAATCGGTCCGCCAAGACTTTCTTTTCAAGATTCCTGGAAGCTTCCCGGAAGGTATCCCTGGAATCAGCTCGCCGACACTTCCGGTTAAAGGTTTCTGAGAGGTTTCCGAAAGGTGTCCCTGGAATCGGCTCGTCAAAATTTTCAGTGAAGGGTTTCTGGAAGGTTCCCGGAAGGTATCCCTGGACTCGGCTCGCCAAAGTTTCGGTGTAGGCTTTTTGAGAGGTTTCCGGAGAGTATCCCTGGGATCGGCTCGCCAAAACTTTCTGTGAAAGATTTCTGAGAGGTTCCCGATAGGTGTCCCTGGAGACGGCTCACCAAAACTCCGGCTGGAAGGTTTCTGAAGGGTGACAAGAAGGTGTCCCTGGAATCGGCTCGTCAGCACTTCCGGTGAAAGGTTTCTGGGGGGTTTCCGAGAGGTATCCCTGGAATCAGCTCGTCAAAACTTCGGCTGAAGGTTTCTGGAAGGTTCCCGGAAGTTGTTCCTAGAATCGGTCCGCCAAGACTTTCTTTTCAAGATTCCTGGAAGCTTCCCGGAAGGTAACCCTGGAATCGGCCAGCCGAAACTTTCGGTGAAAGGTTTTTGAAAGGTTTCCGAAAGGTGTCCCT
The DNA here is from genome assembly GCA_029851415.1 of Eretmocerus hayati. Classification (NCBI taxonomy): domain Eukaryota; kingdom Metazoa; phylum Arthropoda; class Insecta; order Hymenoptera; family Aphelinidae; genus Eretmocerus; species Eretmocerus hayati. The sequence goes on from CM056744.1 coordinate 52,494,463, forward strand.
GGAATCGGCTCGTCAAAACTTTCAGTGAAGGGTTTCTGGAAGGTTTCCGAAAGGTGTCCCTGGAATCGGCTCGTCAAAACTTCGGCTGAAGGTTCCTGGAAGGTTCCCGGAAGGTGTTCCTAGAATCGGTCCTCCGAGACTTTCTTTTCAAGATTTCTGGAAGCTTCCCGAAAGGTAACCCTGGAATCGGCTAGCCAAAACTTCCGGTGAAAGAATTCTGGAAGGTTTCCGAAAGGTGTTCCTGGAATCGGCTCGTCAAAACTGTGGCTGGAAGGTTTCTGGAAGGTTCCCGGAAGGTGTTCCTAGAATCGGTCCGCCAAGACTTTCGCCGGAAGGTTCCTGGGAGCTTCCCGAAAGGTGTCCCTGAAATCGGCTTGCCGAATCTTATGGTGAACGGTTTCTGAAAGGTTCTCGAAAGTTGTTCCTGGAATCAGCTCGTCAAAACTGTGGCTGGAAGGTTTCTGGAAGGTTCCCGGAAGGTGTTCCTAGAATCGGTCCGCCAAGACTTTCGCTGGAAGGTTCCTGGGAGCTTCCCGAAAGGTGTCCCTGAAATCGGCTTGCCGAATCTTATGGTGAACGGTTTCTGAAAGGTTTCCGAAAGGTATCCCTGGAACCGGCTCGTCAGCAGTTTCGGTGAAATGTTTCTGGAGGGTTTCCGAGAGGTATCCCTGGAATCAGCCCGCCAAAACTTTCGGTGAAAGGTTTCGGGGTTTTCCGAGATGTATTCCTGGAATCAGCTCACCGAAACTTCCGGTTGAAGGTTTCTGAAAGGTTTCCGAAAGGTGTCCCTGGAATCGGCTCGTCAAAATTTTCAGTGAAGGGTTTCTGGAAGGTTTCCGAAAGGTATCCCTGGAATCGGCTCGTCAAAACTTCGGCTGAAGGTTTCTGGAAGGTTCCCGGAAGGTGTTCCTAGGATCGGTCCTCCGAGACTTTCTTTTCGAAATTCCTGGAAGCTTCCCGGAAGGTAACCCTGGCATCGGCTAGCCAAAACTTTCGGGGAAAGGTGTCTGGAAGGTTTCCGAAAGGTGTTCCTGGAATCGGCTCGTCAAAACTGTGGCTGGAAGGTTTCTGGAAGGTTCCCGGAAGAGGTTCCTAGAATCGGTCCGCCAAGACTTTCTTTTCAAGATTCCTGGAAGCTTCCCGGAAGGTAACCCTGGAATCGGCCAGCCAAAACTTTCGGTGAAAGGTTTTTGAAAGGTTTCCGAAAGGTGTCCCTGGAATCGGCTCGTCAAAACTTTCAGTAAAGGGTTTCTGGAAGGTTTCCGAAAGGTGTCCCTGGAATCGGCTCGTCAAAACTTCGGCTGAAGGTTCCTGGAAGGTTCCCGGAAGGTGTTCCTAGAATCGGTCCTCCGAGACCTTCTTTCCAAGATTCCTGGAAGCTTCCCGGAAGGTAACCCTGGAATCGGCTAGCCAAAACTTTCGGTGAAAGGTTTCTGGAAGGTTTCCGAAAGGTGTTCCTGGAATCGGCTCGTCAAAACTGTGGCTGGAAGGTTTCTGGAAGGTTCCCGGAAGGTGTTCCTAGAATCGGTCCGCCAAGACTTTCGCCGGAAGGTTCCTGGGAGCTTCCCGAAAGGTGTCCCTGAAATCGGCCTGCCGAATCTTATGGTGAACGGTTTCTGAAAGGTTCTCGAAAGTTGTTCCTGGAATCAGCTCGTCAAAACTGTGGCTGGAAGGTTTCTGGAAGGTTTCCGAAAGGTGTCCCTGGAATCGGCTCGTCAAAACTTCGGCTGAAGGTTTCTGGAAGGTTCCCGGAAGGTGTTCCTAGGATCGGTCCTCCGAGACTTTCTTTTCGAAATTCCTGGAAGCTTCCCGGGAGGTAACCCTGGAATCGGCTAGCCAAAACTTTCGGTGAAAGGTGTCTGGAAGGTTTCCGAAAGGTGTTCCTGGAATCGGCTCGTCAAAACTGTGGCTGGAACGTTTCTGGAAGGTTCCCGGAAGGTGTTCCTAGAATCGGTCCGCCAAGACTTTCTTTTCAAGATTCCTGGAAGCTTCCCGGAAGGTAACCCTGGAATCGGTCAGACAAAACTTTCGGTGAAAGGTTTTTGAAAGGTTTCCGAAAGGTGTCCCTGGAATCGGCTCGTCAAAACTTTCAGTGAAGGGTTTCTGGAAGGTCTCCGAAAGGTGTCCCTGGAATCGGCTCGATAAAACTTCGGCTGAAGGTTCCTGGAAGGTTCCCGGAAGGTGTTCCCAGAATCGGTCCTCCGAGACTTTCTTTTCAAGATTCCTGGAAGCTTCCCGGAAGGTAACCCTGGAATCGGCTAGCCAAAACTTTCGGTGAAAGGTTTCTGGAAGGTTTCTGAAAGGTGTTCCTTGAATCGGCACGTCAAAACTGTGGCTGGAAGGTTTCTGGAAGGTTCCCGGAAGGTGTTCCTAGAATCGGTCCGCCAAGACTTTCGCCGGAAGGTTCCTGGGAGCTTCCCGAAAGGTGTCCCTGAAATCGGCTTGCCGAATCTTATGGTGAACGGTTTCTGAAAGGTTCTCGAAAGTTGTTCCTGGAATCAGCTCGTCAAAACTGTGGCTGGAAGGTTTCTGGAAGGTTCCCGGAAGGTGTTCTTAGAATCGGTCCGCCAAGACTTTCGCTGGAAGGTTCCTGGGAGCTTCCCGAAAGGTGTCCCTGAAATCGGCTTGCCGAATCTTATGGTGAACGGTTTCTGAAAGGTTTCCGAGAGGTATCCCTGGAACCGGCTCGTCAGCAGTTTCGGTGAAATGTTTCTGGAGGGTTTCCGAGAGGTATCCCTGGAATCAGCCCGCCAAAACTTTCGGTGAAAGGTTTCTCGGGGTTTTCCGAGATGTATTCCTGGGATCAGCTCGCCGAAACTTCCGGTTGGAGGTTTCTGAAAGGTTTCCGAAAGGTGTCCCTGGAATCGGCTCGTCAAAATTTTCAGTGAAGGGTTTCTGGAAGGTTTCCGAAAGGTGTCCCTGGAATCGGCTCGTCAAAACTTCGGCTGAAGTTTTCTGGAAGGTTCCCGGAAGGTGTTCCTAGAATCGGTCCTCCGAGACTTTCTTTTCAAGATTCCTGGAAGCTTCCCGGAAGGTAACCCTGGAATCGGCTAGCCAAAACTTCCGGTGAAAGGTGTCTGGAAGGCTTCCGAAAGGTGTTCCTCGAATCGGCTCGTCAAAACTGTGGCTGGAAGGTTTCTGGAAGGTTCCCGGAAGGTGTTCCTAGAATCGGTCCGCCAAGACTTTCTTTTCAAGATTCCTGGAAGCTTCCCGGAAGGTAACCCTGGAATCGGCCAGCCAAAACTTTCGGTGAAAGGTTTCTGAAAGGTTTCCGAAAGGTGTCCCTGGAATCGGCTCGTCAAAACTTTCAGTGAAAGGTTTCTGGAAGGTTCTCGAAAGGTGTCCCTGGAATCGGCTCATCAAACTTTCGGTGGAAGGTTTCTGAAAGGTTCCCGAAAGGTATCCCTTGAGTCGGCTCACCGAAACTTTGGCTGGAAGGTTTCTGGGAGGTTTCCGAGAGGTGTCCCTGGAACCGGCTCGTCAGCACTCTCGGTGGAGGTTTCTGGAAGGTTTCCGAAAGGTATCCCTGGAGTTGGCTAGCCAAGACTTTCGGTGTAAGGTTTTTGATAGGTTTCCGGAAGGTGTCCCTAGAATCGGCTTGTCAAAACTTTTCCCGAAAGGTTTCTGGAAGAATCTCGAAAGAAGTTCCTAGAATCGGTCCGCCAAGACTTTCGCTGGAAGGTTCCTGGAAGCTTCCCGAAAGGTGTCCCTGGAATCGGCTCGCCAAAACTTTCGGTGAACGGTTTTTGAAAGGTTCTCGAAAGGTGTCCCTGGAATCGGCTCGTCACAACTTCCGGTGGAAGGTTTCTGAAAGGTTTCTGAAAGGTCTTCCTGGTATTGGCTCGTCAAAACATTCGGTGGTCGGTTTCTGGAAGGTTTCCGAAAGGTATCCCTGGAATCGGCTCGCCAAAACTTTCGGTGAAAGGTTTCTGGAAGGTTTCCGAAAGGTGTTCCTGGAATCGGCTCGTCAAAACTTTCGGTGGGAGGTTTCTGAATGAATTCCGGAAGGTATCCCTGGAATTGGCTCGCCAAAACTTTCGGTGGAATGTTCCTGGAAGGTTTCCGAAAGGTATCCCCGGAATAGGCTCGTCAAAACTTTCAGTGAAAGGTTTCTGAAAGGTCCCCGAAAGGTGTCCCTGGAGTCGGCTCACCAAAACTTCGGCTGGGAGGTTTCTGAATTGTTTCTGAGAGAAGTCCCTGGAACCGGCTCGTCAGCACTCTCGGTGAAGGTTTCTGAAAGATTTCCGGAAGGTATCCCTGGAATCGGCTCGCCAAAACTTCCGGTGTAAGGTTTCTGATAGGTTTCCGGGAGGTGTCCCTGGAATCGGCTCATCAAACTTTCGGTGGAAGGTTTCTGGAAGGTTCCCGAAAGGTGTCCCTAGAATCATTCCGCCAAGACTTTCGCTGGAAGGTTCCTGGAAGTTTTCCGAGAGGTGTCCCTGGAACTGGCTCATCAGCACTCTCGGTGAAGGGTTCTGAAAGGTTTCCGAGAGGTATCCCTGGAATCGGCTCGCCAAAACTTGCGGTGTCAGGTTCCTGATAGGTTTCCGGAAGGTGTCCCTGGAAACGGCTCGTCAAAACTCTCAGTGAAAGCTTTCTGGAAGGTTCCCGAAAGGTATTCCTAGGATCGGTCCGCCAAGACTTTCGGTGGAAGGTTCCTGGGAGCTTCCCGAAAGGAGTCCCTGAAATCGGCTAGCCAAATCTTATGGTGAACGGTTTCTAAGAGGTTCTCGAAAGGTGTCCCTGGAATCGGCTCGTCGAAACTTTCGATGAAAGGCTTCTGAAAGGTTTCCGAGAGGTATCACTGGAACCGGCTCGTCAGCAATTTCGGTGGAATGTTTCTGGAGGGTTTCCGAGAGGTATCCCTGGAATCAGCTCGCCAAAACTCTCGGTGGAAGGTTCCTGGAAGGTTCCCGAGAGGTGTCCCTGGAATCGGTTCGCAGAAACTTTCGGTGAAAAGTTTCTGAAAGGTTCCCGAGAGGTGTCCCTGGAATCAGCTCGTCAGAACTTTCATTGAAAGGTTTCTGGAAGGTTCCCGGAAGGTATCCCTGGACTCGGCTCGCCAAAGTTTCGGTGTAGGCTTTTTGAGAGGTTTCCGGAGAGTATCCCTGGGATCGGCTCGCCAAAACTTTCTGTGAAAGATTTCTGAGAGGTTTCCGATAGGTGTCCCTGGAGACGGCTCACCAAAACTCCGGCTGGAAGGTTTCTGAAGGGTGACAAGAAGGTGTCCCTGGAATCGGCTCGTCAGCACTTTCGGTGAAAGGTTTCTGGGGGGTTTCCGAGAGGTATCCCTGGAATCAGCTCGTCAAAACTTCGGCTGAAGGTTTCTGGAAGGTTCCCGGGAGGTGTTCCTAGAATCGGTCCGCCAAGACTTTCTTTCCAAGATTCCTTGAAGCTTCCCGTAAGGTAACCCTGGAATCGGCCAGCCAAAACTTTCGGTGAAAGGTTTTTGAAAGGTTTCCGAAAGGTGTCCCTGGAATCGGCTCGTCAAAACTTTCAGTGAAGGGTTTCTGGAAGGTTTCCAAAAGGTGTCCCTGGAATCGGCTCGTCAAAACTTCGGCTGAAGGTTCCTGGAAGGTTCCCGGAAGGTGTTCCTAGAATCGGTCCTCCGAGACTTTCTTTTCAAGATTCCTGGAAGCTTCCCGGGAGGTAACCCTGGAATCGGCTAGCCAAAACTTTCGGTGAAATGTGTCTGGAAGGTTCCCGAAAGGTGTTCCTGGAATCGGCTCGTCAAAACTGTGGCTGGAAGGTTTCTGAAAGGTTCCCGGAAGGTGTTCCTAGAATCGGTCCGCCAAGACTTTCGCTGGAAGGTTCCTGGGAGCTTCCCGAAAGGTGTCCCTGAAATCGGCTTGCCGAATCTTATGGTGAACGGTTTCTGAAAGGTTTCCGAGAGGTATCCCTGGAACCGGCTCGTCAGCAGTTTCGGTGTAGGCTTTTTGAGAGGTTTTCGGAGAGTATCCCTGGGATCGGCTCGCCAAAACTTCCTGTGAAAGATTTCTGAGAGGTTTCCGATAGGTGTCCCTGGAGACGGCTCACCAAAACTCCGGCTGGAAGGTTTCTGAAGGGTGACAAGAAGGTGTCCCTGGAATCGGCTCGTAAGCACTTTCGGTGAAAGGTTTCTGGGGGGTTTCCGAGAGGTATCCCTGGAATCAGCTCGTCAAAACTTCGGCTGAAGGTTTCTGGAAGGTTCCCGGAAGGTGTTCCTAGAATCGGTCCGCCAAGACTTTCTTTTCAAGATTCCTGGAAGCTTCCCGGAAGGTATCCCTGGAATCAGCTCGCCGACACTTCCGGTTAAAGGTTTCTGAGAGGTTTCCGAAAGGTGTCCCTGGAATCGGCTCGTCAAAATTTTCAGTGAAGGGTTTCTGGAAGGTTCCCGGAAGGTATCCCTGGACTCGGCTCGCCAAAGTTTCGGTGTAGGCTTTTTGAGAGGTTTCCGGAGAGTATCCCTGGGATCGGCTCGCCAAAACTTTCTGTGAAAGATTTCTGAGAGGTTCCCGATAGGTGTCCCTGGAGACGGCTCACCAAAACTCCGGCTGGAAGGTTTCTGAAGGGTGACAAGAAGGTGTCCCTGGAATCGGCTCGTCAGCACTTTCGGTGAAAGGTTTCTGGGGGGTTTCCGAGAGGTATCCCTGGAATCAGCTCGTCAAAACTTCGGCTGAAGGTTTCTGGAAGGTTCCCGGAAGTTGTTCCTAGAATCGGTCCGCCAAGACTTTCTTTTCAAGATTCCTGGAAGCTTCCCGGAAGGTAACCCTGGAATCGGCCAGCCAAAACTTTCGGTGAAAGGTTTTTGAAAGGTTTCCGAAAGGTGTCCCTGGAATCGGCTCGTCAAAACTTTCAGTGAAGGGTTTCTGGAAGGTTTCCGAAAGGTGTCCCTGGAATCGGCTCGTCAAAACTTCGGCTGAAGGTTCCTGGAAGGTTCCCGGAAGGTGTTCCTAGAATCGGTCCTCCGAGACTTTCTTTTCAAGATTTCTGGAAGCTTCCCGAAAGGTAACCCTGGAATCGGCTAGCCAAAACTTTCGGTGAAAGAATTCTGGAAGGTTTCCGAAAGGTGTTCCTGGAATCGGCTCGTCAAAACTGTGGCTGGAAGGTTTCTGGAAGGTTCCCGGAAGGTGTTCCTAGAATCGGTCCGCCAAGACTTTCGCCGGAAGGTTCCTGGAAGCTTCCCGAAAGGTGTCCCTGAAATCGGCTTGCCGAATCTTATGGTGAACGGTTTCTGAAAGGTTCTCGAAAGTTGTTCCTGGAATCAGCTCGTCAAAACTGTGGCTGGAAGGTTTCTGGAAGGTTCCCGGAAGGTGTTCCTAGAATCGGTCCGCCAAGACTTTCGCTGGAAGGTTCCTGGGAGCTTCCCGAAAGGTGTCCCTGAAATCGGCTTGCCGAATCTTATGGTGAACGGTTTCTGAAAGGTTTCCGAGAGGTATCCCTGGAACCGGCTCGTCAGCAGTTTCGGTGAAATGTTTCTGGAGGGTTTCCGAGAGGTATCCCTGGAATCAGCCCGCCAAAACTTTCGGTGAAAGGTTTCTCGGGGTTTTCCGAGATGTATTCCTGGAATCAGCTCACCGAAACTTCCGGTTGAAGGTTTCTGAAAGGTTTCCGAAAGGTGTCCCTGGAATCGGCTCGTCAAAATTTTCAGTGAAGGGTTTCTGGAAGGTTTCCGAAAGGTATCCCTGGAATCGGCTCGTCAAAACTTCGGCTGAAGGTTTCTGGAAGGTTCCCGGAAGGTGTTCCTAGGATCGGTCCTCTGAGACTTTCTTTTCGAAATTCCTGGAAGCTTCCCGGAAGGTAACCCTGGAATCGGCTAGCCAAAACTTTCGGGGAAAGGTGTCTGGAAGGTTTCCGAAAGGTGTTCCTGGAATCGGCTCGTCAAAACTGTGGCTGGAAGGTTTCTGGAAGGTTCCCGGAAGAGGTTCCTAGAATCGGTCCGCCAAGACTTTCTTTTTAAGATTCCTGGAAGCTTCCCGGAAGGTAACCCTGGAATCGGCCAGCCAAAACTTTCGGTGAAAGGTTTTTGAAAGGTTTCCGAAAGGTGTCCCTGGAATCGGCTCGTCAAAACTTTCAGTAAAGGGTTTCTGGAAGGTTTCCGAAAGGTGTCCCTGGAATCGGCTCGTCAAAACTTCGGCTGAAGGTTCCTGGAAGGTTCCCGGAAGGTGTTCCTAGAATCGGTCCTCCGAGACCTTCTTTCCAAGATTCCTGGAAGCTTCCCGGAAGGTAACCCTGGAATCTGCTAGCCAAAACTTTCGGTGAAAGGTTTCTGGAAGGTTTCCGAAAGGTGTTCCTGGAATCGGCTCGTCAAAACTGTGGCTGGAAGGTTTCTGGAAGGTTCCCGGAAGGTGTTCCTAGAATCGGTCCGCCAAGACTTTCGCCGGAAGGTTCCTGGGAGCTTCCCGAAAGGTGTCCCTGAAATCGGCTTGCCGAATCTTATGGTGAACGGTTTCTGAAAGGTTCTCGAAAGTTGTTCCTGGAATCAGCTCGTCAAAACTGTGCCTGGAAGGTTTCTGGAAGGTTTCCGAAAGGTGTCCCTGGAATCGGCTCGTCAAAACTTCGGCTGAAGGTTTCTGGAAGGTTCCCGGAAGGTGTTCCTAGGATCGATCCTCCGAGACTTTCTTTTCGAAATTCCTGGAAGCTTCCCGGGAGGTAACCCTGGAATCGGCTAGCCAAAACTTTCGGTGAAAGGTGTCTGGAAGGTTTCCGAAAGGTGTTCCTGGAATCGGCTCGTCAAAACTGTGGCTGGAACGTTTCTGGAAGGTTCCCGGAAGGTGTTCCTAGAATCGGTCCGCCAAGACTTTCTTTTCAAGATTCCTGGAAGCTTCCCGGAAGGTAACCCTGGAATCGGTCAGACAAAACTCTCGGTGAAAGGTTTTTGAAAGGTTTCCGAAAGGTGTCCCTGGAATCGGCTCGTCAAAACTTTCAGTGAAGGGTTTCTGGAAGGTCTCTGAAAGGTGTCCCTGGAATCGGCTCGATAAAACTTCGGCTGAAGGTTCCTGGAAGGTTCCCGGAAGGTGTTCCTAGAATCGGTCCTCCGAGACTTTCTTTTCAAGATTCCTGGAAGCTTCCCGGAAGGTAACCCTGGAATCGGCTAGCCAAAACTTTCGGTGAAAGGTTTCTGGAAGGTTTCTGAAAGGTGTTCCTTGAATCGGCACGTCAAAACTGTGGCTGGAAGGTTTCTGGAAGGTTCCCGGAAGGTGTTCCTAGAATCGGTCCGCCAAGACTTTCGCCGGAAGGTTCCTGGGAGCTTCCCGAAAGGTGTCCCTGAAATCGGCTTGCCGAATCTTATGGTGAACGGTTTCTGAAAGGTTCTCGAAAGTTGTTCCTGGAATCAGCTCGTCAAAACTGTGGCTGGAAGGTTTCTGGAAGGTTCCCGGAAGGTGTTCTTAGAATCGGTCCGCCAAGACTTTCGCTGGAAGGTTCCTGGGAGCTTCCCGAAAGGTGTCCCTGAAATCGGCTTGCCGAATCTTATGGTGAACGGTTTCTGAAAGGTTTCCGAGAGGTATCCCTGGAACCGGCTCGTCAGCAGTTTCGGTGAAATGTTTCTGGAGGGTTTCCGAGAGGTATCCCTGGAATCAGCCCGCCAAAACTTTCGGTGAAAGGTTTCTCGGGGTTTTCCGAGATGTATTCCTGGGATCAGCTCGCCGAAACTTCCGGTTGAAGGTTTCTGAAAGGTTTCCGAAAGGTGTCCCTGGAATCGGCTCGTCACAATTTTCAGTGAAGGGTTTCTGGAAGGTTTCCGAAAGGTGTCCCTGGAATCGGCTCGTCAAAACTTCGGCTGAAGGTTTCTGGAAGGTTCCCGGAAGGTGTTCCTAGAATCGGTCCTCCGAGACTTTCTTTTCAAGATTCCTGGAAGCTTCCCGGAAGGTAACCCTGGAATCGGCTAGCCAAAACTTCCGGTGAAAGGTGTCTGGAAGGTTTCCGAAAGGTGTTCCTCGAATCGGCTCGTCAAAACTGTGGCTGGAAGGTTTCTGGAAGGTTCCCGGAAGGTGTTCCTAGAATCGGTCCGCCAAGACTTTCTTTTCAAGATTCCTGGAAGCTTCCCGGAAGGTAACCCCGGAATCGGCCAGCCAAAACTTTCGGTGAAAGGTTTTTGAAAGGTTTCCGAAAGGTGTCCCTGGAATCGGCTCGTCAAAACTTTCAGTGAAAGGTTTCTGGAAGGTTTCCGAAAGGTGTCCCTGGAATCGGCTCGTCAAAACTTCGGCTGAAGGTTTCTCCAAGGTTCCCGGAAGGTGTTCCTAGAGTCGGTCCGCCAAGACTTTCGCTGGAAGGTTCCGGGGAGCTTCCCGAAAGGTGTCCCTGAAATCGGCTTGCCGAATCTTATGGTGAACGGTTTCTGGAGGGTTTCCGAGAGGTATCCCTGGAATCAGCTCGCCAAAACTTTCGGTGAAAGGTTTCTGGGGGGTTTCCGAGAGGTATCCCTGGGATCAGCTCGCCGAAACTTCCGGTTAAAGGTTTCTGAAAGGTTTCCGAAAGGTATCCCTGGAATCGGCTCGCCAAGACTTTCGGTGTAAGGTTTTTGATAGGTTTCCGTAAGGTGTCCCTAGAATCGGCTCGTCAAAACTCTCCCTGAAAGGTTTCTGAAAGATTCTCGGAAGAAGTTCCTAGAATCGGTCCGCCAAGACTTCCGCTTAAAGGTTCCTGGAAGCTTTTCGAAAGGTGTCCCTGGAATCGGCTCGCCAAGACTTTCGGTGAACGGTTTCTGAAAGGTTCCTGAAAGGTGTCCCTGGAGTCGGCTCGTCACAACTTTCGCTGAAAGGTTTCTGAAAGGTTTCCGAAAGGTGTTCCTGGAATCGGCTCGTCAGAACATTCGGTGGTTGGTTTCTGGAAGGTTTCCGTAAGGTATCCCTGGGATCGGCTCGCCAAAACTTTCGGTGAAAGGTTTCTGGAAGGTTTCCGGAAAGTGTCCCTGGAATCGGCTCGTCACAACTTTCGGTGAAAGGTTTCTGAAAGGTTCCCGAAAGGTGCCCCTGGAGTCGGCTCACCAAAACTTCGGCTGGGAGGTTTCTGAAAGGTTTCTGAGAGGTGTCCTTGGAACCGGCTCGTCAGCACTCTCGGTGAGGGTCTCTGAAAGGTTTCCGGAAGGTATCCCTGGAATCGGCTCGCCAAAACTTTCGGTGTAAGGTTTCTGATAGGTTTCCGGAAGGTGTCCCTGGAATCGGCTCGTCAAATTTTTGCCTGAAAGGTTCCTGGGAGCTTCCCGAAAGGTGTTCCTAGGATCGGTCCGCGAAGACTTCCGCTGGAAGGTTCCTGAAAGGTTCTCGAAAGGTGTCCCTGGAATCGGCTCATCAAACTTTCGGTGGAAGGTTTCTGAAAGGTTCCCGAAAGGTATCCCTTGAGTCGGCTCACCGAAACTTTGGCTGGAAGGTTTCTGGGAGGTTTCCGAGAGGTGTCCCTGGAACCGGCTCGTCAGCACTCTCGGTGGAGGTTTCTGGAAGGTTTCCGAAAGGTATCCCTGGAGTTGGCTAGCCAAGACTTTCGGTGTAAGGTTTTTGATAGGTTTCCGGAAGGTGTCCCTAGAATCGGCTTGTCAAAACTTTTCCCGAAAGGTTTCTGGAAGAATCTCGAAAGAAGTTCCTAGAATCGGTCCGCCAAGACTTTCGCTGGAAGGTTCCTGGAAGCTTCCCGAAAGGTGTCCCTGGAATCGGCTCGCCAAAACTTTCGGTGAACGTTTTTTGAAAGGTTCTCGAAAGGTGTCCCTGGAATCGGCTCGTCACAACTTCCGGTGGAAGGTTTCTGAAAGGTTTCTGAAAGGTCTTCCTGGTATTGGCTCGTCAAAACATTCGGTGGTCGGTTTCTGGAAGGTTTCCGAAAGGTATCCCTGGAATCGGCTCGCCAAAACTTTCGGTGAAAGGTTTCTGGAAGGTTTCCGAAAGGTGTTCCTGGAATCGGCTCGTCAAAACTTTCGGTGGGAGGTTTCTGAATGAATTCCGGAAGGTATCCCTGGAATTGGCTCGCCAAAACTTTCGGTGGAATGTTCCTGGAAGGTTTCCGAAAGGTATCCCCGGAATAGGCTCGTCAAAACTTTCAGTGAAAGGTTTCTGAAAGGTCCCCGAAAGGTGTCCCTGGAGTCGGCTCACCAAAACTGCGGCTGGGAGGTTTCTGAATTGTTTCTGAGAGGTGTCCCTGGAACCGGCTCGTCAGCACTCTCGGTGAAGGTTTCTGAAAGATTTCCGGAAGGTATCCCTGGAATCGGCTCGCCAAAACTTCCGGTGTAAGGTTTCTGATAGGTTTCCGGGAGGTGTCCCTGGAATCGGCTCATCAAACTTACGGTGGAAGGTTTCTGGAAGGTTCCCGAAAGGTGTCCCTAGAATCGGTCCGCCGAGACTTTCGCTGGAAGGTTCCTGGAAGGATTCCGGAGGTTGTCCCTGGAATCGGATCGTCAAAACTCTCGGTGAAAGGTTAGTGAAACGTTCCCGATAGGTGTCCCTGGAGTCGGCTCACCAAAACCCCGGCTGGAAGTTTTCTGAAAGGTGACCGAAAGGTATCCCTGGAATGGGCTCGCCAAAACTTTCGGTGTTAGGTTTCTGATAGGTTTCCGAAAGGTGTCCCTGGAATCGGCTCGTCAAAACTCTCAGTGGAAGCTTTCTGGAAGGTTCCCGCAAGGTGTTCCTAGAATCATTCCGCCAAGACTTTCGCTGGGAGGTTCCTGGAAGTTTTCCGAGAGGTGTCCCTGGAACTGGCTCATCAGCACTCTCGGTGAAGGGTTCTGAAAGGTTTCCGAGAGGTATCCCTGGAATCGGCTCGCCAAAACTTGCGGTGTCAGGTTCCTGATAGGTTTCCGGAAGGTGTCCCTGGAAACGGCTCGTCAAAACTCTCAGTGAAAGCTTTCTGGAAGGTTCCCGAAAGGTATTCCTAGGATCGGTCCGCCAAGACTTTCGGTGGAAGGTTCCTGGGAGCTTCCCGAAAGGAGTCCCTGAAATCGGCTAGCCAAATCTTATGGTGAACGGTTTCTAAGAGGTTCTCGAAAGGTGTCCCTGGAATCGGCTCGTCGAAACTTTCGATGAAAGGTTTCTGAAAGGTTTCCGAGAGGTATCACTGGAACCGGCTCGTCAGCAATTTCGGTGGAATGTTTCTGGAGGGTTTCCGAGAGGTATCCCTGGAATCAGCTCGCCAAAACTCTCGGTGGAAGGTTTCTGGAAGGTTCCCGAGAGGTGTCCCTGGAATCGGTTCGCAGAAACTTTCGGTGAAAGGTTTCTGAAAGGTTCCCGAGAGGTGTCCCTGGAATCAGCTCGTCAGAACTTTCATTGAAAGGTTTCTGGAAGGTTCCTGGAAGGTATCCCTGGACTCGGCTCGCCAAAGTTTCGGTGTAGGCTTTTTGAGAGGTTTCCGGAGAGTATCCCTGGGATCGGCTCGCCAAAACTTTCTGTGAAAGATTTCTGAGAGGTTTCCGATAGGTGTCCCTGGAGACGGCTCACCAAAACTCCGGCTGGAAGGTTTCTGAAGGGTGACAAGAAGGTGTCCCTGGAATCGGCTCGTCAGCACTTTCGGTGAAAGGTTTCTGGGGGGTTTCCGAGAGGTATCCCTGGAATCAGCTCGTCAAAACTTCGGCTGAAGGTTTCTGGGAGGTTCCCGGGAGGTGTTCCTAGAATCGGTCCGCCAAGACTTTCTTTCCAAGATTCCTTGAAGCTTCCCGTAAGGTAACCCTGGAATCGGCTAGCCAAAACTTTCGAGGAAAGGTGTCTGAAAGGTTTCCGAAAGGTGTTCCTGGAATCGGCTCGTCAAAACTGTGGCTGGAAGGTTTCTGGAAGGTTCCCGGAAGAGGTTCCTAGAATCGGTCCGCCAAGACTTTCTTTTCAAGATTCCTGGAAGCTTCCCGGAAGGTAACCCTGGAATCGGCCAGCCAAAACTTTCGGTGAAAGGTTTTTGAAAGGTTTCCGAAAGGTGTCCCTGGAATCGGCTCGTCAAAACTTTCAGTAAAGGGTTTCTGGAAGGTTTCCGAAAGGTGTCCCTGGAATCGGCTCGTCAAAACTTCGGCTGAAGGTTCCTGGAAGGTTCCCGGAAGGTGTTCCTAGAATCGGTCCTCCGAGACTTCCTTTCCAAGATTCCTGGGAGCTCCCCGGAAGGTAACCCTGGAATCGGCTAGCCAAAACTTTCGGTGAAAGGTTTCTGGAAGGTTTCCGAAAGGTGTTCCTGGAATCGGCTCGTCAAAACTGTGGCTGGAAGGTTTCTGGAAGGTTCCCGGAAGGTGTTCCTAGAATCGGTCCGCCAAGACTTTCGCCGGAAGGTTCCTGGGAGCTTCCCGAAAGGTGTCCCTGAAATCGGCTTGCCGAATCTTATGGTGAACGGTTTCTGAAAGGTTCTCGAAAGTTGTTCCTGGAATCAGCTCGTCAAAACTTCGGCTGAAGGTTTCTGGAAGGTTCCCGGAAGGTGTTCCTAGGATCGGTCCTCCGAGACTTTCTTTTCGAAATTCCTGGAAGCTTCCCGGGAGGTAACCCTGGAATCGGCTAGCCAAAACTTTCGGTGAAAGGTGTCTGGAAGGTTTCCGAAAGGTGTTCCTGGAATCGGCTCGTCAAAACTGTGGCTGGAACGTTTCTGGAAGGTTCCCGGAAGGTGTTCCTAGAATCGGTCCGCCAAGACTTTCTTTTCAAGATTCCTGGAAGCTTCCCGGAAGGTAACCCTGGAATCGGTCAGACAAAACTTTCGGTGAAAGGTTTTTGAAAGGTTTCCGAAAGGTGTCCCTGGAATCGGCTCGTCAAAACTTTCAGTGAAGGGTTTCTGGAAGGTCTCCGAAAGGTGTCCCTGGAATCGGCTCGATAAAACTTCGGCTGAAGGTTCCTGGAAGGTTCCCGGAAGGTGTTCCTAGAATCGGTCCTCCGAGACTTTCTTTTCAAGATTCCTGGAAGCTTCCCGGAAGGTAACCCTGGAATCGGCTAGCCAAAACTTTCGGTGAAAGGTTTCTGGAAGGTTTCTGAAAGGTGTTCCTTGAATCGGCACGTCAAAACTGTGGCTGGAAGGTTTCTGGAAGGTTCCCGGAAGGTGTTCCTAGAATCGGTCCGCCAAGACTTTCGCCGGAAGGTTCCTGGGAGCTTCCCGAAAGGTGTCCCTGAAATCGGCTTGCCGAATCTTATGGTGAACGGTTTCTGAAAGGTTCTCGAAAGTTGTTCCTGGAATCAGCTCGTCAAAACTGTGGCTGGAAGGTTTCTGGAAGGTTCCCGGAAGGTGTTCTTAGAATCGGTCCGCCAAGACTTTCGCTGGAAGGTTCCTGGGGGCTTCCCGAAAGGTGTCCCTGAAATCGGCTTGCCGAATCTTATGGTGAACGGTTTCTGAAAGGTTTCCGAGAGGTATCCCTGGAACCGGCTCGTCAGCAGTTTCGGTGAAATGTTTCTGGAGGGTTTCCGAGAGGTATCCCTGGAATCAGCCCGCCAAAACTTTCGGTGAAAGGTTTCTCGGGGTTTTCCGAGATGTATTCCTGGGATCAGCTCGCCGAAACTTCCGGTTGAAGGTTTCTGAAAGGTTTCCGAAAGGTGTCCCTGGAATCGGCTCGTCAAAATTTTCAGTGAAGGGTTTCTGGAAGGTTTCCGAAAGGTGTCCCTGGAATCGGCTCATCAAAACTTCGGCTGAAGGTTTCTGGAAGGTTCCCGGAAGGTGTTCCTAGAATCGGTCCTCCGAGACTTTCTTTTCAAGATTCCTGGAAGCTTCCCGGAAGGTAACCCTGGAATCGGCTAGCCAAAACTTCCGGTGAAAGGTGTCTGGAAGGTTTCCGAAAGGTGTTCATCGAATCGGCTCGTCAAAACTGTGGCTGGAAGGTTTCTGGAAGGTTCCCGGAAGGTGTTCCCAGAATCGGTCCGCCAAGACTTTCTTTTCAAGATTCCTGGAAGCTTCCCGGAAGGTAACCCTGGAATCGGCCAGCCAAAACTTTCGGTGAAAGGTTTTTGAAAGGTTTCCGAAAGGTGTCCCTGGAATCGGCTCGTCAAAACTTCCAGTGAAGGGTTTCTGGAAGGTTTCCGAAAGGTGTCCCTGGAATCGGCTCGTCAAAACTTCGGCTGAAGGTTTCTGGAAGGTTCCCGGAAGGTGTTCCTAGAAACGGTCCTCCGAGACTTCCTTTTCAAGATTCCTGGAAGCTTCCCGGAAGGTAACCCTGGAATCGGCTAGCCGAAACTTTCGGTGAAAGGTTTCTGGAAGGTTTCCGAAAGGTGTTCCTGGAATCGGCTCGTCAAAACTGTGGCTGGAAGGTTTCTGGAAGGTTCCCGGAAGGTGTTTCTAGAATCGGTCCGCCAAGACTTTCGCCGGAAGGTTCCTGGGAGCTTCCCGAAAGGTGTCCCTGAAATCGGCTTGCCGAATCTTATGGTGAACGGTTTCTGAAAGGTTCTCGAAAGTTGTTCCTGGAATCAGCTCGTCAAAACTGTGGCTGGAAGGTTTCTGGAAGGTTCCCCGAAGGTGTTCCTAGAATCGGTACGCCAAGACTTTCGCTGGAAGGTTCCTGGGAGCTTCCCGAAAGGTGTCCCTGAAATCGGCTCGTCGAAACTCTCGGAGAAAGGTTTCTGAAAGGTTTCCGAGAGGTATCCCTGGAACCGGCTCGTCAGCAATTCCGGTGGAATGTTTCTGGAGGGTTTCCCAGAGGTATCCCTGGAATCAGCTCGCCAGAACTCTCGGTGGAAGGTTTCTGAAAGGTTCCCGAGAGTTGTCCCTGGAATCAGCTCGTCAGAACTTTCGTCGAAAGGTTCCTGGAAGGTTTCCGGAAGATATCCCAGGACTCGGCTCGCCAAAGTTTCGGTGTAGTTTTTTTGAGAGGTTTCCGAAGAGTATCCCTGGGATCGGCTCGCCAAAACTTTCGGTGAAAGATTTATGAGAGGTTTCCGATAGGTGTCCCTGGAGACGGCTCACCAAAACTCCGGCTGGAAGGTTTCTGAAAGGTGACAAGAAGGTGTCCCTGGAATCGGCTCGTCAGCACTTCCGGTGAAAGGTTTCTGGGGGGTTTCCGAGAGGTATACCTGGAATCAGCTCTTCAAAACTTCGGCTGAAGGTTTCTGGAAGGTTCCCGGAAGGTGTTCCTAGAATCGGTCCGCCAAGACTTTCTTTTCAAGATTCCTGGAAGCTTCCCGGAAGGTAACCCTGGAATCGGCTAGCCAAAACTTTCGGTGAAAGGTTTCTGAAAGGTTTCCGAAAGGTGTCCCTGGAATCGGCTCGTCAAAACTTCGGCTGAAGGTTTCTGGAAGGTTCCCGGAAGGTGTTCCTAGAATCGGTCCTCCGAGACTTTCTTTTCAAGATTCCTGGAAGCTTCCCGGAAGGTAACCCTGGAATCGGCTAGCCAAAACTTCCGGTGAAAGGTGTCTGGAAGGTTTCCGAAAGGTGTTCCTGGAATCGGCTCGTCAAAACCGTGGCTGGAAGGTTTCTGGAAGGTTCCCGGAAGGTGTTCCTAGAATCGGTCCGCCAAGACTTTCTTTTCAAGATTCCTGGAAGCTTCCCGGAAGGTAACCCTGGAATCGGCCAGCCAAAACTTTCGGTGAAAGGTTTTTGAAAGGTTTCCGAAAGGTGTCCCTGGAATCGGCTCGTCAAAAGTTTCAGTGAAGGGTTTCTGGAAGGTTTCCGAAAGGTGTCCCTGGAATCGGCTCGTCAAAACTTCGGCTGAAGGTTTCTGGAAGGTTCCCGGAAGGTGTTCCTAGAAACGGTCCTCCGAGACTTCCTTTTCAAGATTCCTGGAAGCTTTCCGGAAGGTAACCCTGGAATCGGCTAGCCGAAACTTTCGGTGAAAGGTTTCTGGAAGGTTTCCGAAAGGTGTTCCTGGAATCGGCTCGTCAAAACTGTGGCTGGAAGGTTTCTGGAAGGTTCCCGGAAGGTGTTTCTAGAATCGGTCCGCCAAGACTTTCGCCGGAAGGTTCCTGGGAGCTTCCCGAAAGGTGTCCCTGAAATCGGCTTGCCGAATCTTATGGTGAACGGTTTCTAAAAGGTTCTCGAAAGTTGTTCCTGGAATCAGCTCGTCAAAACTGTGGCTGGAAGGTTTCTGGAAGGTTCCCGGAAGGTGTTCCTAGAATCGGTCCGCCAAGACTTTCGCTGGAAGGTTCCTGGGAGCTTCCCGAAAGGTGTCCCTGAAATCGGCTCGTCGAAACTCTCGGAGAAAGGTTTCTGAAAGGTTTCCGAGAGGTATCCCTGGAACCAGCTCGTCAGCAATTCCGGTGGAATGTTTCTGGAGGGTTTCCGAGAGGTATCCCTGGAATCAGCTCGCCAGAACTCTCGGTGGAAGGTTTCTGAAAGGTTCCCGAGAGGTGTCCCTGGAATCAGCTCGTCAGAACTTTCGTCGAAAGGTTCCTGGAAGGTTTCCGGAAGATATCCCAGGACTCGGCTCGCCAAAATTTCGGTGTAGTTTTTTTGAGAGGTTTCCGAAGAGTATCCCTGGGATCGGCTCGCCAAAACTTTCGGTGAAAGATTTATGAGAGGTTTCCGATAGGTGTCCCTGGAGACGGCTTACCAAAACTCCGGCTGGAAGGTTTCTGAAAGGTGACAAGAAGGTGTCCCTGGAATCGGCTCGTCAGCACTTTCGGTGCAAGGTTTCTGGGGGGTTTCCGAGAGGTATACCTGGAATCAGCTCTTCAAAACTTCGGCTGAAGGTTTCTGGGAGGTTCCCGGAAGGTGTTCCTAGAATCGGTCCGCGAAGACTTTCTTTTCAAGATTCCTGGAAGCTTCCCGGAAGGTAACCCTGGAATCGGCTAGCCGAAACTTTCTGTGAAAGGTTTCTGAAAGGTTTCCGAAAGGTGTCCCTGGAATCGGCTCGTCAAAACTTCGGCTGAAGGTTTCTGGAAGGTTCCCGGAAGGTGTTCCTAGAATCGGTCCGCCAAGACCTTCTTTTCAAGATTCCTGGAAGCTTCCCGGAAGGTAACCCTGGAATCGGCTAGCCAAAACTTTCGTTGAAAGATTTCTGGAAGGTTTCCGGAAGGTTTCCCTGGAATCGGCTCGTCAAAACTGTGGCTAGAAGGTTTCTGGGAGGTTCCCGGAAGGTGTTCCTAGAATCGGTCCGCCAAGACTTTCGCTGAAAGGTTCCTGGGAGCTTCCCGAAAGGTGTCCCTGGAATCGGCTTGCCGAATCTTATGGTGAACGGTTTCTGAAAGGTTCTCGAAAGGTGTTCCTTGAATCGGCTCGTCAAAACTGTGGCTGGAAGGTTTCTGGAAGGTTCCCGGAAGGTGTTCCTAGAATCGGTCCGCCAAGACTTTCTTTTCAAGATTCCTGGAAGCTTCCCGGAAGGTAACCCTGGAATCGGTCAGACCAAACTTTCGGTGAAAGGTTTTTGAAAGGTTTCCGAAAGGTGTCCCTGGAATCGGCTCGTCAAAACTTTCAGTGAAGGGTTTCTGGAAGGTCTCCGAAAGGTGTCCCTGGAATCGGCTCGATAAAACTTCGGCTGAAGGTTCCTGGAAGGTTCCCGGAAGGTGTTCCTAGAATCGGTCCTCCGAGACTTTCTTTTCAAGATTCCTGGAAGCTTCCCGGAAGGTAACCCTGGAATCGGCTAGCCAAAACTTTCGGTGAAAGGTTTCTGGAAGGTTTCTGAAAGGTGTTCCTTGAATCGGCACGTCAAAACTGTGGCTGGAAGGTTTCTGGAAGGTTCCCGGAAGGTGTTCCTAGAATCGGTCCGCCAAGACTTTCGCCGGAAGGTTCCTGGGAGCTTCCCGAAAGGTGTCCCTGAAATCGGCTTGCCGAATCTTATGGTCAACGGTTTCTGAAAGGTTCTCGAAAGTTGTTCCTGGAATCAGCTCGTCAAAACTGTGGCTGGAAGGTTTCTGGAAGGTTCCCGGAAGGTGTTCTTAGAATCGGTCCGCCAAGACTTTCGCTGGAAGGTTCCTGGGAGCTTCCCGAAAGGTGTCCCTGACATCGGCTTGCCGAATCTTATGGTGAACGGTTTCTGAAAGGTTTCCGAGAGGTATCCCTGGAACCGGCTCGTCAGCAGTTTCGGTGAAATGTTTCTGGAGGGTTTCCGAGAGGTATCCCTGGAATCAGCCCGCCAAAACTTTCGGTGAAAGGTTTCTCGGGGTTTTCCGAGATGTATTCCTGGGATCAGCTCGCCGAAACTTCCGGTTGAAGGTTTCTGAAAGGTTTCCGAAAGGTGTCCCTGGAATCGGCTCGTCAAAATTTTCAGTGAAGGGTTTCTGGAAGGTTTCCGAAAGGTGTCCCTGGAATCGGCTCATCAAAACTTCGGCTGAAGGTTTCTGGAAGGTTCCCGGAAGGTGTTCCTAGAATCGGTCCTCCGAGACTTTCTTTTCAAGATTCCTGGAAGCTTCCCGGAAGGTAACCCTGGAATCGGCTAGCCAAAACTTCCGGTGAAAGGTGTCTGGAAGGTTTCCGAAAGGTGTTCCTCGAATCGGCTCGTCAAAACTGTGGCTGGAAGGTTTCTGGAAGGTTCCCGGAAGGTGTTCCTAGAATCGGTCCGCCAAGACTTTCTTTTCAAGATTCCTGGAAGCTTCCCGGAAGGTAACCCTGGAATCGGCCAGCCAAAACTTTCGGTGAAAGGTTTTTGAAAGGTTTCCGAAAGGTGTCCCTGGAATCGGCTCGTCAAAACTTCCAGTGAAGGGTTTCTGGAAGGTTTCCGAAAGGTGTCCCTGGAATCGGCTCGTCAAAACTTCGGCTGAAGGTTTCTGGAAGGTTCCCGGAAGGTGTTCCTAGAAACGGTCCTCCGAGACTTCCTTTTCAAGATTCCTGGAAGCTTCCCGGAAGGTAACCCTGGAATCGGCTAGCCGAAACTTTCGGTGAAAGGTTTCTGGAAGGTTTCCGAAAGGTGTTCCTGGAATCGGCTCGTCAAAACTGTGGCTGGAAGGTTTCTGGAAGGTTCCCGGAAGGTGTTTCTAGAATCGGTCCGCCAAGACTTTCGCCGGAAGGTTCCTGGGAGCTTCCCGAAAGGTGTCCCTGAAATCGGCTTGCCGAATCTTATGGTGAACGGTTTCTGAAAGGTTCTCGGGAGTTGTTCCTGGAATCAGCTCGTCAAAACTGTGGCTGGAAGGTTTCTGGAAGGTTCCCGGAAGGTGTTCCTAGAATCGGTCCGCCAAGACTTTCGCTGGAAGGTTCCTGGGAGCTTCCCGAAAGGTGTCCCTGAAATCGGCTCGTCGAAACTCTCGGACAAAGGTTTCTGAAAGGTTTCCGAGAGGTATCCCTGGAACCGGCTCGTCAGCAATTCCGGTGGAATGTTTCTGGAGGGTTTCCGAGAGGTATCCCTGGAATCAGCTCGCCAGAACTCTCGGTGGAAGGTTTCTGAAAGGTTCCCGAGAGTTGTCCCTGGAATCAGCTCGTCAGAACTTTCGTCGAAAGGTTCCTGGAAGGTTTCCGGAAGATATCCCAGGACTCGGCTCGCCAAAGTTTCGGTGTAGTTTTTTTGAGAGGTTTCCGAAGAGTATCCCTGGGATCGGCTCGCCAAAACTTTCGGTGAAAGATTTATGAGAGGTTTCCGATAGGTGTCCCTGGAGACGGCTCACCAAAACTCCGGCTGGAAGGTTTCTGAAAGGTGACAAGAAGGTGTCCCTGGAATCGGCTCGTCAGCACTTCCGGTGAAAGGTTTCTGGGGGGTTTCCGAGAGGTATACCTGGAATCAGCTCTTCAAAACTTCGGCTGAAGGTTTCTGGAAGGTTCCCGGAAGGTGTTCCTAGAATCGGTCCGCCAAGACTTTCTTTTCAAGATTCCTGGAAGCTTCCCGGGAGGTAACCCTGGAATCGGCTAGCCAAAACTTTCGGTGAAAGGTTTCTGAAAGGTTTCCGAAAGGTGTCCCTGGAATCGGCTCGTCAAAACTTCGGCTGAAGGTTTCTGGAAGGTTCCCGGAAGGTGTTCCTAGAATCGGTCCTCCGAGACTTTCTTTTCAAGATTCCTGGAAGCTTCCCGGAAGGTAACCCTGGAATCGGCTAGCCAAAACTTCCGGTGAAAGGTGTCTGGAAGGTTTCCGAAAGGTGTTCCTGGAATCGGCTCGTCAAAACTGTGGCTGGAAGGTTTCTGGAAGGTTCCCGGAAGGTGTTCCTAGAATCGGTCCGCCAAGACTTTCTTTTCAAGATTCCTGGAAGCTTCCCGGAAGGTAACCCTGGAATCGGCCAGCCAAAACTTTCGGTGAAAGGTTTTTGAAAGGTTTCCGAAAGGTGTCCCTGGAATCGGCTCGTCAAAACTTTCAGTGAAGGGTTTCTGGAAGGTTTCCGAAAGGTGTCCCTGGAATCGGCTCGTCAAAACTTCGGCTGAAGGTTTCTGGAAGGTTCCCGGAAGGTGTTCCTAGAAACGGTCCTCCGAGACTTCCTTTTCAAGATTCCTGGAAGCTTTCCGGAAGGTAACCCTGGAATCGGCTAGCCGAAACTTTCGGTGAAAGGTTTCTGGAAGGTTTCCGAAAGGTGTTCCTGGAATCGGCTCGTCAAAACTGTGGCTGGAAGGTTTCTGGAAGGTTCCCGGAAGGTGTTTCTAGAATCGGTCCGCCAAGACTTTCGCCGGAAGGTTCCTGGGAGCTTCCCGAAAGGTGTCCCTGAAATCGGCTTGCCGAATCTTATGGTGAACGGTTTCTAAAAGGTTCTCGAAAGTTGTTCCTGGAATCAGCTCGTCAAAACTGTGGCTGGAAGGTTTCTGGAAGGTTCCCGGAAGGTGTTCCTAGAATCGGTCCGCCAAGACTTTCGCTGGAAGGTTCCTGGGAGCTTCCCGAAAGGTGTCCCTGAAATCGGCTCGTCGAAACTCTCGGAGAAAGGTTTCTGAAAGGTTTCCGAGAGGTATCCCTGGAACCAGCTCGTCAGCAATTCCGGTGGAATGTTTCTGGAGGGTTTCCGAGAGGTATCCCTGGAATCAGCTCGCCAGAACTCTCGGTGGAAGGTTTCTGAAAGGTTCCCGAGAGGTGTCCCTGGAATCAGCTCGTCAGAACTTTCGTCGAAAGGTTCCTGGAAGGTTTCCGGAAGATATCCCAGGACTCGGCTCGCCAAAGTTTCGGTGTAGTTTTTTTGAGAGGTTTCCGAAGAGTATCCCTGGGATCGGCTCGCCAAAACTTTCGGTGAAAGATTTATGAGAGGTTTCCGATAGGTGTCCCTGGAGACGGCTTACCAAAACTCCGGCTGGAAGGTTTCTGAAAGGTGACAAGAAGGTGTCCCTGGAATCGGCTCGTCAGCACTTTCGGTGCAAGGTTTCTGGGGGGTTTCCGAGAGGTATACCTGGAATCAGCTCTTCAAAACTTCGGCTGAAGGTTTCTGGGAGGTTCCCGGAAGGTGTTCCTAGAATCGGTCCGCGAAGACTTTCTTTTCAAGATTCCTGGAAGCTTCCCGGAAGGTAACCCTGGAATCGGCTAGCCGAAACTTTCTGTGAAAGGTTTCTGAAAGGTTTCCGAAAGGTGTCCCTGGAATCGGCTCGTCAAAACTTCGGCTGAAGGTTTCTGGAAGGTTCCCGGAAGGTGTTCCTAGAATCGGTCCGCCAAGACCTTCTTTTCAAGATTCCTGGAAGCTTCCCGGAAGGTAACCCTGGAATCGGCTAGCCAAAACTTTCGTTGAAAGATTTCTGGAAGGTTTCCGGAAGGTTTCCCTGGAATCGGCTCGTCAAAACTGTGGCTAGAAGGTTTCTGGGAGGTTCCCGGAAGGTGTTCCTAGAATCGGTCCGCCAAGACTTTCGCTGAAAGGTTCCTGGGAGCTTCCCGAAAGGTGTCCCTGGAATCGGCTTGCCGAATCTTATGGTGAACGGTTTCTGAAAGGTTCTCGAAAGGTGTTCCTTGAATCGGCTCGTCAAAACTGTGGCTGGAAGGTTTCTGGAAGGTTCCCGGAAGGTGTTCCTAGAATCGGTCCGCCAAGACTTTCGCTGGAAGGTTCCTGGGAGCTTCCCGAAAGATGTCCCTGAAATCGGCTTGCCGAATCTTATGGTGAACGGTTTCTGAAAGGTTTCCGAGAGGTATCCCCGGAACCGGCTCGTCAGCAGTTTCGGTGAAATGTTTCTGGAGGGTTTCCGCGAGGTATCCCTGGAATCAGCCCGCCAAAACTTTCGGTGAAAGGTTTCTCGGGGTTTTCCGAGATGTATTCCTGGAATCAGCTCGCCGAAACTTCCGGTTGAAGGTTTCTGAAAGGTTTCCGAGAGGTGGCCCTGGAATCGGCTCGTCAAAATTTTCAGTGAAGGGTTTCTGGAAGGTTTCCGAAAGGTGTCCCTGGAATCGGCTCGTCAAAACTTCGGCTGAAGGTTTCTGGAAGGTTCCCGGAAGGTGTTCCTAGGATCGGTCCTCCGAGACTTTCTTTTCGAAATTCCTGGAAGCTTCCCGGGAGGTAACCCTGGAATCGGCTAGCCAAAACTTTCGGTGAAAGGTGTCTGGAAGGTTTCCGAAAGGTGTTCCTGGAATCGGCTCGTCAAAACTGTGGCTGGAAGGTTTCTGGAAGGTTCCCGGAAGGTGTTCCTAGAATCGGTCCGCCAAGACTTTCTTTTCAAGATTCCTGGAAGCTCCCCGGAAGGTAACCCTAGAATCGGCCAGCCAAAACTTTCGGTGAAAGGTTTTTGAAAGGTTTCCGAAAGGTGTACCTGGAATCGGCTAGCCAAAACTTTCGGTGAAAGGTTTCTGGAAGGTTTCCGAAAGGTGTTCCTGGAATCGGCTCGTCAGAACTGTGGCTGGAAGGTCTCTGGAAGGTTCCCGGAAGGTGTTCCTAGAATCGTTCCGCCAAGACTTTCGCCGGAAGGTTCCTGGGAGCTTTTCGGAAGGTTTCCCTGAAATCGGCTTGCCGAATCTTATGGTGAACGGTTTCTGAAAGGTTCTCGAAAGTTGTTCCTGGAATCAGCTCGTCAAAACTGTGGCTGGAAGGTTTCTGGAAGGTTCCCGGAAGGTGTTCCTAGAATCGGTCCGCCAAGACTTTCGCTGGAAGGTTCCTGGGAGCTTCCCGAAAGGTGTCCCTGAAATCGGCTCGTCGAAACTTTCGGAGAAAGGTTTCTGAAAGGTTTTCGAGAGGTATCCCTGGAACCGGCTCGTCAGCAATTCCGGTGGAATGTTTCTGGAGGGTTTCCGAGAGGTATCCCTGGAATCAGCTCGCCAAAACTCTCGGTGGAAGGTTTCTGAAAGGTTCCCGAGAGGTGTCCTGGAATCAGCTCGTCAGAACTTTCGTCGAAAGGTTTCTGGAAGGTTTCCGGAAGATATCCCAAGACTCGGCTCGCCAAAGTTTCGGTGTAGTCTTTTTGAGAGGTTTCCGAAGAGTATCCCTGGGATCGGCTCGCCAAAACTTTCGGTGGAAGATTTCTGAGAGGTTTCCGATAGGTGTCCCTGGAGACGGCTCACCAAAACTCCGGCTGGAAGGTTTCTGAAAGGTGACAAGAAGGTGTCCCTGGAATCGGCTCGTCAGCACTTTCGGTGAAAGGTTTCTGGGGGGTTTCCGAGAGGTATACCTGGAATCAGCTCGTCAAAACTTCGGCTGAAGGTTTCTGGAAGGTTCCCGGAAGGTGTTTCTAGAATCGGTCCGCCAAGACTTTCTTTTCAAGATTCCTGGAAGCTTCCCGGAAGGTAACCCTGGAATCGGCTAGCCAAAACTTTCGGTGAAAGGTTTCTGAAAGGTTTCCGAAAGGTGTCCCTGGAATCGGCTCGTCAAAACTTTCAGTGAAGGGTTTCGGTACGGTTTCCGAAAGGTGTCCCTGGAATCGGCTCGTCAAACCTTCGGCTGAAGGTTTCTGGAAGGTTCCCGGAAGGTGTTCCTAGAATCGGTCCGCCAAGACCTTCTTTTCAAGATTCCTGGAAGCTTCCCGGAAGGTAACCCTGGAATCGGCTAGCCAAAACTATCGGTGAAAGGTTTCTGAAAGGTTTCCGAAAGGTGTCCCTGGAATCGGCTCGTCAAAACTTTCAGTGAAGGGTTTCTGTACGGTTTCCGAAAGGTGTCCCTGGAATCGGCTCGTCAAACCTTCGGCTGAAGGTTTCTGGAAGGTTCCCGGAAGGTGTTCCTAGAATCGGTCCGCCAAGACCTTCTTTTCAAGATTCCTGGAAGCTTCCCGGAAGGTAACCCTGGAATCGGCTAGCCAAAACTTTCGGTGAAAGATTTCTGGAAGGTTTCCGAAAGGTTTTCCTGGAATCGGCTCGTCAAAACTGTGGCTAGAAGGTTTCTGGGAGGTTCCCGGAAGGTGTTCCTAGAATCGGTCCGCCAAAACTTTCGCTGAAAGGTTCCTGGGAGCTTCCCGAAAGGTGTCCCTGAAATCGGCTCGCCGAATCTTATGGTGAACGGTTTCTGAAAGGTTCTCGAAAGATGTTCCTTGAATCGGCTCGTCAAAACTGTGGCTGAAAGGTTCCTGGAAGGTTCACGGAAGGTGTTCCTAGAATCGGTCCGCCGAGACTTTCGCTGGAAGGTTTCTGGGGGGTTTCCGAGAGGTATCCCTGGAATCAGCTCGCCGAAACTTCCGATTGAACGTTTCTGGAAGGTTTCCGAAAGGTGTCCCTGGAATCGGCTCGTCAAAACTTTCAGTGAAGGGTTTCTGGAAGGTTCTCGGAAGGTGTTCCTGGAATCGGCTCGTCAAAACTGTGGCTGGAAGGTACCTGGAAGGTTCCCGGAAGGTGTTCCTAGAATCGGTCCGCCAAGACTTTCGCTGGAAGGTTCCTGGGAGCTTCCCGGAAGGTGTCCCTGGAATCGGCTTGCCGAATCTTATGGTGAACGGTTTCTGAAAGGTTTCCGAGAGGTATCCCTGGAACCGGCTCGTCAGCAGTTTCGGTGGAAGGTTTCTGAAAGGTTCCCGAGAGGTGTCCCTGGAATCGGCTCGTCAAAACTCTCGGTGAAAGGTTAGTGAAACGTTTCCGATAGGTGTCCCTGGAGTCGGCTCACCAAAACTCCGGCTGGAAGTTTTCTGGAAGTCGACCGAAAGGTATCCATGGAATCGGCTCGCCAAAACTTTCGGTGAAAGGTTCCTGGAAGGTTCCCGGAAGGTATTCCTGGAGTCGGCTCACCGAAACTTTGGCTGGGAGGTTTCCGAGAGGTGTCCCTGGAACCGGCTCGTCGGCACTCTCGGTCGAGGTTTCTGGAAGTCTTCCGAAAGGTATCCCTGGAATTGGCTAGCCAAGACTTTCGGTGTAAGGTTTTTGATAGGTTTCCGGAAGGTGTCCCTAGAAACGGCTTGTCAAAACTTTTCCCGAAAGGTTTCTGGAAGATTCCCGAAAGAAGTTCCTAGAATCGGTCCGCCAAGACTTTCGCTGGAAGGTTTCTGAAAGGTTCCCGAAAGGTGTCCCTGGAATCGGCTCGTCACAACTTTCGGTGGAAGGTTTCCGAAAGGTTTCCGAGAGGTGTTCCTGGAATCGGCTCGTCAAAACATTCGGTGGTTGGTTTCTGGAAGGTTTCCGAAAGGTATCCCTGGAATCGGCTAGCCAAAAAAGTTGGTGGGAAGATTCTGAAAGGTTTCCGAAAGGTATCCCTGGATTCAGCTAGTCAAAACTTTCGGTGAACGGTTCCTGGAAGGTTCCCGAATGGTGTCCCTGGGATCGGCCCGCCAAATTCTCCGCTGAAAGCTTTCTGGAAGGTTCCCGAAAGGTGTTCCTAGAATCATTCCGCCAAGACTTTCGCTGGGAGGTTTCTGGGAGGTTTCCGAGAGGTGTCCCTGGAACTGGCTCATCAGCAATCTCGGTGAAGGGTTCTGAAAGGTTTCCGAGAGGTATCCCTGGAATCGGCTCGCCAAAACTTGCGGTGTAAGGTTCCTGATAGGTTTCCGGAAGGTGTCCCTGGAATCGGCTCGTCAAAACTCCCAGTGAAAGCTTTCTGGAAGGTTCCCGAAAGGAGTTCCTAGAATCGGTCCGCCAAGACTTGCGCTGGGAGGTTCCTGAAACATTCCCGAGAGGTGTCCCTGGAAACGGCTCACCAAACTTTCGTTGGAAGGTTCCTGGAAGGTTCCCGCAAGGAGTCCCTGGAATCGGCTCGTCACAACTTTCGGCGAAAGGTTTTTGAAAGGTTTCCGAAAGGTATCCCTGGAATCGGCTCGTCAAAACTTTCGGTGGAATGTTCCTGGAAGGTTCCCGGAAGGTGTCCCTGGGGTCGGCTCACCGAAACTTCGGCTGGAAGGTTTCTGGGAGGTTCCGAGAGGTATCCCTGGAATCGGCTCGCCAATACTTCCGGTGAAAGGTTTCTGTAAGGTTTCCGGAAGGTGTCCCTGTATTCGGCTCGTCACAACTTTCGGTGAAAGGTTCCTGGAAGGTTTCCGAATGGTGTCCCTGGAATCGGCTCGTCAAAACTGTGGCTGGAAGATTTCTGGAAGGTTCCCGATAGGTGTACCTAGAATCGGTCCGCCAAGACTTTCGGTGGAAGGTTCCTGGGAGCTTCCCGAAAGGTGTCCCTGAAATTGGCTAGCCAAATCTTATGGTGAACGGTTTCTGGAAGGTTGTCGGAAGGTGTCCCTGGAATCGGCTCGTCGAAACTTTCGGAGAAAGGTTTCTGAAAGGTTTCCGAGAGGTATCCCTGGAACCGGCTCGTCAGCAATTCCGGTGGAATGTTTCTGGAGGGTTTCCGAGAGGTATCCCTGGAATCAGCTCGCCAAAACTCTCGGTGGAAGGTTTCTGAAAGGTTCCCGAGAGGTGTCCCTGGAATCAGCTCGTCAGAACTTTCGTCGAAAGGTTTCTGGAAGGTTTCCGGAAGATATCCCAGGACTCGTCTCGCCAAAGTTTCGGTGTAGTCTTTTTGAGAGGTTTCCGAAGAGTATCCCTGGGATCGGCTCGCCAAAACTTTCGGTGAAAGATTTCTGAGAGGTTTCCGATAGGTGTCCCTGGAGACGACTCACCAAAACTCCGGCTGCAAGGTTTCTGAAAGGTTCCCGAGAGGTGTCCCTGGAATCAGCTCGTCAGAACTTTCGGTGAAAGGTTTCTGAAAGGTTTCCGAAAGGTGTCCCTCGAATTGGCTCGTCAAAACTTTCAGTGAAGGGTTTCTGGCAGGTTTCCGAAAGGTGCCCCTGGAATCGGCTCGTCAAAACTTCGGCTGAAGGTTTCTGGAAGGTTCCCGGAAGGTGTTCCTAGAATCGGTCCGCCAAGACTCTCTTTTCAAGATTCCTGGGAGCTTCCCGGAAGGTAACCCTGGAATCGGCTAGCCAAAACTTTCGGTGAAAGGTTTCTGAAAGGTTTCCGAAAGGTTTTCCTGGAATCGGCTCATCAAAACTGTGGCTGGAAGGTTTCCGGGAGGTTCCCGGAAGGTGTTCCTAGAATCGGTCCGCCAAGACTTTCGCTGGAAGGTTCCTGGGAGCTTCCCGAAAGGTGTCCCTGAAATCGGCTTGCCGAATCTTATGGTGAACGGTTTCTGAAAGGTTCTCGAAAGGTGTTCCTAGAATCGGCTCGTCAAAACTGTGGCTGAAAGGTTCCTGGAAGGTTCCCGGAAGGTGTTCCTAGAATCGGTCCGTCAAGACTTTCGCTTGAAGGTTCCTGGAAGGCTTCCGAAAGGTGTCCCTGGAATCGGCTAGCCGAAACTTTCGGTGAACGGTTTCTGGAAGGTTCCCGGAAGGTGTGCCTGAAATCGGCCCGTCACAACTTTCTGTGGGAGTTTTCTAAAAAGTTCCCTAAGGTATCCCTGGAATCGGCTTGTGAAAACTTCCGGTGAAAGGTTTCTGAAAGGTTCCCGATAGGTCTCCCTAGAGTCGGCTCACCGAAACTTCGGCTGAAAGTCCCCTGAAAGGTTCCCGAAAGGTGTCCCGGGACACCAGCTCGCCAAAACTTCCGGTGAAAGGTTTCCGAAAGGTTCCCGAAAGGTGTCCCTGGAATCGGCTCACCAAAACTTCCGGTGAACGGTTTTTGGAAGGTTCCCGGAAGGTGTGCCTGAAATCGGCCCGTCACAACTTTCGGTGGAATTTTTCTGAGAAGTTTCCGGAAGGTATCCCTGGAATCGGCTTGTGAAAACTTTCGGTGGAAGGTTTCCGAAAGGTGTTCCCGGAATCGGCTCGTCAAAACATTCGGTGGTTGGATTCTGGAAGGTTTCCGGGAGGTATCCCTGGAATCGGCTCGCCAAAACTTTCGGTGAACGGTTTCTGAAAGGTTCCCGGAAGGTGTCCCTGGAATCGGCTCGTCACAACTTTCGGTGGAAGGTTTCCGAAAGGTTTACGAAAGGTGTCCCTGGACCCGGCTCGCCAAAACTTCGGCTGGAGGTTTCTGGAAGTTTCCCGGAAGGTGTTCCTAGAATCGGTCCGCCAAGACTTTGTTTTCAAGATTCCTGGAAGCTTCCCGGAAGGTAACCCTGGAATCGGCTAGCCGAAACTTTCGGTGAAAGGTTTCTGGGGGATTTCCGAAAGGTTTTCCTGGAATCGGCTCGTCAAAACTGTGGCTGGAAGATTTCTGGGAGGTTCCCGGAAGGTGTTCCTAGAATCGGTCCGCCAAGACTTTCGCTGGAAGGTTCCTGGGAGCTTCCCGAAAGGTGTCCCTGAAATCGGCTTGCCGAATCTTATGGTGAACGGTTTCTGAAAGGTTTCCGAGAGGTATCCCTGGAACCGGCTCGACAGCAGTTTCGGTGAAATGTTTCTGGAGGGTTTCCGAAAGGTATCCCTGGAATCAGCTCGCCAAAATTTTTGGTGAAAGGTTTCTGGGGGGTTCCCGAGAGGTATCCCTGGAATCAGCTCGCCGAAACTTCCGGTTAAAGGTTTCTGAAAGGTTTCCGAAAGGTGTCCCTGGAATCGGCTCGTCAAAACTGTGGCTGGAAGGTTCCTGGAAGGTTCCCGGAAGGTGTTCCTAGAATCGGTCCGCCAAAACTCTCGCTGGAAGGTTCCTCGGAGCTTCCCGAAAGGTGTCCCTGAAATCGGCTTGCCGAATCTTATGGTGAACGGTTTCTGAAAGGTTTCCGAGAGGTATCCCTGGAACCGGCTCGTCAGCAGTTTCGGTGGAAGGTTTCTGAAAGGTTCCCGAGAGGTGTCCCTGGAATCGGCTCGTCACAACTTTCGGTGAAAGGTTCCTGAAAGGTTCCCGGAAGGTGTCCCTGGAGTCGGCTCACCGAAACTTTGGCTGGGAGGTTTCTGAAAGGTTTCTGAAAGGTGTCCCTGGAACCGGCTCGTCAGCACTCTCGGTGAAGGTCTCTGAAAGGTTTCCGGAAGGTATTCCTGGAATCGGCTCGCCAAAACTTTGGCTGGAAGCTTTCTGGAAGGTTTCCGAGAGGTGTCCCTGGAACCGGCTCGTCCGCACTCTCGGTGGAGGTTTCTGGAAGGTTTCCGGAAGGTATCCCTGGAATTGGCTAGCCAAGACTTTCGGTGTAAGGTTTTTGATAGGTTTCCGGAAGGTGTCCCTAGAATCGGCTTGTCAAACTTTCGGTGGAAGGTTTCTGGAAGGTTCCCGAAAGCATTTCCTAGGATCGGTATGCCAAGACTTTCGCTGGAAGGTTCCTGAAAGGATTCCGGAGGGTGTCCCTGGGATCACCTCGTCAAAACTCTCGGTGAAAGGTTAGTGAAACGTTTCCGATAGGTGTCCATGGAATCGGCTCTTAAAACTTTCGGTGAAAGGTTCCTGGAAGGTTCCCGAAAGGTATCCCTGGAGTCGGCTCACCGAAACTTTGGCTGAGAGGTTTCTGGAAGGTTTCCGGAAGGTATCCCTGGAATTGGCTAGCCAAGACTTTCGGTGTAAGGTTTTTGATAGGTTCCCGGAAGGTGTCCCTAGAATCGGCTTGTCAAAACTTTTCCCGAAAGGTGTCCCTGGAATTGGCTCGCCAAAACTTTCGGTGAACGGTTTCTGAAAGGTTCCCGAAAGGTGTCCCTGGAATCGGCTCGTCACAACTTTCGGTGGAAGGTTTCCGGAAGGTTTCCGAAAGGTGTTCCTGGAATCGGCTCGCCAAAACTTTCGGTGAAAGGTTCCTGGAAGGTTCCCGGAAGGTATCCCTGGAGTCGGTTCACCGAAACTTTGGCTTGGAGGTTTCTGGAACGTTTCCGAGAGGTGTCCCTGGAACCGGCTCGTCAGCACTCTCGGTGGAGGTTTCTGGAAGGTTTCCGAAAGGTATCCCTGGAATTGGCTAGCCAAGACTTTCAGTGTAAGGTTTATGATAGGTTTCCGGAAGGTGTCCCTAGAATCAGCTTGTCAAAACTTTTCCCGAAAGGTGTCCCTGGAATCGGCTCGCCAAAACTTTCGGTGAACGGTTTCTGAAAGGTTCCCGAAAGGTGTCCCTGGAATCGGCTCGTCACAACTTTCGGTGGAAGGTTTCCGGAAGGTTTCCGAAAGGTGTTCCTGGAATCGGCTCGTCAAAACATTCGGTGGTTGGTTTCTGGAAGGTTTCCGAAAGGTGTCCCTGGACACCGGCTCGCCAAAACTTCCGGTGAAAGGTTTCCGAAAGGTTTCCGGAAGATATCCCTGGAATCAGCACGCCAAAACTTTCGGTGATGGGACTCTGAAAGGTTTCCGAAAGGTATCCCTGGAATCGGCTCGCCAAAAAAGTTGGTGGGAAGATTCTGAAAGGTTTCCGAAGGGTATCCCTGGATTCAGCTAGTCAAAACTTCGGTGAACGGTTCCTGGAAGGTTCCCCCAACGGTGTCCCTGGGATCGGCCCGCCAAATTTTCCGCTGAAAGCTTTCTGGAAGGTTCCCGAAAGGTGTTCCTAGAATCATTCCGCCAAGACTTTCGCTGGGAGGTTTCTGGAAGGTTTCCGAGAGGTGTCCCTGGAACTGGCTCATCAGGAAACTCGGTGAAGGGTTCTGAAAGGTTTCCGAGAGGTATCCCTGGAATCGGCTCGCCAAAACTTGCGGTGTAAGGTTCCTGATAGGTTTCCGGAAGGTGTCCCTGGAGTCGGCTCACCGAAACTTTGGCTGGGAGGTTTCTGGAAGGTTTCCGAGAGGTGTCCCTGGAACCGGCTCGTCAGCACTCTCGGTGGAGGTTTCTGTGAGGTTTCCGAACGGTATCCCTGGAATTGGCTAGCCAAGACTTTCGTTGTAAGGTTTCTGAAAGGTTTCCGGAAGGTGTCCCTAGAATCGGCTCGTCAAAACTTTCCCTGAAAGGTTTCTGAAAGATTCTCGAAAGAAAGTCCTAGAATTGGTCCGCCCAGACTTTCGCTGGGAGGTTCCTGGAAGCTTCCCGAAAGGTGTCCCTGGAATCGGCTCGCCAATTCTTTCGGTGAACGGTTTCTGAAAGGTTCCCGAAAGGTGTCCCTGGAATCGGCTTGTCACAACTTTCGGTGAAAGGTTTCTGAAAGGTTTCCGAAAGGTGTTCCTGGAATCGCCTTGTAAAAACATTCGGTGGTTGGTTTCTGGGAGGTTTCCGAAAAGTATCCCTGGAATCGGCTCGCCAATACTTCCGGTGGAAGGTTTCTGTAAGGTTTCCGGAAGGTGTCCCTTTATTCGGCTCGTCACAACTTTCGGTGAACGGTCCCTGGAAGGTTCCCGAATGGTGTCCCTGGAATCGGCTCGTCAAAACTGTGGCTGGAAGATTTCTGGAAGGTTCCCGCTAGGTGTTCCTAGAATCGGTCCGCCAAGACTTTCGGTGAAAGGTTCCTGGAGGCTTCCCGAAAGGTGTCCCTGAAATCGGCTAGGCAAATCTTATGGTGAACGGTTTCTGGAAGGTTCTGGGAAGGTGTCCCTGGAATCGGCTCGTCGAAACTCTCAGTGAGAGGTTTCTGAAAGGTTTCCGAGAGGTATCCCTGGAACCGGCTCGTCAGCAATTCCGGTGGAAGGTTTCTGAGAGGTTCCCGAGAGGTGTCCCTGGAATCAGCTCGTCAGAACTTTCGGAGAAAGGTTTCTGGAAGGTTTCCGGAAGATATCCCTGGACTCGGCTCGCCAAAGTTTCGGTGAAGGCTTTTTGAGAGGTTTCCGGAAGGTATCCCTGGAATCGGCTCGTCAAAACTTTCGGTGAAATGTTCCTGGAAGGTTCCCGGAAGGTGTCCCTGGAGTCGGCTCACCGAAACTTCGGCTGGAAGGTTTCTGGAAGGTTTCCGAGAGGTGTCCCTTGAACCGGCTCGTCAGCACTCTCGGTGGAGGTTTCTGTGAGGTTTCCGAAAGGTATCCCTGGAATTGGCTAGCCAAGACTTTCGTTGTAAGGTTTCTGAAAGGTTTCCGGAAGGTGTCCCTAGAATCGGCTCGTCAAAACTTTCCCTGAAAGGTTTCTGAAAGATTC
Organism: Eretmocerus hayati; assembly: GCA_029851415.1. Taxonomy (NCBI): domain Eukaryota; kingdom Metazoa; phylum Arthropoda; class Insecta; order Hymenoptera; family Aphelinidae; genus Eretmocerus; species Eretmocerus hayati. The sequence continues at coordinate 52,528,343 of CM056744.1, forward strand.
TCGAAAGAAGTTCCTAGAATTGGTCCGCCCAGACTTTCGCTGGGAGGTTCCTGGAAGCTTCCCGAAAGGTGTCCCTGGAATCGGCTCGCCAAGACTTCCGGTGAACGGTTTCTGAAAGGTTCCCGAAAGGTGTCCCTGGAATCGGCTCGTCACAGTTTTCGGTAAAATGTTTCTGAAAGGTTTCCGAAAGGTGTTCCTGGAATCGGCTTGTAAAAACATTCGGTGGTTGGTTTCTGGAAGGTTTCCGAAAAGTATCCCTGGAATCGGCTCGCCAATACTTCCGGTGAAAGGTTTCTGTAAGGTTTCCGGAAGGTGTCCCTGTATTCGGCTCGTCACAACTTTCGGTGAACGGTTCCTGGAAGGTTCCCGAATGGTGTCCCTGGAATCGGCTCGTCAAAACTGTGGCTGGAAGATTTCTGGAGGTTCCCGCTAGGTGTTCCTAGAATCGGTCCGCCAAGACTTTCGGTGGAAGGTTCCTGGGAGCTTCCCGAAAGGTGTCCCTGAAATCGGCTAGCCAAATCTTATGGTGAACGGTTTCTGGAAGGTTCTCGGAAGGTGTCCCTGGAATCGGCTCGTCGAAACTTTCAGTGAGAGGTTTCTGAAAGGTTTCCGAGAGGTATCCCTGGAACCGGCTCGTCAGCAATTCCGGTGGAATGTTTCTGGAGGGTTTCCGAGAGGTATCCCTGGAATCAGCTCGCCAAAACTCTCGGTGGAAGGTTTCTGAGAGGTTCCCGAGAGGTGTCCCTGGAATCAGCTCGTCAGAACTTTCGGTGAAAGGTTTCTGGAAGGTTTCCGGAAGGTGTCCCTGGAGTCGGCTCACCGAAACTTTGGCTGGGAGGTTTCTGGAAGGTTTCCGAGAGGTATCCCTGGAATCGGCTCACCAAAACTTGCGGTGTAAGGTTCCTGATAGGTTTCCGGAAGGTGTCCCTGGAGTCGGCTCACGGAAACTTTGGCTGGGAGGTTTCTGGAAGGTTTCCGAGAGGTGTCCCTGGAACCGGCTCGTCAGCACTCTCGGTGGAGGTTTCTGGGGGGTTTCCGAGAGGTATACCTGGAATCAGCTCGTCAAAACTTCGGCTGAAGGTTTCTGGAAGGTTCCCGGAAGGTGTTCCTAGAATCGGTCCGCCAAGACTTTCTTTTCAAGATTCCTGGAAGCTTCCCGGAAGGTAACCCTGGGATCGGCTAGCCAAAACTTTCGGTGAAAGGTTTCTGAAAGGTTTCCGAAAGGTGTCCCTGGAATCGGCTCGTCAAAACTTTCAGTGAAGGGTTTCTGGAAGGTTTCCGAAAGGTGTCCCTGGGATCGGCTCGTCAAAACTTCGGCTGAAGGTTCTTGGAAGGTTCCCGGAAGGTGTTCCTAGAATCGGTCCGCCAAGACTTTCTTTTCAAGATTCCTGGAAGCTTCCCGGAAGGTAACCCTGGAATCGGCTAGCCAAAACTTTCGGTGGAAGGTTTCTGGAAGGTTTCCGAAAGGTTTTCCTGGAATCGGCTCGTCAAAACTGTGGCTGGAAGGTTTCTGGGAGGTTCCCGGATGGAGTTCCCAGAATCGGTCCGCCAAGACTTTCGCTGGAAGGTTCCTGGGAGCTTCCCGAAAGGTGTCCCTGGAATCGGCTCGCCGAATCTTATGGTGAACGGTTTCTGAAAGGTTTCCGGAAGGTATCCCTGGAATCAGCTCGCCAAAACTCTCGGTGGAAGGTTTCTGAGAGGTTCCCGAGAGGTGTCCCTGGAATCAGCTCGTCAGAACTTTCGGTGAAAGGTTTCTGGAAGGTTTCCGGAAGATATCCCTGGACTCGGCTCGCCAAAGTTTCGGTGTAGGCTTTTTGAGAGGTTTCCGAAGAGTATCCCTGGGATCGGCTCGCCAAAACTTCCGGTGGAAGATTTCTGAGAGGTTTCCGATAGGTGTCCCTGGAGACGGCTCACCAAAACTCCGGCTGGAAGGTTTCTGAAAGGTGACAAGAAGGTGTCCCTGGAATCGGCTCGTCGAAACTGTGGCTGGAAGGTTCCTGGAAGGTTCCCGGAAGGTGTTCCTAGAATCGGTCCGCCAAGACTTTCTCTGAAAGGTTCCTGGGAGCTTCCCGAAAGGTGTCCCTGAAATCGGCTTGCCGAATCTTATGGTGAACGGTTTCTGAAAGGTTTCCGAGAGGTATCCCTGGAACCGGCTCGTCAGCAGTTTCGGTGAGATGTTTCTGGAGGGTTTCCGAGAGGTATCCCCGGAATCAGCTCCCCAAAATTTTTGGTGAAAGGTTTCTGGGGGGTTCCCGAGAGGTATCCCTGGAATCAGCTCGCCGAAACTTCCGGTTAAAGGTTTCTGAAAGGTTCCCGAAAGGTGTCCCTGGAATCGGCTCGTCACAACTTTCGGTGGTTGGTTTCTGGAAGGTTTCCGGGAGGTATCCCTGGAATCCGCTCGCCAAAACTTTCGGTGAACGGTTTCTGAAAGGTTCCCGAAGGTGTCCCTGGAATCGGCTGATCAGCACTCTCGCTGAAGGTTTCTGAAAGGTTTCCGAAAGGTATCCCTGGAATCGGCTCACCAAAACTTTCGGTGTAGGGTTTCTAATAGGTTTCCGAAAGGCGTTCCTGGAATCGGCTCGTCAAAACTTCCGGTGAAATGTTCCTGGAAGGTTCCCGATAGGTGTCCCTAGAGTCGGCTTACCAAAACTTCGGCTGGAAAGTTTCTGAAAGGTTTTCGAGAGGTGTTCCTGGAACTGGCTCGTCAGCACTCTCGCTGAAGGTTTCTGAAAGGTTTCCGAAAGGTGTCCCTGGAATCGGCTCGTCAAAACTTTCAGTGAAGGGTTTCTGGAAGGTTTCCGAAAGGTGTCCCTGGAATCGGCTCGTCAAAACTTCGGCTGGAGGTTTCTGGAAGGTTCCCGGAAGGTGTTCCTAGAATCGGTCCGCCAAGACTTTCTTTTCAAGATTCCTGGAAGCTTCCCGGAAGGTAACCCTGGAATCGGCTAGCCAAAACTTTCGGTGAAATGTTTCTGGGAGTATTCCGAAAGGTTTTCCTGGAATCGGCTCGTCAAAACTGTGTCTGGAAGATTTCTGGGAGGTTCCCGGAAGGTGTTCCTAGAATCGGTCCGCCAAGACTTTCGCTGGAAGGTTCCTGGGAGCTTCCCGAAAGGTGTCCCTGGAATCGGCTTGCCGAATCTTATGGTGAACGGTTTCTGAAAGGTTCTCGAAAGGTGTTCCTTGAATCGGCTCGTCAAAACTGTGGCTGGAAGGTTTCTGGAAGGTTCCCGGAAGGTGTTCCTAGAATCGGTCCGCCAAGACTTTCGCTGGAAGGTTCCTGGGAGCTTCCCGAAAGGTGTCCCTGAAATTGGCTTGCCGAATCTTATGGTGAACGGTTTCTGAAAGGATTCCGAGAGGTAACCCTGGAACCGGCTCGTCAGCAGTTTCGGTGAAATGTTTCTGGATGGTTCCCGAGAGGTATCCCTGGAATCAGCTCGCCAAAATTTTTGGTGAAAGGTTTCTGGGGGGTTCCCGAGAGGTATCCCTGGAATCAGCTCGCCGAAACTTCCGGTTAAAGGTTTCTGAAAGGTTTCCGAAAGGTGTCCCTGGAATCGGCTCGTCAAAACTTTCAGTGAAGGGTTTCTGGAAGGTTCTCGAAAGGTGTTCCTGGAATCGGCTCGTCAAAACTGTGGCTGGAAGGTTCCTGGAAGGTTCCCGGAAGGTGTTCCTAGAATCGGTCCGCCAAAACTCTCGCTGGAAGGTTCCTCGGAGCTTCCCGAAAGGTGTCCCTGAAATCGGCTTGCTGAATCTTATGGTGAACGGTTTCTGAAAGGTTTCCGAGAGGTATCCCTGGAACCGGCTCGTCAAAACTCTCGGTGAAAGGTTAGTGAAACGTTTCCGATAGGTGTCCCTGGAGTCGGCTCACCAAAACTTTCGGTGAAAGGTTCCTGGAAGGTTCCCGGAAGGTATCCCTGGAGTCGGCTCACCGAAACTTTTGCTGGGAGGTTTCTGGAAGGTTTCCGAGAGGGGTCCCTGGAACCGGCTCGTCAGCACCCTCGGTGGAGGTTTCTGGAAGGTTTCAGAAAGGTATCCCTGGATTTGGCTAGCCAAGACTTTCGGTGTAAGGTTTTTGATAGGTTTCCGGAAGGTTTCCCTAGAAACGGCTTGTCAAAACTTTTCCCGAAAGGTTTCTGGAAGATTCCCGAAAGAAGTTCCTAGAATCGGTCCGCCAAGACTTCCGCTGGAAGGTTCCTGGAAGCTTCCCGAAAGGTGTCCCTGGAATCGGCTCGCCAAAACTTTCGGTGAACGGTTTCTGAAAGGTTCCCGAAAGGTGTCCCTGGAATCGGCTCGTCACAACTTCCGGTAAAAGGTTTCTGAAAGGTTCCCGAAAGGTGTCCCTGGAATCGGCTCGTCACAACTTTCGGTGGAAGGTTTCCAAAAGGTTTCCGAAAGTCGTCCCTGGACACCGGCTCGCCAAAACTCCCGGTGGAAGGTTTCCGAAAGGTTTCCGGAAGATATCCCTGGAATCAGCACGCCAAAACTTTCGGTGATGGGACTCTGAAAGGTTTCCGAAAGGTATCCCTGGAATCGGCTCGCCAAAAAAGTTGGTGGGAAGATTCTGAAAGGTTTCCGAAAGGTATCCCTGGATTCAGCTAGTCAAAACTTTCGGTGAACGGTTCCTGGAAGGTTCCTGAACGGTGTCCCTGGGATCGGCCCGCCAAATTTTCCGCTGAAAGGTTTCTGAAAGGTTCCCGGAAGGTGTTCCTAGAATCGGTCCGTCAAGACTTTCGCTTGAAGGTTCCTGGAAGGCTTCAGGAAGGTGTCCCTGGAATCGGCTAGCCGAAACTTTCGGTGAACGGTTTCTGGAAGGTTCCCGGAAGGTGTGCCTGAAATCGGCCCGTCACAACTTTCGGTGGGAGTTTTCTAAAAAGTTCCCGGAAGGTATCCCTGGAATCGGCTTGTGAAAACTTCCGGTGAAAGGTTTCTGAAAGGTTCCCGATAGGTCTCCCTAGAGTCGGCTCACCAACACTTCGGCTGAAAGTTCCCTGAAAGGTTCCCGAAAGGTATCCCTGGACACCGGCTTGCCAAAACTTCCGGTGAAAGGTTTCCGAGAGGTTCCGGAAAGGTGTCCCTGGAATCGGCTCACCAAAACTTTCGGTGAACGGTTTCTGAAAGGTTCCCGAAAGGTGTCCCTGGAATCGGCTCGTCACAACTTTCGGTGCAAGGTTTCCGAAAGGTTTCCGAAAGGTGTTCCCGGAATCGGCTCGTCAAAACATCCGGTGGTTGGTTTCTGGAAGGTTTCCGAAAGGTATCCCTGGATTCAGCTAGTCAAAACTCTCTGTGAAAGGTTCCTGGAAGGTTTCCGAACGGTGTCCCTGGGATCGGCCCGCCAAATTTTCCGCTGAAAGGTTTCTGAGAGGTTCCCGGAAGGTGTTCCTAGAATTGGTCCGTCAAGACTTCCGCTTGAAGGTTCCTGGAAGGCTTCCGAAAGGTGTCCCTGGAATCGGCTAGCCAAAACTTTCGGTGAACGGTTTCTGGAAGGTTCCCGGAAGGTGTGCCTGAAATCGGCCCGTCACAACTTTCGGTGGGAGTTTTCTAAAAAGTTCCCGGAAGGTATCCCTGGAATCGGCTTGTGAAAACTTCCGGTAAAAGGTTTCTGAAAGGTTCCCGATAGGTCTCCCTAGAGTCGGCTTACCAGAACTTCGGCTGGAAGTTCCCTGAAAGGTTCCCGAAAGGTGTCCCTGGACACCAGCCCGCCAAAACTTCCGGTGAAAGGTTTCCGAAAGGTTCCGGAAAGGTGTCCCTGGAATCGGCTCACCAAAACTTTCGGTGAACGGTTTCTGGAAAGTTCCCGGAAGGTGTGCCTGAAATCGGCCCGTCACAACTTTCGGTGGAATTTTTCTGAAAAGTTTCCGGAAGGTATCCCTGGAATCGGCTCGCCAAACCTTTCGGTGAACGGTTTCTGAAAGGTTTCCGAAAGGTGTTCCCGGAATCGGCTCGTCAAAACATTCGGTGGTTGGTTTCTGGAAGGTTTCCGGGAGGTATCCCTGGAATCGGCTCGCCAAAACTTTCGCCGAACGGTTTCTGAAAGGTTCCCGAAAGGTGTCCCTGGAATCGGCTCGTCAGCACTCTCGCTGAAGGTTTCTGGAAGGTTTCCGAAAGGTATCCCTGGAATCGGCTCACCAAAACTTTCGGTGTAGGGTTTCTAATAGGTTTCCGAAAGGCGTTCCTGGAATCGGCTCGTCAAAACTTCCGGTGAAATGTTCCTGAAAGGTTCCCGATAGGTGTCCCTAGAGTCGGCTTACCAAAACTTCGGCTGGAAAGTTTCTGAAAGGTTTTCGAGAGGTGTTCCTGGAACTGGCTCGTCAGCACTCTCGCTGAAGGTTTCTGAAAGGTTTCCGAAAGGTGTCCCTGGAATCGGCTCAACAAAACTTTCAGTGAAGGGATTCTGGAAGGTTTCCGAAAGGTGTCCCTGGAATCGGCTCGTCAAAACTTCGGCTGAAGGTTTCTGGAAGGTTCCCAGAAGGTGTTCCTAGAATCGGTCCGCCAAGACTTTCTTTTCAAGGTTCCTGGAAGCTTCCCGGAAGGTAACCCTGGAATCGGCTAGCCAAAACTTTCGGTGAAAGGTTTCTGGGAGATTTCCGAAAGGTTTTCCTGGAATCGGCTCGTCAAAACTGTGTCTGGAAGATTTCTGGGAGGTTCCCGGAAGGTGTTCCTAGAATCGGTCCGCCAAGACTCTCGCTGGAAGGTTCCTGGGAGCTTCCCGAAAGGTGTCCCTGGAATCGGCTTGCCGAATCACATGGTGAACGGTTTCTGAAAGGTTCTCGAAAGGTGTTCCTTGAATCGGCTCGTCAAAACTGTGGCTGGAAGGTTTCTGGAAGGTTCCCGGAAGGTGTTCCTAGAATCGGTCCGCCAAGACTTTCGCTGGAAGGTTCCTCGGAGCTTCCCGAAAGGTGTCCCTGAAATCAGCTTGCCGAATCTTATGGTGAACGGTTTCTGAAAGGTTTCCGAGAGGTATCCCTGGAACCGGCTCGTCAGCAGATTCGGTGAAATGTTTCTGGAGGGTTTCCGAGAGGTATCCCTGGAATCATCTCGCCAAAATTTCTGGTGAGAGGTTTCTGGGGGGTTCCCGAGAGGTATCCCTGGAATCAGCTCGCCAAAACTTCCGGTTAAAGGTTTCTGGAAGGTTCTCGAAAGTTGTTCCTGGAATCGGCTCGTCAAAACTGTGGCTGGAAGGTCCCTGGAAGGTTCCCGGAAGGTGTTCCTAGAATCGGTCCGCCAAAACTCTCGCTGGAAGGTTCCTCGGAGCTTCCCGAAAGGTGTCCCTGAAATCGGCTTGCCGAATCTTATGGTGTACGGTTTCTGAAAGGTTTCCGAGGGGTATCCCTGGAACCGGCTCGTCAGCAGTTTCGGTGGAAGGTTTCTGAAAGGTTCCCGAGAGGTGTCCCTGGAATCGGCTCGTCACAACTTTCGGTGAAAGGTTCCTGAAAGGTTCCCGGAAGGTGTCCCTGGAGTCGGCTCACCGAAACTTTGGCTGGGAGGTTTCTGAAAGGTTTCTGAGAGGTGTCCCTGGAACCGGCTCGTCAGCACTCTCGGTGAAGGTCTCTGAAAGGTTTCCGGAAGGTATTCCTGGAATCGGCTCGCCAAAACTTTGGCTGGAAGCTTTCTGGAAGGTTCCCGAGAGGTGTCCCTGGAACCGGCTCGTCAGCACTCTCGGTGGAGGTTTCTGGAAGGTTTCCGGAAGGTATCCCTGGAATTGGCTAGCCAAGACTTTCGGTGTAAGGTTTTTGATAGGTTTCCGGAAGGTGTCCCTAGAATCGGCTTGTCAAACTTTCGGTGGAAGGTTTCTGGAAGGTTCCCGAAAGCATTTCCTAGGATCGGTCCGCCAAGACTTTCGCTGGAAGGTTCCTGAAAGGATCCCGGAGGGTGTCCCTGGGATCATCTCGTCAAAACTCTCGGTGAAAGGATAGTGAAACGTTTCCGATAGGTGTCCCTGGAGTCGGCTCACCAAAACTCCGGCTGGAAGTTTTCTGGAAGGTGACCGAAAGGTATCCATGGAATCGGCTCGCCAAAACTTTCGGTGAAAGGTTCCTGGAAGGTTTCCGAGAGGTGTCCCTGGAACCGGCTCGCCAAAAAAGTTGGTGGGAAGATTCTGAAAGGTTTCCGGAGGTATCCCTGGATTCAGCTAGTCAAAACTTCGGTGAACGGTTCCTGGAAGGTTCCCCCAACGGTGTCCCTGGGATCGGCCCGCCAAATTTCCCGCTGAGAGCTTTCTGGAAGGTTCCCGAAAGGTGTTCCTAGAATCATTCCGCCAAGACTTTCGCTGGGAGGTTTCTGGAAGGTTTCCGAGAGGTGTCCCTGCAACTGGCTCATCAGCAATCTCGGTGAAAGGTTCTGAAAGGTTTCCGAGAGGTATCCCTGGAATCGGCTCGCCAAAACTTGCGGTGTGAGGTTCCTGATAGGTTTCCGGAAGGTGTCCCTGGAATCGGATCGTCAAAACTCTCAGTGAAAGCTTTCTGGAAGGTTCCCGAAAGGAGTTCCTAGGATCGGTCCGCCAAGACTTGCGCTGGAAGGTTCCTGAAAGATTCCCGAGAGGTGTCCCTGGAAACGGCTCACCAAACTTTCGTTGGAAGGTTTCTGGAAGGTTCCCGCAAGAAGTCCCTGGAATCGGCTCGTCACAACTTTCGGTGAAAGGTTTTTGAAAGGTTTCCGAAAGGTATCCCTGGAATCGGCTCATCAAAACTTTCGGTGAAATGTTCCTGGAAGGTTCCCGGAAGGTGTCCCTGGAGTCGGCTCACCGAAACTTCGGCTGGAAGGTTTCTGGAAGGTTTCCGAGAGGTGTCCCTGGAACCGGCTCGCCAGCACTCTCCGTGGAGGTTTCTGTGAGGTTTCCGAAAGGTATCCCTGGAATTGGCTAGCCAAGACTTTCGTTGTAAGGTTTCTGAAAGGTTTCCGGAAGGTGTCCCTGGAATCGGCTCGTCAAAACTTTCCCTGAAAGGTTTCTGAAAGATTCTCGAAAGAAGTTCCTAGAATTGGTCCGCCCAGACTTTCGCTGGGAGGTTCCTGGAAGCTCCCCGAAAGGTGTCCCTGGAATCGGCTCGCCAAGACTTTCGGTAGTTGGTTTCTGGAAGGTTTCCGAAAAGTATCCCTGGAATCGGCTCGCCAATACTTCCGGTGAAAGGTTTCTGTAAGGTTTCCGGAAGGTGTCCCTGTATTCGGCTCGTCACAACTTTCGTCGAACGGTTCCTGGAAGGTTTCCGAATGGTGTCCCTGGAATCGGCTCGTCGAACCTGTGGCTGGAAGATTTCTGGAAGGTTCCCGCTAGGTGTTCCTAGAATCGGTCAGCCAAGACTTTCGGTGGAAGGTTCCTGGGAGCTTCCCGAAAAGTGTCCCTGAAATCGGCTAGCCAAATCTTATGGTGAACGATTTCTGGAAGGTTCTCGGAAGGTGTCCCTGGAATCGGCTCGTCGAAACTTTCGGTGAGAGGTTTCTGAAAGGTTTCCGAGAGGTATCCCTGGAACCGGCTCGTCAGCAATTCCGGTGGAATGTTTCTGGAGGGTTTCCGAGAGGTATCCCTGGAATCAGCTCGCCAAAACTCTCGGTGGAAGGTTTCTGAGAGGTTCCCGAGAGGTGTCCCTGGAATCACCTCGTCAGAACTTTCGGTGAAAGGTTTCTGGAAGGTTTCCGGAAGATATCCCTGGACTCGGCTCGCCAAAGTTTCGGTGATGGCTTTTTGAGAGGTTTCCGAAGAGTATCCCTGGGATCGGCTCGCCAAAACTTTCGGTGAAAGATTTCTGAGAGGTTTCCGATAGGTGTCCCTGGAGACGGCTCACCAAAACTCCGGCTGGAAGGTTTCTAATAGGTGACAAGAAGGTGTCCCTGGGATCGGCTCGTCAGCACTTTCGGTGGAAGGTTTCTGGGGGGTTTCCGAGAGGTATCCCTGGAATCAGCTCGTCAAAAGTTCGGCCGAAGGTTTCTGGAAGGTTCCCGGAAGGTGATCCTAGAATCGGTCCGCCAAGACTTTCTTTCCAAGATTCCTGGAAGATTCCCGGAAGGTAACCCTGGAATCGGCTAGCCTAAACTTTCGGTGAAAGGTTTCTGAAAGGTTTCCAGAAGGTGTCCCTGGAATCGGCTCGTCAAAACTTTCAGTGAAGGGTTTCTGGAAGGTTCCCGGAAGGTGTCCCTGAAATCGGCTTGCCGAATCTTTTGGTGAAAGGTTTCTGAAAGATTTCCGAGAGTTATCCCTGGAACCGGCTCGTCAGCAATTCCGGTGGAATGTTTCTGGAGGGTTTCAGAGAGGTTTCCTTGGAATCAGCTCGCCAAAACTCTCGGTGGAAGGTTTCTGAAAGGTTCCCGAGAGGTGTCCCTGGATTCAGCTCGTCAGAACTTTTGTCGAAAGGTTTCTGGAAGGTTTCCGGAAGATATCCCAGGACTCGGCTCGCCAAAGTTTCGGTGTAGGCTTTTTGAGAGGTTTCCGAAGAGTATCCCTGGGATCGGCTCGCCAAAACTTTCGGTGAAAGATTTCTGAGAGGTTTCCGATAGGTGTCCCTGGAGACGGCTCACCAAAACTCCGGCTGGAAGGTTTCTGAAAGGTTTCCGAAAGGTGTCCCTGGAATCGGCTCGTCAAAACTTCGGCTGAAGGTTCTTGGAAGGTTCCCGGAAGGTGTTCCTAGAATCGGTCCGCCAAGACTTTCTTTTCAAGATTCCTGGAAGCTTCCCGGAAGGTAACCCTGGAATCGGCTAGCCAAAACTTTCGGTGGAAGGTTTCTGGAAGGTTTCCGAAAGGTTTTCCTGGAATCGGCTCGTCGAAACTGTGGCTGGAAGGTTTCTTGGAGGTTCCCGGAAGGAGTTCCTAGAATCGGTCCGTCCAGACTTTCGCTGGAAGGTTCCTGGGAGCTTCCCGAAAGGTGTCCCTGGAATCGGCTTGCCGAATCTTATGGTGAACGGTTTCTGAAAGGTTCTCGAAAGGTGTTCCTTGAATCGGCTCGTCAAAACTGTGGCTGAAAGGTTCCTGGAAGGTTCCCGGAAGGTGTTCCTAGAATCGGTCCGCCAAGACTTTCGCTGGAAGGTTTCTGGGGGGTTTCCGAGAGGTATCCCTGGAATCAGCTCGCCAAAACTTCCGGTTAAACGTTTCTGAAAGGTTTCCGAAAGGTGACCCTGGAATCGGCTCGTCGAAACTTTCAGTGAAGGGTTTCAGGAAGGTTCTCGGAAGGTGTTCCTGGAATCGGCTCGTCGAAACTGTGGCTGGAAGGTTCCTGGAAGGTTCCCGGAAGGTGTTCCTAGAATCGGTCCGCCAAGACTTTCGCTGGGAGGTTCCTGGGAGCTTCCCGAAAGGTGTCCCTGAAATCGGCTTGCCGAATCTTATGGTGAACGGTTTCTGAAAGGTTTCCGAGAGGTATCCCTGGAACCGGCTCGTCAAAACTCTCGGTGAAAGGTTAGTGAAACGTTTCCGATAGGTGTCCCTGGAGTCGGCTCACCAAAACTTTCGGTGAAAGGTTCCTGGAAGGTTCCCGGAAGGTATCCCTGGAGTCGGCTCACCGGAACTTTGGCTGGGAGGTTTCTGGAAGGTTTCCGAGAGGTGTCCCTGGAACCGGCTCGTCAGCACTCTCGGTGGAGGTTTCTGGTAGGTTTCCGGAAGGTATCCCTGGATTTGGCTAGCCAAGACTTTCGGTGTAAGGTTTTTGATAGGTTTCCGGAAGGTGTCCCTAGAAACGGCTTGTCGAAACTTTTCCCGAAAGGTTTCTGGAAGACTCCCGAAAGAAGTTCCTAGAATCGGTCCGCCAAGACTTTCGCTGGAAGGTTCCTGGAAGCTTCCCGAAAGGTGTCCCTGGAATCGGCTCGCCAAAACTTTCGGTGAACGGTTTCTGAAAGGTTCCCGAAAGGTGTCCCTGGAATCGGCTCGTCACAACTTTCGGTGGAAGGTTTCCGAAAGGTTTCCGAAAGGTGTTCCCGGAATCAGCTCGTCAAAACATTCGGTGGTTGGTTTCTGGAAGGTTTCCGGAAGGTATCCCTGGAATCGGCTCGCCAAAACTTTCAGTGAACGGTTTCTGAAAGGTTCCCGGAAGGTGTCCCTGGAATCGGCTCGTCACAACTTTCGGTGAAAGGTTTCTGAAAGGTTTCCGAAAGGTGTTCCCGGAATCGGCTCGTCAAAACATTCGGTGAAAGGTTTCCGAAAGGTTTCCGGAAGATATCCCTGGAATCAGCACGCCAAAACTTTCGGTGATGGGACTCTGAAAGGTTTCCGAAAGGTATCCCTGGAATCGGCTCGCCAAAAAAGTTGGTGGGAAGATTCTGAAAGATTTCCGAAAGGTATCCCTGGATTCAGCTAGTCAAAACTTTCGGTGAACGGTTCCTGGAAGGTTCCCGAACGGTGTCCCTGGGATCGGCCCGCCAAATTTTCCGCTGAAAGGTTTCTGAAAGGTTCCCGGAAGGTGTTCCTAGAATCGGTCCGTCAAGACTCTCGCTTGAAGGTTCCTGGAAGGCTTCCGAAAGGTGTCCCTGGAATCGGCTAGCCGAAACTTTCGGTGAACACTTTCTGGAAGGTTCCCGGAAGGTGTGCCTGAAATCGGCCCGTCACAACTTTCGGTGGGAGTTTTCTAAAAAGTTCACGGAAGGTATCCCTGGAATCGGCTTGTGAAAACTTCCGGTGAAAGGTTTCTGAAAGGTTCCGGATAGGTCTCCCTAGAGTCGGCTCACCAAAACTTCGGCTGAAAGTTCCCTGAAAGGTTCCCGAAAGGTGTCCCTGGACACCGGCTCGCCAAAACTTCCGGTGAAAGGTTTCCGAAAGGTTCCGGAAAGGTGTCCCTGGAATCGGCTCACCAAAACTTTCGGTGAACGGTTTCTGAAAGGTTCCCGAAAGGTGTCCCTGGAATCGGCTCGTCACAACTTTCGGTGGAAGGTTTCCGAAAGGTTTCCGAAAGGTGTTCCCGGAATCGGCTCGTCAAAACATCCGGTGGTTGGTTTCTGGAAGGTTTCCGAAAGGTATCCCTGGATCCAGCTAGTCAAAACTTCCGGTGAACGGTTCCTGGAAGGTTCCCGAACGGTGTCCCTGGGATCGGCACGCCAAATTTTCCGCTGAAAGGTTTCTGAAAGGTTCCCGGAAGGTGTTCCTAGAATCGGTCCGTCAAGACTTCCGCTTCAAGGTTCCTGGAAGGCTTCCGAAAGGTGTCCCTGGAATCGGCTAGCCGAAACTTTCGGTGAACGGTTTCTGGAAGGTTCCCGGAAGGTGTGCCTGAAATCGGCCCGTCACAACTTTCGGTGGGAGTTTTCTAAAAAGTTCCCGGGAGGTATCCCTGGAATCGGCTTGTGAAAACTTCCGGTGGAAGGTTTCTGAAAGGTTCCCGATAGGTCTCCCTAGAGTCGGCTTACCAAAACTTCGGCTGAAAGTTCCCTGAAAGGTTCCCGAAAGGTGTCCCTGGACACCAGCTCGCCAAAACTTCCGGTGAAAGGTTTCCGAAAGGTTCCGGGAAGGTATCCCTGGAATTGGCTAGCCAAGACTTTCGTTGTAAGGTTTCTGAAAGGTTTCCGGAAGGTGTCCCTAGAATCGGCTCGTCAAAACTTTCCCTGAAAGGTTTCTGAAAGATTCTCGAAAGAAGTTCCTAAAATTGGTCCGCCCAGACTTTCGCTGGGAGGTTCCTGGAAGCTTCCCGAGAGGTATCCCTGGAATTGGCTAGCCAAGACTTTCGTTGTAAGGTTTCTGAAAGGTTTCCGGAAGGTGTCCCTAGAATCGGCTCGTCAAAACTTTCCCTGAAAGGTTTCTGAAAGATTCTCGAAAGAAGTTCCTAGAATTGGTCCGCCCAGACTTTCGGTGAAAGGTTTCTGAAAGGTTTCCGAAAGGTGTTCCTGGAATCGGCTTGTAAAAACATTCGGTGGTTGGTTTCTGGAAGGTTTCCGAAAAGTATCCCTGGAATCGGCTCGCCAATACTTCCGGTGAAAGGTTTCTGTAAGGTTTCCGGAAGGTGTCCCTGTATTCGGCTCGTCACAACTTTCGTCGAACGGTTCCTGGAAGGTTTCCGAATGGTGTCCCTGGAATCGGCTCGTCGAAACTGTGGCTGGAAGATTTCTGGAAGGTTCCCGCTAGGTGTTCCTAGAATCGGTCCGCCAAGACTTTCGGTGGAAGGTTCCTGGGAGCTTCCCGAAAGGTGTCCCTGAAATCGGCTAGCCAAATCTTATGGTGAACGGTTTCTGGAAGGTTCTCGGAAGGTGTCCCTGGAATCGGCTCGTCGAAACTTTCGGTGAGAGGTTCCTGAGAGGTTTCCGAGAGGTATCCCTGGAACCGGCTCGTCAGCAATTCCGGTGGAATGTTTCTGGAGGGTTTCCGAGAGGTATCCCTGGAATCAGCTCGCCAAAACTCTCGGTGGAAGGTTTCTGAGAGGTTCCCGAGAGGTGTCCCTGGAATCAGCTCGTCAGGACTTTCGGTGAAAGGTTTCTGGAAGGTTTCCGGAAGATATCCCTGGACTCGGCTCGCCAAAGTTTCGGTGAAGGCTTTTTGAGAGGTTTCCGAAGAGTATCCCTGGGATCGGCTCGCCAAAACTTTCGGTGGAAGATTTCTGAGAGGTTTCCGATAGGTGTCCCTGGAGACGGCTCACCAAAACTCCGGCTGGGAGGTTTCTAATAGGTGACAAGAAGGTGTCCCTGGGATCGGCTCGTCAGCACTTTCGGTGGAAGGTTTCTGAAAGGTTCCCGAGAGGTGTCCCTGGATTCAGCTCGTCAGAACTTTTGTCGAAAGGTATCTGGAAGGTTTCCGGAAGATATCCCAGGACTCGGCTCGCCAAAGTTTCGGTGTAGGCTTTTTGAGAGGTTTCCGAAGAGTATCCCTGGGATCGGCTCGCCAAAACTTTCGGTGAAAGAATTCTGAGAGGTTTCCGATAGGTGTCCCTGGAGACGGCTCACCAAAACTCCGGCTGGAAGGTTTCTGAAAGGTTTCCGAAAGGTGTCCCTGGAATCGGCTCGTCAAAACTTCGGCTGAAGGTTCTTGGAAGGTTCCCGGAAAGTGTTCCTAGAATCGGTCCGCCAAGACTTTCTTTTCAAGATTCCTGGAAGCTTCCCGGAAGGTAACCCTGGAATCGGCTAGCCAAAACTTTCGGTGGAAGGTTTCTGGAAGGTTTCCGAAAGGTTTTCCTGGAATCGGCTCGTCGAAACTGTGGCTGGAAGGTTTCTGGGAGGTTCCCGGAAGGAGTTCCTAGAATCGGTCCGCCCAGACTTTCGCTGGAAGGTTCCTGGGAGCTTCCCGAAAGGTGTCCCTGGAATCGGCTTGCCGAATCTTATGGTGAACGGTTTCTGAAAGGTTCTCGGAAGGTGTTCCTTGAATCGGCTCGTCAAAACTGTGGCTGAAAGGTTCCTGGAAGGTTCCCGGAAGGTGTTCCTAGAATCGGTCCGCCAAGACTTTCGCTGGAAGGTTCCTGGGGGGTTTCCAAGAGGTATCCCTGGAATCAGCTCGCCGAAACTTCCGGTTAAACGTTTCTGAAAGATTTCCGAAAGGTGACCCTGGAATCGGCTCGTCAAAACTTTCAGTGAAGGGTTTCTGGAAGGTTCTCGAAAGGTGTTCCTGGAATCGGCTCGTCGAAACTGTGGCTGGAAGGTTCCTGGAAGGTTCCCGGAAGGTGTTCCTAGAATCGGTCCGCCAAGACTTTCGCTGGGAGGTTCCTGGGAGCTTCCCGAAAGGTGTCCCTGAAATCGGCTTGCCGAACCTTATGGTGAACGGTTTCTGAAAGGTTTCCGAGAGGTATCCCTGGAACCGGCTCGTCAAAACTCTCGGTGAAAGGTTAGTGAAACGTTTCCGATAGGTGTCCCTGGAGTCGGCTCACCAAAACTTTCGGTGAAAGGTTCCTGGAAGGTTCCCGGAAGGTATCCCTGGAGTCGGCTCACCGAAACATTGGCTGGGAGGTTTCTGGAAGGTTTCCGAGAGGTGTCCCTGGAACCGGCTCGTCAGCACTCTCGGTGGAGGTTTCTGGTAGGTTTCCGGAAGGTATCCCTGGATTTGGCTAGCTAAGACTTTCGGTGTAAGGTTTTTGATAGGTTTCCGGAAGGTGTCCCTAGAAACGGCTTGTCAAAACTTTTCCCGAAAGGTTTCTGGAAGACTCCCGAAAGAAGTTCCTAGAATCGGTCCGCCAAGACTTTCGCTGGAAGGTTCCTGGAAGCTTCCCGAAAGGTGTCCCTGGAATCGGCTCGCCAAAACTTTCGGTGAACGGTTTCTGAAAGGTTCCCGAAAGGTGTCCCTGGAATCGGCTCGTCACAACTTTCGGTGGAAGGTTTCCGAAAGGTTTCCGAAAGGTGTTCCCGGAATCAGCTCGTCAAAACATTCGGTGGTTGGTTTCTGGAAGGTTTCCGGAAGGTATCCCTGGAATCGGCTCGCCAAAACTTTCAGTGAACGGTTTCTGAAAGGTTCCCGGAAGGTGTCCCTGGAATCGGCTCGTCACAACTTCCGGTGAAAGGTTTCTGAAAGGTTTCCGAAAGGTGTTCCCGGAATCGGCTCGTCAAAACATTCGGTGAAAGGTTTCCGAAAGGTTTCCGGAAGATATCCCTGGAATCAGCACGCCAAAACTTTCGGTGATGGGACTCTGAAAGGTTTCCGAAAGGTATCCCTGGAATCGGCTCGCCAAAAAAGTTAGTGGGAAGATTCTGAAAGATTTCCGAAAGGTATCCCTGGATTCAGCTAGTCAAAACTATCGGTGAACGGTTCCTGGAAGGTTCCCGATCGGTGTCCCTGGGATCGGCCCGCCAAATTTTCCGCTGAAAGGTTTCTGAAAGGTTCCCGGAAGGTGTTCCTAGAATCGGTCCGTCAAGACTCTCGCTTGAAGGTTCCTGGAAGGCTTCCGAAAGGTGTCCCTGGAATCGGCTAGCCGAAACTTTCGGTGAACACTTTCTGGAAGGTTCCCGGAAGGTGTGCCTGAAATCGGCCCGTCACAACTTTCGGTGGGAGTTTTCTAAAAAGTTCCCGGAAGGTATCCCTGGAATCGGCTTGTGAAAACTTCCGGTGAAAGGTTTCTGAAAGGTTCCGGATAGGTCTCCCTAGAGTCGGCTCACCAAAACTTCGGCTGAAAGTTCCCTGAAAGGTTCCCGAAAGGTGTCCCTGGACACCGGCTCGCCAAAACTTCCGGTGAAAGGTTTCCGAAAGGTTCCGGAAAGGTGTCCCTGGAATCGGCTCACCAAAACTTTCGGTGAACGGTTTCTGAAAGGTTCCCGAAAGGTGTCCCTGGAATCGGCTCGTCACAACTTTCGGTGGAAGGTTTCCGAAAGGTTTCCGAAAGGTGTTCCCGGAATCGGCTCGTCAAAACATCCGGTGGTTGGTTTCTGGAAGGTTTCCGAAAGGTATCCCTGGATCCAGCTAGTCAAAACTTCCGGTGAACGGTTCCTGGAAGGTTCCCGAACGGTGTCCCTGGGATCGGCACGCCAAATTTTCCGCTGAAAGGTTTCTGAAAGGTTCCCGGAAGGTGTTCCTAGAATCGGTCCGTCAAGACTTCCGCTTCAAGGTTCCTGGAAGGCTTCCGAAAGGTGTCCCTGGAATCGGCTAGCCGAAACTTTCGGTGAACGGTTTCTGGAAGGTTCCCGGAAGGTGTGCCTGAAATCGGCCCGTCACAACTTTCGGTGGGAGTTTTCTAAAAAGTTCCCGGGAGGTATCCCTGGAATCGGCTTGTGAAAACTTCCGGTGGAAGGTTTCTGAAAGGTTCCCGATAGGTCTCCCTAGAGTCGGCTTACCAAAACTTCGGCTGAAAGTTCCCTGAAAGGTTCCCGAAAGGTGTCCCTGGACACCAGCTCGCCAAAACTTCCGGTGAAAGGTTTCCGAAAGGTTTCCGGAAGGTGTCCCTAGAATCGGCTCGTCAAAACTTTCCCTGAAAGGTTTCTGAAAGATTCTCGAAAGAAGTTCCTAGAATTGGTCCGCCCAGACTTTCGCTGGGAGGTTCCTGGAAGCTTCCCGAGAGGTATCCCTGGAATTGGCTATCCAAGACTTTCGTTGTAAGGTTTCTGAAAGGTTTCCGGAAGGTGTCCCTAGAATCGGCTCGTCAAAACTTTCCCTGAAAGGTTTCTGAAAGATTCTCGAAAGAAGTTCCTAGAATTGGTCCGCCCAGACTTTCGGTGAAAGGTTTCTGAAAGGTTTCCGAAAGGTGTTCCTGGAATCGGCTTGTAAAAACATTCGGTGGTTGGTTTCTGGAAGGTTTCCGAAAAGTATCCCTGGAATCGGCTCGCCAATACTTCCGGTGAAAGGTTTCTGTAAGGTTTCCGGAAGGTGTCCCTGTATTCGGCTCGTCACAACTTTCGTCGAACGGTTCCTGGAAGGTTTCCGAATGGTGTCCCTGGAATCGGCTCGTCGAAACTGTGGCTGGAAGATTTCTGGAAGGTTCCCGCTAGGTGTTCCTAGAATCGGTCCGCCAAGACTTTCGGTGGAAGGTTCCTGGGAGCTTCCCGAAAGGTGTCCCTGAAATCGGCTAGCCAAATCTTATGGTGAACGGTTTCTGGAAGGTTCTCGGAAGGTGTCCCTGGAATCGGCTCGTCGAAACTTTCGGTGAGAGGTTTCTGAGAGGTTTCCGAGAGGTATCCCTGGAACCGGCTCGTCAGCAATTCCGGTGGAATGTTTCTGGAGGGTTTCCGAGAGGTATCCCTGGAATCAGCTCGCCGAAACTCTCGGTGGAAGGTTTCTGAGAGGTTCCCGAGAGGTGTCCCTGGAATCAGCTCGTCAGGACTTTCGGTGAAAGGTTTCTGGAAGGTGTCCCTAGAAACGGCTTGTCAAATCTTTTCCCGAAAGGTTTCTGGAAGATTCCCGAAAGAAGTTCCTAGAATCGGTCCGCCAAGACTTTCGCTGGAAGGTTCCTGGAAGCTTCCCGAAAGGTGTCCCTGGAATCGGCTCGCCAAAACTTTCGGTAAACGGTTTCTGAAAGGTTCCCGAAAGGTGTCCCTGGAATCGGCTCGTCACAACTTTCGGTGAAGGTTTCCGAAAGGTTTCCGAAAGGTGTTCCCGGAATCGGCTCGTCAAAACATTCGGTGGTTGGTTTCTGGAAGGTTTCCGGAAGGTATCCCTGGAATCGGCTCGCCAAAACTTTCAGTGAACGGTTTCTGAAAGGTTCCCGGAAGGTGTGCCTGAAATCGGCCCGTCACAACTTTCGGTGGGAGTTTTCTAAAAAGTTTCCGGAAGGTATCCCTGGAATCGGCTTGTGAAAACTTCCGGTGAAAGGTTTCTGAAAGGTTCCCGATAGGTCTCCCTAGAGTCGGCTCACCAAAACTTCGTCTAAAAGTTCCCTGAAAGGTTCCCGAAAGGTGTCCCTGGACACCGGCTCGCCAAAACTTCCGGTGAAAGGTTTCCGAAAGGTTCCGGAAAGGTGTCCCTGGAATCGGCACACCAAAACTTCCGGTGAAAGTTTTCTGAGAGGTTCCCGGCACGTGTCCTTGGAATCGGCTGGTCAAAACTTTCTGTGAAAGGTTTCTGAGAGGTTCCCGAAAGGTGTCCCTCGAATCGGCTCACCAAAACTTTCGACGAAAGGTTTCTGAAAGGTTCCCGAAAGGTATCCCTGGAATCGGCTCGTCAAAACTTTCGGTGAAAGGTTCCTGAAAGGTTTCAGGAAGGTGTCCCTGGAATCTGCTCGTCAAAACTCCCGGTGGAAGGTTACTGAGAGGTTCCCGAAAGGTGTTGCTAGAATCGGTCCGCCAAGACTTTTGCTGGAAGGTTCCTGGAAGGTTCCCGAAAGGTGTCCTCTGAATCAGCTCGTCAAAACTTTCGTTGAAAGGTTTCTGAAAGGTTCCCGAAAGGTGTTCCTAGAATCGGTCCGCCAAGACTTCCGCTGGAAGGTTTCTGGAAGGTTTCCAATAGGTGTCCCTGGAATCGGCCTGCCAAGACTTTCGGTGAACGGTTCCTGTAAGGTTCCTGAAAGGTGTCCCTGGAATTGGCTCCTCAAAACTTTCGGTGCAGGGTTTCTGAAAGGTTTCCGGAAGGTGTCCGTGGAATCGGCTCGTCAATACTTTCTGTGGAAGGTTTCTGAAAGGTTCCCGAAAGGTGTCCCTGGAACCGGCTCGTCAGAACTTCCGGTGGAAGGTTTCCGAAAGGTTCCGGAAAGGTGTCCCTGGAAATGGCTCCTCACAACTTTCGGTGCAGGGTTTCTGAAAGGTTACCGAAAGGTGTCCCTGGAATCGGCTCGTCAAAACTTTCTGTGAAAGGTTTCTGAGAGGTTCCCGAAAGGTGTCCCTGGAATCGGCTCACCAAAACTTTCGACGAAAGGTTTCTGAAAGGTTCCCGAAAGGTATCCCTGGAATCGGCTCGTCAAAACTTTCGGTGAAAGGTTCCTGAAAGGTTTCCGGAAGGTGTCCCTGGAGTCGGCTCACCGAAACTTTGGCTGGAAGGTTTCTGAAAGGTTTCCGAGAGGTGTCCCTGGAACCGGCACGTCAGCACTCTCGGTGAAGGTTTCTGGAAGGTTTCCGAAAGGTATCCCTGGAATTGGCTAGCCAAGACTTTCGGTGTAAGGTTTTTGATAGGTATACAGAAGGTGTCCCTGGAATCGGCTCGTCAAAACTTTCCCTGAAAGGTTTCTGGAAGATTCTCGGAAGAAATTCCTAGAATCGGTCCGCCAAGACTTTCGCTGGAAGGTCCCTGGAAGCTTCCCGAAAGGTGTCCCTGGAATCGGTTCGTTAAAACTTTCAGTGAACGGTTTCTGAAAGGTTCCCGGAAGGTGTCCCTGGAATCGGCTCGTCACAACTTTCGGTGAAAGGTTTCTGAAAGGTTTCCGAAAGGTGTTCCTGGAAACGGCTCGTCAAAACATTCGGTGGTTGGTTTCTGGAAGGTTTCCGAAAGGTATCCCTGGACTCGGCTCGCCAAAGTTTCGGTGAAGGCTTTTTGAGAGGTTTCCGAAGAGTATCCCTGGGATTGGCTCGCCAAAACTTTCGGTGAAAGATTTCTGAGAGGTTTCCGATAGGTGTCCCTGGAGACGGCTCACCAAAACTCCGGCTGGAAGGTTTCTAATAGGTGACAAGAAGGTGTCCCTGGGATCGGCTCGTCAGCATTTTCGGTGGAAGGTTTCTGGGGGGTTTCCGAGAGGTATCCCTGGAATCAGCTCGTCAAAAGTTCGGCCGAAGGTTTCTGGAAGGTCCCCGGAAGGTGATCCTAGAATCGGTCCGCCAAGACTTTCTTTTCAAGATTCCTGGAAGATTCCCGGAAGGTAACCCTGGAATCGGCTAGCCTAAACTTTCGGTGAAAGGTTCCTGAAAGGTTTCCGGAAGGTGTCCCTGGAATCGGCTCGTCAAAACTTTCAGTGAAGGGTTTCTGGAAGGTTTCCGAAAGGTGTCCCTGGAATCGGCTCGTCAAAACTTCGGCAGAAGGTTTCTGGAAGGTTCCCGGAAGGTGTTCCTAGAATCGGTCCGCCAAGACTTCCTTTTCAAGATTCCTGGAAGCTTCCCGGAAGGTATCCCTGGAATCGGCTAGCCAAAACTTTCGGTGAAAGGTTTCTGGAAGGTTTCCGAAAGGTGTTCCTGGAATCGGCTCGTCAAAACTGTGGCTGGAAGATTCTGGGAGGTTCCCGGAAGGTGTTCTTAGAATCGGTCCGCCAAGACTTCCTTTTCAAGATTCCTGGAAGCTTCCCGGAAGGTATCCCTGGAATCGGCTTGCCGAATCTTTTGGTGAAAGGTTTCTGAAAGGTTTCCGAGAGGTATCCCTGGAACCGGCTCGTCAGCAATTCCGGTGGAATGTTTCTGGAGGGTTTCAGAGAGGTATCCCTGGAATCAGCTCGCCAAAACTCTCGGTGGAAGGTTTCTGAAAGGTTCCCGAGAGGTGTCCCTGGATTCAGCTCGTCAGAACTTTTGTCGACAGGTTTCTGGAAGGTTTCCGGAAGATATCCCAGGACTCGGCTCGCCAAAGTTTCGGTGTAGGCTTTTTGAGAGGTTTCCGAAGAGTATCCCTGGGATCGGCTCGCCAAAACTTTCGGTGAAAGATTTCTGAGAGGTCTCCGATAGGTGTCCCTGGAGACGGCTCACCAAAACTTGCGGTGTGAGGTTCCTGATAGGTTTCCGGAAGGTGTCCCTGGAATCGGATCGTCAAAACTCTCAGTGAAAGCTTTCTGGAAGGTTCCCGAAAGGAGTTCCTAGGATCGGTCCGCCAAGACTTGCGCTGGAAGGTTCCTGAAAGATTCCCGAGAGGTGTCCCTGGAAACGGCTCACCAAACTTTCGTTGGAAGGTTTCTGGAAGGTTCCCGCAAGAAGTCCCTGGAATCGGCTCGTCACAACTTTCGGTGAAAGGTTTTTGAAAGGTTTCCGAAAGGTATCCCTGGAATCGGCTCATCAAAACTTTCGGTGAAATGTTCCTGGAAGGTTCCCGGAAGGTGTCCCTGGAGTCGGCTCACCGAAACTTCGGCTGGAAGGTTTCTGGAAGGTTTCCGAGAGGTGTCCCTGGAACCGGCTCGCCAGCACTCTCCGTGGAGGTTTCTGTGAGGTTTCCGAAAGGTATCCCTGGAATTGGCTAGCCAAGACTTTCGTTGTAAGGTTTCTGAAAGGTTTCCGGAAGGTGTCCCTGGAATCGGCTCGTCAAAACTTTCCCTGAAAGGTTTCTGAAAGATTCTCGAAAGAAGTTCCTAGAATTGGTCCGCCCAGACTTTCGCTGGGAGGTTCCTGGAAGCTCCCCGAAAGGTGTCCCTGGAATCGGCTCGCCAAGACTTTCGGTAGTTGGTTTCTGGAAGGTTTCCGAAAAGTATCCCTGGAATCGGCTCGCCAATACTTCCGGTGAAAGGTTTCTGTAAGGTTTCCGGAAGGTGTCCCTGTATTCGGCTCGTCACAACTTTCGTCGAACGGTTCCTGGAAGGTTTCCGAATGGTGTCCCTGGAATCGGCTCGTCGAACCTGTGGCTGGAAGATTTCTGGAAGGTTCCCGCTAGGTGTTCCTAGAATTGGTCAGCCAAGACTTTCGGTGGAAGGTTCCTGGGAGCTTCCCGAAAAGTGTCCCTGAAATCGGCTAGCCAAATCTTATGGTGAACGGTTTCTGGAAGGTTCTCGGAAGGTGTCCCTGGAATCGGCTCGTCGAAACTTTCGGTGAGAGGTTTCTGAAAGGTTTCCGAGAGGTATCCCTGGAACCGGCTCGTCAGCAATTCCGGTGGAATGTTTCTGGAGGGTTTCCGAGAGGTATCCCTGGAATCAGCTCGCCAAAACTCTCGGTGGAAGGTTTCTGAGAGGTTCCCGAGAGGTGTCCCTGGAATCACCTCGTCAGAACTTTCGGTGAAAGGTTTCTGGAAGGTTTCCGGAAGATATCCCTGGACTCGGCTCGCCAAAGTTTCGGTGATGGCTTTTTGAGAGGTTTCCGAAGAGTATCCCTGGGATCGGCTCGCCAAAACTTTCGGTGAAAGATTTCTGAGAGGTTTCCGATAGGTGTCCCTGGAGACGGCTCACCAAAACTCCGGCTGGAAGGTTTCTAATAGGTGACAAGAAGGTGTCCCTGGGATCGGCTCGTCAGCACTTTCGGTGGAAGGTTTCTGGGGGGTTTCCGAGAGGTATCCCTGGAATCAGCTCGTCAAAAGTTCGGCCGAAGGTTTCTGGAAGGTTCCCGGAAGGTGATCCTAGAATCGGTCCGCCAAGACTTTCTTTCCAAGATTCCTGGAAGATTCCCGGAAGGTAACCCTGGAATCGGCTAGCCTAAACTTTCGGTGAAAGGTTTCTGAAAGGTTTCCGGAAGGTGTCCCTGGAATCGGCTCGTCAAAACTTTCAGTGAAGGGTTTCTGGAAGGTTCCCGGAAGGTGTCCCTGAAATCGGCTTGCCGAATCTTTTGGTGAAAGGTTTCTGAAAGATTTCCGAGAGTTATCCCTGGAACCGGCTCGTCAGCAATTCCGGTGGAATGTTTCTGGAGGGTTTCAGAGAGGTTTCCCTGGAATCAGCTCGCCAAAACTCTCGGTGGAAGGTTTCTGAAAGGTTCCCGAGAGGTGTCCCTGGATTCAGCTCGTCAGAACTTTTGTCGAAAGGTTTCTGGAAGGTTTCCGGAAGATATCCCAGGACTCGGCTCGCCAAAGTTTCGGTGTAGGCTTTTTGAGAGGTTTCCGAAGAGTATCCCTGGGATCGGCTCGCCAAAACTTTCGGTGAAAGATTTCTGAGAGGTTTCCGATAGGTGTCCCTGGAGACGGCTCACCAAAACTCCGGCTGGAAGGTTTCTGAAAGGTTTCCGAAAGGTGTCCCTGGAATCGGCTCGTCAAAACTTCGGCTGAAGGTTCTTGGAAGGTTCCCGGAAGGTGTTCCTAGAATCGGTCCGCCAAGACTTTCTTTTCAAGATTCCTGGAAGCTTCCCGGAAGGTAACCCTGGAATCGGCTAGCCAAAACTTTCGGTGGAAGGTTTCTGGAAGGTTTCCGAAAGGTTTTCCTGGAATCGGCTCGTCGAAACTGTGGCTGGAAGGTTTCTTGGAGGTTCCCGGAAGGAGTTCCTAGAATCGGTCCGTCCAGACTTTCGCTGGAAGGTTCCTGGGAGCTTCCCGAAAGGTGTCCCTGGAATCGGCTTGCCGAATCTTATGGTGAACGGTTTCTGAAAGGTTCTCGAAAGGTGTTCCTTGAATCGGCTCGTCAAAACTGTGGCTGAAAGGTTCCTGGAAGGTTCCCGGAAGGTGTTCCTAGAATCGGTCCGCCAAGACTTTCGCTGGAAGGTTTCTGGGGGTATTCCGAGAGGTATCCCTGGAATCAGCTCGCCGAAACTTCCGGTTAAACGTTTCTGAAAGGTTTCCGAAAGGTGACCCTGGAATCGGCTCGTCGAAACTTTCAGTGAAGGGTTTCAGGAAGGTTCTCGAAAGGTGTTCCTGGAATCGGCTCGTCGAAACTGTGGCTGGAAGGTTCCTGGAAGGTTCCCGGAAGGTGTTCCTAGAATCGGTCCGCCAAGACTTTCGCTGGGAGGTTCCTGGGAGCTTCCCGAAAGGTGTCCCTGAAATCGGCTTGCCGAATCTTATGGTGAACGGTTTCTGAAAGGTTTCCGAGAGGTATCCCTGGAACCGGCTCGTCAAAACTCTCGGTGAAAGGTTAGTGAAACGTTTCCGATAGGTGTCCCTGGAGTCGGCTCACCAAAACTTTCGGTGAAAGGTTCCTGGAAGGTTCCCGGAAGGTATCCCTGGAGTCGGCTCACCGGAACTTTGGCTGGGAGGTTCCTGGAAGGTTTCCGAGAGGTGTCCCTGGAACCGGCTCGTCAGCACTCTCGGTGGAGGTTTCTGGTAGGTTTCCGGAAGGTATCCCTGGATTTGGCTAGCCAAGACTTTCGGTGTAAGGTTTTTGATAGGTTTCCGGAAGGTGTCCCTAGAAACGGCTTGTCGAAACTTTTCCCGA
Source organism: Eretmocerus hayati (assembly GCA_029851415.1). Lineage (NCBI taxonomy): Eukaryota > Metazoa > Arthropoda > Insecta > Hymenoptera > Aphelinidae > Eretmocerus > Eretmocerus hayati. Next base: position 52,553,533 of record CM056744.1, read on the forward strand.
AAGGTTTCTGGAAGACTCCCGAAAGAAGTTCCTAGAATCGGTCCGCCAAGACTTTCGCTGGAAGGTTCCTGGAAGCTTCCCGAAAGGTGTCCCTGGAATCGGCTCGCCAAAACTTTCGGTGAACGGTTTCTGAAAGGTTCCCGAAAGGTGTCCCTGGAATCGGCTCGTCACAACTTTCGGTGGAAGGTTTCCGAAAGGTTTCCGAAAGGTGTTCCCGGAATCAGCTCGTCAAAACATTCGGTGGTTGGTTTCTGGAAGGTTTCCGGAAGGTATCCCTGGAATCGGCTCGCCAAAACTTTCAGTGAACGGTTTCTGAAAGGTTCCCGGAAGGTGTCCCTGGAATCGGCTCGTCACAACTTTCGGTGAAAGGTTTCTGAAAGGTTTCCGAAAGGTGTTCCCGGAATCGGCTCGTCAAAACATTCGGTGAAAGGTTTCCGAAAGGTTTCCGGAAGATATCCCTGGAATCAGCACGCCAAAACTTTCGGTGATGGGACTCTGAAAGGTTTCCGAAAGGTATCCCTGGAATCGGCTCGCCAAAAAAGTTGGTGGGAAGATTCTGAAAGATTTCCGAAAGGTATCCCTGGATTCAGCTAGTCAAAACTTTCGGTGAACGGTTCCTGGAAGGTTCCCGAACGGTGTCCCTGGGATCGGCCCGCCAAATTTTCCGCTGAAAGGTTTCTGAAAGGTTCCCGGAAGGTGTTCCTAGAATCGGTCCGTCAAGACTCTCGCTTGAAGGTTCCTGGAAGGCTTCCGAAAGGTGTCCCTGGAATCGGCTAGCCGAAACTTTCGGTGAACACTTTCTGGAAGGTTCCCGGAAGGTGTGCCTGAAATCGGCCCGTCACAACTTTCGGTGGGAGTTTTCTAAAAAGTTCACGGAAGGTATCCCTGGAATCGGCTTGTGAAAACTTCCGGTGAAAGGTTTCTGAAAGGTTCCGGATAGGTCTCCCTAGAGTCGGCTCACCAAAACTTCGGCTGAAAGTTCCCTGAAAGGTTCCCGAAAGGTGTCCCTGGACACCGGCTCGCCAAAACTTCCGGTGAAAGGTTTCCGAAAGGTTCCGGAAAGGTGTCCCTGGAATCGGCTCACCAAAACTTTCGGTGAACGGTTTCTGAAAGGTTCCCGAAAGGTGTCCCTGGAATCGGCTCGTCACAACTTTCGGTGGAAGGTTTCCGAAAGGTTTCCGAAAGGTGTTCCCGGAATCGGCTCGTCAAAACATCCGGTGGTTGGTTTCTGGAAGGTTTCCGAAAGGTATCCCTGGATCCAGCTAGTCAAAACTTCCGGTGAACGGTTCCTGGAAGGTTCCCGAACGGTGTCCCTGGGATCGGCACGCCAAATTTTCCGCTGAAAGGTTTCTGAAAGGTTCCCGGAAGGTGTTCCTAGAATCGGTCCGTCAAGACTTCCGCTTCAAGGTTCCTGGAAGGCTTCCGAAAGGTGTCCCTGGAATCGGCTAGCCGAAACTTTCGGTGAACGGTTTCTGGAAGGTTCCCGGAAGGTGTGCCTGAAATCGGCCCGTCACAACTTTCGGTGGGAGTTTTCTAAAAAGTTCCCGGGAGGTATCCCTGGAATCGGCTTGTGAAAACTTCCGGTGGAAGGTTTCTGAAAGGTTCCCGATAGGTCTCCCTAGAGTCGGCTTACCAAAACTTCGGCTGAAAGTTCCCTGAAAGGTTCCCGAAAGGTGTCCCTGGACACCAGCTCGCCAAAACTTCCGGTGAAAGGTTTCCGAAAGGTTCCGGGAAGGTATCCCTGGAATTGGCTAGCCAAGACTTTCGTTGTAAGGTTTCTGAAAGGTTTCCGGAAGGTGTCCCTAGAATCGGCTCGTCAAAACTTTCCCTGAAAGGTTTCTGAAAGATTCTCGAAAGAAGTTCCTAAAATTGGTCCGCCCAGACTTTCGCTGGGAGGTTCCTGGAAGCTTCCCGAGAGGTATCCCTGGAATTGGCTAGCCAAGACTTTCGTTGTCAGGTTTCTGAAAGGTTTCCGGAAGGTGTCCCTAGAATCGGCTCGTCAAAACTTTCCCTGAAAGGTTTCTGAAAGATTCTCGAAAGAAGTTCCTAGAATTGGTCCGCCCAGACTTTCGGTGAAAGGTTTCTGAAAGGTTTCCGAAAGGTGTTCCTGGAATCGGCTTGTAAAAACATTCGGTGGTTGGTTTCTGGAAGGTTTCCGAAAAGTATCCCTGGAATCGGCTCGCCAATACTTCCGGTGAAAGGTTTCTGTAAGGTTTCCGGAAGGTGTCCCTGTATTCGGCTCGTCACAACTTTCGTCGAACGGTTCCTGGAAGGTTTCCGAATGGTGTCCCTGGAATCGGCTCGTCGAAACTGTGGCTGGAAGATTTCTGGAAGGTTCCCGCTAGGTGTTCCTAGAATCGGTCCGCCAAGACTTTCGGTGGAAGGTTCCTGGGAGCTTCCCGAAAGGTGTCCCTGAAATCGGCTAGCCAAATCTTATGGTGAACGGTTTCTGGAAGGTTCTCGGAAGGTGTCCCTGGAATCGGCTCGTCGAAACTTTCGGTGAGAGGTTTCTGAGAGGTTTCCGAGAGGTATCCCTGGAACCGGCTCGTCAGCAATTCCGGTGGAATGTTTCTGGAGGGTTTCCGAGAGGTATCCCTGGAATCAGCTCGCCGAAACTCTCGGTGGAAGGTTTCTGAGAGGTTCCCGAGAGGTGTCCCTGGAATCAGCTCGTCAGGACTTTCGGTGAAAGGTTTCTGGAAGGTGTCCCTAGAAACGGCTTGTCAAATCTTTTCCCGAAAGGTTTCTGGAAGATTCCCGAAAGAAGTTCCTAGAATCGGTCCGCCAAGACTTTCGCTGGAAGGTTCCTGGAAGCTTCCCGAAAGGTGTCCCTGGAATCGGCTCGCCAAAACTTTCGGTGAACGGTTCCTGAAAGGTTCCCGAAAGGTGTCCCTGGAATCGGCTCGTCACAACTTTCGGTGAAGGTTTCCGAAAGGTTTCCGAAAGGTGTTCCCGGAATCGGCTCGTCAAAACATTCGGTGGTTGGTTTCTGGAAGGTTTCCGGAAGGTATCCCTGGAATCGGCTCGCCAAAACTTTCAGTGAACGGTTTCTGAAAGGTTCCCGGAAGGTGTGCCTGAAATCGGCCCGTCACAACTTTCGGTGGGAGTTTTCTAAAAAGTTTCCGGAAGGTATCCCTGGAATCGGCTTGTGAAAACTTCCGGTGAAAGGTTTCTGAAAGGTTCCCGATAGGTCTCCCTAGAGTCGGCTCACCAAAACTTCGTCTAAAAGTTCCCTGAAAGGTTCCCGAAAGGTGTCCCTGGACACCGGCTCGCCAAAACTTCCGGTGAAAGGTTTCCGAAAGGTTCCGGAAAGGTGTCCCTGGAATCGGCACACCAAAACTTCCGGTGAAAGTTTTCTGAGAGGTTCCCGGCACGTGTCCTTGGAATCGGCTGGTCAAAACTTTCTGTGAAAGGTTTCTGAGAGGTTCCCGAAAGGTGTCCCTCGAATCGGCTCACCAAAACTTTCGACGAAAGGTTTCTGAAAGGTTCCCGAAAGGTATCCCTGGAATCGGCTCGTCAAAACTTTCGGTGAAAGGTTCCTGAAAGGTTTCAGGAAGGTGTCCCTGGAATCTGCTCGTCAAAACTCCCGGTGAAAGGTTACTGAGAGGTTCCCGAAAGGTGTTGCTAGAATCGGTCCGCCAAGACTTTTGCTGGAAGGTTCCTGGAAGGTTCCCGAAAGGTGTCCTCTGAATCAGCTCGTCAAAACTTTCGTTGAAAGGTTTCTGAAAGGTTCCCGAAAGGTGTTCCTAGAATCGGTCCGCCAAGACTTCCGCTGGAAGGTTTCTGGAAGGTTTCCAATAGGTGTCCCTGGAATCGGCCTGCCAAGACTTTCGGTGAACGGTTCCTGTAAGGTTCCTGAAAGGTGTCCCTGGAATTGGCTCCTCAAAACTTTCGGTGCAGGGTTTCTGAAAGGTTTCCGGAAGGTGTCCGTGGAATCGGCTCGTCAATACTTTCTGTGGAAGGTTTCTGAAAGGTTCCCGAAAGGTGTCCCTGGAACCGGCTCGTCAGAACTTCCGGTGGAAGGTTTCCGAAAGGTTCCGGAAAGGTGTCCCTGGAAATGGCTCCTCACAACTTTCGGTGCAGGGTTTCTGAAAGGTTACCGAAAGGTGTCCCTGGAATCGGCTCGTCAAAACTTTCTGTGAAAGGTTTCTGAGAGGTTCCCGAAAGGTGTCCCTGGAATCGGCTCACCAAAACTTTCGACGAAAGGTTTCTGAAAGGTTCCCGAAAGGTATCCCTGGAATCGGCTCGTCAAAACTTTCGGTGAAAGGTTCCTGAAAGGTTTCCGGAAGGTGTCCCTGGAGTCGGCTCACCGAAACTTTGGCTGGAAGGTTTCTGAAAGGTTTCCGAGAGGTGTCCCTGGAACCGGCACGTCAGCACTCTCGGTGAAGGTTTCTGGAAGGTTTCCGAAAGGTATCCCTGGAATTGGCTAGCCAAGACTTTCGGTGTAAGGTTTTTGATAGGTATACAGAAGGTGTCCCTGGAATCGGCTCGTCAAAACTTTCCCTGAAAGGTTTCTGGAAGATTCTCGGAAGAAATTCCTAGAATCGGTCCGCCAAGACTTTCGCTGGAAGGTCCCTGGAAGCTTCCCGAAAGGTGTCCCTGGAATCGGCTCGTTAAAACTTTCAGTGAACGGTTTCTGAAAGGTTCCCGGAAGGTGTCCCTGGAATCGGCTCGTCACAACTTTCGGTGAAGGTTTCCGAAAGGTTTCCGAAAGGTGTTCCCGGAATCGGTTCGTCAAAACATTCGGTGGTTGGTTCCTGGAAGGTTTCCGGAAGGTATCCCTGGAATCGGCTCGCCAAAACTTTCAGTGAACGGTTTCTGAAAGGTTCCCGGAAGGTGTCCCTGGAATCGGCTCGTCACAACTTTCGGTGAAAGGTTTCTGAAAGGTTTCCGAAAGGTGTTCCCGGAATCGGCTCGTCAAAACATTCGGTGAAAGGTTTCCGAAAGGTTTCCGGAAGATATCCCTGGAATCAGCACGCCAAAACTTTCGGTGATGGGACTCTGGAAGGTTTCCGAAAGGTATCCCTGGAATCGGCTCCCCAAAAAAGTTGGTGGGAAGATTCTGAAAGGTTTCCGAAAGGTATCCCTGGATTCAGCTAGTCAAAACTTTCGGTGAACGGTTCCTGGAAGCTTCCCGAACGGTGTCCCTGGGATCGGCCCGCAAAATTTTCCGCTGAAAGGTTTTTGAAAGGTTCCCGGAAGGTGTTCCTAGAATCGGTCCGTCAAGACTTTCGCTTGAAGGTTCCTGGAAGGCTTCCGAAAGGTGTCCCTGGAATCGGCTAGCCGAAACTTTCGGTGAACGGTTTCTGGAAGGTTCCCGGAAGGTGTGCCTGAAATCGGCCCGTCACAACTTTCGGTGGGAGTTTTCTAAAAAGTTTCCGGAAGGTATCCCTGGAATCGGCTCGTGAAAACTTCCGGTGAAAGTCTTCTGAAAGGTTCCCGATAGGTCTCCCTAGAGTCGGCTCACCAAAACTTCGGCTGAAAGTTCCCTGAAAGGTTCCCGAAAGGTGTCCCTGGACACCGGCTCGCCAAAACTTCCGGTGAAAGGTTTCCGAAAGGTTCGGAAAGGTGTCCCTGGAATCGGCTTACCAAAACTTTCGGTGAACGGTTTCTGGAAAGTTCCCGGAAGGTGTGCCTGAAATCGGCCCGTCACAACTTTCGGTGGAAGTTTTCTGGAAAGTTTCCGGAAGGTATCCCTGGAATCGGCTTGTGAAAACTTTCGGTGAAAGGTTTCTGAAAGGTTCCCGATAGGTCTCCCTAGAGTCGGCTCACCAAAACTTCGTCTAAAAGTTCCCTGAAAGGTTCCCGAAAGGTGTCCCTGGACACCGGCTCGCCAAAACTTCCGGTGAAAGGTTTCCGAAAGGTTCCGGAAAGGTGTCCCTGGAATCGGCTCACCAAAACTTCCGGTGAAAGTTTTCTGAGAGGTTCCCGAAACGTGTCCTTGGAATCGGCTGGTCAAAACTTTCGGTGAAAGGTTCCCGAAAGGTTCCCGAAAGGTGTACCTGGAGTCGGCTCGTCAAAACTTTCGGTGAAAGGTTTCTGAAAGGTTTCCGAAAGGTATCCCTGGAATCAGCTCGCCAAAATTCTCGGTGAAAGGTTTCTGGAAGGTTTCAGAAAGGTGTCCCTGGAATCTGCTCGACAAAACCTCCGGTGAAAGATTACTGAAAGGTTCCCGAAAGGTGTTGCTAGAATCGGTCCGCCAAGACTTCTGCTGGAAGGTTCCTGGAAGGTTCCCGAAAGGTGTCATCTGAATCAGCTCGTCAAAACTTCCGTTGAAAGGTTTCTGAAAGGTTCCCGAAAGGTGTTCCTAGAATCGGTCCGCCAAGACTTCCGCTGGAATGTTTCTGGAAGGTTTCCAATAGATGTCCCTGGAATCGGCCTGCCAAGACTTTCGGTGAACGGTTCCTGTAAGGTTCCTGAAAAGTGTCCCTGGAATTGGCTCCTCGAAACTTCCGGTGCAGGGTTTCTGAAAGGTTTCCGGAAGGTGTCCGTGGAATCGGCTCGTCAATACTTTCTGTGAAAGGTTTCTGAAAGGTTCCCGAAAGTTGTCCCTGGAACCGGCTCGTCAGAGCTTCCGTCGAAAGGTTTCCGAAAGGTTCCGGAAAGGTGTCCCTGGAAATGGCTCCTCACAACTTTCGGTGCAGGGTTTCTGAAAGGTTACCGAAAGGTGTCCCTGGAATCGGCTCGTCAAAACTTTCGGTAAAAGGTTCCTGAAAGGTTTCCGGAAGTCGTCCCTGGAGTCGGCTCACCGAAACTTTGGCTGGAAGGTTTCTGAAAGGTTTCCGAGAGGTGTCCCTGGAACCGGCACGTCAGCACTCTCGGTGAAGGTTTCTGGAAGGTTTCCGAAAGGTATCCCTGGAATTGGCTAGCCAAGACTTTCGGTGTAAGGTTTTTGATAGGTATACAGAAGGTGTCCCTGGAATCGGCTCGTCAAAACTTTCCCTGAAAGGTTTCTGGAAGATTCTCGGAAGAAGTTCCTAGAATCGGTCCGCCAAGACTTTCGCTGGAAGGTCCCTGGAAGCTTCCCGAAAGGTGTCCCTGGAATCGGCTCGTTAAAACTTTCAGTGAACGGTTTCTGAAAGGTTCCCGGAAGGTGTCCCTGGAATCGGCTCGTCACAACTTTCGGTGAAAGGTTTCTGAAAGGTTTCCGAAAGGTGTTCCTGGAATCGGCTTGTCAAAACATTCGGTGGTTGGTTTCTGGAAGGTTTCCGAAAGGTATCCCTGGAATCGGCTCGCCAAAACTTTCGGTGAACGGTTTCTGAAAGGTTCCCGAAAGGTGTCCCTGGAATCGGCTCGTCACAACTTTCGGTGAAAGGTTTCTGAAAGGTTTCCGAAAGGTGTTCCTGTAATCGGCTGTCAAAACATTCGGTGGTTGGTTTCTGGAAGGTTTCCGAAAGGTATCCCTGGAATCGGCTCGCCAAAACTTTCGGTGAAAGGTTTCTGGAAGGTTTCCGGAAGGTGTTCCTGGAATCGGCTCGTCAAAACTTTCGGTGAGAGGTTTCTGAATGGTTTTCGGGAGGGTTCCCTGGAATCGGCTCACCAAAACTTTCGGTCGGAGGTTTCTGAAATGTTTTCGATAGGTGTCCCTGGAGTCAGCTCACCAAAACTTCGGCTGAAATGTTCCTGAAAGGTTTCCGAAAGGTGTCCATGGAATCGCCTCGACAAAACTTTCGGTGAAGGATTTCTGAAAGGTTTCCGGAAGGTATCCCTGGAATCGGCACGACGAAACTTTCGGTGAAAGGACTCTGAAAGGTTTCCGAGAGTCGTCCCTGGAATTGTCTTGTCAGCACTTTCGGTAAGAGGTTTCTGGAAGATATCCGGGAGGTATCCCTGGAATCGGCTCACCAAAACTTTCGGTCGAAGGTTTCTGAAATGTTTCCGATAGGTGTCCCTGGAATCGGCTCACCAAAACTTCGGCTGGAAGGTTCCTGAAAGGTTTCTGAATGGTGTCCCTGGAATCGGCTCACCAAACTTTCGGTAGAAGGTTTCTAAAAGGTTCCCGAAAGAAGTCCCTGGAATCGGCTCGTCACAACATTCGGTGAAAGGTTTCTGAAAGGTTCCCGGAAGGTATCCCTGGAATCGGCTTGTCACAACATTTGGTGAAAGGTTTCTGAAAGATTCCCGAAAGGTATCCCTGGAATCGGCTCGTCAAAAATTTCGGTGAACGGTTTCTGAAAGGTTCCCGAAAGGTGTCCCTGGAATCGGCTCGTCACAACTTTCGGTGAAAGGTTTCTGAAAGGTTTCCGAAAGGTGTTCCTGTAATCGGCTCGTCAAAACATTCGGTGGTTGGTTTCTGGAAGGTTTCCGAAAGGTATCCCTGGAATCGGCTCGCCAAAACTTTCGGTGAAAGGTTTCTGGAAGGTTTCCGGAAGGTGTTCCTGGAATCGGCTCGTCAAAGATTTCGGTGAGAGGTTTCTGAATGGTTTTCGGGAGGGTTCCCTGGAATCGGCTCACCAAAACTTTCGGTCGGAGGTTTCTGAAATGTTTCCGATAGGTGTCCCTGGAGTCGGCTCACGAAAACTTCGGCTGAAAGGTTCCTGGAAGGTTTCCGGAAACTGTCCCTGGAATCGGCTCACCAAACTTTCGGTGGAGAGTTTCTGAAAGGTTCCCGAAAGAAGTCCCTGGAATCGGCTCGTCACAACATTCCCTGAAAGGTTTCTGAGAGGTTCCCGGAAGGTGACCCTGGAGTCGGCTTACCAAAACTTCGGCTGGAAGGTTTCTGAAAGGTTTACGAGAGGTGTTCCTGGAACTGGCTCGTCAGCACTCTCGCTGAAGGTTTCTGGAAGGTTTCCGAAAGGTATCCCTGGAATCGGCTCACCAAAACTTTCGGTGTAGGGTTTCTAATAGGTTTCCGAAAGACGTTCCTGGAATCGGCTCGTGAAAACTTTCGGTGAAATGTTCCTGGAAGGTTCCCGGATGGTATCCCTGGAGTCGGCTCACCGAAACTTTGGCTGGAAGGTTTCTGAAAGGTTTCCGAGAGGTGTCCCTGGAACTGGCTCGTCAGCACTCTCGCTGAAGGTTTCTGAAAGGTTCCCAAAAGGTGTTCCTAGAATCGGTCCGTCAAGACTTTCGCTTGAAGGTTCCTGAAAGGCTTCCGATAGGAGTCCCTGGAATCGGCTAGCCAAGACTTTCGGTGAACGGTTCCTGTAAGGTTCCTGAAAAGTGTCCCTGGAATTGGCTCCTCGAAACTTCCGGTGCAGGGTTTCTGAAAGGTTTCCGGAAGGTGTCCGTGGAATCGGCTCGTCAATACTTTCTGTGAAAGGTTTCTGAAAGGTTCCCGAAAGTTGTCCCTGGAACCGGCTCGTCAGAGCTTCCGTCGAAAGGTTTCCGAAAGGTTCCGGAAAGGTGTCCCTGGAAATGGCTCCTCACAACTTTCGGTGCAGGGTTTCTGAAAGGTTACCGAAAGGTGTCCCTGGAATCGGCTCGTCAAAACTTTCGGTAAAAGGTTCCTGGAAGGTTTCCGGAAGTCGTCCCTGGAGTCGGCTCACCGAAACTTTGGCTGGAAGGTTTCTGAAAGGTTTCCGAGAGGTGTCCCTGGAACCGGCACGTCAGCACTCTCGGTGAAGGTTTCTGGAAGGTTTCCGAAAGGTATCCCTGGAATTGGCTAGCCAAGACTTTCGGTGTAAGGTTTTTGATAGGTATACAGAAGGTGTCCCTGGAATCGGCTCGTCAAAACTTTCCCTGAAAGGTTTCTGGAAGATTCTCGGAAGAAGTTCCTAGAATCGGTCCGCCAAGACTTTCGCTGGAAGGTCCCTGGAAGCTTCCCGAAAGGTGTCCCTGGAATCGGCTCGTTAAAACTTTCAGTGAACGGTTTCTGAAAGGTTCCCGGAAGGTGTCCCTGGAATCGGCTCGTCACAACTTTCGGTGAAAGGTTTCTGAAAGGTTTCCGAAAGGTGTTCCTGGAATCGGCTTGTCAAAACATTCGGTGGTTGGTTTCTGGAAGGTTTCCGAAAGGTATCCCTGGAATCGGCTCGCCAAAACTTTCGGTGAACGGTTTCTGAAAGGTTCCCGAAAGGTGTCCCTGGAATCGGCTCGTCACAACTTTCGGTGAAAGGTTTCTGAAAGGTTTCCGAAAGGTGTTCCTGTAATCGGCTCGTCAAAACATTCGGTGGTTGGTTTCTGGAAGGTTTCCGAAAGGTATCCCTGGAATCGGCTCGCCAAAACTTTCGGTGAAAGGTTTCTGGAAGGTTTCCGGAAGGTGTTCCTGGAATCGGCTCGTCAAAACTTTCGGTGAGAGGTTTCTGAATGGTTTTCGGGAGGGTTCCCTGGAATCGGCTCACCAAAACTTTCGGTCGGAGGTTTCTGAAATGTTTTCGATAGGTGTCCCTGGAGTCAGCTCACCAAAACTTCGGCTGAAATGTTCCTGAAAGGTTTCCGAAAGGTGTCCATGGAATCGCCTCGACAAAACTTTCGGTGAAGGATTTCTGAAAGGTTTCCGGAAGGTATCCCTGGAATCGGCACGACGAAACTTTCGGTGAAAGGACTCTGAAAGGTTTCCGAGAGTCGTCCCTGGAATTGTCTTGTCAGCACTTTCGGTAAGAGGTTTCTGGAAGGTATCCGGGAGGTATCCCTGGAATCGGCTCACCAAAACTTTCGGTCGAAGGTTTCTGAAATGTTTCCGATAGGTGTCCCTGGAATCGGCTCACCAAAACTTCGGCTGGAAGGTTCCTGAAAGGTTCCCGGAAGGTATCCCTGGAATCGGCTTGTCACAACATTCGGTGAAAGGTTTCTGAAAGATTCCCGAAAGGTATCCCTGGAATCGGCTCGTCAAAACTTTCGGTGAACGGTTTCTGAAAGGTTCCCGAAAGGTGTCCCTGGAATCGGCTCGTCACAACTTTCGGTGAAAGGTTTCTGAAAGGTTTCCGAAAGGTGTTCCTGTAATCGGCTCGTCAAAACATTCGGTGGTTGGTTTCTGGAAGGTTTCCGAAAGGTATCCCTGGAATCGGCTCGCCAAAACTTTCGGTGAAAGGTTTCTGGAAGGTTTCCGGAAGGTGTTCCTGGAATCGGCTCGTCAAAACTTTCGGTGAGAGGTTTCTGAATGGTTTTCGGGAGGGTTCCCTGGAATCGGCTCACCAAAACTTTCGGTCGGAGGTTTCTGAAATGTTTCCGATAGGTGTCCCTGGAGTCGGCTCACGAAAACTTCGGCTGAAAGGTTCCTGGAAGGTTTCCGGAAACTGTCCCTGGAATCGGCTCACCAAACTTTCGGTGGAGAGTTTCTGAAAGGTTCCCGAAAGAAGTCCCTGGAATCGGCTCGTCACAACATTCCCTGAAAGGTTTCTGAGAGGTTCCCGGAAGGTGACCCTGGAGTCGGCTTACCAAAACTTCGGCTGGAAGGTTTCTGAAAGGTTTACGAGAGGTGTTCCTGGAACTGGCTCGTCAGCACTCTCGCTGAAGGTTTCTGGAAGGTTTCCGAAAGGTGTCCCTGGAATCGGCTCACCAAAACTTCGGCTGGAAGGTTCCTGAAAGGTTTCTGAATGGTGTCCCTGGAATCGGCTCACCAAACTTTCGGTAGAAGGTTTCTAAAAGGTTCCCGAAAGAAGTCCCTGGAATCGGCTCGTCACAACATTCGGTGAAAGGTTTCTGAAAGGTTCCCGGAAGGTATCCCTGGAATCGGCTTGTCACAACATTCGGTGAAAGGTTTCTGAAAGATTCCCGAAAGGTATCCCTGGAATCGGCTCGTCAAAACTTTCGGTGAACGGTTTCTGAAAGGTTCCCGAAAGGTGTCCCTGGAATCGGCTCGTCACAACTTTCGGTGAAAGGTTTCTGAAAGGTTCCCGAAAGGTGTCCCTGGAATCGGCTCGTCACAACTTTCGGTGGAAGGTTCCTGAAAGGTTTCCGAAAGGTATCCCTGGAATCAGCTCGCCAAAACTTTCGTTGTAAGGTTTTTGATAGGTTTCCGGAAGGTGTCCCTGGAATCGGCTCGTCAAAACTTCGCCTGAAAGGTTCCTGGAAGCTTCCTGGAAGGTGTTCCTAGGATCGCTCCGCCGAAACTTTCGGTGAAAGGTTTCTGAAAGGTTTCCGAAAGGTATCCCTGGAATCGGCTCGTTGAGACTTTCGGTGAAAGGTTTCTGAAAGGTTCCCGAAATGTAACCCTGGAATCGGCTCGCCAAAACTCCCGTCGAAAGACTTCTGGAAGGTATCCGGAAGATTTCCCTGAGATCGGCTCGTCACAACTTCCGGTGGAAGGTTTCTGAAAGGTTACCGAAAAGTATCCCTCGAATCGGCTCGCCAAAACTTCCGGTGAAAGGTTTCTGAAAGGTTTTCGGAAGGTATTACTGGAATCGGCTTGAGAAAACTTCCGGTGAAAGGTTTCTGAATGGTTTCCGATAGGTGTCCCTAGAGTCGGCTCACCAAAACTTCGGCTGGAAGGTTTCTGAAGGGTTTCCGAGAGGTGTCCCTGGAACTGGTTCGTTAGCACTCTCGCTGAAGGTTTCTGAAAGGTTTCCGAAAGGTATCCCTGGAATCGGCTCGCCAAAACTTTCGGTGGAGAGTTTCTGAAAGGTTCCCGAAAGAAGTCCCTGGAATCGGCTCGTCACAACATTCCCTGGAAGGTTTCTGAAAGGTTCCCGGAAGGTGACCCTGGAGTCGGCTCACCGGAACTTCGGCTGGAAGGTTCCTGAAAGGTTCCCGATAGGTGTCCCTAGAGTCGGCTTACCAAAACTTCGGCTGGAAGGTTTCTGAAAGGTTTACGAGAGGTGTTTCTGGAACTGGCTCGTCAGCACTCTCGCTGAAGGTTTCTGAAAGGTTTCCGAAAGGTATCCCTGGAATCGGCTCACCAAAACTTCCGGTGTAGGGTTTCTAATAGGTTTCCGGAAGACGTTCCTGGAATCGGCTCGTGAAAACTTTCGGTGAAATGTTCCTGAAAGGTTCCCGATAGGTGTCCCTAGAGTCGGCTTACCAAAACTTCGGCTGGAAGGTTTCTGAAAGGTTTTCGAGAGGTGTCCCAGGGATCGGCCAACCAAATTTTCCGCTGAAAGGTTTCTGAAAGGTTCCCAGAAGGTGTTCCTAGAATCGGTCCGTCAAGACTTTCGCTTGAAGGTTCCTGAAAGGCTTCCGATAGGAGTCCCTGGAATCAGCTAGCCAAAACTTCCGGTGAACGGTTCCTGGGAGGTTCCCGGAAGGTGTGCCTGAAATCGGCCCGTCACAACTTTCGGTGGAAGGTTTCTGAAAGGTTTTCGGAAGGTATCCCTGGAATCGGCTCGTGAAAACTTTCGGGAAAGGTTTCTGAAAGATTCCCGATAGGTGTCCCTAGAGTCGGCTTACCAAAACTGTGGCTGGAAGGTTCCTGAAAGGTTTTCGAGAGGTGTCCCTGGAACTGGCTCGTCAGCACTCTCGCTGAAGGTTTCTGAAAGGTTTCCGAAAGTTATCCCTGGAATCGGCTCGCAAAAACTTCCGTTGTAGGGTTTCTAATAGGTTTCCGAAAGGCGTTCCTGGAATCGGCTCGTCAAAACTTTCGGTGAAATGTTCCTGAAAGGTTCCCGGATGGTATCCCTGGAGTCGGCTCACCGAAACTTTGGCTGGAAGGTTTCTGAAAGGTTTCCGAGAGGTGTCCCTGGAACTGGCTCGTCAGCACTCTCGCTGAAGGTTTCTGAAAGGTTCCCAAAAGTTGTTCCTAGAATCGGTCCGTCAAGACTTTCGCTTGAAGGTTCCTGAAAGGCTTCCGATAGGAGTCCCTGGAATCGGCTAGCCAAAACTTTCGGTGAACGGTTCCTGGAAGGTTTCCGGAAGGTGTGCCTGAAATCGGCCCGTCACAATTTTCGGTGAAAGGTTTTGAAGGTTTCCAGAAGGTATTCCCGGAATCGGCTCGCCAAAACTTTCGGTGAAAGATTTCTGAGAGGTTCCCGAAAGGTGTCCCTGGGGTCGGCTCACCAAAACTTTGGCCGGAAGGTTTCTGAAAGGTCTCCGAGAGGTATTCCTGGAACCGGCTCGTCAGCACTCTCCTCGAAGGTTCCTGAAAGTTTTCCGAAAGGTATCCCTGGAATCAGCTCGCCAAAACTTTCGTTGTAAGGTTTTTGATAGGTTTCCGGAAGGTGTCCCTGGAATCGGCTCGTCAAAACTTTGCCTGAAAGGATCCTGGAAGCTTCCCGAAAGGTGTTCCTAGGATCGCTCCGCCGAAACTTTCGGTGAAAGGTTTCTGAAAGGTTTCCGAAAGGTATCCCTGGAATCGGCTCGTTGAGACTTTCGGTGAAAGGTTTCTGAAAGGTTCCCGAAATGTAACCCTGGAATCGGCTCGCCAAAACTCCCGTCGAAAGACTTCTGGAAGGTTTCCGGAAGATTTCCCTGAGATCGGCTCGTCACAACTTCCGGTGGAAGGTTTCTGAAAGGTTACCGAAAAGTATCCCTCGAATCGGCTCGCCAAAACTTCCGGTGGAAGGTTTCTGAAAGGTTTTCGGAAGGTATTACTGGAATCGGCTTGAGAAAACTTCCGGTGAAAGGTTTCTGAATGGTTTCCGATAGGTGTCCCTGGAACTGGTTCGTTAGCCCTCTCGCTGAAGGTTTCTGAGAGGTTTCCGAAAGGTATCCCTGGAATCGGCTCGCCAAAACTTTCGGTGTAGGGTTTCTAATAGGTTTCCGAAAGGCGTTCCCCGATTCGGCTCGTCGAAACTTTCCCTGAAAGGTTCCCGGAAGATTCTCGAAAGTCGATCCTAGGATCGGTCCGCCACGATTCCCGCTGGGAGGTTCCTGAAAGGTCCCCGAAAGGTGTCCCTGGAATCGGCTCACCAAACTCTCGTTGAAAGGTTTCTGGAAGGTTCCCGAAAGAAGTGCCTGCAATCGGCTCACCAAAACTTCGGCTGGAAGATTTCTGAAGGGTTTCCGAGAGGTGTCCCTGGAACTGGTTCGTTAGCACTCTCGCTGAAGGTTCCTGAAAGGTTTCCGAAAGGTATCCCTGGAATCGGTTCGCCAAAACTTTCGGTGAAAGGTTTCTGAAAGGTTTCCGAAAGGTAACCCTGGAATCGGCTCGCCAAAACTTCCGTTGAAAGACTTCTGAAAGGTTTCCGGAAGGTGTGCCTGAAATCGGCTCGTCAAAACTCTCGGTGAAAGGATTCTGAAATGTTTCCGAAAGGTGTCCCTGGAGTCAGCTCACCAGAACTTCGGCTGGAGGTTTTCTAAAAGGTGACCGGAAGGTGTCCCTGGAATCGGCTCGTGAGCAGTTTCGGTGAAATGTTTCCGGAGGGTTTCCGAGAGGTATCCCTGGAATCAGCTCACCAAAACTTTCGGTGAAAGGTATCTGAAAGGATCCCGAGAGGTGTCCCTGGAATCAGCACGTCAGAACTTTCAGTGGAATGTTTCTGGAAGGTTTTCCGAGAGGTATCCCTGGAATCGGCTCGCCAAAACTTTCGGTGAGAGCTTTCTGAAAGGTTTCCGAGAAGTATGCCTGGAATCGGCTCGCCAAAACTTTCGGTGAAAGGTTTCTGAAAGGTTTCCGATAGGTGTCCCTGGAGTCGGCTCACCAAAACTTCGGCTGGAAGGTTTCTGAAAGGTGACCGAAAGGTGTCCCTGGAATCTGCTCGTCAGCACTTTTGCTGAAAGGTTTCTGGAGGGTTTCCGAGAGGTATCCCTGGAATCAGCTCGCCAAGACTTTCGGTGAAAGGTTCCTGGAAGGTTTCCGGAAGGTGTCCCTGGAATCGGCCCGTCAAAACTTCCGATGAAAGGTTTCTGAGAGGTTTCCGAAAGGTGTCCCCGAAATCGGCTAGCCAAACCTTACGGTAAACGGTTTCTGAAAGGTTCCCGAAAGGTGTGCCTGAAATCGGCCCGTCACAACTTTCGGTGGAAGTTTTCTGAAAAGTTTTCGGAAGGTATCCCTGGAATCGGCTTGTGAAAACATTCGGTGGAAGGTTTCTGAAAGGCTCCCGATAGGTGTCCCAAGAGTCGGCTCACCAGAACTTCGGCTGAAAGGTTCATGAAAGGTTTCCGAAAGGTGTCCCTGGAAACCGGCTCGCCAAAACTTCCGGTGAAAGGTTTCCGAAAGGTTCTGGAAAGGTGTCCCTGGAATCGGCTCACCAAAACTTCCGTTGTAGGGTTTCTAATAGGTTTCCGAAAGGCGCTCCTGGAATCGGCTCGTCAAAACTTTCGGTGAAATGTTCCTGAAAGGTTCCCGGATGGTATCCCTGGAGTCGGCTCACCGAAACTTTGGCTGGAAGGTTTCTGAAAGGTTTCCGAGAGGTGTCCCTGGAACTGGCTCGTCAGCACTCTCGCTGAAGGTTTCTGAAAGGTTCCCAAAAGGTGTTCCTAGAATCGGTCCGTCAAGACTTTCGCTTGAAGGTTCCTGAAAGGCTTCCGATAGGAGTCCCTGGAATCGGCTAGCCAAAACTTTCCGTGAAAGATTTCTGAGAGGTTCCCGAAAGGTGTCCCTGGGGTCGGCTCACCAAAACTTTGGCCGGAAGGTTTCTGAAAGGTCTCCGAGAGGTATTCCTGGAACCGGCTCGTCAGCACTCTCCTCGAAGGTTCCTGAAAGGTTTCCGAAAGGTATCCCTGGAATCGGCTCGTTGAGACTTTCGGTGTAAGGTTTCTGAAAGGTTCCCGGAATGTAACCCTGGAATCGGCTCGCCAAAACTCCCGTCGAAAGACTTCTGGAAGGTTTCCGGAAGATTTCCCTGAGATCGGCTCGTCACAACTTCCGGTGGAAGGTTTCTGAAAGGTTACCGAAAAGTATCCCTCGAATCGGCTCGCCAAAACTTCCGGTGAAAGGTTTCTGAAAGGTTTTCGGAAGGTATTACTGGAATTGGCTTGGGAAAACTTCCGGTGAAAGGTTTCTGAATGGTTTCCGATAGGTGTCCCTAGAGTCGGCTCACCAAAACTTCGGCTGGAAGGTTTCTGAAGGGTTTCCGAGAGGTGTCCCTGGAACTGGTTCGTTAGCACTCTCGCTGAAGGTTTCTGAAAGGTTTCCGAAAGGTATCCCTGGAATCAGCTCGCCAAAACTTTCGTTGTAAGGTTTTTGATAGGTTTCCGGAAGGTGTCCCTGGAATCGGCTCGTCAAAACTTTGCCTGAAAGGTTCCTGGAAGCTTCCCGAAAGGTGTTCCTAGGATCGCTCCGCCGAAACTTACGGTGAAAGGTTTCTGAAAGGTTTCCGAAAGGTATCCCTGGAATCGGCTCGTTGAGACTTTCCGTGAAAGGTTTCTGAAAGGTCCCCGAAATGTAACCGTGGAATCGGCTCGCCAAAACTCCCGTCGAAAGACTTCTGGAAGGTTTCCGGAAGATTTCCCTGAGATCGGCTCGTCACAACTTCCGGTGGAATGTTTCTGAAAGGTTACCGAAAAGTATCCCTCGAATCGGCTCGCCAAAACTTCCGGTGAAAGGTTTCTGAAAGGTTTTCGGAAGGTATTACTGGAATCGGCTTGAGAAAACTTCCGGTGAAAGGTTTCTGAATGGTTTCCGATAGGTGTCCCTAGAGTCGGCTCACCAAAACTTCGGCTGGAAGGTTTCTGAAGGGTTTCCGAGAGGTGTCCCTGGAACTGGTTCGTTAGCACTCTCGCTGAAGGTTTCTGAAAGGTTTCCGAAAGGTATCCCTGGAATCGGCTCGCCAAAACTTTCGTCGTAGGGTTTCTAATAGGTTTCCGAAAGGCGTTCCTGGAATCGGCTCACCAAACTTTCGGTGGAGAGTTTCTGAAAGGTTCCCGAAAGAAGTCCCTGGAATCGGCTCGTCACAACATTCCCTGAAAGGTTTCTGAAAGGTTCCCGGAAGGTGACCCTGGAGTCGGCTCACCGAAACTTCGGCTGGAAGGTTCCTGAAAGGTTCCCGATAGGTGTCCCTAGAGTCGGCTTACCAAAACTTCGGCTGGAAGGTTTCTGAAAGGTTTACGAGAGGTGTTCCTGGAACTGGCTCGTCAGCACTCTCGCTGAAGGTTTCTGAAAGGTTTCCGAAAGGTATCCCTGGAATCGGCTCACCAAAACTTTCGGTGTAGGGTTTCTGATAGGTTCCCGAAAGACGTTCCTGGAATCGGCTCGTGAAAACTTTCGGTGAAATGTTCCTGAAAGGTTCCCGATAGGTGTCCCTAGAGTCGGCTTACCAAAACTTCGGCTGGAAGGTTTCTGAAAGGTTTTCGAGAGGTGTCCCAGGGATCGGCCAACCAAATTTTCCGCTGAAAGGTTTCTGAAAGGTTCCCAGAAGGTGTTCCTAGAATCGGTCCGTCAAGACTTTCGCTTGAAGGTTCCTGAAAGGCTTCCGATAGGAGTCCCTGGAATCAGCTAGCCAAAACTTCCGGTGAACGGTTCCTGGAAGGTTCCCGGAAGGTGTGCCTGAAATCGGCCCGTCACAACTTTCGTTGGAAGGTTTCTGAAAGGTTTTCGGAAGGTATCCCTGGAATCGGCTCGTGAAAACTTTCGGGAAAGGTTTCTGAAAGATTCCCGATAGGTGTCCCTAGAGTCGGCTTACCAAAACTGTGGCTCGAAGGTTTCTGAAAGGTTTTCGAGAGGTGTCCCTGGAACTGGCTCGTCAGCACTCTCGCTGAAGGTTTTTGAAAGGTTTCCGAAAGTTATCCCTGGAATCGGCTCGCAAAAACTTCCGTTGTAGGGTTTCTAATAGGTTCCCGAAAGGTGTCCCTGGAATCGGCTCGTCACAACTTTCGGTGAAAGGTTTCTGAAAGGTTTCCGAAAGGTGTTCCTGTAATCGGCTCGTCAAAACATTCGGTGGTTGGTTTCTGGAAGGTTTCCGAAAGGTATCCCTGGAATCGGCTCGCCAAAACTTTCGGTGAAAGGTTTCTGAAAGGTTCCCGAAAGGTGTCCCTGGAATCGGCTCGCAAAAACTTCCGTTGTAGGGTTTCTAATAGGTTCCCGAAAGGTGTCCCTGGAATCGGCTCGTCACAACTTTCGGTGAAAGGTTTCTGAAAGGTTTCCGAAAGGTGTTCCTGGAATCGGCTTGTCAAAACATTCGGTGGTTGGTTTCTGGAAGGTTTCCGAAAGGTATCCCTGGAATCGGCTCGCCAAAACTTTCGGTGAACGGTTTCTGAAAGGTTCCCGAAAGGTGTCCCTGGAATCGGCTCGTCACAACTTTCGGTGAAAGGTTTCTGAAAGGTTTCCGAAAGGTGTTCCTGTAATCGGCTCGTCAAAACATTCGGTGGTTGGTTTCTGGAAGGTTTCCGAAAGGTATCCCTGGAATCGGCTCGCCAAAACTTTCGGTGAAAGGTTTCTGGAAGGTTTCCGGAAGGTGTTCCTGGAATCGGCTCGTCAAAACTTTCGGTGAGAGGTTTCTGAATGGTTTTCGGGAGGGTTCCCTGGAATCGGCTCACCAAAACTTTCGGTCGGAGGTTTCTGAAATGTTTTCGATAGGTGTCCCTGGAGTCAGCTCACCAAAACTTCGGCTGAAATGTTCCTGAAAGGTTTCCGAAAGGTGTCCATGGAATCGCCTCGACAAAACTTTCGGTGAAGGATTTCTGAAAGGTTTCCGGAAGGTATCCCTGGAATCGGCACGACGAAACTTTCGGTGAAAGGACTCTGAAAGGTTTCCGAGAGTCGTCCCTGGAATTGTCTTGTCAGCACTTTCGGTAAGAGGTTTCTGGAAGGTATCCGGGAGGTATCCCTGGAATCGGCTCACCAAAACTTTCGGTCGAAGGTTTCTGAAATGTTTCCGATAGGTGTCCCTGGAATCGGCTCACCAAAACTTCGGCTGGAAGGTTCCTGAAAGGTTTCTGAATGGTGTCCCTGGAATCGGCTCACCAAACTTTCGGTAGAAGGTTTCTAAAAGGTTCCCGGAAGAAGTCCCTGGAATCGGCTCGTCACAACATTCGGTGAAAGGTTTCTGAAAGGTTCCCGGAAGGTATCCCTGGAATCGGCTTGTCACAACATTCGGTGAAAGGTTTCTGGAAGGTTCCCGAAAGGTATCCCTGGAATCGGCTCGTCAAAACTTTCGGTGAACGGTTTCTGAAAGGTTCCCGAAAGGTGTCCCTGGAATCGGCTCGTCACAACTTTCGGTGAAAGGTTTCTGAAAGGTTTCCGAAAGGTGTTCCTGTAATCGGCTCGTCAAAACATTCGGTGGTTGGTTTCTGGAAGGTTTCCGAAAGGTATCCCTGGAATCGGCTCGCCAAAACTTTCGGTGAAAGGTTTCTGGAAGGTTTCCGGAAGGTGTTCCTGGAATCGGCTCGTCAAAACTTTCGGTGAGAGGTTTCTGAATGGTTTTCGGGAGGGTTCCCTGGAATCGGCTCACCAAAACTTTCGGTCGGAGGTTTCTGAAATGTTTCCGATAGGTGTCCCTGGAGTCGGCTCACGAAAACTTCGGCTGAAAGGTTCCTGGAAGGTTTCCGGAAACTGTCCCTGGAATCGGCTCACCAAACTTTCGGTGGAGAGTTTCTGAAAGGTTCCCGAAAGAAGTCCCTGGAATCGGCTCGTCACAACATTCCCTGAAAGGTTTCTGAGAGGTTCCCGGAAGGTGACCCTGGAGTCGGCTTACCAAAACTTCGGCTGGAAGGTTTCTGAAAGGTTTACGAGAGGTGTTCCTGGAACTGGCTCGTCAGCACTCTCGCTGAAGGTTTCTGGAAGGTTTCCGAAAGGTATCCCTGGAATCGGCTCACCAAAACTTTCGGTGTAGGGTTTCTAATAGGTTTCCGAAAGACGTTCCTGGAATCGGCTCGTGAAAACTTTCGGTGAAATGTTCCTGGGAGGTTCCCGATAGGTGTCCCTAGAGTCGGCTTACCAAAACTTCGGCTGGAAGGTTTCTGAAAGGTTTTCGAGAGGTGTCCCAGGGATCGGCCAACCAAATTTTCCGCTGAAAGGTTTCTGAAAGGTTCCCAGAAGGTGTTCCTAGAATCGGTCCGTCAAGACTTTCGCTTGAAGGTTCCTGAAAGGCTTCCGATAGGAGTCCCTGGAATCAGCTAGCCAAAACTTCCGGTGAACGGTTCCTGGAAGGTTCCCGGAAGGTGTGCCTGAAATCGGCCCGTCACAACTTTCGGTGGAAGGTTTCTGAAAGGTTTTCGGAAGGTATCCCTGGAATCGGCTCGTGAAAACTTTCGGGAAAGGTTTCTGAAAGATTCCCGATAGGTGTCCCTAGAGTCGGCTTACCAAAACTGTGGCTGGAAGGTTTCTGAAAGGTTTTCGAGAGGTGTCCCTGGAACTGGCTCGTCAGCACTCTCGCTGAAGGTTTCTGAAAGGTTTCCGAAAGTTATCCCTGGAATCGGCTCGCAAAAACTTCCGTTGTAGGGTTTCTAATAGGTTTCCGAAAGGCGTTCCTGGAATCGGCTCGTCAAAACTTTCGGTGAAATGTTCCTGAAAGGTTCCCGGATGGTATCCCTGGAGTCGGCTCACCGAAACTTTGGCTGGAAGGTTTCTGAAAGGTTTCCGAGAGGTGTCCCTGGAACTGGCTCGTCAGCACTCTCGCTGAAGGTTTCTGAAAGGTTCCCAAAAGGTGTTCCTAGAATCGGTCCGTCAAGACTTTCGCTTGAAGGTTCCTGAAAGGCTTCCGATAGGAGTCCCTGGAATCGGCTAGCCAAAACTTTCGGTGAACGGTTCCTGGAAGGTTTCCGGAAGGTGTGCCTGAAATCGGCCCGTCACAACTTTCGGTGAAAGGTTTCTGAAAGGTTTCCAGAAGGTATTCCTGGAATCGGCTCGCCAAAACTTTCGGTGGAAGATTTCTGAGAGGTTCCCGAAAGGTGTCCCTGGGGTCGGCTCACCAAAACTTTGGCCGGAAGGTTTCTGAAAGGTCTCCGAGAGGTATTCCTGGAACCGGCTCGTCAGCACTCTCCTCGAAGGTTCCTGAAAGGTTTCCGAAAGGTATCCCTGGAATCAGCTCGCCAAAACTTTCGTTGTAAGGTTTTTGATAGGTTTCCGGAAGGTGTCCCTGGAATCGGCTCGTCAAAACTTCGCCTGAAAGGTTCCTGGAAGCTTCCTGGAAGGTGTTCCTAGGATCGCTCCGCCGAAACTTTCGGTGAAAGGTTTCTGAAAGGTTTCCGAAAGGTATCCCTGGAATCGGCTCGTTGAGACTTTCGGTGAAAGGTTTCTGAAAGGTTCCCGAAATGTAACCCTGGAATCGGCTCGCCAAAACTCCCGTCGAAAGACTTCTGGAAGGTATCCGGAAGATTTCCCTGAGATCGGCTCGTCACAACTTCCGGTGGAAGGTTTCTGAAAGGTTACCGAAAAGTATCCCTCGAATCGGCTCGCCAAAACTTCCGGTGAAAGGTTTCTGAAAGGTTTTCGGAAGGTATTACTGGAATCGGCTTGAGAAAACTTCCGGTGAAAGGTTTCTGAAAGGTTTCCGAAAGGTATCCCTGGAATCGGCTCACCAAAACTTCCGGTGTAGGGTTTCTAATAGGTTTCCGAAAGACGTTCCTGGAATCGGCTCGTGAAAACTTTCGGTGAAATGTTCCTGAAAGGTTTCCGATAGGTGTCCCTAGAGTCGGCTTACCAAAACTTCGGCTGGAAGGTTTCTGAAAGGTTTTCGAGAGGTGTCCCAGGGATCGGCCAACCAAATTTTCCGCTGAAAGGTTTCTGAAAGGTTCCCAGAAGGTGTTCCTAGAATCGGTCCGTCAAGACTTTCGCTTGAAGGTTCCTGAAAGGCTTCCGATAGGAGTCCCTGGAATCAGCTAGCCAAAACTTCCGGTGAACGGTTCCTGGGAGGTTCCCGGAAGGTGTGCCTGAAATCGGCCCGTCACAACTTTCGGTGGAAGGTTTCTGAAAGGTTTTCGGAAGGTATCCCTGGAATCGGCTCGTGAAAACTTTCGGGAAAGGTTTCTGAAAGATTCCCGATAGGTGTCCCTAGAGTCGGCTTACCAAAACTGTGGCTGGAAGGTTCCTGAAAGGTTTTCGAGAGGTGTCCCTGGAACTGGCTCGTCAGCACTCTCGCTGAAGGTTTCTGAAAGGTTTCCGAAAGTTATCCCTGGAATCGGCTCGCAAAAACTTCCGTTGTAGGGTTTCTAATAGGTTTCCGAAAGGCGTTCCTGGAATCGGCTCGTCAAAACTTTCGGTGAAATGTTCCTGAAAGGTTCCCGGATGGTATCCCTGGAGTCGGCTCACCGAAACTTTGGCTGGAAGGTTTCTGAAAGGTTTCCGAGAGGTGTCCCTGGAACTGGCTCGTCAGCACTCTCGCTGAAGGTTTCTGAAAGGTTCCCAAAAGTTGTTCCTAGAATCGGTCCGTCAAGACTTTCGCTTGAAGGTTCCTGAAAGGCTTCCGATAGGAGTCCCTGGAATCGGCTAGCCAAAACTTTCGGTGAACGGTTCCTGGAAGGTTTCCGGAAGGTGTGCCTGAAATCGGCCCGTCACAATTTTCGGTGAAAGGTTTTGAAGGTTTCCAGAAGGTATTCCTGGAATCGGCTCGCCAAAACTTTCGGTGAAAGATTTCTGAGAGGTTCCCGAAAGGTGTCCCTGGGGTCGGCTCACCAAAACTTTGGCCGGAAGGTTTCTGAAAGGTCTCCGAGAGGTATTCCTGGAACCGGCTCGTCAGCACTCTCCTCGAAGGTTCCTGAAAGTTTTCCGAAAGGTATCCCTGGAATCAGCTCGCCAAAACTTTCGTTGTAAGGTTTTTGATAGGTTTCCGGAAGGTGTCCCTGGAATCGGCTCGTCAAAACTTTGCCTGAAAGGATCCTGGAAGCTTCCCGGAAGGTGTTCCTAGGATCGCTCCGCCGAAACTTTCGGTGAAAGGTTTCTGAAAGGTTTCCGAAAGGTATCCCTGGAATCGGCTCGTTGAGACTTTCGGTGAAAGGTTTCTGAAAGGTTCCCGAAATGTAACCCTGGAATCGGCTCGCCAAAACTCCCGTCGAAAGACTTCTGGAAGGTTTCCGGAAGATTTCCCTGAGATCGGCTCGTCACAACTTCCGGTGGAAGGTTTCTGAAAGGTTACCGAAAAGTATCCCTCGAATCGGCTCGCCAAAACTTCCGGTGGAAGGTTTCTGAAAGGTTTTCGGAAGGTATTACTGGAATCGGCTTGAGAAAACTTCCGGTGAAAGGTTTCTGAATGGTTTCCGATAGGTGTCCCTGGAACTGGTTCGTTAGCCCTCTCGCTGAAGGTTTCTGAGAGGTTTCCGAAAGGTATCCCTGGAATCGGCTCGCCAAAACTTTCGGTGTAGGGTTTCTAATAGGTTTCCGAAAGGCGTTCCTCGATTCGGCTCGTCGAAACTTTCCCTGAAAGGTTCCTGGAAGATTCTCGAAAGTCGATCCTAGGATCGGTCCGCCACGATTTCCGCTGGGAGGTTCCTGAAAGGTCCCCGAAAGGTGTCCCTGGAATCGGCTCACCAAACTCTCGTTGAAAGGTTTCTGGAAGGTTCCCGAAAGAAGTGCCTGCAATCGGCTCACCAAAACTTCGGCTGGAAGATTTCTGAAGGGTTTCCGAGAGGTGTCCCTGGAACTGGTTCGTTAGCACTCTCGCTGAAGGTTTCTGAAAGGTTTCCGAAAGGTATCCCTGGAATCGGTTCGCCAAAACTTTCGGTGAAAGGTTTCTGAAAGGTTTCCGAAAGGTAACCCTGGAATCGGCTCGCCAAAACTTCCGTTGAAAGACTTCTGAAAGGTTTCCGGAAGGTGTGCCTGAAATCGGCTCGTCAAAACTCTCGGTGAAAGGATTCTGAAATGTTTCCGAAAGGTGTCCCTGGAGTCAGCTCACCAGAACTTCGGCTGGAGGTTTTCTAAAAGGTGACCGGAAGGTGTCCCTGGAATCGGCTCGTGAGCAGTTTCGGTGAAATGTTTCCGGAGGGTTTCCGAGAGGTATCCCTGGAATCAGCTCACCAAAACTTTCGGTGAAAGGTATCTGAAAGGATCCCGAGAGGTGTCCCTGGAATCAGCACGTCAGAACTTTCAGTGGAATGTTTCTGGAAGGTTTTCCGAGAGGTATCCCTGGAATCGGCTCGCCAAAACTTTCGGTGAGAGCTTTCTGAAAGGTTTCCGAGAAGTATGCCTGGAATCGGCTCGCCAAAACTTTCGGTGAAAGGTTTCTGAAAGGTTTCCGATAGGTGTCCCTGGAGTCGGCTCACCAAAACTTCGGCTGGAAGGTTTCTGAAAGGTGACCGAAAGGTGTCCCTGGAATCTGCTCGTCAGCACTTTTGCTGAAAGGTTTCTGGAGGGTTTCCGAGAGGTATCCCTGGAATCAGCTCGCCAAGACTTTCGGTGAAAGGTTCCTGGAAGGTTTCCGGAAGGTGTCCCTGGAATCGGCCCGTCAAAACTTCCGATGAAAGGTTTCTGAGAGGTTTCCGAAAGGTGTCCCCGAAATCGGCTAGCCAAACCTTACGGTAAACGGTTTCTGAAAGGTTCCCGAAAGGTGTGCCTGAAATCGGCCCGTCACAACTTTCGGTGGAAGTTTTCTGAAAAGTTTTCGGAAGGTATCCCTGGAATCGGCTTGTGAAAACATTCGGTGGAAGGTTTCTGAAAGGCTCCCGATAGGTGTCCCAAGAGTCGGCTCACCAGAACTTCGGCTGAAAGGTTCCTGAAAGGTTTCCGAAAGGTGTCCCTGGAAACCGGCTCGCCAAAACTTCCGGTGAAAGGTTTCCGAAAGGTTCTGGAAAGGTGTCCCTGGAATCGGCTCACCAAAACTTCCGTTGTAGGGTTTCTAATAGGTTTCCGAAAGGCGTTCCTGGAATCGGCTCGTCAAAACTTTCGGTGAAATGTTCCTGAAAGGTTCCCGGATGGTATCCCTGGAGTCGGCTCACCGAAACTTTGGCTGGAAGGTTTCTGAAAGGTTTCCGAGAGGTGTCCCTGGAACTGGCTCGTCAGCACTCTCGCTGAAGGTTTCTGAAAGGTTCCCAAAAGGTGTTCCTAGAATCGGTCCGTCAAGACTTTCGCTTGAAGGTTCCTGAAAGGCTTCCGATAGGAGTCCCTGGAATCGGCTAGCCAAAACTTTCGGTGAAAGATTTCTGAGAGGTTCCCGAAAGGTGTCCCTGGGGTCGGCTCACCAAAACTTTGGCCGGAAGGTTTCTGAAAGGTCTCCGAGAGGTATTCCTGGAACCGGCTCGTCAGCACTCTCCTCGAAGGTTCCTGAAAGGTTTCCGAAAGGTATCCCTGGAATCGGCTCGTTGAGACTTTCGGTGTAAGGTTTCTGAAAGGTTCCCGGAATGTAACCCTGGAATCGGCTCGCCAAAACTCCCGTCGAAAGACTTCTGGAAGGTTTCCGGAAGATTTCCCTGAGATCGGCTCGTCACAACTTCCGGTGGAAGGTTTCTGAAAGGTTACCGAAAAGTATCCCTCGAATCGGCTCGCCAAAACTTCCGGTGAAAGGTTTCTGAAAGGTTTTCGGAAGATATTACTGGAATTGGCTTGGGAAAACTTCCGGTGAAAGGTTTCTGAATGGTTTCCGATAGGTGTCCCTAGAGTCGGCTCACCAAAACTTCGGCTGGAAGGTTTCTGAAGGGTTTCCGAGAGGTGTCCCTGGAACTGGTTCGTTAGCTTTCTCGCTGAAGGTTTCTGAAAGGTTTCCGAAAGGTATCCCTGGAATCAGCTCGCCAAAACTTTCGTTGTAAGGTTTTTGATAGGTTTCCGGAAGGTGTCCCTGGAATCGGCTCGTCAAAACTTTGCCTGAAAGGTTCCTGGAAGCTTCCCGAAAGGTGTTCCTAGGATCGCTCCGCCGAAACTTTCGGTGAAAGGTTTCTGAAAGGTTTCCGAAAGGTATCCCTGGAATCGGCTCGTTGAGACTTTCGGTGAAAGGTTTCTGAAAGGTTCCCGAAATGTAACCCTGGAATCGGCTCGCCAAAACTCCCGTCGAAAGACTTCTGGAAGGTTTCCGGAAGATTTCCCTGAGATCGGCTCGTCACAACTTCCGGTGGAAGGTTTCTGAAAGGTTACCGAAAAGTATCCCTCGAATCGGCTCGCCAAAACTTCCGGTGAAAGGTTTCTGAAAGGTTTTCGGAAGGTATTACTGGAATCGGCTTGAGAAAACTTCCGGTGAAAGGTTTCTGAATGGTTTCCGATAGGTGTCCCTAGAGTCGGCTCACCAAAACTTCGGCTGGAAGGTTTCTGAAGGGTTTCCGAGAGGTGTCCCTGGAACTGGTTCGTTAGCACTCTCGCTGAAGGTTTCTGAAAGGTTTCCGAAAGGTATCCCTGGAATCGGCTCGCCAAAACTTTCGGTGTAGGGTTTCTAATAGGTTTCCGAAAGGCGTTCCTGGAATCGGCTCACCAAACTTTCGGTGGAGAGTTTCTGAAAGGTTCCCGAAAGAAGTCCCTGGAATCGGCTCGTCACAACATTCCCTGAAAGGTTTCTGAAAGGTTCCCGGAAGGTGACCCTGGAGTCGGCTCACCGAAACTTCGGCTGGAAGGTTCCTGAAAGGTTCCCGATAGGTGTCCCTAGAGTCGGCTTACCAAAACTTCGGCTGGAAGGTTTCTGAAAGGTTTACGAGAGGTGTTCCTGGAACTGGCTCGTCAGCACTCTCGCTGAAGGTTTCTGAAAGGTTTCCGAAAGGTATCCCTGGAATCGGCTCACCAAAACTTTCAGTGTAGGGTTTCTAATAGGTTCCCGAAAGACGTTCCTGGAATCGGCTCGTGAAAACTTTCGGTGAAATGTTCCTGAAAGGTTCCCGATAGGTGTCCCTAGAGTCGGCTTACCAGAACTTCGGCTGGAAGGTTTCTGAAAGGTTTTCGAGAGGTGTCCCAGGGATCGGCCAACCAAATTTTCCGCTGAAAGGTTTCTGAAAGGTTCCCAGAAGGTGTTCCTAGAATCGGTCCGTCAAGACTTTCGCTTGAAGGTTCCTGAAAGGCTTCCGATAGGAGTCCCTGGAATCAGCTAGCCAAAACTTCCGGTGAACGGTTCCTGGAAGGTTCCCGGAAGGTGTGCCTGAAATCGGCCCGTCACAACTTTCGTTGGAAGGTTTCTGAAAGGTTTTCGGAAGGTATCCCTGGAATCGGCTCGTGAAAACTTTCGGGAAAGGTTTCTGAAAGATTCCCGATAGGTGTCCCTAGAGTCGGCTTACCAAAACTGTGGCTCGAAGGTTTCTGAAAGGTTTTCGAGAGGTGTCCCTGGAACTGGCTCGTCAGCACTCTCGCTGAAGGTTTTTGAAAGGTTTCCGAAAGTTATCCCTGGAATCGGCTCGCAAAAACTTCCGTTGTAGGGTTTCTAATAGGTTTCCGAAAGGCGTTCCTGGAATCGGCTCGTCAAAACTTTCGGTGAAATGTTCCTGAAAGGTTCCCGGATGGTATCCCTGGAGTCGGCTCACCGAAACTTTGGCTGGAAGGTTTCTGAAAGGTTTCCGAGAGGTGTCCCTGGAACTGGCTCGTCAGCACTCTCGCAGAAGGTTTCTGAAAGGTTCCCAAAAGGTATCCCTGGAATCGGCTCACCAAAACTTTCGGTGTAGAGTTTCTAATAGGTTTCCGAAAGACGTTCCTGGAATCGGCTCGTGAAAACTTTCGGTGAAATGTTCCTGAAAGGTTCCCGATAGGTGTCCCTAGAGTCGGCTTACCAAAACTTCGGCTGGAAGGTTTCTGAAAGGTTTTCGAGAGGTGTCCCAGGGATCGGCCAACCAAATTTTCCGCTGAAAGGTTTCTGAAAGGTTCCCAGAAGGTGTTCCTAGAATCGGTCCGTCAAGACTTTCGCTTGAAGGTTCCTGAAAGGCTTCCGATAGGAGTCCCTGGAATCAGCTAGCCAAAACTTCCGGTGAACGGTTCCTGGGAGGTTCCCGGAAGGTGTGCCTGAAATCGGCCCGTCACAACTTTCGGTGAAAGGTTTCTGAAAGGTTTCCAGAAGGTATTCCTGGAATCGGCTCGCCAAAACTTTCGGTGAAAGATTTCTGAGAGGTTCCCGAAAGGTGTCCCTGGGGTCGGCTCACCAAAACTTTGGCCGGAAGGTTTCTGAAAGGTCTCCGAGAGGTATTCCTGGAACCGGCTCACCAAAACTTTCGGTGTAGAGTTTCTAATAGGTTTCCGAAAGACGTTCCTGGAATCGGCTCGTGAAAACTTTCGGTGAAATGTTCCTGAAAGGTTCCCGATAGGTGTCCCTAGAGTCGGCTTACCAAAACTTCGGCTGGAAGGTTTCTGAAAGGTTTTCGAGAGGTGTCCCAGGGATCGGCCAACCAAATTTTCCGCTGAAAGGTTTCTGAAAGGTTCCCAGAAGGTGTTCCTAGAATCGGTCCGTCAAGACTTTCGCTTGAAGGTTCCTGAAAGGCTTCCGATAGGAGTCCCTGGAATCAGCTAGCCAAAACTTCCGGTGAACGGTTCCTGGAAGGTTCCCGGAAGGTGTGCCTGAAATCGGCCCGTCACAACTTTCGTTGGAAGGTTTCTGAAAGGTTTTCGGAAGGTATCCCTGGAATCGGCTCGTGAAAACTTTCGGGAAAGGTTTCTGAAAGATTCCCGATAGGTGTCCCTAGAGTCGGCTTACCAAAACTGTGGCTCGAAGGTTTCTGAAAGGTTTTCGAGAGGTGTCCCTGGAACTGGCTCGTCAGCACTCTCGCTGAAGGTTTTTGAAAGGTTTCCGAAAGTTATCCCTGGAATCGGCTCGCAAAAACTTCCGTTGTAGGGTTTCTAATAGGTTTCCGAAAGGCGTTCCTGGAATCGGCTCGTCAAAACTTTCGGTGAAATGTTCCTGAAAGGTTCCCGGATGGTATCCCTGGAGTCGGCTCACCGAAACTTTGGCTGGAAGGTTTCTGAAAGGTTTCCGAGAGGTGTCCCTGGAACTGGCTCGTCAGCACTCTCGCAGAAGGTTTCTGAAAGGTTCCCAAAAGGTATCCCTGGAATCGGCTCACCAAAACTTTCGGTGTAGAGTTTCTAATAGGTTTCCGAAAGACGTTCCTGGAATCGGCTCGTGAAAACTTTCGGTGAAATGTTCCTGAAAGGTTCCCGATAGGTGTCCCTAGAGTCGGCTTACCAAAACTTCGGCTGGAAGGTTTCTGAAAGGTTTTCGAGAGGTGTCCCAGGGATCGGCCAACCAAATTTTCCGCTGAAAGGTTTCTGAAAGGTTCCCAGAAGGTGTTCCTAGAATCGGTCCGTCAAGACTTTCGCTTGAAGGTTCCTGAAAGGCTTCCGATAGGAGTCCCTGGAATCAGCTAGCCAAAACTTCCGGTGAACGGTTCCTGGGAGGTTCCCGGAAGGTGTGCCTGAAATCGGCCCGTCACAACTTTCGGTGAAAGGTTTCTGAAAGGTTTCCAGAAGGTATTCCTGGAATCGGCTCGCCAAAACTTTCGGTGAAAGATTTCT
Organism: Eretmocerus hayati; assembly: GCA_029851415.1. Taxonomy (NCBI): domain Eukaryota; kingdom Metazoa; phylum Arthropoda; class Insecta; order Hymenoptera; family Aphelinidae; genus Eretmocerus; species Eretmocerus hayati. Next base: position 52,583,552 of record CM056744.1, read on the forward strand.
GAGAGGTTCCCGAAAGGTGTCCCTGGGGTCGGCTCACCAAAACTTTGGCCGGAAGGTTTCTGAAAGGTCTCCGAGAGGTATTCCTGGAACCGGCTCGTCAGCACTCTCCTCGAAGGTTCCTGAAAGGTTTCCGAAAGGTATCCCTGGAATCAGCTCGCCAAAACTTTCGTTGTAAGGTTTTTGATAGGTTTCCGGAAGGTGTCCCTGGAATCGGCTCGTCAGAACTTTGCCTGAAAGGTTCCTGGAAGCTTCCCGAAAGGTGTTCCTAGGATCGCTCCGCCGAAACTTTCGGTGAAAGGTTTCTGAAAGGTTTCCGAAAGGTATCTCTGGAATCGGCTCGTTGAGACTTTCGGTGAAAGGTTTCTGAAAGGTTCCCGAAATGTAACCCTGGAATCGGCTCGCCAAAACTCCCGTCGAAAGACTTCTGGAAGGTTTCCGGAAGATTTCCCTGAGATCGGCTCGTCACAACTTCCGGTGGAAGGTTTCTGAAAGGTTACCGAAGAGTATCCCTCGAATCGGCTCGCCAAAACTTCCGGTGAAAGGTTTCTGAAAGGTTTTCGGAAGGTATTACTGGAATCGGCTTGAGAAAACTTCCGGTGAAAGGTTTCTGAATGGTTTCCGATAGGTGTCCCTAGAGTCGGCTCACCAAAACTTCGGCTGGAAGGTTTCTGAAGGGTTTCCGAGAGGTGTCCCTGGAACTGGTTCGTTAGCACTCTCGCTGAAGGTTTCTGAAAGGTTTCCGAAAGGTATCCCTGGAATCAGCTCGCCAAAACTTTCGTTGTAAGGTTTTTGATAGGTTTCCGGAAGATGTCCCTGGAATCGGCTCGTCAAAACTTTGCCTGAAAGGTTCCTGGAAGCTTCCCGAAAGGTGTTCCTAGGATCGCTCCGCCGAAACTTTCGGTGAAAGGTTTCTGAAAGGTTTCCGAAAGGTATCCCTGGAATCGGCTCGTTGAGACTTTCGGTGGAAGGTTTCTGAAAGGTTCCCGAAATGTAACCCTGGAATCGGCTCGCCAAAACTCCCGTCGAAAGACTTCTGGAAGGTTTCCGGAAGATTTCCCTGAGATCGGCTCGTCACAACTTCCGGTGGAAGGTTTCTGAAAGGTTTTCGAGAGGTGTCCCAGGGATCGGCCAACCAAATTTTCCGCTGAAAGGTTTCTGAAAGGTTCCCAGAAGGTGTTCCTAGAATCGGTCCGTCAAGACTTTCGCTTGAAGGTTCCTGAAAGGCTTCCGATAGGAGTCCCTGGAATCAGCTAGCCAAAACTTCCGGTGAACGGTTCCTGGAAGGTTCCCGGAAGGTGTGCCTGAAATCGGCCCGTCACAACTTTCGTTGGAAGGTTTCTGAAAGGTTTTCGGAAGGTATCCCTGGAATCGGCTCGTGAAAACTTTCGGGAAAGGTTTCTGAAAGATTCCCGATAGGTGTCCCTAGAGTCGGCTTACCAAAACTGTGGCTCGAAGGTTTCTGAAAGGTTTTCGAGAGGTGTCCCTGGAACTGGCTCGTCAGCACTCTCGCTGAAGGTTTTTGAAAGGTTTCCGAAAGTTATCCCTGGAATCGGCTCGCAAAAACTTCCGTTGTAGGGTTTCTAATAGGTTTCCGAAAGGCGTTCCTGGAATCGGCTCGTCAAAACTTTCGGTGAAATGTTCCTGAAAGGTTCCCGGATGGTATCCCTGGAGTCGGCTCACCGAAACTTCGGCTGGAAGGTTTCTGAAAGGTTTCCGAGAGGTGTCCCTGGAACTGGCTCGTCAGCACTCTCGCAGAAGGTTTCTGAAAGGTTCCCAAAAGGTATCCCTGGAATCGGCTCACCAAAACTTTCGGTGTAGAGTTTCTAATAGGTTTCCGAAAGACGTTCCTGGAATCGGCTCGTGAAAACTTTCGGTGAAATGTTCCTGAAAGGTTCCCGATAGGTGTCCCTAGAGTCGGCTTACCAAAACTTCGGCTGGAAGGTTTCTGAAAGGTTTTCGAGAGGTGTCCCAGGGATCGGCCAACCAAATTTTCCGCTGAAAGGTTTCTGAAAGGTTCCCAGAAGGTGTTCCTAGAATCGGTCCGTCAAGACTTTCGCTTGAAGGTTCCTGAAAGGCTTCCGATAGGAGTCCCTGGAATCAGCTAGCCAAAACTTCCGGTGAACGGTTCCTGGGAGGTTCCCGGAAGGTGTGCCTGAAATCGGCCCGTCACAACTTTCGGTGAAAGGTTTCTGAAAGGTTTCCAGAAGGTATTCCTGGAATCGGCTCGCCAAAACTTTCGGTGAAAGATTTCTGAGAGGTTCCCGAAAGGTGTCCCTGGGGTCGGCTCACCAAAACTTTGGCCGGAAGGTTTCTGAAAGGTCTCCGAGAGGTATTCCTGGAACCGGCTCGTCAGCACTCTCCTCGAAGGTTCCTGAAAGGTTTCCGAAAGGTATCCCTGGAATCAGCTCGCCAAAACTTTCGTTGTAAGGTTTTTGATAGGTTTCCGGAAGGTGTCCCTGGAATCGGCTCGTCAGAACTTTGCCTGAAAGGTTCCTGGAAGCTTCCCGAAAGGTGTTCCTAGGATCGCTCCGCCGAAACTTTCGGTGAAAGGTTTCTGAAAGGTTTCCGAAAGGTATCTCAAGAATCGGCTCGTTGAGACTTTCGGTGAAAGGTTTCTGAAAGGTTCCCGAAATGTAACCCTGGAATCGGCTCGCCAAAACTCCCGTCGAAAGACTTCTGGAAGGTTTCCGGAAGATTTCCCTGAGATCGGCTCGTCACAACTTCCGGTGGAAGGTTTCTGAAAGGTTACCGAAGAGTATCCCTCGAATCGGCTCGCCAAAACTTCCGGTGAAAGGTTTCTGAAAGGTTTTCGGAAGGTATTACTGGAATCGGCTTGAGAAAACTTCCGGTGAAAGGTTTCTGAATGGTTTCCGATAGGTGTCCCTAGAGTCGGCTCACCAAAACTTCGGCTGGAAGGTTTCTGAAGGGTTTCCGAGAGGTGTCCCTGGAACTGGTTCGTTAGCACTCTCGCTGAAGGTTTCTGAAAGGTTTCCGAAAGGTATCCCTGGAATCAGCTCGCCAAAACTTTCGTTGTAAGGTTTTTGATAGGTTTCCGGAAGATGTCCCTGGAATCGGCTCGTCAAAACTTTGCCTGAAAGGTTCCTGGAAGCTTCCCGAAAGGTGTTCCTAGGATCGCTCCGCCGAAACTTTCGGTGAAAGGTTTCTGAAAGGTTTCCGAAAGGTATCCCTGGAATCGGCTCGTTGAGACTTTCGGTGGAAGGTTTCTGAAAGGTTCCCGAAATGTAACCCTGGAATCGGCTCGCCAAAACTCCCGTCGAAAGACTTCTGGAAGGTTTCCGGAAGATTTCCCTGAGATCGGCTCGTCACAACTTCCGGTGGAAGGTTTCTGAAAGGTTACCGAAAAGTATCCCTCGAATTGGCTCGCCAAAACTTCCGGTGAAAGGTTTCTGAAAGGTTTTCGGAAGGTATTACTGGAATCGGCTTGAGAAAACTTCCGGTGAAAGGTTTCTGAATGGTTTCCGATAGGTGTCCCTAGAGTCGGCTTACCAAAACTTCGGCTAGAAGGTTTCTGAAAGGTTTTCGAGAGGTGTCCCAGGGATCGGCCAACCAAATTTTCCGCTGAAAGGTTTCTGAAAGGTTCCCAGAAGGTGTTCCTAGAATCGGTCCGTCAAGACTTTCGCTTGAAGGTTCCTGAAAGGCTTCCGATAGGAGTCCCTGGAATCAGCTAGCCAAAACTTCCGGTGAACGGTTCCTGGGAGGTTCCCGGAAGGTGTGCCTGAAATCGGCCCGTCACAACTTTCGGTGAAAGGTTTCTGAAAGGTTTCCAGAAGGTATTCCTGGAATCGGCTCGCCAAAACTTTCGGTGAAAGATTTCTGAGAGGTTCCCGAAAGGTGTCCCTGGGGTCGGCTCACCAAAACTTTGGCCGGAAGGTTTCTGAAAGGTCTCCGAGAGGTATTCCTGGAACCGGCTCGTCAGCACTCTCCTCGAAGGTTCCTGAAAGGTTTCCGAAAGGTATCCCTGGAATCAGCTCGCCAAAACTTTCGTTGTAAGGTTTTTGATAGGTTTCCGGAAGGTGTCCCTGGAATCGGCTCGTCAGAACTTTGCCTGAAAGGTTCCTGGAAGCTTCCCGAAAGGTGTTCCTAGGATCGCTCCGCCGAAACTTTCGGTGAAAGGTTTCTGAAAGGTTTCCGAAAGGTATCTCTGGAATCGGCTCGTTGAGACTTTCGGTGAAAGGTTTCTGAAAGGTTCCCGAAATGTAACCCTGGAATCGGCTCGCCAAAACTCCCGTCGAAAGACTTCTGGAAGGTTTCCGGAAGATTTCCCTGAGATCGGCTCGTCACAACTTCCGGTGGAAGGTTTCTGAAAGGTTACCGAAAAGTATCCCTCGAATCGGCTCGCCAAAACTTCCGGTGAAAGGTTTCTGAAAGGTTTTCGGAAGGTATTACTGGAATCGGCTTGAGAAAACTTCCGGTGAAAGGTTTCTGAATGGTTTCCGATAGGTGTCCCTAGAGTCGGCTCACCAAAACTTCGGCTGGAAGGTTTCTGAAGGGTTTCCGAGAGGTGTCCCTGGAACTGGTTCGTTAGCACTCTCGCTGAAGGTTTCTGAAAGGTTTCCGAAAGGTATCCCTGGAATCGGCTCGCCAAAACTTTCGGTGTAGGGTTTCTAATAGGTTTCCGAAAGGCGTTCCTGGAATCGGCTCACCAAACTTTCGGTGGAGAGTTTCTGAAAGGTTCCCGAAAGAAGTCCCTGGAATCGGCTCGTCACAACATTCCCTGAAAGGTTTCTGAAAGGTTCCCGGAAGGTGACCCTGGAGTCGGCTCACCGAAACTTCGGCTGGAAGGTTCCTGAAAGGTTCCCAAAAGGTGTCCCTAGAGTCGGCTTACCAAAACTTCGGCTGGAAGGTTTCTGGAAGGTTTACGAGAGGTGTTCCTGGAACTGGCTCGTCAGCACTCTCGCTGAAGGTTTCTGAAAGGTTTCCGAAAGGTATCCCTGGAATCGGCTCACCAAAACTTTCGGTGTAGGGTTTCTAATAGGTTTCCGAAAGACGTTCCTGGAATCGGCTCGTGAAAACTTTCGGTGAAATGTTCCTGAAAGGTTCCCGATAGGTGTCCCTAGAGTCGGCTTACCAAAACTTCGGCTGGAAGGTTTCTGAAAGGTTTTCGAGAGGTGTCCCAGGGATCGGCCAACCAAATTTTCCGCTGAAAGGTTTCTGAAAGGTTCCCAGAAGGTGTTCCTAGAATCGGTCCGTCAAGACTTTCGCTTGAAGGTTCCTGAAAGGCTTCCGATAGGAGTCCCTGGAATCAGCTAGCCAAAACTTCCGGTGAACGGTTCCTGGAAGGTTCCCGGAAGGTGTGCCTGAAATCGGCCCGTCACAACTTTCGGTGGAAGGTTTCTGAAAGGTTTTCGGAAGGTATCCCTGGAATCGGCTCGTGAAAACTTTCGGGAAAGGTTTCTGAAAGATTCCCGATAGGTGTCCCTAGAGTCGGCTTACCAAAACTGTGGCTCGAAGGTTTCTGAAAGGTTTTCGAGAGGTGTCCCTGGAACTGGCTCGTCAGCACTCTCGCTGAAGGTTTCTGAAAGGTTTCCGAAAGTTATCCCTGGAATCGGCTCGCAAAAACTTCCGTTGTAGGGTTTCTAATAGGTTTCCGGAAGGCGTTCCTGGAATCGGCTCGTCAAAACTTTCGGTGAAATGTTCCTGAAAGGTTCCCGGATGGTATCCCTGGAGTCGGCTCACCGAAACTTTGGCTGGAAGGTTTCTGAAAGGTTTCCGAGAGGTGTCCCTGGAACTGGCTCGTCAGCACTCTCGCTGAAGGTTTCTGAAAGGTTCCCAAAAGGTATCCCTGGAATCGGCTCACCAAAACTTTCGGTGTAGAGTTTCTAATAGGTTTCCGAAAGACGTTCCTGGAATCGGCTCGTGAAAACTTTCGGTGAAATGTTCCTGAAAGGTTCCCGATAGGTGTCCCTAGAGTCGGCTTACCAAAACTTCGGCTGGAAGGTTTCTGAAAGGTTTTCGAGAGGTGTCCCAGGGATCGGCCAACCAAATTTTCCGCTGAAAGGTTTCTGAAGGTTCCCAGAAGGTGTTCCTAGAATCGGTCCGTCAAGACTTTCGCTTGAAGGTTCCTGAAAGGCTTCCGATAGGAGTCCCTGGAATCAGCTAGCCAAAACTTCCGGTGAACGGTTCCTGGGAGGTTCCCGGAAGGTGTGCCTGAAATCGGCCCGTCACAACTTTCGGTGGAAGGTTTCTGAAAGGTTTACGGAAGGTATCCCTGGAATCGGCTCGTGAAAACTTTCGGGAAAGGTTTCTGAAAGATTCCCGATAGGTGTCCCTAGAGTCGGCTCACCAAAACTGTGGCTGGAAGGTTCCTGAAAGGTTTTCGAGAGGTGTCCCTGGAACTGGCTCGTCAGCACTCTCGCTGAAGGTTTCTGAAAGGTTTCCGAAAGTTATCCCTGGAATCGGCTCGCAAAAACTTCCGTTGTAGGGTTTCTAATAGGTTTCCGAAAGGCGTTCCTGGAATCGGCTCGTCAAAACTTTCGGTGAAATGTTCCTGAAAGAATCCCGGATGGTATCCCTGGAGTCGGCTCACCGAAACTTTGGCTGGAAGGTTTCTGAAAGGTTTCCGAGAGGTGTCCCTGGAACTGGCTCGTCAGCACTCTCGCTGAAGGTTTCTGAAAGGTTCCCAAAAGGTGTTCCTAGAATCGGTCCGTCAAGACTTTCGCTTGAAGGTTCCTGAAAGGCTTCCGATAGGAGTCCCTGGAATCGGCTAGCCAAAACTTTCGGTGAACGGTTCCTGGAAGGTTTCCGGAAGGTGTGCCTGAAATCGGCCCGTCACAACTTTCGGTGAAAGGTTTCTGAAAGGTTTCCAGAAGGTATTCCTGGAATCGGCTCGCCAAAACTTTCGGTGAAAGATTTCTGAGAGGTTCCCGAAAGGTGTCCCTGGGGTCGGCTCACCAAAACTTTGGCCGGAAGGTTTCTGAAAGGTCTCCGAGAGGTATTCCTGGAACCGGCTCGTCAGCACTCTCCTCGAAGGTTCCTGAAAGGTTTCCGAAAGGTATCCCTGGAATCAGCTCGCCAAAACTTTCGTTGTAAGGTTTTTGATAGGTTTCCGGAAGGTATCCCTGGAATCGGCTCGTTGAGACTTTCGGTGAAAGGTTTCTGAAAGGTTCCCGAAATGTAACCCTGGAATCGGCTCGCCAAAACTCCCGTCGAAAGACTTCTGGAAGGTTTCCGGAAGATTTCCCTGAGATCGGCTCGTCACAACTTCCGGTGGAAGGTTTCTGAAAGGTTACCGAAAAGTATCCCTCGAATCGGCTCGCCAAAACTTCCGGTGAATGGTTTCTGAAAGGTTTTCGGAAGGTATTACTGGAATCGGCTTGAGAAAACTTCCGGTGAAAGGTTTCTGAATGGTTTCCGATAGGTGTCCCTAGAGTCGGCTCACCAAAACTTCGGCTGGAAGGTTTCTGAAGGGTTTCCGAGAGGTGTCCCTGGAACTGGTTCGTTAGCACTCTCGCTGAAGGTTTCTGAAAGGTTTCCGAAAGGTATCCCTGGAATCGGCTCGCCAAAACTTTCGGTGTAGGGTTTCTAATAGGTTTCCGAAAGGCGTTCCTGGAATTGGCTCGTCGAAACTTCCCCTGAAAGGTTCCTGGAAGATTCCCGAAAGTCGATCCTAGGATCGGTCCGCCAAGATTTCCGCTGGGAGGTTCCTGAAAGGTCCCCGAAAGGTGTCCCTGGAATCGGCTCACCAAACTCTCGTTGAAAGGTTTCTGGAAGGTTCCCGAAAGAAGTGCCTCCAATCGGCTCACCAAAACTCCGGCCAGAAGGTTGTTGAAAGGTTTCCGAGAGGTATCCCTGGAACCGGCTCGTCAGGACTCTCGGTGAAGGTTTCTGAAAGGTTACCGAAAGGTATCCCTGGAATCGGCTCGTCGAAACTTCGCCTGAAGGGTTCCTGGAAGCTTCCCGAAATGTGTTCCTAGGATCGCTCCACCGAAACTTTCGCTGGAAGGTTCCTGAAAGGTTCCCGAAAAATGTCCCTGGGAACGGCTCACCAAACTTCCGGTGGAAGGTTTCTTGAAGGTTCCCAAAGGTGTTCCTAGAATCGGTCCGCCAAGACTTTCGCTGGAAGGTTCCTGAAAGCTTCCCGAAAGGTGTCCCTGGAATCGGTTCGCCAAAACTTTCGGTGAAAGGTTTCTGAAAGGTTTCCGAGAGGTAACCCTGGAATCGGCTCGCCAAAACTTCCGTTGAAAGACTTCTGAAAGGTTTCCGGAAGGTGTGCCTGAAATCGGCTCGTCAAAACTCTCGGTGAAAGGATTCTGAAATGTTTCCGAAAGGTGTCCCTGGAGTCAGCTCACCAGAACTTCGGCTGGAGGTTTTCCAAAAGGTGACCGGAAGGTGTCCCTGGAATCGGCTCGTGAGCAGTTTCGGTGAAATGTTTCCGGAGGGTTTCCGAGAGGTATCCCTGGAATCAGCTCACCAAAACTTTCGGTGAAAGGTATCTGAAAGGATCCCGAGAGGTGTCCCTGGAATCAGCTCGTCAGAACTTTCAGTGGAATGTTTCTGGAAGGTTTTCCGAAAGGTATCCCTGGAATCGGCTCGCCAAAACTTTCGGTGAGAGCTTTCTGAAAGGTTTCCGAGAAGTATGCCTGGAATCGGCTCGCCAAAACTTTCGGTGAAAGGTTTCTGAAAGGTTTCCGATAGGTGTCCCTGGAGTCGGCTCACCAAAACTTCGGCTGGAAGGTTTCTGAAAGGTGACCGAAAGGTGTCCCTGGAATCGGCTCGTCAGCACTTTTGCTGAAAGGTTTCTGGAGGGTTTCCGAGAGGTATCCCTGGAATCAGCTCGCCAAGACTTTCGGTGAAAGGTTCCTGGAAGGTTTCCGGAAGGTGTCCCTGGAATCGGCCCGTCAAAACTTCCGATGAAAGGTTTCTGAGAGGTTTCCGAAAGGTGTCCCCGAAATCGGCTAGCCAAACCTTACGGTAAACGGTCTCTGAAAGGTTCCCGAAAGGTGTGCCTGAAATCGGCCCGTCACAACTTTCGGTGGAAGTTTTCTGAAAAGTTTTCGGAAGGTATCCCTGGAATCGGCTTGTGAAAACATTCGGTGGAAGGTTTCTGAAAGGTTCCCGATAGGTGTCCCTAGAGTCGGCTCACCAAAACTTCGGCTGAAAGGTTCCTGAAAGGTTTCCGAAAGGTGTCCCTGGAAACCGGCTCGCCAAAACTTCCGGTGAAAGGTTTCCGAAAAGTTTCGGAAAGGTGTCCCTGGAATCGGCTCACCAAAACTTCCGGTGAGAGGTTTCTGAGAGGTTTCCGAAACGTGTCCTTGGAATCGGCTGGTCAAAACTTTCGGTGGAAGGTTCCTGAAAGGTTCCCGGAAGGTGTCCCTGGAATCGGCTCGTCAAAACTTCCGGTGGAAGGTTTCTGAAAGGTTTCCGAAAGGTATCTCTGGAATCGGCTCGCCAAAACTCCCGGTGAAAGGTTTCTGAAAGGTTTCCGAAAGTTGTCCCTGGAATCTGCTCGTCAAAACTTCCGGTGAAAGGTTACTGAAAGGTTCCCGTAAGGTGTTCCTAGAATCGGTCCGCCAAGACTTTTGCTGGAAGGTTCCTGGAAGGTTTCCGAAAGGTGTCCTACGTATCAGCTCGTCAAAACTTTCGTTGAAAGGTTTCTGAAAGGTTTCCCGAAAGGTGTTCCTAGAATCGGTCCGCCAAGACTTCCGCTGGAAGGTTCCTGGAAGGTTTTCAATAGGTGTCCCTGGAATCGGCCTGCCAAGACTTTCGTGAACGGTTCCTTTAAGCTTCCTGAAAGGTGTCCCTGGAATCGGCTCGTCAGAATTTTCGTTGAAAGGTCTCTGAAAGATCCCCGAAAGTTGTCTCTTCCCGTCGGCTCACCAAAACTTCGGCTGAAAGGTTTTTGCAAGGTTCCCGAAAGGTGTCCCTGGAATCGGCTCCCCGAAAATTTCGCTGAAAAGTTCCCAAGGGACGTCGATGAAACCAGCTCTCGCTGGGAGGTTTCACCGAGAATCCTCTTTCGGTTGATGATAGTTCTATTCAGGTTCTAAAAATAATCATTTTTGGATAGTTCCATGGGGTAATAACACTCTTCGGAGTAGGAACGAATCTTTCCACAACGTTTGTTACTCAAATTTCATTAACTAAGTATCTGGCATCTATTTCCTTCAGAAAAAATTTCCTAGCACCTTCTACTATTCTTAACGCCTACTGGACCAATAGCACTATCTTCAATATCGTTCAAAGTACTCTAGAGAAACTTCAAGAGGATACGAATTCATATTCCTGAGCAATCGCATTTTTCCATTTTCCATCAAATTGTCACTCCTTGGCGTTGTATGAGAATTTTATAGCACCATAGTGTTTCTTTCTGATAAAATACGTCGGGTTTGATCCAATGTATCATGATTCATCTTGAGAGAACCATTATGTGAGTGGAGTTATTCCGAAGTTTTTCCTGATTTCAGAGTGAAAATTTGAATTTTCGACTCCAAACTGGAAATTTGCATAGCTCCGAGACAGAGTTGATCTGGGCCAAACAGAAACACACGTGTCGCCTCATTCCAACTCAAAAAACATATATCTCTCATTGGGGAGGGAATTCGATCCTACTCCATTGGATGGTCTTATCTAGACGATAGGTTTTGGAAGGATTCAGGAAGTTTTCTAGGAAGTTATCGGACATTGAAAAATGCAAGGTCTCATGTAACGTCATGAAAGCTTCCTGATAGCTTCCACCAAAACTTTCCCTGCGATGGTCTAGGAGTATCATTTAACTTCTCACTGAGTAGTTCCCGAAATCTTACAGAGAAAGTGTCCAGAAAGTTTACAGACACTTGCAAGATAAGGTTCCTGAACGTTCTTGCAAGGACTCCCCTTGCAACGGCCTCAAAGTTAATTCTTTTCTACTTCGGCTAGAAGGCTTCTGCCCACGCAACATGGGAATCTTCCAGAAATATTCCAGGAATATTATATTGGAAGATTTGAATATTTCAGGAATATTGGACTGAAGTATTTCTGGAATATATTGATGTCCTCGGCTAGGAATTTTTCTTGAAGCTTTCATGGACAGATCCCTGAAAATCTTACGGAAATCTCCCAGAAACCATTCAGTGAAAGATCTCTGGAAGATTCCACTGAAACCTTCCTGATATATAGTTATGTCCGCAGCTGGAAATATTCTTGGAATCTTTCATGGAAGATTCATGGTAATATTTCATAAAAAATCCTGAGTATGTTGCATCTAGATTCCTCAAAAATTCTGTGAGATCTTTCACTGTCGAGTTATAATCTCCTGAATTCTCTTACAAACAGTTTAATGATAGAGATTCAATGCAGTTTCCTCTAGAACCAGAACTAAAACTAGGTAATTTTAGTTGAACTTCAGATGAACACAACGGAGGTACAATACATTTTGTTTGTACAGGTTGTTACAATACAGTTTGACCAACACGGCTGCTTTTTGGCTGTGAACAAAATCAGTTGATGCCAGCTCCTTTCTCAGATTTGCCATGAGCGGATACTTCTAACTTTAAGGTTAAAGTTAGAAGTATCCGCTCATGGCAAATCTCAGAAAAGAGCTGGCATCAATTGATTTTGTTCACAGCCAACAAGCAGCCGTGTTGGTCAAACTGTATTGTAACAACCTGTACAAACAAAATGTATTGTACCTCCGTTGTATTCATCTGAAGTTCAGACCCAATTCATTCTTCTTATTGTGGGGACTGAGTAAAAAAAACTGGGTACTTTCTAGTATTCACCTTCTTGAATAAAAATGGGATATGGTGATAAAATCATTCCTAGCGTAGTTAGAATCTGTTCACTCCATTTGTAGTAGCTTGAGTAGTTGTTGTTGAACCATTTAGTTATGATATTAACTTTCCTTATAACGGATTTGATAAGATTAGCTCTAAGGGAGCAGAATCGGGAATTGACGTTGAATAGGGAGTATATCTGAACTGGATTAGACTTCGAAATTGGGGTAAGGAACTAGTTCAGATTTTACGGCAAAGTGTCATATAGATTTGGCTTAATGAGGAATTTTTACATATTTGATTATTCTTGAGAGTATCTTCCCAAGCCCAAAACACAGGAGCATAATCTCCAAACTTGACTTCATTTCTTCCCAAAGAATTGTATCTTCAAAATAAATGAGCTAACATATGGAAAGTGTACTCCTCATTGTAGCTCCAGTCTGGTAGCGGAACTCCTCCAAGCTTCTTAATAGTCTTTGATATTTTCACTGTTTTCATATAGGATGGGTTAGCTAATAAATCCATCAAGAAAGGAATTTGAGTACAGCCTGAGATATGGGTATTGCACAAGATCACAGTAGTCAAGATCAATTGATCTTGACTACTGTGAGTTTGTGCTGTGATGAAAGGCTTGAGAATATTCTGCAATGACGATTTGTGAAAAGCACTGATCCATTCGATCATGATAACAAAGCATCCAAGTATGTAATAAAAGTCTACGCTTATCAGTTGTGTTGAATAGGAAAAGTGTACTATAAGACTTACTTCCACAGAATCCTGCAACCATCACACGACTCCAGGAAGCTTTGTGAATATCGTGTATGACAAGGTGTATAATTGCATTCATAAGGTGTATAAGATGTTCTCTAACTTTTGACAGAATTATGATCAACATGCAATGAGAAAATACAATGGCAATACATACATCTATACGAAATGAGACAAATGCGAGTTGGTACTTCAGATGATCTATCAATATTTCGACGACATAAGAAATATCTCACCCTTCAACTGATAAGATGCTGAGTCTAGAATTCGCCAAATTCGTCATCATACAACTGAATCTGAACTATTTGATACCTGTAAGTACACAATATATCGAAAGCAAAACAGGATGTTATATCCTTGTTGAAATCAAATGAATATCGAATGCTCCACATTCTCATGAATAGTTCAATCGAATAGAAACTCCACAATTGAATTATTTTGAATGATATGAAGCTTATTTGAATCAAACTAAGCACACTCCTCATTTCTCTGATTTGATCCATGTATTGAAAATCATTACCCAACATAGTGGAGATTTCTCCACCTGTACTTGTTCCGAATGTCATTATCTCTTATCACAAGGACCAATACATTCCATATGAAGGACATTTCATCTCATCTTTCTTGAAGGTAATTGAGAGTCGTTTTTATGTAACGGTAATAGAACCATATTCTGCAAGACAAAAGTCATTCAGAATGAACTGTGACAAAATCATTGCCTATGAGTGGAATAGATACGAATCCAATCAATCCATTTCGGATAGAGAGTCATTTATAACAGAGATGACAAAGTCCATATGAATCTGATGGATCTGATTGCTCATCATGAGATCTAAATTCGTATGAACTCATTCTTGGGTTATCTCTTATTACACTCATTTCTAACCTACATTGAGATTCCTGAATGATTCAATAGAGCCCCAACTCATAGACGAGATTCACAATAATACTACTTTTTCAAAGCCAGAATGTCAAATCATAGTATCTACCTCACGAAGTATGCAAGGCCTGCATAGGCGATGCAAGTTCCAATGTGATATTAATTTTGGCATACTCAAATCTAACGTAGTCCAAATCCTACACGTGGAAAAAGGTTGCTCGTCTTGACACAAATTATCGAGCAATGACTCTCGCTGTATCTTAGATGAGAACGATAATGACTAGGAACATTTTTATATGAAGGTGGTAATGAAAATCACTGCCATACAATAGTTAATCCTCCAAATCAATGAGAAATTGAGAATGAGAGAAGAAAGATAGGTCGATTCATTCTTTACACGTGAATGAACTTTTTCAGAGTTATGTGAGACCCATTCGAGGCTGAGCATATCAAGTCTATCCCCCTCACTGAAAACGAGTGCCTCTGAGTAAAAGATCCAAGCACAGTTTATGCAAAAGGGAACCACCTCGCAAATCATAGAAATAAGTCAATCCAAACTGATGCCTCTGAACACTATTGTCAAGCAATCAGAGTGAAGTTATCAAAATCCGAACAGGATAAATATCAGTCCCTGCAAGCTGTGGCATTCTGAAAGCGATTCGAACGCAGAGCAAACTAATGGGTCGAATATGTGATAAAGATCTAAATTCTAACTGATGCCTCTGAACACTATTGTGAAGCATTCAGAGTGAACTGATCAATAAGATAAAATATAGAATCAAAATCAGTAAACTTGAAATGATGCCTCTGAACTGGGAGGTCAAGCAATCATCGAAAACTGATAGTTGTGACAAACATTTCTAGACGACCAAAGAATTGAAGAATTCATAAAATAGCGCAAAGCCACACGGCTTTAAATCACAAAACGCTAGAAATATGAATCCTCTCAAAATAATTTAGGAGCAAATATGTACGCCCTGGAGCGTATTAGATATAAAATGTGGAGAAATGGGAAAGCAGATATTTTGCTTTTTCTCAATATTCTAACAACAAGTAAAGCCTGACATAAATTAATCAGACAAGATGCAATATATTCATCATCATAGGATATGGATCATGAATAGATTCACAGATGTTGAATCTGAACGACAAACATCTGCACCATGTAGAGTTCAGAAGGAGTTCCATTGAAGCTAATTGGAATAGTAGCCCAATAACATCATGTATACTAGAGAAGAAAACTAGTCAAATTTGAACTTTCATGATCGAGTCATGATAAGACCATGGCCCATAAAAATGGCCGAAAATTCCTCCATGGAAACTCCATGAAACTAAATCCTCTTCGTTGATGAGATTTGGTACTTAGAGAAACAATGTACTGAAGTGATTCAATGCTCATGATAGATTAGAAACAGTACAAAGGGGTTCAGGACTTCATATATCCATTTTAGTCCTCGTTAAATATTAAATTCTGGAGATCCCAAATGAGAATTTTTTCAAAACTCAGATGAATCTTTGTGACAGTCATTGGCATAATCAATCTAGATGCATTTTCTGCACATGATTGGATCTCGTCAGAATTATGCAATAACTCTCGTAGAAATCTGGAGGTATCCAATGTTATATTGATGTAATCCTAGCCCAAATCAAACGAGAGAGTATGTTACAGTTCCCAAGCCAAGTGAATTGAAATTTGAAATTACCTACCTATTTTTTGCTTCATGATTAATCGATAGAATCAAATTAATGCATCACATATGTTGCCAATCACAAGTAACTGATTTGTAGATGAGAAAATAAAACTCATGAACAAACTCGATACATTTTTGAGGGGGGCAATGAGAATAATTAAAAGCATTCAAGTCAAAAATATATCTCCTTTGTGACCTCTGGTTCTGCCTTAGGTTATTGGATTAGTGCTGATTTGAGGGGGCGATTGTGACAACATACGTTGCAAAAGCTCAACTCAACATAGGTGCAATCTATGAGACCTCTTGGTGGTACTTTTGATGTTTTTCATACGACTTCTTTGGAGGTCATGTGCAATTGCAGAGCACTAGTATAGAATTTCCAAGTACCAATCGACTGAATGCTGCCCATCAAATCAAAAAAAAGATACATTATATTTTGTTCTCCTGAATGAAGGAAACCCCAAGCACGTGATGCAAACTCATTAAGCATCGAATAGGAAAACAAATTCAAAAAATTCACCTGAAAGGAACTCACAAATTATATTCGTTATGAATTTGATTATTTAGATTTATCCTGATGGAGATCCATGAAGAAATGGAAGTGAGCATGTACTGTCAATTCAAGAGCTAAAAATGAGCAAATAGAATCTGAACTTCAGAATGATTTTTTTGAAGGATCAATGCCATGCCATGGCACTTTACTCGAAGAGAGATCATGACTTCAATCATTTCTGAGTTTCACAAATTGTGATGCGATTGAGATAGGACATCGGGAGATCAATAATCTACGAAGCCTAGTCCTGAAAATAGTTTGCCTTCATCAAGTTCAAGCATCATCGCATTTTCTTTTATTGAGCGTTGAATTATGAGGAATGATGAATCACAAATAAAATTGGTCAAGTAGAGCCAATAATCCTATCAACAAAGAATGCAAGATTGAGAATCTCGTAAGAATGATTGAACCAAGAGAATTGAGGAAGTATACTCTATGGAGTAAAGTCATGATCGTTAGATGATGAATGAAACTAATTGAACTATGAAACTTGAGGAACTAAAGTCTGTGAAATGGAAGTATAATTGTACTATGATGAATTGCATATGTACTGTGTACTATATTATGCACAATTCCTGTACATTTGAGAATAATGGAATGAATCGATAATATGTCATATGATTCTATTTTGATTGTTCCACAATGGAACGATGGTCGGTCAAGGTTTTCTGGGTTTCCCTTCATCCACGCAAAAAATGTTGGACCAACTGTAATTAATTTCCCAGGAGGCACGAAGAATCACGTCTGTACAAATTTCTTATGGAATACGAATGTGTCTTGTTAAAATAATATTTCTGGTTACCTAGTCAAATAATGAAAACGTGCAAAATGAAGCCTATCCATTTTTGAGGGGGCGTGTTGGAATATCGCGACTATGAGGAGTGACCCGCGAGGTTCAAAAACGTATTGGCTTCTCCGCAAGTTCCAACATGAATTTCTCCCACCGAGGGAGAGCGAGAAAATGCACACGTACGCTAAGTAGTGTTAGTTGGCCATGAGCATATGTGGAAATGAGTTTCCCATGGTGCTATAGTCTATGTATGAGTAACCACCGATGAGACCCTGTGTCTTGTTCTATTTCAGTAGTCGATCTCGAGACACCTCAAAGTACAGACATGCATTTGAAGAGCCGCTCAATAAAAA
The DNA here is from genome assembly GCA_029851415.1 of Eretmocerus hayati. Lineage (NCBI taxonomy): Eukaryota > Metazoa > Arthropoda > Insecta > Hymenoptera > Aphelinidae > Eretmocerus > Eretmocerus hayati. The sequence goes on from CM056744.1 coordinate 52,600,298, forward strand.
CAAAGAGAGTCGAACGGATTCCAAATTTTTATCATTTACACATCCATAACCTGCGCAACAAAACAACAATTTCTACATATAATTGCACTATTATCACAAGTGGTAGAGTCCATCTACAATACATATGCTGACACCAATTTTCCTAAAAATATATGTTCTCTTCAACACAAAGGGTCTTGCTTTTTGCTCAAGACTTGAGACTCAACAAGGTTAGTAGACAGAGATATACTCATCTGATCCGCAAATTCCACAGCTCTACAAATTTATCGAGGAAACTACTTCTATAAGTCTATGGAAAAAACAGAGTTCAGAGGTTATTTTTTCCTCATCGTGATGAGGACACTCCACCAGGATGTGAGTAACAGAAAAATCAGAAGACATGTGAAATACACAAGAATGTTCTCGACTTGCACAAATAGATTTCCACTACGAATCGGCAAGCAGGCTAAAGCCTGCTTAAAATCAAGAGAATCGACACTCTCAGCACTCGATGATTTGCAGAATTGACTTCGAACTGAATGATTAATGCGAAATTCACTCTTGCACAAGGGAACTGGGGATAGTCAACAAACCATCAAGATGGCCGACTTCCCCAAACATGACCAGACTTGACCCTATACAGACTGCCTGATGTCGACTGTCGCATGCACGGTCGCGAGGATGGCCCTGGTACAAATAACGAGCATGCGTGATCTGGACTTGGCAATGCAAGGTTCACATAAAAAGTTGCCCGAAAGTTTCTGGACGCTTTTACCGAAATTTGTTCTGTTAGCATTTGAAAGTTTCATTGGAACTTTCACCGAAAGGCTTCTGAAAGGTTTCAGAAAGTTTTTCGAAAAGTTCTCGGACACTATTAGGCAGGGCAAAGTTTCGTGAAACGTTTCCGGAAGCGTTCTGACAGCTTTCATCGAAATTTTCTCTGTAGAGACGAGAAAGTTCCATTTTGACTCTCACCGACAGGCTTCTGGAAGGTTTCAGAGAGTTTTTCGAAAAGTTTTCGGACACTTGGCAGGACAGAGTTTCGTGAAAGTTTCCAGGAGACCTATCTAAAAGTTTCCATCAAAAGTTTTACTGCAAATATGTGGAAATTTCGACAGTCCTTGCACTGAAAGGGTTCTGAAAGCTTTCTGAAAGCTTTAATCGAAATTTCCCCTGTAAGGATCTGGAAGTTCCATTGGAACTTCCACCGAAAGGCTTCTGGAAGTCTTCAGAAAGTTTTTCGAAAAGTTTTCGGACACTTGGCACGGAAGAGTTTCGGGGAGGTTGCGGGGAACCTTTCTGAATGCTTCCATAGAAAAATTCTCTGCAAAGATATGAAAATTCTGATGGTCCTTGCGCTGAAAGGCTCCTGAAATCTTTCCGAAAGGTTCCATCAAAATTTTCCCTCGGAGGACCTAAAAGTTCCATCGGGATTTTCAGCGAAAGGCTTCTGGAAGACTTCAGAAAGTTTTTCGAAAAGTTTTCGGACACTTGATACGGAAAAGTCCCGGAAAGGTTTCGGGAAACTTTCCTGAAACCTTTCATCTAAAGTTTCTCTGCAAAGATCTAGGAATTCTGATGGCCCTCGTGCTGAAAGGCTCCTGAAAGCTTTCTGGAAGCTTTTATCAAGATTTTTCCTCAAAGGAACTAAAAGTTCCATCGAAACTTTTACCGAAAGGCTTTTGAAAGACTTCAGAAAGTTTTTCGAAAAGTTTTCGGACACTCGGCGAGGAAAAGTTCCGGAATGTTTTCAGGAAACCTTTCTGGAAGCTTTCATCGAAAGTTTCTCTGCAAAGATATAAAACATTCTGATGGTCCTCACACTGAAAGATTCCTGGAAGCTTTCTGGAAGCTTCCATCAAAATTTTCCCTCAAAGGATCTAAAAGTTCCATCGAAACTTTCACCGAAAGGCTTTTGAAAGGCTTCAGAGAGTTTTTCGAAAAGTTTTCGGACACTTGGCACGGAAATGTTTCAGGAAACCTTTCTGAAAGCTTCCATCGAAAGTTTCACTGCAAGGATGTAAAAATTCTGATGGTCCTTGCGTTGAAAGGCTTCTGAAAGGTTCCAGAAAGGTTTCATCGTTGTCTTTCCATGAAAGGACAGGGGAAAGTCTTGGGAAAGTTTTCAGAAACCTGTAAGAAAGCTTTCGGTGAAAACTTTCCGTGAAAGTTTCGGTGAATTCTTTCAGTGCTGTCTGGGTTGCTGGAACTACGGTGGCTGCGGCTACTGCATAATCTTCAATTGTCAAACCATCGATAGAATCAAGGACTATGGCTTGTGAATTTGTGGGCCATTCTATTTGTTCGGCCATGACGGCGTAGGATTTCTTTGCGATAGAACTGGATTTCTGTGAGGTTGAGTTCATTTTCTGTGGACCAGAGGTTGCATTTGTCTCTGTAACCAGCGAAATTTGCATTGCTCTCCTGAGAAGAGGCAGATCACGAAGAAAAATTGCTTCCCGCAGTCGTTGATGTATGCTGTTTATGGATTCACAATTTTCCACACGAACATTGTGAGACCCACTTACTCAATACACAAAGTAAACATGCTAAACTCGCGAATTACTCGCTCGTCGGTACGTCTTCACGCTACAATGGTTCGCGGCAAACTTCCCTTACGTATCATTATTGTCTAATCATAGTTCTGAATGAGTGACTTAACGAATATAATCTCAAACAGTTTCTCCAATTCACCGAACCAACCTAAAAGTTCATGTGATTCCAGTGTGTGCAGAAAATTACAAAATTCATCAACAATATTGCGATGTCATTGCCATCACATCGATTCCTTGCTCAATCCACCTTCTTACACCTATATAAGGGTCGTGGAACGAATATACGCGCATATGGGAAGATGTGTATATCGAACCGACCTTTACTGGCGGGCTGTTCTCAGAGTGATAATCAATTTCAACTACTCTTGATATTCGACCTGGTTGGCTAGTTGCTCAGCATAAATAGCCTGACTGATTATATAGTGATTGGTGTACTTGGTACGGACCCTTATCCTACAAGACATGCTTCTGGTTCTCTAGAAAGTGACTGAACGCGGTACAACAGGCAAATTTCTCGTTCAAACGATGAGTGGGTTGTTCAATGATGGATATAAACAAGGATATTGTTTGAAAAGTTTGGGCGGGACATAGGTAAACAATAAGAACATGCATTTTCACGTTTCTCTCGGGCTCTCCACCATATGGAAGAAAATATCGATTTTTCGGGGAAATTAATCGAGAGAATTTCTGGATCTTCTGACGACCTACAAAAACAGTTTCACCACTTTGCCTTGCAAAATACATCCCTTCAGTGTTTCTCTCATTCAAAATTATAATCGAATTTGTTTGAATGAATTAGCTAAAAATGCTACTGAAGAGTTTGAACTACTCCCATAAAGGAATTTGGTCAATTTTAAACAAAAAAAAAACCATTTGTATTTTTCTCCTATGAGTCTCATGGTTCTCGAGGAATGAAAATAGCGAGTATTGCGATCGTTCACACCGTGGTTGCTCTCTTCCAAGTGTGCAAGTCACAAACTTTGCCATCTTCTTCCATTAGAAACGACGAAATTTAAGAAAAAATGCCAAGAGTCCTTCTTTTTGAAAACAATGCAAGTCTCCCGCAGAATCAGTTTGAATCCATCATCTAATGTTTAATGAATCTATCAAAACAAATCCCACCAATTTATTCAAACAAATTCGGTTATAACTTCTAACGAATAGAAAACCCGAAAAAATGCTTTTGCAAGGGAAAGTGTAGGGATTAGCGATTAATTTTGCAGATATTTCGAAGATCTACAAATTATCTCTGGGTAAATTTCCCCGAAGAATCGATGTCTCCTCGCTGATGACGAAAAATTCCAGGAAGACGTTGAAATATACATGTTATGTACTATGCCTCAACTATTCCGGTGGGATGATATATCCATCTACTAATCTCATATTTTGAGAAAATCTTTGATTCAGAGGTGTGCGCTGATTTGGCTATGATATTAGCTCTCATTCATCGATGTAACCGAGTTTTGTGGAGAACTTTCTCTGGGTATTGTTTACGAAAATGATGAAATACCTTGTGCGAAACGGAGAATTCAGCAATGAGTTTTCGAAGTTAAAAAAAGGACGAATCGAATCCCGTTTGGTTTGTGAGTGTGCGTTGATCCAGACAAATTTTATAAAGCTTCAAAGCTCATGAAGTTATCGCACCACTGGCTTTGGAAATGGTGATTTTTTGAAGTCATACTCAGGAGACGCGAAGCACAGGGTTGGGACGTTGTGCTCTTTTTTCTTCATCACAAAAAGGATATGACCGCACTGTTTTGAGTTGCAATAGTCGATCGGTATTTCTGTGAGAAGCTGAGGAGAAATATTTGATTCCGGATGGTAAGCTGAATAAGCCTCTAAATGTGATGGTATCGCGATTTTCTTGATTTTTATCTAGTATACGGCTGAAATATGAACAAAATAACACCACAGTGTATTCTGGGAATTGAAATGAGACTCATAGCTCTTGACTCGATTTTGGAAATTTACATCGAATTTCGGAGAGATCGATGATGGAATTCATCTTAAAGTCAAGTCAGACAAAATATAATCCGTATCGGTCGTCTAGACAATGCTTTGAATCGAATCTATTCGATTGAAGTTGATTCACGAATGTTCCAAGTGTGAAATTCCGTACATGTCATTCTGAACCAGATATCTCCGCTTGGAAGAGAGTGGCATCACTTTTTCATATGTTTCCAAGGTGTAAGAATCACATGAAACCCATTCCAAACGTGTGCGGTGAGAAAAGTTTTCTTTTTCGAGAGGGTCAATAGTAAGAAGTTCCATGGAAACCCTCATATATGTCGTAGCCCGTTCACTAACTCCCGCCAGTTTAAACCGGCTAGCCCGTTTATATAACCTACGTCAACCTGGCCCGCGACCAAAATGTGACAATTGTTTCAGGTAGAACTCCAACTGTTCTAATTGTATAGGAATCAGAATAGGGAAGACGCATGTATCATGAAAAATATCTGATCTATTCCATCGATTGTAGAGATAGATAGAAAATTTTTGGTGAAGACAGAATAATTTTGAAATCAGTATTCACTTTTTGCGAATGAATTGAGAATGAGGTCGATTTTGAGGCTCATTCAAATCGATGTCACGTGGTTTGCGGTACTCTCGAGCGCCGTCGTTCGATCATCGAAAAATGACGTCGAAGACCGTGATTTCGACGTAATTTCAGCAGCAGCAGAAAGGAAGCAAAGAGCCGGTTCATTCATTTTGTGAGAAAGTTTCCACCAGCTTGGAGCCTAGTTTGACGTTGCGGATAAGTTTATTCAACTAATCAATGCCGGTGGTGAACACAGAGTGGTTGACACAAGATATTTCTCCTGGGTGAAAATATGTAAACACTGGTTTCAATGCAGGTTATGTTGCACTGAAATAATATTGCAGTCAAGCAAAACCTTACGAGTGTATAAGTCATTCTCCATGTGTTTGTTTTCTCATCAGATGAGTATCCTACTTAGTGAAAATGGAAAATCAATCAAATACACAGAACTCGATTCTTGTTAAAAAAATACGCTGCTAAAAGTGATTAGCAGAAAGCTTTCTCCAAGCGTCATATGATGATAATTAGAATAACCAGACCATCATCATTCTAAAATTGTATGAAAAATATAATGTGGAATTCCTTTCCACATGATAATTGAAACTATATTATACTTCTTTGTATCTCTATTAATATCAATATAAATCTCATAAATCAGATATTCGTTAAAAAATTCTACATTCTCACAATTACAATACCAATTCCAAATTATCAATATCATCGATCACTTGACGAACTTTACATCAAAGCAAAATCTCATCCTAAGAAAATCTCCTTTGGATATTCTTCTATGACTCCTGATTATATAATTTTCAGTAGATGTCTTCTCATTACTTCTGAATCTCTGCAATACATAGTGAACGAGGGATCATTTTTAAAGCATACAGTGATTGCGTAAGCAGTTGCGAATAGACCGCATGAACTTTGGTCTAGTTGCTTTTGTACTTTTTGAATATCACTCCTTTTACATCTAGTTCTGGATATCTCTTTCTGATGAAAGCTTTTTCTCTTGGATCCAAATTTTCATATCCATGTTCATCACAATAGAGACTGTCATAAATGTATAGTGATGGCGGGTTGAGCCATCTAGTCTGGGGTTTTTTCGATGATATCTATTACTGGGTTGAGACAGAATCTGGATGAAGTGGGTTTAAAAAGGCTAAAAAAGAAACTTTTGATAAAAATTTTGATTTTTTTGAAAAGTTGAGATCTGTAGAAATTAAATGGAATTTCGGTATTAACCAATCGATAGATCTCGCAGAAAAAATCATATTAAGATTGAGATAAATGAGTCAAGAAGGAAGGTAGGAGGAAAAATTGAATATTAAGGGAAATTTTCTTTCATTTTTTGAATTATTTTTTGGAGTAAGCTGTTTAGAAGGATTTGAGCGATCTAGTCTTAGGTTTTTTCGATGATATCTATTAGTTGGTATTATTCAAACAAAGTTGTTTGAATAATTTAAGCGGGAAAAATCTTTCCAGCCTTGGTGAAAAATTGAAAATCCTGGATGAATATTTTTCGAAGGGTTTTGAGGATCGCGGGACTCGGATCTGATGGAATTATTACTCTACGATCCGTTCAAACCAAGTTGTTCGAATAATTAAAGCGGAAGAATTCTTTTCGGCCTTGATGAACAATGGTAGAATCCGGGAAAATATAACTCGGGGGTTTTGAGGGTCGCTGAACTCGAATCATATTAAGTAATAGTAGCCTTGTAACGTTGGCGCGAGCACACGATGGTACAAGCACAACCCTATCTTTTAAGCAAGGAGGATGGTACGGGTACACCCAATCCATAACCCAATATTCTCTCAAATTCTACAACCCATAACCCATCTTTCCAACCCATAACCAAACTCTCTAACCCATCTCTCTCTAACCCATAACCCAACTCTCAGCCCATCTATCTAACCCACAACCCAACTTTCTAACCCATCAATCTGACCGGTAACCCATAACCCAACTCTCTAACTCATAACCCAACTTGCGAGCCTCATCTGCGCATGCGCAGATTTTTGTGTTTATCGTGGGGGTAGTGGAGTCTCATTCCAACATCCCTCCGAAAATTCAGAACAGATATTTCCTCGGTGGATTCTGATAATCATCACGCATACAAGTTTTTTTCTGTATGTATAAGATCATAAGGATGACCTCGTCTTTTTTGTTCAGAATGAATGAGCTTGTAAGTCGATTATAGATCGCTTCGTATTCAAGGTCATGTAGATATACCAGTACTCGTCCAATATCTGTTTATATTCATGTGTGAATCGCCTCGATGATTAATAAATATTATAACGAAAAATATTTCGCATCTGCTGGTAATGATGTAACTATCTAGATAAGCGGTAACTACTATATAACTGTAAGAAAATTCATTTTTTTGTATTTTTATAATGAGGAATCATTCAACTTGGACGTTTCCTTGAGTTGCAAACACACCACTTCGGTACTGCTAAGTTTTCGAATAAGGCGATCTGAGTATTCAAGAACTTCATTCTCGCGCAGTCACTGACAAATTTCTAACGCCTAACGACAATTTTTTTTCGGTCATTGCATTACAAATAATTCGTAACTGAGGGCAATACCTCCCCACGAATCGCTGATGAGGATTCCAGGAGGGATGCGTAGACAACCCAGAGGCCTACGACGTCTCTACGAGCCACAACCAAACCCTCGAACCCGTAACCCAACTCTCTAACCCATAACCCAATCTCTAACCCATGACCCAACTCTCTAACCCATAACCCAACGTTCTAACCCATAACCCATATTTCGAGGTCTCTCGTCCATACCTCAGTGGATAATTCCCCGAGAGGACCCACGACAAGTGCATCAAGTCCTCCGTGGCTCCCTCTTCCATATTCCACACTGTGCTCCATAACCCAACTTGCTCAGTAATCCATGTGTCTCCAAAAGAAGGGTTGCTCCATAACCTAACTTGCTCCATAACCCATGTGTCTCCAAGAGATGGGTTTCTCCATGACCCAACTTCCATAACCCATATGTTCCCCAAAAACAGGTTTCTCCATAACCCAACTTGCTCCATGACCCATATCTCAGCGGATAATGCCCCGAAAGGCCCCGCAACAACTGCATCGAGTCCCCCGTGGGTTCCACTTCGATTTTCCACACTTTGCTCCATAACCCAACTTGCTCCATAACCCATATCTCATCGGATAATGCACCGAGAGGTCCCGCGACAAGTGCATCGAGTCCTCCGTGGGTTCCTCTTCAATTTTTCGCACTGTGCTCCATAACCCAGCTTGCTCAATAACCCATATCTCAGCGGGTAATGCCCTGAAAGGCCCCGCAACAACTGCATCGAGTCCCCCGTGGGTTCCACTTCGATTTTCCACACTTTGCTCCATAACCCAACTTGCTCCATAACCCATATCTCATCGGATAATGCACCGAGAGGTCCCGCGACAAGTACATTGAGTCCTCCGTGGGTTTCTCTCTAATTTTCCACACTGTTCTCCATAACCCAACTTGCTCCATAACCCATATCTCATCGGATAATGCCCCGAGAGGCCCCGCGACAAGTGCACTGAGTCCTCCGTGGGTCCCTCTTTGATTTTCCGCACTGTGCTCCATAACCCAACTTGCTCCATAATCCATGTATCTCCGAAAGATAGGTTGCTCCGTAACCCAACTTGCTCCATAACCCATATCTCAGCGGATAATGCCCCGAGAAGCGCCCCCCTCCCCCCGACAAGTGCATTCAGTCCGGTGTGGACCCCTCTTCAATTTTCCATACTGTGCTCCATAACCCAACTTGCTCCTAGAGATATGTTGCTCCATAATCCATATGTCTCCAAAATACCTGTTGCTCCATAGCACAACTTGCTCCATGACCCATATTTCAAGGTCTTCCGGTCGTATCTCAGCGGATAATGCCCCGAGAGGCCCCTCTACAATTTTGGGTTTTGAGACTGTTCCACCATCAATTTATTCTTTTTAAGGGAGGTGACAACGGCCCCTCCATCGCCCTTGCCCGTGAGGTCCTCCCCGCTCTGTATGTCTTTTACCACAGATATAGGACATTCAGGGCCTCCAACCTCTCCGTATTGACCTCCGATTTTTTTTTAAATCTTTATTTCCAATCAATTGTACATAGTGTAAATTTTTTCGCGTTCAGCTGAGGAGAGAGGGCGGTGACCTGGTGAACCAACTCCCGTAGAGCTCGAGTCGACCACATCCTCACCCTCGTCGTCGTCAGGGTCGCGGATGAAAGTCTGCAGATACTGGCGATCGTTCATCATCCACTGTTGGAGCTTGTGCGCAGTTTTCACAGCGCAGGAGGGTTCAAAATGCTCAGGGTGGAGATTGCACAGCACCATGTCCGCGACATGTATTCTTCTCAAAGCCGGGCAGCCGAGCTCCCCCAAATCATCGATCAAGCTGTAACGGAATGGAAAGGTTAGGTTGATGACGACAGTGTGTCGATACCAATACCCACGTGAAGGGTAGCTGATTCGCCAGCCATCTCTTCTCCTCCAACCCTTTGACGAAGACCCTCCTCGCAGTTCCTAGCTTGTCCTGGAGGACCGTCTTAACCTCGCTGTGAGGAACGTCTCCAGCACCCCATCTCAAACCGTGGAAGTTGTTCGCCAACCAGCGGTTACTTGACTTATGCTCCCGAGCCAGTGTATGCCATGAGTGAGGAGGCTGGAAGTGGTAAACGACAGGAACAGCTTCCTCGAAAACTGCCAGGATGGCCACCTCCTTGGCTACGAAGTCGTTGTTGTAGGTTAGGAAATCCTGGACGTCCAGAACGTAATCCATCTTGACGGCTACTGAGCTTCTCCGCGATCTGCCTCCCTTATACACTCAGAGAAGTAATTCTTTGCCGTAAAGACTTCTGTGGATTTGACAAGGGGGGACGCGTGAAGCGTTTGATTCAATTCCGTACGCAGTTATCGTAATGACATATGTCAGAATTATCACGACGTAAGTAGATACTTCAAAACGACCACAGGCAATTGTGTCAACTCCGTAGGCGATTGGAGTCATGCCATACGGAGTTGCGATGCCCGGTCGCGGGTTCTCGTCAGTTTGCGCCGGCGACGACGATCAGTCGCGCGCGCGCGCGCGGGTAGAAGTCGGAGCAAGTCGAGGAAGCAGCGTGCACGTACTGCATATGATCTTGCATTTTAACAAATTTGTATAGCCTTGTGATAGAGAATTATGAGTGCTGTGATCAATGAAATGGACACGCTGCTCGGAAGCTGGGGCTTCGAAGACCTTGTTTCTTCTTTTAGAGGTAAGTTTTTATCGTGGACCTTGAGAATCTCCTGTCCGAACGTGGACACATAACCTAAAAAGGTTGTGAGATGTGCAAAGTATCATTACCGTATCAGCTCTTTATTTACACGCGTTTCTTTTCTTCGATTTTTTTGTGGTTGACAACTCATTTATACTCCTCTGCATTCTTCACCTTTCAGAAAATGAAATTAAGGACCTAGATGATTTAGGAGATTTGATTAGTAGCCCATCCGACTTTGCACAAGTTATTCCCAAAATTGGTTTCAGATTACAAATAACAAGAAAATACAATGCTTATGTAGGTATAGCACAAGTATAATTATTCTTTAACTCCTTCCTATTAATTTCACCCTCTCTCACTATTCCATTTTTTCTAATTCCTTAATTGTGAGTGTTCGTGCATGCTTGATCTCTCATGTCTTGAAAGCAACAACTGATGTGTTGATGTTATGTTACAGCTGCAAAATGTATCAGACAGAAAAACTCAAACAGAACCTTCATCAAGAGATTCTTTACACCTAAGCGACACATCAGGTGACAATATTTCAAACAGCCCCCTAGTCCAGTCTGATGATGATAATACGCTTGAAAGAAGTCAACCAGAAGAGAATAACGAAGAAGTTTTCATTCAATCTGAAGCTGTAGATGAAAATAGTAGCAGCCAGTCTCAACATAAAGTGTTCATTATTGAGACAGAATCACCTGCGAAGAAAGCAAAATTTTGCAGAACCAAAGATTTTGATATTGAGAAAGTTTTGTTAGACCATCCTTTGGGGAGATGCATAATTATTCAATATCAAGTGTTTGGCTACCTAGAAATCTCTCATCAGAACCTATTAGTTCAAATAATTTCCATTGAACTATTAAGACTTTATGGAAAGTGAGTATCTTGTGGTTAATATAGGTATTTCTATGCATCAAATGTCTTATCCGACTGACTTATTCCAGAAATTTGAATGACTCTGATCTTGAACTCGTTGCTGAAAAAGTACACTTGTATTTTCCCAATGAAGCAGTAGCTATATATTTCCTTGCACCAGTGTTGAAAAAGGATTCAATAAATGATACTTCAGTGAAATCACGAGGAAAACTGCGTGATAAATACAAAAATTGGATAACTTTCATTAATCGCCATGATAATTATGAGAAATGTGCAACGACTCAACAAGTAATAGCCGTGATTGCTAATGAGGGTAAGTCTTCTACATTTTGAGTGGAGAATGTTTCCAACCTTCGAAACTTGGAAATTTTGTGTTTGAGAAAATTGAAAAATTTTTCAAATTCTTGGAGAATGGCAATCTCATCTTTATGCACAATCATTGCATTGCCATCTTTTGATATTCTTTGATTGGTTGTTCAGTATTCACCATCATAAGAACTCAACCACATCATATGCTACAAATATTCTTCATAGAAAATTTTCTGAATTTTTTTCTCAAAAATTTCAAAATTTAGGGTTTGAAAACTTGAATTTGAAAGTTTTTGGAAATTTTTGGACAGCTGCAATGTAATCTTCAGGCCAAACCATCCAACAATTGTTCTTTGACATTTCTTGATCGGATGCTAAGTTTTTGAGATATGGAGGGTGGCCCATTTGGGCTTCGAATACTGCTCGAATATCTATTTTGCCTTATATTCACCTAAGTTTTTTTCCTTAACCTGTCTGTGTCACTGATTCAGTAAGCTATGTAACTAACTGAATTTACACTTCATCTCATTTTTTAATTAGACAGTTTTTGAAAATTGAATAACTATCTCCCTCTTTACTGGGCTCTCAAGTAAGTACCAACAAAAAACGTGTAGAAGTCATTTTTAGCCAAAACATCAAAAAAATGATGATATTGAGTGATTTTCTAACCTTCGGGAAATATTCATACTGATTCTTAGATAGTCAATAATATTCCCATGTCAGTCACTTCGCTCATGTTTTGAAAATTGTGTATTGAGTCTGAATCTCGCAGGGACTCGAAGATTTACCATATATTCAATAATTTATTCGTTTTCAACGTTTCTTTTAAGATCCTGCGAGTACAGAACTGCTAGAGCAAGCTATTGAGAAAAAAAACAAACTAATGGAAGAGAAAGATCCTACGAAAATGCAAGAATTATGGGACGGAACCATGATATTGCGCGCTGAAGACCGAAAAAATAATGAATTTTCCAACGGCACTAGGATATGTGAAAGCTGGCCTAAACTCAAAGAGGAAGACTCGTTCGATCTGGTACGAAATAAGGCAATATTTTGAGAACACTGAAATATTATGCTCGAGCAATTTGACGATAATGAAATTGCTTACATTATGTTACAGTTGAGAAGAGACTTTCATAATATGTATCCCAATGCCGGTGACTGTTTGGTGCAACTGTTCAATGATGTTTTTCAGAAAATCATGCCCTTGTTCAAAGCTAACTCATCGACCCCAACTGAAAGAAAGTTGTACCATGGCTTACTAAAGAACAAAGATTCTTATTCAAAACTGCCAGAAGGTAATGATGATGGGAAATGGCAAGATTTTCATTATTGGTGATTTTATACCTTTTTTTGCAGACCAAAGAACTTATATGCAAATTGAAATTTTGGCTTCCATCTTAGCTCCAAAGAATATCAAGGTAGACGTGACTGAGATTAATGCGAAGAAAAAAAAGTTTTGGAAACCAACTTGTACAGAAGCAAGGAAAGGACTTGTCACTCATGTCAAGGTAATATTTTTGCTGCTTGAATGATTCTGAAGTGAATAGTCCATCATACTAGTCCATTCTATTCACGAGTTTGCTCTAAAAGTTGCTCCTGGGTTCAAGGTCAACGAGACACCGAGTCAGATCATCTATTTCCCGGTTATTACAAAGTGTATAGATTTCTTGCAAATACGTATCGTCGATCAGGACGGTGATTTGGTGAATTTCAGAGGTGCTGAAGTCACGGTGAGACTGCATCTCAAATCAATTTGATCATGGGTCTCCTATCTAAAAGGAGGGTAGCCAAAGAGTATATAAAGACGTCGGTATGTCGACCAGTCATCAGTCGTCAGCAAGCAACCAGTGTGCTAATACGGCAAAACACTCAGTTCCTACGGAATCTGGGATACACAGTAAACCCGGGTGGAGAATAACTTGTCTATTACGTTGCAATGGAGGACGCTCTAGATGTTCTATCTCGCGCACCATTAGACGACTCCGTCTCTCACTACGAAGTTCATACACATCAGCCATTTGCAAGTTCTTCTTTCGGGAACAACGATGAATTACGGATCATGATTCGGCATCAAGATCTGTGCCTTCTACCTTCGCGCAGTTTCCTAAGGGTTTGTGGGAAATTGACGAAACCCAATGGGCAGGCTCTGACTGACACTAAGTTTGTCAATAATGGTGTCTGCTATCTATTCGAGGAAGTTTGTTATAAAATCAATGGGGTAGAGATCGATAAGAGTAAAAATGTAGGCCTTACTACTGCAATGAAAGGCTGGTTATCTCTCAAGCCTGGTCAGAGTAAGATGATAGAGAATTCCGGGTGGATCGGTTTGGAAGATGATATTTCGATTGTCGATGAAAATGGTAACTTTGATTTGTCGATCCCACTCAGCTCGATTCTGGGCTTTGCAGAAGATTTCCAGAAGGTCATCGTTAACGTGAAGCACGAGCTCGTCCTTGTGAGATCCAGGGACGACTTGAACGCCATTGTCCAAGAAGCCATTCCGGTAGCTGGTGGGGGCGCCGCCACTCACGAGAATTTCGAGATTGAAGTGAACTCAGTGGAGTGGAGAATGCCATATGTGACGCCATCGGACAAAGAGAAAATCAAGCTCATCAACAACATCAAGAAGGGTGGATATCTGGAAATGGGATATCGAACTTGGGAATTCTACGAGTATCCACTGCTTCCCTCAACATCGAGACACGTTTGGACTGTCAATACAACAAACCAATTGGAGAAACCTCGTTTCGTCATACTAGCTTTTCAGTCAGCTTGGAAGGGGCAGAATGGATCGGATGCGAGACGCTTCGATAACGGCGACATAAGTGATATCAAGCTCTACTTGAATTCGCAATACTACCCGTACGAAGACTTGAATTTGAACTCGAATCTTCTGATCAGTACTCCATATTGTACGATATGTACAGCAACTTTCAGAGATCGTACTACGGAGATGAACCTCAACCACTCCTTAACAGACGTGACTTCATCAGCAACGTTGCGCTCTACTCTATTGACTGTGCCATGCAGAATGAGTCATTGAAGACAGCTGCTGTGGACATTCGTATAGAGATAGAAGCGAGAAACAATTTCCCGGCCAATACTTCAGCGTACTGTTTGATCTTACACGACCGGATCACCGAGTACAATCCCATGACCGGCGATGTCAGGAAACGTTTGAACAAGCAGTGGGGATCAGTGGTGGGGAAAAGGACCCTATATAAGCAGTCTCGTGGCACGCAAGAGCTCATTCGCTTCCGAGGTGGAGTACGTCGTGGACATGCAGGGCTTCAGACAGCCAGTCAATCAGCCTATTCTGAAAGAGCTGGCTGTGGTACCACTTCACGGCGATGCTGAACCTCAAGTATTCCTATCCAAGGAGCCATTTCCTCGAGAAAAGTTCGCAAAAAAGTACAAAGATCGGAATAGATGGTTGGAGCAGCACTATCACGGTATTCCCTGGAGCTCTGGAGACATCCCATACAATTGTATCGTTGAGCTGCTCAGAGAGGTGTTGGATGATGCTAAAATAGTCATTGTCAAAGGTTCGATGAACAAGGAGTGGCTCGGAGCGCATGAATATGACGTGGTTATCTCAGTATACAATGGGTAACCGTCAGAGTAACAGCGCTGAGCGTACTGCTGTCTTAGATGAGGGGAAGCAAAAGCAAGGAGAACCTTCCGAATGGAAAGAGTACTCTCAGAAGACGTATAAGGCTCAAAAACCAACGTATCCCGACCACAAAGATTATCGAATGCTCCAAAGTTCTGACACTTATAGGAAATTTGAGAGTTAGGGGCAAAAAAAATGCCGAAACTCGGATTCGAACCGAGGACCGGATGATCTTCAGTCATATGCTCTCCCACTGAGCTACTTCGACGAGGTCTAGAGCATCCATGATTATCACCCATTGAAGCAGAAAAGAAATGCCAGAACCCGGATTCGAACCGAGAACCGAATGATCAAAAGTCATGCACTCTACCATTGAGCCATTCTGGCTTACACTAGCGCATACTCAAGAATTTGATACATGCGCATGCGTGCGGCATCAGCGGCTTGAGTCGTAGTGGGGACGACTGGCATATTAAGCGCGGTTGGATGTGCAGACGAATCATTCTGTCATCATGGGTTTCTCGTTCAATATCTGCATCCATTTTCTCGGTGAAGATGGGTGTACAGAAAGAAAGGAGACCTTGCAGTCCTGCAAAGGGTATCCAGTATCCGAAGATTGGAGGCTCTTGCCCGATGAGGTAGCAATCAGCGTTAATTCCTTCGATGAAGAAGAGTCGTGCGAGGGATGCGTTGAATCGGCAAAACTCGAGTTCAACACAGTAGATCGCAATTTATGGATTGATGATCATTTCTTCTACAATTTCGACACCGGATACTACTACAAGATAGAAGCAGAGATCATCATCACAGATGTCGATCTTAACATGCAGAAATTAGTACGATGGGAAACACCATTCTCACACAAGTTGAAAGCCTGCGTGAATAGAATGAAAGAGTGTGGAATATGTAAAGACGATCATGCACGGATGAAAGAGCTAGGTATCGAAATCGTGGAAGTGGATTGCTGGGTTTCTTTCTTAGAGGACTGGACAATATTCCACTGAGGATAAAAACATGCACTCATGCGCATGCGTTGAATGCGGCTTGATGAGTGGGGGACTGACTATAAAGCGATGATGATGGGCTCCACATGAAGTCATTCGACACTTTGACTGCAATGGATCAAAAACGTGGTGACGAGCGCGGTAGAACAATGGGTCAACGTTTTGCTCGGCCCAAATTGCCGTCTATGCCCATCATAGACATTGAACCGAGACAGCGAGAACCAGCAGTGGGCCCTCCACCTCCATGGCTACCACCTCCTCGAGAACCATGGGTCAGGATCCCAATAAGACCTGAGCCAGTACCAACATCAAGATCGGTCAGGAGGATGGATTAAGCGGAGAAGAATCACAATCGGCCCTTTTCAGGGCCACCAATAAGACTTTGAACTACAAGAACACTACCTCCATGATAAACACAAAAATCTGCGCATGCGCAGATAAGGCTCGCAACAGGGTTGGCAGAGAAATTCTTGGGACGCGAGCTCATGCGCGACTTCACTCGGCTCACCGAGCTCATGCGCAACTTCACTCGTTCCCCGACCGAGCAGGCTCGAAAAATCGTCTGCTCCTCGACGCAGATGTGTCAACAAATGCCCTCTAACCATTTCTACCGCGAGTCGGGGTGCAAGACTCCCACATATAAACAGTGGTGCTATGCAAAAATGTGATATGAATTTTATAGTTTCCAGCTATGAAAAATAATGCATATACAATTTAGGTGTGTCATTAGTGATCCCCAAACACGGCGAAGTGTTGGTATTCGTCGAATATTATTGCGTTTGGACCAATTAAAGTTGCCGTTGGTTCGTAAATTAAGTACACGATATTACGAATCGTAATATCATGTACTGCAGTTTTTTACGTGCTTGTCTGAGTGACACAGAAATTTATCGCCAGCATTGGCGCCTTGCTCCAGAAAATTGAATCAATGCACGAATATCAATTTTTTTATTGTGCGAGTGATCCTTGCAGATCATAGCTCGCTTTCGGTTGGAGGGCTCACAGCAGTCTGTGGGTATTGCTTATACAATTTTCTAATTTTAGATGGAATACGAATAGTCTAGGTAGAGAACTCTGTGTGAGAAGAATTAATCGTAAAAACAGAGTAAGAATCAATTCAAGAAAACTTGAAATAGTACTTGGAATAGTCCATCCATCATCAAGCAACCTCTTGTTGACTATTATAAAAGAGCAATGCCATACCTATACCCTGTTTATAGGGTATAGGTATGGCATAGGGTATAGGGATAGCCCTATACCCTGTCTCGATGATTTAATCAGTTTAGCTACTATTCAACTATATCTATTGAAAAGTAGCTGAACTATATCAGTTCTATAACTCTATAGTCTACCGCAACATTTTCTAATGTACTTTGGGTCATTTTTGAGCTTGTTACAAGAACTTCAGAATGAGCCAAAGTCTAATCGATTTACTTGAGTCGATCTGTCTAAATTTTCCCAAGAAACGATGCAGATCGGCAATAAACTTCATAAAATCATTTTTCTTGGCGTGCAACCACATCTTGAGCTTATTGCCGGTCTCAAGCTCTATTTCCGACTTATTTTGACGCGACAAATACGTTCTGGTCGGCAAAAGAAGTTGTACTGCACCCCTTTTCCTGATGACCCCATGGGAGGGGGGGGGGGCAGGGCAGAGTGGTTATGCTGGGTACACACCATTCACGGCCTCCATCTTTTGGAACGATCTCCGTATTTTGCTCATGAAATATATATTTTTTTAGTTTTTTAGAATCCTCTGGATTTAGAGGTATGCGAGTCCATTTAGACTATTTCAGCCAGAGCTGTCCACGTTGATGAGTAAAGGGGGGGCGGTGGGGGAGGGCCTCGAGCAGAAATTTAGAGAGAATAATCTTTGGGTATTGTGTAAAATGAGAACATTGAGACTCTCATTCATTTTGTCCATAACTCCTCATATGCTCATTTTTAACGATCGAAAAAACGAGTTACTCGTCTTCTTTTCCATCTCTAAATTTTTTGATTAAAGTTCTGATTGTGGAATCAATCGAAGAAAACGAAATACTCGCCTTCTTTTCCATCTCTAAATTTTGTGATCAAATTTCAAGTTGTGAATTCAAACAGAATACCTTCCTTTGACTTTGGAAAACATGTGGACGTATCACCAGGATTATCTGATTAGAAAACTTGGAGATTTTTAGCGACGAGAGGCTGATAAGACATTTTACTCGATCGAAGGAAACGAGTTACTCGCCTTCTTTCCCATCTCTGAAAATTTTTATTGAACTTTCAATAGTGGGATCAATTAGGATACCTCCCCTTGACTTTGGGAAACGTAAGGGAGCATCACCAGGATCATCCGATTGGAATACTTCGAGATTTTCAGAGACAAGAGGCTGTGAAGACATGTTCCTCAATCCAAAAAAAACGAGTTACTCGCTTTCTTTCCCATCTCTAAACTTTTTGAATGATTTTCTAATTGCGGAATACATTAGGATACCTCTCTCTGACTTTGGGAAACGTGTGGACGCATTACCAGGATTATCTGATTGGAAGACTCGAAGATTTTCAAAGACGAGGGGCTGATAAGACATTTTTCTCGATTGAAACGAACCAGTTACTCGTATTCTTTTCCATCTCTAAACTTTTTTATTGAATTTTTGATTGTGAAATCAAATAGGAGACATTCCTAGGACTCTGGAGAGCGTGGGAACGCATTACCAGGATTAGCTGATTGGAAAACTAGAAGATTTTCAAAGACGAGAGGCTGATAAGACACTTCTCTCTGGAAATCTCGAAGTATTCCAATCGGATGATCCTGGTAATGCTCCCTCACGGTTCCCAGAGTGAGAGGTAGGTATTCTAATTGATTCCACGATCGAGAGTTCAATCAAAAAGTTTAGAGATGGGAAAGAAGGGGAGTAACTCGTTTTCTTCGATCGAGTAAAATGTCTTATCAGCCTCTCGTCTTTGAAAATCTTCAGGTTTTTCAATCAGATAATCCTGGTGATGCGTCCACATGTTTCCCAGAGTCGGAGGAAGGTATTCTGAACGAATTCACAACTAAAAATTTGATCACAAAATTTAGAGATGGAAGAGGAGGCGAGTATTTCGTTTTCTTCAATCGAGGAAAATGTCTTTGCAGCGTCTTGTTCCTGAAAATCTCAAA
The DNA here is from genome assembly GCA_029851415.1 of Eretmocerus hayati. Lineage (NCBI taxonomy): Eukaryota > Metazoa > Arthropoda > Insecta > Hymenoptera > Aphelinidae > Eretmocerus > Eretmocerus hayati. Next base: position 52,619,591 of record CM056744.1, read on the forward strand.
GTATTCCAATCGGATAATGCTCCCACACGTTTTCCAAAGTTAGAGGGAGGTATCCTGATCGATTCCACGGATAGAAGTTTGATCTAAAAATTTAGAGATGGAAAAGAAGATGAGACTCGTTTTTTTTCGATCGAGAAAAATGTTTTATCAGTTTCTTGTCTTTGAAAATCTTCATGTTTTCCAATCGGATGATCCTGGTGATGCGTCCACATGATCTCCAAAATCAAAGGAAGGTATTCCGAATGATTATTTCACGATTCAAAATCTAATGAAAAAATTTAGAGATCGGAGAGAAGGCAAGTAACTAGTTTTTTTTCAATCGAGTAAAATGTCTTATCAGCCTCTAGTTTTTGGACATCTTCAAGTTTACCAATCAGATAATCCTGGTAATGCGTCCACACGTTCGCCAAAGTCAGAAGGAGCTATCCTCATCGATTCCACATTCAAAAGTCTAATCAAAAACTTTAGAGATGGAATAGAAGACGAGTATTTCGTTTTTTTTCGATCGAGAAGAATGTCTTATCAGCCTCTGGTCTTTGTAAATCTCAGAGTATTTCAATCGGATAATCCTGGTGATGCGTCCACACGATCTCCAAAGTCGAAGGAAGGTATTCCGATTGACTTTACGATTCAAAATCGAATGAAAAAATTTAGAGATGGGGGAGAAGGCGAGTAACTAGTTTTTCCGATAGCGAAAAATGTCTTATAGGCCTTTCGTCTTTGAAAATCTTCTAGTTCTCCAATCAGATGATCCTGGTTATGCGTGCCCACGCTCTCTAGAGTCCTAGGAAGATATCCCATTTGATTCCACAATCGAAAGTTTAATCAATCAATTTACAGATGGAAAAGAGGACGAGTAACTGGTTCTTTCCGATCGAGAAAATTGTCTTATCAGCCTCTCGTTGTTGAGAATCTCCATGTTCTCCAATCGGATAATCCTGGTGATGCGTCCACACAATCTCCGAAATCAAAGGAAGGTATCCCGATTGATTTTACGATTCAAAATCTAATGAAAAAATTTAGAGACGGGAGAGAAGGCGAGTAACTAGTCTTTTTCGATCGAGAAAAATGTCTTATTAGCCTCTCGTTTTGGGAAATCTTCAAATTTACCATTCAGATAATCCTGGTAATGCGTCCACACGTTCGCCAAATTCAGAGGGAGCTATCCTCATTAATTGCAAATTCAAAAGTCTAATCAAAAAATTCAGAGATGGAATAGGAGACGAGTATTTCGTTCTTTTTTCGATCGAGAAAAATGTCTTATCAGCCTCTTGTCTCTGAGAATCTTTGAGTTTTCATATCGGGAAAATCCTGGTCATTCGTCCACACGTTCCCCAAAGTCAGAGAGAGGTATCCTAATGTATTCCACAATTGAAAGTTCATTCAAAAAGTTTAGAGACGGGAAAGAAAGCGAGTAACTTGTTTTTTCGATTGAGAAATATGTCTTCACAGCCTCTTGTCTCTGAAAATCTCAAAGTATTCCATTCGGATGATCCTGATGATGCTCCCTCACGTTTCCCAAAGTCAGAGGGAGGTAACCTGATTGATTCCACGATTGAAAGTTCAATAAAAAAATTTAGAGATGGAATAGAGGACGAGTAACTGGTTCTTTCCGATCGGGAAAAATGTCTTATCAGCCTCTCGTTTTCAAAAATCTTCGAGTTTACCAATCAGATGATCCTGGTAATGCGTCCACACGTTCGCTAAAGTCAGAGGGAGCTCATTGATTCCACATTCAGAAGTCTAATAAAAAAATTTAGAGATGGAATAGAAGACGAGTATTTCGTTCTTTTTTCGATCGAGAAAAATGTCTTATCAGCCTCTTGTCTCTGAGAATCTTTGAGTTTTCATATGAGGAAAATCCTGGTCATTCGTCCACACGTTCCCCAAAGTCAGAGAGAGGTATCCTAATGTATTCCACAATTGAAAGTTCATTCAAAAAGTTTAGAGATGGGAAAGAAAGCGAGTAACTCGTTTTTTCGATTGAGAAACATGTCTTCACAGCCTCTTGTCTCTGAAAATCTCAGAGTACTCCAATCGGATGATCCTGGTGATGCTCCCTCACGTTTTCCAAAGTCAGAGGGAGGTAACCTGATTAATTCCACGATTGAAAGTTCAATGAAAAAGTTTAGAGATGGAATAGAGGACGAGTAACTGGTTTTTTTCGATCGAGAGAAATGTTTTATCGGCCTCTCGTTTTTGAAAATCTTCATGTTTACCAATTGGATAATCCTGGTAATGCATCCACACGATCTCCGAAGTCGAAGGAAGGTATTTCGATTGATTTTACGATTCAAAATCTAACGAAAAAATTTAGAGATGGGAGAGAAGGCGAGTAATTAGTTCTTTTCGATCGAGAGAAATGTTTTATCGGCCTCTCGTTTTTGAAAATCTTCATGTTTACCAATTGGATAATCCTGGTAATGCATCCACACGATCTCCGAAGTCGAAGGAAGGTATTTCGATTGATTTTACGATTCAAAATCTAACGAAAAAATTTAGAGATGGGAGAGAAGGCGAGTAATTAGTTCTTTTCGATCGAGAAAAATGTCTTATCAGCCTCTCGTTTTTGGGAATCTTCAAGTTTACCATTCAGATAATCCTGGTGATGCGTCCACACGTTTGCCAAATTCAGAGGGAGCTATCCTCATTAATTCCATATTCTAAAGTCTAATCAAAAAATTTAGAGATGGAATAGAAGACGAGTATTTCGTTCTTTTTTCGATCGAGAAAAATGTCTTATCAGCCTCTAGTCTTTGGAAATCTTCGAGTTTTCCAATCAGATAATCCTGGTAATGCGTCCACACGTTTCCCAAAGTCAGAGAGAGGTATCCTAATGTATTCCGCAATTAAAAAATCATTCAAAAAGTTTAGCGATGGGAAACAAAGCGAGTAACTCGTTTTTTCGATTGAGAAACATGTCTTCACAGCCTCTTGTCTCTGAAAATCTCAAAGTATTCCAATCGGATGATCCTGGTGATGCTCCCTCACATTTCCCAAAGTCAGAGGGAGGTATCCTAATTGATTCCACGATTGACAGTTCAATCAAAAAATTTAGAGATGGAAAAGAAGGCGAGTATTCCGTTTTCTTCGATCGAGAAAAATGTCTTTGCAGCCTCTTATTCCTGAAAATCTCAAAGTATTCCAATCGGATAATGCTCACACACGTTTTCCAAAGTCAGAGGGAGGTATCCTGATTGATTCCACGGGTAGAAAATTAATCTAAAAATTTAGAGATGGAAAAGAAGACGAGACTCGTTTTTTTTCGATCGAGAAAATTGTTTTATCAGTTTCTTGTCTTTGAAAATCTCGAGGTATTTCAATCGGATAATCCTGGTGATGCGTCCACACGATCTCCAAAGTCAATGCAAGGTCATTTTCGATTGATTTTACGATTCAAAATCTAATGAAAAAATTTAGAGATGGAGGAGAAGGCGAGTAACTAGTTTCTTTCGATACAGTCTTATCAGCCTCTCGTCTTTGATAATCTTTTAGTTTTCCAATCAGATAATCCTCGTAATGCATTTCCACGTTCTTCAGAGTCCTAGAGAGGTATCCTGATTGATTCCACAATCAGAACTTTAATCAAAAAATTTAGAGATGGAAAAGAAGACGAGTAACTCGTTTTTTCGATCGTTAAAAATGAGCATATGAGGAGTTATGGACAAAATGAATGAGAGTCTCAATGTTCTCATTTTACACAATACCCAAAGATTATTCTCTCTAAATTTCTGCTCGAGGCCCTCCCCCACCGCCCCCCCTTTACTCATCAACGTGGACAGCTCTGGCTGAAATAGTCTAAATGGACTCGCATACCTCTAAATCCAGAGGATTCTAAAAAACTAAAAAAATATATATTTCATGAGCAAAATACGGAGATCGTTCCAAAAGATGGAGGCCGTGAATGGTGTGTACCCAGCATAACCACTCTGCCCTGCCCCCCCCCCCCTCCCATGGGGTCATCAGGAAAAGGGGTGCAGTACAACTTCTTTTGCCGACCAGAACGTATTTGTCGCGTCAAAATAAGTCGGAAATAGAGCTTGAGACCGGCAATAAGCTCAAGATGTGGTTGCACGCCAAGAAAAATGATTTTATGAAGTTTATTGCCGATCTGCATCGTTTCTTGGGAAAATTTAGACAGATCGACTCAAGTAAATCGATTAGACTTTGGCTCATTCTGAAGTTCTTGTAACAAGCTCAAAAATGACCCAAAGTACATTAGAAAATGTTGCGGTAGACTATAGAGTTATAGAACTGATATAGTTCAGCTACTTTTCAATAGATATAGTTGAATAGTAGCTAAACTGATTAAATCATCGAGACAGGGTATAGGGATAGAAACAGGGTATAGGTATGGCATTGCTCTTTTATAATAGTCAACAAGAGGTTGCTTGATGATGGATGGACTATTCCAAGTACTATTTCAAGTTTTCTTGAATTGATTCTTACTCTGTTTTTACGATTAATTCTTCTCACACAGAGTTCTCTACCTAGACTATTCGTATTCCATCTAAAATTAGAAAATTATATAAGCAATACCCACAGACTGTTGTGAGCCCTCCAACCGAAAGCGAGCTATGATCTGCAAGGATCACTCGCACAATAAAAAAATTGATATTCATGCATTGATTCAATTTTCTGGAGCAAGGCGCCAATGCTGGCGATAAATTTCTGTGTCACTCAGACAAGCACGTAAAAAACTGCAGTACATGATATTACGATTCGTAATATCGTGTACTTAATTTACGAACCAACGGCAACTTTAATTGGTCCAAACGCACTCATATTCGACGAATACCAACACTTCGCCGTGTATGGGGATCACTAATGACACACCTAAATTGTATATGCATTATTTTTCATAGCTGGAAACTATAAAATTCATATCCCATTTTTGCATAGCACCACTGTTTATATGTGGGAGTCTTGCACCCCGACTCGCGGTAGAAAAGGTTAGAGGGCATTTGTTGACACATCTGCGTCGAGGAGCAGACGATTTTTCGAGCCTGCTCGGTCGGGGAACGAGTGAAGTTGCGCATGAGCTCGGTGAGCCGAGTGAAGTCGCGCATGAGCTCGCGTCCCAAGAATTTCTCTGCCAACCCTGGCTCGCAAGTTGGGTTATGAGTTAGAGAGTTGGGTTATCGGTTACCGGTCAGATAGATGAGTTAGAAAGTTGGGTTGTGAGTTAGATACATGGGCTGAGAGTTGGGTTATGGGTTGGAGAGTTGGGTTACGGGTTGGAAAGATGGGTTAGAGGGTTGGGTTATGGGTTGTAGAATTTGAGAGAATATTGGGTTATGGGTTGGGTGTGCTCGTACTATCCTCTTCGCTAAAAAGATAGGGCTGTGCTCGTACCATCGTGCGCTCGTGCCAACCTTACAAGGCTTCTAGTAATTACTCTACAATTCGTTCAACCGAACATGATTGAACAAGCTTGATTCAACAGATAAAGTTGAAAGTTGAAGGATGAGCTCCTAAGATATGGGGCCGCGGGTATTGGAAGATGCGCGATCCGAAGCTTGAAGAACTCATGCTCTACAATTTGTTTGAAAATTTTTTCAAACAATTAAAGTTGGGCATTGCATGATAAGCTCATCAAATACGCCTTCGGGGTTTTGACAATGCTGGATCCAAATTTCGAAGAATCATTGCGCCATGATTCATTGGAACAATTGGTTCAAGCAAATCATATGAATTCCGGGAACGTCTTATCTCATTGGTAAAAAATAAATCGAGCGTTTCCGACGCCAGAGAAATCACCTCGGAAATGATTACAAATGTGAGAAATCAGTTCGGCCGCAAATAAACCTGACAGTTTACTTGCTGAGAAAAAGAATGACGAAAGATGAAGGTCTTTAATGGGTCAATATCTGTTTCGGTCACTCACTATTCATATATAAGATAGAGATCTTTCTCGATATTTATAAGAATGATGAGACACTTCTTCTCGAACATTCGGGAAGGTTAGCCTAGAGGAGGATAGAGAATTCGATTGATTTTGATTGATTTATGTGAAGATTGGACGTTGAAAGGATAAAAATTCAATCGCAAATCATCGATCTCGTCGCTTAATTTCCGAAAGAATAATAGAAACCTTCATCTATATTTTGGAGAATAATGAGACATTATCTCTCAAACATCATATCAGGTTATGCCAAAAGAACCATAAAAACCGTATTGATTCTGATTGGTCTTTGTGAAGATTGGACTTTGGGAGGATTAGAATTCAATCGAGGAATATCAAGTTCGTCGCTTACACTGGAAGGAATATATTAAAATCCATCACATTCTTCAGTGTGATTTTTTTGAATATTCAGTCCAATTCGTATTGCATCCTGAATTCGATACGGAATGTTCTAAATGTTTCAAGAGAATTTGAGAAACCTTTCAGAGACGATGCATTGAAATATTAGTGGAGACTCAAGATAATAAATATTGCGACGATTGAGCCGAAAAAAGTCATTTGACACTCAAATTGAACGAATTTTCATCCAGATTTATTATTTGACTATTAAGTTTTTTGAAAAATTCATTTTAGTATAACCATCGATACTATATAAACACTCCAACACGAGTGTCACCGGTACGGGGCCGCAACATCGCTGTCCACTATTAAGATATCAAAGTTACACGCCACACGTCTTCAAACGTCTATTTGGCCAAACGCAAATGTTTGCGATGTGAGAATTAGTTGATTGTTAAATGTATCTATTTCAGATGACGTGATAGATACAATGAGGATTGTAATCCAAGTTTTTGATATAAATTCAGTATTTTGTACTCTCGAGGATTGTGAGGAGAAGAAGACTGTATATATGTAGTATATTGAAGTATTGTAAATGGAATGAAACAGAATTTCGAGATAAGGATTACGCAAATTTTTTCGTTTTACCAAAATTAATCACGCAAAAAAAATCATAATTTTCTTTCCTGGAATTTCTTTTCACAAGAATTTTGCACTGTCAATGGTAATATTGGGCAAATTTTAGTATGGATCTGCAGAGACAAAGATTTAAACGTGCGATGTATTAGCAACCTCCCCCAGAAACCTCACGAAATTTCCTCCGGATCAAGAATGCTGACATATTGCTAGACGAATATTGCAGGAATAGTTGATAATGATATTTAAATTCCTGGAGAAATTATACAAGAAAACTTCTACGAATCTATTAGGAACATTCCAGAAAAATCTCAGAAACGTTTCGAAAACAGTTTAGAAATATTTCAAAAACGTTCCGAAAACATTTCAAAAACATTTCAGGAAAATACCAGAAACATTCCAAGAATTTTCGAAAGCAAGATTGCTGAAGAGATGTATCTGTGAATCATTGCAGGGATATTCAAAATATTAGTACATTACGCGTCGAGTTCTGGAAACAATTGTTCCTCCGGGAAACCAGGCTGGACGTGAGCGAAGGCAACGTCCAGCTCGGTTTTCCCGAGGGGAAAATGTTTCCGAACGAGACGCTTATGCAGTTTTATACGTCTGTACGTAGAAACATGCTCTTCCTACTTATGGACGTATGAATGATTTTTTTATGTGTGGCACTGTAATATTTCTGCGCGAGGCTGCTGAAAACTTGTCAGAATATTTATTCATGGGATACTTCAAAGCCATCGTTTTGGTACGTTGCTTTCAAATCTCCTAGCAACCTTTCAGAAACCTTACAACATTTCCTCTGGATCATGATTGATGACATATTGCCAGTGAAATATTGCAGGAGTAGTTGAGGATAATATTGAATCGAAGAAGCTACTTGATAGAACTCCTAGGCATCTTCCAGAAACCTTCCAAAAATGTTTCAGGAACAAATCAGGAACATTCCAAAAACGTGCCAGAAACCTTTGAAAAATCTTTCAGTAATATTTTAAGGAGCTTTGTCACGTAGGAACTTTCCAAAAAGCTATCAGGGAATTTCCAAAAATTTTCGAAGTAAGCTTGCTGAAGATTCATATATGCGTATTGTCGCGATAACTTACACGTTTTGTACCCAAAAATACAGAAGTTGAAAATTGATGCCCCGTATGTCTATCCCAACTTTTTACATTCCTTCCCGCTCAATGAGTGATATTATGTGATAAAACATATGCAGAAGTTGTTTTTGCAACGAGTTAGTACGGTATATGTCATTTTCACATGCATAAGACACCGGGAAAGTAGTACACGGAACTGACATTCGCGGTTTTTGATAATTTATTGTCTAGCAAGAAATCCAGACGCAATGGGGCCAAACGGCCTAGAAATTCGTTTTGATATTATTTAATCGAGTCGGGAACACATGCTTGCGAGCAGATCATTTCATTTCTTTCTCCTTTCCGTGCTATTGAGTATCCCAGGGAACGACTTCAGAATGCGCGGAACTGACATGCATGGAACTGACATTTTGCCCTTAAATTCTTTCGCAAAAATAATGCAGTTGACGTAAAAATTTCCTCGCGTAGATTTTATCTATTCCCATCACATTTAAAATTGTTTCCGCCTAGATAAATTGACTTTTAGTGGGTAATCAGGTATGCACGGAACAGACAAAATCGCGAAAGAGTTAATTACATGGCTAATCTTCGGTCACGAATGTACATGCAGTATTCAGAACTTTGATTCTGGGCATTTTCTCGAGCTCCGATCTAGTTCTTTGACATCTTTCCTCGAAATTTCGTCCGCGACGAAGCGACCTGGAGTTAATCAAGGTTGCGCGGTGAGCACTGTAAAAAAATATCTCATTTCCAATGAAAATCCTATAGAAAGATTGAGGCACATGGTTTGGAGACTAAACTGAACATTCTGGACATGGAACCTGTGAAAAATTGTTGGTTCAATATTGTACTTTGAAAGAGAAATTGAGGATACCCACTGCAACTCTAACTCCGACGTTGGCGGTGGAGGTATTCGTCAAACTGCTAATGTAACAATGCACAGAATTGACATTTCGACCCTTATTCTTTGAAAATAGAAAAGATTAGCCGACGGATCGAACTAAAACTTTACAACCAAGTATTTTTCAATACTACCCTGGTGGAAAAAACATCGTAGTACTGCAGTATTACTACAGTAGTCTACTGCCTGGCTGACCGTACTACTGTAGTAGCGTACTGTAGTACTACTGCAGTAGCCTACTGCAGTAGTACGACCGTAGTCTACTGCAGTAATACGACAGTAGCCTACTACAGTAGTACGACCGTAGTGTACCTATATTATTACGGGGTAGTATTACTATAGTATTACGGGGCGTACTACTGGATAATAGTACTGAGCTAGATCTCGATGCTGCGGTCACTTGTATAATATTACCTATATTCGTTGATATTACTCCCGTTCTAGAGAGGATGGAGACATTGAATATGCAGCGCGAGATAAATAAAATATCCATTAGAGTACGGACAAACAAATGTGACTTGTGCATAACAGTACTGAGCTAGATCTCGCTGATGTGTGTACTTCTGAAGCCAAAGAGAAAACTGACGGGTTCAGCTCAGCATCAGCTGGCTGTTGTCTGCTGTCAGCTGAGCTGCTTTATTTACTTTTGCTCTTGAACAGGATGGGGGCATAATTATGCAGCGCGCAATGAAGAAAATGTGATTTGGGAAAAAGGCGATCATTTGAGTACTTAGTGAACATCATATAGTTACCTCCCATAACTGTCCTCATTCAACACCAATTGGTCGTTTGTGGTGTCAGGTTTTTGATCACAAGCCAACGCCAAGATTAATATTTGTGAAAGAAGTGATGTCGGGGAACTTATAAGCAGAATTGTGTGTTGATTTGTTATTAAATTTCTCAATGTTGTGCTCGAAGACTCATTATTATATTCTTCACTCTTTGATATATTCTGAGAATTTGCACTTAGTTTGATATTCTACAAATAAGTAGAATTCATCTAAGGTTGTGAGTCTGTAAGAAAGTGTGAGATCATGATTCTGCATCTGTTGTTGCAGTCGGTTGCATGTTTTGCTTTGGATACATGCACATTAGCAGCAATATCTCATCACATTTTCATGGTACTATTGCTGCGGATATACATCCTACACCCAGTCTGCCTATGGTTTCCGCCCCGATCCCGGGGCAGAAAATGCCGCAATGCCGCCCAGGCTAGAAAACGAGTGAGCATGCGCAGTAGCCCTCGGGCTGCGCCCTCGGGCCACTACATTGCATGCTCCGACGTTTTCTAACCTGTACGGCAGAGCGGCATTTTGCCCCGACATCGCGTCGGAAAGCATAGAATTTCGATACAAGTGTCACCGAAAAATAGTGTACGCACCTCGGGCCAAAAATAACCCAACGCGGCCACGGGTATACCGCCCTCGCCTGCCGGCTCGTGCGGCAACCTACCCGGGCCGCGATGGGTCACTTTCGGCCCTTGTCGCGTAATGTACTATTTTTCATATCACACTGCATAATAAATGTGTCCATATCCTCTCTACAGAAGTAAATGACCGCAGCATCGAAATCTAGCTCAGTACTATTATCCAGTAGTACGCCCCGTAATACTATAGTAATACTGTAGTAGGCTACGGTCGTAGTACTGCAGTAGACTACTGCAGTAGTACTACAGTAGACTACTGCAGTAGTACGGCAGTAGGCTACTGCAGTAGTACTACAGTAGAGTCCTGTCATTTTACGTTCAGTAGTTTGGCTATCCAGTACTGCTACGCTGTTTTTTCCACCAGGGTATATGAGAGTTTCCACGGAACTTTTAACTTTTGTGTTACTGCAGTGTTCCAAGAGTATTTTGAACTATTCGGAGTGCGCAGGAGTGGCATTTTATAGTATTTGGCATCATTCAATATGGACTACATCCTTTTTTGTTGAAACGCATCCTGATTTGTCAATAGCAGACCGCAAAGGATGATTTTTGGGTAGTTTACAAACGTACCGACGCGATTTTTTGAATTGATGAGGCTGTAACTAAAATACCTATGCCTCAACTACTTCGGTGGAATGATATATCCATCTACTAATCTCATATTATGAGAAAATCTTTGATTCAGAGGTGTGCGCTGATTTGGCTATGATATTAACTCTCATTCATCGATGTAACTGAGTTTTGTGGGAGAACTTTTTCTGGCTATTGTTTACGAAATTGATGAAATACCTTGTGCAAAACGGAAAATTTAGCAATGAGTTTTCAAAGTTGAAAAGAAGACGAATCGAATCCCGTTCGGTTTGTGAGTGTGCGTTGATCCGAACAAATTTCATAAAGCTACAAAGCTCATAAAGTTATCGCGCCACTGGCTCTCAAAACGGTCATTTTTTGATGGCATACTCAGGAAACGTAAAGCACAGGATTGGAATGTTGTGCTCTTTTTTCCTTATCGCAAAAGGGATATAACCGCACTGTTCTGAGTTGCAATTGTCGATCGGTATTTCTGTGAGAAGCTGAGGAGAAATATTTGAATCCGGATGGTAAGCTAAATAAGCCGCTAAATGTGATGGTATCGCGATTTTCTTGATTTTTACATAGTATACGGCTGAAAAATGAACAAAATAACACCACAGTGTATTCTAGAAATTGAAATGAGACTCATAGCTCTTGACTCGATTTTGGAAATTTACATCGAAGTTCGGAGAAATCAATGATGAAATTCATCTTAAAGACAAGTCAGGCAAAATATAATCCGTATCGATCGTCTAGACAATGTTTTGAATCGAATCTGTTCGATTGAAGTTAATTCACGAATGTTTCAAGTGTGAAATTCCGTACAATTCGTTCTGAACCAGATACCTTGGCTTGGAAGAGATAAGGCACCACTTTTTTCACATGTTTTCGAGGTATGAGAATCACATGAAACCCATTTTAAACGTGTGCGATGAGAAAATTTTTTCTTTATTTTAGAGGGTCAATAGTCAAATGTTCCATGGAAACCCTCATATGTGCAGGAAAATTTGAGTGGGGTGATTCGGAGCTTACTCGTCGAATACTTCTGCAATACTGTTCTGAAATTTCATGGCAACCTTTCATACACGTCACGGAATGAACTTCTCCGAATCAAGATTCTTGATAGGTTGCTGGTGAAATATTGTAAAATTAGTTTAAAATATTTTCGAAATTTGGGATTGGGCCGAAATTCCTGAAGACGCTGTCAGGAAAATTTGAAAATGTTTCAGAGAGCTTTCAGTAACTCCGCAAAGATCTTTGAATATGAGATTGTTGTAAAACTGTTGAGCAGTATTCCGCAAATATTTTTAAGTCATATCCATGGGGCATTGCACTAAAATATTTCAGAAACCTTTAAAAAATCATTCAGGCAAATATATCTCAAACATTCTGAGTAACATTCCATGAAATATTTTCAGGAGCTTTCCGGCAAGTATTTATGGGATATTGCATTGCAATAAAATATTACAAAAACATTTCTTGGAATGTTTCTGCGAAGTTTGTGGGAGATTCCATTGAGATATTACAATGAAACATTACAAAAATATTTCTTGAGATGTTCCTGCGAGGTTTCTGGAAGATTGGAACATTCCATTGAAATGTTCCTCTGAAATATTCCCATGCTGTTTGGAACACTGGTGTTTTGAGACCGGCCGGGGCCCAGATATTCGTTTCAGCAACGCAGTGGTCGGGTCACCAGACTACTAACCAAGGTTTCCCCGGTTCAAACCCCACCACCAGGGGACATATTGCAGAATCGAGTTACGTTTTACAGAGAAATATCGATAGGGCGGCACTTTCACGTGATAAATTGTAAGATTCGCACAAGCTCAGCCAAATGTTTACTTTATTCAACATAAAAACTTTCATCGTACAAACTTTCTCGGTATTCGAGACGGAATCATGTAATATTTAATTTGTTTAGACGCTAAATAGCATGGAAGTGCTCAAAAGCGTCTCTAAATAACCGAATAAAAAAAATATATATAAATTGTTACTCTTCAATGAACTGTGCTGAAGATCGATTCAGTATTGCGCATTGAATATTCAATATGTCCAGTGAAAAAATTCACAATCCGATCGTACCGAAAAATGGGAAGGATTTTTTTCAAGAGTAGTTTTTGAACAACTAAAGGACATCTTTATTTATATTTGTGAGGGTTATGAGATACTGACCACGAAGCGTTCCCAGAGGTTATCCCAAAAGAATCGTAAAAGTTTGCATTGATTTTGATTTTTTAGGTAAAGATCGGACATCGGAAGGATAAAAGTTCAATACAAAAATATCGAGTTCGTCGCTTAGTTTCCGAAAAATAAAGAGAGATCTTCATCTATATTTATGGAAATGATGAGATCTTCATCTATATTATTATGAGGATGATGAGATACTCTCCTGAAAATATTCACAGAGGTTAGCCCAAAAGAACCATGAATAATCGTATTGATTTGGATTGCTTTATGTGAAGATCAGACATTGGAAAGATAAAAAAAATTGGATCGAAAATATCGAGTTCGCCATTTAGATTTCGAACAACTAAAAGATATCTCTATCGATATTCAAAATTGAATCGGAAAAATTGAGTACGTCGCTTGGTCTTTGAATGACTCAAAGACATCTTTACCTATATTAATGTAGATGATGATCTATTTTATTGTTTTAAAACATAAACGACCGAATAGATTATTAGCGATTGGATTTTTATCTTTCCAATGTCCAATTTTTACATAAACCAATCAAAATCAATGCAATTGTCTATGGTTCTTTTGTGCCAGCCTTTCCAAATGTTCGAAAAAGATTGTCTCATCATTCTCATAAACATGAAAGAAGATCTCTATCTTATATACAAATAGTGAGGAGCCGGAACATATAATGTCCCTCACAGACTGGTATTTATAGTCGCGAGTCAAATCAAATGAGCTCAGATATTCTCATTGCGTTCGAGTTCAGCGACTCTCAAAACCACCGAATTATATTTTTCCGGGTTTTCCACCGTTCACCAAGGCCGAAAACAATTTTCTCGCTTGAATTGTTTCAACAACTTCGTTCAAACGAATAGTAGAGTGATGATTCCATCGGATCCGAGTTCCGCGACCCTCAAAACCCTCGAAATATATTCATCCAGAAATTCCAATTTTTCACCAAGGCTGGAGGAATTTTTCCCGCTCAAATTATCTGAACAACTTTGTTTAAACAACTTTTAGAGGGATAATTCCATCGGATTCGAGTTTAGCGACCCTCAATAATTTTTCATCGGATTGAGCGACTCTCAGATCCTTGGGAATACATTTTCCAAGGTTCCTTATTGTTTACCGAGACCGGGAAGGAATATCGAACAGTCGTCCTATTCGGAATCTTCGACGGATCGGAATAACCCTTTGAAGTATGGCTTTTATGGGCCATCATAAAACCTGACTCGCTGGCCACGAGGATAAGGTGTCTGCCATCTAACCGAAAGGTCGTGGGTTCGAATCCCACCACCAGCGGCGAGTGATAGATGTGGAAAGGCCGGTGGGTTTTTTCATCATTTTTGGGCTGTTTCCATCTCCTTCTTCAGACTCTTTCAGGTGCGTTCCAGGAAGTAAAATGAATATTCGTTAATTTGCAATTCTGGGTGAACGATTCCCTGATAAGTTGGCTGATTAATCAGCTGATTCATCAGCTGATTTTTGGGTGATATTTTGGCATGCTTAATCACCCGATTTTTTTCGGCAGGGTACATTTTGGTCGCTGGCCAAGTTGACGTAAGTGTTTATATACTGACTATTCAGTTTATAAACTCGCAGCCAGTATATCGTATGATCATTTCAAGACACACCTTGGCATTTTTTTTCTTTGCGAGGTACAAATTGGATCGAAGTTGATTCTTACATGGTTCGACATTCTGCCTTGGATGGTGAAGTGAACAAATTGAGAAAATTCAAAATTGGATGCGAACGGGAAAATTTTTTTCGAAATATTCGAGAAAAATGACTTTGCGATACGGCATCGTGTAGCTCATCAAATTTTGAGTCCGAAATGACTTGTCCGATAATTTCTTTATTACTCAATTTTCCAGGAAAACTATTCATGGTAAAGAGCCGATTTTGAATTTGCCACCACAATTAACGCAGAGGTTAGACGCTTTACCCGTTCAGCAATGTTATTGTTTTGGTGTAATGCCACGTGCTCTTGTTATTGTTCTGATGTTTAACCTATGATCACTCCTAGGTTATCCAACCATGGCGTTCACGATGAAAACTCGAGATTGAGTGGCAATGATGATCGGCTTTATACCGCCGCAAAATATTAGATGCATTGAGCATGTTCTCTTGCAATTTCAAACACAAGAGTCCAACAATGCGTGAAAAACTGTATAGTAGTCATGCGATCAGAACTCTCTAATGTAGATCGAAATTTGAACAATGCCGCATTCAAACCTGTTAGATAATAGTAATGCCGAGCAGATTCAGGTGGTGGCACTCAATTTCAGAAATTTTATCGCCGAAATTCTGACTACAAAGTTCGAGAAGTAAAAAAAAACGAAAAATCGGAGCTTTGAGTGCTCCCCCACGGGATCAGATTTCTATTAAGTGGGTGAGATTTCCGAAAATTGCAAACGTGAACCTACTAAAGAATGGTGATACCAAGCAGATTCGATTTTTGCATTTTGATTATAGAAGTTTTGTCAGCTAAAATCTGACTACAAAGACAGATGAGTTTGCATCGGAGTGAATTGTAAGTTCGAGTAGCGACAGTAACCCGTAACTGGGGAGTATAAGGAAATCATTTGAAAATTGTGACTCTGACTGCCCAGCTATGGGACTATGATTCTCAAAGGGTTTTTGAAGAATTTCACACGTGAACCTACTGGAGATCGTAATATCAACCATATTCAAGTTTGAAATTACAAGAAAAACTCACTCACTTTTGAAAATTTTGATATCATGTTTGGGGGAGTCAAATCCACAATTCTTGTCAAATATTTTCCTACTCCTCCGCTACTGGATACCGGTTCAATTCATGTTTATGATCTACCATTGATACAAACTTTTCCGAACTTTGTAGTCAAATTTGAGCCGACAGGACTCCTAAACCTGAAGAGCAATACTCGAATCCGCTTGGTATCACCAATTTCTGAGAGGTTCGTGCTTGAAATTTCCCAAAAACTCATCCACTTTCAAGAACTTTGATATCATAACTGAGCAGTCGAAACCGCAATTTTCCGCGCATTTATTCACGCACCTATTATGAGATACTGTTCTAACTTGTGCACATTATCTGTCTAACTATCATGCAAACTTTTTTCGGGCTTTGTGTTCAGATTCTGGTTGAGAAAATGGTCAGAAGTCTAAAGCAGTATTCAAACCTGCTTGGCATCACCATTCTCTAGTAGGTTCACGTTTGTAATCTTCGAAAAACCCACCCACCTACAGAATTCTGATCTCGTGGGGAAGCACTCAAAGCCACGATTTCGAGATATTTTTTACTTCTCAAACTTTTTAGTCAGAATTTGGGGGATAAAACTTCTAAAATTGAGAGCAACCGCCTGAATCTGCTAGGCATTACCATTATCTAACAGTTTTGAATGCGGCATTGTTCAAATTTCGATCTACATTAGAGAGTTTTGATCGCATGACAACTATACAGTTTTTCACGAATTAATGGACTCTTGTACTTGGAATTGCAAGAGTACATGCTCAATGCATCTCATATTTTGCGGCGGTATAAAGCCGATCATCATTGCCACTCAATCTCGAGTTTTCATCATGAACGCCATAGTTGGATAACCTACGAGTGATCATAGGTTAAACACCAAAACAATAACAAGAGCACGTGGCATTACACCCAAACAATAACATTGCTGAACGGGTGAAGCGTCTAACCTCTGCGACGATTGTGGTGGCCAATTCAGAATCAGCTCTTTTCCATGAGTTCTCCTGGAAAATTGAGTAATAAAAAAATTATCGGACAAGTCATTTCGGACTCAGAATTTGATGAGCTACACGATGCCGTATCGCAAAGTTATTTTTCTTGAATATTTTGGGGAAAATTTCCCCGTTCGCATCGAATTTTCCATTTTCTCAATTTGTTCACTTCACCATCCAAGGCAGAAGGTCGAACCATGAAAGAATCAATTTCGATCAAATTTGTACCTCGCAGAGAAAAAAAATGCCAAGGTGTGTCCACCTTAAAATGGTCATACGATATCCAAAAATCGCTCCGCCGGAATCTCGGGCGGGTTTTGAACATATTGTCAAAAGTCGGTTCATAAACTGGCGAGGGGCCGATCCGCCGTTTGTTTAGCGTGTACACGGCTTCGAAATATGAACATGGGTTAAAACACACAGTCGTCGTTTGGAGAGTGAAATGGGCTTTCAATCATCATATCAAGTCAATGTTTTATGTAAGGTACATAATCGTCACACAGATTAATATAGCTGATGAATGCAAATATTTTTAGCTCATCTCATACACACAACTTATTAAAGCATGTCGTTTAGCGATGGCATCGCGACCCACACCAATTGTTCACAAATCCACAAACGGCTGTTCGTGCCCTTAACATCGGTCACGAGTTTCAATTTTGATCCAAATTCAACACGGTCGACTATTCGGTTTTGCCCGGCCATGGCGAATCCATGGCCATGGCGAGGCCATGGCGGAATTGAACTAATTTGGCTTCCAAATCATGTCTGTCAATTCATAAACCGTCAGTTTATAAACTGGCTAGCCAATTTATAAACTGACTTGACAATATGTTGAAAACCCGTACGAGATTCTGGCGGAGCGATTTTTGAATAAACTGGCGAAAGTTAGTGAACGGGCTACGACATATATACACACTGTGAAATGCCCAGTTCAATCTTATTCGAGTATAGCAAATTTATGGATTAAAACTGGACTAAGTTCTGTACTTTCTCCTAAATCTATTCCAGGGAGGCTGTTTATTGACTTAAATCACGCAGAAAAACGAAACCGTTCAGAGAGATTGGGAATTTTTGCAGGTAAATTCATTTTCATCATATCTCCTTGCCTTCGATTACATAATCATTATTCATACATATTCAAGCAGACTTTCGCTTCCATGTATGTACTACAGGTACAACGGCGTGGTGCTTTTGACTTGTCTTCTTCCTTGAAGATGGGGAGAAAGATGAATTCAACAGGCCAGTGCATAATGGTTATATAAACATGCTCAGATTTTCCTCGCCATCTCTTTCTCACTCAAGACTCTGATCCGCCTCGATACTTCCCAACTGAGATTAGCTAGAGGCGTTGAGTTGAATCAACTTTGAGACGAATGCTTAGAAAGATACGCAAGAAACCTCTTTCTGGTATTCCATCAGGGAGAGCTCGGTGTGCCCCTATGCCCTCTCCCTAATGATTTTACTTGTTAGCAGTTCTCGGTAGATTTTTCCAGCAAACTAGAGTATATCTAATGTGCCGACTTGCGGGAAATTTACTTATTTTCCACTAAACGTTTGCAAAGTTGACACCTAGTCACTAGTTTCGCAAATAGAAACGTTTCCTACGTGAGGTACATGATTGTTGATGGTTACGTACTGATTCGCGGAGAATGTGATTCGCAGCTCTCTCAATGCACAAGATCATGCATTTGGGAGAACCTGGCTACCTATCTGCGATCTTTACCAGGTATCAGTCCGGGCGCCCTCAGCGTGATGAGGCAGGAGCACAGAAACTCAAAGTTCCGAGAATGCGTGTTGACTGTGGACTTAGATCGTTCCAAATTCAATGCGCACGCTTTTGGAATCCCCTCCTTCTCGGCTTCTGGCATGTAAAAGAAGTTCCCCTGTTCAAAGAGGCAGTGGAAGGATTTTTGGAAACTCTTCCTCCCATGAGAATGGATGTGGTGTATGTGGACATTGGGCAATTGTTATGCGAACTATGATTGTAACAATGTATTTCTAACCCATGCCATTAATGATCTCGTCTGTGAATTAGAATGATTCGAGTTATTTTATCATTAAACGACTTGGTCACAATGTGTTAATAAATCCTTAACCAAAATGCTATCACTGGATATGTATATGTACACGTATTCTATGAATGATTGATGTTTTTTTGACAAAAAGATATTCTATCCTATGATCAATAGCTTTCATCGCCTGAACACCAAATGAACCACGTTTATCCGTTCGCGAAGACAGGAGGGAACACGCTGTCTTCATCGATCAGACGATAGAAGTTTCCGCACAATTTTTGAAGAAAATCCAGTTACTTTAGAAGTGCGAACCAGAATAGTGAAAAACTATGACGACTCTGCCAGTTTTCCTATTTTATGTCGTTTACCCAGTTTCCCATGAGAAATATACAGTACCCTGCAAAAAAATGGAACACAGATTCCCTCACTAAAACAGCCATTACTCCGACGCGTTTAGGTTTACGCCAACTTTTCAAAAAGCACTTGAAAGAGCACTTGGTTTTTATATCGAAATCATGAAGAGTTAATCCTAATAGAACCAATTAGAATATCGTCATCTCCTCATAGAAATGGTTCGTTTTTTAATTGCATAGCATGACCCAGTGTTGGGGACATCTCGATGAGATACAAGTCATATGTAAATTGTTAGTAGCTTTTGTAATTGCTCACAATATAATTGATTATAAGCCTTGTGATGAGTAATACATCCATCTCGAGAGCGTGGGCGGAGGAAGCTGGGTAGGGCTCATCGTAAAAAATCTGTATCGTGAAGCATAGTGCTGGGCATCCCCCAACTCGGGGGTGTTTGGAGTCACTGAGCTCGAATACGTTACCGTCCAGCCTCTATCTCTTGCGGGGGTGGCTGCGTGGGCGGACCATGCAGGAGAGGGGGGGATGCGGTGGAAAATCGATATCGCTATCAATCCCAGAAAATCCTCTCAGGCAGACAAGACGATCGTTTTCTCGTAATCGACCGGTTGACGATCTCGGGTGCAGCGATATCGATTTTCCACCGCAGCCTCCCACCCCCTCGCTCCCCTGCATGGTCCACCCACGCAGCCTCCTCATCACGAGATAGAGGGCTGGACGATAACGTATTCGAGCTCTGTGACCCCAAAAAAACTCCGTATTGGGGGACGCTCAGCACTATGCTGCACGGAACAGACTTTTCACGACGAAGGCTTCCCCAGCTTCCTCCACCCACGCTTTCGAGATACATGTATCACTCATCACAAGGCTCATAATCAGTTATGTTGTACGCAATTACAAAAGCTACTAACTATTTACATATGGCTCGTATCTCATCGAAATGTCGACAACACTGGGTCATACTATGCAATTAAAAAACGGATCATTATTCTAAGAAGAGATGACAATATTCTGATTGATCCTATGGAATCAATTCGTCATGATTTCGATATGAACCAAGTGATTCCTTGGATTCTCTGCCCTGACTGAACTTGGCTGACTAGGCTGAACCCTGACTAACATAAGAGCTCAGATTCGTTCAAGGAATGTGTATGGACTCCTATGAAAAAAATCAACATTGAGTGAAAACAAAGCTCACGTAACCTCAATTAATTGCTTACTTTCCATTGAAATATCTCAAAAATGAGTCATAGGCGCTCTTCGAGCCCATTGACAAAGTTGATCAGCATAAAATGATCCACTACACCACCAAGTTTCATCAAAATTGGCATTAAAGCCACTTCCCATTGATTTTGTGCGGGGTCCTTTAGTGTAAATGAATCAACAATAAGAATTACATATTCGTGAAAGTGAACAGAAAATCCGGGAGAAATTTATGGTTGATGAGCACTAACGATGATTTTATCATTGGGAAGATTCTCATTTGATCCCAAATTCACAACAAAAAAAAATCGGTCATAGTTGGTCGATCATGAGTTTTGGTACGCATCCCCCACTTCTCCATAAGAGCAATACATTGTTCAACGCGGTTTTGCTTAACGCGGTAACCTGCCGGAACGTAACCCCCGCATTGAACGAGGGACGCCCTTATTCCCGTAAACAGTCTTGAGACTCAGCATAGACTTTTTCCCCAAACGAGGATTGCTAATCATACTCTTCCCATAGTGAACTTCAAAACGGCACAATACGGTGTATTTCATCAAGCACTTGGAGTCGAGGAGCTTTCCAAAGGAAATTTCACATTCTGTGATACTGAGCTCTTAATAATCTAATATTCCGGTTGACGAGAGAGATATCCACTCAACTAAATCGCCGACTGTTCAACGATGCAACATCCTCAAATCGACAGCTCTTTAACTGATTCCTCGTAATTTTTTCAACATTCGTTCAATTCTCCGAAACCTATATAATGTTCTGTTTGATCAATTCACCCTTAGCAACATAACGGGCTCTCTCCTCCATTCGAAACGAATCTATTGATCTGCTTCCTGAAGTTTGATCTACAACTTTGTATGCGAAAACGCGACGGCTCATGGAGTTATTTCGTGATTTCAGCAGACAGAAAATTTCCAATTTTAGATCAGATACTTCTCGAACTTCTTCATTCACGAACCACGTGTACTGATACTTTCATTCTTGGGCCATGACGTAAATCGTTTGAATGATCTCGAAACTTGAGTTTTGGTTAGCGCGAACACGGCAAGAGGTCACAGGTCGTACTCGCAAAGGGAGGACCAGACCTTTGGATCATCAATCTGGTCCGAATTTTTTTTTCAGTTGTGTATTACCTACAACATGAAGAATCCAGAGTAACTCCGTCAAATGGGCCTCCTGTTCAAAGATACAGCCTATGACATTAACATTGCCCATATAGGCCCATGTTGGAAACTGATATATATATATAGATATACTTCTTAGAATAATGATCCGTTTTTTAATTGCATAGTATGACCCAGTGTTGTCGACATTTCGATGAGATACGAGCCATATGTAAATAGTTAGTAGCTTTTGTAATTGCGTACAACATAACTGATTATGAGCCTTGTGATGAGTGATACATGTATCTCGAAAGCGTGGGTGGAGGAAGCTGGGGAAGCCTTCGTCGTGAAAAGTCTGTTCCGTGCAGCATAGTGCTGAGCGTCCCCCAATACGGAGTTTTTTCGGGGTCACAGAGCTCGAATACGTTATCGTCCAGCCCTCTATCTCGTGATGAGGAGGCTGCGTGGGTGGACCATGCAGGGGAGCGAGGGGGTGGGAGGCTGCGGTGGAAAATCGATATCGCTGCACCCGAGATCGTCAACCGGTCGATTACGAGAAAACGATCGTCTTGTCTGCCTGAGAGGATTTTCTGGGATTGATAGCGATATCGATTTTCCACCGCATCCCCCCCTCTCCTGCATGGTCCGCCCACGCAGCCACCCCCGCAAGAGATAGAGGCTGGACGGTAACGTATTCGAGCTCAGTGACTCCAAACACCCCCGAGTTGGGGGATGCCCAGCACTATGCTTCACGATACAGATTTTTTACGATGAGCCCTACCCAGCTTCCTCCGCCCACGCTCTCGAGATGGATGTATTACTCATCACAAGGCTTATAATCAATTATATTGTGAGCAATTACAAAAGCTACTAACAATTTACATATGACTTGTATCTCATCGAGATGTCCCCAACACTGGGTCATGCTATGCAATTAAAAAACGAACCATTTCTATGAGGAGATGACGATATTCTAATTGGTTCTATTAGGATTAACTCTTCATGATTTCGATATAAAAACCAAGTCATTCGTCGGATTCTCTGCCTTGATTGAACTCTACTGTCTACCTCATATAAGAGCTCAAATTCGTTCAAGAAGTGTGATTAGCCTTCTATGAACAGAAATCGATAATAAGTGACAACAAAGCTCACGTAACCTCAATTAATTGCGTACTTTCCATCAAAATATCTCAAAAATGAGTCATAGGTGCTCTTCGAGCCCATTGATAAAGATGATCAGCATGAAATAATCTACTACACCACCAAGTGTCATCAAAATTGGCCTCAAGCCACTTCCCATTGACTTTGTGCTGGGTCCTTTCCGCGCAACTTCTGCAACTCTTACACCTGTTTTCAAAAAGTCCAAAATTTTCAATTCTTCTTCGAAGTTCATCACTTCTCGAGGCTCTTCAGCAGCGGGGGAGCTTTTGCAAGGTGAACTCATTTTCGTTTTTCAGACTTTATGGAAAAGACTTCATAATTTCACTAATTTTTCCTAGATTCTACTTTGCTGAAAATACTGCCAAGATTTATGTAGACAAGAATTTAAATTTTCCTGGTGAGGGATTCAAACAATCAAACGTATTTGTCTAAGAAAATCAATTACTCATCATGATGAATACAGTCTTGATTCGTTCACCTAAGAGAGCACTAAAAAGTAGAATTCCTCAGTACTGTTATAGGTGTGATTATTCACGAGTTTTATTTCAATGTAAATTGTTCGTTATTCTTGCGGTCGATCGCGTCTTTTTGCTGACTTCATTCGAAGTTTTTTCTCCAAGAATTTCATCCTCAAAACCGCGTTGTACAAGTCGCAAACTGCGTTGAACAGAAAAAGGCGGCAATTCTAAAACCGCGTATAACCAAAACCGCATTGACCAAAACCTTGTTGAACGAGGGACGCCTGTACCACAGTCTACTATTATTTGAGCTATACCATTTTTCTAAAGAATAAAGTTGAAATTTGAAGTCGTTCATTTATGTCAGACTAGGCTCAGGGTGAGTGTTTTGAACATCGTACTGGGGTCGTCGAATCCTTTGGCTATAAGGTTGGGAGCTGAAGAGCCCTCTCCCATTAAAGGGAGCGAGCAATCTCATCTCTTCATTACTCGATTTTCAGTTAAAACTCTTTATTCAAAAGCAAAGTCGTGATTCTCAGACAACAAAGATTGAGTTTCCCATGGCGGGGTAAGTGAAAAAGCGAGGATTAGGAAGAGGATAAGCTTAGAAATTTTAGACACCACCGTCGGTGTGTGAATACAAACTACACCCATTCGCTTGAAAACAAGTCGCATCTCTGAAACTTTTATTTCAAAATTATGAATTTTACGAAGTCTCCTTCTAATCCATAGAATGAAATAGAATAGAATATCCTTTCATTCGCCCGTAGGTAAAAAATATAGAAATGATTGACATAACATGTACATATACATATTAACATAATTAAGGCACGTGCAAATTTCTGTCTGTCCGGATCCCCCGGGCGGGGATGCCAACCTAAAGTCGCGTTTGGAAATCAGTTTTGCCAACTTGACGTAAAGTACATATATATGTATATATGTCTCTATAAAATATATATATATATACATATATATCTGATGGGAAATTATGTGTAGGTCAAGTTGGCAGTTCTGATTTTTTATTGCGATTTTTCAAAAATATATATATAAATTTGCCCGTGGCTTATTTATGTTGATTTATATGTTGTGTAAGTGTGTGAGTGTGAATCTTCTATGTGAGGCAGTCCATACACGAAAACTTACCGCATCACTATATATAAATATTGACCTGCATGCTGGGGCCGGCTCAAGGATATGAGTGTCTTTGTGTAAGCGTGTGTCTGTGTAAACGTGCGTGTGTGGGTGTGTGTATTTCATGATTTTGTGTATGGTCACGATTCCGCAATTTGGTTCTTTCCTTGTTCGGTCCTACACAGTGGAGTTAGTCACTCTTGTGCTCAGGGCCTAAACGGAAATGACCTAACGGTATCGTTTTTTACGCTTTCGAACGTGTATGTGTATGTGTGTCAAGTGTAATATGAGTGAGGATTCATATATATAACGTGTTTTGTACGCGGTTGAGCATTTTTGTATCCATATTGTGGTGATACATATCTCTAGTTTATGTAGTACCAGCATGTTATATATGATTTGGATGAGTTCTTTGAGGATATTTGAAAATTGAATTGAGATTACTTATTCAGCTACTCCTGACCAATTGTGAGAAATATAAATGGATGAAGAGAGGGAATCCAAATTATTTCTGATAGAATATTAAATTCATTTTATGAAACAGTCTGTGTATGTCTGTTCGTAGCCCATAATTTCAAGCTTACAATAGAACATATAATCCTATGGATGAGTCATTGCTAACAGGGAACCTTCAGAGGATGTGTGTAGAATGACTCAGGATTACAGGGATTCGATTGGGCTGAAATTCTATATTGGGATCCGTTTGTCAGCTAATAAGAACACCTAATATTTGTCAATACCTCAGCAATTTTGCGAGGCTCCCCTCCGCAGGCGATTGTCAACTATTGGATTCTTCGTTTGTAGGTGTCATGTCATTTAAAGATTGAAATTTTCAATAAATCTTAATTTTATGATCTAAGGAGACTTATTAGATGATTTTGAATGAATATTTATCTGTCCTATCGTCGTGGTCTTAGAAAAAGGCATAAGAGTGAAATAATGTTTCTCTCAATGTATTTGAAGTTTTTGGAAATTTATGAGAAAAGAATGAATTTCCGGAATAGAATTTTAATTTTGAATGATTTTACCTCTCTCACTAATAGTACAAATCGATACAAGGATGTGAAACGTTTTATTCGCGTCTGAGTGATGGATTTCCGGCCCGAGCCGCAGGCGAGGGTCGGAATCATCACGAGGTTGCGAATAATAGGTTTTACGCCCATGTATCTAACTATACTTTTCGATAAACTGTGAGTAAAAGTCGACAAACTGTGCGCAAAGTGCACTTTTACGCACAGTGTATCGAAAATTATGAATTGAAATTCAAAATCGTCGTTGATTCTTCTTTACATCTGAAATGACATAACGCCAGAGGAAGGGGACGGCTAATTTTCCCACTCCTTTTGATTTTTATTGTTCGTATTCTGGATTCTTACATATTGTACATATTTATCATAATATTATTTATTGATATAAATATATATATATATATATATATATATATACATACACCATCACAATTTATGTTCATAAAACTAATGACTACTGCTTAAAACTAATAATAATATTGAATTTTATGGTTTTTTTCCGACATCTACTTTCAAGAACAAAAACTTCTTGAAGTCCCCGGATAATAGTGTTGTAGCCTGTGTGTAGAATTGTTCTATCTCAATCATTTATTTGAATATTTTGAGGAATATATTATATTCACTCTTGATGCTACCTATATATTTTTCAGAATTGGCAGAAGGCCATGTCTACGTAGGATGACCAAGAAACCACGAATCGGTTTTACTGATTAAATTGATTTCAAATCAGAATACTCAGCCTAGTTTTGGTCTCTCAAAATGATATTTGCACCCCTAAGAGGTAGCTTACTTGCATCCGAATGTAAGAGGGGGTGACTAACTTTAGAAAGGACGTTCACCGAATGCTTGATGGGTGAACGTTTTTCATAAGTGACTATTTTATTGAAAATGTAACTTCATTCACTCACCAGTACTGCATTCTCCTGACCCTCGACCCTGCTATTGATTCCTGGGATTATAGTGAAGATATTTTGTTCCGTCTTGGAGCGCGTCGACTTCTTCTTATGATAAGTTGAGACCAACTGATGCATCATTTGTTTGTACTCTATAATATGATCTCATCAGTTGACGTCGGCGACCGTCCGGATTCCTGAGCAGGGCTGCTAACGAGATAACAGAATTTTGCTTAGAAAGTGGTTTTTTTCAAAATATCACGAAATTTTCACGCGTCCCAGAAAATGGCAAAATATATTATTCGCCGCGTCCCAGAATTTGACAAAATATCGCTGAAATGACGTCATCGCGTCCCAGAATCTGCAGTTAAAGAAATATATATATATATATATATATGTTACAGTCGAAGCGTTGAATCCGCTACTCCATGGAATCCCTGGTCATTTCATGCAATCACGGGCGCGCTCAGTCAAAGCGTTGAATAAATTCTCCCATCTGCTTCTTTTTTCATTCGAATATATCTTCTCGCGATTTACCAACGCTTCGGTTGTGTACGTGAACATTTTCAATCACTCATCGAAATTGTTTACAGTCGCGGGTCAGTCATTTATTGTAGCTCTAACGGTCGTCATGATAGGAAATAGTCATGGAAGGGACCACCCGAAGGGCGAAACCCAAAGATGCGCATGTTTAAAGAACGACAGGCTAATATGAGTTTGTAGATACTCTCCAAAAAGAGTCCTTTTCCTGAAACAAGATGAATTCAAAAATTCATGTTGTCTGAGAGACTCTACTCATCCTTCAACAAGAGTGAGATTCTTTATCAGAGTCAAAGGATTCCTGATCAACATCAGAAAATCATAACTCCTTGAGATTTACTATCTGACAGTTCCAAAATTCATACTCGAATACAAGAAATGGATCTGGAGCTTCCTCGCAAAGCAGGCTTATCTTCCCAAATAGACAATTATCTGCATCCATATTCATCAATATGAATTCAACTGCGTCATTGGTTAATGCATATGAAAGCATACAAAATCTCATTCATACAGAAAAAGTATCCAAGCTCGCACACCAAGTACTTATATCAACCATTCTTGAGAGAAGTTCTATTATTCTACAAAACAGACTTTGGACTGTTTTTAGTTCCACGGATTCTTCATGAACTGGAAAAATTTTGCCTGATTCAGAATATTGGAATTGAATTTTATTATAATTCTGAGTCATCAGGAATTTGGGAAGTTGACTTGACAAATCTTTGGTTGATCAATGGTCTTTTACGATGAAGTAAAATAGGTTGCTACTACAGAAGTGCATTCATTAGAAGTTTCTCATGTATCACATCATCTCAATGTAAAAAACTCTCCAACGCATTCCTGAGAGCCACAGAAGCAGCTCAAAATCAAATGACTCACTCTGCGTTTCCTTGACAAGAATGCGTATTCATCACAAACTCACATTTGGGGAGTGGAAATTACGGTCAATGAGGTTTCTATGAATTTTGAATAGTTCAGAATCCACCATCAACCACTAACAAACCAATAGCAAGGTCAGAGACAAAGTTCGAGGTTGATGGTACTTGCGGATTCTAAACAACGATATTCAGAAACTCAATCAAAGTAACTTCTAAACAAGTATTCTATTCCATTCAACTTGTGCACATTAAATCATATTTTTTACATCATTTTGAATGTATAAAGCACAATATTCCGTCTCATATTGAATATTTTGTGCAATATCTATGAAGTGACTCAAGAAAATACATACACTGGAATGGGAGAAATACGCCGTATTGTAACATCATTCATACCATCAGGGCAAGACCAACAAATGTTTCCATGGGCTGGCTAGCTTCTATAAGGCCTAACACAACTCCGACACGACGTTTTTTTTATCCTGGGCCGCAGTTCTGTTATTCGAATAACAAAGTCGTGTTTTTCGAGGGATGCCACGGCGCTGCGGCGAAGCTGCATCCGTCGCAAGACAACCATCGCACGCAAACATTTGCACATCGCGTGGGTGTACGCACAACACAGTACAAAACACTCACAACAGATACACCTTCACCCGACCCGGACACTCTCATTTCCACCGGGAAACCACGATTTCCTTGTGCTACGCCGGCTACGAAGCATAAGCGCGCGCCGTCTGCTTAGCAGTGGTAGAGCAGCCGACAGCGCGACAGCCGCAGCTCAAGCATGACCAATGCTGCCAACATACCAAGCGACACAAGGTTATGTGTATGTCGACTTCGCAATTCAAAATACTCGCTTTTGCTACCGGAATCTTATTTACAGAACCATTCCCTCATTTGAGCATCAAATGCCTGCGGGAATGATTTATTTGATGCGTAAAATCAGCAAAAAGGGTGCTCTGGTCCACTCGTTCTGATTCGGCTCTTGGGAACCTAAATAATTGAGGATCATAGCTACCTAACCTCTCTGTGCATTTGCCTTTGACATCGATTTTTGGCTCGGAGCGGTACATTCGCGTGCGAAACGCACCAGAGCACCCTTTTTACGGACATTTTCTACCTCTCAAAGAAAAATTCAGATCAATTGAGTGAAAATTGAGAGCGTGAGTTTGTAAATAAAAAAATTTTATATCCTAGCAGAAGTTTAGAGTTCGATCTCCGACATCCTCTTAATAAATATCATAGAATCATCTATCGAGTTAACAATGTACTTTGAAGGAGTCATCTAAAGTTTCGAATAATGATTCGTGAAATCGATTTTACTAATTATGAATGGAATTTCCTGATTCTCACTTAACATTTCTAGGAATAAGAGGGGTTCTAGAAGTTACACCAGTGGAGGAAATAACTTTTTAGAATAACAATGTAGGACAAATTCTATTTTTATTGAGATATCCACAATAAATTTCCGAATTCCATATAATCATGTTTAATCCGAATAGCAAATATTTCGAAGGAAACTCAAAAATAATAAAAGTTGATTAGAACTATTCTCGCCATCTTCTGATGAATGTTTTCAATAATTCATAATATTGGAAGATAGAGAATTCAGTGATATCTGATACAATATTCTAAAATGTTTTCCATAGTTAAATTATTATCGAGATCGGAAATCAATGACTATTCAATCATATTACACAACTTTTCAATTCTTATGTTTTATTTAGAATAATTAACGATTAAAGTAAACGCAAACTCAAACAAACTATGCTATGTATATAAGTTAACTGGGGTACGTTCAATAATCAATTGTAAAATATTTCAGGGTAAACTACATTAGTAGTATAAATCAATGTTTCTTCTTTACTTTGTTCTTTGTACAATGATTTAACAAGTGTTTTTCTAGAGAGACGTGCATTATTCCTTAAGAGGATTTTCAAATTTTTCTTGGATCTAACACGTGATAACGCAACGTATAATTGACCATGCGCAGAAACCGGCGCTGGTAAGTACACACCAACTTTTTCAAATGATTGACCTTGTGATTTGTTTATTGTCATAGCAAATCCAAGTCGTATAGGAAATTGCCGGCGTACCATAAAGAATGACATTTCTTTTTCAGACGGTTTAACATTCATTCTGGGAATGAAAATCTTGTGGCCTTTGTCATTTTCACTTAATATTTCCGCAAAAATAACGTGAGTTTTCAGTCCAAGAACAATCATTCTGGTCCTACTACAAAGCCCTGTTAGGAGATTGATATTCCTTTGAAGAATCATAATACAACCGGTCTCCCATTTGAGTCTAAAGGGTAGTAAACCACTTGGTGTTATGGAGTTCATAAAGTCAATTGAAATAGAATTACCGAAATGATCGTTTTGATTTTTCGCTTCGGTCGCTCTCAGCGGAGTTAATCACTCTTGAGCCATGGCCTAGGTGAGATACCGCAACGTCATCATCAGTATAAAGTGAGTGTTCCAGTAGTGCTAGGTGTAATCAGTTGTTTGCATTAAGGCCTATATATGTGATGAGTGTAGTGTTGATGAGTTTGTATTGGATTTTTCGCTTCGGTCGCTCTCAGTGGAGTTAATCACTCTTGAGCCATGGCCTAGGCGAGTCACCGCAACGTTCTCATCAGTGTAAATCGAAATGTTTCAATTATGATTGAAGTGATTTTCTGTTTGTTTGAAATCATCAATGGTGTTGTATGAGGGACTGTTAGTGTTCTTCAGTGTGAAGTCCATTTTGCAACAATAGTCATTGAAAAGTTTATCATTATCTGTTATTCCATTTCGGTGAGTGTATTGAGAAAAAGGAAAACTTCGATCTCTAACGACGATCTTAATTGATTGCAAAATCATCTAAAAGTTATTATCAGGAGAATTTTTTTTCTTTTTTGTCCAATTATTGCTTGATGGGTATTGCAGTCAGAGTATGTGCGACCGTAGACCAGAATTTCAAGATTCCAAGAAAATATACAAATCTTTGGATGAGTCATTTACTAACACGGGACCTTCAAGGGTTCTGTGTAGAATGACTCAGATAGTGGGAATTCAATTGGGCGGAAATTCTTTGATCGGATCCGTCAGTCAGCTAATGAGAACACCGAATCCTTGACATTACCTCAGCACTTTTGTGAGGCACCCTACCGCAGGCGATAGTCAAGTATTGGATTCTTCGTATGTTGGAATCACGTCGATCCATTATTAACTAAAATTCTAATATAAAGTTAAATTTACTCATCCTTGAAATTCCTGTTCTATCGTCGTGGTCGTGATTTTAAATCATTCATAATTTCGCAATTAATTGGAATCGTCAGAGTTGAAACATAAATGATTTGAATTTTATTGAACCGCAATGAGAATGATCATATCATCGTTCTTAAATTATTTTAAAATTCTGTAGAACTTATTCTAATTGAACCTATGGAATGAGAGGAGACGAGAAGGGAGAGACGGGCAAATGTCCCGTCTCTGTTGAATTTTATTAAGTCATCCAATATACATATTCTTATTTCACAATTCTCAGAAAATTTCACAATTTCATAGAAACAGTATGATAATAAATATGATATTACCTAAATTGAATGTTTTTAAATTATTCTGAATCACCTGGATTCTGTCTTCTAATTGACAATGATGGCATCCCAATTTTGCTTCTTGATTTCCCGCCGAGTTAGTTATCCAATGGACTAACGAGATACATTTTTATTCGTCCTTAATGGTGCCGTGGGATGGAAAAATTAATATTGCAGATTATTCTTCTATCATAGAATAATTGGAATCGTTTGTGTGAAAACGTGTATATATGAATATGTGGAGGAGTGTGTGTGTGTCTGATGAAATTATGAAGAAGATTTTGAGTATAGTTTCTGGATATTGGAAATGTTTGTGTATGTGCATGTATGGGTGGGTGGGTGATAAAGCATGTATTAGAACAATTATTGCGTGTTTGTTAATTGTTATAGCAAAATCAAATAAGTCAATGATCATTGATTATTTCAAAAATTATAGAAATAACTTACCAATACAGCCTCCCAATATGATTCTTGATAGTTCCAGGGGTTGCACTATTCTTTTCCATCCTCTCATTAATCAACAGCTGCCAAGATGCAGGATGTACATTGTGTTATATGCTGAAATCAATCCAAATGGAAATATATCATTATCCAGGGATATAATAGATGAATAGATAGATAAATATAGATATAGATAGATAGGGATGGATAAATGGTATATGATATTTGAATTATATGTTTGAATATTTATATTTTAAATGTTTTATAAGTAATCACTTACCTTCAACTCCTTTGTGATATACCTCGATCGACCTCAGAGCTCCTGGGGGTTGGCTCTCGAGGAGTACTTCTCGATCACCAGGAGTGGCATCGACTTCACCCTTCGATGGGTTGAGACAGACTGACCTTGCTCCATGCTTTAACTTCGTATATATACCTTTAGCTCCCTCTCGTGACTTTTATGATGAATGTTGACGCGTGTGAATTACCGACATGTATTAAACCTGTGGTTTTGGCCACTCAAGTGCCCTCTTTTTCATATTCTTGTACAAGTTGATTATTTGATCTCGTCGATCTTGAAGGGCGGTCTCTCCGTCCTTCAAGATCTATGAGACCAAATAATCAACTCGTATATTAACCATCAAGGACGAAAAATCTACCGAATTACTTAGGATTTCATATTCTTGGTCGGTGACACAGGTCTCGACTCATCTAAAACATTCAGTATATCAAGCTTCGCGTGTCTTCATGCGATATCTATTTGAGAGTATCGGTCTTATTAGGTCCTGATCAAAAGAACTCGTTGAATAAACTAAGAATTGCCCATAGGGAATCATGCAGGCGCGATATGGGATTGAAATTGCGGGGGAGGATGCGAGTTGGTCTGTAGTCTATCGCTGATTTTTGGAAAAGTATTAATGGCACCGTCATCATGCAAAGTTTATCTGATTTGCCTATTGAAGACGTGTCGAATGAGCTGAGAAACATTTCTGGGAAATCATGCAGGCGCGAGGTATATATACCTGAAAAGGCGGGGGAGGATGCGAGTAGGCTCTCACTCTGACGTTGATATTCCGCGGAGTATTGATGGCACCGTGTTCATTCGAGTTCCATTCCATTTGTCGATTGAAGACTCGTTGAATGAACTAAGAATTGACCATAGGAAATCATGCAGGCGCGATATGGGATTGAAATTGCGGGGGAGGATGCGAGTTGGAATGAGCTGAGAAACATTTTTGGGAAATCATGCAGGCACGAGATAAACCTGAAAAGGCGGGGGAGGATGCGAGAAGGCTCTCACTTTGCCGTTGATATTTCGCGGAATATTGATGGCACCGTTATCATTCAAGGTTCGTTCGACTCCTTTTTTAAAGGAGCATCTGAGAACCAAATGGTCACGGACCGCAAATCGTGCGTTGGTTTCATAACTAACGACAAAGTATAATTTTGACGTGATTTTTGAGGTTGAGAAGACTTTCTGTGCACTTCTATAATCTCCAGCGAGTGGCACCGTATCGATTCGAGTCGTAATCGATAGATTTCTTTAGTGGCAATCTTCAAACGGTAGCTCGTTACCCGGAAAACGTGCAAAAAAGTCCTAGGTTCAAATGATCAAATGTAAACAAACCATCAGGATACCTAAAACTCACGCAGATTTGCAATATTTCTTTGCATTATTTGGAGGCCTTCTCTTCAGGTACAAATGCTTAAACTTGGTGGAAATTCATCAGCATTATTCGCTCTATCGAAGAGCTATGATTTCACGCGTTCCACTCACAAAGTCTCTCAGGGCTCACAACCCGCTTCCGTGGGCATCCCCCTTTCACCGGAAATATAAAACCGTTGCAAATACATGGAGTCAATTACTAAAATCGTGAGCAAATTGACTTCAAAAATTGTTTCTGACTACACGTAACCTTATGGGTCAGATGCGCTAAGATGAGCTCGCGCGCTAACTATCCATATGATTTCTGTTCTGACTGAAGAAAACGGATCTTTCATCCATTCTCTATGAATTGATACTAGGAAAACCATGGGACAACCATCAAAATTCCTAGAAAATGAGAGTGAAAGTGAAAAAGCTAGCGTTGCAGCCAGTGCTTACGTTGTGAGTAAGTATACCTACACTGTAAAGAATTTGTTGAATTTTCAATCAACATTTCAACCGGCTGGTTGAATTTTCAACCACACTGGTTGAATTCTCAACCAATTGGTTGAATTTTCAACCAGACTGGTTGAATTTTTCATTCAACCAACTGGTTGAATTTCCAACCAAGCAATTATATTCTGTGATGGATGTATGAATGGTCAGTGGGATATCCATTGACCATCCACCCATCATGCATCCGTTCATTATCCACCCATCATCCATCACTCCGTCCATACATCCATCCGTCCACCCACCATCCAATTCTCGATTCATTTATCGACCTTATCAATTATCCATCCATCGACCATCGACCCATCATCCATAAGTCCACCCCTCCATCCATCCATATCCACCCGTATAACCATCCATCATATTCTACCCCTCACGTAACATCGTAACAGACCGATTTAGATAGAAAGAAACCATAGGAGACCTTTCACACCGTACTAGACCGAATCAGTTTGGACCAGACCATCCATCCATATACTCATCCATCTACCGGAATTCATGCGCCCACCCAAGACACCCGTTATATTTCACCACTTCCACGTAAGCAACTCAGTATGCGGGATCCGGAAATACAGAGATTTGATTGGCTCTGAATTATTCCAACTCTTGTGACTTTCTCATAGAAGTCAAGAGGGTGTTGTAGTACCTACTCCACCGATTCCGCAAATTTTGGAATGATTTGTGTGACGTGGTATTTTAACCATCACAACTCATTTATATTCAACGGGACTCTTATCCTAAAATTGCAGGCAATACGCGCGCGAACGGCGAAACGACTCCAAAAATTCAACTACTCCGCAGTCACGTCTGCAGCACAGCATCACTTACCGTGCCAACACCTGAAAATCAAAAATGGGGAGGGCATACGCTCGAAATAATAAATCGAATATTTATCATAGAAATAATTGGCTTCTATTCTTTACGTTTCTTCTGCGCAGCGATACATGAATTTACACATATATCAAGTCCGACAATGGTCCGCAGACTTCTACTATTCAACAAAAATCACTCATCGGTCATCAAAAATTGTCTCTGAATTTTCCTGAAAATAGTACACTTCACATAGGCCATAATCTGTCCAAATCACTCACGAAATCTACCTGTGCTCCGTAGAGCACAGCTTGTCCGGTCCCTACTCCGATAATTGTCTCAAGACAGATTGCTCCAAAATTCTCTCGTCCAAAATGGCCGTCCAATAGCCCTCGATACACGCGCGCAACGACAAGGTCCAAGATGGCTTGTGCTCCGATGTCTTGGAGTCACCGATGCCCTCTTGTCCCACGCACTCGAGCAACAGGTGCACGATCACACACCTGGTCCGTTGTCCACTCCGCAATTGTCTAACTATCAACACACGTACGCCTACTCCGAGGCATCTTGTCCACGTCCGCGTTCAAGAAATTCACAAGTCCGCTGCTCCCAATAATCCACGCGACGCGTTTGATCCCCGGGTCCTCGTGTGCTCTAGTCCCACTCGCGTACGTCTATCATAGACGTCTTGTCCACGTTCGCACACTGTACCAGCTAACGAGGTCCCCCGGGAGTCCGGTCTGTCCGCGGGCACGACGATTGCCCTCCACGACGCGCGAGGCTCTTCGGATATTCGCGACGAGAGATTCACATAAAAAGGAGCAAGACCACTCACTGTTCTCTGTCCATCTCGTCCGCTGCGGACCCTTTAGTCAGCAGTTGCAGCTTCCAATCCTGATCCCCTAGTCTATTTCAGTCCTCACGCTGTTCGAGAGACTTCCTGGGGCTCTGCCCCGGAGGGAAGAGATGCCCCGGCCACGCGGCCGCCGCTCCGATTTGCGGCAGCTCGGAGCACACGCGCTCTGCTCAGAGACTACTTTTCAACTGACAAAATGTCCGACTCTTCTCGTCCGCTGGCTCTTCGTCTTCAATCGAGAAAGAACGCCCTGATTGGTCAATCAGAATAACCATTAGCGCCAACTGGGAACCACTGCACGCGTACTGCGCAACAATTCCAAATACACGTCCGAATATACATATATCTAGTCCGTGTTGCAGCAGTATATCTATATATACTCGCGGCCGTCCGTAGTATAACGATATCGAGTCCTTATGGCAGCAGTATATCTATATATACGCTATGCATTATCTCAGTGCATCATACTTGAGTATACACACACATACATAATCGTGTGCATCATCCGCAAGTCCCAATTTGTTCCAGCGGCCGATGTCCAGGTACTCGTCTGTAGGAATTCCGTAGCCAAGGCTGCCCGGGTGTGGCCCTGATTTGCATGTCCGCAGCGCCACCGCACCTCGTCCGCCACCACCAGTCAGCTGTCTGCAGCCTATGTTTACACACGCCTCGTATACGCTCGCTGTCGTCTCCGTCCTCTGGTGGGCCACCCGGGCTCAACAGTGTCCGTGTACAGGTCACCGAGGCCATGAGTGACCACTGTAGTGCAGTATGGATAGTGCGCGGGAGTGCAGTGCACCAAGTGCACAATTCACATGTGCAACAGGTGTTGGACGTATAACCTAACCCCGCTGCCCGTCGCTGCCGGCATGTGTGCTTGACCGGGCTGCGGCGTATGGGGCAATTGCCCGTATGGCCAGCTGCCCGGGAACCGCATCATCAAGGGCCACGTTCCCGCTGATAACGTGATATAAATAAGTGTCAATGCCTCATACTCTCGCTCGCCCGCGAGCGAGAGTTTTGTCCGTCATCCCCGTCGTCCTGGTCTGTCCGGGTAAATCTCTTCGCGTCGGGGCACAATATACTCAAATCCCGCATGAAATGGGCTCGAAAGAGCCAGGTTAAGGCCCGGCTAGGACTCAATAGTCCCAAAAAAGCCCTAAAACCCGTTCAGCTGTCAACCTTCACTGTCCGTCGGCTGCTAGTCCCGGCAGCCCCCTATGGTGCGACTACAGCGTCTTTTTCTGGTGTAGGTGGGGTTGCCTACGCGCAGGCATACCCACCTATGCAGCGTCACGTTACCCGGTCCACTCTCCCGTCGCTCGCCGTCGTCTTCTTCTCGAGCCAGCACCTCGACAAAAAAGGGAAGTATTGGGGTCAATACCTGTCCTTTGAGTTCACTGGCTTGAGACGGCGACGAGAGATTTTTGCAATTTCGGCTGTGACGGTTTACCCGTCACATTTGTACGGAAGCTTTGAGGGATCCATTTGAATTCATCCGATAGTATTTTTTGGATTAAGATGGAGAGGAAACATTATATTCTCCTTCCAAATCGATCGTACTGAATAGAAAGAATCTAGCGAGCCGAGCGAGCGTTAGCGAGCAAGGCAATACCGCTAGTAACCATTATATGGCACTACCCAACGATTATCAACAGTTACTCCTGAACTGAATATTATCATGTTACTATCACGTTGCCTTCGATACTTTGGATAACCATCAGTTGCAAATTCAGTGTTAGCGTAAAATAATTGCGGATAACCTTTCGTACAAAGACCAGTTATAGGATTCATATAAGGAGAGTTCATATTCGAAACACCACATGGACCATGAATCATGTGAGCTTTTACTAAAGAATATTTTCTTGGAAAAATTGCTTCATCTGAAATTCCAACACTAATGATTCTATCAATGTGAATCGTGTCACAAATTTTATCGAAATCATTCAAGTAAGTCAAAGAGTGCACATGAGGGAGACAACGTTTTTGAAATTCAACGAATACTGATCCTTTGGTTTTTCCCAAACACTGTTTATAGACCATTTCCATCCCGAATTGTGCAAGCTTCAAACTGAAAACTTCTGACACTATGTCAGGTCTATCAAAACTCGTCTCCCACGGTTTAAGACACCATTGAATTTCAGGCCATTTTGGATTGCAAGTCATTGTAATGAAGAGACTGGGTTCACCTAATACACTCAAAACGGCCATGGTATCCATGTGATGGCGTGAAAATTACGTGGACTTCCTTTGAAAGACGACGGTAATATCACTACTTTTCCAACTTTTCCACCAGTACGAAGTGCTGGTGTATTAATTAATTGCATTTTGGTCAAGGGTTTATTATCACAGTCGTGACTAGTCATTCAAAAAAAGCGAAGAAAAAAGAGGAGGAATTGACAAAGATAATATCAGTAACGAGGGCTGCCAGCCCTCGTTACTGATATTATCTTTGTCAATTCCTCCTCTTTTTTCTTCGCTTTTTTTGAATGACTAGTCACACTGCCAGTTAATTATGATGAAATTTGACATGGAAGTTGTCTCATTTGGAGAAATCAGAAATGAAATGAACCAACAGAACAGTGAGAAAAAGAGATAACACATTACTCTCAAAAAGCCCTCAAAGGTTGAAAAGTCGCCCTATGTCCTCATAGGGGGGGAGGATTGATAG
Organism: Eretmocerus hayati; assembly: GCA_029851415.1. Taxonomy (NCBI): domain Eukaryota; kingdom Metazoa; phylum Arthropoda; class Insecta; order Hymenoptera; family Aphelinidae; genus Eretmocerus; species Eretmocerus hayati. Next base: position 52,657,673 of record CM056744.1, read on the forward strand.
GAATTCCTCCACTGCCCCTTTGAACAGGGAAACTTCCTTCACCTGCCGGAGTCCTAGGGAGAGGAAATTCCAGAAACGTGCGCATTGACTTTGGAAAGATCTTAATCCATAATCGATGCCCATTCTCGAAATTTTGAGCTCTTGAGCTCCTGTCTCACCACGCTGAGGACACTCTGATTGATACTTGGTAAACATCGCAGCTAGGTAGCCAGGTTCACCCATGTGCATGATCTTGGTCATCAAGAGAGCTGCGAAGTACATTCTCCGCGAATCAGTACGCAACCAATCCAGACGCTTTCTGTACGAGATGATGTGTTCGCTCTTCTTAATTCCAAAGATGTACCGTAAACATAAATTGTTCAGTCTCTGTACCCGCGCCCTCAGTCCGTCAGTGGCGTCCAGATACACGAATATGCAGTAGTCTAGATGTGGTTAGACTAGGATCTCGACTAGTCGGACACGGAGAGTGTCGGTAGTGCATGCCCTCATAAACCGCAGGCCATATAGGGGCTTGTTCACTTTCTTGGTTACTTGATCGATATGCGGTTTCCAAGACAATTCACTATCTAATGTCAAGCCAAGACACACGACAGTGTCACTGAATGGGATGAAAACTCCGTCCTGTACCTCAACCCCCGGTGAATCCATTCTTTCCAGATTCGCGGTGTTCCTGTCAGATGAGAAAAATATTGCTTTGGTTTTACCGGCGTTAAGGCGCAAGCCCGAGATCTGGGCCCACTGAGCAACAAGCCTTCCGGCTCCTCCCAGCCGAGCAATTCCCTCTCTGATGTTCTCTTTCTCGACTTAGAGATAGATTTGGAGGTCATCTGCATAAAATAGATGACTTACCGACTTTCCATCAAGTAGCTCAGGTAGATCATTGACATATAAGCTGAAGAGTGATGGACCGAGAACAGACCCCTGTGGTACCGATCTGAGCGTACACCCAGATTGGTTGTAAGCCAATCAGAATTCCCATCTTTTGAAGTAACTATTTGGGTGCGACCTTCTGGGTATGATTTCAACCACAGCACAGCTGATCCCGACAAACCAAGGTGTCTGAGTTTACTTAATAGCTTTCATGATGAAATTGTGTCAAAAGCTTTGCTGAAGTCAAACAGTAGCAACAAGGTGATCTTCTTCCTGTCAATTCCGACTCTGATGTCATCAGTCAACTTCAACAAGGCAGTCTGGGTGCTATGATGTTCTTTGAAACCAGTTTGGAAGCCATCTAACAAATTTTTACTGTTAAGATACTCCGTAATTTGGTCATGTGCAATCTTCTCCAGAACCTTGGACAGAAAGCAATCAGTGCAATGGAATGGAAGTCCGTGACCGCTGCTGGAGCTGCGGTCTCCTTCGGAGCAATCAGCTGCACTCGCTTCCAAGCCTCGAAAGAAATGCTGTGAGCGAAAGAGGAGTTGAAAATGTGAACTAGATCATCTAAGGCCGGAAGAGCCTTCGCAATCACGCTTTGGGGGACCCCATATGCTCCACGAGCCTGCGAGAAGAAGTGTCTTATAGCAAGGACTACATCACTGAAATTTGTGGGCTTAAATTTTAAGCCCTCGTCTGGGGCTGACATTATTTCATCCATTGCTTTTCCAATATCCCCATCAGGCGAGATGGAAACCCCCGCGAAGTGAGCGTTCAACTCGTCCGGTGTGAAGCCATGTAGTTCCTCGTCTTTGCTTTTCGGCAAGAGGCCGAGATTGCGCATTTCCCTCCATATGTTCTCATTCAGATCAAGGGCGTCTGAAAGATGATTTTGAAGGAATGAGGTACGCTCTTGTTCTAAGCGCACGTCGACCTCTTCACTGAGTCGGAAATACACGTTCTGAAGCTCAGGGCACTTGCGTAGGTTATGCTGATTGCGCTCCTAACGCCTACGGGCCGCATTTCGCTTCATCATGGGCACCTTCAACTCGGGACCAATCCAAGGAACATCGCATTTGCGAGGACATATCGTTTCCTCCGGAGCTAATCAATGACTATTTTCAAATTTTCATTCAGGCAATTGCCTGCGTTTTCCAGGCTGGTCTCATGGTGTTGTAGAGCTGTCCAGTCACAGCGTAGCAGGCGGTTATTCAGTTGCTCCGGGTTGATGATACGGAAATTACGACATTTGAATGACTCTTTCGGAGGAGCAGGGGTGAAAACGTTGATCGTAACATCTAGAACCGTGCGCCTGCCGAAACTGGGCAGTACTCTATTTTGGTAGTCGATAATGGTGTCATTGTCATCTGTATAAATGTGGTCGATCCATGTGTAGGGAGAATCTGAGGAATGGTGGTGAGTCGCCCCATGCTGAACGATCCGTAAGGATAGTTCTTCTCAGATCAGTCAGTATTCTTGTGTTAGGATGAGTAATATTTAACAGGTTCGCGTTCAGATCCTCCATGATGATCTTGTGGATGTAATCACCACACAACCGGCGCAATGAGCTAAAAAACGCACCGTCCTTCTGTATGGCGATTCTAGGAGGTCTGTATATTACTCCAACAAGAATTGGAGTAGAGTTGCCCTGCTGCACGCCGCGAAATAGGAATTCAGGGACACCAGGTTTCCCTGGACCATTTGTGTTCGACGAAACCAAATATTTAACTTCAAAATCATTGCGTACGTATAGGATAACTCCGACCCCCTCCCTGTTTTGGTCCTGTCGGAGAATTGAAAACCCCGGGATCCGCAAAAGCCTGTCATCCACATTCTCATCCAGTTTTGACTCAGCCACCCCAAAAATATGGTAAGAAGGTTCGTTGGCAAGGAGTAGGCGGAGGTGTTCGATCTTTTTCGTCAGAGAGTTGATATTGACAAAACCCGACTTCAAAGAGCTACCACTCCCTCGAAGCTCTCCAGCAGGGACATCCTCAGGGAGCTTTCGCAAACTCTGATGCCGAATCAACACCTGGATTCATGATGGTAGGGGTATTTTGGGTGCTGTCCAAAGCTTGGCGCATATGCCTTGGAAACGATTTACTTGCTGTTTGGATGACATGCAGATCTACTATTGCATACTTCATCAGGTGATGCAGCAGATTCATCATTCAAAGCACCGTTCATCATTAATTCAGAGCACTCTTAACCGGCATCGCCATTCCCCGTGTCTCGTTTACCCGTGCGCAAGTGAAACTGATTCAAGCTTAGTTGGAGAAGCTAAGTTTGCGGATTTCTGTGGACATTGAGCAGCACATGTATTTGAATAATCGTCAGTCTCAGATTCGTGCTAAGCACCCTGGATCTCAGTCGAAACTTTATTCACGTTTTCAACCTGATTTTTTATTGAAGAGTTCTGCTCCAAAATCAGCTGACCATCAATGCGCAACTCCTCCAGCTGGAAGTTACGCTCTGCCAAAAGCTCATCGAGAGACGACACGTGAGTCAATAATTCTTTATTGGCCTCATTATTTGCTGCCTGGGCGAGAGGTAAAGATGTACTGGCCTCGTCTCGTCGGCTAACGATTGCTTTTCTTTCATCATACTGATTCTGGAGCATGTCAAAACGCTGAAAGAAGAGATCCAGAGAGCTCTGCGATATGAGGACCCGTTTTGTTTCCATGCATTCCGATGGTGGTGGTGGAGTCAAAAGTGCTGCAGCTGGTGTCTGCACTTGGCTGTTGTTTTGCCACATTTTGGTGTCAAGCCCACTCCTTGGAGTCTTGTGCGGCGTCTGAGACGTGGTAGAGGTGTGTGCCACGGGTTGGTGCGTTTGAAATTGCGCGGGCTCTGCTCCCATAAACTTGCTGTTCTGTGGCGTCCCCTGCCCTACTGACGTAGAACTTGAGTCTACGGTAGAAATTGAGTCTCGGGTGGTAGTGGGGGAGCTGGCAGTGGGGGACTTCGTGCCCTGACCGGTGGTAGTGGTTGGCCCGGCAGGGGGGGACGACTCCATCTTGCCGCGTACTGCGCTGTAACGCATGTGTGTGGGCAGCCGACCACTTGCACGATTGCCATAGGTGGTTTGCTGTCTCTCTCTCTCTCTCTCTCTCTCTCTCTCTCTCTCTCTCTCTCTCTCTCTCTTTCTCTCTCTCTCTCATTCGAATAGCCTTAACTCGAACGACAAATTTTTACCAATTGAATGTATTTATTATGTATGAGTGACATATGTTTCATAAGCTACTGTATTTTTGTATTTTTGCCCTCGGGCGAATAAAGGTTATCATTCATTCATTCATTCATTCTATCTCTCTCTTTTTTTTTTTTTTTTTTTTTTATGGTGGTTAGAGGGCAAAATCTGCCTCAGGATCCCTCGGATCCGTCCCCAGACACCGGACTGGTTCAGCTTACGCGGACTACGCATAGCCCACGCAGGCCATACCAGGCGGGACACGGGTTTGGGTGGGGCCCACCGAGAGGTGGGCCCGGCCGTGTAATATCCCTCTCCCCTCGATGTCCGATACCTAGGGCATCGGGCAATCAAGAAGGAGATCCACCTGCATCTACCATCTCATCCCGGAACCGCGTGAGCATTACTTCAGGATGAGCGGCATGTCTCGCGCTCGATTGCGAGCGTTCCTCTCCTTCATCTTCTCTCTTCGGCCACTTGTCGGCATCTTCTATCTTCACTCTTCATTGTTCCCTCTCTTTCTTCTTTCTTCTCTCTTCCCTCTTCAGTACATCAGATTCCTCCTGGAATCATTTGGGCCTCTTCTGTTTATTCTCTCTCTCTCTCTCTCTCTCTCTCTTTTTTTTTTTTTCTTTTTTAAGGTGGTTAGAGGGCAAAATCTGCCTCAGGATCCCTCGGATCCGTCCCCAGACACCGGACTGGTTCAGCTTACGCGGACTACGCATAGCCCACGCAGGCCATACCAGGCGGGACACGGGTTTGGGTGGGGCCCACCGAGAGGTGGGCCCGGCCGTGTAATATCCCTCTCCCCTCGATGTCCGATACCTAGGGCATCGGGCAATCAAGAAGGAGATCCACCTGCATCTACCATCTCATCCCGGAACCGCGTGAGCATTACTTCAGGATGAGCGGCATGTCTCGCGCTCGATTGCGAGCGTTCCTCTTCTCCATCTTCTCTCTTCGGCCACTTGTCGGCATCTTCTATCTTCACTCTTCATTGTTCCCTCTCTTTCTTCTTTCTTCTCTCTTCTTTCTTCTTTCTTCCCTCTTCAGTGCATCAGATTCCTCCTGGAATCATTTGGGCCTCTTCTGTTTCAATCGGCAGAGTCACTGTAATTCGCCTGCTTCGAGGCGCCTTACTTCCCTCTCTTTCTCCTCTTTGTGGGTCATCACCAGCTTGATGTATCCGGTGAGTCTATCCCATGTCTCCTGGTTGCGGAGTAAGTACGGGACGAGATTCTCAGGTGTTAGTTGAGCACCCAGCCATTCATCCAGCTCGGCGCGCTCTCTCCGGGTGTCGCTGCACTTGAACAGGGCATGTTCGGCGTCATCCCATTCGTCCCCGCATGACTGACATGCTGGGGTCGTCCTCTTCTTGAACCTGGTTAGATAGGAACCGAAGCAACCATGATCGCTCAGTGCCTGCGTCGTCCAGTAGTCCATCTCTCCGTGGGTGCGTTCCGCCCACTTGGCTACGTCACGGATCAGCCGGTGCGTCCATCTGCCGTTCGCAAATGGCGAATCCCACTCAGTTTGCCAATGCTCAAGGGTGGTTTCCTTCTCGTTGTCGCGGATCATCTCCTTCATCGTCGGAGTGAGTACTCGTTCGGCTCCGATCACTTTCTGGCGGTCCCAGATCCTCACTCGCTCCGCGACGAGCAAGTGGATGGGCGGAGTACTCGCCAATACGTAAGCCGCATCTCCTGACACAGTGCGGTAGGCACGGATACTCCTCAGGGCCGCTCTTCGGTGGACAGGCCCCATTCTCTTCTCGATGATGGTCTTCTCTACCCTCTCCCCCCACACGGGTGCACCGTACAGCATGATGGAGGTAGTGACGGTGTTGAGAAGTGCGCGCCTCTTTTCCTTGGGTCCTCCGATATTCGGCATAAGCCGCTGGAGCGCCGCACCGACCTTGCTCGCCTTCTGGGCGGCTTCCTGGATGTGCTTCTTGAACGACCACTTGTCGTCGAGCCATACACCGAGGTATTTCAGCTCTGTCTTCCGTGGAATCTCTTGCCCGTTGATATAAAACCGGGGTAAGTCAAACTTCCTACGCCTTGTGACCACGATTGCTTCGCACTTCTTGACAGCGAGCTCCAGAAGCCTGCTAATCATCCACTCGTAGACTCGGGCTAGCGCTTCGTTCGCGCGTCTACCCAAGAGTTCCTCGTTGTCAGCCCATACTATGAGTCCCGCGTCGTCCGCGAAAGCCACTATTATCACTCCTTCTGGCAGTTCGATAGACAGTAAGCTGTCATACTGGGTGTTCCAGTTGAACGGCCCGGAGACCGATCCCTGTCCGATTCCGGCGGACAATACCCGAATCTCTTGTCCCTGGTCGGTGTCGTACACGAGGGTCCTGTTCCGCAGCTAGTCACTCGTGACGGCTAGTAGATAGGGGGACACTTTACCTGCTTGGGAGTGAAAGACTTGCTCCCAGCTCGCGCAGTTGAATGCGTTCTTCATGTCCAACGCAATGATGGCACAGAATCCTCCTCTTCCTTGGTATGGGTTCCCTACCGACGCTTGAACCCGTTCTTGGACCGCCTCGATCGCGTGCACAGTGCTCCGTCCCTTCCGGAACCCGAACTGCATTGGTGATAGCCCACCGCCTTCTTTGCAGGCTTTTTCCACCCTGTTGAGCACCATCCTCTCGTACATTTTCCCGATATTGTCGAGCATGCTGAGAGGGCGTTGACCTCCTTGACCCTTAGGTATCAGGACCAGCTTCTGGCGTTTCCACTTGTCCGGGAAAGTTCCCGCGCTCAGACAGATGTTGAAGAGGTCGAGGAGTAGATCTGGCTTGTATTTGAAGACCGGTTTCAGAGCCTCGTTTGGGATGCCATCCAGGCCAGGGGCCTTGCCGTTCGGCATTCTCTTCGCCGCTATGAGTAGCTCTTGCATAGTGAAGAGCGGGATGGGGTCTTCGCTCTCCATAGGGAATGTAACTCTGGGTTCTCCTGCTGGGAAGAGGTCTTCCACGATGGTGCGCAATGTTGCTGCATCGGTCGGTGCTGGGTTGCCCTTCCGGGGTCGGACCTTTGACATGACCACGCGATATGGCGTGCCCCAGGGGTCTCCGTTAACCATGTCGCACAGTTCACCCCAGCACTTCTCTTTGCTCCTCCGGATGGCTAGAACGAGAGCCTTCTTTGCTTCTTTGTACGCTCTGTCATCTTCCGCCAGCGATGGTCGTTGCAGCTTCCTTGATCGCCATGTGGTCCTCCTTTTCTTGTTGCTCGTTCTTCGGAGAGCCTTGATCTCATCGGTGATCCAGTACTCTGGTTTCCTCCAGAAACATGGTGTTGTCCTGCGAGGCATCGACGCGTCGCAAGCTCTCGTGATGGCGGATGTTACCATCGCCACAGCCTCGTCCGAGGCGGAGTTCATCGGGAGATCTTCGACTGTTTCTATCGATTCCCGGAATTTTCCCTCGTCCAGCTTCCGTACCTGCCACCCCGTTGGTCGCGGTCTGCGTGTCGTCTGTCTCTGTCCGTCAGTCCTAAGTCGAAACCGAATATGTCGATGGTCACTCAGTGTTTCCGTGTCCAGAACTTCCCACGATGTCATACGTCCCATGAGCGACGGGCTCATGAACGTCAGGTCGAGGACCGATGATGAACCTCCCTCCCGGGACCGAGTGTCGTGCCGGTAATAGGTGATAACCCCCGTCTCGTTCGCGAGCACTAATCCCAATGCCTCCATGGCATCAGCGAGTATTACCCCCCGTCTATCGCGCGGCCCCCCGCTCCAAGTCGGTTCCTTGGAGTTGAAATCTCCCGCGATTATAGCTGGGCCCCCCCATTGCCTCGCATCTTCTTCTAGGTCGTGGAGCTCGTCTTCAAATTCGTGCGTCTTGAGCGACGGCGAGTAGTAGCAGCTGTATACAGCTGTGCCCCCTATGGTCTTTCGAGCATAACTACGGCGACTAACAGCTGGTTCAGTCTCGCGGATCGCGGAATTCGTGATCTGAATTACAGCGGTCCCCCAGTGATCGAACGTGGAACGGGAAAGTTCGCGCTTCCGAGGCGGTTCGGAGATGATCAGAACATCGATACCCCCTTCCTTGGCGGCAGTGTGTAGGAGGTCACAAGCGTCCCCGCTTCTCCTGAGGTTGGCTTGGATGAAGTTAGCCATTTCTTCCCCCCCTGCGTCTATATGTCGCCCTCGCGTTTTGGTAGGCTGTGCAGTTGCTGGAGCCTGACCTGTGGTCAGATCTGGTTCCGATAGCCACGCAGCTGAGGCATTTTGGTTTCTCTTTACAGGTAGCGGCGAGGTGTCCTGGTTCACCGCACTGGAAGCAGAGTTTCGGTTGACGTTCCTCTGCCTTCTCTTTTTTGCAGCCTGAGGCCTTGTGGCCATACTCTAGGCAGTTATAGCAGCGTGGGATGCCTCCCTTCTCGCGGATTCTCACTCTGCTCCATCCCACCTTGGGTTCTTTCCAGTTCAGGAGGCGGTGAGCGAGCCTCGCTGGGATGGACACAACCGCTGTTTGGGTGCCTCGGGAGCCGTTTCGCAGGCTCTTGACTATTATGGCTCCATCCTCGTTTTCTGGTAGGGCCTTCGAGAGGTCCTTCTGCACTTTAGTTTTGTCGACATCGTAGTCGACTCCGAGAACCTCGAGGGTCATGCTATTTGCGAGGCAGTGGACGGCCCCTTCTTGCCCGACGACTGGTGTCAGAGCCGCTTTGATGGCTGCAGCGTCGGTGCCCTTCCTCAGTTCAATGAGGATTTGTCCTTCCTGTGTCTTGCGGATGCCCGTGACTTTAGAGCCCACTTCTTCATTAAGGTCATCCGTCTTTATCTTGCGCAGCATATCTGCGTAGCTTAACCCACCTTGGTTTGCCGTGACGAGAACGGCGTCGGATTTCGCTCTTCTTGGCTTCATCTTTGCCTTCTTTCCAGCGGTGTCACTTGATCGACCGTCTCTCTCTCTCTCTCTCTCTCTCTCTCTCTCTCTCCCGTTGGTTTGAGCGCGCTGCGTCTGGCGATTGCTGTCGTCTGTTTTGTTTCACCCGACAATGATTCGGTCCGCGGTTTCGTGCGTGCTCCGAGGCATGTGCAGCATGTCGCATTGGCCCCTGGTATTTTCATGCACTTGTCGTGTGCAAACCTTTTACAAACATTGCATTGCCTGCTGCCCGGGCGCAAAGTGTTTTGACAAACACAGCAGATGTTGTCGCTCATTTTGCCGTTGGATACTAGGAAGCAAGATGACAATTCCTCTAGCAGACGATGCAGTAGATCGAGAGAGAGATGAAGCGAGACGTACCTGCACTAAGTTCGATGCGCTTGCAGCTCGCTGTCACCGCGCTCATGCAGTTTCAGTCACTCAACTTCACTCAGCACTGATTTCAGATGTTGTTTTGCGAGGAGTCCAGCAAAGTCCGCATCCTGGATCTTTAAGATGCGTGACCTTGCATTCAAGCGCATGCAAGTAGCTGAAACAGAAACAACCCAAAGGGCATCTGCACGACAGGACAGATGTTCAAGCAGGAGATATTCGGAAATAAATATTGATGTGTTACCTACCTAACCTAACCTAACCTACCTAATCCATGTATCAATCTCACCTAGATGTTGTCTTGCAAATCCTGCAATTGGCCATGCAAAGATGTTCAGAACATCGTATTGCATGTGGAAGAGTACCTTCCGAAGCGAGACAATTCGGATTTGCCGTGTGGTGAACTAGGATGCTCAAAGATATTCCAATCGTTCGGATCGAGAAGTTTGCACATATCGAGATCTCATCGAGAGTTCGACAAACTATCACAAGTCATAATCCCTGTTCCGGATACAAGTGGAAAGAGCTCCCGAAACTCCACTCCATCTGCGTTTGCTCCTTCAAGCCCAAGGATAGTAGGAATATCTCGACAGCTCGATCGAATCAATGACTCTGAAACCAAGATCCTGAGTCTTCAAGAAACGAGTCACCTTAGGTTTCGCAATCCAACCACTCACACGGATCATCGACCTCCGAGTAGTGTTGAATGTCGACGATCACAATTCTCGTTCTCCTTGGAATCTCACTCGAAAAATTCTTGCGATCATTCTGCAGTAACTTCATGCTTTGACTTTCCACGTACGTCAACCTGTACAGCCACCAAAATGTGACAATTGTTTTTGGTAGGACTCTAACTTCTCTAATTGTATAGAAAATTTCAGAATTTGCCTATTTTGCCTTTTCGAGAAAATCGACTTTGAAGTCGCTAAAATATGCCCGTCTTCCAGAGGCCACAGCTCTTCGAATATTGAGCCTAGATCAACGTACCTGGGCTCAAATTGAAGCTCTGAATTCGCCAAAATTGTTTTAGGTATTAAATTGCCAGAAAGATTATCGCGAAGGATGATACCGTCGATTATAAGTTACACGTGGTCACAGTATACCTATATATATGGTGAGATGGCGGACGGGTGGCGCCAGCGCGGGAAGACAAATCTCGCGATGATCTCGATGCATGCATAGGTTTCTAGCACCCGCTTTACGTCTGCAAGGGGTTAGATCTGCTCTGCTGGCCTCGTAGAAGGTTCCAATGCAGGTATTCCCCAAGTCATCCCGTCAAACGTCGATCCGGGCGATCCCAGCCCGCAGAAGCAGTGTTGTCGTCTGCTCGAGATCAGTTGCCCCCTCCGCGCGCCGTATTGCCGTATATATAGGTATACCCAGTACACGCGAAAACCTTTGACCATGTAATTTATCTCTTTCGCTCATTGTGTGGTCTGTTTGCCGCCGAAAACAATTTTGGCAAATTCAGAGCTTCGATTTGAGCCCAGATACGTTGGTCTAGGCTCAATATTCGAAGAGCTGTGGCCTCTGGAAGGCGGGCATATTTTGACGACTTAAAAGTCGATTTTCTCGAAAAGGCAAAATAGGCAAATTCTGGAATTTTCTATACAATTAGAGAAGTTAGAGTCCTACCAAAAACAATTGTCACATTTTGGTGGCGGTACAGGTTGACGTACGTTGACTTTCCCTATTGAGAAATTTCAAAAATGATTCCGAAATACTGTGACCCTCAAGGAGCGGAGTAGAGTGAGAAGTTGGAGAAGACTCAGTTAGTCCCGAGTGCTCCTACTCGGAAAGAATAAGATTTGTGTCTCATAAATATAAAATATCTTGGCGCCACTCTTCTAAGATCCAACGAAACCCAAATCATTTTGAAGCTGTTGTCCAAATCATTTTGGAACTCTTGTGTTGAACTTCAAAACGAGCTGGAATATGTTCGAGAATAATTACATACGTATTATTTAAATGATGGATAATACACAATTCCAATCCATTGGAATTCAACTCATTCGCGTCTGACAACGAGCTTCAAAATGAGTAGGCATGTCGAGAGGTAATCGATCGGTTTGGTGTTAAAAACGCGAGAGGCCCAGTTGAAATTTGAAGAGTAGATTTTTGCTGTGTATTGGCGCGCTCACTCCACTCCGTATACGATTATCAAGCAAAATCTCGTCGTTTCTCAGACTCGAGGATAAATCGTAGTCATTGTTCATAACTATGCAGACGAGATGTTGTTAGGTTGCATAGCGATTCTACCAAAAATCTACTTGCAAATGCTGCAGAATCCACTTTGAAATTTTTCTGATTCGCCCTATATTTTCGAATCTCGGGCACATCTTTTTCGCCATTATTGCAAAGATTGGCACTGTGAAGAATGGAAATGATTCAACTGGTTCATTCTCATGTCACAAGCCCTGTTCAATTCACATTCACAGAACGATCTTCTACGTAATTGTGTAGAGAGCTCTCTGAGAATAATTAGGGTTGATTTTCGATAAACTGAAACGAACTCATGTCCATTGGGCTTTGCGTACATTTGAAATCGGATGAGAGATTCACGCTTTCCACAGGTTAGTTCCTGTTTATTCGCGAGTGAAATTATTATTTTCGTAAAGAAACGCGACTTCTCAGATGGAGACATTCCATTTCTCGATTTGAGGAAAGTCGGGAATGAGAGATTTGAAATTCCTCAAACTTGCACACACTCATCTTTGGAAATGTGGTTTCTCGATTGGAGAATTCCTTTTTGCAGTGAAGTGAGATTCATTTGGATTGAAAGAAGCAACGTTGCCACAAATACACAGTGAACTTGAAGCGACTCTTGATGAGACAAAGAATATTTCCAACGGAATCTCGAAGAACATAAATGTAAGCTGTTTATTTTCTTCGAGATTTCGTTGGAATTCTTTGTCGCATCAAGAGTCGGTTCAAGTTCACTGTGTATACGTGGCAACGTTGCATCTTTCAATCCGAACCAAATCTCACTAATGTCAATGAGAATTTATACTGATGAACTGAGATAACACACTCAATTCGAATGGTGTACCTCATTTGATTCTGAGAGTGCGAATGCTCATTATATCGAGAGAACTTACATATCTTTGGCACATTTCAGTTCCCCGATTCGCATTCTGAAGAATGGGGAAGTCTAGAAACCATACTCACTATCCCTAATAGCACTTTTGTCGCAAGACAATTCGATTCTACACTGATGAGAACGTTGCGGTGACTCGCCTAGGCCATGGCTCAAGAGTGACTAACTCCGCTGAGAGTGACCGAGGCGAAAAATCCAAGAGAAACTCATCAACACTACACTTATCACATATATAGATCATAATACAATCATCTGATTACAACTATTACTACCAAGATACTCACTTGACACTGATGATGACGTTGCGGTGACTCGCCTAGGCCATGGCTCAAGAAAAATTAACTAGGCTGAGAGCGACCGAAGCGAAGAATTCAAAACGAATTCATCAACACTTCATACACAACATGATAACACAATCAAATCAGTATAACAAAAAATCTAACAATTTCCATTTTGCAACAATAGAAGTTTTATTCAAATTCATTAATAAAATCGATTCAGATAATTAAAGAATTTTTTAACGAGTATTCAATACATAGTTGAAAAGATATACAATAATCAATCATTTTCATGATAAAATCACTCAATTATCTCCGAAAAAATCATCTGAATTGAAAAACCTAATAAAATTCAACATTTTGCAATCAATTAAAGTCGTCGTTAGAGATCAAACTTTTCCTTCTTTTCATTATACTCACCAAAATGGAATAACAAATAATAATGAACTTTTTAACAACTATTGTTGCCAAATGGATTTTACACTAAACAACAATAACAGATCCTAATACAAAACCATTGATAATTTGAAACAAATAAGAAATCACATCAATTACAATTAAGACACTTCGATTCTACACTGATGTGAACGTTGCGGTGACTCCCCTAGGCCATGGTTCAAGAGTGACTAACTCCGCTGAGAGCGACCGAAGCGAAAAATCCAAAACGAACACATCACTACTACACTCATCACATATACAGATCATAATATGTGACGGCTGCTAGATTTGCCTAGTTGATTCAGCCGCACATGCTGGGCTGTGTGCATTGCCCAGCAAATTTGTATATAATAATTGTAACTGGAACTCTGCATCTGCTGCTACTACTGCATATCTATATATATATATATATTGCTGCTATTGCGCGCGAGAGAGATTGGGTATGGAGCGCGCTAAATGACTAATCATGATTTTAAGATGATCAAGAGACAAGTTTATTCAAATAATAAAGACATGGTGCAATTGAGGCACATCGAGTGCGATTACGGAGAGAGCAAAGGGTGAAGCCCAAAAAAAGAGAGAGCAATTCAAGGCTGTTCTCACAAATGTATATTCTCTATCGGCCGCTCGCATTGTAATTGTTCTATGATCAGACGATGTCCAGGGCGCAGGAATCGGTCACACGCAAGGTTGATCTGGACCGTCGGATGATCATCCTCTCGAGCACGTCGCCAGGGTATTCGATCAGGAGCTGGTGCACACGCGGCGCGGGCACGAGGAAATTGCGGAAAGCCCGGGATATTGCTCCGATCGCGGCAACATGGTCTGCTCGGCAAGACGGGCGAACAGAGTCTGAATTTGGCGCAACGCGCGATGCCGGTCAGCTGATCAGCTTGGACACGAGGGGCGCGGTGCGGCGATTCTAAAGGTTCGATGATGATTCGCGACAAACGCGTGATTTGACTGTCTCTCTCTCTTTGTCCGAAATCAACGTAGACTGATTTGAAAATTGAAATAGAGAGGAGGAAATTGTTAATTCTCTACATAAAATGTGAAAGATGAGATTGAAAAGAAATTTCCTTAGGGGAAGAATGAATTAAATGAATGATTGTGATTTTGGTCAAGTCACTCGATTGCTCTTTTGAACGGAAATTTAGACTTATGGTTAACATCCATCCATTCAAACTTTAGATTATGAATGATTGTACTTATATCGTACGAATAAACTTTTTTTTCTTCCAAAACAAAAAGAATAATTGAACTGCAATGATAATGAGATTGAATGACAAATTATCCAAGAAAAAAGATTATGGAGAAAGTTAACAAATATCCTGATTGGCCAGAATTGTCGAATTTGTTCTTCACAAAAATTTCCACTGATTGATTGATTGGATACAGAATAAATTATCAGATTTCGATTTCAATATTGTGAATTAGAATAATACTCAACTCGTATGTCTTCGTACTGATTATCGACGACTAATGTGAAAAAATTTCAAGGAATAAATAGATACAAATTACTGATCGGTCGTAGACCTGAAAATACCCTACTAAAATAGCAATCCTTATGTACTAATATCATCTATCCACTCTCCTACGGATCGGCCGGGAACCTGTCTTATTGATTTCAACGGGCACATTGGTATGAAGTGATGGAGAAAGTAACATGGCTAGAAAATTTGACAGACAAAACAATGCAGAATGAAAATAATAATTATCGATCGATTGACCTAGCTAACGATCCTAATTCGATTGTAATACTAAATTTTCCTCATTCGAAAGAAAAAACTAAATTCAACACTTCACTGAAGAAGTCTTGTCAGCAATCGTACTGGTCGGCGCAAAGTCGAACGGACACAACACACACCGAGTGAGACTCGCGCGCACACACCCGTCGCCGTCCATCGATGAATCTTCCACAGGAATGATGTCGATCTCAGCTTCGGTTCGTGGTATACGGACGTCATCCTCTCGTACTGGTTGCTCCTGAACCTTGGTTTGGTGAAATTTTCCTCCTCCTGGACCAGCCTCTCGTTCTAGATCGGTCAGATTGACATGTCTCGGTCGGAATGTTCTCAAATGTCCTTCTGAATTCGTTTGGAATTGCTCAGTTGTGCTACCAAAACGAATCTCATTTGACACGAATTCCAAAAAACAGCCAGCGTCCGTTAGGAGAAAATTCTCAAGGACCCATTCGTCGGACGACCCAATCTGCGTGGAAAATATAGTTCGGTGCTGTGAATCATTTCGAATACGAACATTTTGAATTGATTCGGTCGAATGACTGTGACCGTCTCTCGTGTACATTTTGTGCGCAGAGAACGCGTCATTCATGCACGTATTTGTATTTGGCAATATACCTTTAGATGTTGAAAATAGATGTTGATGCCCTGATGGGAATTTGGAGCATGATGGTCTCAGAGACTGATTTACTCCTTGCGCTATGGTCGTAATTGAATCAAAAGTTTGATCAGAACAATCTTTTTGCATTAGGAAATCGTGAGCATGACTGTCCGTCTCGATTATTTCAGAAACGAGATAATCGTGTCCATCAAACGAACGCGAAGAATCAAGTCCAATGATGTGCTCATTTGCTTCTGCGAGATTCATTTCTGAAATGTGGACTACAGGAAGATACAAGCCATTAGAATGTTGACTTTCTGATCAAGCATTATCAGCCATGTCATGAGATGTAAAAATTGCCTCCTTGATGGATGAATTCTGAGCAGCTGATTCGACAGATGAAGAGCTTGAAGGGCCCATCTCGCTCTTTGTCAGTATGAATTTGCAAGACTCAGGAATTTTTTCAGGGGCATGTGCCAAATTTGCTACCAAAAATCGGTCGCAGGGATCGTTCTCGACATAGAATGAGAATCTATTGCACAAATTGACATTTGAAAATTGCAATTCAGCCCGCACGAGTGATTGTACTGATTGGCTAGATGCTAAGTGATATAATAGGCTTCGATGGTTTGTTAAATGAAAGTCTAATCCATGATCGGATTGAGAATTGATTGGTCCATCCAAATATGTGGATTTCCTGTTATTATTCTTGCTAAGGATAGAAAAGGGAATTCGGACGATTATAATGTCCAATAAATTATTCGGAAGTACTGCAACTGCATGATTCTTCCGACAATAGATGGAATTTTCGACTGGATAGTGCGCACAATTAGGTGTAATTTGGCACTGTGATTGGAATTTAGAGAAATCAAAATGATGATTCGAGCGTATCCACCATGGCTCACGCCATTCATGCCCAAATTGGTCGACATAGTCAAGTTCAACGACTGGCAATGAATCAAAAATTGCGTTTGATTGAGCAGTGTGAATTTCCGTCAATACAAACGAATGAGGTCTTTGCTCTGATGAATCATAATTTGATGAAAAGTTATAATGAGGTATTTGGATATTTCGACTCTCTTCCGGAAAGAAATTTGGACAATACGGATCACCCCTCCCCCGGAGGTGATCAAGCTCCGTAATGGGGGTCAAATTGATTTGCGTACCTGTTGCAGATCCGTGCATACACAATGAGCACGTACAACTATTCTCACAATTCGGATGTAATCTCAATTTGTCGAAATTATCTACAGGAACTCGATTCGAAGTTGAAATGGAAGGTATAAGCGAACTTTGACTGGAATTGTCCGGTTGGTGGAATCCATGGTCATCCTTCTGCTTCTGATTAGTGGTGGTGATTTGCGCGCGCGCGGATGTCTCACTTCCTTGATTACGCGATAACCGACTCTTGAAGTCCATAACCCATTCATTGAGCATCGCATCTCGGTGATTTCTAAGCGCAGCGTCGCTATGGAAATTTTTATTTTCGACAAAATCATTGAGGCGTCGCAACAAACGCGGCAATGTTGCATTCCTTAGCTCAAGCTTCGTGAGCATAATTTGCCATCCATCGTCCGAGAGACTCGTAATATATTTCAATAATGAGGGTAAATTCTCTGGATTTATAATGTTAGGATTCATTATGGCAGAAAGAAAAATGACTATGAAAATTGTAAAAAACTGTTTTGAATTCCTTAATCGATCACCTAACTGTCAAAACATTGACCAGAAATATTCAATTCGAGTCGATTGTATCTCGAACACAGAGATTGAGGACGGTGTCTTCAGTCTGCGAACTAAGCATAACCAACCAGACTACACTACATAAGCGGCTTGTCTTTTCAGAAAGATCCACAATTGCGAAAAAGATATTGATTTAATTCATCGCAAAAATTTTAGAAGATGATTTTGAATATAAACTTATTTTCATAATTTGATTCTAGAAATTGAGGAATTTTCAAATTTTCGGAACGATTGATTCGAATTTGATTGGAAATTGGCTCTATTTCACGTTTTTAGTTGACTATTGATTTCGTCAACATTGATTCTGTAACTTATGGAGTAACACTTGTACATTTCGATTGTACGATTTCGATTCCAGGAACGGTCGATGACCTTATTTGAACGGCACGTGAATCAATCGAGTATTCACTCGAATGCCATCCCATACATATACTAGCATATATTTCCTCATTCATACGGGGATTTTACGATTTTTCGGACGATAATATCTACGAAGGTCCATGATCTGACCACTTCCTTTATGCAGAAATAAGAATAATTTGATCTCACACTCGATTTTTTGCACAAAAGACAAGCCATATTGAGTGGATATTATTGTTATCAATTTTGGATGGATTTTTCCTAATCCAAATCGGACGAAAATGAGCTAATGTGCGCTTTCACAAGGCGTCAGTAATTTGAAAATTTCTTAATTCATTTTGGACGATCGTATATATATCATCCGGAGACTCTTTCGCACTTGATTCGCGAATTTTGGGGAAATTTTATACACTCTTGATATCCGCTGACATCAAGTCATAACTATTTTCATACACTGCACGCTGTGCTATAACTATATATACGCACGATTGTAATGTTACTCTACTCAATACATACGCGACATACTATACCTATATATACGCGTATGCTTATACTTATGCCACGCATTATCTCGTGCACTCACTGATTCACACATCAATTGCAATACACATTGTTCATATTCATTACTGCATGAATACTACAGTAATACTTTTAATGAGTATGAGAGGCTATATATCGGACGATTCGATCGTCCATCTCTCTCACTCCTATGATAAAATTTTTCGGACATAAAATCGTTCGAAATGCGAGCTAACGTCTGACCGCGACTTTGTTTACTTTCCGCCCCTTCGAACTGGGCTTAGATTCCGATCGCGCGACATTCACACACATGTATCTTATTCGCGCACGGGCGACTCTAATATCCAATTTTCTCGGTGCAGCAGACTAATATATTTGAATTTCGATTTGAAAGGGGGGAATTTTTGATTTGCAGCAACAGGATAGATTAGATTGATTTTCGGATTTTTTGATCGGACGCCAATGTGACGCACGCGATGAAATTTCAATGAGATTTTGGTGGATTTTTCTCTGTGCACCGACGTGACGCGCACAATATAACAAAAATCTAATTTGCAACGTGAAAATTTGAATGCACAGAGAAGATGACTTTTCAAATGATTTGATGATTTTTAGATTTCTCATGTCTGGTGTCAATGTGACGCGCACAAACTGATTTTAATTGAATTTTGGGGAACTTTCATCTGAGCACCAATGTGACGCACGGAATTGGAATAAATTCCAAATTTGAAGGAGGAAAAATTTGCAGAGAGCTTGCAGAAGAATGAATTTGATTGATATGAGGAGTTTTATGTCTGGGCCCCAATGTGGCGCACGTAATATGATTTCAATAATTTGAATTTTGAATCTTGATCAGGACCTTTGGTCTGGGCGCCAATGTGACGGCTGCTAGATTTGCCTAGTTGATTTAGCCGCACATGCTGGGCTGTGTGCATTGCCCAGCAAATTCGTATATAATAATTGTAACTGGAACTCTGCATCTGCAGCTACTACTGCATATCTATATAGATATATATATATATTGCTGCTATCGCGCGCGAAAGAGATTGGGTATGGAGCGCGCTAAATAACTGATCATGATTCTAAGATAATCAAGAGACGAGTTTATTCAAATAATAAAGACATGGTGCACATGAGGCACATCGAGCGCGAGCACGAAGAGAGCAAAGGGTGAAGCCCAAAAAGAGAGAGAGCAATTCAAGGCTGTACTCACAAATGTGTATTCTCTATCGGCTGCTCGCATTGTAATTGTTCCATGATCGGACGATGTCCAGGGCGCAGGAATCGGTCGCACGCAAGGTTGATCTGGACCGTCGGATGATCATCCTCTCGAGCACGTCGCCAGGGTATTCGATCAGGAGCTGGTGCACACGCGGCGCGGGCACGAGGAAATTGCGGAAAGCGCGGGATATTGCTCCGATCGCGGCAACATGGTCTGCTCGGCAAGACGGGCGAACAGAGTCTGAATTTGGCGCAACGCGCGATGCCGGTCAGCTGATCAGCTTGGACACGAGGGGCGCGGTGCGGCGATTCTAAAGGTTCGATGATGATTCGCGACAAACGCGTGATTCGACTGTCTCTCTCTCTCTCTCTCTTACATGTATAACTTACTGCTCTCTCCTCGGATGCTCTGCTACATTCTGTAAGAAAGTTATATGATTACATTGATTAGAAACAGGAGAGAGAGATGATGGTTGAGATGATCTACTCAACCGTCACAAATACGAATTCATCAACACTTCACACACAACATAATGACACAATCAATCCAGTATAACAAACAATTTCCATTTTGCAACAATAGAAGTTTCATTCAAATTCATTAATAAAATGGTTCCAGATAATCAACGAATTTTGCAATGAGTATTCAATACATAGTTGGAAAGATATCCGATAATCAACTATTTTCATGGTAGAATCACTAAAATTTCCATTCAAGCATCATCAGTTTCTTTTAGACGAACAATAACAGCTCTGGAAATTTGTATGATAGACGGAGAGAAAGATTTTATTGAAATATCAACTAAACATTGAAAAATGTTATGATAAATATTCAACTGAATAATGAATAATGAGAAAAAGATCATCAAAAAACAACCGACTAATTCAAAAGTTTCAAAAATATCAGTCTCTCACGATTGGATAATACCATGTCTAAAAGATTGCTCAGTACATAAAGGATGGATTACTCCAACTTAATATACCTAAAAAATGAAAATGTATGAAAAAATTACTCGACAAAGTAAAAACGATTGAAAAAGCGAAATAGAGATAATAAAAAAACGACTAAATAACTTGAAGATAACCATAAGATAACCAAAAGATAAATAAAGATAACAATCAGATAAAAAGATAATCAAAAGATAACTTTGAGATGATCTTAGATAATCTTAGATGATAAGATAAAATTAGATGATAAGTACTTAGATACTTATTATACTCTATTATTGTAATTAGTTTGCCAATGGACCCCGCTCCGAGAGATAGGATTTTGGCTTTCGGTGAATTTTGTCGGGGAAGAAATATGTTGTCAATCGAAAAATTCTGAACAAAAAGTTCAATGGGCTCGAAGACGGAAAATGATTAGTTTTTTCAGTATAAATCAAATAAATATCAATGAATGGGGGGTTATGAGGTTATCTAGAATAACAACAAAGGCTTGTCTGCAGCGTTTGAATTTGGATAGTTGAAAATGCACAATTTGATTCTGATGTAGCACAAGGGTCATCACTTTGGTAATAGAAACATTTTATCTGGAACCTTTGATGCAAAAAGCGAATAAATGCATGCAGAAGGAGTGTTAATGCCCGATTGACAAAGAAATCATAACGGCTTGTGTTCTCGACGAATACTTTCTATTTCAATCAGTGTAGCAACTAATGCTGGAGCTGGATCATACGGCTGTACTGACTCGATGCAACAGGTACATGATCTTGAGAGCCCAGATGTGGTGCGGAAGCGGCTTTTTGAATATCAGCATCATCGCATAGCGTGAGTCTCGCGCTCTGAATAGTTGATGAAAGGTGTCCGATGATGCATGGCTGCAATCAAATTCTATGGAATGAATCAAAGTTAATCTTGGATCACGTGAGACTGATGTCTGACGAATATTTCGAAGATATGGAGATCGAATCTGATATTGCCGTATCTCGAGATCATATCGCGTAAGAGGCTGCGGGGTCGAGAGCAAGCGACTATCAGAATCGAGCTCGGAAAGTCGAGTGGAGGGTGTTTTTGAGGTATTTCGAGGTCGCTGAACACGAAAATGACATTGCCCTGCCTCCTAATCGTGTTGCCTGGGCGGCTGCGGGGGTGGAGGCCCGAATTGACCAAGATAAAAGCTCGAGACTTGAGTTAGGGTGTTTTTGGGGTATTTTGGGGTCACTAAGCACGAATTTGAGATCGTCCAGCCTCCAAGTCATGTTGTGTGGGCGGTGGGGGGGGGGGGGTGGAGTGGAGGCACGAATTGACCAAGATTGGAGTTCGAGAGTTGAGTAGGGGTTGATTTTGGAGTATTTTGGCATCGCCGAGCACGTATTTGAGATTACACAACTCTCGAATCGTGTTGAATGGGTGGCTGCAAGAGCAAGGACGCGTGTTGAACTAGACAAAACTGGAAGAGCCAGCGGGGGGGTCCTTGATATTTTGACATCACTGGACACAAATCTCACATCACCCAGCCTCGGAACCGTATTGGGTGGGCGGCTGTGATGGTGAACTCGATGGAATTTCCTGACAATGATCATTTCCTGAGATGGAATCTGACCAGGATTGTAGGCCGAAATAAGGCATTGGGACCAGACCACGAGTATACGCCAAGTATCTCCACTGACCGAGGGATCGAACGATATCCTGTAGATCGAAATTTCGCTTCGCTAGATATGTAATCACAATTCTCGATCACGGTATAGGCCACAAATAGTTTCAGCCGTGAATCCAAGAGAGGGTGGTGACTGCCAAGGGATTTCACCGTTAAATTTTTATTCTGGCCATCTTCACAAGCAGGATCTGATCTCATGTACCGAGAGGCATGATGACCAAACAACGGCCTAGAATCAACACGTGATCCAATAGCCTGAAGATCGGAAGATATCCCAAGACGTGCGATTCTGAAATCTTAGCTCTGTGTGAAAAAAAACTCAAGGACCTACCCGACTCTTTCTCAAGATTTTTGATCACACGCTGAGATTTCAGGATCGCACTCCCTAAAACACCACCCGATCAAGCTGCTATGAAAACCTGCTCTGGCCACGGTCGTTGGATTGTAGTCATGCCTCACGCAGGATCAGATGATACTTCCTGTGAAATCGGCCAGAATAGTGGATCAGCTCTCAAATCTCCAAGCAGTCACCACCACCCCATAGATTCACACCCGAAAAGATCTGTAGTTCATTCCAATATCGAAAATTGTGATCGCATAGCTAGAGCATCGTAGTTTCAATCCCTGGAAAATTGCTCGATCTCTGGACCACCAAACACACTCGGCTTAGTCTCGAGGTATGGTGACAGATAATAGGTTTATTCGGATATGCTGGTCGGAGCGCTTCGAACTCTGAGATCTCTCTCTGTCTTTTTTTTTTTTTTAAGGTGGTTAGAGGGCAAAATCTGCCTCAGGAACCCTCTGATCCGTCCCCAGACACCGGACTGGTTCAGCTTACGCGGACTACGCATAGCCCACGCAGGCCATACCAGGCGGGACACGGGTTTGGGTGGGGCCCACCGAGAGGTGGGCCCGGCCGTGTAATATCCCTCTCCCCTCGATGTCCGATACCTAGGGCATCGGGCAATCAAGAAGGAGATCCACCTGCATCTACCATCTCATCCCGGAACCGCGTGAGCATTACTTCAGGATGAGCGGCATGTCTCGCGCTCGATTGCGAGCGTTCCTCTTCTCCATCTTCTCTCTTCGGCCACTTGTCGGCATCTTCTATCTTCACTCTTCATTGTTCCCTCTCTTTCTTCTTTCTTCTCTCTTCTTTCTTCTTTCTTCCCTCTTCAGTGCATCAGATTCCTCCTGGAATCATTTGGGCCTCTCCTGTTTCAATCGGCAGAGTCACTGTAATTCGCCTGCTTCGAGGCGCCTTACTTCCCTCTCTTTCTCCTCTTTGTGGGTCATCACCAGCTTGATGTATCCGGTGAGTCTATCCCATTACTCCTGGTTGCGGAGTAAGTACGGGACGAGATTCTCAGGTGTTAGTTGAGCACCCAGCCATTCATCCAGCTCGGCGCGCTCTCTCCGGGTGTCGCTGCACTTGAACAGGGCATTTTCGGCGTCATCCCATTCGTCCCCGCATGACTGACATGCTGGGGTCATCCTCTTCTTGAACCTGGTTAGATAGGAACCGAAGCAACCATGATCGCTCAGTGCCTGCGTCGTCCAGTAGTCCATCTCTCCGTGGGTGCGTTCCGCCCACTTGGCTACGTCGCGGATCAGCCGGTGCGTCCATCTGCCGTTCGCAAATGGCGAATCCCACTCAGTTTGCCAATGCTCAAGGGTGGTTTCCTTCTCGTTGTCGCGGATGATCTCCTTCATCGTCGGAGTGAGTACTCGTTCCGCCCCGATCACTTTCTGGCGGTCCCAGATCCTCACTCGCTCCGCGACGAGCAAGTGGATGGGCGGAGTACTCGCCAATACGTGAGCCGCATCTCCTGACACAGTGCGGTAGGCACGGATACTCCTCAGGGCCGCTCTTCGGTGGACAGGCCCCATTCTCTTCCTCGATGATGGTCTTCTCTACTCTCTTCCCCCACACGGGTGCACCGTACAGCATGATGGAGGTAGTGACGGTGTTGAGAAGTGCGCGCCTCTTTTCCTTGGGTCCTCCGATATTCGGCATAAGCCGCTGGAGCGCCGCACCGACCCTGCTCGCCTTCTGGGCGGCTTCCTGGATGTGCTTCTTGAACGACCACTTGTCGTCGAGCCATACACCGAGGTATTTCAGCTCTGTCTTCCGTGGAATCTCTTGCCCGTTGATATAAAACCGGGGTAAGTCAGACTTCCTACGCCTTGTGACCACGATTGCTTCGCACTTCTTGACAGCGAGCTTCAGAAACCTGCTAATCACCCACTCGTAGACTCGGGCCAGCGCTTCGTTCGCGCGTCTACCCAAGAGTTCCTCGTTGTCAGCCCATACTATGAGTCCCGCGTCGTCCGCGAAAGCCACTATTATCACTCCTTCTGGCAGTTCGATAGACAGTAAGCTGTCATACTGGGTGTTCCAGTTGAACGGCCCGGAGACCGATCCCTGTCCGATTCCGGCGGACAATACCCGAATCTCTTGTCCCTGGTCGGTGTCGTACACGAGGGTCCTGTTCCGCAGCTAGTCACTCGTGACGGCTAGTAGATAGGGGGACACTTTACCTGCTTGGGAGTGAAAGACTCGCTCCCAGCTCGCGCAGTTGAATGCGTTCTTCATGTCCAACGCAATGATGGCACAGAATCCTCCTCTTCCTTGGTATGGGTTCCCTACCGACGCTTGAACCCGTTCTTGGACCGCCTCGATCGCGTGCACAGTGCTCCGTCCCTTCCGGAACCCGAACTGCATTGGTGATAGCCCACCGCCTTCTTCGCAGGCTTTTTCCACCCTGTTGAGCACCATCCTCTCGTACATTTTCCCGATATTGTCGAGCATGCTGAGAGGGCGTTGACCTCCTTGACCCTTAGGTATCAGGACCAGCTTCTGGCGTTTCCACTTGTCCGGGAAAGTTCCCGCGCTCAGACAGATGTTGAAGAGGTCGAGGAGTAGATTTGGCGTGTATTTGAAGACCAGTCTCAGAGCCTCGTTTGGGATGCCATCCAGGCCAGGGGCCTTGCCGTTCGGCATTCTCTTCGTCGCTATGAGTAGCTCTTGCATAGTGAAGAGCGGGATGGGGTCTTCGCTCTCCGTAGGGAATGTAACTCTGGGTGATCCTGCTGGGAAGAGGTCTTCCACGATGGTGCGCAATGTTGCTGCATCGGTCGGTGCTGGGTTGCCCCTCCGGGGTCGGACCTTTGACATGACCACGCGATATGGCGTGCCCCAGGGGTCTTCGTTAACCATGTCGCACAGTTCACTCCAGCACTTCTCTTTGCTCCTCCGGATGGCTAGAACGAGAGCCTTCTTCGCTTCTTTGTACGCTCTGTCATCTTCCGCCAGCGATGGTCGTTGCAGCTTCCTTGATCGCCATGCGGTCCTCCTTTTCTTGTTGCTCGTTCTTCGTAGAGCCTTGATCTCATCGGTGATCCAGTACTCTCGTTTCCTTCAGAAACATGGTGTTGTCTTGCGAGGCATCGACGCGTCGCAAGCTCTCGTAATGGCGGATGTTACCATCGCCACAGCCTCGTTCGAGGCGGAGTTCATCGGGAGATCTTCGACTGTTTCTATCGATTCCCGGAATTTTCCCTCGTCCAGCTTCCGTACCTGCCACCCCGTTGGTCGCGGTCTGCGTGTCGTCTGACTCTGTCCGTCAGTCCTAAGTCGAAACCGAATATGTCGATGGTCACTCAGTGTTTCCATGTCCAGAACTTCCCACGATCTCATACGTCCCATGAGCGACGGGCTCATGAACATCAGGTCGAGGACCGATGATGAACCTCCCTCCCGGGACCGAGTGTCGTGCCGGTAATAGGTGATAACTCCCGTCTCGTTCGCGAGCACTAATCCCAATGCCTCCATGGCATCAGCGAGTATTACCCCCCGTCTATCGCGCGGCCCCCCGCTCCAAGTCGGTTCCTTGGAGTTGAAATCTCCCGCGATTATAACTGCCCCCCCCCCATTGCCTCACATCCTCTTCTAGGTCGTGGAGCTCGTCTTCAAATTCGTGCGTCTTGAGCGACGGCGAGTAGTAGCAGCTGTATACAGCTGTGCCCCCTATGGTCTTTCGAGCATAACCGCGGCCACTAACAGCTGGTTCAGTCTCGCGGATCGCGGGATTCGTGATCTGAATTACAGCGGTCCCCCAGTGATCGAATGTGGAACGGGAAAGTTCGCGCTTCCGAGGCGGTTCGGAGATGATCAGAACATCGATACCCCCTTCTTTGGCGGCAGTGTGTAGGAGGTCACAAGCGTCCCCGCATCTCCTGAGGTTGGCTTGGATGAAGTTAGCCATTTCTCCCCCCCCCTGCGTCTATATGTCGCCCTCGCGTTTTGATAGGCTGTGCAGTTGCTGGAGCCCGACCTGTGGTCAGATCTGGTTCCGATAGCCACGCAGCTGAGGCATTTTGGTTTCTCTTCACAGGTAGCGGCGAGGTATCCTGGTTCACCGCACTGGAAGCAGAGTTTCGGTTGACGTTCCTCTGCCTTCTCTTCTTTGCAGCCTGAGGCCTTGTGGCCATATTCTAGGCAGTTATAGCAGCTGATGCTTCTATATGCATCCGTGGGATGTTTCCCTTCTCGCGGATTCTCACTCTGCTCCATCCCACCTTGGGTTTCTCTCTCTCTCTCCCTCTCTCTCTCTGACGGTAAGTGTTTCCACACGCATCTCACATCGCTCCGTGCTTGAACATCTCTTTAACCATCAAAACGTCGTCCCGAGTGGCACTTCTTTGCAGATTGGACTTGCTCCTGCAGGCTCATACCACAGGAGCATCACTGCATGGCTACTGCTCGAGCCTGGGAGGAATAATTCCAATTCTGCAACTTCAACAACAACATCGAGTTGGCAGTGCCTGGCGCCGAAAGTGAGCTTTGTGCGCATGCTCGGAGGTCGTCTGCTACGCTGGCCTGCTTCGTTGTCTTGCTGTCTGCTGCACGATGAGCAACAACACCTGCTGCATCTGCAACAACACCTTACGCGCGGGCAGCAGAGAATGCGGCATTTGCAAAAGATCAGCACATGTCAAGTGCTCGAAATCATCTCAAGGAGCAGTGACATGCGGAAAATGTCTGCAGGTGAGCCAAATCCCAGCCACGCAATTATCATCAAGTGCATCGAAGCAGACGACTTCGACTTCTCGCCTCAGCACGCGAACAGTCGGAGAGAGAAAGAAGGAGGATACTAGCTCGCATAGACGTGTGAGTGATCAGCCCATCTCACACACACGGCTCAGCTTGCCTGCTGCATCAGCACTATCTCCCTCCGCTCCGCATACCACCGTCGCAGGTCGCAGCTCGATGCCCCCTACCACCAATCCCTCTCTATTCAACTCCGGGAGTCTACAGCTTGCGCTAGCGGGGGGTACTCTATCGCCTGCTGCTTCGTCTCCGTCATGTGGTGCCACCTCCCGACAATCCACCAGTATAGAGCCCGCAAATATTCAAAAGCAGCAAACAGATGCGCGGCTCACCACTACCACCCAGTCGCTGCTCACACACCTCCTCTCGGCCACGCTGTCGGGCCGATGGAGAGCAACAGCCCCATCTCGAAAACTACACCACCTCTTGGCCACGTTGTAGGGTCGACGAAGAGCAACAGCCTCAACGTCTCGGAACGACCTGCAACATCACCAACTTCGACGGCGACGGATCCTCCTGACACCAAATGGGTACTCATAGCGCAGACTACTCTCGACTTCTTTTATGATCAATATGCGCTACTCCAGAACGAGCTTGACGAAATAAAATCTCTCGTGAGGCGACAAAATGTTGCCGTTCCCTCTCCACCTCTCACGCCAGCAGTGAACGAGGTGGATGATCACCTATTGGCACGTGTATCCTTTCTCGAGAGACTCATAGAGAAGCAAAGCTCCCAGCTGGAGGAGCTCCGCTTGGATCGCCAGCTTCTTTCGGAGCAGAATTCTACCACGAAAAGCCAGTTTTCCACTCTGACTGAGCTATCAAGGTCATGAGAGGTCTTATAGGTCTTATAGGTCAGGAGAGGTATTATAGGTCATGAGAGTAGTCAGCGAGATAGCGAATGTAGAAGAATTGGGAATAGTGATGTCGAATCGACACATCAATCTCCAATTCCTATTATTCCACCTAAGATGGACAAGTTCCCTCATTCACACGCTGGGGAGCAAGGACGGGGACACGGCAGTAACGGTCTTGAGCGCAATTGATTATCAATGGTATTTTAAAAGAAAATTCTAAGGCCTCGCCGGTACAGCTATCTGATATTGCCTGCGCAGTGCTCAAGTCCGTACTCCCCTCACTGGGGAGGGCAGACATTGCTGATGTCCATGTCCTGCAAACTGGGCGTGCGTCTAAGGAATAGCCTCCAACAGGTATTTGCGACTCGGTTCCATCTCCCCGAGCCCCAGCTGCCATCCCGCGCACTCTACCATCGTGCATAGTCCAACTCTCCAGTAGTCGACTAGTCGGGAAAGTGATTCGGGCTAAACGTTCAAACACCGATAATTATTTCACGGCTAAGGCCTGTCGAAGTGCTCCAGAACGTGCTTGTGCGTCCTCTAATAACACCCAGAGCTGCACTACCATTCCGGAGCAGAGTAAAGTTTCGGCAGTAGAATCAGCGAAGACTCCTTAACTAGATACGGCTGCTAAAGAGCGACGAGGGATGGGCAGTACCTTGAAAGCGGGATTTATCAACCTTAACTCTCTGACAGATAAGATTGAGCATCTACGCTTGCTCGTTGCTAACGATCCCTCCTACCATCTATTTGGGGTGGCTGAGTCGAAGCTAGATGAGTTTGTGGATGACAATCTCGTTCAGATTCCAGGTTTTTCATTGTTGCAGCAGGATCGCAACAGAGAGGGTAGTGGGGTTGCCTTGTATGTGCGCAATGACTTCAGAGTTAAGAAGTTGATTCCGTCAAATACTTTTGGGCTAGGGAAACCTGACGTGCCTGAATTTCACTTTTGTAGCATACAACGAGGTAACTCCCCGCCAATATTAGTCGTAGTAATCTACAGACCCCCAAAAATCGCCATGCAGAAGGATGACGGATTGTTTGGCTCGTTACGCCGGCTGTGTGGCGACTACAGTCATAAAATTATAATGGGTGATCTGAACGCGGATTTGTTAGACACTGCTTATCCCGACACCAAGACACTGACTGCACTGACAGAGGAACTTGCCTTGCAGATAGTGCAGCATGGCCCGACTCACCAACACACCCCCAATACATCTCATACATGGATTGATCACATTTATGTAGATGACAATGACATCATAACTGACTTTCAAAACAGACTCCTGCCCATTTTCGGCAGGCACTCGGTCATTGACGTCGACATCAACGTCTTTACTCCCACTCCGCCAAGAAATCCCTTCACCTACAGGGATTTTCGAAACATCACTCCGGAGATATTGAATGACCAATCGCTTCGCTGTGACTGGACAGCTCTCGAAAATGCTGAAACCAGTTTGGAAGATGCAATTCACTGCTTGAATGGAAATTTACAGACCGTTATAGATGAGTTAGCACCCGAAAAAACTATTAATCCGCGTGAAAATGACGCTCCTTGGATTGGTCCCGAGCTGAGGGTACTCATGAATAAGCGAGACGCGACGCGCAGGCGCTGGGAACGGATTCAACGTAACCAGCGCAAGTGTCCTGAGCTCCAAAATGAATACTTTCGGCTTAGCGAAGAGGTTGACTTGCACATTGAACAAGAGCATAACTCCTTCATTCAAACCCATTTGTCAGATGTTCTTGATCAGAAAAAGAACATTTGGAAGGAGATGCACAATCTCGGCCACTTGCCTAATAGCAAAGAGGAGGAACTTCATGGCTTCACACCGGATGAGTTGGACGCACACTTTGCGGGAGTTTCCGTTTCGCCCCACGAAAATATTTATAAAGCAATGGACGATATTGACTCGGCACCGGAGGAGGGGTTTAAATTTGAACCCACAAATTCTAGTGATGTAGTCCTTGCTATCAAACATTTCTCCTCACAGGCCCGTGGAGCGGATGGAATACCCCAAAGCGTGATCGCAAAAGCTCTTCCGGCCATTGGTGATCTTATCGTAAATATTTTCAACTCCTCTTTCGCTCATGGCATTTTTCCTGAGGCTTGGAAGCAAGCGCAGCTGATTGCATTAAAGAAGACTGCTGCTCCATCAACGGTCTCGGACTTCCGTCCTATAGCACTGCTGTGCTTTTTCTCCAAGGTTCTAGAGAAAATCGCACATGACCAAATCACGGAGTATTTGAGAATCGAGAAGATACTTGATCGCTTCCAGACTGGTTTTAGGCAACACCATAGCACCCAGACAGCTTTGTTGAAATTGACCGATGACATCAGAGTAGGTATAGGCAGAAAGGAGATCACTCTGCTCCTACTATTCGATTCTAGCGAAGCTTTTGACACAATCTCACCATCCAAGCTGTTGAGGAAGCTACGACATCTTGGCTTCTCAAGATCGGCGCTCCCGTGGATAGAATCATATTTACAGGGTCGCACCCAACAAATCACTTCTAAAGTAGGCAAATCTGATTGGCTCGAAACCAATCTGGGTGTTCCACAGGGGTCCCTCCTTGGGCCTCTCCTCTTCAGCTTGTATGTGAATGACCTGGCTGGCTTGCTAGACGGAAAGTCGGTACATCATCTATCTTATGCGGATGATCTCCAAATTTATCTCCAAATCGAGAAAAATAAGATCAGGGAAGGTATTGCTCGGCTGGGCAAAATAGGACGACTAGTTGCCGATTGGGCCAGAAGTTCTGGCCTGTGTCTCAACGCTGGCAAGACCAAGGCAATCTCCTTCAGTTCGGAGAGAAATATCAAATATCTCAAGAGGATGGACTTGCCAGGAGTTGAGATACAGGAAGGAAAGTTCATCCCGTTCAGTGATTCGGTCGTGAGTCTTGGTGTTACACTTGACAGTGAATTGACATGGAAACCGCACATTGACCAAGTAACTAAGAAAGTCAACAGAGCCCTATACGGCCTGCGGTTTTTTAGGGCATGTATCACAAGACCTCTCCGAATTCGCCTAGTCAAGTCATTGGTTCAACCGCACCTAGATTATTGCGCGGTCGTGTATCTCGACGCCACGGACGAACAGCGGCAACGGGTACAGAGACTAAGCAATTCATGTGTGAGATATATTTTTGATCTTAGGAGAGACGAGCACATCACCCCGTTTAGGGAGCGCTTGGGTCGGTTACCTACTGATTCGCGGAGAATGTACTTCGCAGCGCTCTTGATGCATAAGATCATGCACTTAGGAGAACCTGGCTACCTAGCTGCGATGTTTACCAGGTACCAATCCGAACGCCCCGCACGGGGTGATCTAGAAGAGCGGGTACTCAAAGTTCCCAACATGAGACTTGAATATGGAAG
Source organism: Eretmocerus hayati (assembly GCA_029851415.1). Taxonomy (NCBI): domain Eukaryota; kingdom Metazoa; phylum Arthropoda; class Insecta; order Hymenoptera; family Aphelinidae; genus Eretmocerus; species Eretmocerus hayati. The sequence continues at coordinate 52,688,976 of CM056744.1, forward strand.
AAGATCTTTCCAGGTCCAATGTGCTCATTTGTGGAACTTTCTCCCTCCGGGCTTTCGGCAGCTTGGGGAGATATCATTATTTAAAGAGTCCTTAAAAGACTTCCTGTTAACACTATCCTCCCAAAGGATTGATGTGGAGAAAAAACACTATTTTAATTTGTAAACTGTGATAGGCATGAGCTCGTTTCAATTGATGTCTTCTACTTCAGATGAGTTGTGCGTGGCTTTTTCGCTACCGAACTGAGATTCCCGTGATATGACTGTGGGCCCATGTCTTCTTTATATGTCTTCCAAAACGGGAAAATGTTTTCAATTCCTCAACCTCTTTCGTCAAGACTGATATATGTATATATATATATATATATATATATATATATATATATATATATATATATATATATATATATATATATATGAAATCGTGTCTTTTCCTTCTTTTTCTCTTCATGACTCTTAGCATCTCACGATGCCTCGAGATGACTAGTCACTTTCTGTGATAATTCGAATAGCCTTAACCAAAACGACAAATTTCTACAAATTCAATGTATTTATTACGTATGAGTGACATAGTTCATATGCTACTGTATTTTTGTATTTTCACCCTTGGGCGATTGAAGGTTATTATTCATTCATTCATTCTCTCTCTCTCTTACTCATTGCGTTTGGAAAGAGAGGTTTGGGGGTAGGAGCGCTCTGAGCGCTCCGAACTAGCATAATCAGGTAAATTTAATGTGAGTCTTCCCACGACTTGGGATCAGGTTTCATCCGCGGGGATATCCAGATTCAGCAGAGGAACACTCGAATCTCCTACCCGTCAGTATTGAGTGGTAGATTCACGTCCGCCAATGTATTAGAATCGAGTCCTCCTCGAGATTTTCGATCACATAGCTAGGATTTCAGAATCGGACGTCCGGGGTTATCTCCCGATCCCTAGGCTATTAGATCACGTGTTGCTCCTGGGCCGTTGTATGGTCACCATGCTCCTCAATACATGAGATCAGATTATGCTTGTGAAAATCGCCAGGATAGAGATTCAATGCTGGAATTCCCTTGCAGTCACCACTTTTTCCTGGATTCACGTCCGAAAAGATTTGTAGTCCATTCCGTTATCAATAATTGTGATCAATAGCTAGAGGATCGTAGTTCCCGTGCCCAGAATATTGCTCGAACTTTCGGCCACCGAACACACTTTGCTTAGGTTCGTGGTATGGTGACCGCATAATGTAAGTCATCCCACTACTTGGGATCAGATTCAACCCGTGGGAATGTCCAGATTCAGCAAGAAAAAACTCAAATCTCTTAACCGTTTCTATCGAGTAGTAGATTCACGCCCATAAATCTATGAGAATACGCTCCTTCTCGAGATTTATGATCACAGAGTTAAGATTCCATAATCGCACGTCCTGGGATATCTCCTCATCCCTAGGCTATTGGATCATGTAAAAGTTCTGGGCGATTGTATGATCACCATGCTTCTCGGTACATGAGATCAGATTTCGCTTGTGAAAACAGTCAAAACAGAGATTTAACGCTTGAATCTTCTTGCAGTCACCACCCTCTCGTAGATTCTCGCCCGCAACGATTTGTAGTCCATTTCGTCATTGAGGATTATGATCACACGGCTAGAGGATCAGAGTTCGAATCCCTAGGATATTGCACGGTGCTCCATCCAACAAACACAGTTGGTTTAGGCTCGTGGTATGCGTGATTCACGCTCGTCAATGTATGAGAATCGACTGCTTTTTGAGATTTCCCGTTACAGAGCTGATTTCAGTATCACACTCTCTAATTTATTACCCAATCCTGCTGCTATCACGACACGCTCTGGTTGTGGTCGTTGTGAAGTGGTCATGCTTCGCGCATGATGAGATGAGATTTCGCCTGGAAAATTGACCAGAATAGAGATTCAGCTCTCAAATCTCCTTGCAGTCACCTTTCTCTCCCAGATTCACGCCTAAAACAATTTGTGGCCTATTCCGTGATCGAAAATTGTGATGACATACCTAGCGAATCGGAATTTCGATCAACAGGATATCGCTCGATCCCTCGGTCAATGGAGATACTTGGCGTATACTCGTGGTCTGGTCCCAATGCCTCATTTTGGCCTACAATCACAGGAAATGATCATTGTCAGGAAATTCCATCGAGTTCACCATCACAGCCGCCCACCCGAGGCTGGGTGATGTGAGATTTGTGTCCAGTGATCTCGAAATATCAAGGACCCCCCCCCCCCCCGCTGGCTTTTCCAGTTTTGTCTAGTTCAATACGCGTCCTTGATCTTGCAGCCACCCAATCAACACGATTCGAGAGCTGTGTTATCTCAAATACGTGCTCGGCGATGCCAAAATACTCTGAAATCAACCCCTACTCAACTCTCAATCTCCAATCTGAGTCAATTTGTGCCTCCACTCCAACCCCCCCCCCCCCCCCCCCCCTCCGCCCACACAACATGACTTGAAGGTTGGACGATCTAAAATTCGTGCTTAGCGACCCCAAAATACCCCAAAAACACCCTAACTCAAGTCTCGAGCTTTGATCTCGGTCAATTCGGGCCTCCACCCCCGCAGCCGCCGATGCAACACGATTAGGAGGCAGGGCAATGTCATTTTCGTGTTCAGCGGCCTCGAAGTACTTCAAAAACACCCTTCACTCGACTTTTCGAGCTCGATTTTGATAGCTGCTTGCTGTCGACCCCGCAGCCTCTTACACGATATGATCTCGAGATACGGCAATATGAGATTCGGTTTCCATATCCTCGAAATATTCGTGTACTTGTTTAAAAGAAAGTATTCGACAATTGAAATACATCAAGATGAGGATTTTGGCAATATCCTCTAAATAAAATTCAGAACATCCCAAACTTGGACAGTACATTCAAATTTTCAATCTGAGAACTATTTCATAATCTTCAGTCTACTTTAGGCAATGGAAATATAGCAAGATCAATGACTCAACCAGACTATCAGCCAGCGGAGGCATCCCTTTCACTTGAGAATGTGGAACATCCTATCACATAGTTACTGGATACATTTTATTCGAAAATAAGAGAGATCTCAACCCGCGGTCAAGAGGTTTCACCTTCCTACGTACGTGGTCGCCACGCACATCATTTTTTTCTCTTTCGTTGTTCATGTACACTGGAAGTTTCTCGAGGATTCTCAAATAAGGTCCTGTATGATTTGAAGTTTAAAACGGATTTCTATGAGTTGTAACACATTCTCCCTAATTTTCGTTATTGTTCATGCCTCAGTGGTTTCAGAGTACGATTATTTCTTCGAAATCTTAATAGGATAGAATCTGGAAATTCTCATCGATCCCTCGGGATTCTTAATTCTAAGGTTTAAGGGCTCGAAAAAGATGTACATATGGAGTCATATGGTATTTGTGGGGATCTTCATTACTGCTAAAAATATCTCACTAACCGGTTGATCCTCTGTCGATCCTCGGCAAGTACTTCTCGAAATTTGATTCAGATCATGAGTAATGAAACACAGAAGGATGGAGGAGGAGGTGCGATAGGATATAGGTAATATGTATATTGCTTTGAATCAATTAATTTACAAATTATGATACATGTATACAATTATTTTTCGATTTTTCTCGTGACTTATTTCATATATATATTATGACTAAAATGAGAAAAGATATTTAAAAGGACGTCGCATGGTTATATTGTGGTCCAGTGAGATCTGAAAATTTTTGAACATTATCATCAATCGGCTTCCTACAATTTGTTCAATGAATTGATGTGAATTTGGAATTCACTTCAAGACGTTTACTACAATGGGCCTTTCCGTCCAGACACGCGAGTCGGCTAATATGTCTGCCGTTGAATACAATCTCATAAAATGGGTCTACCGGTAGAACCGAGTATACAAAACAATTTACGTGATTTTATCCGCGAAATAAGCGAGTCAATTATGGTAATGAAATAATATGGATGAAAGTGAAGTATAGAATTAATGTAGGGTTGATTATTCATGATGGAGAAGGAGAGGAAGTAATTTGCTTTGAATTAATTATGAATCCTCGACGAGTTGATTCATTATAAATCTTAATTGAAAAAAAGTGTTTAAAGAGAATTTCATATATAAATATATGGCTCACTACTCCATCTATTCAACATTGCGTTGAATAATTCGTGTCTTGACGAATTGTGAAAGATGATGTCCAGAGTCTTCTTCGGTGTCTTGATAAATTTTCCTTCGACTGGGATCTCCTTTGTCCTGAAAGTTTCTCCATTTCCTGGACACCTGTAACATATAATGGAAACGACAATGATTGGGTCTCTTCTTATAGATAATGTAAAAAACTGAAAATCAACTATTGATGTAAGCAGAGTGTATTAAAGGAGAATTTTTGAATTTGAAATACTACTCACCACATCATAACTTCGTGTGTCTTCAGAGACATGTAAGAAACTAATGTTCACTTTCATCATTTGCGGATGACCGATATTGAAGTCATGAAAATGTTATTAAGAATTTGAGTAAAATATAAAACTTACCCAAACATTTTGATGTGTTAAAAGATGACGTGTTTGGTTTCTGTTCTTGGCCTATATACGTGCTCGAGCTGCTCGATCTTCGATTGTCTTCTGAGTCTGCTACTGATTTCCTCTGTAGTTGAATCATTAGATGAAAATCTTTCCTTTTACTATGACATATGGATGTTAAATACAAATGACTTACCAGTTTTGCTCTTCCCACATAAATTCCTGAGATGGAATATAACTGACTGCAGATATTTGTGTAAATATATTCCACCGTTCTTCATCCCCAGTTACCCATGTGTTCGCACCAAAGAGCGCCGACAGACTGCCACATGTCAAGTTGTTTCGCGCCACCAAATTCCTTCCCCAACTCTTATTTCACCATCATATCTTGTTCCTATTAGCAATGACCGACGCAACTATTACATATGAATGTTACTATTATATAACGTATTACATGACATACATACACAACTAACATTACATATTATATGATATGACGTCAATATTGGATATGGATGTTAAATACAAATGATTTACCCCTTTCGTTCTTCTTACATATATTCTCGAAGACAGAATATAATTGGCTGCAGGATACTTGTGTACATGAGTCATTTCGGAGCATTTCAGCCAGAGGCGTCACCAGGGTGGTCTGGGGAGAATCCCAAGAAATTTTTTTTCGTTAATACTATATTTAAAAAGTACAGAAAATTTTTTTTGGGATTTTTCCGAAGCCCTCCACGAGCCCTAGGGCTCGCAGAAGGTCTATTTTAGGTCCTTTTTCGGCCTATTCCTGGAAAATCGTAGCTCCGACTAGACTCAATCTTTTTCCACGTACTCCGGCGCATTTCTTTCATCAATACTAGCGATTTTGAAAGAAGAATAGTCGGGAATCAATCATGCAGCCTAGTAACTTCTAGGAACTATTTGCTGATAGCAGATCTTAGCGATTTTGAGACCTGCTTCAAAGCAATCTAGCTCCTACTAGACATGTGATAATCGACTTCTGCAGGTGGTCATTTGGAGGGCTTTGGAAAAACCTACAGTTTGACTACCTGTAGAAGTAGATTATCGTACTTTTAATAGGAGCTATAGCTAATACAAGTTGAGCAATTTTGTAGAAACGCCAAACTTTGGACTCAATTCGAAAAAATCGTTTTCATTCTTCCGACCCCAAACCTGGGCGAATGTGTTTTTCGATACCAGCACTATCAATCAGAAGAATGATCTGGGTGGGCCATTCAATTCTCGATTTTATTCAGCCAATTTGAAAGGCCCTTTTTCGACTTTTTGCTCAAAATGCCAACCTAGGCATGGCTCACATATGCTTCCATCTGAATTATTGTGCACCAACTCAAGTCGAATTACTCCCCTAAGTACCCCCAAATATGTGTAAGAACTTCCGGAGGCGAGCCTCAAGCCAGAAGCGAGCTGGACGTTCAATCCATCAGGTCCGAGATGGGCATTATTTCGTCTAATTTCGGGCAGGCGAGCGAGGGCTCGATTTCCCGTGATTCTGCTCACAAACGAGACGAGTGGCTAGAATGGAGATTCAAACACGTTTTTCCGACTCAGAATGACCATTTAAACATGATTCTGGGATCAATTCGTACCTAGGATATCATCCAATCCTCGAACGGCGTTAAACTCCGTAATAACAGGTTTTGCGCCTCTACTGCAAAATGACGACGATTCAGGACTGAATTGACCCGGGGACCGTGTTTAGACGGTCATTTTGAGTCGGCAAAACATGTTTGAATCCCCACTCTAGCCACTCGTCTCGTTCCTGGGCAAGAATACGAGGAATCGAGACCTCGCTCGCCTGCCCCAAAATAGACGAAATAATGCCTATCTCGGACCTGATGGTTTGAGCCTTCAGCTCGTTTCTGGTTTGAGGCTCGCCTCCGGAAGTTCTTACACATATTGAAGAGTACTCTGGGGAGGAATTCCACCCATGTTGGTGCACAATAACTCAGATGGAAGCATGTGCGAGCCTGCCTGTACTGGCATTTTAAGCAAAAAGTCCAAGGAGGGTGTTTTAAAGTGGCTGAATGAAATCGAGAATTGAATGGCCCACCTAGATTATTGTTCCAATTGATAGTATTGGTATCGAAGAATATATTCGCCCAAATTTGGGGTCGGAAGGAAAAAAACGATTGTTTTAGATTGAGTCCAAAGTTTGGCGTTTTTACAAAACTGCTCAACTTGTATCGGCTATAGCTCCTATAGAAAGTTCGATAATTGACTTCTACAGGTAGTCAAACCGTAGGTTTTTCCAAGGCCTTCAAAATGACCACCTGCAGAAGTCGATTATCACATATCTAGTAGGAGCTAGATTGCTTTGAGGCAGGCCCAAAAATCGCTAAGATCTACTCTCAGCAAATAGCTCCTAGAAGTTACTAGGCTGCATGATTGATCCCGGACTATTCTTTTCTCAAAAGCACTAATCTTAACGAAGGAATTGCGCCGAAGTACGCGAAGGAAGATTGAGTCTAGTCGGAGCTATGATTTTCCAGAAATAGGCCAAAAAAGGGCCTAAAATAGACCTCCGGTGGGCCCTAGGGCCCGTGGAGGGCTTCGGAAAGATCCCAAAAAATTTTTTTTGTACTCTTTGAACATAGTATTAACGGGAGAAAACTTCTCGGGATTTTCCCCACACCCCCCTGGTGATGCCTCCGGCTGAAATGCTCCGAAATGACTCATATATATATCGTATGACCATTTTAAGGTGGACACACCTTGGCATTTTTTTTCTCTGCGAGGTACAAATTTGATCGAAATGAATTCTTACATGGTTTGACCTTCTGCCTTGGATGGTGAAGTGAACAAATTGAGAAAATGGAAAATTCGATGCGAACGGGAAAATTTTTTTCGTCATATTCAAGAAAAATATTTTTGCGATATGGCATCGTGTAGCTCATCAAATTTCGAGTCCGAAATGACTTGTCCGATAATTGCTTTATTACTCAATTTTCCAGGAAAACTCATGGGAAAGAGCTGATTTTGAATTCGCCACCACAATTGTCGCAGAGTTCAGACGCTTTACCCGTCTAGCAATGTTATTGTCTAGGTGCAATGCCACGTGCTCTTGTTATTGTTTTGGTGTTTAACCTACGATCTTTTGTAGGTTATCCAACCACGGCGTTCACGATGAAAACTCGAGATTGAGTGGCAATAATGATCGGCTTCATACCGCCGCAAAATATTAGATGCATTGAGCATGTACTCTTGCCATTTCAAGTACAAGAGTCCAACAATGCGTGAAAAACTGTATAGTAGTCATGCGATACAAACTCTCTAATATAGATCGAAATTTGAACAATGCCGTATTCAAACCTGTTAGATAATAGTAATGCATAGCAGATTGAGGCGGTGGCTCTCAATTTTAGAAGCTTTATTGCCCAAATTCTGACTACAAAGTTTGAGAAGTAAAGAAAAAATCCGAAAAATCGTGGCTCTGAGTGCTCCCCCACGAGATCAGAATACTATAAAGTGGGTGGGTTTTTTTGAAAATTACAAACGCGAACCAACTAGACAATGGTGATGCCAAGCAGGTTTGAATACTGCTCTAGATTTCTAAACATTTTCTCAACCAGAATCTGAACACAAAGCTTGGACGTCCGTCAAAAGTAAGTTTGCATCATAGTTAGACAGATAATGGGCACAAGTTAGGACAGTATCTCATAATAGAGGCGTGAATAAATACGCGAAAAATGGTGGTTTTCGCTGTTCAGTTATGATATTAAAGTTCTTGAAAGTGGCTGAGTTTTCGGGAAATTTCAAGCACGAACCTTTCAGAAATTGGTGATACCAAGCAGATTCGAGTATTGACCTTCAAGCTCAGAAGTCCTGTCGGCTAAAATTTGACTACGAAGTTCGGAAAAGTTTGCATCAATGGTAGATCATAAATATAAATTGAACCGGTATCCAGTAGCTGAGGAGTAGGAAAATATTTCACAAAATTTGTGGATTTGACTTCCCAAACATGATATTAAAATTTCCAAAAGTGAGTGAGTTTTTCTTGAAATTTCAAACTTGAATATGGTTGATATTACGATCTCCAGTAGGTTCACGTGTGGAATTCTTCAAAAACCCTTTGAAAATCATAATCCCATAGCTGGGCGGTCAGAGTCACAATTTTCAAATAATTTCCTTATACTCCCCAGTTACGGGTTACTGTCGCTACTCGAACTTACAATTCACTTTGATGTAAACTCATCTCAGTCTTTGTGGTCAGATTTTAGCTGACAAAACTTCTATAATCAAAATGCAAAAATCGAATTTGCTTGGTATCACCCTTCTTTAGTAGGTTCACGTTTGCAATTTTCGAAAATTCCACCCACTTAATAGAAATCTGATCTCGTGGGGAAGCACTCAAAGCCACGATTTTTCGGATTTTTTCTACTTCTCAAACTTTGTAGTTAGAATTTGGGCGATAAAATTTCTGAAATTGAGAGCCACCACCTGAATCTTCTCGGCATTACTATTAACTAATAGGTTTGAATGCGGCATTGTTCAAATTTCGATCTACAATAGAGAGTTTTGATCGCATCACTACAAAATTTCAAATTTTATTCCTTACTTGACAATTAATCATAGTTATGAAATTCTTTTTTGCTTTTTATATTATGGACACTATGAAGATGTTATAAGAAAAACTTCATCATGATCGAGTAATTCTAGGGCACTTTGCCGAACTTCTTCGCTCACTTCCACCATATACGAATCGGCACATGCTCCATTTTTTAACATATCATGAGCGATATCACCAAAAATTTCCACATCAAGCTATTAATGAAGGTTATATCGTATGAAGGACTTCTTGCTGAATAGTGTGCAAAAAGTCCGATCGAAATTCGATCAACCATTCTCGAGCTACCCAATAACATACGCGCCCCGAATCGGATTGCCATAGTGCGCCGCCGCCAACCGCAGCCCTCAAGACGGCCGCAACGCTCCCAATCTATCGACACTCGGACCCATAGCTCAGCCTCTGGGCCCTTCGCTGCCGGCTCTGTGCAGCAGAATTACTCAAGCGACAACAGCGAGCACAGCACTTGCGAACTGATCGTCTTTGACTCTGACCCTTCAATCGTGAGTGAACCGTGCACGATCCGCGCCACGAGTGTTCACAAGGACACAAGTTGAGTGCCAGTGACCACCAGTCCAGACAATAGTGACGCGGAAAGTGTTGTGTGCGTGTTTCAGAGTTTACTTGCTCATCTCGAGCCAAGCGACGCGTCAACAGTATCTGCAGCATCTGTTGATTCCGGCTTTGGATCACTCAACATGAATGACGAGACACTCTTGTCGTCGGTGCGTGCTTATTTCGCCTCGGGCCGTGGCGAGAGCGAATACAACGACATGATGTCATCTTTTCGTAACGATCGTCGCACCCGTAACGATCGTGAATGGAAATGGAGAGAGCGTGCGAAAGCCCGTGCTAACAGGCAGCGCCCTTACCCAAGATGTCAACGACCAGAAGATGGCGACAGCGACGACCCCACTGGAAGTGCTTTCCGGCTCGAGGGGAGAACGTCGACCAACCGCTCGACCTTGCTCCGGCTTCGACACGACGACAGCCCCCGGCGCAAGGCGAGATCTTGCCTCCTGCACCCCGGCCGATGCTGGCTCGACCGAGCAGCACTAGGGGCAATCAACCAGAGCAAGACGTCTACGGGAACGTTCCGCTACGTACGTCTGCCGCCGAATACCAACGACTCGCAGCGGAGACGCTCAACGGCTACGCTGCTCCTTCGACATCACCACCGTCGGCTCAACCCGTCTTACGTGTGGAGACGTACGACTTGCCCGAGGTCACCAAGGGCGCTCTCCAGGTTGTGCAGGTGAACCAACAATGGACGAACGCCGTCAGCTTCAACGCGATGGTCGTCCCAACTCCAGAGCCGCCAGCGTGGGCTCGATCACCAAACGCCCCAACCACTGGTGCGGTTTTGATGAATCTCGACGCACAACAGCAGCAGCACGTCCCGGAACAGACGGACGACCTGGATCACTTCCTTAGCTCAGTAACGGCATAGGGATCTGCCTCGAAGACCCCACGCACAGCAGCGGAAGAAGATGACGCCGTAAGCACACCTATATGTATCTGATTACTACTTTTTCAACGTATGAGGGGGAAGAGCATGGGACAGCGAATAGTTAGTTTTAGCTCGAATAATCAACGAATTTCATTAAGTTTTTACCCAAATCATTCTCAGCACTATTTGCTCCGATTGATTCGCGATCAATCTACCGAAAAGCACCTTTATCGGGGTCGCTTGACGTGCGTAACACTCGCACTTTCAGAATTGTTATAAAGTACTTTTCAATAAAATCTCGCGCACTTCAAAGTCGCAAATCCTGTGCATATGTGAGTTATGTAAAACGAGCATCGATGCCGCTTTCGCGGGCGAGAAGTTGTTGAGACTTTGGAGCAGGGCGAACGTGACGAATACAACCGTCGTTCTGCTTCGAGTGAACAACTTCTCATAAATTGTGAATCTTAGAGTAAAACCGCAAGGATCAGAGTCAGGCCCATCCGGTCCATCCAAGAAATCGTGGACGCTGAGGGTCCCGTATACCTCAGCGGTCTAAGAAAGCCGGGACCTTTCCAGGCCAGATTTCCTCGAATGGGATTATCTCACGCCTTCCTGCGACGGTTGCGATGTTCGCAACAGTCGGGACATCTGCGACCAGAACGATGGTTGGGAGTTCAGGGCAGACCCGCTGCTCCTGCAACTCCCCTTCATTTTAGTCACGGATGGTGATCCCTTTGTCGACAGGTTCGCCATCCTGGAATTCTGAGTACACGGCCAACGCGTATATAAACCCGTTGGTGCATTTATCGACAGCTTATTCGGATCTTTGCGTTAGTCAGTGTTACTTTCGATAGCCTCAGTTTGTCCTTCCAAGTACGCACGCGTGGCAGTGCACGCTGCCCGCGTGCACGGACATCTCGCTTCCGCGTCAAGTTTCAATATATAACAGAATGAGTATATCTCAAGCCTGTTACCTGGAAGCCTCTCTGCTCTCCCCAATACACAACTCATTGTCACCAAATCCAAGTGTTGTGAATCCAATAAAACCCCCATCCGGCGACGCGCCATCAATGCCCCGTGCCGAGCCACGAGTGTACAGATCTGAACGACTCTTTTTCAAGTCAAATCGCAATGCCAATTTATCATATCAATTCAGGATCATTTCCCAGAAGATAACATCGCGTATTTCTTCCAATGACAACTCGGGATGAGCATTCAGGATTGCGTGCTCCGTGCTCGAGTTGAAGAGTTGGGGGGATTCTCACCACCCAACAACCTCGGCAAACTGATTTACAAAACCATCCTCAAAAGCCGATACGCCTGTCTGAAGCAATTCCAAGCCGAGCAACGCGAGGCAATACGCTAGTAGACTATTAATCTCCTTTCATCTTGCCAAAACACCACATAAAGTTACTTTTCACATATTTTTGATGAAACCATCTCCTTTCAGCGATTGGGTACTACCCGGGAATGATTAAAGAAAGATTTTAATTCCTGGACGAAACACCTGCAATCACGCTGACAAGACGCTCACACGGACGAAGTACCTACGACTTTTTTCGTTCATGTTTCAAGGATGTAGGAAAAGTTGCTATAGAGAAAAAGTTGCTATACGTTTTTTGATAAAATGCATTCATTTCGAGTAATGGAGTTAAAACTGTGTATGATGACAGAATTGGGAGATAAGTTTAATCATGCAAACAGGGCATCTCAAATGAGATAAAATCTAGGGACCGTTTCGTTTCTCCAAAGTAAAAGGTTTGTAATCGTTACAGTAGATTTTTATCGATTCTTTCGGTCATTCTGTGCGTGAGAGTTGTGCTGAAAGATAGCGCGCCCATTATATGAGACTCTTTTTGATTCGCATGTCTTGGAAAAAAAAGTTGTCGGAAAATTGACTTGGATACTCTGGAATATATTTCCCCGCAACTCCCCTACATATTTAGTCAGAATCTGCAGAACACTTTTCTGGCAACCCTGCGATGATTGGTGATTACGAAATATTGTTACATAAGATTCTCGATAAGATCACTACGAATGACGCTCGTCTGAATCCTCCGTCCGTTGGTGTCGCTCGTCTGAATCCTCCGTCCAAACCAAGAGTTTGCCGTCAGCCACGAGCCTCTATATTTTGCCCGAAGCAAATTCGAGGCCGCACAGTTGACAGGGTGCGATGAAGCTCGCGCGCAGAATCCGCTGGACACAGCTCGATAGTCAGCTCGTCCTCGCGTCAACTCTGGCTGTACTAGAGATTGAGTTCAGATAAGTAGCCTGTCCAACTTTGCCCAGTGATGTTTTCTTCAAAATTCGAGAGAGCGATTTTCTACCTTTTCATTTTCAATTTTTTGTGGAGGCGAAGAAGTAATCATGTGATTGGTTTGTTGCTCACCCGTGTATGTCTTTTTATGTCCTTGGTTTAGGTTCCAGGTTCCCAATCTATACTTACCTACATGTATTATGCACACTCTTCCCATTTATCACAATTATCCATCTGATAATCAGATATATTTCCCCCAAGCTACATTCATATTGTTTCCATCCTCCATATCTCATCAATTGATGCTATATGTTAAGCAAAGCCTTATGGTTCCAAATTTAGATCCAAGTAAGAGGACCAAGCATCAATTTCCAGCTTGATTCTTTTCCAATTTGATCTAACATATAACTTGGATTGTGAACAATTGTGGTTTCGTCCCTGAAATATTGAATCATCCCATAGCTGAGTGAGACGATTCGATGCCAAGTAATTCGATTCTTGACCATTCATTGGTATTGTGTTTGCTTGTTCCCTTCATTGATATTAATCCACGATAGCAAGTAGAATAGTTTCGTTTGCAATTCGTTTTCACCGAATTGGTTATGGTTCATGTCTCCCAATGTTTTTTCATCATACGGGTGAGCTCTCACTATTCGAATTGGATAAGTTCATGGGGGTTTCAGCATTATTCTTGTATTTTACTTTTATTCATTCCTCCACGATGTCTATTCCAGATGATGAACGATGTTGGCTTTAGGTTCATAAGTTCTATTCTATGTTGAGTGAGCGGGCTTAATAATGACAAGTGATCTGATCCACGGTTAACTATTGATGTTGTGCATAATATCTGACTCAACACAACCTATCAAGGACAGAATAAGAAATTCAACCAGCTAGTTCAATTTCTCATCCAACCAGCTGGTTGAATTTTTCATTCCACCAATTAAAATCGTTTTCGCATTTGATCGATATGATCGATCGTAACTTCATCACTCGCGGGAATTTCAAATCATGTAATATATGAATTGGCTATTGCAACCTAATTTGATCAGCGGATGTGCTGATTTTTGAACGGAGATCGATATTGAAATCAATCTACGTACCCTCAAGGCACCTCTAATGCGAGGTTGCAACTTGAAGGCTTTGGATGGAAATGAATGAATGAGATGAAATACTCGAGGGAACTCGATTCTACGCTTGAGGTTGTAGCGTTTCGCCTTCTCTTGATGGATCGATCTGTCTAAGACAAGCGGAACGCACCAACATCAAGCGTAGGATAAATTTTTCCGAGTATTTCATCTCATTCATCCATTTCCATCCAAAGCCTTCGAGTTGCAACCTCGCATTAGAGGTGCCTCGAAGGTACATAGATCGATTCCGATATCGATCTACGTTCAAAAATCAGCACATCTGCTGATTAAATCACCTTGCAATGGCCAATTCATATATTACATGATTTTTCGCGCGCTATCTTTCAGCACAACTCTGTATAGTCACCCACGAAAACACCTGCCAGAGGATTGAGCAGAACCCGTTGGCGGAAAAGGAAACACACAGTTATACGCACAGAATGACCGAAAGAATCGATAAAAATCTACTGTCACGATTACAAACCTTTTACTTTGGAGAAACGAAACGGTCCCTAGATTTTATCTCATATGAGATGCCCTGTTCGCATGATTAAACTTATCTCCCAATTCTGTCATCATACACAGTTTTAACTCCATTACTCGAAATGAATGCATTTCATCAAAAAACGTATAGAGCAACTTTTTCTACATCCTTGAAACATGAACGAAAAAAGTCGTAGGTACTTCGTCCGTGTGAGCGTCTTGTCAGCGTGATTCCAGGTGTTTCGTCCAGGAGTTGAAATCTTTCTTTAATCATTCCCGGGTAGTACCCAATCGCTGAGAGGAGATGGTTCCATCAAAAATATGTGAAAAGTAACTTTATGTGGTGTTTTGGCAAGATGAAAGGAGATTAATAGTCTACTAGCGTATTGCCTCGCGTTGCTCGGCTTGGAATTGCTTCAGACAGGCGTATCGGCTTTTGAGAATGGTTTTGTAAATCAATTTTGCCGAGGTTGTTGGGTGGTGAGAATCCCCCCAACTCTTCAACTCGAGCACGGAGCACGCAATCCTGAATGCTCATCCCGAGTGGTCATTGGAAGAAATACGCGATGTTATCTTCTGGGAAATGATCTTGAATTGATATGATAAATTGGCATTGCGATTTGACTTGAAAAAGAGTCGTTCAGATTTGTACACTTACATTTATATCATCTGAATTTTTCAATTATTCCGAATTTGTTCTAGTTAAATAACATTCATAGTCAGTGTAAACTATATACGGAGCCTCCAACATTTCATGAGAATTCGTAGATTCAACAACGTCTTCCTTTGGAAGAATTACCGTACATTGATGCTTATTTTTTGAACAAAGCTCTTTATGCATCACTAATTTTTCATCTGTGTAAAAATAATGCAAACATTCCTTACATACAAAAACACTGTGTGTGAGGTTAGGTACGAACAATTTGGATGAATTTTTGATATAGAGATAAAGGTTATCAAGTAGGAGCAGATCAATATGTTTCATCTGTTCAGTTTTTGTTAAGTAGAGAGGATGGAAATTTTTCTCTGAATAATCGGCTCCATATACATTCATGCTATAACCTTTATTCGGTTTCTCAAAATTCGGAATCGATTTCAATTGAACGGGAAAGCTTATCCTATAGAATTGAAGATATAAACTAGGATCTGGATGAGCAATTTATAAATGTTCACTGACTTTAGGAACATTAAATAACGCGGGCATTAAGAACCAAAGGAAGCATCGGTCATCAGTTGTTTGAATGTTTATAACAGCATTCCTGCGTGCAATCTATTTGGGGACATCAACTTTTGGAGATCCACAAACAGGATTATAATTGATCATGTTAATTGTTAGATTCAAATTTCAAGGAGGGACTATCCACTACCCTCGTCCTCGTGTTCAGAAAACTGATCAATTATATACTGAGATGGAGTGGTATACCACTTTCTAGCACTATCCGATGTAAGTTAAGTTTTATAATGTGTTCGGAAATATTCAACATTCAACGAAGAGTCAAGCAACTCGAATCGAGCTGCAAATATTGAATTCACTTTGATATTCTTCAACTCGCGAATTATAGATCGGACCAATCTTGAAGCTTCGGGTTGTGCTCGTCCCCCACTGAAAATACGCGGCCGCCCGGGCGGGCGGCAGGGCGGGTGGCGGGGTGGGCGGCAAGATGGGCGCCCTGCCGCCGTAAGATTTGTGTTGAAAAGTGCGTGCAGCAGAAAACTTAATTCTTCGAAGAAAAAGTCTTTTTTTCTGGAAGTTTTTTTCCTCGCACAATTTTTTCCTTCAAAAATCCATTCGAAGACGAATCACCTAGTTGCACAATTCCGTTTGTGTAGCATTTGGCTCTGAATATTGCAGACAATGAGCAAGTCAAAGTCTCGTAATGTTGAGAAAATTCGCGCAGAAATTTGTTCGACAGCGGAACAATTTTCCTCCTCATTGTTTCCCTCCTCGGGTCATGATGATATTGATCATCATCCATCCATTTGAAGGATTCTCTCTGGCACGCCCCCCCCCCAAAAAAAAGTCATTTCGAAGCAAACAATTCACTCTCAAGGTTTTCTTAGCGTAGAATCAGGCTGTGGGGATCGCAAAGACAATTTGTAAGACACCATTCTGTGGTGCAGAGGAATTAGCGGGAGAAGAAAATATTCTCCGGATTCTCTTCTCTCCGGTAAAGTTATTCTAGGTTCACCCTCCAATTGCAAAATATGAGAATATTCCGAGGAGACGTAGCTTGACATCATTCTGTTCCACCATCTGATTCCTAAATTCCTCCCATTGTATCTGTGGATTCACTAACCTTGCCGTTGATAACCACGACATCAATCTCATTCTTAGAGGAGTGGCATTTTTTAGTAATGATTATGGCCTCGTATTACGATTACATAAATTATACAATTGACGAATAATATGTCCATGATATACATTTTTTTTCATGAACCATTCGTGATTCTTCCGAAAACAAAATGAACATTTTCTTCATATTGATATCCGTTGGCACGGCTCATATTAATAAATAAATAGAAGGCCGCAGTATTTACTCATTTTACTTCGTACAAAGAAAATACTGACTCCCTTCGTCGGTCCTGGAACATCATTCGATGAGACTAGTTACTTACTTCGATTATCTGAGCTAATATAGTATGATCAACATTTACCATCACCGTTAGTCTTATCAAACATGAGCTCTGAACATGAATGAGAAGCAATTGTGTTCAAATACCCTAAAGTAATTGATTGTTCTAAACTCATGGAAAAGTAGTACGTATGCAGACAGTCCACCTCGCGCAAGAAACCCTAAGAAATTCAATATTTGGTGTTTCAAATATAATATTTTCAATGTTCAATAAGACTAACGGTGATGGTGAATATTGATCATACTAAACTAGCTCCAACCATCGAAGCAAGTAACTAGTCTCATCGAATGATGTTCCAAGACTGACAAAGGGAGTTAGTTTTCTCTTCGTACTAAGTACAGTGAGTAAATACTGGGGCCTTCTATTCATTTATTCATAAGAGCCGTACCCCACGGATATCAATATAGAAAAAATGTTTAATTTGTTTTCGGAAGAGTTATGAATGATTTATGAAGGAAATGTATATCATAAACGTATCAATCGTCAATCATATGATTCATATAATGTGACGGCTGCTAGTTAAATGCCTAGGAATTAGCCGCACATGCTGGGCAAGGTGCAATGCCCAGCAGATTTGATTGAATTGAATATATGCTGCAACTCTGCATGCTACTGGATCTGCTGCTGCTGCTTTGCGCGCGAGAGAGATGGGGAATCGAGCGCCAAAATGATCACACAAGAGTTAAACGGGAGCCAGATGGGCATATTTATTTAACTCTAAAAAGAACATGGTGCATAGAGTGCACTTAATCGCACGAACACGGAGAGAGCAATTGAGGGTGAAGCCCAAAGAGAGATAGAATAATTATCGGCTCGCACTCACAGGTGTAGATTTGGCGGCAATCGCACGCTCGCTGATCGGCCGCTCCGAATAACGTGGTCGTCCGGATGATCTGGACTCGATGTCGTCCGCAGGACACGTCGAGGACAACGGCCAGGGAGTCGCACGGAAGCACGCAAAAGAGCTCGTCCAGGTGTCGGGAAGCTCGTGACACACGCACGATGAGGGGGCAAAAAACTACACACTACGGGTGCAAATTAACACGCGGGACGTCTGCTCTCAAGCGCGGGCGAGAGAAGTCTAGATTTATGGCACGCGCAATGCCGGCTGATTGATGATGATGGGTGCGCGAGGGGGATGGTGCAGTGGAACTACCAATGACTCGCGCTATCTCTCTCTCTCTCTAACGCAAAACTACTTACAAGTCTCTCCTCGGATGTTCTGCTACAGCTGAAAAGGGCTATCAATATATTATTACATGATGATCACACAGGAGAGAGAAATGATGGTTGAGAATATCCTCTCAAGTGCCACAATAATCGTAATACAAGGACATAATCATTACTTGAAATGCCACTCTGCCGAGAATGAGAGGAATGTCGTTGTTATTAACGGCTAGGTTAGTAAATCCACAGATATAATGAGAGAGATTTAGGAATCAGATAGTGAAACAGAATGATGTCAAGCTACGTCTCCTCGGAATATTCGAATATTTCGCAATTGGAGGGTGAACTTGGAATAACTTTACCGGAGAGAAGAGAATCCGGAGTGAACTTTCTTTCCCCGCTAATTCCTCTGCACCACAGAATGGTGTCTTACGAATAGTCTTTGCGATCCTTACAGCCTGATTCTACGCTAACAAAACCTGGAGAGTAGATTGTTTGCTTCGAAATGACTTTTTTTTGGGGGGGGGGGGTGCCAGAGAGAATCCTTCAAATGAATGAACAATGATCAATATCATCATGACCGGAGGAGGGGAGAAATTCGAAGGAAAATCGTTTTGCTGTCGAACAAATTTCTGCGCGAATTTCTCAACATTACGAGACTTTGACTTGCTCATTGTCTGCAATATTCAGAGCCGAATGCTACTCAAACGGAATTTTGCAACTAGGTGATTTATCTTCGAATGGATTTCTGAAGTAAAAAATTGTGCGAGAAGGAAAAACTCCCAGAAAAAAAGACTTTTTATCTGGAAGAATTAATTTTTCTGCCGCCCGGCCAGGCGCCCGCCCTGCCGCCCGCACTTTTCAACAAAAATATCACGGCGGCAGGACGCCCGTCTTGCCGCCCACCCCGTCACCCGCCCTGCCGCCCGCCCGGGCGGCCGCGCATTTTCAGTGGGATCGCAGAAATTCTTCAATGTTTTGACAACTAATATTTCCCACTAGTCCAGTGCGAATCCGATTCTGGAATACACTCTCGCCTTCAAAAAAAATTAATTCATCCGAGTTTTTTTACTCCGGTTTGAATATTTATGTAAGAGTTTCTTCTTATTTAATCGATACTGATCAATATAAGATTCATATTTAGCTTTGAATCCAGTCCTTCTTCTCTGAACTCTGGAGAATTCGGAATATCTAATATTCTAGTTTCTAAATGTCCGAATTTCCTCGCGAGTCTTGGATGACGTGTAAAGATTTTGAATTCGCGATTTTTACAGAAATTGAAACGTGTTGAAAGCGTCTCACAATCTAATTTGATCATATCAAATATTTTGATAGGTTCATATTCGGTATCAGACATAATTAGAGTTCACCTCAATTGTCTGTGTACGTTGTGGATCACGAGGAAGTCTAACCATAATGATTTCACACGCGTCTATTCATATGCTCCACCTCTACATCAAACTACCCGAGAATTTCATCATAGCGTTAAGTAAAAGCTTAATGGGATGAAAAAAATCTAAAAGGTTGCGCCAGCCTCCTGTAATACCTTTTCACTCCCACATGAATGCTTGACAATGTATATAGCAGAGTGAATACCCACATAACACGCAATAGCTCAGGGAAGCGTTACTTTTTTCGAGAAAAATCCAAGTAGATACTGGAGCGGGATATTTCCACATCAAATCTCTGAGAAATCAATGAGCTCCAAACTCTGTAGTTATAAACTGACACATGTGATGTATGATTGGAGCTTGAACTGTGTTACCCAACGAATTGAAAGAGTCATACCTTCCAAGTTGTATATGGATTGTGTAAGTATGAACTTTGTACCGAGGTCCGTGTGATTTACAATGACTTCAACGAAAGTGTAAGCTCTTTCGAGAAAAAATTCTACTAGATGTTACAGTGGAGAGAGAGAGAGAGAGAGAGAGAGAAAGAGAGAGAGAGAGAGTTCGATTGATTGATTGATTCATTCATTCATTCAAGAGAAACACCTTTCAAGTTGTGTAATGCATACATTGAGAGTGTGAACCATGTACTGAAGTCTACATGATTGACGATTACCTCGAGGAGAGCGTAAACTTTCGTTGGAAGAAATTTGATTAAACGATGGAGCAAGAATTTAGAAAAATGATGAGATCAGTTCCACTTCAAATCTCTGAGGATATATGAGAGTTTGAAACTCTGTAGTTTTTATTCAGTCTACCCGTGGCAATGGCAGCATCCAACAAGATCAATGAGGATAATCCGAATCAATATAAAACCAAGAAAATTATTGATTCCAATATTAACCATTCATACCGAGTAACTTCGGTAAAAAACATAAAACCAAATACGGTCCAGCAATTGTCATCAGTCTCAGGGATCCGGAAGATTCTGAGACTTCCGACATTTCCGCGCCTGAAGGATCAGCGCCATCAACCCAGAAAGATTTAGACGAAAATTCGAAGTTAATAAATAGAGATAATACTTGTCTCATCGTTGAACTCGTGAAGGGTGAACGAAAAATGAGTTGAGCTTCGAGGAAAGAAGAAGAAGAGAATCATAGAGAGTGATTATGAATCCGAACAAGAGGATTCCGAGGAGGAAGGAGAAGAGGAGAAAACGCCGCCTCCATCAGCAGAGGAGAAAAAAAATGTCTCAGGACGTTCGAGACGCGGACAATAACAAAGTGAGCTCAACCGTTATAGAGCTCTCGGACTATGAGAGCGATGGAGAGGAGGAGGAGAACCCGGAGACTTCGAGGTGGACACCTCTGCAAGACGAGTACGTGAGCAGTAGCACTGACGAATTTATTCCTTATTGCCCAGGAAGAGTTCCAATTGATCAAGTTCTATACACTCTCGATGATTATATGAGGGGACATGACATACCTATGAATGCTCAACCATGCCATTGTATCATAAACTGTTATACAATAATGAGGAAATTCGAGAGCTCTTGAATGAATATTGGTGAGTATCAATCCCTTTCTCCAGTTCTAAGCGAGAAAATTCTAACCTTTCTTCTAATCCTGATCCACAGATACTGGAGAAAAACCACAACAACAGCAGCAACAACAATGAGAGCAGCAACAACAGCGCAACAATGATAGCAGCAACAACAACAGCAACATCAATGAGAGCAGCAAGAACAGCAGCAACAATGATAGCAGCAACACGAACAGCAACATCAATGAGAGCAGCAACAACGGCAGCAACAACAATGAGAGCAGCAACAACAGCAGCAACAACATCAATGAGAGCAGCAACAATGGTAGCAACAACAATGTCCTCAAAGCTCAATCATAATGGAATCAAAGAGAATAAATAAAACGTGATGGTCTAAATGATTGAGTTATTCTTCAAATTCCTTGACCATTGAATTCTTCAGATAGAAAGATCTCCAAGTTGGAAAAACCATCATTTCACTGGATTTACATCACAATTGAAGTCCCCAAAGCTCAATCATAACGAATTCAATGAAAGGTGATGGTTCAAACGATTAAGTTCTCCAAATTCCTCCACCATTGAATCCTCCAAATAGAAAGATCTTCAAGTTAAATTTCCACTCCAATGAATTCACGTCACAATCAAACAGCTTGAATCGAAAAACAATCGTGTTCAATTCGGCCACCCAGTGAATGCCGTATAGCAAGCTGATCTAGATGTTCATTCGTATAGGCGAATGGAATTATACAACATCAATTCTATCGTTTTCAGAATTTTGAATGAATGTGAGCATTGTTAAACTCTATACGTGTTTATTTAATTTAATCGAGCGGTTAAATACCGTTTCAACAAAACATTGGTAGAGTGTGAATGCTATGAAAGTATACTGATGTACTTGCAACAGCAGCAGCATCAACGTGAGCAGCAAACGAATCTCGGTCTGAATGGGAGAAAGGAAGAGCGAGAGAGAGGGAACTCGTTGTGGAGGCGAGGACGATGATATTGGCGGCGGTGGCGGCGGCAACAGAGTGAGTATAGAGTGAGAGTGGGAACACATTGTGGAGGTGAGGAATGCGGTGGTGGTAGCGGGACCCAATGCAACAGAGACAGAGATCCTCAAGCAGAACGAGATATCGGGTATAGCGAGTATATGGTTGGGGCTGATACGTTGGTATATGGAGGAGCGCATATGCCTCGAGCATATATGTATGGCTCGATCAGCATCTGGGCCTGTTCCAGCAATGTTGTAGGAGCCCTTGGATGTATTAGCATTGAACTCTGATACGGTCTTGGTGTATGGATCGAGATCTGTAGGGCAATACCATGCTGGAACAGCCCAGTAGAGGGAGAGAGGGGGAAAGTGACTGGCGCGTTTCTTGCCTATGCCTGCAATGCTCTTCTCACTTTTCATTCCCTCGTGTATTTAAATGTGGAAGAGTGCCCAAACATAGTTATTGGTCGGGAAAATTATCCTAGGACAACTACTTTCTGGTGATAGCTGAAAATGTATTCATACATGGGATATGCTGTTCTGACTTCTCGAACAGACGATTTTCAAGGATTCTATGCGATATGCAAATGGATTCGTGAGAACAGAGAACCTTCGTCTGCTTCAGAATAGAAATTGATCCATAAAATGTCTTCAGGTTCAAATCATGACACCATACCGCATCGATACAAAATACTCCAACAATTTCTTGGAGTTGATTTGAGTATAGGAAACAAATATAAATGGGGAGAAAACTCGCTTATATTTGCATGAAGGAAGACAAAATTCGGAAAAATCGATTTTTCTCCGAAATTCCTTCACAGAATTTTTCCAGATTTTTTTGGAATATGACCGCAAAATCACCCTAGAACATATCCATCAAGAGAATCCCATGTTGACGCACCTTTCACTTTTTGAGCTCCCCGACCTACCGTGTGGGATTGGAAATGAGATAATGTCAGATATCAAGTTCGGTCAACAAATTCACAATAGATATCCGAACACCACGTTTTCATCAAAAACATTGAATTACATCAAAACGTGTGTCCCATGACAACCGCCATAGAGCGATGACCTGATGAAAAATTATCTTGATGGTCCGTCAAATGGATTCTGATAAACTGAATGGGAATGCACATTGCCGGTGAATAGTCGGGAATTGAATCACTCGATCCGATATTAACTCAGATAAACAACATCACTCTTCTTCCAAGATGCGCAAATTCGTAAGAGGGAACTAGAATTGGTTTGTCAGATGATGCTGCACTGAGATTTCATCCGAGTGATCAATCACACTGGAATAGATTTGACATCGGGAAATCAAATACAAAGACTAGCTAGAAAGTATTGTGGTCGCTGTACTACATACATTGAGATGGAATGAATGAATATGTCCAATGCCTACACTGTGAAAAATTTTCCCGAAATACTTCAACCAACTGATTAAGGAAATGTCGAAAGTCTCAGAATCTTCCGGATCCCTGAGACTGATGACAATTGCTGGACCGTATTTGGTTTTATGTTTTTTACCGAAGTTACTCGGTATGAATGGTTAATATTGGGATCAATAATTCTCTTGGTTTTATATTGATTCGGATTATCCTCATTGATCTTGTTGGATGCTGCCATTGCCACGGGTAGACTGAATAAAAACTACAGAGTTTCAAATTAATCAAATTTCTTCCAACGAAAGTTTACGCTCTCCTCGAGGTGATCGTAAATCATGTAGACTTCAGTACATGGTTCACACTCTCAATGTATGCATTACACAACTTGAAAGGTGTTTCTCTTGAATGAATGAATGAATCAATCAATCAATCGAACTCTCTCTCTCTCTCTCTCTCTCTCTCTCTCTCTCTCTCCACTGTAACATCTAGTAGAATTTTTTCTCGAAAGAGCTTACACTTCCGTTGAACTCATTGTAAATCACACGGACCTCGGTACAAAGTTAATACTTACACAATCCATATACAACTTGGAAGGTATGACTCTTTCAATTCGTTGGGTAACACAGTTCAAGCTCCAATCATACATCACATGTGTCAGTTTATAACTACAGAGTTTGAAGCTCATTGATTTCTCAGAGATTTGATGTGGGAATATCCCGCTCCAGTATCTACTTGGATTTTTCTCAAAAAAAGTAACGCTTCCCTGAGCTATTGCGTGTTATGTGGGTATTCACTCTGCTATTGGCGTGGAGACTGAGGTTGGAGGGGATACGCAAAACGATCGACCTTCTCATGATGAGAGCGCCGCGAAACATACGGGTAAAAACGTCTGGACCGATCCCCATCCTTTAGCGTTGTCATCGTCGTAAAAAATGGGCCACACAACTTGCTGTATCAAAAATTGCCATAAAAATGGCAAAAACAGTAACTACAGATTTTTCTCTTTCCCCAAGCATCGAAAGTATGCTGCTCAGCGAGCGCAGTGGATCGAAATAGTAATAAAAGTCAAGTAAGTCAACATAACCATACACTCGAGCAGAAGCAGACGGCACAGCTGCACTCTGCCTTGCCTGACAAATGTACTCAAATAATGCAAAAAAATTGTCTTGAATGAATAATCAAATGGAGGAATATCTGATCTTGCAGTAAAAGTCATCCTAAGTGGGAGCCTTCACGTAATCATGTAATCTGCCAGTCACATTTTGTTGGTGGAAATAAAAGCAGAGATCCGTCAAGTCCTGCATATTTACCCTCAATATTCGCTGGTGTAACTCTGTCTCAAATAAAGTTGAAGCATGCTGCATTGAAAAGGTAAGCTTTTTTATGAGCTCACATAGCTCATTGAAATGCAATTGGTTCATCCGATTGACAATTCTCATTCTTTGCTTCAGGTATGAAAGGTTGGCAGAAAGAGGATTCAAAGCATTGCCTCCGAAGAAAGATGAATGTTCACCTCCTGCAACTAGGGTGTTACAAGAGCACAGCTTTTGGGGTTGCGAATCTAATTCTGATTCTGATTCTGAATCGCTAGCGGTTCCAACTAGTGAGCCTCATTCTCCGGATAGGACTGAGACTTTGAGTGAGATGTCGGATGCCAGTGAATTAGTGCCTGAAGATGAAAATCAGCATGAACCATCAACAGTGACAAGCTGTGATACTGATTTGCATCCTCTGGGTGTTTCTGTCACACAAGATGCCGAGTGTCAAGTATATACAGAAATGAAACCTGAAAGGGCTACAGAAAGTTTTACTTTCATTAGATATTATCATGCTGATGGTACAGTTGATGCAGAGGTTCAAACTGATATTGAGCCATGTAAAATTGTGAATTTTCAAAGCAAGAAGAGTGTCAAGTTGCAAGATCAAAAATGTGGCACACGACATATAGAATATAGTGATGCTTGTGTAGGTCCAAATGAGCCTCGCTTGGAAGGGAAATCAAGTGGTTTCATTGCAGTCCCTTCAATCAGATCTGAAAGAGAGTATTTATCTTTGGCAGGTGTCTCACCAAAGAATTTCCAGTTTCTCATGAACCAAATTAATCATTCAGAGAAAGGTCGTACCATCACTAAAGAAAACAAGCTCTTGATGTTCTTGATGAAGATGAAATGTGGTCTCTCTTTTACAGCAATTTCTTGCATTTTTTCTGTCCATAGAACATGGGTTTCCAAGTTATTCTCATCAGTTTTGGAGGAACTCACAGATGCCACTAGGAATTTGGTGTTTTGGCCTAGCAGAGAGGTCGTAAGAGCCACAATGCCTTCATGTTTCATTCATGAATATGAAAATGTCAGAGTCATTTTAGATTGTACTGAGTTCAGACTAGAAATCCCACCATCAGTGGAGAACCGTGTGCTGAGCTATTCCCATTACAAGAAAGGCTTCACAGCCAGGGCTCTTGTGGGCATTACCCCAGGAGGATTCATTTCTTTCATATCTCCAGTTGCTGGTGGAAGGAAGAGTGATTGCCAAATAACGGTTGAATCAGGACTACTTAACCTACTGGAAACTTGTGATGTTGTGTTGGCAGATAAGGGGTTCCCAAATATCCAGAGTAAAATTGATGAAGAGGGCAAACAAGTTATGGTAGTTCTGCCTCCTCTCTTGGAAAAGAATAATGCATTTACAAAAAAAGAAACAGATAAAACGTACAGTGTTGCGAAAGTTAGGATCCATGTTGAACGAATTATGCAGAGAATAAGGACTTATAAAATCATGGACAAAATACCAGCACATCTATTCAAGTCAGCTGATAAAATATTTCTTATGAGTTGTGTCCTTGTCAATCTGCAACCACCTATATTTGATGAGAAAACACCACACCCCTTTGAGGGTGAATTTTAAATTGCAACTATCCTGTTTTCTTCTTCAAGAATGAATGGAATGTGAAAAGGAATGAATAAGATTGCATCTAAAGAAAAATACCACTTATTAGATCATTCCAATCATGCCTACAGTAAAAAAATACTCATACATTGTTTTCACAAGCATTGTCTTAGTCAAAATTAAATTTCAGATGTTACAAATTTGTATCAATTTTCTTAGATTTTTTCAGCATTTCATGCATTCGTTAGTCTCTCAGCCTCTTTGGACATCACAATGTAATCTTTTTGTAGTGAAGTTGAGCTCAATGAAGAATATGTGCTACAGTAACAGTAATACAAGTTCTGATGAATCTGTGATGATGAATTATGCATTTAGTTCACATAGAACAGAAAAATTAAAAGGTTGAGGAACAAGTATAAAACCAGTTGATACCCAAATTTAAGAAACATTTTTTATATCTGTACCTAAGAAACATCTCTTTGGGCCTTGATGAACTTCAACTTCATCAAATTTCTCTAATACTGAGTATCTACTATCATATAACTTTGGAAGATAGTAAGTGAAGTAGAAATCTTCACTCTTCAATATAACATCACTCAGAGAGTCTTCATCGCGTAGAATTTGTATGCAAACACTTTCAATTGGTGAGTAAATGAACAAATCACAGTGGCTCATGCCAGTTAGGTACATTTGCACTTGGCACTGAGTATAGTACTGGCTACTCTTTCTTAAGTCTAGCTCCCCATTACAAATATGGAGGAAAGGAACATTGCATTTTATGTTTTGGGTGTCAAAAATTGGAAGATTTTCACAGGAAATAGGACATTTAACCTCCAATGTTTCGACTATGCAGCCATCAACAACAACAACACCATCAACACTAGCACAGATCCAGGGTTGGACAACACTGCACAATACACCAACCTTTTTTACCTCACAATTGTAAAGCTCCTCATAAAGACGAATAGCCACTGACTCATTCATTAGCCCATGACGGGTCGCAGCATTGTCTACCTTCTTTGTCCAGAGTAACTTCAAAACCAGAGACTCTTCTGTGATTTTTTTGGTTCTCACTTTGATTCTATGCACTTTTGAACTTGCAGAAAGCCTTTTAACACGCACATCATGCCATTCATCACATTCAGATTGTTTTACTGTGTTACAAAAAATTTCTCTCATCTCATACAGTGACAGAGCAACATAAGAATCATAGAACTCTTGCAATGGATCCTTGAGACAATATTTTTTCTGATAGACAGTACCCCACATTCATTATCTATTGGAGTACAAGAGACATTGTCTGTGTAGATAGGTATTACGGCATTGACTTCTGGTGGTGGCTCAACAGTTGATCGACTCTGACACCTATTCATCATTGAAAGAATTTGGAATAAAGATGATGAGTCCTCTTCATTTAGCAAACTATCAATGTTCAGAGAAGTACCTCTCTGGGTAGACGGTGGAGGCTCAGCTGCGTATCCAAACATCTGACTAAGCCATGCACCTTTGGAATACTTTCCGCTGACAAGCTGAGAAATACTAGGGATTCCCCAGGCCTGCTCGTAACTAGTTTTTGAGAGACTTTCCTCATTATTGATATAATATATCAAAGCAGCAACATGTTTGCATCTGCCACTTTCCTTGTAAACACAATCACAGCTAGTACCCGTAACTTTTCTATTCGCATCTAGCTGCGCCATTGAAATGATCAGGTGTTTGAGAGAAAAGATTTGTGAGGAAATATTCAGAGAGAAGAAATGACATGATCAGTCACTCACCTTCAAGCTAGTGCTGTATGGTGGCTTAGTAACAGAAGTTTGGCGTATAACTTTTGATTTGATCATTAGAATCAGACCATCTTTAACGAACTCTTCCACTCTAATCACATGCCCTGATTCAACCAATTTTCTTCCTTTTGGCATTGATTCTGGTTGGAATGAGATTGAATGGGTGATTTTTTCAAATCCAGTTCGCAGAATCACCTCCATGACTTAAATTTTATTCTACCGAGTATATATTAGTCCTGAAAGAGATTAAATTCACTTCAGACAGTCATATCGTAGTTTAGCCGGAATAATTTTAACATAAGCGAACAACAATTTGCTGGGAAGTGCCACATAACCTCTTGGCAAAACATCAACAATACATAAGTAGGCTCGTGCTACGCGTACAAGGACTTGAATCGTGGGTGTTTTGCAAAGTTTTCACAGTATTGGAGATAATGCGATGTACTGCTCTCTCGAATACTTACCGTGATAGTTAATAACTAAGTAAGAAAATCAGTAGACTACCTTACGTACTAAACTGTACACCTATGAAATCTAGCAGAAGGGACAACGGCACACCACTCTCCCATCACTCATATCTGTCACCCATACATCCCTGAATTTATCATGAGACACCAGTTGCACAGCAAATCCCAATTTTTCTCTCTCTCTCAAAGTTGTAAGACATATATAACTCTGTAGTAAAATCTCAAAATGAAAATCTCTTATTCATTCCTTCATCGTTTATTGCTACATAGTTTATATATTACAGATGATGCATTTAACAAATGCAAGAACATTATCTACATGCTTATAAAATGATTTGTCATCATTTATACTCTCATGGCAAGCGAACAACATATGAATGAAATGATTTTTACAATCGCTCTGTAGGAGGAATCCAATTCAACTCCAGTTTTGGATGACAGATTGATACTTTCTATAAATCCTCTGCTATGTACAATTGATGAAGTATAACAAAGCTGCGACATGTTCACATTGTCCATTTTTGTCCACTTTGCAAGTACAGTTCGCTGTCAGAACATCCCTGTTTTCATTCAACTGTGAAGTAACAGGAAATTCAAATAAAACCTCAACTAGATATATTGTTCATCGGAGGCAAGGTATGACAACTCACATTCAAATCTGTTGAGTATGCTGCTTTGGAAACACTCCTGCGAATAATTATACATTCAATGGTAGTTTTCTCCCCTCCGCATTTTTCTACCACCTTTTGTACATGGCCAGCCTCGAACAATCTCCTTCCCAAGATATTTATGTGTGGTAGGAAAACCATTGAATGACTGACTCCTTGAATATTATTATTCTGCACCTGCATGACAGTCATGGCTACATCTATTTTCCGACTAACACCTGCAAATTGATAGAGTTATACCCATATAATTTCTAGTTTGTGAAATAGTCTGTATCAGAATGCTGAACAGCTCATGAAATTCTACTTTTAAAAAATTCTTTTGGAAACTTTCACTTTTGACAGATTCATAACCTTCTGGGTACCTTGAAAATGAGATGTACAGAAAAGTTCTTATGAATTTAAGTACAAGCTTCCACAGATTATTGAAGCCAGCTACCGTATCTACACACACATCAGACTCACAATGGATTTTTCGAAATAAATTTACTCAAAACCATAGGAATATCGAAATCGCCCATCTACTTACTGTATAGCGAGTCCAGATTTTTTTGAAAGGCAAGTTGCTCAGATGACCGTCAGGCGGCGTGACACTCTAGTCTCCACGGCAATATACATTGTCAAGTGTTCATGTGGGAGTGAAAAGGTATTACAGGAGGCTGGCGCAACCTTTTGGATTTTTTCCATCCCATTAGGCTTTTACTTAACGCTCTGATGAAATTCTCGGGTAGTTTGATGTAGAGGTGGAGCATATGAATAGACGCGTGTGAAATCATTATGGTTAGACTTCCTCGTGATCCACAACGTACACAGACAATTGAGGTAAACTCTAATTATGTCTGATACCGAATATAAACCTATCAAAATATTTGATATGATCAAATTAGATTATGAGACGCTTTCAACACGTTTCAATTTCTGTAAAAATTGCGAATTCAAAATCTTTACACGTCATCCAAGACTCGCGAGGAAATTCGGACTTTAGAAACTAGAATATTAGATATTTCGAATTCTCCAGAGTTCAGAGAAGAAGGACTGGATTCAAAGCTAAATATGAATCTTATATTGATCAGTATCGATTAAATAAGAAGAAACTCTAACATAAATATTCAAATCGGAGTAAAAAAAACTCGGATGAATTAATTTTTTTTGAAGGCGAGAGTGTATTCCAGAATCGGATTCGCACTGGATTAGTGGGAAATATTAGTTGTCAAAACATTGAAGAATTTCTGCGATCCCACTGAAAATGCGCGGCCGCCCGGGCGGGCGGCAGGGCGGGTGACGGGGTGGGCGGCAAGACGGGCGTCCTGCCGCCGTGATATTTTTGTTGAAAAGTGCGGGCGGCAGGGCGGGCGCCCGGCCGGGCGGTACAAAAATTAATTTTTCCAGAAAATAAGTCTTTTTTTCTGGCAGTTTTTTCTTCTTGCACAATTTTTTACTTCAAAAATGCATTCGAAGATGAATCACCTAGTTGCAAAATTCCGTTTGTGTAGCATTCGGCTCTGAATATTGCAGACAATGAGCAAGTCAAAGTCTCGTAATGTTGAGAAATTCGCGCAGAAATTTGTTCGACAGCAAAACAATTTTCCTTCTGATTTCTCCCCTCCTCCGGTCATGATGATATTGATCATTGTTCATTCATTTGGAGGATTCTCTCTGGCACGCCCCCCCCCCCAAAAAAAAAGTCGTTTCGAAGCAAACAATCTACTCTCAAGGTTTTGTTAGCGTAGAATCAGGCTGTAAGGATCGCAAGGACTATTCGTAAGACACCATTCTGTGGTGCAGAGGAATTAGCGGGGAAAGAAAGTTTTCTCCGGATTCTCTTCTCTCCGGTAAAGTTATTCCAAGTTCACCCTCCAATTGCGAAATATTCGAATATTCCGAGGAGACGTAGCTTGACATCATTCTGTTTCACTATCTGATTCCTGAATCTCTCCCATTATATCTGTGGATTCACTAACCTAGCCGTTAATAACAACGACATTCCTCTCATTCTCGGCAGAGTGGCATTTCAAGTAATGATTATGTCCTTGTATTACGATTATTGTGGCGCTTGAGAGGATATTCTCAACCATCATTTCTCTCCCCTGTCTGATCATCATGTAATAATATATTGATAGCCCTTTTCAGCTGTAGCAGAACATCCGAGGAGAGACTTGTAAGTAGTTTTGCGTTAGAGAGAGAGAGAGATAGCGCGAGTCATTGGTAGTTCCACTGCACCATCTCCCTCGCGCACCCATCATCATCAATCAGCCGGCATTGCGCGTGCCATAAATCTAGACTTCTCTCGCCCGCGCTTGAGAGCAGACGTCCCGCGTGTTTATTTGCACCCGTAGTGTGTAGTTTTTTGCCCCCTCATCGTGCGTGTGTCACCAGCTTCCCGACACCTGGACGAGCTCTTTTGCGTGCTCCCGTGCGACTCCCTGGCCGTTGTCCTCGACGTGTCCTGCGGACGACATCGAGTCCAGATCATCCGGACGACCACGTTATTCGGAGCGGCCGATCAGCGAGCGTGCGATTGCCGCCAAATCTACACCTGTGAGTGCGAGCCGATAATTATTCTATCTCTCTTTGGGCTTCTTCCTCGATTGCTCTCTCCGTGTTTGTGCGATTGAGTGCACTCTATGCACCATGTTCTTTTTAGAGTTAAATTAATATGCCCATCTGGCTCCCGTTTAACTCTTGTGTGATCATTTTGGCGCTCGATTCCCCATCTCTCTCGCGCGCAAAGCAGCAGCAGCAGATCCAGTAGCATGCAGAGTTGCAGCATATATTCAATTCAATCAAATCTGCTGGGCATTGCACCTTGCCCAGCATAAGCGGCTAATTCCTAGGCATTTAACTAGCAGCCGTCACATTATATGAATCATATGATTGACGATTGATACGTTTATGATATACATTTCCTTCATAAATCATTCATAACTCTTCCGAAAACAAATTAAACATTTTTTCTATATTGATATCCGTGGGGTACGGCTCATATGAATAAATGAATAGAAGGCCCCAGTATTTACTCACTGTACTTAGTACGAAGAGAAAACTAACTCCCTTTGTCAGTCTTGGAACATCATTCGATGAGACTAGTTACTTGCTTCGATGGTTGGAGCTAGTTTAGTATGATCAACATTCACCATCGCCGTTAGTCATATTGAACATTGAAAATATTATATTTGAAACACCAAATATTGAATTTCTTAGAGTTTCTTGCGCAAGGTGGACTGTCTGCATACGTGCTACTTTTCCATGAGTTTAGAACAATCAATTACTTTAGGGTATTTGAACACAATTGCTTCTCATTCATGTTCAGAGCTCATGTTTGATAAGACTAACGGTGATGGTAAATGTTGATCATACTATATTAGCTCAGATAATCGAAGTAAGTAACTAGTCTCATCGAATGATGTTCCAGGACCGACGAAGGGAGTCAGTATTTTCTTTGTACGAAGTAAAATGAGTAAATACTGCGGCCTTCTATTTATTTATTAATATGAGCCGTGCCAACGGATATCAATATGAAGAAAATGTTCATTTTGTTTTCGGAAGAATCACGAATGGTTTATGAAAAAAATGTATATCGTGGACATATTATTCGTCAATTGTATAATTTATGTAATCGTAATACAAGGCCATAATCATTACTAAAAAATGCCACTCCTCTAAGAATGAGATTGATGTCGTGGTTATCAACGGCAAGGTTAGTGAATCCACAGATACAATGGGAGGAATTTAGGAATCAGATGGTGGAACAGAATGATGTCAAGCTACGTCTCCTCGGAATATTCTCATATTTTGCAATTGGAGGGTGAACCTAGAATAACTTTACCGGAGAGAAGAAAATCCGGAGAATATTTTCTTCTCCCGCTAATTCCTCTGCACCACAGAATGGTGTCTTACAAATTGTCTTTGCGATCCCCACAGCCTGATTCTACGCTAAGAAAACCTTGAGAGTGAATTGTTTGCTTCGAAATGACTTTTTTTGGGGGGGGGGGGGGCGTGCCAGAGAGAATCCTTCAAATGGATGGATGATGATCAATATCATCATGACCCGAGGAGGGAAACAATGAGGAGGAAAATTGTTCCGCTGTCGAACAAATTTCTGCGCGAATTTCTCAACATTACGAGACTTTGACTTGCTCATTGTCTGCAATATTCAGAGCCAAATGCTACACAAACGGAATTGTGCAACTAGGTGATTCGTCTTCGAATGGATTTTTGAAGGAAATAATTGTGCGAGGAAAAAAACTTCCAGAAAAAAAGACTTTTTTTTCGAAAAATTAAGTTTTCTGCTGCACGCACTTTTCAACACAAATCTTACGGCGGCAGGGCGCCCATCTTGCCGCCCACCCCGCCACCCGCCCTGCCGCCCGCCCGGGTGGCCGCGTATTTTCAGTGGGGGACGAGCACAACCCGAAGCTTCAAGATTGGTCCGATCTATAATTCGCGAGTTGAAGAATATCAAAGTGAATTCAATATTTGCAGCTCGATTCGAGTTGCTTGACTCTTCGTTGAATGTTGAATATTTCCGAACACATTATAAAACTTAACTTACATCGGATAGTGCTAGAAAGTGGTATACCACTCCATCTCAGTATATAATTGATCAGTTTTCTGAACACGAGGACGAGGGTAGTGGATAGTCCCTCCCTGAAATTTTGAATCTAAAAATTAACATGATCAATTATAATCCTGTTTGTGGATCTCCAAAAGTTGATGTACCCAAATAGATTGCACGCAGGAATGCTGTTATAAACATTCAAACAACTGATGACCGATGCTTCCTTTGGTTCTTAATGCCCGCGTTATTTAATGTTCCTAAAGTCAGTGAACATTTATAAATTGCTCATCCAGATCCTAGTTTATATCTTCAATTCTATAGATTAAGCTTTCCCGTTCAATTGAAATCGATTCCGAATTTTGAGAAACCGAACAAAGGTTATAGCATAAATGTATATGGAGCCGATTACTCAGAGAAAAATTTTCACCCTCTCTACTTAACGAGAACTGAACAGATGAAACATATTGATCTGCTCCTACTTGATAACCCTTATCTCTATATCAAAAATTCATCCAAATTGTTCGTACCTAACCTCACGTACAGTGTTTTTGTATGTAAGGAATGTTTGCATTATTTTTACACAGATGAAAAATTAGTGATGCATAAAGAGCTTTGTTCAAAAAATAAGGATCAATGTACAGTCCCTACCATAAATAATGGAACACGTACGGTCTCACTCAAACAGCGATACCTCCGATTTGATTGGTCGTACGGGAATTCTGAAAAAAGGGTTTTGAAGAGCACAAAAAAATCTATCAATTTATGGGTTTTAATGATTTCCTACGTGCTTTTCAAGTGCCCGTACACTCGGTTGAAAATCAGAAAAAATTTTCGTTCAATCAATCACCTACAATTTTGACGGGAGTGATCCGATCACAAAAATATTCACGGGATCTTGTAGATCGTTTAAAAATCTAGAAATTTGGTCCTCTGTAAAATTTTCGTACGACCCTTCCCGTCTGACTTACGAGCTCCGAAAGAAAACTTTGTAGTAACATAGGGTGTTTACGGTGATACCGAGACTGGCACCTGTTTAATTTTCTCTCGCTCTATTCTGGGGCAGAATTGGATTTAAAGAATATCATGACACATGATTTCGGCGTAAAATGATCTCATCTTTCAGGATATTTCATCAGATTTTGTCTCAAATGTGACCTATGGGAGCAAAACACAAAATTTATCAATTTTCACATCAAATTTCGAGAAATCGTTGCTATCTCAAATCTCAGACAAAATCTGATGAAATATCCAGAAAGATCAAAACATTCTACGTCGAAATCATATGCCACAATATTCTTCTAATTCGATTTTGCCCCTGAATAGAGCGAGAGACGATTGAACAGGTGCCAGGCTCGGTATCTCCGTAAACACCCTATGTTAGTACGAAGTTTTCTCTCAGAGCTCGTAAGTCAGACGGGAAGGGTCGTACAAACATTTTACAGAGGACCAAATTTTTGGATTTTTGAACGATCTACAAGATCCCGTGAGTATTTTTGTGATTGAATCACTCCCGTCGAAATTGTAGGTGATTGATTGAAGGAAAATATTTTCTGATTTTCAACCACGTGTACGGGCACTTGGAAAGCACGTAAAAAATTATTAAAACCAATAAATCGATAGATTTTTTTGTGATCTCTAAAACCCTTTTTTTAGAATTCCCGTACGACAAATCAAATCGGAGATATTGCTGTTTAAGTTAGACCTTACGTGTTCCATTATTTATGGTAGGGACTGTACGGTAATTTTTCCAAAGGAAGACGTTGTTAAATCTACGAATTCTCATGAATTGTTGGAGGCTCCGTATATAGTTTACACTGACTATGAATGTTATTTAACTAGAACAAATTCGGAATAATTTAAAAATTCAGATGATAAAAATGTAAGCAAGCTTGCGAACATTAAATTAGCTCAAAACGCCTA
The DNA here is from genome assembly GCA_029851415.1 of Eretmocerus hayati. Taxonomy (NCBI): domain Eukaryota; kingdom Metazoa; phylum Arthropoda; class Insecta; order Hymenoptera; family Aphelinidae; genus Eretmocerus; species Eretmocerus hayati. Next base: position 52,724,769 of record CM056744.1, read on the forward strand.
CCAGAGACATATTCCATCCTTTATAGGCTATTATCTACATAGTGAATATTATTCGGTGAAGTCTGCGTACGCTTACCATGTTGGAACTGATGTCTCCGAATGCTTGGCTCTGGAGCTTGAAAAAATTGCCCAGGAAGCGGAACAAGTGAGTATTATATATCTATAGTTTTTAACAGGGTTTTTAACGAAACGAAACAAAACGCGATTCAAAATTTGTTTCGTTCATTTTAGCAAAACCAAAACGGAACAAAATTATTTTTAATTATGTTGAACGAAAACAAAACTAAACGAAAACAGAATCCGTCTTTCTTTTCATAAACGAAACTAAACAAAATTATTGTAATTTAGTTTCGATGAATATTGTTCCTCAGGATTCATGTTTCGTTCAGTTTTGTTTATTCAAGGGATGAACAAAACTCAATAATTTTGTTTAGTTTGGTGGATGAACGAAATTCAACAAAACTATTTTCTGTCGAATATGTTTTGTTTTGTTGCTCACGAACAAAACATAAACGATTTCATTCATAATCATGTTGCGATAAACAAAACCAAACAAAACTCCGTATGATTATGTTGAGGGTAAACGAAACTAAACATGAACGAGATGTCATTTAGCGAAATGAAACAAAAATATTTTTGTACAGTTCAGTTTATCGAGAACTTTGCCCCGACGAGATCGTAATTAAACGTGACATTTTTAGGATAGAGTGATGAAAAGAAATTGTCGACACGTTGTGCGGAGAAGTGTTTTTCCCACACTGGTTTTCCACTTTCACGGACAGTTTGTCGAAAAACACGGTTCGATACACGGATGTAAAACCTACTTTTTGCACCCTCGTCTTGATTCCGATCTTTGACCACGGCTCAAGACGCAAACCCATCACTCGGACGCGAAAATAGTACATTACGTCACAAGGGTTGAAAGTGCGTTTTCCCCACGAGTTTCGTGATCAGTGCGGGAAAGGACCGTTTTTTCATTTCCTTTCCCACGCCGACGATGAAAAAATAGTACTGTAAATACCTTCCGAGCGATGATTCCGACCCTCGCCAAGGCTCGGGCCGGAAAAACATCGCTCGGGCCGCGGAAACCAACATCCCCGCCTTTGTATCGAAATCGACTATTCACGCACGGCTTGCCGTGCGGAAAACCACTTTTCCGCACTATAAGATATCGACCAGTGCGGAAAAGTTACTTTTCATGACTCTAACCTGAAAATGCCGCGTTTACATAGGATTCTAGGGTTCTCGTAATGGAAAAATATATCCGCACCTCGCTTGCAAGCCCATTTTGGGCATTGGAGGACATGTCTGTCCTAGTGCCCAAAAGAGGCTAACGCGCTCAGTACGGAAATATACTATTTCCGCACGCGTCACGGAACGAGTGCGGAACACTTCCACCCGTGTTGCGTATACTATTTTTTGTGCTGAGTGCGGAAATGTGAGCTACTGATAATCATAAAATAGTCCAAAAAAGCGGAAAAATCTGTAAATCATGTGGCAAATTCCGAATCCATGTTATCCCAGGAGACACTCAAATTTCAAAGCAACTCAAAATGGGATTTCCAATCGTAATTTCGATCGTAGAGATGTTTTTCGATGAAAATACAGCAGAATCCGGCTATAATGATCCGGATATCATAAGAATTCGGTCATAACGAGCAAATATTCTGGCAAAATTTGGTTTCGGCACCGGCTATACCGAGCAAATCGATGTGGAAGCCGTTCAACTATGAGTTTGGGAGCCTAAGACTCGAGGTGAATACGAGTATCAATGCGAATACGCATGCAGTATGATTCTATAAGTGAGCGAAATGGATAGATCGAAAACAAGGAAGAGACATTTCATGACGAGTTCAACCTGGTGAACTTTGACGCGGAATTAAAATTTCTCAGCTACAATTCTTCAGTTTCCCATCATTTGTACTAGTCCGTTTTCATCTTGCGGTTCATTCAATTTATGACAAATGCGGATTCCTGAATATTGTATGTCCATACCGCTATGTGGATTGATGCACATCTACGTCATTGTCGTCCTGTCATCGTATTCTGAATGTTATAGTTATTTGAATTCTTGATAAGAGAGACTTTACAAACTCAAGATTAGTTTTTTCCACCCATCAAGGATAATTGTGACGGAATCATATATAACGAGCTTTTTTCTTCGGTCCCTTGGAGCTCGTTACAACCGAAATGTTTTTTAACGAGAAAAAAATGAGAGGCTCAATATCGAGAGAAGTTATATCGAGAAAAATATTCACCCCTGGACCTAGGATCGAACTGGGAACCGTCTTCTTGCCGAGAAAATGCTCTAACATCTTAGCTATTTGGGGCTCGACATCACGTCTCTTATCTCAATCTAATGGTGATGCAAACTGTGATTAGCGAAACAACTTGGAGAGTATTCAAATATCGCCAACACGTCAAGAAATTTACAAAAACTAGCAAAATTTGGTGGTCATCATAATTTTCCGATGATAGATATCCGTTCTGCGCTCTTTCCTAAGGAGTCATTTCTCCGCACGGCTCGTACTTTTTTGCACTCATTTCCGCACGCAAAACTGTGCGGAAAGGTAACCTTTCCGTACAGGTTTATGCACGCAAGCACAAAATAGTACGTTTCGATACAAGGGTGGAAAACTTTTCTTCCGCGTCCGAGTGATGGGTTTCCGGCTCGAGCCGTAGGCGAGGGTCGGAATCATCACGAGGGTGCGAAAAATAAGTTTCACACCCGTGTATCGAATACTATTTTTCGGCAAACTGTGAGAGAAAGTGGAAAATGAGTGCCGAAAAGTTACTTTCTCGCACAGTGTGTCAAAGAAAGTTTTTCCACCCTTGTATCGAAATGTATTATCTTTGCATGAGACATAGAAATGAGGACCTCATTGTAACTGGAACCACGTGTGATCTGATTTCTACTTCAACAGAGACGTATGTAAGAATCGCCTCTGTCATACATCCATCTCAGGAGTAATGCGAGGCTAACAAAATTCGAAAATTCACAAAAACGTACATTTTAGTAGGTGAGGAGTTCCTTCATCTTGTAACAGAGACCATTGGGAACCCCTATAAACTGTTAGAATCCCCCCTGTTCACTTTGCTGACGCCAAGGACAGCTCATTCCTAGGATGAAGTGTACCCATCAGAATAATTGTAATACGAGGTTCTTATTTGAATACATGAGAATATCCGTTGTTCACGCGAGTGTCATACCACTGTCCGAGTACTAATTAATCGATGAAAAATCTACCCGGGAATGTCGTATCAGATTGGAATATCTCAAATTTGCCAACCAGTATCTCTCAAATGCCGAGATTTGCCCATAAGACCCTCACCCAAAGAACTAGAGCTCCTGCGAAAAATGGTACGTATTGAATGAAGTGTGCTGTTGAGGCGATCGAGCACTCATAGTTTCCACCTTCAAACAATGATAGATGAGTGCAAATGACTTGAACTAGAAAAATGATTAAAAAGAGAAAAAACATTTTGTTTTGTTTCGTTTAGTTTTGTTTAAGGGAGGAACGAAACAAAATGATGCAATTCCGTTTACGTTGACGATGAACAAAACTAAATGAAACGATATGAATGAGAGAACTGCATAAACAAAACTAAACGAAATTATGCGAGTTTTGTTTTGTGTGATATGACGTTGAGCCCTTCTGATTACGTTTAGTTTAGTTTCCCTCCAACATAATCAAAAGTAATTGTGTTCACGTTTCGGTTCCCAAAAACAAAATTCAACGTTTTCAAAATGCCGGAATTTCGTTTAGTTTTGTTTATTGATATAAAATATGAATAATGTTTTGTTTAGTTTCGTTCATCATCAACGTAAACGGAACCATTTCGTTTCTTTTCGTTTATTTGCTAAACAAAACGAGACCAAACGAATATTCCGTTAAAAACCCTGGTTTTTACTGATTTACTTTGAATCACATCATTATGTCATAATCAGGAGCTGTCAAATCCAATACCTCTTCATATGACTGATGAGGAGCGAGTGGCCTTACAACAAGTTAAAACGTGTTACACCTGTGAAAAGGAGTTTCAACCAGATGACAGTCCTGTGATCAATCACAACCATCACACAGGTTGACCGAGGTCTTTGGCACATCGATCATGTCACCTCTCATATCAGAAGTCATTTATCATTCCTGTTATTTATCCTAATCTTCCCCGGTGAGTTGTTTTTCTCAACCATTTATTTCACTATATCAAGAAAATTCAATTTTTTCATTTTTCCCCCTTTTCAATCATTCTTCTCTCACAGGTATGATGCTCATTTCATAATCACACATATCGCAAACGCAATAGAGGGGAAAATTTCAATCATACTACAGAATATGGAACAGTATATTTCTTCCACAAAGTATGTGAATAACTCAAGGATTCAACTCCGATTCATCGATTCACTGAAATTTTTGAACGCTTGTCTAGATAGTCTCGCTAGACTACTTCCTGATGATAACAAATGGATCTTGCGAGTTCAATTTCAAGAGCAAATTGAGACGATTGTACAGCAAACGGGATTAGATCAGGCTGAGATTTTTGGTTTGTTAATACAGACAGGTAATTTCCCATATGACTATGTTGATAGCTTAGAAAAACTCTCCGAGACTCAGATACCATCTGAGGATGAATCCTATAACATATTAACAGAGAGCTCCTTCTCTGACACAGACCATAATCATCATCATTATTCATCATAATGATGAATAACGCATCAGACGGAGAAATCTCGTACGACCGACAGACTAATGAATCAATACTGGTATCAACCGCTAATTTTGAGAAATTTCACAGTGCCTGTGTACCCCCTGTCCAGAATCACGTGGAAGTTCCAGCAACTCTCAATTTGGTATGAAAGATTGTTTCGACTCGAGCCTCGAAGCTCAATATGTAAGGTGCATGAGAGATTTGCAAAACAGATCCTTGGAATCGGGAATTTCTGGGATCTTAGGTAGGATAACAAAAATACCCGGATGTTAAGGTGAGGCCGTAGTCCGCTGAATAGACGTAAATCCGTTCGGAGGATAAGTCGAATTTTACTTGACCAAATGACTCGAGATTTCACATGCATGTATAGAATGCATGTCTAAATCACGCTACGAAGTCAAATATGTCAATTTCACTGAAAGAAAGTGTCCAGATGAGGTTTACTCAAGATGTCGTATGTTGCCGCTCTCTAGCAGACGACGTTTGTGTACATCTGGTTTGGATACTTTCTTGAGTGAAATTGACATATTCGGCTTCGTAGTGCGATTGAGACATGCATTCTATAGCCGTATGTAAAATTTCAAGTCATTTGGTCGAGTGAAATTTGTCTTATCCTCCGAACGGATTCAGGGCTACATTCAATATGGCGGCGGGCTACGGCCTGGCCTTAAGATGTATGGTGCTTGATAACCCCTTTATGAACCTTTCATCAAACTCTCACCATAATGCTTGACACCAGAATGATCGGACACGAGTTCTGAAGAAACAGAGAACAAGTATATGAGTCGGTGCATCACAGCTCCGATAAATCTTAGCAGAAGTTTGTACTCCTTTTGTTTGTACACCGAATGACTCGCTATGTATTCAGATGAATGATTCCGTTCTGTATGCGAATCCAACGGCTTATATGTTTCATGCATGTTGGATGATCCACAGAATGAGCGAGCTTTGCGTAAATCGATTGAGAATAGATCTCTACAGAATTCATGATACATGCATGTTCGTTTCTGCTCCTCTAAATTCGGATTCGATCCATCCAATTTCCCTGAATTCCGATCCTGACATCATATGTATTCTGTGAGATAAGGACTTCCTGCGTCAAAAAAGTATATACCAACGATTTCTGGAGATAATGGGAGTCTGAGGAACAGATATTGAACGGCCACAGGGTTCAATTTTCATGAAATACCCGATGAAATTCAGAAAAATCGATTTTTCTTCAAAATCTTTTTTCCTGATTCGCGTTGGAGAATGATCACAAGGATACGCCGAAATTTATCCATCAAAAGAATTCCATGTTGACGCATCTTCCTTTTTTTCAGCCCTCTGACCCACCGTGCTCATATCACTTTTATCATAGACGATGTTACGTCTTAATACGTAACTTTTCAAGAAATCAATAATCAAAAAGTGCATATTTAGTGTAAGCGTATTTTGTGAGTCGGACAGCACACCGAGCCATCAGAACAAAACAATGATATTGAGTCAGAGCGCGTTTCACGTTGTGGCGCGATCCACTTTTTGGAAATTCTGCATCAGCAGAAAAGTTCAATAAATGTCCCGCGTCTGGATACAAGAGTTAGTTAGCACGAACCAGGCATCGTCACGACTCCGTGAGCCACAGCTTTCGACAATTATATTTCATTCGCGTGCGATCGCTCCGGCCCGCGCAATTCAATTGTTGTAATTATAAATCTAAGTAAATTTCAGATTCACACATATTTAAAATCTCAACTCTCAAGAATTTAGCAAGGAAAAGATACAATCTTATTTGATTTATATAATTGACGCATACGTGTATCAAGATAATATAATCATCAACTGATTGAGAAATACTATTTTTGGAAGTCCATAGAAGACTTTTCGAACCTATCATTCGTGGAAAATTTGAAGTTTGAAAGTGTCAATAAATACGGTGATCTACTGCCTGGTCAACAGCAAAACAAATGTGAGTTATCCCATTCATTTGATCTACCTTCCACAAAGAATCAAGAAGTATCCTTCTCTCAATCGAAAGTAGATTTTGTGAGCTTGCCACTAGGCTCATACGCGTTATCCCAACGTAACAATTGGTTTCGGTACCGAAATTGATTGAGATTTGGATTTTCTTGATTATTTACATATTATCGCACAATTTGATAATTGATATTCCTATACTATTGAAAAATTTGATATACCTTATTATTTGCATATTTTGGATATTTCCGGAAATCAACAGTTGATAACTGTGCTAAAATCGATCATTGATCGGATAGTGTTTCAGAAATAATATTCCAAGATATTGAATGAGGATCTATATTTTTTTCTTTGTGAAATTCATCCATTACATACCTGGTGTTTGAGCTGAGTGTCATAGTATCATTGGATCCCAATATCAAAAGCAAGAATCTTTTTGAAAGTGGTCCAAACGAATGTTTATACAATTCTAAATTTCATCGCAATTTCAAAGACGAGAGATCTGTGAGTTACTGTATATATGCCTTCCTACATCAATCTCTCAAATTTCAAAACGTGCCGGTGCATTGCCATATAGAATATCGTACCATACGGTGCTGTGACCTCCTTAGTGAGCGAACCACTGAAAACTGCATGCGCTACAAGAAATTTCGCGACTGCTTACACACTTCGGTGATGCATTTATCAAATGAATGAGGAAGAAATTCAGCTGAATTTAGATAAACCACCACTAACAAGAGCTAGAGTGAATAGTAACCCCGAATTGAGAAACGAATTGATCAATCCCAATTCTATACCTGCTGAATGAATATTTTCTCGTAGTCCAAAGTTGAAATGCTCCCCTCCCAAGAATAGTACATCACCTGACGAATCTCATCCTTCTACTTCAAGTTTAGATCAAGAATCCAATAATTTAGAAGAAAGACTTCTCAATATCCAGGAGAATTTGCCTGAAAATAGTGAACGCGCAAATCCTAGTTTCCAACAACAATCCAACAATTTAGATCATACTTATTCAAATATTGGAAAGATTTCATCTGATCAAGAGCCATTAGATAGCGGTGAACACCAAGATCTTCTCACTGATTCACCTACCATTCACGAGTCGTCTCAATCATTCAATCCAGTTGACGAAAAAAAAGATTTGATCGATTCGGGCTTACCTAATAACACTGTTGAAATCATGCCTCAAAAATTGAAGTTACCTTTAAAAAATGTGATTTCTATGGTGCCCAAATTTGACGGGAAAAATATCGCAGTTAGAGAGTATATTGAATGTTTGAAAGAGGCTAAAACCATTATAGCAGATGAGGATGAGGAGACTCTTGTCCAATTGATCAAAATCAATCTCAAAGGTACAGCTGAAGATCTTCTATATCATGTATCATGCACAAAAATGAGCGATTTCATACAAGCAGTAAAGTTGTTGTATCCCGTTGTCGAGGATAAGTACGGTTTATATAGCAAATTGGATCATTCTTTTCAAAACCCGAATGAAAGTGTCACTGATTTCGCATCGAAAATACAAAAACTAACTAGACGCATAAAAGAGTCAGGTAAAGCAGATAGTACCGCTGAGGCTCATCGGATCTTTTGTGATAAATTGGATGCTGACGCACTCACAATCTTCATGAAAGGATTGAAATTGGAAATTAAAATCCAAATGACTGCAGAAAATAATTTTGATGCCGCTTCCAAGAAGGCCATTGTAATAGAGAGTGAACTGGAATATAATAATGATTGGATAAATGGCAATCATTGTGGCTTCTGCCATAAATCTGGTCACGAATCAGCTTCCTGTCCAAACATTGTCTGTCAATCATGTGAAAAACGAGGTCACACTGCAAGAAGCTGCTCCAAGAATGAGGATAAGAATGAACAAAATCGAGTCATGTTTAATCAGTCGAGTCAGCAAGTAGAATGTCAAATCTGTGGCAAACGTGGCCATTCAGCAAAGTTTTGTAGAGATCTGTCCAATCCCAATGCACGACCGAATTTCCGCAATTCCAATGATGCTTATAGAAATTATCGTGACAGAAATAACCATGATAGAAATTTTTCGAGACAGAATTACCCCAATCAGCAACGATATGAAGGACGAAATGGCCAAAGTATACCTCAAAGGAATTTTCAGTCCAAGAAATGTGACTTCTGTAATATGTCAGGCCATCTAATTGATGAATGCAGGGAACTTCAAGCCCTCAAAAATCATGTTGAAAGTCAAAATAAAATTCAATGTTCTTTTTGCAAAAAGTATAACCACACAATAGATTCGTGCATTGAACTTCAAAAATTGCAAAATCAAGCTGGTAAATTCTGCAATTTCTGCAAAAGTCTTGGTCATATTGAACGAGAATGTGTTCGTAAGAATGGGATCCAAATGAATCAGGGAAACTCCAATTCTCTTCGTCAACAGAGCGCATAGGAAGAGATTCGCTATACAAGACGCTCTCTCTCCGTCCAGAATGGAGTAGTCCTGTAAATTCATTAGATGATACATCGCATGTCATGATTTTATCATGTATACAAGATAAAATTTCTCAAGAAAATCACGAAGAATCTTCGGAAAATATAATGGTTTCGGGTAATGCGATGCATGTTTATACTATCAAACTCGAAAACCTCCTAAAATATGTGCAAATAGAGAATCCTTTCACAAGGAAAATAATGAATACTTCGATTGATACTGGAGCTCAATTGAACATATTAAATCTTAAACTCGTTCCATATTCAGGAATAAATAAAAACACAGAGATTCATCTCACTGGAATTACTGATACCCCCATTTGCACCTTAGGAACTGTTAATTTGACGATCAATGGATCAAATCTGGAGTTTCACGTGGCTCCAGAAGAATTTTCTCTACCTTATGACGAGATGTTAGGGATCAAAATTTTAGCTGAACAAAAATTGAGATTAGATGAAGGTTATCTAGAAATAAATAGTAGAAAGCTCCAGATCTTCCCAAGTGATTTAACAAAAGAGTGTTCATTGAATTCATTCAGAACAATTCCGAATGATTTCATAGCGAAAGAACCCATGGAGAGTAAGCTTACTGAAATGAATTATGGAACGACTACTTTGATCGACGGTTTTCACGAAGAGTGTGTAGATCAAATGCCAACTGGATTGGATCATATTACAGCTAGTGTCCTCATTGATAATTTTGAGCCATTGGTTGATCAAGCGAGAGTATTCAGGATGGATACCCATTTCTCTGAAAACGCTGAAGAATTTGATCGTTTTCACAAAGATACAGTCAAGATTTTAGAGTCAATCATTTGTCTAGATGAACAATCTGATGTAAGTCAGGGAAATGATGATCCTGTGGTAAATAATTGCACTGGAATTGTTGATCCTTTGCAGAATAGCAAAGAAATAAGGCAAGAATTCATAAATAACATGACATCGACATTTGAAAATAATTCAAATTCTCAAACTAATTCTGATTGCGAAAAATATACTGATTTTTTGGATATTCTACGAGAGAATGAGACTATTCACTTGTGGAATGTGGATGATACGAAAATAATGAGATCAACTGGAAGAGTGAATTTTCTTTCATTTGATATTGAGGACATGCCTCATGATTTTGCACAGCATAAGGATGACATTGATATTGACGAAACAGAAACTTTCAATTGTGGTCGATTGAGTTTCGGAACTCTTGCAAATATCATTACCTTCGAGGATAATGGAATTCGAGAAAAGTGTTTACTTGAAAAAATTGATCTCAGTCACTTGACTGAAAATGACAAAAGAGTAGCAAAATCACTAGTTCTTCAGAATGCTGATGTCTTTTGGCTAGAAGGAGAAAATTTTGGTTGCTGTAATGTCAAACAACATGAGATAAATCTTCTGGATGATACACCAGTGTATGTGAAACAATTCCCCTTGCCACACGCCCTAAAGGACGTCGCGGTGGGAGAAACCCACAAGCTTATCAATTATGGCCTAGTAAAGAGTTCAAAGAGTAGTTTCAATGCACCAATTTGGATTGTTGGAAAGAAACCATCAGCTGATGGTAAGAAACGTTGGAGAATGGTCGTCGACTATAGGAAATTGCGGATGCGACTATTCCGGATCCTCACATAATTCCATTAATAACAGAGATTTTTGATAATATCGCAACACATATGTTATCACGGTTGATCCAGCTCCAGGATTCCATCAAGTAAAGGTAAAGGCGTCAGATACACACAAAGCTGCATTCAGTGTTTATCCATTGGGAAGATTCAAATTCATAGTTCTCCCGTTTGGCATGACTAACTCGCCCCAAACTTTTCAAAGGGTGATGATATCCATACTTGGTGAATTGATTAACATTATTTGTTTTGTTCATATCGATGACATCATTATCCTTGCTAATACAATACACGATTTAAGTGAGAGATTCGATATTATAGCACAACGGTTACGAGAAGCAGGTTTGGAAATAGAACCTAGCAAATGCGACTTTTTGAAGTCAGAGGTTAAATTCTTGGGTCATGTTCTGAGTGAGGATGGTCTTAAACCTGATCCTAAGAAGATAGAAGCAGTTCAATCGTTTCCGAGACCGAAGAATGTTAAAAATGTTCGGGAGTTTTGAGGTCTTGCAGGCTACTATAGACGTTTCATTCAAGGATTCGCAGAAATATCCAAACCCTTGACAATGCTCTTCCAAGTCAACACAAAGTTTCCGTGGGATGATGAAGCGCAAGACGCGTTTGAATCTTTGAAAAAGAGTCAATGTACTGCCCCAATCCTAGAGTTTCCTATGCTAGATAAACCGTATAATATTTGTACAGATGCGTCCCAATTTGCGATTGGAGCAGTAATTTCACAAAATCACAGGGGCTTAGACAAACCTATAGCTTTTGCACATGAGGAGTCAGTTGAGAACTTACTCACTGAAAGCACATTATCTCATATTGCCGAGAACACTTGGAGGAGAATTCTGGAGGACCTGACGAAGTTTGAATCGATATCATCAGCAGTGATCATGATATTCGTCATATTAGACATCTGTAAGTTGATTCTTGACACCATCATACAAAGATACACCCTTCACGCTTTCTATGGGTTTTCCATACATCTACTGGGAGCAATCTTCAGCTCAGTCACGTTTCTCCTGATCAATTTGGGAAGAGAAGAACATCAGAGGAAAAAGAATCAAAACAACAAGGGTTTTGATTTACAAGAGGTCAGAATTCATAGGACTTCCAGCCATCAATCACCAGTACCAACGACGCTGATTACATTCACGAGGTCGACCACCCAGCAGAGGTTACCACCACCTCTACCTTCGAGACCACGAATCCCATCACTTCCAGAAAAAAATATTATCTCCTCGAAATCTCTTCCCATCCAAAATTCTTCTCCTCGTACAATTTTTTCATTAGATATTGAGTAAAATAACTGATTTTCTATGCTCTTGGATGAGTTTTCACATGCCGGAGCGTTGTTTAGAATAAGTCCTAGATTTCTCCTACTCATAAATTAAGGTATTTGCATCACGTACTATCAAACTTTTACAAACAGATCCGTCAGTTTCGTGCAAAATTAGACCCTGTGGACTAATTTCAGCGAGAAGGCGAGCGAATAATCACTGATTATTCACTTTTTGATAAATTTCAACTATCCTAGCATCTTATAGAAAATTCAGAATCGTATAAAATTGTTTCTTCTCTCAGTTGGATATTAGGATAATCCCCATTTTTTCTTTGTAATCCAGGTTTGGACCTGCTAGTATTTTGTTTGTAATATGAGATACCTAAATTCATGAATTGAATTCAAATAGATAACTGAGTTATTATAGCAGTGTATACACGAGGTTAGACGCGCACTCTACCATCAACGACCAATGCAAAAGAGGCCAGACACGGAGAAGCGTGTACGTGTCTGGATACTTTAAGATACGTTCTTGACTCAATGCAAAAGAGGCCAGACACGGAGAAGCATTTACGTGTCTGGATATTTTATAATGCGCTTGACCACCAATGCATAAGGCAAGACAGGTACGTGGATTCAAGTCACTCGGGCAAAGTGCTGACCATAGCAAAATTTGGAAATATGCACAGTCGGTTATGGATAAAAGTTTGCCTGAGATTTTATGATGTGTATGTTCGACGCAAAGCCAGAGTGGTAGAGATAATCGAGTGGAGATTCTGTGAGTATCCATGATTAATGAAAATCGGAGAAGAAGGGAAAAAGCAAAAATATCAATCAACAAATACTTCTGTATAGATTTAGTCTCATTTTAGAGTGATTTTCATCGGGACTTTTCAATAATCGAACAAATCAGAGTTTGTTTATATGTTACATATCGTACCGATATGCAACGTCTAGCCGGGGAGATGTTACGTCTTAATACGTAATTTTTCAAGAAATCGATAATCAAAAAGTGTATATCTAGTGTGAGCATATTTTGTAAGTCGGACAGCACACCGAGCCATCAGAACAAAACAATGATATTGAGTTAGAGCGCATTTCACGTTGTGGCGCGATCCACTTTTTGGAAATTCTGCATCAGCAGAAAAGTTCAATAAATGTCCCGCGTCTGGATACAAGAGTTAGTTGTTAGCACGAACCAGGCATCGTCGCGACTCCGTGAGCCACAGCTTTCGACAATTATATTTCATTCACGTGCGATCGCTCCGGCCCGCGCAATTCAATTGTTGTAATTATAAATCTAACAAGGAGAGGCCAGGGAGTGCGGGTCACGGATTCGTCTGAAACTCTGGGAATAGTCTCCTTTTAGCACCAAAAGATGATACCCAAAACCGCAATGTCTAACGCTCAAGCGTTTCCGAGCTACAGAACCCAACCCGTGCATTACAGTATATCTATATATACCATTTTCCCACATATATAGATATACTGTAATGCATGGGTTATGGCCTGTAGCTCAAAAACGCTTGAGCGTTAGACTCTGCGGTTTTGGGTATCATCTTTTGGTGCTAAGAGGAGACTATTCCCAGAGTTTCAGACGAATCCGTGACCCGCACTCCCTGGCCTCTCCTTGTAAGTATATTCCAGATTCACACATATTCAGAATCTCAACTCTCAAAAATTTAGCAAGGAAAAGATACAATTTTATTTGATTCATATAATTGACGCATACGTGTATCAAGATAATATAATCATCAACTGATTGAGAAATACTATTTTTGGAAGTCCATAGAAGACTTATCGAACCTATCATTTGTTGATAATTTGAAGTTTGAAAGTGTCAATAAATACGGTGATCTACTGCCTGGTCAACAGCAGAACAAATGTAAGTTATCCCATTCATTTAATCTACCTTCCACAAAGAATCAAGAAGTATCCTTCTCTCAATAGAAAGTAGATTTTGTGAGCTTGCCACTAGGCTCATACGCGTCATCCCGACGTAACAACGATGAATAATGTTGGTTTTGTGTTTGAGTGGTGTAAGAACACTCAAACACAAAACATTCATATATATCTTGAATGAATATGTTAAGGCGATGTGGTCGCCGTGCACGCTGAACTTTGTACACAAAACTCTCAAAATCTTTTCCAATTTGGGCTGAACGACGAGTTATCCAGGCTCAATCATCATATAACTGTGCCTGGATAACTCCGTGTAGCCCAAATTGGGAAAGATTTTGAGATTTTTGTGAACGAAAATGTGCCAATTTATAGGTTAGAAAGTACCCGGGGCGGATTATTCTCGTTCGTCTCCGATACTTCTGTGATTGGTGACAGATAATGAATTCTTCACCACAATTGAGATCATAACAAGTAGTATACAACTCGTCTCAAATTCCGTTTCGTGAAAATATCTCGATTCACATCTAAATGGAATATGATTTCCGGGTTGCGAGGCGACCGCATCGCCTCAACAAGAGGATCTGAGACATGACCCTTTTTTGTAGGTCGCTTCCGCGTGGAACTACTCATGTACTCTTTGGACGGAGCAAAAGCTTCAGAAAGGATGAAGGGATGGCCACAAATCGTCCACGATTTTCTCGAGCAAACCGTTTCCGCCCATCCACGTTGAGCTGGTCGGTTCAGATTAACTTTCTGATGTGCATTATCGAATGATCAGTGAAGTCAATCTCGGGCAGTGTGTTGAGGAACCGAGCGGATGCAATGGATCGATGGGAAGGGAGTCCGCATTATTATGGTTCACGCTTGAATATTGATACTCAAAATTCCATCATATCTGTCAACTTCCGGTAGTGGATCGAATGAAGGAAGTGGGATGATAGGATGAGTATTGGATGAATAGTTGAGCAATCCAGCCGATTCTGGATCCTTATTGACATTTTGATTCAATGAAACAGTGACTAATATCCACATTTCCACATTGAAGCATTCTACTGATCAGAGAATCAGTCGAAAAAGCCATCTCAATGATGAATTATCATCATTAATAGTCCTGCAATCCAAGAATTTGGAGATTCTTCCCCAATGATTGATATGCACTCGAATCGAGAGAAATTCCACGTCCGATTCGACTCAATTTGATCCATCCAAATTGATTACAATCAGATGATTGATACTCTTCCCCGAGATTTTTTAGGCGTAGCGAGTGCAATAACAGTCCACTAGTTCTGTGAGTGAGGGAAGCTGGAACTTCTGAGTCACGGGATCAAGAACCTGTCGAATGGGGTGGATGAACAATACTGATCAGTTACGATTCCCATCCTCCGAACGAAATAATCGGGTATGGTGGACATCGAGTCGGTTCGATTGCTCTACCCATCTACAATCCTTGGGATATAACGGGATGAATAATGATGAGATCAGAAATAGAGTAGATACCCATCATATGAGTCCAGATTGATTACGACTCTCCCTTGCAGATGTACAGAATGTGGTTCCTCTGAAGAAAGCTACAGCGATGAAGAACTCGGTATAGCTATCGTCTTACTTGGGACGTTCATATACCGTGAACCCTGCCTAGCTGCTCCATTGCTACCCGAGATACTCAAAATGATAACCGAGTAAGTACAATAAGGTAGAGAAGGTAGAGAACGAGGGTTTTCCCATTTTTGTGATACTTCCGATCCATGTCCGGATGGATATCAAATGAAGATCGTCCGATATCATGTCCTGAACCTCTCAACCGAACATCTGTCCGATAAGCTACTCCAGAGTATTCTTAAGAACGAGAGGTCGTTCCGAATAAAGCCATAAAACATCTCCACCTCAGTCAGTTTCTTGATAGTTACGACTTATATCGCAGTGGGAACCGAGAAGGAGGACATCCCCTCATCATCGGATGTTTTGGGTGGATTCTCACCCATTTGGCTCAAGTGGAATTGTTCACAAGCTAATGATGAATCCAAGATTGTGAGTTCCTAGCGTTGATATTGCTGTGCATGAGATCCTCCGATAAGAACACGGTGAATCTCGTCGCGATCGTTTCCTGTGAGAAAAAAGTCTCTGAAATGATATTGGAACTCATTCCTACATCGCTCAGGCATCATTTAGCTTGTATATAGGCGTAGGTTGGTGGGCGGAGAACTCCGATGGTTGTCTTGATGCTAGGATATCATTTATTGACTACATCCTATGATTGAGTACACAGGCTGCGAGACGGTGGATGCGATTGGAGGCTCACAGTGACTCCTCTACTATTGCACTCTTACTGGTTTGTCCCGGAAAAACACGCCCACGCATACACACACTTACAGCCCATTGCTGTAGTCCACTCACTTAATCCAATCTGTTCACCAACGTACCAACATCTATTCTGGCAAGAAGAATTCATGGAATATTCGGATTCTCGGATTGGAACCGGTAAACGGACTCGTCGTATAGAGCGTCTCAGTGTTTGATTCGTGAGTTACGCCCAGTCCTTGCATTACTCCTAGGCGTAGACGAAAACCTTGCCTCGTGCTTGTACTTGTGGCGATTTATCCTCATTTGGAGATCGAATATTAATGACACAGGACCACGAACTTCCTTTGGCTGGACACCAAAATCAGACCAGGCTCATCTCCTTTAGTATTCAGAGGAAAAATCAACCCAGTTATCCAAATGGCTTCATAACGTGAGTGGTTCCGTTGTATCAACATCAAGGTCCCAAAATGACACGAGCCTGGAGCCTCCCCGACATGAGTATCGTCGGATCAATTCCGTGAGCTGTCATAGCCGCTAGTAGTTGAGTAATAATAATATCGTATGGATTACACGTATTGAATATACTCCAGAGGAGGAATTCCTAAGGATAGCTCCGATGGTCTTTTTCAGATGAATTAAGAGACAATCATCCCTGATCCTTTAGTTTTGGATATTCCTGGAGGCAAAGGGATATTTCCATACTTGCAAGACGTCTGAATTGGATGCATCGAGTGTCGATGGTCATGATTCATATATATCATGACCCGGAAATGCGAGTCAGATATCAAGAGAATTCTTCGCAGTTGAGAAACGGAGCCAGAGTTCACGAGAATTCCACTTATCTATTTGCCCGAATATCACAAAGACCATACCCCCACACAAATACCCCCACTCACGCGTCCGCGTGCCTGTGCTCAAGCAGGGGAGTATTTTCGAGGAATACCTTGCTTGTGCGTACGGGAAGAAGGGTCCCGTGCACAAAATTTGAAGACTCCGGTCACCCAATCCATCTCTCCTTGTGGGGTGACTGCTCACCCTTCCTTTCTCATTCCCTGAAAGAGGAGGGGGATATGTATACGAGAGTAAATTTCTGGAACCAATTAATATCATGGACATAACCAAATTGAGAGGTGGTGCAAGGGACGCGAGGAATCTTGCCAGGGTTCCAAACTCGTCAGAATTGTGACAGAGAATCCGTCACACGGGTGCAGCGAAGAGGCCAGAAGAGTTCACATACGCGTGTACTCACGCACAAAGCTCCCGTGATCACAAACCGGAAGACGGTTGAACCTGTTCCTTAGTATAGTTCCCTTGATGAAAGAGGTGAGGGAAGATGACGTATAGGTACTGGGAACCTAACTCGAGCAGTTAATCTTGATGCCGTAGTATCACATGGCCGTAGCTGTTCTCTTCCGTTCCCCTCTGAACCAGAGTGAGAGGTAAAGTTCCTATGAATATTTAACGGGACGTGGAGATTATACTCATACCCTGATTGGGAGGAGGACGATTGGTGATCACGACCAAACACCAACCCTGCTGAAAATAATTCCGTGGGACCCCATGGGACTTCGTGGGACCTGGCCCTGGAAAAATTTTTACTCTCCATATTTTGCAGAATTCGGCACCGCAGACGTGCAACATACAAATTTCGACTATCATTCCTCCAGCCCACGAGGTGGGTGGTGCATAGGGAGCAGAGAGTGGGTGTTACATGGAATATGATCTCTCGACCTGAATGATTGAGGAGATGAATATTTCAAATTCACGGATACTCCGAGAGTGTCAAAAAATTGAGCACCGAGCATCAATCGGATTTTCGGGAGAACTCGGTTTGGACGGATGCAATAATATGAAATTTACCTCTATTATCAATTTCCTAGCCATATCAACATCTCGAGCACCCTCGGTAATTCCAAAAAAAGCTTTCCTACCATTTTGCCAAGGTTACAGCCTCTCGTGTCTATACTCACCTACTCATGATTTGTGACCACACAAAGCCAATCCCGTATGAAAAAAGTTACCCCCCTAGCTAACCTAGGTTACGAACCTAGGTAATTACCGAGTGATGTAGACCTAGGTTACGAAGTATGGGAATTACCTATCTAATTACGAAGTTTTTTACCCAGCCTTAAGCACACCTATGCAGCTTGAGTGGGGAATCTTAGGGGGTATTTTGTTGTAATTAGACCTACTCCAGGCGAGCTGAATTTTACTCAGTTGGTTTTGGTGGGTGATTTTACACGGTTTCGGTCGCGCTTACCGATTCTAATTTTTCCCCAGCTAGGGAGTATGAGTAGAGTTGTGTAGGTATTTCAGCTGCGATCGGTAGATTTACAGTACCAAGACCTAGGTAGTAGCTGAAGAATTACTTACCTAGGACCCAACTAGGTAGTATCGTACGTTCTACCCAGCCAAAATTGTCTCCCATCTCGCGAGTATAGCCAAAAACGTATGGATTTCCAAACGATTCGGTAGTATACTCTTACCCAGCTTTGGCTACAGCGGTACAAACGACTGGGTAACCTTATACTTTCTACCCAACCAGAATCTACACCCATCTGGCGAGTATAGGTAGAGACGTAGGAGAAACTTTCCACGTAGATTTATCCATTCGTTTTTGGACCTTCCTGGTTGGGCAAATCTGAGGTTTCACCCACTTGGCAACTACCCACAGACACCTTAAGTAGGGAGGCCTAACTAGGTAAGATTTTTGTTTTGAAAACCGAAAGTGAAATTATTCGGGTAACGACTTTGAGAATTCTGAATTGAGTTTTATTCAGTTACAGGCTCATTTGATCAGAAAATTTATTCGAGATATTTTCATGTTTCAAATTTGAACTTTGGTGTTTAATACGCATTCACTCGGGATCGAACTCGGGATCTTTGGATAACAAGTCGAAGACCGTATCCAATAGCCCAAAGTCCTGTAACACAGGCTGTGCACTAATAGCCCTATATGAGCTACCAGAATCGAATTAACTGACTATTTTGTGTTTGATTAGCTAGAAGTAGATTATTGAATGACAGAAAATGATCGCGGCTCATATTTTCATGTGAAATCCTTCTCCGCCTATATAGATGGAGATTATACCCACCGAGACTCGACTTAGCTCATTGCGGAGCACGCGAGCAGCCGTGAGCCCATAGCCACACGTTCCGCGTCCCGCCGCCGCCGCCTCCGCCGCCCGCCCGCGGGTATGGCCTGGTCCAGCGCCCGTAGCGAAAGATGACTGACACGAGTTCCATTGGCAGATGATATAAATTAAGAAATTTCTCTTTCTCCTCCCAGTTGTCAACATGGACGTGAGGTGGCAGCACCCATTCACGAGCTGTATTTGCGGACCTACTTCAAGTGGTAAGACTCAGTGGGTCCGTAGATTTCTCGCCCATTTGCCGGATATTTGCAACGTGCGCTTCGATCGAATTCTATTTTATTACGCTGAATGGCAGGAGACCTACTCCAGAGATTTAGAACCGGGTATTCCTGGCACCCAAATCGCGTTTCGAGAAGGTCGTCCTCAACCAAGCGACTACTCGAACGACAGCGAGAAGAAAAAGCTGCTGATCCTGGACGACCTGAGGCGTGAATCGTCGAATGACCTAGTGTTGGATTTATTCACAAAGGGATCGCATCATCGAAACATCAGTGTCATTTTTATCACGCAGAATATGTTCCATCAAGGCAAAGCGCAAAGAGATATCAGCTTGAACACGAAATATTTGGTTATTTTCAAAAACCCTCGAGACAGAGCGCAAATACAGCATCTAGCGCGTCAAGTTTGTCCGGAAGATCCGCGATTCTTACGCGACGCTTATCTGGACGCAACGAGAGAGCCACACTCGTACCTCTTTCTAGATCTTTCGCAGAACGCTCTCGACGAATTCAGATTCCGCACCGGGATCTTCCCTGATGATAAAGTCCACTATGCTTACGTGCCAAAGTATGTAAAATTAAATTCCTGAGGGGGCCTACGATCCGAGAACAAGTATTGGCTCCACATAGTCGAATGCTCCAGTTTATCGCGAACAATGGCTGAAGCAGGATCGGGAAGCGCGCGCTTGCCCGGTAAGCATTTCACGAAGAAACGCATCGCTATTTTACAAGCTCTTGGACACGCTGATCCCCGTCAACGAGCTGTGCTGCTGCGCGAAGCCGATAACATACTCGTAGAGTGTATTTGCGAGTGCGCTCTCAACGTGCTCCACGGTGTTGTATCTCTGAAAAATAACGGAAAGGAAAGGTTCCAACGGCATAAGAACGTATTACGACAGTTGGCTCATGAAAATACATCGGATTGGCGCACAAAGAAGAAGACCATTGTTCAGAGCGGAGGGTCGTTTCTACCGAAACTATTGAGTCCAATTCTCGGCGCTGTGGTTACAAAACTTTTACAGTGACATGGACAGACTCCGTAAAATGGTCGTTGTGCCCGAGACGACGTTGGATCGACTCCAACGCCACCAGCAACATCACTCGGACCCGCAAACGTCAGATACCCCAAAACAATCTGATGAAATGGTCGCGGAATCCGTTCAAACACCTGGTGACCCGCTTTCGAGACTCGACTCGGAGATGTTTGATATTCTCCACACTAAAAAATTTGATACAAAATGCAAAGGATATCTGCAAGTACTGCAGCAATTTCTTGTGTTGCGTGACGGATTAAACGGAAAGCCCGGAACAGTAGAATCAAACGAGTCAGATTCCGAATTATTACCTCTGAGTGAGCAAGAGATTCTAAGCAATATCCCACGGTTACACAAAAACCGAGCAAAAAGACTCCTACAGCATTGGAAAATAGCAGCGCCTGACCGACTCAAGTGGGACGACACGAGCACCGTTACCACAGACGGTCACACGATTCAAGCTTCCAATATTGTCGAGCTCTTGAACGATGTCGTTCAGAAACGTCCCGTCAAAAGAGGTAAAGAAACAGAGAGAGATGAGGATAACAGCGCACTGCCCGTTGGGCAGCTAGAATTTGCAAAGTTTATAAGAATTACCGGTACCCCGAGCGAATTAATCGGTAACGCAAACATCGCGCGAATAGGGGGAAGGCTGACGGACCCCATAAATACAGCAAAACGACGCGTCGCACGCTCAGTCCCTGATCCCTGGGCCGAAGCAGCCGCAAGCCTGAACGCTAGTTTAGCGCAAGACGCGTCACCTATAGTGAAAGGAAAGATCAGAAAAGAGTATAAGCAACCAAGATGCTTATACTCTACACAGGCCAATCCGCAGGAGATTCCCGAGATTACGATATGACGTCACCAACATCGACGACGTATGGGAATGCGATCTGATGCAACTCACAACGCTACAAGAATACAACGATGGTGACATTCATCTCCTCGTTGTCGTCGACGTGTTGAGTGAATACGTGTGGGTAGAATCAGTTCGCGATAAGACTGCTTCGGCCGTGGCAACAGCGTTCAAAAACATCCTCAAGACTACCAACGGTCGCATCCCAATCTGCTTACAATCGGATCGCGGTGAGGAGTTTGTCGGCGGCCCGTTTCAGAAGCTTCTCAAGGAGCGAGATATCAGTTTCAGAGTTGCGAGGAATCCCGATATCAAGTGCGCGTGCGTAGAACGACTCATCAGAACAATTAAAGAGCGTATCTGGCGCTATTTTACTCACGAAAACACTAAGCACTACATGGACGTCATTCAGGATATATTACACGCGTACAATCACACTTTGCACACCGGCACGAAAATGAGGCCGGTCGAGGTCACGATTTATGACGCCAGATTGGCTAGAGAGAATTTGGAACACCGTGCGCTGACCCAAACCGTCAACCGGGAAAGGAGCGCTAGATTCACAGCTAAATACGCGGTCGGTAATTACGTACGCATTAGTCGCACGAAACATACGTTTGAGAAAGGTCACGAGAGAAACTACAGCGGAGAAATCTTCGAAATAAGCCGGGTTCCACATCGTCAGGATTTGTACACGTACGAGCTCCAAGATTTGAACGACGAAATCATCGACGGCTATTTTTAAACCGAAGAACTTACCCTGGTTGGAAAAGAACGTTTGGCGGATGATCAGAATTTCGAAGTAGAGAGTGTCATAAACTCCAGAGGACGTGGTAAAAATACAGGAGTACTTGTCAAGTGGCTCGGATATCCCGCCAAATTCAACATTTGGGTGAAAGCTAGCGAATTAGAGTCGATTTGAGACACAAGGCTCGCGATGGAATTCCAAGACGATTTTGACTCGGTTCTGACGAGCAACAGCAGCATGCAATACTATCCCGACAACGCAACAACGTGCTTCACTACCCATCTGCCTCGAGAGATTCGTCTCACGGGTGATTGGCGTGTTGGCCTCGCCGAAATCCATATACCCTGCACGATAATGCACATTCAAGAGAACGAGAACACGTACATTTTCAACAAATCCGGAGGAGAATCGCCAGACGAAATTGATCAGAATCTCTACTATCCGGTTGGTATATACTCTTCGATTGAACAACTGGCCGCCGAAATCAATAGCTCGCAGATAGATGAGAAACATAATGTATTCGAACCTGCGCACTTGCGGAAAGGGTTTTACGTTTTCAGGCAAAATTGCTCGTGCACACAGTCGCATTACACGATTTTCAACGGAAAAATTCTCCGTATCTTTGGCATCGAAGATTCCGAGCAGCAAAACACGGGTACATTCGAAACATCACCCGACACCATTATTACGGGGACAAGACCCGCTTCATTGTCTCGAGCAATACCAGACCAGCTATTTGTCTACACAGATATTTGTGAGCCGTATACAGTAGGTGACACCCAAGCCGGATTACTAAGAATCGTCTCATTGGACGGTTCTAGATACGAGTTTGGCGGAAATATCACTGAACAGTTTGCATCTACTCTGCATTAACTACATCCCTCTGCTCCAACACGGTATTGAGAGCATAGAGATAGATATAAGGAATCAACATGGCCAGCACATACCATTCGAGTACGGTACGCTGACGGTTACGCTCCATTTCAAGCGCAACCGCTAAAGATGATATCATGAGTCATTACGTAGCATATCACGAGGACCAAATCGGTGGTGGTGTGAAAAGATACTTCACAGGATCCACTTATCAGCGCGGCCGAGGTGTTGGTGCTCGGCTTGGCGGGCTCGTGAGAAGGATTCTACCGTACATCGCTAGTTGTGTCAAAGCGGTGGATGAAGAGGCCATGCGTACTGGCATCAACGTATTGGACGACGTGGCGAATAACGGCATGAATTTTACGGATTCTCTGCAGAACCGAGCTAAAGAATCTGGTAAGAAACTCAAAAAGAAAGCAGCTGAGAAATTGGCAGAGATGATGAAAGGTTCTGGCTATAAATCGCGAACGGCGAAGCGACGCCGACGGTCTCGTAAAACGCGTGGATCCGTGCGCACCGTAGCCTCTCACGGCAGCAGTAAGGAAAAGAAAAGAGAAGTGACTCGGAGTGAAGCTAAAAAGAAGACTGGGAGATCATCTGTGAAGCGGAAGATCCCGAGAGTGAGAAATTTGTCGGATATCTTTGGCCCGCACGGTATCTAGAGTGGACATAGCGTTCATCCATACCCACTCGGATGAGTGCATGTCGAGCGAGCTGGCCATTTTCTCCCTGCCCTCGACGCAAACTCCTATCGAAAACAGCAGTTCTCTGTATTATAAGCCCGTTCCTTCGCTGACAGACGAGGGTGACGCCCCAATCGAATACGTCGTCCCCTCCGCTAGCGAGCATTACCTGGATCTCGCTTATACTATGCTTCATGTGCAAGCAAAAATCATACCCGTAGCCGCGGAAGCCGAGAACCGTAAGGCAGCGCCCATCAACAACTTTTTACACTCGCTATTCTTTTCCATCAAAATCCTCCTAAAGGTGCATTGATCGAGAGTGGAGTGAAATCCATCCTCGATTGATGCCAAAAACGTCAGCAATATCTGCTGACTTTAACTCGCAAAGACAAAAGAATTATATCTTCATAATTTGAAATTCCCGCGAGTGATAAATACGATATCCGATCATATTGATCGAGTGTCAAAATTAATTACATATGGAACCAGAAAACGATGCAGAGCTATGACTCGCAAGTTTGTGGTGAATATTGTATTATGTTTCCGTATTTCATGTGCAGCGGTGGTACTCCACGCGCGTTTCAGGGCATCTTTTCTTCCAACACCCGGTCAAACGATGAGATCGTTGCGCGTTCCAGGTGCGATGTGATGAAGAAATTACGCGCACGCCTGATGAAGAATAGAGTTTATAAATTTTTCCGAGAAAGCTCGGTGGGCTCGGGCTCGTGTGTACAATCCTGTCAGTCGAGACTCAATAAACACATCTCCGATATGTAATATATGTATGAATCCTTATTATATTGAATAAATTTGACAAATATACAAATGATCTCTTGTTATCCACCCACACCCTCGAAAACATATGAAGAGGGTTATTCAAACCATTCAAGCTTTATGACAATCATCTCTCACTCAAAAAGTTTGCAACGGTTTTTCTGTAACGAAGAATGTTTGGAGTGCATCATATCTTATCGAATGATAAATAGCTCAATTATCAACCAAGCCGAAGATAACGGCTGAAAAATACCACGATGCAAATAGTATCCCGATACTAAGGGTAATTCGAGACCCCCAAGCTCAACCTCCGTCGATGCTGAGCTCACAAACGGTTGGTAAGTAGTTGAGATGAGATAATTATGAATCTTAACGTCCGAAAATATGTTTATATAATATGTTCAACGGTCACTAAATTCCTCTGCAAGCGTCGGGTTACACACGTCTTATCGCTTATCCATATAGCGTAACGTCTCGGAATTCCTGCACGTGTTGCCCGCTCACGCAGAACTATACGATGTTTATATGATATCGATATCTCCAACGGTTTCTAATTTCCGTTGCAAGACTCGGTTCACATGCGTCTTATCACTCATCTGCTTATGTTGCGCTAACGGTCACTCTCAAAATGCTCGAGCGATGAGGCATCGAGAGAACCGTTGACACGGCGTGACTCGTTCCCCCTCCTCTCTACAACATTCTTCCTCCGCCACGACATGATGCAAGAGGAGGGATGAGGGTATAAGGGGCCCGCACGCTCGCTGCCGGACACACAGTCGACATAATCGAGTCCGCGAGCCTAGTCCGATCGCTGATTACCCCATATCCAAGATGGCCGATCTCATAACCCTCGCCGCTGCTTCAGCTGACATCGAGGACGAGGCCCTCGCCACCGCTGCCGCCGCTTCCGACGACGTTGCTGCTCACCAGCTAGGCGACAACATCCCCGATTCCCAGGTGGTTGATTTCAACATTCCTGAATCTACACCGTTCGAGTCTCACAACGACGCTCAAGCTGCCAAGGAGAATATAGCTCCACCTGCTGCACCTGTGTCACGTAACGGATCCAGAGCGGTAAAACTGGCTCGCGATTCACCCAACTTACTATTCTCGACCACTTACGCATTGAACAAGTCCGACTCCAAGAGAGCCTTTGTCGGATTAGAATATTTGGGAGTTACATACAGGCCCGTCGTCAAGCTCGGCAGCCATGGGACACCCCTCAAGCACGCCACGTTTGATGCGGCGTTTCGGGAGCTCTCTTTCGAGAAGATGGAAGCAATTACCGGATATCTCGAAAATTCCTACTCATTGGCGCAGAATCCTGGAACCGAATCAAAACTTCTCCTACCATCCCACGACATCGTCTCCACCACCTCGTACGGATCGAGGGCAATATCCATCGACGAACGGCCACAACTTCCTGTGGTGCGACTGTCAACCATCGAGGAAGAGGTTTAAGATGGAGAGAAGGAGCCGTGCAAGAAGAAGAGAAAATTCGACGCCACGCCAACATCCGTCATGCAGCAGGCTACACTGGAAGGCCTACGACGTCTGCGTGAGTGCATAGCTACAAAATTGAAGAAAAGTGAAGAAGTGTGTGCTTTTGTGAATCGTGCAATTGAATACGTAAACAATTTCGTACGTGAGTTGATGCAGGAAGAATCCACCGAGATGAGATTCAATATATTGAAAGATGTGGTTTCATTCCGTCATTTCTTTACGATGAACAGTGAACTTATCAAAAGCGATATTATATCAAGACTCGACTATTCATTTGGTAACGATAATTTGAATGTATTGTTCTTGGAACTGCGTGCATTTGGTATGGCGAATCTTGCAAAAGACATATTTGATTACATGGACGCGAATGCTCAATTGTAGAGCGATAATGAATGAATATCTCGACTCCCTTGTACATAGTGAAATATGGGAAAAAAAATGAGATGATCTGTACTCTTATGCTTATCTTCCTCCCAAGTTACCCCCTTCCATCAAATAACTTCGTCCAGAAGGAAAATTATCTCAACACGCTTCTATATATCCAACTTTCTTAATGTTCTCGAGAATCATAAAATCAAAGACGAGCGACATCGTCATTCAGTCCATTCTTCACCGCCTTATAGAGCGGACGTGCACATTAGGTTCTTTTGGTGCAAAGCACTTTCTCAACATGGGTCAAGACAATAGTAAATACTCCCGCTTGGAAGACGACAGGAGCGGAAGGCAGAGACCAGGGAAGAAGAAAGAACCATCAACCTGGAGCAAGTTTTCGGATAGCGTGAGCGATAAGACTCGTCTGCTTCCAAAAGATGACAAGAAGAAAGGAAGGTACGAGAAATCCTGAGATATGAATTTATTTCTATCTCTCCGGCTCTAGAAAAACAGTAACGGGTCGTGGATTAGGCCCGCATCAAGGGATACCACGTGAACAAAAACGCGCCGAGACATCTACCTCGTTGTGTGGTGCGGAAACGATGTCCTCATCCAGTATTCGAATGATTTCCCCCGACAATGTTGATAATACCATTTTTCTGAAAAAATATCACGCGTAGGGATGGAAGGCAACCCTTGCCGACCGATAGCAATCATTACCTACACATCATCATATATTACCACCCATCGATAAAATGCATTCCCATTTACCGACCGTTGATAATCCAGATGGCGCTGCCTTCCATCAGGCCCATCTACAGCACTTTCTCTAATTATCCCCCATCACCCGGCCGCGACGGATAAATATATATAGCTATAGATCCGGCTACACCAGCGGGACCTCGCCCATCACCTGTTCGGTCCCATATTTTGTTTACCACCCCCCAATACCTGACCTTGACCACTGATTATCAACAATCTAAACATCGCGTGAACTCAGCGTACTACGCGGTCACACCGGAATGTGTATATCTATATATCGTGGCGATATATATAGCTATACACACGGCTACACCAGCGGGACCATCAGCTGCTCGGCCCCACCTTTTGTTTATCACCCCCACCCCATGACCTTGGGCGCCCCACTGATTTATTGTAAACAATGCGTAAACACCATCAGTTGATGAGATAACACCTCACGCCAGCCGCTCCCAATGTTATTACCTCCTCCTTATCGCCGTGACCCACTAACTGATAGAGATAAGAAAATACTACGCCACACGCTGACCTTGGTGACGTCAGCGATAAGATAAGCCCCGACGCTGTACTGCCTCACACCACCGCGCTGATAAGATAAGAGATAAGATAAGCCACTTGGCGAGACTGCCCCACATGACCGTGACGTCACTGATAAGATAAGATAAGCGATGACGTCATTTGTTATGTCTCGCTATACCGGTACTCGTACTACTTGCATTGTATTTTTAGTGTCCCATAATACGGACATTGGGCGTGGAACAACACGTGTACATGGGTGCAGAACTCTGTTCCATGATTTGGACCTGCTCTTTGATAGCATTTCCGGTAAATATTGGATTAATCTCCACTGTTTCGATACTGATGTTTCATCCATTTAAATCATTCTGACACTCCTCAACCACACCGGGAGGAAAACAATTGAATTTTGAGGTACTTCACCGGGAAATCGATGAATTATCTCGTGCTCCCGGTTCGAGGTGTGCCAGCGATCGGACTAGGCTCGCGGACTCAATTATGTCGACTGTGTGTCTTGCAGCGAGCGTGCGGGCCCCTTATACCCTCATCCCTCCTCTTGCATCATGTCGTGGCGGAGGAAGAATGTTGTAGAGAGGAGGGGGAACGAGTCACGCCGTGTCAACGGTTCTCTCGATGCCTCATCGCTCGAGCATTTTGAGAGTGACCGTTAGCGCAACATAAGCAGATGAGTGATAAGACGCATGTGAACCGAGTCTTGCAACGGAAATTAGAAACCGTTGGAGATATCGATATCATATAAACATCGTATAGTTCTGCGTGAGCGGGCAACACGTGCAGGAATTCCGAGACGTTACGCTATATGGATAAGCGATAAGACGTGTGTAACCCGACGCTTGCAGAGGAATTTAGTGACCGTTGAACATATTATATAAACATATTTTCGGACGTTAAGATTCATAATTATCTCATCTCAACTACTTACCAACCGTTTGTGAGCTCAGCATCGACGGAGGTTGAGCTTGGGGGTCTCGAATTACCCTTAGTATCGGGATACTATTTGCATCGTGGTATTTTTCAGCCGTTATCTTCGGCTTGGTTGATAATTGAGCTATTTATCATTCGATAAGATATGATGCACTCCAAACATTCTTCGTTACAGAAAAACCGTTGCAAACTTTTTGAGTGAGAGATGATTGTCATAAAGCTTGAATGGTTTGAATAACCCTCTTCATATGTTTTCGAGGGTGTGGGTGGATAACAAGAGATCATTTGTATATTTGTCAAATTTATTCAATATAATAAGGATTCATACATATATTACATATCGGAGATGTGTTTATTGAGTCTCGACTGACAGGATTGTACACACGAGCCCGAGCCCACCGAGCTTTCTCGGAAAAATTTATAAACTCTATTCTTCATCAGGCGTGCGCGTAATTTCTTCATCACATCGCACCTGGAACGCGCAACGATCTCATCGTTTGAGCGGGTGTTGGAAGAAAAGATGCCCTGAAACGCGCGTGGAGTACCACCGCTGCACATGAAATACGGAAACATAATACAATATTCACCACAAACTTGCGAGTCATAGCTCTGCATCGTTTTCTGGTTCCATATGTAATTAATTTTGACACTCGATCAATATGATCGGATATCGTATTTATCACTCGCGGGAATTTCAAATTATGAAGATATAATTCTTTTGTCTTTGCGAGTTAAAGTCAGCAGATATTGCTGACGTTTTTGGCATCAATCGAGAATGGATTTTACTCCACTCTCGATCAATGCACCTTTAGAGCCTTGTATGGTTCCGAGGATGCATCTAAAGGATTTTGATGGAAAGGAATGAAGAGTAAAGATGAGAAATGAGAAACTTTATGAAAAATTTGGATTCTACGCTGATATTATGCATGTTTCGCCCTTCTCTCATTGCTCGGGCTTTTCAAAGTGGTGGAAGAGCAATAAAAGTTTACCACTGACACGCGGCTCAAGTGGCCAAATGTTCGATGGTTTGAACGCCCTTATATACGAAAGTTCATCTTCGTTAAGCGCTTGCGAGAAAGGTCATTCTAACCTGCTATTTCCATTTGATTTCTCAACATTCTTACTTTGGCAGCTCTTCGGCCTTCTGCCAAAGATATATGTAATTGATTTTGGCACTCGATCGTAATGATCGGATATCGTATTTATCACTCGCGGGATTTTCAAATTATGAAGATATAATTTTCCGGTCTTTGCGAGTTAAAGTCAGCAGATATTGCTGACGTTTTTGGCATCAATCAAGGATGGATTTCACTCCACTCTCGATCAATGCACCTTCAGAGCCTCGTATGGTTCCGAGGATGCATCTAGAGGATTTTTATGGAAGAGAATAGCGAGTGTAAAAAGTTGTTGATGGGCGCTGCCTTACGATTCTCGGCTTCCGCGGCTACGGGTATGATTTTTGCTTGCACATGAAGCATAGTATGAGCGAGATCCAGGTAATGCTCGCTAGCAGAGGGGACGACGTATTCGATTGGGGCGTCACCCTCGTCTGTCAGCGAAGAAACGGGCTAGTAATACAGAGAACTGCTGCTTTCGATCGGAGTTTGCGTCGAGGGCAGGGAGAAAATGGCCAGCTCGCTCGACATGCACTCATTCGAGTGGGTATGGAAGAACGCTATGTCCACTCTAGATACCGTGCGGGCCAAAGATATCCGACAAATTTCTCACTCTCGGGATCTTCCGCTTCACAGATGATTTCCCAGTCTTCTTTTTAGCTTTACTCCGAGTCACTTCTCTTTTCTTGTCCTTACTGCTGCCACGAGAGGCTACGGTGCGCACGGATCCACGCGTTTTACGAGACCGTCGGCGTCGCTTCGCCGTTCGCGATTTATAGCCAAAACCTTTCATCATCTCTGGCAATCTCTCAGCTGCTTTCTTTTTGAGTTTCTTACCAGATTCTTCAGCTCGGTTCTGCAGAGAATCCGTCAAATTCATGCCGTTATTCGCCACGTCGTCTAATACGTTGATGCCAGTACGCATGGCCTCTTCACCCACCGCTTTGACACAACTAGCGATGTACGGTAGAATCCTTCTCGCGAGCCCGCCAAGTCGAGCACCAACACCTCGGCCGCGCTGATAAGTGGATCCCGTGAAGTATCTTTTCACACCACCACCGATTTGGTCTTCGTAATATGCTACGTAATGACTCATGATATCATCTTTAGCGGTTGCACTTGAAATGAAGCGTAACCGTCAGAGTACCGTAATCGAATGGTATGTGCTGGCCATGTTGATTCCTTATATCCATCTCTATGCTCTCAATACCGTGTTGGAGCAGAGGGATGTAGTTGATGCAGAGTAGATGCAAACTGTTCGGTGATATTTCCGCCAAACTCGTATCTAGAACCGTCCAATGAGACGATTCTTAGTAATCCGGCTTGGGTGTCACCTACTGTATACGGCTCACAAATATCTGTGTAGACAAATAGCTGGTCTGGTATTGCTCGAGACAACGAAGCGGGTCTTGTCCCCGTAATAATGGTGTCGGGTGATGTTTCGAATGTACCCGTGTTTTGCTGCTCGGAATCTTCGATGCCAAAGATACGGAGAATTTTTTCGTTGAAAATCGTGTAATGCGACTGTGTGCACGAGCAATTTTGCCTGAAAACGTAAAACCCTTTCCGTAACTCAGCAGGTTCGAATACATAATGTTTCTCATCTATCTGCGAGCTATTGGTTTCGGCGGCCAGTTGTTCAATCGAAGAGTTTATACCAACCGGATAGTAGAGTTTCTGATCAATGTCGTCTGGCGATTCTCCTCCGGATTTGTTGAAAATGTACGTGTTCTCGTTCTCTTGAATGTGCATTATCGTGCAGGGTATATGGATTTCGGCGAGGCCAACACGCCAATCACCCGTGAGACGAATCTTTCGAGGCAGATGGGTAGTGAAGCACGTCGTTGCGTTGTCGGGATAGTATTGCATGCTGCTGTTGCTCGTCAGAACCAAGTAAAAATCGTCTTGAAATTCCATCGCGAGCCTTGTGTCTCAAATCGACTCTAATTCGCTAGCTTCCACCCAACTGTTGAATTTGGCGGGATATCCGAGCCACTTGACAAGTACTCCTGTATTTTTACCACGTCCTCTGGAGTTTATGACACTCTCTACTTCGAAATTCTGATCATCCGCCAGACGTTCTTTTCCAACCAGGGTAAGTTCTTCGGTTTAAAAATAGCCGTCGATGATTTCGTCGTTCAAATCTTGGAGCTCGTACGTGTACAAATCCTGACGAAGTGAAACCCGGCTTATTTTGAAGATTTCTTCGCTGTAGTTTCTCTCGTGACCTTTCTCAAACGTATGTTTCGTGCGACTAATGCGTACGTAAATACCGACCGCGTATTTAGCTGTGAATCTAGCGCTCCTTTTCCGGTTGACGGTTTGGGTCAGCGCACGATGTTCCAAATTCTCTCTAGCCACTCTGGCGTCATAAATCGTGACCTCGACCGGCCTCATTTTCGTGCCGGTGTGCAAAGTGTGATTGTACGCGTGTAATATATTCTGAATGACGTCCATGTAGTGCTTAGTGTTTTTGTTAGTAAAATAGCGCCAGATACGCTCTTTAATTGTTCTGATGAGTCGTTCTACGCACGCGCACTTGATATCGGGATTCCTCGCAACTCTGAAACTGATATCTCGCTCCTTGAGAAGCTTCTGAAACGGGCCGCCGACAAACTCCTCACTGCGATCCGATTGTAAGCAGATTGGGATGCGACCGTTGGTAGTCTTGAGGATGTTTTTGAACGCTGTTGCCACGGCCGGAGCAGTCTTATCGCGAAGTCATTCTACCCACGCGTATTCACTCAACACGTCGACGACAACGAGGAGATGAATGTAACCATCGTTGTATTCTTGTAGCGTTGTGAGTTGCATCAGATCGCATTCCCATACGTCGTCAATGTTGTTGACGTCATATCGTAATCTCGGGAATCTCCTGCGGATTGGCGGGTGTAGAGTAGAAGCATCTTGGTTGCTTAGCCATTTGTACACTCGTTCCCTCTCTTCATCGTCCGCGAGGGGGTTACCTTTCCTGTTTACGCGTAGCAAGTTCCGCACACCCGCGTAACCAGCCTCATGGCTGGGATCGTGATACTGCTCCGAGTAGTCGCGCATTTCTTTCTTCACAGATTGATTGTCTGCCATTTTCTGATCTTTCCTTTTGCTATAGGTGACGCGTCTTGCGCTAAACTAGCGTTCAAGCTCGCGGCTGCTTCGGCCCAGGGATCAGGGACTGAGCGTGCAACGCGTCGTTTTGCTGTATTTATGGGGTCCGTCAGCCTTTCCCCTATTCGCGCGATGTTTGCGTTACCGATTAATTCGCTCGGGGTACCGGTAATTCTTATAAACCTTGCAAATTCTAGCTGCCCAACGGGCAGTGCGCTGTTATCCTCATCTCTCTCTGTTTCTCTACCTCTTTTGACGGGACGTTCCTGAACGACATCGTTCAAGAGCTTGACAATATTTGAAGCTTGAATCGTGTGACCGTCTGTGGTAACGGTGCTCGTGTCGTCCCACTTGAGTCGGTCAGGCGCTGCTATTTTCCAATGCTGTAGGAGTCTTTTTGCTCGGTTTTTGTGTAACCGTGGGATATTGCTTAGAATCTCTTGCTCACTCAGAGGTAATAATTCGGAATCTGACTCGTTTGATTCTACTGTTCCGGGCTTTCCGTTCAATCCGTCACGCAACACAAGAAATTGCTGCAGTACTCGCAGATATCCTTTGCATTTTGTACCAAATTTTTTAGTGTGGAGAATATCAAACATCTCCGAGTCGAGTCTCGAAAGCGGGTCACCAGGTGTTTGAACGGACTCCGCGACCATTTCATCAGATTGTTTTGGGGTATCTGACGTTTGCCGGTCCGAATGGTGTTGCTGGTGGCGTTGGAGTCGATCCAACGTCGTCTCGGGCACAACGACCATTTTACGGAGTCTGTCCATGTCACTGTGAAAGTTTAGTAACCAGAGCGCCGAGAATTGGACTCAATAGTTTCGGTAGAAACGACCCTCCGCTCTGAACAATGGTCTTCTTCTTTGTGCGCCAATCCGATGTATTTTCATGAGCCAACTGTCGTAATACGTTCTTATGCCGTTGGAGCCTTTTCTTTCTGTTATTTTTTAGAGATACAACGCCGTGGAGCACGGTGAGAGCGCACTCGCAAATACACTTCACGAGTATCTTATCGGCTTCGCGCAGCAGCACAGCTCGTTGACGGGGATCAGCGTGTCCAAGAGCTTGTAAAATAGCGATGCGTTTCTTCGTGAAATGCTTACCGGGCAAGCGCGCGCTTTCCGATCCTGCTTCAGCCATTGTTCGCGATAAACTGGAGCATTCGACTATGTGGAGCCAATACTTGTTCTCGGATCGTAGGCCTCCTCAGGAATTTAATTTTACATACTTTGGCACGTAAGCATAGTGGAATTTATCATCAGGGAAGATCCCGGTGCGGAATCTGAATTCGTCGAGAGCGTTCTGCGAAAGATTCAGAAAGAGGTACGAGTGTGGCTCTCTCGTTGTGTCCAGATAAGCGTCGCGTAAGAATCGCGGATCTTCCGGACAAACTTGACGCGCTAGATGCTGTATTTGCGCTCTGTCTCGAGGGTTTTTGAAAATAACCAAATATTTCGTGTTCAAGCTAATATCTCTTTGCGCTTTGCCTTGATGGAACATATTCTACGTGATAAAAATGACACTGATGTTTCGATGATGCGATCCCTTTGTGAATAAATCCAACACTAGGTCATTCGACGATTCACGCCTCAGGTCATCCAGGATCAGCAGCTTCTTCTTCTCGCTGTCGTTCGAGTAGTCGCTTGGTTGAGGACGACCTTCTCGAAACACGATTTGGGTGCCAGGAATACCCGGTTCCAAATCTCTGGAGTAGGTCTCCTGCCATTCAGCGTAATAAAATAGAATTCGATCGAAGCGCACGTTGCAAATATCCGGCAAATGGGCGAGAAATCTACGGACCCACTGAGTCTTACCACTTGAAGTAGGTCCGCAAATACAGCTCGTGAATGGGTGCTGCCACCTCACGTCCATGTTGACAACTGGGAGGAGGAAGAGAAATTTCTCAATTTATATCATCTGCCAATGAAACTCGTGTCAGTCATCTTTCGCTACGGGCGCTGGACCAGGCCATACCCGCGGGCGGGTGGCGGAGGTGGCGGCGGCGGGACGCGGAACGTGTGGCTATGGGCTCACGGCTGCACGCGCGCTCCGCAATGAGCTAAGCCGAGTCTCGCATGAATAAGCTCAGGACCACGAGGATGAGCTCTACCCTTTCGCGCGAGAGAGAGGAGCTTACCCACGTGTGGATCAGCTTTTTGCGCGCGAGAATCAGCTCAGCCGCACGAGTTGCGGTCGTGTGTGCACGCGTGTTATCGTCGCCTAGGTGCATTGAGACTTCAATCTGGAGATGTAGGATGGTTTCAATGAAATGGGAAGCGTCATTCATGGTACGAGCAGTATTTATTATTTTCATCATCATCATCACAACCATCCAATATATTCTCATATTTTACATTTATTGAATCTGTCCAAGTAGCGTCAGATCATCGCGTGTCGTCATCGCAGAACTACGGTGCGAGTTCTGAATTCCTTGAGCGTTATCACGTCGTGCAAGCGTGTTCTTCTTATCGCTCTGAAATCTAATCTTATCGAGTCTAGTTCCTGATCGGACTCTCTGTCAAACCACTGTTCCACGAGTTGGTTTATACTGCTGAGATTGATTTTCCTACTGTTATCGGAATTCAACGAGATACCCTTGACTTTGCATGTTTCGAATACTTGGTTGCTACCCGGGACAACTACCTCGTAACCGTAGAACCTGGGTCCCCCGGATACGAACGAGCGTACGTACGCGTTTTCGCCATAGCATTCCAACTCGTCGGTCATTTTCCCGAGAAACGGACCGAGGTGTGCTTTGTATTCTGTCGGATCGTCTTTGCGAGAAACGAAGATACATGAGTCCGTGTCCATGTAAAGGGTCCGTTCCCCGAGCTTCTCAATCTCTTTGTATCATCGGAGACGCGCTTGCGCGGTGGTATAAGCAGCTAAGAGTACGTTGGTGTTGGGAGAAGACTCAACCGCTTCGTTTCGATACCGCCAGCTGACATACAGAACTCCATCGCTCGCGATCAGAATGTCGTGGACTTCTTTTTTTGGTGCGTGCAATAATTTCATAAGTGCCCTGCGTGATTTCACTATCTCGGTCCGTAGTAAGTTGTCTCTCTGTCCCCACTTCCCCCAGGAAGAGTTAAGCGCCATCTTGGCAACGGAGCGGAGCCCCGGATTGTGCTCGATCTTGTCGATATCCAGTTTGATTCCCTCGGCCCGCTCGTACTCTCCTATGTACCGCTTTTTACTAGTCTCATCGACGCATCCAGGCGGAAACCCGCTAGCCTGCTGTTTACTCTTCAACAACATATTCACATACTTGACAAACAGGCCCCGCTCCCCCGTGACGGGATCAAACTGCGTGATCTCATATTGCCATATGACGTGTATCTCGATAATCCGGTATTCGAGCTCGATAGCTTTCTTCAGTTCGTCAACTACCCACTCGTTTTCGAACGTACGCTGATCGATGTTTTCGTGACCCTACTGAAAATTTTAAAACACGATCGTACATACGATCGTGCTCTCTAGTTTCGGTAACGCTCGTGCCCCGATCGTGATAACGAGTGAGCATGCGATCGTGTTTACGATCGTTTGTACGATCGTGTATGCGATCGTGGCACGACGACTCGTGGCAACGACGTCGGAGTGATACTCGGCCTGTCGCGCGATATCGTGCGTACATGCATGCGTACGATCGGTCACACGACCGTGATAACGACCGGGCATGCGATCGTGATAACGATCGAATACGCGATCGTGATAACGATTGTGATAACGATCGTGCGTACGATCATGCATACGATCGGCCACACGATCGCGCACATGATCGTGATAACGATCGGGCATGCGATCGTGATAACGATCGTGCGTACGATCGTGTATGCGTTCGTGACACGACGTTTCATGGCGACAAGGTCGGATCGGCACTCGGCCTGTCGCGCGATCGTGCGTACGATCATGCATACGATTGGCAACACGATCGTGATATTGATCGTGTGTACGATCGTGATATAACGTCTCGCAGCAACGAGGTCGGATCGACACTCGGCTCGTGGCGTGACTTCGTGCGTACGATCATGCATACGATCGTGCATGCGATTGTGCTCACGATCGAGCATATGATCTCGCATAAGATCAAACTCACGATCACGGATACGATCGTGCATAGAGTCGATACTTGGTCCGCCACCGTGGCATGGCGTCACCTAGTGGCGAGGGGAGAACGACGTTGTACCTGTCATACGATCGGGTACACGATCAGGGACGCGAACGGGCACACGATCGAGCTGTATTACTATATAAATTTCACTATATTATCATGAGCTATGGTAGTTCAGCTTCAAGTTCATACAGTTCAAAGAAAATGCTGAGCATACATAAATGTGCATATCATGGCCACATGAATATGCCTCTTGATACTAACTCATGCATAAGAAAGGCAGGTCAAATATGATGTACTATCTATTTTATCACGTATAGATTCTATTTTCTTGCTGATGCTTCGCTCTCATATATATTCAAGGATATAGAGAATTGGAATGAACATGGATTGAGGTTTCCCGTTGGTGCACAGAGTTTTGATCAAGTGTTGATGAGCATACATCACTTACAACTCTAATTCCCCAAGCTTGTATGTACAAGTGCTGATCAGCACTGGATGAGAACCTTGTGCACCAATAGCAAACCACAGTGAATGCGTTCAGGATTCGTATGCCCTCGATTATATGTATCAGAGCGTATCAGCAAGAGGATGAGATCCATAAATGAAGATAAATAGTACATCATGAGCGACCTGCCTCTTCTATGCATATGTTGGTATCAAGAGGCATATACATGTGCCTATGACATGCACATCCATGTATGCTCAGCATGTTCTATAAACTGTTCTAATCTCAAGCTGAATTACTTCAACTCATGATGATGAAGTCATTCAGCTCAAGATCAGAACAGTTTATAGGGAATGCTGAGCATACTTGATCGTGAATATTATAGCCGCATAAATATGGCTCTCGATGTCAACATATGCATAGAAAACGCAGTTTACCCATGATGTACTATTCATTTCCATCATGTATGGATTCCATCTCCTTGCTAATGCTCTGCTTCCATATGTATATTCCAAGACATAGGGAATTTTGATGCAAGGACTGTCGTTTTCTATTGGTGCATGAAGTTTTCATCAAGTGTTAATGAGCATGCACCACTGGCAACCCTAATTCTCCAAGCTTGCATATGCAAGTGCTAATCTGCACTTGATGGAAACTTCGTGCACCAATGAGTTAGTATCAAGAGGCATACTTATGTGGCTATAATATGCACATTGATGTATCCTCAGCATTCTCTATGAAGTGTCCTAGTTCTGGGCTGAGACAGTTCATCGTCAAATGCTATATAGTAAGTCGGCTTAAGATGAGAATAAGTCATGGAACATGCTAAGCATACATGAATGCGCCTGTCACAGCCACATGAATATGCCTCTTGATGCTAACATACGCATGGGGAAGGCACGTCATTCATGATGTACTATTCATCCTCGTCATTCATGGATCTCATCCTCTTGCTCATGTGCTGTTCTGATCCACATAACCAAGACTAGGCATCTTGAACGCATTCACTGTAGTTTGCTATTGGTGCACGAAGTTTCCATCGAGTGCTGATCAGCACTTGCACATGCAAGCTAGGAGAATTAGGGTTGCCACTGATGTATGCTCATCAACACTTGATAAAAATTTCATGCACCAATGGAAAACCACAGTCCTTGCATCAAAATTCCCTATATCTTGGGATATACATATATAGCAGATCGTTAGCAAGGAGATGATATCCATACCGGATGGAAAAAAAGTACATAATGGGTGACCTGCCTCCCCTATGCATATGTTAATATCGAGAGCCATATTTATGTGGCTATAATATTCACATTCAAGTATGCTCAGCATTTCCTATGGACTGTTTGGATCTTGAGCTGAATCACTTCATTTTTTTTTTTTTCTTTTTATTTGGTTATTTAGAGACGCTTTTGAGCACTTTCATGCTATTTAGCGTCTAAGAATCACTCCATTATCATGAGTTTTAGTAATTCAGCTTGAGATTATAACAGTGGATAGAACATGCTAAGCCTACATGGATGTACATGTTACAGCCACATGAATATGCCGCTTGATACTAACATATGCATATAAGAGGCAGGTCGTTAATGACGCACTATTTATCTTTGTCACTTACGGATCTCATTCTCTTGCTAATGCCCTGCTCTGATTCATATAAACAATGTCATAGGAATCTTAAACGCATTCACTGTGGTTTGCTATTGGTGCAAGAAGCTTTCATCCAGTGCTGATCAGCACTTGTACATACAAGCTTGGAGAATTCGCATTGTGGGTGATGTATGCTCATCAACACTTGATGGGAACCCTGTGCACCAATGGCAAACCTCAATCCATGTGTTCCAATTCTCTATATCCTTGAATCCATTTATGAGAGCAAAACATTAACAAGGGAATAGAATCCAGACGTGATAAGATAAATTGTACATCAACAGTTACCTGCCTTCTTCATGCATGAGTTAGTATCAAGAGGCATATCCATGCGGCTATGATATGCACATTTATGTATGCTCAGCATTTTCTATGAACTGTGTTAATTTGGAGCTGAACAACCATAGCTCATGATGATGCAGTGATATTGATATAGAAATATAGTTCGATCGTGTGCCCGTTCACGTCCCCTATCGTGTACCCGATCGTATAGCGTAGGTACAACTTCGGTCTCCCAACGTCACGAGGGGAATGCTACCATGTGGCGGACTATGTATCGACTCTATGCACGATCGTATCCGCGATCGTGAGCTGGATCGTATGCACGATCGTATGCTCGATCGTGAGTACAATCGTATGCATGATCGTACGCACGATGTCACGCGACAGGCCGAATGTCGATCTGACCTTCTCGCTACGAGACGTCATCTCACGATCACACTCTCGACCGTCATCACTATCGTGTGCACGATCGTGTGGACGATCGTATGCGTGATCGTACGCATGATCTCACGCGACAGGCCGAGTGTCTAGTCGACCTCATTGCTACGAGACGGTATGTCACGATCGTACGAACGATCGTACGCACGAACGTTATCAATATCGTGTACCCAATCGTATATACGATCGCATGCTCGATCGTTATCACGATCGTATGCACGATTTCGTGTCCGATCGTATGCATGATTGTACGCTTGAACTCACGCGATAGGCTGAGTGTCGAGCTGACCTCGTCACCACGAGACGTCGCACAGTGGGGCCCGCGCATCTTTCTAGGGCTCAGCGCCACACAAATTCTCAACTTATTGCCATGTCCGGGAACGAGGAATGTTGCTCTCAGTTATCAGAATACCGTCCGATCCCGGACACGGCAATAGGTTGAGAATTTGCGTGGGGCTGAGCCCTAGAAAGATGCCCTGGCCCCGCTGTGCGTCGTGTCACGATCGTACGCACGATCGTTATAACGATCGTTATGCGATCGCATGCCTGATCGTTATCACGATCGTGTGGCCAATCGTATGCATGATCGTACGCACGACCCCGCGCGACAGGCCGAGTGTCATTCCGACCTTGTTGCCGCGGGACGTCGTGTCACGATCGTTATCACGATCGCGTGCCCGATCGTTATCACGATCGTGTGCGTGATCGTACGCACTATCTCGCGCGACAGGCCGAGTGTCACTCCGACCTTGTCGACACGAGTCATCGTGTCACGAATGCATACACGGTCGTACGCACGATCGTACGCACGATCGTATACACGATCGCATGCTCACTCGTCATCACGATCGTGGCGCGATCGTTCTCACGATCGGGGCACAAGCGTCACTGAAACTAGAGAGCACGATCGTGTGTACGATCGTGTATACGATCTCACACACGTTCGTATGTACGATCGTGTGCACGATCGTGTGCGTGATCGTCTGTTAAAATTTCCAGTAGGGGATTACAATCTTCTTGACGCATTCCCTGACAGCATGAGCGACACAATGCAAAGAGTAAGCGACCGTGCATCTTGATTAGAAGGAGTGGTAGGTACAAGTTGCGCGGCGGTAATACTCGACATTTGACTACGCCTTCGACTCGTGATAAATCATTGTTGTCTCCGCCCGTCAGAGTGTCACACTCGCGTCCGACGTATATTCTGCGCGGATGCCCGATGGGGTATTTACCTTTTTTGTTCACAGAAGGGTACAGTGAGGTTACGTCATAGTAGCAGATTATTTCATTTCCTTTGACATCGTAATGCGTCACGAGATTTTCACTGCGGCCACCGAAGAATGTACCCCTAGCATTCAGCGTGATCTCACTCATTAGGGGATGGCTTGAGACGTAATCTCGAATGCCGGGGTCGTTTTCTTTAATTTTGTCGAATTCGCATTCCCACATCTCGCGCACCGTATACCAGAAAGATTCCATCCATTTGATTTTAGCTTGAGTGTTTTCATAGACCTTGTCGTGTGACCGCCTGGAAACGACTCTCCTGCAGCGATTACCGTAAAAGCATTCAAGACATCCGTGATGAAAGCACCCCTCATATTCAAACACTGCACCTTTACTGTTGTTGGGATCCAGGCTCGGTAAGTAGCCGTCGACGGTGAAACCTTCGGGTAATCTGTACTCTCTCGCTCGACCAGCGTGTATAATCTCTTCATTCAAATCCCGCTCGCACGTCAATAACCATTCCAAAGACTTTTGAGAATGCTTGTCACCCCTCCTATAACCACCGCGTGGGATTATAGCTATTGTGTTTGGCTTCAAAAATTTTTTCCGGAAGAGCAGATTACACGCGGATGCGATCGTGACAGCTGAAGCGAACGGGTCCGTATCACTTAGTTCGAGGAAGAATTTTCTGAACTCTCTGCATGCCCCACGCAGAATCTCAACGTCCATATTGCAGTATTCAACAATTTCATTTTTGAAAACGAAATAATAGTTTGGTTTCATTGCGTTGTACCATTCGAAAAATTTTTCTCGCTCATTACGTGACATTGTCCCAGGGGAATAAAATTTTTCTTCTGGCAGCTCTCCTCCATATACCCAAGCGTCAGGACTAGTAAATAAATGCGGGAAGTAACCCTTCTTACTGCTCTCGGGCAAGCCAAACGTCTTGGGGCAGAGACTCAACCTGATGTGGA
The DNA here is from genome assembly GCA_029851415.1 of Eretmocerus hayati. NCBI lineage: Eukaryota > Metazoa > Arthropoda > Insecta > Hymenoptera > Aphelinidae > Eretmocerus > Eretmocerus hayati. The sequence goes on from CM056744.1 coordinate 52,766,794, forward strand.
AAAAGTTCAGACTGTCAATGAATTTCGTGTCCCGTACTATCATTCTTATAATTTTGTTCCCGCAGAGTATCACACTGGGTGATGGGTGTTCCGAATCAGATACTGATCTTCTTAAAATGAATTGCCCGTCAAAATTACCGCTATCGCGCCCAATCACAATTATCTCTTTGAAAGCCGTTTGCTTACGCACTGTGAGATCAATGAGCTCTTTCACGGGATCTATCTTGAACTCAAAGTACCTCGGACCACACGTATCGCAATTATTCTTTATATCATCGCCGCGATCTATACAATCCGTGCCTACTTGATGAGCGATTATGAGTACCACCTCGTGTTCGGTTGTCGTCTCATGACCATTGTGTTTTTTAACTTGCTGAGTTTCGCAATCGTAAATCACGTAGCAGTACTTGTGAGCAGTCGTATCCGGTTTGACAGGCTGGACGTAACACAGCTCGTTTCGGGAATGCGCTGTATGACATTGCTTACAATATTGAACACCGCACTCGTGCCTCCTATTATAAATATTTAAAGTCCTGAAACAGCTTTTGCAAAGCTTGAGAACGTCACATAATTTTTTATTGTCTTTTTTGTAACTACCATCTGTTTTGTGTTTCTCACAGCAGTCGCGACCGTTGAAATATCTGTCGCAGTCATGGCACTTGAAGAGTTCTGTATTTTCTGTCGAGCAAGCGGGTGATGAGAAACACTGCGGACAAGATTTCTTGCATTTGTGTTGACTGACTCGGAAATATCTAAAATTACAGTGCTCGCAAAAGAATTTTGCCTGTACAATACCCGTTAGATTGACAATGGTATCAAAGCGCCGCGCTCTTCTGTCGTACAAAAGATTGATCGCGCCCACGAGTACACAACGGATATCCACATATTTTGTGCCGTCGAAAATCGCCGACTCACCCGTGCCCATGTTTGCCTCGTCAAAAACCCTGATGACTATACCTTTTGCCGCATAGTATTTCTGAAAATTTCGGATTTCGCGCATTCCGCAGCCCCCTTTGGGAACGACTACACCTACTTTGATACATAGCAGTCGCGCGGAATCTCCCTGGACTTGTCTACGCCCGTCACGGATTGCGTTCCACGTTTGGATGGATTCAGCTGTCCCGATGATCTTTTTGTCCAAGTGGGCTTCCCCCACAACGAGAGCTCTGGGTGAACACAACTCGTCGTCATCGTTCCGAATCGCCACGCCCGACTTAGATCTGACAACATCTATGGTGACTGGTTTCCGTTTCCCCGCACCTGCAGTCATGTCGACGTATACTGCTCGCACCTCAAAAGTCTCGTCGAGCTCGCAATTATCGTTACTCTGACTCAGTCGCTGGATCAGATTCCACTAATCAGCGTGTGAAAAATTATTTCGCGGACGCAGGGACATTCCACCGGCACCACGAGCGAAGTTGTCACACCGAAACCGACACACTCACGAGGTCGTTTTCGTTACCCATCAGCGAAACTAAATACGCGTGAATATCTCTCATAGCCATCTCGTACCAAATCAATGAATTTATATTCTCGTCGGGCCGTTCGTTTACCCGCATCGAAAAGTGTCTACCCATGACCCCAAATCTCCGAACGGGGCGATCGTTTTGACTCATGATTGTGAATCTCTTTCCCGGAGGACGAATGTCGATATCGGCGTCTTCGTCATCGTCGTCGTCGTGGTCACCCCACCCCTCGTCACTGTCAGCACTATATCTGTCACTATCGTATTCGTATTCGCTATCGTATTCTTCGTACTCGCTATCGGATTCATTTTCACTACTGGAATCGGTATACTCGCCGTCAGCTTGTTCCCCGTTCTCGTCATTGTCGTCGTCGTCGTCGTCGTCGTCACCGTCGGTCACGTTGTACTCTCTATTTCTGTCGTCACCGGTTTCGCCGCTGCCAAGCTGAATGACGGGTATTTTCCCCTCTGCAAACTGAATGACCGACGGTCTCACTTGTTGCGGCTGCTGGAAGGACTCCTCGGCTCCTTTCAAACCTTGTTCATCGACTTCTCGGATCACAGGTGATAATCTAACCCGGAGGTCGAGTGGCTCGTCTTGCAAAACTACTTGATTTCGCGTGGCACTCAGATCCAGCGGCGTATCTTGGGGATCACCACCCCACGTGAGAGCCAAGTGACCTTCATTTCTTTGAGCTGTGAGGAATGACAAGACCGGAAAATTTATTGCTACTCCAACATAAGATGTTTACAAAAATACGAAATATCGTAACTCTATCGAAATAAGAGATTAAATCGATCGAGAAGAATACAATTTTCAGTCTTCGGGAATTCCATGAAGAACCTTGCGCACGGAATGGAGGAGATCCGACAAATTTTGCTCCTGATACAGAGCCGAATTCGGGTCTTCCGATTGGTCATAAAACCATCGGATCTCCTGCGCTCTCGGAGCCCAAATGACTCTTCTAATACTAAACTCGAGAAAATCTTGATTAATACCTTGCAGCGGAGGCACTCCTTCATTGATCCACCGCCGTACATCTTTTGTCAGGGACGAGAACAGAAAGAGAAATGAGATATTGAGAGTGATTCAACAAAATGGATGTTTTTGCGTGAATGAATGAAATTGATACTCACATTCATTGAGGTTACGTTCGTTGACGTAATGCTCATGGAATGCAACCGGGTATGCCACACCATGTCTGTGTAGATCGAATCGAGCTTGTCTGGGTGTAACTGCGCTCTGAACCCAGAAGCTCCTCAGCAGCTCACGATCCTCCTCGTTGTACCCAAAACGTGCCTCGCGCTCTCTGATCACGTTGTTGAGATTGATACGTGGCTCGGCATATCCCTGTGCTGGGAGAAGTTGTCCGAGTAGGGCTCTTTGCAAGAGGTGCCACTCGCGTGACCACATCGGGTGTTGGGTATCGTTGGCGATGACCTCCAAGGCATCTGCCCAGTCATGCTCTTAAGCTCGTGGAGGTTGGCGATTCAATTCCCCGATTGGTATCGCAGCTGGGACAGGGCCGGGATTTGCGGGGTTGTCACCCTCATCCTCGCTGCAATCGCTGCTTTCACCAGCCAGGATTTGATGTTGACCCCTCATTCCTCCCACGGGCGCTGCAGGGCGTTCTCCTGATTCTTCTTCCGAATCGCTGCTGTACCTTATCAACCCAGCGGCGGCATCCCGCAGAGAAATGGGGTAGATGTCGCGGACTCTCTCGTGGAATTGCGCTCTTGCAACAGGTTGTTGCGGGAGAGGTCGTTCCGCGGCAACCTGTTCCACGATTCGTCCATCCTCGTCGGGGCCACTGCTAGGCCGAGAGTCCGATTCGTCGACGACCACCCTTGAGTCATCGCGGCGCTCCCGGCCCTTTTCATCTTCCGTGTCAACAACGAGCACGGATTCATTGTCGTCATCGTTGTCATTTTCACCTGCACTATCATGCTCCAGTTAAGCAGTAAAATGAAAAAAAATCACATGAGAACATGCACATATTATTTAAAAACGTTCGATAAGTCGGGAACTCGCGTTCAACTTCCATCGGCCGTGGCTCGTTATCGTGAACCATACCATCTCCTTTGCCGACAACATCGACGTCCTGATCCTCGGAATCGGTAACGTCAATGGCCCCTCCCTTCTCATCATCATCATCATTATTATTATCCTTTTCCCCCTCTTCCTCTTCCTCCTCCTCCTCCTCTACACTCGAGAGATCGAAGTCACCTCCGACCCCCGAATCATTTTCGAGGCCCATCATCTCATGGAGTTCCGCCACGGCCCTGTCGATGGCGGTCTCGTCCACGACGATAACCTCACCGTCATCGCTGTCCCCGTCGCTGTCACTGTTATCATCACCCGCGTCGGCATCTTGTAGGAGACGCTCGAGAGCTGGAACACAGAAGAAGAGAATCATTTACTAAATGCATAAACGAATCTCATTCATATTCATAAAATCCCAAACGTTGAACATCCGCTTCGACCATGCGACAAATCTCGACCATACGGGTTTCCGTAAAAACAAGCGCACGATGAATGGGGCTGACAGGTCACTACAGGCCTCCATGAAAACAAGCGCGCGATGGAAGGGCTTTGCCAGGTCTCTACGGGCCTTCGTAAAAACAAGCGCGCGATGGACGGGACTGGCACGTCTCTACGGGCTTCCGTAGTCGAGTGTCTCTCCACCTCCATCTATCCCCACTAGCGCGCTGATCCCACCCGAGCAGACACTCTCTCTCTCTTTCTCTCTCTCTCTCGCCGCGGTGTAACTACGCTGTTAAGTGGGGGCGTGGAAATGGAAAATATGATATCTGAAATTTTGGAACTTCGGATTTCTGACACCAGTTTTAGTTAAGTACCCCCGAATCAATGAAAGGGTGCAGATCACCTTTGCTCAAACGCAAAGGTAATCTGCACTCAGAACTGCGATTGGAGCTACAGGGACCGAGTTATGACCCAAAATGTGATTTTTCATCCAATTTTTCCGCGAGAAAAAATTAAAAATGCAATATGGTTGAATGCAAATGCATATACACGCGCATACATACACTCACAGTTCAAAATTGGTAGCGCGCGTTTGTTTATTATTCAACTGACGACTGACAGGCCCGGTTACTTAACTGACTAGGCAATTGAGAGACGGCACGAGTGAATGTACTTTCGTTAGCGAGGTCACCGTCACTTATCGGTCTAGACTGTTTTTTAATACAAGCATTCGAGTATACGGATAAATATATATATATATATACACACCCTATCGCGCGCGTGACACGCACACTTTCGCATCGGGAGCGTGCCTGCATTCTGAATGCATCACGCGCATTGGCTGCACCACAACTCCTTGTGCAACGCGGATTGGCCCCCGGAAAACTCACCCACCTATAACCGCACTCGACACTTGCGCGCGGGAGGTATCATCTAGTTTGTATGCTTTGAGCGCCGGGTCACTTTATCATGATTGGATTTTTCATAATTAAATTGTACTCACCGAGAGCCTCGCGGTACTCTTCCATCACCTCTTCGAGAATCGGCAGCTGCTTCATCCTCGCCTGGAGAATGTAGTCCCCGACGAGCATCAGGACGTACCGCGACCGCATAAATATGGGATGCAACAGTCGGGCGATGCGCCTAAATGTGCATCGCCCCAGCAACACCCGGAACTCTCTGACAAGGTAGCTCAGCGAGACATCCTCTCGCCGAACTCGCCTTGTCCAATCGCGGTTGCACCTCCGCCACACACCCGCGTTGTCATATCGTAGGCGCTCCGCCAGGGCGAGGACTGCCTCATGAAGCTCTTCTACGGGGCTAGCCATTTTTTACTAGCGGTGTCTTGCGTTCAAGATTCGTGACGAGACTGACCATTGCAGGGCATTCGGCACGTGTAAAGAATTACCCTGCTCGCGAAATCCCCGCCCACGAATATGCTTACTCAAAACAATAATTGACGCTTAGCCCAAGGTTCGACACGTGCATGTCGTTACTCAAGGATATGACTCACTGAGATTTTGAAAAATGTACACCGAGATGTATCATATACGAGAGCGAGAAGAGATTATTTTGGCATTCACATCCTGATGTGAAGGGTATGTCGAGGAATGCTCCATAAATTTCATCGCGATAAGGTCATACTTCCATTTATCCATATGTACGGATACATAATACATATATTGCCGGGGTGAAACATGAGTATCGATAGTCCCAACGGTTTCTGAGCAATGTAAAATATTCCCAAACAGAAAGCGATAGGATATTATTCCACTGTTCATATCCTGGCCAAGGCGTCAGATGATATAGGTAAGATGATCCGTAATCTAGCAACCGATAAGCTCATCGGCTATTATTTTCTCCACGCACGTGTGCAAAAATATTGGGAGTATAATATCTCTGCCGCGTAAAATTCAGAGGGCCGGTAAGGCAGATTACGCGGTACCATGGGTGGATATGATTACCGATGCTCTATTACCGACAGAGGGGCGCTGCGATCGCTCTCTGGCACAGGATTCAAATATTACAAATATTCAGTCATATACGCTGGTATATGGACCAACAGCGTGAGAATATCACCTGACGCTTATATATATATATATATATATATATATATATATATATATATATATATATATACACTTCTTTAACTAGAGATTCCGGGACGCGATGACGTCATTTCAGCGATATTTTGCCAAATTCCGGGACGCGTTCTAAATTCTAGGACGTCCCGGAAGGCCTCCTTCTAGATTCATATATTCTGGGACGCGGCGAATAATATATTTTGCTATTTTCTGGGACGCGTGAAAATTTCGTGATATTTTGAAAAAAACCACTTTCTAAGCAAAGTTCTGTTATCTCCTCGGCGGTTATCTCCCACGAGGGATGGTTAGTGTTTTGAACGCAAAACGAAGTCTAAGCACACGTCTGTTATCTCCTCGGCGGTTATCTCCCACGAGGGATGGTTAGTGTTTTGAACGCAAAACGAAGTCTAAGCACACGTCTGTTATCTCCTCGGCGGTTATCTCCCACGAGGGATGGTTTAGTGTTTGAATAAAAAAATACTTTCAACCCAAAATTTCCATTTTTACACGTTTTTGGAAAAATCCCAGTATTTGGGAAAATATACTCTTTTTCGTCCCAGATTTTATGAATCCATATCGGCGTCCCAGTATTTATAGCTATATGGATGTATATATATACACACCGTGGCGTTTATATAGCTATACACCCGGCTACACCAGCGGGACCTCGCCCATCACCTGTTTGGTCCCATATTTTGTTTACCACCCCCACCACCTGACCTTGACCATTGATTATCAACAATCTAAACATTGCGTGAACTCAGCGTACTACGTGGTCACACCGGAATGTGTATATCTATATATCGTGACGATATATATAGCTATACACACGGCTACACCAGCGGGACCATCAGCTGCTCGGCCCCACCTTTTGTTTATTACCCCCACCCCATGACCTTGGGCGCACCACCGATTTATTGTAAACAATGCGTAAACACCATCAGCTGATGAGATAACATCTCACGCCAGCCGCTCCCAATGTTATTACTCCCTCCTTATCGCCGTGACCCACTAACCGATAGAGATAAGAAAATACTACGCCACACGCTGACCTTGGTGACGTCAGTGATAAGATGAGCCCCGACGCTCGACTACCTCACACCACCGCGCTGATGAGATAAGAGACAAGAGAAGCCACTCGGCGAGACTGCCCCACACCACCGTGACGTCACTGATAAGATACGATAAGCGATGACGTCATTTGTTATGTCTCGCTATACCGGTACTCATACTACTAATGCATTTGAGTTGTTTTCATGCACTTTCGAACGTTTCACAACCACTTCTCATGTGAAATGAGCCGCTGAATCAATTAGTCGTGATTGTTTGTGTCCAAAACCCGGTGTTTCATTGTTATGAACAGTTTCCAGTGCAAAATCACGAATTTTTGAAAATAATTCGGAGAACGAGTTTCTTCCATCAGGAAACTGGAGAGATCAAGATTGTAGATTGCAAAATTTCCCACTGTCAAGGTTATCACAAATTTCGCAGGAAACCCAAAAAAAATTCAGAAAAGAGCAAAATTAGCCAGCCAAGTCTCATTTTGCCCATATTGTCCATTGTGAGCGCATGGGAACACTTTTCACTGATTCCTGTTTCCCGCTTGGGTTTGCCGGGAAGTTCGTTCTGGATAACTCGAGCGAATAGAATAGGTGAACCAACTCAAGTCTCAAGCAACTATACATTCTGAACAATTTCTAATCGAAACAATGGACATTTTCAGATTTTGAACTATTGATTGATGCATATGGATAGACTTTCCTCTTGAAAAACTAATGACGTTCTCAAATTCTTGTTTTTTTGCCTGATTGTTGGAGATATATTCCGATCCAATTCGAAATCCTATCCTAGAATTGATATTGGTATGTTTCAGCTTCTTGAACTCATCTTGTTAAAAAGAGCTTGAACTCGAAGGAACATTCCTTTGAATCTCAATAATACATCACTCTGACAGAATTGAAATGAAATATCATGAGAATGTGGATTGTGATGGACACTCTCTTAACGTAGTGAAACTGGCAAATAATGCCTTGGAATGAATTGGTTCGAGTAGTCAACGCCTTGAATTTCATCATTCCTGAGATATCTATACAGCGTCATGATTCAGAGGAATGATGGTGGGTTTCGCTCACCGTGTTTGAGCGCTGAAGATCTCTTCAAATGATGCATTATGAAGGTCTCCGTGGATGGAGCAAGAGTATGAAGCCATATTGAGTGATCTGGGTAGGAATGAGTTCGAGTTTTCCGACTCGTCTATCATGACAACATATGAGAACATCAAACTCACAGAATAGTACCAGCTATGGAAGTGCAAGAATACCTCGCTTCGCAAATGAAGATGTTCACGGACTATTATTTGGAAACTCAGCAGATCTCGGATTGCATGAAAAGTTCTCCTCATCCAAGTAGGTTTGGCATGTGACGTGGTATTTTAACCAGCATATGTCTTTCATATTCAACGAGACTTTTGACCTAAGATGCAGGAGTTTACTCGATTATGATAAGAAGATATGAGAACATCAAACTCACGGGATACAACCAGTTATTATAGTGCAGGAATACCTCGCATATGAAGATGTTCACGAACTATTCCATTGGAAAACTCAGCAAAACTCGGATTGCGTGGAAAGTTCTCCTCATCCCAGTAGGTTTGGCATGTGACGTGGTATTCTAACCAGCACAACTCTTCCATATTCAACGAGACTCTCAACCGAGGATGCAGGAATTACGCGCGCAAATGGCGATACGGCTCCAGAAATTCAGCTACTTCGCAGTCACGGCCCACACAGTTGCTAGGAACCCGATTTGTGACACAATCATCCGAACCCTGAAAACAAGCGATATCGGAAATTTGCAAGAAGGGGAATTGTAGGTTTTTTCACGTAGATTATGAATCTTTTCCCCCATTGGAGCCTCCGAGACTCATACGCTGCCGACTAGCATAAAAACGCGAAAATCGCGGAAGAAACGCAGATTTGGTGGTTCAACTTGATGTGGATGTATTTGACACAAATTATTATGACAACAAAAGTTGTTGCATTTTTGAAACAGATCGGATTATATGACCAGTTTTTCGTAAAACCGAATTTTTCGGTGTTTTTTGCCATTTTGAAGGGCTATCAATGGATATTTCGAAATTTGGACTACGGCAATCGAAAGAGCAGAAAATTTGACGTCGAATTATATACTTCAGGGATTTGGAAAAGAGATTTTTGGAGGTGAACTAGGGAGTGAGAATAGAGGAAAAACTGAAAAAACCGAGAGAAACGGGTAATTCGTGAATTCTCGAGGTGTAATCGCGGATGTACCACCTCATCCACAATGGGAATACCTTTCTTCATCATCAATCAACTATTTGGCGTGTTTCAAAAGTGCGTAGATAGACCTGCTGGACTCTGAGACTGGTTATAGCGGGTCTTGCGGTCGGATTCCATGTGAAGCCCTGTAAATCCGATCGAAATCATGAATTCTCGAGGTGTAATCGCGAATGAGCCACCTCGTCCACAATAAGGATACCTCCCTACATTATCAACCAACTATTTGCCGTGTTCCAGAAGTGCGTAGATACACCTGCTGGACTCTGAGACCGGTTATAGCGAGTCTTGGGGTTGTATTCCGTGCAAAGCTGGGTGAATCCGATCAGAATCATGAAATCTCGAGGTGTAATCGCAAATGTGCCACCTCGATCACAATGGAGTTACCTTTCTACACCATTTACCAACTATTTGCCGTGTTCCAGAAGTGCGTAGATACACCTGCTGGACTCTGAGACCGGTTATAGCGAGTCTTGGGGTCATATTCCGTGCAAAGCCCTGTGAATCCGATCATAATCATGAATTCTCGAGGAGTAATTGCAAATGTGCTACCTCGATCACAATGGGGTTACCTTCCTACATCATCAATCAACTATTTGCCGTGTTCTAGAAGTGCGTAGATACACCTGCTGGACTCTGAGACCAGTTATAGCGGGTTTTGCGGTCGGATTCCATGCAAAGCCCTGTAAATCCGATCGAAATCATGAATTCTCGAGGTGTAATCGCGAATGTGCCACCTCGTCTCCAATGGAGATACCTCCCTACATTATCAACTAACTCTCTGACGTGTTTCAGTAGTGCCCAGATACACCTGCTGGATTCTGAGACCGCTTATAGCGAGTTTTGTGGTCAGATTCCATGCAAAGCCCTGTAAATCCGATAAAAATCATGAAATCTCGAGGTGTAATCGCAAATGTGCCACCTCGATCACAATGAGGTTACCTTTCTACGTCATCAATCAACTATTTGTCGTGGTCCAGAAGTGCGTAGACACACCTGCTGGACTCTGGAGACCGGTTATAGCGAGTCTTGGGGTCGGATTCCATGCAAAACCCTGTAAATCCGTTCGAAATCATGAAATCTCGAGGTGTAATCGTCTACCACTCTAAAAGTTTCTTGAACCGATAGCCAGTGTGATTTCCTTTGAAATGAATTCTTGGCAAAGTCATCTTGACGTAGTAGAACTCGAGATCCAGCTGGTCCAAAAAAATCAGAAAATCCCAGGTGAAAAAGAAAATCCCCATGAACTTTGTGAGGCCGTGGATCCGTACAACCCTCTTGAATTGCCTCAAGAACGCGAATTTCAAGTAGTAGTGTTCCGGAGACGCAGATGTTTGTTTTTCTCGTATTCTTAGGCGTAGAAAGCGAGTCCGTGGTTAGTTCTGTCTCTAAGCCTTGGGATTTTTCTCTCTGTTGAAAAAACTCACCCGAGAGTGGAGGGTCATGTCTAGCCTCTTTGTACTCATTTAAAATGGACGCTGCGCGTACAGGGAGGAACGAATGAGGCAGATTACAAATAGAGCTATGTAGTTCCACTCATTTCGACCAAGTGATCATGATGATGTTTCTGTGCCTCGAGGAGGAGTTTACAACGAGTGATTTTGAGTAATATAACGGCATTCCGCTCTGTAGTCTATCAACTAGCTCATGCTCTTCTTCGAATACATTCCTGACCGCCAAAGTCGTCGGCATCATCATCATCGCCTTGTTTGAACGCGTGGAAAACCATAGCGCTATCCGTAACCTGGTACGGATTGAGTAGAAACTTCGTAGCCTCATGTAATCCTATGTATCGATACGTGCAGCATCCATCTCAATGTAGTACAAAGAGACTAAAAATGATCCTTCATCTTGGACGTGGTTTTTGAGATCGAATTTCTTCTGTGTCCTAGATTAAAAGTTTTCGGGACGCAAATATTTTTTCTTCGGTTGCCATTGTTCCAAAAATATACGAAAGAAAATTCAGGAAGATTCACTGAGGTGCGTTCAAATGCGACTCAATGAAAGAATGATTGACTCTTAGCGTATTCCAGAGAGTTTTTAGGGCGCCCGGAAAAATTGGGTCAACCTTGGGACTTGGAGAACCTTCTTCTCCTTACTCAGATGTTGGAATCTTGGGTAAATTCCCTCGGGGTCCATACCCGAGCGGGGCCGGTTCACCATGCTTGACAACCTAGTCCATCTAATTTGATGTAAATCAGCTGACAATAAACTGACTAGAAACTTTCTTGAGTGAGAAGTATAGAAAGTCAGAAGAGTACCAGCGATAATACCATGAGCGACTGAGCGCTGATACCTAACATAGAATTCGCAGGCCTCGCAAACTTGGAGATGGTAACTTATATTTCTTCGAACCATATTTATTTGAGTTGGGAAAATTTTGACAGATGGCCGTTGACTTTTGAAGAGTTTGTGGGAAATTCCACAGATCCTCTGGCTATTCCTGGCCATTGCCACTCAAATCTGGACAGTGTTTTTGATAGAATAACTGTCATTTGGACTTTCGATTCTAGTCTCGATTCTCGATGGTGCCTAAGTCTGTCACATGAACCTTGTTTCCAATGCCTTACTATTCGAGTATTGTACCTGTTGGTTACGTACTTGGGCATGTTGCAGATGTTGCTTAAACTAACCAGAAATGTATCCTTAATTCGTGATCATCTATGGAATCATAAATACCGGTATGTTGAAATTTTGCTGAAAGAATGAATATTCATGTGATAGGAAGAAAACCCATAGTGATCGTTTTTTTTCGTGAACCGAACTGAAAATTGCGAGATCCCCGCCAGTAAGTTGGGAAGTATTTTTATTCGGGGAATGAGGAGTGAAATTTGATGTGATAAGTGATGGGAACCAAAAACCCTGAACTATCCCTACACCCTTGGTCCCCTTTTTCGCTATGGAACCAATCGATTTTTCTGTCATCTGCAGTGAAAGTATGGTCGCAGATTGGGTCATTCGATTTTAACTCAATGAACATTCGAGCACCAACGTTTCTCATTCTTGATTCGAGGATTGGGTTGGTCGATTCGATTATTATCGACCTCATTAAGCATAAAGTATTTTTTTGATCCACTCCCACATTCCTCATTTTACATAAAAGAGATTGGAGAAGGGACAAGTGTGTGGAATTTCGGTCTAGTGGGTGCTACGGGAAGAAAGTCCCGAGATTGATTCCATGCTTTTCATTGGATTTGCCGGGCTGTACATTGACTTTGGCCCCAGAACTCTCAGAGTCCAGCAGGTGTATCTAGGCACCTCTGGAACACCGCAAATAGTTGGTTGATAATGTAAGGAGGTATCCCCATTGTGGACGAGGTGGCACATTTGCGATAACACCTCGAGAATTAATGATTTCAATCGGATCTACAGGGCTTTGCATGGAATCCGACCGCAAGACTCGCTATAACCGGTCTCAGAGTCCGGCAGGTGTATCTACGCACTTCTGGAACACGCCAAACAGTTGATTGATGATGAAGGAAGGTATCCCCATTGTGGACGAGGTGGCACATTCGCGATTACACCTCGGGATTTCATGATTCTGATCGGATTCACACAGCTTTGCACGGAATATGACCCCAAGACTCGATGTAACCGGTCTCAGAGTCCGGCAGGTGTATCTACGCACTTCTGGAACACGCCAAACAGTTGATTGATGATGAAGGAAGGTATCCCCATTGTGGACGAGGTGGCACATTCGCGATTACACCTCGGGATTTCATGATTCTGATCGGATTCACACAGCTTTGCACGGAATATGACCCCAAGACTCGATGTAACCGGTCTCAGAGTCCGGCAGGTGTATCTACGCACTTCTGGAACACGCCAAATAGTTGGTTGATGATGTAGGAAGGTATCTCCATTGTGGACGAGGTGGCACATTCGCGATTACACCTCGAGAATTCACGAATTACCCGTTTTCCTCTGTCTTTCCAGTTTTTCCTCTATTCTCACTCCCTGGGTCACCTCCAAAAATCTTTTTTTCCAAATTTCCAAAGTACATAATCCGGCGTAAAATTTGCTGCTCTTTCGATTGCCGTAGTCCAAATTTCAAAATATCCACTGAAAGCCCTCCAAAATGGCAAAAAACACCAAAAAATTCGGTTTTACGGAAAACTGGTCATATCCGATTTGTATAAAAAAATGCAACAACTTCTGTCCCCATGAAAATTTGTGTGAAATGCATCCCCATCAAGTTAAACTTGCGTTTTTCCTGCGATTTTCGCGTTTTTATGCTAGCCAGCAGCGTATGAGTCTCGGAGACTCCAATTGGGGAAAAGATTTATAATCTACGTGAAAAAACCTACAGTTCCCTTTCTTGCAAATTTCCGTTATCGCTCGTTTTCAGGGTGAGAATAATTGTGTCACAAATCGGGTTTCTAGCGAATGTGTGCGGCCGCAGTACAGCACCACTTACCGTGCCAACACCTGAAAATCAGGGAGGGGGAGGGGCATACACTCGAAATGATGACTCAAGAATTCATTCGAAGAATAAATGGCTTCAATTCTTCAGGTTCTTTCTGCGCGGTGAAACATGAATTTCCACATATATCAAGTCCAACAATGGTCCACGTACTTCTATCATCCAACAAAAATCAACTCATCAATCATCAGGAGTTGTCTCTAAATTTTCCTGGAAATAATAGACTCCACACAGGCCATGATCCGTCCAAACCATTCACGAAATCTACCTGTGCTCCGTAGAGCACGGCTTGTCCGGTTCCTATTCCGATAATTGTCTCAAGACAGATTGCTCCATAATTCTCTTTTCCAAAATGGCCATCCAACAGCCCTCGCTACACGCGCGCAACGACAAACGCCCAAAATGGCTTGTGCTCCGATGCCTTGGAGCAACCGATGCTCTCTTGTCCCACGCGCTTGAGCAACAGGTGCACGATCACACACCTTGGAGTCCACACTGCGATTGTCTAATTATCAATTATTCTGATTGTCAATTATTCCAGGAACTTTCCAGAAAACATTTCAGAAATATTTCGATGGAACATTCCCGAAATAAAGTTATGTCCGCGGCTCGGGAATGTTTCTGAAAGCTTCCATGGGAATATTCCTGGAGACCTCCCAGAAACGTTTCAGAGACATCACATCCAAATATTCGCGGGGATTCAAGATAACGAATATCGCGACGATTCAGCAAAGAAATCGGGGGTATTAACACGCGATTTTGTTTCATGATTATTGAACACTCAAAGAAATTGATTTAGTGTGATAACCAATCTTATCTGTCGATATCTTCACGTGAGTGTCGCCGGTGGAATTTGAACCTGCGATCTTTGGGTTACTAAACTGCGATGTTGTCCACGGAGCTGTCAACGTATGTAGACGTAGTGGCTCACAACGTCTGTTCAGGTAAACGCAAGTGTTTGTGATGTGAAAACGAGTTGGTGGCTGAATTTCATCCATTCCTAACGATTTGATACACACAATGAGGATCGTGATCCAAATTTTTGACATGAAACTTGTATTTTGTTTTCTCAAGGCTTTTGTAGCAAGGAAGACTGTTTACTGAAAGATGGAATTGGGATTCAGAGGACAAAAGAGGAGGAATGAAATGGATTCGCTGCAACTCACTCGAAATATCTTGGGATAAGTTTCGAAATTGCCCAACCGTTGGGAGATAGTATCGAGATACGCACGAGTTAGCTGCTCGAAAAGCTTCAATTTGTTGAAGTTGCCTTTTCCAGGAATGAAATGTTGATGGGCCATGTCAGCTCCACATTATCGAAAGTCAACTCCCTCCAGCCGATCTTGAAGTTCTTCTTATACTCTTGGAGTTGAGCCAAGTAACGTTGAGAAAATATGTAGTGACTCAGAGTTAGGATCGCGAGAAGCTCAGAAATAGCTCAACGGAGAGAATTACATGGGATTGAATGGGAGAATCGTCAATCTCACTCTCCTCAGAAAGCCCTCCACCGATTTTTTCCATTCTCATAAAAAAATCTTCTATTCATTCTGTAGTTTGACTGAGCAGAAAAATCTCCAATGCGCAAGCACCTTCGGGTTGAAGTCGTTTCAAGCAGACCGTGTTCACGAAGGCACTCAGATCACTCGGCCCATGGCGTTCCAACAAAAGTCTTGCCATGCCTGCACAAAGGTGCTCAGGTCACTCCACCCATTGCATTTCAACATTCTCATCTGTTCCACCCTTCACAAGACGCTCGGACTTCCCGAACCGCTGATTTTTTGGACACTCATCACCTCTCAAGCATCCCTTGAGACTCTAAGGCTTCTCGTTCGTGAGCACTATTCTCCTATTTGGGCAAAACTGCAGTGCTTGGTACATTCCTCAAGCACTCCAATCGATACTTGTTGTCCGGCCAAGACTGCAATGTCACGCCCTCTTTATCACGTAATGGGCATTCCTGATTCGTGGGAACTGTGCCTCCAGTTGCTGCACTCGCTGAGTCCGGACACTCTACGGCCGTATGGCCCATAGCAGACCATTTATAGCACTGTCTAGTTGGACATTTATTAGCGAAATGACCCAGGTCACTACAGGTATAGCACAGTCTTTCGGTCGTCTGCTCCTCTCCAACCAGTCTGTCGACTTTCAGACGTACCCGGCAACTGCCCGGCTGTCTACGCGGTCCATATCCCGGAAAGGAGGAATATGGGTGCGATGGGTATGTCAGAGACCATTGTACAACGTTGAGGCTCCAAGGTGCGAGGGGAGAGGCAAGGGTTGGCTGAATTGAGTGGGAGCGCCTGGCTGCGTCGAGTTCACCGGCAGGATACTGGGTGCTGGTGTACCACCCGGCGAAACCTGGTTCTATCCATTACTCGCCCCATTCTAACCAGATTGCCCCCTATGACGATTCTGATCATTATTTTGGGGGTTCTGAGCTGACGTAAGTGCTCCTGGCTCCGTGGGCTCCAGTCCGCCAGTCTCAGTCTGCCCCTCATTCTCCTGAGGAACTTGTCGAGGTCCCTGGAAAGCAGCCCCAGGTATGCATGTTTTATCCCTTGTTGGAGGTGTCGGATATCGCGCGTCCAAGTCTTTGTCCTTCTCGCAGTTGTTCCCACAATGCTAGATATAATCCAGTGTCCGAACGCATTGTGTGTATAGGTATTCGTGCAACTACGGCAGTAGACTTCTGCCCACGATCTCAAAAACGTCCCGATTTCGTGGTGGCCTCTCAATATGTCCCAGAATGATCTCAACGTACGTCAGATACTTCGCCACTTTCTCGACTCTGGCTTGGGTCCTGTGCAACAACTCGTCCGTCAAGTCCTGCCGAACCGAATTACTGACATACTGGTCTCTAAAGGCACGCTTAGAATTTGATCAATCCTCAAATTCGTCTTGGTGAGTCCTATACCAGTGTCGAGCATCCCTTGTCAATGTTGCTGGCACAACCGAGAGGATTTCGGCATCAGATACCGGTAATATGCGTTCACAATCCTTTACACTGGCCAAAAAGTCCTCTGGCCCACCCTCTTCACCACCGCTGGAGCTCCTTCGTATGCTCTGCAGCATTTTGATTATCTGCAACGTCCATCCCGTAACCTGACCTCCATGACTCAAATTTAATCCATCGTCCGAAGTTCCATAGTCCGAATCGCTGCTGCTATCACGTCCGTGGTCCCTCTGTCGAGTGCGTCTGTCCCTCCGCGAGTCCCTCGACCCGCGGCGTCTGCCTCAGTGCCTTGACCTATCCGAGTCCGAGTCTGTGTTCGATTTCCTATCACGCCGTGAATTACGCGGAGCTGAACTGTCCGAAGAGCTGTCTCGTCGGTTGTTACAATGGATCTTGTGCCATTGAATTGCATCTCTTGGTCTTCCCCGCCTATCACGACTATTCCTCGAGTGCCGACCATGTGAACAATTCTCTGAATTCCGTTCGCGTCTATTCCAGTATCCTTGGGAGTAATCCCTACGCCTCTGACTCCCTCTGGCCCTGTGAGTATACAACCATCCGTCTACATACCACTCCATCATTTATGTGCAGTGCACTCACCATTTTTTCACTCTTCCGCTCGAGGTGACTTTCTTTGCATCAATCGGCGACTCCTTGGCTCTCCTAGGTAATAGGCTTACCTAGCCGACTCATCTTCTTGAGTCAGGGTCCCGATTATGCGATGAGTGGATTTGGAGGTTAGCTATTAATCGCTCGGAGTTGGAACTAAGTTGCACCGCGTGCTCGTCGATAGGAGTGCCCTCTAACACCAGCCTTTACTACTTCAACGTCGTACTGCCTTATCAACCCACCGGAAGTTCCACAGCTACTGTCAGATGGCGTCTTATGTACTCTTGCTCTGAATAATGAGCCCAGCAGTCGGCCCTGGAAAGACTTCATGTCCAGTGTGTGCACTACCAGTGAAACGTGGTGAGTCGTCTTTGCAGTGTTTCCGCTGCGCTAGTCTCTTTCACTTTCCTTGCTCAAACTCCCCTGCATCTGTTCCGTACATTTGCACAAGCTGCGCATCATCTGTCAACGACACCACGCCCACACGGCATTATCGTGCCCCCCCCCACACACGGCCTAGCCCCTCCCTCTGCAGGTCCCACTCCCTCCCCTCTGATTCTGACCACACCCCCTCATTCCTCCCTCAACAACACCGGCACAGGTAGCACCAGACCTACGTTCCGGAAGCGATCTGCAACCTCTCCTCCATCCATATCCAGTCCCCGCACCAAGACTCCGCGGGCCTATTTCACCCCAGCTGCTATCTCCTCCTGCGATTACAACCCAATAATTCCTGCACCCATACGACCAGCTCCCTTAAACGATCCAACCATGCCCGAATTTAGGGAAGCTCTCGGTGAATACATGTATAAGTCCCAGGTCGCGAACCATACACATCTTACCAGCATCGGCTCTAGTCTTACCGATCTCACCACCTCTAGCCACGATAACACACGTGCTATTTCAAATCTGCAAGGAGAGGTTCACTCTTCCCGTGCAGTGGTCGATCTCTGTGAGCTTCGTTTCTCCGGTGTCCCTGAGGATTTTCCTATACCTGATGAAGAACTTGCAACTAAAATCCTCACTAAAATGCAATGTGTTGATTGTGTTGGCCCCCTCCTTTCTGTCAGACGCTGGGCACTACCCTCAAACCGACCCCCTGCTCCTAATGCCGTAAATCCGACTCCAAGTCAGGCCACCCCCAGTGGCATCACGTACGAGAAAACCACATCTCTAGTAGTCGAATTCTCTTCCCCCACTGTACGCGACTATGTCCTGTCAAAATCTATCCATCTAAAAGATGCCACCGTCAATTCAATCTTTGGCTTCGGAGGTCAACATCGAATGTACGTCTCCCACGTGCTATCCTCCTCTGTCTATCCCGTATGGCGCGCCGCTCTCTCAGAAGCCAAAGAATTGAATTACTTGCGACCCCAAAATCACAATATGACGGTAGTAATGCGACCTGATCTCAAATCCTCTACTATCCCTATAATAATTAAAGATGACCTTAGCGAGCCTGCCAATCCACATTTACAAGCACCGGGAACGAGTGGTACCAATCCTAACAGTGCCTGAGAAATACCTCGTCTGTCGTTCCAACCCTGCTCGCGCCCTCACATTTCCATCGGCCATATCAACATAAATCGCCTGAAAACAAACTTTTCCCCTCTCCAACTCCAGCTCACTTCTCAGCACTATGATGCTGTTGCTGTCTCCGAAATTTTTCTCAACGAAACATCCAATCCTTCTATTCTTCGTATTCCTGGTCACACATTCTTCCACAACAATAGACGTGGCAAAGAAGGTGGGGGCGTCGCAATCTACGTCAAGTCCGACCACGCAGTAAAAATTCTCTCCACGTCCGACCCCAACTTTGATAACACACCTGAGTTCCTCATCTCCGAGATGAAAATCGGATTCACACCTGTTCTTCTTGACACAGTCTATCGCCGTCTTTCTGTGGCTTATCCACACAAATTTTCCAAAACCATCTCACATTTTCTACCCGAATATCAGCATGCAATTGTTACAGGAGACTTTAACATCAACATAGCAATAACCTCATCTGCATCTACCTCCTCTTTCAACCTTTACGATTCCTACCTATTTGAACCTGCCTCTACGAAACCCACGCATCACGTAATCTACCACGATAACTCTGTCCACGACACCTGTATTGATATTTTCCTCGTTCGTGAAAATAGAGCCCTCCTGTCACACCGCAGATCCCTCGCCCCATTTATCGACGGACACGACTTTATCGAGATTGATTACAGCCTCAAACCTCCCTCTACCAAACCCAAAACAATAGCTCTCCGTAAACTCAATAGCATAAACCGTGATCAGCTGCATGGATTAATTGCTGCAACTCTGCCCACTTCAACTGCAAACACCTCAGCGGCAGGCTCGACTTCAGACCCTACAGATGACCAACTAAGGCAGTATCGTGTGCATGCTCTGCAATCACACGCCAACCCTCTACCTGATATACACAGCTTCTCTACCAGCAGCCCCGTTCTAGATACAATACCACTACCCGAAACTGGCCAAAACTTCCTTCTGCGTCCCTCTGATGCTACCCAACACATTGACTCATTAGTAGACGCTCTCACCTTTACTACACTGGCCGCCTTTGACCAACTTTCACCCACAACCCACCTCACCGTTTCCTCCCCTAAAAAACCATGGGTGACTGCTGATATTAGGCGTCTGATGGTTCAGAGACTCTATCTACCAACGAGCTCGCCGCAATCACTCTGCTTCCCTACACCAACAATATCGCGAAGCTCGCGCCGAAGTCAAATCGTCACTAGACGACGCCAAATTTACGTACATGAATCAGAAGATAACCTCTGCTCCTGATGTTGAATCTAGATGGCAAGAACTCCGCAAATTTGGCATTGCATCGAACCGTGCCCCGTCCCCTCTCACTCTCTTCAGTAGCCAGTCTCTCAATAGGCACTATGCCCAAGTTACAGCCAATCATCAACCGCTATCCGATGCTGACATAGAGTACGTATGCTCCATCCCATGCCTTTCCAACATTCCAGAATTCCACTTTGACCCTATCACAACCGAATCGCTCCGCCGAGCTTTCTCTCTATCAAAGTCTAAGGGCCAAGATGCTGACGGACTCTCATCCACCATGACTAGCTTAGCTTTTCCCGCAATTGAGATCTCACTTCTCAATATATTCAACGACTCCCTGTCATCGAGCCACTTCGCAACCAGCTGGAAGCGCTCTTCAATAATACCACTCAAAAATATCCTCGCCAAAATCACCTTCTGACACCCGACCCATTGCCCAACTTTCCGTACCTTCCAAAATCCTTGAAAGATTAGTCTACGACCAGCTCATGGCACATCTCATCAGCCATGATCTTATCGAGCCACACCAATCAGGCTTTTGGGCTCATCATTCTCCTCAAACCTCCCTTCTCGATATCCTGGAAGACGTCCGCACAGCTATCGATCAGCGTATGGTCACGGTCTTGATATCTTTCGATTCTTCGAAGGCGTTCGACACCATTTCGCATGTGATTTTACTACGCAAACTCCGCCTGATTGGCTGCTCTGACCGTACCATACGCTGGTTTGCAAGCTATTCACGACTGCGTTCTCAATCGGTGCGGCTTGAGAACGGGAAGCATGAGGAATGGCTCCCGATCAACGCTGGTGTACCTCAAGGTAGTGTTCTGGGCCCCTTACTGTTTCTAATTTTTATCAACGACCTCGGAAGTGTCCTCCGTCATCCCTACCATAAATTCTTTGCCGATGATACCTACATTTATCTCCATGCATTACCATCTGCGATACACAACAAAATCACCATTATCGCCCAAGATGCCAACGCCACCCCACTGAAAATGCTCACGTACGGCGGGACATGCAGCAGAACGTCAGAGGGGACGTGCGGCGGGACGTACCGCCGGACGTCCGGCGGGTGGTGACCGATATGGTCGATTTCCTTACCTCCCGCCGGACGTCCCGCTACACGTCCCGCCGTACGTTCCGTAACTAGAGAGTGAGTGGCAAAATTGACTTCTTCGGAGTGCATCTAAGAAGGACCGAGAAGAGATAGCGGGTAATACTGGAGTAACGTATCGGGTACGGCGTATTATTAGAAAAGTGTTTTCTAGTTCTATCGAATGACATGAATGAGCTGATGGGTGCAAGGATTTCGTAAATACTAGACTAAGGACAGAATTTTTATTTCTTCTCCAATTTCAGTACAATTGTTTCGATGTATGATCCATAAACTGATGATTTGAGATGTCATTTATCATTTGTACCGCTTATCTGCGTGGAACAGCGTTTATCCTATGGATCATTTTTTCTCTTGACTATAATAGACAAAACGTATGGAAAGCCGTTTGGTGTTAGTTCTAGAAGCAACGTTTCCGTTTGCTTCTCTCAAATTGTTCCCTTTACTCTAGTCTGATCAATTGAAATCATATCTTGGTGATTGATTCTCTCGAGTATATCATCGATTTCGCATGCAGTATCCAACACGTCGATTCAGTATCATCCAGTATAACTCCTCTGCTATTCTTAAATCTCTTCTCAGAGGGTCAATTTCACCACTTTCAAATTGAGGAACTTGCGATAGGAAGATGTTATAGTGGCAACGCCAAATAATCTAATTTACTGATGTCATGATGATGATAGTCATGGTAGGAATTTCGCTCCAGTTCTACACCTCTTCAATAAAGAGTGTATCGTGTAATTTTCAGAATTCAGAGTATGTCTCCCTTCAATTGATACTTTCTGATGGAAATTGTTGGCAAATAGTCTATTCGAATTTTGGTGGGAGAGTTATGATGCTCCTCTTCATTATTTTGGGGAGATGATTTGTGAAAAAAGATGATTTTGGATTGAGCTACTGTTACTTCCATTTTCACGAGCAACTTTTCTGTATTCTCGAGCCGGTCAGCTCAAAAGGTTATCGCGAATATGGCTTATCGATCATTGATCAGTGATTGTACATATATAATATACTCATAATGCAACAAACTCTATAAGTGTATGATAAAAACACCATGTAATAGTACCCTTCAGATCAAGGGATAGATCCAATGTGAACAACCGAATTCAGTTGTAATCATCATGTACTGCATATACCATAAATCTTTCGGGATTACGGGAAAACATGAATATGAAAATCGATTTTTCAAAAAAAAAAAAAATTTTGGGGCCGGGCGGCCAACTCTATCATTGATTTCATGCAACCTTCCGGGCGCCCGCTCTTGTGCCCGCCTGGGCGGCCGCCCATTTTTAGTGGGGTGACAGCGGGTCCTTCCGGAATGATCAACATTGTGAATACCGTATACTTGAGATATATTTCCCCAATCATAGTTGGAAACCGTAGTGACACGATTGTGCCGTGCGATAAGATTTTCATATCCTTGAGAATTCTTGACTCATACTTATGGAGAACCTGTTACCAGAGAGCTCTCATTGATTTTTTTACACATGCGATCTATTGTGATACGTGATTTTTTTATATTGTGTCATCTGAATCTGTTGATTGATCCATTTATTTTCTTGTGATTCATCTTCATAAGGATGCATTTGCATGCACATGATCTGTGAGATATGATTGAATAAAATGAGGAACTATAACTTTATCTAAAATTGCGATTCTTATTTTCCGCGAGATACAATACCAGGAATGAATGCAAAAATTCCTTTTCAGACCCCAGAATCTGGATAATGAGGTTACTGATGAGTAAATTCGCGTTTCTTCCTCAATTTGAGAACATATGATTTGATACATAATTCATCAACTGATGATTGATGATTTGTTTATCTTCAAGGTCTGGTTTGTCGCACTCATTCGGAAAGAATAGCTCTCACCTCATGAATGATGACTGATTCATATCACTCTGTTTGACAAAGGGGTGGTAACTGTTCAATGTTCGATTCACTCGAGTATACCTTCAATCTACTACGCCGTACATGATGCGTTACTCCAGTATTATCCGGTATCTCATCTTAGTCTTTCTAGGATGCATCCTAAAGAAGTCAATTCTGCCGCTCACTTTCTATTTACGGAACGTACGGCGGGACGTCCCGCCGTACGTGAGCATTTTCAGTGGGGCATAGCATGCTATGCAACGAGTAACGAATTAGTTCTAAATACTAAAAAGACAGTCGCTATGATTCTGGGTAGTACCTTCTACACCACACTGCTCGAACCGCACACAGTTCCCAATATTTTTGTAGCTGGTATCCCCTTGCCTTACTCTTCGCATATGAAAATCCTGGGAATAGAAGTATCCCCGGACTCGAACTGGGTACTTCAAATAAATTAACTCTCCGAACGGATCCATGGCTCACTTTACACCCTACGCGCGATTAGTCACGCCTTGCCCCGTACCCAGCGACAGCAGCTTGTGCGAAGCCTCATTCTACCTCACTTTGACTATTCGGCCATACTTCTCACGGGCTTAGAAAACGGCAACGCGTTTAAACTCCAGAGACTTCTCAATCTCTGTGTCCGCTTTGTGTACGGCAATATCCCCTGGAGAGCACACGTAACACCCTATCGCAACAGCTTAGGCTGGTTATCAGCTGAGAAAAGACGGGAGTACCTTATGGGTTCTCTCGTGGTCAATATCCTCAAAACAGGCCTACCCCTATACCTTCGTCCCCGCTTTTTTCGAACCCGAGACTGGCCTGGGCTAAGACAATCGGAGAGAGGTAACAAACCTAAGCTTATTCACTCAACTCCCCGGACAGAAGCACGTAAACAATCCTTGGCGATTGCATCGGCTCGGTTCCTCAATTCGCTCCCCCAAATTGATCTCATTGCGTCATCAACACCACACATTAAAAATTTGTGTGTGTTCGAGAAACGCGTAAGGAACGGAGCTCCAGGGCTGTCTCTGGATTGATGATTGAAATACGATATGATCTGGAAGTTTGGATGAGTTATAACTGATTTTCGAGATTTTCGAAGCTCATCATAACCGCATTTGAGAAAGATATTACGGTATTAAGCCTTTGAGTGATTGAGATAGTTGACATCATTTTCTCGAATATTATATACCATGCCTTACCCAGATGAAATTATGACTTTAGCTTGGGATGGACTCCTGGGAATGTTATGATAGGAGACATATTTAAAAGTAGTAAGCAAATGTGATTCTCGATTATCAACACTGAGTTGCTCATGAAACGCATCATAGCTGGTGGAAAAAAAAATTTCATTGGAATTGATTGGATCATTGAGACTAATTTTTAATGGTCCAATGAATCCTTGCACTCATTTGGTAAAGTGGGAAGCAATATCTCATTCATTTGAACTCTACTTCTTGCTCGAAGAAGACAAACATCTTCTTGGAGCTGATTGAGGCATTCGACGATGAATGTCTATTCTGAACAAAGGGACTAGGCGGTTAAGCATGGTGAAGTGGACCTTGTCAGATATGGCCTCGAAAGTATTTTTCCCCACTTCCTAGCCCCAAATTATGAAGAAAACAAAGGTTTGTGGGTCCCAAAGTCGCCCCTGTTTTTCTACGGCACCCTAGGAACCCTGTAAAAAACCCTCAAAATCGACGTTCCTTCTATCAAATCGCATTCTGATGCATTTCATCGAATCGATCTGAAATTTCTTTTGACATATTCTTGAAACTCCACCAAATAGGAGAAAGATATCTGCATACTGACAACTATGGATTTATGCCCCGAAAAAAATTCTTGAATCATAAAAAACGATTTTTCTCATAGAGGTTTGGGATAAGCACGGGATTTGACCATCTCACCGTGTTTGTCAGGTAATTTTACATCGAAAATCGCTTTGGAACATATAATTTTAGGTGGTGGAAAGTGGTCAAAAAAGCCAATAAACGTTTTTAAAGCAAATTGTGATTCAGTATGCATCTTCTGCGCATGCGCGTTTTTCCACGTCTCTGAAAGTATCTTCAATCGATAGCTGATTTAATTTCCTTCAAAATGACCACTTGAGAAGGTCGATTTGATGCAGTGAAACCCGAGATCTAGCTGATCCAGAAAACGAGAAAATCCAAGGTACCAAATCCGTGGAGCCGTGTCTCCTTCAATGGGCCCGAAAAGTGCGAATTTTGAATCGGACTGTTTCAAAGATGTGAACATGTGTTTTCGATGTAATTTTTGACGTAGAGACCGAATCTAGCGTCAGTTCCATTCCAAACCTCCAGGATTTTTCATTATACTCAAAAAACCGACCGGAGGGTGAACGGTCATTTACAGCTTTTTTCCACACATTTGAGATGTGTGTTGAATATAGGCAAAGGTTTGAACAAGTCGCGTAGAGGATGCAAGTATGTTTTCCTCTGTATTTTGACCAGCTGAAGACCATAACGATTGTTTTGAGGCTCGATAAGTACTTGAAGGCGAGATATAAGGTGTATAATACAGTTTTCTCTAATGAGAGCATGTAACAAAATATTGCTCCATCAGCTCAAATCTCATTCCCAAGTCATCCCCAAGCCTCGAAATCATCGGCATCGTCTTCAGCTGGTCAAAGTACAGAGGAAAACATACTCGCATTCTCTACGCGACAAGTCCAAACCTTCGCCTATATTCAACACACATCTCAAATGTGTGGAAGAAGGCTGTGAATAGCCGCACACCCTCCGGTCGGTTTTTTCAGTATAATGGGAAATCTTGAAGGTTTGGAATGAAACTGACGCCAGATTCGGTTTCTACGTCAATTATTACATCGAAAACACATGTTCACATCTTTGAAACAGTCCGACTCAAAATTCGCACTTTTCGGGCCTATTGAAGGAGACACGGCTCCACGGATTTGGTACCTTGGATTTTCTCATTTTTTGGACCAGCTAGTTCTCGGGTTTCCCTGCATCAAATCGACCTCCTGAAGTGGTCATTTTGAAGGAAATTACATCAGCTGTCGATTGAAAATAATTTCAGAGACGTAGAAGAACGCGCATGCGCAGAAGATGCATATTACTGAATCAAAATTTGCTTCAAAAACATTTATTGGCTTCTTTGACCATTTTCCACCACCTAAAATTATATGTTCCAAAGCGGTTTTCGATGTAAAATTATCTGAACAACACGGTGAGATGGTCTCATCCCGTGCTAATCCCCAACCTCCATGAGAAAAATCGTTTTTTACTATTCAAGAATTTTTTTCGGGGCCTAAAACCATAGTTGTCGGTATGCAAATATCTTTTTTCCATGTAGCAAAGTTTCAAGAATATGTCAGATCATGTGAAAATTTCAGATTGATTCGTTGGAATGTATCAGAATGCGATTTGATAGAAGGAACATCGATTTTGAGGGTTTTTTAGAGGGTTCCTAGGGTGCCGTAGAAAACAGGAGCGACTTTGGGACCCACGAACCTTTGCTTTTCCCATAATTTGGGGTTAGAAAGAGGGAAAAAATACTTTCAAGGCCATACCTGGCAAGGTCCACTTCACCATGCTTAACCGCCTAGTCCCTCTAGATTCTGATGGTTCCCCACACTTATATCATTTCACTTTTCAATTGAAGCTCTAGAAAAATGATGAGAATCTATTTGAATCCATCAATTAAGAATTTCAAGATAAGACTCTATTGCATTAATTAATTAAGCATCAATTGAGCACAAGGATTAAAATTGACAATAATAGCTCTAAAAACCGAGGGGAAATTTCGACTTTTGTCTCAAGTTTTTGATTGAATTGATGCCCTTATTCAACAATTCACAGCATTATATCAAGTGATCTTCTCTCTTAGATTGTCTCTAGTTCATTTTAGGTCCATAGAGGATCACAAGTAGTATTCTTTGTTCATTTTCAAATAGATATTCAATGTATGTCAATGTGAGGAGTGCCTAACAACATCTGTAGAGTGGAAGTGATGATACGCGTAACCCATATTCAAACTTTTGGCCAAAGATGATCAAGTAATGGACTCTTCATGATTTGGTGCAATCTTGTACTCACTGAATGGAATGAAAAACATTGACCTATTGATTAGCGAGATCACAGTTCACCTGCTGTACAGAATACACACTCATTTCATCTAAGCAGGTTATGGGATTTGACGACAACAATTTTAGTTTCATAAGTTGAAGCTGAGATGCTTTTGAACAACCTCCTTCAATTGAAAAAGAGTAGGTTAATGCTCTAAAAAAATCAGGAGAAGTGTATTGCAACCAGCCATGGTTGAATGCATTTATGCTTGACTAAAATTGATATTGGTGGACAATGAGATCTTAGAGGATTTTGACTTTCGTTGTAACGTGTAAGTGACTCAATGCTCAACTCAATAAATTACAGCATTGTATGCCTTCCTTGTCAAATCATGTTTCAGGATTTAGATGGGGATTTGAACATGTTTAAATATGGAACGATGGCATGTATGAATAATGGTGGCACACGAATAACCACAACTCTGATTAAGACCCCATATTCAACCAAAACAGAAATGTTTCGGTTGCTTCAAGAAATTACTCCCCAAATGAGGGTTAGAGTAGATAGAATAAGCTTGCTGAATACTTTTAATCAGAATGAAGCAGGACGAAAGAGAGTTCGGAAAAACTCTCGTTCTGGAGTACGGATTGTATATGAATAGCGTTTGTTCAAACTCAGAAAAGCCTCATCACCCACGCAATGAGGGCATAATGAGGACCCACCACACACAAACTGCACACTTCTTATTGTGATCACATCACTGAACACTCGCGATCTGAATTTCCAACCAGAATAGCAATCAAAAATGAGCGATGGAAACATTACTCGTTCCAGCATAATGCAGCAATAATACTAAATAACAATAAGAATCATATGTTGTTGTCAGTCGAGCTGTGTGCATGGAGAGCAGATGGCAGACGGATCTTGCCATTGGCATCTGTGATATGCTGAGAATACATGCGGTCCCTCAGCCCATGCAGTATACCTATATCGTATGTTGGTTGTTCGTTGCATCTGTATGGCGGGTTGCATTAAATCTCGTTACGCGGGGCGGTGTTGGTCGCACGATTTCACTCCTCACCCAACAAGCGTCAAGGAACTCCAAAACTTCATGCGTGACTACCTGCTCGTTGTAGACAGAGATGAGTGGTTTTCTCGTGCAAAGCGTGAGCACCTCGTGGCTATACCCCCGTCACTTTCCGAAGACTTTGCTCCTTTCAATGAGCATTTGTAAAGTGGTGAGCTAGCGTAGTGATTAACACCCAATGCTGCGAATTACGCCCATCCGCACTCCACTATCCAGTGATTGCACGAAATCTTGCCGCACCCACATATCGCCGCCAGAAGAACTTTGCTACCACTCTTTGTTATATATTTATTACCTCTTTATTGCATCACTAGTTCAATGAATTAGATTCGTTTGTAATCTGTAGTAAAATAGATTCGTTTGTAATGGGGATATCTCCCCCTCTCTCAATAAACCAATCAATCAATCAATCAATCAATCAATCAATCCCTCGAGAATGATTTCGCTTTCTTTGAGAGTGAGACGGGTTGACCTGGCTACGTCTGCTCTCATCAGAGGGGTCACGCTCACGCTGGACTTGTTTTGGTCCCGTCCATTGAAGAACCCAGCCTTATGGGCATGCCCATCCCACCTGAGCCTGCTCTGGCCCGTCACGGGGGCTTCCTGGTCCACATTCGAGTCCCTATACTGGGGTGGATGCTGATAGGCAGGCTCTCTTGTTCGATTGCAGTTTCAACAGCAGCAACTGTGAGGACTCCTTGACTAGATACGGCCGCCGGAGAGTCGAAAGGGATTGGTAGTTCTTCAAAGATGGGATTTATCAATCTCAATTCCGTAACGGATAAGATGCGCCTGCTCATCACTGCCAACCCCTACTACCATCTCTCTGGGGTAGCTGAATCGTGGCTGGATGAGTTCATGGACGACAGTCTTGTTCAGATCCCAGATTATTCGCTGTTACGCCAGAACCGTAACAGAAACGGTGGCTTGGTTGCTCTGTATGTGTGTGATGATTCCAAAGTGGAGAGGCTTCCCTCATCTAATACTTCTGGTTCAGAATGTCTCGGCATCCCTGAGTATCTATTCTGCAGCATACAGCAGAGTAACTCGTCATTAATGTTAGTAGGTATCATTTACAGGTCACCAATGGTCACTATGCAGAAGGATGATGGGCTCTTTGGCTTATTACGCCGGCTGTGTGGTGACTACAGCCACAAAGTTGTCATAGGAGATCTGAATGCAGACTTGCTGGACACGGCTCATCCTGACACAAAGACATTGACTACTGCACGGAAGCACTGTCCCTACAGATCGTGCAGCATGGTGCGACTCATCAACACAACCCCAATGTATCTCACAGATGGATCGACCATAGATGAATATAATATAATTACATACATAATATGGTAAATAGATGAAAATGACATGATTACCGACTCACGAAACATACTACTGCCCAGTTCTGCCAGGCACAAAGTCATTGACGTGACGATCAACGTCTTCACTTCTGCTCCACCTGAAAATTCCTTCAAATACAGGGATTTCCGCAATATCACTCCGGAGATATTGAATACCGTATGCTTCGCGACCGTACTTTCGGTTCAGCGGAGGAGTCGATTTGCGCATCGAACAACAGCTCAACTCCTACTCTCAAAACCATCTCTCAGACGCTCTCGATCAAAACAAGACCATTTGGAAGGAGACGCGCAACCTTGGCTCCTTACCTGAGGGCAAAGAGGAGGAACTTCACGGTTCCACACCGGATGAGCTGAACGCTCACTCCACGGGGGTTTCAGTGTCACCCCACGAAAATATCGATGAAGCAATGGACGATATGGAAACAAATCCTGCATCAGATGAAGCCTTCAAATTCGAGCCCACAAACTTTAATGAGGTAGACCTTGCTATTGAACATTCTCCCTTCCAGGCTCGTGGGGTCGATGGAATTCCCCAGATTGTGATCACGAGAGCTCTTTTGGCCATAGGTGATCTCATGGTACATATTCTCAAATTCTCTTTCACTCGCAGCATTTTTCCGGAGGCTTGGAAACGAGCACAGATGATCGCGCAGAAAAAAGACTGTAGCTTCGTCATCAGTCTCGGACTTTCGTCTCATTGTGCTCCTGTGCTCCCTCTCCAAAGTCCTCGAGAGGATTGCACACGACGAAATCACGGAGTACTCGACGAGAGGGAGATTATCAGATCGCTTCCAGGCTGGTTTCAGACAACACCACAGTACCCCGACAGCTCTGTTGGAATTGACTGATGACATTAGGTTGGGCATAGATAAGAAGAAGAATCTTATTACTACTCTTGGACTTCAGCAGAGCCTTCGACACAATATCACTAACGAAACTACTGGGTAAGCTACGACAACTTGGGCTCTTGCGAACGACACTCCTGTGGATCAAGTAATACTTACAAAGTCACACCCAACTAGTCACTTCCAAGAATAGTAGATCTGATTGACTCGCCACCAATCTGGGTGTTCCACAGGATTCCGTTCTCGAACCTTTACTCTTTAGTTGGTATGTCAATGACTTGCCTCGATTACTTAATGGGGAGTTGGCAGATCATCTCTTCCACGCTGACGACCTCCAAATTCATCTTCAAGTGAAGGAAAGTAAGATCAGGGAGGAAATTGCTCGATTAGGATGAATAGGACGTCTGGTTGCTGACTGGGCGACAGGCTCCGGCCTGCGTCTCAACGCTGGTAAAACCAAAGCAATCTTCTCCTCCCCTGAGAGGGACATCAAGGATCTGAAAAGGATGGATTTGGCAGGTGTTGAGATACAGGAGGGAGTTTTCGTCCCCTTCAGTGATACAGTCGTGAGTCTTGATGTTGTATTGGATGGAGTAAATTGTCGTGAAAACCGCAAATGAATCAAGTAACGAAGAAAATCAACAGAGCCCTATGCGGTTTGTGGCTCTTCCGAGCATGCATCACCAGGATTCTACGAATTCGACTAGTCGAGGCGTAAGTCCAAAGTCATCTGGACTACTCTACGGTCGTTTATCTTGACGCGACAGACGAACAACGGCAAAGAATACAAAGACTGAACAATTTATTTGTGAGATACATATTTGATCTTAGGAGGAATGAGCACATTGCTCCGCTCAGGGAGAGCTTGGATTGGTTGCGTACTGATTCGTGGCGAATGTACTTCGCAGGCATTATCAAGTATAAGATCATGCACATGAAGGAACCTGGTTACCTGTCTGCAATTTCCACCAGGCACCAATCCGAGCGTCCCGTGCGGGGCGATACAAAAGGTCAAAAACTCGAAGTGCCTAGAATGAGACTGGAGTTAGGAAGAAGATTGTTCCAAGTCCAGTGTGCTCATTTTTGAAACTTTCGTGTGTTGGGCATTGGGCAGTATCAGTAATTCTCATTTTTGAAGCAGGCTCTAAGAGAGTTCATCTCATCGCAACCCTCCCAGGGAATTGACGTGGATATGGAGCAATATTCTACTTTTTCATACGCCTGGACTCCATTCTCTGATTTTCCATTTTTATTCACTCTAGTTCGTGATGTTGAGTATATAGGACCTTCTTTCACTAGACTGAAGTACTCTGTGATATGTTGGGCCCCTAACTTTCCAAATTCTAGTTTTCTTCACATTGTCGTGGAGTTCACGCGCATTTTGTGCGATCTGACTAGTCACTAATTGTGATATATGTATGATCAATCCTTGACCGAATGAATACGACTTCATAAGATATGTATTTTCAACGCGGGACATATGTTATTATATGCAATTGGATATACTTTGTCTACGGACGATTAAAATGAATGAATCAATCTATCAATCTCTATGTTCAGGTACATGCACTGGTTCAACAGCCTCAGAGTGGCTCTTAGGTGCATGTTGTTCTTGTCGCGGGTGTGCACCAGAGTAAGAGCTCCGGTCAGGTTATGCATAAGAACGTCTGATGCCATCGTGAACTTTTGCTCGGTCCGTATAGCTACGCCCGCTATCGCTTGAACCATCGCGATATGTTGTCCGTCAATCTCTTGTATACGATCGCTGGGGAGGGGGGTCATCGTTTCGAGAGTGATCACGACGGTCACGCCCATAAGACGAGTTTCAACAAGGACCACGACTCGTTCAGGGCTTCGTGCCTTTCAGATCACCATCGTCCCTATCCATTGTCGCATTCCACTATTTAATCTGTCTGCGAGCTGCGTCCGGTCTATTTCCCATAGCTCTTCCCATTATCATTCTGTGAGATCAATAACTAACGCTGGTTCGTAACTCCAATCCCAGAGGCATGAGCAGCCGATGCACTCATGTGTCTCCGTGTCAATATTGACTCCGTGATTCTCGTCCGGGGTGGCATGAGACCCCCTTGTCCGAGAGTCAGTAGCATAACATCCGCCCTCGCCCAAGTCCGAGGCTGCTGAACAGGTGTCGTAATCGGCGCGTACGATATAGTTGCTTCCGCCAATATAGCGTCAGACATCGCAGCCATCCAGCTAATTGAGTGATAACTCGTTGGGGAGAAATGATAAGCCATCGTAGCTGGCTCTATCAACGATAAACGATCCACAGCTGGCTAAGAGATTGGGCACGCAATACTACTCGTCACTTGGAACACCGAGTCGTGGTACTCGTCGTATTCGCAGTCGTTATTGTCGTTGTCAACAGGCTCGTCGGACCAATCAAAGAGGTCACCGGGATTACTGGAACGAATGGCTCCCGCACTTGTCCACCCGACCTCGGTATATCGAGGACCTCAGCCCGCAACCCCCGTGAGGTCCACTCCTCCAGTCGACTTCATGGACATTGAACTCCTTGTTCCAGTGGAAATCAAGCAAGCTGAGCTGTGCTAGGTCGCTGGTAAGCGACGCCAATCTTCTGAACGTGCGAGTGGGTCTACTCTACTAGCCCCGTCTATTTGAGGGTCCCACGGCTCGTCCTCATTAGGAAAACGTACACGAATCTTCGATCCAATCAACTAAGATCGAGTTCTTTCTCGAATTCCGTGCTCATACAGTCTTTCCTTGCAGTCGCGTGGTGATCTGCGAACCGTCCAGTGGCCAAATCAATCTAGCCAAATGTGAATACCGTCCGTCTCTCTCACAGTCGGATGAGATCCTCATCGCGACATTTGAGCAGTCCAGGCGATGGTAGTTTTGGTTTTCCAACTACTTCATCACCTCCAACTCTTTTCATCCTCCACACGTCCGGAAAGAGGCTGAAAATTCAATCTTCAGTCGAACCAGGAATGAATAAGACCACGCCATCCTCCTTCAATGTCCCTACCCGCAACTATACAGCCCTCTGTTATCCGCAGATGAGTCCACTCCGGCCGCTAACTCTACTCGAAAGGCCTAGAAAAAATTCCACGGATCCTAATACTCAGCAACTGAGCCTCGTCCAATTTTCCAGCACCTCCGAATTCATTCAGAAGTCCTAAAAAAATTCTTTACGGAACCTATCACTCAGCAAACTGAGCCTTGATCGGTTCTCTAGTACCTCCTAGAACTCAATGTAAACCCTACTCAGATCATCCGGGTCTTGTCCGTGAAATTCCCCGAACACCAAAGGTCCAAGTCACCACAGAAAATGCCTAACACCCCGCCAGAGTCTAAGGATAGGAGTTGGGTTGGATCGAATTCCAAAGAATTCCCTTGTCCGGATTGAGGGATTACTCACGTGAAAGTCGAACGGGCCATCAACATCACGTCCAAATCATACATCAAAAGATATTCTATCATCACACATATGCATTGGGAGGATCAATCTGCATACAAGAGGGTAACTAGAATTTCTCAAGATCCGGAAAATGCACATAATTGTCCTAAGACCTTGGTGGGTTGCTATAAGAATAATTCTACGCCAGTGAAAATTCTCGCAAGAATGATTCCAAGCAACTACTTTACGTTCCCAGGGAGCAGGCTGCAGAGGGGCTCCAGATATTCGCATACGGGGAGAAATATCACCATTCAATACGATCAGCGTGTGAGAGAGGGCACTTAAATACTACTACTACGTGAAAAGCCTCGCATGCACGCAAATCTGTCCAAGATTGCCAATTCCCAAAGTCCAACCAACCGAAAATTTTTCGACCTGGCCTCAACACTCGCGGTGCCTCGCGTCCTGTCCGTAGAAAAATTGAACTGAATTTTTCTGGAGCCGTGGAGTCCTGTCACGGTTGCCATACGAGAAGCGGTGTTATAACCAGTACAACTCATTGAAATTCAACGGGACTTCAACCTGAGATGCAGGAATTACGCCCGAAATTGGCGATACAGCTCCAAAGAATCCAGCTATTTCGCAGTCACCTTCGCAGTACAGCATCAGTCACCGTGCCAACACCAGAAAATCGGAAAGGGGGGGGGGGCACACACTCGATATAATAAATTTAGCATTCATTGTAGGAATAATTGGTTTCTATCCTTATCTAATCATCAAAAATTCTCTCACACCTTTCCTGGAAATAATACACTTCACACAGGCTATGATCTGTCCAAACCGATCGCGAAATCTACCTGTGCTCCGTAGAGCACAGCTTGTTCGGTTCCTGCTTCGATAATTGTCTCAAGACAGATTGCTCCAAAATTCTCTTGTCCAAAACGGTCGTGTAACAGCCCTCGCTACATGCGCGCAACGACAAATGCCCAAGATGGCTTGCTCACCGATGCCTTGGAGCCACCGATGCCCTCTTGTCCCACGCGATTGATCAACAGATCACACACCTGGCTCGTACTCCACTCTGTGATTGTCTAATTACCATATTTACCGAGTATGAGACGTACCAAAGAATCAGTATTGAGCACTCCAGAACATGGGTGCGTCTTATCTCTAGATGCTTGATATTTTCTGTGCGAAAAATCTGTCAGCAGCCCTCGTGTATCATACGCGCCAGAAATGAATAGACCCAGCGCCATACCACCAGACCCAGCTGCGTATCCTCCCAACTATGTTCACACCCGTAAACACGCGTGAATCGTGCAGTTGTGTGATTTTGTGGACACATTTCAATAACATTGACAACTCAATGATCATGATACCATTGCAACATCGCAAGAAGAAAGCATCTCTGGTGAGACCCATGACGACTCAGATGACAGCGAATGGATAATCTTAGATGGACAATATTGACCATGTATCCTTTTACGGTGCAGAACGGAACAAATGTATCGTGATATATGTGGATGAATCCCTCTCGTTCTTCATTCACCCGGTTTCATCTAAAGTTCCTCACCTCGAGTTCCAGTGAATCGGGATGCGTATAATCTACAGGTTCCTATTATCTTCCGATTTTTCCCCCGAAAGAGTGGTATGCACCTTGTGTATGGGTGCGTCTCATACTCGGGTAGATACGGTATCAACGCACATGCGCCTTCTCCGAAGCGTCTCGTCCACGACCGCGCTCAAGAAATCGAAAAATCTACAGCTCCCAATAGTCCACGTGCCACGGTGGTTGCCCGGGTCTTCCAGTGCTCTAATCCTACTCGCGTACGTCTATCATAGACGTCTCGCATATATCCGCGCACACTGCACCAGCACACGAGGTCCTCCGGGAGTCCGGTTTGTCCGCGGGTACGACGATTGCCCCCCGCGATGTGCGAGGCTCTCTGCACACCCGACGAGAGAATCTGAGAGTAATAGCAAGACCACTCACCGTTCGATGTCATTGTCCGTTGCTTGATTATTTCCTTTTTTCCGTTCGAATATATCACCCAACAGTCAAATAAGTCCAATCGCAGCAGCTACTACTCATCCAGGTCAGCCAAGATTCAAGGGTGACTCACAGCTGAGCAAGTGTTCCGAATTGGCAGCGTTAGCGCGACTTGTACGCGTGTACTGCACGAGGTCGGATCCACAAGTGACGCAATGGCCGCTTCATCTTCACCAAATTTTCGCCTTTGTCTCCACTGGAGACGTGCTCTCTTATTGGTCCGTTCAATTTCACCGGAACACTGGCAGTGCCACCTGGCGGCTGAGCGCACCAAATATTTGAAACAAGTCTACTTTACTCGTCCCGTACAGTTGCTCAGATTCCACGAAATCCTCTGCAAACGTATCAGATGCAGTATCTACAGACCTGATGACTCTAGCCGGGGAATATCACGTCCTACTTACGCGCATGAACCGCCAAAATACGCGCGGAGGCATCGCGCACTCGTGCTCCTCACGACTCCACGCTTCCACCCCGTATAGTCGTTATACACGTCCGAATATACTCTGATCTAGTCCGTGTGGTAGCAGTTTATCTATATGAGTCATTTCGGAGCGTTTCGGCCAAAGGCGTCACCAGGGGGTCTGGGAAAAATCCCAAAATTCATCTTCCATCAATATTATGTTTAGAAAGAACAAACAATTCTTTTTGGGATTTTTCCGAAGCCCTACACGGGCCCTAGGGCCCACAGAAGGTCTATTTTAGGCCCTTTTTTGGCCTATTTCAGGAACATCATAGCTCCGACTAGACTCAATCTTTCCTCACGTACTTGGGCGCATTATCTTTGTTAAGGTATGTCTCCGGGTTTTTGGAAATTTAGAGAATCTTCTGGAAATTTGTATGGTGGTTCAACTATCCATAACACACCATGTGTTGAGATTTCAAGGAGCCTATCCATTTCGTTTTCGAGTATTCGATGTCGAAAGTTCGAGCTCGTAACACGCGAAGGATAGAAACGGCATAGCAGATGGCAACTTTTTTGGGCTGTTCTCACGAATGCTCTGACAATTTTCTAGAGGACTCGCTGAAAAATTAATATGACATTCATTCAAGTGTTACCTTCATCCTTGCCAAAAATAGGGACCCGTGTCCATTAATTTTGTCTACACGAGGGCTCGAATGTTTGTGATTTTTGTCCGCGCGCAATGTTAATTTTCTGCTTCGCGGAGAGCGTGTGTGTGTCCCGATTGTCCTAGGAGACATACCTGAAGACAAGCCCTTCTGAGGAAGAATAAACCGGAATCAATCATGCAGCCTAGTAACTTCTGGGAGCTATTTGCTGAGAGCAGATTTTAGCGATTCTTGGGCCTGCTTCAAAGCAATCTAGCTCCTACTAAACATGTGATAATCGACTTCTGCAGGTGGTCATTTTGAAGGTCTTGAAAGAACCCACAATTTGATTACCTATAAAAGTCGATTATCGTACTTTTTATAGGAGCTATAGCCGATACAAGTAGGGCAGTTATGTTAAAAGGCCAAACTTTCAGCTCAATTGAAAAAAATTGTTTCTTTTCTTTCGACCCCGAACCTGTGCAAATATCTCCTTCGATACAAATACTATCAATTAGAACAATAATCTGGGTCGGCCTTTTAATTCTCGATTTCATTCAGCTAATTCAATACACCCATTTTTGACTTTTTGCTTAAAATGCCAACATAGGCATGGCTCGCATATGCTTCCATCTGAGTTGTTGTGCACCAATCCGGGTGGGATTACTCCCCGAAGTACCCTCAAATATGTGTGAAAACTCCCGGAGGCGAGCCTCGAGCCAGAAGCGAGCTGTAGGCTCGAACCATCAAGTCGGAGATGGGCATGATTCCGTCTATTTTGGGGCAGGCGAGCGAGGTCTCGATTCCTCGCGTTCTTGCCCACAAATGAGACGAGCGGCTAGAGAAGGGATATAAAACACGTTTTTCCGACTCAAAATGACCATCTAAACACGATCCCGGGGTCAATTCAGCCTTTAATCATCGTCATTTTGCAGTAGAGGCGCAGAACCTGTTATTACGCAGTTTGACGCCGTTTGAGGATTGGATGATATCCTATTTACTAATTGACCCCAGGATCGTATCTAGATGGTCATTTCGAGTCGGAGAGACATATTCGTATCCCTAATTCAGCCACTCGTCTCGTTTGTGGGCAAGAACGCGAGGAATCGAGACCTCGCTCGCCTGCCCCAAAATAGACGGAATAATGCCCATCTCGGACTTGATTGTTTGAGCCTACATCTCGCTTCTGGCTTGAGGCTCGCGTCCAGAAGTTCTTACACATATTCGGGGTCACTCTGGGGAATAATCCCACCCAGATTGGTGCACAACAACTCAGATGGAAGCATATGCGAGTGATTGCGAGGTGAATGAATAATTCTTTGAAAAATACTCGCCCGATGAATGAAATAATCTAGAGGTGGGATGGGGCGCTCAAAACGAAGAGTCAGTGGAAGCTTATTATGGAATTATTAGTATACTCGGTTAAGTGTATGAAATAGCACTCTAATCACAAAACTAGTATGTCAACAAATGTGTAATAAGATGAGACGCGGGGAGGGGTGAGGGGTGGATGAGTCGCGGAGAAAAAAATTGCTACATGAATTTAGGCGGGAGCTCGTGGTGCAAATCGCGGGCGCGAGATCAGCCGAACTTGCTGTCCCGCCGATCCATGGTCAACTGACTGCCAAATCGCTTACGGATGATTGACAACGGCAAGGTGCGAGGTGAGATGCGACGTTGCCCAATTTCATATTGGAATGCACCAATGACCATAGTTTTACAGATCGAACAATTCGAGGGGGGCACAAGGGCTCATCGCTCTCGTGCCTCGCAATCTGCTTTCTTGAACATTTGAAAGCTTCAAAAATCTCCAACAGTCCCGAACAGCGAGCCATGCCTATGTTGGCATTTTAAGCAAAAAGTCAAAAAGGGTGTTTTAAATTAACTGAATGAAATCGAGAATTAGATGGCCCACCCAGATTATTGTTCTCATTCATAGTATTTGTATCGGAAAACATATTCGCACAGATTTGGGGTCAAAGAAAAAAAAACGATTTTTTCTAATTTGTCTCAAAGTCTGGCATTCTTACAAAACTGCTCAACTTGTATCGGCCATAGCTCTCATAAGAAGTACGATGATCGACTTCTACAGTTGGTCAAATTGTAAGTTTCTTCAAGACCTTCAAAATGGCCACTTGCAAGAGTGGATTATCACACGACTAGTAGGAGCTGGATCTCTTTGAAGCAGGCTCAAAAATCGCTAGAATCTGCTCTCAGCAAATAGCTCCTAGGAGTTACTAGGCTGCATGATTGATGCCGGACTATTTTTCTCTTGAAAGCGCTAGTCTTAACAAAGACAATGCGCTCGAGTACGTAGAAAAAGATTGAGTGTAGTCGGAGCTATGATTCTCCTTCTGGAAAATCATAGCTCCAACTAGACCCTATTTTAGGCCCTTTTTTGGCCTATTCCTATAGGACAAAAGAATTCCTAAAATAGACCTTCTGTGGGCCCTAGGGCCCGTGGAGGGCTTTGCAAAAATCCCAATAGATTGTTCTGCATTTTTCAAACATAGTATCGATGAAAAAAATTGGGATTTTCCCAGACCCCCCTGGTGACGCCTCTGGCCGAAATGCTCCAAAATTACTCATATATACTCGCTGTCATCCGTAGTATAACAATAT
This sequence comes from Eretmocerus hayati, assembly GCA_029851415.1. Classification (NCBI taxonomy): domain Eukaryota; kingdom Metazoa; phylum Arthropoda; class Insecta; order Hymenoptera; family Aphelinidae; genus Eretmocerus; species Eretmocerus hayati. Next base: position 52,806,363 of record CM056744.1, read on the forward strand.
CGAGTCCCTGTGGCACCAGTATTATATATTAGAAACTCGAAGAAACGTCCGGAGTCACTAGATTTTCTCCCACCCCTATACCTTCCGATAATCTGTAAGAGCGTCGTGCGCGTGTGAGTGAGTGCGTGTGTCTTTCGTGTTTGTGTTTTCCACCCCGACTTTCATTATTAGAGGCAGCCCAGGACACTCTTACAGCGCTCGGATGTCATTGTCTTTGCGATCCAACTACGTGCAGTCACCGGCTCTTAATGAGAACGTCATAGGTGATTTGTGAGTTGTGTAAGTATATATATGTACTGTGATGGTGAGTATGTGTTTATTTGTATTATCGAATGATGTTTTCATGGATTGTGTCGATGAGTATAAACGTTGCGATTTTGGTGTATGTTTTGGGGAATTTTCAGGGGTTTGTGCGATGTTCTTTGATGATTTGTTGTTTGTATTCTTATGTCATTATTTCGTATACGATGAGTTATATCATATTCATGGAATATTAAAAATTTATCCTATATGTAATTAATTTCGACACTCGATCGATATGATCGGATATCGTATTTATCACTCGCGGGAATTTCAAATTATGAAGATATAATTCTTCGGTCTTTGCGAGTTGAAGTCAGCAGATATTGCTGACGTTTTGGCATCAATCGAGAATGGATTTTACTCCACTCTTGATCAATGCACCTATAACCGATCATATCGATCGAGTGTCAAAATTGATTACATATATCTCCGGCAGGAGGCCGAAGAGCTGCCAGAGTATAAATGTTGAGGAATCAAATGGAAATAGCGGGTTGAAATGACCTCCCTCGCAAGCGCTTAACGAAGATGAACTTCCTTATGTAAGGGCGTTCAAACCATCGAACATCCGGCCACTTGAGCCGCGTGTCAGTGGTAATTTTTTATTGCTCTTCCACCACTTTGAGAAGCCCGAGCAATAAGAGAAGGGCGAAACACGCATAATATCAGCGTAGAATCCAAATTTTCCATGGAAATCCTCATTTCTCATCTCTATTTTTCATTCCTTTCCATCAAAATCCTTTAGATGCATCCTCGGAACCATAGGAGGCTCTAGAGGTGCATTGATTGAGAGTGGAGTAAAATCCATTCTCGATTGATGCCAAAACGTCAGCATTATTTGCTAACCTTAACTCGCAAAGGCCGAAGAATTATATCTCCATAATTCGAAACTTCATCCTGTTATTCATCAATCGAAAAGAAAATTGTGAATTATATATGAAATATGATAGATAGATATTCTCTATTTTCGTTTTAGTTCGTCTGTTATGTCATAATTTTATATCATTATTTTATATCATTATTTTATATCATAATTTTATATCATATGCCGCCCAACATGTCTAACTCCGTTTCAAGATCGAAATTGATGACAATTTGTCCCTTATATTAGACATACGTTTGGCAACTCATTTGAATGAATGATTTCATTTGAATTCTGGGGAATTATCGAATTTAATTCGAATAATTTGAGTTGAATGATAAAATGAATGATTTTATATGATTATTAGAGAATCGTCAAGCATATTTTGAATGATTTGAGTTGTTAATAATTTTTTATATGGAATATTGTTGTACTAATTATATTTAATTCATATTGTTCGTAGGATATGAGTTTACTCGGGGGAGAGAAATGGGGGTTTCCCTTCATTTCTTAGCTTCGTTTATTCCTGATGAAATATGTGATATACAATATATTGTCAATGGATTTACATAATCTCGAGATGGATAGAATGATGGTGAGATATTGGTTATTCTCCTTTTCCCCTGTATCTTACTATTTTTATTTGTTATTGTACATATTTGTTGCTATTTATTATAATATAGGACATTGGAAATGAGACTATATAAATTATCACTATACTTTTCTAATCACTATTATTGTTTCACTGTACTATACGATATTACATTACTTTTATATACTATATATATAAATATATATATATATATATATATATATATATATGTGTTATAATTATATTATTACTTATCGTTGGTTCCTTGAATTTCATCAACTGGCCTGAGTGGTCCTTGAAGTTTTTCTATCCGGACCTCCGTTGGGAGCTGCATGTGAGGTGTTGTGCGTATGATGCATGCTGTGAGATGGAGGAATGAAAGATTTTAATATTAATCCAGGGATTAAATCAATTTCATAATAATATGTGTCGTGCATAGGCCTTAAGTGTATGTTCGTATGTATTCTGGGTGTGTGTGTGTGTGTGTCTGTGTTTGTCTGTGTGTGTGTTTATGTTTATGTGTGTTTGTTTTTTGTATGTTTGTGTTTGACTGTATGTCTGTTAATAGATTATTTTATTCATTGTTTTATGAATAATATTATTGTTGAGTTTCATGAAATTCAAATACCTGTGATACTGATTGATGGTGAATCTTGTATATTTTCTTCATTAATAAGATATAGTGTTGTGGTCTCCAATCGTCAATAGAGTAATTAAGATACTCTTCACTGTGGCCTTGTTGGCAAGCTACATGTGAAGCGCTGTGTTTTTGATGGACTCTGAAAAATGAATGGATGAAACTTCTTATAATTTTAGGAAATGAAGTTATTTTGTGTATACGTGTCGTGTATGGGTGTTGAGTACATGAGCGTATGTATTCGTGTGTGTACGTGTGTTTGTGTAATGTGTTTGATAGTTTGATCGCGCGCGCGCGTGTGTGTTTTGGATTATGTTTCCATTATTTGATATATATTTCGTTTGGATAGTTTTAATTTTATGATGGTGGTGATATAAATATGTAATTACTCACCAGTATAGTCTTCCACGATGATTCTTGAATGTGCGTGTATCCTTGAGTGACTCCTCGATTTTTTCGAGCGCCATCGACCTCATGCTATGATGGTTTGAGTCGGACTGGCGCTTTTGGGCGCCTTTGTTCTGCATACACAGAGAGAAATGTTGGTGCGTACCGCCCAATTTTCGCCCTCCCGCTGTATTAGATGTGAATGTGGGTGCAGCGTGCCGGAGATCTCGGCTCTATGCGCGGATATCTGGGCATAGCGTTGATTTGATGGGAGCTCCACCAAGATATCTTGGCGCTGCGCGAGGGTACCTGGGCGCAGCGTCGAGATATTTGTCGCGTAGAATACAGACTATGTCTAGACACAGTGTGGACTCCTCGAATCTCCGGAGCGCCAGCGAGCTGACTCTACTATGGTTTGAGCTGGTCTGGCGCTACTCGGCGCCTTTGCTTTGCATATATCTGCTTTTCCTTCCTATCGGCTTTTATAATAATTCGTGTCGCCGTGACATTGTCGCGTCTATCTAAGTGCATCTAAGTGTCTATCGTTATCTAGGGCAACTCGTTGCTGACTGGGCTAGGAATTCCGACCTGCGCCTCAACGCTGGGAAAACCAAGGCAATCTTTTTCAGTTCCGAGAGGAACGTTAAAGACTTGCGACGCATGAACTTGCCAGGGGTTGAGATACAGGGCGGAGTGTTCGTCCCATTCAGTGACTCTGTCATGAGTCTAGGTGTTACACTTGACAGCGAACTGACGTGGAAACCGCACATTGATGAATTAACTAAGAGAGTCAACAGAGCCCTCTACGGTTTGCGGTTTTTTAGGGGGTGTATCGCCAGACCACTCCGAGTTCGCCTGGTCGAGTCTTTGGTTCAACCGCATTTAGATTACTGCACGGTCGTGTACCTCGACGCCACGGACGAACAGCGGCAACGGATACAACGACTGAGCAATTCATGTGTGAGATACATTTTTGATCTTAGGAGAGACGAGCACATCACCCCGTTTAGGGAGCGTCTGGGTTGGTTACGTACTGATTCGCGGAGAATGTACTTCGCAACACTCTTAATGCATATGATCATTCATCTTGGAGAACCTGGCTACCTAGCTGCGATGTTTACCAGGTACCATTCCGAACGCCCCGCACGTGATGATCTAGAAGAGCAAGTACTGAAAGTCCCCAACATGAGACTTGAGTATGGAAGGAGATCATTCCAAGTTCAATGTGCTCATTTGTGGAACTTTTTCCCTCCGGGCTTTCGGCAGCTGAGGGAAACATCGTTACTTAAAGAGACCTTGAAAGATTTTTTATTGACACAGTCTCCTGAGAGGATTGATGTGGAGAAGAAACACTATTTTAATTTGTGATGGGTCGGGCTCTACTTTCTATTAATATTCACTTTTTTTCTATATGTGACCTTCTGTCACCCGACTGATGAAATACAGCTGTGATATGACTGTGAGCCCATATCCCTCTCTTACTATGAAATTTTTGTACTTAGAATAATGAGTAATTTCGCTCTGACTAGTCACAAATTGTGATACTAAGTGTCCTTGACCAAAACAGTATTACACTGAAACTTATTATTATGAGTATATATATATATATATATATATACATTATTTTCTATACAGGATATTATACTTTTAACGGGCATACGTAATCATGTGTAATTTGATCTTTCGTCCGCGGACGAATACAAGGACATCTATCTATCTATCTATCTAAGTTTATCTTATCATCTAAGATCATCTCAAAGGTATCTATTGATGATCTTTTCATCTAAAAGTTATCTTGGGGTTATCTTTAAGTTATTTTGTTATATTCTGATTATTTGTGAATCATCATTCTATTGCAAATTCATTTCATATTCTTCATATCTCTTTGATATTTTTTTCGATATTTTACCATATTATATGAGACTGTTATTGATCGGATCAGGCCGAACTAGATTATCTTCTTCTGTGATAGTTGATATCGTGTGTATCTAAGTACTTATCTCATATGAGTTTATCTTATTATTTAAGATTATCTAGATGTGACATTTTTGAGAATTTCTGGAAAAATTCTTGAAGAGAAATCGGTATTTTTTATTCTGGTTCTGTCAGATTTGCGAAGAAAATTCTAGAATTTATATTTTTCATTTTTCAAAATCGCGCCAAAATTCTCAAAATTTTTATTCTTCATGATTTATCTTGCTAAATTCGCGTGAAATTTTGAATTTTTTATTTTGCGCAATATTTCCGAGAAATTTTGATCACCGCTAGATTCTCGGGGGTGTGGGGGATATATCGAATAATGGAAACATAATCCAAAACACACACGCGCGCACGCGATCAAACTATCAAACACATCACACAAAAAGACGTACACACACACACGAATACATACGCTCATATACTCAACACCCATACACGACACGTATACACAAAATTACTTCATTTCCTGAAATTATAAGAAGTTTCATTCATTTATTTTCCAGAATCCATCAAAAACACAGCGCTTCACATGTAGCTCGCCAACAAGGCCACAGTGAAGAGTATCTTAGTCACTCTATTGACGATTGGAGACCACAACACTATATCTTATTAATGAAGAAAATATACAAGATTCACCATCAATCAGTATCACAGGTATTTGAATTTTATGAAATCCAACAATAATATTATTCATGAAACAATGAATAAAATAATCTATTAACAGACATACAGTCAAACACAAACATACGGAAAACAAACACACATAAACATAAACACACACACACAGACACGCACACAGACAAACACAGACACACACACACACACACACACCCAGAATACATACGAACATACACTTAACGCCTATGCACGACACATATACATATGAAATTGATTTAATCCCTGGAATAATATTAAAATATTTTATTCCTCCATCTCACAGCATGCATCGTACGCACGACACCTCACATGCAGCTTCCAACGGAGGTCCGGATAGAAAACTTCAAGGACCACTCAGGCCAGTTGATAAAATTCAAGGAACCAACGATAAGTAATAATATAATTATAACATATATATATATATATATATATATATATATATATATATATCTCCCCCCCTAATATATAGTAGTAAGAATGAGATTCCTCTGAATTCCCTTGAACTCCCCTGAATTCCCTTGACTGCCTTGAATGCCCAGGAGGGCCCCTGAGGGCCTCTGAGGTCCTTCGAGGTCCCTTGAGGGCCCCCGAGGGCCCCTGAGGGCCCCGAGTGCCTCTGACCAAATAATCTAAATTACGTTCCATATTTACCTTAGGGGCTGAGAGATTCCCCTGAGATCCCCTGAGGGCCTGTGAGGGCCCCTGAGGGCTTCCGAGGGCCTCCGAGGGCCCCTGAGGGCCCGTCAATTTTTCTGAGCCCCTGCAGGTCCCTTAGTCTTCTCAATTTCCCTCTGCATCCTTCTACTAATGATCTCGTTCTCATCATCATTATTTCCCGTCTCATTATTCAATTATTACAACATTCAAAGTAAGCTTGGGTTACGAAGAAGATGTATATTTCTTCCAAAAAAATGTGAATTAGAAAAATTTTACAGTATATCCAAGAATCAAAAATCAATAACCAAAATCTTTGTGTGACGGAACACTCTTCCACAACATGAACTTCATTTTCCAGAATCGAGTTCTCAATTTCCATCTTCTCACCACCTAACAATTTCAATTCATCTACAGCCTCCACTGTCACATGTACGTTGAACCTGTAAAGACCACTCAATGAAATCAATTTCGAAACGATTCTTTCCACTCTTATCTGATTGATCAGAAAATTAACTCTTCTTTTGTAAGTCACGGCAAACTTCTAACTCCACTCCACGATCGTACGATTCAATTTGACCGTTTCCATCTTTCACAACAATAACATCAAGTTTGTGACGTATATTTGTGTTCACCCAGAATTCCACTTTTATTCTTTTCATTCCTTTGAACGCATTGATCCTTCAGATAAACCTCTATCTCTGGAGAATCGACAAGATTTGTGTGAAAATCGTGTCATATAGTCGAAACATCACCAATTCAACTCACTTATTGTTCTTTTTTTCGAAGGTATATCTTTAAATTTCATTTTGTTGTATATCCCAACGTCATATTCGCGATTCTCTTGTTCAATTCGATGATATTCTCGTTATGAGATGACAGAGTAACTCTATTCGTAGAAATATCTCCAGTCATGTCTTTGAATATGGTTCTCCATACATCATCACTTATACACGTATACTCAATTTGATATGATGATTAATTTGCTAATATTATTCTCAATTTCGTTCAAAGTTAACCATTCTGTACGTACCTCACTGATTCACTCCAATCGCCCTTTTTCTGGAACTCAGATTCGCGAAATACTTTGTCAACATACGCAACTATAGTTCTGTAATATCAATGTCATTATTATCTCTAATCATAGATATACATATCAATTAACTGAATTACTAACGTTGTTTCATCTCCAATTTGGACTCTATTCTTCGAATAATTGAGTCCAGGAATTTTTCACATTCGCTGTGAATTCTCAAAATGAATATTCTCTGTTTCATGCAATGCTATTATTTCATCCAAACACTCAATTCCTGTAGATCGATCTGATTATTTTGAGCACTTGCCGTATTCTTCTCCAACCTTTTCTCTCGAACTGTTCGTTCAAACACCACAAGATTACCTGCTCCCTCAGTTCATATACTTATATCGTTTTCCCCAACTCCAGATTTCACTCCATCTTAACGGAATTTGAGAACAATATACTTGAATTTCCAATCATATATGACAAAAATATCAAACATCAGATACCCCGTCCCGAACAACCTTTTCCGATCTCATCTGAACCATCGAATCTATTTTCAATAAACGAATTCTTCTGATCTCTTCACCGAGGAAGAGCAAGTAAAGCTGTCCATTGGAGAGAATCGGCCGTTTCATATAAATATCAACCTTATCTAAACTTCCACGTGGAGACTTGTTAATTGTCATTGCCAATACCGAGACCACAGGGAGCTGTTCCCTGTGAACTACAAACGGCAGGAAAGACTCACCCTTGGTTAGTGTTAGCTTGGGTACGAAAACTATTGTCCTCATATTCTCCCCACTTATCACTTCCGCTTCAATATCATGCTTGTACAATTACCTAATCTTTAATCGAACTCCATTACATAAACCCTTCGCCACTCTCAGATTCCGAGTCATCAGATTCCAAATCAACATCACAATAGCATTTACGTTCAAATCAAGTCCATGTGGAGTTAAACCGTCTCTAATTCTATTCCGAAACTCGGTTGGATATTTCAGATGAGTGTGCTCCTCGGTTTGATCTACACCTTTGTGAGTCGCATGATTAACGCTTAGTAAGATGAAGTCGGACCATCGAACATTTCCAAGATTTTCTTATTCAATTTTATGATATTTTCTTCATGAAATGACAGAACAACTCTATTCGTAGCAATATCTTCATTGATGTCTTTGGATATGGGTTCTACGTACATCATTACTCTTCCGCTCAGGTCTCACTTTCACTTCATCAATTCTACCCTCACCTCTACCAGAAGGATGTTGGAAAAATCAGGTCCTTAGATCTCAAATTTTTAGTCAGCTTCATTACATTAAACAATTGCCATAAGGCTGACGATGTGATAGTTTCCTGGATTATAGAATGTCTATTCCCATTGGTCAAAATTGGCAGGATTTGTCTGAAATCCCCGCCTGAAATCACCAATATTCGACCAAAGGGTGAGTCATTGTAAAAAGCGTCACGGAGTGTTCTATCCACCACCTCCAACGCTTCTTTGGGAATCATTGATGCTTCACCCGAGATGATAACACCTGCTTCCCTCAATTTCTTCTCATCGGCATCAGATTTCAAAAAAATACTCTCAATACTTTCTAGATCTAAGGGTATTCTGAAGTATCTATGACTTGTCATACCTCGTGGTGAAAAAAATCGACTCAATACTCGTCCACGCCATTGGCAGAATCTTCTTCTCTTGGGATAAAAAATATTGAATGACAGACCTTTACAAGGAAGTTTTTCCACAATCTCCAGGACCATCAATGAAACTGACTAGACTTTCATTACTCCTTAAGGGCATGTGAAAGCTGATTTTTACCAACCGAAGGAATCTTATAGCAGAGGTAAGACAGGTTGGGTCGAAGGTTCTATATATAAGTTCGAATGTGTATGTATGCGCGTGCATGCGCTTATACACCAAGGGAATAGAGAGAATGTCAACATACGACATAACCTCATATTTGGACATAACTCATGACCTTATATATACCTCAATCTTTTTATACACTGATACTGTGATGATTTTCTGTTGAATCAGCAAAGTTGTGGATGAATCATGCCATAAGAAAATTTTTCACATTTTTTATACACTTTGTGTATTTTTTATGTGACTTTTCTGTGGGGATGCATGACTTGTTCTGTAAGACGCTTGTTCACATTTCTTATATACTTGGAAGTATATTTTTTATGTGACTTTTCTGTGGGGGTGCATGACTTGTGCTGTAAAAAACTTGTTCACATTTCTTATATACTTAATAGAAGTATATTTTTTATGTGACATTCCTTCTTATGCTCACATTTTTTATATACAATGAAGTATACTTTATATGTAGGCATTTTTTACTCAATCATATCATCACTGGATCTATAAAAAGTTGCAATCATATCACTGATAAGTTCAAGAAGTTCATTTAGATTGGGATCACAAATTTCATTACATTCGATGCTTCAAGTAATCTTTGAACTCTATACTGAACAAACTTACAGGAAAGCACTCAAGATCTTGGTATATATATGAAACATGACCAGCAAAGAACAGAAACAACCTAGAATCCCTATTATAGTAGAAGATGTACCGCATACCTTCATTTATAAGACTAACTGATGAGACGAGCCAAGTTGATGCATCACTAATCTTCAACTTGGTGGAAAAGTGCATGCATATTCTCTGATGATCACATTTCAAGAATGATTCTATGACTTTAGGTCTCACACACTTCATGATATTCATTATGTTTGTCGCCAACTGAGGATATGTAAACGCTCCTCAGGATATGTAAAAATTGTGGACACTTCCATTAATACCCAATCGTCTTCCAACTTTTTATGAGGTGGAAATCATAACACAGTTAATAACCAAGATAATCATAGCTATTGATAGTCAAGGAAACAAATTCATACCTCAAAATTCCAAACTGTCCAAAAATTGGTACAGACACAAAATCCATTGTGAGAATTATCCACTACAAAATATCGGTATCAGCCTTTCAACTCGTCAACTACTGCTTCAAGCAAAATGACAATATTCGAATCTCACAAGAAACTGATGCAAGCCCTATCTATCGACTGTTATTTGTACAGATAGTCTTGAGATGAGGTGGAAATCATAACACAGTTAATAACCAAGATCACTGTGAGTTGCTTACATGATCGACGCTCTTTTTACTCCTTCCTGCGAGAACATAATCAAGACTTACAATTAGTCTCAGACTAGAGTGACAACAGTTTGTCTGAAGTGAGTGTGAGATTTCAAAGAATGATATATGTATTAATGCAAAACACTACTTACAGCTAGCTCATGATAATAATTACCCATACTATTGAATTTCCTGAAGCTGATTCTGATACAACTGATCAGATTATTACTGGGCACGGAGGCATCATCAGCTCATAGATTTTACTTTTGTAAGTAATCAAGCTGCTGAGTTTCTGCCTTGTTTATACACCACACATACATACATGAGGCACTGTATAGAATCACATTTTGCACGTCTTCGGTGACAGGACCAGTCCTTGTGTAAATCAAAAAATTGGGCTTCATTTTGTGGTTCACATTTTTGCACGTCTTGATGCCTCTAACAATTATAATTTATAAAGTTATGATCCGCTAACTTTTGCTTGCACGATCAGAAAACTGAGCTGGACTGGAGCAGCGATATGCAACGATATATACTATATATGATACCAACAGCTTCGAACAGCTGGACTTGACCTAACCCAACCTCGGCTCGACTCAGCCAAGATCACAACTCCGTGAGCCTCCCAAATTTTTCATAAAACTGATCGATTTTCTAAACTTTCATAGGTCGATTTCGGGAAAAATGAGCCCAAGTATGGAAGCTTTGGGATCAGATCTATCATTCAAAAAAATAATCGACTTGATTGGTTGGATGTTGGCTTCAAACTTTGGTTTCGAAGTCAGGCGTATTAAAATCATTGATTCAAATGAGTCGCCAAACGTATGTCTAATATAAGGGACAAATTGTCATTAATTTTGATCTTGAAACGGAGTTAGACATGTTGGGCGGCAATTCATTGGAGTAAACTCAGACGACGGACATATCTTTGTGTTAGCGGATACTCTAGCGTAACCGTACATTATCGAAGATTTTGTATACATACGTAATAGAGCCTGAAGCGCACAAAGATAACGCACAGAAAGACTTGACAGATCTCTTACAATATAAAATCATTTTTTATCTTATGTATGAATAGAACTGCATCCAAATCTCAATGCTTGAAACAAAAAATATTCCAATTCATGTATTATTAAAATCAAAAAAATTACCATAACTAAATGATATAAAACTATGACATAACAGACGAACTAAAACAAAATAGAAAATATCTAACTATCATATTTCATAAATAATTCACAATTTTCTTTTCGATTGATGAATAACAGGATTGAGTTTCAAATTATGGAGATATAATTTTTCGGCCTTTGCGAGTTAAAGTCAGCAAATATTGCTGACGTTTTGGCATCAATCGAGAATGGATTTCACTTCACTCTCAATCAATGCACCTCTAGAGCCTCGTATGGTTCCGAGGATGCATCTAAAGGATTTTGATGGAAAGGAATGAGAAGTAAAGATGAGGAATAAGGAACTTCATGAAAAATTTGGATTCTACGCTGATATTATGCGTGTTTCACCCTTCTCTCATTGCTCGGGCTTCTCAAAGTGGTGGAAGAGCAATGAAAGTTTACCACTGACACGCGGCTCAAATGGCCGGATGTTCGATGGTCTGAACGCCCTTACATAAGGAAGTTCATCTTCGTTAAGCGCTTGCGAGGGAGGTCATTTCAACCCGCTATTTCCATTTGATTTCTCAACATTTTTAGTCTGGCAGCTCTTCGGCCTCCTGCCGGAGATATATGTAATTAATTTTCACACTCGATCGATATGATTGGATATAGGTGCATTGATCGAGAGTGGAGTGAAATCCATTCTCGATCGATGCCAAAACGTCAGCAATATCTGCTGACTTTAACTCGCAAAGACCGAAAAATTATATTTTCATAATTTGAAATTCCCGCGAGTGATAAATACGATATCCGATCATTTCGATCGAGTGTCAAAATTGATTACATATAGAATAAATTCTTAATATTCCATGAATATAATATGACTCATCGTATACGAAATAATGACATAAAAATACAAACAACAAATCATCAAAGAGCATCGCACGAACACCTGAAAATTCTCCAAAACATACACTAAAATCGCAACGTTCATACTCATCGACACAATCCATGAAACCATCATCCGATAATACAAATAAACACATACTCACCATCACAGTACATATGAGTCATTCTTTTTAATATCGCCAGGTTTTGTGTCGGGGGGTCAGGGATTTTTCTGTAACTTTAGGTACCTGTTGTACATGATGAAAGAAGATGGAAAGCACAGTTCTTAGGTCCCGAAAGTCATCCACGCGAGTTTGGCGGCCTATTTTCGTTTTCAAAATTCGTGAAAAATTCGATTTTTCAACTTTTTGATTGATTTCTCACCAGTATGGAACCCAATAAAAAAATTATCCAACACACACATTTCGACGAGAAATGAGCTGAATTTCACGAAAAAAATACTCTCAGATCCGTCAAAGATGAACATAACCTCAAAAAAGTGGTTTTTTTCAGAAAAACCCAATTTTTAAGCCTTAGGCCCTATTTTATCTGAAATTTGACATTTTCATCGGATTTCTCGTCAAATTTTACGTCGAAAACCGTTTTTCAAAAATTGGGCTGAGGATGGGTTTGGCCACCATAATAATAACTTTAGTAGCGGGACCGTAAAAATAGCGCTAAATTGTTCGTTTCGGGAGGGACACTTATTACACTGGACAACAAAATATTGGGTCAGAAGTAGCGCATTGATCAAACAAGGACTTTTTCGTGTATTTTTCGACGTAGAAACCGAATCCGAAACCAGTTTTGCACCTAGACATCGGGAATTTTTTTAAACCGCGAAATACTGAGCTTCTGAAAAACTGCATTTTTAGCGTTTTTTGATGATTTTGTAGATACATGATTCTGATGGTGCAACCTTGCAGCGGGCTTTGAGCGTAGCCGGACTATGATTTCTCACGTATTTTGACCTGCTAAACACGATGAAAGTTGTTTTAGAGGGCTAGCAAGCGTTCGAAACAAAGGACAAGCTGATTTTTCGAGTTGCTATCAGGAGAGTTTGGACGATTTCGTGATAAATCTCAAAGTGATCACGGAATTGATCAGAAACACCCTCTGCAATACCACGAGAGCGCATTCTTTTTCTATTTGCACACACACTAAGGGAATGATGTTTGCAGTCACCTAAAAGGAGATTAGTCGAACATACATGTATAATCGCGAAAAGAAACTTTTGATCTATTCCGAGATCTATTCCTCGGGTGAGTTCAAGCCTCCTCGTATTGGATCAATGCTCGAGTTTTTGTACCTAGAAGCCACTCAAACTACTAGAACAATGTCATTTTGTTGCTAGGATACGGTATCAGAAGTCCCGGAGACCTAAACTCGGTTTAGGTTACGTACGTTCCGTAACTTGACATACCATGAATATGTGATCAACCTAGTTACATCGTTTTTTACCCTAAGCTAATGTGGGCACTCCAATGATTTTATTCCGGAGGCGAGTGAATAAGAACATCCAGCGTCAGATGTGCCATCTTGGGCTGGTTGCAAACGACTATCCATATGCACTCAGGAGTACATGAGACTAGGAAACTGCAAATTTGACTCATTACGAGAAAGCTTGAGCTTACCTCAGGAATAGATCAAAAGTTCCTTTTCGGGATTATACATACATATTCAACTGATCTACTTTTAGGCGATTGCAAACATCATTCCCTTAGTGTGTGTGCAAATAGAGAAAGAATGCGCTCTCGTGGTATTGCAGAGGGTGTTTCTGATCAATTCCGTGATCACTTTGAGATTTATCACGAAATTGTCCAAACTCTCCTGATAGCAACTCGGAAAATCAGCTTGTTATTTGTTTCAAACGCATGCTAGCCCTCAAAAACAACTTCCATCGTGTTTAGCAGGTCAAAATACGTGAGAAATCATAGTCCGGCTACGTTCAAAGCCCGCTGCAAGGTTGCACCATCAAAATCATGTATCTACAAAATCATCAAAAAACGCTAAAAATGCAGTTTTTTAGAAGCTCAGTATTTCGCGATTTAAAAAAATTCCTGTTGTCTAGGTACAAAACTGGTTTCGGATTCGATTTCTACGTCAGAAAATACACAAAAAAGTCATTGTTTGATCAATGCGCCACTTCTGACCCAATATTTTGTTGTCCAGTGTAATAAGTGTCCCTCCCGAAACGAACAATTTAGCGCTATTTTTACGGTCCTGCTACTAAAGTTATTATTATGGTGGCCAAACTCATCCTCAGCCCAATTTTTGAAAAACGGTTTTCGACGTAAAATTTGACGAGGAATTTGATGAAAATGTCAAATTTGAGATGAAATAGGGCCTAAGGCTTGAAAATTGGGTTTTTCTGAAAAAAACCACTTTTTTGAGGTTATGTTCATCTTTGACGGATCTGAGAGTATTTTTTTCGTAAAATTCAGCTCATTTCACGTCGAATTATGTGTGTTGGGTAATTTTTTTATTGGGTTCCATACTGGTGAGAAATCAATCAAAAAGTTGAAAAATCGAATTTTTCACGAATTTTGAAAACGAAAATAGGGCGCCAAACTCGCGCGGATGACTTCCGGGACCTAAGAACTGTGCTTTTCATCTTCTTTCATCATGTATAACATGTACCTAAAGTTACAGAAAAATCCCTGACCCCCCGACACAAAACCTGGCGATATTAAAAAGAATGACTCATATATATACTTACACAACTCACAAATCACCTATGACGTTTTCATTAAGAGCCGGTGACTGCACGTAGTTGGATCGCAATGACAATGTCATTCGAGCGCTGTAAGAGTGTCCTGGGCTGCCTCTAATGATGAAAATCGAGGTGAAAAACACAAACACGAAAGACACACGCACTCACTCACACGCGCACGACGCTCTCACAGATTATAGGAAGGTATAGGAGTGGGAGGTAATCTAGTGACTCCGGACGTTTCTTCGAGTTTCTAATATATAATACTGGTGCCACAGGGACTCGATATCGTTATACTACGGATGACAGCGAGTATATATTAGTCATTTTGGAGCATTTCGACCAGAGGCGTCACCGAGGGGTCTGGGGAAATCCCAAAAAAATTTTTTTCATTGATACTATGTTTGAAAAATGCAAAACAATTTATTGGGCTTTTTGCGAAGCCCTCCACGGGCCCTAGGGCCCACAGAGGGTCCATTTTAGGCATTTTTCTGTCCTATAGGAATAGGCCAAAAAAGGGCCTAAAATAGGGTCTAGTCGGAGCTATGATTTTCCAGAAGGAGGATCATAGCTCCGACTACACTCAATCTTTTTCTACGTACTCGGGCGCATTGTCTTTGCACGGAGAGAAGAAATCCATACTTTAAGTGTGGCCGCCACTTTTATATGGTGGCGGCCTCTCTTTTTCTTGCGCGGCCACTCTTTTTCCCCGGCCGCCCAGGAAATATCTGGGCGGCCAAGATTTGTGTTGGGCGGCCGTCACTTTCCCTTGACCGCGCGCGGCAAAACTTGGGCCGCGCGGAAAATATAGTCCATCAGCCAGCTATATAAGGTAAATGTACCCAAATTATATTTGTATTAGGGTGTTGTAATTGTATTTGTATGCGTTATTTCCCAACTTTCGATTTTCTACGATACCATCGTGAATTTTCGATCTTTGATATAAAAAAATGAGAAAAAACTTTTGCCGCGCCCTGTGCGACGTATCCTGCTTTGCCGCTCGAACATCATTCTAACATTGAAAACCCCATACTGAAAATTTCGCCCTCCCCACCCTCCGTGCCTCTGGGATCACCGTGATTCCTCACGGCCCCTCTTGGACCAAGAAAAATATCGAAATACACTAGTATTCGTATATATTCGTTTATATAGCCAAAAACATTAAAATTGTCAGTGTATCTATATATATTTAACATTTTAACATGGGCCTATATGAGCAAAGATTAATCTCAGCGCTTGTATCTTTGTACAGGAGATCTAAGGTAAGTGTCCCCAACTTGCCTCTGTACCCAACTTGCCCCCATATGCCGATCTCAGGGATGGGCACTCCTTGGCCCCCCGGCAATTTTTCCCCACTTTTGTTATGTTGAAATATGAGAAAGTATGTAGTTTTCATCGACCCCGGATCATTCTCGCGTTCTCCAGAAAATCTAAAGTGATTTTTCTATTTTTCGTGATTGCTTAGCTAAGAAAGCACCGAGGGAATCGCCTTCCGTAATATCGATGTCAAATTCTTTGAGTTCAACCAATTTTGACGTACCTTAGCGCATTCGATTTCTTGTCTCAAGACCTTCAAAATCCGCTCTTCAAAGTTGCAAAACTCTGATTTTGAGCGATTTTATGTACAAAACACGGAGATGATTTGAGAATCAAGAAAGCCAACATCGGAGTGTACCTAACATGCCCCCCATATGTTTATCTCGAAAGGGCGTGCAGTACGACTTTTTTTACCACTCAGAAGGCGTTTATCACGTTAAATTAGGTCAGAAATAGTGTTTCGAACCACCGAAAAGCTCTAAATGTGCGTGCACGGCGATAAAAACACTTTATCGCCGATTTCCATCATTCATTTTGGAAGAATTGAGACAGTTTGGCTCCAATTGATCCAATTTGGACGTAGTTTAGTGCATTTTTAAGGTTTTTCAACAAGCTTCAGAATGACTTGAAGCACGTTGGAAATCGTTAAAGTGAACCAAAGTTATTAAGAAAAAGGCCTAATGGGGGCAAGTTGGGTACACACTATTGTAAACTCTCAAAAATCACCTATAGGGAGAATTAAAACAGTTTGGCTCCAGTTGGTTCAAATTGATTGTACCTTAACTTATTTCGAAGATCTTGAGACAAGCTTTAAAATGAGCTAAAGTACGTTGGAAAACATGGAGATGGGCCAAAGTTATTAAGGAAATAGCTTAATGGAGGCAAGTTGGGTACACTGACCTTATTTGACAGAGTTACTCTGGATTCTTCATATTCTAGCTAGTACAAAACCGTAAAAAAAATTCAGGGACAGGATTGGTGATCGGTACACCGGTCATCCCTTTGTCAGTGCCGAGGTCAGTGCCAATCCGTAACTTTTTTTCCACGCGCGCATCATCAGAAGCGGGCGCTGCGCCGTGTGCAAATCTTGGCCGCCCATATATTTTCCGGGCGGCCCAAGTTTGCTGCGCGCGGCCAAGGGAAAGTGACGGCCGCCCAACACAAATCTTGGCCGCCCAGATATTTCCTGGGCGGCCGTGGAAAAAGAGTGTCCGCGCAAGAAAAAGAGAGGCCGCCACAATATAAAAGTGGCGGCCACACTTAAAGTATGGTTTTCTTCTCTCCGTGTGTTAAGACTAGCGCTTTTGAGGGAAAAATAGTCCGGGATCAATCATGCAGCCTAGTTACTTCTGGGAGCTATTTGCTAAGAGCAGATTCTAGCGATTTTTGAGCCTTGTTCAAAGCGATCCAGTTCCTACTAGACATGTGATAATCCATTCTTGCAGGTGGCCATTTTGAAGGTCTTGAAGAGACTTACAATTTGACCACCCGTAGGGGTCGATTATCGTACTTCTTATAAGAGCTATGGCCGATACAAGTTGAGCGGTTTTGTAATAATGCCAGACTTTGAACTCAGTTAGGAAAAATCGTTTTTTTCCTTCGTTCCCAAACCTGTGCGAATATGTTTTCCGATACAAATACTATGAATGAGACCAATAATCTGGGTGGGCCATCTAATTCTCGATTCCATTCAGTTAATTTGAAACACCCATTTTGACTCTTTGCTTCAAATGCCAACATAGGCATGGCTCGCTGTTCGGGAATGTTGGAGATTTTTTGAGCTTCCAAATGTTCAAGGAAGCAGATCGCGAGGCACGAAAGCGATGACCCCTCGTGCCCCCCTCGAACCGTTCGATCTGTAAAACTATGGTCATTGGTGCATTCCAATATGAAATTGGGCAACGTCGCATCTCACCTCGCACCTTGCCGTTGTCAATCATCCGTAAGCGAATTGGCAGTCAGTTGACCATGGATCGGCGAGACAGCAAGTTCAGCTGATCTTGCGCCCGCGATTTGCACCACGAGCTCCCGCCTAAATTCATGTAGCAATTGTTTTCTCCGCGACTCATTCACCCCTCACCCCTCCCCGCGTCTTATCTTATTACACATTTGTTGACACACGAGTTCTGTGATTAGAGTGCTTTTTCATACACTTAACCGAGTATACTAATGATTTCATAATAAACTCCCACTGATTCTTCGTTTTGAGCGCCCCATCCCACCTCTAGATTATTTCATTCATTGGGCGAGTATTGTTCGAAGAATTATTTATTCACCTTGCAATCACTCGCATATGCTTCCATCTGAGTTGTTGTGCACCAATCTGGGTGGGATTATTCCCCAGAGTCCCCTCGAATATGTGTAAGAATTTCCGGACGCGAGCCTCAAGCCAGAACCGAGATGTAGGCTCAAACAATGAAGTCCGAGATGGACATTATTCCATCTATTTCAGGGCAGGCGAGCGAGGTCTCGATTCCTCGCGTTCTTGCCCACAAACGAGACGAGTGGCTGGAGTAGAAATTCGGGAATTTCTGTACAACAAGCGAGGAGGCTCTGTTCCAAAATTTCTCGATTGCGATGGCTTTCTAGAGGCGAAACAGGGTGCCTGAATTTGTTGCAGCTCTCCCGGTGAATGCAAACAACCCCTTATCGAGGGTTGGAATTCGGAAATTTCTGTAGAACAGGCCAGGAGACTTAGTTCTGAAATTTCTCGATTGCAATCGCTTTCTAGTGACGAAAGGAGGTGCATGAATTTTTCGCACCCCCCCCCCCAGGTGAATGCATGAAACCCCTAATCGAGGGTTCGGAATCGGGAATTTTTGTAGAAGAGGCCAGGAGGCTCAGTTCCAAAATCTCTCGAATGAGATCGCTTCCTAGTGACGAAAGGAGGGGCCTGAATTTCTCACAGCCCGCCCCCCCCCCCACCCTCGTGAATGCGAACTATCCCTAATCGAAGGTCGAAATTCGGGAACTTTCGTAGAACAGTACAGGAGGCTCTGTTCCAAAGTTTCTCGGTTGGGATCGCTTCCTAGTGACGGAACCCTGCTGCAAAAGATCGATTGGGATGGATTGGATACCAATCGAATCCTATCGGGATGGATACAATTCAATCGGTTCTATCATTCGACCGGCGAGAGCAGTATTGGAATTTAATGCAGATCAATCCAACATAGATCCGATCTAGCTGAATCCTGAACTGTAGATTTGAGATCACAATTGCCAATCGAATTCTATACTGTTGATGAGGATTGATGTGAGAGAATATATTCCAATACTAATATTCAGCATAGGATAGGATCCGGATGGATGGATGGAAGATCTTTGCTGGTTCAATATATTTGAATGAACCAATACAGTATCGAAATCAATCTAATTAAATGATGGACCCCGTCTCCCACTGCTCTATCTAGATCAATGCTTCAGGAACTGATTCAATTTGCAGAACGATACTGATTACATTTAGTGAATGAATTTATCGTTGGTTCGAGCCACTTATAATCGTCGCGCTCAGGCAGTGATCACAGGTTGACGAATGTCAAACTGCGACCTTCGAGGCTCCACTTCCATAGTGGCTGCATCACGAAGGGATTTTGTATTTTTTTTCTTTGGATTTCTCAATTTTTTATCGAAGGATTGACCAAGAGATGAAGAAATTCTTCCTCGGGCGGGACTTGAACCTCGCAATCTCCGGTACTCCGGACCGGCGCCTCAATCACTTAGACTGACGAGGCGATTACGTATTCTTCCACTCGGAGAAGCCTTCTCTCATCTCTTGTGCCAATCTTTCGATGCGGTCAATCACGGAACGATGACCATTCAAATATGCAAATTATATCGATGAGGGAGATCTCATCGATATTTCGACTCTATCGCTCGATTTGATGAAATACACTCAGGGAATGAATTCATCGTTTTTTCGAGCCACTTAAAACCGTCGCGCCCAGGCAGCAATTACAGTTTGACGAATGTCATACTGCGACCTTCGAGGCTCTACTTTCATGATGGCTGCATCACGAGGGATTCTTTTCTCTTTTTTGTTTGGATTTTTCAATTCTTTGTTGAAAGATTGACTGAAAGATGGAAAGATTCTTCCTCGAGCGGGACTTGAACCTCGCAATCTCCGAGACTCCGGACGGGCGCCTTAACCAATAAGACCACCGAGGCGATTGCGAATTCACTCGCTCGGGGACGCCTCCTGTTATCTCTTGTGCCAATCTTTCGATGCGGATTATCAAGGAACCATGACCATTCAAATATGCGAATTATCCCCATAAGGTAGAGCTCATTGACATTTCGACTCTATCGCTTGATTTGATGAGAGACATTTAGGGAATGAATTTATCGTTTCCTCGAGCCACTTATAATCGTCGCGCTCAGGTCGTGATCAGAGTTTGACAAATGTCAATTTGCGACCTTCGAGGCTCCACTCCCATAGTGGCTGCATCACGAGGGGATTTTTCATTATTTCTTCTTGGATTCTTCAATTTTTTATCGGAGGATTGACCGAGAGATGGAAAAATTCTTTCCCAGGCGGGACTTGAACCTCGCATTCTCCGCACCGGCGCCTCAACAAATTAAACTGACGAGGCGATTGCGTATTCACTCGCTCGGGGAAGCCTTCTCTCATCTCTTGTGCCAATCTTTCGAAGCGGTCAATCAAGGAATCATGACCATTCAAATATGCAAATTATACCGATAAGGTAGATCTCATCGATATTTTGACTCTATCGCTCGATCTGACGAAATATATCCCATGGATGAATCTATAGTTTTTTCGAGCCACTTATAATCGTCGCGCCCAGGTGGCGATAACAGTTTGACCAATGTCAAACTGCGACCTTCGAGGCTCCACTTTCTTAGTGGCTGCATCACGGAGGGATTTTTTGGTTATCTATTTTTTTTTCCTGGATTTTCCGATTTGTTTCTTTTTCTCTTGATTCTTCAATTTTCATCGAAAAATTGACCGAGAGATGAAAAAATCCTCCCTCGGGCGGGATTTGAACCTCGCAATTTCTGGTTCTCTGGACCGGCGCTTTAACCAAGTAGACCACTGAGGTGATTGCGTATCCACTCGCTCGGGGAAGCCTTCCCTCATCTCTTGTGCCAATCTTTCGATGCGGTCAATCAAGAAACCATACCCATTCAAATATGCGAATGATACCGATAAGGTAGATCTCATCGATATTTCGACTCCATTGCTCGATTTGATGGAATACATTCATTGGATGAATTCATCGTTCTCTCGAGCCACTTATAATCGTCACGCTCAGGCGGCGATCACAGTTCGACAAATGTCAAACTGCGACCTTCGAGGCCCCACTTTCATAGTGGCTGCATCACGAAGGGATTTTTTTTCCTTGGATTCCTCAATTTCTTATCGAAGGATTGACCGAGAGATGAAAAAATTCTTCCTCGGGCGGGACTTGAACCTCGCAATTCCCGGTACTCCAGACCGGCGCCTCAACCAATTAGACTGACAAAGCGATTGCGAATTCACACGCTCGGGGAAGCCTTCTCTCATCTCTTGTGCCAATCTTTCGACCCGGTCAATCGAGGGTCCATGACCAATCTAATATGCAGATTATACCGATAAGGTAGATCTCATTGATATTTCGACTCTATCGCTCAATTTGATGAAATACATTTAGGGCATGAATTTATAGTTTTTTCGAACCACTTATAATCGTCGCGCTCGCGCGGCGATCACAGTTCGACAAATGTCAAACTGCGACCTTCAAGGCTCCACTTCCAGAGTGGCTGTATCACGGAGGGATCATTCAATTTTTGGATTCTCCAATTTTTCATTGGAGGATTGACCGAGAGATGGAAGGATTCTCCTTCGGGCGGGAGCTAAACCTCGCAATCTCCGGTACTCCGGACCGGCGCCTCAACCAATTAGACCACCGAGGCAATTGCGTATTCACTCACTCGGGGAAGCTTCCTCTCATCTCTTGTGCCAATCTTTCGATGCGGATTATCAAGGCACCATGACCATTCAAATATGCGAATTATCTCGATAAGGTAGAGCTCATTGATATTCCGACTCTATCGCTTGATTTGATGAGATACATTTAGTGAATGAATTCATCGTTTTCTCGAACCACTTATAATCGTCGCGCTCAGGTGGCGATCACAGTTCGACAAATGTCAAACTGCGACCTTCGAGGCTCCACTCCCATAGTGGCTGCATCACGAAGGGATTCTTCATTTTTTCTTCTTGGATTCTTCAATTTTTTATCGAAGGATTGACCGACAGATGAAAAAATTCTTTCCCGGGCGGGACTTGAACCTCGCAATCTCCGGACCGGTGCCTCAACAAATTAAACTGACGAGGCGATTGCGTACTCACTCGCTCGGGGAAGCCTTCTCTCATCTCTTGTGCCAATCTTTCGAAGCGGTCAATCAAGGAAGCATGACCATTCAAATATGCAAATTATACCGATAAGGTAGATCTCATCGATATTTTGACTCTATCGCTCAATCTGACGAAATATATCCCATGGATGAATCTATAGTTTTTTCGAGCCACTTAAAATCGTCGCGCCCAGGTGGCGATAACAGTTTGACCAATGTCAAACTGCGACCTTCGAGGCTTCACTTTCACAGTGGCTGCATAATGGAGGGATTTTTTGTTTATCTATTTTTTTTCCTGGATTTTCCGATTTTTTATCGGAAGATCGACCGAGAGATGAAAAAATTCTTCCTCGGGCGGGACTTGAACCTCGCAATCTCCGGTACTCCGAACCGGCGCCTAAACCGATGAGACCACCGAGGCGATTGCGTATTCACTCGTTCGTGGAAGCCTTCTCTCATCTCTTGTGCCAATCTTTCAATACGGTCAATCAAGGAACCATGACAATTCAAATATGCAAATTATACCGATAAGGTAGATCTCATCGATATTTCAACTCTATTGCTCGATTCGATGGAATACATTTAGGGAATGAATTTATCGTTTCCTCGAGCCACTTATAATCGTCGCGCTCAGGTCGTGATCAGAGTTTGACAAATGTCAATTTGCGACCTCCAAGGCTCCACTTCCATAGTTGCTGCATCACGAAGGGATTTTCTCTTTCCCTCTTGATTCTTCAATTTACTATCGAAAAATTGACCGAGAGATGAAAAAATCCTCCCTCGGCCGGGATTTGAACCTCGCAATTTCCGGTTCCCTGGACCGGCGCTTTAACTCAGTGGACCACTGAGGCGATTGCGTATTCACTCGCTCGGGGAAGCCTTCCCTCATCTCTTGTGCCAATCTTTCGGTGACGGTCAATCAAGGAACCATGACCATTCAAATATGCGAATTATACCGATAAGGTAGATCTCATCGATATTTCGACTCCATTGCTCGATTTGATGAAATACATTCAATGAATGAATTCATCGTTCTCTCGAACCACTTATAATCGTCGCGCTCAGGTGGCGATCACAGTTCGACAAGCGTCAAACTGCGACCTTCGAGGCCCCACTTTCATAGTGGCTGCATCACGAAGGGATTTTTTTTCCTTGGATTCCTCAATCTCTTATAGAAGGATTGACCGAGAGATGAAAAAATTCTTCCTCGGGCGGGACTTGAACCTCGCAATCTCCGGTACTCCGGACGGGCGCCTCGACAATTGAGACCACCGAGGCGATTGCGTATTCACTCGCTCGGGGAAGCTTTCTCTCATCTCTTGTGCCAATCTTTCGATGCGGATTATCAAGGCACCATGACCATTCAAATATGCAAGTTATCCCGATGAGGTGGATCTCATTGATATTTCGACTCCATCGCTCGATTTGATGAATTACATTTAGTGAATGAATTCGTCGTTTTTTCGAACCACTTATAATCGTCGCGCTCAGGCGGCGATCACAGTTTGACAAATGTCAAACTGCGACCTTCGAGGCTCCACTCCCATAGTGGCTGCATCACGAAGGGATTATTTTTTTTCTCTCGGGTTTCTCAATTCTTCATCGAAGGATTGACCGAGAGATGGAAAAATCCTTCCCCAAGCGGGACTTGAACCTCGCTATCTCCGGTACTCTGGACCGGCGCCTCAACCAATTAGACTGACGAGGTGATTGCTTATACACTTGTCCGGGGAAGCATCCTCTCATCTCTTGTGCCAATCTTTCGATGCGGTCAATCAAGGAACCATGTTCATTCAAATATGCAAATTATACCGAAAGGTAGATCTCATCGATATTTTGACTCCATCGCTCGATTTGATGAATTACATTTAGGGGATAAATTCATCGTTTTTTCGAGCCATTCATAATAGTCGCGCCCAGGCACCGATCACAGTTTGACCAATGTCAAACTGCGATCTCCGAGGCTTCACTTTCACAGTGGCTGCATCACGGAGGAATTTTTTGTTTATCTATTTTTATTCCTGGATTTTCCGATTTTTTATCGAAAGATTGACCGAGAGATAAAGAAATTCTTTCTCGGACGGGACTTGGACCTCGCAATCTCCGGTACTCCGGACCGGCGCCTGAACCAATTAGACCACCGAGGCGATTGCGTACTCACTCGTTCGGGGAAGCCTTCTCCCATCTCTTGTGGCGATCTTTCAATGCGGTCAATCAAGGAACCATGATAATTCAAATATGCAAATTATACCGATAAGGTAGATCTCATCAATATTTCAACTCTATTGCTCGATTCGATGGAATACATTCAGGGAATGAAGTTATCGTTTTCTCGAGCCACTTATAATCGTCGCGCTCAGGTCGGGATCAGAGTTTGACAAATGTCAATTTGCGACCTCCGAGGCTCCACTTTCATAGTTGCTGCATCACGAAGGGATTTTCCCTTTTCCTCTTGATTCTTCAATTTTCTATCGAAAAATTGACCGAGAGATGAAAAAATCCTCCCTCGGCCGGGATTTGAACCTCGCAATTTCCGGTTCTCTGGACCGGCGCTTTAACTAAGTAGACCACTGAGGCGATTGCGTATTCACTCGCTCGGGGAAGCCTTCCCTCATCTCTTGTGCCAATCTTTCGGTGGCGGTCAATCAAGGAACCATGACCATTCAAATATGCGAATTATACCGATAAGGTAGATCTCATCGATATTTCGACTCCATTGCTCGATTTGATGGGATACATTTAGTGAATGAATTCATCGTTTTTTTGAACCACTTATAATCGTCGCGCTCAGGTGGCGATCACAGTTTGACAAATGTCAAACTGCGACCTTCGAGGCTCCACTTCCATAGTGGCTGCATCACGAAGGGATTTTTCATTTTTTGAATTTTTCAATTTTTTATTGAAGGATTGACCGAGAGATGGGAAAATTCTCCCTCGGGCGGGACTTGAACCTCGCAATCTCCGGTACTCCGAACCGGCGCCTAAACCAATTAGACCACCGAGGCGATTGCGTATTCACTCGTTCGTGGAAGCCTTCTCTCATCTTTTGTGCCAATCTTTCAATACGGTCAATCAAGGAACCATGACAATTCAAATATGAAAATTATACCGATAAGGTAGATCTCATCGATATTTCAACTCTATTGCTCGATTCGATGGAATACATTTAGGGAATGAATTTATCGTTTTCTCGAGCCACTTATAATCGTCACGCTCAGGTGGTGATCAGAGTTTGACGAATGTCAAACTGCAACCTGCGAGGCTCCACTTTCATAATTGCTGCATCACGAAGGGATTTTTTCTTTTTCTTTTGATTCTTCAATTTCTTATCGAAAAATTGACCGGGAGATGAAAAAATCCTCCCTCGGGCGGGATTTAAACCTCGCAATTTCTGGTTCTCTGGACCGGCGCTTTAACGAAGTAGACCACTGAGGCGATTGCGTATCCACTTGCTCGGGGAAGCCGTCCCTCATCTCTTGTGCCAATCTTCCGATGCGGTCATTCAAGAAACCATGACCATTCAAATATGCGAATTATACTGATAAGGTAGATCTCATCGATATTTCGACTCCATTGCTCGATTTGATGGAATACATTCAATGAATGAATCCATCGTTCTCTCGAGCCACTTATAATCGTCACCTCAGTTGGCGATCAGAGTTCGACAAATGTCAAACTGCGACCTTCGAGGCCCCACTTTCATAGTGGCTGCATCACGAAGGGATTTTTTTCCCTTGGATTCCTCAATTTCTTATCGAAGGATTGACCGAGAGATGAAAAAATTCTTCCTCGGGCGGGACTTGAACCTCGCAATCTCCGGTACTCCGGAAGGGCGCCTTGACAATTGAGACCACCGAGGCGATTGCGTATTCACTCGCTCGGGGAAGCTTTCTCTCATCTCTTGTGCCAATCGTTCGATGCGGATTATCAAGGCACCATGACCTTCATCTATATGTCAGACATAGGTGAGTCAGATAGGGCAATCTATCAATCTGACCGTCAATCGCTGAACATTCTTGGAGCAGTCTTCCATGTCTCTTTTCAGCTTCTGTACTCCCATCTCCTTTTTCATGCACAATACCCAAAATTTGAGTCGATTCTCTGCATGGAAGCAAACACGTGGCATCTTAGAACTACGATAGAGCTACCTCCTCCACTCAAATGCGAGATGTGGAGCAGTTATGACATACCTGCAAGCTCTCCAGAACCGAATTGAGAGCTCTTCTTGCGCGATGAGGACCTTGCCGAGAGTCCAAGGCATTGTGTACATATTATTAGGACCAATGTGAGTAAGAAGGAGACAGAGCCGTGAGCAGACGACAAAGTTCCCAATATAGATAGGTGGACCTTTCTATATTCGCCATCTGACTCTCTACCCAAGCATTAGTCTCAGCTCACGAAGCCTATCCCTTCCTCTACGCATTACATTGCGAATCTTTTGGGATAGAGTGTCATGAACCATCTGCACTTTCTAACGAAATTTTTGTGAAATTTGAAGCATATAACTAAGCGTTCAACATCACCAAAGCGCGTCAAAGTCATTTTTGGCGATTTTTTCAGAAAAAAATCGTAAAAGTTGATTTATTTGAAAATTCATGTAAAATCAAATACTGTTACACACAGTCAACGTATTTTGAAGTGCACTTGACGCAACTATCTGTAGCGACAAAAGACGATTCGGAGAGCAGCAGCGCAAAAAAATTGCGTCTTGACGTCCTATTAACTGTAATTGTCATTTCATCATCTGTCCGTATGATTGTCATTATATTTTGATGTCTATTATGTGATACAAACGAAGCTCGATTAAGTGAGTTTGGTGTGCGATTTTGATCTCCAGGAAGTAGAAATGTGGAATGAATTATTCATTCCGAAGGCTGTTACCCGGCTGACTAGTTCGAGTTTACATACTGGGGGAAAAGTTTTTTGATTCGAACTGCCAGGCATATTCTCATGCATCGAACTTGAAGTTCCGCAAGACAGATGCTGAAATACAATGGCAAAATCAATGATGGCACATTGCGGAACTGCTCAAGGTACTCAGGATTGTAATACACAATTCTTTCCATCTACCGGTGGACTCGCACTGCGCTGAAGCGTTACAGTTGATGGAGTCGAACCTTATAAAAGAGTTTTTACCGACGCTTCCAAGATTTATATATTCGTGTAAGAGTTATATATTCGCCCAAGAGTTATATATTCATGTTAGCACTTTTCTTGAGCTTGAATAACATATGACTATACGGTAAGGCTGGAATGAATCCAGCAGAAATATTTTCGTAAATTCAATTGATAATCGTGAATTTTCAGAAACATTTAGTTCGATTTCTGACGTTTCTAGTAATATACTCAACAATCGATTACTCGCTCTAATTTTGAGCTCAAATTTGAAAATATCGCCAAATCCAAGGAGGTACAGAGCTAATCAGCTGTGGAATCTGTACCTCCTAATTAAGTATTTTGGATTTTCAAAATTCTGATGATCTACCTCGTCCAGAGGCTAATAACGATCAAACGAGCCGAAATCGAGATGGTTCCAGAAGGACAGATGTCCAAAGTTTTGCATAGCCTTTCATTCCTTGTTGGATCTTGCTGAGAACCAGTATAACAAAAATGAGAGGTATGATTCGTCTCTACAAAAAAAAATGAATTTAATAAAGGAGCTGTCGGCATAGTGAAAATTCCGAAGAAAAAGGAAAGCAAGATAGTGAATTCATCTACCCAACTACAAAATTATATGAATTTTTTACTGAACACAATTAAGATTACATTGAAGACATATACGACGGTACTTTTATAGCATAATTCGTAACCGGAATTAAATTTATTGTGTATGATCGATAGATAATTTTAATCGAGTAAGAAAGTAACAAAAAAGAGTTTCGAAAAAGTTGAATTACAATGATGATAACTTCATGTCACATTGGAAATTATTTGTATAGAAATTGGTTAAGGAATCGCCAGTGTTGCTACAGCAGTGCAGATCGTCAAGATGGCACAAAGAGTCGATGCTGTTGATGGAAATGTACGACGTCCCTACGAAATTCGGGAGTATTTCGACATGGTGATGGCGTACGGAGAGGCTTGAGTCAATGCGGGAGAAGCCGCGAGAATCTATGCAGAGCGTTTTCCACATCGGAGACATCCAGGAGGTACTTTTTTCTCGAAGATTCGATGTCGTCTTCCGCTCATATCAAGTTCTCAGCTCAACACCTTGAATGGAAAAGGGTCAGCCTCTTCCGTCCTTCTTTATGTAGAAAATAATTCTAACTGAGTTATTCAGGGAGATGCGAGTACTTCTTCTTCTCTGCGTTAGTGGCCTCGGACCTCAGTCCACTCCGCCATTACCTAGTTTGAAGTCTCGTGTGAAACGTTTGATACACCTTTGGTGTGAATATGGTTTTACTTTACAAATATCTGTCTGCTAGAAGCAGACGTATTTGTTAGATTTTCATGATCATTGTTATTCTTTACGTTTTTTTTTCTTTTTTTATTTATTATAATTTTATCAATCCATTTTAGAGTTAGATCCAAAGTTTACAGGATTTTAGGGATTCGGTCAAGAATTTTGACTCCTCGTCACGAGGTTTTTTAAGCGTTTGTGTTATGTCCATCGGTATTGGGGTTTTATTTTTTTCGAGTTTTTCTAGTAGACTTGTTCTTTTATCATTGTATAATGGACAATCATGTATTATGTGCTCGATATCTTGTTCATGGTATTAGCAGTCACATCTAGGAGATACTAAGATATTTTTGCGAGCTAGACTCTCGCCAAGATTGTAGTGGTTTGCCCTCAATCTATTTACAGTTGTGATGTGGGCTCTTGTAGCCACGACACTTTTGAACCAAGGGGACAGGGGCCCTGGTAAAAGTTATCAAAGTATTTGAGGCCTTTGGTTACATCAGTTCCTTCAATATATTTTCTGAATGCTTTTAATTGGATTTTTTCACAAGTTTTAAACAAGTCACTGTAGGGAAGTGAGCATTCCAGAGATGTACCTTTGCCTATAGCTTGCTTAGCCATTTTATCAACAATTTCATTTCGGACAAAGTTTTTGTGGGAAGGAATCCACACTAATTAATTTGCTTTTCTTTTTTGAGTGTACGTGATGAAACTATTATGATTTCAAGTATGAGGTAGCTGGTTTGTTTGGATTCGTTCGGTTTGAACTCAAGTATTGCTTTGAGTGCACTCAGGGAGTCAGTAAAAATATTGTGTTTTGGGTAATCGCTTGCTTCAATTGTTTCGATTGCTTTCAATATAGCTAGGGCTTCAGCTGTGAAGATTGATGCTCTAGAGTCTATTCTATACATTGCTTGTATGTCTAGTTTTGGACAGTACATGGCTAGGCCAGTGAAATGGCCATCGTCTATTTTGGAACCATCTATGAAGAAGTTGTTGGCACTGGCCATTGTTTTGTCGAATATTTCAACGAATTTCAAGTTGGGGAGTTTGTCATTGCTAACTAGAGTGCCAGACTCAATATCTATGATCTCTTCAAGATCAGTCAGTAGTTCTGTCAATGGGTATGGATACGGTATTGGCACTTTTGATTGGTGGATGATAGGCCTATACTTCAGTAGAGAGTTTAAACATTCAAGCACTGGAAATTCTTTCATGATTTTCATGCTTGTTCCTTTTATATTTTAGTCGCGTCTAAGGGTAATCAATTAAGTAAGTACTGTGGAATTTTCAATAGAGAGAATTTTGATGATGTATTTATTGCCTAAATACTGTGCTCTGATGTTGAGAGAAGGTTCAGCAGCTTCCACCAGCATCATTTTGATGGGGGTCGACATTCTATATCCCATGGCTATCCTGACAGCTTTGTTGCGGAGCTTATCGATTTTAGTCTTTGATTCTAAAGTTAAACATGTTGTATTCTATGACACTTCTTATCAGTGCCCTGTAGATATTCAGCAACACTTGAGGGTGATCTCCCCACCACGTGCCACTGAGTACTTTGAGAACGCTTATTGTCTTAGAGAATTTGTCTATGATGTAGCTAGCCTGAGTATTCCAGCTAAGCCTATCATTCATCCATACAGCTAGATATTTGACTGATTTTACATTGAAAATTCTTTGGTTAATACAAAGTATAAAATATTGCTTCCCAGCAATGAGATTTTCACAGAAGATAATAAATTTGGATTTTTCTGGGGCTTTCTTTTTCTAGCCCTATAGATCTAAGAAAGAGTATAATAACTCTCATTTGTTCTTCAAGCCTCTTGAGTGCAGTAGCAAGGTTCTTGTCGCTGCAGGCAGATGCGAATAAAATGTCGAATTCCTTCTTGTAACCAAGAAACACAATATCAAAAATAATGATTATCTCAAATACCAGCACCAACAATACTAGGAGTTGTCCGTCGTCTTGCTGGAGATGGAGATGTTCGACCACAGTATCAACGTGGACCTGGCCACGGCGTTGTGGGTCGACCAAGAACGGCGCGAAACGTTGATGTTGAGAAGCAACTTTTGGATATGGTGGAGGCTAATCCGCTCATCAGCCAGAGGCAGATAAGTAGGCGAACGGGTATCAGTCTTGGAACAGTGAATACTATTTTGGGAGTGAGTTTGATCATAAACTTGAGCTAGATCCAAAAATAATTTTCCATAAAATTTATCGATCTAGGCCGTAATGAGTTTTGAAATATGTGAATCAAATTATGTCATTCTGCGGTACCGAAAATTTTGTTCTGAAATATCCTCAGCAAATCTTAGACAAATAATATTCAAAATTCTGATTGCTTTTGTCTTCAAAATTATCTCGGACATAACTCTGTCTCAGGGCAAAGGACTACATGGCTACCACTTCACCAGGGTCCAAAGCCTTCTAGACAGAGATGGACCTCTTCGGGTGAACTTTGACCAAACTATGTTGGCAGCTGTTCGCGCCAACCCGGCCTTGCTTCGCCACGTAACATTCACCGATGAGAAGCCATTCGATAGAGATGCAGACAGATTCAATCTACATAACGAACATTTCTATGCGCTTGAAAACCCTCGCGTCCACGTGGTGACGAGTCTTCAGAACAGGTTCAGCATCAACGTATGGGCCGCGATTCGAGACTTGATTGTGGTGAGAGCAAATTTGTCATTCAATAATCAATCTCAAGTAGTAGAGAATCTAGTTCTGATCATTTCTCTCTAGCGATGAGAATAATGCCCAGGCGGTGGAGAAAAACTAGTGTAGTAAAATACATTTTCAGGTTCTTTCTTAGACAACCATCAGAGAATCAGATATGGATGTCTATTCTAATGTTCGATTTTAAATCCATCCGTACTAATGACACATTTTTCTTCTTCACTTTTTGTATTTCTAAAAGTGAGGAGGATTTGACACTGAAATATTCTCATTAATTGTATCAATAGTCAAAAGTCTAATCAAGGTATTGATATTCAGAATAATTCATCACACAGAGTAGCTATAACAAGCAAAGGAACGAGAAAAATTCCCAGCATAAATAGGTTCGATCTGTGATTGACGAAAAAAACAAATTTCACCATTTAAAGAAGAAAATCCTGGCCCCTTTTTTCCATCATTTCAACAAAAATTAGCTTCGTTGTTGTTGTATGGCAAGATTGGCATTGATTCAGTTTACTATTAATCGGAAGATAAAGTTGATGAATTTTGTGAAAAAACTGCAAAAAATCGAACATGTATGTCAGAATTGGCACTTTAATAGCTGTTGTAAAAATCTGGAGAAAATTGCTTCTATCTTCTCTTATCAAGAAATTCAAATTCAGTGGGTGGAGCGTCCGATACAAAAAAATTCGGTAAATAAGTTGTTACGTGCAGAGTCCGAAATTTTGCAGCCCGGGAATCGCACAGCGATGGCCAACGTGAGGTGTGCAGAGCCGTATGCATCGGGCTTTGCACGGAAAGTTTCCGTGCCAAGTCAGATCCAGCGGACTCAGCACTACTCCTGTTGTGCAAAACCCGATATACCGAGTAGGGTGGGCCGAAAAATGGAACTTTGTACGTAGATGGATGAAAGATTTTCTGCTATTTTTGAAAATGAAAGGTTCCTAAGGCATCCGGGATCTAAATCATCTTACGAACCATCATTTTTCATGTATAAATTGCACGTAGAAACCGGGTTCGTGTTCCGCTAAGCCTCAGAAGTCAAGGCTCTCTATGAAATGCAAGTCAACCATCGCACAGTGGGGCTGAAAATCGATTTCGGGACAAGATTCAGCGCCACGCGGATCCTCAACCAATCGAAATGATTCAAACGGGATTTTCTCCGTTGTTTGATACTCTACAAGATTCCTTCCCGGAGAATTTGATTTGGGGAGCTGCGGAGTCACATAATCGTGTTGGTCGATCAACCAAAAATCGTCGAAAATCGAGTCTCCTCGATCCTGGCGGCAATGTACGATTTTCTGGTTGGGTCCAAAATACATGTTCCTGGTCCCACTTGATGAGGGAAATACTCTCATCATTGCAGAACTCCGGCAACCTAACTTTAAATCAGGAATAAACCCCAATCATCAAAAATCGACTTTCTTCGATCCTGGCGGTAATGTACGGGGTTCTAAGCGGGCTCAAATCATAAGTTAGAGATACACAATATGTGAGCCCATGTCTCAAGAATGCGCGAGCTTCATCCAAGGGCTTCAGAACTCTGCAATATCCCCCCCACTCACTTAGTACTCGAATATCATCGATATCCACGACCTCTTGGAGTATACGTCGATGTAGCATCACAAAATGTTCCTCCAAGGTGTCAACTCGACCTCAAATGCTTTTCGAACACCCCCACCTGGATTTGGGAATGATTGCAGTAAGGAGGACGTATTTATCACTCATCAGGACAAACTGATACTTCTTGTTTTTCGTCTTAATCGCCCTTCAACACGATCCTGGGCCTCCAGAGCTTCCCGAATTAAATTCTCCGGGCAGGTATCTTGTAGAGTGAGGAAAAACGAAGAAAAGCCCGTTTGAATGGTTTGGATCGGTTTAGAATTCGCGTGCCGCTGAATCTTGTCCCGAAATCGGTTTTTAGCCCCACTGTGCATCGTAGCAAAAAAACGGCACTTCTCCGGAAAATAACCAATTACGTTAAAATTGGCATGTGTGAAAAAGCTCCTCATTTGTGGGTCCGAAACAGCATCACACTGCTTTTTCTTTCGCGTTTTGACCTGCTGAAAACGATCCCGGTGGTTTTAGGGAGCTTTGATACGTGAAATTTAAGTAAAAAGGAGCTGATGATCGATCTGTCAAAGCCCGATGCAGTCAATGCAGGAGCATAGGACGAAAATCGTTCGTCAGCATCTGCTCAATACCTACATTCCACTATACAAGCTCCCTAAAACTACCGGAATCGTTTTCAGCAGGTCAAAATACGCAAAAAAAATAGTGTGGTGCTGTTTCGGACTCACAAATGAGGAGCTATTCCACACATACCGATTTCAATGTAATTGGTTTTCCGGAAAAGTACCGTTTTTCACTACGATCGTTGTCTTGCATTTTATACAGAGTCTTCACTTCTGAGGCTTAAGCGTACTACGAATTCGGTTTCGACATACAAGAATAGATGAAAAATGATGATTTGTAAAGTGGTTCAGATCCGGGGTGCGTTCTCTGCCTCATAAGATCTGTTTGAAAAATAACGCAAAAACGTGTAAAAAACATTCATTTTCAAGAATCTCCGGGGCTTTCACTCCAGCAGGAAATCTCATTTTGAAAGTAGCTGAAGAGAATTCTTAATACGGGAATACAGAAAAAATTTTCTGTATTCCCGTGCAAAATCGCAAAAACTGGGACCCCAAGGGTTATTTTGGAAAATTCCATTTCCGGCCCACCCTTATACCGAGCTTTGCACACAGAATTCGTCTGATCCCAAGAGGGGAGTCGGGGAATCTCTGGTAATTATTATATTAAGAGACACAAGGTGCCTATTCCCCCACGGAATCCCTATATCAGGGTTGCCAACATAAAATCGAATCAGTGTTGCCAACTTGACGGCACGAAAAGTCCCTAGACCCAGGTCAAATGTCCCTAGATTTTTCCGCGATGTATAGAACACGTGTTTGAGTGTCGTTTACGTATTTTTGACGTATTTTTGAGTTTTTTATATGTATTTCCGATTTAGTTTATATGTATTTATACGTTGATATTATATATTCGATTTGCTGCTAATTCTTGCCGTGAAGACGGTCGCTGATCGGTCTCACGGAGCCCTTTCGAACACTGCCCAAGCTTCCGAATCCGTTGGCGAAGGTTAGGAGCAATCGATTTTTATGTGTTTCGTTTATCTATTTTCGTATTAAGTGCATGCTGGGAGTCATTTTATGGCGTATTTTAGTGAAGCGTATTAGAAAATTCGAGACACCGCCATTTTCAACATCGAAGGTAGCCGAGTAACTTTTTACGGTTGACAAGGCCGCCTCACTTTCAGATGTGAATTAATTTTGGTGTTCGAGTTAGCTTTATTTAATGGTTTTCATTTTAATTTTTTGTTAGAGATAGATCGATCCGCATGAGTATTGGTTGATTTCGAATGAAATAAGTGATAGAGTGACGATGAAGTCGAATCGTACTGACAAAGTGATGGAATGTTAAAGATCGAGAGGTTGTTATTTCGTTGATTTTGAATATATGATACATACGAATGGATTTCAAATTTTTGAAACTTTTTTTAATGAATTCGAGGAATTTTTTATTTGACTTTGAAGATGATGATTTTCGTATTTCTACTCATACCGAGTGTGAACCTACGTAATACTTTGGAGTTTTTAAATTTATTCCTATTTGGAGGAGAAATTAAACGTTCTTTTGAGATTCGAACTTATGAAAATATGAAAAGAGAAGCGGTTCACGTCTATCTCGCATGCTGATATTAGAGGACGTCATTTCATATGGGGGGATGGTTGAGAGAATTCTTTTGATCAGTTTATGATTCAAGTGATTTTCATAAGATTCAGGGATAGATAATTGACATTGAGGAACGGTATCGTATAGAGTATTAGAAATGACTTTTGTAAATGAATCCAATATCACTCGCTTGATGCAATCGTGAGGGGAAAATTGAATTGATGCATTGTTATGGTTTTTGCTATGCGATCATCAAGATTAATTATTGGGAATTCATTCAACAGGGAAGTTCTTTGTTTTCATATTGAGCATTTGTGTCGCAAGATTTGAATTTTTGAGAAGTCTCTGATTGGATGGAATGACCTCGATATTCATCATCCTCGTTTTGTGTTTATGATGTGAAATTGAGTTGAAACTGGGGAGTGTTTTATGTTCAGAGTGAAAATGTAACTCTTCATTACAGAGGTTGAAGGAGACATGATCCGATGAGACTGACCCGTCGATTTGGTTTACCAGTGTCGGGATCAAAGCGGCGCTCAGATCAGAGGAAATCCAGCAACAAGCTTCCGAAGAGTGGCGTTAGTATTGTGTTGTTGTTTTACAATAGCTGGGCAACAGGGAGTCACACTCTGTCGCACTCGGGAATGAGAAACCCAACTCCCATATGAGCCAAGACATCATGTGCTGTTGCAACTCGTAAAAGTGTGGTGTGGTAGTTTTGAGTAAGTATGACGAGGATGAGTTGAATCGATATGTAATCAGCAAAGTTTTGAATTGGATCCTGTTAATGAAGGTTACTTGAATGCATTTACTCTTTGATGAAATTGGGACGATGATTTCATCTTGTTAAGTGATAGTGGATTCATATATGGTTCTCTCAATGATTTGAAATTGATTCAAGATGAGCTGGAATCAGTACTCAAAATTCTTCAATATATTAAAAAAGTCAGTTATGCTCTTTTTGAAAATTCGTATGAATTTTATAATGAATAGCATATGTTTTAACTCGAGATTGAAAGAATGTACAATTGAAGATTGTACGAAAATATCGCTTAATGAGTTGTACTTCTTTCGAATGCTTATTCTATAGTAAATGAATCGACACGGAGATGGTTGGGGCAATTTCCCCAACCATTTGATTTTATTTATCGAGTTTCAGGAGATTCAGATATTGATACAATCCATATTGAACATATTTACATATAGAGTATGGAACGTGATATTCTGAACAAAAGTTTCATCATACATTATTACAATTATAGGCTTACATCCTGATTACTTATAATAGAGGGAGTAATGATATACAATCGTATGGGAGGCGTATGTTGCCGTTTTGTTGATAAAATTGAGTCATCGTACAAATTGAATGAGAATTGTCATAACAAAAGATTGAATATTGAGAAACGTATATGGGAGTCACTACATTGATCAATGATAATCCTCAATCATATTCGATAACAAACGAATATATAAATGAAATTATGGATATTTGATATACGATTCTAGGAACGCACTAATTTTAACAATACCTTGATCTATATTTTTATAACCACTGGTGATATTTGCGGAAGATTTTATTGAAATGAGCAGAAATATCGATCTATCATCTTCGTTGTGCGATATGGAGTGGAATTGAGTGTGAATCGGTCCGTGTATATCCTTTCAGTGTAAATGTAACTCTCCATCACAGAGGTTGAAGGAGACATGATCAGATGAGACTGACCCGTCGATTTGGTTTACCAGTGTCGGGACCAAAGCGGCGCTCAGATCAGAGGAAATCCAACAACATGTTTCCGAAGAGTGGTGTAAGTGTGTTGTGTTGTTTTTTTGGAAGAATACCCTACATTTACAGCAGCTTGGCAACAGGAGATTGTAGTATGTCGATCTCAGAGATGATAGTCTCGATCTCTATGTGAGCCATGGCATCATACAGTCCTGTTACAACTTGTAAATGTATTCGATTGCACTTGGATATGTAAGAGATGTGTATTGTTGGGAATCATTTGTTGAAATGTGTGACGAAGATGATTTGATTTTTTTCGTAATTAAAATTAGCCTCAAATTAAATTGTAAGATCAAGGATACATTTGTGAGATACCATGCATACCAATTTAGTAAAGAAGTAAAGGCTATTATGTGCTTACGTTCTCTGAAAAGCTAATCAATCTAATGTTCTGACGACGATTTCATAGAATCATGATATTCGAAAAATTTCCATAGAGCTATATCTAATTAAAATTCTATACATATTTTAGAATAAGGAGTGACACGGGTTGATACATGAAACTCACATTTGATGTCTTCGGGAGTTGATTCGATTCCAGAGGTGTTATGGATTCCCTTGTTTTATGTGATTTTTGTCATTCTCTTGTGCTTGGATCCATGTCATCTTACTGTAGTTTTGATTTTGTTAATCTTTCTGGAACGGTTGTAACACGTTGAGTTGAAAACTTTTTGTAAATCCTCCACTGGGTGATTCTCACATTTGATATCTGGATGTCTGTGGGATGATAGACCTTGGTATGAAACTGAACTCCCCATTGGGGTCAATTTAATGGATGAGTTGTCAATTCGACTGGATTTTGTGATATTGCAAGATATCTCTATTGTGGAAAAACTTAATAATTGGAATAGTAGAGCCCGGAAATTCTGTCTTTGGAGGTAACTCATCAGTTTCGATTGGGACTATGGAAATCTAATCCACTTCTCGATTTTATTTCGGAAAAAAATTGAATTTTTATTTATCATGTACATGATTTTATAAAATTTCGGAAAAGGTTTGTATTTTGATGTTTGGTTCTATTATCAATTTTAGAGAACATGGGAAATAATGTTTTGATAGATATTACTCACCTTTCCATTATTGTGTAGTAGAGGTCAATGTTCATGATGGTATTTTATAAGTTCTTCTTATATATCTACATAGGATTTTCTTGGACTTGATTTCCTCTTTGGCGTACGAATGTTCGTGACCGTGTAAAGGGCTATACTGTGGGCTGCTGAGAGAGCGCGTATCACCAATTGTCTTCTATTTTTCTGTTGACATGTTGTTTGATCTTACTCGTCGCCTATGTGTGTCTGTGCAGGCAGCGAGGAGAGAACTGCGGCTCCGGGAGAGAGCACGTATGCTTATGCGTCTTTTCCACTGGAACTGATTAGAATAAAGGCAAGTTCAGGAATTTTCTCAGAGTGGAAAATTTCGCAAATTTTTGGGAACATTTTCCGAAAAAAAAAACAATTTTTTATATTTTCGTTTTTTTAAAATACCGTGAAAATTTCGAATTTCTATTCCTTTTATTTTCGTTTTCGAAGCCCTAACTATTCGAGGAAAAACGAGTAA
This sequence comes from Eretmocerus hayati, assembly GCA_029851415.1. Classification (NCBI taxonomy): domain Eukaryota; kingdom Metazoa; phylum Arthropoda; class Insecta; order Hymenoptera; family Aphelinidae; genus Eretmocerus; species Eretmocerus hayati. The sequence goes on from CM056744.1 coordinate 52,845,126, forward strand.
TTGAATTAATGATCGAATTACTCACCCTTCAGCCATTCTATAAATGTTGTGTGTCGACGATGATATTCTGCAAGCTCACCTCATTTTTCGTTGACTCTTCTTATGATTGCCCAACCGCATAGAGTACGTGTGTTCGCGACGGGCTCCAGAGGATGACTGCGGGCCGTTGAGAGAGCGCGCATCACTCAGTATCCCCTCTCCTCTTCTGGTGTCATGACATGATCAGCGCGCGTCTGTATCTGTGGAGGCTGGGAGGGGGAGAATGCGGCTTCAGTAGAGAGCGCGAATGCCTGAGCGTTTCTCTAACTGGAACTGATAAGAATTAAGGCAAGTTCAGCATATGCCTCAGAATGGGAAATTTTGGAAATTTTTCGGAAAATTTTTTGAAAAAAAAAATAATTTTTTTTATTTTTGTTTTTTTAAAATCCCGTAAAAATTTCGAATTTTTATTTTTCATATCTTTGTTTTCGAAGCTTCGGACAAAATCTTAAAATTTTTCCAGTATATCTTCAATCTATTTAAATCACTAAAAATTTTTGACGTTTATGTTTTCATAACTCTAATGATTCAAGGAAAAACGAGTAATTAAATAAATGATAGAATTACTCACCCTTCAGACGTTCTATAGATGTTGATGTCCACGATGATATTCTGCAAGCTCATTCCATTTTATTCGACTCTTCTCATGATTGCCCACCTTCATAGAGTACGTGTGATCGCGACGGGCTCCAGAGGATGACTGAGGGCCGTTGAGAGAGCGCGCATCATTAAGTATCCCCGCTCTTTTTCGGTGTGACGTTGTCGGTTCTCGATGCGTGTGTCTGTGAGGCTATTTAGGGGGAAAGTGCGGCTTCGGTCGAGAGCGCCTAACAAAGATATTACATAACACAGATAACAAAGATATTACATTTACAGAAGATATTACATAACAAAGATTTTGAGCCGTCGTGGGCCAAAATCAGTACACTTGAGCCCAAATGATCACAATTCTGCGAAAAAAATACCTAAGGGCATTTTTGGACGAATTGGTGGGGGCGAAATTGGACAATGCTAAATCCCATCTAAAATCGGTCGACCGATTGCCTGTCCATGTTTATCGAGGATAATTGCGCGTATCGAGGCGCGTGTGCATCTGTGCGAATCTTTCTAAGCGTGGGAGGTTGGAGATGAGTTAGTTCATTGAAAATGGGTGAGGAAATGAAGTTACGATGTCCCATGGTCGTCTCAGGAGTCAGAAGTCGCTTTGAACGTGTTCCAACATAGCCCTCGATTTTCGCATTTTCACTCTCGCATTCGGTGACATTGCCTTGAATGTTCCACACTATCAAGGGGATTGTTGACGTAGGGGCGAGTATGAATACCTCCAGTATGAAAAAAAAGAAAGAAAAGTCGACTCTTAGAAGCTACGAGTCGATTACTGATTGCTGAAGACGATATTACACCAGTGAAGCGCCTATCTCAATAATGCTGAAGAATAACACAAAAACGGCTCGCTTGCTCGGGCTATGGGAGGAAGTAAAAGTCTCAGGGGGTTTCTCTATTGATTTTGAGTTATTACCACGTGTTTTGATGGGCAAATGCGATTTTAATAGGTAGGGAATAATGCCGTATACCTCAATTTTGGAAGGCCGTCCAAATTTGCCCCCAAAACTTGTCAAAAGAGCCCCCCAGTTCGGGATGAATTTGGACAGATTTTTTTTTTCAACTTCAAGAAAAAGTATGAACGCTGAGACCTAGGGGTCTGAAAATTCTTTTACAATCTATTCAATAGTTGAACTTCAAAGTCCCATAGCGCGCCTAGTCCCAAGTATCGTCAGATAGCCCCACTGCAAAATCCGTCCAATTTTGCCCCACTCTCCTCTATACTTACTCACATCGCAAGAATTGGCTGCAACGCTACTTTTTCACTTTCACTTTCATTTTTTAGAAATTATAATGATTCACTCATGATTTTCCTGGTATCAATTTTTAGGAAATGGCTAAGGATCCGTTTCCTTAGTCAAAACAAAAATCATACGAATAGTTACCGCGTGAGCTCATCTTAACGCATCTGACCCATAAGGTTACGTGTAAGTCAAGAACAATTTTTGAAGTCAATTTGCTCACGATTTTAGTGGTTGACTCCATATATTCGCAAATGGTTTAATATGTCTGATGTTAAAATTAAGTATAGTTCATGCCCATTCGCGCTGAAACAAACGTTTTATTAAAAAGTACTGCAGCCACCTTAACTGAAGAACAACTGAAAATTTTAGTCAAAAAACTACTAGAAAGAGTATCTTCATAATATCGAAAAATTCTTAAAGAAAACTCGGAAGTTTCATTATTATCATAGTCAAAGAATTTTTATCAACTGATAGTTTTAATAGTTGCAGAACATAATAGAAATCAATTTCATGTCGCGAAATTATTGATTTTACCAAATAAAGTGAAGCCGAGCGAGCGTTAGCGAGCAAGGCAGTATCGCTAGTTAATAATTAACAAGGGCAATCTGTTTAACCGATGTACGGTGTATAGTAGCGTTCCCCTGATAGTAATACAAGACATTCACTCAATAAGATTCAACGATTCGTCAACATGAGTGTCATTTAATATTATTACATTAAGAGACCCGAGGTCCCTATTCTCCAACGGAATCCCTATATGGGGCGATTTACGTCAGCTCTCCAAGCGTGCTTTTTGAGCGTCGAAAAAGCTCTTTTCTAACGTTCTGTCTCGGACTCAAATGCATACCAAAAAAATATCAAAGACATCATATCCGATGTATTTTTTCCTCAGCATTCCAATGGCGTGGTTTGTTTTACGAAATGAGGTCAACATAACCTCAAAATTAATCAAGGTGTTATCAGATTCATCTTTATAATATTTCTACGATATTATCAAAATTCTTCAAAACTGCAAAAAAGGATATGAATATTGAATGATCTGAAAAAATTGAACAGAGACGGGATGTTATGAAAACTTTCCATAAATTGTGAAAAAATATGTATATCAAATGATCTAATGAAATTCAACAAAAACAAGACATTTGCCCGTCTTTCCCCTCTCGTCTCCTTTCAATTCATAGGTTCAATTAGAATAAACTTCCAAATAATTTTGAGATAATTTGAAAAAGATGATATAGTGATTTTTCTGAGGTTCAACGAAATTCAATTTATTTACTTTTGAGTTTCGACGATTTTGATTGATTGCAAAATCATAATCATCTTAGGATCAAGACCATGACGATAGGACAGAGTTTTCAAAAACGAGTAAACTTAACATCATAACAGAATTCTTCTTAATAATAAATCGACGTGACTCCCACATACGAAGAATCCAATACTTGGCTATCGCCTGCGGTAGGGTGCCTCACAAAAGTGCTGAGGTAATGTCAAGGATTCGGTGCTCTTATTACCTAACTGACGGATCCCATCAAAGAATTCCCGCCCAACTGAATCCCTACATTTCTGAGTCATTCTACACAGAACCCTGGAAGGTCCCTTGTTAGTAGATGACTCATCCATAGATTCGTATATTCTTTTGGAATCGTAAAATTCTGGGCTACAAACAAACATACTCTGACTGCATCATTCAATAATCAATGAATGAACAAAATACGAGGAAAGTTTCCTCCGTAATAACTTTGAGATGATTTTGCAATCAATTAAGATCGTCGTTGGAGATCAAATTTCCCCTTGTTCTTATTATACAGAATCCATAATGAATAACGAATATTATCAAAATTTTCAATATCTATTGTTGCAAAATGGACTTACACTAAACAACAATGTGAGACCCTCCTACAATTACATTGATAACATAAAACAAACGATGGATCACATCAATTACAACTACAACACTTCGATTCTGCGCTGATGAGAACGTTGCGATGACTCGCCTAGGCCATGCCCAGAGAGTGACTAACTCCGCTGAGAGCGACCGAAGCGAAAAATCCACAACAACCTCCTCAACACTACACCCTTTACATATAGGCCATAATGCAAACATCTCATTACAACTATTACTATTAAGACACTAACTTTACACTGATGATGACGTTGCGGTGCCTCGCCCAGGCCATGACTCAAGAGTGATTAACTCCTCTGAGAGCGACCAAAGCAAAAAATCCGTAACAACTTCATCAACACTTCACACACAACATAATAACACAATCAAAACAGTATAACAGACAGTCTAACAATTTCCATGAAGCAACGATAGAAGTTTCATTCATATTCATCAATAACATCGTTCTATATATGTATCGAATTCTTAATGTGTATTCAATACATAGTTGAGAATATATCCAACAATCAACTATTTTCGTAGTCAAACCACTGAAAATCATCAGTTTCTCATAGTGGAACAATAACAGCTCTTAAAAGTTACTTGATAAATAGAGAAAACAATTTCATTCAAATATTAGCTGAAACTTGAAAATTCATAGCAAAATCACGAAAAAATTTCAATGAAAAATCATCAGTTTCTCATAGTCGAACAATCATAGCTTTGAAAAATTACTTGATGGATGAAGAAAACGATTTTATTCGAATGTTAGCTGAAAATTAAAAATTCATAGTAAAATCACTAGAAATCTCGATAAAAAATCATCAGTTGCTGATAGTAAGACAATAACAGCTTCGAGAGATAAAATGATGAATGAAGGAAGAGATTCTATTCAAATATCAGCTGAAAATTGAAAAATATGATGGAAAATTCAACAAATCATGAATAATAGGAGAAATCATCAAAAAACGACGAACTAACTCGTACATTTGAAAAATATCAGTTCCTCATGATTGAATAATACCATCTTTGAATGAAGATTGAAAATATCTTCTCTAATGAATTACATAATACATAAAAAATAAATAACATTAACATGATACTTGAAAGATGAAAATTTTAAAAAATTACTTGAAAAAGTGGAACCAACCGAGAAAGCAAAGTAAAAATAATCAAAAACGACGAAATAACTTGAAGATAACAATGAAATGAATGAAAGATGGAAGGATAATCAAAAGATAACATTCAGATAGAGAGATTATCGATAGATAACTTCAAGATGATCTTAGATGATCTTAGATGATCTTAGATGATCTTATTTGATTTTAGATGTAAGATAAACTTAGATAATAAGTCTTCAGATATTCACGACACATAAGGGATATTGTCGCTCTCATGAATCAAACCCATATTCTTCTCCGTTAAGTTGGCAGCCCTGCTTACGAATTTACGTTGGCAGCCCTGCTCGGGGGGATCCGGACGGACGGGATTTTGCCCGTGGCTTAATTATGTTGATTTCACGTATCCGAGCTCCCCAAAACCACTGGAATACCGGTAACGACCAGCAGATCAAAATACGTAAGAAGATTTATCGCGATGCTGTTTTGGACCCACAAATCGGGAGCTCTCTCACACATACCGATTCTAACGTAGTTGGTTATTTTCCGGAAAAGTGTCGTTTCCTCGCTACAATCGGTGTCTTGCATTTCGCAGAGAGCCTTCACTTCTGAGGCTCAAGCGGACTACGAATTCGGTTTCTACGTGCAAAAATACATAGCGAATGATTTTTCGTGAGATGATGATCCCGGGTGCATTCTCCGCCTCATTCGATCAGTTTGGAAAATAATGCAAAGAACGTGTAAAAAACCTTCATTTCCGGAAATCTTCAGGGCTTTTGCTCCATCAGAGAACTTCATCTTGAAAATCGCGAAAAAATTTTTCTTCATCCACGTGCAAAATGGCGAAAACTGGGACCCCAAGGGTTTCAATTTGGAAAAAATCCCATTTTTCGGCCCACCCTATTGTCCATACATGTTTCTTATGTGGGTTTTTCTTACTGATGGACAGATTATATCAGTGATTCTGGGACGAGCTACCTCAAGTTTGATGTCATTAGTAACCCCCAGAATCGATATACGGATATGGCATCCAATTCTATGATCCTGATGATGTGGAATCTGATTGTAGTCATTCATATATTTGATTCATCGTCCTGGGAATTCTATTATCGATTAGAAATCGCGAGCTGCAGCACAGTTGATTTGTCATGATTCTTTCCAGGAGTTCCTTGAATTTGACCTTTTCTTGGAGATCAAGATCAAGTGTATATCTCCCTGGTGGTTCTCTCAGCGTATCTCACCAATTTCTCAGATGCATCCTCCATCGCCTAGTACCCCATGGTATATTTATTCGCATATTCCATACGGATTCGAGAGGTGAGTCATCTTAAATCATTGTCTTGGAAAGAATATGGATTGGGTGTCTCCGGTACCATTAGCGAATTAATCCACTATTAGAGAATATTTCACATTCCACGCAATTCCATTCGGTTGCACTTCGATGAGTAGTCCAAAAAGAGATCCATTTGTACATGAGAGAGAGCCTGGCGAACAACCTCAGGGTACAGACAAAGAGCACTCGTGACCGAGAGCATCATTACATGCTTGGCTCTCAAGAGCAACCGGTATCCTTCCAAGTTCCTACTGCCCACAACCGCGAGACCTACATAGATCATGGTGTCTTTCTAAGATCTGTGCGAGATCCTCCTCCGCCATTTTGGATTCTACAAGATCATCATTTCGACATCATATTCGTGATCAGTGACCTGAAAAACCCCCGAGAATGAGCTAAACTGAGCCGCGGACATGGAGCTAAACTGAGCAGTTTCCGGAAAATCTCCATTCCGCCATTTTGAAACCGCCTTTTTGAATCCAAGGAAACCAGTAATCTGACACTGTACACCTGCTCTAAAAGATCGATTGGGATAGATTGAAAACCAATCGAATTCTATCAGGATGAATACATTTCAATCGAATCTATCATTCAACCGGGGAGAGCAGTATTGGAATTCAATGCAGATCAATCGAACATAGATCCAATCTAGCTGAATCCTGAATTGTAGATTTGAGATCACAACTGCCAATCGAATTCTATACTGTTGATGAGGATTGATGTGAGCGAATATAATCCAATACTAGTATTCAGCATAGGATAGGATCCGGATGGATGAATGAAAGATCTTTGCTGGTTTTATATGTTTGAATGAACCAATATAGTATTGAAATCAATCTAATTGAATGATGGATCCCGTCTCCCACTGCTCTATCTAGATCAATGCTTCAGAAACTGATTCAATTTGCGGAACGATACTAATTGTCTATCCTTACCAATACCGAATGACAGGATTGAATTTCACCTTTCGAACACTATTGTTGCAACATTCCTCAATCGAACCAAATACTTCTATGCAGTACTGGTGTATGATAGCCTGGCTCATTCCTATCTGTCTCAATCATGAATGGAGTGATTCGAGTCATTAGCCCTGGATCGATTCCAATCATCCCCCAATCACCTATAGCGTGATTGCCCAATCGAGATGAATACTACAGAATCGAATTGAAATTGTGGGTGCATGGTTATTCTATCCCTCTCAATACTCACAATCAGTATTGAACGACTCTAGATTTCATATATTTCAATCGAATTCAATACTGCTAAGTAGGATTGGAACAGCCTGAAGATGAGTTTTGCTATCGGTCTCAATCCTGCCAAGGAGCATTGAGTCGACTGCGTCAATCGATTCCAATGATGACCCAATCACTCTTTGCGTCATTGACTAATCGAGATGAATACTACAGAATCGGGATGGAATAGCGGGTGCATGGTTATTCTATCCTCCTCAATAGTCACAATCAGTATTCAACTCCAATAGATTTCATATATCTCAATCCAATCCAATATTGCTGAGCAGGATTGGAACAACCTGGAAATGAGTTTCACTATCGGTTTGGATCCTGCCAGGCAGCACTGAACTGACGGTGTGAATCGATTTCAATGATAACGCAATCAGTCGTTGCATCATTGAACAATCGAGCTGAATACTATAGGATAGAATTCAACTCGTGGGAGCATGGTCTCTATCGTCCTCGATACTTACGATCAGTATGGAACTCCTCTAGTTCTCATATATTTGAATCGGATTTAATACTGCTGAGCAGGATTGGGATGGACTAAGGATAAGTTTCGCTATCGGTCTGAATCCTGCCAGGCAGCATTGAATCAACTCCGTCAATCGATTCCAATGAAGACCCAATCCCTCATTGCGTGATTGACCAATCGAGATGAATATTACATAATCAGATTTGAATCGTGGATACATGGTCAACCTATCCTTCTCAATACTCACAATTAGTATCAAACTCCTCTAGGTTTCATATACATCAATCGAATTCAATACTGCTGAGCGGGATTGGGATGGCCTGGAGATGAGTTTTGCATTCGGTCTCAATCCTGCCAGGTAGCATTGAATTGACGGTGTAAATCGATTCCAATGATAACCCAATCACTCGTTGCGTCATTGACCAATCGAGCTGAATACTATAGGATGGAATTCAAATCGAGGGAGCATGGTCTCTATCCTCCTCAATACTTGTAATCAGTATTGAACTCGTCTAGTTCTCCTGTAGTTGAATCGGATCCAATACTGCTGAGCAGGATTGGTATGGACTGAGGATAAGTTTCGCTATAGGTCTGAATCCTGCCGGGCAGCATTCGATCGACCGCGTTAATCGATTTCAATGATGACCCAATCACTCTTTGCGTCATTGACTAATCGAGAGGAATACTACAGAATCGAATCGAAATCGTGGCTGCATGGTTATTCCATCCCTCTCAATACTCACAATCAGTATTGAACTCCTCTGAATTTCATGTATTCGAATCGAATTGAATACTGCTGAGCAGGATTGGAACGGCCTGAAGATGAGTTTTGTCATCGGTCTGAATCCTACCAGGCAGCATCGAGTCGTCTGCGTCAATCGATTTCAATGATGACCCAATCACTCATTGCGTGATTGACCAATCGAGCTGAATACTATAGGATGGAATACAGATCGTGGGAGCATGGTCTCTATCCTTCTCAATATTCACAATCGGTATTGAACTCCTCTGAATTCCATGTATATGAATCGAATTCAATACTGCTGAACAGGATTGGTACGCTCTGAAGATGAGTTTTGGTATCGGTTTGAATCCTGCCGGGCAGCATTGAGTCGACTGCGTCAATCGATTTCAATGATGACCCAATCACTCATTGCGTGATCGACCAATCGAGATGAATACTACAGAATCGGATTGGAATCCTGTGTGCAAGGTTAGAATAACCATGCACACAGATTCCACATGCACATTCACACGGATGAAATCTAGAGAAGTTCAATACTCTAAATTAGAGACGTTTCGATTCAAATATTCTATCCTCCTCAATACTCTAAATCAGTATTGAACGTCTCTAAATTTTATGTATTTGAATCGAATTCAATACTGCTGAGCGGGATTGGTATGGCCTGAGGATAAGTTATGCTATCGATCTGATTCCTGCCAGGCAGCATTGAATTGACTGCGTCAATTGATTTCAATGATGACCCAATCTCTCGTTGCGGCATTGACCAATCGAGCTGAATACTATAGGATGGAATTCAAATCATGGGAGCATGGTCTCTATCCTCCTCAATATTCACAATCAGTATTGATCTTGTCTAGATTTCATATATTCGAATCGAATTCAATACTGCTGAGTAGGATTGGTACGGCCTGAAGTTGAGTTTCGCTATCGGTCTGAATCATGCCAAGCAGCATTGAATCGACTGCGTCAGTCGATCAATCACTCTTTGCGTCATTGAGTAATCGGGAAGAATACTACAGAATCGAATTGAAATCGTGGGTGCTTGGTTATTATATCCCTCTCAAAACTCACAATCAGTATTGAACTCTTCCTGATTTCATATATTTGAATCAAATTCAACACTGCTGGGCAGAATTGGGACGGCCTAAAGATGAGATTCACTATTGGTCAGGTGAATGGGTTATGAGGTCTGCAATGCTCAAAATCAGTATTGAGACCGATTGAAGCGGATTGAGATCTCAGGGTTTTCCAATACTGGAAAACAGTATTGGAATCGACTGAGGCAGATAGGATTTCAAGTCTTCAGTACTGACGTTCAGCATTCAAATCGATTCAGGTAAATATGATATGAGGTCTGCAATGCTGAACATCAGTATTGAGATCGATTGAAGCATATCGAGAGCCCGATATTCTCGATACTGAAATACAGTACTGGAATCTGTTGGGAAAAGAGGTATTTTTCCTTGGATCGTTGTGGACTTCAATTTCAATAACACTTGTTCCACTAAATAATATTTATTCAATACTTGCTCCGAGTTCCACGCTCCCTTATACATCTTTCTCTCACAACGTTCTTATCCGATCTGCCGCACTTGGCGCAGCGCTTCTCTTCCGCACACATTCATATTCATCCTCTCGTGGTGCCGTCGCCAAAGTCGGTATAGCTGTTTCCTTACACTACTACCTAATAGCTTCTGCTAATGTCAGTGTCACAGCTGAATGTACACATATCTCAACACGCTTCCTTACATTCATGCTGTTACAGCTGACTTACAATCATTTCTCAGTTTCTCTATTCCACATTCAATAAATTTCTGAATTTCACAAACTTGACTCTCCCAAGTGCTTTGGTAAGAATGTCAGCTATGTTATTTTCTGAATTTATCTTCTCCATATCAATTATGCCATCCATGTATACTTCATTCACTAAGTGATAGTGAACTTTTATGTACTTAGAATTCTTAGTGCAGTTACCAAATCTAGCTATACTTATAGCACCCGAGTTATCTTCATATACGTTAACTGGCTCATCATTATTGCAATCAAATATTTCCAAAACTCCTTTCACAAGTTTGATCTCACTAACTGCTTCTGATAAAGCTACATATTCAGCATAAGTAAAAGCTTTTGTAACACTCCCTTGTTTTCTGGATTTCCAATGAATGACGTTACCATAAAATCTTAAAGCGTAACCAGTAATAGACCTTCTGTCTGTTGAGTCGCCTGCCCAATCAGCATCTACATAACAATCTCAAACTTCACAACTCTCTCTTCTGGTGAATGTCAGCTTCAGGTCTTTTGTACTATAGAGATATTTTGAAACTCTCAAAGCATACTTGAAGTTTGTCTCGTCACAACAATTTCGAAATCTACTCAAATAGCTTACACTATAGCTTATATCTGGTCTAGTTCCAGCACTCACATATGCCAAAGCACCTATCAAATTCCTGTATCCAATATTATTAATTTCATACTCAGCTTTGTGTAATTTGAGATTTTCTTTCATCGGTATTTCATATGTCTTAGCATCCTGAATTCTGTATTTTCCACCAATAGATCCAATGTAACTTTCCTGATCTGAAGTCTTCTTCCCTGATTCTATGTCATACTCAGTATTGATTCCCAAATAACTTTTGACTTGACCCAAATCTTTCATTTTAAACTTTTCACTCAACAAGTTCTTGACTGTATTGATTTAACTCTTGCTCTCACAGCAATAAAGCAAATCATCTACAAAAATTATTATATAAATAGTCACATTCTTCAAAATCAAATAATACAAACAGAAATCATCTTTGCTCTTCTTGAAACCTAGTTCTTGTAAAAACTCGTCAAAACAATCATACCATTTCCTAGGACTTTCTTTCAATCCATAGAGTGCTTTTATAAGTTTACAAACTCTGTTCGTACCATCTTGGTAACCTTTCGGTTGCTTAATATACACCTCTGAAGTATTTTTACCATTCAGAAAAGCTGTCTCTACATCCATTTGTTCAATACAAAATCCATTTTGACAACAATAAGATAATAAGATTTTCAAAGTCATCATTTTTGCTACCGGTGAATAATTATCTTCAATCATCTCATTTCTCGGTACCCTAAAACAACTAACCTTGCTTTGTGAGCATTTCCTCGTTTCTTTGTGGATATCCATTTAACATCTAAATTTTTTGCCTTCTCTGGCAATTCAACATATTCACAAGTTCCATTCTTTTCTAAACAAGACATTTCTCTATCTGTTGCCTCTTTCCAAGACTCAACTCCAGCACAGCTCATCGCCTCCTCAAAATTTGCTGGCTCATCAGCCCTACAGTAATTCACATAGATTACATTATTATATATGAAATTCTCATCTGAATTTGGCCTTCTTTGCCTAGTTGATCTCCTCAACTCTTGAACATCTGCTCAAATCAACTGATCTGTTAAAATCAACTGAACATTTGCTGAGCTATTTTCACTTCTTCTTTCATTTTCACCTGAACAATTCTCATCATAATTTTCAGAATCTGAGTGAGGCTCATCTTCTGATTTACTTAGACCAATACAATTTGTATCACTCTCAACAATATCAGTATGGGCAGCAATTCTAATTTGGTCATCAATCAAAATTTTGTATCCAACATTAGTGTACCCAATTAAAATTCCTAATTCAGCCTTCTCATCCCATTTGGAAATTCTTTTAGCCTCTGGTATCCTAACACAAACTTTACTTCCATACATTCTTAAATGTTCCGCATTTGGTTTTATACCAAACATAATTCCAAATGGTGTTTTCTTTACAAAAGTGTTTGCCAATGTTCTATTTTGAATGAGCAGCTGTCAAAATGACTTCAGACCAATACTTCCTCTCTAGTTTAGCTTCATCTAATAAACATCTTGCTATCTCCATGATGGATCTGTTATATCTCTCTGCGGTCCCATTTAATTCATGAACATAAGGTGGACATTTGTTTATTACTATACCTTTGCTTCTTCCACACGCATCTAACATCGCTCCGTGTTTGAACATCTTTTTGACCACCAAAACGTCGTCCCGAGTGGCACTTTTTTGCAGATTGGACTTCCTCCTGCAGGCTCATACCACTGGAGCATCACTGCATGGCTCCTACTAGAGCCTGGGAGGAATAATTCCAATTCTGCAATTTCCAACAACAACATCGAGTTGGCAGTGCTTGGCGCGGAAAGTGAGCTTTCTGCGCATGCTCGGAGGTCGTCTGCTACGCTGGCTCGCCTCACCGCCTTGCTGTCTGCTGCATGATGAGTGACAACACCTGCTGTTACTGACACAAATCCTTGCGCGCGGGCAGCAAAGAATGCAGCATCTGCAAGGGATCAGCACATGTCAAGTGCTCGATCTCATCCCGAGGAGCAGACACATGCAAAGGCTGTCTGGAGGTGAGTCAAATTCCAGCCGCACAATTGAAATCGAGTGCGTCGAAGCAGACGACTACGACTTCTCGCCTCAGCATGCAAACAGACAGAGGGAGATTGATTGATTGATTGATTGATTGATGTCCTTTATTCGTCATAAGACAAAATGTAACCCAATTATTTTTACATATGTTGCATAATTCTAGAAATAATTGAGTACTCAAAAATTCAAAAATAAAAAGAAAAGGTGTAAAATATATATAACACAAGCGATTTGGTCAAGGACAGGTACATATCACAAATTGTGACTAGTCATTACAATTGCGAATTCGCGTATGTCTAAAATCTGAGAGCATGGGTTCACAAGGAGAAAATATCACAGTTTGCTTCAGTCAGGTGACAGAAGGTCACGTAAAACTAATCGTAAGCTAAAAATAAGAACCCAAGCCTATCATAGATTAAAATAATGCTTCTTCTCCACATCAATCTTCTGAGGAGTCTGTGTCATCAAGAGATCTTTTAAGGCCTCTTTAAACAACGATATCTTCCCAAGCTGCCGAAAACCCGGAGGGAGAAAGTTCCACAAATGAGCACACTGAACCTGGAAAGATCTTCTTCCATATTCAAGTCTCATGTTGGGAACTTTGAGTACCCGCTCTTCTAGATCACCCCGTGCGGGGCGTTCGGATTGGTACCTGGTAAACATCGCAGCAAGGTAGCCAGGTTCACCCAAATGCATGATCTTATGCATTAAAAGTGCTGCGAAGTACATTCTCCGCGAATCAGTACGTAACCAACCCAATCGCTCCCTAAACGGGGTGATGTGCTCGTCTCTCCTAAGATCAAAGATGAATCTCACACATGAATTGCTCAGTCTCTGTATCCGTTGCCGCTGTTCGTCCGTGGCGTCGAGGTACACGACTGTGCAGTAATCTAGATGCGGTTGAACTAATGACTCGACTAGGCGAATCCGGAGAGGTCTGGTGATACACGCCCTCAAAAACCGCAAACCGTATAGGGCTCTGTTAACTTTCTTAGTAACTTGGTCAATGTGCGGTTTCCACGTCAGTTCACTATCAAGTGTAACACCGAGACTCACAACCGTATCACTGAACGGGATGAAATTTCCATCCTGTATCTCAACCCCTGGCAAGTCCATTCTCTTCAGATCTTTGATATTCCTCTCAGAGCTGAAGTAAATTGCCTTGGTCTTGCCAGCGTTGAGACACAGGCCGGAACTCTTGGCCCATTCGGCAACTAGTCGTCCTATTTCACCCAGCCGAGCGATGCCCTCCCTGATTTTAGTTTGCTCGAATTGGAGATAAATTTGGAGGTCGTCCGCATAAAATAGATGATGTACCGACTTTCCGTCTAGCAAACCAGGTAAATCATTGACATATAAGCTGAAGAGTAAAGGCCCGAGAACGGAACCCTGTGGAACACCCAGATTGGTTTCAAGCCAATCAGAATTACCAGATTTTGAAGTGACTTTTTGGGTGCGACCTTGTAAGTATGATTTTATCCACAGAAGTGCCGATCTCGAAAAGCCAAGATTTCGAAGTTTACTCAACAGCTTAGATGGTGATATCGTGTCAAAAGCTTTACTAAAGTCAAAAAGCAGGAGCAAGGTGATCTTCTTCTTGTCAATGCCTACTCTGATGTCATCTGTCAACTTTAGTAGAGCTGTCTGGGTGCTATGGTATTGCCTGAAACCAGTCTGGAAGCGATCTTGTAATCCCTCTTGTTTTAAGTACTCCGTGATTTGGTCGTGTGCGATTTTTTCCAGGACCTTGGCGAGAAAACACAGCAGCGCTATAGGACGGAAGTCCGAGACCGTCGATGGAGCGGCAGTCTTTTTCAGTGCGATCAGCTGTGCTTGCTTCCAAGCCTCGGGAAAAGTGCTATGAGCGAAAGAGGAGTTGAAAATATGTACAATAAGATCACCAATAGCCGGAAGAGCCTTCGCGATCACGCTTTGGGGAATCCCGTCTGACCCACGGGCTTGCGAGGAAAAATGTTTGATAGCAAGGACTACGTTATTGAAATTTGTAGGCTTAAAATTAAAACCCTCCTCTGAAGCCGAATTTATATCGTCCATTGCTTCATCTATATTTTCGTGAGGTGAAACGGAAACTCCCGCAAAGTGAGCGTTCAACTCATCCGGTGTGAAACCGTGAAGTTCCTCCTCTTTGCTCTTAGGCAGGAGGCCGAGGTTGCGCATTTCCTTCCAGATGTTCTTATGTTGATCAAGAGCGTCTGATAGATGGTTTTGGAGGAAGGAGTTACGCTCTTGTTCCATGCGCAAGTCGACCTCTTCGCTAAGCCGAAAATACTCACTTTGAAGCTCAGGACACTTGCGCTGGTTACGTTGATTTCGTTCCCAGCGCCTGCGCGTCGCATCTCGCTTATTCATGAGCACCCTCAACTCAGGACCAATCCAAGGAGCATCATTTTTTCGCGGGTTGATAGTTTTTTCGGGCGCTAATTCATCTATAACAGTCATTAAATTCTCATTCAAGCAGTGAATTGCGTCTTCCAAGCTGGTTTCGGCATTTTCAAGAGCTGTCCAGTCGCAGCGAAGCAGACGGTCATTTAGCATCTCCGGAGTGATATTACGAAAATCCCTATAAGTAAAGGAATTTTTTGGCGGAGTGGGAGTGAAGACGTTGATGGTGACGTCTATGACCGAGTGCCTGCCGAAACTGGGCAGGAGTCTGTTTTGAAAGTCTGTAACGATGTCATTGTCATCTACGTAAATGTGGTCAATCCATGTATGAGATGTATTGGGGGTGTGTTGGTGAGTCGGGCCATGCTGCACTATCTGCAAGGCAAGTTCTTCTGTCAGTGCATTCAGTGTCTTGGTGTCAGGGTGAGCAGTGTCTAACAGATCCGCGTTCAGATCTCCCATTATAATTTTGTGACTATAATCCCCACACAGTTGGCGTAACGAGCCAAACAGCCCGTCATCCTTCTGCATGGCGATTTTCGGGGGTCTGTAAATTACCACGACTAAAATTGGAGGGGAGTTACCCTGCTATACGCTACAGAAAAGAAATTCAGGAACACCAGGTTTCCCTGGGCCAAAAGTTTTAGACGAAATTAGCTTCTCTACCTTGAAATCATTGCGTACATACAAGGCAACCCCACCACCCTCTCTGTTTCGATCCTGTCTCAACAGAGAAAAACCCGGTATCTGAACGAGACTGTCATCCACATACTCATCTAGCTTCGACTCAGCCACCCCAAATAGATGGTAGGAGGGATCGTTGGCGACGAGCAAGCGTAGATGCTCAATCTTATCTGTCAGGGAGTTAAGGTTGATAAATCCCGCTTTTAAGGAACCTCCACTCCCTCGTCGCTCCTCAGCAGCCGTATTTAGTCAAGGAGTCTCCACTGATTCTGCTGCCGGAACCCCGTTTTGCTCCGGAACGACTGTGCAGCTCTGGTTGTTGTTAGAGGACGCACGAGTACGTTTTGGAACACTTCGACAGGCCGTTTGAATGACCTGCAGATCAGCGAGGGACTCGAACGTGTGCGCTCGCTCACCATTCTTCCGCCTAACCCAGAAACGTCCACCGCTGTGCCAGACGTATCGTAGTCCCAAACCGCGTGCAGCTGACCTCAAACGTATATACTTCTTGTACTTTTCGCGGGGGAGCATTTCATTTATGAAGATTTTACGGTCTGGCACATGAGCTTTCACATCTGGATCAAGTAGATCAGACTGGATGTTATTAGCCGTGAAATAATTATTGGCGATTGAACGTTTAGCCCGAATCACTTCCCCGACTAGACGGCTACTGGAGAGTTGGACTACGCATGATGGTAAAGAACGCGAGATGGCAGCTGGGGCTCGGGAAGATGGGACCGAATCGCGATTTCCAGTTGGAGGCCTCTCCCCAGACGCATGCCCTGGTTGCAGGACATGAACATCAGCAATGTCTGCCCTCTCCAGTGAGGGGAGGATGGACTTGAGCACTGCATAAGAAATATCAGATAATTGTGCCGGTGAAGCCATTGAATTTTCTTTCAAAACTCCATTAATAATCAATTTACAGCGCTCAAGGCCGTCACTGCCGTGTCCCTGTCGCTGCTTCCCAGCGTGTGAGTGGGGGGACTTGTCCATCCTAGGTGGAATAAGAGGAAACGAGGATTGATGTGGCGATTCGACATTACTATTCTCGTTAATTCTACATTCTGTATCTCGCAGACTACACTGGTGACCTTCTAATAGCTCAGTCAGAGTGGAAAGCTGGCCTTTCATGGTGGTATTCTGCTCCAGGAGAAGCTGGTGATCCAAGCAAAGCTCCTCCAGCTGGGAGTTCTGCCTCTCGATAAGTCTCTCGAGAGAAGATACACGTTCCAACAGGCGATCATCCACCTCTTTCACTGCTGGCGTGAGAGGTGGAGAGGGAATGGCAACGTTTTGTCGACTCACGAGAGATTTTATTTCGACGAGCTGATCCCGGAGCATGTCATATTGTTGATAAAAGAGGTCCAGTGTAGACTGCGCTATAAATACCCATTCAGGTTCAGGAGACTTCGTCGTTGTCGATGCTGATGGTACTGCAGGTTGTCCCGAGATGTTGCGGCTGTTACTTTCTACCGACCCAACAGCGTGGTCCACAGGTGGTATGGTGAGCAGCGATTGGGTGGTAGCATTGAGCCGCGCGTCCGTTCGCTGCTTTTGAAAATTCGCGGGCTCTACTGTGTTGGACTGCTGCAGGGTGGCGCCACTCGACGGAGACAGATCTGCAGGCGATAGCATATCCCCCTCTAGCGCGAGCTCTGGCCTTTTGGTGGAAACAGAGGCATTGGTGGTGGGGAGCTTCGCGCTGCGGCGCGCAGCGGTGGTATGCTGCGGAGCGGGGGGAGACAATCCTGACGCAGCGCGCGAGCTGAGTCGCGTGTGTGAGATGGGCTGATTACTCACACGTCTTTGCGAGTTCGTATTCTCCTTCTCTCTCCCTCTGGCTGTTTGCATGCTGAGGCGAGAAGTCGTAGTCGTCTGCTTCGACGCACTCGATTTTAATTGTGCGGCTGGAATTTGACTCACCTCCAGACAGCCTTTGCATGTGTCTGCTTCTCGGGATGAGATCGAGCACTTGACATGTGCTGATCCCTTGCAGATGCTGCATTCTTTGCTGCCCGCGCGCAAGGATTTGTGGCAGTAACAGCAGGTGTTGTCACTCATCATGCAGCAGACAGCAAGGCGGTGAGGCAAGCCAGCGTAGCAGACGACCTCCGAGCATGCGCAGAAAGCTCACTTTCCGCGCCAAGCACTGCCAACTCGATGTTGTTGTTGGAAATTGCAGAATTGGAATTATACCTCCCAGGCTCTAGTAGGAGCCATGCAGTGATGCTCCAGTGGTATGAGCCTGCAGGAGGAAGTCCAATCTGCAAAAAAGTGCCACTCGGGACGACGTTTTGGTGGTCAAAAAGATGTTCAAACACGGAGCGATGTTAGATGCGTGTGGAAGCACTTACCGCCAGGAGAGAGAAGGAGAATACGAACTCGCAAAGACGTGTGAGTAATCAGCCCATCTCACACACGCGACTCAGCTCGCGCGCTGATTCAGGATTGTCTCCCCCCGCTCCGCAGCATACCACCGCTGCGCCCCGCAGCGCGAAGCTCCCCACCACCAATGCCTCTCTTTCCACCAAAAGGCCACAGCTCGCGCTAGAGGGGGATACGCTATCGCCTGCAGATCTGTCTCCGTCAAGTGGCGCCACCCTGCAGCAGTCCAACACAGTAGAGCCCGCGAATTTTCAAAAGCAGCGAACGGACGCGCGGCTCAATGCTACCACCCAGTCGCTGCTCACCATACCACCTGTGGACCACGCTGTTGGGTCGGTAGAAAGTAACAGCCGCAACATCTCGGGACAACCTGCAGTACCATCAGCATCGACAACGACGAAGTCTCCTGAACCTGAATGGGTATTTATAGCGCAGTCTACACTGGACCTCTTTTATCAACAATATGACATGCTCCGGGATCAGCTCGTCGAAATAAAATCTCTCGTGAGTCGACAAAACGTTGCCATTCCCTCTCCACCTCTCACGCCAGCAGTGAAAGAGGTGGATGATCGCCTGTTGGAACGTGTATCTTCTCTCGAGAGACTTATCGAGAGGCAGAACTCCCAGCTGGAGGAGCTTTGCTTGGATCACCAGCTTCTCCTGGAGCAGAATACCACCATGAAAGGCCAGCTTTCCACTCTGACTGAGCTATTAGAAGGTCACCAGTGTAGTCTGCGAGATACAGAATGTAGAATTAACGAGAATAGTAATGTCGAATCGCCACATCAATCCTCGTTTCCTCTTATTCCACCTAGGATGGACAAGTCCCCCCACTCACACGCTGGGAAGCAGCGACAGGGACACGGCAGTGACGGCCTTGAGCGCTGTAAATTGATTATGAATGGAGTTTTGAGAGAAAATTCAATGGCCTCACCGGCACAATTATCTGATATTTCTTACGCAGTGCTCAAGTCCATCCTCCCCTCACTGGAGAGGGCAGACATTGCTGATGTTCATATCCTGCAACCAGGGCATGCGTCTGGGGAGAGGCCTCCAACTGGAAATCGCGATTCGGTCCCATCTTCCCGAGCCCCAGCTGCCATCTCGCGTTCTTTACCATCATGCATAGTCCAACTCTCCAGTAGCCGACTAGTCGGGGAAGTGATTCGGGCTAAACGTTCAATCGCCAATAATTATTTCACGGCTAATGACATCCAGTCTGATCTACTTGATCCAGATGTGAAAGCTCATGTGCCAGACCATAAAATCTTCATAAATGAAATGCTCCCCCGCGAAAAGTACAAGAAGTATATACGTTTGAGGTCAGTTGCACGCGGTTTGGGACTACGATACGTCTGGCACAGCGGTGGACGTTTCTGGGTTAGGCGGAAGAATGGTGAGCGAGCGCACACGTTCGAGTCCCTCGCTGATCTGCAGGTCATTCAAACGGCCTGTCGAAGTGTTCCAAAACGTACTCGTGCGTCCTCTAACAACAACCAGAGCTGCACAGTCGTTCCGGAGCAGAACGGGGTTCCGGCAGCAGAATCAGTGGAGACTCCTTGACTAAATACGGCTGCTGAGGAGCGACGAGGGAGTGGAGGTTCCTTAAAAGCGGGATTTATCAACCTTAACTCCCTGACAGATAAGATTGAGCATCTACGCTTGCTCGTCGCCAACGATCCCTCGTACCATCTATTTGGGGGGGGGGGGGGGGGCTGAGTCGAAGCTAGATGAGTGTGTGGATGACAGTCTCGTTCAGATACCGGGTTTTTCTCTGTTGAGACAGGATCGAAACAGAGAGGGTGGTGGGGTTGCCTTGTATGTACGCAATGATTTCAAGGTAGAGAAGCTAATTTCGTCTAAAACTCTTGGCCCAGGGAAACCTGGTGTTCCTGAATTTCTTTTCTGTAGCGTACAGCAGGGTAACTCCCCTCCAATTTTAGTCGTGGTAATTTACAGACCCCCGAAAATCGCCATGCAGAAGGATGACGGGCTGTTTGGCTCGTTACGCCGACTGTGTTGGGATTATAGTCACAAAATTATAATGGGAGATCTGAACGCGGATTTGTTAGACACTGCTCACCCTGACACCAAGACACTGACTGCACTGACAGAAGAACTTGCCTTGCAGATAGTGCAGCATGGCCCGACTCACCAACACACCCCCAATACATCTCATACATGGATTGACCACATTTACGTAGATGACAATGACATCGTTACAGACTTTCAAAACAGACTCCTGCCCAGTTTCGGCAGGCACTCGGTCATAGACGTCACCATCAACGTCTTCACTCCCACTCCGCCAAAAAATTCCTTTACTTATAGGGATTTTCGTAATATCACTCCGGAGATGCTGAATGACCGTCTGCTTCGCTGCGACTGGACAGCTCTTGAAAATGCCGAAACCAGCTTGGAAGACGCAATTCTATGCTTGAATGAGAATTTAATGATTGTTATAGATGAATTAGCGCCAGAAAAAAAACTATCAACCCGCGAAAAAATGATGCTCCTTGGATTGGTCCTGAGTTGAGGGTGCTCATGAATAAGCGAGATGCGACGCGCAGGCGCTGGGAACGAAATCAACGTAACCAGCGCAAGTGTCCTGAGCTTCAAAGTGAGTATTTTCGGCTTAGCGAAGAGGTCGACTTGCGCATGGAACAAGAGCGTAACTCCTTCCTTCAAAACCATCTATCAGACGCTCTTGATCAACATAAGAACATCTGGAAGGAAATGCGCAACCTCGGCCTCCTGCCAAAGAGCAAAGAGGAGGAACTTCACGGTTTCACACCGGATGAGTTGAACGCTCACTTTGCGGGAGTTTCCGTTTCACCTCACGAAAATATAGATGAAGCAATGGACGATATGAATTCGGCTTCAGAGGAGGGTTTTAATTTTAAGCCTACAAATTTCAATAACGTAGTCCTTGCTATCAAACATTTTTCCTCGCAAGCCCGTGGGTCAGACGGGATTCCCCAAAGCGTGATCGCGAAGGCTCTTCCGGCTATTGGTGATCTTATTGTACATATTTTCAACTCCTCTTTCGCTCATAGCACTTTTCCCGAGGCTTGGAAGCAAGCACAGCTGATCGCACTGAAAAAGACTGCCGCTCCATCAACGGTCTCGGACTTCCGTCCTATAGCACTGCTGTGTTTTCTCGCCAAGGTCCTGGAAAAAATCGCACACGACCAAATCACGGAGTACTTAAAACAAGAGGAATTACAAGATCGCTTCCAGACTGGTTTCAGGCAATACCATAGCACCCAGACAGCTCTACTAAAGTTGACAGATGACATCAGAGTAGGCATTGACAAGAAGAAGATCACCTTGCTCCTGCTTTTTGACTTTAGTAAAGCTTTTGACACGATATCACCATCTAAGCTGTTGAGTAAACTTCGAAATCTTGGCTTTTCGAGATCGGCACTTCTGTGGATAAAATCATACTCACAAGGTCGCACCCAAAAAGTCACTTCAAAATCTGGTAATTCTGACTGGCTTGAAACCAATCTGGGTGTTCCACAGGGTTCCGTTCTCGGGCCTTTACTCTTCAGCTTATATGTCAATGATTTACCTGGTTTGCTAGACGGAAAGTCGGTACATCATCTATTTTATGCGGACGACCTCCAAATTTATCTCCAAGTCGAGGAAACTAAAATCAGGGAGGGCATCGCTCGGCTGGGTGAAATAGGACGACTAGTTGCCGAATGGGCCAAGAGTTCCGGCCTGTGTCTCAACGCTGGCAAGACCAAGGCAATCTACTTCAGCTCTGAGAGGAATATCAAAGATCTGAAGAGAATGGACTTGCCAGGGGTTGAGATACAGGATGGAAATTTCATCCCGTTCAGTGATACGGTTGTGAGTCTCGGTGTTACACTTGATAGTGAATTGACGTGGAAACCGCACATTGACCAAGTTACTAAGAAAGTTAACAGAGCCCTATACGGTTTGCGGTTTTTTAGGGCGTGTATCACCAGACCTCTCCGGATTCGCCCAGTCGAGTCATTGGTTCAACCGCATCTAGATTACTGCACAGTCGTGTACCTCGACGCCACGGACGAACAGCGGCAACGGATACAGAGACTGAGCAATTCATGTGTGAGATTCATCTTTGATCTTAGGAGAGACGAGCACATCACCCCGTTTAGGGAGCGATTGGGTTGGTTACGTACTGATTCGCGGAGAATGTACTTCGCAGCACTTTTAATGCATAAGATCATGCATTTGGGAGAACCTGGCTACCTTGCTGCGATGTTTACCAGGTACCAATCCGAACGCCCCGCACGCGGTGATACAGAAGAGCGGGTACTCAAAGTTCCCAATATGAGACTTGAGTATGGAAGAAGATCTTTCCAGGTTCAATGTGCTCATTTGTGGAACTTTCTCCCTCCGGGCTTTCGGCAGCTGGGGAAGATATCGTTGTTTAAAGAGGCCTTAAAAGATCTCTTGATGACACAGACTCCTCAGAAGATTGATGTGGAGAAGAAGCATTATTTTAATCTATGATAGGCTTGGGTTCTTATTTTTAGCTTACGATTAGTTTTACGTGACCTTCTGTCACCTGACTGAAGCAAACTGTGATATTTTCTTTTTTGTGAACCCATGCTCTCAGATTTTAGACATACGCGAATTCGCAATTGTAATGACTAGTCACAATTTGTGATATGTACCTGTCCTTGACCAAATCGCTTGTGTTATATATATTTTACACCTTTTCTTTTTATTTTTGAATTTTTGAATACTCAATTATTTCTAGAATTATGCAACATATGTAAAAATATGTGGGTTATATTTTGTCTTATGACGAATAAAGGACATCAATCAATCAATCAATCTTGTGAAATCATAGATTCTTTCATTTAAGTACTCTAACCCATTGTCACACCTCAAAGTTTTTATCTTTTCACCTGTTAAATTCTCTACCTCATTCACAAAGGTCACAAAACAGTCAAAAACTTCATCTTGAGTTTTTATAACATAGACTTCCGCTATTTTACTGTAGTCATCAATGAAACTCACAAAATATTTCTCTCCATTTATACCAATAGTTGCATGAGGCACATTCACATCTGAATGCACAAACTTCAAAATGTCTGTAGCTCTAGTTCTGTTATTCAAAAAAGGAGTGTTATGATCCTTGTTCTCAATATAAGTTCTGCACTTCAAAAAATCTGCTTCTAAGTTTTCTGGCATCCCTTCGAGTAATTCATTTTTGCTCAAAATATTCAAGTATTTGAAATTTACATGGCCAAAGATCCGATGCCATCTTTCTTTATCAGTCATTTTACTCACTGTATTCACTTGAACTTCTTTCTTCATGAAGAAACTATTCATTTCGTAAAGCCTATTTTCTTTCCATGCGATTGCTATTATATTATCTTCCTCTATTAAGAATCTTTGAATCATTCCCTAATGAAACTATTTTGTTGTGATCTGTGATTTTGGCGTAACTTATCAAATTTCTGTCTAACTCTTTGATAAAATATACATCAGTCATTCTGATCAAAACTAACTCATTGTATACTGGGAATCTACTTAGGACTGTTCCTACTTTTGTGGCACTCAAGAATTTTCCATCAGCAACGTTTACTCTTACTGGTTCTAGCAAATTTTTGGACTCGTAAAAATATTTCTCATTATTGATAACGTGATCAGTGCAACCACTGTCCAAAAACCAATCAATTCTTTGAGCTGACTCATCTTTAAAATCTGTCTCTACACTATAAGTCGATACTAGCGCGTTTACCTGCACTTCTACATTGAACGTATTGAGGCCCATATACTGTTGCTGTTGCTGCTGCTGATGTTGATTCGGAGTATTTCCTCCACCACCACGATGATGATTGTAGTATCCATAAGAAGGATTGTGGCTGGCATAGTAACCGCCACCGCCGCGATAACCGCCTTGTTGTTGACCTCTACCTCTATGGTTGTATTGGTGCACGTGCCCTCTGCCGAAGGAACGGCCACCGCGATGATTCATGTTTCCTCTCGGTGCGCCTCTTCCTCTCTGAATAGAGTTTTGCGAATTCTTGCTTGCGCAATCTCTTGCTATGTGACCGGGCTTGCTACAAGTGGAGCAAGTTTGCTCTTGTTCCACTGTCGTATTATATGCGCTCGCTTTTGCGCCCGCGCTTTCTTCACTCGATTTGGATAAATTTTGCATTTTAATCTTATTTTCCACGTACTCTGTTGTGCGTTCCTCTTCTGACAATACATCAATCAGATCACCAATATGATTGTAATTTTCCGGCAATGTCCTCAATATATAATTCTTTTTTCATCTACTCGTGCCCCAGCAGTTTTTAGTTCATTAATCATTTTCCCAAAATCACCAAAAAATTCTTCACAGTTTTCATAGTCTTTCAAACGTAAATTTTCTATTCGATTTCTTAAGACAATCTGGAGCGCCGTTGATTTGGTCAAATATAGTTCATCAAATTTTTTTATAATATCGTAGGCTGTTTCAAATTCACTTACAAACTCCAATTGTTTATTATTTATCCCACTGTATATACAATTCACTGCCTTGAGATCTTGATCATCCCAATCTGCTGCATCAGTACTCCTTTTTACTCTCGTAATCACTTTGTGGCACTTCTTCAGTTTCAAGAACATTTCAATTCTTTTCTCCAACTCCTGTAATCTTTTCCGTCAAAAACTGGCACTGTAAAATCTCCTGCCATTTCTCCTGTATTTTCACTGGGAGCTTCTTCACTTAATTCTTCAACTTCTTCACTTTCTTGGAACTCGGTTTCACTTATTAACGATTCTTCACTTTTTTTTGAACTTTGCGGCGTATCTTCAATTTCTTCACCAATGCCGCTTCTCATCAAATGATCAGTAAAACTTTTCCACATTTATAACTTGAAAATCCCGGAAAATGCGTTTTCGTGATAGCAGCCGGGCGCCAGATTTATGACTGCGAAAAAAGTTTTGATAAGAGGCAAGGCTGCCTCCTAAAGATATCGATTCTTTGAGTGATTCTAAGACCCTATGCACGGAGGCAGAGCCCTAGCCTGGTTCAAAGTCCCGGAAAATGCGTTTCCGTGATAGCAGCCGGGTGCCAGATTTATGACTGCGGAAAAAGTTTTGATAAGAGGCAAGGCTGCCTCCTGAAAATATCGATTCTTTGATTGATTTTAAGACCCTATGCACAAAGGCAGAGCCCTAGCCTGGTACAAAGTCTCGGAAAATGCGTTTTCATGGTGGCAGCTCAACTTCCACAATAGCGAATAACGACAAGATTTTGATCTCCATGCGGGTACCTCCTGCAAATATATTCCGTCCTCCAAATATATTTCATTCCTCACAGAGAAAATATAGCACGTTATTTTCAAAACCTTTATTATGGTAAAATAGTAAAAAAAGTCATCATACCAAACTTATAAGAACATAATCGAATAAGGATTCAGGAAATATTGATCCATTCTCTTTCGCTGTCGCAGCTCGTTTCACTTTCGTTATCTTCCTCTGAGTCGTATCCTCATCTGTAAATTTAATAACAATGTCGTGATTGCAACGTAAGAATCGATATTTCAGAGTAAATCACATGCATTTTAATGGACAATTTATCAAAAGAATTTTCGAACGATATTCAGATCATTACGTGGCACAATGTTACATTCATCATTCCTAGAGAGGGTCTCACTATCCATATCGATTTTTCTTCCAAGCCGAAAGCTTCAAAATTTAGTGTAGCGTACGACAATTTCGACCGCAATAACGAAATTCTAGATTCGAACGGAAGCTTGTATGACGCGATGGGAATAATGCATGAAAATGAATGGAACTCGAATATTTCGGATACAAACGGATCATGTGGACCAAAAAACCTTGCAGTGACTCGATATGGAGCTGATAATTTTTCGACGCGATGCTTCCAAGTTCAACATGATATTGCTCTTTATGAGATAGCTCTACAAATTCCAAGTGATCAAAGTACGACGTTCGATAACACTATATTGCATGTTGGCCGATTCCACAGTACATTAACTCGTATCGGAGCTGTTGAAAATTTTTTAAAAGCATGTGCTATGATGTATTTGCAGTTTTTTATACAGGACCTTCGTCTAGACAGTGAAATCGTCTACGACAGCGATGAAGAATGAATGAATATATGTCATGCACCTTTTTTCAAATATGCTCTCATAAGTTACATACGATGACGTTTACTACTACTTTTTCGTAATAAAGGTTTCAAAAATCACTTGCTTTATTTTCTCTGTGAACAATTAAGTATATTTGCAGGAGGTACCCGCATGAAGATCAAAATCTTGTCGTTATTCGCTATTGTGGAAGTTGTGCTGCCACCATGAAAACGCATTTACCGAGACTTTGTACCAGGCTAGGGCTCTGCCTTTATGCATAGGGTCTTAAAATCACTCAAAGAATCGATATTTTCAGGAGGCAGCCTTGCCTCTTATCAAAACTTTTACCGCAGTCATAAATCTGGCGCACGGCTGCTATCACGGAAACGCATTTTCCGGGACTCTGTACTAGGCTAGGGCTCTGCCTTTGTGCATAGGGTCTTAAAATCACTCAAAGAATCGATATTTTCAGGAGGCAGCCTTGCCTCTTATCCAAACTTGGATCACTGTACGGTCGTGTACCTTGACGCCACAGACGAACAGCGGCAACGGATACAACGACTAAGCAATTCATGTGTGAGATATATTTTTGATCTTAGGAGAGACGAGCATATCACCCCGTTTAGGGAGCGTTTGGGCTGGTTACGTACTGATTCGCGGCGAATGTACTTCGCAGCTCTCTTGATGCATAAGATCATGCACTTAGGAGAACCTGGCTACCTAGCTGCGATGTTTACCAGGTACCAATCTGAACGCCCCGCACGTGGTGATGCAGAAGAGCGGACACTCAAAGTTCCCAATATGAGACTTGAATATGGTAGAAGATCTTTCCAGGTTCAATGTGCTCACTTGTGGAACTTTCTCCCTTCGGGCTTTCGGCAAATTCAAAAAATTTTACTTTTTAAAGACGCCCTGAAAGAATTTTTCTTGTCGCAACCCTCCCGGAGGATTGACGTGGACCAGAAACAGTACTTCAATCTCTGATAGGCTTGGGCTCATCAATTAGTCTTTTTCTAGTTTTAGTCGAGTTTTACGTGGCTTACCTGTCACATAACCCTTAAATCTGTGATAGTTTCCGGGCCCATGTCTGTCTTTTTATATGTACTGATGTACCTCGATTAATTAATTACCTAACTTATTTTGACTCGTGTGCATCTCTCGATGCCTTTTCAATGACTAGTCACTTTCTGTGATAAATGAAATTTCCTTGACCAAAATGACAAACTGTATAATACTTATATGTTGATTATGACCGTCATATGTATCTCATTTAATTGTATTTTTACTTTTGCCACCAGGCGAATAAAGGGAATCAATCAATCAATCAATCAAACTTTTTCCGCAGTCATAAATCTGGCGCCCGGCTGCCATCATGAAAACGCTTTTTCCGGGCCATTGTACCAGGCTAAGGCTCTGCCTCCGTGCACAGGGTCTTGAAATCACTCAAAGAATCGATATTTTCAGGAGGCAGCCTTGCCCCTTATCAAAACTTTTTCCAATTTTTTAGGGGACTTGAGTGGAGGCTGCCAACCCCTAGGCACGGGGGTGGCTTTCTGCCTCCAAGATTTTTGGGTTTGTTATTGCTAATACTATCATCAGAAAAAAGTTTCATCCTCGCCTCTTATCAATTCCATCAACCCGGAAAACTCGGGGGCTTCCCCGGCCGCCATCTTTTTGCTGTACCAGGTTAGCGTGCTAATTCCAACGGATTCATGTTTCCATGGACAATTGGCGTCATTTTACGTTGAGGCAGCTCGTGCCTCTGATCGATCCCTAATTTCCGAGCTAGCTCTTAGTCTATATACAGTCTATATACAGCTTTCTCTCACAACGTTCTTATCCGATCTGCCGCACTTGGCGCAGCGCTTCTCCTTCGCACATATTCATATTCATCCTCTCGTGGCGCCGTCGCCAAAGTCGGTATAGCAGTTTCCTTACACTACTACCTAATAGCTTCTGCTGATGTCAGTGTCACAGCTGGATGTACACATATCTCAACAGAATCAATTGGGGTAGATAGGATTCCAAGTCCTCAATACTGCATTCAGCATGCTGATATTCATCATTCAATCCTACCCAGATGAATATGATATAAGGTCTTCAATGCTGAAAAGCAGTATTGAGATCGACTGAAGCAGATTGAGATCTCGATGTTTTCAATTCTGGAAAACAGTACTGGAATCGATTGAGGCAGATAGGATTCCAAGTCCTTGATACTGATATTCAGCATCCAATTCGATTCAGGTAAACATCATATAAGGTCTGCAATGCTGAAAATCAGTATTGAGATCGATTGAAGCGTATCAAGATCCGGATATTCCCAATACTGAAATACAGTACTGGAATCGATTGGGGCAGATAGGATTCCAAGTCCTTGATACTGATATTCAGCATTCAATTCGATTCAGGTAAATATCATAAAAGGTCTGCAATGCTGAAGATCAGTATTGAAATCGATTGTAGCTGATCGAGATCTCGATGTTTTCAATTCTGGAAAACAGTACTGGAATCGATTGGGGCAGATAGGATTCCAAGTCCTTGATACTGATATTCAGCATTCAATTCGATTCAGGTAAACATCATATAAGGTCTGCAATGCTGAAAAACAGTATTGAGATCGATTGAAGCATATCAAGATCTGGATATTCCCAATACTGAAATACAGTACTGGAATCGATTGGGGCAGATAGGATTCCAAGTCCTCAATACTGATATTCAGCATTCGATTCGATTCAGGTGAATATCATAAAATGTCTGCAATGCTGAAGATCAGTATTGAAATCGATTGGAGCTGATCTAGATCTCGATGTTTCCAATTCCGAAAATCAGTACTGGAATCGATTGGGGCAGACAGGATCCCAAGTCCTCAATACTGATATTCAGCATTCAATTCGATTCAGGTAAATATCATAAATGGTTTGCAATGCTGAAGATCAGTATTGAAATCGATTGAAGCTGATCCAGATCTCGATGTTTCCAATTCCGAAAAACAGTACTGGCATCGATTGGGGCAGATAGGATTCCAAGTCCTCAATACTGATATTCAGCATTCAGTCCTACCCAGATGAATATGATATAAGGTCTTCAATGCTGAAAAGCAGTATTGAGATCGATTGGAGCGGATTGAGAACCCGATGTTTGGATTGGAAACAATACTGGAAAACAGATCTGCAATCGATTGGGGCAGATAGGATTTCAAGTCCTCAATACTGATATCCAGCATTCATTCCGATTCAGGTAAATAGTGTAAAAGGTTCTTGGTGCTGAAAATCAGTATTGAGATCGATTGAAGCTGACTAAGATCTCGATGTAACCAATACTGAAAAACAGTACTGGAATCGATTGGGGCAAATAGGATTCCAATTCTCCAATACTGATTTCCTGCGTTCAAATCGATCCGAGTAGATAGGATATAAGGTTTCTAATGCTTACTTTCAGTATTGAGATAGATTGAAGTGGATTGAGATAGCGATCTACCCAATACTGAGAGACAGTACTGGAATCGATTCAGGTTATCAGGATATAAGGGCTACGATACTCACAGTCTGTATTGACATCGATTAAAGTGGGTTGAGATCTCGATGTTCCCAAAACTGGAATACAATACTGAAGTCGATTGGGGCAGACAGGATCCCAAGTCCTCAATACTGATATTCAGCATTCGATTCGATTCAGGTAAATATCATGAATGGTCTGCAATGCTGGAGATCAGTATTGAAATTGATTGAAGCTGATTGAGATCTCGATGTTTCCAGTTCTGAAAAACAGTACTGGAATCGATTGGGGCAGATAGAATTCCAAATTCTTAATACTGAAATCTAGCATTCATTCCGATTCAGGTAAATAGTTTATAAGGTTTCCGGTGCTGGAAATCAGTATTGAGATCGATTGAAGCTGATTAAGATCTCGATGTAATCAATGCTGAAAAACAGTACTGGAATCGATTGGGGCAAATAGGATTCCAATTCTCTAATACTGATTTCCTGCGTTCAAATCGATCCAAGTAGATAGGATATAAGGTTGCTAATGCTCACATTCAGTATATTGAGATCGATTGAAGTGGATTGAGATAGCGTTCTACCCAATACTGAGAGACGGTACCGAAATCGATTCAGATTATTAGGATATAAGGGCTAGAATACTCAAAGTCAGTATCGAGATCGATTGAAGTGGGTTGAGATCTCGATGTCCCCAATACTAGAAAACAGTACTGAATTCGACTGGGCAGATAGGATTTCCAGTCCCCAATACTTATCTTCAGCATTTAAATCGATTAAGGACGATGAGCAAACTCGTCAATGCTCATAGTCAGTATTGATACCGATTGACGAAGTGTGAGTTATCGAAATTCCCATTCCTGAAAATTAGTATTGGAATCGATTGAGGCTGATAGAATTCGAGTGGCTGACGCTAGGTGGCGTTTCGATGACCATCTGAGTTCGCATCCAAATATCACGGGATTGCTTTCTCGCAAGCGACGAACTATCTCTCCTGTTTTGTAACTGAGGGATTTACTAGGATCAGGAAAGTTAGGTAAGTTAGGGTTTAGGTCCGGTTTAAGACTTTAAAGACAGCGTTTCATTAATAGAAATATATATTGAAACCATATTGACAAATAGTCATGAATGATAAATAGTCAAAAAGGAACCTGATATTTATTACTGCTGTGTGTGTTACAAATGCGGTCTAGCCCAATAAACGGTTGATACAGGGTACATACTAGTACGGGTTATGATAGAGCCACGGAGGAGCTCCCTCCGGGTCAAACGCGGGGCATAGCCGATGTGTGAGGTTCGACTCCTGGAGCTCCCAGGAATCCAACGCGGGTGTGTGATTCTACTGCCACGGAGGAGCTCCCTCCGGGCCAAAAGTGGGCGTGCCGGTGTCGCGGTCTACTACGATTCTCGGTGCTCCTGAGAAGTCGGTTACTACATGGTCTCATCTGCCTTAGAGCTCCTAAGACAGAGAGGAGTTGCCAGCTGCTAGACTCTAGAGCCATCTCTTGGACCAGAGCTCCTGGTGCCAAGAGAGGCACGTGAGTCCGCCGCTCAGTGCAGACTGGTTCGTTCTGGTTGGGCATCGGGTGCACATCAATGCTGACAGGTGTTTCGCTTGTGAACGATGTTTTCGAGACAGCCACCTGGCGGCTGAGGCTTGAGTTACTCTAACTGCTCGATGAATTGCGCGGGTACCGGAGCTATACTGGTATCATAGCGAAGGGGCCCGTCGCATCCCCCTCTTCTTTTGGAGAGTGAAGTTCCACTCACTCTTCCAGGCACTTGGTTTTCCGGTGGGCTGGAGCCGATTCTAATGCTGTTGCTGGTGCGGGTACTGGTAATATCGACTGGTGGTCTGGAACTTGGTCGTCTAGGAACGGGTACGTACGTCAGGCGGGAATTGAGCTCTCTCTAGGTTTCTGCTTGTAACGCCTGCTGGTCACTGCAAGTTCTGGTTCTAGACTTGTACTGGCTAGGGTACAGGTATTTAGTCTGGGTCCGGTACAATAACTGTTACTGGACTAGTGTGCCTCTGGATCCTTAAGAACATGTGGTCGATGTATTCGGGATGAACCCCCCGCTTAATCGGATGCTATGCCTCACGGAGTCAACCTCGTATATGACGAGTGGATTGACGAATATCCAACGGTTCTGGTGATCTGGCGGGTTTACTGGTATTCCGGCAGTGTTCGGTGTCCGGCTGGCAAGTGTCCTAAAGAACGGGTGACCAGTCCGATCAATGCTTCAAATGTCCTCCATTGTGACAATCCATAGCTCTAGGCCAAAGCCCTCCACTTCAACGGCCAGGATGCCTGGTGGAGCTTTCCTCGTTTCAACGAGTGGAAATAGCAGAGCTAGTGAGATCAGGGTTCTTCTGGCTGTATTGACGGATCTCTTGTAACATCAGGTGGTACAATGTCAATCAGCGGTTATCTGGTGTTCTGAATCTTCTTCTAACTATTCTCCTACGGATCTGGTGCAGCGTTTGTCCGCTTTCGTATATCTCACAGGTTCACAATCTGGTTGGCGGCGAGAAGCGGCACGTATACGTTCCAGGCTGTAGCCATCCACGCACTTGATGCCTATGGAGTCCACCCTGGTAAACCAGTGGAAGGACGAAACTTTACTGGTTCCTCTTCTGGTCCGGTTCTCCCTAATTGTTGATTCTGCTTTGAATTACGATGCTGGTTTTCCGATGTCATCTTCCTGCTACGCTGGTGATGGGGGTCTCCTTTTCTTTCTCTTCGTGTGTTTGTGTCGCGGTGTACGTGTATGTGCGTAGCAATGAATATCAGACTCACAGTGAGGAAATTTCAGGTAACTAGAACGGGTATCGGAGCTCGTGAGGCTCAAAACTGGTCTGCAGTAAGAAAAAAAAATCTGAGTGCCTTGTAACCATGAGGTTGTCTAGATGCATACTACGAAATAACAATGACTTGAAAAAGAAAATTCCTGCTCGGGCACCATGGAACTGTTACGTTACTAGGAAAGAAAAAAAAATAAGTTGTCAAAGTCACTGTCTGGGCGCCATATAACTGAGGGATTTACTAGGATCAGGAAAAATAAGTAAGTTAGGGTTTAGGTCCGGTTTAAGACTTTAAAGACAGCGTTTCATTAATAGAAATATATATTGAAACCATATTTACAAATAGTCATGAATGATAATTAGTCAAAAAGGAACCTGATATTTATTACTGCTGTGTGTGTTACAAATGCGGTCTAGCCCAATAAACGGTTGATACAGGGTACATACTAGTACGGGTTATGATAGAGCCACGGAGGAGCTCCCTCCGGGTCAAACGCGGGGCATAGCCGATGTGTGAGGTTCGACTCCTGGAGCTCCCAGGAATCCAACGCGGGTGTGTGATTCTACTGCCACGAAGGAGCTCCCTCCGGGCCAAAAGTGGGCGTGCCGGTGTCGCGGTCTACTACGATTCTCGATGCTCCTGAGAAGTCGGTTACTACATGGTCTCATCTGCCTTAGAGCTCCTAAGACAGAGAGGAGTTGCCAGCTGCTAGACTCTAGAGCCATCTCTTGGACCAGAGCTCCTGGTGCCAAGAGAGGCACGTGAGTCCGCCGCTCAGTGCAGACTGGTTCGTTCTGGTTGGGCATCGGGTGCACATCAATGCTGACAGGTGTTTCGCTTGTGAACGATGTTTTCGAGACAGCCACCTGGCGGCTGAGGCTTGAGTTACTCTAACTGCTCGATGAATTGCGCGGGTACCGGAGCTATACTGGTATCATAGCGAAGGGGCCCGTCGCATCCCCCTCTTCTTTTGGAGAGTGAAGTTCCACTCACTCTTCCAGGCACTTGGTTTTCCGGTGGGCTGGAGCCGATTCTAATGCTGTTGCTGGTGCGGGTACTGGTAATATCGACTGGTGGTCTGGAACTTGGTCGTCTAGGAACGGGTACGTACGTCAGGCGGGAATTGAGCTCTCTCTAGGTTTCTACTTGTAACGCCTGCTGGTCACTGCAAGCTCTGGTTCTAGACTTGTACTGGCTAGGGTACAGGTATTTAGTCTGGGTCCGGTACAATAACTGTTACTGGACTAGTGTGCCTCTGGATCCTTAAGAACATGTGGTCGATGTATTCGGGATGAACCCTCCGCTTAATCGGATGCTATGCCTCACGGAGTCAACCTCGTATATGACGAGTGGATTGACGAATATCCAACGGTTCTGGTGATCTGGCGGGTTTACTGGTATTCCGGCAGTGTTCGGTGTCCGGCTGGCAAGTGTCCTAAAGAACGGTTGACCAGTCCGATCAATGCTTCAAATGTCCTCCATTGTGACAATCCATAGCTCTAGGCCAAAGCCCTCCACTTCAACGGCCAGGATGCCTGGTGGAGCTTTCCTCGTTTCAACGAGTGGAAATAGCAGAGCTAGTGAGATCAGGGTTCTTCTGGCTGTATTGACGGATCTCTTGTAACATCAGGTGGTACAATGTCAATCAGCGGTTATCTGGTGTTCTGAATCTTCTTTTAACTATTCTCCTACGGATCTGGTGCAGCGTTTGTCCGCTTTCGTATATCTCACAGGTTCACAATCTGGTTGGCGGCGAGAAGCGGCACGTATACGTTCCAGGCTGTAGCCATCCACGCACTTGATGCCTATGGAGTCCACCCTGGTAAACCAGTGGAAGGACGAAACTTTACTGGTACCTCTTCTGGTCCGGTTCTCCCTAATTGTTGATTCTGCTTTGAATTACGATGCTGGTTTTCCGATGTCATCTTCCTGCTACGCTGGTGATGGGGGTCTCCTTTTCTTTCCCTTCGTGTGTTTGTGTCGCGGTGTACGTGTATGTGCGTAGCAATGAATATCAGACTCACAGTGAGGAAATTTCAGGTAACTAGAACGGGTATCGGAGCACGTGAGGCTCAAAACTGGTCTGCAGTAAGAAAAAAAAATCTGAGTGCCTTGTAACCATGAGGTTGTCTAGATGCATACTACGAAATAACAATGACTTGAAAAAAAAAATTCCTGCTCGGGCACCATGGAACTGTTACGTTACTAGGAAAGAAAAAAAAATAAGCTGTCAAAGTCACTGTCTGGGCGCCATATAACTGAGGGATTCACTAGGATCAGGAAAGTTAGGTAAGTTAGGGTTTAGGTCCGGTTTAAGACTTTAAAGACAGCGTTTCATTAATAGAAATATATATTGAAACCATATTTACAAATAGTCATGAATGATAAATAGTCAAAAAGGAACCTGATATTTATTACTGCTGTGTGTGTTACAAATGCGGTCTAGCCCAATAAACGGTTGATACAGGGTACATACTAGTACGGGTTATGATAGAGCCACGGAGGAGCTCCCTCCGGGTCAAACGCGGGGCATAGCCGATGTGTGAGGTTCGACTCCTGGAGCTCCCAGGAATCCAACGCGGGTGTGTGATTCTACTGCCACGGAGGAGCTCCCTCCGGGCCAAAAGTGGGCGTGCCGGTGTCGCGGTCTACTACGATTCTCAGTGCTCCTGAGAAGTCGGTTACTACATGGTCTCATCTGCCTTAGAGCTCCTAAGACAGAGAGGAGTTGCCAGCTGCTAGACTCTAGAGCCATCTCTTGGACCAGAGCTCCTGGTGCCAAGAGAGGCGCGTGAGTCCGCCGCTCAGTGCAGACTGGTTCGTTCTGGTTGGGCATCGGGTGGACATCAATGCTGACAGGTGTTTCGCTTGTGAACGATGTTTTCGAGACAGCCACCTGGCGGCTGAGGCTTGAGTTACTCTAACTGCTCGATGAATTGCGCGGGTACCGAAGCTATACTGGTATCATAGCGAAGGGGCCCGTCGCAGTTTCTATATAAGACTGATGAGTGACAGAACCTCCAAATAGCGTTTAGTTATGTAATGCGATGATATGTTAATGCGATCATGATGAGAATGAGTATTGGATTGTATTGAAACCTTAGCTGTAATGTGAGTGATGTGTATGTAAGACGGTGGTTTGTAATAATGACTGGAAGTCAGTATTGAGGTCGATTGAGGCGGATTGAGTTCTCGATGTTCCCAATACTAATGAACAGTATTGGAATCGATTGAGGCAGATAGGATCTCAAATCTCCAATATCGATATCCAGCATTCAAATCGATTCAGATAAATAGGATATGAAGACTCCAATACATCCACTCAGTATTGAGGTCGATTGAGACGGATTGAAATCTCGATGTTTTCAATACTGGGAAACAGTATTGCAATCGGTTGAGGCAGATAGGATTTCGGAATTCCAATAATGGTATCCAGCATCCAAATCGATTCAGATAAATAGGGTTCAAGGTCTCCAATGCTTCCAGTCAGTATTGAGGTCGATTGAGGCGGATTGAGATCTCGATGTTTTCATTACTGAAAAACAGTCTTGGAATCGATTGAAGTAGATAGGACCTATAGCATGTCAATGCTTTTTAATGGCATCGACACAGATTAGAATCGTGATATTCTATCAAGGGAATCAGCATTCATACAGATAGAACATCGACTTCCGAATACTGGCAGTAAGTATTGAGATTGATTGGCAATCTCACTTTCAATGCGAAAAGTCTCCATTGGTGAAGATTGGTCTATACTGTTCGAATCATGATCAACATCATTGATCGTTATTGAACTCCAATCTTCCTCAATCCTGAAAGTCATGTTTCAAATTCATCATAAGATTCTAGATTCAGAACGATTGGATGTATTTCAATCGAATCCAATCGAACTTTTGCAGCAGGGTATTCGTGTTCAGAGACCCCGAAAACCTCCGAGCATCACCAAAAACTCCCGAGAAGAGGACCATGGGGCTAAACTGAGCAGTTTTCGGAAATCTCCATTCCGACATTTCGAAACCGGCATCTTGGATTTCAGAAAATCAGTATTCTGGCACTCCATTCGTTCCCAGCGATTCCGAGAACCCCCGTGTACAAGTTTCTATCTCAAAATATGTAGATTGATGAAACTCCATCACAGTTGTGATGCCATCCTGCGCTATTCCCACTATTTCCACCGAATTCTCACGACTTTCTCAAAAACAAGAGGTAGCCGGGCTAAACCGACCTCGGTTCCGGATTCAGCGTACCAAAATACATAGAAGGAAGTATGTCTGGTCAAAAGTACAGATACTTTTCCTTTGTGTGCCAGTGTAATTTCAGGATTGAAAGAATGAATCTATCGGTTTTCCCTTCCAACCTCCATTGAACACTAGGAGTGCGATTTTTCGATTGCTCCTTATGCGACTTTTCGCAAGTTGAGGATCAATGAAAAACAATATGAGAATATGGATATTCAACACACTACATTTTTACATACTCACTTTCATATTCACCTTGAATTTCTTAGATGAAATTCTCGGAATCTCAAGGTTATAATATATTCATCCAAGCACAGCTTGGAGCCAGTCTGTTTCATTCGGTTAATTGTAACTGAAAACATCAGTGAAACTTGTAACTATCTAAACAATTGATTAAGATTGATGATCCACTAATGAGAGAATCATTCACACGGAAGATGGATTCTGTGTGATGTTTGAGAATTATCATCTCTAAGCCGAAGGAAAATGGTGTTTCCTTCTGTTGTCGATGTTATCACAACACTCAAGAGAGAGGGCAGAGGCGAGAGACAATCAGAGAGGCATGAACGAGTGAAAATTGACATTGTGGGAACATATATTGCTCAATCATTACTATGGTTGAGTTACTCAATCGTAAGAGTTTCGTTATCGATTGCATTGAACTGTTTTGAAATGATGAATTGAATTTCCATACACAAATTCTAACCGAAATGTAATGCGAGGTTGGAATATTAGTATACTTATATTACTAATGATTTGCCCAGCAAACGAGTTGCATAGCTCACCATTTGCCACTATATAAATATAATACCGCTCTGCTACACTGCTTGCGCTGGAACGGCTACTTACGTTCTACTCGGATCGATCGAACACCTCGTATTTTCGATCGATGAATCGGGGATGCTGCTGCTGGGAAAATCTGCATTCGAATTAAACTAGCCAAAAGGGCATGCTATGGCCACATATTATTCAATGAAACTTATTTCAAGCATGAATATATTGTTTTCTAGAAGCAAGATGAGCTCGTAAGCGTAATATATCGGATTTTCGTATTTCTACGTTTCAACCGATGCGCACGCTGGTACACAGGCAATTTTTGCTATGGCTATATGTATGTGTACTCAAATTAAAGCTACTGGATCATATTACATAACCAAACGATAATATAGCCCAGAAAAATCGGCTTACCCAAGCGTGTGCCTGGTCAGTAGTACTTATACGCCGATTCCACGACAACCTGGGGGAGTCTTGTCCCAGGAGCCGACGACCTGGACAAGATCATCGGCGACCTGGGTAGAACATCTCCAAGGTCATCGTGGAATCGACGTATGTTGTCACCCTGGACAGCTTCCAGTGGACGATGGAAGCTGTCTCAAGGTCAGACTACTACCCCCTCCACCCCAGGTAGCTCCAAGGTCACCCGGGACAGCTCCCTGTGGTATTGCCCCAAGCTACCTTAACGATGTACTTACCCTGAGCTGTGGACGATCTCCAGATTTTCCTAGCTTCCCCCGCGCGCGCGCACGCATCACGGAAAAAAAATCTCAAAATAATGGAATGGCGTGTATGAAGAAAGCAGAATCGATGGTCAAAGGGTGATATCGAGAAGATGAGAACTAACCTTGAAGCGTTGTGGATGGTGTTGACGAGCAGGAGCTGGTGAACCCTGAAGAGTAGCCGTGGTACGGCATCGATGTTTGCGCTCTGATGGTTCGCGGGCTACTGACGCAATATCCCCGAGTTACTGCTTTTAGAGAACCGGGAGGAATTGGACCCCTTCCTCTATGAACTCACGTAAATTTTGTTATTCGCTATCCCCACTCCTCAATAAACTTCCCTCGACAGATAAAGAATTGATTAAGCTTGAATGATATGATAATATATCTTTAAATTTATGTTTATTCTCTTAACTGTACTAAGGAAGGGTCAATTAGATTAAATAATTCCACTAAGAGTAAAATCAGATGTATGTTTCCATGACATATGTACTGATCCCTCTTCGAGGGATCAAAACTTGGGGATGCTCCTAAGTCTACGATGAGCGGTGTGTCGCTCATCCTTTCAGCAATTGAGTGGAGAAAGTCACAATCACAAGGATCGCCCATAGTAAAGACGACTGAGAATTTCACCCTATCGTCAAATTGCTCTCTATTCCCCCTATAGTGTTTGAATATAGCGTCGAGTACCAAATCATTTCTTCCGCTGTAGTGTAAGGCGTTAGTGATGATCGTTTTTTGCCCTGAAAAGAAGTTTTTCATCAATTTCGGATCATGAATCTTCATCATAAGCAAAATATACAACTTACATTTCCTTTGTTTCTCTGAAATTCTCCGTTCGTTTTGATTAGAATACTCCTCGTCAATTATGTGAGCCATTCCAATGATGTGGACACTGATCTGTGATTCTAAGTATGGTATAGCCACAAATGGCCGCAATATACTGATTTTAGATTCTAAGTATGGCATAGCCACAGATAGTCGAAATATAATCACTCGGAAAACAAACCATAGATTATCGCATGCAACGAACTGGAGATGAGTGTTATTGCGCTGTATGTACAAGTTGCGCCATTCAAATTTTTTCTACAGCCCTGACTGACAAGCAAGGTGAGCTTATCTTCCCCATAACCGAGAGTTGGAAATAAATCTTGTTGCGTCGTAGAACGATTAGAGATTCGACTTTGGTGTGACCCTGTTGCGTATGGAGGTGTTGTTCGCATCATGTTGAATTCAATCTGAGTTTTGAGAAGGACAAGTAAATACGATGTTTGACCACCACGAGGCCAGCTTGTGTTCATATAGTCAAGAATCGAGCGGTTTGTCGATGAATGATTATGAACAGTAATGATCTCATGAGACGCGTGTATTTGTGAATCAGATGTAGAAACTACTGTCTCGTATTGAAAAAAAAAAAGAACAGTAAACAAGATCAATATATACACCTCTCTTTTTCCTTTGTAGATATGAGGAGCCCATTGTTTCAGCTTCAACTCTAACCTTATCCCACTCGATGATATACCTTCATTGGAGAGCCTCCTTGGAATTTCGATTTGAACAACCAAATCCGAGATATTTGCAATTTTTCGTATTTTCGCAACGACGAGGGAAAATGAAATTTTTTCATTGTCAATGGATTCGTATCCTCCGAAATCGGCAAGGGGTGCCTGAGGGGAAATTTTTCGAGTCAAAATTTCGATTTGAGCAACCAAAGCCGAGATATTTGCAATTTTTCGTATTTTCGCAACGACGAGGAAAAATGAAATTTTTTCATTGTCAATGGATTCGTATCCTCTAAAATCGGCAAGGGGTGACTGAGGGGAGATTTTTCGAGTCAAAATTTCGATTTGAGCAACCAAAGCCGAGATATTTGCAATTTTTCGTATTTTCGCAACGACGAGGAAAAATGAAATTTTTTCATTGTCAATGGATTCGTATCCTCCGAAATCGGCAACGGGTGACTGAGGGGAGATTTTTCGAGTCAAAATTTCGATTTGAGCAACCAAAGCCGAGATATTTGCAATTTTTCGTATTTTCGCAACGACGAGGAAAAATGAAATTTTTTCATTGTCAATGGATTCGTATCCTCTAAAATCGGCAAGGGGTGACTGAGGGGAGATTTTTCGAGTCAAAATTTCGATTTGAGCAACCAAAGCCGAGATATTTGCAATTTTTTGTATTTTCGCAACGACGAGGAAAAATGAAATTTTTTCATTGTCAATGGATTCGTATCCTCCGAAATCGGCAACGGGTGACTGAGGGGAGATTTTTCGAGTCAAAATTTCGATTTGAGCAACCAAAGCCGAGATATTTGCAATTTTTCGTATTTTCGCAACGACGAGGAAAAATGAAATTTTTTCATTGTCAATGGATTCGTATCCTCTAAAATCGGCAAGGGGTGACTGAGGGGAGATTTTTCGAGTTAAAATTTTGATTTGAGCAACCAGAGCCGAGATATTTGCAATTTTTCGTATTTTCGCAATAGAGAGATATCGTTATTGACTCGTATTCTGTCTCAAATTCGTTACACCACATTGCTTATGATGGAATAGTGTTACGATGAAGTAAAATATATATATCACCATACTGTTGAATGCATATTTCTCTATGCTCATTCGCAATTCTACTGACGAAAGTTATCACAATGATATACACAAACATGTAGGAGTATTATACTTTATTCAACGATGTTATCGTAGTACATATGATTTCTCACGAATTGTTGATGGTGACGTGTAATCATTTGGCTCTCTTTGCTCTCTTCTCCAACAGCCTGGTGGATCGTCTCTTGCACCTGATAACTTGATCTATAGTTGTTCCTTTTGGACTGACACATTTCACATCCTTCCTCGTTGATTGAGGAGTTTGGGTTCCCTCACTCACATGCGTGTCGACTGTAACACTGAAACGAACAACAACAAAAAAAACCATGAATTTCCATTTCAATAGACACGGCAATCAGTCGTTATTAATATTATTAATAATACTCACACATCAATTTCCTCGTCTTCATCGTCTGAAAGTTCTGGCACGAGTTTCTCGGGGTGAATCAGAGTCAATCGCTCTTCACAGGTAGGACATTTGAGATGAGGTACTATGCCTTCCATCACCCCCGTTACCATAATGTCAATGAGAGCATCAAGACTATTCTTCAGGGGATGAGGAATCTTCGTGTCTCGGCTCTTCGCGCTCGTCGTCAGGTCCTTCGAACTTGACTTTTCCATTCCCTTGGTGGATAAGGACGACTCCTCCATCCTCACGGAAAAGACGCTCATACCTTTGTTGGTTGTTCTTGATGAGCTCTGTTAGGGCTTTGGACAAGAAGGAAGAGAAAACTCGATTTTTCTTGTCTCGAAGATCAAGTAGCACCGAAGGACCGTATCTTGTAGTCACAATCCTTCCTCCAATAACGTCAAACTTTGCGCCTCTCTTTTCTTCGGATAATCTCCTCACTGGAGGTTGTGCTGCTATTTCGTTCAATTGACGGAACATGGTAAACTGAATCCATCGATCGACTCCGTTACTCTTATAGGACCGAATGTGTGGGGTCACTCATCCCTTCCAAGATGATTCTATAATGGATTATTGACCTGATAACACACTGCTCAAGGATTTGGAGAGCCTACAGATTGAATTAATCTGTCTTTGGTACGCGAGCAATAACCACGGAAATAACAAGCGAGCGTCATGGTTCGAAAAAAAATATTGAAAAATAAGATAGTATGAGTTAGTAAGGAAGATAATTCCATGTATAAAAAATAACATCAATGAACAAATTCATTATGATTGCACCATATCCATCGGACGAAAATAACTTCTGGAAGCTTCCGCCATCATCATTGGGACAAGAAAAAATGATAAGATAGAGCGGAGGGAACAACTGTCAATGTCGGATGGAATTTCAAGGATGTGGAGACTCTACAGATTGAATTAATCTGTCTCTGATACGTGAGCAATAATCATGGAAATAACAACTGAGCGTCATGGCCTTAAAAGAAAATGATGAAAATAAGACAGTATGAGTTATTAAGGGAGACAATTTCATAGTGAAATAAACAAAATAACACCAATGAACGAATTCATCATGATTAAACCATATCCATCGGTCGAAAACAACTTTTGGAATCTTTCACCATCATCATTGAGACAAGAGAAAAAAAATGATAAGATAGAGCGGAGAAAACAACTATCAATGCCGGATGGGATAGTTCAAATGATTTCCTGGTACGTGACAAGGACGAATAATAACATTGACGCACAAATTTCATCATTCGACCATATTCATTGGTAAACAACTTTTGAATCTGGAGGTCTCGCTACACAAGGTTTACTCATGTGATCACGAATGATCTTGATGGAAAAACCAATAAAAACTTGTTTGTCTGTCAGAAGTAGTGTAATCATTCCACGATCGTGACATTCCAGAGTGATGTATCTTGAATTATGTGTGTGTGCGCGCGCGTTGAGAGTCACGGGTTCAAATAGACCTGAGGGTGCAAGCAGAGATCTTCAGTCAATCGTCAACTCCTCAAGTCAAATATCGTTCCAACACGTCGAATCTCAATGGCTAATATCTACGCAACAATTCGTGGAAGAGAGAAAGACATCATACAAGCATATCGAAAGTTCCCATTCGGTGGAACAAAGAAGAGTAGTAAATCCATCGAAGATGAGGCGCTGAATTTGTACGAGATCATCTGTGATACTCTGGATCGTTGTCGCACACAGAAAAATGATTGCACTGGCCACAAGGAAGCACTCGAAAGTATGGGTGATCGAATGTGGAGGATTCATCAAATTCTCAAAGATAGAAGAACCCGGCCAGACTTTGGTAACGTAATATTCTTTGAAAGTAAAACAGCGTTTCGACGA
The DNA here is from genome assembly GCA_029851415.1 of Eretmocerus hayati. NCBI lineage: Eukaryota > Metazoa > Arthropoda > Insecta > Hymenoptera > Aphelinidae > Eretmocerus > Eretmocerus hayati. Next base: position 52,888,683 of record CM056744.1, read on the forward strand.
CGAGCGAGGACCGCAGTAGTTGGAAACGTTGATCATATAACCCCTTCAAGCTTTCTGCATGCGGCTGCAAAATACGTTATATCTTACGTGTATGATTTTGTGAAAGAACATAAGACAGCTAAAGTCGCTCTAATATTCAATGCATTCTACAATTTCCAAGACGAAAAATCAGAAATCAAGCACTTCCGAAACCCCTACAATGAGATCCTCATTTCTACAAACCTCGAAAAATGGTACAAAAATGTGTCTGATCTTCTGCTTGATCTTCTGTCCGAGTTCGAAGAGATGGGTAGTGGTTGGTCATTAGAAGAGATAATTAGTTTGAAGATTAACATTATCAAAACGAGACCCCTCAATGCAGCATCTTTCGTAGATCTACCCGATTTCATCAAGAGAAAAAATGCTGTTATTAACATTGAATGTGATAGAAACGATTGTTTCGCAACAGCAGTCATGGTAGGGCTGTATCCTGCTCAAACGGGATCGTCCCGACAAAGTCAGAAGTCCAGTTACACTCACTGGAAACATGAATTGAAACTAAACGAAGAAGATTTTCCAATCTCTTACCCGCATATACCGAAATTCGAGAGAACCAATAATATTTCAGTTAATGTTTATCAAGCTGATGAGGAAGAGGAATCTATATATCCCTCATATAGAACCACGAAGAAGAGAGCCAGACATGTGAACCTATTGCTCGTAGAACGAGGAGATATTTCGCATTATTGCACAATCAAACATCTATCCCGGTTGAGTTCAAGTGGGGTTAATCTACATGGACATAAGGTTTTCATATGTGAGATATGCTTTCACTCTTTTTCGAGTCAATCTCGGTTAGATAGACATTCTCAAGACTGTAAAACCATGAATGAATGTAAAATCACTCTACCAAAGGAGGATGAAAAAATTCTCCAGTTTCGAGATCATTGGAAGAAACAAGATTTGCCATACATTGTTTATGGGGACTTCGAATGTTTACTCGTAAAAATTAATGAGAAATCTCAAGAGAATCCACATGATTCCTCGCGATTGATATCTGAGGATGATGATGGAGATTGTGATATGGTTGACATTGAAAATCTCCAGAATTTCAAGGAGAAGAAATCCCAACTCTTGGCTGATGCGTTCCAGAAACATGAACCCTACTGCGTCGGACTATATTTCCACGATCGATACGACGATAGTCGTTGTTTTTATAAAACATTCAGAGGACGAGATTGCGCGCAACAGTTTGTCCTAGAGCTGGAACGTATAGCTGTTGAAGTACAGAACGTAAGTATCTGCTCAATTTACTGAAATGTTAGGGAAAGATTACACCGTTCTACATCTACGCACCTTTCTTCTTTTCCAGCGAATTGAAAACTTCCCACCTCTGGTCATGAGCGAAGAAGACGAGGTTAGATTTCAGATGGCCAAGACATGTCATATATGTGGTAAGGAGTTTCAACGAGATGATATTCGTGTTCGCGATCATATGCACCGGGGACCTGGTTCCTTCAGATCCGCGGCTCATTCAATTTGTAATTTATTATATCAAGAAAAATTCAACATTCCAATCGTATTCCATAACGGAAGTCGCTATGACACACATCATTTGATCCGTTCGTTGAAGTTCGATATGGAGGGGGAACTTTCTGTCATACCACAGAATATGGAAAGGTATATATCCTCTACCAAACACGTGGGTAATACGCGAATGAAGTTAACATTCATCGACTCGTTCAAATTCCTTAGTTCAAGCTTAGAAAAACTCGCGTTACTGGTACCGAGAGAAAATATGCACATCTTGAGAAAACAATTCGAGGGAGAATTACAAAACAGTGGTGATGTAGAACGAGCATTCAATTTACTTACAAGAAAGGGTGTCTTCTGCTATGACTACTTGGATGTCGATTCGAAACTTGAAGAATCTAGCTTACCCCCCATTCGTGAATTTTATAATTCTCTCACGGATTCGCACTTGGATGATGCATCATATGAACACGCTAGGGATGTTTGGAAAACGTTCCACTGTGAAACACTGTGGGATTACGCAGAGCTTTATTTAAAAACCGATGTATGTCTTCTAGCAGATGTTTTTGAAGACTTTCGAAATAGCTGCGTAGAAACCTACTTATTAGATCCGGCTCATTACTTAACGTTACCGGGGTATGCTTGGGATGTAATGTTGCTCAAAACAAAAGTAGAATTAGAGCTTGTGACTGACATCGATATGGTTCTTTTCCTGGAGAAAGGGATAAGAGGTGGTCTGAGCCAATGTTCGAAGCGTTATGCCGCAGCGAATAATAAATATATGAGGGATTATGATCCAACCAAAGGATCAAGCTACATTCTGTACTTGGACGTGAATAACCTATACGGGACAGCCATGCAATTCAAATTACCGTTTAAAAATTTCAAGTGGGTGAAAAATCCTAAGAATTTCGATGTGCGGAGTGTCAGAGAAGATTCAAACCTTGGATATATCCTCGAGGTAGACTTGATTTATCCTCCTTCTCTGCACGAATTACACTCTGATTATCCATTCTGTCCGGAGAAAAAAGCTCCACCCAACGCGAAAAATAAGAAGAATAAAAAGTTATTGGCTACTTTGTTCGATAAGAAGAAGTACGTTGTACATTATCGAGCTTTGAATCAAGCTCTAGACCATGGTCTCATCCTGAAAAGAATCCATAGAGTTCTTGAATTTGAACAGAAGAGTTGGCTTGCTCCCTACGTTACTCTGAATACTGAGCTGCGGAAGCGCGCGACTTCTGATTTCCGTAAAGAACTATTCAAACTCATGGTCAATGCGGTCTTTGGTAAGTCCATGGAGAACGTACGCAATAGGATGACGGTTAAGTTGGAGACTAAGTGGGATAGACGCAAAAGTGGAGTTGAAAAGTATGTTTCCAACCCTAGATTCCATCGAATAGTCTTCTTTGACGAAGATTTTGTTGCCCTAGAAATGAAAAAGAAAGAGATAAAGATGTGCAAACCGATTTACGTTGGGATGAGCATATTGGATCTATCGAAAACACTCATGTATAGCTTTCACTACACATACATGCTAAAAAATTATAACAATTTAAATGGTACTTGTAACCTCTTATATACAGATACGGACTCATTATTGTATGAAATAAAGACGGACGATGTGTATTCTGAGCTCATACTGCGTGACTGTGCGATAAGATTCGATACTTCAAATTTTAGAGAAAATAATCCGTATTCTATACCACGCATGAATATGAAAGAGTTGGGTATGATGAAAGTTGAGTATGGAGATCTGATTATCGTTGAGTTTGTTGGTATAAGACCGAAAGCCTATGCTATAATTAGTGAGAACGAAAAAGAAGAGTTGGAAGAGAAGATGGCTGCTAAAGGAGTATCCAAAACTGTGCTGAGAAAGAAGATTCGATTTAACGATTATAAAAGATGTTTATTCGAAGGTATCAATCTCTTCTGTGAACAAAAACTCATAAGAAATCATCTACATTGAGTCTATAGCACAAAACAAACGAAATTAGCACTTAACGCTGATGATGATGAGCGATTAATATTGGATGATGGTGTAAACACTAAGGCTCTAGGTTATAGAAGAAGTGAATAAAAAATCAAGTGCTTCGATCACCCTGCTTACTGATTTCACAACCATCCATCCCGGTTCAATACGATTGGAGAATATCCATCGATAAATGATTGACAAACAATTTGTTGACGGGTGAAGGAGAGAAAAAAAAGAAGTAGTTGGTTTCCGATGATAATGATTTATTTTTTCATTCAATCTTCTTGATAACATGTAATTATGGAAGATTGATCTCATGATATCTGTCATATAGTTTCACTTCTCCATCGTCTAAGTACTTTAGAAATAAATCATATTTATTTGCTTTGTCTGATAGATGGAAAAAGAGGTCTTGGTCGTTGAGTAGAATGTTGCTCAATTGTGGAGGGAGTTCGACGTAGGTTTGGAGATTCAAGACAGCGTCCACTCGTTTCTCTTGCGAATCCCGGCAAAGATGTGTGATATGATAAAGTTCACCAATCTCTAAATCCGAGAGAGTCTTCACATTACATATATACCCATCTACCGTCGTCACTCGAACGTTACTTGGGTACATGGTTAGACTGTGAAGGTAAAAAAAAAAAATGTTCACATCACTCTAATAAAACTATACAAACATAATAAGGAAAGATATATCAAGAGCTCACCGTATTTATGGTAGTGCTCCGCACGAATAAACGTAGACGACTACTAGAGAATGTCGCTCTTGGGTATCCAAGAGTCGTATTTTTCATCTAGACCGAGCCATCTGACGTAAACTTGGTCTCCCCTCTTTTTGATGATCTTCTCAACCAGATAAACATGTGGGTCTTTCACGCGTAGTAACTCAGGCTCATAAAATCCTCCTAGAATCTTCTCCCCTGTGTAGTCTTCAAGGGCGTATGTGATTGGATTTGTTCTCTTCACCTCAATTATTTTAAAGACTTCTGTGCTCCAATTCGGTGTGAAACCTTTCGCAAATACGTTCTTATATTTACTCACTCGTACAAAATCTCCCACTTCGAACTTGTGTTTCCCAGTAATTTTTAAATTTCTATAAATTGTTGACTTGAGTCTCTCAATATGTTTTGTTTGCTGGGGAGATTTCAGATATACTTGAACCGGTTTTAAACCTATTGTACGATGTTTTGTGGAGTTGTAATCTCTCAATACTTCCTGCAAATTGTCGATCCAATTATAGTTCCCATTCAGAGAGAAAATCTTGAACAAACGGCTTTTTATTGTTCTGATGAAGCGTTCACACACCGAAGCTTTGAGTACACTCTGCGTGGAATAAAAATTTATTTTATGATGCTGTATGAGCTGGAGGAAATCCTTGTTGTAAAACTCTCGACCTTTGTCAGCTTGCAAGTTTCGTGGAGTGTTAGGTTTGGCCCGTTCAAGTACCTTCTTGAATGCTGCCGTCACATCCTTACCAGTCTTACTCTTTACAGGTTCAGCCCAATCATATTTTGAAAAAACATCGATTACGATTAGAATATACTTGAAATTTTTGTTGACTTTACTCCAATTGATCATTATTGCTAAATCTATTTGCCACAAATCATCCACATCCTTTGTTAAGACTTTCCTCCGAGGGAAGTTTTTTCGAGCCGGTGAGTGTAATTCGTTCACCAGCTGAATTCTTTCCGAACTGTACCTGTCATTCATATTTCAAGAATTTTCCCCATCGATACCTCCTGGTTTTAATAGAGACAAATCAAAGAGAATATTCTCTTGAGTCTTGAATCTCGTGTTCAAATCGGTGATTTGCGTTTGCATTCGAGAGAATAACTGGTTGAAATTCACTACGTTCTGAGAGTTACGTTCTGAAACCTCTCTTAATTCAACGTAGTCGGAATGTAATTTTTCAATACTTCTCCGCAATTCCGACAGTCTTATATCTGAATCAGATCGGAGATTCCTCACTTCGTTCTTTATTGTCTGGATTCCATCCTTCAAAGATCTTTTCACAGAGGATATTTTTTGTTTCGTTCCAGCAATCGAGGTCTTTCGCGAAAGAAGCATTTGATCTACTTCTCTCTGAATGTTGTTCATCTTCCGATCGAAAGATGTGTGAGAACCATAATAACCGAGACCCTCTCCAGCACCGCTTCCAAATATGTCAACGTTCATCGTTCCACTGAGACGAGTTCATCTCAATACACCCATTTATATGAGCTTGTAATTGACCCATTCACTCCTTTCTTTTTATTTATTTTTTTCCCCCTCCTTCCGAAAAAAAATATATATAAGGGGGGGGGGGGGGTTTAATGAAGAGTCTTTGTGCTCATTTTGTGAAAAAGATTTCTTTATTTCTGTTCTTTTTTCTCTTTCAGATTACATGTTAAGGTGACATGGGCTAAATAGTATACGTTCTTCAAAGCACATGCATATCTTTTGTTATCGTGGAACATACATGGATCATACCTATAGTCTGCATTATTGTGATAGAACTCAGGGATATCAAACATTTCGTGAATATCAAACAAATAAACGTTCTTGAATCTTCCAGAAAGATTAGGAGTTAGCTGAGTCAACCAAACTTTTTTCTCAGAACCATTGACAAGGATGATAACAGTGTTATTAACGTCACACTCCCTCATGAGATAATCCTCAAAGCGCTCTTCTACATTATCGTAAAGAGTTGTTCCCTGATTTCAGAATAGTCCGTGATGGTATTTGATCAACCATTTGACTTTTCGCTGATCCATCTTAGATAAGTCTTGCATATCATACGGAGGTAGGAATAACCATTGGTCAAGTTTAGTTTCTGCAAAATTCATGATGGCAGCTTCCTTGACAACGAATCTATCATCAGTTTTGAAACCTTGAAGATCGATGTGTAGAATTTTCGGTAGCTCCTCCGATTTTGAAGAGACCCTCCCTCCCTCCGGCTCAACGAATTGTCGAATCGTTGCTTCACATGATGAAACCTATCGTTGAAAATTATCATTACATAACTCTGTGTACGATGTTTGTCAATGGATTGTAGTCTATGTGCTTATCATGGAATATAAGACAGTAAGCACATGTGTTTGCAGGTATATTTTCCTGCGTCTCAAATTCCAGTCTAACGTCTACTGTTCCACTTTTTATCGCTTCGTCTTGTCGACTACAATCGATAGGGATCATGAAGTAATAGTTATGGTATGATGAAAATGACAACACAGATTTATCTTTCAACGATTCATCCTGATAGTAAGAATATTTGAAGGACTTGAATAATTCGAATGCAAAGTTTACGTAACTCTTATTCCCCCAATCCATATTGAAACTTTCATATGGATACACTTCAGAGTTCAAGAATGATTTGATCTTAGAAATCTTACAATAATCAAAACATGATGCATTCGACTTCTTGTTATTCTTCTTATTCGTTTGGAGAGCGAAGACAATGAATCGTGGTTTCTCTAATTGAGTCGACGATTTGATAGTCCAAATCTGCTTGGTTGTTTGCTGTAACATTGGATACTCTAACAATTCCCAAGTGCGAAAAGACATGGGTAGAAATGGTCCTCTTTTCTGAATTTGAAGCATTGTCAATTTAGTTTTATCGTTGAGATAGATATGAGGCATCCACCATTGGATTTTATTCAAGGTCAGACTCACATTAGTAGCGTCTTGTGCTACCTTGAAACAATTGTTGTCAGTTTTGGATCGGATCAGAATGAGTTCATGTTTCGCCCCTAGAATTATACTCTTGAAATCTTCACAGAAACCTATGAGCTTATTCAAAGGTAAACATGCGCTCAATATATAACCATTATAAACCGTTGTATGTGTTGGTTCCCACCCGTAAGAATTTGCAGACTTGGTGTTATCATCGGTGAGCGTCAAACAATTTTTAATAACCCCTACGATACCAGGATTCTTGGTCTGATCAATCTCATTCCCATTTATCTCTAGACGAACTTCATCGAATAAGAAAAATGGCCAACAATTTTCGGCGGTGAAATTGGCTTCTGCCGCAGCATTATCGGCGGTTACAAGAGCTTCAATGTACAGGAAACTCTCGCAAGGTAGAAGATACGAATCATTCGCGTTGATACGAATCCTGATTTCATCGTTGGGTGAGATAGTAATGAGATTATAAGGGGTATACGATCTTACATCTTTCCTGATGATCCGCTCATCCTTCACTGGTTGACTCAGAACGTCGAGAGGATCTTGATACATCGCCATTCTTCCTTACTTTGAATCCCAATGAACGTAGAAAGTTGATACTCTTCAAATCCAGAGATTTCTTGCAATTTGTATTCGTCGAAACTCGTTGCGAAGCTTCTGTTCCGCTACCAGCTGGCTTCGGTGACCCTCGCGAGACTCGAGCGACTGTGCGAGGGATCTGTGGTTGGAGCTTCTTATATATGATCATCTCTCCTCACTCGAAGATGAACGCAAATGGTAGTTTCCTGATCCTGGAGGTCTATGAGTTTCCCCCTCTGATCACAAAGTCTAAAAGCTATAACATTTGCCTTGTTGTGTACTGGGAGGTAAATGAATTGAGCTGGCTTTATAGTGAATCTGAATCCGGGTGACACATTTGGAGGGAAATTGAAAACCGTATGACTCTATTTCCCGTTGAAGAAGGACCCACTTACAATATTACACTGAACTCTTATCAAATTAATTTCCGAAATTCTGGCGTTGCGAGGGGCTATGTGCCACTTTTTAGCCTCCAATATATCACCTTCACCTGTGATAGGGTCTGAGAAACCAAGGAGAGTACCAATATTGTTTGCTCGAGTGAAATCAACTTGGTAATCACATCTTAGTTCCACCCTTAGAGTGTTTCGATTACCTTCCAACTCCAAGATAGGTTTCTTCTTTCCTTCAGCGAGCTCTTCCTGAGGTTCTAAGATCCTTCGTAGATATGCTTCGATGTCTTTGATCTCGTAAGATCCTGGAGGTATCTCTATAATCTTGTCCACGTCGTAATAAAATTTATTATTCAACGGATGTACATTTTGAATTGCATGATACGCTACAAAATCAGTGAGGGCAAGCTCGAGCTCTCGACTCTTCATATAATCATCGAGTTCTAGGGGTGCTTCGAGGATTGGTCCTACACCGGAAACAGTTACCGTTCGAGACATAACTGATACATCTCCTCGAATAACATCCTTTATATATATTCTATTGTCGATATTCTCACGTTTTCATCCCTCCTCCAAGAGTCACACTACGTAGAAATTCAATACACAGTTGTCCACAGTTGCTCTGATTATAATTTTGATGTGACGAACGATTGTATACGATGCGACATTTTGGTCCGAGATATTGTACTACTTCCAGTGGAGTTCGAATATTTCCGAATGAATTGTACCAATGAACAATATTGCCACGCTTATACATAGCACACCAGTGCGTACCCTTATCACTCAGATTTATTATCATCGATTCGTTAGTTTTTGGTCTACCGAGATGATGTAATTGAGTTAACAGGAATACTCCTCGGAAAAATGGAATATTCCGCGCGGCATCCAATAATTCTCCACCAGTTGTCGCACCGTTGTCTTTCAGTTTTTTGATTTCCTACCTGTTCTAGATACTCGCTTGCGTTGACGTTTTTTCTTCTTCAACGATCCTCCACGCTTCTTCTGTGCAGGATTGTATGCACCGTATGGTCTCAGGAACAACCCCTTCCCCTCTATTGCCTTGTTATGACGGATCGCCTCGTTCAATCTCTTGCGATTATTTTTCATCTCAGAAATACTCTTTGCAACATTGGTCACACCTCCAGCTAAAGATGCAAGAGCTCCGAGGGCTGATAAAGTAGGGACAAGTGCCGGGAGGAATCCACCACGCTTAGCCAACATTAATTCGCGGAACTTGGTGGTGACTCTCTTCTTCCCTCTTTCCCCTGTCACTTTTTTCCCCCTCCTCCTAGATTGCAAACCCATACCAAGCTTTCGCTTCGTTTTCATAGCAGCTACAACTCCAAATGCTGCGAGTCTTTCTGATAATCGAGCTTTTTTGTTTTTCAAACGTTCACTTGCCTCCTGTTGTAAGGCTAGATCAGCGATATGACGTTGATCCAAATTTTTCGAGCGATGATAAGCAATATCGTGTCTCATGCACGCTGCGTCAAGGTCATTGATACCACGTTCACCTTTCTTCAATCTTTCACTCAATTTTGTTCCAGGCCCACAAAATTGGTAACCAGGAAGATGGAGCTCGAACGCAAGACTGTTAATTGCACGATTCAGTAAGCCTCGACCTCGTCGAGTTTGATTCATTCGGACAACTATTCACTCGATGTGAGTGATACGAACACTCACAGATTACTGATCAGATCTTCATAAATGAGTGTATATATAACTTACCACCTCAGTTCCTCTACCATCGTCGGGCAGACACCATGAGATTTGTTACTCAACCTCACGGAATTCAAATGATTGATATTGATGGAGAAATTGGAAGCGGAGCAGGTAATAGGAGATGGAGACATGGAAAACTACTACCCAGGGTTTGTAACTAAACTAAATTAAACGAAATTATTGAATATGTTTCGTTTCGTTTATTGGAAAACGAAACTAAACGAAATCAATCATAATTTCGTTTATGAAAAACGAAACTAAACGTAAACATTATATCCACAGAATTAGATAAACGAAACGAAACATAATTATTCTGTTTTTCGTTTCGTTGAACAGAGATGAAAACATATTCAAAAGCAATTGAGTTTCGTTTCGTTCATTCAAAAACGAAACGAAACGAAATTGATCCTGATTTCGTTGATGACAAACGAAACCAAACAAAAACGAATTCCGATTCATTAGTTATGGAAATTGATTCCAACCGAAATTTTGTTGAGATAAACGAAACTAAACGAAATCAAAATTAATTATATTTATGATAAACGAAACTAAACGAAATCAAAATTAATTATGTTTATGATAAACGAAACTAAACGAAATCGATTTTGATTATGTTGATTATGAACGAAACTAAACGTAATCGAAACAAATCAACATAATTCAAAACGTTGAGCCAAGCCAACCCCCCCCCCCCTCCCCATCAGATCTGTGCAACACTTCGGCGCAATAATGGTAAAGAGCAGTATATACGTGTCGTGTGATACAGTTTGATTTCGGCCACACCGTATGAACAATGGGGATAGCCGAATGTGTGTGTGTGAGTGTGTGTAGGGGGAGGTGGTGGATAGGGAGCGCTGGGAGGCTACAGTGTGATAGCTGTGGAGTCCTTCCTCGATAAAGGCCTGGAGTCCTCGTGCTGATTTCTTTAGCACACAACTATTGTTTGGGGGGGGGGGGCTAGGTATGCCAAAAGGGGTCACCCAGAACCGAGCCGAGAGTTAGACAGCAATCCATTGACTAAGAAACAAAAAATATCGAAGTTCCACGAAACAAATTTAACTGCACAGTTCCTTTCACAAACAATGTATCATTCCCAAGGCCATTGAACCGGAGATTTTTTCAGGAGTTTTGGCATTAGAAGTAGTAATCTTGAGTGAAGCGTCCCACACATTGCAAGATATCCCATTGATTTGTGTATCCAAAGGATTTTCTTTGATCCATTTTAGGACTGTCATAGGGTTTGACGATAAAGAAGAGTCCCTCGGGGTGGGCCACTTCTAGATGCGACGAAAATTTTCCCATCCAATGGAATCATAGAAGATATTCTTGTTTGTTCCAAAATCTGCAGAGTTAGGTTCGTGCGAATTATTTCAGGTACATCCTACTCCGAGTTGAGATCTCTCGGAAGAAGAGGGTTGAAGGTTCATTCGAAGAGCCATAACCACGCACTCCGGCGTGATGTAGGGGTCAACCTAGATAATGTCGTGGGAGTTATGATTGATTTTGTATAACTTCACCATATTCTCGTATTTATTTATATTCAATTGCTCTCAAACTTCTACAAGTACGATACATTTAGAGACAAATCAATATTTTCTGGAAGACAGAACATTGGGATACAGTACGAAAATGAATGTAATTTATCAGTCAGTCAACCCCGTCATCCAGGAGAACACTAACAAGGGGAGTTCGGAGTCTCCGGGTCCTGAAATCTCACCAAAATTTTTTCACAGTTTCGTACCACCTAAAATATGAAGAATCCAGAATAACTCCGTCAAATGGGCCTCCTGTTCAAAGTTACAGCCCATGACATTAACATTGCCCATATAGGCCCATGTTAAAAAAGTGATATATATAGATATACTGGCAACTCTGACATTTTTGCTTGTAGCTCTGGACAGGAAGCCCATTTGACAGAGTTGCTTTGGGTTCTTCATATTCTAGGTGGCACGAAACTGTAAAAAGATTTTGGTGAGATTTCAGGACCCGGAGACTCCGGACTCCCCTTGTAAGCCATTCATTTTTTGTACAGAAATGCTATGGAGAATTTTCTCCTTTTGGACCTATTGCTCACGCACCCAAAATAGCAGTAATCGACGTAAGATTAGAGAGATAAAACAAAATATTCAAATCTATAGCAACAAAGTCTTGGATTGCCGGATACAAACAAGTCTTACCCAAATGATTCATTCCTAGACTTCTTGATCATCAACGAATCATCCGGGAGCGTTTATCTTTGATCAATTTTTGGGCCCAATGAAACTACGTCTACATATGTCAGAAATCACCCAGTCACAAGGTGGTGATTTCTGTGTCAAGGTCCAGTCAGGTGGGTTCACTGAGACCACAATCATATGAAGAAGGGGTCGTCTGCTCACTCCGGCGCTCAGACCCGGCTCACAGATGACGAGTGGATTTCCTCGCGCAGCCACCGGAATCCAACATGGCTAACCCGGAGGGCGATGGCAGATTGGCCGGTCGCTTTTGCCGTCTCTGCTCTTCTTCTTCATTGCGTTATTGGCCTGGGGTCCTATTACGAGGCTTGATCCGCGAAAGTGCATACGGGAGACTAGTACGCGAAAGCATGTAGGACTATACCTATATATGAACATTTATATACGTGTACACCGGTAACTATAGGTGTAGTCCTACATGCTTCCGTGTACTAGTCTCCCGTATATGCGCTTTCGCCGATCAAGCCTCGTAATACGACCCCTGTGGACTTCAAGCCTCTCGCCTCCCGAGTAGAAGAAAGTTTTCAGCTAGCATACGGGCCGAATGCGGATTGCCGAATCCCGCATTCGGCCCGAATGCCGGCATTCTAGCGCTCCGCCGCACACTTGCCGTTTACGGCATTCACGCCGCGAGTGTTCGGCATCTGTGCGGCTATGCTTTTTAAATGGGCTGTCAGACTTAATACTCCCATCAGATAGCCATGCAGTCTGCAGCAAAATCTACGGTGATGGGACGGGAAATTATTCTTGCTCTCGATTCCATAATCTTCAACGAGTATTAAAACATAGTTTTGAGTTTCAAAATAATTACACCATTTCTAACTGTCAACAAAATAATGCAAAAATCGTCGATTTTCGCTCACAACTCGAGATTGAATGCAGTTACAACAAACCTTTTCCTACGTAAGTTGTGCAAATCAATATCGTCTATAGCTTGATACAACTATTAACCCCATCACCATAATTGTTTATGCGTAAATGGCACTTGTTTATAACAAAATCGTATCATTGCTGCAAAAATGCAAAATTGGGCAAACTTGACACTGGCACCCACGTAAAAAGTGATTTCGAAGAGAAAATTATTCTTGTCATTTTTCCATATTTACATTAGTTTTCGAGTTACAGGCAGATTAGTATGCCACATGAAACATGCATGATAAGTGACGAGCGCAGAGTGGGAAATATAGCGTGTGGCACTTTCCCGCGAATGTAGCTCGAAAATCAATGTTATTATGGAAAAATGAAAAGAATAATTTTCGCTTTGAAATATTTTTTCCGTGGGTTACCGATGTCAAGTTTGCCCAATTTAGCATTTTTGCAGCAGTGGTACGAGTTTGTTGTAGACATCATTCCCACATAAACAACCATAGTATCGGGGTGAGCCACTGCATCAAGCTATAGATGATATTGACTAGCACAACTTTTGTAGGGAAATTTTTGTTGTAACGGCCATGAGTTTCGAGTTATGATGAAAAAAGGTTATTTTGCACCATTTTTCCAACAACAAGGATGAAAATATAATTCAAGTCCGTCTGAATTAAGTTAATACTTTCGCGGACTTTACCTTCATTGAGAAGAAGAAAGATTGCGTTCACTGCAGATTGAGTAAAAATGTAACATTGATTCATACGCACTTGAAAGCGTTTGATGAAATTATAGTGCGAATACATATGCGGCAAGCGTGCGGCAGGCCAGAAGACTTTTTGGAGTCTTCGCTGAGGCGGCAAATATTCGGCAGATGCTTGCCGAACATTTGCCGCGCGTGGTCCGTATGCGGCGGAGCGTTAGAGAGCAGAATGGATGCCGATTCGGTACCCGAATATTTGCCGACGTACGGACCGTACAAAGTTTGCTGGATAGCCGAATACTTTTTCTACTCGGGCATAGGGAGGTAGAGAGACCCTCGCCATTACCAAGTATTGTGCCGTTACTAATGCAACGATCGAACGGAGATGTCGCAGTAGAATGCAAATTCGCGTAACTGCATTAATGCTGAAATAATAGAAATGTGTCCAAAACTGATCCCATCTCCCATCCTCACTGTTGGTTCCCAAAGCACTCAGTTCTGTGTGAGCCCCAAATTCCCAAATCCAAACACTCCTCTGGGAGCTTGCAGTTTATACGCACTGTTGAAGAAAATTTCTGCGATTTCACCAACCATCACATCTACTTGACAGCCCTTGTTTGAATGAAATACTATTAGATAGTATACCAATTAGATAGTACATTTCTCATAATTTTTTTGCAAACTCGGGTGCCCACGTCACGAAGCCTTGTGAGTCATAGGGTTAGGATCGTCACCACCATCGTCGTCTGTTGTTGTTAATTTTTCGGATGCTCAGATATGCACGTCGAGACGTTTTGAAAGAAATTCTGATCGACGAGCCGTCACTGTTGACTCTCGTTAATCTACCTCTCCTTTTACACGATTTGTTCCATATAGTCGAAGTATACCATAACATGGGTGTTGTCCATTACCTACCACTGTTCTGCCGAAGTCTTGCAGAAAGCGTATGAGAGGCGGGGGAGGGGGGAGGAGAAGAAAATTTGCGTTCGCTCATGCAACCGTTCCTGTATATCAATACGCTTTGCTTTCGTTCCAAATGATGTTTACTCATATTGATTACGTCTAATGTCTTATATCATAATCGAAATATATTTCGTTTAGTTTCGTTTATCACAAACATAATTCGAATCGATTTCGTTTAGTTTCGTTTATAATAAACATAATTCATATCAATTTCGTTTAGTTTCGTTTATCATAATCATAATCGAAATTACTTTCGTTTAGTTTCCTCCCCTCAAACGAAATAGTTTCGTTTGATTCCGTTTGGTTTTCTGACGAAACATTTTGATTATGTTTCGTTTCGTTCATTGTAACCGTAATTATGCATGATTAACGTTTTGTTTCGTTTCTTTCACCGACATTTTTGTTGGGATTCGTTAAGTTTCCAGCTCAATCATAATTCGTTTTTGTTTAGTTTCGTTTCTCACAAACGGAATAAAAAACGTAATTCAAATCAAATTATTAAGTTTAGTTTCGTTTATGGGAAAAACCAAACTAAATTCTGGAATTTTGATTATGGTTATCGAAAAACGAAACGAAACTAAACATAATTGAAATTTCACCGAAATAAACGAAACGAAACGAAACATAAGTTTCGTTACAAACCCTGCTACTACCTAATGAAATACGTTGTATAGTTTGTGGACCTTCGGGAGTGGGTAAGACTTCGGCTATCATGAATCTCATCATAAGCCCTCGAGGTTTGAATTTTGAAAATATTTATGTTTACTCGCAATCGCTCCAGCAGCCTAAGTATCGTTTCTTGAATGATATAATGACAAGTCTCCAAGATGATGGTATTGGATTCTATACTTTTTCAAATAACGATGAGATCATCGAACCGAATCAAGCTAAACCAAATTCAATCTTCATCTTCGACGATGTAGCCTGTTGTAAACAAAACACTATAGCGTCATTCTACTCTAGAGGGAGACACTCGCTCATTGACAGTTTCTATCTCTGTCAAACTTACCCTCGTATACCCAAACACCTAATCCGTGATAACTGTAATCTTTTGATCATTTTTAAGCAAGATGAAGCTTATTTGAGACACATATACGACAATCACGTGAATCCAGACATGACTTTTGCAGAATTCAAGAAATTGTGTAATGAATGTTGGCGTAGCAAGAATGGATTCTTAGTGTTAGATAAGGAGAGTCCGTTCAACGCGGGGAGATATCGTAGGGGATTTAATGATTTCATTGTAGTGGGAAGTGATTAGTCTGTCAGCAGCACTGTGACAAGAAACATCAGCATCATGGTTCGGGGAGGGAAACAACGAACAAATCTCAAACTCAAGAAGAAACCTACGATGAAGAAACAATCCAAATCGAAGCCAAAACGTGGAAGCAAAAATAATATCAAGCTACAGATTGCTAAAGCTAGTGACGTAATACGAAAGAAGCATAAGAATCTGAAAATTGAGAGAATTGAACGTGAAACATTGAGTAGGCAGAATCTGAAGCCTATCGTTGAACCTTTGGAGATACTCGCAAAAAATAGGAAGATTCCGAAGGAGAAAGTTGAGTTGCAAGATCAACCACATATCATTCGGCCGAGTCAGAGTCCAATGAAACGTGGCTATCCATTCATACCCAATGATCGAAAACCAAAGAGGAAATTGGCAGATACATCTATCGCTCAAACGATTTCTACACCACTCAGGCAACACAATGAAGGGAGTAAGCGATTTCAGCATATCCCATCGATAGATGAACTAATCAAAGCACCCTTACCCGATGATGATGATGATGATGATGATGATGATGATGGTGATGTAAATCACGATCAAGTCGATATGGACATTGACGAACAAGAGAACGACCTGGCAGAGTCTACGACTCTAGGTCAATCGTACATCAGTCAACTTTATCAAAATCATTCGGAAATGGACAGTACTTATGGACCATATTATTCGGGAGATATTCTCATGTTAGGGAATAAGTCTCTATCTATTGTAGATGATGACATTGTCATTGGAAAAAATCTTCAGGTACGGGGTACACCAGGTATCTTTGGATTGATATTTAAAAAGAATCCTGGAACTTACAGTGAGCAGGATCTCAAAACATACAAACAAATATTAAAGGTTACTTCGGCCCACAGAATATCTCATATTCCGTCTGGACGAGTGAAACGTAACGTTGGAGGAAAATATAAGAATATCATAGGTACACTGTTTCCAGTGGATAGAGATGATGACACAGCAAAAACTAATGAATTATCGGATATCACAGGGACTGGTCTAAAAAATGAGGAGTGGATGACACTACGTCAAGATAACAAAATTGATTATGTATATTGGAAGGATCCGAATGATTTGGTTCGTCGCCTTGAGCTTTTACTCCGATCTGTCGAAGCTGGTAACTCGAATTTGGATAATGAGGTGATAGAAATCTTAGAAGAACTGAGAGAGGGGGGATATGTGGTATAAAAGATGGTAGCATGGAGAAATTCAACTCATTCCGTTCTCTCTCGTGGAGAAGGTACTTTAAATCATAACCATGGAGTCTCCAGATGTTCGAAGAGACGAAAACGGAGGAAAAGATCAGTCTTCTAATCCGCTTACTCATCCATCTGAAAATCTTAAAAATACAAATCCACATCAAAGTGATGACAAACAAGTTGGTAGGAATGAATATGCAGCGCAAGAAGTTTCGAGCCAAACGGAAGAGATGCTCTCTCCTCTAAAAGGTAAGAGTAATCAAGAAGCATTCATCAATCTGTTGAATATATTGCTCTGATCCATTGTTTAACTCATCAAATACTTATGATTCTAGCATCTATTCGGGGGAAAAACTATTCTAGTGCAAAGGGGGGTATGATGCAGAAAACAAAATCACTTATCCAAGCTATCACGAAGGCTGCAATTGCGAAGGCGAGAACAAAGAACTCGTTCGATGATTCATCGATTGAAAATACTGTGGAAGAAGTCGGTGTCAAGTTTATCAATGATCTAAACGAAAGCGAATCAAAGTTGATTGGAAAAATCGGAGAAGTGATGGATTTATCTATCAGTTCGTCCGAGATCGATTTGATATCAAAAGCATCTAATCTGGAACATGAAATGAACAAGATCAGTGAGGAGCTGGGGAGATTTTCAATTGATATACGCAGACTGTACGCTACAACGATCGATCAGGGAGAATCGATTAAGAACCACGAAAGGAAGTGTAAAAGGAATGAGTTGGAATCTCGAAACAACCGAGAGAAATTGAAAGGTATGGAAATCGATTATTTGTTGACTAAGGATACAATATCGAACATTGCTCGAATTTTGAGACAGCACATTGAATCGTCGGGTGAAAATTTCAAAGCCGTCGATGAAAAACTGAATAGAATGAGTACAATTGAGAAACACTTCAAAGAGCAGCATGAAAAATCTCTCGAACAGTTTCACCAAACCAAGAAAGATGTTGTTGAGATGAAATTTTGGTTGGTGAAGCAAGTTAAATATTTTCAAGATAACATTGATCAGAGAATCATTCCACTAATAAACACTATTGGAGCAAAATATAATTCAATAGAGGATCGGATCAATCGTGATTTCGGAGTGATCGATCTGAAAAATTACCATCTTGAATCGCTTATTGAAGATATGATAGAACGCTTGCAAAGAGTTCAAGGTGATGCAGGCGAGACGAAAATTAATCTCGAGGCTAAGGACGAGAATTTGATTTCTAACTTAGGTCAACTCTCTGCGCAATTGAATGATATGAGACAAATGCTAGATACAGCTAACGAAATTTTACATGACCAACCACATAGATTGAAAGAATTAGAGGATAGAATGAAAAACGCTGATATGGACGTTATAAAGAAAACAGAAATATTGCTGAAGAATTTGAAGGAGGAATTGAGACATCACGTGAATATTGAATGATACCGAGAGAGAGACACTCGTGTTCAACGTACTAATCAAGCATTAATCTAACCTCTGTACGTCTAGAGATTGAGTGAATAAAAAAAATTGTTTTTCCCTAGTTCTATCGTTCCACTCATTAATTACACCCGATTCTCTAATCTAATGAGAAAGAGAGGCAACATACTGTAAGGAGAAGATAAACATAAATCCATGAATCTATTTCGAGAAATATTATCATTCAAGCTTAATCAATTCTCCATCTGTCGAGGGAAGTTTATTGAGGAGTGGGGATAGCGAATAACAAAATTTACGTAAGTTCATAGAGGAAGGGGTCCAATTCCTCCCGGTTCTCTAAAAGCAGTAACTCGGGGATATTGCGTCAGTAGCCCGCGAACCATCAGAGCGCAAACATCGATGCCGTACCACGGCTACTCTTCAGGGTTCACCAGCTCCTGCTCGTCAACACCATCCACAACGCTTCAAGGTTAGTTCTCATCTTCTCGATATCACCCTTTGACCATCGATTCTGCTTTCTTCATACACGCCATTCCATTATTCTGAGATTTTTTTTCCGTGATGCGTGCGCGCGCGCGGGGGAAGCTAGGAAAATCTGGAGATCGTCCACAGCTCAGGGTAAGTACATCGTTAAGGTAGCCTGGGGCAATACCACAGGGAGCTGTCCCGGGTGACCTCGGAGCTACCTGGGGTGGAGGGGGTAGTAGTCTGACCTTGAGACAGCTTCCATCGTCCACTGGAAGCTGTCCAGGGTGACAACATACGTCGATTTCACGATGACCTTGGAGATGTTCTACCCAGGTCGCCGATGATCTTGTCCAGGTCGTCGGCTCCTGGGACAGGACTCCCCCAGGTTGTCGTGGAATCGGCGTATAAGTACTACTCTGGTCAAACGTTAATTTTATGAAGATTCTATTTTTAAAACATGCATGCAGGATATCGTGATATCTCAAATATATAATTGAAATCTATCAATCTAATATTGCTTTCTGATCGATATTGTGCATATCTAAGTAGCACTCAGGCAATAACTTTGATTTTGAAGGGGAGGACCTGAAAATATTCAAAATAATATTGGGGAAGAAAATTATTGGGATGATTTCTCATGAAAAGATTGTCGTCCAAGTAACTTGATCATTTATTGATTTTAAATATATTTCAAACCACAGTCTCAACCGTGTACATAGAAAATAATAGAAATTGTCCATATATTGATGATTTCATGATTCTATGAGATTTTATATGTAATATTTGTATATTAACTGCTTCGTCTATCTGTAACATATAATCAGTGTGATCTGTTTCCTACCAAATTTCCTATTGAATTTGTGTGTAATAATGTATCATATGCCGGTGTTCGGACCCCCGCGGAGACTCGAATACGCGTACATTTCAGCTCATCGCACAGATTTGAATTGTAAAAAGATGGTTTTCTGGCGCGGATACGGCAAAATTCCCTATTTGTGAAAACCTACACAATCCATAAACACTGGGTAATGCGGGTCGGTCGTGAGTCAACTCCTCATCCTGGGTAAAGAGATGGCTGACTCACGCTTGGCAGTGTGCCTCAATTTTATATTTTTATGAGCCAACGCGAGCTAATTCAATGCCCAAATAGTTTGTTCCTGTCTAAGCAGATTTATTCGTACCGGGGCCGCGATTTTTGCCTTCCCCATTCCAAATACATCTTGAGGTTGTCTTATGGTGGAATTTTTATGTTCTAACACAATATCGCATCCGGGCGACGACTTACTTGTATCTCGGGGAGACCTGCTCGTTCGTCGGTATCTAGATGTTTGGAAGTGTTGCCACTTTGGCTTTTCAGGATCAAGAGAGCGAACATTGCTCGTGCAGCGATTCATATACCCTCGGACGGCCAGAGCCCCACTTCGAGACACTTTTCGGCGGCTTGGATCCTGCGTCCACACGCGTAATTACCATTACATGCAAATATCTTTCCGAATATCGGGTTCGATTGGTTGAATTATAGTATAAGTGAATCGATGAAGAATCGATTGGAAAGGGTATGGATCTATATCGGCTTTATATATATGTTATGACGAGCGATGCGATGGAATTGATCTAATGTGCATACAGGTAAACCCCGGTATTCGCGATTAATGTTGCCACGAAAAGTACCGCGAATACGAAAACCGCGAATACTGGGGCATTGATCTTATGGGAAAATAAAGATCGTTGCGAACATCCGAGAAAAACCTCTATTCCAAGCGGATAAAACCAACTTTCGGAGCTTCATTTTTTAGAATAAACGATTTATTATCTTGTAGATGTATAAACCGATATAAAATTGTGAGTATGGTGGAGGATATCAAAAAACATCATCATGAAGGTTTATACAAAGGAATGACAATCATTCTTTAGCAAAAAATTCAGTTACGAGTGATTGCCTAGACCGTCGCAAAAGACCCCTATACAATTCTTTGTAAGACATCAAAGCTGACCGCTTTCGCCTGTAATAATTTGCATTGAAACATTTAGAAGAAAGTCGAGACATTGACGCACGCGTCGATGGATTCAAATTTACCTGTGAAACTGATACTGCGAAGAGAGAATCTCTCACGAAATCTGTCAAACCAGCCTCTGCTCGCAGAAAAAGTCTCTACACTATCCTTGAAGTGTTTCTCTTTCACGTGCTCGAAGAAAATTAAAGCTTGTTCCTTGATTGCGGCTCCGCTCAGAGGTATCTCTTTCTGTATCATATCTTGCATCCACACTATCAAAAGATTTTCCATCTTCACGAACCATTTTTTGCGATTGATTTTCGTGAATTTTCCATGCACGCCTAAATTGGCAGATGCTGCACGTATAGCTTCTTGATTATCGCGAATAGAACGGATAGTAGATTCGTTGACCTCATATCTTCTTGCGAGGTTACTGATTTCTTCTCCGTCTCGCAGAAGATCTAGGATTTTCAATTTGGTTGCAATATCCATGACTTTTTTCGTTCTTTTCTTGACAGGATTTTTAGAGGGTGAGTTCTTCTTTGTTGGTGCCATAATAGTCTCAAAAAATAGTATATAAAAACCAGCTTCAAAAGATATAAATCACAGTAGAAAACAACACGAGTCAGAGGTTCTCCTTACAACCTCAAAAAATCAACACCAAAACAATAACAACCTGAATGTTGCCCTTAAAAATTGTGAATATATGCGTCTGATATACATTGAGTGAACATCTGCATCAAGCTGACAAGTCATCAAAGGATCGAGGAAACATCAGGAAAATTTCAAAAAATCAGCTGTTGAACGAATTTCCCTCAAGAATCATGAACCGGTCAACATCAAGTCGGGAATGGGCGGGGTCAGGCTCCGCAAATAGCGGGGTGCGTCCTCAATTACCCAACCGCGGATAAGCAGGGTTCGCGAATACCGAGGTCACGAATACCGGGGTTCGCCTGTATATCTATGTGCACGGTGGTTAATACACAGAATTGCAAGCATATATGGGTTAGTATTGGTTTTACCGACACCAACGTATATGATTCTACGTGCACGACTAGTCTGATGGTCATCTGCACAAGTGGCTGACTGGAAATTTTTATTTCTAAAACTTTTGAAATTATCTGAAAATTGCAGACGTTGCAGTGTCTTCAATACAATTGAGAGTGTTAGGGTGATTGTGAATGTTCAACATCCCAGGAGAAAGTCTCAATCCATATCTGTTCTCCACATCTAATTCGAGCTTTGTCAGAATCAATCTTGGGGTTTGTATTAGATACATGATGAGCTAAGGCTGATGTGCCTCTATTATTCCTGTCGTCTCGCTCATGCTCTTGGATCCTTTTTTCCAGCTTACGTTTTCTTGTGCCCACATACGTTCCTTCACAATCTGAACAATCTATCTCATAAACAACGTTGTGATTATCAAATCTATCAAGAGAATCATATTGTTGAGCTGATTCTCATTGTAATTCATAGAGGTGAGGGTTTCTAAAGAATTCTGTTTATGGATGGTGTCAGATGTTTCATGGAAGGAAAAACTACTTTGGGGGATCAAAGAACGGGTAATTGTGGTGGTTTTTATCTGAATGTATCGAATGGTGTATTGAATGCAATTTACTTTAGACTCTGAGGGAAACAATAGCATCAGTTTTCTAAATCTGGCAGTCATTCGGAGAACCAATCTTCCATGTTCTCCAGACTGGTTCCGGAGAGACACAGCTCCTGTACATGAGGATTTTGACATACCCTCAAAAAACCATGATTTTCGGGTAATACTCGGAGAATTGGGATGTGGCAGTTAAAGTATGATACCTATAGGTTTTTGGGGTCGCTGAATCCAAATTTGAGGTCAGTTTAGCTGTAATATGTCACAATTCTGACATAACCTCAAAATAAAAACTTCCTACCAGATTTTTCGAAGAATTTGGGTCTAGAAACTTTTCTGAGCTTCTTACAGGTTTTTGGGGGCGCTGAATCCAAATCCGGGATTGGCCTTGCTCGCATATGTCACAATTATGACATTACCTTGAAAATTGGATAGATGCATGATTTGGAGTAAGTGAACGCACGATGATAGAGTTTCATTTCGGGTAGCTGAGTGCGATTCCGGACTTTGTTCGACTACAGCTTATAATGTGCCCTTCATAGCCCTAAGACCCATGTTTCCGTAGCTGTTTCGATCTGATCGGTTAGTTTTGTGAACATAACCTCGGAAAATTTGATGAGCAAACTACGATAGTGAAGAATCTCTCTGAAGAGTCACTGTGAGCTGATTTGTGGAACTCGATATTTTGTTACTCCTCTTTCTTGCTGCTATAGCGAGTCCTCTTTTCTTCATACGACCTATGTAGAGTTTGACGTTTTTTTTTCGATTTTGGTAGATCCCGTTTTAGGATCCAACGGAAGTCCGCCATCATGTGCTCGTCCCACCTACCTTGATATCGACTTTCCATGACTTCAATATTTTTTTTTTTCATTGAATGACTTCAATATCTTGATGGAAACGCTCGCCTTGCTCTTCGCTAAAGTTGCTAGTTCCGCGCAGTTATGACGCCACTGTAAGTAGTAAAAAGTTCCAATCGATCCGTTACTTCACAGAATCTCAGACCAGAATATTTTCTATTATCAGAGATGCCGGAAGGATCTATTACAAGTCAACACCCTTGGGGATGGAGCCCAAAACATGGCGGAATCCAGTCTTGAGCAGTTATCAGCGCAGTTATAAGGCCAATGTGTGATGTAAGATGATCCAATGGACCCGAAAGTCTACATAACCTCAGATTGAGTGGTCATGTACCATCCGTGATGCCCAAGAAATTCGTTACTAGTGAGCACCCTCAGCTATGGGGCCCGAAACAGGGCGGAATCCACCATTGAGCATCTATTTGCGCAGTTATGACGCCACTGTGGGTTGTAAACGATTCCAATCGATCCGTTACTCCACAGAACCTCAGATCAGACGGTTTTCTACCATCAAAGATACCCGAAGAATTCATTACCAGTCAGCACCCTCGGCTATGGGGCCCGAATCATGGCGGAATCCAGTGTTGAGCGGTTATCTACGCAGTTATGAGGCCACCTCGGGTTGCAAAAAACCCAATGGATGCGAAACTCTACAGAACTCCAGGTAGTAGTAACGTACCATCTGAATTGCCCTCAGGATTTATTCCCAGTCAGCACCCTCAGCTATAGCGCCCAGAACAGGGCGAAATCAAGCATTGTGCTGTTATTTGCGCAGTTATGACACCACCGCGGATTGTGAGATGTTCTAATGGATCTGAAACTCTACAAAACCTCAGATTGAATGGTCATGTACCACCTGTGATAACCAAAAAATGCATCACCAGTCAGCACCTTCAGCTATGGGGCCCAAAACAGGGCGGGATCCAGCATTGAGCAGTAATTCGCGCAGTTATGATGCCGCTGTGAGTTGTGAGAAGTTCCAACGGATCCGAAACTCCACAGAACCTGAGACAAAGTGGTCATGTACCATTGATGATGCCGGGGAAATTTATATATAATACCCAATACCCCCATAGCCTTTGAGGTGATTGAATAATATTAAGGGGTAAGCGAGTTGGTAATGGAAACCGATTGAAGTCGATTCGAACGGGCCTGGTTCATGCAATTGATTACGATCGCTCGTATGAACTCATTCAGATTGATTCCTACTGTATTAAATTCAATGTCACGTTCGACCATTGGAAGCAATTGGCCACTAAACCAACATCATCCTATTAGCAAGTTTCGGTAATGCATGAATGGAATAGTCAAGCAGGCGATTGAATAATGTTGGGGAGTGAGCCAGTTTGCGATCGAAACCGACTAAAGTCGATTGAAATGGACGCGCTCTATTTCGATTGGATATGATTGATTATCATATGCACTTTTTTGGTCGATTTCAGTTGCACGAGGTTCAATGTCTTCCTTTACCATTGGACGCGATTGTCCATTACCACCATCATTCCGTTCACGTCATCGAGTAATGGAGAAACGAATAGCCGTATAGGCGATTGGATGATATTGCAGAGTAAGCGACTTGGGAATTGGAACCGATTAAAGTCAATTGAACTGAGAGTGGTTTATGTCAGATGGTTATGATTTGTCGTATGAACTCATTTAGATTGGTGGCTATTCTCAGCGCTATTTCACGGGTTCCCGTGTAGAGTGCACGGGAATTTGGGTAAAATACTCGCATTCCCGTGTGCTACCCGTGCGACTTTTTGACGTCTGCGAGCTCGACCGGAGGAGACCCGTGGATCTCCCGTGCAGCTGCAAGCTCTGTACCCGTGCATTCCCGCGCGGACCGAATGGATGTAGTTTTAGGTAGTTTCCCGTTTCTACCCGTGCGACCCAATTTGGCCCAGTCTGGCGTGAGGCGGTTTACCCGCGTTGTCCCATGGACCCGTGTCTAACCGTGCGACCCAATTTGGCCCAGTCTGGCGTGAGGCGGTTTACCCGTGGGGTCCCGTGTACCCGTGTCTACCCGTGCGACCCAATTTGGCCAAATCTGGCGTGAGGCGGGTTTACCCGTAGGGTCCCGTGTACCCGTGTCTGCCCGTGCGACTCAATATGGCCCAGTCTGGCGTGGGGCTTTTTACCCGTGGGGTCCCGTGTTTCCGTGTCTACCCGTGCGACTCGATTTGACCAAGTCCGGCGTTGGGCTGTTCACCCGCGTTGTCCCGTGTACCCGTGTCTACCCGTGCGACCCAATTTGGCCCAGTCTGGCGTGAGGCAGTTCACCCGCGTTGTCCCGTGTACCCGTGTCTACCCGTGCGACTCAATATGGCCCAGTCTGGCGTGGGGCTTTTTACCCGTGGGGTCCCGTGTTTCCGTGTCTACCCGTGCGACTCGATTTGACCAAGTCCGGCGTTGCGCTGTTTACCCGTGGTGTCCCGTGTACCCGTGGCTACCCGTGTGACCCAATTTGGCCAAGTCCATTCCCCGAGTGAAAAATCTCACTCCTCTTTCTGGTCGCAACTCACTCGGTATCGAGTTGCCCTGATTCCACTCCGAACTCCATCGAGAATTGTCTTGGGCACAAAAAACGATGAGTTCCACATTTTGATTGGGTGCATACTTCTTATGTACCACGGATAGGTTCTTTGGGAGAGTAACGTCCAAATTTTCGATATAAGATGAATAATTCTGATTTGTGACAGTTATTTGATGCAATTATAATCGCGCGATCTGCGTGGGCTAGCAGTTTCAGATTCGATATGCATTGGGATTTGGAAATTTATGAGCAGTGGAACCGGCCCCTTCTGGGTCATTCTACACGAAAAAAAGGTGCTAGGAATTGTTTCTAGCGAAAGAAATGAGTTTTGACATACTGGGTGTCTCTGTACCTCGAAAATAACGAAAGTGTGGATTTCGCGTGAGATTTTTCGTTAATGCAGATGTTTATGACTATCGCCGATGGAGTTCACAGCAAGCTTCATACCTGAAACACGAGAAAAATGAACTAAACTTCGTTTTCTGACGAAAAAAGATGATTTCCGACATACTGGGTGTCTGTGTACCTCAGAAATAACGATGAATTTGGATTTTGCGTAAAAATTCACGTAGAATTACGTGTACTTGTATGTAGGTTAGACCCGAAGCACTACCCCGTACGACCTCGAACATCAGATTGAGAAAGTCGTGAAGAACGTAATTTCTGAGTCAATATTCGGAACTTGATGCTTTGGACAGCACTATTCTATCACTTCTTAGGGGTCTGAAATTTTTTTTCCTGTTTTTCATCATGTAGAAGACATCCACAAGGGGGAGAGAGGATCGGCGCAGCAAGAAACCATGTCGAGTATCTTTCAAACAAGATTGATCGTATGAGGTGATGCATCTCGAAAATTTTGCACGGTCTTCCTTATTCGTTTTTCATTCAATCCAAAATTGAATTGGGAAAATTGGAGAAATCGAATGTAGTTGATTAAAAATCTCGCGAATTATTCTCCAAACTGCGGATTCTTCCTTCTATCCACATGTGAAGCAAATCACTCGTCAATATCCCATCAATGATATAATTATGAATGATATCATCATGAAAAATGAGACCGTAACGTTTCTGAATGACCACAGTAGGTCATTGAGCTCCCAAGTAAGATCGACGAGTAAGTTGCTCTACAGATCAATACAAGGAAGAATCTGCAGTTGAAACCATGATACACATTCTCCAAAAAATGGTTGGTTTTCTAAAAAGACGAATATGAGCGTTCCTCTGGAACTTTCACACCTGCTAGAATGCAGCTATGGATGATGATATAGAAGAACAATCAAATCTATCGGCCTCAATCGAAGTGAAAATATCATCATCCATGTCTCAAAATGAGATATCTCTGGCCTCTGTGTGATCAGAAGGAGTTAATTCATCCTAGCTTACTCAAAGAAAGGAAATATGGGAAAAATTCTGCGGAAATACTTGGTACTCTCGTGCGGTATTACGGATATCCTGGGGACGCCACGCAACTTTTGGGGTTGATTCAACCTGCATTTGGTGGATAATATATTGGAGAACAATGGCCCAGAAACGCGATGGTGTGATACCAATCCAACCAAAACTGTATGACTTTGAAAATTGGAAGAATAAATCAATCATGTCTCGTTCAACTCGAGGATGATTACGCCAATTTCCTGCCGTGACTTTGAACGCAATTTCTGGAATGCATATCCAAGGTATATGCGATCGCGGAAAATTAGCGACGAGTCTCATGTTGGTGCGATATTTTTTCCTAGAACACGACCGCTCTGAAGTGAAATGGGAAAAACGTGACCCACGGAAAAAATTCTGTTTTCCTCATCCCACATTAGCGGATCGAGCTCTATGTTGATAAAACCAATTGTGATTGAATACCCTGGCCTTACGAAGCTGCAAAACCTAAGGCGTTCGTAGAAATTGTCAATCTTACCAAATAATTGGTTAGGAAATTGTGGGAACTTGGCGAAAAACGATCTTGAGTTCGACTCATTAACGTGATTTTGGCGATGCCACTTACTCTATACAAGTTTCAATACTGGACTTGTAACTCTGAATATTACACAAATATGTGAGCAAAAGGTGCCAGGTATGCGTTGAGCGAATTTCATTTTTCATTTTCCACCGATTTCCAGCAAAGTCTGAATTTTCCAGAGAAATGCTCATATACTCGACATAGTTCCTTGGATTCCATTTCTTTCAAGCCTTGAAAAAATTTCCTACAGCTGATTGGAATGGATCATCATTTTTTCTGTTAAACCCTCCAAAAATCAATAAGTATAAGGAACGAACTCATACTCGCCGAGTTATACTTTTGAAAGAAGTGAATGAACACGAATATCTTGATTTGTTCGTTGAATGATTTGAAATGATGAACGGTTAACCGACGACATGATTTATATTTGCATTGTTGAATTTTTCTATACAGATATTCGAATACGACATCTTTGAAAATGACTCAGTTATCTATCAATTCTTCAATCAATTAGTGTGTATATTATCGATAATCAGATCGATTCATTAAAAGTTTTGATGTCACGGCGAGTTGATTTTTTTGCATGTCTCTGTATGTCGGACACCCCGGTATGTTGGACACCTTTTTGGGAACCAAAGTGTCCAACTACGACAGGTTCTGCTGCATAGGTATAACCATGAAACTGTCATCTCTTCGATCGAGTTGGGTTCCGACATCAGGAAGACTCTTGGAGAAATGGAAACCGGGATATAGAATACCAAAACTTCATCCGGAATGAAGATGTGGTTACCTTATTCACTGATGGCAGTAAGATCTTTCAAGCTCCTCGTGGGGACTGCATGCATATCTAATAAATTGAGCTCTTCAATCGTTAGGAGCACCAACGAATCTGTGCGAATTCTTACAGTTGAGACCACCGTTTTGAGAAATGCATTGAAAATACTTGGCTCTTGGAGATGGAAATAGGATGTACCGTCTAGTGGGATGAGTCTGGACACCGCGATTACTTTGTAACACTTTCTCGAAAGAGATTCACAGCGTTACAAAAGCGTCTTGCAAGCTCTAGCAGCGATCTGAAAGGGGTTGAGAGCTCGAAATCTCTACTTTTATTATGAGATAACAATCAAGTATACAAAAAGATTCAAAATCAGAAGGCTCGTTCATCCATTTGAAAGGGAATAAAGAATACGTCGTCCCTACATTGCAAAAATACAGCCGACAGCGTGTTTTAGAGTGCTCCAATGCTCTCAACACTTCTTCCGAGTTGTCAGCACGTGGATGTCATTCAAGAAAACCTATTACCCTCAGCGTTATGGGTCAATGGAGCAACTAAACGCGATGTACACCTTTCATAAGTGCATGGATCGGAATTCAAAGAACGGCATCTTGGCTGACAAGAAAAATTTGAGAGGATCTCGTTAGAGTCATGTCGATCAAAAATTTGCATGGTACTGAGGTATGCAAGAAATCCCTATTTGTCTCCGCTGTGCGTCGCAGTCGCTGTCAGCATAAGAATTGATATGTTACAAAGTCACCCCGGTTCGCGGGGTGGCTCTGTACACCCCGTACTCTGTGATGACCTGCGAAATAACTCAAGGTTAGAAGAGAGTAGCTCCACCATGTTAAATATACTGCAAAGTTCAAAAACGACCTCGCATCGTAGTGAAATTCAAACTCCAAGTCAAATCATGTTCTTAAGTTACCCCGGCTTACGGTACTTGGTTTCTCAGAGTGGAAGAATACAGAAATCGGAATATTTCTATGTAGGCATGAAAACCCTCGACCAAAATTATCCAAAAGAGTACAATTTTTGAATTTTGGATAACCAGTATGAGAATTGAGTTGTTCCTGATACCTTGACACTAAGAGATCTGTGATAACGAAGCCGTTCAGTGGGGAATTCACGTTTAGTTACTCTTTTACCGTTAGAATGCGTCTTCCATCCACTGATTTCCGACGCCAATGTATGAACATGCGTAAAATTGAAAAAATGAGAATAATTTAAGAATCGGGATGAAGAATGGGGGAGAATATTTCTAACATTTTCATAAGAGTAAATCGAGGTCATGGTTCTTCCACCTCTATTTCATCGAGAAACGATAGTAATGAGTGATGGGTGCAGGCCACTATCATTCGAATGCCCTTTTGATAAGGCAACAATTCCTAGCTGAATCCATATGAGTCATCCTGGAGCAAGCTGGACAAAACCATCACCGGGGAGGGGGGGGGGTCTGGGGAATACTGCAAAAATTTCCTTCCAGTAGTACTATGTTCAAATGCTACGGAAAAATTTTTTCCACATCTTTTCGGCCCCCCGTAGGCCCTAGGGCCCATAAAAGAGCCATTTTAGGCCCTCTTCCAGTCTATTTGAAAAAATTCATAGTTCCAACAGGATTCAAAGTTCTTCAACGTACTTGGACGCATTTCTCTCTTAAAACCTAATACTTCTCAGAAAAAAATTGTCCCAGACGAATAAGTCGGCCTGGCGACTCCTGCAAGCTATTTATTGAGAACTAATTCTAGCAATTTCTGCGTCATCTTGTGGGCGACCTAGATCCAACTAGAGAGGATATAATTGACTCTCATTAGTGGTCATTTCAAAGGTCTTGGAAAGACCTACAATTTGCCTACATGTAAAACTCAATTATCACACTTTTTGTTGGAGCTACAGTCGGTACAAATTAAGCTATCTTCGAAAAAGTCGAAAATGCAGGACTTGATTTCAAAAATATATCTCAATTCTTTTCCACCAAACTTGTGCGAAAATGTTTTTTTGAGACATCTACTTTTAGTGGAAAAAATTTGGTGGAGGTTATATTTTTTTTAATTTTTTTGCCGTCGTTACAAAATACCGCATTCCGTCGTTTTAGCAAAAATGGCAGCTTTGACCACGGTCACATATGCTCCCATCTGGACTGATGTGCACTAATCTGTGTGAATGTACTCTCCAAAGTACCCTTAAGTACGTGTAAGAAGTTGTGGGGCCGGATCTTGAGCCAGGAGCGACCTGTAGGTTCTATTTACCGTGTCAAAAATGGGCATTATTCCGGCTATTTGGGCGTACGCAACCGAGAGCATGATTTTACTTGTTCTGGCTCACAAATGAGATAATGGGCTGGAGCGGGGATCCAAGCATACTTTTCCGACTCAAAATGGCCATCTAAACACAAATCTGAGGTCAGTCCAGCTCTCGAACGTCGTCTAATGCCTCAACGATGTCCGAAACAGTCAACAGAGTCTAAATTCTTTTGGGACAGAGAGATGATTCTATAGGTCAAAATTGACTGCGGAATAGTATTGAGATGGTAATCTTGAGTCGGATAAGTATGCTTGGATCCTCGTTCCAGCCCATTATCTCATTTGTGAGCCAGAACAAGTAAAATCATGCTCTACGCCCAAACAGCCAAAATAATGCAAGTTTTTGACACATTAAATAGAACTTACAGGTTGCTCCTGGCTCGAGGCTTGGCTCCACAACTCCTTACACGTACTTAAGGGTACTTCGGGGAGTACTTTCACACAGATTAGTGCACATCAGTCCAGATGGGAGCATATGAGTAATTACACGCGATACAGACCGACAATAAAGGGTCATGTCTCGGGTCTTCTCCTAAGTTGGTCCGGGAGCTGGTGAACTTTTCTGTGTCACATTTAGTGATATCTACACTGTAAAAAAAATTTATGTAAATTTACCACTCTCAGAGGGGGTAATTCTTGGATACCACTCTGGGAGTTGTGATTTTACAAGCGGCTTGTAAATTATTTCACCGTACGACGGTAAATTTCATATAGCAGCGCCACCGCTTCGGTCAGCTGAAATTTACCGTCGCGGTTGTAAATTTCTGTCTGCTGATTTTGTTTTTTTTTTCTCATTCAGCACAACAGAGTAGATAGAAGCTTGGATGAGAGTGAAATGTGAATATTGTGTACAAATATATCGAATTTATTAGATTATTTGGAAACATAGGCATGATATGAACTTATTTTAGAATAGTTTGAGAAGAACACATTTTTGTAAAAGATAACCTCAAAACCAAACCCTACTCCGGACGGAACGACCCCACACAATAAAATCACGACACTTTACTTCAATTATGAAATAATCAGAGCAGACCGGATTGCCCTGGACTGCTTGGGGATGTCGTCGGAGTCACAGACTCCTTCTGCAGCGGCAACCTCGCGATGGCGCAAAGAGACAGGAACAGTTTAGATGTTTACAGCAGTTGTGCGTGGCCGCTGTGGCTTGATTGAGTCTTTAGCTCGCGAGACTAGCTCAGCTTACTCGCATCACGCACGCGCAGTGCATACTTCTGTGGGATGAAATTTACCACTCTGAGAGTGGTATCCAAGAATTACCCCCTCTGAGAGTGGTAAATTCAAAAGCGCTTGTAAAATCACAAAAAGTAGTTGAAATTTACAACTATCAGAGTTGGATATTTACCGACCTGTATTGTAAATTTACATTAATATTTTTTACAGTGTAGAATAGTATTTAAAACATTGTTCTCTGTCTCCCGACCCCAAAACCGGCGTCATACTGCCTAGTTTTGGGGGGTTATTTTTTTATTGATTTTCAAAATGATTATTTTGACAGGTTTATGTGTCATAATCCGTAAAAGCTGAATATTTTGAGGATGATAGTTCATGATTAAAGATGCCCAAAATGGCCGTCAGACCGCTCCAGAGTGGGGGGATACGCGTCAGCACAATTTTGAAAATCGATATGCGATAAGATCGTGTGTCATATAAATATGTTAGTAAAACTTGGGAATTTGTAGTATCGTAGATCTCATGGTTCTCAACAAGATTTCAATCGCCAGACCACTCAATGGTGGGGGGTTCCCAAATCAGATGGCCCATAAGGTGCCGGGTAAGGTCACGGGAATAAGGGGTCAAAATATCAATAGAGGTCCGAAAAAATTCAGGCACGCTCTTTCTACCGTGAAGAATGGAATTCTCTTACTTTAGACCAAATTCTGTGCGAAACATAACCTACAAAAATTATTTAATTCTCCAACATATTTTGGAGGTATATTTTACGTATGAAAATGTCTGAGAACATTACTGCTGGTTATCCTTGTACGCATTCACGATATTTTTTTTTTAAATCTCGTATTCAAAAATTTGTTCAGTAAAAACAAATTCTGCTTGAATCTTTGGCGATTCGGAATGTCGATTAAATTTGTGACGCCACGCTCGCAATTACTCGCAAATGTGAAGACGAGAAGGGTCTCTTGCGTCCCCGCTATACCATCGGTTCTAATAGTACATTATGGAGAAGTTAAGAATTCCTGTTCAAAAATAGAGGAGAGGCATGAATAAACAATAAGAACATGCTTCCCTAATTATTTTCAGTTTTTTCGTTATAAATCGGAAAATATCGGTCTTTTGGAAAAACATCGGTGATTTGTAGATCTCTAAACGATCTACAAGATTGATCTGTACTCTTTTCCCCCGTGAAATGCATCCTTTTGGAGTTATTCTTTATGAAAGTTATAATCGAATTTGTTTATATAAATTTGCTAAATTTGTTTATAACGGGCCCTAATTATTTATCCTGGGTAATTGAGTCAATTTAGAAGAGAAAAGGTCTCTTAGGATTTTTTCCTTAATTTCATCGATTTTAAGTAACGGAAAAAGCAAATTTTGCAACTTCTCACCCTCATTGCGGTACTTCCCGACATCACTTCGACTTGGAAGTCGCAAAATCTTCTTTTCTCATTACTCGGAAACGATCAAGCTTAGGAAAGAGTACCAGGAGACCTTTTCTTTTAAAATTGACTCTGTTATTTAGGAAAAAAAAACTTGGACCCAATATAAACAATTTTAGCGAATTCATTCGAACAAATTCGATCATAACTTTAATCAAGAAAAACTCCCAAAGGATGCATTTTACGGGGGAGAGTGTATGAACTCATCTCGTAGACCGTTTAGAAATCTACAAATTACCCCTCAACAAGTTTTCCTAAAAAACCAATATCTTCCGATCGATAATGGAAAAACCGTAAAAAGGTCGGAGAAAAGCATGATTTTATATGGTGAAATAACCTGGGAATTTCTTCAAAATCTCAAACTTTCTTCAATTAATAGAGTTTGGAATGAGATATTTGAAGAAATATATGAAATATCTGTAATTGATTTTGACACTCGATCGATATCATCGGACATCGTATTTATCACTCGCGGGAATTTCAAATTATGAAGATATAATTTATATGAAATATCGTCGTAGATGTGTACAAGGATAACCAGCAGTAATGTTTTCAGACATTTTCATACGTGAAATTCACCTTCAAAGAATTTTGGAAAATTATATAATTTCTGTAGGTGATGTTCCGCACACAATTTGGTCTAAAGTAAGAGAATTCCATTCTTCACGGTAGAAAGAGCGAGCCTGAATTTTTTCGGACCTCTATTGATATTTTGACTCCTTATTCCCGTGACCTTACCCGGCACCTTATGGGCCGTCTGATTTGGTAACCCCCCACCATTGAGTGGTCTGACGATTGAAATCTTGTTAAGGAGCATGAGATCTACGATACTACAAATTCCCAAGTTTTACTAAATATGACACACGATCTTATCGCATATCGATTTCCAGAATTGTGCTGACGCGTATCCCCCCACTCCGGGGCGGTCTGACGGCCATTTTTGGGCATCTCCAATCATAAACTGTCATCCTCGAAATATTCAGCTTTTACGGATTATGACACATAAACCTGTCAAAATAATCATTTTGAAAATCAATAAAAAAATAATCCCCCAAAACTAGGCCGTCTGACGCCGGTTTTGGGGTCGGGAGACAGAGAACAATGTTTCAAACACTATTCTAGGTTTTACTAAATGTGACACAAAAAAAAAGCACCAGCTCCCGGACTAAGTATTTTGAATGGATTCTATGGTCCAAAACATGGACTTCCAACTTACTATGAGGTCCAGAAAAATTTTCTTGGGCCCATGACGAGAAATTTTTGAAAATGATGTAAAATCCTTTTCTTCCAAATTCCAGCAACTTTTTCCACTAAAATGCGAATAAGTCGAGTTTGTTCGCAGATAAAGACACGCGGTCCACGGCATTCGAAAGGTCTTCAAAACATCTATTGGAATGCTTTCCTAGAACTTGAGTTTGAGATTACGTACACTACTGTCGAGCAAAAAGTCGAAAAACACGAAAACATTGATTTCTCGAAGAGCCATTTTTTTCTATTCCTGAGAATCTGATATTTGATGTGAAATTTTGTGCTCTTTCAGAAAAAAATGGTCCCGAACATTTTTCTTGAGTCCTAAGCCTATTTTTGCTATTTTTCGCAAATCAGTTTTCCAGGCGATGGAAAATCGTTTATTTCCTGCGCATGCGCAGGAATTTGGGTTCTTGAAACCACTTGCATCAGAAAGACGAGAAAATTTCCCTCAAAATGACCACTCGACAAAGTCAATTCTATAAATTGAGACCGAAGCTACAACGTGCAGAAGACCGTTGGATGTCGGCAACGACCAAGAGGTAGTCGGAGACAGCAGTGACTGATATCCGCGGACGATGGCCTTTGCCTATCGATGCACTCGGGCTGAAGCTTCATCTTTCATACGTTGTAGCTCTGAGCCAAATCGATGGATTTGACTCTACCATGTGGTCATTCTGAAGAAAATTTTCTTGGCTTCATAATGTAATTGGTTTTAAGAACCCAAATTCCTGCGCATGCGCAGCAAACAGGCATTTCCCATCGCTTGAAAGACTGATTTGCGAGAAATAGCAAAAAAAGGCTTTGGGACTCAAAAAAAGAGTCGGGACCATTTTTTCCAGAAAGAGCACAAGATTTTACATTGAATATCAGGTTTTCAGGAATAAAAGAAAATGGCTTCTCGAGGAAGCAATGTTTTTGTGTTTTTCGGCTTTTTGCTCGAGAAAAGTGTACGTTACCTCAAAATCAAGTTCTAGGAATGCATTTCGATGGATTTTTTGAAGACCTTTCTAATGCCGTGAACCACAAGTCTCTATCTGCAAACAAACTCAACTTATTCGCATTTTAATGAAAAAAAGTTGCTGGAATTTGGAAAAAAAGGATTTCACATCATTTGCAAAAATTCTCGTCATGGGCCCAAAAAAATTCTTCTGGACCTCATAGTAAATTGGTAGTCCATGTTTTTGACTATAGAATCGATTAAAAATACTTGGAAAAAGACCCGAGACATGACCCTTTATCGTCGGTCTGTTTCGCGTGTAAGTACTCATATACTCCCATCTGGACTAATGTGCACTAATCTGTGTGATAGTACTCCCCGAAGTACCCCCAAATACGTGTAAGGAGTTGTGGGGCCGAGCCTTGAGCCAGGAGCGACCTGTAAGTTCTATTTACTGTGTCAAAAACTTGCATTATTTTGGCTATTTGGGCGTACGCAACCGAGAGCATGATTTTACTTGTTGTGGCTCACAAATGAGGAAATGTTCTAGAACGAGGATCCAAGCATACTTATCCGACTCAAGATTACCTTCTCAACACTATACCGCAGTCAATTCTGATCTATAGAATCATCTCTCTGTCCCAAAAGAATTTAGACTCTGTTGACTGTTTCGGACACCGTTGAGGCATTAGACGACGTTCGAGAGCTAGACTGACCTCAATTTGTGTTCAGATGGCCGTTTTGAGTCGGAAAAGTATGCTTGGATCCTCGCTCTAGCCCATCATCTCATTTGTGAGCCAGAACAAGTAAAATCATGCTCTCGGTTGCGTACGCCCAAATAGCCAAAATAATGCGTACGCCCAAATATCAAGATCCGGCCCCACAACTTCTTACACCTACTTAAGGGTACTTTGGGGAGTACTCTCACACAGAGTAGTGCACATCAGTCAAGATGGGAGCATATGTGACCGTGGTCAAAGCTGCCATTTTTGCTAAAACGACGGAATGCGGTATTTTGTAACGACGGCAAAAAAATTGAAAAAAAAAATTACCTCCACCAAATTTTCCCCACTGAAAGTAGATGTCACAAAGAACATTTTCGCACAAGTTTGGTGGGAGAGAATTGAGATATATTCTTGAAATTGAGTCCTGAATTTGCGACTTTTTCGAAAATAGCTCAATTTGTACCGACTCTAGCTCCAACAAAAAGTGTGATAATTGACTTTCACAAGTGGGCAAATTGTAGGTCTTTCACAAACCTTTAAAATGACCACTGCTGAGAGTCAATCATCTCCTCTCTAAGTGGATCTAGGTCACCCACAGGATGACGCAGAAATTGCTAAAATTTGTTCTCAATAGATAGCTTGCAGAAGTCGCCAGGCCGACTTATTCGTCTGGGACAATTTTTTTCTGAGAAGTATTAGGTTTTAAGAGAGGAATGCGTCCAAGAACGTTGAAGGATTTTGGATCCTGTTGGAACTATGCATTTTCTCAAATAGACTGAAAGAGGGCCTAAAATGGCTCTTTCATGGGCCCTAGGGCCTACGGGGGGCCGAAAAAATGTGGAAGAAATTCTTTCGTACCATTTGAACATAGTACTAATAGAAGAAAATTTTTGCAGATTTTTTCCAGACCCCCCCTGGTGATGGTTTTGTCCAGCTTGCTCCAGAATGACTCATATCGATTCAGCTAGGAATTGTTGCCTTATCAAAGGGGCATTCGAATGATAGTGGTCTACACCCATCACTCATTACTATCGTTTCTCGATGAAATAGAGGTGGGAGAACCATGACCTCGATTTACTCTCATGGAAATGTTAGAAATATTCTCAGTAGGGTGAGTAAAGCCGGTTCACCCCCCGTTAAGGGTAGTTTCCACTAGGTATATATAAGGTAATAAATAAGGGTGGGAACTACCCTTACCTAGAAGATGATGCACTCCAAACAGGGCGTCATCCTCGCCAACCTGGGCAAGTATTGCGCCATAATTAGCAATAATTACCTTGATTAGTTTATACATAGTTCACCTAACTATATATGAACACTATGCATATAGCTATATATGCGCGCAAGCATATAGCCATGCGCGCACGTGTATAGCTATGCGCCTGGCTCATCAATCTCGTCCCTCTCTCTCGCTACGGTCCTCCTCTGCATCGCATACCTATCCAATCGGGCCCCTCTCGTTCGTAACGGTCCCTCCCAGATCTCCGCAGCCATCATGCCGTAGCAAGATCTCGAGAGGTGCTGCCACCAGCCTTTGCTCGCACCAACCTTTGGCTATGTTTGCCGTCGGATGATGATTGAATCCCGTTATTCTTTCCCCGTCGCATGATGATCCGCTGCGATTCTTTTACTGCAGTTTGATGCAAGCTGTTACGGTTTTTTTTTTACATGAAATCAAGCTGCAGCTTTGCTGCAGCTTGATGCCTTTTTGTTGTACATGGAATCAAGCTGCAGCTTTGCTGCAGCTTGATGTATATTGAATAAAACGATGATGATATATTTTCGCTGTGACTCTTTTACGAGTTGCAGCTTGCTACATTTTGATGTAAGCTTTTTGACAGCTTTTCAGATACAGTGAATAAGCGCTTGGAGGATTTGATCATATAATTTTTGATGAATGTTTCAAAACAGGTTATTCAACCTGACTCAGAGATGTAGTTTTGTGCAAAACAGGTTTTGCAGCCGGTTTTTTCGCTTATAGCTAAGATGCGTTCATCGAATCCTTGACTCTGCAGTCGCTTTCCAAGCATTTATGAATAAACAGTGCTTGTGTTTTGAATTTTCAGTTTATCGAATTCTCGACTCAACAGTTGCTTTCCACACATTTGTGAATAAACAGTGTGTGTTCTGATTTTCAACATGGAATCTCTAGCTACAATGTCAAGTAAGTTTAAGCACTTATTCTCTTCTACTCATTCAAATATTTTACTCAAGTTAATATTTTTTTAGCTCAACTTCTCCTTCTCTCAAGATTTTGGCTGATCCGACGAGATCTTACTGAAGATCCGACGACTCAAACATTTCGCAGGATGCGAGCGATTAGAGAGGACTGTGAAGAAGTAATCAGATGGGGACTATCTCATAATTTTCTAATCATATTTAAAATGAGAAATTTAGATGTTGAGTTGTTAAATAGGTATAATGCTGTATTATATAATGATTCCCCCTTATCTATAGATTTGACTCGACGTAATGTAAATATGGATGATGTATATATTTTTTATGGCAGTTTTGAAGCCATATTCAATCTAATAATTCGTGGGCTTACCTTATTCCATATAGTATCAGAAGTTGATCCTGATTAAGATTTTCCTATTGTATTTGTATTTGCTTATACGTACTATTTCACCAACCTTGAATTTTCTCGGCATACTCCTCTGCGCATATGTTATAGTTAAAAGATCTGCTTCAATTTGAGCTTGATTTTTACTTTTTTCCCAAACTTCGGCTGGCTTCATTTGTATCTTACGATGTATCGTATTATTATATTTCTGAACAATTTCTTGTAAAAAATTTAAGCAAATAAATTTGTCTTTCAGAGAAAATATCTGATAAATTTTTGATTTCAAAGTCCTAATTACTGTGAGATATGGTTAAAAATGAAAACGATAATATATGATATGAAAGAATGTTTATTATTACATTATAGGTTATACAATATTTCATCTATTTCATTAACAATACATTCATAGTCTACATCTAAAAACGTTAAGTATTTGATTATTCCTATTTCATCACATTTATCAATTCCTTTGCTTCTAATTCCAGTTTTCAAAAGTGTAACAATTTTTTTAATGTTTACTTTTCTTGTTTTCTCTGATATAAGAAAATTGTCAAATCGTTGCTTAACAAATTTTTCAAAGAACAATAAATTCACGAATGAATTAAAGGAAGCTTTTATGGTATTTGAATTTTGAATTAGCGTTAGTACAGGGAAAACTCCCTTATTTCTATATTCATAAAATACGTCATTGATCTTACCAGATCCTTCTGCCTTGGTTTCCGCCAGTTCCTTGATTTTATTGATTAATCCATCCCACGTTGCAAAATTGATGCCGATTCCTTGTTCCCCCGATTCCATCACGATACTAAACGGCTTTCCCTTTATCCCAAGGGTTTGCAGTTCGATTTCATTCTGGAGGCTTCTTACATAATCACGAACCTCTTCTACTTCTTTCTTACTGAAATTCGAAAGATGAAATTTAAATAAAAAATTCTAGATGAAAGAAAAAATCTAAACTTACTTTGGTTTAATTATACGGATGGCTACTTCGGCTTCCTCAACCTCAAAAAGTTTGTTGCTCAACACGCTTTCGAGCTTCCTTTTAACTTGACCAGTCTCCTTTTTTTCCTCATAGACAATGTTCACATCATTGTCATCATCATCATCATCATCGACAACAAATGTGTCAATGAGCTCAATTTCTGACTCATCGATTATTAGATTTCCAGGCTCGCTAGAATTCCCCGATTCTTCCAATGGTTTTGATCTGCTAGCGAATGGGATGTTCATTCTGGAACAAGTCAAGAGACGTCGCCAACTTTTTAAAAAATATTTTCTTTCTGAGAGGAAAAACTTGTGAAAAACTCACCGTTCATCCAGTTGACTTCGAGGACTGGCTTTTCGAGTCATTCGATTTACTTAATTAGCCAGCTTATGCGCATCTGCTGGTAGATGTTGATTATCTGGAAGAGGATGGTTCAGATCTATTGGTTCGGCTGCTTGATGGATTACTGGACTCTCCGTTTCCACCGGAAGCTTCTGAAGATGCTTCGACTGGTCCTGTGCTTCCGATGTCATCGTTTTGTTCATCTTCTTCCTCACTTTCAGATGCTTGGTCCAACGAAGTGTAAAATTTTAGTCGTTGATAGTTCCCGATTTCAACAGGACGACAATACAATTTATTTTTTTGATTAAATTTTTTTAACCAGAACTCGCGTTTTTTTAACAACAATTTTAAAGTTGGTTTAGGTACGTAAATTACAATGTTCTTATTCCTTTCGTTAACTAAAGTTAACGAACAAGATTCACCGTATTGTGTATTTACGATTGACGCGTTCTTAATTAAATATCGTCGACTCGTGGACAAATTTCGTACTTTAACAAGTTGCGGGAACTTGCCTGATCTATTGAGAGCTTTGAGCGGATCAGACATACTTAGCTTGTACACTAATATGCGAGCTTTTATAACAAGAACAAAAGAGTAGGAGTAATGATGAGAGGGACCGATGATCTAAGACGATGATCTAATCTAAGATCGAAGCCACATCGAAACTACATATAAAGCATATGAAACTCGGTCATTGAAGTTTCTGAAGCGCAGAAGGTACTCCTACGCCTCATCATGAGCGACATGCTGCTACAATCCATTACCAACGACAGAGAGTCTCTCTTGAAAATATTCAACGCGCTGAGAGAGGGGGACGTGAGTACAGTGAACCTTAAACGAATTTCGAAGCTGAAAAGGGATTATAAGAGACTTATGCGACATATTTCTCACGTTGTGAGAATGAATACAACGAATCAAATCATTTTGACAACTGGGCACAAAGCTCGACTCGAGACATTTTATAATGAATCGAAATCGAAATACATCATTCTTTGCAATATGTATGAATCAAGTAGTAATGAAAATATCGGTGATGTATCATTCTATACTGGACCAAGCGCCTTCAAAAATCGTATTGTAACCGGTATTTGTGGTGATATTAATTGTTTAGACATGACTACTTTCTTCACTCTTGCGAAACCTCTTATATTAAAATTTTTGAGACCTTACATTAAAAAATTCAAAACTGCTAAAGTTTGTCTGATTTTTTCTGCCTATTTTAATTTAGGGGAAGAAACATCGTTGATCAAACATTTTCAAACGCGTTACGAGACCCTCATGAAATCTTCTCGATTAAATCGATGGTTTGACGAGTCTATAACATTCATTAATGATGAAATGTCATCTTTTGAAGATTGTGGATCCGGTTATTCTTTATCAGAAATTCTGTCACTAAAAGTCAGCATTGCTAAAACGAAAATGCTAAGTGTTTCAAAATATGTAAAACTTCCAGATTGGATTGAGAAGAAACACGCTGTCATTAATATAAAAAATAAAACTTCAGATTGTTTCTACTGGAGCATATTACCTGGTTTATTGAGTGATAAGGCTCGATCTCACCATTCGAACGAAACTTATAACTATCCGCATTATAAAAAATACTTAAAATTTGATTCAGCGGATTTTCCGATGAAGCTGAAGCGAATCCCAAAATTCGAAAAGATGAATCGTTCATCAATCAACTGTTACGGGTTTGATTCAAAGAGAAACTTCTATCCATTATACTTGACTTCCGAAGAAATGAATGTTCATATAAATCTGCTACTTTTCGAA
Source organism: Eretmocerus hayati (assembly GCA_029851415.1). Classification (NCBI taxonomy): domain Eukaryota; kingdom Metazoa; phylum Arthropoda; class Insecta; order Hymenoptera; family Aphelinidae; genus Eretmocerus; species Eretmocerus hayati. The sequence goes on from CM056744.1 coordinate 52,930,908, forward strand.
TCAGAAGGTGAGCATCATTATTGTTACATATCGAATTTGTCGAGACTTGTCAGCAACCAAGTTAGTAGTCATGGTCATAAGATATTTTTATGCAACTGGTGTTTGCATTGTTTCCATTCTTCAGAAAAACTCGAGTCACATCGCGAATACTGTAAGAATGTATCCGATTGCGCTGTGCGAACTCCTCCAGAAGATGACAATATTTTAAAATTCAAAGATTTTTACAAGGAAGAATTTCTACCATTCACGTTGTACGCTGATCTGGAATGTGTGTTACAAAAAGTTGGTAAGAATCCCTTGACAGCGTCGGATTCGGAAAAAAAAATGAGACGTTCCAAGATCATTGAGAATGTACTCCAAAAACATTGTCCATACTCTCTCGGGCTATATTTTCATTGTGAACATGACGTAAGCAAATGTTTCTATGAGCTCATTGAAGGTAAAGATGTAGCAAGCAAGTTTGCCATCAGGCTAGGAGAGATCGCAAAAATGGTTGAACAGGTATGCATTCGAGAGATTAATTTTAGTTCAGCATGACTCATCTCACCATTTTCAGGAGTTGGGAAATATTGTGCGATTAGAGCTCAGTTACGAGGATGACTTACTGATTCAAATCACAGAGAATTGTCATATTTGTGATCAGCCTCTGGAAAACGATCGAGTATTAGATCACTGTCATTTCACAGGTAATGCTGTTCGCCTCGTTTTATGATTCACGACTAATTGCTTACCTTTTTTAGGTCGATTTCGAGGTGTGGCGCATAGCCAGTGTAATCTCTTGTATCGCAAGTCCTTCAATTTTCCAATAATACTGCACAATGGGGAAAAGTATGATTTTCACCTGCTAATTAAGAGTTTGGTAGAAGATCTTCGAGGAGATATCAAGGTTATACCACATAACATGGAGAATTATTTAGCCATCTTCAAAAGAGTAGAAGGAACTCGAATAAGATTGACTTTTCTAGACTCTTTCAAATTTTTGAGCGAAAGTTTGGAAAAGTTAGGGACTTATCTGGAGGACGACAAGAAACACTCCCTATGGCACGGTTTCCGAGAAGAACTTCATTCGATTTCTGAGAGAACTGGTGAAAACGTGGAAGATTTGTTCAAGTTAGTAACCCGTAAATCTGTTTTTCCATACGACTACCTGGATTCATTCAACAAGCTCAAGCAGACATCTTATCCACGCAAGATTGATTTTTATAACATACTAACCGATTCATACATTTCCGACTCTAATTATGAGCATGGGCTCAAGGTTTGGCAAACTTTTGGTTGCACTGATCTACGAGAATACAGTAATTTGTATCTCAAAATAGATGTATTACTTCTTTGCGACGTTTTCACAAATTTTAGAAAGTCTGCACATCAAAGTTATGGTCTCGATCCAGCTCATTATCTCTCGCTCCCCGGTTATTCTATGAGCGCTATGCTATATTTGACAAGAGTAGAATTGGAATTACTTTGTGATGTGGATCAAATCATCATGTTTGAGAGGATGCTGCGTGGTGGTATATCACAGAGCTCGCTTAGATTTGTGGAAGCCAATAACGTTTATCTCCCGAATTACGATCCTAGCAAACCAACAAGTCACATTCTATACGTGGATGCTAACAGTCTATATGCAACAGCTATGTGTGAACCGCTCCCATATGGAAACTTTGCGTGGGTGGAAAATCCTTCAAGTTTTGATGTTACACTCGTAAGAGATGACTCAGAGATTGGATACATTATCGAATGCGATTTAGACTATCCTAAAGAGTTACATATTTTGCACGGGGATTACCCGTTCTGTGCTGAGAAAATGGTAGCTCCCAATGGACATTCTGACAACGAAAAATTGTTACTGACTCTGCTACCCAAAGAAAACTATGTGATTTATTATCGTAATCTGAAGCAAGCGTTGAATCACGGTCTTATTCTGAAAAAAATTAGTCGAGTGCTCCAATTCAGCCAGAAGCCTTTTATGAAACCTTACATCGAGAAAAACATTTTCTTCCGTCAAAATGCTAAGAATGCTTTCGAAAAATCCATGTACAAAACCATGTCTAATAGTGTCTTTGGTAAAACGATTGAAAACATACGGAAGCGGAAGACTGTGTTGTTAAAAAGTAAGTGGGATACCAGATTTGGTGCTGAAAATTATATTTCTCACCCCCATTTTGATAGACTTGTAATATTCGACAAGAACTTTGTTGCCATCTGTATGAAACCTGTGAACGTAATGTATAATGTAGCTATTTTCGTTGGGCTATGCACACTCGAGCTCTCGAAAACTATTATGTATTCTTTTCATTATGATTTCATGTTGAAGCTATTTACAAAGAATCCGGGAGACTGTTCCTTATGCTATACAGATACTGACTCAATGATCTATTTTCTTAGAAATATATGTATATATGAAGACCTGTTGAAGCCTTATGGCGAACAGTATTTCGACACATCTGATTATGCACCAGACAACCCTTACAAGATACCTTTGCTCAACAAAAAAGTCTTAGGAAAGTTCTCGGATGAGATGCATGGACTACCAATAAAAGCTGCTGTATTCATAAAATCCAAGCTCTACAGTATTGACACGCTGGACTCTGAAAAGTGTGTTGGGAAAGGGATTACTAGGTCAATATTGAGGAACAAGCTCACCTTTGCAGATTATAAGAACTGTTTATTCAATCAAGATTCAATGTACATTGATCAAACTACCATACGATCTTTGAAGCATAATGTATGCACCATACGCCAGCGCAAGCTGGCACTTTCATCGAGCGATGATAAACGTGTCTGTCACAGCGATCGTATACATACTTTTGCATACGGTGATTACCGGCTACAATAAACGCTCTTACTCGAGTATATCAGATTTCTTACACCAACTGGTCTGTTTCATTCCATACCACTTTACAAGAACCTGATTCCCTTTCCTTCGTAAAATTTTTTCAACGAGAAATACGTTGGGATTTCTCACGTGAGCAAGCTCTGATTCATAGAAACACCCTGCAATCTTCTGTTTTTCATAATCTTCAAGAAGGTACGTGGGCGGATTGGTTTGCTGTACACGATATATCGTGAATGTTTCCGCACTCCAATTAGGTAGATATCCTTTGTCGAAGAGAGACTTGTATTTGCTTATGCGTACTATGTCACCAACCTTGAATTTGAATTTTCTCGGCATACTCCTCCGCGCATATGCCGTAGTTAAAAGATCTGCTTCAATTTGAGCTTGATTTTTACTTTTTTTCCAAACTTCGGCTGGCTTCATTTGTATCTTACGATGTATCGTATTATTATATTTCTGAACAATTTCTTGTAAAAAATTCAACCAAATAAACTTGCCTTTCAGAGAAAATATCTGATAAATTTTTGATTTCAAAGTCCTAATTACTCGTTCGCATACGCTGGCCTTTAGATTACTGTAGGTGGAATACATGTTTATGTGATTGTCTTTGATTACTTTTAAAAAATCTTTGTTATAGAATTCTCGACCTTTGTCGCCTTGTAGATTCTTAGGAGCAATTCCAGCTCTTTTCAATATTTTTTTGAAGGCCTCGGTGACTTCTGTACCAGATTTCGACTTAATAGCCTCGGCCCACACATATTTTGAGAAAACATCGATAACTACTAGAATGTATTTATAGTTCTTGTTGTAATTCGCATACTGAATCATAACAGCCAAGTCTAGCTGCCACAGATCATTGATTCCACGCACATCAACACAGCGACGAGGAAAATTTCTCCTGGCTGGTGCGTGGAGCTCCTTCACGAGCTGAATTTTTTCTGCACTCATTGCCGCAACAATTCTTTCAATTTGGTTTCAACTCTTCCTAGACGTTTGTGGAGCTCGACTAAACTTACAACATGCATATTTTCTTCCAGTGTACTTACTCTGTCTTCGACTTTGTCCAACTGTTTGAAACAATCGTTGATTCGGAAATTGGTTTGAAAAATAGTTTTTGCTTGTTTTTCCAGGCTTTCTTTTAAGTTTTCTTCAATAGATTTCAAGGTTCTTTCCAGAGCTCTTTGTTTGAGATTGATCTGAGCAATTGCTCTTTTGTGAGAAAATTCGGTGCCAATGGACCTACCGAACGTATCGATATTCATGACTGAGCAAATTTTGATAATTACAAGCAATTCATATGTATAAGAGGAGTGGGGAAGTGATGAAATTCCATCAATTTTCATAACATTAATGATCTTTGCATACAACATACGAAAGATATTCAACGGTTCTCAAAGCACATCGGAATGAGTCATTGTCGTGATGATCACATTCTGAATATTCGTAATCCTTGGACCAATAATCATTCGAGGTGCAATCGTATTCATCGTAAATGTTAATTAAATGGTAATTCGGATTATGAACAAGATATCCTGGTAAAAATTCTTTCGCCCATTTTTTTTTCATCTGAATTCACGTAGACAAATGTCGCCTCTCCGTTGTTGCTCTCATTGAAGATACGACGGGCGATCCATTTTCTCTGAATCCAAGGTACATCTCCAAAGCTCCATTTAATTCCATGTATGTTGTTATACATATATCTCGCATGTCTCCTATCTCTCCAATCGAGTTCCATGTATGGGAAAGGGGGCTTCACGAGATAGCATTCTTTTGACCTTGTTTCCAGATTAAAAACCGCGATTTCTTTTGGAATGAAACATTTTTCCACTCCAATGCTGAATCCTTGCAAGTCGATGAAAATATGGTTTCTCGTATATGTTGGCATCCCGAGTTCCTACATTTATACCAGCTTGTGAGTGATATTGGTTAACGGATTATACCTTACAATACTATCATGCATTATTAAGCAGTAAGCCGATGTATTCTTCGGCATATTTTCTTTCGTTTGGAATTCTATACGCAAATCTATTGAGGAATGCTTGAGCGAATCGTTCTGTCTCGAGCAATCAATTACAACGACTGGTACGAGCTTGACAAAATCGGTGAGAGAAAGAGCAACTTGGCTTTCTGGAGTATTATAGTAAGATTTCCTAAACGATGCAAACATGTGATAGAGAAGAGAAACTTGTTTATTTGCAACAAAATCTATGGAATAATTTTCCGTCGGATATTGCTCGGAATTCAAATAAACTTTGAAACTTGTGAGCTTGCAATGGTCAAATATTGTAGAAGCAAGCTTTTTATTCTGTTTCCTGTTAGTCTGAAATGCCAATATAATGAATCGAGGTTTTTCCAAGTTGTTGGAGCTTCTCACAGATCAAACATGATTATCTGTCTCTAGAAGCAACAGTACCTCTTGAATCGACCAGCTCCGAAAAACTATAGTAAGAAAAATATTTCGATCCACCGCCTTCAATACATGGAGCTTATCCAAATCATTCAGAATGACAAAGGGCATGCACCACGTAATATTCGAGATGGTAATTTCCGGTTCGCAGTCAGCATGCACCACGATTACGGCATCGTGATCCGTCTTTGATCGAATGAGAATCAACTCATGTTTCGAGTGAATCACCATCTTTTTGAAATCTTCGCAAAAACCAAAGTTTCTCTCCAATGGAATACAAAAGTCGAAAGCATAATTGGTCTTATCTACATTATAATCACCAAGGTTCCAGCAAGCGTGAGTCAGAGATTTTTCTTCGCTCCGCGAAACCGATAAATAACTTTTAAGAGTAGTCGTGAGCCCAACATGCTTGCAAGTATCTATACAAAAGCCATTCAATAAATAATGTATTTCTGAGAATAGAAATAGTACAAAATTATTCACGCACGTGATGCTAGCATCTTTGTCATAATTAATCTTCCCACTGATATGTAAATAGCTCTCACTCGGTAAAACAAACATATCTTGTGATTGAATAGCAATTCTGATCTCATCGCTCTTGTTATAGCTATGAGGAGTATATGGATTGAAAAATCTCACATCTTTCTTAACAATCCGCTCATCGACTTGTGGGTCGTCGAAAATATCAAGAGCGTCCTCCATTTTTTCGCACTTTGAATCCCAATAAACGTAGAAATCTCACGTTTGCAGGAGTCAGCGGAATCCTGGGCTTGTCCGATGTAGCTTTGACTGAAGGTGGGTGGCGAATGACTGTTGTTCTTGTGCAACCTCTATTATTATATACGATCATTGCCGCTGTTCTCGAAGATGAACTTGTAAATTTATTGGCTCTCCTTCGAAATCCACTGGTTTTCCGTCTTGATCTTGAATACTTACACTAATGTGATCAATTGTATGCACGTGAACGGGGTAATATATTCTATCCGATGGTACAATGTCAATGGAATATCCTGTTGGGACAAGTAGTGGAAATTCGAAAAGCGAATGACTCTCGACTCCGTTTAGATATGAGCCAGAGATGATGTCACAGATCAGTCTAATCACTGATATATTCTTGATCTTAACGAGTTCGTTAGATGTATGCCAATGGTTAGCTTTCAAAATTGACCCAGCTTTTTTATCACTGGAAAATCCTAGAACAGATCCTATGCTGTGAGGCTGAGAAAAATCTACGTCGTAGTAGGAATACAACTCTACGCTCAGAGTTACTTTGTTGGCCCTAAGCGTGAATGGATATTCTTCAGCTTCCAAAGTCTTTTTTTTCACCGTTGTATGATAATCACTCACAACTTTCCGTAGTGTATCTTGTAATTCCTCTAGCTCATAAGATCCTCGTGGTATAATATATATCTGATTATCAAAATGAAATCGATTATTATTCGAATTGACGTTACTAATTGAATTCACCGTTGTAAAATTGGTTAATGCAAGCTCGTAGCTTTTACTGCTAGCATCTACGTTCGGGGTTACGCTAGTGGTGAGGTTAGGTTCAACACCTGATATAGAATAAGTTTTAGACATGACTGAATGAAAAATCGATGCGAGTCTCATTTTATACTTCTCAAAAATTGTAAGCAAAGTTGCCCGCAATTTGTTTGATTATACGTTTGCCTGGGTATACGATTATATGTGATTCGACAATCTGGAGAACTGTTACGGAAATATTTGATTAATTCTGGTGGTGGGCTCAAAGCACCGAAAGAATCGAAATATCTAACCACGTTACCCCGTTTGCGCCAAACGCACCAATGAGTGCCCTTATCAGGCAAATTAGCTAAGTTAAGCACGCCACATTCATGAAGCCAGGGAGAGTCGGGTAGAGTATCTCGAGCAAAGACACCTCTAAAATATTTTATATTCCTCGCAGCCCTCATAATGTCTCGCCCGCTCATACCAAGTCTTTTCACACTCGACGACGTTTGGTCTTTTTTTTTCTTAAGGCCTGAGCCCATCTTATTCCTATAAGGATTCAAATAAATTCCTTTTCCACCTTTCTCGAGGGCTCTATGATGACGAGATAACTCTTCTAAACGCTTCCTATTCGTCCTCATGTCGGAAACACTCTTCACAACGTTAGCTGCTCCAGTAGCAAGTGCAGACAGCGCAGCAATCGTTGGCAAGGCTGGTAAAAAGCCGCCCCTTCGAGCCAAAATCAACTCTCTCTTTTTTTTACCGCGAACTGTTCGTTTCCTCTTCCTCATGCCCATACCAAGTTTACGTTTGATTTTCATGATTTTACCCACTGCTCTGGCTGCGAGTCGTTCTGAAAAAGATGAGTCGTTTGCGTGGGAGAGCGATTCAGCCGCAGCTTGTAGTCGAGCGTCGGCCTCGTGTCGTTTTCCAAGATCTTGATTCAGCGAATACTCGATATCGTGGGTGAGACAGGCGGAATCTAGCCTATTCTTGGGCTTGTCACCTCGTTCTAGCCTTTTTTTCAATCGAGTCCCTGGTCCACAGAAACGATATCCAGGAAGATGTGCCTCAATTGGAATCTTGTTTATTAACGTATTAACGAAGCCTCTCCCTCTCTGCATTGGAAACTAATCTTATAATTAAAAATACCATATTTATATGCTGATCCCATCAAAAAATTCAGTAGTCAAGATGAGATTCGTCGAGCAAAAGGAGGGGATAGCCGTGTTAAACCTAGATAATTGCTCAGGAGGAGAGACCATGAGCAAGCATGGTAAACTACTGCCGTGCAACCTACGCGCATTATTCATCGGTCCGAGTGGTTGCGGAAAAACGAATGCTTTGCTATCGTTAATATTCGCACCGAATGGATTAGCATTCGAGAATATATATCTATATTCCAAGAGCTTGGATCAAGCGAAATATCGTCTGTTGAAGGCTGTTATGAATGAGCTAGAGGATATGAATTTCTACGAATCGACAAACAGTGAGGAGATAATTGATCCGAAAGATGCAAAGCCGAATTCGCTGCTTATTTTTGACGACGTTGCTCATCAAAATTATCACTTATTACTACCTCATTTCTGCATGTCTAGACATTTTGGATTGGACATATTTTTTCTCACTCAATCCTACACAAGTGCTCCAAAAAAACTATGCCGTGATAATTTGAACTTTTTAGTCATTTTTAGTGTTGATGATACAACTCTCCGAGTGATATACCATTCCCACGTTAATTCCGATATGACTTGGGAAGAATTCAAATCCATGTGCTCAGCTTGTTGGTCAGCCGGTAAGTATGATTTCTGTGTGATTGATAAAACGTCTCCGAAAAATAAAGGCAGATACAGACGAAATTATGATACATTCATAACATTCGATCAGTCTGACGGTAAGCGTCAAAATGGTGAGATCAAAGGCGAAGCCAGTGAAGAGAGTGCTTCAAAAAAAAGGAGGAAAAACTGAGATTGAGAAGAAGAAGAGAGAAAAAACTGAGATCGCGAAGCAAATAGCCAAGGCTTCGTCAGCAATTCGCAAAAAAAGCAGCGCTCTGAAAATTGCAAAATCAGCTCTTCGTGATGAGGCAATCGAGAATCTTCAGCCTATAGTTCAGCCTTTGGAGAAGTTAGTTAGCCAACAAGAAAGAATAATCGATGATGGAAAACTGAAAAATGAGCTAATCGATGAGCCAATGGAAAACGACAGCGATGAAGGTGGTGTAGAAGAAGATCGGAGGATCATAGACATCCCAAGGCGTTCAAGTTTCAACGAAGAGCGTCTCAACGCGAGCATATCTCTGCCCACGCCTGCGTCTTCTTCTTTTCTGCACCCGAACAAAACCCGCAGCCGACAATATGTCGAAGAAGTATACTCTACCGATAATGATGAGTCAAGCATCGTGGACGATGAACCATCTCTCGAAAAATCGATTCAACGGATCGTTGAAAATCCACGAGAATGGATTTTCAACGATCAAGATTTTCGACCAACTTTCAAGATTTTCTTCATAAAAATTTGGGTGCTTTGTCGCTTCGTTATCTCTCGGATTTTATTAAGCAAAACAAAGGTTCAGATTTGACCTATGGACCATATTATCAAGATAATCAATTAATGTTAGGCTCCTTAAGGCTCGATTTTGATAAAAATAATGACGTTCTGCTCTTAGGACGCGACCATGTTGTTCAGCCAACGATTGGAATCTATGAATTAATCTTTAAGGCGAATCCTCAAAACTATAAATCGCATGATTTGATGAGGTACAAGAAAATTTTGGAGTGGACCAATGCTCATAGACGAGATCATGATCCCAATAAACGGATTATTAGTTCAAAAAGTGAAAAATATAAGAACGTTATTGGTCCACTCTTCAAAAATCAAATAGGCTCAGGGCTGCGAAAACTCGTGAAAAGCATAGACAACGATACTTTGACTCTCCGAGGACAAAAAACAGGAGTTGAACACGTTTGGTGGGATGATGTCAATGAGATTTGCTCACGCTTAGATCTCTGTTTACGTTCTATGCAAGCTGGGAATGAGTCACTTAGGAATGAAGTAATTTCTCTAATTGAGGAGCTCAGAGAAGCTGGGTTCATCCTATAAATAAGAAATTTGATTCACGTTTTAATCATTACGTCTCTACAGTTTGAAGAGAACAGTTGTGTGAAAATGGAGAAAAGCTCGTCTAAAGTTCTCGAGGATGAACCCTCAAGATTATCGTCGTCTACTTCGAATCTATCTAGAACTAAGAATAATCAGGATCAGGATTTGTCTCTTGATTTGAGAGCAAAGTCTGGAGGAGGGTCAGCTGTACCGCAAGCCAGTGCCTCGGGAGAACGTGAAAAGGTGCTCAATGCAGTAGTCGGTATGTGTGATAATTAATTATGCAAGCTCGTGTGGTGAATTACGTTTTAATTATATGCAATGTGTATAGGAGACTCTATTTCTGTGGAGGAAAATGATGAGATTGACAAGACCATTCTCTCGCTGGATGAAACAGGAACTAAGTTTATGATGGAAAATATGGATGAAAATGAGTCAAAGCTGATGGAAAAGCTAGCTGCAACATTCCACGCTGTAGACTTGAATATGTTCCATGTGAAGAATGAAGTAGTCAGGAACACTCGAAAAATGAATGATAATTTTGATACTGTGAAATCGGAAATCCGTGCTTTCATCACGAATATGAATCAAAAAATTCTAGCTCTCGAGCGTCGGGAAGAATTACGTGAGGAAAACATGGAAGATTTTGAGACCAAGTTCAAGAAGAATGAAATGTTATTCACTGATGCTAAGAAAAGTTTGGTTCAAAGCCAAGGAGATAATCTCCATTTCAAAAGTCAAGTGATCAATTTGACCAAGGTATTCATGGATCATTCCGCAGTTTCCGAGGGAAAGTTTGATAGAATCGATGAATCGAATGCTGATATGATGGATAGCATCAGGGATATGAAGAAATCTATCACAAATTTGAAAGACGTATACTTGAAAATCAACAATGATTTTGTTAACCTCAAGGACTTTATTCACAAAGAGATTAATGATGTGCATTCGGTTGTAGCAGGTCATTTGACTACCGAGCTGATTGGATTGAAAAAATCTCACTACAATTTATCCGAGCGTGTTGAGAAGAATAGCGAGCATTATGATTTGAAATTTATGGAATCTTCGTCGCTAGCTGATAGTATACTTGATCGTCAAGGAGAGACCAATAATAAGATCGTTGAGATGAAGGAAGAATTGATGATTGGATATGAAGAGATGAAAAATGTAGTTCAGGGTTTCGGTGAAAGGATGGAAGAATATAGACAGATGCTAGAACATCTCAGGCAGAAGCAGGAGAGAGCCGGAGCTGTGGAAGAGCAACTTGAGCGAAAAATTCAGCAGAATCATGCAAGCATCGAGAATGTTAATTTGAAGATTAACCGTCTGGACCAGAACATTCGCGCTCGCGTGCGAATGGAATAATTTATGCTCGAAACCCACGCTTGAATTTAACATTTACGCTGTAGTCCGTGGCATTCACGTAATTATCGTAGTCATATGATATCATCATGTATATCAATATTCAATAAAAGCATGCTATAGAATTCAATTGTGTCATTGTGTCATGATTTAATTTTGAAGGTGTACAACAAGGAAACCTTCAAACGATGGTTGCTACACCTTCCATCTTCAAACGACGTCAGCTATGTCCAAATTTGATCGGTGGTATCTATTATAAAAGAGCGCAAATTCTAACATCTGATCAGTCTATCGCTGTTGTCTCTATCCGTTGTATATTTCCGTGTGAATTTGTTAAAAGTCTGAGAGCTGATTTAGTGCAGGTCTAACAGTATAAAACCAAGGCGCAATACAACTTGAAAATGGTTTTTGGAATCGGTTACGAGGGTAAGTAGTCACATGTTTTCCAAACTATTTCCTATAGTTGATTGCATGTGCCTCTTACAGGGCATTTAGAGATCTTAGAGGCAGTGCGAGTCAAAAAGCAGAGAGACTACTTAGCAGCTTTCAATTTATTTCTCATGATCGAACCCCATTTAGACTTGTCTTATGATTTTAGCATAGTTTTTACAACATCTAATTTCTATTATGAAAGAACGAATTATTTTAAGAAGCTAATAGATAGCCCATATGAGATAGATTATCAGAAAACAATGTTTAAACCAAATCTCGACACGATGTATTTTAAAAAGGGGAATATTTGTGAGATGGTGCATTTTATTCATGAATTTAAATATATGATTAAAGAGATGTTTCTTGTGCACATCAGAATGAGAAAAAACAAATAATTCTTCTAGTCCAGCGCTCAGTATTGGAGGGATGCCTTTCCAATCTAAGACTATATAGCGACGAAAGAATGAGTTATTATGAAGCCTTCCACGATTACCTTACGAACCAGTCAGACTTTGATGACTCGTGCACCTTTCACCTGTTATATGAGACAAATCTGTTTTATTCGCCTGCCTATTTCGAAAGGAAACTATTAGTTTTTAGCAACTATGAAATTGATTTCACTAGAAAATATGTAGCAAGCTTGCCTTGTCCATATTTTTTCATCGGCAACGCTCATCAAATATTCATATTCATTACATCTTACGGTTTTTGTTTTGAGTATGCTCAATTTGTAGATTTAAAAATCAAATATCCTTCCAGAGCAAATGCTAATTCTAGTGAGATTGCTGAGCATTCTAATGGACTATGATGAAAAACGGGGCAGTTGCACAATCGTCTACAAAGAATTCAAACGTTTTGAACGATTTTTGGATGATAGAGTAATATTTTCTCTAGTTTTTGGAACAAACTTACTATTGGACCTCAAAAAATTATGATTTTAAGATGTTAAGGAACAGTGGATGGACTATAGATGAGAGTTTTCCATTTAAACCCAAGTTTGCTTCTACTTTCTATTATCGTGGATCTCTGAAACAAATTTTTGAAATGTTAGAAAAAAACTATCATTGCATGACTTTTATTCAAATTGTGGAACTAAAACGAACGTAAATTGTTTCAGAGCAAATGAGAGTTGTGCAACGTATCGTGGGTTATATTGAACTGTTTTTCTCCTACAGTAAATTCGAGCTAGAAGATGTATTCGCTGAATATGACCAAAACAAATCGCTTTATGACTGTAGTCAGATATTAACAATGATTTTTACTAAACATCCATGGGCTTGGCATAGTCATACTCTAACTGAATTAAGGAATAGTTGTTGGGAAGTAGACCCGACTGATCCAAACTATAATCCAAATTTAACCGCAGTGTACTATGCTATAGGAAATATTCATCACATAGTCAGTATACTCGATCAAGATATGCCATGTATCTTAAATGTACAATTCGTTAGATTGAGACTGAAAAATCTTTGACAGGTGAAAGGGAGATTTTAAGAGCGAAGCTACAACATGTGGATTACAATAGAATTTTGGAATTTATCTGTAATGTAAAAGTTAAATTCACTTATATTCACTCTGTAATTTTCAATATGAAAAGAACTGCGAAAGTTAATAAGAAATTCAACAAATTCAAGAAGAGTAAATATAAAATCGATCTCAATTTATGTGAATATAATAAATTGATTTCGAAAGATTATTATAAGAGAGGAGACGTATTTTCAATGTTGAGGTTTCTAGAAAAATATGAAAAATGTATAGTCAATCCTCAATTGGTGTTTCTTCGTCCTAGAATAACTATTGTTAATTTCCAACAGGTCAAAAACAAATGATTGAGGAGTTGATTGGATATCGTGAATTTTATTACACTTATTGTTCAATGTGTTGGGAAATCGAGCACATTTTCATATATTCAATTGTCTTTAATATTAAGCGTAATTGTAAAAATACCGCCTTTGAAAAATTAAAAGATAGTATTTGGATAGTTGATACATCAAAATGCGATTATAATCCATCAATTTCTTGTGATTATTTGATAAGAGGAGATATGAGAGTTTCCACGGAACTTTTAACTTTTGTGTTACTGCAGTGTTCCAGGAGTATTTTGAACTATTCGGAGTGCACAGGAGTGGCATTTTATAGTATTTGGCATCATTCAATATGGACTACATTCTTTTTTGTTGAAACGCATCCTGATTTGTCAATAGCAGACCGCAAAAGAGGATTTTTGGGTAGTTTACAAACGTACCAACGCGAATTTTTGAATTGATAAGGCTGTAACTAAAATACCTATGCCTCAACTACTTCGGTGGAATAATATATCCATCTACTAATCTCATATTTTGAGAAAATCATCGATTCAGAGGTGTGCGCTGATTTGGCTATGATATTAGCTCTCATTTATCGATGTAACCGAGTTTTGTGGGAAAACTTTCTCTGGCTATTGTTTACGAAAATGATGAAATACCTTGTGCGAAACGGAGAATTTAGCAATGAGTTTTCGAAGTTAAAAAGGAGACGAATCGAATCCCGTTCGGTTTGTGAGTGTGCGTTGATCCGGACAAATTTTATAAAGCTTCAAAGCTCATGAAGTTATCGCGCCACTGGCTTTGAAAATGGTCATTTTTTGATGTCATACTCAGGAGACGCGGAGCACAGGGTTGGGACGTTGTGCTCTTTTTTCTTCATCACAAAAGGGATATAACCGCACTGTTTTGAGTTGCAATCGCCGATCGGTATTTCTGTGAGAAGCTGAGGAGAAATATTTGAATCCGGATGGTAAGCTAAATAAGCCTCTAAATGTGATGGTATCGCGATTTCCTTGATTTCTACATAGTATACGGCTGAAATATGAACAAAATAACACCACAGTGTATTCTAAAAATTGAAATGAGACTCATAGCTCTTGACTCGATTTTGGAAATCTACATCGAATTTCGGAGAAATCGATGATGAAATTCATCTTAAAGTCAAGTCAGGCAAAATATAATCCGTATCAATCGTCCTGACAATGTTTTGAATCGAATCTCTTTCGATTGGAGTTGATTCACAAATGTTTCAAGAGTGGAATTCCGTACTTGTAGTTCTGAACCAGATACCTTGGCTTGGAAGAGAGTGGCACCACTCTTTCTACATGTTTTCGAGGTCTCAGTATCACATAAAAACCATTTCAAACGTGTGCGATGGAAAATTTTTTTTTCTATTTTGGAGGGTCAATAGTTCAAAGTTCCATGGAAATCCTCATATAGGCGATGTCTTAAAAGAATTATTTGAAAATTTTCATATCATAAAGAACCCGCAAATCGTACAATTAAAATTAAATCTACCGGAAATAAGGTTCAATACAAAATTAAATCTTTCATTCCAGAACAATTAAGAGCAATTAAATCAGTCCTCACCGAGTCGGACGAAGAACATCTCAAAGCTCTGGAAACATTTCAAGAAATCGAAAGAAAAATGGATAAAACTATTATTTTTTCTATCATCTTTGAAAGTAATTGCCTATTCCCGATGTTCTTAGATTACCTCACTAGTACGTGGGTAGTTGATACAAATAAATGCGAGTTTGATTCATCTTATTCAATATCAAATTATTTTCGAGGCGATGTTGGAGAAATTATTCAATTTCTACATATATATCGATCATACATTGAAAATGTACAAGTTGTAGTATTGAAAGATAGGAAATGATGAAAAAAATGTAATGATTCTAATAAATTCGTGCGTATATTTAGTTATATCTATACAATAAACGTGAAATTCATTATATGTTTTCTTATTCTTAACCTTTCCCATTTTACAAGAAATAAAGTCTTGAAAATCAAGATGATTGATGTACAAGCATAAGATTATCTAGCATAAAATTATTGATTATAAAACAAAATTCTTGGAAATCGGCTTGCAAAAACAAATACTCTTCGACCGCGTTGATATCCCCGTGATACAGAGGATCGATGTTTGCCGGTGAATCACGGTATATCCGTGCATTCCTCCTAAACATCATCTCCCGATCAACCTCGCACCTTACTTTGAATAAAAATGTGAACGTATGGAAGTGCCTACTATGAAGCACTCTTTCAATTAATAAATTATGACGTACGACAGGAGGTTGTATGTCATAATTTGGCATATCACCATACAACATTCTTAATCTCCATAATTTACACAGAATCTGTGCTTGTCCTGAAATGACAAGACACAATATGAGAATGAACTTTAATTTTGAAAAAGTGAAAAGAGTCATTGAGATTTCATTCACCTGAGTGGGTGATTATCTCCATCATTTTTAAAAACAGATGCTAGAAGACTGCGAGGATAAACACTAGATTTTCAAATGCTTGAGCAAGTCGTTTGTCTCGAGCAATCACTTCCAACGACCGATATAAGCTCAACGAAATCAAGAGCGACTTGGTTTTCAACGAAATCGAAACTGAGGATGACTTTACTACGGTAAAATTCCAGCCAAGGATCTCCGAGATTTCGTCTCTGAGACCTTCAAGCGAAGAAACCGGTTTCAAAAATTCCTGCAGCGAAGCTGCAACTTGTGAAAGAGGAACATCAAAAATATATCATCATCGTTTTATTCAATATACATCAAGCTGCAGCAAAGCTGCAGCTTGATTCCATGTACGACAAAAAGGCATCAAGCTGCAGCAAAGCTGCAGCTTGATTTCATGTAAAAAAAAACCGTAAAAGCTTGCATCAAACTGCAGTAAAAGAGTCGCAGCGGATCATCATGCGACGGGGAAAGAATAACGGGATTCAATCATCATCCCACGGCAAACATAGCCAAAGGTTGGTGCGAGCAAAGGCTGGTGGCAGCACCTCTCGACATCTTGCTACGGCATGATGGCTGCGGAGATCTGGGATGGACCGTTACGAACGAGAGGGGCCCGATTGGATAGGTATGCAATGCAGAGGAGGACCGTACCGAGAGAGAGGGACGAGATTGATGAGCCAGGCGCATAGCTGTACACGTGCGCGCATGGCTATATGCTTGCGCGCATATATAGCTATATGCATAGTGTTCATATATAGTTAGGTGAACTATGTATAAACCAGGGTTTGTAACGAAACTTATGTTTCCTTTCGTTTCGTTTATTTCGGTGAAATTTCAATAATGTTTAGTTTCGTTTCGTTTTTCAATAACCATAATCAAAATTCCAGAATTTAGTTTAGTTTTTTCCATTAACGAAACTAAACTTAATAATTTGATTTGAATTACGTTTTTCATTCCGTTTATGAGAAACGAAACTAAACAAAAACGAATTATGGTTGAGCTAGAAACTTAACGAATCCCAACAAAAATGTCGGTGAGAGAAACGAAACAAAACGTTAATCATGCATAATTACGGTTACAATAAACGAAACGAAACATAATCGATATGTTCCGTCAGAAAACCAAACGAAATCGAACGAAACTATTTCGTTTGAGGGGAGGAAACTAAACGAAAGTAATTTCGATTATGATTATGATAAACGGAACTAAACGAAATTGATATGGATTATGTTTATTATGAACGAAACTAAACGAAATCGATTTGAATTATGTTCATGATAAACGAAACTAAACGGAATATATTTCAATTATGATATAAAACATCAGACGTAATCAATATGAGTAAACATCATTTGGAACGGAAGCCGAGCGTATTGATACAGGAACGGTTGCATGAGCGAACGCAAATTTCCTCCTCCACCCCCCCCCCCCGCCTCTCATCCGCTTTCGGCAAGACTTCGGCAGAACAGTGGTAGGTAATGGACAACACCCATGCTAGTCGATCGGAATTTCTTTGGAAATGTCTCGACGTGCATGTCTGAGCATCCGAAAAATTTACAACAACAGACGACGATGGTGGCGACGATCCTAACCCTATGACCCACAAGGCTTCGTGACGTGGGCACCCGAGTTTGCAAAAAAATTATGGGAAATGTACTATCTGATTAGTATACTATCTAATAGTATTCCATTCAAACAAGGGCTGTCAAGTAAATGTGATGATTGGTGAAATCTCAGAAATTTTCTTCAACAGCGCGTATGAGCTGCCAGCTCCCAGAGGAGTCTTTGGATTTGGGAATTTGGGGTTCACACAGACCTGAGTTCTTTGGGAACCAACAGTGAAGATAGGATATGGGATCAGTATTGGACACATTTCTATTATTTCAGCATTAATGCAGTTACGCGAATTTGCATTCCACTGCACCATCTCCGTTCGATCGTTGCATTAGTAACGGCACAACACTTGGTGATGGGGAGGGTCTCTCTACCCTCCCTAGGCGAGAGGATTGAAGTCCACAGGCCAATAACGCAAAGAAGAAGGAGAGCAGAGACGGTGAAAGCGGCCGGCCAATCTGCGAGCGCCCTCCGGGTTAGCCATGTTGGATTCCAGTGGCTGCGCGAGGAAGTGAGCTGAGTCTGAGCGCCGGAGGCAGCAGACCTTCTTCATATGATTGTGGTCTCAGTGAAACCACCTGACTGGACCTTGTATGATTTCGTGCTCCGCGGCAACTAACGAGCTTTTTTATCGAGCACCTCATACAATAATGATCATTTTGGGGACATAAGAGAACTTACTTCACGGTAGCAGAAGTCTCGTACGGATAGTAACACCACGATTGCTGCAAAAAAAATCGCCCGAGTTTTCTTAGCACTGTTATGAATATGTCTGTTCGGAGCGGCTAAGTCGAAGGTTCCGACACTGTCGGAGTGGTTGCGTCCGTTGTTGAATCCGGGAGAACGCCGCTTATCGCCTGGGGCCTACTTGTTTCTGCGCCTGCGCGCGCTAACTGTCGGGCCTGCTGTAGGGCGTAGATGTCGTAGGGTGTTGCGGCTCGGCGGGCTCCGGGGAGTCGATACAAACAGCGCGGGCAACGTTTGGGCCCGTCGCGCTCGGACATAGCCGTTTATCGATCACAGGCGTCGATTCGATCCCGTACTTAGTCAAATCAATTACCTCTGTAGTGCGACGGAGCGTGGATTCGGTGGATCTGGCGACCTTCAGAGGAGGTTGATGTTCCTCAGATTCGGCCTCGATTGCGGAACTAGCCCCTCGTGGTATTTTCGTCGGCCGTTCCGTCGAGGTTCCGGTCTCGCTCATTCACACTGCTGCTGCTTACTGGAACTGGATTGAGATTTTTCACCGCGACCTCAGAAGGGTCGGCGAAGGCGGGAGCAACTGGGCGCTCAAGCGCCTATTCGGCAAGACTAACTGTCGGATTACTCACCACTCGCGACGCGTCCGGATTATTATCACTTTTATTAGCGTTATTATGGGGTCGGGTTCGTTAACTCGTTAAGCGCTAAAGCGCAATGGAAGCAGTGACAATGATTGAAGCGACTTTATTGACAGAATGCAACCATATGACAGTACAAAAGGTGACGAATATAAGGCTCAGAGCGGTAGCAAGTCGACGGTATGCTGGTGCTCGAGCGAAGCTGCTTCTGGGCGCTGGTGCGCTGCCTATATAGACAAAATGACGTCACAGCTCAAGCGGCGTGGCTACGCCTACGAGACTCCTTGATTGGTTCTCAGTGCTGCGCGCGCAATTCCTCCGTAGCGCGCCATCATGGAGTCGGGCGGGGCCAACGTGTGCGAGGGGCGGTTCTGTTGCGCGATTCGTTAGCGGCCATAATTGATCGGGTGCGTTGTGCATCTGCGCATTCCAAGGAGGAGGGTCCATCTCCCGGCTGGCATACGTGCGTCATTAGCTCGTTCCTCAATTGGTCGATGGCGATTGCGTCATTTACCCGTTCATCTCTGGGAGGAAGCGGGCACCTGCTTGTTGTTGCCAGGCGGCGCGCATCGGTGTTGCCAAGCGTATGCGACGTTGCCGTGTGTGGTACGTGCTGCGTATGGAGACGTCATATCAATGACGTATGCTGCTATTATTGATCGCCCGTTCTTCGGCCACCGTGTCGCTGCCTCTCCCGACCGTGTTACTGATGGCTCCCATGCCCGTCGTGTGTCCACAGCATATTCTGAAATCATGAGTCCCAGCTTGGGACTCGTAGCTTATATCAACAACGTGTCCTCGGACCAATGGGGATCGTTAGTTTTATGATTGGTTAGTCATTAGAATTCAATATTCTTCGAGATTCGAGAGCCACCCTCAACTGCGAGACGCAACCCTGAACGAATGCGGAATGCTAGTTTACATCTTCGATTACGCGTGGGAACTCTCTTGATGGAAGCACAGACTTGTGTGAATGCGGAATGGTAGGTTACATCTTGGAGTATGCGTGCGCAGCTCGCTTCCTTCTCGTTACGCACTCCGAGGAGAGAAACTCCGGTTCACGGATCCATGTCCGTCCGGACCCGAGGTTTTTACACCTTAACAATCCCCCCCTTATGAAAAATTCGAGTCCATGACTCGAACTTTTCCAGGGATCAAGATCTGAGCTCGTTTTTTGAAAGTGGATGTATAAGACATCTTGATATAATGGGTTTCTCGATTTGTATTTTCCAAAACGTCGTCATGATTTGATAGGTTTGGCTTAAGGGGTAACATACTGGTCATTGAGTCATGGTCAGATAATGCTTCGATGTTGTGTGTCTTCGATGTTGTGTATGTATTGTAAAAGAAGGAAAAAGAATGAGAAGGAAAAGAAGACGTGTATTGTTGGTGCTTTGTGCCATATCGGAGGTGAAAAAAAAAGTTATCTATGCCATATCAGCCCTCCCCTTATGAAAAATTCGAGTCCATGACTCGAACTTTTTTTTTTTTTTTTTTTCTTTTTTTTTTTGTTTCTGGGACGAGTAAATCTATACGGGGGATACCCTCGTTGGTTACTGCAAAAAGAAGGGAGTAATTTCTATGCAACAATGCCAAGTCCTTGGTATTACACTTGTCAGACCTTTCTCGTGTTGGGTAGAGTCTGGAACTTCCCAAGAATCCCGGTAGAGCTCCCTTCTCGGACCTTATTGCGTTTCCTTCACCGTTTTGTAACGACTGATGATGCCTTTATTGTAGATATGGCTCAATGTTTTATTGCTGTATATTGACACTCATCTATAGCTATTTCAGATTCAGTTTGTTGCAAGTCATTATCTTGCTTACATTTCACTCATGAATCCTATGTAATCGCGCGCGTCTCTAGGGCCCATGACGGGTCCTTGGGCCTTCCTTGGGTCCTAAATTCTCAGAGTAGAGTACCCCATTCAATAACGTTAAAGGTAAGGTATATACCTTCAGCTCATATACTCATACTGCTACTAGATGCTTATGTGGTTCAATTAATGTTTCAGGTCCAAGGATGGCTCCAGTTTTTCCAAAAAAAAAAACAATTGTACATATATCAATCAACCAGTATTAAGATGATGGAATTTGAAGTAAATGAATGTATTCTTGGTGGATAATAAGCTTATGTGAAGGTCTTAGTTGCTCAAGTATCCTATCATACTCCTTCAGCTGGAATACTTTTATTGCATTGGCAGAGGTACTCTAGTTGTAGTTGGAACTTGTGACGGGGACCAATCATTAAAATCATGTTCAGTAATAGCTAGTGTGGTAATACTTCATCTCATATAGCAAAATCTGAATAAAGAAAAGGTCATCTCATCTCATTCATTAGTCAGTGACAGATAAAACAACCAAATAAAGTCAATACGTCTGAAGTCATATTGCGTTATTTTAGAATGTAGCACCTTAATGGTTGGTCCCTTTCAATTCAGTGATTGAATAGATCATCTGAATTTGATTGTTATGGGCACTTATGAATGAGAAAGGATCTTGTTTTGATCTTTCTGTTCTCTTGACGTTAAGATGAGACAGATGACATGTCTCTTGGATCTTTACTCGTTTTGTCAGGTAAACAGTTCACATGACTTCCAAATTACTCTCATTATAATGAAAATAAGGCTAGACTGTCTATAATCTTTGGGATTGGAATGTGATAAAATCATTCTTACAGATTTATGTACAATTCACTATATTATAATCTTTTTTACATACATACATTTATACATGCCGGATATGGCCTCCTATTATCTAGTTGTCTAGAAGTTGATATTTTACTGTTGGTTTTATTCCTTTTACGCTTTTTTTTTTTTTGTGTTTTCGTTATTTTCCCTTTCTTTCTTGATTATGATACACAATCTCTTTATTCTATCATATAAGATTAGATACCTATTACATACACAGGTTTTCATTGACATCAATCAAACAATATATGCATATTTACAAAGATGAGGTG
Source organism: Eretmocerus hayati (assembly GCA_029851415.1). Classification (NCBI taxonomy): domain Eukaryota; kingdom Metazoa; phylum Arthropoda; class Insecta; order Hymenoptera; family Aphelinidae; genus Eretmocerus; species Eretmocerus hayati. The sequence goes on from CM056744.1 coordinate 52,952,706, forward strand.
AAAACGTAATGAAGTATACATGCATATGAGATGAATGAGATTTTATGGCTGATCCATTTATATGGAGGTGAAAGTGTAATGAAGTATATATGCATATGAGATGAATGAGATTTCACAGATGATCTACTATGTATGGTTGATGATGCGTTTTTTTTTTTCTTTTCATTCTTTTTCTTTTGTTGAATGATTTCTATACTAAGGTATAAATACATATATACAGGTGATGTTGAGTGCAAGGTTATCATATACCTAGGAAGATTTCCAGATTCCTTTATGGATCTCAGTCGAGCGTGTCTTCATCTGATGAGTCGTAGGAGGGCAGGGTTTATTGAAGCTTTTTGTAGAGCACCTTACGGCATGGGTCGGCTATTGTTGTATAGTGTCTCAGACCTTATCTCTGTTCATTAACGTGAGAGGCTGCGATTGGGTTTGTTTCTGTTTCTCACCTCTAGTGACTGACTATTTATTGAGTGCAATGACAGATCAAATCTTGTCGTTGGTGGATGGCAACTTACAACCACACCTGCCCTTATGTCATCCAGATGATTGTGTCCTACTCTTTTGCATTCTCGACATTTCACTACTTCTTGTATTTTATAAGGAATTTCACCACATGCCGGGCATTGGGGGTTGTGATGGTAAGCCTTCAATCCGACCCTATGTATTGGGACCAAGTCCCACCCAGCAGCATATTTGTAACATTTATAGCATACCCAGAAATCAGTTGTTGGTGGTATCCATATGGACACTTGAACGCAGCTACTTGCTTCAAAAATCAATTTTTCTTCTCCTCTTAGGTATCCTATGATGCTTGGCTTTATGGTTGTGTTGAATTCTTCTTGGCTTGTGGGTGCTTTGGGGAATTTGTACTGTTCAATCCCAAATTGTGGTACATAGTGTGGTAGTTTTGTTAGGCCTGCACGCTCATATGGAGCTAGTCTCTCCGTTGGGCTGAAGTATGGCTCCGTTGGCAGGTGAATGTTTTGATGGGACTGTGGAAACCACTCATCTGCAGTTGGTCTCAATTGTGAGTTGTCTACCAAGTCCTGAATCCGTTTCCTTTCCATCATGATCTCATAATTTGCCAAGGCGATTGGTCCCAGAACATGGTATTCTGGTGGCCTGTTATATCTTGACCAGGGTGGAGAGTTTCGCTCTGGCATTGGAGGTTGCTGGTGGTATACGGCTTGGTCGTTGGGCCAATATTTTGAGTAATTCCTTGCTTTCTTATTGGCTTCTTGCAACAGACTAGATGCTGTGATCACTTTCATAGATTTGACTGGTGGAGGCATATCTCCACACTCATCCTTTTGGATGAAACATAGTTCTGCGTCGAGGGCCCTTTTTAAGTGTCTCTCTGCGGAAACAGGCATCTCGGTCATTGGTGGCCAATTAATCATATCCTGATTATGTGAGATCCTCATACCTGGGGATGGTGTCCTCTTGTGATGCTTGGGCCTGTAGCCCTGTATAGGCGTGGTCGTTGTTTGTATACTAGTAGGTTGTTGAGATGATTCTTCTTGAAAGAGGGTGTACCTCTGGACCCGCTTCTTTGGGGCATCCGGTACTTCTTGGTGAGACGGCAGTGGAGGGAAATCCTCTTGCTTGAAGATGGGTTTTTCTTCACACCATGTGGTCTGAACGTCAGGCGTGTTGCTGCTAATTTGGGATGGCAGGGGCGGAAAATCCCTTGTGGACAGATTCAACACGTCCGTTGTCTCATAACTTGGCGCTCGGCCCAAAGCTGCCGATAGAATTGGACATTTTGAGTCTGAGGAGGTTTTCTCAGAACAAAAAGGTTTTGGGGGCGCGGAGACTATCACTGAGGCCGGGAAACGATGTCGTTGTTTTTGGTGAAGTCGACCATCCGCCTGTTTAGCTTGTGTACGACGCGGCCCCATCCAGGTCGGTGGTATTTCTGGATGAGCGTCTTTCTCGTCCTGTTTTGAACACGCACGAGCAGTTTCAACCTTATTCTGACGCCTCATTGTGGGGCTATCAAAGTCCAACCACGTTTTCACAACAATAACTTAGGTTATCACACTATAATTGGCCCTTGCGGGTGGAGCCCGTGGGCTGGAGGCCCGACGAAGGATCTTTCGAGATCCTTATTCCGATATATTCTTATGAAGTCCGAAAATAATTACAATATCGACACTGATTCTCGAGAATTAACTGGATTTTCAGGATTATACAAACGATGCGTTAGACGTATCAACGGGTAATGGCGGACATCAGCGTGATCTCAAAATCCATACACGAGAATAGTAGTTGATTTTGAAGGGGATGGTTAATGTTGCATAGAACGTATTTATGTCTCATTAATAAGTACGCTCTTTTATCTTATCGTCATGTACGCAGTCGTAATTTGTTCCGAGGTTTCCGTGACACTTCATCGCATCGCGCAGAAACTTAATTCCATTCAAGACGCGCATGCGCATATGCAGTGAGTTGGAATTAGCTTCCTATTGTTCAATCGAATGTGCCCCCCTTCAATTTTCAATAATGCTGACCGATTGCTGTTTTTCTCATATAACACGGTACGATTGCATAGTTTTGGAGGAGATGATTCATCATGAACACGCATGCGCAAGGGTCCATTGCAGTATGTTTTAAGTGTTTTCGATTGTTTAGTTTTGTATGCTTGAATCTTCACCCAGGGGGCAATCTAATATGAGAGAGTACTGGTAAAAGGTCTACGTTCTCGGGATCTCAGTTTCATTCGTATCATTCCAGCTTTTCCGATGCCTAAGTTCATCATATCCGATCAAGAGACCCCGGGTGATGGTCATACGGATGGGGAACTCAATCTGCACGTTCTGGCGCCGGATTCTCGACAGTGGTTGTCGTTCTTTCGAGATCTGCTTGGACCCGGAGTTTCACATGTCTTCTGCGTAGATCTCGCGACGGCTCATGGTTATAGCGTAGCCCAAAAATATACATAATGTAAAAATTAATCATTGAGAGTGGGAGGTGAATGGAGCTCCGCCTTACGCTCCATTCCGTAGGTCGCTACCTCTCTCGCAAAATCATCTCCTAGATAAGCCATCTTTCAGGCAAAAGACAGATTGTCTGAAGCGATTTTTGCTTTATTCGACCCCCCGTAAGCCCAGCTCTCAAAAATCAATTTTCTTTATTTCAAAAAGGGAAAGATTACATAGATGATAGTACAATTGTATATACTGATTACATACAGTGAGCATCGTGATACACAGAACGAAATCAAGGAATACTTGGTTAGAATCAAATGGTTCGGTGCGCTAACCCCTAAAACAATAGTGAACGATAAGTAGATTCAAATAATGGTACTCGTAGCTTAATTACACTAGTTTGTGCTATGTTAACCTAGTGTGGAACAAAAATAGATGATGAAATCGTAATATAATAATTAGGGCTCCACGACTTCCAGGATTTTTCCAAGGACAAAACGGAACATTTTGATCGGGACTATGACGAGATAGTCGTTTTCTTTGAACTTGAGATTATGTATAGGACGCGACTCCTGCGCCAATGATGTCGAATCTTCGGAGGTTCAAAATGTCGTGAATGCTTCGAATGATGATGCAGCAGAATGAATCGTGGATACCACTCAATTGAGTTGATCGTTGTCAAGGTTATATTTTCATAGGGTAATTGAGTTCGCAGTGGCCTAAAAATGAAGAAATCCTCTAATTTTGATACACATTATATTCATTGAATGATTCTTTTACGCCGTGTCTCTTTTTACTCATGTATGTTATTTCATAGGTTATGCCAAGATTCGTTCTTGTTTTTCCTGGACGGCGTTAGGAACACGGACAAAAATTGAATACGTTCCGAATGCAATATGCGAATAGAGCACGCGGTATTCTGGTCATCTCGTATCGCTCATCTTATTTTTGAAAAACAGTGGGTACCCTGTATTCGACAGGGAGAGACAAAGCTTAAGTTAAATCTTGAGTTGACATAAGAAGAGACGGGATTGACGAAATTCTCATCTGTTCCGATCTCGCGAAGCCCAATAATAATTTTAGCAAGGATGAATGATATTAATACTAAGTTATGAGTCTTACACGTCTACGGAATTACGAATAAATTAGAATAGCCTCGTTCGTTGGATAGAACTACATGATTGCATCATCCTCGCATACACGACTGATGCGTCGTGAACCTACTTATTTTAATTCTGAGAGCGTACATTTTCCCAACTTCCTGAATAGCCAAATAATGCCCAGTGATAGGATAATACTGTCGAGGTATGATGTGTTTTTATTACCTAATTATTCCGCATTATCCTAAGGTATATTCTAAGGAGAAGTTAACTTAGGTCTAAGGGTAAATTGTATATCTATGATCTATGGCGTAGGACAAATATATGATTATAAAAGTACAATTGTGACTCTTACTTTCGGTAATGGTATTCAACGTTATCGACAATACAGGTGGTAAGTAGTATCGCATTCATGACTTCTAAAAAGTCCCAGGATCTCAGATTGTTGACCCCCCCCTTTTTCTTTTTATAGAAAGTTAGGTAGGTCATGGACTGCTGAAGGGAGCGTCTCAGATTTGATTTTTACGGGAGTTCGAAGGACGGGAGCGATCGGCTTAATCCCGCTATGGCATCTCCTATAGGTTGTTCATTCTCATCGTCGTTTCCGGGTGGTCGCAAATGAGCTATTTTCAACTTGTTCATGTGTACTACCTTGGTCCTCCCTCGCCCTAAATCAAGTTTCGCGTTGCGTTCCCCGATTAGCTCGATTATTTCGTACGGTCCAGTGTATCGATCATCGAACTTGTTTGTCCTAGGCTCCTTTAACAGATAAACCACGTCTCCAATCTGGTAGTTTTGTATCCGTAATTTTTGATCGTACGCTCGTTTAGATCGTTCCTTGGCTAGGATTAACTTTTGTCTCGCAGTTCTTTGTGTATAGTTCAGGTGATAAAACAAGTCGTCAAGATGGTCGCTATAAGTTCGTTTGGTCAATTTTCTCCCAAAACTTGAAGGTATGATAGCGTTACGTCCAAAAACTAGTTCATGTGGCGTAAATCCATGTGAGGCTACGGAAGTATTGAATGAAAAACACGCAAATTTGAGCCAGTAATCCCAGTCGGGTCGATTCATGAACATTCCCAAATATTCCACAAGCGTATGATGGTTTCTTTCCAAACTACCCATAGTCTGAGGATGGAACGCACTAGAATTATACCTGCGTATCTCGAAGATGGATGCAAATCTTTCAAACAGAGCACTCTGAAAATTACTACCTTGGTCTGTTTTTATAACATCCGGGCACCCGAATCGACAAATGAACTCTTTCGAGAACGCGATAGCAATGGTTTCGGCGGTAATGTTTGGTAAAGGGATGGCATCGGAGTATTTTGTCAAATTACATTGCAGTGTCAAAATGTACTTGTTACCTCTGGACGTTTCTTCTAAAGGGCCGACTATATCCATTTCCAAAACTTCAAAGGCTCGACTTGGGGTGGTTGTGATTAGCATAGGCAATTTTGTGGGGTGTCTTTCTACTTTATGCCGTTGACAGAATTCACATGTTCGAACATATCTTATGATTTCATCGCGCATCCCCGGCCAGAAAAATCTTTCTCTAACTCTTTCAAAGGTCTTATACATCCCCTTGTGTCCTCCCATCACGGAGTCATGTGCTTCCATCACGATTTGTTCGCGGTCGGTGAGGGGTGGTGTGACAACCTCGCCTGTATATATGATCATCCGTAAATTTTCGACATTCCAGTGAGTCCGAATCGTATTTTCGATCGGGGCCCAGGGGATATTGTCTAAACCGCCACCCGTTTTTGCGAGACTGACTGTACCGATACGTTTTTCTAACAGCGCATCGCGCAATAATGCGAGGCAAAGACAAACGGTCGGAACTGAAGGAACATCATCATATTTTTCTTTAATGAATGCAAATAATATCAATCGACCATTTTCAAGTTCTGATTTGACGACGTCGCCTACTTCAGGGTCTTGCGTTCTCAAATCGTCGGGATTCATCATGCCCAAATCAAGCAATTGTTGACATATGTCTGTGGAGGGCCTTAGATCCGTGGACATGAAGTGAATAATATGTTCTCGGCCCATCATTAAAGGATCGCGTGAAAACTTCACACGATCATTGACGCCGATCCCGTTAGCATCGATGGGCAGACAACGTGGATGATAAGGTCTCGGTGTACATATTTGCGAGTTCATCACAAGCGTCATGGGGCCAGAAGAGCAATTCTTAACCTCGGGTTCTCTCGACTCCGAGACAATCTTTTCATCGTTTATCAACGTACGACCTTTTTCATTAGAGTCAATATCATTCGATTCCTTCAATCCAGACTTCCTCAATTCGTCAATCGTCACATCATCATCATAATCATCATCATGATTATCTTCATTCAGACAAACCCTTCCTTTTCGATCATGGTCTTTTTCATAAACTTTCATTTTGTCATCAGTCAGTCTTGCTTGCTTTTCCTTGCAATCATCTCTCTGACCCCCAGGATAAGACAAGCCACCCTCAGTGGCCGGGGCGCCCCTGCGTTTATTTCGGTGACGGTCACTTACCATCTCGGGTCCGTAGCCACACGGTTCGGTGATGGCCCGAGAGGTTGTGGACCGTTCAAATCCCTGAGGGTCTTCTCCCTCAGGCCCGCGGCCACACGGTGCGGTGGTGGCCCGAGGAGAGTTTACGTACATGTCGCTCGGTTTGGCGACAATTCGTATTTTCGTTCTCAATGTCTTACAAGCAATAATTCTCGGTTTCATCAATTCTTTATTCATCTCATTTTTGATATCATCATCATCGTTCGTCTCACTTCCAATTAGATTCGTCTCTTTTTCGTAAGCATGATCCGTGTCTGACTTATACGGCTTTCCGCCAACATTATCATTCATCTGTCTTTCAAAATCACTACTCGTTTGTCTTCCAAAATCATCAATTGGTCTTCTCTCGAAACCCTCAATCAATTTTCTTTCTGGATAGTAACTCGTTTTTTCTTCAAGATCGTCGTTCATCTTTCTTTTCAAATAATTACTATCATTTCCTCTCAAGTCAATGTTCACTTTTCTTCCAAGGTCGTTATTCGTGGTGGTTACTTGTGCAATATCGCTCTCCCCTGGCCCCCTTAGGTCGGTAATGTCGGTTTCGTGTGTGAGGGAAGCCGAAGCTTGAGAAGAGTTGTTAGTTGCGCATGCAATCGGGGAATTAGTAGTTGTTATAGGGTTTCGGGATAAAGCATCAGCGTTTTTATTCATTTTTCCGACCTTATGCACCACGTCAAAAGAGTACTCCATTAACTTCAGCTTCCAGCGTGCCAGTCTCGAGATGGGATCCTTCATTGTGTGTAACCAGACCAAAGCTTTGTGGTCCGTGACCACCAGAAATTTCCTTCCATAGACGTAGGGCCGAAACTGTTTGACAGCGAACACCACAGCGAGTAATTCCTTCTCCGTCGTGGTATAGGCCAATTCACAATCGGTTAACATTCTCGACGCGTAGCTGACCGGAAGGTCCTTGCCAATAGAATCACCCTGGGACAGCACGGCTCCCACAGCAAAATGGGACGCATCACATGTAATTATGAACCTTTCATTGAAATTAGGGTATTGTAAGAGGGGTTCTGAGCATAGCATTTGTTTCAAGCTCTGAAAGGCTTCATCTTGTGGTTGTTGCCACGAAAAAGCGACGTCGTTCTTCAGAAGTTGAGTTAGCGGTCGTGAAATCTTAGAGAAATTGGAAATAAAGCGTCGGTAATATCCGGCGAGACCCAGAAATTGTTTTATATTTTTCTTTGTCCTCGGGCGAGGAAAATCTGACACAGCCTGAACCTTCCGTGGGTCAGGTTTGACCCCTTTTTCCGATATAACATGTCCCAAGTAAGTTACTTCCCTCCGGAGGAACAAACATTTGCCGGGGTGAAGTGTCAGACTGGCCGTTCTCAATCGACCTAATAAGCGTTTCATCTTCTCGTTATGAGCCTGTATGGAGACAGCGTACACCACAATATCGTCCATGTATACAAAAAGTTCTACGCCCTGGAGACCGGTCAGTACGCGGTCCATAAGTGATTGGAAGGAACTTGGAGCGCCCTTGAGGCCCATAGCCATGCGCTTATATTGTAGGTGATGGAAGGGGGTCGAAAATGCGGTCTTTGCAGCATCAGCGGGGTCCAGGGGGACCTGATGGAAGCCTGAAGCGAGATCCAGCACTGAGAAGTACTTACAGCGCCCTAGTTGGTCCAGGATTTCCGGAATATTGGGTAGGGGGTATGAAGACGCGATGGTTTTCTCGTTGAGGGCACGAAAATCGATCACTAATCGCCATTTCTTCTTACCGTCAGCGCCCACCTTTTTGGGTACGATCCATAAAGGCGAATTATACGGAGATTCGGAGTGTTCGACGATATCGTTATCAAGGAGGTCCTGTACTTGTTCTTGGATCACTTCGCGTAGGTGAGGCGGATGTCGGTATTGTTTGACATTGATGGGTACGTCGTCGGTGGTGGGAATCCTATGTTTAATGACCGTAGTTTTACTCAATTTGTCGTTGGGTAAGTGGAATTGATACGGGAACTGTCTCACGAGTTCAACGATCGAGCTCTCCTCTTCATCATTCAATCCGGTCAAATCAAGTTGGGCTATGACTTCAACTATTCGTCGTTGTTTGTTACGTTCGGCTTCTTCGCGGCTAGTCACCTGAACTGTACGTGCCGGCGAGATGTTACATTCGAATTCCTCGAGTTCTATTGGGGGTAAAGTTACATCGACGTCTTCCTCTGTTGAATTTATGAAGAAGATTTTTGCATATCCATTATCGTTCTTCACGAGGCATTCCCCAGGGAATATACCCGGACCGGTGGGTATTCTAGCGATGTATCCTTCAGATCCGCTGTGTTCAGTGACACGGACCTTACACAGTTGCTTAGTGCGTGCCGCTAGTCGAATGGTTTGATGTCGAAGGAACGGAACCCTTTCATCAAAATTGTGTCCAAAGTTCAGAAATTCATCGCGAAAAGAGATCAAGGCGCGGTGCTCGCGGAGAAAGTCAACGCCCAATATTCCGTCTTGCGGTATAGGAAAATCGTCAGGTACAATATTGACTCTACAAGAATAGTCATCATTCACAATAATCATTGCCTGTCCCAAGGTCTCCACCAGACCCTCATTGATGCCGCTCAGACCGTAAAGAATGGTACGATTTTTGAAAACATTACTCTTCAGAAGACTTTGTTTGACGACGTTGAGTTCGCATCCCGTATCCACAAGAAAAAGTGGGTTCGCCTTTGTTAATTCGTTACTTCTCAAGGTGATAGTCGGGGTTTCTAATTTCAGTGCTCTGCCAATTGCGACGATGACTCTATTCTGGACACTGGGCGATTCAAGTTCCTCAAGCTCGCCATCGTGTCCGTTTGGCGAACTTGGTTCACGTTTAAAGTCGTAACTGAATTATCGGTATGCCAGTCTCGCGGTTTCATTCTACAGTTGTCGAAAGAATGACCGTCCCGGTGACAATATTGACAGTACAAGTCAGGGTTGCGTCGTTGTGCGCGTTGGGCCTTGGCTCTTCGACAATCCCTAGCATAATGTCCCAGTATTCCACAATTATAACATTGGACCCCGCTCATGTCTCTTGGAGGACCCGATCGTTGCGAATCTCTAGGCGGCGCGGGAGGGTCCAATGGCACGGGATTCTCAGTGGCGTCTATGGCATGACATCCGAAAACGCGCCGATTCTGATGGTTTCTATCATAGAAGTTATTTTTCTGGACATAATTACGTGCCGGTGGATTATTTCCGCCGTTATGGAAGAAATTCCTTTGCGGAATATAATTCCCTACCGGCGGAACCCGACCGTTATGGAGGAATTTCCTCTGTTGAACATAGTTTTCGGTCTCTATCGCGAGGCTTATAGCGTTCTCCAATGACGTTGGGGTTTTCGTCATCATGATTTGTGACAATTCTTGTCCGAGACCCATAATGAAACATTGGATGGCAGTAGAGACCGATCCTTCAACCATATTTCGAGCAACCTCGCGTCCAAATTTTTCATTCGAAAGTTCATTGATTTTATGTAACAGGCAAGTGACTCTCAAGCCGTAATCTGTTACACGCTCGCCAGGAAGTTGGACAACGCGAGCTAGTTCAGCCTGAACTTGGGGTAAGTTTTGCGTACTTGCGAAAGTGCGTCGTAGTTCGTCTAACAGTTGGTCCAAATCGTCGAAAGTTTTGTATTGTAAATAAGAACTAGCATTGCCCTTGACCTTTGATTTCACAAGCCTTAAGAAGAAGGCTCTTTCACGAGGGTTAACGAAATGTTTGGCATCGTGACACTCGCGGATGAAACGGTTCACCGAAATTCCCCTGCCATCGAACTCCGGTAAGATCTGAGAAATCTCTGAGATTTTCATATATTTTGAAGTAATGTTACTATCCTTCAAATTGTTCTTAGAAGAACTCGGCAATGATCCTTGTCGAGAAGTTGAGGGATTGGTATTGAGCGAGTAATCTTGGGGTCTAGACATGGCGAGTGGCTGTCGAACGGTTTGTCGACTCAAATCTACATTCACTTCTATGTGGGCTGGTGGATTCGCAGTGGTTACATTCCGGTCGGGAGCGTCCTCGGGGCCGTTATCGGGAACGATCGGTTCTAGAATATCGACGTTGGCCTCGGGATTGGGGTAAGGTTCAAACATTATGCTATCGAGACTGCCGTTATGTTCTTCCGAATCTCGTTCATTATTCGTACGAAACTCATTACCATTCTCTTGGATAGCGTCGGGGTCTCCCATGGGGTTATTGAGATTTTGGGCATTCGAAGGTTCCGCCATGTTGATGACAAAAAGCTATCGTTATTTCGAAAGTGTACTCGACTGAGACTGATCTCGCTCTGGAATTATCGGTCGGTCGCTCTTATGGGAAAATTCCCAGATCGCTCCCTATTCAAAGCAGATCATCTCACAATCGTTCGGATATCAATCTACTTCTTAAATTAAACAAGCAACTACTTCTTGGACCTCCTAAGCAACTACTTATTGGACCACCTCACAGTCTTCCGGGTATTAGCCGTCGTGATCGGGATTACGTCACTTCTAAGTTCTTAAATTATTCTCTACAAGCAACTACTTATTGGACCACCTCACAGTCTTCCGGGTATTAGCCGTCGTGATCGGGATTACGTCACTTCTAAGTTCTTAAATTATTCTCTACAAGCAACTACTTATTGGACCACCTCACAGTCTTCCGGGTATTAGCCGTCGTGATCGGGATTACGTCACTTCTAAGTTCTTAAATTATTCTCTACAAGCAACTACTTATTGGACCACCTCACAGTCTTCCGGGTATTAGCCGTCGTGATCGGGATTACGTCACTTCTAAGTTCTTAAATTAAATTCAAAGACTTGTTCGGCCGTTGGTTAGAATATCTATCCAGTTCAAGCGCTGCAACAGAGTCAATGAATAGCCTTATTTTAAGGAAAGGAGCAAGGGGGCGTCAGTCGATGGTCGCGAAAGATCTGTCAACTGACGAAAGCATTCGTGGTTAGTCTTAACTAGGTGAGCAGTGGTCCGCCATTCATCGAGCGATCTGAACGTGCCCTCCTGGTCGGGTTGCTATCTTTTCGTTGTTAGTTGTCACGACCACTCGTTGTACTCACACGATTCGACCCATAATTTCAAGCACACGTTATTCCATCGACTCACAACTCACAATCAAACCATTCTTCCCTAAAGTAGGTGAGCAAGGGTCCGCCATTCATCGAGCAAGCCCTCCTGGTCGGAATTGCTATCTTTTCTTAGAGTAACAGAGAGAGGAGCGAGAGGTGTCGGTTGATGATCGCGAGCGATCCTTCAACCACCGAAAGCAGGAATATTAGTCTAGTTATCACGATCGCAATCACTCAAGAACACTATTGGGGTCGAAAAACACTCATTCCAAGAGCGACAGACAGGTTAATTTTCAAGACTAGAATGTACTCATCCAAGACGATCAAACGTCAACTCCTAATTTTATATCCGTAAAATTATGCCAAGCCCGCAGATCTCAAGCCCCTAGGATTCACCAGAACGACTCGTCCTTCAGTGTCGAAATTTTCGAAATCAAAATTCCTGTACAAGCGTCTACCACTGCGATCCACCCGCTTAATGATCGAGTCGTCACAAAGTAGAGCTAACTTATGTTGTAAAATGGCAGCCACGCTACGGTCCGGTTTTAGTTTCAAACCTCGATCGTCATTATTATTTCCAGGCTGTAGCCCTATATTATGCACTATTGTTAAAAATACACTGGGTGAAGCAATCACCAATCCGAAAGGTTTATCCATTAATCTAAGAAAATCAGTGATTATAAATACGTAACTTATACTCAAGATTCAGAAGTTCAGCCAATCGTCGATTCGGGGACTTGTAGATTCGGCAACTCCAGAATTCAGCAGATCGAGAACTTCGGCAAATCGGAGATTCGGCCGTTCAGCGCGTTGCAGGGAATGGTTTCTCGTCGGGTTGTAGGTAACGGAGTTCGATGAATGTTCCTTGTTCGATGTAGGTGGTTTGATTGTAGATGGTATCTGGATCGCCTTCCAGGAAAATTCCACTGATAGTCTCGGTCCTTGCAGTAATTCGAGTGAGGCGGACCGGGTCTTGAGTAATGTACCGGAATGGTTCTCGGGCGGTGATGCACTTGGCGTAGATAGTTTCTCTCAATGCTCGTCCCTTGAGTATGGCGACGATCACTAAATTAGATCCAGCTCCGATTGGTTGTATGATGGTCCAGTCCAATTTCCCAACTTCAGAACGTGTCTCGATGTCGTAGAGGGTCCAGCGATAACTAGGGTGAATGTACGGGATGACGTGTAAGCCTGGCCTTGGGAGTAATGCCAAGGTTTGTTGATCCATAAATGTTCGGTGTTCACTGTCTGTCACTTGTCACTTCACTTGTCGATGAGTTCAAAGCACTACTTCCACGAATAATCCCACCGCTGTCACCAAAACTGTTATGAATATGTCTGTTCGGAGCGGCTAAGTCGAAGGTTCCGACACTGTCGGAGTGGTTGCGTCCGTTGTTGAATCCGGGAGAACGCCGCTTATCGCCTGGGGCCTACTTGTTTCTGCGCCTGCGCGCGCTAACTGTCGGGCCTGCTGTAGGGCGTAGATGTCGTAGGGTGTTGCGGCTCGGCGGGCTCCGGGGAGTCGATACAAACAGCGCGGGCAACGTTTGGGCCCGTCGCGCTCGGACATAGCCGTTTATCGATCACAGGCGTCGATTCGATCCCGTACTTAGTCAAATCAATTACCTCTGTAGTGCGACGGAGCGTGGATTCGGTGGATCTGGCGACCTTCAGAGGAGGTTGATGTTCCTCAGATTCGGCCTCGATTGCGGAACTAGCCCCTCGTGGTATTTTCGTCGGCCGTTCCGTCGAGGTTCCGGTCTCGCTCATTCACACTGCTGCTGCTTACTGGAACTGGATTGAGATTTTTCACCGCGACCTCAGAAGGGTCGGCGAAGGCGGGAGCAACTGGGCGCTCAAGCGCCTATTCGGCAAGACTAACTGTCGGATTACTCACCACTCGCGACGCGTCCGGATTATTATCACTTTTATTAGCGTTATTATGGGGTCGGGTTCGTTAACTCGTTAAGCGCTAAAGCGCAATGGAAGCAGTGACAATGATTGAAGCGACTTTATTGACAGAATGCAACCATATGACAGTACAAAAGGTGACGAATATAAGGCTCAGAGCGGTAGCAAGTCGACGGTATGCTGGTGCTCGAGCGAAGCTGCTTCTGGGCGCTGGTGCGCTGCCTATATAGACAAAATGACGTCACAGCTCAAGCGGCGTGGCTACGCCTACGAGACTCCTTGATTGGTTCTCAGTGCTGCGCGCGCAATTCCTCCGTAGCGCGCCATCATGGAGTCGGGCGGGGCCAACGTGTGCGAGGGGCGGTTCTGTTGCGCGATTCGTTAGCGGCCATAATTGATCGGGTGCGTTGTGCATCTGCGCATTCCAAGGAGGAGGGTCCATCTCCCGGCTGGCATACGTGCGTCATTAGCTCGTTCCTCAATTGGTCGATGGCGATTGCGTCATTTACCCGTTCATCTCTGGGAGGAAGCGGGCACCTGCTTGTTGTTGCCAGGCGGCGCGCATCGGTGTTGCCAAGCGTATGCGACGTTGCCGTGTGTGGTACGTGCTGCGTATGGAGACGTCATATCAATGACGTATGCTGCTATTATTGATCGCCCGTTCTTCGGCCACCGTGTCGCTGCCTCTCCCGACCGTGTTACTGATGGCTCCCATGCCCGTCGTGTGTCCACAGCATATTCTGAAATCATGAGTCCCAGCTTGGGACTCGTAGCTTATATCAACAACGTGTCCTCGGACCAATGGGGATCGTTAGTTTTATGATTGGTTAGTCATTAGAATTCAATATTCTTCGAGATTCGAGAGCCACCCTCAACTGCGAGACGCAACCCTGAACGAATGCGGAATGCTAGTTTACATCTTCGATTACGCGTGGGAACTCTCTTGATGGAAGCACAGACTTGTGTGAATGCGGAATGGTAGGTTACATCTTGGAGTATGCGTGCGCAGCTCGCTTCCTTCTCGTTACGCACTCCGAGGAGAGAAACTCCGGTTCACGGATCCATGTCCGTCCGGACCCGAGGTTTTTACACCTTAACAGCACCTAAAAACTCCCCAATCTCTTTTCGAAAGAACTCAGGTGTGTACAAATTATGAAAAACTTGGTTTCCGATTGCGCTCAACGTGATCAGTTAGTCTGTATCGTTCCATCAATCTTTCAGTAACTTTGGTGTTACAGTTTCTCACAAGCCATATACGCAGCACGCCACAAAGACACAGGTCCGACAGTGTCACAGGTGGCCACCGCAATGTGGTACTGTGCTACTCGCATCCACTCACATCGTTATGCCTTCGTCAATTGCAAACAGATTACGTGACTCTCGTTACCTCAATTGAAAATTTTGAGGGATACAAAAGTATCGGATGATCGGAGAATCCGTGAACTCCTGAGTGTAAAATCGATTCGAGGCATGGGAACGAGGCATCAGTTGTCAGATTTCGCTGCAATGCGACGATAGCTTAGAAAACTATCAGTATAACAGGATTATACGATATTTCTTAGAAACGATATTTGCTGATTTGCTTTGGATAGGTAAGTACAGTCACTACCAAAACTCCATCGAAAAATGGAATTGTGTTCTGCGGGTCTCTATCTGCTTCAACGTTGACATCAAGGCCTCCATATTGTTTTGAATTTTAGAGTTTGCTGTCTCATTTGCTCTCACGTGCTATAGTGTACATTACTTATTCTTTGATGTCAACAGCAGAACGAGACTGACAATGTCGCAGCTCCAGCTATGCGTACTGTAAACATTCTCACAAATCTCGAGCAAGGTAGATATAACTACAATAGAGCGTTTCTTACATCCCACTTAGGTATTCCTGCACAATAATTGTATTCGAACAATATCGAACCTCACTGACATACAGATCTACAAGTTTATTAATTGGTGGATTCATCAAGCTGATACAAGTAATGCAGCTCTAAAAATTTGATTATGAGGTCAGTAACAACAATATTTGTATTTTCGTTGAAGAACTTATTTTCGTACTGTACCCCAATGTTCTGTCTTCCAGAAAATGTTGATTTGACTGTAAATGTATCGTACTTCTAGAAGTTTGAGAGCAATTGAATATAAATAAATACGAGAAATCGGTGAAGTTATACAAAATCAATCATAATTCCCACGACATTATCTAGGTTGACCCCTACATAACGCAGGAGTGCGTGGTTATGGCTCTTCGAATGAACCTTCAACCCTCTTCTTCCGAGAGATCTCAACTTGGAGTAGAATGTACCTGAAATGATTCGCATGAACCTAACTCTGCAGATTTTGGAACAAGCAACAATATCTTCTATGATTCCATTGGATGGGAAGATTTCTGTCTAGAAGTGGCCCACCCCAAGGGATTCCTCTCTATCGTCGAACCCTATGACTACCCTAAAATGGATCAAAGAAAATCCTTTGGATACACAAATCGATGGGATATCTTGCAATGTGTGGGACGCTTCACTCAAGATTTCTTTCTAATATCAAACCTCCTGAAACAATCTCCGGTTCAATGGCCTCTGGAATGATACACTGTTTATGAAAGGAACTGTGCGGTCAAATTTGTTTCGTGGAATTTCGATATTTTTCGTTTCTTAGTCAATGGATTGCTGTACAACTCTCGGCTCGGTCCTGGGTGACCCCTCTTGGCATACCTAAGACCCCAAATAATAGTTGTGAGCTAACGAAATCAGCACGAGGACTCCAGGCCTTTATCGAGGAAGGACTCCACAGCTATCACACTGTGGCCTCCCAGTGCTCCCTATCCACCCCCCTCCCTACACACATTCACACAGACACACATTCGGCCATCCCCATTGTTCATACGATCTGGCCGAAATCAAACTGTATCACACGACACGTATATACTGTTCTTTACCGTTATTGCGCCGAAGTGTTGCACAGATTTGATGGAGGGGGGGGGTTGGCTTGGCTCAACGTTTTGAATTATGTTGATTTGTTTCAATTACGTTTAGTTTCGTTTATCATAAACATAATTAATTTTGATTTCGTTTATTTTCGTTGATCTCAACAAAATTTCGGTTGGAATCAATTTCCATAACTAATGAATCGTAATTCGTTTCTGTTTGGTTTCGTTTCTCATCAACGAAATCAGGATCATTTTCGTTTCGTTTCGTTTTTGAATGAACGAAACGAAACTCAATTGCTTTTGAATATGTTTTCATCTCTGTTCAACGAAACGAAAATCAGAATAATTATGTTTTGTTTCGTTTACCTAATTCTGTGGATATAATGTTTACGTTTAGTTTCGTTTTTCATGAACGAAATTATGATTGATTTCGTTTAGTTTCGTTTTCCAATAAACGAAACGAAACATATTCAATAATTTCGTTTAATTTAGTTTAGTTACAAACCCTGGTATAAACTAATCAAGGTAATTATTGCTAATTATGGCGCAATACTTGCCCAGGTTGGCGAGGATGACGCCCTGTTTGGAGTGCATCATCTTCTAGGTAAGGGTAGTTCCCACCCTTATTTATTACCTTATATATACCTAGTGGAAACTACCCTTAACGGGGGGTGAACCGGCTTTACTCACCCTACTATTCTCCCTCATTCTTCATCCCGATTCTTAAATTATTCTCATTTTCTCAATTTTGCGCATGTTTATACATTGGCGTCGGAAACCAGTGGATGAAAGACGCATTCTAACGGTAAAAGAGTAACTAAACGTGAATTCCCCACTAAACGGCTTCGTTATCACAGATCTCTTGGTGTCAAGGTATCAGGAACAACTCAATTCTCATACTGGTTGCCCAAAATTCAAAAATTGTACTCTTTTGGATAATTTTGGTCGAGGGTTTTCATGCCTACATAGAAATATTCCGATTTCTGTATTCTTCCACTCTGAGAAACCAAGTACCGTAAGCCGGGGTGACTTAAGAACATGATTTGACTTGGAATTTGAATTTCACTACAATGCAAGGTCATTTTTAAACTTTGCAGTATATCTAACATGAAGAAGCTACTCTTTCCTAACCTTGAGTTATTTCGCAGGTCATCACAGAGTACGGGGTGTCCAAAGCCACCCCGTGGACCGGGGTGACTTTGTAACATATCAATTCTTATGCTGACAGCGACTGCGACGCACAGCGGAGACAAATGGGGATTCCTTGCATACCTCAGTACCACACAAATTTTTGATTGACATGACTCTAACGAGATCCTCTCAAATTTTTCTTGTCAGCCAAGATGCCGTTCTTTGAATTCCGATCCATGCACTTATGAAAGGTGTACATCGCGTTTAGTTGCTCCATTGACCCATAACGCTGAGGGTAATAGGTTTTCTTGAATGACATCCACGTGCTGACAACTCGGAAGAAGTGTTGAGAGCATTGGAGCACTCTAAAACACGCTGTCGGCTGTATTTTTGCAATGTAGGGACGACGTATTCTTTATTTCCTTTCAAATGGATGAACGAGCCTTCTGATTTTGAATCTTTTTGTATACTTGATTGTTATCTCATAATAGAAGTAGAGATTTCGAGCTCTCAACCCCTTTCAGATCGCTGCTAGAGCTTGCAAGACGCTTTTGTAACGCTGTGGATCTCTTTCGAGAAAGTGTTACCAAGTAATCGCGGTGTCCAGACTCATCCCACTAGACGGTACATCCTAATTCCATTTCCAAGAGCCAAGTATTTTCAATGCATTCCTCAAAACGATGGTCTCAGCTGTAAGAATTCGCACAGATTCGTTGGTGCTCCTAACGATTGAAGAGCTCAATTTATTAGATATGCATGCAGTCCCCACGAGGAGCTTGAAAGATCTTACTGCCATCAGTGAATATCGGAACAACATCTTCATTCCGGATGAAGTTTTGGTATTCTATATCCCGGTTTCCATCTCTTCAAGCGTCTTCCTGATGTCGGAACCCAACTCGATCGAAGAGATGACAGTTTCATGGTTATACCCATGCAGCAGAACCTGTCTTAGTTGGACACTTTGGTTCCGAAAAAGGTGTCCAACATACCGGGGTGTCCGACATACAGAGACATGCCAAAAAATCAACTCGCCGTGACATCAAAACTCTTAATGAATGGATCTGATTATCTCTAATATACACACGAATTGATTGAAGAATTGATAGATAACTGAGTCATTCCCAAGCATTGAAGATGTCGTATTTGAATATCTATATAGAAAAATTCAACAATGCAAATATAAATCATGTCATCGGTTAACCATTCATCATTTCAAATCATTCAACGAATAAATTGAGATATTTGTGTTCATTCACTTCCTTCAAAAGTATAACTTGGCGAGTATGAGTTTGTTCCACATACTTATTGATTTTCGGAGGGTTTTAACAGAGGAAATGATGATCCATTACAATCAGCTGTAGGAAATTTTTTCAAGTCTTGAAAGAAATGGAATCTAAGGAACCATGTCGAGTATATGACCATTTCTCTGGAAAATTTACACTTTGCTGGAAATCGGTGGAAAATGAAAAATGAAATTCGCTCAACGCATACCTGGCACCTTTTGCTCACATATTTGTGTAATATTCAGAGTTACAAGTCCAGTATTGAAACTTGTATAGAGTAAGTGGCATCGCCAAAATCACGTTAATGAGTCGAACTCAAAATCGTTTTTCGCCGAGTTTCCACAGTTTCCTAACCAATTATTTGGTAAGATTGACCATTTTTACGAACACCTTAGGTCTTTTGCAGCTTTGTAAGGCCAGGGTACCCAATCACAATTGGTTTGATCAACAGAGAGCTCGAACCGCTAACGTGGGATGAGGGAAACAGCATTTTTTTCGTGGGTCACGTTTTTTCTATTTCACTTCAGAGCGGTCGTATTCTAGGAAAAAATATCGCACCAACACGAGACTCGTCGGTAAATTTCCGCGATCGCATATACTTTGGATATGCATTTCAAAAATTGCGTTCAGAGTTACGGCAGGAGCTTGGCGTAATCATCCTCGAGTTGAACGAGGCATGATTGATTTATTTTTCCAATTTTCAAAGTCATACAGTTTTGGTTGGATTGGTAGCACACCATCGCGTTTCTGGGCCATCCTTCTCCAATATATTATCCACCAAATGCAGGTTGAATCAACCCGGAAAGTTGCGCGGCGTCCCCAGAATATCCGTAAGACCGCACGAGAGTACCAAGTATTTCCGCAGAATCTTTCCCATATTCCCTCTCTTTGAGTAAGCTAGGATGAATCAACTTCTTCTGATCACACAAAGGCCAAAGATATCTCATTTTGAGACTTGAATGATGATATTTTCACTTCGATTGAGGCCGATAGATTTGATTGTTCTTCTATATCATCATCCATAGCTGCATTCCAGCAGGTGTAAAAGTTCCAGAGGAACGCCCATATTCGTCTTTTTGGAAAACCAACCATTTTTTGGAGAATGTGTATCATGGTTTCAACTGCAGATTCTTCCTTGTATTGATCTGTAGAGCAACTTACTCGTCGATCTTACTTGGGAGCTCAATGACCTACTGCGGTCATTCAGAAACGTTACGGTCTCATTTTTCATGATGATATCATTCATAATTATATCATCCATGGGATATCGACGAGTGATTTGCTTCACATGTGGATAGAAGAAAGAATCTGCAGTTTGGAAAATAATTCGCGAGATTTTTCATCAACTACATTCGATTCCTCCAATCTTTCCAATTCAATTCTGGACTGAATAAAAAACGAATATGAAAGACCGTGCAAAATTTTCGAGATGCATCACCTCATACAGTCAATCTTGTTTGAAAGATACTCGACATGGTTTCTTACTGCGCGAATCTCTCTCCCCCTTGTGCATGTCTTCTACATGATGAAAAATAGGAAAAAGAATTCCAGACCCCTAAGAAGTGATAGAATAGTGCCGTACGGAGCATCAAGTTTCGAATATTGACTCAAAAATTACTTTCTTCACGACTTTCTTGTTCTGATGTTCGAGAACGTACGAGGTAGTGTTTTGGGGCTGACCTACATTCAAGTACACGTAATTATACGTGAAATTTCACGCAAAATCCAAATTCATCGTTATTTCTTAGGTACACAGACACCCAGTACGTCAAAGATCATCTTTTTTTTCAGAAAACGAAGTTAAGTACGTTCTTCTCGTGTTTCAGGTATATAGCTCACTGTGGACTCCATCGGTCATAGTCATAAACATCTGCATTTACGTGAAATTCCACGAGAAATCCACACTCTCGTTATTTTCGAGGCACAGAGACACCCAGTATGTCAAAACTCATTTTTTTCACTAGAAACAATTCCTAGCACGTTTTTTTTCGTTTAATCTGACCCAGAGAGGCCAGTTCCAGTGCTCAAGAGTTTTCATGTCCCAATGCATATCCAATCTGGAACTGCTAGCCCACGCAGATCGCGCGATTATAGTTGCATCAAATAACTGTCCCGAATCAGAATTATTCATCTCATATTGGAAATTTGGACGTTACTCTCCCAAAGAACCTATCCGCGGTACAGAAGAGGTATGCATTAAATCAAAATTTGGAACTCATCGTTTTTTGTGCTGAAGACAACTCTCGATGGAGTTCGGAGTGAAATCAGGGCAACTCGATACCGAGTGAGTTTCGATCAGAGAGAGGAAAGAGATTGTTCACTCAAGGAATCAGACATGGCCAAATTGGGTCGCACGGGTAGCCACGGGTACACGGGACCCCACGGATAAACACCTCAACGCCAGACTGGGCCACATTGAGTCGCACGGATAGACACGGGTACACGGGACCACACGGGTAGACAGGCCCACGCCATTCTGGGCCAAATTGGGTCGCACGGGTAGACACGGTTACACGGGACAACGCGGGTAATTCGCCCAACGCCAGACTGGGTCATATTGAGTCGAACGGGTAGACACGGGAACACGGAACCCCATGGATAAACCGCCTCACGCCAGACTTGGCCAAATTGGGTCGCACGGGGAGACACGGGTACAAGGACAACGCGGATGATTCGCCTAGCGCCAGACTGGGCCATATTGTGTCGCACGGGTAGACACGGGAACACGGGACCCCACGGGTAAATAGCCCCACGCCAGACTGGGCCAAATTGGGTCGCACGGGTAGACACGGGACAACGCGGGTTAATAGTTTCACGCCAGACTTGGCCAAGTTGGGTCGTACGGTCAGCTACGAGTACACGGAACCCCACGGGTAAAAAGCCCCACGCCAGACTGGGCCATATTGAGTCGCACGGGTAGACACGGGTACACGGGACCCCACGGTCAAACCGCCTCACGCCAGACTTGGCCAAATCGGATCGCATGGGTAGACATGGGTACTCGGGACCCCACGGGTGAACCGCCTCACGCCAGACTTGGCCAAATTGGGTCGCACAGGTAGACACGGATACATGGGACAACGCGGGTAAACCGCCTTACGCCAGACTGGGCCAAATTGGGTCGCACGGGTAGACACGGGAAACTGCTCAAACCTACATCCATTCGGTCCGCGCGGAAATGCACGGGTACAGAGCTTGCAGCTGCACGGAAGATCCACGGGTCCCCTCCGGTCGAGCTTGCACACGTCAAAAAGTCGCACGGGTAGCACACGGGAATGCGAGTATTCTACCCCAATTCCCGTGCACTCTACACGGGAACCCGTGGAATAGCGCTGCGGATACCCCCTTTCGAAATGCATGAATTTCAATGTCACTTTTGACTATTGAGATCGATTTGCCAATAGCGGTTTGATTCTGTTCGTGACATCTTAAATTTCAGTAAGTGGACAGCCTCATAGATGATTGGATGATATCGTGAGAGTCTTATCAGCGATTGAACCCGATTGAAGTCGATTAAATCGAACATGTACTATGTCGATTGGATATGATTGGCCATCATTTACACTTATATTGCTCAATTTCAGTTGCATGAATTTCAATGTCACTCTTCACCATTGGAAGCGATTGGCCTATACCCCCATCATTCCGTTTGCATAATCGAGTAATGCAAGAGATGAAAAACAGTTTAGGTGATTGAATTATATTGAGGGGTGAGCGGGTTGGCGATTGGAACCGATTGAAGTCGATTCAAACGGGCTTGGTTCATGCGATTGATTACGATTGATCGGATGAACTCATTCAGATTGATTCCTACTGTATTAAATTCAATGTCACGTTCGACCATTGGAAGCAATCGGCCAATAAACCAACATCATTCTGTTAGCAACATTCGGTAATGCTTGAAATGAATGGACAAGCAGGCGATTGAATAATATTGAGAAGTGAGCGAGTTTGCGATTGAAACTGACTAAAGTCGATTGAAACGTACTTGTTTCATGTCGATTCAATATGACTGGTCGTTTCAACATATTTGGATAGATCGGCATCACATAAACTTTAATGTCGCCTTTGACCATTGGAAGCGATTGGCCGGAAATTCATTCCCTCCGCGACACTTCGTTTTGCAAGAGATGAATTGCAGTGTAGGCAATCGAATCATATTGCGGAGTTAGCGGGTTGGCAATTGGAACTGATTGAAGTCGATCAAATCGAACACCGTCTATGTCAGTTGAATATGATTAGTCTCGTGAACTTTTTTGGGTGGTTTGCACCATTGGAATCGATTGACCAACAGTGAGATGATTCAATGGGCTCTGATACAGTTAACTGAATTGGAACGAATCGACGTTGATCGCCCATGAGACTATTCATCTCTTGCGTCACGGAATGTCACGAACGGAATCATCTCACTGTTGGTCAATCGATTCCAATGGTGCAAACCACCCAAAAAAGTTCACGAGACTAATCATATTCAACTGACATAGACGGTGTTCGATTTGATCGACTTCAATCAGTTCCAATTGCCAACCCGCTAACTCCGCAATATGATTCGATTGCCTACACTGCAATTCATCTCTTGCAAAACGAAGTGTCGCGGAGGGAATGAATTTCCGGCCAATCGCTTCCAATGGTCAAAGGCGACATTAAAGTTTATGTGATGCCGATCTATCCAAATATGTTGAAACGACCAGTCATATTGAATCGACATGAAACAAGTACGTTTCAATCGACTTCAGTCAGTTTCAATCGCAAACTCGCTCACTTCTCAATATTATTCAATCGCCTGCTTGTCCATTCATTTCAAGCATTACCGAATGTTGCTAACAGAATGATGTTGGTTTATTGGCCGATTGCTTCCAATGGTCGAACGTGACATTGAATTTAATACAGTAGGAATCAATCTGAATGAGTTCATCCGATCAATCGTAATCAATCGCATGAACCAAGCCCGTTTGAATCGACTTCAATCGGTTCCAATCGCCAACCCGCTCACCCCTCAATATAATTCAATCACCTAAACTGTTTTTCATCTCTTGCATTACTCGATTATGCAAACGGAATGATGGGGGTATAGGCCAATCGCTTCCAATGGTGAAGAGTGACATTGAAATTCATGCAACTGAAATTGAGCAATATAAGTGTAAATGATGGCCAATCATATCCAATCGACATAGTACATGTTCGATTTAATCGACTTCAATCGGGTTCAATCGCTGATAAGACTCTCACGATATCATCCAATCATCTATGAGGCTGTCCACTTACTGAAATTTAAGATGTCACGAACAGAATCAAACCGCTATTGGCAAATCGATCTCAATAGTCAAAAGTGACATTGAAATTCATGCATTTCGAAAGGGGGTATCCGCAGCGCTATTCCACGGGTTCCCGTGTAGAGTGCACGGGAATTGGGGTAGAATACTCGCATTCCCGTGTGCTACCCGTGCGACTTTTTGACGTGTGCAAGCTCGACCGGAGGGGACCCGTGGATCTTCCGTGCAGCTGCAAGCTCTGTACCCGTGCATTTCCGCGCGGACCGAATGGATGTAGGTTTGAGCAGTTTCCCGTGTCTACCCGTGCGACCCAATTTGGCCCAGTCTGGCGTAAGGCGGTTTACCCGCGTTGTCCCATGTATCCGTGTCTACCTGTGCGACCCAATTTGGCCAAGTCTGGCGTGAGGCGGTTCACCCGTGGGGTCCCGAGTACCCATGTCTACCCATGCGATCCGATTTGGCCAAGTCTGGCGTGAGGCGGTTTGACCGTGGGGTCCCGTGTACCCGTGTCTACCCGTGCGACTCAATATGGCCCAGTCTGGCGTGGGGCTTTTTACCCGTGGGGTTCCGTGTACTCGTAGCTGACCGTACGACCCAACTTGGCCAAGTCTGGCGTGAAACTATTAACCCGCGTTGTCCCGTGTCTACCCGTGCGACCCAATTTGGCCCAGTCTGGCGTGGGGCTATTTACCCGTGGGGTCCCGTGTTCCCGTGTCTACCCGTGCGACACAATATGGCCCAGTCTGGCGCTAGGCGAATCATCCGCGTTGTCCTTGTACCCGTGTCTCCCCGTGCGACCCAATTTGGCCAAGTCTGGCGTGAGGCGGTTTATCCATGGGGTTCCGTGTTCCCGTGTCTACCCGTTCGACTCAATATGACCCAGTCTGGCGTTGGGCGAATTACCCGCGTTGTCCCGTGTAACCGTGTCTACCCGTGCGACCCAATTTGGCCCAGAATGGCGTGGGCCTGTCTACCCGTGTGGTCCCGTGTACCCGTGTCTATCCGTGCGACTCAATGTGGCCCAGTCTGGCGTTGAGGTGTTTATCCGTGGGGTCCCGTGTACCCGTGGCTACCCGTGCGACCCAATTTGGCCATGTCTGATTCCTTGAGTGAACAATCTCTTTCCTCTCTCTGATCGAAACTCACTCGGTATCGAGTTGCCCTGATTTCACTCCGAACTCCTTCGAGAGTTGTCTTCAGCACAAAAAACGATGAGTTCCAAATTTTGATTTAATGCATACCTCTTCTGTACCGCGGATAGGTTCTTTGGGAGAGTAACGTCCAAATTTCCAATATGAGATGAATAATTCTGATTCGGGACAGTTATTTGATGCAACTATAATCGCGCGATCTGCGTGGGCTAGCAGTTCCAGATTGGATATGCATTGGGACATGAAAACTCTTGAGCACTGGAACTGGCCTCTCTGGGTCAGATTAAACGAAAAAAAACGTGATCAACGTCGATTCGTTCCAATTCAGTTAACTGTATCAGAGCCCATTGAATCACATTCAACTAGCCCACATTGATCTTATGCGTGTTATTGCCCAATTCTGACATGAGCAGAATGGTCGAGTGGTCAACGTCGCTGTTTCGTGATCCAGAGGTCGCAGGTTCAAACCTCGTCAAAGGTAAGAATTGATCATAGATTTTTTCATTAATTAATAAAAATTGAATAATTACATTTCTTTCAGAATAAATATCTCCGTGAATATCCGATGACTAAAAACTATCTTGAGAAATCGATAATGTATTTAAACGAATAATGATCAACAAGATATATAACATGAATATGATCACCCGTAAGCATACTAACCGAAATAAAAATCAAAAACAAAGTATAGGAATTTTTTTTCTCGATTCAATAGAACGTACGTTTTTAGATCCGATTCGATCCAATTGGATCTCACCGTAGATTGGACCCCATTGGGGAACATTCAACAGTCATTCACTAATAGAGCAACGGTTGGTTAGCTCCAATTAACTGACATTGGAGCATCTGCGAGGGACCCGGCCGTATTTATTCGCAATTGATGACGATTGGATTACCGTTCACTGAACCCTAAATTCCTTTTAAGAACAATTGGTTCATATTTTACAATTGAAACCGATTGAGGAGGATTGAATCCAATTAACTGAACTTCTTTTGTGCCATTGAAATACACCGATTCCCCATCCTAACGGTCGATGGGAACCAATTGAGAACCGTAGCGCAATTGTACTTGTGGCCACTCAAAGCAATTGGAGGAGTATTCAACAACTCCTGATTCCCGCTTCAAGTCGATTGATTCCTATAGCTATATGTAGAGTCGATTGGCGGAATCAGATCCAATTGACTGAATTTCAAACGCGCTCTTCAGGACTATTGAAATCTCTTTCAACTCATTGGTTAACTCACCTCCTATCGAATTCGATTGAGTGACATTAGATTCCATTGACCGCACTTCAACCTGATTCGAGTAGATTGGCGTCTTCTTCTCCCAAGAGATTGAAACCAATTAAGAACTATTGGGGAATTCTTAGTCAATAGTGAAATGGTCGATTGGCCCTATTGGAAGGTATTAAATGACATTCACCAACTCCCAGATTTCTCTTGGATCCGATTGAATCATACAGCTCCATTCAGAATCGATTGAGCGAAATTTGATCCAATTGATTGAACTTCAAACATGCTTTTCAGATACATTGAAACTCCTCTCTTAATGCTTCGAAACCGATTGAGAATCACTCGATCCCTTAATCTCTCGAATGTGATATCCAATAGCAGTTCCGTGATTGAAGCGCATTGAAAGAGTATTCATCAATCTCCAGGAGTCTATTCAAGCGCATTTATTAATATAGCAAGGAGCATGAAACATCACGAAGATGCATTCATCTCAATTGCAATGAAGCAATTGGAAGTACTTGGTTGAAGTAGGCCCTCCACCTTTCATTACTGTTGAGCCCCATTCACGTTAGAAATTCATCAGTGAACACCAAGGTCAAAGTTGCATTTCAGATATCTAATTGGAATCTCATTCAGGAGTATGGACTATAGAGCAGTTGTTTTCAATAGAATATTTCTAGCAGGGGGGTGCCTTGGCGATGGCGTGATGTGTTGCAGTTTTTCTGGTGTTATAGTGGATTGTGAGAACTCTGTGAGTGCAGTGACAGGTATTTTGTGCAGCTAATTGACCTGGGGAGCCACTAAAACAGCAGCGGCAACGTGTCATGCTGATGCTGAGTCGGCGTGCATGTCGCAATCAAAGCCATGTCAGCTGTAAATACGCTCGTCGGAAATCGAGTAAGTACTCACCTCTGAGTGTTTTCTTTTGCTGTTTTTTGCATGGAGTACTTGAATAAGGTCCCCCGGCAACCCTTTATTACCTGACATTCCCTAAATAGGATGAACTTTTTGCATGCGCAAGGTTAGAATGGGAGCCAGTTTCCCTATGTATTAGCATGGGGCTGTCTTTGGCAGTCACCAAAATTTCTCAAGTTTGGTCTTCTTGACACTAAATGCATGGGTGAATATGCTCAAAATGCTATAGAAAATGCTAGCTTTTAGATGCATCAATTCCCATAACGAATGAACATTCCATTCGTTTTGGTAATTTGAAGGGAAATTTGTTGAGTACATATAAATTTTCTCAGCTGTACCAGTATATCTTTATGGGTAGTTCCGCGGAAACTTTGATATTTGGGGCTCGAGAATGTACCAAGCCCAAGTCTCCCTCCCAAAGGTTCTAGAATGTATGTTGCGACTTTTTTGAATAAACAAATCTCGCATCATTTAGCGCACGAATATGAATATTCCCATTTATTGGTACCATGAGTATAAGATAGTGAGACACGGTAGGTCACACGGACCTGACATTTTGAAGCGCGGTACGGATCTGACATTCCGCCAGTAAAATTGATCTCACGGCCAAACGGTATGAGCTACTGTCATGAGACCTTAGGATTTTCATTCGCCTACCAAATACTTGGAGGAAACTTAACTAGGACCTCTGCAGCCTCGCGCTTAAGGGTCGCACTTGTTGGTAACGGACCTGACTGAAAAACTTGGCAAGACCAGATCTTCGCGAGAAAGTACTCCACAGAGTGTAAAAATCAATTTTTTTGCAACTGTGTGCGCGAAGTTGTAAAAAAATGAGACTTCTCTTCATTATTTACAGTGCGAGAAGTAATGCGTGAATGACTTCTCGCACAGTTTTACATTTACGCACTGGTGAAGTGTGCGTAAATGTTACTTCTCGCTATAATGCATTTTCATTTACGCACAGTTCCAAAATATGATGTCACGTCATCCCTCTGAATTTGGCCTTTCTTGAAAACTTCGTTCTCAAGATGATCTTGCTCGGACAGTGGTGCATTTAATTACAACTTCGCGCACAGTTGCAAAAATAGTATACGCAACACGTGCGAGAAGTTTCCGCACACGTTGCCAACTCGCGCGAGAAGTAACATTCACGCACACTTCGAAACTTCTCGCACAACCAGAAGTGCGTAAATGTGTTCTTCTGGTTGTGCGAGAAGTCCCAAAGTGTGCGTGAATATTAACTTCTCGCACTCGTTTGGCAACTTGTGCGGAAATTGACCTTCTCGCACTTGTTGCGTAATATACTATTTTGATACTTCCAGGCATAGAGAAGTTGCGTCTGAAGATTAACTCTGAGAAATAGTAGGTGCGGAAAGGCCTAGGAAGAGGCAAGTTCATCTTTATGGACGAAAACTGATTTAGTAAACTTTTAGGCAAAATTGCGCCACAAAATGTTCGTGCTTGCCATGCTCACAAAACGTGGCCTCTGGGCTTCTATAGCTGTAGAATTTGATGCTCAATACCGTCATATTCGATAAATTTACCCGCCTGGATATTGAGCGAGCCTCTCGTTGGCGCTATACACTCGAAAAAGAACCACAGGGCACGGACCTTACGTTTTGACCTCATTTCTGATGATGATTTTATTTGGTGACCCTGGATTGAAGAACTAATGATTGCGCCAAGAAGAGCACCGTATTAACGTCAAAAATGACTTTTGTAATTTTCTTCCCAATTGTTTTGAGGGTTCGTACAAGGTGGCCCACGCTATTTCAAAGTTTCCGCGGAACTACCCATATATATGTGATTCAACTTGGAAATTAATCGGTTAAAAATGCTTATTGGGGAAACCATGGCCAAGTAGCTTCCTGAAATGAAAATGGTTTGTTAGTTTCTAATAACATAAACAATGCAGAGTTATTTTCAAGGCAATTCGAGTAAAATTCTTTGGTTCTATTGTGAATAATGTAACCCATTGAGACTTTGCACGGTCATGTCCCGTTCGGGGACGCAAACGCGGCGCGCGACCGAATCCCTATCATTTTACACGGGCTTACTGACTCAGGCTCAGGGGACGCTTTCGAATCCGATGTGATTCTGACAAGAGGGCGGGAGTATAGTTCAAGACTCATAGCCTAATATAAAGAGGGATGGGCATTCCTCAAGAAAGCATATCTTAAAATTTCACCTGGCACCAGTGGAAAAAACATCCGATAATGACTGCTCCAAACACTTCTTTCAGGGCATCTTGGAGAGCTATCTCAAAATTAACCAGAGCCTTGCGTATGGTCACTCCAAGAGTCGTTTTCGTTCCTTTGAACAAGGTTACGTAACACGGTTTACTCTTGGAAGGCATGAGGGCCCACGCATAAGCGAATGCCTGCGTTAAATCGATACAGAATGATAGTCATATGATGTATTACGTCTCCCTAGATATTTTATGTTCAACTCAATTAAGTTCACGGCATTAGAGAACATCGATAGAATTTCAGCTTGTATGACAGATTGTAATAGTGATGGTGTGGGTTGACGATTTGGAGGATTGTGGAAAATATAAATGGGTGTAAAGTCGAACCATGAATGTTAAGAGTTGGTACCCTGCTGCAAAAGATCGATTGGGATAGATTGAAAACCGATCGAATCCTATCAGGATGAATACATTTCAATCGGATCTATCATTCAACCGGCGAGAGCAGTATTGGAATTCAATGCAGATCGATCGAACATAGACCCGATCTAGCTGAATCCTGAATTGTAGATTTGAGATCACAACTGCCAATCGAATTCTATACTGTTGATGAGGATTGATGTAAGCGAATATCCAATACTAGTATTCAGCATAGGATAGGATCCGGATGGATGGATGAGAGATCTTTGCTGGTTTTATATGTTTGAACGAACCAATATAGTATTGAAATCAATCTAATTGAATGATGGATCCCGTCTCCCACGGCTCTATCGAGATCAATGCTTCAGAAACTGATTCAATTTGCGGAACGATACTTATTGTCTATCCTAACCAATACCGAATGACTCGATTGAAATTTCACCTTTCGAACACTGATGTTGCAACATTCCTCAATTGAACCGAATACTTCTCTGCAGTACTGGTGTATGATAGCCTGGCTCATTCCTATCTGTCTCAATCATTAATCGAGAGATTTGAGTCGTTAGCCCTGGATCGATTCCAATCATCCCCCAATCACCTATTGCGTGATTGACCAATCGAGATGAATACTACAGAATCGAATTGAAATCGTAGGTGCATGGTGATGATATCCCTCTCACTACTCACAATCAGGATTGAACTCCTCTAGATTTCATATATTTCAATCAAATTCAATACTGCTGGGTAGGATTGGAACAGCCTGAAGATGAGTTTTGCTATCGGTCTCAATCCTGCCAGGGAGCATTGAGTCGACTGCGTCATTCGATTCCAATGATGACCCAATCACTCTTTGCGTCATTGACTAATCGAGATGAATACTACAGAATCGGGTGCATGGTTATTCTATCCCTCTCAATACTGACAATCAGTATTCAACTCCTCCAGACATCATATATCTCAATCGGATTCAATACTGCTGAGCAGGATTGGAACGGCCTGAAGATGAGTTTTGCTATCGATGTGAATCGTACCGAGCAGCATTAAATTAACGGTGTGTATTGATTTCAATGATAACCCAAACACTCGTTGCGTCATTGACCAATCGAACTAAATACTATGGGATGGAATACAGATCGTGGAAGCGTGGAATCTATCCTCCTAAATACTTTCAATCTGTAGTGAACCCCTCTGGATTCCATGTATTTCAATCGGATTCAATACTGATGAGCAGGATTGGTACGCTCTGAGGATAAGTTCCGCTATCGGTCTAAATCCTTCCGGTCAGCATTGAGTCGACTGCTATGAATCGATTTCGATGATGACCCAATCACTCATTGCGTGATCGACCAATCGCGATGAAAACTACAGAATCGGAATGGAATCGCGGGTGCATGGTTATTCTATCCTCCTCAATAGTCACAATCAGTATTGAACTCCTGTGAAATTCATGTATTCGAATCGAATTAAATACTGCTGAGCAGGATTGGAACGGCCTGAAGATGAGTTTTGCTATCGGTCTGAGTCCTGCCAGGCAGCATCGAGTCGTCTGCGTCAATCGATTTGAATGATGACCCATTCACTCATTGCGTGATTGACCAATCGAGCTGAATACTATAGGATGGAATACGAATCGTGGGAGCATGGTCTCTATCCTTTTCAATACTCACAATCGGTATTGAACTCGTCTGAATTCCATGTATTTGAATCGAATTCAATACTGCTAAGCAGGATTGGTACGCTCTAAGAATAAGTATCGCTATCGGTTTGAATCCCGCCGGGCAGCAATGAGTCGACTGCGTCAATCGATTTCAATGACGACCCAATCACTCATTGCGTGATTGACCAATCGAGATGAATACTACAGAATCGGATAGGAATCTTGTGTGCATGGTTGGAATAACCATGCACACAGATTCCACATGCACATTCACATGGATGAAATCTAGAGAAGCTCAACACTCTAAATCAGTATCGAAAGTCTCTAGATTTCATGTATTTGAATCGAATTCAATGATGCTGAGCGGGATTGGTAAGGTCTGAGGATAAGTTATGCTATCGATCTGATTCCTGCCAGGCAGCATTGAATTGACTGCGTCAATTGAATTCAATGATGACCCAATCACTCTTCGCGTGATTGACCAATCAACATGGATGTTACTGAATTGAATTGAAGTCGTGAGTACATGGATATCCTATCCTTCTCAATACTCACAATCAGTATTGAACTCCTCTAGATTTGATACATGATGAATTCCACGCCAAAGCGACCTACGGAAAGGGGTCATCTCTCAGATTCTTCTTTAACCTTCTTCATTCGATTCTATGGCCCAAAATAGGAACTTCGGACCACCTATGGGGCCCAAAAAAAATTTCTCTTCTCCATAGCACGCACATCCGTCAACAGACCGAAAATTTATTGTGTAAAAATCGATGCTCTTTTATTCACGAAAATGGGAATATTTCGGGTTTTTGGATAGCTATCGATTTGCGGGTTGCGTGATCTGAAAGGGCATCAAAAAACCTATCGACAACGTTGTCGGAGATTCCTTTCCTGTGATTTGGGGGCCTCCTGGAGGCAAAAGAGTGTTTTTCACTAAAATGTTGATTTCTCAAAAAGCCATTTTTTTTATTCTTTTAACATCATATATTTGACTTGAAATTTTGCGTTCTTCCCAAAAATTTGGGTTTCAGAGAAGTTTGGGGCGATCCAAGTGACTTACGAGCAGTTTTTGAAAATTCGATTTTTTCGGTTTCAGAAAAAGGTGATTTTCTGCGCATGCGCACAAACGTAGACCTTCGGCGCTACTTTCAATGGAAAGCTGACAAAATTTCCTATGAAATGACTACCCGCAAAGTTGAAATATATGCACTGAAACGCGATCTGCAAGGATTAATTATGTTGAATCAAAATCACATGGAAATTCAGCCCGTTAACGCCTTCGTGGCGCCTGCTGAGATGACACATTCACGAGATCTTCTCGGGCCTCAATTTTGAGTACGAAATCGACCTGAAAAAAATTCGGACCACATGGTTTCAACGTAAAACTGTATGAACTTTCGAAATATGCGATGGAAAACCCCGTTTGAGGTGAACCCGAGGTGCTACATTCAATTTTTCGCAATTTCGAAAGGCAAATATTGTGTTTTCTGGCAAAAAATAGAATGTAGCACCTCGGGTTTGCCTCAAACGGGATTTTTCATCGCATATTCCAAAAGTTCATACAATTTTACGTTGAAATCATGTGTTCCAAATTTTTTTCAGGGCGATTTCGTACTCAAAATTGAGTCCCGAGAAGATCTCGTGAATTTGTCATCTCAGCAGGCGCCACGAAGGCGTTAATAGGCTGAATTTCCTTGTGATTTTGATTCAACATAATTAATCCTTGCAGATCGCGTTTCAGTGCATGAATTTCAACTTTGCGGGTATTCATTTTATAGGAAATTTTGTCAGCTTTCCATTGAAAGTAGCGCCGAAGGTCTACGTTTGTGCGCATGCGCAGAAAATCGCCTTTTTCTGAAACCGAAAAAATCGAATTTTCAAAAAATGGCTCGTAAGTCACTTGGATCGCCCAAAACTTCTCTGAAACCCATTTTTTTGGAAAGAACGCAAAATTTTACTTCAAATGTATGATTCTGAAAGAATAAAAGGAATGGCTTTTTGAGAAATCAACATTTTAGTGAAAAACACTCTTTTGCCTCCAGGAGGCCCCCAAATCACAGAAGAGGAATTCCCAACAATGTTGTCGATAGGTTCTTTGATGCCCTTCCAGATGACGCAACCCGCAAATCGATAGCTATCCAAAAACC
Organism: Eretmocerus hayati; assembly: GCA_029851415.1. Lineage (NCBI taxonomy): Eukaryota > Metazoa > Arthropoda > Insecta > Hymenoptera > Aphelinidae > Eretmocerus > Eretmocerus hayati. The sequence goes on from CM056744.1 coordinate 52,986,587, forward strand.
CGAAATATTCCCATTTTCGTGAATGAAAGGGCATCGATTTTTACACAATAAATTTTCGGTCTGTTGACGGATGTGCGTGAAATGGAGATGAGAAATTTTTTTTGGGCCCCATAGGTGGTCCGAAGTTCCTATTTTGGGCCATAGAATCGAATGAAAAAGGTTGAAAAAGAATCTGAGAAATGACCCCTTTCCGTAGGTCGCTTTGGCGTGGAATTCATCATATTTCAATCGAATTCAATACTGCTAAGTAGGATTGGAACAGCCTGAAGATGAGTTTTGCTATCGGTCTCAATCCTGCCAGGGAGCATTGAGTCAACTGCGTCATTCGATTCCAGTGATGACCCAATCACTCTTTGCGTCATTGACTAATCGAGATGGATACTACAAAATCGGATTGAAATCGTGGGTGCATAGTTATTATATCCCTCTCAATACTAACAATCAGTATTCAACTCCTCAAGATATCATATATCTCAATCAGATTTGATACTGCTGAGCAGGATTGGAACGGCCTGAAGATGAGTTTTGCTATCGGTGTGAATCGTGCCAAGCAGCATTGAAGTGACGGTACGAATCAATTCCAATGATAACCCGAACACTCGTTGCGTCATTGACCAATCGAACTGAATACTATGGGATGGAATACAGATTGTGAAAGCGTGGTATCTATCCTCCTCAATACTTTCAATCTGTATTGAACCCCTCTGGATTCCATGTATTTCAATCAAATTCATTACTGCTGAACAGGATTGATACGCTCTGAGGATAAGTTCCGCTATCGGTCTAAATCCTTCCGGTCAGCATTGAGTCGACTGCTATGAATCGATTTCGATGATGACCCAATCACTCATTGCGTGATCGACCAATCGCGATGGAAACTACAGAATCGGAATGGAATTGCGGGTGCATGGTTATTCTATCCTCCTCAATAGTCACAATCAGCATTCAACACTTCTAGATTTCATATATCTCAATCCAATTCAATATTGCTGAGCAGGATTGGAACAATCTGAAGATGAGTTTTACTATCGGTTTGAATCCTGCCAGGTAGCATTGAACTGATGGTGTGAATCGATCCCAATGATAACCCAATCACTCGTTGCATCATTGAACAATCGAGCTGAATACTATAGGATAGAATTCAACTCGTGGGAGCATGGTCTCTATCGTCCTCGATACTCACGATCAGTATTGAACTCCTCTAGTTCTCATATATTTGGATCGGATTCAATACTGCTGAGTAGGATTGGTATGGACTGAGGATAAGTTTCGCTATCGGTCTGAATCCTGCCAGGCAGCATTGAGTCAACTCCGTCAATCGATTTCAATGACGACCCAATCCCTCATTGCGTGATTGACCAATCGAGATGAAAACTACAGAATCGGAATTGAATCGTGGGTACATGGTCAACCTATTTTCCTCAATACTCACAATTAGTATCAAACTCCTCCAGGCTTCATATATGTCGATCGAATTCAATACTGCTGAGCAGGATTGGAATGGCCTGGAGATGAGTTTTGCTTTCGGTCTGAACCTGCCGGGCAGCATTTAATCGACCGCGTTAATCGATTCCAGTGATGACCCAATCACTCTTTGCGTCATTGACTAATCGAGATGAAAACTACAGAATCGAATTGGAATCGTGGCTGCAGGGTTATTCTATTCCTCTCAATACTCACAATCAGTATTGAACTCCTCTGGATTTCATGTATTCGAATCGAATTAAATAATAAAATATCGAATTAAATCGAACGACCTGAAGATGAGTTTTGCTATCGGTCTGAATCCTGCCAGGCAGCATCGAGTCGTCTGCGTCAATTGATTTCAATGATGACCCATTCACTCATTTTGTGATTGACCGATCGAGCTGAATACTATAGGATGAAATACAAATCGTGGGAGCATGGTCTCTATCCTTCTCAATACTCACAATCGGTATTGAACTCCTATGAACTCCATGTATTGGAATCGAATTCAATACTGCTGAGCAGGATTGGTACGCTCTGAGGATAAGTTCCGCTATCGGTTTGAATCCTGCCGGGCAGCATTGAGTCGACTGCTTCAATCGATTTCAATGATGACCCAATCACTCATTGCGTGATTGACCAATCAAGATGAATCCTACAGAATCGGATTGGAATCCTGTGTGCATGGATATCCTATCCTTCTCAATACTCACAATCAGTATTGAACTCCTCTGGATTTCATGTATTCGAATCGAATTAAATACTGCTGAGCAGGATTGGAACGACCTGAAGATGAGTTTTGCTATCGGTCTGAATCCTGCCAGGCAGCATCGAGTCGTCTGCGTCAATCGATTTCAATGATGACCCATTCACTCATTTCGTGATTGACCAATCGAGCTGAATACTATAGGATGGAATACAAATCGTGGGAGCATGGTCTCTATCCTTCTCAATACTCACAATCGGTATTGAACTCCTATGAATTCCATGTATTGGAATCGAATTCAATACTGCTGAGCAGGATTGGTACGCTCTGAGGATGAGTTTCGCTATCGGTTTGAATCCTGCCGGGCAGCATTGAGTCGACTGCTTCAATCGATTTCAATGATGACCCAATCAATCAATGCGTGATTGACCAATCAAGATGAATCCTACAGAATCGGATTGGAATCCTGTGTGCATGGATATCCTATCCTTTTCAATACTCACAATCAGTATTGAACTCCTCTGGATTTCATATATTCGAATCGGATTCAATACTGCTGAGTAGGATTGGTACGGCCTGAAGATGAGTTTTGCTATCGGTCTGAATCATGCCAAGCAGCATTGAATTGACTGCGTCAATCGATTTCAATGATGATCCAGTCACTCTTTGCGTCATTGACTAATCGAGATGAATACTACAGGATCGAATTGGAGTCGTGGGTGCTTGGTTATTCTATCCCTCTCAATACTTACAATTAGTATTGAACTCTTCCTGATTCCATATATTTGAATCAAATTCAATAATGCTGGGCAGAATTGGATCGTTCTAAAGATGAGTTTCGCTATTGGTCAGGTGAATGGGTTATGAGGTCTACAATGCTGAAAATCAGTATTGAGACCGATTGAAGCGGATTGAGATCTCAGGGTTTTCAATACTGGAAAATAGTATTGGAATCGACTGTGGCAGATAAGATCCCAAGTCTTCAGTACTGACATCCAGCATTCAAATCGATTCAGGTAAATATAAGGTCTGCAATGCTGAACATCAGTATTGAGATCGATTGAAGCATATCGAGATCCCGATATCCCCAATACTCAAATACGTTACTAGAATCAATTGGGGCAGATAGGATTCCAAGTCCTCAAGACTGATATTCAGCATTCAATCCTACCCAGATGAATATGATATAAGGTCTTCAATGCTGAAAAGCAGTATTGAGATTGATCGAAGCGGATTGAGATCCCGATGTTCCCAATACTGGAGAACAGATCTGCGATTGATTGGGCAGATAGGATTTCAAGTCCTCAATACTGATATTCAGTATTCGATTCGATTCAGGTGAATATCATGAAAGGTCTGCAATGCTGAAGATCAGTATTGAAATCGATCGAAGCTGATCGAGATCTCGATGTTTCCAATTCTGAAAAACAGTACTGGAATCGAATTGGGACAGATAGGATTCCAAGTTCTCGGTACTGATATTCAGCATTCAATTCGATTCAGGTAAATATCATATAAGGTCGGCAATGCTGAAAATCAGTATTGAGATCGATTGAAGCGTATTGAGATCCCGATATTCCCAATACTGAAATACAGTACTGGGACCGATTGGAGCAGATAGGATTCCAAGTCCTCAATACTGATATTCAGCATTCGATTCGATTCAGTTAAATATCATAAACGGTCTGCAATGCTGAAGATCAGTATTGAAATCGATTGAAGCTGATCCAGATCTCGATATTTCCAATTCTGAAAAACAGTACTGGAATCGATTGGGGCAGATAGAATTTCAAGTCCTCAATACTAATATTCAGCATCCAGTTCTACCCAGATGAATATGATATGAGGTCTTTAATGCTGAAAAGCAGTATTGAGATCGATTGAAGCGGATTGAGAACCCGATGATTCCAATACTGGGAAACAGATCTGCAATCGATTGGGGCAGATAGGATTCCAGAGTCCTCAATACTGATATCCAGCATTCATTCCGATTCGGGTGAATAGTTCATATGGTTTCCAAGCTGAAAATCAGTATTGAGATCGATTGAAGCTAATTAAGATCTCGAAGTAACCAATACTGAAAAACAGTACTGGAATCAATTGGGGCAAATAGGATTCCAAGTCCTCAATACTGATATTCAGCATTCGATTTGATCCAGGTGAATATCATAAGAGGTCTGCAATGCTGAAGATCAGTATTGAAATCGATTCGAGCTGATCCAGATCTCGATGTTTCCAATTCTGAAAATCAGTACTGGAATCGATTGAGGCAGATAGGATTCCAAGTCCTCAATACTGATATTCAGCATTCGATTCGATTCAGGTGAATATCATGAATGGTCTGCAATGCTGAAGGTCAGTATTGAAATCGATTGAAGCGTATTAAGATCCCGATATTCCCAATACTGAAATACAGTACTGGGATCGATTGGGGCAGATAGGATTCAAAGTCCTCAATACTGATATTCAGCATTCGATTCGATTCAGTTCAATATCATAAAAGGTCTGCAATGCTGAAGATCAGTATTGAAATCGATTGGAGCTGATCAAGATTCCGATATTTCCAATTCTGAAAAACAGTACTGGAATCGATTGGGGCAGATAGAATTCCAAGTCCTCAATACTGATATTCAGCATCCAGTCCTACCCAGATGAATATGATATAAGGTCTTCAATGCTGAAGATCAGTATTGAGATCGGTTGGAGCTGATTAATATCTCGATGTAACCAATACTGAGAAACAGTACTGGCATCAATTGGGGCAAATATGATTCCAAGTTCCCAATACTGATATCCAGCATTTGATTCGACCCAGGTAAATATCATAAAAGGTCTGCAATGCTGAAGATCAGTATTGAAATCGATTGGAGCTGATCCAGATCTCGATGTTTCCAATTCTGAAAAACTACTGTTTTTCAAAAAGTACTGGAATCGATTGGGGCAAATAGGACTCCAATTCTCCAATACTGATTTTCAGCATTCAAATCGACCCAAGTAGATAGCATATAAGGTTTCTCATGCTTACTTTCAGTATTGGGATCGATTGAAGTGGATTGAGGTAGCGTTCTAACTAATACTGAGAGACGGTACTGAAATCGATTCAGGTTATTAGGATATAAGAGCTAGAATACTCAAAGTCAGTATTGTGATCGTCTAATGTGGGTTGAGATCTCGATGTTCCCAATACTAGGAAATAGTACTGAAATCGACTGGGGCAGATAGGATTTCAAGTCCCTTATACTGATATTCAGCATTCAAATCGATTAAGGACGATGAACAAACTCGTCAATGCTCATAGTCAGTATTGAGACCGATTGACGTAGTGTGAGTTATTGAAATTCCCATTCCTGAAGATTAGTATTGGAATCGATTAAGGCCGATAGAATTCGAGTGGCTGACACTAGGTGGCGTTTCGATGACCATCTCAGTTTGCATCCAAATATCATGGGATTGCTCCCTCGCAAGCCACGAACCATCTCTCCTGTTCCTATATAAGACTGATGAGTGACAGAACCTCCAAATAGCGTTTAGTTATGTAATGCGATGATATGTTAATGCGATCATGATTAAAATAAGTATTGGATTGTATTGAAACCTTAGCTGTAATGTGAGTGATGTATATGTAAGATGGTGGTTTGTAATAATGACTGAAAGTCAGAATTGAGGCCGATTGAGGCGGATTGAGTTCTCGATGTTCCCAATACTGAAAAACAGTATTGGAATCGATTGAGGCAGATAGGATCTCAAATCTCCAATATTGATATCCAGCATTCAAATCGATCAGATGAATAGGATATGAAGACTCCAATACATCCACTCAGTATTGAGGTCGATCGAGGCGGATTGAGATCTCGATGTTTCCAATACTGGGAAACAGTATTGCAATCGATTGAGACAGATAGGATTTTGGAATTCCAATAATGATATCCAGCATTCAAATCGATTCAGATAGATAGAGTTTAAGGTCTCCAATGCTTCCAGTCAGTATTGAGGTCGATTGAGGCGGATTGAGATCTTGATGTTTCCATTACTGAAAAACAGTATTGGAATCGATTGAAGTACATAGGACCTATAGCATGTCAATGCTTTTCAATGGCATTGACACAGATTGGAATCGCGATATTCTATCAAGGGAATCAGCATTCATACAGATAGAACATCGATTTCCGAATACTGGCAGTAAGTATTGAGATTGATTGGCAATCTCACTTTCAATGCGAAAAGTCTGCATTGGTGAAGATTGGTCTATACTGTTCGAATCATGATCAACATCATTGATCGTTATTGAACTCCAATCTTCCTCAATTGTGACGTGGTAAATGGATTAACAGCACAACTAATTTATATTCGACGGACTCTTAACCTAAATCGCAGGTCTCGCGCTCAAAGTTCGGCGAAGGCAATTCTAAATTTCAACAGCAACTCGGCTTCACTGCATCACTCGTTCTTTTCCTACCTTATTCACCTGAAAATCGAAAGAAGGGGCGGGGGAAACTCACACACGCACTCCAAATAATAAATCAGGATTTTTCAATAATATAATTCGGCCTATATTCTGTACACGTTCCTTTTTCGCGGCGATACATGAATCTACATATGAAAATCCCGATAAATAACGGCCAGAAATATTCAAGAAGATTCAATACTCATCATCAAAATGTCTCTTTCTCAATAAATGTCTCCTCAAATTTCCTGTAAAACACGAAGATTCACTTCACAATCCTGAAAATACAATGTAAAATACACTTCACTAACGGCCTGGGCAATTCGCTATCGGCCTAGTCAATTGTTCGACCACCTAGTCGACTTCGCTCACGATGGACTCCAAAATTCAAGGAGCACGCTGCTCCAAAATTTACTCAAAATGGCCGCTCCACGCTACGAATAATTACCGCGTTGGGATAATGGCCAACTGCCTCAATTTATGGAGCACGAGCTCCGCAATCACCGGATTCCACTGGCCAAGTATTCCGCGGTTACTCAGGGTGGCGATCCACTGATGGTACGGCCTTGCTCGTCGTCGTCCGGACGACAGCAACCCCAAATTTCCACGCGACTTTTCCCCCCAACGGCACTATATGCTTCGCGCACTATGTCCTCACGAGGATTTACCTCGATTTATCGGCCTCTGGTCACAATTCGCGGCCCCCAGGGCGTGCTATAATTTCCCCGCACTGTTCGGCCTTAGCACGTGGTCCCCCAGGAGTCCGGATCGGCTGGGAGTCGGCAGGGGATACGCGCGCACGAGGCTCAAATTTCGGCCAGGACGAGGGAATCCACTTTAATAAAATGAGCAATAAGAGGACTCATCGTGATTTTCCATAACTCTCACTACTGGCAATTCTCTTTCTCTATAATTCAGACTCTTGAAGTCTCGTGTGCTGTCCTCCGGGACTCCTGAGGAACACACGGCGAGAATAATGGCTGCTGAAAGCGGAGGCAAGAAGCGCGTGCACACTGGGCGACTGCTATCCAACAAGTGGCCTAATGGCTGACTTCTTCTTCAACTTGAAGTTCCGTCTTCTTCAACGAAGAAGACGCGCTGTGATTGGCCCAATAAACTCCATCCGGAAAACTGGCAACACCCTCTATCGGGGCTGCGCGGCAAAATTTGAAGTGCACATTGCGGCCAGCATGCGCACGGAATTCACGGAATCACACGGAATTACACGGCCTAACTGCACGGAAATATGTGTACGGCACTGCATTTGGCCTCCACTCGTACCATCTTTCATCTCACTTGCACCTATAACAAGCATAGGCCGGCGTGGAGGCGCTGCGCAGCTCGCATTGCCTCCACTTTTGGCCTTTCACCGCACCCGATATTCGCTACATGGCCTACTATACCTATATCTACTCGCGGCCTATAATACTATAACTATATAGCACATCTCATGCGCCAGTATACCTATATGAGCCTGTGCATATTCACAGCAGGTCCATATGTATGCAATATACTGTCATCCGGTCGTATCGCGGCCTCACACACATATATACATATGTGTGTGTCGTCTGCAGCATCATTTTCTACCCAGAGACCGATTTCCGGGTCGGCATCAATTTTCCTATCGGCCTATTTCAGTAACGGCCTGCCCTGATGTCGGTACGCCGTCCGGTGGCGCCATCACCACGGTAGCAACAAGTTGCCAGTACGTCGTCTGCACGATCACGCGTCAACATCAGCTCCGTCGTTATGTCTCCTGGTGAGCCACCCGGGCTCACCCACGTCGGTCCGTGTGTCACCCGTGCCGTGGGTGACTGCCCCAGGGTCTGTGTGCTAGTGCGCGGGTGTGTGTGTGGCCAGGTTAGACGAGGGAAGCATGCGGCATGTGCCGAGTGCACCCCTAACCACAACACGAAGCAGCTGATACCGGGCTGCTGTGTATGGGACCGTGGTCCGGATGACAGCTACACTGTAAAAAAAATTTATGTAAATTTACCACTCTCAGAGGGGGTAATTCTTGGATACCACTCTGGGAGTTGTGATTCTACAAGCGGATTGTAAATTATTTTACCGTCCGACGGTAAATTTCATACAGCAGCGCCACCGCTTCGTCAGCTGAAATTTACCGTCGCGGTTGTAAATTTCTGTCTGCTGATTTTATTTTTTTTTTTCTCATTGAGCACAACAGAGTAGATAGAAGCTCGGATGAGAGTGTAATGTGAATATTGTGTACAAATATATCGAATTTATTAGATTATTTGATGACACGCATGATATAAATTTATTTTAGAATAGTTTGAGAGGAACACAGTTTTGTAAAAGATAACCTCAAAACCAAATCCTACTCTGGACGGAACGACCGCACACAATAAAGTCACGAGACTTTACTTCAAGGCCTTTTGAAATAATCAGAGCAGACCGGATTGCCCTGGACTGCTCGGGGATGTCGTCGGAGTCACAGACTCCTTCTGCAGCGGCAACCTCGCGATGCCGAAGAGAGGCGAGGGCAGTTTAGATGTTTACAGATTGAGTCTTCTGCTCGCGAGTCTAACTCAGCTTACTTTGCTCACTCGCGTCACGCACGCGCAGTGCATACTTCTGTGGGATGAAATTTACCACTCTGAGAGTGGTATCCAAGAATTACCCCCTCTGAGAGTGGTAAATTCACAAGCGCTTGTAAAATCACAAAAATTAGCTGAAATTTACAACTATCAGAGTTGGATATTTACCGACCTGTATTGTAAATTTAAATTAATATTTTTTACAGTGTAGCCCGGGGAGTGTGGCACCAAGCATGCAGCATCATCGCCAAGCCATTGTTACCCGTGCTTATTGTTCCAGCATACGTCCCTCTGAGAAGGGCGCCCCGGCCGTAACATCTCCGTCGTCGTCTGGTGCGCGATGTGCATGCACGTCTTGATCGATTGAATGCGGATTCCATCGTCAAGACGTGCACTTTTGATTCAGTGTCCCCAAAACTCGTGTGCGTTTACCAGGGGTTGACTGGTGGATGCAACACGGGGTCTGCGGGCCCCGGTTGTTACCACCAGTACCCTCTGTCCGGCCCGTATCCAGGTGTACCATAATAGGTACACCATGGAAAAATCATAGCGGTGATTACGGCGAGGTGAATGTGCGCGGCCTCATATATCCGGGTAGCCCACCCGGGTTATATGTTCCCTAAGTCGTTGTCGTCGTCGTCACCTCCGGCCTCCTAAGAAGTAATACCCGCGGTGATCAGCGGTGCAGGTGGTGTTGCCCGCCTGCAGGCACGGCCGGGGTAGCATCAGCCCGTGCTCGGCCGTCGTCGTCGTCGTCGCCTCGAGCAGCAGCACCTCAACAAAAAAAAAGAAGTATTCCCCGTGAATACTTTGTCTTGAGGTTGCTGCTCGAGGCACGACGAGAGAGTTGCTAAGATTTTGCCCCAAAAACCGCTGTGACGATTTATCGTCGCACAGTCCTGAAAGTCATGTTCCGAATCCATCATAAGATTCTAGATTCAGAACGATTGGATGTATTTCAATCGAATCCAATCGAACTTTTGCAGCAGGGGTAGAGCCCTTTGATTTCGATCCTTGCTAAATACGTGCAGTCATAGTAGCCTATTTCTCCCCCTTTTGCATTTATTGCCATCTCAACATCCCATACCAGCTACATTGGTTCTTTACCAGATCCAATCTTCCTACAATCAAATTTGACATTGGGCATCACTCCAAAAGGATCTTCTCGAAGCAGATAGGACTTCCCTTCTTCCGTTGTAAGATAGTCGCATAACTCTTCGAGAGTCTTTATCCCCCTACGTCCTGTTCTTTGTCGCTGCCTCCTATGGGTATACATGCTCTTCCTGATGTTTGGCATGAATGGCATGAATCTTGAAATCGCGGTGTGCCTACAGAAGGAATGTCGATCTTTATATTACTCCAATTCCATATCGATGTTTCAATACAGTATCTTTCGCAAATCATTTCAGGATCATGTGGTTCTTCACGAAATCAATGATTTCTGTGGTATACTTCGTTGTACGACAATTTCGAGAGAAGCATTATTATAATCGTGAGAAAATCTATTAATTAGTGGGGTTCAAATATTCTTTCAGTGATTTTCGAGCGATAGAAATCGAGTTCGAGAAACCAAGGAAATTTTTCCTGAATCAAAGATATTCCATTTTCGAGGCTCTTCATTCAGTCGTCAAAATTTTCGCGACGTTTTGTGAAATTTTTCATTTCCTACAACTCCCTCATTCTATGCTTTCCTCTGCGACCTTTCATGTCCGAGACAAGCTTTGCAAAGAAAACATTCTATACATGGGCTTGATGGAGACGCGGGACCGTGCACCAGCTCTACTTCTTCTTGCTCGATTCTAATCCTGGAATCAACCCAAAAAACATTCAACAGCATAATTTCAATGTGAAATTTCATGATACTTCCGTATGAGTAGTTCCACGCAAAAGTGACCTATGAAAAAGGCTCGTGTCTCCGATATTTTTCTCGATATTTCGATTTTTGCAAATCTATTATTCAGGCAACTGAGAATCGTATGTGTACTGCGCATGCGCGGGAATTTGGATTTTTGAAACCAATCTCATTGAAAAGCTGGGGAAATTTCCTTCAAAATGACTACCTGAAAATGTCAATTCCATCAATTTGGCTCGGAGCTACAACGTTTGGGAGAATACTGAATCTCGGTAACTACCAAGAGGTGGTCGGAGCCACCGGGACAATATCCGAGGAACGCCGGGTACGATAGGTCGTTTGCGTATTAACGCACTCGAGCTGAAGTTTCATCTTTCGTATACGCTCTAACTCTGAGCTAAATTGATGAAATTGATTTTTCCAAGTAATCATTTTGAAGGAAATTTTCCCGGCTCTCCAATGAAATCAGTTTCAAGAGTCAAAATTTCTGCGCATGCGCAGTGAAAAGACAATTTCCAGTTGCCTATAATATAGATTTGCAAAAAGTAGTAAAAACAGGCCTCAGAACCCAAAGAGCAAAACGGGACTACTTTTTTCTGAAAGTACACATTATTTTACATGAATTATCCAATTTTCATGGATTAAGAAGAATGGGTTTCTGAGAATTCAATTGTTTTGTTATTTTCACGTTATTACCCATACAGGCCTTCCATTACTCCGAAATTGACTTCATAACAATGATTTTGATAGGATTTTTCAAGACCCTTTGAATGTCGCAGACCGCGTGTCTTTATCTGCATGCAAACTTGACTTATCTGCATTCTAGTGGAAAGAAGTTGCCTGAATTTTGAAAGAATATATTTCACTCTTTTTTCAAAAATTCTTGCCATGGGACCAAAACAATTTTTTCGGAACTCCATAGGTGATCGAGAGTGAATATTTTGTACCATAGAACCGAATGAAAATAACGAGAAAAATAGCTGAGACATGACCCTTTTTCATAGGTCGCTTTCGTGTGGAATACTTGTATATGATATCACATTTGCCTCAGACATGAACAAGGAACGATTTTCTTTGAATCCGTTTTCTTTGAAAGAATGATCGATGTTGGTTACGTTTGGGATTGAATATGATAGCATATTCCGGGAATTCACAGAATTCCAAGTTGAAATGCACGCACAACATTTTTCTATCAAAATTACGGGCACAGTCAGGGTGATCTTGGGACGTCCGACATTTCAGGCCACATATTGCGAATGTGTGTCAAGAAAAATTACCCTGTTGTCTGGTGAATTTTTCTTCACGTGAAAAATTGTCTTGAATTCCGTGACAAAGTACGGCGATTGCAGGTAAATTTTGCGGGCACTTGTAGGGTAATTTTCACCGTAATAGTACAGAGAGCTGATGGGTGCGCCTGCGCGTGCTGCGAGCTTAAAACTGCTCGCAATGGAAAGGCATAAGCTCGGCAAACGACTCCACTGGGGTCATTGTTACAAATTAATATGAGCGTGGCGGTAACAATCACCTTTTATGCAATTTTCCGATGTTTGGGTGCTTACGAGAGTGCATAAAACAGCATTGGTATCTCGTTTATGAGGTTCCCCGCTTCCAAGCGATTGGTTCGACCCTCGCCTGCGGCTCGGGCCGAAAACCAATCGCTCAGAAGCGAGCTACAACCTCATAATATCGGTGCAAAATCTACTATTCTGTACTCAATAAATTGGCTTCAGATGGATTTTCCATGCTCAACTCTCGGCATCTCACCCAACCTCGCAAAAATTTCAGTATACCTATGGGTATAGTTAACGATCGATTTAATGAGTCAAGGGTTGTTCTTCTAAAAGTGGCACAACGTTTCGGCGGCTGTTTTCCGCCCTTATCAAGTGCCTGTAAATTTATTATAAATAACATCACAAATTGGTAACATCTCGTCAATGGGTGTCCTTCATTATACAAACCATACAGTTACTATCACATTAATCACATAAGTGATGAGTCAGTCTCATAAATCCTTAGTTTTTACCTGTTACAAAATTATTATGTTGAGATGTAGGCATTTATCGATATTCCAAATGAGGTTATGTTACAAGAAATCTCACCATACTCTGTACATACTTTCGACTCTTACTGAACACAACATGACTATTGCACACATCACTTCATTATATATCGATCACTAGTGAGTTATAATACGTATTTTTCATGGTTTTTTGGGGTGTTAAATAAACCATGGAGATGCATGGTTTCTTGGAGGTTGCACTCTCATTAGTGAGTTGATGCTTTGAAACTCTCGTAGTCGTCTGCAACCTCTAGAAACAGCTGACTACTTCATGCGCATGATCGCTATTCAGGGCATGCTAGATCAGTATAGATGGCATGCATCACTTAAGGCGCGTAGATTCAAATCATGAGCAATGAGATGGACACATATTGCACAACTATAACACTACCCGAATTCTAAAAATGTCAATAACGAACCAATTTGCTGAAAGGGAGAGTTTACATGGTTTTGTTTTTCATCTTTTGGATCAATGAACTATACACTGCTTTCAAATTCTTCGTATCCGTATTAACATTAATTGAATTGTTCTGTAAATTCATATGCAACATTTCTGAAATGTTGCGTTCAAGCCAATGAGTTTCTACATCTAAAATTTTGGGTTCTTTGAAACTGAAAGCGTGATTGTTATTCTTCATATGATCATGTATAACATAGTTTTGCTTAGTAGGATTTTTTGAGCTGCGTATATGTTCTGTGATCCTATCTCCCATTTTCCTTCTCGTCTGACCTACATATGTAGCATCACAGTTATTGCACTCAAGTTTATAAACTAAATTAGTTTTCTCAAATGGATCAGTACAATCTTCGCCTCTACGTATGATATTCAACTTATTGTGGATTCTAGGTACTGTTGCAATGTTGACATCTCGCAAGCTCTTTGATACATTCTCATAAAATCCTCTGATGTACGGAACACAAACCACCATTCTTTTATTGTTATTGGACGTGTTTTCTGCAACTGTGTTATTGGGGTTGAACTTGGTCAAAAGTCTTTTTTCAATATGGAAATTGATGAAACTATGTGGGTAACCATTATCTGTTAGAATGTCTCTGACTAACTGAAGATTCTTATTGCGGAATCGTTTCTCTGAGAGTGAAATAGCTTTGTCCACCATGGAAAATACCATTCCTCTCTTTTGTGAGAATGGGTGGTTGGAATTGAAATTGAGAATCCTACCGGAATAAGTTTGCTTGTGATACCAATCGTAAAGTGGAAAATCATCTTCTTGCCTTATAACAGTAACCTCTAGAAAGTTGAGCTTCTTATTCTGTTCCATCTCATACGTGAACTGTAGTTTTGGGTGATAACCGTTGAAAATATTGATCGTTTCCTTTATCTTATCGTTAGGGATGAACATGAAAATGTCATCAACATATCTGCCATAATATACAGGTTTGTAAGAAAGTTTACTCAGGCAACTCATTTCTAAGTCTACCATCACCAAATCAGAGAATGTAGGAGAAACTGGACTTCCCATAGGAGTCCCGTGTATCTGATGGCAGACTTTTCCTTCATAAGTAAAGTAAGTATTTTCCATGAGGAACTTTATTGCATCAATTAACTCCTGAAGAGTGACATCATGACGTTCACGTATGTAACAGAACCGTTTTTCTACCGCTTGGACAGTTAAATCCAGTGGTGTACTGAGAAAGAGAGCTTTTATATCTGAACTGAAGCCAATATGATCTTTAGGTACTTTGATTTTCATAACTTGACTAATGGAATCCTGACTGTTCCTTATGTACGATTCTGCCTTAGAAAGACATGCCTTCAAGATCTTATCCACAGTTTTTGAGAGGAAGTATGTAGGACTGTTGACAGCTGAAACAATTGGTCTTAAGGAAACACCTTCTTTGTGAATTTTCGGCAAACCATAGATTTCAGATAAAGCAGTATCAGTTTGTGTGAGGGCAAAACGATGGTACACTCTACCTAGGTATCCTTGTTCATTCCACTTATATAACAATTCCTTAACATTTTTTTGCAGAGAGCCTAAGGGGTTGCTGTTCACTGGGACATAAGTATCATTGTCAGATAAAAGACCATACATCTTATCCTTATACATTTCATATTTCATCGCTACAGTGACATTACCTTTGTCTGCCATCGTGAACAGGACCTCATTCTCCATCAAAAAGTCTAATGAATTCTCTAAGATCATGTTATACATGATCATATGAAGAATAACAATCACGCTTCCAATTTCAAAGAACCCAAAATTTTAGATAAAGAAACTCATTGGCTTGAACGCAACATTTCAGAAATGTTGCATATAAATTTACAGAACAATTCAATTAATGTTAATACGGATACGAAGAATTTGAAAGCAGTGTATAGTTCATTGATCCAAAAGATGAAAAACAAAACCATGTGAACTCTCCCTTTCAGCAAATTAGTTCGTTATTGACATTTTTAGAATTCGGGCAGTGTTATAGTTGTGCAATATGTGTCCATCTCATTGCTCATGATTTGAATCTACGCGCCTTAAGTGATGCATGCCATCTATACTGATCTAGCATGCCCTGAATATCGATCATGCGCATGAAGTAGTCAGCTGTTTCTAGAGGTTGCAGACGACAACGAGAGTTTCAAAACATCAACTCACTAATGAGAGTGCAACCTCCAAGGAACTATGCATCTCCATGGTTTATTTAACACCCCAAAAAACCATGAAAAATACGTATTATAACTCACTAGTGATCGATATATTATGAAGTGATGTGTGCAATAGTCATGTTGTGTTCAGTAAGAGTCGAAAGTATGTACAGAGTATGGTGAGATTTCTTGTAACATAACCTCATTTGGAATATCGATAAATGCCTACATCTCAACATAATAATTTCGTAACAGGTTAAAAATAAGGATTTATGAGACTGACTTATCACTTATGTGATTAATGTGATAGTAACTGTAAGGTTTGTATAATGAAGGATACCCATCGACGAGATGTTACCAATTTGTGATGTTATTTATAATAAATTTACAGGCACTTGATAAGGGCGGAAAACAGCCGCCGAAACGTTGTGCCATTTTTAGAAGAACAACCCTTGACTCATTAAACCGATCGTTAACTATACCCATTATTGTTAACATGAGTGACCAAATCCAAAACCATCCAGTATACCTACATTGGCAAGATAGTATATTTCGCACCGAGTTCAAGAGGTTGTAGCTCGCTTCTGAGTGATCGGTTATTGGCCCAAGCCGTAGGCGAGGGTCAAATTGATCGCTCGGGAGAGGGGAACTCCATGTGCGAGGCGCGAAAGATATTTTCCGCAATTTTGTAGGCACCCAAACATCGGAAAATTGCGAAAAGTGCATCATTTGATTTGTTCTGATGAAGATGCCTAAATTCTAATCCGAGGTCGAAGCATACACACTGATGATTCCGTTTGAGACTTGCTGAATCATCTTCATTCTTACTTGTGGTGATTAGAATGTTGAATAGAGCAATATCACTGTAAGGTGCATGGGAGTAACCATTTCTTTGGTGCAGGGAAAAATCACCCTACATGCCCGTGAAAATTGGCGCTCCTAGGTGGCGCGTCCCACGATTGCCGGCATGTAGGATAACTTTTCTCGTAACAGTCTCGTAATTTTTATAGGAAATTCCTGTGCGTGTATGCTCTTTGAGGGCTTAGTGGAATCAACTCTTACCAATACTCCAAATCTCTACTCATTAACTTTTCACCCAAAATCTACGAGATAATATAAGATATATGTATATCCAGAGTGTACATCGAAGCTTCCAAGAATCCTTGCCACAAAAAGTGTACAAAAATACAAAATCCTTGCGAGCTGAAGAACAGAATCTCGATTTATTGTATGGAATTTTGAAAATCTCTGTCGGAATTGACCGTATTTTACGAGTATCAGTGAAAGATCATTTCTCATTGCATACGTTCTTTCGTATCAATCTCTGTGCTATCTCACGTTCAACAGTTCAAGATAAGTGGATGAACATTGCACGGTTTTAGTTTGGATAAGCCAATAGAAATCGCGAAATTAGTAATCTGTTGTAATTACACTGATCAACGGAATTCTGGGATCGGAATTTAGAAGCATTCATATCATCATTGATTAAATTTTCTATGATAACAACTCTTAGAATTAGCTTGACACTCATTTTCAACGTGTCTTAGCTCTCTGGAACCACCTCTATCGTGCTTATCTGTCGAGAGGACGTGAGAGTACATGGTTTTTGATAAGTTTTTGTCTCATCGTGAATGGACTCTCACAAATGAGCCCATTCGAAAAAATCGCAGAATGCGAATCACATAAAGTTGTTTCCGTAGAAATCTGTTTATGGCGATTGAAATTGGAATTTGAGGATTGGTCACTCCGTTGAGAAATACACAGAAAACCATATCTTAGTGAATGTATCATTCTGATCCGAAAAATTTTATTGGCTGAGAAGTTAGAGAGGATCAACTCCACGAATCACTTGTTGAGCTTCAGAGTAGTCCTGGCGCGCAAGCGCAAAGGAGGACAACGAAATCACGTATTCGATTTCTCCGCCGAGAAATACAAAAAAGTGACAGTCTGTTGAATGAGATGTTCGAACAACAAAGTTCGCTACTCAGTGGTGTTATGTTGACGAGAGTTGGTCTTCAATAATCTTGCGAATTATGGAGAGAAATAATCAAGAAAATGAAGCTGCACCACCCCGGTTCGGATGTTTATGGCATGCTCTGCGAAATCGGGATCAAGCTAGACGAATACCAGTGAGTACACTCTAGTACAAAAAATATGTCATCTTTCATCTATAATGTCACGTAGGACTAACCTCATTGAACATCGAATCATCACTCATTTTCTAAGCTATAATTGGCAATTTACCAAAGCTTCAGAGGCCACGCCGAATGACATGAGTCATGAAATTTTCAATTATTTCTGGAACTGTTCCTAAGTGTTGTCGCCCGCTGAAGAGGGAGAATCTGCGTCTAAAAACCACGATTTTTTTGCAGCAAGAGTTCCAAGAGTACTTGCTGCGTTTCTGGATGGGTCCACCAGTACGTCGAATCGAGCGTCCAACGGGCGGGTAGCAGCAAGTAGCAAGGATTAACTGCTGATGACGATTATGATTTGGTTCTAACATAGTTTGTGAATGTGTAAAAGAATAATTGAATATGTTATAAGAAATTGAGAAAATTCCTTATCTGCATAGTGTAACTCATCAAATTTGTAGCAGATAGTATAACGATTGATATTTGGAGTGGATAGTATAACGACTTGTCCGGAGAATTTTCAATACACGATTTCCCAGAAGAATGATGGCGATAGCTTATTTTGAATTTGCCACTGCAATAGTCGTTGAGCTTAATCACACCACGTGTGAGCCGATGTTATTGTTTTGGTATAATCGCACGTGTTGTTATTGTTTAAGGGTTATGGTTATTATCAAGTTTCTTGGAAAAATTGGTGGGTTTCTGTTAATTTCAAACGTGAATCTACCTATCGGATGCGAATTTTGCATTTTCATCACAGAAGTCTTCTAATGGAATTTGACTGGGCACTCTGCCAAGAGTTCGTATCAAAAAATAAATTACAAGCGAGAATCAAAATCGTAAGACGTAGCTGGGCCCGTATGTACCCGGAGGTTTGATATTCTTTTTTGTCATTTCTGTCAAAGTTTTTCGCCCTAGAGGTGCACCGTGAGTTTGGTTACAATAAGCCAAATTGACCTAAAGGAGAATACGATGGGTTCGTCTGTAGAAACTAATACTGTAAGTATCTTTATGGAAAATCTAATCGAGAATCCGTTCATTTAAGTTCTCCACTGAGTATCCAAACATCGGGAAATTGCATAATAGTAGATTCCGTGACGACTTAATAGGGTCGTAGCTCACATCTGAGCGATTGGTTTCCGGCGCGAAGCGCAGGCGTGGGTTGAATTAATCGTTCGGAAGCGGGGAGCCTTATAAACGCGACGCTAATACTATTTTATACAATTCTATAGTCAAACATCGGAAAATCGCATGAAATATATTCTTCCAGAAGCTACAACTGCAACGACCAGTTGAGAGTATTGAATCGACTCCTGGACAGTCAAGAGTATTAGATGGTCCGAAGAGGTATAAGAAACGAAATATCATGGATGAGTTGATGAAAAAATCCACGTCTAAGTACTTGGAAAGGAAGCGACCGCCGCCAAAGGAGATGCCTCAGACGTGCAAGAAGCCACAGTTAATCTCGAGTGACAGTGACAGTGATGAAAGCATGCCAACTGCCAAGCCCTCGACTGAATTGTAACGATTGTGTAAGAGTTCATTGTATCGTTACAAATACCAATGTGTCATTTTTCAAAATGGTACAAGTGGTTATTATAATAATTGGTCCTGATAAAAATGCTGACATCGGGTAGTAGGGTTGAGGCACTAGTTTCCGCACTACCCAGCATAGCTACATACTTCGTTACTGTTATCACAATAAATGAATATTTCCGGTCAATACTGATGCCAATACGATGAAATATTATACTTTAGTCTCCAAAAAAACGAAGCAGTGCATTGGTATTGAGGGGAAACATTGCATAAATTACTGATGGCGATTTAATTCAGAAACCATTCCAAAAATCTGTTCCATTTAGCGTTAGTTCTTTATACGAGTCTTTTGGAAATAGCTTGTTGTTATATCATTCTCACGAGGGTTTGAGAGTAGCTCTCTTATGAACCGGAAAATGTGGTCGTATGTAGTAATTTTGTGAAGGATTATCAAGCAGGACTGAGACCTACAATTGATAGTTCTCGGGGGAACGAAGAGGATTGTTCAAATTTCATGTATTCAGAGTGTTTATTGGCAGAGAAAGAAATTTTCGAAGGAAAAAAATTCTTCGAAGAATCTACTGTCATCGTATGAAAGTTTTCTCATTTTAGATTGCAAAAGTCATACTGAAATCACTTCCGAGATAATAGTAGTAGAGCATATTGTGTACAGACTGATTTCGACCTCCATTTTCGCGTACGACCTTCGTAAATTGCGCATAAAATTGCTTCAAATCCAAATTTGGCGAGTCAAAATAATGGGCTCCTCAGGTCTCGGAAAAGGGAATCAAATACACTGAAGCACCTTAGATTGGTTGACCCAAAAAACTTCCGCACCGGTTTTACTAAACGAAATTTGAAAGGGAAATTGCACGATTGTGAACGAGTGTCCAGTTCTGAGATCAGCATACGGGGCATGTTGGGTACAAGGGGTATGTTGGGTACACTGGCCTTAGTTGACATGCGCCCAAAAGTTGTATTTTACATACCCGATGACTTTCTGCGGCATCCAGATTGTGATGGAGATGTGAAGTTTGGTTTCGCAGACGCGTAACGTATACTATCTTCTTATAAGCTATGTTTTCTCGATTTCTAGGAGTGAGCCGTCCGCCCAAATTTAAAAAGAGTTAGATTCACTCTCTCGGAGTGGGATGCCACACGTGGCCGAGCGAATCTTACAATTTTTGAGTTGCCACAAAAGGGATTAACTTCGAAGAATTAAGAGTGCGCGGGTGAAAGTTGAGAGTTGTGCCAAATTTTGCGCCCGATGAAAAAGATAGAACGGTTTGCGGATGGAACATTTGCGCACTTGCTGTGGCAAATAGCACGTGATCATCTTTTCTAGTGCTTTGTGCGTAAAAGTATACTTCGTGCACAGTTTGGCGGATTTGACTCACAGTTCATCGGGAAGTTTCGTTCGATACACGAGAATAAAACTTATTCTTCGCATCCTCGTGATGATTCCGATCCTCACCTACGGCTCGGTCCTGAAACCCGTAAATTGGGTGCAGGAAAAAGTTTTTTTCCTCACGTGTATGGAACTGTACTTTTCGATAAACTATGCACAAAGTATCATTCCACGTACAGTGTATCGAAAATGAGACTGGTGGGAAATGGCACAAAATTTCCATAAAAGAATTCTTGACACTAGACGTTAGACGCCGGAGCTTCGCGTGAATCTCTTTGTGAATCTTTCTTTCAGAAAAAAAGATATCCTCGCATGCACATCCTCCAAAGGTGGCTACATTTTCACAGGAAAAGCTGCCGTAGCGTCCAAACAACCCTAATTCGATTTGAATGATTGACATAGAAATGGGAAAACTCACTGCAATGCTATTCTTTGGTAGATATCTTTGAGATAACCAGATTCGTTCTTTGCTGCCGTGCATAGAGTTTCATGGAAAGCACGTCCTAATTTCAAATCTGTCACTGGTTTACAGCTTTCATGATGAGGCTTAAAGGTGAATCTTCCATCCTTGTACTTTATCACCCGTCCAAGACAGCTGAAGCTACCCAGCCTGTTTTCGCTTCTTCTTGATGCACGAAAGATACCTTGCGGAAATAACATCTTTGTTGATCGGGGATCGAACTCTGTTCGTTTGTAATTCTAAGGAATGATAAAACAAGAACCAAAGAAGCCTTTCGAAATACCCTAAATTGTATAAATGGTAACATAATAGTTTCCTCGGTTTAATGAGTCTCTCAGGAAAAACATACGAGAGATTCAAAGAGACATTTCTTGTCATCGAATACGTACAGTTGTCCGCAAATTGGCTCCATAGACAGAAATCAAGATGCCTTTGGGTGATACTCAGATCTTATTGTTAGCACTTCCGTAGTTATAAGCCGCTCACAGATATTGGCGAAACGTGCTGATATGTTCGTTTCATTGTTCATGAGAGATCTAATTTTATCAAGCGAAACTATCTCAGCTGGTCATGAATGACAGTTGCTTGAGTGACACCAGGGTTATATGGATTCAATTTAAATCATCGGGATAGAAATATGACATCACTCCCAGACAGTAAAGTATACGTTACAAACAACAGACAGGTAATACCCATAATATAAGTAGTTGAGATGTTGGGCCATCTCCATTGTTTCTGAATACATGCACATAATGATATAGAAAGTATCAATTCGACAGATCCTAGTAGGGAATGCGTGATACAGTTCTCATCCACAATAAGTTTGAACTCGAACCCGGGTTTCGCTGAGTCTCAATATTTGTGATAAAACCAGAATTTTTAACTAATTGTAAATCATCTTCCTATAAAGGTTCAAAGCCATTCTTATCGAACAGTCTCCCTTTTGGGGTGATGTCAGTTTTCTAGCATGTAAGGTCCACGCACCAATTTATGAGACACCTTTTGCAGCGGTTTGCGGGCTTTCCCGCCGCAAACCGCTGCTAGTATTTTAGGCTCATTGTTATATACCCCGCATGCACACTGTGTGCATACACCACACTTTTCAATAAGAAATCTTCTCTCACTCTATTGTAAACTTCCGTGGAATTTGTAAAGTCAATATGAGTACGGTGAACCACAGTTTTTAGGTGTTCCGAAAAAAGTTGAGCAATTGCTTGTTCCATTTTTCTTAAGTTGTTGACCACGTGGGAACAATGGTTGCTTTAATTAATCACGACCCGCAGAAAATGAATTCGTTAACACTGGCCAGTAACTGACGAGCACTCAAGATTTCATACGTCCAGTGTTACTTGAGAATTCAAAATCCGGGGTCAGCAATTGAAAGCTCGAGTTGGGTCAGTAAAACTACATGGTGGTGTCATCTTTTCGTTGCGATATGTACCACGTATGTCGTGTAAGTGGCGCGGAGATTCAAATGCTTGTGATCCATGGAACATTGAAACTTGCTGGTGCATTGTGTTTACATGATATTCGTATGTGTGTGTCAGATTGGTGTAGGCATCCATCATGAGGTATATGAAGTATATAAATGTGGTAGTCTAAATGATATGTACA
Source organism: Eretmocerus hayati (assembly GCA_029851415.1). Classification (NCBI taxonomy): domain Eukaryota; kingdom Metazoa; phylum Arthropoda; class Insecta; order Hymenoptera; family Aphelinidae; genus Eretmocerus; species Eretmocerus hayati. The sequence goes on from CM056744.1 coordinate 53,009,425, forward strand.
GGATGAAATAAATCAAATATCTATGAATGCTCCCGCGAAAATCCCTAACTTAATACTAAGAATGAACAATGTTCAATATTTAGATATCGTTTGATTATCTGCGAATCATCATCAACAACATATTTGTATTCTATAGCAGTTTTCCTTCCTTTTTTTCGAAGAATTTCATGAAGATTCCATTCAAAATGGATGCTGTATTTCCGGAAGTTGTAAACACAGAGGAATTTCCCTATATGCTAGCGTGGAACTAGTCCTCTTCTGACGGATTGGATGATGAATCTTCTCTTGGATTTTGTGATACCTCAAAATGTTCCTTTTGATTGGATTATTTTACATGTTTGTTTACATTATTCAGTTCAGATCTGCATTTTTATATTCTTGCCTCAAAATGTGGGAATTTTCACTCATATAATTTCGTTGAGTAAAAATCATATCTTTAGAATGAGTTCATATACAAGAGCTATGCATGCAAATTTGAAGAAATCTCGAGGTGCGATGAATTCTAGCTGACGCTGCAATTGGAATCTGACTCTCCCAAGTTTATCGCTTGAGGTTCCGTTCAGATTGTCCATCGTAAGTCTCTCGTGTTTTGGTGAAAAATTGGTGGGGGGGTGTGCTGATCTGAGTGTATATTATTATTCCCTTTTTTTCTCTTATCATGTGGTTCATTGAGTTCCAAAATAGGCGCTGCACCAGGGCAATGTTATTTCTGGAGAAAATTGCTTCCAAGGAATTTCGAGTGGACCGGAAAGAGAGGGGTTGATGAGATACTCTATCAGCATTGGAATCGTCATTTGACAAATATTGGTGGTCCGAAATCTGGTCAATAGAAAATTTATGATATAATATTTGGAAATGAATAATATTCGTTGGAATGATTCTATATGGCCTCTGTCAAAAATGAAATTTCATAGGTGGATTCTTGCTCATGGTGATCTGTATGTAGATTCAGGGAAACATAGATCCGTATTCTGCGATTAAGGCCCATGATTGTTGCAGCGCAAAATTCTCTTTCAGCGTGATAAGTTTTTTTCGCAACATGACATTTTGTCACAGCGTGACATGCGGTAACGCGAGTTACCTTTTTGATTGCCTCAATTTTTTTTCAGTGGATTCGATTCACTGTTTCCGGTTTCTACCGATAGAGATCTCGATTTTCATCTTTGTTCGGGGATTTCAATGTTTGATCAATTCACTCCCGTCCAATGTAATGAATACGAATGCAAGAGTTTCAGGGGCCATAAATATCAATGAAGGCATTATTCAAGGTTGAATTCTGACATTTCGGTGGAAATTTCGAGAGTAGAAAGGTTTGTTTCTAGAGAGTATGATATTGGTTTGGATTACCTGGGGATCGAAGGTGGCGAGGGAAAAGTCGTGATGGAATTACTTCACCAGAGATTCGAGGCCTTGATGGTGCATGAGTAATGCCGAAATCGTAGAAAAACTTCTCCTTGTCAGTTAAGGTTATGAACGGTTCCGAGTTTCCTGTCTTAAGAGACGAATACTTCGAGGGGGTGTCTATGAATGAACTTTTTGGAAATAAATATGACCGAATTCTCTTCTGTATCTTAATATTGGAGAAGTTTTTGAATTCCATATTAGATAGATGTTCCAAGTTAATGGGAGGTGTATTGGGATATTCTATATTCGTGGAATTGGGGTCGTCGGGTTTGCAAATCTCCCAAATTCCTGAATCGATACGAGTCCTTTCGTCAAAAACGATCGGTATGCGTGAAGATTCGTGATTCCAAAACCGTTCAAGAGGAATTCCAGAGGGTTTGGATGGGATATTATCACATCTGGTATTTGCTGGTTCCAATCTATCATCATCGAGGTACGACCTTTCCAAAATGATCTGGGTTTGCTGATGGTAGACACTTTAGGCTGCTGAATGGAGCAAATTTCATTTGGGGGTCCGAGGAAAGTTTGACTGATTTGGTTTTCGATCATTGGTTCACGTTCTCGATCATCTTCGTCATTAAAATTGAGTATGTTTGTTACCGGTTCACGAGTGGGAGGGAATGATATGCCACACATTCTCAAATATTCGAGAAAAGCATTTAGATCTCCGAAATATTCAAATGGATTTGAAATTAGGAGATGCAAGCTGCTCAGATCGATTGATTTCTGGGGAATGGTCCGGGAGTCCATAACAGCTGAGACTCCGATTTGTATTTCTTTTGGAGGGTTTTGAATATATTTGAATCTTGCGAGTGCATCCAGATTTCTATAAAGCTGATGGTAAATTGGATCTTCAGAAAGGTATGGATTAGTCAAAAATCTTTGAGAATTTCTTGTAATAGAGTGTATACCACTCAGTACTCTTGCTATGATCCACATTAATCATCCGTTGACATAATTGATCAAAAACAGCTGTTCTGATGGAGCATTCCAATACTTGTTCAGTTATTTCGTCTACAGATGCAAACTTGAAGTTTTCAAAAGCATAAGAAGCTGGTCCGGACAGATGATCAAGGATGTGACTAATCAAAGTTTTGTCGAAACATGGATATGGGGCGATGCATCTTGCTCTGATAGTACCTGCTATAAACCCTACAGGATCGATGTTGTGACCGTTGAATGGCGTAAAGCATTATGTAACAGCGTCAAAAGGATATTCATAGATGGGTCCTTCCATCTCCATAAATATTTCGACTGAGAGAAGATTTGAATCATGTCGGACATGGAACGTCTAATATATGTGTATGGGCTGGAATGTGAATTTCTAGGTCATTGTGAAATTATATTGAGTGAAACTGGGGGTATTGCGAAAGTGAAAGTCAAATATTGGGACATAGTTGAATTATCCAATTTTCAAACAGTGAGGTTCTATAACGTGCGTTATTTTTGGTCACGAGCTATTTTTCTGTCACGCGTTAGTTTCGGTTCACGCGTTATTCTCGGTCACGCGTTATACTCTGACGAATTTTTGGTCGAGCTTGAATGTCGAAACATCGATTAATTTGAATTCGTCACAAAGAGGTTGCTGATTCAGCTGAGATGGGAAAGTCGATCGCGAAATGTCATACGTCAATGGAATGACAAAATCAGGAGTTATTGGGGTCGTTCGTGTCAGCGCAAACTTGGGAGTTAGAAAAGCTATGTGCAACCATGACTGTTCTCCACAAGGGATGCCAAAATGTTACGACTGAGCGGAGGGCTCGGGCTAACAGATATATTTGAGTTCGTTAGAAACAGTCGTATGGGCGGACTGCCCAGTGGCACCTACCTTTTCTTAGTTAGCAGCTCAAATCCTTTCAGTCCCTTTTTGTATCTCGGCGTATTGATATTTTTGTATCTTTATAGTTATATATATATATATATATATATATATATATATATATATATATATATATATATATATGTGTGTGTGTGTGTAAAATTATATTTTGAATATTCTTGATATGCACTTGGTCAGAAAAACCAGATCTGATTTGAATGTAACTGTTATATTGGATTTTCGTGAATCAGAAAGATAGAGAAATAATGATGGTCAAAGAAATTTTAGATATCCAGATTTGACCCTCCGATAACAATCAATTTTGGAATGAATTCAAATATTCAAAGTGAAATTATTAATTCTTCAAATAAGCATGCATTTGCAGATTCTGAAATAATAAGAATGAATTTTGTGATGGAAATATAAATTTATTAAAACCCAGTAACAAAATCGAGATCACTCAAGAGAAACAGTATAGATTATAATCAATAAAAATAGGCAAATTGAATTATCTCTTTCTCTGATCAATTAAGGACTACTGAAGTTCTTCCAACTTATTCTGTGAATGCTAAGAATATGAAGCAACTTACAAGTAGATTGTTTCTTAAACTATTCGAGAAAAGAGCGGAGTCGTGATGGGTCGGCAGTCCTCTGGAGGCTGGAATGTCGATTCAGAAGGCGCCTTGAGGATGAATTATAAGCTGATCCTACTGCAGCTCAACTTGAGGACAAATTCGGAGCTGGCCCTGCTGCAGCTTTGAGTACGGGTAACGCCACTTCCCAAGTGCGGGATCAAATCTAACTGTTGGCTCGCCACTTCTCGAACAAACGCTTTGTCACACGTTTCTAAGGTGTTTGGGCGGAGACAATAGCGCGGACTCAAAAGCTCCGGAAAGAAAACTTTGACAGACTGATCGGCGAGCCAACGTTCAGACCCGCATTCATAGCCTGGGCCAGCTCGCGTAAATTTTAAAATCATAATTTTGAATTGTGTCTAGCGTGACCTAATGTCACGCTCAATCGAATAGTTGCGTGACTTATTGTCACGTGTGATGAAAGAATAGCGTGACCCAATGTCACGCGTGATTGGACGGATGGAGTGACTTATTGTCAGAAGGAATGAATGTCACGTAGTTCAGGAGTATTCTTTGTACCCTCGGATAGCGCTATAAGGTTCATTTTCAAAATCAGCGAAGGCCCAAATCCAGTAGCAAATTTTTCCATGGGGTCATAAACTATAGGAAAGAAAGATGGGGGCTAATCCAAACAACCGCTACACTGGTTCACTCTTACGTCCCACCGGATGGAGAATCGAGTGGAATATCAGGTAGCGATCAAAATTCTCACTTCTCATCAGCTCCGCATCGTCATCCTTTCAGGAACATGAATAAAACTTGATATGGCATATGGAAAATTTAGCATATCACTTCGGATGAGGAATACGATCAATCATCATAGAACGGCACTCTGGGTTTCGTCGATAGGGAAGAAAGTGTACCCCGTGGAAGAAGGCCTCATATCCTCATCCTGTACATGTAACTGACACATCTGAGATGGCAGTTTTCTGAATGTCAAGACTATATTTGCAGGTTCCAAGTCCAATCCCCGTGAGTGCGAATTTCTTCAATGAGTGTAGTGCAAATTTCATCAATCAAACCACATTCTTTTCCACCAAATCCATGACACCTGACCTCACTGAACATGAAAGAGCATCCGATCAGTCCATAGAGTATCAAGAATAATTGATCGATTCTCTCGAGAAATGAACCATTAGAAACGAGTCGTGAATTTTTCCTGATAGATCTACTGATTCATCAAAAAATGCATCAACTGAGTCGTCACTTGATTTTCCCCGACGGGGGTTCTACCAACAACTCATATCATGATCTATCCTGAAGCTCTCGGGGTTCGATCATGCATTCTATCGTTTTAATTCGATGCCCGTGTTTTGGATATAAATCCTCGACAAGATGGGAATAATTTCAGAGATCATGCACAATCATCAAGCATTCATGCATTCTTGGGTAGAGAGGTACGAGTAGATAATTCCCCGTAGGTACGAGGACATACGGGGAATTTCTGGAACGAGATTAGACCAACATCCTGATTTGAAAAATGATCCACCAATACATAGCGATCTCGCTCAATAATCATTCTTATTATAGGAACTTCAAACATGAAATTCTTCAGAAGCATCGTTCAAGCCCTCGTAGATTTCAACGAGTTAAACCCTCTAGCTCCCCTCCAAGTTCTTATGGAGGTGAGTATGACAAGTTTCCTCACTACTGCAAATCCACCAAGCTTGACTCACTTGAGCCTCGACAAGAAGTACTTATAAGCCGAATCTTTGATAGCCTAGGGGGGGTCCTATCCCAAGATCTGGACAAGATCGTCGGTGACCAGAGTAAGACATCGCTAAGGTCATCGTGGAATCGACGTATATTGTCACTCTGAACAATACTCTGAACACTCTGAAATGTGGACGATGTTGCTCCAGGGAGCTGTCTCGAGGTCAGACTACTACCCTCCTCCATCCCAGGTAGCTCCGAAGTCGACCGAGAAGCTTCCTGTGGATTGTCTTGTCCCAGACAACCGGAGATAACTCCCAGGTCATCAGTAGTATGGGTATGATAAGTTCAAACAGGGGAGTCATGGTGGGGGTAGCCATATAGTGTATTAGGGGAGCCCATCTGATGGTATGTCTAGTCCAGACACGCGTGTACTATATATGTATATATACACATGCATATATATACACCTAACGTTCGCTCTCTCTCTCTCTCTCTCTTTTTTTTTTTTTTTTTTTTTTTTTTTAAGGTGGTTAGAGGGCAAAATCTGCCTCAGGATCCCTCGGATCCGTCCCCAGACACCGGACTGGTTCAGCTTACGCGGACTACGCATAGCCCACGCAGGCCATACCAGGCGGGACACGGGTTTGGGTGGGGCCCACCGAGAGGTGGGCCCGGCCGTGTAATATCCCTCTCCCCTCGATGTCCGGTACCTAGGGCATCGGGCAATCAAGAAGGAGATCCACCTGCATCTACCATCTCATCCCGGAACCGCGTGAGCATTACTTCAGGATGAGCGGCATGTCTCGCGCTCGATTGCGAGCGTTCCTCTTCTCCATCTTCTCTCTTCGGCCACTTGTCGGCATCTTCTATCTTCACTCTTCATTGTTCCCTCTCTTTCTTCTTTCTTCTCTCTTCTTTCTTCTTTCTTCCCTCTTCAGTGCTCTCTCTCTCTCTCTCTCTCTCTCTCTCTCTCTCTCTCTCTCTCTCTCTCTCTCTCTCTCTCTCTCTCTCTCTCTCTCTCTCTCTCTCTCTCTGCCCTCTTTTGCTCACGATCTTTGCAAACGATCTTCCAGATGTACTTACTCGCTCTCAACATGCTGTTTTTGCTGATGACACTAACATTTACAGTCATTTCTCCCCAACTGAGCTTGTAGAGAATATCATCCTAATGAGCCACGAAGCTCAGGCTATTGCAAACTGGGCAACCGACAACGATCTCAAGCTAAACGTACCGAAAACCACCACCATGATCATCGGTAGTAAACTCCATCTGTCAGCCATTGACTTCAATACAATACCCCGGATTACTTTCATGGACACAGCAATCCCATACTCGACCACTATCAAAAGCCTCGGAATACTGATCTCTCCCACGTTGAGTTGGAAGGCCGAAGTGAACGAAATATCCAAAAGAAACCACTGGTCCTTGTATGCACTACGCTCTGTGGCATGCAAGCTTCCTATAGAAATCAGAAAGAATCTTGTATCTGCCCTTGTTCTACCCCGACTCGACTACGGCGCAGCTCTACTCACGGGATTGAATAAGTCACAGGCTCTGAAACTCCATCGCCTTGACAACGCTTGTGAACGTTACGTTTATCAAAACATCCCCAAACGTGACCATGTCACCCCGTTCAGCATAGCCATTGGTTGGCTATCTGCTCAAAGTCGCCGAGATTATCTCCGCGGGTCTCTCGCCTTGTCAATACTGACAAACGGATCTCTCATATTTCTCAGCTCGAAATTTGGACAATCAAGAGACCTCCCACACTTCCGTCAATCCAACCGTGGCACAAAACCGATCCTGACCTACAAACCTCCTCGAACTGAGGAGGCACTAAATCAGTCATTCGTAGTATCCGCGTCTCGCCTCCTGAACACCCTTCCACATGTAGACCTCGTAGAACCCGACCTAGATGAACTTAAGCTAGTACTACGTGAGACGCTACTCTCACGTAATACTCTCGAGTGGTGTGAGCGTGCAGCCCAAGACAGTCTCCTACTTGTCCCACCTTCCCTTTTTGATGAGCTCAAATTTCCTGCTCCTCGAAACTGAAATTCAACTCCTGTCTTACTGCACTGAGATCAGCTACGAAAATTCAATATATATTAAATGTAAAGAAAATTACTTCAACGTCATATGTGAGCAAACCATAACTCCGCTATTAATCTCCAATTTTCATTATTGTAGAAATATTCAACCTTTTTGCACTGTATCAAAATGTGACGCTTCAGTGGGCACGATAGGATTTTTACCCTGTGTCCTCTAATAAATTCCAATCAATTCAATCGAATCTCTCTTTATCTCCTCTCTCTGTCTCTCTCACTCTTCTTCCTGTTACTCTGGCAAGTTTCCACCTGCGGGAAGGTGTCTAGGGTATTCCCAGAGGGGTCTCTCGCAGCCGGGTTGTATTGTCTTATGCGATGCACCCGGATTGTGTGCGTATTTGAGGCAAGGGAGAAAGTGCATCGGGTGCGATGTATTGGGCTCGATTTTGTCGTGTTTCCGTGGCAAATAATGAACGAGTAGAAAGCGCATCGTTCGAGTATTGCTACCCAGCCCCTGATTCTGGTACTCGGTATGTATATATGTATATATATATATACACAAATGCAAGGTGAACTTTGACTAACGCCGAAATGTGCATCTTCCCTGCACTATGAAACATATATAGGCGGATCCACCTTACTATTTTGGCCATAAGGAAATGTATATGAGGCGTATTTGCAGGTGTTGTCTCGAAGTGGAATTTCTCAAAAAAGATAGGTAAAGAAAACGCGATTCCTTTTTCTTGGTAAGTATAGCACATCGTGCGATGGTGAAAAGTGTGAGCAGCAGCAGCATCAGCGAAGCAGCAGAATCAGCAGGAAATGGATTTTCGAGATTTGCTAGGATGAGTCTTCATCAAACGTAGTGAGTGATACTTAATTTTCCATATTCCTGTGTAGGTGTGGAAGTTTCTCGGAATTTTTTCATTAGAATTAGATTATTGCCAGAGTGTGTATATTGTGACCATTAGGGTGGTCCTTATTTCCCAAGTTTCACAGATCCTTCCTCCCCCCCTCTAGATACCTTCTTTGAGCCGAAAAAACATGGGGAGAATTTTCCCCGAGCCCCTAGAGAGTGATTTAATAGTGCCTCAAAGAGCATCTTGCTTTGAAACTCAAGTGAAAAATAACGCTTTTTGTGATTTTCCTGTCCCAATGTTCGAGCTCTTGAAACTTAGTGTTTCTTCGCGAATGTAAAAGTGGGGATACATGTTCCCACGTAAAATTTGATGCTGAATCGAATTTCATCGTAACATTTGAACTAGGATGCCACCCAATACTCGTAAATTGCGTTTTCCGACGCGGAAAACACTTTTAGCGCGACTTTTTCATCTCATTCGAGTGTCTCAGGCGTCACTTACTCCCTCAAGATTATTCTAAACCACCTATTTTCATGTAAAAAAAGACGCTGAATCGGAATCCATCGTTATTTCCTAGGTATACTGTGGCCCAACGTGAAAAAAATGCGTTTTTCCACCGAGAAAGTACCTTGAGTGAGTCTTCCACGCCCGAATCGAGTGTCTCAGGCGTCATTCACTCCCTCAAGATTAATCTAAACCACCTATTTTCATGTAAAGAAAGACGCTGAATTGGAATCCATTGCTATTTCCTAGGTATAATGTCGCCTAACGTGAGAAAAATGCGTTTTTCCACCGAGAAAGTACCTTAAGTGAGTCTTCCACGCCCGAATCGAGTGTTTCAGGCGTCACTCATTCTCTCGGGATCAATACGAACGACCTAATTTCATGTAAAAAAACACGCTGAATTGGAATCCATCTCCAATTACCAGGTATAATGTCGCCCAACGTGAGAAAAATGTGTTTTTTCACCAAGGAAGCACCCTAAGCTCATCTTCCACGCGGGAATCGAGTGTCTCAGGCGTCACTTACTCTCTCGAGATTGGTCTGAACGACCTGATTTTATCTAAAATTCTACGCTGAATCAAAATTCATCGTTATTTTTCGGGTACAACGACACTTAACGTAGAAAAATCCGTTTTTTCTCCAGAATGCAACGAAATCCACGAAAGATGACGAATTCCTGGGTAAAATTCATAAAAAGTCTGCAATCAACCAAGTCAATCTGAGAGACAGGTCAAAGTCCCTACAAACCATTGTGATTCTTAAAGAACTCAGTCATCATTCTCCACCAGAACATTTTGACACTCGACACAAATAGGGATATCATGAGTCAAAAGGATTTACACCTCAGGCATCTATTGGAAAAAAAAAAAATTACGATATCTGATTCGGATGGGATAGTCGATACTCTTTATCACGCTTTGACTAGGGAGATGCATTTATTAACAAGAGTGGAGATATCAAGTGACTCAAGTTAACAACATAACACGAGTCCTCGACTCATAAAATTATGAAGATCTTTCCTCTTCGATCCTCATCTTTTTCAGAACGGTCATCTTACTTGCATCAAGATACTGTCTTTTATCCCTTGTTAAACTTAGCTGTATAGAATGTAACTGGGTTTTTGATCGTCTGTGCGCAAATGAGTAATTTGCACACTGTTTTTCGCTTTCCATTTGCTCACAGAAGATCAAAAAACATAGTATGATACTCGGGCGCAATGATTTTCTCCTTCTCATGACTATTTAGACCCTCACCTGCGGCTCGGGCCTGAAAAAATCACTCGAACTGCGAAAACCATCGTTTGCGCCCTTGTATCATAATATACTATTCTGGTATATTTTGGCTCTGGAAATCATGGTCACAGCAGAAGACTCTTTTGTATAGTCAGATTCGACATGGATTCAGACTTGAAAGTATACCAGAGAGTAATTTAGGGAAGCATTGTGATTCCAGAATCTCGATCGGTTCCAGAGGGATCTACTTATTCGCAACTCACTAAAATTTCATGATAGCTTGACGTTGCTCGTCGTTAACTGCCAAAACGACCGACGTGAATCGACGCTGACAAAAGGCTGGGAGCATTGCCTGGACTCTTGGAGCGGCCATAGGATCCCATTTTCACATAAAATGCTAGGATTGCGAAGCGTGTAAGGTTTGGTTTGATGACCGGCCGCAACGCACGAGCAAGGGGCGCTACAATCTTCGCGTGAGATAGGGACCTTACCCGTGAGGGTTGGGTTAGAGTAAGCCCGATTGATCTCTTTCTGGATTAGGCGGCCGGAGCGCATAGACGTTTTCGTACGAGATACTTTTATCTCGCGCTGATTGGAGGTGATTTCAACAAGACGCCATTGACGAATCCGATTCAGCCTAGATCTTCATACGATAGTGAGCGCCTTTACGAATGGTTGTGAAGAGAGTTTGTCACGGATCCCGAAAATCCCATATGAGGCCGAGTTAGACAGTTTTTCGATTTTGGCAGGAACTCTCCCTTAGGTCTCTTTACAGGGACCAATTTTACGGCTGAAATGATGGTGAACTCTGATTTGGCATGGATTTGGAACATTCTGACTATTCCTACGTGAGTCAGTGACTGCTGAGACCCTCGAATGGAACGGAAGAGACATCTTGGTCAATTCACATCAGTCTCGAGAGAGTGAGTGACGCCTGAGACACTCAATCCGGGGGTGGAAGATGCGCTTAGGATGCTTTCTGGGTGGAAAAACGCATTTGTTCCACGTTAGGCATCGTTGTTACAGGGAAATGATGATGAATTTCGATTCAACGTGGTTTGTTACATGGGATCAGGTCATTAAGACCAATCTCGAGGAAGTGAGTGACGCCTGAGACACTCGATTCCCGCGTGATGGACGCGCTTAGGGTGCTTTCTCAGGAGAAAAACGGATTTTTCTCACGTTGAGCGTCGTTGTACCTGAGAAATAACGATGAATTTTGATTCAGCGTGGTTTTTTACATGAAATCAGGTCGTTAAGATCAATCTCGAGAAAGTGAGTGACGCCTGAGACACTCGATTCCCGCGTGAAAGATGAGCTTAGGTAGCTTCCTTGGTGGAAAAACTCATTTTTCTCACGTTAGGCGACATTATACCTGGTAAATAACAATGGATTCCAATCAGGCGGGGTTTTTACACGAAATTAGGTGGTTTAGATTAATCTTGAGAGAGTGAGTGATGCCTGAGACACTCGATTCGGGCGTGAAAGACTCGCTTAAGGTACTTTCTCGGTGGAAAAGCGCGTTTTCTTCACGTTAGGCGACATTATACTCAGGAAATCAGGATGAATTCTAATTCAGCGTGTTTTTTTACATGAAATTAGGTCGTTTGTATTGATCTCGAGAGAGTGAGTGATGCCTGAGACACTCGATTCGGGCGTGAAAAACTCGCTTAAGGTGCTTTCTCGGTGGAAAAACGCATTTTCCTCACGTTGGGCGACATTATACCTAGGAAATAACGATGAATTCCAATTCAGCGTCTTTTTTTACATGAAAATAGGTGGTTTAGATTAATCTTGAGGGAGTAAGTGACGCCTGAGACACTCGAATGAGATGAAAAAGTCGCGCTAAAAGTGTTTTCCGCGTCGGAAAACGCAATTTACGAGTATTGGGTGGCATCCTAGTTCAAACGTCACGTGGAAATTCGATTCAGCATCAAATTTTACGTGGGAACATGTATCCTCACTTTTACATTCGCGAAGAAACACTAAGTTTCAAGAGCTCGAACATTGGGACAGAAAAATCCCAAAAAGCGTTGTTTTTTACTTGAGTTTCAAAGCAAGATGCTCTTTGAGGCACTATTAAATCACTCTCTAGGGGCTCGGGGAAAATTTTCCCCATGTTTTTTGGGCTCAAAGAAGATATCCAGAGGGGGGGAGAAAGGATCTGTGAAACTTGGGAAATAAGGACCACCCTAGTGACCATGAGAAATATGATTGATCATTAACCAGAGGTGGATAATATTCGAGGGTATTTTTTTCAATGAAGCATGTGTCACACACATTGATATGGAAAAAATATATTATTGATAACTAATAGTGTTGGAAATGGGACTGGGAATGATCAATTTCTCTCAAATTAGGAGATTATTTCGAGTATTTGAATAATGCGGATGATGCAACACATTTTTGAAAGTGAATGTTTTTTATTCAAAATTCTTGAGATTCCTCAATACAAGTCAATTGTGCACAGCGATTGTGGAATACCGCAAGATGATACAAGATTATTCCTAAGAATTTCATTCCAAAAATATCTTCCACATTGAGGTCATGCGTATAGTCGTAGTCATCCGAAACTGCATTCCTAATAAAATCTCTCCTGTCTTTGAATAAATTCTGCACGACACTTAAACTGGAGCGTAGAAGTTCGTCTTCATTTTCACCATATCTCTTGTAGTGCGGTGAATCATCTGACAAATATTGTTGGCGTGGCTCACCAAATTAGTCAATCGAGTATGGTGTTGTTTGATGAGAAGCTGGATCCGGCGTAGTCCGCTGGACGTCACCTCGTGCATTGTAATTCGTGACTTCATTGTCTTTTTCTCCTTCGCTTCAGGAGTGTCATCTTCAATATCATTATTCTCCATGATAAATACCACCGATTTCCTCGAGTACGTTGTTGTCAGCATTATGTCGATATATGGTATCTCTATTGTCTGGGGATCTACTTTGGATGGTATACTTCTTCGATTGAAGAATTCGGTAGTTTTTTGAGAAGTTCATCCCAGCTTTCTGAGTTGAGTTTAACTTTAGACGTTCCGGCTCTGTCGGTCATGATAGTAATCGGACGGTAATGAGCAGTGACACTCGTGGCTCCGTGGTCTTCTAAGCCTATTACGATCTCTTTTGAACCCGAATCATTCAGAGCGTATGATGAGCATAACATCAGTGGTAGATCCACATCTTTCACCGGGTTGGTTGGGTATAGGCGAAACTTGGATTCCTCTGGTTGTTTGGTTTATCATTGCTTGAGCCATGGCACTGATTCAAAGTTGATTCACAAAATTTGCGCTCTGTAACTACAATAGCCCTACATTTTCAAATCAGTGGGGTGACAGATCACGAGTGGTCAGCAGTGAATAGATGGCTATTCACAGAGAAATTCGAATTCCGATGGCCACACTTCGTAATTATGAAGAAGTCTTAGAGTTTCCGAATCACTGGGTGGCAGAGATCGTGAGCGGTGCGCGGCACGTCGATGACTGATCCGTAGGATGGTTTACGGAGAAAGTTAGAATTTGATGGCTTTTGTTAGTGGGAAGCAGTTGTAGGGATGTATTTGGCCAAACAGTGTGAGGGTGGTCACCCCGTCGGCCGGGAAAGACTTTTATGCAAGGGGGGTGGAGAATGATGTAGGGTGTGATAGGCCAATCAGTGTGAGGCAGGTCAACCCCTCGTTCGGAGAAGCCTATCATGTGAGGGGATGGGAACTGATTGGAGGGGGTACGCTACAATGTAACCATACAATTAGTGGGGGGTAGGAACATTGTGAGAATCGAAGGGGAAGAATCCTATCGCATTTCCAATATAATCTGATGTATACAGCTCAAGCGTTACTTGAGTATCATCCGCTCCAAGGGGGTAGTTCCTAGAGTGATCAAATTTGAGATTTTGGAATGAGTTTGAGTACAATCGAAAATATCCCCATCAAATTCTAATCATGGACGGATTTCAGAGGGATGAGAGTGCGGAGCGTGAATTGGCAGAGTATAATGCCATGTATGATTATTCCCTGACACATTTTCAATATCGAGTTTTGATTCAGTCAATTAATCTCAACGGTTTTCACAGGTCGAGAAGATGGGATCTATCACCAAAATAGTAGTAGCCTCGGTTACGACAGCGATGATGAAATGCATTCGACTGATCTGGGAAATATTTCAATGTCAAATTCTGAAGGTTCAAGATTTGTAGGTGAGCGTTTGATGGAATATTCTTCCTTGGAAAATTATTCAATCATATTCTTGATGGAATATGATTGAATAATTTTGGAACCTGTGCTCATATTTGAATGTTCTTCAGAATTCAGGACACTTCTTGTCAGCAGTCCTTTGGACCCACAGTTTGTGCCAATCCCAGAAGGAGAACTTGAAGCTCGGATTAACGCAATACAGAAGAATCTCTTCGTCAGGGAGCCGACGCCGCCGATTGAGGCGCTTCTGCAAGTTCTGACACTTCCTGGATTGCAGAATATGGATGTTTCTCAAGATATTGTATTGAATCCAAATGAACAGTTTGATGCGAATGATATAGTTGAAGCAGACAGTGGCGATAGTGTTGAGGGGCCAGAGTGTTATTCACGTGTCATATCAGAAAATGACAATCGCTCATCAGTGATGGGAATAAACAGCACTCCTGAGCCTGGATTTGAGGATGTGAATGTTTCTCAGGATCGTGTATTGAATCAGCAGTTTGGTGTGAGCGAGATAATCCAAGCAGACAGTGGAGATAGTGTTGAGGAGCTGGAGTGTTATTTACGTGTTATATCAGAAAGTGATGATCATTCATCAGTGATGGATATGGACGACGCATCTGAGCCTGGTTCTCAGGATGTGGATGTTTCTCTAGATCGGGTATTGAATCCAAACGATCAGTTTCATATGAGTGATATAATTCAAGCAGACAGTGACGATAGTGTTGAGGTGCTGGAGTGTTATTTGCGTATCATATCGGAAAGTGATGATCATTCATCAGTGATGGATATAGATGATGCATCTGTAGTGTCATCAATGACAGAAGAGGAATCATCTTTCGAAACCAATATTTCAACACCGGATGGACATTTTTTGATAACAATCGAGGGATTGAATCAGACTATATCATACCCAAAACACAGAGTGATGCTTGTCCGCCTGATTCATTGCCTCATACAATACAGGATGACGAGGAGTGTCGATGTGATAAGAGCTCCTCGACTGGTGATATATCAACCCCAGAAGGACTAGTCTTCAATACTAGGAAAAGTGTTGAAAGTTTGGTGCTACATTTGGACAGTAGTGATGCAGTGTTATCTGATGCGTGAGGACTGGAAAGCGGTGCAATGTCAATGACGGTTCCGAGTCCTGTGGTCGCAATCGGCGGCGTACGTTGTCTGGGGGCTCTGTGATGGATGAACAGATGGGCACACCGTCTGTGGATAGGGCTATGGAGCAATCATCGCAATCCGAAAAATCTCGGCTAGCCGCTGACGCAGGTGTGCATCAAGGGGACATTGAAGCGACCCAGCTAGAGAGCGACGGAGACCAGAGTGAAGATTTCAACATGAGTGGTGAGTCATTATCATTCCTTTATTGCGTGACGGGGCATGTGGTTGTTGATTCTAACGACAAATTCTTCTTTCTTTCATCATTTTCGAAGATTCACCTAATTTGGAAGGCGAGGCAGCGTACGAGGCTATTGCACGCGTGCTCAATACTTTTTTATGAGTTTCAAATATTGATAGTGTTGAGTACTTGTGAATAGCCGTTACGGACAGGGTTTTTTCTTCTCACCTGGACAATCGCGGGCCAAGTGTCGACGAGGTTCAACCGAATATTGAGGGTGGAGAAGCAGCTAACGCAACGGTGGTCCAAGCTGGTGAATCGGGCTACAGATTCGTAGAGATACTCAGTACGTTACTGTCCTATAATAAACAATTGAGGGGGTTCATGGAAGAAGGGCCTAATGGCCCTTTTTCCGGACACTCGCTTTTTTCAACCTATGAACCATGATCTATCACCCCATAAAACTCGTTTCTCCATAGACTTTGTGAACCTCATAGATCGGGAAAAGGGCACAAGAGCCATTATGCCCTTTTACGTATCGGATAAGAGGGCCTACTGGCCCTTAGGCCCTTTTACGTATTCGATAAAAAGGCCTAACATCCATCAGGCCCTTTGGTCGATTATCCGATGAGAGTTTAGCCCTCTTGTCAATTATGTGATGGGAGTAAGGGCCCTGTCGTCGATTATATGATGGGATTTAGGCCCCTTTGTCGATTATACGATGATAATTGGGTCGCTTTCTATATTATATGACGGGAATTCGACTCTTTGCATAGATACTTCACTGTTTCTTTATTTCAAACAAGTAGTACACCTCTGATCCATTTGTCTCCCCAATTAAATCCCAAAAATGCATGATCCGAAGTTTGTTCCATTTTCTATCTAGCAAATATGCAGATAGAATTTGCCTCACGGAGACCTACCAGAAAGTTGTCGCATCCAGGCCCGGTGTGAACCTCCCGTGTGATCGGTGTCATTTCTCCTCCGGCTTCCACCTCCACCCAGCACCTCTTCGGAAACTTCTTGTTCGGTCGAGTTCTCAAGTGATCTACTGATCTTCTGGCCCATGACTTCTCAGAGTTTGTCTTCGTCATACCTTCTCCAAGGCGCTCAGGTTTTCCAACCCATGACGTTACCGGCTGTGCTTCCACCATACCTTCACCAATGCGCTCAGGTTCTTCAAGCCATGGTGTACTCGACCGGTCCACTACCATACCTTCACAAAGGCGCTCAGGCTCTCCCGCCCATGGTGTGGTCGACCTCTTTTTCCCCACTGTGCCCTTCACAAGGCCCTCGGACTCCTGACCCTCTTGACACTCCTCGCTTTTGAACTTGACCTTACAGTTTACTGAACTTTTCTCTGCTACTCTAGGTGGACACTTATCGCTTCCGGTACCTCGCT
Source organism: Eretmocerus hayati (assembly GCA_029851415.1). Taxonomy (NCBI): domain Eukaryota; kingdom Metazoa; phylum Arthropoda; class Insecta; order Hymenoptera; family Aphelinidae; genus Eretmocerus; species Eretmocerus hayati. Next base: position 53,026,526 of record CM056744.1, read on the forward strand.
CGAGGTCCGAAGGCTTCTCGTCCGCTGCTAGGGGCAGCTTCACTTCGGCGGGGGTCCAGCATTCGAGTCCTCCTGGGTCCCCGCTGGGCCGTTTCCCAGGTACTCTAAGCGAAATTTACAATCCGGGCACGCCTGCGCTGGGACCCCGGCCTTATTACACAACTAGTATTTCTCACCAGCGGGTGCAGCACCAGCTGCTGGCTTCGAGGCTTCCGGGCACTCCGAAGCTGTGTGCCCCAGAGCGGAACACTTGTAGCATTTTCGTGTCGGGCAACTGTGCGCAAAATGGCCCGGCTTATTGCAGTTAAAGCACAGGCCTTTCTCTAGTTGCTCATCCATTCGCATGCGATCTCCTGCTACCCGCGTACGACCAGTACCAGGTCGCCTACGTAGACTATACGGGGCATACGGTGGATATATAATGGTACATCATGGGGTATGACAGCCATTGTCCGGGTGTTGGCACCCATGGACCTGCGGTAGCTGGCTGGTTCGGCGGTGTCAGCGTAGGAGCACTCGGCTGAGGGGTAGTCGGGGCTGGCACGGCCTTTGGTGGAGTTTCGGGTGAGGCAGCGGATGGACTGTTCTGAGCAGGCTTGGCACCATTCTTGCCACCCTGTCCTCGATTACGATTTTGATCCGCGTTCTGGGTAATTGGGGCTGGTTTTGGCGCCTTAGCCTCGTTTCTTTCGGTTCCAGCCATCTTATTCCGCCCTGGTTTGCTCTTCGGTGGCGGCTGTGTGGATCCCTGATATGCGGCCCCAGGTATACGCGATCGCTCCTTGGGTGGTGGTGCAGTATATCTTGCATCCAAGTCCTTGCTTCGCTCATACTTCTGGCCATAGTGTTGGATATTATCCAGCGTTCTCGCCCTCTTTGAGTACTTACGTAGTTCCGGCAATAAATTACGTCGGACTATTTCGAATACACCTCGCTCGCGAGGCGGCCGTTTCGAATGTCCCAAAATTATCTTAACAGGTCAGATACTTGGCAATTTCCTCGCCTTTGGCCTGAGTACGGTGCTGAAGTTCATTCATCACTTCCTGGCGATCTAAGTGGCCCACGTCTTGTTTCCTGAAAGCTTGCTTGAGATCCGGTCAAATTTCAAATTCACTCTGATGAGTTTGATACCAACTCCGAGCGTCCCTTGTTAACGCGGCCGGCACAGCTGATAGCATCTCAGCGTCTGTTACGGGTAGCATTCGTCGGCAATCTTTCAGGTTGGCCAGGAAGTCTTCTGGGCCATCCCGTTCACCACCACCAAAGCTGATTTTCATACTTTGTAACATCTCAATCACTTGGAACGTCCTCCCATCGACTCGACTGGCCTGACTCTAATTTGACTCATCGTCCGAGGTATCATACTCCGATTGACTGGTATCATCTCTCCTACGATTGCGACGGCCTGCTCTTCGTCGGGAGTCTCGTGAATCCCGCGATCCCCGTCGCCTACCACTGCGACTCCGCCGGTCTGAATCTGAATTTGACCTCCTATTCCGTTGTGAACGTCGTGGGGGTGAACTATCCGATGACTTATCGCGCTCTCGACGGTTGTCGCGCCACCTATCAGCATCCTTCGGCCTGCGGTCGGGACTATGTCTCGAACCACGACCAGTAGGACGGCTTCCCGGAGTTTGGTATACGGCTGGGATGGCCTGACCCCCACGGTCACAATGGCTTCCACCCCCTCTGTCGTACGGCCTTGGTTTCCCGTGACCATTTGGACTACTTCGGGTGCTATAGTTCGTATAGGCAGGAGGTGGGTCATCATCACTAGAGTCGTCACGACGATCACGTTCAGTGTCGTAATCTCGACATCGACCGCGGCCTGTGTCCAGTTTCCTTCTTGGAATCGCCCCGGAACCTAGTTGTTCGTGATCCCCGTCCCACTACATAGTCTCCCCGCGTGATAGTTCGGGGTTGGCCTGCAAGCGCCTTTCTATTGCCCGGTAATCAGCGGCTAAGCATCTATCGCTTGGTGACACCGGTGGTCGCCTTGGCACATACGCTCCTGGAATTTTGCGCTCTCTACTCGGCCGGGGACTCTCACGGTTTGAACTTTCACCTTCGCTTTCCGATTTCGACCAGTGGTTCATGAAATTCCTCTCTACTCCTCAAAGATCGGCCATGGCAGTGTTCACTCGATGCATAGCAGCCCGCGATTCAGTGATCAAGGAATCGGGCAAACTGGCTCTCATGAGGCTTTCAACCGGTGGCAAGTCGTCCGCTATAGTTGTTGGCCTATGAGGCTGTCCCCAACTCGGGAGTGGCCTATCAGGTGTAAAAGTTCCGGCCAGTAGAGACCCAGACTGGTCTCGCAGTTGTGGCATCCACCGAAGGCCCAATGGTGCGGGTTGGAAGTAATATCCAGTCGACAGTGGAAATGAGACTCGGCTAGCAGCGGGTCATGGAATCGGGCCTGATATACCACTTGTCACTCGGAGCGAAGAGAAAGTACTAGTCAGGATCGGAGTAGTAACCGTCGTACTGACGGAAGTGGGCACGAAATTCGTCACCGCTGGGGTTTTCGCAACCACGGTTAATATGATTGGCACTGATGTGACCCCGGTCGCTGGGCTCGCGGATACGAACGGTCCCACAGGAAGTCCGGTCTCGACCAGGGGTGCTGAGCAGAGGTGAAGGGTATCGACTCTACTGCGGCAGTATCAAGTATCCTCCACGGCCTCGAGGCTTCGTCCTCCATGCCCGAAACGCGACGCGAATCCCTCTGCGAAGTCCAAAACCGACGCCAGGCTCTTGGGTCTTCATGGGAAATCAGCCCACCGGCCTCATCCAACTGTGGATCCCAGGGCACTTCTTCTTCTGAGTAACGCTTCCGTAACTCTGCTCTAAATAGCCTAGAACGAGTTCTCCCTCGCGTTCCACCGTCATTCAGGCCTTTTTCGCGGAGCTGTTGCGTGTTTTCGCCACCATCCCATGCGGAAACCGCTCTAGCTAACTCCTCATAACGTTGATCGCGACTAATCAGTTCGATAATATCCATATCAGCACCCTGGAGCTCACCCGGTAACACGATCATCGGTGGCTCGGCCTTCTCCTCACCTCTGGCCATTGTTACTTCTACTCCGCGCTATCAACTTATGAACGAGAGAACTCTAAATTGACCTAACATTCCCCAAAATCTCACACTACGGCCTTCTGTTTCCCCCAAGTTCCACGGCAAGTTCTCCCCCACCAGCCAAGAAGCGTCAAATTCCGATCAAAATCCCGAATTTTGCGTTCACGGCCAGTTATTCTACACCTCTGTATAGGTAAAGTCCACCTGAGCTGTGAAAATCGACACGAAGAATCCTCGGAAACCCTAAAAAGTCACGCGTATGCGGCCATACCCAATTAAACAAGTCTCGGCAATTTCTATTCGACCGATCACGGCCTGGATTCAATAAAGGAATCCTCTCAAGTCCCTAAAACTATCTGCCAAAGTCCACCAGGAATAGGGGTGAACAATAGAAATTCCGTAGAATCCCTTCGGCCGGGTAATAGGTGTCCATCTGGGATATGGTATGATCAGGATAGGTAAACTTCCAGAGAAAGAATATTCAGATACTATTTACACACATGCACAGGAGGATAACTCAGCAACCAGTGGTTCAGGAATTCTTCCCAAAAGGAGAAATACAAATCAAATGGCCTATACACAAGTAAGATGCTAAGAAAAATTCTACCTGAGGTCAACCGGCCTCAACAAATTCTCTAAGGGAAAACTCGACCAGATCCTAGGTGGCAGGGCTGCAAAAGGGCAAGAAAAATATTCATATATGGGTGAAAATACTCACATTCAGGTTGACCAGGGTATGAGAGAGGGCAACACTCTACAACTACACGCGATGAGCCTCGTACGCACGCAACGATAGGAAATTCTCAAATTTCCTCGGCCGTTGTACACTTACAACTTCTTCATAGCAGCTACAACACGTTCAGGAATTCCTCAGAGCAGCCTAAATGCGGCTAAAAATGTTCCAAAGCGGCTTAAGGGGGATCAAAATTTTTTCCGAGTGGCAAGGTGCACTCTTGCAAAGCACTATATGCTACGCGCACTAGGTCTTCACGAGGGTTCACCTCGACTTATCGGCCTCTGGTCACACGATATTTACGGCCCCCGGGGTGTGCTATTCATCTCAGCACGTGTTCCCCCAGGAGTCCGGATTGGCTGGGAGTTGGCAGGAGCACGAGTGCACGAGACTCAAGTTTCGGCCGGGACGAGGGAATTCACATTAGAAAAATGAGCAATGAGAGGACTCATCGTTATTTGCCATAACTCTCAATAATTGCAATTCTCTCTTCATAATTTGGACTCTTGAAGTCGTGTTCCAATTTTGTAGACTCTTGGAGTCTCGTGTGGAGTCCTCCGGGACTCCTGTGGGGCACACGGCACACACAAGGGCGTCTGAATAAGCGAAGAGCAAAGACGCCCGCACGCTAGGCAACTGCTACTCAACAAGTGGCCTGATGGCTGACTTCTTCTTCAAATTGAAGTTCCGTCTTCTTCAACGAAGAAGACGCTCTCTGATCGGCCCAATAAATTCTGGCCGGAACACTGGCAGCACCCTCTATCGGGGCTGCGCGGCAAAATTTGAAGTACGCAAGGGCACATTGCGGCCAGCATGCGCACGGAATCACGGAATTTCCCGGCCAAACAGCACGGAAATATATGTACGGCACTGCCGGGCCTTCGTCCTCCACTCGTACCGTCTTTTATCTCACTTGCACCTATAGTAAGCATCGGCCGGCGTGGAGGCGCTGCGCAGCTCGCATTGCCTCCACTTTCGGCCTTTTACTGCACCCGATATTCGCTACATGGCCTTGTATATCTATATCTACTCGCGGCCTGCAGTACTATAGCTATATAGTACTTCCCATGCGCCAGTATATCTATATGGGCCGTCTGCGTGGTGAATTTTCACCTAGAGGTCAACGTCCGGGTCACCATAATTCCCCATGTCGGCCTGCTCAGGTATACCCGCCCTGAACCATGCTGCACCATCAGGTAGCGCGATCACACCGGCAGCAACAAGTGCTACGTCTGCACGGCCGTGCATCAACATCGGTTCCGCGATCCTCGTCCTCTGGTGAGCTACCCGGGCTCACCCGCGTCGGCCTGCGTGTCACCGGTGTCGTGGGTGACCGCCTACGTGGTGGTGTGATGGTGCGCGGGTGTATCTTCGGCCAAGTCATGCGTGGGTGCAGTCAGCAAGTGCTGCATGCACGCATAACCTTCCATAGTCTAGATGCAGCTGACTCTGGGTTGCTGCGTATGAGCTATGGCAGCCAACCCAGGGTGTGCCGCACCAGGTGCAGCCTCACCACCAGGCCATCAACAGCTATGCTCGCCATCGTCATCGTCGTCGCCCTGACAAGGGCGCCCCGGCCAGATTGTTCCCCACGAAGCTATTCTACCAGTGGTTGGTGTGGTACGCGAGGTCATCAATATCCAGCTGGATATTGCAGGGGAAGGGGGGGGGGCTGATGCAAGAGCGCGAGATATCGCGCACTTGCCCTAGTCTTCACGCGAGGGTGATTTTGTGTATGCTTGGGGCGCGGGGTGGATGCAGCTCGGGGCCTGCGGGCAACGGCTGTTGCTGCCCCGTGCTCCCAAGTCAGCCCATCGGTACCTAGTGCACCCTCGGGGCACCTTGAGGCGGCCCTTCAGGGCGCATAGCTCGGCCACGGGTGTACGACCGCGTAAGCCCGGGAAATTGTGGTACGCGGCATGGTGCGTGCGGAAATCAGCTGCTCTCGCTCATACGTAAGAGCGAGAGATCAATACGTCCTTAATCGGCCTGCATCCGGTTAGGGTAGCCCCGGGGCTGGAGCACGGCCTCCCTTGGTCCTTCGCTAGGGCATAATAACAGCGGGGGGTCCGGGTAGCTCGCCTGAGCTACACCTGGTGTACAGCATCCGCTGGAGCGACCGGAGGCCTCCTGACCACCGGCCGCAGCGGCTAACTCTGGTGTAGGTAGAGTTGCCCGGGCTGCAGGCATACCGGTACCCTCCTTTCCCCACGTTCTGGCTGGCGTCGTCGTCGTCACCTCGAGCAGCAGCACCTCAACAAAAAAGAGAAGTATTCTCCGTGAATACTTGGTCTTGAGGCTGCTGCTCGAGGCACGACGAGAGAATTGCTTAAACTTGGCCCTAAAAACCGCTGTGACGATTTTATCGTCACAATACACAGTAGTTCCTGGTGAGTCACAGCGGTCAACGTCTGTCGATTTTATGTAGAGTTGTACCTCGGTTGGCATGAATTACCGATTTTATTCTTTGGAGCTCTAAAAAAATCGTAAGAACAGCCCAAAAAACCATACTACCCCGATTTATTCACAATCAGAAGCTCCAACGATTCCTTCGAGATACACATAAAGATGTGTATTTAAAGGGATACGGATTCGTGGGCCTCAAAATTTCGTTAAGTTCAAGAAAAATTAGATTTGATGTCCCAAGGATGTCCTAGCGATATATGTCTTGAAAGGGCTTCTCTCACTCTCGAATCGAAGCCCTACTTCAATTCTTACGGAAACCTTATGCAATTTTGTTTCCGTTCTCTCATGAGGCTTCAGCCAATAGTATTCCAAACAGAACGTGATTCGATCATGAATACCGTAATATCAATTCCATTTATATTCTCCATACTTCTCAGTATCATTCGTCAGAATCGAACATAATCATCACATATATATTATGTCACGTGTAACCCGTACTTCGTAGGTGGAATAAACTCCGCGTGAAGAGTTGTTCGAAATTCTGATTATATAATATTACTAGCGGGGGGTACCCCCCTCCCCTGCTCGCTATGCTCGCCAACCCCCACAATTTAGTTTACATAATACAGTAAGTCAAACCGTTTGGCGGTTAGATCAATTCTAGTGTCAAAATGTCAGGTCCGTGCCTTACCTAAAAATGTCAGGTCCGTCCCGCGCTACCGGGTCTCTCCATGCTATCCTTATGGTAAAAAAATGGACTTGAGATTAGCGAATCATTTACTTCATTTGCAACTGTACAGAAGAATCTCCAAAGAGTCATTTTGAACGAGATTTTGATCAATGATTTGAGGTATAGAATCACGCAGCAATTTTTGTTTCTAGCCCGCTTACATAGCTTGCTATACATCGAGCATGAATAAAATATAGGTAGTAGTTTGACTGCTCATACGAGGACACGCCCACTCATTGTGTGCCACGTAAAAAAACCAGCTCGTGAATTCACATTATGCTTTTGTGCAATCCGATAAGTATCTTTCGCGCTCGTGAACTCACTTCCCTATAATTTTGTGCCTAATCTTATGCACAAATTGAGATGTGAATATCTTTCAATTCGGACAAATGAAAATTTGTCGATGCACATTTGATGAAATGGCAGGAGCATTTTTGGGCATAAAATGAGGTGCAACGGGTGCAAGGTGCTATTCGAACTGATGACGGCCATTCGAGATGATCTTGGGGTTAATTGAAAGCGTAATGTCTACGTTTTTGATTATGTTGCGATAGACTTCAATTGAATGTTCTAGACAGAAGTTATAAGCATCTGAAAATTATGTGAAAACTCCATCTGCTAATACTTTTGCACTCAAAAAAGATATTCGAATGAATCCAAGAACTTCGAGAAAAAAGAGAGATTGGGGAATTTATATATTTTACCTCGAACATTCATTGGTGGTCCTCGTTACATGCAACAGCATTATCAAGATGCAATGGCCATAATGAGAGAAAAGGGACGCCCAGATCTATTCATTACGATGACTTGTAATCCAAAGTGGGATAAAATCAAGAGAGTTTTGAGGAAATTCCCAAGAGGTACCACGCCTAATGATATTCCGAACATGATGATTAGATTATTCGAAACTAGATTAGATGGGCTTTTGAAAGATATCATGGGTAATGATATGTTCCGTAAAGCCATAGCTCATGTGCATACAGTTGAATTCCAAGAGAAGAGGACTTCCTCATGCTCATTTACTGATACCTTCGCATCCAAACCATAAGATGGGAAATCCTGACTTGATGGATAAATTCATCCCTGCTGAAATTCCAGACAATGATAAAGTACTGCGTAAATTGGTCTTGCAACATATGCTCCATGGTCCATATTCCAATAAAACAAAATGCTATGATCCGGAAACAAAAAATTGTGGAAAAAATTCCCCAAAACAATTTCAAGAACAACATCCATCAATAAGGATGGATATCCAACTTACAGGAGATGAGATAATAGATGTCCAGGTTATAGGTACATTTCAAAGAAAAATTGCGAGAGATTGCCAGTTGACAATTCAATGGCTGTACCATACAATGGATTTTTGTTGAGAAAATTCAAATGCCATATGAATGTAGAATATTGCGCTTCAATAACAAGTATCAAATACGTTTACAAATATTTGCACAAGGGCCATGATAAAGCTCGTTGTGAAAGAATGCAGAATCATGATGGTCATGAAATTGTTAAAGAGATTCACAATGAAATTGATGAATACATCGATGGTAGATATTTTAGCCCGATGAAATGTGCACGGAGATTGGCTAAATTTCCAATAGTTGGCAGGAGTCATGCTGTTGAAAGATCACCAGTCCATCTCGAGAATCAACAAAGAATTCTTTTTGAAGAAGACAAAGAGGTTGAAGCGTTGATAAAATCGAAAACAGCATTGACTGCTTGGTTCGAATTGAATAAAAAGGACGAATTCGCTAGGGGCATAAGATACATAAATATCTTTGAATACTATCGGTTTGACGAAAGAATGGGAGAATGGGTGAGACGGAAGAACAACATCAAATACAAAACTATTGGCAGATTGAATTTTGTGTCTCCGAAAGATAGCGAAAGATTTTTCCTGAAGTTGATACTGAATCGTAGGAAAGGCGCTATTTCATTCACAGATTTCAGGACTGTTGATGGGATAACTCATGACTCATTTCGAGAAGCAGCGATGGCTCTGGGTCTCATAGGAACAGATGAACAAATTCATGATATTTTTGAAGAAGCATGTTCAATCATGTTACCTCTACAGCTGAGAAAATTCTTTTCTTGGTTTCTCTTGTCTCAAACGTTCAATCCCAAAGATATTTGGGAAAGTTATAAAAAATTTCTCACTGAAGATTTCAAAGAGGATTGTGACAATTCCGCTCTCTGTCACATTAACAGTATTTTGAATTTAGAGGACAAGTTCTGTCCCGATTTCAATTTACCTATGCCCGACGTGAACTATAACAATGATCACGAAGATGAAAAAGACCATGATTCAATGAATCATCAATGCAAGATGAAATTCGAAGGGATGCATGCTATTCTGAACGAAGATCAGGAAGATCAGAAAGATATTTTGCGATCGATTGGTGAGTATGGATAGTATGATGGATTTCATAGATGGACCTGGGGGATGTGGTGAGACATTCTTATACAAAACTTCGATTAATTTTTCCTTATCTATTGGTAAAAAAAGTTTTATAGGTAGCTTGGACAGGAATCGCTTCAATTCTTTTGCCTCAAGGGCTGACAAGTCATGAAACTTCCAAGTTACCACTGAATTCAGATTCAATCGAAAACATTTCCTTCAAATCTGATTTTGATAAGAAAAAATTGAGAGAGGCTAATGTTATAGTTTGGGATGAGGCCTCAATGATTCCCAAGGAAGCATTTGATATTGTTGAAAGGACCTTGCGTGATGTAAGTCTTAGTGAGGAACCATTTGGAGGGAAATTGGTGATTATGGGTGGAGACTTCAGGCAAACTCTGCCGATAGTTCCTCACGGATGTAGGAGCACGATTGTGAATAAAACAATTGAATCATCACATCTCTGGCATCTATTCAACGTTATACATTTAAGAAAAAATTTAAGAACTCAAAACACTGAATTTTCGGAATTTTTGCCAAAAGTTGGTTCTGGTGAGATAAATCCTTTATGTGTTCCCAAAAAGTGGAGGGCAAGTGATGTGTGTAAGGGAGTCTTCGGTAAAATGAAAGAAATCGCACCTCTTGATAGCGTTGTTTTCGCTCCACATAATGAAGATACTATGAGATTGGATCGGAAAATATTGAAAATGATGGATGGTAATACAAGAACATATTGCAGTATAGATGTTGCTACTCACAAAGAAGTTGATCAATCTGACGATAACATTCATTTGAAATATCCAATAGAATTCCTAAATGACATCAGAGAAGGTCTTCCTCCACATGAATTGGAATCGAAAGTTGGGGCAATCGTGATGCTGATTCGGCATTTGAGTGCAACAGATGGTTTGTGCGATGGGAATCGTTTAAGGATTAAATACTTATTCAAATATAACATAGAAGCTGGAATAATAACTGGGGAAAAGAGAGGGAACTACGTATTTATACCTAGAATAACTCTGGACAATCGTGAATCATCCCTTCCATTCATCCTATATAGAAAACAATTCCCTATTGTTTTAGCTTTTGCAATGACGATAAATGAATCTCAAGGTCAGGATTTTGACAATTTTGGAATATTCATACGAGAGCCTTTATTCTCTCACGGCCAGTTGTATGTTGCGTTGTCTAGAAGCAAAGATCCCGAAAAATTATTTATTGAAAATAAATTAAACGAATCGAATACGATTGAAAATGTAGTCTGGAAAGAAATTTTGGAGGACTGACAAGGAGAATTCTATCTTGGTCTCGATTTTGTCATTCCGTCAGATCTCAGAAGAATGGAGTGAGATCCGGAGAAAGCAAAATTAGTAGAAATTGTTGATTTAGAAGAAGAGGGTCGCTCATCAAAATTGAACGATGAGATAAAGAATCATCTGTTGGAAGTAGGAAATTATTCGAGATACGCCGATTATTTAGATGACAACGATCGCTTGAGAAACTTCAGCGAAATTATTCAGAATAAAGAAAGACAGAATGATTCGATACCTAAATTCGGAAGTTGGTATGAAGTATCTGAAACGATAACAAAAATCACAATGAATCATTTTTCATATAGTATGACTCTCAAATTGTGACTTTCAATCAGAGGAAGGTGGAGATGGAGACATCGAAAATTTAAGGAGACTGAGTAGACTTTCGAAAATTATTAGTTTGTATCCATTTCAAAGTTTTTATGAATTTCTTTTATGGATTGGATTCTCTCGATATCAAGAGATCAAATCGAAGAGATTGAGACTGGTTTATTTTTCATCTGATTTTTGATATGGCTATTTAATTTGATGAGCAATATTTCTCTTATTCTCATTTGTACTTGACTTTATAGTTCATCCAATTTTTGATGTTTTTCCAAGTTTTGAGACAATTGTTTTGTTTGATACATATTGTTTTCAATTCATGGATGAGAGAATATATTTTTTTTGTTAGAATATTATTGGAAGACTATTCTTTGTTTGGAAATGAAATAGTACAGGAAAATTGGATGAGGTGGATTCGAAAACAAAAAAATTGAATTCAGTGGACGTCGGTAGAGTTCAGCGGAATTCGGTGGAATGCGGTGGGATAACGGTGGCATAATCAAGAGTTCGGTGGAGTTACATCGGAATTCAGTGGATCGCAGGTGGCAGAACGTGCCACTTTTGTCAAATATCGTAAAAATGTAGGTGAAAAATTGTAATGTTAGGGAGTGGAATCTCGGTGGAAGAAGAAGGGAATTCAGTGGCAGAATGATGGAATTCAGTGGGATATCTAATGAGTTCGGTGGCTCTCGGTGGAAGTCAGTGGAATCCAGTGGACTTCGCACGAATTCGGTGGAGGGTGGTGGCGCCCTCACATCTAGTTAACTCAACCCAATCAACCACTTCATAGCATATGAGTAGTTCCGCGCGAAACAGACCTACGGAAAAGGGTCATGTCTTAAATTTTTTCTTGACTCTTTCATTCGATTCTATGGGACTAAATATGAACTTCTCGCTACCTATGGGGCCCCAAGAAAATCTTCCAGATACCTCCAAGGAACATTACTTTGTTCTTTTGAACTATTTTCAACAGAAAAGTTAGGGTATATTTTACAATAAAATGAATTTTCCTCAATTTTTTTTGTTCAGAGGTACAAAGATGCGGTTTACAGCATTCAAAAGGTCTTTGAAAAACCTATCATACTCGATCTTGTAGAGTTGATTTTGAGGCGTTGGGTGCTTGCATCGGGCAAAAGAGTGAAAAACATTGAAAATTGAATTTCTCGAAAACCCAACTTTTTAAAATTTTGAGAATTTGATACTTAATGTAAAATTTTGTGTTCTTTCAGAAAAAGATAGTCCCGAATTCGTTCTTTGCGTTCTAACACTTATTTTTGCCAATGATCACAAATCCACTTTCCAGGCTTTTGGAAATCGTCTGTTTTCTGCGCATGCGCGGAAATTTGGATCCTTGAAACCAATTCCATTGGGAAGCCAAGGAAATTTGCTTCAAAATGACTACCTGCAGAAGTCAATTTCATGCATTTGAACCGAATCTACAACGTATGAAAGATGAGCCTCCAGCTCGAGTGCGACACGTCGCACAGTGGGGCCCGCGCATCTTTCTAGGGCTCAGCGCCACACAAATTCTCAACTCATGGCCATGTCTGGGAACGAGGAATGTTGCTCTCAGTTATCAGAATACCGTCCGATCCCGGACACGGCGATAGGTTGAGGATTTGCGTGGCGCTGAGCCCTAGGAAGATGCCCTGGCTCCACTGTGCGTCGGTGGACGCCATCGAACTGGGGCTGGCATGGATTTTCCTTACTGCTGTCTCCAGTACCTCCGACCCACCTCTGAGGAACTATCAAGATTCAGTAGTCTTTTGGACGTTGCAACTCTGGCTCAAATGCATGGAATTGAGTTCGGCAAGTGGTCGTTTTGGAGGAAATTTTCTTGGCTTTCCAATGGAATTAGAAAGCCAAGTTTCAAGGATCTAAATTTCCGCGCATGCGCAGAAAACAGACGATTTCCAAAAGCCGGAGAATGAATTTGTGATAATTGGCAAAAATAGGTGTTAGGACGCAAAAAAGAAATTCGATACTATCTTTTTCCGGAAGAAGACAAAATTTTACATCAAATATCAAATTTTTGGAATCTTAACAAATTGGGTTTTTGAGAAATCGATATTTTTGTGATTTTCATATTCTTGCTTGTACAGGCTGTCTATAAACCCAAAATCATATTTTCATTAGTGATTTTGATAAATTTTTCAAGACCTTTCGAATGAGACCACCCACGTAGACGCATCTAGTGTCAAACTTGTAATAAATTATCAATATAATTATTATAGTTCAATTATATAAAATATATTTATTATTGTAATCAAATTTATAATTAATGAATTTTGTATTCAATTTTTTTTAAAAATCAAATATATTAATTCTATAATATGTAATTCGTATATAAAAATATATATTAATTAAAGAAGATAATATTATTGAAAGTGAATAATTAAAATCTAAAATTAAAGTTATAGTTTGGATAGATAATAATTTCATTAAAAATCCAAATAAGGGAGGAATTCCCACTTGAGATATTATTAATAATATAATTATCAAACAATTCAGTTCATTGTTAAATTTTATTTAATTCAAATTATTTATAATAATTGTTATATTCAACATAATAAATAAATGAATAAATAAAATCATAATTGATTATTGATATTTCACTGATTGAGTTCATATTTATAATTCGAATTATTTGAATGATTGAAGGATGAGAATTGATAATTTTAATATTTATTTGATTTCAATTTAAAATCGATATAATTAATATATTGAAACTATATGTATTAATAATGATAAATGATTCTTATGAATTAACATATTTCTTAAAATTATTGAAGGAATAAATTTTCGAACAATTCTTCAAAAAAAATATTTATCCAATTAATATTATTTATCAATTCGATATATCAACTCTAAAATGGTGGTATACCTAATTTAGTAGATATACATAAATAGATAATAATTGACATTAAATTTATATTCAAATTACAATTCATTAATTAAGGGAATATTATAAAAATATAAGGATTAAATGTTTGAATTAGGAAGGACAATAAAATCGATCCTCTTCTTGAAATTTCATCAAGAATTATCAATATAATGAATCTAATTGAATCAATTTCTATGACTATTCATATTGTGAATTATGAATGAGAAATTATTATTAATATTATAGAAATGAATATTATAGGAATAAATAAGATATAAGAATAATAATTTATTAAAATTTAATGAAATGTCTGATTAAAAGGAATGTTTTGATAGAATATATTATGTCAATATTTATCAAAGGGTCATGTCAAATCTTATCTTTAGTTTTGATTAAAGAATTGATGAGTTAAATTATCTTCAAATTAATATGGATTATTAATTCAATTTTATGGAGAAGGATTTGAAAGTAAAATTAATTAATTGATGAATTTGAATATAATATTAAAATACGTACAAATAGCCCGTCAATTCTTCCTTGAGAAAAAATAAGTTTGAAAAATTGGGTACTAGTAACAGTAAGATGAGATCAAATAGAAAGAGACATGACCCCTTTTCATAGGTCACTTTTGCGCGGAACTACTCATATATATTCATAGTATAGAGCATTCCATAGTAGCTATAATTAGCTGGAATATCATATATTTGACTCTCTAGTACAATCTGATTCGGAGTCATCTTCATCTGTAGCCACTGATTCAAAAAGTCTGTGCTCAGCCAGAAAATCTTCATTCCCTTGCTCGTGGCTTACATCGCTGACGAAGGAACCATAGTCCCAACTCACTCTTTCCTTGCAATTCTCCATAGACATAGAAGTATAGACTGCTGGTCCCGTATACTCGCCGTTGTCATCGAGACATAGGCCTTTGCGTGAGAGTGAGAGAGACGGCATGCTCCAAGGCGCACGCTTTCAGCATGCGATTCCTATGTTGCGTCTCTCTCACTCTCATTGGGGAGCCTCGATGTCAACGGCGAAGATACGGGACCAGCAGTCTATACTTCTATGTCTATGCAATTCTCCTGATATCTATCATAACCTAGATACCACAATACTGACGCGATGTGAGCACAGCAACCAATCGTTCTCCCACCTGTCCTGCATTGACAATACCATCCGGTGATCCATTCGTCATCTTCGTCATATCTTATCCAAAGAAAGTAGATTTTTGAGGATGTGTGACGCGACTGCATCTTGATCTGTAGGATGTTTTTGCCATCCTTATGGTAGGATGAGGAATAAATCCCATCCTCATCACATTGCTCGTCAGTGTATGATCTCGTTTGCTTCAGCTATGAACAAAAACAATGAATAATCATATCATTCAGGTCATTGTAATTCTGAAAGGTTTTGCCTTCCCTCAAAAGTTGTTTGGATCAGTGAACATGAATCGAAACGGCTATTCGAGGGTGCTCGGGATATTGACATCCTCTACGCAATTTTATGGGGATACTTGGAAAGATTTATCACGAGACCGAGTGCTTCGGAGACTTTCAGCCAACAACTTATACGACGGTAACATTTTTTGGAAGTAGTACCTGGTAGATGCCAAGTGTTTATTCTTGCAGGTCATCAGAGGATAGGCGAGGAAAACCAGGAACCGATGAATCGCTGATCTCCTCCCATACTGCTAGAGCAGTATGTTAGTTAGAACAGTTGCACACTTTTTCTCCTTCACGATACTTCCCAACTCATTCATTTGACTCAGACGCTGGAGTATTTTTCCAGCTTTCATTCCATCAGCAGATGTATCGAATACTTGTCGTGGTCAGAATGCATTTCATAGTGCGCAGACTACCCTCACGTAGTCTCCGATATTCGGGATTTCTTAATTAGGGAACACGATTCCAAGAGCCCTCCAATTTTCGATCATGCCGTTCACCGCCTCAATAACCCACCTATATACAAAATATACGAGGATTGGATATCTCTATCTTGCTTGAGCATTGATTTGGAACAAAGATGGATACATTCATCTGAATCTTTAATAACAAAATGAGGTCCAAATCATAGATGGTGAAGATTAATCTCAATCGAAAGGGGTGAAAGTTGTGTCCCTTCAGAAGGGCCTATTCTTCCAAACAAGGGTTTAGTTTGGGATCCTATGTTTCGTTGCAGCTGCTAAAGATACTCGGAACTCGAAACTGCTAACAGTTCGGAGGCTTTCAGACCTATATCGTACTCACCTCACTAATGTAACAACACGAAATTCATTTAACTCTTCCGTGGAATGCTGAGACTTATTCTTCGGTATAAAATGAGGTATCATTTTATTCAAGCCGATTGCTTTGAAAAACTCCAGGGCATCTCTGAATCCTCTGTCTAGAATTAAGTAATCACCCGGTCGTAACTACGTGGAGAGTCCATTAGCATCTTTCTTCTGAATAAGAATATAAATATTCGAATATTAATAGTATATGTGTCGGTTGTGAGTGGTATGATAATGAGTTGGTCCTTCTAAATGAATATGGTGATAAGATCTAATAGTGATGATCGCAACGTTATTCTTACCATTCGCATAATTTGGCCCGTAAACTGCCAAGATATACCCATTGGAACTTATCAAGATCATTGGTTTAATAAGAGGTCGATTTTTATGGAGAGAATATGTCATACGTTGGAATTTATTGTTCCAGCTTCTTTGTATGTGACAAGTAGATCACATTGACTATTATAATGGCTTCCTCTTCTGTATCCAGTAACTTCTGAGCAAAGTACCTGGTGTGATTCTTTACAAAAGTCTCGTGGTCTATGTGTGAGGTACCTGAAGGAATTGATCAAGGATTGGCAATTCATTTCAAGGATTCATGGAAATTCGTGATTGACTACAGAGGAACCTGTGTAGAGCGGACACCCACAGTCGCCGAAAAAGTGTCCACCTCATAGAGGTGTTTGCCTGATAGAGAGACTCATGCATGCCTCATACAGCCACTGTTCACAGAAGAGTGTCGGCAAAAACATAATCATACGTGCCAGAGAGGTATCTGGATAGAGAGGTTCCACTGTAATCATTCTTGTGAAAAACGAGCATGAAAATTATACAGTACCCAACTATTTGAGGACAAAACTGTCCATCAGTATTCTCCGTGCTTTTTCCATTATTTAAGATATGGTTGATCTGTCGACTTTCAACAAAGTGGATAGTACTGATGTTGATAGATTGACCCTTAATAAAACAGCGATGCATTTCCTGAGAGGCGGCTTCCTCTTATCGGAGGCATAAGTGTTCTTGGTCTCACAGATGGATATGACGTGATCAAAATTCTGCTTTGTAATACCGGCGAGATTATTGTAATCTCGATCCGTTCAGTCACCATCTTCCAGATCCAGACCCCCTTGAAATTATTAAGAGTACTTGAAGATGACTATAGTGTTCGAAAGAGTATTCCGCTATGAATCAATGCATTGGTAGTATTTGTATCGGAAAACATAATCGCACAGGTTTGGGGTCGAATAAAAAAAAACGATTATTTAAATTGAGCTCGAAGTATGGCATTTTTACAAATTTGCTCAGCTTGCAATGACTGTAACTCCTATAGAAAGTACAGTAATCGACTTTGACCAGTGGTCAAATTGTAGGTTTTCTCAAGACCTTCGAAATGATCACTTGTAGAAGTCGATTATCACATGTCTAGTGGGAGCTACATCACTCTGAAGCAAGCCCGAAAATCGCTAGAATCTGCTCTCAGCAAATAGCTCCTAGGAGTTGCTAGACTCAAGTATCGAAAATGGACAATTTTTCCCAAAAGTACTAGTCTCAAGAAAGAGAATGCGCCGAGGTACGTCCAAAAATGTTGATTCTAGTCGGAGTTATGATTTTCCAGGAATAGGCTAAAAAGGGGCCTAGAAAGGACCTTTCATCGGCCCCAGGGCCCACGGGGGCTTAGAAAAAATCCAAGAAAAATTATTTTTGTACTATATCAATATAGTACTAACGGGAAAAAATTTTTATGGATTTTTTCCAGACCCCCCTGGTGCAGGCATTCGTCGAAATGCTCCGAAATGGCCCATATATATACCAATCTTTCACGTAATAGTTTCCTTCTTTCGATTGAATCATCATCTCCTGCAAACCATTAGTAATACACCCATACATATATAAATATACATATTTCATATTTCGATATATTCATACTCATTATCTGATTTTCTATGTAAATGAAGACGGTCGAGTTTGGACGCGGGAGGAAGTGTTGGATGTACGCATTCAAACTTGCCGCCCGCGCGCCAGCCGTGGCGCTAGTGCTGTTTGGTGCAACAGCAAGACAGTATGTTTCAACACGAACCCGTGCACGCATCGCGTCTCGGTACCTCCTATGTTTTTTGTGCTAATGAACAATCTTTCACTTTACGCGAAGCTCCCCTGTGTCGCCAATATTATTTCACCCATCATCCTTCAATTGGAAGTTCTTTCAAAAAGAGCTGATTAGAAAAATTACGATTGACGTAAAATTTGGGCCCGAAATGCTTCCCGTATGCGTGTCGGCATGTATAACAATTGGCGTGTAATTTGTAATTGTATCGCTGCTGTTGGCAGGATTCGACTCCCTATCTGCAAGATGTGATTCGTTCCCATTCGAAATTTGTAGATTCTCGAGTGATCTCCCGTACGAGCCGAATTGAGTTGAGAATCCCTGTGGACCGAGGGATCCATGAGTCAGATGCTTTCCAGATTCGTATAGGCAAAAATACCAGTTCGCGTGTGATTTGTGATTGTATCACTTCTCTCATCAGCATTCGCTTCCCTATTGACAGGATAAGGCGTTTCCTTTCTGATTTTGTGGATTTTTGAGTTATTCTCTAAATGAGCCGAGCTGAGTTAGGGACTGCGAAAACCGATGAATTTGTGAGCCCAACACCTTCCAGACGCGTACCTGTGAAAATGTCGATTTGCTAGGAATTTTCAATAGCGATACTGTTCCCCCTTGCTTTCGGTTTGAGGTGGAAATAATCAGATCTCCTTTATCTGATTTCGTTCATTTTGTAATAAACTTTAAAATGTACCAACCCACATAGGAAAATTGAGAAAAATGAGGAAGTTATGCCGAATTTCAAGAGGACGTCAAAATTGACTGAAAAACGATTCGCGGCTCATCAATCAAAAAATACCATTCTTGATCGCATTTCGGAAATTGAGCAGCTCCGAGTCTGATTCCAACGGGATTCTACTCGTACGGAGTAGTGGGGAATGACCACGTGCGCAGATTTGGTTACTATTTTTGATCTCATATTCCCCCTTTTCCCGACCGCCGTGTATTGGCTCGCGATGAACACGTTTGAATACAATAAGTGCATGTATTACGAGGTTAATATCCATTTTTCTTTTTGTTCTTTCTCTTCTCCTCCATGATTCTCTTGTAGATTTTCATACAGAGTCGATCATTGTCTCGTACGTTTGAGGGAAAAAGTGAGACGAAATCAGTGAGAGAGTTAAACCGAGACATAATAGCATATGCCGCTCTACACGGCGCGTAGAGCCGTGTGAAATACATAAATATAATGCAGTATTGGCCACAAACAGAGCTGTCAAGACTTTGTAGTTCTCGTGTATTCCATGAGAACAATTTGCAATTTCTTTTGAGTCGATTGATATGATCACTGACTGTGGGAGGCTCTCCGCAGCTGTCGAAAGAGACACCGTGTCCATTTATGTCCACAAAAATGCTCTGCCAATGAAGTCCGGGGAGGTTATGCGGTCTAACGTTCGCCGTGATGCAGGCTGGTAATGTCCACACCCGGGGTATCTGATCCGAAGGGGAGACTCCTACTGTCGCTGCACGAACGTGTCTGAGTGCCCGAAGGATCGGCATGGAATTCATCGTAGGTTCTGGTGAAGAGGGATTCCGTATCCTCTGATACGCTCTGTCTTCTCTCTGGTACAATTATGGTGCGATCGGGACTCGAGCTAGTGAAAGACACAGGGAGTGGCTTACTAGAGAGTAGCCATGGTCAATGCCGGCTAATACGGCTGGTCTTGCGGCAAATGCGCACTACTGCGAGAGATCCACCACAGGTGCAAGTAGACAGAAGTAGCCAAGAGTAGCCTCGCTGAGATTTGAGAGAGTAGCATTTGTGGGGCCATGTTCTACCCCAAACTATTTTACCACCGCTGGAAGATACTTGGGCGGCTCCGGATCAGAACGGTATAAGTCCATTTGTTCCATTTCTGGAAAATGCGCCTCAAAGTTTTTGTGATATGGAAAATTCGAGTTATCATCTGAAGTAAATATTCTTATTCTACCATGTAGTGAGTGTGTTTTAATCTCATCTATTGCGTGGGGCGTATTGATTTTCAATTTTTTACACTTTTGACATCTCATTTTGCAATAAAAAATGGACTTATACCGTTCTGATCCGGAAAATTTCTCAAGTTTTCTTCCGGATCAGAACGGTATAAGTCCACCATTTCTGAAAAAAATTCACATTTAATATTTTAGATCGGGAGAAGTAGTTAATATGATGAATTTTCACCGTTTGAAGTAGGAAAATGTCGAGAAACTATGAGTTTCCACCTTTGAGATCAAGAAACGTTAAAAGAACCACGGACTTATGCCGATTTGAGCGAGAAAAAAGGTGGAGAAAATTTTCCAGATCAGAGCGGTATAAATTGAGAATTCTTCGGATTTTTAATGACTGTTCTCGACTTTTTCTCGCAGTAAACAAAATTCTTCTCTAATTTAGGATGACTTTCATAAAATCTCATTGACAGCCGAGACTGTTCTTCGCAGAAAGATCTCATTCAGGATATCGTGACTAAGGATATATTTCCAACATTGAGGTCAACAAGCGTCTATTTGGAAATCCAGTCAAGGAGAGTTTACTCAAGCGGCCCGGTGCGAAGTATAATTTTTGGGGATCACATAACACGCAGCTTTACGTCATGTATTCAGAGGCAATTTAAGGTTGTATAGGAAAAATCGCAATGCAGAGACTTTAATCGACCAGGGGATCCAAACGATGAATTGGGACTGATCCCCGCTCAACAAACAGAACTGTTGATCAACCGATAGAATGAGGTTAAAATTAGTTGCAGATATCTCAATTCAGGAAGGCTATCTTAATCTACGAGATTTGCCCAAATGAGGTTCACTTGTACCGAGTGGCGGGGAGATCGAACCGAAGGCCGTATGACTGTTAATGAAAAGAACCCCAGTTGATAGATCACAACCCTTCATAGTGGAATTGTTACCGAAATTCTGTAATGAAGCTATAGTCTTTCTCTACCATTAGCATTGTTCCTAAGGAGGAAGTGCATAGCTTAGTTGAGTTTGTCGTATCACGGACGCAGTTGATTTTTCTTCAGAGAAGATGCCTGAAAACATGATGCAAAATCAAATTTCTTTGGAAGCTCAGTACCGATCGCTCTCATTACTACGCTTTTGGAACCATCACTAAGAAATTCGGCTCTTTCAATGACGATAAGAGATAAGAAAATGAGACACCAGGGCTTCTAGAGAAAGATCCCAGGCCCATGGGATTACTGACCGGTGGTTGTTCATCTTCATAGGACTCCCCTGTGTCCAAACGCGTGAAAGAGAAGTGAGCGGTTTTCGGCCCACCTTTTTCGGAACCACGGGATGCAATCATTTGGACAACATAACAAACCCTACTTGTAGTTTCTGAGAGTAGCTATGACTTCTAACTATGCATAAAAGCACGAAAAATGAACGTGGAAGACCCAAAAGTGATATTATTGAGCGAGAACATGGACTTATACCGTTCTGATCCGGAGAAAAAGTCGAAACTTTTTTCGGGACAAGAACGGTCGTGTCGCTTGTGATGCCTCAAAATGCATTTCTACTTCCGGAGTTGTGCATACATGTTTTCACATGTATTTTCTATCGTTTCCCGTCAAAAACTCAATTTTCACCAAAATGGACTTATACCGTTCTGATCCGGAGCCACCCACTACTGACTACTGTAGAACTTGTGTTGCGAACCCAACAAGCGACCGACAGTAGTCAAATAGTGGCTCGAAGTAGCCATCAGTGGTCCGTACAGTGTGAAAGAGTAGCGCTGTCCTGCGCTAGGTTCCAATACCAGCTCATATCGGCTACTTCCAACTACTCTCACCCTGTACGATCCACTCATGGCTACTTCGAGCCACTATTTGACTAATATCGGTCGCTTGTTGGGTCCGCAACACAAGCTCTACAGTGGCCAGAAGTGTCTTCCAGCGGCGCACAGTGGGGCCCGCGCATCTTTCTAGGGCTCAGCGCCACGCGAATTCTCAACTCATTGCCATGTCTGGGAACGAGGAGTGTTGCTCTCAGTTATCAGAATACCGTCCGATCCTGGACACAGCGATAAGTTGAGAATTTGCTCGGCGCTAAGCCCTAGAAAGATGCCCTGGCCCCACTGTGCGGCGGTGAAGTAGTTTGGAGTAGAACATGGCCCCACAAATGCTACTCTTTCAAATCTCAGCAAGGCCACTCTTGGCTACTTCTGGCCACTTGCACCTGTGGTGGGTCTTTCGCAGTAGCGCGCATTTGCCGCAAAACTAGCCGTATTAGTCGGCTTCGGCCATGGCTCCTTCCTAGTAAGCCGCCCCCTGGGAAGACATAGATCCAACATTTTTTGGTCTCTTCTTCTGCGGGTCGCGAGTAGTCGTCTCCCGTATTTGCGCGTTTGCCCACTCGCGTAACTTATTCACGTATAAAAGAGAACAGGCAAAGCCTTGTTTACTCCCGTGGTAGGCGCAAAACTGTTTATCGGCACCACAAATGAGTGCTCTGAATGAAGGACAATTATAATCCCCGAGGTTCACTATTTGTCTACCAAGTACCCCCTCGAGCAATCTCACTTTTTGATAGCCACGTAGATAGATATTTTGTGCACCACTGCAGATCGCTCGTAGTGCCTTGTGAACATCCTCTAAATCCAATGCACCAGCGTATCATTCCAAACCGTGCAACTGACAACTGGAGAATGAGTTCATAGCAATTATACCACTACACAGTTCGTTGAAAGCGTACGGTGGTTTGATTATCCAGTATGAGGTGAGATTACTACTGAGAGCCGGAATAGCAATTCCTTTTGGTAAAAACGCCCCATCCTTGTCGTGAAAAGCCTGCACGTCCCCCACAAAGTCCAATCCCTCCATCTAGGCTATTCCACAGCTCTCAACAATGGTGGAACGGAGTCACACGATTCACGGTCTCTAGCGATCTTGGAATGACTGAATACTGTAGGGATCTAGATAGCAGCCCACTGCTCCAACTTTGGCCTCCCCCTTCGCCGCAACCGAGTTAAAGGACTGGGGGGAAAACTATTTGTAGGGTGAAAACTTGGCTCATATTGACTCAGATAATGAAATTACGAGCCGTAGTCAACAATCACTTGACGGTTGGAATCAATTCCCAGAAAGTTATCAAATTCGGCATACACGATACAATTGATGGTTTCAGTGAGAGCCTTATCAAAGCGAACCTTTGATTCGTACGTTGCCGTGGCGGACAAGCGACCAATGCGTTCCACAATGAACCAACATATCGGGAGTTAGATCGAATGCAAACAGGCGCTAACCGTTGGGGTAATCTAGTCTATCTATACCCATACCTTCATTAGCAAAGTAGATGCCAGTACCAGAGAACAAGGTGTGATAGGATTCCACGTAGAGGGACTCCTTATCCTTGGAATTAGGTTGTAGAGGTTTGCTCGGGATCTGTTTCCCATCTACATAGAGTGACAAAAAGTTGATGAAATAGTTCTTGGAATTAAAGGGATTTTTTTTCTATCGCTGTTGAAGGCTTTGTTTATGTAATCACATATAACAAAATTTGTTTTGTATCTACAGAATCTATGATGAGTCGTTTCGGTAGCGGACCCAAAATCACGTTGTCCAAACAATCTCCGAAGATCCCTGCGTGTAGAGTGAATGGATTCACTTCCACCCATGTTGAAGGGTACTTAGCTATTGTTGTAGCCAAGGTTTTTGCATGAGCAATCAAGACTGCTGGATTAATCTTCATGCGTCGTACCACAAGAGTAGCCTCGGTGATATCCACACTATATTTGGTATCTGATGCATCCATCAAACAGAACGCATCCTCCGTGCGTATAAGGCGTATCCTGACGTCCACGGCATTCAAAAGTAAACGCTCCATATTGAGAACGTCACCGTGTGAATGTCCCAGCAAGTCTATCGATTTCTTACCTTTTATGAAGTCCTATCGATATATGAGACCTTGATTTTTCCGCTATCTGGCGATTCATCCATTTCACTGGCCTTACTGACAGCCCAGAGAGCTGTCGAGAGGTGCGACTCTTCAGCATCTGGACCATAGTTGAAAAACGTCCCTATATATGCTCTATAGGGATAGGCATTGTTGGCAGGCGAGACGTGCTTCTGGTTGAAGTAAATATCCACTTGGCTGAACAGAGAGTGTAGGAAGTTATTCACGGGGGCAACTAACTTGTCAGTATCTTCATCAAATGGTATTATTTTGAGATTAACTCTCAGCATCGTATGAGCCAAGTCTAGATAGTCATCGCCTGCACAACAACGACGGCAGAGAGGAAACGTGAGTCTATTGTGGACTTTGTAGGGTAATACTGGATGGAACAAATTGTCGGGTGCTACGACAAGACACATAACAAGACCCTCAACATTGTCAAAACTCTCAAAATTTGCACCCGTGATATTGAGGCACTCTGTACTAGAGTACAGAGTAGGATGGCCAATAGGGAACTTTATTTGTTTGCATATGTAGGGATAGAGCGACGTGAAATCCAAGTATTTGATTTTTTCTGACCCCTTCGTCTTGCACATTGTCACCACGTTACCGGTCCGTCCACCGTAAAATGGTTCCCCCGGTCCTATTTTGATATTTTTTGCCCGAGGATCATTTTTTATGTACTCTTTGAACTCCCTCTGTTTTTTCAAACTCGCGTCGAATTCGTGCTCCCAAATTTCAATTAGCTCAAAGCCCGAGTCTCTAATTCACTGGGAAATATACTTGGTCTCCTCGTATCTTTGGGCTATACTACGTCGATCTTCGAGCGAGCGATGACGATTCGTAGGATTGCGAGTGCGACGTTCGTGATAAAAACAACCATGGAATTGTAGTATCAAGTCGGGTTGCCCTTCCCGCGTGAGAAATCCATCGATGGGTATGCGATTGAATAACCTGTGCTCGCGACCATTGACTGCGTGTTTGATGCCAGGATACTCGCGCTCCATCCACAACACCCATTCGATCGCCTCGCAACTCTGCCTGTCAGCGCGTACATATCCCCCATTTGGTATCAACCCAATTGTTTCATCGGTCATGAATATTGTACGTACTAGTCGCTTCCATGGATATCTCCCGAGAACGGAGCGAGGCTTGCCGGAGCAGAGTGACGTCTGCAGTGCAGTAGGTTTTCAATTCTCCTCGCATATTGAAGGTACCCGATTTCACGGTCTCATACCACGCAAAGAACTTTGCATTCTCGTCAGGACTCATACTCCCGGGGCAGTAGTCCTTCGCGTTTGGCCATTTCCCGTTATGATTCATATTTTCGAGTGTATTGAATTTATGTGGGGAGTAACCTTTCTGTACAGGTAGATCAAATGCAGCGGAAGGATCAGACAACTTCATCGGAAGGTAACTTAGACTGTCGATCAATCGCACTTTGCCGAAAGTCAAACAAACGATTTTTCGCCCGTTCGCAATTACCTCGGGGGTCTTATCGCTACCCTTTACGATGTGGAGGTCGCATAATTCACGCAGAATGAATTGTCCGTCATACGAGCGGCTATTATGACAAATCGCCGTGATTCGCTCAAAATCTGTCTCTTTACTGAGAACAAAATCTAGAAGTTCAGCGACAGGATTCTCAGAACTCATGTCACGCTGTCTAGGACCGCAAAAGTTACAAATATGAGTTATGTCGTTAATGTGAAGACATGCATCGCCACATGACTGCGCAACGCATCGATCCACTCTATGGATATACTCATAACTTTGGCCAACTTGACGGTATACCGTGTTTTGAGTTGCTTCAAAGTCATAGATTAAGAATAATTTTTTCGGCTTGTAGTGAGAGATACCATCAGTTTCTGGCGCTGTTGTTGTTGTTGTATTTTTTGGCTTGCGGGTTCGAATATGGCAAAGATGGTTGGGAGAATGCCGTGACTTGCAACTTTTACGATTGATTTCGTCGCAAGAGTGAACCCTCCCTCGCACTCTATAACACAAGCACCGGCAGTCGATGCAATACTTGACTTGCTCGCAAATAGTCTTCTTAGCCTGATTGCTTTGACAAAAACTGTAGTAACTTACGGATCTACGTCTTTCAAAACATTGCTGATTGACGAATTTGCGACGACAATCTCGACAGGAAATAGCATTGCCGTCACTTTTGTACTCAGGTCTCGCATGAAAGCTATCACAGAACTCCGGGCAGTTGCGATGACGAAAAGTTTCACAGAATCCCAAATAGCATCGCTCGCAATAGTATCGCCGGGTGTCCTTATGATTACGCTTACCGTAGAGATTGAGTATGAGGTCAAAATGCTTCTCATTCTCGTCGAATGGAAGATTGACCCTGTTGGTACATTTCTTACCGAGCGCGTCAAATAAAATCCGACCATCATAGATCGGCCCCACTCCATCGCCTTCAGTCCCCTTTGAATACACTACAATTACCGTGGATTCCCGATAAAAATACTCTTGGGAAATATCTAGGTGATCCATTCCACAATCGGCGTCTGTGACATTGACTCGGGCGGCTTCGCATAATTTCAAAGCCGCTGCTTTTTGGGGACTCGGGGACTTTTATTACGATAAATTTGACGCCATTCTTTGTCCCAACTTTTGGTATTCTGATCTTTCATATAAATGAGAGCGCAATCCAGAGAGCGGGTACGGTGGTCGGGGAGAGGGGGGATATAAGATCACATGGTAACCAAATCTGCGTACGTAGTCATTTCCTACTACTCCGTACGAGTACAATCCCGTTGGGATCAGACTCGGAGCTGCTCGGTTTGTGAAATGCGACCAGAAATGGCATTGTTAATTTATAACCCGCGAATCGTTTTTTGACGATTTGCACACGCGTTGCGTTCTCTTCAAATTCGTCAGAACTTCTACATTTTTTTGAATTATTTCACGCAGGTTGGCTGATTTAGAAGTTCATCACAAAATCTACCAAGTAAGATGGGGGAGATTTGATTATCCTTACTTCAAACCAAATGCGAGTGGGAATAGTGTCACTATTGAAAATTATAAGCAAATAGGTATTTTGGTATTACGCGTCTAGGAAGCGTCTGGCTCATGAATTCCTCGGTTTTTGGAGTTCTTCGACTTGGCTTGGTTCATTTGAAAGATAACTCGAGAATTGATAAAATCAAAAAAAGAACGTCGCTTATAGTCAAAAGGGACCCGAATGCTTCCCGTACATGCGTCAACATGAATACCCATATGTGTGTATGTTGTAATTGTATCACTGCTCTTGGCGGTATTTGGTTCCCTATATTAAGAACATGAGACGGTCTCTTCTTGATTCCACAAATTCCTGAGCTATCTTCCAAATGAGCCAATCTGAGCTGAGGAACTCTGAAAACCGAGAAATCTGTCAGTCGGACATCATCCAGATGCGTATAGGTGGAAATACCGATTTGCTTGTAATTTTCAATAGTGGCACTATTCCCACTCGCATTTGGTTTGGAGTAGAAATAATCAAATGTCCCCCATCTCATTTGGTAGATTTTGTGATGAACTTCTCAATGAGCCAAGCTGCATAAAAGAATTCAGACGAATGTAGAAGTTATGCCGAATTTAAAGAGAACGTACCGCATGTGCAAATCGTCAAAAAACGATTCGCGGGTTATTAACACGTTTCCTGCGAAGCCGGTTTTTCGTGATTTTATTTCTCTCATGAATTGGACACCCGTATCCCGGTAAAAATGCTTGGATCGGAGCTAACTCTCTTCGTCTCGTTGGTTGAGCCCTGTGGTATTGTGGAGAAGGTGTGAAGCACTTGATTAGATCGGCGTCTAACTTCTTTATTAAGTATTGATATACAAGGGACACGGAGCCGTATGTATGGCTTGCGGGTCGTGTGCCGTCTGGCTGGCTATACAGTGAGTGCATCTTTTATACTCTGTGCTGTACCAGCTCGCACTTGGCTGTACCTGGCTGTACCGGTCCGTGCTTGTTACAAGCTCCTTTCACCAGACTTCAAACTACCATATATGGTTCGATGCGTATTTGCTATTAATATACTGTGAAGATCTTTCTTGCATTCCTTTCACTGCGTGTCATCTTTACTCTGACGTGTAACTATCCGCAACACACTACAACTCCCCTCCTCTTATTTTTGAGATCGGGTCGCTGCTTTTTTAGCAATTTGAGACGAACGTCTCGGTTCTTTTCGATCATTCCCAGGGTACAATTTGTTCTTACATTTTTTCGAAACATTTGGGTGTACATATACATTTTCAAAATTATCATCACATATCAACTCCCCTCGTCTTAAAGTAGGTTCTAGTTGAGTCCTGACAATTTGATTTGCGTGTCGTTTTGTAATATATCCGTCATTGAATTTTATTTCATACATTACAGGAGATAGTTGTCTTACAATCTTCGCTTGCGTCTTATTCTCAGAGTGCGTTCTATAATCGTTTACAAAAACAATCTCATACTCTGCAAATTGTATTTGTCTGTTACCCTGCTTGTGTCGTGCTTGATCAAATTGGTGTTTTTCAACATCGCTAATTGAATTAGGAATCAATAAATCAAATCTTGTTCGCAAATCTCTTTTGAGAAATAGATTTGCTGGTGTTCTGTTTGTTGTCGAATGTTCCGTGTTCCTATAATTACTCAAAATCTATTTATCGAAAATTCTAGTGAATGGCCTTCTTTAATCATTTTGTCTACTTTGTGTTTGACCGTTTTGACAAAATTTTTTGCTGCTTCGTTAGTAGCAGGATGATAAGGTGCTGAAAATGTATGTTTTATCTTGTATTGCTTCAAATATTTTCCGAATTCGTGGCTCGTTAGTTGTGGACCGTTATCGCTCACTATGTGGTGAGGGAGACCATAACGTGAAAAAATTTCGTCTAGCTTCCGTATCAGATTGTACGAAGTTGTGTCCTTTTTCATGTTAATCACTTCTGGCCATTTGGAATGTGCGTCCACGACGATCAAAAACATAAAATTGTGAAATGGACCCAAAAAGTCAATGTGAATACGTGACCAAGGTTGACTAGGCCATTGCCACGGTGTAAGTGGTACTTTTCGTGGTTCTGCTCGTGTTGATGGGCAGATTCTACACGAATTCGCAATTCGTTCAATATCTTCATCAATATGTGGCCACCAGAAATAATTGCGAGCTATTCGCTTCATCTTTACTATACCAAGATGTGAAGAATGAAGTTCATCGAGTATGTTTCTCTGTAAAGTTTCTGAAATTATTATTCTGTAACCCCAAGACAAACATCCTTGTTCAAAGCTCACTTCGTGTCTTCTATGATGAATGCTTTTCTCTATGTCATTCAATGTTTCTATTTTAGGCCATGACGTCTGTATGTATGATATGACCTTTCTCAATATCTTGTCGTGTGAAGTTGCTTTTACAACTTTTGGGAAATCAATAATTGTGCATTCATTCTGTATAAAATTGATGTTTGTGTATTCTGTTTCGAATACCGGCGTTGTGTCTGCGATCGGTAACCTAGAAAGCGCATCGCAGTTTCCGTTAGCTTTTGATTTTACTACTTCAATGGTATATCTGTAGCCTGATAGAAAATATGCCCAGCGTAATAACCTGCTGTTTAGCATTTTCGACATATCTTTATTGCCAAAAATATATTTCAAAGCTTCATCGTCAGTTTTCAGAATAATGTGATTCCCGTTAACGTATTGATGAAATTTTTTGAAACCGAAAATGATTGCTCCTACTTCCTTATCGATTATTGCTCTATGTTTCTCGGATTTTGGAATTATCTTGGATGCGAATGCTATAGGTTCCTGAGAACCGTCTTCGTATCTGTGCGACAAAATTGCTGAAACCCCGACGTCACTAGCATCACATGCCATGACGAGTTTTACGTTTGGATCGTAGATTGCTAAAACTTTATTTGGAGAAATTCCTTTCTTCATCCAATCAAATGCATTCTGACATTCGTTTGTCCAAGTCGAATTTTTCTGTTTGATTTGATTGAAGAGAGGATAAATGTGTTCCGCTCTATCTGTTAAGAATCTTTCATGAAAGTTTACGAGACCTAAAAAAGCTTCTAGTTCCTCCGAATTTTTTGGTGTCGGCGCTTTCGTAATTGCGTCTACCTTAGATTGACCTGGCTTCAGCCCTTCTTTGTGTATTACAAAGCCTAGAATTTCAATTTCATCTTTGAAAAAATCACATTTTCCGAGGTTTACGCGTAAGCCTACGTCTTGCAATCGTTCAAAAATTTGTGTCAGTATATGTAAATGCTCAGAATCTGTTTTTCCTGTGCAATATATATTATCTCTATAGATCTCTGTATGATCTATACCTTTCAGAACGTCTTCTAAAATATCCTGTACTTTCGCGGGATTCGAGGCTATACCTTCTCCTAAGCGTGTGTATCTGTGTAACCCTTCGTGTGAAATAATCGTCAGGGCGTCTTTCGATTCGTCATCGAGTTGTAATTGCATAAATGCGTGTGTCAGGTCGATCTGAGACCATCTATTCCCTATTCGTAGCGTATGAAAAATTTTCTCTTTCAGAGGAATGGGATGTCTTTTGATCATTAATTGTGGATTAACCGTCATTTCGAAATTTCCACAGATGCGTACCTCACCATTCTTTCTCAGAACTGGGATAATGGGTGTTGCCCATTTACTACAGGAAACCGGTTCTAGATTGCCTAGTTTCACAAGTCTGTCTAACTCTTTGGAGATTTTCTGTGTTAAAGCGAATGGCGCGTGATATGGCTTCATTTGTATCGGTTTCGCGTCTTCTTTAAAGACCAAATGTATCTTCCTACCTTTGTAACACCCTTGCGTGTTCGAAAAAAGGATTGGAAATTTTCCAAGTATTTGCTTTCTGATGTCCTCACTCTGTATTTGTAGAATATTCGAGGAATTTGTATTTTTCCATAATTTTAACGGCCAAAGTCCAAAAGCTGCTAGCCATTGTCTACCCAACAAAATTGGTCTTTTGCCTTTAATAACGTAGATGTCCAAAATTGTACTCATTCCATTGAATACTCCTTCTAATGACTCTAGTTTTCCAATAGGATGAAGCGGTGTTCCACCGTAACTCTTGAGTTTAAGATCACATTCTCTCAGTGGTAATTTTGCAAAGATTCTATTCTTACCGGTTTGAAATATGACTGAAACATATGTACCCGTATCTAATCCCATTTTGACTTGAATATTATCTATTGTTGAGTCAAAATATAATTGTTCTGCTTTGATGTTTTGTCAAGGACATTCTGATATTTGGAAAAAAACTGTGTTCGAAACCGCATCTTCATCATCCGATTCAGTTTGTAGAACTTTTACTTGCTTATTACGTTCATTCCGATTGTCTCTATGCTCAAAACGATTTTTACTGAACGTACCAAAAATTTTGTTCTTTCCATGTTTTTTGATACATGCTTTTTCGAGATGCCCCTGATTATGACAAAGAGTGCATTTTCTGTCTCTGTAACGACAGTCTTTTGTGGAGTGGCTATTGCCTATTCCGCAACAATAACAAAATTTTGTGCGCGATCTATTATTGAATTCGCTTTTACCTGTCTGAGTAACTTTACTCGTTGGCTTGTTGTATCAATGTGCTGCGACGTGTTGAATTGAAGTGTTGCTTCGATATCGTTCAGTGGTTGCTGCATCTCTCGCTGCTGCTTGACGAGTGGTAGCAATTTCTACTGCTTTGAGTAAGTGAGATCTTTATCGCTGAATAGTGCGACTCTGGTACCTCGATCCGTGAGACCTGTGACCACTTGGTCACACAGCGCGTCGTTCAAGTCCGTAGAATCGCAGTTCATGGCCAATTCTTTCAGCCGTGCGATATACTCTGCTATAGATTCGCCTGCATTTTGATGAGCTTGACGAAATTTGCTCCGTTCCATGCGTTTGCTTTTTTTCGGGCATAAATGAGCTGACATTAAAAGCTTTATCTCCTCAAATTTCTTGGTTTTTGGGAGGTTCGGTGCTGCTGAATCTTTGACCAGCTTGTATGTTTCTGATCCGCATTTCGTTAACAAGGTTGTACCTGTTTATCATCTGATGTAATATCATTTGCCGTAAAATAGAGTTCCATGCGTTCAATGTAGTCATCCCAAGATTGCTTGTTTTTATGGAATTCCATTGATTCCATCATATCTGTATTTGGGCTGGAAACTTGTTTTTGAACCGTTTGAGTCTCTGCAGATATGCTGTTTTGTTGGGGTGCCTTAGCCAATGGTATTAAAGCTTGTTCAGTTTGTCCACTCGATTCTGTTTCTTCTGGTACTACAACCCGTAATCCTTCTTCAGAAATATTGACTTCTTTAGTTTTTGCTGAGAACTGTACGCTGCGTATTTTTCTTGCTATTGACCTCAGAATCTCTAATGAGACCAAATTAAGATGGAGTTTTACCGGAAATTTTACCAATAATTCGATCAATTCTTGTTAAGTGAATGTTTGAATCGTTAAATCTGTAAAGTCTGGATGATCACCTGAAGGTATTTCCACAATAGTCATAAATGCTAAATGACGATCAACTTTATGGCTGGCTCTCTTACCGCTCTCGCCTTGATTCGATGTTTTGATGTATATTCATGGGGACCAAGCTGCTTGTAGGCGCTCACCTCATGCGTTGATTTGGGACCTGTATATACATGCTGCGGGGACCTTTCTCCTCTCTAGCTTCACTCTGTATCTACGTTCAGTGGCTGTATGCTGCGAGGGACCTTTCTCCTCACTCCAGCTGTGCTCTGTTGTGTTATCCTCGTCGGATGGCTTTCAATTTTTCTGTATATCCTCGTCGGATCTCTCTTCTACTATCTTCGTCAGATAGATTGATGCTTTTGATATGCTGTATATATCCTCGTCGGATGTCTGTACTGCTTATCCTCGTCGGATTTGCTTCCTTTTATCATCGTCGGATTCCTTCTTTTATCCTCGTCGCCAATGTGGTATTGTGGAGAAGGTGTGAAACACTTGATGAGATCGGCGTCTAACTACTTTATTGAGTATTGATATACAAGGAATACGGAGCCGTATGTATGGCTTGCCGGTCGTGTGCTGTCTGGCTGGCTATAAAGTGGGTGCATCTTTTATACTCTGTGCTGTACCAGCTCGTACTTGGCTGTACCTGGCTGTACCAGTCCGTGCTTGTTACAAGCTCCTTTCACCAGACTTCAAACTACCATATATGGTTCGATGCGTATTTGCTATTAATATACTGTGAAGATCTTTCTTGCATTCCTTTCACTGCGTGTCATCTTTACTCTGACGTGTAACTATTCGCAATACACTACAAGCCCTACACAGAGTAAATCACCTCGGAGAGTTCTTACTGTGTATATTTTCCGAGTCATTACGGGCTAGATGAGATCGGGGAATGAAAAATCGCCGCAGCGAACGTGTTAATTAACGATACCATTTTTGGTCGCATTTCAAATCCGAGCAGCTCCGGGTCTGATCCCAACGGGATTGTACTCGTACAGAGTAGTAGGAAATGACTCCGTGCGCAGATTTGATTACCATTTCTGATCTTATATTCCCCCTCTTCCCGACCACCGCGCGGGGGAGACAGAGTCTATCATTATTCCTAATTTTAACAAGAAATTGAACTTTAAGTGCCCTGCGTATTTTCTTAAGATTGAATCCGCGCCCCTGGGTAGTTTGAAATATGTGGCTGTAAGGATTAAACTATCGTCAACACAAATAGCTTCACGATTACTTTGCGCGATCCCTCCAAGTAGTCTCCACAAATCATACGTCGAAAGCAATCGTTTATGACGGACAGGTAACCAACCTTGACCGTGGACAAAAGTGTCACTACGCATTCTCACCCCGAAAAAAATTATCCTCATCCCCCTCGCACTCATTGAGAATGACTCTATGAATTCCTCCGAGAGCTCTTCGCAACCACTTCATTTCGTTCATGCTAGGAGATGCGGGCAGAAAATCTACATTAAAATCGCGAGCGAACGCATTGAACCATTTTACGAATCGCACAGTTTCATTGTTCACACTGATACGAGACTACTTAGCTACAGCCCCGTAAGCGACCTGGTTGGCACCGACGTTGCTGTGGTTGCCATCATCTGATGAAAGAAAAGGGTGAAAATCCCTTTCAGCGATTGTGCTGAGGATCACAGGCTCCAAGTATTGGTAATTTGATTGGTTCTGCGGTCGCAGCTACAGTCTTCTCCTAATTGTTTTTTCCGCCATCGCACTCCGACCGTGCTTGTTTGGGTGGAAAATGTGGTGCCTCGATCCCCAATGTCTTTGCTGGTAAGGTGTCTGCATCGTCGCTGCTACCACAATGTTCGATTGCATCGATGTTAGCACTGTGCTGTTGGAGACACCCACCACCACGTGAACTTGGACAGCCAAAATAGACGGTATTAGTATACATGGAACAGATTCCTCTGCCTCTCTGGCGGTAAGTGTTTCCACACGCATCTAACATCGCTCCGTGCTTGAACATCTCTTTAACCATCAAAACGTCGTCCCGAGTGGCACTTTTTTGCAGATTGGAATTCCTCCTGCAGGCTCATACCACTGGAGCATCACTGCATGGCTCCTGCTCGAGCCTGGGAGGAATAATTCCAATACTGCACTCCAACAACAACATCGAGTTGGCAGTGCCTGGTGCCGAAAGTGAGCTCTGTGCGCATGCTCGGAGGTCATCTGCTACGCTGGCCCGCTTCGCTGTCTTGCTGTCTGCTGCACGATGAGCGACAACACTTGCTGCGTCTGCAACAACACCTTACGCACGGGCAGCAGAGAATGCGTCACTTGCATAAGATCGGCACATGTCAAGTGCTCGAAATCATCTCAAGGAGCAGTGACATGCGAAAAATGTCTGCAGGTGAGCAAAATTCCAGCCGCGCAATTATCATCAAGTGCATCGAAGCAGACGACTTCGACTTCTCGCCTCAGGACGCAAACAGTCAGAGAGAGAAAGAAGAAGAATACTACCTCGCATAGACGTGTGAGTAATCAGCCCATCTCACACACACGGCTCAGCTCGCATGCTGCATCAGCACTATCTTCCCCCGCTCCGCATACCACCGCCGCGGGCCGCAGCGCAAAGCCCCCTACCACCAATGTCTCTCTATCCAACTCCGGGAGTCTACAGCTTGCGCTAGCGGGGGGTACTCTATCGCCTGCTGCTTCGTCTCCGTCATGTGGTGCCACCTCCCGCCAGTCCACCGGTTTAGAGCCCGCGAATATTCAAAAGCAGCAAACAGATGCGCGGCCCACCACTACCACCCAGTCGCTGCTCACTACACCTCCTCTTGGCCACGCTGTCGGGCGGATGGAGAGCAACAGCCCCATCTCGAAAACTACACCACCTCTTGGCCACGTTGTAGGGTCGACGGAGAGCAACAGCCTCAACGTCTCGGAACGACCTGCAACATCACCAACTTCGACGGCGACGGATCCGCCTGACACCAAATGGGTACTCATAGCGCAGACTACTCTCGACCTCTTTTATGATCAATATGCGCTACTCCAGAACGAGCTTGACGAAATAAAATCTCTCGTGAGGCGACAAAACGTTGCCGTTCCCTCTCCACCTCTCACGCCAGCAGTGAATGAGGTGGATGATCACCTATTGGCACGTGTATCCTCTCTCGAGAGACTCATAGAGAAGCAAAGCTCCCAGCTGGAGGAACTCCGCTTGGATCGCCAGCTTCTTCTGGAGCAGAACTCTACCATGAAAAGCCAGTTTTCCACTCTGACTGAGCTACTAATAGGTCGTGAGAGTAGTCAGCGAGATAGCGAATGTAGTAGAATTGAGAATAGTAATGTCGAATCGACACATCAATCTTCGATTCCTATTATTACACCTAGGATGGACAAGTTCCCTCATTCACACGCTGGGGAGCAAGGACGGGGACACGGCAGTGACGGTCTCGAGTGCTGTGAATTAATTATTAATGGTATTTTAAAAGAAAATTCTAAGGCCTCGCCGGTACAGGTATCTGATATTGCCTACGCAGTGCTCAAGTCCGTACTCCCCTCACTGGAGAGGGTAGACATTGCTGATGTCCAGGTCCTGCAATCTGGGCGTGCGTCTGGGGAGAAGCCTCCAACAGGTAATTGCGACTCGGTTCCATCTCCTCGAGCCCCAGCTGCCACCCCGCGCACTCTACCATCGTGCATAGTCCAACTCTCCAGTAGTCGACTAGTCGGGAAAGTGATTCGGGCTAAACGTTCAATCACCAATAATTATTTCACGGCTAACAATATCCAGCCTGATTCACTCGACCCAGATACGAAAGCTCATGTGCCAGACCGTGAAATCTTTATAAATGAGATGCTCCCCCGTGAGAAATACAAAAAATACATACGCTTGAGGTCGATTGCACGCGGTTTGGGTTTAAAATACGTCTGGCACAGTGGCGGACTCTTCTGGGTTAGACGGAAAAATGGTGAGCGAGCGCATACGTTCGAATCTCT
The DNA here is from genome assembly GCA_029851415.1 of Eretmocerus hayati. Classification (NCBI taxonomy): domain Eukaryota; kingdom Metazoa; phylum Arthropoda; class Insecta; order Hymenoptera; family Aphelinidae; genus Eretmocerus; species Eretmocerus hayati. Next base: position 53,063,043 of record CM056744.1, read on the forward strand.
CGCTGATCTGCAGGTCATTCAAACGGCCTGTCGAAGTGCTCCAGGACGTGCTCGTGCGTCCTCTAATAACACCCAGAGCTGTACTACTGTTCCGGAGCAGAGTAGAGTTTCGGCAGCAGAATCAGCGACGACTCCTTGACTAGATACGGCTGCTGAAGAGCGACGAGGGATAGGCAGTTCCTTGAAAGCGGGATTCATCAACCTTAACTCTCTGACAGATATGATTGAGCATCTACGCTTGCTCGTTGCTAACGATCCCTCCTACCATCTATTTGGGGTGGCTGAGTCGAAGCTAGATGAGTTTGTGGATGACAATCTCGTTCAGATTCCGGGTTTTTCATTGTTGCGGCAGGATCGCAACAGAGAGGGTGGTGGGGTTGCCTTGTATGTGCGCAATGACTTCAAAGTTAAGAAGTTGATTTCGTCGAATACTTTTGGGCCAGGGAAACCTGGCGTGCCTGAATTTCTCTTTTGTAGCATACAACAGGGTAACTCCCCGCCAATATTGGTCGTAGTAATCTACAGACCCCCTAGAATGGCCATGCAGAAGGATGACGGGCTGTTTGGCTCATTACGCCGGCTGTGTGGCGACTACAGTCATAAAATTATAATGGGTGATCTGAACGCGGATTTGTTAGACACTGCTCATCCCGACACCAAGACACTGACTGCACTGACAGAAGAACTAGCCCTACAGATAGTGCAGCATGGCCCGACTCACCAACACACCCCCAATACATCTCATACATGGATTGATCACATTCATGTAGATGACAATGACATCATTACTGACTTTCAAAACAGACTCCTGCCCAGTTTCGGCAGGCACTCGGTCATTGACGTCACCATCAACGTCTTCACTCCTACTCCGCCGAGAAATTCCTTTACCTACAGGGATTTTCGAAACATCACTCCGGAGATATTAAATGACCGATTGCTTCGCTGTGACTGGACAGCTCTCGAAAATGCTGAAACGAGTTTGGAAGATGCAATTCACTGCTTGAATGAAAATTCACAGTCCGTTATTGATGAATTAGCACCCGAAAAAACTATTGACCCGCGTAAAAATGACGCTCCTTGGATTGGTCCTGAGCTTAGGGTACTCATGAATAAGCGAGACGCGACGCACAGGCGCTGGGAACGGATTCAACGTAACCAGCGCAAGTGTCCTGAGCTTCAAAATGAATACTTCCGGCTTAGCAAAGAGGTCGACTTGCGCATTGAACAAGAGCATAACTCCTTCATTCAAACCCATTTGTCAGATGCTCTTGATCAGAAGAAGAACATTTGGAAGGAGATGCGCAATCTCGGCCTCTTGCCTAAGAGCAAAGAGGAGGAACTTCATGGCTTCACACCGGATGAGTTGAACGCACACTTTGCGGGAGTTCCCGTTTCGCCCCACGGAAACATTAATGAAGCAATGGACGATATTGACTCGGCACCGGAGGAGGGGTTTAAATTTAAGCCCATAAATTCTAGTGATGTAGTCCTTGCTATTAAACATTCCTCCTCACAGGCCCGTGGAGCGGATGAAATACCCCAAAGCGTGATCGCAAAAGCTCTTCCGGCCATTGGTGATCTTATTGTACATATTTTCAACTCCTCTTTCGCTCATGGCATTTTTCCTGAGGCTTGGAAGCAAGCGCAGCTGATTGCACTAAAGAAGACTGCTGCTGCATCAACGGTCTCGGATTTCCGTCCTATAGCACTGCTGTGCTTCCTCTCCAAGGTTCTGAAAAAAATCGCACATGACCAAATCACGGAGTATTTGAAAATCGAGAAAATACTTGATCGCTTCCAGACTGGTTTTAGGCAACACCATAGCACCCAGACAGCTTTGTTGAAATTGACTGATGACATCAGAGTAGGTATAGACAGAAAGAAGATCACTCTGCTCCTACTATTCGATTTTAGCAAAGCTTTTGACACCATCTCACCATCCAAGCTATTGAGGAAGCTACGACATCTTGGCTTCTCAAGATCGGCGCTCCTGTGGATAAAATCATATTTACAGGGTCGCACCCAACAAATCACTTCTAAAGTAAGCAAATCTGATTGGCTCGAAACCAATCTGGGTGTTCCACAGGGGTCCGTCCTTGGGCCTCTCCTCTTCAGCTTGTATGTGAATGACCTGGCTGGCTTGCTAGACGGAAAGTCGGTACATCATCTATTTTATGCGGATAATCTCCAAATTTATCTCCGAATCGAGAAAAATAAGATCAGGGAAGGTATTGCTCGGCTGAGCGAAATAGGACGACTAGTTGCCGAGTGGGCCAGAAGTTCCGGCCTGTGTCTCGACGCTGGCAAGACCAAGGCAATCTACTTCAGCTCGGAGAGAAATATCAAAGATCTGAAGAGAATGGACATTTCAGGGGTTGAGATACAGGATGGAAATTTCATCCCGTTCAGTGATACGGTTGTGAGTCTCGGTGTTACACTTGACAGTGAATTGACATGGAAACCGCACATCGACCAAGTAACTAAGAAAGTCAACAGAGCCCTATACGGTCTGCGGTTTTTTAGGCCATGTATCACCAGACCTCTCCGAATTCGCCTAGTCGAGTCATTGGTTCAACCGCACCTAGATTATTGCGCGGTCGTCTACCTCGACGCCACGGACGAACAGCGGCAACGGGTACAGAGACTAAGCAATTCATGTGTGAGGTATATTTTTGATCTTAGGAGAGACGAGCACATCGCCCCGTTTAGGGAGCGCTTAGGTTGGTTACGTATAGATTCGCGGAGAATGTACTCCGCAGCTCTCTTGATGCATAAGATCATGCACTTAGGAGAACCTGGCTACCTAGCTGCGATGTTTACCAGGTACCAATCCGAACGCCCCGCACGGGGTGATCTAGAAGAGCGGGTACTCAAAGTTCCCAACATGAGACTTGAATATGGAAGAAGATCTTTCCAGGTTCAGTGTGCTCATTTGTGGAACTTCCTCCCTCCGGGCTTTCGGCAGCTTGGGAAGATAGCATTATTTAAAGAGTCCTTAAAAGACTTCCTGTTAACACTATCCTCCCAGAGGATTGATGTGGAGAAGAGGCATTATTTTAATCTGTAATGGGAAGGGCTCTTCTTTAATTTAGTATTTTTACATGACCTCAGTCACCCAATTGGTGATCTATAGCTGTGATATTAGTGCGAGCCCTTACCCCTCTTTTTATACTCCTAAGTATGCACCCTGACTAGTCACGAATTGTGATAATCATTGTCCTTGACCAAACCAGTAATTGACTGAAATTATCATTATTATTTTTTTGTACATATATATTATTCATTCTTATACGTGTTATTACATTTTAACGGGCATATGTAGGTGTATGTAATTGTATTTTTTGTCTCCGGACGAATAGAAGACATCTATCCATCTCTCTCTCTTTTTTTTTTTTCTCTTAAGGTGGTTAGAGGGCAAAATCTGCCTCAGGATCCCTCGGATCCGTCCCCAGACACCGGACTGGTTCAGCTTACGCGGACTACGCATAGCCCACGCAGGCCATACCAGGCGGGACACGGGTTTGGGTGGGGCCCACCGAGAGGTGGGCCCGGCCGTGTAATATCCCTCTCCCCTCGATGTCCGATACCTAGGGCATCGGGCAATCAAGAAGGAGATCCACCTGCATCTACCATCTCATCCCGGAACCGCGTGAGCATTACTTCAGGATGAGCGGCATGTCTCGCGCTCGAATGCGAGCGTTCCTCTCCTCCATCTTCTCTCTTCGGCCACTTGTTGGCATCTTCTATCTTCATTCTTCATTGTTTCCTCTCTTTCTTCTTTCTTCTCTCTTCCTCCTTCAGTGCATCAGATTCCTCCTGGAATCATTTGGGCCTCTTCTGTTTCAATCGGCAGAGTCACTGTAATTCGCCTGCTTCGAGGCGCCAAACTTCCCTCTCTTTCTCCTCTTTGCGGGTATCCATCTCTCTCTCTCTCTCTCTCTCTCTCTCTCTCTCTTTCTCTCTCTCTCTCTCCCTCTCTCTCTCTAGCGGTGTGTACATCCACACGCATTACACATCGCTCCGTGTTTGAATGTGACTTCAACCATCAAAACGTCGTCCCGAGTGGCACTTTTCTGCAGATTGGACTTCCTCCTGCAGGCTCATACATCTGGAGCATCGCTGCATGACTCCTGCACGAGCATGGGACGAATAATTCCAATTCTGCAACTCCAACTACAACATCGAGTCGGCAGCGCTCGGCGTCAAAAGTGGACATTGTGGGCATGCTCGGAGGTCGTCTGCTACGCTGGCCTGCTACGACGCTGTACTGCTGTCTGCTGCGCGATGAGCGGAAACATCTGCTGTGTCTGCAATGGCTTTTTATGCACAGGCAGCAGAGAATGCGGCATTTGCAATGGATCAGCTCATGTCACGTGCTCGAGATCATCCCGAGGAGCAGTGACATGTTTGCAATGCCTGCAGGTGAACGACACCAATATCGCTAATTTAACATCGAGTGCGTCAAAGCAGACGACTCCGGCCTCACAATTCAACACGCAAACAGCCAGAGAAAGAGAGAAGGAGGATACAAACCTGCGAAAACGCGTGAGTAATCGGACCATCTCACACACGAGGCTCAGCTCCCGTGGTGCATCAGGGACATCTCCCCGCGCTTCGCAATATACCACCACTGTACGGAGCGCGAAGCCTCCCACCACCAGTGCGTCTCATACCACCGAGAGTCCACAGCTTGCGCTCGCCGGGGGTAATCCACTGACTGCTGTCTCGTCTCCGTCACGTGGCGCCACCAGCCACCAGTCCAGCAAAGTAAAGCCCGCGAAAATTCGAAAGCAGCAAACAGATGCGTGGCCAGCTATTGCCTCCCAGTTGCTGCGTACTACACCAAATGTGGAGTGCACTGTCGAATAGGAGAAGAGTAACAGCCCCAACATCTCGGATCTACCTGCAGCATCACCAACTTCGAAGCCGTTGAATTCTCCTGAGAACAATTTGGTACTCATATCGCAGACCCCTCTGGACCTCTTTTTTCAACAGAACGAGATGCTCCAGAATCAGCTCGACGAAATAGAATTCCTTATGAGCCGACAAGACGTTGCCATTACCTCTCCATCTCTCATACCAGCAGTGAATGAGATGGATGATCATTTGTTGGCACGCGTGTCTTCTCTTGAGGGACTATTGGAGAAGTAGAGCTCCCAGCTGGAGGAGCTTTGCTTAGATCGTCAGCTACTTCTGAAGCGAAATTCCATGATGAGAGATCAGCTTTCCAGTCTGACTGGGCGACTGACAGGTACCCAGAGTACTCTGCAAAATGATAAATTTAGTAATGATGAGCATATTAATGCCGAATCAACACATCAATCTTCGCGTCCCATCATTCCACCTAGAATGGACAAGCCTCACCAGTCATATGCTGGGGAACAAGCACGTGGACTCAGTAGGGACGGTCTTGAGCGCTGTAAGCTAATTATGAATGGTGCTTTGAAAAAAGATTCTGTGGCCTCACCGGCACAGGTATGTAATATGTCTTTTGCGGTGCTCAAGTCCATTCTCCCAAAGCTGCAGAGGGCAGACATTGCTGATGTCCATGTCTTGCAACCGGGGCATACGTCTGGCGAGAGGCCTTCAATTCATGATTCGATTTCATCTTCCCATGCCCCAGCTGCCATCTTACCCACACTACCATCATGCGTGGTCCAACTCTCCAGTAGTATTCTGGTTAGGGAGGTGATTCAGGCTGAACGTTCTATCACCAATAACTATTTCACGGCTAATAACATCCAGCCTGATTTACTTGACCCGGATACGAAAGCTCTCGTGCGAGACCATAAAATCTATGTGAATGAAATGCTCCCCCGTGAGAAATACAAAGAATATATACGCTTGAGGTCAGTTGCACACGGTTTGGGATAAAAATACGTCTGGCACAGTGGCGGACGTTTCTGGGTTAGACGGAAAAATGGTGAGCGAGCGCATACGTTTGAATCTCTTGCTGATCTGCAGGTCATTCAAACGGCCTGTCAACGTGTTTCGAAACGTTCTCGTGCGCCCTCTAAGAACACCCAGAGCTGCGCCTCCGTTCCGGAGCAGAGTTGTGCTTCGGCAGCAAAAAAGGCGAGAACTCCCTGACTAAGTACGGCTGACGAGAAACGAGGGAGTGGTAGTTCCTTGAAAGCGGGATTTATCAACCTTAACTCGCTGACAGATGAGATTGAGCATCTGCGCTTGCTCATTGCTAACGATCCCTCCTATCATCTATTTGGGGTCACTGAGTCAAAGCTAGATGAGTATGTGGATGACAGTCTCGTTGAGATTCCTGGGTTTCCGTTGTTGAGACAGGATCGCAACAGGGAGGGTGGTGGGGTTGCTTTGTATGTACGCAATGATTTCAAAGTAGAGAAACTAGTTTCTTCTAATACTCTCGGCCCAGGAAAACCTGGCGTACCTCAATTTCTTTTCTGTAGCGTACAGCAAGGCAACTCTCCTCCAATATTAGTCGTGGTAGTCTATAGACCTCCAAAAATTGCCATGCAGAAAGATGATGGGCTGTTTGGCTCATTAGGCCGACTGTGTGGAGATTATAGTCACAAAATTATAATGGGAGATCTGAACGCTGAATTGTTGGATACTGCTCATCCCGACACCAAGACACTGACTGCACTGACAGAAGAACTAGCCCTACAGATGATGCAGCATGGCCCGACTCACCAACACAACCCGAATGTTTCTCATACATGGATTGATCATATTCGCGTAGATCCATTGCTGACTTTCAAAACAGACTCCTGCCCAGTTTCGGCAGGCACTCGGTCATAGACGTCACTATCAATGTCTTCACTCCCACTCCGCCGAAAATTCCTTCACTCATAGGAATTTTCGTAACATCACTCCGGAGATGCTGAATGACCGTCTGCTCCGCTGCGACTGGACAGCTCTTGAAAATGCTGAAACCAGCTTGGAAGACGCAATTCACTGCTTGAATGAGACCTTGAAGACTGTTATAGATGAATTTGCACCAGGAAAAACTATCAACCCGCGGAAAAATGATGCTCCTTGGATCGGTCCTGAGTTGCGGGTACTCATAAATAAGCGAGATGCGACGCGCAGGCGCTGGGAACGAAATCAACGTAATCAGCGCAAGTGTCCTGAGCTTCAAAGTGAGTACTTCCGGCTTAGCGAAGAGGTCGACTTGCGCATGGAACAAGAGCGTAACTCCTTCCCTCAAAACCATCTTTCAGATCGCTCAATATAAGAACATCTGGAAGGAAATGCGCAACCTCGGCCTCCTACCTAAAAGCAAAGAGGAAGAACTTCATGTTTTCACACCGGATGACTTGAACGCTCCCTTCGCGGGAGTTTCCGTTTTGCCTCACGAAAATATAGATGAAGCAATGGACGATATAAATTTGGCTTCAGAGGAGGGTTTTGGAATCAAGCTCACAAATTTTGATGACGTAGTCCTTGCTATCAAACATTTTTCCTCGCAAGCCCGTGGGTCAGACGGGATGCCCCAAAGTGTGATCGCTAAGGCTCCTCCGGCTATTGATGATCTTATTGTACATATTTCCAACTCCTCTTTCGCTCATAGCACTTTTCCCGCGGCTTGGAAGCGAGCACAGCTGATTGCATCAAAAAAGACTACAGCTCCATCAACAGTCTCAGATTTTCGTCCTATACCGCTGCTCTGCTTCCTGGCCAAGGTCCTGGAAAAAATCGCACACGACCAAATCACGGAGTACTTAAAACAAGAGAAATTACAAGATCGCCTCCAGACTGGTTCCAGGCAATACCATAGCACCCAGACAGCTCTACTAAAGTTGACCGATGACATCAAAGTAGGTGTTGACAAGAAGAAGATCACCTTGCGCCTGCTTTTTGACTTTAGTAAAGCCTTCGACACGATATCACCATCAAAGCTGTTGAGCAAACTTCGAAATCTTGGCTTTTCGAGATCGGCACTTCTGTTGATGAAATCATACTCACAAGGCCGCACCCAAAAAGTCACTTCAAAATCTGGTAGTTCTGATTGGCTCGAAACCAATCTGGGTGTTCCACAGGGTTCCGTTCTCGGGCCTTTACTCTTCAGCTTATATGTCAATGACTTACCTGGTTTGCTAGACGTAAAGTCAGTACATCATCTATTTTATGCGGATGACCTGCAAATTGATCTCCAAGTCGAGAAAACTGAGATCAGAGAGGGCATCGCTCGGCTGGGTGAAATAGGAGCACTGGTAGCTGAATGGGCCAAGAGTTCCGGACTGTGTCTCAACGATGGCAAGACGAAGACAATCTACTTCAGCTCTGAGAGAAATATCAAAGACCTGAAGGGAATGAACTTGCCAGAGGTTGAAATACAGCATGGAAAGTTCATCCCGTTCAGTGACACGGTCGTGAGTCTTGGTGTAACACTTGACAAGGAACTGGCGTAGAGACCGCACATTGACCAAGTAACTAAGAAAGTCAACAGAGCCCTATACGGATTGCGGTTTTTTAGGGCGTGTATCACCAGACCTCTCCGAATTCGCCTAGTCGAGTCCTTAGTTCAACCGCACTTAGATTATTGCACGGTCGTGTACCTCGGCGCCACGGACGAACAACGGCAACGGATACAGAGACTAAGCAATTCATGTGTGAGGTATATTTTTGATCTTAGGAGAGACGAGCACATCGCCCCGTTTAGGGAGCGCTTAGGTTGGTTACGTATAGATTCGCGGAGAATGTACTCCGCAGCTCTGTTAATGCACAAGATCATGCATTTAGGAGAGCCTGGCTACCTAGCTGCGATGTTCACCATGTACCAATCCGAACGCCCCGCACGCGGTGATACAGAAAAGCGGGTACTCAAAATTCCCAATATGAGACTCGAGTACGGAAGGAGATCATTCCAGGTTCAATGTGCTCTTTCGTGGAACTTTCTCCCTCCGGGCTTTCGGCAGCTTGGGAAAACATCACTATCCAAAGAATCCCTGAAAGATTTTTCACTAACCCAGTCTTCGCAGAAATCGATGTGGAGAAGAGGCATTATTTCAATCTGTAATAGGAAGGGCTCTTCTTTAATTTAGTATTTTTTACATGTGACCTCAGTCACCCAATTGGTGATCTATAGCTGTGATATTAGTGCGAGCCCTTACCCTTCTTTTTATACTTCTGAGTATGCACCCTGACTAGTCACGAATTGTGATGATCATCGTCCTTGACCAAACCAGTAATTGACTGGAATTATCATCATTATTTTGTGTACATATATGATATTCATTCCTATACGTGTTATTACATTTTAATGGGCATATGTAGGCGTATGTAATTGTATTTTTTGTCTTCGGACGAATAAAGGACATTGTAATGTATTGCAAATGTAAAATGCATACTCGACAGTTGCTTGAGTGAAGTATGATAAAGTGTATAGAAGCTTGCAGAATAGGAAACTGCATTTCCTCTTACGATGATGAAAAGGTGATCAGCGTTTCTATTCTGTGTGCCTACGCATATTCATATTAAATAGGACATATGCGAGTAGTATATAAGACATGCTGCCAATGGTGGAACTTAGTGCTTACTGAGCCACCACTTGTAACAACATATTGAATAAACTACTGAACTTATTATAGAGAAATATTCACAAGTCTCCATACATTACAATTGGCGACGAGGATAAAAGAATCAATCTGACGAAGATTGAAGAAGACATCCGACGAGGATAACACATTAATCTGACAAAGATAAGGGGATTCCGACGCGGAAACTTACAAGTACTCAGCGACGGGTAAACAATAAACGACGTCTGGAAAGGATGAAGAAATCTTCATGACTACAATCGACTTACATCCAGGTGACTTTCCAGATCTCACTGAAATATCGATACAGACACTACAGAAGCTGGAATTGATTGATCTATTGGATCAATTCCCAATAAGGCTACATCTCAATCTGCTATTGTTGGACATTCTACGCAGTTTATCAAGGGAAATTCGTGATATTCAATTCGAAGCGAAAAGAAGAGGAGTCGACATTTCACGAAAATCACTCCGTGTACAGATATCAGCGGAAAATGACGAGAGCGATAGAAGCACTTCAACATCGCTAGGTGAACAACCACTTCAAGAAAAACAATCAACAGTAGGAGTCAGGGATTTTGGGTCAGAAAGTGTATCGACTTCTGTAGAAAAGATATATCACAAATTTCGTACTTTGGATAATTCAATTGGTGATCTCTCAAGAATACCCGATTTACAATCAGACGAAATGGAAACTATGGAATCCCATGAGAATAAACGAACTTGGGATGACTACATCGACCGGATGGAGTTATATTTTGTGGCAAATGACATCACGACGGATGCAAAAAAGGTAGCCATACTACTAACAAAATGTGGAATTGAGACATTCAAGCTTATCAAGGAGTTATGCGCACCAGATTATCCGAAAGATAAAAAATTTGACGATCTGAAAACTTGTGAGTGAACATTTATGCCCCAAGAAAAGCATACGGATGGAGAGATGCACATTCCATCAAGCTCGACAGAATTATGGTGAATCGGTCTCGGACTACATCGCAAGACTGAAGGAATTGGCGCTTCATTGCAAATTTGATAATCTCGATGATGCAATGTGTGATTAACTGGTGAGTGGCCTAGCAGATCGAAACACCAGGATTGCTCTATTCAGCGAAAAGAACCTTACATATAAGAAGGCGGTGGAAATTGCTACAACCAGAGAAGCAGCAGCACGGAATGCCAATGCTACAGAACGTGTTCACAACAACTCTACGGTTCAACATTTGGGTCATCAACATCAGCAGAAACAAACGACATACAATAAAGGTAAATCTAAGTACATGCGAGATTCAAAGTCGCGTAAATACAATAAAATTTGTACTTGCTGCGGAATGAGAGATAATCATTTCACAAAAGATTGTAGATACAATGATAGGGATTGTAACTTTTGCCATGAGTAAGGACATTTAGAAAAAGCGTGTATCAAAAAACATAGAAAGAATGCAATTTTTGGCAATATAAGCGAATTAGATAACACCAAATCGAATGATAATGATAAGCAAGTGATACATCTCGATACGAATACAGAACTCAATGATTCAGATTCTGGAAAAGATTTCTATTCAATTTCTCAAATGAACTCTGATGGAATCTGTCACAAAATTGTTGCGGATCCTGCATATTTTGACGTAGTTATTAACGATGTCTCGGTTCGAATGGAATTAGATACTGGTACATACGTGACAGCAATTTCAGATTTTGATCGGAAAAGAATTTTTCCAAAAGTCCCTTTGAGTAAATGTGATTTTATTCCAACAAGTTATGGAGGGATTCCATCAAATCCAATAGGAATTTCAGAATTGATGCATATCGAATTTAATGGTACGGAACACCTTGACATCTATGTAACGGAAGGTAAAGGGCCTATATTGTTGGGACGACAATGGCTAGCAGCTTTTGGACTATGGCCATGAAAAGTTTTAGGAAATACAAACTCCGCGAACATACTGAGTATACAAGGGGACGATATAAAGAAACAAATGCTCGAAAAATTTCCGAATCTTTTTTCTAACACGCAAGGGTGTTATAAAGGGAAGAAGATACATTGAGTTTTCAGAGACAACGTAAAACCAATACAAATGAAACCTTATCATGCTCCTTTTGCTTTAACAGAAAGGATATCAAAGGAAATACAGAGGCTAGTGAAACTAGGGAACTTAGAACCAGTTTCATGCAGTAAATGGGCAACACCCATAATCCCAGTTCTAAAATCGAATGGAGAAGTTAGAATTTGTGGAAATTTTAAGCTTACAGTGAATCCACAATTAATGATAAAGAGACACCCGATTCCATTGAAAGGAAAAATCTTCAACACGTTAAGAATTGGAGATAAATGGTCACAGATTGATTTGACTCATGCTTTCATGCAATTTGAACTAGATGACGAATCTAGAGATGCATTGACTATTATTTCTCACGAAGGTTTACATAGATATACAAGGTTAGGAGAAGGTATAGCATCGAATCCAGCAGAAGTTCAAGATATTTTAGAAGATATTTTGAAAGGAATCAAACACACAAAAATTTACATTGACAATATTTATTGTACAGGAGAGAATGATCACGAACACTTTCGAATCCTGATAGAGATTTTTGAATGGTTAGGAAACGCGGGATTGAGAGTACATTTAAAGAAATGTGACTTTTTCAAAGGAGAGATTGAGGTATTAGGTTTTGTTATAGACAGAGGAGGTCTCAAACCGAGTGAATCCAAAATCAAGGCGATAAACGAAGCTCCCATTCCAAGAAATACGAAGGAATTAGAGGCTTTCTTAGGACTTGTAAATTTCTATGAGAGATTCTTGATCGATAGAGCAGATCATATCTACTCATTGTACGATCTACTTGAAGATAAAAAATGGTCATGGACCATTTTTTATCTTCAAGTAGATTTCATCACATCGGATAAAATACTAGTTTTATACGATCCGAACGTCAAGCTTGTCACGGCATGCGACGCCAGTGACGTGGGAATATCGGCAGTCTTATCTCATAGATATAATAATGGAACAGAGCGACCTATAGTGTTTGCTTCAAAAATAATTCCAAAAAGCGAGAAACATAGAGCCATAATAGATAAAGAAGCAGGTGCAATTATTTTTGGATTCAAAAAATTTCATCAATACGTGTATGGTAACGACATAATTTTGAAAACAGATAACGAAGCTCTGAAATTTATTCTTGGTAGTGAAGATTTCTCGAAAATGCTCAACAGTAGACTATTGAGATGGGCATACTTCCTTTCGGGATACACATATACTATTGAAGTTGTGAAATCAAAATCAAATGGCAATTGTGATGCTTTATCACGTTTACCAATCAGAGATAATACGCCTATTTTTGGAACTGAATTCACAAATATCAATTATATTCAAGATGAATGCTCTATAGTGGATTTTCAGAAAGTTGTAAAAGCAACTGCAATCGATAAGAGTTTGAAGAAAATTATCTCATACGTACAAAGTACATGGCCAAAAATTGAAACCCTTACACCTTTTGAGAAAAACTTGTTCAGCAAGAGAAATGAATTAGATTTCGAACAAGGATGTCTCTCATGGGGATACAGATTGATTATTCCAGAGACTTTACAGAAAGACATTTTGAGAGAATTACACTCATCACACTTAGGAATAGTCAAAATGAAATAGATAGCTCGTAGCTATTTTTGGTGGCCATATATCGATGATGACATTGAACAAATAGCAAATTCTTGTAAAATTTGTCTAGAATCGCGTCTTGATCCGCGAAAGACAACACTAACACCTTGGCAGTGGCCTAGCTAACCTTGGTTGAGAATTCGTGTTGATTTTATGGGTCCATTCCATGCTTCTATGTTTTTAATTGTAATGGACGCACACTCAAAATGGCCTGAGGTTATTAACATGAAAAAAGATACGACCTCTATCAAACTGATAAAAGTCTTGGATGATATGTTTTCGAGATACGGGTTACCACATCATTTAGTAAGCGATAACGGAGCACAACTGACGAGTCACGAATTCTAGAAATTCCTGAAACAATATAAAATCAAGCATACTTTTCCAGCTCCTTATCATCCTGCAACTAATGGTGCAGCTGAAAATTTTGTTAGGACTGTGAAACATAAAGTAGATAAAATGATACGCGACGGTCATTCTTTGGATTTTTCAATGAATAGATTCTTGATTGATTATAGAAACTCAGAACATTGTACAACCAACAGAACACCAGCAAATTTATTTTTCAAACGTAATTTACGAACTCGATTCGACTTACTGGAAACAGATTCGACCAAAGAAGTTGAGCGAAATCAGTTCAATCAGAAAATATACAGAAAGGGTAACAGAAGGTAGATTTTGTTGAGAATGAGATTGTTTATGTCAATGATTACAGAGTAGGTTCTGAAAATAAGAGTGAAGCAAAGATCATGAAAAAATTGTCTCCAGTCATGTATGAAGTAAAATTTAAGGATAGTATTATCACGAAGAGACATGTAAATCAAATTATAAAAACAGAATTGAATCCAAATTTAAGAGGAGGGGAGATCGTATGTGATGATGATCATAAGAAACATCGAATTGTGATTCCTGAGAATTCATGTAAAGGTACGAATAATCCCTCAAAATCTGAAGGAAGAATGATCAATGCAAACAATCTGAATACACCAAGACGCTCCGCACGAATAGTCAAAAAATTCGCAAACCGATCCCAAAATTGAGAGGACGGGAATTGTAATGTATTGCAAATGTAAAATGCATACTCGACAGTTGCTTGAGTGAAGTATGATAAAGTGTATAGAAGCTTGCAGAATAGGAAACTGCATTTCCTCTTACGATGATAAAAAGGTGATCAGCGCTTCTATTCTGTGTGCCTACGCATATTCATATTAAATAGGACATATGCGATATTATAGAGAAATATTCACAAGTCTACATACATTACAGACACCAACCTTTATTCTTTTTTGTTTTTTTCTATTTTTTTTTTTTTAAGGTGGTTAGAGGGCAAAATCTGCCTCAGGATCCCTCGGATCCGTCCCCAGACACCGGACTGGTTCAGCTTACGCGGCTTACGCATAGCCCACGCAGGCCATACCAGGCGGGACACGAGTTTGGGTGGGGCCCGGCCGTGTAATATCCCTCTCCCCTCGATGTCCGATACCTAGGGCATCGGTCAATCAAGAGGGAGATCCACCTGCATCTACCATCTCATCCCGGAACCGCGCGAGCATTACTTCAGGATGAGCGGCATGTCTCGCGCCCGATCGCGAGCGTTCCTCTTCTCCATCTTCTCTCTTCGGCCACTTGTCGGCATCTTCTATCTTCATTCTTCATTGTTCCCTCTCTTTCTTCTTTCTTCTCTCTTCTTTCTCCTTTCTTCCCTCTTCAGTGCATCAGATTCCTCCTGGAATCATTTGGGCCTCTTCTGTTTCAATCGGCAGAGTCACTGTGATTCGCCTGCTTCGAGGCACCTTACTTCCCTCTCTTTCTCCTCTTTGCGGGTCATCACCAGCTTGATGTATCCGGTGAGTCTATCCCATGTCTCCTGGTTGCGGAGCAAGTACGGGACGAGATTCTCAGGTGTTAGTTGAGCACCCAGCCATTCATCCAGCTCGGCGCGCTCTCTCCGTGTGTCGCTGCACTTGAACAGGGCATGTTCGGCGTTATCCCGTTCGTCTCCGCATGACTGACATGCTGGGGTCGTCCTCTTCTTAAACCTGGTTAGATAGGAACCGAAGCAACCATGATCGCTCAGTGCTTGCGTCGTCCAGTAGTCCATCTCTCCGTGGGTGCGTTCCGCCCACTTGGCTACGTCACGGATCAGCCGGTGCGTCCATCTGCCGTTCGCAAATGGCGAATCCCACTCAGTTTGCCAATGCTCAAGGGTGGTTTCCTTCTCGTTGTCGCGGATGATCTCCTTCATCGTCGGAGTGAGTACTCGTTCGGCTCCGATCACTTTCTGGCGGTCCCAGATCCTCACTCGCTCCGCGACGAGCAAGTGGATGGGCGGAGTACTCGCCAATACGTAAGCCGCATCTCCTGACACAGTGCGGTAGGCACGGATACTCCTCAGGGCCGCTCTTCGGTGGACAGGCCCCATTCTCTTCTCGATGATGATCTTCTCTACTCTATTCCCCCACACGAGTGCACCGTACAGCATGATGGAGGTAGTGACGGTGTTGAGAAGTGCGCACCTCTTTTCCTTGGGTCCTCCGATATTCGGCATAAGCCGCTGGAGCGCCGCACCGACCCTGCTCGCCTTCTGGGCGGCTTCCTGGATGTGCTTCTTGAACGACCACTTGTCGTCGAGCCATACACCGAGGTATTTCAGCTCTGTCTTCCGTGGAATCTCTTGCCCGTTGATATAAAACCGGGGTTAGTCAAACTTCCTATGCCTTGTGACCACGATTGCTTCGCACTTCTTGACAGCGAGCTCCAGAAGCCTGCTAATCATCCACTCGTAGACTCGGGCCAGCGCTTCGTTCGCGCGTCTACCCAAGAGTTCCTCGTTGTCAGCCCATACTATGAGTCCCGCGTCGTCCGCGAAAGCCACTATTATCACTCCTTCTGGCAGTTCGATAGACAGTGAGCTGTCATACTGGGTGTTCCAGTTGAACGGCCCGGAGACCGAGCCCTGTCCGATTCCGGCGGACAGTACCCGAATCTCTTGTCCCTCGTCGGTGTCGTACACGAGGGTCCTGTTCCGCAGGTAGTCACTCGTGACGGCTAGTAGATAGGGGGACACTTTACCTGCTTGGGATTGATAGACTCGCTCCCAGCTCGCGCAGTTGAATGC
This sequence comes from Eretmocerus hayati, assembly GCA_029851415.1. Taxonomy (NCBI): domain Eukaryota; kingdom Metazoa; phylum Arthropoda; class Insecta; order Hymenoptera; family Aphelinidae; genus Eretmocerus; species Eretmocerus hayati. The sequence goes on from CM056744.1 coordinate 53,079,332, forward strand.
GTTCTTTATGTCCAACGCAATGATGGCACAGAATCCTCCTCTTCCTTGGTATGGGTTCCCTACCGACGCTTGAACCCGTTCTTGGACCGCCTCGATCGCGTGCACAGTGCTCCGTCCCTTCCGGAACCCGAACTGCATTGGTGATAGCCCACCGCCTTCTTCGTAGGCTTTTTCCACCCTGTTGAGCACCATCCTCTCGTACATTTTCCCGATATTGTCGAGCATGCTGAGAGGGCGTTGACCTCCTTGACCCTTAGGTATCAGTACCAGCTTCTGGCGTTTCCACTTGTCCGGGAAAGTTCCCGCGCTCAGACAGATGTAGAAGAGGTCGAGGAGTAGATCTAGCTTGTATTTGAAGACCAGTTTCAGAGCCTCGTTTGGGATGCCATCCAGGCCAGGGGCCTTGCCGTTCGGCATTCTCTTCGCCGCTATGAGTAGCTCTTGCATAGTGAAGAGCGGGATGGGGTTTTCGCTCTCCGTAGGGAATGTAACTATGGGTTCTCCTGCTGGGAAGAGGTCTTCCACGATGGTGCGCAATGTTGCTGCATCGGTCGGTGCTGAGTTGCCCCTCCGGGGTCGGACCTTTGACATGACCACGCGATATGGCGTGCCCCAGGGGTCTTCGTTAACCATGTCGCACAGTTCACCCCAGCACTTCTCTTTGCTCCTCCGGATGGCTAGAACGAGAGCCTTCTTTGCTTCTTTGTACGCTCTGTCATCTTCCGCCAGCAATGGTCGTTGCAGCTTCCTTGATCGCCATGCGGTCCTCCTTTTCTTGTTGCTCGTTCTTCGTAGAGCCTTGATCTCATCGGTGATCCAGTACTCTGGTTTCTTCCAGAAACATGGTGTTGTCCTGCGAGGCATCGACGCATCGCAAGCTCTCGTGATGGCGGATGTTACCATCGCCACAGCCTCGTCCGTGGCGGAGTTCATCGGGAGATAATCGACTGTTTCTATCGATTCCCGGAATTTTCCCTCGTCCAGCTCCCGTACCTGCCACCCCGTTGGTCGCGGTCTGCGTGTCGTCTGTCTCTGTCCGTCAGTCCTAAGTCGAAACCGAATATACGGTGTAGAGTTCGGTGCATGTTGAGGAACGTTCTTTTGTCTGCGACATATCAGTGAGCTTTATTGGTTGAGAATTCTTGTTTATTGTTGTCTGATCTGGCGCTTGATTGAATAGATGTAGTGGCTAACTGAAAGATGGCGAGGATATTTGTGCCTACTGTGGAAAATATCGCTCGTTTGCAAATTTTGATTGGTCAGGATGTGGAGTTTGGTGGAATCTCTCACATTATGGGCAGGACGGACTCATTGGCGTCGTTGAGGATCGGCGTGCTCATAACGGTAAAATTTATTGTAATTTCAAGAAAAGAGAGTGCGATTTTCTCCGGATCAGGTAACGAAGAATATAATTTACAGATTTCTAAGAATAGTCATTTTTTGAGAATTTGATTATCTCTGTCATTATAGACTAATTTGTGATTTTCAATCAATGGAAATTTTTGGTATAGCTAGTCTTATCAGGTGTTTATGCTCACAATAATGATGAACATTCTTGAGCTTCTTGCTTTTGGACGTAGATGAAAAATACCTATTACACTCGTTAGCTGACTCGTTTAACTACATTTCTGTATATTCTATAACTTGATTGGGTTATGATGATTCTTGACCGGTGATGATTGAACGATCTCGTTTTTGAATTGGACATGCAGGAAGCACAGAAAGAATCACCGATGTTCAGCTACAGCAAGCCGTCCAAATTCTGCATGGAAATCCGTGTGGAACAGCAAAAGCTTTGCCAGGCTTGCTGGATATGAATGTCTGTGCAGCAACTATGCGGAAAGGTTTGGAAGAGCGAGGTGGTCTCAAAAACCACAAAGCAGCCACGAAACCTTCTCTGTTGGTCCGGAACCTCGAGGATAGGCTTACGTATGCCTTCCGGTGAGTTTTTCATCATGAGTTGAATTTCTTACAGATAATCTCAGACTCATAATCATCGCAGGAGAACTCAATCTTTCCTTGAAAATTAATTGACCTTTGACTCACACATAACATATAGCTGTGGATCCTACCTCTAAATCGGAAAATCAATGTTTTCTTTTTATCATGGATATTTCGTAACCAGATTACTTGCGACGTCACTCATGCGTCTTCTATCAAAGCGTAAACGCAGTTGCTCATAATTGATAAGAGAATTTTCTAGTAACGGATGTGCAAGTGATCGGAAAAAAGATGAAATTCGCTACAAATATTAAAACACTCAATTTTGATCAAAAGCACCATTTTTCCGTTAGCCCACTAGATTTCGAATTGAGAGCGTGCGAAGCTCATGAAAAATGTTGTATTCAACAGCAAGAAAAAAGTTCTACAGTTTCCTCTGTCTGATGAATGAATTAATGGCCATTCCAGATACATGCATTGGTTGGCGATCCATTGGTGGCTCGTCGTATACATGGACGGAAAAGTTTTTTCATCAGACAAGGATGGGCGCTGCCGACTCTGGCGACCACCTTATACCCGGTACGAGAATATAAACATTCTCAGAAGTTTCCACAGTGGTCGAGTTACGGCCCACACAGCATGAGAATTTTTCAGAAGCCTTTCTGCGAGCTTTCAGAAAAACCCGGGAATCTTTCAGAAAGATTTCACTGAAAGCTTCCCTCAATAAGGATATGTCCCACTTCAGACACCATTCTGCAAGATTTCATGAAATATTGCCGGGAATATTTCGGGAAGCTTTCAGAAACATTGCATTGAAATATTTCAGTGGAATGTTCCAGCAAGATTTCATGAAATCTCACAAAAATATATGCGTTAATGTTCTGTCTGCGGAATCCATATTTTGCTTGATAAGTTTCTTAATCATTCTAATGCTCGACTTCATCATTCTGACTCGTACTTCAACTCCACTGTGACGTTGAATCCGAAGCTTCACGTTAGATTCATCCAGGTTTTATGAACTCTTCGATGTACGCGACACCTAACCAATAAGCCGTCCTTCTGTCTTATATACTAACCAGCGTCTATTGTAAACGCTTGCGAGAAAGCCTTTACGCATCTTCAAATAATCCTCACGTATCATTTACAGACCATTATGCATAGCTGGTCCTGGGTATGTTATCACACATGACAGATCATTTGATACTACCATGAAATTTCCTGATATATAGTTTCCCAAAGACCATATAATTTATGAGAACGAAATTTGAGATCTCAAGTGTGTTATGCGACATCTATCGGGAACAGAACCTTCCGAAGAAGTATTCCTGGAAGATTCCTACTATCTTTCACTGCAATGTTACTGAAAGATTCCCAGAATGTTCCACCGCAATATTTATGTGTCATATCCCACAGATTCAAGTCGTTAAGAATTACTCCTCACAATACTTCAACAGTATAATATGTTGTTACCTCGGTTGTGACGGTTTTCGGTATTAATATGCAGTACCCCGTCACATAGTTTTGCTCTGAAAGATCTTAGGGAGCTTGCGAGAATCTATCAACAATATCTCAGTGCAAGATTCCTGGGAGATTACCTGTGGAATGTTCCCGAAAAATATAAACGGAATCAGTCAGAGAGCTTCCACAAACCTATTATTATGATGGCTTCATTTATATGCGACGACTCGTGATGAGCCTGAATTCAAAAGAGATTTAAACACGTTAGGAATTCAATGAGCCTATATCACAGAGGAGGCTCGTAAATCTTCCAGAAATACTTCAGTGAATTGTTCCAAGAAATCTTCCAGAGAGCTTTCGTGAATCTTTCAGAAATATTTCAGTGCAAGGTTTCCGAAATATTGCGTGTAAGATTCTTTGAAATATTTACGGGAGCTTCCAGAAAGCTTTCTCCGAAATGATGCCACGGAACATTCTGAAATATCACATGCAATATGCCTGCAAGATTCCTGGGAGATTGCAATAAAATATTTCATTGATCTCAATATCGTACAAAAATTTCGCGGAAATTCTTCCTAAGAATATTGCATTGGAATCTTCCAGAAAGCTTTCGTAAAGATTTTGACAATATTTCAGTGCAACGTTTCTGAAAGATTACTGGTGGAATAATTCCTAGAAATATTTTTGGAATAGTACATTACGCGTCGGGTGCTGGAAAAATATTTCCGCATGAGACGCGTATGCAGTTTTATACGATAAATTGATTTTCCAAGCTCAATCCAAAGTAGTACGTTTCATATCGTGAGTTAGAAGGATAACTCACAGCCACAAAGTGCTCCATATAGAGTATCAGAACGCGGTGAGTTTTGGAAATCCATCATGGAATTTTTGAAGATTTCCCAGCCTAAAAGAACTGCAAGCACGATGTTATTTGAAACTGGTCTCAAAATGTAGCCCTCCGTAGAAGCTAGCAAACCCTCCAGAAAATTTTGGGGCCTCGTCCTGATGGAATATTATACTTAATATCGGTGGAACATTTCCAGGAGATTCTCCCCATAGCGGTGAAACGTCACAAGAGGCTGTCGTAACTCTTCCAAAACTTCTCCCCAAAATATTGCACTTACATCTTTCAGAAAGCTTTCGATAATCTTCTAGAAATATTTCAGTGAACTGTTTCAAGGAATCTTTCAAAAAGCTTCCGTGAATCTTTCAGAAATATTTCAGTGCAAGGTTACTGAAAAATTGAGTGTAAGATCCTTTGAAATATTCACGGGAGCTTCCGGGAAACTTTCTCTGGAATATTGCCACGGAACATTTTGAAATATCTCCTGCAATATCCCTGCAAGATTCCCGGGAGATTGCAATGAAATATTCTCCTGAATCGTTCTTTGAAATATTTCCATGATGTGTGGGGGGTTCCGATTGGGCGTGGATTAACGGCAACGGCCCAGGTCACATCGTCAGAGTCGGCCGACGGATGAATGCCGAACGATACATACAATTGTTGGAACAAGAATTCCTCCCCAGCATTGATGCACGCTAACCGGAAAACTACGGCCCCATCTACGTCGTAGAAGATGATAACTCAGTCCACACGGCCCACTCATGCAGACAATGGTGGGCTGCGCATCCACGATTTGTAAAACTACCTCAACCTGCCAAGTCACCCGATATCAATCCAATTGAGAATGTTTGGTCCGAAATGGTTCGCACGTGGCGACCTGGCATGGCACGAGCGAGTCATGGCATCTTGGGCTGATCTTAAATATAGATTTGCTTATTCCGAGAGTCTCACTGACTCAATGCCTGAAAGACTCATGAGTGTAGCCTTTATTTGCTCAGAGGCAAAATAATGAAAGTACAAATAAAATTACATATAAATGAAGCTGGAGGGGACAGTCAATGTCTCCCCACTTGTATATACATCACTAATATTTCTTTGTGTCATTCGGTAAGAATTTGGTCAAGGCCATATTCAGTCTTACATTTTATCACAGATATGATACGTCATGTACACATTTTCAGTAATACACAGTATGAAACACAGTAATCACAATGATTCAAGGAAACATCTAATATGAATCAGAAAATTCATAGAATTCCATGAAAAGGGGCTCATTGTAACGTGTGTGGGATGATTGGGAAATCTTGGGAATCAAGCTTGAGCAGATGGAGTTTTAGTGAGAACTTGAATGATGACAGTGACGGTAGATGGCGTATAAGAAGCGGGAGAGAGTTCCAGAGTCTAGCGCACTGTATTTGGAATGAGTTCTCGGTTGTAGCCCGAGCAAACGGTGGAAGAATAAACTACTGATTTTTTTGTATAGAACTTCTGATTTTGGAATTCATCAATGTATTGTACTTTTTATGAGCCATTGAGAAACCTGCACCATTAGTATTGAGAATATTCGTTTCAATAGAAAATACCTTAATTGGGATTGAAAAATTTTTGACAGGTATTATTATAATCAAAAAATCTTAAATAGCGCGCACGCCGGAAGCTCAGCGAGCTTCGGCATGCACGCATATTAATGGACCTCTCGACACACGCACGCACACGCGCGCACACACACACACACACGCACACACACACACACACACACGCACACACAAAACTCCAAGATAAAAGGAAAACACTGTCATCATTTTGCACAATCTATTTCTGACCTTCATTTTTTAGAGAACTTTCGCTCAAACCTCGCCAGAGTAAGCGAAAAACAGAAAAAGTTAGATTTCTACGGAGCCGAGGCAAAAGCAGCGGCTTGAGCGGTGCATGGTCGCGAGAGCATAGGCAAACATTTCAACCCGCTCTAATATACTCAATTTTGCTCAGTTTCAGTCTCACAAGCGCTCAAACTCTTCCTATTTGAAAACCCTACAACTACCTTGCATGCTGTTGCCACATCCGAGCCATGACTTTTTAGCTAAATGCCGAAGAAGACCGAAACCCGCATCAAACATCAAACACGTCTCAAAACACGTTCGACTGACCCCCGCGGCACTGATGGCAGGCGCCCAGCGCACAACCATGCATCATGTCTGCTCAGCTGAGCTGGCTGATCAGCTGTGATCAGCTGGTGAGCTCCACTCTCAGCTTCGATACGAAACAACATCGATCGTTGAGGCCAAGCCACCAAGCATGCATGTGTGCGTGCATGTGCGTGGACGTGCACGACAAGTGCAGAAAGCGAGTTTTTGTTCGACACTGGCGGGAGCTTCTGCTAATGCTTACTATTCTGCAAATTGTTGTTCTAATAACAATGTCTACAGGACAATATACGTACTTACAGATTCTACTCATGACTTGAGTAATAGCGACCTCAATTAAGCCGGTAGGATAATATCAACCTGCATCAGTGATAGTGAAGTTGGTATATACTGAGCCATCCGAATATAGTGTGAGTAATGACAGAGTTGATGAGTTGAAAACCTCTTGTTGAAAGTTTTTAATGTTTTGGAAAACTTCCAAATCGTAATAATGTTTTCTTTCTCTCTCTTTCAGTCTCTGGAAAGTTTTACTTTGGATACAAGGTGAATTATCAACCAGCCAAAGATTAGCGGATTACCAGATTCTGAAAGCAAAATTTTCCAGTACTTGGAAGGCAGTGTAAAGGATAATCATTCCTTGACGATTTATTGTGCGTTGATCAAGGCTTATGACGACTCAGGTTGGATTGCATTCCTTATAAGTTGAGAATGTTACAGGTTTTGCATGTAACTAATTGGAATACTCATCAATCGACCTGAGATTATTTGTGCAAAGCTCCAAAGTTGGTTCACCACACTTTGAAAAATTAGTACCGACTATTGAATTTGACAATCTTGTCAGCTATTTGGTGCCACTAATCACAACATTTTTACACTCTCCATTTGAGTTATGGTGACAATTTTCTAAGGAGCGAATATCATAGCAAATATTGAACTGCTGCCTCACGTGTGGAGATGTGGAACCAAAGATATACTGTTTGATGACTCGGCTTGCTCCTACTTGATGAAGGTATTTTGTATATTCAAACCATTTATGTTTTCCATTGTTTCTATATTAATTTTCGTCATGTTATTTGATACCTAGATCATGGAGCTTGAGGATAAGAGAGACTTGCAGTATTCTTGGGTGACTATCATAAACCGCAAAAAGAATCTATCAGAAGGCAACAACTCAGCCAATTCTGCTGATGCGCGAACATATTCTCTCATAATATACGAAACTACCACAAACTACAAACAGAATATGTCAGAAAGAAACAACTTAAGGTATTTGTAGAGCAGATGGACAAGAATCAAATGGTTCGATGGAATCTATTTGTGGAGTTCAATACCTAGTTTTAGCATGCACTAGAGTACTCCAAAGATCTACGAGGCTCTGAAGTATGAGGGTTGTTTGTTCGAACAAAAGGTTCAAATTCTTTCCAGCGGTATGTATAACTAATGAGACAATTCATTCACATAACTTCTTGGCAAAGTGAAACATAATAGAAAAGTACGGTAATATTTTGAGCACAATAGTTTAAACAAGAATTACAAGGTAAATTGAGTAAGTTTTGAAAGGAAATTGAACAATTTCTACACAATCTCGATTAACCTGTGACATTGGCGCGGCTGGGGTCGCAGCTCTCCTTGTTATTTCGGCCGACACTCTGGCAAATACGTCAATGTTACGCTTGCCGTCGCAGCGCAGGATCTCAAAAAGTAAGAAATTACCAACGCGGAGAATCATCAAAGTCTTGTCAGGCATCCGCGTGATTTTTGCTTGAATGTGTTCGGGTCGGTCCAAGAAAACCTTGTGGCAGTAGCTGTAAGAGGTTCGCAATGACTCCCACAGTTCTATTAGTCGTTCAACTGCAACAAAAAATAGCCATAATCCACAAACTTTGATGAATGAAAACCACATTTCGTATGCGAATCCGAATTTCGCGCGCGCATACAAGCACAACAACAACAGGTATAATCTGCCTGCTCAGTTTGGATACTAAACTGATAGTCAAAATGAAAGAAAAGTTGTTTGGATTTTATTGGTTTGCTGACATCAGTAATAAGTTTGAATGAAATATTTCAGCTATATAGGGGAGAGTGGGGCAAAATTGGACGGATTTTGAAGTAGGGCTATTTGACTATACTTGGGGCTAGGCGCGCTATGGGACTTTGGAGTTCAACTATTGAATAGATTGTGAAAGAATCTTCAGATCTCTGGGTCTTAGTGTTTATACGTTCTCTTGAAGTTGAAAAAAAAATCTGTCCGAATTCGCCCGGCGCTTGGGGGAACTTTTGACAAGTTATGGGGGCAAATTCGGACAACCTTCCAAAATTGAGGTATACGGCGATATTCTTAGCCTATTCGAGTCACATTTACTCACCGAGAAACGAGGTAACAACCCAAAATCAAGAGGGAATTTTAATATCACATTTTTATATCATTTTTAACATTATTTGAATGGTCATTTTATTGGCGCAAACTATCTTCAGGAATCAGTAATCGACTCACGACTTCTGAAAATCGGCTTTCTTTCTTTTCTCTTCATTGTGGAGGTTTCCTCACTCGCCCTAAGTCAACGATCCAAACGATGGAGTGCGACAATAAACCGAATATCAGCGAATGCGAGAGTGAAAATGCATAAATTGAGCACTATCTTTGAACACGTTGAAAGCAACTCCTGACCTCTAATCTGACTCACGAGACAACCATCGGACATCGTTTCTTCATTTTCTCACCCATTTTCAATAACCTAATCCATCCTCAACAACCCGCGCTTCGAAAGATTTGCACAAATGCATAAGCGCCTCGATACCCACAATTATCCTCGAAATACACGGGCAGGCATTCCGTACACCAATTCACCTCAGGTTATAGCACTGTCCTGATTCGCCCCCACCAATTCGTCCAAAAATACCCTCAGGCGTTTTTTCGCAAGATTGCGATAGTTTGGGTCCAAGTGAACCGATTTTGGCCCACGACGGCTTAAAATCTTCGTTTTGTAATGTCTTTTTTGACCCCCAAATGGCGATTAAGCCGATCCACTTCTGCAGGTTTAGCGTGAACTTTTGCATCTGAAAAATAAACCGCGTTTGGCCCTCGAAAAGCACCCCTATGTCAGCGTGAGCTCCCAGTATCATTCTGGGAGGTCTGACCACGATAAAAACCATTGTCTGTGATGGTATTGGAAACGAATTTACGCGGCGAAAGCCTAGACTCGCCTCCGACCGAGCTATCTCACTTATCCAATTTTGCCCCCGTCCGAATTTGCCCCACTCTCCCCTATTGTTCTGAACGTAACGAATCCATGGATGAGATACATCGAGAAGCGCTTTTACAGAAGTTGTAATCTAACCGAAATTCATCAGTATGAAGCTCTCATCGCCGACCGCTTTTCTCGCTCACATCAATGGCTTAGACAGCCAGCTTGTTACACCGAAAAATCGATATTAGCATGTGAGTGCAGGCGGGGCGCATCGCGGGCCCCTCCAGTTTCCGATGCGAAGATTTCTCGGCCTCTCGAGCTCATGATATTAAGGAAGCCGTCATGCAATGGAACGCTTTTTCACGGAACTCGAAATAATGATGAAGCACAAGAATTTTGAATACTCACGGGTCCAAATTTGTCCAAGGCAGTTGGTCATGGCATCAGCAAGCATCTGCATCAGCTCAACCTTTCCCATCCGGTTGGCGTAATCCTGTTCCCTCCGGTTCCATATCGACGTCTTCTCCTGAATGAGCATCAGGCAGAGGCGGCTCTCAGCTACTGGAGCTGCAAGCTGGCGACGTTGTCTTCGAGGGGGACTTGCTGGGGCAGCCCGGACCATTTTCATTTCGGTATATGTTGTTGACTCGACTGCTAGAACCTGAATGGCGACTGGAAAATTGCCACTTACAAGAAATCGCAAAAAGCAAATGAAGTGCCGCTTGAATTTGGCCACTTGAATTTTGCTGCAGTTACCGAAAACGAAAGAAGGTTTCTGATTCAAAACCGCGAATTATCTTTGGAACAGTGGATTTTGAGATGAGGCGGGAATTATTTTTTATTCTCCTGTAGCTGTTAGCAAAGTTCTGCTTTCATCTTCATCAGTTTTCCAGAATCTTTCCTCGAAGTGGGAAACATATTTCAAGCGGAGTAAGATTCGACCAGCTCCAACGAAATCGTAGTGCATTGATAAAGATTGAATTCTGAAATTCTGTAAAATTGAAATCGATTACAAAAACGATCGTCTACGCATCAACGCTGGCTGAGCCAAATCGAATTTTGTCATACTTGGGACTTTTTTTTAAAACTATGAATAATATAACTGTATTGGGTGAATATTGATTTAAGAGTCAATTGACATTATAGAAATCAAAGTGTATCCTCAGCATCCATTCTGTAGAATATATTCTCTGGAGTATTTGTTAATCTCGAGATCGCTCGGCCATCTATATAGTTTCTATTCGACACACACAAACTCTCACACCCGCGCGCGACTGCGGTGTCCGCAGGCCGCATCGGGTTGATTGTTTACATGTTGATTATTTCAGGTTAGACCTCATCACATTCATGGTCTCATGAGTTTATTCATGGTCCATTGCAAGTTCATCAAAATCTGTTACATTTTACAAAATGTCAATTGGAATGCAATCCCATCAGAGATTTTCAGAGAGAAGTTTTTTAAAAATTCCTCCCCGTTAGGAAACGTTGATTGAGAACAGGTAGTCTAGACATGGAGGATAAGTGGATCCAGGTAAACATAATTTTACACCAGTCAACAATCTTTATCTTAAAAAGCCAATGAATGATTGTTCGCAGTAAGAAGTAACTGATAAAATTTTCTTGGATGTTGCAGTGCAAGCGGAAAATCTGCAACCAGGTCTAGAAAAGTTGTAGAAAATAATGACAACAATAACCGTGTGAACTTTCACACCACCGCTCCCATTTTCTCGTTTACTGCCTCTCAAGTATTGTGGGCTTCTCTTTTCTCTCCTCTTTTTGTTGGACTCGAGCGATGATCAATTTCGTAGTACTTGTGCTCAAATCCGTTGAAGAGATCTTGATCCCCTTGATTCGATGCAAAGGATAGAGCTAACAACACTTCTTTCAGATTCAAGGGCGAATCTTGAGAATCTAGAACAGTGAAACCCAAATTATGGTTCACGTCCATCTTGTGCTTCTTGTGAAGGGCCAAAAACAAATTTTGCAGTCAGGAATAACCAACACGCTGTCAACATTCCCTCAAAAAGTACCTCTTGGTCCACCTTGAATGAGAAATGCAGCACCCCCAAAGTCTTGTTATTGAATGAATTCACAGCATCACAAGACGAATATGTCCAGAACGATTCCCATTCGCCACACCTGCTCAGAGATCAAATGTCTTCAATGGATCTATTCGAATATCCAAGACCACCACCTTTTTGACATGTCTCTTCTGGAGCAGTCAAAATTCCACCTCCAAATGCACTTGATATCAGTTGTAAGTGGGATGAACAATCAAAATTGTCATTTTGCTCAAGATTGTATTTGCTATTACTTCTATAGTGATTATTCGTATAAATAATGGATATGAAAGCTCTTGATCCAAACTTTGTGATCAATGATCTTGTCAGATTAATTATTTAGTCATCTTCATTTGCTATGATTCGAAAGTTCTTTGGGTCATTAATGGATTGAGTAAAACATGTTTGAAAACTACCATGTCGAAGAAACTTGATCACGTTCCAATTGTTAGATTCTGATATTGATGCTCCTCATTCATTTTCAGGCGACACAAGGTCAACCACCTACATGACCCAAGACACCCCCCCCTCCCCCACCAAAACCATCTTCATGCAAGACTGCCCAACAATTTTTTCCAATTTCTCAACCATCAATTAATCAAGAAATATTTGGAGCATCTTCAACATCGAATCAGTCATCAAGAGAATCTTCCAAACAGCATGTAATTGGATCACCTTCATCAAGTAATCAACCAGGTGTGTCTACACCAGCATTGTCGAGGCCTTTGAGCACACACCAGCTTCATCAGGCTTTCCATTGCTTCTCCCAAATCTACAAAGTCCATCCTTGAGGCCAGTCCGTAGTCCCCGCAAAACCTCAACCAGACACGCACCGGAGTACATGTAGGTTTTCAAACAATATCTGATTTTTAAATAATTGCAAACACTTTTCGGATCAAATCATTGAGTCAGCGCGGTTCCCAATGGAATTTCCAATCATTTGAGCTTTGTCGCGTCTCAAAACTCGTGGTAAATTTTGCGAGATTTGGAAAAAGGTTATGTTGAGCTGTCGCTGCCGCATCATAGGAACCATGCGGTCATGCACTTTGCCATCCTCCAAATCTCGCAAAATATATCACGAGTTTTGAGACGCAACAAAGCTCATATGATTGAAGATTCAATTGGGAAGCGCGCTGACTCGATGATTTGGTCCGAAAAGTGTTTGCAACTATTTAATAATGAAATATCGTAGGAACTACGTCATGCAAATCACCGTGGCGCCATCTACGGAGTAGTGAGCAAGTGTAACCACAACGGACTGGCCTTAATCCATGAGCAGAGTCCGGCAAGACCACCGTTACCAAAACTGTGTCAATTCTATACTTTAAATGGAACCCTGCTATTCGTGAAATATTATGCTCAGTAACGAGTGACCACGTAGTTGGATCTTTCCAAGTGAATGGGGAGAAAAATGCAGTTCAGATTGTGGGATTAGAAAAACCTCAAAGTGTTGAAGCCCTGTGTGTATTATGGAGACCCAAGGGAAAACAAATAGTTGTTGGATGAAGAAATGGTGACATCATCCAGCTCAAAGCCGGAGCTGAAAGTAGCCAGACATTCAACAGCTCCCAATCCTAGCAGCTGAGATTATTCGAAGGAACTCAATTTTATGGATCAGCGAATATCAGTTCCTTGGTTGCCACCACCAAACATCAGAGAGTCGCATCAGTGTCATGGTAGTGGACACCCCCAAGGGAGTGACTGCGCCCAAATACATAAATTATGAAGAAATCAGATTTGGAAGCCAAGGCCTTTGTTATTACTTTGGACACATTCCTGAATGGGGTGTGATAGTGGCGGCCAGTTCTCATAGCAGTGAGGTGGCAGTTTTAGGCACACCTGACAGTGAAACAACATGGGGCCAGTGGCTCCTCAGTGGTGATAATACAGCTTAACTAACACCTAATAGAATGAAAGAGACTGATGGACTGAAAAATGATCCTGTGGGATTTGCCATTGACAAGTCACCGGTACCAAAATTTCCATGGGATCCAGACAGCGCTTTGCAGAATTCGGTCGCTAAACTAAGGATATTAGTAACGAGTGGACAACTGTGCAGCCATCACCTGGTGAATTTGAAAGAAAAGGCAGCGGGTATTTGCTGAGCGCCGACTGGAGCTGTGGCCGCTCCTCAGCTTCCAAGACCAAGCGTAGGTCCTCCAGAGATCTCATTCAATCTGAATGCAAACATCACCAGCACACCGCGCACGAAGCAAGCATCCGAAGCTCCACTCGACAAACCAAAAGCGAATGTAAACATGTTTGGCGACTCCTCGGGCTCGAGCTTTTCTTTCCTGATGCCCAACAACAAGACTGCCGATGCCGAAGCTCAGCCTCAACAGTTTGGCGCTAAAACTGCAGGCATGTTTGGACAAGGCGATGGGGAACTCAGCTCCATGCCTCATCAAGAACAGTAACAATATTAACAACAGCAGGAGCAGCAGCAGTAAAGTGCACAGCCGCCTAGACTTTCATTTGCATCACCTTCACAGCAGCGATTCAAACCAGCTCAAGTTCCTTAACAAGCTCAAACTCAGCTTCAACAGCAGTAGCCAGTAGCTCGAGCTCCCGCAAAATCTGCGCCTGTGAGTATTGCTCAAAAACCAGACAGCAACAGAATGGAGCCCCCAAAAGCACCTGCTCCCTCAGCATCGTCCATGTCTCAGCAAGTCCAGCCTGGGTCGAGTCAATCACCCGCCACTGCACCACCAAAGGAAGATGCTAAAAAAAGGCCAGGATATGACGATAGCGCCTACCTAATGGCCTACTATGAGGAGCAAGCCAAGTTTGAGAGAGAGCTCAAAAACAGACTAGACCCAGTTCTCTGCTAATCGTACGTTATTGCTGCTGATCTTGTGAAGTCCATTTCTGGTTTAAGAATTCCAAGTTCGGTGGCGAACGACGCAGCAATCGAACATCGTTGTAAGCTCATCGCCGGGACTACGGAGAGCTTTTCCAAGACCAAGCGAACAGAGCTGCGAGATTCGCTGTGCGAATCGGCACCAAGGATCGTGGAAGCTGCAAGGCCTACGACAGTTCAGGACCGACTCGAGGCAACGCTTTCAACGCTGGCCTCGTCAAAAACTCTAAGCGCTGGAGATTCTGCAAATGTTACGAGAGTCATCAATGAAACCGACCCAGAGCTCCGATCCATCCGAGTCCAAGGCGCCTCTTCCATCGTGTTAGGTGGTTTGTCAGTGGAATGGGGCTATCTAAATCACCAAGTTCAACGTCGCCTTCCGGCGCTCCAACTGAGCCTGTCGAGTCAGCCCTTCAGCAGCAGCTTTCAAAACCAGCGTTGACGGCCAACAAGATAGTTTTCACTCCAACTCAACAGCCGGCAAAGCAGCTAGACAGCAGTTTTGGTTCTGCTGAGCAGGGTAGCAGTGCGGATAGCTCGAAGACGACAAATTTCATTCTTTCTTCACCATCGGTAACACCTCCAAATTTCAGGTCAGTACCCAAGCTTTATAACACCACCATATTCAAGCTCTCACCAAAGCTTCGAGCTTCGCCTGCAACACCTAATCAAGCGCAACAGCAGCAGCCAGCCCCAGGTGCCTTTGATTCGTCGAGTTCAACGGGCTTCAGTGGTAGCAAAGCCACGACGAATACATTCGCATCTTCGACACAGACCATAGCTCTGAGTTTTGGGGAAAGTTCAACCCCTCAACAGCTGCAGCAGCAAGGTTTCCTCTTTGGCGCAACCCAACCCTCTGGTCTTTTAATGTTTGATGAATAATTGGGATCGGTTGGTAACGAGGTTGCTAGTACTGCTTCGTCGGCGACAGTCACCACAACTTCAGTAACACCTGCTGCTAGTGCTGCGTCCAGCTTTGGCATATCAAATATGTTTGGAACTCTGTATACGTCCTCCGGAGCCTCGAGCTTTACCTTCAACCCAGCTTCTACTGCAGGGCTCTCTGGCGCAACACCGACGTCAACGATATCATTTGGTAGTCCCTCTGCCACTCCGAATGCAGCTGCATCGTCATTTCGGTACTTTTTGCTATTTTACACATCTCATATTTAAATACTGATAAGATCTTCGACTTCAGCGACATCCTTGATAACTAAACCATTACTCTTGTATTAGAAAATATATCCAGAATCACATCAAATCGCTTGATTATATTCGCACTCTGCTGCAAGCTCGAATTTGGCCAATATTTGGTCGTTTCACATCTGATATCAACCCAGTAAGCGACACACAATATGTCAAATTACTATTCCGCTTTTCTCGACGAATGTGTTTTCATCAAAAAGATCATTGAAAGAATGTTTTGAGGGAATTTAACGATCATTGTCAAACACTTGAAAACACTTGAACTTCGTTGAATTTGTCAAATTCTTGGTCTCAAATATGGCTTCTCATATTTCAGCCTCGCTGCCTTGATGAATTCCAGCGTTGCAACTCTCGGCACACTTTCATCGACTGCAGCTAGATCAAGACCGTCTGTGAATATTTTCACAAACGAGGCTGCAACTAACAGACCTGCAGCTGCCTCGCCTATGTTTGAAGCCACCACAAGCACAATTCCTACCTCAATTTTTGATGGATCGACGACCCCAATAACCACAAGCAGTATCAATAAAAGTCCTCGAGCAATCAACTTTCTTGTAAGACGAGCAGATAACTCAGAGGAAAGGACACCAATTCGCAATCCACAAATCGGAGTTTTCTCGTTAAGCGATTAGTCAAAAGTGCCCAGGAATCTGTGAGAATATTCGATATTCATTCTAAGCTTGTAATCTGATCTACCTATTTTCTTTATTCCGCTTATTTTTATTTGATCTGATCAACGCAGAGCATACGTAGTGCTACATATTGCAATTGAAATCGAGTGTTTATCAGACTTATGTATACATTTTCATTATTAATAGATGGATCTCACTAATATCATATTTCATCTGAATTGCGCTACAACATTTGTTGATGAAGCAGAAACTCTTCTCATTTGATGAAATTACTGTTTTAGCTGTGGTGAGAATAAAACTCCCATCACAAATTCTAAATTTGTTCTTGATCTCCTTCTTGAAGAAGATAATATCTCTAACTCTCGTAGCATAATCTTTAAAGGATGAAGCTCTGCCAGAATAAAAAATTTTTCTCTTCGTCGAATTTTGTCGTTGGAGTGAAGCAAATTCAGAACTAACCACATTACATCTATTCGTGTTAATTTGGCTTATACTTACCTATGACAGGAAATTCTACAATTTCCGATTTCAATTCTATCAAATAAAGATATACGAAAAATTCTGCAGTTTCCAACTTCAATTTAATTGCAAGCTTTCTTCATCGATGTAAGAAAGTTTTCATTTCAATTCCTATGCAAGTCCTCTTGATAAGCAGAAAGCAGTAAAGGGAGTGAAAAATTCTACAGTGCTCAATTCACATTTATTGCAAACTTCTGCATCTGCTATGAATCAATTGAATACTGCAATAGCTCGCTTAAGTTATTTCACCCATCTGCGTCCATTTCCAAATTTCACCATCGGAAGAAAAAGTAAACCAAAGAAGAATCGATCCAAAACGCCTACACTCTAATTGCCGACATTATCCACCTCGCTTGATAAACGTAAACAAAAACAAATTAACCTCTTTCAAATGCCGCGAGTTTTGACTTCGGCAGTTGCAACCAGACTCGCAAGCGGGCGATTAGGGATGCGGATATTCTCTCAATTCCGGAAAGAATCCCTTGTCGCCAAGTGTACCTGGGATCCTGCAACCACTTGAGGAACTTTGGGTTCTCCACTTCGCGCAGAGCACGCTCTACGTCGAGCACCACAGCGAGAAAATCTTGTCGAGCCATCGCGCACAAGCACTGACACAGAACCGTAGTCAACCGAGTTCTCCCTAGTGTCTGCAACTGCAGGATGGAGGAACCTCTTCGTAAGTTCCTGCTAGCCTTTTGGGGGGGAGGGAGGGGAAATTCAAAAGTAAAAGCTAGACTCTCCATCTACGCAATGCTCAGCGAGTTTTCTCTCCCCTCTCTCTTCTTCCCTAAATCAGTGGACAAGCTATACCCACTACATATTAGAACTTAGTGGCTCCCCCAATTTTCATACCACCACCTTCAACCCCCTCCCCTCCCACCCCTCCCACCCCTACCCTACCACCCCCAGCAGAGCAGTCAAGCGTGGTAGAGTCCTTCCCCTCAAGCCCCTCCAGTCATGTGTAGAGCGCGCCGCGGCGTCGCAGGAGAGGGGCTCCTTCGCCGCGAGCCGCGACGCTCTCTGCACTTGACTGGACGCCGCAGCGTCGCACAGAAGGGGCTCCTTCGCCACGAGCCACGACGCTCTCTGCTCTTGACTGGAGGGGCTTGAGGGGAGGGACTCTACTACGCTCGACACCCCTGCCACCCCCAAGTCCACACAGAAGTGTGGACTCGGGGGTGCACTCTGATTTGCAACGTTCAAAATACGTGATTTAATACCAGTGATCAGTCGATATTCAAACGTTTATCGAGAACGATAAACTTGCTCTATTTCTACTTCTTGTGAGCTAACTACCCGATTTTTGTCAAATCCAGTCAGCATAGTACCGAAAATGACTCAAGCTATGATGAGTGCTGGTTATTACCATCAAAAAGGATCTCTTGATCGTACGAAGCCCGTGAATTTACCGCTGATTTCGTGCAGTACTTATAATTTGAACAATTCGGGCTCTAAAAAAGTGATGTTAGGTATCCAAGACCACAACACTAGTGTGACAACATTATATCGCCCAGCGATAGCGCTTACCAATCAATCGCAGAGTGTCATCGTTACTTTCAGTTTTGATGAGTGGGAAGAATCGCAGAAGGATTTTGACACGATCTCACAGTTTTTCGATCGTCGCAGCACTCCGTCAGAGGTATTGCCTCGAAAATCGAATTAACCAAGTTCGACATATTTTTGACATCATACGGTAATGAAGCCGTGATATTCACCGAGGAGAATGGAAACGACAAGGATGGTGCATCGCCCCCTCCATCCAAGAAAATACGCACCACCTATACACCAACTATTACTATGCAACAACCTACATTCACTGGCATGCTGAAATTACAAGTATTAATCGAGTTTCAATCTGAGCGTTCATTGCAATTGACACCTTTGACCAATGGAATCAGATTGATGATCCACGATGTGACAAGTGATTTTATCCACCGTGTTGATTTTGATGCATCGAATAGTCTGTCCATAGTGCGTCAAATGTTCGATGAGAAAAAAGCCATTATTGAACAAAATGTTCTAGAAAAATGTGATTATTCAAGTGAGCCCCGTTTGAAGGACATTTTCGATATAATATCTAATGAAATTGTATTGATGCATTCTGATGTATTCCACAATCGCTGTGCACAGAACTGTATGAAGGAGTCTTAGAGATTTTGAATAAATTATCTGTGTGAAGAATATCAAGTTCGTTCTTATTTGAGTGTACTTCCGAAATACCACCAGGTCAGGCATCTTTCGTATCCGAGAGCATGCACACAGGTATAAGCCAGTGTTTGTCAAATTTTTGGACTCATGAATATTTCAGATATTATATAAAAGCCACTGCTTCACTATAATACAATGACTTTATACGTCTGTAAGCTGTGAATTTTTTCCGAGTCACGCCACCAGTCATTCGAGTGGCAAATCTTTATCTAAATAAAGAGACAGGCAGGGTCCCCCCCCCAAAATCCCTATATCAGGCTTGCCAACATGGAATAGAAATCAGTGTTGCCAACCTCACGTTAAAAATGTCCCTATGCGAGATCAAATGTCCCTAGATTTTCCCGCGATGTATAGAATACGTGTTTGAGTGCCGTTCACGTATTTTTGACGTGTCTTTGAATTTTTTGTATATGGATCTTCGATATTGTTATATGTATTCTTAAGCTGATATCATATATTCGATTTGCTGCTAATTTTTGCCGTGAAAACGGTTGCTGATCGGTTTCACGGAGCCGTTTCGAACACTGCCCAAGCTTCCGAATCCGTTGGCGAAATTTAGGAGCAATCGATTTCCATGGAATTTGTTCAGATTATCGTATTACGTGCATGGAGGGGACGATTTTATAGCTTTTTCAGATGAATTTTTAAGAATTCGAGACACCGTCATTGTCAGCATCGAAGGTAGCCGAGTAACTTTTTACGGTTCACGGGGCTGCCTCACTTTCAGATGTGACAATATTCTGGTGTTCGAGTTTGATTGATTTAGTAGTTTCATAAAATTCTATTCAAGTCATTTGAGGTAGGACAATCTTATCTTGTCAAGGTTGATTTTGATTGGTATAGGAAAATGTTATTATGATATATAACCTTGAATGACAGGTGGAACGATCAGAACTTGAAAATCATTGACTCGTCGAATAGTGAGACGGACATGTTTTCTTGAACTCTACGATTCCATTGAAATGATTCTAGATCTGAGGATTGAAGTTCAAAAAGAATCATCGAACTAATATAATGGGATGTGATGACATTTAGAAGATGGCAAGATTCATTGTACCTCCATCTGAAATGTTTTGGAGTTAGAGTTGAATGATTACTTGGAATTTGGAAGATTACGAAAATTACTTGATGGAATGCGACGTACGTCTTTCTCGAACGCTTATTAGGATAATTGAATCAACACAGGGAGAGGTAATTGGTAGGATTTCCTCAACCAGATCGTTATTTTTCTTGATTAGTGAAAATGAACTCTAGAATTCATATTAATTTCCGTTTGAGGTTGAAAACTAGCTTGATGTTACATTTTCGAATACGGAGAGTGACTGCTATGACTGAGCCTGATATATCTTGAACAATGGAGTCATGATATGAGAAAATGGGATCATTCATCGTGATTGTTCATGATTCATAATCATATGAGAGAATCATCTGTATTTCCATGTTACGGAAGTTTATCGTATGAAACAACAGATTGAATGATTTGATTTTCAAGAGAGTCCTTGATCGTAAGCATATGTCACTGACGTTGTGTATGAAGTAAATCTGATTCGACTTTGACTGAATTTGCAATATTTCATAATCGATCATCCCCGTTTTGTGAAAAAGAAGTGATATTGATATGTGATTGTGGAGTATATTCTGTTTAGAATAGGAATGTAACTCTTCATCACGGAAATTGAAGGAGACATGTTCAGATGTAACTGACACGCTATTTGGTTTTCCAATATCGGGTGAAAAAATCGATGTTCAGAACAGAGGAAATCAAACTACTCCATTTTGAAGAGCGGCGTTAGTATGTTTGTTGTTCCTTCAACATATCCAATGAGTCTGATACCTTATATTCACAGTAGCTCGGCAACAATGTTTCGTGCTCTGTCGATCTCAGAGATGAAAGTCTCGATCTTTAAACGAGCCGTGGCATCATACGATTGTTGCAACTCGTAAATTTGGTTGCTCACAAAGATGTGAAAAGTGTGATGTTGGTGTGAAGTTTCTCATGAGTATATGTGTGACGGGGATGAATTATTTTCCTATTAGCGAAACTAGTTTCAATCATATAGTTGAACGATCAAGGATTCTTGTTTGGAAATTAAAATTCTGAATTGGTAAGGAAAACGACTTCGTTCCTGCAAGAAACATAAGACTTCTTCTGAATATTTTGTAATTGACCGTTGATTTCTTCTTAATTCAGTTGAAATGAATTTCAGAAAATTGAGGACTGATCAGGAAACCTAGTGTCATACATTGGGCTACTTATTGAAACTTGATGGTACTCTATGATTCATGCCCGATTTTGCGGAATTGCAATTAAAAGAATTTCTGAAAATCGCAAATCGATCAGATGATCCAACATAATGTGCTGCATTCGTTTTTGACAGCTTTTGGAAAGGGGATTGAATGGACACAGGCGGTGGTTGGGGACGTTCCCCCAACCAGATCGTATTTTCTCTATTCAATTCTTGAAGATTCAAATATTGACACATTATGATTACATATGGGATTATTCTGACATACAGGGAGTACCAAGTGTTTCTTACGTTTAAAATATGAATATTCTATCATAATCAGTATTCAGAATTTCCTAACTGATCGAATCCATTGAGTTGTGATTTTGTAATTGAATAATTCATGACGTGTCGGTTGATGATTCTGTTCGCACGAAAACAAATATTGGGTTTCGTTTGGTGAATACATTGGTAATCATCATTCATTCACAAGTTGATCAAACTTCTTTCAACCGGATGACTAATTTTTGCAAAAATGATTTTTCCATGGGAATATATTATTTCATTGGAAATTTGTCATGATCATCATGTTTATGGAATCAATTTACGTATTAATCTCGCATCTCCATCTCGTGTCTATGAAGTGATGTGGGGTGTAGGTGTAGAGTATATCTTGTTTCGAGTAGAAGAGGTAACTCCTCATCAGGGAAGTTGAAGGAGACATGTTCAGATGAAACTGTCACGCTATTTGGTTTCCCAATATCGGGTCAGAAACTCGATGTTCAGAAGAGAGGAAATCCAACTACTCCATCTTGAAGAGCGGCGTTAGTATGTTCGTTGTGCCTTCAACATATTCAATGAGTCTGATACCTTATATTTACAGTAGCTCGGCAACAATGTTTCGTACTCTGTCGATCTCAGAGATAAAAGTCTCGATCTCTATACGAGCGATGCCATCATACGAATGTTGCAAATCGTAGATTTGGTTGCTCACAAAGATGTGAAAAGTGTGACGTTGATGTGAAGTTTCTCATAAGTATATGTGTGACGGGGATGAATTATTTTTCTATAAGCGAAACTGATTCCAATCATATAGTTGAACGATCAAGGACTCATGTTTGGAAATCAAAAATTTTGAATTGTTGAGAAAAACGACTCCATTCCTGCAAGAAACATAAGACTTCTTCTGAATATCTTGTTATTGACCGTTGACTTTCTTTCAATCCAGTTGAAATGAATCCCAGAAAATAGAGGACTGATCAGGAAATCTAGTGTCATATATTGAGCTATTTTTCAAAACTTGATGGTACTCTATCATCCATGCCCGATTTTTCGGAATTGCGATTGGAAGAATTTCTGAAAATCGGAAATTGATCAGATGATCCAATATAATGTGCTGCATTCGTTTTTGACAGCTTTTGGAAAGGGGAGTAAAGGGACACAGGTGGTGGTTGGGGACGTTCCCCCAACCAGATCGTATTTTTTCTGTTCAATTCTTGAAGATTCAAATATTGACACATTATGATTACATATGGGATTATTCTGACATACAGGGAGTACCAAGTGTTTCTGACATTTAAAATATGAATATTCTATCATAATCAGTATTCAGAATTTCCTAACTGATCGAATCCATTGAGTTGTGATTTCGTAATTGAATAATCCATGACGTGTCGGTTGATGATTCTGTTCGCACGAAAACAAATATTAGGTTCCGTTTGGTAAATACATTGGTAATTATCATTCATTCACAAGTTGATCAAACTTCATTTAACCGGATGACTAATTTTTGCAGAAATGATTTTTTCCCATCGGAATATATTATTTCATTGGAAATTTGTCGCGATCATCATGTTAATGGAATCAATTCACGTATTGATCTAGCATCTCCATCTCGTGTCTATGGAGTGATGTGGGGTGTAGGTGTAGAGTATATCTTGTTTCGAGTAAAAGAGGTAACTCCTCATCAGGGGAGTTGGAGGAGACATGTTCAGATGAAACTGTCACGCTATTTGGTTTCCCAATATCGGGTCAAAAACTCGATGTTCAGAAGAGAGGAAATCCAACTACTCCATCTTGAAGAGCGGCGTTAGTATGTTCGTTGTTCCTTCAACATATTCAATGAGTCTGATACCTTATATTTACAGTAGCTCGGCAACAATGTTTCGTACTCTGTCGATCTCAGAGATAAAAGTCTCGATCTCTATACGAGCCGTGGCATCATACGATTTTTGCAACTCGTAGATTTGGTTGCTCACAAAGATGTGAAGAGTGTGACGTTGGTGTGAAGTTTCTCATAAGTATATGTGTGACGGGAATAAATTATTTTCCTATAAGCGAAACTAATTCCAATCATATAGTTGAACGATCAAGGACTCATGTTTGGAAATCAAAAATTTTGAATTGTTGAGAAAAACGACTCCATTTCAGCGAGAAACATAAGACTTCTTCTGAATATCTTGTTATTGACCGTTGACTTTCTTTCAATCCAGTTCGAATGAATTCCAGAAAATCGAGGACTGATCAGGAAATCTAGTGTCATATATTGAGGTACTTTTCAAAACTTGATGATACTCTATCATCCATGTCCGATTTTTCGGAATTGCAATTGGAAGAATTTCTGAAAATCGGAAATTGATCAGATGATCCAATATAATGTGCTGCATTCGTTTTTGACAGATTTTGGAAAGGGGAGTAAAGCGACACAGGCGGTGGTTGGGGACGTTCCCCCAACCAGATCGTATTTTTCCTGTTCAATTCTTGAATATTCAAATATTGACACATTATGATTACATATGGGATTATTCTGACATACAGGGAGTACCGAGTGTTTCTTACATTTAAAATATGAATATTCTATCATAATCAGTATTCAGAATTTCCTAACTGATCGAATCCATTGAGTTGTGATTTTGTAATTGAATAATCCATGACGTGTCGGTTGATGATTCTGTTCGCACGAAAACAAATATTGGGTTTCGTTTGGTAAATACATTGGCAATTATCATTCATTCACAAGCTGATCAAACTTCATTTAACCGGATGACCAATTTTTGCAGGAATGATTTTTTCCCACTGGAATATATTATTTCATTGGAAAATTGTCGCGATCATCATGTTAATGGAATCAATTCACGTATTGATCTAGCATTTCCATCTCGTGTCTATGGAGTGATGTGTGGTGTAGGGGTAGAGTATATCTTGTTTTGAAAGAAAGAGGTAACTCCTCATCACGGGAGTTGTTGGAGACATGTTCAGATGAAACTGACACGCTATTTGGTTTTCTAATATCGGGTCAAAAACTCGATGTTCAGAAGAGAGGAAATCCAACTACTCCATCTTGAAGAGCGGCGTTAGTATGTTCGTTGTTCCTTCAAGATATACAGTGAGTCTGATACCTTATATTTACAGTAGCTCGGCAACAATGTTCCGTACTCTGTCGATCTCAGAGATGAAGGTCTCGTTCTCTATACGAGCCGTGGCATCATACGATTGTTGCACCTCGTGAATTTGGTTGCTCACGAAGATGTGAAAAGTGTGATGTTGGTGTGAAGTTCCTTATAACTATATGTGTGACGGGAATGAATTATTTTCCTATAAGCAGAACTAATTCCAATCATATATTTGAACGATCAAGGGCTCATGTTTGGGAATTGAAATTCTGAATTGTTGAGAAAAACGACTCCATTTCTGCAAGAAACATAAGACTTCTTCTGAATATCTTGTTATTGACCGTTGACTTTCTTTCAATCCAGTTGAAATGAATTCCAGAAAATCGAGGACTGATCAGGAAATCTCGTGTCATATATTGAGCTACTTTTCAAAACTTGATGGTACTCTATGATTCATGCCCGATTCTGCGGAATTGCAATTAAAAGAATTTCTGAAAATCGCAAATCGATCAGATGATCCAATATAATGTGCTGCATTCGTTTTTGACAGCTTTTGGAAAGGGGATCAAATGGACACAGGCGGTGGTTGGGGACGTTCCCCCAACCAGATCGTATTTTTTCTGTTCAATTCTTGAAGATTCAAATATTGACACATTATGATTACATATGGGATTATTCTGACATACAGGGAGTACCAAGTATTTCTTACATTTAGAATATGAATATTCTATCATAATCAGTATTCAGAATTTCCTAACTGATCGAATCCATTGAGCTGTGATTTTGTAATTGAATAATCCATGACGTGTCGGTTGATGATTCTGTTCGCACGAAAACAAATATTGGGTTTCGTTTGGTAAATACGTTGGTAATTATCATTCATTCACAAGTTGATCAAACTTCATTTAACCGGATGACTAATTTTTGCAGAAATGATTTTTTCCCATTGGAATATATTATTTCATTGGAAATTTGTCGCGATCATCATGTTAATGGAATCAATTCACGTATTGATTTAGCATCTCCATCTCGTGTCTATGGAGTGACGTGGGGTGTAGGTGTAGAGTATATCTTGTTTTGAGTGAAAGAGGTAACTCCTCATCACGGGAGTTGTTGGAGACATGTTCAGATGAAACTGACACGCTATTTGGTTTTCTAATATCGGGTCAAGAAGTCGATGTTCAGAAGAGAGGAAATCCAACTACTCCATCTTGAAGAGCGGCGTTAGTATGTTCGTTGTTCCTTCAACATATTCAAAGAGTCTGATACCTTATATTTACAGTAGCTCGGCAACAATGTTCCGTACTCTGTCGATCTCAGAGATAAAAGTCTCGATCTCTTTACGTGCCGTGGCATCATACGATTGTTGCAACTCGTAGATTCAGTTGCTCACAAAGATGTGAAAAGTGTGATGTTGGTGTGAAGTTTCTCATGAGTATATGTGTGACGGGGATGGATTATTTTCCTATAAGCGAAACTAATTCCAATCATATAGTTGAACGATCAAGGACTCATGTTTGGAAATCAAAAATTTTGAATTGTTGAGAACCCGACTCCATTTCTGCAAGAAACATAAGACTTCTTCTGAATATCTTGTTATTGATCGTTGACTTTTTTTCAATCGAGTTGAAATGAATTCCAGAAAATTGAGGACTGATCAGGAAATCTAGTGTCATATATTGAGCTACTTTTCAAAACTTGATGATACTCCATCATCCATGCCCGATTTTTTGGAATTGCAATTGGAAGAATTTCTGAAAATCGGAAATTGATCAGATGATCCAATATAATGTGCTGCGTTCGTTCTTGACAGTTTTTGGAAAGGGGAGTAAAGGGACACAGGCGGTGGTTGGGGACGTTCCCCCAACCAGATCGTATTTTTTCTGTTCAATTCTTGAAGATTCAAATATTGACACATTATGATTACATATGGGATTTTTCTGACAAACAGGGAGTACCAAGTGTTTCTTACATTTAAAATATGAATATTCTATCATAATCAGTATTCAGAATTCCCTAACTGATCGAATCCATTGAGTTGTGATTTTGTGATTGAATAATCCATGACGTGTCGGTTGATGAGTCTGTTCGCACGAAAACGAATATTGGGTTTCGTTTGGTAAATACATTGGTAATTATCATTCATTCACAAGTTGATCAAACTTCATTAAACCGGATGACTAATTTCTGCAGAAATGATTTTTTCCCAATGGAATATATTATTTCATTGGAAATTTGTCGCGATCATCATGTTAATGGAATCAATTCACGTATTGATCTAGCATCTCTATCTCGTGTCTATGGAGTGATGTGGGGTGTAGGTGTAGAGTATATCTTGTTTTGAGTGAAAGAGGTAAATCCTCATCACGGGAGTTGTTGGAGACATGTTCAGATGAAACTGACACACTATTTGGTTTTCTAATATCGGGTCAAGAACTCGATGTTCAGAAGAGAGGAAATCCAACTACTCCATCTTGAAGAGCGGCGGTAGTATGTTCGTTGTTCCTTCAACATATTCAATGAGTCTGATACCTTATATTTACAGTAGCTCGGCAACAATGTTCCGTACTCTGTCGATCTCAGAGATAAAAGTCTCGATCTCTTTACGAGCCGTGGCATCATACGATTCTTGCAACTCGTAGATTTAGTTGCTCACAAAGATGTGAAAAGTGTGATGTTGGTGTGAAGTTTCTTATAACTATATGTGTGACGGGAATGAATTATTTTCCTATAAGCAGAACTAATTCCAATCATATAGTTGAACGATCAAGGACTCATGTTTGGGAATTGGAATCCTGAATTGTTGAGAGAAACGACTTCATTCCGGCGAGAAACATAAGACTTCTCCTGAATATTTTGTTATTGACCGTTGATTTCTTCTTAATTCAGTTGAAATGATTTTCAGGAAATTGAGGACTGATCAGGAAACCTAGTGTCATACATTGGGCTACTTCTTAAAGCTTGATGGTACTCTATGATACATGCCCGATTTTGCGGAATTGCAATTAAAAGAATTTCTGGAAATCGGAAATTGATCAGATGATCCAATATAATGTGCTGCATTCGTTTTTGACAGCTCTTGGAAAGGGGAGTAAAGGGACACAGGCGGTGGTTGGGGACGTTCCCCCGAACAGATCGTATTTTTTCTGTTCAATTCTTGAAGATTCAAATATTGACACATTATGATTACATATGGGATTATTCTGTCATACAGGGAGTACCAAGTGTTTCTTACATTTAAAATATGGATATTCTATCATAATCAGTATTCAGAATTTACTATCTGATCGAATCCATTGAGTTGTGATTTTGTAATTGAATAATCCATGACGTGTCGGTTGATGATTCTGTCCGCACGAAAACAAATATTGGGTTTCGTTTGGTAAATACATTGGTAATTATCATTCATTCACAAGTTGATCAAACTCCATTTAACCGGATGACTAATTTTTGCAGAAATGATTTTTTCCCATTGGAATATATTATTTCATTGGAAATTTGTCGCGATCATCATGTTAATGGAATCAATTCACGTATTGATCTAGCATCTCCATCTCGTGTCTATGGAGTGACGTGGGGTGTAGGTGTAGAGTATATCTTGTTTTGAGTGAAAGAGGTAACTCCTCATCACGGGAGTTGTTGGAGACATGTTCAGATGAAACTGACACGCTATTTGGTTTTCTAATATCGGGTCAAAAACTCGATGTTCAGAAGAGAGGAAATCCAACTACTCCATGTTGAAGAGCGGCGTTAGTATGTTCGTTGTTCCTTCAACATATTCAATGAGTCTGATACCTTATATTTACAGTAGCTCGGCAACAATGTTCCGTACTCTGTCGATCTCAGAGATAAAAGTCTCGATCTCTTTACGTGCCGTGGCATCATACGATTGTTGCAACTCGTAGATTTAGTTGCTCACAAAGATGTGAAAAGTGTGATGTTGGTGTGAAGTTTCTCATAAGTATATGTGTGACGGGGATGAATCATTTTCCTATAAGCGGAACTAATTCCAATCATATAGTTGAACGATCAAAGACTCATGTTTGGAAATCAAAAATTTTGAATTGTTGAGAAAAACGACTCTATTTCTGCAAGAAACATAAGACTTCTCCTCAATATTTTGTTATTGACCGTTGATTTCTTCTTAATTCAGTTGAAATGAATTTCAGAAAATTGAGGACTGATCAGGAAACCTAGTGTCATACATTGGGCTACTTCTTAAAGCTTGATGGTACTCTATGATACATGCCCGATTTTGCGGAATTGCAATTAAAAGAATTTCTGGAAATCGGAAATTGATCAGATGATCCAATATAATGTGCTGCATTCGTTTTTGACAGCTCTTGGAAAGGGGAGTAAAGGGACACAGGCGGTGGTTGGGGACGTTCCCCCGAACAGATCGTATTTTTTCTGTTCAATTCTTGAAGATTCAAATATTGACACATTATGATTACATATGGGATTATTCTGACATACAGGGAGTACCAAGTATTTCTTACATTTAGAATATGAATATTCTATCATAATCAGTATTCTGAATTTCCTAACTGATCGAATCCATTGAGCTGTGATTTTGTAATTGAATAATCCATGACGTGTCGGTTGATGATTCTGTTCGCACGAAAACAAATATTGGGTTTCGTTTGGTAAATACGTTGGTAATTATCATTCATTCACAAGTTGATCAAACTTCATTCAACCGGATGACTAATTTTCGCAAAAATGATTTTTTCCCATTGGAATATATTATTTCATTGGAAATTTGTCATGATCATCATGTTAATGGAATCAATTTACGTATTGATCTAGCATCTCCATCTCGTGTCTATGAAGTGATGTGGGGTGTAGGTGTAGAGTATATCTTGTTTCGAGTAAAAGAGGTGACTCCTCATCAGGGAAGTTGAAGGAGACATGTTCAGATGAAACTGTCACGCTATTTGGTTTCCCAATATCGGGTCAGAAACTCGATGTTCAGAAGAGAGGAAATCCAACTACTCCATCTTGAAGAGCGGCGTTAGTATGTTCGTTGTGCCTTCAACATATTCAATGAGTCTGATACCTTATATTTACAGTAGCTCGGCAACAATGTTTCGTACTCTGTCGATCTCAGAGATAAAAGTCTCGATCTCTATACGAGCGATGCCATCATACGAATGTTGCAAATCGTAGATTTGGTTGCTCACAAAGATGTGAAAAGTGTGACGTTGATGTGAAGTTTCTCATAAGTATATGTGTGACGGGGATGAATTATTTTTCTATAAGCGAAACTGATTCCAATCATATAGTTGAACGATCAAGGACTCATGTTTGGAAATCAAAAATTTTGAATTGTTGAGAAAAACGACTCCATTCCTGCAAGAAACATAAGACTTCTTCTGAATATCTTGTTATTGACCGTTGACTTTCTTTCAATCCAGTTGAAATGAATCCCAGAAAATAGAGGACTGATCAGGAAATCTAGTGTCATATATTGAGCTATTTTTCAAAACTTGATGGTACTCTATCATCCATGCCCGATTTTTCGGAATTGCGATTGGAAGAATTTCTGAAAATCGGAAATTGATCAGATGATCCAATATAATGTGCTGCATTCGTTTTTGACAGCTTTTGGAAAGGGGAGTAAAGGGACACAGGTGGTGGTTGGGGACGTTCCCCCAACCAGATCGTATTTTTTCTGTTCAATTCTTGAAGATTCAAATATTGACACATTATGATTACATATGGGATTATTCTGACATACAGGGAGTACCAAGTGTTTCTGACATTTAAAATATGAATATTCTATCATAATCAGTATTCAGAATTTCCTAACTGATCGAATCCATTGAGTTGTGATTTCGTAATTGAATAATCCATGACGTGTCGGTTGATGATTCTGTTCGCACGAAAACAAATATTAGGTTCCGTTTGGTAAATACATTGGTAATTATCATTCATTCACAAGTTGATCAAACTTCATTTAACCGGATGACTAATTTTTGCAGAAATGATTTTTTCCCATCGGAATATATTATTTCATTGGAAATTTGTCGCGATCATCGTGTTAATGGAATCAATTCACGTATTGATCTAGCATCTCCATCTCGTGTCTATGGAGTGATGTGGGGTGTAGGTGTAGAGTATATCTTGTTTCGAGTAAAAGAGGTAACTCCTCATCAGGGGAGTTGGAGGAGACATGTTCAGATGAAACTGTCACGCTATTTGGTTTCCCAATATCGGGTCAAAAACTCGATGTTCAGAAGAGAGGAAATCCAACTACTCCATCTTGAAGAGCGGCGTTAGTATGTTCGTTGTTCCTTCAACATATTCAATGAGTCTGATACCTTATATTTACAGTAGCTCGGCAACAATGTTTCGTACTCTGTCGATCTCAGAGATAAAAGTCTCGATCTCTATACGAGCCGTGGCATCATACGATTGTTGCACCTCTTGAATTTGGTTGCTCACGAAGATGTGAAAAGTGTGATGTTGGTGTGAAGTTTCTTATAACTATATGTGTGACGGGAATGAATTATTTTCCTATAAGCAGAACTAATTCCAATCATATAGTTGAACGATCAAGGACTCATGTTTGGGAATTGAAAATTTTGAATTGTTGAGAAAAACGACTCCATTTCTGCGAGAAACATAAGACTTCTTCTGAATATCTTGTTATTGACCGTTGACTTTCTTTCAATCCAGTTCGAATGAATTCCAGAAAATCGAGGACTGATCAGGAAATCTAGTGTCATATATTGAGGTACTTTTCAAAACTTGATGATACTCTATCATCCATGTCCGATTTTTCGGGATTGCAATTGGAAGAATTTCTGAAAATCGGAAATTGATCAGATGATCCAATATAATGTGCTGCATTCGTTTTTGACAGATTTTGGAAAGGGGAGTAAAGCGACACAGGCGGTGGTTGGGGACGTTCCCCCAACCAGATCGTATTTTTTCTGTTCAATTCTTGAATATTCAAATATTGACACATTATGATTACATATGGGATTATTCTGACATACAGGGAGTACCGAGTGTTTCTTACATTTAAAATATGAATATTCTATCATAATCAGTATTCAGAATTTCCTAACTGATCGAATCCATTGAGTTGTGATTTTGTGATTGAATAATCCATGACGTGTCGGTTGATGAGTCTGTTCGCACGAAAACGAATATTGGGTTTCGTTTGGTAAATACATTGGTAATTATCATTCATTCACAAGTTGATCAAACTTCATTAAACCGGATGACTAATTTTTGCAGAAATGATTTTTTCCCAATGGAATATATTATTTCATTGGAAATTTGTCGCGATCATCATGTTAATGGAATCAATTCACGTATTGATCTAGCATCTCTATCTCGTGTCTATGGAGTGATGTGGGGTGTAGGTGTAGAGTATATCTTGTTTTGAGTGAAAGAGGTAAATCCTCATCACGGGAGTTGTTGGAGACATGTTCAGATGAAACTGACACACTATTTGGTTTTCTAATATCGGGTCAAGAACTCGATGTTCAGAAGAGAGGAAATCCAACTACTCCATCTTGAAGAGCGGCGGTAGTATGTTCGTTGTTCCTTCAACATATTCAATGAGTCTGATACCTTATATTTACAGTAGCTCGGCAACTATGTTCCGTACTCTGTCGACCTCAGAGATGGAAGTCTCGTTCTCTATACGAGCCGTGGCATCATACGATTGTTGCACCTCTTGAATTTGGTTGCTCACGAAGATGTGAAAAGTGTGATGTTGGTGTGAAGTTTCTTATAACTATATGTGTGACGGGAATGAATTATTTTCCTATAAGCAGAACTAATTCCAATCATATAGTTGAACGATCAAGGACTCATGTTTGGGAATTGAAATCCTGAATTGTTGAGAGAAACGACTTCATTCCGGCGAGAAACATAAGACTTCTTCTGAATATTTTTCCATTGACCGTTGATTTCTTCTTAATTCAGTTGAAATGAATTTCAGAGAATTGAGGACTGATCAGGAAACCTAGTGTCATACATTGGGCTACTTCTTAAAACTTGATGGTACTCTATGATTCATGCCCGATTCTGCGGAATTGCAATTAAAAGAATTTCTGAACATCGCAAATCGATCAGATGATCCAATATAATGTGCTGCATTCGTTTTTGACAGCTTTTGGAAAGGGGATCAAATGGACACAGGCGGTGGTTGTGGACGTCCCCCAACCAGATCGTATTTTTTCTATTCAATTCTTGAAGATTCAGATATTGACACATTATGATTACATATGGGATTATTCTGACATACAGGGAGTACCAGGTGTTTCTTACATTTAAAATATGAATATTCTATCATAATCAGTATTCAGAATTTCCTATCTGATCGAATCCATTGAGTTGTGATTTTGTAATTGAATAATTCATGACGTGTCGGTTGATGATTCTGTTCGCACGAAAACAAATATTGGGTTTCGTTTGGTAAATACATTGGTAATTATCATTCATTCACAAGTTGATCAAACTTCATTCAACCGGATGACTAATTTTCGCAAAAATGATTTTTTCCCATTGGAATATATTATTTCATTGGAAATTTGTCATGATCATCATGTTAATGGAATCAATTTACGTATTGATCTAGCATCTCCATCTCGTGTCTATGAAGTGATGTGGGGTGTAGGTGTAGAGTATATCT
Organism: Eretmocerus hayati; assembly: GCA_029851415.1. Lineage (NCBI taxonomy): Eukaryota > Metazoa > Arthropoda > Insecta > Hymenoptera > Aphelinidae > Eretmocerus > Eretmocerus hayati. Next base: position 53,112,662 of record CM056744.1, read on the forward strand.
TGTTTCGAGTAAAAGAGGTGACTCCTCATCAGGGAAGTTGAAGGAGACATGTTCAGATGAAACTGTCACGCTATTTGGTTTCCCAATATCGGGTCAGAAACTCGATGTTCAGAAGAGAGGAAATCCAACTACTCCATCTTGAAGAGTCGCGTTAGTATGTTCGTTGTGCCTTCAACATATTCAATGAGTCTGATACCTTATATTTACAGTAGCTCGGCAACAATGTTTCGTACTCTGTCGATCTCAGAGATAAAAGTCTCGATCTCTATACGAGCGATGCCATCATACGAATGTTGCAAATCGTAGATTTGGTTGCTCACAAAGATGTGAAAAGTGTGACGTTGATGTGAAGTTTCTCATAAGTATATGTGTGACGGGGATGAATTATTTTTCTATAAGCGAAACTGATTCCAATCATATAGTTGAACGATCAAGGACTCATGTTTGGAAATCAAAAATTTTGAATTGTTGAGAAAAACGACTCCATTCCTGCAAGAAACATAAGACTTCTTCTGAATATCTTGTTATTGACCGTTGACTTTCTTTCAATCCAGTTGAAATGAATCCCAGAAAATAGAGGACTGATCAGGAAATCTAGTGTCATATATTGAGCTATTTTTCAAAACTTGATGGTACTCTATCATCCATGCCCGATTTTTCGGAATTGCAATTGGAAGAATTTCTGAAAATCGGAAATTGATCAGATGATCCAATATAATGTGCTGCATTCGTTTTTGACAGCTTTTGGAAAGGGGAGTAAAGGGACACAGGTGGTGGTTGGGGACGTTCCCCCAACCAGATCGTATTTTTTCTGTTCAATTCTTGAAGATTCAAATATTGACACATTATGATTACATATGGGATTATTCTGACATACAGGGAGTACCAAGTGTTTCTGACATTTAAAATATGAATATTCTATCATAATCAGTATTCAGAATTTCCTAACTGATCGAATCCATTGAGTTGTGATTTCGTAATTGAATAAACCATGACGTGTCGGTTGATGATTCTGTTCGCACGAAAACAAATATTAGGTTCCGTTTGGTAAATACATTGGTAATTATCATTCATTCACAAGTTGATCAAACTTCATTTAACCGGATGACTAATTTTTGCAGAAATGATTTTTTCCCATCGGAATATATTATTTCATTGGAAATTTGTCGCGATCATCATGTTAATGGAATCAATTCACGTATTGATCTAGCATCTCCATCTCGTGTCTATGGAGTGATGTGGGGTGTAGGTGTAGAGTATATCTTGTTTCGAGTAAAAGAGGTAACTCCTCATCAGGGGAGTTGGAGGAGACATGTTCAGATGAAACTGACACACTATTTGGTTTTCTAATATCGGGTCAAGAACTCGATGTTCAGAAGAGAGGAAATCCAACTACTCCATCTTGAAGAGCGGCGGTAGTATGTTCGTTGTTCCTTCAACATATTCAATGAGTCTGATACCTTATATTTACAGTAGCTCGGCAACTATGTTCCGTACTCTGTCGACCTCAGAGATGGAAGTCTCGTTCTCTATACGAGCCGTGGCATCATACGATTTTTGCAACTCGTAGATTTGGTTGCTCACAAAGATGTGAAGAGTGTGACGTTGGTGTGAAGTTTCTCATAAGTATATGTGTGACGGGAATAAATTATTTTCCTATAAGCGAAACTAATTCCAATCATATAGTTGAACGATCAAGGACTCATGTTTGGAAATCAAAAATTTTGAATTGTTGAGAAAAACGACTCCATTTCTGCGAGAAACATAAGACTTCTTCTGAATATCTTGTTATTGACCGTTGACTTTCTTTCAATCCAGTTCGAATGAATTCCAGAAAATCGAGGACTGATCAGGAAATCTAGTGTCATATATTGAGGTACTTTTCAAAACTTGATGATACTCTATCATCCATGTCCGATTTTTCGGAATTGCAATTGGAAGAATTTCTGAAAATCGGAAATTGATCAGATGATCCAATATAATGTGCTGCAATCGTTTTTGACAGATTTTGGAAAGGGGAGTAAAGCGACACAGGCGGTGGTTGGGGACGTTCCCCCAACCAGATCGTATTTTTTCTGTTCAATTCTTGAATATTCAAATATTGACACATTATGATTACATATGGGATTATTCTGACATACAGGGAGTACCGAGTGTTTCTTACATTTAAAATATGAATATTCTATCATAATCAGTATTCAGAATTTCCTAACTGATCGAATCCATTGAGTTGTGATTTTGTAATTGAATAATCCATGACGTGTCGGTTGATGATTCTGTTCGCACGAAAACAAATATTGGGTTTCGTTTGGTAAATACATTGGCAATTATCATTCATTCACAAGTTGATCAAACTTCATTTAACCGGATGACCAATTTTTGCAGGAATGATTTTTTCCCACTGGAATATATTATTTCATTGGAAAATTGTCGCGATCATCATGTTAATGGAATCAATTCACGTATTGATCTAGCATTTCCATCTCGTGTCTATGGAGTGATGTGTGGTGTAGGGGTAGAGTATATCTTGTTTTGAAAGAAAGAGGTAACTCCTCATCACGGGAGTTGTTGGAGACATGTTCAGATGAAACTGACACGCTATTTGGTTTTCTAATATCGGGTCAAAAACTCGATGTTCAGAAGAGAGGAAATCCAACTACTCCATCTTGAAGAGCGGCGTTAGTATGTTCGTTGTTCCTTCAAGATATACAGTGAGTCTGATACCTTATATTTACAGTAGCTCGGCAACAATGTTCCGTACTCTGTCGATCTCAGAGATGAAGGTCTCGTTCTCTATACGAGCCGTGGCATCATACGATTGTTGCACCTCGTGAATTTGGTTGCTCACGAAGATGTGAAAAGTGTGATGTTGGTGTGAAGTTCCTTATAACTATATGTGTGACGGGAATGAATTATTTTCCTATAAGCAGAACTAATTCCAATCATATATTTGAACGATCAAGGGCTCATGTTTGGGAATTGAAATTCTGAATTGTTGAGAAAAACGACTCCATTCCTGCAAGAAACATAAGACTTCTTCTGAATATCTTGTTATTGACCGTTGACTTTCTTTCAATCCAGTTGAAATGAATTCCAGAAAATCGAGGACTGATCAGGAAATCTCGTGTCATATATTGAGCTACTTTTCAAAACTTGATGGTACTCTATGATTCATGCCCGATTCTGCGGAATTGCAATTAAAAGAATTTCTGAAAATCGCAAATCGATCAGATGATCCAATATAATGTGCTGCATTCGTTTTTGACAGATTTTGGAAAGGGGATCAAATGGACACAGGCGGTGGTTGGGGACGTTCCCCCAACCAGATCGCATTTTTTCTGTTCAATTCTTGAAGATTCAAATATTGACACATTATGATTACATATGGGATTATTCTGACATACAGGGAGTACCAAGTATTTCTTACATTTAGAATATGACTATTCTATCATAATCAGTATTCAGAATTTCCTAACTGATCGAATCCATTGAGCTGTGATTTTGTAATTGAATAATCCATGACGTGTCGGTTGATGATTCTGTTCGCACGAAAACAAATATTGGGTTTCGTTTGGTAAATACATTGGTAATTATCATTCATTCACAAGTTGATCAAACTTCATTCAACCGGATGACTAATTTTTGCAGAAATGATTTTTTCCCATTGGAATATATTATTTCATTGGAAATTTGTCGCGATCATCATGTTAATGGAATCAATTCACGTATTGATTTAGCATCTCCATCTCGTGTCTATGGAGTGACGTGGGGTGTAGGTGTAGAGTATATCTTGTTTTGAGTGAAAGAGGTAACTCCTCATCACGGGAGTTGTTGGAGACATGTTCAGATGAAACTGACACGCTATTTGGTTTTCTAATATCGGGTCAAGAAGTCGATGTTCAGAAGAGAGGAAATCCAACTACTCCATCTTGAAGAGCGGCGTTAGTATGTTCGTTGTTCCTTCAACATATTCAAAGAGTCTGATACCTTATATTTACAGTAGCTCGGCAACAATGTTCCGTACTCTGTCGATCTGAGAGATAAAAGTCTCGATCTCTTTACGTGCCGTGGCATCATACGATTGTTGCAACTCGTAGATTCAGTTGCTCACAAAGATGTGAAAAGTGTGATGTTGGTGTGAAGTTTCTCATGAGTATATGTGTGACGGGGATGAATTATTTTCCTATAAGCGAAACTAATTCCAATCATATAGTTGAACGATCAAGGACTCATGTTTGGAAATCAATAATTTTGAATTGTTGAGAACCCGACTCCATTTCTGCAAGAAACATAAGACTTCTTCTGAATATCTTGTTATTGATCGTTGACTTTTTTTCAATCGAGTTGAAATGAATTCCAGAAAATTGAGGACTGATCAGGAAATCTAGTGTCATATATTGAGCTACTTCTCAAAACTTGATGATACTCCATCATCCATGCCCGATTTTTTGGAATTGCAATTGGAAGAATTTCTGAAAATCGGAAATTGATCAGATGATCCAATATAATGTGCTGCATTCGTTCTTGACAGTTTTTGGAAAGGGGAGTAAAGGGACACAGGCGGTGGTTGGGGACGTTCCCCCAACCAGATCGTATTTTTTCTGTTCAATTCTTGAAGATTCAAATATTGACACATTATGATTACATATGGGATTATTCTGACATACAGGGAGTACCAAGTGTTTCTTACATTTAAAATATGAATATTCTATCATAATCAGTATTCAGAATTTCCTAACTGATCGAATCCATTGAGTTGTGATTTTGTAATTGAATAATCCATGACGTGTCGGTTGATGATTCTGTCCGCACGAAAACAAATATTGGGTTTCGTTTGGTAAATACATTGGTAATTATCATTCATTCACAAGTTGATCAAACTTCATTCAACCGGATGACTAATTTTTGCAAAAATGATTTTTTCCCATTGGAATATATTATTTCATTGGAAATTTGTCATGATCATTATGTTAATGGAATCAATTCACGTATTGATCTAGCATCTCCATCTCGTGTCTATGAAGTGATGTGGGGTGTAGGTGTAGAGTATATCTTGTTTCGAGTAAAAGAGGTAACTCCTCATCAGGGAAGTTGAAGGAGACATGTTCAGATGAAACTGACACGCTATTTGGTTTTCTAATATCGGGTCAAAAACTCGATGTTCAGAAGAGAGGAAATCCAACTACTCCATCTTGAAGAGCGGCGTTAGTATGTTCGTTGTTCCTTCAACATATTCAATGAGTCTGATACCTTATATTTACAGTAGCTCGGCAACAATGTTCCGTACTCTGTCGATCTCAGAGAAAAAGTCTCGATCTCTTTACGTGCCGTGGCATCATACGATTGTTGCAACTCGTAGATTTAGTTGCTCACAAAGATGTGAAAAGTGTGATGTTGGTGTGAAGTTTCTCATAAGTATATGTGTGACGGGGATGAATTATTTTCCTATAAGCGAAACTAATTCCAATCATATAGTTGAACGATCAAGGACTCATGTTTGGAAATCAAAAATTTTGAATCGTTGAGAAAAACGACTCTATTTCTGCAAGAAACATAAGACTTCTCCTGAATATTTTGTTATTGACCGTTGATTTCTTCTTAATTCAGTTGAAATGAATTTCAGAAAATTGAGGACTGATCAGGAAACCTAGTGTCATACATTGGGCTACTTCTTAAAGCTTGATGGTACTCTATGATACATGCCCGATTTTGCGGAATTGCAATTAAAAGAATTTCTGGAAATCGGAAATTGATCAGATGATACAATATAATGTGCTGCATTCGTTTTTGACAGCTCTTGGAAAGGGGAGTAAAGGGACACAGGCGGTGGTTGGGGACGTTCCCCCGAACAGATCGTATTTTTTCTGTTCAATTCTTGAAGATTCAAATATTGACACATTATGATTACATATGGGATTATTCTGACATACAGGGAGTACCAAGTGTTTCTTACATTTGAAATATGAATATTCTATCATAATCAGTATTCAGAATTTCCTAACTGATCGAATCCATTGAGTTGTGATTTTGTAATTGAATAATCCATGACGTGTCGGTTGATGATTCTGTCCGCACGAAAACAAATATTGGGTTTCGTTTGGTAAATACATTGGTAATTATCATTCATTCACAAGTTGATCAAACTTCATTTAACCGGATGACTAATTTTTGCAGAAATGATTTTTTCCCATTGGAATATATTATTTCATTGGAAATTTGTCGCGATCATCATGTTAATGGAATCAATTCACATTGATCTAGCATCTCCATCTCGTGTCTATGGAGTGACGTGGGGTGTAGGTGTAGAGTATATCTTGTTTTGAGTGAAAGAGGTAACTCCTCATCACGGGAGTTGTTGGAGACATGTTCAGATGAAACTGACACGCTATTTGGTTTTCTAATATCGGGTCGAAAACTCGATGTTCAGGAGAGAGGAAATCCAACTACTCCATCTTGAAGAGCGGCGTTAGTATGTTCGTTGTTCCTTCAACATATTCAATGAGTCTGATACCTTATATTTACAGTAGCTCGGCAACAATGTTCCGTACTCTGTCGATCTCAGAGATAAAAGTCTCGATCTCTTTACGAGCCGTGGCATCATACGATTCTTGCAACTCGTAGATTTAGTTGCTCACAAAGATGTGAAAAGTGTGATGTTGGTGTGAAGTTTCTCATAAGTATATGTGTGACGGGGATGAATTATTCTCCTATAAGCGGAACTAATTCCAATCATATAGTTGAACGATCGAGGACTCATGTTTGGAAATCAAAAATTTTGAATTGTTGAGAAAAACGACTCTATTTCTGCAAGAAACATAAGACTTCTCCTGAATATTTTGTTATTGACCGTTGATTTCTTCTTAATTCAGTTGAAATGAATTTCAGAAAATTGAGGACTGATCAGGAAACCTAGTGTCATACATTGGGCTACTTCTTAAAGCTTGATGGTACTCTATGATACATGCCCGATTTTGCGGAATTGCAATTAAAAGAATTTCTGGAAATCGGAAATTGATCAGATGATCCAATATAATGTGCTGCATTCGTTTTTGACAGCTCTTGGAAAGGGGAGTAAAGGGACACAGGCGGTGGTTGGGGACGTTCCCCCGAACAGATCGTATTTTTTCTGTTCAATTCTTGAAGATTCAAATATTGACACATTATGATTACATATGGGATTATTCTGACATACAGGGAGTACCAAGTGTTTCTTACATTTAAAATATGGATATTCTATCATAATCAGTATTCAGAATTTACTAACTGATCGAATCCATTGAGTTGTGATTTTGTAATTGAATAATCCATGACGTGTCGGTTGATGATTCTGTCCGCACGAAAACAAATATTGGGTTTCGTTTGGTAAATACATTGGTAATTATCATTCATTCACAAGTTGATCAAACTCCATTCAACCGGATGACTAATTTTTGCAGAAATGATTTTTTCCCATTGGAATATATTATTTCATTGGAAATTTGTCGCGATCATCATGTTAATGGAATCAATTCACGTATTGATCTAGCATCTCCATCTCGTGTCTATGGAGTGACGTGGGGTGTAGGTGTAGAGTATATCTTGTTTTGAGTGAAAGAGGTAACTCCTCATCACGGGAGTTGTTGGAGACATGTTCAGATGAAACTGACACGCTATTTGGTTTTCTAATATCCGGTCAAAAACTCGATGTTCAGAAGAGAGGAAATCCAACTACTCCATCTTGAAGAGCGGCGTTAGTATGTTCGTTGTTCCTTCAACATATTCAATGAGTCTGATACCTTATATTTACAGTAGCTCGGCAACAATGTTCCGTACTCTGTGGATCTCAGAGATAAAAGTCTCGATCTCTTTACGAGCCGTGGCATCATACGATTGTTGCAACTCGTAGATTTAGTTGCTCACAAAGATGTGAAAAGTGTGATGTTGTTGTGAAGTTTCTCATAAGTATATGTGTGACGGGGATGAATTATTTTCCTATAAGCGGAACTAATTCCAATCATATAGTTGAACGATCAAGGACTCATGTTTGGAAATCAAAAATTTTGAATTGTTGAGAAAAACGACTCTATTTCTGCAAGAAACATGAGACTTCTCCTGAATATTTTGTTATTGACCGTTGATTTCTCCTTAATTCAGTTGAAATGAATTTCAGGAAATTGAGGACTGATCAGGAAACCTAGTGTCATACATTGGGCTACTTCTTAAAGCTTGATGGTACTCTATGATACATGCCCGATTTTGCGGAATTGCAATTAAAAGAATCTCTGGAAATCGGAAATTGATCAGATGATCCAATATAATGTGCTGCATTCGTTTTTGACAGCTCTTGGAAAGGGGAGTAAAGGGACACAGGCGGTGGTTGGGGACGTTCCCCCGAACAGATCGTATTTTTCCTGTTCAATTCTTGAAGATTCAAATATTGACACATTATGATTACATATGGGATTATTCTGACATACAGGGAGTACCAAGTGTTTCTTACATTCAAAATATGAATATTCTATCATTATCAGTATTCAGAATTTCCTAACTGATCGAATCCATTGAGTTGTGATTTTGTAATTGAATAATCCATGACGTGTCGGTTGATGATTCTGTCCGCACGAAAACAAATATTGGGTTTCGTTTGGTAAATACATTGGTAATTATCATTCATTCACAAGTTGATCAAACTTCATTTAACCGGATGACTAATTTTTGCAGAAATGATTTTTTCCCATTGGAATATATTATTTCATTGGAAATTTGTCGCGATCATCATGTTAATGGAATCAAATCACGTATTGATCTAGCATCTCCATCTCGTGTCTATGGAGTGACGTGGGGTGTAGGTGTAGAGTATATCTTGTTTTGAGTGAAAGAGGTAACTCCTCATCACGGGAGTTGTTGGAGACATGTTCAGATGAAACTGACACGCTATTTGGTTTTCTAATATCGGGTCAAAAACTCGATGTTCAGAAGAGAGGAAATCCAACTACTCCATCTTGAAGAGCGGCGTTAGTATGTTCGTTGTTCCTTCAACATATTCAATGAGTCTGATACCTTATATTTACAGTAGCTCGGCAACAATGTTCCGTACTCTGTCGATCTCAGAGAAAAAGTCTCGATCTCTTTACGTGCCGTGGCATCATACGATTGTTGCAACTCGTAGATTTAGTTGCTCACAAAGATGTGAAAAGTGTGATGTTGGTGTGAAGTTTCTCATAAGTATATGTGTGACGGGGATGAATTATTTTCCTATAAGCGAAACTAATTCCAATCATATAGTTGAACGATCAAGGACTCATGTTTGGAGATCAAAAATTTTGAATTGTTGAGAAGAACGACTCCATTCCTGCAAGAAACATAAGACTTCTTCTGAATATCTTGTTATTGACCGTTGACTTTCTTTCAATCCAGTTGAAATGAATCCCAGAAAATAGAGGACTGATCAGGAAATCTAGTGTCATATATTGAGCTACTTTTCAAAACTTGATGATACTCTATCATCCATGTCCGATTTTTTGGAATTGCAATTGGAAGAATTTCTGGAAATCGGAAATTGATCAGATGATCCAATATAATGTGCTGCATTCGTTTTTGACAGCTCTTGGAAAGGGGAGTAAAGGGACACAGGCGGTGGTTGGGGACGTTCCCCCGAACAGATCGTATTTTTTCTGTTCAATTCTTGAAGATTCAAATATTGACACATTATGATTACATATGGGATTATTCTGACATACAGGGAGTACCAAGTGTTTCTTACATTTAAAATATGAATATTCTATCATAATCAGTATTCAGAATTTCCTAACTGATCGAATCCATTGAGTTGTGATTTTGTAATTGAATAATCCATGACGTGTCGGTTGATGATTCTGTCCGCACGAAAACAAATATTGGGTTTCGTTTGGTAAATACATTGGTAATTATCATTCATTCACAAGTTGATCAAACATCATTTAACCGGATGACTAATTTTTGCAGAAATTATTTTTTCCCATTGGAATATATTATTTCATTGGAAATTTGTCGCGATCATCATGTTAATGGAATCAATTCACGTATTGATCTAGCATCTCCATCTCGTGTCTATGGAGTGACGTGGGGTGTAGGTGTAGAGTATATCTTGTTTTGAGTGAAAGAGGTAACTCCTCATCACGGGAGTTGTTGGAGACATGTTCAGATGAAACTGACACGCTATTTGGTTTTCTAATATCCGGTCAAAAACTCGATGTTCAGAAGAGAGGAAATCCAACTACTCCATCTTGAAGAGCGGCGTTAGTATGTTCGTTGTTCCTTCAACATATTCAATGAGTCTGATACCTTATATTTACAGTAGCTCGGCAACAATGTTCCGTACTCTGTCGATCTCAGAGATAAAAGTCTCGATCTCTTTACGAGCCGTGGCATCATACGATTGTTGCAACTCGTAGATTTAGTTGCTCACAAAGATGTGAAAAGTGTGATGTTGGTGTGAAGTTTCTCATAAGTATATGTGTGACGGGGATGAATTATTTTCCTATAAGCGGAACTAATTCCAATCATATAGTTGAACGATCAAGGACTCATGTTTGGAAATCAAAAATTTTGAATTGTTGAGAAAAACGACTCTATTTCTGCAAGAAACATGAGACTTCTCCTGAATATTTTGTTATTGACCGTTGATTTCTCCTTAATTCAGTTGGAATGAATTTCAGAGAATTGAGGACTGATCAGGAAACCTAGTGTCATACATTGGGCTACTTCTTAAAGCTTGATGGTACTCTATGATACATGCCCGATTTCGCGGAATTGCAATTAAAAGAATCTCTGGAAATCGGAAATTGATCAGATGATCCAATATAATGTGCTGCATTCGTTTTTGACAGCTCTTGGAAAGGGGAGTAAAGGGACACAGGCGGTGGTTGGGGACGTTCCCCCGAACAGATCGTATTTTTTCTGTTCAATTCTTGAAGATTCAAATATTGACACATTATGATTACATATGGGATTATTCTGACATACAGGGAGTACCAAGTGTTTCTTACATTTAAAATATGAATATTCTATCATAATCAGTATTCAGAATTTACTAACTGATCGAATCCATTGAGTTGTGATTTTGTAATTGAATAATCCATGACGTGTCGGTTGATGATTCTGTCCGCACGAAAACAAATATTGGGTTTCGTTTGGTAAATACATTGGTAATTATCATTCATTCACAAGTTGATCAAACTTTATTTAACCGGATGACTAATTTTTGCAGAAATGATTTTTTCCCATTGGAATATATTTTTTCATTGGAAATTTGTCGCGATCATCATGTTAATGGAATCAATCCACGTATTGATCTAGCATCTCCATCTCGTGTCTATGGAGTGACGTGGGGTGTAGGTGTAGAGTATATCTTGTTTTGAGTGAAAGAGGTAACTCCTCATCACGGGAGTTGTTGGAGACATGTTCAGATGAAACTGACACACTATTTGGTTTTCTAATATCGGGTCAAAAACTCGATGTTCAGAAGAGAGGAAATCCAACTACTCCATGTTGAAGAGCGGCGTTAGTATGTTCGTTGTTCCTTCAACATATTCAATGAGTCTGATACCTTATATTTACAGTAGCTCGGCAACAATGTTCCGTACTCTGTGGATCTCAGAGATAAAAGTCTCGATCTCTTTACGAGCCGTGGCATCATACGATTGTTGCAACTCGTAGATTTAGTTGCTCACAAAGATGTGAAAAGTGTGATGTTGTTGTGAAGTTTCTCATAAGTATATGTGTGACGGGGATGAATTATTTTCCTATAAGCGGAACTAATTCCAATCATATAGTTGAACGATCAAGGACTCATGTTTGGAAATCAAAAATTTTGAATTGTTGAGAAAAACGACTCTATTTCTGCAAGAAACATGAGACTTCTCCTGAATATTTTGTTATTGACCGTTGATTTCTCCTTAATTCAGTTGAAATGAATTTCAGGAAATTGAGGACTGATCAGGAAACCTAGTGTCATACATTGGGCTACTTCTTAAAGCTTGATGGTACTCTATGATACATGCCCGATTTTGCGGAATTGCAATTAAAAGAATCTCTGGAAATCGGAAATTGATCAGATGATCCAATATAATGTGCTGCATTCGTTTTTGACAGCTCTTGGAAAGGGGAGTAAAGGGACACAGGCGGTGGTTGGGGACGTTCCCCCGAACAGATCGTATTTTTCCTGTTCAATTCTTGAAGATTCAAATATTGACACATTATGATTACATATGGGATTATTCTGACATACAGGGAGTACCAAGTGTTTCTTACATTCAAAATATGAATATTCTATCATTATCAGTATTCAGAATTTCCTAACTGATCGAATCCATTGAGTTGTGATTTTGTAATTGAATAATCCATGACGTGTCGGTTGATGATTCTGTCCGCACGAAAACAAATATTGGGTTTCGTTTGGTAAATACATTGGTAATTATCATTCATTCACAAGTTGATCAAACTTCATTTAACCGGATGACTAATTTTTGCAGAAATGATTTTTTCCCATTGGAATATATTATTTCATTGGAAATTTGTCGCGATCATCATGTTAATGGAATCAAATCACGTATTGATCTAGCATCTCCATCTCGTGTCTATGGAGTGACGTGGGGTGTAGGTGTAGAGTATATCTTGTTTTGAGTGAAAGAGGTAACTCCTCATCACGGGAGTTGTTGGAGACATGTTCAGATGAAACTGACACGCTATTTGGTTTTCTAATATCGGGTCAAAAACTCGATGTTCAGAAGAGAGGAAATCCAACTACTCCATGTTGAAGAGCGGCGTTAGTATGTTCGTTGTTCCTTCAACATATTCAATGAGTCTGATACCTCATATTTACAGTAGCTCGGCAACAATGTTCCGTACTCTGTCGATCTCAGAGATAAAAGTCTCGATCCCTTTACGTGCCGTGGCATCATACGATTGTTGCAACTCGTAGATTTAGTTGCTCACAAAGATGTGAAAAGTGTGATGTTGGTGTGAAGTTTCTCATAAGTATATGTGTGACGGGGATGAATCATTTCCCTATAAGCGAAACTAATTCCAATCATATAGTTGAACGATCAAGGACTCATGTTTGGAAATCAAAAATTTTTAATTGTTGAGAGAAACGACTCTATTTCTGCAAGAAACATAAGACTTCTTCTGAATATTTCGTTATTGACCGTTGATTTCTTCTTAATTCAGTTGAAATGAATTACAGAAAATTGAGGACTGATCAGGAAACCTAGTGTCATACATTGGGCTACTTCTTAAAGCTTGATGGTACTCTATGATTCATGCCCGATTTTGCGGAATTGCAATTAAAAGAATTTCTGGAAATCGGAAATTGATCAGATGATCCAATATAATGTGCTGCATTCGTTTTTGACAGCTCTTGGAAAGGGGAGTAAAGAGACACAGGCGGTGGTTGGGGACGTTCCCCCGAACAGATCGTATTTTTTCTGTTCAATTCTTGAAGATTCAAATATTGACACATTATGATTACATATGGGATGATTCTGACATACAGGGAGTACCAAGTGTTTCTTACATTTAAGATATGAATATTCTATCATTATCAGTATTCAGAATTTCCTAACTGATCGAATCTATTGAGTTGTGATTTTGTAATTGAATAATCCATGACGTGTCGGTTGATGATTCTGTCCGCACGAAAACAAATATTGGGTTTCGTTTGGTAAATACATTGGTAATTATCATTCATTCACAAGTTGATCAAACTTCATTTAACCGGATGACTAATTTTTGCAGAAATGATTTTTTCCCATTGGCATATATTATTTCATTGGAAATTTGTCGCGATCATCATGTTAATGGAATCAAATCACGTATTGATCTAGCATCTCCATCCCGTGTCTATGGAGTGACGTGGGGTGTAGGTGTAGAGTATATCTTGTTTTGAGTGAAAGAGGTAACTCCTCATCACGGGAGTTGTTGGAGACATGTTCAGATGAAACTGACACGCTATTTGGTTTTCTAATATCGGGTCAAAAACTCGATGTTCAGAAGAGAGGAAATCCAACTACTCCATGTTGAAGAGCGGCGTTAGTATGTTCGTTGTTCCTTCAACATATTCAATGAGTCTGATACCTTATATTTACAGTAGCTCGGCAACAATGTTCCGTACTCTGTCGATCTCAGAGATAAAAGTCTCGATCCCTTTACGTGCCGTGGCATCATACGATTGTTGCAACTCGTAGATTTAGTTGCTCAAAAAGATGTGAAAAGTGTGATGTTGGTGTGAAGTTTCTCATAAGTATATGTGTGACGGGGATGAATCATTTTCCTATAAGCGAAACTAATTCCAATCATATAGTTGAACGATCAAGGACTCATGTTTGGAAATCAAAAATTTTGAATTGTTGAGAGAAACGACTCTATTTCTGCAAGAAACATAAGACTTCTTCTGAATATTCCGTTATTGACCGTTGATTTCTTCTTAATTCAGTTGAAATGAATTTCAGAAAATTGAGGACTGATCAGGAAACCTAGTGTCATACATTGGGCTACTTCTTAAAGCTTGATGGTACTCTATGATTCATGCCCGATTTTGCGGAATTGCAATTAAAAGAATTTCTGGAAATCGGAAATTGATCAGATGATCCAATATAATGTGCTGCATTCGTTTTTGACAGCTCTTGGAAAGGGGAGTAAAGAGACACAGGCGGTGGTTGGGGACGTTCCCCCGAACAGATCGTATTTTTTCTGTTCAATTCTTGAAGATTCAAATATTGACACATTATGATTACATATGGGATTATTCTGACATACAGGGAGTACCAAGTGTTTCTTACATTTAAAATATGAATATTCTATCATAATCAGTATTCAGAATTTCCTAACTGATCGAATCCATTGAGTTGTGATTTTGTAATTGAATAATCCATGACGTGTCGGTTGATGATTCTGTCCGCACGAAAACAAATATTGGGTTTCGTTTGGTAAATACATTGGTAATTATCATTCATTCACAAGTTGATCAAACTTCATTCAACCGGATGACTAATTTTTGCAAAAATGATTTTTTCCCATTGGAATATATTATTTCATTGGAAATTTGTCATGATCATTATGTTAATGGAATCAATTCACGTATTGATCTAGCATCTCCATCTCGTGTCTATGAAGTGATGTGGGGTGTAGGTGTAGAGTATATCTTGTTTCGAGTAAAAGAGGTAACTCCTCATCAGGGAAGTTGAAGGAGACATGTTCAGATGAAACTGACACGCTATTTGGTTTTCTAATATCGGGTCAAAAACTCGATGTTCAGAAGAGAGGAAATCCAACTACTCCATCTTGAAGAGCGGCGTTAGTATGTTCGTTGTTCCTTCAACATATTCAATGAGTCTGATACCTTATATTTACAGTAGCTCGGCAAAAATGTTCCGTACTCTGTCGATCTCAGAGATAAAAGTCTCGATCTCTTTACGTGCCGTGGCATCATACGATTGTTGCAACTCGTAGATTTAGTTGCTCACAAAGATGTGAAAAGTGTGATGTTGGTGTGAAGTTTCTCATGAGTATATGTGTGACGGGGATGAATTATTTTCCAATAAGCGAAACTAATTCCAATCATATAGTTGAACGATCAAGGACTCATGTTTGGAGATCAAAAATTTTGAATTGTTGAGAAGAACGACTCCATTCCTGCAAGAAACATAAGACTTCTTCTGAATATCTTGTTATTGACCGTTGACTTTCTTTCAATCCAGTTGAAATGAATCCCAGAAAATAGAGGACTGATCAGGAAATCTAGTGTCATATATTGAGCTACTTTTCAAAACTTGATGATACTCTATCATCCATGTCCGATTTTTTGGAATTGCAATTGGAAGAATTTCTGGAATTCGGAAATTGATCAGATGATCCAATATAATGTGCTGCATTCGTTTTTGACAGCTCTTGGAAAGGGGAGTAAAGGGACACAGGTGGTGGTTGGGGACGTTCCCCCGAACAGATCGTATTTTTTCTGTTCAATTCTTGAAGATTCAAATATTGACACATTATGATTACATATGGGATTATTCTGACATACAGGGAGTACCAAGTGTTTCTTACATTTAAAATATGAATATTCTATCATAATCAGTATTCAGAATTTCCTAACTGATCGAATCCATTGAGTTGTGATTTTGTAATTGAATAATCCATGACGTGTCGGTTGATGATTCTGTCCGCACGAAAACAAATATTGGGTTTCGTTTGGTAAATACATTGGTAATTATCATTCATTCACAAGTTGATCAAACATCATTTAACCGGATGACTAATTTTTGCAGAAATTATTTTTTCCCATTGGAATATATTATTTCATTGGAAATTTGTCGCGATCATCATGTTAATGGAATCAATTCACGTATTGATCTAGCATCTCCATCTCGTGTCTATGGAGTGACGTGGGGTGTAGGTGTAGAGTATATCTTGTTTTGAGTGAAAGAGGTAACTCCTCATCACGGGAGTTGTTGGAGACATGTTCAGATGAAACTGACACGCTATTTGGTTTTCTAATATCCGGTCAAAAACTCGATGTTCAGAAGAGAGGAAATCCAACTACTCCATCTTGAAGAGCGGCGTTAGTATGTTCGTTGTTCCTTCAACATATTCAATGAGTCTGATACCTTATATTTACAGTAGCTCGGCAACAATGTTTCGTACTCTGTCGATCTCAGAGATAAAAGTCTCGATCTCTTTACGAGCCGTGGCATCATACGATTGTTGCAACTCGTAGATTTAGTTGCTCACAAAGATGTGAAAAGTGTGATGTTGGTGTGAAGTTTCTCATAAGTATATGTGTGACGGGGATGAATTATTTTCCTATAAGCGGAACTAATTCCAATCATATAGTTGAACGATCAAGGACTCATGTTTGGAAATCAAAAATTTTGAATTGTTGAGAAAAACGACTCTATTTCTGCAAGAAACATGAGACTTCTCCTGAATATTTTGTTATTGACCGTTGATTTCTCCTTAATTCAGTTGAAATGAATTTCAGGAAATTGAGGACTGATCAGGAAACCTAGTGTCATACATTGGGCTACTTCTTAAAGCTTGATGGTACTCTATGATACATGCCCGATTTCGCGGAATTGCAATTAAAAGAATCTCTGGAAATCGGAAATTGATCAGATGATCCAATATGATGTGCTGCATTCGTTTTTGACAGCTCTTGGAAAGGGGAGTAAAGGGACACAGGCGGTGGTTGGGGACGTTCCCCCGAACAGATCGTATTTTTTCTGTTCAATTCTTGAAGATTCAAATATTGACACATTATGATTACATATGGGATTATTCTGACATACAGGGAGTACCAAGTGTTTCTTACATTTAAAATATGAATATTCTATCATAATCAGTATTCAGAATTTCCTAACTGATCGAATCCATTGAGTTGTGATTTTGTAATTGAATAATCCATGACGTGTCGGTTGATGATTCTGTCCGCACGAAAACAAATATTGGGTTTCGTTTGGTAAATACATTGGTAATTATCATATATTCACAAGTTGATCAAACTTCATTCACCCGGATGACTAATTTTTGCAAAAATGATTTTTTCCCATTGGAATATATTATTTCATTGGAAATTTGTCATGATCATTATGTTAATGGAATCAATTCACGTATTGATCTAGCATCTCCATCTCGTGTCTATGAAGTGACGTGGGGTGTAGGTGTAGAGTATATCTTGTTTCGAGTAAAAGAGGTAACTCCTCATCAGGGAAGTTGAAGGAGACATGTTCAGATGAAACTGACACGCTATTTGGTTTTCTAATATCGGGTCAAAAACTCGATGTTCAGAAGAGAGGAAATCCAACGACTCCATCTTGAAGAGCGGCGTTAGTATGTTCGTTGTTCCTTCAACATATTCAATGAGTCTGATACCTTATATTTACAGTAGCTCGGCAACAATATTCCGTACTCTGTCGATCTCAGAGATAAAAGTCTCGATCTCTTTACGTGCCGTGGCATCATACGATTGTTGCAACTCGTAGATTTAGTTGCTCACAAAGATGTGAAAAGTGTGATGTTGGTGTGAAGTTTCACATAAGTATATGTGTGACGGGGATGAATTATTTTCCTATAAGCGAAACTAATTCCAATCATATAGTTGAACGATCAAGGACTCATGTTTGGAGATCAAGAATTTTGAATTGTTGAGAAGAACGACTCCATTCCTGCAAGAAACATAAGACTTCTTCTGAATATCTTGTTATTGACCGTTGACTTTCTTTCAATCCAGTTGAAATGAATCCCAGAAAATAGAGGACTGATCAGGAAATCTAGTGTCATATATTGAGCTACTTTTCAAAACTTGATGATACTCTATCATCCATGTCCGATTTTTTGGAATTGCAATTGGAAGAATTTCTGGAAATCGGAAATTGATCAGATGATCCAATATAATGTGCTGCATTCGTTTTTGACAGCTCTTGGAAAGGGGAGTAAAGGGACACAGGCGGTGGTTGGGGACGTTCTCCCGAACAGTTCGTATTTTTTCTGTTCAATTCTTGAAGATTCAAATATTGACACATTATGATTACATATGGGATTATTCTGACATACAGGGAGTACCAAGTGTTTCTTACATTTAAAATATGAATATTCTATCATAATCAGTATTCAGAATTTCCTAACTGATCGAATCCATTGAGTTGTGATTTTGTAATTGAATAATCCATGACGTGTCGGTTGATGATTCTGTCCGCACGAGAACAAATATTGGGTTTCGTTTGGTAAATACATTGGTAATTATCATTCATTCACAAGTTGATCAAACATCATTTAACCGGATGACTAATTTTTGCAGAAATGATTTTTTCCCATTGGAATATATTATTTCATTGGAAATTTGTCGCGATCATCATGTTAATGGAATCAATTCACGTATTGATCTAGCATCTCCATCTCGTGTCTATGGAGTGACGTGGGGTGTAGGTGTAGAGTATATCTTGTTTTGAGTGAAAGAGGTAACTCCTCATCACGGGAGTTGTTGGAGACATGTTCAGATGAAACTGACACGCTATTTGATTTTCTAATATCGGGTCAAAAACTCGATGTTCAGAAGAGAGGGAATCCAACTACTCCATCTTGAAGAGCGGCGTTAGTATGTTCGTTGTTCCTTCAACATATTCAATGAGTCTGATACCTTATATTTCCAGTAGCTCGGCAACAATGTTCCGTACTCTGTCGATCTCAGAGATAAAAGTCTCGATCTCTTTATAAGCCGTGGCATCATACGATTGTTGCAACTCGTAGATTTAGTTGCTCACAAAGATGTGAAAAGTGTGATGTTGGTGTGAAGTTTCTCATAAGTATATGTGTGACGGGGATGAATTATTTTCCTATAAGCGGAACTAATTCCAATCATATAGTTGAACGATCAAGGACTCATGTTTGGAAATCAAAAATTTTGAATTGTTGAGAAAAACGACTCTATTTCTGCAAGAAACATAAGACTTCTTCTGAATATTTTGTTATTGACCGTTGATTTCTTCTTAATTCAGTTGAAATGAATTTCAGAAAATTGAGGACTGATCAGGAAACCTAGTGTCATACATTGGGCTACTTCTTAAAGCTTGATGGTACTCTATGATTCATGCCCGATTTTGCGGAATTGCAATTAAAAGAATTTCTGGAAATCGGAAATTGATCAGATGATCCAATATGATGTGCTGCATTCGTTTTTGACAGCTTTTTGAACGGGGATAAATGGACACAGGCGGTGGTTGTGGACGTTCCCCCAACCAGATCGTATTTTTTCTATTCAATTCTTGAAGATTCAGATATTGACACATTATGATTACATATAGGATTATTCTGACATACAGAGAGTACCAAGTGTTTCTTACATTTAAAATATGAATATTCTATCATAATCAGTATTCATAATTTCCTAACTGATCGAATCCATTGAGTTGTGATTTTGTAATTGAATAATTCATGACGTGTCGGTTGATGATTCTGTTCGCACGAAAACAAATATTGGGTTTCGTTTGGTAAATACATTGGTATATATCATTCATTCACAAGTTGATCAAACTTCATTTAACCGGATGACCAATTTTTGCAAAAATGATTTTTTCCCATTGGAATATATTATTTCATCGGAAATTTGTCATGATCATCATGTTAATGGAATCAATTTACGTATTGATCTAGCATCTCCATCTCGTGTCTATGAAGTGATGTGGGGTGTAGGTGTAGAGTATATCTTGTTTCGAGTAAAAGAGGTAACTCCTCATCAGGGAAGTTGAAGGAGACATGTTCAGATGAAACTGACACGCTATTTGGTTTTCTAATATCGGGTCAAAAACTCGATGTTCAGAAGAGAGGAAATCCAACTACTCCATGTTGAAGAGCGGCGTTAGTATGTTCGTTGTTCCTTCAACATATTCAATGAGTCTGATACCTTATATTTACAGTAGCTCGGCAACAATGTTCCGTACTCTGTCGATCTCAGAGATAAAAGTCTCGATCCCTTTACGTGCCGTGGCATCATACGATTGTTGCAACTCGTAGATTTAGTTGCTCACAAAGATGTGAAAAGTGTGATGTTGGTGTGAAGTTTCTCATAAAAATATGTGTGACGGGGATGAATCATTTTCCTATAAGCGAAACTAATTCCAATCATATAGTTGAACGATCAAGGACTCATGTTTGGAAATCAAAAATTTTGAATTGTTGAGAGAAACGACTCTATTTCTGCAAGAAACATAAGACTTCTTCTAAATATTTCGTTATTGACCGTTGATTTCTTCTTAATTCAGTTGAAATGAATTTCAGAAAATTGAGGACTGATCAGGAAACCCAGTGTCATACATTGGGCTACTTCTTAAAGCTTGATGGTACTCTATGATTCATGCCCGATTTTGCGGAATTGCAATTAAAAGAATTTCTGGAAATCGGAAATTGATCAGATGATTCAATATAATGTGCTGCATTCGTTCTTGACAGCTCTTGGAAAGGGGAGTAAAGAGACACAGGCGGTGGTTGGGGACGTTCCCCCGAACAGATCGTATTTTTTCTGTTCAATTCTTGAAGATTCAAATATTGACACATTATGATTACATATGGGATTATTCTGACATACAGGGAGTACCAAGTGTTTCTTACATTTAAAATATGAATATTCTATCATAATCAGTATTCAGAATTTCCTAACTGATCGAATCCATTGAGTTGTGATTTTGTAATTGAATAATCCATGACGTGTCGGTTGATGATTCTGTCCGCACGAAAACAAATATTGGGTTTCGTTTGGTAAATACATTGGTAATTATCATTCATTCACAAGTTGATCAAACTTCATTCAACCGGATGACTAATTTTTGCAAAAATGATTTTTTCCCATTGGAATATATTATTTCATTGGAAATTTGTCATGATCATTATGTTAATGGAATCAATTCACGTATTGATCTAGCATCTCCATCTCGTGTCTATGAAGTGACGTGGGGTATAGGTGTAGAGTATATCTTGTTTCGAGTAAAAGAGGTAACTCCAAATCAGGGAAGTTGAAGGAGACATGTTCAGATGAAACTGACACGCTATTTGGTTTTCTAATATCGGGTCAAAAACTCGATGTTCAGAAGAGAGGAAATCCAACTACTCCATCTTGAAGAGCGGCGTTAGTATGTTCGTTGTTCCTTCAACATATTCAATGAGTCTGATACCTTATATTTACAGTAGCTCGGCAACAATATTCCGTACTCTGTCGATCTCAGAGATAAAAGTCTCGATCTCTTTACGTGCCGTGGCATCATACGATTGTTGCAACTCGTAGATTTAGTTGCTCACAAAGATGTGAAAAGTGTGATGTTGGTGTGAAGTTTCACATAAGTATATGTGTGACGGGGATGAATTATTTTCCTATAAGCGAAACTAATTCCAATCATATAGTTGAACGATCAAGGACTCATGTTTGGAGATCAAAAATTTTGAATTGTTGAGAAGAACGACTCCATTCCTGCAAGAAACATAAGACTTCTTCTGAATATCTTGTTATTGACCGTTGATTTCTCCTTAATTCAGTTGAAATGAATTTCAGGAAATTGAGGACTGATCAGGAAACCTAGTGTCATACATTGGGCTACTTCTTAAAGCTTGATGGTACTCTATGATACATGCCCGATTTTGCGGAATTGCAATCAAAAGAATTTCTGGAAATCGGAAATTGATCAGATGATCCAATATAATGTGCTGCATTCGTTCTTGACAGCTCTTGGAAAGGGGAGTAAAGGGACACAGGCGGTGGTTGGGGACGTTCCCCCGAACAGATCGTATTTTTTCTGTTCAATTCTTGAAGATTCAAATATTGACACATTATGATTACATATGGGATTACTCTGACATACAGGGAGTACCAAGTGTTTCTTACATTTAAAATATGAATATTCTATCATAATCAGTATTCAGAATTTCCTATTTGATCGAATCCATTGAGTTGTGATTTTGTAATTGAATAATCCATGACTTGTCGGTTGATGATTCTGTCCGCACGAAAACAAATATTGGGTTTCGTTTGGTAAATACATTGGTAATTATCATTCATTCACAAGTTGATCAAACTTCATTTAACCGGATGACTAATTCTTGCAGAAATGATTTTTTCCCATTGGAATATATTATTTCATTGGAAATTTGTCGCGATCATCATGTTAATGGAATCAAATCACGTATTGATCTAGCATCTCCATCTCGTGTCTATGGAGTGACGTGGGGTGTAGGTGTAGAGTATATCTCGTTTCGAGTGAAAGAGGTAACTCCTCATCACGGGAGTTGTTAGAGACATGTTCAGATGAAACTGACACGCTATTTGGTTTTCTAATATCGGGTCAAAAACTCGATGTTCAGAAGAAAGGAAATCCAACTACTTCATCTTGAAGAGCGGCGTTAGTATGTTCGTTGTTCCTTCAACATATTCAATGAGTCTGATACCTTATATTTACAGTAGCTCGGCAACAATGTTCCGTACTCTGTCGATCTCAGAGATAAAAGTCTCGATCTCTTCACGAGCCGTGGCATCATACGATTGTTGCAACTCGTAGATTTAGTTGCTCACAAAGATGTGAAAAGTGTGATGTTGGTGTGAAGTTTCTCATAAGTATATGTGTGACGGGGATGAATTATTTTCCTATAAGCGGAACTAATTCCAATCATATAGTTGAACGATCAAGGACTCATGTTTGGAAATCAAAAATTTTGAATTGTTGAGAAAAACGACTCTATTTCTGCAAGAAACATAAGACTTCTTCTGAATATTTTGTTATTGACCGTTGATTTCTTCTTAATTCAGTTGAAATGAATTTCAGAAAATTGAGGACTGATCAGGAAACCTAGTGTCATACATTGGGCTACTTCTTAAAGCTTGATGGTACTCTATGATTCATGCCCGATTTTGCGGAATTGCAATTAAAAGAATTTCTGGAAATCGGAAATTGATCAAATGATCCAATATAATGTGCTGCATTCGTTTTTGACAGCTTTTTGAACGGGGATAAATGGACACAGGCGGTGGTTGTGGACGTTCCCCCAACCAGATCGTATTTTTTCTATTCAATTCTTGAAGATTCAGATATTGACACATTATGATTACATATAGGATTATTCTGACATACAGAGAGTACCAAGTGTTTCTTACATTTAAAATATGAATATTCTATCATAATCAGTATTCATAATTTCCTAACTGATCGAATCCATTGAGTTGTGATTTTGTAATTGAATAATTCATGACGTGTCGGTTGATGATTCTGTTCGCACGAAAACAAATATTGGGTTTCGTTTGGTAAATACATTGGTATATTTCATTCATTCACAAGTTGATCAAACTTCATTTAACCGGATGACCAATTTTTGCAAAAATGATTTTTTCCCATTGGAATATATTATTTCATCGGAAATTTGTCATGATCATCATGTTAATGGAATCAATTTACGTATTGATCTAGCATCTCCATCTCGTGTCTATGAAGTGATGTGGGGTGTAGGTGTAGAGTATATCTTGTTTCGAGTAAAAGAGGTAACTCCTCATCAGGGAAGTTGAAGGAGACATGTTCAGATGAAACTGTCACGCTATTTGGTTTCCCAATATCGGGTCAAAAACTCGATGTTCAGAAGAGAGGAAATCCAACTACTCCATCTTGAAGAGCGGCGTTAGTATGTTCGTTGTTCCTTCAACATATTCAATGAGTCTGATACCTTATATTCACAGTAGCTCGGCAACAATGTTTCGTACTCTGTCGATCTCAGAGATAAAAGTCTCGATCTCTTTACGAGCCGTGGCATCATACGATTGTTGCAACTCGTAGATTTAGTTGCTCACAAAGATGTGAACAGTGTGATGTTGGTGTGAAGTTTCTCATAAGTATATGTGTGACGGGGATGAATTATTTTCCTATAAGCGGAACTAATTCCAATCATATAGTTGAACGATCAAGGACTCATGTTT
Organism: Eretmocerus hayati; assembly: GCA_029851415.1. Classification (NCBI taxonomy): domain Eukaryota; kingdom Metazoa; phylum Arthropoda; class Insecta; order Hymenoptera; family Aphelinidae; genus Eretmocerus; species Eretmocerus hayati. The sequence goes on from CM056744.1 coordinate 53,137,116, forward strand.
GGAAATCAAAAATTTTGAATTGTTGAGAAAAACGACTCTATTTCTGCAAAAAACATAAGACTTCTTCTGAATATTTTGTTATTGACCGTTGACTTTCTTTCAATTCAGTTGAAATGAATTCCGAATTGCACAGAGTTAACGAGCAAACGGGTAGGAACGGGTTCTTGCTCCGATGCCTATCTGGCACGATCCGAGCCAGGCGGGTAGTGGACTGGCAAATGGGTAGATACAGGCGATCTCTCGTTCCCGATTTGGCTTCATCCTGCTTCCACGGCTTGGGAATGTGGAGACGAGTAGAAATGGTTTCCACTCCTTCCCTATCTAACAAAATTTGAGCCACATGGTTAGTAATGGACAAACGGGGAGATATGGGTTCCCTCCCACCTCTAATGTAGCCCAATTTCAGTTTCACGGCTTGCAAACGAGCAGACGGGTAGACACGGGTCCTCACTCTCTCTAACTATAAAATCTAACTGGAAATTTGATTTTTTAGGTTTCAGGAAAAGGCGATTTTCTGCGCATGCGAACAAACGTGGGCTTTTAGCGCCATGTTTGATGGAAAGCTGACAAAATTTCCTATGAAATGACTACCCGCAAAGTTGAAATTCAGGCACTGGAACAGGATCTGCAACAATTGATCATATTGGATCGTAATCACATGAAAATTCAGATCATAAGCGCCTGCTATTTTGGGACTCAATTTTGAGTACGAAATTGTCCTAGAGAATAATTTGGACCACATGGTTTCAACGTGAAATTGGCCGAACTTTCAAGATTTGCGATGAAAAATTCCGTTTGAGGTCAACCCGAGGTGCTACATTCAATTTTTCGCCAGAAAATACGATTTCCTACATTTAAAATTGCAAAAATTATAATGTAGCACCTTAGGTTCACCTCAAACGGAATTTTTCATCCCATATCCTGAAAGTTTAGACAATTTTACGTTGAAACATGTGGTCCGAATTTCTCTAGGGCAATTCCGTACTCAAAAATGAGTCCCGAAAAGATCTCAGTACCAAAGTAAATGTGTCATCTCAGAAGGAGCCACAAAAGCGTTAACGGGCATCAGCCCATTTGAAAATTCATTCTCATGTGATTTTGATTCATTCTCAGAAAATTTTGTCAGCTTTTCATTGAACATGGCGCCGGAAGTCTACAATTGTACGCATGCGCAAAGAATCGCCTTTTTCTGAAACCGAAACAATCAAATTTTCAAAAAATTTGTCATAAGACACTTGGATCGCCCCAAACTTCTCTGAAACCCATTTTCTCGGAAGAACGAAAATTTTACGTCAAGTATCTGATTTTCAAAGGATAAAAAGAATGGCTCCTTGAGAATTTAACATTTTAGTGAAAAACACTCTTTTGCCTTCAGGAGGCCCCCAAATCACAGAGAAGGAATTTCCGACAACGTTTTTGATAGGTTTTTTGATGCCCTTTCAGATGCTGCAACCCGCGAATCGATAGCTATCCAAAAACTCGAAGTATTCCCATTTTCGTGAATAAAAGAGCATCGATTTTGACACGATGAATTTTCGATCTGTGTACGGATGTGCGTGCAATGGAGAGGAGAAACTTTTTTTGGACCCCATAGGTGGTCCGAAGTTCCTATTTTGGGCCGTAGAATCGAATGAAAAAGGTTAAATGGAATTTTGAGAGATGACCACTCCCCGTAGGTCTTCTTGGCGTGGAATTCATCATATGAGATTCTGTATCTCAAATTGGAAGAGAAAGAGAAGAACAAAATTTCTTATCAAGTGTTTTTTTGTATGAACTATTTCCCTGAATGTTGAACAATTTTTCCAATTTTTTGGAGTTTCTCTATAATATGGTCCAAGAGTTGTTGAAATGACCTTCAATTTAGGCTCTTGAGCGTTTAAATCGAATGAGAATTGGCTGAGTTGTGGTACTTTTTCGTGTATTCTCGTTTATACACAAAATACTCTGTTTTATGTTGAATTCCACTCTACTACGGTGATACAGGAGAATTTTCGATGTCGGTCGATTCTGGGTTGTATGGTTTACACTCTAAAGGGTCTTCATACAAATTCTCAATTTGATACTGTCAAAATTATTCAATCTATGATGAAGTATGCACTTGTTTTTGGTGCTGACGGTAAGGATTTTGACTATATAATTTTTCGATCTCAAGAATTTCCTAATTAGTTTTAGGTTCCTGGCGTTAGTTTCCCTTCAAGATATCATGCAACTCCAGGTATTCATAACCCTTTCATGAGTAAATTTGGAAGAGGGGGTGAAAGTTTTGAATTTTGGTATATGGCTGTTTTACGTGTTGGAAACCTGCATTTTCTATCTGAAATTCTGTTATTTCGTTTTTCAAGCTTCTCATGGAGTTTGTAACTATTGGTATACTCAACAATATAGATTTTTCATGATTAATGATGTTTACGAAGGTCATTTATTCACAATTTGTGTCGCAGTGTGAATTTGGAAGGCCAAAATACGCATTTTTGACAGGTTTTCTGATGAAAACTTGTAATATCTCAAATTGAGATTTCTGTTAATCTGTAATTCTTCGATCAATCAACGCGATGAAAATAGATGCTTCTTAGTATTTAGGTAAAGGAAAATAGGTACTACTTAGTGGAATGGAATCTCACGTTTTTGCAACTTTTTTCCTGAAATTCTGGAGATGACGTTTTGAATGATTTTACTGAAATTTCGGCCGTTTTCTCGACTTCGAGCTGAGTGCATGCCACAATGTACCTTTGTATGTGTTTTGATTGGTTATGGCCCTGTGTGCTCCTGGTGACCTTAGTGCCTCGTCTGTAAGCTGGGAGTTTTCAGCTGAGGACGAGTGCACTGGGTCGTCAATACACTACTTCGTTAGGATAAGTATTCTGATTGTTTTTCGCAGGTTGAACTTTTACTTTGGAGAATTTTGAAATTTACCTCTTTGTTTACTCTTAATTCCGTTTAAATACTATGCTCTTGTGGTTCTGAATCGACTGACTGATCAGTTTCACAAATTTTACATACATATAACCTATAGCACTAAAGAAAAAATCAGGCGGATTGTATGAATTCCTCCTTGATGATTACATTCGAAAATTGAGAACATAAAATATGGCCTGATGGGCCGTAGAATACCTTAATCATATTCTTCCATTCACCGTCCACCCATGCACTTCTGTGGAATCTCTCGAAAACACAATATGCCACTCAAAATGGTACGATGCTCCTTTGCAAAAGATAAAAGAGGTGGGAGTTCCTCTCGTGGACAACTAAGGTTTCTCGCGAGGCGGCCTGATTTTAGAATTGATATAATTCTTCACCATTGATGAATTGATTATCAAAAAAATCTTTCTTGAGTACTCAAATGTTTGAAAATTTTCCACTGTGCAACTCGCAATTTTCATCAAATTCATATCCTCCTCATTCACACTCACGAAGGAATTGAATTTCGAGTGGCTTTCATCATACAGCATCGGATGTCTATCGCCGATTTCTCTCTCATACATCTTCTGCTGACCACGGAGCAGAAGATTTTTCTCACTAACTTCTCTCTGACGTACTGATTTCTGACAATGAAATCATGCACAGAACATCGGATACGATTTCTCGACTCAAGTTCTCAGCGATCTCATGATTTTGGATTTCAAAAATTTGGAATTCATTCACTTTGTTCACTCGAATTCAACAATCGTCAATGAATTCAGTGCAATAACTTTTACATGAATTTTGCGTTACAATATCAGAACTGCAATCTCCCGGTATCTCATAAATGACTCCATTGCAAGTAAAAATCTCCTAATTTCTGATAAGCCCTGTTTCTCGAATTTTCGGGAATGCTTCAACTATGGCATTTCTTTCGGGGTCACTGATTTGCAAATTTCTAGCCTCTTTATGGCACTGGGGTTGAAATTTGAAAGATTTCTCCAGTAAAAAGAGGTGGCTCTTTGAAACTGAAACGCTATTTTCAAACTGCTCTGAATTGGAAGTTCTTTGACGGTTCAATTCGACTATATGAGGCTAAATATTCTTCGCAACTCGATGAGCTCTCTCTAATGTGCCGGGTAACTCTCTTGGCAACAACTCTTGCGTTCGGGGCTCAAGGCTATTCCAAAAATTTTCAATCAATTGTCTCTCAACCAGATTGATTCAGATATAAGACTAGTTTTCTTCAATGCACATTCATCTTCTCGGCTTCTCATATTCAGTACTTTGCCAGATCCACATAGATGAAATCTTGAAAATTGCGCGCTCTTAATTCTTGACTGGAATTTTTCAACATGATTTGGCGATTTTTTACTCGAAACTTCATCAAGTTGTGTAAGAGATTCACGTTGAGAAGCGATTCGATAATATTTTTTCGAATAGATTGCTTCGGCAAAGTCATATCCTTTTATCTCAGCTTCCACAGTTTCTGCAATGCTAGTCGTTGTTTCAAGTGTCTTCAGAGGTCGTTCTGCCACATTGTCACTAATTTGTGATAACTCACTTCGTATGAATAGATGCAAATCTGCTAAAAATTTCTCAATCAAATTTCTCGGCTCATACAACCATTTCCACGATTTTTTGTCATTCTCCAACATTTCAAGGTTGTGATCGATACTTTTGTTATACAGATATTTCAGTCAAAGCAACATCCCTCCAAGTTCAGATATCGATTGCAAATTTGTTGTATTAACTCGCTTGCAGGATTTGGAATAAACATCAGGTGCTTGATGTTCCACGTATTCCTCAATCATTATCAAAAACATCAATTCCCTTGGTCACAGCCGGAATCATCACATCGGTTCTGTGCCTTTCTTATCAATAATATTGATCTAGGAATACGCATATACATATGATGCTTTGCAGCAACTTTGCAAAATACTCCCAAATCACTGCAATAACTCATCGAAATCAGGTTCTCCCAATGTGATGAACGGAAGCCATCATTTTCACTGATGTATTTCAAGTAGGTTTCAGTAAATCTATCATTCGCAATCGAAATCCTTGCTTCATAACTTGAGAAAATACATCAAGTTATGAATTCTAAGTGTGCACAGAACTGACTTATAACATTTTAATGGCGAAAATACAATACTTGATGATATGGTTGGAGCTGCTGGCGGGCTGCGTCGCGTTGAATTAGATGCTGAAGAATCCATCAAAGTTCGTCTTTTCCCTCTATACCATGATGTTGATAATAAGAAATTGTCGTATTTATGCTCCTTGGAGAAGGCGGTAACCCACGATGATGATGCCCAGTGCTTCTGATTGCATCTTCTGGCACAGTTAATCGGTTAGGATTTGAGATAATTTAGGTCTTCTCTCAAGCGATGTCTCTGAGTCCATGTCTGCTGCCCCTGAGTTTTGATGGCAGGATTATTCAGTTGCCGGTGTCACTCGTCACTTGTACAGTTTTCCCATCGTGTTTTATCTTTTGTTTTTGCTAAAAAAATTCCCTGTACAGGTTTTTCGCGTCCACGCCTAGCACCAGAAAGCGTGTTACATGGGAAGGAGGGGTGATTCGAATGAATTACGGCTGAGTGATGTGAATATATAGGTTTAATGGCAGCTGGAATATGAGAGAGATATGATTCTGAAGGTTAATACGAGCGGTCTGGCTGACACACGGCTCATCGTAGACGACGATGGTCCGTGCTGCAACGTAGACCGATGCAGTGGGGATATACTTCGCTCCGTCGAAGTGCTGACGGTGCATCCGCGATGGCCGGCGAACTGCGAACATACGTTGCGCGGTCGCGTAGCCATCGCGGGTGCAACGTCATCGTGGCACGAAGGGGGGAGGTGAGATCAGGCACTGATCTCCACCTCTACCCACGTGACACAAGTATCATTTCATCCGATGTAAGTAGTAAGGGGGCCGCTACCGCGAGTCAAAACAAACCCCCACTCCTCCCCCCGCCCCCCTCCCCCCTCCACCTGTCGTCCGCCCCCGCGTCTGGCTGTAACCCATAACCCATTGTTTGCTCCCCTCTGATGGGTTTCGGAAGGGTGCTCCCCTTGCTGCAGGTGCACCTGCCACCCCTCAAGGAAGGGTGCTCCCCTTTGGTATGCCCACCCCCGCACCCATTGCGGTTGACCCTCGTAACCCGCAACCCATTGTTTGCTCCCCTCTGATGGGTTTCGCAAGGGTGCACCCCTTTGGTATGTCCACCCCCGCACCCATTGTGTGTGACCCTCGTACTTCGTGGGGGTGCAATCTCCTATTCCCCCCTGCAGCAGGTGCACCTGCCAGTGCAAGGTTGTCCACCCCCTCAAATGTCTATTAAGTAGGTGGCACCTGGGTTGCCCACCCCCCGCGGACTATGCGCACCCTCATTCCCTCCAGCAGGTGGGCGGTTGCGCCCCTCCTGGGGTGGTGTAGATGCCGCGGATGAAGGGTTGGCCCCCTGCTCTTTGCAACGAAGGGAGACGGCGCTTCGTATCCCCCTTTACTATGTTTTATGTATATATATATATATATTCTCATCCGCAGAAAAACGGTCGCGGGGTTGGTAGATGGTGAAGAATCCGGCCGTTATTTCCAATGATCGCTGCAAAAAAGAGCAACAGAAACGTTGCCCCCGTACCTTTTCCTGACCACCTGGCGGTAGGTACGCAGGCCCGTTTTTTTTTTCTCGCCCTTCCCGAGTGAGAGCGATGGCGGTGTCCCCTGGAGGCCTAGTCCGCCTTAGGCTTTAGTGGGTCAGATGTTGGAGAGTAGCGAGTCTTCTAGTTATTTAAAATTTTTCATAACCTCGTCTCTGTGAAGCGTTTGGTTTTGAAGAAGAGTTATCTTTTTTGTACGTTTTCCATTCGGATTGGCTCTTACTTTTGGTATCAACCAGAGGTTCTTTTTCATTTTTCAATTTTTCGTAATTCGAATTCTTTGAGTTTGAGGGACCCATGGCGGATTGAAGATTAGCGATGTTTGTCGCTTGGTAACCGCAGAAGGAATGAGCCAAATTAGTTGAATGTTTGCACTTTTGTATAGTCTGAGGAATAGTTCATGAACGACATGGAATATAGAATCAAAATTCATTATAATTGTTTATTTGAAGATAATTAATATCACATTGGTTCAACAGTAATAATTCATGTATGCGAAAGAATGTCCTGTAAAGTTCTCACAATCACTGGTAAACCAAATGCTAGAATTTCTGCAAGCACCATATTTTTATATTCAGCTTCGAGTCCATCACCATCGTTGGAGAGTTTTTCAGCAACGTACCCCTCGATTTCGGCATTGTGAATGGAGTAGTACTGCTTGAATTTGGGATAATCCTTGAGTAGTTCTTCCGCGTTCTCACCGTGCTCCTCGATCTTCTTCTTAATATATTCCACGATGAGTTGAGATAGCTGATTGATCTTTTCAACGCGCGTTTTCAATTGCTCTAAGCGAAGATCAATCAGACGGCTCTGGAAGCGTAAGCCGTCGAAAGTAGTTGGCTGCATTGCGACACTGGGAAAGGCTACGTGCGATTTCTTACTAGTTGATGGGCCATCGTCCTGGTCGTCGTTGCGTGCCCCGATAGGTAGTCTCTCGTCGATCAATAAGGATTTGGTGCCATATGTTGTAGCGAACGTCAGATCATGGTTTGGTAGAAAAACCTTGTTACATTTCCCAAAATCCTCAGCGAATTGTTGGGGGTTTCGAAAATAGTTGTTCACCGTCTCAAACTCTTGCTTGAAGCGTTCCCATCCATCAGCGTCGAATGTCACCGGTTTTTGGGAACTCAGCAGCTTCACTACTTGTCGAAACTTTCCTGCGTCATGGTCCAGGCCAATGCACACTCTTTTGGAGTTAGATTTATTCAACGCGTAAGTAGTCGACAGGAACAAGTTAGGCAGTTCACAGTTACTCGCGCGTTTTTCGCGGGATTGGCAGCGAGACATTTTGATGTATGAAAGAAGCGGCTTAATTTGATTAAGTTTCGGGTCGAGGCGATCTACTCGCCGCCTCACGCACAACTGAACACCGAAACGGTTGAAAGTTCGCTCAACGGTCTGTTCATCCCCTACCGCTACGCATGAAAATGTATAGCTACACATCCCTACCCCGGTCTAAGGCGGGGCGCGGGTATAACTCGACGTTGCCCAAACCAATCACCCTTGAGATGTATGAATATGGTGGGGGATACTTACTTTGTCTCTTCTCATTGTTCTCGAGTAACGGATTTTGAATGAATAAGAAGTACATTTCACAAACATCTGCTCATTGATTGAAGGGAACAGCGACATATTGCTATATTTACTTTCTTTCGAAAAGTATGATGGGTGGATATCCGTTGGAATATTTCATTGTGCAAAAAAGAGACCAGCTGTTCTGTCATTATAAGACTCCCATTTCTTTTCGTGTATTGACAATATTCCGAAGACGTTGACAAGGGTGGGATAGGAGGGTGTTTGTAGAATAATAATACGCATTGACATACACGTAGAAATACATTTCTTTACTGAAAGAACTAATACTATTGGTACAGAGTCAGATGTTTTCTACGAGAAACGATTACGAGGAATACATGATTGATTACAATGACCAGAACCAACAGATGATTCGGCCAAAAAAGAATTCCCACGCGGGCATTTCTTATACTTAATCAATTTCAAAATTTTCTTATAGAATTTCATCACTTTTTTATCATTTTTCTTCTTATTTTTTGTGAATAATCTATAGAATTGACTCAAACTCTTTCCACTACACATATAATATAAAAATATAATCGTATATTGGCCACAACACACTGAATCATCGCTTTGTAACTCCTTGGTGCTCCAGCGAAAACTCTTGCAGTTTTCGCGTAATCTGCATAGATGGTGTTCGGAAATTGGCGGTAGGCCGTAACTGTCAAAATACGTACCAATCCTATTTTTGTCAATATGTATGGCTGACCAGTGAGTTCCGCGCTTGGTATGGTCATCGCTGTTGCACACTACCGCCGCTGGAGTCATGAGGATCCTCGGGATACGATCGGCAGCGTACACTCCTATACTTCGGGCTTCCACACTTTTGAGCGCGTTCAAGATCTCGAGAGTATTCATGTCGTCTGCGCTGTTTTTTTCACGATTTCATCTGCTGTTTCATAGGTATGCTCGTTCGAATCGTTTGAATCATCGGAATCATCCGAAGTCATGGGTGGTATATCCACTTCATCGTAACCTGTGCTTTCTGAAGAAGAAAACCGCACAGAATTCAGCCTTGCGACAAAGAGTCTCCGTAGATGGTAGAGTATCTTATCGATGTTTTTATTGCTGAGGTCCTTTTGATTTGCGCCGGGTAGGAGCGATATCAACCACAGCCTCAGAAGTTGTGCGCGTCTTGTCGTGCAGAAGTCAGCTTTATATTGCTTCCCCAGCACAGCATGGAACCAACACAAATTTTCACACTTGAACTTTTCCTGGAGATCCAACAAGCTGATACGTGCGTGATCCTCGATGTTGACGATGGTACGCGCCATTACCATCTCCAAATATTTTGCCCCTTCTGATCCTCTCACATAAACGGTATTGGTACACCTCGACAATTTGCACAGGTAATACTGGAGTCTGGTCTGGGAGATACTCCCATCGAACCACTCAAGACCATGGCAGCTTCGGGAACCGTAATTGTTGCATCTTTTCACTTCTTCCGATAATTCCTCAAATCGATGTGGCGGTAGTATCATCCAATGGGCCGACACATCGCCTTTGATGGACAGTACGGTGACCTCTTTCGGAGCAAATTTATTGAAACGGTCCTGGAATCCCAGTATTTCAATGACTATATCCATCTTGATGCGCGACGTGAACGATGAATCAAGGTGTGCCAGGGTACTGAAAGAGCACCATCATGAGTCTGGCTATATACTGCTCTCCCCGCCACATAACACCCTGCCCCCTCTCATAGTCGTCAAGGGGGGCGCAGCGATACAGCTATAACTTAGGCGTTGAAATCTGTCGTGACTTGTCTATTCGAGTCTATTTCAAGGACATTGTCGAATTCTGCATACACAATACAATTGATAGTTTCCGTTAACGCCGTAGCGAAACGGACTTCTATTCGGAGAGAGCCTGTTCTAACAAGATTCCAGTGCGTAGAGAAGTGTGCTGAAAGATCGGGTGTCAAGTCGAATGCAAACAGACAATACCCTTCCGGATAGTTTACTCGATCGATACCGAGGCTCTCATTCATGTAATGTATACCTGTACCCGTGTAAAGCGTGTGGAACGAATCCACGTATAGTTTCTCATCCCCTGTAAAACGGGGTTGCAACGGTTTACTAGGAATCTGCACACCGTCCACGTACAGGGAGAGGAAGTTGATGGAGTAATGTTGGAAATTGAAAGGGTTGAGACGCCTGTTTCCATTGAATGCTCTATTCGAGACAAAACCAAGAATGACGCGTTTGGGCAGTTGACCTAGAATAACATTATCCAGAGTGTCACCTAAGATACCTCTGTGCATGGTGAACGATTTGACCTCGACTCGAGTGATCGGATATTTTGCCGTGGTCTTAGCTAGAGCCTTCGCATGGGCGAGCAAGACGCCCGGGCTTATCTTGGCTCGGCGCACGATAAGCGCAGCGTCCTTGATGCGAACCGAATAATTGGCGGCTTCTGAGAAGTCCATCAAGCAAAAGGTGTCCTTACTTCGCGTGAGTCTCACCCTTACTTCTATTCCATTGATCAAAAACCGTGGCTGAGAGAATAAATCAGAGTGAATGTATCCAATCATGTCCACGGTCTTTCCATTGAGCATCAGATCTTTTCTCGTCGATAAGCCCGGGTTATACTCCGGCGCGGTGCTTGCGAGGTTAGGATTTGCGTCCATAGACCCGGGTTTATCGTGGTACCACAAAGCTGCGGTCAGGTGCGATTGCATAGTTGGCACGGAATAATTGAGAATTGTTTCCAAGTACGCCCTGTACGGATAAGCATTGTTCTGCGGTGAAACAATCTTCTGATTGAAGAACACGTCAATCTGGTCGAAAAGAGAATGAATAAAATTATTCACCGGGGCGACTTTGGCATTTTCAGCTTCGACGCCGAGCGGTGTTATACAAGCTGAGACACGCAGCATAGTGTGTGCCAAGTCGATGTAATGATCCGTCGAAGATGGGATGACGAATTCCAACGGTGTGTCGGAGTCTTCGCTCAGCGAACTGACGGGCGTGTAGTAGAGAAAAGCGCTGCTCTCGATCGAAGTCTGTGTTAGGGGGAGAGTAAATAGATCGAGTTCACTCTTCATCCCTTCACCACTACACGAATGTAAGAATGCCATCTTCCGTTTTATTGAGAGCCGAATATATCAGCCACACTTCTCACTGTCCTCTTCCTCCTATTGCTGGTTCTCTTCCTTCGTTTGCTAACGGACCCGGTCGCCCGACGCGTGCGTCTCTTTGCAACTGTCTTCTTCCGCTTGCGCGTTGAGGTACTAGCAGCTGTGCGGTTTCGCCGGGACTGCCGTTTTTTGACACCAGAGCGCGTTTTATAACCGTTGCCCTGCATCATGCCCCTCACTTTTCTCACAGCCTTTATCCCAAGCTTCTTACCTGACTCTCGTGCACGTGTATTGAGAGACTCTTTCAAACCCACACCACTGTCTACAACGTCATCGAACACGTTCAGTCCTGCACGCACGGCTTCTTTTCCAACGGCTTTAGCGCCGCTCGCCAAATGAGGAACAATGTGTCGTAATAGAGAGCCTAAGAAACTACCAATGCCCGAGCCTCTCTGATAAGTTGATCCCGCGAAAACGTTTCTCACTCCTCTACTTCCACCTATCTGCTCGTTGTAATACTGGTCGTAATGAGACATGGTGGATGCTTCATCTTTCTCTTCTGAAATGAAGCGTAACCGTCAGAGTTCCATACTCGAATGGGACGTGTTCACCATGCTGATCCCTTATATCCATTACCACGCTCTGGAACGTGTGATACAAAAGCGGTATGTAATGGATGGGTGAAAAATGCCTGACAACGTTTGAACCAAAATTATACTTGGAGTTCTCCAACGATACTATGCGCAATAAAGCCGCTTGCGTGTCTCCTACTGTGTATGGCTCGCATATATCCGTGTAAACAAACAGCTGATCCGGTAGACACCTTGACAGACATGCAGGATTTTCTCCAACAATTTTTGTCTTTTGGTCCGTGAGAATGAGCGGATCGATTCGCTCGTCAAATCCCAAAGCTCTCCGAATTTTCCCGTTATAGTAGGTATAGTGATGACCCTCACATTTGCATACTTTCAGCAGCTGATAGTATCCCTTAGGGTTTGCCGTCGGAGCGAGAATTTGATGTTTTGCGACGCTTTTTTCGGCATTCAACTCTTGCACGAGCTGGTCGATACTGTCGTACACACCGTGCGAAATAGGGATGGTCTTGTCATCTGCATCAGGGTCCTTGTTGTCGTTGAAGTAGTAGTACGCGTCACTTTTCTGTATGTGTGTGACAGTACAAGGGATATGAATCTCTGCAAGCCCAACCACCCAATTTCCCGTCAATCGAATCTCACGATTCAGATGCGTTGTGAAGCACGTAGTAGTGTTATCGGGAAAATATAACATACTGCTGTTGCTAGGCAGAACAAGATAAAATTCGTCGGAGTAACTCATTTTTCGATGGATTCCAATTCCGTCGCCTTGATCCAAGAGTTAAATTTCTCCGGATACCCTGACCACTTGACGAATACTTGTTTGTTAGCTCCACGGCCCTTGCTCCGTATTATTTTTTCCACTTGAAATAGCTGACCATCATCGAATCGACTTTTGCTCACGGCAACTAGCTCTTCGGTGTAAAAGAAACCATCTATAACTGCGCCATCCAAGTCCACCAGTTCATAAATGTAAATTCCTTGTTTACGCAGAACGCGCACAACCTTGAACACCTCGACTGTGAAGTTCTTGAGGTGTCCTTTCTCAAACAAGCCTTTGGCTCTACTGAGTCTCACAAGATCACCCACCTTGTATTTAGGGGTCGCAACGATTCGCCACCCTTTGCGTCGCTGTGCCCAACTCTTCTGCAAGTTCTCTCGCGCTCGGAACGCGTTGTACAGATTCACATCATTTGGTCTCATTCTAATCGAGGTGTGTACGGTATGGTTATACGCGTGAAGGATCTTCTGGATATCATCGATGTATCTGCGGGTATTTTGATGGGTAAGGAAGCGCCAACAACGCTCCTTAATTGATCTTTGTAGCCGTTCCACGATTGATGCCTTTACGTCGGGTGATCTGGTTGTACGAAATTTTATGCCGTTGGCTTCGAGGATTTCCTGAAAAGCACTGCCGATAAACTCCTTGCCTTTGTCCGTTTGCAAGAGAACGGGTACACGACCCTTTGCTCTTTCAAGTATTTTTTTGAATGCCAAACCCACAGCTCGAGCTGATTTATCCCTCAGCGGCTCCACCCAAGCGTATTTACTGAGTACATCTATGACAAATAGAAGATAGCTGTACCCGTCATTTTCCTCTTTCAATGACGTGAGTTGAGATAAATCCGCTTCCCAGACATCATCTATGTTTGTCACGTTGTAGTGCAATCTCGGAAACTTCCTCCGAATCGGTCTGTGGAGAGTGTAAGCGTCTTGTCCACTCAACCATTCGTAAATACGTGCTTTTACCCCTTTTTTCTGTTTGCGAGACTTGCGTTCCTCATTCACACGGATCAAATTCCGAGCTCCCGCGTAACCTGCCTCGTGTTCGGTGTTGTAATAGTGATCGGCGTATCCACCAACTTTCGAAGACATGTCTACATTTTCATATTTAGCCACTTTTTCCTGAGAGCGTTCCTCGTCAGTGGTGGAGAAGAGACTGAAGCTTTCGATGCTGCGACTACTCTTAACTTCGAGCTCAAGGGAGTCATGGGATCTCCGTCCGGGGGGAGTCGTTTAGGAGGCCTCCTCAGGGGATCCGTCAGCCTCTTGGCATCTTCCAGAATTTTCAAATTTGCAACCAAATTAACAGGTGTAGCAGATGTTCCTATGAATCTCGCCATTTCCAGCTGTCCAATCGGTATTTCCTCCTTTTTGTTCCCCTTGCTCAGCACATTGGCGAGTAATTTTGTTATGTCCGAATGCGGGATGACGCGCCCATCAATAATGATGTTCCCTTTGGCGTTCCATTTGAACCTATCGGGCTCGAAATTTTGCCAGTGAGTGAGCAAACTTCGAGCATTTCTCGCGTGGGCCAAAGGCAAGTTCTCGATGATTGCCTCCTCGGTCATGGGCGACGGCTGCGGGTCCTCGAATATTTCCGATTCTCCGTTACCAGCTCCAACACTCGGATCGGCATCTCTTTCATTTTCTTTGAAGAACAAATATCGTCGCAAGACCTGTAAGTATTTTTTGCACTTCTCACGCTCATCGGTGAATTTTTTCGAGTTCAAAATCTCATACATCTCGGTGTCGAGTCGAGAGAGGTTATCGCCCACTGTTTGCACGGAATTATCAGTACCGGGTTCTGCAGCGCGATCTTGTGGCAAGACAGTCGGCTGACTATCATTCTGCATGCGTGCAAACTTCTCCTCGGGCACAATAACCATCTTCCTTGCATGATTCATCCCGATCACTGCTTTTTCCTTTCGATGATATTTGAAATCACAGCGCTCAGCACGCTTGACAGAAGAATTGGTAGGAATGCTCCTCCACTCTGTACGATCTTTCTCTTCTTACCAGTCCACGAGTGCGCTGCCTTACCAGCTGGTTTCTTGATTAATTCCCGCAGAGTATTTCTGTATCGTTTGAGTCGCTTAACTTGGGAACTTTCTAAGGTAACGACACCTCGTAAGACATTGAGAGCACACTCACATATACATCTGATCAAATCTCTGTCGGCTGCTTTCAAGAGTGCAACGCGTTGCCGATAACTCGCGTGACGAAGTGCGTTTAAAAGAGCAATATGTTTTTTGGAAAAAAGTTTCCCCGAGCACCCGGTATGAGAATCAGGTGCTGACGCCGCCATTGCCACACAGAGACTGCCTCTATCTATCCTTATTCTACGATTTTATTCACGAACCTCGGATTTTTGGAACGTAAACGTAGTGCACAGGATCATCTGGGAATATATTGGTACGAAAACGAAATTCCTCTGGTGTTCTTTGACGTAGATCCAGCAAAAGGTACCCATGCGCAGGCTTGCAAGCGTCAGCGTAAGCTTCGACAAGGAACTTTGGATCTTCCGGGTGGATCTGACGAGCCAGATACTGTATCTGAGCCCGATCTCGCGGATTCTTGAACATGACCAAATAATTTGTATTAAGTGACAGATCTCTCTGATTCGCACCTCGGTGAAAAATATTTTGCGTGATGTAGCAAACGCTCAAATTTTTATGATGTGCACCTCGGGTGAACAATTCTAAGAATACAGGATTGTTGGACTCGTGCATGAGATCATCGATGATGAGCAGTTTACTCCTGTGATTATCATTTGAGTAGTCGCTACTTTGAGGTGAACCTTCTTTAAACTCAATTCGTTTTCCGTCTGCGAGCTTGAGACACGTTTCGTAGTTATCTTGCCACTCGCTATAATAAAATAGTATTCTGTCGATTGGCTTATCAATCATTTGCGATAGATGACGCAGCAGACGATAGATGAAGTGACTTTTTCCGCACATAGTAGGTCCTGCCAGAACCGCTGTGAATGGATGGGACCACCGCGCATCCATTTTACTTACTGACTTCCACGTTTTGCACACCATCCATTTATATCGAGGTCCAAGCATCTTGCCAAACCGTGACTCTAATCTGAGAATAAAATCCAACGCAAAACAGAACCCTCGGCGGCGGTGGCGGCGGCGGCGGCGGCGGCCGCGATGACGGCACGTGCTCCGTCATGAGCTGATATGCACGTGCCGGTCTCGAGCTAATACCCGCGTTGATGAGCTAACTCGACCGCGCGCGCGCGCGCGCGGTAGAATTAGCTACTCCATCGGGAACGAGCTGGACCACCGCGGGGAGAAATCAGTTCACACCCGCGGGTCAGCTCATCACTTTCCATCGCGGTCCGTAGTTTATGTCAGTCCTGGAAGAATGCTGGTTCGAGGGAGTATTTGGATTGATTTTCATTTGCATTCAGAGGTTAATGAGGTTTTTATTGATGAAAGAGTAGGTATATATCATTGTCACACATTATTCTAGTACATTTTCAACTCTCCGTACGATACCCGAACGGCAGAGAGGACTCTTTAGATACATATCGTCTCTTAGTCAATACAACACCACATGTTTTTGTTTCATCTCGCGTCACAATTTCGTGCAAAGGTGTTCGTCTTATAGCGCGGTAGTTCAATCTAATCGAGTTTTCCGAATCTCTTGCTACCTGCTCATCCTCCCCGACCCGGAAATAAATGTCTAATAATTGTTCTATACTATCGAGATTAATTTTGAGCGAGTTTGTATGATTGAGCGTTATACCTTTCACTTTGCAACATTCGGAAGTATTTCCGTCTGACGTAACGACCCGATACGCATAAGATTTTGGTGCTATAGAGATGAAACGATCTATATAGGCATCGGGTCCGTTGGTAGCCAATTCGTCAGTCATATCACCGAGCAAAGTCCCCAATGTTGGCTGATATTCCGCTCTATCCTGACAATTCTGCAAAAACACGGTCGAATCGGTGTCTGTGTAAATACATCTCTCGCCGAGTCTCTCTAGGTAACCGTAAAGCACTAATCTTGCTTGGGCTGTGGTGTAGGCTGCTATAACTACATTTGTATTACGTGCCGAAGTCACAGCTTCTTCTCGGAATCGCCAATTAACGTACAAAACATCATCATTCACCGGTAAGATGTCGAATACCTCAAGTTCGGGATTTGTGACAAGTTTGAGCAATGCCTCACGAGACCGTATAATACTAGTCTGTTTCAAATTGCTCCGCTGACCGAATTTTCCCCATGAGGAGTTGAGACAGCATTTGGCGACAGCGCGGAGCCCTGGGTTATTTGCGACCTTCTCGCGATCAAGAGTTATCCCTTCATCTCGCTTATAATCATGCAAATATCGAATTTTTGAACTTTCATCGATGCACCACGCAGGCCATCCACTCGCCTCTTGCTTTATCTTCAAAAATGTATCTACGTATCCCGCAAATAGACCCCCTCTCTCACCATCAAATTGAGTTATCTCGTATTGCCATATAATCGAGATATCGAGAATACGATAAGCCAGTCCAACTGCAGCGCGTAACTCATCGACAACCCACGTACCTCTAAGAACGCGATCGGAAATATTTCTATGATCACAATCAGCCATCCGTTTCTCCTCGCAGCACGACCTACACAGCACAAACAGTAGTCGCCCATGCATTTTTATTGGGAGCAATGGTATGAGTAGGTTGCGTGGCGGTAAGACGCTACACTTCACCAGCCCCTCCACCCGAGATAAGTTGTTTGGATCCGCACCCGTAAGTTCTCGGCTCTCGTTACCAACATAAATTCGTGGATGACCGATTGGATATTTTCCACGTTTGCAGATAAAAGGGTACAAAGAACAAATGTCTGTGTACTTGATCTTCTGACCCGGCTGAGTTCTGCAGTATGGTCGGAAGTTTTCTGTCCGTCCCCCAAAGAAAGCGTCTCTTGGATCGAGTTTGATTTTGCTAGTTAGGGGATGATTCCTCAAAAATTGTTGAATCTCCGGTTTTTCTCGCTTCATTCTATCGAATTCGCATTCCCAAATGAATTCAAGGGTGTACCCGAGGTTACGAATCTGGTCAAGTTTACTCATTGTATTCTCGAACGATTCAGAAAACGTGCGACCATACGACATCCGTTGGTCTCGATCGTGTTCAAAACAACGCGGACAGCCGTGCACAAAACATCCCTCAAATTCGAAAACAGTACCTTTGTCCGTGGGATTCGATGGTTTCAAATATCCGTCCACGAGGAATCTTTCCGGCAATCTAAACTCACGCTCTCTCCCAGCATGCACGATTTGCTGACCGAGCTCATGCTCACGCCACAGCAACCACTCCACAGCTTTTTGGGAGTGAGTGTCCGCTCGCCGATACCCATTATGGGGTATTATACCAATTGTTCTAACATTCAAAAAATTTTTTCTGTACACGCGAGAGCACGCGCTAGCTATGGTCATTGCCTCTGAAAATGGACAAACCCGTCCCGTTTCTTCAAATATTCTCTTGAAACACAAACATGCTCTTCTCAGAATCTCCACATCCATCCGACAATATTTTATGATTTCCGCTTTCATATCGAAACAGTAGTCAGGAGATATAGCATTGTACCATGCCAAAAACTTCTCTCTCTCCTTATTGCTCATATTATCAGCACCGTATGACTCGACTGGTGGCATTTTTCCGATGTAATTTTCGTTTTCAGGTAAATTGAATAGATGAGGGAAGAATCCCTTCTCGGCATGTTCGGGGAGTCCAAATGCATCTGGCAATCGGCTTAATTTCATGTGAAAGTAATTGAAGCTGTCAATGAATTTAGTCCGACCAACCGGCAGACAAATGATCTTTTTACCATTCAAAATAACATCCGGGATTAGATCGGGTCGTGACTCTACGATCTCACGAAGAATAAATTGCGAATCAAAGTTACCAGCACAATGAGCAATGCAAATTATCTGCTGAAAGACAGATTTCCCACGAATGCAGAGTGAAATGAGCTCCTTGATGGGATTCGTGCACCATATATATTCACGTAAACCGCAGGTATCGCATGGAATGCTCATGTCATCTATTGCTAAACAGTCATCGCATACTTGTTGTGCAACGCACAGATTGGGCACGTGAATTGTGGTCGTAGCGTGATTTTTGTGGCTCAAATTTTGCTGGGTTTCCAGGTCATAGAAAATGTATAAATTTTTAGCTACTTTCCCAAAACCCACTTTCTTATCTGTTATAGGTTGCATGAAACAAAGATCGTTGGCGGAATGTTTTTCATTGCAGAATGTACACCAGCTCATACCGCACACATGCCTCCCCCTATGTTTGTGCATCTGAACCCCGCAAGTCTCGCAGATCTGAACGATATCGCAGACTCTTTTATTCGATATTTTGTAAGAACCGTCTTTCTTATGATTCCCAAAACAATACTCGCTGATGAATATTCTGTGACAGTCTCTGCATTTCTTGGCGGCATTCCCGTCGCTTTCGCATGGAGGTGACACGAAACAGTATGGGCATCTGGCTGAGCATAGGTGTTGATCGACGAATTTGTAACATTTATTACACTTCTTACAGTAAAAGCGACCGCTCCCGGCACCAATAAGATTCGAAATAGTGTCGTAATGCCTATTGAAGCGATCATACGAAAGATTGATACAACCGCGGAATGGTACGCCCTCCTCGATACTTTCGAGACCATCAAAGAAAGGTGGCTCTCCGCTACCAAGAGTGCCTTGTGCGAAAACCCTTATAGCTATACCTCGTTGGGCGTAGTAGGCCTGAAATTGTTGTATCTCGTGATAACCACATCCGCGCTCGGGTATGTTGACACCTACTCGCTCTACAAGATTCGTCGCGGCATTGCGTTGCGCGGGCCTCCTCCAATCTCGGATCGCGTCCCATAAATTTTTCATCACCTCCGAATCGTTCTCCTGTTTGCGTAGAAAGGCTTCTCCAACTACTAACGCGCGCGGTAGGCAATAATTATCTGAACTGGCTATGGAAATGACGGATCTCTGGTTAATTGCATCGATGTTGAATGATTTCCGTTTGCGACCTGACCCCATGGGCACTTCCACGAATAAAATTTCGAGAACAAAACTCTCATCAATTTGAGAATTTTCGTTACTCTGAGTCAGTCCCGATATCAAGTTCCAAAAATCGTCATACCGAAAATGGATTACAGGCCTAAGAGAAATCCCCGCAGGGCCGTGGCTGAAGTGATCCGATTGGATTGAAATACCGACGAGCTCGTCCTCTCGAGCTAATGAAACAATGTGCGCGTAAACATCACGAACAGCCGCCTCTATCCATAAAATAGGATTCATATTTGGGCGAGTTGGCGGTAGAATACGGATGTTCAATCGCCTCCCGTTGACTCTAAATCTCCGAACGTAGCGCGCTCCTTCGTCAATTATTCTAAAACGCTCTCCTGGCGGCCTCACTTGCGAGAATTGGGAGTCTTGAGAGCTTTCTAAATTACCAGCACCTATTTGTACAGGGTCGTTGGTAATGGACGAGCGTTGTGTGGCGCTGTCCCCTCCTATCATCTCTCCTCCTTGCGTGCTGGTAGAGCTGGTGCTTGAATCTTCCACGGCCGGTACATTGTCACCACTGCTCGGCCACCCTCCGACAGTTTCCCTTTCCATATCTCTCTCCCCCGATATCGCTGCCGAAAAGAAATGAGAAAGGTGGAATAATTCACATAATTTTAGTATAAAGTAACATTTTTCATTCTATTATTCGAGACTATAATCGTCCCTTAGCACCCCACAGGTTGAGCTGTCCGTCAACACTCGGGTGATCCATTGAAACTCTCGCGTGCACGATCTAGTATATCTTCTATGTCAGGATCAGTATAAAAAGGCGAATTAGGATTTTGCGCTAAAGTGTTGAAAAATCTCCGGCACTGAGCACCCCGTACGTTCCAAATCCTCCTCGCATAGATTTCCAAAGTCGGCGAATTGAAATTCCTGATATCGTTGTCACCGTTCTCATGACGCCTTATCACTAATAAACGATATATGTTACATATAGGAAGGGAGTTTTTCCATACGCAAAAGATATTCTTGTTGCTTACCTTCATTAACTCTCCTGTCCATAATTGATACGCCATCGTATTCTCTATACGACAAACGATGGCCATCCTCCAATACATGATAAGCGCGTTGTGATGCGGGAGGGTCTTCCATATAGAAATCGTGCAGGATGCGCGATCGCTCGCGTCTCTCTCGTTCACGCTCGTCAACATCCAATATTGATACCTCGCTCGCATTAGTAGTTTCGTGAGTCCTGGCTACATGAGCATGCTCCTCTGAAGCAACCTCGATTACGCTATTGACGCTGTTATCTCGTCTCTCGCTGTCTTGCTCTGATCTTCTTTCCTCCTCTCCGATGAGATTCCGTGACATACTCGTCCAATCAGCATCTTCCTGGCCGACGGCTCGCCAAGCGTCGGTCGCCGGCTCAGGATAGTCGCGCACCAGGAGAGTTGCCAATTTTCCCCTGGGACGATCCCTCAAAATCCCAATGTCATGCTCATCGTAATTCTCGTCCGATGATGACGACGATTCAAAATAAACGTCGCTTTCATAATCGGCGTTCGGCCTGTGAGGAGCCAGTAGCGAAATACTTTCAGCGTCTGATTCTGCGGAAGCAGACGGGTTACCTTCAAGGACCTCTTGCTCGACTACAGATGACCCGGGATCGTCACTATTACCAACCATTGGGTCTTGTGTTGTCACACCATCATCATCATCATCATCACCGTTCCCATCATCAATTTCAATCGTCGAATTACCTTCACGATTTTGCTCAGTAGAATCTTGTGGGCGTGGTGGCTGAGTTAGCGTAGTGTTTCTCTCAGCCTCTTCGAAGTAGGTTTCATCGCTATCGTAGTTATCATTTCCGCTTGGTGGGGAAAGAGGCTCCAATAATGCATTCAGTGCTGCAATAAAATTCAATCTCTTATTTCCAATTCTATATTCCAACGGAGCATCAAAAATTAGCGTAAAAGTACCGCGACACGAATGTTCCGCAATTCTGCACTTGTAAGGTATAACAAGAGAAAACACCGGTTTTTTTCAAAATTCACTAAATTTTTCCTTGAATTCTGGGTAAACGACAATTTGGGCGCGCACTTGTCATAGTCTAACTTGAACGCGCTTCTTTCGGTATTTAACCCAAATCTATATACGAAAGCTAGGTACGACAAAAATCACCACTCTTTTGACTCTGGCAGACACGACAAAAACATCCTGCATCTCAAAACTTGCCGCGCCAAAAATCAGAATGGGAAAGGGTTACATGTAATATCAGAATAGGGTGAAAATCACGTGAAAAAAGAGTTCGAAGCATAGCCGGGGTCCAGGGGCAGAGCCCCGGCGGGGTCCAGGGGCGGAGCCCCTGGCCGTGGGGGGTTCGGGGGGCTGCGCCCGAAAAAAAAAAAAAAAAAAAAAAAAAAAAAAAAAAAAAAGGTCATCAATTTTGTATCTCAAAGGCACGATTTCTCGCAATTTTCAGCTTTCTTGGCCTCGCAATTTCTAAAGTTAGATGGTTCCGCATTGAATTGATCGTTGTAGAATTTCATACGGTTTCCCTCTGCTTACCTCTCATTTCTTCATAGTCCTCCATCAAAATTCTCAAGACAGGGAGACTCTGCATGCCTCGCCCGCTCACAAGTTCTGCTGCACTGATGACTGCATGTCGATTTGATTGGAAGAACATTCTGTGGAGACGGGCAATTTCACGGAATCGACAGGTTGAGAGTACCCAGCGGAATACACGTGAAAGATATTCAAAATTAGAATTCCGATTGCACAATCTCTCACGATAAGCACGACACTGTCGCCGGACACCAGGGCGTTCTGACCAAGTCGCAACATAACTAATCAAACGGATTACTATTCGTTGGAAATCGCACAACTCTTGACTATCCATTACGAGAGCGTGCGAGCGACGGAAGTTCTCTGTTGCAAGTCTCATCGAAACTGAATACTCGGTATCCATCACCACCGCTTAAAGCCCTTTTCAAACCATCCCTTCTCTCGTATGTATCTATAACGAATATTGCAAATCACAGACCCGGTATAACACGTGCCGCATGAGTATGTGCGGATTGTATCAACTATTCAGCCCGGTCTTTTTGATAGGTCCCCAATGTTGCTGTCAAAGAACGGGACGAAACTCGACGGGCTCCAACTTTTTGTTTTTTCGTTCATATGGACATCATTTTCATGAGAAAACAGTGATTGACAAACGTAGTTGCTCAGCTGCCTTACTACTTGTAGCAAGCCTCTGCATGTATATAGCGTGTCATACATACCATGACATTTCACCGTACAGAATACGCTCTTATAATATTGAGGCGGAAATGCCACCCAGAAGCACGACTATCTACTCTCACTAATGGGGTGTTCGGTAATCTTTGTTCTACGTCGAGTGAGACAAATGTCAGTGTACAGTGTCACGAAGGTAGAGACTTTCCTACCTTTCTTATCTGGTTTGGATGATGGTGGAGCTGGCAATACTCGTAATGGTGATTAGGGGAGTTTGAATGACGGGCCCGAAAGATCTGTCGCTTGCGGATATCGCGGGCCCAATCTCTTCTTCGCTCGACTATTGTGCGTTTTACATCTTTTGTCTAGCAATGACGATGACACTGTTGGAGACCGCCGGCTCGAAAACTGTATGTCGCACGCCGATGTTAATGTCAACTTGTAACGTCTTGAGCTGAGAACCCTTAACTGTCTGTTTGTTTGCTTGGATAAGAAATAGAGCTGACTGTCTGTCCGGGATATTGATCAAAGAAGGTTGAGTGACGGATTCATTTGTACGGTTCCACCGCTCGTAGTTATCGCGGGACCCGATCGCTCGTTTGATCACTAGGCGCTCTCCAAATTATCGCACAGTATAGCGCCGAATATTGCCTTATGACCGTTGAGCACTAATTCAGCCCCGAGAACGCAAGTATATGGGTCTTCATCCCGTTGCAGGAATATTTACACTTTCGGCGCATCTTACGAAAGTTTTTTGTCTCAACATACGATACGCTATCTAATAGGCTGGGACTCCAGCTCATACGATACTGGGAATCAGAGGACGCGCTTATTGCCCTTGGGAAGATTTTCCGAAGTATAATTGTATGGCAGATGGTGAGGGTGAAAAAGATAATGTTCCGGGGTCAGCTCGCTTTTGGGTGTTAAGAATTTCTCGCATCAGTTCTGTGGCACCTACCGACCGCATCGTTACTATGGCCAATCCCGAAAATTCAAGTTTTTTGCCGGAAGAAGAATGGTTCGACGAGTTGAATATCGGACCAGTCTTCGGCTCCCTTGAGGAGTACGAGCAATTCATCGCGGAATCGGGTCTTGACGAGGAACGTATCCTCTTGGATATAAGCAATTGCACGCGAAATAAAGTGAATAGTGAGAGTTTGTCATCGTCAGTGCTAGCAGTGGCAACAGCAGAAGCGGAACCAGCACAGCCGCTTGTAGTTCAAGGAGGTGAAGCGCGCGCGGTAGCGCGAGTACAAGCAAAATCGGTGATAACCGATACGCCACCGGTGATGAACAAGGACAAAAAAAACGCACGGCACCATACAAGGTGCCGACAACAAAAAGAGCGAAGCCGTTATCACCACCGCCGCTAGTGTCAATTGTCTCGGAGCCGCAACCGGGTCCAAGCAAGACAGCGGCGGAGCGATTCAAGCAGGGGCCGCAACCAGGTCCCAGTGAGACAAGGTCGGAGCAATTCAAGCAGCGGCAGCAACCAGGTCCCAGTAAGACGGTGGCGGAGCAATCCCGCCAGCGTCGGGTCCGTAGGAGGTCACTCGTCCAAAAAAAATCATCAGAATCAGCCCGAGTGAGTACACAAACAAACACGGAGTCCGACGAACTATCGAGATTACTCTCGAAGTTGCCAAAAGCGACAGAAGTTATTAGGATGGTAGAAACAAAAAGGTTTCAATACCTTGAGAAGTCGTTGCAGATGACCTCAGAACATGCTGGGCCACAGGCTCTGAACAGAGTCTTCGCGTATAAAAATTCAACACCCATCGAGATCGAGAGGCAGGCAACTCTCCATAGGCACGATCCCATGAATTTGAATGGAAGGTGCCCTCTGCCGATCCAAATAGCGGAATACGCTAATAATGACATATTCACAGACTATTTTTATAAAAACTCGGTGACCGCGACGCTTGGGTTGCAGCTCACTGATTTAATTGCTTATGGCGATGCCATAATTAAATCAGCCTCAACGATACCTACGGGGGATCAAAGTAAATTCGACGACATGCTCGCAGAACGAGCAGTATTCTACGCAAAGTCGCAGGATATGATCAACGCAAATCGGAGACTGTTGGAGTGCGAATTGCTCCAACTATCGATGCCAGAGTTTTTTTCGAATATCAAGCTCATACCTTTCCCGAAAACTTTGGGAGAAATGGACTTAGAAAAACTACGCGACATAAAGACCATCGAAGCAACGCAAAGGTTGCTTATACAACTACAGGCGATCATTGTAGGATAGTGAGTACTACTTATACCTTAATCTAGATAAAATAACATGTCTATAGCTTCACCATTTTTCAGCATGTTCCGTTATCATAACGCCATGGCCGAGGTGGCTTTGATAACCAATGTAGAGTCATATGCCAAACGCACACGGAACACGACTGTGCCATTCGGAAACACGGGATTCTTCAAGATTATCCCAGTTGAGAATTCCAAACGTGTAATTCGTCATCGTGTACAACAAGATAATGAATAAATTGATTGAATGCGTATATATATATTTTTTTCAGATACTCCAATTTCCCATGGCGGACTAGGCCTACTGGGGATACCGCCATCGCTCTTCTCTCCTCGTCGGCGAAATTGCTCTCGAGGTGTGAAGAGCGAGAAAAAAAACGGGCCTGCGTACCTACCGCCAGGTGGTCAGGAAAAGGTACGGGGGCAACGTTTCTGTTGCTCTTTTTTGCAGCGATCGTTGGAAATAACGGCCGGATTCTTCACCATCTACCAACCCCGCGACCGTTTTTCTGCGGATGAGAATATATATATATATATATATATATATACATAAAACATAGTAAAGGGGGATACGAAGCGCCGTCTCCCTTCGTTGCAAAGAGCAGGGGGCCAACCCTTCATCCGCGGCATCTACACCACCCCAGGAGGGGCGCAACCGCCCACCTGCTGGAGGGAATGAGGGTGCGCATAGTCCGCGGGGGGTGGGCAACCCAGGTGCCACCTACTTAATAGACATTTGAGGGGGTGGACAACCTTGCACTGGCAGGTGCACCTGCTGCAGGGGGGAATAGGAGATTGCACCCCCACGAAGTACGAGGGTCACACACAATGGGTGCGGGGGTGGACATACCAAAGGGGTGCACCCTTGCGAAACCCATCAGAGGGGAGCAAACAATGGGTTGCGGGTTACGAGGGTCAACCACAATGGGTGCGGGGGTGGGCATACCAAAGGGGAGCACCCTTCCTTGAGGGGTGGCAGGTGCACCTGCAGCAAGGGGAGCACCCTTCCGAAACCCATCAGAGGGGAGCAAACAATGGGTTATGGGTTACAGCCAGACGCGGGGGCGGACGACAGGTGGAGGGGGAGGGGGGCGGGGGGAGGAGTGGGGGTTTGTTTTGACTCGCGGTAGCGGCCCCCTTACTACTGATGTACAAGATGCCATCCACAGGATATCTGTATCTTTATTTGCAACAAAATTGCAGGTGTATCAATCGAAGTAAGGTTTTTGGGATTTTCAAACTCCCGGCCAGTATCTAGTCCCTTCGAAGTAATCGATGAAGAATAATTGAAACCGCTGAGAGTTTGAAACTTCTCCTGCTCTCCAGAATGCTTCTTCCTTGATGGTTTCAAGACGTATGGAGTCCAGAATATCACTATCCTGATGAAGGATTTTATTGCGTTTACCGTCTGTGCCAGAATGGCGTCGGGCAAGGACCCGTGTCCACTCATCTGCTCGTTGACTACCCGTGTGGCTCAAGTCTCGTGAGACCGGGCGGGAGTGTAGACCCATGTCTACCCGTCCACGCGTTCACAATCCGTGTAACTTAGCAGAATCAAAGCCGGAAGATCGCCCGTATCGGACCATCCGCCTATTCTTCACCCGTCTGGCTCGGATTGTGCAGGACAGGCATCGAAGCAAGGACCAGATCTACCCGACGGTCCGCTCACTAATTGCGTGGATCGGATTTCTTGGGATCCGGAGGGAGTGGAAATGGTTTCCACTCCCTCACTCACACTCACACACGAGGAGACTAGTGGCACGGTGCCCACTCGTCCCCTCGTTCTTATCACCCGTGCAACTAGAATGGGGCTAAATCAGAGCCGGAAGATCGCCCGTATCTACTCGTCTGCTCATGACTATCCGTGTATCTCGGATCTCGTGAGATAGAAAGGGAGTGAGAACCTTGTCTAACCGTCTCCACGTTCACAACTCGTGGAACTGAAATGAAGCCAGATCGACCGTATCGACCCATCTGCCCGTTCATCGACTATCTGGCTCGAATTTGGCGAGACAGGCTAGGGGGTGAAGGCCCGTGTCTACTCGGCTGCCTGTTCACATCCCGTAGAACTCCAATGAAGCCGAATCGAAAACAGGAGACCGCCCGATAGATACTATCCGTCTGCCCGGTCACAACCCTTGAGGCTTAGATTCTGCGAGATACACGGTGGCAAAGACCTTTATCTACTCATCTGCCCGTTCACTTCTCTTGCGATTTGAATTCAGCAACAGAAAATGTAGCAGATCACCCGTTTCTACGCGTCTGGCCGTTCACTACCTTAGTGGCTCGGATTTTGCGAGATGAGTGAAGGAGTCACGACCCCTGTCTACCCATCTGCCTGTTTATTACTCATGCTACTGGTATTCAGCAACAGCAAAGGTATCTAATCTCCCGTGCTACTCGTTTGCCCGTCCACATACCGTACAACTCGAACTTAGTGATAGCAAAGGTAGCATCTCCCGTTCCTACCCGTCCGCCCGTTCACTATCCGTGTGGCTCGGATTCTGCAAAATAGGGAGGGAGTCAAGACACGTGTCTACCCGTCTGCCCGTACACGACCCGTGAAACTTCAATGAAGCCAAATCAAAGACAGAAGATCGCCCGTATCTACTTATTTGCTCGTTCACAATTCGTGGAGCTTGGATTTTGCTAGATAGATGAAGGGAGTGAAGACCCGTGTCTACCCTCCGCTCGTTCACAATTCGTGCAATTCGAATTCAGCAACAGCGAAGGTAGGAGATCAGCCGTTTCTACCCGTCTGTTTGTTCACTACCCATGTAACATGGGAAGACTACTGGAGAATCTGACAATTCTATCCATGAATGATGATGAGAGGTTCCAATTTGGAAGCAGTTGGGGTGTAGATACGGTATTTCATATTGGGAATGGACATGGCTCTAGAAGTAGCGAAATGATCCACAAATCAAAGGATATCATGAAGTATCATGCGATTCTACGTCATTTGTCCGATTCCTGATTCGATTTTCAATTCTCTGATCATATCATTCCCCTCTTCCGTCGATTCCTTTCGACTATTTTGATGTATATTTCTGATTCGAACAAGAGAGAATTTCTGTGATTGTCCGGAAATTCGAAATTTTCAGAATCTGTGAGGCCACAGCTCATGAAAGTGTGTAATCATGATCGGGGGGAGTATCTCCTATACTATCCTATATTGTAGGATAACATCTCACAGAAGGCCACGAAACCCAACGGGAAATCTTCATAGGTAGACGAGAAATCGGTCAAGGATTCCAGGTGCTTGCTTCCCTCATGATTTGTTCGCAAGGAATCTGACGTGTGGCGTGGGTCGAGGGTCTCCAGAAAGAACACGAGATTGAGTTGAAGGAGTGTCTCCGAAGAAAACGTGAAAATGAATAGGTGAGAGCGAGAGAGTGATTTCATTTCCTAAGTTAGTTAGAGTGGTCCCTCCGGTGTGCGGCCCATCGTCCACGACGATAAGGCGCACCGCAAATTAGTACCTCGGTGAGAGGTCGCAAAATGCCGTCAGAGACGCTGACGGTGCACCTGCGACGGATAACGAACAGCGCACGGGTGTTGCGTGGCTCGCGAAGCCGTCACCGGTGAACCGTCATGGATCGGGGTGACGCGGGTGAGGGTCCCGAGATTCACCACGTCCCAGACTGTTTCTGGAGAAGTTGGCGGGCTGATTCCTTGGAATCTAATAGAGCGTGATTCTTAGCAAGTGGGTTGGACGTGCCGAAACCAAACGGCAAGTCTTTCGGCTAATTTTCGACTTTTATAATCCGTTTTGATCGTTCTATTGAGAATGTGATGTTTTGCCAGGCCTCAGACTGAGAAACTCGGAATTTTTGGAGGATTCGGGCATGCGAACAGGAACGCGAATTCCATGTTCATCCACTCAGGCCCCGGTAACATAGCTTGCTTCTACATCCAATGTCCTCTGAGGATACGAGGTCACTGGATCGGAATCCAGTTCTCAGGAAATCCTTCTACTGATATTATTCTTTTGAATGTCCAAAGAGAAGAATTTCTCGCGCGGATAACACCTGTGACACCCCATGGAACTGGAATCGCAGTCTTCTCCAGGAGCAGCCACTTACTGTTAGCTAGATGAATTATAGACGACACATTCGAGACTAATGAGACCTAATGAATCCTCTCCCGGAGACTCCTAGATATTTCAGATCTGTAGAGATCTTCAATTGTAACACGCATGTCAAAAATCATACCGAATGCCTTATATGAGTCATCTCCGATCATGACTAGAGGGGGATCACGACTCTCCTCGAGATTCTCAGCTCCATTTTTGGGTAACGATGCATCAGTGTCACGTAGAATTCCTCCTATCTCGGAAAATGTCCCCTATTCAGAAAATATCGCCAGTATCTCGCCCCTCCCAATAACTTCGGATGATTGTTATCTTGAGAGACTGAATCATCTCCCCAGAGCTGCAGTACAACAAAAAACCTGAATAAGCATGATATCTCAAATTTACTGAGGAACATGGCTAGCTATCTAGAGAGTATCCTGAATGAAATCGGATACACTATGGGATTCACTAGCTGGACTGGATTGATAGCATCGTTCGATCTCTTGTTCCGGAAGATTATCATGATTATGCCGACGATGAGTGATATCACTCCCCTCCTCAATCTCGTCATATCTATCCTCAAAGTTCCTGGAATCAACCATCACAAGGTGAGATAAGCTTTCCCATCGATATCCTAATCGATATTCTTGCATCAATCGAGAATTCCCGAGAGGATGGTATATTCAAGGGACTCGAGCGGATTGTCCCTTGAAAAGCGAGGACTCAATCCCATTCACTCGATCTCTCGCACTCGTGCAAATAAGATTCTTCCATGATTATGCATCTCATGTCCTCGAATAGTTACCTGAGAGATTGGAAATGTCTATTTGACTCATGTTCACGGCGTTTCTATACCAACACATTTTCCACTGAAATTCAGGAGTTCTAGCCAGCGCGGTGTCTACCAAGAGGCCCACATAGGCATAAGCCTATAGACTCCCACCATACCGTACTATGAAGAGGCGCCCACTACACGATGAGAGAGAATTTTTTTCCCAAATATTTGCACGAACAATTTGCCAGAGTCAAGTTCTGAATGGAAGAAAGAAAGACGGAGAAAGAGGGAGATGGAAATTTCATGAACTCAATCCCACGAACTCATCTTGAGAATCTGCACTCCTTCCTACAGCATACTTAAGGCGAGGGGATAGGGCTGCGCCATATTGGATTTGCTAGGGATGAGACCCAGAATCCGTTCGGAGAATATATCAATTTATAATAAACCAAATTGTCTGGAAATTGATATGTGTATATAAAATCCCTCTCTAAAGAGCGCTACATTGCCAAAAGTCATATTTTATGCTGAAGAATTATTTTTGCAAATTCTGCTTCCAACGTCGTCCGCTCCTACGTGGCCAGTCAGTGCCGAAATCGATCCCACGCAACGCGATCACATAACTTATCGGGAACTTTGCTCACACATGGTCGTGCCCCAAAATTATCGGTGAGCTCACGGACAAGAGAGTGTGTGCGTAAACTCACGTTACAGACCGTGGCGCCACCGTACTAGAGCTTCGGACCATTACAACCTAATAAGCGCGAGCATCAATTCTGCTACTGTTTCGAGACACCAGGACTGCAAGTCAGAGACATGGGGGCAGATTCGGCAGATTCACGGGCTTTTTTATTAATGAAAATCGAACCTTTGGGTGATTATACTTGGACTTTTTACCCTAGGTAAACACCAAAATTTTCTCAAATAAACTCTGACGGACGGAGCTAGCAGTTGTATTATCAGAAACCTCTCTCGTTGAAGGAATCAAGGTTAAGAGAAGATTGATTTGAAACACTGACACAGACTGAAACTCATCACTGGAACATCAACAAATGGTTCTAGATTCTCTGGTTTGTATAGGGAAAATTTGATATTTCAGGTCTCTGGATCATTTCTGACTGTTCTAATCATTTTATTCAAGATTCCAACTTGAACATCTGGAAACACTTGATTAGAATGGCGTATCCGGGTCATTTCCAAAGATGAAGTAAATACTGGAATACTGCGTTGAAATTCAGAACATGTCTGCTCAAATCTTTGTACTTCAGAGGGATAATTGCATGTTGAGTTATTCAAATACGTAGATATTTGGCTGAGTTCTGAAGTTTTTGTGACCAAGATTTAGGAAGTAGACTAAAGAATTTTTCATTACACTGAAGATATATTGGGACAATACAGAATGTCATTATTGTGTGTGGGCCTTTGGATCATTTCTGATCAATTCAGTTATTCTATTCAAGGTTCCATCTTGAAAATCTCAAAATACTTGGTCAAAATGGCGCATCCGGGTTACTTTCAGAGGTGAAGTCTATCTTGGAATAGTGCATTGAGATCCAGATCATACATACTGCGATCTCTAGACTTTGGAGGGATGATTGCATGTTTATTCATCTCGACCCGTTGAAATTTGGTAGAGTTTTGAAGTTTTTGTTACCAAAAATTGAAAAGTTGAACTAAAAATTTCATAATATTCTAGGTGTACTGTAAAGATACAGAATATGATTGTTGTACGTGGGACTTGGGTTCAATCCTGATCAATCCCATCATTCTACTCAAGGTCTGAATTTGAATACCCCAAAATACTTGGGCAAAATGGCGCATCCGGGTCACTTTCAGAGGTAAAGTCTATCTTGGAATAGTGCATTGAGATCCAAATCATACATACTGAGATCTCTAGACTCCAGAGGGATGATTGCATGTTTATTCATCTGAATCCGTTGAAATTTGGTAGAGTTCTGAAGTTTTTGTTCCACAACAACCACATTCTGTACTGTAAAGATACAGAATGTGGTTGTTGTGTGTGGGCCTATGGTTCAATCCTGATCAATCCCATCATTCTACTCAAGGCTTGAATTTGAATACCCCAAAATACTTCGGCAAAATGGCGCTTCCGGGTCACTTTCACAGGTAAACTCAATCTTGGGATGATGCTTTGAGATCCAAATCATATTATCAAGATCCTTATATTTTAGAGGGATGATTGCATGTTCACTCATCTGGATCTATTGAAATTTGCTCGAATCATGAAGTTTTGTGTGACCAAAGAATTAAAAGTTGAAAAACTTCACTATACTAAAGATGAGTTGTAAAAATATAAGGTTTGCAAACATGGCTGTTACAACAACCATGGTTGTTGTGTGTGGATTTTTGGTTCATATGTGATGAATGTAATCATTCCACTCAACTCATAGAATCTATACTTGTTAGTCATAAACTATAACCTGAAAAAAGGCTCAAATACAGTCTTTGATGTGCATATCTGAATGATTTTGAGTAATCGCTGAGCAAGATCAAATTTGAGTTTGTTCATTCTACTTCATTCAATTACATGTATGCACATGGATACTGTATTGCATGCATATATGATGATACTTAGTTATGAAGATCACCAGTGATCACACGACATACACATAAACCAACATGACACACACAGATACAGATATTAGGTATGGTTGGGTGGGGTGGCGACCCCCGCTGATCACGAGTTTAAACGCTCAGAGACTTGGTGACATCAGGGGTGCCACCACGTCACTAGAGCCGATTCAATATGGCGCGGCCCCATCCCCTCGCCTCAAACTATCGGCAGAGAACTCTTGAAATCTCCTTCTACTTGACATTCTTCTATCTTTTTGATCGATCTGTGATCGATGGCGTGACCCAAACCGTGGATGTTCTATACATTTGGATGTCACCAAACTCGGAGAGCGAGGACTTCCTCACCGACCATCAGCAATACATCGATATACTTAGCTCGTCCATTTCGGAACATGGCGTTGTGAGAGTATTTCTGCATTATTGGGTGTGTTTTTTCCCATCGTCCATCGATATAAACTAACTCTCTTCCGTCGTTTCGATCAAGAGGCGCAGATTTTTGAGAGAGGGTTGTGTTTGATAACAAATAAGTCAGTAAATTCTATCGAGAACTTCCAACGTTCGCAGGTTTTCGGAGAATAAAGTTGCAGCAGTATTATCATAGTGCGGAGATCTAGACTAACCTCACTCGGTTAAGGTGAACGATGAGGCGCGATATCCCACCTCTGGTTCCGTTTCTTCATGATCGGCATAATGCTTCCAAGTATAGGGTCAATTAACCCTCTAGCGCCCAGAAGGTCCTGTGAGACCCACTTTCAAAATCCAGACACGAGAAGCACCACGGCAATATTTCGGCAATTGTGTATGGTAATAGCTTTCTTCTAGGCCAAAACTAAGTGTCTGTGATATTTCAAATGGGATGTCTATCGCAGGATCTTGGTTCAATTGAGTGATTGAATCTATTGGTTTTTTCTGCCAAATTTCTTTATTCAGCACTTATAAGTGCGACGTTTCGATTGCTTATTTTGCAACCCTTTTCAAGCTAAAATAATGGAGTTACATTATACATATAGGTCCTACACTCATATGATTCGAAGTATGGAAAATATAGATAGTCATTTACCTCAGAAGGTCAAAAAATATTAAAATCGAGAACACGGTGTATTCCCCAAGATTATTGGGGGTCAGTCATATCAATTTTTTGGTGTGGTGTTCACTATAGGCGAAAGAATTTTCCTTGAGTAAAAATCTAACTATCCAAACAAGAAACAGAAAGAAACATATGGACTCATTCATAAGAGAACCGCAATTTACGAGATACTTGATGTGATTTCTCAGAACAATCATCTCCGAGACGAAGGAAGATGGAATTTCCGTCAGTTGCCTTGTTTTCACAAAAACTCTGAAGAGACTGAGAGCAAGAGATGGAAGAAAGACGGGAAATATTTAAAGTGATATATGATCACAGAGATCGACACGGAGAAACATCTGTTGGTCAATCACACAACCAAACCAATGAAATCGGGTTATCGATTGAGTTCTACTATTTTAAAATGATCAATTGAGTTTTTATGAATCGATTTCAAACGAAAAGTATCTTCTATACGGTTGAGGGTGTGCGGATGATGATGGATGTTCAACATTTCCGAAAAGAATCTCAATTGATGTCTATTTCCTACATCTAATACTTGTACATTTTCGAAATTAATTTGGTGATTTGTTTTGGGAACGTGGACAGCTGAAGCTGGATATATCTTCGTTTCTCCTAACATCTCGTTCATGGTCTTGGATTCTCTCTTCCAACTTGCGTTTACTAGTACCCACATATGTATTATCACAGTTAGAGCAATCAATTTTGTACTCAATATTATGGAATTTGAACTTATCGAGCGAATTTCTGCCTAGCTGGATCATATTATTGAGCTTGTTTCCATTATAATTGATGGGGGCGATGGAAAATTTTTCTAGGATTTTATTTATGGAAGGAGTCAAATTTTCTATGTGAGGAAAAATTATTTTTGGAAGGCGAACAAACGGATATTGATGAACCCATTTTTCAGAATGTTTGATGTGGTGAATTCTTTTTCTAACAAATTTGTTTATGAAATTCAAAGTATAGTCGTTCGCTTCAAGAATTGAACAAATCAATTTTGGATTTCTTCCATGAAATTGAGTATCTGAAAATTACATACACTTGTTAACTAAGCTGTAAATCATGGCAACTTTTCTGAGATTGTGGATGATGAGGGGAG
This sequence comes from Eretmocerus hayati, assembly GCA_029851415.1. Taxonomy (NCBI): domain Eukaryota; kingdom Metazoa; phylum Arthropoda; class Insecta; order Hymenoptera; family Aphelinidae; genus Eretmocerus; species Eretmocerus hayati. Next base: position 53,171,849 of record CM056744.1, read on the forward strand.
AAGTTAATGTATCTACCAGAAGCTGTGTTTTTCCGATACCAGTCTGTGGTACAAGGTAGGTTAGGTCTTCGAATAACCTTCAGATCCAAGAAACTGATACTATTCTCTTCTTCTGATTCAATTGTGAATTGTAAATGATCATCATAACTGTTCAATACTTTCAAAATGTTAGGAATTGTATTTTCAACCGTAATGAAGAAGCAATCTTCTACGTACCTTTTGTAGAGTAAGACGTTGTTTTTAAGAATTATTGGACAGTGAGTTTCTAACATCTCAAGAACTATTCGAGCGTAGAAAGGGCTTATGCAACCACCCATAGGCTTATGCAACCACCCATACACTTTCTGTCTGTAATACTTATTGTTGGATTGGAAAAAAGTTGATTTTGAGAGCATTCCCATTCCTGACAGAAATTCTTGTTTGCTTAAACGTCTTCCAATAGTATTATTCAAGAAATTTCATTTACCTCCTAGCGCTATTTTTATGTTATCATGTGTGAGATTCGTGTACATGGTTATGACAACAAGAGAACCAATTTCGTGATCATCCGCGACTGGAAAATCATTTGAACTTTCTTTCATTTCGGTGCTATTTTGAACTCTCGATTTCGGTGGGGGAACATGTTTGTTAGAATATTTTGGAAGGCACTTATCAAACTGGTAAATCGGGCTATCAATTGCGGATACTATAATTCTGACTGGGTTGGCTTCTTTGTGGATCTTGGGGAGGCCATAGACACGTGAAATATTAGTACGTGAGAGATCACCGGAAACGTATTTGAAGCACGGATCGGTGTCAAAAACAACTTCTTTCCTCCAGTCTTCGATGAAGTTTGAGATGTTCTTTCTTAGAAAGTTGGAGGGAGATTTGCAAACTTTTTCATAATATTTCTTATCATCCAAACAAGACTCAACTTTCGAGATGTACTCATCTTTTTTTATCAAAACCGTGGCATTTCCCTTGTCAGCTCTAGTCACCAGAATTTCTTCGTGATCTTCGATAAATTTTTCTGTTAGCATAGATTTGTGAGAGATGATTTCATCTTCTATAGATGTATGGCATTTCTGACTACGGGAACGATCGATTTCTTCTAAAACTTTCTTACGGAGTTCCGGATTTAACTGATCCCAAGTTCGATAGGTGTGTTCCAAATTCTTTAGAAAGTAAGAATAGGTTTATTCGTCCAGCTGTAGTGAAAAATTGAATCTCTCTCCAAGACTCAAGGTGTCTGTTACACATTTGAGGGAATCCGTTCCTGTTGAATTTCTAAGTCATTCATTCTTTATTTGATCTATTACTTCATCACGATTATATTTGAAGTTAGAAACATGAGTTTTTTGGTAAGTTTGAGAATCCAGAAGATCATCAGAGACAAAAGAACTGTGCGATGATCTGTATTTTGAGTGATCAAGACTACTAAACTTTTTTTTGTGGGTAGAACGTTCTCTCTACTTAACATAATCAATCACAGACTCAAAGGCTGACATGAAGTCTGGTGCGATTCCACAGTTAGTAAATTTGTCGAGTTTGCTTGTAATTTCTTCTATTTCACTGTCTGAATATTTTGAAAGGAAATTCAGATCTTTTATTTCTAAGCTCAAGATTTTCCTTTGTAGTTGAGAGAGAGAGTTGTGAATACGCCGATGAGCAAAATTAGAGTGAAAAGGAATGTTTGATGCCGATTTTATGCAGTTCTCTGGATGATTTGGAACTATAACGTGAGATCTGCATTTGAGGAAGAATTTCAAATGTTCTAATGAGATAGCTTTCCTCTTGAGAAGTTTGGATAGTTGTACAAATAATTCTGCAGTCACGTTATCGAATATCAGTTTGACTTGACGTAGAAACTGAGAGATAGACAATAGACGTTTTGATTGAACAAGAACGTAACTCTGAAAGTGGGCGTGAAGGAACATGAAAACAGCCATACGCATGTGTTGTGATGTCATCTTCTTCGGGTAGTAGTGAGGCATGTACGGATGTAGATAGTTCCAGAGCCATTCCTTTGGCTCGTGCTGTCGTTATAGGCATGTCAAGGACCCATATGCCAATTCGATATTTCAAATGGGATATCCATCGCAGGATTTTGGTTCAATTGAGTGATTGGATCTATCGGTTTTTTCTGCCAAATTACTCTATTCAGCACTCATAAGTGTGACGTTTCGATTGCTTGTTTTGCAACCCTTTTCAAGCTAGAATTGTGACGGCCGAGTCATTCCGTCTTCCTCTCTCCCTGGACCGAATATTGTAATGATAACATTTTATGTTACAGCTTGAGCACGAGAAGAGTTGCTGCATAGTTTAACCAGGTAAGAGGGAGAGAGACAGAGAGATGGCACCGTACTAGGGCCCGCGCGCCCCATATTTTGAGCCGTCCCTGGCGCGAGCCAATGCTGCTCCGGCCAGCAGCCTTTTACTATACATTCCGTCGTGACGTTTCGGAGCGCTCGCACGCGCCTATCGAGCTTATTATCGTGCGCGTTGTCCACGCCGCCCGGAGCCCGTCCTTGGCATCATTTAGCCGGGGCTCCGGTGCGTGCATTTCATATAACCTGCGCTGTGGTCTATGACCAAAATCATCATCGTCTGGGACAATTGCGAGCTGCCTGATCGTCGTGAGCTGCGAGGGCCGGTGCCCGATTCGAGGTCGAGTGGCCAACCTGCGTCAAGGCCATTGATATTTGTAAGTGCCTTTCGCAAATCTCTCTCTCCTCTTTCTGGGCTTATAGATTGTATTCATCCCAATAATGCGCCCTCGATAATCGTGCTCGGGCTTGATCAACCGTAACGGTCAGCGGACCGATTTGTAAATAGTCTTTTCTTGAATATATGCCCTTTCATTCTTAATTTTAATCGAGTGTGTGCTCATTCAGTGCTCCCCTCTCCTGATTTCTTGAACAATTACAGCAATTGCTCACTCCCTGAGCTTCTCAAATAAAAGCAGGCCCTGCCTGCACGTGACGAGTCCACCAAAACCGTCACATGGCGCCCAACTAATGGTGCTGTCAGTTCAAGTGAAATCAGTTCAAAAATTTGTGCATCAAGTTGGCGCACCGTCACATGGCGCCCAACAAAGGTGCTGTATGTTCAATTAAAACTAGTAGAAATTTCTCCCAATAAGTTGGCGAGCCATTACATAGCGCCCAAATTTAGGTGCTGATTTTGGGAGAGAGTAGCACTCGAATGTTGCTTCGTGTGTGTATTAGTGAGTGCAGTGTGATAAATTCCGTGTCCGGTGTGGATGAGTGAGTCAAGCCATCGCGCTTCGGACAATAGTTTTCCATCGTACTCCGTTTTGAGCGTTCGGACGAGTCCATTTTCGTGCGTCGGTCGACTCGACCTCGAAAATTTTTCACGTGCCGCCTTTGGACACTCATCTACATGTATTTTTCTTATTTGTTAGATGCACTCGGCTTATTTTTGATTTGCAATATCTTAGTGCACAGCTGATTGCGTGCAGATATAATTTGACCGTTTCGTAAATCTTTTGGTCTGATTTTTGAAACTTTAAAAAATATTCAGTTAGCTTTTCGTGACATCTTGGCGCCCCGTGCTATAAGGCCGCTACACAACAGCTCGAGCGCGTGCCATATATGGGCATTGTTTACATCGCGCGTTCCTGCCGCTCGCGACCGATTGAGCTCATCTTTGCTTTGATTTTTGAATGCACGAGTGCGAGAGAGACAGACGCGTCAGCGTAATATTCCAAAAATCTTCTCTCTCACCCGTTTCGTTGCTCGATCGGCCCGTCGTTGATCGTTTGGTCATACGTGCAACACGTTTCTATGTGTGTGTAAATTGCGTTTGTGAATACGCAAAGTGGTGCGAGCGAAAAATAGTGATGTATATAGATATACAAAGATGTTACGGAGTGTCTGGGAACTTGAATTATAATTCTCGTGTTCTAAAAATTCAAAAAAAATAGATCGATGGCTAGAAACTTTTGGACGTTGTCCTCGTTGGTCTTATAAACAATTGAAATTGTTCATTTTGTTTATTTGACAATAATTATTGCAAATTGAGTCACTTGGCAGTATTTTGACCGTTTCTCGTTCTGAATACTGTATAAAATTTTGAAAATTCTTTCATAAACACAGTGAATTATTGATGACTTTTGCACACTTTCGCATTGCAATATTTAATTGTTTATAACAAATTTCTCAACAAAATATCGATTTATCTAGGAAATTGGTCGTTTTGACCAGAAAATTCCAAAAAAAAATATGAGTTGATGTATTATCGACCAGGAATGATTTTTTGTGAATGAAAATGGTCTCACTTGAAAATACCCAATGTATACATAGATATAATGACCATCATAGAGTCTAGCATTGCGCTACTGTGTGTGTATGCCTGAATTAGCGTGGGTGATGATAAAATAAGCTGCGCAAGTGCTTTTATGCAATCTTCCTCATTTAATTGTTTGAAAAATCCTAACAAACTGCGTAGCTCTTTAGGAATTTATTCGACGTTGAATTATTCATAGAAGTTGAATACAAATTCATAAAAATAGGAAATTCACCAACAATTCCACATTCTGCAAATTTCAGCAAATTTCTGTCCAAACTGACTTTTTGGAGGCTCAAAATCAATACAGCCCTACCTTTTTGTATTTTGATATCTAAAAGAGCTCTTTACTAATGAACTCACGATTCTTCTCAATAGAATTTTGAATCTGAAAATACTTATCAGGGATTCGGACTAATTTTGTCCATAAGATGAACCAGATTCAAAAGAGTTTGTTCATTTTTTTCCTGAGTATGAACATCTAAGTTTAGTCATTCGACTGCTAGCTCAAAAATTTCTACCGTGTTATATACAGCTCATTTGGACTTCATCCGTGGGCACAGTTTTCTCTCTAGTCATCGACTATAGACTTCGTCTTTTGTTTGATGCAAGGAGCACGTGGAAACCTAGAGCAAGTGGTCCATATTTAATGAATGAATTTATCGTTCTTTCGAGCCACTTATAATCGTCGCGCTCAGGCGACGATCACAGTTTGACAAATGTCAAACTGCGACCTTCGAGGCTCCACTTTTATAGAGGCTGCAGAGAAGGCTTCCCCGAGCGAGTGAATACGCAATCGCCTCGGTGGTCTAATCGGTTAAGGCGCCGGTCCGGAGTACCGGAGATTGCGAGGTTCAAGTCCCGCCCGAGGAAGAATTTTTTCATCTCTTGGCCAATCTTTCAATAAAAAATTGAAAAATCCAAAAAAAATAAAAAATCCCTTCGTGATGCAGCCACTATAAAAGTGGAGCCTCGAAGGTCGCAGTTTGACATTTGTCAAACTGTGATCGTCGCCTGAGCGCGACGATTATAAGTGGCTCGAAAGAACGATAAATTCATTCATTAAATGTATTTCATCAAATCGAGCGTTAGAATCGAAATATCGATGAGATCTACCTTATCGGTATAATTTGCATATTTGAATGGTCATGGTTCCTTGATTGACCGCATCGAAAGATTGGCACAAGAGATGAGAGAAGGCTTCCCCGAGCGAGTGAATACGCAATCGCCTCGGTGGTCTAATTGGTTAAGGCGCCGGTCCGGAGTACCGGAGATTGCGAGGTTCAAGTCCCGCCCGAGGAAGAATTTTTTCATCTCTTGGCCAATCTTTCAATAAAAAATTGAAAAATCCAAAAAAAATAAAAAATCCCTTCGTGATGCAGCCACTATAAAAGTGGAGCCTCGAAGGTCGCAGTTTGACATTTGTCAAACTGTGATCGTCGCCTGAGCGCGACGATTATAAGTGGCTCGAAAGAACGATAAATTCATTCATTAAATGTATTTCATCAAATCGAGCGATAGAATCGAAATATCGATGAGATCTACCTTATCGGTATAATTTGCATAAGTGGTCCATATGATGGGACATTCACAGTTAAAATCTAAAAAATTTGGAAATCTCATTTCTCTTTATCGCGATTGAAGGAGTACTTTGAAAATAATTCCATGATGTCTCCTAATAATATTTCGAGTAATCAAGTTCTCACATGGTCCAATTGGATTTGTAACCTCTCTGAGGATAAAATTCGAGTAGCGCTCGCAAAGCTTGAGCTGAAATTTGATAGTTTTTTCAACAATCATCAGCGATTAATGCGGCGTTTGATTGGCCAGTATGTAGAGGATGATTTTGTGGAGAATGAGAGTTCCTTGTGTGATATCGCGCTGAAAGTACACCGTGACGCTATACGTAGTGACTTTATTGTTAATGTCCAAAGTGCGTTACTCCTTAAAGAAATATGTGAGACATACGCGCGCGCACCCAACACCACCGTTCCCGTGCAGCAGAAGAGTTCCAGTGGAACATATCCAGCTGACAATGGATGTCAGAATTCACCCACTTCTGCCGATATCGACAGGTGGAAAAATGACACTTTAGCACTTGCGACTTGCGAGCGAGATTTTAAAGCGAGCAATCAGTCCAACATACGTTGTGCTACTGTCAATAATGGAAAGACTTGCAATATGCTCAATTACAGAAATTCAGCGTCATCATCGCCTGTTTCTCCGAGCACGCAGCTTGTCAAATCAAATTCAATTTTATCTTCCGATCACACGATCGATAGCAATATACAGACTAATCATCCCCTGTCATCGAATAATTCTGATGATTCGGATAAATTTCCTGAGAGCCCTGATCTTTGCAATTTCTCTGATGAGATATCTGTGTCACCAAGACCATTTCAGATCGCAAAGTCGGTGCAGGTCTTCTCACCCCAAAATCCTGAGTCTGATGAACAATCAAGCTTATCGTTGGATCGATTTCAAAATATATCACCAAATCATGACCTTTTGTCAAATATTGATTTTTACAGGCAAGATTATTACTCGTCTGTATTGGCGGATGTCCACGTGGCTCAATCTTGTGCCCATCCTTCATTGCCAGGCATGACGTCTGTTCAATTTAGCCAATTCGGGCATGAAATTTCGCACGAGCAAAAGTGGCTCTGCTCAGATAATCATTTGGATTTGGTATCTTTGCAATTGAACCGAGAAATGAAATCTTCCCATCTCATTAGGGCAGAAAAACGTGGCAGCGCTCCAGGAGAAGGTACATCTTCTGAGTCCTTCATAAATCCCCTGGATGTCACTGATTTGTATCGCCCTTGTGAGTCATTGAATCTTTTCAACATTAATTCATACCGATCATTTATACGACCATCCGGTTTCCATTTGATGAGTGCAGTCGGAAATGTAAAATATGACAAGCACGCGCGTGTTGTAGTGCAAACTTGTCTGCCTAATGAGATTGTCAAGTTTCTTGAATCTGAAAATGCATCAAGATTAGAAATGGGCCTGATCAACCCTAATCTTTTCAATTTAGCCCCTCAGTTTCAGAACAATATGACATTTCCCAGGCAATTGTATTCGTCTCGTACCGACTTGCAATATCTCATGTTTAAAGTTTGTTGGAACCCATATAAAACACTTGATGGTCGCAGGATCGATCAGAAATACTGGTCTGAGTATGAGGTCGTGTTTGAGCAATCTCGACCGACCAATGAAGCATTTTACCTCGTTTTGACTGAAATTGAGGCCGAGCCCCATGCTTATGATCAAGAAATAATAGAAAATGATTATTCCAATTCTTTCCATCTATGCACGAGCATTGTGCGAGTACCACAGTACCATTTTCAGGTACCATCCCCAATTTTGATATTAGTAGAGTCTCGGCACGCACTTTCATCTGATATGGCACCTTTCTTGCCTGAATGCGATACTTTGCAGAATTCAGTGTGCGATAGCCTAGCAAAGACTCTTGAATTTTTTGGTCTGAAAGAACTGACCTATTATTTGGAATTTATTAGCTCACCGCACAGAACGCAACTGTCCACGCGGCTTGAGCAATTCAACTCCAATTTCTACGAACTATTTCCGACATTCTATAGTCATGATAGGGCACTTATATTTGATACAGCCCATGACCATCGATCAGCTGATCGATTTCTCTCAATTGACTCAAGGCCAATGCGGTCAATACGACCGTGTCAGGTCAATACGACAAATTTAGACCGAGAGACTGGCCCAGGAGGGGGCATAGCGACTTCATAGGCGCAGGAGCAGCCTAGTGCCCGTAGCAGACAACCACGTGCTACTGACTGCAGCTGAGGATCGTCATCGTTCCGGAGGAAGATTCGTCGATGGACAGCGAGGGATGTGCGCACGCTAGTCTCACTCAGTGGTTAGGTCGTGTCCGAACTATTTTGCGCGAACTAAGTGTGTTTAAAAAATTAGACGTTCTTACGTATATGAACGCGAATTATCACATGTAAATCTAACTCATAAGTAGATATATTTTTATTTTCAATCGATCATTGGCCAATCAAAGTTACGCGGACTCACCCCATAGAGAATGATAAATGAGGTTAATTAACCATGATATTATGGTATGATTCTATTTTTTTTGTATGAAATCATAAGTATGTTTTAGGCCTAGTATGTATGGAGTGCAGTATGGTCTAACGTTGAAGTATGGGCTATGGGACTAAAGTCCAAGAGTATGATTTGTATATTGTATGCATAAAATGCTCCATAAGTGCCCAATGGTCAATCCAAGAGACCAAGTGAATTAGTGAAAACCATGATGTGGAATCACCTGAAATGTGCCTCAAGTGCAAAAACAGTACAGTGAAATGAACGCTCCCGTGAAGAATTTTTGAGTTCAAAAGAACTATGATTTCTATATGAACTGATTTTGACTAAATTGGATGTCCGTATGAGTGACCGCGTTTCAAATTTTTTTTTTCGGGGAATACAATCTGCTTTCTTTTGGAAATCATATTTTCTGAGTCATGTTCGACTTTATTATTGTTTTATCTCTCTGATCAGAATAATTCACTTTTCATTCACATATACTTAGCAAAGGGCTCTATCCCTTTAGTTTTCGGCCGAGATTGAGAGAGGTAGGTTTCCGAGCTGGTACGCCAGCCGGCTACCCAGCGTCTGGGGGAGGGGTGTGACGGCCGAGTCATTCCGTCTTCCTCTCTCCCTGGACCGAATATTGTAATGATAACATTTTATGTTACAGCTTGAGCACGAGAAGAGTTGCTGCATAGTTTAACCAGGTAAGAGGGAGAGAGACAGAGAGATGGCACCGTACTAGGGCCCGCGCGCCCCATATTTTGAGCCGTCCCTGGCGCGAGCCAATGCTGCTCCGGCCAGCAGCCTTTTACTATACATTCCGTCGTGACGTTTCGGAGCGCTCGCACGCGCCTATCGAGCTTATTATCGTGCGCGCTGTCCACGCCGCCCGGAGCCCGTCCTTGGCATCATTTAGCCGGGGCTCCGGTGCGTGCATTTCATATAACCTGTGCTGTGGTCTATGACCAAAATCATCATCGTCTGGGACAATTGCGAGCTGCCTGATCGTCGTGAGCTGCGAGGGCCGGTGCCCGATTCGAGGTCGAGTAGCCAACCTGCGTCAAGGCCATTGATATTTGTAAGTGCCTCTCGCAAATCTCTCTCTCCTCTTCCTGGGCTTATAGATTGTATTTATCCCAATAATGCGCCCTCGATAATCGTGCTCGGGCTTGATCAACCGTAACGGTCAGCGGACCGATTTGTAAATAGTCTTTTCTTGAATATATGCCCTTTCATTCTTAATTTTAATCGAGTGTGTGCTCATTCAGTGCTCCCCTCTCCTGATTTCTTGAACAATTACAGCAATTGCTCACTCCCTGAGCTTCTCAAATAAAAGCAGGCCCTGCCTGCACGTGACGAGTCCGCCAAAACCGTCACAGAATAATGAAGTTACATTATATATATATAGGTTCTTCACACATATGATTCAAAGTATGGAAAATATACTTACTCATTTGCCTTAAAAGTTCAAGAAGGATTAAAATTGAGATCACGGTGTATTCCCCAAGATAATTGGGGGTCAGTCATATCAATTTTTTGGTGTGGTGTTAACTATAAGGAAAAGAATTCTCCATGAGTAAAAATCTAACTATCCAAACGAAAAACAGAGAGAAAGAAATGGACTCATTAATAAGAGAATCGCAACTTACGAAATACATGATGTGATTTTTTCTAACAATCATCTCCGAGACGAAGGAAGATGGGATTTCCTTTAGTTGTCTTATTTTCAGAACAAATCTGGAGAGACTGAGAGCGAGAGATGGAAGGAAGACGGGAAATATTTAAAGTGATATATCGTCACCCCCGAAAAAGAAAAACACCTCCCATTGTTCTCCCAATGCATTCTTAAATGGGGACGTGTTTTTCTTCGTCGGGGGCGACGATATGATCACAGAGATCGACACGTGTGAGTCGATCTCTGCGTGTGTCAATCGACACGCGTGTGAAGAACCTATATGTATAATGTAACTCCATTAATTCAGCATGAAAGGGGTTGCAAAACAAGCAATCGAAATGTCGCACTTATAAGTGCTTAATAAAGGAATTTGGCAGGGAAAACCAATAGATTCAATTACTCAAGTGTCTGTGATGATACAAGGCCCTGATAAAGCGTTCATAGTTTTCGGGATCACGCGAATCTCAGCACTTGACGAGGACGTGAGCTTACGGTTTAATCGATTCATGTAAAGATGCGAATGACTCTTCAGTGTCCAATACCTATTGGAACATCTTCTTCGAGCCTTCCTTGGAGGTATCCATGCGTTGTAATGGTTCAAATGGGAAATTCGTCCAGGGGCTGGTCAATTTAGAAAGTGGATCTCACAGGACCCACTGGGCTCCCACGACATGGTATCCATGCATGAATATCTTTCACGTAAGAAAATATTTGGGAGTGTAATTGTGCGTGAAGTAGTGCAAGGTCTTTATGCAAATGGTAGAAAGTCACGTGGTTGTTCGAATCGATCTCCATCAAGCTTAGCTCAAAATCCCAGCCGTCGAATCTCTAAGAAAATTGTTGTGAATATGAGGTTTAACTGGAAATAGCACTTTGTCAAGTTTGCGGTTTGCAAACAAAGATGTAAGCTCTGCGTAAAGAGCGAAACATACTTTTTTTGTAAGAAGTGTCGAGTAACTCTTTGCTGTAATGTATCCAAAAATTGTTTCTATGACTTCCATCATGAGAATTCAGATTAACTAAGCAATTTTATATTGTTCTCATTGATCCATGTTTGTAAGCTCCTTCGTCATGAATTCGCTCGAAATGTTTGCGCTATTTTTATACCTTTGCGCCCCTGGCTCCGTGTTAATTGATGATAATACACACAGTTAGCGGTAAGTAGAGTTCAGGAACCGAAATATTCGCAGGATCACTCGTTATTGAGTGTTGATCGACGAATTTTAGGGCGTACCCTTTTGCTTTGTGAACTCCGCACTGAAAGAAGGTCCGAGCGTCGTATGTATCGCTCGCTACACATGCTGCGCCGGATCACGCGGTGGATCGAGTTGAGAGAGTCGGTGCGCCCGATGCAGCCGCTCGGCTCATGAGCTGTTCCGAGAGCGCACATGCGGTGTTCATACACATGCTTTATCGCCTGCCGCGACTTTATGTGCATCGTGCGACACAGCCGCGGAGACTCGAGGAGCTCGGACGGCAAATTAGACTAGGCAAAATTACCGCCATCGGTTGCAAAAATAGGTTCATCGAACTCTTTAGTGGGATCTTCGCCAGAAGACCCTTTCCTAGCTAGTGATGCATTGTTTCCAAACCGAAATCGGGTGTGAAATTGTTTGAACTTGAATTATTTTAAAAAATTGTGAAAATCACTAATTTTGCTTCGAAAACATCTTTATTAGGTAATTTGAGGTATTTTAAACAAAAAGTTGCGCTTGTTATTTTTCTCTAGAAGCTATCATTTCCGAGCTATGAGCGTTTTGAAATGGAAAAAACACGAATTTAGATATTTTTAACGTTGATTAAGAGCAACAATTGAACGAAAAATCAATATTTCTAAGATGCAAATCTATTCTCTAGGATGTCATCTACAACATCCGTCAGCAATAACTGATGCTCCCGTGCGGGAACCACTTGTTTTTCGAAAATGTTCGATGCACTTTTTCTAGGCGTGACAGTATAACTATATACCGGGGACCGATATATCATTCAATACGAACTCCACGAGGAAACTGTGCATTGAACATTCTCGGAGAACAAGTGGTTCCCGGCCAGGAACATAAATGATTGCTGTTGGGTCTTGTAGAAGACATCCCAGTGAATAGGTTTGCACCCTAGAAACATTGATCTTTTGTATGGTTGTTGCTTTCATTTAACGTTAAAAATAGCAAAATTCGTGTTTTTTCAAGTTTGAAACGCTTTTTTGCTCAGGAATGATAGCTTCTAGAGAAAAATAACAAGCGTAACTTTTTGTTAAAAATGCCTCAAATTACCTAATGAAGATGTTTTCGGAGCAAAATTAGTTAATTTCCCAATTTGTTTAAATAATTTAAGTTCAAACAATTATGCACTCACAAGGGGAGGTTCAACCTTGCGAAACGCGGATCTTGATGAAACACCGGGAATCATCTTGTTTTGGTGAGAAATGAAGATATCTCCAAGGATTTAATCCCATGGGCCTCCTATTTTCAAATGCAGCTAAGGAGATTAGCATTGCCAGTATAGGCCAATGTTAAAATAACATATACATAGATATACTAACAATGCTAATCTCTGTAGCTGTATCTCAGGATAGGAGGCCCATGGGATCAAACCATTTGAGATGCCTTCATTTTTCACCAAAACAAGATGATTCCCAGAGTTTCGTCAAGATCCGTGTCCCACAAGGTTGGACCTCTCCTTGTCAGTTTCGGCTTGGAAACATGCATCACTAGCTAGAGGAGAATCTTCTATAGAGAGGATCCCACTAAAAATTTCCATGAACCTACTTTTGCAAGCCATGGCGGTAATTTTGCCTAAGTCTAAATCGACTTTGGTAAGCGAGTCGGGCGACCAAAAAAGTTTCGTATTACATTCTTCTGATGCGCGTCGCGAACAAAATCGATGATTCCATTCCGAATTCATGCATGAATCGATTTTCAAATTCCTCACAGACATAGTTTCATGACTTTTATCCTATAAGAATAATCGTACTCGAAACCGAATGCAAACTTTGGGTTGAAAATCTAGTCGGGCGGAAGAAGTTATTTGTTTTATCTCCATCTGAGGTGTGTCGCGAATCGAATTTGATAATTCTATCTGGATTTAATGGCGGAACCGTTTCTCAAATTTATAGAGAATGTATTTTACGACTTTCAGTTGGAAGAAAGACTCATATCCGAAACAGGATGCAAATTTTGGGATGAGACGCTAGTCGGGCGAGAAAAATTATTCGCTTTGCTGTCGCAGCCCAGTTATTTTTTAGCGTGTTATGCGAGAATCGATCCTTATGTTCTTGTTGAACATATTTCCATGAAATATACACAAATTCCCACTCGAAACAGGATGCAAATTTAGGGTTGAAAATCTAGTCGCGCGGGGGAAATTATTCGTTTTACCTCCTTCTGATACCTCCTTCTGATACCTCCTTCTGATGCGCATTCTCTTCAACCCCAAACGTGTGCAAATATGTTTCTCAATACGAATACTCCCAAGTAGAACAATAATCTGGGTGGGATATTGAATACTCGATTTTATTCAGCCAATTTAAAACACCCTTTTTTGACTTTTTGCTCAAAATGACCTCACAGGTATGGCTCGCATATGCTTCTATCTGATCTAATGTGCACCAATATGTGTGGGATTACTCTCCAATATACTCTCAAATATGTGTGAGATCTTCCGGAGGCGAGCCTCGAGCTAGATGCGGGCATATTTCGTCTATTTGGACGCAGGCGAGAAAGAGTAGGATTTCACTCATTCTAGCTCACAAATAAGATGAGCGGCTGAAATAGGGATACAAACGTGGTTTCCTGACTCAAAATTATCATCGAAACATGATTTCGGGGCCAGTTTGGCTCCAAAATATTGACGCTTGCTCTCAGACTAGAAAATACTTTAGTTACATGTTTTTCGATCGAGTGGCTTCAGACGATGAATAAGAGCCAAATTGACACATGAGAACGTGTTGAGATGGTCATTTTGAGTCGGAAGAACATGTTTGTATCTCTTTTTCAGCTGCTCATCACATTTCTGAGCTAGAGTGAGTGAAATCCTACTCACACTCGCCTGTGTTCGAATAGACGAAATCATGCTCATTTTCAACTCGTAGAATAGAACCTCCTGCTCGCATCTAGCTCGAGGCTCGCCTCCGGAGGATCTCACACATATTTTGGGGTACATTGGAAAGTAATCCCACACAGATTGGTGCACATTAGTTCAGATAGAAGCATATGCGAGCCATACCTGTGAGCAAAAAGTGAAAGAAGGGTGTTTTAAAATTGGCTGTATAAAATCGAGAATTCAATATCCCACCCAGATTATCACTCTAATTGGTAGTATTTATATCGAAAAACACATTCGCACAGGTTTGGGGTCGAAGGAAAGGAAACGATTCTTTTAAATAGAGCTCAAAGTTTACCATTTTTACGGACTTGCTAGGCTTGTAACGACTGTAACTCCTATAGAAAGTACAGTAATTGACTTTTACCAGTGGTCAAATTGTAGGTTTTCTCAGGGCCTCCAAAAAAACCACTTGTAAAAGTCGATGATCACATGTCTAGTGGAAGCTGCATCACATTGAAACAAGCCCAAAAATCGCTAAAATGTGCTCTCAACAAATAGCTCCTAGAAGCCGCTAGACTAAAGTATCGACCTCGGGCAATTCTTTCTCGAAAGTACACGCAAAGAAGGACGCGCCGCTACAGTCGGGGCGCCGCGCCGAAAGAGAGAGATTGTAAACAAACTCGAATTCTCGGGCGGCGCCCGAGTTGAGCCGGCGCGCTTGCCCCGATAAAACCGACGCAACACCCGAAGTTGAGTCGATCAGTCGCCACGGAAGATGAACAATTACATCTTTCGGTCGACCATACATTCTGTAGCAAAGTCAAGATGGCTCAAATTTTTTTTCGTATTCGATTTCTCAATTGATGCCAATGATTTGCAGAGTCTCAAAATAATGAGTAATCTTTTGTTACTAACAAGATAGTGCAAAATTCACCGTTTATCCTCCATAATTCGAAATAGACTGCAGTTACAAAAAAATTTTCAAATAAATGTTATGCAGTTCAAAGCCACCCACAATATTATGCAGTTTTTTATTGCAATATTGTCATAGTTAATGCAAAAATGGAATTTGTTTATAACAAATTCACATGAGTAATGGGAAATTGCAAAACTGAACAAGATTAAAACTGATACGGATGAAAATGTTGATTTTGAACAAACAAGTATTCTTGTCATTTTTCGTAGGAGAATCACTTTCCGAGTTACGCAGCGGAAAAGTGCCATAGTCTTCGTTTTCCGCCCTGCGACCGTCATATTTTAGACCATCCGAAATCATCGCCATAGCTGGAAAAATTAGTTTGATGGAATTTTCTCGCTGGATCATTCCGGAAAATCCTTTTGAATCCGAAAATCCGTGGTGCCAGACGAAACTCGGGTGCAGAATTGTTAGACTTAATTTGTTTAAACGAATTATCAATATCCACCAGGAAATAACATTCATACAAAAAAAATAACGAGAGTACTTTTTTGTTTAAAATCAACTTTTTCATCCGTATCAGTTTTAATCTTGTTCAGTTCTGCAATTTCCCATTACTCATGTGAATTTGTTATAAACAAATTCCATTTTTGCATTAACTATGACAATATTGCAATAAAAAACTGCATAATATTGTGGGTGGCTTCGAACTGCACAACATTTATTTGAACATTTTTATGCTATTCTGTGCGCAAAATTGGGCCGAAATGCCCATTTAGACGCTTGTGTGCCGTGTGCAAATGGCGAGCAGCGTGCGTAAATGTGCAAACTGTGCGCAAATTTTTTTTTTGCGCACGCCGCAAATCGTCAAACCGTGTGCAAATCGGCCATTTGCGCACGCTGCAAAAAAATTCCGTGCGCAAATTTCCATTTACGCACGGAAAATACGATTTCTTTGAACTGAACATTGAACCTGGATTTTTTTTTTTTTTTTTTTTCATTACCCAATTTCAATTTTTCTACGGGATTATTTCGCGAACTTGTTCAGTGTACGTGTCGTGTGTGTAAAATATATGTGGGTATCAGTGTAAAACCCTCTGCATTTTCTCGGGAGTAATGAGTCCGTGACGCAGAGGAAACAATATACTTAGCACCGAGTTTATGAGGTTGTAGCTCGCTTCTGAGCGATTGGTTTTCGGCCCGAACCTCAGGCGAGGGTCGAAATACTCGCTCGGAAGCAAGTATTCGAACAAACTAATACTATTCTCTGCAATAATGCGAGCACCCAAACATCGGAAAATCGCATAAAACTGGCTTTTTGAAACTATTTTCCTAATTTTTTTTCAGTCGGGGGGCTCCGCCCCCCGAACCCCCCGGCGGGGGCTTCGCCCCCTGCCGCCCCTGGACCCCGCTCCTGCGCCCTGCGCTCCCCCCCGACCCACGTTTGCGATCGGGCTAAATGCTGCCATAGCATTTCGAAACACGATTCTCTACTTTCTTGATTCACAAACTGGCCGGGAAGCAGGACTTGATTGTTGTTTCATCAGAGCTCGACTCGTCGATATCTCCAAAAATCATTGAGGCACAGTTCCATGCCCACATTGCCCAAAATAATTGAATATTCATTCATGTGAGATCTAATTCGATAGATGCGTATTGTTTGGCGAGTTGCAATTTTGCTCACAGCAATAGCATAAAATATCGTAAGCAACACGGGGCAAACATTTGCGCACTCGTCCCCGCACTCGTGTGCAAATTTATCGTTTGCGCACTCGTTGCGGGCACTCGTGCGCAAATTTCTGTTTGCACCCTAGTTGCTTAATATACTATTTTGTAACTGCAGTCTATTTCGAATTATGGGGGATAAACGGTGAATTTTGCAATATCTTGTTAATAACAAAAGATTACTCATTATTTTGGAACTCATAATTATATGCAAATCATTATCATCAATTGAGAAATCGAATACGAAAAGAAATTTCCACTATCCCGACTTTGCTACAGAATGTATGGCAGACCGAAAGATGTAATTGTTCATCGTCCGTGGCGACTGATCGACTCAACTTCGGGTGTTGCGTCGGTTTTATCGGGGCAAGCGCGCCGGCTCAGCTCGGGCGCCGCCCGAGAATTCGAGTTCGTTCACGATCTCTCTCTTTCGGCGCGGCGCCCCGACTGTAGCGGCGCGGCCTTCTTTGCGTGTACGAGTCTTAAGGAAGAAAATGCGCCTAAGTACGTCCAGAAGTATTGAGTCTAGTCGGAGTTATGATTTTCTGGAAATAGGCTGAATAGGGCCCTGAAAAGGACCTTCCAATGGCCCCAGGGCCCACCGGGGCTTCAGAAGAAATCCGAAAATTTTTTTCCGTACGCCATTAATGTAGTACTAACGGAGAAAAATTTTTATGGATTTTTTCCAGACCCTCCTGGTGCAGGCATCCGTCGAAATGCTCCGAACTGGCCCATATGTATGTCCAGCCCCACGTTATTTTTAAGAACGAAATCCATAATAAGAGGTGCCTCTCCCTTTACGGGGAGGTGCACCCTTGATTTCGAAGTCTGGCCTGAAAAATCATGGGGGGGCTGAGGCTTCATATTTATTGCGTACTTTTTCGATCTAAAAACGATGGCGTAGTTGGTTTTCCGAGAAAAAAATTTTTCGACCATATCCATTTTCCAATCTTTACCATTTTCGTCGGATCACCAAACCCATACGACATTTTGTTCAAAATCACAAAAAATACACCCACAAAAATTTACAGGCCGATCCATCAAATTCTGTGCGACTAGATACATTTTCCGGGTCAAAAGTCTGAATTTCCTTGGTAAAATGCCTCAGAACTCGAAAAATATATATCTATCTCGAAAAATGACAGGAATAGGTACTCTCTTGTTCGGATCAAAAAATTCTATCGGATAAGTGAACAAAATATTCCAAGAATCGGGAAAAATATCACCAGAAATTTATATAACTATATATCTGTCTAATTTTTCAAACAAAAATTTTCGACTTCTGTTTTTTTGTTCACTAAGCCGGTGTAATTTTTTAATCTGGACAAGAAAGTATTCTTGTAATTTTTTGAAATTATCGATATTTTACGAGTTCCGAGGAATTTTAGCAAGAAAATTCAGATTTTTGACCCGAAAAAATGTATCTAGTCGCACAGAATTTGATGGATCGGTCTCTAAATTTTTTTGGGGGTACTTTGTATGGTTTTGAACAAAATTTCGTATGGGTTTGGCGATCGGGCAAAGGGGGCGTAAACCAGTGGACAAAAATAGTTAAAAAAAAATTTTCCGAAAAACTGACTACGCCATCGTTTTTAGATCAGAAAATAAATATAAATCCAGATCTCCAGCCTTCCATGATTTTTCAGGCCAGACTTCAAAATCAGAGGTGCACGCCCCTTAATGTATGAATTGGTGAAAAGTTTGATAAAAATTCAATGAAATTTCTTGCAGCAAAACTAAACTCGCGTAGTTGTAGTGATTATATAGATATACATGTACGTTTCCTAAAATTTCTCATTTGGATTTTGAGATGTTAAAAATCTTCATCCTAAGGAAAAAATAGCCCATAATAGCATTGGATACAAAACTTAATTATTCAATAGATTGAAAACCCGTGCATGAGGATAAGAAATAATTCAATATCTCGAACGGGTGCGCCCTATTCACGAATCTCGGTGCAAGGTATGAATGCGAACTTTGATGCCTGGCGCTCTGACTTCGCTGCACGCAGTATAAATCGTCGAGAACGCATGTAGTAACGATTTGAGGAACAACGCGTGTGTCCGAGTCGCGACGCCTGGTGCACCGACTCTCTCATACGAGGGATATCGCGAGCTCAATCGCATCGGGCGCTCGGACCTTCTTTCAGTGCGTGGTTCAATCATCTTCTTCCCATAATTTGAACGCCCCGAAACTGTTGGTGTATATCAAGCACAACTTCACTATATACCAAATGAGTGGGTTTAGCTTTACAGTGAGTAGAATCGGTAAGAGAGCACGGAAAGCAGAAATGTAAACTCCGTGTCTTGTAAACTCCGTGCCCCATACTTGCTCCTGCTTCAAATGCTCTTCTTGCACTGCACCGTGGCCCTAGTTCTAACACATTCGGCCATCTAGTGACACTCTTTCTCCATTCTGTTGGTGGAGTAGGCATGTATATTTGTTCTCAATACGCGAGTGACTGTGAGATTTAATGCATGTGTGCTGGTCGCGGGGGAATCGCCAGACTGTCTGAATTAATTGAGTACTGTGAAGCAGGCATGTGTGTATGCTGTTGGGTCTGTATCCTAGGATCTCATTGTATGTATGCGTATTGTTGTGGAGATATTATACTACTCGAATTTAATACAAGTGTCCGGATGTACACGTGCCTAGGTATGGTCCTGAGTAAACCATCCTTCGCATGTGATTTGTGTAATCTAGGGACATTGAATACGATGTATGGAGGATGAAACGATTTCAGTAAATGATCAAACAGTCTTTGTCTATTCTGTCTGTTGTATCCAATAATGAGTGTGGCTCGCAATGTGGTGGCACGATATTTCAATAACAGACACCCATAGCATGTAAAACGTTCCTGGTTTGAGTAAGTAGCTAAACTCGCTACAACAGCATAATCCTGGGCTAAAATGATGAGTGGCTCATTCAATGATCAATATTGATGAGAATCTTCGTTTGAAATTTGAGGTGTGGCGAAAATGAACAATAAAGCGTGCATCTTTCAACGTCCTCTTCGGTTTTTCCATTATAAGTCTTGAAATATGCGGTTTTTCGGAAAACTTTTGGGAACAACATTCGTAGATCTTGAAAAAATCTACAAGAAGTTTTTCAACAAATTTTCTCGAAAAATCAATATTTCCCGACTTGTACCCAAAAAACCACGAAAAGGCGAAAAATGCACGTATTTGCTATTTCTTCATATCGCACTGCAATTTTTGAACAATGATTGTCATCAATATTGATCATTGAATGTACGACCTATCATTTGAGCCCAGAATCATGCTGTTGTGCCGATTTTAGCCACTTAGTGCTCGAATTTCGAGAGTCGTGCACTGATCTATATCTGCGGCTTGAACTCAACGAGATGCGCGTTCTCATGATAGATACTACTTGACCCTTGAGTTTGAATAATCACATTCAGACACCAACACTCCAAGCAAGGTGGTATTCTGTCCCCTCACTCCATACGAAGAGTCTTCACGTTATTTGTGTAAATCCGTGTCAGTACTGTAAATTTCGTGGCTCACCAATACACAGAAATTCATTTTACGTTACTGTGCGTTCAAATTTGGTTGGCCAAAACATCATACGTTCATCTATAGTGAAAATGAAAGATATCCTACCCACTAGGCCAGTTTTGAGTACCATTTTTTCCTTCAGAATATAGATGTCCGAAATGACGCGCTTATGGAGAATGGCCCATCTGAGAGATCACAAAAAAATCTATCGATTTGTGTGTTTCAAACATTCATTGCGTCCTTCTTGATGGCCTTTAGTCAACGAAAAGAATCTAAAAAATGTCTCCTTCAATCAATCACCTACAACTTCGGCGGGAGTGATTGGATCACCAAAATTCGTACGGGATCTTGTAGATCGTTTAAGAATTTAAAATTTTGGTCCCCTGTAAAATTTTTGTGTGACCCTTCGCGTCTGAGTTACGAGCTCTGAAAGAAAACTTTGTATTACGTGGACTGCTTATGGAGCTACCGAGGCTGGTGCCTGTTTCGTCTCGTCTTGCTCTACTCTAGCGCAGAAATTCATCAAAAGAATATCACGGCACATGGTTTCGACGTGAAATGATCTCATCTTCTAGAATATGTGATCAGATTTTGTCTTGGATTAGGGGCAACCTCGATTTCTCAGGTTTCATTGGAAAAATTGATTCATTTCATCTTTTGTCCCTATAGATCACATACAAGACACATTCTGATCGAATATTCTGGAAGATCAGATCATTTCACGTCAAAATCATGTGCCATGATATTTTTTAGGTGAATTTTTGCGCTAGAGAAGAGCAAGGCGAGACGAAACAGGTGCCAGATTCGGTAGTTCCATGAGCAGTCCATGTAATACAAAGTTTTCTTTCGGAGCTCATAACTCAGACGGGAGGGTCGTACGAAAATTTCACAAGGGACCAAATTTTCGGAGTTTTGAACGATCTACGAGATCTTGTGCGAATTTTTGTGATCCAATCACCTCCGCGAAAGTTGTAGGTGATTGATTAAAGGAGAAATTTTTTGGATTTTCATCGTTGTGTGATGTCGAAGCCATCTCTTGTTCTTATAATTTCCTCCTTGATACAGCAACTCATATCTACCTACTCTTTACAGTACTCACCTTTTCTCTTCCCTTCACAAAGTTTTCTAGCTATATGACTCGAGATTATAGCGCGGCCAATTGTGAAATCTCTTCCGCACACAGTTCCTCACGCTGATCGTTCCATAGAATTTGATGACGACAATAATGGTTTTGAATGTAAGCGTGTTCAAGCGTGTTTCAGAATTTTAAGGCATATCTAATTCCGGAATTTATATCAAGCGCGGAGCGGGGACTCATAAAACTAACTCGAATATTTTTCTCCTTGAAAAGCTGAGGTTCCTCTCCTTCTTACTATTATCATCGTAGCCATGGAAAATTTGTACGTCGTTCCTGATGACAGTCTTCCACTCAGCATCAAGCCGTTAAGTTGAGCTAGCCTGCTTGGGCGAGCTTTATTTCATCCTTGTCTAAAATTTAATTTCCCTTTATAATCTTAAATTCACTCAATTGTAGAGACAAATTGCCAATAATAAAATATTGTTCTATTTCTTCTAAGAAATCACAAAGTTTTTTCTCGAATATCGAAATTTCATCAGATCACCTTCTTTTATCCATATCAAACCAACCGAGGATTCCAGATGCTATGGAAGCGGATTAATGGGTAAATCAAATTATCTTTTCTATCGCCACGAAAATTATAAGAGTCACGTCATTTATTCGAATATTCACATTTGAACTCACTGTTCCAATAGACTGATCCCGAGCTATTCTCGGAAACGCGAGGCTCAAAAACAGTCGACCGTTGGATTGAATATCCGACATAACAAATCTGGAGGCCCCGGAGGGATTGGGAAGAGTGATTCGTATCCTCTATTTTCCAATTCACGAAATTTTCAAAAATTTTCCAAAAAAATTTCAAAATTTCAAAATCTTCAGAATTTTCATATTTTTTTTTTTTTCACTTTAATAGGTCACAAATCCCTAATTCAACGTTTTTACATCCGAATAACCAGATTATTCATTTTCGGACTTACTCAATTCAAAATTCCAAGGTCCTAGGTAGAACCTTTTCAAAGTCACAAATCGCTGAATCAAAGCACCCTTACCCCATAGATTTTGAGTGTCTCAATTCCAAAACACCTTATTCGATACAATCTTAGATTGTGTAACTCCAAAAGTCACAAAATTCTCCTAGTTCTGAATCCGAAATTTTTCATTTTACGAAATCCCAAGTTCTTGAAGTCTTGAATTCCAAATCCTGCATTTCACATATTTCCAAATTTTCTCATATCTCGGTCAGAGATTTTCAAGGTCTACGCATTTCGAAATATTCCAAGAGCTAGATTCGAAACTCCAAGTTTTCGAAATCACAATTTCTCTAAATTTCCAAATTCACTCACTTCAAACTCACGAAATTGCAAGATTCTCAATCTTCAGAATCAGAAATTTTTGAAATTTTGAAATTTTCTTCTTGAAAATCAAAAATTCTAGGATTCCCGTTTTATACCTCTACTAAACTCGAAAATCCTCAAGGGAATAATTTCTGTATTATTCGACAATCTAAAATCACAAGTTCAAGGATTCCTCATTTTCTAAAGCCACCAATTTCCAAAGTTTACATTCTCTGATTCTAAATCTCTGAATTCTCCAAAATCCGAGTTTAGAATTCCCAAAATTCTCCAATTTCATAAGTTTAAGTTCACAATTCATAAAGTCTCCCAAATTCTAAATCGAAAATTTCAATCAAATAAAACTTCGAAAATTCCTGAACGTTGAATCCAAATTTCGAAGTTTTCCAGATTCTAATCTCTCAAATCCCAAAAATTGAACAATTCCAAGTCAGCTATAGGAATTTTCAGTCATAAATCTCGATTCATCTAATTCTCCGATATCAAATCCACAAAATCACATTTTTTCATTTCTTCTTCAATATTTTCATGTCTTCTCGAAACGAAAATTTTGATGCCTCGGTTAAAAATGTGAAAAGTCCAAGTTGATTTCAATTCCCAATTCCAGAATTCTAAATTGATGATCTTTATTCCGCCGAATTCTAGAGATCTCTGAAATAAAAATTTTAAATCACGAGGAGCTGACTTACGAAGTTTTTCGAATTCCTGAAATGCCAAATTCTTACTAGCTTCTTAAAATTCGAAATTTCTCTTCCACAAAGTACCCGCATTGATATCTTAAAAATTTTGAAATTCGAATCCTGATCAAGAGGTTTCCAAAGTCAATCCTCAAATTTTTCCAAAATAGAAAATTGTTCCTGAAGTGTAAGATTCCTAGTTTACTAAATTTTTGAATCCAAGTGCGAGAGATCCAAGAGTCTCAGATATAGAAGCTTACCAATTTGAAGGTTCCAAACTCACAGATTTTCAGAGTATACGACTCCGAATTCTAAATCACAACATCAACAAGTGTAACGAGAATTAAACCACTGCACTCCTAGATTCGAGTATCACATTCGCAAATTCCCAACTTACGAACTTCTCATCTTCAAAAATCCTTCCTCATTTTTGAGAGAGGAAAAATCAATCCAAAAAATTCTCAATTTCAAACTTATAGGGATAACGACATTGGGAATTCTTCATTTAAAAGTTAACAGAATTTTTAATTCAGCAAGCTTACGAGATTCAGTTCCCGAATTTCAGAATATTCTCCACTTTCTGTGATTGGACAGATCCCTCACTTGCAAATTCTAAATCACGAGCGCCACAACTTTTATTAAATTCTCATTCCAAGAATTTTAAGTCAGCGATAGTTTCAATCTCACAAATTCCTCGACTTTCAGGCACGAATTTTCAACTCCTAGATTCGGAAGACTATTGATTCCATTCTCACGATTCCAAGATCTCCTCCAACTCAAACTCCTGAATGTAATTCTCATTCAAAATCTCCGGCAAGCTGAATTGAACTCACTGTTATCAAAATTCAATCAGGAATCATAATTATCACTGAACTACCAGGCCAGCTGAGATTCTAGTCATTGACTCGTATTGGAATGGGGTTCAGAATCTGATTGGCTGAGTTATGAAAAAACCGCCCAGACTTTGGCAAACGAAATTCAAGTACCTGTTCTGGACGATCTCCTCACCTCATCAATAAATTTATGATTACTTATAGACTAAATGAAAATTTGGACCCCTGTGAAATTTAATTATAGAAGGAGACTTCGGCCTTTCTAACAAATGGAGGAGCCGTACAATATTCATTCTTTCTATCGAGTTTTTCATTGATAGTTTTCCAAGTCAAAATTTACGATTCTACCCCTGTCACAAAAATTCCTGGAAAATATTACCCCTTCCGGGGACCATCAATGATACAGGGATACTTCCCATGAAGCCACATTCATTACAGAATCTAGGAGGTTTCCCAAAAGAAGTTGAGGAAACGTCTTTTCCGAATAGCGTTCAGCCTGAGTAATCAACTGTAAACTCACCTCATTTAGCCAGATTGCTGGAGCCTCTATTGAATCCCAATAACATGTGTTCCTCAAATGAGCCACCAAGGTTAACTCTAATACCGTTTGGATGATAATGGAGAAAAACAGTGAGTGAGTTCGACCGTATTTACACGAAGTTGTCTCCGCGATATTGATGCCATTGATGAGTAGTCAAATGAATGAGCGTTAAGCTTACTCTCAACGTGTGAATCACGAGGGTACTTGAAACCAGCGAACACTAACTCAAAAATCGGGCCTAAACCAATTCCACTTTTTATTACTATTTTACTACTAATTTATTACCAAAGAAAAAAATTTATTACCGGTCATGGGCCCGAAATACGAGAGTTTTTGCTAGCGGAAGCTTACGCTAGCGAACACGTGGCCGGGGACAGATCGTACGGATATGTGCAATAGCTCATTTTTTAATACTTTTTTATTACTCTCAGAATATGTCCTCAAAATATGCGTGTGATATGATTCAGCTGAAATATGATGGTTTTCGCTAGCGTAAGCTTACGCTAGCGAACACCATATATAGGCGTAGCTTCGAGGACACTCAGAACTACACGGAATTTTATCACGTTTTCATTACTCTCGTAGGGTATAGTCGAGATAGTCCCGAGACCAAGAGGAAACCGATATTTGGGCCTGAGGCTGGACGAGAGCTGGAGCGGGGCGAGATGAGAATTATATGATAGACTGAGCTACCTCTGTACAATAACGTGCAAATGAAAAAATTTCATCGCATACGGAAACCTGTCTGACGATGAGCGGGGTACATATGAGTCTTCAGAGATGATAGGGAATCGATAACGAATCAGCAAACTCGATCATAGGGCCCAAAACAGGGGAGACCCTGCTTAAAGTTATTACAGTCGCAGTCGAGACGTCACGGGGGGATGCAGAGAGTCCCAATGGACCCGAAACTCTGAGAAATCTCAGATCGAGTGATCAAGTACCATCGACTGAGACCAAAGAATTTATTACCAGCCAGCACCCTCGGGTATGGGGCCCGAAACGGGGCGGAATCGAGCTTTGAGCGGTTATCTGCCCAGTTATGACGCCACTGTGGGTTGTAGGATGTTCCAATGGACCCGAAACTCTACAGAACCCTAGATGAAGTAGTCACGTACTATTTCTGATGCCCAGAGAATTTATGACCAGTCAGCACCCTCGGTTATAAGGCCCGAAACAAGGCAAAATCGAGCTTTGAGCAGTTATCTGCCCAGTTATGACGCCATTGTGGGTTGCAAATAGTTCTAATGGACCCGAAACTCTACAGAACCCTAGATCAAGTAGTCACGTACTATCTCTGATGCCCCGAGAATTTATTCCGAGTCAGCACCATCGGCTATGTGGCCCAAAACAGGGCAAAATCGAGCTTTGAGCAGTTATCTGCGCAGTTATCACGCCACTGTGGATTGTAGGATGTTCCGATGGACCCGAAACTCGAAAGAATCTTAGATCAAGTGGTCATGTACCATTGATGATGCCCAGAGAATTCATTACCAGTCAGCACCCTTGGTTATAAGGCCCGAAACAAGGCAAAATCGAGCTTTGAGCAGTTATCTGCCCAGTTATGACGCCATTGTGGGTTGCAAATAGTTCTAATGGACCCGAAACTCTACAGAACCATAGATTCAGTAGTCACGTACCATTTCCGGGACCCAAAGAATTTATCACCAGTCAGCACCCTCGGCTATGGGGCCCAAAACAGGGCGAAATCGAGCTTTGAGCAGTTACCTGCGCAGTTATGACGCCACTGTGGATTGCAAATAGTTCCAGTGGACCTGAAACTCTACAGAACCTCAGATGAATTAGTCACATATCTTCTTCAATGCCCAAAGAATCTCTTACCGGTCAGCATCCGGGTCCTCGGCTATGGTTCCGAGTCATTAGTTCGAACTAGCATTCAGTCATGGCTTACAGAGTCTGGAGCGTATCTCCGCTGGAGTCGTCTTAGACTGGCTCATAGCTTCATGGAACCTCACTCCAGATATTCGTCAACCGTCAATCATGTTTAACAGATCTATTACTAGTCAGCACCCACGGTCATGGGGCCCCAGAATGATCAAACTCATGCACATGTAGCGAATCACGCAGTTCGAACGACCCCTAGAACTGTATGCAACTGTCACGGATTCATATCTCCATGAAATCTTAGTTCGGGTACTGATCCATTATCAGGAATGCCTATATAATTGAACACTGGTCTGAACCTTTGGTCATCAGGCCCGAGAATCAGTGGAATTTTCGAGAGAGTTGTGAGTCGCGCAGCTCAGACGGGCCTCCCGCTTAGATGACGCCGAGAGTTGTAATAGGAAGGAATGGGCTCAAATATCCATGAGACAGTTAAGACATCTGCCAATCATCTGGGAGGCCCAAGGTCTCGATTTCGCCCTGTTTTGGGCCCCATAGCCGAGGGTGCTGACTGGTAATAAATTCTCTGGGCATCATCAATGGTACATAACAACTTAATCTCAGGTTTTGTCGAGTTTCGGGTCCATTGGAACATCCTACAACCCACAGTAGCGTCATAACTGCGCAGATAACTGCTCAAAGCTCGATTTCGCCCTGTTTTGGGCCCCATAGCCAAGGGTGCTGACTGGTAATAAATTCTCTGGGCATCATTGATGGTACATGACCACTTGATCTAAGGTTCTGTCGAGTTTCGGGTCCATTGGATCATCCTCCAACCCACAGTGGCGTCAAAACTGGGCAGATAATTGCTCAAAGCTCGATTTTTCCCTGTTTCGGGCCTCATAGCCGAGGGCGTCGACTGGTAATGAATTCTCTGGGCATCAGAGATAGTATGTGACTACTTGATCTAGGGTTCTGTACAGTTTCGGGTCCATTGGTTCATCTTACAACCCACAGTGGCATCATAACTGCGCAGATAACTGCTCAAAGCTCGATTTCGCCCTGTTTTGGGCCCCATAGCCGATGGTGCTGTCTGGTAATAAATTCTTTGGACATCATTATTGATACATATTCACTTGATCTGAGGTTCTGTCGAGTTTCGGGTCCATTGAAACATCATCCAACCCACAGTGGCGGCATAACTGCGCAGATAACTGCTCAAAGCTCGATTTCACCCTGTTCTGGGCCCCATAGCCGAGAGTGCTGACTGGTAATAAATTCTCTGGGCATCATCAATGGTACATAACTACTTGATCTAAGGTTCTGTAGAGTTTCGAGTCCATTGGAACATCCTACAACCGACAGTGGCGTTATAACTGGGCAGATGACTGCTCGAAGTTCGATTTCACCCTGTTTTGGGCCCCATAGCCGAGGGTGCTGACTGGTAATAAAATCTCTGGGCATCATTAATGGTACATAACCACTTGGTCCAAGGTTTTGTAGAGTTTCGAGTCCATTGGAACATCCTACAACCGACAGTGGCGTCATAACTGGGCAGATAACTGCTCAAAGCTCGATTTTGCCTTGTTTCGGGCCTCATAACCGAGGGTGCTGACTGGTAATAAATTCTCTGGGCATCATCAATGGTACAAGACCGATTGATCTGAGGTTTTGTCGAGTTTCTGGTCCATTGGGTAATCCTCCAACCCATAGTGGCGTCATAACTGGGCAGATAACTGCTCGAAGCTCGATTTTTCCCTGTTTCGGGCCTCATAGCCGAGGGTGCTGACTGGCAATAAATCCTCTGGGCATCATCAATGTCACATGACCACTTGATCTAATATTCTGTAGAGTTTCGGGTCCATTGGAACATCTTACAACCCACAGTGGCGTCATAATTGCGCAGATAACTGCTCGAAGCTCGATTTTTCCCTGTTTCGGGCCTCATAGCCGAGGGTGCTGACTGGCAATAAATCCTCTGGGCATCATCAATGTCACATGACCACTTGATCTAATATTCTGTAGAGTTTCGGGTCCATTGGAACATCCTACAACCCACAGTGGCGTCATAACTGGGCAGATAACCACTCAAAGCTCGATTCCGCCCCGTTTTGGGCCCCATACCCGAGGGTGCTGGCTGGTAATAAATTCTTTGGTCTCAGTCGATGGTACCTGATCACTCGATCTGAGGTTCCTCAGAGTTTCGGGTCCATTGAGACTCTCTGCATCCCCCCGTGACGTCACGAATGCGACTATAATAACTCCAAGCAGGGTCTCCCCTGTTTTGGGCCCTATGATCGAGTTTGCTGATTCGTTATCGATTCCCTATTATCTCTGAAGACTCATATGTACCCCGCTCATCGTCAGACAGGTTTCCGTATGCGATGGAGTTTTTTCATTCGCACGTTATTGTACAGAGGTAGCTCAGTCTATCATATATTCCTCATCTCGCCCCGCTCCAGCTCTCGTCCAGCCTCAGGCCCAAATATCGGTTTCCTCTTGGTCTCGGGACTATCTCGACTATACCCTACGAGAGTAATGAAAAAGTGATAAAATTCCGTGTAGTTCTGAGTGTCCTCGAAGCTACGCCTATATATGGTGTTCGTTAGCGTAAGCTCACGCTAGCGAAAACCATCATATTTCAGCTGAATCATATCACACGCATATTTTAAGGACATATTCTGAGAGTAATAAAAAAGTATTAAAAAATGAGCTATTGCACATTTCCGTACGATCTGTCCCCGACCACGTGTTCGCTAGCGTAAGCTTCCGCTAGCGAAAACTCTCGTATTTCGGGCACATGACCGGTAATAAAAATTCTTCTCTGGTAATAAATTAGTAATAAAATAGTAATAAAAAGTGAAATTGGTTTGGGCCCGATTTGTGAGTTAGTGTTCGCTAGCTTCAGGTACCCAAATTACGATAATATTTCTTAGTTTTCGCACTCAACTTGGTTCATAAATCATTATTATCACAAACAGTTTTAGATTCTCGCCATAACATTCTACTTGTTGTTTGGATGAACGATGAAAATGGACGCACGTGACGATACAGAGTATTCAGTAAAATCAGCAATTTCATTGGTTTCTGAATTTGACGGTTACATTATTCCGATAGATGATTTTCCTGATGACTGCAACTTTGCGTTCTCTATGATTGATCCTGATTCTGAAACAGTTTTTGTCAAACTACTCTATTTGAAACTGAAAGGAGAACCCCGCTACGCCTTATCATTCGAACAGTTATCTTCATTCTTAGAGTTCAAAATCTTTCATTACAATATCTATCGATCATCAGAGTCAATACCTCGATTACTTGGTAAATTGGGTAGTTTATCACAATTCGAGAATGAAAGTCTTGTGTCTTTTCCCAATAGAATCAAGAAAATTCGTCATCAGATAGTCAATATCGCATACTGTGAGGGAATATATGATGAAAATATGGTGAAATCGGTTAAAACTCATTTACTTGAAACATTCTTCGATGGTTTAAAACTAGATTTGGTTATTCCGTGGCACGAGAGGCCGAGTACCTCAAAAACAGCATTGTTCATAGCAATACAGTATGCAAACAGACGGAGATTCATGAGAAATGGAAGTTTACTCAGAGCATTTTTCACCATTCAAAATCAAACAAGTAGTGCGTGTCCATCGAATCACGACCATTCAAACAGTCTAGTTGACTCATCAACAATAGGAAGCACCAAAAATATCACTGGAATATTAGATCAATTCCAATTCAGTAGAGAGCTTTCGAGCACGGAGGTTACACAATCGCAAGCAAATTCATCACTTATGGAAGCACTTCTACATGTGACAGATCCTGAAATCTCTCTTTTGGATTCCGAGTTTCTATCAAATTATCTGATATCGAATCCGAATTTCTGAGTGACTGTACCGCATTCGAAACATTCTATTCCCTTCTTACCAGACAGGAATTAAACTTTCATTCCAACATCAGATCAACGTATTTTGAACGAATTTAAGATTCGAACTGCAAGAGAGTATGGTTTCGAAACTGCTTCCAAATTACAAAATCGAGAGGGAGGTGATAAATCGTCGAGAATACGGAAGAAACCTCATTTCGGACTCTGTTCGATTCTCAATTCAATGTTCAAAGCAAATATTCTCATAAACTCTTTTCTCCATGGCTCAAAGATGCAAATCAATTCTCAACTGAAAATTACTCGATTGTGTTACGACATTCAGAAATCAGCAGTCCTGTTCTTTATACTTCAATGTGATCTATTCATTTTCATCTTCAGTCTGTCGGAAAATATTTGCGACGTTTTTAGAAGCACAGCTTATTTGAGTCATGAAGGATCCAAACATTTTTCCCAAGAAGGAAATACCTACCTAGACTCCCAATCAATCCGTGACAATTCCAAAAGTTCCAAAACATCCAATCTGTCCACCGAGATCCACAACGATCCCTGTTCATCAATTCCAACTCACTTGAAAGATGAGTATTGGAAACAAATCATATTCATAACAATCTTTTCGAATCCTTTGAAGGAATAAAAAGAAATAGTGGGCCACAGTATTATACTTTTTGGACCAGTTCAGAATATGAATCATAATCAATAAAGTGATTGCCGTCTGACTCAGGAATATCCTTGGCTCGGAGGAAATATCTGCATTACAATCAAACGAATAGAGTCAGACCAATGACAACGAATTGAAATCGAAAACCAGCAAGTGCTATCCCATATTTTATCAGTATGAAATCAGCAATATTAACCTCGTAGAGCATCGTTCAACTGTTTCATCAAATAAGCAGGAAAATATTGTCTCATAGTACGTAAGTTAGTATAAGTTAGAATATTCATTGAAGTTTTAGATTCTAAGTAAATTGTTTCCGGCAATTGGAAATAAGCAGGGTTTTCAACGAAACGAAACAAAACGCGATTTTCAATTTTGTTTTGTTCATTTTAGCGAAAACAAAACGAAACAAAATTATTTTTGATTATGTTGAACAAGAACAAAACTAAACGAAAACCGAATCCGTCTTTCTTTTCATAAACGAAACTAAACAAAATTATTGTAATTTAGTTTCGTTGGATATTGTTTCTCAGAATTTATGTTTCGTTTAGTTTTGTTCATTCACGGAATAAACAAAACTCAATAATTTTGTTTAGTTTCTTGAATGAACGAAATTGAACAGAACTATTCTCCGTCGAATATGTTTTGTTTTGTTCCTCACAAATAAAACATAAACGAAATCATTCATAATTATGTTGCGATAAACGAAACCAAACAAGACTCTGTATGATTATGTTAAGGGTAAACGAAACTAAACATAAACAAATTGTCATTAAGCGAAACGAAACGAAAATATTTTTGTTTAGTTCAGTTTATCGAGAACTTTGCCCCGACGGGATCGTAATTAAACGCGGCATTTTCAGGTTAGAGTGATGAAAAAGAAATGACGTCACGTTGTGCGGAAAAGTGTTTTTCCCACACTGATTCTCCACTTTCACGGACAGTTTGTCGAAAAGAACAGTTCGATACACGAATGTAAAACCTATTTCTTGCATCCTTGTCTTGATTCTGACCTTTGATGGCGGCTCAAGACGCAAACCCATCACTTGGACGCGAGAATAGTACATTACGTAACAAGGGTGGAAAGCGCGTTTTCCGCACGAGTTTCGTGATCAGTGCGGGGAAGAACCGATTTTTTTGATTTTCTTTCCCACGCCGACGATAAAATAGTAGATTTCGCACCGAGATTATGAGGTTGTAGCTCGCTTCTGAGCGATTGGTTTTCGTCCCGAGCCGCAGGCGAGGGTCGAAACAATCGCTCGGAAGCGGGGAACCTCATGATCGAGGCGCGAATGCTATTTTATGCAATTTTGTAAGCACCCAAACATCGGAAAATTGCATAAAAATAGTATTTGACACTCGGGCAGGGTGGTTTCACCCTGCCAAGGCTCGGGCCGGAGAAACATCGCTCGGGCCGCGGAAATCAACATCCCTGCCTTTGTATCAAAATCTACTATTCACGCACGGCCGGCCGTGCGGAAAACGACTTTTCCGCACGATAAAATATTGACCAGTGCGGAAATAGTACATTTCGATACAAGGGCGTAAAACGTTTTATTCGCGTCCGAGTGATGGGTTTCCGGCCCGAGCCGCAGGCGAGGGTCGGAATCATCACGAGGATGCGAATAATAGGTTTTACGGCCGTGTATCTAACTATATTTTTCGATAAACTGTGAGTAAAAGTCGACAAACTGTGCGCAAAGTGTCTTTTACGCACAGTGTATCGGAAAGTTACTTTTCATTACTCTAACCTAAAAATGCCGCGTTTAAACAGGATTTTAGGGTTCTCGTAATGGAAAAATATATCCGCACCCCGCTTGCAAGCCCATCTGGGGCACTGGAGGACATGTCTGTCCTAGTGCCCAAAATGGGCTAACGCGATCAATACGGGAATATACTATTCCCGCACGCGTCACGGAACGAGTGCGGAACACTTTCACCCGTATTGCGTATACTATTTTTTGTGCTGAGTGCGGGAAGCTGTCTCATCTGATCGAAATAAACTGAATGATCAGACGAAAGTCAATCTAAGCTCATTCGATGGACCCAGGACCAGCCGTAGGGTGGCCTCCACGTAGATCTTTGGAGCTGAAAAGATCGAACATAATCAAGGGTAATCTGGTAGATCAGCGGGGAGTCCTAACTCGAAGAGACTATCCGACCTCAGAGTTCGTGTTCAGATGGTTGATTCGGACATGCTTTGGAGCAGATAATTCCATTTCTTCGCTTTCTTTGTGCTTTCCAGTATTTCACAGAACGATTTTTGAGGCCCTGGATACGATATTCCGCCCTTATGATCGTTGGCAGAAATAATGGAGGTGACTTAGGATTTAAGCCGCGTGGATTCAATCTATTCCCATCATGTCAAAATCCAAATAGTAGATTTCGATACAAGGGCGGGGATGTTGGTTTCCGTGGCCCGAGCGATGTTTTTCCGGCCCGAGCCTTGGTCGGAATCATCGCTCGGAAGCGGAAACCACCCCGCCCGAGTGTCGGATGCTATTTTTCCATCGTCGGCGTGGGAAAGAAAATCAAAATAACAGCTCTTTCCCGCACAGACGATGAAAGAAATAGTTACATGGCTAATTTTTTGAGCTTTTCCCGCGACGGGATTTGGTTATTTGACATGTTTTCTTCCAACTCTACTTGTCACGAAGTTTTTCAGACAAAATTTGGGTCATGCTGTTGTTATTTTAACGAAATCCCTCATTTTTGGAGAAAACCTCCTGATAAGAGAGATATGTATGGCTTGAAGTCTAGTCTGAGCATTCGGGGTTACAAGCTGTAGAAAATACATCGTTCATTATTGTATTCTGAGAGATTAATTCGGGCTAACTCACTATATCGATCACTTCGATGGTACCTCCATGAGAATCCGTGAAACCTAAATTATTGTAGTCCGAGGAAGCTATATTTTGACTCTCACTATTCAGAATTCTGAAAATAATCCGTTTACGGATTGACGTGAGACTCAATTACCAACTGTCATTCAATAGAATAAGTGGCCGAAAGTTCGAATGGTGTGGTTTGCAGCTCACTAGTCAGAATAGGGCCCCTAGTTGTTTCGTGTCAGTTTTTGCGATTCAATGGTGAAGGGATTCAGAGAATAACTCAATCATTTAGACCATCACCTTTCATTTATTCTCTTCTATTCCATTATGATTGAGCTCTGAGGACATCGTTGTCGCTACCGTTGTTGCTGCTCTCATTATTGTTGCTGCCGTCGTTGCTGCTCTCATCGACGTTGTTGCTGCTCTCGTTGATGTTGCTGTTGTTGTTGCTGCTATCATTGTTGCTGCTGTTGTTGCTGCTCTCATTGTTGTTGCTGCTGTTGTTGTGGTTTCCCTCCAGTATCTGTGGATCAGGATTGGAAGGAAGGTTAGAATTTTCTCTCTTTCACTCTTAGAACTGAAGAAAGGGATTGATACTCACCAATATTCATTCAAGAGCTCTCGAATTTCCTCATTATTGTATAAAGGTTCATGATACAATGGCATGGTTGAGCATCCATAGGTATGTCATGCTCCCTCATATAATCATTGAGAGTGTATAGAACTTGATTAATTGGAACTCTTCCTGGGCAATGAGGAACAAATTTGTCAGTGCTACTGCTCACGTACTCGCCTTGCAGAGGTGTCCACCTCAAAGTCTCCGGGTCCTCCTCCTCCTCCTCTCCATCGCTCTCATAGTTCGAGAGCTCTATAACGGTTGAGCTAACTTTATTATTGTCCGTGTCTCGAACGTCCTGAGACATTTGTTTTCTCCTCTGCTAATGGAGGTGGCGTTTTCTCCTCTTCTCCTTCCTCCTCGGAATCCTCTTGTTCGGATTCATAATCACTCTCTATGATTCTCTCCTTCTTCTTTCCTCGAAGATCAACTCATTTTTCGTTCACTTTTCACGAGTTCAACGATGAGACAAGTATTATCTCAATTCATTAACTTTGAATTTTTGTCTAAATCTTTCTGGATTGATTGCACTGATCATTCAGGCGCGAAAATGTCGGAAGGCTCAGAATCTTTCGGATCCCTGAGACTGATGAGAGTTGCTGGACCGTATTTGGTTTTATGTTTTTTACCGAAGTTACTCGGTATGAATGGATAATATTGAGATCAATAATTTTCTTGGTTTTATATTCATTCGGATTATCCTCATTGATCTTGTTGGATGCTGCCATTGCCACTGGTAGACTAACTAAAAACTACAGAGTTTCAAACTCTCATATATCCTCAGAGATTTGAAGTGAAACTACTCTCATCATTTTTCTAATTTCTCGCCCCATCGTTTAATCAAATTTCTTCCAACGAAAGTTTACGCTCTCCTCGAAGCGATCGTAAATCATGTAGACTTCAGTACATGGTTCAGATTCTCAATGTATGCATTACACAACTTGAAAGCTGTTTCTCTTGAATGAATGAATGGATCAATCAATCAATCGATCTCTCTCTCTCTCTCTCCACTGTAACATCTAGTAGAATTTTTTCTCGGAAGAGCTTACGCTTTCGTTGAACTCATTGTAAATCACACGGACCTCGGTACATAGTTCATACTTACACAATCCATATACAATTGTGAAGGTATGACTCTTTCAATTCGTTGGGTAACACAGTTCAAGCTCCAATCATACATCACATGTGTCAGTTTATAACTACAGAGTTGGAAGCTCATTGATTCCTCAGAGATTTGATGTGGAAATATCCCGCTCCAGTATCTACTTGGATTTTTCTCAAAAAAGTAACGCTTCCCTAAGCTATTGCGTGTTATGTGGGTATTTACTCTGCTATATGAGTAGTTCCAGGCGAAAGCGACCCACGAAAAAGGGTCATGTCTCAGATCCTTTTGTAAACATTCTTATTCGATTTTATGGTACAAAATATGAACTTTCCACTACCTATGGGGGTCCCAAAAAATTTCTTTGGTCCCATGGCGAGAATTTTCGAAAATTAAGTAAAATACATTTTTTTTTAATTCTAGCAGCTTTTTTGCTGTAAAATGCGAATAAGTCGAGTTTGCTCCCAGATAAGGATATGCGGTTTGTGGCATTCGAAAGGTCTTTCAAAAACCTATCGAAATCGCTATTGAAAATTTGCTTTTGGGGTGATGGGCAGCCTGTACGAGCAAAAGTGTAAAAATCACTAAACAGTCAGTTCCTCAGTTGCCTATTCTTTTCAATTCTTGAAAATCACATTTTTGATGTGAAATTTCGTGTTCTTCCAGGAAAAAGTAGTCCCGATTCCCTTTTCCGACGTCTAAGGCCTGTTTCTTCGAATTTTCGCAAACCTATTTTTTAGGCAGTTTGGAATTGTCTGTTCACTGCGCATGCGCAAGAAATTGGACTGTTAGAACCAATTTCATTGGAAAGCCAAGAAAATTCCCTTCGAAATGACCACTCGGCAAAGTCAATTTCATCAATTTGGCTCGGAGTTACAGCCTACGAAAGATGAAGCTTCAGCTCCAGTGCGTCAATAGGCAAACGATATATCGGGCCAGAGATCGTGCTCGGATTTTCCTACTACTGCCGCGGTGTCTCCGATCCACCTCTTGTTGGTTATCGAGATTCGGTGGTCTTTCAAACATAGCTCCGAGCCAAATTGATGAAATTGACTCTGCCAAGTGGTCATTTTGAAGGAAATTTTCTTGGCTCCTCAATGGAATTAGTTTCAACAGTCTAAATTCCTGCGCATGCGCAGTAAATAGACAATTCCAAACTGCCTAAAAAATAGGTTTGCGAAAATTTGAAGAAACAGGCCTTAGACGTCGGAAAAGGGAATTGGGACCACTTTTGTCTGGAAGAACACAAAATTTTACATCAATTATGTGGTTTCCAAAGATTAAAAAAGAATAGACAACTGAGAAATTTACTGTTGAGTGATTTTCACACTTTTGCTTGGACAGGCTGCCCATTGACTCAAAAACAACTTCTTAATAACGATTTCGATGGGTCTTTGAAAGACCTCTCGGATGCCGCAAACCGCATATCTTTATCTGGGAGCAAACTTGACTTATTCGTATTTTAGTGCAAAAAAGCTGCTAGAATTTTAAGAAGATGTATTTTATTTCATTTTCGAAAATTCTCGCCATGGAACCAAAAATTTTTTTGGGACCCCATAAGTAGTGGAATGTTCATATTTTTTACCATAGAATCGAATAAGATTGTTAACAAAAGGATCTGAGACATGACCCTTTTTCGTGGGTCGCTTTCGCGTGGAACTACTCATATACATTGTCAAGCATTCATGTGGGAGTGGAAAGGTATTACACGAGGCTAGCGCAACCTTTTAGATTTTTTTCATCCCATTAGGCTTTTACTTAACGCTTTCATGAAATTCTCGGGTAGTTTGATGTAGAGGTGGAGCATATAAATAGACGCGTGTGAAATCATTATGGTTAGAGTTCCTCGTGATCCACAACGTACACAGACAATTGAGGTAAACTCTAATTATGTCTGATACCAGATATAAACCTATTAAAATATTTGATATGATTAAATTAGATTATGAGACGCTTTCAACATGTTTCAATTTCTGTAAAAATCGTGAATTCAAAATCTTTACTCGTCATTCAAGACTCGCGAGTAAATTCGGTTAATTAGAGACTAGAATATTAGATATTCCGAATTCTCCAGAGTTCAGAGAAAAAGGACTGAATTTGAAGCTAGAAATGAATCTCATATTGATCAGTATCGATTGAATAAGAAAAAACTCACATAAATATTCAAATCGAAGTTAAAAAAACTCGGATGAATTGATTTTTTTTCGAAGGCGAGAGTGCATTTCAGAATTGGATTCGCACTAGATTAGTGGGAAATATTAGTTGTCAGAACATTGAAAAATTTTTGCGACCCCACTGAAAATGCGCGGCCACCCGGGCGGGTGGCATGGCGGATGGCGGGGCGGGTGGCGAGACGGGCGTCCTGCCGCCGTGATATTTCTGTTGAAAAGTGTGGGCGGCAGGGCGGGCGCCCGGCCGGGCGGCAGAAAAATTAATTTTTCCAAAAAAAAAGTCTTTTTTTCTGGGAGTTTTTTCTTCTCGCACAATTTTTTCCTTCAAAAACCATGCGAAGATGAATCATCTAGTTGCAAAATTTCGTTTGTGTAGCATTCGGCTCTGGATATTGCAGACAATGAGCAAGTCAAAGTCTCGCGATGCTGCGAAATTCGCGCAGAAATTTATTCGACAGCAAAACAATTTTCCTTCTAATTTCTTCCCTCCTCCGGTCATGATGATATTGATCATCGTTCATCCATTTGAAGGATTCTCTCTGGCACGCCCCCCCCCCCCCAAAAAAAAGTCATTTCGAAGCAAACAATCCACTCTCAAGGTTTTGTTAGCGTAGAATCAGGCTGTAAGGATCGCAAAGACAATTCGTAAGACACCATTCTGTGGTGCAGAGGAATTAGCGGGAAGAGAAAGTATTCTCCGGATTCTCTTCTCTCCGGTAAAGTTATTCCAAGTTCACCCTCCAATTGCGAAATATTCGAATATTCCGAGGACACGAAGCTTGACATTATTCTGTTCCACTATCTGATTCCTGAATCTCTCCCATTGTATCTGTGGATTTACTAACCTAGCCGTTAATAACTACGACATTCCTCTCACTCTCGGCAGAGTGGCATTTCAAGTAATGATTATGTCCTTGTATTACGATCATATGAATCATATGATTGACGAATAATACGTTTATGATATACATATTCTTCATAAATCATTCATAACTCTTCCGAAAACAAATCAGACATTCTCTCCATATTGATATCAATGTACGGCTTATGTAAATAAATGAATAGAAGGCCTCAGTATTTATTCACTGTCCTTCGTGCAAAGAGAAAATTAACTCCCTTCGTCAGTCTTGGAACATCATTCGATGAGACTAGTTACTTGCTCCGATGGTCGGAGCTAGTATATTATGATCAACATCCACCATCACCGTTAGTCTTGTTAAACATTGAAAATATTATATTTGAAACACCAAATATTGAATTTCTTAGAGTTTCTTGCGCAAAGTGGACTGTCTGCATACGTGCTACTTTTCCATAAGTTGAGAACAATCAATTACTTTAGGGTATTTGAACACAATTGCTTCTCATTTATGTTCAGAGCTCATGTTTGATAAGACTAACGGTGATGGTAAATGTTGATCATACTATTCTAGCTCTGATCATCAAAGTAAGTAACTAGTCTCATCGAATGATGTTCCAGGACTGACAAAGGGAGTCAGTATTTTCTTTGTACGAAGTACAATGAGTAAATACTGTGGCCTTCTATTTGTTTATTAATAAGAGCCGTGCCAACGGATATCAATATGAAGGAAATGTTCATTTTGTTCTCGGAAGAATCACGAATGATTCATAAAAAAATGTATATCATGAACATATTATTCGTCAATTGTATAATTCATGTAATCGTAATACAAGGACATAATCATTACTAGAAAATGCCACCCCTCCAAGAATGAGATTAATGTCGTGGTTATCAACGGCAAGGTTAGTGAAGCCACAGATACAATGGGAGGAATTTAGGAATCAGATAGTGGAACAGAATGATGTCAAGCTACGTCTCCTCGGGATATTCTAATATTTCGCAATTGGAGGGTGAACCTGGAATAACTTTACCGGAGAGAAGAAAATCCGAAGAATATATTCTTCTCCCGCTAATTCCTCTGCACCACAGAATGGTGTCTTACAAATTGTCTTTGCGATCCTCACAGCCTGATTCTACGCTAAGAAAACCTTGAGAGTGAATTGTTTGCTTCGAAATGACTTTCTTTGGGGGGGCGTGCCAGAGAGAATCCTCCGAATGAATGAACGATGATCAATATCATCATGACCGGAGGAGGGAAGAAATTAGAAGGAAAATTGTTTTGCTGTCGAATAAATTTCTGCGCGAATTTTGCAGCATCGCGAGACTTCGACTTGCTCATTGTCTGCAATGATCAGAGCCAAATACTACACAAACGGAATTTTGCAACTAGGTGATTCGTCTTCGAATGGATATTCGAAGGAAAAAATTGTGCGAGGAAAAAAGCTTCCAGAAAAAAAGACTTTTTCTTGGAAAAATTAATTTTTCTGCCACCCGGCCGGGGGGCCGCCCTGCCACTCGCACTTCTCAACACAAATCTCACGTCGTCAGGGCGCCTGTCTTGCCGCCCACCCCGCCACCCGCCCTGCCGCCCGCCCGGGCGGCCGCGTATTTTCAGTGGGGGACGAGCACAACCCGAAGCTTTAAGATTGATCGGATCTATAATTCGCGAGTTGGAGAATATCAAAGTGAATTTAATATTTGCAGCTCGATTCGAGTTGCTTGACTCTTCGTCAAATGTTAAATATTTCCGAACACATTATAAAACTTCACTTACATCGGATAGTGCTAGAAAGTGGTATACCACTTCATCTCAGGATATAATTGATCAGATTTCTGAACACGAGGACGAGGGTAGTGGATGATCCCTCCCTGAAATTTCGAATCTAAAAATTAACATGATCAAATGTAATCCTGTTTGTGGATCTCCAAAAGTTGATGTACCCAAATAGATTGCACGCAGGAATGCTGTTATAAACACTCAAACAACTGATGATCGATGCTTCCTTTGGTTTTTGAAGCCGCGTTATTTAATGTTCCTAAAGTCAGTGAACATTGATAAATTGCTCATCCAGATCCTAGTTTATATATTCAATTCTCTAGGATAAGCTTTCCCGTTCAATTGGAATCGATTCCGAATTTTGAGAAACCGAATAAAGGTTATTGCACAAATGTATTTGGAGCCGATCATTCAGAGGAAAATTTTTACCCTCTCTACTTAACAAAAACTGAACAGATGAAACATATCGATCTGCTCCTACTTGATAACCATTATCTCTATATCAAAAATTCATCCAAATTGTTAGTACTTAACCTCACACACAGTGTTTTTGTATGTAGGGAATGATTGCATTATTTTTACACAGATGAAAAATTAGTGATGCATAAAGAGCTTTGTTCGAAAAATAAGGATCAATGTACGGTGATTTTTCCAAAGGAAGAAGTTGTTAAATTTACGAATTCTCATAAAATGTTGGAGGCTCCGTATATAGTTTACACTGACTATGAATGTTATTCAACTAGAACAAATTCGGAATAATTAAAAAATTTCAGATAATTTTAATGTGAGCAAGCTCGCAAACGTTAAGTTAGCTCAAAACGCCTACCAGAGACATATTCCATCCTCTATAGGCTATTATTTACATAGTAAATATAATTCGGAAAAGTCTGTGGACGCTTACTATGTTGGAACTGATGTCTCCGAATGGTTGACTCTGGAGCTTGGAAAAATTGCCCAGGAAGCGGAACAAGTGAGTATTATATATCTATAGTTTTTACCAGGGTTTTCAATGAAACGAAACAAAACGCGATTTTTAATTTCATTTCGTTCATTTTAGCAAAAACAAAACGAAACAAAATTATTCCTAATTATGTAGAATGAAAACAGAACTGAACGGAAACCGAATCCGTCTTTCTTTTCATGAACGAAACTAAACAAAATTATTGTAATTTAGTTTCGATGGATATTGTTCCTCAGGATTCATGTTTCGTTTAATTTTGTTTATTCAAGGGATAAACGAAACTCAAAAATCTTGTTTAGTTACGTGAATAAACGGAATTCAACAAAACTATTTTCTGTCGAATATGTTTTTTTTTGTTTCTCATAAACAAAACATGAACGAAATCATTCATAATGATGTTGCGATAAACGAAACGAAACATAACTCGGTGTGATTATGTTGAGGGTAAACGAAACTGAACATAAACAAAATGTTATTAAGCGAAACGAAACAAAAATATTTTTGTTCAGTTCAGTTTATCGAGAACTTTGCCCCGACGAGATCGTAATTAAACGCGGCATTTTCAGGTTAGAGTGATGAAAAAAAATTGTCGACACGTTGTGCGGAAATAGTATATTATGACACTGCACGTAGATAGGTAGTTTAGTACGAAGGACTGTTTATGGCACGAGCGTAGCGAGTGCTATAAGTCCTTCGTAACAAAACTACCCATCTGCACGCAGTTTCATATGATATTTTATAGCACGAGAATCCAAAAATCATGTTCAAAGTTGCGATTTTCAGGTTAGAGTGCTATAAAGTGTTTTTCCCACACTGATTTTCCACTTTCACGGACAGTTTGTCGAAAAACACAGTTCGATACACGGATGTGAAACCTATTTTTTTTGCATCCTCGTCTTGATTCCGACCTTTGACCACGGCTCAAGACGCAAACCCATCACTCGGACGGGAAAATAGTACATTACGTAACAAGGGTGGAAAGTGCGTTTTCCGCACGAGTTTCGTGACCAGTGCGGGAAAGAACCGTTTTTTTTATTTTCTTTCCCACGCCGACGATGAAAAAATAGTATTCGACACTCGGGCAGGGTGGTTTCACCTTCCGAGCGATGATTCCGACCCTCGCCAAAGCTCGGGCCGGAAGAACATCGCTCGAGCCGCGGAAACCAACATCCCCGCCTTTGTATCGGAATCGACTATTAACGCACGGCTTGCCGTGCGGAAAACCACTTTTCCGCGCCATAAGATATTGACCAGTGCGAAAAAGTTACTTTTCATCACTCTAAACTGAAAATGCCGCGTTTACATAGGATTTTAGGGTTCTCGTAATGAAAAAATATATCCGCACCTCGCTTGCAAGCCCATCTGGGGCACTGGAGGACATGTCTGTCCTAGTGCCCAAAAAATGATAACGCGATCAATACGGGAATATACTATTCCCGCACGCGTCACGGAACGAGTGCGGAACACTTTCACCCGTATTGCGTATACTATTTTTTGTGCTGAGTGCGGGAAGCTGTCTCATCTGATCGAAATAAACTGAATGATCAGACGAGAGTCAATCTAAGCTCATTCGATGGACCCAGGACCAGCTGTAGGGTGGCCTTCACGTGGATTTTTGGAGCTGAGAAGATCGAACATGATCGAGGGCAATCTGGTAGATCAGCGGGGAGTCCTAACTCGAAGAGACTATCCGACCTCAGAGTTCGTGTTCAGATGGTTGATTCGAGTCGATACATGCTTTGGAGCAGATGATTCCATTTCTTTCCTTCCTTTGTGCTATCCAGTACTTCACAGAACGATGTTTGGGCCCTGGATATGACATTCCGCCCTTATGATTGCTGGCAAAAATAATGGAGGTGACTTAAGATTTTCGCCGCGTGGATTCAATCTATTCCCATCATGTCAAAATCCAAATGGTAGATTTCGATACAAGGGCGGGGATGTTGGTTTTCGTGGCCCGAGCGATGTTTTCCCGGCCCGAGCCTTGGTCGGAATCATCGCTCGGAAGCGGAAACCGACCCGCCCGAGTGTCGGATACTATTTTTTCATCGTCGGCGTGGGAAAGAAGATCGAAATAACAGCTCTTCTCCGCACAGACGATGAAAGAAATAGTTACATGGCTAATTTTTTAAGCTTTTCCCGCGACGGGATTTGGTTGTTTGACATGTTTTCTTCCAACTCTACTTGTCACAAAGTTTTTCAGACTAAATTTGGGTCATGCTTTTATTATTTCAACGGAATTTCTCATTTTTAGAGAAAACCTCCTGATAAGAGAGATATGTTCGGCTTGAAGTCTAGTCTGAGCATCCGGGGTTACAAGCTATCGAAAATACATCGTTCATTATTGTATTTTGAAAGATTGATTCGGGCTAACTCACTATATCGATCACTTCGATGGTAGCTGCATGAGAATCCGTGGAACCTAAATCATTGTAGTCCGAGGAAGCTATATTTTGACTCTCACTATTTAGAATTTCGAAAATAATTCCTCTACGGATTGACGCGAGACTCAATCACTAACTGTCATTCAATAGAATAAGCGGCCAAAAGTTCGGACGGAGTGGTTTGCAGCTCACTAGTCAGAATAGGGCCCTTAGTCGTTCCGTGTCAGTTTTTGCGATAGTTCTCATATGCTAAAATTAGAGTAAAAGTCAGTAATGAGATTAAAGATTGATAATTCATGTTCGGAAGAATGAATGATATTCAGATCACTTATAGGACCCTGTTACATTTATTCAATAGTTCTTGATAGAATTTTCTCTACAGTGTTGTAGACA
The DNA here is from genome assembly GCA_029851415.1 of Eretmocerus hayati. Lineage (NCBI taxonomy): Eukaryota > Metazoa > Arthropoda > Insecta > Hymenoptera > Aphelinidae > Eretmocerus > Eretmocerus hayati. The sequence continues at coordinate 53,216,049 of CM056744.1, forward strand.
CCAAAACATCGGAAAATCGCAAAAAAATTCATTCACTTGAATTAGTGAGAGAGTTTTTGCATTATATGTGCAAAATGTGTTAGGTACTTGCTCATAATACCGATAGATTCATGATCTAATTCCGTAGAATATTTGTAAAAGCCACGAGAAAATTAGTAAGGTGGTGCTTCCGGAGGGTGCGCGGGGGCGGAGCGAGGTCCAGGGGGCGAAGCCCCCGGCGGGAGGTGTGTGCATTATAATTGAATAAAACCTCAACTCAATTTTGGAAAATTTGATTTCGGTACATATTTTAAAATAAAATGTTCCATCTCCATCCTTTTCAGTCTCGCTCGATCTCAAATGTGAGCTACTAATAATCATAAGATAGTCCAAAAGAGCAAAAAAATCTGTAAATCATGACCCATCATATGGCAAATTCCAAATCCATGTTATCCCAGGAAACCCTCAAATTTCGAAGCAACTCAAAATGGGATTTACAATCGTAATTTCGATCGTAGAGATGTTTTTCGGTGAAAATACAGTAGAATCTGGCTATAATGATCCGGATTTAATAAGAATCCGGTCATAACGAGCAAAAATTTTCGCAAAATTTGGTTTCGGCACCGGCTTTACTGAGCAAATCGGCGTGGAAGCCGTTCAACTATGAGTTTGAGAGCCTAAGACTCGAGGTGAATACGAGTATCAATCGAATACGCATGCAGTATGATTCTATTAGTGAGCAAAATGGATAGATCGAATACAAGAAAGAGACATTCCATAACGAGTTTAACCTGGTAAACTTTGACGCGAAATTAAAATTCCTCAGCTACAATTCTTCAGTTTCCCATCATTTGTACTAGTCCATTTCCATCTTGCGGTTCATTCAATTTATGACAAATGCGAATTCCTGAATATTGTATGTCCATACCGCTATGTGGATTAATGCACATCTACGTCATTGTCGTCCTGTCATCGTATTCTGAATGTTATAGTTATCTGAATTCTTGATAAGAGAGACTTTACAAACTCAAGATTAGTTTTTTCCACCCATCAAGGATAATTGTAACGGAATCATATATAACGAGCTTTTTTCTTCGGTCCCTTGAAGCTTGTTATAACCGAAATGTTTTCAATCGAGGAAAGAATGAGAAGCTCAATATCGAGAGAAGTTATATCGAGAAAAATATTCACCCCTGGACCTAGGATCGAACTGGGAACCGTCTTCTTGCCGAGAAGATGCTCTAACATCTTAGCTATCTGGGGCTCGACATCACGTCTCTATCTCAATCTAATGGTAATGCAAACTGTGATCAGCAAAACAACTTGAAGAGTATTCAAATATCGCCAACAAGTCAAGGAATTTACAAGAACTAGCAAAATTCGGTGGTCATCATAATTTTCCGATGATAGATATCCGTTCTGCGCTCTTTCCTAGGGAGTCATTTTTCCGCACGGCTCGTACTTTTTCGCACTCATTCCCGCACGCAAAACTGTTCGAAAAGGTAACCTTTCCGTAGAGGTATATGCACGCAAGCACGAAATAGTACATTCCGATAGAAGGGTGGAAAACTTTTTTTCCGCGTCCGAGCGATGGGTTTCTGGCCCGAGCCGTAGGCGAGGGTCGGAATCATTACGAGGGTGCGAAAAATAAGTTTTACATCCGTGTATCGAATACTATTTCTTGACAAGTTGTGAGAGAAAGTGAAAAATCAGTGCGGAAAAATTACTTTCTCGCACAGTGTGTCAAAAAAAGTTTTTCCACCCTTGTATCGAAATGTACCATTTTCCACCCTTGTATCGAAATGTATAATCTTTGCATGAGACATAGAAATGAGGACCTCATTGTAACTGGAACCATGTGTAATTTGATTTCTACTTCAACAGGAACGTATGTAGAAATCGCCTCTGTCATACATCCATCTCAGGAGTAATGCGAGGCTAACAAAATTTGAAAATTCACAAAAACGTACATTTTAGTAGGTGAGGAGTTCCTTCATCTTGTAACAGAGACCATTGGGAACCCCTATAAACTGTTAGTATCCCCCCTATTCACTTTTCTGACGCCGAGGACAGCTCATTCCTAGGATGGAGTGTACACATCAGAATAATTGTAATACGAGGTTTTCATTTGAATACATGAGAATATTCGTTGTTCACGCGAGTGTCATACCATTGTTTGAGTACTAATTAATCGATGAAAAAGTTACCCGGAAATGTCGTATCAGATTGGAACATCTCAAATTTGCCAACCAGTATCTCTCAAATGCCGAGATTTGCCCATAAGACCCTCACCCAAAGAACTAGAACTCTTGCGAATAATGGTACGTATTGAATGAAGTGTGCTGTTGAGGCGATTGAGCACTCATAGTTTCCACCTTCGAACAATGATAGATGAGTGCAAATGAAGTGAACTAGAGAAATGATGAAAAAGAGAAAAAACATTTTGTTTTGTTTCGTTTAGTTTTGTTTACGGGAGAAACGAAACGAAATAATGCGATTTCGTTTACGTTGACGATGAACAAAACTAAACGAAACGATATGAATGAGAGAACTGTATAAACAAAACTAAACAAAATTATGCGAGTTTTGTTCCGTGTGATATTACGTTGAGCCCTTCTGATTACGTTTAGTTTAGTTACCCTCCAACAGAATCAAAAGTAATTGTGTTTACGTTCCGTTTCCCAAAAACAAAATTCAACGTTTTCAAAATGCCAGAATTTCGTTTAGTTTTGTTTATTGGTGTTAAATATGAATAATGTTTTGTTTAGCTTCGTTTATCATCAACGTAAACGGAATCATTTGGTTTCGTTTCGTATATCTGCTTAACAAAACGAAACAAAACGAATATTCCGTTAAAAACCCTGGTACTATACAAATATAGTACCAATGGAAAGAAATTTTTATGGAGTTTTTTCTGACCGCCCTGGCGCAGGCATTCATCGAAATGCTCCGAAATGGCCCATATCTGATTTGAATGGATCCAATGGATTGCGAAAGGGAGTGGGACAATGGAGGAGAGAACAACATCAAATATCTTCTGGAAATATCTCCCAGAGTATAAGTTATGGATACTGATTCTCCACAGGAACTGAGCTTAGGTGGGGGCTCTTTCCTCTTCTCTCTTTCTCTTGTTGAACTCACATCAGATTTCTGCTTCATCCATCTCACTGTTTTGTGAGCTATCAAATCCTCACCATTCAACATGGACTTGATCACCGCGTCTTTTCAACACTTTTCCAACCAAATAAATATCTGGATATAGAACTTCGCAGAGCTCTTGTTCATAAAAACCCCCAGTCACCTTCTCAGCCTGATAATCTTCTGAGTGGTAGATTACAGGACCAGTTCTTCTGACCTCAGTGATAGTGAAAACTCCAGTTGACCTGTTAGGTGTATAACTTCTATCAAGAATTTGTTTCAACTAAAGTGAGGGTGAGTAGATTGATAAATCACCAACTTTGAATTTTGGTCCCTCCATGGACACATATTTTCGAGTGAATCTCTTCAAGACTTGTGCTTCATTTGATGAATCCACATCTTTAGGTTTCATTCCAATAGTTTGATGTTTAGAACCATTGTAAAAATCTGAAATCTCAGGTAAGATTTTGAGCCATTCATGATTCCCTTGAAGAGTGGAGCGCTTCCAACATCAATTTACAAGAGTTCTGTTCAATCTCTCAGCAAAAAATGCTTCCTCAGTTGTGAATGATGAGTGCATATTGATATTGAACTCTTCCAGGAGTGTTTGGAATTTTTCATCATAAAATTCTTCCCCTCTGTCAACTTGGAGGTTTTTGGGTACTCTCCCGTGTTCAAGAATGGAGCATATGGCAGTTGTCACATCTTCACCAGTTTTGTTTTTCACTGGGATTGCCCAAGCAAATTCAGAACATACATCTAGAAATGTTATACCTAGATATGTTACACATAGATATGTTATACCGTTATATATCCAACACCTTACTGTTGGATATATCTATAACCCTCATCCTTTTTCGCATAGGGTTGCATCTCGACGAGATCTGCATGCCATGACTAATCCAAGCCGCGGACATCGAATCTCCGAGATAGATAATTCCGTCAGACGGGCTTATGCAATTCCTGCACGACCGTCTCCGTTTTTTCCTATTGAAGATTCTGTTATACTATCTCCTACCTCTTCCCACTCTTTCTTGATAAATTCTTCCAGAGTCTGAACCTCCGTCCCTATCAATCTCTTCTCAGTCTCAAAATTCACTGCGTCCTTCGCTTCAGATGCTTCAGCAACGTTACATAGTTTTTTATCATCGATATCGAGATTCCTATCTTTGATGAATCTATATCCAACACCAGAGGGACCGCGACCTCTCAAGCGTTGTTCCAAAAAACGTCCGAACACGTCAACACTCATTATCATACTGAGAATCCGCGAATGTACTACTCACTCATATACCCTGCTTCCTTCAACTCTCCGAGTATAGAGTGCATCCATTCTCATGATTATTACGACCAGAGAGGTCCTATGCTATGAGCAAGCGAAGACGATCAACTAGTTCATTCACAGTATCCCACTATACATAATCTTCCCGCATGTTCAAACTCGTAGTCTGATACCGGCGGAGGTGTTCAGTTCCAGACTTCTTTTGGTTGAAGAGAGTTTCGATTATATTCCCAAATTTGTTACTTATAGAGCATCGAAGTGCTGCATCTGCTCGGTGACCTTCTTCATGAGCACTTGTGAGCTCGAGAATGGCTTGATAATTGATATTATCCGTGAATCAGCATTGGGGGACTAATTTTATTTCTCTATCAATCTCGAGTTCGAGATCGATTAATTGAGAAATTAACGATCGGGTTTGATCGTGGAGGTGTTAATTAATGAAAAAATTGCATATGACAGACATCGAGAAAAAATTCTCCATTAATTAACACCTCCACGATCAAACCCGATCGTTAATTTCTCAATTAATCGATCTCAAACTCGAGATTGATAGAGAAATAAAATCAGTCCCCCAATGCCGAGTTACGGATATGATATCATTTGAAACATAAGAGGACGAGTCAAGTTTGATTTCAGGCGCCTTCGGCGAAGGAAAAGGCGCGCATATGCATGACATCGAGACAAGAGTCCCCTGAGCCCTGGATAGCTCAGCTGGTAGAGTGTCTTTCCCGGTGTGAAGAAGGCCCCCAGTTCAAATCTGGGTCCAGGCGACTTTTTTCTTCCGATGTTTGTCATATCATTATTATTGATTTATTGAACCTTGCGGTTATAAAGTTACAAAATGATTATAAACTAGTATGCTAGTATAAACGTATAACTTTAGCAGTACATAATCTACATGTAAAAAAAATAAAAGTCTTTCTTTGATTTCATTTGCACTTTGTGCTTTGTACTGCAAATCCTCAAACTGGAAGGAACTGAGGTTAATTCTTGATTGGTTGCTGCCTCCTTTGCACGCCCTCCTTGTCTTCTTCTCTCTTCCTTGACTTCACCCTCTTTCCACTATCTCTCCAACTCCATTCTTGTCTCTTAGCTATTACATCCTCCTTGCCTTACTTATTGGTGTGCCTGTGTACTGTTTTTCTTGTTCGTCCCACACTATTCTATATCATTGGTTGTTTCTCTCTGCGTAAAATACTTTACCTACTCTTTCTACTTCAAATCCATCGCTTACCATACTTTCTATTGCTTTTAGCTTACAGCGTTCTTACCATCTTTCTTCTGCACCTTTGAACTCCTCCACTATAAACTCCTTTTCACCTGGTGTTTCCATTGTTTCTTTTATCTTGCGTATGACGTCTGGGTTAGCAGATTTCAGCACCCAGGCGTTGTTCCTTTGCACTGCACCTTTCTTCGCTAGACTTTCTATCCACCATTCTTCCCTGCTCATGTTACTGTCAATTTTTTCCATCATCCATTGCTCCACCCTCTTTCCTCTGTATGCTACTCCTCTTCTTATCACTGCTGCTGTTATTTCTTGTCTCCATTGATACTCAGCTTCATACTCATCTGTGCTCATTTCACTCTCACTGCTACCTGTTGCGTTCCCTAACCTCTCTGCTTCCATTTCCTCCAGTCTTCTCTGTAGTTCTCTGTTGGCTTCCTGTGTTCGCCGTAGGTTTTCTTCTGCCCTTTGTCTTCTCCTTCTTTCTCCTTCTAGGGCTTTTCTGTAGTTTTCCATCTTTGTGGTGGAGTTTACGCTTGCTTTGAGGCGTGGGCACTTATCTTATCTCCTCCATGTGTGGCGGTGAACGTCTGCTGTGTCTCCGCGTGCTTTCTCTCGTTCCTGTTCCTGCGTTCCTGTTCCTATTCCTCTTTCCTGCTTATACGGTATTCTGCTATCTGTTCACATCTTGCGTGTCCGCCCTTTTTCTTTTCCATTCTATTTCTTTTAGCCATCCCATTTTCTTCCAGTCTCCTTTCAGAATTTCCATCCAGCTAATTCCTTTCTTTGTTGCCTCACATTCCTCAAATACATGTCTCATGGTTTCTCTCTCTGTTTTACATATTCTACAGATTTCATTCTCTTCTCCTTTCCGGTATTCGTCCCCTCTTGCCTCATTACCCAATCTGAATCTTGCGATTGTGCTGATATTCTCCTTGATGGAGCTTGTGGTTGAGTGGACGTAACCTGTGATTCTGCAGTCAATTAGCCATTCTTTTAGTTCCTAGCAATACTTGGAGTTTCTCACCTTGCTTATAGCATTCTGTTTGTCCTGGTCCTTTTTGCTTTGTTCTAATATTTTATATCTCTCTTTTCTGTCTTCAATCCTTGTTACCAACTCACTTTCCGCCCAGCCTTTGTCATTGAACCATTTTTTCCTTGTTTCATTTAATCTTTCATCAGCTTTGCCTTCTCTGAGTTCTCTCCAAAGTTCTTTCCTCATGCTACCTTCCACTTCCTCTCCTAATTTTTCTTCATATTTCAGACACCTAGTTCCTGTTTTTACTGCCAGCTTGTTCCTGCTAACTCCATTTAAAATGAGGTAGTTTGGTGTGTGCCTCTGTAGCTTCAGTAACCATTTAATGTATTTCGTCTGTATATTCTCTATCTCCTTCCATTCTTTCCAGCCCCAGATTTCCGATGTCTGTCATATGCAATTTTTTCATTAATTAATACCTCCACGATCAAACCCGATCGTTAATTCCTCGATTAATCGATCTCAAACTCGAGATTGATAGAGAAATAAAATTAGTCCTCCAATGCTGATTTACGAATATAATATCATTTGAATCATAAGAGGACGAGTCAAACTTGATTTCAGGTGGCTTGATAATGATTAGTATCATTGGAAGATATGAGATTCTGTTGTGACTGTTTTCTGAATAATAATCCCTTTTATTAATCCATGAATCTTCGGATAAGTTTTACCTTTCACTTCAACTGTACTGTCTTCAAAATTGATAGGTGAATCACCTAGCATATACTTTCCACCTATCACGCAAACACGATACAATTTATCAAGATATTTCTCACCGGTATAAGGATAATAATGTATTTGAAAACTCCTTATCCTCGCTAGCAGTTTCAAGAGAAGAATTTCCCCCATTTTGTAGACTCTCATTACTATCAGAATCTGATCTATATAAAACATAATTTAAAACATAATTATCACGCTCTATTTTGACGGGGAAATTCATATCAGAACTCCTAGATTTACTCATCATATGAGCTTTATCAACTCTCTTGGTTTGATGTGCTATCCTTTCTAATGGATCAATGATCGGTTTCAGAGTATCACTCATGGCTTCCTCAACCTTATCCCTCTCAATCCTTACAAAATGGTATTCATGTTTGATGGCATCTCTCGCTTTGACGAATTGATGAAGTATATCTTTCTCTCGCTGCATTCCAGCCATGTTGATTGTCTCATAGTTGAAAGCACAATGGGTACTTCAACGATCACTTCACAATAACCATGAATCCGTGCTTATCTTCCCAGCATTCTGAACATAGTTCTTTGAGTCTTAATTAGTATAGTATATAGACTCAGGAACCGTGTTGAGGTAGAGCATTTTCCATGCTACTGGGTGCGGATAGTGGCACGGCCAGAGTAACTGGGGATTGATATGATCCTGAGTATCTCTGGTTACTCGTGAATATGCAGAGTATGCAAAATAAGCGAGCGCAGACAAGGAGTCGCAGATACACAATACAACATCACACTGACACAATAAGTGAACCCGCGTGGACATTCTGAGCCGACCGACGACGGCCTTGCTGGCTTCGAGGGGCACACCGAAAGTTGGTGAGAAGCAACGCGTTGACCTTGTCGATACAGGGTATCTCTATCGTATATGCATCGGATCACAAGAGTGACGCGAGGGCCCGAATCAAGTCGGGCATTCTCTCGCTGAGTGGTAACACGATCTTCCCCAAGGATTCACAAAAACCCTCTTGGGGATAGGGATCGGCCGAACTAGGGAGTGCTACCACGATACCAGTTGGCATGGCGATTGGTCGGGACTCCGGTGGAAACGCGGGCGAGACTGACATTACACTGACACCACACACACAGTGCGCCACTCACGCCACCAGTGCAACAGTCCCCGGGAGGGGATCCTTTCACTGCTGTGTCCGTGCCCACTCTGGAGGGTACCGCGTTAAAACCAGTGATCGCTCCTGGACCGCCGGTAGTAGGGGGACCCGAACCCCACGCTAACCACGAGGGGAGGCAGTCCCGCACAACGGTAGGGGGGATAGCCCAAATCCCACTATGGTGGTAGTGCCGGTTGGTGACCGGACGGGACCATGCTGCAGGGTGCGGGGGTTGGAACGTCATCTGAGGCCACCGGGCTGTAGGCGTGGTCGGCAAGTGGGAGGATCCAAGAACGGGGTACTCGGACTGGTGGGCGGGGGAAGGTGGGACCACTAACACAAACAAAGACACAGTAATCCGAGGGGGATAGGAGAGAAGGGGGGAAAAATGGCAGAAACAACAACGAATTTGGAAATTTTGAGAGCGAATCTGCCAACTGGGTGTCCCACCCAAACACAACCATCGACATCAAACAAGGAGAGAGTTGATGCAGAAGAGATGGAGACTGGCGAAGGAAAGACGCCTGGCGCCAGTCAACAGAGGTTACGCAGAACTAATTCCGCTGACCTCAAAACGAGCTGGGGTAAGTTCAAAGGGGCTCACACGAGAGAGGGAGAACTCCTGAAGAGAATCCTCAAGGTACTCGATGACATAACCAAGGGAGTCAACGAGCACGCGACAGCAAAGAAGTCGATCAAGAGGCTTGTACAGACGGCCAGCAGCCTACGTGAAGGGCTAGAAGCTGCTAGTACAAGAGCTTCAGAAATGAGAGAGGCAATCAGCTCCAGCCTAGAGATAATGGCCGAGGACTCCGCTGGATCAACATCCTCGCTGGCCCCACCTCCACAAAGAGCGGGATGGGGGAGCCAAACGAAGAGAGGCCGCACAAGCCCCATCAATAGGGACCAGGAAGCCGATATCAAAAGAGCAAAGAGAGCAGCCCTCAAACCGGAGCAGCTCAATTTTGCAGGACAAGGGGCTGGACTGTTCAAGACACCCCCATCCACGCCAGGGACACCAATGACAACCTGATCCGATAACGGTCAGCTCTCGGACGCTGGTTCCGGCTGGCAACTTGCGGGACGGAACAGGGGACGCAGGGGAAACGAGAGGCGTCCCAAGGATCAGGGGAGAGCCGAAAAGAAGAAAAAGAAGAGGAAGAATTTGGGAGATAGGAGAAGGACTAGACCCGACGCATTCCTCATAGAAGTGAAGGAAGATGGTTTGTCCTACGCGGACATGATCAAGAGAGTCAAGCAAGGAGACGAAACGAGGCAAGTGGCTTCAAAAGTCTCCAAACTCCGGAAGACGAAAGAGGGTCATCTACTCATCGAGCTCGAGAAGGGGGTGAAGGCAGAGGTCGTTGAGGATGCCCTTGAGGGGGCGATCCAAGACGCCGGAGAGATACGACGGCTTTCCCCAACGATCACGCTGGAAGTGCTTGACCTCGACGATGTGAGCACACTCCCGGAAGTTGAGGAAGCCTTCGTGAAGGAACTCGGAGCAGAGCATGCAGGCAGCATCACGACCCGGACCATCCACCCAGGATACAAGCTCACTCAGATTGCGGTGATCACACTGCCAGAGCGGCTCGCTAAAGAAGTGCTGGCAAAAGGGAAAGTCCGGGTAGACTTCGTTAACGCGCAGGTCCGGGAAAAAGGCGGAATCCCGAGATGTTACAACTGCCTGCAATACGGGCATTTGTCCGCAAAGTGCGCCAAGCCACAAGTGAGGCGGGCAGAATGCTGCTTCAACTGTGGGGAAGAAGGCCACATAGCAGCGGTATGTGTTACCGGAGAGCAGAAATGCCTGAGCTGCGAGGCCCTCAAAGAGGACCACAAACACAGGTCGGGCCTGCAGTGCTGCAAGGCCTACCAGCAGGCGCGAGCAGCATGGAAGGGCCGGAAGGAGCGCAGAGATGGCTAGTTTCCTGCAAGCGAATCTCTGCAGGAGCAACGATGCTCACAGTCTACTCGAAGCAGAGGCCTCAAGACTGGGAGCAGACGTCCTCATCATCTCCGAGCAGTATCTCCGAGAAGAGCGACCACGAACCACGGAAGACCTTGGGAGGGGATCGGCCATCCAAGTGTGGAACGTGAGCCTTACAGAGACAAAAAGACCGACCGAAGGGACGGGCTTCGCCCGAAGAGTCATCGGCGATATTGCGGTGTATAGCTGCTATTACTCACCGAACGCACCGATGAATGTCTTCCTTCGGGAACTGCGGAAACTCGAGGATAGTCTGAGACAGTGGAGAGGCCTCGCCATAGTAGCGGGGGATTTGAACTCCAAAGCTCCAGCCTGGAGTGGAGGGCCAGAGGATGAAAGAGGCAACGCGCTGGAAACAACCATGGCCCAATTGAACCTGGTTTGCCTCAACGAGGTAGGAAAGGTGACATGGCACAGAGGGGCATCATCCTCAGTGCTCGACTTAACGTTTGTCAGCGCGTCTCTCATGAGACGAGTCACGAAGTGGCAGGTCCTTGACTCGGAAACGCTCAGCGACCACTGCCATATCTTCTTCAAGATAGACCATGGCCAAGATGCAGGCATAGCACGGCAGATCGAGGGATGGCAAATCCGCAAACTGGACGAGGAAAGGTTCAGAGAAGCAATCCTGAGAGCAGAGGACCCCGGAGAAAAGCTCTCGCCGGAGGAGACGGTACCGAGCGTCATCCGGTCCATCACCCGAGCCTGCGACGCCTCCGTGCCGAGGAGGAAGCAACCCCGGTTCCAGAAGAGGCAAGTATACTGGTGGAACGATGAGATCAGGGATCTTCGCCGCAGCGCAAACGCTCAGAGGAGGCGAGCAAAGCGAGCGCGCAAACGTGGACGTCCATCAGCGGCAGCAGACGAAGCGGCCTACAAAGAGGCGAAGAAGCTTTTTCGGAATGCCATCCGTCGCAGCAAACAAAAATGCTGGTCGGAGCTATGCAACATGGTCGATCAAGATCCGTGGGGCACACCGTACCGGGTGGTCATGAGCAGACTGCGATTGAGAGACGGACCAACAGCGCCAACTGACATAGAATCAGTTCTACGGATTGCCAGGGCACTCTACCCGAGAGGGGAGCCCAGACTCACATTCCCTGGGTTCATCTCCGACCCAATCCCCCTCTTCACCGAAAAAGAGCTAAGACGAGCCGCTACAAGACTGGCGAATGGTAAGGCCCCGGGGTTGGATGGTATCCCTAATGAAGCCCTGAAAATAGTGGCTCGAGAGCAGCCTACCCTGCTATTGAAGCTGTTCAATAAGTGTCTCCTTGCGGGAGTGTTCCCGAAAGTGTGGAAACGGCAGAAGCTAGTTCTCATCCCCAAGGGGAAGGGTGGAGAACCAGCGGAGCCATCATCGAATCGGCCACTCAATATCCTGGACAACATCGGGGAGATGTATGACCGCATGATCCTAAACCGGGCAGAGGAAGAGTATGAGCGTAGTGGAGGGATGTCCCCGATGCAGTTTGGCTTCCGCAAGGAGCGCAGTACAATGCACGCAATAGAAAGCGTACAAGACAGAGTTCACAGAGCGCATACAATGGCTCCCCAACCAGGAGGAGGGTTTTGTGCCATAATATGCTTGGATGTGAAGAACGCCTTCAACACAGCAAGCTGGGAACGGATCTATAGGTCCCTAGATGGAAGAGTCCCCCCTTACCTGCTCGCAGTCATCAGCGATGGACTGCGTGACAGAGTCTTCGTATGTGACACCGATGAGGGAAGGGTTGAGCTGGAATTATCTGCAGGGATAGCTCAAGGATCCGTGTCAGGACCGTTCGAATGGAACACGCAATACGACGAGTTCCTGAACATGAGTCTTCCAGATGGGGCAGAACTCATTGGCTTCGCGGACGATGCGGCATTAGTCGTGGTCGCCGAAACCGCGTGGCAAAAGGAGTGTGTGGCCAATGAAGCTCTCTATCGCATTGGTCAATGGTTCCCTGAGAACGGGCTGGAGCTTGCCGAGCACAAGTGCGAAGCGATGCTAGTCACCAAGAGGAGGAGTTTCGGAACTCCCGTGTTCTCCATCAACGGGTACGAGATTCCACTCAAGAGGGAACTTAAGTACCTTGGGGTTTGGTTTGATGACCGATGGAGCTACAAGGCACAAGCCAGAGAAGCAGCGCTGAAGGCAGACAGGGTCGGTGGCGCCCTCCAGCGGCTCATGCCAAACATTGGTGGCCCCAAGCCAAACAGAAGAGCCTTACTCGGCACCGTGAGCTATTCCATCATGCTGTACGGTGCACCAATTTGGGGGCAGGTAGCTAGAGGGTCCGTAATCGATGCAAAGCTAGGTCCAGTCCAGCGGCGTTTCGCGGTACGGACGATCAGTGCTCATTGCACGGTGTCTGACCACGCAGCCTGTGTGCTTGCGGGTACACCACCCATTCAACTGCTCGTAGCCGAGAGAGTGTGGGTATGGAAACGCCAAGAAACCCTCAAGAGCGATGGAGTCGTGCTCAACCCCACTCGCAAGGCCCTCATACGAGACGTCGAGAGGGGGGAGACCGTCGAAGAGTGGCAAAAAGAGTGGGAGAGCTCAACAAAAGGGAAGTGGACGCGGAGGCTGATCCCCAACATAGCCAGGTGGATCGATCGAGCTCACGGAGAGCTGGATTACTGGCTGACGCAAGCGTTTAGTGGGCATGGCTGCTTCGGAGAGTACCTGGAGCGGTTCCAGAAGAGGGAGACCCCGGTCTGTCAGATGTGTGCGGCAGACTGGGACGATGTGGAGCATGCACTCTTTTCATTGCATGGACACAGCTACGGAGAGAGCGGAGCTCGTGAACTGGCTTGGAAATCAGATCACGCCTGAGAATCTATTGCCGTTCATGCTCCGCAACAAAGAGACATGGGATAAGATCGCCGCCTATATCAAGATGGCGATCACCCGAAAAGAAGAGCGAGAACGGGCATTGCAGCGTCAAGCAAGGGGCGTTGCATAGCGAACAACGACGACTTGAAGAGTGATCATTGACGACGAAGAGAGAAGACAGAAGAGCGGACACACCGAAGAGGGACGCCTCATGGTGCGCGATACGCCTCCCACCCTGAAGTAATGCTAACGCGGTTCCGGGGTGGGTTGGTTAGATAGTGGTTAGCTGCCCCCAGTTCTGCAATGATGGCTTGCCAACATCGTAGGGCTGAGAGCAGAAGGTTTTAGCCCCCAGGGCACACGGGCGTTGGATTCATGCTCATCCGGTTTACCGGGTGAGCAAAATGAAAGCGCTTATGGTCTGCCGGTGAGAGATCCATTAGGGATAGCCTGTCATCAGATTTTTCCTTATATTCCACTTAAAAAAAAACATATATAGTATATAGAGTATTGTATATAGAGTAAAGTAAATAGAGAATCAATCATAGCTCATATCTGTGTTAATATGATCATCATATATATGTTCCAAATTAAGGCCATCTTGGTTGAATATCACGAGTAAATTAACATTGTCTCTTACTGAATGCTCTGGGACTTGTGCATATGATTGACAAAGATAGAACGTGTCAACATCTTTATGTCTACCTACAAAAAAGTATGCTCTTAAACTATCCCTTTACTTACAAGCAACATCATCGAATATCATGATAGAATTCGGAAGGTCCTTATCAGGGGGTACAACGTCATCATGTTCACTGAGGGGGAAGTACTGAATCCCATCAATTGGATTAAATAGTTCCTCCAAGAATTGATATCTTGGCTGATCAGAGGGTTTTGAGTATACATATACATTTTCAAATCTAACTCCATCGGGATGAGTGATAAGAAAGAGGAGTGTTAGTCTTGTCACAATTTGACGGACCGCAAAAGACAGCTCTTATAGTACCTGGAAGTAAATCATCATGACGTCTAATTTCCTCCCCATCATCCGTTAAGATATCAAAATCCTCTATTGGTAACTCAACGAACTGTGGAGTGAATTCCATGTAAACCATATGTTGTCTCGACTACAACTGAGCTTATGGGTATAGATAGAGCGCTTGGAAAATCCATCAGTCAGTCGTATGTGAGTCGTGGAAAGGCGATGATCATCCACAGAAGAAAACTAAAGGAAGGACTGGTCTCCTCAATACTGCTATGAATGAATTTCCCTTTGAGTTGCACTTACCCGGTTATCAATATTGCGGGCCTGGGACAAAGTCAGCTAAACGGTTAAACCACGGAGACCCAGGCATGAACCCTCTTGATTCCGCTTGCAAGGACCACGATATCGTATATTCACTAAACCGCGAGAATATTGGAGCTCAAAACGTTGCGGATGAAGCTCTTGCTGAGAAGGCTTGGCAAAGAGTTCGATCATCGGACGCTAGTCTAGGAGAGAGAGCAGCCGCTTGGACTGTTGCTAATACAATGAAACTGAAGTCAAAACTTGGTATGAGTCTTACCAGGAGTAAGAAGAAGTAGAAACGTGCCAAAAGGAAGAAGAAACCCTCCACAAGGAGGAGAAACTTGCTCATAGAAAGAAGAGCAATGAAGGAAAATCACCTACTCCGCTAGCAAAAATCATCAAAGCAGCCTCAGTTTCGGTCATTCCCGGAAAATCATCCAAAAAATTGATCAACTCTGCTCTCAAGGGAGCCAAGGCTGCAATCAAGGCTGCGGGTGGCATGAACTGCACAAAAGTTCCACGAATTTTCCCAGTTTCCTCAAAAATCAGAGGATTCTTACCATATTTGATTCCTCTCTTCTCGGGCATGAGCGTAACTGGAGCACTGGCAGGAGAGGCTGCCGGGATAGTGAAAGCAATCAATGATGCTAAGGCAGCAAGGCACCAGATGAAGGAGAGTACGAGACACAACAAGACTATGGGAGCCATTGCTTTGGGTAAAGACCTCTATCTAAAACATCACAATGTACTGTTTTTGGAACCATATTCGGGGGAAGGTCTGTGGAGGAAAAAAAAGTTCCTGGATGAAATTACCCAAGAGAGCTTTAACAAATTTTGATTCACTTGAATATGCTCACAAATTGAAAGAAACACATTCCAGAGGAGTCTTCATGCGAGATGATTTACCTGCTGGTGGCCCATGGAACCGAGAAAGTGGGATCGTAAATGCAGACCAAAAAGCAATCAAGGTACTCACTGGGTTTGTTATAAGAAACAGGGTGATGATGCAACTATTTTGATAGTTTTGGTGATTTCCAACCCTCCCTAGAGCTAATATCATATCTTGGAGTAAACCGGATGAAGTATAACCCAGAGTGGTATCAAGATTTTGGAGCTACAATTGCGGCCATCTCTGTCTTCAGTCCCTCAGTGGTCAGCTGAAGGGTATATAACGTTACGCACAGGATTCAATACTCATTCGAGTGGAAGCAATCATATGCACCCGTTAGATAGTTCTCAGGTACCTCATCTGTCTTAAAAGCTTCTATCATCCCTCCCTATGTAATGACAAAATACAGAGATAATAGTCTCGCACTACTTAGTCTGAGCATATGTAATTCCATTCTAAATATTGACGATGGTAATTATAAATGATATATCGGGGAACGAGTGATAACCATACCTATGGGAAGTTATGGAATAGGAGATATTGAGAAGTATCTTCAGAATATGTTGGATGATGGCGTAACACTAAGTCTGAAGCCCAACAATAATACGTTACAGTGTGAAATAAAAAGTAACAGGAAGATTGATTTTACACCCGAGGACTCGATTGGATCTCTCTTGGGTTTCAAACCTAGAATTCTAGTACCTAAAGTCACTCATACATCCGATCATCCTGTGAACATCCTCAGAATCAACTGTTCAGGAGTTGAATGTAATATCACACATGGAGCGAGTATAAATGGCATAGAATCGTATATGATCTATCACTCCTTCCCTACTGCTCCTCCAGGTTACAAGATGCTTGAAAAACCATCACACCCAATCCCGTTAACTGTTACACTCGATGTAATCAAATATATTTGGCTCCGAATTGTGGAGCAAGATGGAAAGCTAGTCAATTTCCGGGGAGAATATCATCACAATTACCTCGCAGCTTTCAGGATGATCAAACCATATCAGAATGGGTATTGTCCATATCGGTGGAAGGTATATAAAGAGAACACCATGTCGACCAGACATCAGTCATCAACAAGCTCTCAGAGCAATAACACGGGAGAATATTCAGTTTCTGACAAAACTAGG
Source organism: Eretmocerus hayati (assembly GCA_029851415.1). Taxonomy (NCBI): domain Eukaryota; kingdom Metazoa; phylum Arthropoda; class Insecta; order Hymenoptera; family Aphelinidae; genus Eretmocerus; species Eretmocerus hayati. Next base: position 53,232,677 of record CM056744.1, read on the forward strand.
CTTCTGAATCCACTCTGGTAGAAAATAACTTGTATATTTCTCTGCTGCTATCACAAACGTGGAAGACATTCTGAATATCCAGTCCTCAATGATTTTCGAAGAAAGCATCTCTCATCATGGAAGGCACGCTCACCAGCCATATACAGGCTCAAATTATCGTAATAACGATGAGATTCGAATTTCCATCCAACATCAAGACTCATGTCTTCTACCTTCCCGCAGTTCTTTGCGCATATGTGGTCGATTCCTCAAATCGGAAAACAATCCTGTCGAGCATTTCAAATTCATCAACAATGGCATCTGTAAAATTTTTGAGGAGGGTACTTATGAAATCAGTGCTATTGAATGGGATCGCTGCAAAAATATCGGTATAACGACTCTAATGAAAGGTTATCCATCTATACGTTCCTTCAGAAGTATGGAGAATGCAGGTTGGTTCGATGAAGAAGATGATGCGTTGGGAATGATAGCGGATGCGAATGGCTATTGTGAAGTTATTATCCCGCTATCTACGATATTCGGGTTTGCTGAGGATTATAAGAAAATTGTTGTGAACGTAAAACATGAACTGGTCCTGAGAAGATCAAACACCAATATCAATGCAGTTCTCCAAACGGCTGTGCAAAGAGATGAAAATGATAGAGTTCGGGAGGAACGGAAGTCCGAACTCACAAGGGTTGAGGGGTTAATGCCTTACGTTCAACTATCAAACAAGAATAAGATTCGTTTACTCAATCAACTCCAGAAAGGCAAGGTAATTGCGACGGGGTTTCGGAACGATCGGTCGTGGGATCTTTTCGAGGATACAGTGCTTCCCACTACGATGAGATATGTCTGGACTGTGAAGACATCCAATCAGTTAGAAAAAACCCAGATATGTCATACTCGGATTCCGAACCAGCCGTGAGAATCAGAGAGGTGTAGATTCAAGTTTCATCACACTGAGGAACAAAATTTTGGGTCCGGAATAACCCATTTGGGGGAACATATAATTCCCTTGTGTATTCCTCGACAAAGAGACAAAAACCGTTACCAGATTTTCCCCTACACGCCAGGATCCTTTTCAACTCGCAAATTACCGATTTTCCGAAAAAACAGTGATTTCAACGTTTTCTGCTAATTCTGTAAACTGATGCCTCTGGTGGCGGATTCTCATATGAGTTAAAAACTTACCGAAACTATGTTTTCTTACGTATTTTGACCTGCTAAACACGATGGCAGTGGTTTTAGAGGGCTAGCACGCGTCCCAAACGAGTTACAAGCTGATTTTCTGAGTTGCTATCACCAAAATTTCACCAATCCCGCAAAAAATCTTGAAATGCTCAAAAAATCGACCAGAGACATCTTCTTCGAGCTCACGAGGGTGCATTTTCTTCGTCTTCATAAGTACATTGGAGAAAAAATACCAGCGATAGACGTGGGGGCCTGAGCAAGATTGGGTGTCAATGCTGATCGACTTGATTTTTACAAGTTTTTATGCCCTGTAATGAGTCGCTGTTACATGAACCTCTCCTGATGTCTTGAGTCCTCACTCACATTGCATTTCCATAATACTGTAGGATCTGGATCTTCAGATACCCATGCTCGTATAGAACAATTGTGAGATGATACGAGAATCAGATTGTCAGATTCGTGTTAGAGTTTCGGAGATCGACCACTAGAGGGACACCAGTATTTCAATGTTCCAGGATGTTCACTCAACAGTTTCTATGAGCCAACAGAGGATTCAAATCTCATGATTCGATACTCTTCTAAGTCACACGTGGAGTGCTGACATTTTTTGTGTCTCTAAAACACCTCACGGGAGCAGAGATATGAATGGAAGATTCAAATGACTGTTATACTCTATGTAAATTCGGGATTAGAATGAAGTGTTTCGGCCCAGTCCCTCCATAGGCCTGATCACTACAACTCTGGAGGGGCTTGATGTAGACACGAAGGGTATATTGAAAATTTAGAATGTAAGAAATCTGTGAATGTAAGATCTGACTGCTATTTCGAGGGAAAAAATGGTTATTTTGAATGTGAGGAGGAATTACTCGACTCCATCTAGATGTTGAGACAGGAATCAGAATAACTGATTCGCAACGGCTATATCGGTCCAAGTCGTTGAGGTTTTATAGAATGATTTCAGGCGTTCATGTTAAATTATCAAAATTCAGGAAGTTTACTCGACCATTTTTATGAGCCAACAGAGGATTCAAATCTAATGATTCGATACTTTTCTGAGTCACACGTGAGGTGCTGACATTTTTTATGTCTCTAAAACACCACACGGGACCAGAGATATAAATGAAAATCTCACTGTTCTGTATTCACGTGTTGTGCCTCAAGGCTAGTCCGTAAGGAATCCGGATAATTTGCCCGATAGATGGCGCTTTGGTCGTACTGCATGTGCGATGGGAGATTATGAACCACATTTTTGCTTGATTGTATTTCAACCTCACATTTCCAACCCAAACGAGATATGGCAACCGAAACACCATGATATTTCCCATTGAAAGAGTTACTCCACCTGGAGAGTCATTCTATATCTCCAGAAAATCGTAGTTCTTTGGCTCGCTGAGCAAGTTATACTGCTCGATGCTTTCCTTAGTTCAAGTTTTTAGCGAGCTAGATTCAGAATTTTCGGGCGTGGAAGGGCTCATTTGACAAGAAATTCTAATCCACAGATGGCTTAATATCTAATATTGGCCAAAACTTTTTTGTTATTGATGAATAAATCGGAATAGTCGAGGACGCGCTCTGTCCCACCGGGAAATTGCCTTCAAGCTTTTCTCAATTCCTAATGAATGAAGTGCCATGAAACTTTGCACGGTATCTTGTTATACGATTTCACAGGTGGCCTAGTATCTGAATAACACATTCAGTGGCGATAAAAGCGTATAGACTATTATTATACTGCTCTCAGAATTTTTGGATGAAACTGCAACCTGAAAGTACGCCGGTGCGTGTCTGGTTGCGGTTTTGCGGGGACTCCGGACTAGCCTCAATCTTGGGATTTGAAGATCGAATCCCCATTCAGCGAGATTCATCCGAAGATACCACGGATATATGATCGTCGTTGGTACGACCCGAACAAGTTTTGTCAGGTGTGCCGTGAGTACATTCCTGGGGATGGTTCCCGTAATATAACGGACACACTAGGTACCGCATACGAAGATTATTTCGGTCTCATTATGGTCGATCTAGACAAGCCAAGGATTCCCACCGTGATGTGCACAGCCTGCTCTATCAGGTTGAGAGCCCCACATCCTCAATGTCTGAACTTCGCAACGCCTGCAATATGGAGAGAACCCAAGGAGCATGTCACCGACTGTTACTTTTGTGTTACAAATACAAAAGGGTTCTCTGCCAAAACAGAACACTCGATAAAATATCCGGGAGTATCAACGGTTACAAAACCCGTACCAGGGTTGCCACCCCATCTCTCCGCCCCCGCAATGCAAGATGTTGGGATGCAAGGCTACGAAGAATCCAATGAGAGTCCATCATTCGGTTAGGATTTCTTATCCCCAGCCTTCGAGGGCAGTCCAGACTTTTCAATCGAAGACGCCTGAACGACCTCATAGGTGATATGGGTATTCCAAAGAAGAAAAGCTGAGTTACTTGCTTCACGTTTGAAAGAATACAATATGCTTGAACGAGACGTGCGTATCACTTATTGTCGTGACCGACAGTCAGTCTTCTCAGATTATTTTTCGGAAGACGGTGCCAATCTTCTTCGTCATAACATCGGTGATTTGTTCTCAGAACTACGTCATGTAGATGAGCCGAATGAGTGGCGGCTCTCCATCGATTCGAATAAAACCAGCTCGGAAGGGGTACTCCTGCAATACAGCGATGGAAATCCATCAATTCCAATATTTTATGGCGTGCAAACTGAAGAATGTTATGACAACGTGAAATACTTACTGTTGGAAATTGAATAAAAGAATCATAGATGGAGCATTTGTTGCAATTTTGAGATTATTGCAATTCTCTCGGGGCTTTGGCTAGGCTACACAAGATATATGTGCTTTTGGTGTGAATGGAACAGTCGCAGTTAAGACGAACATTATGTCAGGAAAATATGGCCAACGAGACAGGGTATGTTACTCGGTGAGAGAAATGTCACTGCTGAACCCCTGGTTGATTGTAAGAAAATATTGCTGTCACCACTGCCCATAAAACTGGGCTTGGTTAAGAATTTCGTCAAAGCAATGGATCAGATGAGTGGAGCATTTTCTTTCCTGAGGGAGAAATTCCCTTGGATAAGTAGTGCAAAATTGAAGCAAGGAGTTTTTATTGTACCAGATATCAGGGAATTAATGTTTGACCCGAGTTTTGATGATAAGCTCCAAGGTATTGAACGGGACACGTGGAAACCAGTGAAGGATGTCATCACAAATTTCTCGAGTAATAAGAAATCGGATGAATACAAAGAATTAATTGGAATTATGTTAAACAATTTCTGCAAAATGAAAGTAAACATGTCTCTCAAGATCCTTAAACTAGATTGTTATCTGGATTTTCTACCCGAAAATCTTGGAGCTGTGAGTGATGATGAGGTTGGTGAGAGGTTTCACCAGGACATAGCTGTCTTAGAATCGAGATACAACTCTCATCGGGGCATCAACATGTTGGCTGACTACTGCTGGTCTGTCATATCCGAGAGCTGTGACGAGCACAAAAGGAAATCAACGAGGAAGAGTTCTTGCGTTAAGGACGTCGAATAAGCCATGGTTTGCACTTATGTTCAACTGAGATTCATGAAATTTGTAATATGTGTTCCGCGGATGAACATCTGAGGGGAAAAAACGTTGAAACATCCTTTCTCCAATGTATACATGAAAACGAAGAAAATGCACCCTCGTGAGGTCCAAAAAGATGTCTCTGGTCCCTTTTGTGAGCATTTTAAGATTTCTTGCGAAATCGGTGAAATTTTGCTGATAGCAACGCGAAAAATCAGCTTGTCACTCGTTTGGAACGCGTTCTAGCCTTCTAAAACCACTGTCATTGTATTTAGCAGGTCAAAATACGTAAGAAAACATAGTTTCGGTGAGCTTTTGGCTCATAACGAGGATGCGCCAACAGAGGTATCAGTTTACAGAATCAGCAGAAAACGTTAAAATCCTTGTTCCTTGAGGAATCGGTCATTTGCGAATAAAAAAAAATCCTGACGTGTACGGGAATATCTGGCAACGGATTCAGTTTTTACGTCGAATTTTACACGACAAAATCATGTTCCCCCAAATGGGTTATTCCGGACCCAGAATTTTGTTCCTCAGTGCATTATTACAAACGTGAGCAATGTTAAACTTTTCCTCAACTCGCAGTACTATCCCTAGGGTAATCTCAATCTTGGCATCAGTCAAAATCAGTATGCTTTCCCATATGATATATTCACAAACTCTCAAAATACATATTACATGAAAGAACCTGAAACACATTCCAACAAGAGTGGATTCATCTTTTATGCACCTCTCTACATTATTGATCGTTCTAAGCAAAATGAAGCATTGAAGGATGCTCCAGTCGATGTCCGACTGGAATTCGAGGCTGGAGGAAACTTTCCAGCCCACACTACGGCATATTGCTTGATTATACATGATCGGATTGTTGAGTACAGTCCATTAACCGGAGATGTCAGGGAAATCATTCAGGAGTGGTGGGGATAATGATATAGAATGACTCTACCATCCCGCGAATAGCTCATTCAGTCTCGAGATGGAGTACATAGTGGACATCCCAAGCAGCATGGGAATCTTTCAAGAATATTCCAGGAATATTACGTGGAAAGATTGGAATATTCCAAAAATATTACTCTGGAATCTGGAATATTCCTGGAATATAGTTATGTCCGCGGCTGGGAATCTTTCTGGGAGCTTTCATGGTAAGACTCCAGGGAATCTTGCAGGAATCTTCCAGAAATATTACATTGGAATATTTCACTGGAACGTTTCTGTAACATTGCCAGGAATCTTCCAGGAATCTTTCAATGAAAGACCTCTGGAAGATTCCATTGAAACCTTTCGGGAATATAGTTATGTCCGCGGTCGGGAATATTCCTGGAATCATCCATGAAAGATTTCTGAAATATCTCATGAAAGATCCCTGGCAACATTATGTCTGCGGTTGGAAATATCTCTGGATTCTTCGGTGAAAGATTTCCGGAATCTCTCATGAAAGATTTCTGACAATATTTCTCAAATATTCCAGGTTAGATAGATAGATAAGCCTCTATTTGCTCTAGTTGGCAGAAAAATAGATATACATTTGGTCATATAAATTTGATAATTTCCGACGATAATATCATGTCTGCACAACAGCACTTATTAATACTGAGTCGTAATGCTTAATTTGGTCGAGGCCATAATCAGTTACATACTATTTCACAGTTGTGTTGCGTCATTTGCTAATAATTGACGTGGAGGGAGAAAAATATGAGAAAAAAGAAGAAATACTTCCGTAGAAAGTTTGAAAATTGAGTAATACTGGTGGAGTTCAGTTTTGAACCTCAGGGATGATGGGGAGATCTTGGGAATCAAGCTCGAGGAGGTAAACCTTGAGTGCTGCCTTGCATAATGAGAGTGATGGAGAGTGGCGCAAAGAAGGGGGAAGAGAGTTCCAGAGTCGAGCACCCCGATACTGAAAAGAGCATTCAGTGGTGGCGAGTCGAATCCTGGGGATGTTGAGCTCTCTCACATCACTCCGACTGGTAGACCTGTGCTGATACTTGGTAAACATTGCAGCCAAATAGCCAGGCTCTTCCAATTTCAGTATTTTGTACATGAGAATGGCTGCAAAATAAATTCTACGTAAGTCTCAGCGTAGCCAGCCCAGGCGTTCCCTGTACGGAGTGATGTGTTGATCCCTCTTAACGCCAAAGATATATCGCACACATGAATTGCTCATTCGTTGCAGTTGCGTCCGTTGTTTGTCGTCCGCATCTAAATATCCTACTGTATAGTAGTCCAGGTGAGGTTGGACTAGGCTTTCAACTAGTCTACGGCGGAGAGTCTCGGTGGTACACGCCCTGATGAATCTCAGACCATACAGGGCTCTATTGACTTTTTTCGTTACTTGATCAATCTGAGATTCCCATTTAAGTTTACTGTCCAGTGTTACACCGAGACTCACCACCGTATCACGGAAGGGGATCGTCACGCCGCCCGGCATCGCAACACCCGCAAGACCCATCTGTCTCAGCTCATTGATATTATCTCTTGATCCGAAATAGATGGCTTTGATCTTGCCAGCGTTGAGACGCAAGCCGGAGGACCGAGCCCACCCAGCGACGAGTTGAGCTGCTTCCTCGAGTCGAGCAATGCCCTCATCTAATTTACTCTTCTCGACGTGAAGATAAATTTGGAGGTCATCCGCATAGAAAACGTGCTTGATCGGTTGTCCGCGAAGTACACCAGGCAGATCATTTGCATACAAACTGAACAGAAGTGGCCCTAAGACAGAGCCTTGAGGCACTCCCAAATTGGTGGTTAGCCAATCGGAGTCACCACTATTCTTTGAAGTAACTAGTTGGGAGCGCCCTTGAAGATATGATCTAATCGACATAAGTGGTGTCTTCGAAAATCTCAATAGACGCAGTTTTTGAAGCAACTTTGATGGAGAAATGGTGTCAAATGCTTTGCTGAAGTAGAATAGCAGGAGCAACGTGATTTTCTTGTTATCTCGAGCCATTCGAACGTCATCAGTCAGCTTCAGTAAGGCTGTCTGTGTGCTATTGTATTGACGAGATCCTGTCTGGAGGGAGTCCAACAACTTTTTATCTTTGAGGTACTCCATGAGTTGGTCATGAGCTATTTTTCCAAGGACTTTGGAGAGGAAACAGAGCAAAGCAATGTGACTCGTCCTCTTATGTTTCAAATGGTAAATGATATATGGTGGTAAATGATACCATTTGAAACATAAGAGGAGCAAAGCAATGGGTCGAAAATCAGATGTAGCAGATGGAGTAGTTATCTTTTTCAGTGCTATTAATTGCGCTCTCTTCTTCGTCTCAGGAAAAACGCCTAGAGCAAAGGAGGAATTAAAGGTCTTAACAATAATCTTACTCATGGCCGGGAGAGCTTTGGCGATCACGATCTGAGGAATCCCATCCACCCCACGTGCTTGTGATGAAAAATGTTCCACAGCCAAGATGAATCATCAACCTGGTTAGTGGGCTTTAATAAGAAGCCTGTGTCATCAGCCGAGGAGACAATTTTGTTTGCTTCTTCAATATTCTCGTGGGGTGATATGGAAACGCCTGCAGAGTGTGCATTCAGCTCGTCCGGTGTGAAACCATGTAATTCTTCCTCCTTGCTTTTGGGGAGGAGGCCAAGGTTGCGCATTTCCTCCCAGATGTTTTTGTTCTGATTTAGAGCATCTGATAGATGATCGTGTAGGAAGGTATTTCGCTCTTGTTCTATGCGCTCTTCAACCTCCTGGCTGAGACGAAGAAATTCATCCAGGGCAGCTGCCCGGCCCGGACGCCTGTAGCGTCTTTCTGCTGCACGACAGATTTCAATTAGCAGTTTTAGCTCAGGACCAATCCATGGGGCTTCGTTCTTTAGAGGTTTGACTATTTTAGGCGGTGCCAGAAGGTCAATGGCCGCGCGTAAGTTTTCATTGAGACATTTCACGGCTCCCTCCGAATCAGATTCAGAATTGTCTATCACTGTCCAGTCCATCTGTAGTAGCACTTCATTGAGCTGACCCGGGTCTATGCTGTTATACTTGCGGAAAGAAAATGGTTTCTTTGCCCTCAGGAACAAAGATGTTTAGTGTTACTTCAATGAGTGCGTGACCTCCAAAGCACGGAAAATGAATGTTTTGAAGGTGTAGCAGTGTGTCATTGTCGTCGACCAGTATCAAGTCAATCCTTGTGTGCGAAGTGTTAGTATGATGTGTCGGGCCATGTTGGGCAAGCTGTACGGACAGTTCGTCAGTCAGTCATCTGATGGTGTTCGCGTCTGACGAAGTCGACAGCAAGTTAGCATTCAGGTCCCCCATTATGATTTTGTAACTGTAGTCACTGGCTAGATCTCTCAATATATTGAACATATCAGTATCCTTCTGCATAGGAATATGTGGAGGTCTGTAAATGACCCCCACAAGGATGGGAGGAGAGTTTTCCTGCTGCACGCTACAAAATAGATATTCTGGCTTGAGAGGTTTACCCTCACACATTGTATCTGATTGAGCCAGTATCTTTACCTTATAATCATTGCGTACGTAAAAGGCAACGCTCCCCCCTCTCTATTGCGGTCTTGTCTGATCACGGAATACCCTTGAACCTGAATGAGGTTGCTGTCAACTTTCGACTCCAACCATGTCTCGGCAACACCGAAAGTATCAAAAGATGAGTCTTGAGAGATATGGAGACGGAATTCCTCTATGTGGCCAGGTAATGAAGTAACATTAAGGAATCCTGCCCTTAGATGATTTTCCTTCCCCGTTGTATCCCCAGATGGCGCTCCCAGTCACGATAATGCTTCTGCTTTCTGCCCATCTGCTGACTCTGATTTCTGATCGCGGGTTTCAGAAGGCAGTCTCCAATGGGGTCGGTGCTTGTTCGTCAAACTCGCTGTTAAGATAATCTGCAGATCTGCAGCGCTCGTAAAGACATGCGCTCGCCTGTCCCCGCCTCGCCTCACAAAGAATCTGCCACCACTGTGCCACACATATTTAAAGCCAAGGCCTATTGCAATACACTTCAAGCTCTTGAACGATTCGAATTCATCACGGAGTAATAATTCATTGATGGAAATTTTGTGATTAGGCACAATAGATGCAGAAACTCCATCAAGCAAAGAAGGTAGGATTTCGTTAGTAGTGAAATAAGCGTGGGCAGGCGAGCGCTTGGCCCGCAAAACATCGTGTACCAGTCGGCCACTGGAGAGTTCTACTATGCACGAAGCAGGTTTGCTCAAACTTGATTCCCCTTCACCCCTCAATCCCTGTCTAGCCCGAGTCCCGGAGTGCCGCGGTCTGAGCACGCAAGTTCTGACGATGTCCTCCCTCTTCATCGAAGGAAGGACGGTGTGGAGCACTGCGTAAGTGACTTCATTCAAATCTTGTTGAGACAACTCAAGATCGGGTTTCAAAGCCCCGTTTATAACTAGTTCACAGTGCCCTGTCCGTACACCCTCAAATGACGTGGGAACGCCAGAAAATCGCGCTTGCGACGTGGGAATAGCTGAAGAATCAGAAGAGTTGGTTAGGGGGGTGCCGCCAGGTGTTAAAAATGAGTGGAAAATCGACTATTGAAGTGAAACGAGGAGTAGTTGAGATACTATTACATTCACGGCTAGGGCTTGGGCTTGAGCTCTGCAGAGTACTCTGGTTGTTGGCATTGAAATCATTCATACTAAAAATTTGACTCTTAATTTGTGAATTCTCTTCCAGAAGCAGATGGCAGTCCTGGCGAAGCTCCTCCAGCTTGGAGTTTTGCCGCTCAATAACTTCCTCGAGAGTCGATATGCGCGCTAGCAATTTATCATTTATTCCGCCCATTGCTGGTATGGGCGATGAAGAGTTTGGAGCCACATCACATTGACTAACGAGGGACTTGATTTCGCCAATCTGCTCTTGGATAGTGTTAAAATGTTGGAAAAACAAGTCCAGAGTACTTCGAGGAATGTACTTGTACTCGAAAACAGGAGCTGGAGATCCCACATATGAGGTTGTTGGATCCAGAAGTTCTTCAGATGACTCTGACGGTGTCCCTCCATTGTATGGGATATCAGCCAAGTTTTTGATGGGTGAGGGGGGAGCCTCAGGAGCCTTTTTGCTATTTAAAACTCCTGCTACAGGAGTATCTGGCGATCGCAGCGATGTGTCCGGCGTTGGCTTGAGCATGGGTGAACAGGTCGGTAAAAGCGAGCTCTTCGCGGCCTGTGTTGTAGCCGGTTTTCTGGCATTCCTCGATCCCGGTACTGATCCCCCACTCCTGCAGACTTCCGCTTTGTCATCCTTGGACGAGTGAGAGCTACGATAGGGGAGAGCCTGTGCGTGCCCTGGCGTTGGTGTTGATGTGACTCTCGGAGAAGAAGAGCCGGTAGCAGCTCCGGTGTTGTAAGGACGTGTCGTCTGCTTGTGCGTGTTTGATGATCTGATGGTGGTTTGGGCCCCTGCCGAAAAATATCAAGTGATATATCACTTGATAAATCACTTGATAAATCAACTGATATATCACTTGATAAATCATTTGATTTATCAGGCCAATTTCACATGTGAAATTTCTGAGGTATTTTTTTAAAAAATCAATTTCTTTTTTTCCATATTCGACACTCGAGTCAATGTCTTCCGATTTAGATGGGCCAAGCGTCGTAAATACATCGAGAAAGAACGTAATTTGAGATATAAAATTTTTGACTTATGGGGATTTGAACCTGCGACCTTCGAGTTTGTAGAATTAACACTTAGCCAACTGCGCCATCTGAAATGTGTCATAGGAATGCCTAGAATAAGTACATGTGGCACTTTTTCTCAGAGCAAACTTCGTCTTCTATCGACAAAGCTCAGAGTGTAGTTTGATTCCTCGTCAAATGTGATGCGCTATTATTTCTCATATGCTAAATTGAGTTTTAACCATATTTTAGAGGAAATGACGATACAAAACTGATGAGAAGTGAGAATCTTACTCATCACTCGACATCACTTTATTTTTCTTCGTGTGAAGCGGAAGAGTCAACTACTGTCTAGATGAGCTCCCAGTCTCTTCTCCTCAAGCAAAATTTTAAAGTATATGCAAAAATTTGCTATTGAGTTTGTACCTTCGCCGTTTTTGAAATCTCATAGCGCTGCTCGAGGGTCACTAAATTTAACGCCGGCATTACAAAGCATACCTTTTTTCGCGTGGATCCCTGAATATAAATGAAGCCTGGGCAATGCAGGTGGTTTCGGCTCGGTGTATAAAATAAGTGTACCCACCCACCCTCTGTGTACCCAACATACCCCCCCCCCCCTTATGCCGATCTCAGACATGGGCACTCGTTGGCGTCCCCGCATATTCTTCCATGTCGCTTATTTTCTCATATCGTAATATAAAGAACGTGAGAAGAATATGCGGGGACGCCAACGAGTGCCCATGTCTGAGATCGGCATATGGGAGGGGGGGCATAGTTCCAAACTTCTCTGGTCCAACCAATCACAAGGCAACTTGGCCAGGGTGTCTACAGGAGGAAAAGTCGGGGATTCGTCGGGAAAACCGGATAAATGTTCCGTCTAGTCGGGGATTTTAGTCTCTCATCTTTGAATTAGATCAGGATTGGAGAACTGATAATTAGACCAAAATTTTGGCTCTAGAATAATTGAGATGAAGATTTTCTCACGTAGGGGATAGTGGGTCGAATTTGGACGGGAGCAAAATTGGATAAGTGATATAGCTAGGCCACGATAGATTCTAGGCTCCCCCCCACGTGGATTCTTTTGTTATACCACCACAGACAACGGTTCTCATGGTGGTTAGATCTCCTGAAACGATACTGGGAGTACACGCTGATATAGGGCTGCTTCTCAAGGGTGTCGCGCGGTTTATTCCGAAAATGCAAGAGTTTACGCTGCTCCTGCGTGAGTGGACGGACTCCATCGCCATTTGGGGATCAAAAACTACATCACAAAATAAAGATTTTGAGCCATTGTGGGTTGAAATTGGTTCAATAGGACACGAGTAATCGCAATTTTGCGAAGAAAGGGTCGGGGGCATTATTGGACAGATTGGACTGGGCGAATTTAGACAATGCTAAATCCCATCTAAAATTAGTTGACCGATCGCTTGTCCGTGTTTTTCGAGAATAATTTTCCGTACCGAGAGGCGTATGCATTTGTGCGGATTTTTCGAAGCGCCGGTTGCGGGTGAGGGTGAGTATAATGATTGAAAATGGGTGAAAAAGTGAAGTTACGATGTCCAATGGCCGTCTTAAGAGTCAGGTTACAGGCCAGAAGTCGCTTTCAACGTGTTCCAAGATAGTGCTCGATTTTCGCATTTTCACTGTTGCATTCGCTGATACTGGGTGGATTTTCGCTTTCTATCATTCGGATTGTTCACTTGGGGCGAGTAAGAGTACATCAAATTTGAAGAAGAACGAATGAAAGTCGACTGTTAGACGCTGCGAGTCTATCGCCGATTGTTGAAGACGATAGTGCATCAATAAAGCGCCTATTTCAATGATGTCAAGAAATGATATAGAAATGGCCCGCTTGTTTGGGCTATGGAAAGATGTAGAGGTCGCGGGTGGGGTTCCCTCTTGATTTTGGATTATTACCACGTGTTTTGGTCAGTAAAAGGGACTCGAATAGGTGGAGAATATTGCCGTATACCTTAATTTCAAAAGGCTGTCCAAATTTGCCCCCAAAACTCGTCAGAAGTGCTCCCAAGCGCGGGGCAAATTTGGACAGGTCTCTTTTTTCAAACTTCAAGAATACCAAGTGTGAACGCTGAGACCTAAGAGTCTGGGAATTTTTTTCAAATCTATTCAATAGTTACTTCCCACAGTGCGCCTAGCCACGAGTATCGTCAGATAGCCCCACTGCAATATCCGTCCAATTTTGCCCCACTCTCCCCTAGATGTTTAACAAGGAGAACACCAACCTTGTGGGTCCTGGATCTTGATGAAAATTTGGGAATCTTCTTGTTTTGATGAGAAATGAAGGAACCCAGATGGGTTTTGTCCAATGGGCCTCCTATCCCGAGATATAGCTATGGAGGTTAGCATTGTCCATATGGGCCCATGTTAAAATTACACATATATAGATTAGGGTGTTCCTTATTCCCCAACTTTCGATTTTCCACGATACCATCGTGAATTCTCGATCTTTGATATGAAATATGAGGAAAAACTTTAGCCGCGCCCTGTGCGACGTTTTGGGGGCAAATTTGACGTATCCTGCCTTGCCGCTAGAACACCCATTTTAACATTGAAAACCTTATGATACTGAAAATTTCGCCCGCCCCACCCTCCGTGCTTCAGGGTTTTCAATGTTAAAATGGACGTTCTAGCGGCAAAGCAGGATACGTCGCACAGGGTGCGGCAAACGTTTTTCCTCATTTCTCCATATCAAAGATCGAAAGTTTACGATGGTATCGTGGAAAATCGAAAGTTGGGAAATAAGGAACACCCTAATATAGATATATTGACAATGCTAACCTCCATAGCTGTATCGTGGGATAGGAGGCCCATCGGACAAAACCCGTCTGGGTACCTTCATTTCTCACCAAAATAAGAAGATTCCCAAAGTTTCGTCAAGATCCGGGACCCGCAAGCTTGGTGCTCCTCTCGTTAGTATTAGAACCGAATCCGCAGCCAGATAGGCCCCTACACGTCAAAATTTTTTTCAATTCCAAGAAGCAATTTACTAATTTCGCTCTGATACCGTCTCGTTATAGTGTGCCGAAAACTGATTTTTTACGTACTTCGAGCTGCTGAAGTGGTTCTTAGGATAGAGTGCGTTCATAACGAGTGGCAAGCTTATTCGTCCAGTTTCTGATAGCAACTTGCTATCAGTAGAATTTGACTGATTCTGCAAACATCTTAGCTTTTTCACGAAATCTATCAGCCACGTATCAAGCTAGCAAAAACGCATTCTTTTAGTTTTAAATAAAATCAGTTTCTTGCGATTTTCAAAGATCTTACTCGTCTGGGCAAAACAGCCTGTGGACTCGATTTTTAATGCGTCGCAAAATCCGAGGAACTTATATTTTGATGAATGTACATTTGACTTCAAGGGATATTTTTGAACACGTCGAAACAGACGCATCCAGAATGCTTGGATATCACGAGTTAATCTTTTTTAATCATTATTCAAGAATTTTTTGCGTCCGTCTCGACTTATTCGGGGAAAATTCTTTGTAGTCAAGTGTGGTCATACCATTCCGACCCCCAAATTTGAATGATCAGGGTATTGTTTCGGACTGTGTTTATGAAACGCATTTCAAAATTATGAATTCCTTAGTTTTCGCCGGTACGTGTTAGTTTTGGCAAGTATTTGTAAGATGAACCTAGAATGAATAATTTCCATATTCCCTTCTTTCCAATGACGAAAGTAGTATACGGGGCACTATAGCCGGACATCGATGACGTCACGCCGGCTATAGTGCCATCGGCGGATTTTTTTCGCCGCGCCGATACGAACGGGTTTCGGCAGTGCTGATGCCCCTCCGCCGCATTTTTCTGTCTCACAAAATTACACCTGGTAAGATATTCGACTGAACTGGATGATGGCTAAGACGGGACTGTCTTCTAGGCAAAGGACAGTCAACGAAGCTCCGTAGTGTTCAAAAGGTAGGGGAGACCAGTGCTGTTGCTAACCAAATTTGGGGGATCGCACAAAGTGCGATCGTGACGTGCGATGTTCAAGCATGTTATGTCAAGTTTTATGTCTCCTACCGGCCACGCGTGCACCATGTGCGTTTAATTGACCTCTGAAAGCCATGACAAGTTCTGACACGATCGATCTGTGCGTCTACTCTCATGGGATTGCGGGGCTTGGAAATGTTTTGAAAACAGTAACACCTGTATACAATATCAATGTTTTTTATTTCTATTCACATGACACTGTGGCGGCACAGACAACAATCACGCACATCATGCACTCTAGGACTACAAGTTTGATGGGTGTACCCAGAGCCAGTAGACTGCTCCAGCAAAAATCTACCAGGCTCTTTTCGTTTCTTACGTCTCAAATTCTGCGTGATTTTTTGGCAAAAGTTTATCACTATCCTATCATTCCTTCTTCTTTCAGTCGTAAAAATGCTTTGAATCACGCAGAGTTGAACCGTTACACATGTAATATAAGAACATAATCACGTATTGACGACAACACACTGAATCACAACTTTGTAACACCTTCGTACTCCACGTGTAATTCCTGCAGTTACTCTGCAGCCGACTGAGATGACGCGTCGAGATCGGCGGCAAGCCGTAGCTGTCGAAGTACGTTCCCCTTCTGTCTCCATCGATGTGGATTCCAATCCAATGACTCCCTCTGCGTGTATGATCAACGGTATTACAACACAAAGCCGCCGGGTGACATAAAATCCTTGAAATGCGATCAGCAGCATAAACTCCTATCGTATTGGCCCTCGCAAACGCGAGAGCTTCTAATATCTCCGTCGTGTTCATTCTATATGAATCAAAGGTTCCTCCTCTACAGCGTATACGTGACTGCCCTCGTCGCTATTTGTTGCATCTTTTGAGCGATCTCCGATGTCATATTCCTTACTCTTGTCGATGACATCATCCCCAGCTGCAATATCATCTCCAGGGAGCTCAAAACGCACCGAAGCGCGTCTACGCTGGTGTGCTCCAAAGTACAGCTGTCTCAGCGTACGCAGCAACAATGACCCGTGGCTGATTTTTCCGTGATCTCTACGCGAATTCTCCGGTAGAAGCGATAGAAGCCACTTTCTCGTCAACTGCGCTAGACGCGCAGCGCAATACTCACTCTTATATGTATGTTGATAAACTGCATGGAACCAACACACATTCCTGCATCTGAACTTTTGTTGCGTATCTAGAACGCTAAAAGTGGTGTACTCGTCAATGTCGATCACAGTCCGGGCCATGAGTGATTCGATATATTTTATTCTTGTTCGAACCTCTGACGGATATATTGTCCGTGATCCGGGCTAATTTGTACAGATTTTTATTCAGTTGAGACACCGAAATTCCTGCGTCGAACCATTGAAATCCGTGGGTCAGACGAGACGCGTGACTGTTGTAACTTTTCACTTGTTCCGGCAACTCGTCCCATTCATGAGGTCGCGATATTATCCAGTGTGCAGTCACGTTACAGTTCATTGACAGTACAGCGACTTCTTTTGGCAGAAATTGATGATACTTGTTCAAAAATCCTTGCATCTCAATTATCAGGTCCATGCTTGAAGCCGTGCGGGCTGCTCCTTTTGAGGAGTCACGAGTCGTACTGGATTTTGATCGGTGAACGCGTTCTTACCATCTCACGAGTATCCCCTCTTCCGAAATCATCCTTACTGTTCTCTTACATACATGTTTGAGTTTCGCGACATCTTCAAGCGTTGAAATCGGTATTGACAACTCCGTTTGAATATATCTCGAGAACGTTGTCGAATTCGGCGTACACTATGCAGTTAATAGTTTCAGTCAAAGCACTCGCAAAACGCACTTCAATTTTTAATGAACCCGTTTTCACACCATTCCAATGACTCGAATAATGAGCTGAGAGATCGGGTGTCAAGTCAAAAGCGAACAAGCAATACCCCTTCGGGTAAGATATCCGATCTACACCTAGACTCTCGTTCATGTAATGTATCCCCGTACCCGTGTAGATACTGTGATATGCGTCGACATACAGTCGTTCGTTATCCGCAAAACGAGGCTGTATAGGTCTACTGGGTATCTGGACACCATTCACGTATAGTGATAGGAAGTTGATGGAGAAATGTTGGAAATTGGAAGGATTGAGCTGACGATTTCCATTGAAAGCTCTATTCAACACAAATCCAATTACAACCCTCTTCGGTAACTGACCCAAAATCACGTTGTCGAGCGTATCACCAAGGATTCCTCAATGCATAGTAAACGATTTCACTTCCACACGTGTGAGGGGATACTTGGCAGTAGTTCTCGCAAGAGCATTAGCGTGAGCGAGCAAGACACTAGGACTGATTTTGGCTCGCCGCACAATCAGGGCTGCGTCCTTGATACGAACGGTATAATTTGCAGCTTGCGAGAAATCCATGAGACAGAACGCGTCCTTGCTGCGCATCAATCTCACTCGTACTTCAATATTGTTCAATAGAAACCGTGGTTGATTGAATATGTCACAATGTAGATAACCAATCATGTCCACCGTTGCTCCGTTTGCGGTGAGGTTCCTCCGTGTCAATGCTCCATGATTACAGTTCTCGTCATCTTTTGCTGGATTGAGGTTCGCATCCATGTGGCCAGGTCTATCGGTGTACCACAGAGCTGTTGTCATATGCGATTGCAAACTTGGTACTGAACAATTCAACACGATTCCGAGATACGCTCGGTATAGGTAAGTATTAGACGGCGGTGATACTAGCTTTTGATTCAGGAACACATCGATCTGATTAAATAGTGTGTGAATGGAATTATTCACTGGGGCGACTTTTGCATTCTCAACTTCGACTCCCACAGGTGCAATTTGAACGGAAACACGTAGCACTGTATGTGCCAGGTCGATGTAGTGATTGGTTGAGCCGGGTATGACGAATTCGAGAGGTGTTTCACCGTCATCGCTGAGAGACGAGACGGGGTTGTAATACAAGAATGCACTAGACTCAATAGATGCTTGCGTAGGTGGTAGCGTGAAAAGGTGGAGCTCGCTCTTCATACACTCGCCACTGCACAAGTGTAGGAATGCCATCTTGACCACTTATCGCGGACCAAAAATGTCAGTTATCGGTCTCACTCTCCTCTTCGTCGTTGTGCGTCGTTTCTGTTTCTTCGTAACACCCGAGCTCGTGCGACGCTTGACACGTTTTTTGGTTGTCGATGCTTTCTTTCGACCGCGCGACGAGATACTAGAGCCAGCGCGGCCACGCTTGGACTGTCGCCTTCTTCTCAGCGTGGCAGACTTATAACCGGAACCCTTCATCATCGTGCGTGCCTTATTGAATGCCTTCTTACCCAATTTCTTTGCAGATTCACGCGATCTGGCCTTCAAAGATTCCCTGATATTTATATCGTTCGCAGCCACGTCGTCAAACACGTTCAGCCCTGCACGTATTGCTTCCTTCCCAACAGCTTTAGCTCCACTCGTCAAGTAGGGCACCACGTGTCTGAAGAGAGATCCCAAGGAACTACCAACACCGGAGCCACGTTGATATGCCGAGCCAGCGAAAACATTTCTCACACCTCTGTTACTGCCGCCCACCTGCTCACTGTAATAGTGAATGTAATGGCTCATGATGGAAGCTCATGTCTCTCATCGTTCGCGGCGGAAGTAAAGCGTAACCGTCAGCGTTCCGTACTCGAATGGCACGCTCTACCCGAGCTGATTCCTTATATCTATCACGATGCTCTGGAAGGTGTGATGCATGAGCGGTACATAATGGATGGGTGCAAACTGTCTGACCACGTTCGATCCAAACCTGTATTTTGAATTCTCTAGCGATACTATTCGTAATAGAGAAGCCTGTGTATCACCGACTGTGTAAGGCTCACATATGTCCGTGTAGACGTATAGCTGATCACACAAACAGCGAGAGATACACGCTGGTCTCTCGCCGACGATTTCTGTTCGCTTGGAGGTCGTCTGCATCGCCTCTAAGCGTTCGTCAAAACCAAAGACTCGTCGCAACTTTTCACTCAAAATTAAATAATGACTATCCGCGCACACGCATACACATTTGATCATGTAAAAACCCTTTTGATTGACTGTTGGTTCTACACTGAGATGTCCGTTCAATTCATGCGCGCTGTTAATTTCGCTAGCGAGTTGCTCAATATTTACATACACACCGTAGGGAATAGACAAGATTTGATCCTCGTGCTCATCGGTATCTGCGAATGCGTTGAAATAAAAATCGGCTTCATCCTTTTGCAGGTGCGTCATGGTACATGGTATATGAATTTCAGCCAAACCGACCGACCAATTGCCATTCAATCGAATCTCCCTATTCAGATGCGTCGTGAAACAGGTGGTGGTGTTCTCGGGGTAATACATCATGCTACTGTTGCTCGGCAAAACGAGGTAAAAGTCATCCATCATAGCGTCGGACATCCTCGCTCTTCAATTTAAATCGATTTCAATTCGGATGCTTTTATCCAGTTGTTGAATTTGTCGGGCCAACCGATCTACTTCACCAAAACTTGTCTATTGACACCACGATCTTTGCTACGTATAATGCGCTCCACCCGGAATTCGAAGCAGACAAGGAATTCCTTGTCTGCTTCGAAGCGCTCCTTGCCAACTAAAGCCAATTCTTCGTTGTAGAAGAATCCGTCGATCAGCGCACCGTCCAAGTCGGTGATTTCGTAAGTGTAAAGACCCTACCGGAACGACACGCGTGCAATTTTGAAGCACTCCTCCGAAAAATTCTTCATGTATCCTTTCTCGAAGGTTCCTTTGGAGCGACTGATACGCACCAAATCACCCACGTGGTATTTAGGTGCTACACATGTCTTCCTCTTGCTTTTCCAGAGTCGACCTTGGCGCGTGTTGAGAAGTGCTTGGCGCGCATTGAACAGGGTAACATCCACGGGTTTCATAGCGATCGTTGAGTGTCTAGTATGATTGTACCCTTGAATGATTTTCTGTATGACATCTATATATCTTTGGGTGTTGGCATGAGTGAAGTAGCGCCATACGCGTTCCTTGATTATTTTTTGCACGCCCTCTACTATACTACACTTCACATCCGGCGAGCGACTCGTTCTGAACCGTATAGAGTGTTTCTCGAGCAACCTTTGCATAGGACTACCTGTGAATTCTGTCCCTTAATCGGTCTGCAGCAGTATGGGCTTGCGCCCCTGAGCTCTCTCGAGGATCGCCTCGAATGCTTTAGCAACGGTTCCAGTCGATTTATCTTTGAGCACTTCAACCCACACATATTTGCTCAGTACATCAATGACGACCAAAAGATACGTGTAACCATCATTTTCACTCTTCAGAGAAGTCAATTGACTGAGGTCTGCCTCCCAGACATCATCAATATTTGTAACGTTGTAATGAAGGCGGGGAAATCGGTGTCTGATCGGTCTGTGAAGAGTGTACGCATTTTGATTGCTTAGCCATCAGTATATTCGGTCTTTCTCTCGCGACTTCTCCTTCACGGGCTTCCCTTGGGTATTGACACGTATGAGATTTCGAGCACCAGCGTAACCGCCCTCGAGATTTGGATCGTAGTACTGTGAAACGTAATCGATACCTTCCTCGCGCCCCTTTGAACGCGTCATATTTAGATCTTGTAGTTTAACCACCTCTTTTTCGTACCGTTCCTTGTCAATCGCTGATCAGGTGTAGATGACTGCACGTTCTCAACCAATTTGAATTTGGTACTGGGCTGGGGAGTCGAGCTAGTCCCGGGCTGCTGCTGCTGCTGCTGCTGATGTCGCCTACGTTTTGACGTCTTTCTCATGGGTTCTGATAATCTTTTGGCCGTCTCCAATATGTCCAAGTTTCCGATGAGATTCACCGGTGTCGCGGACGTCCCGATGAATTTAGCAAATTCTAACTGTCCGACAGGTGGTTTGTTTGTCCTTCCACTCTCTTTCACAACGTGTGCGAGCAATTCGACGATATTAGACTGCGGCACAACCGTGCCATCAATTATGACGTTACCTTTGTCGTTCCATTTGGACCGATCCGGCTCGAAGCTCAGCCAGTGCCGAAGTAACGAGCGCGCATGCTCCGCGTGAGCTCCAGGCAGATTTTCAATTATCCTATCTTCGGTCAATCTTGCTATCGCAGAGGCATCGCTTTCGTCATCGCCATCGAGCCTCGACATAAATTCGCTGTGCCTTTCTTTGTCTTTGAAATATAGATAACGTCGTAAAATTTGTAGATATTTCACGCACTTTTCTCGTTCATCTGTGATATCTTCCGAGTTCATGAGTTCAAACATCTCGGAATCGAGTCGAGACGATGACTCGCCACCCACTGTCTGCATGGAGTCGTGCGTGACATTTGCCGGAGTGCTATCAGCGGTGCTTGCTGATACAGCCGTAGCCGTTGGGACACTCATCCGCAGTCTCGAAAGCGTCTCTTCGGGCACGATTACCATTCTCCGCGCGTGATTCATGACAATTTCTCACTTGTTAGTATTCGCGATAATACAGCCTCTAGCACTGGCGCTAGGAGAATGGGCAAGAAGGATCCACCGCTTTGTATAATAGCACGCTTCTTACTCATCCACGAGCTGCCGCGAACCGTGCTCGTTGGAGATCTATGCGCGAGCTTCCGTAATACTAATCTGTGCCGCCGCAACTGCTTGCCTTGACTACCCTTCAGATCAACAACACCTTGTAGAACGTAGAGAGCACACTCACATATACTCTTTATCAAATTTTTATCGGCTGTACGTATGAGAGCAAGTCTTTGCTGCTGATTGGCATGGCACAGAACGCTCAGCAAGGCAATCTGCTTCTTGGAGAAAGGTCCCACTGATGAGCTGCTGCTGCTGCTGCTCGATGCTTCTGGGTCCATGGTCGCGTCGTGACTGCGAGTCGATCACAACAGCAGGTACGCGGCTATCTGACTATCTCGAGCGTTTTTTAGGTAAGTATACGTATTGCGTGACATCATCGGGGAAGATGCAAGCGCGAAAACGAAAATCCTCCGGGGTTCTTTGATGCAGATCAAATAGTAGACAGCCTTATGGTTGACTGCATGCATCCGTGTACGCTTCCACGATAAATTTGGGATTGTCGGGGTAGATTTGACGCGCGAGGTAGCGTACTTGCGATCGATCTCGGGGGTTCTTAAACAGCACCAGATAGCCCGTGTTGAGTGATAGATCGCGCTGATTCGAGCCTTTGTAGAAGATATTTTGCGTGATGTATATGACGCTCAAACTCCGGTGATGCGATATTTCAGTGAACGAATCGAGAACGATATTTCCAGTTGACTCGCGCATCAAGTCGTCGAGAATTACGAGTTTTAGCGCGTCATTGTCACTCGAATAGTCTTCCACTTGTGGTAAACCTTCGCGGAACTCTACACTCCTCCCGTTTCCGAGTTTGAACTTGGATCTATAGGACTCTTGCCATTCGGTGTAGTAGAATAATACGCGTTGGATGTCTGTATCCACCATGAGCGGTAGCTGAGCGAGAAAACGTTGAACCCATACCGTTTTACCACTCTTTGTCGGGCCCTCAATCATAGAAGTGAAAGGATGGACCCATCTCACATCCGTGTCGATGACGACGATGACGAGCGGCACCGAGATTATCTCACAAGCGGTAAACGACGCGAGAAACTCGCACGATGACGAGGCAAGCTACTCGTCCAATCACGAGACTTGTCCCGGCAGCGGAGGTGACACGGCGGCGGCGGCGGCGCGGTCAGCGGCACGCTACTTGTGAGCTTGTAGCGTGCCGCTCACAAGCTTGCCACCGCGAGGATAAGCTGATTCTGTCCCTCACCGCATGGTGGGGGGGGGGGGGGGGGGGAGAATCAGCTTGCCCCCGACCGCGACGCATTTAGATTGTCATCGTAGTCGCAACAGCCTGAGTGCCGGTGGTGGTGGTGGCAATGTCAAGCACTATGAGATCAAAACCTGTATCTTGGGATGAATGAATCTGAATTCAAACTAAATGTCGTGTATAGGAAAATGTTTTAATTATAATCATAGCAAGGGAGTATTTTCAATACAATATTTTACATATTCTTACGTCTAAAATCATTTATTCGTATCTTATGCTATATCCAAAAGGCACAGATTTCGATTTAGAGAGATAACGACGTTTTTTCAAAACAACGCTACAAGTTTTTGATTCGTTACGCGTGACAACTTCATGTAGAACAGTACGTCGGATTGCTCTAAAATTTAAATTGATGCAATCGGCATTCTGACCCCCGTTGCATGCGTACCCATCATCATCATTTTGATCAGTGTTATGATCACTACGATTCCCCCCAGTACCACGGCCTTCGTTTATTTCCCCGGAATGAAATGCATATTCGAGCAACTTTTCGATACTACTGAGATTAATTTTTAAAGAATTCTCAGAATTCAAAGTTATGCCTTTTACCTTACAACACTCGAAAACGTTTGGTTCTCCAGCTATTTCACGACTCGGAACCCAAATCTACGGCTTTTTTCAATTCCGCGGACACCCACGTCCCGGTGATCACGCAATCGGATATCGCCTTGTGATCGCATTCGTTTTCGTTCATAATCTCACAACACGACCTGCATAGCGCGAACAACAAACGGCCGTGCATCCTAGTGGGTAACAGCGGGATATGCAAATTACGAGGAGGGAGAACCGTGCATTTTACCAGTCCCTCGACGCGTGACAAGTTGTTCGGGTTTCCCACGCCAGTTAATCGCTCGCTTTTGGTGCCCACATATATAACAGGATGTCCAATAGGGAATTTACCGCGTTCGCATACGTACGGATGAAGAGAACAGATATCCGTATACTTGATCT
Organism: Eretmocerus hayati; assembly: GCA_029851415.1. Lineage (NCBI taxonomy): Eukaryota > Metazoa > Arthropoda > Insecta > Hymenoptera > Aphelinidae > Eretmocerus > Eretmocerus hayati. The sequence goes on from CM056744.1 coordinate 53,256,763, forward strand.
TTTCGTTCTCGCGGATTTCATGGAAGGGGACATAATTTTCTGTGCGCCCACCGTAAAACGCGTCTCTCGAATCTAACGTGATCTTACTCGTTATGGGGTTCGCACGGATATACTCTCGAATCTCCGAGTTGTTCTTCAAAGTTTGGTCAAATTCGCACTCCCACACGACGATTACCTCGTAGTGGAGGTCACGGAGTCTTTGAAGCTTCGCTTTTGTACGCTCATACGCTTCACCCATCGTTATCCCATATGCCATGCGTCTGTCTCTATCGTCTGGAAAGCAGCGGGGACAACCGTGTGTATAACAGCCCTCGGACTCAAAAACTATACCGCGGCTATCGAGCATGTTGATAGGGGGTAAAAATCCGTCCACGAGAAAACCTTCGGGTAACCTGTATTCGCGACCGCGCCCAGCGTGGATTATGTCACGCTCGAATACGCGTTCGCAATGGAGAAGCCACGCGATGGCTTTTTGCGAATGATTCTGGCTGCGACGGTAGCCATCCACGGGTATGATCCCTATCGTATTAGGGCTTAGATAGAGTTTTCGGTATACGACCGAACATGCACCCGCTATTGTATACGCCTCTGAAAACGGACAGACGCTGCCCACGTCCTCGAATATCCGTTTAAATCTTAAACAAGCCCGCCGCAAAATTTCAACGTCCATCCTACAGTACTTGTATAATTCTTTCTGTAAGTTGAAGGGATAATTTGCTGGGACGCTGTGGTACCACTCGAAAAATGATTCTCGTTCTTTCATTGACATAGACTACGGCGCGTAAAATTTTACGTGTGGCAGCCCCAGATCATCGTGATCAGCGTTTGCTGCTGTATTAAAGAGATGAGGGAAATACCCATTCTCTTGAGGTATACCAAACGCCGCTGGGAGCGCGCTGAGTTTCATGTGAAAGTAGTTTAGACTATCAATGAACGTAACGCGTTTACCAACAGTCATACATATGATTTTGCGCCCGTTACGTACGAGACGAGGGAGCGCGCCTTCCCGCATCCTCATCAACTCTCTGAGAATGAACTGCGCATCGAAGCCACCAGCATAGTGACCAATTATTATCGTTTTCGCGAACGCCGTTCTCTCTCGGACACAGAGATCGAGTAGCTCTCTAACAGGGTCCTTCGTGAATTCAAAATCGCGCATGCCACAGGTGTCGCATCTCTGCGTCACGTCCTCCATCTCTAAGCAATCGTCGCATGCGAGCTGTGCTACGCATAAATTCGGTTTATGTATAGTAGTTAATGGGTGGCCGTTGTACGAATCATCTTGTGTCGTTTCGAAGTCATAAAACACGAACAGTTTCTTTCGTTCGTCGACGCTTGAAATGGAGATTGGTTGCATGAAGCAAAATTCGTTCGACGTATGCTTGGATTTACAATTATTGCAGTAATGGATGCCACACTCGTGTCTACCACGGTGAGTGTGGTAGTGACTGCAACACGTGGAGCAGATTTTCACTATCTCACATACCCGTTTGTTCCCTGCCTTGTAAGAACCGTCTCGCTTGCGGTTATCAAAACATTGATCGCCAAAGAATGTACGGAGGCAATCATTACATTTTCGCTCTTCGACGTCCTCTCGCGGGCAAGGTGGGGAGACAAAGCATCGCTCGCATTTTGCCGAACACGTGTGATTTGAGACATAATTATGACACCGATTGCAGTTACTACAAGAAAATTGACTTCCTGCCGCCGCAGCGAGATTCAAAATTGTGTCGTAGTGTCTATCCATGTGATTGTGAGCTAAGTTCATGCAACCGCGAATCGGACCTTCAATCGTACGACGCCCATCGAAAAAGGGTTTTTCACCCCCACCCAGAGTACCGTGGAAGTAAACGCATATGGCTATACCTCTGGGACTGAAGAATGCTTGAAATCTTTCGAGTTCGGGATAGCCGAACTTTCCATCTGCAGGTATCGTGACGCCGGCGTTCCGGATGAGTTCTCGGGCGCGTGCTCGCTGTAGCGGTCGGTCGCGAGCTCTGATTGCTTTCCATTCATTTTTGAAATCTGCGGGATCCGTTACGTTCTTCCTGAGGTGACACTCTCCAACAACGAGAGCACGAGCGAGACAGAGATTATCAGTGTTAAGGATTGCGACCATGGAACGTTTTCTCACACAATCTACCGATTTTACGCGCCCCGAGCCGCGGGGATTTTCTACAAACAAAACCTCCAGGCGGAAGGTTTCCGCGATATTGAAATCGTCGTTTGATTGAGTCAGTTGACTCTTGAGGTCCCACAACTCTTCAAACGTGAAGGTTTTCAGTGGTCTAAATGACAGGCCTGCTGGTCCGTAGCTCAATTCAGACTCGATCGAGACTCCTATGAAGTCGTCCCGATCCCCTAGCGCGCGAACGAACGCGTGGATATCCCTAATCGATGCTTCTAAGTGTAAAAGAGGATTAATATCAGCCTCCTCCACGGATGGCGCGTTGATTCTCAGCTTTAAACTCCGCGCTGTGATCCCAAATTGTGGCACGTGACGCACCCCATCCTCATGCACATCGGAACGCTCCCCATTGCCACGGATGTCGTACCATTCATCCTCCTCGTCGACGTGTATGCAATTACCTCTCCCTATTTGTTCTTGCCCAATAGTGGCACTCGCTCCCCCTGATGTAGTACTCGCGTCGTCATCATCATCATCATCATACGATATATCCATATAGCCGTGGTCATTCAAGCGTGCTTGGATAGACCAATTCATAACATCATCACCCCCATCACTCTCATCTCCGGCATCGCACGTGATGATGGGGTACGCAAGGGGGTCAACATCATTATCATTTAGACTAGACAACGAATCTGTGCTCTTAGAGTCACTTTCACTCACATAATGTTTTTTCCTGGTTACACCGATGACGGCGCAAGCGGCAGCAGTTGCAGCAGCGGCAGGAGCATCAGATGTTGGAACGAAATCTCCGCTTGTAGAGTAGGCATCGGCGTGAATGTTGTGAACGCTAGCCTTCGCCTCCACCGCCACGGCTTGCTCACCACCACCGGTTCGGCTTTCCGACGAGACAGCCTGATTCAGCCATGCAGCAGGTCCTCGTCGACTCTCCAAAATAGGGATAGTGCTGGAGTTATTTTGACTACTCTGCACTGAGACAAACACACAAATTAGAGATTCCCCTGATTGCACAACCCAATACTTTGTATTTAAAAACATTCCACTTGGTATTTACCTGTATTGTCGTTATCTTCATTATTAGCATCATCCTGATACACTGGAGGGTCTCGGGGTGCAAATCGGATCCACCTACTAGACGATGGACCTCTGAGCTTTGACCCACGTGGTTGCTGAGAGCAGAGAACGACGTCGTCGTCGTCGTCGACCTGATGATATTTCTCACTCGACTCGCCGATTCCATCATAAGTAGCGGCATCAGCGGGAGCGGGAGATGGTTGTCTGAGTGCAACACCGCATCTTTGTTGCGTGCAGATAACACTTTGAGCCCGGTTAGTTGGAACTGCCAGATCCGAAGAGCCAGCACCATCTGCAGGATCGACGCCGTCGTTGCTATTCGGCCAGTTCTGCCATTCCGAAGTACCCATCTGATTTTCCGGGAATAACATTACATGGTCGTCAGTCTCGGCATTCTTGATGTCATTGTTAGGTCTATCTTGTTGGTCGAAATCCCGCAGCTCTTCGTCCGGGAAAACCACATCGTTCTCGTCATCATCATGATCATCAAGGTGTTCACCGTGATTCTCGATACGATCCCGTCTTCGCTCGTCCTCTAGCTGGTTTGCCGGGGCATCATTTTCACCCTCGTCGTCGTCGGACGAGCTATTGGCTAAGCCAACCTGTACCATCCACTCGCACATTTCTGTAGGGAATAATTTCGTATGAGTCATCGTGAAGATGATAATGGGAGGATCCTGATTTACACGCGCTGATTCATTATTATAAATTTGTTCAAACTGTATCCATTCATTATAATCCTGATCGAATACATACCTATCACCTCGTCTCGCTGCTGCATTAGTGCTCTGAAACGGAAGACCGATACCTCATGAGGTATTCCCCGGCGTGGTACACGGCTCTTTCGCTTTTCATGAAAATATGACTGTACATCCTCTTGATCTGCCCGATGGTGGAATCAGCCAGTATCCTGTTGAAGGATCGTACTATCAGACGATAGTCGTTCGGTCTAGCTTCCAATCCCTGAAAGACTCTTTCACATCTCTGCCGAATTGCCCGTGACGTTCCAATCACACTAAAGTACCGCGCGCACTCCATGACAATGCGACGGAAAAGTCGGGTGTTGGTGGTGGTTGGAACAGGAAGAACCATGGTGAGTTATTGTTAGCGGATAACAAAGAGAAAACGGATCAGATTTCCCGAGATTTTGGGAGAAGCGAGTCGTACGGTTGTCTGAGGACAAAGTGAACGCGAGTCGAGCGAATTCAGCTTCTTATATCCAAGCGATGAGCTCTGGGGCAAACGCAAAATTTCCCTGTGTTTTGAATTGGTCGATCGAGTTTTCGTGGCGGGGGTGAATAAATTGAGCAGACCAAAGATAATTTATGCAAGTTCATTGGCACTTCCAGTGAGTCCTGGTTTTATGACGGGAGACTGGGCGGGTGTAGTCATGACCATGATGATGATGCTACAATATAATATACGTGTTACGTAGGCTGTTGGCCGGGACACAATACATTTCCTCTTTCTTATACAATAATTTCCACACTATACTGCGAAAAATACAGTCGACGCGAAACACTAGTATCTCACGGGTGAAAATGAAGTAATTTAGCTTCTAATATTCCCTATAGAGATGGTATTGGATCGCTATATCCTTGCTCGACAGGTATGGACAGGTTGTTTCGGGTGAGCACTAGGTGCGACTATTATCGTTTTATCTGAGGAACGTGTGTATGGAGGAATCCACCTACCTGACACGTGCACAAGCTATCAAATACTCTATAACCATGACTCTCACCAGCGAATCGCACATCCCCGGGCACCCTCTGCGACGCCCTCGTAGAACGCGTCGCTTCAATTTGCCATCAGTCGTCGATCTGGAACATCGTGGCTCAAATTTGGCTCTATCTGGTCAACACCCATAATGGCTCAATCGATATTCTTATGTGACTTAGACATCGCTGAAGTTTTGTTGTCTCTGGTGGGTGATGGTTGTGATATTGACCAAGAACCTGGAGGAAAACGGCCCCGCATCGTGCACAATCTGGACGAAGAAGCCCTTCTGGATAATTTGTACGAGCGGCTGGAACCATCGACTCACGAGGCTCAATCAATCGTGAGGAATCAATCACCGTAATCATTCTCATATATAAAGGACATAGTTCAATGAATAATGCCGACTTTTCTGTTATCTAGCCCAATAAGATCATCACTCAGCAGCCGCTGGGGACAACGGCTGGTCACGATTCCGGAAGAGTAAACGAGCCCGACCTTGTGGTACTCGAGCAATCAACTGTCTCTACGAATGACCCGACTCCAATGCATTCATCGAATTCACGTCCTTCTACCATAGCGCTGGATCCGAATGCCGACTATCCACGTTTCTCAACAATGATGGACCAAACTTGGCGCGATAGACGAAAAGAAATCATCAAAAACCGTTGGGACTACGGGGAAAAAAAAGACAACGGTGTTACAGAAATTCATTCGGGCCCGAGCATTTTGACACCTATCATCAGCGAATACCACTCATCGGAGGCTGAAAAAGTGAGAATAGTCGCGGCTCATTCTACAGACCCAGACAACATTGGCGTACGATGCCCTGCAGAGCCCACCATGGAGGAGTACACGATGCAGGACAAGATAACTGAGTATTGGTATGATTTGAACAAAATATCAACAATTAGTCTCCTTTTGTGTGACTCCAGCGCCAAGGGAGACGAGCTGATAGATGTACGAACAAACATTAAGAGGATGGAACATCGTTTGTACCATCTGAATTCTCGAGAAATTCTGGAGAAGAACAAAGCCATTCTCTGAACACCTCTGAGCGCTATGACGGACGAAAAATTCTGCAATGGAATAAATTTTATCAAAAGACAAAAGATAGAAGCGGCTCGGAGTCGGGAAGAATCGATACGAAGACGTGACATCGGTGAAACGCAGAGAGATATGCTCTAATTGAACCTCAAAATGGTTTTGCAGTGAGTACTTATTCCATTATTCTCTATATGTGATAGAATATAAAATGAAATACACTGTGGATTTCAACTTCCAGTTCAGGACGTATGGCGAAGCGTCAAAGCCTCAAAGCTGTATCGGATAATTTACTCAGTGCAGCGTACCGTTGGAGCGCTGTGACAAAATATACAGGTGACCCCGATTTCGACTTTGCCAAACCATTCGGGGATTCAGCATTCCAGAGGATCATCGGTGAACACGTGCTCGAGGAAGCCGCTGAAAATTATGAGGCTGCTCAATTACAATGATCGTAGATAAAATTCACATGCGGCGGATTAGGCCTACAGGGGAACCGCCATTGTATTTCACTCTTTTGCAGTGTCATAACATTTTGACCGAGTGAAATAGCGAGAAAAAAACGCGTCTGTTGCATCTACCTCTTGGGTGATGTGGAAAAGATGCAAAGCTTTCAAGTGGTCTACACCTTACTCGATGAGATACAGTGGCGAACTCACTCTTTTCACCCTCGAGCAGGCGCGCCTGCTCGAGGGTGAAAAAATTCATTACATCAAAGACCATTTGTGTCCACAACTTTCAGTAGAAATCTTCTATACGATGATGATCGGATCACTCCGACCATTTACGATGTACATTCTATGTTGAGAGCGAGACAGCATTCGGGTCTTTGAATCCAAGCGAGTCGAAAATGAATCGTCCCGAGCAAAAATGTTCCCCGTCCACATCCATTCCTCTAGACCAAAGCAGCAGCGCCACTCTAGACACCGACGTAAAGCCTGGTCGAACAATTCAAGTCGCTATATTCAAGTCTGGCGATCAAACTGCCGTATACCTATATTTGAATCCTCGCCTCTGGTGCGATCAAATCGTCGTATACCTCTATTCGTGTGAATTCTCTTTCTCTTTCGCAGCGATGGCAAGAGTAGTGTGATCCCCCAGACTCCCGGCATCTTCACATTGTATAAGTTTGGGGGAACACGCTACTTTTCTCATAGTTGCTCTCTCTCTCTCTCATACGCGCTTGCGTGCGCACGTAATTTTCATGGCAAGGCGATTCGACCGCGAGCTGTCGAACGCCGGCGTTTCCCACACTCGGAAAACCCGGCAAAGCAGGATTTCTTCTGTGCGTAGTGAAAGGTGGGCGGGGGGGGGGGCGCTGCGGAGGGGCATCAGCACTGCCGAAACCCGTTCGTATCGGCGCGGCGAAAAAAATCCGCCGATGGCACTATAGCCGGCGTGACGTCATCGGTGTCCGGCTATAGTGCCCCGTATACTACTGACGAACGTTCGAGTCCATCTCGAAGTGTTGTTCCCTTTTCCATATACATAACAAAATAGTCGGGAATTTTCGACAAAAATATGGGAACAGCTCGTGAATTCATCAGGAATTTGTCGAAGTACCTTTTGAAGACACCTTGTTAGCGCATTCGATTCCTTGACTCGGGGCTTTCAAAATACGTTGTTCATAGTGACAAAACTCGAACGTTGGACCATTTTATGACCAAAATGCAAAGATTTTTTGCATGACATGGAGACAAAATATGCTGCGGAAAGCCATTTGCGGAATGCTTTCTCGTTTCCTGCTAATGATCCAGAAACTTGAGAATCATGGAAACCTTCCTCTGTTATTCTCATTTACTTGAGTGAACATCACTTCGGCTTTTCTATATCCATTCATTATCAAAATACACCGCTGATCTATAAAATATGAATTTTCAATCACAAAATTGAAGATTCAGCATCCATCAAAAATATTTTTTAGATCATTTCTATCCAGTTATTCTCCATCTGCCAGTTGCAAATGCTGTATTTTACACTTGATGTATAACATCAAGTGTATAACAAAAGATGATTTATAAAATCATCTTTTGAGTTGAATATTTCCCGGGGTCAGAATGAATTGAGGAATACGGCTTGAAATTGAGTGAGCCCGTCGCAAAAGGGGTCTGGAAAATATATCAAAATTTCAGAGAGATCAGCGGAAGAGTTCGCAAATTTTTGAATGACATAGAAATATAGATGGAAATTAGTTTTTTGCAAAATAAGAATGTTAATCAAAATTCCGTAACGACTAATATCTTCAGAATGATGAGAAACTACGCGGAAACAATGTTGGCAGATTTATGTTGCGAAGAGTGGACGCTAGAGCTTTTGGCGAAACTTACTTCGAGAATTTTGATCAATTGTTGATATTTGGGATCATGTTTAATAGAAAAGTCCCAATATGTGGAGCTGAAAATTGACTGAGTGCATTGCTATATGTATGATTAGGAGCCATCCTTGAGAAATTCATACAGATTATTAGAAACGTTTCCAAGATCTGGAGAAAGAATGGCGAATCAGATATGAAAAAGAATCAAAATTCAAGTGAAAAAAGTTCCTAGAGTCATAATAAATCGGTGGTTATGGCTCAAGAAAGACTGGGCTCATTGCACAAGGTCGCTGAACAATTAATTCAGAAAGATCGATGGAAGTGTCTACGAGTTTTTGAGTGACATAGAAAGGAAAATGAAAAAATTTGTTTGGCAAGAATGAAAGTGACAATCAAAATTCCGTATTAACCAATCTGTTTAGAATAATCGAGAAATACTTAGGAAAGAATATTTGAGAACTCATATTGAGAGTCTCGGATACCAGAACGTTTAGATCAACGTGGTCTGAAAATCGGGTTGAATTTTAGGTAATCAATGTGACGTGGAAGAGTCAATATAAGTTGGTCCAGACTGCTACGTTGAATAAAGTCTGATTACTCAGTCAAACTCCACGTTGAAATAGGAGTATTTTGGTTCTGAGCTTTTAAGCTCCCTCTACGTGAATCTTCAAGGAGAAATTCCACACTTTACTACTTTTCAAACACTATAGCGTGTAAACCAGGCTGATTGAGTAGATACTTCTCGACTGAAACCCTCAAATACGCATACGTGGACTGCAATCTTCAAAATATAATTGATTACGGTCGTAGCACTCCAAATGTAACATATTTGGTGGGATCGGTCGACCCAAACCAATCATGATTCGTGAATACTAGCAAATATCTTCACCAACACTTAGACATAATTCCTAATTGACAATTCGGGAAAAAATATGGAGTTATACCGTTCTGTTTCGCACGCTAGAAACGGTATAAGTCCACAGTGTTTCGATGTTTTGTGATGCAAAATGGTTCAAATCGACTACTTTTTGATATTTTACGATCCAAGATCGTGAAAGGCGACTCATTTCTTCACCTTCCCCGGTCCAGAAAGGTGTAAGTTCACTTTGGAAAAAAATGATGGACTTATACCGTAAAAAATTCGAAAAAATTTGGTAATCAGAACGGTATAAGTCTCCATTTTTTATTGCAAAACAACTGATGAAAAAATGTAGACAATTAAAAATCATCACGTCCCATGCAAAAACTGATAGATGAAGCATGATCACTAAAAATAACAATCCGAATTTTCTATTGCAAGAAAACTTTGAAGCTCATTAGCCAGGGATACTAAAAATGGACTTACACCGTTGGGGTCGGGAGCCGTCCATAAGTCGTTTTTATGTCCGCGCAACTACAAGTAAACTGTAAAGCTCTTTCACCAGTCCAAATTACTATTGCTGGCTCGAATTTACGTGATGAACGCGTTTTGAGTGGTTGAAAAGAATCTTCTCGCACAGCCTTTCGAGATAATCATATGGGGGAATGTTGTGTATAACCCGTTTTCTGTGTCTGTGCGATGCAAAAGATCTTTGGATTTTGGTCATAAAATGGTCCTGCGTTCGAGGTTTGTCACTATGAATAAGGTACCGTCAAATTGGGTAATTTTGGTACGATATCATTACTTTTTATTTTGTTTGGCTAGGCATTTCAACATACATTGACAAAACGCACTCCTATTAGTAGTCAATCGAGAGCTTACAGTCTCAGGTTTTGATTGACGAGCTACAAAGTTCAATGTGATGTGTCAGAGCAGGAGCTGTTAGCAATTTTTTAAGTGTACCGAAGTTAGACCTGGAGCAACTTTGGTACACTTGCAAAATATTCCAATTTCACCCACCACCATGCCAGTGAATCAATTGTAATCGTTCAGAAGTCTTCTTCTAAGGTTTTTGTAACATTTTTAAACCTTATTAACCATTACTCGACTCAAGATGAGTTATAAATAAACTATCATACAGAGGTATACTGGAGCAACCTCATCTTAATGTTTCTGACGTAGAGTCGGGTAACTTTGGTACACTTTACTTTGTTTTTTCTGGTTTTTCATCCGTTAAAATTCAAAATGCTGTAAATACCCCAATGTAACGATGGTTTCTTTAATATTGTGATATATGTTTTTGAAATGTAGCGTTATTCACTCATGGTTTGTTCTGAAACAGTTCTTGCCAGATACACTAACCGGACTAATCAGGTATCGCTGCTGAATCAGCCTTTTCGGAAAAAGCTTCAATAAACGAGTATAATCATCCACACGGTATCCACGGTACCTCGACACGTTGTTTATGTTTTTATCAAGGGGGGAGAATTGGTATTAGAGCGATAGAATTATTTACCTTTCCGGACGCAGCTCTGAAAGTCATTCTTCAGGTTCGTACCAAAGTCGCACCCACTGTACCAAAGTTACCCAATTTGACGGCATTAAGCCTTGAAACAAGGAATCGAATGGGCTGAATTGCGAGGCTGGGCGAATCGAATGGGCTAAACTGCGAAACTAAATTGAGATTGTTTGGACCCAAAAAGTTTGGAACTGGTTTCATTCTCTGACCATTCAGCTGTGCAAAAGCAAAAAGTGCAAAAACTTCTTTGAAATTTTCTGGGACATGCAGGAATCATCCCAGGGGGGTACATCTCGCTTGTTTTTCTCTTATTCTAATATGAAAAACGTAAGAAGAATATGCGGGGACGCCAACGAGTGCCCATGTCTGAGATCGGCATAAGGGGGGGGGGGGTATGTTGGGTACACAGGGGGTGGGTGGGTACACTTATTTTATACACCGAGCCGAAACCAACTGCATTGCCCAGGCTTAATTTATATTCAGGAATCCATGCGAAAGAAGGTATGCTTTGTAATGCCAGCGTTAAATTTAGTGACCCTCGAGCAGCGCTATGAGATTTTAAAAACGGCAAAGGTACAAACACAATAGCAAACTTTTGCATATACTTTAAAATTTTGCTTGAGGAGAAGAGGCTGGAAGCTCATCTAGACAGTAGTTGACTCTTCCGCTTCACACGAAGAAAAATAAAGTGATGTCGAGTGATGAGTAAGATTCTCACTTCTCATCAGTTTTGTATCGTCATTTCCTCTAAAATATGGTTAAAACTCAATTTAGCATATAAGAAATAATAGCGCATCACATTTGACGAGGAATTAAACTACACTCTGAGCTTTGTCGATAGAAGACGAAGTTTGCTCTGAAAAAGAGTGCCACATGTACGTATCCTGTGCATCCCCATGACACATCTCAGATGGCGCAGTTGGCTAAGTGTTGTGTCTACAAACTCGAAGGTCGCAGGTTCAAATCCCCGTAAGTCCAAAATTTTATATCTCAAATTACGTTTTTTCTCGATGTTGCTACGACGCTTGGCCCATCTAAATCCAAAGACATTGACTCGAGTGTCGAATATGGAGAAAAAGAAATTGATTTTTTAAAAAATTACCTCAGAAATTTCACATGTGAAATTGGCCTGATAGATCAAGTGATTTATCAAGTGATATATCAACTGATTCACCAAGTGATTTATCAAGTGATATATCACTTGATATTTTTCGGCAGGGGCTCCTGGTTTTTTGGTGCGACAGACGTTGCAAGGGCCCTCTTTCACGCCACCCGCGCATTTTGTATGCCGTGGTTTCTGGCAAGCAGGACATTGCCTCAAGGGAGAGCCCCTCAGAGCTGGACCATGGCACACAATACACGCTTCGGTGCCCTGCATGGCACAGACGACGCACAGTGGGGAAGATCGAAATTTTTTAGCTCGAAAGTCTAATGGCTTTAGCGTGTTAACTTTTGAGCTAGAAAATTTTGGTCTTTCCCACTGTGCGACGCAATAAGTGGGTGACACTCACGTACCTGTCAACACAAGCGCAGCTCTGCTTCGCTGCCGCGCAAATTTCCTTGGATACTGCCAACCTCAATCTTAATCTTCAATTCATGTTCAATTACTTGATGAGGGCATGCAAGCCTGCAGTTTGGATGATGGTTTCTGCAGTGGCTTGCATTCAGGCGCTTGCAAATATCTAGGAGAAAAACGGGCTCGAAGGCATATGCGCGGCAGTAATGATGTTAAAGCAGGTGCAAGGTAGAAAGTGTGTTTCTTTGTACTTACGCAGCAGACGACGAGTTTGATTACTATGTACATTCCATCTGGATTCTTGGGAAATCGCGCGGGATCTCTTACTATAGTTTCATTTCCTGAAAAACTTGGAAAACATTCAATGATATTCAGTATAGTTTTTTGCAGACAAAAGGATGGAAAGATTCTGGAACTTGTACGAATTGGAAGAACTTTTACTCACTCGCATATAAATTTTTCAATAGAAAATCCCAGATGTTTTCAGGTTATAACCTAAATTAGGTCATATATCAAATAAGGTAATATCCGGAGATATCACTTGGAGATAATACAGAATCTCATTGAAAAACTCTCTTCAGAACTCACGCTAAACTCACCATCAGAGGCTCAAAAGAATTCCATTCGAAAAAGAGGGACGTTTGGTTATTCTAAATTGAGACAAGTGAAAAATCAGCGTATTGTTCGAATGTCTCACAAGTTTTTTTTTTCTCTGAATATTCAATCATGTTCCATCTGAGTTCCTGAAAAGTTTCATGGGATTCCTCACAGTAGAGTTATGTTTCCTAAAATCTCCTACCAATAGCCCAGTAGTAAAGGACCCCGCTCCGAGAGATAGGGTTTTGGGTTTAGGTGAATTTTGTAAGGGGAAAAAATATGCTGTAGAGTGAAAAATTCTGAACAAAAAGTTCAATGGGGTCGAACACGGAAAATGGCTAGTTTTTTTTAAAATTAATTGAATAAATACCGATAAATCAGAGGTTATGAGGTTATCTAGAACAACAACAAAAGCTTGCCTACGGCGTTCGAATTTGTATAATTGGAGATGTACAACTTGAATTTGATGTAGCTCAAGAGCCGTTTTTTCGTGATGGGAACATTTCATCTCAAACCTTCGATGGAAGAAGCAAATGCACGTATGCGAAAGAAGTGATCATACGCGATTGTCAGAGAGATCATAACGGCTCATATTCTAGAGGATTACTTTTTATGTCAATCAGTGTTGCAGCTATCGCTGGAGCTGGGCTACAAGGCTGTGCTGACTCGATGCCAAGAATACATGATCTCAAGATCCAGATATGGTGCGGGAGCGGCTTTTTGACCAGCATAATCGCATCACACGAGTCTCGCGCTTTGAATAGTTCATAAAAAGTGCCCGATAATGAATGGCTGCGATCGAGTTATACAAAATTAATCAAAATCAATCTCGAATTGCGTGGAACTGGTGTCTGCGAAATATTTCGAGGATATGGAGATCGAATTGCCGTATCCCGAGATCATGTCGCGTAGGAGGCTGCGGGGCCTACAGCGAGTAACTATCGAAATCGAGCTCGAAGAGTCGAGTGAAGGATGTTTTTGAGGTATTTCGAGGTCGCTGAACACGAAAATCACATCGCCCTGCCTTCAAATCGTATTGCGTGGGTGGTTGCGGGGGTGAAGGCGCGAATTGATCAAGATCGAGGTTCGGGAGTCGAGTGTGGGTGTGTATGGGGTATTTTGGAGTCGCTAAACACGAATTAACCCGTAATACTGACACTCCCGAAAATTTACGTAATACTCACACTGGGTCAATCTGACCCGGCGCACAGTGGGGCCCGCGCATCTTTCTAGGGCTCAGCGCCACGCAAATTCTCAACTTATTGTCATGTCCGGGAACGGGGAATGTTGCTCTCAGTTATCAGAATACCGCCCGATCCCAGACACGGCGATAAGTTGAGAAGTTCCGTGGCACTGAGCCCTAGAAAGATGCCCTGGCCCCACTGTGCGGCGCAGAAAAACCCGCGTTTCTCGCTTGGAAATAAAGCTATCGACCCAAGACTCTTTCGTACATCATCTTCAACACCTTCTATTGAGTGTCTCATAGGTTTAACCCGCGAAATCCAAAATTTGATATCTGGAAATTCGTTTTTCTGAAAACGTCCACAAAAAACCAGTTTTTGACTTCAAAGCCTCATAAAACGGGTTGGTCTCAACTGATTTCAAAAATTCTTGTGGGATTCTACTCGGGAGATGACCTTCTTTTACATAAAGAGGGCCCCCATAACATGCCTTGAAGAAAATATATTTATTATCAAGAATTACTATGAACAGTTTAGGTTCATTATCTCGAGTAAGCAGGAAACCATGATCCGCTGTTAGTGGACAGGTACGAACGTAATAATCATGCAAAAAAATCATTTTTGGACCAAAACTTCATCGTTCATATGTGAGAAATGAGCATAAAAATTGCCAGGAATAATAATATGATTACAATAACTCGAACTCCTCCACCGCAATCCATACGTAGCCTAACCCGGTAATCGTCGCACATGCCACGAAGGCAAGATGGGCACCTTCTCTTTGTTTTATGATCAGCCACCGTTGGACAAAGAGAACAACGTGTGCGCTTTTCGAATTCGGGCCTTTGATTCTGAACATGAATCCGTTGTTCTGGCCGTTCCAAAATTGAACCGTTCCCTGACCTCAGGTTGCACTGGAACGTAGCACTCACCAAGCGGTTTTGTAAATGCGGGGTCATCACATGGATGATGAGACCGTCCAAACCTTTCTTTATTGACTCATTACAATTATTACCAAGGTTTCTAATGGAGCACTTCAACAAAATACGAGAATTCACAGAGGTCATATCCAATATCCCGAAAAATACGCATCGGCCATCGAGCGGTTCTTCTCGAGACCGTATGCGCGAGTAAAAGCGAATCGAAGCAATCAGTACCCTTTTTCGTGCAAGACAAATGGCCCAGTATATCAATCTCACTCCAAGAATCGATATACTGACGTTTCAGAAGGTCGAGATAGGAAGAATCGCAAAGAACTACGATATCGTTTGGGTCACTCAATACTCACACTGGGTCAATTTGACCCGACAGAAAATGCGCAGTTGCTTCAACAGCTGCTTGCAGCACTTGACGCTGCGCCAGGTCACTCCAGCGCGCGCAACAGATAGGTTACATCCGAACTACCAACAGATGGTGCCACAGACTCCGTTTTTGACGATTTAATGGGTTAAATTTGTAGCCAAAAAAATGCTCGGGTCAAAATGACCCAGGGTGAGTATTACGGGTTAAAGATTACCCAGCCTGCAAATCGTCTTGCGTGGGTGGCTGCGGTAGTGGAGGCAGGAATTGACCAAGATCGAAGCTAGAGAGCTAAGTGGGAAGGGGGGTGTATTTCGGATATTTTAGAGTCGCTGAGAACGTTTTTGAGATTATCTAGCTCCCAAATCGTAGTGCAGGGGCGAAAGCGTGGATTGACCGAGATCGAAGTTCGCGAATTAAAAAAAGGTGTTCTTGGGGTATTTTGGAGTCGCTTCAACAGGAAATGCGTGATGCTCTTTTCTCCATTTTCCCCCTGTGCACAAGCATAGGCGCCATAGTTACAGTGGCCACCACGGGCGCGTGATAGCGCTACTTCCACGGAGAAAGAAGCAAGCGCCCATGCTCATACACAGGGAAAAAGTGAATGAAAGAACATCGCGCACTTTCTTTCGAGGCCCTAAACACGAATTTGAGATCAATCTGCTCCCGAATCATGTTGTAAGGGCGGCTGCAAGAGCGAGGACGCATGTTGAACTAGATCGAGCTGGAAAAGTCACGGAGGGTCTTTGATAATTCGAAATCGCTGGAAGCAAATCTCACATCACCCAAACTCAGAACTGCGTTGGGTGGGCAGCTGTGATGGTGTGTCCAATATATAGTTTCCTGATAATGATCATTCCCTGAGATAGAATCTGATCAGGAGTTGTAGGCCGAATTATGGCATCAAAAACCATACCACAAGCATACGCCAAGTGTCTCCATTTACTGGGGGATCGAGCAATATCATACTGATCGGAATTCCAATTTGCTAGCGCTGTAATCACGATTCTCGATGACGGGATGGACCACAAATCTTTTCGGACGTGAATCTAAAAGAGATGGTGACTGCCAAGAAATTTGACAGCTGAATCTCGATTCTGGCTAATTCTACAGGCAGAATCTCATCTCATCCTGCGAGAATCATGACTATCATACGACGACCATGACAATAGCGTAATTTGATAGCAGCGGGATCGGGCGATGACTTAGCGCGTGTGATCTTATAAGCTCAGCTCTGTGATCAGAAATCTTGAGAAGCAGTCGATTCCTATGAATTGACGGGCGTTAATTTAGATCTCAATAGTAGCAACGAGGAGATTCGAGTGTCCTCACGGCGAACCTGATCATCTCGACGGATTGACTCTAATCTCGAGTTGTGGAGAGACTTACGTTATCCGGTTCGCATACCATGAGCCTAACCCGACTGTGGTTATTGAATGGAACATCGAGCAATATCCTAATGATTGAAACTCCGATCCTCTAGCTGTGTGATTACAATTCTCAATCACGGAATGGACTACAAATTGTTTCGGGCAAGAATCTACCAGAAGGTGGTGGATGCAAGGAGATTCGAGCGTTGAATCTTTATTCTGACTGTTCCCACAAGCTAAACCTGATCTCATGTACCGAGAAGTATGGTGCCCATACAACCGCCCAGAACGAACACGTGATCTAATAGCCTAGGGACCAAGAGGTATCCTACGACGAGCGTCTCTCAAATCTTAGCTCTGTGATCAGAAATTTCGAGAAGCCGTATATTCTCATAGATTCCTAACCGTGCATCTACTATTCGGTAGTGACGGGTAGGAGATTTGAGTGTTCCCTTGCTGAACCTGGCCACCCCTACGGGTTAAATCTGATCCCTAGTAGTGGAATAACTCACGTGATTCGATCACCATACCACGAACCTAAGCTAAGTGTGTTCAGTGGTCGAAAGTTCAAGCAATATTCTAGGCCTGGGAACTACGATCCTCTAGCTATATGATCACAATCCTCGACAATGGAATGGACAAAAAATCTTTTCGGGCATGAATCTACGGAAGGGTGATGGCTGCAAGGAGGTTCAAGCGTTGAATCTCCATTCTGGCCATTTTCACAAGCAGAATCTGATCTCATGTATCGAGAAGCATGGTGACCATAAAACGGCCCAGAATGAACACGAGATCCAATAGCTCAGGGATCGGGAGATATCCCAGGTCGATTGATTCTGAGATCTTAGCTCTGTGATCGAAAATCTCGAGATGGAGTCGATTCACATAGATTGACGAGCGTGAATCTACCACTCTATAGTGGCGCGTAGGAGATTCGATTGTTCTTTTGCTGAATCTGGACATCTCCACGGCTGACATCTGATCCCAAGTCGTGGAATGACTCATAATAGATTCATCCGATTATGTCCGGAGCGCCCCGACCAGCATATCCGGATAAACCTGTCATCTGTCACCATACCTGGAGACTAAGCCAAGTGTGTTTGGTGGTAGAAAGATCAAGCAATATTCTAGAGATTGAAACTACGATCCTCCAGCTATGTGATCACAATTCTTGATATTGGAATAGACTACAAATCTTTTCGATCGTGAATCTACGAGAAGGCGGTGATTGCAAGGAGATTCGAGAGCTGAATCTCCATTCTGGCCGATTTCACTGGGAGAATTCCATCTCATCCTTCGAGAAGCATGACTACCAGACAATGACCGAGGCTAGAACATGATTTCATAGCAGCAGGATCGGGTGAAGTTTTAGGGAGTATGATCCTGAAATTCAGTTCTGTGATCAAAAATCTTGAGAAGGAGTCGGGGAAATTCTCGAATTTTCTTATCACAGAGCTAAGAAACCAGAATCGCACGTCCTGGATATCTCCAAATCCCGAGGCTATTGGACTACTCGATGATTCTAAGCCGTTGTATGGTCATCATGCTTCGCGATACATGAGATCAGATTCTACTTGTGATAATGCCCAGAATTGAGATTAAACGCTCAAATCCCCTTGCAATCACCACCCTTCCGTAGATTGACGCCCGAGAACATTTGCAGTCCATTCTGTTATCGAGAGTTGTGATTGCATAGCTAGAGTATCGTAGTTTCTATCCCTAAAATGATGCTCGATCGTTCGACCACCATACACACTCGGCTTAGTCTCGTGGTATGGTGACCGAATAACTTGAGTCTTCCTACGACTTGGGATCAGATTTCATCCGTGGGGATGCCCATAATCAGCAAGGAGCCACTTGAATCTCCTACCCGTCACCATCGAGTAACAGATTCACGCCTATAAATCGATGAGAATCGACTCCTTCTCGAGATTCTTCATAATGGAGCTGACATTTTAGGATGGTACTCCCAAAGACATCACGGTCCCGCTGCTATCGAATCACGCTCTGGTCATGGTCGTCGTATGGTAGCTAAGCTCCTAGCAAGATGAGATAAGATTCTGCGTGTAGAATTGGCCATGATAAGAGGATTCAGCACTCGAATCTCCTCGTAGTCTTCGGCTTCTCTCAAATTCCCGCCCGAAAAAATTTTTGGTCTCTTCCATCTTCGAGAATTATGATTACATCGCTAGCGAATCGGAATTCCGATCAGTAGAACATTGCTCGATCTCTCGGTCAATGAACACACTTGGCGCATGCTCGTGAATGGTTTTTGATGCCATGATTCGACCTACAACTCCTGATCAGATTCTATCTCCGGAAATAATCATTATCAGGAAACTATATCGGAAACACCATCCCAGTCGCCCACCCAATACGGTTCTGAGGCTGGGTGATGGGAGATTTGTGCCCAGTGATTCCGAAATATCAAAGACCCTCCCCGACTTTTCCAGCTCGATCTAGTTCAACATGCGTCCTTGCTCTTGCAGCCACCCAGTCAATACGATTCGGGAGCTGTGTGATCTCAAATTTGTGCTTAGCGATACCAAAACACCAAAAAAAACCTTGCTTAACTCGCGAACTGCGCTCTTGATCAATCCGCGCTCCCGCCCCGCAACACGATTTGGAGGATTCCAAATTCGTACCTAGCGACTCCAAAATACCCCAAAAACACCCGTACTTAAGGCCAGTCCGTAGTGCTTACACTTACTCACTACTCCGTAGATGGCGCCACGGTGATTTGCATAGGGTAATTCCAACAATATTTAATTTTTAAATAGTTGTCAACAGTTCTCGGACCGAATCATTGAGTCAGCGCGCTTTCCAATGGAATTTCCAATCGTTTGAGCTCCGCTGCGTCTCAAACTCGTGATATAGTTTGCGAGATTTGGAAAATGGCAATCGTGCATGACAGCGTGGTTTCTACGATGAGGCAGCCCAGCTCAAGATTGCAGATTTCCAAATCCTGCGAAATATATCGCGAATTTTGAGACGCAACAAAGCTCAAATGATTGGAAATTTCATTGGGAAGCGCGCTGACTCATGATTTCATCCGAAAAGAGTTTGCAATCATTTAAAACTTAGATATTGTTTGAAAACCTGCATGCACTCCGGTGCGTGTCTGGTTGCGGTATTGCGGGGACTACGGACTGGCCTTAACTCTCAAACTTCGATCTCGATCGCTTTGCGTCTTCACCCCCGCAACCACCCACGCAATACGATTTGAAGGCAGGGCGATGTGATTTTCGTGTTCAGCGACCTCGGAATACCTCAAAAACACCCTCCACTCGACTCTTCGAGCTCGATCTTGATAGTCACTTGCTGTCGACCCCGCAGCCTCCTACACGACATGATCTCGAGATACGGCAATTCGATCTCCATATCCTCGAAATATTTGGCAGACACCAGTCTCACGCAATTCAAGATTGATTTTGATCAATTTTGTATGACTCGACCGCAGCCATGCAGTATCGGGCACTTTCTATGGACTATCCAAAGCGCAAGACTCGCGTGATGCGTTGATGCTTGTCAAAAAGCCGCTCCCGCACCATGCCTGGACTCTCGAGATCATGTATTCGTTGCATCGTGTCAGCACAGCCTTATAGCCCAGCTTCAGCGTTAGCTGATACACTGATTGACAGAAAAAGTAATCCCCAAGAATATGAGCCGTTATGATTTCTCTGACAATCGCGTATTATCACTTCTTCTGCATGCGTGCATTTGCTCTTCCCATCGAAGGTTTGAAATAAAATGTTTCTATTACAAAAAAATACTCTTGAGCTACATCAAACTCAAATTGTACATCTCCAATTATCCAAATTCGAACGCCGCAGACAAGCTTTTGTTGTTGTCCTAGATAACCTCATAAGTTCCCATTCATCGGTATTTATTCAATTAATCCTAAAGAAACTGAAATAATTTAGCAGGATGCTCTCTCATTGCGATTGATGAAGTCAACTCATCACACATTATTCATTCAAAAATTCAAATATACTGATTTGTTACAATGATCAATTCTCCTTATGGAATTTGTATCAAAGGTTTTCGTCGAGAACAACGTTTTTGACACGAAACGAATAATATACTACAAACAATTCTGCAGTATTATTCCATTAGTACAATAATTCCTCATCGACGGATCTCTACCACAACAGATTGTTGATGCGTATGCTGTCGCTAACATACCGTAAGAACTAGAACTAATCTGTTTTTGCACGTTCTTGAATACGACGAAATCATTATCCAGATCAGGAATTTTTTCTAATGTAATCCCTTTCTTTATTATGAAAAATGACTCAAAAAATTTGACAAAGTACTAGAAAAGCGAGACAAGTGGAAAATGATACAAGGCATATTTGGGGAATGGATTATGTTTCCCGGATATAAACAAATCAAAATGATCGGAATGTGCAGAAAGTTGGTCATGAAATCTTCAGAATGACAAAGAAATATATTATATATTTGATTTACTGACATATGAACCAGGCATGAGTATTCTGATCTGTGGATGAAAATTTAATTTGAAAGGAATCACCCATGGTGACTATATTGGAAATGGGATGAACCGGTTCTAAGAAAACTAAGTAGAACGAGTATTTTTTTACAAATTCGTTATTTGAAAGATGAATCATGGAGTGTGAATTTTAATTTGCACTCGGTAGAATAGAGTCAAAAAAACGTGAAGTTTGTTATTGATTTTCATTCACGTGACAAATCGATTGGTTGATACACAATCTTGGTGAAGAGATGATGAGATTAGGAAAGAAAGCAATCTAGTGTCGGTGAACGTAAAAATTGGAATAACAATGTCACATTTGGAACGCAAAATTTCTTGATCCATTTCACAAACTCTTTTGAGACTTTGTAGGTGTATTTTGAAGATTCTGATGATGATGCCAGTGAATCTTGAGCACGATTGCACGAGTATTTTTCGACTTGTGAATTTTTAAATGAGAAATTTGAAATCTATCCGAAAAAAGCACATCTGATGAATGATTTGTACTTCATTCTACTGTATGGAAAGAATGTCAAGGAGATGATTTGGATGTTTTTCGACGCGCTAAATTGAATGGTTGAAACGGAATTTTGTCAAATTGTGACTATAAAGGTCTTATAGCCCGATGTAAGAGAGGTATGAAGAAGCTAGAATAAAATGAGCATCAATCGGAATTCCGTATCAACCAATCGATCCAGCACGTCGAGAAACGTGTAAATTTACCGCGTCAGATTTTTTGAGAGGGAAGGAGACAATATTGCTAGTTCTTGAAAGAAGAAAAAATTCCTGATTGATCAAGAAAAATTCATAAGTGTGGAAGTGATCATCGGGGGTCAGTAAAAATCTAGCATTTCCATCTAGAGACACCTCCGAACATGGCATAAAAATTTTAGGACGATCTATCCGACCAGTGAGAAGTTTTGCTGAGCGATAGAAACCAACATACATACACACATACATACAGACACGGACGGAGGGCTCGAAAGATGGGGTTGTACTATTTTTGTGAGGGCTCATTAAGGCCAGGGCGTAGTCCGCCGCCATATTGAATGTAGCCCTGAATCCGTTCGGAGGATAAGTCAAATTTTACTCGACCAAATGACTTGAAATTTTACATACATCTATAGAATGCATGTCTCAATCGTGCTACGAAGCCGAATATGTCAATTTCACTCAAAAAAGTATCCAAACGAGATGTGCACAAACATCGTCTGCTAGAGAGCGGCAACCTACGACATCTCGTGTAAACCTCATCTGGACACTTTTTTTCAGTGAGATTGACATATTTGGCTTCGTAGCGCAATTTAGACATGCATTCTATACATGAATCATTCTTTTTAATATCGCCAGGTTTTGTGTCGGGGGGTCAGGGATTTTTCTGTAACTCTAGATACATGTTGTATATGATGGAAGAAGATGGAAAGCACAGTTTTTAGGTCCCGAAAATGATCCGCGCCAGTTTGGCGCCCTATTTTCGTTTTCAAAATTCGTGAAAAATCCGATTTTTCAACTTTTTGATTGATTTCTCACTTGTATGGAACCCAATTAAAAAATCATTCAAGACACATATTTCGACGTGAAATGAGCTGAATTTTACGAAAAAAAATACTCTTAGATCCGTCAAATGTGAACATAACCTCAAAAAAGTGGTTTTTTTCAGAAAAACCCAATTTTTAAACCTTAGGCCCTATTCTATCTCAAATTTGGCATTTTCATCGGATTTCTCGTCAAATTTTACGTCGAAAACCGTTTTTCAAAAATTGGGCTGAGGATGGGTTTGGCCACCATAATAATAACTTTAGTAGCAGGACCGTAAAAATAGCGCTAAATTGTTCGTTTCGGGAGGGACACTTATTACACTGGACAACAAAATATTGGGTCAGAAGTAGCGCATTGATCAAACAATGACTTTTCTGTGTATTTTTTGACGTAGAAACCGAATCCGAAACCAGTTTTGCACCTAGACAACAGGAATTTTTTTAAATCGCGAAATACTGAGCGTCTAAAAAACTGCATTTTTAGCGTTTTTTGATAATTCTGTAGATACATGATTTTGATGGTGCGACCTTGCAGCGTGCTTTGAGCTCACCCGGACTATGATTCCTCACGTATTTCGACCTGCTAAACACGATGGAAGTTGTTTTAGAGGGCTAGTATGTGTTCGAAACGAAGGACAAGCTGATTTTTCGAGTTGCTAACAGGAGAGTTTTGACAATTTCGTGATAAATCTCGAAGTGTTCAAGAAATTGATCAAAAACACCCTCTGCAATACCACGAAAGCGCATTCTTTTTCTATTTGCACACACACTAAGGGAATGATGTTTGCAATCGCCTAAAAGTAGATTAGTTGAATATACATGTATAATCCCGAAAAGAAACTTTTGATCTATTCCTGAGGTAAGCTCAAGCTCTCTCGTAATGAGTCAAATTTGCAGTTCCCTAGTCTCATGTACTTCTGAGTGCATATAGATAGTCGTTTGCAACCAGCCCAAGATGGCACATGTGACGCTGGATGTTCTTATTCACTCGCCTCCGGAATAGAATCATTGGAGTGCCCACATTAGCTTAGGGTGAGAAACGATGTAACTAGGTTGATTACATATTCATGGTATGTCAAGGTATGTTCCGTGACCTAAACCGAGTTTAGGTCTCCGGGACTTCTGATACCGTATCCTAGGAACGGAATGACATTGTTCTAGTAGTTTGAGTGGCTTCTAGGTACAAAAACTCGAGCATTGATCCAATACGAGGAGGCTTGAACTCACCCGAGGAATAGATCTCGGAATGGATCAAAAGTTTCTTGTCGGGATTATACATGTATATTCGACTAATCTACTTTTAGGCGATCGCAAACATCATTCCCTCAGTGTGTGTGCAAACAGAAGAATAGTGCGCTCTCGTGGGATTGTAGAGGGTGTTTCTGATCAATTTCTTGAACACTTCGAGATTTATCACGAAATTGTCCAAACTCTCCTGAAAGCAACTCGAAAAATCAGCTTGTCCTTCGTTTCGAACGTATGCTAGCCCTCTAAGACAACTTCCATCGTGTTTAGTAGGTTAAAATACATGAGAAATCATAGTCTGATCTCGATAATCGACTCATTCTCCTCACTAGGGACAGCAGGAATATATGAAGATGATGAGATTCATGAAACATCATATTCCACTGAAATCTGTCCGAAAGCATTCAAAAATCGTTCAGAATGAGATTGCTGGAATATTTACACTAAAATACTTGAAAAAAACTTCGAAATACTACTTTTGGAAGATCCACTGGAGTCCTTCAGCAAATATTCACGAACTTGGCCCGAATTTTGTGATAGAAAATTGAAGACAGACTACCAGTAGATTATCGCAGGCATGATGAGATGTTTTTGGAGTATTGCACTGGGATCTTTGAAAGAGCTCTCAGGTACGATCAGCATTGTTCCACAAAGCTTCCTGGAACTCCATCGAAAATCTTCCGATGCAAGATTGCTGAGATGTTGTCGTGCAATATTGCAGAGATAGTCAAAAGTCAATTTTTCGCAATATTACACTGAAATCTTTCAGTAATCTTTCAGGAATCTTCCAAGAATCTTCTAATAATCTTTCGGATCAGGATTGCTGGAATGTTGTTTGTAGAATATTGCAGGGATACTTTGAAGTGATATCGCTAGAATATTGCACTGGGATCTTTCAGGAAGCTTCTAGAGATCTTTCAAGAATTTTCTTCATCACAGTTGCTGAGAAATTGTCAATTGATGAAATATATGAAAGCCATACTTTAGGGATATTGCAAAATTTTTTAAAGGACAATATGTTGGAAAACCCCTCAAGAATTCCTCCGAATCAATATTGCTGAAAGATTGTCAGGAGTATTGCGAGAATATTTGAAGATGATGTTTTGGTAATATTGCACTGAAATCTTATCGAGGAAGCTCTCAGAAACCTCTCAAAAATCTCTCAAGAAGCTCCCATAGACCTCGCAAAGACCTTCCAGTGCAAGGTTGCTGGGAAAGTGTCGTGCAACATTGCAAAAATATTTTTAAGTCAAGCTCTGGGAATGTAGCACTGAAATCTTTCAGAAACTTTTCAGGAATCTTTCAGCGTAAGGTTTCTGAAAAATTGTTCGTATTATGCCATGAAATATTTCTGGCAGCTTCCTGGGAGATTGCTATGGAATATTCCAACGGAATATTATGAAATATTCCCATGCTGTGTGGGATGCAAGGTCTTGAACAGGCTGTCAATGACTTCATATTGAAAAAATCATCAGTAGCTCTCATCTTCAATGATTCAGAAACGCAAACTTTCTTATTCAAGGAACCATTGCCAAAACAAAGACTCTCACAGAGGTATCGTGATCAAAATATCTGGCTCGAACGGACGGGATTCCTTGGAATTCCGGACGAATGCCATACACCGAGATTGGTAACATCTTAGGAACGTTGTTGCATGATGCAGAATCTATAATCGTTAAATGATCAATCAACAAAGAGTGGCTTGAACACTTCGGATTCAAAGTTCGTGACATTTCTGAGTTTGGGTACCTATCTCTCAATGATTTATACAGTCAGAAGAATGTGAGACTGTATGACCACTCACACTCAGTCTGATGAGGCAGTATGCGCAGCACATAATGTTCAGTTGACTCAAAAATTGATACAAAACCACGTGGTAGATGAGTATCACGAAGAAATGAAATGGGAGAGTATGAATAGCTGCGAATGCTGAGTATGACCTCATTCATCCACAACCATGGGTAACGGACAGAGCAATTCAACACCGGAGCGTTTTCTTCTCTTGAATGAAGAAAGCAGAAAAATTATCGCTCGAAATGGAAAGAGTATACTGAAAAATCCTTCGCCCCTGAGAACACTCATCCAGACAAGAAAGATTATCATAGGTTTCCAACTTGCGAGTGTGGTAAATTCTGAAAACACAAGTGAGATCGATTGTATGTGGTCTATTCACGCGGTACAGCTACGGCGGTAGTATATCGGCATGAGTTAACTGCTGCAATTTTCGCGCGAACAGCGTAAACATTTGCTTCCCGAACCGGCGACGGCCATTTTGTCAAAGATCGCTGACCTCGGGTGGCCGAACCACTCCCAACTATCTCCGACAGAATGTCCACTCTGGATCTCTGCAACTGGTCTGAACCAGTGTTTTGGAGCTCTATAGACTATTCTAGAGTTCTATAGACTGTTCTGGACCAGTGTTCCCAAGTCCGACAGACTGTTCTGGAACAGTATTCCCAAGTTTGACAGACTGATCTGGAACAGTGAGCTGGAACTCTCATTTTTCTAACGACTTCCAGGGAAGACGTTTTTCAGTTTTGCCGGTCGGTCGTGAACCGATCGGGGTGACTGATTGTTTACTCTTTGAGCTGATCTCGCACAGTATCGAAATTGTGCGAGATCAGATATTGTATCCAGCCCCTCAAGGAGTATAATATACTCTCCTTGGATTTGCTGGCTTTGGTATGTGGCAGTGTTGCCGGCCTTTTGCTGACTTTGTTCCAATTCATGGTGATAATGGGGTGGGTATATTATGATACTCCTAACTATGTGTATGATTTCAGTGCGAGCTTGCCTTCCTGATCCCAACTTGGACCGGGCCCTTCCGTAGTCGACGATGACCGACAGAGCCAATCTGGCTACCTTCTTTGTTGGGCCTGCATGCCTGTGCTCTTGATTCCTCCATATCTTTTTCTATATGGGTGCGATTGGTAGAGATGCGTCTCATTCTCAAGTCACCGGTATCTCCTCTCTAGTGAGGCGAGCCCGTGGAGGCATGTCACAGGGGCCGTTCTTCTTTCGCAGCATAGTGAGGAGTAAATCGATCTGAAAATCCACTCCCGAATTTCTTCCGAAAAATACACGTAGGAAAATTTGGATGGGGTGATTCGGAGCTTGCTCATCGAAATGCGAGGCCGTAACATATTCCGGGAAATCATCGCGATAATACCCATATATATGATATGCCATCAATAGAATTGAACGAGTACTACCAAAATGACATATAGACCTTTAATCAGACATAATTTCAACATAATCAGATATTCAGATTTCAAATCACCTATCGAAAATTCACAAATCATTACCATCATCTGACTCCGTGAGTGAATAGTTGTAGTTTCAGTATCATCGATTCATAATATCTTGTCAGATTACATCCTCCCCGATGACAAATGCAAGAACTCGGAACTTGTACGCCATACTCCCCATTTTTCTGAATACTTTTGAATATCACATTGGACAACAATCCACCCTGACGTGAAATTCCAAGATCAAACCGTCATCTGAATCATAAGAAGTATCTCATGAAATGATTCCTCGGAAAATGATCTCGAATCACATCATCCCCGATTTATACGAACGAAATGAAGATCTGAGATACAACACTTCACGCTGTCATAACTCAACATAATCAAATTTCTGGATTCCCTCTGATCTGAACAGCGTCCCTTGCGCTCGTGAAGGTAATCAATACGTGTCAGATTCATCAGATCATGTCTCCTTCGATCCCTATGACATGAAGCTGTACCTTGACCGAAAACCCTTGTCAACACTCGAACTACTATCAAAATATATACATTAACATAGATCGAGGATAACATTATTCATTATTCATATGTATTTAAACATAACAGAATTCCACTTCAAACAAATCATAGCAGAATACGAATAGAAATCATTTTTGGGAATCCTCGAATGGATCTTAGTGGACCTCATCCACGAAGTGAATGGATTTTTACTCTATATGAGGATCTGAAGCTTGCTTCTTCATCCCATCGACTTCAGTGGATGAGATCCCCGGTCGATCTTGGAGAAAATCCCAGAATGCCACTCATCTTGAATTTTCGGCTGAATTGAAGATCCTACTCCAATTCCATAATAATCCTCCACCAAATGACATCACCCCCGAGAACTATACATGATACAAAAATCATGCATAACACTAACGATATCTATGAGTGCAGCTGAATACTTTCATGAACTGCAAAATCGTCGTATGATGCCTTGGCTCACAAGAGGATTGAGTATCTCATCCCCGAGTGCGACAGAGTGCGGCTGTATGTTGCCCAGCTGCTATAGATATAGGTTGATTATAGCTCCAGCAGATATCTCATGAAACAACACTCTACACTGACACAACTTCTCGAGATCGAATCGTTGAATTTCCTCTGATCTGAACATCGTCCCTTGGTTCTCGAAGGTAAACAACGCGAGTCAGGTTCATCTGTTCATATCTCCCTTGATCCCTGTGACGTAGAGCTACCCCTCCACTAAAAACACGTTGCAATATTCTTACTATCATCCAGCTAAACGCAGAGATCGAGGATGATGTATTCCTCCTCATAGAAATTAGAATCTCAATTCTACAAATCGTCTGGTGGAATAAGAACATGGTTGTACGACTGGAACATCTCGAGAATGTATTCGAAGATATTCTCATTGAAAAATCACAAGCTTCCTTCCACTGTACCGGCATTCGTGTAACTTTTGTTTATTCCTGAATATATAATATGAAGCATATACATAAACAGTGAGTCATATCTATATGAACAACAAAGGTGTATTCCTCCGCCTTTCTTTGGAAATCTCAATTGTATCCCGAACACGCACACACACACAAGTACATGTCCATATCCTCGAGCCAATACCAGCACGCCGTAGCGGAGGAATATATCGATCCCTCCTACGACGACTATCACGTACGCTAACGCCCGGTGAAAGGTAATACGTGCGCGATATCGTCCGACGAGAAGTATCACTTGCGCTTATGCCCGACGAAGCCTAACACATAGCTTCCCTCCGGCGGAGAGTAACATGTAGCCCTTACGCCCCGAGAAAAGTATCATTGAAATCTCGGGCGCAATTACTTCGCAGTGTTGAGGTTTCGAGATTGAACTCAGTGATTCAAAGATCCCAAAACAAAGAATCTTCCTCAAAATGCTCGTTACAGTTTGAGATCCTATTCTTATCGGAAATTGAGAACTCTGACACATTTCTGAATTCAGGAAAGATTCCAAATTTTGCAGAGGAATGAATCGAAGGCAGTCAGATCCGCAAATGCTTGGGAGCTCGGACCACAGGTTCCATCGGGGGAAGTATTCAATCCTAAAACCCAGGAAGGCAACCAAATTCCCAAATATTTGGATACTTAAACTAAAATGAGGTATTTTGAAAGGGAACTAGTCCCAAAACCTAGGAAGGCAATCAAATCCACAAATAACCGGATGCTCGGACCAACAGTTTTGTCTGGTGATGGATAAATCCCGAAACTAAAGTAACAAAAGGAATTCACGGATACTGTTTATATGCGGGGTTGGATTCAGGTGAATGCAGAATGAACTAGAGGAGAGGTTTAATTGAACTGTTCGCAAAACTATATTGAGCAATATGATACATGCTCGAGGTGGTGGAGAGTGTGCGTACTGTTCGCGATCCACAAGAAGACTGACTGAACCGGAGCAGAGCGGAAGGCCTATAGCCGAGTGGCTGAATGTCTATATATATATATATACTGCAGTCGGTTCTACTGCCGGTTGAGCATCTAATGCCACTTGACGGCTTAGCTAATGTGTGCGTGAATGTATGTGTGCTGTCGCGGACATTGTTTGATCGGTGCTACATAAACATCCTCCCACCTCGAGAAAAAAAAAGAATAGATTTCATTGGAATGAACAAAGGATTTCATAAAAGTGTGGAAAATTAAGAGTTCACTTGTAGTGAAAAATATAGAGTCATTATTTAATTTCATCTGGAGAAAATAATCCAAACTGTTGACTGATTTCAAGAAAGAAAAAAATTCATAGATTCTAAGCAACACTGCACAGATCACCCTTCATCTTCACTTTGTGGGCGAAATAATTTCACCAACTTCACAATCGGTCGATCCAGGATGGTGGTAGCTGTGCGCACCTGCACGACTCGAACAATCCCATCTCTTCCAGGGAGCATCTTGATGATTCGGCCCAGTGGCCATCTGAACGGTGGTGTGATCTCGTTCCTTACTAAAACCAGGTCACCTTTAGCGAAGTTAGGTTGTACTGAGGTCCACTTATTTCGTTTATAGAGCGTATGGAGATACTGGTGCGACCAACGTTCCCAAAGTTGTTGGACCATTTGTGTGATGATTTTCCAGCGTCGTAGAGGTGACACTTTGTCATTGGTAACTCTGTTCTTGACTATTAGTAGGGATGGCTCTCCTATCAGAAGATGGGCAGGTGTGAGAGCCTCTAGATCAGGAGGGTCATTGCTGAGGGGCATGAGAGGCCGAGAGTTGAGGCATGCCTCAACTTGATCGAGGACTATTGTGAATTCCTTGAAGGTGAGTATTGTTTCTCCCACTACACTCTTTAGGTGATGTTTCACTGCCTTAACCCCCGCTTCCCAAATTCCTCCAAAATGTGGGGCGGATGGTGGATTAAAACGCCACTTTGTCCCCAAATTGCTGAGGGATTGGGAAATGAAATTGGAGTAGGGTGAACTTTTGGTGAACATTTTCCTAAGATCGGCATCTGCTCCTACCAAATTCTGACCTTGATCACTTATGAGAAGCTCACAAGGTCCTCGTCTTGCCATGAATCTGTCGAACGCGGCTAGATACGATTCTCTAGTGTAATCGGAGACAGCTTCAAGGTGAATTGCTTTTGTGCAAAGACAAATGAAAATGATGAAATAACCCTTGTAGTAAATTTGTCCGCGAATGCCTGAAGCCAGCAACTTGAATGGACCTGCGTAATCTACACCTGATTTCTTAAATGGACGCGTAGGCAGTACCCGTTCTTGAGGTCAAGCTGCCATCATTTGATACTGCGGAGTAGCTCTGCATCTTTGACAACTGGTGCAATTATCAATAATAACTTTCACTGCACTTTTCCCTCGAATAATCCAGAACATTTGTCTGCTAGTAGAAAGAGTCAGTTGAGTACCACCGTGCAACGTGATGTGATGAAAATATCGAATCAAGAGCTCGGTCAGAGTAGACTTTGTAGGTAAGATAACGGGGAATTTCTCATCGTCACATAGATCTGAATTTTTGATTCTGCTACCTACTCTCAACAAATCGTCCTTCAGCACGGGGTTCAAGGATTTCAAGGCATTCTTTCTAGGTAGAATTTTACCTTCTTGCAGCATTTTATATTCAAATGGAAAATGAGCTAACTGAGTGAGATAGCTCATGACAAGTTTAGCGTGGCAAATTTCACTGCTGTCTATGAGCTAATCTAAACGAACAGGAAACTTGCTAAGAACGCATGAGACTTTGTCTTTGAGAGACGTTCTATTCACGATTCTTCAAATGAATCTCATAATATATACAGTGATTCTAATCAGTTTGGTGAAAGAAGAGTACCGTTCCATCAGATCCCAAATTTGGATCTTCGGAGCCTCTGAAGTTATGGTGTTCACAGATACTTGAATGTTTTCATTAGTCGACTTCTCTGGATTGGTGGAAAAATTCAAATCGACATAACCTGTTAGACTCCAATCGCGAATGTGTTCTCGCAAGTCGGGGGGTCCCTCCCACCACAGACGATTCGAGACGAGTTCATTCCCCAAACACCTTCTAGAAGCAACATCTGCAGGGTTTTTCGACGATTTGATGTAGTGCCACATGGCAGTGGGAATCAGCGTCTCGATTTCAGCACACCTATCGGCAACTAAAACCGGCCACTTAGAAGGGTGCTCATGAATCCAGTGCAATACTACTTTTGAATCGCAGTGCACATGAATCGACGAATTATCAAATGTGAGCTTTGATGCAAATCGATTGAGCAGCTCGGCGACTGTCAAAGCGCCGAATAGTTCCAATTTCGGAATCGAGGAGATTTTTATGGGTGCAACATTTGATTTAGCACCCAACAAGGTGACTTTGCCGTCATCATCCAGAACTCGTAGGTATACAACCGCTGCATACGCTATCTTGGAAGCGTCGGAATAACCATGGAGCTCGTATTTTTGAGCGTTCTCTGTCATACTCAAGTAACGTGGGATTTTCAAGTCTAAGAGGTGAGCCTAGGAAGAATACCATTGCTCAAATTTTTTGGTGAATTTATCCGGTAGTACCTGATCCCAAGGTACAATTTTCATCCACAGCAGCTGCATGAAATTTCTACCGGTGATGATCACCGGAGTTATCCAGCCCAGTGGGTTAAAGATCCTAGCACTTTTGGAAAGTACAATACGCTTTGTCAGCGGAACCGTCAAAGGGTCAATTGACAATTGGAATTTGAAAATGTTATTAGACATTTTGAATATATTTTTAATAAAATATATTATTTCTAATAAAATATATATTTTTCATAAAATATTAATAAAATATACATTTTGAATGACATTTTGAAAATGTCAATTGACACCAACTCATACCGAGCACTGAGAACAAAGAGTCTTCTTGCAAAGGGTCGTCCGCAGCGAATATGTCCCTTGGTAATTTATCGATGAGTTCGGGGGTGTTTGAGAGCCATTCTTTCAACTCGAACCCACCAGATTTTAGGAGGTTAGTTGTATCCGATTGCTTAGTCAAAATCTCCCCAATTGAGAAGCCACCAGATACTACGTCATCCATGTAGCTCTCTTCATTGATTACTTCAATAGCGCTCGGAAAACGTTCACCTTCATCTTTGACTAACTGTTTAAGTGTCATAATGGCTAAAAAGGGACTACTCGTATAGCCAAATGTCAGTACGGTCAACAAAAGTTTCATTATTGCATCACTGGGGTGCTCTCACCACAGGATAGTTTGGAAGTGTTGATCCTCTGGATGGACGCCAATTTGTAAAAACATTTGTTTTATATCCGCCACAAAAGCATAGGGTACATAAATCAACTAATTCAGGTAGCAAATTCGGACCTGAATAGAGATAGTCATTGAGCAAGTAACCCTTATCAGTGATCATTGAAGCATTGAAAACTGTTCTCACTGGAGTTGTCGAGCTATTCTCTTTGATAACTCCGTGATGCGGTAAAAAATAGAACTGATCATCAGGGATACTGGTAGTGAATATTGGGCGCACGAAACCTTGCGATAAGTAATCTCGCATTGATTTGACATACGCGTTCTTGAATTCAGGATTCTTTGCAAACTTCTTTTCCAGACTTAAAAAATTCGAAGTGCTTTGGAGTAAGAATCTCCTAGAATACCTGACTCTGGAAAGTTGGGTATCCGTGGAAGTTTGACGATGTATTTGCCGGTTTCTGTGCGACTCACATTATTATTGTATTGTTCAACACATTTTTGTTCATCATCTGACAAGAAACGTTCCTTTGGAATCTCCTCGCGATCGAAAAACGAACGGAGAGTTCCATTGAGTTGAGAATCAGTGTCATTAAGACACAAATTTATTGTTGGTCGCGACGATTCTTGGGACATCGAAGAACCAGAAACTATCCAGCCGAAATGCGATTTCATAGCTATAGGAGCATCGCCCTTTCGGATCTTACGTAAACCTTGTTGTATGATTCGTGCGTGGATCTGAGCACTAAGTAACATATCAACAACACCAGGTTTATTAAAATTAGGGTCTGCTCAGCGCAGCTTCTTCAAATGTTTCCAATCCCCATTGAATAGAGAGTTGGGTTGATATTGGGTAACCTTAGGAATCACGTAAGCTGACACTATGAATTCTTTATCAGGAGTAAAGCGAAGTCGTATAGTCACCTCCACTACGTTTTTGCATACAGGGCCACTTTTACCGCCAACTGTCGTAGTAGGTACCATAACGGGTTTTTTCTTTAACCGAAGTAATTGGCATAAGCCTTCTGAAATAAATGAAGATTGTGCGCACTGATCCACAATTGCCCGTATTTCATGTGACGAACCAAATGTAGATTCAGCTAAGATTGGAGCACTTGCTATGAAAATCTCCCCATCATTGTCATCTTCATTAATATTGACGTGACTCGATTCTAATTGTAACATAGATGCTGCACTGTTGGATTGTTGGGCGGGCGTATTTGATTTGGGAAGTTGATAAGTGGTATTCGGAATACTGGGCTTACCACTGTCATGAATAGTCGTATGATGTTCTCCATTACCAACCGCACAGCGTTTGTCACTAGGACACTCCGGCAAGAGATGGTCGGAAGGAAAGCAATTGAAACATCTCTTGAGTGCTTTGACAGTCGCCCAGCTACTCAATCGATTTGCATCAAACCTCAAATTTGATAATTTGTCGGTTCATGTGCACTGCGATTCAGAAGTAGTATTGCACTGGATTCATGAGCACCCTTCTAAGTGACCGGTTTTAGTTGCCAATAGGTGTGCTGAAATTGAGACTCTGATTCCCACTGCCATTTGACACTACATCAAATTGTCGACAAACCCTGCAGATGTTGCTTCTAGAGGGTGTTTGGGGAACGAACTCGTCTCGAATCATCTGTGGTGAGAGGGACCCCCCGACTTGCGAGAACACAATCGCGATTGGAGTCTAACAGGTTATGTCGATTTGAATTTTTTCCACCAATCCAGAGAAGTCGACTAATGAAAACATTCAAGTATCTGTGAATACCATAACTTCAGAGACTCCGAAGATCCAAATTTGGGATCTGATGAAACGGTACTCTTCTTTCACCAAACTGATTAGAATCACTGTATATATTATGGGATTTATTTCAAGAATTGTAAATAGAACGTCTCTCAAAGACAAAGTCTCATGCGTTATTAGCGAGTTCCCCGTTCGTTCAGATCAGCTCATAGACAGCAGTGAAATTCGCCACGCTAAACTTGTCATGAGCTATCTTACTCAGTTAGTTTATTTTCCATTTGAATATAAAATGCTGCAAGAACGTAGAATTCGACCTAAAGCAAATGCCTTGAAATCCTTGAACCCCGTTCTGAAGGACGATTTGTTGAGAGTAGGTAGCAGAATCAAAAATTCAGATCTATGTGACGATGAGAAATTTCCCGTTATCTTACCTACATAATCTACTCTGACGGAGCTCTCGATTCGATATTTTCATCACATCACGTTGCACGGTGGTACTCAACTGACTCTTCCTACTAGCAGACGAATGTTCTGGATTATTCGAGGGAAAGGTGCAGTGAAAGTTATTATTGATAATTGCACCAGTTGTCAAAGATACAGAGCTACTCCGCAGTATCAAATGATGGCAGCTCTACCTCAAGAACGAGTACTGCCTACGCGTCCATTTAAGAAATCAGGTGTAGATTACGTAGGTCCATTTAAGTTGCTAGCTCCACGCATTCGCGGACAAATTTCCTACAAGGGTTATTTCATTATTTTCATTTGTCTTTGCACAGAAGCAATTCACCTTGGAGCTGTCTCCGATTACACTACAGAATCGTATCTAGCCGCGTTCGACAGATTCACGGCAAGACGAGGACCTTGTGAGCTTCTCATAAGTGATCAAGGTCAGAATTTGGTAGGAGCAGATGCCGATCTTAGAAAAATGTTCACCAAAAGTTCACCCTACTCCAATTCCATTCCCCAATCCCTCAGCAATTTGGGGACAAAGTGGCGTTCCAATCCACCATCCGCCCCACATTTTGGAGGAATTTGGGAAGCGGGGGTTGAGGCAGTGAAACATCACCTAAAGAGGGTAGTGGGAGAAACATTACTCACCTTTGAGGAATTCATAACAGTCCTTAATCAAGTGGAGGCATGCCTCAACTCTCGGCCTCTCACGCCCCTCAGCAATGACCCTTCTGATCTAGAGGCTCTCACACCTGCCCATTTCCTTATAGGAGAGCCATCCCTACTAATAGTCAAGGACAGAGTTACCAATGACAAAGTGTCACCCCTCCGACGCTGGAAAATCATCACACAAATGGTCCAACAACTTTGGGAACGTTGGTCGCACCAGTATCTCCATACGCTCCATAAACAAAATATGAAGGTGACCTGGTTTTAGTAAAGAACGAGATCACACCACCATCCAGATGGCCACTGGGCCGAATAATCAAGACGCTCCCTGGAGAAGATGGGATTGTTCGAGTAGTGCAGGTGCGCACAGCTACCACCATCCTGGAACGATCGATTGTGAAGTTGGTGAAATTATTTCGCCCACAAAGTGAAGATGAAGAGTGATCTGTGCAGTGTTGTTCAGAATCTATGAATTTTTCGTTTTTTTTTCTTCTTGAAATCAATGAACAGTTTGGATTATTTCCTCCAGATGAAATTGAATAATGACTTTACATTTTCCACTACAAGTGAACTCTTAATTTTCCACACTTTTATGAAATCCTTTATTCATTTCAATGAAATCTATTCTTTTTTTTCCTCATGGTGGGAGGATCTTTATGTAACACCGATCAAACAATGTCCGCGACCGCACACATACATTCACGCACACATTAGCTAAGCCGTCAAGTGGCATTAGATGCTCAACCGGCAGTAGAACCGACTGCAGTATATATATTTAGACATTCAGCCGCTCGGCTATAGGCCTTCCGCTCCGCTCCGGTTCAGTCAGTCTCCTTGTGGAGCGCGAACAGTACGCACACTCTCCACCACCTCGAGCATGTATCATATTGCTCAATATAGTTTTGCGAACAATTCAATTAAACCTCTCCTCTAATTTATTCTGCATTCACCTGAATCCAACACCGCATATAAACATTTGGTCCTTCGAGCCGGTCCTTCGAGCCGACCAAATGTTTATATGCGGGGTTGGATTCAGGTGAATGCAGACTCAACTAGATGAGAGGTTTAATTGGACTATTCGCAAAACTATATTGAGCAATATGATACATGCTCGAGGTGGTGGAGAGTGTGCGTACTGTTCGCGATCCACAAGAAGACTGACTGAACTGGAGCAGAGCGGGAGGCCTATAGCCGAGCGGCTGAATGTCTATATGGGCAAATCTCAGGAACTATGCGGTTTCGACTTTGAAATTTCGAGAATTTCCAGAATGGCAGCACATCTCCGATAAACTTTTGTTTGGTCCAAGTAATGCTCAAACAATGATGAAATACTTGCGTAAATCATTTTGGAGCCCCGCCGTGGATTTGTGAGGGTGTAGAAGTTTTTCCCATGTATTTGCGTGGGACCCTCATATTTTCGTAATTCTAATTGGCTCGTGTGTATGTGAATACATGGCATCCTTGGTGTTGGAATAGAAGAAGAGAGATGAGTTCAATGGTTTACAGTGTTTTCTGAAGGTCTGTGGTACAAAATGTAGATGTGCCTCAACCGTCGAAACGCTCATTTTCGTCATTTGTCGATCCTCACAAGCCTCGCATCGCGACCGATATGAGGCTGTAGTAGGGGCGATTCTCATAGGCATTTCTTGAGGTACAAATATCAGTTTACACGTGGTTTCCATCCCAACGGAATCGAAATTTTCGTGTGCTACACGAAAAACGATTTTTTTGACCCCATTTACGCGAAAATAACTTTTCTCATTTCAAGCCGCATCGTCGTGCGGAATCGAGCACACTATCGTTCTTGGGCTAGATTTGTAGGTTTTTGGATGTAGAATAATATGTCGTTTCTACAGATACGAAATATTCACCGCCCCGAGTGCTGCATCCATTAGAAGAGCGATACAGGAGAAAATGTAGAATCGGAGTTCGCTCCAACGAATCATCGGCACTCCGACGCATTGATAGGCACAGCCTCGGGCGAAAATTATATGTTTCTATGTATTATAATCCATCACATATCCAATTTTCAGACCGATCGGTGAACCGCCCCGCCTGTGGCGAGCTAAGGCGTGAGAGAACTATGGCCCTGTTCGGTCGAAAATTGTGATTTTGTCACGAAGAAGCGTCTCCCAGTACCTTTCTATAGCAATTTTTAGACTTCTGAATGATGCAGAACTATTAAATATGAGTAGATCTTCAAAATGATCTAATGCGAGCGGCGGAAATAACGCGACTGTTGTTCTGACAACGTGAAAATAGGCCTGTTCGGCCAAACCGCATACTTCGTGAGATTTGCCCATATATGTATATACTGCAGTCGATTCTACAGCCGGTTGAGCATCTGATGCCACTTGATGGCTTAGCTAATGTGTGCGTGAATGTATGTGTGCTGTCGCGGACATTGTTTGATCGGTGTTACATAAACAGATACCATCACCCATCTTGTAGTCAACGGCAATTTCCTCAGAATACATTTGAAGAATGAGAAACAAATTTTCAGAACTCAGTTTCTTGAGATAGAGTCAATTTGACGTCAAAGTCATGGATTATTTCATTTATTATCCAATATCCTCAACACGTTCAAACTCCTCCTTGCTTGATCTCTCGTAACTCGGGTGTACAAAATCGTCAAGCCATATTTCGTGAAGAGTTTTCATATGTCTTGAAAAGAGCTACAGTAAAACCTCTCTATTCGAACAACTCTAGAACACGGACGCCTCCACATTACGGACACTTCGCCTGCGACCGTCCAAGCTCCTATGTTTTTCGACAGATTAGTCTCTTTTTAAAACGGACACTCCATAGCTCTGACGCAGACAAAAATTTCGATTACATTTGCCCATAAGAGCACATGTATAATGAGCACTTCCCTTAGCCGGACAGGTGATGGCTTGACTCTGATATTGGTTTTTGCGTATAATGAAGAGAACGGTTGTCTAAAAGCTCTACTTCATTGAATATATAAGAACAAAAAAAAAGACAAGAACGGTTCAAGAATAACTGGATTTGGCGTCGTCGTTTGTGCGCTGGGCGTTTTGCCGCAGTCACGTGCTGGAACTCGAGGATGTTGCAGTGATGATCTCGTACCTCGTCGCGGATCGCGAATATTTGGTAATGCTTTGAAACAAAATGAGTTTTCGGTCCGCACGGAGAGGAGGTGGTTCGTGGAGGATCGATAAACGATAAGTCTTTTCAAATGAAAGAGTTTGCACTTTATATGAAAAACTTGGAAGAGTCAATTGTTACTCATCGCGGATGCCTCTGATTCGAACACACTCACACACACGTAAGTTCTTAATGTGGAACGACGCAAACTAAGAAATCGACTTGGTTCCAAGGAGGGTCTCGAACAGACACCGGGGCATCCGGGTCATTGCGCGTGGCGGAAACTTGTGCGGGAGGAACGCGGATGATGCTCCTCGACAAGATGCCGGAGTTTGAGTATCCCTTTATACTACGGCGTTTCCCTTTTCATAGTTTCGAACATAAAAAAAAAGAACGAAAATGCAGTAACGTCACGGTGCGTGCATATCTTATAAAAATGCATATACGGAACGGGACGGTCCGTTTGCTACTGTCTGCGCCACGAACATTGTCAAGCTACGGTACATTACGTTAGCTACTTGATCGTGGAGAAAAAGGTACACTAAAGAATACGCAGCAGAGCTGCGGTACGTCAAGTTAGCTGCTTTCAAGCGCAACGCGGCGTTCATACATGTCTTTTGCATAGGTGCTACGTTTCGTCGCGTTAGCTTCGCTCTCCTGGAGTAACGTGACACTGCGTCATCCCCGAAGGTTTCCTATACTTTGCTGCGGACGGTTGCGTAGACGATTTATGAATGAAATCAGTACATTACTTGGAATGAAAATGCCGGCTACCCTCTAAATATTGTCGTTGCTGAATTCAATCGAAAGTTTTTGATGGAAACGTTCCATGATCGATGAGAATGGACATTGTTGGAACAATTAAAGATACAACAAATATGATTGGAACAGCTTAAGATTGACAAACTGGAATACAGTGAAATTATGACAATTTGAAAATTATTAAGACGTGGGCGCACGTTCAATCGGCCCTGGAATTGGCATGATGAGACGTATCTATTTCGTCGCTAATGTGTAATTCTTTGTGGGATAAAGTCCCCATTTTGCACACTCCGTGATACATTTGGTCTTAGATGTTTCTATGAGTGCATTCATCCACGCGTGAGGCATAAACAATTACGTTACATACGATCGGTGATACATGATCAGGTTGACGGTGCTGATGATTGATGGGTCTGCTCCTCATCTCCTTCCGGCGGGACCGAGCTGGTCACGCTCGGTTCCCTGGTGATGGTCATGCGCAGGCTCGGGCGCTCGCTTTCTATCGTGGGTAGCAATGTGGACAGGAACTCGTCGTCGTCGCAACTCCGTGCTTGGAGCGTATCCTGGTCGATGTGCACGGCTTGGACCCGCGGTTCCATCGGCGCGATGGCCTCAAGTAGACGAAAATGGTCCACTAGATGATCGTCAGTGCTCCAGATCTGGTCCCCTTGTATTTCGTACATTGTCGCGGGCGTTGAGCATACGAACGAGCGATGCTCCTGCGTGGTCGAGTCAGCCTGCTCCGAAACCGTTCTGTCCGTGGTCGCGGATTCCTGATACTCTGGCTCGGGTTGCGGCGTCGTTGCATAGGTGGGTGCAAAGAAGCGGTGGGCCTCTTCGGATGTCATTGACTTGTTCCATGGGTCACTCACTGGATTCTGGTCAACGTCACTAGCGGTTTCCGGGAGCACGAACGACTCTGGCGAAACGAGTGGCAGTGGTGACGATGTCGAGGCGTTGCTAGCGCTTGAAGTTGTGATAACGCTGAGCGGGGAGAGCTCGTCTCGTAGAGCATCGCGCTCCGGCGCGCGGGCAGTTGAGCGCTCTGTTGTCGTTGGCACTCGGCAATAATTCCTTGACGCTCCCGCCTGGGTTTCGGGTGTGGCGTTCGCGGGACGCGATCGCGTCATGCGTTCCTTGAGAGCCACCAGAGATCTTTTCGTGGCTGTTTTTCGTTCACGGCTAGGGAATGAGGAGGCCTTGCCGCCCTGCATCGGGTCTCCTGCGGCAAGGGAGCCGGGGACACGGATGGCGGCACCAAGGTCGGCCAGCTCCTGTTGAACGTGGTAGATATTTTTCGGCCTCTACGCGGCCCGGGTCTTCGGCCCCTACTCGGCCTGGGATTTCAGCCTGTGGTTCGACCTGGACTTCTTCTGGCTGTTCCTGCCCGTCGCGGTCCAGGAGTACCTG
Organism: Eretmocerus hayati; assembly: GCA_029851415.1. NCBI lineage: Eukaryota > Metazoa > Arthropoda > Insecta > Hymenoptera > Aphelinidae > Eretmocerus > Eretmocerus hayati. Next base: position 53,297,775 of record CM056744.1, read on the forward strand.
GAACTCCATGTACTCTTCAACTTCGGCCTCATTGGGATGGACTCCTGAAACAATAATCGGCCTTCAACCTGGGCTACTTCTTGGGCGGCTGCCGCATGCTTTCCTTACTGGAGGGATGGTTTTTCGGGACTCTCTACTGGCGGGGAGGGATCCATCGTTTTAACTGGGATACGTGGGCCTCTGGCAGTTTCCTACCTAGGTCTCCCTCCAATACATAGACTAACGGCGATTTTACCGCGATTATCTTCAATGGCCCGTCGTATTTTGGCGCGAGTTTCTTCGAGAATTTATTCGCGGCATTCGATAGAAAGTGAGTCTTTCGGCAAACCATATCCCCTACGTGGAACTCCGCGTGCTTCCGGCCTTTGTTGTAGTGCTCGGCCTGTCTACCCCTGGCATTGTCGATATTCAATTGAACTAGATCTCTCAACGCGTCCAATCGTTTTACTCTATCCGCCCACGCGGCCTCGTCTATTTTCTCTACTGGTTTCCCGGCCGTTAGCTCCCGTCTTAGACTCTTCACCGGCCTCGGATTTCGGCCATAATTCAAGAATGCGGGGGACACTCTGAGTGTAGACTGAACGGCCGTATTGATGGCGTGCCTGAATTCATGTACATGTAGGTCCCAATACCGGTGATCCCCCTTCACGTACTGCGCGATCATCGTCTTCAGCGTCCTATTACTACGCTCCGTGGGATTGCACTGGGGAAAATAAGGGGGGGGGGGGTAAACACCTGTTTCTCCCCATACTCGGCCAGTCGGTCGGCCAAGAGCTTGTTATCGAACTCTTTTCCATTATCGACGACTAAATAATCCGGAGTCTCCCAGCGAAACAATATGAGGTCTTCAGTCGCGGCTAATACCGATTTTCCGTCGGCCTTGCGCAATGGTTTTGTCTCGATCATACGCGTAAAGAGATCTTGGAATACTAGAAGATACTTAAACCCTCGCTTACTGGGCGGAAATTCCATAAGATCGGCCGAAATGACAACCCAGGGGGCTTCGATAATGCGCGACCCCATAAGACCTCGAGGTCCGGCCTGAGAAACCTTATACATCTGACAAACCTGACACTGGCTAATGAATTTTACTACGTCATGATACAACCCTGGCCACGCGTACTCACGAGCTACTCTATCGTAGGTTTTCTCGACCCCTAAGTGTCCGGCCGACGCGATGCAGTGCGAATCTTCGAGTACCCTATCACGTAAGACGGCCGGCACTACTAAGCGCCATTTTTCATGCGTTGAGGTAATTGGATCGAGCATTACGTCCGTGCGGAATCTATATAATTGCCCGAAATTTGAACCTTCTGTTGAACAAGTAAGTCGCTATGAATTTTTCTTTTTTTTGCGTGGTTATTTCCAGAGAATGTTTGAGTAGTTTTCCATGTTGGTAGGGCCCAGGAGGCTCAGCTCCCCATCCCGTAGAGTCTCTGCTTTCCCCTAGCGATGTAGGACCCCAGTTACATTATTTCACCTTTTCAGGTTGGTTGAATGAGAGAGTGAATGGATGCGATTACCCCCAATGATATTGATCTATATCTATGTAATTATGGAATCTATTTTAATTGCTGTTCGAGGTTGCGACGAGAGAATTCACTATAAGGCGAGAGTGCGCCGCCTATGTTTGAGCCAGGCCGCTCCCTTCTGGAGAACACGGACTCACCCCCCCCCCCTAAGCGGGGGGTAATGTGACGATAAAATCGTCACAGCGTTTTTTTCCTTGGGGCCGAATGTAGGCAATTCTCTCGTCGTGCCTCGAGCAGCAGCCTCGAGACCTAGTATTCACGGAGGATACTTTTCTTTTTTGTTAGGTGCTGCTGCTCGAGGCGACGACAACGACGGCCGAGGCAACCGGGCGCCGCGGGTGCAGTTATGCCTGCAGACGGGCAACCACGCCCGCACCAAGGTTCACCGCAGTCATCAGCCTCATAGGAGGCTGATGGACCACAACATTGCTGCCGACGACAGATGATGCCCAGGGCGGGTTACCCTCGGGATACACAACGAATTCACCCGCGAGATGAGCACCCGAGGCCCGTAACCCGTCGCGACCCCGCATACGAGGCTTGAGCACTCCCAGCCGTATTATCCAGCCAACGGCCGGATGATTGCCGTAAAGATGGGCCGAGGCCCCGCTTACCCGGATAAGCGAGTGCCAGCATACTTATGATGCACCCGAACGCGAAGGTACCGTGTACCCGAGCATCCCGCGTGTCACCCTGGTCCGGGTGACACCCTCGCGCACATACCTACCTAGGTAGGTATATATTTATATGTATACCAGCACACAGAGAACCCGGGCAGCTAGAGGATGTTTGGTGGCAACTACCGGTGCCCGCGGACCCCGTGTTGCATCCACCGCTCATCCCCTAGTGAACACACGCGGATCACGGCATGCGGCAATTGATGCACCGGGAAATGGATTACCAGCACAACTAATTTATATTCGACGGACTCTTAACCTAAATCGCAGGTCTCGCGCGCAAAGTTCAGCGAACGCAACTCTAAATTTTAACAGCAACTCGGCTTAACTGCATCACTCGTTCTTTTTCTACCTTATTCACCTGAAAATCGAAAGAAGGGGCGGGGGAAACTCACACACGCACTCCAAATAATAAATCAGGATTTTTCAATAATATAATTTGGCCTATATTCTGTACACGTTCCTTCTACGCGGCGATACATGAATTCACATATGGAGTTCCCGATGAATGACGGCCAGAAATATTTAAGAAGATTCAATAATTATCATCAAAACGTCTCTTTCTCAATGAATGTCTCTTAAAATTTCCTGTAAAACACGAAACTTCACTCCACAATGTCCTGAAAATGCAAGCACGAACACTTCACTAACGGCCTAGTCGTTTACTCAGCGGCCTAGTCGACTTCACTAACAATGGACTCCAAATTCGCGGAGCACGCTGCTCCGAAATCCAATTAAGATGGCCGCTCCACGCTACGAATATTTTTCACGTCGGGATAATGGCCAACTGCTCCAATTTATGGAGCACGAGCTCCGCAATCACCGGATTCCACGGGCCAAGTATTCCGCGGTTACTCAGGGTGGCGATCCACCGATGGCACGGCCTCGCTCGTCGTCGCCGGACGACAGCGAGACTGAATTTCCACGCGACGTTTTCCCCCCAAAAGCACTATATGCTCCGCACACTATGTCTTCACGAGGGTTCACCTCGACTTATCGGCCTCTGGTCACAATATTCTCGGCCCCCGGGGCGTGCTATTATTTTCCCGCACTGTTCGGCCTTAGCACGTGGTCCCCCAGGAGTCCGGATTGGCTGGGAGTCGGCAGGGGTACGCGCGCACGAGGCACAAGTTTCGGCCAGGACGAGGGAATTCACATTAATAAAATGAGCAATAAAAGGACTCATCGTTATTTTCCATCACTTTCGATAATTGCAATTCTCTGATTATGATCTATAAAGACTCTTGAAGTCTCGTGTGCTGTCCTCCGGGATTCCTGGGGAACACACGACAATTTCACCCGGCGGTGAAGACGAGCGGAGCACAAGCACGTGCACGTAAGACAACGTCCGATCCACAAGTGGCCTAATGGCCGGCTTCTTCTTCAAGTTGAAGTTCCGTCTTCTTCAACGAAGAAGACGCTCTCTGATTGGCCCAATAAATTCGGTCCGGAACATTGGCAGCACCCTCTATCGGGGCTGCGCGGCAAAGTTTGAAGTACATAAGGGCACATTGTGGCAAGTATGCGCACGGAATTCACGGAATTACACGGCCAAACAGCACGGAAATATATGTACGGTACTGCCTTTGGCCTCCACTCGTACCGTCTTTTATCTCACTTGCACCTATAGTAAGCATCGGCCGGCGTGGAGGCGCTGCGCAGCTCGCATTGCCTACAGTTTCGGCCTTTCACTGCACCCGATATTCGTTACGTGGCCCTGTATACCTATATCTATTCTCGGCCTGTAGTACTGTAACTATATAGCACATCCCATGCGCCAGTATACCTATATGAGCCTGTGCATATTCACAGCAGGTCCATATGTATGCAATATACTGTCATCCGGTCGTATCTCGGCCTCACACACATATATACATATGTGTGTGTCGTCTGCAGCATCATTTTCTACCCAGAGGCCGATGTCCGGGTCGGCATCAATTTTCCTGTCGGCCTATTTCAGTAACGGCCTGCCCTGATGTCGATACGCCGTCCGGTGGCGCCATCACCACGGTAGCAACAAGTTGCCAGTACGTCGTCTGCACGATCACGCGTCAACATCAGCTCCGTCATTATGTCTCCTGGTGAGCCACCCGGGCTCACCCACGTCGGTCCGTGTGTCACCCGTGCCGTGGGTGACTGCCCCAGGGTCTGTGTGCTAGTGCGCGGGTGTGTGTGTGTGTGGCCAGGTTAGACGAGGGAAGCATGCGGCATGTGCCGAATGCACCCCTAGTCACAACACGAAGCAGCTGATACCGGGCTGCCGTGTATGGGACCGTGGTCCGGATGACAGCTAGCCCGGGGAGTGTGGCACCAAGCATGCAGCATCATCGCCAAGCCATTGTTGCCCGTGCTCATTATTCCAGCATACGTCGCCCTGAGAAGAGCGCCCCGGCCGTAACATCTCCGTCGTCGTCGGGTGCGTGATGTGCATGCACGTCTTGATCGATTGAATGCGGATTCAATCGTCAAGACGTGCACTTTTGATTAAGTGTCCCCAAAACTCGTGTGCGTTTACCAGGGGGTGACTGGTGGATGCAACACGGGGTCTTCGGGCCCCGGTTGTTACCACCAGTACCCTCTGTCCGGCCCGTATCCAGGTGTACCATTATAGGTACACCATGGAAAAATCATAGCGGTGATTGCGGCGAGGTGAATGTGCGCGGCCTCATATATCCGGGTAGCCCACCCGGGTTATATGTTCCCCAAGTCGTTGTCGTCGTCGTCGCCTCCGGCCTCCTAAGGAGTGATACCCGCGGTGATCAGCGGTGCAGGTGGGGTTTCCCGCCTGCAGGCACGGCCGGGGTAGCAGCAGCCCGTGCTCGGCCGTCGTCGTCATCGTCGTCGCCTCGAGCAGCAGCACCTCAACAAAGAAAAGGATTATTCCCCGTAAATACTTTGTCTTGAGGTTGCTGCTCGAGGCACGACGAGAGAGTTGCTAAGATTTTGCTCCAAAAAACGCTGTGACGATTTATCGTCACACGCTCCTTCTGGATCTTCTGCTGACGATTCAGCGCCTTGAGGGCGAGATAACGCTCTTCTTCCTTCTTCCTTTTGTGCGCGGCCGCTCGCTCACGGGCTTGTCGCACGGCCCTGTGAATTTTCATGTAGTCCAAGATATTTCTTTCCGTGTCATCACATCCGTTCCCGCAATATTCGTGAGCGATTGCCAGGATTTCGTGCTTCACTACCGGCATTTCGGAAGACGTTGGAAGACCCGTGAAAAACACCCGTTGTTTGAAAATTGTACTCAAACACTGCGCGGTCGCTGCGGCACAATTCGGAGAACACTCGTCACTGCTCCGACTCTGGGTTGGCGCTTGCTGAACTCTTGGGCTTTGCTCCGCAACTGTCCAGCCCCACAATGCGTTGCGTGTCGCTCTCTCGGCCCTGGATCGATGCTGAGGCTGCCAAGGAGGAGGAGACCAGGTTGCGCGCGCAAACGCTGGCCCTCTCGGGGTCTCCAGGGTCCCCTCTTCTTCCTCTCCCTCTATCGACGAGTACGCTGACGTAGATGAGGCTTGCTTCTTGGCTTTGCTGCTTAGAGATTCCGGCGGCGAAATTTGAATCCCGGAACCTTCCTCGTCCGAGGAATTATACTGGACGCGAATGTTTTCAATGATCTCGATGAACTTGCTGAATAATCATTCTGTAGCTGACGTGGTTGATGAGGCTGCGGCGCGTGGCCATGAGGCAGCCCAACCATTGTCGATTGCGTCGCGGGGAGTCTTGGCACTTGCTGCAATTTGGCGACGTCCGGTGTGGCAGGAGATCCTGGCCGGGCGGATTGCGGTGCATCTCCAGTTGCGTTCGACCAGGAGCTCCTTCCGGAGTTCGCTGGCCAATCGATATATTGATCGCCCGGGTCATTGGACGCTATGCCAGCATTTTCTGCTGCTCCTCGCGATGACACCCAGGAGTCCGTGCTGTCGATGGAGATGCTCCTTACCATATGTGCAGGTATGGTCACTTGAGTACTGAGATCACTACTAAGAGACTACTGCCGTAGCTTCTGCGACTTGGTTGGAAACAAGTTAATGCCTGCACTTAACCGGGAGGTGGAAATCACTGCGAGACCAGCTCGTAGACGATGCACGCCGATCAAGATCAAAGCTGGTGGGGTACCAGATATCTATAAGTAGAATCCGGCACCCGGTGCTTGAATAGCGAGGCTGCTTGAGCACGCGGATCCAGATAGCGTATGGGGGCAAAACCTCATGCAGCTTGTGATGGAATGATCTGCACGTGCGTACTAAAGTCACATATTTGAATTTGTGACTATTCACAAGTTCAAACTGTGACATGTGCTACGTATATCTCTTAAGTGTCATTTTAACAGTTTTATTTCTCGTATTCCACAATTTCATTTGTGAGAATTATTCTCACGAATTTGATTGGTACTCTTTCACAGTTTGAGATTTACAGTGTATCGATATAAACTATATTCGTCTAGTAGGTGTGCTTATAGTGCCTCGAAAAGAGAATCTTACACACACTCACAAACACATAACAAAAGAATAGACATATACACACACGATCACAGATCTATATCCTTGAGCCGTAGACAGCACGCCGTAGAATGTCAATACCGTCGAATTGGGTGACTTTGGTACAGTGGGTGCAATTTTGGTACACCCCTGATAAATGACTTTCAGAGCTGCGTTCGGCAAGGTAAACGATTGTACTACTCAAAAACCTATTCTCCCCTCTTGGCACAAGCATAAACAATGTGTTGAGCCACCGTGGACCCCGCGTGAATGATTGTACTCGTTTACTGAAGCTCTTCCGAAAAGGCTGATTTAGCAGCGATACGCGAGTGGTCCAATTAGCGTGCCTGGCAAAAAGTGTTCCGGAACGATCTACGGATGAATAATGCTACATTTTGACCACATGTATCACCATATTGAAGAAACCATCGTTACCTTGGGGTATTTGGAGCATCCGGAATTTTGATGGATGAAAAACAGTGAAAAAAACCACGAAAAAACGTACCAAAGTTACCCCACTCTAGGTAAAAAGCATGAAGATAGGGTAACTCCAGTACAACTTCCTATGACAGCTCCTTTCCATCTCACCTTGAGTCGAGAGATGGTCTATGAGGTTTTAGAATGTTCCTAACAGCTTTTCTGAGACTTTTGCTTGATTAAAATCTGTTCACTTACATGGTGGTGGGTAGAGTTGAAATATTCTGTACGTGTCCCATAGTTGCCCCATCGGGGTCTAACTTTAGTACACTCCTTCAACTGCTAATAGCTCCAGCTCAGACGCATCAAATAGAACTTTGTAGCTCATCAATTGAAAGCTGAGACTGTGAGCTTTCGATTGACTACTGATAGAAGTGGGTTTGGTTGATGTTTGTTGAATGCCGAGCCAAAGAATATAAAAAGTAACGGAATCGTACCAAATTTACCCAATTTGACGGTATATCAACTATGTTCGTCTAGTCAGTGTCGTGTATTGGGCTGTCCCACAGAGAAGGACTCTACACACACTCATGAATACAAGACACAAAAATAAACACAAACTCACACACGATCACACATCCATATTCTCGATTCGGCGACAGCGGACTGTGGAATGTCAATATATCATTTTCGTTTGTCTAGTGAGTGTACGTGTATTGGACTGCCTCACAAAAGGGGAAACTCCACTCACTCAGACACATGAGACGCATATACCGACACACACATACACACATGCACAAACTCATCGCCCACCACCCATCGACTATCCACCAGACTAGAGTTGCACGATATCGATATAACACGATATTGAGAGAAGTATCGACATCGACATCGAAATAATCGAAAAATTCAATATCGTATCGATATCGGCACCCTCCTCCCCCATATCGAATCGATATCGACAAATATCGATTTCTGCTTGACAATATGTGAGAATATGTAAGATCTGAAATCCGCCCAACGAATCGTGGAGTTATATAATTTCGATTCGATGTTGAATTTCATAGTAGAATTCGAAGATCATGGGCTCATGTCCAGAGAGATACCACGGTGCCCTTGAATGCAATTTAAATGAAATATTCCGTTACCAACGGGATTATTTTGGTTTCCGTTTCCGGATATCTTGAAGAATACATTCCTAAAAGAATTAAAATCTTTCGCCGAGCCGTTTTGAAGGAATGTCATTTGGAACATTTTTTGGAACTCTTATTTCCTCAATGATAATAAATGTTCTCCAAACCTAAGATTCCTTGGTCAAATGATGATCTAGATGAAAAATGATGATTTAGGAGGATGATTCGAGTAATTATGACAATGAGAATAGTTACGAGAGATTAAATCTCCAAAACTGCTGATTGTGGGGAGTCCTTTTGGGGGAAAAATTATGAAGCAGAGCCCAGATCTCAAATTGGGATTCCCATCCACATTTTATTCAAAACTACTCAAGTTGGGGCCAATATAGATGCACATTGTACAAGATAAATGAGGAGACATGATAAGAAGTCACTGTGAGCCTGTAATACAGAATGATTCCATCTTTTTCCAAAGACTTATGAATTCTTCAAATGTGGGAGGCATTGTATGAGCACACTGCACGTAGAAGTTTCTCGGGATATTTCTCGTTCGAATCGTTAACTTTATACTTCTCCCAGAGGGAATTGAAGTCGGAGTGAACAGACTCAACTGCTTGCTCACTGTAGAAGCCCAATTCTCTTTTTTTCGATTCGCAGAACTGTTCGACGTGAAAAAATACTGCGTGTACCTTTGGAGTCACACTGATTCCTAAGTTCATATAGCTTTGACGAAACTTGGCGATGAAAAGCTTGTAATCGGGATCCAGAACCTCTCCAAAACACGAGTTTACGACATCCCGGAAGTCAGAGAAGGATGTTTGATATTTTTCCAGTCTTGAATTTGGTTGAACACATAGTAAATCGGAATTCTCCAAAAGTTTTTTACACGAGTTCCCTTTGAAAGCTGGGCTACCATGTGTCATCTCTCGTTCAACGTTGCATTTTTTCATCCAAGCTGTAGATTCACTCTCAAACTCTCGGTACATATGGAAGAATATGGTATTTACCACTCCTAGCATGAAGTGCAGTTGAGGTGGTGGTATTAGTTGCAGGAATGTCTCGTCCGGATCGCTCTTGAATAGTGGTCTGTTCACGCAATTCATGAAATTTTTCGCATCATTCTTCACTGATCCAGCTGCAACCCACTTCTCGTAGTAAGTCAGATTCTTTTGGACCGTTCTGAGTTCACCGCAGGTGTTGAGATCATCTTTATTCACAAAACACCAGATGCATGGGTGGGTGCAGCTCTGCGGCATAATACCGGATATGATGCTAGCTAATTTCAGATCGGTAGCTATAGTTCCTTCAAGCTCTTCGAGATCCAGGGCATTCATTAATGTAGAAACATTGTTATAAATTTCCTGAATCTTAGGAGCTACTGCCAACAGGAATATCTTTTTGACTGCAGAATCTTTGAACTGTTTGAATGCAATACCGTCAGAAAATTTCCGACGTTCTGAGCCGGTAATTTCTGCTGTCGATGTTTCCGACTGAATTGAGAGGCAAATTTTGAAAAATCCTCCTCCACCGTCCAAGCCCTTCTTGATAAGATACTCTCCAGTGCGCCTTTTCTCTTTTATGAACGCTATGAAATCACTTATACCAATACAATGGACCACAACTCTATGCACTTCGGAGATCTCTTTTCCATTAATCTTCAAGAACTCAAACTCTCCGTGGCTGAAAAAATCGTCGAGTAGGTGAGATTTCTCCATAAGCTTAATCGTCGAGCCTGATTCGATAAATTTTCTATCTTGTGTGGCTGTCCGTAAAAATGAGGCGATCCCATGCGTCTGGCGAGAGCTTAGATTCATGCTTATCTGCAGTTTTGAAAGATCCTCTGCAGATACTGAGCGTTTACACGCGGTCTTTTTACTTATGGACCCTTTGCAGGATTTTCTGATGAAATGGAGTGGCTTGCCTCGTGATTGTCGGATGACGAGTGTCTCCTGTGACTCTGGACATTCTTCTACTGCAGTCCTATTTTTTATGAATTTGGACACTACTTGATCTTGTACTCTTTGGGGACAACTTTCCAAATAAGTTGAAAGATTATCAACTTGAGACTGCACATTGCAGATATGAGATACTCCTTTGGATACCGGAGTGAGACATTTGCGGCAGGGGTTTTTCAATGTGCTTGGAGCTGGATTTCCTGTAATATAATTCACGACATGAATGAATTCCACTCGGGAACTTTGTCAAATTCAATGAAACTTGAAGATTTCATACAAAACCGCGTCACATTCCGAATTTATGCAATTTTTTTGGAAATGATGTTAAGCACGTGGAATTTCCGATAAAAACTTCTCACAAGGCCCCTACGCTCGACGAAAAACGTCACGTAATGGATCAGGATTCCCCAGTGCGAGAGTGAAAAGAGAAGCTTTTTTGGTACGAGATACATAAATATTTTACGTTGTTCTACGGAAATTCGAGTACACTATGGTTTAATTTCAATGATGAATGGAAAAATAGTTGATGGTTATTGTAATAATGGGAATTTGAGCCCACTGAAGAGTTATGACATTTTGATATCAGTTTTCTGCAACATTCATGAATCGAGAGAAGATCATTGAGTTTCATGCGTGACTCCGCGCAAAGCAAAATAGCCTAGTACAATTTGTCGTCCAAATATTGAAGAAGCGCGAGCGCAATCTGTGCGTATTTCTACTTTGATAGGTAACCCGATAATCAAGAGATATATTGATGTAGGGTAGCGAGGGTAGAGTTGCGAGACGTCAAAATCATCGTGATGGAAAGGCTGATTACTAGTGCGTGACTCGGGCTGTACGTAAAAAAATTTTCGGAAGCCACAAGTTCACGATGTTGGGACGTCGATATGAGAAACCTATTCGTAAAATCCATGGAATTTTGGAACAATGCCATTTGACAGGGTTTCAAGTACTCACCTGCTGATTTAGATGTAGTTTGTTGCTGTGAATTGAGAGTTTTTCGTGCAACATCACAGATTTCACAATCACACCTCGAATTCTCGGTTGACTCGGAAACTATCATATCCACGACTCTGGGTGAATTCAAAATATTCATCGTCTCTTTGCCAGATTTAACTCGACTCACGTGCACCTTACACGTACCACACAAAGCACTTGGTGAACTTTTGCTTTCTCGATAATGATTGAAAATTGTCTCCAGATCTATTTTCAGTTGATTTTTGACGGGAACCATCATTTTCTTCTTTCGAAAACATAACAGACAGACTTTGGATCTATTCTCTTCGTGAGAAAATGCATGGTCCTTCGTCATCACGATTGTGAAATCCGCATACAGTCAACGTAGCAATGAATACGCATTGATTGGGATAACAATTGAAACTTTTCACCACAAGGTTCAGAGACACATGCGAAGCGCTCACAAGCTGGCGAGATACTAGTTGAGTGACCCATTAGCTAAAGTTCCAGAATTCACTCTTGTTATGAATTTCGCTGGCATACATGTATACTGAGAGTATTGTCTGGAGCGAGTATGTAGACCATATCAACAAATGTCGCCGATTGAGCACGCGAGGAATTTGCCGCAGACGGGGTACGGTGTCGTAAGACGACCGCAAAACAGTATTCCAACTTACCGATCTGTGTCGATTGATGACGTTGAAACGATGATTAGCAATGCTATATTGATTTATGTTGATTGATATTGATCGTAACTTGAGTAGTTTTGATCAAGATGTGGATGGGAATCCCAATTTGAGATCCGGACTCTGCTTCATAATTTTTCCCCCAAAAGGACTCTCCACAATCAGCAGTTTTGGAGATTTAATCTCTCGTAACTATTCTCATTGTCATAATTACTCGAATCATCCTCCTGAATCATCATTTTTCATTTAGATCATCATTTGACCAAGGAATCTTAGGTTTGGAGAACATTTATTATCATTGAGGAAATAAGAGTTCCAAAAAATGTTCCAAATGACATTCCTTCAAAACGGCTCGGCGAAAGATTTTAATTCTTTTAGGAATGTATTCTTTAAGATATCCGGAAACGGAAACCAAAATAATCCCGTTGGTAACGGAATATTTCATTTAAATTGCATTCAAGGGCACCGTGATACGTTCACTCTTCCTTTATGTTTGCAACATCCATGCCGGAGATTTTTTCTCTATGACTTCCTCAATCATCTATTGGGAACCAAAGTATACAGGACTCCGTTTTTGACTACGCGTTCGCCATCGATTCGAACTGTTCTGTAGTCAACTATTCTGATATTGTTCATGAATAGTAACCTCTCTAACCTGGGTCAAGATTATTTTCCTGGAACACTTTCGGATTAAAATTTTCAGTGTAGAATTGTCAGTGCAAAGTTGTCAGTATTATCATGTCTGGAATGAGTAATGGAGGAAACGGTGGATGAAGTTCTACCAAGTATTCTAAAATAAGGTGTGGAAGGAATTTTATTCCTCGAATTTGAATTCAGTGACCCCAAAAAGATGGAAGTAGTATGGTCAGAGAGTTAGGCCGGGACTTCTCTCAGTGTGACTGAGTGCTGGAAGGATGGGCTCCCTCGGGGTCCATCATATTCCATCATTCGCGTCAGAACTTGTGAATAATCAGTTTGAGAACCACTCTTGATTATGGATCCGTATTCAACGGTTCAAAATTCATATGGTATGACTTCTCAACTCTATGACCCAGAACTATATTTTTCGATACACTGTGCGTAAAAGTGCACTTTGCGCACAGTTTGTCGACTTTTACTCACAGTTTATCGAAATAGTACATTTCGATACAAGGGCGTGAAACGTTTTATTCGCGTCCGAGTGATGGGTTTCTGGCTCGAGCCCCAGGCGAGGGTCGGAATCTTCATGAGGATGCGAATAATAGGTTTTACGGCCGTGTATCTAACTATACTTTTCGATAAACTGTGAGTAAAAGTCGACAAACTGTGCGCAAAGTGCACTTTTACGCACAGTGTATCAAAAAGTATAGTTAGATACACGGCCGTAAAACCTATTATTCGCATTCTCGTGATGATTCCGACCCTCACCTGCGGCTCGGGCCGGAAACCCATCACTCGGACGCGAATAAAACGTTTTACGCCCTTGTATCGAAATGTACTATTCGCGCACGGGGAAATCAGATCTCTTTGAACTGAAGATGAAACTTAGGATCGTGCAGTCCAGGCTGTGAAATGTGAGTACAAGATGGATGAAAATGTCCAGAAACAACGATGATTGGATGTAAGGTAAGAGAGTGCCTAATTCACCTCCACTACTTTAATTTTGCTCGCCATTCTAATTCATCTCTTTATTTTTAACGTACTTCGGCTCATTTCAAAGCTTGTTTTAAGAGCTTTAAAATGAATTCAAGTACTTTTGATTTGGAGAAATTGGAGGCGAGCTATCTTGATTTTTGCAAAAGGAAATTTTTTGCGAGTTTTTGACAGTGTGTTCCTAATTTGCCCCCACGTAGAAAAGAGACCTATTTTCATGAGGTTTTACGGGTTTATCGTAAAATTAGGATATTTCGGCTTCCAGACCTTCAAATGAAACGCACTTTACCTCATCCCGTAGCTTTTTTTACCAACTTTTAGACTGTTGTAAGTGAATTGATGAATTTTGATGGAGTAACGGACGAGTTAAAGAAAGACTATAGAGGCAGATCAGGAACACTGCACTTTTTCGAATAATCAAGGCGTGGAATGGGTTAGAAATCAAATTCTGCAGTTCTGTACAGAGCATTTCGAAGTGGAAACCGAGCGAAAAAAATGAACTCAAGTACGTTGGAATTGATCCCATCAATTTTGTTTGGCATAGCTTTCAGTGACCAACAAGAAAGAAGTCGAAAGTACTGAAAACCCAGTTTATTTTGAGAAATGCGCGGATCATTGGAGATCGGTCCAAAACGTTTATTTTGTCATATTCCAACGTAACGAACATGAAGAAAATGCGCGGCAAGGTCTGCGGGTGCGTACATTTGAGAATTCGGATGGGGGCAAATTAGGGACTAAGGTCAAATTAGGCACAGTTACCTTATTCCGCGCCAAGTTTATGAGGCTGGAGCTCGTCTCTGAGCGTTTGATTTTTGGCTCCAGTCACAGGCCGAGATCGAAATGATCGCTCGAAAAGGGGGGACTTCACGAGAGATGGGCAAGAGATATGTTATTATTCATTTTTATAGATTTCCAAATATTGGAAAATCTCATAACCAGATTTTGAATCTGAAACTTGGAACGGAAAGTTTTTTTTCAAATATTTCTCATAACATCTTCTCAGTCGACGGGCTCCGCCCCCTAGACCCCGCTCCTACGCTCTGCGTGCCCCCTCGCTCCTCCCGAATATGGGCGTTTCTCTGGAACTTTTACACTTGCTGGAATACAGCTATGCATGTTGATATAAGAGAACAATCTAATCCTTCAGCCCCAATCGAAGTGAGAATATCATCATCTAAGTCTCAAAATGAGATATCTTTGGCCTCTGTATGATCAGAAGAAGTTGATTCACTCTAGCTCACTCGAAGACAGAAAATGTGGGGAAAATCCTGTGGAAATACTTGGTACTCTCATGCAGTCTTACGGATATTCTGGTGACGCCGCGCAACTTTTCGGATTGATTCCAGCTGTATTTGGTGGATGAAATATTGGAGAAAGATAGCCCAGGAGCGCAATAGTGTGCTACCAATGCAGCCAAAATTTCACGACTTCGAAAATTGGGGATAAAAAATCAATCATGTCTCGTTCAACTCAAAGATAATTACGCCAAGCTCCTGCCGTGACTCTGAACGCAATTTTCGGAATGCATATCTAAAGTAGATGCAATTGTGAAAATTTCGCGACGAGTCTCGTGTTGGTGCAATATTCCTGTCTAGAATACGACCGTCCTGAAGTGAAATAGAAAACACGTGATTCACGAAAAAAATGCAGTTTTTCTCATCCCACATTGGCGGCTCGAGCTCTATGTTGATAAGACCAATTGTGATCGGATACCCTGACCTTACTAAGCTGCAAAACGCCCAAGGCATTCGTCGAAATTGTCAATCTTGCCAAATAATTGCTTGGGAAATTCGAGAAAATCGTCGAAAAACGACTTTGACGTCGACTCATTAATGTGATTTTGGCGATGCCACTCACACTATATGAGTTTCAATAGTGGATTTGTAACTCTCAATACTACACAAATATGTGAGAAAACGTCCCAGGTGTGCGTTGAGCGGTTTTCATTTTCCGTTTTTCAACGATTTTCAGCAAAGTGCAAAAGTTCCAGAGGAACGCTCATATACGATTGTACTGACATGTATAGGTAACAGGTTTCCACTTTGGTAAAGATCGATAAATTTTAGTTGATGGCATTAAATTAGGAGTGATCGTACCTGTCATAGTATTGAATAGTTGGACAGAAATGGCTGAATTTTCACGCCAGCAACTCCGCCGCTTGATAATGTGGGATTTATTTCAATCACTGCGTACTTTTTGGCGAGTTACGATTTTGCTCACAGCAATAGCATAAAATATCGTAAGCAACACGGGGCAAACGTTTGCGCACTCGTCCCCGCACTCGTGTGCAAATTTTCGTTTGACCCCTTGTTGCTTAATATACTACTAGCGTAATGCCTCGCGTTGCTCGGCTTGTAAATGTTTCCGATAGGCGTATTAGTTTTCCAAAATGCTCTTCCAAATCAAATGAGAGTACGTTTCTCAAAAATTTTATATATTTAGTTAAGCGGCGGTTTCTCACATGGGTCTGAACTCATGAAGACCATGAAAGTTATCATTATATAACTCGATATGTGAAAATGGTACGGAACATATTTTCATTTGATTTAAAGTAGCATTTTGGTGAACTGATACGCTTCTCGGGGACTTTTACAGGCCGAGCAACGCGAAACATAACGCTAGTGTTTAATTATAAAAATACGGAAGTTTTCTATCGGAAATTCAGGAATATGATGTTGTAAAATATCGTTATGCTCAAATAAAGTGATTTCTAGTAGGCCAAAGAGATGGACATCGATTTGACGTGAATTAATTACTCAGTTGGTTACAGGGATAAATATACAAGTGACACTCAAAATTTTCATTCTGGGCCTTACTTCGTACTAAGATCAATATCACCAATGTCACCTGCTTGAGCCCATCGCGGATACACGTACTCTTTGAAGTTTAGCGAGTGTAAGAACAGTCGACGCAGAAAGAGGTGAGCTGCACAATATCATCGTGGACATTCACATCTGAAGAAAACATCGTAAGCGCAAATAATTCCATCGATAATTTGATTACTCGTTTTTCTGAAATCGATAGAATTGTGGAAACAGGAAAGTCGAAGGTGTTCGAGTGATTCGGATAGAATAGGAACATAATGAATAGAAAAACAGAATTTCCTCCGAGCCTTCAGAAAAAAAGAAAATGTAAGAGATGGAATTTTTCCGGGCTTCGACAGAACAGATATATAAAAATGAAAATTGAAAAATTTCTCGGGATTTTGAAAAAACAAAAATATAAAAAATTATTTTATTTTTCAAAATATTTTTCAGGAAATTATCGAAATTTCCCACCGTGAAGCACATCCTGAACTTGCCTTCATTCTTCTTAGTCTCACTTAGAGGAACGCTCAAACATACGCGCTCTCTACCAGAGCCACAGTCGTCTCCTCGGTGCCTTCAAAAACACATACGCGCGCGAGAAGCATCAAACAACGTGACACCAGAAAAGGAAAGGGGATTCTTAGTGATGCGCGCTCTCTCAACAGCCCGCAGTCATCTTCTCAAGCCCGTCGCGAAGACACGTGCTCATAGAAGTTGAGCGAGTATAAAAACAGTTGACACATAATGAGGTGAGCTTGCAGAATATTATCGTTGACATCGACATCTAGGACAAACATCGTACGGGTAAGTAATTCCATGAATAATTTGGTTAATCGTTATTTCTGAAATCAATATAGAACGAAAATATATTGGATAGAAATTCGGAATTTTTTCCGGACCCTCAATGAAAAGAAAATGTGGAGAATGAAAATTCAAAAATTTTTTGGGAATTGAATGGAAATTGTTTCCGGGGCTTCGACAAAACAGATATATGAAAAATGAAAATTCGAAAATTTTTCAGGACTCTGAGAAAAGGAAAATACAAAAAATTGTTTTTTTTTTTTCAAAAAATATTGCGAGAAGCATCACGACACCAGAAGAGGAGAGGGGATACTTAGTATCGCGCGCTCTCTCAACAGTTCGCAGTCTTCTTCTTGTGCCCAGCGCAAACACGCGTATTCTATGGGGTCGAGCAGGTATGACAAAAGTCGACGCGGAAGAGAGTCAGCTTACAAGATGGAATCAAAGAGATCAACATACATAGAGGACATCATGAAGGTAAGTGATTTGAACCTAAATCTCGAAATTCATTCTTTCCGAAATCATTAAAACTAAGAAAACGATAACGTCACAGAATTCCAACAGTTCAAATTATCTGAATGTATGTAACATGGAATTTGAAAATTTTTTCCGGAGCTTCGACAAAACAAATATATGAAAAATAAAAATTCAAAAATTTTTCGGGACCTTGAAAAGACAAAAATAAAAAAAATAATTTTTTTTTCAAAAAATTTTCCCAAAAATCTCCAAAATTTCCCACTCTGAGGCATATGCTGAACTTGCTTTAATTCTTCTCAGTTGCAGTTAGAGAAACGCTCAGGCGTTGGCGCTCTCTACTGAAGCCGCTTTCTCCCCCTCCCCGCTTTCACAGACACAGACACGCGCCGAGGAGCATCACGACACCGGAAGAGGAGAGGGGTTACTTAGTATCACGCGCTCTCTCAACAGTTCGCAGTCTTCTTCTTGTGCCCAGCGCAAACACGCGTATTCTATGGGGTCGAGCAGGTATGACAAAAGTCGACGCGGAACAGAGTCAGCTTGCGAGATGGCATCGGAGAGATCAACATTCATAGAGGACATCATGAAGGTGAGTAATTTCAACCTCAATTTTGAAATTCATTCTTTCCGAAATCATTAAAACTAAGTAAACGATAACGTCACGAATTCCAATAGTTCAAATTATCTGAATGTATGTAACATGGAATATGAAAATTTTTTCCGGAGCTTCGACAAAACAAATATATAAAAAATAAAAATTCAAAAATTTTTCGGGACTTTGAAAAAACAAAAATAAAGAAAATTATTTTTTTTTTCAAAAAATTTTCCCAAAAATTTCCAAAATTTCCCACTCTGAGGCATATGCTGAACTTGCCTTAATTCTTCTCAGTTGCAGTTAGAGAAACGCTCAGGCATTCGCGCTCTCTACTGAAGCCGCATTCTCCCCCTCCCCGCCTTCACAGACACAGACACGCGCCGAGAAGCATCACGACAGCAGAAGAGGAGAGGGGATACTTAGTATCGCGCGCTCTCTCAACAGTTCGCAGTCTTCTTCTTGTGCCCAGCGCAAACACGCGTATTCTATGGAGTCGAGCAGGTATGACAAAAGTCGACGCGGAACAGAGTCAGCTTGCAAGATGACATCGAAGAGATCAACATACATAGAGGACATCATGAACGTGAGTAATTTCAACCTCAATTTTGAAATTCGATTTTTCCAAAGTTGTTAAAATTCAGAAAACGGTAACGTCAAAAAATTCAATGGTTCAGATTATTTGAATATATGATACATGAAATTTCAAATTTTTTCCGGGGCTTCGACAAAACAAATATATAAAAAATGATAATTCGAGAATTTTTCGGGACTTTGAAAAAACGAGAATATAAAAAATTGTTTTTTTTTTTCAAAAAATATTCCCAAAAATCGCCAAAATTTCCCACTCTGAGGCATATGCTGAACTTGCTTCAATTCTTATCAGTTTCAGTTAGAGAAACGCTCAGGCGTTGGCGCTCTCTACTGAAGCCGCTTTCTCCCCCTCCCCGCTTTCACAGACACAGACACGCGCCGAGAAGCATCACGACACCGGAAGAGGAGAGGGGTTACTTAGTATCGCGCGCTCTCTCAACAGTTCGCAGTCTTCTTCTTGTGCCCAGCGCAAACACGCGTATTCTATGGGGTCGAGCAGGTATGACAAAAGTCGACGCGGAACAGAGTCAGCTTGCGAGATAGCATCGGAGAGATCAACATTCATAGAGGACATCATGAAGGTGAGTAATTTCAACCTCAATTTTGAAATCCACTTTTTCCAGAATTGTTAAAATTCAGAAAACGGTCACGTCAAAAAATTCAATGGTTCAGATTATTTGAATATATGATACATGAAATTCCAAATTTTTTCCGGGGCTTCGACAAAACAAATATATAAAAAATGATTTTTCGAGAATTTTTCGGGACTTTGAAAAAACGAGAATATGAAAAATTGTTTTTTTTTTTCAAAAAATATTTCCAAAAATTTTCGAAATTTCCCACTCTGAGGCACATGCTGGACTTGCTTTAATCCTTATCAGTTTCAGTTAGGGAAACGCTCAGGCGTTGGCGCTCTCTACTGAAGCCGCTTTCTCCCCCTCCCCGCTTTCACAGACACAGACACGCGTCGAGAAGCATCACGACACCAGAAGAGGAGAGGGGATACTTAGTATCGCGCGCTCTCTCAACAGTTCGCGGTCTTCTTCTTGTGCCCAGCGCAAACACGCGTATTCTATGGGGTTGTGCAATCATGAGAAGAGTCAACGGAAAATGAGGTTAACTTGCAAAATATCATCGTGGACACACAACTTTTATAGAATGGCTGAAGGGTGAGTAATTCGATCATTCATTCAATTACTTGTTTTTCCTTGAATCGTTAGAGTTACGAGAACATAAAATCGAGAGTTTTGATGATCTAAATAGATGAAAGATACAATGAAAAAATTTCAAGATTTCGTCCGGGGCTTTAAACACAAAGATATGGAATATAAAAATTAGAAATATAAGAAATTGATTTTTTTTTGAAAATTTCCCCCAAAAATTTCCGAAATTGCCCACCATGAGACAATTCCTGAACTTGCTTTCATTCTCATCAGTTTCAGTGAAAAAGATGCTCAGATATACGCGCTCCTTATCGGAGCCGCAATTTTCCCCTCGCTGCCCTCGCAGACACACACGCATCGAGAAGCGACAACGTCACACCGAAAAAGAGTGGGGATACTTAATGATGCGCGCTGTCTCAACGGCCCTCAGTCATCATCTAGAGCCCGTTGCGATCACACGTACTCTATCAAGGGGGGCAATCATAAGAAGAGTCGAATAAAATGGAATACTTTGCAGAATACCATCGTGGACATCAACATTCATAGAACGTCTAGAAGGTGAGTAATTGCATCATTAATTCAATTACACGTTCTTCCTCAAATCGTTAAAGTTGTAATATCGTAAACGTCGAGAATTTTGATGATCTGAATAGATTAAACATTCAATGGAAACATTCCAAGATTTTGTCCGGGGCTTCGAAAACAAAGTGATAAGAAATAAGAAATTGGAAATTTTTACGGGATTTTGAAAAAATAAAAATATAAAAAATCGATTTTTTTTCGAAAAATTTTCCCGAAAATTTTCGGGATTTTCCACTCTGAGACACACCATGAGCTTGAGTTCATTCTCATCAGTTTCAGCGGAAGAGACGCTCAAACATAGGCGCTCTCGACCAAAGCCGCAGTTTTCCCCTAAATAGCCTCACAGACACACGCATCGAGAAACGACAACGTCACACCGAAAAAGAGCGGGGATACTTAATGATGCGCGCTCTCTCAACGGCCCTCAGTCATCCTCTGGAGCCCGTCGCAATCACACGTACTCTATGAAGGTGGGCAATCATAAGAAGAGTCGAATAAAATGGAATGAGCTTGCAGAATATCATCGTGGACATCAACATCTATATAGAACGTCTGAAGGGTGAGTAATTCTATCATTTATTTAATTACTCGTTTTTCCTTGAATCATTAGAGTTATGAAAACATAAACGTCAAGAATTTTTAGTGATTTAAATAGATTGAAGATATACTGAAAAAATTTTAAGATTCTGTCCGAAGCTTCGAAAACAAAGATATAAAAAATAAGAATTCGAAATTTTCACGGGATTTTGAAAAAACAAGAATAAAAAAAATTATTTTTTTTTCGAAAAATTTTCCCAAAAATTTGCAAAATTTCCCACTCTGAGGCATATGCTGAACTTGCCTTGATTCTTATCAGTTTCAGTTAGAGAAACGCTCAGGCATTCGCGCTCTCTACTGAAGCCGCATTCTCCCCCTCCCCGCCTTCACAGACACAGACACGCGCCGAGAAGCATCACGACACCAGAAGAGGAGAGGGGATACTTAGTATCGCGCGCTCTCTCAACAGTTCGCAGTCTTCTTCTTGTGCCCAGCGCAAACACGCGTATTCTATGGAGTCGAGCAGGTATGACAAAAGTCGACGCGGAACAGAGTCAGCTTGCAAGATGACATCGAAGAGATCAACATACATAGAGGACATCATGAACGTGAGTAATTTCAACCTCAATTTTGAAATTCGATTTTTCCAAAGTTGTTAAAATTCAGAAAACGTTGACGTCAAAAAATTCAATGGTTCAGATTATTTGAATATATGATACATGAAATTTCAAATTTTTTCCGGGGCTTCGACAAAACAAATATATAAAAAATGATAATTCGAGAATTTTTCGGGACTTCGAAAAAACGAGAATATAAAAAATTGTTTTTTTTTTCAAAAAATATTCCCAAAAATCTCCAAAATTTCCCACTCTGAGGCATATGCTGAACTTGCTTTAATTCTTATCAGTTTCAGTTAGAGAAACGCTCAGGCGTAGGCGCTCTCTACTGAAGCCGCTTTCTCCCCCTCCCCGCTTTCACAGACACAGACACGCGCCGAGAAGCATCACGACACCGGAAGAGGAGAGGGGTTACTTAGTATCGCGCGCTCTCTCAACAGTTCGCAGTCTTCTTCTTGTGCCCAGCGCAAACACGCGTATTCTATGGGGTCGAGCAGGTATGACAAAAGTCGACGCGGAACAGAGTCAGCTTGCGAGATAGCATCGGAGAGATCAACATTCATAGAGGACATCATGAAGGTGAGTAATTTCAACCTCAATTTTGAAATTCACTTTTTCCAGAATTGTTAAAATTCAGAAAACGTTAACGTCAAAAAATTCAATGGTTCAGATTATTTGAATGTATGATACATGAAATTTCAAATTTTTTCCGGGGCTTCGACAAAACAAATATATCAAAAATGATTTTTCGAGAATTTTTCGGGACTTTGAAAAAACGAGAATATAAAAAATTGTTTTTTTTTTTCAGAAAATATTCCCAAAAATCTCCAAAATTTCCCACTCTGAGGCATATGCTGAACTTGCTTTAATTCTTATCAGTTTCAGTTAGAGAAACGCTCAGGCGTTGGCGCTCTCTACTGAAGCCGCTATCTCCCCCTCCCCGCTTTCACAGACACAGACACGCGCCGAGAAGCATCACGACACCGGAAGAGGAGAGGGGTTACTTAGTATCGCGCGCTCTCTCAACAGTTCGCAGTCTTCTTCTTGTGCCCAGCGCAAACACGCGTATTCTATGGGGTCGAGCAGGTATGACAAAAGTCGACGCGGAACAGAGTCAGCTTGCGAGATAGCATCGGAGAGATCAACATTCATAGAGGACATCATGAAGGTGAGTAATTTCAACCTCAATTTTGAAATTCACTTTTTCCAGAATTGTTAAAATTCAGAAAACGTTAACGTCAAAAAATTCAATGGTTCAGATTATTTGAATGTATGATACATGAAATTTCAAATTTTTTCCGGGGCTTCGACAAAACAAATATATAAAAAATGATTTTTCGAGAATTTTTCGGGACTTTGAAAAAACGAGAATATAAAAAATTGTTTTTTTTTTTCAAAAAATATTCCCAAAAATCTCCAAAATTTCCCACTCTGAGGCATATGCTGAACTTGCTTTAATTCTTATCAGTTTCAGTTAGAGAAACGCTCAGGCGTTGGCGCTCTCTACTGAAGCCGCTTTCTCCCCCTCCCCGCTTTCACAGACACAGACACGCGCCGAGAAGCATCACGACACCGGGAGAGGAGAGGGGTTACTTAGTATCGCGCGCTCACTCAACAGTTCGCAGTCTTCTTCTTGTGCCCAGCGCAAACACGCGTATTCTATGGGGTCGAGCAGGTAAGACAAAAAACGACGCGGAACAGAGTCAGCTTGCGAGATGGCATCGGAGAGATCAACATTCATAAAGGACATCATGAAGGTGAGTAATTTCAACCTCAATTTTGAAATTCACTTTCTCCAGAATTGTTAAAATTCAGAAAACGTTAACGTCAAAAAATTCAATGGTTCAGATTATTTGAATATATGATACATGAAATTTCAAATTTTTTCCGGGGCTTCGACAAAACAAATATATAAAAAATGATTTTTCGAGAATTTTTCGGGACTTTGAAAGACCGAGAATATAAAAAATTGTTTTTTTTTTCAAAAAATATTTCCAAAAATTTTCGAAATTTCCCACTCTGAGGCACATGCTGGACTTGCTTTAATCCTTATCAGTTTCAGTTAGGGAAACGCTCAGGCGTTGGCGCTCTCTACTGAAGCCGCTTTCTCCCCCTCCCCGCTTTCACAGACACAGACACGCGTCGAGAAGCATCACGACACCAGAAGAGGAGAGGGGATACTTAGTATCGCGCGCTCTCTCAACAGTTCGCGGTCTTCTTCTTGTGCCCAGCGCAAACACGCGTATTCTATGGGGTTGTGGAATCATGAGAAATCCAACGGAAAATGAGGTTAACTTGCAAAATATCATCGTGGACACACAACATTTATAGAATGGCTGAAGGGTGAGTAATTCGATCATTTATTCAATTACTTGTTTTTCCTTGAATCATTAGAGTTACGAGAACATAAAATCGAGAGTTTTGATGATCTAAATAGATGAAAGATACAATGAAAAAATTTCAAGATTTCGTCCGGGGCTTTAAACACAAAGATATGGAATATAAAAATTAGAAATATAAGAAATTGATTTTTTTTTGAAAATTTTCCCCAAAAATTTCCGAAATTGCCCACCATGAGACAATTCCTGAACTTGCTTTCATTCTCATCAGTTTCAGTGAAAAAGATGCTCAGATATACGCGCTCCTTATCGGAGCCGCAATTTTCCCCTCGCTGCCCTCGCAGACACACACGCATCGAGAAGCGACAACGTCACACCGAAAAAGAGTGGGGATACTTAATGATGCGCGCTGTCTCAACGGCCCTCAGTCATCATCTAGAGCCCGTTGCGATCACACGTACTCTATCAAGGGGGGCAATCATAAGAAGAGTCGAATAAAATGGAATACTTTGCAGAATACCATCGTGGACATCAACATTCATAGAACGTCTAGAAGGTGAGTAATTGCATCATTAATTCAATTACACGTTCTTCCTCAAATCGTTAAAGTTGTAATATCGTAAACGTCGAGAATTTTGATGATCTGAATAGATTAAACATTCAATGGAAACATTCCAAGATTTTGTCCGGGGCTTCGAAAACAAAGTGATAAGAAATAAGAAATTGGAAATTTTTACGGGATTTCGAAAAAATAAAAATATAAAAAATCGATTTTTTTTCGAAAAATTTTCCCGAAAATTTTCGGGATTTTCCACTCTGAGACACACCATGACCTTGAGTTCATTCTCATTAGTTTCAGCGGAAGAGACGCTCAATCATAGGCGCTCTCGACCAAAGCCGCAGTTTTCCCCTAAATAGCCTCACAGACACACGCATCGAGAAACGACAACGTCACACCGAAAAAGAGCGGGGATACTTAATGATGCGCGCTCTCTCAACGGCCCTCAGTCATCCTCTGGAGCCCGTCGCAATCACACGTACTCTATGAAGGTGGGCAATCATAAGAAGAGTCGAATAAAATGGAATGAGCTTGCAGAATATCATCGTGGACATCAACATCTATATAGAACGTCTGAAGGGTGAGTAATTCTATCATTTATTTAATTACTCGTTTTTCCTTGAATCATTAGAGTTATGAAAACATAAACGTCAAGAATTTTTAGTGATTTAAATAGATTGAAGATATACTGAAAAAATTTTAAGATTCTGTCCGAAGCTTCGAAAACAAAGATATAAAAAATAAGAATTCGAAATTTTCACGGGATTTTGAAAAAACAAAAATAAAAAAAATTATTTTTTTTTCGAAAAATTTTCCCAAAAATTTGCAAAATTTCCCACTCTGAGGCATATGCTGAACTTGCCTTGATTCTTATCAGTTTCAGTTAGAGAAACGCTCAGGCATTCGCGCTCTCTACTGAAGCCGCATTCTCCCCCTCCCCGCCTTCACAGACACAGACACGCGCCGAGAAGCATCACGACACCAGAAGAGGAGAGGGGATACTTAGTATCGCGCGCTCTCTCAACAGTTCGCAGTCTTCTTCTTGTGCCCAGCGCAAACACGCGTATTCTATGGAGTCGAGCAGGTATGACAAAAGTCGACGCGGAACAGAGTCAGCTTGCAAGATGACATCGAAGAGATCAACATACATAGAGGACATCATGAACGTGAGTAATTTCAACCTCAATTTTGAAATTCGATTTTTCCAAAGTTGTTAAAATTCAGAAAACGTTAACGTCAAAAAATTCAATGGTTCAGATTATTTGAATATATGATACATGAAATTTCAAATTTTTTCCGGGGCTTCGACAAAACAAATATATAAAAAATGATAATTCGAGAATTTTTCGGGACTTTGAAAAAACGAGAATATAAAAAATTGTTTTTTTTTTTCAAAAAATATTCCCAAAAATCTCCAAAATTTCCCACTCTGAGGCATATGCTGAACTTGCTTTAATTCTTATCAGTTTCAGTTAGAGAAACGCTCAGGCGTTGGCGCTCTCTACTGAAGCCGCTTTCTCCCCCTCCCCGCTTTCACAGACACAGACACGCGCCGAGAAGCATCACGACACCGGAAGAGGAGGGGGTTACTTAGTATCGCGCGCTCTCTCAACAGTTCGCAGTCTTCTTCTTGTGCCCAGCGCAAACACGCGTATTCTATGGGGTCGAGCAGGTATGACAAAAGTCGACGCGGAACAGAGTCAGCTTGCGAGATAGCATCGGAGAGATCAACATTCATAGAGGACATCATGAAGGTGAGTAATTTCAACCTCAATATTGAAATTCACTTTTTCCAGAATTGTTAAAATTCAGAAAACGTTAACGTCAAAAAATTCAATGGTTCAGATTATTTGAATATATGATACATGAAATTTCAAATTTTTTCCGGGGCTTTGACAAAACAAATATATAAAAAATGATTTTTCGAGAATTTTTCGGGACTTTGAAAAAACGAGAATATAAAAAATTGTTTTTTTTTTTCAAAAAATATTTCCAAAAATTTTCGAAATTTCCCACTCTGAGGCACATGCTGGACTTGCTTTAATCCTTATCAGTTTCAGTTAGGGAAACGCTCAGGCGTTGGCGCTCTCTACTGAAGCCGCTTTCTCCCCCTCACCGCTTTCACAGACACAGACACGCGTCGAGAAGCATCACGACACCAGAAGAGGAGAGGGGATACTTAGTATCGCGCGCTCTCTCAACAGTTCGCGGTCTTCTTCTTGTGCCCAGCGCAAACACGCGTATTCTATGGGGTTGTGCAATCATGAGAAGAGTCAACGGAAAATGAGGTTAACTTGCAAAATATCATCGTGGAGACACAACATTTATAGAATGGCTGAAGGGTGAGTAATTCGATCATTTATTCACTTACTTGTTTTTCCTTGAATCATTAGAGTTACGAGAACATAAAATCGAGAGTTTTGATGAACTAAATAGATGAAAGATACAATGAAAACATTTCAAGATTTCGTCCGGGGCTTTAAACACAAAGATATGGAATATAAAAATTAGAAATATAAGAAATTGATTTTTTTTTGAAAATTTTCCCCAAAAATTTCCGAAATTGCCCACCATGAGACAATTCCTGAACTTGCTTTCATTCTCATCAGTTTCAGTGAAAAAGATGCTCAGATATACGCGCCCCTTATCGGAGCCGCAATTTTCCCCTCGCTGCCCTCGCAGACACACACGCATCGAGAAGCGACAACGTCACACCGAAAAAGAGTGGGGATACTTAATGATGCGCGCTGTCTCAACGGCCCTCAGTCATCATCTAGAGCCCGTTGCGATCACACGTACTCTATCAAGGGGGGCAATCATAAGAAGAGTCGAATAAAATGGAATACTTTGCAGAATACCATCGTGGACATCAACATTCATAGAACGTCTAGAAG
This sequence comes from Eretmocerus hayati, assembly GCA_029851415.1. Classification (NCBI taxonomy): domain Eukaryota; kingdom Metazoa; phylum Arthropoda; class Insecta; order Hymenoptera; family Aphelinidae; genus Eretmocerus; species Eretmocerus hayati. Next base: position 53,325,210 of record CM056744.1, read on the forward strand.
GTGAGTAATTGCATCATTAATTCAATTACACGTTCTTCCTCAAATCGTTAAAGTTGTAATATCGTAAACGTCGAGAATTTTGATGATCTGAATAGATTAAACATTCAATGGAAACATTCCAAGATTTTGTCCGGGGCTTCGAAAACAAAGTGATAAGAGATGAGAAATTGGAAATTTTTACGGGATTTTGAAAAAATAAAAATATAAAAAATCGATTTTTTTTCGAAAAATTTTCCCGAAAATTTTCGGGATTTTCCACTCTGAGACACACCATGAGCTTGAGTTCATTCTCATTAGTTTCAGCGGGAGAGACGCTCAAACATAGGTGCTCTCGACCAAAGCCGCAGTTTTCCCCTAAATAGCCTCACAGACACACGCATCGAGAAACGACAACGTCACACCGAAAAAGAGCGGGGATACTCAATGATGCGCGCTCTCTCAACGGCCCTCAGTCATCCTCTGGAGCCCGTCGCAATCACACGTACTCTATGAAGGTGGGCAATCATAAGAAGAGTCGAATAAAATGGAATGAGCTTGCAGAATATCATCGTGGACATCAACATCTATATAGAACGTCTGAAGGGTGAGTAATTCTATCATTTATTTAATTACTCGTTTTTCCTTGAATCATTAGAGTTATGAAAACATAAACGTCAAGAATTTTTAGTGATTTAAATAGATTGAAGATATACTGAAAAAATTTTAAGATTCTGTCCGAAGCTTCGAAAACAAAGATATAAAAAATAAGAATTCGAAATTTTCACGGGATTTTGAAAAAACAAAAATAAAAAAAATTATTTTTTTTTCGAAAAATTTTCCCAAAAATTTGCAAAATTTCCCACTCTGAGGCATATGCTGAACTTGCCTTGATTCTTATCAGTTTCAGTTAGAGAAACGCTCAGGCATTCGCGCTCTCTACTGAAGCCGCATTCTCCCCCTCCCCGCCTTCACAGACACAGACACGCGCCGAGAAGCATCACGACACCAGAAGAGGAGAGGGGATACTTAGTATCGCGCGCTCTCTCAACAGTTCGCAGTCTTCTTCTTGTGCCCAGCGCAAACACGCGTATTCTATGGAGTCGAGCAGGTATGACAAAAGTCGACGCGGAACAGAGTCAGCTTGCAAGATGACATCGAAGAGATCAACATACATAGAGGACATCATGAACGTGAGTAATTTCAACCTCAATTTTGAAATTCGATTTTTCCAAAGTTGTTAAAATTCAGAAAACGTTAACGTCAAAAAATTCAATGGTTCAGATTATTTGAATATATGATACATGAAATTTCAAATTTTTTCCGGGGCTTCGACAAAACAAATATATAAAAAATGATAATTCGAGAATTTTTCGGGACTTTGAAAAAACGAGAATATAAAAAATTGTTTTTTTTTTTCAAAAAATATTCCCAAAAATCTCCAAAATTTCCCACTCTGAGGCATATGCTGAACTTGCTTTAATTCTTATCAGTTTCAGTTAGAGAAACGCTCAGGCGTTGGCGCTCTCTACTGAAGCCGCTTTCTCCCCCTCCCCGCTTTCACAGACACAGACACGCGCCGAGAAGCATCACGACACCGGAAGAGGAGAGGGGTTACTTAGTATCGCGCGCTCCCTCAACAGTTCGCAGTCTTCTTCTTGTGCCCAGCGCAAACACGCGTATTCTATGGGGTCGAGCAGGTATGACAAAAGTCGACGCGGAACAGAGTCAGCTTGCGAGATAGCATCGGAGAGATCAACATTCATAGAGGACATCATGAAGGTGAGTAATTTCAACCTTAATTTTGAAATTCACTTTTTCCAGAATTGTTAAAATTCAGAAAACGTTAACGTCAAAAAATTCAATGGTTCAGATTATTTGAATATATGATACATGAAATTTCAAATTTTTTTCCGGGGCTTCGACAAAACAAATATATAAAAAATGATTTTTCGAGAATTTTTCGGGACTTTGAAAAAACGAGAATATAAAAAATTGTTTTTTTTTTTTAAAAATATTCCCAAAAATCTCCAAAATTTCCCACTCTGAGGCATATGCTGAACTTGCTCTAATTCTTATCAGTTTCAGTCAGAGAAACGCTCAGGCGTTGGCGCTCTCTACTGAAGCCGCTTTCTCCCCCTCCCCGCTTTCACAGACACAGACACGCGCCGAGAAGCATCACGACACCGGAAGAGGAGAGGGGTTACTTAGTATCGCGCGCTCTCTCAACAGTTCGCAGTCTTCTTCTTGTGCCCAGCGCAAGCACGCGTATTCTATGGGGTCGAGCAGGTATGACAAAAAACGACGCGGAACAGAGTCAGCTTGCGAGATGGCATCGGAGAGATCAACATTCATAGAGGACATCATGAAGGTGAGTAATTTCAACCTCAATTTTGAAATTCACTTTTTCCAGAATTGTTAAAATTCAGAAAACGTTAACGTCAAAAAATTCAATGGTTCAGATTATTTGAATATATGATACATGAAATTTCAAATTTTTTCCGGGGCTTCGACAAAACAAATATATAAAAAATGATTTTTCGAGAATTTTTCGGGACTTTGAAAAAACGAGAATATAAAAAATTGTTTTTTTTTTCAAAAAATATTTCCAAAAATTTTCGAAATTTCCCACTCTGAGGCACATGCTGGACTTGCTTTAATCCTTATCAGTTTCAGTTAGGGAAACGCTCAGGCGTTGGCGCTCTCTACTGAAGCCGCTTTCTCCCCCTCCCCGCTTTCACAGACACAGACACGCGTCGAGAAGCATCACGACACCAGAAGAGGAGAGGGGATACTTAGTATCGCGCGCTCTCTCAACAGTTCGCGGTCTTCTTCTTGTGCCCAGCGCAAACACGCGTATTCTATGGGGTTGTGCAATCATGAGAAGAGTCAACGGAAAATGAGGTTAACTTGCAAAATATCATCGTGGAGACACAACTTTTATAGAATGGCTGAAGGGTGAGTAATTCGATCATTCATTCAATTACTTGTTTTTCCTTGAATCGTTAGAGTTACGAGAACATAAAATCGAGAGTTTTGATGATCTAAATAGATGAAAGATACAATGAAAAAATTTCAAGATTTCGTCCGGGGCTTTAAACACAAAGATATGGAATATAAAAATTAGAAATATAAGAAATTGATTTTTTTTTGAAAATTTCCCCCAAAAATTTCCGAAATTGCCCACCATGAGACAATTCCTGAACTTGCTTTCATTCTCATCAGTTTCAGTGAAAAAGATGCTCAGATATACGCGCTCCTTATCGGAGCCGCAATTTTCCCCTCGCTGCCCTCGCAGACACACACGCATCGAGAAGCGACAACGTCACACCGAAAAAGAGTGGGGATACTTAATGATGCGCGCTGTCTCAACGGCCCTCAGTCATCATCTAGAGCCCGTTGCGATCACACGTACTCTATCAAGGGGGGCAATCATAAGAAGAGTCGAATAAAATGGAATACTTTGCAGAATACCATCGTGGACATCAACATTCATAGAACGTCTAGAAGGTGAGTAATTGCATCATTAATTCAATTACACGTTCTTCCTCAAATCGTTAAAGTTGTAATATCGTAAACGTCGAGAATTTTGATGATCTGAATAGATTAAACATTCAATGGAAACATTCCAAGATTTTGTCCGGGGCTTCGAAAACAAAGTGATAAGAAATAAGAAATTGGAAATTTTTACGGGATTTTGAAAAAATAAAAATATAAAAAATCGATTTTTTTTCGAAAAATTTTCCCGAAAATTTTCGGGATTTTCCACTCTGAGACATACCATGAGCTTGAGTTCATTCTCATTAGTTTCAGCGGAAGAGACGCTCAAACATAGGCGCTCTCGACCAAAGCCGCAGTTTTCCCCTAAATAGCCTCACAGACACACGCATCGAGAAACGACAACGTCACACCGAAAAAGAGCGGGGATACTTAATGATGCGCGCTCTCTCAACGGCCCTCAGTCATCCTCTGGAGCCCGTCGCAATCACACGTACTCTATGAAGGTGGGCAATCATAAGAAGAGTCGAATAAAATGGAATGAGCTTGCAGAATATCATCGTGGACATCAACATCTATATAGAACGTCTGAAGGGTGAGTAATTCTATCATTTATTTAATTACTCGTTTTTCCTTGAATCATTAGAGTTATGAAAACATAAACGTCAAGAATTTTTAGTGATTTAAATAGATTGAAGATATACTGAAAAAATTTTAAGATTCTGTCCGAAGCTTCGAAAACAAAGATATAAAAAATAAGAATTCGAAATTTTCACGGGATTTTGAAAAAACAAAAATAAAAAAAATTATTTTTTTTTCGAAAAATTTTCCCAAAAATTTGCAAAATTTCCCACTCTGAGGCATATGCTGAACTTGCCTTGATTCTTATCAGTTTCAGTTAGAGAAACGCTCAGGCATTCGCGCTCTCTACTGAAGCCGCATTCTCCCCCTCCCCGCCTTCACAGACACAGACACGCGCCGAGAAGCATCACGACACCAGAAGAGGAGAGGGGATACTTAGTATCGCGCGCTCTCTCAACAGTTCGCAGTCTTCTTCTTGTGCCCAGCGCGAACACGCGTATTCTATGGAGTCGAGCAGGTATGACAAAAGTCGACGCGGAACAGAGTCAGCTTGCAAGATGACATCGAAGAGATCAACATACATAGAGGACATCATGAACGTGAGTAATTTCAACCTCAATTTTGAAATTCGATTTTTCCAAAGTTGTTAAAATTCAGAAAACGTTAACGTCAAAAAATTCAATGGTTCAGATTATTTGAATATATGATACATGAAATTTCAAATTTTTTCCGGGGCTTCGACAAAACAAATATATAAAAAATGATAATTCGAGAATTTTTCGGGACTTCGAAAAAACGAGAATATAAAAAATTGTTTTTTTTTTCAAAAAATATTCCCAAAAATCTCCAAAATTTCCCACTCTGAGGCATATGCTGAACTTGCTTTAATTCTTATCAGTTTCAGTTAGAGAAACGCTCAGGCGTAGGCGCTCTCTACTGAAGCCGCTTTCTCCCCCTCCCCGCTTTCACAGACACAGACACGCGCCGAGAAGCATCACGACACCGGAAGAGGAGAGGGGTTACTTAGTATCGCGCGCTCTCTCAACAGTTCGCAGTCTTCTTCTTGTGCCCAGCGCAAACACGCGTATTCTATGGGGTCGAGCAGGTATGACAAAAGTCGACGCGGAACAGAGTCAGCTTGCGAGATAGCATCGGAGAGATCAACATTCATAGAGGACATCATGAAGGTGAGTAATTTCAACCTCAATTTTGAAATTCACTTTTTCCAGAATTGTTAAAATTCAGAAAACGTTAACGTCAAAAAATTCAATGGTTCAGATTATTTGAATGTATGATACATGAAATTTCAAATTTTTTCCGGGGCTTCGACAAAACAAATATATAAAAAATGATTTTTCGAGAATTTTTCGGGACTTTGAAAAAACGAGAATATAAAAAATTGTTTTTTTTTTTCAAAAAATATTCCCAAAAATCTCCAAAATTTCCCACTCTGAGGCATATGCTGAACTTGCTTTAATTCTTATCAGTTTCAGTTAGAGAAACGCTCAGGCGTTGGCGCTCTCTACTGAAGCCGCTATCTCCCCCTCCCCGCTTTCACAGACACAGACACGCGCCGAGAAGCATCACGACACCGGAAGAGGAGAGGGGTTACTTAGTATCGCGCGCTCTCTCAACAGTTCGCAGTCTTCTTCTTGTGCCCAGCGCAAACACGCGTATTCTATGGGGTCGAGCAGGTATGACAAAAGTCGACGCGGAACAGAGTCAGCTTGCGAGATAGCATCGGAGAGATCAACATTCATAGAGGACATCATGAAGGTGAGTAATTTCAACCTCAATTTTGAAATTCACTTTTTCCAGAATTGTTAAAATTCAGAAAACGTTAACGTCAAAAAATTCAATGGTTCAGATTATTTGAATGTATGATACATGAAATTTCAAATTTTTTCCGGGGCTTCGACAAAACAAATATATAAAAAATGATTTTTCGAGAATTTTTCGGGACTTTGAAAAAACGAGAATATAAAAAATTGTTTTTTTTTTTCAAAAAATATTCCCAAAAATCTCCAAAATTTCCCACTCTGAGGCATATGCTGAACTTGCTTTAATTCTTATCAGTTTCAGTTAGAGAAACGCTCAGGCGTTGGCGCTCTCTACTGAAGCCGCTTTCTCCCCCTCCCCGCTTTCACAGACACAGACACGCGCCGAGAAGCATCACGACACCGGAAGAGGAGAGGGGTTACTTAGTATCGCGCGCTCACTCAACAGTTCGCAGTCTTCTTCTTGTGCCCAGCGCAAACACGCGTATTCTATGGGGTCGAGCAGGTAAGACAAAAAACGACGCGGAACAGAGTCAGCTTGCGAGATGGCATCGGAGAGATCAACATTCATAAAGGACATCATGAAGGTGAGTAATTTCAACCTCAATTTTGAAATTCACTTTCTCCAGAATTGTTAAAATTCAGAAAACGTTAACGTCAAAAAATTCGATGGTTCAGATTATTTGAATATATGATACATGAAATTTCAAATTTTTTCCGGGGCTTCGACAAAACAAATATATAAAAAATGATTTTTCGAGAATTTTTCGGGACTTTGAAAGACCGAGAATATAAAAAATTGTTTTTTTTTTCAAAAAATATTTCCAAAAATTTTCGAAATTTCCCACTCTGAGGCACATGCTGGACTTGCTTTAATCCTTATCAGTTTCAGTTAGGGAAACGCTCAGGCGTTGGCGCTCTCTACTGAAGCCGCTTTCTCCCCCTCCCCGCTTTCACAGACACAGACACGCGTCGAGAAGCATCACGACACCAGAAGAGGAGAGGGGATACTTAGTATCGCGCGCTCTCTCAACAGTTCGCGGTCTTCTTCTTGTGCCCAGCGCAAACACGCGTATTCTATGGGGTTGTGGAATCATGAGAAATCCAACGGAAAATGAGGTTAACTTGCAAAATATCATCGTGGACACACAACATTTATAGAATGGCTGAAGGGTGAGTAATTCGATCATTTATTCAATTACTTGTTTTTCCTTGAATCATTAGAGTTACGAGAACATAAAATCGAGAGTTTTGATGATCTAAATAGATGAAAGATACAATGAAAAAATTTCAAGATTTCGTCCGGGGCTTTAAACACAAAGATATGGAATATAAAAATTAGAAATATAAGAAATTGATTTTTTTTTGAAAATTTTCCCCAAAAATTTCCGAAATTGCCCACCATGAGACAATTCCTGAACTTGCTTTCATTCTCATCAGTTTCAGTGAAAAAGATGCTCAGATATACGCGCTCCTTATCGGAGCCGCAATTTTCCCCTCGCTGCCCTCGCAGACACACACGCATCGAGAAGCGACAACGTCACACCGAAAAAGAGTGGGGATACTTAATGATGCGCGCTGTCTCAACGGCCCTCAGTCATCATCTAGAGCCCGTTGCGATCACACGTACTCTATCAAGGGGGGCAATCATAAGAAGAGTCGAATAAAATGGAATACTTTGCAGAATACCATCGTGGACATCAACATTCATAGAACGTCTAGAAGGTGAGTAATTGCATCATTAATTCAATTACACGTTCTTCCTCAAATCGTTAAAGTTGTAATATCGTAAACGTCGAGAATTTTGATGATCTGAATAGATTAAACATTCAATGGAAACATTCCAAGATTTTGTCCGGGGCTTCGAAAACAAAGTGATAAGAAATAAGAAATTGGAAATTTTTACGGGATTTTGAAAAAATAAAAATATAAAAAATCGATTTTTTTTCGAAAAATTTTCCCGAAAATTTTCGGGATTTTCCACTCTGAGACACACCATGACCTTGAGTTCATTCTCATTAGTTTCAGCGGAAGAGACGCTCAATCATAGGCGCTCTCGACCAAAGCCGCAGTTTTCCCCTAAATAGCCTCACAGACACACGCATCGAGAAACGACAACGTCACACCGAAAAAGAGCGGGGATACTTAATGATGCGCGCTCTCTCAACGGCCCTCAGTCATCCTCTGGAGCCCGTCGCAATCACACGTACTCTATGAAGGTGGGCAATCATAAGAAGAGTCGAATAAAATGGAATGAGCTTGCAGAATATCATCGTGGACATCAACATCTATATAGAACGTCTGAAGGGTGAGTAATTCTATCATTTATTTAATTACTCGTTTTTCCTTGAATCATTAGAGTTATGAAAACATAAACGTCAAGAATTTTTAGTGATTTAAATAGATTGAAGATATACTGAAAAAATTTTAAGATTCTGTCCGAAGCTTCGAAAACAAAGATATAAAAAATAAGAATTCGAAATTTTCACGGGATTTTGAAAAAACAAAAATAAAAAAAATTATTTTTTTTTCGAAAAATTTTCCCAAAAATTTGCAAAATTTCCCACTCTGAGGCATATGCTGAACTTGCCTTGATTCTTATCAGTTTTAGTTAGAGAAACGCTCAGGCATTCGCGCTCTCTACTGAAGCCGCATTCTCCCCCTCCCCGCCTTCACAGACACAGACACGCGCCGAGAAGCATCACGACACCAGAAGAGGAGAGGGGATACTTAGTATCGCGCGCTCTCTCAACAGTTCGCAGTCTTCTTCTTGTGCCCAGCGCAAACACGCGTATTCTATGGAGTCGAGCAGGTATGACAAAAGTCGACGCGGAACAGAGTCAGCTTGCAAGATGACATCGAAGAGATCAACATACATAGAGGACATCATGAACGTGAGTAATTTCAACCTCAATTTTGAAATTCGATTTTTCCAAAGTTGTTAAAATTCAGAAAACGTTAACGTCAAAAAATTCAATGGTTCAGATTATTTGAATATATGATACATGAAATTTCAAATTTTTTCCGGGGCTTCGACAAAACAAATATATAAAAAATGATAATTCGAGAATTTTTCGGGACTTTGAAAAAACGAGAATATAAAAAATTGTTTTTTTTTTCAAAAAATATTCCCAAAAATCTCCAAAATTTCCCACTCTGAGGCATATGCTGAACTTGCTTCAATTCTTATCAGTTTCAGTTAGAGAAACGCTCAGGCGTTGGCGCTCTCTACTGAAGCCGCTTTCTCCCCCTCCCCGCTTTCACAGACACAGACACGCGCCGAGAAGCATCACGACACCGGAAGAGGAGAGGGGTTACTTAGTATCGCGCGCTCTCTCAACAGTTCGCAGTCTTCTTCTTGTGCCCAGCGCAAACACGCGTATTCTATGGGGTCGAGCAGGTATGACAAAAGTCGACGCGGAACAGAGTCAGCTTGCGAGATAGCATCGGAGAGATCAACATTCATAGAGGACATCATGAAGGTGAGTAATTTCAACCTCAATTTTGAAATTCACTTTTTCCAGAATTGTTAAAATTCAGAAAACGTTAACGTCAAAAAATTCAATGTTTCAGATTATTTGAATATATGATACATGAAATTTTAAATTTTTTCCGGGGCTTCGACAAAACAAATATATAAAAAATGATTTTTCGAGAATTTTTCGGGACTTTGAAAAAACGAGAATATAAAAAATTGTTTTTTTTTTCAAAAAATATTCCCAAAAATCTCCAAAATTTCCCACTCTGAGGCATATGCTGAACTTGCTTTAATTCTTATCAGTTTCAGTTAGAGAAACGCTCAGGCGTTGGCGCTCTCTACTGAAGCCGCTTTCTCCCCCTCCCCGCTTTCACAGACACAGACACGCGCCGAGAAGCATCACGACACCGGAAGAGGAGGGGGTTACTTAGTATCGCGCGCTCTCTCAACAGTTCGCAGTCTTCTTCTTGTGCCCAGCGCAAACACGCGTATTCTATGGGGTCGAGCAGGTATGACAAAAGTCGACGCGGAACAGAGTCAGCTTGCGAGATAGCATCGGAGAGATCAACATTCATAGAGGACATCATGAAGGTGAGTAATTTCAACCTCAATATTGAAATTCACTTTTTCCAGAATTGTTAAAATTCAGAAAAGCTTAACGTCAAAAAATTCAATGGTTCAGATTATTTGAATATATGATACATGAAATTTCAAATTTTTTCCGGGGCTTTGACAAAACAAATATATAAAAAATGATTTTTCGAGAATTTTTCGGGACTTTGAAAAAACGAGAATATAAAAAATTGTTTTTTTTTTTCAAAAAATATTTCCAAAAATTTTCGAAATTTCCCACTCTGAGGCACATGCTGGACTTGCTTTAATCCTTATCAGTTTCAGTTAGGGAAACGCTCAGGCGTTGGCGCTCTCTACTGAAGCCGCTTTCTCCCCCTCACCGCTTTCACAGACACAGACACGCGTCGAGAAGCATCACGACACCAGAAGAGGAGAGGGGATACTTAGTATCGCGCGCTCTCTCAACAGTTCGCGGTCTTCTTCTTGTGCCCAGCGCAAACACGCGTATTCTATGGGGTTGTGCAATCATGAGAAGAGTCAACGGAAAATGAGGTTAACTTGCAAAATATCATCGTGGAGACACAACATTTATAGAATGGCTGAAGGGTGAGTAATTCGATCATTTATTCAATTACTTGTTTTTCCTTGAATCATTAGAGTTACGAGAACATAAAATCGAGAGTTTTGATGATCTAAATAGATGAAAGATACAATGAAAACATTTCAAGATTTCGTCCGGGGCTTTAAACACAAAGATATGGAATATAAAAATTAGAAATATAAGAAATTGATTTTTTTTTGAAAATTTTCCCCAAAAATTTCCGAAATTGCCCACCATGAGACAATTCCTGAACTTGCTTTCATTCTCATCAGTTTCAGTGAAAAAGATGCTCAGATATACGCGCCCCTTATCGGAGCCGCAATTTTCCCCTCGCTGCCCTCGCAGACACACACGCATCGAGAAGCGACAACGTCACACCGAAAAAGAGTGGGGATACTTAATGATGCGCGCTGTCTCAACGGCCCTCAGTCATCATCTAGAGCCCGTTGCGATCACACGTACTCTATCAAGGGGGGCAATCATAAGAAGAGTCGAATAAAATGGAATACTTTGCAGAATACCATCGTGGACATCAACATTCATAGAATGTCTAGAAGGTGAGTAATTGCATCATTAATTCAATTACACGTTCTTCCTCAAATCGTTAAAGTTGTAATATCGTAAACGTCGAGAATTTTGATGATCTGAATAGATTAAACATTCAATGGAAACATTCCAAGATTTTGTCCGGGGCTTCGAAAACAAAGTGATAAGAGATAAGAAATTGGAAATTTTTACGGGATTTTGAAAAAATAAAAATATAAAAAATCGATTTTTTTTCGAAAAATTTTCCCGAAAATTTTCGGGATTTTCCACTCTGAGACACACCATGAGCTTGAGTTCATTCTCATTAGTTTCAGCGGGAGAGACGCTCAAACATAGGTGCTCTCGACCAAAGCCGCAGTTTTCCCCTAAATAGCCTCACAGACACACGCATCGAGAAACGACAACGTCACACCGAAAAAGAGCGGGGATACTCAATGATGCGCGCTCTCTCAACGGCCCTCAGTCATCCTCTGGAGCCCGTCGCAATCACACGTACTCTATGAAGGTGGGCAATCATAAGAAGAGTCGAATAAAATGGAATGAGCTTGCAGAATATCATCGTGGACATCAACATCTATATAGAACGTCTGAAGGGTGAGTAATTCTATCATTTATTTAATTACTCGTTTTTCCTTGAATCATTAGAGTTATGAAAACATAAACGTCAAGAATTTTTAGTGATTTAAATAGATTGAAGATATACTGAAAAAATTTTAAGATTCTGTCCGAAGCTTCGAAAACAAAGATATAAAAAATAAGAATTCGAAATTTTCACGGGATTTTGAAAAAACAAAAATAAAAAAAATTATTTTTTTTTCGAAAAATTTTCCCAAAAATTTGCAAAATTTCCCACTCTGAGGCATATGCTGAACTTGCCTTGATTCTTATCAGTTTCAGTTAGAGAAACGCTCAGGCATTCGCGCTCTCTACTGAAGCCGCATTCTCCCCCTCCCCGCCTTCACAGACACAGACACGCGCCGAGAAGCATCACGACACCAGAAGAGGAGAGGGGATACTTAGTATCGCGCGCTCTCTCAACAGTTCGCAGTCTTCTTCTTGTGCCCAGCGCAAACACGCGTATTCTATGGAGTCGAGCAGGTATGACAAAAGTCGACGCGGAACAGAGTCAGCTTGCAAGATGACATCGAAGAGATCAACATACATAGAGGACATCATGAACGTGAGTAATTTCAACCTCAATTTTGAAATTCGATTTTTCCAAAGTTGTTAAAATTCAGAAAACGTTAACGTCAAAAAATTCAATGGTTCAGATTATTTGAATATATGATACATGAAATTTCAAATTTTTTCCGGGGCTTCGACAAAACAAATATATAAAAAATGATAATTCGAGAATTTTTCGGGACTTTGAAAAAACGAGAATATAAAAAATTGTTTTTTTTTTTCAAAAAATATTCCCAAAAATCTCCAAAATTTCCCACTCTGAGGCATATGCTGAACTTGCTTTAATTCTTATCAGTTTCAGTTAGAGAAACGCTCAGGCGTTGGCGCTCTCTACTGAAGCCGCTTTCTCCCCCTCCCCGCTTTCACAGACACAGACACGCGCCGAGAAGCATCACGACACCGGAAGAGGAGAGGGGTTACTTAGTATCGCGCGCTCCCTCAACAGTTCGCAGTCTTCTTCTTGTGCCCAGCGCAAACACGCGTATTCTATGGGGTCGAGCAGGTATGACAAAAGTCGACGCGGAACAGAGTCAGCTTGCGAGATAGCATCGGAGAGATCAACATTCATAGAGGACATCATGAAGGTGAGTAATTTCAACCTCAATTTTGAAATTCACTTTTTCCAGAATTGTTAAAATTCAGAAAACGTTAACGTCAAAAAATTCAATGGTTCAGATTATTTGAATATATGATACATGAAATTTCAAATTTTTTTCCGGGGCTTCGACAAAACAAATATATAAAAAATGATTTTTCGAGAATTTTTCGGGACTTTGAAAAAACGAGAATATAAAAAATTGTTTTTTTTTTTTAAAAATATTCCCAAAAATCTCCAAAATTTCCCACTCTGAGGCATATGCTGAACTTGCTCTAATTCTTATCAGTTTCAGTCAGAGAAACGCTCAGGCGTTGGCGCTCTCTACTGAAGCCGCTTTCTCCCCCTCCCCGCTTTCGCAGACACAGACACGCGCCGAGAAGCATCACGACACCGGAAGAGGAGAGGGGTTACTTAGTATCGCGCGCTCTCTCAACAGTTCGCAGTCTTCTTCTTGTGCCCAGCGCAAGCACGCGTATTCTATGGGGTCGAGCAGGTATGACAAAAAACGACGCGGAACAGAGTCAGCTTGCGAGATGGCATCGGAGAGATCAACATTCATAGAGGACATCATGAAGGTGAGTAATTTCAACCTCAATTTTGAAATTCACTTTTTCCAGAATTGTTAAAATTCAGAAAACGTTAACGTCAAAAAATTCAATGGTTCAGATTATTTGAATATATGATACATGAAATTTCAAATTTTTTCCGGGGCTTCGACAAAACAAATATATAAAAAATGATTTTTCGAGAATTTTTCGGGACTTTGAAAAAACGAGAATATAAAAAATTGTTTTTTTTTTTCAAAAAATATTTCCAAAAATTTTCGAAATTTCCCACTCTGAGGCACATGCTGGACTTGCTTTAATCCTTATCAGTTTCAGTTAGGGAAACGCTCAGGCGTTGGCGCTCTCTACTGAAGCCGCTCTCTCCCCCTCCCCGCTTTCACAGACACAGACACGCGTCGAGAAGCATCACGACACCAGAAGAGGAGAGGGGATACTTAGTATCGCGCGCTCTCTCAACAGTTCGCGGTCTTCTTCTTGTGCCCAGCGCAAACACGCGTATTCTATGGGGTTGTGCAATCATGAGAAGAGTCAACGGAAAATGAGGTTAACTTGCAAAATATCATCGTGGACACACAACATTTATAGAATGGCTGAAGGGTGAGTAATTCGATCATTTATTCAATTACTTGTTTTTCCTTGAATCGTTAGAGTTACGAGAACATAAAATCGAGAGTTTTGATGATCTAAATAGATGAAAGATACAATGAAAAAATTTCAAGATTTCGTCCGGGGCTTTAAACACAAAGATGTGGAATATAAAAATTAGAAATATAAGAAATTGATTTTTTTTGAAAATTTTCCCCAAAAATTTCCGAAATTGCCCACCATGAGACAATTCCTGAACTTGCTTTCATTCTCATCAGTTTCAGTGAAAAAGATGCTCAGATATACGCGCTCCTTATCGGAGCCGCAATTTTCCCCTCGCTGCCCTCGCAGACACACACGCATCGAGAAGCGACAACGTCACACCGAAAAAGAGTGGGGATACTTAATGATGCGCGCTGTCTCAACGGCCCTCAGTCATCATCTAGAGCCCGTTGCGATCACACGTACTCTATCAAGGGGGGCAATCATAAGAAGAGTCGAATAAAATGGAATACTTTGCAGAATACCATCGTGGACATCAACATTCATAGAACGTCTAGAAGGTGAGTAATTGCATCATTAATTCAATTACACGTTCTTCCTCAAATCGTTAAAGTTGTAATATCGTAAACGTCGAGAATTTTGATGATCTGAATAGATTAAACATTCAATGGAAACATTCCAAGATTTTGTCCGGGGCTTCGAAAACAAAGTGATAAGAAATAAGAAATTGGAAATTTTTACGGGATTTTGAAAAAATAAAAATATAAAAAATCGATTTTTTTTCGAAAAATTTTCCCGAAAATTTTCGGGATTTTCCACTCTGAGAGACACCATGAGCTTGAGTTCATTCTCATTAGTTTCAGCGGAAGAGACGCTCAAACATAGGCGCTCTCGACCAAAGCCGCAGTCTTCCCCTAAATAGCCTCACAGACACACGCATCGAGAAACGACAACGTCACACCGAAAAAGAGCGGGGATACTTAATGATGCGCGCTCTCTCAACGGCCCCCAGTCATCCTCTGGAGCCCGTCGCAATCACACGTACTCTATGAAGGTGGGCAATCATAAGAAGAGTCGAATAAAATGGAATGAGCTTGCAGAATATCATCGTGGACATCAACATCTATATAGAACGTCTGAAGGGTGAGTAATTCTATCATTTATTGAATTACTCGTTCTTCCTTGAATCATTAGAGTTATGAAAACATAAACGTCAAGAATTTTTAGTGATTTAAATAGATTGAAGATATACTGAAAAAATTTTAAGATTCTGTCCGAAGCTTCGAAAACAAAGATATAAAAAATAAGAATTCGAAATTTTCACGGGATTTTGAAAAAACAAAAATAAAAAAAATTATTTTTTTTTCGAAAAATTTTCCCAAAAATTTGCAAAATTTCCCACTCTGAGGCATATGCTGAACTTGCCTTGATTCTTATCAGTTTCAGTTAGAGAAACGCTCAGGCATTCGCGCTCTCTACTGAAGACGCATTCTCCCCCTCCCCGCCTCCACAGACACAGACGCGCGCTGATCATGTCATGACACCAGAAGAGGAGAGGGGATACTGAGTGATGCGCGCTCTCTCAACGACCCGCAGTCATCCTCTGGAGCCCGTCGCGAACACACGTACTCTATGCGGTTGGGCAATCATAAGAAGAGTCAACGAAAAATGAGGTGAGCTTGCAGAATATCATCGTCGACACACAACATTTATAGAATGGCTGAAGGGTGAGTAATTCGATCATTCATTTAATTACTCGTTTTTCCTCGAATAGTTAGGGCTTCGAAAACGAAAATAAAAGAAATAGAAATTCGAAATTTTTACGGGATTTTAAAGAAACGAAAATATAAAAAATTGTTTTTTTTCGGAGAATGTTCCCAAAAATTTGCGAAATATTCCACTCTGAGAAAATTCCTGAACTTGCCTTTATTCTAATCAGTTCCAGTGGAAAAGACGCATAAGCATACGTGCTCTCTCCCGGAGCCGCAGTTCTCCCCTCGCTGCCTGCACAGACACACATAGGCAACGAGTAAGATCAAACAATATGTCAACAGAAAAATAGAAGACAATTGGTGATACGCGCTCTCTCAGCAGCCCACAGTATAGCCCTTTACACGGTCACGAACATTCGTAGGCCAAAGAGGAAATCAAGTCCAAGGAAATCCTATGTAGATATATACGAAGAACTTATAAAATACCATCATGAACATTGACCTCTACTACACAATAATGGAAAGGTGAGTAATATCTATCAAAACATTATTTCCCATGTTCTCTAAAATTGATAATAGAACCAAACATCAAAATACAAACCTTTTCCGAAATGTTATAAAATCATGTACATGATAAATAAAAATTCAATTTTTTTCCGAAAAAAAATCGAGAAGTGAATTAGTTTTCCATAGTCCCAATCGAAACTGATGAGGTACCTCCAAAGACAGAATTTCCGGGCTCTACGATTCCAATTATTAAGTTCATCCACAATAGAGATATCTTGCAATATCACAAAATTCAGTCGAATTGACAACTCATCCATTAAATTGACCCCAATGGGGAGTTCAGTTTCATACCAAGGTCTATCATCCCACAGGCATCCAGATATCAAATGTGAGAATCACCCAGTGGAGGATTTACAAAAAGTTTTCAACTCAACGTGTTACAACCGTTCCAGAAAGATTAACAAAATCAAAACTACAGTAAGATGGCATGGATCCAAGCACAAGAGAATGACAAAAATCACATAAAACAAGGGAATTCATAACACCTCTGGAATCGAATCAACTTCCGAAGACATCAAATGTGAGTTCCATGTATCAACCTGTGTCACTCCTTATTCTAAAATATGTATAGAATTTTAATTAGATATAGCTCTATGGAAATTTTTCGAATATCATGATTATATGAAATCGTCGTCAGAACATTAAATTGATTAGTTTTTCAGAGAACGTAAGCACATAATAGCCTTCACTTCTTCATTAAATTGGTATGCATGGTATCTCACAAATGTATCCTTGATCTTACAATTTAATTTGAGGCTAATTTTAATTACGAAAAAAATCAAATCATCTTCGTCACACATCTCAACAAATGATTCCCAACAATACACATCTCTTACATATCCAAGTGCAATCGAATACATTTACAAGTTGTAACAGGACTGTATGATGCCATGGCTCACATAGAGATCGAGACTATCATCTCTGAGATCGACATACTAGAATCTCCTGTTGCCAAGCTGCTGTAAATGTAGGGTATTCTTCCAAAAAAACAACACAACACACTTACACCACTCTTCGGAAACATGTTGGATTTCCTCTGATCTGAGCGCCGCTTTGGTCCCGACACTGGTAAACCAAATCGACGGGTCAGTCTCATCTGATCATGTCTCCTCCAACCTCTGTGATGGAGAGTTACATTTACACTGAAACGATATACACGAACCGATTCACACTCAATTCCACTCCATATCACACAACGAAGATGATAGATCGATATTTCTGTTCATTTAGATAAAATCTTCCGCAAATATCACCAGTGGTTATAAAAATATAGATCAAGGTATTGTTAAAATTAGTGCGTTCCTAGAATCGTATATCAAATATCCATAATTTTATTTATATATTCGTTTGTTATCGAATATGATTGGGGATTATCATTGATCAATGTAGTGACTCCCATATACGTTTCTCAATATTCAATCTTTTGTTATGACAATTCTCATTCAATTTGTACGATGACTCAATTTTATCAATAAAACGGCAATCATAAGTGATTTTGGTAGATTTTTTCGTCCTTGATGGTTAATATACAAGTTGACTCACTCTGTTTACTTGTATTGACAGGAGCCAGACGTTATGTCTGTGCTCTATTACAAGATCGTCCAAAATATCATGAAGATCTAAAGAATAACAAACCTGAAGGCTGATGAGGTCCACAAAACCTAGTGGACGAAACGTTGCAATAAAATTTCCATCATGAAATTTTGGGAATTTATTTAGTTCCCCACCGTCCTTCAAGATCGACGAGACCAAAGGTTCAACTTGTATATAAACAAAACGGCAACATACGCCTCCCATACGATTGTATATCATTACTCCCTATATTATAAGTAATCAGGATGTAAGCCTATAATTGTAATAATGTATGATGAAACTTTTGTTAAGAATATCACGTTCCATACTCTATATGTAAATATGTTCAATATGGATTGTATCAATATCTGAATCTCCTGAAACTCGATGAATAAAATCAAATGGTTGGGGAAATTGCCCCAACCATCCCCGTGTCGATTCATTTACTATGGAATAAGCATTCGAAAGAAGTACAACTCATTAAGCGATATTTTCGTACAATCTTCAATTGTACATTCTTTCAATCTCGAGTTAAAACATATGCTATTCATTATGAAATTCATACGAATTTTCAGAAAAAGCATATGTGACTTTTTTAATATATTGAAGAATTTTGAGTACTGATTCCATCTCATCTTGAATCAATTTCAAATCATTGAGAGAAACATATATGAATCCACTATCACTTAACAAGATGAAATCATCGTCCCAATTTCATCAAAGAGTAAATGCGATCAAGTAACCTTCATTAACAGGATCCAATTCAAAACTTTGCTGATTACATATCGATTCAACTCATCCTCGTCATACTTACTCAAAACTACCACACCACACTTTTACGAGTTGCAACAGCACATAATGTCTTGGCTCATATGGGAGTTGGGTTTCTCATTCCCGAGTGCGGCAGAGTGTGACTCCCTGTTGCCCAGCTATTGTAAAACAACAACACAATACTAACGCGACTCTTCGGAAGCATGTTGCTGGATTTCCTCTGATCTGAGCGCCGCTTTGGTCCCGACACTGGTAAACCAAATCGACGGGTCAGTCTCATCGGATCATGTCTCCTTCAACCTCTGTGATGAAGAGTTACAATTTCACTCTGAACATAAAACACTCCCCAGTTTCAACTCAATTCCACATCATAAACACAAATCGAGGATGATGGATATCGAAGTCATTTCATCGAATCGAAGACTCCTCAAAAATTCGAATCTTGCGACGTAAATGCTCAATATGAAAACAAAGAACTTTCCTGATGAATGAATTGCCAATAATCAATCTTAATGACCGCGTAGCAGAAACCATCACAATGCATCAATTCAATTCTTCCCTCACGATTGCATCAAGCGAGTGATATTGGATTCATTTATAAAAGTCATTTTTAATACCCTATACGATACCGTTCCTCAATGTCAATTATCCATCCCTAAATCTCATGAAAATTACTTAAATCATAAACTGGTCCAGAGAATTCTCTCAACCACTCCCCAATAAAAATGACGCCCTCTAATGTAAACATACAATCTTTAATTGAACATTCTTTCAATCTCAAGTCAGGAAATATTCTAATCATCATTAGATTTCTACAAATTTCCAGAAAAAGCATAACTGAATTTTTGAATAGATCGGGAAATTTTAAAAACCGATTCCAGCTCAGATTGAATCGAATTACGAATCGTTTAGAGGAAAGAATATGAATCCACTATCACTTGACAAAATAAAGTCATTGTCCCAATTTCATCAAAAAGTAAATACATTCACGTGATTTTTATCAACAGGATCCAATTCAAAGCTTCTCTGATGAGAAATATATTCAACTCATCCTCGTTATACTCACTCGAAAATACCACACCACACTTTTACGAGTTGCAACAGCACATGATGCCTTGGCTCATATGGGAGTTGGGTTTCTCATTCCCGAGTGCGACAGAGTGTGACTCCCTGTTGCCCAGCTATTGTGAAACAACAACACAATACTAACGCCACTCTTCGGAAGCATGTTGCTGGATTTCCTCTGATCTGAGCGCCGCTTTGGTCCCGACACTGGTAAACCAAATCGACGGGTCAGTCTCATTGGATCATGTCTCCTTCAACCTCTGTGATGAAGAGTTACATTTTCACTCTGAACATAAAACACTCCCCAGTTTCAACTCAATTTCACATCATAAACACAAAACGAGGATGATGAATATCGAGGTCATTCCATCCAATCAAAGACTTCTCAAAAATTCAAATCTTGCGACGTAAGTGCTCAATATGAAAACAAAGAACTTTCCTGATGAATGAATTCCCAATAACTAATCTTAATGCCCGCATAGCAAAAACCATCACAATGCATCAATTCAATTCTTCCCTCACGATTGCATCAAGCGAGTGATATTGGATTCATTCACAAAAGTCATTTCTAATACTCTATACGATACCGTTCCTCAATGTCAATTATCTATCCCTAAATCTCATGAAAATTACTTAAATCATAAACTGGTCCAGAGAATCCTCTCAACCACTCCCCAATATAAAATGACGCCCTCTAATGTAAGCATACAATCTTCAATTGAACATTCTTTCAATTTCAAGTCAGAAAATATTCTAATCATCATTAGATTTCTACAAATTTCCAGAAAGGGCATAACTGAATTTTTGAATAGATTGGGAAATTTTAAAAACCGATTCCAGCTCAGATTGAATCAAATTACGAATCATTTGGAAAAATAAATATGAATCCACTATCACTTGACAAAATAAAGTCATTGTCCCAATTTCATCAAAAAGTAAATACATTCACGTGATTTTTATCAACAGGATCCAATTCAAAGCTTTTCTGATGAGAAATATATTCAACTCATCCTTCCTCGTCATACTCACTCGAAAATACCACACCACACTTTTACGAGTTGCAACAGCACATGATGCCTTGGCTCATATGGGAGTTGGGTTTCTCATTCCCGAGTGCGACAGAGTGTGACTCCCTGTTGCCCAGCTATTGTAAAACAACAACACAATACTAACGCCACTCTTCGGAAGCATGCTGCTGGATTTCCTCTGATCTGAGCGCCGCTTTGGTCCCGACACTGGTAAACCAAATCGACGGGTCAGTCTCATCGGATCATGTCTCCTTCAACCTCTGTGATGAAGAGTTACATTTTCACTCTGAACATAAAACACTCCCCAGTTTCAACTCAATTTCACATCATAAACACAAAACGAGGATGATGAATATCGAGGTCATTCCATCCAATCAGAGACTTCTAAAAAATTCAAATCTTGCGACATAAATGCTCAATATGAAAACAAAGAACTTCCCTGTTGAATGAATTCCCAATAATCAATCTTGATGATCGCGTAGCAAAAACCATAACAATGCATCAATTCAATTTTCCCCTCACGATTGCATCAAGCGAGTGATATTGGATTCATTTGCAAAAGTCATTTCTAATACTCTATACGATACCGTTCCTCAATGTCAATTATCTATCCCTAAATCTCATGAAAATTACTTAAATCATAAACTGGTCCAGAGAATTCTCTCAACCACTCCCCAATATAAAATGACGCCCTCTAATGTAAGCATACAATCTTCAATTGAACATTCTTTCAATTTCAAGTCAGAAAATATTCTAATCATCATTAGATTTCTACAAATTTCCAGAAAGGGCATAACTGAATTTCTGAATAGATTGGGAAATTTTAAAAACCGATTCCAGCTCAGATTGAATCAAATTACGAATCATTTGGAAAAATAAATATAAATCCACTATCACTTGACAAAATAAAGTCATTGTCCCAATTTCATCAAAAAGTAAATACATCCACGTGATTTTTATCAACAGGATCCAATTCAAAGCTTTTCTGATGAGAAATATATTCAACTCATCCTTCCTCGTCATACTCACTCGAAAATACCACACCACACTTTTACGAGTTGCAACAGCACATGATGCCTTGGCTCATATGGGAGTTGGGTTTCTCATTCCCGAGTGCGACAGAGTGTGACTCCCTGTTGCCCAGCTATTGTAAAACAACAACACAATACTAACGCCACTCTTCGGAAGCATGTTGCTGGATTTCCTCTGATCTGAGCGCCGCTTTGGTCCCGACACTGGTAAACCAAATCGACGGGTCAGTCTCATCGGATCATGTCTCCTTCAACCTCTGTGATGAAGAGTTACATTTTCACTCTGAACATAAAACACTCCCCAGTTTCAACTCAATTTCACATCATAAACACAAAACGAGGATGATGAATATCGAGGTCATTCCATCCAATCAGAGACTTCTAAAAAATTCAAATCTTGCGACGTAAATGCTCAATATGAAAACAAAGAACTTTCCTGATGAATGAATTGCCAATAATTAATCTTAATGACCGCGTAGCAGAAACCATCACAATGCATCAATTCAATTCTTCCCTCACGATTGCATCAAGCGAGTGATATTGGATTCATTTATAGAAGTCATTTTTAATACTCTATACGATACCGTTCCTCAATGTCAATCATCTATCCCTAAATCTCATGAAAATTACTTAAATCATAAACTGGTCCAGAGAATTCTCTCAACCACTCCCCAATAAAAATGACGCCCTCTAATGTAAACATACAATCTTTAATTGAACATTCTTTCAATCTCAAGTCAGAAAATATTCTAATCATCATTAGATTTCTACAAATTTCCAGAAAAAGCATAACTGAATTTTTGAATAGATCGGGAAATTTTAAAAACCGATTCCAGCTCAGATTGAATCGAATTACGAATCGTTTAGAGAAAAGAATATGAATCCACTATCACTTGACAAAATAAAGTCATTGTCCCAATTTCATCAAAAAGTAAATACATTCACGTGATTTTTATCAACAGGATCCAATTCAAAGCTTCTCTGATGAGAAATATATTCAACTCATCCTCGTTATACTCACTCGAAAATACCACACCACACTTTTACGAGTTGCAACAGCACATGATGCCTTGGCTCATATGGGAGTCGGGTTTCTCATTCCCGAGTGCGACAGAGTGTGACTCCCTGTTGCCCAGCTATTGTGAAACAACAACACAATACTAACGCCACTCTTCGGAAGCATGTTGCTGGATTTCCTCTGATCTGAGCGCCGCTTTGGTCCCGACACTGGTAAACCAAATCGACGGGTCAGTCTCATTGGATCATGTCTCCTTCAACCTCTGTGATGAAGAGTTACATTTTCACTCTGAACATAAAACACTCCCCAGTTTCAACTCAATTTCACATCATAAACACAAAACGAGGATGATGAATATCGAGGTCATTCCATCCAATCAGAGACTTCTAAAAAATTCAAATCTTGCGACATAAATGCTCAATATGAAAACAAAGAACTTCCCTGTTGAATGAATTCCCAATAATCAATCTTGATGATCGCGTAGCAAAAACCATAACAATGCATCAATTCAATTTTCCCCTCACGATTGCATTAAGCGAGTGATATTGGATTCATTTACAAAAGTCATTTCTAATACTCTATACGATACCGTTCCTCAATGTCAATTATCTGACCCTAAATCTTATGAAAATCACTTGAATCATAAACTGATCAAAAGAATTCTCTCAACCACTCCCCCATATGAAATGACGTCCTCTAATATCAGCATGCGAGATAGACGTGAACCGCTTCTCTTTTCATATTTTCATAAGTTCGAATTTCAAAAGAACGTTTAATTCCTCCTCCAAATAGAAATAAATTTAAAAACTCCAAAGTATTACGTAGGTTCACACTCGGTATGAGTAGAAATACGAAAATCATCATCTTCAAAGTCAAATAAAAAATTCCTCGAATTCATTCAAAAAAGTTTCAAAAATTTGAAATCCATTTGTATGTATCATATATTCAAAATCAACGAAATAACAACCTCTCGATCTTTAACATTCCATCATTTTGTCAGTACGATTCGACTTCATCGTCACTCTATCACTTATTGAATTTTCTAATACGCTTCACTAAAATGACTCCCAGCATGCACTTAATACGAAAATAGATAAACGAAACACATAAAAATCGATTGCTCCTAACCTTCTCCAACGGATTCGGAAGCTTGGGCAGTGTCCGAAAGGGCTCCGTGAGACCGATCAGCGACCGTCTTCACGGCAAGAATTAGCAGCAGATCGAATATATATAATATCAACGTATAAATACATATAAACTGAATCGGAAATACATATAAAAAACTCAAAAATACGTCAAGAATACGTAAACGACACTCAAACACGTGTTCTATACATCGCGGAAAAATCTAGGGACATTTGACCTGGTCTAGGGACTTTTCGTGCCGTCAAGTTGGCAACACTGATTCGATTTTATGTTGGCAACCCTGATATTGGGATTCCGTGGGGGGATAGGCACCTTGTGTCTCTTAATATAATAGTTTTGTGGGCTCGTGTCGTTGCCCCTCTCAATCTGGTCATGTAGCCCATTCTCACCTTATATCCCCTATTATTACTCATTGAATCCAGATTAGCCAAAGTATTGAAATTCATAAGAACTGGGACATATGCTCACCAGTTCGTATCCTCCGAAGAGCCAGCCATTCATCGATCTGAGATACTTCCGTCTGTGAATGTTTAATTCAACGAGTGATGAACAATCACTCGTGAAATAATCATGCATATCATTCATCATATACAATCACCGATCATTATCCCAGACGATTTTTATGCAGCCCCGAATTATCTCAAATCTTCTTTCCTCAGGCTATATTGGATCCATTCTCCAGAGTGCTTAGTTACGCATTACAGAATGCTTCCATCAATTTCCTTGAGTTACTTGAGATCTGCGAATTATGTCATCGGAACTTCATCAAAGATCGGGATAAAAATTTCTTGTACAGGATCGCAATCTTTGAACTAATGCAGGCCATCAAATTCAAGATCTCTCTCCCAGGCATCAGTTTGTACCTGTTGCTGCAATTGATACTTCAGGTGAGTTGGTATGCTCATCGTGGAATCGGTGACACTTTGTGGACGTCTCTCCAATCAGATCGATATCATGCACCGATCCCGAATTCAGAGCTCCACGGAACAATGAGGATCCTGATACACCAGAGTCCTTGTGAGGAGGGACATTGAAGCTGGGAATATGTGCATTAGGGTGTCCCTTATTTCTCAACATTTTTTAATCTTTATGGGCGCCCCGCAGTTAGTTTTCAAATGACAAAAAAATGAGAATCCCACTCCTACAATTCCCGAAAAAAATGTTTAAACCGTGCCGACACGAGCCGACATTTTCTAAGGAAGGGTATCAAAATCAGCTACTAATCCTTCCCGTCTTGGCATGTTCAAAGCCCACGCTCAAACACCTTAGAGCTTTCAAAGTACTCAGAGACATCATTCTAGATGTAAAAGTTGCTGCTTATCCGAATTCGAAGTGACAGCGATGATTCGTTGCGATCTAGATGCCGAAAAATGAAAATATTTGACAACAAGACCTCTTTTTCAATCATTTTTCTCTCATTTACTCTCTTCCCAGCAGCTCAATGAGCGACGAAGAATCTCAAAAATACTCAAATCCATGTCAAATTCCATGGGAAATCGATTGTCGACCTTGGTTTCGCGTTAGAAAATTCTCCAAGTGCTGAATTTTGGAATTTTTCGATTCTATTCTCGAATTCATTCATTGGGTCTCTGTAACAGGGCTTCGTTGTGATAGATTTGGAGTCTCAAAGTATTTGAAGATATTATTCCCGATGTGAAATTTGCTGCTAGATCCGAATTTAAAGTGATATCGATGATTTGTTGTGATCGAGATGACAGATAATGAACATTTTTGACGATGGAACCTCTGTTCCAGTCGTTTTTCCCTCATTTTCTCATTCCCCAGCAGCTTAGTCAGTCACAAAAAATCTCCCAAATATATGCATCTATGTATAATTGCACGAAAAACCGATTGGTGACCTCGGTTCTGCTGTAGAAAACTGTCCAAATTCTGTATTTTGGAAAATTTCCGATCTCATGCTTGACTTCTTTCATCAATTCTTGTTCTATCTTTTGATCTCATTGATTCATTGGGCTTGAAGAATCACATAGGAGCAGAGCTACTCGGAATTTTACAATTTGACTCTGAATTCCTTCTCCAGAAAACACCAAGTTTCCAAACTGTACTCGGGATGTCACATCCGAAGTTAAATTGTCTGGAAACTGTCCATTAATAATCCCGTGGAAGTTGAGGAGAAAAAAGTCCGAGTGAAGAATCTGAAGAATCACCCAGATTGAGTCGTAACTTTGCAGCCTAATCGAAGTGCCTCAATCAACTGCTTGCGTCCCAACCTCTGTTGAATAAGTGATGGAGTCGTTCCACCTATTGTTGGCAATATTTTCGCGTGGGACCTGATGAAACAAGAATGATTTCCTATAATTGATCGCGATCAGATCTTAGTAGCTCAACCCTTTCAACTCATTAAAAATCATCTTTGTCAGTTTGAGCTATCAAGAACCACACTTGCGGCGTCTGTCACTACCCTTAGGACGAGTCTCCAATTCAAACGCACGCGATCCCACGACGCACGACACGGCGCACCGCAGGCACACAGGCTCACGCGCCGATGTTTGACTTTGTTTATGAAGCAATAATAACTCATTGTCTCGCATGCTGCCTCAAGCTTTGGATATAAGAATGCTCTCTCAACATCCAAGAGATGGAAAATGTCAACAGGAGCGCTTCAAAAACAAAAACAAATATCGGCGCGTGAGCCTATGTGCCTGCGGTGCGCCGTGGGAGGCGTGCGCTTGAATTGGAGAGACGCCCTTACACAGTGACGAACACGGTCAAAGATTAGAGGGGCTCTAATCTCTGACATGGCAAGGGGACATTTGACAAAAACGCTGATTGATGAGTTCGAAGAACTGAGCAATTAAGATCTGAGCGTCAGAAACTGTGATCAATCATTCTCGTTCTATTCATCAGGTCCTATGCGGAAATATCGCCAGTAAGAAGCCACTGCTTTATTATTCATCCATGAAGGATTAAGACGAGAGCACTCCTTGGAGAAGATTTGATTATAAGTTTGAGAATTATGACTTCATACGCGTCTCGGGCCAGAAACTTCATTTTTCACGAGAATTTTGTTGGGCGTCAGCTTCGCCGACATCCAGTAAAGTTTTCGCGAAGAACAGAGATTTCTGGCACTGAAGATTTTTGGCACTCGACGCATAATATAATATAATCTCGGTAGATCTCCTCATACTTTTTCTCAGCCCTTCCCCCCTCCCCAATTTCTATGAGATTCATCAATAACGTCTATAGTTTAGTCACTTGTTGATGTTTGATGAGTTCACTTTGATCATCTTGGTAGAGTTGTATAACTCTTGGCTCAATGTCAAGTAGGAAACAATAAAAAAAACTCCAGTATTCTTCCAGAATGGCTTGCTTGGGTGTCGATTCATATTTTGGTGGCACCTGATCCCTCAAGGATTCGAATAATTATGAGAAGTACCATGTACCATGAGTTATCAAGCAATCACGCTGCTAGCTGGATTAACCATTTATTCCAGTGACTCGGGCTGAGCGCGGGTCCATGAGATATGTGGAACTGCTTTCAGAAGGATAGGAAATTATTGAATTCATGACACAATATCTCAATGAAAGTCTACCTCATGACGATTATAAAAAACTCCTGGAACTATGTTTGATCTTCCCTGGTGTCACACCCGCTGACAGAGCTAAATTTTACAGACTCGCGGCACTCCACCGAGCGAGATGGATGGCCCGAGCTATCTATTGCTTAAGAGTATACCTTCTCTGAAAAATATTTCCTCTTACAGCTGATGAAGAGCAAAAGCTATTTGAAGTATGCCAATTCATTGTATTTATTCAAATCAGGGTTTAGTTTCCTGCTCCTCTGGTTCCCGAGGCCCTCAAAGATGACTTAAATCTCATAAAAACTTTTCCCTTATCAAATTGTTGATCGGGACAAGGCTCAAGGAGCTCTGGAGGAGATTCAAAATCATTTGTGGCACATAAAATCCGAGGCATATGCCTTGGCTTCCTTCGACCAAACTCTCACAGTGCACACCAAAAAATTGATGGTGGGAGCTCCAAGCTTCAATTCTGGTTCAAACACGACTGTCCCTCCAAAACGGTTCCACCTGAGAGGTCAGTCAGATTTCGAGAACTTGGCTCCGAAAGGTATCGAATACTTCATCAACTCACATTCAATGAAATTCTTTGACCGCTTACATTTGGATAAATCTTTCTTGGAGACAGACATTGGTTCATGGTTTTTTGATGAGAAATACTTAGAAAATCAACATGTGGTCAGAAACTTGTAAGTGGTTAATGATACCTCTGAAAGAGCTGTGGGCCTAGTTCAAAGATGTATGAATGTATTGTCAATGGAAAAGGATCGAAAACAAAATCTTGGACAAGTTGTTAGAGAATATAGAAGATAATTTTCTGATGATTGTGAACAAATTTTACTCAGAAAAGTTAAAACCTAATCGTAAACCATTTCATATCCTGATGTATAAGTTGTTGGGAAAATTCGCATCGGCCTGGTGAGAGATTATATCATCCTTGTTGATCTATAGTAAATTGCGATGTCATGTTCACAATGAGCATCTCACTTTCCGAATGCACCAATCTATTGACCGTCTAATCCACTACCTGACGTTTCAGAATATCTAACTTCAGGCATATCAAACTTTCGGAGTACTGAAGACAACCGATTTCGCAAAAGAATGAATTCTTATTGCTGTTTTCCTACTTTGAATTCAGGCGGAAGCTACTTAGCTCCGTTGAGATGAACGAAATCAACCTCTACAAGAGACAAAATCACAAGAGTTATCGATGGGCAGTTCTTCGGAGGATTGAAGTTTAGACGTGACGTTTCGAGTAACGATTTGAGATAAATTGGTGTATTTAGGAGAAAAATCCCAGAGTCAAACTGTAGAACAACGGATATACTCGAACGTGAATTGAATTTCCAGCAACTCTGCTCCTATAAATTGAGGGCGAAAATTGATGGTTTGAATCAAGTACGGAATGAAAACGTTCCAAAATTTGGGATTCGGAAACCCTCCTATCACAAAACTGGGATCCGCAATCGGTTTCCCACGAAATTTTATATAGATATGAGTATTTTGGAGATTCTTTGTGGCTCATTGAGCTGCTGGGAAGAAAGAAAATAAGGAAAGAATGACTAAAAAAGAGGTCTTGTTGTCGGAAATTTTCATTTTTCGGCATCTAGATCGCAACAAATCATCGCTATCACTTTGAATTCGGATTAAGCAGCAAATTTTTCATCGAAAATGATGTCTTGGAGTACTTTGAAAACTCTAAGGTGTTTTAGCGTGGGCTTTGAACATGCCGAGACGAGAAGGATTAGTAGCTGATTTTGATGCCCTTCCCTGAAAAATTTCGGCCCGTGTCGGCACGGTTTAAAATTCTTTTTCGGGAATTGTAGGAGTGGGATTCTCATTCTCCTGTCGTTTGAAAACTATCTGGGGGGCGCCCGTAAAGATTACAAAATGTTGAGAAATAAGGGACACCCTAATGTGCAGTATTCCAGCACTGAGCTTATGTAGTGATGATTGGTAATTGTTGAGATTCGGTCCGTCTGTACCATATAGTAAAAGGCTTTGATAGACGTATTCCCCTACTGGATTGACTCGGAATCTCTCGGCAATCACGAGTTTATGAGCTACAGAGGCTTTGGATCAGTGTTTGCTTCGTCTTACTACTCGCTTGTTCGGAAAGCACAGCTGTACCTGGATTACCACCGAATCTGCCCTAGCTATTCCATGGAATGGAAGTTCTACCGCATGAGTCAGAAATTGCCCGCTTTTTAATCTCGTTTTGAACCGACGTATCATATTTGCACCGAGCCGTTCGCCGGCAGCCGCCGCTGCGGGTACCAACGAACAGCGGCCGAAGGTCGTAAAAATCTCGCCGGCAGAACGTATTCAGGGTCGCGCACCCATGGCGCTCCGCGCAGCGCCTTCCTCTTCCTAAGTCTTCCCAAATCTCTCATCGTGAAAGAAAGGAGTCAATCATCGGGCTATTCATTTCACGCGCCTGGTGGTCGACAGGAATTTGTGCTCGGATCCGGAATCGCACGCTTACGCTTTACGTGCCATTGTCAGGCCGTGCCGATTTCTGGGCTACAAAATCGTGATTATACGTGAACGCGGATTATTGTAATGATAATCCCGTAGTGCGATCGCGACGTGCGTGCTCTGCAGATAGAAACAATGGGCAGATCTTGCCACATGGGCAGAATTCTACGGACCAGTGCCAGCAGCGCGTATTTGGTCAACGGCTCGCCACCACTTCGTTGCCGCAATCATCGACGGGTGATTTGTGCGCATCGACAACGCGATCACCAACGGGTGATCCGTGAGACTGCACACGGAAGTATCGCATCTCGGGAAGCAGGTACATCCACTACACCCACGCTCACTCATACACACGATCATACACTCACAAACTCACACCATTATTCTAACGAATTTTTGGTATGTAAAATCTCATTCTTCTTCCTGATGATAAATTCAACTCTCTTACTCTCTTTTGGGGTTCTCTGACCAGGCCTCCTGCCTGGTCTCTTTGCCTCGGGCTTACGCCCAAAATTAATCGTGTTTTTATCTCATCTACCCTTTTTCCTGATTTGATCAAATTACGAACGTGAACTACGGAATTCGGACAAAGAGTTCGGATTTCGACAATACACTAACTTATTGTAACCTGATCAAACAGCTCGATTCGGTGTCAGAATATATCTCACCGAAGTGTTGACATCTTTCATGAGAATGATTGTGTATGCATCCACATCACTCGACCTGCTCATCAGTCGACTGAGGAGTGTTTTCGAGTGATGGAAGGCATATTGTCAACCTCAAACGCCCTTCAAAAAATTTTCACGGAATTTCCGTCTAACTCATGTAATACAGACTGACGAGGAGAATCTCTCCTTCCAGTCCTCACGTAGAATCGAGTGTTGAATCCAAAATTCACGTCAAATTCTTCCCGGATCTCCCTAAAGTCTCGGGAGGATTGGAGGAGATGTCTTCCGAAGACAGATATCAGAATTTTGACCTTTGATCCAGAGATAAGACGGATTCTGAAGTCAGAATTTCCAGGATTCCCTGGACGTGGTGCTCCTGATGAAGATTTCAGGGTGGGATTCGTGATCACTTCTAACACTGGACCAGGATCATCACTCTGAGTTCTTGATCACAAATGCCACCCATAGTTCTCAATGACGTGGGCCACATTGAGTTCGCGTCATGAATGTGGCTTTGAGTTCTCGATCAGGAGTGTCAACTTGAGTACTGGGTCGGGATTATCACCTTGGATGAAGATTCTGGAGGGTTCATAATTGGGCCAACAATTCCCTCCGATATCTGGATCCGAGGTCGAAAATTAGATCCTTTGCTCGAAAGGAATGCCTGCCCAGATTCTCCGAAACTCCGCGGATTTTGAGGTAAAACTGAGGACATCCTTAGATTCAACACACGACCTCACGTAGTTGGTATCTGAGGGAGGAGACTCTACTTGATGAGTCGAATACTCGATATTGTCCACCTTATATTCTTCAATCCGTCGCTTAGCCGAAATCATAAGAGAATCGGAGAAAAGTGGGAATAACTCAGCCGTGGGAAGCTCCTAACCTATCATATATGCACATTCTCATTCCCAACTTTCTCCGACTCTATTGCAATTTGGGCTTAACGAAGAGCATACAAACCTAAGTTAGATGATAACAAATATTTGTGCGCTCGTCGTTCGGCCCAAACCGCAACAAAATCGGAGAAAGTTGGGAATGATTCTCAGCTTGCATGGTGACCGCATCGCCTTAATTCAGGATAAGAGGCCTTCGTGTTTCTAGTCAATTGACAGTTCATTGTCTCAGCTATCAATTAAACTGCGATATAGTTCGTTCCAATATACTGGACAACAGTCATAATCACTTGCATGATCGAACGTGATGGGCCATGACAGCGCATATTTCGACACTCTTCCAAGAATGTGTGAGTAGTTCCCAGAGGTAGTCGTAATCGAATTTGAATCCGCATTCGAATTAGAAAACTTCCTTCTACGAGCTCCCACCCTGGTAGAAATGTGACCAATTTTTTTTGCCATCCATGCAATATATAGATATATAAAATGTATATGATATATGGAACTCAATTCAAACACTCCACTGTAAAAAATTTTTCCGAAAAACTTCAACCAGTTGGTTGAATGAAAAATTCAACCAATCTGGGTTGAATATTCAACCAAAGATCTGTCCGTGCGGTTCTTGCATATTAGGTTGTCTACCTGAGAGGAGTAGAATATGATGGATGATCATATGGGTAGATAAGGGTGATGGAGGGGTGGACTAATGGATGATGGGTCGATGGTCGATGGATGGATGATGGATGAGGCTGATAAATGGATCGAGAAATGGATGGTGGGTGGACGGATGGATGTATGGATGGAGTGATGGATGATGGGTAGATAATGGAGAACGGATGCATGATGGATAGATGGTCAATGGATATTCCATCGACCATCCATCCATCCATCATGGAATATAATTGCTTGGGTGAAAATTCAACCAGTTGGTTGAATGAAAAATTCAACCAGCTGGTTGGAATGTTAGTTGAAAATTTAACAAATTTTTTACAGTGTCTATATGAGTTGAGCTAGCTGCGCCCCTTGCAATCATCCCATGAGTGGATTTCCATGAGGAAAATGAAGACTGAACATTAAAAATTTGGATGTGACAGTGATTTCACAATTCTTGGATTTTCTACGGGCACGTGCGGAGATCTGAAATTTAGGGTGAGGAAAGATGAGAGCAATTTCTTGGGTATTTTTAGAGATAGCCCTTATAGTGCCCATTTTGACCTACTCTTCTGATTTTAAACCTTTAACAACCAAAAAAATACACTTATGACATCTTTCTGAGGCTCGTTTCTGAGTACAAAGAAGCCCTCGGAAAAATTTTTCGATGCAAGGAATCGACGTGAAATTGTCTAAACTTTCGAAGTGTGTGATGAAAAATCCCGTTCTAGATGATCCTCATGAGCTACATTCAATTTTCTGCGAAGGAAGACAAATTTCGTTTCAATAGAACCGTGTTTGAACGGCATTTTGACACCCAAAATCGACGGCTCCGGAACGTCGAAAAAACGTTTCATTGTGTCCTAAACCACGAAATTTCTGGGCCTGGGGAATTTTAAAAGACAAATCTGGGCCCAAGGTATCGACCAAACAAAACAAAGTTGGTGTAACGGCTTCTCATCGTGATTAAGACCTCTCACCGAATTCGATATCGATTCTGAGCATTAACTAGCTTCTGAGAAAATATCATACGACATGATTTCGACGTAAAATTGGCTGTTCTTCCAGATTCCGTGATGAGAATTGGGATCGGATGGCGTTTAGAGCGAGGAAATCCGGATTTTCATTAGAACATACGTTCCTTGAATGAAAACATTATCTCAAATCCCGGTCTTCTTGGTCACTCATTCGTCTTTCACGATTATTCTGACACATAGATTTTGTAGTTTGAGACCCAATGAAACGATTTTCCAGCTCTTAGAGTCGTATCTATCGATTTTATGTGTCAGAATGCCATTTGAGCGCGATTTTAAATGGAAAAAGTCGTCTTTCTATGCGAAGAATGTAATATAGCTCTCCGCGATCACCTCAATCGGAATTTTTTATATCATATCCTGGAAGTTCAGACAATTCAACGTCGATTGCACGTATCGAAATTTTTTCCCGAGGGATTTTCTGTACTCAAGGATGAGCCTCAAAAAGATGTCATGAGTGGTATCATTTTGGTCGTTAATGGGTTAACCGCCATTTTTAGTTTATTGGTCAAACTGCTGGTCACTCCACCGGCACTCTCCGACATTTCCTGAAGACTTCTGAGAAGATCATACCCCAGGTAAAATTCGAAGATGTAACTGCGGTGCTTGCAGTAACTCAGTAACACGAGGTATTGAAGACTGATATTTTAAGGGCGCTCCGCAGCCTCAAACTAGTGTGCGTGGCGCCATCTTGCGGACTAACTGGTTTATTGTAGATATAAAATCAACCAGACAACAAAGAAAGGGAAGGGATGTGAACCCACGTGCGGATAATTTTCCTGCAAATCTTAAAAGAACCCAGACAGCAGTGCATG
Organism: Eretmocerus hayati; assembly: GCA_029851415.1. Classification (NCBI taxonomy): domain Eukaryota; kingdom Metazoa; phylum Arthropoda; class Insecta; order Hymenoptera; family Aphelinidae; genus Eretmocerus; species Eretmocerus hayati. Next base: position 53,359,170 of record CM056744.1, read on the forward strand.
GTTTTCATGAAACCTTCCACGGAGAGCTTTCAATGAAAGCTTTCCGACAGGTTTCTGAAAGCTTTCATATGGCTTTCTCCTGTGCTTTCATGGAAAAAATACCATGAAACCTTCCCGAAACCTTTCAGAAGCCTTTCAGTGCAAGGACCATCAGAATTTCTTATATCTTTGCAGATAAACTTTCGATGGAGGCTTTTAAAAAGGTTTCCTGAAACCTTTCCAAAACTTTTCCGTGCCAAGTGTCCGAAAACTTTTCGAAAAACTTCCTCAAGCCTTTCAGAAGCCTTTCGGTGAAAGTTTCGATGAAACTCCTAGATCCTCCGAGGGAAAATTTTGATGGAAGCTTTCGGAAAGATTTCAGGAGCCTTTCAGCGCAAGGACCATCAGGATTTTCATATCTTTGCAGAGAATTTTTCGATGAAAGCTTTCAGAAAGGTTTCCCGAAACCTTTCCGAAACTCTTCCGTACCAAGTGTCCGAAAACTTTTCGAAAAACTTCCTGAAGCCTTTCGGTGGAAGTTCCAATGGAACTTCCAGATCCTTACAGGGGAAATTTCGATTGAAGCTTTCAGAAAAATTTCAGAACCCTTTCAGTGCAAGGACTGTCAAAATTTCCATATATTTGCAAAAAAACTTTTGATGGAAGCTTTCAGAAAGGTCTCCTGAAAACTTTCACGGAACTCTGCCCTGCCAAGTGTCCGAAAACTTTTTGAAAAACTCTCTGGAACCTTCCAGAAGCCTGTCGGTGAGAGTTAAAATGAAACGTTCTCGTCTCCACAGGGAAAATTTCGATGAAAGCTGTCAGAACGCTTGCGAAAACGTTTCACAAAACTTCGCCCTGCCTAAAAGTGTCCGAGAACTTTTCGAAAAACTTTCTGAAACCTTTTAGGAGCCTCTCGGTGAAAGTTCCAATGGAACTTTCAAATGCTCACAGAACGAATTTCGGTAAAAGCGTCCAGAAACTTTCGGGCGACTTTTCATGTGAACCTTGCATTGCCAAGGCCAGATCACGCATGCTCGTTATTTGTACCAGGGCCATCCTCGCGACCGTGCATGCGACATAGAGAGGGTAGAGAGAAGGAGAGTAATTTCGGCTAAAAACGTATTTTCTTTTGGGAACTAGTAACGACGTATTTTCTGGTAGAGGGTTAGTGAGCTCAACTCTAGATAACTCTAGATAACTCTAGACTATTTGTTATCCAAGAAAAGAGAACTCAGCGACTCATACCTTGCTATTCTGAGACAACAAGATCTCAACAAAAAGATGCGTTCGACAACCCTCATCTTTATCCTGACCTCGATATTTCCGAAAAAGTAGCTGCTTACTCCTATTTTAAATTTTCCTTAGACCTCGCAAGAATAGTTTCGCAGATGAGATTGATGAATGTCATATCACCAAGAACTATATTCAATTCAAAAATGTATGAAATTCCTAGAGACACCTACTGTGAGATATGTCACAAACGAAACAGTCTGTACCACATGTTAGCGGAATGTCAAGAGTACGCAGAGCGGAGAACGAAGTCGAGGCTCCCATTAAACTTCGAATCTGAACTGAGAATTCATGAAGTGTTAGAGAAACCATGTACGCGAACTATGGAACAACTTCTTGGACTGGCCCTATCCATACTTGAATGTGACCCATTAGTTAGGATCTCAAAAATATAACACCTAACAGGCACGATGTATAAGCTCACGCAATATCACAGCATATGCATGTATATCATAATAAGAATAAATCATACTCACTATTGCGATAGCAAAATTTTTTGTTAGATTAAGATGATCAATTTCTGTCATTACGCGCTGAACTCCTATTGTACCATTCATATGAGTGAAACAATAAACTACTACTACTACTAGTACTACTACTACAACGCTTCAATCCGGATCAATACCATTCCAATACAACTTTGGTGTATTGCATAGGAGTATGTTAATCCGAATGAATCCTATCTCAATCCGGCTACGTGCTCGATTGAATCCGATTCAATCCACAGCCAAAGCCGAATTGGGGTAGAACCGCCATATGCCTATCCGCTTCAATCCGACTTTGGTGTATTGGATGATAGTATTCCAATCCGGATCAATACTACTACAATCAGGGCTTGTCCTCGATTGAATCCAGTCCGATCCACATCCAATGCCGGATAAGGTCAGAGAAGAAGTCTTCCTATCCGCTTCATTTCAACTTTCGGGTATTGGATAGAAGTTTCTCAATCCGGATCGATACCTTCTCAATCCAGGCTTGTCCTGGACTGAATCCTGCTCAATCCGCATCCAATGCCGAACTGAGACGAGGTAGCAGTCTTTCTGTCCGCTTCAATCCAATTCTTTTGGGTATTGGATAGACGTTCCCCAATCCGGATCGATACCACCCCAATCCGGGCTTGGCCTCAACTGAATGCAGTCCAATCCGCAGCCAATGCCGAATGACGTCAGAGAAGCAGTCTCCCTATCCGCTCCAATCCATGATTTGGGTATTGGGTGGGAGTTACCCAATCCGGATCAATACCACTACAATCCGACCTTGCGCTCGATTGAATCCAATCCAATCCGCATCCAGAGCTGAATTAAGGTTGAACCGCAATGTGCCTATCCGTTTCAATCCAATTCCTGTGTATTGAATGATAACACTCCAATCCGGATCAATACTATTCCAATCCAGCATTGTACTTAATCCTCTGCGATCTAATCCGCTTCTTATGCTCAATAGAGGTAGAGCAGCAATGTGCCTATCCGCATCAAACCAACTTAGGAGTATTGGATGGCAGTATTCCAATCCGGATCAATCCCACTCCAGTCCGGCCTCGTGCTTGTTTGAATCCAATCCGATCCAATCCAATCCACATCCAAAGCCAAATTGAGGGGAAAGAGCAATGCGCCTATCCGTTTCAATCCAACTTCTGTGTATAGGATGAGAGTATGCCAATCCAGACCAATACCACTTCAATCCGGCCTTGCGCTCGATTGGATCCAATCCAATCCGCATCCAGAGCTATACTGAGGTTGAACCGCAATACACAGAAATTTGATTGAAGCGGATAGGCACATTGCTCTTTTCCCTCAATTTGGCTTTGGATGTGGATTGGACTGGATTGGATTGGATTCAATCAAGCACGAGGCCGGGCTGGAGTGGGATTGATCCGAATGGGAATACTGCCATCCAATACCCCTAAGTTGGTTTGATGCGGATAGGCACTTTGCTGCTCTACCTCTATTGAGCATAAGAAGCGGATTAGATCGCAGAGGATTAAGTACAATGCTGGATTGGAATAGGATTAATCCGGATCGGAGTGTTATCATCCAATTCACAGAAATTGGATTGAAACGGATAGGCAAATTGCGGATCAACCTCAATCCAGCTCTGGATGCGGATTGGATTGGATTCAATCGAGCACAAGGCCGGATTGTAGTGGTATTGATCCGGATTTCAATACTCCCATCCAATACCCAAATGTTGGATTGAAGCGGATAGAAAGACTGCTTCTCTGCCTCCTTCCGACCTTGCATGCGGATTGGACTGGATTCAGTCGAGGACAAGCTCTGATTGGAGTGGTATTGATCCGGATTGGGTAACTCCCATCCAATACCCAAATCATGGGTTGGAGCGGATAGGGAGACTGCTTCTCTGACGTCATTCGGCATTGGCTGCGGATTGGACTGCATTCAGTTGAGGCCAAGCCCGGATTGGGGTGGTATCGATCCGGATTGGGGAACGTCTATCCAATACCCAAAAGTTGGATTGAAGCGGACAGAAAGACTGCTCCCTCGTCTCTGTTCGGCATTGGATGCGGATTGAGCAGGATTCAGTCCAGGACAAGCCTGGATTGGAGTGGTATTGATCCGGATTGAGAAACTTCTATCCAATACCCGAAAGTTGAATTGAAGCAGATAGGTAGACTTCTTCTCTGACCTCATCCGGCATTGGATGCGGATCGAACTGGATCCAATCGAGGACAAGCCCTGATTGGAGTAGTATTGTTTCGGATTGGAATACTATCATCCAATACACCAAAGTCAGATTTAAGCGGATAGGCATATGGCGGCTCTACCCCATCTCGGCTCTGGCTGAGGATTGAATCGGATTCAATCGAGCACGTAGCCGGATTGAGATGGGATTCATTTGGATTGAAATACTCCCATCCAATACACCGAAGTTGTATTGGATCGGTATTGATCCGGATTGAAGCGTTGTAGTAGTAGTAGTAGAAGTAGTTGATTGTTTCACTCATATGAATGGTACAATAGGAGTTCAGCGCGTAATGACAGAAATTGATCATTCTAATCTAACAAGAAATATATGCTATCGCTATAGTGAGTATCATTCATTCTTATCATAATATACATGTATACGCTGTGATATTGCGTGAGCTTATACATCGTGCCTGTTAGGTCTTATATTTTTGAGATCCTAACTGATGGGTGACATTCAAGTAATGATAGGGCCAGTCCAACAATTTCATCAAACCAAGGTGTAGGAGCAACCAGTGCGAGGGGATGACGTCCATGTATTACAAATCGGAGCTGAGATCGACATCATCCCTTGTGACGATAAATCGTCACAGTGGTTTTAGGGGCAAAATCTTAGCAACTCTCTCGTCGTGCCTCGAGCAGCAACCTCAAGACAAAGTATTCACGGGGAATCCTTCTTTTTTTTTGTTGAGGTGCTGCTGCTCGAGGCGATGACGACGACGACGGCCGAGCATGGGCTGCTGCTACCCCGGCCGTGCCTGCAGGCGGGCAACCCCACCTGCACCGCTGATCACCGCGGGTATTACTCCTTAGGAGGCCGGAGGCGACGACGACGACAACGACTTGGGGAACATATAACCCGGGTGGGCTACCCGGATATATGAGGCCGCGCACATTCACCTCGCCACAATCACCGCTATGATTTTTCCATGGTGTACCTATTATGGTACACCTGGATATGGGCCGGACAGACGGTACTGGTGGTAACAACCGGGGCCCGCAGACCCCCTGGTGAACGCACACGAGTTTTGGGGACACTTGATCAAAAGTGCACATCTTGACGATTGAATCCGCATTCAATCGATCAAGACGTGCATGCACATCACGCACCCGACGACGACGGAGATGTTACGGCCGGGGCGCTCTTCTCAGGGCGACGTATGCTGGAATAATAAGCACGGGCAACAATGGCTTGGCGATGATGCTGCATGCTTGGTGCCACACTCCCCGGGCTAGCTGACATCCGGACCACGGTCCCATACACGGCAGCCCGGTATCAGCTGCTTCGTGTTGTGGCTAGGGGTGCACTCGGCACATGCCGCATGCTTCCCTCGTCTAACCTGACCACACACACACACCCGCGCACTAGCACACAGACCCTGAGGCAGTCACCCACGGCACGGGTGACACACGGACCGACGTGGGTGAGCCCGGGTGGATCACCAGGAGACATAATGACGGAGCTGATGTTGACGCGTGATCGTGCAGACGACGTACTGGCAACTTGTTGCTACCGTGGTGATGGCGCCACCGGACGGCGGACCGACATCAGGGCAGGCCGTTACTGAAATAGGCCGATAGGAAAATTCATGCCGACCCGGACATCGGCCTCTGGGTAGAAAATGATGCTGCAGACGACACACACATATGTATATACGTGTGTGAGGCCGAGATACGACCGGATGATAGTATATTACATACATATGGACCTGCTGTGAATATGCACAGGCTCATATAGGTATACTGGCGCATGGGATGTGCTATATAGTCATAGTATTACCGGTCGCGAGTAGATATAGGTATACAAGGCCATGTAGCGAATATCGGGTGTAGTGAAAGGCCAAAAGTGGAGGCAATACGAGCTGCGCAGTGCCTCCCCGCCGGCCGATGCTTGTTATAGGTGCAAGTGAGATAAAAGACGGTACGAGTGGAGGCCGAAGGCAGTGCCGTACATATATTTCCGTGCTGTTTCACCGTGTAAATCCGTGAGTTCCGTGCGCATAGTTGCCACAATGTGCCCTTACGTACTTCAAACTTTGCCGCGCAGCCCCGATAGAGGGTGCTGCCAGTTTTCCGGATGGAATTTATTGGGCCAATCACAGCGCATCTTCTTGGTTGAAGAAGACGGAACTTCAACGTGAAGAAGAACTCGGCCATGAGGCCACTTGTTGGATAGCAGTTGCCCAGAGTGCACGCGCTTTTCGCCCTTCGCTTTTCAGCAGCCATTATTCTTGCCGTGTGTTTCCCAGGAGTCCCGGAGGACAGCACACGAGACTTCAAGAGTCTTATTAAATCATAATCAGAGAATTGCTATTTACGAAAGTGATAGAAAATAATGGTGAGTCCTGTTATTGCTCATTTTATTAATGTGAATTCCCTCGTCCTGGCCGAAACTTGAGCCTCGTGCGCGCGTACCTCTGCCGACTCCCAGCCGATCTGGACTCCTGGGGGACCACGTTCTAAGGCCGAACAGTGCGAGAGAATAATAGCACGCCCCGGGGGCCGAGGTGATTGTGACCCGAGGCCGATAAGTCGAGGTGAACCCTCGTGAAGACGTAGTGCGCGTACCAGACAGTACTTCGGGGGAAAAATCGCGTGGAAATTCAGGGTTGCTGTCGTCCGGACGACGACGAGCAGGGCCGTACCCCCGGTGGATCACCACCCTGAGTAATCGCGGAGTATTTGGCCAGCAAAATCCGGTAATCGCGGAGCTCGTGCTCCACAAATTGGAGCAGTTGGCCATTGTCCCAACGCGGTAATTATTCGTAGCGTGGAGCGGCTATTTTGAGTAAATTTCGGAGCAGCGTGCTCCTTGAATTTTGGAGTCCATCGTGAGCGAAGTCGATTAGGCCGTTGAACAATTGACTAGGCCGATAGCGAATTGTCCAGGCCGTTAGTGAAGTGTATTTTACATTGTATTTCCAGGATTGTGAAGTGACATTTCGTGTTTTACAGGGAATTTTGAGAGACATTTTGATGATGATCATTGAATCTTCTTGAATATTTCTGGCCGTTATTTATCGGGATTTTCATATGTAGATTCATGTATCGCCGCGAAAAAGGAACGTGTACAGAATATAGGCCGAATTATATTATTGAGAATTCTGAATTATTATTTGGAGTGCGTGTGCGAGCGTTCCCCACCCGCTTTTCCGATTTTCAGGTAGAATCACGGTAAGTGATGCAGTGAAGCCGAGTTGCTGTTAAAATTTAGAATTGCGTTCGCCGAACTTTGCGCGCGAGACCTGCGATTTAGGTTAAGAGTCCGTCGTATATAAATTAGTTTTGCTGGTGATCCATTTACCACGTCACAAATGGCGACCGTGACAGGACTCACGCGATTCTAAAAAATTCTGGTAGTTAGTTACTGGCCGTATCATTAACTGCGCGACATTTTGGCCGATCTGAAAAATTTTTAGACGCAATCTAGCTGTCTGAAAAATTTTCTGAGCATACTTTGGCCACTTCAGAAATTTTCTGAGTGCATTTGGCCCCTCTGAAGAATTTTTGATCGCACTTAGGCCGACTTGAAAAATTTTTAGACGCATTCTAGCCGTTCGAAGAATTTTCTGGACGTATTTAGGCCACTTTGAACATTTTCTGAGAGCACTTGGCCACTCTGAAAAATTTTTGATCGCACTTAGGCCCACTTGAAAAATTTTCAGACGCATTCTGCGCGTTTGAAAAATTTTCTGAACATACTGAGGCCACTCGAAAGTTTTTCTGAAGAGCACTTGGCCACTTTAGCCGCATTTAGGCCGCTCTGAGGAATTTTTGGACGTGTCGTAGCTGTTACGAGGAAGTTAGGTGTACCCCGACCGAGGAAATTTGAGAATTTCCTATCGTTGCGTGCGTACGAGGCCCATCGCGTGTAGTTGTAGTGAGTGGCCCTCTCTCATACCCTGGCCAACCTGATGGTGAGAATTTTTCCCCACATATGAATCTTTTTCTTGTCTCTTTTGCAGCCCTGCCACCTAGGATCTGGTCGAGTTCCCCTTAGAGATTTTGCTGAGGTCGGTTGACCTCAAGTAGAATTTTCTTTAGCATCTTACTTGTTTATAGGCCACTTGAATGATATTTCCCCTCTTGGGAAAAATTCCTGAGCCACTGGTTACTGAGTTATCCTCCCGTGCATGTGTGTGAATATTTCTGAATATTTCCTCTGTGGAATTTTACCTATCCTGATCACACCACATCCCAGCCAAGCACCCCTCTTCCCGGCCGAAGGATTTCTACGGAATTTCTATTGTTCAACCCTATTCCTGGTGGACTCTGGCAGATAGTTAGGGACTCTGGGGGATTTCTGTATAGAATTAAGGCCGTGATCAGTCGAATAAAAATTGCCGAGACTTATTCAATTGGATATGACCGCATACGCGTGACCTTCTAGGGTTTCCGAGGATTCTTCGTGTCGGTTTCTGGCAGCAGGTGGACTGTACCCTTACGGGTGTATAAGACAACTGGCCGTGAACGTGAAATTTGTGATTTTGGTCGGAATTTGACGCTTTTTGGCCGGTTGGGGAGAATTTTCCGAGAAACTAGGGGGCTTAGAAGGCCGCAGAGTCGGATTTTTGGGAAGTGTTAGGTTTATTTAGAGTTCCTTCGTTCGTAAATTGAAAGTGCAGAGTAAAAGTAACGATGGCCAAAGGTAAGGAGAAGGCCGAGACACCTATGATCGTGTTACCGGGTGAGCTCCAGTGTGCCGATATGGCCGGACTACCTGTGGAACCGTTGGCATCTGCGATTCCAGCGATCGGGGTCACCTCAGCGTCATCCATATCATCAGTGGTGGCAAATACCTCAGCGGCGACGAATTTTGTGCCCACTTCCGTCAGTACGACGGTCACCACTCCGGTCCTGACTAGTACTGTCTCTTCGCTCCGAGTGACAAGTAGTATATCAGGCCCGATTCCATCACCCGCTGCTAGCCGAGTCTCATTCCCACTGTCGACTGGATATCACTTCCAACCGGCACCATTGGGCCTTCGGTTGATGCCACGATTGCGGGACCAGACTGGGTCCCTGCTGGCTGGAGCTTCCACACCTGATAGGCCACTGCCGAGTTGGGGACAGCCTCATAGATCCACAACTATAGCGGACGACTTGCCACCGGTTGAAGGCCTCGTGAGAGGCGGTTCGCACGGTTCCTTGATCACTAAATCGCGGGCTGCTATGCATAGAGTGAACACTGTCATGGCCGACCTTCGAGGAGTGGAGAGGAATTCAAGGAACCAACGGTTTGGATCGGGAAGTGGAGGCGAGAGTTCAAATTGCGGGAGTCCCAGGCCAAGTAGGGAGCGCGAAATCCCAGAACCGTATGTGCCAAGGCGACCACCGGTGACACCAAGCGATAGATGCTTAGCCGCTGATTACCGGTCGATAGAAAGGCGGTTGCAGGCCAATCCCAAACTGTCACGTGGCGAGATGATGTGATGGGACGGAGATCTCGAACAACTAGGTTCCAGGGCATTCCCAAGAAGGAAACCGGACACAGGCCGCGGTCGATGTCGGGATTATGACGCTGAACGTGATCGTCGTGACGACTCCAGTGACGATGACCCACCTCCTGCTTATACGAACGATAGCACCCGACGAAGTCCAGCTGGTCTCGGAAAACCAAGGCCGTACGACAGAGCGGGTGAAAGCCATTGTGACCGTGAAGGTCAGGCCGAGAAGCGGGTAGTTGACAGCCGTCCCAGCCGTACGGAGCCATTGAATAGAGGGCGCTTCGAGCAGTGTCCAGGTCAGAATGAAAAGGTCTACGTGGAGCACTCTCCACGCGATCGATCGAGTGATAGCCATGGTAATCGCCTTGCCCTGGGGCCAACACGCATAATGCCAGACCGTTCTCGAACGAACCAGAATGAGCAAGTTGAGTCAGACAGTCGAGCGCACAGACGTGATCGCTCTGGGGAAAGCCGTCATAGCCGCACCGAGCCTCGATTTGCTCGTATTAGAAGAGCGAATGATCACTCTCGAGAACCTCCAGGCCGATAATATTCATGGTATAGCCATCGGCCTCGACGAGACCGAACTTCGGAAAGCCGTCTCACCGGTCGTAATTCGAGACACAGTCCCGACCGCAGGCCAAGGGATGCTGATAGGTGGCGCGAAAACCATCGAGAGCGCGGTAGTTCATCAGATAGTTCACCCTCACGACGTTCACCACGGAGTAGAAGGTCAGATTCAGATTCAGACCGGCCGAGTCGCAGTGGTAGACGACGGAGATCAAGGGATTCACGAGACTCCCGGCGTAGAGCAGGCCGTCGCAATCGTGGGAGAGATGATAGCAGTGAATCGGAGTATGATACCTCGGACGATGAGTCAAATTGGAGTCAGGCCGGTCGTATGAATGGAACGACGTTCCAAGTTATTAAGATGCTACAAAGCATGAAGATCAGCTTTTGTGGTGGTGAACGGGATGGACCAGAAGACTTCCTGGCCAACTTAAAAGATTGCCGACGAATGCTACCCGTAACAGACGCTGAGATGCTATCAGCTGTGCCGGCCACGTTAACAAGGGACGCTCGGAGTTGGTATCGGACTCATCAGGGTGAATTTGAAACTTGGCCGGATTTCAAGCAAGCTTTCAGAAAGCAATACGTGGGCCATTTAGATCGCCAGGACGTTATGGATGAACTTCAGCACCGTACTCAGGCCAAAGGCGCGAAAATTGCCAAGTATTTGACCTGTGTTGAAATAATTTTGGGACACTTGAAAAGGCCGCCTCGTGAGCGAGATGTGTTCGAAATAGTTCGACGTAATTTATTGCCGGAGCTACGTAAGTACCTAGAATCAAAGAGGGTGAGAACGCTGGATGATATTCAACACTATGGCCAGAAGTATGAGCGAAGCGAAGACTTGGATGCCAGGTACACTGCACCTCCACCCAAGGACCGGTCGCGGATACCTGGAGCCGCGTATCAGGGATCCTCGCAGCCGCCACCAAAGAGCAGGCCAGGGTGGAACGAAATGGCCGGCACAGAGCAAAATGAGACTGAGGCGCCAAAGCCAGCCCCGAATGGTCACAACGCGAATCAAAATCGCAATCGTGGTCAAGGGGGTAAAAATGACGCCAAGCCTACTCAGAACAGTCCACTCACCGGTTCGCCCGACACTCCACCTAAGGCCGTGCCAGCACCGAGTACACCTCAGCCGAGTGCTCCAACGCTGACACCGCCGAACCAGCCAGCTACTGTAGGTCCGTGGGTGCCAACACCCGGACAATGGCCGTCTTACCCAATGATGTATCATTATCCACCCCATGCCCCGTATGGTCCGCGTAGACCACCCGGTACCGGCCGTACGCGGGTAGGAGGAGATCGCATGCGAACAGATGGACAAATAGAAAAAGACCTCTGCTTCAATTGCAACAAGCCGGATCACTTTGCCAACAGTTGTCCCACGCGTACGTGCTATAAGTGCTCTGCCATTGGTCATACAGCCTCGGAATGTCCAGCCGCACTCACGCCGACCGCTGGTACCACATCAGTAGGTGGAAAGTGCCAGTTGTGCAGCAAGGCCGGTGTCACTGTGCAAACGTGCCCTGATTGTAAACTCAGACTAGGGTATTTGGGAAATGACCCAGCGGGAGTATACAAAGACGCAAGCGCTGCGCCCCCTCGAAATTAGAAGGATTCTTGGTAACGGACGAGGAACCTGAGAAGCGAGACTCTACAGGTGATAGGTGTCCAAGTGAACAGAGTAGTGAAAAGTCGAAACACCCGAATGCCTCGTGAGAGAGGAGTTGAAAAAAAAATAAAAAAAAATTCTGTTGGTAACGCCATGGGTCAGAGAACCTGAGCACCTTTGTGAAGGTATGGTGGAGAAACCAGCAAGTACACCATGGGTCGAGGAACCTGAGCGCCTTTGTGAAGGTATGGTGGAAAAGCGATTATGAATGCCATGGGTTAGAAAACCTGAGCGCCTTTGTGAAGGTATGGCAAAAGAAGCGGTTGTTCACACCATGGGTCGAGGACATGGGCGCCTTTGTGAAGGTATGGTGGAGAAACCAGCGACCACACCATGGGTCGAAGACCTGAGCGCCTTTGTGAAGGTATGGTGGAGAAACCAGTAAGTACACCATGGGTCGAGGAACCTGAGCGCCTTTGTGAAGGTATGGTGGAAAAGCGGTTGTGAATGCCATGGGTCAGAGAACCTGAGCGCCTTGGTGAAGGTATGGCAAAAGAAGTGGTTGTTCACACTATGGGTTGTAAAACCTGAACGCCTTGGTGAAGGTATGGTGGGAAAAAGCAGTCGCTGATATTGTGGTTAGACGAACCTGAGCGCCTTGGAGAAGATATGACGAACTCACACTCCGTTAGGCCGGGGGTTGCAAGGACGACAGACCTCTTGAGGATCCGCACAAGGTCTTCCGTAGAGCGTTGGGAGGAGTGGAAGAAACTAGACCCGTGAGATAAGATACTTAGAAGATATACAAGGATTGGCTATTAGGGATCAACGGTCGGTAACCCAATAGAGGAAATCGACGAGGCCGCGTGAGCTGATAGGCATTCAGTGCGGTTAGACGTCGATAGAGTTAGCGATGAGACAGGCCTTCTTTGCGGCCTGCCCACCCGGAGCCCCACCGGACCAGCGGTAGGTTCTCGGAACTGAGCCAGGTCGAGGCGCCCTTTTCAGGGCGATACCGAGGGTGAGGACGGAGACACGGTGGCAGAGGCATGATGAGTCAGAGCTCGCGATGATGGGCCAGTAGGTTAGCCGATGAGACAGGTCGAGGCGCCCTTTTCAGGGCGATAACGAGAGAAGTACAGACAGAGTCGCGTGTGTAGGGAGTTCCCGCAAGCCAGAGCCAGTGTGGCCAACGATTAGCCGCTAGGCTAGGTCGAGGCGCCCTTTTCAGGGCGATACCGAGAGATGATCCGGAAGAGTATGTGGTCGGCCGGGACGCAGTTATAGGAAGGCCAAGTAAGGGCCGAAGAATCAGCATGAATGGACGAAGAATCAGTATGAACGGCCGAAGAATCAGTATGAAACGGACGAAGAATCAGTATGAAACGGCCGAAGAATCAGTATGAACGGCCAAAGAATCAGTATGGAACGGCCGAAGAATCAGTATGAAACGGCCGAAAAATCAGTATGCAAAAGGCCGAAATTTGAACCGTCTGTTGAACAAGTAAGATGCTATGATTTTTTATTTTTTTTGCGTGGTTATTTCCAGAGAATGTTTGAGTAGTTGTCCATGTTGGTAGGGCCCAGGAGGCTCAGCTCCCCATCCCGTAGAGTCTCTGCTTCCCCCTAGCGATGTAGGACCCCAAGTACAATTCTTTACCCTTTCAGGTTGGTTGAATGAGAGAGTGAATGTATGCTATTACCCCCAATGATATTGATCTACTATTCTATCTGATTATGGAATCTATTTTGATGGCTGTTCGAGGTTGCGACGAGAGAGTTCACTGTAAGGCGAGAGTGCGCCGCCTATGTTCTGAGCAAGGCCGCCTCTCTTCTGGAGAAGACGGACTCAACCCCCCTCCCCCCCCCCCCCCCTAAACGGGGGGTAATGTGACGATAAATCATCACAGCGGTTTTAGGGGCAAAATCTTAGCAACTCTCTCGTCGTGCCTCGAGCAGCAACCTCAAGACAAAGTATTCGGGGAATACTTCTTTTTTTTTGTTGAGGTGCTGCTGCTCGAGGCGATGACGACGACAACGGCCGAGCACGGGCTGCTGCTACCCCGGCCGTGCCTGCAGGCGGGCAACCCCACCTGCACCGCTGATCACCGCGGGTATTACTCCTTAGGAGGCCGGAGGCGACGACGACGACAACGACTTGGGGAACATATAACCCGGGTGGGCTACCCGGATATATGAGGCCGCGCACATTCACCTCGCCGCAATCACCGCTATGATTTCTCCATGGTGTACCTATTATGGTACACCTGGATACGGGCCGGACAGAAGGTACTGGTGGTAACAACCGGGGCCCACAGACCCCGTGTTGTATCCACCAGTCACCCCCTGGTAAACGCATGCGCGTTTTGGGGACACTTAATCAAAAGTGCACGTCTTAACGATTGAATCCGCATTCAATCGATCAAGACGTGCATGCACATCACGCACCCGACGACGACGGAGATGTTACGGCCGGGGCGCCCTTCTCAGGGCGACGTATGCTGGAATAATAAGCACGGGCAACAATGGCTTGGCGATGATGCTGCATGCTTGGTGCCACACTCCCCGGGCTAGCTGTCATCCGGACCACGGTCCCATACACGGCAGCCCGGTATCAGCTGCTTCGTGTTGTGGCTAGGGGTGCACTCGGCACATGCCGCATGCTTCCCTCGTCTAACCTGACCACACACACACACCCGCGCACTAGCACACAGACCCTGAGGCAGTCACCCACGGCACGGGTGACACACGGACCGACGTGGGTGAGCCCGGGTGGATCACCAGGAGACATAACGACGGAGCTGATGTTGACGCGTGATCGTGCAGACGACGGACTGGCAACTTGTTGCTACCGTGGTGATGGCGCCACCGGACGGCGGACCGACATCAGGGCAGGCCGTTACTGAAATAGGCCGATAGGAAAATTGATGCCGACCCGGACATCGGCCTCTGGGTAGAAAATGATGCTGCAGACGACACACACATATGTATATCCGTGTGTGAGGCCGAGATACGACCGGATGATAGTATATTACATACATATGGACCTGCTGTGAATATGCACAGGCTCATATAGGTATACTGGCGCATGGGATGTGCTATATAGTTATAGTATTACAGGCCGCGAGTAGATATAGGTATACAAGGCCATGTAGCGAATATCGGGTGTAGTGAAAGGCCAAAAGTGGAGGCAATGCGAGCTGCGCAGTGCCTCCACGCCGGCCGATGCTTGTTATAGGTGCAAGTGAGATAAAAGACGGTACGAGTGGAGGCCGAAGGCAGTGCCGTACATATATTTCCGTGCTGTTTGGCCGTGTAATTCCGTGAATTCCGTGCGCATACTTGCCACAATGTGCCCTTATGTACTTCAAACTTTGCCGCGTAGCCCCGATAGAGGGTGCTGCCAGTTTTCCGGATGGAATTTATTGGGCCAATCACAGCGCGTCTTTTTGGTTAAAGGAGACGGAATCTCAACGTGAAGAAGGAGTCGGCCATGAGGCCACTTGTTGGATAGCAGTTGCCCAGAGTGCCCGCGCTTTTCGCCCTTCGCTTTTCAGCAGCCATTATTCTTGCCGTGTGTTTCCCAGGAGTCCCGGAGGACAGCACACGAGACTTCAAGAGTCTTATTAAATCATAATCAGAGAATTGCTATTTACGAAAGTGATAGAAAATAATGGTGAGTCCTGTTATTGCTCATTTTATTAATGTGAATTCCCTCGTCCTGGCCGAAACTTGAGCCTCGTGCGCGCGTACCCCCTGCCGACTCCCAGCCGATCCGGACTCCTGGGGGACCACGTGCTAAGGCCGAACAGTGCGGGAAAATGATAGCACGCCCCGGGGGCCGAGGAGATTGTGACCAGAGGTCGGTAAGTCGAGGTGAACCCTCGTGAAGACGTAGTGCGCGTACCAGACAGTACTTTGGGTGAAAATCGCGTGGAAATTCAGGGTTGCTGTCGTCCGGACGACGACGAGCGAGGCCGTACCCCCGGTGGATCACCACCCTGAGTAATCGCGGAGTACTTGGCCAGTAAAATCCGGTAATCGCGGAGCTCGTGCTCCACAAATTGGAGCAGTTGGCCATTGTCCCAACGCGGTAATTATTCGAAGCGTGGAGCGGCTATTTTGAGTAAATTTCGGAGCAGCGTGCTCCTTGAATTTTGGAGTCCATCGTGAGCGAAGTCGATTAGGCCGTTGAACAATTGACTAGGCCGATAGCGAATTGTCCAGGCCGTTAGTGAAGTGTATTTTACATTGTATTTTCAGGATTGTGAAGTGAATTTTCGTGTTTTACAGGGAATTTTGAGAGACATTTTGATGATGATCATTGAATCTTCTTGAATATTTCTGGCCGTTATTTATCGGGATTTTCATATGTAGATTCATGTATCGCCGCGAAAAAGGAACGTGTACAGAATATAGGCCGAAATATATTATTGAGAATTCTGAATTATTATTTGGAGTGCGTGTGCGAGCGTTCCCCACCCCCTTTTGCGATTTTCAGGTAGAATCACGGTGAGTGATGCAGTGAAGCCGAGTTACTGTTAAAATTTAGAATTGCGTTCGCCGAACTTTGCGCGCGAGACCTGCGATTTAGGTTAAGAGTCCGTCGAATATAAATTAGTTGTGCTGGTGATCCATTCACCACGTCACACCCTGCCGAAGATTCGTCAATGGAAGGCAACGGGTGTGTGCGCGAGAGTCTCACTCGATGAGTGTTGTGTCCGTTCGATTTCGCGCCGATCAGTACTGTTGGTGACAAGACTTCTTTCGTGAAGTGTTAGATTTAGTTTCTCTTTTTGCAATGAGGAAGAATTGAGTTATCAGATCAAATCAGGACTATTAGCTACGTCAGTCGATGATTATTATTCCCATTCTCCTTTTTTTGTGAATCAAGTTCCTCAATGGAATCTCTCTTTGCCCATGATTCCATCTAAATTCGTCCGTCAGAATCGATCAGATAGTTTCCCGGCCGATCCGTAGGAGAGTGGATGGATGGAATCAGCATATAAGAATTTCTATTTTCGTAGAATATTTCGAGGTCCACGACCGATCAGTGATTTGGAATCATTTATCCATTAGAAATGTATTTGATTAGCCGTCAATCATTAGTACATAGACGTACACATCGAGAATCATTTCAATTTTCAAAAACCTGAGATTCAATCATTTCGTCTCCTCAATAATTGTGATAAGTTACCTTAATGTGCGTTCCATTTACCTTTGCAGTCACCTTAATGTTAGTGGAGCAAAACGGTCCACTAACATGAATCAGATAAAATTCCCGATCTGAATATCCCTCAGTTACATTTTCCGATCCAATTCAGATGATTCTCCATCTGCATAATGTGATCAATATAACCTTCGTATATTTGGGAAAATCTATGATAATCCAAAAGATTCAATCGTCCGATTATGGTACAATTTCTTCATTGATTTCGATACGGGAGTGTGAGGATGTTCGTCAGGAGTCATTAACCGTTCAAGAGAGCAATGTAGTGACTTGATCGAATTTGTGATTCTTTTTGATCCATTTCATCCCTTTTTGATCGCATTTCTTTATTCTATCCCATCGTTCTCGTGTAGAATCGACTATTTCCCCTGTCTCAATTTCAATTTCCCATAAGTCTCCGATGATTCCGGACAATTCGATTCCACCTATGACCCAGATAGGAGGAGAGATCATTCCTCGAGCTGTTACGCCGACTGGCTGAACAGCATCCGGGAGAGGGGTGTGACGGTTGAGTAGATGATCTCGACCATCAACTACCTCCCCTGTCCCGAATCAATGTAATAATATAACCTTGATACAGAATGTATCAGAGCATCCCAGGAGAGAGCGATAAGTTATACGTGTAAGAGAGATAGACAGTAGGATCACGCGTTCATCATGGATCACCATCGAACCTTTAGCATCACCGCGCCGCACCCCTCGTTTCGAAGCTAATCAGCTGACCGGCATTGGGCGTTACACCAAATTCAGACTCTGTCACCCGTCCTACCGGGCAGACCATGTTGCCACGATCGGAGCTTTATCCCGGACTTTCCACGCTTTCCTCGTGCCTGCGCCACGTCTGCACTTACACCGGCCCCAATACCCTGGCGACGTGCTCGAGGGGACGATCATTCGGCGGTCCAGATCCACCTTGCGTGCGGACGATACCTATGACCTGGACATGGTCTGATGGAATCAATCATAATGCTAGTGGCCTACAGCCAATCTCCATCTGTGAGTACAGCTATGAATTGCCCGGAAGGGGCGACAGTGAAAACTGTCCGGAGCTTCACCATTCACTACCTTCGTGCTCGCGTTCGTAGTGCTCCTTATTCACCATGTTTGTTCATCGAATAAATCTTGTCTTTGTTGTTCATCTCGAAATCATGCTTCGTAGTTTGGCGTGCTCTCCACGCAATCTCTCTCTCGCGCGATAGCAACAATATACATCCATATGAATATGCAACATAGGAGCAGATGCAGAGTTTCATCTACAATTATTACATACAAATTTGCTGGGCAGTGCACACAGCCCAGCATGTGCGGCTAAATTAAATAGGCAAATCTAGCAGCTGTCACATGCGCTGAACGCACTATGGATGTAGAACATTTTGAAATAATTTGGTGTTATCTTCTTTCGGTTAGATTTTTTGAACTGGTTGATCAAGATCTAGATTGCTATTGTAACGTTGTGTGGTCAATTCACGATCTCCAGTTTTTGAAGTAGTGTTTCATCACAGTGATGGACTGATCGGAAGATCCATGAATAATTTCGACTGATTTTCCTGAAATAAGTTAGTGAGTGGGATGGGCACCGTAGAATCATGAAATGAGCTATGACGAAAATCATCCTCGCATTTTGTACTCACAAGGGGGACCACGAGGTCCGGGTCGCCAATCTCTCCCAAGATTCTTTTACAATTTTTTACTATCGAGGATATGGAGAATCCAGAGTGACTCTATCAAATGAGCCTCCTGCCCAAAGATACAGCCACCGAGATTAACACTGCTCATAAAGGCCCATGTTAGAGAGTGATGTATTCATAGATATAATGATCATGCTAACGTTTCTGCTTGTAGCTTCGGACAGGAGGCCCATTCGACGGAGTTAATCTAGATTCTTCATATTCTAGGTGGTAGCAAACTGTGAAAGAATTTTGGGGATGATTGGTGACCCGGACTCCATGGTCCCCCCTCGTCAGTTTTGTTACCTACTTGTCGACGAACTCCAAGTTCAGTAGTTGGCTTCCAGTTCAGTTTTCGTTATTTCTAGAAAATGCACTAGTCATGAGATTCATTCCATATGAACTCAAATTCTTCTGTTGGATTGCTTATCCTGAGTAGATTGGTTTGCACTCCTTAGAAACGAGCAACCGCTTTCAATTTTCAGTTGATCGTGTATGCTCGAGCTTGGACTCGATTATTCTTTTCAATTGCATTGGTTTGCTCAGCATGATCAATCAGAGGAAGCGGAATGTTGGAGTACCTCAAGCCTGCAAGTTTCCGAAAGAATCATCGAAGAAGAAGCAAGATTCAATGACTCGTGACTCCCCCTCGAGGTCACACAAGAGGCATTATTCAAATCTGATTGGTCGAGAATCACTGATGACCATGTCGTGAGCCCTGCTCCTCTCCCCAGTCTCTCTCACAGCTCAAGAGCAATCAGTCAGCCACAGGTCGGCAAGCAGTGATCGGCTGAGCTGCTTGCGCACATAATCATACCCGCGCTGGTGACCGTCCTCGCGACCGCGTACTCTCGTTCCTTTCAATTCTCGCGCCGCGCCCACACCGCGCCTTGTATTTCTTTCACAAGTGTCACATACCACATAAGAGAATATGTTTCCATTTTAGTGTTCAGTATGACTTAACAGTGGTGCATTATTCAATGAACCCCTCCTGCACATCCAGATCCTAAACTCAGGGCTCCAAGATACCATGAGATCACCTTGACCCTAGACAAGAGTGATGGATGGTACATAGTATTCATCGAGGAACTCAGACTGAGAGATTAATTCCTCGTTGAATACGTATGAAAGGATTGAATGCTCTGAGTAAACTCGTACATCCCTATTAATACATACTTCGATGTCAAATCTTGTATTCTCCCAAACCCGAGGTTCCCCAGAATTCCAGTATTCTTCCGGAAACGCCTCAAAAAACCACCCAACCCCCGAGAAATATGGTTTTCTGAGAATGTCAGGCGTCCAAAACAATTTCCTTGAAAATGCAATAACTGAAGAAGATGAAGGGAGACCCCATCAAGAATGCCTTAAATTGCTTCTCCATTGAGTTTCAGGGGGGTTTTCAACGCTCCCGTGCGATTTACAGATCACCTCTCTGTTTGACTGTTGTAGAGGTCATGGCATAAATCCAATCGAGAACTCAACTGAACTCAATCGGAATTTCTAATCGCATATCCTGAAAGTAGAGACAATTTATGTTTGATTATACGTATCGATCAATTTTTCCGAGGGCTTTTCTGTACTCAAAAATGAGTCTCAAAAAGATATCATGAGTGTATCATTTTGGTCGTTAATGGGTCAACCGCCATTCTTAGTTTTTCGGTCAAATTGCTGGTCCCTCCGCCGGCACTCTCCGACATTGCCTGAAGACTTTCGAGGCGATGAAATTCATAAAGATCCAGGTAGAATTCGGAGAGAAATGATACAATGGAATCAATCATCAATAGCTACGAGCTGGTCGACGTCCGATAACACCCAATTTACGTGTTGTATGGGAAAGAATTATATGATTTGTTATCTTCGGCTGCACGCTACTATTTCACAACAATTTGAAACATCGTGTTTTGGTGAAGGACATGGTTGATAACACGATGAATCACTATTTTCCAGAACTCGATATTATTCAGACCTAATGGAACAGAGATTCACCGAAAGAATCAAAGCTTGTTTTTTTCAAGAAAATTCGTTTTTATTTCACCTAGAATCTATCTCGAGCGGAACTCTCATTACGGTAACTCGAAATACCTTCAATTCATCTGTTCCCTATGTCGAATTCAACGGGGAATGCCATCATCTCTTACTACTACCCCACCCCCCCCCTCGTCACCCAATGACAGCGAATTCCATTCAAAACATCGATCTTCCGTCTATTTGTAATAAATGCGACGCAGGCGGTTGGGGAGGAGGGAGTCACTGCGAAATATCTCTCCACGTTCTGCGAAAAACGAATGGAAAGATTGTGTCTTATACTCAGACCACGCTGACTGATGCGGTAGTTTACTTTGAAGCCTCTGAAGTAGTATTTATAACACTTACCAGAAGAAGTCATCACATCCGGATCACGGATTTGGCTGAAGCTTTGGGAATGGTCTTCTTTTAGTGCCAATAGATGAAACCCGAAATTATAGACCCTAACGCTCAAGCGTTTCCGAGCTACAGCCAAGGACATTAGCATTGCCCTTATAGGCCCGTGTTGAAAGTCATACATATAGGTATACCTGCAATGCTAATGTCCGTGTCTGTAGCTCGGAAACGCTTGAGCGATAGGGTCCATAACTTTGGGTTTCATCTTTCGGCACTAAAAGAAGATTTTTCCCGAAGTTCTAGTCGAATCCGTGATCCGGATGTGATGACTCCTCCTGGTTAGTTCCAGCTGTTTTCAAATCACCGCCTATTGGTTTTTGCCTACTCGAAAGCCACGATCCCCACATCTTCTTGATCATAGGCTCCATTATTGAGTACGATTTAGACTTGCACCAAGCGTCAAATCGCATAGACCGAGATTTTCATGGAGAATCGATAGGCCGAATCACAATAACAACAACAATCTTCTCGTTCACGGCGTGAATTGTGTTTCCCGAAGATTGTGACTTCCCAATCTCGGGGCATGCTCCACGCTGTTTGTGTTTAATGAACTTCCCCCACTCTCGACCAGAACATACTTCATTATCGAAGATCAGCATGCCAATATTCTGTGCGATGTATAAGGATTCAACAGTCCAAGATTATAAAGACGCAAAAGCTATTCGTTTCTATCATCAAGGGCGCTCTCTAGCTACAATGCAGTGGTCGTGGTGCCATCTTACGGCCAAATTCGTTTATTGTGAACATGAAATCAACCAGACAAAGCAGATCCGTAGCGATGTTCACCAACTTGCTTCTTATTTTTTCTGCAAATTTGAGAGAAAATTCCATCAGGATCGGTGCAGAATTGAGTTGATGAAGTTGCACGGGAATTATGAGAAATAATAGGTACATTCTTGCAACCTTATGAGCTCAATTTTGTACCGATCTTGATGGGACTTACCAGACAGCATCGAAACCTTTCTGAAAGATTTCAGAAAGCTTCCCGTGAAAGGTTCGAAACCTTTCTGAAAACTTTCGCAGAAAGTTTTCAGAAAGTTAACTATGCCACTGTTGGCTGGACTTTCCGAAAGGTTTTGGTGAAAGTTGCTGGACATGATTCAGGAGAGATTCCATGAAGGATTTCTGGAAAGATTGCTCCAAACACTTCAGGGAACCATCGTGGGAGTTTTCCTGACAGAGATTGAACAGTTGTCCTCGAAAAGTTTCTGGAGGAAACCGAACGAACTGCTACTCAAGACTTTCGCTGAAAGTTTCCTGGAAGGTTTCCGAAAGGTGTTCCTGGAATCGGCCCGCCAAAACTTTCGCTCAAAGGTTTCTGGAAAGTTTCCGAAAAATGTCGCTGGAATTGGCTCACCAAACCTTTCGCTGAAAGGTTTCTGAAAGGTTTCCGAAACGTGTCCCTGGAATCGCCTCACCAAAACTCTCGCTAAAAGGTTTCTGAAAGTTTTCCGGAAGGTCTCCCTGGCATCGCCTCACCAAAACTTTCGCTCAAAGGTTCCTGAAAGGTCCCCGAAAGGTGTCCCCGGAATCGACTTGCCAAAACTTTCGCTGAAAGGTTTCTGAAAGGTTCCCGAAAGGTGTCCCTGGAATCTGCTCGCCAAAACTTCCCCTGAAAGGTTTCTGAAAGGTTTCCGGAAGGTGTCCCTGGAATCGGCTCCGCGAAACTTTTGCTGAAAAGTCTCCAAGAGGTGTCGATGAGACCAGCTCTCGCTGGGAGATTTCACCGAGACTCCTCTCCCGAGTGATGACAGTTTGATTTAGGTTCTGAAAATAATCATCTTGGGATAGTTCCATGGGGTTATATCACTCTTGGAAGAAGAGACGAATCTCCCCACAACATTTGTCACTCAAATTCCATCAACTATCTACTATTCTTCAGCGCCCACCGGACAATCGCATCATGTTTAACATCGTTCGAAGTACTCTAAAGGAAATTCAAGAGGATACGAATTTATATTTCTGAGCAATCACATTTTCCCATTTTTCATCAAATTGTCACTTTTAGGCGTCCTATGAGGATTTTTAAGCACCATAGGGTTTTTTTCCTGATGAAATACGTTGGGTTTGATACAATGTGTCATGATTCATCTCGAAAGAGCCATTATGTGAGTGGACTCTGCTGCAAGAGATGGATAGGATCGGATTGAACTTATAGTCTATCCAGTTTTATCCAATATGTGAAACACGTTTTCCTGTATTGAGCCGGATAGAAAGACGGATCCTCGCGAATTCAGAAAATGGGTATTCCCGACCAATAGGAGTCTATCCATCGAAACGGTATAGAAATGGATCAGTTCTATCCAGTTCTAAACACCGGACCGGTATACACTACAACGAGTGAATCCGGTCCGAATTGAATTCATTCAATCCTCACGAATTGTATTCAGACCTCGCCACTTAATCCGATCCTATTTGGTTCTATACACGGTAACGGTATTCAATCCGAATCTATCCGGTTCGATGCTCATGAATTGTATTCAGACTCCGCCGTTGAATCCGGTCCTATCCGGTTGTATAGACGATGCCGGTATTCAATCCGAATTTGTCTGGATCAATGCCTATAAATTGTATTCAGACCCCGCCATTCAATCCGCTCCTATCCGGTTCTATATAGATACCGGTATCCAATCTGAATCTATCCGGTTCGATGCCTATAAATTGTATTCAGACCCCGCCATCCAATCAGCTCCTATCCGGTTCTATACACGATACTGGTACTCAATCCGATCCTATCCGGCCTAATGCCTGCGATATGTATTCAGACCCCGTTTTCCAATCTGGTCCTATCCGGTTCTATACACACTACCGGGATTCAATTCAAATCTATCCGGCTTGATGCCTGCGATATGTATCCAGACCCCGCCATTCAATCCGGTCCTATCCGGTTCTATATAAGGTACCGGTATTGAATCCGATCTTATCCGGATCAATACCTACAAATTGCTTTCAGACCCTGGCATTCAATCCGTACCTATCCGGGTCAGTGCCTACGAATTGTATTCAGACCCCGCCGTCCAGCTCAATCCTATCCGGTCCTATCCGAATCGATCCCTGAAGTTGGAACTGCATTCCCCAACTCATCCAATCAACAGAAGGATGATTCGGATTATTGAATCGATCGGACTTATTCGGACTGGTGATGATTGTCTCAATCCACTTCTCTTTCAGCACACTCTTCAACAGATTCGGGCTTAGTACTAGACAGGAGAGTCATTCCATACTATATTGTATGATACAAATGGACACGATATTTCCGCATTCACGATCCATCGCATCTTAAGACTTACGCTCGCAACTTATGACTAATAACTGAGAATTCCGGAAGAGATCTGCCTTATATACGAATCAAGCAGATAGTTGGTCACTTGCGAGAGAAGAAATATGCGTGTTTCTCGTTTATACTCCAAAGTGCACGAGAAACGCCACCAAGTAGCAGGTGTTGGAATGTCAGTCCTGCCTCCAACTATTGCAACAAGAATTCAATCCGATCCTATCCGGTTCTATACACAGGAACTGTATGAACTCCCTTCGGCCAATCGAGTTCAATGCCTATGAATTGTATTCAGTCCTGGCCGACCAATCCAGTCCTATCCGGTTCTCTACCTCCTACCAGCATTTGATCCTATCCCATCCAACTCTTAACACGGTACCGTTATTCAATCCGATCTTATCCGGTTCAATGCCTATAAATTGTATTTCGTCCCTGCCATTCAATCCGCTCTTATCCGGCTTTATACACGACACCGGGTTTCAATCCGATCCTATCCGGTTCAATGCCTACGATATGTATTCAGACCCCGCCATTCACCCCGGTCCTATTCGGTCCTATGCACAGAACCGGTATTCAATACGATCCTATTCGGTTCAATGCCTACGATATGTATTCATCAGACCTCGTCATTCAATCCGGTCCTACTCGTTCTATAGACGGTACCGGTATTCAATCCGAATCTATCCGGTTTCATGTCTATGAATTGTATTCAAACCCCGGCTTTCGATCCGATTCTTTCCGGTTGTGTATACGGTACAGGAATTCCATCCGATCCTATCCGGATCAATTACTATAAGATGTATTCAGACTCCGGCATTCAATCCGATCCTATCCGCATCAATGCCTATGAATTGTATTCAGGACCCGCCATTCGATCCGCACGTATCCGATTCTACACACGGTACCGGTATTCAATCCGAATCTATCTGGTTTGATGCCTACAAATTGTACTCAGACCCCGGTTTTCAATCCGATTCTATCCGGTTGTATATACGGTAGAGGTATTCCATCCGATCCTATCCGGATCAATGCCTATGAATTTTATTCAGACCCCGCCATTCAATCCGCTCCTATTAGGTTCCATACCCGGTACCGGTATCCAGTCCGAATCTATCTGGTTTGATGCCTACAAATTGTATTCAGACCCCGGTTTTCAATCCGATCCTATCCGGATCAATGCATATGAATTTCATTCAGACCCCGACATTCAATCCGCTCTTATCCGGTTCCATACCCGGTACCGGTATTCAATCCGAATCTATCCGGTTTGATACCTACAAATTGTATTCAGACCTCGGTTTCCAATTCGATCTTATCCGGTTGGATATACTGGATATACGGCACGGGTATTCGATCCGATCCTATCCGGATCAATGCCTATGAATCAGGTTCAGTCCTCGCCGTTCAATCGAATCCTACCCGATTTTATACACGGTAACGGTATTCATTTCCTTCCTATCCGGTTCTATACACAGGATCGGTATGAACCTCTCTGAATCATCCCGATTCAATACCAAGGAACTGTATTCAGCAGCACGCCATTCAATCCGATCTAATCCGGTGCTATACGTGATACCGGTATTCATTCCGAATCTATTCGGTTCAGTGCCTGTGAATTGTATTCAGACCCCGGTATTTCATCCGATACTATCCGGATCAATGTCTATGGAACGTATTCAGACCTAGCTATTCAATCCGGTCCTATCTGGTTTTATACATAGTAACGGGAGCAAATCCGAATATATCCGGTTCAATGCCTACGATTGAATTGGGGATGAGACCGGATTGAAGTGGTATCGATCCGGATAGGAATACTCTCATCCAATACACAGAAGTTGGTTTGAAGCGGATAGGCACATTGAGGTTGTCCCTCTATTCAGCTTTGGATGTGAATTGGATTCGATTTATTCGAGCAGAAAGCCGGATTAGAATGGGATTGATTCGGCTAGAGATACTCCACACCTATATACCAAAGTTGGATTGAAGCGGATAGGAGGTCTGTTTCTCTACGTGTATTCTGGATTAGTGCGGATTAGATGAGTTCGACTTGGGAATGAGGTTGGATTGGAGTAGTATCAGTCCGGATTGGAATATTGGCACCCAATCCACAGAAGTTGGATTGGGTGCTACTATTCAATTAGACAATCTGGCTTTGGATGTGGATTCGATTGGATTCAATCGAGCCCAAGACCGGATGAGAATAGGATTGATTCGGATTGGAATACTCCCTTCCAATACACAAATGCTGGATAGGAGCGAATAGACACACTGTTGCTCTACCTCCATTCGGCATTGAATGCGGATTGGATTGGATTGAATTTGGGACTAGGCTAAATCGAAGTGGTATTGATCCGGATTGGAGTACTCTCATCCAATACACAGAAGTAGAATTGAAATGGGAAGGCATATTGTGGTAACACCTCAATTCGGATCTGGATGCGGATCGGATTGAATTCAATCGAGCCCAAGGCCGGACTCAAACGCATTGATCCGGATTGGAATATTTTCATCAAATACACCGAAGTTGGATTCAAGCAGATAGACACACTGGTGCTCTAATCCCTTCACTCGGCATGAGATGCGGATTGGATCGTATTGAATTGGAAACAAGGCCGGATCGAATTGGTATTGGTCTGCATTGGCATACTCTCATCCAATACACAGAAGTTGGATTGGAACGGATGGGCGCATTGCTCTTCTCCCTCGATTTGGCTCTGGATGTGGATTGGATTGGATTGGATTCAATCGAGCACGAGGCCGGACTGGAGTGGAATTGATCCGGATTGGAATACTGCCATCCAATACCCCTGAGTTGGATTGATACGGGTAGACACATTGCTGCTCTACCTCTATTCAGCATAAGAAGCGGATTGGATCGCATAGGATTAAGGACAATGCCGGGTTGGAATAGTATTGATCCGGATTAGAGTATTATCATCCAATAGATTCGGATTGAATACCGGTACCGTCTATAGAACCGAGTAGGACCGGATTGAATGGCGAGGTCTGATGAATACATATCGAGTCGATATCGATACGATATCAATGGTTTCAGAAGTAGTCGATATCGATAATACGGGACCCGATATATCGGAAAAATTGAATATAGAAAATATCCTGTTTGAGCATCGTCCAATAGATCATAAACTGTTGAACAATGCTAAATTTATTATCATTTTTACATATCAAGCGATCTCACATATCTCCTGACGCAAATGAGACTTGGACCATGAGTTAATACACATGAGAAATTTCAATGTCACATCATTCAGTCGTGAATGTCATATAGATGTCATATTAATATGAGCACCTTTTATTCAAACATACAGCACATTCTTCATCGATCCACATTGTTTAATAAACCACTCTCTCATTTCTTTTGCGCACGACTTACTTGCATACACATACTTACTCAAAACAAAAGCAAGTCTCACACTTTAAAATCGATTGATTGCAATATCGTAATGTTACAAATAGAGAACATAAAACGGCCGCGAGATTTAGTTGAGATTGGGAGTGCGAATAAAGAGCAGCTGACGAGCAACTGATAAGACGTGTCATCTTACTCCTACTGTTCCTCTTTGCCCCAGTGAACCGGTTACATTTTGGCGACCGTGACAGGACTGGGGACGCATAAGCAGCGTGTGTAGTAAACATCAAAGAAGGAGAGTGTGGAAAGGATTGGCCGATATCATTTCGTCTACACTAATTGAGAAGACGCTTCTAACAAGCAGCTCATCGGCGAACAAAATCGCAAAGAATCCTGATACGACAACAGCTCAACTTCACCGGAGAATGTATAAGGTGAGTGTGTAATCTTATACCACACACTCATCGTTTATGTCAGATTCAAACGATTCTGAGCCACCAAAAAGCTCTTGGACAATCATAGACAGTACTATAAACTTTCTCAGTACTATCAGACAAATTATACCAAAAATGGCAACCACCAGTGAAATGAAGCAACAATTAGATGCGGCTTTAGAGCGTGAAAATGCAGCTAACAGTCGAGTAACGGCATTATCCAAAGAACTAGAAGAATCGAAGACTATCTTGAAAAATCATCATATATTTCCGGAGCCTTCAGCACCAACGGAAGATGAAATAGTGAATGAAACTTCCAAAATTTCCTATGATCGGCGTCGTCAAATACAGGAATTGCTATCAGAAATCCGAGAATTTGACGGTAGTGGAGATGTAGAAGCTTTCTTGTCACAAGTCAGGCGAGTGAAAAAACAAATGAGTGATGATGCCGAAACAATATGTTTCTTGAGCAAGGTTATCGCGCAAAAATTGAAGGGCGAAGCTGCTGAGGTGGCTGATAGGTTATTAGAAGTGACGCCAACTGATTTTGCTGAAGCAATGCGATTAGCTTTCGGAAAAACGGAAAAGCAATATGTGCAATTAGTTGAGGAACGAAATTCAATTCGACAAGGTTTCAGGGAGAGAATGGAAAACTATATTAAAAGATATGCCGAAATTGATAGGAGAGTACAGAAATCGATAGATCAGGAGCCACTTGAACGTAGGATGGTTTTCCGAGGGATTGAGTTGACTGAAAGGATTGACCGGTTTCAACGATCTGTGAAACCAGAGCTTAGACCGGCAGTAAGAGCTCAGAAAGCTAGTACAATCAATGACGCATACCAACAGGCAATCCGTGAAGAAAAATATTACTTCGAAGATTTGGAAATAAAATCCCGACAAAGAACAAAGAATGAAAGTGTAAAATCTGAACCTGTGGCCAAACGTGAGTCCACGAGCTCTCAAAATTCGGGGTTAGGAAAAATCACGTGTCATTTCTGTAATAAGGTAGGACATAAAGAGGAGGTTTGTTGGATGAAGAACCCTTCTCTGAAAAATAAAAATTTTCCCAAAAATCGATACCAAAGCAAAGATCCTCCAATCCAAGAAATACAGGAATTCTCCATACGGGAGGAGGAGAGCGTAAACCAAGATCAAACCAGCTCGATAGGGACGATTCAATATTGTTCACCCGTATTAAAGGAAGTAACGCGCCCCACGGACTCTTGGTAGATTCAGGATCAAAGACTTCACATATAAAAATGAAATGCATAGATCAAAATAATGAAAATTTTCGAAAATTCTCGGCAGATGAAATAAGAAGTTTCCTTATAATAGATGGATTATATGATGCAATAGGAACTTGCGAATTAGAGATATTTGGTATCAAATTCACTTTTTTTGTAATGTCTAATGACTTTCCCACCAGAGCTGATGGAAGATTGGGTAAAGATTGGCAAATTCGTGCCAAAAGTATTGTGGACAATGAACTCAATACTATCACATTGAAAAATGATTCTGGAAACCAAGTCACTTTGGAATTCAATAAGCATCAATTCGCTCAGTTGGAGCCACACTCATTTGAAACAAGAGAAATAGTCCCAGGAAATTCTCCAGGTATTTATTATATCGAAGGATCCAACATAGTCCCAGGTCTCCATGAAATCAAGGAAAATCAGAAATTAAAGTTATATTTGTTCAACGAGTCAGATGAATATAAACCAATATATATAGAAAATATTCATGTTACAACCCATGAAGATTTGCCTATGACTCATGCTGTCCATCATACAGGGGAAAATTTCGAAGCTAAATCAAAGCCAACAATGAGATACATTCTGAATAACAGATTGAATGTTGAAGAAAGAAAACAATTATTGAATCAATATTATAGAAATAAGAATTTATCTAATTGTCATCACTCGCAGGAATCGAAGGAGCGCCAAGAACGCGTCGAGCTGTTGAGAATGAAATTCGTAAAGGATCTTAATAATGTCTCTGAAAGAATTTCTCCAAATGTATCAAAGGAAATTTTCAACATCATATCGGAATTCAATGATCGTTTTGCCTTGCCAGATGATCCAATGCCAGCAGTTCATGATGTGCAACATGAGATAAGATTATCTACTGATAAACCGATCAAGACACCGGTGTATAGACATCCATTATTCATGCATTCAGAGATTGACCGACAGATAGAAATTCTTGAAAAAAAAGGTCTGATGAGACCCAGTTCATCACCATATCAATCAAATGTGTGGCTGGTACCAAAAAAAATGGATGCTTCAGGTGAGAAAAAATGGCGATTAGTGATGGATTTCCGAAAATTGAATGCTTACACTGAACAAGATAACTACCCATTACCTTCGATTGAAGAAATATTATGTATGCTTGGCCGAGCAAAATACATGAGTGGTTTTGACATGTCTAATGGGTTTCACCAGGTAACTGTAAAGGCCTCAGATATCCCAAAAACTGCTTTTAGTACTTTCAGAGGACACTGGGAATGGTTAAGAATGCCTATGGGATTAATCAATAGTCCTGCGACCTACCAAAGAATGATGAACTTCAAATTGAGAGGTTTGGTTGGAAGAATTTGTTTCATCTACGTAGATGATTTGATTGTTTTCGGATCAACGCCAGAAGAACATTTGAGAAACCTGCGAACAGTATTTGAACGACTTCGAGAAGCCGGTTTAATTTTGAATCCAGACAAGTGTTCATTCATGCAGGAACGACTAGAGTATCTGGGACATGAGGTATCAAAAGAAGGTATCCGCCCATTGATCCGTAATGTAGAAAAAGTTCTCAACTTTCCTGAACCAAGGAATAAGAAAGAAATAGAGAGATTTTTGGGTTTAGCATCTCACTATAGGAAATTTATACCAAACTTCGCTCAAAAAGTTCATCGCCTGAATAAATTAAAATCAAAAAATGTGGAGTACAACTTTGATGATGAATGTAGGAAACAGTTCCAATTACTCAAAGAACTCTTATCAACATATCCAATCTTGAAACACCCAGATACCTCTAAACCCTTCATTTTGTGTTCAGACGCATCAAACGAAGGTATTGGAGTCATATTATCACAATTAGATGAAAACGGCGATGAACATCCTTGTTCTTATGCCAGTCGTTCCTTGAATCCTGCTGAAAAAAACTATTCTGTGACTGAGAAAGAATTATTAGCTATAGTTTGGGGTATGAAACAGTATAAACATTTCCTATTTGGTCAAAAATTTGATGTATATTCTGATCATCAGAATCTTCGATCTATTTTCAAAAATAAATCCGACGATGTAAGTTCTCGAATCGTGAGAATGTTAACTAAAGCCACGGATTATCACCCAAACATCATTTACAAGAAAGGAAAATTAAATACAAATGCAGATGCTTTGTCCAGGGCTTTCCATGTAAGTGAGCAAAATCCAATGGAAGAAAATCAAAATCCGGAGATAAGTATTGCAGGGTTTACTCGAATCTCACACAAAGCAAGGTTGGTAACAAAGTACACCAATGATAAGACGATGAGAAAATTCATCAATGATAGTCGAGACATCATTTATGATGAGAACGATACTTTAGCGAAGTATCTATCTTTATTCACGGGAGAATCCAGCATCCGAACAATGAAGCTTGAAAATTAGATTGATCTCAGCTGGAATACACTATCTAAACGAAATGCTCAAATGAAATTCCAGGAACGAGGAGATTTTTTGATTCAAGGAGTTTTATACCAAAACAAGAGAAATATTCCCGATTTGTTTTTGAAATTGGAAAAAGCACCAGAAAATTCTGTAATAGAAATCACACATGTGTTCAAAAATGAGAATTTCGACCGCCTTTTGGGATGGATTGGTTTGTATGTCAAATTATCTGAGAAACTACTCTATGTTAGACCTTTGAAGCCCAAAATCTTAAGAGAACGGAATTCACAATTCATGAAATTGGCAGACGTTCACAACAAAAATCATTGGGGACAAGAAAAGACATTGAAAGAAATTCGCAGAGAATTCACGTGGGATAATATCACTAGAGATGTGGAAGAATTTATCAAGCAATGCCCTACTTGTGCCAGAGTGAAAGCTGCTGCGAGAAAATATGTAGCCCCTGGTATATATGTTGAACCTGCAACTAAACCTTTTGAAAAGATGAATATAGATTTTTGCACTTTTGAAAATACAGATTTCCTCATTATCATAGATGAATTCAGCCGTTTTGTATGGATTTGGGAAATCAGTACAAAGTCTAAAACACATATAGCACTTGCGGAATTTTTCTTGAAAATAGCTAGACCACAATATATAATTTCAGACAACGAAGAGATTTTCCTTTCAAAAAAGGTTCAAAATTTATATAAAACACATGGAGTGGAGTTTATTAACATTGCCGTGCGACATCCACAATCGAACGGCATTTGTGAACGAGTAATAAGAACCCTCAAAACTTCAGCGAAGTCTAAAGATGGAAACCCTTATATGAAATTATTAAATGCAGCAAAAGTATATAATGAGAGCATTCATGGTACAACGAATTATTCTCCCTATGACTTACTTTTTGGAAATTTGAGCAGTTTCGAGGAACAAGATCAAGAAAAAATTCATTTTGATAATATGAAAGAGAAACGAGAAAATGCAGGAGAAAATATAAGAAAATGTAAAAAGCAAAATCAAAACACTGTGAACAATCGACAAACTGCATCAGAATCATATCAAGTAGGAGACATAATCTTAGCAAAAACTGTTGTAAATAACGAATCTACTTGGACAGATCCAATCCCTGTGCAGAGGGTTAATGATGAAACAAAAACAGTAGAAATCATCATTAGGGATCGTCCACAGCTACGACATTTCAATGAAATCAAACATTATTATGGAGAATTCTAGGATATATTTCATTCATAGTGAAGATACTAATTTTTTCCATAAAACCTCTGTTACAGATACTGTTCTATTTCTTCATTTTCATCATAAGTATAAGGGCATATAGTATAACTACGGAGATACCTCATTTTGTTCAAATTGACGAAGGGACTGCTCATCTCTACAATGAGGAATGGAAAATTATCCACACAACTGATATAAATGCCATCTACGACCAAGGCACCCATATAATGAGTCAGCTCCAAGTTCTACAGAATGCTTGCAGTAATCATATCGATTGCACAACGAGAGACTATATCAGTTTGGCTATAAAGCAATTATTGCGAATCGAAAGTAAGAAGAGAAACCTTAGTATGTATAGATATAAGCGTGGACTTTTCAATATAATCGGCACGGGATCAAAATTCCTATTTGGAACATTAGATAGTGAGGATGCAGAGCTTTATGATAGGGAAATTTCTGATGTTTATAAACAAAATAACGTAGTATTGAGACTCATACAAAATCAAACCATGTTAGTGAAAAATAATATCAAAAGTATCACCGATCATATTAGAATTTACGACGAAAATTTCGAAAAACTGCAAAATTGGAGTAACAATATCACAGAAGCTTGGAATCATGTTGAAGCAAACCAAAAAATTCTGATTTCTTCGCAAGAAATTGAGTTAGTTATGAATGAGTACGATGAACAGTTGACAAATATACAGAATGCCATTTCTCTAGCTAAAACAGGAGTAATTTTACCATCAGTAGTGACACCAGATTCATATATAAATGCATTGAATGCTATCAAACAGAAAGAGATAATCAATAATCTCATTGAATTTAATTTTGATCATTACTATGACCTTGTTAGGATTTCAAAGGTGATATCATATATTGAAGATAACAAACTAATTTTTGTCATCAGCACACCCATACCAAATGATTCTAAATACCGTTTGATAAGTATTTTTCCACTTCCCACAAGACAAAGCGCGACGGTTTTCAAAACAATCATTTTAGAGTATCATACATTGATAGTGAGTGAAGGGAAAGTTTTCGATACTTTCAAATCAGGAAAATGCATTGATTTCAAACCAAAACAAAAAATTTGTAAGAACACAAAGCCATTAATGAATATATATAAGGAAGATACATGTTATTCAGACATAATAAGAGATGAAAAAATTACTAACTGTCAATTTGGAGTATACCAGCAGAAGGATGATCATGTGAAACAGATCGACAAACTAAATTTATGGCTGATCATGCCAATTGATACCTTGGTTTCCAAAATTTGGTGTAAAAATGATCATAACATATTGATCATAGAAAAAGATACACTCCTCCAGTCGAACGAAACCTCTTGCATTTTCATGAACGAAAAATTCCAATTGCAACCATTTACTCATGAATTTTATGATGCAAAAATAGAATACCTGACAATGAATCTATCGACAGACGTAGAAATCGAAAAAGAATACTTGGAAAAACTAGAACTCTCGAAAATAAATGACAATTTGGAATCTAATTTTGTAAAATTAAGCAAGGTTCAAGAATATATCAACGAGTTCAAATACAGAGAAAAAACTAAGAATTGGAGAGATATCTTCTGGCAATATGTAGATTACGGAGGAAAATTAGCAATAATATTATTAATTATATTAGGCTTGAGAAAATGTGGACTGCATGAAGCACTCAAATCGTTGGTGAAAGGTTTTTGGAGGAAATCTCATTGTTGTAAAACTAGTCATAAGGAAAATGATACTGAATTGCACAATTCACACACCTCACAGTCATCACCTCTCTCTCAAAATTCCAGATCAAGAACACTATTACACTTAAAATCAGAAATGTAACGAAAAATTGCCAATTCTGGAAATTTTTCTATCCTGATGGGAGAGGATGTCATATAGATGTCATATTAATATGAGCACCTTTTATTCAAACATACAGCACATTCTCCATCGATCCACATTGTTTAATAAACCACTCTCTCATTTCTTTTGCGCACGACTTTCTTGCATACACATACTTACTCAAAACAAAAGCAAGTCTTACACTTTAAAATCGATTGATTGTAATATCGTAATGTTATTAATAGAGAACATAAAACGGCCGCGAGAGTTAGTTGAGATTGGGAGTGCGAATAAAGAGCAGCTGACGAGCAACTGATAAGACGTGTCATCTTACTCCTACTGTTCCTCTTTGCCCCAGTGAACCGGTTACATGAACGTTTGTCTGTCATCGTCAAAGACCCTGTCGAAAAGAAACGTTCGACTGGAACTGACGACGCCACAGTACTTAGCACATCTCTTTCCATTCTTGCCAATGATGGATATAGCGTTTGATGTTTCTTCAACCAGAGAAGAATATCTGTCTTTCTCGTAGCTCTTGGAGAGTTCGAGTACTCATCCAATTCTTCGTCATATTTACCTCCTAGCGCGCTTTCTTCACCAACATAGAATGAATCCAGGTAATCATCTAGTTCTACTCGTGACTTTTTGGCAGGCATCTCGATAACCCCTCGTTTTATCTGGCAATATTGACTCCTGTAGATTTTCTTGAAAACACTTACTGAAGTACCTTTCATCTCCTTCCCCCAGAGACTACTTTCAAAACCGGCGATCTTGTGCCGCGGGTCGAGAATAAGTGAAACACAATAAATCCAATCGCACGTGTTGTAGTGTTTTAAGAGTTCATCACTCCCCGCTTGGAACGCAACGAGCAATGTCTCGTCATTTGCCGTGCGATCAGATTTTGTATCTGAAGCCATAGTAATTTGATCAATTCCATCCAGTAGAACGTTGAACAAAACAACAACTACCGCCAAGGTGACCGAATTCTCTGCTGAAAATACTTTGGAAACTAATTTGAAATGGTGCAAGAACTTATAGACTTCTTCCAGTAAATACCATTCTTCCTCTTCTATTTTGAAACTTTTAACATTCGAATTCATATCATACATAATCATGATGCCTTTCTTTAAATCCAAAAAAACTTCCAGCATGTCATGAGTGCTGTTCCATCTCGTTTTTACATCTAAAACAACTTTTCTGAATTCAGTACCAGCTGTTGCACAACAGAATTTGAGATTATTGGTCAGTTGCTCCGAGTAATGGAATTTCTTGCACAGCGACCTGACTTTGTCTAAACTATGATGAATCTCATTTCTGTTCAATTCTCTTGCATCTCCTGTATTATCGATATCTTCAATCCATTCTTCGATCTCATCTTCTTCACCGTCACTATCTTCCTCAAGTACAGTCAATAATTGCTCGTTCGCATCTCTTTCCACTCTAATCCATTTCAAAACGTCTTGAATGCCTAGATTCAATATATGAGTTGAGCAACGGAAATGCTGGTTATCTACATCAAACTCTACACCTTCACTCTCTGAAATTGTTGCAAGCTCACGGATGAATGTAGTATTTGCCGAAACATTGTCTTACGTTATTCCTTGAATTTTTGTGTGAATCCCAGATGTTTTGATCACATTGTAGAATAATCTTGCAACATCCAATCCAGAGTGGTGACCACGTGACGGCACCAAATCCAGAGCGAGAGATTGAAGACACCAATTTTCGTCAATAAAATGAATAGTGATGCCGTAGTACGACCGGCCATTTCTGGCGGTCCATCCATCCACCGTAAAAGAAATTTTGGAGTCATTGCGTTGTAGAATACTTGAAAGATCCTTCTGCATCTTCTGAAATGTTGACTTCAATTTCTCTGTCACAGAATTTCTCAATAGCATTTTGACAGTGGGGTATTATAGACTGAAGAATTGTTTGGTCAATTCGTCGTCGAAAAAGTTGGGAGGTAGATTCTTCTTACTCAACCACACAATAACTAGCCTGTCCCAATCTGTTTCTGGTCTTTTCTGAAGAGAAGATGTGATGAAGTGATATGTAGAGATATTCAATCCAACATGTGAAAATATGTGAAAACTGATTGAAACTCACAGCTGGGAACTTTAGTGTAGGCTGATCATCAGATCATTTTCGTTTCACTCCGGTAGAATAGCCAAACATCATGTTATACTCATTCTGATGATGGGTGCGAAGATGCTGTTTTGAGCCACTAGTGTTCCCTTGCTTGATTTTGATTTTCTTCTCGATTTCCTTTGCACGACACAGTGAACAGATTCCAATCTTCTCGTCATTTTTGTCTTTTGAATATACAAAATATTGTTCAAAAGTAACTTGATTCATTTCACCACTTTTTTCACTACTCATTTTAACTATGATTATATTGGAATTTTGCACCGAAATTTGTATTTGAAATTCTGAGTCGAATGTGTTGTTATGCAGGAATGAATTTGGATTCGAGTTAGAGTCATGTTTATGAACAGTTCAAAAATGGTCTGCTGCAAGAGTCATCCATCATATGGGGTCAGATATATCATAAGTCTTGTGCCGGTAATACCTGTCATATAAAATATGATAACTTGCACCGATATCGATATTTTCGATATCGATGCGATATCTGATCTGGCGATTACGAGACGATATTGGGGTTCTCGATATCGATAACGGTATTTCCCAGAATATCGTGAAATATTGATATCGTGGAACACTAGTCTGGATACATATCGTAGGCATTGAACCGGATAGGATCGGATTGAATCCCGGTGTCGTGTATGAAACCGGATAGGAGCGGATTCAATGGCAGGGTCTAAATACAATTCATAGGCATTGAACCAGATAAGATCGGATTGAATACCGGTAACGTGTTTAGAGTTGGATAGGATAGGATCAAATGCCGGTAGGAGGTAGAGAACTGGATAGGACTGGATTGATCGGCCAGGACTGAATACAATTCATAGGCATTGAACCCGATTGGACGAAGGGAGTTCATACAGTTTCTGTGTATAGAACCAGATAGGATCGTATTGAATTCTTGGTGCAATAGTTGGAGGATGGACTATCATCGGCGTGGCGTTTATCGTGGTGGCGTTTATCGTGACCTTTGAAGTATAAACGAGGAACACGTATATTTTTTCTCTCGCAAGTGACCAACTATCTGCTTGATTCATTATGAGGCAGATCTCATTCGGAATTCTCAGTTATTAGTCATAAGTTGCGAGCGTAAGTCTTAAGATGCGATGAATTGTGAATGCGGAGATATGGTGTTCATTTGTATCATACAATATAGTCTGAGATGACTCTTCTGTCTAGTACTAACGAGGGGAGCACTTAACTACCGGGTCACCAATTTTCCCCAAAAATTTTTTACGATTTAGTATCACTTAGAATATGAAGAATCCAGAGTAACTCCATCAAATGAGCCCTCTGTCCGAAGTTACAGCCTATGATATTAGCATTGCCCATATAAGCCCATGTTAAAAAGTGAAATATATAGATATACTCGCAATGCTAATGTTTTAGCTTGTAACTCTGAACAGGGGGCCCATTTGACGGAGTTACTCTGGATTCTTCATATTCTAGGTGATACCAAACTGTAAAAAAATTTTGGGGAAGATTGGTGATCCGGAAGTCAAGTGCTCCCCTTGTAAGCCCGAATCTGTTGAAGAGTGTGCTGAAAGGGGAGTGGATTGAGACAATCATCACCAGTTCGAATAAGTCCGATCAATTCAATAATCCGAATCATTCTTTTGTTGATTGAATTAGTTGGGGAATGCAGTTCCAACTTCAGGGATCGATTCGGATAGGACCGGATAAGATTGGGGTGGACGGCGGGGTCTGAATACAATTCGTAGGCACTGACCCGAATAGGTTCGGATTGAATGCCAGGGTCTGGATACAACTTGTAGGTATTGATCCGGATAAGATCGAATTCAATACCGGTACCGTGTATAGAACCGGATAGGACCAGATTGAATGGCGGGGTCTGGATACATATCGCAGGCATCAAGCCGGATAGATTTGAATTGAATCCCGGTAGTGTGTATAAAACCGGATGGGACCAGATTGAAAAACGGGGTCTGAATGCATATCGCAGGCATTAAGCCGGATAGATTCGGATTGAATACCGGTATCATTATAGAACCGGATAGGAGCGGATTGAATAGCGGGGTCTGAATACAATTCATAGGCATTGATCCAGACAGATTCGGATTGAATACCGGCATCGTCTATACAACCGGATAGGACCGGATTCAACGGCGGGGTCTGAATACAATTCATAGGCATCAAACTGGATAGATTCGGATTGGATACCGTTACCGTGTATAGAACCGGGTAGGATCGGATTAAGTGGCGAGGTCTGAATACAATTTGGGAGGATTGAATCGGATTCATTCGTTGTAGTGTATATCGGTCCGGTGTTTGGGACTGGATAGAACTGATCCATTCCTATACCGTTTCGATGGATAGACTTCTATTGGTCGGGAATACCCATTTTCTGAATTCGCGAGGATCCGTCTTTCTAACCGGCTCAATACAGAAAAACGTGTTTCACATATTGAATGAAACTGGATAGACTATAAGTTCAATCCGACCCTATCCATCTCTTGCAGCAGGGTCCACTCACATAATGGCTCTTTCGAGATGAATCATGATACATTGTATCAAACCCAACGTATTTTATCAGAAAAAAAACCCTATGGTGCTAAAAAATTCTCATAGAACAGCTAAAAGTGACAATTCGATGGAAAATGGGAAAATGTGATTGCTCAGAAATATAAATTCGTATCCTCTTGAATTTTCTTCGGAGTACTTTGAACAATGTTGGACATGATGCGATTGGTCCGGTAGGCGCTGAAAAATAGTAGGAGGTGCTAAGGAATTTTTCCTGAAGGAAATTTAAATGCCAGATAGCTGATGGAATTTAAGTAACAAATGTCGTGGGGAGATTCGTCTCTTCTCCCAAGAGTGATATAACCCCATGGAATTATCCCAAGATGATTATTTTTAGAACCTAAATCAAACTGTCATCACTCAAGAGAGGATTCTCGGTGAAATCTCCCAGCGAGAGCTGATTTCATCGACATCTCTTGGAAACTCCTCAGCGAAAGCTTCGCGGAGCCGATTCCAGGGACACCTTTCGGAAACTCTATAGAAACCTTTTAGCGAAAGTTTTGGTGAGGCGATGCCAGGGACACCTTTCGGAAACCTTTTAGAAACCTTTCAGCGAAAGGTTTGGTGAGCCGATTCCAGCGACATCTTTCGGAAACCTTTCAGAAACCTTTGAGCGAAAGTTTTGGCGGGCCGATCCCAGGAACACCTTTCGGAAACCTGTCAGAAAATTTTCATCGAAAGTCTTGGGTAGCAGTTCGTTCGCTTTCCTCCAGAAACTTTCGAGGAAAACTGTTCAATCTCTGTCAGGAAAACTCCCACAATGGTTTCCATCAGTATTTGAAGCAATCTTTCCAGAAATCCTTCATGAAATCTCTCCTCAAATATGTCCAGCAACTTTCACCAGAAACTTTCGGAAAGTCCATCCAACAGTGGCATAGATAACTTTCTGAAAACTTTCCGTGAAAGCTTTCAGAAAGGTTTCGATGCTGTCTGGAAAGTCCCATCAAGATCGGTACAAAATTGAGCTCATATAGTTGCAAGAATGTACCTACTATTTTCCATAATTCCCGTGCAACTTCATAAACTCAATTCTGCACCAATCCTGATGGAATTTTCTCTTGAATTTGCAGGAAGATTATCAGCACGTTAGTGAACATCGCTTTCCGATCTGCTTTGTCTGGTTGATTTTATATTCACAATAAACGAATTTGGCCGTAAGATGGCGCCACGACCACTGCATTGTAGCTAGAGAGCGCCCTTGATGATAGAAACGAATTGCATTTGCGTCTTCGTAATCTTGGACTGTTGAATTCTTATACATCGCACAGAATATTGGCAGGCTGTTCTTCGATAATGAAGTATGTTCTGGTCAAGAGTGGGGGAAGTTTATTAAACCCAAACAGGGTGGAGCGTGCCCCGAGATTGAGAAGTCACAATCTTCGGGAAACACAATTCACGCCGTAAGCGAGAAGAATGTTGTTGTTATTGTGATTCGGACTATCGATTTTCCATGAAAATCTCGGTTTATGCGATTTGACGCCTGGCGCAAGTCGAAATCGTACTCAATAATGAAGCCTATGATCAAGAAGATGTGGGGATCGTGGCTTTCGAGTAGGCAAAAACCAATAGGCGGTGATTTGAAAACAGCTGGAACTATCCAGGAGAAGTCATCACATCCGGATCACGGATTCGACTAAAACTTCGGGAAAAGTCTTCTTTTAGTGCCGAAAGATGAAACCCAAAGTTATGGACCCTATCGCTCAAGCGTTTCCGAGCTACAGACACGGACATTAGCATTGCAGGTATACCTATATGTATGACTTTCAACACGGGCCTATATGGTCAATGCTAATGTCCTCGGCTGTAGCTCGGAAACGCTTGAGCTCTAGGGTCTATAATTTCGGGTTTCATCTATTGGCACTAAAAGAAGACCATTCCCAAAGTTTCAGCCAAATCCGTGATCCGGATGTGATGACTTCTTCTGGTAAGTGTTATAAATACTACTTCAGAGGCTTCAAAGTAAACTACCGCATCAGTCAGCGCGGTCTGAGTGTAAGACTTGATTTTTCCATTCGTTTCTCGCAGAACGTGGAGAGATATTTCGCAGTGACTCCCCCCTCCCCAACCGCCTGCGTCGCATTGATCACAAATAGACGGAAGATCGATGTTTTGAATGGAATTCGCTGTCATTGGTTGGCAAGGGGGGGGGGGGGGGGTAGTAGTAAGAGATGATGGCATTCCCCGTTGAATATGACATAGGGAACAGATAGATTAAAGGTATTTCGAGTTACCGTGATGAGAGTTCCGCCCGAGATAGATTCTAGGTGAAATAAGAACGAATTTTCTTGAAAAAAACAAGCTTCCATTCTTTCGGTGAATCTCTGTTCCATTAGGTCTGAATAATATCGAGATCTGGAGAATAGTGATTCATCGTGTAATCAATCACGTCTTTCACCAAAACACGATGTTCCATTTTGTTGTGAAATAGTAGCGTGCAGCCAAAGATAACAAATCATATAATTCTTCCCCATACAACACGTGAATTGGGTGTTATCGGACGTCGACCAACTCGTAGCTATTGATGAATGATTCCATTGTATCATTTCTGTCCGAATTTTACCTGGATCTTCATGAATTTTATCGCCTCGAAAGTCTTCAGGCAATGTCGGAGAGTGCCGGCGGAGGCACCAGCAATTTGACCGGAAAACTAAAAATGGCGGTTGACCCATTAACGACCAAAATGATACACTCATTATATCTTTTTGGGACTCATTTTTGAGTACAGAAAAGCCCTCGGGAAAATTTTTCGATACGTATAATCAACGTTGAGTTGTCTCTACTTTCAGGATATGCGATAAGAAATTCCGATTGAGTTAAGTTGAGTTCTCGATTGAATTTATGCCATGACCTCTACAACAGTCAAACAGAGAGGTGATCTGTAAATCGCACGGGAGCGTTGAAAACCCCCCTGAAACTCAATGGGCAAGCAATTTAAGGCATTCTTGATGGGGTCTCCCTTCATCTTCTTCAGTTGTTGCATTTTCAAGGAAATTGTTTTGGACGCCTGACTTTCTCAGAAATCCACATTTCTCGGGGGTTGGGTGGTTTTTTAAGCGTTTCTGGAAGAATACTGGAATCCTGGGGAACCTCGGGTTTGGGAGAATACAAGATTTGACATCGAAGTATGTATTCATAGGGATGTACGAGTTTACTCAGAGCATTCAATCCTTTCATACGTATTCAACGAGGAATTAATCTCTCAGTCTGAGTTCCTCGATAAATACTATGTACCATCCATCACTCTTGTCTAGGGTCAAGGTGATCTCATGGTATCTTGGAGCCCTGATTTTAGGATCTGTATGTGCAGAAGGGGTTCATTGGATAATGCACCACTGTTAAGTCATACTGAACACTAAAATGGGAACATATTCTCTTATGAAGTTTGTGACACTTGTGAAAGAAATATAGGACGCGGTGTGGGCGTGGCGCGAGAATTGAAAGGAACGAGAGTACGCGGTCGCGAGGACGGTCACCAGCGCGGGTATGATTATGTGCGCAAGCAGCACAGCCGATCGCTGCTTGCCGACCTGTGGCTGACTGATTGCTCTTGAGCTGCGAGAGAGACTGGCAGAGAGGAGCAGGGCTCACGACATGGTCATCAGCGATTCTCGACCAATCAGATTTAAATAATGCCTCTCGGGTGACCTCGAGGGGGAGTCGCGAGTCATTGAATCTTGCTTCTTCTCCGATGATTCTTTTGAAGACTTGCAGGCTTGAGGTACTCCAACATTCCGCTTCCTCTGATTGATCATGCTGAGCAAACCAATGCAGTTGAAAAGAATAATCGACTCCAAGCTCGAGCATACACGAACAACTGAAAATTGAAAGCGGTTGTTCATTTCTAAGGAGTGCAAACCAATCTACTCAGAATAAGCAGTCCAACGGAAGAATTTGAGTTCATATGGAATGAATCTCATGACTAGTGAATTTTCTAGAAATAACGAAAACTGGACTGGAAGCCAACTACTGAACTTGGAGTTCGTAGACAACTAGGTAACAAAACTGACGAGGGGGGACCATGGGGTCCGGGTCACCAATCATCCCCAAAATTCTTTCACAGTTTGCTACCACCTAGGATATAAAGAATCTAGAGTGACTCCGTCGAATGGGCCTCTTGTCCGAAGCTACAAGCAGAAACGTTAGCATGATCAGTATATTTATAAATA
Organism: Eretmocerus hayati; assembly: GCA_029851415.1. Lineage (NCBI taxonomy): Eukaryota > Metazoa > Arthropoda > Insecta > Hymenoptera > Aphelinidae > Eretmocerus > Eretmocerus hayati. The sequence continues at coordinate 53,402,748 of CM056744.1, forward strand.
AATCACTTTCTAACATGGACCTTTATGAGCAATGTTAATCTCGGTGGCTGTATCTTTGGGCAGGAGGCTCATTTGACAGAGTTACTCTGGATTCTTCATATCCTCGATGGTGAAAAACTGTATAAGAATCTTGGGCGAGATCTGCGACCCGGACCGCGTGGTCCCCCTTGTGAGTACAAAATACAAGGATGATTTTCGCCATAGCTCATTCCATGATTCTACGGTGCCCATCCCACTCACTAACTTATTTCAGGAAAATCAGTCGAAATTATTCATGGATCTTCCGATCAGTCCATCACTGTGATGAAACACTACTTCAAAAACTGGAGATCGTGAATTGACCACACAACGTTACAATAGCAATCTAGATCTTGATCAACCAGTTCAAAAATTCTAACCGAAAGAAGATAATACCAAATAATTTCAAAATGTTCTACATCCATAGTGCGTTCAGCACATGTGACAGCTGCTAAATTTGCCTAGTTAATTCAGCCGCACATGCTGGGCTGTGTGCATTGCCCAGCAAATTTGTATGTATTGATTGTAGCTGAAACTCTGCATCTGCTACTATGTTGCACATCCATATGGATATATATTGTTGCTATCGCGCGAGAGAGAGATTGCGGGGAAAGCACGCCGAATTACGAAGCATGATTTCGAGATGAACAACAATGACAAGATTCATTCGATGAACAAACATGGTGAATAAGAAGCACTATGAACGCAAGCACGAAGGTAGTGAATGGTGAAGCTCCGATTAGTTTCCACTGTCGCCCCTTCCGTGCGATTCATAGCTGTACTCACAGATGGAGATTGGCTGTAGGCCACTAGCATTATGATTGATTTCATCAGACCATGTCCAGGTCATAGGTATCGGTCGCACGCAAGGTGGATCTGGACCGCCGAATGATCGTCTCCTCGAGCACGTCGCCAGGGTATTGGAGCAGGTGTAAGTGCACACGTGGTGCAGGCACGAGGGAAGCGCGGAAAGCCCGGGATGAAGCTCCGATTGCGGCAACATGGTCAGCCCGGTAGGACGGGTGAACAGAATCTGAATTTGGTGTAACGCTCGATGCCGGTCAGCTGATTAGCTTCGAAACGAGGGGTGCGGCGCGGTGATGCTAAAGGTTCGACGGTGATCCATGATGAATGCGTGATCCTACTGTCTATCTTTCTTACACGTATAACTTATCGCTCTCTCCTCGGATGCTCTGATACATTCTGTATTAAGGTTATATTATTACATTGATTTGGGACAGGGGAGGTAGTTGATGGTCGAGATCATCTACTCAACCGTCACACCCCTCTCCCAGATGCTGTTCAGCCAGTCGGCGTAACAGCTCGAGGAATGATCTCTCCTCCTATCTGGGCCATAGGTGGAATCGAATTGTCCGGAATCATCGGAGACTTATAGGAAATTAAAATTGAGACAGAGAAAAATAGTCGACTCTTCACGAAAACGATGGGATAGAAGAGAGAAATGCCATCAAAAAGGGATGAAATGGATCAAAAAGAATCACAAATTTGATCAAGTCACTACATTGCTCTGTTGAACGGTTAATGACTCACGACGAACATCCTCACACTCCCGTATCGGAATCAATGAAGAAATTGTACCATAATTGGACGATTGAATCTTTTGGATTATCATGGATTTTCCCAAATATACGAAGGTTATATTGAACACATTATGCAGATGAAAAATCATCTGAATTGAATCAGAAAATGTAACTGAGGGATATTCAGATCGGGAATTTTATCTGATTCATGTTAGTGGGCCAAAACGCACATTAAGGTAACTTATCACAATTATTGAGGAGAAGAAATGATTGAATCTCAGGTTTTCGAAAATTCAAATGATTCTCGATGTGTACGTCCAGTACTAATGATTGACGGCTAATCAAATACATTTTTAATGAATAAATTATTCCAAATCACTGATTGGTCGTGGACCTCGAAATATTCTACGAAAATAGAAATTCTCATAAGCTGATTCCATCCATCCACTCTCCTACAGATCGGCCGGGAAACTATCTGATCGATTCTGACGGATGAATTTGGATGAAATTATGGGCAAAAAGAGATTCAATTGAGAAACTTGATTCACAAAAAAAGGAGAATGGGAATAATAATTATCGACTGACGTAGCTAACAGTCCTGATTAGATCTGATAAATCAATTCTTCCCCATTGCAAAAAGAAAAATTAGATCTAACACTTCACGAAATAAGTCTTGTCACCAACAGTACTGATCGGCGGGAAATCGAACGGACACAACACTCATCGAGTGAGACTCTCGCGCACACACCCGTTGCCTTCCATTGATGAATCTTCCGTAGGGATGATGTTGATCTCAGCTCTGATTTGTAATACATGGACGTCATCCCCTCGCACTGGTTGCTCCTACACCTTGGTTTGATGAACTTTTCCCCCTCTAGCAACAGCCTTTTCTAGATCGGTCAGATCCACATGTTTCAGTTGAGATGTGCTCAAATATCTCCCTGGATTGTTTGAAATCACTGAGGGTGCTAGCAGAACGAATCCTATCCGACGGGAACTCCAATAAACAACTGGCGTCCGTGAGGAAAAGACTCTCAAAAGTGTGTTCGTCAGACGACTCAATCTGCATGGAAAACGTAGTCTGGCGCAGGGAATCATTTCGAATACCAACATTTCGATGTGATTCGGTCGGAATGACTGTGATTGTTTCTTGTGTTGATATCTTGCGTACAGGACGCGGAATTCATGCACGTGTTTGGTAATATAACCTTTGATGTTGAATGTAGATGTCGATGTATTGATGGAAATTTGGAGCGTGAATGTTTGCAAGACTGATAATTTACTCCTTGCGCTATAGTCGTGGTTGAGTTAAAAGTTTGATGAGGATGATCTACCTGCACTAGGCAATCGTGAGCATGACTGTCCGTCCCGATCATTTGAGAAAACGAGATAACTGTGTCCATCAAACGAACGAGAAAAATCAAGTCCGATAACATGCTCTCCCTGCCTTGAGGAACCGAGTCGGCTCAGCTGTCTCAGATCACCGACTCGGCTCAACTGACTCGATTCCATCTGGTATTCTCAAAATCTGTGTCCAGATCACAACTAGAAAGCCAGTTGTATGGACGAAAGCTTCATAAATGAGGGTCGATCAAAGGAAAGGAAAACCAGGGCTTGGGGAGCTTGTCCGAGATCGAGGCACGAACACACAACCGTTATACTTGATCAGACGTGGAGTCCAATACCTTGCCTCGGGGCCAGCGGGGAAGATTGATAGGCACGTCGTAGCAGGGATACGTAGAGTGTGATTCGCTATAGCTATACTTGGAGTGCAGCGGGTCATTATAGCTATAATACAGGCTGATAACCGATATATGTCAAGTATTTAATGGGCATATGGGGACGGGGGAGAGATTGATTTTCCATCATTCAGAATGCGTCAATCTCGAGAATCCAGGGAGATATTAATTGAAAGATTGGACCAATCACAGAGCTGGATTTTTTCCGCTCTAGTGAACAAATTTTCTGCACATTTTTTCGGGCCACGATTGGTCCGTGAGCTTACATAGGAAATAAGGCGTGGGCGGGGTCAGATGTGCATCTCTGTGAACTTGCATCGGGACGAGAAAGCATGCAGTACGATGCGAGACAGGATCATGAAGATAATCCGCTCGCTAATGGCTTTCCCGTCGTTGGAGGATCAAAAATGCGAAAAATTGGAATATCGTTCTCGCGATTCGACACATGTAATGCTGCTTGGAAAAAGAAACAGATCGAATTTCGAATCGTTAAAATTGAATGATATTCACGAAATGAATCGCAGAGATTAATTATTCTAAAACTTATCAAAATCCGTCAATATCGTCCGATTTTCACGATTCAAAGTTTGATTTGCTCTTCTTATCAAGCTTCAACACGTACATCGAATCACGAAAATGATAGCATATTTCAATTTTTGATCGACAAGAAATCCATTAGCAAGCGAATTATCTTTATGACCTCATCAGGTAAACAACCATTGCACTAGCTCGAGCTCGCTAGGTATACGCCGCCGAGGACCAAACTCGAGCTCGCGCAATGGTTATTTACATAAGATCATCGGGAAGATAGTCGGGTTGCTAATGCGTTTTTCGCCAATCGAAAATCAAAATAGCAAATAATTGTGATATCATTTTCATGATCTGATGTATCTGTTGAAGCTTGAAGAGAGGTGCAGGTCAAATTTTGAATACGAAAATCGGACCATATGAACGGATTTTGATAATTTTTGGAATAACCAATCTCGGTGAATCATTTCGTGAATATCATCGGATTTACATGATCCAAAGTTTGATTATATGGTTCGATTTTCACGATCGAAGTTTAATTTGCACTTCTCTTCAAGCTTCAACAGATACATCAGATCATGAAAATGACATCACAATTATTTGCTATTTTGATTTTCGATTGGCGAAAAACGCATTAGCAACCCTACTATCTTCCCGAAGATCTCATGTAAATAACCATTGTGTGAGCTCGAGTTTGGTCCTCGGCGGTGTATACCTGGCGAGCTCGAGCTAGTGCAATGGTTGTTCACCTGATGAGATCATAAAGATAATTCGCTTGTTAATGGATTCCTTGACGATCAAAAATTGAAATAGCGAATTATTGTGCTATCATTTTTGTGATTCGATGTATGTGTTGAAGCTTAACAAGAGGAGCAGATCAAATTTTGAATCGTGAAAATCGGACGATATCGACGGATTTTGATAAGTTTTAGAATAATTAATCTCTGCGATTTATTTCGTGAATATCATCCGATTTTCACGATTCGAGATTCGATCTGTTTCTTTTCCCAAGCTGCATCAGATGTGTCGAATCGCGAGAACGATATTCCAATTTTTCGCATTTTTGATTTTCCAACGACGGAAGAGTCATAAGCGAGCGGATTATCTTTATGATCCTGTCTTACATCATACTGCATGCTTTCTCGTCCCGATGCAAGTTCACAGAGATGCACACCTGGCCCCGCCCACGCCTTATTTCCTATGTAAACTCTTGGACCAATCGTGGCGCGAAATAATGTGCAGATAAATCTGTTCACTCGAGCGGAAAAAATCCAGCTCTGTGATTGGTCCAACCTTTCAATTAATATCTCCCTAGATTTTCGAGATTGGCGCATTTTGAATGATGGAAGATTAATCTCTCCCCCATCCCCATATGCTCATTAAATACTCGACATATATCGGTTATCAGCCTGTTTATAGTGAGCATTTCGTTAATCATGTATACACTCATACACTCAAGGAGCATGCTCACTATCTTAGTATATGTGGGCGAAGATGATCGCTTGCTACATATAATATAGCTGTATAGTGACCCGCTTCACTCTAAGTATGGCAATGCGACTCACACTGTAAGTACGCCCGTTACAACGTGCCAATCAATCTCCCTCGCTGGCTCCGAGGTGAGGTGTTAGACTCTCAATCTGATCAAGTTGGATGGTCATGAGTTCACGCCTCGGTCTCGGCCGGGCCTCCCGCCCCTGAAGTTTCCTTTTGTAGCTTTTTTGGTACACCCTCATTGATAACCTCTACATACAGTTGTAACTAAAAAAGCCATTTGGCCATACAGTCCATACAGTTGTAACCAAAAAAGCCATTTGGCTTTTTTAGTTACGATCTAGACACAAATTTTGAGAAATCTATATGGAATCGATTCGGTTGAGCCGAGTCGGCGATCTGAGACAGTTGAACCAACTCAGTTCCTATATGTAGGGCATTTGCTTCTGCGAGATTGATCTCTGACATGTGGACTACAGACCGATCCAAGTCTTCAGAATGTTGACTCTCTGATCTAGCATTATCAGCCATGTCATGAGATGTAAAAATTGCTTCCTTGATGGATGAATTCTGAGCAGCTGATTTGACAGATGAAGAGCTTGAAGGGCACATCGCGGTCTTTGTCAATGTAAATTTGCGAGACTCAGGATTTTTTCCAAGAGTGTGTGCAGAACTTGCTACCAGAAATCTGCTTGTGAATTGCAATTCAGCCCGTAGGAGTCATTGTGCTGATTTGCTTGATCCCAAGCGATATGATAGGCTCCTTCATCTTATGATGTTTCTCTAAATAGGAGTCTGATCCATGTTAGGATTGTGAATTGATTGGTCCTATGTTGATTTCCTGGTATTATTCTTGCTTACGACAACAAAAGTCTCTCGCGATCATGACGTCCAATAAGTCATTCGGAAACATTACAACGCATGATTCTTCCGGAAAGAGATGGAATTTTTGACTAAATGGTGCGCACGATCAGGTGTCATTTGGCACTGTGATTGGAATTTTGAGATGTCGAAATGATGATTTGAGCGTATCCACCATGGCTCACGCCATTCATGCCCGAATTGGTCGACATAGTCAAGTCCAACGACTGGCAATGGATCAAAAATTGCGTTTGATTAAGCAGTGTAAATTTCCATCAATACCGACGAATCTTTGCTCTAATGAATCATAACTTGATGGAAAATTATAATGAGCCATTTGAATATTCCCACTCTCATCCAGGGAACAAATTTGGACAACACGGATCGACCCTCGCCCGGAGGTGATCAGGTTCAGTTATGGGAGCAGGAATGATTCGCACATTGGTTGCAGTCTCGTGCTTTGGAACCGAGTACGTGCGACTATTTGCACAGTGGGGATCTGATCAGAATCTGTCGGTTTCCAACACGAACTCGATTCTCCGTTGGAATTGGAAATGTAAGAGAATTTTGACAGAGATTGTCAAGTCGATGTCGATGGCTCCTACGAAGGGAAACACTTTCTGAGCCACCGGCGAAGAGTAACACGTAAACTCGTCATTCGCGAAGAGTAACAAGAACGCGTACAACCGTGGAAGAGTATCACTCGGATCGGCGCTTGTCGCCGACGAAAAGTATCACATAGCACTTACCACCGGCGAAGAGTATCACTTAGCGTTTGACGCCGACGAAGAGTATCACATAGAGCTTGTCAGCGACGGAATGTATCACATATAGCTCTCACGCCCAACCAAAAGTATCACCTCTCCTGGCTGTTGAATGATCAGAATCAAGATGATGAAACCCGCAAATAACCGGATGCTCGGACTGGAAATTTGGTCGGTTACATCAACCCAAGAGCCTAGTTGGGCAATCAAACCCGCAAATAATCAGATGCTTGTGCCAAAAATCCTGTCGAGGAGAAAACCAACCCCAAAACTCAGGGAGGCAATCAAACCCGCGAATAGATGGATGCTTGGACCAAGTACCCGATTGAAGGAGAAAATTAACCCCAAAACCTAGAAAGGCAATCAAACCCGCAAGTACCCGGATGCTGGGACCGGATATTCTGTCGAGAAAATCAATCCCAAAATTTAGGAAGGCAGTCAAACTTTCAAATAACTGGATGCTCGGGCCAGGAATCCTCACGAGCTAAGAGTCATCCTGAAAACCAAGGATGATAATCAACATTGCAGGTGGCCGAAATCTCGGTCTGAAAATCCTCTCGAGGAACTGATCAATGCACACATTGCAACTAGTCATCTTCATCCATACATATTTCACGACAACTGCATCCTCTCGGCACTCACGATCACAGTCGGTAATTTTCATCGATTCTTCCATCCTCACTTTGAAATTGTGGGTTTTAGTGAACGATGAATCGAGTGATTCATCTATGAATTTTGGAAGATATACAAAGGTAATGGTGATCAATTTCCAACTAAAAGATGTGTTGGTTCTGAGCTATGGAAACAAATAAGTGGAAAAATTCCCCTTCCTTCTGAATGTCCTTCACTCGTTTTGAAATCAACTCATCTCCTAGGAATATTGGACTAGAACTCTTCATCATCAGACTTAGAGCTATCAAAGATTCACAAGGAAGACTTTCATCGATTTTAGAAAGACACATGAAATCGGTCTCGAGTTATGTACTCGAAAATAGGTCAAAATAGCAGAATAACACGTAAACTGCCTCGATTACTATTTTGTATGAGAACATACTCATTAGTGAGAACTCTGGTGGTAATTCTATCAAACACCCATGAGTAATTACTCGATTCTGGTCTCAAAACAAGAGAGTTGGTACAGGAATTTGTTTCACTTCTTTTCCACTGCACTATCCATTCCATGCATCTATCGAGAAACTCGAATGATAATACAAAAATATCTAAGAAGTACCGATGCGCCACAGTTGCTTCGCATCTTTGCATTAATTAATGCTATGAGTTTCTGGGGTATATTTTTCCACCAACAGGATATTGGTTACGAGCATCCAGCTGACTGCGTGTTTGATTTCTTTCCTATGATTCGGATTTTTTTCTCACCGACAAAACTTTTCGATCCGGCATCAGGGTTTTGGCGGGTTTGATAGCCTTCCTAGAGTCCGTAAACCACGAGTTAGGGACGATTATGAATACCAGAGTCAGGGTGTGTAGCCTGTCAGAACTCCCGGACCAGGCATCCGGGTACTTCCAAGTTAGACTGCTTTACTAGAATTTTGGGATTGATTTTGGGAATTTCTAAATTGGCCTATATTCAGTCTTCTCTTTAGAGTGGCGAAGGAGGGAATTTAGAGAACTATAGGCCTATTACTAAACTCGGAACTTTGGCTGAACTATTTGATACCTGTATCGTAAGTCACCTAACGGATTATATTCCAAGTGAAATCGTTCAGAGCTAACACGGCTTTTCAATGGGCGATTGACGATACCTTATCTGATTTCATATCATGATTTGATCGCTAACTGCTTGAGTGACCACGACCAGGTTGATTCGATAGAGGAGCAGGAGAGGATCCTCTCACAGAGAGGAGCAAAGACGATGACATGGTCATCGGCTGTCGATTTTCGACCAATCAAATTCGAATGATGCCACGCCCGTGACATCGAGGGGAGGTCGTGGATCATTGAGCCTAGCTCCTTCTACGATGATTCTCTCGATAGCTCGCAGGCTTGAGAAACTCCAACAACTCCCAATTGCCACCGAGACTAGACTGCCACGACGCCTGCAGGCCAGCCGCAGCACCTCGGTGCAGACGGCTTATGCCATGGAGAAATCGCGCGGACTGGTCCGGTTGCTCTAGTACACGGCAGTGTACTATTTATTCATAATATTATCATGCTTGATCAATTGTGTAGTCGAAACTTGTGAAAATCGGAACTAGAAGTGGTCCCGCATGCATTGTGTAGGCCGTTGGTTGTCGTCGGCCGAGTAATTTTGTGTTTGATTGATAAATGTTGTGACATTCACCGGTTCCGCACAGATAAGCAGAAGACGCGAGCAGCGACCGCGGACAGTCAGCAGCGAGCGCGTTTTTGTGTGTAGAAAACCTCATTGTATCTCAATTCCTAATCCTCAGATCGAGTTCATGATTGAGATAGTCATTGTCGAGTCAATGCTCTTGCAGATGCATCTTGCACAACCTCCCGGCATTGCCTCGATAAAATCAGAAAAATTGTTGAAAAATACGTGTTTACGCTCTCGCGCGCCGTGACTTCATATCGGAAAAAGTAAGCGACAAAGTGTTTAGGAAAGATTTTCTGTGCACATGATTCGATTCAGAAACGTGTGAGCTTCCACCACCTCAAATTTGATAGCAATCTGACAATCAGAGGGAGACCAAGAGGAACATTTTTTGATCTTCTCATGTTAGCTTATACAAGAGAGTCCGCGTGATTTTGCGCAGATAGTGCGCGCGGCGCTCACCATGCGAGCGTCGGTAGAGTCAGCTATCCCCTCCAACTCAACTCTCGGTGGCAATACATGAATTACAAGTGGAATATTTGTGAGTCCATCATACCATCAGATCCTCCAGATCATGCATTATAGTCATAATCCGAAGTATGCATGGTGAAAGTCTTCAAGAGTTCGAATCGTAGAGTTAGACACAGGAATCGTCTTGAGAAATGCAATAACTTCATTTCTCATGAAAAATGCCTTAAATTGCTTTCCCTCCGATTTCCGGGGGTTTTCCAACGCTCCTGTGCATTTGACAAGCTACGTCCTTGTTCGACCATTATAGAGCTCATCGCATAGCACCAATTCATCTAAAATTCCCAAACTATATATTTCGATGTGAAATTGTGTGCTCTCTCGATTGTATTACGACCCGAGCGGAGGGCTCGGGGTAACAAATAAATTATTTGAGTTCGTGTGAACAGCTTACGGGCGGACTGCCCAGTTGCACTTACCTATTCTCTGTTATTGAGTTGATGTATATATATATATATTGCTGGTCTCTGGTTGCGTATATATATGAATATTTCAAATTGAGAAGTATTGATTCATCAAGGTTGTAATTTTAAAAGAATGATTGAAGTGCGTTTGGGTTTGGAATGTCTTATAATACTGGATACTTGAAAGAATAAAATAATTTATCTGATTTCAAATAGATATAAAAATCCAGTTATCTTATGGCTTCTAGAAAAGAATGAGATAGAATTACAGAAGTGATAGATTCTATTTTATTCAAATCAAGTTATAAAATCTTGGTCCGAAATAAAGACTTATCATCTAAATATAACTTGAATAGTTTAACCTAGGCGCACTTACAAGTCTACTTGAAGGAATGATGATTCTTCAAGGCAGGAACGTATAAGCAGGGCGGATTCGTAGCTGGCCCTTATGCAGCTGAGGCGGGTATCGTCGGCCTACTTTTCGACGGAATTAATCTGACTTATTGGTCCGCACTTTTTCGAACTTTGCTTTGTCGTGTGTTTTCTAGGCACACTTGGGCAAAACGGTACGTGTCTCAAAGACTCACAAAGCTTTACTAACCGAATCGAGTTAGTGACTAATCGAAGAATTAATTTTGATGATTGAATTTATACTTGTGGACACGAGCTAATTTTGATGACTTGAAGTAATTTCGAAACTGTCCTCTTTAAAATTGATTTTGAAATTGACTTACTTTTGAAACTGTAACACTTGTAACACATGTGTTACACCATTCATAAGACGTGTGTAACTCGGGTGTTACACTTGTAACACATGAAATTTGGACTACGGCAATTTTGCTGATTGCATCTTGACCTGCTTATACATTCTCTGCTGATCAAGTCGAAATAATATTTCTCCACGTTGAGAAATATTATTTCAACTGTTGCGTCGTCTGGGACGCCACACCTCCCCTGTCAGTCCATTCTCGTCCCGAGAATGTCACCGGGGCGGCGGAAAAAAAGAAACAAATTTCCAATGATGTTAACTTATAATTATTACATAATAATACTTTATTTGTGTGTGTGTGTGTGTGTGTGTGTGTGTGTGTGTGTGTGTGTGTGTGTGTGTCTATTCATCCAATAGGCGGATTTGATATTTTGGAGGGCGATTCTTGCATTTAGTGCAAGTGAAGTCTGTAACTTGGAATTTCAACATATATGATACATCTGCCTTGGCGTTTGTGCACCCCTTGGACATGTATCACTTGGTGAGTCAATCCTTTTTGTGTTGATGTTCACACAAATAACATCAGTTGGGGTCGTTGCTACGGCCCTCTTTCTATCCCTGCACTCCTGCGTCCTCTGTCTCCAGTTTGCCATTCCGTCGGGTAGTATGACGATCCGTCAGATTCTGCATCGCTGATGTCACTGAACTGAAGATTCGTCACTCGATTGGTGTTGATATCGAGAGGTTGGTAGCGTGGCTATTGGTTCTCCTTGCATTAGGATGTCTGGAATATTCGTCGCAGATTTAATCACACCGTGACCAGGGTCGATTACAACCATCTCGATTTGCTGCGAATTCTCTATTGAAGGAGGCCCGCGGATGATGTGAAGCTCCTTTTTTTCAGGAGATTATTGCTGATTAATGTGATCGGAGCCGTACGGTGCAGTTGAGAATTTCCCGCTTCTGATGCCATAATTCGCATGCCGCTATTGTAAGAGAGGAGAGGGGAATTGAAATTATTTCCACATAGTGCAATACGGCCTGTGGGGATTCCGTGAGCATTGCATCGCTCAGCTTTTCCATACTGCACAGCGAGTAGCTGGAAAGGCGGTGCTGAGTGGGGTTAGCAGGGGGAACTGGCGTATGACTTTCTGTTACATGCAGATCGCTTTGGCGGTGAGGAGAGGGGGTCCCCACAGGAATCATCGGTAAAATACCGCGTGATGCGCTGTCTGCTGCGTTGGCTGCAAGCAAAGGCTCAACGGCGTGTAACAAGCTGCTGTGTGTTATTTCCGACGTGTGTGGCGGAGTTGATGGCGAGCATTGAGGAGAGGGGGCCGATGTAACTGGCGCCCCACCTGTACGTATTGTAACTCCATGTTACACACATCCAGGGCTTGGATGTTTTCCATTGAGTGTGTTACATGTTCACTCGACCTTATACCATGTGTATGAGGCTCCTCAGCTGTACAGTAAATCATGTTACACATGGAGACACTCACATTCCGCTTTTCACGGGTAGTTTGCGTCATCACATCATCGCAAAAAGTCTTCAGTTTGGCATGCCCCTGATCCTGAGGGCAGTAATAGGTCCACTACACGTTCGTCACTGTCGATCTTGAGAAGTTCTAGAAAACTTTCGTATAGTATATGTAGGATGGTGTTATTGTGTGAGAGTCTGTAGTTATCTTGACAATTTATTGTAAGCATTGTTCTGCAAATATGGTAGTTTCCGAATTAGGGTGTTCACGAGGAAAAATCGATTGATGATTTCGCATTATTAATTGAATTTCGGAATCTATTGATGATATATTGCAAAAAAGTTGGCAACCATTCATTGTTGACAATGTTCTGCAAGTATGGTATGTTTCCAAAATAGAAAGTTTATGAGGAAAAACTGATTGGTAATTTCGCACTATTAATTGGATTTTGGAATCTATTAATGATCTATTGCAAGAAGTTTGCAATCCTGTGTTTTGTTGTCTTTATAAAAATTTGTGTATACATTCATTTTTCTTGTGAAAATCGCATCATTTTTAGAAAGTTAACAAGGAGTTGATGCTCGCTATAATTTGGAAATGATTATTGAGATTTTCCGAAATGTGGTGTGGACGTTCATCCACACGATTCCTTAATGGATAATTATTACAATTATTTTCTATATCTGATCACATATCTCTAGATCTATGTAGAAATAAATTGAGTAAATTCATTGATAATCGTTATTATCAACTTTTGTTTCGGATTGCAAATTCTTATATCTATGAGGGACTGAACTCGACATAATTATATGTGTTTTCATAGAGAATCTCCCGATTTTCTAGTCACAATGTCAGTTCCGATTAATGAATAAAATTTGACAGGCCCTTGATTTTAAGATTATATTCGTATGATTTCATCGATGCCTGAGCTTAGAAGTCAAAACTGGAGGTGCCATCAGATTATTGCAATGTGTATAAAATAATGAATTTCGGTGTCAGCAACTTCAACGCAGTTCTCCCAAGTCAACGTGGTGTCAAGTGCAGGTTCAATAGTGTCTTTTAGTCATAGTCTCAGTACAGTTTCGGGATTTCAAATCGTTGGACGTGAATATTTGTGCGAATGCACTTGTATAGATTATTATGATTTTTCCTTACAATCATGGAAATTGAAAATATGTTCCGGTTCCCGGTAGTCACCTGAATCCGTTCGTTTCATGTGAGTTGGATTTTCCTGATCTAAAAGTTGTGTTACAAGTGATTTTTTTTTTTAGTGTGCATTTTTCTTTGTGTCATTCATGTAGTTCGATGATTGGATCTCAAAGCGGTTCTTACGCCGGAGGAACATGCGAATCAATGAAGAGCGTGCCGAGGGTGTTTTTTTAGTGATTTGGATGTGTACTGTATAGGAGGGTTGAAGATTTGCCGGAATCAATGCATGATTTTGACGTATGGGGATTATACGCATTATTCTTCTACAAAAAGATAGTGTGCTATGTCGAGGACACCGAATAGGAAATGGAAGTTTTCAAGACTTTGATTAGATTCCGAAGGGGTCCATCACTCTCGATTGATTTGTTCTCAATTCCTTTGGATGTCGGTCAGGTGGATAGGGCCGAGCAAATCCGTCTCTTGAATTTGTAAAATTGACTATATGTTAATTTAAGTTTCCTTTTTTCACAAAATCATGTTCTGTTGATATTGAAACTATAATATATGGGGAAAAACTAAATTTGTCACGATGAATTTCATGGAGGCATATCAACAATAAAATATTCGAAGTAGGAAATTTCGACGGATTTTATTCAAAAGACATAATTCCCATTGATTTAAAAATATTCAAGAGATAAGGTCGTGTCCAGAAGTCAGACCTACGAATGAACTAACAATGGTCAACGTATCTTTGTAGTACTCCCATTTTCTTGATCTTCCGGTTTTTCAATTTTTCATCATTTTTCTCGGAAGTATGTAGTAGAAATTATTTGAACTGGATATATGGAGGGGGGGGCCGCATGAATGTAATATTTTCAAACCATCATAGGCCATATGATGTCAACAGAGAGTCTAATTTGAACACCGTGTTACCTGCAACAACCTGTTACCCATGTAACACCATGTTACAGGTCACAGTCTGTTACTTATGTAACACCATGTTACAGCATGTTACATGGGTCGATAATGTTTTTTTTTCCTTCTTTTTCAGGATCCTTGTGAGGTACACTACCGAGAGTTTGAAAGGTTGTGAATCTTAAATAAGATGAAGGGTTGATGTTCGTTAGTTATTCTATGAATACTCCAAGATCAATGTGGTTTGATTGTGTCGATTTCTACTATCGACAGATCTAGAGAGGTGATGAATGTGAAATGGGCTTTCTACAAAAAAAAAGATTTGGAAGTCAAACGGGGAATTCCTTGGAATTACATTTCGGTAGAATATTTGTCTGTCAGCAGAGATTCTGAATGGTTCCGATTTTCCAGTTCTGAGGGTCAAGTATCTTGATTTAAACAGCCAAAAGCTAATGAGTAACAGAATGTGGCCAAAGTGATTTGAATTCCAAATGTAACAAAATCGTGTAACCGGGTCATTCATGTAACCGGGTGTTACACATGCAACTGGATGTTACACATGTACGATACGTGGTCGTCAGAGTGTGCTTGTCGGATTTTCTCCGGAACTCGTCGTGTGGAACTTTAACACCAACAATACTCCATCCTTGGGAATGCGAAATTTATTTTGTCGTCTATTTGTTCATTGATTTGAAGATTTGAGATCTGAGTTCTTTTGAAGGATATGGGATAGAATTATGTTAAATTGATTATTCTCCATCGAGCATATGGAGTCCAGGAACATAGTTTAAACGTTGCAAAAACTCAATACGCCATCATTAGGGATTGAATTTTGATCTTTCAATGGGCACTACGAAATCGGAGGAGTCTACTTTCGCATAATTTTGATGGCGGCTAGGATTTCCTGGATTCTGAACACAGAAAAGGGAGGGATTGTGGCGGAATTCCTTCGCCAGGGGTTCGAGATGTTAGTTGTACTTGAATGGTGCTTATATTTTGAAATAATTCCTTTCCATGGATTGAACTTCTAAATGGTTCAGAGTAACCTGTTCTGAGTGACACGTACTTTGAAAGAGTGTTTCCCAATGAGCATTTTGAAATGGAATAAGGTTGGAACCCTCTTTGTGTTTTTGATTTGAAGGAACTTTTGAGATTTTCATCAAGTGATCGTTTAATGAATCTTGAGGTAACTGTGTTGGAACGTTTTGCACCTATGTGAGAGAGGGGTGTCACAGAGTCTCGTGGTGTGGTTGAGCCATGGAGGAGTATGTCATTCTCAATATTGCTTGGGTTTTCAACGGAGATGGGCGTCTTACCGTCAGGGTCGGTTGGCAGATGTATCTGCTCGGGACTCTGGTTGAGTGAGATGTTATCACACGTGGTATCCGTTGGTTCACTTCTATTATCGTCGCGATAAGGTATGATGTCAGAAGACATTGGCACTTGTTCATGGTTTACAAGTTCAGGCTGTCGAGTGGTGCAAATTTCGTTCGTGGTGTTAACGAGAGTTGGAGTTGATTGGGGATCTTGTCGAATATTACTGACTTGAGGCTCTTTGGGCTCGGAAACGTCAGTTTTTGTTATTGACTCGTGGTGAGAATGGGATAAATTTTCAAATGTTTTCAAAAAATGTGATAGCTCAGTTTTGGTTATGAAGAATTGTGTTGGATTCGAAACTAATAAATGCATTTTGTATAGAGTGGATGGCTTGCTGGCGATCGAATTTGAGTTTAAGACAAGGACAATTTGGAGTTGTGAATCAGGGAGAAGTTTGCTAAAGTAAAAACTTTTGGCAATTTCATCGAGATTTTTATAAAGTTGGTAGTATACTGGGTCAGATGAAAAATGAGTACTTGTAAGAATGTAGTAAGCATCTTCAAGGATTGCGAATAGCCTTTCGTAGTTTGCATCACGATCATGACTGAGCTTTAGACCACAATCTAGTAATTTTTGGCAATATTTTTCGAAAAATGGGGTGTATAAGAAACACTTTACTATGTGTTCCACAATGTCGTTTACTGTGGAGATTCGGAAGTTTTTGAATGCATGATATGCTGGTCCAAAAAAATTGCTAAGAATGAAGTCTACTAATAAATTTTCTTCGCAAGTAGTGATAGATTTTGCTTCTGTGATTTTTTGTATGAAAAAATGTGGGTCAATATTATAGCCTTCAAATATTGGCAGGTCTAGATCAAAAAATTGGGAATTCATTCTTGTGAGATGTGGTATCATTGCATCTTTAGAAAAAATTCGTTCAGAGCCATGACTGGCAGTGTCGAATTGGATGTGAGAAAGTGCGGGATCAGCACATCGTTAGTAACAGTCGGTGTAGTTGACCGGCGTGTCTGTCAGGTGTGTCACAATCAGGAGATATGTCTGAGTCGGTAATTGAGGTCGATAGTTCCAGTGTGTCGAACTTGGGAGTGAGAATAGTTATGTGCAACTAAAACTGTTCCCCACAAGGGATGCCAAAATGTTACGACCCGAGCGGAGGGCTCGGGGTAACAAATAAATTATTTGAGTTCGTGTGAACAGCTTACGGGCGGACTGCCCAGTGGCACTTACCTATTCTCTGTTATCGCGTTGAAGTCTATGTATATATATATATATATATATACATATATATTGCTGGTCTCTGGTTGCGTATATATATAAATATTTCAAATTGAGAAGTATTGATTCATCAAGGTTGTAATTTTAAAAGAATGATTGAAGTGCGTTTGGGTTTGGAATGTCTTATAATACTGGATACTTGAAAGAATAAAATAATTTATCTGATTTCAAATAGATATAAAAATCCAGTTATCTTATGGCTTCTAGAAAAGAATGAGATAGAATTACAGAAGTGATAGATTCTATTTTATTCAAATCAAGTTATAAAATCTTGGTCCGAAATAAAGACTTATCATCTAAATATAATTTGAATAGTTTAACCTAGGCGCACTTACAAGTCTACTTGAAGGAATGATGATTCTTCAAGGCAGGAACGTATAAGCAGGGCGAATTCGTAGCTGGCCCTTATGCAGCTGAGGCGGGTATCGTCGGCCTACTTTTCGACGAAGAGCAAATTCGGAGCTGGCCCTTGAACAGCTGAGACGGGTATCGTCGGTCTACTTTTCGACGGAATTAATCTGACTTATTGGTCCGCACTTTTTCGAACTTTGCTTTGTCGTGTGTTTTCTAGGCACACTTGGGCAAAACGGTACGTGTCTCAAAGACTCACAAAGCTTTACTAACCGAATCGAGTTAGTGACTAATCGAAGAATTAATTTTGATGATTGAATTTATACTTGTGGACACGAGCTAATTTTGATGACTTGAAGTAATTTCGAAACTGTCCTCTTTAAAATTGATTTTGAAATTGACTTACTTTTGAAACTGTAACACTTGTAACACATGTGTTACACCATTCATAAGACGTGTGTAACTCGGGTGTTACACTTGTAACACATGAAATTTGGACTACGGCAATTTTGCTGATTGCATCTTGACCTGCTTATACATTCTCTGCTGATCAAGTCGAAATAATATTTCTCCACGTTGAGAAATATTATTTCAACTGTTGCGTCGTCTGGGACGCCACAATTGCCAAGATCAGAATTCCAATATTCTTCCAGAGAAGGGTCACAAAACCACGAACCCCCCAGAATGGGGTTTTTTGAGAAACTCAGGTGACCGAAAAAGTTGTCTCGAAAATGCAACAACTTCGTTTTCCATCAAAAATGCCTCGAATAGCTTTCCCTACGAGTTTCAGGGGTTCTCAACGCTCTCAAGCAATTTATGGGCTAATTCTCTGTTTGACTGTTGTAGAGCTCATAGCATCAATTTATTCCAATTCCCGAACCACATATTTCGACGTAAAATTTTGTGCTCTCTTGATTCCCGTGATCAGGAATCCAAGATTCTCTGGGGAGAGTCCCCCAAAACCACAAAAACCTCCGAAAATGTGTTTTTGAAGAAAACCCAGGCAACCAAAGGATTGGCCCTAAGAAGTGCAATAACCTTGTTCTCCATCGAAAGTGTCTTGAATCGCTCTCCTTCCAGATGAAATACTAATACTGTGTTTTTAGCCGATTCCTGCATTCTGATGAATGCCACCATCATACAAGTTCTGAGCGACTCTCGAGGGAAAAGGATCCATATTCTGGATGGAAGAACCTAAAATTCGGCCACCTGGAGAATCTCGATTTCGCCTGTTTAGTCGGGAAGCATAATTGTACCAACTTGCAACTTTTCACCCACTGTAGGGCGTCAATGGATGCACGAAGTAATGCGGATTCGATTGTCTAGTTATGAGATCAAAGTTCTCAAAAGTGGTTGAGTTTAGAATTGCATAAGCTAACCTCTCTAAAGTTGGTGATACCAACCAAATTAGAGATTTGACTTCCGAGTTCACATTTTTTGTCAGCTTCAACTGACAAAAAATGTGAATTTTAATTTGACTCCAAAGTTCGTGGAAGTTTGATTATAGACACGAGATAAACCAGTATCCAACAGCTCGGGAGTTTGTACAAGAATCCCTTGCTTAACGCGGTTTCGAATAACGCGGTTTTGCTTATACGCGGTTTTGTGTCCGTTGTTCTTGTCAAAGAAAAGTCCCAATAAAAAGAATTTGAATTCGAATGCCGTAGATTTTCGAATTCATCCTGTATCCATCTGCGTTCAGCGACGTGTTTTGTCCCAACTAACCTCCTAACCATAAATTCAAAATTCTTGTTTACACACATCTCGGCTTCCTATTTGGCTTTTTAAATTATCGAAAAAGTAATTAAATGAAACAAAAAAGTGTAAAATGTCTGAAAAAGAATCAGCTGCGACAGCTCCACTTTCACTAGTGGAGCTATCGCAGAAATTTTGAATCATTTCAACCAAGGAATTGAGAAAGCCGTCAATCTTGATCCAATCATGACTCGCAGTCTCAAATTAGAACACGAGTGTGAAAAATTACTGCGCCCTTATGAGGAGCTGTGTAGAGACTTCATGAGACGTTCGAGACAATCGCGAATAACAGAGTTTATAGAGAAGAAGTCACCTTGATATCATTTATTTATATCTGTGAGATATTTTCCCTACAAAATATACAAATTTTCATGTAGAGGGACGTTTTTCCTTGACCTGTTTAGTCAAAGATGTATAATTTTGGAAAGGAATTCGTCCACGCTGGAACGAATTACCCATTTTCCCATAAGAACAATACGCGGTACTCATTTAACGCGGTTTTGTTATACGCGGTACTTTTCTGGTACGAATTAACCGCGTTGAACGAGGGATTCCTGTACTTTATAAATATTCTAAAAAATGTTAGGGGAAATTGTTGCCTTATCAAAACTGCGTACCTATGGGATCGAAATTCTGAAGAACGGGTGGGTTTCGTGTGAATACCAAACGTAAACCTACTACATGATGTCAATTGCAGATAGATTCAAGTTTTCCAGTTCATCGTAGAAATATTTCTAATTCAAATCTGACTACAGAGTTTGAGAAGAGCTTGCATCAAAGTGAACCGTGAGGTAGAGAAACCAGAGTAGTTTGTGATTGGAAAGTAGACAATCATTTGAAAATTGTGAATCCGACTGTCTATCACTTGGTGAATGCCACAGTCATGTTGATATCACAGGTCTCTTGCGTTATTCATCACTCTTAGGTTAGATGGACGAGAAACTCAGGGAGATGCTAATAAAGAGGTACTCACCAATACAAAGTTTAAAAAATTGGAGATTTTTCCATCCCTAACCCGTAGCAAATGCGAAGATGTATGGGCGAATCTGCCAATTTGGGTGATAATACAAGGTTTTGCCTTGACACTCGTTCTTGCGATCATCCCTGCAACTTTTTCAAGGCCTTCTTTACTAGAGGCTCATATACACTCACTCATCATGGATGGATGGAAACAGTCCAATAAGGCATGCAGTTTCGGTGAATCGCGATTTTTGACGACCCCACCCAGAATTTTGAGAATCATCGAACGAGGAAACCTAGCTCACGGTGCATTCGACCAATCATTGCGGCAGTCTAGAGAATGCTTGATTAGGTATCCAAAAACCATGAGCTGTGTGCATGGGCCTGAGCTTATCAGTGTCAGAATGATGATCACTTTTGTGGGCGTTGATATTTTTTCTCATACTCCACTGTAGACGATTTGTGGGTTTGTGCTATGGGGGACTGTAGTCTCCATCGAAATTTCGCCCTATTTCCTCGAACGCGTACCTACGAATTCAGCTCAGGGAACAGATATTTGCTCCATTCACTGGAACAATGTGATACGAAACGGGGGAATTCCGTCTTGCGAGATCCTGTTCTAAAAAAGCATTCTGTCTTGAATGACGTGTGATCCATGGCCTCCATTTTGACACATTCATTTGAGGGCCACACCAATTCCAGAATGAACATGCGAGCTACGCGAGGCTTATAATATATGAGTCATTTCGGAGCATTTCAGCCAGAGGCGTCACCAGGGGGGTCTGGGAAAAATCCCAAAAAGTTTTTCTCCATTGATACTATGTTCGAAGAGTACAAAAAAAATTTTTTGGGATTTTTCCGAAGGCCTCTTCGGGCCCTAGGGCCCACAGAAGGTCTATTTTGGGCCCTTTTTAGGCCTATTCCTGGAAAATCATAGCTCCGAATAGACTAAATCTTTTTCCACGTACTTGGGCGCATTTTCTTTGTTCAGACTAGCACTTTCGAGAAAAAGATAGTCCGGGATCAATCATGCGGCCTAGTAACTTCTAGGACCTCTTTGCTGAAAGCAGATTTCAGCGATTTTTGGGCCTGCTTCGAAGCAGCCTAGCTCCCGCTAGACATGTGATAATTGACTTCTGCATGTAGTCATTTTGAAGGTCCTGAAAAAACCTACAATTTGACCACCTGTAAGAGTCGATTGTCGTACTTTTCATAGGAGCTATAGCCGATACAAGTTGAGCAGTTTTGTGAAAACGCCAAACTGTGAGCTCAATTTTAAAAAATCGTTTCTTTTCTGTCGACCCCAAACCTGTGCGAATAACTTTCTCGATACCAATACTATCAGTTGGAAGAATAATCTGGGTGGGCTATTCAATTCTCGATTTTATTCAGCCAATTTAAAACACCCTTTTTCGACTTTTTGCTTAAAATGCAAACACAGGCATGGCTCGCATATGCTTCAATCTGAGTCATTGTGCACCAACCTGGGTCAAATTACTCCCCAAAGTACCTCCAAATATGTGTAGAAACTTCCAGAGGCGAGCCTCGAGCCCGAAGCGAGCTGGAGGTTCAAACCATCAGGTCCAAAATGGGCATTATTTCGTCTAATTTGGGGTAGGCGAGCGAGATCTCGATTCCCCGTATCCCTGCTCACAAACGAGACGAGTGACTAGAATGGTAATTCAAATATATTCTTCTCACTCTTCTTCGTCGCGCAATTGGCCTGTGGACTTCAGTCCTCTCTCTCTGGCGGTGAGTACATCCACACACACTTTATATCGCTCCGTGTTGAATGTTATTTTTCATCAACAAAACGTTGTCCCAAGGGACCTCTTCTTGCAGATCGGATATCCTCTCGCAGGCTCATACCTTTGGAGCATCGCTGCATGGCTCCAACTCGAGCCTGAGAGGAATTATTCCAATTTCTGCAATCGACTAACATCTGAAGGGATATCAGCACGGTGCTTGGCGCCGAAACCGATCTCTCTGCGCATGCTCGGCGATTGTCTGATTCACGCTCTGTCACATCACTGCTGTCTGCTACACCATGATGCCCAACTCCACCTGCCACATCTGCAACAAAATTCTGCGCACTGGCAGCAAGCAATGCAGCACTTGCAAACGGTTTGCTCCCGCCAAGTGCTCAAAAACATCGAGCAACAAATGGCTATGCGTGATGTGTCATGAGGTGAGTAAAAGTCCACCTCATACAGCGTCGTCGAGTGCAGTGAAGCAGACGGTTTCGGCTGCTAGACGCAGCACGAAGTACATCAGAGAGAGAGAAAGATGGAGAAAACCCGCACGCGTGCTAGTATGAGTGGCCTGTCTACCACCACTCAAGCACGGCTCAACGCTCACAGCATGGTGGGGACATCACCCCTCGCTCCACAGGCCCCTGTCTCAGGCCGTATCGAGAAGCCTCCCAGCACCAAAGGCGCTCCTGCCCCCGACGAGCCGTGCCTGTCGTCTGCTGCACTACCAGCTCGCGGCAATGGCAGCACCACACAAGATGAAATTCTTGGTTATCCAACTCCATTGTCTCAACGTACCACCGGAGTTCTTTCAAGAATTTGATCGGGCGCTCTGAAGGTTCTCCTTTGAAAACAGGAGGTTCGAGTTTTAATTTCCTAGCAATCGGTTTAGATGACCCGTGTGAACCTCGTGCGAAATCACTAAACTGTTTGTGAAAAGAATCTTGAGTAATTTGAATTTTTTCGATCATTTTTTCACATAGATCGATGTCCTCCTCGATCTCTCCGCAGCGTTTATTACGCAGGTCCGAGAGGGTATTTGAGAAGGTCTCTTGTACCTCGTTAATAAGGCTGACCTTATCGGAAAGATTTTTAATTCCAATTTGGAAGCAATTATTTTGAGCTCGGAGGGTTTCATTCTCCTTTTGAACTCTTATTAAATTTTCGAGAGCCAGTTCTAGTTTTGAAGAAAGCACCTCATTTTTCTTCTCAAGAGCTTGGATTCTTTGATCCAAAAAAGCTTGATCGTCATCCAGAATCTTCAACTCCTCTGTGACAGCTGTACTCCATAATCACATATTTTGGTCGCGTTGGGGCATGGTTTCAATATTATCGTCGTCCTCTTCGATGCGAGTCAGAATGGCGCGAGCCGATATATACGCTCTGTCGTCACTCGCAATCGATTCACGACTCGGAAACATTTCGAAACTGGCCCCGAACTACAACTATGCAGAAGTGGTTGCTGTCCAGAAGGGGTTCTGCGGATGAGATTTTTTTTTGAATGACTGGGGATCGAACCCGGACCTTCCTCGTCGGAGTCGGATACGATGGCTACTAAACTAGTGAGGTTGTTGCCATCGAGCGAACTAAACGCGCTCTTCGAGATGGAATGTGGGGGAAGGGGTGATGCTCGCATTCGCTGAGCTATATATGTAGGGATTGCACGGATCCAAATGAAGAAGTTTTCTACAGGGTTGGTTAAATATTCATACATAGAGTGATATATACTCTTTTCGACATTATTCGCGCGATGTAGTTCACGCACTAATTTTATTTCGGATTCTAGATCACTGCACTTTTGTTCTAAATCATGCACGTGATCCAACAATGCTTTCACGTCAATTCTCAGGATTTGAATATGACGGCCTTGAGCAGGGGATGTGTTTTCCAAATTTTTTAATCTACCATTGAAATTTGAAATTACGTCCCACTGCTCGTCTTGGGTCTCGTTAATATTTTCGAGCTCTTCGCGAATTTTTCGGATTGGTATAGTGCAGCTTCCACTAAAAAGTACTCCTCGATATTCTTGTATCATTTTAAAGGATTGATATTTTGTTTGAGAAATTGTCAAAATTTTTGGAGAAATTAACCATTGAGCGTACCAAAATGCGCTCAGATTCAATTGAAAATTTCTAGAAGTGTGGAGGGCACAAGTGTTGAATCAAAACAAGGTCGCACTCCATGAAAAATCGTATTTGCACGTACTGGGGTCCCTGTCTGGGCGCCATATGTGAGGTACCAAAGGGCTCTGGATCTCGGGAGAGAGCCGGATGCGTGGCAATAAATTGTATATAGGGATACCCCAATAGAGGTGTACGATTTTTCGTGGATTGACCTCATTTTTTATGGATATTATGGATTCGGAATGCGGACTATCCTAGCCCTTGCTCACCCATATCCGGGGACTGAGGCCCTTCAACGAGGCGGGAAAAGCTAAAGATCTCCTCAACTTTCAAAGGTGAACTATATAGGTACTTAGGTACAGATTCATTCGACCTTAGAAAGCTGATTTTTGTATATCTTGAACTATTTTTTGCAAGTGAGCGCCGAGGGGACTGAGGCCCTCATGCACATCGACTTTCAAAAAATATGTAACTCTTTCATAAGTGAATGCCGAGGGGACTGAGGCCCTCATGCATATCGACTTATGAAAGATGTGAGATTGGCTCACCCGGGTTTCTAAGAGTGTAGAGAGGACTGAGGCTCCTACACAAACATGGATTCCCGGGGTGCGTAATTTTGAATCAGACGAATACTGGAGAAGTGCGGGGACTTAGGCCCGAACCGTCATCACAGCATCGTCCTGGATCTGCATCGAGGCATATCAATACTACAAGATATTACCAATGAAATATCCACATTTATTCTCAACTCTATATACAGGGTTGAGGAAAGCAAGAGCACCAAAGCCGAGGCTCGAGATACAGCTCTAATATCCAGATGAGCGCAAGCCTCTCACAATGGGCTGATGAGCCTGTATTTATACTCGGTGCTCTGGCTGTACAGTATACCTATATTGTACGTTAGATGATGATTTAGATGATAGAATGATGGAAAAACGATGATTCTCCTTGGAAATTGATATTTTCCGATGATATTGGTAGATTCTTCTATTATTCTTGGATTAGTCGCATCAAAACATATTACAAATGATGAAAGAACTCAAAATTGGCTGCTTCGATTATTTAGTAATAAACAAAAGATAATTCTCTGGAACATTCTAGAAACACGTGGTTTCCTATCTTTTTGTAATTACTATTCAATCACAGTATATACTTTAAATTTTCCTCCATAATCGAGCTTCTAGGCGATTCATTGATCCTTTAAACAACTTATTCTACTCGAGAAGTTATTTTACAGCTCATTATTTACATATTCACAAGAGACCGAATTCTTAAGAAATGAGTAATTTTATGACAAATAAATGACAGGAAATCCTTTCAAAGGCGGTCTTATACGTCCGAAAAACAGAATTTAGTTGGAACTCTCAAGCTAGAAAATTTTATAGGCAAATCAAGTTTGCAAAATAAATCAGGACTCTGAAATAGATTTTTCATGGGATAAAAATATTTTCACTTGATAGTTGTAACTGAGGGATTTACTAGGATCAGTAAAGTTAGGTAAGTTAGGGTTTAGGTCCGGTTTAAGACTTTAAAGACAGCGTTTCATTAATAGAAATATATATTGAAACCATATTTACAAATAGTCATGAATGATAAATAGTCAAAAAGGAATCTGATATTTATTACTGTTGAGTGTGTTACAAATGCGGTCTAGCCCAATAAACGGTTGATACAGGGTACATACTAATACGAGTTATGATAGAGCCACGGAGGAGCTCCCTCCGGGTTAAACGCGGGGCATAGCCGGTGTGTGAGGTTCGACCTGGAGCTCCCAGGAAGCCAACGCGGGTGTGTGATTCTACTGCCACGGAGGAGCTCCCTCCGGGCCAAAAGTGAGCGTGCCGGTGTCGCGGTCTAGTACGATTCTCAGTGCTCCTGAGAAGTCGGCTACTAGGAGTTGCCAGCTGCTAGACTCTAGAGCCATCTCTTGGACCAGAGCTCCTGGTGCCAAGAGAGGCGCGTGAGTCCGCCGCTCAGTGCAGACTGGTTCGTTCAGGTCGGGCATCGGGTGGACATCAATGCTGACAGGTGTTTCGCTTGTGAACGATGTTTTCGAGTCAGCCACCTGGCGGCTGAGGCTTGAGTTACTCTAACTGCTAGATAGATTGCGCGAGTACCAGAGCTATACTGGTATCATAGCGAAGGGGCCCGTCGCATAGTTCCCAAAACAAACTGATTAATGGGAAAAAGAAGTTTTAAATTTAGTGATGATTTATATCAAAAATTCCTCATGGAAACCTATAGAATTTTCGGTATTTCCATGTATTGGGACGTATATGTATTTACGTAAAACTATGTGAGTTTACCCATTGAACTGCACGCCCTCGGCCGGGGAGGGAAGAAGTTTCCTGCCGTACCGGTTCGAGAGAAGCGCGACCGTTCAAATGCTATAAAGTGGCTATATACATTGATTACTTTCAGATATTGAAAATAGCAACGAAATTTTGGGGTTATGGCACTCACATCCTATCGTACCCAATTCATATGCCATGAGACCGGACTAGTATTGGATAGTGTCTCATGAGTATAGCATGTAATTAATTGAATATCATATGATATCTCAGTAGTATCGCATAAGACTACGTGAATCATAATAGTATCGTTTCTTCATAGTTTCTCCCCTGCGAGTGAGTATTGAACTAATCCCATACTAACACTGATACTAATCCCATGGTATCTCATAGGTTCTCTTCGACTCATAGCCCAAATACTCGTGAGATATCACAAGACATCGTGCTCTTCCCCAGATTCCATCTTCTGCTAGTTCAAACCCGAGAGTTGATGTTCCCTATGCACGCCTCCATAATATCGATAATCTTTCATACTGTTCATAGTCATGAAGACCATTTCTTTTCATATCCCGTATCTCAGGGAATCTCACGGTATCTCTTTAGTATATGAATTCTCATGGAGTATCGTACATCATTATATAGTATCGCATAGACTCTAAAATTCCCCTCCTCAGCTTTTCCGAGTGCACCGATGATCAGGGGGGGTCATTTCCCAGTTCCTTTGGTAATTCTCAGTCATGAAATAGACAATTTTCCATCTTTCATACGAATCCATGGTATCTCATGAGTATCGGTTTGTATACTCATGAGATACCATGTAGTACGCATGTGGAACTCATTCAGACATTCTACCAGGGTATTTCTGAGGTAAATGAGTGAGGTGTGATTGACCACTACGAGGTGATCTCTACACACTTACTCCAGGGTTCGAGAAAATTTAGGTACCTTCACAGAATAAGTTGAATCTCATGCTCATATGTCATAATTTTCCTCCCCACTACCCTGTCATAGGATATCGGAGGACTGTCGCATTTGGATCTAGATACTCAGAGATGCAGTACTATCCCAGCCAGTCAGCCTCTACTGAATTCCATTGAGTCACCAAAGTTACAACTGACCGATGTGATGGACTTCCTGGCGGACATCAACGCTTCTTTGAAAATCCAGGTAGGGAATCCAATGCGATTGTAAAATCTCCAAAATGTATTTTATACATACTCATTCTCACGAAAACATTTGGGGAGTTTGATTCTCCCTGCTGAGGATAATTTCGTGGGGTCCCATGGTGTCCCACCGAATCCCATGGTATCCCACGGGGTCCCATGGGATCCCATGGGACTTCGTGGGACCTGGCCCTGGTAAAATATTTAATTTCTATATTTTGCAAAATTTGGCACAGAAGACGTGCAGCATACAAGTTTCGAACATTATTTCTCCGCCCCACGAAGTGGTTGATACATGGGAAGTAAAGAATAGATGCTATGTGGATTCTGATCTCGATCTCTGAATGATTATACGGGTATGAATATTTGAAGTCGACTGATACTCCAAGTGTGTAAAAAAACCAAGCATCGAGAATCAATCCCTTCACTTCTCTCAAAATGTGCCTTTAGCCGAGAAAAGATGCCTATGATGTCGTCACGTGTCAACAGATCAAGTGAAGATAAATGCTCAGAGCGACACATGTCGTGGGTGTCATTTCAAGAACGTGTAGATACTGAGTCATCTAATGATAAGGACTCGTGGCAGTGATCTTTTATACATAATATTAGGTTCTTGAGAATTTTTTCACGCGAATTAAACAAGTTCTCATGATGGGATTGGAAGAAGAATATATTCAAACTATCTTTCATGGTCTGGTTCTATCAACCCCTCCGTGGGCCGAGGGAATAATGTTCGAAACTTGTATGCTGCACGTCTGCGGTGCCAAATTTTGCAAAATATAGAAATTAGATATTTTACCAGGGCCAAGTCCCACGAAGTCCCATGGGACCCCACGGGATCCGGTGGGATCCCACAATTATTTTCAGCAGGGCTTTATTCCTGACCCTGGGGCATCTTCCAGCAAGTAAAAATCATGATGGAATGGAGCCAAATTCAATTATGTATCCACCTTGTGGTGTACTTGAATCAACCCCCGATCGATCCGGAGGATACCCTGCCAATTCCTGCTCTGAATGATAGTTTCCAATGTCAAGAGTGACATCAGTAGGATAAGCTGTGCCTGTTCAGCCCCCATTAAGGGTAGTTTTCAGTAGGTCTATATATGGGAATGAATAAGGGTGGAAACTAACCTTCGTTGAAAATTAAGTCGCTCTTGATTTTGTTAAGCTTATACCGGTCGTTGAAATTGATTGCTCGAGACAAACGACTTGCTCAAGCATTTGAAAGTCTAGTGTTCGTCATAAGACTCAGCAAAAATGATGGACATGATCAGGTAAATAAAATCTGAATGACTCTCTCTACTTTTTGTGAGAGTTCATTCTCATATCTTGTCATTTCAGGACAAGTACAGATTTTGAGAAATTTATGGAGACTAAAAATGTTGTACGGTAATCTGCCAAACTATGACATACAACATTCAGTCCAACGCAATAATCTATTGATTGGAAGAGTGCTCCGTAGTAGACACTTTCATACGTTTACTTTTCTATTCAAGAGGAATGCACGGATATACCGTGATTCACCAGCGAACATTGATCCTTTGTTTCATGGAGATATGAACGCAGTTGAAGATTATTCGTTCTTAGAAGCCGATTTTCAAGAATTCTACTCCATAATCAATAATTTCACGTTAGATAACCTTACGCTTGTGTATCAATCATCTTGATTTTCAAAGAGACTTTATTTCCTGTAAAATGGGGAAGGTTAAGAATAACAAAGCATATGATGAATGTCACGTTTATTGTATAGATATCACTAAATATACACATGAATTTATCATGAGAATCATTACATTTTTTTATCATTTCCTATCTTTTAATACAACAACTTGTACATTTTCAATATTTGAACGATATATATTTAGAAATTTAATGATTCCCCCAACATCGCCTCGAAAATAATGGGACATTGAATAAGATGAATCAAATTCACATTCATCCATATCAACTACCCACCTACTAGTTAGGTAATCTAAGAATATCGGGAATAGACAGTTACTCTCAAAGATGATAGAAAAAATAATAGTTTCATCCATTTTTGTTTCGATTTCTTGGAATGTTTCCAGAGCTTTGAGATGTTCTTCGTTCGACTCGACGAGGACTGATTCAATTGCTCTCAATTGTTCTGGAATGAAAGATTTAATTTGTATTGAACCTTGTTCCAGGCAGATTTGATGGTAATTGAACGATCTGTGGGTTTTTTATGATATGGAAGCTTTCAAATAATTCTTTCAAGACATCACCTATATCTCCTCTTATTAAATAATCGCAAGGGATTGAAGGATTGTGGTTACATTTTGATGTATCAACTATCCAAATACTATCTTTCAATTTTTCAAAGGTGGTATTTTTACGAATACGCTTAATATTAAAGACAATTGGATATATGAAAATGTGCTCGATTCTCCAACACATTAAACAATGAGTGTAATAAAATTAACGATGTCCAATCAACTCCTCGATCATTTGTCTTTGACCTGTCGGAAATTAACAATTGTTATTCTAGGACGAAGAAACACTAATTGAAGATTGACTATACATTTTTTATATTTTTCTAGAAATCTCAACATTTGAAATACGTCTCCTCTCTTATAATAATCTTTCGGAATCAATTTATTATATTCACATAAATTGAGATCGATTTTATATTTGAATCGAGCCATGCAAAAAGGGACCTCCGTGCAAATGACAAATTGTCGGGAGAACGAAAAAAACTGTGTTGCATCTCTACCATCCACAATTCCCCAGCGCCAATGTACATACACATACTTCTTATCAGTATGTACTATAATCTTCTCCATTTTTTGACCAAGGGTGGCCTGCAGAGTTGTTATTTAATGAAAACTCGTGTGGACTTGGATCTTTTTTAGCATGGATTCCTTTTAAAAGCTATAATTTCATATCAAGACACTACAAAACTTGAAAATATCGAATTTAAACGATATCTTGATGATTATCATAGATTCATAGCGGGATTTAGGTCTCTTTTTGCTCGGATTGACTGAAAATAGTTCGAATATAATCATAAAGTCCATTCCAACAAACAAAACCATTATAACTATCTAAATCGCGTAACATTAACATTCATAAGATCTATGAATGTATTCATTCCGTGCCCAAGATGAAGGATCGCTACGATTTCTTCGTTCTCCGCCATCGTTATCACTGTCACAATCCATATTCTAGATTTTATACACTATGAGGCAGACAAGATCAACGTCTGCAGAGCTATCGGATGATACACTAGATACTACAGCACTTTTTGATCATTTCAAAATTCGATTTGAGTTCAGAGCGAAGAGTATACACATATATGCCTATACATCATTCGAGGCGTCGCAGCTTGTCGACCAACTGGCGTCAAGAATCACATCGGTCAATTGTGTGAGTGATAGATGTGGTGATACAGTGCGTAAGTATTGGTTTTTGTAGGTTCTTCCATCAATCCATGCAAAAAGGGCCCCATATCCTGTACTTGGGTCCTTTCTTGCATGGATCAGGTCTCAGGGATTGGTCATATCGGAAAGATTTCATATGCAGGCGATAGAGGGATGTTCAAAGAGTGCAAATATCACCTTATCTCAATTTTGCGGAAAATGGCGGTTAGGTCCCTTTCTGCATGGCTCGATTCATTTACTCTTCTTGAATTGGTTAAATGTTTTATCAACTTTTGCAGTTCTTCTCATATTGAAAATTACAGAGTGGATATAAGTGAATTTAACTTTAATATTGCAGATAAATTCTAAAATTCCATTGTAATCCACATGTTGTAGCTTCGCTCTTAAAATCTCCCTTTCACCTGTCGAAGATTTTCAGTCTCAATCTAATGAATTGTACATTTAAGATACATGGCATATCTTGATCAAGTATACTGACTATGTGATGAATATTTCCTATAGCATAGTACTCTGCGGTTAAATTTGGGTTATAGTTTGGATCAGTCGGGTCTACTTCCCAACAACTATTCCTTAATTCGTTTAATGTATGAGTATGCCAAGCCCATGGATGTTTAGTAGAAATCATTGATAATATTTTACTAGAGTCATAGAGCGATTTGTTTTGCTCATATTCGGCGAATATATCTTCTAGCTTGAATTTACTGTGGGAGAAAAACAATTCAGTATAACCCACGATACGTTGAACAACTCCCATTTGCTCTGAAACAATTTATGTTCGTTTAAGTTTCACAATTTGAATAGAAGACATGCAATGATAGTTTTTTTCTAACATTTCAAGAATTTGTTTGAGAGATCCACGGTAATAGGAAGTAGAAGCGAACTTAGGTTGAAATAGACAACTTTCATCTATAGTCCATCCACTGTTCCTTAACATCTTGAAATCATCATTTTTCGAGGTCCCATAGTGATTAGTTCCAAGAACTAGAAAAAATATTACTCTATCATCCAAAAACCGTTCGAAACGTTTGAATTCTTTGTAGACGATTGTGCAACAGTCCCGTTTTCCATCATTGTAATCCATTAGAATGCTCAGCAATCTCACTAGAATTAGCATTTGCTCTGGAAGGATATTTGATTCTTAAATCTACAAATTCAGCATACTCAAAGCAAAAACCGTAAGATGTCATGAATATGAATATTTGATGAGCGTTGCCGATGAAAAAATATGAACAAGGCAAGCTTGCTACATATTTTCTAGTGGAATCAATTTCATAGTTGCTAAAAACTAATAGTTTCTTTTCGAGATAGGAGGGCGAATAAAACAAATTTGTTTCATATAACAGGTGAAAGCCGCATGAGTCATCAAAGTCTGACTGGTTCGTAAGGTAATCGTGGAAGGCTTCATGATAACTCATTCTCTCGTCGCTATATAGTCTTAGATTTGAAAGACATCCCTCCAATACTGAGCGCTGAACTAGGAGAATAATTTGTTTTCCCTCATTTTGATGTGTACAAGAAACATCTCTTTAATCATATATTGTAATTCGTGAATAAAATGCACCATCTCACAAATTTTCCCCTTTTCAAAATACATCGTGTCGAGATTTGGTCTAAACATTGTTTTCTGATGATCTATCTCATATGGACTATCTATTAGTTTCTTAAAACAATTCGTTCTTTCATAATAGAAATTAGATGTTGTAGAAACTATGCTAAAATCATAAGACAAGTCTAAATGGGGCTCCATCATGAGAAATAGATTGAAAGCTGCTAAGTAGTCTCTCTGCTTTTTGACTCGTACTGCCTCTAAGATCTCTAAATGCCCTGTAAGAGGCACATACAATCAACTATAGGAAACAGTTTGGAAAACATGTGACTACTTACCCTCGTAACCGATTCCAAAAACCATTCTTAAGTTGTATTGCGCCTCGGTTTGTACTGTTAGACCTGCACTGAATCAGCTCTTAGACGTTTAACAAATTCACACGGAAATACACAACAGATAGAGACAACAGCGATAGACTGATCAGATGTTAGAATTTGCGCTCTTTCATAATAGATACCACCGATCAAGTTTGGGCATAGCTGATGTCGTTTGGAGACGGGAGGTGTAGCTACCATCGTTTGAAGGTTTTCCTTGTTGTACATTTTCAAAATTAAATGATGACACAATTGAATTCTATAGCATGCTTTTATTGAATAAAGATATACATGATGATATCATATGACTACAATAATTACGTGAATGCCACGGACTACAAGCGCGAATGTCAAGTTCAAGCATGGGTTTCGATAAATTATTGCACGCGAGCGCGAATGTTCTGGTCCAGACGAGTAATCTTCGAATTAACATCCACGATGCTTGCATGATTCTGTTTAATTTTCCGCTCAAGTTGCTCTTCCACAGCTCCGGCTCTCTTCTGCTTCTGCCTGAGATGTTCTAGCATCTGCCTATATTCTTCCATCCTTTCACCAAAACCCTGGACTATATTTTTCATCTCTTCATATCCAATCATCAATTCTTCCTTCATCTCAACGATCTTACTATTGGTATCTCCTTGACGATCGAGTATACTATCAGCTAGCGACGGAGATTCCATAAATTTCAAATCATAATGCTCGCTATTCTTCTCAACACGCTCGGATAAATTGTAGCGAGATTCTTTCAATCCAATCAGCTCGGTAGTCAAATGACCTGCTACAACCGAATGCACATCATTAATCTTTCTGTGAATAAAGTCCTTGAGGTAAACAAAATCATTGTTGATTTTCATGTATACGTCTTTCAAATTTGTGATGGATTTTTTCATATCCTTGATGCTATCCATCATATCAGCATTCAATTCGTCGATTCTATCAAACTTTCCCTCAGAAACTGCTGAATGATCCATGAATACCTCGGTCAAATTGATCACTTGACCTTTGAAATGGAGATTATCTTCCTTGGCTTTGAACGAAGCTTTCCTTAGCATCAGTGAATAACATTTCATTCTTCTTGAACCTGGTCTCAAAATCCTCCATGTTTTCCTCACGTAATTCTTCTCGACGCTCGAGAGCTAGAATTTTTCGATTCATATTCGTGATAAAGGCACGGATTCCCGATGTCACAGCATCAAAATTATCATTCATTTTCTGAATGTTCCTGACTACTTCATTCTTCACGTGGAACATATTCAAGTCCACAGCGTGGAATGATGCAGCTAGCTTTTCCATCAGCTTTGTCTCATTTTCATCCATATTTTCCAGCATAAACTTAGTTCCTGTTTCATCCAGTGAGAGAATGGTCTTGTCAATCTCATCATTCTCCTCCACAGAAATAGAGTCTCCTACACACATTGCATATAATTGAAACGTAATTCACCGCACGAGCTTGCATAATTAATTATCACACATACCGACCACTGCATTGAGCACCTTTTCACGTTCTTCCGAGGCACTGGCTTGCGGTACAGCTGACCCTTCTCCAGTCTTTGCTCCCAAATCAAGAGACAGTTCCTGATCCTGATTATTCTTGGTTCTAGATAGATTCGAAGTAGACGACGATGATCTTGAAGTTCCATCCTCGAGAACTTGAGACGAGCTTTTCTCCATCTTCACACAACTGTTCTCTTCAAACTGCAGAGACGTAATGATTCAAACGAGGATCATATTTCTTATTTATAGGATGAAGCCAGCTTCTCTGAGCTCCTTAATTGGAGAAATTACTTCATTCCTGAGTGACTCATTCCCAGCTTGCATAGAACGTAAACAGAGATCTAAGCGTGAGCAAATCTCGTTGACATCATCCCACCGAACGTATTCAACTCGTGTTTTTTGCTCTCGCAGAGTCAGAGTATCGTTGTCTATGCTTTTCACGAGTTTCCACTGCCCCGAGCCTATTTGATTTTTGAAGAGTGAACCAATAACGTTCTTATATTCTTCACTTTCTGAACTAATAATTCGTTTATTGGGATCATGATCCCGTCTATGGGCATTGGTCGACTCGAAAATTTTCTTGTACCTCATCAAATCATGCAATTCATGGTTTCGAGGATTCGCCTTAAAGATTAATTCATTGATTCCAATCGTTTGCTGAACAACATGGTCACGTCCTAACAGTAGAACGTCATTATTTTTATCAAAATCGAGCGTTAAGGAACCTAACATCAATTGATTATCTCGATAATATGGACCAAAGGTCAAATCTGAACCTTCGTTTCGCTCAATGAAATCCGAGAGATAACGAAGCGACAAAGCACCCAAATTTTTATGAAGGAAATCTTGAAAGTTGATCCATTCTCGAGGATTTTCAACGATCCGCTGAATCGATTTTTCGAGAGATGGTTCATCATTCACGATGCTTGACTCATCATTATCGGTAGAGTATACCTCTTCGACATATTGTCGGCTGCGGGTTTTGTTCGGGTGCACAAAAGAAGAAGACGCAGGCGTGGGCAGAGATATGCTCGCGTTAAGACGCTCTTCGTTGAAACTTGAACGCCTTGGGATGTCTATGATCCTCCGATCTTCTTCTACACCACCTTCATCGCTGTCGCTTTCCATTGGCTCATCGATTAGCTCATTTTTCAGTTTTTCATCATCGATTATTCTTTCTTGTTGGCTAACTAACTTCTCCAAAGGCTGAACTATAGGCTGAAGATTCTCGATTGCCTCATCACGAAGAGCTGATTTTGCAATTTTCAGAGCGCTGCTTTTTTGCGAATTGCTGACGAGGCCTTGGCTATTTGTTTCGCGATCTCAGTTTTTTCTTTCTTCTTCTCAATCACAATTTTTCCTCCTCTTTTCTGAAGCACTGTCTTCACTGACTTTGCCTTCGATCTCACCATTTTGACGCTTACCGTCAGACTGATCGAATGTTATGAATGTATCATAATTTCGTCTGTATCTGCCTTTATTTTTGACATTTCATCAATCACCTAGAAATCATACTTACCGGCTGACCAACAAGCTGAGCACATGGATTTGAATTCTTTCCAAGTCATATCGGAATTAACGTGGGAATGGTATATCACTCGGAGAGTTGTATCATCAATACTAAAAATAACTAGCAAGTTCAAATTATCACGGTATAGTTTTTTTGGAGCACTCGTGTAGGATTGTATGAGAGAAAATATGTCCAATCCAAAATGCCTAGACATGCAAAAATGAGGTAGTAATGAGTGATAATTTTGATGAGCAACGTCGTCAAAAATAAGCAGCGAATTCGGCTTTGCATCTTTTGGATCAATTATCTCCTCACTGTTTGTCGATTCGTAGGAATTCATATCCTCTAGTTCATTCATAACAGCCTTCAACAGACGATATTTTGCTTGATCCAAGCTTTTGGAATATAGATATATATTCTCGAATGCTAACCCATTCGGCGCGAATATTAACGATAGCAGAGCATTCGTTCTTCCGCAACCACTCGGACCGATGAATAATGCGCGTAGGTTGCACGGCAGTAGTTTACCATGCTTGCTCTTGGTTTCTCCTACAGAGCAATTATCCAGGTTCAGCACGGCTATCCCCTCCTTTTGCTCGACGAATCTCATCTTGACTACTGAATTTTTTGATGGGATCAGCATATAAATGTGGTATTTTTAATTATGAGATCAGTTTCCAATGCAGAGAGGGTGAGGCTTTGTCAATATGTTAATAAACAAGGTTCCAATTGAGGCACACCTTCCTGGATATCGTTTCTGTGGACCAGGGACTCAGTTGGAAAAAAGGTTAGAACGAGGTGACAAGCCCAAGAATGGGCTAGATTTCACCTGTCTCACCCACGATATCGAGTATTCGCTGAATCAAGATCTTGGAAAACAACACGAAGCCGACGCTCAACTACAAGCTGCGGCTGAATCGCTCTCCCACGCAAAAGACTTATCTTTTCTCGAACCACTCGCAGCCAGAGCAGTGGGTAAAATCATGAAAATCAAACGTAAACTTGGTATGGGCATGAGGAAGAGGAAACGAGCAGTTCGCGGTAGAAAAAAGAGAGAGTTGATTTTGGCTCGGAGGGGTGGCTTATTACCAGCCTTGCCAACGATTACTGCGCTGTCTGCTTTTGCTGCTGGAGCAGCTAATGTTATGAAGAGCGTTTCCGAGATGAGGACGAATAGGAAGCATTTAGAAGAGTTATCTCGACATCATTGAGCCCTCGAAGAAGGTGGAGAAGGAATTCATTTGAATCCTTATAGGAATAAGATAGACTCTGGCCTTAAGAAAAAAAACCCAAACGTCGTCGAGTGTGAAAAGACTTAGTATGAGCGGGCGAGACATTATGAGGGCTGCGAGGGTTATAAAATATTTTAGAGGTGTCTTTGCTCGAGATACTCTACCTAACTCTCCCTGGCTTCGTGAATATGGTGTGCTTAACTTAGCTAATTTGCTTGATGAAGGCACTCATTGGTGCGCTTGGCACAAACAGGGTAACTTGGTTAGATATTTCGATTCTTTCGGTGCTTTGAGCCCACTACCAGAATTAGTTCGATATTTCCGTAACAGTTCTCCAGATTGTCGAATCACGTATAATCGTATACCCACGCAAACGTATAATCAAACAAATTGTGGGCAACTCTGCTAACAATTTTTGAGAAGTATGAAGTGAGACTCTCATCGATTTTTCATTCAATCATGTCTAAAACTTATTCTATACCAGGTGTTGAACCTAACCTCACCACTAGTGTAACCCGGAACGTAGATGCTAGCAGTAAAAGCTACGAGCTTGCATTAACCAATTTTACAACGGTGAATTCAATTAGTAACGTCAATTCGAATAATAATCGATAAGATAATAACAATAATAATAATAATAATAATAATAATAATAATAATCGTCCAAATCGGATGATTTTGGCCTAAGTTATGTCCATTAGAAGATGTTGAGTTATCGAAAAATGCCCAATTTGTCAAGCTCGCCAAATCCATCGCCCTCCACCAATCGACTTCAAACTTGACACAGATGTTCTTCCAAGTGTCCCAAACATGTAGAAAAAATTTCGTGCTGTGTTTCGGCCTTCCGTTGGATCCATAACTTTTAGAAACACCCGCATTTTTACGGATTTTCGTGTAATTTCCAAAGCGGTTGCCACTCTCTCCCTGCGCATGCGCACATCTGTGCTGCTTCGGGATCAGATCCTCCTAGCTTCCCCTCGCGCGCGCGCTTCACGGAAAAAAAATCTGAAAATAATGGTTAAAGAATGGCGTGTATGAATGATAAGAAAGCAGAATCGATGGTCAAAGGGTGATATCGAGAAGATGAGAACTAACCTTGAAGCGTTGAGCACTCATTTTCAGAATATCAAGGAAAAGTAAAATATATTCTATCTTTCAGGACTCTGAATCGTGCCATCAACCAGAAAAGTTGGAAGAAATTGTTATTGTACGTTTGTTATTGCAAGAGTAAGATTGCAAAATGAAATAAGACTAGAGAATCAAATGTTTCCAGGAAAAGCTCATTCACACTGGAAAGCTCGGAAAATGAGCTCCATGATATAAGGAAGTTTCTCATCCTGTAAGGTATTATATGGAAAATTCATGGTAGGAACTCGTGGCATTTCCCAAAGTTTTTTGTGTGAGTACTTATGTATCACGCACACGTGCGAGTGTTTCCATTGCGCGTCGGACAGAAGGCGAAAAGATCGCTACTATACCGACCCAGAGGCGCGCGAAAATTCGAATACTAGATGGAAGCTAATAGACAATTCTATCTCGGATTATCAGAAACGAGAACCAAAATTTCGGGGTTATGGCGGTCACACACATCTCCGACTCTCAAATATCAAAATTTCCGCGGAACTACTGCTATCTGCGATAATCGGACCAGAGATGATCGGACCAGAAATTTTGTGAGGTTTCGGAAAGAAATGACACGTAGAGTAAGAACGACCAGATTGCACCCTTCAACAATATTTTTGTGGTAGAATAGGATATTCATTGCACCATGATCTTCATATGTGTCACTAGAAGGAAGGGGGGGGGGCAAACCCTCTGCTCGTCCTGCTCGCCGGCCCCCACAGAACCCACCTTTTCCTGTGAATAGTGCTGAAACATTGGAAAATGAATTCATTGATACTCTTTTATAAGTTACGTGATGGGAACATCCTTTTATCCCCTCCAAGTAGATATAAT
This sequence comes from Eretmocerus hayati, assembly GCA_029851415.1. NCBI lineage: Eukaryota > Metazoa > Arthropoda > Insecta > Hymenoptera > Aphelinidae > Eretmocerus > Eretmocerus hayati. The sequence goes on from CM056744.1 coordinate 53,441,692, forward strand.
ACAAGACTGAGTGAAATGCTGATTCATGATCCAGTATTCAGATACTTGATGAGGTTCTATAACAGCTTGTCCAGTTCTGAAGAACTTCGAAAGTTGAAACTTTCAAAGTAGTTTTTTTGAAATGGGAAGGGTATTTACAATACCAAAATTCAAGGATAAGTTCGCCATTCAACTCCGAACGATATCATTCCAAATAAAAGGGGAAAACCAGAATCATGTCAATTACATGCATACGACGACAGAATGGCCACTGAGGAGAGATTGATTGAATGGAGTAAATTGAGGAGGGAATTAAAACTATCATCCGACATCGATGAATCATCTCGTGATCAGCATTTGAAAATTCTCAGGGAGAGTTATGAATCACAACCCATACACAGAAGGATACGAAAGTGGGTACAAGATCACTTAGAACAATCAATTGTCGAACCAGGAACCTTTTTATTTTTATTTTATCTCATTTTCTTTTTTCCATTTGTTTCATTTCATTCATTTCATTTTTATTTATTTTATTTCCTGGGAAAAAAAGATTCCAACAGCACACATACAATCAACCTGTGCCATCTGGATGTGGCGCCATACTCGTTTCGGACAAAAAAATACCAGAAAACTTTGATCTCTGTGTTCATTCCAGAGTATCCAAAGACAATCACGATGTCCTTGAACTAATTTTGAATGAGTCGGAAGACCATCTTGCCAAATCTTCTCTTAAATGATCAATTAGGAATCAAATAACATCTTCCAATTGTTTTTGAAATCACCTACGTTGGGATTTTTGAATAAATCAATTATCATGATTTTTTCTTGAGAAAAATGTGAACAAACAACTTTGACGCGCTTTGATGATGATAAACGCTGAGTTATAAGATTGAAATTCCACTAAAATCTCGTCAGAGAGTGCGGATGGTTTACGACACTCTATCCCAAACAATTTGCAATGTAATGCGTAGAGAAAAGGATAGGCTTTGTGAGTTTTGGCTAATGCTTGGATAAAGATCCAGATGGCGAATATAGAGAGTTCGACATACCTTTCTTGGGAAATTCTCCGTTTGCTCACGGCTCTCTCTTCTTCTCACTCACATTGGTCTCGATAATAGGAACACAATGCTTTGGACTCTCGGCAAGGTCCTTATCGCGCAACAAAAGCTCTGACTCGGGTTCTGGGGAGCTTGCAGGTATATTGTGTCTGCTTTACATCTCGGATTTCAGCGGAGGGGGTAATCCTATCGTAAGTCTGAGACGGGCTTGCTCTCGTGATCAGAATCGACTCAAATTTTGGATATTGTCCGTGGAAAAGGAGGTAAGAGTGCAGGAACTGAAGAGAGACATGAGAAACTGCTCCAAAAAATGTTCAGCGATTGACGTGCAAGATGATATATCTGCAAGCTCCCCAGAACCAGAATGAGAGCTTTTGTTGCGCGATGAGGACCTTGCCGAAAGTACGAGGCATTGTGTACATATTATCGAGACCAATGTGAGTGAAAAGAAGAGAGAGCCATGAGCAGACGGGAAATTCCCCATTATAGGTATGTGGACCTCTCTATAGTTACCATCTGAATCTTTACCCAAGCATTAGCCAAACTCACAAAGCCTTTCCTGAGTGATTTCACGTCAATTCAGCAAGGTTCCCTCCGACCATTTTTTTATCCCTCCGTAGGTCTTTTTCCCGTTTCATTGTGTTGAAAAAAGATAGTTCCAACAGATTATAGGGCCAAACAATTTTTTTGCATTACCTGGGTCCATATAAGTGGTTTTGCCATGTATCCAAGATTTGAAACATTGCCTCGGCGATTTGCATATAATTTTTGACCATCCTCACTAATCGCAATTCGGCTTACGGCATTTGGAAGAGGAGTCAAAAACCTATCGATTCTCTACCCGCAAAGCCTTTGAAAAGCCGTTCTGGCCCTTGACAGACTCAGAATAATCTTGATTCACGGTGTAGCCCATATCTTTTTTGACCCCCCAAAAAAAAAATTTTATAATTTTTTATTCGATTGATATTGTTCCAAACTACACGTAAAAAAGTTCCGAAGTATTTCTTCTGAGATATGGCTTCTCTTGAATTTTTTCTGTGCGTGCAAATGTCAAAAAAAGTAGAGAATGGTTCCTCATGATGCCGGAACTCCTCGTAATAGAGCTCTGAATTTATTTTCATCGTATTTGCCAAGTCATTTCACATCGAGAATGTTTCTTCTAAGAATCATTTGAGTTCTTAGAACTCGTCACCACTATGGAAGGGAAACAGAACTGTTGACTGAATATCGTTCATTAAACGTGAATCTCCTACCCATGGATCCAGCTCTATGCTCTCAATACCATCTCCAATCGAAAGCTGGGCCAATTTCCTTCCAAAAAACCTATTGCCAAAGTCGATTCCGTAAAATGATGTGGCATGCAACTGCCAAAGAGTCCTTGAAATTATGAGAAGGCTATGTCGGGCTCACAGATTTGATTCTTGACATTCTTGTTTTGATTCAAGTGACTACAAATCCACTTCTAGTGCATCGAATAGACTTCTACAATGGATCATTTCGAGGGAAATTTCAAGGGCCATCGTTGGAGAATAGTTTCACGAGCCCGGAACCTAATGAGCATGCTGGTGAGGCTATTTTATGTTCAAGAATGTGCTTTGAAAAAGATTTTTCAATCTTTTGACGACTTTTAAGGACTCGGATGATTCTTAGAAAAAACATTTTCGATGTAAAATGACCTGGCACATACGATGGAAATGAATTCAGAGCTCTACAAGGAGTTCCGGCTTCATGGGGAATCATTTTCTACTTTTTTCGAAATTTTTACGCACAAAAAAAATTCCAGAGAAGCCATATCTCAGGAGAAATACTTCAAAAATCTTCTACGTGTAGTGTGGAACAATATCGATCGAATAAAAAATTAAAAAAATTTTTCCTGGGGAGTCAGAAAAGATATGGGCTACACCGTGAATCAAGGTTATTTTGAGTCTGGCAAGGGCCAGAACGACTTTTCGAAGGCTTCGCGGATGAAAAAACGATAGGTTTTTGACCCTTCTTTCAAATGCCGTAAGCCGAATTGCGATTGGTGAGGATGGTCAAAAGTTATATGCAAGTTGCCGAGGCAATGTTTCAAATCTTGGATTTATAGCAAAACCACTTATATGGACCCAGGTGATGCAGAAACTTTTTTTTTGGCCCTATCATAATATGTTGGAACTATCTTCTTCTAACACGATGAAATGGGAAAAAGACCTATGGAGGGATAAAAAAATTGTCGGAGAAAACCTTGTTGAATTGACGTAGAATTACTCTATCATATCATATCATCATATCATATTCATCATAAATCTGCCAATGATCGTCTACTTGGAGGCGAATTTTTGCACGCAGGTGAGCCGCCTTCGGGTGCAGAGGTCGCGTCCGAATTCACATCCAAGTAGGAGGGTGAGGCAATCATTCAATCCATATTATCACGATCATGCATACATGTTACACATCATTCTCACCACCTCATCACATTCATTAAGAATACTATTGATCTCTTACATCTCATTCCCTTCCCTACATTTTCTTCATCTCTTTCCCTTCTCTTCTCCCATCCCATCTCACCATCATTAAAACTCATCATCTTTTATACCATCCCCTACTTCACCACCATCACATCTTCTCTTCTATATGATTCTCACCAGCTCATCACATTCATCATAAATCCGCCAATGATCGCCTACTTGGAGGCGAATTCTTGCACGCAGGTGAGCCGCCTTCGGGTGCAGAGGTTGCGCCCGAATTCACATCCAAGTAGGAGGGTGAGGCAATCATTCAATCCATAACATCACGATCATGCATCCATGTTAAACATCATTCTCACCACCTCATCACATTCATCAAGAATACTATTGATCTATTACATCTCATTCCCTTCCCTACATTTTCTTCATCTCTTTCTCTTCTCTTCTCCCATCCCATCTCACCATCATTAAAACTCATCATCTTTCATACCATCCCCTACTTTACCACCATCACATCTTCTCTTCTATATCATTCTCATCAGCTCACCCATCCAGCTGCTTCCTCGTGTGAAATTTGAAGCACTCCGCAATTTCGAGCGTTGCTGGAGCGAACAGTTCCTCCAATTTGGCGGTAAAAGCGGCGTAGTTTTTCTTGTACGGATCCTCACTGCCATAACTGTCGCGCAGCGTGTCGTAGACTTTTTCGCCGATGTAGTGTAGTAGGAGAGGCACTCTTTCTTCTTCATTCGTAATTTTCATAATTACAAAACTACCCTAAAGACGCTGTATCCACCTGTCCCAGTTGGATGAGCCAGGCATAAATGGCTGTATTTGCAAAGGATTTGCAGGCGCCAAATTTTGTGCGGCAGCAGCAGCCTCTGCCATTATGTAGTACGTGGATTTGAATCGAGGGTTACCAACGGACAATCAACGTCTCGTTGGGATCGAATCGAAATGTATGTGAATGCACGAGCACGAGGTATCACTTCAAAGAGCACTGAATCGCGAGCCACAATCTGTTCGTAGAGACTACCTCCGCTACGAGACAATTCGAAAAAAAGGCGTTGAAACGCGTGCTATAACGTAAAAGCACTGTAATGTCCATGCACTGCACCACTGTAATTGGCACAAGTGCGCGGCTGATCACGCTGCTGCGCTAATGGCCGCCGGCTCACACTTTTGCTCCGACACGAGACTTGCACTGTTCACTCCGAAGATGTAATTGAAATTCACGATCCTCGTCGCCACTTGTTACGTATTTGAAAGACGTGGATGTTTAGGTTGAGGAAAGCACAAGTCGTGATGTACTAATAACTATGCACTTTACTAACTAATATGTTGAAGAGGTTGAATATGATACACTAGAGATTGTGCATATGATGTCACTCGTGCTACGTGCTGACGCGAAGTGTCTGCTCTCGCGCAGCAGCCGTGGCAACTCGGGTACTGCCATACGCACATGTCCACGCTCACATTCATGCATTCACACGCACGCATATATGTGATCATATGATGAACCCAACATCAACCATTTGGAAGGGGTAAGAAATCCAAACAAACAGGTAAAATAAAATAAGTAAAATCCAAACTGATAAAAAGTCTAAAATCGAAAGAGGTAAGAAATCGATATAACAGGTAAAGTATAACAGATGGAATGAAACTGGTGAAATAGACCCTAGGTAGAATTGTGAAAAAATTTAGAGATAAAGAGTACATGATGGCCACGCTACGCGCAACTTTTCGGTCAGGTCAGGTTAGATTAGTAAAATCTAGGGATATTTGTCTCTGGAGACAAATCAAGTCAGATTAAGTTAATACGGCCGCGCACATATTCTGAGTCAGGTCAGGTGAGGGAAATCTAGGGATGTTCTCCTCTAGAGAAAAATCAAGTCAGGTTAGGTTAAAAGGGCCTAGGGGAATATTCTATAATAACGGGTCAGGTCAGGTTAGGTTATAACCGATCTAGGGACATTTCAAAAGGGTTAGGCTACCATCTAGGGGGAGAATCTAGTGATTCCGGACACCAAACCGTCGTTACGCGACTTAATATAATGTAATATGAGGAATCCAGAGTAACTCCGTCGAATGAGCCTCCTATCCAAAGTAAAAGCCCATGACATTAATTAACATTGCCCATATAGGCCCATGTTAGTAAGTGATATGAATACATATACTGGCAACGCTCACATTTTTGCTCTTGGATACATGGGGATTGTACTGTCCTCTTCGTTTCCCCTGGATCTATTGACTGTAGGTAACAGTTTTCCTTGATAACGCCTTGGAAAATTACTATCACCCCATCTTTCGAGCCTTCTGACCGTGTCTGCGTGTATATGTGTATATGCATCTTGTTTTCTATGTCGCATTCATATTTGGTAGCATCCGTAGATGGGAATGCTACAGTTTGAGCACCCGCCGACCATTATTCCCTGAATTATAAAATTTTTTCTGAAAGTTTCTCATTTTTCCGTATCTTAAAAACTATTCATGAATTTCCCTCCTGGTTTGGGAGATATGATTCGTTCTATATAAAGGTTTTTTGAGGTGCTGGATCGATTGGTTAATACACAATTTTGGTTTCTTCCCCATTTTATTCTAGCTTCCCTGTACTCCTTTTTACACTGGTCTCTAAGACCATGATAATGACATTTCAACAAAATTCCGTATCAACCAATCGATTCAGGACCTCAAAAAACATCAGAATTACGCCACTGGGGATTTTTTGATGTAGGACTAGGAATCCCAAATCATCTTCAAGATATGCTTTTTCAATAAAAATTGAAGATTTGTCACAAAAAAGTTTATAAGTCAAGAGATACTCATTGAATGATGCTCAAATTTCACTGGCCTCAGCGTGAGAGTCTTTGTAGTCAACTCACAGAGTTTGACAATAATCTAGCAAAGCATTGTTGAGTTTTCGTGTTACCTATGAACCCATATTATTCCGTTTTTCCTAGAATTTTTTTCCAAGAAATTCTTCTCGGGTATTATTCTAGGGTAATTGATATATTTATACTTGATTCCATTCAGGGATACAATACAAAAATATATGTGAATGGATTCTTTAAAAGAATCTGAATAAACGTATAAAATCATTTTCATTATATAATGGAAAATTATAATATTCCGAATTTCGGATAATCGATAGATGAATTTGTGATTTCATAAATTTGATTTGAGGAAGCATTCTGCTAATCTCTTTTACCAGCGTATTTTTTAATGAGGCTCAAAGTTTGGAATTTTCACGAAACTGCTCAACTTGTAACGACTGTACCGCCTATGAAAAGTCCGATAACCAACTTACTACAAGTGGTCAAATTGTAGCTTCTTTCAAGACCTAAAAAATCACCACTGGTGAAAGTCGATTATCTCATGTCTGAAGGGAGCTAGATTACTTCGAAGGAGGCCCAAAAATCGCTCAAATGCACTCTGAGCAAATAGCTCCTAGAAGTTGCTAAGCTCATTTATCGTTCTTGGACAAATTTTCACTAGAATGTACCAGTCTTAAGGAAAAAAATGCGCCGAAGTACGTCCAAAAATATTGAGTCTAGTCGGAGCTATGATTTTTCCAGAGTAGGCAAGTAGACTCAAAAAGAGGCCTGAATTGGATCTTTTATGGGCCCTCAGGCCCATGGGGGGCTTCGGAAGAATTTCGCAAAGACTTTTTCGTATCAATCAAACATGGTACTAACAGGAAAAAATATCTTGGGATTTTTTCCAGACCCCCCTGGTGACGGCTCTGTCTGAAATGCTCCAAAACGGCTTATAAACATAATAACTATTGCATAAGAACCTATAGAATCCATGGTTGTCAAGGTGACACTTATTCCCAAATGTATGCTTTTCACTCGGGTCACCCCTCACATCTCAACTTTGAGGGGAGAAGACAAAAATGAATTTCATCAAGACTTATTGAGAAAGCCCTCGCAGTGGACAGATTGACATTTTTCTCTGATTTTAATGGCCATTTTGAAAGGGTCTAGCCGGGTAAGATGGTGAAATCGGTCCCTGGATACATCACCAGGAAGATTATGGGGTTCAGTTGGTACATGTGAAATATACCTTCAGGAGAGAATTCAGACCCTTAGACCTCTCCAGCCTGACATACGCTCGAAAAAGTTGTTTATCGGTATTTATTTTAGTATAGCGAGACCAATCGACCAAAAAACTCGAGAAAAGTCACAAGAATCTGTCTGGACGCAAAGGATATAAAAAAGTTATCCCCCAGGATTCTTCACTGTCACACTGCGGCTAAAAAATTTCTCCAAATTATGGAAAATTTACCGAAAAAACGGGGTGGTACGTGCAGGTCACGAAAAAATTTTCCTTAGTGGATTTTTGTGTATTCTGCAAGAGACAAAAATTTTGCCCAATCTCTTAGGTGGTACATGCGTATGAAACAGACGATTTCCATAAGCCTAGAGAGTGGATTGGTGATAAATGGGGAAAAAGGCTCTAGAAAGCAGAAAACAAATCTGGGGCCATTCTTCCGGAAGAACACAACAATTCACATGGAATGTCAAATTTCCAAGGTTCGAAAGATTTGGGTTTTTGAGATTCGATTTGCAATGTTTTCCACTCTTTTCTCTGTTGAAACGACCCGAAACCTTCATCAACTTTACACAATTGATTCCGATCAGGGCGTTTCGAGAAACGAAACGAAACGATGAAATTTCATTATGTTTCGTTTCGTTTCTGGGAACGAAACGATTCTAAGTCCCGCTTTTGTTACGTTTCACACGAGAGAAACGAAACGAATATGACAACTAATAACATTATTGGATAACCGAACGAGATTATGAAACTTTCGTTTCGTTTCGGTTTCCTGTGGGACTTAGGGGTTTGGTTTCGTTTCGTTTCGTTTCTTCCGTAACGAAACGAAACTCGCTTCAATTTCGTTTCGGTAGAGAATAACGAAAATGTAACGAAATTCAAAGAGTTCCGTTTCGTTTCATGCTACGTTTAAGGATTAATATGAGAATTTCGTTTCGGTTCGATTCGTTTCGTTACAGAAGAAACGAAACATAATGGGGATCCAATAACGTTATTAGATAACGAAACGATATTATGAAACTTTCGTTCCGTTTCGGTTTTCTGTGAGTCTTAGGGGTTTGGATTCGTTTCGTTTCGTTTCTCCCGTAAAGAAACAAAACTCGTCTCAATTCCGTTTCGGTAGAGAATAACGAAAATGTAACGAAATTCAAAGAGTTTCGTTCCGTTTCAGGCTTGGTTCCCGGAACTATGTGAGAATTTCGTTTCGGTTCATTCCGTTTCATTACAGAAGAAGCGAAACATAAATGACATCCAATAACGTCATTAGATAACGAAACGATATCATGAAACTTTCGTTTCGTTTTATTTCATCTGTAACGAAACGGAACTCGCGTCAATTCCAAAACGGTAGAGAATAACGAAAGTGTAAAAAAACTAAAAGAGTTTCGTTTCGTCTCGTGCTACGTTTCAAGATCAATGTGAGAATTTTGAGAGAGTAGTCTCGTCCCATAAGAGAACGAATAGAGAACAAATTAAATAAAATTGACATATATGATTTCGTTATTATATAACTAAACGAAATTATGACAGTTTCATTTTGTTCCATTTCCAATGAGTTGGAGACATTCGAATTCGTTTTATCTCGTATATGAGTAGTTCCGTGGGAACTTTCATATTTGACGGTCGAAAATGTGCCAACCCTAAATCTCACTTTCGAGGGTTCTCGGATAGATTTTCCGACTTTTCGGAACATATAAAACAAAAATTAACTCGCGCACGAATGAACAAATTTTCACTCATGAGTACCATGAGTATCATAAAGATAACGCGATAGCGGGCACGGAACCTGACATTTGGCACTAAAATTGATCCCTTGGCCAAATGGGTTGAGCTACGGTCTTGAGGTTTTGGGGTTTCCATTTGACCATCAGATACTTTGAAAGAAAACTGACTAGGGATTCCGTAATCTCGCGTTAAAGGGTCGCACTAGTAGGGTACGAAACTGACCAAAAAACTTAGCAAATCCAGATTTTTGCGGGAAAGAGCTCCGCAAAGTATGAAAATCAATCTCCTCGAGATTCTGAGGCATGGAAAAGTTGCGCCTGAAAATTTTCTTCCAGATTAAACTGGTATGAGGAGGTCTGGAATAAGGCTAATATACTTTTATCGAGAGGAAGTTGGGGAATAAGATTTTTAGTGAAATTGCGCCACAAAATGTACGTGCTCATTATGCACACAAGAAGTGGTGTTTGGGCTCTTATAGCAGTAGCATTTTGTGCAGTATAGAATTATATTCAATGTATCCGTCTCCCCGAGTCTCAAACGAGCCCCACCGTGATGCTTCACACTCACAAAGATCGAAAAAATGAAAAACCACATGGCAAGGAACTGACATTTTGACCTCTTTCATGATAACTTTTTTTGGTAGCCTTGGATCGAAAATCAAACGATTGCACCAAAAAGAACACCGAAATATACATCGAAAATGGCCCTTCAGGTTTTTTTGTCGAGCGTTTTTAGGGTTTGTACAAGCAGGCACACATTATTCCGAAGTTTCCACGGAACTACTCATATATAATAAGACAGAGGAATCTTTCAACATTCGACCAACGGTCGTGTCGCAGAGGGTAGAGAGTTTAGGAGCTATTAGCACTCATCCTGGAATATGGAAACGGGGAGAAATTCGTGAATCAAGAAGACCAATTTCTAGAAGAGACACGAATTTGTTCTCTGCCATGGACGAGCAAATTCCAAAGTTGAGATAATCAAGCAGAAATTTAGTGGAACCGACGCGAGGGAGGGAAATGTAAACACAATTGATAACGTTGATTGTTGAGTCCTGTGAGTTCAATGAGCCCTCCTTTCTCACACCAGTCGTAATAATACTACATTGATACGCAGGGTAATTCAGTTACTCGACAAATATAGAGAAGACGTATCATGAAAATATTGTATCCGCCCGATCCTTCGAGGGTATACCCTACAATCGGCTTTTCTTGGTGCCCAGTGATTACAGTGTTCAGTGTAACTTTGAATACATCCATGCAGTGATACGACTAGCTACATTTGAAGAATGTCATCTTCTTCTAATGCAAGGTATGTTGTATTTGTATCACTCATAGTACGATATACTACCTGTGATCACGATGATTGCGTTCACGGAGCACATGAATTTGTAGTACCATAAATTGCGAGAGAGTGATAAAAAATGAAAAGTCATTTCCGGAATTGTTGTAGTATCCCACTGTAATGCTTCGTCAATCAAATTATCTCTATCATACTACGATCACAGAATCAACAATGTATGTGGTAGCTTACTCCTAATCATCCTTTATTATACCTTCCTCGATCAAAACAGTCCACTGATATTCTTTTACTTCGTCTCTCTCAGCATAATCTGACCTTCTTTCACTTTGAATACAGTGATCTCCGCGAGGATGCATCAAAAAAAATCCTCAACCATACTGAGAGTGACAGAGCAATTAATTTCATCCTCAGTGGGAAAGAATAAGCTCATACAGTCCCAAAATCAAGCGTTGGTTGTATGTCGCTCTATCTTTGTCTCTCTCCGTCTCTGCTCTTTCTCTCTCTCTCTCTTTTTTTTTTTTCGAAGGTGGTTAGAGGGCAAAATCTGCCTCAGGATCCATCTGATCCGTCCCCAGACACCAGATTGGTTCAGCTTACGCGGACTACGCATAGCCCACGCAGGCCATACCAGGCGGGACACGGGTTTGGGTGGGGCCCACCGAGAGGTGGGCCCGGCCGTGTAATATCCCTCTCCCCTCGATGTCCGATACCTAGGGCATTGGGCAATCAAGAAGGAGATCCACGTGCATCTACCATCTCATCCCGGAACCGCGTGAGCATTACTTTAGGATGAGCGGCATGTCTCGCGCTCGATTGCGAGCGTTCCTCTTCTCCATCTTCTCTCTTCGGCCACTTGTCGGCATCTTCTATCTTCATTCTTCATTGTTCCCTCTCTTTTCTCTTTCTTCTCTCTTCTCTCTTCTTTCTTCTTCCTTCCCTCTCCAGTGCATCATATTCCTCCTGGAACCATTTGGACCTCTTCTGTTAAAATCAGCAGGTTTACTGTAATTCGCCGGCATCGAGGCGCCTCACTTCCCTCTCTTTCTCCTCCTTACGGGTCATCACCAGCTTGATGTATCCGGTGACTCTATCCCATGTCTCCTGGTTGCGAAGTAAGTACGGGACGAGGTTCTCAGGTGTTAGTTGAGCACCCAGCCATCCATCCAACTCGGCGCGCTCTCTTTGGGTGTCATTGTACGTGAACAGGGCGTGTTCAGCGTCATCCCAGTTGTCCCCGCATGACTGACATGCTGGGGATGTCCTCTTCTTGAACCGGGTCAGATAGGCACCCCGCCCACTTGGCTACATCGCGGATCAACCGGTCCGTCCATCTGCCATCTGCGAATGGCGAATCCCACTCAGTTTGCCACTGCTCGAGGGTGGTTTCCTTCTCGTTAACCCGGATGATCTCCTTTATCGATAGAGTGAGCACTCGATCGGCTCCGATTACTTTTTGGCGGTCCCAGATCCTCACTCTCTCAGCGTCGAGCAAGTGGATGGGTGGCATCCCCGCTAAGACGCAAACTGGGTCTCCCGACACGGTGCGGTAGGCACGAATGCTCCTCAGGGCCGCTCTCTGGTGGACAGGCCCCATCGCCTTCTCGATGATGGTCTTCTCTACTCTCTTTCCCCACACAGGTGCACCGTAGAGCATGATAGAGGTGCTGACGGTGTTGAGAAGTGCGCGCCTCTTTTCCTTGGGTCCCCCGATATTCTGCATCAGCCGCTGGAGCGCCGCACTGACCCTGCTCGCCTTCTGGGCGGCTTTCTGTATGTGCTTCTTAAACGACCACTTGTCGTCAAGCCATACACCCAGGTATTTCAGCTCTGTCTTGCGTGGGATCTCTTGCCCATTGATGTAAAAACGGAGTAATTCGAACTCCCTGCGCCTTGTGACTACAATCGCTTCGCACTTCTTGACAGCAAGCTCTAGGAGCCTGCTGATCACCCACTCGTAGACTCGGGCCAGCGCCTCGTTTGCGCGTCTACCCAAGAGTTCCTCATTGTCGGCCCAGACTATGAGTCCCGCGTCTCTCTCTCTCTCTCTCTCTCTCTCTCTCTCTCTCTCTCTCTCTCTGTCTGTCTAATCGTCTGTCTGTCTCTCTCTCCTCTTTCCCCCTCCCCCCTTTCTCTCTCTCTTTATCTCTCTCCCTCCGTCCCTTCCTCTCTCCTGCCCTCTTTACTCCTATCTCTCCTTCTGTCCTTCCCGCTCCAGCTGTACTTGAGCTTGTGCGGCAAGAATATAATATAAAAATATAAGAATAGGGAATTCTCCTAACTCTCCTACTCTACTACCATCCTCCATCAAGACAACGAAATGTGTCATTCCGCATCGGTTCTGGAATGGGGCTTCGACAGATCGGAATAGGTTTTCTGGATAGCATTTTAGGTCCCCCAATGCGTGAGATATGCCATAACGTGTACCTACGCGGCGCGTAGGTACATATGTATTTGCGTGTGCACCTCGTTGCGGAGATTTGGTTTCCCACGATGAGTAACGAGAACCCTGATTTCAGCCCTCGTGGTGAAAATTCTGCGTATACGCAATGCACGCAAAATTGACTAATAACCAAGTGGCATTCGGATTTCAATCTGGATTCGCTAAGTTTCTTGGTCAGTTCCGTGCCCTACTAGTGCGACCCTTCAACGCGAGATTACGGAGTCCCTAGTCAGTTTTTTTTTTTCAAAGTATCTGATGGCCAAATGGAAACCCCAAAACCTCAAGACCGTAGCTCAACCCATTTGGCCGTGGGATCAATTTTAGTGCCAAATTTCAGGTTCCGTGCCGTACCTCAAAATGTCAGGGTGAAAATTTGTTCATTCGAGCGCGAGTTAATTTAAGCTTTATATGTTCCAAAAAATCGGAAAATCCATCCGAGAACCCTCGGAAGTGAGATTTGGGGTTGGCACATTTTCGACTCTCAAATATGAAAGTTCCCACGGAACTACTCATATACGATATAAAACGAATTCGAATGTCTCCAACTCATTGGAAACCGGAACAAAATAAAACTGTCATAATTTCGTTTAGTTATATAATAACGAAATCATATATGTCAATTTTCTTCAATTTGTTCTCTTATGGGACTACTCTCTCAAAATTCTCACATTGATCCTCAAACGTAGCACGAAACGAAACGAAACTTTTTTAGTTTCGTTACACTTTCGTTTCTCTCCGAACTCCTAAGACTCACAGAAAACCGAAACGAAACGAAAGTTTCATAATATCGTTTCGTTATCCAATAACGTTATTGGATCCCCATTATGTTTCGTTTCTTCTGTAACGAAACGGAATGAACCGAAACGAAATCCTCATATCAACCCTTAAACGTAGCATGAAACGGAATGAAACTCTTTTAGTTTCGTTACACTTTCGTTTTTCTATACCGAAACGAAATCGAAGTGAGTTTCGTTCCGTTATTCAATAACAAATCGAAACGAAACAAAACGTTCCGGGGTCGTTGAGAAACGAAACGAAATATTTCGTTTCGTTTTTCGGAAAGCCCTGATTCCGATTGATTTGTCCAAGACCTTTAAAAGCCGTGAATCGCATCTCTGTATCTCTGAGCGGATTCGAGGAATATGCATCTTGTTGAGGAAAATACCCAAACTTTTTTGTAGGAGATAATTCAAGAGAACAAAGTAATGCACGTTAGGAATACCTACAGAAAATTTCTGGGGCCTCATACGCGGTGGAAAGTTCTTATTTTGTACCATAGAATCGAATAAGAAAGTCAGGGAAAAATACGAGACATGACCCTTTTTTCGGAGGTCTGTTCTGCACGGAACTCGTCATATCCTAGCTAAGAGTGTAGCAGACGCCGCAGTCTAACGTTGTCATGTCGCACTTATGCGAATGATTTCACCATTGTGACGGTAAGATCTTGTCCCGAACGGGACGAAGATAGCCAGTTATTCTTTGATTCCTACTGTCCACGAGTTTGTATTAGGCTCAAGGATAATGGATGGACTAAGGGTGTGAAATGTCACTCTCTGGTCATCCGAATGTTTCACTCGATGAGATTGATTAGACTCTACCAAGAGGGTGGGAATGAACTGCTCAATTTCCTATATTTCAATGGATTTTGGGATTTTTGTTGGAAAGGAGGAAGCTCTGACCATCTTGAAAGCGTGGGCAATCTGATTCTTGATGGATTTTCGGCTCTCCTAAGTCTAGATTCGGTCCGAAAACCACTAAATCAACCCTCACAACGTAGTTGTCCTCGTAAAATTTGACGATCTTTCCGGAAAAAATAGTCTCATCCCTGTGGAAAGTGAATGAGTACATTCAAGTGAGCTTGTTACTCAAAACACAGCGTTTTTGGCACTTTTTTATTTTTTTTCGAGCTGTTGTATCACCTTAAAGATTGGGCAAAATTCTTGTCCCTTGTTGAATATACAAAAATCCATGAAGGAAAATTCCTTCACGACCTGCACGTACCGTCCCGTTTTTTCGGTAAATTTTTCATAATTTGAAAAAAATTTCTAGCCGCAGCGGGACAGTGAAGAATCCTGTCGATAACTTTCTTATATTCGTTGCGTTCAGACAGATTCTTGTGACTTTTTTCAAGTTTTTTTGTCGATTGGTCTCGCAATACTGAAATAAATACTGATAAACAGCTTTTCTGAGCGTATGTCCGGATGGAGAGGTGTGAGGGTCTGAATTTTTTTTTCGAAGGTATGTTTCACATGTACCAACTCAACGCCTTCATTTCCCTGGCGATGTAGCCTGGGGCCAATTTCACCATCTCATTCGGCGATACCCATCATCGATCTATTTTTATTAAGTAATTTGCATCTGCTGTGTATGCGCGTTTCCCAACGTCTCTGGGAGCATATTCAATAGTTAGCCAGTGTAATTTTCTTCAGGACGACCACTCGAACAAGTCGAATTCATGAAGTATGGTGAGAACGGAGACAGGCTCAAGCGATACAAAAATTCAAGGTACCGATTCCGTGAATGTGGAGTTCCCTTCAACGATTTTTCGAACTTCTCCTATCTAATGTGTTTTTTGATACGGGACGATCCAACGCAAGTCATGTATGTTTTTCTACGTGTTTTCCAACGTGAAAATCGATTACGTTGTCAGCTTAGTCCCGAACCTCCAATATTTATTGCTGGACCCTAAAATCCATTTACAATATACATTCCTCAGAATAAATCCCTTGAATATTTATTCCTTGAACCATCTACGGGTCTCATCTATTCCAGCGCACGGTAGGAATTTTAGGGGAATTTTCCGAGCAAGTCAGTGTCGGCGAAGTTTGAAAAATGAAAAATTGCGGGTCTGACCGGTGGGACCCGTCGCAGCAAACGTGTTACTTCGATGGTTTACCATGGCCGAACACAGTTATTACAGTCGCGTGTGAACATTGACGTAAAGCCGGCTCATTGTTCCTTTTGACATAAAAGAATGATGGAAGTCCATATAAGTTTGTATGATAGAACAAAAGTACTAGGCAGGTTTATCCTATTAACCAAGCACAGCGCCCTCGTACCAGACGTATATGAAAAGTAAAGGTCCAAACGCCGTGAGCGCTCCGAGCGACTTAATGTAATGAATCTCAAGTATGACTTGAAATCATCACTCCCGATCACAATAAGAACTGTAAGAGTGATCACTTACTATTTCGCAAAAGACTCGCAGTCCTGGTGAATTCCAATTGGAACAAAAATGTACAATTCTTAGCTTGTACATAAGTACTGACGTCAATGTTGTACAGATTTTCTAGAAATGGTATTGAGTCTAATACGTATCCATAAAAGGTAAACAAAAATTTTCGATAGATGGTGTAATTGCTGCAAATACAAAAACAGCCTAATATTTGCGCTGCTTAATTGCGATAGAGTTTTGGCGGAGGAACCAGGTACACCCATAGACATAGGAAGGTATAGACTGCGAGTTGCGGGCTATCGCTGTGGGACTGCGTGCGAGTGAAACAGATGCATAAGAGGCAATGCTCTCTTATGGAGCTGCGTGACTCTTACGTCATGCTTTCTCACTCGCACTCGTGCGATCTCGAGGTCCCTCTATCGAGATCCCGACCCACAGTCTATATCTTGCTATGTCTATGGGTACACCACGTCATCAATTCTGACAGCGACGCAAACAGCTATGATATTACTTGTATCAATGTATGCATCCTCATAATTCTCGCAACGATTGTATCTGTTGACAAATTCCGCTCTGGTTACACTTGCAAGGGCTTACAAACTGTTGTGGACCGATCGAGATTCTCATCGACAAAAAATTCCACTATATAAATGAATACGTCATCATTCAGTTGTGCATAAGAATCGTCTGATCTAACAGACTTTGCATGCATACTACGGTACAAACAACTCGCCTTCACCATTTTCCGATATAATCGCGCGTTCTGTGACAAATCCATTCTATCGCGAAATCTCTGCGACGGAACTCTGTAATACCCAAAATATCTCTCATGAGTGAGTTTCGTTGTTATTTTGGCACCAGAATACTCCAAATAGTTGATGTAGTCTGTGACTGATGAGCTATCCATTGAAGCTACATGTCTCCTAAGTATCACTTCACTTTGACACATTGAAACTGATCTGCATACTTGTCGTGTTACACCTTCAGGAAAGTGTATTTGGTTCAAATAGTTGGCGTTATTACTCTCAAAAGCATATCCAAATGGGACTAAAGAGGCTCCTAGTTCAATACACCTTGAGCAAGTTGTGACAGTTGATGTAAATTGAATGTCATGAATTCTTTCGAATATGGGTGATTCTGAGATAACTTATGCATTTGATGTCCTGACCTCGCATTCATATTAAATGACCAAATATGGCGAGTCTAGCGATGATGTCTGGTGTATTCTATTGGAATGAAGATGTCCCAATAGTTTTAGG
The DNA here is from genome assembly GCA_029851415.1 of Eretmocerus hayati. NCBI lineage: Eukaryota > Metazoa > Arthropoda > Insecta > Hymenoptera > Aphelinidae > Eretmocerus > Eretmocerus hayati. The sequence goes on from CM056744.1 coordinate 53,459,130, forward strand.
AGCGGATATGAGTTTAATGTAGATCTGAGCTTCCCAAAAGTGGTCAAAATGTCCTTACCGTGGCATGTCCTAAACTGGAATTACACGTTTTAATCGTGTAGATTACCGAGATATTCATTCAATCTCGGTTCCGTACCACTCAAACATCAAAGTTCGGTTATGAATAGGTGATATCATGTACAAGTCGTGTACCAAGTCTCACTCCAAAATAGTCGAAACACAGCCGGCATTCTGTCCTGGAATTTCGCAAATTTTTAGAATGCTTCTCGATAATTCGACTCCGTGTCAGCAAATCGCTCCAAACCACTCTGTAACGGCGGTAACTGATTCTTAATACACCAAAGAACAAAATTCTACCACCAGCGGAATGGTGAATTACGTGAACAGCTCCCTACGCGATGATTTATGAAGAATTTTTCCGTTGCAAAATAAGAATTGTCCTTACCGTGGTCACTGGCTCTCGAACACTATGCAACGTCGAGGTCCAGAAATTTTTTTACAGTCTACTCTCACCGTAAAAATAGGCCATCTATTCGGAAAAAACGATCCGTTTCGATTTACGCCTTTGAGATCACTTTCCATGGCAAAATGTCTTTACCGTGGCTGTCCTTACCGTGGAAAAAATATATCGAAAATTGCTCATATCTTTTACATAGATTGACCAACGTTTATGCCCGTCTGGGAATTGTTTTTGGATGTCAGATAGATTGGAAAACACCTATGAGCGGTCAGATTGCAGCTATATTTCAACTAGTCAATTTTTGGTCCAAGTCCCGACCCCCGCCGTTTTTGCCCTCGAAATACCTAAGTTATCTCATGATCACCCATATATTGCTTGCGTTTTGACCACAAATTCCTTGAATGATTCATGGGCGGAGAGTACATTGCTACGTGTCACGGTATCTTCCGGTATCGTTTTTTACGCTTCCGAACGTGTATCTATGTGAATGTATGTAAAGTAAAGTATTTAATTATGTTTATGTGAGTATTAAATTATGCAGTGTGTTCTGAATGTGTTTGAGTGTTTTTGTACATATATTGGCGTGATATATATTTATAGTTCGTGTAGTATTAATCAAATGATCATATTATAACAATTAAGAGACAAGGAGGATCCCCTCCCCCCACAAAATCCCTATATCAGGCTTTCTAACATGAAATCGAAATCAGGGTTGCCAACCTCATGTTACAAATGTCCCCAGGCGAATGCAAGTGTCCCTAGATTTGTTTCTATTGTGCGCATATACATCTACTGATGGGTTGGGCCGGTGTATGTATGTGTGTGTGTGTGTATGTGTATGATGAAGAGAGAGACCGTGGTATCCTCTTTTGTGAGGCAGTCCAATACACGTACACTTACTAGACGAATACAATGGATATATTCACATTTTACGGCGTGCTGTCACCGGCTCGGGGATATGGATTTGTGTTTATGTGTGTGTGTGTTTCTACTTCTGTGTCTTGTGTTTGTGAGTGCGAGTAGAATCCTCTTCTGTGAGGCAGCCCGGAACACGAGATACATTATGTATCCTCCTTACCACACCAACATTTATCGTATGTATTGACGTCTTTACTGCGTGTGGGAACCGGCTCGAGGATATAGATTCGAGTTTGTATGTATGTGTGTGTGTGTGTGTGTGTTTGAGTATGAGAGTCGTTATTTATTTATTCCCAGAAAGCTCATGAATTTGCGATTGTTCGAATTTTCTATTCAGTTTCTAAATTTTTTGCGAAGTTTCGGTGATGGCCCAATTATCGAACTATGATTTAAATCATTTGAGAAGGAGAAGAATTGAAATTCTATTCATCAAACCATTCTTCGAGAACTTTCAATGCCATCATCACTGTAACGTAGTTGAATGAATTGAGCCTTTCATATCAAATAAACTCGTATGATTTTGATTCGATTGTCATTTCCAGTCAACGTTCACTTATCTCCTCTTCCCAGTACAGAAAGTCACAGTCTGAAAATCGATGGATTGGTCCAATTCGAAAGCTCTTTTTGGAATATTGTCTTGCGTTCCATTCTTGATTCACACGTTACTATATTAGTTCTATACAAGAGAAACTCAAGAAATTTCCGAATTCTTAAAAGGTGAAGAACGAACAAATGTAAAATTCGTATTTGAATGATCGTTTGTGGCACCAAAACATGTCCTAAACTACGAGGCATTGACTTGACTTTTTATCTCTTCTACCCTACCTAATAATCCTAGAAGACAGGTTTCAAGTCTTCAAAAATGATATGAACAGAACTGACAAATCACTCCAAAATCTACTGCAGGATTTATGAAAATAATCAAAAGTTTTCTAATCGACTTCAATCATTGTCGTAGTATATGATACTGAAACAAACTATCCATCAATCTCTAATGAGGTAACATGGGATCCAAAGAACTGGCGAAGTTACCCACGCAAGATAAACGATTCCATGATGATGTATATGTGATGATCATATATGATCATCAGATTGAAGGATTCAATGATCATATCAATCATAGGTGTATTGCTTCTGACATTTTTATCTGTCAGAAAGTCATGATTTATTGACTCAAAATCATCCTGGGGTCGAAACGTCGTGATACTTTTCATATATTACTGAGGAAAGATGTTCTCAGGAGTTGGTCTCAAATTTATGAGAACTGATATGTTTGACTGTGGAGATTATTAGGGAGAAGTCGCGCCATAATTTTGAAGTTTGGCCTGATAACTCATGAAGGGCTAAAGATCCTGTTTTATATTTATTTTCGATCTAAACACGGTAGCGTAGTCAGTTTCCTCTAAAAGAGAAATTTTCGACCATTTTTGTCTACTCATTTGCGTCCCTTCACCCAACTGCCAAACTTATCCGAAATTTTGAGCAAAACCATAAAAAGTACTCTCAAAAAATGTACAGGCCGATCCATCAAATGCTGTACGACTAGATACGGTATTTTGGATCAAAAATCTGAATTTCCTCACTGAAATGTCTCAGAACTTGAAAAATATTGATAATTTCAAACAATCACAAGAATACTTCCTTGTTTGGATTAAAAAATTACATCGGATGAGTGAACAAAATATTTCAAAAATCAAGAGAAAGTATCACTAGGAATTTATATAATTATATTTAGTCCAACCATTCAAATAAAAATTTTCGACTTTTGATTCTTTCGTTCACAATACGATGTAATTTTTCAATCTGAACTAAGAAGTATTCTTCTGATTTTTTCCAAGTATTGATCTTTTTAAGTTCTGAAGCCCTTTAGCAAAAAAATATAGATTTTGAAATCAAGAAAATGTATTTAGTCGAGCAGAATTTGATGGATCGGTCTGTGAATTTTTTGAGGGTCCTTTAATGGTTTCACACGAAATGCCAAATAAGTTCGGCAATTGGGTGGAAGGGACGCAAAGTAGTAGACAAAAATGGTCGAAAATTCTTCTTTCCGGAAAAACTGCTTACGCTATCGTGTTTAGATCGAAAAAATATATAAATCCAGACCTGAAGGTTCCATGAATTTCAGGCCACACTTCAAAATTAGGGTGAATCTCTCCCCAAAAGATGAAAAAAACACAAAACGTGTTCGAAAGGTCCGATTACACATCATGATAGGATACTTAATTAGCACTCAACTCCAGAAGGAATTCATTTTTGACGAAATTAGAAAGACTCGTTTTTCTATTTAGAAGATCACAGTATGCGAATCGAAAAGATAATAACAGGGAACATGAGCAACCACTTGATTCGAACAAAGATTTAATGCCTATTCGATTTACATATGCATTTTTAGAATCAAATACACTTATTTGATGCTTCTACAAGCCAAGCAACGCGTGGCAATTCGCTAGTATTATATGGATTGAAGAGAGTTGTTTTGAAAATATTTGAAAATTGAATTGAGATACTTATTCCAGCTACTTCTAATTAATTGTAAGAAACATTAATGGAATGATAAATGAGAGGAAATTCGAATTATTTCTGATAGAATATTGAGTTCATTTTATAATACAGTCTATGTATGTATATTCGTAGCCCATAATTTCAAACTTACAAAAGAATATACAATGCTATGGATGAGTCATTGCTAACAGGGAACCTTCAAAGGATGTGTGTAGAATGACTCAGGATTGTAGGGATTCTACTGGGCTGAATATTGGGATCCATCTGTTAGCTAATAAGAACACTTAATACTTGTCATTACCTCAGCACTTTTGTGACCCTTCCGCAGGCGGTAGTCGAGTGTTGGATTCTTTGTTTGTTTTTGTCACGTCATTTTGAGAGTTGAATTCCTCACTCTAATGTAATTCTTGAAATTTTGCAGGATTATCTAATATTTTGAAGTAAACCTGTCCTATCATCATGGTCTTGATTTAAATGGGGAAAGAAGGAGTAATGTCTCTTACAGTCAATTCGAAATTGTCTGAAATATTCTTGGAAAATATTGGAATTTTTTAAAATCCAATACTATCTTTCCTTATTCTGAAGAATTTCTGAATTTTTGTTTTGGGAATCGAATTTTATTGCGAGTCCTATTCCTTATTTGGAATGAAATGACACGAAAGGGAAGGGACGGCTGATTTTTCCGCCCCTTATGACTTTATTTGTAATTTGGAGGATCAATTTGACATTATTCTTTCATATCCAATAAAACTAAATATTACACGATTATACCATATTATACTATCCAATTATACTAAAATATACGAATGTATATCATATGATATAATACTGAACATTTTTAATAACTGTATAGATTACCAAAAAGATATCATCCTAAGTATAATTTCAATATTCCTCGTTCACCTGGCTCATTCGAAGGTTCCTCGCAGTTGGTGTTCCTGGCATCGTCCCACAAGAACATGAACAAGATGTTGAAGGGATTGACAAGATGTCAATCCCTTCCCAACGCTTCTGAGTCTGCGGAAACGCTATCACTGCTTGCTCCCAAATGACACCTGAACAATTTTGCACCTTCGTAGCTGTATACACGCTGTAACAATGATGTAGAACTGTTGAGCCCTGGGTCGTGTTTGATGTCTGTTTCAATAGGTGTAAGAACAATATTACATCATTTCTCACCGGAATAAAATCGATTAATTTGTTTGTGTATGTGAGTGTGAGATCGGGTACGTGTGTGTGGGTTTGAGCGTAAGTATGTGAGCGTGTGTTGAATGTGAGTGGACGCGTGAATTTGTGTGGGTTTGACCGGGTATTTTGTTCATCAAAGATCACTTTCTTTATTTGATGAATAATGGGATAACAACTCACTTGTAGTTAGTTGTTGATTCCACTGATTCCGTGTTGTCTTGGTCCATTTTTGTCTCCGCTTCATCATTTTTTCGATTTGTTGTTGATTTCTCTGGCGTCATCCACAAGAACAAGAAGCTCATGATAATTTCTTATCACCGCTCCTGAGCCTGTGGGAATGTCATCGCTGCATGTCCTTAAACGACACCTGACCAGTTCCGCACCATTTTAGCTGTATGCATGCAATACAATGATGCAGGACTGTTTCCCCTGGGTCGAGTTCGGCGTCTGTTATAAGAAGAATGAGAAAAAACTATATAATTCTTCGCAGAAATAAAATCGACTTGTTTGTTTGTGTATGTGGGTGTGGGTGTGTGTGTGCGCGCGCGTGTGTGTGGTTGTGAATGTGTGCTAAATGTGAATGGGTTTATGTGTGTGCTAAGTGTGTATGTATTTATGTGTATTTGATCAGTTATTTCATCCATCAATGAATACTTTTTCCATATGATGAATAATAAAATAACGACCTACCTTTGATTAATTGTCGATGCCATGGATCCCTTGATGTCTTGATCCCTTGTTGTCTCCGGTGTACTATCTTCTTGATACAAAAGTGAGAGATCCGCATCCACTGTGCTTGCGGTGAAATGTGGTATTGCACCGGTATCCTCAGCAAATTGTTAGTGCGCCGTCAGTGGATCTACAGCAAACTGTTGGTGCACTGTCAGCAAAACAACGCGGTGTGTTGTTCTGCTGAGCGGTCTTGGTACTTGCACGCGCGGACGAGTGTAAAAGCTGCTATTGCATGGACGCTCGAACGCCACGTTTGACACATTCCGCACTACTAGAGCTGCTTATATGGAGTAACAGTAGTGTGGGATTGTGCAGATGTGGATAAGTTCTGACACAGCTTTCATGTAGCTGAACAACTGTGTCTCGGTTGTGTATTGAATAACACCTACCGTTGACGTTTGCGCAGCACAATCTGGGAACCTTTTCCCTGTTTGGAGTCAAGACCAAACTCTGGGATTCGACTGAATACCTATTATGGTGGTATTGGGTAAGTGTGTGTGTGTGGAGTGGATGGATGAGGTTGTGTGGTGGGTCTGTGTGTGTACGTTTGTGTGTATGCGCATGAGCGCGAATTCAAATGATTGTGAGTGGGTGTATGAGTGCGTAGAGGTCTCCGTGTGTATATGTGTGTGTGTGTGCGTGATTGAGTGTGCGTGACAATAAAATCAGATCATAACTGTTAGAGATCTCTTACTCACCCTGGTCGGCACAATGAAAATATCATTATAGAATAGTTTCTATCCTAGAACGAGAATCGCTGAAATTTTACCAGGCAATTTTTCATGGGCGCTCTCGAGTCGGGCGATCGAGGAAAGAATGTTGTATGTGCTGATCTCAATTTCACAATAATTCCACAAGATGGTGCTTTGATCGCTCTTATGTGAATTCATAACTAAGCAACTGCAAGATACACGTATAACAGGAATCTATAAAAAACTCTGATAAATTTTGAAAAATCGAACGATCCGAATGGAGTGAAGCCGAGCGAGCATTAGCGAGCAATACCGCTAGTCAGACAATTAAGATGCCTACTCCATCAACAGAATGCAAGAGCAATAACAAGGAAAATGATGTTGGGCTCATACGAAGGCTATTGTAATATGCTATGCTGGCATTGACAACAGCTAACCCAAAACTCGGTTGTACAATTCGGTTCAAAATAGTTTCCAAGGTAATATTCATTTCATCAGATTGTCCTCCACGAAGGTACACGAATCGTTGGCTCGTGGTTGAACTCTACTGTAATGGACCTGATCAGCAAGAAATCTGTGCTCATTATATTCTACTATATCCTCATCAGATGGAGATTCAGTGGCACCGTTTACGAGCAGGGATCCCGGTATTGTCGTCGAACGAAGGCCATTGCATAACAGATGTAGGACTGTGGCGAGAACCACCTGCAGACTCAGAAATGCAGATCACAAGGATTTGGAAAATTTCACACCAGAAGACTTCACTATTTTTGAGTCTTGCACTGAATATTAGGGTGTCACTTATTTTCCAAGTTTTTTTAGACTTACGGGCACCTCCTAGATCGTTACTAAATGCCAAGAAAATGAGTTCCCCCCCATCCCGGATCCCGAAAGAAAAAAATCAAACCGTGCCACGACGAGCCGACAGTTAGTTGAATTGAATCAAAAACTTTCGTTTTTGATTCTTCGACTGGGCAAGATTGCACTGTTCAGCTTCCGGGAGAGCTGGAAAGTACCTCTCGATACCATTTCCCGCGTAAATTTTCATGCTGAATCCGAATTTGCCCCCATATCGGAGGTTAGAGTGAGCTGAAATGGTCAAAATTGCAGTTTTACGCAGAGAAACTCTTTTTTCATACCGTCTCTTCCCACTTTAGCCAATACGAACGGACTAAAACTCCGCATAAAATTCTGCACAATGTTGTTTCTCATCTAGAATTCCATGCGGAATTCGAATCCATCCCCAGATTGAAGGTTATAGTGGGCTGAGATGGTCAAAATTTTTACACAGAGAAACTCTTTTTTCATACCGTTTCTTCTCACTTTGGCTATTACAAACGGACCAAAACTTCGCATAAAATCCTGCTCAATGTTGTTTTTCATGTAGAATTCCATGCGAAATCCGAATCCATCCCTAAATTGAAGGTTATAGTGGGCTGAGATGGTCAAAATTACAGTTTTACACAGATAAACTCTTTTTTCATACCGTTTCTTCTCACTTTGGCTCTCACAAACGGACCAAAACTCCGCATAAAATTCTGCACAATGTTGTTTCCCATGTAGAATTTCATGAAAAATTCGGCTCCGGTACTATCCCGGAGCTCAAAGTCAGTTCTGATGGCCAAAATTGCGATTCAACTCGAAGAATTCCCTTGACCCCATCGCTTTCCTTGATTCCCTCGCACGAACGGACCAAAACTCCCTACAAATTCTGATCAACGTTGTTCCCGCGTAGATACCCGTGTTGAGTCCAAATCGAGCCCATACTTTGCTAGTTGGGTAGCTTGGATTCGTCAAAATGCCAACCTGAAGCAGAAAAAATCCTTCCTCCCACTCGTCAAGTGAGTCAAGAAGTCATTCCTCACTATGTTATACTAACGAACTAAAATATGTCGAAAATTCTCAAGGTTGTCGTTTTGCATGGGGAATTCCATAGCCCCTATCCAATTAGATCTAATGTCAAACCTGAAAGCGAACAAAGTAGTCGAGTTTGAACTTTCACGTGAAAGCCTCATTTCCCTTGCAATTTCCCGTCTTGGTGGCTATATTCAATGACCCTAAGCATCGAATATCATCCTCTGGTTTACAATTTTTCGGGTAGGATTCTTTCAAAACCAAGGGAAAGGAATTGCTAAGGGCCTCAGAGCTCCCTCCTCTCAAGCCCGCAACTGATGGCATATTCAAATATTGATCTCCTGGAGAAGAATCTTGAGTAGAAATTATTAAGACTCTCGTATCCTTTCAAGCTAATGACGGCTTTAATTATTGATTCGATCCGCAGATTTATAAAATGGATTTCCTCGATCGGAAAATTCTGCACTATGAGCTAGCTTTCAGTTCTACACTTTTTCAAGAGTGTTTCTTTCCTGTCATCTGGGTAATCTTGCCTATACTCTTTAATAACTTGAGCAAGATATTTTTTCTGGTTTTCATCAGTGGTCAAACCATTCATACACTCCTGAGCTAGCTTGACGGCTCTCTCAGAGGTATCGTTAACAACTTTCAAATTCCTAACTATACGAAGATTCTCCAGGTATCCCTCATGACAAAGCCATGTTCCACAATCGATTGATATGAAAGATGTATCCAAATCGAACCGCCTGAAAAAATTCATTGTGTCGGAATTGATGAAGCATTCCATGTTCTTGGAAGCTAAACTCTGCAAATCCGCATCACATTTCACATAGAAGCGTTCGGGAGTCTTGGAATTTGGGAGAGATTCGAATTCCAGAGCTTGTACCATTTTTCTTCTTATATCTTCACTGAGGGTCTGGTTGAAAAAAGCAAAAGCACTTGCTCCTGGGCTCATGTACCACAAGTGATTCTTCATCTTCCCCAAAGCTGCTCGACTTAGATCAAAATCAACATTCCGATAGAGGTAGAGCTTCTTTATCAGGTTCAGGTCGTTGTTCGGCGCTTCGGGAGCTAAGGGGGCAGTGAACCATACTCTCACGTAAACAAATACAATGAACTGGCATAAATCAAACAACTTTTTCACTTCATCAGAGCTGAGAGGGAACGATTTCCGGAAGATATAGATTTTCAAACAGTAAATAGCTCTAGCCATCCATCTGGCTCTATGCAAGGCCCCGGGCTTATAAAAAAAAACCTCATCAGCAGGCATGGCACCGAGGAAAATCAAACATAGTTCCAATAACTCTTTATAATCGTCGCGGGGCTGGTTCTCTTTGAAACATTTGTGGATAAACTTGATGATTTATTCTCTTTCGAGCATTAACTGTGGATGAATGGGTTGATCATCTGAGACTGATTTGAAACTGTTTTTATCGATAGCGCTCCACGAACTCTGAAACCTCTAAAATAATGAAATTCCTGGCCCAGTAGAACCTGGGAACTTCACATCAAATACCTTTGATAAAAAAATTCCAAAAATGTGGTGGTGACATGCCAGGTAGAGAAGATCTGTGTCTAGCAGATGCTCTAAAATCACAGCAGCGCCAGAATTGACACCTAGATTTGATGCTGTGGTATCACAGATAATTGCTTGCACAAGCTTCACTAATCCCCAATCATATAGAGTTTCATGAATAGCATGTGCCTGCGTGACACCTCTACCATCTTCTAAACCTGGAATGGCCAGCAACTGTTCCACTTCATGATTAGATACTGTTATTGGAAGTCGATCATACTGTTCGCATTTGAAGGAATCTGGAATGATCTCCCCATCCCACATAACAATTAAGAGCTTGATTTCTTTTTCGCTAAATAGTCTTTTCACATTCGCAGCTTTTTCTTGCCGGGCTAACTCTCGTATCTTCTTGAATGATGTTCTATTGAAAATCACAGCTTCAATATTGTACTCTAGAGCATCAGGCATTGCAGCTACTAAATGCAACGATTTTCTATACGGCGTTTTACAAAGTTCAAGAGCTGAGGCCAATCTTGGCGTCAGAATATTCTTAGTCCCACGCATATTCGTCTCTTGGTAGTTCCGCCCTGGTGGACAGTACACAGATCCAATGCTACTCTAACTTGAAGAACCTTCAGTGCTTTCTCTCGATTCATATGGTAGTGAATCAGATCGATTCTCTTGACTTGAAAGTTGACTGAAATTTTCTGAGGACAAAAAGCAGAGAAATCGACAGATCAGCTGCCAGGGTTGCTCAAAATCTACGAATATATAATCTTAAGTATTCAAATAAGGGCGTAATCCAATTGAGTTGGTTATGGTTAGTCGGAGACTGAATTATAAATGGATGTTTGATAAGAGCTCGGATGAGAACATGAATTAGGGTTGAATTCAATATGATTTATCGAGTCGATATTAGCCCTCTGACTTCATTTTTTTCTGGACGAGCGAAATTATCTGTGAGAGTTACAAAGATGGCTACAGATTAGAGGGGTCAAGTTGTTCTGAGAATGTTTTGATCTCCGTTGCTTTCGGGGCTAGTTTTCCTCCCCTTCTGAAGCAAGAACTAGACCATACAGGAATCAGGCGCGAACAGTGATACAAATGTAATGTAGCCGACTCATAGAAAATGGAAAGTTGACCCCCAACGTTGGACTCAAAAATATGCAGAGATGACTTTCGATGTCACAAGTCCCTGACAAACTCGTTAGAAAAAATCAAACAAGATTAGAGGGAAGTGGGGCCAAGTCTCTACGGGAAAATCAAATCCAAGCAAATGGATTAGAGTGGGATAACAGAAGTTCAAGGGCCTGAGTGTAAATCCCGCAGAACTTTGTTACAATAATAACTAAAAAGGAATCATATATTTCCTTCTTGATTAATGGAAGAAGTTTCGAGTTGAGGGAAAAAAGGAGAAAACTTCTCTCAAAGCAGATCCTTATTATTCCCACTTGAGAAAGGGTTATGAGCTAAATGTAATTCATTTTGACACTCGATCGATATGATCGGATATCGTATTTATCACTCGCGGGAATTTCAAATTATGAAGATATAATTTTTTTTTTGGTCTTTGCGAGTTAAAGTCAGCAGATATTGCTGACGTTTTTTGGCATCAATCGAGAATGGATCTTACTCAACTCTCATCAATGCACCTCTAGAGCCTCGTATGGTTCCGAGGATGCATCTAAAGGATTTTGATGGAATGGAATGAAAAGTAGAGATGAGGTTATGAGCTAAGTCAGGAGAATTGCATCATCGTATCTGAATGAATCTAATTGAATGAAATTCATACGTTCTAATGGTTCTCAAATAATGGTTCTCTTGAGTGGAATTATTAGATGGATACAAGTAGCGTTAATCCTATGTCCTGTATAACTAGAAATTCATTCATCCATAGTTTGCACCCACTTCCAACTAGGATATTTTTTGGATAAAATGACTATGCTGGACGAAATAGATACCAAAAAACAAATGAGATCAAAATTTGATGACTTCTGTTCATCAAGTTTCGATCTCGAACTCATATTTCCCCCCAATCCTGATGGATTCATGATATCGAGAGATTGTTCTTTCGATTCAAGACAAAATCGGGTACCGTTATCTATTTTGATGAATTGATGGTGAGAATTTATTCGAATAATATAATTTTCTTTCTTAGCGCGATCCTTTACCCATAAAAGGAACCACAATGTAATGATCATCGAAAAGTTAAGGGTAGAACAAGATATATCTCACCAGCTAATTGGTCTGTTGAGTAATCATCCCCGTGAAGTTTTGAGCTTCGGAGGAAGCTCAGATTATTGCCATCGACGATAGCTGATGATATTGCATCACATGCTTGAGTTCCTTGTTCCTTAGTCGCTACAACACAGACATGGCCTGAAGTGATGAAAAAGAGCTGTGGAAGGAGTGAAGATGACTGATATTCATAAGACTATGAAGGTCATCTTTACTCACTCGCGACATCTGATTCTGCACAGACAACATCCAATCCCACATCTTCTCTATGCATCACAGACTCATTAGAGACAATTTCTCGGCTAGTATTCCTTACAAGTCCTGTTTGTTCTACGTTAATAGTGTCTTGATCAATGTCTCCGATGTATTTAGTTGGTTTGTCAGATCTCTGATCAGTCAAAAAAGCCTTCCTTGCATCATCAATTGTTCCCATTGCATCCCCATGTGAAATGTCGAATAGTTTTTTTAATTTGACATGAAATTGTGCCTCTCGACTCGCAGCATACTGCGAATGTCTACTTTTTTGAATACTTCTATAGGACCCATATAGATTAGTGATCACTTTGATACACCTTCGCACATCTTTGACAGGAATACCAGCCTTCTCCCAGAAAACCACTACTTCTTTGATAACGAGTTGAAAACTTTGATCTAGCTTCAGGCAACACTTACGAAGATTGAAGAATAAGACTTTGAGAACTTGTAGATTTGTTGGTAACTGAGTACCAGAAATCTGAGGTGTCACAGCTCCAATCAGGTACAATTCATCAGTTGACTCTGATGAACTCATGTTTAAATTCGCTTTGGTTTCATCTGTCAAGTAGATAATATTTATCACAGAATGGGAGAAAGATATTCTATCTTCAAATTTTCCATCGATACTGTTTGGAGTCATGTAGGAAATACAAGAATATGGTAGCAGGTGTCAAAGCTTTTTCACCATAATTAATTTACAACATACAGCAGAGTTGGAATGACGATTCCTTATTCTTGGCTCGACTCAACCCAGACTGCTATAGGGCAGGATTTTATGCAGATATTTGATCAGACAATGAATGATAAGGAAGATGTATTATCTTTAAAATATATTACTGAAAGTGTATTACTGAGTAATGATGTATTATCTCCAAAATGTATTACTGAAAGTGTATTACTGAGTGATAATGAATAGATTATCAACTAGAACTCTTGATTTGTTCATGAAAGAGATTCAAAACACAGAGATGCTCTTTGATCCCCATTTCATCGACAAAAAAAAACCCGATTCACCGTCCACACCAGACTAACTTTCTGAGGATCAAGGCAGGCCTGACAGGGTTGTTAATCCGCCACACCGCGGTGCATTGGCGTATCTCAAAGAGGCTAAATAGGAGATCAATCCCCAGGATACCTCGACGGTCGGTACGAGTTCTGTGAGGAGAAAAATCATTCCCGAGTTTCAGGAGGCAAATTCACCCAAGGAGGCATAATATGCAGATACTTTTTTCAAAATTCTTCCCGAGCAAGTTCCGTAAATATGAGGAAGCTTGACTATACTCGCAGAAACCACGAGGTAGCTTAGCTGGGTTCTGAAGAAGTCTTTACCTCATATGAATACCCCAGCTCAAGCAGGAGAGAGCTTGCGGTTTCAGGAAACAAGTCAGGTTCTAGGAACTCTCTCGTCAACCGAAAATATGAAGCTCGAGGGAATCATGGATCCGCATTTACAACCTTGTAAGGGCTTAGAAGTATTCTTGCTCTCAGTTAAAAGAATCCGGACTGTGGTCTCCACGGAAGCTACCTGAATTCTGAAATGGACCTGATTCCGGTGCAAATTTGAATATTGAGAAAATTCGAACTTGCAAATTCATAAACTGTCTTGGACTTACGCAGATCTTCCTATTTGATGATATCTCGTGCTCGAATATTCAGAATTTCGTGAGATTCACTACATTTGCATACTTTAGTGATACACAGAAATATACTCTCCTCTCGTTGGAATCATCATCAACTCGACAGTCCAGTTTCGTTGGTCTCTCTTCCCGACAGAATTTTTCGATCCGAGCATGTGAATTCTTGCTGGTTCATTGAACTTCTTAGGTTTCGAAGATAATTCTCCTACTGACAAAATTTTTGGAGCGAGCATCTGAGCACTCGCGGGTCATACAATTAGCCTTCACGAGTTAAGGGAGTGATTCTTGTCCTGGAAGAATCTTCGATCCAAGTCTTTCCGTATTTATGGGTGACTTTGCCCTCCTGATAATTGAGAATGATATTTCTCCTCAAATACCGTATTTACCCGTGTAAAAGACGCACCAAAATATCAGTTTTGAGCACTCCAAAACAGGGGTGCGTCTTATCTATGGGTGCGTCTTATCTATAGGTGCTTAATATTTTCTGTGCGGAAAATTTGTTGGCAGCACTCGTGTATAAGACGCACCAGAAATGTATAGAATACCACCATACTCAGCTGCGTATTCTTGAAAATTGTTCACAATCGTAAACACGCGTGAGTGTACGCGCAGTTGTGTGACTTTGTGTACGTATTTCAATTACATCGAAAACTAAGTGATCGTCATAACAGCATTGCCACATCGCGAATGAATATGATATTTCATCAACATTCGATAACATCAGTACACTGTCGAATCTCAGTAGCCCAACAGCTGAGCGAGATTACAAATATGGAGCTCAAATAGAGAAATTCACATACAAGTGCTTTCAAACTAAAGGTTGTGCGACAAGCTGAAGCTGTTGGAAATCGAGAGAGTGGACAATAAATGCATTGTGATATATCGAATGAATCTCTATTGTCCTTCATTTGCCCGGTTTCATCTGAAATTTTTCACTCCGGGCCCTAGTAAACCGGGGTGCGTCTTATCCATGGGTGCGTCTTATCTACAGGCTCTTATTATTTTCCGATTTTTCCCCCCAAAAAGTGGGGTGCGTCTTATCTATAGGTGCGTCTTTTACACGGGTAAATACGGTAATTTTTGTACCGACCATCACGGTATTCTGCGGACTAATTCTGCCTGTTTAGGTTTGAGAGTAGATCCCGCGCTCATCAGAAAAATCAGCTCAAGAGTATTGATGTTGGAAAAATCGATTCACCCCCTGCGTTTTGGGATCCATCACTGTCTGATCAGAATCCCACGAAATCGGGGTTTTGATCACGTCATAATGTAGAGCAGCATCTCTATATGCAACGAGACATCATTTCTAATATCCAAGCTCATCATGGATTCTCGGATTCTCAAATTATGTACTGTCATATTGTGTGAAATTTAAGAATACTCATATGGTGGATGAATTTTTCACTAAGACTGAATCAATCTGTATGAATGTTTAGTCTGGATTTACTTGATTTTGAGGAATCATACTGGCACTCCAAGTCCACTGGCCAAAAACCTTGCAGAGTCCAATCTTTGTTTCACTTATTCAAATCCTAAGAACAACTGAAAGGAGTTGAACATGGCATGAGCTCCATTAATCGACAGTGAAATTGTTAACTCAATATGAGTCCCAGTTGAATCGCTTACAACTCAAATCATATATCCAAGCAGCTGCTCGACCAGAGGATTGCCACAGTTCTGAATAAAATAAGCATTCCTGTCGGATTTTGATGATCCGCTCATTGGTTGTTAACACAAAATAATTTAACTTGCTTCCTCAGTTTCCACAATAGTAGAACATCTACTGCTGATTACATACAGATTCTGAAACAGAGTTGACATGGTAGACTCAGATTAGTAATTTCAACTGCTTGAAGTCGCTCCAGTTCCAAATGAAATTTCCTTGGCTAGCTGAAATGAAGAATTATGTCTACATTTGATCAACTATTGGTGTAGAAAGTTAGCCGTAGCTGATTGATTGTTTGGCACTTGACATTTCAGTCAAGTACAGGCCAAAACACTCACCCACGACTAGTCTCAAATCATTTCTCATCTCTTGTGCTCTATACTAACAATCCCTAAAACCCCATGCAGGATTCCAGGCTGAGCTGCCCACTTATTCAATCTGGGTATATCATCCTGTTTCTCTGGTGATAAATTTTACGTCAAAGCTGAATCATGAACATTTACATTGGCCACTTTTATTAAGTTACGTGAGGCTTATTAGAGATTTAATGAATCTCGCGCTCTACATCCCAACCTATTGCTAGATAACATCATGGTTTTTGTAGTTATGAGTTGTGGTTGCAGAGGACTCGTTGAAACTTGGTGAATGTGGAGGAAATGATAGGGAGCATGCTAGAGAGTGCGAATGAACAAGCTAATAGAACACACTACTACACTACAACTGTATGAGATGAAGGTATACTCCATTCTGCTAATCATCACCTGAATCTCATCTCAGAGGCGAACAGATTTTGGAACCAAGGAATACCAAACTCACATGGGGGAAGGAACTTGAGCTCAATTATATAGCGACACAGAGTTTCTCATGAAATGCCATCGAATAATCTGCTCATTGTGTATCACTTCCTAGATAGAAAACAGGACTGTCACTCATATTATCACTGCATGAAGGAACAACTTTGATTGTTGGCAGAACAATCTAGTTCTCATACAACTGACTAGAGAATGGAAATTTTCAACAAGTGCACCTTCATTTCCTAGCCCATTCCACAAATTTTTTCCGTTGTACAGAAATCAAATTCACTCAAAAAATGATGAGTTTTGTGAAATCTGGATAGCATTACTGTCTCTCGACTGATGAAAACTAGAGCCGCGCGAGGATGGAGGCGAAATAGGGCAAAATAACACACCACCGGTGTAACACACCGCCACACCGGTATTGGTGTTATATACCGTAATGTGGTGGATTAAGAAATCTGAGGCTTTAGCACGAATGGAGAGATTTATTCAACATATCGAAATTGATAAGTATTCCGTTTTTGTAACACGCCTTTGATAGTGCTCTCTAGAAAATTTTCTGTAAGAAAAACACTGGTGATTGGTAACGACACTGACACAGCGCACTGACTAGAACCATAACAAACACACTCGTCAGCTGGTTTTTGCAGTCTTTGACTTGGTGTTGGAATATTCGAAATCAGACAATCCAGGTTACTCTTAGCGTCATTCCTGATTTGCTCTTTTCGTGAACAACAAAAAACAGTTGTTCAGTTACAAAACTTACGCATCTCATAACTTGGAGATCTTGCGGGTGGAAATGCAGAATCGCTTCGCGCGTGCGCGTGCTATCCGTCGTGTGTCTTCTGCTCCCGCTCCCGCGCCATTCTATTCTCACAACCCAAAACCTATAGGTAATGTTACCCCAATCAACTTTTCTGGAATCAAATGGCTCTGTGTCATTCATCGAGATCGCAAACTTTATGGTCAGTAGGGAAGAGAAATCATCATCCGTAATTTGTGAACAACGACGGTCCGTTAGTACGAAGAAGAGCCAATAGAGACATTGGAAAAAGGAGAGCTGTTCTGCATAAAATCAAAATTTTGACTGATTCAAGCTACTCAACTGGCAGATTTGGGGCTGAATTTGGAATCAGTGGAAGAACCACACGGAAACAACGTGAAGCAGGGTTCTTGAAGAGTTTTGGTCCGTTTGTACGAGGGGGAATGAGGGAAAGTGGTGAGGAGAAAAGGATTCGTCGCGTTAAATTGCAGTTTTTGCCATCGGGAGTGACTTTAAGCTCCGGGATAGTACTGAATTCGGATTCCGCATAAATTCTACATGGGAAACAACATTATGCAGAATTTTATGCGGAGTCTCGGTCTGTTTGTAATAGCCAAAGTGAGAAGAAACGGTATGAAAAAAGAGTGTCTCTGTGTGAAACTGTGATTTTGATCATCTCAGCCCACTATAACCTTCATTCTGGGGATGGATTCGAATTTCGCATGGAATCCTAGATGGGAATTAACATTGTGCAGAATTTTATGCGGAGTTTTGGTCCGTTTGTAATAGCCAAAGTGAGAAGAAACGGTATGAAAAAAGAGTTTCTCTGCGTAAAACTGCAATTTTGACCATTTCAGCTCACTCTAACGTCCAATATGAGGGCATATTTAGATTGAGCAGAATATTCTACATGGAAAACAGCATTGTACAAAAATTTTTGCGGAGTTTTAGTCCGTTCGCATTGGCTAAAGTGGGAAGAAACGTTATCAAGAAAGAGTTTCTCTGCGTAAAACTGCAATTTTGACCATTTCAGCTCACTTTTACCTCCGATATGAGGGCGGATTCAGATTCAGCACAAAATTTTACATGGAGAACAACAATGTGCAAAAATTTTTGCGGAGTTTTAGTCCGTTCGTATTGGCCAAAAACTGCATAAAACTGCAATTTTGACCATTTCAGCTCACTCTAACCTCCGATATGGGGGCGAATTCGAATTCAGCATGAAAATTCACGCGGGAAATGGTATCGAGAGGTATTTTCCAGCCCCCCGCCCCCCCGGAAGCTGAACAGAGTAGTCCAATCTTGCGCAGTCGGAGAATCAAACACGAAAGTTTTTGATTCAATTCCACTAACTGTCGGCTCGTCGCGGCACGGTTTAATTTTTTTTTTCGGGACCCGGGATGGAGGGAAACTCATTTTTTTGGCATTTAGAAACGATCTAGGGGGTGTCCGTAAGTCTAAAAAAAACTTGGGAAATAAGTGACACCCTACTGAATATAAGCCACTTGAAAAGTAGACTTCCAAGGATCCAAAAACAGGAAGAGAGGTAAGAAGAATTCTCTAAAAGACAATGTTGGTTAAGGTGTCAAAAGAGCTTTAAATATTTTTCCACGAGTGGAATTTTACGTACATCTAATCAACGTCAGAGGATAGTTCAAAAGTTTTGCTTGGATCTTGTTTTATATGGACTTTTGATGTAATCTTCTCAATTCTCTTGATAGGAATAGCAAATATGAGGATTTCAATTTTTTCCCGATTCGTAGATTCTCATGCGACACCTATGGTTTGGCATATCCATCACTGATGAGACATGGCAGGCAATGAGATCAAAGGAACCACTGGCTCAGCTGAGGATGGCAGCGAGAGCAATTTACAAAACCCTGCGATAGTTGTCAAATCGTGGCATTGGCATAACTAGAGTTACTACAGATTTGGGCTATGACAGCCCAAGAAAGCCTGTGACTCCGGAAAAACTGGCTTGCTTGCGAAGCCCTGGTAAAAATATTTGACTCTAATATTCGACTCGAATATTAGACTCAAGTATTAGACTCAGGATTTGGGTCCTTTTTCGAGTCGGATATTCGAGTCGAATATTAGAGTCAATTTTCGGGGAATTGAAGGAACCGACTCAGCCTTATTAATAACTTTTCTCGATATTTTTGAGCCATTATATGGACGGAAAATGAATGGAAAAAATAAAAAAAAATACAAATATGACATATCGGGTGCCGACACCGAGGTTTGAACTCGCAACCTTTCGGCCCGAAGTCCAACCCTCTACGTCCGTAGCCAGCGAGACGAGATATCCTTGTATACTTAAAAGGCTTACTTCAAGTGTGGGCAGCCGTATGGAGAATATAGCGTTATTCCGAATGGGTCACTCACTGTGAAACATTTCAACAGTACATGTATTATCGTGAAATGAGCGAATGAGCAGCAGGATGCTATATATTCTCCATGCGGTGACTTACAGTTCAAGTACGCCTTTTAGGTCAATACCCGTATCTCGTCTCGCTAGCCACGGACGTAGAGTGTTGGACTTAGAATCGAAAGATTGCGAGCTCGAATCCCGGTGTCGGCACCCGAAATCCCAATGATGGGTTTTTTTTTCTTTTTTCCATTCATTTTCCGGCCATATAATGGCTTAGGAATATCGAGAAAAGTTATTAACAAGGCTGAGTGGCTTATTTTAATTCCCCAAAAAAATGACTCTAATATTCGACTCGAATATTCGACTCGAATAAAGGACCCAAATCCTGAGTCTAATACTTGACTCTAATATTCGAGTCGAATATTAGAGTCAAATATTTTTACCAGGGAGTGTTGCAACATATATTAAGCAGATGCTTAAAAGCAAATACAATCAGATGATTGTATTTGTCCGATTGTTTCAGTAAGATGACCATAAATCCATATGTATTTCAGAGCTCTTTTATCGGCAAGTTGATCTGAAAGTTATGAAGGAACTTTTTTCCTTCATAACTTCCAGATCACCTGGCCGATGATAGAGCTTTTGATCGAAGGGCCTTTGGCTTATGATGAGAAGGAAGTTCAAAGATATTGTAGGCTCAGCAAAAAACTCTGCGTTCCAGATAATGGAGAACCGTATTGAAAGTGAGTTGAATCTGTCATTATCCAGAAAAGTCCGATTCCCCTTGAGTTGCTTCGTTTTGGTGACATTGGGCAGATTTCTACAGATTCCGAAGATGAATCTGTTCAAAGTAAGACGTCTATACTAGCCGAAGTTTTACAAGAAGATCCTACTGATCAAGAATTCAACAACGACCTGCGACCTCGACCACCATCAAGGATCTTTAACAGTCGCCCCTATAGCCCACCGGCGCAAGATTCATTTCGAAAGGACAACTTTTCTCTGTGGGATCAACGACCCCCGTATTCACTTTCACCTTACCACGTGACAGTCCCGTTTCCGAGCGGGAGCACTGCTTCCTATAGCAGATCGGCATTTCATTGTAACAAAATCGCATCCAATGAACTACAAAATACGAATCGGCGACACGTGACTCGAAATTCTCCCAACTTATCGCCACAATTTCACCGCTCACAGTCCCGCGCATCATTGAGACGAAGCCAATCGCATAAAATTAGTCGAGCCATCGAGCGTGCCCAGTCTCAACGCCCTAATGACGATCGCGGATTGGTTCGGCATGTGCATCGCGAGGAAAATTTCCAAGTAAAGAGATCTTACGCTAACGTGACTTATAATGAAGGACATAGGCTCCGTTATCCGTTTAGTTCAACACACGCGTCGTGACATCACCTACGACCTGTACAACATTTAAAACCAGAGGCAGAGCCGCTGGGTAGTGCATCAGCGTACCTCCATCGTGGAAAGTCTACCAACTCAAAAAGTAGTTATTCGTCTTATACCCGCGGGTCATCCGATGTGCGCCGATACAATGATCAAATTCCTTCAATCAGATCTGAATCTCCATACGGCAAAAAGGGATGAATCACGGTTTAACAGACTTAAAGCAGCCCTACAAGGGTATGACTTCCGGATCATATTCCGCAAAGGGAAGGACAACGTAGCAGACGCGCTCTCACGCAATCCGATACTACGCGAAGGTGAGGTAGATTTATCAGAGAAATCGCGCGACGAATTGTACCAAATCGCGGACCAACCAGAGAAAGAGGACCCAATCTGTAGGGAAGACAACCCACCAGGCCGTATCTTTATGCTGCAATCGCTATTTGAAGAGGACGAAGTCGACGCGTCGGATTCAGACCAGGTGAGCGGATATGGAGAGAGCGAGAGCAAGGACGTCGGATCAGATGATGAATTGTTTAGGGTATTTCTGATGCGAGCAGTTCGGAAAGAACGAATTGATGTGGAAAAGATATCGAAGGTAACACAATCTAGTTCGGAAGAATCAGAAGGTCAACAAACAAGAAAAAAAAACTGCGCCGAGAGTTCAGAGACATCAGACGATGAGTGGACCGAGAGCAGGAGAGGACGTGTAAAAGTCAAGCGATCGCGAAGAATAAGAGGTAAGGGACCGCAGCGCAGTCACAGCGACCCGGAAATCGAAACATCAGCGATTCTTAGCCAAGCCAAATTCAAAGATAAGCTCGCGTACATGACGAAAGAAACTAATTGGCAAAAGAATATAGTCAGTTCTAGCACTCCAGAGAAGAATAAGCCATGCTGCATGCAAGCAGAAGAATTTCCGCTGCGTCAGCACACGCTCAATCCAGTGCAGCAGTCGTTCCAACCACCGACTTCAAGCGGCTCAAATGACGCATCTCTGGGGAACGAGACACCGTCTGATCATCAAGAGCATCCGGCGGCAGCAACGGAGCAGAGGAATGAGGCAGCACGAGCAACTTCACCAGCTTCACAAATTGCACCTGTGGATAGGTCGTTTACAATTACTAATGAATCACAAAATGAATCACAAGATTCACCTTCAAGAGTAAACATTGACATAAATTCAATCATGGACCAAACTGATTTCGGTAGAATGAGTTACGAGAGAGAAGAAGTACCGAATCAGCCCGATATCAGGGAAATGTCCGGAAAAATTCGAATCCCAGGTATATTTCAGAATGACGAGAATTCATATTGGAGGCAAACGACGCGCGACGGGAAAGACGCGACGGTACTAAACATTCACGACGCGATACAGAGTCATCCGATGAATCCGTTTCAACTAACATCCTGAACGATCGGGTAGGTAGTCAGGAACACCTGTACGACGAGTCACTATCAGGGCAAACAAACCCTGTCGAAATTCAACCGACTGCCGAAACCGAACCCGAATTGGCAAACAGAATAGATCCGCAAACAACAACACAAAACGAACATAGTTTCACGAGACCAACGGATGAGCAAATGGAAATTGAGCAGATCAACGATTTTCCGATGAATTACACGATACAATCGGGATGCGCAGAACCCGACGCTGTACTAGATCAATTCACGGGTATCCCCACCCTTCCGCAGGGAAATTGTCTGTTTTGGATGTCTATCCACGTAGAAAACTTAGACGCCACGGCCCTAGTTCTCAGAGATTTTCTTAGAGAATCGGATATGATAGAATTTTGCGCGGTGCCGGAAGACGCGAAAAGAATCCTAGAGTCTCGGAATGAATACGGTGAGGATAATTGTATCCGGGTCTTTACCGAACATTATAATGTGAAAGTATGTGTACACAACTTTAAGGCCGATGGTAGAGTAGAACATTATCACTTCAGAGGAAACGAACCCGGGAGATTTATACTAGATGTATATACTAGATCACTTAGACGAAGCTAAACGACATTATAAACCACTTGTCCAACGCAGAAGCAACGGGAACGCGACGGAAAACTCGGAAAATCCTGATCTAGACAATTTTAAACCGGAAGATACGGACGCGCACCAGAGCGAGAGAAATCATGATTCCCCGAACACGAGTGCATCAGCGCTGAGTAGATTGAACACAAACGTAAATAGGTCAACGGGCCTAGCTGAGTCATCAGAAGACAATGAGCAAGACGATCCACAGGTAAGGCCTCGAGCTCACACTCACGCGCTGGAAGAGTGCTGAATCAGCAACGCACGGCCGCCGCGAGAAAAGCCACCATGGGCTACAGCGGAACGGGAGGAGCCCGCGCCGTTCGTACGAATAGAAAAGGTACGGTACCATCCGTTCAAGTACAGAGAGAACATCTTGTATATTACAAGTTTAGAGCCAGTCCTGGGAACAGAGGTAATCCAATAGTTATTCGAGAGAAAATTCGTCGATCCAAGGAAGTTCACGGAAATAAATTCAATCGGCCACATCACACCATCAAAACGTAAAGACGAACACATTCTCGGCCTATGCATGAGAAACCACGCGGATGGGGAGGTCATAAATCCCAAAGACTTGGATCTATTCTACAAAAGAGGAGGAGCAAATTTTCATTCAGTGCCGTCGGAGCGAGCACAATACATCACCGCTTGCAGGGATCGGAATTGTCAAGCTTCTACCAAGATGCACGGCCGTAACTCGGAACGCCTGGTTATCCGCGTCAAGAGAAATTACGATAAACGCACCATCAATAATATTCCAGAACTATGATCTCAACATACCAAAAATAATCCGAAGCGGCAACAGCAGCAGGGAGTCGCACGAAGTGAAGCAGATTCTGGAATTAGAAGTCCTGGAAGACAGCCAAGCGGCAAATTTGGCCCAAGCAGATGCCCTCAAGGTGGGTGAAAGCTTGCGAGAAATAATTGATAAAGCTAGAAACATCGGAAAATACAAAGCAATAGCAGGAAAAATTGAAACAATTGAAAACAAATTGCCCATAGCAGGAGCCGCAATAATAGGAGGACTAGGACTAACATTTATTACATGGGAATTATTCTCGACTATTAGTATCATGCCAATAATTTATCGAATAATATTATTTCTACTATGCGCAAGTCAAAACGAAGAGAATCCAGGAGGAAATAAGAAATGCTAAGTTGACATAATATCACATACCTTCGTTATCATACTCAGGCACTAAGGCTTGAATCTGCGCACTTTTAAGTCGGTCCAGCGTCGTGTCGAAACAATGTATATTCACGAAGAAATACACTCCACTACACACACCACATAACACTCATGAGTTCCTTATCACCACCGTGGAAAGTGAAAATTGCTAATCATTGGAAACACCATAGAAGATAGTGGGATTACTGGAAAGTATTGCTCAAAGAAATATTGTGAAATATTGTTCAGAATATTGGGGAGTATTGCTCAGAAATATTGTAAAATATTGTTTCAGAATAATGTCTAAGAATATTGTAAAAACGTCGAAAATTATCATCCAAGAATATTGTAGAAAGACCAAGAATTATTGTTCAAAATACTGTAGAATTGTCAAGAATTACTGTACGAGAATTGATGTACGAAGAACTACTGTACGAAGAATATCAAAAAATATCGTGTGAAAAGAAGAGAAATGTCGGGAAAATACGGTCAGAAAATGAAGAAAGATGATGTAAAATTTCATAAATCGAGGTTACTCTGTTTCAGGATTTTACAGGAAATATTGGCCAAGGGTAAAATATCAATCAATCAAAAAAAGGGGTCAGAAACACAAAAGACTGAAATCAATTGAAGTTCTCGAAATGAGAAATAATCATGCAATATAAAAAGGACCAAAATCAACAATGAAACCGAGAAAAACTTTTCCAATATGTAATGACACGGGAAGACTATGTAAAAAAATTTATGTAAACATCATTCACACAAAACAGGTAGGGCTTGTCGAGGACGACAAAGTCCCGGCCTCACACGTGTGACGACATAGATGATTGCTCCCATTAAGCAATCAACCTGTCGTCGGTTCTACAAAACCGATCGCTGATGCACACCTGGCGGAATGCATCGCGCGATCACGTTTTGCCGAACTTTGCACTTCGTGTCTGTGCACGACGCGCATCGAGCCGAGGATATATAATCCTCGACTCGCGCGCACCGCGTCAGACGGCTCATCCACTCTTTACATCAAGTACACAGCTATCTGTATCCATCGTCTACTTCATTTCAATATATATATATATCTATATATATATGAGTCTATCTTTGTCGCCGACACCCCACGTAACATATCCCACAGATTCAAGTCGTTAAGAATTACTCCTCGCAATACTTTAACAGTACAATATGTTGTTACCTCGGTTGTAACGGTTTTCAGTATTAATATGCAGTACCCCGTCACATACTTTTGCTCTGAAAGATTTTGGGGAGCTTGCGAGAATCTATCAACAATATCCCAGTGCAAAATTCCTGGGAGATTACCTGTGGAATGTTCCCAAGAAATATGTACGGAATCAGTCAGAGAGCTTCCACGAACCTATTATTATGATGGCTTTATTTATATGCGACGACTCGTGATTAGCCTAAATTCAAAAGAGATTTAAACAAGTTAGGAATTCAATGAGCCTATATCACAGCGGAGGCTTGTAGATCTTCCAGGAATATTTCAGTGAATTGTTCCAAGAAATCTTCCAGAGAGCTTTCGTGAATCTTTCAGAAATATTTCAGTGCAAGGTTTCCGAAAGATTGCGTGTAAGATTCTTCTAAATATTTACGGGAGCTTCCGGAAAGCTTTCTCTGAAATGATGCCACGGAACATTTTGAAATATCACCTGCAATATCCCTGCAAGATTCCTGGGGAATTGCGATGAAATATCTCATTGATCTCATTATCGTACAAAAATTCCGCGGAAATTCTTCCTAAGAATATTGCATTGAAATCTTCTAGAAAGCTTTCGCAAAGATTCCAACAATATTTCAGTGCAACCTTTCTGAGAGATTACCGGTGAAATAATTCCTAGGAATATTTTTGGAATCTTTTAAAAGGTATTCAGGAATTTTTCAATTTCATTAGGTGCAATTGGATGTCAGAGAGGTTACTTATAGAGGAATTCCTTGAAATGCTCTCGAAATCTATTGATCCAATGGGAACCAGAATCAAATTGATTCTCCAAGCTCAATCCAAAGTGGTACGTTTCATATCGTGAGTTAGAAGGATAAGTCACAGCCACAGAGTGCTCCATATAGTGTATCAGAACGCGGTGAGTTTTGAAAATCCATCACAGAATTTTTGAAGATTTCCCAGCCTAAAAGAACTGCAAGCACGATGTTATTTGAAACTATGAAGATATAATATCTATAGATATCAATCGAGAATGGATTTTACTCCACTCTCGATCAATTTACCTTTAGAGCCTCGTATGGTTCCGAGGATGCATCTAAAGGATTTTGATGGAAAGGAATGGGAAGTGAATATGAGAAATGAGAAACTTTATGGAAAAATTTCGGATTCTACGCTGATCTTATGCGTGTTTCGCCCTTCTTTCATTGCTCGGGCTTTTCAAAGTGGTGGAAGAGCAATGAAAGTTTACCACTGACACGCGGCTCAAGTGGCCGAATGTTCGATGGTTTGAACGCCCTTATATACGAAAGTTCATCTTCGTTAAGCGCTCGCGAGAAAGGTCATTTTAACCCGCTATTTCCATTTGATTTCTCAACATTTTGACTTTTGGCAGCTCTTCGGCCTTCTGCCGGAGATATATCTAATCAATTTTGACACTCGATCGATATGATCGGATATCGTATTTATCACTCGCGGGAATTTCAAATTATGAAGATATAATTTTTTCGGTCTTTGCGAGTTAAAGTCAGCAGATATTGCTGACGTTTTTGGCATCAATCGGATGGAAATAACGGGTTAAAATGACCTTTCTCGCAAGCGCTCAACGAAGATGAACTTTCGTATATAAGGGCGTTTAACCATCGAACATTCGGCCACTTGAGCCGCGTGTCAGTGGTAAACTTTCATTGCTCTTCCACCACTTTGAAAAGCCCGAGCAATGAAAGAAGGGCGAAACACGCCCTTCTTTCATTCTTCAAACACGAAGATCAGCGTAGAATCCAAAATTTTCCCATAAAGTTTCTCATTTCTTATATTCACTTCCCATTCCTTTCCATCAAAGTCCTTTAGATGCATCCTCGGAACCACACGAGGCTCTAAAGGTAAATTGATCGAGAGTGGAGTAAAATCCATTCTCGATTGATGCCAAAAACGTCAGCAATATCTGCTGACTTTAACTCGCAAAGACCGAAAAAACTATATCTTCATAATTTGAAATTCCCGCGAGTGATAAATACGATATCCGATCATATCGATCGAGTGTCAAAATTAATTAGATATATCTCCGGCAGAAGGCCGAAGAGCTGCCAAAAGTCAAAATGTTGAGAAATCAAATGGAAATAGCGGGTTAAAATTACCTTTCTCGCAAGCGCTTAACGAAGATGAACTTTCGTATATAAGGGCGTTCAAACCATCGAACATTCGGCCACTTGAGCCGCGTGTCAGTGGTGAACTTTCATTGCTCTTCCACCACTTCGAAAAGCCCGAGCAATGAAAGAAGGGCTAAACACGCATAAGATCAGCGTAGAATCCAAAATTTTCCCATAAAGTTTCTCATTTCTCATATTCACTTCCCATTCCTTTCCATCAAAGTCCTTTAGATGCATCCTCGGAACCACACGAGGCTCCAAAGGTAAATTGATCGAGAGTGGAGTAAAATCCATTCTCGATTGATGCCGAGAACGTCAGCAATATCTGCTGACTTTAACTCGCAAAGACCGAAAAAACTATATCTTCATAATTTGAAATTCCCGCGAGTGATAAATACGATATCCGATCATATCGATCGAGTGTCAAAATTAATTAGATATATCTCCGGCAGAAGGCCGAAGAGCTGCCAAAAGTCAAAATGTTGAGAAATCAAATGGGAATAGCGGGTTAAAATTACGTTTCTCGCAAACGCTTAACGAAGATGAACTTTCGTATATAAGGGCGTTCAAACCATCGAACATTCGGCCACTTGAGCCGCGTGTCAGTGGTGAACTTTCATTGCTCTTCCACCACTTCGAAAAGCCCGAGCAATGAAAGAAGGGCGAAACACGCATAGGATCAGCGTAGAATCCAAAATTTTTCCATAAAGTTTCTCATTTCTCATATTCACTTCCCATTCCTTTCCATCAAAATCCTTTAGATGCATCCTCGGAACCATACGCGGCTCTAAAGGTAAATTGATCGAGAGTGGAGTAAAATCCATTCTCGATTGATGCCAAAAACGTCAGCAATATCTGCTGACTTTAACTCGCAAAGACCGAAAAAATTATATCTTCATAATTTGAAATTCCCGCGAGTGATAAATACGATATCCGATCATATCGATCGAGTGTCAAAATTAATTAGTTATTTGAAACTAGTCTCAAAATGTAGCCCTCCGTAGAGGCTAGCAAAGCTTTTTTTCTTTCCCTCCAGAAGCCCTCACATTCATGACGTACCACTCTAAACTGTGTATTCAAATACCAGCGAGAATTCAGTACGTTTGTTTGCACGTTCGAACATGTGAAATGCGAAATGGGGTTCCCGCCCCGAGAATGGAAACGAATTACTCTCAACGATTCTGCATGTGAGGGCGAGTCCATAGACTATAAAAATATTTTTACAAAGACAAATCATGATAGAGAGATGACTGCAAACACATGGGTTCTTTGAGAGCTATCCAAAGTTTGTATTCGTATACAGTTTCGTGGTTTGCATTCTCGACGAGACATTTTGAGATGAAGTCCTCTTCGTCCCACTCTGCCCTCCGATCAGTCAGGAGATTGTCAGATTCGAACATTATTTAGTTGCGAACTTCTGCTTCATTCACATCAAGGATCGATAGAGCTGACGGCTATCAAGAATCCACAAGAAATTTAATATGGATGGCATTAACTGCTCAGGTCTAGGTACAGTAATCAATCGGGTGGGATTACCCTAGTTAAACTCGAAATAGCGTTAGAAATCCTGACCAGTGTCTCAATATATCGTTTCGATGAAGACCTGGTAAAGAAAAATATGTAATATTGACCTCGAGATGATAAGGCTCGCCTGATTATTGGGATCTGACATGCTTGCCGGGTTGCTTCCGCACGGGCGTTTTTTCCCAAGATGGCCGACGAAGAGAGCAGTTTTAACATTGGATGCATAGGGCCGTGATGGTAATATTGAATTTCTAGCTCTCCCGGGTTGACTAATGTCTATCAAGCCCAATAGTAGGGGATCAGGTCGTTACATAAGTGATCTGTGCCAGATTGTGGGAGATGAGACTTCAATGGAGCCAAACCCTTATGCTACCAATGCTAAATCTGCTCTGTTACGCAGCCATTTTACCCCTGTATGCAGGCAACCCGACATTGATATCACATCCCTATAGCTAAGTTTTGCTTATACCAAGCATAGCCTGTCATCGTAAACGAAGTCTCACAAGAGCTCTTTTGATCGAGGAATTCCAGATATTTCGAAATCTGTTATCTGTTTACATCGTTACCTTCAGCCTTGAAACAAATTCAAGATTTATGCAATAAATTGTTTCACATATGAGTAGCTCAGCGTTAAACGGACCTATGAACCAAAAAAGGGTAGTTTGTCAAAATTTTTCCTAAAATTTTTCATTCAATTGTATAAGAGTAATTCCATGAGAGAACCACACATGGTCAAACTTAGGGTCTCAGATTTCGTTTGGAGTGAACTTTTTCGATTTTATGGGTTAAAATAAAATCATCCGTCACGATTGAAGAAACTCGGAAATTTTCGTTCGGACCCTGGTACACAATTCAGAATCATGTATTCAACTCTTCTTCAAAAAATTTTCGTATCTTTTCCACGGTTTAGCCCATGGGGAAGGTGAGCGAACCACCGATCAAAAACCACTCGGAAATTCTTGTTCTCATATCATCTCTATTATAAACAATCTTTTACCGAAGGTGTGTATATAATGTTACCGGGGGGTAGCAAAAACATTGTAAATTTTATTCGTGCATTTGAAATTTTCTGTAAACCCTCGTGGTTCTTGTTACTCTTCCGCAAAGTATGGCATTTTAGTGTAACGCTAGACGTGTAATGATTAGTCATCTTCTGCTGTACAGTTTCGCGTACGCGAGGCTGGACCTCACGCGTGCGAGAATCTCTGTTCGGCAGGGGCCGGATTACGAACAAGCGAGCGAGCACCTCGAGCGACGCGAGCGCGCGACACGAGCCCAAGCGCGAGAAACGAGCGATCGAACGACGAAGCGCGCGACCCACACGTACCCCCACTCCACCTCCCCGGTGTAAAAGGTATAGGGGCCGGTATAGTGGGAGTACTCGTGGTTCGCGCGCTCCATCGTTCGGTCGCTCGTTTCTCGCGCTTGGGCTCGTGTCGCGCGCTCGCGTCGCTCGAGGTGCTCGCTCGCTTGCTCGTAATCCGGCCCCTGCCGGTCAGAGATTCTCGCACGCGTGAGGTCCAGCCTCGCGTACGCGAAACTGTACAGCAGAAGATGACTAATCATCACACGTCTAGCGTTACACTAACATGCCATACTTTGCGGGAGAGTTACAAGAACCACGAGGGTTTACAAAAAATTTCAAATGCACGAATAAAATTCACAATTTTTTTGCTATACCCCGGTGATCGCATGTACACACCTTCTCTAACAGATTATATGAACGATCCCGTGGGAGTAATTTTTTTCAAAAAGCTATTTTTTGGTTCATTGAAAGAAACATTCTTTCATGTGAAAACTTGTGTTCGTCACTGATGAAATTTTTCAGTCTGCATGTCTTCTTATTGAGTTGTTTTCTGGGCGTTTTTTTGATACCAATGACAGGAAACCGCAATTTATCGCCCATAAGCGCGAGATTTTGAGATTTCAAAACCAATCGATCTGAATAGCTGTGAAAATGATCTTTTTAAGTGACCGCCCGTTGAGTTCGATTTCATCAACTAGAACCGGAGTTGCAATCTCTATGGTTGCAGCGCCCAAATCATGAAAAACGGTCTGAGTGAAAATATGAAGGCTTCCAGGTAATGAATGCGCGCCCAGAATTTTTCGGTAAAAATTACGGGCACAGCTAGGGTAATCGTGGAGCGTCCGACATTTCAGCCTACTTCTTGCGGATAAGTGTCGAGAAAAATTACCTATTGTGTCTGGTAAATTTCATTCCACGTCAGAAGTTGTAACGAATTTGGTGGAGAAGTGCGGTGAATTTGGGTAAATTTTGCGGGCACTTGTAGGGTCATTCTTACCGTACCAGTATAAAGAAGAGCTGCGTGCGACTGCGCGCGCCGCGAGCTCGCCAGCTCGGCATCTCATCTAACCTCACAAAAACTTCGGTATAGAAGTACATTATTTGACTCGTTCTGATGATGATGCCTGAATTCTGAACCAAGGCCGAAGCATACGAACTGATAAAACTGTTTAAGATTTGCTAAGTCATATTGATTCTTACTCCTGGTGATATCAATATTCATCAGAGCAATATCGCTGTAAGTGGCATGGGAGAGAGCATCTTCCTGGTACAAATAAAAATTACCCTACATGACCGTAAAAATTGGCGCTCCTAGGTGGCGCGTACATGCCCACGATTGCGGGCATGTAGGGTAATTTTTCCTGTACCAGGCTTGTAATCTTCATCGAAAAATTCTGTGCGTGTGGAGTGAATACGGGGTTTCGCGCCGAGCTGCTTCTGGTTGTGGCTGACTGAAATCACAGTAACCTTGGGTTATATCAACGGATTCAAGTTAAACAAGTGCCCCCTCCGAATGAAATATCCTCAGTTCTCGAAAAAATTTGTTTTCGGATCTTTAAATCCCGGGCATGAACAGAAAATTCAGGTTTTCTATCGTAGAAATTCAAGAGATGCCCAAAGAATAGCTTAAAACCCAGGAA
Organism: Eretmocerus hayati; assembly: GCA_029851415.1. Taxonomy (NCBI): domain Eukaryota; kingdom Metazoa; phylum Arthropoda; class Insecta; order Hymenoptera; family Aphelinidae; genus Eretmocerus; species Eretmocerus hayati. The sequence goes on from CM056744.1 coordinate 53,491,107, forward strand.
TGCAGAGAAAAAATATTGTATCCGTGGAGAACAGAACTTTTCACATGGAAATATGTACTTTTGAATCCCAGAGTTATAGCTTTTTGGGAGAAAAATGGAGGATACTCGCCACGGAATTATCCATATATGATGAAGGTATATGGGAACCGAAATTTCTTAATACATTATGCGACAAGGGCCGAAAGTGACCCATCGCGGTCCGGTCATAGACATAGAAGCATAGACTGCTGATCTCCCATACTTCCTGGTGACGCCGAGAACCGTCAGTGTGAGAAAAAAGCACGCTCCAAGGCTCGCGCTCTGATTTTTCGGACCATCTCTGCCACCTCCACCACTTCTGCGCGGCTGTCAATAACATCGGTTCTTCTAACCCAATAATTTTCAGAGCAATGCCAAAATCTCGCACGATGACGGCAATACTGCATAAGTAATTAGATTCGTAGAGTTACAGTTCTTAATGTTCTCATTGGAACAATTAAACACAAGCCCGTCATTTTTTGCATCTTGGAGGGATTCGGGGTGTCCAAACTGACAAGTTTCCAACGATTTCTATCATCTAGTCGAGACGGAATTTCGATGAAATCGGTTCAAATATGATTAATCTGGAATTTCTGGTGAGAATTTTGATTTTTTCAGGAGTTTGAGTTCTGTAGAGATTTAGATATTTGGTATTGACCAATCGATAGTTTATGCAGAGGCAAGTATACTTCAGAAAGGAGGTATTTATAAGTTTTGAAATTTATTATTATTAAAGATATTTATGTATTAAAAGACGCCCATGAACCAAATTTGAGTGGGAGGAGAGAGCTGCCAAACCACCGGTCTCATCTTTGATTGATACGCTACAACTCATGGGGAGGCAGAAATCAAACGATGAAAAGTAGAAAAGGAAGCTTTCAGGAAAAAAAACATACACACACATGCAGAGAGTGAGGAAGTTGAGTCACTCATTGGTTCAGGGAGCCACAAGGGAAGAAATTGTCACCAATCGATAGATTATGGCGAGAGGAGTGAAAAGATATAGATCTTATCCAGATGGAAGGAGATTCTTAGAGGGAAATATTGGTTTGAATGGGAAATTGAGCAGAAAATTTACTGTGCCAAAAACAATCCTTTCTCTTAAGAGAGAGCAACAAAAGGCCGCCGGATACCTTGAGCCTCACGGCTACCGATGATATTTGTCAAAGTGACCTCGGAGGGGCCATCAGCACATGTATGAGTGTTGGGCCACAAAACTCATATGATTAATACCGTGGATATTCTGGAATAATAAGTGCCTGCTTATGTATGGACCCTAAAAAGCTAGAAAAAAACCGGGAAAGGTCATTTTCGATTCATTTTTTGGTACTTTTTCTGGCGCAATCGTTAGTTTTTCGATTCAGCCTACCCAAAGAAAATTATTATCATAAAAGAGGTAAAAATGTCAATTCCGTGCCCTGTAGTTTTCAATCATTGCGACCTTTGTGAGTGTGAAACATCGCAGTGGAGCTCTGGGGGGGGGGGGGGGGGGGCAAACTCATCGAACATAATGCTATGAAGCACCAAATAGCTCCGCTACAAGGGCCCAGAGACCACTTTTTGTGGGCGTGACGAGCAGGTATATTTTGTGGCGCAGTTTCACTCAAAATTCTACTCGCTAAGTTTCCCTCGATAAAAGTGTCTTGCCTCATTCCAGGCTTCCCTGTACCACTTTATTCTCAAAGATAATCGTGGGGCGGAACTTTTCCATCCCTCGAGGTTTCGGAGAAATTGACATTTATACTTTGCGGAGCGCTTTCCCGCGAAAATCTGGTTTCGCTATATTTTTTGGTCAGTTCGGTGCCCTACACTGTAAAAAAACTTCGAGGTGAAAATGCCTAGTGTGATTGCACATTCACAGTGCTGAGTTTGGTTATTTTACAATAAAGTGCGTCAATTTAACGGTGGCTTGTAAATTTACAGTGCTCAGCACAGGAAATTTTGGGACACCATGCTGAGCATCTTAAATTTACTTGGGAGAGGCTTGTAAATTTTCCGTCCCCGACTTGTGAATTTCATTAGAATGCGCGTGCGTGAGTTCCAGCGTCGCGGTATTACATCCGCCTGATGGAAGTTTCGATCAAGAGCAGCTGCAGGTTCGGAGCAGACAGCAGACCGGGTTGAGTCGGAGAGGTCGGCTTTGGCCAATTTTCGTGATTTTTCATCTCTCGAAGGATGCTGCTTCAAAGTTCTGGTGATCGTGTATCGTGCCGGCAGCGAGGAAAGGCCTCGACATGACTCCTTTATCAGATTGACAATATTCGTGTCAATAATGTGTATAGATTATCCTCAATAAAACTGATGCGTCTTCGGATAACAAACATCCCTCGTTTCATTCGATGTATAGCACCCATTAATTTGTATCACTTAAATTGAAATGACAACAACTTGGCATTCGAAAGGGCGACAGTGATGCATAATGATAAATAGAAGGGACGGCATCGCGATCTCCCAAACAAATGCACTATCCGCTCCGCCGGTAAAGAAATTTACATGCGCGATTGTAAAGTTCTCTTCCGGGCTTGTAAATTTTTTTACAGTGTACTAGTGCGACCCTTGAACGCGAGATTACGGAGGCCCTGGTCATGGCCAAATGAAAACCCCAAAACCTCAAGACCGTAGCGGAAACTGTTAGGCAGTGAGATGAATTGTAGTGCCAAATGTCAGGTTCCGTGCCCACTACAGTGTTATCCTTGTTATACTTATGGTACCCATGAGTGAAAATTCATCCATTCGTGCGCGCGTTACTTTATGGTTCATATATCTCAAGAAATTGGAAAATTTATTTCAGAACCCTTGGAAGTGAGATTTTGGGTTGGCACATTTTGGATCCTTGAATATCAAAATTTCCACGGAACTACTAATATTTGAGTTGACTGATTGTTTTAATGGGGATATCAAGAACTGTAACAGGACGGGTATAATTTGTAATGCAGTATTGCCGTGATCCCGCAGGATTTTGGCATTGCTTTGAAAATTATTGGGTTAGAAAAACCAATGTCATTGTTCAGCCGCGCGAGCGGTGTCGGTGGCCGGGAGAGGCCCGACCAATCCGAGCGCGATCCTTGGAGCATGTTTTTGCTCTCACATTCACGGGTCTCGGGATCAACACGAGATATGCGGGACCAACAGAATATGCTTCTATGTCTATGAGCCCGGGTACACTGAAAACAAAACAAAGCAGAAAAAGCTGGATGAGCCAAGCAGAATCTGCTTGGCTTGTCAAGTAGACGTCAACCGCGGTACACGCCCTGTGCAAATCATACGATTGCTGTGAAACGACTGGATGGAATGACCTGGAATTCTGAATACACATAGTTGGAAAGTTTCGCTTTCGCACTGTGAAAGATTTGTGCCAGAAAATGGTTCCAGAAAAATTAGAAAAATCATAAGATTTCTCATCATTTTCGTGTGTTTCTCGCCATGATCGATAGCGGGAGGCATGATTTCCGACATGCGAGGAACTTTTTCAGTTCTCAACCATGACAAAACTCAAAGCGAGAAAGTTGTTCAGAATTGTGTAGATAATGTTAGTCTCCAAGATTCAGATCAAATGATGCAATAGAGAAAAAGTTGTGGGAATTTCTTTGAGATTGTTCAGCGAGGCGTCTTGATTTTGTACTCGGCAGCCGCCGGGAGCCGTGTACGAAAACTACTGAAACACTTTTTCATTTGCACTATTTGATCTAGACATTAGTGGTCAATATTATTTACACAATTCTGAACAACTTTCTCGCTTTGAGTTTTGTCATGGTTGAAAAATGAAAAACTTCCTCGCATGTCGAAAATTATGCCTCCCGCGACCGAGCATGGCGAGAAACACCCGAAAATGATGAGAAATCTCATGATTTTTCTAATTTTTATGGGAGCATTTTTCGGCACAAATCTTCCACAACACGGAAGCAAAGCTTTTTAACTATGTGTACAAGAAATTTCAGATCATTTCATCGAATCGTTCCCCAGCAATCGTATGATTTGCACAGGACGTATACCGTACCTGACGTCTGCCCGACAAGCCAAGCAGATTCTGCTTGGCTCTCAAGCAGAAACTGCCCGGGTCTCCAGCTCTTTCTGTTTTATTTTTCCCTCAGTGTAGGTTGCCGCACGAGCGAGTACAGCGTTGGCATTCGATAGTGGACGCGCAACAATGCAGCTATGTTCAGAGTTCCGAACTTGCCTCCGATGTTCACGCTGTTCTTCTGCTAAAACGACGATGATACAGAAAAGTACTTGCTCATTGCATCAGCGTTTTTTATCTTTCGTGAATTCGAATATATGGCTGATCAAGATGAAAGATTTCCGGGATCAATTACTTGCCGGCGAGAGGATATCGCACCACTAGAGTATGATATCTATAAAATAGTAAAAAATATACACCAACCAAGCAGATAGATAAGTCTACCGATCTTACTCTGAAGAATGAAACTTGCTCTAGCATGCCGCAGTAATATAAAAAAGACTCTGATTTGTCTGAATGAAACGTATTTCGGCCAATGAGGTTATATACCAAATTCAAGCTCATTCAGTGGTGTTAAGATTTCACATTTATCAGAGGTCCTTTGAAGTGAGTCAAAGTTATTGGAAAAATGTCAGGAAAAATGTAAATCAGGTACGATTACCTTACACTTTCTGTTCATTTACATTACTGAATATACAGTTAATCATATCAATGACTGTTAATATGTTATTAATATATTAAGAATAATTATCAATATTCATCTGCCAGCCAACGATGAGTAGTTGATATCTTATTATGTCTCATGGTAGATATTTCTAAGACGGAGTTTACATAAATATTCCCAGATTTCAAAATATTCCAAGTTGATGTTCTCCATTTGATTGGATGAGATCCTCTAATTTTACTGCAGCATGCCATCCGAGCAAGTTTTATTTTCCAGATTAGAATCGGCAGACTTATCCATCTGCTTGGTTGGTGTATTTTTCCACAATTGTATAGATATCATACTCTATTAGTGGTTAGTGGTGCGATATTCTTTCGCCGGCAAGCAATTGATCCCGGAGATCTTTTATCTTGATCAGCCATATATTCAAATTCACGAAAGATAAAAAACGCCGGCGCAATGAGGAAGTGCTCTTCCGCTTCGTCGTCGTTTGCGACAGTTTGCGAACAATAATAATCACTAGCAGAAGAACAGCGCGAACATCGGAGGCAGGTTCGGAACCTGAACATAGTTGCATTGTTGCGCGTCCACTATTGAATGCCAACGCTGAGCCAGTAGGCAAGGATGGCATACCCGCGGGCGAGATAGGTTATTTTTGTACTGAGGTGCGTGCACTGTTTTCCGGTGACTCTTGTATCGAAGTTCTATGCTTTCCGACACGATGTTGGGGCAGAATGCCGCTCCGCCGTACCGGTTAGAAATCGTCGGAGCATGCAATATAGTGGCGGGCGCACTGTTGTTTGAGAAATTGTCGGGACGCGAATTCAGGCCGATCCATTCGCTGCCGTTACTCACTTGACTCGGATCAAAACGCGGCTCGGTTGCGCAAACAAAAATTTTGTCTGCTTTGTTATGAACACGTTATAGCAGTCATCGCATTACATAGGATGATATTCAACTGAAACCTTCGATCCTCATTGCGATGCGGTGGAGTTAATGAATCGCCGAAAGTAAAGCCCATCACGAACGAGTAATGCTCTGTGCTCAAAATCAAAGGCCGATAAACTCGAGCTAACGAATGAACGCATTGATTCTTCATTACGTTACGCTGCTGCAATCCCTTGTACCATTCATTTAGTAATAATCATTTAATCATAAATCGTATCTACTGCAGCGCAAGATTGAAGCTGTGAGGCCTGCTTCAATATTTGATAGATATAGAACTCGAGCCGAATGTCACATGGAATAACGTGTGATATGATTGCGAGTTGCTCTCGGAATTTTACTCGTCACTCAAAAATCCTAAGAAATCTCACTCTAACCAAAGAGGAAACTTGATTGCCACAAGCTCAACAGATTGCCAGAAAGATCAGAAAATGAAAGGATGGGCGCAGGTTTCCAAATTCTAAAATCGTGAATCACTTCGAATCTCTGAATGATTCGTGAGAGAAATACAGCAGGTTCGCGTGATAAAGATTCGCTGTGCTTATTTGGCAGCTCGAATTCATCGGGATTTTATTTTGATCACAGAGCATCACTCGCGACAGGTCTCATTATCGGGGATTGAGGAATTCCACCAAATCGCAATCAAAATCGAAGGCTTCAGTTGAAGATTTTTCGATGTGATGTTTGAAACGTCGCAACGTGTTCATAACAAAGCAGACGAAAATTTCGCGCGCGTTACCGAGCTCCGTTTTGATCCGTGTGGAGTGATTAACGGCAGCGAATTGCTCGGCCCGAATTGGCGTCCGAGGAAGTTCTCAAACAACACTGCCTGGGTGGCATTGCGGTATCTTCTGCCCCGTGATCGGGGCGGAATCAATAGGCTTTCGATGTCACTGTGCTGGAAAAGTTATTCTTCATAGGTATTTTGCGCACCTGTGAGATGCGCCAAATCGCGTCCCTGCATCTAAAGTTATGTTTGAGCTGTAACAATTCGAGTGTTAAAAAGTTACGAAAATTCTGTACGTAACATGTTAAGAACATAATTTTGATTTATGTCCCTGGGTCTTAAAAAAAATTTACAGTCTTTTTATGGTCACAGATGTTCATCTTCGAACCTATAGAACCGAAAAAGTTAACTTGGAAAGGATTCTGAGACCCAACTGTCGACAATATATTCTTTTCTCGTGGAATTACTTATATGGTACGAAATATGAAGTTTCTATGACCTGTGGTGCCCCAAAGACATTCCTCATGTATCTCAAACGTATTGAACCATATTCTGAATCATCTGCAACAAGAAGAGTTGGGTTAATTCCTTCAATAGAATGCACATTCATCGAATCCGATCTGAGAGACGAAGACACGGGTCGCAGCATTCGCTAGGCCTCGGAAAAACCTAGAGAAAGAAGTGATGTGGGGTTGATTTTGAGATAATGAACGGTTCCATCGTGCAGAATAGTGAGATACAGAAGACAATCCAATTCTCAAAAGCCCAAGTTGATATATCTCTGACAGTTGGATATACTATGTGAGAGTGTGTTTAATATGGAGAGAATAGTCTTGTATCCTCATTTGCGTCCTACAATCTATTCATGATAAGGTCTGCTTTGGATCAAAACGGTCCCACAAGACCATTTTGTCGGAAATCGAGTTCTCAATGAGGAACGATAGAGAATACATGTGAAACACAAATGCACGACTCCGGAAGTGAAAAATGCACTATGAAGCATCTCCAGTGCCACGACCGTTTTCGACGGACAAAACGCTCGATTTTTCTCCGGATCAGAACAGTATAAGTCGTTGTGCGCGCTCGAAAATATCGATTCCAGCCTTTCACGTTCATTTGTCGTGATTTTGTCCGTAGTTAGAGGTTGTAGTATTCCTTAGAGACTACAAGTCAGGATTGTTATGTTGTCCAAAAGATTGCATCGAGTCATTTGGATGTTGGCGAGCCGAAGTCCGGTCACCTCGTTTCACGCATTTGAGCACTAGGGGAACCTATCAGGATGAACGACCACGGCATGGTGATCCATGAGCCTCGGATCTTTCTCTCTTGGAGTTTGTTTTTCTCTATCCTTGTTGTCATTGATAGAACCAAGTCGGCTATTCAAGGTTCTATCGGCACAGTCACGAGAGCGATCAGCACTGACAAGGGGGGACCACAGGGTCCGGGTCGCCAATCATCCCAAGAATTTGTTCACAGTCAAAATGAGGAATCTAGAATAACTGTCGAATAGGCCTACTGTCCAGAGCTACAAGCAAAAACGTTAGCATTGCCAGTATATCTATATAATTGACTTTTTAACACGGGCCTATACGACTGGTCAAAAGTCTCAATACCCCTGGAAATCGAACTGATGATCTTCATAGCTGGTTATCTCAGAACCTATTGATCGTTGAGAGCTCTGCGTGGTCGCATTTTGTAGCTCAAATCGAGTACTTTCAAATCTGTTTTCTGTATTTCCCGGCCTGCGTATCATACCAGAGACACACGAGTCAGGAAAACTACTTGTTACGCAATATTCCAGCCAAGGTAAGAACGCCAGAAAATTTTGGAGACATTGTTGGATCGCAACAAATTCAATGACATCTTCGAGTTTATAAAAATACCTCCAAGATCCGTTTTCAAACGTCTCTCAGAGTGGTTCTGGTTCCGAGAGGTAACTGTTTCAGTGAGGGTTTTTTTTAAAAATCCCTTGATAATTCACAAATGAAAAGAAACAGCCCAGTTTAAGGTTGGTAGCCTTTATTGACGATGGCTATCTCGATGTTGAGTCAAACTCTTGCAGTCATGAGGGTCAGATGCCCCCAAATGGACTGTTTCTCATCATTTTTGGATTATCGTGTGATTTTTTGGTATATGAACACCCTCACTGGATCAGTTAGATCTCAAAAAAAAACCACTTTGAGAGAGGTTCAAAGACGGATTTTAAAGATCTTTCCATGTGATTGAAGATGTCATTCGTCTCATAGCGATCCAACAATCTCACAAAAATTAGCAGGCGTTTGTACCTTTCCTGAAAAATTGCGAAAAAAGTAGTTTTTCTGACTTGTGTATCTTTGGTATAACACGCGGGACGGAAAATGGAGAAAATAGATTCGAAATTTCTTAATATGAGCTACAAAACGCGACCACGCAGAGCTCTCTACCACCAATAGGTTCTTAGATATCCAGCTCTGAAGATCATGCGTTCGATTTCCAGGTGTATTGAGACTTCAGACCGGTAGTGAATATGAGAAATGTTAATGTCAGTGGCTGTATCTTTGGACAGGAGACCCATTTGACGGAATTACTCTGGATTCTTCATTTTCTCGATAGTACAAAACTGAAAAGAAAATCCTGGGGGAGATTGCCGACCCGAACATCATCGTCCCCCCTTGTGAGATTGCAAAGGAATTCTATTCTGCATTATGTTCTCAGGGATCTTTTTTCATCAATAAGTAATTACCTCGGACTGAGACACGCCAAACTCGGAAAAGGTGTACAATTTTCTCTGTGGAACAATCACAATGGCGGGGAATACCTAACTTCATCATAGTAATTCGGTGGAATATGTCTCTGGGTATCATTGTGATCCATCAATTTGAGCCATTCTCATTAACGGTCGTCTGGCTGTGGGTTTAATACTTACGCCACTGGGTATGAGTGAACCCCATTCGGGTAAATCCTCTAGGTGATGATAGTCGTCTCCCTGATATAAGCTTGCTGCAACTAATATGAACACCCTTCAACAGACATTTTATGAAAGATTCTCTTTGGTTGTTGTGTGGAAATTAGTACAAATTTATTGTTTGAAGTTCCCGATTGCATATGAATTTTCCTTTAGGGCCTCGATAGAAAGTGCGCATTTTCTCTTTTTCGCTCTTTCCCCTCCCGTATATAAGCGTAGGCACCGTAGTTCCAACGAGGCCCTTACGACTTCTCCTATACAGTTTCAGAACGTCTCTGACACTCTGAAGTGAAGCCGCGTGCTCTGCGGTCCCCAAAGAACCTACTTGATAGGCCCAACTTGTTGAATAAAGTCTTTTCTGCCGGATTGCAGTTCCGAAATAGGCTTTCGCCGGTCGCAATTTTGGAAATATTTTTCAGTCATGATATTTTGAAAGAAATGTGTTTGTTAAGAATTACACCACCCGTCAATTTTAATGGATCATGAATAGACTCAGTAAATTAACGATTTTTCTGGTTCACTTCATTGAAGAGGAGTTTTGATGAGAGGGGAGAAATTGAATATCAGGAAAATGTCTATTGAGTCTTGTCCTTGAAATTTTCCTTACGTGCCTCTCATGGGTCCATGAGAGATGATGGAGAATCAACTTTTTTCTTCATTCAAACACCTGTAGTTCTGACAGTCATCGCCCGATGTAAAACTCTTAACAGGATCTTGTAGTTTTGTTCAAAGCCCTCATGTTTTTTTCCTTAAACTTCTGTATACGACCTTCCCTACCCGACTAACGAGCTTGAGAAGTCACGTAACTGTTTAATTCGGTCTTGCTCTGTTCTACTGCAAAAATGCATAGTAAGATACTACGGCACATATTTCCGACATAATATGGTCCTAACTTCTGAAAAATGCTACCAGATTCCGGCCCGCATGTGACTTGGAGAGGTTATCTTCCATTAAGTCCTTTGTTTCGAGCAAAAGGTGGAAAAAAGCCACTAGAGCACTTTCGAGTCAGACTTTGATAGCATTTTCTGACAGATGTGATCATTTTACATCAGGATTATGGGCCATAGTACATTTGACGCATTTTTGCGATAGAACACAGCATGCACAAATATAACAGTGCCATGACTCGGTTACTTTAAAAGCAGCTCACGTGATAAGAAGTTTCCTTCCCAAGCTCGTTATACGGGAGGAAGAGTTGTACAGCCGAATTTTAACAAGAGGAACATGATGATCTCAAAATGAGCTACAAGATCCTTTTGGGAATTTTACGATCAGATGATGCCCGTCAAAGCTACAGGTGTTTGACTAAAGAGAAAAATATTGATTTCCCATGGTCTTCTATGATCCCATAGAAAGGCAAGTAAAAAGATCTCAAGGACATGAACCGTTAGAATTTTTTCTGATCTTTGATTCCCTTTCGCCACGATTCCTCTACAATTAAGTGGACCAGAGTAATAGTTAATTTACTGAGGCTATCCGTGATCCATTGATTATGATAGGAAGTGTATATTGGCTGTCGTTGAGATTTGATAATGGTTGTCCGAAATTAGTGCGGGAATCTATTGAATGTGAGGGAGATTCTGGTTTAGTCATTATGTATTGATTTTGTTCTGCGTCATATACTGAATAAAAAGTGCGGCCACCTGGAAACGAACCAGCGACCTCTTGATCAAGGAAATGACACGCTGTCGACTGAGCTAGTACGTCTGCACCAAGCGGCCATTAATGATCTAAAAATTATCTGTTCATACCGTTCTGACCCGAAGGATTTCTCTATATGTTTGCCGCTGAATTCAGTGTAACTCCATAGTTCTTCGACGTTTTTGAACCTCGAAGGTTGAAATCGCGGTTGCTCGAATTTACCTCATTGGAGGGGGTAGAAATCTGTTATACTGGCAATTTACCCCAATCCAAACTGATGAGAGTGAATTTTTTCAAAAGTTGGTGGACTTGTGAGTCTATCTTTAGTTGCGGAATGAGACGTGGGAATGATTAACGTCTGAGATGCGCCACACGAGAGACGACGAAGGAGAACATTGATTCTATATTGTGGGAAGAATGTTCACTTCGCACCATGATTCGAATTATCTTTATCGCAGGAATTTTTATGCTAATCACCCAAGAATGTCAAGAATGGAGTTACACCGTTCTGATTCGGAGTAGCCCAGAACTTCTTCGAGATTATTGTCCAAGCGATTGCGCTGAAAGAAAATACTTGGAGGAGATTAACAGGATTCTCGGGAATTTCTGCTCACTTGCTAATTCAAACCCGTCAATTTTCCAGCTTGTGACTCGGAAATCTTCTCACTGTCGTAAAAGATTTCCAATGTTGCCTTCGGCGCACGCTAACCTCAATGTTGCAGAACAAAATGATGCGTCCAGTGCAATTTCAGACCACACGAGAATGTACGAATTTATCGAGAAACCTCCGGGGAATATTTGAATGAGTGAAGTGGGAAGCGATCCAATCGAGAAATTTTGAAACAGAGCCTCCTGGCCTGTTCTAAAAAAATTCCCGAATTTCAACCCCCTATTTGAGGGTGTCAGCATCCGACGGGGGGGGGGGCTGCAAAAAATTCAGGCACCTTTTTTGTCACAAGAAAGTGATCCTAATCGAGAAATCTTGGAACACAGCCTCCTGGCCTGTTCTAAAATAATCCCCGAATTTCAACCCACCGATTTGGGGGTGTTGGAATTCACCGGGGGGGGGGGCTGCAAAAATTCCGGCACCTTCTTTCGTCACAAAGACCCGAGAACAAGAGGAAACCGATATTTGGGCCTGAGGCTGGACGAGAGCTGGAGCGGGGCGAGATGAGGAATATATGATAGACTGAGCTACCTCTGTACAATAACGTGCGAATGGAAAAATTCCATCGCATGCGGAAACCTGTCTGACGATGAGCAGGGTACACATGAGTCTTCAGAGATGATAGGGAATCAATAACGAATCAGCAAACTCGATCATAGGGCCCAAAACAGGGGAGACCCTGCTTAGAGTTATTATAGTCGCAGTCGAGACGTCACGAGGGGATGCAGAGAAACCCAATGCACCCGAAACTCTGAGAAATCTCAAATCGAATGGTCAGGTGACATCGACTGAGACCAAAACATTTATAACCAGCCAGCACCCTCGGCTATGGGGCCCAAAACAGGGCGAAATCGAGCTTTGGGCAGTTATCTGCGCAGTGATGACGCCACTGTGGGTTGTGGGATGTTCCAATGGACCCGAAACTCTACAGAACCTTAGATCAAGTGGTTATGTACCATTGATGATGCCCAGAGAATTTATTACCAGTCAGCACCCTCGGCTAAGGGTCCCGAAACAGGGCGGAATCGAGCTTTGAGCAGTTGTCTGCCCGGTTATGACGCAACTGTGGGTTGGAGGATATTCCAATGGACCCGAAACTCGACAGAACCTGAGATCAAGTGGTAATGTACCCATAAATGATGCCCAGAGAATTCATTACCAGTCAGCACCCTCGGCTATGGGGCCAAAAGAGGGCAAAATCGAGCTTTGGGCAGATATCCGCGCAGTTATGACGCCACTGTAGGTTTCAAATAGTTCTAATGGACCCGAAACTCTGGAGAACCCTAGATCAAGTAGTCACGTACTATCTCTGATGCTCAGCGAATTTATTACCAGTCAGCACCCTCGGCTATGAGGCCCGAAACAGGGAAAAATTGAGCTTTGAGCAGTTATCCGCGCAGTTATGACGCCACTGTAGGTTTCAAATAGTTCTAATGGACCCGAAAATCTACAGAATCTTAGATCAAGTGGTTATGTACCATCAATGATGCCCAGAGAATTCATTACCAGTCAGCACCCTCGGCTATGGGGCCAAGAACAGGGCAAAAATGAGCTTTGAGCAGTTATCGGCGCAGTTATGACGCCACTGTAGGTTTCAAATAGTTCTGATGGACCCGAAACTCTACAGAATCTTAGATCAAGTGGTGATGTTCCATAAATGATGCCCACAGAATTTATTACCAGTCAGCACCCTCGGCTATGGGGCACAAAACAGGGCGAGAATGAGATTTGAGCAGTTATCTGTGCAGTTATGACGCCACGGTGGATTGTAGGATGTTCCAATGGACCTGAAACTCTACAGAACCCAACATCTGGTGGTAATGAACCATTGATGATGCCCAGAGAATTTATCACAAGTCAGCACCCTCGGCTATGGGGCTCGAAAGAGGGCAAAATCGAGGTTTGAGCAGTTATCCGCGCAGTTATGACGCCACTGTAGGTTTTAAATGGTTCTAATGGACCCGAAAATCCAGAGAACTCTATATCAAAAGATCACGTCTTACCTCTGACCCCCAGCGGATTCATTACCAGTCAGCACCCTCGGCTATGAGGCCCGAAACAGGAAAAATTGAGCTTTGAGCAGTTATCTGCGCAGTTATGACGCCACTGTGGGTTGTAGGATGTTCCGAAGAACCCGAAACTCTATAGAATCTTAGATTAAGTAGATATGTGTCTTCAATGATGCCCAGAGAATTCATCACCAGTCAGCACCCTCGGCTATGAGGCCCGAAACAGGGTAAAATCGAGCTTTGAGCAGTTATCCGCCCAGTTATGATGCCACTGTAGGTTTCTAATAGTTCTAATGGACCCGAAACTCTACAGAATCTTAGACCAAGTGGTTATGTACCATCAATGATGCCCAAAGAATTGATCACCAGTCAGCACCCTCGGCTATGGGGACCAAAACAGGGCAAAAATGAGCTTTAGGCAGTTATCCGCGCAGGTATGGCACCACTGTGGGTTGTAGGATGCTCCAATGGACCCGAAACTCTACAGAATATTAGATCAAGTGGTCATGTATCATTGATGATGCCCAGAGAGTTCAATCGAGCTTTGAGCAGTTATCCGCGCAGTTATGACGCCACTGTAGGTTTCAAATAGTTCTAATGGACCCGAAACTCTACAGAATCTTAGATCAAGTGGTTATGTACCATCAATGATGCCCAGAGAAATGATCACCAGTCAGCACTCTCGGCTATGGGGCCCAAAACACGGCAAAAATGAGTTTTGGGCAGTTATCCGCGCAGGTATGGCACCACTGTGGGTTGTAGGATGCTCCAATGGAACCGAAACTCTACAGAATATTAGATCAAGTGGTCATGTATCATTGATGATGCCCAGAGAGTTCATTTCCATTCAGCGGACTCGGCTATGAGGCCCGACACAGGAAAAAATTGAGCTTTGGACAGTTATCTGCGCAGTTATGACGCGACTGTGGGTTGTAGGATGTTCCAACGGACCCGAAACTCTACAGAATCTTAGATTAAGTAGTTATGTACCTTCGATGAGGCTCAGAGAATCCATCACCAGTCAGCACCCTCGGCTATGAGGTCCGAAACAGGGCAAAATCGAGCTTCGAGCAGTTACCTGCGCAGTTATGACGCCACTGCGGGTTGTAGGATGTTCCAATGGGCCCGAAACTCTACAAAACCTCAGATCTAGTGGTAATGTACCATTGTCGATGCCCGGAGAATCCATAACCAGTCAGCACCCTCGGCTAAGGTGCCCAAAACAGGGCGAATCCGAGCTTTGGGCAGTTATTTGCCCAGTTATGACGCCACTGCGGGTTGAAGGATGTTCCAATGGATCCGAAACTCGACAAAACTTTAGATCAAGTGGTGATGTTCCATGAATGATGCCGACAGAATCTATTCCCAGTCAGCACCCTTGCCTATGGGGCCCGGAACAGGGCGAAAATGAGATTTGAGCAGTCATCTGCGCAGTTATGACGCCACGGTGGGTTGTAGGATGTTCCAATAGACCTGAAACTCTACAGAACTTAAGATATAGTGGTTATGTACCATTGATAATGCCCAGAGAGTTCATTACCAGTCAGCACTCTCGGCTATGGGGCCCAAGAGAGGTCAAAATCGAGCTTCGGGCAGTTATCTGCGCAGTTATGACCCCACTGTCGGTTGTGAGATGATCCAATGGACCCGAAATTCTACAAAATCCTAGATCAAGTAGTCACGTACTATCTCTGATGCCCAGAAGATTTATTACCAGTCAGCACCCTCGGCTCTGAGGCCCGAAACAGGGAGAAATTGAGCTTTGAGCAGTTATCTGCCCAGTTATGACGCCACTTCGGGTTGGACGATGTTCTAATAGACCCGAAACTCGACAGAACCTTAGAACAAGTGGCTATGTACCATTAATGATGCCCAGAGGATCCATGACCAGTCAGTATCCTCGGCTATGGGGCCCAAAACAGTGTGAAAATGAGCTCTGAGCAGTTATCTGCGCAGTTATGACGCCACTGTGGGATGTTCCAATGGACCCGAAACTCTACAGAACCCTAGATCAAGTAGTGACGTATTTTCTCTGATGCCCAGAGAATTCATTACCAGTCAGCACCCTCGGCTATGAGGCCCGAATTAGGGAAAAATCGAGCTTTGAGCAGTTATCTGCCCAGTTATGACGCCACTGTGGGTTGGAGGATGTTCCAATGAAACCGAAACTCTACAGAACCTCAAATCTCGTGGTTATGCCCAGAGAATTTATCACAAGTCAACACCCTCGGCTATGGGGCCCAAAAGAGGGCGAAATCGAGCTTTGGGCAGTTATCTGCGCAGTTATGACGCCACTGTCGGTTTCAAATAGTTCTGATGGACCCGAAACTCCAGAGAACTCTAGATCAAGTAGTCACGTCCTATCTCTGACCCCCAGCGAATTCATTACCAGTCAGCACCCTCGGCTATGAGGCCCAAAACAGGGAAAATTGAGCTTTGAGCAGTTATCTGCGCAGTTATGACGCCACTGTGGGTTATAGGATGTTCCAACGAACCCGAAACTCTACAGAATCTTAGATGAAGTAGATATGTACCTTCAATGATGCCCAGAGAATCCGTCACCAGTCAGCATCCTCGGCTATGAGGCCCGAAACGGGGCAAAATCGAGCTTTGAGCAGTTATCCGCGCAGTTATAATGCCACTGTAGGTTTCAAATAGTTCGAATGGACCCAAAACTCTACAGAATCTGAGATCAAGTAGTGATGTACCATAAACGTCGCCCAGAGAATTCATTCCCGGTCAGCACTCTCGGCTAAGGGGCCCAAAACAGGGCAAAAATGAGCTTTGGGCAGTTATCCGCGCAGTTATGGCGCCACCGTGGTTTGTAGGATGCATCAATGGACCTGAAACTCTACAGAAACTCAGATGTAGTGATTTCTTACCATTGATGATGCCCAGAGAATTCATCACTAGTCAGCGACCTCGGCTATGGGGCCCGAAAGAGGACAGAATCGAGCTTTGGGCAGTTATCCGCGCAGTTATGACGCCACTGTAGGTTTCACATAGTTCTAATGGACCCGAAACTTCACAGAATCTCAGATCAAATGGTTATGTACGATCAATGATGTCCAGAGAATTTGTTACTAGTCAGCACCCTCGGCTATGGGGCCCAAAACAGGGCAAAAATGAGCTTTGGGCATTTATCCGCGCAGTTATGGTGCCACTGTGGGTTGTAGGATGCTTCAATGGACCCGAAACTCTACAGAAACTAGGATCTCGTGGTTATTTACCATTGCTCATGCCCAGAGGATTCATCACTAGTCAGCGACCTCGGCTATAGGGCCCAAAAGAGGGCAGAATCCAGCTTTGGGCAGTTATCCGCGCAGTTATGACGCCACTGTAGGTTTCAAATAGTTGTAATTGACCCAAAACTTCACAGAATCTCAGATCAAATGGTTATGTAACATCAATGATGCCCAGAGAATTTGTTACCAGTCAGCACCCTCGGCTATGGGGCCCAAAAAAGGGCAAAATCGAGCTTTGGGCAGTTATCCGCGTAGTTATGACCCACTGTAGGTTTCAAATAGTTCTGATGGACCCGAAACTCTACAGACACTGAGATAAAGTGGTTATGTACCATCAATGATGCCCAGAGAGTTCATTACCATTCAGTGATCTCGGCTATTAGGCCCGAAACAGGGCAAAATCGAGCTTTGAGCAGTTATCTGCCCAGTTATGACGCCACTTCGGGTTGGACGATGTTCTAATAGACCCGAAACTCGACAGAACCTTAGAACAAGTGGCTATGTACCATTGATGATGTCCAGAGAATCCATGACCAGTCAGTATCCTCGGCTATGGGGCCCAAAACAGGGCGAAAATGAGCTCTGAGCAGTTATCTGCGCAGTTATGACGCCACTGTGGGATGTTCCAATGGACCCGAAACTCTACAGAACCCTAGATCAAGTAGTGACGTATTCTCTCTGATGCCCAGAGGATTCATTACCAGTCAGCACCCTCGGCTATGAGGCCCGAATTAGGGAAAAATCGAGCTTTGAGCAGTTATCTGCCCAGTTATGACGCCACTGTGGGTTGGAGGATGTTCCAATGAAACCGAAACTCTACAGAACCTCAAATCTCGTGGTTATGCCCAGAGAATTTATCACAAGTCAACACCCTCGGCTATGGGGCCCAAAAGAGGGCGAAATCGAGCTTTGGGCAGTTATCCGCGCAGTTATGACGCCACTGTCGGTTTCAAATAGTTCTAATGGACCCGAAACTCCAGAGAACTCTAGATCAAGTAGTCACGTCCTATCCCTGACCCCCAGCGAATTCATTACCAGTCAGCACCCTCGGCTATGAGGCCCAAAACAGGGAAATTTGAGCTTTGAGCAGTTATCTGCGCAGTTATGACGCCACTGTGGGTTATAGGATGATCCAACGAACCCGAAACTCTACAGAATCTCAGATAAAGTGGATATGTACCTTCAATGATGCCCAGAGAATCCGTCACCACTCAGCACCCTCGGGTATGAGGCCCGAAACAGGGCAAAATCGAGCTTTGAGCAGTTATCCGCGCAGTTATAATGCCACTGTAGGCTTCAAATAGTTCGAATGGACCCAAAACTCTACAGAATCTGAGATCAAGTAGTGATGTACCATAAACGTCGCCCAGAGAATTCATTCCCGGTCAACACTCTCGGCTAAGGGGCCCAAAACAGGGCAAAAATGA
The DNA here is from genome assembly GCA_029851415.1 of Eretmocerus hayati. Taxonomy (NCBI): domain Eukaryota; kingdom Metazoa; phylum Arthropoda; class Insecta; order Hymenoptera; family Aphelinidae; genus Eretmocerus; species Eretmocerus hayati. The sequence goes on from CM056744.1 coordinate 53,509,352, forward strand.
GCTTTGGGCAGTTATCCGCGCAGTTATGGCGCCACCGTGGGTTGTAGGATGCATCAATGGACCCGAAACTCTACAGAACCTCAGATGTAGTGATTTCTTACCATTGATGATGCCCAGAGAATTCATCACTAGTCAGCGACCTCGGCTATGGGGCCCGAAAGAGGACAGAATCGAGCTTTGGGCAGTTATCCGCGCAGTTATGACGCCACTGTAGGTTTCACATAGTTCTAATGGACCCGAAACTTCACAGAATCTTAGATCAAATGGTTATGTACGATCAATGATGTCCAGAGAATTTGTTACAAGTCAGCACCCTCGGCTATGGGGCCCAAAACAGGGCAAAAATGAGCTTTGGGCATTTATCCGCGCAGTTATGGCGCCACTGTGGGTTGTAGGATGCTTCAATGGACCCGAAACTCTACAGAAACTAAGATCTCGTGGTTATTCACCATTGCTCATGCCCAGAGGATTCATCACTAGTCAGCGACCTCGGCTATAGGGCCCAAAAGAGGGCAGAATCGAGCTTTGGGCAGTTATCCGCGCAGTTATGACGCCACTGTAGGTTTCAAATAGTTGTAATTGACCCAAAACTTCACAGAATCTCAGATCAAATGGTTATGTACCATCAATGATGCCCAGAGAATTTGTTACCAGTCAGCACCCTCGGCTATGGGGCCCAAAAAAGGGCAAAATCGAGCTTTGGGCAGTTATCCGCGTAGTTATGACCCACTGTAGGTTTCAAATAGTTCTGATGGACCCGAAACTCTACAGACACTGAGATAAAGTGGTTATGTACCATCAATGATGCCCAGAGAGTTCATTACCATTCAGTGATCTCGGCTATTAGGCCCGAAACAGGGCAAAATCGAGCTTTGAGCAGTTATCTGCCCAGTTATGACGCCACTGTGGGTTGCAAATAGTTGTAACGGACCCAAAACTCTCCAGAAGCATAGATTCAGTAGTGACGTACCATCTCCGGAGCCCCAAGAATTTATTACCAGTCAGCACCCTCGGCTAACAGGGCGAATCCGAGCTTTGGGCAGTTATTCGCCCAGTTATGACGCCACTGAGGGTTGGAGGATGTTCCCATGAAACCGAAACTCGACAGAACCTCAGATCGAGTGGTCATGTATCATCAATGATGCCCAGAGAATTTATTCCCAGTCAGCACCCTCGGCTATGGGGCCCAAATCAGGGCGAAAATGAGATTTGAGCAGTTATCCGCGCAGTTATGACGCCACTGTGGGTTGTAGGACGCTCCAGTGGACCCGAAACGCTACAGATTCTTAGATCAAGTGGTGATGTACCATCAATGATGCCCAAAGAATTTATTACCAGTCAGCGACCTCGGCTATGAGGCCCAAAATCGGGCAGAATCGACCTTTGGGCAGTTATCCGCGCAGTTATGGCGCTACTGTAGGTGTCAAATAGTTCTGACGGACCCGAAACTCTACAGTATCTGAGATCAAGTGGTTATGTACCATCAATGATGCCCAGAGAGTTCATTCCCATTCAGCGACCTCGGCAATGAGGCCCGAAACAGGGCAAAATCGAGCTTTGAGCAGTTATCTGCCCAGTTATGACGCCACTGTGGGTTGCAAATAGTTCGAATGGACCCAAAACTCTAGAGAACCATAGATTCAGTAGTGACGTACCATCCCCGGAGCCCGAAGAATTTATAACCAGTCAGCACCCTCGGCTAAGGTGCCCATAACAGGGCGAATCCGAGCTTTGGGCAGTTTCTTGCCCAGTTGTGACGCCACGGCGGGTTGGAGGATGTTCCAATGTAACCGAAACTCGACAGAACCTTAGATCAAGTTGTGATGTACCATGAATGATGCCCTTAGAATTTATTGCCAGTCAGAACCCTCGGCTATGGGGCCCAAAACAGGGCGAAAATGAGATTTGAGCAGTTATCTGCGCAGTTATGACGCCACTGTGGGTTGTAGGATGTTCCAACGGACCCGAAACTCTACAGAACCCTAGATCAAGTGGTCATGTTCCATTGATGATACCAACGAGATTTATTCCCAGTCAGCACCCTCGGCTATGGGGCCCAAATGAGGGCGAAAACGAGATTTGAGCAGTTATTCGCGCAGTTATGGCGCCATTGTGGGGTGTAGGATGCTTCAATGGACCCGAAACTCTACAGAACCTGAGATGGAGTGGTCATGTATCATTAATGATGCCCAGAGAATTGATCTCCAGTCAGCACCCTCGGCTATGGGGCCCGAATCAGGGCGAAAATGAAATTTGAGAAGTTATCTGCGCAGTTATGACGCCACTGTGGGTTGTAGGACGCTCCAGTGGACCCGAAACGCTACAGAATATTAGTTCGGGTGGTCATGTATCAGTAATAATGGCCAGAGAAATCATTACCATCCAGCGACCTCGGCTATGAGGCCCGAAATAGGGCAAAATCGAGCTCTGAGCAGTTATCTGCCCAGTTATGACGCCACTGTGGGTTGCAAATAGTTCTAATGGACCCAAAACTCCACAGAACCATAGATTCAGTAGTGATATACCATCTCCGGAGCTCGAAGAATTTATTACCAGTCAGCACCCTCGGCTAACAGGGCGATTCCGAGCTTTGGGCAGTTATTTGCCCAGTTATGACGTTACTGCGGGTTGGAGGATATTCCAATGAAACCGAAACTCGACAGAACCCTAGATCAAGTGTTGATGTCCCATGAATGATGCCCACAGAATTCATTACCAGTCAGAACCCTCGGGTATGGGGCCCGAAACAGGGCGAAAATGAGATTTGAGCAGTTATCCGCGCGGTTATGAAGTCACTGTGGGTTGTAGGATGTTCCAATGGTCCCGAAACTCCACAGAACCCTAGATCACGTAGTCTTGTACCATTGATGATACCCACAGAATTCATTCCCAGTCAGCACCCTCGGCTATGGGGCCCAAATCAGGGCGAAAATGAAATTTGAGCAGTTATCTGCGCAGTTATGACGCCACTGTGGGTTGTAGGACGCTCCAGTGGACCCGAAACGCTACAGAATATTAGTTCGGGTGGTCTTGTATCAGTAATGATGGCCAGAGAATTCATTACCATCCAGCGACCTCGGCTATGAGGCCCGAAACAGTGCAAAATCGAGCTTTGAGCAGTTATCTCCCCAGTTATGACGCCACTGTGGGTTGCAAATAGTTCTAATGGACCCAAAACTCCACAGAACCATAGATTCAGTAGTGACATACCATCTCCGGAGCCCGAAGAATTTATTACCAGTCAGCACCCTCGGCTAACAGGGCGAATCCGAGCTTTGGGCAGTTATTTGCTCAGTTAAGACGCCACTGCGGGTTGGAGGATGTTCCAATGAAACCGAAACTCGACAGAACCTTGGATCAAGTGATGATGTTCCATGAATGATGCCCACAGGATCTATAACCAGTCAGAACCCTCGGCGATGGGGCCCAAAACAGGGAGAAAATGAGATTTGAGCAGTTATCTGCGCGGTTATGAAGTCACTGTGGGTTGTAGGATGTTCCAATGGTCCCGAAACTCCACAGAACCCTAGATCACGTAGTCTTGTACCATTGATGATACCCACAGAATTTATACCCAGTCAGCACCCTTGGCTATGGGGCCAAAATCAGGGCGAAAATGAGATTTGAGCAGTTATCCGCGCAGTTATGGCGCCACTGTGGGTCGTAGGATGCTTCAATGGACCCGAAACTCTACAGAACCTGAGATGGAGTGGTCATGTATCATTAATGATGCCCAGAGAATTTATCCCCAGTTAGCACCCTCGGCTATGGGGCCCAAATCAGGGCGAAAATGAAATTTGAGCAGTTATCTGCGCAGTTATGACGCCACTGTGGGTTGTAGGACGCTCCAGTGGACCCGAAACGCTACAGAATATTAGTTCGGGTGGTCTTGTATCAGTAATGATGGCCAGAGAATTCATTACCATCCAGCGACCTCGGCTATGAGGCCCGAAACAGTGCAAAATCGAGCTTTGAGCAGTTATCTGCCCAGTTATGAGGCCACTGTAGGTTTCAAATAGTTCTAATGGACCCAAAACTCTAGAGAACCATAGATTCAGTAGTGACGTACCATCTCCGGAGCCCGAAAAATTTATAACCAGTCAGCACCCTCGGCTAAGGTGCCCATAACAGGGCGAATCCGAGCTTTGGGCAGTTTCTCGCCCAGTTGTGACGCCACTGCGGGTTGGAGGATGTTCCAATGTAACCGAAACTCGACAGAACCTCAGATCAAGTTGTGATGTACCATGAATGATGCCCTTAGAATTTATTGCCAGTCAGAACCCTCGGCTATGGGGCCCAAACCAGGGCGAAAATGAGATTTGAGCAGTTATCTGCGCAGTTATGACGCCACTGTGGGTTGTAGGATGTTCCAACGGACCCGAAACTCTACAGAACCCTAGATCAAGTGGTCATGTTCCATTGATGATACCAACAGAATTTATTCCCAGTCAGCACCCTCGGCTATGGGGCCCAAATGAGGGCGAAAACGAGATTTGAGCAGTTATTCGCGCAGTTATGGCGCCACTGTGGGGTGTAGGATGCTTCAATGGACCCGAAACTCTACAGAACCTGAGATGGAGTGGTCATGTATCATTAATGATGCCCAGAGAATTTATCCCCAGTCAGCACCCTCGGCTATGGGGCCCGAATCAGGGCGAAAATGAAATTTGAGAAGTTATCTGAGCAGTTATGACGCCACTGTGGGTTGTAGGACGCTCCAGTGGACCCGAAACGCTACAGAATATTAGTTCGGGTGGTCATGTATCAGTAATAATGGCCAGAGAATTCATTACCATCCAGCGACCTCGGCTATGAGGCCCGAAATAGGGCAAAATCGAGCTTTGAGCAGTTATCTGCCCAGTTATGACGCCACTGTGGGTTGCAAATAGTTCTAATTGACCCAAAACTCCACAGAACCATAGATTCAGTAGTGATATACCATCTCCGGAGCCCGAAGAATTTATTACCAGTCAGCACCCTCGGCTAACAGGGCGATTCCGAGCTTTGGGCAGTTATTCGCCCAGTTATGACGTTACTGCGGGTTGGAGGATATTCCAATGAAACCGAAACTCGACAGAACCTTAGATCAAGTGTTGATGTCCCATGAATGATGCCCACAGAATTCATTACCAGTCAGAACCCTCGGGTATGGGGCCCAAAACAGGGCGAAAATGAGATTTGAGCAGTTATCTGCGCAGTTATGACGCCACTGTGGGTTGTAGGATGTTCCAATGGGCCCGAAACTCTACAGAACCCTAGATCAAGTGGTCATGTTCCATTGATGATACCAACAGAATTTATTCCCAGTCAGCACCCTCGGCTATGGGGCCCAAATCAGGGCGAAAACGAGATTTGAGCAGTTATCCGCGCAGTTATGGCGCCACTGTGGGTTGTAGGATGCTTCAATGGACCCGAAACTCTACAGAACCTGAGATGGAGTGGTTATGTATCATTAATGATGCCCAGAGAATTTATCCGCAGTCAGCACCCTCGGCTATGGGGCCCAAATCAGGGCGAAAATGAAATTTGAGCAGTTATCTGCGCAGTTATGACGCCACTGTGGGTTGTAGGACGCTTCAGTGGACCCGAAACGCTACATAACCTTAGATGTGGTGATTCCTCACCATTGATGATGCCCAGAGAATTCATCACTAGTCAGCGACCTCGGCTATGGGGCCCAAAAGAGGGCGGGATCGAGCTTCGGGCAGTTATCCGCTCAGTTATGACGCCACTGTAGGTTTCAAATAGTTCTAATGGACCTGAAACTTCACAGAATCTTAGATCAAATGGTTATGTACCATCAATGTTGCCCAGAGAATTTGTTACCAGTCAGCATCTCCGGCTATGGGCCCAAAACAGGGCAAAAATAAGCTTTGGGCAATTATCCGCGCAGTTATGGCGCGACTGTGGGTTGTAGGATGCTTCAATGGACCCGAAACTCTACAGAACCTCAGATCTCGAGGTTATGTACCATTGCTGATGCCCAGAGAATTCATCACAAGTCAGCACCCTCGGCTATGGGGCCCAAAAGAGGGCAAAATCGAGCTTCGGGCAGTTATCCGCGCAGTTATGACGCCACTGTAGGTTTCAAATAGTTCTGATGGACCCGAAACTCCACAGAATCTCAGATCGGGTGGTTATGTACCATGAATAATGCCCAGAGACTCCATTACCATTCAGCGACCTCGGCTATGAGGCCCGAAACAGGGCAAAATCGAGCTTTGAGCAGTTATCTGCCCAGTTATGACGCCACTGTGGGTTCTAAATAGTTCTAATGGACCCAAAACTCTACAGAACCATAGATTCAGTAGTGCCGTACCATCTCCGGAGCCCGAAGAATTTATTACCAGTCAGCACCCTCGGCTAACAGGGCGAATCCGAGCTTTGGGCAGTTATTTGCCCAGTTATGACGCCACAGCGGGGTGGAGGATGTTCCAATGAAACCGAAACTCGAAGGAACCTTAGATCAAGTGGTGATGTTCCATGAATGATGCCCACAGAAAATATTACCAGTCAGAACCCTCGGCTATGGGGCCCAAAACAGGGCGAAAATGAGATTTGAGCAGTTATCTGCGCAGTTATGACGTCACTGTGGGTTGTAGGATGTTCCAATGGACCCGAAACTCTACAGAACCCTAGATCAAGTGGTCATGTACCATTGATGATACCCACAGAATTTATTCCCAGTCAGCACCCTCGGCTATGGGGCCCAAATCGGGGGGAAAATGAGATTTGAGCAGTTATCCGCGCAGTAATGGCGCCACTGTGGGTCGTAGGATGCTTCAATGAACCCGAAACTCTACAGAACCTCAGATCGAGTGGTCATGTACCATTGATGATACCCACAGAATTTATTCCCAGTCAGCAACCTCGGCTATGGGGCCCAAATCGGGGGGAAAATGAGATTTGAGCAGTTATCCGCGCAGTAATGGCGCCACTGTGGGATGTAGGATGCTCCAGTGGACCCGAAACGCTACAGAATATCAGATCAGGTGGTCATGTATCATTAATGATGCCCAGAGAATTTATGACCATTCAGCGACCTCGGCTATGAGGCCCGAAACAGTGCAAAATCGAGCTTTGAGCAGTTATCTGCCCAGTTATGATGCCACTGTAGGTTTCAAATAGTTCTAATGGACCCGAAACTCTACAGAATCTTAGATCAAGTGGTGATGTACCACCAAGATTGCCCAGAGAATTTATTACCATTCAGCACCCTCGCCTATGGGGCCCAAAATCGGGCAAAATCGAGCTTTGGGCAATTTTATGCGCAGTTATCACGCCACTGTAGGTTTCAGATAGTTCTGATGGACCCAAAACTCTACAGAATCTCAGATCAAGTGGTTATGTACATCAATGATGCCCAGAGAGTTCATTCCCATTCAGCGACCTCGGCTATGAGGCCCGAAACAGGGCAAAATCGTGCTTTGAGCAGTTATCTGACCAGCTATGACGCCACTGTGGGTTCTACATAGTTCTAATGGACCCAAAACTCTACAGAACCATAGATTCAGTAGTGCCGTACCATCTCCGGAGCCCGAAGAATTTATTACCAGTCAGCACCCTCGGCTAACAGGGCGAATCCGAGCTTTGGGCAGTTATTTTCCCAGTTATGACGCCACAGCGGGTTGGAGGATGTTCCAATGAAACCGAAACTCGACGGAACCTCAGATCATGTGGTGATGTTCCATGAATGATGCCCACAGAAATTATTACCAGTCAGAACCCTCGGGTATGGGGCCCAAAACAGGGCGAAAATGAGATTTGAGCAGTTATCTGCGCAGTTATGACGCCACTGTGGGTTGTAGAATGTTCCAATGGACCCGAAACTCTACAGAACCCTAGAACAAGTGGTCATGTACCATTGATGATACCCACAGAATTTATTCCCAGTCAGCACCCTCGGCTATGGGGCCCAAATCGGGGGGAAAATGAGATTTGAGCAGTTATCGGCGCAGTTATGACGCCACTGTGGGTTGTAGGATGCTCCAGTGGACCCGAAACGCTACAGAATATTAGATCAGGTGGTCATGTATCATTAATGATGCCCAGAGAATTTATTACCATTCAGCGACCTCGGCTATGAGGCCCGAAACAGTGCAAAATCGAGCTTTGAGCAGTTATCTGCCCAGTTATGATGCCGATGTAGGTTTCAAATAGTTCTAATGGACCCGAAACTCTACAGAATCTTAGATCAAGTGGTGATGTACCTTCAATGATGCCCAGGGAATTTATTACCATTCAGTACCCTCGCCTATGGGCCCAAAATCGGTCAAAATCGAGCTTTGGGCAGTTATCAGCGCAGTTATGACGCCACTGTAGGTTTCAAATAGTTCTGATGGACCCGAAACTCTACAGAATCTCAGATCAAGTGGTTATGTACCATCAATGATGCCCAGAGAGTTCATTCCCATTCAGCGACCTCGGCTATGAGGCCCAAAATTCGGCAGAATCGACCTTTGGGCAGTTATCCGCGCAGTTATGACGCTACTGTAGGTTTCAAATAGTTCTGGCGAACCCGAAACTCTACAGAATCTGAGATCAAGTGGTTATGTACCATCAATGATGCCCAGAGAGTTCATTCCCATTCAGCGACCTCGGCTATGAGGCCCGAAACAGGGAAAAATCGAGCTTTGAGCAGTTATCTGCCCAGTTATGACGCCACTGTGGGTTGCAAATAGTTCTAATGGACCCAAAACTGTAGAGAACCATAGATTCAGTAGTGACGTACCATCTCCGGAGCCCGAAGGATTTATAACCAGTCAGCACCCTCGGCTAAGGTGCCCATAACAGGGCGAATCCGAGCTTTGGGCAGTTTTTCGCCCAGTTATGACGCCACTGCGGGTTGGAGGATGTTCCGATGTAACCGAAACTCGACAGAACCTTAGATCAAGTGGTGATGTTCCATGAATGATGCCCTTAGAATTTATTGCCAGTCAGAACCCTCGGCTATGAGGCCCAAAACAGGGCGAAAATGAGATTTGAGCAGTTATCTGCGCAGTTATGACGCCACCGTGGGTTGGAGGATGATCCGATGGACCCGAAACTCTACAGAACCCTAGATCAAGTGGTCATGGACCATTGATGATTCCCAGAGAATTTATTACCAGTCAGCACCCTCGGCTATGATGCCCGAAACGGGGAAAAATGAGATTTGAGCAGTTATCCGCGCAGTAATGGCGCCACTGTGGGATGTAGGATGCTCCAGTGGGCCCGAAACGCTACAGAATATCAGATCAGGTGGTCATGTATCATTAATGATGCCCAGAGAATTTATGACCATTCAGCGACCTCGGCTATGAGGCCCGAAACAGTGCAAAATCGAGCTTTGAGCAGTTATCTGCCCAGTTATGATGCCACTGTAGGTTTCAAATAGTTCTAATGGACCCGAAACTCTACAGAATCTTAGATCAAGTGGTGATGTACCACCAAGAATGCCCAGAGAATTTATTACCATTCAGCACCCTCGCCTATGGGGCCCAAAATCGGGCAAAATCGAGCTTTGGGCAATTTTATGCGCAGTTATCACGCCACTGTAGGTTTCAGATAGTTCTGATGGACCCAAAACTCTACAGAATCTCAGATCAAGTGGTTATGTACATCAATGATGCCCAGAGAGTTCATTCCCATTCAGCGACCTCGGCTATGAGGCCCGAAACAGGGCAAAATCGTGCTTTGAGCAGTTATCTGACCAGCTATGACGCCACTGTGGGTTCTACATAGTTCTAATGGACCCAAAACTCTACAGAACCATAGATTCAGTAGTGCCGTACCATCTCCGGAGCCCAAAGAATTTATTACCAGTCAGCACCCTCGGCTAACAGGGCGAATCCGAGCTTTGGGCAGTTATTTTCCCAGTTATGACGCCACAGCGGGTTGGAGGATGTTCCAATGAAACCGAAACTCGACGGAACCTCAGATCAAGTGGTGATGTTCCATGAATGATGCCCACAGAAATTATTACCAGTCAGAACCCTCGAGTATGGGGCCCAAAACAGGGCGAAAATGAGATTTGAGCAGTTATCTGCGCAGTTATGACGCCACTGTGGGTTGTAGAATGTTCCAATGGACCCGAAACTCTACAGAACCCTAGATCAAGTGGTCATGTACCATTGATGATACCCACAGAATTTATTCCCAGTCAGCACCCTCGGCTATGGGGCCCAAATCGGGGGGAAAATGAGATTTGAGCCGTTATCGGCGCAGTTATGACGCCACTGTGGGTTGTAGGATGCTCCAGTGGACCCGAAACGCTACAGAATATTAGATCAGGTGGTCATGTATCATTAATGATGCCCAGAGAATTTATTACCATTCAGCGACCTGGGCTATGAGGCCCGAAACAGTGCAAAATCGAGCTTTGAGCAGTTATCTGCCCAGTTATGATGCCGATGTAGGTTTCAAATAGTTCTAATGGACCCGAAACTCTACAGAATCTTAGATCAAGTGGTGATGTACCTTCAATGATGCCCAGGGAATTTATTACCATTCAGTACCCTCGCCTATGGGCCCAAAATCGGTCAAAATCGAGCTTTGGGCAGTTATCAGCGCAGTTATGACGCCACTGTAGGTTTCAAATAGTTCTGATGGACCCGAAACTCTACAGAATCTCAGATCAAGTGGTTATGTACCATCAATGATGCCCAGAGAGTTCATTCCCATTCAGCGACCTCGGCTATGAGGCCCAAAATTCGGCAGAATCGACCTTTGGGCAGTTATCCGCGCAGTTATGACGCTACTGTAGGTTTCAAATAGTTCTGGCGAACCCGAAACTCTACAGAATCTGAGATCAAGTGGTTATGTACCATCAATGATGCCCAGAGAGTTCATTCCCATTCAGCGACCTCGGCTATGAGGCCCGAAACAGGGCAAAATCGAGCTTTGAGCAGTTATCTGCCCAGTTATGACGCCACTGTGGGTTGCAAATAGTTCTAATGGACCCAAAACTGTAGAGAACCATAGATTCAGTAGTGACGTACCATCTCCGGAGCCCGAAGGATTTATAACCAGTCAGCACCCTCGGCTAAGGTGCCCATAACAGGGTGAATCCGAGCTTTGGGCAGTTTTTCGCCCAGTTATGACGCCACTGCGGGTTGGAGGATGTTCCGATGTAACCGAAACTCGACAGAACCTTAGATCAAGTGGTGATGTTCCATGAATGATGCCCTTAGAATTTATTGCCAGTCAGAACCCTCGGCTATGAGGCCCAAAACAGGGCGAAAATGAGATTTGAGCAGTTATCTGCGCAGTTATGACGCCACCGTGGGTTGGAGGATGATCCGATGGACCCGAAACTCTACAGAACCCTAGATCAAGTGGTCATGGACCATTGATGATTCCCAGAGAATTTATTACCAGTCAGCACCCTCGGCTATGATGCCCGAAACGGGGAAAAATCGAGCTTTGAGCAGTTATCTGCGCAGTGATGACGCCACTGTGGGTTGTGGGATGTTCCAATGGACCCGAAACTCTACAGAACCTTAGATCAAGTGGTTATGTACCATTGATGATGCCCAGAGAATTTATTACCAGTCAGCACCCTCGGCTAAGGGTCCCGAAACAGGGCGGAATCGAGCTTTGAGCTGTTGTCTGCCCGGTTATGACGCAACTGTGGGTTGGAGGATGTTCCAATGGACCCGAAACTCGACAGAACCTGAGATCAAGTGGTGATGTACCCATAAATGATGCCCAGAGAATTCATTACCAGTCAGCACCCTCGGCTATGGGGCCAAAAGAGGGCAAAATCGAGCTTTGGGCAGATATCCGCGCAGTTATGACGCCACTGTAGGTTTCAAATAGTTCTAATGGACCCGAAACTCTGGAGAACCCTAGATCAAGTAGTCACGTACTATCTCTGATGCTCAGCGAATTTATTACCAGTCAGCACCCTCGGCTATGAGGCCCGAAACAGGGGAAAATTGAGCTTTGAGCAGTTATCCGCGCAGTTATGACGCCACTGTAGGTTTCGAATAGTTCTAATGGACCCGAAAATCTACAGAATCTTAGATCAAGTGGTTATGTACCATCAATGATGCCCAGAGAATTCATTACCAGTCAGCACCCTCGGCTATGGGGCCAAGAACAGGGCAAAAATGAGCTTTGAGCAGTTATCGGCGCAGTTATGACGCCACTGTAGGTTTCAAATAGTTCTGATGGACCCGAAACTCTACAGAATCTTAGATCAAGTGGTGATGTTCCATAAATGATGCCCACAGAATTTATTACCAGTCAGCACCCTCGGCTATGGGGCACAAAACAGGGCGAGAATGAGATTTGAGCAGTTATCTGTGCAGTTATGACGCCACGGTGGATTGTAGGATGTTCCAATGGACCTGAAACTCTACAGAACCCAACATCTGGTGGTAATGAACCATTGATGATGCCCAGAGAATTTATCACAAGTCAGCACCCTCGGCTATGGGGCTCGAAAGAGGGCAAAATCGAGGTTTGAGCAGTTATCCGCGCAGTTATGACGCCACTGTAGGTTTTAAATGGTTCTAATGGACCCGAAAATCCAGAGAACTCTATATCAAGTGATCACGTCTTACCTCTAACCCCCAGCGGATTCATTACCAGTCAGCACCCTCGGCTATGAGGCCCGAAACAGGAAAAATTGAGCTTTGAGCAGTTATCTGCGCAGTTATGACGCCACTGTGGGTTGTAGGATGTTCCAACGAACCCGAAACTCTATAGAATCTTAGATTAAGTAGATATGTGTCTTCAATGATGCCCAGAGAATTCATCACCAGTCAGCACCCTCGGCTATGAGGCCCGAAACAGGGCAAAAATGAGCTTTACGCAGTTATCCGCGCAGGTATGGCACCACTGTGGGTTGTAGGATGCTCCAATGGACCCGAAACTCTACAGAATATTAGATCAAAGGGTCATGTATCATTGATGATGCCCAGAGAGTTCAATCGAGCTTTGAGCAGTTATCCGCGCAGTTATGACGCCACTGTAGGTTTCAAATAGTTCTAATGGACCCGAAACTCTACAGAATCTTAGATCAAGTGGTTATGTACCATCAATGATGCTCAGAGAAATGATCACCAGTCAGCACTCTCGGCTATGGGGCCCAAAACACGGCAAAAATGAGTTTTGGGCAGTTATCCGCGCAGGTATGGCACCACTGTGGGTTGTAGGATGCTCCAATGGAACCGAAACTCTACAGAATATTAGATCAAGTGGTCATGTATCATTGATGATGCCCAGAGAGTTCATTTCCATTCAGCGGACTCGGCTATGAGGCCCGACACAGGAAAAAATTGAGCTTTGGACAGTTATCTGCGCAGTTATGACGCGACTGTGGGTTGTAGGATGTTCCAACGGACCCGAAACTCTACAGAATCTTAGATTAAGTAGTTATGTACCTTCGATGAGGCCCAGAGAATCCATCACCAGTCAGCACCCTCGGCTATGAGGTCCGAAACAGGGCAAAATCGAGCTTCGAGCAGTTACCTGCGCAGTTATGACGCCACTGCGGGTTGTAGGATGTTCCAATGGGCCCGAAACTCTACAAAACCTCAGATCTAGTGGTAATGTACCATTGTCGATGCCCAGAGAATTCATAACCAGTCAGCACCCTCGGCTAAGGTGCCCAAAACAGGGCGAATCCGAGCTTTGGGCAGTTATTTGCCCAGTTATGACGCCACTGCGGGTTGAAGGATGTTCCAATGGATCCGAAACTCGACAAAACTTTAGATCAAGTGGTGGTGTTCCATGAATGATGCCGACAGAATCTATTCCCAGTCAGCACCCTTGCCTATGGGGCCCGGAACAGGGCGAAAATGAGATTTGAGCAGTCATCTGCGCAGTTATGACGCCACGGTGGGTTGTAGGATGTTCCAATGGACCTGAAACTCTACAGAACTTTAGATATAGTGGTTATGTACCATTGATAATGCCCAGAGAGTTCATTACCAGTCAGCACTCTCGGCTATGGGGCCCAAGAGAGGTCAAAATCGAGCTTCGGGCAGTTATCTGCGCAGTTATGACCCCACTGTCGGTTGTGAGATGATCCAATGGACCCGAAATTCTACAAAATCCTAGATCAAGTAGTCACGTACTATCTCTGATGCCCAGAAAATTTATTACCAGTCAGCACCCTCGGCTATGAGGCCCGAAACAGGGAGAAATTGAGCTTTGAGCAGTTATCTGCCCAGTTATGACGCCACTTCGGGTTGGACGATGTTCTAATAGACCCGAAACTCGACAGAACCTTAGAACAAGTGGCTATGTACCATTAATGATGCCCAGAGGATCCATGACCAGTCAGTATCCTCGGCTATGGGGCCCAAAACAGGGTGAAAATGAGCTCTGAGCAGTTATCTGCGCAGTTATGACGCCACTGTGGGATGTTCCAATGGACCCGAAACTCTACAGAACCCTTGATCAAGTGGTGACGTATTTTCTCTGATGCCCAGAGAATTCATTACCAGTCAGCACCCTCGGCTATGAGGCCCGAATTAGGGAAAAATCGAGCTTTGAGCAGTTATCTGCCCAGTTATGACGCCACTGTGGGTTGGAGGATGTTCCAATGAAACCGAAACTCTACAGAACCTCAAATCTCGTGGTTATGCCCAGAGAATTTATCACAAGTCAACACCCTCGGCTATGGGGCCCAAAAGAGGGCGAAATCGAGCTTTGGGCAGTTATCTGCGCAGTTATGACGCCACTGTCGGTTTCAAATAGTTCTAATGGACCCGAAACTCCAGAGAACTCTAGATCAAGTAGTCACGTCCTATCTCTGACCCCCAGCGAATTCATTACCAGTCAGCACCCTCGGCTATGAGGCCCAAAACAGGGAAAATTGAGCTTTGAGCAGTTATCTGCGCAGTTATGACGCGACTGTGGGTTATAGGATGTTCCAACGAACCCGAAACTCTACAGAATCTTAGATGAAGTAGATATGTACCTTCAATGATGCCCAGAGAATCCGTCACCAGTCAGCACCCTCGGCTATGAGGCCCGAAACGGGGCAAAATCGAGCTTTGAGCAGTTATCCGCGCAGTTATAATGCCACTGTAGGTTTCAAATAGTTCGAATGGACCCAAAACTCTACAGAATCTGAGATCAAGTAGTGATGTACCATAAACGTCGCCCAGAGAATTCATTCCCGGTCAGCACTCTCGGCTAAGGGGCCCAAAACAGGGCAAAAATGAGCTTTGGGCAGTTATCCGCGCAGTTATGGCGCCACCGTGGGTTGTAGGATGCATCAATGGACCTGAAACTCTACAGAAACTCAGATGTAATGATTTCTTACCATTGATGATGCCCAGAGAATTCATCACTAGTCAGCGACCTCGGCTATGGGGCCCGAAAGAGGACAGAATCGAGCTTTGGGCAGTTATCCGCGCAGTTATGACGCCACTGTAGGTTTCACATAGTTCTAATGGACCCGAAACTTCACAGAATCTCAGATCAAATGGTTATGTACGATCAATGATGTCCAGAGAATTTGTTACTAGTCAGCACCCTCGGCTATGGGGCCCAAAACAGGGCAAAAATGAGCTTTGGGCATTTATCCACGCAGTTATGGTGCCACTGTGGGTTGTAGGATGCTTCAATGGACCCGAAACTCTACAGTACCTAGGATCTCGTGGTTATTCACCATTGCTCATGCCCAGAGGATTCATCACTAGTCAGCGACCTCGGCTATAGGGCCCAAAAGAGGGCAGAATCGAGCTTTGGGCAGTTATCCGCGCAGTTATGACGCCACTGTAGGTTTCAAATAGTTGTAATTGACCCAAAACTTCACAGAATCTCAGATCAAATGGTTATGTCCCATCAATGATGCCCAGAGAATTTGTTACCAGTCAGCACCCTCGGCTATGGGGCCCAAAAAAGGGCAAAATCGAGCTTTGGGCAGTTATCCGCGTAGTTATGACCCACTGTAGGTTTCAAATAGTTCTGATGGACCCGAAACTCTACAGACACTGAGATAAAGTGGTTATGTACCATCAATGATGCCCAGAGAGTTCATTACCATTCAGTGATCTCGGCTATTAGGCCCGAAACAGGGCAAAATCGAGCTTTGAGCAGTTATCTGCCCAGTTATGACGCCACTTCGGGTTGGACGATGTTCTAATAGACCCGAAACTCGACAGAACCTTAGAACAAGTGGCTATGTACCATTGATGATGTCCAGAGAATCCATGACCAGTCAGTATCCTCGGCTATGGGGCCCAAAACAGGGCGAAAATGAGCTCTGAGCAGTTATCTGCGCAGTTATGACGCCACTGTGGGATGTTCCAATGGACCCGAAACTCTACAGAACCCTAGATCAAGTAGTGACGTATTCTCTCTGATGCCCAGAGGATTCATCACCAGTCAGCGCCCTCGGCTATGAGGCCCGAATTAGGGAAAAATCGAGCTTTGAGCAGTTATCTGCCCAGTTATGACGCCACTGTGGGTTGGAGGATGTTCCAATGAAACCGAAACTCTACAGAACCTCAAATCTCGTGGTTATGCCCAGAGAATTTATCACAAGTCAACACCCTCGGCTATGGGGCCCAAAAGAGGGCGAAATCGAGCTTTGGGCAGTTATCCGCGCAGTTATGACGCCACTGTCGGTTTCAAATAGTTCTAATGGACCCGAAACTCCAGAGAACTCTAGATCAAGTAGTCACGTCCTATCCCTGAACCCCAGCGAATTCATTACCAGTCAGCACCCTCGGCTATGAGGCCCAAAACAGGGAAATTTGAGCTTTGAGCAGTTATCTGCGCAGTTATGACGCCACTGTGGGTTATAGGATGATCCAACGAACCCGAAACTCTACAGAATCTCAGATGAAGTAGATATGTACCTTCAATGATGCCCAGAGAATCCGTCACCACTCAGCACCCTCGGGTATGAGGCCCGAAACAGGGCAAAATCGAGCTTTGAGCAGTTATCCGCGCAGTTATAATGCCACTGTAGGTTTCAAATAGTTCGAATGGACCCAAAACTCTACAGAATCTGAGATCAAGTAGTGATGTACCATAAACGTCGCCCAGGGAATTCATTCCCGGTCAGCACTCTCGGCTAAGGGGCCCAAAACAGGGCAAAAATGAGCTTTGGGCAGTTATCCGCGCAGTTATGGCGCCACCGTGGGTTGTAGGATGCATCAATGGACCCGAAACTCTACAGAACCTCAGATGTAGTGATTTCTTACCATTGATAATGCCCAGAGAATTCATCACTAGTCAGCGACCTCGGCTATGGGGCCCGAAAGAGGACAGAATCGAGCTTTGGGCAGTTATCCGCGCAGTTATGACGCCACTGTAGGTTTCAAATAGTTGTAATTGACCCAAAACTTCACAGAATCTCAGATCAAATGGTTATGTACCATCAATGATCCCCAGAGAATTTGTTACCAGTCAGCACCCTCGGCTATGGGGCCCAAAAAAGGGCAAAATCGAGCTTTGGGCAGTTATCCGCGTAGTTATGACCCACTGTAGGTTTCAAATAGTTCTGATGGACCCGAAACTCTACAGACACTGAGATAAAGTGGTTATGTACCATCAATGATGCCCAGAGAGTTCATTACCATTCAGTGATCTCGGCTATTAGGCCCGAAACAGGGCAAAATCGAGCTTTGAGCAGTTATCTGCCCAGTTATGACGCCACTGTGGGTTGCAAATAGTTGTAATGGACCCAAAACTCTCCAGAAGCATAGATTCAGTAGTGACGTACCATCTCCGGAGCCCCAAGAATTTATTACCAGTCAGCACCCTCGGCTAACAGGGCGAATCCGAGCTTTGGGCAGTTATTCGCCCAGTTATGACGCCACTGAGGGTTGGAGGATGTTCCCATGAAACCGAAACTCGACAGAACCTCAGATCGAGTGGTCATGTATCATCAATGATGCCCAGAGAATTTATTCCCAGTCAGCACCCTCGGCTATGGGGCCCAAATCAGGGCGAAAATGAGATTTGAGCAGTTATCCGCGCAGTTATGACGCCAAGTGGGTTGTAGGACGCTCCAGTGGACCCAAAACGCTACAGATTCTTAGATCAAGTGGTGATGTACCATCAATGATGCACAGAGATCTTATTACCAGTCAGCGACCTCGGCTATGAGGCCCAAAATCGGGCAGAATCGACCTTTGGGCAGTTATCCGCGCAGTTATGGCGCTACTGTAGGTGTCAAATAGTTCTGACGGACCCGAAACTCTACAGTATCTGAGATCAAGTGGTTATGTACCATCAATGATGCCCAGAGAGTTCATTCCCATTCAGCGACCTCGGCTATGAGGCCCGAAACAGGGCAAAATCAAGCTTTGAGCAGTTATCTGCCCAGTTATGACGCCACTGTGGGTTGCAAATAGTTCGAATGGACCCAAAACTCTAGAGAACCATAGATTCAGTAGTGACGTACCATCCCCGGAGCCCGAAGAATTTATAACCAGTCAGCACCCTCGGCTAAGGTGCCCATAACAGGGCGAATCCGAGCTTTGGGCAGTTTTTCGCCCAGTTATGACGCCACTGCGGGTTGGAGGATGTTCCAATGTAACTCAAACTCGACAGAACCTTAGATCAAGTTGTGATGTTCTATGAATGATGCCCTTAGAATTCATTGCCAGTCAGAACCCTCTGCTATGGGGCCCAAAACAGGGCGAAAATGAGATTTGAGCAGTTATCTGCGCAGTTATGACGCCGATGTGGGTTGTAGGATGTTCCAATGGACCCGAAACTCTACAGAACCCTAGATCAAGTGGTGATGTTCCATTGATGATACCAACAGAATTTATTCCCAGTCAGCACCCTCGGCTATGGGGCACAAATCAGGGCGAAAACGAGATTTGAGCAGTTATCCGCGCAGTTATGGCGCCACTGTGGGTTGTAGGATGCTTCAATGGACCCGAAACTCTACAGAACCTGAGATGGAGTGGTCATGTATCATTAATGATGCCCAGAAAATTTATCCCCAGTCAGCACCCTCGGCTATGGGGCCCAAATCAGGGCGAAAATGAAATTTGAGCAGTTATCTGCGCAGTTATGACGCCACTGTGGGTTGTAGGATGCTCCAGTGGACCCGAAACGCTACAGAATATTAGTTCGGGTGGTCATGTATCAGTAATGATGGACAGAGAATTCATTACCATCCAGCGACCTCGGCTATGAGGCCCGAAATAGGGCAAAATCGAGCTTTGAGCAGTTATCTCCCCAGTTATGACGCCACTGTGGGTTGCAAATAGTTCTAATGGACCCAAAACTCCACAGAACCATAGATTCAGTAGTGACATACCATCTCCGGAGCCCGAAGAATTTATAACCAGTCAGCACCCTCGGCTAAGGTGCCCATAACAGGGCGAATCCGAGCTTTGGGCAGTTTCTCGCCCAGTTGTGACGCCACGGCGGGTTGGAGGATGTTCCAATGTAACCGAAACTCGACAGAACCTTAGATCAAGTTGTGATGTACCATGAATGATGCCCTTAGAATTTATTGCCAGTCAGAACCCTCGGCTATGGGGCCCAAAACAGGGCGAAAATGAGATTTGAGCAGTTATCTGCGCAGTTATGACGCCACTGTGGGTTGTAGGATGTTCCAACGGACCCGAAACTCTACAGAACCCTAGATCAAGTGGTCATGTTCCATTGATGATACCAACAGAATTTATTCCCAGTCAGCACCCTCGGCTATGGGGCCCAAATGAGGGCGAAAACGAGATTTGAGCAGTTATTCGCGCAGTTATGGCGCCATTGTGGGGTGTAGGATGCTTCAATGGACCCGAAACTCTACAGAACCTGAGATGGAGTGGTCATGTATCATTAATGATGCCCAGAGAATTTATCCCCAGTCAGCACCCTCGGCTATGGGGCCCGAATCAGGGCGAAAATGAAATTTGAGAAGTTATCTGCGCAGTTATGACGCCACTGTGGGTTGTAGGACGCTCCAGTGGACCCGAAAGGCTACAGAATATTAGTTCGGGTGGTCATGTATCAGTAATAATGGCCAGAGAATTCATTACCATCCAGCGACCTCGGCTATGAGGCCCGAAATAGGGCAAAATCGAGCTCTGAGCAGTTATCTGCCCAGTTATGACGCCACTGTGGGTTGCAAATAGTTCTAATGGACCCAAAACTCCACAGAACCATAGATTCAGTAGTGATATACCATCTCCGGAGCCCGAAGAATTCATTCCCAGTCAGCACCCTCGGCTAACAGGGCGATTCCGAGCTTTGGGCAGTTATTTGCCCAGTTATGACGTTACTGCGGGTTGGAGGATATTCCAATGAAACCGAAACTCGACAGAACCTTAGATCAAGTGTTGATGTCCCATGAATGATGCCCACAGAATTCATTACCAGTCAGAACCCTCGGGTATGGGGCCCAAAACAGGGCGAAAATGAGATTTGAGCAGTTATCTGCGCAGTTATGACGCCACTGTGGGTTGTAGGATGTTCCAATGGACCCGAAACTCTACAGAACCCTAGATCAAGTGGTCATGTTCCATTGATGATACCAACAGAATTTATTCCCAGTCAGCACCCTCGGCTATGGGGCCCAAATCAGGGCGAAAACGAGATTTGAGCAGTTATCCGCGCAGTTATGGCGCCACTGTCGGTCGTAGGATGCTTCAATGGACCCGAAACTCTACAGAACCTGAGATGGAGTGGTCATGTATCATTAATGATGCCCAGAGAATTTATCCCCAGTTAGCACCCTCGGCTATGTGGCCCAAATCAGGGCGAAAATGAAATTTGAGAAGTTATCTGCGCAGTTATGACGCCACTGTGGGTTGTAGGACGCTCCAGTGGACCCGAAACGCTACAGAATATTAGTTCGGGTGGTCATGTATCAGTAATGATGGCCAGAGAATCCATTACCATCCAGCGACCTCGGCTATGAGGCCCGAAATAGGGCAAAATCGAGCTCTGAGCAGTTATCTGCCCAGTTATGACGCCACTGTGGGTTGCAAATAGTTCTAATGGACCCAGAACTCCACAGAACCATAGATTCAGTAGTGATATACCATCTCCGGAGCCCGAAGAATTTATTACCAGTCAGCACCCTCGGCTAACAGGGCGATTCCGAGCTTTGGGCAGTTATTTGCCCAGTTATGACGTTACTGCGGGTTGGAGGATATTCCAATGAAACCGAAACTCGACAGAACCTTAGATCAAGTGTTGATGTCCCATGAATGATGCCCACAGAATTCATTACCAGTCAGAACCCTCGGGTATGGGGCCCGAAACAGGGCGAAAATGAGATTTGAGCAGTTATCTGCGCGGTTATGAAGTCACTGTGGGTTGTAGGATGTTCCAATGGTCCCGAAACTCCACAGAACCCTAGATCACGTAGTCTTGTACCATTGATGATACCCACAGAATTTATTCCCAGTCAGCACCCTCGGCTATGGGGCCAAAATCAGGGCGAAAATGAGATTTGAGCAGTTATCCGCGCAGTTATGGCGCCACTGTGGGTCGTAGGATGCTTCAATGGACCCGAAACTCTACAGAATCTTCGATCAAGTGGTCATGTACCATTGATGATGCCCAGAGAATTTATCCCCAGTTAGCACCCTCGGCTATGGGGCCCAAATCAGGGCGAAAATGAAATTTGAGCAGTTATCTGCGCAGTTATGACGCCACTGTGGGTTGTAGGACGCTCCAGTGGACCCGAAACGCTACAGAATATTAGTTCGGGTGGTCTTGTATCAGTAATGATGGCCAGAGAATTCATTACCATCCAGCGACCTCGGCTATGAGGCCCGAAACAGTGCAAAATCGAGCTTTGAGCAGTTATCTCCCCAGTTATGACGCCACTGTGGGTTGCAAATAGTTCTAATGGACCCAAAACTCCACAGAACCATAGATTCAGTAGTGACATACCATCTCCGGAGCCCGAAGAATTTATTACCAGTCAGCACCCTCGGCTAACAGGGCGAATCCGAGCTTTGGGCAGTTATTTGCTCAGTTAAGACGCCACTGCGGGTTGGAGGATGTTCCAATGAAACCGAAACTCGACAGAACCTTGGATCAAGTGATGATGTTCCATGAATGATGCCCACAGGATCTATAACCAGTCAGAACCCTCGGCTATGGGGCCCAAAACAGGGAGAAAATGAGATTTGAGCAGTTATCTGCGCGGTTATGAAGTCACTGTGGGTTGTAGGATGTTCCAATGGTCCCGAAACTCCACAGAACCCTAGATCACGTAGTCTTGTACCATTGATGATACCCACAGAATTTATTCCCAGTCAGCACCCTCGGCTATGGGGCCAAAATCAGGGCGAAAATGAGATTTGAGCAGTTATCCGCGCAGTTATGGCGCCACTGTGGGTCGTAGGATGCTTCAATGGACCCGAAACTCTACAGAACCTGAGATGGAGTGGTCATGTATCATTCATGATGCCCAGAGAATTTATCCCCAGTTAGCACCCTCGGCTATGGGGCCCAAATCAGGGCGAAAATGAAATTTGAGCAGTTATCTGCGCAGTTATGACGCCACTGTGGGTTGTAGGACGCTCCAGTGGACCCGAAACGCTACAGAATATTAGTTCGGGTGGTCTTGTATCAGTAATGATGGCCAGAGAATTCATTACCATCCAGCGACCTCGGCTATGAGGCCCGAAACAGTGCAAAATCGAGCTTTGAGCAGTTATCTGCCCAGTTATGAGGCCACTGTAGGTTTCAAATAGTTCTAATGGACCCAAAACTCTAGAGAACCATAGATTCAGTAGTGACGTACCATCTCCGGAGCCCGAAAAATTTATAACCAGTCAGCACCCTCGGCTAAGGTGCCCATAACAGGGCGAATCCGAGCTTTGGGCAGTTTCTCGCCCAGTTGTGACGCCACTGCGGGTTGGAGGATGTTCCAATGTAACCGAAACTCGACAGAACCTTAGATCAAGTTGTGATGTACCATGAATGATGCCCTTAGAATTTATTGCCAGTCAGAACCCTCGGCTATGGGGCCCAAACCAGGGCGAAAATGAGATTTGAGCAGTTATCTGCGCAGTTATGACGCCACTGTGGGTTGTAGGATGTTCCAACGGACCCGAAACTCTACAGAACCCTAGATCAAGTGGTCATGTTCCATTGATGATACCAACAGAATTTATTCCCAGTCAGCACCCTCGGCTATGGGGCCCAAATGAGGGCGAAAACGAGATTTGAGCAGTTATTCGCGCAGTTATGGCGCCACTGTGGGGTGTAGGATGCTTCAATGGACCCGAAACGCTACAGAATATTAGTTCGGGTGGTCATGTATCAGTAATAATGGCCAGAGAATTCATTACCATCCAGCGACCTCGGCTATGAGGCCCGAAATAGGGCAAAATCGAGCTTTGAGCAGTTATCTGCCCAGTTATGACGCCACTGTGGGTTGCAAATAGTTCTAATGGACCCAAAACTCCACAGAACCATAGATTCAGTAGTGATATACCATCTCCGGAGCCCGAAGAATTTATTACCAGTCAGCACCCTCGGCTAACAGGGCGATTCCGAGCTTTGGGCAGTTATTCGCCCAGTTATGACGTTACTGCGGGTTGGAGGATATTCCAATGAAACCGAAACTCGACAGAACCTTAGATCAAGTGTTGATGTCCCATGAATGATGCCCACAGAATTCATTACCAGTCAGAACCCTCGGGTATGGGGCCCAAAACAGGGCGAAAATGAGATTTAAGCAGTTATCTGCGCAGTTATGACGCCACTGTGGGTTGTAGGATGTTCCAATGGGCCCGAAACTCTACAGAACCCTAGATCAAGTGGTGATGTTCCATTGATGATACCAACAGAATTTATTCCCAGTCAGCACCCTCGGCTATGGGGCCCAAATCAGGGCGAAAACGAGATTTGAGCAGTTATCCGCGCAGTTATGGCGCCACTGTGGGTTGTAGGATGCTTCAATGGACCCGAAACTCTACAGAACCTGAGATGGAGTGGTTATGTATCATTAATGATGCCCAGAGAATTTATCCGCAGTCAGCACCCTCGGCTATGGGGCCCAAATCAGGGCGAAAATGAAATTTGAGCAGTTATCTGCGCAGTTATGACGCCACTGTGGGTTGTAGGACGCTTCAGTGGACCCGAAACGCTACATAACCTTAGATGTGGTAATTCCTCACCATTGATGATGCCCAGAGAATTCATCACTAGTCAGCGACCTCGGCTATGGGGCCCAAAAGAGGGCGGGATCGAGCTTTGGGCAGTTATCCGCTCAGTTATGACGCCACTGTAGGTTTCAAATAGTTCTAATGGACCTGAAACTTCACAGAATCTTAGATCAAATGGTTATGTACCATCAATGTTGCCCAGAGAATTTGTTACCAGTCAGCATCTCCGGCTATGGGCCCAAAACAGGGCAAAAATAAGCTTTGGGCAATTATCCGCGCAGTTATGGCGCGACTGTGGGTTGTAGGATGCTTCAATGGACCCGAAACTCTACAGAACCTCAGATCTCGAGGTTATGTACCATTGCTGATGCCCAGAGAATTCATCACAAGTCAGCACCCTCGGCTATGGGGCCCAAAAGAGGGCAAAATCGAGCTTCGGGCAGTTATCCGCGCAGTTATGACGCCACTGTAGGTTTCAAATAGTTCTGATGGACCCGAAACTCCACAGAATCTCAGATCGGGTGGTTATGTACCATGAATAATGCCCAGAGACTCCATTACCATTCAGCGACCTCGGCTATGAGGCCCGAAACAGGGCAAAATCGAGCTTTGAGCAGTTATCTGCCCAGTTATGACGCCACTGTGGGTTCTAAATAGTTCTAATGGACCCAAAACTCTACAGAACCATAGATTCAGTAGTGCCGTACCATCTCCGGAGCCCGAAGAATTTATTACCAGTCAGCACCCTCGGCTAACAGGGCGAATCCGAGCTTTGGGCAGTTATTTGCCCAGTTATGACGCCACAGCGGGGTGGAGGATGTTCCAATGAAACCGAAACTCGAAGGAACCTTAGATCAAGTGGTGATGTTCCATGAATGATGCCCACAGAAAATATTGTCAGTCAGAACCCTCGGCTATGGGGCCCAAAACAGGGCGAAAATGAGATTTGAGCAGTTATCTGCGCAGTTATGACGTCACTGTGGGTTGTAGGATGTTCCAATGGACCCGAAACTCTACAGAACCCTAGATCAAGTGGTCATGTACCATTGATGATACCCACAGAATTTATTCCCAGTCAGCACCCTCGGCTATGGGGCCCAAATCGGGGGGAAAATGAGATTTGATCAGTTATCCGCGCAGTAATGGCGCCACTGTGGGTCGTAGGATGCTTCAATGAACCCGAAACTCTACAGAACCTCAGATCGAGTGGTCATGTACCATTGATGATACCCACAGAATTTATTCCCAGTCAGCAACCTCAGCTATGGGGCCCAAATCGGGGGGAAAATGAGATTTGAGCAGTTATCCGCGGAGTAATGGCGCCACTGTGGGATGTAGGATGCTCCAGTGGACCCGAAACGCTACAGAATATCAGATCAGGTGGTCATGTATCATTAATGATGCCCAGAGAATTTATTACCATTCAGCGACCTCGGCTATGAGGCCCGAAACAGTGCAAAATCGAGCTTTGAGCAGTTATCTGCCCAGTTATGATGCCACTGTAGGTTTCAAATAGTTCTAATGGACCCGAAACTCTACAGAATCTTAGATCAAGTGGTGATGTACCACCAAGAATGCCCAGAGAATTTATTACCATTCAGCACCCTCGCCTATGGGGCCCAAAATCGGGCAAAATCGAGCTTTGGGCAATTTTATGCGCAGTTATCACGCCACTGTAGGTTTCAGATAGTTCTGATGGACCCAAAACTCTACAGAATCTCAGATCAAGTGGTTATGTACATCAATGATGCCCAGAGAGTTCATTCCCATTCAGCGACCTCGGCTATGAGGCCCGAAACAGGGCAAAATCGTGCTTTGAGCAGTTATCTGACCAGCTATGACGCCACTGTGGGTTCTACATAGTTCTAATGGACCCAAAACTCTACAGAACCATAGATTCAGTAGTGCCGTACCATCTCCGGAGCCCGAAGAATTTATTACCAGTCAGCACCCTCGGCTAACAGGGCGAATCCGAGCTTTGGGCAGTTATTTTCCCAGTTATGACGCCACAGCGGGTTGGAGGATGTTCCAATGAAACCGAAACTCGACGGAACCTCAGATCAAGTGGTGATGTTCCATGAATGATGCCCACAGAAATTATTACCAGTCAGAACCCTCGGGTATGGGGCCCAAAACAGGGCGAAAATGAGATTTGAGCAGTTATCTGCGCAGTTATGACGCCACTGTGGGTTGTAGAATGTTCCAATGGACCCGAAACTCTACAGAACCCTAGATCAAGTGGTCATGTACCATTGATGATACCCACAGAATTTATTCCCAGTCAGCACCCTCGGCTATGGGGCCCAAATCGGGGGGAAAATGAGATTTGAGCAGTTATCGGCGCAGTTATGACGCCACTGTGGGTTGTAGGATGCTCCAGTGGACCCGAAACGCTACAGAATATTAGATCAGGTGGTCATGTATCATTAATGATGCCCAGAGAATTTATTACCATTCAGCGACCTCGGCTATGAGGCCCGAAACAGTGCAAAATCGAGCTTTGAGCAGATATCTGCCCAGTTATGATGCCGATGTAGGTTTCAAATAGTTCTAATGGACCCGAAACTCTACAGAATCTTAGATCAAGTGGTGATGTACCTTCAATGATGCCCAGGGAATTTATTACCATTCAGTACCCTCGCCTATGGGCCCAAAGTCGGGCAAAATCGAGCTTTGGGCAGTTATCAGCGCAGTTATGACGCCACTGTAGGTTTCAAATAGTTCTGATGGACCCGAAACTCTACAGAATCTCAGATCAAGTGGTTATGTACCATCAATGATGCCCAGAGAGTTCATTCCCATTCAGCGACCTCGGCTATGAGGCCCAAAATTCGGCAGAATCGACCTTTGGGCAGTTATCCGCGCAGTTATGACGCTACTGTAGGTTTCAAATAGTTCTGGCGAACCCGAAACTCTACAGAATCTGAGATCAAGTGGTTATGTACCATCAATGATGCCCAGAGAGTTCATTCCCATTCAGCGACCTCGGCTATGAGGCCCGAAACAGGGCAAAATCGAGCTTTGAGCAGTTATCTGCCCAGTTATGACGCCACTGTGGGTTGCAAATAGTTCTAATGGACCCAAAACTGTAGAGAACCATAGATTTAGTAGTGACGTACCATCTCCGGAGCCCGAAGGATTTATAACCAGTCAGCACCCTCGGCTAAGGTGCCCATAACAGGGCGAATCCGAGCTTTGGGCAGTTTTTCGCCCAGTTATGACGCCACTGCGGGTTGGAGGATGTTCCGATGTAACCGAAACTCGACAGAACCTTAGATCAAGTGGTGATGTTCCATGAATGATGCCCTTAGAATTTATTGCCAGTCAGAACCCTCGGCTATGAGGCCCAAAACAGGGCGAAAATGAGATTTGAGCAGTTATCTGCGCAGTTATGACGCCACCGTGGGTTGGAGGATGATCCAATGGACCCGAAACTCTACAGAACCCTAGATCAAGTGGTCATGGACCATTGATGATTCCCAGAGAATTTATTACCAGTCAGCACCCTCGGCTATGATGCCCGAAACGGGGAAAAATCGAGCTTTGAGCAGTTATCTGCCAAGTTATGACGCCACTGTGGGTTGGAGGATGTTCCAATGGACTCGAAACTCGAGAAAACCTTAGATCAACTGGTTATGTACCATTGATGATGCCCAGAGTATTCATTACCAGTCAGTACCCTCGGCTTTGGGGCCCAAAACACGGCGAAAATGAGCTTTGAGCAGTTATCTGCGCAGTTATGCCGCCACTGTGGGTTGTAGGATGTTTCAATGGACCCGAAACTCTACAGAATCTTAGATCAAGTGGTCATGTACCATTGATGATGCCCAGAGTATTTATTACCAGTAGCACCCTCGGCTTTCAGGCCCGATACAGGGGAAAATTGAGCTTTGAGCAGCTATCTGCGCAGTTATGACGCCACTTTGGGATGTAGGATGTTCCAACGGACCCGAAACTCTACAGAACCTTAGATCAAGTAGTTATGTACCTCCAATAATGCCCAGAGATTTCATCACCAGTCAGCACCCCCGGCTATGAGGCCCGGAAACAGGGCAAAATCGAGCTTTGAGCAGTTATCTGTCCAGTTATGACGCCACTGTGGGTTGCAAATAGTTCTAATGGACCCGAAACTCTACAGAAACATAGATCCAGTAGTCACGTACTATCTGCGGAGCCCAAAGAATTCATCACCAGTCAGCACCGTCGGCTATGGAGCCCAAAACAGGGCGAAATCGAGCTTTGAGCAGTTACCTGCGCAGTTATGACGCCACTGTGGGTTGCAAATAGTTCCAATGGACCTGAAACTCTACAGAACCTCAGATGAATCAGCCACATATCATCTGCATTGCCCAAAGAATCTCTTACCGGTCAGCACCCGGGTCCTCGGCTATGGTTCCGAGTCATCAGTTCGAACTAGCATTTAGTCATGGCTCACAAAGTCTTGAGCGTTCCTCGGCTGGAGTCGTCTCAGACTGGCTGACAGTTTCATGGAACCTCTCTTCAGAGATTCGTCAACCGTCAATCATGTTTTTCGGATCTATCACTCGTCAGCACCCACGGTGATGGGGCCCCAGAATGAGCAAACTCATGCACATGTAGCGAATCACGCAGTTCGAACGACCCCTAGAGCTGTATGCAACTGTCACGGATTCATAACTCCATGAAATCTCAGTTCGGGTACTGATCCATTATCAGGAATGCCTATATAATTAAACACTGGTCTGAACCTTTGGTCATCGGGCCCGAGAATCAGTGGAATTTCCGAGAGAGTTGTGAGTCGCGCAGCTCAGACGGGCCACCCGCTTAGATGACGCCGAGAGCTGTAATGGGAAGGAATGGGCTCAAATATCCATAGGACAGTTAAGACATCTGTCACTCAGCTGGGAGGCCCAAGGTCAATCATCAATGATACATAACCACTTGATCTAAGGTTCTGTAGAGTTTCGGGTCCGTTGGAACATCCTACAACCCACAAAGGCGTCATAACTGCGCAGATAACTGCTGAAAGCTCGATCTCGCCCTGTTTTGGGCCCCATAGCCGAGGGTGCTGACTGGTAATAAATTCTCCGGGCATCATCAGCAGTACATAACTACTTGATCTAAGATTCTGTAGATATTCGGGTCTCGGGTCCATTGGAACATCTTACAACCCACAGTGGCGTCATAACTGCGCAGATAACTGCTCAAAGCTCGATTTCGCCCTGTTTTGGGCCCCATAGCCGAGGGTGCTGACTTGTGATGAATTCTCTGGGCATCATCAATGGTACATACCCACTTGATCTGAGGTTCTGTAGAGTTTCGGGTCCATTGGAACATCCTACAACCCACAGTGGCGTCATAACTGCGCAGATAACTGCTCAAAGCTCGATTCCGCCCCGTTTTGGGCCCCATAGACGAGGGTGCTGGCTGGTAATAAATTCTTCGGTCTCAGTCGATGGTACCTGATCACTCGATCTCAGGTTTCTCAGAGTTTCGGGTCCATTGGGACTGTCTGCATCCCCTCGTGACGTCTCGACTGCGACTATAATAACTTTAAGCAGGGTCTCCCCTGTTTTGGGCCCTATGATCGAGTTTGCTGATTCGTTATCGATTCCCTATCATCTCTGAAGACTCATGTGTACCCTTCTCATCGTCAGACAGGTTTCTGCATGCGATGGAATTTTTTCATTCGCACGTTATTGTACAGAGGTAGCTCAGTCTATCATATATTTCTCATCTCGCCCCGCTCCAACTCTCGTCCAGCCTCAGGCCCAAATATCGGTTTCCTCTTGTTCTCGGGACTATTCAGACTATACCTCTCGAGAGTAATAAAATAGTTATAAAATCCCGTGTAGTTCTGAGTGTCCTCGAAGCTACGCCTGTATATGGTGTTTGCTAGCGTAAGCTTACGCTAGCGAAAACCATCATACTTCAGCTGAATCATATCACACGCATTTTATGAGGACATATTCTGAGAGTAATAAAAAAGTAATAAAAAATGAGCTATTGCAAATTCCCGTGAGATCTTTCCCCGGCCACGTGTTCGCTAGCGTAAGCTTCCGCTAGTGAAAACTCTCGTATTTTGGGCCCATGACCGGTAATGAATTATTTTCTTTGGTAATAAATTAGTAATAAAATAGTAATAAAAAGTGAAATTGGTTTGGGCCCGATTTGTGAGTTAGTGTCGCGCGAATTTATCATCAGCCTCGCGTGACACTTTCCCGCGCTCCTTGGCCAAATCGTGAGTGTTGCACCGCGGTCCAGGTGATGCTCTCCAGAGCATCACGCTGTGCAGGAGTCATCCTCTTCATCGACGAGAAAGCAGATATCAGTGAATGTCATTCATCCGACGGGACGCGATAGTGAACGTGACATCCCCAAGACTTTTCCGCCGATGATGCTGCACATGCTCTCACACCCGGGTGATGCTCTGGAGAGCATGAAACTGTCCAGGTGTCTCTGGTAGCACCCCGTCATCTAGGTGCTAGCATCATCAATAAGGACAGTAGACTCTGGACAATTCTCGTGTTTTCTATCTGGTGAAATTATGTGCGAAAAGTGTAGTGGTCACGCAGGTCCCACGAAAATTTCCCGCCCAACATGACAAATTGATATTTAAGCGGGAAGGGTTGATGAACTTGGCTCATTTGCTGATTAGTGCCAGATCCGATTAGTGGTGCCCAATTGATTGCTGTACCCACTGAATCTGCTCGTTTGAGAAGCTGTACAGCCGTTAGCATCTACCTGCAGCAGTCATAGCCAGCTCATCACCTCCAGGAGAAGGTTTAGCTTCTGGTGTTACTGCTTGGATGGGAAGCCTAGTGCTCTGAGGTGAGTGAAGTTATTCAATACTCAGAGCAGAGTTCACTTCCTTAAATCTAAAGTATCAAGTGCATGTACTTGTCTCCTTATTCCAATCAAGTGCAACTTTTAGAATATTTCAAAGTAAAGTTGTTGAAAATTGAAACATAATTTTTTAGTCTTGAGAGTATATCGTCCAAGTATCTTTTGGTATTTCCTTTATTCCCAGTCTTGAAAAAGTTATAAAATTTGTTTCTACTTAATTCATAGCCTTTATTTGTTGAATAATTTCAACACATGTATGCATGGACTTGATATTTAAGTTTTCTGGTGCATGATGTGAACTTTGACAACGGCTTTTGAATTTTACAACTGAGAAAGCATTGAATGGTGCTTGAGATCATCTCGTCCAAGTTTCTTTTGTCACTATCATCATTCCTAGGTTTGAAAAAGTTATGAAACTTGCTCCCAAGGATTACATAGCCCTTATTTATTGAATATATTGAACCCAAGTCTGAATGTACTTGATACTTCAGTTTTCAATTCTTTGTTTAGTTTATAATCTGAACTTTGGCAACGGCTTCTGAGTTCAACAACCAAATATGCTCTGAATGATGGTTGATAGCATCTCGTCCAAGTTCCTTTTGGTATTTACTCCATTTCTGGGTTTGAAAAAGTTATAATACTTGCTCCCAAGTATTTTATAGCCTTTATTTCTTGAATGTTTTGATCCTATAACTTGATGTACCTGATACTTTAGTTTTCAACTCTTTGAATGGTTTATGGATTGAACTTTGACAACCGCTTTTGAGTCCAACAACCGAATACGCTCTGAATGGTGGTTGATAGCATCTCGTCCAAGTTTCTTTTGGTATTTACTCGATTTCTAGGTGTGAAAAAGTTATAAAACTTGCTCCCAAGTATTTTATAGCCTTTATTTCTTGAATGTTTTGATGCTATGACTGAATGTACTCGGTACTTCAGTTTTCAACTCTTTGAATGGTTTATGGATTGAACTTTGGTAACGGCTTTTGAGTTCAATAACCTAATAAGCTTTGGATGGTGCTTGATAGCATCTCGTCCAAGTTTTTTTTGGTATTCATTCCATTTCTAGGTTTGGAGAAGTTATAAAACTTGCTCCCAAGTATTTTATAGCCTTTATTCCTCGAATTTTTTGATGCTATGACTGAATGTACTTGGTACTTCAGTTTTCAACTCTTTGAATGGTTTATGGATTGAACTTTGGCAACGGCTTTTGAGTTCAGTAGCCTAATAGTATCGTCCTCGTATTTCTTTCAGTATAATGCCTGATGATTATCCAGTCACTGTGACAGTCATCCAACTCTCTAATCAACAACTGGAATCAATGAATTGTCAATCTCATTCATTGGGATTACCTGTAGATGTACAGAGACTACCCTCGCCTTCATCAGCAGAGTCATTGGACTTAGACTCAAATTCAGTCATTTGTGAAGACACTTCAGATTGTAAATCAGTCATTTGTCTAGAGGAATATCAAATTGAAGAATCAGACACAGACTCTGACTCAGTCATTTGTCTAGATACCTTGCATACTTGGGATTGCGCATCCGTAACTTGCCTTGGCGAATATCCCGCAACAGATACAGATTTTAATTCAGTCATTTGCTTGGACAATTCAGATTCAGAATCAGTGCTCTGTCTGGATCAGCCAGTAGTTTCACGATTTGTACAAGGTTTTAACACTCCGTTTAGCCCTCAAGATTTGGAGGCTCTATCAGACTGGATATACACTCCTAATAGAGGTGAGTGTTTCTTCCATAAATGTTCAGGTGTATATATATATATATATGTAGATATTTGAGACTATAATTTTCTCAACAGATTTGAGCCCACATTCCTTCTCACCAACGCTGTCTTCTCCCTCACCAACAAATAGTGCGTTGAGTTATCAAAGCCTATTGTATTCTCCAGTAAGTTCTGGTAGCTTTCATTTTATCCGAAGTGTGTCTCGTCGTCTTTTTGGAGACGAAAGCAGTAGCGATGAGGAATCGAATGGATCATAATAACAACCCTGATGATGATGATGCGTTTGGATGGCTCGCTAAAGTCGTAAGTTTCAGAATCTTATACCCCGTATTCAGCTACATCACTTGATTCTACTTTACAATTCAATTTTTTTTCCAGGATCATTTGATAGATGAGGATGTGAAGTCAGTTCCGAGCCTGGCCTCACACCTCCAATCCCATCCCAACCTCCATTTTTCGATGATTTCGATTTTGGTCCTCTCCTCTCCCCGTTACATCCTTCACCTGGTCCTCTCAACGTTTTCCCTAATCTAGGAGGAGAAATACCAATGATGAACTTGAACGCTATATCAGCAGATCAATTCGTAGAAATTCGTGATGATGATGGCCAAGTTATCTATGTGATACAGCAGCAGCAACAGTTTGAATTAATATGTGATCAAAGTCTTCATCAGTGTGAGCAACAAGGAGACCCACAGCATCAGTCAGGAGTAGTAGTAGTAGTAAATGAGCAGAGTCCTAAGCAGTCAGAGCAACTAGAAGATCCACAGCATCAGTCAGGAGTAGTAGTAAATGAACCAAGTCCACAGCAGCCAGAGCAACAACAAAACCCACAAGAAGAAGAAGAAGAAGCAGAAGAGTCTGCAATTAAGGAATTTTCAAATGATCAAACATTTTGTGTTGAACAAGAACCTTTGTTGGTACGTTTATTTCAGTCTTATTTATATATAGTCGACTATTCCAATATGTTTTCTAAATATTTCTATCGCTTCCTGTTTCAGATTGACTCGATACCTCATGATGACTTGATTGTAAAAGATTGTCCATACACGAAAGCTGTTCATCCTGTTAGCTCACATTCGCTCAGCCAGGGCAAACAAGTTGAACTTGTATGGGATCAACTGTTTGATACTCAAAAAGCAGCCATTGATATAGAGAGACAAAATTGGACTAAAACTACTGAAAAAAAATTGACACGAAAAGTTCCGAAGTCTGAATTGAAGGTAGCTGAAAAAAAAGATCCAAGCAACTGAACGAAAACGTCGACAACGATTGAGAGAAAAAGAGGCGGAGGAAGAGTTACAAAATGGTAAAGAAGAAGATAAGATCATTGAGCCAAAGAAGAGAAAGACGTCAGCGAGTAGTAAGAAGAATGATGATAATAATGAGAAGCGTAAGGTGAGCGAAGAAGAAGAAGAAGAAGAAGCAAGTGTTCATTTAAGTGGTACTGAGAATGGAGAGGAAGAGCAGCCACAGCGACCTCGACTTAGTTTGAAACTAAAAGTTCCTACAAGAAATCCTAGTTCCTCTATAATAAAGAATCGCCCATGATTGTCATGGTTGTGCATGACAGTCAAAAATCCACTTGCACAGATGCAGCAACAGCAAGCTGCAAGTTTGGTGAATTATAAAATTCCAAAAGTATGGTGAGTCTTACACTGACGATGATGATGATTTTGCGAATATTGACGCGAATGATCTAATTAAATTCGACAAGAAAAATTGATCAGTTAGGTTATGTAAATTGAATTCGAAATCAGAATTTCAAATTTTTTCTGACATTTGAATAGATGGTTATTTTTTTTCCAGAGTTGAACTTGCATGAATAGATTTTAGAATTCAAAATTGATTTTTTCCTTGATTTGATCCCAACATTCTTCTATAGAATGTGAGAGAGAAAAGTAGATTTATATTGTTGAAAATTTCTTGTTCATATATTTATAGTTCATTGAGTATTTTGAAACTTTCTCATTAAAATATGAGTTGCGATAATTGTTGTGAAATGCGCACACTTGTCGAATATTATTAATTTCTCCCTCAAGATTCTATACTTCTCAACAGTCGATTACATTTTTGAGTATTTAAGGGATTGAATCCTCTGCCGTACTGATGAGTTCAAATCTCATCATCTATATATGAGTTGCGATAATTGTTGTGAGTTCTACTTCGAGATTTTATAGTTCTCTACAGTCGATGACATTTTGAACATTTAGAGGATTTGAGGGAATTTGAGTATTTAGGACCATTCTATTGCATTTCTCTAAAATTGTAATGTAGAATACCAATCACGTTACCCTAGAATTTCGTAGTTCTCTATCGTCGACAGTTCTGCACATATTGAAGTGCTCAAATTTATAGGTTAGGAACAGTTTATATTTTTGTATGTTGTACCTGAACTTTTGCACTTTCATGAATGAATGATTCAATGATAATCATTTCTACAATGATTTCTCACCCTATGTCTACTCAGAGTTTAATGGCTCAATTTGATTTCAAATATTCATTTGAATTTACTATCAGATTTATCAATCAAAGAAGTTTCATCATGAAATTAATCGATATATCTTATTTCCAGTTGATAAGAGAGATAATTCAATATTCAGAAGAAAGAACAAGGCCCCAATCCCCGCCTTGTTAGTGGAGAGCAATCCAACTGGTTAAGAACAATCGAACAATTCGACAATCTCTCTCCTCCATAGCTCTCTTCTAAATAATTTTCAGTGCAACATTTATTTTTTTAGTATGACTACTTATACATCAAAAGAACTGCATAATCTAATGAAGCAGGTTCCTGTGTTTCAATCGATGGCTTCAAATAAGTTCCATGAGTATTATCCACTTCATTAAGTTCTTCAACGACTTGTATGTCTAGTCGTTTACACAGGCAATTTTTCAGCGCATGAGCATTTCTCACTGCACAAACTCCCTGTCTTCGGAAGGGATGATGAGAGCAATAGAGTCTCTGGTATTTTTCCAATCTCTTCAAAGGAGGACAACGCAGCTCATCCATATCAATGATAGATCTGAAGGTATGAAAGCTTTAGCATATTTCCACACTTGACATATGAACTTGAAAACTTACTTTTCGGGTAGGAGTTCGTTCAGCCACCGTTTTTTCTCTAATCCTTTCACATACACTCTTGTAGCGTCATTCAAAGATGCTTGCAATACACTCACATGAGAATCTAGAGGAACTGAGCCAGAATCCCAAGGGATTCCATGATGGTTTTTTACAAGCCACTGATTCGTCTTACGCTCTTGTGGTAGAAGCTTAGACCACTTGCAGGGCTCTTTGAATAGACAAATTGTCGGGGAATTTCTTTTATTTAGAGGTAAAACAGCTAATTCCTTCAGTTGGAATGAATTTGACGACGTCCGAAACCCTTGGATATCCACGACGTACTCCATTCCCCTAGAAAGTAGCTTTTGACCTAGTGGAGCTCCTTCTGGTATGCTGAAGAGAAATCTACTACATCCTCCTCAGAGCGGGGCTCTATTAATATGGTTCACAACTTGATCTTACATCTGAATGTCACGCAGTTACTCTATGTTTCCATTCGAGAAGAGCTAGTTTCATTTTTTTTTGCA
Source organism: Eretmocerus hayati (assembly GCA_029851415.1). NCBI lineage: Eukaryota > Metazoa > Arthropoda > Insecta > Hymenoptera > Aphelinidae > Eretmocerus > Eretmocerus hayati. The sequence goes on from CM056744.1 coordinate 53,545,552, forward strand.
AATTTTTGTGACTCTCTGTCACACGAAGTCTAATTTTTGGAAGATATGTCACGCAAACCTACGGCCTTATAAAGAGAGTGAGTGAGCTAGTACTTCAGTCAGTTCACAGGCCAAGTTGCATCTAGAAGGAGCTGCTCCAGTTCTCCCCTGGCTTCCACTTGACATAACTGGAATGTCACGCAGTTACTAGCTGTTTCCATTCGAGAAGCTTCTTTCATTTTTCAAATTTTGTGACATTCAGTCACAGGTGGTCTACTTTCAAAAGTCAGTTCACGCAAATCTGCGGCCTGATAGAATGAGAGCGAGTGAGCTGATAGTCCAGTCAGCTTACAGTTCAGGCTGCTTCCAGAAGGAGCTGCTCCAAGTCTACCCTGGAAATCAGTCTACTGACATAATTCTCTGGGTCCTAGCGTGTTAACAACTTTCAAAGAAGATGCACTAGGTTCAAACATCCAGTTAAGGTAAATTTGAAAATTTTATTACTACTGTCAACGGTTGAACGGTCATTGATATCTTATACTGTCACTTCAAGATGGTTTCTCTTGAGGACATCGAGTCTGATATTGAGCTGCTGTTGCAGTGTTTGAGAGGGGACATTGAATCAGATCTAGATTTACAAGACTGTTTTGAGAAATGTTCAGAATTAATCTCAAGTATTGAAACATTATTGGCTTCAACCAATATCAATCGATATCAGAAGCAGAAGTGTCAAACCCATTTATCTAAGCTAATCAATATTAAGAGCCGACTCGAGTGTCTACTACAACGAATTGGTGGTGATTTGAATACATCAAGCTCATCTCGAGGTTCTTCACAGTCAGTCCGCTGGGATGATCTACCATCAATTTTTCAGCGTAGGATTAGCTCAGGTGTAATAGTCAATCTATCACATGAAGACATCAGGTCATTCTTAGAGGACGCTAGACACTTATTCGAAGAGAAAATTTCTACTACACTGCAAACGTTCACTGCTCTCAAATTGAAGAATTCGAGGGTGAAGGTTCTGGTTGGACTTTACAGCAAGTTTTTAGTATGATCGTTAACACGAACCAATACCAGCCAATGCAAGGTAGCGCATATATTCCTTTACCAGTCTCTATTCAGAAAAAGAGAGCGTGTGTCAATGTTCGCAACACTGATAACAAATGCTTCATGTGGGCGGTACTATCTGCTCTATACAAAGCCCCTTATAATACTGAACGTCTAAGTTGGTATAAAGAGTATGAGAATGAACTCAATTTTACTGATAATAATTTCCCAGTCCAACTTGGTCAAGTCAAGAAATTTGAAAAGCAGAACAATGTATCAGTCAATGTATTTCTACTAAAAAAACTGGTAGAGATTATTCAGTACGCACTGCTCATCTTACAGAAACTCACAAAAATAGTCATGTAAACTTACTTCTAGTGCAAGATTATTATATCGATGAGGAAGAAAAGGTCAAATAAAATGAACGAACCTCCTTTTATCCTCCGAAATACCATTTCGTTTAGATTAAGGATCTCTCTCGATCAGTGAAGGGTCAGTTGATAGTATATAATAACAAGATTCACATTTGTGACCGATGTTTTCACTATTTTTACACTGAAACTCAACTACGTAAACATCTTGTTGACTGTGTTCAAATGAATAAGTGTAAAGTCCAATTGCCTGCTGAAGGTAGTAAGCTTAGTTTCACAAATTTCGAAAATAGAGAACAGGTTCCAGTTGTTTTGTATGGGGACTTCGAATGTTTCCTTGAGGAAACTGGAGATCCTGAAGCATTCCAAAAACATGGAGCCTTCAGTGTTGGATACTATCTCAAGGATACTTATGATGAAACTAAGTCTTACTACCGAAGTTATAGACAAGAGGATGATGAAAGTCAAACTCCTGCTGAGTGGTTTATATAAGAGCTCAAGATGATTGCCGCTGATTTGGATGAACTTTTCTAACATCCGAAGCCAATGATCATGACAGATGAAGATAGAAAAAATTTCGAGGCAGCTCTAAACTGTCACATCTGTGGCAAGGCGTTCAAAGAAACAGACAAAAAAATGGCTGATCACTGTCATTTGACTGGAGTATATAGATCCGCGGCTCATAATGGTTGTAATCTCAATTATAAGAACTCTAGATTCATACCAGTTTTCTATCATAACCTCTCTGGCTACGATGGACATTTTTTGATTAGAGAGCTCGCCTCAGGAAAAATGCTGAAAGGGCGTATAACTGTTCTGACAGAAAATAAAGATCGATACATTTCTTTCACCAAGTGCGTCGAAGATAGCATTATTAATTTCAGGTTTCTCGACGCATTTCGATTTATGCCTGGAGCGTTAGATAAATTGGCAAGCTATCTAACACATCATGTCATTACAGAAAGTAATTTCAAGTTAGATGGATACAGTGATGATCAGATAAAATTATCAACAAAGAAAGGACTATATCCATATGATTATACCAAATGTCTCTCAGTACTAAAAGACAAGACTTTGCCTGAAAGAGGAGACTTTTATAGTAAGTTATATAGATGTGGAATGAGCGATCAAGAATATGAGCATGGTAGAAATGTATGGACAAATTCGAATGTTGAATCTCTAGGTCAGTACTCTGACATTTACTTGAAAACTGACGTACTGCTTTTGGCAGATGTTTTTGAAAATTTTCGTTCTGCTTCTCATGAAGCTTTTGGATTAGATTCTGCACATTACTATACCACTCCAGGATACACATGGGACTGCATGCTCTTTTACACTGGTGTCGAATTAGATTTGATATCAGACATGAATATGTTGTTATTCATCGAAAAAGGTATTAGAGGTGGCATCAGTCAATGCTCCAATCGTTACCCCAAGGCGAACAATAAATTTATGAAGGATGGGTACGACCCTAATCGAGAAGAAAGCTTTCTAATATACCTGGACGCTAACAATCTCTACGGGTTTGCGATGAGTCAGCGACTCCCATGTTCTGATTTCGAGTGGGTCGAGAACGTAGAGGAAGATCCAAATTTTCACATGGTCTCAGATGATAGTGATGTTGGCTATATTCTAGAATGTGAGATAACTTATCCAGAACATCTTCACATGAAGCATCAAGATTTGCCCTTTTGCCCTGAACATTTGGCTCCTCCTGGTAGCGAACATAAAAAGTTAATCACAACTTCGTACAACGAAGAACGTTACGTGATCCATTATAGAGCTCTGGAGCAAGCTTGTGACCACGGGCTTATCGTGACCAAAATTCATCGCGCTCTTAGATTCACTCAGAGTTCATGGTTGGAGCCATATGTAGCCTATAATACGCAGAAAAGAGCTGCCGCAAACAATCCATTTGAGAAGACATTGTTCAAATTAATGGTCAATGCCGTATACGGCAAGACAATGGAGAATGAGTGTAAAAGAACAAACGTGAAACTTGTAAACAAATGGTCTGGACGATATGGTGCGGAAGTGCACATAGCTAGTCCAGATTTCCATAGTGTTTCAGTAATCGATGATGACTTAGCCGTAATTCAGAAGCTCCGCACGAAAGTTACGATAAGTACGCCCGTATACGTCGGGTTGAGTGTGCTTGACATATCAAAGACTCACATGTACGACTTTTATTACTCGAAAATGGAGGAGTGGTCTGGTGCGCACTGTAAGCTCTTATATTCAGATGCTGACCCCACTGAAAATGCTCACGTACGGCGGGACATGCAGCAGAACGTCAGACGGGACGTGCGGCGGGACGTACCGCCGGACGTCCCGCTGCACGTCCCGCCGTACGTTCCGTAACTAGAGAGTGAGTGGCAAAATTGACTTCTTCGGAGTGCATCTAAGAAGGACCGAGAAGAGATAGCGGGTAATACTGGAGTAACGTATCGGGTACGGCGTATTATTAGAGAATTGTTTTCTAGTTTTATCAAATGACATGAATGAGCTGATGGGTGCAAGGATTTCGTAAATACTTGACTAAGAACAGAATTTGTATTTCTCCTCCAATTTAAGTACAATTGTTTCAATGTATGGTCCATAAACTGATGATTTGAGATGTCATTCATCATTCGTACCGCGTATCTGCGTAGAACAGCGTTTATCCTATGGATCATTTTTTCTCTTGACTATAATCGACAAAACGTATGGAAAGCCGTTTGGTGTTAGTTCTAGAAGCAACGTTCCCGTTTGCATCTCTCAAATTGTTCCCTTTACTCTACTTTGAACAATTGAAATCATATCTTGGTGATTGATTCTCTCGAGTATATCATCGATTTCGCATGCAGTATCCAACACGTCGATTCAGTATCATCCAGTATAACTCCTCTGCTATTCTTAAATCTCTTCTCAGAGGGTCAATTTCACCACCTTCAACTTGAGGAACTTGCGATAGGAAGATGTTATAGTGGCAACGCCAAATAATCTAGTTTACTGATGTCATGATGATGATAGTCATGGTAGGAATTTCCCTCCAGTTCTACACCTCTTCAATAAAGAGTCTATCGTGTAATTTTTAGAATTTAGAGTATGTCTCCCTTCAATTGATACTTTCCGATGGAATTTGTTGGCAAATAGTCTATTGGAATTTTGGTGGGAGAGTTATGATGCTCCTTTTTATTATTTTGGAGAAATAATTTGTGAAAGTCGATGATATTGGATTGAGCTACTGTTACTTCCATTCTCACGACCAACTTTTCTGTATTCTCGAGCCGGTCAGCTCAAAAGGTTATCGCGAATATGGCTTATCGATCATTGATCAGTGATTGTACATATATAATATACTCATAATGCAACAAACTCTATGAGTGTATGATTACAACACCATGTAATAGTACCCTTCAGATCAAGGGATAGATCCAATGTGAACGAATGAATTCAGTTGTAACCATCATGTACTGCATATACCATAAATCTTTCGGGATTTCGGGAAAACATGAATATGGAAATCGATTTTTCAAAAAAAAAAATTTTTTGTGGCCGGGCGGCCGACTCTATCATTGATTTCATGCTACCTCCCGGGCGCCTGCCCTGCGTGTGCTAAAAGCGAAAGGAGTCAAAACGGGAGTCGTGAAGAGGACTTTAACATTCGAAGATTATAGAGACTGCTTGTTCAATGAAAATGTTGTGACATGAGCTCAAAATACCATTCGTTCGAGATTTCATACTGTCAGAACTGAGCGACAGACGAAAGTTGGGCTGAGTCCTTATGATAACAAACGTTATTTGATTCAGGGTGAGACCGACACTTTACCTTGGGGACACAAGAACATCCCAATCGAAATTGAGACAGGAAGAGTGGGAGAACCTCCTCATATAGAAGCGTCATCAAAAGCAGAGCTCACTTCAGCTGCCGCCGAGTCAGAGAGAAGACCTCTAGAAGAGCCTCTCCAGGTTGATCTTGTCCTAGACGAGGACCTCCAGGTAGAATTCCAAAGCGATTTCATAGTTGGAGTGGGGGAACCTCAACTTAACCAAGCCAGTCAGAAGATTGAATTCAGTCATCCAGCGAACGAGCTGCAGAGCACATCGCCTATTCAAGGTACTCAAGAATTACTCAAAAACGATATTCTGAGTCTTTCCGACGAAGATATTCTAAATCTCTTCTTGGACGAAAGACTCGAGAGAGAATTTGAAAGTGACTTCGAGACTGTTGAGATTCGTCGTCCTGAACACATTCGCCCTTACGAGCCCTCCGAGAGCGGAGCACCACCAAATAAGAAAGTTTGTCACTGAATCACCAAGTAAGTATTGAACACGTCTGATTGCGACAAATGACACATACTCTTTCCTATAGGATGAACTCTATTCTTCTGCTCCCAGAACATGGACATCGATCCCTTGAACAATATCGCTTCCGAAAATGGGTTTCTACCGAAGAAGACATGGAAGAAATTGAAACTAAATCAGAGCTATACGATAACTAGAATAAGGGGAATTCAAACAAAAAAATTCGGCAAGCAAATGGTCTTCCACATAGATGACGCAGAAGAGCCATTTCGAATCTTCGCACCTCCAAGAATTTCGAAAGCTCTCTACGACGATGAAGAAATGTTCGACTATCTGGACGCTGAAGCGGACAAACTCCAATTATCTATTCTGAATTTAGGTGATGGTAAATTTAGGTTTGTATAAGTTCATGTCAATATGTAAATGGATGTATTGAATAAAATGAGAGAGAAAGCTTTTGAGGAAGAGAAACCGATCAACTCTGTAATTCGATTCACGAATCAAATTTCAGAGTTGCTCTGCGGGCTGTTCTCTACTGGTAGAGGGCACAGGTGGGGGCCCTCTCCCTTTCTCAATAAAAAGTTTAACTCATAGTTGATCTTGATTCATCCAACTGTTATGACTGCCATCAAAACCTAACCTTTTAACGTACATCTGATTGCCACGTTTTTTAAAAACTTTTTCAACCAAATATACATCCGGATACTTGACTTTTGAGAGTTTCTCTTCGTGAAAACATCCAGATACAGGCTCATTCTGATAGTCCTTCAAATGATACGTCACTGGCTTACTCTCACGTATTTTATCGATTGTATGACCAATTTGGCCAGTGAGCTTTGTCAAACACGCCTTTGATTCTGCTGACTCTAACCTCATCATTCACTTTGAACTTCGGTTTCTTCACAATTCGATTATCTGCTGGAACGCATGTGAGAATTTGGGCTTCATTTCCGGCATTGACATCTTTCGGTTTCATTTTTATGGTGCGATGTTTTGTATCATTATACTTCTCAAGCAGGTCGGGTAAAAATTGCAATCATTTATGATTACCATAAGTGATTTTGGTAGATTTTTTCGTCCTTGATGGTTAATATACAAGTTGAACCTTTGGTCTCGTCGATCTTGAAGGACGGTGGGGAACTAAATAAATTCCCAAGATTTCATGATGGAAATTTTATTGCAACGTTTCGTCCACTAGGTTTTGTGGACCTCATCAGGCTTCCGGTTTCTGTTTCGACATATGTATAATGATAGGAAATATTGTTGTTTTCATATTTCCTATCATTATACATATGTCGAAACAGAAACCGGAAGCCTGATGAGGTCCACAAAACCTAGTGGACGAAACGTTGCAATAAAATTTCCATCATGAAATTTTGGGAATTTATTTAGTTCCCCACCGTCCTTCAAGATCGACGAGACCAAAGGTTCAACTTGTACATTTATGATTACCTTGTAAACTAAATTGAGCCCACATTTTATTTTCCAATGTGCGATTGAGACGTTCACAAATAGATGCCTTCATTTCACTATACGTAGAGTAGAGATTGATATTATACTTCTTCATGAGACTCTGGAAAGTCTTATTGTAGAATTCTCCACCCCTATCAGTTTGTAAATTTTTGGGAACTCTACCCTGCTCAAGAATCGATTCCATCGCAGCTGTGACATCCTTTCCGTCCTTAGATTTAACTGGAACTGCCCAAGCATACTTGGAAAATACATCAATGACAGTCAATAAATATCGGAAACCTTTATTTTCTTTCGAATAAGGTTGCATCTCGACGAGATCAGCTTGCCAGCTTTCATCTAGTCCGCGTATATCAAATTTTCTTCGCGGATAATAACGTCGAGCGGGCTTATGCAGCTCTTCGACGACTACGCGCTTTTGATTCATCGTTTCTTTCGTTTATCAGTTTTTGATCCCAACGCGCGCTCCAACTCGTGTAATTCCGCATTCAATGTTAAAATTTGCTGGTCGATCTCGTCTCTGTGTGCTTCAACGAGCTCTGTCACGTACTTTGTATCTTTCCTGAATGTATCTTCGTCTGCTGCGAGGATAACGTTTACGTCATCTATATCACTCCTTAGTTTTGACGTAATTTCACGTATACTTTGAATTTCAGGCTGGAGATAATCCTTGAGAGTTTGAAAATCAACTGCGACTCTAGGATCTATCGGTCCCGCAAGGTTACGAAGTCTCTTGCCTTCTGCATCGAATTGACCATCGTCCGTGAATTTATACCCAATACCTGGAGGACCACGAATCCCCCCCCTCGACTCTCTTTCGTTTCAAGGCACGTCCGAACACATCGACGCTCATTTTGATACTGATGCTGGTGATTGGAATCAGTTCAATATATAGCCAGCTTCTCTCAATTCATCGATGATTAAATGAATCTCATTATCATGATTTCGATTATCCGCGGTCCTCTCTGCTATGAGTAATCGGAGGCGATCGACGAGTTCGTTGGGATCATCCAAATAAACATAATCCATCCTTGAGTTAATTCGAGCCATTTTGTACCGCGGTAGTATTCCGGAGCCATATACTCCAACAGAAATTTCGTGTCCTTCCGCAAACAGAGGCTTTATAATTTCATTAAATTTCTTGCTCGTTGCGGATGCTCGGAGAGTCTCCCGGGGATCGTGTTTCTTCCTATGAGTACTCGTAGTTTCCAAAATTTGACGATACAGAGATGTATCCTTCTCAGTAACAACCTCCATATTCGGTTGCCTCATCAATATCGATTGTAGTAGTCCAGGCGTAGCTGGATATGAGACTTTATTAACGTTGATGTCATTATCCTCAAAAAGGATCTCTGAGTTACCAAGCTTTGGTTTTCCATCCTGATTATATACTCCATATAATAAATAGTCCCCTTTTACCAAGACTGAATTCTTTAGAGGATTCTTATAGTCACCCGTCTCTCGTGCGTCAAAGGATGATGTATCATGATCTGACTCATTAGGAGATAAGGTACTGTCAGAGTCTTCCGAGCTTTTCAATCGGAAACTTTCCATGAGTTTGGGTCTCTTCCTAGCTTTGAGAGGAATATTCCGAGCAGTAGCTTTGGGTGAAGACGTATCTCTGGTTTGAGTGACAATTTTCTCCAGTGGTTCAATTATTGGTTTGAAAGTCTCACCCAAAGCTTTATCGACATTGTCTTTCTCATATTTCAGCAGATTATACTTCTGTCTAACCGCATTCCTCGCTTTCACGAGTTGTGCAATATGTTTTTCTCTTTTTCCAATTCAGCCATGTCGACTCAATGACGTCTCGTGGTAGACTGAATGCGAGTTTGTTCAGTGCGATATATTTGTAGCAAAACAGTCGAAACCTTTCCTATAATGGCCATCATTGATTCCTCTATCTTTATCTATAACAAGGAATCCATGAGAATCGTTCCAACAAGCTGAACACAATCCTCGAAATGCCTGGAATGGCATATCAGTATTGACATGATTGTCATATACATGTTTCTGATTTTTTGATCTTGCTTATGTAACACAAATAAATTGACGTTATCTCTTACAAGAAGCTTGGGCACTTGAGCGTAGGATTGACAGAGATAGAAGCTATCTATTCCTTTATGTCTCCCCATGCAGGAGAAATTACGCGAATGATCTTGATTCTTGTCACAAGCAACATCATCAAAGATCATAATAGAATTTGACAGTGCCTTGTCTATCGATATAGCCTGTTCATTGTCACTGAAAGTAAAATAGTTCAACTCTTCGATCGGCTCCAAGACATCCATCAAGAATTGATACTTTGGCTGATTGAGAGATTTAGAATACAGATATACATTTTCATATTTCAAACCATTCGGATGTATCAAGAAAGCTAATAAGCTATTCGTCTTACCACAATTAGACGGACCGCAGAAGAATGCTCTGATTGTGTCTGGGAGTGGATCACCGTGACGTTTAACCTTTTTCTCCTCTTTTACTGTAGCATCAAAGTTTATCACCGGTAATTTTTTCGAGCTCTCTGAGAAATCCATCGTGACTGCTCGGAATCTACGATCAAACTGAGGAGATGGGTATAAATACTGAGCTTATATAGCCTCTAGCTCAGTTGCTCGTGGACTTCTGGAGAGTAATGATCATACATCAGAGGTCCCGTAAGCAGAAGAAACGCGGTCGTGGTCTAGTGAACAAGTTCATAAATCATCTCCCGGTAGAGCTCCACTTACCTGGATATCAATACTGTGGGCCAGAGAATAATTTGAAGAAGCGTTTTTTAGCTCGAGGTGATCTTGGAATAAACCTATTAGACTCCGCTTGCAAGGAGCACGATATCGCGTATTCTCAAAATCGAGAAAATATTGAAGCAAGATACGCAGCAGACCAAGTTTTGGCAGAAAAAGCTTGGAATCGAGTACGTGCCAAAGACGCAAGTATTGGAGAGAAAGCAGCTACTTGGGCTGTGACTACTGCTATGAAAGTGAAGACTAAAACCGGTATGGGTCTGAAGCGAGAGACTCTCAAGAGGAAGAAGGTGAGGGCTGGCAGGAGGAAGGTCGCTAGGAAGAGAAGAATTCCTAAGAGGAAAGTGAGTAAAAAGAGACGAACAAATTCTCTAAGGACAATCTTCGAGGCTGCTGCAAAGTGAACAGTACATGATAAATCCGCGAAAAAGGTGATAAGTTCTGCGATGAAAGGTGCGCGAGCGGCAATCCAAAAGATCGGGGGGGGGGGAATTCGGGTCAAGATACCGCGAGTATTGAGATGTCGAGATGCCAGTTTCTACCAAAATTGGCGGATTTCTGCCATATCTCATTCCTCTTTTCGCTGGGCTCAGTGCAACTGGTGCTCTAGCTGGTGGAGCTGCTGGTGTAGCTAAGGCTATCAATCAAGCCAAAGCTGCGAAACGTCAGTTGGAAGAAAGTCAACGACATAAATAAGACAATGGAGGCTATCGCTCTTGGAAAAGGTCTCTACTTGAAGCCGCATAAAAAGGGCTTTGGACTTTACTTGAGTCCGTTTATCGGCAACGGTTTAAAAAAAAAAAGATCGGTTTAAGCTTACCTTATAGAGCACTATCCAATTTCGATATACTCGAGTACGCGAAAAAGAGGGGGATTCCCAATTTTCGAGGAGTCTTCATGCGAAATGCTTTACCACCAGATGGACCTCGCTATCGGGAATCGGCGATAGTCAATCTCGATGATGCAAATGGACCAGGGACGCACTGGGTCGCATACCGTAAGAGGGGGAATGATGTAGTATATTTTGACAGCTTTGGTGACCTTCAGCCACCATTAGATCTGATGTTATATCTTGGGGTCGATAGTGTAAAGTATAATCCAAAGAGATTTCAAAACTTTGGAAGTTCCAACTGCAGTCAGCTATGTCTCAAATTCTTATGCAATGAGCTCGAGGGTATATAAGGGAGTAATTAGCATGATTCTCTCAGTCTGGTCTGAACAGTCATGGAGTCAAATACTCTGATTCTGTCTGGAACATCTTCAATTCTCGAAGCCCATTACAATCCTCCAATTGAGCTCAAGTCTTACAAAAATCACGAATGCGCTCTGATTGATTTCCTCTCTAATCATTCGTTTCCTAATATTCACGAGGGGCGGAACAATATCGTCATTGGTAATAGAAAGATTACAATAGCCACCGGTTGTAACGAGATCGATAATATCGAGAAATACATCCAAGAAGAGCTATTTGAGAGCGGTATAACATCCTGTCTGAAGCCAAATAATAACACTCTTCGCAGTTAAACGAGTGTAGTGAACCTGTCGATTTTAGAGTTGAAAGATCAATTGGAAGATCGCTTGGATTTACCCCGCGCGTTTTAAAAGCCAACATAGAACATATTTCTAATTCACCAATCAGAATTTTCGAGATAAACTCATTGAGAATTGAGTGCAGTATCATCACTGGTAGCTATCTGAACCACCAAAGAGTTCATTCTCTCCACCAGTTCTTCCCCGCAGTCCCACCAGGCTATAAGATCATCGAAGTTCCGACTCAGAGGATTTATCTACCAATAATTCCTGAGAGAGACATCACTCATACCCAGGTTGCCGTAATTGATCAAGACGGAGAATTGGTCGATTTTCAAGGAGAGGATATCACGGTAAGACTACATATAAGAGCACTCCAGTGATGGGTGTCGCTTATCACGGCCGAGGGTATAAAAGCAGTGCACCATGTCACTCAACGATCAGTCGTCGTCGAGCTCTCAAAGCGCTAACATGGCAAAACCTTCAGTTCCTCAAAAGCCACGGTTTCCGCGTAAAGCCTGGCGGGAATCAACGTGCATTTTCATCTGTTGTTTCAAAAAGAATGGGAGACATCCTAGACATCGACTCAAACGTCGTTTTCGACGATGATATTTCTCACTATGAAATTCACGCTCATCAACCTTACACAGGAGCCAATTATGGTAATAATGACGAAATTCGGATATCGATTCAGCATCAAGATCTTTGTCTGTTACCTCTCAAAAGCTCACTACATATGATTGGTCGATTGAGAGTAACGTCTGGTGTCACAGCATCGCACACCAAGTTCGTGAACAATGCTCCATGTCATCTCTTTTCCAGCATCCGTTATGAAATTGACGCGATAGAGGTAGATCGCTGTAGAAACGTCGGTATCACTAGTTTGATGAAAGAATGGATATCCTTGAATCCGCGACAAAATATGGTTAGATATTGAGGAAACTAAAAGCATCATTGATGGAGATAGGCCTTTTGATATATGCATTCCTCTGAATAAAATCCTAGGTTTTGCAGAGGACTATCGAAAAGTAGTCGTAAATACCAAACATGAATTGATTCTTCAAGAATCTAATACTAATGTCAATGCTGTACTATCGACATCTTATAACGTCGGAACACCGGCAGTGGTGACATGGGATCAGTGGCAGATCGAATTGGATAAAATCGAGTGGCTTATGCCATACGTGACACCATCCAACCAACTCAGAATCAAAATACTTAATCAACTACCCGGAAACAAGGCAATGGCAATGAGTTTCCGATCCTGGGAACTCTTTGAGTATCCTACCCTCCCGACCACTTCAAAACACGTATGGACTGTGAAAACGTCAAATCAATTGGAGAAGCCACGTTTTATTGTCCTTGGCTTTCAAACAGCTAGGAAGAATAGAAATGACAAGAATGCGAGTCTTTTTGATCACTGTAATATCAGTGATGTTAAACTTTTCCTCAACTCCCAATATTATCCTTACGGTAATCTCAATTTGGACATAACGAGAAATCAGTATGCGATACTTTACGATATGTATGTCCACTTCCTAAGCGCGTACTATGGTAGAGATCCGGAACCCATTTTGAATAAGAAGCAGTTCATCACGAATGTTCCTCTCATAGTTTTGGACTGTTCCAAACAAAGTGAAACTTTGAAGAATGCACCAGTTGACGTCCCTGCTGCAGAAGTTCGATTGGATTCGATAGAGAAACACTCAATCGATCTGAATCTAGAAACTTATGATGAATTTGAAACATGATTTTCAGGATTGGAGAAGATTGGAGTTCAATCGCGATCAATGATGTTGATCGGGATCCAAACAGTGTTGACCAATCTTTACCAATGCCGACTATACGCATTGAGAGAGAGATTGCCAATCGACCTCAATACTGACTAGAATCATTGGAGACCTTATATCCTATTCATCTGAATCGATTTGAATGCTGGAAATCAGTATTGGATATCCGAAATCCTATCCGCCTCAATCGATTCCAATACTGTTATTCTGCATTGGAACCTCAATCGAACTCAATACTGACTAGAATCATTGGACACCTTATATCCTATTCATCTGAATCGATTTGAATGCTGGAAATCAGTATTGGATATCCGAAATCCAATCCGCCTCAATCGATTTCAATACTGTTATTCTGTATTGGAACCTCAATCGAACTCAATACTGAATAGAATCATTGGACGCCTCATATCCTACTCATCTGAATCGATTTGAATGCTGGAAATCAGTATTGGATATCCGAAATCCAATCCGCCTCAATCGATTTCAATACTGTTATTCTGTATTGGAACCTCAATCGAACTCAATACTGAATAGAATCATTGGACACCTCATATCCTACTCATCTGAATCGATTTGAATGCTGGAAATCAGTATTGGATATCCGAAATCCTATCCACCTCAATCGATTCCAATACTGTTATTCTGCATTGGAACCTCAATTGAACTCAATACTGACTAGAATCATTGGACACCTCATATCCTATTCATCTGAATCGATTTGAATGCTGGAAATCAGTATTGGATATCCGAAATCCAATCCGCCTCAATCGATTTCAATACTGTTATTCTGTATTGGAATCTCAATCGAACTCAATACTGAATAGAATCATTGGACACCTCATATCCTATTCATCTGAATCGATTTGAATGCTGGAAATCAGTATTGGATATCCGAAATCCTATCCGCCTCAATCGATTCCAATACTGTTATCCTGCATTGGAACCTCAATCGAACTCAATACTGACTAGAATCATTGGACACCTTATATCCTATTCATCTGAATCGATTTGAATGCTGGAAATCAGTATTGGATATCCGAAATCCAATCCGCCTCAATCGATTCCAATACTGTTATTCTGCATTGGAACCTCAATCGAACTCAATACTGACTAGAATCATTGGACACCTTATATCCTATTCATCTGAATCGATTTGAATGCTGGAAATCAGTATTGGATATCCGAAATCCTATCCGCCTCAATCGATTCCAATACTGTTATTCTGTATTCGAACCTCAATCGAACTCAATACTGAATAGAATCATTGGACACCTTATATCCTATTCATCTGAATCGATTTGAATGCTGGAAATCAGTATTGGATATCCGAAATCCTATACGCCTCAATCGATTCCAATACTGTTATTCTGCATTGGAACCTCAATCGAACTCAATACTGACTAGAATCATTGGACACCTCATATCCTATTCATCTGAATCGATTTGAATGCTGGAAATCAGTATTGGATATCCGAAATCCAATCCGCCTCAATCGATTTCAATACTGTTATTCTGTATTGGAATCTCAATCGAACTCAATACTGAATAGAATCATTGGACACCTCATATCCTATTCATCTGAATCGATTTGAATGCTGGAAATCAGTATTGGATATCCGAAATCCTATCCGCCTCAATCGATTCCAATACTGTTATTCTGCATTGGAACCTCAATCGAACTCAATACTGACTAGAATCATTGGACACCTTATATCCTATTCATCTGAATCGATTTGAATACTGGAAATCAGTATTGGATATCCGAAATCCAATCCGCCTCAATCGATTCCAATACTGTTATTCTGCATTGGAACCTCAATCGAACTCAATACTGACTAGAATCATTGGACACCTTATATCCTATTCATCTGAATCGATTTGAATGCTGGAAATCAGTATTGGATATCCGAAATCCTATCCGCCTCAATCGATTCCAATACTGTTATTCTGTATTCGAACCTCAATCGAACTCAATACTGAATAGAATCATTGGACACCTCATATCCTATTCATCTGAATCGATTTGAATGCTGGAGATCAGTATTGGATATCCGAAATTCTATCCGCCTCAATCGATTCCAATACTGATTTTCAGTATTGGGAACATCGAGAACTCAATCGGCCTCAATCGACCTCAATACTGACTTTCAGTCATTATTACAAATCAACGTCTCACATATACATCACTCACATTACAGGTAAGGTTTCAATACAATTCAATACTTATTTTAATCATGATCGCATTCACATATCATCGCATTACATAACTAAACGCTATTTGGAGGTTCTGTCACTCATCAGTCTTATATAGGAACAGGAGAGATGGTTCGTCGCTTGCGAGAAAGCAATCCCATGATATTTGGATGCAAACTGAGATGGTCATCGAAACGCCGCCTAGCGTCAGCCACTCGAATTCTATCGGCCTCAATCGATTCCAATACTAACTTTCAGGAATGGGAAGTTCAATAACTCACACTACGTCTATCGGTTCCAATACTGACTATGAGCATTGACGAGTTTATTTATCGTCCTGAATCGATTTGAATGCTGAATATCAGTATTGGGGACTCGAAATCCTATCTGCCCAGTCGAATCCAGTACTGTTTTCGAGTATTGGGAACTTCGAGATCTCAACCCACATCAATCGATCTCAATACTGACTGTGAGTATTCTAGCCCTTATATTCTAATAACCTGAATCGATTTGAGTACTGTCTCTTTGTATTGGGTAGATCGCTATCTCAATTCACTTCAATCGATCTCAATACTGGAAGTAAGCATGAGAAACCTTATATCCTATCTACTTGAATCGATTTAGATGCTGGATTCCAGTATTGAGGACTTGAAATCCTAACTGCCCCAATCGATTCCAGAACTGTTTTTCAGTATTGGAAACATCGGGTTCTCAATCCGCTTCAATCGATTTCAATACTGATTTTCAGCATTGCAGACCTCATATGATATTTACCTGAATCGGATTGAATGCTAGATATCAGTATTGAGGACTCGAAATCCTATCTGCCCCAATCGATTTCAGTAATGTATTTCAGTATTGGAAACATCGGGTTCTCAATCCGCTTGAATCGATCTCAATACTGATTTACAGCATTGCAGATCTTATATCCTATCTACTTGAATCGATTTGAATGCTGGATATCAGTATTGAGGACTTAAAATCCTACCTGCCCGAATCGATTTCAGTACTGTATTTCAGTAGTGGAAACATCGGGTTCTCAATCCGCTTCAATCGATCTCAATACTGATTTTCAGCATTGCAGATCTTATATCCTATCTACTTGCATCGTTTTAAATGCTGGATATCAGTATTGAGGACTTGAGATCCTATGTGCCCCAATCGATTCCAGTACTGTATTTCAGTATTGGGAATATCGGGATCTCAATCCACTCCAATCGATCTGAATACTGCAAGTAAGCATCAGAAACCTCATATCCTATCTACCTGAATCGGAATGAATGCTGGATATCAGTGCTAGATATCAGTATTCAGGACTTGCCATCCTATCTGCCCCAGTCGATTCCAGTACTGTATTTCAGTATTGGAAACATCGGGTTCTCAGTACGCTCCAATCGATCTCAATACTGATGTTCAGCATTGCAGACCTTATATGATTTTTACCTGAATCGAATTGAATGCTAAATATCAGTATTGGGGACTTGAAATCCTATCTGCCCAGTCGAATCCAGTACTGTTTTCGAGTATTGGGAACTTCGAGATCTCAACCCACTTCAATCGATCTCAATACTGACTGTGAGTATCCTAGCCCTTATATTCTAATAACCTGAATCGATTTGAGTACTGTCTCTCAGTATTGGGTAGATCGCTATCTCAATCCACTTCAATCGATCTCAATACTGGAAGTAAGCATTAGAAACCTTATATCCTATCTACTTGAATCGATTTGGATGCTGGATTTCAGTATTGAGGACTTGAAATCCTAACTGCCCCAATCGATTCCAGAACTGTTTTTCAGTATTGGGAACATCGGGTTCTCAATCCGCTCCAATCGATTTCAATACTGATTTTCAACATTGCAGACCTCATATGATATTTACCTGAATCGGATTGATTGCTAGATATCAGTATTGAGGACTCGAAATCCTCTCTGCCCCAATCGATTTCGGTACTGTATTTCAGTATTGGAAACATCGAGTTCTCAATCCGCTTGAATCGATCTCAATACTGATTTACAGCATTGCAGATCTTATATCCTATCTACTTGAATCGATTTGAATGCTGGATATCAGTATTGAGGACTTAAAATCCTACCTGCCCGAATCGATTTCAATACTGTATTTCAGTAGTGGAAACATAGGGTTCTCAATCCGCTTCAATCGATCTCAATACTGATTTTCAGCATTGCAGATCTTATATCCTATCTACTTGAATCGATTTAAATCCTGGATATCAGTATTGAGGACTTGAGATCCTATCTGCCCCAATCGATTCCAGTACTGTATTTCAGTATTGGGAATATCGGGATCTCAATCCACTTCAATCGATCTGAATACTGAAAGTAAGCATCAGAAACCTCATATCCTATCTACCTGAATCGGAATGAATGCTGGATATCAGTGCTAGATATCAGTATCCGGGACTTGCCATCCTATCTGCCCCAGTCGATTCCAGTACTGTATTTCAGTATTGGAAACATCGGGTTCTCAGTACGCTCCAATCGATCTCAATACTGATGTTCAGCATTGCAGACCTTATATGATTTTTACCTGAATCAAATTGAATGCTAGATATCAGTATTAAAGACTTGAAATCCTAGCTGTCCCAATCGATTTGAGTACTGTTTTCCAGTATTGGGAATATCGAGATCTTAACCCAATTTAATCGATCTCAATACTGACTGTAAGTATTGGAGCCCTTATATCCCAATAATCTGAATCGATTTGAGTACTGTCTCTCAGTATTGGGCAGATTGCTATCTCAGTCCACTTCAATCGATCTCAATACTAAATGTAAGCATAAGTGACCTCATTATATCCTATCTACTTGTATCGATTTTAATGTTGAAAATCAGTATTGCAGAATTGAGATCCTATCTGCTCCGAATCATTCCAATACCATTTTCAAGTATTGGAAACACTGAGATCTCAATCCGCTTGAATCGATCTCAATCCCGACTTTCAGCATTGCAGACCTCATATCATATTTACCTGGATCGAATTGAATGCGGAATATCAGTATTGAGGGCTTGGAATCCTATCTGCCCTAATCGATTCCAGTTCTGTATTTCAGTATTGGGAATATCGGGAGCGCATTACGCTTCGATCGATCTCAATACTGATGTTCAGCATTGCAGACCTTATATTATATCTACTTGAATTAATTCGAATGCTGTGTATCAGATTGGGAATAGGAAGTCCCATCTGCCTCAATAGATCCAAATACTGACCTCTAACATTGGATACCGTATATTCTATCTACGTCAATATACCTGAATGATGATTGTTAGTATTGAGGACTTGAAATCCTATCTGCCCCGATCGATTCCAGTACCGTCTCCCAGTATTGCAAACATCGAGATCTCAATCCGCCTCAATCGATTTCAATACTGATTCTCAGCATTGCAGACCTTATAACCCGTTCACCTGACCAATAGCAAAACTCATCTTCAGGCTGTTCCAATTCTGCCCAGCAGTATTGAATTCGATTGATATATATGAAACCTAGAGAAGTTCAATACTGATTGTGAGTATTGAGAAGGATAGAATAACCATGTACCCACGATTTCCATTCGATTCTGTAGTATTCATCTCAATATTAGTCAATGACGCAAAGAGTGATTGGGTCATCATTGGAATAGATTGATGCAGTCGACTCAATGCTGCCCGGCAGGATTCAGACCGATACCGAAACTCATCCTCAGAGCGTACCAATCCTGCTCAGCAGTATTGACATCAATTAAAATACATGGAATTCAGAGGAGTTCGATACCGATTGTAAGTATTCAGGAGGATAGAAACCACTTTTTCACGATCGGTATTCCATCCTATACTATTAAGCTCGATTGGCAAATCACGCAATGAGTGATTGGGTCATCATTGAAATCGATTGACGCAGTCGACTCGTTGCTGCCTGGCAGGATTCAGACCGAAAGCAAAACTCATCTTCAGGCCGTTCCAATCCTGCTCAGCAGTATTGAATTCGATTGAGATGTATGAAATCTAGAGGAGTTCAATACTGATTGTGAGTATTGAGAGAAATAGAATAATCATGCACCCACGATTTCAACTGGATTCTGTAGTATTCATCTCGATTGATCAATGACGCAAAGAGTGATTGGGTCATCATTGAAATCGATTGACGCAGTCGACTCAATGCTGCCTGGCAGGATTCAGACCGATAGCAAAACTCATCTCGAGACCGTTCCAATCCTGCTGAGCAGTGTTGAATTCGATTGAAATATATGAAATCTAGCGGAGTTCAATACTGATTGTGAGTATTGGGAAGGATAGAATAACCATGCATCCACGATATCAATCCGATTTTGTAGTATTCAGCTCGATTGGTCAATCACGCAGTAAGTAATTGGGTGATCATTGGAATCGATTGACTCAGTCAATTCAATGCTGCTTGGCAGGATTCAGACCGATAGCAAAACTCATCTTCAGGCCATTCCAATCCTGCTGAGCAGTATTGGATTCGATTGAAATACATGAAATCCAGCGAAGTTCAATACTGATCGTGAGTATTGGGAAGGATAGAATAACCATGCATCCACGATTTCAATCCGATTCTGTAGTATTCAGCTCGATTGGTCAATGACGCAGTGAGTAATTGGGTTATCATTGGAATCAATTGACTCAGTCAATTCAATGCTGCTTGGCAGGATTCAGACCGATAGCAAAACTCATCTTCAGGCCATCCCAATCCTGCTGAGCAGTATTGGATTCGATTGAAATATACGAAATCTAGCGGAGTTCAATACTGATTGTGAGTATTGGGAAGGATAGAATAACCATGCATCCACGATTTCAATCCGATTCTGTAGTATTCAGCTTAATTGGTCAATCACGCAGTGAGTAATTGGTTCATCATTGAAATCGATTGACGCAGTCCACTCAATGCTGCCTGGCATGATTCAGACCGATAGCAAAACTCATCTCGAGACCGTTCCAATCCTGCTGAGCAGTATTGAATTCGATTGAAATATATGAAATCCAGCGGAGTTCAATACTGATTGTGAGTATTGGGAAGGATAGAATAACCATGCATCCACGATTACAATTCGATTTTGTAGTATTCAGCTCGATTGGTCAATCACGCAGTGAGTAATTGGGTTATGATTGGAATCGATTGACTCAGTCAATTCAATGCTGCTTGGCAGGATTCAGACCGATAGCAAAACTCATCTTCAGGCCATTCCAATCCTGCTGAGCAGTATTGGATTCGATTGAAATACATGAAATCCAGCGAAGTTCAATACTGATCGTGAGTATTGGGAAGGATAGAATAACCATGCATCCACGATTTCAATCCGATTCTGTAGTATTCAGCTCGATTGGTCAATGACGCAGTGAGTAATTGGGTTATCATTGGAATCAATTGACTCAGTCAATTCAATGCTGCTTGGCAGGATTCAGACCGATAGCAAAACTCATCTTCAGGCCATCCCAATCCTGCTGAGCAGTATTGGATTCGATTGAAATATACGAAATCTAGCGGAGTTCAATACTGATTGTGAGTATTGGGAAGGATAGAATAACCATGCATCCACGATTTCAATCCGATTCTGTAGTATTCAGCTTAATTGGTCAATCACGCAGTGAGTAATTGGTTCATCATTGAAATCGATTGACGCAGTCCACTCAATGCTGCCTGGCATGATTCAGACCGATAGCAAAACTCATCTCGAGACCGTTCCAATCCTGCTGAGCAGTATTGAATTCGATTGAAATATATGAAATCCAGCGGAGTTCAATACTGATTGTGAGTATTGGGAAGGATAGAATAACCATGCATCCACGATTACAATTCGATTTTGTAGTATTCAGCTCGATTGGTCAATCACGCAGTGAGTAATTGGGTTATGATTGGAATCGATTGACTCAGTCAATTCAATGCTGCTTGGCAGGATTCAGACCGATAGCAAAACTCACCTTCAGGCCATTCCAATCCTGCTGAGCAGTATTGGATTCGATTGAAATATACGAAATCTAGCGGAGTTCAATACTGATTGTGAGTATTGGGAAGGATAGAATAACCATGCATCCACGATTTCAATCCGATTTTGTAGTATTCAGCTCGATTGGTCAATCACGCAGTGAGTAATTGGGTCATCATTGAAATCGATTGACGCAGTCCACTCAATGCTGCCTGGCATGATTCAGACCGATAGCAAAACTCATCTCGAGACCGTTCCAATCCTGCCGAGCAGTATTGAATTCGATTGAAATATATGAAATCCAGCGCAGTTCAATACTGATTGTAGGTATTGGGAAGGATAGAATAACCATGCATCCACGATTCCAATCCGATTTTGTAGTATTCAGCTCGATTGGTCAATCACGCAGTGAGTGATCGAGTCATCATTGAAATCGATTGACAAAGTCCACTCAATGCTGCCCGGCAGGATTCAGACCGATAGCGAGACTCATCCGCAGGCCGTACCAATCCTACTGAGCAGTATTCGATTCGATTGAAATATATGAAATCTAGCGGAGTTGAATACGGATTGTGAGTATTGGGAAGGATAGAATAACCATGCATCCACGATTTCAATCCGATTTTGTAGTATTCAGCTCGAATGGTCAATCACGCAGTGAGTAATTGGGTTATCATTGGAATCGATTGACTCAGTCAATTCAATGCTGCTTGGCAGGATCCAGACCGATAGCAAAACTCATCTCGAGATCGTTCCAATCCTGCTGAGCAGTATTGAATTCGATTGGAATATATGAAATCTAGCGGAGTTCAATACTGATTGTGAGTATTGGGAAGGATAGAATAACCATGCATTCACGATTCCAATCCGATTTTGTAGTATTCAGCTCGATTGGTCAATCACGCAGTGAGTAATTGGGTTATCATTGGAATCGATTGACTCAGTCAATTCAATGCTGCTTGGCAGGATTCAGACCGCTAGCAAAACTCATCTTCAGGCCATTCCAATCCTGCTGAGCAGTATTCGATTCGATTGAAATCTATGGAATCCAGCGAAGTTCAATACTGATTGTGAGTATTGGGAAGGATAGAATAACCATGCATCTACGATTTTAATCCGATCTTGTAGTATTCAGCTCGATTGGTCAATCACGCAGTGAGTAATTGGGTTATCATTGGAATCGATTGACTCAGTCAATTCAATGCTGCTTGGCAGGATTCAGACCGATAGCAAAACTCATCTTCAGGCCATTCTAATCCTGCTGAGCAGTATTGGATTCGATTGAAATATATGAAATCTAGCGGAGTTCAATACTGATTATGAGTATCCGGAAGGATAGAATAACCATGCATCCACGATTTCAATCCGATTTTGTAGTACTCAGCTCGATTTGTCAATCACGCAATAGGTGATAGGGGGATGATTGGAATTGATCCAGGCGTAATTCGAATCGAATCTGTCCATTCATGATTGAAACGGATAGGAAAGAGCAAGGTTATTATACACCCAGTACTGCAGAGAATTATTCAGTTCGATTGAGGAATGTTGAAATAATAGTGTTCAAAAGGTGATATCCAATCCTGTCATTTGGGATTGGTTAGGATAGACAATTAGTATCGTTTCGCGGATCGAATCACTTTCTGAAGCATTGATCTCGATAGAGCAGTGGGAGACGAGATCCATTATTCAATTAGATTGATTCAAATACTGATTCGGTTCATTAAAACATATTGAACCAGCAAAGATCTTCCATCCATCCTTCCGTGTCCGATCCTATGCTGAATACTAGTATTGGATTATATTCGCTTACATCAATCCTCATCAACAGTATAGAATTCTATTGGCAGTTGTGATCCCAATTCTACAATTCAGGATTCAGCTTGATTGGGTCTTTGTTCGATTGATCTGCATTGAATTCCAATACTGCTCTCGCCGGTTGAATGATAGAACCGATTGAAATGTATTCATCCCGATAGGATTCGATTGGTTTTCAATCCATCCCAATCGATCTTTTGCAGCAGGGGTTCGCTTAGAAATTGAATCGCGGGAGAACTCCCCAGATGGTACGTCGGCTTATTGCCTGATTATACATGATCGAATTATCGAGTATAATCCCATGAGCGGGGATGTGCGCAAAGTCATCTAGAGCTGTTTCAGTTGCTCTAAGTGGAGCAACTTACTGCTCAGTATATCTTGAGATGGCGTTCGTCGTAGACATGCAAGGCTTCAAACAGCCTGTCAATGATTTTGTTTTGAAAGAGCTTGCGATAGCTCCTCTTAGAACCGATTCCGAGGCTCTTGTCTTCCTCTTCAAAGAACCTTCTCCTCTGAAAAGATTGTCTCAGAAATATATAAGACAAAATTCGTGGCTTGAGAGAAACTATCATAGCATTCCTCGGCATTCTGGAGACGTCCCTTACACTCAAGAAGGTCACGTTCTCCGAGAGCTTTTACAAGACGCCGAGTCCATCATTGTCAAAGGTTCAATCAATGAAGAATGGTTGGAGCGCTTTGGTTTCAAAGTGCGTGACATCACAGAGTCTGGGTATCTATCATTAGATGCTCTGTACAATCAGAAACACGTCACAGTCTGCACGCATCATCCTGAAGCTCGAAAAGCAGTTTGTGCACTTCACAACGTTAAACTCATCAAGAAATTTATCCGGAATCATTCTCAAGATTCGGTGGAGGAGATGGAGTGGGAGGATATAAATACCGAGTGAGCTGAATGTTTTCACCATTCCATAATGGGGTGTGGATGGAGTAAGGGAACAGAACGCAAGCTCTCAAAAGACGAGCTGAAAGAGCGGCATCGAGAGTATGAGTGTAGATTGTTATACCGCAAAGTCAAAGATCCGAAAATCAAGATCCCGATTAACCAGGATACCGAAAATCATTATACCGAATTTTATTATACCGGATGACCAAGATACCGAATATCAGCATACCGAATGGCCGGGATACCGGAAATCAAGATACCGAATATGAGCGATACAGAAAACCAATATTCCGAAAATAATTTTGCAGAAAGTCAATATTCCGAAAGTCAGAATACCGAAAATGAGCTAATAGACGCACTGAGACAACCAGGGCATGATTGGATGGCGAAATGAGTGTATTATGATCCCTCAAAAGTGGAGCCACATGAGCGAAAAGACTAATAGAATGACGTAAGGAGCGACAAAAAGAATCTTACGCACCATGGTTGCCATGGTGCATGAGGAATTCCGTTTCAATGGGTGTAAGAGAAATTACACCAATTTGGCCAGCACCTAGATACTCTGGGAAGGGAGGGGGGTTGGAGGGGAGTAACGTTCCATCGGAGGCACGGAGAAAGATGAATTTTCGCAAAAAAACATAAATCCACGCAATGACACTTGATTGACACACAGCTGTTCACTGAATTCGCGCGAGGAGGTAACTACCCTAAGCACCGAAAAATACCGCTCACACATTACTTTAACGCACATGGTTTGAGAAAATTATAGTGACAGACTATGCTTGCTACTTATAACAATTTTTTAACTTTCACTCTCAGTGGTTTAAAACGTATAGTTGGAAACACGGGAGTGGAATGAAAATTCACATCCTCTTTCCGAAACGTACTATCATATCGTTTCCGCCCTCTCATTTAAATCTGAAATTCCTGTTTCTCTCTCATGGAGAGACGAAATCTCGCACTCAATATCTTGGATATAATTACTGATCAAACCACTTGTGAGTCTCCAGAGATGCACTGAAAGGAAATGTTTTTCAGATGAGATTCTCCAAGCTATGGACTTCCCCCTAAGTACTTGAACCAGAACAATTAGGCGGATTATGAGGTTTATTTTCATGGGAGGGGGGGGGCGTTCAACGCAGCGACACTTCTAATGAGAATTTGGAATTGTTACTTTTCACCCACATCAATATCAAGAACTCGCAAGGAGGGGTCGTGATCTGTGGGTCAAGGATTCGGGTGAAGCTATGAGAGACATTTCCCCTGGTATAGAAAAATGACAATCGAAGCAGCATAATCTAACGCTTGGCCATTCCTGAGCCACAGCCTATCACATCAACAAGGCCAATTAACCTGTACATAAAAGTGCCTCAACTTGGGTTAATCTGGGTGTTGCGAATGTCATCGGTTGTGGCAACAAAACACTTCAGCGTTACATTTTGCAGCTTCAACAGAGGTTTCTGGATGCTTTGAGCATGCGAGGATAGAGGTAATGGATGATGAGATCAATCAATGAGGAGCACAATAAATGAGCACAAACAAATTTCCAATAGGAAACAAGTATAATTTATCAATAGTTTCTCTCACACATAGATTTGGTATTTGAAGTATATTGAATCAATGTACTTGCTAAGGAATATGATCAGTAATGCTTTATCATTCAAAGAGCTAGACAAGCTCAATAGATCATAACAATTGTCTAACACTAAATTTTAGCAACTTGTTTTCTATCTCCGTTACTTAATCGGTAACTTTGTTATTTGATATCGCAGTATACATCGCTTATTCTATGAATCAGATGGAATACATCTTAGAACTAGATTCTCTCGAAGAGGAAGACTGACAAATATAACTATGAATTGAAAAGTACATTGGAGGGGATAAAAATGAATTCCTCTTTTTGGATACGTATGTGTTTTTCGGTGGAATAGTTATCACAGTTTTGCCTTCTCATGGGAGGAATAACGAATAAACCAAAATTTCTGCCATCTTTTCCAACAAATGATCAGAATCAGTAGAGTCTCGGGAGGGAATAACAGAAACCACGATTTTTCTATATCATAAAAGACCATTGATGTACAGACGAACTTGTCCAACTACTCATCGAAGTCCGTGAAGTCCTGCATGATTGAAGTTCTTGGTTTTCACTTTTACAAGCATCAGTTCCCCCGATCTTGTGTAGCTGCGAGTTACTTCTAGCTGTCAAGCGGGTGAAGGTGCATTGTATTTGTATCATCCAGGATATCCGCATCCATCCTGTATGCGAAGATGAACTCAGCGATGTGGCTCCTTCGAGAGTGAGTCTTTGCTACGAACGGCAGTGGATCCCCTCCTACTTTTCGTGGATCATCCGGCCTTCCCTAGAAACTAAGAAAAAAGCTAGTACACACACACCTCAATGATAACTGGTCATAAGAATATTGATACATGTCAGAGATTACTCCACCGAGACAGCGATTACAAAAGTCGCGTTGAAGAAGAATTGCTGAGGAATGTGAATTGAGCCAAGTCTCAAACAATGCGCTACATGAGATCTCGGATAAAGGAGTTACTTGGCGGCAACATGGAAATGGAGCTCCTATGCTGATTAACCACGATTTGAAATCTAAAGAATTGAGAATGAACCAAAATCCACATCAAAAGAGTTCCCCTTGTGCGCACATGAATGGAGACGGAGCATGTCCGTTTTTATGTTACAGTGACTATTTGGTCAAATGAAGAGGAATCCCATCCTCGCTTTCCCGGCCGACCACTCTGGCAGCTGGTACTTATAAATTCATCCGACAGTGACTATCCCCTCGAATGTGAAGAATTCCCACCCTCACTTTCCTGGCCGACCACTTTGGCAGCTAGTACTTGTGAACTCATCCCACAGGGACTATCCCCTGAAAGTGAAGAATTCCCACCCTCGATTTCCCGGCCGACCACTTTGGCAGCTGGTACTTGAACCTTAATTCCACTGTTACTATTTCCTGGAAAGAAAAGAAACCCCACCCTCACTTCCCTGGCCGACCACTTTGGCAGCTGATACTTGAACATTTCTTTCACTGTTACTATTTCCTGAAGAGAAAAGAAACCCCACCCTCACTTTCCTGGCCGGCCACTTTGGCAGCTAGTACTTGTGAATTCATTCATCAGTGACTAACCCCTCGAATGTAAAGAATTCCCACCCTCGATTGCCCGGCCGACCACTTTGGCAGCTGGTACTTGAACATTTATTTCACTGTTACTATTTCCTAAAAAGAGAAGCAACCCCACCCTCACTTTCCTGGCCGACCATTCTGGCAGCTAGTACTTGTGAACTCATCCCACAGTGACTATCCCCTGAATGTGAAGGATTCCCACCCTCGCTTCCCCGGCCGATCATTTTGGCAGCTAGTACTTGTGAACTCATCCCACAGTGACTATCCCCTGAATGTGAAGAATTCCCACCCTCGATTTCCCGGCCGACCACTTTGGCAGCTGGTACTTGAACATTAATTCCACTGTTACTATTTCCTGAAAAGAAAAGAAACCCCACCCTCACTTCCCTGGCCGACCACTCTGGCAGCTGATACTTGAACATTTCTTTCACTGTTACTGTTTGCGAGATGAATGAATAAATCTTCGAAAATATACTCGCCCAATGAATAAAATATTTAGAGGTGGGATGGGGCGCTCGAAACGAACAGGGCAGTGGAAGCTTATATTAGAATTTATAAGTACACTCGGTTTAAGTAATAAAAAGCACTTTAATCACAAAACTAGTGTGATAACAAACTTGTAAAAAGGTAAGACGCGGAGAGAGGTGAGGGGTGAATTAGTCGCGGAGAAAACAATTGCTTGATGAAATTAGGCGGGAGCTCGCGGCGCGAATCGCGGGCGCAAGAGCGGCGCAACTAGCCGTCTCGCCGATCCATGGTCAACTGACAAATAATTGCTCTAGAGTGATCGACAACGGCAAAGGTGCGAGCCGAGATGCGACGTTGCCCAATTTCATATTCAAATGCACCAATGGTCATAGTTTTACCGATTGAATGATTCGAGGGGGGCACAAGGGGTCATCGCTCTCGCGCCTCGCAATTTGCGTTCTCGAACATTCGCTAGCTTCAAAATCTAAAACATTTCTGAACAGTTACTATTTCCTGAAGAGAAAAGAAACCCCACCCTCACTTTCCTGGCCGGCCACTTTGGCAGCTAGTACTTGTGAATTCATTCATCAGTGACTAACCCCTCGAATGTAAAGAATTCCCACCCTCGATTTCCCGGCCGACCACTTTGGCAGCTGGTACTTGAACATTTATTTCACTGTTACTACTTCCTAAAAAGAGAAGCAACCCCACCCTCACTTTCCTGGCCGACCATTCTGGCAGCTAGTACTTGTGAACTCATTCCACAGTGACTATCCCCTGAATGTGAAGGATTCCCACCCTCGCTTCCCCGGCCGATCATTTTGGCAGCTAGTACTTGTGAACTCATCCCACAGTGACTATCCCCTGAATGTGAAGAATTCCCACCCTCGATTTCCCGGCCGACCACTTTGGCAGCTGGTACTTGAACATTTATTTCACTGTTACCATTTCCTGAAAAGGAAAGAAACCCCACCCTGACTTTCCTGGCCGACCGCTTTGGCAGCTAGTACTTGTGAACTCATCCCACAGTGACTATCCCCTGAATATGAAGAACCCCCACCCTCACTTTCCTGGCCGACCACTTTGGCAGGTAGTACTTGTGAACTCATCCCACAGTGACTATCCTCTGAAAGTGAAGAATTCCCACCCTCGATTTCCCGGCCGACCACTTTGGCAGCTGGTACTCGAACATTTATCACACTGTAACTATTTTCTGAAAAGAGAAGAAATCCCACCCTCTTTTTCCTGGTCGACCACTTTGGCAGCTAGTACTTGTGAATTCATCCATTAGTCACTAACCCCTCGAATGTAAGGAATTCCCACCCTCGATTTCCCGGCCGACCACTTTGGCAGCTGGTACTTGAACATTTATTTCACTGTTACTATTTCCTGAAAAAGAAAGAAACCCCACCCTCACTTTCCTCGCCGACCGCTTTCGCAGCTAGTACTTGTGGTCTCATCCCACAGTAACTATCCCCTGAATATAAAGAACCCCCACCCTCACTTTCCTGGCCGACCACTTTGGCAGCTAGTACTTGTGAACTCATTCCACAGTGACTATCCCCTGAATATGGAGAATTCCCACCCTCGATTTCCCGGCCGACCACTTTGGCAGCTGGTACTTGAACATTAATTTCACTGTTACTATTTCCTGAAAAGAAAAGAACCCCCACCCTCACTTTCCTGGCCGACCACTTTGGCAGCTAGTACTTGTGAACTCATTCCACAGTGACTATCCCCTGAATATGAAGAATTCCCACCCTCGATTTCCTGGCCGACCACTTTGGCAGCTGGTACTTGAACATTAATTTCACTGTTACTAATTCCTGAAAAGAAAAGAAACCCCACCCTCACTTCCCTGGCCGACCACTTTGGCAGCTAGTACTTGTGAACTCATCCCACAGTGACTATCCCCCGAATGTGGAGAATTCCCACCCTCGATTTCCCGGCCGACCACTTTGGCAGCTGGTACTTGAACATTAATTCCACTGTTACTATTTCCTGAAAAGAAAAGAAACCCCACCCTCACTTCCCTGGCCGACCACTTTGGCAGCTAGTACTTGTGAACTCATCCCACAGTGACTATCCCCTGAATGTGAAGAATTCCCACCCTCGATTTCCCGGCCGACCACTTTGGCAGCTGGTACTTGAACATTAATTCCACTGTTACTATTTCCTGAAAAGAAAAGAAACCCCACCCTCACTTCCCTGGCCGACCACTTTGGCAGCTGATACTTGAACATTTCTTTCACTGTTACTATTTCCTGAAAAGAAAAGAAACCCCACCCTCACTTTCCTGGCCGGCCACTTTGGCAGCTAGTACTTGTGAATTCATTCATCAGTGACTAACCCCTCGAATGTAAAGAATTCCCACCCTCGATTTCCCGGCCGACCACTTTGGCAGCTGGTACTTGAACATTTATTACACTGTCACTACTTCTACTGTAAATCGATTTGCAAACATCTGTCCATTGCAATGAGCACAGGTTTATCGGCGAATGCTACATTTTAGATTTGATACAGTTCCAACAATTTCAACAGTTTGAACAGTTTCAGAGGATAGGCTAAATTCCCTTCAGGGCATCATTCTATAGAGATCTACCATGGATATGAAATTCACAAAAAACCTCCAAAAGACTAAAGAGACCCGTCGACGCAGAGAAAGGACACATGTACGTACAAATACGGACAATGATCGATGAAGATGAACTTTTCACGCACTAATGATGATAGTGCCAAGGAAGTGCGGCCCACATACGGAAAGCTTGGGCAAAAAGAGAGAATTGGTGGAAAATAGATCCCTGCGAGTAAGATCCCCAGGATTGGCGCATTCAAGAGATTTACTCACCATGAATGATGTTTAGTGTTTTGTTGTTGGCCGCTATGCCTTCCTTCGAGTGGGTGATCTTGTTCATCATCTCAAAAATCATCTTGTACTTCTGGGAACTGTTTGGATTATGGGTAGACACAATCCAGCTTCACTCTGTTTAACTGTGCCACTCCATTTTATTGAGAATCTCTGGATTGCAGATAAAATTATGATTAACAATGAGTTGCTATTACATACCAATGGAAGAACCTGTTGTATGTTTTCATAATTTTTATAACTATAATCTTTTATATATATAAAAAATATCTTCTTATACGATAAAAATATTTTCATAATTTTTCTGAGATAGATTGACAGAGCAATCCATTGTGAAATATTGATCATGTCAGATTCTTCAATCGAGTCTTTGTTTTCATAAACTAGTGTATCATTGCACCTACGAGGGATGGCTCACTTGCACCCGGATATGAGGGGAGGCAACGCTGCGTAGGGGGGGGGGCGGTGCACCGGATACTATTTTGGTATGTAACTCCCATTTTCAAAAGGAGGGCTATTCAATGATTTGATTATTTATCTTATCATATTCATATTCTGTATTTTGAATCAATTTCATTGGGTATAAGTCCTTTTACTTACCGGTCTATCCCTCCGACTCGTCACATCTGGAGTTAGCCTTCGAATGAATTACTGGATAATCAGGAGCGTCATCGAACTCTTCTCATGATAGGTTGAGACTGACTGACGCTCCTCGATCCTTTCGCTGTTTATATGGTCCCAACCAGTCCCCTCGAATGCCTTGCTTCGCCACGAGGTGCTCTCACACACATACACACACAAGTGTGAGTAGGGGTTCCCTCACTCAATCGTTCGATCGTTCGTCTTGGGCTTAGGCTGGCGTCTTGCGCTCGCTCGGTCACTCGCGGCGTGCGCTCGTTTGTCCATAATCCGGCCGATGGTCCAGTAAGTGAGCGAGCGCACGAAGCGAGCCCAAAAGCAAGCAAGTGATTAAATGACGAAGCGCACGTGCCACGACTCTATGGCTATACCTACATAGAACGTGCTGACGCACTGAGCGCCGGCGGGCACGAGCCCAAAACGACGGAATGGCCACGTCTACATGATGCGCCAACGCTTGCACCGGCGCTTGCGCCAGCGCAAGGTTTTACGGGTAGATCGGTGAAACAGATTGGAAATTGGAATCAACATTTTTCTCACTTGAATTAAAATCGGAAAGAAATGAATTTATTCTCGCAATCTTGATTTAGAATGAGAGATCAAAAATTATACTTTGGCAAATTTGAGTTAAAACTGAAGAGAGAAGAAGTACGATTTTGCGGTTTCGAGTTCAAATTGGAACTGAAACTTGCTGTTTGCAGACTTGAAATCGGCATTGAGGAAGAAAAATGAAAAATAGATTTCTGCAAACTCGAGCTCGGGCAACGCGAATTTCACTTTTGCATGGATTTTGAGAGGTACTTATGTTGGTTAGCCGTTTCCATTATGAGTGATGACATGGATGAGCTAACCATCGATATCTCAAACGCGTGTGTGTGTGTGTGTGGGTGTGAGTGTATCGAACATCAGCAGAGCTTCATTCCATTGTCAAGCAGATAATAGCAGACGACGCGGCAAACGACAACAAAACTTTGACGCCATGGCTCATGTGGAAAAATTGCATTTTGTGATGCAGTTTTTGTGGTCATTCATGTGTTTCAGCATGCTGCTCCTGCATCAATTTTTCTCGTCAAAAAAGTGATGAATTACCAGTTTAGTGTGATCAGTGTTTGTATTCAAGTTCAAAATTGAACGCACTTTCAGGTAGTCCTATCTACTTGCTAAGAGAATTGCATGAGCACCTAAATCCTTGAAAGGTGGCTCAGTTGGGTGCTGGATCTGCTTTCCTCACATCTCATTACTCTCGTAGCATAAAAATTTGACCCTAAACGATGGTGTTTACCATCACTTCACAGATGGTATGAATGACTGGTCAAAGAATGAGTTGCTCTATTTCCTCAACAAGCAGACAAAACTATTGCAATCTGCATTCAATTCAAAACTTACAAGATAGGAATAGAAACTTACAAGATAACGAATACAAACAATGATAGGAAAATGAACTGTCATGGAACTTGTCGTTATTCCACTTTCGTGTAGATAACTTCCAAACGCTGAGCTTCAAGATAGTTTATTTCCCAACCGATGTTTGTATTCAAGTCCTGATCTAGCTGGATGAACTTTGTCTCTCAAGAAGTTGGAACTATTACAAAGTTCATCCAGCTAGATCAGGACTTGAATACAAACATCGGTTGGGAAATAAACTATCTTGAAGGTTGGCGTTTGGAAGTTGTCTACACGGAAGTAGAATAACGACAAGTTCCATGACAGTTCATTTTTCTATTATTGTTTGTATTCAAGTTTTGAATTGAATGCAGATTGCAATAGTTTTGTCTGCTTGTTGAGGAAATAGAGCAACTCATTCTTTGACCAGTCATTCATACCATCTGTGAAGTGATGGTAAACACCATCGTTTAGGGTCAAATTTTTATGCTACGAGAGTAATGAGATGTGAGGAAAGCAGATCCAGCACCCAACTGAGCCACCTTTCAAAGATTTAGGTGCTCATGCAATTCTCTTAGCGAGTAGATAGGACTACCTGAAAGTGCGTTCAATTTTGAACTTGAATACAAACACTGATCACACTAAACTGTTAATTCATCACTTTTTTGACGAGAAAAATTAATGCAGGAGCAGCATGCTGAAACACATGAATGGCCACAAGAACTGCATCACAAACTGCAATTTTTCCACATGAGCCATGGCGTCAAAGTTTTGTTGTCGTTTGCCACGTCGTCTGCTATTATCTGCTTGACAATGGAATGAAGCTCTGCTGATGTTCGATACACTCACACCCACACACACACACACACACGCGTTTGAGATATCGATGGTTAGCTCATCCATGTCATCACTCATAATGGAAACGTCTAACCAACATAAGTACCTCTCAAAATCCATGCAAAAGTGAAATTCGCGTTGCCCGAGCTCGAGTTTGCAGAAATCTATTTTTCATTTTTCTTCCTCAATGCCAATTTCAAGTCTGCAAACAGCAAGTTTCAGTTCCGATTTGAACTCGAAACCGCAAAATCGTACTTCTTCTCTCTTCAGTTTTAACTCAAATTTGACAAAGTATAATTTTTCATCTCTCGTTCTAAATCAAGATTGCGAGAATAAATTCATTTCTTTCCGATTTTAATTCAAGTGACAAAAATGTTGATTCCAATTTCCAATCTGTTTCACCGATCTACCCGTAAAACCTTGCGCTGGCGCAAGCGCCGGTGCAAGCGTTGGCGCATCATGTAGACGTGGCCATTCCGTCGTTTTGGGCTCGTGCGCGCCGGCGCTCAGTGCGTCAGCACGTTCTATGTAGGTATAGCCATAGAGTCGTGGCACGTGCGCTTCGTCATTTAATCACTTGCTTGCTTTTGGGCTCGCTTCGTGATCTCGCTCACTTACTGGACCATCGGCCGGATTATGGACAAACGAGCGCACGCCGCGAGTGACCGAGCGAGCGTAAGACGCCAGCCTAAGCCCAAGACGAACGATCGAACGATTGAGTGAGGGAACCCCTACTAACACTTGTGTGTGTATGTGTGTGAGAGCACATCGTGGCGAAGCAAGGCATTAGAGGGAACTGGTTGGGACCATATAAACAGCGGAAAGATCGAGGAGCGTCAGTCAGTCTCAACCTATCATGAGAAGAGTTCGATGACGCTCCTGATTATCCAGTAATTCATTCGAAGGCTAACTCCCGATGTGACGATCGGAGGGCTAGACCGGTAAGTAGAAGGACTTATACCTAATAAAATTGATTCAAAATACAGAATATGAATATAATAAGATAAATAATCAAATCATTGAATAGCCCCCCCTTTTGAAAATGGGAGTTACATACCAAAATAGTATCCGGTGCACCGCCCCCCCCCCCTACGCAGCGTTGCCTCCCCTCATATCCGGGTGCAAGTGAGCCATCCCTCGTAGGTGCAATGATATACTGGTTTATGAAAACAAAGACTCGATTGAAGAATCTAACATGATCAATATTTCACAATGGTTTGCTCTGTCAATCTATCACAGAAAAATTATGAAAATATTTTTATCATATAAGAAAATATTTTTTATATATATGAAAAATTATAGTTATAAAAATTATAAAAACATAAAACAGATTCCTCCATTGGTAAGTAATAGCAACTCAATGTTAATCATACTTTTATCTTCAATCCAGAGATTCTCAATAAAATGGAGTGGCACAGTTGAACAGTGTGAAGCTGAATTGTGTCTACCCATAATCCAAACAGTTCCCAGAAGTACAAGATGATTTTTGAGATGATGAACAAGATCACCCACTCGAAGGAAGGCATAGCGGCCAACATCAAAACACTAAACATCATTCATGGTGAGTAAATCTCTTGAGTGCGCCAATCCTGGGGATCTTACTCGCAGGGATCTATTTTCCACCAATTCTCTCTCTTTGCCCAAGCTTTCCGTGTGTGGGCCGCACTTCCTTGGCACTATCATCATTAGTGCGTGAAAAGTTTATCTTCATCGATCAATGTCCGCATCTGTACGTACATGTGTCCTTTTTCTGCGACGACGGGTCTCTTTAGTCTTTTGGAGGTTTTTTGTGAATTTCATATCCATGGTAGATGTCCATAGAATGATGCCCTGAAGGGAATTTAGCCTATCCTCTGAGACTGTTCAAACTGTTGAAACTGTTGAAACTGTATCAAATCTAAAATGTAGCATTCGCCGATGAACCTGTGCTCATTGCAATAGACAGATGTTTGCAAATCGATTGATAGCTTCCCATATTTGCTCAGAAAATTCCTCATTGTGCACAGGATATACGGTTCTAACAAGATGATGGATTCGATGATTTGACAGATTGAACGGAAGCTGCATATCTCCAGGAGGCCACAGGGGTGGAAGAAAAGGCGACGGAACAACCATACAGAAGGAACAGGTAAGAGTGCTTCTGGCATGCTTACTAGTACAAACATTCCTCGATTCTGCGGGTATTTTTAATTGTTGAGGAATATCAACTCATGTGAACATAAAGTAGAATCATCTCAGTTCCATCATGTCCACGCATAGAGCAAAATTTACTATGATTTTGACGCGAGGTTAAATATTGTCTTTCAACGTGAATGATGAGTTTGCCGCGCCGGGCGTTTTAGTGGATTTCGATGTGGGGTGGGATTCATGGTACATGTAAGATTGGATGACTAGGGAAATCTGTGCGACCCAGTGGGAATTGTTTTCATTTGAGGGGATGGTCACTGTGCGGAATCCAGCTGCTAAAATGATCAGCCGGGGAAGCGAAGGTGGGAATTCTTCACATTCAGGGGATAGTCACTGTGGGATGAGTTCACAAGTACAAGCTGCCAGAATGGTCGGCCTGGAAATGGAGGGTGGGGTTGCTTCTCTTTTCAGGGAATAGTAACAGTGAAATAAATGTTCAAGTACCAGCTGCCAAAGTGGTCGGCCGGGAAATCGAAGGTGGGAATTCTTTATATTCGAGGGGTTGGTCACTGATGAATGATTTCACAAGTACTAGCTGCCAAAGTGGCCGGCTAGGAAAGTGAGGGTGGGGTTTCTTTTCTTTTCAGGAAATAGTAACAGTGAAAAAAATGTTCAAGTACCAGCTGCCAAAGTGGTCGGCCGGGAAATCGAGGGTGGGAATTCTCCACATTCGGGGATAGTCACTGTGGGATGAGTTCACAAGTACAAGCTGCCTCAGTGGTCGGACAGGGAAGTGAGGGTGGGGTTTCTTTTCTTTTCAGGAAATAGTGACAGAGGAATTAATGTTCAAGTACCAGAGCCTAAGTGGTCGGCCGGGAAATCGAGGGTGGGAATTCTTCACATTCAGGGGATAGTCACTGTGGGATGAGTTCACAAGTACTAGCTGCCAAAGTGGTCGGCCAGGAAAGTGAGGGTGGGGGTTCTTTATATTCAGGGGATAGTCACTGTGGGATGAGTTCACTAGTACTAGCTGCCAAAGCGGTCGGCCAGGAAAGTGAGGGTGGGGTTTCTTTCCTTTTCAGGAAATAGTAACAGTGAAATAAATGTTCAAGTACCAGCTGCCAAAGTCGTCGGCCGGGAAATCGAGGGTGGGAATTCTTCACATTCAGGGGATAGTCTCTGTGGGATGAGTTCACAAGTTCTAGCTGCCAAAGTAGTCGGCCAGGAGTGTGAGGGTGGGGGTTCTTTATATTCAGGGGATAGTCACTGTGGGATGAGTTCATAAGTTCTAGCTGCCAAAGTGGTCGGGCAGAAGAGTGAGGGTGGGGTTGCATTTCTTCCCAGGAAATGGTAACAGTGAAATAAATGTTCAAGTACCAGCTGCCAAAGTGGTCGGCCGGAAAATCGAGGGTGGGAACTCTTTACATTCGAGGGGTTAGTCACTGATGAATGAATTCACAAGTACTAGTTGCCAAAGTGGCCGGCCGGGAAATCGAGGATGGGAATTGCTCCACATTGGGGGATAGTGACTGTGGGATGAGTTCACAAGTACTAGCTGCCAAAGTGGTCGGCCAGGGAAGTGAGGGTGGGGTTTCTTCCCTTCTCAAAAAAAAGTAACAGTGAAATTAATGTTCAAGTACCAGCTGCCAAAGTGGTCGGCCGGGAAATCGAGGGTGGGAATTCTTCAGATTCAGGGGATAGTCGGTGTGGGATGAGTTCACAAGTACTAGCTGCCAAAGTGGTCGGCCAGGGAAGTGAGGGTGGGGGTTCTTTATATTCGGGGGATAGTCACTGTGAGATGAGTTCACAAGTACTCGCTGCCGAAGCGGTCGGCCAGGAAAGTGAGGGTGAGGTTTCTTTCCGTTTCAGGAAATAGTAACAGTGAAATGGATGTTCAAGTACCAGCTGCCAAAGTGGTCGGCCGGGAAATCGATTGTGGGAATTCTTCACATTCAGGGGATAGTCACTGTGGGATGAGTTCACAAGTACTAGCTGCCAAAGTGGTCGGCCAGGAAAGTGAGGGTGGGGGTTCTTTATATTCAGGGGATAGTCACTGTGGGATAAGTTCACAAGTACTAGCTGCCAAAGCGGTCGGCCAGGAAAGTGAGGGTGGGGTTTCTTCCCTCTTCAGGAAATAGTAACAGTGAAATGGATATTCAAGTACCAGCTGCCAAAGTGGCCGGCCGGGAGATCGAGGGTTGGAATTCCTTACATTCGAGGGGTTAGTCACTGATGGATGAATCACAAGTACTAGCTGCCAAAGTGGCCGGCCAGGAAAGTGAGGGTGGAGTTTCTTTTCTTTCCAGGAAATAGTAACAGTGAAATAAATGTTCAAGTACCAGCTGCCAAAGTGGTCGGCCGGGGAATCGAGGGTGGGAATTCTCCACATTCGGGGGATAGTCACTGTGGGATGAGTTCACAAGTACTAGCTGCCAAAGTGGTCGGCCAGGAAAGTGAGGGTGGGGGTTCTTTATATTCAGGGGATAGTCACTGTGGGATGAGTTCACTAGTACTAGCTGCCAAAGCGGTCGGCCAGGAAAGTGGGGGTGGGGTTTCTTTCCTTTTCAGGAAATAGTAACAGTGAAATAGATGTTCGAGTACCAGCTGCCAAAGTGGTCGGCCGGGAAATCGAGGGTGGGAATTCTTCATATTCAGGGGATAGTCTCTGTGGGATGAGTTCACAAGTTCTAGCTGCCAAAGTAGTCGGCCAGGAGTGTGAGGGTGGGGGTTCTTTATATTCAGGGGATAGTCACTGTGGGATGAGTTCATAAGTTCTAGCTGCCAAAGTGGTCGGCCAGAAGAGTGAGGGTGGGGTTGCTTTTCTTCCCAGGAAATGGTAACAGTGAAATAAATGTTCAAGTACCAGCTGCCAAAGTGGTCGGCCGGAAAATCGAGGGTGGGAACTCTTTACATTCGAGGGGTTAGTCACTGATGAATGAATTCACAAGTACTAGTTGCCAGAGTGGCCGCTCGGGAAATCGAGGGTGGGAATTGCTCCACATTGGGGGATAGTGACTGTGGGATGAGTTCACAAGTACTAGCTGCCAAAGTGGTCGGCCAGGGAAGTGAGGGTGGGGTTTCTTTTCTTCTCAAAAAAAAGGAACAGTGAAATTAATGTTCAAGTACCAGCTGCCAAAGTGGTCGGCCGGGAAATCGAGGGTGGGAATTCTTCAGATCCAGGGGATAGTCGGTGTGGGATGAGTTCACAAGTACTAGCTGCCAAAGTGGTCGGCCAGGGAAGTGAGGGTGGGGGTTCTTTATATTCGGGGGATAGTCACTGTGGGATGAGTTCACAAGTACTCGCTGCCGAAGCGGTCGGCCAGGAAAGTGAGGGTGAGGTTTCTTTCCGTTTCAGGGAATAGTAACAGTGAAATGGATGTTCAAGTACCAGCTGCCAAAGTAGTCGGCCGGGAAATCGATTGTGGGAATTCTTCACATTCAGGGGATAGTCACTGTGGGATGAGTTCACAAGTACTAGCTGCCAAAGTGGTCGGCCAGGAAAGTGAGGGTGGGGGTTCTTTATATTCAGGGGATAGTCACTGTGGGATAAGTTCACAAGTACTAGCTGCCAAAGCGGTCGGCCAGGAAAGTGAGGGTGGGGTTTCTCCCCTCTCCAGGAAATAGTAACAGTGAAATGGATATTCAAGTACCAGCTGCCAAAGTGGCCGGCCGGGAAATCGAGGGTTGGAATTCCTTACATTCGAGGGGTTAGTCACTGATGGATGAATCACAAGTACTAGCTGCCAAAGTGGCCGGCCAGGAAAGTGAGGGTGGAGTTTCTTTTCTTTCCAGGAAATAGTAACAGTGAAATAAATGTTCAAGTACCAGCTGCCAAAGTGGTCGGCCGGGGAATCGAGGGTGGGAATTCTCCACATTCGGGGGATAGTCACTGTGGGATGAGTTCACAAGTACTAGCTGCCAAAGTTGTCGGCCAGGGAAGTGAGGGTGGGGTTTCTATTCTTTTCAGGGAATAGTAACAGTGAACTTGATGTTCAAGTACCAGCTGCCAAAGTGGTCGGCCGGGGAATCGAGGGTGGGGATTCTTCACTTCCAGGGGATAGTCGCTGTGGGATGATCTCACGAGTACTAGCTGCCAAAGTGGTCGGCCAGGGAAGTGAGGGTGGGGGTTCTTTATATTCAGGGGATAGTCACTGTGGGATGAGTTCACAAGTACTAGCTGCCAAAGCGGTCGGCCAGGAAAGTGAGGGTGGGGTTTCTTTCCTTTTCAGGGAATAGTAACAGTGAAATGGATGTTCAAGTACCAGCTGCCAAAGTGGTCGGCCGGGAAATCGTGGTCGGGAATTCTTAACATACAGGGGATAGTCACTGTGGGATGAGTTCACAAGTACTAGCTGCCAGAGTGGTCGGCCAGGAGAGTGAGGGGGGGGGGTTCTTTATATTCAGGGGATAGTCACTGTGGGATGAGTCCACAAGTACTAGCTGCCAAAGTGGTCGACCAGGAGAGTGAGGGTGGGGTTGCTTCTCTTTCCAGGAAATAGTAACAGTGAAATAAATGTTCAAGTACCAGCTGCCAAAGTGGTCGGCCGGAAAATCGAGGGTGGGAACTCTTTACATTCGAGGGGTTAGTCTCTGATGAATGAATTCACAAGTACTAGTTGCCAAAGTGGCCGGCCGGGAAATCGAGGGTGGGAATTGCTCCACATCCGGGGGATAGTCACTGTGGGATGAGT
Source organism: Eretmocerus hayati (assembly GCA_029851415.1). Classification (NCBI taxonomy): domain Eukaryota; kingdom Metazoa; phylum Arthropoda; class Insecta; order Hymenoptera; family Aphelinidae; genus Eretmocerus; species Eretmocerus hayati. The sequence goes on from CM056744.1 coordinate 53,585,780, forward strand.
TCACAAGTACTCGCTGCCAAAGTGGTCGGCCAGGGAAGTGAGGGTGGGGTTTCTTTTCTTTTCAAAAAAAAGTAACAGTGAAATTAACGTTCAAGTACCAGCTGCCAAAGTGGTCGGCCGGGAAATCGAGGGTGGGAATTCTTCACATCCAGGGGATATTCGCTGTGGGATGAGTTCACAAGTACTAGCTGCCAAAGTGGTTGGCCAGGAAAGTGAGGGTGGGGGTTCTTTATATTCAGGGGATAGTTACTGTGGGATGAGTTCACAAGTACTCGCTGCCAAAGCGGTCGGCCAGGAAAGTGAGGGTGGGGTTTCTTTCCTTTTCAGGAAATAGTAACAATGAAATGGATGTTCAAGTACCAGCTGCCAAAGTCGTCGGCCGGGAAATCGAGGGTGGGAATTCTTCACATTCAGGGGATAGTCTCTGTGGGATGAGTTCACAAGTTCTAGCTGCCAAAGTAGTCGGCCAGGAGTGTGAGGGTGGGGGTTCTTTATATTCAGGGGATAGTCACTGTGGGATGAGTTCATAAGTTCTAGCTGCCAAAGTGGTCGGCCAGAAGAGTGAGGGTGGGGTTGCATTTCTTCCCAGGAAATGGTAACAGTGAAATAAATGTTCAAGTACCAGCTGCCAAAGTGGTCGGCCGGAAAATCGAGGGTGGGAACTCTTTACATTCGAGGGGTTAGTCACTGATGAATGAATTCACAAGTACTAGTTGCCAAAGTGGCCGGCCGGGAAATCGAGGATGGGAATTGCTCCACATTGGGGGATAGTGACTGTGGGATGAGTTCACAAGTACTAGCTGCCAAAGTGGTCGGCCAGGGAAGTGAGGGTGGGGTTTCTTCCCTTCTCAAAAAAGAGTAACAGTGAAATTAATGTTCAAGTACCAGCTGCCAAAGTGGTCGGCCGGGAAATCGAGGGTGGGAATTCTTCAGATTCAGGGGATAGTCGGTGTGGGATGAGTTCACAAGTACTAGCTGCCAAAGTGGTCGGCCAGGGAAGTGAGGGTGGGGGTTCTTTATATTCGGGGGATAGTCACTGTGAGATGAGTTCACAAGTACTCGCTGCCGAAGCGGTCGGCCAGGAAAGTGAGGGTGAGGTTTCTTTCCGTTTCAGGAAATAGTAACAGTGAAATGGATGTTCAAGTACCAGCTGCCAAAGTGGTCGGCCGGGAAATCGATTGTGGGAATTCTTCACATTCAGGGGATAGTCACTGTGGGATGAGTTCACAAGTACTAGCTGCCAAAGTGGTCGGCCAGGAAAGTGAGGGTGGGGGTTCTTTATATTCAGGGGATAGTCACTGTGGGATAAGTTCACAAGTACTAGCTGCCAAAGCGGTCGGCCAGGGAAGTGAGGGTGGGGTTTCTTCCCTCTTCAGGAAATAGTAACAGTGAAATGGATATTCAAGTACCAGCTGCCAGAGTGGCCGGCCGGGAGATCGAGGGTTGGAATTCCTTACATTCGAGGGGTTAGTCACTGATGGATGAATCACAAGTACTAGCTGCCAAAGTGGCCGGCCAGGAAAGTGAGGGTGGAGTTTCTTTTCTTTCCAGGAAATAGTAACAGTGAAATAAATGTTCAAGTACCAGCTGCCAAAGTGGTCGGCCGGGGAATCGAGGGTGGGAATTCTCCACATTCGGGGGATAGTCACTGTGGGATGAGTTCACAAGTACTAGCTGCCAAAGTGGTCGGCCAGGAAAGTGAGGGTGGGGGTTCTTTATATTCAGGGGATAGTCACTGTGGGATGAGTTCACTAGTACTAGCTGCCAAAGCGGTCGGCCAGGAAAGTGAGGGTGGGGTTTCTTTCCTTTTCAGGAAATAGTAAAAGTGAAATAAATGTTCGAGTACCAGCTGCCAAAGTGGTCGGCCGGGAAATCGAGGGTGGGAATTCTTCATATTCAGGGGATAGTCTCTGTGGGATGAGTTCACAAGTTCTAGCTGCCAAAGTAGTCGGCCAGGAGTGTGAGGGTGGGGGTTCTTTATATTCAGGGGATAGTCACTGTGGGATGAGTTCATAAGTTCTAGCTGCCAAAGTGGTCGGCCAGAAGAGTGAGGGTGGGGTTGCTTTTCTTCCCATGAAATGGTAACAGTGAAATAAATGTTCAAGTACCAGCTGCCAAAGTGGTCGGCCGGAAAATCGAGGGTGGGAACTCTTTACATTCGAGGGGTTAGTCACTGATGAATGAATTCACAAGTACTAGTTGCCAGAGTGGCCGCTCGGGAAATCGAGGGTGGGAATTGCTCCACATTGGGGGATAGTGACTGTGGGATGAGTTCACAAGTACTAGCTGCCAAAGTGGTCGGCCAGGGAAGTGAGGGTGGGGTTTCTTTTCTTCTCAAAAAAAAGGAACAGTGAAATTAATGTTCAAGTACCAGCTGCCAAAGTGGTCGGCCGGGAAATCGAGGGTGGGAATTCTTCAGATTCAGGGGATAGTCGGTGTGGGATGAGTTCACAAGTACTAGCTGCCAAAGTGGTCGGCCAGGGAAGTGAGGGTGGGGGTTCTTTATATTCGGGGGATAGTCACTGTGGGATGAGTTCACAAGTACTCGCTGCCGAAGCGGTCGGCCAGGAAAGTGAGGGTGAGGTTTCTTTCCGTTTCAGGGAATAGTAACAGTGAAATGGATGTTCAAGTACCAGCTGCCAAAGTAGTCGGCCGGGAAATCGATTGTGGGAATTCTTCACATTCAGGGGATAGTCACTGTGGGATGAGTTCACAAGTACTAGCTGCCAAAGTGGTCGGCCAGGAAAGTGAGGGTGGGGGTTCTTTATATTCAGGGGATAGTCACTGTGGGATAAGTTCACAAGTACTAGCTGCCAAAGCGGTCGGCCAGGGAAGTGAGGGTGGGGTTTCTTCCCTCTTCAGGAAATAGTAACAGTGAAATGGATATTCAAGTACCAGCTGCCAAAGTGGCCGGCCGGGAAATCGAGGGTTGGAATTCCTTACATTCGAGGGGTTAGTCACTGATGGATGAATCACAAGTACTAGCTGCCAAAGTGGCCGGCCAGGAAAGTGAGGGTGGAGTTTCTTTTCTTTCCAGGAAATAGTAACAGTGAAATAAATGTTCAAGTACCAGCTGCCAAAGTGGTCGGCCGGGGAATCGAGGGTGGGAATTCTCCACATTCGGGGGATAGTCACTGTGGGATGAGTTCACAAGTACTAGCTGCCAAAGTTGTCGGCCAGGAAAGTGAGGGTGGGGTTTCTATTCTTTTCAGGGAATAGTAACAGTGAACTTGATGTTCAAGTACCAGCTGCCAAAGTGGTCGGCCGGGGAATCGAGGGTGGGGATTCTTCACTTCCAGGGGATAGTCGCTGTGGGATGATCTCACGAGTACTAGCTGCCAAAGTGGTCGGCCAGGGAAGTGAGGGTGGGGGTTCTTTATATTCAGGGGATAGTCACTGTGGGATGAGTTCACAAGTACTAGCTGCCAAAGCGGTCGGCCAGGAAAGTGAGGGTGGGGTTTCTTTCCTTTTCAGGGAATAGTAACAGTGAAATGGATGTTCAAGTACCAGATGCCAAAGTGGTCGGCCGGGAAATCGTGGTCGGGAATTCTTAACATACAGGGGATAGTCACTGTGGGATGAGTTCACAAGTACTAGCTGCCAGAGTGGTCGGCCAGGAGAGTGAGGGGGGGGGTTCTTTATATTCAGGGGATAGTCACTGTGGGATGAGTCCACAAGTACTAGCTGCCAAAGTGGTCGACCAGGAGAGTGAGGGTGGGGTTGCTTCTCTTTCCAGGAAATAGTAACAGTGAAATAAATGTTCAAGTACCAGCTGCCAAAGTGGTCGGCCGGAAAATCGAGGGTGGGAACTCTTTACATTCGAGGGGTTAGTCTCTGATGAATGAATTCACAAGTACTAGTTGCCAAAGTGGCCGGCCGGGAAATCGAGGGTGGGAATTGCTCCACATCCGGGGGATAGTCACTGTGGGATGAGTTCACAAGTACTCGCTGCCAAAGTGGTCGGCCAGGGAAGTGAGGGTGGGGTTTCTTTTCTTTTCAAAAAAAAGTAACAGTGAAATTAACGTTCAAGTACCAGCTGCCAAAGTGGTCGGCCGGGAAATCGAGGGTGGGAATTCTTCACATCCAGGGGATATTCGCTGTGGGATGAGTTCACAAGTACTAGCTGCCAAAGTGGTTGGCCAGGAAAGTGAGGGTGGGGGTTCTTTATATTCAGGGGATAGTTACTGTGGGATGAGTTCACAAGTACTCGCTGCCAAAGCGGTCGGCCAGGAAAGTGAGGGTGGGGTTTCTTTCCTTTTCAGGAAATAGTAACAATGAAATGGATGTTCAAGTACCAGCTGCCCAAGTGGTCGGCCGGGAAATCGAGGGTTGGAATTCCTTACATTCGAGGGGTTAGTCACCGATGAATGAATTCACGAGTACTAGCTGCCAAAGTGGCCAGCCAGGAGAGTAAAGGTTGGGATTCTTTTCTTTCCAGGAAATAGGAACAGTGAAATTGATATTCGAGTACCAGCTGCCAAAGTGGTCGGCCGGGAAATCGAGGGTGGGAATTCTTCACATTCAGGGGATAGTCGCTGTGGGATGAGTTCACAAGTACTAGCTGCCAAAGTGGTCGGCCAGGGGAGTGAGGGTGGGGGTTCTTGATATTCAGGGGATAGTCACTGTGGGATGAGTTCACAAGTACTAGCTGCCAAAGCGGTCGGCCAGGGAAGTGAGGGTGGGGTTTCTTTCCTTTTCAGGAAATAGTAACAGTGAAATGGATGTTCAAGTACCAGCTGCCAAAGTGGTCGGCCGGGAAATCGAGGGTGGGAATTCTTCACATTCAGGGGATAGTCACTGTGGGATGACTTCACAAGTACTAGCTGCCAAAGTGGTCGGCCAGGAAAGTGAGAATGGGGGTTCTTTATATTCAGGGGATAGTCACTGTGGGATGAGTTCACAAGTACTAGCTGCCAAAGTGGTCGGCCAGGAAAGTGAGGGTGGGGTTTCTTTTCTCTTCAGTAAATGGGAACAGTGAAATGGAATTCAAGTACCAGCTGCCAAAGTGGTCGTCCGGGAAGTCGAGGGTGGGAATTCTTCACATTCAGGGGATAGTCACTGTGGGATGAGTTCACAAGTACTAGCTGCCAAAGTGGTCGGCCAGGAAAGTGAGGGTGGGGTTTCTTTTCTTTTCAGGGAATAGTAACAGTGAAAAAAATGTTCAAGTACCAGCTGCAAAAGTGGTCGGCCGGGAAATCGAGGGTCAGAATTCTTCACATTCAGGGGATAGTCGCTGTGGGATGAGTTCACAAGTACTAGCTGCCAAAGTGGTCGGCCAGGGAAGTGAGGGTGGGGGTTCTTCATATTCAGGGGATAGTCACTGTGGGAGGAGTTCACAAGTACTAGCTGCCAAAGCGGTCGGCCAGGGAAGTGAAGGTGGGGTTTCTTTCCTTTTCAGGGAATAGTAACAGTGAAATGGATGTTCAAGTACCAGCTGCCAAAGTGGTCGGCCGGGAAATCGAAGGTGGGAATTCTTCACATTCAGGGGATAGTCACTGTGGGATGAGTTCATAAGTACTAGCTGCCAAAGTGGTCGGCCAGGAGAGTGAGGGTGGGGTTTCTTTTCTTTTCAGGGAATAGTAACAGTGAAAAAAATGTTCAAGTACCAGCTGCCAAAGTGGTCGGCAGGGAAATCGAGGGTGGGAATTCTTCACATTCAGGGGATAGTCGCTGTGGGATGAGTTCACAAGTACTAGCTGCCAAAGTGGTCGGCCAGGGAAGTGAGGGTGGGGGTTCTTCATATTCAGGGGATAGTCACTGTGGGATGAGTTCACAAGTACAAGCTGCCAAAGCGGTCGGCCAGGGAAGTGAGGGTAGGGTTTCTTTCCTTTTCAGGAAATAGTAACAGTGAATGTTATGGATGGATGTTCAAGTACCAGGTGCCAAAGTGGTCGGCCGGGAAATCGAGGGTGGGAATTCTTCACATTCAGGGGATAGTCACTGTGGGATGAGTTCACAAGTACTAGCTGCCAAAGTGGTCGGCCAGGAAAGTGAGGGTGGGGGTTCTTTATATTCAGGGGATAGTCACTGTGGGATAAGTTCACAAGTACTAGCTGCCAAAGTGGTCGGCCAGGAAAGTGAGGGTGGGGTTTCTTTTCTTTTCAGGGAATAGTAACAGTGAAAAAAATGTTCAAGTACCAGCTGCAAAAGTGGTCGGCCGGGAAATCGAGGGTCGGAATTCTTCACATTCAGGGGATAGTCGCTGTGGGATGAGTTCACAAGTACTAGCTGCCAAAGTGGTCGGCCAGGGAAGTGAGGGTGGGGGTTCTTTATATTCAGGGGATAGTCACTGTGGGATGAGTCCACAAGTACTAGCTGCCAAAGTGGTCGACCAGGAGAGTGAGGGTGGGGTTGCTTCTCTTTCCAGGAAATAGTAACAGTGAAATAAATGTTCAAGTACCAGCTGCCAAAGTGGTCGGCCGGAAAATCGAGGGTGGGAACTCTTTACATTCGAGGGGTTAGTCTCTGATGGATGAATTCACAAGTACTAGTTGCCAAAGTGGCCGGCCGGGAAATCGAGGGTGGGAATTGCTCCACATCCGGGGGATAGTCACTGTGGGATGAGTTCACAAGTACTCGCTGCCAAAGTGGTCGGCCAGGGAAGTGAGGGTGGGGTTTCTTTTCTTTTCAAAAAAAAGTAACAGTGAAATTAACGTTCAAGTACCAGCTGCCAAAGTGGTCGGCCGGGAAATCGAGGGTGGGAATTCTTCACATCCAGGGGATATTCGGTGTGGGATGAGTTCACAAGTACTAGCTGCCAAAGTGGTTGGCCAGGAAAGTGAGGGTGGGGGTTCTTTATATTCAGGGGATAGTTACTGTGGGATGAGTTCACAAGTACTCGCTGCCAAAGCCGTCGGCCAGGAAAGTGAGGGTGGGGTTTCTTTCCTTTTCAGGAAATAGTAACAATGAAATGGATGTTCAAGTACCAGCTGCCCAAGTGGTCGGCCGGGAAATCGAGGGTTGGAATTCCTTACATTCGAGGGGTTAGTCACCGATGAATGAATTCACGAGTACTAGCTGCCAAAGTGGCCAGCCAGGAGAGTAAAGGTTGGGATTCTTTTCTTTCCAGGAAATAGGAACAGTGAAATTGATACTCGAGTACCAGCTGCCAAAGTGGTCGGCCGAGAAATCGAGGGTGGGAATTCTTCACATTCAGGGGATAGTCGCTGTGGGATGAGTTCACAAGTACTAGCTGCCAAAGTGGTCGGCCAGGGGAGTGAGGGTGGGGGTTCTTTATATTCAGGGGATAGTCACTGTGGGATGAGTTCACAAGTACTAGCTGCCAAAGCGGTCGGCCAGGGAAGTGAGGGTGGGGTTTCTTTCCTTTTCAGGGAATAGTAACAGTGAAATGGATGTTCAAGTACCAGCTGCCAAAGTGGTCGGCCGGGAAATCGAGGGTGGGAATTCTTCACATTCAGGGGATAGTCACTGTGGGATGACTTCACAAGTACTAGCTGCCAAAGTGGTCGGCCAGGAAAGTGAGGATGGGGGTTCTTTATATTCAGGGGATAGTCACTGTGGGATGAGTTCACAAGTACTAGCTGCCAAAGTGGTCGGCCAGGAAAGTGAGGGTGGGGTTTCTTTTCACTTCAGTAAATGGTAACAGTGAAATGGAATTCAAGTACCAGCTGCCAAAGTGGTCGTCCGGGGAATCGAGGGTGGGAATTCTTCACATTCAGGGGATAGTCACCGTGGGATGAGTTCACAAGTACTAGCTGCCAAAGTGGTCGGCCAGGAAAGTGAGGGTGGGGTTTCTTTTCTTTTCAGGGAATAGTAACAGTGAAAAAAATGTTCAAGTACCAGCTGCAAAAGTGGTCGGCCGGGAAATCGAGGGTCGGAATTCTTCACATTCAGGGGATAGTCGCTGTGGGATGAGTTCACAAGTACTAGCTGCCAAAGTGGTCGGCCAGGGAAGTGAGGGTGGGGGTTCTTCATATTCAGGGGATAGTCACTGTGGGATGAGTTCACAAGTACTAGCTGCCAAAGCGGTCGGCCAGGGAAGTGAAGGTGGGGTTTCTTTCCTTTTCAGGGAATAGTAACAGTGAAATGGATGTTCAAGTACCAGCTGCCAAAGTGGTCGGCCGGGAAATCGAAGGTGGGAATTCTTCACATTCAGGGGATAGTCACTGTGGGATGAGTTCACAAGTACTAGCTGCCAAAGTGGTCGGCCAGGAAAGTGAGGGTGGGGTTTCTTTTCTTTTCAGGGAATAGTAACAGTGAAGAAAATGTTCAAGTACCAGCTGCCAAAGTGGTCGGCAGGGAAATCGAGGGTGGGAATTCTTCACATTCAGGGGATAGTCGCTGTGGGATGAGTTCACAAGTACTAGCTGCCAAAGTGGTCGGCCAGGGAAGTGAGGGTGGGGGTTCTTCATATTCAGGGGATAGTCACTGTGGGATGAGTTCACAAGTACTAGCTGCCAAAGCGGTCGGCCAGGAAAGTGAGGGTGGGGTTTCTTTCCTTTTCAGGAAATGGTAACAGTGAAATGGATGTTCAAGTACCAGGTGCCAAAGTGGTCGGCCGGGAAATCGAGGGTGGGAATTCTTCACATTCAGGGGATAGTCACTGTGGGATGAGTTCACAAGTACTAGCTGCCAAAGTGGTCGGCCAGGAAAGTGAGGGTGGGGTTTCTTTCCTTTTCAGGAAATAGTAACAGTGAAATGGATGTTCAAGTACCAGCTGCCAAAGTGGTCGGCCGGAAAATCGAGGGTGGGAATTCTTCACATTCAGGGGATAGTCACTGTGGGATGAGTTCACAAGTACTAGCTGCCAAGGTGGTCGCCCAGGAAAGTGAGGGTGGGGGTTCTTTATATTCAGGGGATAGTCACTGTGGGATGAGTTCACAAGTACTAGCTGCCAAAGTGGTCGGCCAGGAAAGTGAGGGTGGGGTTTCTTTTCTTTTCAGGGAATAGTAACAGTGAAAAAGATGTTCAAGTACCAGCTGCAAAAGTGGTCGGCCGGGAAATCGAGGGTCGGAATTCTTCACATTCAGGGGATAGTCGCTGTGGGATGAGTTCACAAGTACTAGCTGCCAAAGTGGTCGGCCAGGGAAGTGAGGGTGGTGGTTCTTCATATTCAGGGGATAGTCACTGTGGGATGAGTTCACAAGTACTAGCTGCCAAAGCGGTCGGCCAGGGAAGTGAAGGTGGGGTTTCTTTCCTTTTCAGGGAATAGTAACAGTGAAATGGATGTTCAAGTACCAGCTGCCAAAGTGGTCGGCCGGGAAATCGAAGGTGGGAATTCTTCACATTCAGGGGATAGTCACTGTGGGATGAGTTCATAAGTACTAGCTGCCAAAGTGGTCGGCCAGGAGAGTGAGGGTGGGGTTTCTTTTCTTTTCAGGGAATAGTAACAGTGAAAAAAATGTTCAAGTACCAGCTGCCAAAGTGGTCGGCAGGGAAATCGAGGGTGGGAATTCTTCACATTCAGGGGATAGTCGCTGTGGGATGAGTTCACAAGTACTAGCTGCCAAAGTGGTCGGCCAGGGAAGTGAGGGTGGGGGTTCTTCATATTCAGGGGATAGTCACTGTGGGATGAGTTCACAAGTACTAGCTGCCAAAGCGGTCGGCCAGGGAAGTGAGGGTAGGGTTTCTTTCCTTTTCAGGAAATAGTAACAGTGAATGTTATGGATGGATGTTCAAGTACCAGGTGCCAAAGTGGTCGGCCGGGAAATCGAGGGTGGGAATTCTTCACATTCAGGGGATAGTCACTGTGGGATGAGTTCACAAGTACTAGCTGCCAAAGTGGTTGGCCAGGAAAGTGAGGGTGGGGTTTCTTTTCTCTTCAGGGAATAGTAACAGTGAAGAAAATGTTCAAGTACCAGCTGCCAAAGTGGTCGGCCGGGAAATCGAGGGTGGGAATTCTTCACATTCAGGGGATAGTCGCTGTGGGATGAGTTCACAAGTACTAGCTGCCAAAGTGGTCGGCCAGGGGAGTGAGGGTGGGGTTTCTTTTCTTTTCAGGGAATAGTAACAGTGAAAAAAATGTTCAAGTACCAGCTGCCAAAGTGGTCGGCCGGGAAATCGAGGGTGGGAATTCTTCACATTCAGGGGATAGTCGCTGTGGGATGAGTTCACAAGTACTAGCTGCCAAAGTGGTCGGCCAGGGAAGTGAGGGTGGGGGTTCTTCATATTCAGGGGATAGTCACTGTGGGATGAGTTCACAAGTACTAGCTGCCAAAGCGGTCGGCCAGGGAAGTGAGGGTAGGGTTTCTTTCCTTTTCAGGAAATAGTAACAGTGAAATGGATGTTCAAGTACCAGCTGCCAAAGTGGTCAGCCGGGAAATCGAGGGTTGGAATTCTTCACATTCAGGGGATAGTCACTGTGGGATGAGTTCACAAGTACTAGCTGCCAAAGTGGTCTGCCATAAATTGAGGGTGGGGGTTCTTTATATTCAGGGGATAGTCACTGTGGGATGAGTTCACAAGTACTAGCTGCCAAAGTGGTCGGCCAGGAAAGTGAGGGTGGGGGTTCTTTATATTCAGGGGATAGTCACTGTGGGATGAGTTCACAAGTACTAGCTGCCAAAGTGGTCGGCCAGGAAAGTGAGGATGGGGGTTCTTCACATTCAGAGGATAGTCACTGTGGGATGAGTTCACAAGTACTAGCTGCCAAAGTGGTCGGCCAGGAAAGTGAGGGTGGGGGTTCTTTATATTCAGGGGATAGTCACTGTGGGATGAGTTCACAAGTACTAGCTGCCAAAGTGGTCGGCCAGGGAAGTGAGGGTGGGGTTCCTTTCCTTTTCAGGGAATGGTAACAGTGAAATGGATGTTCAAGTACCAGCTGCGAAAGTGGTCGGCCGGGAAATCGAGGGTGGGAATTCTTCACATTCAGGGGATAGTCACTGTGGGATGAGTTCACAAGTACTAGCAGCCAGAGTGGTCGGCCAGGAAAGTGAGGGTGGGGTTTCTTTCCTTTTCAGGAAATAGTAACAGTGAAATGGATGTTCAAGTACCAGCTGCCAAAGTGGTCGGCCGGAAAATCGAGGGTGGGAATTCTTCACATTCAGGGGATAGTCACTGTGGGATGAGTTCACAAGTACTAGCTGCCAAAGTGGTCGCCCAGGAAAGTGAGGGTGGGGGTTCTTTATATTCAGGGGATAGTCACTGTGGGATGAGTTCACAAGTACTAGCTGCCAAAGTGGTCGGCCAGGAAAGTGAGGGTGGGGGTTCTTTATATTCAGGGGATAGTCACTGTGGGACGAGTTCACAAGTACTAGCTGCCAAAGTGGTCGGCCAGGAAAGTGAGGGTGGGGTTTCTTTCCTTTTCAGGAAATGGTAACAGTGAAATGGATGTTCAAGTACCAGGTGCCAAAGTGGTCGGCCGGGAAATCGAGGGTGGGAATTCTTCACATTCAGGGGATAGTCACTGTGGGATGAGTTCACAAGTACTAGCTGCCAAAGTGGTCGGCCAGGAAAGTGAGGGTGGGGTTTCTTTTCTTTTCAGGGAATAGTAACAGTGAAAAAAATGTTCAAGTACCAGCTGCCAAAGTGGTCGGCCGGGAAATCGAGGGTGGGAATTCTTCACATTCAGGGGATAGTCGCTGTGGGATGAGTTCACAAGTACTAGCTGCCAAAGTGGTCGGCCAGGGGAGTGAGGGTGGGGTTTCTTTTCTTTTCAGGGAATAGTAACAGTGAAAAAAATGTTCAAGTACCAGCTGCCAAAGTGGTCGGCAGGGAAATCGAGAGTGGGAATTCTTCACATTCAGGGGATAGTCGCTGTGGGATGAGTTCACAAGAACTAGCAGCCAAAGTGGTCGGCCAGGGAAGTGAGGGTGGGGGTTCTTCATATTCAGGGGATAGTCACTGTGGGATGAGTTCACAAGTACTAGCTGCCAAAGCGGTCGGCCAGGGAAGTGAGGGTGGGGTTTCTTTCCTTTTCAGGAAATAGTAACAGTGAAATGGATGTTCAAGTACCAGCTGCCAAAGTGGTCAGCCGGGAAATCGAGGGTGGGAATTCTTCACATTCAGGGGATAGTCACTGTGGGATGAGTTCACAAGTACTAGCTGCCAAAGTGGTCTGCCAGGAAATTCAGGGTGGGGGTTCTTTATATTCAGGGGATAGTCACTGTGGGATGAGTTCACTAGTACTAGCTGCCAAAGCGGTCGGCCAGGAAAGTGAGGGTGGGGTTTCTTCCCTCTTCAGGAAATAGTAACAGTGAAATGGATATGCAAGTACAAGCTGCCAAAGTGGCCGGCCGGGAAATTGAGGGTTGGAATTCCTTACATTCGAGGGGTTAGTCACTGATGGATGAATCACAAGTACTAGCTGCCAAAGTGGCCGGCCAGGAAAGTGAGGGTGGAGTTTCTTTTCTTTCCAGGAAATAGTAACAGTGAAATAAATGTTCAAGTACCAGCTGCCAAAGTGGTCGGCCGGGGAATCGAGGGTGGGGTTGCTTTTCTTCCCAGGAAATGGTAACAGTGAAATAAATGTTCAAGTACCAGCTGCCAAAGTGGTCGGCCGGAAAATCGAGGGTGGGAACTCTTTACATTCGAGGGGTTAGTCACTGATGAATGAATTCACAAGTACTAGTTGCCAAAGTGGCCGGCCGGGAAATCGAGGGTGGGAATTGCTCCACATTGGGGGATAGTGACTGTGGGATGAGTTTACAAGTACTAGCTGCCAAAGTGGTCGGCCAGGAAAGTGAGGGTGGGGGTTCTTTATATTCAGGGGATAGTCACTGTGGGATAAGTTCACAAGTACTAGCTGCCAAAGCGGTCGGCCAGGAAAGTGAGGGTGGGGTTTCTTCCCTCTTCAGGAAATAGTAACAGTGAAATGGATATTCAAGTACCAGCTGCCAAAGTGGCCGGCCGGGAAATCGAGGGTTGGAATTCCTTACATTCGAGGGGTTAGTCACTGATGGATGAATCACAAGTACTAGCTGCCAAAGTGGCCGGCCAGGAAAGTGAGGGTGGAGTTTCTTTTCTTTCCAGGAAATAGTAACAGTGAAATAAATGTTCAAGTACCAGCTGCCGAAGTGGTCGGCCGGGGAATCGAGGGTGGGAATTCTCCACATTCGGGGGATAGTCACTGTGGGATGAGTTCACAAGTACTAGCTGCCAAAGTGGTCGGCCAGGAAAGTGAGGGTGGGGTTTCTATTCTTTTCAGGGAATAGTAACAGTGAACTTGATGTTCAAGTACCAGCTGCCAAAGTGGTCGGCCGGGGAATCGAGGGTGGGGATTCTTCACTTCCAGGGGATAGTCGCTGTGGGATGATCTCACGAGTACTCGCTGCCGAAGCGGTCGGCCAGGAAAGTGAGGGTGAGGTTTCTTTCCGTTTCAGGAAATAGTAACAGTGAAATGGATGTTCAAGTACCAGCTGCCAAAGTGGTCGGCCGGGAAATCGATTGTGGGAATTCTTCACATTCAGGGGATAGTCACTGTGGGATGAGTTCACAAGTACTAGCTGCCAAAGTGGTCGGCCAGGAAAGTGAGGGTGGGGGTTCTTTATATTCAGGGGATAGTCACTGTGGGATAAGTTCACAAGTACTAGCTGCCAAAGTGGTCGGCCAGGAAAGTGAGGGTGGGGTTTCTTTCCTTTTCAGGGAATAGTAACAGTGAAAAAAATGTTCAAGTACCAGCTGCCAAAGTGGTCGGCCGGGAAATCGAGGGTGGGAATTCTTCACATTCAGGGGATAGTCGCTGTGGGATGAGTTCACAAGTACTAGCTGCCAAAGTGGTCGGCCAGGGGAGTGAGGGTGGGGTTTCTTTTCTTTTCAGGGAATAGTAACAGTGAAAAAAATGTTCAAGTACCAGCTGCCAAAGTGGTCGGCAGGGAAATCGAGAGTGGGAATTCTTCACATTCAGGGGATAGTCGCTGTGGGATGAGTTCACAAGAACTAGCAGCCAAAGTGGTCGGCCAGGGAAGTGAGGGTGGGGGTTCTTCATATTCAGGGGATAGTCACTGTGGGATGAGTTCACAAGTACTAGCTGCCAAAGCGGTCGGCCAGGGAAGTGAGGGTGGGGTTTCTTTCCTTTTCAGGAAATAGTAACAGTGAAATGGATGTTCAAGTACCAGCTGCCAAAGTGGTCAGCCGGGAAATCGAGGGTGGGAATTCTTCACATTCAGGGGATAGTCACTGTGGGATGAGTTCACAAGTACTAGCTGCCAAAGTGGTCTGCCAGGAAATTCAGGGTGGGGGTTCTTTATATTCAGGGGATAGTCACTGTGGGATGAGTTCACTAGTACTAGCTGCCAAAGCGGTCGGCCAGGAAAGTGAGGGTGGGGTTTCTTCCCTCTTCAGGAAATAGTAACAGTGAAATGGATATTCAAGTACAAGCTGCCAAAGTGGCCGGCCGGGAAATCGAGGGTTGGAATTCCTTACATTCGAGGGGTTAGTCACTGATGGATGAATCACAAGTACTAGCTGCCAAAGTGGCCGGCCAGGAAAGTGAGGGTGGAGTTTCTTTTCTTTCCAGGAAATAGTAACAGTGAAATAAATGTTCAAGTACCAGCTGCCAAAGTGGTCGGCCGGGGAATCGAGGGTGGGGTTGCTTTTCTTCCCAGGAAATGGTGACAGTGAAATAAATGTTCAAGTACCAGCTGCCAAAGTGGTCGGCCGGAAAATCGAGGGTGGGCTCTCTTTACATTCGAGGGGTTAGTCACTGATGAATGAATTCACAAGTACTAGTTGCCAAAGTGGCCGGCCGGGAAATCGAGGGTGGGAATTGCTCCACATTGGGGGATAGTGACTGTGGGATGAGTTCACAAGTACTAGCTGCCAAAGTGGTCGGCCAGGAAAGTGAGGGTGGGGGTTCTTTATATTCAGGGGATAGTCACTGTGGGATAAGTTCACAAGTACTAGCTGCCAAAGCGGTCGGCCAGGAAATTGAGGGTGGGGTTTCTTCCCTCTTCAGGAAATAGTAACAGTGAAATGGATATTCAAGTACCAGCTGCCAAAGTGGCCGGCCGGGAAATCGAGGGTTGGAATTCCTTACATTCGAGGGGTTAGTCACTGATGGATGAATCACAAGTACTAGCTGCCAAAGTGGCCGGCCAGGAAAGTGAGGGTGGAGTTTCTTTTCTTTCCAGGAAATAGTAACAGTGAAATAAATGTTCAAGTACCAGCTGCCAAAGTGGTCGGCCGGGGAATCGAGGGTGGGAATTCTCCACATTCGGGGGATAGTCACTGTGGGATGAGTTCACAAGTACTAGCTGCCAAAGTGGTCGGCCAGGAAAGTGAGGGTGGGGTTTCTATTCTTTTCAGGGAATAGTAACAGTGAACTTGATGTTCAAGTACCAGCTGCCAAAGTGGTCGGCCGGGGAATCGAGGGTGGGGATTCTTCACTTCCAGGGGATAGTCGCTGTGGGATGATCTCACGAGTACTCGCTGCCGAAGCGGTCGGCCAGGGAAGTGAGGGTGAGGTTTCTTTCCGTTTCAGGAAATAGTAACAGTGAAATGGATGTTCAAGTACCAGCTGCCAAAGTGGTCGGCCGGGAAATCGATTGTGGGAATTCTTCACATTCAGGGGATAGTCACTGTGGGATGAGTTCACAAGTACTAGCTGCCAAAGTGGCCGGCCAGGAAAGTGAGGGTGGAGTTTCTTTTCTTTCCAGGAAATAGTAACAGTGAAATAAATGTTCAAGTACCAGCTGCCGAAGTGGTCGGCCGGGGAATCGAGGGTGGGAATTCTCCACATTCGGGGGATAGTCACTGTGGGATGAGTTCACAAGTACTAGCTGCCAAAGTGGTCGGCCAGGAAAGTGAGGGTGGGGTTTCTATTCTTTTCAGGGAATAGTAACAGTGAACTTGATGTTCAAGTACCAGCTGCCAAAGTGGTCGGCCGGGGAATCGAGGGTGGGGATTCTTCACTTCCAGGGGATAGTCGCTGTGGGATGATCTCACGAGTACTCGCTGCCGAAGCGGTCGGCCAGGAAAGTGAGGGTGAGGTTTCTTTCCGTTTCAGGAAATAGTAACAGTGAAATGGATGTTCAAGTACCAGCTGCCAAAGTGGTCGGCCGGGAAATCGATTGTGGGAATTCTTCACATTCAGGGGATAGTCACTGTGGGATGAGTTCACAAGTACTAGCTGCCAAAGTGGTCGGCCAGGAAAGTGAGGGTGGGGGTTCTTTATATTCAGGGGATAGTCACTGTGGGATAAGTTCACAAGTACTAGCTGCCAAAGTGGTCGGCCAGGAAAGTGAGGGTGGGGTTTCTTTTCTTTTCAGGGAATAGTAACAGTGAAAAAAATGTTCAAGTACCAGCTGCCAAAGTGGTCGGCCGGGAAATCGAGGGTGGGAATTCTTCACATTCAGGGGATAGTCGCTGTGGGATGAGTTCACAAGTACTAGCTGCCGAAGTGGTCGGCCAGGGGAGTGAGGGTGGGGTTTCTTTTCTTTTCAGGGAATAGTAACAGTGAAAAAAATGTTCAAGTACCAGCTGCCAAAGTGGTCGGCAGGGAAATCGAGAGTGGGAATTCTTCACATTCAGGGGATAGTCGCTGTGGGATGAGTTCACAAGAACTAGCAGCCAAAGTGGTCGGCCAGGGAAGTGAGGGTGGGGGTTCTTCATATTCAGGGGATAGTCACTGTGGGATGAGTTCACAAGTACTAGCTGCCAAAGCGGTCGGCCAGGGAAGTGAGGGTGGGGTTTCTTTCCTTTTCAGGAAATAGTAACAGTGAAATGGATGTTCAAGTACCAGCTGCCAAAGTGGTCAGCCGGGAAATCGAGGGTGGGAATTCTTCACATTCAGGGGATAGTCACTGTGGGATGAGTTCACAAGTACTAGCTGCCAAAGTGGTCTGCCAGGAAATTCAGGGTGGGGGTTCTTTATATTCAGGGGATAGTCACTGTGGGATGAGTTCACTAGTACTAGCTGCCAAAGCGGTCGGCCAGGAAAGTGAGGGTGGGGTTTCTTCCCTCTTCAGGAAATAGTAACAGTGAAATGGATATTCAAGTACAAGCTGCCAAAGTGGCCGGCCGGGAAATCGAGGGTTGGAATTCCTTACATTCGAGGGGTTAGTCACTGATGGATGAATCACAAGTACTAGCTGCCAAAGTGGCCGGCCAGGAAAGTGAGGGTGGAGTTTCTTTTCTTTCCAGGAAATAGTAACAGTGAAATAAATGTTCAAGTACCAGCTGCCAAAGTGGTCGGCCGGGGAATCGAGGGTGGGGTTGCTTTTCTTCCCAGGAAATGGTGACAGTGAAATAAATGTTCAAGTACCAGCTGCCAAAGTGGTCGGCCGGAAAATCGAGGGTGGGCTCTCTTTACATTCGAGGGGTTAGTCACTGATGAATGAATTCACAAGTACTAGTTGCCAAAGTGGCCGGCCGGGAAATCGAGGGTGGGAATTGCTCCACATTGGGGGATAGTGACTGTGGGATGAGTTCACAAGTACTAGCTGCCAAAGTGGTCGGCCAGGAAAGTGAGGGTGGGGGTTCTTTATATTCAGGGGATAGTCACTGTGGGATAAGTTCACAAGTACTAGCTGCCAAAGCGGTCGGCCAGGAAATTGAGGGTGGGGTTTCTTCCCTCTTCAGGAAATAGTAACAGTGAAATGGATATTCAAGTACCAGCTGCCAAAGTGGCCGGCCGGGAAATCGAGGGTTGGAATTCCTTACATTCGAGGGGTTAGTCACTGATGGATGAATCACAAGTACTAGCTGCCAAAGTGGCCGGCCAGGAAAGTGAGGGTGGAGTTTCTTTTCTTTCCAGGAAATAGTAACAGTGAAATAAATGTTCAAGTACCAGCTGCCAAAGTGGTCGGCCGGGGAATCGAGGGTGGGAATTCTCCACATTCGGGGGATAGTCACTGTGGGATGAGTTCACAAGTACTAGCTGCCAAAGTGGTCGGCCAGGAAAGTGAGGGTGGGGTTTCTATTCTTTTCAGGGAATAGTAACAGTGAACTTGATGTTCAAGTACCAGCTGCCAAAGTGGTCGGCCGGGGAATCGAGGGTGGGGATTCTTCACTTCCAGGGGATAGTCGCTGTGGGATGATCTCACGAGTACTCGCTGCCGAAGCGGTCGGCCAGGAAAGTGAGGGTGAGGTTTCTTTCCGTTTCAGGAAATAGTAACAGTGAAATGGATGTTCAAGTACCAGCTGCCAAAGTGGTCGGCCGGGAAATCGATTGTGGGAATTCTTCACATTCAGGGGATAGTCACTGTGGGATGAGTTCACAAGTACTAGCTGCCAAAGTGGTCGGCCAGGAAAGTGAGGGTGGGGGTTCTTTATATTCAGGGGATAGTCACTGTGGGATAAGTTCACAAGTACTAGCTGCCAAAGTGGTCGGCCAGGAAAGTGAGGGTGGGGTTTCTTTTCTTTTCAGGGAATAGTAACAGTGAAAAAAATGTTCAAGTACCAGCTGCAAAAGTGGTCGGCCGGGAAATCGAGGGTCGGAATTCTTCACATTCAGGGGATAGTCGCTGTGGGATGAGTTCACAAGTACTAGCTGCCAAAGTGGTCGGCCAGGGAAGTGAGGGTGGGGGTTCTTTATATTCAGGGGATAGTCACTGTGGGATGAGTCCACAAGTACTAGCTGCCAAAGTGGTCGACCAGGAGAGTGAGGGTGGGGTTGCTTCTCTTTCCAGGAAATAGTAACAGTGAAATAAATGTTCAAGTACCAGCTGCCAAAGTGGTCGGCCGGAAAATCGAGGGTGGGAACTCTTTACATTCGAGGGGTTAGTCTCTGATGGATGAATTCACAAGTACTAGTTGCCAAAGTGGCCGGCCGGGAAATCGAGGGTGGGAATTGCTCCACATCCGGGGGATAGTCACTGTGGGATGAGTTCACAAGTACTCGCTGCCAAAGTGGTCGGCCAGGGAAGTGAGGGTGGGGTTTCTTTTCTTTTCAAAAAAAAGTAACAGTGAAATTAACGTTCAAGTACCAGCTGCCAAAGTGGTCGGCCGGGAAATCGAGGGTGGGAATTCTTCACATCCAGGGGATATTCGGTGTGGGATGAGTTCACAAGTACTAGCTGCCAAAGTGGTTGGCCAGGAAAGTGAGGGTGGGGGTTCTTTATATTCAGGGGATAGTTACTGTGGGATGAGTTCACAAGTACTCGCTGCCAAAGCGGTCGGCCAGGAAAGTGAGGGTGGGGTTTCTTTCCTTTTCAGGAAATAGTAACAATGAAATGGATGTTCAAGTACCAGCTGCCCAAGTGGTCGGCCGGGAAATCGAGGGTTGGAATTCCTTACATTCGAGGGGTTAGTCACCGATGAATGAATTCACGAGTACTAGCTGCCAAAGTGGCCAGCCAGGAGAGTAAAGGTTGGGATTCTTTTCTTTCCAGGAAATAGGAACAGTGAAATTGATACTCGAGTACCAGCTGCCAAAGTGGTCGGCCGAGAAATCGAGGGTGGGAATTCTTCACATTCAGGGGATAGTCGCTGTGGGATGAGTTCACAAGTACTAGCTGCCAAAGTGGTCGGCCAGGGGAGTGAGGGTGGGGGTTCTTTATATTCAGGGGATAGTCACTGTGGGATGAGTTCACAAGTACTAGCTGCCAAAGCGGTCGGCCAGGGAAGTGAGGGTGGGGTTTCTTTCCTTTTCAGGGAATAGTAACAGTGAAATGGATGTTCAAGTACCAGCTGCCAAAGTGGTCGGCCGGGAAATCGAGGGTGGGAATTCTTCACATTCAGGGGATAGTCACTGTGGGATGACTTCACAAGTACTAGCTGCCAAAGTGGTCGGCCAGGAAAGTGAGGATGGGGGTTCTTTATATTCAGGGGATAGTCACTGTGGGATGAGTTCACAAGTACTAGCTGCCAAAGTGGTCGGCCAGGAAAGTGAGGGTGGGGTTTCTTTTCACTTCAGTAAATGGTAACAGTGAAATGGAATTCAAGTACCAGCTGCCAAAGTGGTCGTCCGGGGAATCGAGGGTGGGAATTCTTCACATTCAGGGGATAGTCACCGTGGGATGAGTTCACAAGTACTAGCTGCCAAAGTGGTCGGCCAGGAAAGTGAGGGTGGGGTTTCTTTTCTTTTCAGGGAATAGTAACAGTGAAAAAAATGTTCAAGTACCAGCTGCAAAAGTGGTCGGCCGGGAAATCGAGGGTCGGAATTCTTCACATTCAGGGGATAGTCGCTGTGGGATGAGTTCACAAGTACTAGCTGCCAAAGTGGTCGGCCAGGGAAGTGAGGGTGGGGGTTCTCCATATTCAGGAGATAGTCACTGTGGGATGAGTTCACAAGTACTAGCTGCCAAAGCGGTCGGCCAGGGAAGTGAAGGTGGGGTTTCTTTCCTTTTCAGGGAATAGTAACAGTGAAATGGATGTTCAAGTACCAGCTGCCAAAGTGGTCGGCCGGGAAATCGAAGGTGGGAATTCTTCACATTCAGGGGATAGTCACTGTGGGATGAGTTCACAAGTACTAGCTGCCAAAGTGGTCGCCCAGGAAAGTGAGGGTGGGGGTTCTTTATATTCAGGGGATAGTCACTGTGGGATGAGTTCACAAGTACTAGCTGCCAAAGTGGTCGGCCAGGAAATCGAGGGTGGGAATTCTTCACATTCAGGGGATAGTCGCTGTGGGATGAGTTCACAAGTACTAGCTGCCAAAGTGGTCGGCCAGGGAAGTGAGGGTGGGGGTTCTTCATATTCAGGGGATAGTCACTGTGGGATGAGTTCACAAGTACTAGCTGCCAAAGCGGTCGGCCAGGGAAGTGAGGGTAGGGTTTCTTTCCTTTTCAGGAAATAGTAACAGTGAATGTTATGGATGGATGTTCAAGTACCAGGTGCCAAAGTGGTCGGCCGGGAAATCGAGGGTGGGAATTCTTCACATTCAGGGGATAGTCACTGTGGGATGAGTTCACAAGTACTAGCTGCCAAAGTGGTCGGCCAGGAAAGTGAGGGTGGGGTTTCTTTTCTCTTCAGGGAATAGTAACAGTGAAAAAAATGTTCAAGTACCAGCTGCCAAAGTGGTCGGCCGGGAAATCGAGGGTGGGAATTCTTCACATTCAGGGGATAGTCGCTGTGGGATGAGTTCACAAGTACTAGCTGCCAAAGTGGTCGGCCAGGGGAGTGAGGGTGGGGTTTCTTTTCTTTTCAGGGAATAGTAACAGTGAAAAAAATGTTCAAGTACCAGCTGCCAAAGTGGTCGGCCGGGAAATCGAGGGTGGGAATTCTTCACATTCAGGGGATAGTCGCTGTGGGATGAGTTCACAAGTACTAGCTGCCAAAGTGGTCGGCCAGGGAAGTGAGGGTGGGGGTTCTTCATATTCAGGGGATAGTCACTGTGGGATGAGTTCACAAGTACTAGCTGCCAAAGCGGTCGGCCAGGGAAGTGAGGGTAGGGTTTCTTTCCTTTTCAGGAAATAGTAACAGTGAAATGGATGTTCAAGTACCAGCTGCCAAAGTGGTCAGCCGGGAAATCGAGGGTTGGAATTCTTCACATTCAGGGGATAGTCACTGTGGGATGAGTTCACAAGTACTACCTGCCAAAGTGGTCTGCCATAAATTGAGGGTGGGGGTTCTTTATATTCAGGGGATAGTCACTGTGGGATGAGTTCACAAGTACTAGCTGCCAAAGTGGTCGGCCAGGAAAGTGAGGGTGGGGGTTCTTTATATTCAGGGGATAGTCACTGTGGGATGAGTTCACAAGTACTAGCTGCCAAAGTGATCGGCCAGGAAAGTGAGGATGGGGGTTCTTCACATTCAGAGGATAGTCACTGTGGGATGAGTTCACAAGTACTAGCTGCCAAAGTGGTCGGCCAGGAAAGTGAGGGTGGGGGTTCTTTATATTCAGGGGATAGTCACTGTGGGATGAGTTCACAAGTACTAGCTGCCAAAGTGGTCGGCCAGGAAAGTGAGGGTGGGGTTCCTTTCCTTTTCAGGGAATGGTAACAGTGAAATGGATGTTCAAGTACCAGCTGCGAAAGTGGTCGGCCGGGAAATCGAGGGTGGGAATTCTTCACATTCAGGGGATAGTCACTGTGGGATGAGTTCACAAGTACTAGCAGCCAGAGTTGTCGGCCAGGAAAGTGAGGGTGGGGTTTCTTTCCTTTTCAGGAAATAGTAACAGTGAAATGGATGTTCAAGTACCAGCTGCCAAAGTGGTCGGCCGGAAAATCGAGGGTGGGAATTCTTCACATTCAGGGGATAGTCACTGTGGGATGAGTTCACAAGTACTAGCTGCCAAAGTGGTCGCCCAGGAAAGTGAGGGTGGGGGTTCTTTATATTCAGGGGATAGTCACTGTGGGATGACTTCACAAGTACTAGCTGCCAAAGTGGTCGGCCAGGAAAGTGAGGGTGGGGGTTCTTTATATTCAGGGGATAGTCACTGTGGGATGAGTTCACAAGTACTAGCTGACAAAGTGGTCGGCCAGGAAAGTGAGGGTGGGGTTTCTTTCCTTTTCAGGGAATGGTAACAGTGAAATGGATGTTCAAGTACCAGGTGCCAAAGTGGTCGGCCGGGAAATCGAGGGTGGGAATTCTTCACATTCAGGGGATAGTCACTGTGGGATGAGTTCACAAGTACTAGCTGCCAAAGTGGTCGGCCAGGAAAGTGAGGGTGGGGTTTCTTTTCTTTTCAGGGAATAGTAACAGTGAAAAAAATGTTCAAGTACCAGCTGCCAAAGTGGTCGGCCGGGAAATCGAGGGTGGGAATTCTTCACATTCAGGGGATAGTCGCTGTGGGATGAGTTCACAAGTACTAGCTGCCAAAGTGGTCGGCCAGGGGAGTGAGGGTGGGGTTTCTTTTCTTTTCAGGGAATAGTAACAGTGAAAAAAATGTTCAAGTACCAGCTGCCAAAGTGGTCGGCAGGGAAATCGAGAGTGGGAATTCTTCACATTCAGGGGATAGTCGCTGTGGGATGAGTTCACAAGTACTAGCAGCCAAAGTGGTCGGCCAGGGAAGTGAGGGTGGGGGTTCTTCATATTCAGGGGATAGTCACTGTGGGATGAGTTCACAAGTACTAGCTGCCAAAGCGGTCGGCCAGGGAAGTGAGGGTGGGGTTTCTTTCCTTTTCAGGAAATAGTAACAGTGAAATGGATGTTCAAGTACCAGCTGCCAAAGTGGTCAGCCGGGAAATCGAGGGTGGGAATTCTTCACATTCAGGGGATAGTCACTGTGGGATGAGTTCACAAGTACTAGCTGCCAAAGTGGTCTGCCATAAATTGAGGGTGGGGGTTCTTTATATTCAGGGGATAGTCACTGTGGGATGAGTTCACAAGTACTAGCTGCCAAAGTGGTCGGCCAGGAAAGTGAGGGTGGGGGTTCTTTATATTCAGGGGATAGTCACTGTGGGATGAGTTCACAAGTACTAGCTGCCAAAGTGGTCGGCCAGGAAAGTGAGGATGGGGGTTCTTCACATTCAGAGGATAGTCACTGTGGGATGAGTTCACAAGTACTAGCTGCCAAAGTGGTCGGCCAGGAAAGTGAGGGTGGGGGTTCTTTATATTCAGGGGATAGTCACTGTGGGATGAGTTCACAAGTACTAGCTGCCAAAGTGGTCGGCCAGGAAAGTGAGGGTGGGGTTCCTTTCCTTTTCAGGGAATGGTAACAGTGAAATGGATGTTCAAGTACCAGCTGCGAAAGTGGTCGGCCGGGAAATCGAGGGTGGGAATTCTTCACATTCAGGGGATAGTCACTGTGGGATGAGTTCACAAGTACTAGCAGCCAGAGTGGTCGGCCAGGAAAGTGAGGGTGGGGTTTCTTTCCTTTTCAGGAAATAGTAACAGTGAAATGGATGTTCAAGTACCAGCTGCCAAAGTGGTCGGCCGGAAAATCGAGGGTGGGAATTCTTCACATTCAGGGGATAGTCACTGTGGGATGAGTTCACAAGTACTAGCAGCCAGAGTGGTCGGCCAGGAAAGTGAGGGTGGGGTTTCTTTCCTTTTCAGGAAATAGTAACAGTGAAATGGATGTTCAAGTACCAGCTGCCAAAGTGGTCGGCCGGAAAATCGAGGGTGGGAATTCTTCACATTCAGGGGATAGTCACTGTGGGATGAGTTCACAAGTACTAGCTGCCAAAGTGGTCGCCCAGGAAAGTGAGGGTGGGGGTTCTTTATATTCAGGGGATAGTCACTGTGGGATGAGTTCACAAGTACTAGCTGCCAAAGTGGTCGGCCAGGAAAGTGAGGTTGGGGGTTCTTTATATTCAGGGGATAGTCACTGTGGGACGAGTTCCCAAGTAGTAGCTGCCAAAGTGGTCGGCCAGGAAAGTGAGGGTGGGGTTTCTTTCCTTTTCAGGAAATGGTAACAGTGAAATGGATGTTCAAGTACCAGGTGCCAAAGTGGTCGGCCGGGAAATCGAGGGTGGGAATTCTTCACATTCAGGGGATAGTCACTGTGGGATGAGTTCACAAGTACTAGCTGCCAAAGTGGTCGGCCAGGAAAGTGAGGGTGGGGTTTCTTTTCTTTTCAGGGAATAGTAACAGTGAAAAAATTGTTCAAGTACCAGCTGCCAAAGTGGTCGGCCGGGAAATCGAGGGTGGGAATTCTTCACATTCAGGGGATAGTCGCTGTGGGATGAGTTCACAAGTACTAGCTGCCAAAGTGGTCGGCCAGGGGTTTGAGGGTGGGGTTTCTTTTCTTTTCAGGGAATAGTAACAGTGAAAAAAATGTTCAAGTACCAGCTGCCAAAGTGGTCGGCAGGGAAATCGAGAGTGGGAATTCTTCACATTCAGGGGATAGTCGCTGTGGGATGAGTTCACAAGAACTAGCAGCCAAAGTGGTCGGCCAGGGAAGTGAGGGTGGGGGTTCTTCATATTCAGGGGATAGTCACTGTGGGATGAGTTCACAAGTACTAGCTGCCAAAGCGGTCGGCCAGGGAAGTGAGGGTGGGGTTTCTTTCCTTTTCAGGAAATAGTAACAGTGAAATGGATGTTCAAGTACCAGCTGCCAAAGTGGTCAGCCGGGAAATCGAGGGTGGGAATTCTTCACATTCAGGGGATAGTCACTGTGGGATGAGTTCACAAGTACTAGCTGCCAAAGTGGTCTGCCAGGAAATTCAGGGTGGGGGTTCTTTATATTCAGGGGATAGTCACTGTGGGATGAGTTCACTAGTACTAGCTGCCAAAGCGGTCGGCCAGGAAAGTGAGGGTGGGGTTTCTTCCCTCTTCAGGAAATAGTAACAGTGAAATGGATATTCAAGTACCAGCTGCCAAAGTGGCCGGCCGGGGAATCGAGGGTTGGAATTCCTTACATTCGAGGGGTTAGTCACTGATGGATGAATCACAAGTACTAGCTGCCAAAGTGGCCGGACAGGAAAGTGAGGGTGGAGTTTCTTTTCTTTCCAGGAAATAGTAACAGTGAAATAAATGTTCAAGTACCAGCTGCCAAAGTGGTCGGCCGGGGAATCAAGGGTGGGGTTGCTTTTCTTCCCAGGAAATGGTAACAGTGAAATAAATGTTCAAGTACCAGCTGCCAAAGTGGTCGGCCGGAAAATCGAGGGTGGGAACTCTTTACATTCGAGGGGTTAGTCACTGATGAATGAATTCACAAGTACTAGTTGCCAAAGTGGCCGGCCGGGAAATCGAGGGTGGGAATTGCTCCACATTGGGGGATAGTGACTGTGGGATGAGTTCACAAGTACTAGCTGCCAAAGTGGTCGGCCAGGAAAGTGAGGGTGGGGGTTCTTTATATTCAGGGGATAGTCACTGTGGGATAAGTTCACAAGTACTAGCTGCCAAAGCGGTCGGCCAGGAAAGTGAGGGTGGGGTTCCTTCCCTCTTCAGGAAATAGTAACAGTGAAATGGATATTCAAGTACCAGCTGCCAAAGTGGCCGGCCGGGAAATCGAGGGTTGGAATTCCTTACATTCGAGGGGTTAGTCACTGATGGATGAATCACAAGTACTAGCTGCCAAAGCGGTCGGCCAGGAAAGTGAGGGTGGGGTTTCTTCCCTCTTCAGGAAATAGTAACAGTGAAATGGATATTCAAGTACCAGCTGCCAAAGTGGCCGGCCGGGGAATCGAGGGTTGGAATTCCTTACATTCGAGGGGTTAGTCACTGATGGATGAATCACAAGTACTAGCTGCCAAAGTGGCCGGACAGGAAAGTGAGGGTGGAGTTTCTTTTCTTTCCAGGAAATAGTAACAGTGAAATAAATGTTCAAGTACCAGCTGCCAAAGTGGTCGGCCGGGGAATCAAGGGTGGGGTTGCTTTTCTTCCCAGGAAATGGTAACAGTGAAATAAATGTTCAAGTACCAGCTGCCAAAGTGGTCGGCCGGAAAATCGAGGGTGGGAACTCTTTACATTCGAGGGGTTAGTCACTGATGAATGAATTCACAAGTACTAGTTGCCAAAGTGGCCGGCCGGGAAATCGAGGGTGGGAATTGCTCCACATTGGGGGATAGTGACTGTGGGATGAGTTCACAAGTACTAGCTGCCAAAGTGGTCGGCCAGGAAAGTGAGGGTGGGGGTTCTTTATATTCAGGGGATAGTCACTGTGGGATAAGTTCACAAGTACTAGCTGCCAAAGCGGTCGGCCAGGAAAGTGAGGGTGGGGTTCCTTCCCTCTTCAGGAAATAGTAACAGTGAAATAAATGTTCAAGTACCAGCTGCCAAAGTGGTCGGCCGGGGAATCGAGGGTGGGAATTCTCCACATTCGGGGGATAGTCACTGTGGGATGAGTTCACAAGTACTAGCTGCCAAAGTGGTCGGCCAGGAAAGTGAGGGTGGGGTTTCTATTCTTTTCAGGGAATAGTAACAGTGAACTTGATGTTCAAGTACCAGCTGCCAAAGTGGTCGGCCGGGGAATCGAGGGTGGGGATTCTTCACTTCCAGGGGATAGTCGCTGTGGGATGATCTCACGAGTACTCGCTGCCGAAGCGGTCGGCCAGGAAAGTGAGGGTGAGGTTTCTTTCCGTTTCAGGAAATAGTAACAGTGAAATGGATGTTCAAGTACCAGCTGCCAAAGTGGTCGGCCGGGAAATCGATTGTGGGAATTCTTCACATTCAGGGGATAGTCACTGTGGGATGAGTTCACAAGTACTAGCTGCCAAAGTGGTCGGCCAGGAAAGTGAGGGTGGGGGTTCTTTATATTCAGGGGATAGTCACTGTGGGATAAGTTCACAAGTACTAGCTGCCAAAGCGGTCGGCCAGGAAAGTGAGGGTGGGGTTTCTTCCCTCTTCAGGAAATAGTAACAGTGAAATGGATATTCAAGTACCAGCTGCCAAAGTGGCCGGCCGGGAAATCGAGGGTTGGAATTCCTTACATTCGAGGGGTTAGTCACTGATGGATGAATCACAAGTACTAGCTGCCAAAGTGGCCGGCCAGGAAAGTGAGGGTGGAGTTTCTTTTCTTTCCAGGAAATAGTAACAGTGAAATGAATGTTCAAGTACCAGCTGCCAAAGTGGTCGGCCGGGGAATCGAGGGTGGGAATTCTCCACATTCGGGGGATAGTCACTGTGGGATGAGTTCACAAGTACTAGCTGCCAAAGTGGTCGGCCAGGAAAGTGAGGGTGGGGTTTCTATTCTTTTCAGGGAATAGTAACAGTGAACTTGATGTTCAAGTACCAGCTGCCAAAGTGGTCGGCCGGGGAATCGAGGGTGGGGATTCTTCACTTCCAGGGGATAGTCGCTGTGGGATGATCTCACGAGTACTAGCTGCCAAAGTGGTCGGCCAGGGAAGTGAGGGTGGGGGTTCTTTATATTCAGGGGATAGTCACTGTGGGATGAGTTCACAAGTACTAGCTGTCAAAGCGGTCGGCCAGGAAAGTGAGGGTGGGGTTTCTTTCCTTTTCAGGGAATAGTAACAGTGAAATGGATGTTCAAGTACCAGCTGCCAAAGTGGTCGGCCGGGAAATCGTGGTCGGGAATTCTTAACATACAGGGGATAGTCACTGTGGGATGAGTTCACAAGTACTAGCTGCCAGAGTGGTCGGCCAGGAGAGTGAGGGGGGGGGTTCTTTATATTCAGGGGATAGTCACTGTGGGATGAGTCCACAAGTACTAGCTGCCAAAGTGGTCGACCAGGAGAGTGAGGGTGGGGTTGCTTCTCTTTCCAGGAAATAGTAACAGTGAAATAAATGTTCAAGTACCAGCTGCCAAAGTGGTCGGCCGGAAAATCGAGGGTGGGAACTCTTTACATTCGAGGGGTTAGTCTCTGATGAATGAATTCACAAGTACTAGTTGCCAAAGTGGCCGGCCGGGAAATCGAGGGTGGGAATTGCTCCACATCCGGGGGATAGTCACTGTGGGATGAGTTCACAAGTACTCGCTGCCAGAGTGGTCGGCCAGGGAAGTGAGGGTGGGGTTTCTTTTCTTTTCAAAAAAAAGTAACAGTGAAATTAACGTTCAAGTACCAGCTGCCAAAGTGGTCGGCCGGGAAATCGAGGGTGGGAATTCTTCACATCCAGGGGATAGTCGGTGTGGGATGAGTTCACAAGTACTAGCTGCCAAAGTGGTTGGCCAGGAAAGTGAGGGTGGGGGTTCTTTATATTCAGGGGATAGTTACTGTGGGATGAGTTCACAAGTACTCGCTGCCAAAGCGGTCGGCCGGGAAAGTGAGGGTGGGGTTTCTTTCCTTTCCAGGAAATAGTAACAGTGAAATGGATGTTCAAGTACCAGCTGCCCAAGTGGTCGGCCGGGAAATCGAGGGTTGGAATTCCTTACATTCGAGGGTTTAGTCACTGATGAATGAATTCACGAGTACTAGCTGCCAAAGTGGCCAGCCAGGAGAGTAAAGGTCCGGATTCTTTTCTTTCCAGGAAATAGAAACAGTGAAATAAATGTTCAAGTACCAGCTGCCAAAGTGGTCGGCCGGGAAATCGAGGGTGGGAATTCTCCACATTTGGGGGATAGTCACTGTGGGATGAGTTCACAAGTACTAGCCGCAGAGTGGTCGGCCAGGAAAGTGAGGGTGGGGTTTCTATTCTTTTCAGGGAATAGGAACAGTGAAATTGATATTCAAGTACCAGCTGCCAAAGTGGTCGGCCGGGAAATCGAGGGTGGGAATTCTTCACATTCAGGGGATAGTCGCTGTGGGATGAGTTCACAAGTACTAGCTGCCAAAGTGGTCGGCCAGGGGAGTGAGGGTGGGGGTTCTTTATATTCAGGGGATAGTCACTGTGGGATGAGTTCACAAGTACTAGCTGCCAAAGCGGTCGGCCAGGGAAGTGAGGGTGGGGTTTCTTTCCTTTTCAGGAAATAGTAACAGTGAAATGGATGTTCAAGTACCAGCTGCCAAAGTGGTCGGCCGGGAAATCGAGGGTGGGGATTCTTCACATTCAGGGGATAGTCACTGTGGGATGAGTTCACAAGTACTAGCTGCAAAAGTGGTCGGCCAGGAAAGTGAGGATGGGGGTTCTTTATATTCAGGGGATAGTCACTGTGGGATGAGTTCACAAGTACTAGCTGCCAAAGTGGTCGGCCAGGAAAGTGAGGGTGGGGTTTCTTTTCTCTTCAGTAAATGGTAACAGTGAAATGGGATTCAAGTACCAGCTGCCAAAGTGGTCGTCCGGGAAATCGAGGTTGGGAATTCTTCACATTCAGGGGATAGTCACTGTGGGATGAGTTCACAAGTACTAGCTGCCAAAGTGGTCGGCCAGGAAAGTGAGGGTGGGGTTTCTTTTCTTCTCAGGGAATAGTAACAGTGAAAAAAATGTTCAAGTACCAGCTGCCAAAGTGGTCGGCCGGGAAATCGAGGGTCGGAATTCTTCACATTCAGGGGATAGTCGCTGTGGGATGAGTTCACAAGTACTAGCTGCCAAAGTGGTCGGCCAGGGAAGTGAGGGTGGGGGTTCTTCATATTCAGGGGATAGTCACTGTGGGATGAGTTCACAAGTACTAGCTGCCAAAGCGGTCGGCCAGGGAAGTGAGGGTGGGGTTTCTTTCCTCTTCAGGGAATAGTAACAGTGAAATGGATGTTCAAGTACCAGCTGCCAAAGTGGTCGGCCGGGAAATAGAAGGTGGGAATTCTTCACATTCAGGGGATAGTCACTGTGGGATGAGTTCACAAGTACTAGCTGCCAAAGTGGTCGGCCAGGAAAGTGAGGGTGGGGGTTCTTTATATTCAGGGGATAGTCACTGTGGGATGAGTTCACAAGTACTAGCTGCCAAAGTGGTCGGCCAGGAAAGTGAGGGTGGGGTTTCTTTCCTTTCCAGGAAATGGTAACAGTGAATGTTATGGATGGATGTTCAAGTACCAGGTGCCAAAGTGGTCGGCCGGGAAATCGAGGGTGGGAATTCTTCACATTCAGGGGATAGTCACTGTGGGATGAGTTCACGAGTACTAGCTGCCAAAGTGGTCGGCCAGGAAAGTGAGGGTGGGGGTTCTTTATATTCAGGGGATAGTCACTGTGGGATGAGTTCACAAGTACTAGCTGCCAAAGCGGTCGGCCAGGGAAGTGAGGGTGGGGTTTCTTTCCTTTTCAGGAAATAGTAACAGTGAAATGGATGTTCAAGTACCAGCTGCCAAAGTGGTCGGCCGGGAAATCGAGGGTGGGGATTCTTCACATTCAGGGGATAGTCACTGTGGGATGAGTTCACAAGTACTAGCTGCAAAAGTGGTCGGCCAGGAAAGTGAGGATGGGGGTTCTTTATATTCAGGGGATAGTCACTGTGGGATGAGTTCACAAGTACTAGCTGCCAAAGTGGTCGGCCAGGAAAGTGAGGCTGGGGTTTCTTTTCTCTTCAGTAAATGGTAACAGTGAAATGGAATTCAAGTACCAGCTGCCAAAGTGGTCGTCCGGGAAATCGAGGGTCGGAATTCTTCACATTCAGGGGATAGTCGCTGTGGGATGAGTTCACAAGTACTAGCTGCCAAAGTGGTCGGCCAGGGAAGTGAGGGTGGGGGTTCTTCATATTCAGGGGATAGTCACTGTGGGATGAGTTCACAAGTACTAGCTGCCAAAGCGGTCGGCCAGGGAAGTGAGGGTGGGGTTTCTTTCCTTTTCAGGGAATAGTAACAGTGAAATGGATGTTCAAGTACCAGCTGCCAAAGTGGTCGGCCGGGAAATAGAAGGTGGGAATTCTTCACATTCAGGGGATAGTCACTGTGGGATGAGTTCACAAGTACTAGCTGCCAAAGTGGTCGGCCAGGAAAGTGAGGGTGGGGGTTCTTTATATTCAGGGGATAGTCACTGTGGGATGAGTTCACAAGTACTAGCTGCCAAAGTGGTCGGCCAGGGAAGTGAGGGTGGGGTTTCTTTCCTTTTCAGGAAATGGTAACAGTGAATGTTATGGATGGATGTTCAAGTACCAGGTGCCAAAGTGGTCGGCCGGGAAATCGAGGGTGGGAATTCTTCACATTCAGGGGATAGTCACTGTGGGATGAGTTCACGAGTACTAGCTGCCAAAGTGGTCGGCCAGGAAAGTGAGGGTGGGGTTTCTTTTCTCTTCAGGGAATAGTAACAGTGAAAAAAATGTTCAAGTACAAGCTGCCAAAGTGGTCGGCCGGGAAATCGAGGGTGGGAATTCTTCACATTCAGGGGATAGTCGCTGTGGGATGAGTTCACAAGTACTAGCTGCCAAAGTGGTCGGCCAGGGGAGTGAGGGTGGGGTTTCTTTTCTTTTCAGGGAATAGTAACAGTGAAAAAAATGTTCAAGTACCAGCTGCCAAAGTGGTCGGCCGGGAAATCGAGGGTGGTAATTCTTCACATTCAGGGGATAGTCGCTGTGGGATGAGTTTACAAGTACTAGCTGCCAAAGTGGTCGGCCAGGGAAGTGAGGGTGGGGGTTCTTCATATTCAGGGGATAGTCACTGTGGGATGAGTTCACAAGTACTAGCTGCCAAAGCGGTCGGCCAGGGAAGTGAGGGTAGGGTTCCTTTCCTTTTCAGGAAATAGTAACAGTGAAATGGATGTTCAAGTACCAGCTGCCAAAGTGGTCAGCCGGGAAATCGAGGGTTGGAATTCTTCACATTCAGGAGATAGTCACTGTGGGATGAGTTCACAAGTACTAGCTGCCAAAGTGGTCTCCCATAAATTGAGGGTGGGGGTTCTTTATATTCAGGGGATAGTCACTGTGGGATGAGTTCACAAGTACTAGCTGCCAAAGTGGTCGGCCAGGAAAGTGAGGGTGGGGGTTCTTTATATTCAGGGGATAGTCACTGTGGGATGAGTTCACAAGTACTAGCTGCCAAAGTGGTCGGCCAGGAAAGTGAGGGTGGGGTTCCTTTCCTTTTCAGGGAATGGTAACAGTGAAATGGATGTTCAAGTACCAGCTGCGAAAGTGGTCGGCCGGGAAATCGAGGGTGGGAATTCTTCACATTCAGGGGATAGTCACTGTGGGATGTGTTCACAAGTACTAGCAGCCAGAGTGGTCGGCCAGGAAAGTGAGGGTGGGGTTTCTTATGTTTTCAGGAAATAGTAACAGTGAAATGGATGTTCAAGTACCAGCTGCCAAAGTGGTCGGCCGGAAAATCGAGGGTGGGAATTCTTCACATTCAGGGGATAGTCACTGTGGGATGAGTTCACAAGTACTAGCTGCCAAAGTGGTCGCCCAGGAAAGTGAGGGTGGGGGTTCTTTATATTCAGGGGATAGTCACTGTGGGATGAGTTCACAAGTACTAGCTGCCAAAGTGGTCGGCCAGGAAAGTGAGGGTGGGGGTTCTTTATATTCAGGGGATAGTCACTGTGGGATGAGTTCACAAGTACTAGCTGCCAAAGTGGTCGGCCAGGAAAGTGAGGGTGGGGTTTCTTTCCTTTTCAGGAAATGGTAACAGTGAAATGGATGTTCAAGTACCAGGTGCCAAAGTGGTCGGCCGGGGAATCGAGGGTGGGAATTCTTCACATTCAGGGGATAGTCACTGTGGGATGAGTTCACAAGTACTAGCTGCCAAAGTGGTCGGCCAGGAAAGTGAGGGTGGGGTTTCTTTTCTTTTCAGGGAATAGTAACAGTGAAAAAAATGTTCAAGTACCAGCTGCCAAAGTGGTCGGCCGGGAAATCGAGGGTGGGAATTCTTCACATTCAGGGGATAGTCGCTGTGGGATGAGTTCACAAGTACTAGCTGCCAAAGTGGTCGGCCAGGGGAGTGAGGGTGGGGTTTCTTTTCTTCTCAGGGAATAGTAACAGTGAAAAAAATGTTCAAGTACCAGCTGCCAAAGTGGTCGGCAGGGAAATCGAGAGTGGGAATTCTTCACATTCAGGGGATAGTCGCTGTGGGATGAGTTCACAAGTACTAGCAGCCAAAGTGGTCGGCCAGGGAAGTGAGGGTGGGGGTTCTTCATATTCAGGGGATAGTCACTGTGGGATGAGTTCACAAGTACTAGCTGCCAAAGCGGTCGGCCAGGGAAGTGAGGGTGGGGTTTCTTTCCTTTCCAGGAAATAGTAACAGTGAAATGGATGTTCAAGTACCAGCTGCCAAAGTGGTCGGCCGGGAAATCGAGGGTGGGAATTCTTCACATTCAGGGGATAGTCGCTGTGGGATGAGTTTACAAGTACTAGCTGCCAAAGTGGTCGGCCAGGGAAGTGAGGGTGGGGGTTCTTCATATTCAGGGGATAGTCACTGTGGGATGAGTTCACAAGTACTAGCTGCCAAAGCGGTCGGCCAGGGAAGTGAGGGTAGGGTTCCTTTCCTTTTCAGGAAATAGTAACAGTGAAATGGATGTTCAAGTACCAGCTGCCAAAGTGGTCAGCCGGGAAATCGAGGGTTGGAATTCTTCACATTCAGGGGATAGTCACTGTGGGATGAGTTCACAAGTACTAGCTGCCAAAGTGGTCTGCCATAAATTGAGGGTGGGGGTTCTTTATATTCAGGGGATAGTCACTGTGGGATGAGTTCACAAGTACTAGCTGCCAAAGTGGTCGGCCAGGAAAGTGAGGGTGGGGGTTCTTTATATTCAGGGGATAGTCACTGTGGGATGAGTTCACAAGTACTAGCTGCCAAAGTGGTCGGCCAGGAAAGTGAGGGTGGGGTTCCTTTCCTTTTCAGGGAATGGTAACAGTGAAATGGATGTTCAAGTACCAGCTGCGAAAGTGGTCGGCCGGGAAATCGAGGGTGGGAATTCTTCACATTCAGGGGATAGTCACTGTGGGATGAGTTCACAAGTACTAGCAGCCAGAGTGGTCGGCCAGGAAAGTGAGGGTGGGGTTTCTTATGTTTTCAGGAAATAGTAACAGTGAAATGGATGTTCAAGTACCAGCTGCCAAAGTGGTCGGCCGGAAAATCGAGGGTGGGAATTCTTCACATTCAGGGGATAGTCACTGTGGGATGAGTTCACAAGTACTAGCTGCCAAAGTGGTCGCCCAGGAAAGTGAGGGTGGGGGTTCTTTATATTCAGGGGATAGTCACTGTGGGATGAGTTCACAAGTACTAGCTGCCAAAGTGGTCGGCCAGGAAAGTGAGGGTGGGGGTTCTTTATATTCAGGGGATAGTCACTGTGGGATGAGTTCACAAGTACTAGCTGCCAAAGTGGTCGGCCAGGAAAGTGAGGGTGGGGTTTCTTTCCTTTTCAGGAAATGGTAACAGTGAAATGGATGTTCAAGTACCAGGTGCCAAAGTGGTCGGCCGGGAAATCGAGGGTGGGAATTCTTCACATTCAGGGGATAGTCACTGTGGGATGAGTTCACAAGTACTAGCTGCCAAAGTGGTCGGCCAGGAAAGTGAGGGTGGGGTTTCTTTTCTTTTCAGGGAATAGTAACAGTGAAAAAAATGTTCAAGTACCAGCTGCCAAAGTGGTCGGCCGGGAAATCGAGGGTGGGAATTCTTCACATTCAGGGGATAGTCGCTGTGGGATGAGTTCACAAGTACTAGCTGCCAAAGTGGTCGGCCAGGGGAGTGAGGGTGGGGTTTCTTTTCTTCTCAGGGAATAGTAACAGTGAAAAAAATGTTCAAGTACCAGCTGCCAAAGTGGTCGGCAGGGAAATCGAGAGTGGGAATTCTTCACATTCAGGGGATAGTCGCTGTGGGATGAGTTCACAAGTACTAGCAGCCAAAGTGGTCGGCCAGGGAAGTGAGGGTGGGGGTTCTTCATATTCAGGGGATAGTCACTGTGGGATGAGTTCACAAGTACTAGCTGCCAAAGCGGTCGGCCAGGGAAGTGAGGGTGGGGTTTCTTTCCTTTCCAGGAAATAGTAACAGTGAAATGGATGTTCAAGTACCAGCTGCCAAAGTGGTCAGCCGGGAAATCGAAGGTGGGAATTCTTCACATTCAGGGGATAGTCACTGTGGGATGGGTTCACAAGTACTAGCTGCCAAAGTGGTCTGCCAGGAAATTCAGGGTGGGGGTTCTTTATATTCAGGTGATAGTCACTGTGGGATGAGTTCACAAGTACTAGCTGCCAAAGTGGTCGGCCAGGAAAGTGAGGGTGGGGGTTCTTTATATTCAGGGGATAGTCACTGTGGGATGAGTTCACAAGTACTAGCTGCCAGAGTGGTCGGCCAGGAAAGTGAGGGTGGGGGTTCTTCACATTCAGGGGATAGTCACTGTGGGATGAGTTCACAAGTACTAGCTGCCAAAGTGGTCGGCCAGGAAAGTGAGGGTGGGGGTTCTTTATATTCAGGGGATAGTCACTGTGGGATGAGTTCATAAGTACTAGCTGCCAAAGTGGTCGGCCGGGAAATCGAGGGTGGGAATTCTTCACATTCAGGGGATAGTCACTGTGGGATGAGTTCACAAGTACTAGCAGCCAAAGTGGTCGGCCAGGAGAGTGAGGGTGGGGTTTCTTCCCTTTTCAGGAAATAGTAACAGTGAAATGGATGTTCAAG
Source organism: Eretmocerus hayati (assembly GCA_029851415.1). Taxonomy (NCBI): domain Eukaryota; kingdom Metazoa; phylum Arthropoda; class Insecta; order Hymenoptera; family Aphelinidae; genus Eretmocerus; species Eretmocerus hayati. Next base: position 53,621,308 of record CM056744.1, read on the forward strand.
TACCAGCTGCCGAAGTGGTCGGCCGGGAAATCGAGGGTGGGAATTCTTCACATTCAGGGGATAGTCACTGTGGGATGAGTTCACAAGTACTAGCAGCCAGAGTGGTCGGCCAGGAAAGTGAGGGTGGGGTTTCTTTCGTTTTCAGGAAATAGTAACAGTGAAATGGATGTTCAAGTACCAGCTGCCAAAGTGGTCGGCCAGGAAAGTGAGGGTGGGGGTTCTTTATATTCAGGGGATAGTCACTGTGGGATGAGTTCACAAGTACTAGCTGCCAAAGTGGTCGGCCAGGAAAGTGAGGGTGGGGTTTCTTTCCTTTTCAGGAAATGGTCACAGTGAAATGGATGTTCAAGTACCAGGTGCCAAAGTGGTCGGCCGGGAAATCAAGGGTGGGAATTCTTCACATTCAGGGGATAGTCACTGTGGGATGAGTTCACAAGTACTAGCTGCCAAAGTGGTCGGCCAGGAAAGTGAGGGTGGGGTTTCTTTTCTTTTCAGGGAATAGTAACAGTGAAAAAAATGTTCAAGTACCAGCTGCCGAAGTGGTCGGCCGGGAAATCGAGGGTGGGAATTCTTCACATTCAGGGGATAGTCGCTGTGGGATGAGTTCACAAGTACTAGCTGCCAGAGTGGTCGGCCAGGGGAGTGAGGGTGGGGTTTCTTTTCTTTTCAGGGAATAGTAACAGTGAAAAAAATGTTCAAGTACCAGCTGCCAAAGTGGTCGGCAGGGAAATCGAGGGTGGGAATTCTTCACATTCAGGGGATAGTCGCTGTGGGATGAGTTCACAAGTACTAGCTACCAAAGTGGTCGGCCAGGGAAGTGAGGGTGGGGGTTCTTCATATTCAGGGGATAGTCACTGTGGGATGAGTTCACAAGTACTAGCTGCCAAAGCGGTCGGCCAGGGGAGTGAGGGTGGGGTTTCTTTCCTTTTCAGGGAATAGTAACAGTGAAATGGATGTTCAAGTACCAGCTGCCAAAGTGGTCAGCCGGGAAATCGAGGGTGGGAATTCTTCATATTCAGGGGATAGTCACTGTGGGATGAGTTCACAAGTACTAGCTGCCAAAGTGGTCTGCCAGGAAATTGAGGGTGGGGGTTCTTTATATTCAGGGGATAGTCACTTTGGGATGAGTTCACAAGTACTAGCTGCCAAAGTGGTCGGCCAGGAAAGTGAGGGTGGGGGTTCTTCATATTCAGGGGATAGTCACTGTGGGATGAGTTCACAAGTACTAGCTGCCAAAGTGGTCGGCCAGGAAAGTGAGGGTGGGGGTTCTTCACATTCAGGGGATAGTCACTGTGGGATGAGTTCACAAGTACTAGCTGCCAAAGTGGTCGGCCAGGAAAGTGAGGGTGGGGGTTCTTTATATTCAGGGGATAGTCACTGTGGGATGAGTTCACAAGTACTAGCTGCCAAAGTGGTCGGCCAGGAAAGTGAGGGTGGGGTTTCTTTCCTCTTCAGGAAATGGTAACAGTGAAATGGAATTCAAGTACCAGCTGCCAAAGTGGTCGGCCGGGAAATCGAGGGTGGGAATTCTTCACATTCAGGGGATAGTCACTGTGGGATGAGTTCACAAGTACTAGCTGCCAAAGTGGTCGGCCAGGAAAGTGAGGGTGGGGTTTCTTTTCTTTTCAGGGAATAGTAACATTGAAAAAAATGTTCAAGTACCAGCTGCCAAAGTGGTCGGCCGGGAAATCGAGGGTCGGAATTCTTCACATTCAGGGGATAGTCGCTGTGGGATGAGTTCACAAGTACTAGCTGCCAAAGTGGTCGGCCAGGGAAGTGAGGGTGGGGGTTCTTCATATTCAGGGGATAGTCACTGTGGGATGAGTTCACAAGTACTAGCTGCCAAAGCGGTCGGCCAGGGAAGTGAGGGTGGGGTTTCTTCCCTTTTCAGGGAATAGTAACAGTGAAATGGATGTTCAAGTACCAGCTGCCAAGGTGGTCGGCCGGGAAATCGAGGGTGGGAATTCTTCACATTCAGGGGATAGTCACTGTGGGATGAGTTCACAAGTACTAGCTGCCAAAGTGGCCGGCTAGGAAAGTGAGGCTGGGGTTTCTTTTCTTTCCAGGAAATAGTAACACTGAAATAAATGTTCAAGTACCAGCTGCCAAAGTGGTCGGCCGTAAAATCGAGGGTGGGAATTCTCAAAATTCGGGGGATAGTCACTATGGGATGAGTTCACAAGTACTAGCCGCAAAGTGGTCGGCCAGGAAAGTGAGGGTGGGGTTTCTATTCTTTCCAGGGAATAGGAACCGTGAAATTGATATTCAAGTACCAGCTGCCAAAGTGGTCGGCCGGGAAATCGAGGGTGGGAATTCTTCACATTCAGGGGATAGTCGCTGTGGGATGAGTTCACAAGTACTAGCTGCCAAAGTGGTCGGCCAGGGAGGTGAGGGTGGGGGTTCTTCATATTCAGGGGATAGTCACTGTGGGATGAGTTCACAAGTACTAGCTGCCAAAGCGGTCGGCCAGGGAAGTGAGGGTGGGGTTTCTTCCCTTTTCAGGAAATAGTAACAGTGAAATGGATGTTCAAGTACCAGCTGCCAAAGTGGTCGGCCGGGAAATCGAAGGTGGGAATTCTTCACATTCAGGGGATAGTCACTGTGGGATGAGTTCACAAGTACTAGCTGCCAAAGTGGTCGGCCAGGAAAGTGAGGGTGGGGGTTCTTTATATTCAGGGGATAGTCACTGTGGGATGAGTTCACAAGTACTAGCTGCCAAAGTGGTCGGCCAGGAAAGTGAGGGTGGGGTTTCTTTCCTTTTCAGGAAATGGTAACAGTGAAATGGATGTTCAAGTACCAGGTGCCAAAGTGGTCGGCCGGGAAATCGAGGGTGGGAATTCTTCACATTCAGGGGATAGTCACTGTGGGATGAGTTCACAAGTACTAGCTGCCAAAGTGGTCGGCCAGGAAAGTGAGGGTGGGGTTTCTTTTCTTTTCAGGGAATAGTAACAGTGAAAAAAATGTTCAAGTACCAGCTGCCAAAGTGGTCGGCCGGGAAATCGAGGGTGGGAATTCTTCACATTCAGGGGATAGTCGCTGTGGGATGAGTTCACAAGTACTAGCTGCCAAAGTGGTCGGCCAGGGGAGTGAGGGTGGGGTTTCTTTTCTTTTCAGGGAATAGTAACAGTGAAAAAAATGTTCAAGTACCAGCTGCCAAAGTGGTCGGCCGGGAAATCGGGGGTGGGAATTCTTCACATTCAGGGGATAGTCCCTGTGGGATGAGTTCACAAGTACTAGCTGCCAAAGTGGTCGGCCAGGGAAGTGAGGGTGGGGGTTCTTTATATTCAGGGGATAGTCACTGTGGGATGAGTTCACAAGTACTAGCTGCCAAAGCGGTCGGCCAGGGAAGTGAGGGTAGGGTTTCTTTCCTTTTCAGGAAATAGTAACAGTGAAATGGATGTTCAAGTACCAGCTGCCAAAGTGGTCAGCCGGGAAATCGAGGGTGGGAATTCTTCACATTCAGGGGATAGTCACTGTGGGATGAGTTTACAAGTACTAGCTGCCGAAGCGGTCAGTCAGGAAAGTGAGGGTGGGGTTTCTTTCCTTTTCAGGAAATAGTAACAGTGAAATGGATGTTCAAGTACCGGCTGCCCAAGTGGTCGGCCGGGAAATCGAGGGTTGGAATTCCTTACATTCGAGGGGTTAGTCACTGATGAATGAATTCACGAGTACTAGCTGCCAAAGTGGCCAGCCAGGAGAGTGAGGGTTGGGTTTCTTTTCTTTCCAGGAAATAGTAACAGTGAAATAAATGTTCAAGTACCAGCTGCCAAAGTGGTCGGCCGGGAAATCGAGGGTGGGAATTCTCCACATTCGGGGGATAGTCACTGTGGGATGAGTTCACAAGTACTAGCCGCAAAGTGGTCGGCCAGGAAAGTGAGGGTGGGGTTTCTATTCTTTTCAGGGAATAGAAACAGTGAAATTGATGTTCAAGTACCAGCTGCCAAAGTGGTCGGCCGGGAAATCGAGGGTGGGAATTCTTCACATTCAGGGGATAGTCGCTGTGGGATGAGTTCACAAGTACTAGCTGCCAAAGTGGTCGGCCAGGGGAGTGAGGGTGGGGGTTCTTTATATTCAGGGGATAGTCACTGTGGGATGAGTTCACAAGTACTAGCTGCCAAAGCGGTCGGCCAGGGAAGTGAGGGTGGGGTTTCTTTCCTTTTCAGGAAATAGTAACAGTGAAATGGATGTTCAAGTACCAGCTGCCAAAGTGGTCGGCCGGGAAATCGAGGGTGGGAATTCTTCACATTCAGGGGATAGTCACTGTGGGATGAGTTCACCAGTACTAGCTGCCAAAGTGGTCGGCCAGGAAAGTGAGGGTGGGGGTTCTTTATATTCAGGGGATAGTCACTGTGGGATGAGTTCACAAGTACTAGCTGCCAAAGTGGTCGGCCAGGAAAGTGAGGGTGGGGTTTCTTTTCTCTTCAGTAAATGGTAACAGTGAAATGGAATTCAAGTACCAGCTGCCAAAGTGGTCGGCCGGGAAATCGAGGGTGGGAATTCTTCACATTCAGGGGATAGTCACTGTGAGATGAGTTCACAAGTACTAGCTGCCAAAGTGGTCGGCCAGGAAAGTGAGGGTGGGGTTTCTTTTCTTCTCAGGGAATAGTAACAGTGAAAAAAATGTTCAAGTACCAGCTGCCAAAGTGGTCGGCCGGGAAATCGAGGGTCGGAATTCTTCACATTCAGGGGATAGTCGCTGTGGGATGAGTTCACAAGTACTAGCTGCCAAAGTGGTCGGCCAGGGAAGTGAGGGTGGGGGTTTTTCATATTCAGGGGATAGTCACTGTGGGATGAGTTCACAAGTACTAGCTGCCAAAGCGGTAGGCCAGGGAAGTGAGGTTAGGGTTTCTTTCCTTTTCAGGGGATAGTAACAGTGAAATGGATGTTCAAGTACCAGCTGCCAAAGTGGTCAGCCGGGAAATCGAGGGTGGGAATTCTTCACATTCAGGGGATAGTCACTGTGGGATGAGTTCACAAGTACTAGCTGCCAAAGTGGTCTGCCATAAATTGAGGGTGGGGGTTCTTTATATTCAGGGGATAGTCACTGTGGGATGAGTTCACAAGTACTAGCTGCCAAAGTGGTCGGCCAGGAAAGTGAGGGTGGGGGTTCTTTATATTCAGGTGATAGTCACTGTGGGATGAGTTCACAAGTACTAGCTGCCAAAGTGGTCGGCCAGGAAAGTGAGGGTGGGGGTTCTTCACATTCAGGGGATAGTCACTGTGGGATGAGTTCACAAGTACTAGCTGCCAAAGTGGTCGGCCAGGAAAGTGAGGGTGGGGGTTCTTTATATTCAGGGGATAGTCACTGTGGGATGAGTTCACAAGTACTAGCTGCCAAAGTGGTCGGCCAGGAAAGTGAGGGTGGGGTTTCTTTCCTTTTCAGGGAATGGTAACAGTGAAATGGATGTTCAAGTACCAGCTGCCAAAGTGGTCGGCCGGGAAATCGAGGGTGGGAATTCTTCACATTCAGGGGATAGTCACTAAGGGATGAGTTCACAAGTACTAGCAGCCAAAGTGGTCGGCCAGGAAAGTGAGGGTGGGGTTTCTTTCCTTTTCAGGAAATAGTAACAGTGAAATGGATGTTCAAGTACCAGCCGCCAAAGTGGTCGGCCGGGAAATCGAGGGTGGGAATTCTTCCTATTCAGGGGATAGTCACTGTGGGATGAGTTCACAAGTACTAGCTGCCAAAGTGGTCGCCCAGGAAAGTGAGGGTGGGGGTTCTTTATATTCAGGGGATAGTCACTGTGGGATGAGTTCACAAGTACTAGCAGCCAAAGTGGTCGGCCAGGAAAGTGAGGGTGGGGGTTCTTTATATTCAGGGGATAGTCACTGTGGGATGAGTTCACAAGTACTAGCTGCCAAAGTGGTCGGCCAGGAAAGTGAGGGTGGGGTTTCTTTTCTTTTCAGGGAATAGTAACAGTGAAAGAAATGTTCAAGTACCAGCTGCCAAAGTGGTCGGCCGGGAAATCGAGGGTGGGAATTCTTCACATTCAGGGGATAGTCGCTGTGGGATGAGTTCACAAGTACTAGCTGCCAAAGTGGTCGGCCAGGGGAGTGAGGGTGGGGTTTCTTCTCTTTTCAGGGAATAGTTACAGTGAAAAAAATGTTCAAGTACCAGCTGCCAAAGTGGTCGGCAGGGAAATCGAGGGTGGGAATTCTTCACATTCAGGGGATTGTCGCTGTGGGATGAGTTCACAAGTACTAGCTGCCAAAGTGGTCGGCCAGGGAAGTGAGGGTGGGGGTTCTTCATATTCAGGGGATAGTCACTGTGGGATGAGTTCACAAGTACTAGCTGCCAAAGCGGTCGGCCAGGGAAGTGAGGGTGGGGTTTCTTTCCTTTTCAGGAAATAGTAACAGTGAAATGGATGTTCAAGTACCAGCTGCCAAAGTGGTCAGCCGGGAAATCGAGGGTGGGAATTCTTCACATTCAGGGGATAGTCACTGTGGGATGAGTTCACAAGTACTAGCTGCCAAAGTGGTCGGCCAGGGAAGTGAGGGTGGGGGTTCTTTATATTCAGGGGATAGTCACTGTGGGATGAGTTCACAAGTACTAGCTGCCAAAGCGGTCGGCCAGGGAAGTGAGGGTGGGGTTTCTTCCCTTTTCAGGAAATAGTAACAGTGAAATGGAAGTTCAAGTACCAGCTGCCAAAGTGGTCGGCCGGGAAATCGAAGTTGGGAATTCTTCACATTCAGGGGATAGTCACTGTGGGATGAGTTCACAAGTACTAGCTGCCAAAGTGGTCGGCCAGGAAAGTGAGGGTGGGGGTTCTTCATATTCAGGGGATAGTCACTGTGGGATGAGTTCACAAGTACTAGCTGCGAAAGTGGTCGGCCAGGAAAGTGAGGGTGGGGTTTCTTTCCTTTTCAGGAAATGGTAACAGTGAAATGGATGTTCAAGTACCAGGTGCCAAAATGGTCGGCCGGGAAATCGAGGGTGGGAATTCTTCACATTCAGGGGATAGTCACTGTGGGATGAGTTCACAAGTACTAGCTGCCAAAGTGGTCGGCCAGGAAAGTGAGGGTGGGGTTTCTTTTCTTTTCAGGGAATAGTAACAGTGAAAAAAATGTTCAAGTACCAGCTGCCAAAGTGGTCGGCCGGGAAATCGAGGGTGGGAATTCTTCACATTCAGGGGATAGTCGCTGTGGGATGAGTTCACAAGTACTAGCTGCCAAAGTGGTCGGCCAGGGGAGAGAGGGTGGGGTTTCTTTTCTTTTCAGGGAATAGTCACAGTGAAAAAAATGTTCAAGTACCAGCTGCCAAAGTGGTCGGCCGGGAAATCGAGGGTGGGAATTCTTCACATTCAGGGGATAGTCGCTGTGGGATGAGTTCACAAGTACTAGCTGCCAAAGTGGTCGGCCAGGGAAGTGAGGGTGGGGGTTCTTCATATTCAGGGGATAGTCACTGTGGGATGAGTTCACAAGTACTAGCTGCCAAAGCGGTCGGCCAGGGAAGTGAGGGTATGGTTTCTTTCCTTTTCAGGAAATAGTAACAGTGAAATGGATGTTCAAGTACCAGCTGCCAAAGTGGTCAGCCGGGAAATCGAGGGTGGGAATTCTTCACATTCAGGGGATAGTCACTGTGGGATGAGTTCACAAGTACTAGCTGCCAAAGCGGTCAGCCAGGAAAGTGACGGTGGGGTTTCTTTCGTTTTCAGGGAATAGTAACAGTGAAATGGATGTTCAAGTACCAGCTGCCCAAGTGGTCGGCCGGGAAATCGAGGGTTGGAATTCCTTACATTCGAGGGGTTAGTCACTGATGAATGAATTCACGAGTACTAGCTGCCAAAGTGGCCAGCCAGGAGAGTGAGGGTTGGGTTTCTTTTCTTTCCAGGAAATAGTAACAATGAAATAAATGTTCAAGTACCAGCTGCCAAAGTGGTCGGCCGGGAAATCGAGGGTGGGAATTCTCCACATTCGGGAGATAGTCACTGTGGGATGAGTTCACAAGTACTAGCCGCAAAGTGGTCGGCCAGGAAAGTGAGGGTGGGGTTTCTATTCTTTTCAGGGAATAGGAACAGTGAAATTGATATTCAAGTACCAGCTGCCAAAGTGGTCGGCCGGGAAATCGAGGGTGGGAATTCTTCACATTCAGGGGATAGTCGCTGTGGGATGAGTTCACAAGTACTAGCTGCCAAAGTGGTCGGCCAGGGGAGTGAGGGTGGGGGTTCTTTATATTCAGGGGATAGTCACTGTGGGATGAGTTCACAAGTACTAGCTGCCAAAGCGGTCGGCCAGGGAAGTGAGGGTGGGGTTTCTTTCCTTTTCAGGAAATAGTAACAGTGAAATGGATGTTCAAGTACCAGCTGCCAAAGTGGTCGGCCGGGAAATCGAGGGTGGGAATTCTTCACATTCAGGGGATAGTCACTGTGGGATGAGTTCACAAGTACTAGCTGCCAAAGTGGTCGGCCAGGAAAGTGAGGGTGGGGGTTCTTTATATTCAGGGGATAGTCACTGTGGGATGAGTTCACAAGTACTAGCTGCCAAAGTGGTCGGCCAGGAAAGTGAGGGTGGGGTTTCTTTTCTCTTCAGTGAATGGTAACAGTGAAATGGAATTCAAGTACCAGCTGCCAAAGTGGTCGGCCGGGAAATCGAGGGTGGGAATTCTTCACATTCAGGGGATAGTCATTGTGAGATGAGTTCACAAGTACTAGCTGCCAAAGTGGTCGGCCAGGAAAGTGAGGGTGGGGTTTCTTTTCTTTTCAGGGAATAGTAACAGTGAAAAAAATGTTCAAGTACCAGCTGCCAAAGTGGTCGGCCGGGAAATCGAGGGTCGGAATTTTTCACATTCAGGGGATAGTCGCTGTGGGATGAGTTCACAAGTACTAGCTGCCAAAGTGGTCGGCCAGGGAAGTGAGGGTGGGGGTTTCTCATATTCAGGGGATAGTCACTGTGGGATGAGTTCACAAGTACTAGCTGCCAAAGCGGTCGGCCAGGGAAGTGAGGTTGGGGTTTCTTTCCTTTTCAGGGGATAGTAACAGTGAAATGGATGTTCAAGTACCAGCTGCCAAAGTGGTCAGCCGGGAAATCGAGGGTGGGAATTCTTCACATTCAGGGGATAGTCACTGTGGGATGAGTTCACAAGTACTAGCTGCCAAAGTGGTCTGCCATAAATTGAGGGTGGGGGTTCTTTATATTCAGGGGATAGTCACTGTGGGATGAGTTCACAAGTACTAGCTGCCAAAGTGGTCGGCCAGGAAAGTGAGGGTGGGGGTTCTTTATATTCAGGGGATAGTCACTGTGGGATGAGATCACAAGTACTAGCTGCCAAAGTGGTCGGCCAGGAAAGTGAGGGTGGGGGTTCTTCACATTCAGGGGATAGTCACTGTGGGATGAGTTCACAAGTACTAGCTGCCAAAGTGGTCGGCCAGGAAAGTGAGGGTGGGGGTTCTTTATATTCAGGGGATAGTCACTGTGGGATGAGTTCTCAAGTACTAGCTGCCAAAGTGGTCGGCCAGGAAAGTGAGGGTGGGGTTTCTTTCCTTTTCAGGGAATGGTAACAGTGAAATGGATGTTCAAGTACCAGCTGCCAAAGTGGTCGGCCGGGAAATCGAGGGTGGGAATTCTTCACATTCAGGGGATAGTCACTGTGGGATGAGTTCACAAGTACTAGCAGCCAAAGTGGTCGGCCAGGAAAGTGAGGGTGGGGTTTCTTTCCTTTTCAGGAAATAGTAACAGTGAAATGGATGTTCAAGTACCAGCTGCCAAAGTGGTCGGCCGGGAAATCGAGGGTGGGAATTCTTCACATTCAGGGGATAGTCACTGTGGGATGAGTTCACAAGTACTAGCTGCCAAAGTGGTCGCCCAGGAAAGTGAGGGTGGGGGTTCTTTATATTCAGGGGATAGTCACTGTGGGATGAGTTCACAAGTACTAGCTGCCAAAGTGGTCGGCCAGGAAAGTGAGGGTGGGGGTTCTTTATATTCAGGGGATAGTCACTGTGGGATGAGTTCACAAGTACTAGCTGCCAAAGTGGTCGGCCAGGAAAGTGAGGGTGGGGTTTCTTTCCTTTTCAGGAAATGGGAACAGTGAAATGGATGTTCAAGTACCAGGTGCCAAAGTGGTCGGCCGGGAAATCGAGGGTGGGAATTCTTCACATTCAGGGGATAGTCACTGTGGGATGAGTTCACAAGTACTAGCTGCCAAAGTGGTCGGCCAGGAAAGTGAGGGTGGGGTTTCTTTTCTTTTCAGGGAATAGTAACAGTGAAAGAAATGTTCAAGTACCAGCTGCCAAAGTGGTCGGCCGGGAAATCGAGGGTGGGAATTCTCCACATTCAGGGGATAGTCGCTGTGGGATGAGTTCACAAGTTCTAGCTGCCAAAGTGGTCGGCCAGGGGAGTGAGGGTGGGGTTTCTTTTCTTTTCAGGGAATAGTAACAGTGAAAAAAATGTTCAAGTACCAGCTGCCAAAGTGGTCGGCAGGGAAATCGAGGGTGGGAATTCTTCACATTCAGGGGATAGTCGCTGTGGGATGAGTTCACAAGTACTAGCTGCCAAAGTGGTCGGCCAGGGAAGTGAGGGTGGGGGTTCTTCATATTCAGGGGATAGTCACTGTGGGATGAGTTCACAAGTACTAGCTGCCAAAGCGGTCGGCCAGGGAAGTGAGGGTGGGGTTTCTTTCCTTTTCAGGAAATAGTAACAGTGAAATGGATGTTCAAGTACCAGCTGCCAAAGTGGTCAGCCGGGAAATCGAGGGTGGGAATTCTTCACATTCAGGGGATAGTCACTGTGGGATCAGTTCACAAGTACTAGCTGCCAAAGTGGTCTGCCAGGAAATTGAGGGTGGGGGTTCTTTATATTCAGGGGATAGTCACTGTGGGATGAGTTCACAAGTACTAGCTGCCAAAGTGGTCGGCCAGGAAAGTGAGGGTGGGGGTTCTTTATATTCAGGGGATAGTCACTGTGGGATGAGTTCACAAGTACTAGCTGCCAAAGTGGTCGGCCAGGAAAGTGAGGGTGGGGGTTCTTCACATTCAGGGGATAGTCACTGTGGGATGAGTTCACAAGTACTAGCTGCCAAAGTGGTCGGCCAGGAAAGTGAGGGTGGGGGTTCTTTATATTCAGGGGATAGTCACTGTGGGATGAGTTCACAAGTACTAGCTGCCAAAGTGGTCGGCCAGGAAAGTGGGGGTGGGGTTTCTTTCCTCTTCAGGAAATGGTAACAGTGAAATGGAATTCAAGTACCAGCTGCCAAAGTGGTCGGCCGGGAAATCGAGGGTGGGAATTCTTCACATTCAGGGGATACTCACTGTGAGATGAGTTCACAAGTACTAGCTGCCAAAGTGGTCGGCCAGGAAAGTGAGGGTGGGGTTTCTTTTCTTTTCAGGGAATAGTAACAGTGAGAAAAATGTTCAAGTACCAGCTGCCAAAGTGGTCGGCCGGGAAATCGAGGGTCGGAATTCTTCACGTTCAGGGGATAGTCGCTGTGGGATGAGTTCACAAGTACTAGCTGCCAAAGTGGTCGGCCAGGGAAGTGAGGGTGGGGGTTTTTCATATTCAGGGGATAGTCACTGTGGGATGAGTTCACAAGTACTAGCTGCCAAAGCGGTCGGCCAGGGAAGTGAGGTTGGGGTTTCTTTCCTTTTCAGGGGATAGTAACAGTGAAATGGATGTTCAAGTACCAGCTGCCAAAGTGGTCAGCCGGGAAATCGAGGGTGGGAATTCTTCACATTCAGGGGATAGTCACTGTGGGATGAGTTCACAAGTACTAGCTGCCAAAGTGGTCTGCCATAAATTGAGGGTGGGGGTTCTTTATATTCAGGGGATAGTCACTGTGGGATGAGTTCACAAGTACTAGCTGCCAAAGTGGTCGGCCAGGAAAGTGAGGGTGGGGGTTCTTTATATTCAGGGGATAGTCACTGTGGGATGAGTTCACAAGTACTAGCTGCCAAAGTGGTCGGCCAGGAAAGTGAGGGTGGGGGTTCTTCACATTCAGGGGATAGTCACTGTGGGATGGGTTCACAAGTACTAGCTGCCAAAGTGGTCGGCCAGGAAAGTGAGGGTGGGGGTTCTTTATATCCAGGGGATAGTCACTGTGGGATGAGTTCACAAGTACTAGCTGCCAAAGTGGTCGGCCAGGAAAGTGAGGGTGGGAATTCTTCACATTCAGGGGATAGTCACTGTGGGATGAGTTCACAAGTACTAGCAGCCAAAGTGGTCGGCCAGGAAAGTGAGGGTGGGGTTTCTTTCCTTTTCAGGAAATAGTAACAGTGAAATGGATGTTCAAGTACCAGCTGCCAAAGTGGTCGGCCGGGAAATCGAGGGTGGGAATTCTTCACATTCAGGGGATAGTCACTGTGGGATGAGTTCACAAGTACTAGCTGCCAAAGTGGTCGCCCAGGAAAGTGAGGGTGGGGGTTCTTTATATTCAGGGGATAGTCACTGTGGGATGAGTCCACAAGTACTAGCTGCCAAAGTGGTCGGCCAGGAAAGTGAGGGTGGGGTTTCTTTCCTTTTCAGGGAATGGTAACAGTGAAATGGATGTTCAAGTACCAGCTGCCAAAGTGGTCGGCCGGGAAATCGAGGGTGGGAATTCTTCACATTCAGGGGATAGTCACTGTGGGATGAGTTCACAAGTACTAGCTGCCAAAGTGGTCGCCCAGGAAAGTGAGGGTGGGGGTTCTTTATATTCAGGGGATAGTCACTGTGGGATGAGTTCACAAGTACTAGCTGCCAAAGTGGTCGGCCAGGAAAGTGAGGGTGGGGTTTCTTTCCTTTTCAGGGAATGGTAACAGTGAAATGGATGTTCAAGTACTAGCTGCCAAAGTGGTCGGCCAGGAAAGTGAGGGTGGGGGTTCTTTATATTCAGGGGATAGTCACTGTGGGATGAGTTCACAAGTACTAGCTGCCAAAGTGGTCGGCCAGGAATGTGAGGGTGGGGTTTCTTTCCTTTTCAGGAAATGGGAACAGTGAAATGGATGTTCAAGTACCAGGTGCCAAAGTGGTCGGCCGGGAAATCGAGGGTGGGAATTCTTCACATTCAGGGGATAGTCACTGTGGGATGAGTTCACAAGTACTAGCTGCCAAAGTGGTCGGCCAGGGGAGTGAGGGTGGGGTTTCTTTTCTTTTCAGGGAATAGTAACAGTGAAAAAAATGTTCAAGTACCAGCTGCCAAAGTGGTCGGCAGGGAAATCGAGGGTGGGGGTTCTTCATATTCAGGGGATAGTCACTGTGGGATGAGTTCACAAGTACTAGCTGCCAAAGCGGTCGGCCAGGGAAGTGAGGGTGGGGTTTCTTTCCTTTTCAGGAAATAGTAACAGTGAAATGGATGTTCAAGTACCAGCTGCCAAAGTGGTCAGCCGGGAAATCGAGGGTGGGAATTCTTCACATTCAGGGGATAGTCACTGTGGGATGAGTTCACAAGTACTAGCTGCCAAAGTGGTCTGCCAGGAAATTGAGGGTGGGGGTTCTTTATATTCAGGGGATAGTCACTGTGGGATGAGTTCACAAGTACTAGCTGCCAAAGTGGTCGGCCAGGAAAGTGAGGGTGGGGGTTCTTTATATTCAGGGGATAGTCACTGTGGGATGAGTTCACAAGTACTAGCTGCCAAAGTGGTCGGCCAGGAAAGTGAGGGTGGGGGTTCTTCACATTCAGGGGATAGTCACTGTGGGATGAGTTCACAAGTACTAGCTGCCAAAGTGGTCGGCCAAGAAAGTGAGGGTGGGGGTTCTTCATATTCAGGGGATAGTCACTGTGGGATGAGTTCACAAGTACTAGCTGCCAAAGCGGTCGGCCAGGGGAGTGAGGGTGGGGTTTCTTTCCTTTCCAGGGAATAGTAACAGTGAAATGGATGTTCAAGTACCAGCTGCCAAGGTGGTCGGCCGGGAAATCGAGGGTGGGAATTCTTCACATTCAGGGGATAGTCACTGTGGGATTAGTTCACAAGTACTAGCTGCCAAAGTGGCCGGCTAGGAAAGTGAGGGTGGGGTTTCTTTTCTTCCCAGGAAATAGTAACACTGAAATAAATGTTCAAGTACCAGCTGCCAAAGTGGTCGGCGGTAAAATCGAGGGTGGGAATTCTCCACATTCGGGGGATTGTCACTGTGGGATGAGTTCACAAGTACTAGCCGCAAAGTGGTCGGCCAGGAAAGTGAGGGTCGGGTTTCTATTCTTTCCAGGGAATAGGAACAGTGAAATTGATATTCAAGTACCAGCTGCCAAAGTGGTCGGCCGGGAAATCGAGGGTGGGAATTCTTCACATTCAGGGGATAGTCGCTGTGGGATGAGTTCACAAGTACTAGCTGCCAAAGTGGTCGGCCAGGAAAGTGAGGTTGGGGGTTCTTTATATTCAGGGGATAGTCACTGTGGGATGAGTTCACAAGTACTAGCTGCCAAAGTGGTCGGCCAGGAAAGTGAGGGTGGGGGTTCTTCACATTCAGGGGATAGTCACTGTGGGATGAGTTCACAAGTACTAGCTGCCAAAGCGGTCGGCCAGGGAAGTGAGGGTGGGGTTTCTTTCCTTTTCAGGAAATAGTAACAGTGAAATGGATGTTCAAGTACCAGCTGCCAAGGTGGTCGGCCGGGAAATCGAGGGTGGGAATTCTTCACATTCAGGGGATAGTCACTGTGGGATGAGTTCACAAGTACTAGCTGCCAAAGTGGCCGGCTAGGAAAGTGAGGGTGGGGTTTCTTTTCTTCCCAGGAAATAGTAACACTGGAATAAATGTTCAAGTACCAGCTGCCAAAGTGGTCGGCCGTAAAATCGAGGGTGGGAATTCTCCACTTTCGGGGGATTGTCACTGTGGGATGAGTTCACAAGTACTAGCCGCAAAGTGGTCGGCCAGGAAAGTGAGGGTGGGGTTTCTATTCTTTCCAGGGAATAGGAACAGTGAAATTGATATTCAAGTACCAGCTGCCAAAGTGGTCGGCCGGGAAATCGAGGGTGGGAATTCTTCACATTCAGGGGATAGTCGCTGTGGGATGAGTTCACAAGTACTAGCTGCCAAAGTGGTCAGCCAGGAAACTGAGGGTGGGGGTTCTTTATATTCAGGGGATAGTCACTGTGGGATGAGTTCACAAGTACTAGCTGCCAAAGTGGTCGGCCAGGAAAGTGAGGGTGGGGGTTCTTCACATTCAGGGGATAGTCACTGTGGGATGAGTTCACAAGTACTAGCTGCCAAAGTGGTCGGCCAGGAAAGTGAGGGTGGGGGTTCTTTATATTCAGGGGATAGTCACTGTGGGATGAGTTCACAAGTACTAGCTGCCAAAGTGGTCGGCCAGGAAAGTGAGGGTGGGGTTTCTTTCCTTTTCAGGGAATGGTAACAGTGAAATGGATGTTCAAGTACCAGCTGCCAAAGTGGTCGGCCGGGAAATCGAGGGTGGGAATTCTTCACATTCAGGGGATAGTCACTGTGGGATGAGTTCACAAGTACTAGCAGCCAAAGTGGTCGGCCAGGAAAGTGAGGGTGGGGTTTCTTTCCTTTTCAGGAAATAGTAACAGTGAAATGGATGTTCAAGTACCAGCTGCCAAAGTGGTCGGCCGGGAAATCGAGGGTGGGAATTCTTCACATTCAGGGGATAGTCACTGTGGGATGAGTTCACAAGTACTAGCTGCCAAAGTGGTCGCCCAGGAAAGTGAGGGTGGGGGTTCTTTATATTCAGGGGATTGTCACTGTGGGATGAGTTCACAAGTACTAGCTGCCAAAGTGGTCGGCCAGGAAAGTGAGGGTGGGGGTTCTTTATATTCAGGGGATAGTCACTGTGGGATGAGTTCACAAGTACTAGCTGCCAAAGTGGTCGGCCAGGAAAGTGAGGGTGGGGTTTCTTTTCTTTTCAGGAAATGGTAACAGTGAAATGGATGTTCAAGTACCAGGTGCCAAAGTGGTCGGCCAGGAAAGTGAGGGTGGGGTTTCTTTCCTTTTCAGGGAATAGTAACAGTGAAAAAAATGTTCAAGTACCAGCTGCCAAAGTGGTCGGCCGGGAAATCGAGGGTGGGAATTCTTCACATTCAGGGGATAGTCGCTGTGGGATGAGTTCACAAGTACTAGCTGCCAAAGTGGTCGGCCAGGGAAGTGAGGGTGGGGGTTCTTTATATTCAGGGGATAGTCACTGTGGGATGAGTTCACAAGTACTAGCTGCCAAAGTGGTCGGCCAGGAAAGTGAGGGTGGGGGTTCTTCACATTCAGGGGATAGTCACTGTGGGATGAGTTCACAAGTACTAGCTGCCAAAGCGGTCAGCCAGGGAAGTGAGGGTGGGGTTTCTTTCCTTCCCAGGAAATAGTAACAGTGAAATGGATGTTCAAGTACCAGCTGCCAAAGTGGTCGGCCGGGAAATCGAGGGTGGGAATTCTTCACATTCAGGGGATAGTCGCTGTGGGATGAGTTCACAAGTACTAGCTGCCAAAGTGGTCGGCCAGGAAAGTGAGGGTGGGGGTTCTTTATATTCAGGGGATAGTCACTGTGGGATGAGTTCACAAGTACTAGCTGCCAAAGTGGTCGGCCAGGAAAGTGAGGTCGGGGGTTCTTCACATTCAGGGGATAGTCACTGTGGGATGAGTTCACAAGTACTAGCTGCCAAAGCGGTCGGCCAGGGAAGTGAGGGTGGGGTTTCTTTCCTTTTCAGGAAATAGTAACAGTGAAATGGATGTTCAAGTACCAGCTGCCAAGGTGGTCGGCCGGGAAATCGAGGGTGGGAATTCTTCACATTCAGGGGATAGTCACTGTGGGATGAGTTCACAAGTACTAGCTGCCAAAGTGGTCGGCCAGGAAAGTGAGGGTGGGGTTTCTTTTCTTTTCAGGGAATAGTAACAGTGAAAGAAATGTTCAAGTACCAGCTGCCAAAGTGGTCGGCCGGGGAATCGAGGGTGGGAATTCTCCACATTCAGGGGATAGTCGCTGTGGGATGAGTTCACAAGTTCTAGCTGCCAAAGTGGTCGGCCAGGGGAGTGAGGGTGGGGTTTCTTTTCTTTTCAGGGAATAGTAACAGTGAAAAAAATGTTCAAGTACCAGCTGCCAAAGTGGTCGGCAGGGAAATCGAGGGTGGGAATTCTTCACATTCAGGGGATAGTCGCTGTGGGATGAGTTCACAAGTACTAGCTGCCAAAGTGGTCGGCCAGGGAAGTGAGGGTGGGGGTTCTTCATATTCAGGGGATAGTCACTGTGGGATGAGTTCACAAGTACTAGCTGCCAAAGCGGTCGGCCAGGGAAGTGAGGGTGGGGTTTCTTTCCTTTTCAGGAAATAGTAACAGTGAAATGGATGTTCAAGTACCAGCTGCCAAAGTGGTCAGCCGGGAAATCGAGGGTGGGAATTCTTCACATTCAGGGGATAGTCGCTGTGGGATGAGTTCACAAGTACTAGCTGCCAAAGTGGTCGGCCAGGAAACTGAGGGTGGGGGTTCTTTATATTCAGGGGATAGTCACTGTGGGATGAGTTCACAAGTACTAGCTGCCAAAGTGGTCGGCCAGGAAAGTGAGGGTGGGGGTTCTTCACATTCAGGGGATAGTCACTGTGGGATGAGTTCACAAGTACTAGCTGCCAAAGTGGTCGGCCAGGAAAGTGAGGGTGGGGGTTCTTTATATTCAGGGGATAGTCATTGTGGGATGAGTTCACAAGTACTAGCTGCCAAAGTGGTCGGCCAGGAAAGTGAGGGTGGGGTTTCTTCCCTTTTCAGGGAATGGTAACAGTGAAATGGATGTTCAAGTACCAGCTGCCAAAGTGGTCGGCCGGGAAATCGAGGGTGGGAATTCTTCACATTCAGGGGATAGTCACTGTGGGTTGAGTTCACAATTACTAGCAGCCAAAGTGGTCGGCCAGGAAAGTGAGGGTGGGGTTTCTTTCCTTTTCAGGAAATAGTAACAGTGAAATGGATGTTCAAGTACCAGCTGCCAAAGTGGTCGGCCGGGAAATCGAGGGTGGGAATTCTTCACATTCAGGGGATAGTCACTGTGGGATGAGTTCACAAGTACTAGCTGCCAAAGTGGTCGCCCAGGAAAGTGAGGGTGGGGGTTCTTTATATTCAGGGGATAGTCACTGAGGGATGAGTTCACAAGTACTAGCTGCCAAAGTGGTCGGCCAGGAAAGTGAGGGTGGGGGTTCTTCACATTCAGGGGATAGTCACTGTGGGATGAGTTCACAAGTACTAGCTGCCAAAGCGGTCGGCCAGGGAAGTGAGGGTGGGGTTTCTTTCCTTTTCAGGAAATAGTCACAGTGAAATGGATGTTCAAGTACCAGCTGCCAAAGTGGTCGGCCGGGAAATCGAGGGTGGGAATTCTTCACATTCAGGGGATAGTCGCTGTGGGATGAGTTCACAAGTACTAGCTGCCAAAGTGGTCGGCCAGGAAAGTGAGGGTGGGGGTTCTTTATATTCAGGGGATAGTCACTGTGGGATGAGTTCACAAGTACTAGCTGCCAAAGTGGTCGGCCAGGAAAGTGAGGGTGGGGGTTCTTCACATTCAGGGGATAGTCACTGTGGGATGAGTTCACAAGTACTAGCTGCCAAAGCGGTCGGCCAGGGAAGTGAGGGTGGGGTTTCTTTCCTTTTCAGGAAATAGTAACAGTGAAATGGATGTTCAAGTACCAGCTGCCAAGGTGGTCGGCCGGGAAATCGAGGGTGGGAATTCTTCACATTCAGGGGATAGTCACTGTGGGATGAGTTCACAAGTACTAGCTGCCAAAGTGGTCGGCCAGGAAAGTGAGGGTGGGGTTTCTTTTCTTTTCAGGGAATAGTAACAGTGAAAGAAATGTTCAAGTACCAGCTGCCAAAGTGGTCGGCCGGGAAATCGAGGGTGGGGATTCTCCACATTCAGGGGATAGTCGCTGTGGGATGAGTTCACAAGTTCTAGCTGCCAAAGTGGTCGGCCAGGGGAGTGAGGGTGGGGTTTCTTTTCTTTTCAGGGAATAGTAACAGTGAAAAAAATGTTCAAGTACCAGCTGCCAAAGTGGTCGGCAGGGAAATCGAGGGTGGGAATTCTTCACATTCAGGGGATAGTCACTGTGGGATGAGTTCACAAGTACTAGCTGCCAAAGTGGTCGGCCAGGGATGTGAGGGTGGGGGTTCTCCATATTCAGGGGATAGTCACTGTGGGATGAGTTCACAAGTACTAGCTGCCAAAGCGGTCGGCCAGGGAAGTGAGGGTGGGGTTTCTTTCCTTTTCAGGAAATAGTAACAGTGAAATGGATGTTCAAGTACCAGCTGCCAAAGTGGTCAGCCGGGAAATCGAGGGTGGGAATTCTTCACATTCAGGGGATAGTCACTGTGGGATGAGTTCACAAGTACTAGCTGCCAAAGTGGTCTGCCAGGAAATTGAGGGTGGGGGTTCTTTATATTCAGGGGATAGTCACTGTGGGATGAGTTCACAAGTACTAGCTGCCAAAGTGGTCGGCCAGGAAAGTGAGGGTGGGGGTTCTTTATATTCAGGGGATAGTCACTGTGGGATGAGTTCACAAGTACTAGCTGCCAAAGTGGTCGGCCAGGAAAGTGAGGGTGGGGGTTCTTCACATTCAGGGGATAGTCACTGTGGGATGAGTTCACAAGTACTAGCTGCCAAAGTGGTCGGCCAGGAAAGTGAGGGTGGGGGTTCTTTATATTCAGGGGATAGTCACTGTGGGATGAGTTCACAAGTACTAGCTGCCAAAGTGGTCGGCCAGGAAAGTGGGGGTGGGGTTTCTTTCCTCTTCAGGAAATGGTAACAGTGAAATGGAATTCAAGTACCAGCTGCCAAAGTGGTCGGCCGGGAAATCGAGGGTGGGAATTCTTCACATTCAGGGGATACTCACTGTGAGATGAGTTCACAAGTACTAGCTGCCAAAGTGGTCGGCCAGGAAAGTGAGGGTGGGGTTTCTTTTCTTTTCAGGGAATAGTAACAGTGAAAAAAATGTTCAAGTACCAGCTGCCAAAGTGGTCGGCCGGGAAATCGAGGGTCGGAATTCTTCACGTTCAGGGGATAGTCGCTGTGGGATGAGTTCACAAGTACTAGCTGCCAAAGTGGTCGGCCAGGGAAGTGAGGGTGGGGGTTTTTCATATTCAGGGGATAGTCACTGTGGGATGAGTTCACAAGTACTAGCTGCCAAAGCGGTCGGCCAGGGAAGTGAGGTTGGGGTTTCTTTCCTTTTCAGGGGATAGTAACAGTGAAATGGATGTTCAAGTACCAGCTGCCAAAGTGGTCAGCCGGGAAATCGAGGGTGGGAATTCTTCACATTCAGGGGATAGTCACTGTGGGATGAGTTCACAAGTACTAGCTGCCAAAGTGGTCTGCCATAAATTGAGGGTGGGGGTTCTTTATATTCAGGGGATAGTCACTGTGGGATGAGTTCACAAGTACTAGCTGCCAAAGTGGTCGGCCAGCAAAGTGAGGGTGGGGGTTCTTTATATTCAGGGGATAGTCACTGTGGGATGAGTTCACAAGTACTAGCTGCCAAAGTGGTCGGCCAGGAAAGTGAGGGTGGGGGTTCTTCACATTCAGGGGATAGTCACTGTGGGATGAGTTCACAAGTACTAGCTGCCAAAGTGGTCGGCCAGGAAAGTGAGGGTGGGGGTTCTTTATATTCAGGGGATAGTCACTGTGGGATGAGTTCACAAGTACTAGCTGCCAAAGTGGTCGGCCAGGAAAGTGAGGGTGGGGTTTCTTTCCTTTTCAGGGAATGGTAACAGTGAAATGGATGTTCAATTACCAGCTGCCAAAGTGGTCGGCCGGGAAATCGAGGGTGGGAATTCTTCACATTCAGGGGATAGTCACTGTGGGATGAGTTCACAAGTACTAGCAGCCAAAGTGGTCGGCTAGGAAAGTGAGGGTGGGGTTTCTTTCCTTTTCAGGAAATAGTAACAGTGAAATGGATGTTCAAGTACCAGCTGCCAAAGTGGTCGGCCGGGAAATCGAGGGTGGGAATTCTTCACATTCAGGGGATAGTCACTGTGGGATGAGTTCACAAGTACTAGCTGCCAAAGTGGTCGCCCAGGAAAGTGAGGGTGGGGGTTCTTTATATTCAGGGGATAGTCACTGTGGGATGAGTTCACAAGTACTAGCTGCCAAAGTGGTCGGCCAGGAAAGTGAGGGTGGGGGTTCTTTATATTCAGGGGATAGTCACTGTGGGATGAGTTCACAAGTACTAGCTGCCAAAGTGGTCGGCCAGGAATGTGAGGGTGGGGTTTCTTTCCTTTTCAGGAAATGGGAACAGTGAAATGGATGTTCAAGTACCAGGTGCCAAAGTGGTCGGCCGGGAAATCGAGGGTGGGAATTCTTCACATTCAGGGGATAGTCACTGTGGGATGAGTTCACAAGTACTAGCTGCCAAATTGGTCGGCCAGGGGAGTGAGGGTGGGGTTTCTTTTCTTTTCAGGGAATAGTAACAGTGAAAAAAATGTTCAAGTACCAGCTGCCAAAGTGGTCGGCAGGGAAATCGAGGGTGGGGGTTCTTCATATTCAGGGGATAGTCACTGTGGGATGAGTTCACAAGTACTAGCTGCCAAAGCGGTCGGCCAGGGAAGTGAGGGTGGGGTTTCTTTCCTTTTCAGGAAATAGTAACAGTGAAATGGATGTTCAAGTACCAGCTGCCAAAGTGGTCAGCCGGGAAATCGAGGGTGGGAATTCTTCACATTCAGGAGATAGTCACTGTGGGATGAGTTCACAAGTACTAGCTGCCAAAGTGGTCTGCCAGGAAATTGAGGGTGGGGGTTCTTTATATTCAGGGGATAGTCACTGTGGGATGAGTTCACAAGTACTAGCTGCCAAAGTGGTCGGCCAGGAAAGTGAGGGTGGGGGTTCTTTATATTCAGGGGATAGTCACTGTGGGATGAGTTCACAAGTACTAGCTGCCAAAGTGGTCGGCCAGGAAAGTGAGGGTGGGGGTTCTTCACATTCAGGGGATAGTCACTGTGGGATGAGTTCACAAGTACTAGCTGCCAAAGTGGTCGGCCAAGGAAGTGAGGGTGGGGGTTCTTTATATTCAGGGGATAGTCACTGTGGGATGAGTTCACAAGTACTAGCTGCCAAAGTGGTCGGCCAGGAAAGTGGGGGTGGGGTTTCTTCCCTCTTCAGGAAATGGTAACAGTGAAATGGAATTCAAGTACCAGCTGCCAAAGTGGTCGGCCGGGAAATCGAGGGTGGGAATTCTTCACATTCAGGGGATAGTCGCTGTGGGATGAGTTCACAAGTACTAGCTGCCAAAGTGGTCGGCCAGGAAAGTGAGTGTGGAGTTTCTTTTCTTTTCAGGGGATAGTAACAGTGAAAAAAATGTTCAAGTACCAGCTGCCAAAGTGGTCGGCCGGGTAATCGAGGGTCGGAATTCTTCACATTCAGGGGATAGTCGCTGTGGGATGAGTTCACAAGTACTAGCTGCCAAAGTGGTCGGCCAGGGAAGTGAGGGTGGGGGTTCTTCATATTCGGGGGATAGTGACTGTGGGATGAGTTCACAAGTACTAGCTGCCAAAGCGGTCGGCCAGGGGAGTGAGGGTGGGGTTTCTTTCCTTTCCAGGGAATAGTAACAGTGAAATGGATGTTCAAGTACCAGCTGCCAAGGTGGTCGGCCGGGAAATCGAGGGTGGGAATTCTTCACATTCAGGGGATAGTCACTGTGGGATTAGTTCACAAGTACTAGCTGCCAAAGTGGCCGGCTAGGAAAGTGAGGGTGGGGTTTCTTTTCTTCCCAGGAAATAGTAACACTGAAATAAATGTTCAAGTACCAGCTGCCAAAGTGGTCGGCGGTAAAATCGAGGGTGGGAATTCTCCACATTCGGGGGATTGTCACTGTGGGATGAGTTCACAAGTACTAGCCGCAAAGTGGTCGGCCAGGAAAGTGAGGGTCGGGTTTCTATTCTTTCCACGGAATAGGAACAGTGAAATTGATATTCAAGTACCAGCTGCCAAAGTGGTCGGCCGGGAAATCGAGGGTGGGAATTCTTCACATTCAGGGGATAGTCGCTGTGGGATGAGTTCACAAGTACTAGCTGCCAAAGTGGTCGGCCAGGAAAGTGAGGTTGGGGGTTCTTTATATTCAGGGGATAGTCACTGTGGGATGAGTTCACAAGTACTAGCTGCCAAAGTGGTCGGCCAGGAAAGTGAGGGTGGGGGTTCTTCACATTCAGGGGATAGTCACTGTGGGATGAGTTCACAAGTACTAGCTGCCAAAGCGGTCGGCCAGGGAAGTGAGGGTGGGGTTTCTTTCCTTTTCAGGAAATAGTAACAGTGAAATGGATGTTCAAGTACCAGCTGCCAAGGTGGTCGGCCGGGAAATCGAGGGTGGGAATTCTTCACATTCAGGGGATAGTCACTGTGGGATGAGTTCACAAGTACTAGCTGCCAAAGTGGCCGGCTAGGGAAGTGAGGGTGGGGTTTCTTTTCTTCCCAGGAAATAGTAACACTGGAATAAATGTTCAAGTACCAGCTGCCAAAGTGGTCGGCCGTAAAATCGAGGGTGGGAATTCTCCACTTTCGGGGGATTGTCACTGTGGGATGAGTTCACAAGTACTAGCCGCAAAGTGGTCGGCCAGGAAAGTGAGGGTGGGGTTTCTATTCTTTCCAGGGAATAGGAACAGTGAAATTGATATTCAAGTACCAGCTGCCAAAGTGGTCGGCCGGGAAATCGAGGGTGGGAATTCTTCACATTCAGG
Organism: Eretmocerus hayati; assembly: GCA_029851415.1. Taxonomy (NCBI): domain Eukaryota; kingdom Metazoa; phylum Arthropoda; class Insecta; order Hymenoptera; family Aphelinidae; genus Eretmocerus; species Eretmocerus hayati. The sequence goes on from CM056744.1 coordinate 53,644,846, forward strand.
GGATAGTCGCTGTGGGATGAGTTCACAAGTACTAGCTGCCAAAGTGGTCGGCCAGGAAACTGAGGGTGGGGGTTCTTTATATTCAGGGGATAGTCACTGTGGGATGAGTTCACAAGGACTAGCTGCCAAAGTGGTCGGCCAGGAAAGTGAGGGTGGGGGTTCTTCACATTCAGGGGATAGTCACTGTGGGATGAGTTCACAAGTACTAGCTGCCAAAGTGGTCGGCCAGGAAAGTGAGGGTGGGGGTTCTTTATATTCAGGGGATAGTCACTGTGGGATGAGTTCACAAGTACTAGCTGCCAAAGTGGTCGGCCAGGAAAGTGAGGGTGGGGTTTCTTTCCTTTTCAGGGAATGGTAACAGTGAAATGGATGTTCAAGTACCAGCTGCCAAAGTGGTCGGCCGGGAAATCGAGGGTGGGAATTCTTCACATTCAGGGGATAGTCACTGTGGGATGAGTTCACGAGTACTAGCAGCCAAAGTGGTCGGCCAGGAGAGTGAGGGTGGGGTTTCTTTCCTTTTCAGGGAATAGTAACAGTGAAATGGATGTTCAAGTACCAGCTGCCAAAGTGGTCGGCCGGGAAATCGAGGGTGGGAATTCTTCACATTCAGGGGATAGTCACTGTGGGATGAGTTCACAAGTACTAGCTGCCAAAGTGGTCGCCCAGGAAAGTGAGGGTGGGGGTTCTTTATATTCAGGGGATAGTCACTGTGGGATGAGTTCACAAGTACTAGCTAACAAAGTGGTCGGCCAGGAAAGTGAGGGTGGGGGTTCTTTATATTCAGGGGATAGTCACTGTGGGATGAGTTCACAAGTACTAGCTGCCAAAGTGGTCGGGCAGGAAAGTGAGGGTGGGGTTTCTTTTCTTTTCAGGAAATGGTAACAGTGAAATGGATGTTCAAGTACCAGGTGCCAAAGTGGTCGGCCAGGAAAGTGAGGGTGGGGTTTCTTTTCTTTTCAGGGAATAGTAACAGTGAAAAAAATGTTCAAGTACCAGCTGCCAAAGTGGTCGGCAGGGAAATCGAGGGTGGGAATTCTTCACATTCAGGGGATAGTCGCTGTGGGATGAGTTCACAAGTACTAGCTGCCAAAGTGGTCGGCCAGGGTAGTGAGGGTGGGGGTTCTTCATATTCAGGGGATAGTCACTGTGGGATGAGTTCACAAGTACTAGCTGCCAAAGCGGTCGGCCAGGGAAGTGAGGGAGGGGTTTCTTTCCTTTTCAGGAAATAGTAACAGTGAATTGGATGTTCAAGTACCAGCTGCCAAAGTGGTCAGCCGGGAAATTGAGGGTGGGAATTCTTCACATTCAGGGGATAGGCACTGTGGGATGAGTTCACAAGTACTAGCTGCCAAAGTGGTCTGCCAGGAAATTGAGGGTGGGGGTTCTTTATATTCAGGGGATAGTCACTGTGGGATGAGTTCACAAGTACTAGCTGCCAAAGTGGTCGGCCAGGAAAGTGAGGGTGGGGGTTCTTTATATTCAGGGGATAGTCACTGTGGGATGAGTTCACAAGTACTAGCTGCCAAAGTGGTCGGCCAGGAAAGTGAGGGTGGGGGTTCTTCACATTCAGGGGATAGTCACTGTGGGATGAGTTCACAAGTACTAGCTGCCAAAGTGGTCGGGCAGGAAAGTGAGGGTGGGGGTTCTTTATATTCAGGGGATAGTCACTGTGGGATGAGTTCACAAGTACTAGCTGCCAAAGTGGTCGGCCAGGAAAGTGGGGGTGGGGTTTCTTTCCTCTTCAGGAAATGGTAACAGTGAAATGGAATTCAAGTACCAGCTGCCAAAGTGGTCGGCCGGGAAATCGAGGGTGGGAATTCTTCACATTCAGGGGATACTCACTGTGAGATGAGTTCACAAGTACTAGCTGCCAAAGTGGTCGGCCAGGAAAGTGAGGGTGGGGTTTCTTTTCTTTTCAGGGAATAGTAACAGTGAAAAAAATGTTCAAGTACCAGCTGCCAAAGTGGTCGGCCGGGAAATCGAGGGTCGGAATTCTTCACGTTCAGGGGATAGTCGCTGTGGGATGAGTTCACAAGTACTAGCTGCCAAAGTGGTCGGCCAGGGAAGTGAGGTTGGGGTTTCTTTCCTTTTCAGGGGATAGTAACAGTGAAATGGATGTTCAAGTACCAGCTGCCAAAGTGGTCAGCCGGGAAATCGAGGGTGGGAATTCTTCACATTCAGGGGATAGTCACTGTGGGATGAGTTCACAAGTACTAGCTGCCAAAGTGGTCTGCCATAAATTGAGGGTGGGGGTTCTTTATATTCAGGGGATAGTCACTGTGGGATGAGTTCACAAGTACTAGCTGCCAAAGTGGTCGGCCAGCAAAGTGAGGGTGGGGGTTCTTTATATTCAGGGGATAGTCACTGTGGGATGAGTTCACAAGTACTAGCTGCCGAAGTGGTCGGCCAGGAAAGTGAGGGTGGGGGTTCTTCACATTCAGGGGATAGTCACTGTGGGATGAGTTCACAAGTACTAGCTGCCAAAGTGGTCGGCCAGGAAAGTGAGGGTGGGGGTTCTTTATATTCAGGGGATAGTCACTGTGGGATGAGTTCACAAGTACTAGCTGCCAAAGTGGTCGGCCAGGAAAGTGAGGGTGGGGTTTCTTTCCTTTTCAGGGAATGGTAACAGTGAAATGGATGTTCAATTACCAGCTGCCAAAGTGGTCGGCCGGGAAATCGAGGGTGGGAATTCTTCACATTCAGGGGATAGTCACTGTGGGATGAGTTCACAAGTACTAGCAGCCAAAGTGGTCGGCTAGGAAAGTGAGGGTGGGGTTTCTTTCCTTTTCAGGAAATAGTAACAGTGAAATGGATGTTCAAGTACCAGCTGCCAAAGTGGTCGGCCGGGAAATCGAGGGTGGGAATTCTTCACATTCAGGGGATAGTCACTGTGGGATGAGTTCACAAGTACTAGCTGCCAAAGTGGTCGCCCAGGAAAGTGAGGGTGGGGGTTCTTTATATTCAGGGGATAGTCACTGTGGGATGAGTTCACAAGTACTAGCTGCCAAAGTGGTCGGCCAGGAAAGTGAGGGTGGGGGTTCTTTATATTCAGGGGATAGTCACTGTGGGATGAGTTCACAAGTACTAGCTGCCAAAGTGGTCGGCCAGGAATGTGAGGGTGGGGTTTCTTTCCTTTTCAGGAAATGGGAACAGTGAAATGGATGTTCAAGTACCAGGTGCCAAAGTGGTCGGCCGGGAAATCGAGGGTGGGAATTCTTCACATTCAGGGGATAGTCACTGTGGGATGAGTTCACAAGTACTAGCTGCCAAATTGGTCGGCCAGGGGAGTGAGGGTGGGGTTTCTTTTCTTTTCAGGGAATAGTAACAGTGAAAAAAATGTTCAAGTACCAGCTGCCAAAGTGGTCGGCAGGGAAATCGAGGGTGGGGGTTCTTCATATTCAGGGGATAGTCACTGTGGGATGAGTTCACAAGTACTAGCTGCCAAAGCGGTCGGCCAGGGAAGTGAGGGTGGGGTTTCTTTCCTTTTCAGGAAATAGTAACAGTGAAATGGATGTTCAAGTACCAGCTGCCAAAGTGGTCAGCCGGGAAATCGAGGGTGGGAATTCTTCACATTCAGGAGATAGTCACTGTGGGATGAGTTCACAAGTACTAGCTGCCAAAGTGGTCTGCCAGGAAATTGAGGGTGGGGGTTCTTTATATTCAGGGGATAGTCACTGTGGGATGAGTTCACAAGTACTAGCTGCCAAAGTGGTCGGCCAGGAAAGTGAGGGTGGGGGTTCTTTATATTCAGGGGATAGTCACTGTGGGATGAGTTCACAAGTACTAGCTGCCAAAGTGGTCGGCCAGGAAAGTGAGGGTGGGGGTTCTTCACATTCAGGGGATAGTCACTGTGGGATGAGTTCACAAGTACTAGCTGCCAAAGTGGTCGGCCAAGGAAGTGAGGGTGGGGGTTCTTTATATTCAGGGGATAGTCACTGTGGGATGAGTTCACAAGTACTAGCTGCCAAAGTGGTCGGCCAGGAAAGTGGGGGTGGGGTTTCTTCCCTCTTCAGGAAATGGTAACAGTGAAATGGAATTCAAGTACCAGCTGCCAAAGTGGTCGGCCGGGAAATCGAGGGTGGGAATTCTTCACATTCAGGGGATAGTCACTGTGGGATGAGTTCACAAGTACTAGCTGCCAAAGTGGTCGGCCAGGAAAGTGAGTGTGGAGTTTCTTTTCTTTTCAGGGGATAGTAACAGTGAAAAAAATGTTCAAGTACCAGCTGCCAAAGTGGTCGGCCGGGTAATCGAGGGTCGGAATTCTTCACATTCAGGGGATAGTCGCTGTGGGATGAGTTCACAAGTACTAGCTGCCAAAGTGGTCGGCCAGGGAAGTGAGGGTGGGGGTTCTTCATATTCGGGGGATAGTGACTGTGGGATGAGTTCACAAGTACTAGCTGCCAAAGCGGTCGGCCAGGGGAGTGAGGGTGGGGTTTCTTTCCTTTCCAGGGAATAGTAACAGTGAAATGGATGTTCAAGTACCAGCTGCCAAGGTGGTCGGCCGGGAAATCGAGGGTGGGAATTCTTCACATTCAGGGGATAGTCACTGTGGGATTAGTTCACAAGTACTAGCTGCCAAAGTGGCCGGCTAGGAAAGTGAGGGTGGGGTTTCTTTTCTTCCCAGGAAATAGTAACACTGAAATAAATGTTCAAGTACCAGCTGCCAAAGTGGTCGGCGGTAAAATCGAGGGTGGGAATTCTCCACATTCGGGGGATTGTCACTGTGGGATGAGTTCACAAGTACTAGCCGCAAAGTGGTCGGCCAGGAAAGTGAGGGTCGGGTTTCTATTCTTTCCAGGGAATAGGAACAGTGAAATTGATATTCAAGTACCAGCTGCCAAAGTGGTCGGCCGGGAAATCGAGGGTGGGAATTCTTCACATTCAGGGGATAGTCGCTGTGGGATGAGTTCACAAGTACTAGCTGCCAAAGTGGTCGGCCAGGAAAGTGAGGTTGGGGGTTCTTTATATTCAGGGGATAGTCACTGTGGGATGAGTTCACAAGTACTAGCTGCCAAAGTGGTCGGCCAGGAAAGTGAGGGTGGGGGTTCTTCACATTCAGGGGATAGTCACTGTGGGATGAGTTCACAAGTACTAGCTGCCAAAGCGGTCGGCCAGGGAAGTGAGGGTGGGGTTTCTTTCCTTTTCAGGAAATAGTAACAGTGAAATGGATGTTCAAGTACCAGCTGCCAAGGTGGTCGGCCGGGAAATCGAGGGTGGGAATTCTTCACATTCAGGGGATAGTCACTGTGGGATGAGTTCACAAGTACTAGCTGCCAAAGTGGCCGGCTAGGGAAGTGAGGGTGGGGTTTCTTTTCTTCCCAGGAAATAGTAACACTGGAATAAATGTTCAAGTACCAGCTGCCAAAGTGGTCGGCCGTAAAATCGAGGGTGGGAATTCTCCACTTTCGGGGGATTGTCACTGTGGGATGAGTTCACAAGTACTAGCCGCAAAGTGGTCGGCCAGGAAAGTGAGGGTGGGGTTTCTATTCTTTCCAGGGAATAGGAACAGTGAAATTGATATTCAAGTACCAGCTGCCAAAGTGGTCGGCCGGGAAATCGAGGGTGGGAATTCTTCACATTCAGGGGATAGTCGCTGTGGGATGAGTTCACAAGTACTAGCTGCCAAAGTGGTCGGCCAGGAAACTGAGGGTGGGGGTTCTTTATATTCAGGGGATAGTCACTGTGGGATGAGTTCACAAGTACTAGCTGCCAAAGTGGTCGGCCAGGAAAGTGAGGGTGGGGGTTCTTCACATTCAGGGGATAGTCACTGTGGGATGAGTTCACAAGTACTAGCTGCCAAAGTGGTCGGCCAGGAAAGTGAGGGTGGGGGTTCTTTATATTCAGGGGATAGTCACTGTGGGATGAGTTCACAAGTACTAGCTGCCAAAGTGGTCGGCCAGGAAAGTGAGGGTGGGGTTTCTTTCCTTTTCAGGGAATGGTAACAGTGAAATGGATGTTCAAGTACCAGCTGCCAAAGTGGTCGGCCGGGAAATCGAGGGTGGGAATTCTTCACATTCAGGGGATAGTCACTGTGGGATGAGTTCACGAGTACTAGCAGCCAAAGTGGTCGGCCAGGAGAGTGAGGGTGGGGTTTCTTTCCTTTTCAGGGAATAGTAACAGTGAAATGGATGTTCAAGTACCAGCTGCCAAAGTGGTCGGCCGGGAAATCGAGGGTGGGAATTCTTCACATTCAGGGGATAGTCACTGTGGGATGAGTTCACAAGTACTAGCTGCCAAAGTGGTCGCCCAGGAAAGTGAGGGTGGGGGTTCTTTATATTCAGGGGATAGTCACTGTGGGATGAGTTCACAAGTACTAGCTAACAAAGTGGTCGGCCAGGAAAGTGAGGGTGGGGGTTCTTTATATTCAGGGGATAGTCACTGTGGGATGAGTTCACAAGTACTAGCTGCCAAAGTGGTCGGGCAGGAAAGTGAGGGTGGGGTTTCTTTTCTTTTCAGGAAATGGTAACAGTGAAATGGATGTTCAAGTACCAGGTGCCAAAGTGGTCGGCCAGGAAAGTGAGGGTGGGGTTTCTTTTCTTTTCAGGGAATAGTAACAGTGAAAAAAATGTTCAAGTACCAGCTGCCAAAGTGGTCGGCAGGGAAATCGAGGGTGGGAATTCTTCACATTCAGGGGATAGTCGCTGTGGGATGAGTTCACAAGTACTAGCTGCCAAAGTGGTCGGCCAGGGTAGTGAGGGTGGGGGTTCTTCATATTCAGGGGATAGTCACTGTGGGATGAGTTCACAAGTACTAGCTGCCAAAGCGGTCGGCCAGGGAAGTGAGGGAGGGGTTTCTTTCCTTTTCAGGAAATAGTAACAGTGAATTGGATGTTCAAGTACCAGCTGCCAAAGTGGTCAGCCGGGAAATTGAGGGTGGGAATTCTTCACATTCAGGGGATAGGCACTGTGGGATGAGTTCACAAGTACTAGCTGCCAAAGTGGTCTGCCAGGAAATTGAGGGTGGGGGTTCTTTATATTCAGGGGATAGTCACTGTGGGATGAGTTCACAAGTACTAGCTGCCAAAGTGGTCGGCCAGGAAAGTGAGGGTGGGGGTTCTTTATATTCAGGGGATAGTCACTGTGGGATGAGTTCACAAGTACTAGCTGCCAAATTGGTCGGCCAGGAAAGTGAGGGTGGGGGTTCTTCACATTCAGGGGATAGTCACTGTGGGATGAGTTCACAAGTACTAGCTGCCAAAGTGGTCCGCCAGGAAAGTGAGGGTGGGGGTTCTTTATATTCAGGGGATAGTCACTGTGGGATGAGTTCACAAGTACGAGCTGCCAAAGTGGTCGGCCAGAAAAGTGAGGGTGGGGTTTCTTTCCTTTTCAGGGGATGGTAACAGTGGAATGGATGTTCAAGTACCAGCTGCCAAAGTGGTCGGCCGGGAAATCGAGGGTGGGAATTCTTCACATTCAGGGGATAGTCACTGTGGGATGAGTTCACAAGTACTAGCAGCCTAAGTGGTCGGCCAGGAAAGTGAGGGTGGGGTTTCTTTCCTTTTCAGGAAATAGTAACAGTGAAATGGATGTTCAAGTACCAGCTGCCAAAGTGGTCGGCCGGGAAATCGAGGGTGGGAATTCTTCACATTCAGGGGATAGTCACTGTGGGATGAGTTCACAAGTACTAGCTGCCAAAGTGGTCGGCCAGGAAAGTGAGGGTGGGGGTTCTTTATATTCAGGGGATAGTCACTGTGGGATGAGTTCACAAGTACTAGCTGCCAAAGTGGTCGGCCAGGAAAGTGAGGGTGGGGTTTCTTTCCTTTCCAGGAAATGGTAACAGTGAAATGGATGTTCAAGTACCAGCTGCCAAAGTGGTCGGCCGGGAAATCGAGGGTGGGAATTCTTCACATTCAGGGGATAGTCACTGTGGGATGAGTTCACAAGTACTAGCAGCCAGAGTGGTCGGCCAGGAAAGTGAGGGTGGGGGTTCTTTATATTCAGGGGATAGTCACTGTGGGATGAGTTCACAAGTACTAGCTGCCAAAGTGGTCGGCCAGGAAAGTGAGGGTGGGGTTTCTTTCCTTTCCAGGAAATGGTAACAGTGAAATGGATGTTCAAGTACCAGCTGCCAAAGTGGTCGGCCGGGAAATCGAGGGTGGGAATTCTTCACATTCAGGGGATAGTCACTGTGGGATGAGTTCACAAGTACTAGCAGCCAGAGTGGTCGCCCAGGAAAGTGAGGGTGGGGGTTCTTTATATTCAGGGGATAGTCACTGTGGAATGAGTTCACAAGTACTAGCTGCCAAAGTGGTCGGCCAGGAAAGTGAGGGTGGGGTTTCTTTCCTTTTCAGGAAATGGTAACAGTGAAATGGATGTTCAAGTACCAGGTGCCAAAGTGGTCGGCCGGGAAATCGAGGGTGGGAATTCTTCACATTCAGGGGATAGTCACTGTGGGATGAGTTCACAAGTACTAGCTGCCAAAGTGGTCGGCCAGGAAAGTGAGGGTGGGGTTTCTTTTCTTTTCAGGGAATAGTAACAGTGAAAAAAATGTTCAAGTACCAGCTGCCAAAGTGGTCGGCCGGGAAATCGAGGGTGGGAATTCTTCACATTCAGGGGATAGTCGCTGTGGGATGAGTTCACAAGTACTAGCTGCCAAAGTGGTCGGCCAGGGGAGTGAGGGTGGGGTTTCTTTTCTTTTCAGGGAATAGTAACAGTGAAAAAAATGTTCAAGTACCAGCTGCCAAAGTGGTCGGCAGGGAAATCGAGAGTGGGAATTCTTCACATTCAGGGGATAGTCGCTGTGGGATGAGTTCACAAGTACTAGCAGCCAAAGTAGTCGGCCAGGGAAGTGAGGGTGGGGGTTCTTCATATTCAGGGGATAGTCACTGTGGGATGAGTTCACAAGTACTAGCTGCCAAAGCGGTCGGCCAGGGAAGTGAGGGTGGGGTTTCTTTCCTTTTCAGGAAATAGTAACAGTGAAATGGATGTTCAAGTACCAGCTGCCAAAGTGGTCAGCCGGGAAATCGAGGGTGGGAATTCTTCACATTCAGGGGATAGTCACTGTGGGATGAGTTCACAAGTACTAGCTGCCAAAGTGGTCTGCCAGGAAATTCAGGGTGGGGGTTCTTTATATTCAGGGGATAGTCACTGTGGGATGAGTTCACAAGTACTAGCTGCCAAATTGGTCGGCCAGGAAAGTGAGGGTGGGGGTTCTTTATATTCAGGGGATAGTCACTGTGGGATGAGTTCACAAGTACTAGCTGCCAAAGTGGTCAGCCAGGAAAGTGAGGGTGGGGGTTCTTCACATTCAGGGGATAGTCACTGTGGGATGAGTTCACAAGTACTAGCTGCCAAAGAGGTCGGCCAGGAGAGTGAGGGTGGGGGTTCTATATATTCAGGGGATAGTCACTGTGGGATGAGTTCATAAGTACTAGCTGCCAAAGTGGTCGGCCGGGAAATCGAGGGTGGGAATTCTTCACATTCAGGGGAGAGTCACTGTGGGATGAGTTCACAAGTACTAGCAGCCAAAGTGGTCGGCCAGGAAAGTGAGGGTGGGGTTTCTTTCCTTTTCAGGAAATAGTAACAGTGAAATGGATGTTCAAGTACCAGCTGCCGAAGTGGTCGGCCGGGAAATCGAGGGTGGGAATTCTTCACATCCAGGGGATAGTCACTGTGGGATGAGTTCACAAGTACTAGCTGCCAAAGTGGTCGCCCAGGGAAGTGAGGGTGGGGGTTCTTTATATTCAGGGGATAGTCACTGTGGGATGAGTTCACGAGTACTAGCTGCCAAAGTGGTCGGCCAGGAAAGTGAGGGTGGGGGTTCTTTATATTCAGGGGATAGTCACTGTGGGATGAGTTCACAAGTACTAGCTGCCAAAGTGGTCGGCCAGGAAAGTGAGGGTGGGGTTTCTTTCCTTTTCAGGAAATGGTAACAGTGAAATGGATGTTCAAGTCCCAGGTGCCAAAGTGGTCGGCCGGGAAATCGAGGGTGGGAATTCTTCACATTCAGGGGATAGTCACTGTGGGATGAGTTCACAAGTACTAGCTGCCAAAGTGGTCGGCCAGGAAAGTGAGGGTGGGGTTTCTTTTCTTTTCAGGGAATAGTAACAGTGAAAAAAATGTTCAAGTACCAGCTGCCGAAGTGGTCGGCCGGGAAATCGAGGGTGGGAATTCTTCACATTCAGGGGATAGTCGCTGTGGGATGAGTTCACAAGTACTAGTTGCCAAAGTGGTCGGCCAGGGGAGTGAGGGTGGGGTTTCTTTTCTTTTCAGGGAATAGTAACAGTGAAAAAAATGTTCAAGTACCAGCTGCCAAAGTGGTCGGCAGGGAAATCGAGGGTGGGAATTCTTCACATTCAGGGGATAGTCGCTGTGGGATGAGTTCACAAGTACTAGCTGCCAAAGTGGTCGGCCAGGGAAGTGAGGGTGGGGGTTCTTCATATTCAGGGGATAGTCACTGTGGGATGAGTTCACAAGTACTAGCTGCCAAAGCGGTCGGACAGGGGAGTGAGGGTGGGGTTTCTTTCCTTTTCAGGAAATAGTAACAGTGAAATGGATGTTCAAGTACCAGCTGCCAAAGTGGTCAGCCGGGAAATCGAGGGTGGGAATTCTTCATATTCAGGGGATAGTCACTGTGGGATGAGTTCACAAGTACTAGCTGCCAAACTGGTCTGCCAGGAAATCGAGGGTGGGGGTTCTTTATATTCAGGGGATAGTCACTGTGGGATGAGTTCACAAGTACTAGCTGCCAAAGTGGTCGGCCAGGAAAGTGAGGGTGGGGGTTCTTTATATTCAGGGGATAGTCACTGTGGGATGAGTTCACAAGTACTAGCTGCCAAAGTGGTCGGCCAGGAAAGTGAGGGTGGGGGTTCTTCACATTCAGGGGATAGTCACTGTGGGATGAGTTCACAAGTACTAGCTGCCAAAGTGGTCGGCCAGGAAAGTGAGGGTGGGGGTTCTTTATATTCAGGGGATAGTCACTGTGGGATGAGTTCACAAGTACTAGCTGCCAAAGTGGTCGGCCAGGAAAGTGAGGGTGGGGTTTCTTTCCTCTTCAGGAAATGGTAACAGTGAAATGGAATTCAAGTACCAGCTGCCAAAGTGGTCGGGCGGGAAATCGAGGGTGGGAATTATTCACATTCAGGGGATAGTCACTGTGGGATGAGTTCACAAGTACTAGCTGCCAAAGTGGTCGGCCAGGAAAGTGAGGGTGGGGTTTCTTTTCTTTTCAGGGAATAGTAACATTGAAAAAAATGTTCAAGTACCAGCTGCCAAAGTGGTCGGCCGGGAAATCGAGGGTCGGAATTCTTCACATTCAGGGGATAGTCGCTGTGGGATGAGTTCACAAGTACTAGCTGCCAAAGTGGTCGGCCAGGGAAGTGAGGGTGGGGGTTCTTCATATTCAGGGGATAGTCACTGTGGGATGAGTTCACAAGTACTAGCTGCCAAAGCGGTCGGCCAGGGAAGTGAGGGTGGGGTTTCTTTCCTTTTCAGGGAATAGTAACAGTGAAATGGATGTTCAAGTACCAGCTGCCAAGGTGGTCGGCCGGGAAATCGAGGGTGGGAAATCTTCACATTCAGGGGATAGTCACTGTGGGATGAGTTCACAAGTACTAGCTGCCAAAGTGGCCGGCTAGGAAAGTGAGGCTGGGGTTTCTTTTCTTTCCAGGAAATAGTAACACTGAAATAAATGTTCAAGTACCAGCTGCCAAAGTGGTCGGCCGTAAAATCGAGGGTGGGAATTCTCCACATTCGGGGGATAGTCACTATGGGATGAGTTCACAAGTACTAGCCGCAAAGTGGTCGGCCAGGAAAGTGAGGGTGGGGTTCCTATTCTTTCCAGGGAATAGGAACAGTGAAATTGATATTCAAGTACCAGCTGCCAAAGTGGTCGGCCGGGAAATCGAGGGTGGGAATTCTTCACATTCAGGGGATAGTCGCTGTGGGATGAGTTCACAAGTACTAGCTGCCAAAGTGGTCGGCCAGGGAAGTGAGGGTGGGGGTTCTTTATATTCAGGGGATAGTCACTGTGGGATGAGTTCACAAGTACTAGCTGCCAAAGCGGTCGGCCAGGGAAGTGAGGGTGGGGTTTCTTCCCTTTTCAGGAAATAGTAACAGTGAAATGGATGTTCAAGTACCAGCTGCCAAAGTGGTCGGCCGGGAAATCGAAGGTGGGAATTCTTCACATTCAGGGGATAGTCACTGTGGGATGAGTTCACGAGTACTAGCTGCCAAAGTGGTCGGCCAGGAAAGTGAGGGTGGGGGTTCTTTATATTCAGGGGATAGTCACTGTGGGATGAGTTCACAAGTACTAGCTGCCAAAGTGGTCGGCCAGGAAAGTGAGGGTGGGGGTTCTTCACATTCAGGGGATAGTAACTGTGGGATGAGTTCACAAGTACTAGCTGCCAAAGTGGTCGGCCAAGAAAGTGAGGGTGGGGGTTCTTTATATTCAGGGGATAGTCACTGTGGGATGAGTTCACAAGTACTAGCTGCCAAAGCGGTCGGCCAGGGGAGTGAGGGTGGGGTTTCTTTCCTTTTCAGGAAATAGTAACAGTGAAATGGATGTTCAAGTACCAGCTGCCAAAGTGGTCAGCCGGGAAATCGAGGGTGGGAATTCTTCATATTCAGGGGATAGTCACTGTGGGATGAGTTCACAAGTACTAGCTGCCAAAGTGGTCTGCCAGGAAATTGAGGGTGGGGGTTCTTTATATTCAGGGGATAGTCACTGTGGGATGAGTTCACAAGTACTAGCTGCCAAAGTGGTCGGCCAGGAAAGTGAGGGTGGGGGTTCTTTATATTCAGGGGATAGTCACTGTGGGATGAGTTCACAAGTACTAGCTGCCAAAGTGGTCGGCCAGGAAAGTGAGGGTGGGGGTTCTTCACATTCAGGGGATAGTCACTGTGGGATGAGTTCACAAGTACTAGCTGCCAAAGTGGTCGGCCAGGAAAGTGAGGGTGGGGGTTCTTTATATTCAGGGGATAGTCACTGTGGGATGAGTTCACAAGTACTAGCTGCCAAAGTGGTCGGCCAGGAAAGTGAGGGTGGGGTTTCTTTCCTCTTCAGGAAATGGTAACAGTGAAATGGAATTCAAGTACCAGCTGCCAAAGTGGTCGGGCGGGAAATCGAGGGTGGGAATTCTTCACATTCAGGGGATAGTCACTGTGGGATGAGTTCACAAGTACTAGCTGCCAAAGTGGTCGGCCAGGAAAGTGAGGGTGGGGTTTCTTTTCTTTTCAGGGAATAGTAACATTGAAAAAAATGTTCAAGTACCAGCTGCCAAAGTGGTCGGCCGGGAAATCGAGGGTCGGAATTCTTCACATTCAGGGGATAGTCGCTGTGGGATGAGTTCACAAGTACTAGCTGCCAAAGTGGTCGGCCAGGGAAGTGAGGGTGGGGGTTCTTCATATTCAGGGGATAGTCACTGTGGGATGAGTTCACAAGTACTAGCTGCCAAAGCGGTCGGCCAGGGAAGTGAGGGTGGGGTTTCTTTCCTTTTCAGGGAATAGTAACAGTGAAATGGATGTTCAAGTACCAGCTGCCAAGGTGGTCGGCCGGGAAATCGAGGGTGGGAATTCTTCACATTCAGGGGATAGTCACTGTGGGATGAGTTCACAAGTACTAGCTGCCAAAGTGGCCGGCTAGGAAAGTGAGGCTGGGGTTTCTTTTCTTTCCAGGAAATAGTAACACTGAAATAAATGTTCAAGTACCAGCTGCCAAAGTGGTCGGCCGTAAAATCGAGGGTGGGAATTCTCCACATTCGGGGGATAGTCACTATGGGATGAGTTCACAAGTACTAGCCGCAAAGTGGTCGGCCAGGAAAGTGAGGGTGGGGTTCCTATTCTTTCCAGGGAATAGGAACAGTGAAATTGATATTCAAGTACCAGCTGCCAAAGTGGTCGGCCGGGAAATCGAGGGTGGGAATTCTTCACATTCAGGGGATAGTCGCTGTGGGATGAGTTCACAAGTACTAGCTGCCAAAGTGGTCGGCCAGGGAAGTGAGGGTGGGGGTTCTTTATATTCAGGGGATAGTCACTGTGGGATGAGTTCACAAGTACTAGCTGCCAAAGCGGTCGGCCAGGGAAGTGAGGGTGGGGTTTCTTCCCTTTTCAGGAAATAGTAACAGTGAAATGGATGTTCAAGTACCAGCTGCCAAAGTGGTCGGCCGGGAAATCGAAGGTGGGAATTCTTCACATTCAGGGGATAGTCACTGTGGGATGAGTTCACAAGTACTAGCTGCCAAAGTGGTCGGCCAGGAAAGTGAGGGTGGGGGTTCTTTATATTCAGGGGATAGTCACTGTGGGATGAGTTCACAAGTACTAGCTGCCAAAGTGGTCGGCCAGGAAAGTGAGGGTGGGGTTTCTTTCCTTTTCAGGAAATGGTAACAGTGAAATGGATGTTCAAGTACCAGGTGCCAAAGTGGTCGGCCGGGAAATCGAGGGTGGGAATTCTTCACATTCAGGGGATAGTCACTGTGGGATGAGTTCACAAGTACTAGCTGCCAAAGTGGTCGGCCAGGAAAGTGAGGGTGGGGTTTCTTTTCTTTTCAGGGAATAGTAACAGTGAAAAAAATGTTCAAGTACCAGCTGCCAAAGTGGTCGGCCGGGAAATCGAGGGTGGGAATTCTTCACATTCAGGGGATAGTCGCTGTGGGATGAGTTCACAAGTACTAGCTGCCAAAGTGGTCGGCCAGGGGAGTGAGGGTGGGGTTTCTTTTCTTTTCAGGGAATAGTAACAGTGAAGAAAATGTTCAAGTACCAGCTGCCAAAGTGGTCGGCCGGGAAATCGAGGGTGGGAATTCTTCACATTCAGGGGATAGTCGCTGTGGGATGAGTTCACAAGTACTAGCTGCCAAAGTGGTCGGCCAGGGAAGTGAGGGTGGGGGTTCTTTATATTCAGGGGATAGTCACTGTGGGATGAGTTCACAAGTACTAGCTGCCAAAGCGGTCGGCCAGGGAAGTGAGGGTAGGGTTTCTTTCCTTTTCAGGAAATAGTAACAGTGAAATGGATGTTCAAGTACCAGCTGCCAAAGTGGTCAGCCGGGAAATCGAGGGTGGGAATTCTTCACATTCAGGGGATAGTCACTGTGGGATGAGTTCACAAGTACTAGCTGCCAAAGCGGTCAGCCAGGAAAGTGAGGGTGGGGTTTCTTTCCTTTTCAGGAAATAGTAACAGTGAAATGGATGTTCAAGTACCAGCTGCCCAAGTGGTCGGCCGGGAAATCGAGGGTTGGAATTCCTTACATTCGAGGGGTTAGTCACTGATGAATGAATTCACGAGTACTAGCTGCCAAAGTGGCCAGCCAGGAGAGTGAGGGTTGGGTTTCTTTTCTTCCCAGGAAATAGTAACAGTGAGATAAATGTTCAAGTACCAGCTGCCAAAGTGGTCGGCCGGGAAATCGAGGGTGGGAATTCTCCACATTCGGGGGATAGTCACTGTGGGATGAGTTCACAAGTACTAGCTGCCAAAGTGGTCGGCCAGGGAAGTGAGGGTGGGGGTTCTTTATATTCAGGGGATAGTCACTGTGGGATGAGTTCACAAGTACTAGCTGCCAAAGCGGTCGGCCAGGGAAGTGAGGGTAGGGTTTCTTTCCTTTTCAGGAAATAGTAACAGTGAAATGGATGTTCAAGTACCAGCTGCCAAAGTGGTCAGCCGGGAAATCGAGGGTGGGAATTCTTCACATTCAGGGGATAGTCACTGTGGGATGAGTTCACAAGTACTAGCTGCCAAAGCGGTCAGCCAGGAAAGTGAGGGTGGGGATTCTTTCCTTTTCAGGAAATAGTAACAGTGAAATGGATGTTCAAGTACCAGCTGCCCAAGTGGTCGGCCGGGAAATCGAGGGTTGGAATTCCTTACATTCGAGGGGTTAGTCACTGATGAATGAATTCACGAGTACTAGCTGCCAAAGTGGCCAGCCAGGAGAGTGAGGGTTGGGTTTCTTTTCTTTCCAGGAAATAGTAACAGTGAAATAAATGTTCAAGTACCAGCTGCCAAAGTGGTCGGCCGGGAAATCGAGGGTGGAAATTCTTCACATTCAGGGGATAGTCGCTGTGGGATGAGTTCACAAGTACTAGCTGCCAAAGTGGTCGGCCAGGGGAGTGAGGGTGGGGGTTCTTTCCTTTTCAGGAAATAGTAACAGTGAAATGGATGTTCGAGTACCAGCTGCCAAAGTGGTCGGCCGGGAAATCGAGGGTGGGAATTCTTCACATTCAGGGGATAGTCACTGAGGGATGAGTTCACCAGTACTAGCTGCCAAAGTGGTCGGCCAGGAAAGTGAGGGTGGGGGTTCTTTATATTCAGGGGATAGTCACTGTGGGATGAGTTCACAAATACTAGCTGCCAAAGTGGTCGGCCAGGAAAGTGAGGGTGGGGTTTCTTTTCTCTTCAGTCAATGGTAACAGTGGAATGGAATTCAAGTACCAGCTGCCAAAGTGGTCGGCCGGGAAATCGAGGGTGGGAATTCTTCACATTCAGGGGATAGTCACTGTGAGATGAGTTCACAAGTACTAGCTGCCAAAGTGGTCGGCCAGGAAAGTGAGGGTGGGGTTTCTTTTCTTCTCAGGGAATAGTAACAGTGAAAAAAATGTTCAAGTACCAGCTGCCAAAGTGGTCGGCCGGGAAATCGAGGGTCGGAATTCTTCACATTCAGGGGATAGTCGCTGTGGGATGAGTTCACAAGTACTAGCTGCCAAAGTGGTCGGCCAGGGAAGTGAGGGTGGGGGTTTTTCATATTCAGGGGATAGTCACTGTGGGATGAGTTCACAAGTACTAGCTGCCAAAGCGGTCGGCCAGGGAAGTGAGGTTGGGGTTTCTTTCCTTTTCAGGGGATAGTAACAGTGAAATGGATGTTCAAGTACCAGCTGCCAAAGTGGTCAGCCGGGGAATCGAGGGTGGGAATTCTTCACATTCAAGGGATAGTCACTGTGGGATGAGTTCACAAGTACTAGCTGCCAAAGTGGTCTGCCATAAATTGAGGGTGGGGGTTCTTTATATTCAGGGGATAGTCACTGTGGGATGAGTTCACAAGTACTAGCTGCCAAAGTGGTCGGCCAGGAGAGTGAGGGTGGGGGTTCTTTATATTCAGGGGATAGTCACTGTGGGATGAGTTCACAAGTACTAGCTGCCAAAGTGGTCGGCCAGGAAAGTGAGGGTGGGGGTTCTTCACATTCGGGGGATAGTCACTGTGGGATGAGTTCACAAGTACTAGCTGCCAAAGTGGTCGGCCAGGAAAGTGAGGGTGGGGGTTCTTTATATTCAGGGGATAGTCACTGTGGGATGAGTCCACAAGTACTAGCTGCCAAAGTGGTCGGCCAGGAAAGTGAGGGTGGGGTTTCTTTCCTTTTCAGGAAATGGTAACAGTGAAATGGATGTTCAAGTACCAGGTGCCAAAGTGGTCGGCCGGGAAATCGAGGGTGGGAATTCTTCACATTCAGGGGATAGTCACTGTGGGATGAGTTCACAAGTACTAGCTGCCAAAGTGGTCGGCCAGGAAAGTGAGGGTGGGGTTTCTTTTCTTTTCAGGGAATAGTAACAGTGAAAAAAATGTTCAAGTACCAGCTGCCAAAGTGGTCGGCCGGGAAATCGAGGGTGGGAATTCTTCACATTCAGGGGATAGTCGCTGTGGGATGAGTTCACAAGTACTAGCTGCCAAAGTGGTCGGCCAGGGGGGTGAGGGTGGGGTTTCTTTTCTTTTCAGGGAATAGTAACAGTGAAGAAAATGTTCAAGTACCAGCTGCCAAAGTGGTCGGCCGGGAAATCGAGTGTGGGAATTCTTCACATTCAGGGGATAGTCGCTGTGGGATGAGTTCACAAGTACTAGCTGCCAAAGTGGTCGGCCAGGGAAGTGAGGGTGGGGGTTCTTTATATTCAGGGGATAGTCACTGTGGGATGAGTTCACAAGTACTAGCTGCCAAAGCGGTCGGCCAGGGAAGTGAGGGTAGGGTTTCTTTCCTTTTCAGGAAATAGTAACAGTGAAATGGATGTTCAAGTACCAGCTGCCAAAGTGGTCAGCCGGGAAATCGAGGGTGGGAATTCTTCACATTCAGGGGATAGTCACTGTGGGATGAGTTCACAAGTACTAGCTGCCAAAGCGGTCAGCCAGGAAAGTGAGGGTGGGGTTTCTTTCCTTTTCAGGAAATAGTAACAGTGAAATGGATGTTCAAGTACCAGCTGCCCAAGTGGTCGGCCGGGAAATCGAGGGTTGGAATTCCTTACATTCGAGGGGTTAGTCACTGATGAATGAATTCACGAGTACTAGCTGCCAAAGTGGCCAGCCAGGAGAGTGAGGGTTGGGTTTCTTTTCTTTCCAGGAAATAGTAACAGTGAAATAAATGTTCAAGTACCAGCTGCCAAAGTGGTCGGCCGGGAAATCGAGGGTGGGAATTCTCCACATTCGGGGGATAGTCACTGTGGGATGAGTTCACAAGTACTAGCTGCCAAAGTGGTCGGCCAGGGAAGTGAGGGTGGGGGTTCTTTATATTCAGGGGATAGTCACTGTGGGATGAGTTCACAAGTACTAGCTGCCAAAGCGGTCGGCCAGGGAAGTGAGGGTAGGGTTTCTTTCCTTTTCAGGAAATAGTAACAGTGAAATGGATGTTCAAGTACCAGCTGCCAAAGTGGTCAGCCGGGAAATCGAGGGTGGGAATTCTTCACATTCAGGGGATAGTCACTGTGGGATGAGTTCACAAGTACTAGCTGCCAAAGCGGTCAGCCAGGAAAGTGAGGGTGGGATTTCTTTCCTTTTCAGGAAATAGTAACAGTGAAATGGATGTTCAAGTACCAGCTGCCCAAGTGGTCGGCCGGGAAATCGAGGGTTGGAATTCCTTACATTCGAGGGGTTAGTCACTGATGAATGAATTCACGAGTACTAGCTGCCAAAGTGGCCAGCCAGGAGAGTGAGGGTTGGGTTTCTTTTCTTTCCAGGAAATAGTAACAGTGAAATAAATGTTCAAGTACCAGCTGCCAAAGTGGTCGGCCGGGAAATCGAGGGTGGAAATTCCTCACATTCAGGGGATAGTCACTGTGGGATGAGTTCACAAGTACTAGCTGCCAAAGTGGTCGGCCAGGGGAGTGAGGGTGGGGGTTCTTTCCTTTTCAGGAAATAGTAACAGTGAAATGGATGTTCAAGTACCAGCTGCCAAAGTGGTCGGCCGGGAAATCGAGGGTGGGAATTCTTCACATTCAGGGGATAGTCACTGTGGGATGAGTTCACCAGTACTAGCTGCCAAAGTGGTCGGCCAGGAAAGTGAGGGTGGGGGTTCTTTATATTCAGGGGATAGTCACTGTGGGATGAGTTCACAAATACTAGCTGCCAAAGTGGTCGGCCAGGAAAGTGAGGGTGGGGTTTCTTTTCTCTTCAGTAAATGGTAACAGTGAAATGGAATTCAAGTACCAGCTGCCAAAGTGGTCGGCCGGGAAATCGAGGGTGGGAATTCTTCACATTCAGGGGATAGTCACTGTGAGATGAGTTCACAAGTACTAGCTGCCAAAGTGGTCGGCCAGGAAAGTGAGGGTGGGGTTTCTTTTCTTCTCAGGGAATAGTAACAGTGAAAAAAATGTTCAAGTACCAGCTGCCAAAGTGGTCGGCCGGGAAATCGAGGGTCGGAATTCTTCACATTCAGGGGATAGTCGCTGTGGGATGAGTTCACAAGTACTAGCTGCCAAAGTGGTCGGCCAGGGAAGTGAGGGTGGGGGTTTTTCATATTCAGGGGATAGTCACTGTGGGATGAGTTCACAAGTACTAGCTGCCAAAGCGGTCGGCCAGGGAAGTGAGGTTGGGGTTTCTTTCCTTTTCAGGGGATAGTAACAGTGAAATGGATGTTCAAGTACCAGCTGCCAAAGTGGTCAGCCGGGGAATCGAGGGTGGGAATTCTTCACATTCAAGGGATAGTCACTGTGGGATGAGTTCACAAGTACTAGCTGCCAAAGTGGTCTGCCATAAATTGAGGGTGGGGGTTCTTTATATTCAGGGGATAGTCACTGTGGGATGAGTTCACAAGTACTAGCTGCCAAAGTGGTCGGCCAGGAGAGTGAGGGTGGGGGTTCTTTATATTCAGGGGATAGTCACTGTGGGATGAGTTCACAAGTACTAGCTGCCAAAGTGGTCGGCCAGGAAAGTGAGGGTGGGGGTTCTTCACATTCGGGGGATAGTCACTGTGGGATGAGTTCACAAGTACTAGCTGCCAAAGTGGTCGGCCAGGAAAGTGAGGGTGGGGGTTCTTTATATTCAGGGGATAGTCACTGTGGGATGAGTCCACAAGTACTAGCTGCCAAAGTGGTCGGCCAGGAAAGTGAGGGTGGGGTTTCTTTCCTTTTCAGGGAATGGTAACAGTGAAATGGATGTTCAAGTACCAGCTGCCAAAGTGGTCGGCCGGGAAATCGAGGGTGGGAATTCTTCACATTCAGGGGATAGTCACTGTGGGATGAGTTCACAAGTACTAGCAGCCAAAGTGGTCGGCCAGGAAAGTGAGGGTGGGGTTTCTTTCCTTTTCAGGAAATAGTAACAGTGAAATGGATGTTCAAGTACCAGCCGCCAAAGTGGTTGGCCGGGAAATCGAGGGTGGGAATTCTTCCTATTCAGGGGATAGTCACTGTGGGATGAGTTCACAAGTACTAGCTGCCAAAGTGGTCGCCCAGGAAAGTGAGGGTGGGGGTTCTTTATATTCAGGGGATAGTCACTGTGGGATGAGTTCACAAGTACTAGCAGCCAAAGTGGTCGGCCAGGAAAGTGAGGGTGGGGGTTCTTTATATTCAGGGGATAGTCACTGTGGGATGAGTTCACAAGTACTAGCTGCCAAAGTGGTCGGCCAGGAAAGTGAGGGTGGGGTTTCTTTCCTTTTCAGGAAATGGGAACAGTGAAATGGATGTTCAAGTACCAGGTGCCAAAGTGGTCGGCTGGGAAATCGAGGGTGGGAATTCTTCACATTCAGGGGATAGTCACTGTGGGATGAGTTCACAAGTACTAGCTGCCAAAGTGGTCGGCCAGGAAAGTGAGGGTGGGGTTTCTCTCTTTTCAGGGAATAGTAACAGTGAAAGAAATGTTCAAGTACCAGCTGCCAAAGTGGTCGGCCGGGAAATCGAGGGTGGGAATTCTTCACATTCAGGGGATAGTCGCTGTGGGATGAGTTCACAAGTACTAGCTGCCAAAGTGGTCGGCCAGGGGAGTGAGGGTGGGGTTTCTTTTCTTTTCAGGGAATAGTAACAGTGAAAAAAATGTTCAAGTACCAGCTGCCAAAGTGGTCGGCAGGGAAATCGAGGGTTGGAATTCTTCACATTCAGGGGATTGTCGCTGTGGGATGAGTTCACAAGTACTAGCTGCCAAAGTGGTCGGCCAGGGAAGTGAGGGTGTGGGTTCTTCATATTCAGGGGATAGTCACTGTGGGATGAGTTCACAAGTACTAGCTGCCAAAGCGGTCGGCCAGGGAAGTGAGGGTGGGGTTTCTTTCCTTTTCAGGAAATAGTAACAGTGAAATGGATGTTCAAGTACCAGCTGCCAAAGTGGTCAGCCGGGAAATCGAGGGTGGGAATTCTTCACATTCAGGGGATAGTCACTGTGGGATGAGTTCACAAGTACTAGCTGCCAAAGTGGTCGGCCAGGGAAGTGAGGGTGGGGGTTCTTTATATTCAGGAGATAGTCACTGTGGGATGAGTTCACAAGTACTAGCTGCCAAAGCGGTCGGCCAGGGAAGTGAGGGTGGGGTTTCTTCCCTTTTCAGGAAATAGTAACAGTGAAATGGATGTTCAAGTACCAGCTGCCAAAGTGGTCGGCCGGGAAATCGAAGGTGGGAATTCTTCACATTCAGGGGATAGTCACTGTGGGATGAGTTCACAAGTACTAGCTGCCAAAGTGGTCGGCCAGGAAAGTGAGGGTGGGGGTTCTTTATATTCAGGGGATAGTCACTGTGGGATGAGTTCACAAGTACTAGCTGCCAAAGTGGTCGGCCAGGAAAGTGAGGGTGGGGTTTCTTTCCTTTTCAGGAAATGGTAACAGTGAAATGGATGTTCAAGTACCAGGTGCCAAAGTGGTCGGCCGGGAAATCGAGGGTGGGAATTCTTCACATTCAGGGGATAGTCACTGTGGGATGAGTTCACAAGTACTAGCTGCCAAAGTGGTCGGCCAGGAAAGTGAGGGTGGGGTTTCTTTTCTTTTCAGGGAATAGTAACAGTGAAAAAAATGTTCAAGTACCAGCTGCCAAAGTGGTCGGCCGGGAAATCGAGGGTGGGAATTCTTCACATTCAGGGGATAGTCGCTGCGGGATGAGTTCACAAGTACTAGCTGCCAAAGTGGTCGGCCAGGGGAGTGAGGGTGGGGTTTCTTTTCTTTTCAGGGAATAGTCACAGTGAAAAAAATGTTCAAGTACCAGCCGCCAAAGTGGTCGGCCGGGAAATCGAGGGTGGGAATTCTTCACATTCAGGGGATAGTCGCTGTGGGATGAGTTCACAAGTACTAGCTGCCAAAGTGGTCGGCCAGGGAAGTGAGGGTGGGGGTTCTTCATATTCAGGGGATAGTCACTGTGGGATGAGTTCACAAGTACTAGCTGCCAAAGCGGTCGGCCAGGGAAGTGAGGGTATGGTTTCTTTCCTTTTCAGGAAATAGTAACAGTGAAATGGATGTTCAAGTACCAGCTGCCAAAGTGGTCAGCCGGGAAATCGAGGGTGGGAATTCTTCACATTCAGGGGATAGTCACTGTGGGATGAGTTCACAAGTACTAGCTGCCAAAGCGGTCAGCCAGGAAAGTGAGGGTGGGGTTTCTTTCCTTTTCAGGGAATAGTAACAGTGAAATGGATGTTCAAGTACCAGCTGCCCAAGTGGTCGGCCGGGAAATCGAGGGTTGGAATTCCTTACATTCGAGGGGTTAGTCACTGATGAATGAATTCACGAGTACTAGCTGCCAAAGTGGCCAGCCAGGAGAGTGAGGGTTGGGTTTCTTTTCTTTCCAGGAAATAGTAACAGTGAAATAAATGTTCAAGTACCAGCTGCCAAAGTGGTCGGCCGGGAAATCGAGGGTGGGAATTCTCCACATTCGGGGGATAGTCACTGTGGGATGAGTTCAAAAGTACTAGCCGCAAAGTGGTCGGCCAGGAAAGTGAGGGTGGGGTTTCTATTCTTTTCAGGGAATAGGAACAGTGAAATTGATATTCAAGTACCAGCTGCCAAAGTGGTCGGCCGGGAAATCGAGGGTGGGAATTCTTCACATTCAGGGGATAGTCGCTGTGGGATGAGTTCACAAGTACTAGCTGCCAAAGTGGTCGGCCAGGGGAGTGAGGGTGGGGGTTCTTCATATTCAGGGGATAGTCACTGTGGGATGAGTTCACAAGTACTAGCTGCCAAAGCGGTCGGCCAGGGAAGTGAGGGTGGGGTTTCTTTCCTTTTCAGGAAATAGTAACAGTGAAATGGATGTTCAAGTACCAGCTGCCAAAGTGGTTGGCCGGGAAATCGAGGGTGGGAATTCTTCACATTCAGGGGATAGTCACTGTGGGATGAGTTCACAAGTACTAGCTGCCAAAGTGGTCGGCCAGGAAAGTGAGGGTGGGGGTTCTTTATATTCAGGGGATAGTCACTGTGGGATGAGTTCACAAGTACTAGCTGCCAAAGTGGTCGGCCAGGAAAGTGAGGGTGGGGTTTCTTTTCTCTTCAGTAAATGGTAACAGTGAAATGGAATTCAAGTACCAGCTGCCAAAGTGGTCGGCCGGGAAATCGAGGGTTGGAATTCTTCACATTCAGGGGATAGTCACTGTGGGATGAGTTCACAAGTACTAGCTGCCAAAGTGGTCGGCCAGGAAAGTGAGGGTTGGGGTTCTTTATATTCAGGGGATAGTCACTGTGGGATGAGTTCACAAGTACTAGCTGCCAAAGTGGTCGGCCAGGAAAGTGAGGGTGGGGTTTCTTTTCTTTTCAGGGAATAGTAACAGTGAAAAAAATGTTCAAGTACCAGCTGCCAAAGTGGTCGGCCGGGAAATCGAGGGTCGGAATTCTTCACATTCAGGGGATAGTCGCTGTGGGATGAGTTCACAAGTACTAGCTGCCAAAGTGGTCGGCCAGGGAAGTGAGGGTGGGGGTTTTTCATATTCAGGGGATAGTCACTGTGGGATGAGTTCACAAGTACTAGCTGCCAAAGCGGTCGGCCAGGGAAGTGAGGTTGGGGTTTCTTTCCTTTTCAGGGGATAGTAACAGTGGAATGGATGTTCAAGTACCAGCTGCCAAAGTGGTCAGCCGGGAAATCGAGGGTGGGAATTCTTCACATTCAGGGGATAGTCACTGTGGGATGAGTTCACAAGTACTAGCTGCCAAAGTGGTCTGCCATAAATTGAGGGTGGGGGTTCTTTATATTCAGGGGATAGTCACTGTGGGATGAGTTCACAAGTACTAGCTGCCAAAGTGGTCGGCCAGGAAAGTGAGGGTGGGGGTTCTTTATATTCAGGGGATAGTTACTGTGGGATGAGATCACAAGTACTAGCTGCCGAAGTGGTCGGCCAGGAAAGTGAGGGTGGGGGTTCTTCACATTCAGGGGATAGTCACTGTGGGATGAGTTCACAAGTACTAGCTGCCAAAGTGGTCGGCCAGGAAAGTGAGGGTGGGGGTTCTGTATATTCAGGGGATAGTCACTGTGGGATGAGTTCACAAGTACTAGCTGCCAAAGTGGTTGGCCAGGAAAGTGAGGGTGGGGTTTCTTTCCTTTTCAGGGAATGGTAACAGTGAAACGGATGTTCAATTACCAGCTGCCAAAGTGGTCGGCCGGGAAATCGAGGGTGGGAATTCTTCACATTCAGGGGATAGTCACTGTGGGATGAGTTCACAAGTACTAGCAGCCAAAGTGGTCGGCCAGGAAAGTGAGGGTGGGGTTTCTTCCCTTTTCAGGAAATAGTAACAGTGAAATGGATGTTCAAGAACCAGCTGCCAAAGTGGTCGGCCGGGAAATCGAGGGTGGGAATTCTTCACATTCAGGGGATAGTCACTGTGGGATGAGTTCACAAGTACTAGCTGCCAAAGTGGTCGCCCAGGAAAGTGAGGGTGGGGGTTCTTTATATTCAGGGGATAGTCACTGTGGGATGAGTTCACAAGTACTAGCTGCCAAAGTGGTCGGCCAGGAAAGTGAGGGTGGGGGTTCTTTATATTCAGGGGATAGTCACTGTGGGATGAGTTCACAAGTACTAGCTGCCAAAGTGGTCGGCCAGGAAAGTGAGGGTGGGGTTTCTTTCCTTTTCAGGAAATGGGAACAGTGAAATGGATGTTCAAGTACCAGGTGCCAAAGTGGTCGGCCGGGAAATCGAGGGTGGGAATTCTTCACATTCAGGGGATAGTCACTGTGGGATGAGTTCACAAGTACTAGCTGCCAAAGTGGTCGGCCAGGAAAGTGAGGGTGGGGTTTCTTTTCTTTTCAGGGAATAGTAACAGTGAAAGAAATGTTCAAGTACCAGCTGCCAAAGTGGTCGGCCGGGAAATCGAGGGTGGGAATTCTCCACATTCAGGGGATAGTCGCCGTGGGATGAGTTCACAAGTTCTAGCTGCCAAAGTGGTCGGCCAGGGGAGTGAGGGTGGGGTTTCTTTTCTTTTCAGGGATAGTAACAGTGAAAAAAATGTTCAAGTACCAGCTGCCAAAGTGGTCGGCAGGGAAATCGAGGGTGGGAATTCTTCACATTCAGGGGATAGTCGCTGTGGGATGAGTTCACAAGTACTAGCTGCCAAAGTGGTCGGCCAGGGAAGTGAGGGTGGGGGTTCTCCATTTCCAGGGGATAGTCACTGTGGGATGAGTTCACAAGTACTAGCTGCCAAAGCGGTCGGCCAGGGAAGTGAGGGTGGGGTTTCTTTCCTTTTCAGGAAATAGTAACAGTGAAATGGATGTTCAAGTACCAGCTGCCAAAGTGGTCAGCCGGGAAATCGAGGGTGGGAATTCTTCACATTCAGGGGATAGTCACTGTGGGATGAGTTCACAAGTACTAGCTGCCAAAGTGGTCTGCCAGGAAATTGAGGGTGGGGGTTCTTTATATTCAGGGGATAGTCACTGTGGGATGAGTTCACAAGTACTAGATGCCAAAGTGGTCGGCCAGGAAAGTGAGGGTGGGGGTTCTTTATATTCAGGGGATAGTCACTGTGGGATGAGTTCACAAGTACTAGCTGCCAAAGTGGTCGGCCAGGAAAGTGAGGGTGGGGGTTCTTCACATTCAGGGGATAATCACTGTGGGATGAGTTCACAAGTACTAGCTGCCAAAGTGGTCGGCCAGGAAAGTGAGGGTGGGGGTTCTTTATATTCAGGGGATAGTCACTGTGGGATGAGTTCACAAGTACTAGCTGCCAAAGTGGTCGGCCAGGAAAGTGGGGGTGGGGTTTCTTTCCTCTTCAGGAAATGGTAACAGTGAAATGGAATTCAAGTACCAGCTGCCAAAGTGGTCGGCCGGGAAATCGAGGGTGGGAATTCTTCACATTCAGGGGATAGTCACTGTGAGATGAGTTCACAAGTACTAGCTGCCAAAGTGGTCGGCCAGGAAAGTGAGGGTGGGGTTTCTTTTCTTTTCAGGGAATAGTAACAGTGAAAAAAATGTTCAAGTACCAGCTGCCAAAGTGGTCGGCCGGGAAATCGAGGGTCGGAATTCTTCACGTTCAGGGGATAGTCACTGTGGGATGAGTTCACAAGTACTAGCTGCCAAAGTGGTCTGCCATAAATTGAGGGTGGGGGTTCTTTATATTCAGGGGATAGTCACTGTGGGATGAGTTCACAAGTACTAGCTGCCAAAGTGGTCGGCCAGGAAAGTGAGGGTGGGGGTTCTTTATATTCAGGGGATAGTCACTGTGGGATGAGTTCACAAGTACTAGCTGCCAAAGTGGTCGGCCAGGAAAGTGAGGGTGGGGGTTCTTCACATTCAGGGGATAGTCACTGTGGGATGAGTTCACAAGTACTAGCTGCCAAAGTGCTCGGCCAGGAAAGTGAGGGTGGGGGTTCTTTATATTCAGGGGATAGTCACTGTGGGATGAGTTCACAAGTACTAGCTGCCAAAGTGGTCGGCCAGGAAAGTGAGGGTGGGGTTTCTTCCCTTTTCAGGGAATGGTAACAGTGAAATGGATGTTCAAGTACCAGCTGCCAAAGTGGTCGGCCGGGAAATCGATGGTGGGAATTCTTCACATTCAGGGGATAGTCACTGTGGGATGAGTTCACAAGTACTAGCTGCCAAAGTGGTCGGCCAGGGAAGTGAGGGTGGGGGTTCTTTATATTCAGGGGATAGTCACTGTGGGATGAGTTCACAAGTACTAGCTGCCAAAGCGGTCGGCCAGGGAAGTGAGGGTGGGGTTTCTTCCCTTTTCAGGAAATAGTAACAGTGAAATGGATGTTCAAGTACCAGCTGCCAAAGTGGTCGGCCGGGAAATCGAAGGTGGGAATTCTTCACATTCAGGGGATAGTCACTGTGGGATGAGTTCACAAGTACTAGCTGCCAAAGTGGTCGGCCAGGAAAGTGAGGGTGGGGGTTCTTTATATTCAGGGATAGTCACTGTGGGATGAGTTCACAAGTACTAGCTGCCAAAGTGGTCGGCCAGGAAAGTGAGGGTGGGGTTTCTTTCCTTTTCAGGAAATGGTAACAGTGAAATGGATGTTCAAGTACCAGGTGCCAAAGTGGTCGGCCGGGAAATCGAGGGTGGGAATTCTTCACATTCAGGGGATAGTCACTGTGGGATGAGTTCACAAGTACTAGCTGCCAAAAAGGTCGGCCAGGAAAGTGAGGGTGGGGTTTCTTTTCTTTCCAGGGAATAGTAGCAGTGAAAAAAATGTTCAAGTACCAGCTGCCAAAGTGGTCGGCCGGGAAATCGAGGGTGGGAATTCTTCACATTCAGGGGATAGTCGCTGTGGGATGAGTTCACAAGTACTAGCTGCCAAAGTGGTCGGCCAGGGGAGTGAGGGTGGGGTTTCTTTTCTTTTCAGGGAATAGTCACAGTGAAAAAAATGTTCAAGTACCAGCTGCCAAAGTGGTCGGCCGGGAAATCGAGGGTGGGAATTCTTCACATTCAGGGGATAGTCGCTGTGGGATGAGTTCACAAGTACTAGCTGCCAAAGTGGTCGGCCAGGGAAGTGAGGGTGGGGGTTCTTCATATTCAGGGGATAGTCACTGTGGGATGAGTTCACAAGTACTAGCTGCCAAAGCGGTCGGCCAGGGAAGTGAGGGTATGGTTTCTTTCCTTTTCAGGAAATAGTAACAGTGAAATGGATGTTCAAGTACCAGCTGCCCAAGTGGTCGGCCGGGAAATCGAGGGTTGGAATTCCTTACATTCGAGGGGTTAGTCACTGATGAATGAATTCACGAGTACTAGCTGCCAAAGTGGCCAGCCAGGAGAGTGAGGGTTGGGTTTCTTTTCTTTCCAGGAAATAGTAACAGTGAAATAAATGTTCAAGTACCAGCTGCCAAAGTGGTCGGCCGGGAAATCGAGGGTGGAAATTCTTCACATTCAGGGGATAGTCGCTGTGGGATGAGTTCACAAGTACTAGCTGCCAAAGTGGTCGGCCAGGGGAGTGAGGGTGGGGGTTCTTTATATTCAGGGGATAGTCACTGTGGGATGAGTTCACAAGTACTAGCTGCCAAAGCGGTCGGCCAGGGAAGTGAGGGTGGGGTTTCTTTCCTTTTCAGGAAATAGTAACAGTGAAATGGATGTTCAAGTACCAGCTGCCAAAGTGGTCGGCCGGGAAATCGAGGGTGGGAATTCTTCACATTCAGGGGATAGTCACTGTGGGATGAGTTCACCAGTACTAGCTGCCAAAGTGGTCGGCCAGGAAAGTGAGGGTGGGGGTTCTTTATATTCAGGGGATAGTCACTGTGGGATGAGTTCACAAATACTAGCTGCCAAAGTGGTCGGCCAGGAAAGTGAGGGTGGGGTTTCTTTTCTCTTCAGTAAATGGTAACAGTGAAATGGAATTCAAGTACCAGCTGCCAAAGTGGTCGGCCGGGAAATCGAGGGTGGGAATTCTTCACATTCAGGGGATAGTCACTGTGAGATGAGTTCACAAGTACTAGCTGCCAAAGTGGTCGGCCAGGAAAGTGAGGGTGGGGTTTCTTTTCTTCTCAGGGAATAGTAACAGTGAAAAAAATGTTCAAGTACCAGCTGCCAAAGTGGTCGGCCGGGAAATCGAGGGTCGGAATTCTTCACATTCAGGGGATAGTCGCTGTGGGATGAGTTCACAAGTACTAGCTGCCAAAGTGGTCGGCCAGGGAAGTGAGGGTGGGGGTTTTTCATATTCAGGGGATAGTCACTGTGGGATGAGTTCACAAGTACTAGCTGCCAAAGCGGTCGGCCAGGGAAGTGAGGTTGGGGTTTCTTTCCTTTTCAGGGGATAGTAACAGTGAAATGGATGTTCAAGTACCAGCTGCCAAAGTGGTCAGCCGGGGAATCGAGGGTGGGAATTCTTCACATTCAAGGGATAGTCACTGTGGGATGAGTTCACAAGTACTAGCTGCCAAAGTGGTCTGCCATAAATTGAGGGTGGGGGTTCTTTATATTCAGGGGATAGTCACTGTGGGATGAGTTCACAAGTACTAGCTGCCAAAGTGGTCGGCCAGGAGAGTGAGGGCGGGGGTTCTTTATATTCAGGGGATAGTCACTGTGGGATGAGTTCACAAGTACTAGCTGCCAAAGTGGTCGGCCAGGAAAGTGAGGGTGGGGGTTCTTTATATTCAGGGGATAGTCACTGTGGGATGAGTTCACAAGTACTAGCTGCCAAAGTGGTCGGCCAGGAAAGTGAGGGTGGGGTTTCTTTCCTTCTCAGGGAATGGTAACAGTGAAATGGATGTTCAAGTACCAGCTGCCAAAGTGGTCGGCCGGGAAATCGAGGGTGGGAATTCTTCACATTCAGGGGATAGTCACTGTGGGATGAGTTCACAAGTACTAGCAGCCAAAGTGGTCGGCCAGGAAAGTGAGGGTGGGGTTTCTTTCCTTTTCAGGAAATAGTAACAGTGAAATGGATGTTCAAGTACCAGCCGCCAAAGTGGTCGGCCGGGAAATCGAGGGTGGGAATTCTTCCTATTCAGGGGATAGTCACTGTGGGATGAGTTCACAAGTACTAGCTGCCAAAGTGGTCGCCCAGGAAAGTGAGGGTGGGGGTTCTTTATATTCAGGGGATAGTCACTGTGGGATGAGTTCACAAGAACTAGCAGCCAAAGTGGTCGGCCAGGAAAGTGAGGGTGGGGGTTCTTTATATTCAGGGGATAGTCACTGTGGGATGAGTTCACAAGTACTAGCTGCCAAAGTGGTCGGCCAGGAAAGTGAGGGTGGGGTTTCTTTCCTTTTCAGGAAATGGGAACAGTGAAATGGATGTTCAAGTACCAGGTGCCAAAGTGGTCGGCCGGGAAATCGAGGGTGGGAATTCTTCACATTCAGGGGATAGTCACTGTGGGATGAGTTCACAAGTACTAGCTGCCAAAGTGGTCGGCCAGGAAAGTGAGGGTGGGGTTTCTTTTCTTTTCAGGGAATAGTAACAGTGAAAGAAATGTTCAAGTACCAGCTGCCAAAGTGGTCGGCCGGGAAATCGAGGGTGGGAATTCTTCACATTCAGGGGATAGTCGCTGTGGGATGAGTTCACAAGTACTAGCTGCCAAAGTGGTCGGCCAGGGGAGTGAGGGTGGGGTTTCTTTTCTTTTCTGGGAATAGTAACAGTGAAAAAAATGTTCAAGTACCAGCTGCCAAAGTGGTCGGCAGGGAAATCGAGGGTGGGAATTCTTCACATTCAGGGGATTGTCGCTGTGGGATGAGTTCACAAGTACTAGCTGCCAAAGTGGTCGGCCGGGAAATCGAGGGTGGGAATTCTCCACATTCAGGGGATAGTCGCCGTGGGATGAGTTCACAAGTTCTAGCTGCCAAAGTGGTCGGCCAGGGGAGTGAGGGTGGGGTTTCTTTTCTTTTCAGGGATAGTAACAGTGAAAAAAATGTTCAAGTACCAGCTGCCAAAGTGGTCGGCAGGGAAATCGAGGGTGGGAATTCTTCACATTCAGGGGATAGTCGCTGTGGGATGAGTTCACAAGTACTAGCTGCCAAAGTGGTCGGCCAGGGAAGTGAGGGTGGGGGTTCTCCATTTCCAGGGGATAGTCACTGTGGGATGAGTTCACAAGTACTAGCTGCCAAAGCGGTCGGCCAGGGAAGTGAGGGTGGGGTTTCTTTCCTTTTCAGGAAATAGTAACAGTGAAATGGATGTTCAAGTACCAGCTGCCAAAGTGGTCAGCCGGGAAATCGAGGGTGGGAATTCTTCACATTCAGGGGATAGTCACTGTGGGATGAGTTCACAAGTACTAGCTGCCAAAGTGGTCTGCCAGGAAATTGAGGGTGGGGGTTCTTTATATTCAGGGGATAGTCACTGTGGGATGAGTTCACAAGTACTAGATGCCAAAGTGGTCGGCCAGGAAAGTGAGGGTGGGGGTTCTTTATATTCAGGGGATAGTCACTGTGGGATGAGTTCACAAGTACTAGCTGCCAAAGTGGTCGGCCAGGAAAGTGAGGGTGGGGGTTCTTCACATTCAGGGGATAATCACTGTGGGATGAGTTCACAAGTACTAGCTGCCAAAGTGGTCGGCCAGGAAAGTGAGGGTGGGGGTTCTTTATATTCAGGGGATAGTCACTGTGGGATGAGTTCACAAGTACTAGCTGCCAAAGTGGTCGGCCAGGAAAGTGGGGGTGGGGTTTCTTTCCTCTTCAGGAAATGGTAACAGTGAAATGGAATTCAAGTACCAGCTGCCAAAGTGGTCGGCCGGGAAATCGAGGGTGGGAATTCTTCACATTCAGGGGATAGTCACTGTGAGATGAGTTCACAAGTACTAGCTGCCAAAGTGGTCGGCCAGGAAAGTGAGGGTGGGGTTTCTTTTCTTTTCAGGGAATAGTAACAGTGAAAAAAATGTTCAAGTACCAGCTGCCAAAGTGGTCGGCCGGGAAATCGAGGGTCGGAATTCTTCACGTTCAGGGGATAGTCACTGTGGGATGAGTTCACAAGTACTAGCTGCCAAAGCGGTCGGCCAGGGAAGTGAGGTTGGGGTTTCTTTCCTTTTCAGGGGATAGTAACAGTGAAATGGATGTTCAAGTACCAGCTGCCAAAGTGGTCAGCCGGAAAATCGAGGGTGGGAATTCTTCACATTCAGGGGATAGTCACTGTGGGATGAGTTCACAAGTACTAGCTGCCAAAGTGGTCTGCCATAAATTGAGGGTGGGGGTTCTTTATATTCAGGGGATAGTCACTGTGGGATGAGTTCACAAGTACTAGCTGCCAAAGTGGTCGGCCAGGAAAGTGAGGGTGGGGGTTCTTTATATTCAGGGGATAGTCACTGTGGGATGAGTTCACAAGTACTAGCTGCCAAAGTGGTCGGCCAGGAAAGTGAGGGTGGGGGTTCTTCACATTCAGGGGATAGTCACTGTGGGATGAGTTCACAAGTACTAGCTGCCAAAGTGCTCGGCCAGGAAAGTGAGGGTGGGGGTTCTTTATATTCAGGGGATAGTCACTGTGGGATGAGTTCACAAGTACTAGCTGCCAAAGTGGTCGGCCAGGAAAGTGAGGGTGGGGTTTCTTCCCTTTTCAGGGAATGGTAACAGTGAAATGGATGTTCAAGTACCAGCTGCCAAAGTGGTCGGCCGGGAAATCGATGGTGGGAATTCTTCACATTCAGGGGATAGTCACTGTGGGATGAGTTCACAAGTACTAGCTGCCAAAGTGGTCGGCCAGGGAAGTGAGGGTGGGGGTTCTTTATATTCAGGGGATAGTCACTGTGGGATGAGTTCACAAGTACTAGCTGCCAAAGCGGTCGGCCAGGGAAGTGAGGGTGGGGTTTCTTCCCTTTTCAGGAAATAGTAACAGTGAAATGGATGTTCAAGTACCAGCTGCCAAAGTGGTCGGCCGGGAAATCGAAGGTGGGAATTCTTCACATTCAGGGGATAGTCACTGTGGGATGAGTTCACAAGTACTAGCTGCCAAAGTGGTCGGCCAGGAAAGTGAGGGTGGGGGTTCTTTATATTCAGGGATAGTCACTGTGGGATGAGTTCACAAGTACTAGCTGCCAAAGTGGTCGGCCAGGAAAGTGAGGGTGGGGTTTCTTTCCTTTTCAGGAAATGGTAACAGTGAAATGGATGTTCAAGTACCAGGTGCCAAAGTGGTCGGCCGGGAAATCGAGGGTGGGAATTCTTCACATTCAGGGGATAGTCACTGTGGGATGAGTTCACAAGTACTAGCTGCCAAAGTGGTCGGCCAGGAAAGTGAGGGTGGGGTTTCTTTTCTTTCCAGGGAATAGTAGCAGTGAAAAAAATGTTCAAGTACCAGCTGCCAAAGTGGTCGGCCGGGAAATCGAGGGTGGGAATTCTTCACATTCAGGGGATAGTCGCTGTGGGATGAGTTCACAAGTACTAGCTGCCAAAGTGGTCGGCCAGGGGAGTGAGGGTGGGGTTTCTTTTCTTTTCAGGGAATAGTCACAGTGAAAAAAATGTTCAAGTACCAGCTGCCAAAGTGGTCGGCCGGGAAATCGAGGGTGGGAATTCTTCACATTCAGGGGATAGTCGCTGTGGGATGAGTTCACAAGTACTAGCTGCCAAAGTGGTCGGCCAGGGAAGTGAGGGTGGGGGTTCTTCATATTCAGGGGATAGTCACTGTGGGATGAGTTCACAAGTACTAGCTGCCAAAGCGGTCGGCCAGGGAAGTGAGGGTATGGTTTCTTTCCTTTTCAGGAAATAGTAACAGTGAAATGGATGTTCAAGTACCAGCTGCCCAAGTGGTCGGCCGGGAAATCGAGGGTTGGAATTCCTTACATTCGAGGGGTTAGTCACTGATGAATGAATTCACGAGTACTAGCTGCCAAAGTGGCCAGCCAGGAGAGTGAGGGTTGGGTTTCTTTTCTTTCCAGGAAATAGTAACAGTGAAATAAATGTTCAAGTACCAGCTGCCAAAGTGGTCGGCCGGGAAATCGAGGGTGGAAATTCTTCACATTCAGGGGATAGTCGCTGTGGGATGAGTTCACAAGTACTAGCTGCCAAAGTGGTCGGCCAGGGGAGTGAGGGTGGGGGTTCTTTATATTCAGGGGATAGTCACTGTGGGATGAGTTCACAAGTACTAGCTGCCAAAGCGGTCGGCCAGGGAAGTGAGGGTGGGGTTTCTTTCCTTTTCAGGAAATAGTAACAGTGAAATGGATGTTCAAGTACCAGCTGCCAAAGTGGTCGGCCGGGAAATCGAGGGTGGGAATTCTTCACATTCAGGGGATAGTCACTGTGGGATGAGTTCACCAGTACTAGCTGCCAAAGTGGTCGGCCAGGAAAGTGAGGGTGGGGGTTCTTTATATTCAGGGGATAGTCACTGTGGGATGAGTTCACAAATACTAGCTGCCAAAGTGGTCGGCCAGGAAAGTGAGGGTGGGGTTTCTTTTCTCTTCAGTAAATGGTAACAGTGAAATGGAATTCAAGTACCAGCTGCCAAAGTGGTCGGCCGGGAAATCGAGGGTGGGAATTCTTCACATTCAGGGGATAGTCACTGTGAGATGAGTTCACAAGTACTAGCTGCCAAAGTGGTCGGCCAGGAAAGTGAGGGTGGGGTTTCTTTTCTTCTCAGGGAATAGTAACAGTGAAAAAAATGTTCAAGTACCAGCTGCCAAAGTGGTCGGCCGGGAAATCGAGGGTCGGAATTCTTCACATTCAGGGGATAGTCGCTGTGGGATGAGTTCACAAGTACTAGCTGCCAAAGTGGTCGGCCAGGGAAGTGAGGGTGGGGGTTTTTCATATTCAGGGGATAGTCACTGTGGGATGAGTTCACAAGTACTAGCTGCCAAAGCGGTCGGCCAGGGAAGTGAGGTTGGGGTTTCTTTCCTTTTCAGGGGATAGTAACAGTGAAATGGATGTTCAAGTACCAGCTGCCAAAGTGGTCAGCCGGGGAATCGAGGGTGGGAATTCTTCACATTCAAGGGATAGTCACTGTGGGATGAGTTCACAAGTACTAGCTGCCAAAGTGGTCTGCCATAAATTGAGGGTGGGGGTTCTTTATATTCAGGGGATAGTCACTGTGGGATGAGTTCACAAGTACTAGCTGCCAAAGTGGTCGGCCAGGAGAGTGAGGGCGGGGGTTCTTTATATTCAGGGGATAGTCACTGTGGGATGAGTTCACAAGTACTAGCTGCCAAAGTGGTCGGCCAGGAAAGTGAGGGTGGGGGTTCTTTATATTCAGGGGATAGTCACTGTGGGATGAGTTCACAAGTACTAGCTGCCAAAGTGGTCGGCCAGGAAAGTGAGGGTGGGGTTTCTTTCCTTCTCAGGGAATGGTAACAGTGAAATGGATGTTCAAGTACCAGCTGCCAAAGTGGTCGGCCGGGAAATCGAGGGTGGGAATTCTTCACATTCAGGGGATAGTCACTGTGGGATGAGTTCACAAGTACTAGCAGCCAAAGTGGTCGGCCAGGAAAGTGAGGGTGGGGTTTCTTTCCTTTTCAGGAAATAGTAACAGTGAAATGGATGTTCAAGTACCAGCCGCCAAAGTGGTCGGCCGGGAAATCGAGGGTGGGAATTCTTCCTATTCAGGGGATAGTCACTGTGGGATGAGTTCACAAGTACTAGCTGCCAAAGTGGTCGCCCAGGAAAGTGAGGGTGGGGGTTCTTTATATTCAGGGGATAGTCACTGTGGGATGAGTTCACAAGAACTAGCAGCCAAAGTGGTCGGCCAGGAAAGTGAGGGTGGGGGTTCTTTATATTCAGGGGATAGTCACTGTGGGATGAGTTCACAAGTACTAGCTGCCAAAGTGGTCGGCCAGGAAAGTGAGGGTGGGGTTTCTTTCCTTTTCAGGAAATGGGAACAGTGAAATGGATGTTCAAGTACCAGGTGCCAAAGTGGTCGGCCGGGAAATCGAGGGTGGGAATTCTTCACATTCAGGGGATAGTCACTGTGGGATGAGTTCACAAGTACTAGCTGCCAAAGTGGTCGGCCAGGAAAGTGAGGGTGGGGTTTCTTTTCTTTTCAGGGAATAGTAACAGTGAAAGAAATGTTCAAGTACCAGCTGCCAAAGTGGTCGGCCGGGAAATCGAGGGTGGGAATTCTTCACATTCAGGGGATAGTCGCTGTGGGATGAGTTCACAAGTACTAGCTGCCAAAGTGGTCGGCCAGGGGAGTGAGGGTGGGGTTTCTTTTCTTTTCTGGGAATAGTAACAGTGAAAAAAATGTTCAAGTACCAGCTGCCAAAGTGGTCGGCAGGGAAATCGAGGGTGGGAATTCTTCACATTCAGGGGATTGTCGCTGTGGGATGAGTTCACAAGTACTAGCTGCCAAAGTGGTCGGCCAGGGAAGTGAGGGTGGGGGTTCTTCATATTCAGGGGATAGTCACTGTGGGATGAGTTCACAAGTACTAGCTGCCAAAGCGGTCGGCCAGGGAAGTGAGGGTGGGGTTTCTTTCCTTTTCAGGAAATAGTAACAGTGAAATGGATGTTCAAGTACCAGCTGCCAAAGTGGTCAGCCGGGAAATCGAGGGTGGGAATTCTTCACATTCAGGGGATAGTCACTGTGGGATGAGTTCACAAGTACTAGCTGCCAAAGTGGTCGGCCAGGGAAGTGAGGGTGGGGGTTCTTTATATTCAGGGGATAGTCACTGTGGGATGAGTTCACAAGTACTAGCTGCCAAAGCGGTCGGCCAGGGAAGTGAGGGTGGGGTTTCTTCCCTTTTCAGGAAATAGTAACAGTGAAATGGATGTTCAAGTACCAGCAGCCAAAGTGGTCGGCCGGGAAATCGAAGGTGGGAATTCTTCACATTCAGGGGATAGTCACTGTGGGATGAGTTCACAAGTACTAGCTGCCAAAGTGGTCGGCCAGGAAAGTGAGGGTGGGGGTTCTTTATATTCAGGGGATAGTCACTGTGGGATGAGTTCACAAGTACTAGCTGCCAAAGTGGTCGGCCAGGAAAGTGAGGGTGGGGTTTCTTTCCTTTTCAGGAAATGGTAACAGTGAAATGGATGTTCAAGTACCAGGTGCCAAAGTGGTCGGCCGGGAAATCGAGGGTGGGAATTCTTCACATTCAGGGGATAGTCACTGTGGGATGAGTTCACAAGTACTAGCTGCCAAAGTGGCCGGCTAGGAAAGTGAGGCTGGGGTTTCTTTTCTTTCCAGGAAATAGTAACACTGAAATAAATGTTCAAGTACCAGCTGCCAAAGTGGTCGGCCGTAAAATCGAGGGTGGGAATTCTCCACATTCGGGGGATAGTCACTATGGGATGAGTTCACAAGTACTAGCCGCAAAGTGGTCGGCCAGGAAAGTGAGGGTGGGGTTCCTATTCTTTCCAGGGAATAGGAACAGTGAAATTGATATTCAAGTACCAGCTGCCAAAGTGGTCGGCCGGGAAATCGAGGGTGGGAATTCTTCACATTCAGGGGATAGTCGCTGTGGGATGAGTTCACAAGTACTAGCTGCCAAAGTGGGCGGCCAGGGAAGTGAGGGTGGGGGTTCTTTATATTCAGGGGATAGTCACTGTGGGATGAGTTCACAAGTACTAGCTGCCAAAGCGGTCGGCCAGGGAAGTGAGGGTGGGGTTTCTTCCCTTTTTAGGAAATAGTAACAGTGAAATGGATGTTCAAGTACCAGCTGCCAAAGTGGTCGGCCGGGAAATCGAAGGTGGGAATTCTTCACATTCAGGGGATAGTCACTGTGGGATGAGTTCACAAGTACTAGCTGCCAAAGTGGTCGGCCAGGAAGGTGAGGGTGGGGGTTCTTTATATTCAGGGGATAGTCACTGTGGGATGAGTTCACAAGTACTAGCTGCCAAAGTGGTCGGCCAGGAAAGTGAGGGTGGGGTTTCTTTCCTTTTCAGGAAATGGTAACAGTGAAATGGATGTTCAAGTACCAGGTGCCAAAGTGGTCGGCCGGGAAATCGAGGGTGGGAATTCTTCACATTCAGGGGATAGTCACTGTGGGATGAGTTCACAAGTACTAGCTGCCAAAGTGGTCGGCCAGGAAAGTGAGGGTGGGGTTTCTTTTCTTTTCAGGGAATAGTAACAGTGAAAAAAATGTTCAAGTACCAGCTGCCAAAGTGGTCGGCCGGGAAATCGAGGGTGGGAATTCTTCACATTCAGGGGATAGTCGCTGTGGGATGAGTTCACAAGTACTAGCTGCCAAAGTGGTCGGCCAGGGGAGTGAGGGTGGGGTTTCTTTTCTTTTCAGGGAATAGTAACAGTGAAGAGAATGTTCAAGTACCAGCTGCCAAAGTGGTCGGCCGGGAAATCGAGGGTGGGAATTCTTCACATTCAGGGGATAGTCGCTGTGGGATGAGTTCACAAGTACTAGCTGCCAAAGTGTTCGGCCAGGGAAGTGAGGGTGGGGGTTCTTTATATTCAGGGGATAGTCACTGTGGGATGAGTTCACAAGTACTAGCTGCCAAAGCGGTCGGCCAGGGAAGTGAGGGTAGGGTTTCTTTCCTTTTCAGGAAATAGTAACAGTGAAATGGATGTTCAAGTACCAGCTGCCAAAGTGGTCAGCCGGGAAATCGAGGGTGGGAATTCTTCACATTCAGGGGATAGTCACTGTGGGATGAGTTCACAAGTACTAGCTGCCAAAGCGGTCAGCCAGGAAAGTGAGGGTGGGGTTTCTTTCCTTTTCAGGAAATAGTAACAGTGAAATGGATGTTCAAGTACCAGCTGCCCAAGTGGTCGGCCGGGAAATCGAGGGTTGGAATTCCTTACATTCGAGGGGTTAGTCACTGATGAATGAATTCACGAGTACTAGCTGCCAAAGTGGCCAGCCAGGAGAGTGAGGGTTGGGTTTCTTTTCTTCCCAGGAAATAGTAACAGTGAAATAAATGTTCAAGTACCAGCTGCCAAAGTGGTCGGCCGGGAAATCGAGGGTGGGAATTCTCCACATTCGGGGGATAGTCACTGTGGGATGAGTTCACAAGTACTAGCTGCCAAAGTGGTCGGCCAGGGAAGTGAGGGTGGGGGTTCTTTATATTCAGGGGATAGTCACTGTGGGATGAGTTCACAAGTACTAGCTGCCAAAGCGGTCGGCCAGGGAAGTGAGGGTGGGGTTTCTTTCCTTTTCAGGAAATAGTAACAGTGAAATGGATGTTCAAGTACCAGCTGCCAAAGTGGTCAGCCGGGAAATCGAGGGTGGGAATTCTTCACATTCAGGGGATAGTCACTGTGGGATGAGTTCACAAGTACTAGCTGCCAAAGTGGTCTGCCAGGAAATTGAGGGTGGGGGTTCTTTATATTCAGGGGATAGTCACTGTGGGATGAGTTCACAAGTACTAGATGCCAAAGTGGTCGGCCAGGAAAGTGAGGGTGGGGGTTCTTTATATTCAGGGGATAGTCACTGTGGGATGAGTTCACAAGTACTAGCTGCCAAAGTGGTCGGCCAGGAAAGTGAGGGTGGGGGTTCTTCACATTCAGGGGATAATCACTGTGGGATGAGTTCACAAGTACTAGCTGCCAAAGTGGTCGGCCAGGAAAGTGAGGGTGGGGGTTCTTTATATTCAGGGGATAGTCACTGTGGGATGAGTTCACAAGTACTAGCTGCCAAAGTGGTCGGCCAGGAAAGTGGGGGTGGGGTTTCTTTCCTCTCCAGGAAATGGTAACAGTGAAATGGAATTCAAGTACCAGCTGCCAAAGTGGTCGGCCGGGAAATCGAGGGTGGGAATTCTTCACATTCAGGGGATAGTCACTGTGAGATGAGTTCACAAGTACTAGCTGCCAAAGTGGTCGGCCAGGAAAGTGAGGGTGGGGTTTCTTTTCTTTTCAGGGAATAGTAACAGTGAAAAAAATGTTCAAGTACCAGCTGCCAAAGTGGTCGGCCGGGAAATCGAGGGTCGGAATTCTTCACGTTCAGGGGATAGTCACTGTGGGATGAGTTCACAAGTACTAGCTGCCAAAGCGGTCGGCCAGGGAAGTGAGGTTGGGGTTTCTTTCCTTTTCAGGGGATAGTAACAGTGAAATGGATGTTCAAGTACCAGCTGCCAAAGTGGTCAGCCGGAAAATCGAGGGTGGGAATTCTTCACATTCAGGGGATAGTCACTGTGGGATGAGTTCACAAGTACTAGCTGCCAAAGTGGTCTGCCATAAATTGAGGGAGGGGGTTCTTTATATTCAGGGGATAGTCACTGTGGGATGAGTTCACAAGTACTAGCTGCCAAAGTGGTCGGCCAGGAAAGTGAGGGTGGGGGTTCTTTATATTCAGGGGATAGTCACTGTGGGATGAGTTCACAAGTACTAGCTGCCAAAGTGGTCGGCCAGGAAAGTGAGGGTGGGGGTTCTTCACATTCAGGGGATAGTCACTGTGGGATGAGTTCACAAGTACTAGCTGCCAAAGTGCTCGGCCAGGAAAGTGAGGGTGGGGGTTCTTTATATTCAGGGGATAGTCACTGTGGGATGAGTTCACAAGTACTAGCTGCCAAAGTGGTCGGCCAGGAAAGTGAGGGTGGGGTTTCTTCCCTTTTCAGGGAATGGTAACAGTGAAATGGATGTTCAAGTACCAGCTGCCAAAGTGGTCGGCCGGGAAATCGATGGTGGGAATTCTTCACATTCAGGGGATAGTCACTGTGGGATGAGTTCACAAGTACTAGCTGCCAAAGTGGTCGGCCAGGGAAGTGAGGGTGGGGGTTCTTTATATTCAGGGGATAGTCACTGTGGGATGAGTTCACAAGTACTAGCTGCCAAAGCGGTCGGCCAGGGAAGTGAGGGTGGGGTTTCTTCCCTTTTCAGGAAATAGTAACAGTGAAATGGATGTTCAAGTACCAGCTGCCAAAGTGGTCGGCCGGGAAATCGAAGGTGGGAATTCTTCACATTCAGGGGATAGTCACTGTGGGATGAGTTCACAAGTACTAGCTGCCAAAGTGGTCGGCCAGGAAAGTGAGGGTGGGGGTTCTTTATATTCAGGGATAGTCACTGTGGGATGAGTTCACAAGTACTAGCTGCCAAAGTGGTCGGCCAGGAAAGTGAGGGTGGGGTTTCTTTCCTTTTCAGGAAATGGTAACAGTGAAATGGATGTTCAAGTACCAGGTGCCAAAGTGGTCGGCCGGGAAATCGAGGGTGGGAATTCTTCACATTCAGGGGATAGTCACTGTGGGATGAGTTCACAAGTACTAGCTGCCAA
Organism: Eretmocerus hayati; assembly: GCA_029851415.1. Taxonomy (NCBI): domain Eukaryota; kingdom Metazoa; phylum Arthropoda; class Insecta; order Hymenoptera; family Aphelinidae; genus Eretmocerus; species Eretmocerus hayati. The sequence continues at coordinate 53,685,826 of CM056744.1, forward strand.
AGTGGTCGGCCAGGAAAGTGAGGGTGGGGTTTCTTTTCTTTCCAGGGAATAGTAGCAGTGAAAAAAATGTTCAAGTACCAGCTGCCAAAGTGGTCGGCCGGGAAATCGAGGGTGGGAATTCTTCACATTCAGGGGATAGTCGCTGTGGGATGAGTTCACAAGTACTAGCTGCCAAAGTGGTCGGCCAGGGGAGTGAGGGTGGGGTTTCTTTTCTTTTCAGGGAATAGTCACAGTGAAAAAAATGTTCAAGTACCAGCTGCCAAAGTGGTCGGCCGGGAAATCGAGGGTGGGAATTCTTCACATTCAGGGGATAGTCGCTGTGGGATGAGTTCACAAGTACTAGCTGCCAAAGTGGTCGGCCAGGGAAGTGAGGGTGGGGGTTCTTCATATTCAGGGGATAGTCACTGTGGGATGAGTTCACAAGTACTAGCTGCCAAAGCGGTCGGCCAGGGAAGTGAGGGTATGGTTTCTTTCCTTTTCAGGAAATAGTAACAGTGAAATGGATGTTCAAGTACCAGCTGCCCAAGTGGTCGGCCGGGAAATCGAGGGTTGGAATTCCTTACATTCGAGGGGTTAGTCACTGATGAATGAATTCACGAGTACTAGCTGCCAAAGTGGCCAGCCAGGAGAGTGAGGGTTGGGTTTCTTTTCTTTCCAGGAAATAGTAACAGTGAAATAAATGTTCAAGTACCAGCTGCCAAAGTGGTCGGCCGGGAAATCGAGGGTGGAAATTCTTCACATTCAGGGGATAGTCGCTGTGGGATGAGTTCACAAGTACTAGCTGCCAAAGTGGTCGGCCAGGGGAGTGAGGGTGGGGGTTCTTTATATTCAGGGGATAGTCACTGTGGGATGAGTTCACAAGTACTAGCTGCCAAAGCGGTCGGCCAGGGAAGTGAGGGTGGGGTTTCTTTCCTTTTCAGGAAATAGTAACAGTGAAATGGATGTTCAAGTACCAGCTGCCAAAGTGGTCGGCCGGGAAATCGAGGGTGGGAATTCTTCACATTCAGGGGATAGTCACTGTGGGATGAGTTCACCAGTACTAGCTGCCAAAGTGGTCGGCCAGGAAAGTGAGGGTGGGGGTTCTTTATATTCAGGGGATAGTCACTGTGGGATGAGTTCACAAATACTAGCTGCCAAAGTGGTCGGCCAGGAAAGTGAGGGTGGGGTTTCTTTTCTCTTCAGTAAATGGTAACAGTGAAATGGAATTCAAGTACCAGCTGCCAAAGTGGTCGGCCGGGAAATCGAGGGTGGGAATTCTTCACATTCAGGGGATAGTCACTGTGAGATGAGTTCACAAGTACTAGCTGCCAAAGTGGTCGGCCAGGAAAGTGAGGGTGGGGTTTCTTTTCTTCTCAGGGAATAGTAACAGTGAAAAAAATGTTCAAGTACCAGCTGCCAAAGTGGTCGGCCGGGAAATCGAGGGTCGGAATTCTTCACATTCAGGGGATAGTCGCTGTGGGATGAGTTCACAAGTACTAGCTGCCAAAGTGGTCGGCCAGGGAAGTGAGGGTGGGGGTTTTTCATATTCAGGGGATAGTCACTGTGGGATGAGTTCACAAGTACTAGCTGCCAAAGCGGTCGGCCAGGGAAGTGAGGTTGGGGTTTCTTTCCTTTTCAGGGGATAGTAACAGTGAAATGGATGTTCAAGTACCAGCTGCCAAAGTGGTCAGCCGGGGAATCGAGGGTGGGAATTCTTCACATTCAAGGGATAGTCACTGTGGGATGAGTTCACAAGTACTAGCTGCCAAAGTGGTCTGCCATAAATTGAGGGTGGGGGTTCTTTATATTCAGGGGATAGTCACTGTGGGATGAGTTCACAAGTACTAGCTGCCAAAGTGGTCGGCCAGGAGAGTGAGGGTGGGGGTTCTTTATATTCAGGGGATAGTCACTGTGGGATGAGTTCACAAGTACTAGCTGCCAAAGTGGTCGGCCAGGAAAGTGAGGGTGGGGGTTCTTTATATTCAGGGGATAGTCACTGTGGGATGAGTTCACAAGTACTAGCTGCCAAAGTGGTCGGCCAGGAAAGTGAGGGTGGGGTTTCTTTCCTTTTCAGGGAATGGTAACAGTGAAATGGATGTTCAAGTACCAGCTGCCAAAGTGGTCGGCCGGGAAATCGAGGGTGGGAATTCTTCACATTCAGGGGATAGTCACTGTGGGATGAGTTCACAAGTACTAGCAGCCAAAGTGGTCGGCCAGGAAAGTGAGGGTGGGGTTTCTTTCCTTTTCAGGAAATAGTAACAGTGAAATGGATGTTCAAGTACCAGCCGCCAAAGTGGTCGGCCGGGAAATCGAGGGTGGGAATTCTTCCTATTCAGGGGATAGTCACTGTGGGATGAGTTCACAAGTACTAGCTGCCAAAGTGGTCGCCCAGGAAAGTGAGGGTGGGGGTTCTTTATATTCAGGGGATAGTCACTGTGGGATGAGTTCACAAGAACTAGCAGCCAAAGTGGTCGGCCAGGAAAGTGAGGGTGGGGGTTCTTTATATTCAGGGGATAGTCACTGTGGGATGAGTTCACAAGTACTAGCTGCCAAAGTGGTCGGCCAGGAAAGTGAGGGTGGGGTTTCTTTCCTTTTCAGGAAATGGGAACAGTGAAATGGATGTTCAAGTACCAGGTGCCAAAGTGGTCGGCCGGGAAATCGAGGGTGGGAATTCTTCACATTCAGGGGATAGTCACTGTGGGATGAGTTCACAAGTACTAGCTGCCAAAGTGGTCGGCCAGGAAAGTGAGGGTGGGGTTTCTTTTCTTTTCAGGGAATAGTAACAGTGAAAGAAATGTTCAAGTACCAGCTGCCAAAGTGGTCGGCCGGGAAATCGAGGGTGGGAATTCTTCACATTCAGGGGATAGTCGCTGTGGGATGAGTTCACAAGTACTAGCTGCCAAAGTGGTCGGCCAGGGGAGTGAGGGTGGGGTTTCTTTTCTTTTCAGGGAATAGTAACAGTGAAAAAAATGTTCAAGTACCAGCTGCCAAAGTGGTCGGCAGGGAAATCGAGGGTGGGAATTCTTCACATTCAGGGGATTGTCGCTGTGGGATGAGTTCACAAGTACTAGCTGCCAAAGTGGTCGGCCAGGGAAGTGAGGGTGGGGGTTCTTCATATTCAGGGGATAGTCACTGTGGGATGAGTTCACAAGTACTAGCTGCCAAAGCGGTCGGCCAGGGAAGTGAGGGTGGGGTTTCTTTCCTTTTCAGGAAATAGTAACAGTGAAATGGATGTTCAAGTACCAGCTGCCAAAGTGGTCAGCCGGGAAATCGAGGGTGGGAATCCTTCACATTCAGGGGATAGTCACTGTGGGATGAGTTCACAAGTACTAGCTGCCAAAGTGGTCGGCCAGGGAAGTGAGGGTGGGGGTTCTTTATATTCAGGGGATAGTCACTGTGGGATGAGTTCACAAGTACTAGCTGCCAAAGTGGTCGGCCAGGAAAGTGAGGGTGGGGGTTCTTTATATTCAGGGGATAGTCACTGTGGGATGAGTTCACAAGTACTAGCTGCCAAAGTGGTCGGCCAGGGAAGTGAGGGTGGGGGTTCTTCACATTCAGGGGATAATCACTGTGGGATGAGTTCACAAGTACTAGCTGCCAAAGTGGTCGGCCAGGAAAGTGAGGGTGGGGGTTCTTTATATTCAGGGGATAGTCACTGTGGGATGAGTTCACAAGTACTAGCTGCCAAAGTGGTCGGCCAGGAGAGTGGGGGTGGGGTTTCTTTCCTCTTTAGGAAATGGTAACAGTGAAATGGAATTCAAGTACCAGCTGCCAAAGTGGTCGGCCGGGAAATCGAGGGTGGGAATTCTTCACATTCAGGGGATAGTCACTGTGGGATGAAATCACAAGTACTAGCTGCCAAAGTGGTCGGCCAGGGAAGTGAGGGTGGGGGTTCTTTATATTCAGGGGATAGTCACTGTGGGATGAGTTCACAAGTACTAGCTGCCAAAGCGGTCGGCCAGGGAAGTGAGGGTGGGGTTTCTTCCCTTTTCAGGAAATAGTAACAGTGAAATGGATGTTCAAGTACCAGCTGCCAAAGTGGTCGGCCGGGAAATCGAAGGTGGGAATTCTTCACATTCAGGGGATAGTCACTGTGGGATGAGTTCACAAGTACTAGCTGCCAAAGTGGTCGGCCAGGAAAGTGAGGGTGGGGGTTCTTTATATTCAGGGATAGTCACTGTGGGATGAGTTCACAAGTACTAGCTGCCAAAGTGGTCGGCCAGGAAAGTGAGGGTGGGGTTTCTTTCCTTTTCAGGAAATGGTAACAGTGAAATGGATGTTCAAGTACCAGGTGCCAAAGTGGTCGGCCGGGAAATCGAGGGTGGGAATTCTTCACATTCAGGGGATAGTCACTGTGGGATGGGTTCACAAGTACTAGCTGCCAAAGTGGTCGGCCAGGAAAGTGAGGGTGGGGTTTCTTTTCTTTCCAGGGAATAGTAGTAGTGAAAAAAATGTTCAAGTACCAGCTGCCAAAGTGGTCGGCCGGGAAATCGAGGGTGGGAATTCTTCACATTCAGGGGATAGTCGCTGTGGGATGAGTTCACAAGTACTAGCTGCCAAAGTGGTCGGCCAGGGGAGTGAGGGTGGGGTTTCTTTTCTTTTCAGGGAATAGTCACAGTGAAAAAAATGTTCAAGTACCAGCTGCCAAAGTGGTCGGCCGGGGAATCGAGGGTGGGAATTCTTCACATTCAGGGGATAGTCGCTGTGGGATGAGTTCACAAGTACTAGCTGCCAAAGTGGTCGGCCAGGGAAGTGAGGGTGGGGGTTCTTCATATTCAGGGGATAGTCACTGTGGGATGAGTTCACAAGTACTAGCTGCCAAAGCGGTCGGCCAGGGAAGTGAGGGTATGGTTTCTTTCCTTTTCAGGAAATAGTAACAGTGAAATGGATGTTCAAGTACCAGCTGCCCAAGTGGTCGGCCGGGAAATCGAGGGTTGGAATTCCTTACATTCGAGGGGTTAGTCACTGATGAATGAATTCACGAGTACTAGCTGCCAAAGTGGCCAGCCAGGAGAGTGAGGGTTGGGTTTCTTTTCTTTCCAGGAAATAGTAACAGTGAAATAAATGTTCAAGTACCAGCTGCCAAAGTGGTCGGCCGGGAAATCGAGGGTGGAAATTCTTCACATTCAGGGGATAGTCGCTGTGGGATGAGTTCACAAGTACTAGCTGCCAAAGTGGTCGGCCAGGGGAGTGAGGGTGGGGGTTCTTTATATTCAGGGGATAGTCACTGTGGGATGAGTTCACAAGTACTAGCTGCCAAAGCGGTCGGCCAGGGAAGTGAGGGTGGGGTTTCTTTCCTTTTCAGGGAATAGTAACAGTGAAATGGATGTTCAAGTACCAGCTGCCAAAGTGGTCGGCCGGGAAATCGAGGGTGGGAATTCTTCACATTCAGGGGATAGTCACTGTGGGATGAGTTCACCAGTACTAGCTGCCAAAGTGGTCGGCCAGGAAAGTGAGGGTGGGGGTTCTTTATATTCAGGGGATAGTCACTGTGGGATGAGTTCACAAATACTAGCTGCCAAAGTGGTCGGCCAGGAAAGTGAGGGTGGGGTTTCTTTTCTCTTCAGTAAATGGTAACAGTGAAATGGAATTCAAGTACCAGCTGCCAAAGTGGTCGGCCGGGAAATCGAGGGTGGGAATTCTTCACATTCAGGGGATAGTCACTGTGAGATGAGTTCACAAGTACTAGCTGCCAAAGCGGTCGGCCAGGGAAGTGAGGGTGGGGTTTCTTTCCTTTTCAGGAAATAGTAACAGTGAAATGGATGTTCAAGTACCAGCTGCCAAAGTGGTCGGCCGGGAAATCGAGGGTGGGAATTCTTCACATTCAGGGGATAGTCACTGTGGGATGAGTTCACCAGTACTAGCTGCCAAAGTGGTCGGCCAGGGAAGTGAGGGTGGGGGTTTTTCATATTCAGGGGATAGTCACTGTGGGATGAGTTCACAAGTACTAGCTGCCAAAGCGGTCGGCCAGGGAAGTGAGGTTGGGGTTTCTTTCCTTTTCAGGGGATAGTAACAGTGAAATGGATGTTCAAGTACCAGCTGCCAAAGTGGTCAGCCGGGGAATCGAGGGTGGGAATTCTTCACATTCAAGGGATAGTCACTGTGGGATGAGTTCACAAGTACTAGCTGCCAAAGTGGTCTGCCATAAATTGAGGGTGGGGGTTCTTCATATTCAGGGGATAGTCACTGTGGGATGAGTTCACAAGTACTAGCTGCCAAAGTGGTCGGCCAGGAGAGTGAGGGTGGGGGTTCTTTATATTCAGGGGATAGTCACTGTGGGATGAGTTCACAAGTACTAGCTGCCAAAGTGGTCGGCCAGGAAAGTGAGGGTGGGGGTTCTTCACATTCGGGGGATAGTCACTGTGGGATGAGTTCACAAGTACTAGCTGCCAAAGTGGTCGGCCAGGAAAGTGAGGGTGGGGGTTCTTTATATTCAGGGGATAGTCACTGTGGGATGAGTTCACAAGTACTAGCTGCCAAAGTGGTCGGCCAGGAAAGTGAGGGTGGGGTTTCTTTCCTTTTCAGGGAATGGTAACAGTGAAATGGATGTTCAAGTACCAGCTGCCAAAGTGGTCGGCCGGGAAATCGAGGGTGGGAATTCTTCACATTCAGGGGATAGTCACTGTGGGATGAGTTCACAAGTACTAGCAGCCAAAGTGGTTCGGCCAGGAAAGTGAGGGTGGGGTTTCTTTCCTTTTCAGGAAATAGTAACAGTGAAATGGATGTTCAAGTACCAGCCGCCAAAGTGGTCGGCCGGGAAATCGAGGGTGGGAATTCTTCCTATTCAGGGGATAGTCACTGTGGGATGAGTTCACAAGTACTAGCTGCCAAAGTGGTCGCCCAGGAAAGTGAGGGTGGGGGTTCTTTATATTCAGGGGATAGTCACTGTGGGATGAGTTCACAAGAACTAGCAGCCAAAGTGGTCGGCCAGGAAAGTGAGGGTGGGGGTTCTTTATATTCAGGGGATAGTCACTGTGGGATGAGTTCACAAGTACTAGCTGCCAAAGTGGTCGGCCAGGAAAGTGAGGGTGGGGTTTCTTTCCTTTTCAGGAAATGGGAACAGTGAAATGGATGTTCAAGTACCAGGTGCCAAAGTGGTCGGCCGGGAAATCGAGGGTGGGAATTCTTCACATTCAGGGGATAGTCACTGTGGGATGAGTTCACAAGTACTAGCTGCCAAAGTGGTCGGCCAGGAAAGTGAGGGTGGGGTTTCTTTTCTTTTCAGGGAATAGTAACAGTGAAAGAAATGTTCAAGTACCAGCTGCCAAAGTGGTCGGCCGGGAAATCGAGGGTGGGAATTCTTCACATTCAGGGGATAGTCGCTGTGGGATGAGTTCACAAGTACTAGCTGCCAAAGTGGTCGGCCAGGGGAGTGAGGGTGGGGTTTCTTTTCTTTTCAGGGAATAGTAACAGTGAAAAAAATGTTCAAGTACCAGCTGCCAAAGTGGTCGGCAGGGAAATCGAGGGTGGGAATTCTTCACATTCAGGGGATTGTCGCTGTGCGATGAGTTCACAAGTACTAGCTGCCAAAGTGGTCGGCCAGGGAAGTGAGGGTGGGGGTTCTTCATATTCAGGGGATAGTCACTGTGGGATGAGTTCACAAGTACTAGCTGCCAAAGCGGTCGGCCAGGGAAGTGAGGGTGGGGTTTCTTCCTTTTTCAGGAAATAGTAACAGTGAAATGGATGTTCAAGTACCAGCTGCCAAAGTGGTCGGCCGGGAAATCGAAGGTGGGAATTCTTCACATTCAGGGGATAGTCACTGTGGGATGAGTTCACAAGTACTAGCTGCCAAAGTGGTCGGCCAGGAAAGTGAGGGTGGGGGTTCTTTATATTCAGGGGATAGTCACTGTGGGATGAGTTCACAAGTACTAGCTGCCAAAGTGGTCGGCCAGGAAAGTGAGGGTGGGGTTTCTTTCCTTTTCAGGAAATGGTAACAGTGAAATGGATGTTCAAGTACCAGGTGCCAAAGTGGTCGGCCGGGAAATCGAGGGTGGGAATTCTTCACATTCAGGGGATAGTCACTGTGGGATGAGTTCACAAGTACTAGCTGCCAAAGTGGTCGGCCAGGAAAGTGAGGGTGGGGTTCTTTTCTTTCCAGGGAATAGTAGCAGTGAAAAAAATGTTCAAGTACCAGCTGCCAAAGTGGTCGGCCGGGAAATCGAGGGTGGGAATTCTTCACATTCAGGGGATAGTCGCTGTGGGATGAGTTCACAAGTACTAGCTGCCAAAGTGGTCGGCCAGGGGAGTGAGGGTGGGGTTTCTTTTCTTTTCAGGGAATAGTCACAGTGAAAAAAATGTTCAAGTACCAGCTGCCGAAGTGGTCGGCCGGGAAATCGAGGGTGGGAATTCTTCACATTCAGGGGATAGTCGCTGTGGGATGAGTTCACAAGTACTAGCTGCCAAAGTGGTCGGCCAGGGAAGTGAGGGTGGGGGTTCTTCATATTCAGGGGATAGTCACTGTGGGATGAGTTCACAAGTACTAGCTGCCAAAGCGGTCGGCCAGGGAAGTGAGGGTATGGTTTCTTTCCTTTTCAGGAAATAGTAACAGTGAAATGGATGTTCAAGTACCAGCTGCCCAAGTGGTCGGCCGGGAAATCGAGGGTTGGAATTCCTTACATTCGAGGGGTTAGTCACTGATGAATGAATTCACGAGTACTAGCTGCCAAAGTGGCCAGCCAGGAGAGTGAGGGTTGGGTTTCTTTTCTTTCCAGGAAATAGTAACAGTGAAATAAATGTTCAAGTACCAGCTGCCAAAGTGGTCGGCCGGGAAATCGAGGGTGGAAATTCTTCACATTCAGGGGATAGTCGCTGTGGGATGAGTTCACAAGTACTAGCTGCCAAAGTGGTCGGCCAGGGGAGTGAGGGTGGGGGTTCTTTATATTCAGGGGATAGTCACTGTGGGATGAGTTCACAAGTACTAGCTGCCAAAGCGGTCGGCCAGGGAAGTGAGGGTGGGGTTTCTTTCCTTTCCAGGAAATAGTAACAGTGAAATGGATGTTCAAGTACCAGCTGCCAAAGTGGTCGGCCGGGAAATCGAGGGTGGGAATTCTTCACATTCAGGGGATAGTCACTGTGGGATGAGTTCACCAGTACTAGCTGCCAAAGTGGTCGGCCAGGAAAGTGAGGGTGGGGGTTCTTTATATTCAGGGGATAGTCACTGTGGGATGAGTTCACAAATACTAGCTGCCAAAGTGGTCGGCCAGGAAAGTGAGGGTGGGGTTTCTTTTCTCTTCAAAAAATGGTAACAGTGAAATGGAATTCAAGTACCAGCTGCCAAAGTGGTCGGCCGGGAAATCGAGGGTGGGAATTCTTCACATTCAGGGGATAGTCACTGTGAGATGAGTTCACAAGTACTAGCTGCCAAAGTGGTCGGCCAGGAAAGTGAGGGTGGGGTTTCTTTTCTTCTCAGGGAATAGTAACAGTGAAAAAAATGTTCAAGTACCAGCTGCCAAAGTGGTCGGCCGGGAAATCGAGGGTCGGAATTCTTCACATTCAGGGGATAGTCGCTGTGGGATGAGTTCACAAGTACTAGCTGCCAAAGTGGTCGGCCAGGGAAGTGAGGGTGGGGGTTTTTCATATTCAGGGGATAGTCACTGTGGGATGAGTTCACAAGTACTAGCTGCCAAAGCGGTCGGCCAGGGAAGTGAGGTTGGGGTTTCTTTCCTTTTCATGGGATAGTAACAGTGAAATGGATGTTCAAGTACCAGCTGCCAAAGTGGTCAGCCGGGGAATCGAGGGTGGGAATTCTTCACATTCAAGGGATAGTCACTGTGGGATGAGTTCACAAGTACTAGCTGCCAAAGTGGTCTGCCATAAATTGAGGGTGGGGGTTCTTTATATTCAGGGGATAGTCACTGTGGGATGAGTTCACAAGTACTAGCTGCCAAAGTGGTCGGCCAGGAGAGTGAGGGTGGGGGTTCTTTATATTCAGGGGATAGTCACTGTGGGATGAGTTCACAAGTACTAGCTGCCAAAGTGGTCGGCCAGGAAAGTGAGGGTGGGGTTTCTTTTCTTTTCAGGGAATAGTAACAGTGAAAGAAATGTTCAAGTACCAGCTGCCAAAGTGGTCGGCCGGGAAATCGAGGGTGGGAATTCTCCACATTCAGGGGATAGTCGCTGTGGGATGAGTTCACAAGTTCTAGCTGCCAAAGTGGTCGGCCAGGGGAGTGAGGGTGGGGTTTCTTTTCTTTTCAGGGAATAGTAACAGTGAAAAAAATGTTCAAGTACCAGCTGCCAAAGTGGTCGGCAGGGAAATCGAGGGTGGGAATTCTTCACATTCAGGGGATAGTCGCTGTGGGATGAGTTCACAAGTACTAGCTGCCAAAGTGGTCGGCCAGGGAAGTGAGGGTGGGGGTTCTCCATATTCAGGGGATAGTCACTGTGGGATGAGTTCACAAGTACTAGCTGCCAAAGCGGTCGGCCGGGGAAGTGAGGGTGGGGTTTCTTTCCTTTTCAGGAAATAGTAACAGTGAAATGGATGTTCAAGTACCAGCTGCCAAAGTGGTCAGCCGGGAAATCGAGGGTGGGAATTCTTCACATTCAGGGGATAGTCACTGTGGGATGAGTTCACAAGTACTAGCTGCCAAAGTGGTCTGCCAGGAAATTGAGGGTGGGGGTTCTTTATATTCAGGGGATAGTCACTGTGGGATGAGTTCACAAGTACTAGCTGCCAAAGTGGTCGGCCAGGAAAGTGAGGGTGGGGGTTCTTTATATTCAGGGGATAGTCACTGTGGGATGAGTTCACAAGTACTAGCTGCCAAAGTGGTCGGCCAGGAAAGTGAGGGTGGGGGTTCTTCACATTCAGGGGATAATCACTGTGGGATGAGTTCACAAGTACTAGCTGCCAAAGTGGTCGGCCAGGAAAGTGAGGGTGGGGGTTCTTTATATTCAGGGGATAGTCACTGTGGGATGAGTTCACAAGTACTAGCTGCCAAAGTGGTCGGCCAGGAAAGTGGGGGTGGGGTTTCTTTCCTCTTTAGGGAATGGTAACAGTGAAATGGAATTCAAGTACCAGCTGCCAAAGTGGTCTGCCGGGAAATCGAGGGTGGGAATTCTTCACATTCAGGGGATAGTCACTGTGAGATGAGTTCACAAGTACTAGCTGCCAAAGTGGTCGGCCAGGAAAGTGAGGGTGGGGTTTCTTTCCTTTTCAGGGAATAGTAACAGTGAAAAAAATGTTCAAGTACCAGCTGCCAAAGTGGTCGGCCGGGAAATCGAGGGTCGGAATTCTTCACGTTCAGGGGATAGTCGCTGTGGGATGAGTTCACAAGTACTAGCTGCCAAAGTGGTCGGCCAGGGAAGTGAGGGTGAGGGTTTTTCATATTCAGGGGATAGTCACTGTGGGATGAGTTCACAAGTACTAGCTGCCAAAGCGGTCGGCCAGGGAAGTGAGGTTGGGGTTTCTTTCCTTTTCAGGGGATAGTAACAGTGAAATGGATGTTCAAGTACCAGCTGCCAAAGTGGTCAGCCGGAAAATCGAGGGTGGGAATTCTTCACATTCAGGGGATAGTCACTGTGGGATGAGTTCACAAGTACTAGCTGCCAAAGTGGTCTGCCATAAATTGAGGGTGGGGGTTCTTTATATTCAGGGGATAGTCACTGTGGGATGAGTTCACAAGTACTAGCTGCCAAAGTGGTCGGCCAGGAAAGTGAGGGTGGGGGTTCTTTATATTCAGGGGATAGTCACTGTGGGATGAGTTCACAAGTACTAGCTGCCAAAGTGGTCGGCCAGGAAAGTGAGGGTGGGGGTTCTTCACATTCAGGGGATAGTCACTGTGGGATGAGTTCACAAGTACTAGCTGCCAAAGTGCTCGGCCAGGAAAGTGAGGGTGGGGGTTCTTTATATTCAGGGGATAGTCACTGTGGGATGAGTTCACAAGTACTAGCTGCCAAAGTGGTCGGCCAGGAAAGTGAGGGTGGGGTTTCTTCCCTTTTCAGGGAATGGTAACAGTGAAATGGATGTTCAAGTACCAGCTGCCAAAGTGGTCGGCCGGGAAATCGAGGGTGGGAATTCTTCACATTCAGGGGATAGTCACTGTGGGATGAAATCACAAGTACTAGCTGCCAAAGTGGTCGGCCAGGGAAGTGAGGGTGGGGGTTCTTTATATTCAGGGGATAGTCACTGTGGGATGAGTTCACAAGTACTAGCTGCCAAAGCGGTCGGCCAGGGAAGTGAGGGTGGGGTTTCTTCCCTTTTCAGGAAATAGTAACAGTGAAATGGATGTTCAAGTACCAGCTGCCAAAGTGGTCGGCCGGGAAATCGAAGGTGGGAATTCTTCACATTCAGGGGATAGTCACTGTGGGATGAGTTCACAAGTACTAGCTGCCAAAGTGGTCGGCCAGGAAAGTGAGGGTGGGGTTTCTTTTCTTTCCAGGGAATAGTAGCAGTGAAAAAAATGTTCAAGTACCAGCTGCCAAAGTGGTCGGCCGGGAAATCGAGGGTGGGAATTCTTCACATTCAGGGGATAGTCGCTGTGGGATGAGTTCACAAGTACTAGCTGCCAAAGTGGTCGGCCAGGGGAGTGAGGGTGGGGTTTCTTTTCTTTTCAGGGAATAGTCACAGTGAAAAAAATGTTCAAGTACCAGCTGCCAAAGTGGTCGGCCGGGAAATCGAGGGTGGGAATTCTTCACATTCAGGGGATAGTCGCTGTGGGATGAGTTCACAAGTACTAGCTGCCAAAGTGGTCGGCCAGGGAAGTGAGGGTGGGGGTTCTTCATATTCAGGGGATAGTCACTGTGGGATGAGTTCACAAGTACTAGCTGCCAAAGCGGTCGGCCAGGGAAGTGAGGGTATGGTTTCTTTCCTTTTCAGGAACTAGTAACAGTGAAATGGATGTTCAGGTACCAGCTGCCTAAGTGGTCGGCCGGGAAATCGAGGGTTGGAATTCCTTACATTCGAGGGGTTAGTCACTGATGAATGAATTCACGAGTACTAGCTGCCAAAGTGGCCAGCCAGGAGAGTGAGGGTTGGGTTTCTTTTCTTTCCAGGAAATAGTAACAGTGAAATAAATGTTCAAGTACCAGCTGCCAAAGTGGTCGGCCGGGAAATCGAGGGTGGAAATTCTTCACATTCAGGGGATAGTCGCTGTGGGATGAGTTCACAAGTACTAGCTGCCAAAGTGGTCGGCCAGGGGAGTGAGGGTGGGGGTTCTTTATATTCAGGGGATAGTCACTGTGGGATGAGTTCACAAGTACTAGCTGCCAAAGCGGTCGGCCAGGGAAGTGAGGGTGGGGTTTCTTTCCTTTTCAGGAAATAGTAACAGTGAAATGGATGTTCAAGTACCAGCTGCCAAAGTGGTCGGCCGGGAAATCGAGGGTGGGAATTCTTCACATTCAGGGGATAGTCACTGTGGGATGAGTTCACCAGTACTAGCTGCCAAAGTGGTCGGCCAGGAAAGTGAGGGTGGGGGTTCTTTATATTCAGGGGATAGTCACTGTGGGATGAGTTCACAAATACTAGCTGCCAAAGTGGTCGGCCAGGAAAGTGAGGGTGGGGTTTCTTTTCTCTTCAGTAAATGGTAACAGTGAAATGGAATTCAAGTACCAGCTGCCAAAGTGGTCGGCCGGGAAATCGAGGGTGGGAATTCTTCACATTCAGGGGATAGTCACTGTGAGATGAGTTCACAAGTACTAGCTGCCAAAGTGGTCGGCCAGGAAAGTGAGGGTGGGGTTTCTTTTCTTCTCAGGGAATAGTAACAGTGAAAAAAATGTTCAAGTACCAGCTGCCAAAGTGGTCGGCCGGGAAATCGAGGGTCGGAATTCTTCACATTCAGGGGATAGTCGCTGTGGGATGAGTTCACAAGTACTAGCTGCCAAAGTGGTCGGCCAGGGAAGTGAGGGTGGGGGTTTTTCATATTCAGGGGATAGTCACTGTGGGATGAGTTCACAAGTACTAGCTGCCAAAGCGGTCGGCCAGGGAAGTGAGGTTGGGGTTTCTTTCCTTTTCAGGGGATAGTAACAGTGAAATGGATGTTCAAGTACCAGCTGCCAAAGTGGTCAGCCGGGGAATCGAGGGTGGGAATTCTTCACATTCAAGGGATAGTCACTGTGGGATGAGTTCACAAGTACTAGCTGCCAAAGTGGTCTGCCATAAATTGAGGGTGGGGGTTCTTTATATTCAGGGGATAGTCACTGTGGGATGAGTTCACAAGTACTAGCTGCCAAAGTGGTCGGCCAGGAGAGTGAGGGTGGGGGTTCTTTATATTCAGGGGATAGTCACTGTGGGATGAGTTCACAAGTACTAGCTGCCAAAGTGGTCGGCCAGGAAAGTGAGGGTGGGGGTTCTTCACATTCGGGGGATAGTCACTGTGGGATGAGTTCACAAGTACTAGCTGCCAAAGTGGTCGGCCAGGAAAGTGAGGGTGGGGGTTCTTTATATTCAGGGGATAGTCACTGTGGGATGAGTTCACAAGTACTAGCTGCCAAAGTGGTCGGCCAGGAAAGTGAGGGTGGGGTTTCTTTCCTTTTCAGGGAATGGTAACAGTGAAATGGATGTTCAAGTACCAGCTGCCAAAGTGGTCGGCCGGGAAATCGAGGGTGGGAATTCTTCACATTCAGGGGATAGTCACTGTGGGATGAGTTCACAAGTACTAGCAGCCAAAGTGGTCGGCCAGGAAAGTGAGGGTGGGGTTTCTTTCCTTTTCAGGAAATAGTAACAGTGAAATGGATGTTCAAGTACCAGCCGCCAAAGTGGTCGGCCGGGAAATCGAGGGTGGGAATTCTTCCTATTCAGGGGATAGTCACTGTGGGATGAGTTCACAAGTACTAGCTGCCAAAGTGGTCGCCCAGGAAAGTGAGGGTGGGGGTTCTTTATATTTAGGGGATAGTCACTGTGGGATGAGTTCACAAGAACTAGCAGCCAAAGTGGTCGGCCAGGAAAGTGAGGGTGGGGGTTCTTTATATTCAGGGGATAGTCACTGTGGAATGAGTTCACAAGTACTAGCTGCCAAAGTGGTCGGCCAGGAAAGTGAGGGTGGGGTTTCTTTCCTTTTCAGGAAATGGGAACAGTGAAATGGATGTTCAAGTACCAGGTGCCAAAGTGGTCGGCCGGGAAATCGAGGGTGGGAATTCTTCACATTCAGGGGATAGTCACTGTGGGATGAGTTCACAAGTACTAGCTGCCAAAGTGGTCGGCCAGGAAAGTGAGGGTGGGGTTTCTTTTCTTTTCAGGGAATAGTAACAGTGAAAGAAATGTTCAAGTACCAGCTGCCAAAGTGGTCGGCCGGGAAATCGAGGGTGGGAATTCTTCACATTCAGGGGATAGTCGCTGTGGGATGAGTTCACAAGTACTAGCTGCCAAAGTGGTCGGCCAGGGGAGTGAGGGTGGGGTTTCTTTTCTTTTCAGGGAATAGTAACAGTGAAAAAAATGTTCAAGTACCAGCTGCCAAAGTGGTCGGCAGGGAAATCGAGGGTGGGAATTCTTCACATTCAGGGGATTGTCGCTGTGGGATGAGTTCACAAGTACTAGCTGCCAAAGTGGTCGGCCAGGGAAGTGAGGGTGGGGGTTCTTCATATTCAGGGGATAGTCACTGTGGGATGAGTTCACAAGTACTAGCTGCCAAAGCGGTCGGCCAGGGAAGTGAGGGTGGGGTTTCTTCCCTTTTCAGGAAATAGTAACAGTGAAATGGATGTTCAAGTACCAGCTGCCAAAGTGGTCGGCCGGGGAATCGGAGGTGGGAATTCTTCACATTCAGGGGATAGTCACTGTGGGATGAGTTCACAAGTACTAGCTGCCAAAGTGGTCGGCCAGGAAAGTGAGGGTGGGGGTTCTTTATATTCAGGGGATAGTCACTGTGGGATGAGTTCACAAGTACTAGCTGCCAAAGTGGTCGGCCAGGAAAGTGAGGGTGGGGTTTCTTTCCTTTTCAGGAAATGGTAACAGTGAAATGGATGTTCAAGTACCAGGTGCCAAAGTGGTCGGCCGGGAAATCGAGGGTGGGAATTCTTCACATTCAGGGGATAGTCACTGTGGGATGAGTTCACAAGTACTAGCTGCCAAAGTGGTCGGCCAGGAAAGTGAGGGTGGGGTTCTTTTCTTTCCAGGGAATAGTAGCAGTGAAAAAAATGTTCAAGTACCAGCTGCCAAAGTGGTCGGCCGGGAAATCGAGGGTGGGAATTCTTCACATTCAGGGGATAGTCGCTGTGGGATGAGTTCACAAGTACTAGCTGCCAAAGTGGTCGGCCAGGGGAGTGAGGGTGGGGTTTCTTTTCTTTTCAGGGAATAGTCACAGTGAAAAAAATGTTCAAGTACCAGCTGCCAAAGTGGTCGGCCGGGAAATCGAGGGTGGCAATTCTTCACATTCAGGGGATAGTCGCTGTGGGATGAGTTCACAAGTACTAGCTGCCAAAGTGGTCGGCCAGGGAAGTGAGGGTGGGGGTTCTTCATATTCAGGGGATAGTCACTGTGGGATGAGTTCACAAGTACTAGCTGCCAAATCGGTCGGCCAGGGAAGTGAGGGTATGGTTTCTTTCCTTTTCAGGAAATAGTAACAGTGAAATGGATGTTCAAGTACCAGCTGCCCAAGTGGTCGGCCGGGAAATCGAGGGTTGGAATTCCTTACATTCGAGGGGTTAGTCACTGATGAATGAATTCACGAGTACTAGCTGCCAAAGTGGCCAGCCAGGAGAGTGAGGGTTGGGTTTCTTTTCTTTCCAGGAAATAGTAACAGTGAAATAAATGTTCAAGTACCAGCTGCCAAAGTGGTCGGCCGAGAAATCGAGGGTGGAAATTCTTCACATTCAGGGGATAGTCGCTGTGGGATGAGTTCACAAGTACTAGCTGCCAAAGTGGTCGGCCAGGGGAGTGAGGGTGGGGGTTCTTTATATTCAGGGGATAGTCACTGTGGGATGAGTTCACAAGTACTAGCTGCCAAAGCGGTCGGCCAGGGAAGTGAGGGTGGGGTTTCTTTCCTTTTCAGGAAATAGTAACAGTGAAATGGATGTTCAAGTACCAGCTGCCAAAGTGGTCGGCCGGGAAATCGAGGGTGGGAATTCTTCACATTCAGGGGATAGTCACTGTGGGATGAGTTCACCAGTACTAGCTGCCAAAGTGGTCGGCCAGGAAAGTGAGGGTGGGGGTTCTTTATATTCAGGGGATAGTCACTGTGGGATGAGTTCACAAATACTAGCTGCCAAAGTGGTCGGCCAGGAAAGTGAGGGTGGGGTTTCTTTTCTCTTCAAAAAATGGTAACAGTGAAATGGAATTCAAGTACCAGCTGCCAAAGTGGTCGGCCGGGAAATCGAGGGTGGGAATTCTTCACATTCAGGGGATAGTCACTGTGAGATGAGTTCACAAGTACTAGCTGCCAAAGTGGTCGGCCAGGAAAGTGAGGGTGGGGTTTCTTTTCTTCTCAGGGAATAGTAACAGTGAAGAAAATGTTCAAGTACCAGCTGCCAAAGTGGTCGGCCGGGAAATCGAGGGTCGGAATTCTTCACATTCAGGGGATAGTCGCTGTGGGATGAGTTCACAAGTACTAGCTGCCAAAGTGGTCGGCCAGGGAAGTGAGGGTGGGGGTTTTTCATATTCAGGGGATAGTCACTGTGGGATGAGTTCACAAGTACTAGCTGCCAAAGCGGTCGGCCAGGGAAGTGAGGTTGGGGTTTCTTTCCTTTTCATGGGATAGTAACAGTGAAATGGATGTTCAAGTACCAGCTGCCAAAGTGGTCAGCCGGGGAATCGAGGGTGGGAATTCTTCACATTCAAGGGATAGTCACTGTGGGATGAGTTCACAAGTACTAGCTGCCAAAGTGGTCTGCCATAAATTGAGGGTGGGGGTTCTTTATATTCAGGGGATAGTCACTGTGGGATGAGTTCACAAGTACTAGCTGCCAAAGTGGTCGGCCAGGAGAGTGAGGGTGGGGGTTCTTTATATTCAGGGGATAGTCACTGTGGGATGAGTTCACAAGTACTAGCTGCCAAAGTGGTCGGCCAGGAAAGTGAGGGTGGGGGTTCTTCACATTCGGGGGATAGTCACTGTGGGATGAGTTCACAAGTACTAGCTGCCAAAGTGGTCGGCCAGGAAAGTGAGGGTGGGGGTTCTTTATATTCAGGGGATAGTCACTGTGGGATGAGTTCACAAGTACTAGCTGCCAAAGTGGTCGGCCAGGAAAGTGAGGGTGGGGTTTCTTTCCTTTTCAGGGAATGGTAACAGTGAAATGGATGTTCAAGTACCAGCTGCCAAAGTGGTCGGCCGGGAAATCGAGGGTGGGAATTCTTCACATTCAGGGGATAGTCACTGTGGGATGAGTTCACAAGTACTAGCAGCCAAAGTGGTCGGCCAGGAAAGTGAGGGTGGGGTTTCTTTCCTTTTCAGGAAATAGTAACAGTGAAATGGATGTTCAAGTACCAGCCGCCAAAGTGGTCGGCCGGGAAATCGAGGGTGGGAATTCTTCCTATTCAGGGGATAGTCACTGTGGGATGAGTTCACAAGTACTAGCTGCCAAAGTGGTCGCCCAGGAAAGTGAGGGTGGGGGTTCTTTATATTCAGGGGATAGTCACTGTGGGATGAGTTCACAAGTACTAGCAGCCAAAGTGGTCGGCCAGGAAAGTGAGGGTGGGGGTTCTTTATATTCAGGGGATAGTCACTGTGGGATGAGTTCACAAGTACTAGCTGCCAAAGTGGTCGGCCAGGAAAGTGAGGGTGGGGTTTCTTTCCTTTTCAGGGAATGGGAACAGTGAAATGGATGTTCAAGTACCAGGTGCCAAAGTGGTCGGCCGGGAAATCGAGGGTGGGAATTCTTCACATTCAGGGGATAGTCACTGTGGGATGAGTTCACAAGTACTAGCTGCCAAAGTGGTCGGCCAGGAAAGTGAGGGTGGGGTTTCTTTTCTTTTCAGGGAATAGTAACAGTGAAAGAAATGTTCAAGTACCAGCTGCCAAAGTGGTCGGCCGGGAAATCGAGGGTGGGAATTCTTCACATTCAGGGGATAGTCGCTGTGGGATGAGTTCACAAGTACTAGCTGCCAAAGTGGTCGGCCAGGGGAGTGAGGGTGGGGTTTCTTTTCTTTTCAGGGAATAGTAACAGTGAAAAAAATGTTCAAGTACCAGCTGCCAAAGTGGTCGGCAGGGAAATCGAGGGTGGGAATTCTTCACATTCAGGGGATTGTCGCTGTGGGATGAGTTCACAAGTACTAGCTGCCAAAGTGGTCGGCCAGGGAAGTGAGGGTGGGGGTTCTTCATATTCAGGGGATAGTCACTGTGGGATGAGTTCACAAGTACTAGCTGCCAAAGCGGTCGGCCAGGGAAGTAAGGGTGGGGTTTCTTTCCTTTTCAGGAAATAGTAACAGTGAAATGGATGTTCAAGTACCAGCTGCCAAAGTGGTCAGCCGGGAAATCGAGGGTGGGAATTCTTCACATTCAGGGGATAGTCACTGTGGGATGAGTTCACAAGTACTAGCTGCCAAAGTGGTCTGCCAGGAAAGTGAGGGTGGGGGTTCTTTATATTCAGGGGATAGTCACTGTGGGATGAGTTCACAAGTACTAGCTGCCAAAGTGGTCGGCCACGAAAGTGAGGGTGGGGTTTCTTTCCTTTTCAGGAAATGGTAACAGTGAAATGGATGTTTAAGTACCAGGTGCCAAAGTGGTCGGCCGGGAAATCGAGGGTGGGAATTCTTCACATTCAGGGGATAGTCACTGTGGGATGAGTTCACAAGTACTAGCTGCCAAAGTGGTCGGCCAGGAAAGTGAGGGTGGGGTTTCTTTTCTTTTCAGGGAATAGAAACAGTGAAAAAAATGTTCAAGTACCAGCTGCCAAAGTGGTCGGCCGGGAAATCGAGGGTGGGAATTCTTCACATTCAGGGGATAGTCGCTGTGGGATGAGTTCACAAGTACTAGCTGCCAAAGTGGTCGGCCAGGGGAGTGAGGGTGGGGTTTCTTTTCTTTTCAGGGAATAGTCACAGTGAAAAAAATGTTCAAGTACCAGCTGCCAAAGTGGTCGGCCGGGAAATCGAGGGTGGGAATTCTTCACATTCAGGGGATAGTCGCTGTGGGATGAGTTCACAAGTACTAGCTGCCAAAGTGGTCGGCCAGGGAAGTGAGGGTGGGGGTTCTTCATATTCAGGGGATAGTCACTGTGGGATGAGTTCACAAGTACTAGCTGCCAAAGCGGTCGGCCAGGGAAGTGAGGGTATGGTTTCTTTCCTTTTCAGGAAATGGTAACAGTGAAATGGATGTTCAAGTACCAGCTGCCCAAGTGGTCGGCCGGGAAATCGAGGGTTGGAATTCCTTACATTCGAGGGGTTAGTCACTGATGAATGAATTCACGAGTACTAGCTGCCAAAGTGGCCAGCCAGGAGAGTGAGGGTTGGGTTTCTTTTCTTTCCAGGAAATAGTAACAGTGAAACAAATGTTCAAGTACCAGCTGCCAAAGTGGTCGGCCGGGAAATCGAGGGTGGGAATTCTCCACATTCGGGGGATAGTCACTGTGGGATGAGTTCACAAGTACTAGCCGCAAAGTGGTCGGCCAGGAAAGTGAGGGTGGGGTTTCTATTCTTTTCAGGGAATAGGAACAGTGAAATTGATATTCAAGTACCAGCTGCCAAAGTGGTCGGCCGGGAAATCGAGGGTCGGAATTCTTCACATTCAGGGGATAGTCGCTGTGGGATGAGTTCACAAGTACTAGCTGCCAAAGTGGTCGGCCAGGGGAGTGAGGGTGGGGGTTTTTCATATTCAGGGGATAGTCACTGTGGGATGAGTTCACAAGTACTAGCTGCCAAAGCGGTCGGCCAGGGAAGTGAGGTTGGGGTTTCTTTCCTTCTCAGGGGATAGTAACAGTGAAATGGATGTTCAAGTACCAGCTGCCAAAGTGGTCAGCCGGGAAATCGAGGGTGGGAATTCTTCACATTCAGGGGATAGTCACTGTGGGATGAGTTCACAAGTACTAGCTGCCAAAGTGGTCTGCCATAAGTTGAGGGTGGGGGTTCTTTATATTCAGGGGATAGTCACTGTGGGATGAGATCACAAGTACTAGCTGCCAAAGTGGTCGGCCAGGGGAGTGAGGGTGGGGGTTCTTCATATTCAGGGGATAGTCACTGTGGGATGAGTTCACAAGTACTAGCTGCCAAAGCGGTCGGCCAGGGAAGTGAGGGTGGGGTTTCTTTCCTTTACAGGAAATAGTAACAGTGAAATGGATGTTCAAGTACCAGCTGCCAAAGTGGTCGGCCGGGAAATCGAGGGTGGGAATTCTTCACATTCAGGGGATAGTCACTGTGGGATGAGTTCACAAGTACTAGCTGCCAAAGTGGTCGGCCAGGAAAGTGAGGGTGGGGGTTCTTTATATTCAGGGGATAGTCACTGTGGGATGAGTTCACAAGTACTAGCTGCCAAAGTGGTCGGCCAGGAAAGTGAGGGTGGGGTTTCTTTTCTCTTCAGTAAATGGTAACAGTGGAATGGAATTCAAGTACCAGCTGCCAAAGTGGTCGGCCGGGAAATCGAGGGTTGGAATTCTTCACATTCAGGGGATAGTCACTGTGGGATGAGTTCACAAGTACTAGCTGCCAAAGTGGTCGGCCAGGAAAGTGAGGGTTGGGGTTCTTGATATTCAGGGGATAGTCACTGTGGGATGAGTTCACAAGTACTAGCTGCCAAAGTGGTCGGCCAGGAAAGTGAGGGTGGGGTTTCTTTTCTTTTCAGGGAATAGTAACAGTGAAGAAAATGTTCAAGTACCAGCTGCCAAAGTGGTCGGCCGGGAAATCGAGGGTCGGAATTCTTCACATTCAGGGGATAGTCGCTGTGGGATGAGTTCACAAGTACTAGCTGCCAAAGTGGTCGGCCAGGGGAGTGAGGGTGGGGGTTTTTCATATTCAGGGGATAGTCACTGTGGGATGAGTTCACAAGTACTAGCTGCCAAAGCGGTCGGCCAGGGAAGTGAGGTTGGGGTTTCTTTCCTTCTCAGGGGATAGTAACAGTGAAATGGATGTTCAAGTACCAGCTGCCAAAGTGGTCAGCCGGGAAATCGAGGGTGGGAATTCTTCACATTCAGGGGATAGTCACTGTGGGATGAGTTCACAAGTACTAGCTGCCAAAGTGGTCTGCCATAAGTTGAGGGTGGGGGTTCTTTATATTCAGGGGATAGTCACTGTGGGATGAGATCACAAGTACTAGCTGCCAAAGTGGTCGGCCAGGAAAGTGAGGGTGGGGGTTCTTCACATTCAGGGGATAGTCACTGTGGGATGAGTTCACAAGTACTAGCTCCCAAAGTGGTCGGCCAGGAAAGTGAGGGTGGGGGTTCTTTATATTCAGGGGATAGTCACTGTGGGATGAGTTCACAAGTACTAGCTGCCAAAGTGGTTGGCCAGGAAAGTGAGGGTGGGGTTTCTTTCCTTTTCAGGGAATGGTCACAGTGAAATGGATGTTCAAGTACCAGCTGCCAAAGTGGTCGGCCGGGAAATCGAGGGTGGGAATTCTTCACATTCAGGGGATAGTCACTGTGGGATGAGTTCACAAGTACTAGCAGCCAAAGTGGTCGACCAGGAAAGTGAGGGTGGGGTTTCTTTCCTTTTCAGGAAATAGTAACAGTGAAATGGATGTTCAAGTACCAGCTGCCAAAGTGGTCGGCCGGGAAATCGAGGGTGGGAATTCTTCACATTCAGGGGATAGTCACTGTGGGATGAGTTCACAAGTACTAGCTGCCAAAGTGGTCGCCCAGGAAAGTGAGGGTGGGGGTTCTTTATATTCAGGGGATAGTCACTGTGGGATGAGTTCACAAGTACTAGCTGCCAAAGTGGTCGGCCAGGAAAGTGAGGGTGGGGGTTCTTTATATTCAGGGGATAGTCACTGTGGGATGAGTTCACAAGTACTAGCTGCCAAAGTGGTCGGCCAGGAAAGTGAGGGTGGGGTTTCTTTCCTTTTCAGGAAATGGGAACAGTGAAATGGATGTTCAAGTACCAGGTGCCAAAGTGGTCGGCCGGGAAATCGAGGGTGGGAATTCTTCACATTCAGGGGATAGTCATTGTGGGATGAGTTCACAAGTACTAGCTGCCAAAGTGGTCGGCCAGGAAAGTGAGGGTGGGGTTTCTTTTCTTTTCAGGGAATAGTAACAGTGAAAGAAATGTTCAAGTACCAGCTGCCAAAGTGGTCGGCCGGGAAATCGAGGGTGGGAATTCTCCACATTCAGGGGATAGTCGCTGTGGGATGAGTTCACAAGTTCTAGCTGCCAAAGTGGTCGGCCAGGGGAGTGAGGGTGGGGTTTCTTTTCTTTTCAGGGAATAGTAACAGTGAAAAAAATGTTCAAGTACCAGCTGCCAAAGTGGTCGGCAGGGAAATCGAGGGTGGGAATTCTTCACATTCAGGGGATAGTCGCTGTGGGATGAGTTCACAAGTACTAGCTGCCAAAGTGGTCGGCCAGGGAAGTGAGGGTGGGGGTTCTTCATATTCAGGGGATAGTCACTGTGGGATGAGTTCACAAGTACTAGCTGCCAAAGCGGTCGGCCAGGGAAGTGAGGGTGGGGTTTCTTTCCTTTTCAGGAAATAGTAACAGTGAAATGGATGTTCAAGTA
This sequence comes from Eretmocerus hayati, assembly GCA_029851415.1. Classification (NCBI taxonomy): domain Eukaryota; kingdom Metazoa; phylum Arthropoda; class Insecta; order Hymenoptera; family Aphelinidae; genus Eretmocerus; species Eretmocerus hayati. The sequence goes on from CM056744.1 coordinate 53,709,299, forward strand.
CCAGCTGCCGAAGTGGTCAGCCGGGAAATCGAGGGTGGGAATTCTTCACATTCAGGGGATAGTCACTGTGGGATGAGTTCACAAGTACTAGCTGCCAAAGTGGTCTGCCAGGAAATTGAGGGTGGGGGTTCTTTATATTCAGGGGATAGTCACTGTGGGATGAGTTCACAAGTACTAGCTGCCAAAGTGGTCGGCCAAGAAAGTGAGGGTGGGGGTTCTTTATATTCAGGGGATAGTCACTGTGGGATGAGTTCACAAGTACTAGCTGCCAAAGTGGTCGGCCAGGAAAGTGAGGGTGGGGGTTCTTCACATTCAGGGGATAGTCACTGTGGGATGAGTTCACAAGTACTAGCTGCCAAAGTGGTCGGCCAGGAAAGTGAGGGTGGGGGTTCTTTATATTCAGGGGATAGTCACTGTGGGATGAGTTCACAAGTACTAGCTGCCAAAGTGGTCGGCCAGGAAAGTGGGGGTGGGGTTTCTTTCCTCTTCAGGAAATGGTAACAGTGAAATGGAATTCAAGTACCAGCTGCCAAAGTGGTCGGCCGGGAAATCGAGGGTGGGAATTCTTCACATTCAGGGGATAGTCACTGTGAGATGAGTTCACAAGTACTAGCTGCCAAAGTGGTCGGCCAGGAAAGTGAGGGTGGGGTTTCTTTTCTTTTCAGGGAATAGTAACAGTGAAAAAAATGTTCAAGTACCAGCTGCCAAAGTGGTCGGCCGGGAAATCGAGGGTCGGAATTCTTCACGTTCAGGGGATAGTCGCTGTGGGATGAGTTCACAAGTACTAGCTGCCAAAGTGGTCGGCCAGGGAAGTGAGGGTGGGGGTTTTTCATATTCAGGGGATAGTCACTGTGGGATGAGTTCACAAGTACTAGCTGCCAAAGCGGTCGGCCAGGGAAGTGAGGTTGGGGTTTCTTTCCTTTTCAGGGGATAGTAACAGTGAAATGGATGTTCAAGTACCAGCTGCCAAAGTGGTCAGCCGGGAAATCGAGGGTGGGAATTCTTCACATTCAGGGGATAGTCACTGTGGGATGAGTTCACAAGTACTAGCTGCCAAAGTGGTCTGCCATAAATTGAGGGTGGGGGTTCTTTATATTCAGGGGATAGTCACTGTGGGATGAGTTCACAAGTACTAGCTGCCAAAGTGGTCGGCCAGGAAAGTGAGGGTGGGGGTTCTTTATATTCAGGGGATAGTCACTGTGGGATGAGTTCACAAGTACTAGCTGCCAAAGTGGTCGGCCAGGAAAGTGAGGGTGGGGGTTCTTCACATTCAGGGGATAGTCACTGTGGGATGAGTTCACAAGTACTAGCTGCCAAAGTGGTCGGCCAGGGAAGTGAGGGTGGGGGTTCTTTCCTTTTCAGGGGATAGTAACAGTGAAATGGATGTTCAAGTACCAGCTGCCAAAGTGGTCGGCCGGGAAATCGAGGGTCGGAATTCTTCACGTTCAGGGGATAGTCGCTGTGGGATGAGTTCACAAGTACTAGCTGCCAAAGTGGTCGGCCAGGGAAGTGAGGGTGGGGGTTTTTCATATTCAGGGGATAGTCACTGTGGGATGAGTTCACAAGTACTAGCTGCCAAAGCGGTCGGCCAGGGAAGTGAGGTTGGGGTTTCTTTCCTTTTCAGGGGATAGTAACAGTGAAATGGATGTTCAAGTACCAGCTGCCAAAGTGGTCAGCCGGGAAATCGAGGGTGGGAATTCTTCACATTCAGGGGATAGTCACTGTGGGATGAGTTCACAAGTACTAGCTGCCAAAGTGGTCTGCCATAAATTGAGGGTGGGGGTTCTTTATATTCAGGGGATAGTCACTGTGGGATGAGTTCACAAGTACTAGCTGCCAAAGTGCTCGGCCAGGAAAGTGAGGGTGGGGGTTCTTTATATTCAGGGGATAGTCACTGTGGGATGAGTTCACAAGTACTAGCTGCCAAAGTGGTCGGCCAGGAAAGTGAGGGTGGGGTTTCTTCCCTTTTCAGGGAATGGTAACAGTGAAATGGATGTTCAAGTACCAGCTGCCAAAGTGGTCGGCCGGGGAATCGAGGGTGGGAATTCTTCACATTCAGGGGATAGTCACTGTGGGATGAGTTCACAAGTACTAGCAGCCAAAGTGGTCGGCCAGGAAAGTGAGGGTGGGGTTTCTTTCCTTTTCAGGAAATAGTAACAGTGAAATGGATGTTCAAGTACCAGCTGCCAAAGTGGTCGGCCGGGAAATCGAGGGTGGGAATTCTTCACATTCAGGGGATAGTCACTGTGGGATGAGTTCACAAGTACTAGCTGCCGAAATGGTCGCCCAGGAAAGTGAGGGTGGGGGTTCTTCACATTCGGGGGATAGTCACTGTGGGATGAGTTCACAAGTACTAGCTGCCAAAGTGGTCGGCCAGGAAAGTGAGGGTGGGGGTTCTTTATATTCAGGGGATAGTCACTGTGGGATGAGTTCACAAGTACTAGCTGCCAAAGTGGTCGGCCAGGAAAGTGAGGGTGGGGTTTCTTTCCTTTTCAGGAAATGGGAACAGTGAAATGGATGTTCAAGTACCAGGTGCCAAAGTGGTCGGCCGGGAAATCGAGGGTGGGAATTCTTCACATTCAGGGGATAGTCACTGTGGGATGAGTTCACAAGTACTAGCTGCCAAAGTGGTCGGCCAGGAAAGTGAGGGTGGGGTTTCTTTTCTTTTCAGGGAATAGTAACAGTGAAAGAAATGTTCAAGTACCAGCTGCCAAAGTGGTCGGCCGGGAAATCGAGGGTGGGAATTCTTCACATTCAGGGGATAGTCGCTGTGGGATGAGTTCACAAGTACTAGCTGCCAAAGTGGTCGGCCAGGGGAGTGAGGTTGGGGTTTCTTTTCTTTTCAGGAAATAGTAACAGTGAAAAAAATGTTCAAGTACCAGCTGCCAAAGTGGTCGGCAGGGAAATCGAGGGTGGGAATTCTTCACATTCAGGGGTTTGTCGCTGTGGGATGAGTTCACAAGTACTAGCTGCCAAAGTGGTCGGCCAGGGGAGTGAGGGTGGGGTTTCTTTTCTTTTCAGGGAATAGTCACAGTGAAAAAAATGTTCAAGTACCAGCTGCCAAAGTGGTCGGCCGGGAAATCGAGGGTGGGAATTCTTCACATTCAGGGGATAGTCGCTGTGGGATGAGTTCACAAGTACTAGCTGCCAAAGTGGTCGGCCAGGGAAGTGAGGGTGGGGGTTCTTCATATTCAGGGGATAGTCACTGTGGGATGAGTTCACAAGTACTAGCTGCCAAAGCGGTCGGCCAGGGAAGTGAGGGTATGGTTTCTTTCCTTTTCAGGAAATAGTAACAGTGAAATGGATGTTCAAGTACCAGCTGCCAAAGTGGTCAGCCGGGAAATCGAGGGTGGGAATTCTTCACATTCAGGGGATAGTCACTGTGGGATGAGTTCACAAGTACTAGCTGCCAAAGCGGTCAGCCAGGAAAGTGAGGGTGGGGTTTCTTTCCTTTTCAGGGAATAGTAACAGTGAAATGGATGTTCAAGTACCAGCTGCCCAAGTGGTCGGCCGGGAAATCGAGGGTTGGAATTCCTTACATTCGAGGGGTTAGTCACTGATGAATGAATTCACGAGTACTAGCTGCCAAAGTGGCCAGCCAGGAGAGTGAGGGTTGGGTTTCTTTCCTTTCCAGGAAATAGTAACAGTGAAATAAATGTTCATGTACCTGCTGCCAAAGTGGTCGGCCGGGAAATCGAGGGTGGGAATTCTCCACATTCGGGGGATAGTCACTTTGGGTCAGTTCACAAGTACTAGCCGCAAAGTGGTCGGCCAGGAAAGTGAGGGTGGGGTTTCTATTCTTTTCAGGGAATAGGAACAGTGGAATTGATATTCAAGTACCAGCTGCCAAAGTGGTCGGCCGGGAAATCGAGGGTGGGAATTCTTCACATTTAGGGGATAGTCGCTGTGGGATGAGTTCACAAGTACTAGCTGCCAAAGTGGTCGGCCAGGGGAGTGAGGGTGGGGGTTCTTCATATTCAGGGGATAGTCACTGTGGGATGAGTTCACAAGTACTAGCTGCCAAAGCGGTCGGCCAGGGAAGTGAGGGTGGGGTTTCTTTCCTTTTCAGGAAATAGTAACAGTGAAATGGATGTTCAAGTACCAGCTGCCAAAGTGGTCGGCCGGGAAATCGAGGGTGGGAATTCTTCACATTCAGGGGATAGTCACTGTGGGATGAGTTCACAAGTACTAGCTGCCAAAGTGGTCGGCCAGGAAAGTGAGGGTGGGGGTTCTTTATATTCAGGGGATAGTCACTGTGGGATGAGTTCACAAGTACTAGCTGCCAAAGTGGTCGGCCAGGAAAGTGAGGGTGGGGTTTCTTTTCTCTCCAGTAAATGGTAACAGTGAAATGGAATTCAAGTACCAGCTGCCAAAGTGGTCGGCCGGGAAATCGAGGGTTGGAATTCTTCACATTCAGGGGATAGTCACTGTGGGATGAGTTCACAAGTACTAGCTGCCAAAGTGGTCGGCCAGGGAAGTGAGGGTGGGGGTTTTTCATATTCAGGGGATAGTCACTGTGGGATGAGTTCACAAGTACTAGCTGCCAAAGCGGTCGGCCAGGGAAGTGAGGTTGGGGTTTCTTTCCTTTTCAGTTGATAGTAACAGTGAAATGGATGTTCAAGTACCAGCTGCCAAAGTGGTCAGCCGGGAAATCGAGGGTGGGAATTCTTCACATTCAGGGGATAGTCACTGTGGGATGAGTTCACAAGTACTAGCTTCCAAAGTGGTCTGCCATAAATTGAGGGTGGGGGTTCTTTATATTCAGGGGATAGTCACTGTGGGATGAGTTCACAAGTACTAGCTGCCAAAGTGGTCGGCCAGGAAAGTGAGGGTGGGGGTTCTTTATATTCAGGGGATAGTCACTGTGGGATGAGATCACAAGTACTAGCTGCCTAAGTGGTCGGCCAGGAAAGTGAGGGTGGGGGTTCTTCACATTCAGGGGATAGTCACTGTGGGATGAGTTCACAAGTACTAGCTGCCAAAGTGGTCGGCCAGGAAAGTGAGGGTGGGGGTTCTTTATATTCAGGGGATAGTCACTGTGGGATGAGTTCACAAGTACTAGCTGCCAAAGTGGTCGGCCAGGAAAGTGAGGGTAGGGTTTCTTTCCTTTTCAGGGAATGGTAACAGTGAAATGGATGTTCAAGTACCAGCTGCCAAAGTGGTCGGCCGGGAAATCGAGGGTGGGAATTCTTCACATTCAGGGGATAGTCACTGTGGGATGAGTTCACAAGTACTAGCAGCCAAAGTGGTCGGCCAGGAAAGTGAGGGTGGGGGTTCTTCATATTCAGGGGATAGTCACTGTGGGATGAGTTCACAAGTACTAGCTGCCAAAGCGGTCGGCCAGGGAAGTGAGGGTGGGGTTTCTTTCCTTTTCAGAAAATAGTAACAGTGAAATGGATGTTCAAGTACCAGCTGCCAAAGTGGTCGGCCGGGAAATCGAGGGTGGGAATTCTTCACATTCAGGGGATAGTCACTGTGGGATGAGTTCACAAGTACTAGCTGCCAAAGTGGTCGGCCAGGAAAGTGAGGGTGGGGGTTCTTTATATTCAGGGGATAGTCACTGTGGGATGAGTTCACAAGTACTAGCTGCCAAAGTGGTCGGCCAGGAAAGTGAGGGTAGGGTTTCTTTCCTTTTCAGGGAATGGTAACAGTGAAATGGATGTTCAAGTACCAGCTGCCAAAGTGGTCGGCCGGGAAATCGAGGGTGGGAATTCTTCACATTCAGGGGATAGTCACTGTGGGATGAGTTCACAAGTACTAGCAGCCAAAGTGGTCGGCCAGGAAAGTGAGGGTGGGGTTTCTTTCCTTTTCAGGAAATAGTAACAGTGAAATGGATGTTCAAGTACCAGCTGCCAAAGTGGTCGGCCGGGAAATCGAGGGTGGGAATTCTTCACATTCAGGGGATAGTCACTGTGGGATGAGTTCACAAGTACTAGCTGCCAAAGTGGTCGCCCAGGAAAGTGAGGGTGGGGGTTCTTTATATTCAGGGGATAGTCACTGTGGGATGAGTTCACAAGTACTAGCTGCCAAAGTGGTCGGCCAGGAAAGTGAGGGTGGGGGTTCTTTATATTCAGGGGATAGTCACTGTGGGATGAGTTCACAAGTACTAGCTGCCAAAGTGGTCGGCCAGGAAAGTGAGGGTGGGGTTTCTTTCCTTTTCAGGAAATGGGAACAGTGAAATGGATGTTTAAGTACCAGGTGCCAAAGTGGTCGGCCGGGAAATCGAGGGTGGGAATTCTTCACATTCAGGGGATAGTCACTGTGGGATGAGTTCACAAGTACTAGCTGCCAAAGTGGTCGGCCAGGAAAGTGAGGGTGGGGTTTCTTTCCTTTTCAGGGAATGGTAACAGTGAAATGGATGTTCAAGTACCAGCTGCCAAAGTGGTCGGCCGGGAAATCGAGGGTGGGAATTCTTCACATTCAGGGGATAGTCACTGTGGGATGAGTTCACAAGTACTAGCTGCCAAAGTGGTCGGCCAGGGAAGTGAGGGTGGGGGTTCTTTATATTCAGGGGATAGTCACTGTGGGATGAGTTCACAAGTACTAGCTGCCAAAGCGGTCGGCCAGGGAAGTGAGGGTGGGGTTTCTTCCCTTTTCAGGAAATAGTAACAGTGAAATGGATGTTCAAGTACCAGCTGCCAAAGTGGTCGGCCGGGAAATCGAAGGTGGGAATTCTTCACATTCAGGGGATAGTCACTGTGGGATGAGTTCACAAGTACTAGCTGCCAAAGCGGTCAGCCAGGAAAGTGAGGGTGGGGTTTCTTTCCTTTTCAGGGAATAGTAACAGTGAAATGGATGTTCAAGTACCAGCTGCCCAAGTGGTCGGCCGGGAAATCGAGGGTTGGAATTCCTTACATTCGAGGGGTTAGTCACTGATGAATGAATTCACGAGTACTAGCTGCCAAAGTGGCCAGCCAGGAGAGTGAGGGTTGGGTTTCTTTTCTTTCCAGGAAATAGTAACAGTGAAATAAATGTTCAAGTACCAGCTGCCAAAGTGGTCGGCCGGGAAATCGAGGGTGGGAATTCTCCACATTCGGGGGATAGTCACTGTGGGATGAGTTCACAAGTACTAGCCGCAAAGTGGTCGGCCAGGAAAGTGAGGGTGGGGTTTCTATTCTTTTCAGGGAATAGGAACAGTGGAATTGATATTCAAGTACCAGCTGCCAAAGTGGTCGGCCGGGAAATCGAGGGTGGGAATTCTTCACATTCAGGGGATAGTCGCTGTGGGATGAGTTCACAAGTACTAGCTGCCAAAGTGGTCGGCCAGGGGAGTGAGGGTGGGGGTTCTTCATATTCAGGGGATAGTCACTGTGGGATGAGTTCACAAGTACTAGCTGCCAAAGCGGTCGGCCAGGGAAGTGAGGGTGGGGTTTCTTTCCTTTTCAGAAAATAGTAACAGTGAAATGGATGTTCAAGTACCAGCTGCCAAAGTGGTCGGCCGGGAAATCGAGGGTGGGAATTCTTCACATTCAGGGGATAGTCATTGTGGGATGAGTTCACAAGTACTAGCTGCCAAAGTGGTCGGCCAGGAAAGTGAGGGTGGGGGTTCTTTATATTCAGGGGATAGTCACTGTGGGATGAGTTCACAAGTACTAGCTGCCAAAGTGGTCGGCCAGGAAAGTGAGGGTGGGGTTTCTTTTCTCTTCAGTAAATGGTAACAGTGAAATGGAATTCAAGTACCAGCTGCCAAAGTGGTCGGCCGGGAAATCGAGGGTTGGAATTCTTCACATTCAGGGGATAGTCACTGTGGGATGAGTTCACAAGTACTAGCTGCCAAAGTGGTCGGCCAGGAAAGTGAGGGTTGGGGTTCTTTATATTCAGGGGATAGTCACTGTGGGATGAGTTCACAAGTACTAGCTGCCAAAGTGGTCGGCCAGGAAAGTGAGGGTGGGGTTTCTTTTCTTTTCAGGGAATAGTAACAGTGAAAGAAATGTTCAAGTACCAGCTGCCAAAGTGGTCGGCCGGGAAATCGAGGGTCGGAATTCTTCACATTCAGGGGATAGTCGCTGTGGGATGAGTTCACAAGTACTAGCTGCCAAAGTGGTCGGCCAGGGAAGTGAGGGTGGGGGTTTTTCATATTCAGGGGATAGTCACTGTGGGATGAGTTCACAAGTACTAGCTGCCAAAGCGGTCGGCCAGGGAAGTGAGGTTGGGGTTTCTTTCCTTTTCAGGGGATAGTAACAGTGAAATGGATGTTCAAGTACCAGCTGCCAAAGTGGTCAGCCGGGAAATCGAGGGTGGGAATTCTTCACATTCAGGGGATAGTCACTGTGGGATGAGTTCACAAGTACTAGCTGCCAAAGTGGTCTGCCATAAATTGAGGGTGGGGGTTCTTTATATTCAGGGGATAGTCACTGTGGGATGAGTTCACAAGTACTAGCTGCCAAAGTGGTCGGCCAGGAAAGTGAGGGTGGGGGTTCTTTATATTCAGGGGATAGTCACTGTGGGATGAGATCACAAGTACTAGCTGCCAAAGTGGTCGGCCAGGAAAGTGAGGGTGGGGGTTCTTCACATTCAGGGGATAGTCACTGTGGGATGAGTTCACAAGTACTAGCTGCCAAAGTGGTCGGCCAGGAAAGTGAGGGTGGGGGTTCTTTATATTCAGGGGATAGTCACTGTGGGATGAGTTCACAAGTACTAGCTGCCAAAGTGGTCGGCCAGGAAAGTGAGGGTGGGGTTTCTTTCCTTTTCAGGGAATGGTAACAGTGAAATGGATGTTCAAGTACCAGCTGCCAAAGTGGTCGGCCGGGAAATCGAGGGTGGGAATTCTTCACATTCAGGGGATAGTCACTGTGGGATGAGTTCACAAGTACTAGCAGCCAAAGTGGTCGGCCAGGAAAGTGAGGGTGGGGTTTCTTTCCTTTTCAGGAAATAGTAACAGTGAAATGGATGTTCAAGTACCAGCTGCCAAAGTGGTCGGCCGGGAAATCGAGGGTGGGAATTCTTCACATTCAGGGGATAGTCACTGTGGGATGAGTTCACAAGTACTAGCTGCCAAAGTGGTCGCCCAGGAAAGTGAGGGTGGGGGTTCTTTATATTCAGGGGATAGTCACTGTGGGATGAGTTCACAAGTACTAGCTGCCAAAGTGGTCGGCCAGGAAAGTGAGGGTGGGGGTTCTTTATATTCAGGGGATAGTCACTGTGGGATGAGTTCACAAGTACTAGCTGCCAAAGTGGTCGGCCAGGAAAGTGAGGGTGGGGTTTCTTTCCTTTTCAGGAAATGGGAACAGTGAAATGGATGTTCAAGTACCAGGTGCCAAAGTGGTCGGCCGGGAAATCGAGGGTGGGAATTCTTCACATTCAGGGGATAGTCACTGTGGGATGTTTCACAAGTACTAGCTGCCAAAGTGGTCGGCCAGGAAAGTGAGGGTGGGGTTTCTTTTCTTTTCAGGGAATAGTAACAGTGAAAGAAATGTTCAAGTACCAGCTGCCAAAGTGGTCGGCCGGGAAATCGAGGGTGGGAATTCTTCACATTCAGGGGATAGTCGCTGTGGGATGAGTTCACAAGTTCTAGCTGCCAAAGTGGTCGGCCAGGGGAGTGAGGGTGGGGTTTCTTTTCTTTTCAGGGAATAGTAACAGTGAAAAGAATGTTCAAGTACCAGCTGCCAAAGTGGTCGGCAGGGAAATCGAGGGTGGGAATTCTTCACATTCAGGGGATAGTCGCTGTGGGATGAGTTCACAAGTACTAGCTGCCAAAGTGGTCGGCCAGGGAAGTGAGGGTGGGGGTTCTTCATATTCAGGGGATAGTCACTGTGGGATGAGTTCACAAGTACTAGCTGCCAAAGTGGTCTGCCAGGAAATTGAGGGTGGGGGTTCTTTATATTCAGGGGATAGTCACTGTGGGATGAGTTCACAAGTACTAGCTGCCAAAGTGGTCGGCCAGGAAAGTGAGGGTGGGGGTTCTTTATATTCAGGGGATAGTCACTGTGGGATGAGTTCACAAGTACTAGCTGCCAAAGTGGTAGGCCAGGAAAGTGAGGGTGGGGGTTCTTCACATTCAGGGGATAGTCACTGTGGGATGAGTTCACAAGTACTAGCTGCCAAAGTGGTCGGCCAGGAAAGTGAGGGTGGGGGTTCTTTATATTCAGGGGATAGTCACTGTGGGATGAGTTCACAAGTACTAGCTGCCAAAGTGGTCGGCCAGGAAAGTGGGGGTGGGGTTTCTTTCCTCTTCAGGAAATGGTAACAGTGAAATGGAATTCAAGTACCAGCTGCCAAAGTGGTCGGCCGGGAAATCGAGGGTGGGAATTCTTCACATTCAGGGGATAGTCACTGTGAGATGAGTTCACAAGTACTAGCTGCCAAAGTGGTCGGCCAGGAAAGTGAGGGTGGGGTTTCTTTTCTTTTCAGGGAATAGTAACAGTGAAAAAAATGTTCAAGTACCAGCTGCCAAAGTGGTCGGCCGGGAAATCGAGGGTCGGAATTCTTCACGTTCAGGGGATAGTCGCTGTGGGATGAGTTCACAAGTACTAGCTGCCAAAGTGGTCGGCCAGGGAAGTGAGGGTGGGGGTTTTTCATATTCAGGGGATAGTCACTGTGGGATGAGTTCACAAGTACTAGCTGCCAAAGCGGTCGGCCAGGGAAGTGAGGTTGGGGTTTCTTTCCTTTCAGGGGATAGTAACAGTGAAATGGATGTTCAAGTACCAGCTGCCAAAGTGGTCAGCCGGGAAATCGAGGGTGGGAATTCTTCACATTCAGGGGATAGTCACTGTGGGATGAGTTCACAAGTACTAGCTGCCAAAGTGGTCTGCCATAAATTGAGGGTGGGGGTTCTTTATATTCAGGGGATAGTCACTGTGGGATGAGTTCACAAGTACTAGCTGCCAAAGTGGTCGGCCAGGAAAGTGAGGGTGGGGGTTCTTTATATTCAGGGGATAGTCACTGTGGGATGAGTTCACAAGTACTAGCTGCCAAAGTGGTCGGCCAGGAAAGTGAGGGTGGGGGTTCTTCACATTCAGGGGATAGTCACTGTGGGATGAGTTCACAAGTACTAGCTGCCAAAGTGCTCGGCCAGGAAAGTGAGGGTGGGGGTTCTTTATATTCAGGGGATAGTCAATGTGGGATGAGTTCACAAGTACTAGCTGCCAAAGTGGTCGGCCAGGAAAGTGAGGGTGGGAATTCTTCACATTCAGGGGATAGTCACTGTGGGATGAGTTCAGAAGTACTAGCTGCCAAAGTGGTCGCCCAGGAAAGTGAGGGTGGGGGTTCTTTATATTCAGGGGATAGTCACTGTGGGATGAGTTCACAAGTACTAGCTGCCAAAGTGCTCGGCCAGGAAAGTGAGGGTGGGGGTTCTTTATATTCAGGGGATAGTCACTGTGGGATGAGTTCACAAGTACTAGCTGCCAAAGTGGTCGGCCAGGAAAGTGAGGGTGGGGGTTCTTTATATTCAGGGGATAGTCACTGTGGGATGAGTTCACAAGTACCAGCTGCCAAAGTGGTCGGCCGGGAAATCGAGGGTGGGAATTCTTCACATTCAGGGGATAGTCACTGTGGGATGAGTTCACAAGTACTAGCAGCCAAAGTGGTCGGCCAGGAAAGTGAGGGTGGGGTTTCTTTCCTTCTCAGGAAATAGTAACAGTGAAATAGATGTTCAAGTACCAGCTGCCAAAGTGGTCGGCCCTGAAATCGAGGGTGGGAATTCTTCACATTCAGGGGATAGTCACTGTGGGATGAGTTCACAAGTACTAGCTGCCAAAGTGGTCGCCCAGGAAAGTGAGGGTGGGGGTTCTTTATATTCAGGGGATAGTCACTGTGGGATGAGTTCACAAGTACTAGCTGCCAAAGTGGTCGGCCAGGAAAGTGAGGGTGGGGGTTCTTTATATCCAGGGGATAGTCACTGTGGGATGAGTTCACAAGTACTAGCTGCCAAAGTGGTCGGCCAGGAATGTGAGGGTGGGGTTTCTTTCCTTTTCAGGAAATGGGAACAGTGAAATGGATGTTCAAGTACCAGGTGCCAAAGTGGTCGGCCGGGAAATCGAGGGTGGGAATTCTTCACATTCAGGGGATAGTCACTGTGGGATGAGTTCACAAGTACTAGCTGCCAAAGTGGTCGGCCAGGGGAGTGAGGGTGGGGTTTCTTTTCTTTTCAGGGAATAGTAACAGTGAAAAAAATGTTCAAGTACCAGCTGCCAAAGTGGTCGGCAGGGAAATCGAGGGTGGGGGTTCTTCATATTCAGGGGATAGTCACTGTGGGATGAGTTCACAAGTACTAGCTGCCAAAGCGGTCGGCCAGGGAAGTGAGGGTGGGGTTTCTTTCCTTTTCAGGAAATAGTAACAGTGAAATGGATGTTCAAGTACCAGCTGCCAAAGTGGTCAGCCGGGAAATCGAGGGTGGGAATTCTTCACATTCAGTGGATAGTCACTGTGGGATGAGTTCACAAGTACTAGCTGCCAAAGTGGTCTGCCAGGAAATTGAGGGTGGGGGTTCTTTATATTCAGGGGATAGTCACTGTGGGATGAGTTCACAAGTACTAGCTGCCAAAGTGGTCGGCCAGGGAAGTGAGGGTGGGGGTTCTTTATATTCAGGGGATAGTCACTGTGGGATGAGTTCACAAGTACTAGCTGCCAAAGTGGTCGGCCAGGAAAGTGAGGGTGGGGGTTCTTCACATTCAGGGGATAGTCACTGTGGGATGAGTTCACAAGTACTAGCTGCCAAAGTGGTCGGCCAAGAAAGTGAGGGTGGGGGTTCTTTATATTCAGGGGATAGTCACTGTGGGATGAGTTCACAAGTACTAGCTGCCAAAGTGGTCGGCCAGGAAAGTGGGGGTGGGGTTTCTTTCCTCTTCAGGAAATGGTAACAGTGAAATGGAATTCAAGTACCAGCTGCCAAAGTGGTCGGCCGGGAAATCGAGGGTGGGAATTCTTCACATTCAGGGGATAGTCACTGTGGGATGAGTTCACAAGTACTAGCTGCCAGAGTGGTCGGCCAGGAAAGTGAGGGTGGGGTTTCTTTTCTTTTCAGGGGATAGTAACAGTGAAAAAAATGTTCAAGTACCAGCTGCCAAAGTGGTCGGCCGGGTAATCGAGGGTCGGAATTCTTCACATTCAGGGGATAGTCGCTGTGGGATGAGTTCACAAGTACTAGCTGCCAAAGTGGTCGGCCAGGGAAGTGAGGGTGGGGGTTCTTCATATTCAGGGGATAGTCACTGTGGGATGAGTTCACAAGTACTAGCTGCCAAAGCGGTCGGCCAGGGGAGTGAGGGTGGGGTTTCTTTCCTTTCCAGGGAATAGTAACAGTGAAATGGATGTTCAAGTACCAGCTGCCAAGGTGGTCGGCCGGGAAATCGAGGGTGGGAATTCTTCACATTCAGGGGATAGTCACTGTGGGATTAGTTCACAAGTACTAGCTGCCAAAGTGGCCGGCTAGGAAAGTGAGGGTGGGGTTTCTTTTCTTCCCAGGAAATAGTAACACTGAAATAAATGTTCAAGTACCAGCTGCCAAAGTGGTCGGCGGTAAAATCGAGGGTGGGAATTCTCCACATTCGGGGGATTGTCACTGTGGGATGAGTTCACAAGTACTAGCCGCAAAGTGGTCGGCCAGGAAAGTGAGGGTCGGGTTTCTATTCTTTCCAGGGAATAGGAACAGTGAAATTGATATTCAAGTACCAGCTGCCAAAGTGGTCGGCCGGGAAATCGAGGGTGGGAATTCTTCACATTCAGGGGATAGTCGCTGTGGGATGAGTTCACAAGTACTAGCTGCCAAAGTGGTCGGCCAGGAAAGTGAGGGTGGGGGTTCTTTATATTCAGGGGATAGTCACTGTGGGATGAGTTCACAAGTACTAGCTGCCAAAGTGGTCGGCCAGGAAAGTGAGGGTGGGGGTTCTTCACATTCAGGGGATAGTCACTGTGGGATGAGTTCACAAGTACTAGCTGCCAAAGCGGTCGGCCAGGGAAGTGAGGGTGGGGTTTCTTTCCTTTTCAGGAAATAGTAACAGTGAAATGGATGTTCAAGTACCAGCTGCCAAGGTGGTCGGCCGGGAAATCGAGGGTGGGAATTCTTCACATTCAGGGGATAGTCACTGTGGGATGAGTTCACAAGTACTAGCTGCCAAAGTGGCCGGCTAGGAAAGTGAGGGTGGGGTTTCTTCTCTTCCCAGGAAATAGTAACACTGAAATAAATGTTCAAGTACCAGCTGCCAAAGTGGTCGGCCGTAAAATCGAGGGTGGGAATTCTCCACATTCGGGGGATTGTCACTGTGGGATGAGTTCACAAGTACTAGCCGCAAAGTGGTCGGCCAGGAAAGTGAGGTCGGGGTTTCTATTCTTTCCAGGGAATAGGAACAGTGAAATTGATATTCAAGTACCAGCTGCCAAAGTGGTCGGCCGGGAAATCGAGGGTGGGAATTCTTCACATTCAGGGGATAGTCGCTGTGGGATGAGTTCACAAGTACTAGCTGCCGAAGTGGTCGGCCAGGAAACTGAGGGTGGGGGTTCTTTATATTCAGGGGATAGTCACTGTGGGATGAGTTCACAAGTACTAGCTGCCAAAGTGGTCGGCCAGGAAAGTGAGGGTGGGGGTTCTTCACATTCAGGGGATAGTCACTGTGGGATGAGTTCACAAGTACTAGCTGCCAAAGTGGTCGGCCAGGAAAGTGAGGGTGGGGGTTCTTTATATTCAGGGGATAGTCACTGTGGGATGAGTTCACAAGTACTAGCTGCCAAAGTGGTCGGCCAGGAAAGTGAGGGTGGGGTTTCTTTCCTTTTCAGGGAATGGTAACAGTGAAATGGATGTTCAAGTACCAGCTGCCAAAGTGGTCGGCCGGGAAATCGAGGGTGGGAATTCTTCACATTCAGGGAATAGTCACTGTGGGATGAGTTCACAAGTACTAGCAGCCAAAGTGGTCGGCCAGGAAAGTGAGGGTGGGGTTTCTTTCCTTTTCAGGAAATAGTAACAGTGAAATGGATGTTCAAGTACCAGCTGCCAAAGTGGTCGGCCGGGGAATCGAGGGTGGGAATTCTTCACATTCAGGGGATAGTCACTGTGGGATGAGTTCACAAGTACTAGCAGCCAAAGTGGTCGGCCAGGAAAGTGAGGGTGGGGTTTCTTTCCTTTTCAGGAAATAGTAACAGTGAAATGGATGTTCAAGTACCAGCTGCCAAAGTGGTCGGTCAGGAAAGTGAGGGTGGGGGTTCTTTATATTCAGGGGATAGTCACTGTGGGATGAGTTCACAAGTACTAGCTGCCAAAGTGGTCGGCCAGGAAAGTGAGGGTGGGGTTTCTTTCCTTTTCAGGGAATGGTAACAGTGAAATGGATGTTCAAGTACCAGCTGCCAAAGTGGTCGGCCGGGAAATCGAGGGTGGGAATTCTTCACATTCAGGGGATAGTCACTGTGGGATGAGTTCACAAGTACTAGCAGCCAAAGTGGTCGGCCAGGAAAGTGAGGGTGGGGTTTCTTTCCTTTTCAGGAAATAGTAACAGTGAAATGGATGTTCAAGTACCAGCTGCCAAAGTGGTCGGCCGGGAAATCGAGGGTGGGAATTCTTCACATTCAGGGGATAGTCACTGTGGGATGAGTTCACAAGTACTAGCTGCCAAAGTGGTCGCCCAGGAAAGTGAGGGTGGGGGTTCTTTATATTCAGGGGATAGTCACTGTGGGATGAGTTCACAAGTACTAGCTGCCAAAGTGGTCGGCCAGGAAAGTGAGGGTGGGGGTTCTTTATATTCAGGGGATAGTCACTGTGGGATGAGTTCACAAGTACTAGCTGCCAAAGTGGTCGGCCAGGAAAGTGAGGGTGGGGTTTCTTTCCTTTTCAGGGAATGGGAACAGTGAAATGGATGTTCAAGTACCAGGTGCCAAAGTGGTCGGCCGGGAAATCGAGGGTGGGAATTCTTCACATTCAGGGGATAGTCACTGTGGGATGAGTTCACAAGTACTAGCTGCCAAAGTGGTCGGCCAGGAAAGTGAGGGTGGGGTTTCTTTTCTTCTCAGGGAATAGTAACAGTGAAAGAGATGTTCAAGTACCAGCTGCCAAAGTGGTCGGCCGGGAAATCGAGGGTGGGAATTCTCCACATTCAGGGGATAGTCGCTGTGGGATGAGTTCACAAGTTCTAGCTGCCAAAGTGGTCGGCCAGGGGAGTGAGGGTGGGGTTTCTCTTCTTTTCAGGGAATAGTAACAGTGAAAAAAATGTTCAAGTACCAGCTGCCAAAGTGGTCGGCAGGGAAATCGAGGGTGGGAATTCTTCACATTCAGGGGATAGTCGCTGTGGGATGAGTTCACAAGTACTAGCTGCCAAAGTGGTCGGCCAGGGAAGTGAGGGTGGGGGTTCTTCATATTCAGGGGATAGTCACTGTGGGATGAGTTCACAAGTACTAGCTGCCAAAGTGGTCTGCCAGGAAATTGAGGGTGGGGGTTCTTTATATTCAGGGGATAGTCACTGTGGGATGAGTTCACAAGTACTAGCTGCCAAAGTGGTCGGCCAGGAAAGTGAGGGTGGGGGTTCTTCACATTCAGGGGATAGTCACTGTGGGATGAGTTCACAAGTACTAGCTGCCAAAGTGGTCGGCCAGGAAAGTGAGGGTGGGGGTTCTTTATATTCAGGGGATAGTCACTGTGGGATGAGTTCACAAGTACTAGCTGCCAAAGTGGTCGGCCAGGAAAGTGGGGGTGGGGTTTCTTTCCTCTTCAGGAAATGGTAACAGTGAAATGGAATTCAAGTACCAGCTGCCAAAGTGGTCGGCCGGGAAATCGAGGGTGGGAATTCTTCACATTCAGGGGATAGTCACTGTGAGATGAGTTCACAAGTACTAGCTGCCAAAGTGGTCGGCCAGGAAAGTGAGGGTGGGGTTTCTTTTCTTTTCAGGGAATAGTAACAGTGAAAAAAATGTTCAAGTACCAGCTGCCAAAGTGGTCGGCCGGGAAATCGAGGGTCGGAATTCTTCACGTTCAGGGGATAGTCGCTGTGGGATGAGTTCACAAGTACTAGCTGCCAAAGTGGTCGGCCAGGGAAGTGAGGGTGGGGGTTTTTCATATTCAGGGGATAGTCACTGTGGGATGAGTTCACAAGTACTAGCTGCCAAAGCGGTCGGCCAGGGAAGTGAGGTTGGGGTTTCTTTCCTTTTCAGGGGATAGTAACAGTGAAATGGATGTTCAAGTACCAGCTGCCAAAGTGGTCAGCCGGGAAATCGAGGGTGGGAATTCTTCACATTCAGGGGATAGTCACTGTGGGATGAGTTCACAAGTACTAGCTGCCAAAGTGGTCTGCCATAAATTGAGGGTGGGGGTTCTTTATATTCAGGGGATAGTCACTGTGGGATGAGTTCACAAGTACTAGCTGCCAAAGTGGTCGGCCAGGAAAGTGAGGGTGGGGGTTCTTTATATTCAGGGGATAGTCACTGTGGGATGAGTTCACAAGTACTAGCTGCCAAAGTGGTCGGCCAGGAAAGTGAGGGTGGGGGTTCTTCACATTCAGGGGATAGTCACTGTGGGATGAGTTCACAAGTACTAGCTGCCAAAGTGCTCGGCCAGGAAAGTGAGGGTGGGGGTTCTTTATATTCAGGGGATAGTCACTGTGGGATGAGTTCACAAGTACTAGCTGCCAAAGTGGTCGGCCAGGAAAGTGAGGGTGGGGTTTCTTTCCTTTTCAGGGAATGGTAACAGTGAAATGGATGTTCAAGTACCAGCTGCCAAAGTGGTCGGCCGGGAAATCGAGGGTGGGAATTCTTCACATTCAGGGGATAGTCACTGTGGGATGAGTTCACAAGTACTAGCAGCCAAAGTGGTCGGCCAGGAAAGTGAGGGTGGGGTTTCTTTCCTTTTCAGGAAATAGTAACAGTGAAATGGATGTTCAAGTACCAGCTGCCAAAGTGGTCGGCCGGGAAATCGAGGGTGGGAATTCTTCACATTCAGGGGATAGTCACTGTGGGATGAGTTCACAAGTACTAGCTGCCAAAGTGGTCGCCCAGGAAAGTGAGGGTGGGGGTTCTTTATATTCAGGGGATGGTCACTGTGGGATGAGTTCACAAGTACTAGCTGCCAAAGTGGTCGGCCAGGAAAGTGAGGGTGGGGGTTCTTTATATTCAGGGGATAGTCACTGTGGGATGAGTTCACAAGTACTAGCTGCCAAAGTGGTCGGCCAGGAATGTGAGGGTGGGGTTTCTTTCCTTTTCAGGAAATGGGAACAGTGAAATGGATGTTCAAGTACCAGGTGCCAAAGTGGTCGGCCGGGAAATCGAGGGTGGGAATTCTTCACATTCAGGGGATAGTCACTGTGGGATGAGTTCACAAGTACTAGCTGCCAAAGTGGTCGGCCAGGGGAGTGAGGGTGGGGTTTCTTTTCTTTTCAGGGAATAGTAACAGTGAAAAAAATGTTCAAGTACCAGCTGCCAAAGTGGTCGGCAGGGAAATCGAGGGTGGGGGTTCTTCATATTCAGGGGATAGTCACTGTGGGATGAGTTCACAAGTACTAGCTGCCAAAGCGGTCGGCCAGGGAAGTGAGGGTGGGGTTTCTTTCCTTTTCAGGAAATAGTAACAGTGAAATGGATGTTCAAGTACCAGCTGCCAAAGTGGTCGGCAGGGAAATCGAGGGTGGGAATTCTTCACATTCAGGGGATAGTCGCTGTGGGATGAGTTCACAAGTACTAGCTGCCAAAGTGGTCGGCCAGGGAAGTGAGGGTGGGGGTTCTTCATATTCAGGGGATAGTCACTGTGGGATGAGTTCACAAGTACTAGCTGCCAAAGTGGTCTGCCAGGAAATTGAGGGTGGGGGTTCTTTATATTCAGGGGATAGTCACTGTGGGATGAGTTCACAAGTACTAGCTGCCAAAGTGGTCGGCCAGGAAAGTGAGGGTGGGGGTTCTTTATATTCAGGGGATAGTCACTGTGGGATGAGTTCACAAGTACTAGCTGCCAAAGTGGTCGGCCAGGAAAGTGAGGGTGGGGGTTCTTCACATTCAGGGGATAGTCACTGTGGGATGAGTTCACAAGTACTAGCTGCCAAAGTGGTCGGCCAGGAAAGTGAGGGTGGGGGTTCTTTATATTCAGGGGATAGTCACTGTGGGATGAGTTCACAAGTACTAGCTGCCAAAGTGGTCGGCCAGGAAAGTGGGGGTGGGGTTTCTTTCCTCTTCAGGAAATGGTAACAGTGAAATGGAATTCAAGTACCAGCTGCCAAAGTGGTCGGCCGGGAAATCGAGGGTGAGAATTCTTCACATTCAGGGGATAGTCACTGTGAGATGAGTTCACAAGTACTAGCTGCCAAAGTGGTCGGCCAGGAAAGTGAGGGTGGGGTTTCTTTTCTTTTCAGGGAATAGTAACAGTGAAAAAAATGTTCAAGTACCAGCTGCCAAAGTGGTCGGCCGGGAAATCGAGGGTCGGAATTCTTCACGTTCAGGGGATAGTCGCTGTGGGATGAGTTCACAAGTACTAGCTGCCAAAGTGGTCGGCCAGGGAAGTGAGGGTGGGGGTTTTTCATATTCAGGGGATAGTCACTGTGGGATGAGTTCACAAGTACTAGCTGCCAAAGCGGTCGGCCAGGGAAGTGAGGTTGGGGTTTCTTTCCTTTTCAGGGGATAGTAACAGTGAAATGGATGTTCAAGTACCAGCTGCCAAAGTGGTCAGCCGGGAAATCGAGGGTGGGAATTCTTCACATTCAGGGGATAGTCACTGTGGGATGAGTTCACAAGTACTAGCTGCCAAAGTGGTCTGCCATAAATTGAGGGTGGGGGTTCTTTATATTCAGGGGATAGTCACTGTGGGATGAGTTCACAAGTACTAGCTGCCAAAGTGGTCGGCCAGGAAAGTGAGGGTGGGGGTTCTTTATATTCAGGGGATAGTCACTGTGGGATGAGTTCACAAGTACTAGCTGCCAAAGTGGTCGGCCAGGAAAGTGAGGGTGGGGGTTCTTCACATTCAGGGGATAGTCACTGTGGGATGAGTTCACAAGTACTAGCTGCCAAAGTGCTCGGCCAGGAAAGTGAGGGTGGGGGTTCTTTATATTCAGGGGATAGTCACTGTGGGATGAGTTCACAAGTACTAGCTGCCAAAGTGGTCGGCCAGGAAAGTGAGGGTGGGGTTTCTTTCCTTTTCAGGGAATGGTAACAGTGAAATGGATGTTCAAGTACCAGCTGCCGAAGTGGTCGGCCGGGAAATCGAGGGTGGGAATTCTTCACATTCAGGGGATAGTCACTGTGGGATGAGTTCACAAGTACTAGCAGCCAAAGTGGTCGGCCAGGAAAGTGAGGGTGGGGTTTCTTTCCTTTTCAGGAAATAGTAACAGTGAAATGGATGTTCAAGTACCAGCTGCCAAAGTGGTCGGCCGGGAAATCGAGGGTGGGAATTCTTCACATTCAGGGGATAGTCACTGTGGGATGAGTTCACAAGTACTAGCTGCCAAAGTGGTCGCCCAGGAAAGTGAGGGTGGGGGTTCTTTATATTCAGGGGATGGTCACTGTGGGATGAGTTCACAAGTACTAGCTGCCAAAGTGGTCGGCCAGGAAAGTGAGGGTGGGGGTTCTTTATATTCAGGGGATAGTCACTGTGGGATGAGTTCACAAGTACTAGCTGCCAAAGTGGTCGGCCAGGAATGTGAGGGTGGGGTTTCTTTCCTTTTCAGGAAATGGGAACAGTGAAATGGATGTTCAAGTACCAGGTGCCAAAGTGGTCGGCCGGGAAATCGAGGGTGGGAATTCTTCACATTCAGGGGATAGTCACTGTGGGATGAGTTCACAAGTACTAGCTGCCAAAGTGGTCGGCCAGGGGAGTGAGGGTGGGGTTTCTTTTCTTTTCAGGGAATAGTAACAGTGAAAAAAATGTTCAAGTACCAGCTGCCAAAGTGGTCGGCAGGGAAATCGAGGGTGGGGGTTCTTCATATTCAGGGGATAGTCACTGTGGGATGAGTTCACAAGTACTAGCTGCCAAAGCGGTCGGCCAGGGAAGTGAGGGTGGGGTTTCTTTCCTTTTCAGGAAATAGTAACAGTGAAATGGATGTTCAAGTACCAGCTGCCAAAGTGGTCAGCCGGGAAATCGAGGGTGGGAATTCTTCACATTCAGGGGATAGTCACTGTGGGATGAGTTCACAAGTACTAGCTGCCAAAGTGGTCTGCCAGGAAATTGAGGGTGGGGGTTCTTTATATTCAGGGGATAGTCACTGTGGGATGAGTTCACAAGTACTAGCTGCCAAAGTGGTCGGCCAGGGAAGTGAGGGTGGGGGTTCTTTATATTCAGGGGATAGTCACTGTGGGATGAGTTCACAAGTACTAGCTGCCAAAGTGGTCGGCCAGGAAAGTGAGGGTGGGGGTTCTTCACATTCAGGGGATAGTCACTGTGGGATGAGTTCACAAGTACTAGCTGCCAAAGTGGTCGGCCAAGAAAGTGAGGGTGGGGGTTCTTTATATTCAGGGGATAGTCACTGTGGGATGAGTTCACAAGTACTAGCTGCCAAAGTGGTCGGCCAGGAAAGTGGGGGTGGGGTTTCTTTCCTCTTCAGGAAATGGTAACAGTGAAATGGAATTCAAGTACCAGCTGCCAAAGTGGTCGGCCGGGAAATCGAGGGTGGGAATTCTTCACATTCAGGGGATAGTCACTGTGGGATGAGTTCACAAGTACTAGCTGCCAAAGTGGTCGGCCAGGAAAGTGAGGGTGGGGTTTCTTTCCTTTTCAGGGGATAGTAACAGTGAAAAAAATGTTCAAGTACCAGCTGCCAAAGTGGTCGGCCGGGTAATCGAGGGTCGGAATTCTTCACATTCAGGGGATAGTCGCTGTGGGATGAGTTCACAAGTACTAGCTGCCAAAGTAGTCGGTCAGGGAAGTGAGGGTGGGGGTTCTTCATATTCAGGGGATAGTCACTGTGGGATGAGTTCACAAGTACTAGCTGCCAAAGCGGTCGGCCAGGGGAGTGAGGGTGGGGTTTCTTTCCTTTCCAGGGAATAGTAACAGTGAAATGGATGTTCAAGTACCAGCTGCCAAGGTGGTCGGCCGGGAAATCGAGGGTGGGAATTCTTCACATTCAGGGGATAGTCACTGTGGGATTAGTTTACAAGTACTAGCTGCCAAAGTGGCCGGCTAGGAAAGTGAGGGTGGGGTTTCTTTTCTTCCCAGGAAATAGTAACACTGAAATAAATGTTCAAGTACCAGCTGCCAAAGTGGTCGGCGGTAAAATCGAGGGTGGGAATTCTCCACATTCGGGGGATTTTCACTGTGGGATGAGTTCACAAGTACTAGCCGCAAAGTGGTCGGCCAGGAAAGTGAAGGTCGGGTTTCTATTCTTTCCAGGGAATAGGAACAGTGAAATTGATATTCAAGAACAAGCTGCCAAAGTGGTCGGCCGGGAAATCGAGGGTGGGAATTCTTCACATTCAGGGGATAGTCGCTGTGGGATGAGTTCACAAGTACTAGCTGCCAAAGTGGTCGGCCAGGAAAGTGAGGGTGGGGGTTCTTTATATTCAGGGGATAGTCACTGTGGGATGAGTTCACAAGTACTAGCTGCCAAAGTGGTCGGCCAGGAAAGTGAGGGTGGGGGTTCTTCACATTCAGGGGATAGTCACTGTGGGATGAGTTCACAAGTACTAGCTGCCAAAGCGGTCGGCCAGGGAAGTGAGGGTGGGGTTTCTTTCCTTTTCAGGAAATAGTAACAGTGAAATGGATGTTCAAGTACCAGCTGCCAAGGTGGTCGGCCGGGAAATCGAGGGTGGGAATTCTTCACATTCAGGGGATAGTCACTGTGGGATGAGTTCACAAGTACTAGCTGCCAAAGTGGCCGGCTAGGAAAGTGAGGGTGGGGTTTCTTTTCTTCCCAGGAAATAGTAACACTGAAATAAATGTTCAAGTACCAGCTGCCAAAGTGGTCGGCCGTAAAATCGAGGGTGGGAATTCTCCACATTCGGGGGATTGTCACTGTGGGATGAGTTCACAAGTACTAGCCGCAAAGTGGTCGGCCAGGAAAGTGAGGGTGGGGTTTCTATTCTTTCCAGGGAATAGGAACAGTGAAATTGATATTCAAGTACCAGCTGCCAAAGTGGTCGGCCGGGAAATCGAGGGTGGGAATTCTTCACATTCAGGGGATAGTCGCTGTGGGATGAGTTCACAAGTACTAGCTGCCAAAGTGGTCGGCCAGGAAACTGAGGGTGGGGGTTCTTTATATTCAGGGGATAGTCACTGTGGGATGAGTTCACAAGTACTAGCTGCCAAAGTGGTCGGCCAGGAAAGTGAGGGTGGGGGTTCTTCACATTCAGGGGATAGTCACTGTGGGATGAGTTCACAAGTACTAGCTGCCAAAGTGGTCGGCCAGGAAAGTGAGGGTGGGGGTTCTTTATATTCAGGGGATAGTCACTGTGGGATGAGTTCACAAGTACTAGCTGCCAAAGTGGTCGGCCAGGAAAGTGAGGGTGGGGTTTCTTTCCTTCTCAGGGAATGGTAACAGTGAAATGGATGTTCAAGTACCAGCTGCCAAAGTGGTCGGCCGGGAAATCGAGGGTGGGAATTCTTCACATTCAGGGGATAGTCACTGTGGGATGAGTTCACAAGTACTAGCAGCCAAAGTGGTCGGCCAGGAAAGTGAGGGTGGGGTTTCTTTCCTTTTCAGGAAATAGTAACAGTGAAATGGATGTTCAAGTACCAGCTGCCAAAGTGGTCGGCCGGGAAATCGAGGGTGGGAATTCTTCACATTCAGGGGATAGTCACTGTGGGATGAGTTCACAAGTACTAGCTGCCAAAGTGGTCGCCCAGGAAAGTGAGGGTGGGGGTTCTTTATATTCAGGGGATAGTCACTGTGGGATGAGTTCACAAGTACTAGCTGCCAAAGTGGTCGGCCAGGAAAGTGAGGGTGGGGGTTCTTTATATTCAGGGGATAGTCACTGTGGGATGAGTTCACAAGTACTAGCTGCCAAAGTGGTCGGCCAGGAAAGTGAGGGTGGGGTTTCTTTTCTTTTCAGGAAATGGTAACAGTGAAATGGATGTTCAAGTACCAGGTGCCAAAGTGGTCGGCCAGGAAAGTGAGGGTGGGGTTTCTTTTCTTTTCAGGGAATAGTAACAGTGAAAAAAATGTTCAAGTACCAGCTGCCAAAGTGTTCGGCCGGGAAATCGAGGTCGGGAATTCTTCACATTCAGGGGATAGTCGCTGTGGGATGAGTTCACAAGTACTAGCTGCCAAAGTGGTCGGCCAGGGAAGTGAGGGTGGGGGTTCTTCATATTCAGGGGATAGTCACTGTGGGATGAGTTCACAAGTACTAGCTGCCAAAGCGGTCGGCCAGGGAAGTGAGGGTGGGGTTTCTTTCCTTTTCAGGAAATAGTAACAGTGAAATGGATGTTCAAGTACCAGCTGCCAAAGTGGTCAGCCGGGAAATCCCTGGTGGGAATTCTTCACATTCAGGGGATAGTCACTGTGGGATGAGTTCACAAGTACTAGCTGCCAAAGCGGTCTGCCAGGAAATTGAGGGTGGGGGTTCTTTATATTCAGGGGATAGTCACTGTGGGATGAGTTCACAAGTACTAGCTGCCAAAGTGGTCGGCCAGGAAAGTGAGGGTGGGGGTTCTTTATATTCAGGGGATAGTCACTGTGGGATGAGTTCACAAGTACTAGCTGCCACAGTGGTCGGCCAGGAAAGTGAGGGTGGGGGTTCTTCACATTCAGGGGATAGTCACTGTGGGATGAGTTCACAAGTACTAGCTGCCAAAGTGGTCGGCCAGGAAAGTGAGGGTGGGGGTTCTTTATATTCAGGGGATAGTCACTGTGGGATGAGTTCACAAGTACTAGCTGCCAAAGTGGTCGGCCAGGAAAGTGAGGGTGGGGTTTCTTTCCTTTTCAGGGAATGGTAACAGTGGAATGGATGTTCAAGTACCAGCTGCCAAAGTGGTCGGCCGGGAAATCGAGGGTGGGAATTCTTCACATTCAGGGGATAGTCACTGTGGGATGAGTTCACAAGTACTAGCAGCCTAAGTGGTCGGCCAGGAAAGTGAGGGTGGGGTTTCTTTCCTTTTCAGGAAATAGTAACAGTGAAATGGATGTTCAAGTACCAGCTGCCAAAGTGGTCGGCCGGGAAATCGAGGGTGGGAATTCTTCACATTCAGGGGATAGTCACTGTGGGATGAGTTCACAAGTACTAGCTGCCAAAGTGGTCGCCCAGGAAAGTGAGGGTGGGGGTTCTTTATATTCAGGGGATGGTCACTGTGGGATGAGTTCACAAGTACTAGCTGCCAAAGTGGTCGGCCAGGAAAGTGAGGGTGGGGGTTCTTTATATTCAGGGGATAGTCACTGTGGGATGAGTTCACAAGTACTAGCTGCCAAAGTGGTCGGCCAGGAATGTGAGGGTGGGGTTTCTTTCCTTTTCAGGAAATGGGAACAGTGAAATGGATGTTCAAGTACCAGGTGCCAAAGTGGTCGGCCGGGAAATCGAGGGTGGGAATTCTTCACATTCAGGGGATAGTCACTGTGGGATGAGTTCACAAGTACTAGCTGCCAAAGTGGTCGGCCAGGGGAGTGAGGGTGGGGTTTCTTTTCTTTTCAGGGAATAGTAACAGTGAAAAAAATGTTCAAGTACCAGCTGCCAAAGTGGTCGGCAGGGAAATCGAGGGTGGGGGTTCTTCATATTCAGGGGATAGTCACTGTGGGATGAGTTCACAAGTACTAGCTGCCAAAGCGGTCGGCCAGGGAAGTGAGGGTGGGGTTTCTTTCCTTTTCAGGAAATAGTAACAGTGAAATGGATGTTCAAGTACCAGCTGCCAAAGTGGTCAGCCGGGAAATCGAGGGTGGGAATTCTTCACATTCAGGGGATAGTCACTGTGGGATGAGTTCACAAGTACTAGCTGCCAAAGTGGTCTGCCAGGAAATTGAGGGTGGGGGTTCTTTATATTCAGGGGATAGTCACTGTGGGATGAGTTCACAAGTACTAGCTGCCAAAGTGGTCGGCCAGGGAAGTGAGGGTGGGGGTTCTTTATATTCAGGGGATAGTCACTGTGGGATGAGTTCACAAGTACTAGCTGCCAAAGTGGTCGGCCAGGAAAGTGAGGGTGGGGGTTCTTCACATTCAGGGGATAGTCACTGTGGGATGAGTTCACAAGTACTAGCTGCCAAAGTGGTCGGCCAAGAAAGTGAGGGTGGGGGTTCTTTATATTCAGGGGATAGTCACTGTGGGATGAGTTCACAAGTACTAGCTGCCAAAGTGGTCGGCCAGGAAAGTGGGGGTGGGGTTTCTTTCCTCTTCAGGAAATGGTAACAGTGAAATGGAATTCAAGTACCAGCTGCCAAAGTGGTCGGCCGGGAAATCGAGGGTGGGAATTCTTCACATTCAGGGGATAGTCACTGTGGGATGAGTTCACAAGTACTAGCTGCCAAAGTGGTCGGCCAGGAAAGTGAGGGTGGGGTTTCTTTTCTTTTCAGGGGATAGTAACAGTGAAAAAAATGTTCAAGTACCAGCTGCCAAAGTGGTCGGCCGGGTAATCGAGGGTCGGAATTCTTCACATTCAGGGGATAGTCGCTGTGGGATGAGTTCACAAGTACTAGCTGCCAAAGTAGTCGGCCAGGGAAGTGAGGGTGGGGGTTCTTCATATTCAGGGGATAGTCACTGTGGGATGAGTTCACAAGTACTAGCTGCCAAAGCGGTCGGCCAGGGGAGTGAGGGTGGGGTTTCTTTCCTTTCCAGGGAATAGTAACAGTGAAATGGATGTTCAAGTACCAGCTGCCAAGGTGGTCGGCCGGGAAATCGAGGGTGGGAATTCTTCACATTCAGGGGATAGTCACTGTGGGATTAGTTTACAAGTACTAGCTGCCAAAGTGGCCGGCTAGGAAAGTGAGGGTGGGGTTTCTTTTCTTCCCAGGAAATAGTAACACTGAAATAAATGTTCAAGTACCAGCTGCCAAAGTGGTCGGCGGTAAAATCGAGGGTGGGAATTCTCCACATTCGGGGGATTTTCACTGTGGGATGAGTTCACAAGTACTAGCCGCAAAGTGGTCGGCCAGGAAAGTGAAGGTCGGGTTTCTATTCTTTCCAGGGAATAGGAACAGTGAAATTGATATTCAAGAACAAGCTGCCAAAGTGGTCGGCCGGGAAATCGAGGGTGGGAATTCTTCACATTCAGGGGATAGTCGCTGTGGGATGAGTTCACAAGTACTAGCTGCCAAAGTGGTCGGCCAGGAAAGTGAGGGTGGGGGTTCTTTATATTCAGGGGATAGTCACTGTGGGATGAGTTCACAAGTACTAGCTGCCAAAGTGGTCGGCCAGGAAAGTGAGGGTGGGGGTTCTTCACATTCAGGGGATAGTCACTGTGGGATGAGTTCACAAGTACTAGCTGCCAAAGCGGTCGGCCAGGGAAGTGAGGGTGGGGTTTCTTTCCTTTTCAGGAAATAGTAACAGTGAAATGGATGTTCAAGTACCAGCTGCCAAGGTGGTCGGCCGGGAAATCGAGGGTGGGAATTCTTCACATTCAGGGGATAGTCACTGTGGGATGAGTTCACAAGTACTAGCTGCCAAAATGGCCGGCTAGGAAAGTGAGGGTGGGGTTTCTTTTCTTCCCAGGAAATAGTAACACTGAAATAAATGTTCAAGTACCAGCTGCCAAAGTGGTCGGCCGTAAAATCGAGGGTGGGAATTCTCCACATTCGGGGGATTGTCACTGTGGGATGAGTTCACAAGTACTAGCCGCAAAGTGGTCGGCCAGGAAAGTGAGGGTGGGGTTTCTATTCTTTCCAGGGAATAGGAACAGTGAAATTGATATTCAAGTACCAGCTGCCAAAGTGGTCGGCCGGGAAATCGAGGGTGGGAATTCTTCACATTCAGGGGATAGTCGCTGTGGGATGAGTTCACAAGTACTAGCTGCCAAAGTGGTCGGCCAGGAAACTGAGGGTGGGGGTTCTTTATATTCAGGGGATAGTCACTGTGGGATGAGTTCACAAGTACTAGCTGCCAAAGTGGTCGGCCAGGAAAGTGAGGGTGGGGGTTCTTCACATTCAGGGGATAGTCACTGTGGGATGAGTTCACAAGTACTAGCTGCCAAAGTGGTCGGCCAGGAAAGTGAGGGTGGGGGTTCTTTATATTCAGGGGATAGTCACTGTGGGATGAGTTCACAAGTACTAGCTGCCAAAGTGGTCGGCCAGGAAAGTGAGGGTGGGGTTTCTTTCCTTTTCAGGGAATGGTAACAGTGAAATGGATGTTCAAGTACCAGCTGCCAAAGTGGTCGGCCGGGAAATCGAGGGTGGGAATTCTTCACATCCAGGGGATAGTCACTGTGGGATGAGTTCACAAGTACTAGCAGCCAAAGTGGTCGGCCAGGAAAGTGAGGGTGGGGTTTCTTTCCTTTTCAGGAAATAGTAACAGTGAAATGGATGTTCAAGTACCAGCTGCCAAAGTGGTCGGCCGGGAAATCGAGGGTGGGAATTCTTCACATTCAGGGGATAGTCACTGTGGGATGAGTTCACAAGTACTAGCTGCCAAAGTGGTCGGCCAGGAAAGTGAGGGTGGGGGTTCTTTATATTCAGGGGATAGTCACTGTGGGATGAGTTCACAAGTACTAGCTGCCAAAGTGGTCGGCCAGGAAAGTGAGGGTGGGGTTTCTTTTCTTTTCAGGAAATGGTAACAGTGAAATGGATGTTCAAGTACCAGGTGCCAAAGTGGTCGGCCAGGAAAGTGAGGGTGGGGTTTCTTTTCTTTTCAGGGAATAGTAACAGTGAAAAAAATGTTCAAGTACCAGCTGCCAAAGTGTTCGGCCGGGAAATCGAGGTCGGGAATTCTTCACATTCAGGGGATAGTCGCTGTGGGATGAGTTCACAAGTACTAGCTGCCAAAGTGGTCGGCCAGGGAAGTGAGGGTGGGGGTTCTTCATATTCAGGGGATAGTCACTGTGGGATGAGTTCACAAGTACTAGCTGCCAAAGCGGTCGGCCAGGGAAGTGAGGGTGGGGTTTCTTTCCTTTTCAGGAAATAGTAACAGTGAAATGGATGTTCAAGTACCAGCTGCCAAAGTGGTCAGCCGGGAAATCCCTGGTGGGAATTCTTCACATTCAGGGGATAGTCACTGTGGGATGAGTTCACAAGTACTAGCTGCCAAAGCGGTCTGCCAGGAAATTGAGGGTGGGGGTTCTTTATATTCAGGGGATAGTCACTGTGGGATGAGTTCACAAGTACTAGCTGCCAAAGTGGTCGGCCAGGAAAGTGAGGGTGGGGGTTCTTTATATTCAGGGGATAGTCACTGTGGGATGAGTTCACAAGTACTAGCTGCCACAGTGGTCGGCCAGGAAAGTGAGGGTGGGGGTTCTTCACATTCAGGGGATAGTCACTGTGGGATGAGTTCACAAGTACTAGCTGCCAAAGTGGTCGGCCAGGAAAGTGAGGGTGGGGGTTCTTTATATTCAGGGGATAGTCACTGTGGGATGAGTTCACAAGTACTAGCTGCCAAAGTGGTCGGCCAGGAAAGTGAGGGTGGGGTTTCTTTCCTTTTCAGGGAATGGTAACAGTGGAATGGATGTTCAAGTACCAGCTGCCAAAGTGGTCGGCCGGGAAATCGAGGGTGGGAATTCTTCACATTCAGGGGATAGTCACTGTGGGATGAGTTCACAAGTACTAGCAGCCTAAGTGGTCGGCCAGGAAAGTGAGGGTGGGGTTTCTTTCCTTTTCAGGAAATAGTAACAGTGAAATGGATGTTCAAGTACCAGCTGCCAAAGTGGTCGGCCGGGAAATCGAGGGTGGGAATTCTTCACATTCAGGGGATAGTCACTGTGGGATGAGTTCACAAGTACTAGCTGCCAAAGCGGTCGGCCAGGAAAGTGAGGGTGGGGGTTCTTTATATTCAGGGGATAGTCACTGTGGGATGAGTTCACAAGTACTAGCTGCCAAAGTGGTCGGCCAGGAAAGTGAGGGTGGGGTTTCTTTCCTTTCCAGGAAATGGTAACAGTGAAATGGATGTTCAAGTACCAGCTGCCAAAGTGGTCGGCCGGGAAATCGAGGGTGGGAATTCCTCACATTCAGGGGATAGTCACTGTGGGATGAGTTCACAAGTACCAGCTGCCAAAGTGGTCGGCCGGGAAATCGAGGGTGGGAATTCTTCACATTCAGGGGATAGTCACTGTGGGATGAGTTCACAAGTACTAGCTGCCAAAGTGGTCGGCCAGGAAAGTGAGGGTGGGGGTTCTTCATATTCAGGGGATAGTCACTGTGGGATGAGTTCACAAGTACTAGCTGCCAAAGTGGTCGGCCAGGAAAGTGAGGGTGGGGTTTCTTTCCTTTCCAGGAAATGGTAACAGTGAAATGGATGTTCAAGTACCAGCTGCCAAAGTGGTCGGCCGGGAAATTGAGGGTGGGAATTCTTCACATTCAGGGGATAGTCACTGTGGGATGAGTTCACAAGTACTAGCTGCCAAAGTGGTCGGCCAGGAAATTGAGGGTGGGGGTTCTTTATATTCAGGGGATAGTCACTGTGGGATGAGTTCACAAGTACTAGCTGCCAAAGTGGTCGGCCAGGGAAGTGAGGGTGGGGTTTCTTTCATTTTCAGGAAATAGTAACAGTGAAATTGATGTTCAAGTACCAGCTGCCAAAGTGGTCGGCCGGGAAATCGAGGGTGGGAATTCCTCACATTCAGGGGATAGTCACTGTGGGATGAGTTCACAAGTACTAGCTGCCAAAGTGGTCGGCCAGGAAAGAGAGGGTGGGGGTTCTCTATATTCAGGGGATAGTCATTGTGGGATGAGTTCACAAGTACTAGCTGCCAAAGCGGTCAGCCAGGAAAGTGAGGGTGGGGTTTCTTCCCTTTTCAGGAAATAGTACTAGTGAAATGGATGTTCATGTACCAGCTGCCAAAGTGGTCGGCCGGGAAATCGAGGGTGGGAATTCCTTACATTCGAGGGGTTAGTCACTGATGAATGAATTCACAAGTACTAGCTGCCAATGTGGCCCGCCAGGAAAGTGAGGGTGAGGTTTCTTTTCTTTTTAGGAAATAGTAACAGTGAAATAAATGTTCAAGTACCAGCTGCCAAAGTGGTCGGCCGGGAAATCGAGGGTGGGAATTCTCCACATTCGGGGGATAGTCACTGTGGGATGAGTTCACAAGTACTAGCTGCCAAAGTGGTCGGCCAGGGAAGTGAAGGTGGGGTTTCTTTTCTTTACAGGAAATTTCGTTATTTCTCCCATGAGAAGGCTAAACTGTGATAACTATTCCACCGAAAAACACATACGTATCCAAAAAGAGGAATTCATTTTTATCCCCTCCAATGTACTTTTCAATTCATAGTTATATTTGTCAGTCTTCCTCTTCGAGAGAATCTATTTCTAAGATGTATTCCATCTGATTCATAGAATAAGCGATGTATACTGCGATATCAAATAACAAAGTTACCGATTAAGTAACGGAGATAGAAAAAAAGTTGCTAAAATTCAGTGTTAGACAATTGTTATGATCTATTGAGCTTGTCTAGCTCGTTGAATGATAAAGCATTACTGATCATATTCCTTAGCAAATACATTGATTTAATATACTTCAAATACCAAATCTATGTGTGAGAGAAACTATTGATAAATTATACTTGTTTTCTATTGGAAATTTGTTTGCGCTCATTTATTGTGCTCCTCATTGATTGATCTCATCATCCATGACCTCTATCCTCGCATGCTCAAAGCATCCAGAAACCTCTGTTGAAGCTGCAAAATGTAACGCTGAAGTGTTTTGTTGCCACAACCGATGACATTCGCAACACCCAGATTAACCCAAGTTGAGGCACTTTTATGTACAGGTTAATTGGCCTTGTTGATGTGATAGGCGTCGGCTCAGGAATGGCCAAGCGTTAGATTATGCTGCTCCAATTGTCATTTTCCTATATCAGGAGAAATGTCTCTCATAGCTTCACCCGAATCCTTGACCCACAGATCACGACCCCTCCTTGCGAGTTCTTGATATTGATGTGGGTGAAAAGTAACAATTCCAAATTCTCATTAGAAGTGTCGCTGCGTTGAACGCCCCCCCCCTCCCATGAAAATAAACCTCATAATCCGCCTAATTGTTCTGGTTCAAGTACTTAGGGGGAAGTCCATAGCTTGGAGAATCTCATCTGAAAAACATTTCCTTTCAGTGCATCTCTGGAGACTCACAAGTGGTTTGATCAGTAATTATATCCAAGATATTGAGTGCGAGATTTCGTCTCTCCATGAGAGAGAAACAGGAATTTCAGATTTAAATGAGAGGGCGGAAACGATATGATAGTACGTTTCGGAAAGAGGGTGTGAATTTTCATTCCACTCCCGTGTTTCCAACTATACGTTTTAAACAGATGAGAGTGAAAGTTAAAAAATTGTTATAAGTAGCAAGCATAGTCTGTCACTATAATTTTCTCAAACCATGTGCGTTAAAGTAATGTGTGAGCGGTATTTTCCGGTGCGTAGGGTGGTTACCTCCTCGCGCGAATTCAGTGAACAGCTGTGTGTCAATCAAGTGTCATTGCGTGGATTTATGTTTTTTTGCGAAAATTCATCTTTCTCCGTCTCTCCGATGGAACGTTACTCCCCTCCAACCCCCCTCCCTTCCCAGAGTATCTAGGTGCTGGCCAAATTGGTGTAATTTCTCTTACACCCATTGAAATGGAATTCCTCATGCACCATTGCAACCATGGTGCGTAAGATTCTTTTTGTCGCACCTTACGTCATTCTATTAGTCTTTTCGCTCATGTGGCTCCACTCTTGAGGGATCATAATACACTCATTTCGCCATCCGATCATGCCCTGGTTGTCTCAGTGCGTCTATTAGCTCATTTTCGGTATTCTGACTTTCGGAATATTGACTGTCTGCAAAATTATTTTCGGAATATTGGTTTTCTGTATTGCTCATATTCGGTATCTTGATTTTCGGTATCCCGGCCATTCGGTATGCTGATATTCGGTATCTTGGTCATTCGGTATAATAAAATTCGGTATAATGATTTTCGGTATCCTGGTTAATCGGGATCTTGATTTTCGGATCTTTGACTTTTCGGTATAACAATCTACACTCGAGAGTATAGCAAACATTTCAAAGCACCCCCCTCAGCCACGACCGAAGCACCCTTATAGTCGTCAATATGGACCGAATGGCGAAGAGTATGATCCTTGTGATTAGGTGCTGATGAATCGCTGTCTTCATTCATTCCATCATGGGGAACAGAAGCAGCAACAGCTCGCAGGAGCAAAGTCTTCTCCTGGATGAAGAGCAGAAGAAAAAAGGGCCCTCTACGTGGAAAGAGAAATCTGAGAAACCATTCACCCAGGATTCTAAGTCACATCCCAAGTATAAGTACGACAAAATGAAAAAATGTGATAAAGGGAGGAGCACGTGGAATACGGACTAATGAGACCTCGTTTCCAGGCTTCTAGTGCATCAGAACTTTGAATAACTCAAATGCATTATAAGCGAGACTTATAGTAGTTGAATGCATTGCATTAGAAGTCTATGAGGTTTCAAATGCACTTGCATTGGAACGATATGGGACATTTAATGCATTGCATTAGAAAAGTAAAGTGCGTTTGAATGCAGTTGCATTCGAACGCACTTTGCTTTACTCCTTTCGTTATGAACACGAAGATTAAGGCCAGTCCGTAGTGCTTACACTTGCTCACTACTCAATAGATGGCGCCACGGTGATTTGCATAGCGTAATTCCAACAATGGAAAGAGAAATCTGAGAAACCATTCACCCAGGATTCTAAGTCACATCCCAAGTATAAGTACGACAAAATGAAAAAATGTGATAAAGGGAGGAGCACGTGGAATACGGACTAATGAGACCTCGTTTCCAGGCTTCTAGTGCATCAGAACTTTGAATAACTCAAATGCATTAGAAGCGAGACTTATAGTAGTTGAATGCATTGCATTAGAAGTCTATGAGGTTTCAAATGCACTTGCATTGGAACGATATGGGACATTTAATGCATTGCATTAGAAAAGTAAAGTGCGTTTGAATGCAGTTGCATTCGAACGCACTTTGCTTTACTCCTTTCGTTATGAACACGAAGATTAAGGCCAGTCCGTAGTGCTTACACTTGCTCACTACTCAATAGATGGCGCCACGGTGATTTGCATAGCGTAATTCCAACAATATTTAATTTCCAAATAGTTGCAAACACTTTTTGGACCAAATCATTGAGCCAGCGCGCTTCCCAATGGAATTTCCAATCATTTGAGCTTGGTCGCGTCTCAAAACTCGCGGTATATTTTGCAAGATTTGGGAAATGGCAAAGTGCATGACAGCGTGGTTCCTACGATGCGGCAGCGACAGCTCAAGATTGCGGTTTTTCAAATCGTGCAAAATATACCACGAATTTTGAGATGCAACAAAGCTCAAATGATTGGAAATTTTATTAGGAAGCGCGCTGACTCAATGATTTTATCCGAAAAGTGTTTGCAATTATTCAAAAATTAGATATTGTTTGAAAACCTGCATGTACTCCGGTGCGTGTCTGGTTGCAGTATTGCGGGGACTACGGACTGGTCTTAACGGATTCTCCTTAGGTCCACGAAAACCAACACTTACTCCTTGGGGGCACGAAGATTAACGCATTCTCGTTAAGTCCACGAATACTAACACTTACTCCTTAGGGGCACGAAGACTAACACTTACTCCTTAGTGGCACGAAGTTTACTGCTCAACGGCCCATTAAACTAGCACTTACTCCTGAACGGTATGAAGACTATAACACACTTGCACACGTTCTCGTTCAAAGGGACGGAGACATAGTATTCCGTCTTAGGGCCACGAAGAAAAATACATTCTGTTCAGCGGCACGGAAATTAACGCATCCGTAGACTTCATTCATGGAGGGACGGAGACTGTGAGTATTTCGTTTAAGACGAAGCACTTACGATCTCCGTCTTTTCAAGAATGGAGTCTACGAATGTGGACATTTTTGTGCCGCTAACCCTGCTGCAAAAGTTCGATTGGATTCGATTGGAATACATCCAATCGTTCTGAATGTAGAATCTTATGATGAATTTGAAACATGACTTTCAGGATTGAGGAAGATTGGAGTTCAATAACGATCAATGATGTTGATCATGATTCGAACAATATGGACCAACCTTCATTAATGCAGACTTTTCGCATTGGAAGTGAGATTGCCAATTAATCTCAATACTTACTGCCAGTATTCGTAAGTCGATATTCTATCTGTATGAATGCTGATTTCCTTGATAGAATATAGCGATTCCAATCTGTGTCGATGCCATAAAAAAGCATTGACATGCTATGGGTCCTATCTACTTCAATCGATTCCAACACTGTTTTTCAGTAATGGAAACATCGAGATCTCAATACACCTCAATCGACCGCAATACTGACTGGGAGCATTGAAGACCTTAAACCCTATTTATCTGAATCGATTTGAATGCCGGATATCACTATTGGAATTCCGGAATACTATCTGCCTTAGTCGATTTCAATACTGTTCCCCAATATTGGAAACATCGAGATCTCAATCCGCCTCAATCGACCGCAATACTGAGTGGAAGTATTGGAGTCCTCATATCTTATTCATCTGGATCGGTTTGAATGCTGGATATCAATATTGGAGATTCGAGATCCTATCTGCCTCAATCGAGTCCAATACTGTTGTTCAGTATTGGGAACATCGAGAACTCAATCGACCTCAATCGACCTCAATACTGAATTTCAGCCATTATTACAAATCAACTTCTTTTGTATACATCACTCACATTACAGGTAAGGTTTCAATACAATCCAATACTTATTCTAATCATGGTCGCATTAACATATCATCGCATTACATGAATAAACGCTATTTGGAGGTTCTATCATTCATCAGTCTTATTTAGGAACAGGAGAGATGGTTCGTCGCTTGCGAGAAAGCAATCCCATGATATTTGGATGCAAACTAAGATGGTCATCGAAACACCACCTAGCGTCAGCCACTCGAATTTATCGGCCTCAATCGATTCCAATACTAACTTTCAGGAATGGGAATTTCAATATCTCACACTACGTCAATCGATCCCAATACTGACTATGAGCATTGACGGTTATATTCATCGTCCTTAATCGATTTAAATGCTGAATAACAGTATTGAGGACTTGGAATCCTATCTGTCCCAGTAGATTCCAGTACTGTTTTCTAGTATTGGGAACATCGAGATCTCAACCTACTCGAATCGATCTTAATACTGACTGTGAGTATTGGAGCCCTTATATCCTAATAACCTGGATCGATTTCAGCACTGTCTCTCAATATTGGATAGATCGCTATCTCAATCCACTTCAATCAATCTCAATACTAAAAGTAAGCATCAAAGGTTTTTGATGCTTTCTTATACTACTATAAGGTTATATCCTATCTATCTGTCCCAATCGAATCCAGAACTGTTTTTCTCACCATTGGCAACATCGGCTTCTCAATTCGCTTCAATCGATCTCAATACTGGTTTTCAGCTTCAAAGACCTAATATCATATCCACGTGGGTCGGATTGAATGCTGGATATCAGTATTGAGGACTTGAAATCCTATCCGCCCCAATCGATTCCAGAACTATTACTCAGTATTGGGAACATCGAGACTCAGTCTGCTTCAATCGATCTCAATACTGATTTTCAGCATTGCAGACCTTACATGATATTTACCTGAATCGAATGGAATGCTGAATATCAGTATTGAGGACTCGGAATCCTATCTGTCCCGATCAATTCCAGTACTGTTTTTCAGAATTGAAAACATCGAGATCTCAATCAGCTTCAATCGACTTCAATACTGATTTCCAGCATTGCAGACCTCATATCCTATTCACCTGGATCGGATTGATTGCTGGATATCAGTACTGAGGACTTGAAATCCTATCTGCCCAAATCGATTCCAGAACTGTTTTTCAGTATTGGAAACATCGGGTTTTCAATCCGTTTCAGTCGATCTCAATACTGATGTTCAGCATTGCAGACCTTACACGATATTTACCTGAATCGAATAGATTGCTGAATGTCAGTATTGAGGACTTGGAATCCTATCTACCCCAATCGATTTCAGTACTGTTTTCCAGTATTGGAAACATCGAAATCTCAACCCACTTTAATCGATCATAATACTGACTGTAAGTATTGGAGCCTATATATCTCAATAACCTGAATCGATTTGAGTACTGTCTCTCATTATCCGGTATAGCGCTATCTCAATCCACTCCAATCGATCTCAATACTAAATGTAAGCATAGGTGATCTTATTATATCCTATCTACTTGAATCGACTTGAATATTCAAAATCAGTATTGGAGAATCGAGATCCCTTCTGCCCCAACTCATTCTAATACCGTTTCCAAGTATTGGAAACACTGAGATCTCAATCCGCTTCAATCGATCTCAATACTGATTTTCAGCATCGGAAACCTTATATCCTATTCATTTGAATCGAATTGAATGCTGAATATCAATATTGAGGACTTGGGATCTTATCTGCCCCAATCCAATCCAATACTGTTTTTCAGTCATGGGAACATCGGGATCTCAATCCGCTTCAATCGATCTCAATGATGATTTTCAGCATTGCAGACCTAATATCGTATACATCTGAAGCGAATTGAATGCTGAAAATCAGTATCAAGAACTTGTGATTTTATCTTCCCCAATCGATCCCAGTACAGTTTGTCAGTATCAGGAACATTGAGTTCTCAATCCGCTTCAATTGATCTCAATACCTACTTTTAGCATTGCAGACCTCATATCATACTTACCCGAATCGAATTGAATGCTGAATGATGAATTCCACGCCAAAGCGACCTACGGAAAGGGGTCATCTCTCAGATCCTTCTTTAACCTTTTTCATTCGATTTTATGGCCCAAAATAGGAACTTCGGACCATCAATGGGGCCCAAAAAAAATTTCTCCTCTCCATTGCACGCACATCCGTCAACAGACCGAAAATTCATCGTGTAAAAATCGATGCTCTTTTGTTCACGAAAATGGAAATATTTCGAGTTTTTGAATAGCTATCGATTCGCGGGTTGCGGCATCTGAAAGGGCATCAAAGAACCTATCGAAATTGTTGTCGAAAATTCCTTCTCTGTGATTTGGGGGCCTCCTGGAGGCAAAAGAGTGTTTTTCACTAAAATGTTGATTTCTCAAAAAGCCATTTTTTTTATTCTTTCAAAATCATATATTTGACGTAAAATTTTGCGTTCTTTCAAAAAAAATGGGTTCTAGAGAAGTTTGGGATGATCCAAGTGACTTATGAGCCACTTTCTGAAAATTCGATTTTTTCGGTTACAGAAAAAGGCGATTTTCTGCGCATGCGCACAAACGTAGACTTTCGGGACCACTTTCAATAGAAAGCTGACAAAATTTCCTATAATCTCAATCCACTCAATCGATTTCAATACTGATTTTCAGCATTGCTGGCCATATAACCCATTCACCTGGCCAATAGCAAAACTCATCCTCAGGCCTTACCAATCCCGCTCAGCAGTATTGAATTCGATTGTAATATATGGAACCTAGAGAAGTTCAATACTGACTGTGAGTATTGAGGAGGATAGAATGACCATGCACCCACGATTCCAATCCGATTCTGTAGTATTCATCTCGATTGGTCAATCACGCAATGAGTGATTGGGTCATCATTGAGATCGATTCACGGAATCGGCTTGATGCTGCCTGGCGGGATTCAGACCGATAGCAAAACTCATCTTCAGGCCGTTCCAATTCTGCTCAGCAGTATTGAATTCGATTGAAATATATGAAACCTATAGGAGTTCAATAC
Organism: Eretmocerus hayati; assembly: GCA_029851415.1. NCBI lineage: Eukaryota > Metazoa > Arthropoda > Insecta > Hymenoptera > Aphelinidae > Eretmocerus > Eretmocerus hayati. Next base: position 53,747,935 of record CM056744.1, read on the forward strand.
TGATTGTGAGTATTGAGGAGGATAGAATGACCATGCAGCCACGATTCCAATCCGATCCTGTAGTATTCATCTCGATTAGTCAGGCACGCAATAAGTGATTGGGTCATCATTGAGATCGATTCACGGAATCGGCTTGATGCTGCCTGGCAGGATCCAGACCGATAGCGAAACTCATCCTCAATCCATACCAATCCTGCGTAGCAGTATTGAATCCAATTCAGATATATGAGGACTAGAGGAGATCAATACTGATTGTAAGTATTGAGGAGGATAGAATTACCGTGCACCCACGATTCCAATCCGATTCTGTAGTATGCATCTCGGTTGGTCAATCACACAATGAGTGATTGGGTCATCGTTGAAATCAATTGACGGAATTGGCTTGATGCTGCCTGGCAGGATCCAGACCGATAGCCAAACTCATCCTCAGTCCATACCAATCCTGCTCAGCAGTATTGAATCCGATTCAAATATATGAGGACCAGAGGAGATCAATACTGATTGTAAGTGTTGAGGAGGATAGAATCACCGTGCACCCACGATTCCAATCCGATTCTGTAGTATTCATCTCAGTTGGTCAATCACACAATGAGTGATTGGGTCATCGTTGAAATCAATCAACGCAGTCGACCCAATATTGCCTGGCGGCCATCCTTGAAGTGCCGGCTGGCGGCGCGCGGCTTGGCTTCCGCCCGCGACGGGCGCGCCACGCCGGCCGGTAAGTAAGACCGGGAGTTGCTGCCATCTCCGGATGGCGGGACCACCCGGTCCGATTTGAATGTGCAACTGCGTGCTGCAACGAGCCCCGTTGCACTACCCCCGGGTTCTCCCCCCACACCCTCCCTAGGGTGAGGGGTCTTTCCACAGGGGGAGTCGGGGCCCCGCAGGCACTCACAGTCGTCGACATCTTCGTCCACAAGAGGGGGTCACTGAAACAAATCAAAGAAAACTCATATATCGTCATCATTAAGAAAAGAAATACCAGAAAGTCACCTTATTCTGGCGTTCTGTCGGCCTGGGTCGAGATCCGCCCAGCCCCGGGGATTCTCGGCGTTATCCTGGTGAACCTGGCATTGGAAAAGTGAGTCCGAGTTCATATCGATCCACAACCTCGACTGATTCCTCATAATTCTCGCGCGGCGGGATTCCCCTCCTAATATTCCTGTACAATCGTTTCACGGAAAACTTCTTCTGTCATGACATTTCTCATCGTTTCGGCGTTACTTCAACAAACATTGGCGTCATACATTAATCAAGTTCTCTATACCTGTCTCTATCGGCGTAGGGTGTTTATGGGATATCGCATACAACACCATCATTCAACTCAAACAACAGTTACACTCTCAGCGCGGATCATTCCAAAACAATGCAAAATCTTCTCACTTATTCGCGACTCGGGAAGTCGACTTGGGAGGGTAGATCACCCGATGTTCACTCTCTCCCGACTCGAATATAAACCGCAACAACAAGCTGAGGTCCACACGACCATCAACCTCGACTTCGGTTCCCTCGGTCGACAAATGTCATCTCCACGGGTCCAGCTCAGCATCATCTAAGGCGTCACTTGGCGTCATGGCTGAGTTCAATGGCGTAACTTCCGTTTTCTTTGGGAATGGAAGACTTGAGGTGAATGCAAAGGTGTAGATAAGATACCAGGGAACCCCATCTGGCATAATTCTCATCTGCCTTCAGTCTCCTTTCGCCTGCGCAAGCCAAGGAGTGTCCTACCTCATGAACCTCCCGTTCAATTTCGCTTTATCTCTTTCACAACATTTTGGGCCACCTTCTTAGGTGCCTCGGCTCCTGAGTCTCTACTACATCAACAACCGACTCTCTTTCACTCATGGAGTTCGATATTGGACAAGGACTTGAGCATGGATGTGCACGATCCTCACTCTCTTGTCTTTCAGTCTTGGTCAAGCCCCCGGGCGACTCAGCTCCTGATTACCTGCCCAGTTACGAACGCGACCTGCTCAATTGCACCTTGACTTAGGCGTTGATTAGCTTCTCGCTCTTCAATCGGAGGTCAATCGCTCCGTCGTGTGACGTTGATTTAGAGTAGATCAGGTGATCCTCACCTCTTTCAAGTGTCTACCACGACTAGAGAGCAGATCGTTGAACCATTAGGATTCACGAGTTTTCAACTTCAATCACTTAACAAAGACCAAGAGCTTGAGTGACATTCTTCTCCTTAGCTTTTCTCACTACACTTCTCTCATGAAGAAGGCGTTCCAAGTAGAACTTGGCGATCTTTGGTCCAACGGCGGGCACTTATGCGCCTAGCTCATACAACGCCATGAAATATTTGCCTCCCCAAGACGGCCTAGAAGAAATTTCGTGGCGCGGCTTGTGCAATGGGTCCATTCGCAGTTCTTCCTCGACTCCAAGGCTCCACCTTTGCTTTGATCAGGTCGTGTGGGGTGTCCCCCGTTCGATCCTTCCCTAAGATAGGTGGATCGCAATGGTTGCCACCTCGTGGTACGGCGAATTCGAGCTGATAAACCGGGCGCATGTGAGGTGATCAGTCTCACTTGGACCCTGGTCAGCTCCGATCCCCCCCCCCCGTCCCCGGATGGCGTCGTGCTTTCGTCTTTTGGCATCGGGCGTTTGCGGATGGCTCCCATCGCTGGGGTCATTTCTACTTCATGCCATTCTAACAGCGGAGAGTGATTTAGCCGGGATCACATGGATTCAACCGCTGATTCTTCCTCGGTGCATTGGTCTGGCGTTTCTTCGTCGTCTCCACTAATTACCCAGGTGCTGGCGACCAGACGAGATGGCGTCGAACGGCCCGTCTCGCTGCCGACCTCCCCCTTAGCCGATAGGGATGTCGAGTCGAGCATCTCTGGGTCATCTCTCTCTCTCTCTCTCTCTCTCTCTCTTATTTTGGTCCTTGGGCAGCGGGAGGAGTAGCCCATCGTGCTCCTGCTGGCCCTTTCAGTCCAGGGCCCCCTGGTTTGCTCCCGGGGCCCATGGCGTTGGCTTCCACATCAAGTCCGGCGACTACATCAGCGAGCTCGTCTAGCTCCGTGGATGCCAGTTTCTTAGCTGGCGCTGAACGTCCGGTTTCTTGATAAGCTGCGCCCGGGATGCGGGATTTCTCCTTCGGTGGTGGGGAACTATAGCGCGCGTCCCACTCTTCTTGTTTTTCGAACTTCTTTCCCCAATACTGGATGTCGACGAGAGTTCTCACCTCCCTCGTGTCCAGGTATCAGCGTAAACCTGGCCTCAAATTCCGGATTATAATTCCGAAGACTTGTTGTTCCGGCGGTGGGTGCTTGAAGTGCGAGACAATCTGGCGTATGCATGTCAGATAAGGAGCAATCTCCTCATTTTTTCCTTGCGTGCGGTGATAGAGCTCATCCATGAGATCTTGGTAGTCCAAGTGTCCCACATATTGATCTCGGAACAGCTGTTTGAAATCGCGCCAGCAGATCATGCTCCGCCGATGTGTGCGATACCACGCTCGTGCGCGGCCCGTCAAAACACCTGGCATCGCTGTCAGAACCTCTGCGTCGGAGAGTTCGAGAGCCTCCATACATTCTTTGATGGAGGCTAGGAATTCCTCTGCTTTCTCTCGACTCGCTTTGGGGTCACCATCGAACGAGATTTTCCAACTCGTTAGAGTCTTCATCACTTGGAGCGTTCTGCTCGACTCTTTCTCTTGTATCCGGGAACGCGACGATCGACTTTTTGACCGCTGCTGCCGAGGCATAGGCATGTGCGGTGTTCATTCATCACTGCTCGACGATCCCGAATACCACTCGTGGCGAGGGCTCCGAGACGGTCGGGCTTGGGTGGTGGCGTTGCCAGTGGCGTGAGGTGCGAGTTGCGATGAGTGACACCCCGTCGGAGTCGCACCACCCATTGGCAGCGTGGTGCGCACTTGCTCTCTGTGCTCGTCGCGTGGGCGTCCATGATGTGTCTCGCCCGCGTATTGTTGAGGCTCGTTGGAATGTGTCCTCATCTTCAGCGCTCATATATAGTGGTAGTGGATTCTGGAGTTCCTGTTTGGGAGGATAAAGAGCATAAATTATTGAAATGGATGGACGTGAAACAGAGAGCTGTACCCATACTCACACTTTCAACTTGACGAGCAATCTTCTCCAGTTCTAGTGCAAATTGATGCACGCAGTCAGCCCCTCGGAATGAGCCATATTTACACTTGTCCGGATCGTATTTGTGGTGGAAATAAGATCCTACCATAAACGGTACGTGGCGCTGATAAGCGTTTGAAGCAAGCTTCGAATATTTCAATTTGTTCATGTGAGCGTCTTGAAAGTTTTCAAAATATCCAGCGTCAACGTTTTCCAAGAAACACTCGAAATCTGAAAACAAAATGTATGGAAGTTCTTGTTTTTTATAATGATTCACAAATTGAAGTGAGTCTTCTTCGAGAAAAGCTGTTATACATTTATCAGGGTTTTATAGACAGAGTTCGCGATGTCGATTGAGTTTCTCAATGGAGTAAAAGGAATGTAGCCACTTCCTGCATACATGAACTTTCGATTTCTTACTAGAGACACTGCGAGCTTTCAAACGGGATAGATCTTTTATGTAACAGTAATGATCTTCGTAAAGTAATAAGTCGATGGGGTTTGGCCCCTCATTATTGCTTATATGAAATGGGTAAAATGAATTATCGGAAGAATCTACTCCATATACATGAATTGATATTCTATCTCTATTCAATTTTTCAAATTTTGATATCGATTTGAGCTGCATGGGGAATTTGATATTAGAAATCTTGAAATGATATTGATAGTGCGGGTATGCCTCTTTAACGTGACGTAAATGCTTTGGCAAAGGATACGTCCCCGCCATAATGGATCACATAAAGCATGCGTTGTCATTGCCTAAAACGCTGACCGTCGCATTTCTCTCCCCAATCCATCTAGTTAATGGGAAAACTCTCGACAAAGCTTGAATAGGATTGGATTTCATAACGGGGATTTTCAGATTTACGATCTCGTCAAGAGCTAAGCCACTACCCTCCCCTTCAAACTCAGAGATTGGTGTAATTAAAGTGAGAACGGAGTCGCGATACCAATCTTTCAATTTGCTCGAATGAAGGATCAATTTGTACTGTGTTTGAAAGTGCTTTATCTGTGACGAATCGTCGGATAATTTGAAGTGAGCACGAAGTATACGGTTCACTTCCACTGTATTGTACTGCTTAAGATCGGGTGTGATGAATGTTAACATTTTTGCTTCAGCATCCTCAAGGAATGAGTCAAGATCTTTGTAGCTAATGCTTCCAATCAAACCTGTTCTGATGCGGTTCAAAAAAGCACTCTGACCTTCGAAAAATATCGATTTTTCCATATTTGACCCCGGTAGGCTTGTTAATAGATAACTTAGAGTATTTTTTCTGGAGCAACAACCAACGAGTATAGTTTTATATCGCGCTTCAATACCGGTTTCCAATTTTTTTCTACGATGAAAATCAGATGAAGATAGAATGCTCGAGACTCTATCAGAGATCAGAGAAAATTTTTAAATCAGACGCGGGATACTTCTGTGATTGACATGTTCCAAACCACCTTGAGTGAGCCTATTGAATTTGTCTCAAAGCTCTGAATAATCGATACTTAATGATTCAAGAACGTTGGCCATTATTAGACAACGCAGGGAAAATCAGAGATGTATTCGTATGCAATTCAGAATACGCTGCTAAAAGAGATTAGCAGAATTTTTTCTCAAATCAAATCATAAAATAAGAATAATTTCATACGTTTATCCAAATTTTATTATAGAATCCATTCACATATACTTTTTATTGTATCCTTAAATCCCCCCCCCCTCATTCACTTTTTTTTCCAAAGTAAAACTAGGCGAGTATGAGGTTTAGGAAAAAAACCATTCATCTCCAGTACATCAAAACTTCAAATTTTATACGACATGGTTTAAGCTCTTGGAAGGAATGAGATCTAAAAAAACCATGTCGAGTATTTTTTGAGCCGATTTGTCACGGTCAACATATCATCACTGATAGAGACTAGAGCCACTTTCCTCCAATCAAATCTTTCTTTCAATTCATCCTAATGGTGGTGGTTTGACAATTTCTTACTAGCTAATTGTCGCTGAAATGACCCGAAGTTTAGGTGAGTAGAAGAGGTACAGGGGAATATCGAAATAGAGAAAATATAACTGAGTTGAATTTGGTGTTCATGATGATTCATTAAAATCTCATATCATATACTCAGTTATATTTTCTCTATTTCGATATTCCCCTGTACCTCTTCTACTCACCTAAACTTCGGGTCATTTCAGCGACAATTAGCTAGTAAGAAATTGTCAAACCACCACCATTAGGATGAATTGAAAGAAAGATTTGATTGGAGGAAAGTGGCTCTAGTCTCTATCAGTGATGATATGTTGATCGTGACAAATCGGCTCAAAAAATACTCGACATGGTTTTTTTAGATCTCATTCCTTCCAAGAGCTTAAACCATGTCGTATAAAATTTGAAGTTTTGATGTACTGGAGATGAATGGTTTTTTTCCTAAACCTCATACTCGCCTAGTTTTACTTTGGAAAAAAAAGTGAATGAGGGGGGGGGGGATCTCACTCCTTGGTTATAAAAATCCGAGGGTAACCACAAATTTTCCAAGCACTTGTCCCCACTGCACTTGAGAATTTCTTACACACGGCTCCGTCATTTTTTCCATAAAAAATACACTACTATCAGTGTATATTTTGTTCAGTTCAATCTGGAGAGCCATGCAGCTACAGGCACGAGCAATATTGCGGAGCCGCGACGAACACACAAAACACAACAAAGCAGACGAATCTCTCCTCCCAGTCCTTCTCGCATGGCGCTTTGATCTTTACGTCACCTCTACTCGCGGCTAGTTTCGAGTATCCACATCTGATGCGATAACTATAGAATCGAGAAATTCAGATAATTCGAAAATTCATTTATCCGCGATAATAAACCAGCTGGTCGGTGCCCGCGTTGCCCGGTACGCAGAAGACAACCTCATTGCAGACTGCCGTCAACGGTCAACCGGACAGGAAGATCTTGCGCACGCGCGTCTATCTCTCTCTCTTCCTCGACCATCTTACATACCCAACACATGTGTAGTAGAGACGTTTCGATATTTCTCGAGTCGAAGCACGGGGCTGGTGAAATCGAACTGAGATGTAAAACGAAGGCATGAATTTTGCGGTGCTGAATAAAACGCGTCCAGTGCTCGGATTGAGAAAATAATTGTACAGAACTCTGAATCGCTTTAGAAAGGCTTTGCTGAAGCATTGCAGAGCTCTATGAGCAACGTTAAGAGGTTAATAATCCAAGTAGAGAAAAAGTGTGAGGTTAAAAAACCCGAATTCAAAGTATAGATAGGCACAGCGCCTCGCTCGATTTTTCGGCGCTACCGCGCCTCTTGATATCACCAAATATCAAATATATATATAATTACTTCAAAATAACACATTCATCAAAACCAAATATTCATCAGAAAATCTTCAACCTTTGTCAATAACGAACCATTTTTTCCTCATCAAATTCACTATCCCCTTTTGATCTAACAAGGGGGACCCACGGAGTGCGGGTAACCAAATCTCACCAAACTTTTTCCACAGTCTCGTACCACCTAGAATATGAAGAATCCAAAGTAACTCCGTCAGATTGGCCCTCTGTCCGAAATTACAGCCTATGACATCAGCATTGCCCATATAGGCCCATGTTAAAGAGTAACATATATAGATATACTGACAATGCTAACATTTTTACTCGTAGCTCTGAACAGGGAGCCCATTTGACGGAGTTACTGAGGATTCTTCATATTCTAGGGCGTACGAGACTGTGAAAAGAGTTTGATGAGATTTGGTGACCCGCACTTCGTGGGTCCCCCTTGTGAGTCCTCAATTTCCAATAGAAAATCCATTACGATCACGGATACTCTTCCAGAATACCAGTTATCAATATTTCTATTAGATGAGCATGTCATGTTAACTCAAAAATAAGTAGGATGCATGATCGTGATGTATCTCGACGTTATAAATCGATTGGTTGATACGGAATTCTCGTAGAGGGTCAGTTACGAGGGAAAAGGAGGTAATATGTTGTAGCAGACGAAGAAAACGGAATAATATGGATCCATAGGTAACGCGGAAACTCAAAAACGCTTTGATAGATTATTCTCGAACTCTGTGAGTATATTTGGAAGACTCTTAAGCTGAGGTCAGTGAATTTTGAGCATTATTCGATGAGTATTTTTCGACTTACAGATTTTTTGATGACAAATTTTTGATTCTTATTGGAAAAAAAACTTGGGAATGATTCCCTACGTAAAAAAATTTTGAGAGAAGTAAATTTTGATGTTTTTTGAGGTGCTAAATCGATTGGTTGATACGAAATTCTGTTAAAATGTCATGATCATGGTCTTGAAGACAAATGTAGAAAGTAGTTCACAAAAGCTAGAATAGTCAGCACCTCAAAAAACCTTTATATTGAACGACTCATATTATTCAGAGAAGGAGGGAAATTTATAGACAGTTTTTAAGATATGGAAAAATGAGAAATTTTCAGGAAAAATTCCCTAATTCGGGGGATAATGGTCGGGGTGTGCCCAAATTGTAGGGTTTCTATCTACAGATGACAACAAACATGTGTGCAGAATTTGGAGGGGATTGGTGAACACAGTGAGGAGTTTTGGTGCGACATCGGAGGAGAATGAATATACACATAGACACAAACACGGTCAGAAGGATCAAAAGATGGGAGATAGTAATTTTCCAAGGCGTTATCAAGGAAAACTGTTACCTACAGTCGAGAGATCTGGCAAAAACGAAGAGGACAGTACGATTTCCATGTATCCAAGAGCTTTATTGGGGGAGAAAGAAATTTTTTGAAAGAAAAATTGGAGGAAAAACGGAATGATATGGCTTCATAGGTAACACGAAAACTCAAAAACGCTTCGATAGATTATTCTCAAACTCTGAAGTTGGATTTGGAAGACTTTTCCGCTGAGGCCAGTGAATTTTGAGCATTATTCGATGAGTATCTTTCGACTTATAACCTTTTTCATGGAAAATTTTCCATGTTTATTAAAAAAGCATATCTTGAAAATGATTTGTCATTGTTAGTCCTACGTAAAAGAATTTTTAGGGAAGTAATGTTTGATGTCCTTTGAGGTACTAAATCGATTGGTTGATACGGAATTTTGTTAAAATGTCATTATCATGGTCTTAGGGACAAATGTAGAAAGGGGTACACAGAAGCTAGAATAAAATTTGGAGAAATCAAAATTGTGTATTAACCAATCGATTCAGCACCTCGAAAAACCTTTATATTGAAGGACTCATATTCTTCAAAGGGGGAGGAAAATTCATAGATAGTTTTTAAGATATGGGAAGAAAAAATTTTTCAGAATAAATTTTCTAACTCGGGGGATAATGGTCGAGGGGTGCTCAAATTGTAGCGTTCCTATCTAAAGATGATAACGAACATGTGTGCAGAATTTGGAGGGGATTGGTGAGAACAGTGAGGAGTTTTGCTGCGACATAGAAGGGGAAATACATGTACACACACACACACACACATACACACACACGGTCAGAGGGCTCGGAAGATGGAGTGATCGTAATTTTCCAGGGCGTTATCAGGGAAAACTGTTACCTACAATCGATAGATCTCGGGAAAACGAAGAGGACAGTACAATTTTCATGTATTCAAGAGCTTTTTCGGAGGAGAAAAAAATTTTCTAAAAAAAATTCGAGGGAAAATCTACTACCATCATTTTTCGCGTCGACCCAACAAAATATCTCTATCTTGTCGTTTGTGAAAGATTTGAGCACTTCTTAGATGCCACGCGATAACTCAAGGGCTGCGAGAAGCTCTAAACAAGGTCGACTATCCGACTTGAGCGATGCGACTCTAGACTTGGACGAAATCAATGTAACAGAAATTCGACCATTGACGATAGACCGTAGATAGATAACGAAACCATAAGCTAACTCGGATGCATCAGCAAATCCATGGATTTGCGATGATGCGGAATCTGGGATCCTAACCAACGTGGAATCTCAATTAAAGCTAGAGACGGGAGTTCGACGTACCAAGTCTTCCATTCTTCGGTGAGGTCAGGTGGTAAAGGTTTCATCCCAACTCAATGCTGTCTATCACCACTGTCAAGTACAGTGTTATGAAGCCACAGTTTCTGCAAGAAGATTTCAGCAAAAACAACAACAGGAGAGACAAATCCAAGGGGATTGTATAGTTTAGCTATTTGAGAGAAAACTAGTCTCTTTGTCCATTGAGTTACGAGAGAGTTATGATTTATCTTGAAAACGAAATTGTCTGGTTTCGGTTGCCATTTCAGTCCAAGAATTGCAAATGAAGTTTGCAATTCCTGGACTAAGTGATGCATGTCGTTCTTCAGCCAAAGAACGACATGCATCAGTAGCTAGAGCGTGATCGGGCAAATCAGACAAAATAGAAGGTTTGTTAGATAGCCACTTGCGTAAATTGAGACCGCCCACTTTGCAAAGTCCGGAGACTTCAATTTGTTTCTGTTTGGCTACTCCAATTGAGTGACCACCTGGATTAACATCATCTATGTGAGAGGTTCTACAGAACTTTTGACATTAGGCGTACTGCACGCTATCTCTGAACCTCCGAAAGATTATCAAAGTGTCGGAGATGATTTGAACAGCTTCGAGGGCCTCGGAATGTGTACTCTATTCGCTGTTCTGTCAAAAGAATCTGTTCATCCACAGCACAGCCCGCAACCCTCATTCTTTGGGTATCTCTTAGCGTACTCGCGCCGTTTTTTGATTTCTTCAGCCTGCTGCAAAAATAACATTGCTCGAAAAATTCTGCCAAAATTCAGTGACATTTCAGGCACCCTATATATTGAGAAAATATTGGTTTCAGTTGCGTGCCTTCAACGTGGCGTTCATAAACAAACGTCGAAGTCGCGTAACCATGTTTTCACGAAAAGTTGAGATCTCCCGTACTGAGCTTATAAAAAAAATAACATTTGCGATAGTTACATGATCAAAACGGATTTCAATAGCTTGAAACAACACCAATAATATCCCGTTTGGTTTGGGTGCGTGCGACCAATTGCGTTTAAATGATAGCATCAAGAAGATGGGTCAGTTCATGCGCCCACTCGACTCAAAATAGTGGAGGAGTTGATTTGAATGGCAAACAAACTGTGGATCTACCATCAAAATCACGAGAGACAGTCTCACAAGAATGAGCTTCACAAGCCTGTTCCTCTGAGGTACAAACGGGAACAGAAGGTTGCTCTTCACGAACCCAGAATTTTCGCAGAAGATCATATACCTCGGTCTCTGCTGCACAATGCAGAACCTGCGGTATGTTGACTGCTAGATGATGTGAAGTCGCCGATGTAGGCCCTGAAATCAACCAGCCCAATTGCGATTGTGTAGCGATTGGTTCGTTCGAAGCACCTTTGATCACTTGGTTCTCAACGATGACAGCATGAATTGCAGATCCCAGAAGTAAATCAATTCTTTCAACTTGAGAGTACTCAGGATCAGCTAATTGGAGCTCTGCAAGATGACTTCATGACTTCTCGTTACCACCTGTGACAGGCCGGTAGTTGCTAATTTTTGGCACCACGTTGGCCTCCACTCCACAACTAAAAAGAGATCCAAAATATGGTGAGATCGAAAATTCAACCGTACTCTCACATTCGATCAATCGCCTGCTATTCAACTCAGTGACAGGAAAAGCAACTGGTTTTCTATGAAGTCGCAACTGTTGACAGAGTGCTTCCGGAATGGATGATGGCTGTGAACACTGATCGATGAGCGCTCGCGCCACAACTTTATGCCCATGAGGACTGTGCACCGTCACTAATGCAGTTGAAAGCAGGACACTTGCCGGGGAGAATTTTGAAGATTCTGCTAAATGAGGAGACACAGGAGGATCTTTTACTCTACTTTTATTGTCTGTTCCAGAACTAGATTGAGAGTCTTCAGGCTCAGGTTTAATCTCGGAATGCAAGAGCGTGTGATGTTTGTTCTTACAAGTTTTACACCGGAATTCTGACACACAATCAGCAATCTTGTGATCTGATGAGCAATTGAAACAAAGACGTTTGGATTTTACAAAGTCATGCCGAGCTTTGACTGTTTTCTTTCTGAAGTTAGGACACTGATAAAGATTGTGAGCTTTTCCACAGAATGCCCATTGAGACCTCCTTTCATCTGTCGCAATGAAATGAGAAGAACCTTTAGATGACGGCTCCGAAGAATTATTACCAACTTTCTCCTTGCTAGCCTCTACAACTTCTAAGGCAGAGCATTTTGACTTGAGGAACGTCGTCAATGTAGCGAGCGTTGGAGGCTCACGTGTACTACCAATCGAAATTCCCCAATTTTTGAGTGTCTCCATATCTAACTTCGTTGTCGCAAGACGCACAATCATATCATCCCAGTGATCAGTAGGTCGATTCAATGATTTCAAAGCCAACAGTGGTCCTGAAATTCCTAGTAGAATTTTGCGAATTCCAGAAGAAGATTCCGATTCCATATTCTCTAGAGAGGATAGAGCAGCCAAATATAGAGAAGTTGTACGACGGATATTCTCATAATTTTGAGCCAGTTCACTCCACGCCTTCTCAAAACTTTCGTCATCTTCAGGAGAGAAGTCTTCGATTAGATCAAGAGCTTCCTTCTGCAGACATGAAATTAAATAATGTAGCTTAGAGGTATCCGAGAGTTTCTTCTTTCATACCACAAGAGAGTTGAATTTCCCTTTGAAAGCTGACCACTCTTTATAGTCACCCGAAAACTTGGGCAACGGCACTTTTTGCAGCTCAGCCCCGAAAAAATGAGGAGCCGGTGTTACAATTCGCTGCGGTATTGTAGAATCAGGACTGAATCTTACATTGCTGTTCAATGATTCAAGATGCTCTTGAAAATTTCCTCTGATCTCGAGATATCTCTGGTTGAATTAAAAGAAACAGTCAGAAGTAGAATACTGGTGATTATCATCTTTATCGTCACTGGAACACATGTCGTCATGATCTAGTTTAAATTCTGTCCAAATACTATCAATGTTATCAATCTGAACCATGGTCGCTCCTTTATGCTTTTTATCAGGACTTTCAGCCTTGAAAATGTCCCAAGCAGTACAGAGTTCATAGAAGCGTTGCTTCTGACTTTCATGAAATCCATCCATCTTAATGAAAAGAAAAAAAACAATAAGTATCAAAATCCAAGGGATCTGTTCAAAAAGATTCGATAATTCCAATAAGGTGAGGTTATGTCGCACAATAAAGATCTTCCGACACAAGTCGCCCACGGGCGAGTCGGAAAATACCAGTTTACAACAATGAGATATGCAGATAAATGCACCAAAAATATAAGTTCAGATTACAATCACAGCTGGGCTACACAAATACCCACTCTATTACGACCGCGATATACTTGCGGAGATGTATGCTTTTGCGTGCACGTCGAGCAGCTCAGGCCGGAACGAAGAAGCTGTTCACGTAACCGACGCCTGATGCTTGATGACGTGCAGCACTCCCACACTGCAGACAGCAATCTGATCGACTCGAAAGCAGGCTCCTCGGTGCAACAAACCAGAGCGTAGATGGTGTGGAGAGAAGACAGAAACTGCTTCCTCTCCTGCCGTAGCTCATCGCCGCCGCCAAAACAAACCTCAGAACCACCTCGTCGACTCAGAACTACCGCTCGACTCAAAACTGCCTGGCCGCTATGAGTGCACGTACCTCTAAGAAGCCCACAATGGCTAACCTCGAAGTGATGCACTCGTTGCGCTATTACGGCGTGACGTAAACATTGCTGCAGCAACAGCACCACTGCCACAGCAGTTCTTAGTGGACCAGCAAACGTCGACGAAATAACCACGGAGCTCACAATGACACCATCGGCAGACGAGCCATTGTTGACGTTCAGGCTTGCCACGTCGTTGGGTGGAATACGACGATTTTTTTCTCGCCGGTCGCTACCCGCTCTCCTTGCGTCACTGGATTCACTATCCGACTCTCGAAGGACCAAATGTTTTGATTTAGAGAGATGAAATAACTTTCAGGCAGCGATTAGAAAACGGTAACACAAGTTTATTGAAGCAAACATGTGCTTTCCTCCGTGGCTCGACAACAAACAGATGGCGCTACGGTCGTCATGGCGCGTAACTACGACGTTTTCAAACAAGAGGATAAATTTGACGTTTTTGCTTCAAAGGCATTCACAAGTGCTCTCCACAAAAATTCAAGACATAATCTTTACCAAATTAATTCAACAGGAAGAGAATACAGATATCTAGCATCTGTAGAGCAAGGTGGTAGACGAGAAGTGCGTACGAGTCGTGGAAAGAAGCAGATGGAGAGAATAGAGGCTACACGCCGCCGCTGCAGAGACCGGGCGAGCAGGGGTAGCACCACCATGACCACCACCACCACCACCACCACCGCAACAACCACGACCCCCTACCCCAGTTCCGCAAAAACCGCGTGGTGAAGGTTCCGACCGAAATCGGAGATCAACAACTCCTTCACCACCCCCACCATATGAGGTAGTGACCCATGAAAGAAGAGCGGATCCGGATGAAGGAGCAGGGCCCTCGACCCCTAGACGCTGCCGACGAGAATGAAGTTACATAATCGTCGGCTGATAACGATAACGACGAGGATGATTATGAGTATGAATTAATCATCGTTGTGGATGACGATGAGACGCCAGCGCCGGTGCGAGTTGCATTAATTACTTCCACAACGTGCGATGATGATGACATCCCCCCGTGCCTGAGGTCTATCCCAATTTGGCGAGTACTTAGGGATATGCCAGACGTTGTACTTGATGATTCGTACAATGTTGAATGGAGTGATAGTGAATTAGATGAACTTTGGGAGATAAAAGCTCTGCTAAAAGCTATATCACAGACAGTGCAACAGGATCCGAATGATGAATGATTGGATATTATCAATATCATGGATCCAACAGGGGCAACAGCAGACGTAGATCCACCTCCTCCGCCACAAGCGAACATAAGTGTGAATGAGGAACGACAATTGTGAGCATCGTCCTCATCGACAATCAATCAGCTTGAAGCTTATGAATGGATGAGCGAGGGGGACAATGATCTGACACTCAATAAAGAAGAAACGAGTAGAGAATGGATCAAGAATGGCAGCAGAATAGTTCCAATGTGAGTAGTCCACCTTTCTAATTATACAAGCGTATTCAAAAAAGAAAAATCGGGAAGACATTGACTAAAACCCTCTCTACCATCTTCCAGAGGACGAGAGTTCTCCCTGTACATGGAAGCAGATAATATACGAAGGAAATTTGAGATAACTCTCAGTAATATGACGAAGAGAACAACATTGAACAAGATGGAGTGGGATGAAATGTGCGCGATTTGAGTCCGTCGGCAAATAGCAAGGTTGAGGTTAGATAATGTGCGAGGTGCGACAGAGACAATAGAGTATCGCGGAATCACACTGAGTTGTAGAAAAATAGACTCTAAGGTTATTATAATGATAAGCAATCTAGAGGGTAAAGTTTTAGCATTAAGTCAAAGTAGCTTCGACAAAATGTTAATCAATAAGTATTTTGTTGATTCAGAATTTAATAGATATTTAGGTAGAAAAATGGATGAAAAAAGAATCGATTGGTTCGTTGAGATCTCAACAGAGGCTCGACTGAAGAAGTTGATCAAATTGAATCGACCAATGTGTATACGAGATTGATTGGTAGAAAATAATCATCTAGATATGAAGAATGATGCTGAGTGTAATATGTTAGTCACCAATATGCCTTAGATACTCAAGAGAGTGGTTATGAATGTTAACGCATATAAGTTGGATAGATATAACGAGAAAAAAAACGTATGCTGAGTGCTACACAGGCAAGAAGAGCTGCAATGTAAAGATTTGTTACTTGTTCAAATTGTAAGAGTGGGGATATGCTATTGTTGTTATTGTTGTATGTGATGATGAAAGTCTAAAAAATTATAATCGACAATGAAAAAATGAATGGGTGTGGGGATGAAAATATTGTCTTGATTCAATTCAGATCCCTATTCAAAATTATTTCAGGGAAAAAATATGAAGTACTCACCCCATTTGGGGTTCTAGTCGAAAAAACGAGAACTTCTCAATGATCAATCGGGCGGCCAAAATTCATCATTCATCTTGAATATGTAATGTAGAGTCGAACAGGTTTCTCAATCCAGTTTGGATAATATGTCATCAGATATGTGCGGATGATCCATTCTGATCTGCTATTGTCACGAAACCACTCTAGTAAAACTTTCACTCACGGCATGAGCAATATATTCAAATATGTTCAACTACGATGAGTAGTATTGCACTTTTCCAACGCACTCACAAGAAACACTTTGCAAAGATGAGATATGAGTAAATACGGAAGAAATAATATCAAAAGAAGGGTGAATAATTTTCAAGTAATTTCAAGAATAATGTCGTGTGTGAGCGACGGTAAACTACTGTATACTGCTGACGAGAGAACGAGTAAAGGTGGGCAGCAGCTGGTCTCGATGCTCAAACAACGGGCTTGACCGCTGCTCGCAGGAAAGGATATTTCGAGGGAAGGCCAGGTATGAGAGAGAGAGAGAGAGAGAGAGAGAGAGAGAGAGAGAGAGAGAGAGAGAGAGAGAGAGAGAGAGAGAGAGACCCCATAGGGGGCTTTGGGTGTGACCTTAGGGTTGCACTTGGAGCTTGAGGGAGTGACGCCCCTCCGGACCCGAGTCCTACACTTACACTAACACACACACTACACTCTACACGCACCATACTTGCTCTAGCATTACAAGGACATACCAACATAATACAGAACACGCATCACACAACACACCACACCCGTGCTGGTCTGGTCCGGGGTCGGCCAGCATGCGATTCCAGGCCCTGGAAAAAGAAGAAAGAAGAAGATGTCCAGCATTGACGGCAAGAATTCCCCAAGTGAAGCGGGGCCCCATTCGGATCTTGGGGGGGGGGGCAACGATGCAAAGCGCGCTACCAGTGGCACACTTGGCTGATGGACTCACGCGTAAAGCTACAAGCGATGGAAATACGCCTCTGGCGGAGATAGTTGGAGGAAAGGACCAACACCAGAAAGGAGTAGACCTCACCCCGAACAGCAGGAAGAGAAAGGGTCTGGGTGAGGAGGTAGATAAGCGAACGCTGAAGCAATTGAAGCTCACATTCTTGAGCCAAAAAGAGGAGAACGCGAAGGTTGTGTAACGTGGCGGGCATCAGCAGGGGGAAATTTCCTGGAAAGCTAAACCCACCCAACGCTACCTCATTTATTTGGGCCGGATCAGGTCAGGGCCAGGCACCCCGCGCCACGAGGGGTGGGACAGTGGGGCAAATTGGGAGCACCTGAAAATCACGAAAATATTCTGCGGACACTGTATATACATATCGTATCGAAATAATCACTCTCCAGATTTACGAAATTATAAACGGAATTTATTGCTATTAGGAACTCTCATTTCGAGGCACGCAGGCCAATAAACCTAGTTACAACGCCCTCTGTGGCGGATCGGTGCATCTAATGTCCATAAATCGTTCAGTAAACTCACTGCGAAAAATATACCAAAATTCACTTTAGAGCGAAAACGCCCATATACACTTGGTCAAGAAATCACTTCACCACTTTAGAGCAGAAATGCCCATATACACGGTGGGCGGAGCTAACGCGAGGGGTGGGAGCTATTCCCCAGCTGGCGGGCCCGTCCCTCTCCAACTCTCCGCACCTTCGTCTCCGGAAGTTAGAATTATTACGCAAAATGGCCGCTACACCGACCCGCGTGGCCCAGCATGGCCAAAACGTGCATGCTAATATTGGCGCGGGCGGTTGTAGGGACACGGTTACGACGCGATGGGTCGGCGGACAAGAAGGACACACCGCGTCGCGAGCTGGGAAATAGGCCACCCGGTAGCCCTGGACACGACTCTCCGCCCGGGGGGTTCACGATGAGGGCGGATGCACCCTGGGGAAGACGTAATGCCACTCACCGCATAGGTCTATGTCGTCCGGAAGCTCACTGCGATAGCGCTACTGCTGCGCTGTTGCTGCTCTGCTGCTGGGGCTGCTTGATTCCGCTGCTGCTGCAGCTCTCTCTCTCTCTCTCTCTAGCCCAGTCCGGGTCACCCTCCAAAAGCTGGGTACCCTGGGCGAGATGTGGTCGTGTGGGGTGGCCACGCGTCAGCACACGCTAACACAAGTCTTGGCACTAGCACTGGGTTCGCCCACACACACACGAAACGTCTTGTGCACCCGCGGCGCGATCACTGGACCCGTCCTGGGTCGCTACTCCTGGAGCACGCGGCGAATTTAAGGGCACGATCTACAGGGAGGTCTATCTAGGCCGGCAGCCATCCCAAGATTGCCGGCCGGCGATGCGCAGCGCGGTCTCCTCTTACCCCGCGCAAGCGCTGCGCCGCCCGGCTTGGTGGGCTGGAAGGTGCTGCCACCACGCTGGTGGCGGGAGCCATCAGCCCGTTTGAAACGTCGTTGTCGTCTTCTCCTCGTCACCTCGGGCACCTCAACAAAAAAGTATAACACACGAAAATCAGACCCTGATTTACTTTGCCCGAGGTGACGACGAGGGTTTAACGAGAGGAGACGAAAAGCGTGCTGCAACGTCCACGTTGCAGTTGCTGCAGAAGCGCAAGCGGCGGCAGACAAGCTGATGAAGATCAACCCCGCGATCAAGATCCAGCTTACGCAAGCCAAGAACAAGGGAGACGGAACCGCCGATTCCAGCTCGGATTCAGGGGACTCTAACACCACCACGGAGTCCCAGAAGTCAGAAGACACCCTGACATCCAAGGACTGTGACCGCGGACTTGGAAAAGGGCAAAAAACACCGGAGGATATGGACATCGAGCGGTTCCCCACACCTGAGAAGGCCAGTCGACAAAGAAGTGGAGACAAGGCCCCCGATTTAATGGAAGGATGGAGGGACTTGAAAATGTGCCGAGAACAGATGGAGGAGAAGACTCATCTTCTCCTCGACCACCTGAACTTGGTCATAGGGATAGCCGAGTCTGCCTCCAACGTCCCAGAAGGAACTGAGGGCGACATGGAAGAGCTCAAGAAGATTGGCCACGCTCTCGGAGGCCTACTTGCGGCAGACAAAGGGAAGAGAGCGGCTTTCGAGACCACACTTCTCGAAGCGGAGAAGACCCTAAAAATGAAGAGGAGTGCGCAGCCCTCTGGGCCAGCCGCGTCGGGAAGCGGCACACAGGGAAGGGGGGCGAATAAACCGGGATCGCGACAAGGGAAACAGCACGATACGGAGAGGACGCGACGCGGACATCCATCGGGAGCCCTCGAAACACCGCGCTCGACATCGACTCCTAATGGGCCCAAGCAGGACGGGCCTTGGCAGGAAGTGGTCTCTAAGAGAAATACAAAAAGGGCAAAGAAAAGCGGTCGATCAAGTGACACCACTGGGAAGAAGGCAAAGGTGAAGCCAAGAAGAGCGAAATCCGATGCCGTTCTCGTCACGGCAAACCAAGGTGGGTTAAGCTATGCAGATATGCTGCGCAAGATAAAAACGGATGACCTGAATGAAGAAGTGGGCTCTAAAGTCACGGGCATCCGCAGGACACAGGAAGGACAAATCCTCATTGAACTGAGGAAGGGCACCGACGCTCCAGCCATCAAAGCGGCTCTGAGACCAGTCGAGAGCCTGCAAAACGGCTCCCGAGGCACCCAAACAGCGGTTGTGTCCATCCCAGCGAGGCTCGCTCACCGCCTCCTGGACTGGAAAGAACCCAAGGTGAATGGAGCAGAGTGAGGATCCGCGAGAAGGGAGGCATCCCACGCTGCTATAACTGCCTAGAGTATGGCCACAAGGCCTCAGGCTGCAAAAAAGAGAAGGCAGAGGAACGTCAACCGAAACTCTGCTTCCAGTGCGGTGAGCCAGGACACTTCGCCGCTACCTGAAAAGAGAAACCAAAATGCCTCAGCTGCGTGGCTATCGGAACCAGATCTGACCACAGGTCAGGCTCCAGCAACTGCACAGCCTACCAAAACGCGAGGGCGACATATAGACGCAGGAGGGGGAAGAAATGGCTAACTTCATCCAAGCCAACCTCAGGAGAAGCGGGGACGCTTGTGACCTCCTATACACTGCCGCCAAAGAAGGCGGTATCGATGTTCTGATCATCTCCGAACCGCCTCGGAAGCGCGAACTTTCCCGTTCCGTATGTGGTCCCCCAGTGATCGAATGTGATCACTGGGGGACCGCTGCGATTCAGATCATGAATCCCGCGATCCGCGAGACTGAACCAGCTATTAGTGGCCGCGGTTATGCTTGAAAGACCATAGGGGGCACAGCTGTATACAGCTGCTACTACTCGCCGTCGCTCAAGACGCACGAATTTGAAGACGAGCTCCACGACCTAGAAGAGGATGTGAGGCAATGGGGGGGGGCCCAGTTATGATCGCGGGAGATTTCAACTCCAAGGAACCGACTTGGAGCGGGGGGCCGCGCGATAGACGGGGGGTAATACTCGCTGATGCCATGGAGGCATTGGGATTAGTGCTCGCGAACGAGACGGGGGTTATCACCTATTACCGGCACGACACTCGGTCCCGGGAGGGAGGTTCATCATCGGTCCTCGACCTGACGTTCATGAGCCCGTCGCTCATGGGACGTATGACATCGTGGGAAGTTCTGGACACGGAAACACTGAGTGACCATCGACATATTCGGTTTCGACTTAGGACTGACGGACAGAGACAGACGATACGCAGACCGCGACCAACGGGGTGGCAGGTACGGAAGCTGGACGAGGGAAAATTCCGGGAATCGATAGGAACAGTCGAAGATCTCCCGATGAACTCCGCCTCGGACGAGGCTGTGGCGATGGTAACACCCGCCATCATGAGAGCTTGCGACGCGTCGATGCCTCGCAGGACAACACCGTGTCTCTGGAGGAAACCAGAGTACTGGATCACCGATGAGATCAAGGCTCTACGAAGAACGAGCAACAAGAAAAGGAGGACCGCATGGCGATCAAGGAAGCTGCAACGACCATCGCTGGCGGAAGATGACAGAGCGTACAAAGAAGCAAAGAAGGCTCTCGTTCTAGCCATACGGAGGAGCAAAGAGAAGTGCTGGGGTGAACTGTGCGACATGGTTACCCATGGTATGGTCATCCATGGTAACGAAGACCCCTGGGCACGCCATATCGCGTGGTCATGTCAAAGGTCCGACCCCGGAGGGGCAACCCAGCACCGACCGATGCAGCAACATTGCGCACCATCGTGGAAGACCTCTTCCCAGCAGGAGAACCCAGAGTTACATTCCCTACGGAGAGCGAAAACCCCATCCCGCTCTTCACTATGCAAGAGCTACTCATAGTGGCGAAGAGAATGCCGAACGGCAAGGCCCCTGGCCTGGATGGCATCCCAAACGAGGCTCTGAAACTGGTCTTCAAATACAAGCCAGATCTACTCCTCGACCTCTTCAACATCTGTCTGAGCGCGGGAACTTTCCCGGACAAGTGGAAACGCCAGAAGCTGGTCCTGATACCTAAAGGTCAAGGAGGTCAACGCCCTCTCAGCATGCTCGCCAATATCGGGGAAAATGTACGAGAGGATGGTGCTCAACAGGGTGGAAAAAGCCTACGAAGAAGTCGGTGGGCTATCACCAATGCAATTCGGGTTCCGGAAGGGACGGAGCACTGTGCACGCGATTAAGGCGGTCCAAGAACGGGTTCAATCCTCGGTAGGGAACCCATACCAAGGAAGAGGAGGATTCTGTGCCATCATTGCGTTGGATATGAAGAACGCATTCAACTGCGCGAGCTGGGAGCGAGTCTATCAATCCCAAGCAGGTAAAGTGTCCCCCTATCTACTAGCCGTCACGAGTGACTACCTGCGGAACAGGACCCTCGTGTACGACACCGACGAGGGACAAGAGATTCGGGTACTGTCCGCCGGAATCGGACAGGGATCGGTCTACCAGAAGGAGTGATAATAGTGGCTTTCGCGGACGACGCGGGACTCATAGTATGGGCTGACAACGAGGAACTCTTGGGTAGACGCGCGAACGAAGCGCTGGCCCGAGTCTACGAGTAGATGATTAGCAGGCTTCTGGAGCTCGCTTTCAAGAAGTGCGAAGCAATCGTGGTCACAAGGCATAGGAAGTTTGACTTACCCCGGTTTTATATCAACGGGCAAGAGATTCCACGGAAGACAGAGCTGAAATACCTCGGTGTATGGCTCGACGACAAGTGGTCGTTCAAGAAGCACATCCAGGAAGCCGCCCAGAAGGCGAGCAGGGTCGGTGCGGCGCTCCAGCGGCTTATGCCGAATATCGGAGGACCCAAGGAAAAGAGGCACGGACTTCTCAACACCGTCACTACCTCCATCATGCTGTACGGTGCACCCGTGTGGGGGAAGAGAGTAGAGAAGACCATCATCGAGAAGAGAATGGGGCCTGTCCACCGAAGAGCGGCCCTGAGGAGTATCCGTGCCTACCGCACTGTGTCAGGAGATGCGGCTTACGTATTGGCGAGTACTCCGCCCATTCACTTGCTCGTCGCGGAGCGAGTGAGGATCTGGGACCGCCAGAAAGTGATCGGAGCCGAACGAGTACTCACTCCGACGATGGAGGAGATCATCCGCGACAACGAGAAGGAAACCACCCTTGAGCATTGGCAAACTGAGTGGGGTTCGCCATTTGCGAACGGCAGATGGACGCACCGGCTGATCCGTGACGTAGCCAAGTGGGCGGAACGCACCCACGGAGAGATGGACTACTGGACGACGCAGGCACTGAGCGATCATGGTTGCTTCGGTTCCTATCTAACCAGGTTCAAGAAGAGGACGACCTCAGCATGTCAGTCATGCGGGGACGAATGGGATGACGCCGAACATGCCCTGTTCAAGTGCAGCGACACCCGGAGAGAGCGCGCCGAGCTGGATGAATGGCTGGGTGCTCAACTAACACCTGAGAATCTCGTCCCGTACTTGCTCCGCAACCAGGAGACATGGGATAGACTCACCGGATACATCAAGCTGGTGATGACCCGCAAAGAGGAGAAAGAGAGGGAAGTAAGTCGCCTCGAAGCAGGCGAATTACAGTGACTCTGCCGATTGAAACAGAAGAGGCCCAAATGATTCCAGGAGAAATCTGATGCACTGAAGAGGGAAGAAAGAAGAAATAAGAGAGAAGAAAGGAGAAAGAGAGGGAACAATGAAGAATGAAGATAGAAGATGCCGACAAGTGGCCGAAGAGAGAAGATGGAGAAGAGGAACGCTCGCAATCGAGCGCGAGACATGCCGCTCATCCTGGAGTAATGCTCACGCGGTTCCGGGATGAGATGGTAGATGCAGGTGGATCTCCTTCTTGATTGCCCGATGCCCTAGGTATCGGACATCGAGGGGAGAGGGATATTACACGGCCGGGCCCACCTCTCGGTGGGCCCCACCCACACCCGTGTCCCGCCTGGTATGGCCTGCGTGGGCTATGCGTAGTCCGCGTAAGCTGAACCAGTCCGGTGTCTGGGGACGGATCCGAGGGATCCTGAGGCAGTTCTCGCCCTCACCACCTTAAAAAAAAAAAAAAAAAAAAAAAAAAAAGAGAGAGAGAGAGAGAGGACTAAAGTATAGTCAGCGCGAAGAAGAGAGAGGAGTGTAGCTGAAAGAGTGGAAGGCTGTGCTTCTCATCTCTCAAAAATATGAGCTCGATATTTTTGAAATATTATTTGGAGGATCGAATGTTGGATATATATGTGTGCGGTCCAATCCGTTATGCCGGGTAGGACTGCCGAGTACGGGTGAGTGAAAAAGAGCAGCTGCCTACCCTCGCAATGTATTCATCAGGATCCCGCGCGCAATGCTATTCTTAAGGGCGGGAGTGAAGAAAAAATTGAGAGGACTGCCGAGCGCGGGATCATCGATGCGTGAAAAGACGCATGAGAGTTCAGTTGCCTATCCCCGCAATGCATTTGTCAGGATCCGCGCGCAATGTTATTCTTACGGGGAAAAGTGAAAAAAAGGTTTGACGTAGTTTGTTTCCCCCGCTCTCTTCCCCTACTCGAGACTGTAAGTTCGCGTTAACCAATATGCTATAAGAATATCCATTCTGGTACTTGATATGAGTATGTTGCATTTGTATCAAGTATGTTTAGTGGTTTATCCAGGGATAAATCCGTACATTGTATGAACTTGCTGTGACTGTCATCTGTATGCGTGATAGGGGAATTCCAGAGTAGTAGCTATACATCTCCCAAAACTGCTTTCTCCACGATAATATTCAAGTAGGAGCGAACGTATAGAATGAATCATTTTTGTCTCCCAGCTATATATTGTTTGTTTTGCGAATAAGACAGCCGAAACAGGGAGACACACTCGAAGCGGAAGGTAGGTATACGAATTTCGTTCGTCGCGGAAAGAGCTGGAGGGAATACTGTGGATCTGGGATTTTTCTCATGAGTCTTTGAAAAATATAAAAGATAGAGCAATCAGAACTTCGGGGAACAACATCCTTCAAGTAGGTGGAATAACAATGAATGATTTGACGAATTCAATGTACGCGCAACAAGTCATCTCTACGATCCATTGGAATGACTCGTTGGAATGACTCATTTGACGCGAATCATAATAGATTCATTCGATGAAGACGATCACAGCATTGAAAGTGCTCAAAGCAGTTGCACCTCTCTTTCTAACCTTGTATCTCAAGTATAGGGAGAGAGAGAGAGAGAGAGAGAGAGAGAGAGAGAACCCGTAGGGGGCTTTGGGTGTGACCTTAGGGTTGCACTTGGAGCTTGAGGGAGTGACGCCCCTCCGGACCCGAGTCCTACACTTACACTAACACACACACTACACTCTACACGCACCATACTTACGCTTGCTCAAGCATTACACAGACATACCAACATTATACAGAACACGCATCACACAACACACCACACCCGTGCTGGTCTGGTCCGGGGTCGGCCAGCATGCGATTCCAGGCCCTGGAAGAAGAAAGAAGATGATGTCCAGCATTGACGGCAAGAATTCCCCAAGTAAAGCGGGGCCCCATTCGGATCTTGGGGGGGGGGGGGGGCCCAACGATGCAAAACGCGCCACCAGTGGCACACTTGGCTGGTGGAATAACGCGTACAGCTACAAGCGATGGAAATACGCTGCAGGTGGAGGGTGCGGGAGAAAAAAACCTACGCCATGGAGAAGCTGAGCTCACCCCTAGCAGGAAGAGAAAGGGCCCGAGTGACGGAGCAGAGAAGCGAGTGCTCAAACAATCAAAGCTCACATTTCCGAGCCAACGAGGGATGAACGCAAAAGTTGCAGCAGAAGCACGAGAGGCGGCAGAGAAGCTGCTGAAGATCAACCCCGCTATCAGGATCCAGATCACGCAACCCAGCAACGAGGTTGATGACGCCCTCAACTTGAGCTCAGACTCGAGCGAGTCTGACTCCACTATAGGGTCCCAGGGGAACGGAACAATCCTGACTCCTGAAAACGGTTTGCTCGAGAGGGGAGTGCACGATGAGGTGCCTGATAGGGTGGAGATTGACCACATCCCCTCAACCAGAGATGCGGCACGACAGAGGAGTGGAAACGAGGCAGGCGATCTCATGGGGAAATGGGAAGACCTGAAAACGTGCCGGGAAGAGACGGAGGAGAAGACATATATCCTCCTCGAGCACTTCAACTTGGTTATAGGAATAGCCGAGTCTGTTTCCAGCAATCCAGAAGGGACCAAGGGTGACATCGAAGAGCTCAAGAAGATAGGCCACGCGCTCGAAGGCCTACTCGCGACAGACAAGGCGAAGCGGGCTGCTTTCGAGACAACGCTCCTCGAAACGGGAAAGACCCTGAAAGCGAGGGGGAATATGCAGCCTCCGGTCACAAGAAAACCGGCCGCGTCGGGTAGTGGCTTCCAGGGAAGGGGGGCAGGGAAACCGGAATCGCGACCGGGAAAACAACGCGGTTCGAAGGCGACGCGATACGGTCCTCCACCGGGAGGTCTCGGAACACCGCGCTCGACATCAACGCCCAATCGGCCCGAGCAGAATGGGCCTTGGAAGGAAGTGGTGTCAAAGAAACAAGCGAGAAGGGCAAAGAAGAGAAGTAGATCGGACGATGCCGCCGGGAAGGAAGCGAAAATGAAGCCAAGAAGGGTGAAGCCCGAAGCCGTCCTCGTTACGGCCAAACAAGGTGGGCTAACCTACGCAGACATGCTGCGCAGGATAAAAACGGATGACCTCGATGAAGAAGTGGGCTCCAAGGTCACGGGCATCCGCAAGACCCAAGAAGGCCAAGTCCTTCTTGAACTTAAGAAGGGCACCGATGTCGCCGCCGTCAAGGCAGCCTTGGCACCAGTCGTCGGGCAAGAAGGAGCTGTCCACTGTCTAGCAAACAGCACGACCCTCGAGGTTCTCGGAGTCGACTACGATGTCGACATAATCAAGGTGCGGGATGCCCTCGCGAAGGCCCTACCAGAAAACGAGAAGGGTTCCGTTGTAGTCAAGTCCATCCGGAGTGGCTACCGCGGCACCCAAACCGCTGTGGTCTCGATCGCAACGAGACTGGCCCACCATCTCCTCGACTGGAAGGAGCCAAAGGTTGGATGGGGCAGAGTCAGGATCCGCGAGAAGGGTGGCATCCCACGGTGCTATAACTGCTTAGAGTACGGGCACAAGGCCTCGGGGTGCAAAAAAGAGAAGGCAGAGGAACGGAAACCAAAACTCTGCTTCCAATGCGGCGAACCAGGGCACCTTGCTGCGATTTGCAAGGAAAAACCAAAATGCCTAAGCTGTGTGGCGATCGGGTCCAAATCTGACCACAGATCTGGGGCCAGCAACTGCACTGCGTACCAGAAGGCAAGAACCACATATAGACGCAGGAAGGGAAGAAATGGCTAGCTTCATCCAAGCCAACCTCAGGAAGAGCGGGGACGCAGACGATCTCCTACACGCTGTAGCCAAAGAAGGAGGGATCGATGTTCTGATTATCTCCGAACCGCCTCGGAAGCGCGAATTCTCTCGATCCACATTCGATCACTGGAGGACAGCCGTAATCCAGATCATGAATCCTGCGATCCGTGAGACTGGACCAGCTGTTAGTGGCCGCGGTTTCGCTCGAAAGACCATAGAGGGCACAGCAGTCTACAGCTGCTACTATTCGCCGTCGCTCAAGATGCACGAATTCGAAGACGAGCTCCATGACCTAGAAGAGGATGTGAGGCAATGGGGGGGCCCAGTTATAATCGCGGGGGATTTCAACTCCAAGGAACCGACTTGGAGCGGGGGGCCGCGTGATAGACGGGGGGTAATACTCGCTGATGCCATGGAGGCATTGGGATTAGTGCTCGCGAACGAGACGGGGGTTATCACCTACCACCGACACGACACTCGGTCCAGGGAGGGAGGTTCGTCTTCGGTCCTCGACCTGACGTTCATGAGCCCGTCGCTCATGGGACGTATGACATCGTGGGAGGTTCTGGACACGGAAACATTGAGTGACCATCGACATATTCGGTTTCGGCTTAGGACTGACAGACAGAGACAGACGACACACAGACCGCGACCGACGGGGTGGCAGGTACGCAAGCTGGATGAGGGGAAATTCCGGGAATCGATAGGAACAGCCGAAGATCTCCCGATGAACATCACCGCGGACGAGGCTGTGGATATGGTGACGACCACCATCACAAGAGCTTGTGACGCATCGATGCCTCGCAAGACAACATCATGCTTTTGGAGGAAACCAGAGTACTGGATCACCGACGAGATAAAAGCCCTACGAAGAACGAGCAATAAGAAAAGGAGAACCGCGTGGCGATCAAGGAAACTAAAACGACCATCACTGGGGGAAGATGATAGGGCGTACAGAGAAGCAAAGAAGGCTCTCGTTCTAGCCATCTGGAGAAGCAAAGAGAAGTGCTGGGGTGAATTGTGCGACATGGTCAATGGAGACCCGTGGGGTACGCCATACCGCGTGGTCATGTCCAAGGTCCGACCCCGGAGGAGCAACCCAGCACCGACTGATGCAGCTACCTTGCGCAGCATCGTGGAAGATCTCTTTCCAGCAGGAGAACCCAGAGTGACATTCCCTCCCGAGAGCGAAGATCCCATCCCGCTCTTTACTATGCAAGAGCTACTCATAGCGGCGAAGAGGCTGCCAAACGGCAAGGCCCCTGGCCTGGACGGCATTCCAAACGAGGCTCTGAAACTGGTCTTCAAATACAACCCAGATTTACTCCTCGACCTCTTCAACATCTGTCTGAGCGCGGGAAATTTCCCGGATAAGTGGAAACGCCAGAAGCTGGTCCTGATACCCAAAGGTCAAGGAGGTCAACGCCCTCTCAGCATGCTCGACGATATCGGGAGAATGTACGAGAGGATGGTGCTCAACAGGGTAGAAAAAGCCTACGAAGAGAGCGGCGGGCTATCACCAATGCAGTTTGGGTTCCGGAAGGGACGAAGCACTGTGCACGCGATCGAGGAGGTCCAAGAGCGGGTTCAAGCGTCGGTAGGGAACCCATACCAAGGAAGAGGAGGATTCTGTGCCATTATTGCGTTGGACATAAAGAACGCGTTCAACTGCGCGAGCTGGGAGCGAGTCTATCAATCCCAAGCAGGTAAAGTGCCGCCCTATCTACTAGCCATCACGAGTGACTATCTGCGGAACAGGACACTCGTGTACGACACCGACGAGGGACAAGAGATCCGGGAACTGTCCGCCGGAATTGGACAGGGGTCGGTTTCCGGGCCGTTCAACTGGAACACCCAGTACGACAGCTTACTGTCTATTGAACTGCCCGAAGGAGTCATAATAGTGGCTTTCGCGGACGACGCGGGGCTCATAGTCTGGTCCGACAACGAGGAACTCTTGGGTAGACGCGCAAACGAGGCGCTGGCCCGAGTCTACGAGTGGATGATCAGCAGGCTCCTAGAGCTTGCTGTCAAGAAGTGCGAAGCAATCGTGGTCACAAGACGCAGGAAGTTTGACTTGCCCCACTTTTACATCAACGGGCAAGAGATCCCACGCAAGACAGAGCTGAAATACCTCGGCATATGGCTTGACGACAAGTGGTCGTTCAAGAAGCACATCCAGGAGGCCGCTCAAAAAGCGAGCAGGGTTGGTGCGGCGCTTCAACGGCTGATGCCGAATATCGGAGGACCCAAGGAAAAGAGGCGCGCACTTCTCAACACCGTCAGCACCTCTATCATGCTCTACGGTGCACCCGTGTGGGGAAAGAGAGTAGAGAAGACCATCATCGAGAAGAAGATGGGGCCTGTCCACCGGAGAGCGGCCCTGAGAAGTATCCGTGCCTACCGCACTGTGTCAGGAGATGCGGCTTACGTATTGGCGAGTACTCCGCCCATTCACTTGCTCGTCGCGGAGCGAGTGAGAATCTGGGACCGGCAAAAAGTAATCGGAGCCGAACGTGTGCTCACCCCAACGATCAAGGAGATCATCCGCGACAACGAGAAGGAAACCACTCTTGAGCAGTGGCAAACTGAGTGGGATTCGCCATTTGCAAATGGCAGATGGACGCACCGGCTGATCCGAGACTTAGCCAAATGGACGTAACGCCCCCACGGAGAGATAGACTACTGGACAACGCAGGCACTGAGTGGACACGGTTGCTTTGGTGCCTACCTGACCCGGTTCAAGAAGAGGACATCCACAGCATGTCAGTCATGCAGGAACAACTGGGATGACGCTGAACACGCCCTGTTCACGTGCAACGTCACCCAAAGAGAGCGCGCCAAGTTGGATGAATGGCTGGGTGCTCAACTAACACCTGAGAACCTCGTCCCGTACTTGCTCCGCAATCAGGACACATGGGATAGAGTCACCGGATACATCAAGCTGGTGATGACTCACAAGGAGGAGAGAGAGAGGGAAGTGAGGCGCCTCGAAGCAGGCAAATTACAGTGAGTCTGACGATCAAACCAGAGGAGGCCCAAATGATTCCAGGAGGGATATGATGCACTGGAGAGAGGAAGAAGAAGGAGGAAGAGAGAAGAAAGAAGAAAGAGAGGGACCAATGAAGAATGAAGATAGAACATGCCGACAAGTGGCCGAAGAGAGAAGATGGAGGAGAAAAACGCTCGCAATCGAGCGCGAGACGTGCCGCTCATCCTGAAGTAATGCTCACGTGGTTCCGGGATGAGATGTTAGATACAGGTGGATCTCCTTCTTGATTGCCCGACGCCCTAGGTATCGGACACCAAGGGGAGAGGGATATTACATGGCTGGGCCCACCTCTCAGTGGGCCCCACCCAAACCCGTGTCCCGCCTGGTATGGCCTGCATGGGCTATGCGTAGTCCGCGTAAGCTGAACCAGTCCGGTGTCTGGGGACGGATCCGAAGGATCTTGAGGCAGATTTTGCCCTCTAACCACCTTAACGGAAGAAAGAGAGAGAGAGAGTCCACCGAAGAGCGGTACCGCACCAAGTCAGGAGACGCAGCTTGCGTGTTGGCGGGGATGCCACCCATCCACTTGCTCGTCGCGGAGCGAATGAGAATCTGGGACCGGCAAAAAGTTATCGTAGCCGAACGAGTGCTCACCCCAACGATCAAGGAGATCATCCGCGACAACGAGAAGGGAATCACCCTTGAGCAGTGGCAAACTGAGTGGGATTCGCCATTTGCAGATGGCAGATGGACGCATCGGCTGATCCGTGACGTAGCCAAGTGGGCGGAACGCACCCACGGAGAGATAGATTACTGGACGACGCAGGCACTGAGTGACCACGGTTGCTTTGGTGCCTACCTGACCCGGTTCAAGAAGAGGACATCCCCAGCATGTCAGTCATGCGTAGACAACTGGGATGACGCTGAGCATGCCCTGTTCGAAAGCAGTGACACCCGGAGAGAGCGCGCCGAGCTGGATGAATGGCTGGGTGCTCAACTAACACCTGAGAATCTCGCCCCGTACTTGCTCTGCAACCAGGAGACATGGGATAGAGTCACCGGATACATCAAGCTGGTGATGACCCGTAAGAAGGAGAGAGAGAGGGGATTGAGGCGCATCGAAGCAGGCAAATGACAGTGAGTCTGCGAATTCGAACAGAAGAGGTCCAAATGGTTCCAGGAACATGAGGCACTGAAGAGGGAAGGAAGAAGACAGGAGCGAGAAGATCGAAGATAAAAGATCGAAGAAAGGAGAAAGAAGAAAGAAAAATGAAGAGATGGAAGAAGATCGGAGGAGGAGAAACAACACCTGCGAGTCGCGAGAAGAGAGTCGCTTGAGCCTGAGCGCGAGACGCCGCCGGTCCTGAAGTAATGCTAACGCGGTTTCGGGGCCGGATTGGTAAGTTGGTGGATCTCTCCCTTTTCCAATGGCCGGCGCCAGCGGAGAAAAAAGACAGGGTTTACCCGGTTCGGATGGCCGTATCGATGCGGATTCCAGCCCGGAACTGTTGGGGAGGTGCTGGCCAGCCATGTTTGGTTGACCGGTGCCTCTCCTTCGTACGTCGCAGCGTATTTGCCCTACAACCACCTGAAAAAAGAAAAGAGAGAGAGAGAGAAATTGATTGATGCCCGTTCATTCGTCCGAAGACAAAAAAGAAAAATAATCAGTTACATTTGGTAATTTATATCACAGATCAATAGTGGACGTTAATAGAAATAATGAAGTCATTTGGTCAAGGACAAATCTCAAGTATATCACAATTTTTGACTAGTCGGGTAGCACTCAGGAGACTCACAAACTCCATAGAATTATATGAGAATACAAAAAAATGGCAGGGCTCACAGTCATATTACAGAAAAGTTCAGTCAATTGACGAAAGGTCACACGTATACTTATAATTTTATTCTAGATGAACGAATCAAGCAAAAAGTCAGCCCAAGCCTTCCAAAGTTTAGAGATTGAAGTAATGCTTCTTCTCCACATCCTTCCTCTGGGGGGACTGTGTGAGCAAGAAATCCTCCATAGCCTCTTTAAATAATGACATTTTCCCCAGCTGCCGATAGCCCGGAGGGAGAGAGTTCCACGAATGAGCACATTGAACCTGGACAGATCTTCTTCCATATTCAAGTCTCATATTGGGAACTTTGAGTACCCGCGCTTTTGCATCACCGCACGCGGGGCGTTTAGATTGGTACCTGGTGAACATCGCAGCTAGGTAGCCAGACTCTCCTAAATACATGATCTTGTGCATTAACACAGCTGCGAAGTACATTCTCCGCAAATCAGTACGTAACCAACCCAAACGCTCCCTAAACGGGGTGATGTGCTCGTCTCTCCTTAGATCAAAAATATACCTCACACATGAATTGCTCAGTCGTTGTATCCGTTGCCGCTGTTCGTCGAGGTACACGACCGTGAAATCGTCTATATGTGGTTGAACCAGGGACTCAACTAGGCGAACTCGGAGAGGTCTGGTGATACATGCCCTGAAAAACCGCAATCCATATAGGGCTCTGTTGACTTTCTTAGTTACTTGGTCGATGTGCGGTTTTCACGTCAGTTCACTGTCAAGTGTAACACCAAGGCTCACGACCGTTCCACTGAACGGGATGAACTTTCCTTCCTGTATCTCAACCCCTGACAAGTCCATTCTCTTGAGATCTTCGATTTTCCTCCCAGAACTGAAGTAGATTGCCTTGGTCTCGCCAGCGTTGAGACACAGGCCGGAACTTCTGGCCCACTCAACAAAAAGTCGTCCTATTCCTCCGAGCTGAGCAATGCCCTCTCTGGTCTTAGATTTCTCGACTTGGAGATACATTTGTAGGTCATCCGCATAAAAAAGATGATGTACTGACTTCCCGTCAAGCAAACCAGGTAAATCATTGACATATAAACTGAAGAGTAAAGGCCCAAGAACGGAACCCTGTGGAACACCCAGATTGGTTTTGAGCCAATCAGAACTACCAGATTTTGAAGTAACTTTTTGGGTGCGGCCTTGTGAGTATGATTTTATCCACAGGAGTGCCGATCTCGGGAAGCCTGGATTTCGAAGTTTGCTCAACAGCTTTGATGGTGATATTGTGTCAAAGGCTTTACTGAAGTCAAAAAACAGGAGCAAGGTGATCTTTTTCTCGTCAATACCTACTCGGATGTCATCGGTCAACTTCAGTGAAGCTGTCTGGGTGCTATGATGTTGTCTGAAACCAGTCTGGAAGCGATCTAATAATTTCTCAGACTTTAAAAACTCCGTGATTTGGTCGTGTGCGATTTTTTCCAAAACTTTGGCAAGGAAGCAAAGCAGCGCTATAGGACGGAAGTCCGAGACCGTTGATGAAGCGGTGGTCTTTTTTAATGCAATTAGCTGTGCCTGTTTCCAAGCCTCAGGAAATGCACTATGAGCAAGAGAGGAGTTGAAAATATGTATATAAGATCACCAATAGCCGGAAGAGCCTTCGCGATCACGCTTTGGGGTATCCCGTCCGCCCCACGGGCCTGTAAGGAGAAATGTTTAAAAGCAAGGACTACATCACTGTAATTTGTGGGCTTGAACTTAAAACCCTCCTCTGAGGCCGAATTTATATCGTCCATCGATTCGTCTATATTTTCGTGGGGCGAAACGGAAACTCCTGCAAAGTGAGAGTTCAACTCATCCGGTGTGAAACCATGAAGTTTCTCCTCTTTGCTCTTAGGCAGGAGGCCGAGGTTGCGCATTTCCTTCCAAATGTTCTTATGTTGATCAAGAGCGTCTGAAAGATGGTTTTGAAGGAAGGAGTTACGCTCTTGTTCCATGCGCAGGTCGACCTCTTCGATAAGCCGGAAGGACTCACTTTGGAGCTCAGGACACTTTCGCTGGTTGCGTTGATTCCGCTCCCAGCGCCTGCGCGTCGCATCTCGCTTATTCATGAGTACCTTCAACTCAGGAATAATCCAAAGAGCATCACTTTTTCGCGGGTTGATAGTTTTTTTCCGGCGCTAATTCATCTATAACAGTCTTTAAGTTCTCATTCAAGCAGTGAATTGCGTCTTCCAAACTGATTTCAGCATTTTCAAGAGCTGTCCAGTCGCAGCGCAGCAGACGGTCATTCAACATCTCCGGAGTGATGTTACGAAAATCCCTATAAGTCAAGGTATTTTTTGGCGGAGTGGGAGTAAAGACGTTGATGGTGACGTCTATGACCGAGTGCCTGCCGAAACTGGACAGGAGTCTATTTTGAAAGTCAGGAATGATGTCATTGTCATCTACGTAGATATGATCAATCCATGTGTGCGATAAATTTGGGGTGTGTTGGGGAGTCGGGCCATGCTGCACTATCTGCAAGGCAAGTTCTTCTGTCAGTGCAGTCAGTGTTTTGGTGTCAGGGTGAGCAGCGTCCAACATGTCTGCATTCAGATCTCCCATTATTATTTTATGGCTGTAATCACCACACAGTCGGCGTAATGAGCCAAATAACTCATCGTCCTTCTGCATGGCGATTTTCGGAGGCCTGTAGATCACTCCGACTAATATTGAAGGGGAATTGCCCTGCTGCACGCTACAGAAAAGAAATTCAGGCACACCTAGTTTCCCCTGAATTTTGCTCCAGAAAAAGCTGACGATCCGAGCATAGCTCCCCCAGCCTGGAGTTCTGCCTCTCAATAGGGTGCTCGAGAGATGACATGCGTGCCAACAGTCGGTCATCCACCTCATTCACTGCTGGGGTGGGAGGTGGAGACATAAAGGCATTACCATGTCGGCTCACGAGAGTTTTTATTTCGTCAAGCTGATTCTGGAACATTTCGTACTGTCGGTAGAGAAGGTCCAGAGTAGTCTGCGCTATCAGCACCCACTTGGTGTCAAAAGAAGTTGACTGCGTCGATGTTGATGACGTTGTTCCTGCTGCTGAGTTGGCGATGTTGCTCTGCAACGTGCTCTTCGCTCTGGTGGTGGCGAGAGCGATGACTGAGAGGCAGAGTTGGTCCGCATATCATCCTGCCCATTTTGAGTGTTCGCGGGCTCTAGTGTGCTCGACTGGCGAGTGAGGACGCTGCGAGACTCATTCGAAGCAGCAGTTGGCAGTCTATGCCCCGCAACCGTGAGCTGTGGGCTCTCAGATGGAAGGGAGCGACTGTTGGTGGGGAGCTTTGCGCTGCGGCCGGTGGTGGTGGTCAGCGATGCGAGGGGAGACTTCACTGACGACTTGCGTGAGCTAAGCTGTGTGTGTGTGCGGCAAGCTGACTACTCACACGACTCCGTAAGCTTGCATCTTCCTCCTCTCTCTCTCTCTCTCTCTCTCTCTCTGGATGGCTGAATGCTCGAGCGGGTGGTCAGAGTTGTCTGCTTGGACGCACTCGAGGATAATTTTACATCCGGAGCTCCGCTTACCTGCAGGCACCGCTCGCGTGTCACTGCACCTCGTGATGTCTTTGAGCATTTGACATGAGCTGATTTTCTACAGGTGCCGCATTCTCTGCTACCTGATCTTAAAATCGCCATTGCAGACGCAGCAGGTGTTATCGCTCATCGTGTGGGGCAGCGTAGCAGACAGCAGGTAAGCAAAGCAGACGACCTCCGAGCGTGCGCACAAGACTCACTTTGAGCGCCAAGCACTGCTAATCCGATGATGGAATTGCGGATGCAGAATTGGAATTATTCCTCCCAGGCCTCGTGCAGGAGCGATGCAGTGATGCTCCAGAGGTTCGAGCCTGCAGGAGGAAACCCAATCTGCAAGAAAGTGCCACTCGGGACGACGTTTCGATGCTTTAATATTTTAAACACAGAGCGATGTTAGATGCGTGTTGATATACTCAACGCCGGTATTGATTGATTGATTGATTGATTGATTGATTTATCAGCCCGGGAACAATGGGTCCCATGGGGCACATAAAATGGTACATAAGGATATAAAATATATGAAGTATATAGAGTGAAAATATAAAATATAAAATATGAAATATAAAATATATAAAAAGGAATGAAAATATATCAAGTAATAACTAAGAATGGGCATTCCGATCACGTGATTACATAAATTAATAACAGATTAAAGTAGAGCAACATTTAGTTTGACATCTGCAGGTAACAACACAGATTATCATTCATCACTATTCATGTCGAGATCAAAAAGGTGTTGGAGTAGACAACTTTTGAAATTTTTGAGAGAGGTGGAGCGAGGCATAGTTGAGATTCCGCGTGGTAAGTTATTCCAATAGTATGGAGCGCTTACGTGGTAAGCGTTTTTCAGGGACGCCGATTGACATTTAGGAACTATGAGATCACCAGTCTGGAGACGAACAGATCTCTGAAGACTCGTATTGCATACTTAATATTTTTAGCCAAGTACTGAGGTTTGCGAGTTTATAAGATCTGATAAAGAGAGCTGGCTAGGAAGTACTCTCGTCGGGCTTTTACCGTAAGCCACCCTAAGCACTTGCGATAGGGGGTAACATGATCTCTCCAAGGGAAATTGCCAAATACAAAGCGAGTACAAGCGTTTTGAGCCCGCTGAAGCCGAAGATTTTGTCCCTCGGTTAGGCGTCATCAATGACCGCTTGGCAGCGGTCTGCAAGGTACGATAGAAACCACTGAACGGTGTGATCACTCACCGTAAAGGAGCGAAGCTTTTGAATTAGAATCTCGTGAGGAATTTTGTCGAAAGCCTTTGAAAACTCGAAAAGAACGAGAACTGTGTACATTGACTGGTCTATTCCTTCGCGCACATCATCCAGGACCCCCAGCGAAGCAGTCTGAGTGCTGTGACCCTGTTTGAAACCAGCTTGACAAGGGTCGAGAAGTTCATATTCTTCAATCAATTGTTTCAACTGGTTCGAGACTACCTTTTCAAGAATTTTTGAGCACTCAGAGAGCCCTGCTATGGGCCTCAGGTCTGATAGATCCACGAGGTTATTCGTCTTGGGAATATGAGTGACGAGGGTGCGCTTCCAAAGGTCAGGAAAAGTCGCTTCTCCGATGCTTTGATTGAAAATGTCAGCAGGTGGCCCGAGTATGTTTGGATAAGAAGTGCTCAGGTTCCTGACCGTAAGGTGATCGATACCGAAACTTTCCGATTTCAACGAGCAAATAATATTCAGGACTTCACCTTGATTGGTTGATGACAGTGAAAATAAGGGGAGGTTGGTGCGTGGTTGGTGGCAAAGTTGGTGCTGATGGAACAAGGTTAAGGATGTGGGTGGGGGGTTAGAAATGGAGGCGAAGTGGGCATTGATGACTTCAGAAGAGAAAATCCGGAAGGGAGAAGGGGAACGGGAGTTGACTATGCCTAGTCCGTTAAGAGTACTCCATAGACAGAACTTGTAATTTGAGTTGAATAGTATTCATTCTTTGCCTTTAGGAGTGATTTTTGTACTTTGGACCTGACCAGGCGGTATCTTTGTTTCATCACTGGGCACTCGCTGATACGTGCTCTTTGAAAGAGAGCGTCACGTTCTTTCATCAGAATGCGTATATCATTATTGGCCCAAGGTTTGTTACGTGCAGAAATTGTATACGCTCTGAGAGGGGCCGATAGGTTGAGGGCAGACGTAATTGACTGATTAAAGATGTCTAGCTTCTCGTCATGTCCAACTTGTGAGGGGAAAGTAGCAAGGTTGAGTGATGAGTGATTGAGGTAACGTTTCAGACTGAAATTCTTATAGTTCCTTCTAATTATGGGAGAGAGAGAAAAAGAGAGATAGATAGATAGATAGATATCCTTTATTCGTCATACGACAAAATACACCTACATATTTTCATATGTGTCACATATATATATATATATAAAATTAATAAATATTCCGATAAAATCATATTAAGAAATAATTTGGTCAAGGATAGATATATCACAATTGTGACTAGTCATACACTTTACGATTTTACTTGAAAGAAAATGAGATAAAGGGCATGGGTTCACAGAAATATCACAGTTTTTCTTCAGTCTGGTGACAGAAGGTCACTTACAATTGAAAAGAGATAGAAAGAAAAGGAACAAAGCCCTAGCCCATCAAAGATTAAAGTAATGCTGCTTCTCCGGATCAATCCTCTGAGGAGACTTTGTTAATAGGAAATCTTTCAAGGACTCTTTGAACAAGGGTGTTTTCCCCAGCTGCCGAAAGCCCGGAGGGAGAAAGTTCCAAAAATGAGCACATTGAACCTGGAAAGATCTCCTTCCATATTCAAGTCTCATATTGGAACTTTGAGTACCCGCTCTTCTGCATTACCACGTGCGGGGCGTTCAGATTGGTACCTGGTGAACATCGCAGCTAGGTAGCCAGGCTCTCCAAAATGCATGATCTTATGCATTAACAGAGCTGCGAAGTACATTCTCCGCGAATCAGTACGCAACCAACCTAAACGCTCCCTAAACGGGGTGATGTGCTCGTCTCTCCTAAGATCAAAAATGTACCTCACACATGAATTGCTCAGTCGTTGTGTCCGTTGCCGCTGTTCGTCCGTGGCGTCGAGGTACACGACTGTGCAATAATCTAAATGCGGTTGAACTAATGACTCGACTAGGCGAATTCGGAGAGGTCTGGTGATACACGCCCTAAAAAACCGCAATCCGTAAAGGGCTCTGTTCACTTTCTTAGTTACTTGGTCGATGTGCGGCTTCCACGTCAGTTCACTATCAAGTGTAACACCAAGACTCACGACTGTATCGCTGAACGGAATGAATTTTCCTTCCTGTATCTCAACCCCTGGCAAGTCCATTCTTTTCAGATCTCTGATGTTCCTCTCAGAGCTGAAGAGGATTGCCTTGGTGTTGCCAGCGTTGAGACGCAGGCCGGAATTTCTGGCCCATTCAGCAATTAGTCGTCCTACTTCTGCCAGCCGAGTGATGCCTTCCTTGATCTTAGTTTTCTCGACTTGGAGATAAATTTGAAGATCATCCGCATAGAATAGATGATATACCGACTTTCCGTCTAGCAAACCAGGTAAGTCATTAACATATAAGCTGAAGAGTAAAGGCCCGAGAACGGATCCCTGTGGAACACCCAGATTGGTTTAAAGCCAATCAGAACTACCAGATTCTGAAGTGACTGTTTGGGTGCGGCCTTGTCAGTATGATTTTATCCACAGGAGTGCAGATCTTGAAAATCCAAGGTTTCGGAGCTTCCTCAACAGCTTTGACGGTGTTATTGTGTCGAAAGCTTTGCTAAAGTCGAATAGTAGGAGTAAGGTGATCTTCTTCCTATCAATGCCTACTCTGATGTCATCCGTCAACTTTAGTAAAGCTGTCTGGGTGCTATGGTATTGCCTGAAACCAGTCTGGAAGCGATCAAGAAGTTTCTCTACTTTTAAATACTCCGTGATAGAGTCATGTGCAATTTTTTCCAGAACCTTGGAAAGGAAGCACAGCAGCGCTATGGGACGAAAGTCCGAGACCGCTGATGGAGTTGCAGTCTTCTTCTATGCAATCAGCTGCGCTTGCTTCCAAGCCTCGGGAAAAACGCTATGAGCGAAAGAGGAATTGAATATATGTACAATAAGATCACCAATTGCCGGAAGAGTCTTCGCGATCACACTCTGAGGGATCCCATCCACCCCGCGGGCCTGCGAGGAGAAATGTTTAATAGCAAGGACTACATCATTGAAATTTGTGGGCTTAAATTCAAACCCCTCCTCCGGTGCAGAGTTAATATCGTCCATTGCTTCATTGATATTTTCGTGAGGCGAAACAGAGACCCCCGCAAAGTGAGCGTTCAACTCATCCGGTGTGGAACCGTGAAGTTCTTCCCCTTTGCTCTTGGGCAAGAGGCCGAGATTGCGCATCTCTTTCCAAATATCCTTGTTCTGATCAAGAGCGTCTGAAAGATGGTTTTGAAGGAAGGAGTTACGCTCTTGCTCAATGCGCAGATCGACCTCTTCGCTAAGCCGAAAGTACTCATTTTGAAGCTCAGGACACTTGCACTGGTTGCGTTGCATACGCTCCCAACGCCTGCGCGTCGCGTCTCGCTTCTTCATGAGCACCCTCAGCTCAGGACCAATCCAAGGAGCATCATTTTTACGCGGGTTTATAGTTTTTTCCGGTGCTACTTCATCTAAAACGATCATTAAATTTACATTAAAGCATTGAATTGCGTCTTCCAAACTGGTTTCGGCATTTTCAAGAGCTGTCCAGTCACAGCGGAGCAGACGGTCATTCAATATCTCCGGGGTGATGTTACGAAAATCCCTATAATCGAAGGAATTTTTTGGTGGAGTAGGGGTGGAGACGTTGATGGTGACGTCAATGACCGAGTGCCCACCGAAACTGGGCAGGTGTCTGTTGTGAAAGTCAGTAATGGTGTCGTTGTTATCTACGTAGATGTGATCAATCCATGTATGAGATACATTGGGGTTGTGTTGATGAGTCGAGCCATGCTGCACTATCTTCAAGGCTAGTTCTTCTGTCAGTGCAGTCAGTGTCTTGGTGTCGGGATGAGCAGTATCCAACAAGTCAGCGTTCAGATCACCCATAATGATTTTGTGACTGTAATCACCACACAGCCGGGGTAACGAGCCAAACAGCCCATCATTCTTCTGCATGGCAATTTTAGGGGGTCTATAGATTACCGCGACTAATATTGGGGGTGAGCTGCCTTGCTGCACGCTACAAAAAAGGAATTCGGGCACGCCAGGTTTCCCCGGCCAAAAAGTATTCGACGAAACCAACTTCTCAATTTTGAAGTCATTGCGCACATACAAGGCAACTCCTCCACCTTCTCTGTTGCGATCTTGTCGCAACAACAAAAAACCTGGAATTTGAACGAGACTGTCATCCACATACTCATCTAGCTTCGACTCGGCCACCCCAAATAGATGATAGGAGGGATCGTTAGCGACGAGCAAGCGTAGATGCTCAATGTTATCTGTCAGGGAGTTAAGGTTGATAAATCCCGCTTTTAAAGAATTACCCCTCCCTCGTCGCTCTTCAGCAGCCGTATCCAGTCAGGGAGTCCTTGCTGATTCTGTTGCCGGAACTTTATTTTGCTCCGGAACGATAGTGCAGCTCTGAGTGTTATCAGAGGACGCACAGGTGCGTTCCGGAGTACTTCGACAGGTCGTTTGAATGACCTGCAGAACAGCAAGGGATTCGAACGTATGCGCTCGCTCATCATTTTTCCGTCTAACCCAGAAACGCCCATCTCTGTGCCAGACGTATTTAAGACCCAAACCGCGTGCAACCGACCTTAAACGTATACATTCTTTTCATTTTTCACGGTGGAGCATCTCATTTATGAAGATTTCACGGTCTGGCACATGAGCTTTTGTATCTGGGTCGAGTAAGTCAGGCTGGATATTGTTGGCCATGAAATAATTATTGGTGATTGAACGTTTAGCCCGAATCACTTTCCCGACTAGTCGACTACTGGAGAGTTGGACTACACATGATGGTAAATTGCGCGTGATGGCAGCTGAGGCTCGCGAAGATAGAACCGAGTCACGATTACCTGTTGGAGTCTTCTCCCCAGACGCACGCCCCGGTTGCAGGACACGGACATCAGCAATGTCTGCCCTCTCCAATGAGGGGAGAATAGACTTGAGCACTGCATAAGAAATATCAGATATCTGTGCTGGTGAGGCCTTAGAATCTTCTTTTAATACACCATTAATAATCAGTTTACAGCGCCCAAGTCCGTCATTGCCCAGTCCCTGCCCTTGCTTCCGAACGTATGAGTGGGGGGACTCGTCCATCCTAGGGGCAGTGTTAGGAATCGAGGATTGATGTGTCGATTCAGCATTACTATTCTCATCATTACGAAATTTACTATCCTGCAGAGTACTCTGGAAGCCTGACAATAGCTCCGTTAAGGTAGAAATTTGGCCTGCCATGATGGAATTTTGCTCCAGAAGAAGCTGTCGATCCAAGCGAAGCTCCTCCAGCTGGTAGCTTTGCTTCTCTATAAGTGCTCGAGAGAAGATACACGTGCCAACAATCGATCATCCACCTCACTTACTGCTGGTGTGCAAGATGGAGAGGTAGTGGCAACGTTTTGTCGGATCACGAGGTATTTTATTTCGTCAAGCTGGTTCTGAAGCAAGGCATTTTGGTTGTAGAATATGTCCAGAGTACTCTCCCGTATATATACCCACTTTGACGACGTCGACGTGGTTGTTGCTGCAGGTTCATCCGAGATGTTGAGGCTATTGCTTTCCACCGATCCGACGGGGTGATCCACGTGTGATGTACTGAGCAGCGACGGAAAGGCAGTAGTGAGCCGCGCATCAGCTTGCTGCTTTTGAAAGTTCGCGGGCTCTGTTCTGCTGGACTCGTGGATGGTGGCGCCACTTAACGGAGGCGAAGCAGTAGCTGGCGGGATACCCCCCGCTAGCGTGAGCTGTCGACTCTCGATGGCTTGAGAGGCACTGGTGGTGGGGAGCTCAGCGCTGCTGCCCGTGGTGGTATGGTGCGGGGTGAGGGGAGACTTTCCTGGCGCGCCACGCGAGCTGAGCCGCATGTGTGAGAGCGGCTGATTACTCACACGTCTTCGTGGGCTTGTTTTCTCCTTCTCTCTCTCTCTGGCTG
Source organism: Eretmocerus hayati (assembly GCA_029851415.1). Lineage (NCBI taxonomy): Eukaryota > Metazoa > Arthropoda > Insecta > Hymenoptera > Aphelinidae > Eretmocerus > Eretmocerus hayati. Next base: position 53,790,295 of record CM056744.1, read on the forward strand.
TTTGCATACTGAGGCGGGAAGTCGAAGTCGTCTGCTTCGTCGCACTTGATGTTGATTTTGCGGCTGGAATCTCGCTCACCTGCAGACATCTTTCACATGTCACTGCTCGTCTGGATGTTCTCGAGCACTTGACATGTGCTGATTTTTTACAGATGTCGCATACTCTGCTGCCCGCACGTAAGGTGTTGTTGCAGACACAGCAGATGTTGTCGCTCATCATGCAGCAGACAGCAAGACAGCGAAGCAGGCTAGCGTAGCAGACGACCTCCGAGCATGCGCACGAAGCTCACTTTTGGCGCCAGGCACTGCTGACTCGATGTTGTTGTTGCGGTTGCAGAATTGGAATTATTCCTCCCAGGCTCTAGCAGGTGCCATGCAGTGATGCTCCAGTGTTATGAGCCTGCAGGAGGAAGTCCAATCTGCAAAAAGTGCCACTTGGGATGACGTTTTGATGGTTAACTTGATGTTCGAACACGGAGCGATGTTAGATGCGTGTGGGAACACTTACCGCCAGAGAGAGAGAGAGATATCCTTAATATTTGCATGGTGGCGAAATATCAAAAGTACAAGTACAATTCTAAGTGAACAGAGCTGGGGAAGCCAGTCATTGTCTCCCTATTTGTATATATATTACCGTGAAAGCCCAAAATCCGTGATTGCCGGGCATTGACTAGTGAATCCTAAGACTCACTGGTCGAGGCCAGTGAATGCTGACATTTACGAGTGAAATCGTAGCTGATATCGTTGCTGAGGCCATATTTCGGGCTTTCACTAGTGATTGTCAGCATTAACTGGCCATCGATCAGTGATTGTTAGCATACACTGGTCCCGACCAGTGATTGTCAGCATTCACTGGATGTTGACAAGTGAATGTCAGCATTCACTGACCTGGACCAGTGAATGTCGGAGATCGGCAGAATTGGGGAATGGAAGTCGAATGAATTAAATTTCAAACACATTGTCTCATTATCCCAAGTTTCTGAGGCAGGTTGGAATGGGGAAATATCGATTATCCATCAATGAGGAGTTATCGATAAAATGTCTTGCCAAATACTTGTCGATCTCAGAAATACCTCATAGAAAATAGTTGTCAATGACAAAAGTTGAGTGACATGAACGTTTGACTCATGGTCATTCATGACACAATGCTCATGCTGACACAATTCAATCTTGGGCGTCCTTCCAATTTTGTGCGCCACAGCTACCTCAGTAGATGGAGGTTAGAAATCAGGAACTCCTGACCTCGTTCGATGGGTGATGAATAAAGAGGCCATACTTCCTCAACCTTTTCGAATGAAACCCCCTTTCTGTAGCAATTCGGAATCAATGAGATTCACTTGGGCCCGCGTGAAATTCTCACTCCAAAAGAGTGAAACTCACTCTTCTCAGAGTTGCCACAGAGTGGGGGCTTGTACGGAATGGTTGAGAGAGTATTGAACACTATACCTTGATTTTTCCATATTCCAACCTGCCTGAGAAACTTGGCTCAATGAGACGATGTGTTTGACATTTTATTCGACTTCCATTCCCCAATTCTCCCGATCTCCGACATTCACTGGTCCGGGTCAGTGAATGCTGACAATCACTAGTGGAAGCCTGAAATATGACCTCATCAACGATATCAGCTACGAATTCCGGGCTTTCAGTAGAGAATGTCAGCATTCACTGGCCTCGACCAGTGAATCTTGAGATTCACTAGTCAATGCCCGGCTATTACGGATTTCGGGCTTTCACTGTAACATATATACATTACAATCATATCTTCTTGTCATTTGGTGGAGATTTTGGTCAAGGCCATAATCAGTCTTACAATTCATCACAGATATTATACGTCATGTACGCATTTTCCGGTAATGTACAGGATTGCATAATAGTACATAGCAATTACACTATCAGAAGGGAACGGGAAATATAACCCAAACAATCCACAAATTTCATAAAATTCATCAAAGGGACTAGGCGGTTAAGCATGGTGAAATAGACCTTGTCAGGTATGGCCCGGGAAATATTTTTCCTCACTTTCTAACCCCAAATTATGACGAAAGCAAAGGTTTGTAGGTCCCAAAGTGACCCCTGTTTCCTACGGCACCCTAGGAATCCTCTAAAAAACCCTCGAAATCGATGTTCCTTCTATCAAATCGCATTCCGATGCATTTCAACGAATCAATCTGAAAATTTTCTGACATATTCTTGAAACTTCATTAAATAGAAGAAAGATATTTGTATACTGACAACTTTGGATTTAGGCCCCGAAAAAAATTCTTGAATATTGAAAAACGATTTTTCCCATAGAGGTTGGGGATGAGCACGGAATTTGAACATTCCACCGTGTTTGTCAGGCTATTCTACATCGAAAACTGCTCAGAAACATATAACTTTAGGTGGTGAAACATGGTCAAAAATGCAAAAAACCATTTTCAAAGCAAATTTTGAGTCAGTAATTTGCATCTTCTGCGCATGCGCGTCCTCCTACATCTTTGAAAGTACCCTCAATCGATAGTTGATGCAATTTCCTTCAGAATGACCTCTTGGGGAGGTCGATTTGATGCAGTGAAACCTGAGATCTAGCTGGTCCAAGAAATGAAGAAATCCAAGGTATCAAATCCGTGAGGACGTGGCTTCTTCAATGGGCCCGAAAAGTGCGAATTTTGAGTCGGACTGTTTCAAAGATGTGAACATGTGTTTTCGATGTAATTTTTGACGTAGGAACCGGATCCGTGGTCAGTTTCGTTCCAAACCTTCAAGATTTTTGATGATTCCCAAAAAACCGACCGAAGCACAGTGAGAAATCGAGGCGAATTCCTTGCCATTAGCGCCTATGCTTTTAGATGGCTGCTTGCGACAAAGACTTTGTTTGTGTTTCTCACTGTGTGGAGGGTGTACGGCCATTCCCAGCCTTTTTCTACACATTTGAGATGTATGTTGGGTATAGGCAAAGGTTTGGACTTGTCGTGTAAAAGATGCAAGTATGTTTTTCTTTGTATTTTGACCAGCTGAAGACGATAACGATGGTTTTGAGGCTTGGGAATGAGTTGGGAATCAGATTTGGACTGATGGAGCTATATTTTGTTTTATGATCTTATCAGAGAGAACTGCATCATGCACCTCATATCTCGCTCTCGAGTTATTCCTGTGCCTCAAAACCATCAGCACCGTCTTCAGTTGGCCAAAATACGAAGGAAAACGTACTTGCATTTTCTAGTATCAAGTTCAAACTTTTGCCTATACTCAACATACATCTCAAATGTGTAGAAAAAGGCTGGAAATGGCCGTACACCCTCCGGTCGGTTTTTTGGAAATCATCAAAAATCTTGAAGGTTTGGAACAAAACTGACCACGGATTCGGTTTCTACGTCGGAAATTACATCAAAAATACATGTTTACATCTTTGAAACAGTCCGACTCAAAATTCGCACTTTTCGGGCCCATTGAAGGAGCCACGGCTTCATGGATTTGATACCTTGGATTTCTTCATTTCTTGGACCAGCTAGATCTCAGGTTTTACTGCATCAAATCGACCTCCTCAAGGGTTCATTCTGAAGGAAATTGCATCAGCTATCGATTCAGAATACTTTCAGAGATGTGGGAGGACGCGCATGCGCAGAAGATGCAAATTACTGACTCAAAATTTGCTTTGGAAATGGTTTTTTGCATTTTTGACCATGTTTCACCACCTAAAGTTATATGGTTCTAAGCAGTTTTCGATGTAAAATAACCTCACAAACACGGTGGAATGTTCAAATTCCGTGCTAATCCCCAACCTCTATGAGATAAATTGTTTTTCGATATTCAAGAATTTTTTTCGGGGCCTAAATCCAAAGTTGTCAGTATGCAGATATCTTTCTCCCATTTGATGTAGTTTCAAAAATATGTCAAAAAATTTTCAGATTGATTCGTTGAAATGCATCAGAATGCGATTTGATAGAAGGAACATCGATTTCGAGGGTTTTTCAGAGGATTCCTAGGGTGCCGTAGAAAACAGGGGTCACTTTGGGACCTACAAACCTTTGCTTTTGTTTCAATTTGGGGTTAGAAAGAGGGGAAAAATACTTTCCGGGCCATACCTGACAAGGTCCACTTCACCGTGCTTAACCGCCTAGTCCCTTTCGTTAAAAACGGGTTACTGGGATGATGGGTAGATCTTGGGACTTGAGAGAGAGAGAGAGAGAGAGAGAGAGAGAGAGAGAGAGAGAGAGAGAGAGACCCGTGGGGGGCTTTGAGTGTGACCTTTGGGCTGCACTTGAAGCTTGAGGGAGCGACGCCCCTCCGGACTCGAGTCCTACACTTACACTTACACACACAACACCCTACATGCACCATACTTACGCTTGCTCAAGCATTACACAGACATACGAACATTATACAGAACACGCATCACACAAACACCACACCCGTGCTGGTCTGGTCCGGGGTCGGCCAGCATGCGATTCCAGGCCCTGGGAAAAAGAAGAAAGAAGATGATGTCCAGCATTGACGGCAAGAATTCCCCAAGTAAAGCGGGGCCCCATTCGGATCTTGGGGGGGGGGGGAGGCCAACGATGCAAAGCGCGCTACCAGTGGCACACTTGGCTGGTGGAGTTACGCGTAAAGCTACAAGCGATGGAAATACGCCTCAGGCGAAGATAGTTGGAGAAAAGGACCAACACAGGAGAGGAGTAGACCTCACCCCGAACAGCAGGAAGAGAAAGGGTCTGAGTGAGGAGGTGGAGAAGCGAATGCTGAAGCAATCGAAGCTCACATTCTCAAGCCAGAAAGAGAAGGACGCGAAGGTTGCTGCAGAAGCGCAAGCGGCGGCAGACAAGCTGATGAAGATCAACCCCGCGATCAAGATCCAGCTTACGCAAGACAAAAACAAGGAAGACGATACCGCCGATTCCAGTTCAGATTCAGGGGACCCTAACACCACCACGGAGTCCCAGAAGTCAGAAGACACCCTGACATCCAAGGACTGTGACCGCGGACTCAGAAAAGGGCAAAAAACACCGGAGGATATGGACATCGATCGGTTCCCCACACCTGAGAAGGCCAGTCAACAAAGAAGTGGAGACAAGGCCCCCAATCTAATGGAAGGATGGAGGGACTTGAGAATGTGCCGAGAACAGATGGAGGAGAAGACTCATCTTCTCCTCGACCACCTGAACTTGGTCATAGGGATAGCCGAGTCTGCCTCCAACATCCCAGAAGGAACTCAGGGCGACATGGAAGAGCTCAAGAAGATTGGCCACGCTCTCGTAGGCCTAATTGCGGCAGACAAAGGGAAGAGAGCGGCTTTCGAGACCACACTTCTCGAAGCGAAGAAGACACTAAAAATGAAGAGGAGTGCGCAGCCCTCTGGGCCAGCTGCGTCGGGAAGTGGCACACAGGGAAGGGGGGCGAATAAACCGGAATCACGACAAGGGAAACAGCACAATACGAAGAGGACGCGACGCGGACATCCATCGGGAGCCCTCGAAACACCGCGCTCGACATCGACTCCTAATAGGCCCATGCAGGACGGGCCTTGGCAGGAAGTGGTCTCTAAGAGGAATACGAAGAGGGCGAAGAAGAGCGGTCGATCAAGTGACACCGCTGGGAAGAAGGCAAAAATGAAGCCAAGAAGAGCGAAACCCGACGCCGTTCTCGTCACGGCAAACCAAGGTGGGTTGAGCTACGCAGATATGCTGCGCAAGATAAAGACGGATGACCTCAATGAAGAAGTGGGCTCTGAAGTCACGGGCAGCCGCAAGACACAGGAAGAACGAATCCTCATTGAACTGAGGAAGGGCGCCGACGCCGTAGCCATCAATGTGGCTCTGACACCAGTCGTCGGGCAAGAAGGGGCTGTCTACTGCCTCGCAAATAGCATGACCCTCGAGGTTCTCGGAGTCGACTACGATGTCAACGAAACTAAAGTGCAGCAGGAACTCGCGAAGGCCCTACCAGAAAACGAGGATGGAGCCGTAATAGTCAAGAGCCTGCGAAGCGGTTTCCGGGGCACCCAAACAGCGGTTGTGTCCATTCCAGCGAGGCTCGCTCACCGCCTCCTGGACTGGAAAGAACCCAAGGTCGGATGGAGCAGAGTGAGAATCCGCGAGAAGGGTGGCATCCCACGCTGCTATAACAGCCTAGAGTATAGCCACAAGGCCTCAGGCTGCAAGAAAGAGAAGGCAGAGGAACGTCAACCAAAACTCTGCTTCCAGTGCGGTGAACCAGGACACCTCGCCGCTACCTGTAAAGAGAAACCAAAATGCCTCAGCTGCGTGGCTATCGGAACCAGATCTGACCACAGGTCGGGCTCCAGCACCTGCACAGCCTACCAAAACGCGAGGGCGACATATGGACGCAGGGGGGGGGGAATGGCTAACTTCATCCAAGCCAACCTCAGAAGAAGCGGGGACGCTTGTGACCTCCTACACAATGCCGCCAAAGAAGGGTGTATCGATGTTCTGATCATCTCCGAACCACCTCGGGAGCGCGAACTTTCCCGATCCACATTCGATCAGTGGGGGACTGCTGTAATTCAGATCACGAATCCCGCGATCCGCGAGACTGGACCAGCTGTTAGTCAGCCACTAGCAGCTGGTCCAGTCTAGGTTATGCTCGAAAGACCATAGGGGGCACAGCTGTATACAACTGCTACTATTCAGCGTCGCTCAAGACGCACGAATTTGGAGACGAGCTCCACGACCTAGAAGAGGATGTGAGGCAATGAGGGGGGCCAGTTATAATCGCGGGGGATTTCAACTCCAAGGAACCGACTTGGAGTGGGGGGCCGCGCGATAGACGGGGGGTAATACTTGCTGATGCCAAGGAGGCATTAGGATTAGTGCTCGTGAACGAGACGGGGGTTATCACCTATTACCGGCACGACACTCGGTCCCGGGAGGAAGGTTCGTCATCGGTCCTCGACCTGACGTTTATGAGCCCGTTGTTCATGGGACGTATGACATCGTGGGGAGTTCTGGACACGGAAACACTGAGTGACCATCGACACATTCGGTTCCGGCTTAGGACTGACGGACAGAGACAGATGACACGCAGACCGCGATCAACGGTGTGGCAGGTACGGAAGCTGGACGGGGGAAAATTTCGGGAATCGATAGTAACAGTCGAAGATCTCCCGATGAACTCCGCCTCGGACGAGGCTGTGGCGATGGTAACATCCGCCATCACGAGAGCTTGCGACGCGTCGATGCCTCGCAGGACAACACCATGTTTCTGGAGGCCCGAGCAGAATGGGCCTTGGAAGGAAATGGTGTCAAAGAAACAAGTGAAAAGAGCAAAGAAGAGCGGTAGATCGGACGATGCCGCCGGAAAGAAAGCGAAAATGAAGCCGAGAAGGGTGAAGCCCGAAGCCGTCCTCGTTACGGCCAAACAAGGTGGGCTAACCTACGCAGACATGCTGCGCAGGATAAAAACGGATGACCTCGATGAAGAAGTGGGCTCTAAGGTCACGGGCATACGCAAGACCCACGAAGGCCAAGTCCTTCTTGAACTCAAGAAGGGCACCGATGTCGCCGCCGTCAAGGCAGCCTTGGCACCAGTCGTCGGGCAAGAAGGAGCTGTCCACTGTCTAGCAAACAGCACGACCCTCGAGGTGCTCGGAGTCGACTACGATGTCGACATAATCAAGGTGCGGGATGATCTCGCGAAGGCCCTACCAGAAAACGAGAAGGGTGCCGTTGTAGTCAAGTCCATCCGGAGTGGCTACCACGGCACCCAAACCGCTGTTGTCTCGATCGCAACGAGACTGGCCCACCATCTCCTCGACTGGCAGGAGACAAAGGTTGGATGGGGCAGAGTCAGGATCCGCGGGAAGGGTGGCATCCCACGGTGCTATAACTGCTTAGAGTACGGCCACAAGGCCTCGGGGTGCAAAAAAGAGAAGGCAGAGGAACGGAAACCAAAACTCTGCTTCCAATGCGGTGAACCAGGGCCCCTTGCTGCGATTTGCAAGGAAAAACCAAAATGCCTAAGCTGTGCGGCGATCGGGTCCAAATCTGACCACAGATCTGGGGCCAGCAACTGCACAGCCTACCAAAACGCGAGGGCGACATATAGACGCAGGGGGGGGGGGGAAGAAATGGCTAACTTCATCCAAGCCACCCTCAGGAGAAGCGGGGACGCTTGTGACCTCCTCCACACTGCCGCCAAAAAAGGGGGTATCGATGTTCTGATCATCTCCGAACCGCCTCGGAAGCGCGAACTTTCCCGTTCCGTATGTGGTCCCCCAGTGTTCGAATGTGATCACTGGAGGACACCCGTAATCCAGATCATGGATCCTGCGATCCGTGAAACTGGACCAGCTGTTAGTGGCCGTGGTTTCACTCGAAAGACCATAGAGGGCACAGCAGTCTACAGCTGCTACTATTCGCCGTCGCTCAAGACGCACGAATTCAAAGACGAGCTCCACGACCTAGAAGAGGATGTGAGGCAATGGGGGGGCCAAGTTATAATCGCGGGGGATTTCAACTCCAAGGAACCGACTTGGAGCGGGGGGCCGCGTGATAGACGGGGGGTAATACTCGCTGATGCCATGGAGGCATTGGGATTAGTGCTCGCGAACGAGACGGGGGTTATCACCTACTACCGACACGACACTCGGTCCAGGGAGGGAGGTTCGTCTTCGGTCCTCGACCTGACGTTCATGAGCCCGCCGCTCATGGGACGTATGACATCGTGGGAGGTTCTGGACACGGAACCATTGAGTGACCATCGACATATCCGGTTTCGGCTTAGGACTGACAGACAGAGACAGACGACACGCAGACCGCGACCGACGGGGTGGCAGGTACGCAAGCTGGATGAGGGGAAATTCCGGGAATCGATAGGAACAGCCGAAGATCTCCCGATGAACATCACCGCGGACGAGGCTGTGGATATGGTGATGACCACCATCACAAGAGCTTGTGACGCATCGATGCCTCGGTAAACAACATCATGCTTTTGGAGGAAACCAGAGTTTTGGATCACCGACAAGATGGAAGCCCTACGAAGAACGAGCAATAAGAAAAGGAGAACCGCGTGGCGATCAAGGAAACTAAAACGACCATCACTGGCGGAAGATGATAGGGCGTACAGAGAAGCAAAGAAGGCTCTCGTTCTCGCCATTCGGAGAAGCAAAGAGAAGTGCTGGGGTGAATTGTGCGACATGGTTAATGGAGACCCCTGGGGTACGCCATACCGCGTGGTCATGTCCAAGGTCCGACCCTGGAGGGGCAACCCAGCACCAACTGATGCAGCTACCTTGCGCAGCATCGTGGAAGACCTCTTTCCAGCAGGAGAAACCAGAGTCACATTCCCTCCAGGGAGCGACGACCCCATCCCGCTCTTCACTATGCAAGAACTACTCATAGCGGCGAAGAGACTGCCAAACGGCAAGGCCCCTGGCCTGGACGGCATTCCAAACGAGGCTCTGAGACTGGTTTCCAAATACAAGCCAGATCTACTCCTCGACCTCTTCAACATCTGTTTGAGCGCGGGAAATTTCCCGGATAAGTGGAAACGCCAGAAGCTGGTCCTGATACCTAAAGGTCAAGGAGGTCAACGCCCTCTCAGCATGCTCGACAATATCGGGAAAATGTACGAGAGGATGGTGCTCAACAGGGTGGAAAAAGCCTACGAAGAGAGCGGCGGGCTATCACCAATGCAGTTTCGGTTCCGGAAGGGACGAAGCACTGTGCACGCGATCGAGGAGGTCCAAGAACGGGTTTAATCGTCGGTAGGGAACCCATACCAAGGAAGAAGAGGATTCTGTGCCATTATTGCGTTGGACATAAAGAACGCGTTCAACTGCGCGAGCTGGGAGCGAGTCTATCAATCCCAAGCAGGTAAAGTGCCGCCCTATCTACTTGCCATCACGAGTGACTATCTGCGGAACAGGACACTTGTGTACGACACCGACGAGGGACAAGAGATCCGGAAACCGTCCGCCGGAATTGGACAGGGATCGGTTTCCGGGCCGTTCAACTGGAATACCCAGTACGACAGTTTACTGTCTATTTAACTGCTCGAAGGAGTGATAATAGTGGCTTCCGCGGACGACGCGGGGCTCATAGTCTGCTCCGACAACGAGGAACTCTTGGGTAGACGCGCAAACTAAGCGCTGGCCCGAGTCTACGAGTGGATGGTCAGCAGGCTCCTAGAGCTTGCTGTCAAGAAGTGCGAAGCAATCGTGGTTACAAGACGCAGGAAGTTTGACTTGCCCCACTTTTACATCAACGGGCAAGGGATCCCACGCAAGACAGAGCTGAAATACCTCGGCGTATGGCTAGACGACAAGTGGTCGTTCAAGAAGCACATCCAGGAGGCCGCCCAGAAAGCGAGCAGGGTTGGTGAGGCGCTTCAGCGGCTGATGCCGGATATCGGGGGACCCAAGGAGAAGAGACGCGCACTTCTCAATACCGTCAGCACCTCTATCATGCTCTACGGTGCACCCGTGTGGGGAAAGAGAGTAGAGAAGACCATCATCGAAAAGAGGATGGGGCCTGTCCACCGGAGAGCGGCCCTGAGAAGTATCCGTACCTACCGCACCGTGTCAGGAGATGCGGCTTACGTATTGGCGAGTACACTGCCCATCCACTTGCTCGTCGCGGAGCGAGTGAGGATCTGGGACCGCCAGAAAGTGATCGGAGCCGAACGAGTACTCACTCCAACGATGAAGGAGATCATCCGCGACAACGAGAAGGAAACCCTTGAGCATTGGCAAACTGAGTGGGATTCGTCATTTGCAAATGGCAGATGGACGCACCGGCTGATCCGTGACGTAGCCAAATGGACGGAACGCACCCACGGAGAGATAGATTACTAAACGACGCAAGCACTGAGTGACCACGGTTGCTTCGGTGCCTATCTGACCCGGTTCAAGAAGAGGACATCCCCAGCATGTCAGTCATGCGGGGACAACTGGGATGACGTTGAACACGCCCTGTTCACGTGCAACGACACAAAAAGAGAGCGCGCTGAATTGGATGGATGGCTGGGTGCTCAACTGACACCTGAGAACCTCGTCCCGTACTTACTTCGCAACCAGGACACATGGGATAGAGTTACCAGATACATCAAGCTGGTGATGACCCGTAAGGAGGAGAAAGAGAGGGAGGTGAGGCGCCTCGATGCCGGTGAATTACAGTAACCCTGCCGATTCAAACACAAGAGGTTCAAATGGTTCCAGGAGGAATATGATAGACTGAAAAGGGAAGGAAGAAGAGAGAAGAATGAAGAGATGGAAGAAGATCGAAGAAAAGGAAACAACACCTGCGAGTCGTGAGAAGAGAGACGCTCGATCCTGAGCGCGAGACGACGCCGGCCCTGAAGTAATGCTCACGCGGTGCCGAGGCCGGATTGGTGAGTTGGTGGATCTCTCCCTTGTCCAATGGCTGGCGCCAACGGAGAAGGAAGAGAGGGTTTACCCGGTTTGGATGGCCGTATCGATGCGGATTCCAGCCCGGGACTGTTGGGGAGGTGCTGGCCAGCCGTGTTTGCCTGACCGGTGTCTCTCCTTCGTACGTCGCAGCGTATTCGCCCTACAACCACCTTAAAAAAAAAAAAAAAAAAAAAAAAGAGAGAGAGAGAGAGAGAGAAAGAGAAAAAACGCTGACAGGTGATGTTTCGATTTGATCTTGTCCTCATGATACCGCTCAATATTTCCCCGATTATCTGGTACCTCAATAGAGATCAAAAAGCTGAAACTCACGAAAAGTTGACTTCGCAGCTACGCACCCTTCCATCTCATTCGACCTTCCCAAGTTTGCCCATGTCACACGAGTCGTGTCCATGAGTCGCTTGCGTATTCATGAAGATGAAATATTTTTCGACTCGTTTACGACTCATATGATGATAAAATAAAATATACCCGCTATGGTCGAATTGTTTGAGTGAGACATCCAGTAGCTAGCTCACGCATTACGCTGTGGTGGGCTTCACACAACCACTCAACGTTTTCATGTCCGTGTTGTCTCGGCCTCCCCGCTCTTCCCCCGCAGCAGCCGGGCAACTCCCTCAGCCCACCATAGCGTCATGCTATTTTCTGCCATTGACGGTGCTACAGTCGTTTTTTCAAATAGCACATTCGTGAACATAGCGAATAAGAGGTTCTTGAAGCAATAAGGAACCACCCGTAGAGGGAATTGGAGATGACGGTAGGAAGTTCCACAGTTTGTTGCATATGGTCATATAGCGACACTTCTCGGTTTTTCCTGTAAAATTCTCGGTTAGAGGTCTATCATATCTCACTAATCCTTTCATAAATATGAGTAAGACATTCGTCAGGAATAAATCCAGGGTACCTGATGCTCATCGCTTGTACTATTGGTAGTACCATCATGAAGCACTGGTGCATGATGTTTAAGGATGACCGTGGAAGCAATCACTTCATCACAAACAATGGAGATTTCTATAGTAACTGGATGGATATTGACTAGCTTGTAACTGAGGGATTTACTAGGATCAGGAAAGTTAGGTAAGTTAGGGTTTAGGTCCGGTTTAAGACTTTAAAGACAGCGTTTCATTAATAGAAACATATATTGAAACCATATTTACAAATAGTCATGAATGATGAATAGTCAAAAAGGAATCTGATATTTATCACTGCTATGTGTCTTACCAATTCGGTCTAGCCCGATAAGCGGTTGATACAGGGTACATACTAATACGGGTTATGATAGAGCCACGGAGGAGCTCCCTCCGGGTCAAACGCGGGGTATAGCCGGTGTGTGAGGTTCGACTCCTGGAACTCCCAGGAAGCCAACGCGGGTGTGCGATTCTACTGCCACGGAGGAGCTCCCTCCGGGCCAAAAGTGGGAGTGCCGGTGTCGCGGTCTACTACGATTCTCAGTGCTCCTGAGGAGTCGGCTACTAGATGGTCTCATCTGCCTTAGAGCTCCTAAGACAGAGAGGAGTTGCCAGCTGCTAGACTCTAGAGCCATCTCTTGGACCAGAGCTCTTGGTGCCAAGAGAAGCACGTGAGTCCGCCGCTCAGTGCAGACTGGTTCGCTCTCGTCGGGCATCGGGTGGACATTAATGCTGACAGGTGTTTCGCTTGTGAACGATGTTTTCGAGACAACCACCTGGCGGCTGAGGCTTGAGTTACTCTAACTGCTCGATGAATTGCGCGGGTACCAGAGCTATACTGGTATCATAGCGAAGGGGCCCATCGCAAGCTGCCGAATGGCAGATGGTTCAGATGAAGGAAGAGATATCTTGCACAGGTGATCCTGGGAATCTAATTCACCTCGATTCTTGTATGATGCATCAGATAGAGACTGAACATATGACATAGAACTGAGTGATACATCGGTGACACGAGCAATCACATCATTCGCTTGAATTTCATTGGTGCAGCGATTTGGCTTATGTTCCACTCTACCAGACTACAATATAGGTAGGACCTCCCTAAAAGGCTTGAGCGAGGTGCATCGCGGGAGGTTCTATTCAGGGGGTCGTTGATGAGCTTCCTCTGGACTCAAGATTCTTCCGTCTATCACGCGTACTTTGGTCTCACTCATTGTACGTCCGAGATTTTCTAAACCTACTAGGAAGTTGCTTGACAAAACTCCACGATAGGGTGTTCCTTCCTCAGTGATGAGTTCAAGAACGTAAGGGAGAGTGGGAATCATAGAGAATCCGGGAAGAATCCTCTCTTCGCTGACACGAAACGCTCCAGGTCCTGAAGTAGACTCAGCATACTGTACTGGTACGCTGAATAGATCCTCGGTCTGGTCACCATAGATCCCTTCCCTCACTGGTTAGTGCTCTCCGATTTGGGGCAGGGCCCTCTATGGATCTGGGGAGAGCTATACTCATGGAATGATGGAGAACTGACAGATATTGCATGTTTTTTTCTTCTCAGAGATACAGAAATGCTGCATTGGGTGAGTCAGACCCGGAAAACTTTGGTGGAGTGATAAAATGTGCATTAGCTCGATATTCAGCCTTTGAACTGACTAAAGGAAACAATCGAGAGAATCGCAATATCATTCGATACATGCCATGGCTGTATGCAACCCCAACAAATGCCATGCAAGGGTGAGTTATTTTGTCTATTTCACAATCAGGGTCCGCATTGAGAGGGATCGAGATGTCATTTCCCGGGGATTTTACGAAGAGATACAGGATACGAGTCATTCTAGTAGTTCGCCCCTCTCCTATTTCTGATCAGAAGATGTTCATCCGGTTCTAACTCAATCGTCACAATGGGCTCGTTTGAGGAATAGATGTTGAGATGGTATCGCAAGGTTAGTAGCTGTGATGTGAGCCATCACCGAATGCTAGGACAGCTATTGCTCTGTCATATCTGGCTGGGGAAGCTGAGAGAATCTATGAATTTCATAGCTCATATTATACCAGTCAAGTTGGATACATTCACAGTATGCATTGATAATTTTTAAGACAGTTTTCAGTTCCCGGGGAAAATCATTGGGAAATGGCAGATTCCAAATTTCTGTTACGCACTCTAATGGCAACCAGCTGATTGTATGAAATGACCAGGATTTCATACACCGCACATGGAACGGCATTTGCCCTTCATGAAGTCTTAAAACTCTTCATGGATAAATAATGCCTGTCTGTCTGATTTCGGCAAGATCCCAGATCACCCGCAGTTGAAACAGTGGGACTCGCCCAAGTCAAGAACTCTCCAAGAGCACGTAGGTTCGAGAAAGTTTGTCTGCTATTGATATTGTAAATTGTACAGTGCTCAAGGCTTAAGTGCCCTTGGGCAGCCGAGTTTCTTTGCCGAGGTTGCCTTTGCTTTCCAGCACCTTCTAGGACTACGCCCATAGAGATGTCCCTCCGGGTGTAGAAAATACGAGGTCGAGGTCGTGATGATTCCGCAATCCGGATGTTTGCTTGTAAAGGAAGCGTATATGCACCACAGAACAGATACCTACACCGAGTTTTCCACGAGATTGTTTCTTCACCAGATGAGCATTCCACCGAGTAGGAATAGGGAATCAATTGAATATCCAGAAGAGATATCTCGCACAGGTGATTGATTGATTCTTGGTGAAGAAATCACAGATGATTTCCAGGTTCTCGGTGTATTGAATCCAATGAAGTGGATGATGAAACTGCACTAGTTTTGTCTGACGGGCTTTATTCAATACTCAAGAATGTGGTCGCCAGACCATAGTTATGATGCGATTTTTCACCGGTGTTCTTATTTGCACGACAGATCTCTAATCTAGGGTCTTTCTATGTGTTGGGAAAAGAGGTATTATTTCATGGGTCGTTGTGGACTTTTTTAATTCAATAACACCTGTTCTACTGAATAATATTCATTCAATACTTGCTCCGAGTTCTACGCTCCCTTACACATCTTCCTCTTACAACGTTCTCATCCGATCTGCCGCACTTGGCGCAGCGCTTCTCCTTCGCACATATTCATATACATCATCTCGTGGCGCCGTCGCCATAGTCGGTATGGCAGTTTCCTTACAAAACTACCTAATAGCTTCTGCTAATATCAGTGTCACAGCTGAATGTACACATATCCCAACACGCCTCCTTACATTCATGCTGTTACAGCTGACTTACAATCATTCCTCAGTTTCTCTATTTCACATTTAATGAGTTTCTGAATTTCTCAAACTTGACTCTCCCAAGTGCTTCAGTAAGAATGTCAGCTATGTGATTTTCTGAATCAATCTTCTTCATATCAATTATGTCATCCGAGTATGCTTCATTTACAAAGTGATAGTGAAATTCTCTGTACTTAGAATTCTTAGTATAATTACCAAATTCTGCTATACTTATAGCACCCTAGTTATCTTCATATACGTTTACTGGCTCATCATTATTGCAATCAAATATCTCCAAAATTCCTCTCACAAGTTTGATTTCACTAACTGCTCCTGATATAGCAACATATTCAGCATGAGTAGAAGCTTTTGTAACACTTCCTTGTTCTCTGGATTTCCAATGAATGACTTTACCATAAAATCTCAAAGCGTCACCAGTAGTAGACCTCCTGTCTGTTGAGTCACCTGCCCAATCAGCATCTACATAACAATCTGAAACTTCAGCACTCTCTTCCCTGGTGGATGTCAGCTTCAGGTCTCTTGTACTATAGAGATATTTTGAAACTCTCAAGGCATTCTTGAAGTGTGTCTCATCACAACAATTTTGGAATCTACTCAAATAGTTCACACTATAGCTTATATCTGGTCTAGTTCCAGCACTTACATATGCCAAAGCACCTATCAAATTCCTGTATCCAATATTATTCATTTCATACTCAGCTTCGTGTAATTTGAGATTCTCTCCCATCGGTGTTTAATATGTCTCAGCATCCTGAATTCTGTAATTTCTACCGATAGATTCGATAAAACTCCCCTGATCTGAAGTCTTCATTCCTGATTCTATGTCATCCTCAATATTGATTCCCAAATAACTTTTGACTCGTCCCAAATCTTCCATTTTAAACTTTTCCCTTAACAAGTTCTTCACTCTATTGATTTTTCTCTTGTTCTTACAGCAAATGAGCGAATCATCTATAAGGATTATTATATAGATTGTCACATCCTCCAAAATCGAATAATACAAACGGAATAGTATATTACGCAACAAGTGCGAGAAGGTCAATTTCCGCACAGGTTGCCAAACGAGTGCGGAAACTTCTCGCACGTGTTGCTTATACTATTTTTTGCAACTGTGCGCGAAGTTGTAATCAAATGCACCACTGTCCGAGCAAGATCATCTTGAGAACGAAGTTTTCAAGGAAGGCCAAATTCAGAGGGATGACGTGACATCATATTTTAGAACTGTGCGTGAATGAAAATGCATTAGAGCGAGAAGTTACATTTACGCACACTTCACCAGTGCGTAAATATAAAACTGTGCGAGAAGTCATTCACGCATTACTTCTCGCACTGTAAATAATAAAGAGAGGTCTCATTTTTCTAACAACTTCGCGCACACAGTTGCAAAAATCATATTTACTCTCCTTGAAGCCTAGTTCTTGTGAAAACTCATCAAAACAATCATACCATTCCCTAGGACTTTCTTCCAAACCATAAAGTGCTTTTATAAGCTTACAAACTCTGTTCGTACCACCTTGGTAACCCTTCGGTTGCTCAATATACACCTCTGAAGTAACTTTACCATTCAGGAAGGCTGTCTCTACATCCATTTGTCCAATATAAAATCTATTTTGACGACGATAAGATGATAAGATTTTCAAAGTCATCATTTTTGCTACCAGTGAATGAATTTCATCAATCATCTCATTTTGTTGGTACCCTGAAACAACTAACCTCGCTTTGTCAACATTTCCTGGTTTCTTTGTGAATATCCATTCAACATCTAGAGCTTTTGCCTCCTCTGGCGATTCAACATATTCATAAGTTCCATTCTTTTTCAAACAAGGCATTTCTTTATCTGTTGCCTCTTTCCAAGATTCAGCTTCAGAACAACTCATCGCCTCCTCAAAATTCACTGGCACATCAGTGCTACAATAATTCACATAGATTACATTATTCTATAAGAAATTCTCATCTAAATTCGGCTTCCTTCGCCTAGTTGATCTCCTCAACTCTTGAACATCATTTGCTGACCTATTTTTAATTCTTCTTTCATTTTCACCAGAACAATTTTCATCACAATTTCCAGAATCTTAATGAGACTCATCTTCTGATTCATTCAAACCAGTGCAAATAGTATCCTTCTCAATCATGTCAGTATGGGCAGCGATTCTGATTTGATCATCGATCAAAACTTTGTATCCAACATTAGTGTACCCAATTAAAATTCCTAATTCAGCCTTCTTGTCTCATTTGGAGATTCTTCTAGCCTATGGTATTCTCACAAAGACTTTACTTTGTGAGTACCATAACCCGAAATTTTGCTTCTCTTTCCAATATTTGAAAATAATTCATATATATAGTATCTCTACAGCACTCAAATCTTCGTGCGTATTTGAAGCCGGTAAGGCAGACGTTTGCTTCCTTTCTAAGGTCACGCGTGATGAATAAACATACACATAGATGTGACTATGTACATACTGATACATGGAAACTCTGGAATGTTCCATGAGTTTCCATGAGAAATTCTTTATATAAAACTTCATAAAATCGGAATCTTTTCTTCCTCATCATAAAGCTTATTTTCTGAGCTACGAAATGTATATAATCATTTTTCAGGACTCATTAATTTTGCACGCTTATTTTATTTTGCAAACTAAATTTCCTTGTAAAAAAGCAAAAATGAATTTTTTTGTTCGGCTTTTTGATGCATGATTCCGTTCATATTCTGAAAAACGTAATCTATCTCAAAGTTCCACATTTGAGAGGAAATGAGCTCAAGATGAGACATGTAAAGATTGGAAATATTTGTTGTAAAATGAATTTGTGAGAGAAATAGCCTGTTTTCACATGAAAGTATCGATGGTAAAAATAGCCTAGTATAAAAAGAACTCAAATTTTCGGTTGATTATCATAAATTTTCAAAATAGATGAAAAGCCCCGTGCTTCTAGAAAGTTCTAGGAATTTATCACTTTGTTTTTGACAATAAAAGAAAGATGAGTCAATCTGAATTTTGGGTTGAATTCATCTTTTTTAGAGATGAAAAATCGAATTTTGTATGCAGATTTTGCAAGATTGCTCCATTTTTCATTTTTCAATGGAATAGTGATTCTTCGAATGATTGATAATCTATTCGTTCATCTACCATACGATACAGATATAACGTACAGCCAGAAGACCAGGTGTAAATACAGGCTCATCAGGCCATTCAGGCCGGCTTATGCTCAGTTGGATACCAGAGTTGTATCGAGTTTCGTCTCTTGGCTATTGATATGCTCATGTATATGTGATTTTGGATGAATGCCATATGATTTCCATACATTCTGAGTTCCAATGTGTACTCAAAATTGATAGAATCTCGATGCAGCTTAGAGACGCGATTTGGGTGGAGGAACGGCCCTAAATACCCGTCCTCACGAAAAATCAGACGTCTCATCCAACCTCCACGCAGATATCTTGGATTGGTGGGTCGGTGGCCCTAAGTACCCACCACCCCCATCTACGTATATCTGCGTTATCTAAGTCGTATGGCTTTCCAAGGATGATATGTGAGTGGCCCTAAGTATCCACTCCATTCACCTTCTAAAAACATTGAATTTCTCTCATTAGATTTCATTTCATCCAAGGGCCTAAGTACCCAAGGATGGGTGAAATTTGATGGAGAAATAAAAAATTGGTTACTCCTAAAGCCCATTATTATTTCATGAGTATACGCACACCTCTATCAATTTAGATGATCCGGCTCTCTCCCTAGATCCAGAGCACATATTTGTACCTTTACAACTTCCATCCATTCTTAAATGTTTCACATTGGGCTTAACACCAAACATGATCTCGAAAGGCGTTTTCCTCTCAATAGTATTCGCCAATGTTCGATTTTTCGAATAAGCATCTGTCAAGATGACTTCAGGCAAATATTTCATCTCTAATCGTGCTTCATTCAATTCATGGACATATGGTGGGCATTTGTCCATTACTATACCTCCACTTCTTGGAAAATCATAGATTCTTCCATTTAAATACTCTAACCCATTGTCACTCCTCAAAGTTTTTATCTTTTCACCTGTTAAATCTTCTCTCTCATACACTAAGGTCACAAAACAGTCAAAAACTCTATCTTTAGTTCTTATAACATTGACTCCGGCTATTCTACTGTAGTCATCAATGAAACTCACAAAATATCTCTCTTCATTCATACCAATAGTTGCATGAGGCTGTTAAGGTATGCAACTCTCGGTCCCAGATAACCGTGGACCTACAACTCGGAGAATCTCGATTCGTACTGCAAGATGAGAGGAAAACGGTCTTTTCACACTTACAAGGGGGGACCACGGGGTCCGGGTCGCCAATCATCCCCAAAATGTTTTCACAGTTTGGTGCCATCTAGAATATGAGAAATCTAGAGTAACTCCGTCAAATGGGCCCCCTGTTGAGAGCTACAAGCAAAAACGTTAGCACTACCAGTATATCTATATATATCACTTTTTAACAATGGCCTATATAAGCAATGTTAATCCCAGTGGCTGTATCTCTGGACAGGAGACCCATTTGACGGAGTTACTCTGGATTCTTCATATACTCGATAGTACAAAACTGTAAAAAAATCTTGAGGGAGATTGGTGGCCCGGCCCCCGTGGTCCCCCCTTCTTAGTCCAAGGCGCAAACTATCATTCCGCATTCACCCTAGACCGTACCTTGTGCCAAAGAGCGACTCCTACGTTCAGTCAAAAATGTAAACTATCATCCCGCATCCACACGAGATTGTGCTTCGTACCGGAGAGTTCCCACGCGTGATCGAAGATATAAGGTAACGATCCGCATTCACGCAGGGTTGTGTCTTGTGCTGAAGGGTGGCTCTCGACGAAATGAGGATAATGGAATTAAATGATCAATCAACCATAAGCCAACGTTCACGTTGGTCTGGGAACACGTTGTTGACATGATTTACGAGTCCCGAACTGGGACTCATGATTCCAGAACTCCCTGCGGATACACGGCATAGAAGCTGTTTATGTAGCACCGATCAAGCAATGTTTCGCGACAGCACACATACATGCACCTACACAATAGCGCAGACCCTCAACCGACAGTAGACGCTCAACCGGCAGCAGACCCTCAACCGACAGTAGACGCTCAACCGGCAGTAGACCCTCAACCGACAGTAGAACCGCCGTCTGCCGTATATCTATAGACATTCAGCCGCTTGGCTATAGGCCTCCTGCTCTGCTCCGGTTCGGGCAGTCTTCATGTGGATCGCGAACAAGCCGCACACTCTCCACCACCTCGAGCATGTATTAAGTTTGCTCAATATATATGTTCGCTGAAAATCATTAATTCGCATTCCTCCTGTCACGAGTAACCTGGATCCCAAACCCCAACACCGGCGAAAACATTTGGTCCTCCGAGCCGGATCCAGGTACTTGTGCCGGGAGGTTGTATGATTCGTAGTGATGTGCGAACGCGTGGTGCAAATTCCATAGTGCGGAGCTCATTTGCGGTTGTGAAGCATTATATCACATACCGACTATGATACAGTGAGCTAAAGTGTGCAAGTTTATTGTGCAAGTTGAAAGTTTGCGATCCATGCATTTTGTGGGAAGTTAATGGCATAATCAAGCCATCGCCCATACTACATGCCAGCCATTTTGCCTGCCTCGCTCCAAACGGCGGATGACGCCAAGCGAGCCGCAAAACGAGCGCGTGGCGGCCATTTTGAGAGCCAGCGTCTCGTTCATCGTCGAAGCAGCTAGCAGAGTAGAAAGCGGCGCCACATCATCGGTCATCACGTTCCTGCGCAGTATCAACGGTCGCGAAGCGTTCGCGACAGGGGTCAAGGTCATCTGCCGGTGAGTGAATTGTCTATCCTTCCTACATTCTTTGGGGGATTGTTTCACTGCCTACCCTTGCCCCTCCCCTCAATCGGTACATTCATATTCAAGTACTGCATCATGCTGCGTTTATTGATGGATTGAGATTGTTCTTCGTGTTCTTCGCGACACATAATTAATCGAAATTATTTGATTTTCAAGTCAACACTCATTTTGAGCATTTGAGGAGATTCTCCCTTTTTGAGCGCTCGAGTTGACGAGATAAAAATAATCGAATACAATGGCTTCGATCGAAAAGCAACTCAAATTACAATCGCGCATTGCAAACGCGTATATCAATTTCCAAAAGACAGGCCAAGCCAAGATGACGAAAGGCGCGTGCCTTACCCGAATGAAGGGGTTGGAAAACTATTGGGAAAAGTTTCAAGAGGCACATGGGAAGCTAATGGACGATGATGATATTGATGCTTCGGATAACTACTTCAAAAATAATGTATTTGATAGTGTAGAAGAATCATACTTCGTTTCTCTCGGACTTTTTCAAGACTTCTTGTTGAATCTCGAGGCAGCAGTGCCTACCGGTTCGCGGAATGTTGAAACGTCGGAACAATCAGCTATATTCCAAGCAAAATTACCGCCGATTGAACTCCCCACATTTTCCGGTGACATACAAAACTGGAAGAATTTTCATGATTCCTTTGATGAAATGGTGGTGAAGAAACACGGCCTTGCGAATGTTTATAAAATGAGCTACTTGCGATCCTCACTTAAAGGGGAAGCCGCAGAGCTCCTTGAAGAAAGCTCTTCCTCTGGCGAAAATTTTGATTCAGCCTGGAAAAGCGTGAAAGAGTACTACAGCAATAATCGCTTATTAGTCTCTAAATTACTTTCAAAATTAATGTCCATGAATAAGATGGAATCTGACGTAGCTTCAGACATTAGTCGTCTTCGCAACGGCGTGAGCAATATTTTGAAAGCTCTAAAATCATTAAATTGTCAAGTCGACACTTGGGATCCTTTTGGTGTCTTTCTAGTAGTGATGCGTCTTACTCTTTCGCTTCAAAAAGACTGGGAATCTCATGTCGCGCAATCAGAAAATCCTAAGCAGTGTCCTAGCTACAAGATGCTCGATGATTTTCTCGAAACGCAAAGGCTCGCTCATGTTCAATTTGAAAGTGCTAAAGTAGCCACGGAACAGTCGGAGCAAAAGCGCAAACCCAATTCTGACACAAAGAATCAGAATAAAAATCAGAATAACAAACCCAAGGATTCTAAAGCGGTTCATGTGAATCAAAAGGACCCAAAGAAACCTTGGCGTGAACAACCCGTCTGCCTCATTTGCGAGGGTCCACATTTTTTCACCTTTTGCAATACTTTTAAGGCGAAATCTGTGCCTGAAAGAAAAAAATACATAAATTCGCTCAAGAGATGTCTCAATTGTTTCTCTTCGGACCATCTCTTACCAGAGTGCACTGAAGAGAGACGCTGTGCTGTTTGTAACGGCAAGCATCATACGACTATTCACGAAAGTGGTAAGCCTAGTATCCCGAATACCGCTGATCAACTTTCCAAAACGAATACGTCAGCCCAAAAGTCCAGCAGTGCAGCATCTATGTTACAATTGGAATCGAACCACGTCAATTACATTGTTAATAAAGATGACAATGATGGGGAGATTTTCATAGCAACTGCTCGAATCTTAGCTGAATCTACATTTGGTTCGTCATACGAAATACGGGCAATAGTGGATCAGTGCGCGCAGTCTTCATTTATTTCAGAAGGCTTATGCCAATTACTTAGATTAAAGAAAAAACCCGTTATGGTACCTACTACGACAGTTGGCGGTAAAAGTGGCCCTGTATGCAAAAATATAGTAGAGGTGACTATACGACCTCGCTTTACTTCCGATAAAAAATTCATAGTGTCAGCTTACGTAATTCCTAAGGTTACCAAATATCAACCCAACTCTCTATTCAATGGGGATTGGAAACATTTGAAGAAACTGCGTTTAGCCGACCCCAATTTCAATGAACCTGGTGTTGTTGATATGTTGCTTAGTGCTCAGATTCACGCACAAATCATACAACAAGGTTTACGTAAGAGCCGGAAGGGCGATGCTCCTATAGCTATGAAATCGCATTTCGGCTGGATAGTTTCTG
This sequence comes from Eretmocerus hayati, assembly GCA_029851415.1. Lineage (NCBI taxonomy): Eukaryota > Metazoa > Arthropoda > Insecta > Hymenoptera > Aphelinidae > Eretmocerus > Eretmocerus hayati. Next base: position 53,813,780 of record CM056744.1, read on the forward strand.
GTTCTTCGATGTCTCAAAAATCGTCGCAACCAACAATAAATTTGTGTCTCAATGATACCGATTCTCAACTCAATGAAACTCTCCGTTCGTTTTTTGAGCGCGAGGAAATTCCAAAACACTCGCTGTACAGCCATGACCTCATTACGGTATACGGCCATGAGACGAAATTTTGATAACGATATGAGGAAGAAACCTCACTTTGAACTGGAAATGTTGGCTATCTGAAAGGCGGAGACCCACGAACACAAACTACACTCTCTTGCTTCTTCTTCTCTCAAACTAGTGGCTTCAAAATGCACGTGCAATTTTCATCTATTCTATTGTTTCTATTCTATCATTACACAACGCAAACAAGAACAAATCAGAGGACCGAAACCAAGCAATCAACCAAACCGATACGACGCACTGTATCACGAACGGCCCGTGATCTTCCGGGTCCCCACCAAACCGTGTGGATACGGGCTTGGAGATACGTGACCATCGCCACAAGGGTACGACGAACTGTACCCCGAACGGCCCGCGACCTTTCGAGTTCCCACTAAACCGTGTGGATGCGGGCTTGGAGGTACGTGACCGTCGCCAACCAAAACCAGCACTGCCGCCAACCAGAGCGTCATATGTAATCATTCCTGTTGGGGAGTCGAATCGTGACGACGGACCCAAGGAGGACATCGATGTACTACGAACGATCCAGAAACCCTCGAGTCCCCACCGATCCGTGTGGACACGGGCTCGAGCAGGTGTGTGACCGTCGCCCCAAACCCACCTTGGGCAATCACCGAGACGTGTATCCGCGGGCCCAAGGGAGGGTGCCCCCAGGGACTTGGATGGTCCACGGCCTCTCGGTCCCCCACCGAGACGTGTGGCCCGCGGACCGGGATGGTTAGTGACCGTCACCAAACAAAAGTAGGGGATCCCCGGCCACTTCGGCTGGTTTGATTCATCCTGGGGGCGAGTCAAACTAAGTATCAGAAAGTATCAGAATCACCAGAGAATTGCAATGAACACCGAAACGATGAATATGAATATGCACAAGAATACAAACGAACAGACCTAGCTCTACAGAAGCTGGGCTCCACGATTGCTTTCTTGGTCCTCTGACACTTGTGACGAACTCACAAATTTACAAAACTGGCCCAATTGCCCTCTCTGTCTGCCGAATGCTAATTACGAATTTGATGTTGATGATTACAAGAAGTTCACACGAGAATAACATCGATGACGAGAGCCAACTACGACATGTTATCTGTTTCGCATTCAGGAATCTGAACCTTCTAAGAACATATGTCAAAATGATTCAAATCTGAAATGTCGAATTTCGATGACCTTGACTTGTGGCATCAATAGACAGAAAACTTCTTTTCACACCTGATCGATGTTTCCAGGAATATACAACCCCCCTCCTCAAAATCACCTACCCCGTAGAATGGCCATTCGCCAGCGTGTTAATGTTGCCAGTGATGGATGTACGAGGCTTTGGAAAATCCAAAAGGAAAATTGATCTTTTCGCTACCGCAAGATCACTCCGCATCACAACGTCTAAGTTTTGAATTGAGTTGCCTTCTATCATAACCTTCTAACATAACGGATACTTGTCGAATTCACGACTCCTATCAATAATCCAACGTCGTTCTGATAACAATTTGTACGAAAGGCTATGGAAAATCAGTGACCGAATATCAGACTACCGGGTTGGGCCAATATATATAAGGACTCATAACCTAATTCCATGGAATATCGAGTAGGAAAAATAAGTATACTTACCAAGTATGTTCACTATCAGATAGAGATTCACTCTGTATAAAAAATCATATAAGCATTTTTGGGGAGTCATGTATTTAGTTGCACTACAATTTTGTACATATGGAATATTCTTGAGGCTAGGTTAATTATTTTATCACACATAAGCTCTGGATCACTATCCAACGATTAGAGGAGGACATCCGTACCTCAACAGTATTATTCCGATTGGCACCCAAGAAATGGATATGCCTGAGTGTCCGATCTGAGTAGGTGTCCGATTCTCGACCACTATGTTTATATACGCGTATCGAGGGTTATAGGTCGTGTGCTTAACCATATTCTAGAATAGTCATGAGGTTCTACAATCAATCAGATATTCCATTACGTACGCATTTTTGAAATTGTCTCAAACGATTATTATTCAACTGCCGGATTTGTGTCAATTCATTCACCTATACGTCTGATTTTTTCTATAGATTTACGACCCTCAGAACAAAATATCAATTCAAAATTTGGAGCTCCCGTGAGGTCAATAGTATGAGGTTGTTGAATTCTGTATGAATATTTGTAATTATATATATATATATATATATATATATGTTATTTTTGGAAATAAAGGAAGTTGATTTTTGAGAGTTGGGCCGACGGGAGGCCGAATAAAGCCAAGTCGCTCCGGACAAACTATCTTTGCCTGAAAGATGGCTTATCCTGGGGATGAATTGACGAAAAGGTAGTGACTTACGGAATGGAGCGTAAGATGGAGCTCCATTCACCTTCCACTCTCAATAATTGATTTCCGCTCCACAGAAGTTTTGAATCGCGTAAAATGATCAAGTCCGATAAGAAACAGATATCTAACGTAGAATCTTAAAAAAGCGTCGAAATTCCCAATATAACTTGATTTTTGAGCTCAGTCTTCTAGTGAATAGTTCGGCCGACGATGGGAATTTCATTTTAGCCTACATAAAAATTCCTCAAGCCTCAATTTCCCCGGATTGCTATTGTAATGGTGAGGAGTTTGTGTACCTCAAGGTTAGTCTCATTACAAAACGTACATTCGTTGTCAGTGTCTGAATAAATGAGTTGAAATGACGGGTAGGATCACGGTGTGATGATATGTTCTGGACCACCTGTGCGAAAATGATGGGGCCTCATCCACCTGGCATGTTGTGCATGCGTCACGCGACCCTTGTCTGTGTCGGATCCAAAAAGGGAACCTCCACCTTCATGGATAAGCACCCAATAATAATACCGGTGACCCGTGTCATTTCCAGCGCGTAATGTCTTAATGGGTTCAAACCTTCGAGATTTTAATGGATTGTAACATGTGACGTGGCAAATTACTTCACCCATCACATTCATCTATATTATCAGGACTCGTAGCCTAGAATTGCAGATTTCGCGCAATAATCGGCGAATGCAACTTTAAAATTGCTCTGGAACACAGCTTCTCTCCCTGTCTCGTTCACCTACCGTATCTTCACTTAAATTCAGAAAAAAGGGGTAGGGAACGATCGCACTCAAAAATAATCAAATCGAAATTTATAATACAATAATCTCGGCAATATATTCTGTACACGCTGCTTCTACGCGATCGATACAAAAATCCACATATCGAATGCTTTGCGACAACATACTCGCAAGATGACTCTGAAATTCACTGGAAGATTCATAATTATCAACTATCAAATTGTCCTCAGAATGTCTCTCAAAATTTTCTGAGAATACACGAAAATTCACCTCACTAATTCGGCACACTGTCTCGGCAAACTCTGACAAAACTTGGACTCCACAACTGAGAGAGAGCACGCTACTCCGAAACAAACTCAAAATGGCTGCTCTGCGGCAATCTCCACGCCGCGCTCACGACGCTAGGCAAAAATGGCTATCTGCCCACGCACCAGTTTCACACCCCTAATTTGGGTGATCACGACACGCCCGCGACTGCTGGGGTGTGCTGGAGTTTCGGCAAACTTTCAGGGTGCACTCCAGCACCGTCAGTCTATCCAGGAGGCCACGGTTCGGCAAAGCCCGACGATGGCACCCGCCCGCACGAGGCTCTCGAGACGCATGCGAGGATATTCACTCAATCATCAAAAGGATCAAAACCACTCACCGTTGATGTCCGTCATCCTGAGAATTTTCCACAATTGTTCTTCCAAGATTACCCTTCACGGTGTCCTTGAACCAACTTTAAATGAGTCGGAAGACCACCTCACCAAATATTTTCTCAAATGGTTGTTCAGGGCTCAAATAACATCTTCCAACTGTTTTTGAAATCGCCTACGTTAGAATTTTCAAATAAAACGACTTTTATGATTTTTTTCGGAAAAATTGTCAAAAAACGACTTTCACGCGCTTTGGTGATGATAAACGATTAGTTAAATGCTTCAAATTTCACAAAAATTTCGTCACAAAGTGCAGATGGTTCATGACACTCTATCCCAAACGATTCGCAATGTGATACGTAGAGGAAAGGATAGGCTCCGTGAGCTGTGACTAATGCTTGGGTAGGGAGTCAGATATGGCAAATATAGAAAGGTCCACCTATCTTTATTGGGAAATTTGTCGTCTGCTCACGGCTCTGTCTTCTTCTTACTCACATTGGTCCTAATAATATGTACACAATGCCTTCGACTCTCGGCAAGGTCCTCATCGTGCAACAAAAGCTCTCACTCCGGTTCTGGAGATCTTGCACGTTCGTCATACCTGCTCCACATCTCGCATTTGAGTGGAGGGGGTAGCTCTATCGTAGTTCTAAGATTCCATGTGCTCGCTTTCATGAAGAGAATCGACTCAAATTTTGGGTATTGTGCATGAAAAAGGAGGCGGGAGTGCTGAAGCTGAAAAGAGACATGGAAGACTGCTCCAAAAATGTTCAGCGATTGACGGTCAGAATGATAGATTGACCTATCTGACTTACCTATGTCTGACATATAGATAAAGGTACTTTGTCATTCTGACCGTCAATCGCTGAACATTTTTGGAGCAGTCTTCCATGTCTTTCCTCAGCTTCTGCACTTCCACCTCCTTTTTTATGCACAATACACAAAATTTAAGTCGATTCTCTTCATGAAAGCAAGCACATGGCATCTTAGAACTACGATAGAGCTACCCCTTCCACTCAAATGCGAGATATGGAGCAGGTATGACGAACCTGCAAGCTCTCCAGAACCGGAGTGAGAGCTTTTGTTGCGCGATGAGGACCTTGCCGAGAGTCCAAGGCATTGTGTACATATTATTAGGACCAATGTGAGTAAGAAGAAGACAGAGCCGTGAGCAGACGACAAATTTCCCAATATAGATAGGTGGACCTCTCTATATTTGCCATATCTGACTCTCTACCTGAGCATTAGTCACAGCTCACGAAGCCTATCCCTTCCTCGACGTATTACATTGCGAATAGTTTGGGATAGAGTGTCATGAACCATCTGCACTTTGTGACGAAATTTTTGTGAAATTTGAAGCATATAACTAAGCGTTCATCATCACCAAAGCGCGTCAAAGTCGTTTTCTGACAATTTTTTCAAAAAAATCATTAAAGTTGATTTATTTGAAAATTCTAACGTAGACGATTTTGAAAACAGTTGGAAGATATTATTTGAGCCCTGAACAACTATTTAAGAAAATATTTGGCGAGGTGGTCTTCCGACTCATTTAAAGTTGGTTCAAGGACACCGTGCCTTGTCAATAGTAATTTTCAGATCTCTGCCCTCTGGGCAAGAAGGCCCTGGCAACGTGGCCAGTGCTACGGCTTACGGCCGCTCGCACAAGCACGTGCGTCTATATCAAAGACTATCCAACAAGTGCCACAATGGCCGGCTTCCGGCCGGCAAGAGCTCTTCTTCTTCTTGATTGAATGAAGCTCTCTGATTGGTCGGCAGCAATAATTTCGATTGGCTCTCAACATCGGCGAAAAGCCAACATCGCCCTCTGGTGGCCGTGGCGCGGCAAATTATGAAATATGCGCTCGAGCGCAAGGCCGCAAATCGGCAACAAGATACAAAATTCACGGCAGACATCTACTTGTTTGTGGGTACTGCACTGTTCGTCGCCTCCACCAGTTGCATATTCTATCTCACTCGCACTCACGGCAAGCATACGTAAACGTGGAGACTCTGCGCAACTCGCTAATGCCTCCACTCTTCGTACTTTTACTGCATTCAATTCGGTACACGAGTACATATATACCTATATATACTCGTCACGGCAATGCTATACCTATATGTGTACTCATCACGGCACCGCTATGCCTATGTATAATACGGCATGCTCACGGCATGCAAATATCTCCTTGTACACTACCTAGGCAATCTCTCATATACACACACACGCATAATGACCTGTGTGTGGCATCTACATCGCGAGTTTTCTACCCAGTAGTCGATGTCTGGGTATCATCAGGGCCCCGGGTCGGCAAAGTGTGGTGAAACCTACCCTGAGGTAGTTATACCGGTCGGCAGCGCCCTCGTGCCGGCAGCAGTATCACAACAGTATGTCGTCTGCACGGATCCGCGTGCACGTCAGTCTCTTCGTCGGCATTGGTTTCGTGGGCACCCGGGTGTCTAGGTGTCGTCGCATGTGCTTGCCCGGTTGTGGGTAACATCCCTAGGTGCGTGCGTGATCGTGTGGGTGATGGCAGCGAGCTGGTGCATTTCGTGTGCATGCCCCAATAACCTCACATCAGCTGTTCAACGCAACATGAGGGGCTATTTGTATATGGGGCGCTGCCCGGATGGCGAATAGCCCTGTGGTGACTCCCTCAGGTGTACGGCATCGTCGGCAAGGCTCCTGCATCGTCCCGTCGTCATCATCTCCTCGGCACTGCCCTGGCACCCCCGGGTCGGAGGCTTTACGGGGCATGCGGGTGTGGAGTGCACAATCGCGATAAGTTCACTTATCATCTGGTGCACGGTTGTTGGGTGGTGTGATGTGAATGCAGCACGGTGCTTGCGGGCACCGGCTGTTGCCTTTTTCCATCCCAGATACGGCATTTTTGTGCACAAATGCAAAATCTCATACGCGAATCGCGCCCGCCCTCGCTCACCCGGGAGCAAGGGCCTCGGCAAATACTCTCCGTGGCACGGGCCCCGGGCCCCTCCTGTGCTGCCGCGGGGTAGGTGTGCGTAGTGGTGGGCCCTAAAAGGGCAGAACCCCATCATGTTACCCGGGCAGCCCGCCCTGGGCTTCATCAGCTGATGTCGTTGTGGAGATGGCCACCAGCCTCCTATAGGGTGGTGGTCGCAGCTAACACGTGTGTAAGACGGGTGGCCTGTCCTCGGGCATGCCTGCCCGGCATTCATCTTCTCTCGGCATCGTCGCCGTCGTCTTGAGTAGCAGTACCTTTAAAAGAGACGTATTTCCGGTATAAATACGTGTTCAGAGGCTGCTGGCTCGAGACGCGACGAGAGAGATCTCTATACCCCACAGAACGGCTGTGACGGCTTTTCACCGTCACATTACACCCGGTTCATGAGGGGGGGGGGGTCCTGCGGAAGGGAGTGGCCTTGATGATGACTTTGGAGGCGCATCCTTGCCTGAAAGTGATCTCTCTCGCCGCTGCCTCGACCCGGCATTCCGTAAATCAAAGAAATGATAATCAATAATAATATGTCTATAGATTCATCATAGGGAGTATAACCCACTCACTCTCTCACACAATCACACTGAAGGGATATATTTCTACGGGGGTCCTACATCTCAAGCATCTAAATCAAACGTCTACTAGGGAGAGAGATAGGCCCCACCTGAGCCCTAATGACATGGACAAAAATCTGCATTCGTTTACTAGGGAAGAAAAAATGAAATCCATAGCATCTCATGAGGCGTCCCAGACGACGCAACAGTTGGAATAATATTCCTCAACATGGAGAAATATTATTCTAACTTGATCAGCAGGAATGTGTAAGCAGGTCAAGATGCAATCAGCAGAATTGCCGTAGTCCAAATTACATGTGTTACAAGTGTAACACCCGAGTTACACACATCTTATGAATGGTGTAACACATGTGTTACAAGTGTTACAGTTTCAAAAGTAAGTCAATTCCAAAATCAATTTTAAAGAGGACAGTCTCGAAATTACTTCGGAACATCAAAATTAGCTCGTGTCTACACGTATAATTTCTAACATCAAAATTAATTCTTCGATTAGTCACTGACTCGATTCAGTTAGTAAAGCTTCGTGAGTCTTTGGGACACGTACCGTTTTGCCCAAGTGTGCCTAGAAAACACACGACAAAGCAAAGATCGAAAAAGTGCGACCAATAAGTCAGATTGATTCCATCGAAAAGTAGACCGACGATACCCGTCTCAGCTGTTCAAGGGCCAGCTCCAAATTTGCTCTTCGTCGAAAAGTAGGCCGACGATACCCACCTCAGCTGCATAAGGGCCAGCTACGAATTCGCCCTGCTTATACGTTCCTGCCTTGAAGAATCATCATTTCTTCAAGTAGACTCGTAAGTGCGCCTAGTTTAAGCTATTCAAATTATATTTAGACGATAAGTTTTTATTTCTGACCAAGATTTTATAACTTGATTTGAATGAAATAGAATCTATCACTCCTGTAATTCTATCTCATTCTTTCCTAAAAGCCATAAGATAACTGGATTTTTATATCTATTTGAAATCAGATAAATTATTTTATTCTTTCAATTATCCAGTATTATAAGGCATTCCAAATCCAAACGCACTTCAATCATTCTTTTAAAATTACAACTTTAATGAACAAATACTTCTCAATTTAAAATATTCATATATATACGCAACCAGAGACCAGCAATATATATATATACATCCATATAGCTATAAATACTGGGACGCCGATATGGATTCATAAAATCTGGGACGAAAAAGAGTATATTTTCCCAAATACTGGGATTTTTCCAAAAACGTGTAAAAATGGAAATTTTGGGTTGAAAGTATTTTTTTATTCAAACACTAAACCATCCCTCGTGGGAGATAACCGCCGAGGAGATAACAGACGTGTGCTTAGACTTCGTTTTGCGTTCAAAACACTAACCATCCCTCGTGGGAGATAACCGCCGAGGAGATAACAGACGTGTGCTTAGACTTCGTTTTGCGTTCAAAACACTAACCATCCCTCGTGGGAGATAACCGCCGAGGAGATAACAGAACTTTGCTTAGAAAGTGGTTTTTTTCAAAATATCACGAAATTTTCACGCGTCCCAGAAAATAGCAAAATATATTATTCGCCGCGTCCCAGAATATATGAATCTAGAAGGAGGCCTTCCGGGACGTCCTAGAATTTAGAACGCGTCCCGGAATTTGGCAAAATATCGCTGAAATGACGTCATCGCGTCCCGGAATCTCTAGTTAAAGAAGTGTATATATACATACATCCAGTCGGAAGCCTCAACGCAATAACAGAGAATAGGTAGGTGCAACTGGGCAGTCCGCCCGTAAGCTGTTCACACGAACTCAAATAATTTATTTGTTACCCCGAGCCCTCCGCTCGGGTCATAACATTTTGGCATCCCGTGTGGGGAACAGTTATAGTTGCACTTGGTTATTCCTGTTCATCAGCTTGACCACTTTTTTTCGGGCAATCTAGGTGTCGAGATCGCATTTTTTTTTGTATTTCGCGCCAGTCTGACCTTTACTCTTTAGACACCACTATTCCATCCATATTTCAAAGGTCACACCAACTCAACTTCAGTATCTTATCATGGACGACCTAAATGAATCTATTCGCCAACTCAATCTCATAGACGACCCCAAAGCTCGGGAAGAAGCTTTGAGGAATTATATTACATTAAGGGGTATAGACAATCAAGAACATTCAAAACTCACATGTGATTCTCTATTAGACTCCTCGCAATCCGGTATTGTACGCGCTGCTCTTGAAAATACGAGAGATTATGACGGGACTACCCCTTGAGGGGATTTCATACAAGACGTCAAAAACTTTCAAGACACTATACCAGTTTCTAAGAAAAAAGACTTTTTACGAAGACTACTGACTAAAATTCGGGGAGATGCTCGGAAATGCCTAAGAGACGAGGACATTACCGACTGGAAGAGATCCTGAAACTAAATTTCTCCCCTAGGAAACCGTACGACTATTATGTCAATGGAATCATGAATATCAGAATGAAAAAAAATGAAAGCGCGCGACAATTTCATAATCGAATAGGCGAGCAATAGCGGCCTTGAAAAGTACCGTGGACGGAATCGGTGATAACGAAGACTACAGACCCCAGCTAGAAGTATTAGGGTTGAACGCGTTCATTCGAGGTATACCGGATAGCATGAGAAGCGGCATTATTTTTTCATCCTTTAAGACTATGGCTCAAGCTCTTGAATCCGCGGAAAAAGCAGAAAATTTTGCAATAAGCCTCAATATCAGTAACGCGGAATCACAATACACAACTAGCCAGAACCCAGACGAAGTAAGCCGACCTCAAAACCTCGACAATAACAGAAGTAGACCAAAACAGGTTACATTTTTAGACCGGAATGATCCGAGAATGTATGATCGGAACAGTGTAACGCACCATTACGACAAAAACGACGTTACTGGCCCTCCCCCTTTGAGGTATGATCAGGACGGGAGAATAATAGCATATCCCAACCTTAGGTATTCCGCTAAATCGCCAGAAAGAAGATCTGATACAAATGGTGGACCAAATTCTCCTTCTCCTCGACCCAACTCTCCTTATCAACGTCCTACTTCGCCGTATAATCGCTCTACCTCCCCTTATCGGCCCCGATCTCCCTACCAAAATTACCCACCTGTCCAATAACCTCCTTATCCTATACAAGGATATTATCCATTCTATCCACCAATGTATACCAATTATTTCCCGCCTTTCCCATATCAAATGGACTTGGACACACGAAACAGGAATTGGCTTGGGTATAACGCTCCAAATCAGTCTCCTCGTCCGAAACCCACTGAAACTCAGCATTTAAACTCCCAGCCTGCCCGCAGTCAAGAGATGACCGCGGGCAAGCCTGTGCAATCCCAAATAAAAATCATGAATGTAGGAGATTACACACAGCGAAGAGTCCAGGAATAGGTTCTATGGTCCAGATTGATCATGACATCTTGAAATCCCAATCAGGGCTTGCGTACCTTGACACAGGAGCCGACATTTGCACAATTAGATTAATATCTTCGAAACGCGGAGTGAAAATGGACGTATTCCGTATCATTAGGGTAACCGGAGTCTCCGCCGATCCAATTTTTACGTTAGAAGTCGTTAAAACTTGCATATTTGGTAAAGGAATCCGGCTATTCGTCCTTCTTCCCGAATGTGTCGTGAAATACGATCTAATTTTGGGGTCCAACTATCTTCGAAATTATGGAGCTTGGATATTGTTTGACAAAAATTTCGTTTCCCTGGAAGGGAATCGAGACAGCCCTATTCCTTTACTGCCCCCTAAACCCAACCTTGACTTCACTGACGATGAGAACGAAACCGATAATGATGAGGAAATTTTCTCTTATCCCATGACGGACGCCATCATTTTACCTGGAAAACCTTCACTGGATTTCCCCACTGAACCTTCACCAGGGCTCACCAACCCTTCCGTGCACTATAGTCCGTCTGACTGTGCATTTCATCCACTAATCCAAGAAACACCGGTAATACCTGCAACACCGATAACACCTGTAACACCGGTAACACCTGCAACACCGGTAACACCCGTAACACTGGTAACTCCTGTAACACCTGTAACAACAGAATCTTTTCCTGACTCCTGGACAGAAATGCCTTATTACGGAATAGGCATCGAGACGGATCCAATTTTCACGCAAGATATTTATAAATTCATCATTCCCGCTAATCCAAAAGCACCAGTAAGAATAGTACCTACAAAACCAACGCCGGACGGTGATCATTATTTACCCAGAGTCAACACGAAGAAGGGTATATATTTAGGTGAAGCGGCGGTGAAAGTCCAGAATGGTGTCCCTTATGCCCTGGCTACTAACACATTAGATCGAGATATTACAATCGAAGTGCCAACCCAAGAATTAGATACCTATGATTTACAAGTTTCTGAAAATTATTTTGATTCTGAACTCGAAACAACAACACCAACGAAAAGGTTATCAAAGAAGGAACGTGTTAAAATCATAACAGAAATGTTATTACGTTCTCACCATTGTGTCCACGGAAGAAAAAATTTGAAAAGAATTGTCCGGAGATTCCCTTACTTGTTTATGTTATCCGGCGATTCACCACCCCGGACTCGATTCCGTCATCAAATTCCCACTACTGATAATAGACCAACTTCTTCCAAGCAGTATAGGTATCCACCAGCCCTTCACCAAGAGGTCCGGGAACAAGTCACAAAATCACTTCAGGACGAATTCATTCAACCATCAAATAGTCCGTGGGTAAGCCCTCTTTGGATTGTTCTGAAAAAACCGGGTCCCGATGGAAAGAAACGCTACCGATTAGTAATTGACTATCGAAAACTGAACGAAAAAACCATTCCTGACGCTTACCCGTTGCCAAACATTCAAGAGATTTTAGAATTAATTGGGAAAGCAAAATATTTCACGGTCTGCGACCTCGTTAATGGATTTCATCAAATTTTGGTTGACCCTGAAGATCGCCCTAAGACAGCCTCCAGAACGCCGTACGGATTATTTGAATGGGTAGTTATGCCCTTTGGCCTTTGTAACGCTCCAGCTCCCTCCCAGAGGGCTATCGATAGTATAATGTCTGGGTTGCAAGGTATTGAAATCTTCATTTATATGGACAACATCTTGATTTTCTCAGAAACAATGAAATCTCATATGGACAAAATTACAGAAGTGTTCAAACGGTTGTCGGAGGCCGGCACGAAACTTCACCCGGAGAAGTGCGAGTTTTTAACCCCGGAGGTAAAATATCTCGGCCACGTGATTAACAGACACGGAGTACACCCAGACCCTACAAAATTAGATGCCGTGAGAAATTTCCCTACACCCAAAACTCCTCGAGTTATAAAATCTTTCTTAGGGCTAGCCAATTACGATCGAAGGTTCATTAAAGATTTTTCCAAGAAAGCCAAGCCAATGAATGATCTCCTTTCGAAAGGGAAAAAACTCGAATGGAAAGGCGAACAACAACAGAGTTTTGAGATCTTAGAAGCAGCTTTATGCCAAGCACCTGTGCTGGCTCCCATTGATTTCAATCAGCCCTTTACCTTGACTGTAGGTGCATCTAATATAGCTATCGGAGCTGTACTTCCACAAGGTGAGCCCTCCCCCCCCCCCCCCCAAGGAGAACCCGTAGCATATATGTCAAAATTCTTGAACAAAGCAGAGAAGAACTACTCAGCGACAGAAAGAGAATGTCTCGCGGTTGTAAGCGCGGTTCAACACTTCCGCCACTTTCTCTATAGTAAACCCTTTGTCATCTATGGCGATCATGAGCCTTTGACGTGGATAGAATCCCTTAAGGACCCCATGAGTAGACTGAACCGCTGGAGAGCAAAGCTAAGAGGTTATAACTATGTTTTCAAATACAAACCCGGCCGCCTGAATACCAATGCCGACTCCCTTTCCAGAAACCCCGTAGATACTACAGTTTCTGACAAGCCTTCACCTCCTCCTCCCACCTATCACTGTTCTTGCACCTCTTCTGAAGGTTACAGTGAAAGTGATTCAGACTCGTCTACAACCTCGGCAAGACTCCTACCAATCATCCCCAAACGAACGAAAACATCCCTACAAAGAGCAGCCAATGCTCGAAATAGAACCAACTCCGATTCATCATCCACATCTTCTCAAGCCCAGTGTATGAACCGCGGCAGGAAAAAGGGGTCTCAAATAGAGCCCCCTGAACGGCCAGAGAACATGTCTGCAGGCCAGGGAGATCTCGATGGCAGCACTATCGCCAAGCGGTTGAGACAAAGGAAACTACGCGTGGACTCGCAAGCCCCGTCTGCTATTTCCCCCGCGATCACTCCTTCCACTATCGATAAAAGCCCTTCAGGAACCTCCAGTAGTGACTCAACGGAGTCCGAGACCGAACATGAAGAACCTCCTATTCCTTCCAAAAACAGGTCCTTCCTGCCCGAGCTACTGAGCCAAGACAAAGATCTCCTATCCTCATCTTCCACTGATACTATTTCCACCAATGATGATCCTGAGACCACTGGAACAGATGCAGTTCCAGCCTCCGCGACCTCGAAATCCTCAGAATCTAAAATTCCCCAGCCTCCTATTTCCAAAATCCTTGATAATAAAACTTCTGCACATCATATAATAAATGACCCTGACTCCTCTCCTTCATCCTCTGGCGATGAATTCATACCCGACGCTCAATCAACTAAAAGATGGTCCAAGGACTTACAACAGACTTCATCCGAACCAGGTACGTTCTGGTGGGATGACGAAAGAGAAGACAAAGATCCTACTCACCTGACTTTTTCCGACCTACAGCTAGATCTTTCACCTACGGGCTCCACCTCGTCGTTACCAGCTCATCTAGGGAACGAACCTGTACCTAATGATATAGTAGAACAGTGGGTAGCAGAGTCGTTTATTCCTCCAGAAACTACTCCAATACCTGAAGCTATGAGGACGAAAATGTCACCTTCCAGAAAATCTTTTGCCAAATCCACCCCCCTTCCACTTTCCGGGAGTAAAAGAAACAGATTACCGAGTTTCTGGAAAACCTTAAGCACCATACCCCAGGAGAACAGTGACCCTGAGACTGATTCGTGCCCCTCACTAACAAAACGTCACTCACCGCTTTCAAAAGATAGGGAACTAACTGCAAAATATTTTTCTCCTAGACCTACCCAGAATCAACCTATTACCCCTGTCTCCTCGCCTCAATCACCCGTGAAGGACACCAATACTCCTGTACCCTCAACCATACCTAATAAAAGTAAGGGAAACCATTATGGAATGGGATCCACTATATAACCTGACTCAGACTACAAAGAGCCCGTGACATTGAACACATTGTCGACCAGAGAATGCATTTCTTACATTAAATACAACATTGTACATTTTATATCAGCTGATTGTGAAATAACCTCCTCAAACAACAAATTGCTCCGAGATATTGGAGCAATCGTTCCAGAAAAATTGAAATTGCATAATTTAGAAGTAGGGGATGTAATTGTTAATAACAGTCGCAACCAGTTGATTTATAGTTTAGTCGTCTCAGAAAGCAGTAGTAGCTCGATATCTCCGTCTAGTTTGAAAACGTGTTTACAAAATCTTTCTAAGTTGGTACAAAAATCGGATGTCCACTCTTTTCGAGTCGGGAGGGTAGGAGAGTTAACTGACAAACTACCAAAATCAGCAGTAAAAGATGCTTTTGAAAAGGAGTTTAGAGAATTCCCACTGACCATTACCTTCTGTTATGGAAGCTGCATTATTCCCCCAATTGAAAAAATAAATTCTATAATAGAAGACTTCCACTCGAGTTTATTTGGTGGACATCGCGGGTCTGGAAAATCCTACCGGAGAATTCGAGAAAGATATTTTTGGAAAGGAGTGAAGCGGGACGTTGAAGAGTTCATCAGTAAGTGCTCCGTTTGCCAGGAACAAAAACTGATAGGAATCCGGACCAAAGTCCCCATGATCATATCTGACACGCCTTTAGAAGTCTTCTCGAAAGTAGCCATTGACACGGTGGGGCCGTTACCCCTTACTCCTTCAAATAACAAACACATCTTGACTATGCAATGTCAACTTTCTAAATTTTGCCTAGCAGTCCCTTTGCCTGACATTCGAGCTATCACCATCGCTGATGCTATAGAACGTCATCTCATAGCTGATTTTGGAGTCCCCCGAGTAATCTTAAGTGATAGAGGTACCAGCTTCAAAAATCGGTTACTTGAAGAACTTGCAAAGATTTTTGGCATTAAACTCATAACAACCACTAGTTATCACCCTCAAGGTAACGCTTCACTGGAACGCAGTCACGCTATGCTTGGTAGCTACATACGTACAAAAGCAACTAAGAAATTAGATTGGGACACTGTAGTGCCGTTCGCGATGTTTGGATATAACACCTCGGTTCACAGTTCCACTGGTTTCAGCCCTTTCGAAATTATCTATGGGCGTAAGGCCCGTACCATAGACAAATACCCCGACGAATTTGAACTAGAAACATACAACTCTTATTTATGTAATCTCATGAAAACCCTTGCCGGAATGAAGAGAGTTGCTCGAGACAATTTGAAAGATTCGAAAGAGAAAACCAAGATTCAATACGATAAAAAGACGAAATCGAAAGACCTGCGAGTAGGAATGGAAGTTTATGTTTTATTAGAACCTAGGAAAGGCAAATTAGACAAATTTTTCAATGGGAAATTCAAAGTCGTAGAAGTTCATCGAAACAACAATGTATTGTTAGAATCAGCTACAGGAAAACGGTTTTTGAAACACGTAGATAAAGTAAAGCGAGCATTTTGCTAACAAGAACATATGTATCTTGGTTGTTACAGGTGCAACTATGACATCCTGCAACACGTTATTCTGGATTCTTTCATGGATCACCACTTGCCCTGTGTATATTTTGGGTGTCATAAACACGACGCATATGATTAGGCCTATCGTTACAAATCCTGGTATTTATTATGAGTACGTCGGTGGAGGTAAAATAATGAGGTCCGAATGGAAAATTTCAATAACCATAGACTGTAGTAATATGATAGAGAAAAATGATTGGAAAGAGAGACAATTACTTTCCATGAGACAAAGGTGCTCGAACAAATTTCCCGACTGCGACTAATTGATTCCACGATCTAAATCAGACGCTATGTTGCACTCATTTGGAATGTTACAGGAAGACCTGACAGATTTTTTCTTTTTACCATCCGTGTCCCCTCCTAATACCTTGAACGGTCATAATGTGAAAAGAAGGGGAGCTCCATTAGGATTAGTTGGTTGGATTAATAGGAAGTTATTTGGAACTGTGGACGCTGATGACCGAGAGCTCTTAACAAAGCAAGTGAACGATCTTTACGACCGAAATCAGAATATATCTTTGTTAGCTTCTGAACGGACCCATATTCTCAGATCAGAACTTGATAACATACATAAATTCATGAATTTCCAAAATCATCAAGTTGAAAAATTATATATAATGTTGTCCAAAAATCTGGCTTCCTCCTTGAACGCAATTGACACTGTGACATTGCGAGAGAATATAGAAATATGGGCCACAGAATTCGGAATGGCGTTGCTCCATTCCATCTCGTCATATAAAACCCTAGTCACGACCAACTTCAAAATATACTACATGACGTAAATAATTACAAGTTTAGCCATGCGCTCCCATGGGACAAGGAATTGATCACCCCGGAATACTTATTTTCCATCTCGAAATCTTTTGTATACATACATAATCAGAAATTCATAGTCACCTTAACCTTGCCTCTAGCAGACGTAACAGAATTTTCACATTATCGTATCCATAGTCTCCCCATTTTCGCGAAAGATCTTAAGAACCATAACACCTTCATATCAATCCGTCCAAGATTCTCGGATATTTTTGTATGAAAGAATTTTATACTCTTCCATGAGAAAGGAATACAAAATTGCATCAATAGGAATAACACAAACCTGTGCGAAGCCGTAGAACCTATATTCTCAAGTCATATAGACAATCCATGTGAATTTCAATTCCTACTAAAAACTGTACCAAATAGACCAAATGACTGTGACTATATCTTAAGCTCGGGTGAAAAACCATATTTTACTCAACTTCGTTCTACTAAAGAATGGCTATTTTCTACAACAAACATTATCAGAATGAAATTAATTTGCATAGAAGGAACCACAGATGAATTCCTACTCAATGGTACAGGGATATTATCACTTAATGGTCAATGCACACCTCACGCCGTTAATTTCACACTTTATGGAATCAATGAGGTAACGCTAGACTTCACATTTTCTTACGAATCCGAATTTCACCTTAATATGACTCATTTACTTTCGAAATCAATAATAGATGCAACGGAAGACAAAAAACATGAAATATCAGAAAACGTCGAAGATTGGCTATCTGGTGGCAACTCAATCGCTTTGAATGAGATAGAAAGGCAATATCGGGAAATGATCAAACGTAAAACGATATCAGAAAATTTTCACAATCATCTAAACGTCTCATTCTTCCTAAGGATTATTATTGCGATACTACTCTGCATCGCCCTAAGAAAACTTGAAATTTGCCTGAAATTCAAAAAGATTAAAGACAATTTCGACAACTCTACAAAAACACATAATTTGAAACTCAAATCATGGGAAAATATTACACCTGTAACTAGGCCACAACAGCCACTACCTGAACCACCAAGTCCTATGAACTGCCGGTCATTGATAACAGTCGCGAACCCGCAAACAAACGCTCGAGGAATCTCATTTATTTACACCCCGACGACCCATTCAACGGATATTGATATCCCCACTCAAGGAATCGATTACCCGTAATTAAGAAATTATCCTGGGAAACATATTAAGACACACGAGAGGAAGAGACATTCATTTTCTCAAACTGTAACAGGTAACATGGTGTTGCCTGCACAGCAAACTGTAACAGGTAACATGGTGTTACCTGCACAGTAAACTGTAACAGGTAACATGGTGTTACCTGCACAGCAAGATGTGCGGGGTGGGGGTCTGTGGCGGTAACTTAATGTTACATCGGTAACATACGGTAACAGCCTTAAAATCACAATATTCATGAATTAGAACAAATTCAATGGTACTAACCTTAGTGAGAGCCACATTTATTATCGTTCAGTAAAACATCCGGTCATATTTTCAAGATAGCCAACGATCAAATAAAACTCCTAACCACAACAGAGAATCTACGTATAACATATTATCCACATCGAAGTCTTTGGCCGCAAGAGCGGGCGAAAACGGTGTAAGAAGTCCACTCTCACCAAACGCCGTGTCACTCCAAACCTCCGCCGGATGTAGATAACCATCCCTCCCGGGGAACTCAATCAGTTGGTGAAAGAATAGTCGCCTGAGCCCAAAAAAGTTAGGATCCTGGGCATTCAAGTCAGAAAAATCTCGGCCCCAAGTAGCCGCTACCAAAACCTCGTGCCGCCCCATAGCAAACAGCTCGTTCCTCTGACGGTCGGCTCAACGTAAGGCCCTCACGACCCTCCAATTATCGAACTGTAATTCCAAGGAAAAGGAAAAAATCATCATTACAACGACGACTTCACCATTTTCTTTCGTTTTAATCCATCATTTAGCACTTACACGAATGCGCTGGTAGGAACGGCGTGGCAATCGCCGAATATAAGGCAAGGGATTTCTCCCCTGAGCCACGCGACTCTTGTTCATCGATCTGTGCCTTCTTATAGCCGCCCAATCCTCAAACTGAAAAGAAAAAAATCCTAATTTAAAATCACTGATAACACGTTATATTCCGATTTCGAAGTCATCGCACTCACATTCACCCAACGGGCGCGGGTCAATAGTGGGAATCGGTACGTATTTTCAGCTTCCATAGTTGTTGGAGAATTTTTTTTTTCTCGAGATCAGCACGACAAGGTTCACCTTCGCAACCTACACTGAAACTGCGACTGAAGTATATTAGACGGACAACTAATAGACTGACATCTAACACCTTACTGCAGACATTTGGATGGAATTCGCTGACACCTAAATTTTCGACCGTTGCAATATTTTAACAGCAATGCAGTTTCGGCTTTCGACAGCGCAATTTCGATTTCTTGAAAAAAAACGAATAGACATCTCGATACCTGGATTGCAAAAGCTCGAAATAGTTTCCTCATAATTACAACTTCGATTCTTGAAACATGGTCCTAAGTACATGAACGGATTTAAAAAAATTTTTTTCTATGATATATATGTATATATACATGTTTTCTTATTTATGAATTTCAATTCATTTAATAAACTAAAATTGTCAACCATTACAACCATCAAATTCGAAACAATTATGTTGAAAATAATATCAAATTTATAGATCAAATAGCTGTAACATAAAGATACTGTATAGCCACACAAAATGGCATATGTATATATATACCCGATTATCACTATCAAGAACGGACAATATTGAACTTCGTACACAAAAGTATCCAATATTTTGCTGATCATATTTACGTTATATCATAGAATTAATCTTAAAGAATTGTTATTATTGTCATTTACGAGAATAAAATTTCGAGATATCTCTCAAAATAGAAACCATTTTAGCAATGTCAACACCGCATTTGAAAAAAAATATTATTATTATTAACAATCAGTATCAAACGTTTAACCTCCAGAATTCCACGCGATGAATGAGAATCATATAAAGATTATTTTCAAGTTAATAAATATATAGGCTCATATAAGGAGAGTATACATAAACAATTGAAATTCATAATTTGTAGTCAAAAAGAAATTTTCACATTAATATATACCTGTACATTCATACAATGAGAATATACATATATGAATAATACCTTATATATTTGTAATACCATATCTATTATGAGCGTTACTAAAACCATACCTATTAGGAACGTTAGTATATACATATATATATATATATACACATATATGAATAACACTCTATATATCTGTAATACCATATCTATTAGGAACTCTAGTATATATTTGCGAAAACCATATGTATTAGGAACGTTTATATATACATATATATTATTTCGTGTAACAAATGTACACAAATCGAACATAATTTATTCACTCCACACACAGAATACATCACTGACACATTTTACACATGGATAGCCTGTTCAAATTTTTCGCGCCACATTCAATTACCGCAGTTCAACGAGCAACCAAGAGATGGCGCCACCATGGCCTTTTGGGAAGAATTTCTGCAGAGCACTTACCGACACATATAGAGGGAATCTATAATGAACATAGCGCTAATGATCCTATCAGTATTCAACACCTCGTGCGCGTAGACTACAGTAGAATAGAGAGCCACCTTGATATTCTGAATGTTAACTTCAAAAACCTCTTAGAAAGCAACCAGGAGGCTGTGAGGATAGCAAAAGCGTCATTTTTTGCCGCACGACAGGACCTTATCATGAAAGTCGACAGGATGGAAAAGTCGGTGGGTTAGTACAGGGCCTTCCTAAACCTGTATGGCATCGACGACAACGATGAGAGAGTGGACCTATTATTGCCTTTTCCATCATCAGCCACCCAAACCTACAACGATGTGCCCACCGACACTCGACAAGCAACGACCCAAACGACTCATGTGGTGAGAGACGCAGGTGTTTCTGTACAAAATATGATAGATTGCATAATTGGGGAACCCTATACACGCGGCATAAGAACTCGCCATACAAGTGTTAGTGAACTAAATTCCCCTCGTGAACAATTTACCCTTACCCCGAATGTGTGTAACATGATGTTACAACGCGCAACAGGCGGGGGACAAGTTACAGCAGAGCCGCCCCCCTCACCACACCACGCGCCGGATGATATTCCAAAAGCAACCACGACGAGCGCGGCGAACCTAGCAGACGACGCCACCGGTATGTTACAGGCAATATTCTCCATCTCCGAAACGTCGCTGACCCACTTATCCGACGAAAGCCCACAAACGTCCGCTGCAACAAACCCAGGTGGCAATGTGTTACACGCGACGCGCGCAGCCAGCATAGCGGACGACACAGTGAGTATGTTACCTACAATACTTCCCATCATCGCCGCACCGCATGGCTCTCCGACAACGACTTCGAGTGTAACACCACTGAACAGAGAAGACCGATCCGATACGGATGCCCAAATGGCTCGGTCTCCAACACAGGGCACAAGCGAACAACAAGTGCTACAAGTACCCCGTCTGCGAATATTGAGTGATGCCTCTCTAACAGAGTCGCAATACATCATCTGTAGACCACACTCAAGCAATGAGGACACGCCACAATATGAATTCATCACTATCAAAGATATTCAAAAATCTAAAGTCCACAATTCATCAATTCCAGACATCTTGCTCCCACTGCACTCAGAGGGGAGGACGGATACTGATCCGCTTATCGTCGTGTCGCAGGAAATTGCAGCTCGCACTCAATCGCAAGGACCGGAAGATGAACCTAACGGGGCCAAGAATAATAACTATAGCGATATTAGTGAACCAGAAACTACGACATCCTACCTGTCATATGGAAGTTCCGAACAACAAAAGTTGGAGAGGAAGAGAGCAAATCAGCGGCGGAGAACCCAAAAACATAGGGAAAATAGAAGAAACGGAAAACTCAAAGGCCCCTGGTGTTATTTGTGTAGGCATTACCACAACGAACACCCAACGAGGTGGTTACCGTGCAAGGGCTGCGGTAAGAGCCAGATTGAGTATTCATGCATAAAAAAATTCCAGGTTAGCGAATTCGAGTGTATGAAGTGTCAGACAATAACAACAATAAACCTCGACAGAACAGTCACACATACACCTCCATAGATGCGCACACACACATGCACACAACTTCACTAATATTGTGTGATATCCTTAAGTCCGAATATTCCCGAAATGTACAAACATCAAAGTCCCATCCATTATTTTATAAAAACTCATTGTAAATTCGATCATCCACAGCTAGAAAAATTTGTTTTCAAGAGAACTTTTCATGAAAATAATTTATGTATGCCCTTTTCCAAATTCTGCCGCCCAGGCCACATTCTCGGGACGAGAATGGACTAACAGGGGAGGTGTGGCGTCCCAGACGACGCAACAGTTGAAATAATATTTCTCAACATAGAGAAATATTATTTTAACTTGATCAGCAGGAATGTGTAAGCCGGTCAAGATGCAATCAGCAAAATAGCCGTAGTCCAAATTACATGTGTTACAAACATCTTATGAATGGTGTAACACATATGTTACAAGTGTTACAGTTTCAAAAGTGAGTCAATTTCAAAATCAATTTTAAAGAGGACAGTTTCGAAATTACTTCAAGTCATCAAAATTAGCTCGTGTCCACACGTATAAATTCGAACATCAAAATTGATTCTTCGATTAGTCACTGACTCGATTCAGTTAGTAAAGCTTTGTGAGTCTTTGAGACACGTACCGTTTTGCCCAAGTGTGCCTAGAAAACACACGACAAAGCAAAGTTCGAAAAAGTGCGGACCAATAAGTCAGATTAATTCCGTCGAAAAGTAGACCGACGATACCCGTCTCAGCTGTTCAAGGGCCAGCTCCGAATTCGCTCTTCGTCGAAAAGTAGGCCGACGATACCCGCCTCAGCTGCATAAGGGCCAGCTACGAATTCGCCCTGCTTATACGTTCCTGCCTTGAAGAATCATCATTCCTTCAAGTAGACTTGTAAGTGCGCCTAAGTTAAGCTATCCAAATTATATTTAGACGATAAGAATTTTATTTCTGACCAAGATTTTATAACTTGATTTGAATAAAATAGAATCTATCACTTCTGTAATTCTATCTCATTCTTTTCTATAAGCCATAAGATAATTAGATTTTTATATCTATTTGAAATCAGATAAATTATTTTATTCTTTCAATTATCCAGTGTTATAAGACATTCCAAATCCAAACGCACTTCAATCATTCTTTTAAAATTACAACTTTGATGAACCAATACTTCTCAATTTGGAATATTCATATATATACGCAACCAGAGACCAGCAATATATATACATCCAGTCGGAAGCCTCAACGCTATATTAGAGAATAGGTAGGTGCAACTGGGCAGTCCGACCGTAAGCTGTTCACACGAACTCAAATAATTTATTTGTTACCCCGAGCCATCCGCTCGGGTCATAACACTTACTTCTCGGCGAAGCGTGGTCCCGCTTATGGTCACGGCAGAATTGCTGGACTTCGGCACTCACGTTTGTCACCCTGAGAAGGGCGCCCTGGCATGGCATCGCAGCTGGTGAACCAATCCTAGGGTGGTCGACTCGTGCCTTGATATGCAGCTCTCGGTATACGCGTCTCATTCTTAGGCGGAGGTACTGTATAACGAGAATTGAGATCCTTGTTCTTTTCGAATTTTCGACCGTAGTATTGGACATCCTCCAACGTTTTGACTCTCTTCTTCTCCAGGTATTCAAACGATTCCGGGAGCGAGTTTCGTCGTACGATCTCGAATACCTCTCGGTCACACGATGGTCTCTTGAAATGACCCAGGATTATCTTGATACACGTCAGATACTTGGCAATTTTCTCACCCTTTGCTCGGGTACGGTGTTGAAGCTCACGCATCACGTCTTGACGATCTAGACGCCCGATATATTGATCCCTAAATGCATGCTTGAATTTGGGCCACGTCTCAAACTCATCATGATGGGAACGATACCAACCACGCGCATCTCGGCTTAATGCTGCGGGCATTGCCGACAACATCTCGGCATCTGACACGGGTAGCATGCGCCTACAATCCTTCAAGTTCGCCAGGAAATCTTCCGGGACTTCTCGACCATCGCCTCCAAAGTTAATCTTTATGCTTTGCAGCATCTTGATAACTTGGGAAGTCCGATTTGGATTTCGATCTGGGCGACTCCGATTTAACGCCCCATCTGAAGTATCGCACTCAGATTCATCGCTGCTGTATCGCCTACAATGTCTCCGGTCATTTCGTCTAGAACTACACAAATCGCGTGATCTGTGACGCCCACTCTGGCGTCTCGGCCCATTCGAGTTTGAATTTGACCTTCCAATATGAGATGAGTTCCGCGGCAGGGAACTACTGGAAGAGGTATCTCGGTTAAGACGACTGTCGCGCCATCTATCGGCATCCCCCTGTCTCTCCCGTCGGTCACGGCTATACCTCGAGTTACGGATGAATTGTGTGATTTTCCGGAGTCCAGTTTCGTCTCGGACGGCTGTCACGTGATGCATTTTCCTCGCCCACACTCTCGTGAGAACGATTTAGTTCTCTACGAGTGCTGCAGGTTGGAATTTCGGCACGGCTACGACAATTCGCGTCAGAGTGGTGATGTCTGCGCTGGTCGACACTTGTCATATCTCGCTGACTGTGAGGCTCCTTAGAGTGTCGCTGGACTACTCGGGCGTGCTCCAGTTCACTTTGACTGTGATGGCTATCGACCGACTGCTCACGATACCATTGTCTTTCACGACTCACCGGCCTCCGGCAATTGGTATAATCCGACTGTTCGAAAGGTGGTTGATGGTCAAGCAGACAATCACGGTTGTCATGTTTATACTCCGATTCATAGGCATCTTCCGTGGGTTCCGCGAGTATCTCACGTCTACATGGCGGACCTCGTCAATACCCGGCACTGGATCATGTCTCGGCAGATCTCCATCAGATTCTCGAAGTTTCGAAGTCCTCTTCTCATCAGTCAATCGCCATTTGTACGCAGTGTGACATTCGGCTCATCTCTTTTCTAGAGCGTCATTTCCCGCTATCCGATGAGCTCAGTCTAAGAAATTGATCTGCACGCCCTCGGCAGCATGGTGATCATACTCTTTGGCTCCTTGGCCTGATTCTTCAAGGGAACTCCTTATTGCAGTATCCCCACGAACACACATCACGTCATAGTCCCATTCCTTGACCATTTTCATCACAATCATGTGAGATTCTTGACCAATCCCCAAAGTCGCTCTGAAATGACTGATGGATAGAGTCACACTCTTCCCAACGGCACGTTCAAGGTAACTGGTCTGCATATAGATTCACGTCTCGCGAATTCCCGGGACTGTTGCGCCTACCACAGATGTTCGAGCTCCTGGACCACACAAGGCGGCTGAATATCTACCACCTAGAACAACTTCGATGTAGTTTCTCGGCACAAGCTTCAGCTCCGGTCCAGCATCCCGTCCATCAAAGGGCCACGGCATGGCATCGGCAAGTATACGATCTTCCGGAACCGCATGTTTGTCACCTTTTGTCCTTGAAAAAAGCGTCCGTATTGCACCTGTAGTTGGATCGAACTTCATCACATCCACTCTCCATCTTGTGGGGATTCTTCTACTCACTGGGCCCCCCACGAGGTCTTTAGCTCTCACAGCCCACGGCTTCTCATTATCCAGCCCCGTCATACCTTCCCAAAGGTGCTCGGGTTTCTTGACCCATGACTTCACCGGCTGTTCTGCCACCATACCTTCACAAAGGCGCTCATGTTCACTAACCCATGGTGTATACGGTCGTTCCTCCTCTACCTTGCCACCCACAACGTCCTCGGATTCCTCAATCCGTGAATTCAATCGACACTCATCACTCACAAGATCTGCCTTGAGATCCGCAGGCTTCTCATTCTTACTCTCTTGGCGAG
Source organism: Eretmocerus hayati (assembly GCA_029851415.1). Classification (NCBI taxonomy): domain Eukaryota; kingdom Metazoa; phylum Arthropoda; class Insecta; order Hymenoptera; family Aphelinidae; genus Eretmocerus; species Eretmocerus hayati. The sequence continues at coordinate 53,839,716 of CM056744.1, forward strand.
GAAACTCCTTCTCGCTGCACTCGCTGTGAGGAAACTCCTTCTCACTTGATTCTCTCAAACGCTCTCGGCGAGGAAACTCCTTCTCGCAATGCTCACCCGAGCACTCACTGTGAGGAAACTCCTTCTCACTGGATTGTTCCGTGCTACCTCTGAACCGTGGCCCAGCATCGTCTGTACTGATACGTAATTCAGTATGGTGGCTGGCTGCACCTAAGGATGACCTTGCTGAGAAGAATCCTCGACCCAACTGACCTCCCACGGGGTCATTGGATCTCACAGCCCATGGTTCCACAGATGGTTGGTGTGTCATACCTTCACGAAGGCGTTCAGGTTCCTCAACCCATGACACCCTCAGTCGTTCGATTGCCATACCTTCATAACGGCGCTCAGGTTCCCCGACCCATGGCTCGTCTGACTGTTCTCCATCTGTTTCTCCTCCAACAAAGCTGCTGGATTCGTCACTTGAGGATCTCTCACTATTTGTGCACCTAACCAGAGATCTGAAACTACGCTCACTTAGGCACCGGGCTTCCCCGAACCCGTTGCTTTGCCGGCTAGTTATTGGTTTATATTCTACGGGGAGATTCTCACAACCTTCGACCTGTTCCTCTCCAAACTCTGTATCATCTCCGGGGAGATCCTTCCGACCTTCAACCCGGCTCCACTTCACTTCCGCATTTGATGAGCGACGCGCACGCCTACGCACTCTCTGGCATCTCTCTCCACGATGACTGCGCTCACTCTCATACGCCTTGTCATTCCACTTTGGATATGTGCTCGAATAATCTAACTCGACTTCACTGGTCGTCGACTCACTCAGTGTACTCGCTGGATGGGACCGCATTGGCTTGGTATCTTTCAAGCTAAGTACTCCCTCATTGGATCGGAGATCAGATGAGCTGGTCCTGGAGTATCTGGCATCCCCTCGTCGCTAGCCCGGTCCGTCCTCTCCCTTAGGGAGGATCCGACATGGAACGATCTAGCCTCGGCATAAAATTCCCTGTCTCCAAAGTCGGCATAAGAAATCGATGAGTCGACGATCCTACGACGACGCTTATACCTTCTTTTCACTCTTCGGCAACCTGAGTCACTGCTAGCACGGCGATCATTCTGTCCATCGGATACTCTACTGGAGTCACTACCTCGATCCTGGCTCTTCTTGGTCACTACTAGTTCATCGTTTGATCCAACCGTGCAATCTTCCAACGAGTCAGAGCTCTCATTTGCAGCACTTGAAGCATCGAGCAAGTTCTCATATTTGGCAATCAGTGAGAGATATTTGGCTTGACTGGTTATAGACCTGTCTCCCGAGCGTTGAGTTGTCGGAGACGCATGATTTACGGCTGATGAGGTGTTCATCCAGTGCTCGCGGCGGGCTGCAACCGTCGCAACGGGCAGAAGGGAGCTCATTTTTGCGACTGCTATGCTGTCTCGAAACCACGACATAGACGAGGACTCGTGAGCCTCATCTGATGAGGTCTCCTCACGAGAGCTGTCAAATCAGTCTGATGTCCCATTCACTGGTGACTCATCTGATACACGAGATCACGTATTGAATGGTACCCCGTAATTCTCAGAAACTAGGTCCCCACGATTTTGGACCATGTCCAAATAAGGTTGTTTCGACATCTTACACGATCAGAGTTTTGCTGACTGGCCAGACTGGCTAGACGATTGGGCAGATACTCGACATCGCTACTATAACTTCTAGGCAATGCACAGTTTCGGCAACGGCAAGTTGTCACGTGGATTCATTCCGGAAGATCTTCACGACTTCATGTGAGGGGAAGAACTTTTGACTCATCATACGTTTGACCCCGGAGGGCCGTCGACTGGATTTCAGTAAAATGGAGAAGTACGAGGTCAGGTTCAGATTCGGGACCAGGATCACCTATTTATCCCAAATAAGCTGGAAATTTCAACTCCAGAACCGACCGCAAATCACATCGATCTTCAAGCTAGACTGACCCTCTCGGCATTTTCACTGGATCACAGTTATACATTTTGTTCGCCATACACGAAATTTGAAACATGTCAAGCCCTCGGCCTCAACTACTCATCAAGGTCAGTCCTGGGTACAGTGAAATCTCAGGCCATCGGATCTCCACATTCACCTACACTCAGCTACCTGAGTCTCGGCCAACCCTATCACTAGATCTGCTCTAGCTCGACAATTGACTACAAATTCGATGGAAACCCCACTAACACACGTCGCGGCCCTCTACTACTCCTACAATAGTCGGCATAATCCTCTACACGTGGGGGAACCCAAGGAGAATTCTCCAGAAAATTTTAGAAAATCCCACGAGCGCCCTACCACTCAGTTAAGTGAGTCTCGGTGGGCTGAATTCTCTCTTCTCCCCATTCACCTTTCCCGAACTCGGCAAATATAACTCAAAATCGTTGACAATTCAGGGAAAATCCTACTCGGCAATCCTCAGACACCTGCACGATAGTTCACGAAATTGATTACGTTGATGGACATCCCAGAACTCTTCCAGAAACCCTCAACTTATGCACGCGCGCTACTAAACTCAGTTCACTGAGTCTCGGCAATCTCCCCTGGTCGATCACGCCTGAGTTTCCACAGGAAATTCCCAAGAGATCCTAACTTTCGCCTATCACAGCCCACAATGAGGATTGGAGACAGGAGAAATTCTTCAGAATTTTCTCGGCAATGATAGTAGGTACTCTTAGAAGATGTAGGATGATCAGGATTAGCAAAATATCCAATATATTCAATTATAATATTCAATAATATTCACACGCATGCACAAGAGAATCAGTCAGCATACAAGGGAACCAAGAAATTCCTCCAATATGGAAAAATTTATTCGGGGACCGGTAGACCTCGATAAGATGCTACGGGGAAACTCTATATGAGATGAGATTATCTCAGACAAAGATTAGACAAGCTATCTCTACGAAGTCCTAGGCATCAGGGGACGAATGATTCAAACTAGGGGGGAAAATTCACATTCACAATGACCATGGTGTGAGAGAGGGTACCACTCTACTTCTACACGCGATGAGCCTCGTACGCACGCGAGAAAGTGGAAAAATCAAGGATTTTCCCCGGTAAACGCAATTGAACAATCCTTAGGCACGCCTAGCGTGCACTGCAACGATCTGAAACTCCGCAAAAATCATCCCGCAATTCTTGAAAGTGGCCAAAGTCCACTGAAAAAATTTTTTCAGAACGGCAAGAGTGCGTTCAAAAATTTTTGCGTTCGGCAAAACACGTTCAGGAATTTTCAGAAGTGCCTAAAGTGCACTCAGAACATTTTCACACACGGCGAAAGTCGTTCAGAAATTTTTCAAAGTGGCAAAATTCCACTGAAAAATTTCTCAGAACGGCAAGAGTGCGTCCAAAAATATTTCCGAACGGCAAAACACGTTCAGAAATTTTCAAAAGTGCCTAAGGTGCACTCAGAAAATGTTTACGCACGGCAAGAGTCGTTCAGAAATTTTTAAAAGTGGCGAAAGTCCACTGAAAAAATTTTCAGAACGGTGGGAGTGTGTAACGATAGTGCATATGTATGCACATTTGCACCATCGTTCGTTCGGCTTCGCAACAGTGCGATGAACTTCGAAAGGGGCATCGCCCGAGTTGTAAGTTGCCGAACTTGCACATTTTGGTCAGGCACGACGCGGCGGACCATGGGCATGTAAGCCACCGCCCGCTCGCGCCGCGCCAGACCGCTCGACAACCAAGCACTCCACTCATACACAACTCACTTGTTATTCTGAATATACATTCCATCTCAACATCGATACTGTATTATTCTATCAAACTTTCCCACCCGAACCTACGTCACAGTGGTGCTAGGTGTGGACGAAAGTTAAACCGCGAGTGAGTGAAACAAGAGGAATAGCAGCTGCCGGCACGACAAGGCGGAGTGCACCACCATCAGAACATCGCCGCAGCAACCCTCAAAGAGGACTTCCGGAGGATGATTGCAGAAGCTTTACTATTAATATTCTGCCGTGCTGCTAGCCAGTGAATAACTTTACTCCATCTCATATTATTCTCGTTCTCTCGCTGACGTGTCCTTTTGTACGGAAACATGTCGTCAAGGCCATCTTTACTCGAATCATGGAAAAATACTCTAAGAGAGAGAATTAACCGACGAGGCCACTTATTACGCTCCGTTCCGAATATTAGTTTACGACGACGAGCTGAAAACCGACATGAGGACATGATAGTGGAGGAAAATTCCGGATCCTTATCGCCTGGTGGAATCAATAGGCTAAATGCATCCGCGCCAAACCTGCATCTCGAGGATAATACCGATAGTCACACATCGGGAACTGTTTCGAATGACTCACAGAGACTATTCCACACGCAACCAAACCACTCTACATACAACCCATTCTATGTACCCATTCCTTCACCAAGAATAGAATCTCCGTCTCCGGAGGCGCAAATTATAGTTTATCTGGAAAATGAAGTGAGTCAATTGAAAACGATCATAGAATGTCTTATGAATCAAAGAGTCGCACCTCCTAATCAAGGGATCGGCGGAACCGATCCACAGCAAAACGGGCTCCATCCCACCCAAGATTCTATTACACAAAATTTTCAACCACGCCCCGATACTCAATTCGCTCAAAATTCTACACCAATCTGTTCTCCACGAGCAAATCCAAATGTAATCAACAGTCAATCAGGAATTGAGTCAAATCAAGGAATCAATTTGCAAACAACAAGTGGAAATAACAATCCTCAAACACACGTACCATCGATTGTGAGGGCAAACTTAGAAACATCACGGAGTATTCATATCAATCAAATACCGCAAATCAATACACATAGAGCACAGACACATTCTAGTGAATCTCAACCACATTCATACCCATCGCAAACTGGACTCAAGACAACATTTGCGCAAACGACACAAAATGAACCTCAGACTCAAGATCTACTCAATGGAACTCGGAGATTTTTAGACGAGACACATTCGGAACATCATAGTACGGGAAAATCAGAGTTACGGAAAACTGACTACACGAAAATAAACAATGCAATTTCTAGTCTTGACGGTTCGACTTTACTGCTCCAATCCTTTTGCAAGGGAATAGACAAGGCAGTACCTAAAAATCTTCGCGAGGCAGACGTGTGTTATGTGATGGGTCAGATTCAACAAAAACTAACCGGCAAAGCAAAAACAGATTTCTATCACAGAATGTTGGAATTCAAATCAGTTGATGAATTTTTGAAAACAATAATGGAGAGATATTGTCTCACCGATTCGGTCGAGGATATACTGTTCGAAATTAATAATACCAGCAAAGTCGCGAACGGAACACCGGATGACCTTGTTAGGAGAATTCGAACACGTTTGGATGAATATAATATCATGATCGGTCTCTCGCCCGAATACTCTGATGCTGAAAAAGATTTTCGACGTAAAGACGCAGCGAAAGCAGCTCGCGATAGATACCTATTCTGTCTTGGAAATGAGGTTGAACTTCTGGTCAGACTTGAGAAACCAGAGGACTTCGATCAAGCCATTCAGCACGCGAGGGGGATCGATAGCGAACGTAAGAGAATCCGGGGAAACTCAGGGAATACGATACAAACGCAAATGCTCTATACTCAATCACAATCACAATCTAATCAATCACACACTCAAAACGCATCCCAAACACAGCGGGAACGAACACATCGGAATAATCCTCGAGGTAATGGCTACGCGCGGAGGTATCAAAACATGCAAGGCACACCATGCCCAAAGTGTGATAGGTACGGCCACAGAGAGAACGAATGTTGGCAGGGCTCTAAATGCACATATTGCGATAAAGAGCATCCAGTTCGGGCGTGCAAAAAGATATTCTGGGACTTTAGCAGCAATAAAATCACCTTGCAAGATTTGAATAGCCATTTCAACAGAGCGAAAGGGCAAGATCAGAATCAGAACGAGACGGCTAGCAGAGGGCCGCTTGAGCAGAACGGTAATCGAGAGGGCAGTCCAAGAACGAACAATGTATTCTCTTCTCAGGGAAATCAGCCAACTAACACGAATACTTTAAACTCACAAGCTGCTCGCCGGCATCCTCAGGCGACGGGCAGCCAGTAGGCCAAGTTGAATCAGAGAAACGTGAGCGTAGAATTTTTTCCATAAAATGCCTTAGAACCGGACGGTTGCCACCCATCGTCCTTCTCATGGGCGAGAAAATCTTAAACGCTCGTGCGCAATTTTACGTGGACTCAGGAGCAGATGTTTGTGTGATCAAAGAGAGTAAAGTACACCCTCGCGTCGATATTGATCGGAATGACACCCTATCGATAACGGGGGTAACTGACGGAAAAATTGACTCATTGGGTAGAATCGAAATCAAGATAAACGGACTAGATTGTGAGATGCACGTCGTGTCTGATGGGTTCCCGATAAAGACAGATGCACTGTTGGGATGGGATTTCCTACTGAGACATGGCAGAGCTATAGATGCAAAAAGTAAAAGTCTGAAGTTTGAAAAATTTACGACTCCGTTCGAGTCATGTGAAAAAACTGAGTTACAACCACAAACAAGAAGAATAATTCGAGTAAAAGCGAGCAATGATGTTAAAATCGGTTGGGTTCCACTACCGAAATTAGCTAAGGGTGTACATTTTGGAGATTTTGTTGGGAAAAATCGCGATGGATACGTTTACGCGGAATGCGCTAATTTGAGGGAACATACAGTCGAAATTCCAGAACCGACCATCGAACTTATCCCTTGCGAAACAATTCAACCTCATGCAGTAGATTCCAGAGCCGGTGGGGACGGCAAAGCAAAACGAAACTGCTTACTTAGAAAAATGCACATGCGACGGAAATTGAACGTTCAGCCGGAGTGGTGAATTCGAATACTGCGTACGCAGCAAGAGGTCGAAGAACGAGTGGAGAAACTAATGAATATTGTTGACACAGAAGGTTGCACAAAAGAGGAACTTGAGCATGTGCGACGTTTGCTGAGCATAAATCCATGGAGATTTGCCCTAGATGGCGAGCCCCTTACATCAACTCATTTGATGAAACATAAGATTAAATTGAGAACGGATAAACCTATCAAATGTAAGAAGTATAGAGTACCCTATAAATTGCAAAAAATTATGCAAGCGGAAATTGATAAATTATTGAAAATGGGTATTATTCGTCCATCTAGATCTCCCTACTCAGCAAACTGTTGGATCGTGCCCAAGCCTCCCGATAAGGATGGCAATAAGAGATGGCGATTCGTATCAGATTTTCGAAAACTGAACGAACAAACCGTCAGAAGTTGCCAACCCATCCCTTCAACACCCGATATTCTAGAGAGACTCGCGGGAGCAAAATATATAACCGTTTGCGACCTCAAAAGTGGGTTTTTCCAGGTGGAAATGGACGAGGAAAGCGCGCAGTATACTGCATTTTCCGGGATCAATGGGCATTATGAGTATTCGAAAATGGCGATGGGGCTCCAAGGGAGTCCCGACACATTCATGGAAATGATGTATCTCGCGTTTTCCGGTCTAACACCAGAGGAAGTTCTGATTTATTCAGACGATATGATGATTTTCGCGAATTCATTGGAAGATCATGAAAGAAAATTCAGAAATTTTATGGATAGAATCACGGAAGCCAATCTAACCATCAAGCCAAAGAAATGCCAGTTCCTAAAAAGAGAGGCGCGAGTTCTCGGACATATAGTCGGGAATGGATAGCTCAAACCAAACCCAGACAAGATAGAGGCATGTCGGAAATACCCAGCGCCTACGACAGTACGAAAAGTAAGAGAATTTCTCGGATTTGTCGGTTACTATAGGAGGTTCATTAACAAATTTGCGGAAATTGCATACCCCCTCACTCAACTCACGCGAAATGGTACCAAATGGGAATGGGGCCCAGAACAGCAGAAAGCTTTTAAAACTTTACGAAATGCTCTTTGCAGCGATTCAATTCTAACAGCACCTGATTTTTCAAAAAGGTTCTATGTACACACAGATGCAAGCGACCATTCAGTGGGAGCAATTCTCACCCAAGGGGAGCCTGGAAGAGACAGGCCGATCTGCTACGCGTCTAGAAAAATGAAAGGCTCTCAGCTAAAGTACCCGACATACCAAAAGGAATTATTGGCCGTATGCTTCGCGATAGATCAGTTCAGACCTTATCTATGGGGTCGCCATTTCACTGTTTACACCGATCATGAACCTCTGAAGCATTTTCACACCTCGGAAAAGGTGGATTTGAAATTTAACAGACTCAAAGCCGAACTCCAAGGTTATGACTTTGAAATCAAATTCCACAAAGGCAAAGACAACATAGCAGATGCTCTATCTCGCAATCCGATACTCCGGGAAGGCGAGATAGATTTATCCGAGAAATCACGCGAAGAACTCTTCATCATCGCGAACCAGCAAGAGCGAGAAGACCCAACTTGTAGAGAAGATGATCCCCCAGGTCGAATTTTTATGCTAACGTCACTCTTTCCGGACGATGTTGATGAATCATCAGACTCGAACTGGTTCGAATGGGATAAGGGTAACACGGATACCGAGGAGACCCTTTTTCACATTCTTGCCATGAGAGCAGTAAAAAAAAATAGGATCGATGGGGCCCGAAAATCTAAACAAATAAGGTCTGATTCTCAAGAATCAGAATCGGATAGAGTGAAGAAGAAAATATGCGAGGGAATTCAAGAGAGTAGCGGAAGTTCAGATGATGGGGATTGGGTAGATACAAAACGGGGGCGCATGAGGGTGAAGCGATCACGTAGATTGAAAAATCGGTCTCCGGAGCGCGAAATCCATGACACGAGTCGTAACGGATCAGAGATCCTGAGTCAACTAAAACTCGATGCCAAGCTCGCGCACATGCGTAAAGAATCTAACTGGAGGAAATCTATAGGCGCGTGTAGCACGCCAGATAGACGTCATCCATGCCGCATGCAGGCAGGGCAGCTACCGCTGCGCCAAATGACACTACACCCGGTGCAGCAGTCGTTTGAACCAACAACGCCGACACACGACGCGGGGGGTGGAAACACAACCGGCACACCGGAGATCCAGGCGGGTTCAGAAGAGCCCGCACCGCAGCATCCAACATCGGGACCGATGAACACCGCATCGCCAGCAGCACCTATGGATGAGTTACAAAATATTAATTATTTGAATGAAAAATCCACATCTCAATTGAATCTAGATTTGCATGCACGTATGAGTCAGAGTGAGTACGGTAGATTAGACTTAGAGAAAGATGCGTCCGTCTGACTAAGAGAAACTCGGGAATTGACTGGAAAAGCTCGTCTTCCGGGTATCTTGCAACGCGATAAGACACTACACTGGAAACAAACGATTCGGGAGGGCAAAGATGTCACAATACTGGACATCCGCGACGCAAGCACGGATGTATCAGACGACGCGATCTCGGGGGACGACAGGGAACACGAGAGCGACGGGAGTCAGCATTATGAATACGATGAGCTTCCAATTACACATGAATCGCCCGCAAACACCGAACCACCCGTTAGCGGGCCCATGTTCACGTCACACGAGCGCGAGGCGACCGAACCAGATTCGGCAAAACCCGAACAGGTGCCGAGGGACTTGAATGAAAATTCGGATAGAATGGACGAGTTTGACTTTCCCATGAATTACGATATGAAAACGCAGTGTGCGGAACCACATTTAGAGTTCTTTCACGAAACAGATATCCCGACACAACCCACAGGGAACTGCTTATCCCACTCGCTCATTATAACCTGTAACCTCAACATAGACCCTATCACTCTGCGCAGAATACTCAGAAACTCAAGCCATATTGAATCTTGTGCAATACCTGCAGATGCTAACAGAATACTCGAGTCAGACAACGAATACGGGGATGACAACTGTATACAAGTCTTTGCACGTGAATACGACGCGAGAATCTGCGTACACAATCAAAAACCGAATGGTTCGATAGAATTTTACCATTTCTGGGAACACGGTTCAGGCGCCGTTATTCATTTGCACTTGGACGAAGCACAAAGACACTACACGCCTCTCATCCCATTGACAAATGCGGGAACATCAAATCTGAATCGCGATGGGGCAGAAACTCAAAACAAAAGTGAAGAATCTGTCAGCGGCGACGAACTCAACAGAAACGTGGGATCACGAGTAGAATCAGATAGCTCTTCCGCTGACGAGGCAGTAGCAGATTTACAACAACGACCGCGCTCACACACAAATGCGTTCGAGAAATGCCTGGTCAGAAACGCTCGTCCACCTCGTGAGAAACCTCCTTGGGCTATCCCAGAAGGGGAAGAACCTGCACCGTTTGCGAGAATAAAGTCGGTCAACGATCACCCATTCAAATACCGGGAGAATCTCGTGTACATTATGAGCGCATCACCATTCTTACAATCAGAAGCTATACAGTCATTGATCGAGCGAAATTTCTTGGATCCAAAAAGGTTTGAAAACGCTAACTTCTCGGTCGGTGAGGTTGAATGGTCGGAATGCAAGGACATCAATCTGCTAGGCTTGTTTATGCTGGATTACGTCGACAACCCGGTTCTACAAATAAACATGAAGAAGTGTCTGAAAAAGCTGAAGGATTTCATATTGACAAAACAAATTAAAACCTTGGGAATTATACGAGACTGGACGTTCTTATCAACTCAAGAATGGTCCAGATTCGTGGAAAATTTCAACGAAATATTCGAAGGTTCGCCCTTGGTGGCGGTAATATTCCATGATAATATCCCCATACCTCCTACTGAAGATAGATATAGGTTGATGCAAGAGTTTCATGTCTCGGCTATGGGAGCTCATAGAGGCATAAACAAGACTTTCAGAAAAATCGCTGACCAATATTACTGGAAACACATGCGCCCAGAAATTCACAAATTTGTAGAGGCTTGTCCTGACTGCGCGATTAACAAATTGGTTCGAATAAAAACGAGACTACCATGAGCAATAACGGATACACCAATTTGACCATTTGATAAAATTTCGATGGATTTTTATGGACCACTAGAAGAAACTGCGAATGGCTATAGATACGTCCTTACTATTCAGGATTGTCTCACGAAGTTCATTGTTCTCATTCCAGTCAAACAAGCCACGGCAGGAGAAACGGCCAAAGCCTTGACATTCAGCTTTATCGCGTATTACGGGACCCCAGGGGCAGTACTGACGGACCTAGGATCTCACTTCATCAATAGACTTATGCAACAGTTCTGTAAAATTTTCCGTATGAAATCATTCCGAACTACTCAATACCACCCTCAAGGAAATGGAGCCATAGAAAGAATGCACCATACACTAACTGAATACATAAAATAATTCATAGACAAACACAACGAGTGGGCCATATTACTACCCCTGTGCATGCATGCCTATAATGGTGTGACGTCCTGACGGTCGTCCTGCCTTACAAATTTTTCTTTTTGGGGAGAAACACCCATATAGCTAGTAGTTATCCCAATTACGAGAGAAATGCTCGCATATTCGGTATAGAAATTCTAAGATAATAAATCTTCGGTGAACAATGGATCACGAGGCGGAAAGCTGCTAAGTTAACAGCTGCGCGAGATCATTTCCATACCCTTGAATAGACTGATTTTTCTATGATAGACAATCGGGTGGCAGCACACGCTCTTCTCGTGTCAGCTCCTGATTGGCTGATTAGCCTTATATAAGTGACCCAATTCCTGGGCTCGCTCTCTTCCTCACGGATTCTTCAGACGGATCCCTCCGTATCTATTCCAGCAGTTAGATTACTATACTCGAGGAATTTCCGCCTCGTGGTCTCGGAACACCAATTACTAATTTGTAAGTATGATTTCATGTATCGTCTTATTTTAAAATCAATAAAGAGTAGTAAATGAAATCCTTCTTTTCTTTCTTTTTGCCAATGGCCCTTTGTCTGGGAACCCCCTTATTCGGTCAGAGAAATTTCTCTTCCCGATGAGGGCGGTTTCACCATATGACGGCTCTGCACGGGAGCTCCTGCTCCCGGGGTAAGTGCCTCAAGAGAATAAAATCTCTCCGGTCTTCCTGATTTCGTTGGGATTCGAATGACCCTTCGAGCGGGGAAGACAGAGAGTACAAAACACTCAAAGAAATATATTCTATATAAAATTCGTCCCTAATATCCCAGAATCTTGTCCGTTATCCATCCTTATCCCGATGACCCGTGACCTTTTCCGTGGCCCGAGTTAGCCGTCGTGCAATTCGAGGTCCACATAGGGACCCGAGCGACGGAGGACTAGCCTTGCGACTCGGGGGGTAGGGCCTTAGGCAGTTCCCCGGTGGAGAGATTAGCACTCTCCACTCGGGCGAAGGTGGGCAGAGAGTAGATGACCCCAGTTCCTGGGGTGGACCGCACTCTGTCCTCCAGGTGATCGTTCGAGCACGACCTCAGGGAAGTGCTCGAAGGATCCCTCAAACAGGATAACTTCCCCGGGAGGAAGTTCGTGTTACGCTCCGGCGAGCGTCGTCAGGTTAAGCGAGCCCGAGACTCGCATTCTTTCCATAAGCAACGCGCGCTGCATTCCGTCACGCCCTTAGGGCCGTCACAGGAGTAAATTATGGAGGCCAACCCGGAGGGATAACCTCGGCCTCGCCGGACGTATAGCGAATCCTCAAGAAAACCCTACCCAAGGCCAGGAATCAAGCCAGATATCTGTCGAGTCAAAAAAAAAACTTGAGGTAACTTTTATGTAGAACCGAGGAAACGGAGACTAGAATCAGATAAATCCTAGTCTTTCTCTTACGAATCAAGGATCGATAAAGAAAATTTCAGTAAATTCCGGAATTTAGAGAATTTAGATAGGAAACGAATGATTTTCCTGGACTCTAGTGAAAAATTCCAGAGAACTTCGAGAATTTAGCAAAAATTTTGGGACAAAAATCAAATACAAAGAATCAGAATCAGAAAATTTTTGTCAGTACTCGGAAAGAGAATCAGAGTGGTAATATTGTGTCGGCATTCCACTGATCCTGTATCCGAATTCCATTGTGTTAAAATTGTCATGATACCGGAGATTTCAAAACCAGCTTCTGTGTAATTTTTATTTGATAAGTTGCTCGATTCCCGGAATTTCTGTAGTCATACAAGTTCAGAGCAGAAGCGGCTGTGCAAACAAAAGTTGGCTTAACTAAATTCAGCTTGAATTGATATCCAGTTACGTGAGAGTCTTAAATCATTCATGTGAACAAATTTTTCTGAAAGTTGCTTGTACCGAATACAATCGGATCTCTGTGCTGGTTTGGACAAAAATTTCAGGAAAAGAAAAGGAAAGCATTTCAGAGAAATTCAATTCGTAATTGTATTCAACATTTTGATAGAATCTCGAAGAGAAATCTAGCATCAGTCGAATTTGACCGCGAGGCCTGCAATTTGGAAAGCGATTCAGATCAGAGATTTTTCTGTATAGCATCCAGTTGGGAAAAATCTAGTTCAAGCAAAAGAACACAGAAAGTGTCTCGTCATTTCCATTCAAAGTGAATGATATTGCGTACAGGGAATACAGAAGCAATTCATTGAAATTTCGTAGTCAAACGAGTCAATACCAGGACAGGTGTTCAAATAAAATCAGAAAAAAAATAGTTCGACGTCACAATCGACTCAATGCTGACAAATTATTCGAGGGATTATCATAGAATTTCGGAGTTTCAACCAAATCACGTTCGAGCCAAATTCTAGTGAATACTTAGATTTCGGTCACATTCTGAGTTCTGGAATTTTAGTCAGTCAGAATTATGAGTCGAGTTCTTTTTTTTGCAAATTTAGAAATACGATCGAAATCAGACAATTTTTCCCGAGTAGTGCAAGTTCTATGAGAATTGTATGAGATCGTCGAGTTGCAATGGAGACTCTACCAGAATCAGAGAGAGAATACATCTCTTCTATTCCGTGATTTCGTCAAAGTTCAGAATCCACGATTTGAAAAGAAAGAAATTTCAAGTTACTCTTCTAACAGGGTCGAAAAATGGTGATTAATGCAGAGCGCCGACTCCTTCTCAAAGTAGCTCTATCGACAGTCCCGAATTTCAATGGTAGAAACATCGCGGTCGATGAGTTCCTTGAAGAGTGTGACGCGGCTCATACGGTGATAGATATCAGGGACAAAGCCACACTCTTGAAATATTTAACTTGTAAATTATCTGGAGATGCTCGTGAGTATCTGAAATTTCAAGCAGTCGAAACTTACGAAAAATTCAAGAAACTTATGTACAATGCCTTCCGATCGAGTGAGACAACTTTCCAGCTCATTGGAAATTTCTCGAAAATCTTCCAACGTGATGGAGAAAGTGTGATAGTTTTTGCTAACAATATCCGAAAACTGAGCCGACGAATAGGTTACAGAATAGAGTTCAGCGAAATGCCTAATTTTTCCGCAGAGACCATAGCAGAGCTCGAGCTCGACGCATTCCTCAATGGGCTCTTGCCCGATCTGGAAATTCGATTCAAGAACAAGCCAGCTAATCTCGAAGAGGCTATCAGCGCTGCCTTGAGATTCGAGCGGGGCTACGGATTGTTGGTCAGATCTGACCAAATTCAGAGTATTGCTCTCGAGATAGAGGAAAAGTCGGTAGAAAACGAGCCAGAGTCAGAATCCACGTCCTGTAGGGAAAATAGGGAAGTGAAGTTTGAACCATCCACTGTAGTCTCCCAGGAATTGGGAATTGGAATGAAAGATGAAGGGTCAATTGCTAAAAATGAGATAGAGTCAGAATCAACGTCTAGAAGCGAACATAGGGAAGTGAGAAACGAATCATCTGCTATTGTCTCCAAAGAATCGGAAACCAATGGGGAAAGAATAGAGTCAGTCACTGGAAATGAGTCCGGGTCAGAATTTGCGTATCATCCCAACACTATTGAGGATGAGTTGGGAATGGCTTCTATTGTTCCTGAAAACCCTGAGGGTTGTCAGAAGGGCAGGAGAGGCAACCTTCCGAAGTCTGGGTATCCGATTGATACTGCTACAGGAAAGAAAGGTTTGTCAGAGCTGGCTAAATTGGTACAGAACATCTTTGAATTCGTTTATTTCAATATTATAGTGATCCATTTCGTTCAGTTCACTCAAATCAACTCAGTCTCGAATGGGTCCAACTCGCACCTGAACCCAGTTCTGAAAATCATGCCTATAGTATCCTGGATGTCTCGGACTTCCTATTCTGATGATCACTAATGACGATATGTTCTCATGGACATTGCACAGTTATTGGAGGTTAAACAGCTACAGTTCTAGCTCAACCTCTACATTTCGCCCTACAATTTTAGTCTTAGCTCAAGTCAGAACCTAATAGAATAAACACCTTTACACCAACTATTCCGGACCCTGCAGTCCTCTCCCCAATCCCTTCGACTCATCCTGGGTCGAGTAGTCCCAACCCGACCCATCACTCCGAGGGGCCTGCGAGGTTGCAAGTGCAAGGCGATCAAGCCATTCATTTGGGGCCGTGGTGACCTCTGTTACGGAATCTCATAAAACTCAATTCAAAATCAGGTTCTTTTAGTGTTTTGGATCTAGGAATGATAATAATAATAATAGTCTATGAAAAACAAAAGAAAAAAACAAACCCATCATATCTCACTCAGTCTCGAAGTTTAACGGGGCCAACAGTAATGACGGTCAGTGCGAATACCAGGATTTTTAGATCTCTTTGAATCACCTCTCTGTGAAAATCACAGTTCAAGAGACAACTTCTGGTAGTCCATCCGAAGTATAGATTCTTGAAGAAATGAAGACCATTCGATAATTCTACTACCTCGGCTACTAGTTATGGACTGACCACCCATGACCATCTAGAATACTCATTGTTCCAGAGTTTGCTAAAATAAACTCGCGGGTCACCACGGGTCCCTCAGCATATGCTCCCTCGCGACCTCTCGGAAGAATTTACGACTCACATTTATTTGTTTTCCAGATGATAGCAGGGGCAGAGGCATCACAAAAATCCAAGGCCAAAAGAAAACGACAAATGGGCGGATAGAACCAAGTATAACCGAAAGGACGAGCCTATTTGAGACGCCTAACAGTAGAGGCGCACATACACTGAGAGAGGAAAAAGTTTGCATGAGTATGATTGTGTCACCGAGATAGATGCCAAAGGTTTCTTAGTACGCGGGCCGACGGCTACTGCAGCTCACTGCGCGAAAATTGAAATTGGAAATAAGAGGCGTCTCAAATAGCACCAGGGCAAGAGCTGTCGCACCTACAAATCATTCGAAGATCAGCGGGATTGAAACACTAGGGTCAGATACGTTGGAATCAGACCCTTCAACAATACCTATAATCAGACTCGAATGCAACATTTCACTCAAGGCATATGAAATTCCGTCAACAACCTCATACTGCAGGTGTTGCAAACAATTAGAGACTTATAATTAGTAACGTAGTTTTAATCAGTATGTTGTACGTTTCATATATAAGAGTAAACAATAAGGTTTGGGTTATGGAAGTGTTTTGCATGGTAGAATCTACGTAGTTCTTTCCATTCTACAGCCTCTCTTCACGCCCATCTCCGTATCCATTCGGTCATAGCTCGATAGTTTTTTTTTTTGCCACGGGAGTTCAACAAAGGCGTATCGGTCTATTCATTCAGCATCACGTATTTCGAAGAACTAAGGACTCATAACATACGATTATTTCGAAAGGAAGTAGCCGCATCACTCCAAAATGAGCGTTGTTGTAAACGATGACTCTTTGAATATAGCGAACTGGTACAGCTCGTACGGCAGTGTCGACCTCTCTTTAGCGCAAGAGAAGTTGATCAATAGTCTTGACATCCATTATCAAAATACAACACAGCTTTGGCACGCGTTTCAAGACAGCGGTGAGGGAAGTGATGTCAAGATATGTTTTGCGACAATCAAACCGGGAGAATGCTATGTTAAAGGGAGCTTGTTTTACCGAGGTCGTATTCTTCCGTATTTGCGAGAAGATCATATGATTCAAGCGGACACTTTCGCGGGCATACCTATCAATCTTCGCCCGAACCTGAGACGAGCAGCAAGATTATTATATGGAGATATGTTCATTGGTAACCTTCTAAAAGTCGATCAGGATGGGTACTATATTCAGCCGGGTCCTGAGTGTCCACAGACTCATGAACTCCTTTCAAAGTGTCCATTTGTCCAGTCGTTCCCAGTTCACTATCCTTTTTGGAGTCTACAATTGATAACACGGGTTGTCGCCGCTATTACTCAACTCTCCCCGGAAAGCTTGAAGGAACATCGACTCCCTGGCATAAACATGTTGATAGATAAAGATAATACATTCAAGTGGTTGGAAGCACTCCATGACATTCGTGACCGAGAGAATAGAAGATTGAAATTTTGCCGGAGAATAAAGTCTAGGGTGGATTTTTACACTCAAGACAACATAAATATTTGGAAACCACGCCTCCGGTGATGGGAATCGAGACCGAGCCTAGTCCCAGCTGGGGAAGGCATACCGCACAGGCTCCACCCGGGGAACCAGAACAACCTTGCGTCCCTCAGGAGAGTTGGTTCGACGAATCTAACGGGGATGCTGGACCATCCATGTCAATAGAAATTCCATCCAAAATGAATGATGATGCACATTGCGAACGATGTCCTAATTGCGGGCCCGCGAATTTTTGTGAGGAATGCGAAGAACGATTCATGTTCACTGAACAAAATCTATCACCAACTCATCTCCAACGCGTGGGAGTGAGGTCGACGCGGATATTACCGAATAATTTACAGATTAAGCTCCGTAAGAAGAACAGATTCATGTACTCAAAACGAATTTCCAATAGGGTGAATGCCGTATCACGTGTCTGACTGTATTCATTTTTTTTCCGTTACGCCATTTTGCTTGATTGCCCGTCTAGTTATGACCTAAAAGCCCCATGAGAATTATGCCTTGCTATCTAGTCCAAATACTCGAAACCCTCCTGGATGATATGGTGGCTCGAAAATTCCCTTCTTCTGCGGTTCCTCGTTATGCGAGTTCCCTCGGCCAGGGATGAGCCCAATTCGTGTGATTCTGCCGGGATTTGATAGACTCAGTGGCGAGTGCGATGCAAGGAACATTCTTCAATGAATCCTTCTTTCATGCAGAAAATTCAATGTGCACCAGCTCCGGAGAGGAATTAAAACAAAATAAATGAATAAAATGAATATATGACTTTTTTTTGTAAATTAATGAAAGAAAGGCCGAGGAGGTGATGAGAGTCGCACAGACGCTGGGCAGAACCGAGCTCTGCGGTGGCATAGTACTGGGATTCCGGCTCGTAACCTAAATCCTGGTAAATAACGCCGGCACCACTGTCAACATGTGCCAATGCCGTATTTCTGACTCTTATCTCTCTGTAGGTTACTCCGAATCTCGGAGCTTTCTTGTGATTGACAACTGTTTGTTTGGATACCAGACACATTAAATTATAGGGAACCTTTGTTTTCATAGCATACATACTATTCCTCTCTCTCCTGTACTGGGTCCGGTGAATCCCTTCACGAATGAAAGGTCATGAGATCTTGGCCAAACAATGCTCACGTGTTGCGAGAGAATTCCTCCAGACGATTAGATCCAAAATCATGTTGCGTGTCATCTTATCCAGGATGGTTTCGAATCCATGGAACTAGACTACCACGAGAGGTTGTGAAGGGAGTAGCTTACTCTGGTTTTACGGCATGGGTTATGATGTTAGATATTGTTGTCCTATTCGTCATGCTAGTAACAATGGAGACATACGCTTCC
Organism: Eretmocerus hayati; assembly: GCA_029851415.1. Taxonomy (NCBI): domain Eukaryota; kingdom Metazoa; phylum Arthropoda; class Insecta; order Hymenoptera; family Aphelinidae; genus Eretmocerus; species Eretmocerus hayati. The sequence goes on from CM056744.1 coordinate 53,858,403, forward strand.
TACGGGCTCGCTTGCGATACCGTAGAAAGACGTTAAGGGTGGGGGTGTGACGTCCTGACGGTCGTCCTGCCTTACAAATTTTTCTTTTTGGGGAGAAACACCCATATAGCTAGTAGTTATCCCAATTACGAGAGAAATGCTCGCATATTCGGTATAGAAATTCTAAGATAATAAATCTTCGGTGAACAATGGATCACGAGGCGGAAAGCTGCTAAGTTAACAGCTGCGCGAGATCATTTCCATACCCTTGAATAGACTGATTTTTCTATGATAGACAATCGGGTGGCAGCACACGCTCTTCTCGTGTCAGCTCCTGATTGGCTGATTAGCCTTATATAAGTGACCCAATTCCTGGGCTCGCTCTCTTCCTCACAGATTCTTCAGACGGATCCCTCCGTATCTATTCCAGCAGTTAGATTACTATACTCGAGGAATTTCCGCCTCGTGGTCTCGGAACACCAATTACTAATTTGTAAGTATGATTTCATGTATCGTCTTATTTTAAAATCAATAAAGAGTAGTAAATGAAATCCTTCTTTTCTTTCTTTTTGCCAATGGCCCTTTGTCTGGGAACCCCCTTATTCGGTCAGAGAAATTTCTCTTCCCGATGAGGGCGGTTTCACCATATGACGGCTCTGCACGGGAGCTCCTGCTCCCGGGGTAAGTGCCTCAAGAGAATAAAATCTCTCCGGTCTTCCTGATTTCGTTGGGATTCGAATGACCCTTCGAGCGGGGGAGACAGAGAGTACAAAACACTCAAAGAAATATATTCTATATAAAATTCGTCCCTAATATCCCAGAATCTTGTCCGTTATCCATCCTTATCCCGATGACCCGTGACCTTTTCCGTGGCCCGAGTTAGCCGTCGTGCAATTCGAGGTCCACATAGGGACCCGAGCGACGGAGGACTAGCCTTGCGACTCGGGGGGTAGGGCCTTAGGCAGTTCCCCGGTGGAGAGATTAGCACTCTCCACTCGGGCGAAGGTGGGCAGAGAGTAGATGACCCCAGTTCCTGGGGTGGACCGCACTCTGTCCTCCAGGTGATCGTTCGAGCACGACCTCAGGGAAGTGCTCGAAGGATCCCTCAAACAGGATAACTTCCCCGGGAGGAAGTTCGTGTTACGCTCCGGCGAGCGTCGTCAGGTTAAGCGAGCCCGAGACTCGCATTCTTTCCATAAGCAACGCGCGCTGCATTCCGTCACGCCCTTAGGGCCGTCACAATGGAACCACCCACGACAGTTCAGGATATACCCCCACCACCTCGTGTTTGGGCATAAGGCGCGAACGCCATCAAGTTTCCCACCGCGGGAAAAGCTCGTAACATATGACGAATATCTTCTAGATTTGACCAAGAACTTGTCAGAGATCCAGAGACTGGCAATTCTTAACCTGATCCAAAGCAAATATAAATCCAAGTACTTTTTCGATCGTAGACTACACAAAACCCACTTTAGGGAGGGTGAGAAAGTTGCTCTATTGAAGGAGAAGAAGAGAGGAAAATTTGATGGAGAGTACGAGAGTATATACGAAATAATCGGAATCGACTATGAAAAGAAGAACGTTAAAATCCAAAACGAGAAAAAGACGAAAATAGTTCATATTGACAAGATAAAAAGGGTATATTCTTTGAGAGCACCTCCACCGAAGGAGGACGAGTCGTAAAATCCGGATTGAGGGAGTCAATCGTGTATAACAAAATAAGTGGAGATATCAATCACGTTTTACTGATTTGAAATGAAAAAATATACTTACAGGCCGGTGCCAAATGACAATCTTCCTGGATACATCAAGGGATTGGACCACGCACCAGGAGTCGTTGTGGAGAACATAGCGCCCTTATCAACAACATCAATTGACTGGAAAATAATCCAGAAGTTGGATCTCGACAGGTTCAGCAGAACGGGCGAAACCTTGGAAGAGGCGTGGCAATCCATCACAAAGCTGTGCGACCATTCAGAGTCCAAATCACATCTGGCAAACTTGCATCTCCAACTGAACGAATCGAGGACGGATGTCAGGCGGATCCTAGACCTGTTGAAACAAAATAGAGTCAGTAAGGGCAATCGAACGCGCAGGTCTTCACTCCCATTCATTGGAGCAGGTAATAAGTACTTATTTGGTACCTTCGATAAGGATACCGAAGAAGAAATCAAAGGAATAATAGAAATTCAATTAAATGATACTAGAAAAGTTGCAAAACTGCTTGCAAATCAGACAGAAATTATCGAAATTGATTTTGGAAAGAATTCGGAAAAATTACAGAGACTAGAAACAACAACCGATCACCTGAGGGCCAAAGTCCAGGATATAAAATCGGCGGTGGTTCTGCACAATGCAGTTGAGCTCCTGGAGGAAAATATCCTTATCTTCAAAATCGATACAAATATGCTGATTGAAATTCCCACCTTTGCCATACAGGGAAGCATCCATCCCAGGCTGCTGTCTCCGGAAATAATCCAGAATACCAAATCCTTGGCCGAGAACGCTGTTCCCGACGCTGCTTTTCCCCAAGCGGAGGATGGCGAGCCGATGATAGACCTAGGGAAAATCACAGACGTTTCAGTCTCAATGATCAACAAAAATTTAGTTTACATCATCATCATTCCACTATTTGATTTGGCCGACTACACGTTATACAAAGCTTCACCTGTTCCAGTGAAACAAAATTTCCAGAACTCATCATTGAACATCTATGCTTATATGGGCGGCTCCGGATCAGAACGGTATGAGTCCATTTTGGTGAAAATTGAGTTTTTGACGAGAAACGATAGAGAATGCATGTGAAAACATGTACGTATAACCCCGGAAGTAAAAATCCATTCTGAAGCATCACAAGTAACATAACCATTTTTGGCCCGAAAAAAGTTTTGACTTTTTTTCCGGATCAGAACGGTATAAGTCCATGTTCTCGCTAAATAATATCGCTTTTGGGTTTTTCACGTTTAGTTGCCGTACTTTTGTGAGTAGTTAGAGGTCGTAGCTACTCCCAGGAACTACAAATTAGGTTCCCCATGTTGTCCAAATGATTGCATCGAGTGGTTTCGAAAGAGGTGGGCCGACGTCCGATCACTTCCTTTTGACGCATTTGGACACAGGCAAGCCCTATGAATATGAACAACCTCTGCTGAGTGATTAATGGGCCTGGAATGCCCCTCTTGGAAGCTCTGAAGTCTTTTTTTCTCACCTCTCATCATCATTGAAAGAGCTGTGTTGGTTAGTGAGGGTTTGAAAAGCGCAGTAGTTATGAGAGCAATCGGCACTGAGCTTGCAAAGAAATTTGATTTTGCATCTTGTTTTCAGGCATCTTATCGAACGAAAGATCAACTGCGTCTGTTATACGCCAAACTCAACTAAGCTGTACACTCACTCTTCTCAAGAACAATGCCAATCGTGGAGAATTCCTAGCTTCTCCATTACAGTAATTTGGTTACGATTTGACTATGAATGATTGTGATCTATCAACTGGAGTTTTTTTTATGAATAGTCATCTGGCTGTCGGTTTGATCCTTCCACCGCTTGTTACGAGTGGATCTCATTTGGGTGAGTCTCGTAGGTGACGATACTGGCTTCTCAAAATTGAGCTAGCCGCAACGAATCTGAACCTCATTCTACATTTGATCAACAATCCTTTTTGGTTGTTGAACGGGGATCATTCCGAATTCACCGATTGGATTCCCTGGTCGATTAAAGTCTCTTCATTACGACTTTTCCTATACAATCTCAAACTGCTTTAAACTCTTTGATTTCTAGCTGCGTGCTCTGTGGTCCCTAAAAAACTGAATTTTGGACCGAGCTGGTTGAGTAAACTCGTCTTGACCGGACTTCCGTTCCCAAATAAACCCTTGTTGACCTCAATGTTGGGAATATATTCTTAGTCATGAAATCCTGAATGAGATCTCTTTGCAAGAACCAGTCTCGACTGTCGGTGAGATTTGATGAAAGTCATCCTCAATTACCGAGGTATTTTGTTTACTGAGAGGAAAAGTTGAGGAGACGGTAAAAATCCATAATATTAACTACTTCTCACGATCTAAAATATGAAAAGTGAAATATTTTCCAGAAATGGTGGACTTATACCGTTCTGATCCGGAAAAAAAGTTGAGAAATTTTCCGGATCAGATCGGTATAAGTCCATTTTTCATCGCAAAACGAGATGTAAAAACTATAAATAATTGAAAATTGATACGCCCCACGCGAAAAATGGCGTGAAAACACACTCACTACATGGTAGAACAAGAATATTTACTTCAAATGATAACTCGAATTTTCCATATCACGAAAACTTTGGGGTGAATTTTTCAGAAATGGAAAAAATGGACTTATACCGTTCTGATCCGGAGCCGCCCATATATGGCCAAATGGTATTATATTCGTAAATTGGCATCGGAGGACTAATTTTATTTCTCTATCAATCTCGAGTTTGAGATTGATTAATTGAGAAATTAGCGATCGGGTTTGATCGCGGAGGTGTTATTTAATGAAGAAATTGCATATGACAGACATCGAGAGAAAAAAGTCGCCTGGACCCAGATTTGAACTGGGGACCTTCTTCACACCAAGAAAGACACTCTGAGAGTCAATCAAACCCGATCGCTAATTTCTCAATTAATCGATCTCAAATTCGAGATTGATAGAGGAATAAAATTAGTCCTCTGATGCCGATTTACGAATATAATACCATTTGGAACATAAGAGGACGAGTCAAGTTCGAAAAGTATATATGGCCAAGGTGGCATTATTTTGCAATCGAGGCCAAAACCAATAAATATATCTCACTGCACCAGAATGATCTCGATAGATGCAAACACCTCAAGGACCTGCTGATCTGCAGAGATACGGCACCAGTTCGAGAAATCCCACCTTCAGCCCCATGCGAAATCATTATTGCCCTTAATCAAAATATTACAAATATTTCTAGATGCGATGTGCGACTCATCAAAGTTCATGAGACATTCTGGATGAAACTGCACGAGCCCAACTCTTGGATGTACTCAACAAACGAAGAAGAACAAATTTTTATACAGTGTCACAGGAGCGAACACACCACCTCAACAATAAAAGGAACTGGGATCGTGAAGCTTTTACCAGGCTGCACAGCAATCACACGCAACGCACGTTTATAAGCATCTAGAGAAATCTCATTAAATACCGCATCGATAATTTTTTAGAATTACGAGTTGAACATACCTTATATCATCCAGACTACCAATAGCAGCACTGGGGATGTACACGAAATCAACCAAAATCTAGAATCAGAGGTGCTGGAGGATAACCAATCACCGACGCTGACCCAGGCCGACGCCCTTAAGATAGGAAAGAGCCTGAAAGAAATTATCACCAAAGCCAGAAACATTGGGAAGTACAAGTCCATCGCCGGTAGAGTAAATAAGATAGAAAACAGGTTACCTATTATAGGCGCAGCAACGGTCGGTATCCTCGGATTATCACTATTTATTTGGAAAATTCTTACCATACTGGGCATTTTACCAATTATTTACCGAATTGCACTTATTTTGTTATGCGCTAAAAACGAAGAAAATGAGGGACGGGAAGACGTCCTATCCCTCTTGAACATGCAGACGGCAGAAAGGACTCACATACGACGAGACAAAAGCCGCCATCAAACCGAAATGAGCAAACAAATTTCCCACACACGAGAAGGCCAACAGTCACGCAAAGTGTCACAACAACATGAGGGAAAATCGAGCAGCAGAACAACGGGCGTGTGAAGACTGAAGAAACCACCACTGAAGATGATGTAGACAGTAAGCTATAGATTGTAAGATTATAAGATAATAAGGTATCAGAATATTACATAATTTTAGTCGAAATCATTGAACGCTGGACTACACTTTATCTGTTCATGCCTCAAAAATTTCCCGCACTATCACACGGAATAGCGTGAAAATTTTTGATTCATTCATATAATTAAAGAAATCTTAAAATCGTGTCATGTCTCGAAAATTTCCCGCACCATCACACGGAACAGCGTGAAATTTTCGAGCCATTCGTTCAAACAAGATCGAGAACACACTCAGATTATGAAGAAATATTGACGAAAGCACAAGGCAATAGCTTAGGATAGGGTTCTGCGCGCATACGGCACAAATTCACAACCGTTCCATTTTGCCCCACCCCTCCCCCTTTCCTAGACAGCACTGTGATTAACCCATACCAGGCCAGTCCGACCAGGGGCCCAGTCGTCTGAACAAATATCTCGCAGGTACACCAAATTCACCCCAACTCTTCACTAGAGAATTTCCAAAATCTCATGCATAAACATTAGAATGTAAGAGCTTCACGCTCAGGGAAAATTTCAACCCGGAAAAGAGAAAAAGAATCCATCGGCGCAACCACCCCCTATCCCCAACAAACCCATACACCGGAGAAACTCGAATCGCCCCGCACACCCCCCCTCCTGTCACTTGAAACCATCTGAACGAGATTAGAGACCATCAATTATACTCCCTACAGACCTGCAACCCGCCATACCATTGACTAATTATATTTGATGAGTGGTATATATATATATATATATGTGTAAACTGAACCTCAAAAGTTGCACTAGTTGTGAATCTTATAATAGTCATGCGCTAGAATGGAATATATCTGAGATCGCTTATAAAAAGAATGAACCCATCACTAATATTGTAAATTTTCAGGGTTTCGTGAACGGGGGAAGGGCTACCACACACCACACACGATCATCCACATACATACACACGTGATTCAGGAAAATAACTGGTCTGGAGAAGTACAGAAAGTCGACTCCACGCCGACGGATGGCTTTACCGGCGGACGCTCAGTAGTGCAAATTTATGCTTGAGAAAGACAGAGAGGCGACTACTCACCTAGAAGAGTCGACGACGACGAGGATCAGGAACGCAGGCAGCTTTCTACCCGCCCGACCAGGGAGAAATGATCAACCAAAACACCAACACGGGATACACTATACATTATACACTATAACTATACATTATCACACAGCTCTTGGGAAGACCTAATCACAATTTGGAAAAATCTGGGAACAATCTCGGAATATGCTCAGGGCCGCGATCTCAACGATCTCGACGATCAGACTGAGGCAAAGGAGCTACGAATGCAGCTCTGGGACCAACCAAGTGTTGAGGAGAAAGAGAGAGAAAGCCCTAAGGAATGCGGAGTCAACACTTCGTTATCGCACTTGGTACGAGAAGTTACCATCAAATGGCTGGAATCTCAAATGAATAAGCCAACGTACATTAACGATACATTCACTCATCAAATCACAGGCATATACACACATGTTCCTCCTCATATCACCATGAAATCCATAGAAAATACATTGAAACCTAGCTGTGAAAATATAGAGATAGATCAAGGATATAAATCTCGAGAGATAGATATAAGATTCATGGATAACGAATGGTAATGGATATGAAATATCGCACTATAAAAATCTAACTTTACAGGTCATTTAATTACAGGTGGATATTCATATATACACACATATTCAAGGGAAAAACCAACGATTATATGTATGAAAAGATTAGCCAAAGGCATGAACTTATATCATGAATACGCAAATTCAATGGAGAAAAATGAATTACGGGCGAATATCTATATATACCCGAAAGAAGAACCAATCATTCGTGAAGAATAATGGAAATGAGATGAGGCTATATATAAAATGAAATCATGATTTCAATGAAAATATACTTATGTAACAATACACGCACAACACAAACGGAGCATCGTTGAAGCCAACGATGTCCCGCACATCACACGTGTAACGATAGTGCATATGTATGCACATTTGCACCATCGTTCGTTCGGCTTCGCAACAGTGCGATGAACCTCGAAAGGCGCATCGCCCGAGTTGTAAGCTGCCGAACTTGCTTATTTTGGTCAGGCACGACGTGGCGGACCATGGGCATATAAGCCACCACCCGCTCGCGCCGCGCCAGACCGCTCGACAACCAAGCACTCCACTCATACACAACTCACTTGTTATTCTGAATATACATTTCATCTCAACATCGATACTGTATTATTCTATCAAACTTCCCCACCCGAACCTACGTCACAAGTGCGTCCAGAAATTTTTCCGAACGGCAAAACACGTTCAGAAATTTTCAAAAGTGCCTAAGGTGCACTCAGAAAATTTTTACGCACGGCAAGAGTCGTTCAGAAATTTTTGAAAGTGGCGAAAGTCCACTGAAAAATTTTTCAGAACGGCGGGAGTGCGTCCAAAAATTTCTCCGAACGGCATAACATGTTGAAATTCTTTTGGAATTGGCTGAGTGCACTCGAAAGAAATTCTACACACGGCAGAAGTCGTTGCGAAATTTTTGAGAGAAGCTGGAGTGCACTGAAAGTTTTTCAGAACGGCAAGAGTGCGTCCAAAAATTATTCCGAACGGAAAACGCGTTCCGAAATCTTCGAAAGTGGCAAAAGTTCACTGAAAAAATTTTTCAGAACAGCAAAACACGTTCAGAAATCTTCAAAAGTGCCTAAGGTGCACTCAGGAAATTTTCACGCACGGCAAGAGTCGTTCAGAAATTTTTAAAAGTGGCCAAAGTCCACTGAAAAATTTTTCCGATTGGCAAGAGTGAGTTCAAAAATTTTTCCGAACGTTTAGGTCGCGTTCCAAGATGGCTAGAGCAGCCAGAACGCACCCAGGAATTTTTAGAGCGATTCCCAAGTCACGGGAGTACGCGTTACGGCAACACAATCGAAGCACAAAATTTTCAAAGTCGCCTGAGTCCTGTCACGGTCGCCATTGTGACGTGGCAAATTACTTTACCGATCACACTCATTTATATTATCAGGACTCTTAGCCTAAAATCGCAGATTTCGCGTGATAATCGGCGAACGCAACTTTAAAGTTGCTCTGGAACACAGCTTCTCTCACAGTCTCGTTCACCTACCGTATCTTCGCCTGGATTCGGAAAAGAAGGGGGAGGGAACGCTCGCACTCGAAAATAATTAAATCGGAATTTATCATACAATAATCTCGGCAGTATATTCTGTACACGCTGCTTCTACGCGACCGATACAAAAATCTACATACCGAATGCTTCGCGACAACATACTTGCAGAATGTCTCTAAAATTCACTAGAAGATTCATATATATCAACTATCAAATTGTCCTCAAAATGTCTCTCAAAATTTCCTGAAAATACACGAAAATTGACCTCACTAATTCGGCACACTTCCTCGGCAAACTCTGACAAAACTTGGACACCACAACTGAGAGAGAGCACGCTGCTCCGAAACATACTCAAAATGGCAATCCCCACGCCGCGTTCACGACGCGAGGCAAAAATGGCGATCTGCCCACGCACGAGTTTCACACCCCTAATTTGGGTGATCACGACATGCCCGCGACTGCTGGGGTGTGCTGGAGTTTCGGCAAACTTTCAGGGTGCACTCCAGCACCGTCAGTCTCCCCAGGAGTCCGCGGTTCGGCAAAGCCCGACGATGGCACCCGCGCGCACGAGGCTCTCGAGACGCACGCGAGGAAATTCATTCATTCATCAAAAGGAACAAAACCACTCACCGTTGATGTCCGTCATCCTCAGGAATTTCCACAATTGTTCTTCCAAAATTACCCTTGTCAACAGTAATTTCCAGATCTCTGCCCTCTGGGCAAGAAGGCCCTGGCCGCGTGGCCAGTGCCACGGCTTAAGCACGTGCGTCTATATCAAAGACTATCCAACAAGTGTCACAATGGCCGGCTTCCTGACGGCAAAAGCTCTTCTTCTTCTTGAATAAATGAAGCTCTCTGATTCGTCGGCAGCAATAATTTTGATTGGCTCTCAACATCGGCGAGAAGCCAACATCGCCCTCTGGTGGCCGTGGCGCGGCAAATTATGAAATATGCGCTCGAGCGCAAGGCCGCAAATTGGCAGCAAGATACAAAATTCACGTCAGACATCCACTTGTTCGTGGGTACGGCACTGTTTTCTCGCCTCCACCAGTTGCATATTCTATCTCACTCGCACTCACGGCAAGCATACGTAAACGTGGAGGCTCTGCGCAACTCGCTATTGCCACTCTTCGTACTTTTACTGCATACAATTCGGTACACGGGTACATATATACCTATATATACTCGTCGCGGCAATGATTTACCTATATGTGTACTCATCACGGCACCGCTATGCCTATGCATAATACGGCATGCTCACGGCATGCAAATATCTCCTTGTACACTACCTAGGCAATCTCTCATATACACACACACGCGCATAATGACCTGTGTGTGGCATCTACATCGCGAGTGTTCTACCCAGTAGTCGATGTTCGGGTATCATCAGGGGCCCGGGTCGGCAAAGTGTGGTGAAACCCACCCTGAGGTAGTTATACCGGTCGGCAGCGCCCTCGTGCCGGCAGCAGTATCACAACATTATGTCGTCTGCACGGATCCGCGTGCACGTCGGTCTCCTCGTCGGCATTGGTTTCGTGGGCACCAGGGTGTCTAGGTATCGTCGCGTATGCTTGCCCGGGTGTGGGTAACACCCCTTGGTGCGTGCGCGATCGTGTGGGTGATGGCACCGAGCTGGTGCATTTCGTGTGCATGCAACAGGTGTTGCATGCCCCCAATACCCTCGCATCAGCTGTTCAACGCAACATGAGGGGCTATTTGTATATAGGGCAGCTGCCCGGATGGCTAATAGCCCTGTGGTGACTCCCTCAGGAGAACGGCATCGTCTGGCATGCTCTGGCACCCCCGGCTGCTCTGGCACCCCCGGGTTGGGGGCTTTATGGGACATGCGGGTGTGAAGTGTACAATCGCGATAAGTGCACTTATCATCTGGTGCACGGCAGTTGGGGGGGGGGGGGGGTGTGAAGTGGATGCAGCACGGTGCTTGCGGGCACCGGCTTTGCCACTTTCCATCCCAGATACGGCATTTTTGTGCACAAATGCAAAGTCTCATACGCGAATCGCGCCCGCCCTCACTCACCTGGGAGCAAGGGCCTCGGCAAATACTCTTTGTGGCACGGGCCCGGGCCCCTCCTGTGGTGCCGCGGGGTAGGTGCGCGTAGTAGTGGGCCCTGAAAGGGCAGAACCGCATCATTCTACCCGGGCAGCCCGCCCTGGGCTTTATCAGCTGATGTCGTTGTGGAGATGGCCACCAGCCTCCCATAGGGTGGTGGTCGCAGCTAACACGTGTGTAAGACGGGTGGCCTGTCCCCAGGCGTGCCTGCCCGGCATCCATCTTCTCTCGGCATCGTCCTCGTCGTCTCGAGTAGCAGTACCTTGAAAAGAGACGTATTTTTGGTATAAATACGTGTTCAGAAGCTGCTGGCTCGAGACGCGACGAGGGAGATCCCTATACCCCACAAAACGGCTGTGGCGGTTTTTCACCGTCACAAACATGAACCTTTTGTAATCATGAGTAAATTTAATCCAACCCCAATCGACCTTTAATTCCGAATTAATTGTAAATGAGGTGATTTACAATTGTACTATGTATAATTTCCACGATTTTTACAACAGGAAGAAAACAAAAAGAGGGCGATTTCTGGCGACTTAATATCATCATTCCAAGAGACAAGTTTATACGATCAAAATTTGTATTTCAGCGCAGGAAGTAATCAAAGAAACCGCACTCCACCACTAAATTCAAGTCAAAAGCTATGCGACTGTTCACAGTTTCAACTTAAAACCCTACCCTCCAATTAATGGACAAATGAGCGTCAGAATGAGAGTATACCATAAGAGATCACTCATGTATATGTGGTGATTTGACACTCAGATCACTCATTCAACCTTCAACTGAAGAGATGTCATTTCACAATTCATAGTGACTTTTGAGGGACCAACCATCAAGGCACATTATTCTAGAATCAAAAGACTCAACTCAGGGATGAATTTGACTTTATTATAAAACTCCTTAATCTACCATGCTACTTGAACACATAGGAAGGCGTGAGGTGAGATGATCCCTTTTCACTCATGATGAGACTCAATGAAACTGAGTATTAGTCAACAAGGGAAACTATGGAATAATTATGCTTCAAACAAGATTTAATAATGATTGATCCCCGAATATACTCAGTTCTACTTAATCACCTTCTTCACTCATAATAGCACTGGTTTCATGAAATCACAGTAAGTGATCCATAGGGCACGTCATGACTTCATAATTTTGATTGGATTCCGGTCCATTCTGGTAGGCCTCTTTTTGTATTCATCGAATATTTGGGATAACCCTCTTGGAGAGTTTCATCCATTCAAGTTTGATATATCTATAAACATAAAAGATTATCAAATCGTGTAGCATCAACAATGAATGAAAATAATACAATAACATGTAGTATCTTACCTGAACTGTAACTGAGAAATTTCTACAACTTTTGTAATGGAACCGACCGAGAGAGAGACCAAAGGGCCCCCATAGACGCCGAAATACCACGCGCAAGGTGCACGATAGTCATCATGCGAAAGTCATGGATGCCTATCGTGGTTATACCAATACATGATCCGAGCAAGGATGAGCATATAGAGAGAATTGAAAAACTTTAGGGTGTTCCTGGATCAGAGAACTCGCGAACTACAAAGAAACGAGATACTGAGATAAGGTCCGCATTGTAACTCTGGACATACAAACACAAAGCCGTGTATAACGAACATACGAAGTGAATAACCGCGAGGTTTGGCACAATTCCTCTGATTACTTAGTGGAATCCACATAGGAGTCAAGTACTTCATCCGAGTTTACATTAGCGTGAAAATTTTTTCAGTGAACTTTTGCCACTTTCGAAGATTTCGGAACGCGTTTTGCCGTTCGGAATAATTTTTGGACGCACTCTTGCCGTTCTGAAAAACTTTCAGTGCACTCCAGCTTCTCTCAAAAATTTCGCAACGACTTCTGCCGTGTGTAGAATTTCTTTCGAGTGCACTCAGCCAATTCCAAAAGAATTTCAACATGTTATGCCGTTCGGAGAAATTTTTGGACGCACTCCCGCCGTTCTGAAAAATTTTTCAGTGGACTTTCGCCACTTTCAAAAATTTCTGAACGACTCTTGCCGTGCGTAAAAATTTTCTGAGTGCACCTTAGGCACTTTTGAAAATTTCTGAACGTGTTTTGCCGTTCGGAAAAATTTCTGGACGCACTTGTGACGTAGGTTCGGGTGGGGAAGTTTGATAGAATAATACAGTATCGATGTTGAGATGAAATGTATATTCAGAATAACAAGTGAGTTGTGTATGAGTGGAGTGCTTGGTTGTCGAGCGGTCTGGCGCGGCGCGAGCGGGTGGTGGCTTATATGCCCATGGTCCGCCACGTCGTGCCTGACCAAAATAGGCAAGTTCGGCAACTTACAACTCGGGCGATGCGCCTTTCGAGGTTCATCGCACTGTTGCGAAGCCGAACGAACGATGGTGCAAATGTGCGTACATATGCACTATCGTTACACGTGTGATGTGCGGGACATCGTTGGCTTCAACGATGCTCCGTTTGTGTTATGCGTGTATTGTTACATAAGTATATTTTCATTGAATTCATGATTTCATTTTATATATAGCCTCATCTCATTTCCATTATTCTTCACGAATGATTGGTTCTTCTTTCGGGTATATATAGATATTCGCCCGTAATTCATTTTTCTCCATTGAATTTGCGTATTCATGATATAAGTTCATGCCTTTGGCTAATCTTTTCATACATATAATCGTTGGTTTTTCCCTTGAATATGTGTGTATATATGAATATCCACCTGTAATTAAATGACCTGTAAAGTTAGATTTTTATAGTGCGATATTTCATATCCATTACCATTCGTTATCCATGAATCTTATATCTATCTTTCGAGATTTATATCCTTGATCTATCTCTATATTTTTACAGCTAGGTCTCAATGTATTTTCTATGGATTTCATGGTGATATGAGGAAGAACATGTGTGTATATGCTTGTGATTTGATGAGTGAATGTATCGTTAATGTACGTTGGCTTATTCATTTGAGATTCCAGCCATTTGATGGTAACTTCTCGTACCAAGTGCGATAACGAAGTGTTGACTCCGCATTCCTTAGGGCTTTCTCTCTCTTTCTCCTCAACACTTGGTCGGTCCCAGAGCTGCATTCGTAGCTCCTTTGCCTTAGTCTGCTCGTCGAGATCGTTGAGATCGCGACCCTGCGCATATTCCGAGATTGTTCCCAGATTTTTCCAAATTGTGATTAGGTTTTCCCAAGAGCTGTGTGATAATGTATAGTTATAGTGTATAATGTATAGTGTATCCCGTGTTGGTGTTTTGGTTGATCATTTCTCCCTGGTCGGGCGGGTAGAAAGCTGCCTGCGTTCCTGATCCTCGTCGTCGTCGACTCTTCTAGGTGAGTAGTTGCCTCTCTCTCTTTCTCAAGCATGAATTTGCACTACTGAGCGTCCGCTGGTAAAGCTATCCGTCGGCGTGGAGTCGACTTTCTGTACTTTTCCAGACCAGTTATCATCGTGAATCACGTGTGTATGTATGTGGATGATCGTGTGTGGTGTGTGGTAGTCCTTCCTCCGTTCACGAAACCCTGAAAATTTACTATATTAGTGATGGGTTCATTCTTTCTATAAGCGATCTCAGATATATTCCATTCTAGCGCATGACTATTATAAGATTCACAACTAGTGCAACTTTTGAGGTTCAGTTTACATATATATATATATATATATATATATATATATATATATATACACAACTCATTCAAATATAATTAGTCAATGCTATGGCGGGTTGCAGGTCTGTAGGGAGTATAATTGATTTTGGTTAAAATCGAACACTCGAAGGACTGTGAAAATCTATCTCCTAAACTATGCATCCAAAATGTCAAGAGACCTTTTAGTCATAAAAAATTATAAAAATGAGAATGACCCTCTTCAAAAATTTCGAAAAATTTTCAATTTCGAGTTTTTAAATCCAAAATTCCCATGGTTTGAGGAAAAAATTCGTTATTCTTTCTTGAAAAAGAGCTTTTAGGTCAAAGTACATGGCAAAGAATTTTCAGGGCTTAGGAGTGAATCAGTGTGGAATGAGATTCTTTCTTCTTTTCGACTGAAATCAAACATTCGAAAAACTGTGAAAATCTATCTCCTAAACTATGCATCCTATCGAAAAATGTCAGGAGACTTCCCAGTCATAAAATGTCATAAAAACGAGAATGGCACTCTTCAAAAATTCCCAAAAATTCTCAATTTTGAGTTTTCAAATCCAAAATTTCCATTTTTCGAGGAAAAAATTCGTAATTCCTCTTGAAGAAGAGTTTCTGGGTCAAAGTACATGGCAAAAAAGTTTTCAGGGCTGAGGAGTGAATCAGGGTGAAATGAGATTCTTTCTTCTCTTTGGCTAAAATCAAACACTCGAAGAACTGTGAAAATCTATCTCCTAAACTATGCATCCTATCGAAAAATGGCAGAAGACTTCCCAGTCATAAAATATCATAGAAATGAGAATGGCACTCTTCAAAAATTTCCAAAAATTTTCAATTTTGAGTTTTCAAATCCAAATTTCGTAATTTTTCTCGGAAAAGAGCTTTTAGGTCAAAGTACATGGCAAAAAAAATTTTCAGGGCTGAGGAGTGAATCAGGGTGGAATCTCAGCTAGACTCTGACTCGTGGTACATGGGTTCTTACTGACTTGACGTGCCACTCGTATTCTTGCTAGAGACTTGATAGAGAACTGGCTGGCGTAGGATAATATTTTAATAAGTATAGCAAGTTGTACAGGGAACATCTACTTCATCAAACGTGTTATCCAGAGAGAGTAGTACATCTACGCCCTTGGTGGAGATGGGTAACCCCAATTTGAAAGAAATCTTGGTTTAGAAATCAATCAATGTAGAAACTAGAGCCATACATCAGTCTGGATGTAATTCAAGGATCATTTTATCTGGAATTGAAGTATTTCTCTCATAATGCTATTGAATTTTCATTCTCAAAATGAGTTCCCGTATTAATTCAACTTCTTCATATGTCACAAGATACAAATCTCTGAGTTGAAATTTGTTCTATTTTTACAACTAATTGAAACATCTCCAAGATATTTAGCAAATCAAACCGATTGTGAATATCTCAAATCACATCAGGATTACAGAGATGATCAAATCGAGCTATGGTGAATCCTTTTCCACGCGCAGACTTTGCAAATCAATTACTACTTACCACCAAGGAGAATGGCGCTTTGGTTCTCACGCTATGGTTATTAAGTCAAGAAAAGTTATGGAAAACATCAGCTAAAGCTTGTGTTCTTTTTGGTCCTACAACCACCCACAATGTTATCCTGATAAGCGTTCAGCTGGCTGCGTATCATACGTGTTACACACATTCGAGACCCGAGCGCGCCTGTTTTCCCAGCAGAGCCACCATCAGAAACAATCAGAAATGTACGGGCCGGGCAGCAGCAGTCTCAGCACTAGCAGACGTTTTTATTTACTCGGCAAGATGGTGGCTCTCTAGGGAAGCGCGCGCGCACGTATATATATACGTAGCCAGCCGGTCACTCATCAGCTGTTCAGCGCAGCGCGAATCGCCCAGCTCACACGCGTTTGTTTACATTTTGGGTGGTCATACGCTCGTGATAGTTCTTGATTTTCTATAATTTTTATAGGATGAGTTGGGCAAAAAGGGCTCTATTAGCTTAATTCTGTGGGCTCGATTCACCATCTGGTACGGCCTGCAGGGCGATATAACTTGATTTGAAGGAGAACTCACCATCCTGAGTAAAGCAGTCACTATCTTGGTAACTGAGAATGCTGAGTTCTCCTCCAAATCATAATGAATCACCCAGAAAATTCATAAGGAGCTAGATATGATCCACAGAAATAATCTAATAGACGGGGTTTTTCAAAATATTGCGTAATATTTGAGTAATAAATTTTTTCGTGACGAGAGCCGAGGTCGGTAAAAGTAGAGCTTCCGCACCCCCTTAAGTGATTAGCCAATGGCGAGAGGCACCGCAAAACGCTCGTCGATGCGACGCAAATAGGATGCAGCGCAGATTTGAAGGCAACACAAGCTGAAGATCAAGGGAGCTATGTATTGCAACAGTCAGACTGAATGCAAAGGCGCAAGAGATCAAGAGCCGCGAGGAATGTCAAACGCGCTGACACAGGCCTAGTCAATAACAAGATTCCGAAGCTATCATTTGGCATGGATCGCCCAATCTCGGAAGAGCATGAATACGTGGTGAAAGCTCCAGCAAGCGCTTGTAGAGAATAGTTAATCTCGAATAAGTCGTAGAGTCCGCGTCTAGCTTCTAGAATACAGTCCGATTCGGATATCCATAGAGTCCACTCCTAGCCTCATATTGTATTCCGAGACGAGCAACTTCTATCTCTGAGGTCTCATCTCTTAGAGTGAATAGAGTCACGAGTATGAGTATCTATTTGTCATGATAAAGCATTGTATCTATTGGAAATAAACTATTAGGCATACCGGCCCAGCAGATTCCGAGTGCGGGCGAGTATCGAGTCGACATGCACGAGCTGGTCAGAAACCTGCCCCCCCCCTCCCATGATGCCAGTACAGCTGATTCCAGAGGTGTACGATCAACAACCGTCGACCTTGAGCGGCTACTTCGGGGACGCGCCCAATCACATGACACTAGCATCAAGCACCACGACGAGCGTGGCCACTGCCATCGGGCGTGGCATTGACTTCCCTGCTCCGCATCAAACCAACGCCGATCAACAACAAGTCCAGCCGTTAAATCTCACGTCGCGAAGGGCCATCGTCACCGAGCCTCCGGTGATGCTGTATCAGCTGCACCCTCCATCACCTGTCCCCGACAGTGTGAACCCAAAAATGCGGTATGTCATCAGAAGAGTGGCCAACGCGCCCCAACCCGCAGCAGGACCAGCCTCTGGAGAAGCCCGTGTACAACAGCCGGCTGGAAAAGAACTGCAGATGGCCGCGCCGTAACGTTCATCGTTTGAAATATAGCGAATTTTTCACTGTAGTTCTCAATCAAAACAACTTTTCTTACTAGCTTGTATTATAGTGGTTTGGCGAGAAAATTCCAGCTATATAAATTCATACAAATGTCTATGAACATAATGTAGCGCGTAGGACGGAGTGAAGTACCTATATGATTCCAATTGCTCCGATTCTCGGGGTCGTCCTACATGTGCGGCACCCCGGCGTGCCGCACCCACTGATTTTCCTATGAAATCATCGCAATTAGAATCGTAGATATGAATATAGCTAGTAAGATGCTATAGTTGCCCCCCTCCCCCCGTGTCATCAACCGCTGACCACGGAAAATTCCACACTCAGGAATTTCCCCGCGCGCATCTGTTTGCGAACGCAAACATGGCGTGGGACCCGTAATTTCCTCCTGACCAGGAATAGCGTCACATGACCCTTAATTAGATCTCATGATTGCTAATCGCATCATGCGAGGTCTAATCACATCACATAACCCGTTTTCACGTCACGACTCGTCCTTGGACAGAGTATACGATCAGGCCTCTTCCTGGCCTAAGCATGCGCTTCCCCGGCACCTGCGCGCGACGGCAAAGCTCCGCCAGATTTCCTCTCGAACTCTCCGAGCAATAGCACCTTCCGGGCTATGCATCCGCGAACGTCACCTCTCCAGAGGGGGAAGTAATTATCGAGCTTAACCTTTTGATATTCGGCCGCCCGTCGGCAAAGCGCTTCTTCATAGTTGTACGACGACAGTTCCATTCACGGTGGTATGTATGTGTATCGCGATCGTGTGTGAAGGGCCAGATCATACCATTAGGATGTATTACCGAATCCCTGTTGATTCAGCCTACCTCACCGCTCCTAAGCACGAGTTGATCTCACCGCGCATCAAACCAGGATCGCGCTTGATATCGAGGCCATCACCCCAGGCCTGTTCATATCGAATTAATATATCTCCATCCCCCCTTCCAGTTCGTGAACTCGGCTTGTGCTGTAGTTGTTGGTAATCTTCATATCCTCCGCGAGGAGATCGGAAGCGTGTGGTGGTTTCCCTATCCAATGTTGAACGATGCGGTTTGGCAGCGACACCACGGCGACTTGTTTGGGAACGACTTGCCAGTCACATCTCAAGAACCGTAAATATTGATGGAAAAATCTATAACCATGGTTAGTCGCTTGGAGCGTCGATATTGTAACTGAGCAAACTAATGTTCTCAGCCGGTCAGTAGGCATCCTTATACACTCATCCATGATCCTCTCTCCCACTTCATGCGCCAAAATCCGTTATGATTTGCCTGCTCATGCCGATCTTGAGGGCGTTGTCTTACTCGGCGTCAAGTATGCAGTTGATGGTCTGCGCCAGTGCCTCGTCGAATCGGACTCCCATCCGCACGCTACCCGAGCGAACGAGATTCTCATGTGTTGCCGATTGGGCGAATAGATCGATAGTCAGATCGAACGCTGTGATGAAGTTTCTTCTTCTGTGATTGAGTCGATTGATGCCTATGACCTCGTTTGCGGAGTGAATCCCTGCGCCCAAACAAAGCGTTTAGGAAGTCTTGATGTAGGGTTGATTATTTCCGTCGAACTTGGGCCGAAGTGGTTTGCATGGTAGCTGCATACCATTGACGTATAGCGATAGGTAATTGATTTCAAAATATTGGAAAGTGGATGGGTTCATTCGTCGATTACCGTTGAATGATCTGTTGTCCACGCATCCGATGTTGATCGGCTTAGGTAGTTGCCCGAGAATCACGTCGTCCAATGTATCTCCGAGGATGCCCGTGTGCATCGTGGAGGATCTAACCTCGACCCTGGTGATTGGGTATTTGCTCGTTGATTTGGATAGCCCGTTTGCGTGCCCCACAATACTCCGGGGCTCATCCCAACTCGACCAACCACAAGAGATACCTCTTTGATCTGAACGCTGAAGCGACCATCGTCGGAAGCGTCCATGTGGCGAGAGGCGTCTTTGCTTCGTACCAGACGTACTCTCTTTTCTATACCGTTGATGAACATACGGTCCTGGTTGAACTACCCAACGTGAAATACTGACGATGAGCTAGGCCGTTGTTGGCTGCTTTTCCCTCGATGTATCGAGTGCAGCAGCATCGAATTTATTGCTCGTATCCTCTCGATGTAGACACGATGTCGAGTGGGATTCCTCAGCTGCAGAACTATAGTTTAGCAGAGATTCCAAGTGGGTGCGGTATGGGTCGGCGTTGTTGGGTGGCGAGACAGCTTCTCGATTGAGGAATACATCAACCCGATAGAATAGCAAGGGTGAAAAGTTGTTGATGGGCGCTGTTTTACGATTCTTGGCTCCCGCGGGTACGGGTATGGTTTTTCCTCGAACACGGAGCATAGTGTGAGCGAGATCCACGTAGTGCTCGACAGCGGAGGGGATGACGAATTCGATTCGAGCGTCACCCCCGTCTGCCAGCGAAGACACAGGCTCGTAATACAGGAAACTGCTGCACTCGATCAGAGTATACGTCGAGGGCGTGGGGAAGATGCCCAGCTCGCTCGACATGCACTCATTCGAGTGGGTTCGTAAAAACGCCATGTCTACTCTAGATACCGCGTGGTTCAAAGATATCCGAAAAGTTTCTCACTCTCGGCGTCCCCTGTTCCACAGATGATCTCCCAAAAAGAGACTGCTCCTCCTAAGCTCCACTCCGAGTCATTTTTCTCTCCTTGACTTCACCGCTGCCACGAAAGGCTACGGTGCGCATGGATCCGGATTTCACGAGACTGTCGGCGTCGCTTCACCGCTCGCGATTCATAGCCAGAACCTTTCATCATCTCAGTCAATTTCTCAGCTGCTTCTCTTTTGAGTTCCTTACCAGATTCCTTAGCTCGGTTCCGCAGAAAATCCGTGATGATTATGCCTTTATTCGCCACGTCGTCCAATTCGTTGATGCTTGTACACATGGTTTTTCCACCAACCGCCTTGATGCCACTAGTGATGTACGGTACAATCCTTCTCGCGAGCCCGCCAACCCAGACACCAACATCTCGACCGCGCTAATAAGTGGAACCCGTGAAGTATCTTCCCACACCACCACCGATTTGGTCCTCGTATCATGCTACGCAATGACTCATAATCAGAGATTAGAGGGGAGATGGCCAGCGCAATGCTTTTGGTGCGAACCCCTTCTGTTCTTGCGAAGCGCACACAAACTCGCCGAAGACGGGGATGGGAGTGATGCGACGAGTAAGTAGAGTTTCAGAGAGCAGAGCTGCTGCATATTCATCGTATACTTATGATGAGCCTTTCGGCAGGGTATTTCACCCATATCTCTATACCTGCGGCCCGGTCCGCAGGTATACCCACGGCTATTCTCTTTTTACTCTCTCACTTTTGCTGCACTTGTCTATAGAGTGAACTTGTTATACAAAGTATACTTGTTGGAAGTTGAAGTGAAAGATGTTGCAGTTTGAGATCAAATTACGGGAATGCGGTAGCCTTGCAACCCGGCTGTTGAGAATGATTAAGTGGCTGATTCTCTCCTAATTTTCTGATCTACGCTTTGCGAGCTTTGAGTACATTCTTGTTCCCAACTTGAGCGAATTCTCTTTGGATTTGTGATAACTGACTTATTGTCGCATACAAGGTAGAAATTTAACAAGAGTGCGAAAATTCGCCGTTGACTCCAAATGTAAAGAGAATTCGAGTGAGCATGAGGATGGATATACTGTCTTCATCGGGTCTTGATCTCCAAAATCACGAGTGCACACGAAGATTCTTGTTACACGAAGTATACTTGTTACTTACAGTCTTACGGTGCGCAAAGTTCTTAAAATCTTGCGCAGAGTAAAATCTGTGCGTGAAAAAACAACAATCAACCGTTCTCCAATTTCAATTTTTACGGCAAAAAAGGCTGATTGCAGAGTAGCAAACGATGATTCCAGTATTTTTCTAATTCCTCCGGCGCCTTTGTGAATTGGTACTCGCATGAAGTTGAATTAACTCAAAGTGATTCTGAAAAATCACTTTGAGTTAATTCGTTGGAGAAAATGAGACTGACTTGGAATTGAAAATTGCAACTGATCGGTGATATTTTGCTAAGGGACGGTCCCGACCTAATTTTGAAGTGTGGCCTGAAAAGTCATGAAGGGCTGAAGATCGAATTCTTCTCCGAAAAAATTCGAATGCAAGACGATGGTGTTGTCAGTTTTTCAAAAGAAAAAAAACAAATCTGGATTTTCTTGCTAAAATGTCTCAGAACTCGAATAATATCAGTCAAATCAAGGGGGCGCGCTGTGAGCGCACAAAAATAATTAAGTATAGCAAAAAAGAGTATAAATATATGAATCAAGATTGGTGAAAGAGAAAATATTCCTACGAAATAAAGGAAAGGACAAATTAGAAAGTGAAAGTGAATTCATAACATCGATTCGGAACAATACCGTTGAGATTGACGTGGATACGTATTCCTAACCTCAATGGTCAAATGTTTAAAGTGCCCTAGGAAAAATGATATCGCAGGAAAAATTGTTTACTGTAAAAACTACGACGGTGTGAGTTGTCTAGGAGCCTATCATCCTGCTTGCTCTGTGAGAGCTGGACAAAGGGAAAACGGTTCCTTCAGATATTGTTGTCCGATAATAGCAGATATTGTTACACCCTTACAGACTACGCATAGTGTGGTTCAAAACATCCAAGATTTGAGTAGCTTCAGCGACAACTACTCTGACTGTGAGGAATTACCAATTGGTATTGAGAATCAAATAGAATTAAATTCTGGGGTTGAAATTGATGGAAAAATGAATACGAACGAAAAACCAATGTCCACAGATGACCTCTGGGAAAAAGTATCATCTTTAGTGAATCAAGAATCTGATAAGATAAATGAAAATGTTGATAAAAAAAAAGTGAAATATCAGGAAAGTTAGATGATGCACTTTCTAGAATAAAGAATTTAGAATCAGATATGAATGATGCTATAAATCGTATAACAATCCTCGAAAATGTACATCAAACATCAAACATAGAAATTCAGGAGCAACTTTATTATGAAGTTCAAGAGAGAATGCGTAGGGGGGAAAATGTGATAATTCTAGGAGTACCTAAATCAACAGAAGATGACTTTCTTGAAAATTTTTTGAGTGAAATAGTAAATGGTAAAGAAGTACCTTTTGAGCTTAAGAAATGTAGGTATTTTCGCATTGGCAAAGTAAACAAGGAGAAGAGTAGATCTGTCAAAATAATAATGGACACATTGGAACATGCAAAATGGTTACTAGTAAACCAAAAGAAGTTTACAGAATATGGAATCAAATTTGTCAACGATAAGACACCTGAACAGCAGAAGTATCTATACAACTTGGGTAAGCAGCTTGATGAGTTGAAGAAGGGTGGTGAAGTGAATGCTACTATCAAGTATATGAAGAATAGACCTATAATAATAAGACCAATGGGGAACGACAAGAGTCAGAAAGTTATCCAAAGCTTAGGACCCAATAAAGCAACCAAAACATATGTGCCTCAGAGAGCTTTTCCTGCATCAAGAAAACTAGTGGATAATAACACTTTTACTATTCACAGTAACACTAGAGTGACATATAGAAATAAACCAGATGATATCTCCTCATCAAGTGTTTCTCAGCAGTCGACAAGTGCTGTAACAAATGATTATCAGGCAAAAAACTACATGCATCTACCATAAATGAAACACATAAAGTCTTATCCATCTACATACAGAATGTTGGAGGTTTCAGAGGAAGGATTGATACGCTGCTGAGTGGCGTATGTACAAGAAGTGTTGGACATGATGTGATATGTATTATAGAATCTTGGCTAGCCAACATAGTCAAAGACTTAGAGTTATTCATTCCTGGATACAAAATCTACAGAGTTGACAGGGATCCTGCGATAACAGGGAAAACCAGAGGAGGAGGAATAGTAGTCTACGTAATCAAGATATATTACGTCAGGTAATTAATAAGACAAGTAGTGCTTGTGAATTACTGCTACTCAAGCTCAGAATGGACCATAGATATCTCCTGTTAGCAGTGGGATATATTCCTCCCACTACATGTTGTCAAAATAATGACTACATGACCTCATTTGTTGAACTTGAGAACATGATGATGGAGACCAATCGAAAACATCCAAACTGTGATGCACTCCTATGTGGTGACTTTAATGTACCAAATCATACATGGAGAAGAGATGGAAAGATTATCATTGCTGAAGGAAGTCAAGCAGCCGTACCTGTGAGGGAAAGCGCGAGGTGCCTAGAACAACTTATAAATCAACTGAATTACTGTGATTTTTTTGGATTGCCCAATACGTGTGGTAATATTCTTGATTTGATTTTTACTAATATAACTGATGCCAAATTTGAAGAGAGTATTGACCCAATTCTAGAAACTGATATGTATCACCTTGCATATGAAGTTTGTATTCCGTTGAGAGAGACTAAACTACCCTTTAACAGAGAATTTGTTTTCAACTACAGTAAAGTCAACTTTGATTTGATTATTCATGAATTACTCAAGTATGATTGGGAAATTGTATTAGGTGATGAGCAAAATTTAGACTCAGCAATCGAAAAATTCTATAATATACTGTTCCAAGTTATAAGCTGCTATGTGCCATACATGAAAACTTTTGATCCTTTATTCCCTAAATGGTTCCCACAAGAACTAAAAACAGCAACTATGGAAAAGAAAAAGCTACATGCTATTTACAAATTTCTTGATACATCAGAGAGCTATACCGAATTTCAAATCCAAAGAAGGTTATGTAAGAAACTTACAAAAGAAGCATATAGAAAACATGTTGAAGGTGTTGAAAACAGTATACATATTAATTGTAAAGCCTTTTGGGGTTCTGCCAACCCAAAACATGATAAAAATAGTATACCAGAAAATCTTGTCTATGAGAATAAAAGCTCAAACAACCTTGATGAAGCATTGGTCCTATTTGCAGAGTATTTTTCAACTTTTTACTGTAAAAGTTCCAAGTCCGCACAAAGTAAAAACACTGATATTACCATCGGAGCTAGGGATAGTATTTCACAAATAAACTCAACTCGCGAAGACGTAGCTAAACAGTTAGCTATTTTAGATGAATCAATTGGGCAAGGCCCTAATGGGATACATGCGAAATTCGTCAGAACTTGTTACCACACGTTAGTTGATCCTCTATTTATACTTTTTAAAAGATCACGAGATGAAGGTATCTTCCCTAAGCTTCGGAAGAAATCATGGATTATTCCAATACCAAAAGGTGGAGATAAACATGACATTACTAATTATAGACCGATCTCAAAGATACCTATCTTTGCCAAAGTACTTGACTCGATTGTTGAACAAAAACTTTCGCCATTACTTCACCCTTTCATATCCATTAACCAACATGGTTTTATGCCAAAAAGGTCCACAATAACAAATCTTTTGTCCTTCACCGAATATGTCTCCGATGCACTGAATAATGATAACCAAGTAGATGCTATATATACTGACTTCAAAAAAGCGTTTGATTCAGTTTATCAAATGAAACTTTTGGAAGAATTGGACAAACTAGGGATAGCGGGCCCTCTCTTAGATTGGATAAAATCTTTTCTGACTGGTAGAACCCAGTCAGTACGGTTGAATGGTAAAGAATCTGCGTGCTTTGAACTTCACTCTGGAGTACAGCAAGGTTCTCATACAGGAACATTATTTTTCAATGTATCAATAAACAGTGCCACAACTAGGGTCAAGCAATCACGAGTCCTTTTGTTTGCAGACGATTTAAAAATATTTAAGAAAATTGAAAGCCCCCTAGACGCAGAACTCTGGCAAATTGATTTGAACTCTGTAACCGAGTGGACCACTAAATATCTGATGAACTTCAATATCCCCAAGTGCAAGACAATGACATTTTGCTTACTGAAAAAACCACTTGTGGAATCTACTTATCAAATTCATGGACAACTACTAGAGGAAGTTACAGAAAACCGAGATTCAGGAGTATTATTTGATCCAAAACTTGAGTTTCATTTACACATAACAGCAGTTACGACAAAAGCAAACAGAACACTTGGTTTCATAAGAAGAAAATCTACTAACTTCAAATCTTCACAAACTATCTTGAATCTGTATAATACTTTAGTAAAAACACAGTTAACTTATGCATCCTGTGTTTGGTACCCAAGTGAACAATACCAGTTGCTTGAACTAGAGGAAATTCAACATAAGTTCCTTAGATTCCTTGCCTATTTTGTCAAATCACCCATGGACAGATTCTCACATGACTATTCAGAAATTATGAAAAGATTTGAGATACCCAGCTTAGCATCGTACATGAAATATCAAGATATTCTAATGCTCTATAAAATTCTATGCAACTATGTGGATGCGCCATATCTATTGAGTCGTATATGCATTCGAGTCCCTGACCTGAGAATAAGAGTTAATTCCAAAATTTTCAAATGTACAAAATCAAAACCATTCATCCATGAAAGATCACCTATCCTGAGAAGCGGAGCAGTAGCGAATGAGGAGTATGAATGGTTTGAGTTCACTTCAAATATCAAGATTGCTGAAATGAAAGGCAGAGCCAGAGAAAAGATATTTAAGTATGAATAGATGAATGGTTTAGTTAGCATTATGAACAAAGTTTGATGTTCACCAACTGATAATTTGGCATCTATTTTTGTTTGGGAAGTACAATCCTGTAAGATGTTCTGATTATTTTATTTTCAATTGATATTGTGGAATGATCTTTACTAATTGAGTAAGCTAAGCTAATTATTTTTCGTTTGATATGAAAGATTACAACAGCACCTCCTTGAATATGTATACGTAAAATGTAAATGGTCAAAAGACCGTAAATGAAATGAAAGAAAAAAAAAAATATCGATACTTCCAAAAGATCACGAGCATACTTCCTTATTTAGATAGAAATATTACATCGGATCAGTGGACAAAATCTCAGAAATTTGTATAATTATATATATGTCTAATTTGAAATAAAAAATTCTCGACTTCTGCTTTTTTTCGTTCTCTAATCCGATGTGAATTTCCATCCTGATCAGGGAAGTATTCCTGTGATTTTTCGAAATTATTGATATTTCTCGAGTTCTGAGGCATTTTAGCAAGAAAACTCAGATATTTGACACGAAAATATGTAGCTGGTCGCACAGAATTTGATGGATAGGTCTGCAAATTCTTTGGGGGGGTACTTTTCATTGTTTTGAACAAAATGTCGAACGGGTTGGGCAATCGGGTGAAGGGGCCGCAAACCAATGGGCAAAAATCGTCGAAAAAATTTGGTGATATTTCTGTCCCCCGATGTTCAATACAGGCCTAGTTTTTCAGGTAAGTGTTATCAAATGTGTGTATTAGTACAGAATTATATTTGATACAGTCACAGCTTACGTGTGTCCAGGCTTTATTTTGCTTGAAACTGTCTCGTCATTGAATCAGTCTCATTCGCGCAATCGTCAGTTTGTCATGTAATTCTGAGTGTAATTTGCTTGTTTTCGTCCGTCTTGCCCGTTACTTGAAAATCAACCTATGTGGGAATTGTGATTTGTGTGATATATGTTGATTAGCTGCTTCACTGCCGGAAACATAGTTTATTAGATGAGAAGAAAGGTTGATCATGCGCAAGTTCCGGTGATTTTGATGGATTTTGACGGTGAGTAGACTCATATGTTGGTATTTGTCGCCATATACAAAATATAAGTAAGGTTCCACTTTTTCGGACGGTTGGTTATGTTTATGATCGAATAAAACATTTAAAATATGTGTGCAATGACAAAAATATGCCTCATGTGTAACGATTGATTCATTAATGGATCTCTCAGACTCAGCTAAATAATCAATAGAGTCCACGAAAGCAATGTTCATACTACGGATATTCAAATTTATCGCTATATATATATAATTTACTCGCCTTTCAATCAGCATGATATTTACAGGAAAGGAGTGAAAGGAGGGGAGTCGCAAGTCAATTTTGCGGTGGATTTTCTCGACGGTGAGTTGACAAGAATGCAGTTGTTTTTCGTTACAGTCAAATTATCATATCATTTTCAAGAATGGGAGAGTCAATAGTGCGAATTCTCATATTTCCCGGACATTGCAGGACAGAATGTCCTCAATCATTTGGATAGGAACTTCTTTAATACGTGTGACGTGGTATTTCAATTACGGGTCACACTCATTTATATTCGACGGACTCTTAGCCTAGGATGCGGGTTTTGCGCAATGGATGGCGAACGCAATTCGGGAATTCAACTGCAACTCGGCCTCACTGCATCACTTACCGTGAATTTACCTGAAAATCGAAAAACGAAGTGGGGAACGCATACACTCTCGAACTGGTCAAATACAGATTTTACAATAAATCATCGGCCTCTACTCTGAAACGCTGCTTCTACGCGGACGATACACGGAATTTGACATATTATGATCATATTCGCGACAATTAACGGCCAAGATTCAGAATGAACCAATCATTGGTAATTGTCTCTCACTTATTAACAAGTCTTTCAAAATTTCCTGTAAAACACAAAAATTCACTTCACAACCCTGAAAATACAAAGTACAAAACACTTCACTAACGGTCTGGGCAATTAACTATCGGCCTAGTCATTTATCCAGCGGCCTAGTCAACTTCGCTCACGATTGACTCCAAGTTCAAGGAGCACGCTGCTCCGAAATTCAATCAAAATGGCCGCTCCACTCTACGAATAATTACCGCGATTGGGTAATGGCCAACTGCTCCAATTTTTGGAGCACGAGCTCCGCACTCACCGAATTTTACTGGCCAAGTATTTCGCGATCACTCGGGGTGGCGATCCACCGGAGGTACGGCCTTGCTCATCGTCGTCCAGACGACAGCAACACTGAATTTCCACGCGATTTTTCCCCCCAAGAGTAATACTTGGTACGCGCACTAGGTCTTCACGAGGGTTCACCTCGACTTTTCGGCCTCTGGTCACAATATATTCGCGACCCCCTGGGCGTGCTATTTTATCCCGCACTGTTCGGCCTTAGCACGTGTTCCCCCAGGAGTCCGGATCGGCTGGGAGTCGGCAGGGGTACGCGTGCACGAGGCTCAAGTTCGGCAGGAACGAGGGAATTCACATGAGAAAAATGAGCAATAAGAGGACTCACCGTTATTTTCCATACTCTCAATAATTGCGATTCTGTTTATAATTTAGACTCTCGAAGTCGTATTCCAATTTTATGGACTCTTGGAGTCTCGTGTGCGGTCCTCCGGGACTCCTGGGGGGCACACGGCAAACACAAGGGCGGCTGAAAAAGCGAAGAGTGAAGACGCGTGTGCGCTAGGCAACTGCTACTCAACAAGTGGCCTAATGACCGACTTCTTCTTCAAGTTGAAGTTCCGTCTCCTTCAACGAAGAAGACGCTCTCTGATTGGCCCGATAAATTCTGTCCGGAAAACTGATAGCACCAAGGGCACATTGCGGCCAGTATGCGCACGGAATTCACGGATTACACGGCCAATCAGCACGGAAATATATGTACGGCACTGCCTTCGGCCTCCACTTGTACCGTCTTTTATCTCACTTGCACCTATAGTAAGCATCGGCCGGCATGGAGGCGCTGCGCAGCTCGCATTGCCTCCACTTTTGGCCTCTCACTGCACCCGATATTCGTTACATGGCCTGGTATACCTATATCTATCCGCGGCCTGTGGTACTATAGCTATATAGTACTTCTCATGCGCCAGTATATCTATACTGGCCTGTGCATATTCACAGCATGTTTATATGTACATAATATACTACTATCCGGTAGTATTTCGGCCTCACACACACATATATGTATGTGCGTGTCGTCTGCGTGGTGAATCTTCACCTAGAGACCGACGTCCGGGTCTCCATAATTTCCCATGTCGGCCTGCTCAGGTATACCCGCCCTGAACCATGTTACACCGTGAGGTAGCGCCCTCGCACCGACAGGAACAAGTTATCAGTGCACCGTCTGCACGACCGTGCATCAACATCGGCTCCGTCATCCTCGTCCTCTGGTGAGCTACCCGGGCTCACTCGCGTCGGCCTGCGCGTCACCGGTGTCGTGGGTGACCGCATACGTGGTGGTGTGATGGTGTGCGGGTGCATTCTCGGCCAGTTTATGCGTGGAGGCAGGCAGCGGTGCTGCATGCACGTATAACCTCACATAAACAAGGTGCAGATGATACTGGGCTGCTGCGTATGGGACCTAGGTCCGGATTGCAGCAAGCCCAGGATGTGCTGCACGGATCATACAGCATCACTAGCTGGCCATAATCACCCGTGCTCATTGTCATCTTCGTCGTTGCCTTGACAAGGGTGCCCCGGCCTGATCGCATCGTCGTCAGCTGGTGCACGCCGTGTATGCACGTTTTGATTGATCGAATGCGGATTCAATCATCAAAACGTGCACTCTCGAATGAGTGCCCTAATACTCGTGTGTGATTACCAGAGGATGACTGATGGATGCAACACGGGGTCTGCGGGCCCCGGTTTTTACCACCAGCATCCTCAGTTCGGCCTGTATCCAGCGGTACCATAATAGGTACACCACGGATACCTCATAGTGGTGATCACCGCAAGGTGCATGTGCGCGGCCCTGCGTACCCGGGTAGCCCACCCGGGGTATAATTCTCCTAGATCGTTATCGTCGGCGTCGACCACTGGCCTCCCAGGGTGTGATGCCCGCGGCAATCCGCGGTGCGGGGTGGGTTGCCAGCCCGCAGGCATACTCGCGGTCGCGGCAACTCGATGTCTCGGCCGTCGTCATCGTCGCCTCGAGCAGCAGCACCTCGACAAAAAAAAAAGAAGTATTCTCCGTGGAAACTCAGTCTGGAGGCTGCTGCTCGAGGCACGACGAGAGAATTGCCTACATTCGGCCCCAAAAACCGCTGTGACGATTTTATCGTCACATACGGTATTTGTATTCCAGTATTCAGTTTCATCGTGATTTCTCCAGGATTATTCCTGGCGAGTGCAAATATTGTGTAAGATCGAATCATATTTTCGATTAGAATGAGACGAAGATCACGATTCACGAATCAAGAATCGTTCATCAATGAATAATATTATGCGTAAAATATTATAGGACTGGGGGGGGAGGTAAAATGGCCGTCATGGCAGGAAGACGTCTTTAATAGCATCAGAGGAAAATACGTGATTAGTTAGAGTTTTACAATAAGATAGAGAAAGAAAGTCTGCGGTGAGAGTAGAGAAGTATCGAAAGGAATAAAAGTAAATATAAGATAAGATTGGGAAAGCTGAAAAAGGGAGGAAAATTGTACAGAACTGGTCACAACCCGTTTGAGGTTAGGGCGCCAGAGAAAAGGAGCAGGCGAGCACGTGCAAGGGCATGTTTGGGACAGAGGCGAATCTGACCAATAGCCCCAAGTACACTAGGAGAAGGGTTGCTTCACTAGGAGGCAGTAACAAGGATATCCTGAGTTATATGAGCCAGAAACAAGGTGGGAAAAGGAAAGACGAAGAAAGATCACCGGAGAGCAAAGTGGAGAATACAACAATCAAGAAAAAATTTGCAGAAGAACCCAAGAAAAACTTGGAAAAAGGAGACTGGGGAGAGGTAGACAATAATAATCCCAAACAGCTGAGTGAGGCAGAATACATAGGAGAAGGT
This sequence comes from Eretmocerus hayati, assembly GCA_029851415.1. Taxonomy (NCBI): domain Eukaryota; kingdom Metazoa; phylum Arthropoda; class Insecta; order Hymenoptera; family Aphelinidae; genus Eretmocerus; species Eretmocerus hayati. Next base: position 53,889,920 of record CM056744.1, read on the forward strand.
ATGGAGACCCTACTGGCACATATAACCCAGATGCAGGAGGATATAAAAGAGCTCAAAGAAGGAATGCTAGGCAAGATGGAAGGGCTCATAGAAGGCTTAAGAACAGAAAGTGTAAGGAAAGCAGAGGAGCTAGATGAGAGGATCTCGAATCTTGAGGTAAAGGACAAGGAGAAGGACCAGAAATATGAAGAAATTCTAAATAGAGTGAGAGCACTGGAGGAGGGAGAACAGGATGCAAATGCAGGGAATCAGGGTACAGGGAAAGAAACCAGCAGAGTAGGAAATGATTGGAATATAATGGAAAGAAGGTTGGAGGAAAATGAAAGGAGGGTGAGAAGAAAGAACCTCATGATCACGGGATTAAAGATGGAAACATATAGACTAAAAGAGAGGCTGGAACAATGGTTAGAAAAGGAGCTACAAGTCACATGCAAGATTATTAAAGCCTGGAAGGTGAAGGGCTCAAAAGAAGAAATGATTGGAATGGAATGTGAGAATGGGATGAAATGGAAAGAAATTATGGTGAGCAAGAGAAAACTGAAAGGGACAGAAATTTATATTGAAAGAGACCTCACCTGGAAAGAAAGAGACACCAGAAGGAAACTGAAAGAATTTGCAAAAGAGCAAGCACAAAAGGGAAGAAAGGCAATAGCAAGGGACACACACACTATAATAGACGGACAGATCTGGAAATGGAGCGAGCGAGAAAACAAACCCTTTCAGACTGGCAGGACATGGAAGGCAGACCGAAGGCAAGAGGGAGAGAACAAAAACGCGAGTAGTAGCATGGAACATAGCGGGCTTGAAAACACTGTCCAGCAGGCAATGGGACTATCTGAAAGGATTTGAAATAATCTGCATCACAGAAACATGGATAGAAGGGAAAGATGGTGACTGGGTAAACAGAAAACTAAAAGAGTATGATTGCATTTTAGTGGAAGCTAGCAGAGAAAAGAGGAAGGGAAGAGCCAGTGGAGGCATCTTGATAGCCACTAAGAAGAACCTGAGGGCAGAGACAGAAGCATTAGGACAGGAGGTGATTAGAAGTGTGTTACAGATGGGGAAGGAGAAATGGAAAATCATCTTAGCATACATGAACAAGGAAAAGGACAACAATTGGAGAAAGATACAAATAGAAGTAGAAGAGATGAGAGAGGGTAATGTACTACTCCTAGGAGATATGAATGCAAGGACAGGCAGGGAAGGAGGAGACATCATAGGAGATGGGTACAGAAAGTCGAGAGACAACACAGTCAATGCAGAAGGGCATAAAATGCTTAGAAAATTGGAGGAACAAGGGTTGGAAATACTGAATGGCAACATAGCAGGAGATGAGCAGGGTGAATATACCTACATAGGGCCCAGAGGAAACACCGTCATTGACTATGCAATTACAAATTTAGAAGGAAAAGGGAAGATAGAGTCAATGAGAATAGGGGAGAGAACCAAATCAGACCACCTACCCATAGAAATAAGCCTAAAACAGGAAAGAAAGGAGGAAACGACCAAGAGAAGGATGGTGCAAATATGGGACGAGGAAGCCTGCATAAAGTTCAGGGAAGCACAGAAGAGTTGGGAAATAACGGAGAACTGGGAGGAACTCAAGAACAAAATTGAAAGAGCCACCAAGACAATAGAATTGGAGGATAAGGAAACAGACTCCCAAGAATGGTGGGATGAAGAATGCTGGAAGAAAAAGATAGAAGTTCTGAAACTCTTCCAAGATACCAAAGAAGATAAAATAGATGGACGTGTATACTATGCAAAGAGGAGGGAGTACAGACGACTCCTGGAAAAGAAGAAAAGGGAAGATGGAGAAAGGAAGGTGGAAGAGATGCTGAGAGATAAATCCGAGAAGAAATTCTGGAAAATGGTGAATGGGAGGAGGAAGAGGAGAGAAAACCTCGATAAGAGCATAAGGAAAGAGGAGTGGATGGAACACTTCAAGAATCAATTCAGAGGACAGGACAAAAAACCAGAAAGCAGAAGGACAGGAGACAGGAAGACATGGGATAAGGAAGGAGAAATCACGAAAGAGGAAATTGATGCAGCGATCAGAAAGTTGAAGAAGAAGAAAGCTAGTGGTCCGGATGGTATCAGGAACGAAGCGTGGATCAATGCCACAGAAGAAACTAAGGAAAGCCTGAGGGCCATATTGAACAGGATATGGAAAAAAGGAGAATTCCCAGAAGACTGGAAGAAAGGGAAGGTGATTCCTCTGCACAAGGGAGGAGACAGAAAGGAGACTGGGAACCACAGAGGGCTCACAATGATGGACACAGCATACAAGATATATGCGGAGATACTGAGGGCAAGACTGGAAAGAGAACTGGAAGACAAAGGGAAACTAAGAGATGAACAGATGGGATTCAGAAAAGGAAGAGGAACAATAGATGCAGTGTATACGCTCAAGAGAATCATAGGGAAAGAGATAGAGAATGAGAAAGGCAAGGCCTTCCTACTGTTTATAGACTTGAAAGGAGCCTTCGACAGAATAAAAAGAAGTTGCATATGGAGGAACCTTGAAAAACTGGAAGTGAGCGAGCAACTCAGAACCAGGATTGAGGAGATATATGAAGAAACTAAATGTGCTATAGTGATTGATGGGGAAGAAATAGGCGAATTTTACACCACAGAAGGGGTAAGACAAGGATGCCCTCTGAGCCCAATCCTGTTCAATGTTGGACTGGCTGATCTATTTGAAAGGATGGAAAGAGTACAAGAGGGAGGTTGTAGGATAGGAAAGAAGCTGAAAATATGGGGTCTAAGCTATGCAGATGACATCTGCCTGGTATCAAATAATGAAGAAGGGCTCAAAGAGTTACTTAGGAAAGCAGGCAGATATGTGAAAGAAAAAGGACTGGAGATAAATGTGACTAAGACCAAGATTATGATTTGTAGGAAAGGAAAGGGGAGAGAGAAAAAATATAGATTCATACTGGATGGGGAAGAGATTGAACAAGTAAAAGAGTTTAAATACTTAGGATATGTCCTGAGGAAAAATAATGGAGATGAAAGCCATGTAAGACATATCACAAAGAAAGCCAATGCAGCGTTAGGAAAGGTATGGAGCCTGGGAGAGAAGCTCTTCAAGAATGAATGGAAGAAAAGAATGAAACTCCTTGACACATTGATAGTGAGTATAATGATGTATGGGGTGGAAATATGGGGATGGAAAGAATGGGAGGAAATAGAGAATACACAGATCAAATACATCAAGTGGGTCCTTAAACTGGACAGACAAACCCCAAGATACCTCATACTAAATGAAGTAGGTAGAGACAAAATAGCAATAAAAGCTGGTACTAGATGCTTGAGATATGAAGAGAAATTAAGTAAAGAAAAAGAGGGAGAGATTAGGAATGAGCTATGGAAAGACCTAAAAGAAGGCAGGGCAGATAAACTGCTACAGAAAAAAAGAGAAGAATGGTTCAACGACAAAGGGTGGTCAGAGAATGAGTTGGAGCGAAGAATGCTGGACAGGGAAGAAATGTACAGGATCACAGAGAGAAGTAAGAGAGATCAAGACAGGCAATTAGCCATTAGTAAGGTAAGAGAATCCACATACTGCAATGAATTGAAGAAATGGCTGCTAGAGGAAAGAATGGAGAGATATGTGGATTCGGAGGAGAAAAAAGTAAGGGATAATCTATGCACGATAGCTAGATTTAGATTGGGAAATGAGGCAAGACATAATCAGTACTGGAGAGATGAAGAATATAGAAAGTGTAGAATGTGTAAAAAAGCCCCTGAAACAATGAGACACATCTTTGAAGAATGTGAGGAGACAAAAATATTAGGCCCCTGGGAAGAAAGTCTTAAACGAGACTGGAATAAATTAGGCTGGCTAAAAGGAGTTGAATGGAAAAGAAAGAGGAAAGAAAGTGAAGAAAGATGTAGCAGGATGAACGAAGCAGACGACAGGGAAACAAGGAAAGATGGAACATAGGAGAGGAACCGGAACGGGGACGCGCGAACCCGCAGCGACGCACATGTGATGGCACAGCAGGCCGACAAGAGCACGTGCTAAGTAAAGTTTACCTGAAAGCAAAGATCCTGTTAGAAAAAATGCAGAAAGAAAGAGAAGAAAGGAAAGAAGAAGAAAACAGAAGGACCAGAAGAATGGAAGAGAGATTGGAAAGAATGCAGGAAGAGAACAGGAGTTTGGCAGAAAAGTTTGAGAAATTAGAAGCAGAGAGGTTATGTAATATGCCGCAACAAAGCAGGGAGGAAAGTTCTGAAAGTGAAAGTGAGAGTGAGAGAGAAGAAGAAGAAGAAGAGGAAGATATGATATATAATACCGACCCACACATGGTGGTGCTAAGGAAAGGGGTGGCATATAGAGGAAAGAGGGTGGAGAGATGGACCCAAGAAATAGTTGGAAGAAGCGAAGGAGACAACACCTGGTGGATAGAAGGGCTGCAGAAGAAAGGTGGTCAACAACCCCCAAGGGCCTGGGTGTTCAAGGCATTCAACCCCATCCTGATAGAAAAATTGTGGATGTCGATGGAAAAGATAGGACCAAAAGAGTTCATAGTTGAAGCATTCAAAGGTGTACAGAGAAGATGGGATGAAAGAAAAAAGGAGCTGGCTATAGGAAGAATAAAAGCAAGAAATTTTGAAGTGGAAAAAATAGGAGATATAGTATACGCTGAGAAAGGAAATGTATTATATAGAATGAAATGGAACAGCAACCTTGGAAAGTTTGTGGGCATGCTGAAAAGCGAGGCGAGGAAAGGATAGGAATGCAAGACAGGAGGTAGGAAAGAGGGAGACACGAGCCAAGCAGAAGGAAAGAAAGGATGCAAGCAGAGACGAACAAAATGACAAAGAAGCCTTATGCTTATACTTTCTTATTTCTCTTATCTTTGTACAAAAAAAGTTTGTTTATTTTAAGTTATGAAAGTGCCAATTAGTACAAAGAAATTGAGATTATATTTTCATATTTGATTTGATGCGATTAAAGATGTAAGTTTAAATTGTAAGCTAATTATAACCATTTTGGTTCAATAAATCAATAATAATAATAATAATAATAATATTATAGGACTGGAAAGGGAGGAAGATGAGCGATTGGAAAAAAGGATGCTGTTACCGATGCTGTAACAGCCCTCACGGTATTCAACCCTTCAGGTTTCCGTAAGAAGAAAAACGGCAAGACATATGGGTTTTCAATTTTCAATTCAGGTGAGTTCACAATTTTTTTTCCTATGATGCATTTCGCAGAATATGATCATTTTTTCTTGAATCCATTCTCTCGAAATCACTTGCATGAAATTATTCGAAATTTCGGTAGGAAGAGTGGATCAAGGAACGTTCAAGAAAGTCGTTGCCATCATATGGGCTCCGCGAAAAGCATTCTGGCTGCAACGACTTGATTCAGAATGCGACTGGGAAAAAACGATTGCGACCTGGAGCAAATCCTAAACATTGGGGATCTGAAGATCAACAGCAGCTAATACGTGATGCTCAGAAGAATAGAGGTGATAGATCAACGAGAAAGGTTACTGGGATTCAGGGGCAAGTGCTCGAAACGATTCTCGAGCAACCTGAGGAAGAGGCATCGTCACTGGATCTATCGACCGTTGTCAATAATCAGGATGATACAACTGTTTTAACAGTCTATAAGTCTGATGCTATCAGAACTTACTTATCAGGGAACGATTTACTACGCGTGACCGAAGAGCAAGATTCCGACGTATCTTATATGAACTTTGTCGTTCAGCCTCCAGTCTCGGGAGATAAAGACTCCTCCAAAACAGTAGAAGCAGCTGATGTGCCGAAAGTACAGGAGCAGATCACTGTCGAGCAAAAGCATCAAACACAACTTCGTAATCCGAGACTGACTATCAAGAAATTGAGGAGTCAGAGGCGCTCTTCACAGATGAAACTGAAAGTTTGTCGGAAGAAAGTCAAGATGGAGAGATCGAGAGCTCGACGTGCACAAATCAAGCTGGAGAAATAGTGATTGAATGAGGATATTTCTCTCGATGACTTCTTGAGAAACAAAGACTTGTCGGAAACATCAGAGACTCTAGTTCGGATGCAGTTTAGAAAAGAACGCATATCATACTTAGTTGCTGAAAGAGAACTGGCAAAACAAATAAATTTCTACTCTGCATCGACCTACAATTCTTTGAGGAAGAAAGGGGTCATCTCACCATCACCGTCATCTGTGAGGAAGTGGATTGCCGAGTATGATATTCTACCTGGATTGAACCCAACAGTTTTAGAAATTTTGAGACGGCACCTGGCAAATCTTCCACCGGAACAACGCATTTGCGCACTCAAGTACGATGAAATGTCAATCCGAGCTCTTCTGGAATATTCGCGTAAACACGACAAGGTCAAAGGCTGCACCGACATGGGATTCAGTACCCGATCATCGGAATTTGCAAAACACATGATTCTATTTACTATCGATAGTATAAATGCAGAATTTCCTTGGCGCCAGTTACTGACTCATGGCTTCAATGGGAACGGTGCAACAGGTCAACAGCTTCTGCTCATTATACACCATATTTTGAGAGAGCTTCGAAAAATAGGCACAGATGCGAGACTAATAGTTTATGATCAAGGACAAAATAACCAAAATCTATCCACTTTGTTAGGAGTGACACCAGGAAAACCATTCTTCTACTTAGACGACATTAAATATCTTGCCATTGATGATTGGCCTCACCTTATAAGAAGGTTCTTGTCACAATTGGGGTCACACGGTTATTTTCAAGATCAAGCAGGAAAGATTGTCATTCATTTCAATGACTTATTACACACTTGGCAGGTGGACATGAGCCTCGACACATCAAACCAGTTATCTTACATTTCATTCAATCATTTTAATCCTAACAATTTCGATGTGATGAAAGTGAGCCTCGCATTCCAGTTATTGAGTGGAAGAGTCTACGCTGCTATGAGAACAGCTGGTGAATCAGATGTATTGAATTCCAGTACATGGAGTAAGTACATCAAGTTGGCTAATCTCGTGCAACGTATGGATGGGGTCATAGATGCGATGAACTCATACAATTTGAGGACTCAGGATAAACAAAAAAGACCATTGTCGAGAAAAAACCCTGAAAAACAAAGCAAATTGGAATCTTTCGTAGACTTTGTCACTGGTTGGACTGTTGGGCCGGATGAACAGAAGCCAACTTACATAAAAGGACTACAGCTGACAGTCCGAGCTGTACTCCAACTGTATGTCGAATTGGACAAACAGTGGCCTGGTTTTGCTCTCGCAACTGGTCTCACCAATCAAAATTCTGTGGAACACACTTTCACGAAGTACCGGCGCCGAGGAGGAACTGATCCTAATCCATCTAGCCGAAAATGTCGGCTAACTACTCGGCACATACTCTGTACAGACGACATTGAGGGGGGTGGAGTAGAGAACACCAGTTGCAGCGAAGCTCCATCACTGCTGCAGTTAGATCAATGCGATGGTATCCAAGGATTCTCAAACACAGATCCAATGTTTTCTTCAGTTCCGGAGTGTCAAGGTGAAGAAATGCAGGATTTGCTAGAGTTGCTGGATGCTGCGATGATGATGGACAGATTTGAGCCCATCGATAGCAGTAACGTTCCTGATTTCGGAAACACGAATATGTACGAACAAAATAGCGTAGTGTATATGGCTGGCTACGTGGCCAGGCGAACTCTGCTTCATCAGAAAACCAAATGTCAATAGTGCATTTCTACTTGGGTGAGAGGGATGTCTGAGCAAAATAAAGAAAATGAGCTGTACACGCGTCTGAGGGAGTATTCCCACGACGACGACAAATTTCACCAAAGAAATGTCAATTGTTGGAAAAAGAAGATAGAGTTCTGGGCCACATAGTTAGCAATGGTCACATTAAACCAGATCACAAGAAGGTAGAGGCAGTCCATGAATATCCTGCACTCACGAACATGCGAAAAATCAGGCAGTTCCTCGGATTGATAGGGTACTATAGGCGCTTCTTAAAAAACTATGCGAAGACGTCAAAAATATTGACCGATCTTTTGGAAAAACAGCAAGATTTCGTGTGGTGCCCGGAACAACAACGGGCATTTGAGAGTCTACGCGACGCGTTATGCTCAGAGAGCGTACTCGCAAGTCCTGTGACAGGCAATGAGAGTTATATTGTATTTTCTGACAGCTGTGATTATACAGTGGGATCTTTTGAGTTCTCTGCGGTGGCTACTCATCAGTCCTGCATCTACACATTGTCGCGCTGTGTTGATGCGGGCGCTTAGGGCGCCTGCGCGCACCAGTCTCTCCTCGTCTCGTCATTTTCCTTGCTGTCCAGTCCGTTTCGTGCCGTTGCCAGACGCGGAGCACATTGTATTATAGCACACGTTGTGACTCGCTATTCTTGTACTTTGATATCGTGTACCATACTACATCTAGAAGCTTACCTTGTGTACCTAGATTTGATCTTTGTAGATACTTATGATAAAACTCGCGTATTTTCTTATATAAAAGTGAATGTTATTAGAAGAACCCGGCGCGTACTCTAATAGGTTATGGGCCCAGCACGTCGTGCAGAAGCCCGTACCGGGGCGACTGCACATAAGTCCAGGTCGGCGCGACCACCCCAGGGTAAGGAGCTCCTCCGGGGCAACGGAAATGGAGAAAGCGCATTCGGTGACCTCGGAGTGAGTGCGAAAAGCGCCAGGCACCACCTTCAAGCATCACACATACCCCATCCTTCCACATGAGGTCGCTCTGTGGCACGCAGGTGATGCTGCTCTCTCGAACTGCTACAGCTGCGCGACCACTAGAGCTGACCCAAGGTCTAATCCCACTTCCCCAGCCGGCGAGCCGGCCGAAGGGAGCATATGGCTCCTGCAGCAAAAACACATCCACTCTCCCATTCACACAATTCGCTAGTATGGCAGGGCCGCTCTCTCTCTCCTTCCTACAATTCACCTGCACAACATTCACTCTAGCCATGACACTCGCTCACATCCATACATTCATTCCCCGACTCCCCCAGTTTCCAACGATCCCTAATCTGGTCCGCTCTCCATTTGTACTCCGGGCAGTTGGGTGACATTGCCGAGTGCTTGATGTTGCGTGAGCCTGGTTGTTTAACACAGTTCACGCATCTCTCTGCATCTCGGCATGCCGCCATCAAGTGCCCGGGCCTTCCACACCTCCTATACAGTCTCTCTTTCTTCTTACATTCATCAATACCATGCCCATATTCCATACATTTCCAACACCTTGGCACATTCACACTCTCTCTCACTTTACTACACACCCATCCCACAAACACTTTTCCTTCTTTCAACATTCTCTCCCTCATTCTCACACTTACCTCCAACACGACATTTGACAGTTCTTCATTCTCTCCACCTTTCTTTCTCGCTTTCTTTCTTTGGGCGGCGGTCGTAACAAGCCGGACCTGGTCCCGGAAGGTTTCCGGGGCCATTTCGGGGAAGTTACGCCCGCGGATCTCTTCTGCTAATCCGTCGCCCAGCAGCTCATTAGGGATGTCAAAAATAATGAGCTGCGGTCTTGGGGCCCTTGGCTCTAACACATTCATACCTTCACTCATGAACATACCACTCATTCGCACTTTCTTCTTTTCCAGATCGGAGGCGAGTTCCAGGACTACGCCACCGCTTCTGGCCACACGCATCCCTCTCACACTCACGTTCTTGTTCTCTAACACACACTTTTTAACCCTCGCCAGAGCATCCTGGTCCGACACTCCGTCCGTCTGTTTCAACACCAAGGCATAGCTTGGTGCTGAAGGCGGACGGGGTGCCGGAACTCCCCTGTTCTTGGTCTTGTTGCCCTGGGTGACAGGTGCAGGTGGAGGCGGAGGAGGTGCCGGTGCCTGAGCCTGACCAGGTGTTACTGCCCCTCGCTTGGCTTGAGTGCCCTTATTTTCCCCACTCATGCAGGCTTCCTCCCTCATATTGCGCTCAATTATTGTCTGAGCTGCGAGGGAATTTCTAAGGTGCAACCTTTCCCTTCTGCTCTCGTCGAGCCTTCTTTCCAGCATTGCTGCATGCCTCCTCTCCTCGTTAAGAAGCTCCTCCATCTTGGCGAATTTGGAAATTATTTCCCTGCATTCTGCTTTTCCGATTTTGGTGCTCTCGGAAAATAGGCACCCGAACAGCTCCTCTCTTACCCTGCTCACCTTTCCATCAATCCTCCTTCCCCTGTCCTCCTCGCTTCCCTCCGATTCCATCTCGTCCGCCTCCTTTTCCGCTGTCTCTACATCCATCCCATCATCCGCCTCACCATTCTTACCAGATTTACTCCCTCTTTTACTCCCACTCACACTCCCATTTACACTACCTTTTCCATTCCCATTCACATTCGCATTCGCCTTACTTCTCACATGCACACTTACACTCCTTCTCCCATCCACACTTTTCGCACTTTCACTCACACTTCCTTTCACACTCTCATTCACACTCCCATTTACACTCTCGACTTCATTCTCACTCTCATTCTCACTGTCACTAACCCTTTCATCCACACTCATACTTCTCCTTTCGTCATCCACTCCATCCTCATGTTCATCCTCCTTCTCCTTTTTCCTTTTCTTCTCCTTCTCCTTTTTCCCTTTATTCTTGCTCAGGACTTCTTCCCACTCCTCTGTATTATCCAGTTCCTGCGCAGTCCTCTTACCTTTCGACTTGCTCGCCTCCTTCCCACTGTCCTTTCCCACGTCCTTTGCAAAATATTCCTCGCCATAATCCTTCCCTTTCTTATATTCCTGCTTATCACATTCTCTCACTCTCACACCTCCTTTCTTGCTCTTCCCACTCCCCCCGGATCCTTCGCTCTTACGGTCTCTGGTTGTAACCGGAGACCTAGAGCGACTCCTCTCCCCATTCTTATTACCCTCGTTCTTTTGTTTTTTAGTTTCATTTTCTAACACGTTCTGTTTTTGGTTTTGGTTTTGGGTTTTAGTTTTTCTCATTTTGTTCCCACGAGCAGCTGGGGAAGGGTGGGTCTACCGCCACAGAGCCCCGCGTGTGCCGGTAAGGCTACGTACACCAGGGGAGTCGCCACTTCCCCTGGGAGTCGTTTAAGACACCCAAATTAACCTCCCGGGTGCCAACCAAGCCGCTGGGCACGTCCTCACACCGCCGGCTTGGGAGGTTGGTTGGTTTTGGTCACCACCCACATATGTGGGTGGCTAAGCCCCTCCACCACGACAAGGTACCAACCACGGAGGGGACCAAGAGCGGAACATCTAGAAGTTGGCGCTTGTCGGAAGTAAATCGGCTAGTGTTAAGTGCTCACCAGGAGTCACGTATTGAGGTTATGCTCATCAAGATCCGCACTCGGAAAGTTGGCATTTTTAGGAAATCGCGTAGAACGAGCGAATGTAAACACGTGTTTCCGAGAATGCGGAGGGAGAGCCAAAATGGCGCGGGGACGCGCTCAGAAAACTGTAGTGGCAAATCAGACATCCTCACGTCACATATTCCCAAGGATGTATGAATCTTTCACAAGGTCCACTCATATCGAGTGCATTTTTCGCATTTTCATGCGATTTTCCGGTTCATGATCTTTCAACCCCGCGAAAACCAAGGCTTCTATATTCAGTACGGCTCTAAACTCTTTGATGGGTGAACTCTCAAATACTCCAATTCCAAACAAGAATAAGTCGAGTTTTTTGCATTGTACAGGAGTTTTGGACAAAACATTCTAAAGAACACGAAAAGTACTAAAATTTGTATGGGTTTGGATGATTTTATCGACAGTTTTTCAAGGTCTTACGTCCCGATAAGGAAATGAAAAGCTGATAATTTTTTTCCTTTTATTGCGACACTTGCAATCCTGTCGCAAACAAAGGGACGACAAATCTTCAAAGAAAAACATCTTGTGGGGCGGAAGAATGCTATGCGTAACTGCGTTTTGATTATTCTTTACGTCCTGCGTGAGAGGATATGTGAGCTGTCAAAATACCCAAAATAATGTGTTTTCACCTGAATCATATCTTTGCTGGTGACAAAACTGCAACTGTCAGAATGAAAAGGAATCATTTCAAAATTTTCTGTTTTCAACCAGCGCGTAGGGCTCTGAAAAACAGTCGATAGAAAACATCCAAACCCATAGCGAGCTGGTATCTTGTCTTCCCTTTGAAATGCTTCGTTCACAACTCTTGAATTACGGATAGAACTCGGCTCATTCCTGTTCAGGATGAGGGTATTTGAGCGTTCACTCGCTGAAAACTTTTGAGTGGCACTGTAAAGTTCGTGGTTTTAGAAGTGAACATGCACAACACGGGTCAATTCTATGTGGTTATATGTTCGTGATCCCACCTCCGTCGTAGTTGATACCAAGAAAGTGACTGCGCGAGCCAATATTTCGTCGTTGGCTTGGTCGAGCTATTTTTCTGATTTTTTAGGCATTCTTGTGAAGTATCTATGAAGTACGGGTAGTAAACTCTTGAGTACCGTTTACATCGTAACTCCAACGTTCACTCCAAGATTCTGGTGAGGTAGATACTCTCCAGCTCCATCAGCGATAAAATGTGTGATATAAGAGTGTACGCGTGTATGTAGGAATACGTTTTTTGCTGGTTTTGTAAATTGAAAATCACTTGATAAGGGAGTAATGATTGGTCAGAACAGCGTATCATCAAGATATGTTTTCCTATTCATTCTGGCCTGCGCGACGCGATTCCGGTGAATATAGGACCCTACAATGCAACCTTGAAACCATATAAGCTCTAGTCCACCTGGTAAATTTGTAAAAAAAGTCCAATTTTTTAACGAATTTTCAAAAAATCACAATCCGGGCTAAAATGAACCAATTTGAACGTTTGAAGTTGCATTTCCTTCGTCTTGTCATATACTTTGGAGGAAAAAATCGCCCAATAGCCGTAGAGATATTGGATTGATGGTAGAATTTTTTCTTCAAAACACCTGTTTTTTACTATGATTTTCGTTGTGTTGGAATCACGAGGAGAGACGTTTTACCTTCCGTGGGGTACCTAGACATGGTTTCTCGGCGCAAAATGACCACCGGAACACGATCCCGTGGTCGATTTTGGGGTACCAGATCAGGATTCTCGTCTAGGTCAAGAAAGGCCAAGAAAAGTCCCCAAAACCGGGTTTTTATGGCTAGCAAAAATTCTGACGTGGTAGATCAAAACAGACTACGGGATCATGTTTAGACTGTCATTTTGCATCGAAAAACTATGTTTAGATACCCTGCACGAAGGAAAATTGTTTTGTTTGCGATTCTAACACAGCGATACCATTGCAAAGACGACTGTTTTGAAAGGAAGATTCCTGATATCGATTCAGTGCCTCTACGGCTATCAGACAATATTTTTCTCGAAAAAATGCAATCTCAAACGTTTAAATTGGTCCATTCTAGCCTGTTTCATAATTTTTCGAGAACTTAACGCAGAACTGGACTTTTTCTCCAAATACCAGATGAATTAATCAGCTTATTGGGCTCCAAGGTTGCATCGTAGCATTCTAAAACCACCGGGGTCGTGTTCAACGGGTCAAAATGCGTGGCAAAACTTATCATGATATGCATTTGGACGTATCTTTACTCCCTGTCTAGATGGTCTTCAATTGACAAAATTAGCAAAACATTCGAGAAACGCTGTTTTCTGGAAAATAATTTTTTTCAATTTAAGAAAAATCCCAACGCATAGGCGTGAAACTGAGGTCGGATTCGGTCGCAGCGGCAAAGAGTACACAAGGAAATCACTGTACGGTCCATGCATTGCACTATTTCCGACTCACAATTCTGTTGCGCAGTGTATTCAAGAGTATGTAGAACCCCAGCAATGTGCGTTCAAAATGCTGTTCGAAGTTGTTCTCCTCCCAAATCACCGTGTTTCGTGAACAGTGATGTCGATGAGTTTGCGTCTCCAACTCCGCGTCCGCTTACGCAACACGATTTGGACCTGGGCAATATCGAATTCGTGCTCAACTACCCCGAGGTGCCCCTAGAATGCCATGTCTTGTCCAAAAACGCCGATTACGATAGATTTGCGCCTTCCCTTCGCATCAGCCACACATGGGAGACAATAAAAGTAATCCCAATCACGCCTCGAATAAGTAAGAGCTTATATAGCAGTACATCATACTGCACAGCAAAAATGGACCGTAATGGATGAGATAATGTCCACCGATGCCCAAAATATTGGAATAAAATGGAAAGTATACGGCTTTGGATCGAACTGGAATCATCAACCCTCCTTGAGATGACAAAAACTGGATTCGGATGGATCCACACCGATTCCAGAAAATGGATCGTTTTGGATTCATTCAGAAAATTTTTCATTCCATCTCTATCCATTTCGATCCAGTCGCTCCCATTCCCATCCTGAAAAATGGATTAAGAATCGACATCCAACTGGACATTTTTTTTTTCGTCCAGTTCGATCCCATATTTTCAGGAGGGTGTTTGAGTGCGCAAGGCCATCTCAAAATCTCAAAAAATGCGTTTTTACCTCGTTCAACGTCCTCGGGCGACCTCGCAACTAATTTCATTGTATCTGCAAGACTGTTTTACCTCAGAAATGGATGTTTTGAGTATTTTTTTAGTGTAACAGATGCTCAGATTCGTAGAAAAAACACCGCAGAGAAAGCGGGAATTTCTGCCCTCGGTGGATTTCCATAAAAAATCAGAGACAGATAGATGGAGACACGCTGATTTCGATGACACCCTGGAAAAGTCGGACTCAATTCGCGTCTCGTAGCACGATTCGGTAGAAAATTAGTATTTACTTGGTTAGGTTGACTGTCTATGTTTACACTGGCGAGTCGTAGAACGTGAAAAATCAATAATAAGCACATCAAGGTATCCGGTCCGCACTCTTGATTTTGCATAGAATAGGAATCATTCATAGTATCATGTCAGTGTCGCAGAATATTCGTATTAAGGCGATGCGGTCGCCGTGCAACCCGGAAATTATATCCCATTTAGATGTACCTCAAAATTTTGATGATATGAAGTTTGAGACCAATTGTCCATTACGTATTATCATCTGAATTGTGGTGGATAACTCGTCATTTTTCATTAAGGGGGTTCGGAAGCTCTACTTTTACCGACCTAGGGGACTTCGTGTGAGCTGGGTCTAGTGAATGATAGGAAATTTGATCGGACGGCGGCGTTACATCATCACAGTTATAGTTGAGGAATTCTTAGCGCGGGCAACCGCTTGAATTTCTGTTGACATTCGCCCCTTGACTGTTCGGCTCAGAAGTTCTTATTGCAGAAAACTGCTTGAACACTGTTGTTGCCCCACGTGATGCTGATTAAAAATCATAACTGTAGTCCCAAAACTTGAACTGTTAGAATTTTTGTTTCTTCATCAATTATGATTCTTCACTCAGAAATTCTTGTAACAGATAACTGCTTGAATTTCTGTTTTTGTCCAATCAAACTCTAGTTGCAAACCCTAAATAGCTTGAAATTGTGTTTTTTCATCAAATCTCATTCTTCACGCAGAAACTCTTGTTGCAGATAACTGCTTGAATTTCTGCTATTGTCCAATAGAAATCTAGTTGCAAACAATGAATAGCTTGGAATTCTGTTTTTTCATCAAATCTCATTCTCCACGCAGAAATTCTTGTTGCAGATAACTGCTTGAATTTCTGCTATTGTCCAATGAAAATCTAGTTGCAAACAATGAATAGCTTGGAATTCTGTTTCTTCATCAAATCCAATTCTTCACGCAGAAATTCTTGTTGCAGATAACTGCTTGAATTTCTGCTATTGTCCAATAGAAATTTAGTTGCAAACACTGAATAGCTTGAAATTCTGCTCATTCGTCAATTCTGATGCTTCGCTCAAAAGTTCTTGTTGCAGATAACTGCTTGAACTTTCGTTCTTATCCAATCATACATTGATTCCATTAAACACCTCCCGTGACACAAATCATTACACGGATGCATTTATATGTGCTTGCTAGATATCTGTGTACTGCAGCAAACAAGGTATCAATTGGGCATTTTTCATTCCATTTGGAGATACTTCCTCAATATTTAATGAATAGCATAGTCAACTCTGAAACTATAAATTGTGCATCTCAGAAAAATCTCTATAATCGATCCAAAGAATTAGATGGTGACCAATGTAATATCGTTCATGCTGTTTTTTTAATCTAACCAGGAACCTGTCCACGTCCAACACTAGTGGCAAGACCGTCTCTCACACTTTGGAGTTTTGAGACTGGTTAGGTCTATTATTAATGACGGTCCAAGAACAATTTTTGTGATATATGCAATAGAGCCCTGGTATTTCTAACTATTTTTCTATGATATAATTTCATTGCGTAATAATCTAATCCAATAATCTCAGCTAGACTCTGCCTCGTGGTACATGGGTTGTTACTGACTTGACGTGCTACTCACATTCTTGCTAGAGACTTGATAGAGAACTGGCTGGCGTAGGCTAATATTTTAATAGGTATAGCAAGTTGTACAGGGAACATCCACTTCATCAAACGTGTTATCCAGAGAGAGTAGTACATCTACGCCCTTGGTGGAGATGAGTAACCCCAATTTGAAAGAAATCTTGGTTTAGAAGTCAATCAATGTAGAAACTAGAGCCATACATCAGTCTGGATGTAATTCAAGGATCATTTTATCTGGAATTGAAGTATTTCTCTCATAATGCTATTGAATTTTCATTCTCAAAATGAGTTCCCGTATTAATTCAACTTCTTCATATGTCACAAGATACAAATCTCTGAGTTGAAATTTGTTCTATTTTTACAACTAATTGAAACATCTCCAAGATATTTAGCAAATCAAACAGATTGTGAATATCTCAAATCACATCAGGATTACAGAGATGATCAAATCGAGCTACGATGGATCCTTTTCCACGCGCAGACTTTGCAAATCAATTACTACTTACCACCAAGGAGAATGGCGCCTTGGTTCTCACGCTATGGTTATTAAGTCAAGAAAAGTTACGGGAAACATTAGCTAAAGCTTGTGTTCTTTTTGGTCCCACAACCACCCACAATGTTATCCTGATAAGCGTTCAGCTGGCTGCGTACCATACGTGTTACACACATTCGAGACCCGAGCGTGCCTGTTTTCCCAGCAGAGCCACCATCAGAAACAATCAGAAATGTACGGGCCGGGCAGCAGCAGTCTCAGCACTAGCAGACGTTTTTGTTTACTCGGCAAGATGGTGGCTCTCTAGGGAAGCGCGCGCGCACGGATATATATATGTAACCAGCCGGCCACTCATCAGCTGTTCAGCGCAGCGCGAATCGCCCAGCTCACACGCGTTTGTTTACATTTTGGGTGGTCATACGCTCGTAATAGTTCTTGATTTTTTATAATTTTTATAGGATGAGTTGGGCAAAAAGGGCTCTATTAACTTAATTCTGTGGGCTTGATACACCATCTGGTACAACCTGCAGGGCGATATAACTCGATTTGAAGGAGAACTCACCATTCTGAGTAAAGCAGTCGCTATCTTGGTAACTGAGAATGCTGAGTTCTCCTCCAAATCATAATGAATCACCCTGAAAATTCATGAGGAGCTAGATATGATCCACAGAAATAACCTAATAGACGGGGTTTTTCAAGATATTGCGTAATATTTGAGTAATAAATTTTTTCGTGACGAGAGCCGAGGTCGGTAAAAGTAGAGCTTCCGAACCCCCTTAATCCCAAGACTATCGGTGATGAACGAGAATAACTTGCCCGCGGGTACTTCCTAACCTACAAATTGGCACATTTTTGTTCACAGAAATCTCGAAATCTTCTCCAATTTTGGCTCAACGAAAAGTTATCTGGGCCAAGTTAGATGATTACAAAGCCTGGATAACTCGCCGTTTAGCCCGAATTGGAAAAGATTTTGAGATTTCTGTGAACAAAAATCAGCGTGCACGGTGATCGCATCGCCTTAAGGGCTGGACAGTTCTACAGTACGACTCTAAAACCAGACATCAAGAGGAGAATTAGGCTCGGCCCCCAGCATTAGGAGTTGTATGTTGAATCATGCCGAGTATGAACTTTCCACGCGAGATAATAGTTATGCTGCGAACCGTGCCGATTCATTCGTGGTATTCTCATAGTCAGCCGATGGTGCTCATTATGCGTACGCTGCACGATACGCAGTTTTTCCTAGAGTCATACCTTTTCGAATTTGATCATAACATTGACGATGCAGTCCGAATTCATCAATTCGTCCAAACAATAAAACGAGCTAGTTTCAACTGATCTAGAGGTGATAAAAATATCAAGAGTTTCTTAAAACTGCCTAGCCCTCAATACAAATATTCTGCGGCACTAATGATTATGAATGATCTCTATTTCATGCTCAATCGTGGTATTCAAGAGCACGGACCAGATATCTTGATGTGCTGTTATCGATTTTTCGTGTTCTCAAACTCACTCGCCAGTGTGAACAGACAGTCGACCTAACCAAGTAAATACTGGTTTTTTAACGAATCGTGCTACGAAACGCGAATTTAGTCCAAATTTTCCAGGGTGTCATCGAAATCAGCGTGTTTCCATCTATCTGTCTCTGATTTCTTATGAAAATCCACCGAGGGCAGAAATTCCCGCTTTTTCTGCGGTGTCCTTTATTTCAAAAGCAAATTTTCATTCAATAATTAGCATCTCCTGCGCATGTGTTGTTTTCTACGTCTCTGAAAGTATTTTCAATCGATAGTTGGTTCAATTTCCTTCGAAAAAACCTCTTGCTGGAGTCAATTTCATGCAGTAGAACGGGAGCTACAGCTGTCAAACTAAAGAGAAATGTCTTAGGTATCGAATCCGTGAGCCTGGAGAAAGATTGTCGGTCTCGCCTGCCAGTTGAAGCGTGTATACTCGCTTCTACTCCATCAAATTAACTTCAGCAAGGGGTCATTTTGAAGGAAATTGCGTCGGCTACCGATCTGAATCGGTTTTGAAGCACCAAAATCATTTGCCTGCGCAGAAACTTCACAATCGTCTGATCAGAGTCGGAAAAAATTGCTGGCAATGATTCATTAGATTCGGATTTCTCGTGCATGCGAATGACATTGGAGCTTCGAAAACGATCCAGATCGGAAGCTGACTCAATTTCCTTCAAAATGATCCCTTGCTGGAGTTGATTTGATGGAGGAGAAGCGGAAATACACGCTTCAACTGGCAGGCGAGACCGAGAATCTTTCTCCAGGCTCACGGATTTGATACCTAAGACATTTCTCTTTAGTTTGACAGCTAGCTGTGACTTCGGTTCTACTGCATGAAATTGACTCCAGCAAGAGGTTCTTCTGGAGGAAATTGAACCAGCTATCGATTGCAAACACTTTCAGAGACGTAGAAAACAACACATGCGCAGGAGATGCTGATTATTGAATGAAAATTTGCTTTTGAAATAAATTTCTACGAATCTGAGCATTTGTTACACTAAAAAAATACTCAGAACATCCATTCCTAAGGTGAAACAGTCTCGCAAACACGATGGAAAATTAGTTGCGAGGTCCCCCGAGGACGTTGAACGAGGTAAAAACGCATTTTTCGAGTTTTTGAGATTGTTTTGCGCACTTGAACAGCTCTAGGAGGGCCCAAAAGTGAAGATAATGGCTTAAAATTTCCTTGCAGGTGGTTTATCACTATACAAATCGAAAAACGATGAGGTAAAGAAAATCAAAGTATACGTCAAAAAAGTTATGAGCCAGACCGTGATTTTTGAGTATTTCAGCTTTCGGATGTTCAAAAAACAACTGGAAAAGGTTTTACTAGTGGTCAGTCCATAACTTCTGAAGTCACCTCTCAAATGCTCTTTGGGAAATCCAAATTGGTCAAAGCAATCAAAAGTTACGAGCAAAATACGGTAGGATAGTCTCAATTTTTGATCTTTCGGTAAAATCACTCTTGTAGCCCTATCTGAGCCAAAAAAAATTTTTTGGACCTACAAACTGTAGGAAATATCTCATTTTGGTACCCCACGTCGAAAGAAATTAGTATGGGAATTTTAAAGAAATAGTTGCAGAAACCGTTTGAATTTGACATGGACGTACTCCATAATTAGGCAATCGCACACCAGCGAAACAGCTGACGCGTGACATTTATACAAGTTAGCAGCTTCTCAAATGAGCGAAAGCGCAAATGTGCACACACACTCTCCGTGTGTGTGCACATTTGCTCTCCGCCAACTCAAAACTCGAATCATGAGTCCTTGAATGATCAAGCTCAGGCCGTGTGCGTAGCCGAAGCAAGAATGGAAATGGCATCTGATTCACCCCCTTGGAATCATTAAGATTCCAATAATTTCAGATAAGAGCACACAAAATTATTCACCACAAATTTTGGATCATGATTTCATAATGAAAATGATCAAAATAGTCAGAATATTGAGACAGTTGAATCTCGTCCGAAAATCAAGAATATTGAAATTATTGCCAAGGGTATTCGAAATCCGAAATTCGACCCCCAAGTGACGGTAGAAAATCGAGATGTGGACATGACACTCCCAGTCGAGCACACCGGCGAATATTTCGTCGATTTTCAAGTACGCGATGTGAGCGGTACTGTAATTGCGCAGGGCAACGAAGGCCCTTTAGTCTTGAATGCAGTACTCGAGCAAGTTCAAAATCGCGATCTGTATGATGATGTCACAGAACGATTCATACATCATGATGAAAAGCTGTGCAGCGACACGATACCACAATCTAACACGCCGTGAGATAAGCTGCATTCCAAAGAGAGAGAGAGAGAGAGAGAGCGAGCCATCACAATGCTTGCCGTCGGATGAGCTTGAAGGTGGCAAACTCTCAACCCGCTTACCGCCCCAACCATCATCAAGTAGAGAGATTCCCGAGCAGTGCAGCGAAGAGATCGCGCCACGCGAGGAAGTCACCGCGCTCGACTCAGCAGCAGAGGCCCAGATCGATTTTGATAACTCTGAAAATTTGCCAGGAAATTCACTCGAAATAGAGCCAATTTTGGATGGAAAATTCCAACATTTTCAACCATGTGTTACATGTGTGTGGTGTGACGTTAGCACAAGTGTTACTTGTGTTAACGTCACACCAATTTTGAAAGGGTAACGGATATCCCAAATCTGCCAAAGGGCAATTGTTTATTTTGGTCACTGATCAGAATCGAAAATTTGGAAAAAAATGCTCACGAAATGAGAAATGATCTTTTGACGAGAGGTAATCTCTTATTCGAATCATGTCTAGAAGCCAATACGACAGTTCAAATTCTCACAACCGAAGAAGAATATGGCAACGACGATTGTATATTCTTATATTCGCGTATATATAATAAGAATGTATGCATCCACGTGGAGAATTGTCGTGTGCACAGACAATTTCGAATGATACAAGAGACTTCGTCCATCTGCACTTGGACATGCCAAGTAAACATTCCACCCCTTTGCTGGCGATTCCGAGCGCCGTGAACGGAAATTCACATGAATTCGGCGACGAAAATTGCGAACTCGACGAAAACCGACCGGACGCGAGATCCGAACCCGAGAAAACTCCGAGCGCAGAGAATAGGACTCTAGCCGCAATTCAACATCAACCGCGTCTCGAGAGTCACATGATGCAGGCGGAAGCTCACTCGTCAGCACTTGATAAATATCAAGTAGCGCAAGCTCGACCACCGCGTGAGAAGCCACCGTGGGCATTGGCCGACGACGAGCAATCGCAACCATTGCAAAAAAATTTTGCGGTCGACGAGCACCCGTTTTGATACAGAGAAAACGTGGCATTTTTGCCTTATGCGATGGCCATGCTGGCACAGAGACCATGGCATCTCCGATAGAAAGAGATTATATTCATGCAAATTCTATGCAAGGAGGGAATTTTGAGGTTGGCAATGTGCATCAATTTCAAGCATGAAAAATGAGCACGTTTGCATTATTTGTCAAAAATCACATCGGTGAAAAGCCATTACAGAAAGACATAAAAATGGTCTTGAAAAATTTGAAAAACCTCATCCTCAATTAAGAGAGGGCTGAAGAGTTTAGGCCTGGTTCAAGATGACCAAGTTTTTTCACCAACTATTTGGCCGAAAATAATCGAAATGGCCAAGCAGATTGTCAATGGCAAGAACATCAAAATTGTACTCTTTGAGCACAACCTCAAAGTATCCTCTGATAGCGATAGATTGGAATTCCACGCGTCGGCAAATGGTGAACATCGTGGCATCAACAAAACTGATAATTTGATCGCACGAAATTATCATTGGAAAACAATGCGCAAGGATGTCAAAAGCGTCTTTGAGTGCTGTAACGAATGCGTAGTCGATAAATTAGTAAGACAGAAATTACGGCTACCTTTGAGACTGGTGGATACACCAGCACGCTCTTTTGACAAAATCGCGATTAACTTCTATTTGCCACCATGTCCATCTGAGAGCGGCTATAACTATATATTGTCAGTGCAGGATCAGCTGACTCGCTATGTCATACTGAATCCGACACGTCGCGCTACGGCACACGAAGTAGCCAACGCATTACTAAATCGAGTAATTGCGTTTCTTGGACAACCAGGGTCGATTTCGAGCGATCAAGGTAGACACTTCATGAATACAATATTGAATGATTTTGCAGACGCTTTCGGAATCAAAAAATATTGTACATCTCCGTATCAGCCGATGAGTAACGGGATGATCGAGAGGATGCACGCAACATTGACTGAGTTCCTCGAGGCCTTCGCTAAGGATCGTTCGGATTGGGACAAGGAACTACCCATGGCCCAATACTCAATCAACGCCATGGTAAATGCATCGACGGGGAATGCGCCTTTCACATCTTTGCTGGGACACAAGGTCAGAGAACCTGGACCACACGGACAGCAAGTAAAAGCGCCGACGTACGACGATTTCATCGAAAACAAAAGGATTGAATTGAGGGGGTGGGTGGAAAAAGGGCCTAAGTGCACTTAGGCCCTTTTTCCGGCCTACCGCTTTTTTGAACCCTTGAACCATGATCTATCACCCCATGAAAGTTGTTTCTCCATAAACTTCGAAAACCCCATAGATCAGAAAAAGGGCCTAAGTGCACTTAGGCCCTTTTACATATTCGACAAAAGGGCCTAAGTGCACTTAGGCCCTTTTGTCGATTATATGATGGGAGTTACGCCCTTTTATCGATTGTATGATGAGAGTTAGATCCTCTATCTATTATCTGAAGGCAGTTAGACGCGGCTAGACTCCTTGGACAGCTAGTTGTACAGTTTTGATGGGTAAGAACGAATCGCCTAACTACTATGCTGCACCATTGGACACGAATGGTTCGCCAATCATTTTGAAGAGAAAAGCATGACCTCACTATTTCATAAGCTTTGAGTGGAGAAAGAGCTTTCTAACGTCCCAAGGTCATCTCTGTGTCATATGGTGTTTTTAAGTAATCCTCCAAAAAAGTTTAAAATCGGCGTTCCATTAGTAAAATCGTGTTCCGATGTATTTCAATGAAACAACTTGATTCTTTTCAACATATCTTCGGAACTCGGACAAATAGGAGAGCAGTATTCTCATATCGACAACCTGTGATTGAGGCCTCTAAGAAAATTGATAAAACATAAGCATTGATTTCTAACCATGTTACCTGTAATCAAGACGTTAGTTAACCACTTCATCGTGTTTGCCGGGTCATGTTACCGCGAAAACGGTTTCGAAAACTATCAGTCTTGGCGGTGGAAAGTGGTCAAAAATGCAAAAATTATCTTTGAAACAAATTTCAATCCAGTATTTGCATCTCTTGTGCATGCGCGTCCTCTGATGTCTCTAAAAGTAATTTCAATTGATAGCCGCCTCGTGTAACTCACTTTAGAATGGTCACTCGAGGAAGTCGGTATGACGCGTTAGATCACGAGATCTAGCTGGTCCAAAAAATGAAAAACTCCAAGGTATCGAGTCCGTGAACCCGCGGCTCTTTCAATGGACGCCAAGAATGCGAATTTTGAGTCGGATCGTTCCCAAGACATGAACATGTGTTTTTCGTGTATTTTTTGATGTAGAAACCGAATCCGTGGTCAGTTTTGTCCCCAACCTTCAGGATTATTTGGTAGGCTCAAATGGAGTGAGATAGGCTAAAGTAGGTTCAAGAAACGAGATCAAGTAAGAAATTGATTGGGCCCCATTCACTGTGGCGCCCGAAAATCGGACTCGCAACGGGAGTTCGGAGGGTCCGGGTCATCATACCTCACTAAACTTTTTTCACAGTCTCGTACCACCTAGAAAATGGAGAATCCAGAGTGACTCCCTCAAATGGGCCTTCTGTCCAGAGCTACAAGCAAAAACGTAAGAATCGCCTAATAGGCCCATGTCAAAAAGTGATATATATATATATATATATGGGTATACTGGCAATGCTAGCGTTTTTGCTTGTAGCTCTGAAATGAAAGCCCATTTGATGGAGTTACTCTGGATTCTCCATGTTCTAGGTGGTACGAGCCTGTGGAAAAAGTTTGGTGAGATTTGGTGACCCGGACCTTCTGGACTCCCCTTGTCAGCGTAAGTGTATTTCACGGGCACGATTTCTTCATACATAGCTATTTTTTGGAAAATCACAACTCCGACAGATTGGATTCCTCATCTTATCGTTGTTTGACTGGGGAAACTAGACACCTCCGAATTCCCCTCAAAAGATTATAACAATGAGACTCCGGAAGAGAGTTTTGTTTAGGAATCGAATCTCAGCACGAATGTGACTACGTAAAAGGGTCTTATCACTGCAGAGAGAGGTACCCACGAAGTCACCAAGACCTCGAAGATTTTCTAAAAGAGCCCAAACAACAGGAAAATTTTGTTCGAAAAAAGGGCCCAAGTGCAAGGGTATTGTTAAAAAGAGCCTCAACGTAGAAGTACTGGTGAAAAGGGCCTAAGTGCAACATTATTGGTAAAAAGGGCCTAAGTGCAACAATATTGGTAAACAGGGCCTAAGTCACCGGAAAAACTCGTTCAAAAGGGCCTAACTCCACTATCGATATCGGGATGAAGGGCCTAAGTGGTGGGGTATTGGTAAAAAGGGCCTAATTTTTTACGAAAAAATTTTTAAAAAATTCTTATGACCTCCATATCTCTTTTCTACCAATCCTGGCTATCGAATCATGTTCTTTGGCCTTCAAAAAATGTATCTTCATACTTGCTAAGTGAATATTGAGTGACCTCAGTCTCACACACTCAATGGAACCATCTTTCACGTGCAGAATCGATGAAAATGCATTAAGACTTTGAATCGCAATTGGATATCTTGTGTGACATATCCATAGATATGCTGATAAAATTTGGAGGCCATTGAACTCGATTTCGCAACGTTATCCAACTTTTAGTGGACCAACTATCCCAAAAATTGACCCAGTATTGGGAAAAAGGGCCTAATTACATTTTTTCGAATGGCTGTATACCTCTCAAAATCGACAGCTACCTTCCAATTCCTGAGCGGTTGTTTTGGGGATGCCAAAACCTTTGAAATGAGCCAGGTATGCGCATCGAATCATGCCACGGGCATGATATAGTTAGTTTTTATCGTTTTTCTCGAAATGGCCGTTTTGTAATTAGGCCCTTTTTCCACCCACCCCCTCAATTGCAGCAAGTGCAAACTTTAGCTGCATTGCATGCAAATCTAGCACGATATAGATGAATGAATGAATGAATGAATGGATGAATGTCTTCATTTCTGACTAGGGACTCAGAGATCCATGATAGTCCTTACATAAACGTCGTGTTACAAAAATATTCACGTGACAGAGATTGCACGAGGAATCAAAATTCCACTGCATCGCAGTACTTATATAAAAATATAATATACGAAACCTAATAAACTAAAGCTAAACTTAACCTAATTAAGATAGAGTCATCACATACATAAAATGAAGACGTAGCACTAAGGATGATAATTTCATCTATACATATCCCCGTAATAATAACAGGTCCATACATTTAGCCCAACGAGACTAGTTCCAATTTTCACCTTCCGATAAATAAATCTCTAACAGCAGTTTGAAACACGGCTTGGAAAACTTTTCACGGATTTTGAAAGGGATTTTATTCCACTCCCGACAAACTGACATAGTGAATGAGTTTCCAAACGTGGATGTACGGGCAAAGCGGATCATTAATTCTCGATTGGACGTGCGTTTGGAGCCAATCTTGTCTGGTGGACGGAAACTGAACTTTCGTGCGAGATAACCGGGCTCTCTTGACTTTGAAATATTAACTAACAAACACAGGCTCAAATATACGCGTCTTAGATATAGATATAAACATTACTATGAGAAGAAAGCTATAAATACGTGCCATTTTCGTGAGTGTGAACTGGTCTATGAGCTGAAGTTACCTGTCGAAAATAAGTTAGCCCCTCAATATACAGAGCCCTACGAAATCGTTCGAATCAATTATAAGACAAAAAATGTCACATTGAGAAATGATTCAGTCACAAAAGTGGTGCGCACTGATCAAATTAAGAGATGCGCAAAGCTGAAATAGAAATTGCAGAAGCCAATTACCAAGCTTAAAAAGCCAATGTCCTTATTTTGTATTCTAACGCTAAAGAACCAACGCTCATCATGTTGGTCCTGAGCCGGAAAAATACTCCGGCCCAGGCATAAAATGTTGAGGATATTCCTCGGTAGATAGAAAAATACGAGCTCACCCTTGACCGTCGTAGAAAATACTCCGGCCCAGGGACGAGCCACGCACGCGTCATTTTCGAACTGACTGTTTGGCTTCTAGCAAAAATGATTTGAAAATTCGGAAACAACAAGAAATACGTTAGTTCAAAAATTTTTCAGTGTGGACAGGCCCCCGCGATTGAGCAAATACATCACGCCGCTGGTGCACACGCCAGGACTCTTGGTGGAGTGCATAGCCCAGCTGTCAACTTCCGGTACAACTTGGAAAATTATGCAGCGGATTGAGCTGACCCAACTATCTGAGTCTGCAACCACTTTGAGAGAAGCGTGGAATCAGCGGAGTCCATCCTGTCCACATAAACTCCACGGCGAGACAAACAGTGATGAAGAGAGGACGATGGAGACTCTGGCATATGAAAACCCCCGCCAACGAAGAGCTTGGCTCCCTTCTATGAGAAGGGGGATGGAAATAATTCTTGGCACACTTGATAAACAATCAGAGAGTGAGTTCAAAAACATTATAGAGACGAGGGCGAATGATACACGTAAAATTGCCGAACTTCTGGTGGATCAAATTGGATTGATCGAAACAGAACTTACAAAAAGTTCTGAAAAATTGGGGAAACTTTGAATTATAATCAGCAATTGAGCTGGCAATGCAAATAGAATTGACGATGAGTTATCATGCAGCAACGCGATTCAAATCATTCAGGTAGCAACCAGTAGTTACAAATTTAACACTCAGTCATTGGTTGAGATGATATCATTTGCTCCTCAAGGCTCTATCCACCCTCCTTTTGACACCAGAGCTAATCGAAGAATCAGCTAAGACCATCAGAAGCGCATTGCCAGAAGTGAGATTCCCAAGGACCAATAACAACGAATCCATCTCGAAGATTGCAAAAATCTCAAAAATTTCAATTGTGCTGATAAATCAGACACTCATATATTCAATGGGAATCCCACTCCTGGATCTGGCAGAGTAGACTCTATACAGGGCATCAGCTCTCCCAATCTTGCAAAATGTCCACGGAAGTGCGGGTGGCACATTTGCTCATGTCTACCCAAAATGCCACAACTTTGCCCTTGACTTAACAGCTAACACCCATAATAATTCACACCGCAGCAACCTCACCGAGTGCAAAGAACTCCGAGACAGGATGGTTTGCAAAAACCCGCCGCCTGTCAGGGAACTCATCGCAAAAGCATCCTGCGAGATCGAGATGGCACTGGACCGCAATATGACGGACATCACCAGCTGTGACATCCGTGTAACGAAAATGCACGACGCATATTGGATGGGCCTCCACGAGACAAACACCTGGGTATTCTCGACATTGGAAGAAGAACGGCTCTTCATCCAACGCCGAGGGAACGAACATCTATCAACCCCAATCAACGGCACTGGATTGTTGAGGCTACCCCCACGATGCATGGCTATTACCCCAAACGCACAATTGACGGCTTCAAAAAACATTGGGATGAGCCATACATCCCCCATATACCAAATGCTGGACCTGAATATCACGGACCTGCTTCGCAAAAATCCAGAGGAGCCCAACACGCCACGCATCCACGACATCATGGATGGAATTTGGCAGCAGGAGCAAGGATCACTCAGCCCAGCGCATGTTGAGGCCCTGGAAGCCGCTCCGAGCTTGCGCGACATAATAGCAAGAGCTCGAGAGCTGAGCAAGTATAAAGCAGTGTCGAAAAAGTTCCATAAACTACAGAATAATTCAATATTCTACCTGATGATAGCTACAGCAATAGCAATCACCGCAGTCTTAACACGAAAAGTCGTCGGTAAAGTCTTAGGACCATATCTATCTATTCTCACAACCATGCGCTCGACATTCTGTACAGGGAACGCCCAGGAAGTGGACCCGGAGGAGAACGCAGACGAAGGAACCTATAAAATTATTACGTCAGGTGGGCCACGTACCACGAGACCCATACCCAAACCACGGGCGCGTACCTGAACCACCCATCATCTTTTGTCGGGCGAGCGCATCATCAAGCGCGCCCACACATCAGTCACAACACCCGCCGTCGGATCGCAGATGACGACGAATGCATAGTCAACGGCAGTAATAGGACGTGGTGTAGTCCAACGATCAAGTACAATGCTTGCCGTCGAATCACGACAGGTGACAGATGAACAAGTGCCAACGCAAAAGACACGGTCCAATCAACGTAGACTCGCCACTAGGGGTGAGCAACGTCACGTAGGATCCGCAACAAAGATCCTCACGAAAGATCATCATCTCACCCCAACGGTATCTATAGTAATAAAGTAGGAATTGCGTGTACCAATTAATCCAAAATCAGATTCATTCATATGTCTTGCACTGCGCCACCGGTAACAGTTTTAGTGAGAATTCACATGGAAATCCGAAGCTCACTAAAGATTCAGAGTAAAAGACTACGAGATTAATGACCAGGAGGGCCAGTTTTGGCAGAAAAATCACAAAATATATAGTTGATAACAGTTAAAATATGGATGAGCCAATTCGAAAAATCAAATTGTTAGAAAGATAGGTTGGGAAAAGGACTCACACATGACCTTGTACACACACATGTCACACAATTCACATTACATGACTAAAATTCAACCAGACGAGACCCGAACGCTGTCTGTTGAACACACAAGGATACAATAAAACGACTCACCATACGTGAACCGACTCGTAGGAAAACATCTGCGTCAGGTAAAGATCATACCTCGTTGAAAGACAACTGGCCACGGTGCGGCACAGAGAGCTGACAAGGCCAGGTCGCGTTCCGCGGCCACAATCTAGCCGCAGTCATATGAACACGGTCCAGAGAGTGGACCCGAATCGCGTACCAAAGCTCCACTCGTTGGGTTAGTCAATGCCCAGCAGTGTAGTATGCACAGCAATCACGCACATGAAATACAAGACACAGACACGTTGAACTCGACCACACCCGCCGCGGACACTCTGAGAAACCAAACAAAACCAAAGAAAATTGAAAAATACCACTGAGCAAGGTGACAAGAACCTGCTCAAACTGGCAGCCAAATCGGCACTGCCGATGCAATATTCGACATCCAGAGCCAGGACTGAGTAATAGCTCTGCATCTTGAACACATACTTACAAGGGGGGACCACGGGGTCCGGATCGCCAATCATCCCGAAAATTTTTTCACAGTTTGGCACCATCTAGAATATGAAGAATCTAGAGTAACTCCGTCAAATGGGCCTCCTGGATCTATATCTATATATGTCACTTTTTAACATAGGCCTATATGAGCAATGTTAATCTCAGTGGCTGTATCTTTGGACAGGAGCCTCATGTGACGAGGATACTCTGGATTCTCCATATCCTAGGTGGTACCAAACTGTGAAGGAATTTTGGGGATGATTGGCAATCCGGACCCCGTGGTCCCCCCTTGTTAGTCTCAAAGTACCAAACAGCTGATTTTGTTATCGGCCAGGAGAAATGTCAGCAGGAGAACGACAACACTGCCACATACCAAAACCAGCGAATCTACGAAGAGTATATAATACTTCCTTAGAGGCTAAATACAATGACTGATCCCGTACAATCTCGAAAAGAGAGTTACTGTGCGAGATCAGCTCGAAAAGTAAATAGTGCGTCACTCGGATCGATTTACGACCGACCCGCAGAACTGAAAAATTTTCCCCCCAAATTTCAGAAAATTTTCAGAAACTCTCATTGGACCAGCATCCTCAGTGATCAAAGTCCACCCCTTTCAAATTTCAGCTCAATCGGACGTTTTGTTCCGGAGCTATAACTTGCACCGCAGTGCACCCAAATTGCACCCACCAAGACCCCTTTTCACCGCGTGACACATCACCCGCACCAAAAATCGTCGAAACTCAGCACAATACACAGCAGATCACCTTCATTAGACACACAAGTACCCATTCAAACACACACAGAGTCATTTCAAACCCCACACCTAGCTCAAGGTCGTGAAAACGGCCGATTCTTCAGTAAATTAGTTCGAAAAAGTCAACTCCAGAATTTCGAAAAGTGGAGTCAGAAAACGTATGAATTGATGCGTATCACGATGAGATACGGTAGACAACATCCAAAACTAACTGTTTTCATCATTTGTATAGCCAAAAGGAACGCTGAGGAGCTAGAATCGTAATTTGAGACGTTATATGAGTTTTCATCGAAAAGTAGCCGAAAGATGCGTATTTTGATTGAAAAAAACGATACCACCACATGAATTCCGCTCGAATCACGGTCGTAAGCCTGTATTACGTGAACAAATCTACAAAGTTGAGTATTATCATTGTTACAAACGACGTGATAGGCTTCAGAAACGAAATTAAAGCAGTTTAAGGGGATGTGGCTGTCCCCCCCCCCCCCCTACAGGAACCTGTAATGTCGATAATGTCCAATCTGCTTCTATTTTTTCCGCGAATATCGCCTCAAATGCCGTGAAACTTGACAGGGTGATGGATCAAATCATTCCGCACCTGTGTCTGGTCAAAAACCTGACGTACTGAGCCTAAATTCTCGAAATTCCACGCTAAGACCCACTGCCCCTCTGGACAGGCTCGGTATATAACGTATTATCAGACGTGATGGGCCACTGACCTACATGTACGTACCACATCTCGATGCGGGATGACCCGACGAATCACCATGCAAACTTACAGACATCAGTGAGAAATCTTCGCAGAGAAAATAGAAGCAAACCAACTCCTCTGTGTTGCATCTCGGCTGTCTGCTAATCGACCCGAGCGATCACAATGTTTGGTACAGTTGGCAAAGCTGCGGCGCGAAGCAGCCGATACTTTCGAATTCTTGCCACTACTCTCACTACCCTCCATACTCATCTCATCACCGTATATAGCACCCAAGGATGATTTGATGATAAATTAACCTATTTGGAAAAATGTACATGTTTAAAGATATCAAAATTAATAACTTATTGAAAGAAAGTCTAATACAAGTACTGGAACATGATATAGCAGCCAACTATGCTATACCGCGGCACTCAAAATGGCCGCCGCCAGCCCTCGCAATAGGTTGTTTACCCGGCTTCCTGGTGCTCGTGCTACGTCGTGGAGTAGTGTTTGAGTGTTCCGAGTGTGTTAGTGGGTGCGAAAAATCTTCGCGGACGCTTCCACATCGCCTCCGAGGCATGACATGCCTAGAATCGCAAACCAGGAGTGCGAGAATTCTGTCTGCTGGAGCCAGCAAAATCCCGCTGTTTTTATCGTAAGTAATTTAATAATTATCAATTCTAGTCAATTGGGAGTAGCCGCAGCACCTGCGCTAAGCCTTTGGTTACGCGTTTATTGCCACAGGAAACCTGGGAAAGTTGTACTCATCAATTACGGGATGTCGCAGCAGGGCACTGTTTTACCATGTATTAGCATGGGCTGCATGTAAACAAAGATTAATTTCTTATCAGTCTCATTAATTTGGGACTGAATGCTTAATTTTTTGTACTTAAATGATTATGAAAAATTTACTCTTTTCAATGAACTAACTCTCATGTAGCTAGTTTAATTATATACAACGTTTTCCTGGTTGCAGGTATTGCGGAAACTTAGGAACGAGGTATGGATTCAAAGACGAACTTGGTCTGGTGATGTCCAGAGGTGGACTGATCATCTGCATTGATTCTCCTTGCCTCCAGCAACTATGTAAGGTTTTTTTTATACCTATTTGATCATATTTCACATCAAATTACCCAAATCCACTGTCTGAAACCTCTACTTGCAGTGGTTTGGGTTTCGGTTTTATGAGAGGGTCTCTCTCAGATTAAGTCATGGTGAAGTGAATACTACACTAAAATGATTCTGATTGAATGTGTGTTTTTTCTAGGTCCACCTGGATACTCTGTGAACACTAGCGGGGCAACTCTACCTGTGGAGACCACCTCCAGGGGTGTACCAAGATGATCCGTCGTGGGACAACGAACACATAAGTTCAAGGTAAGACTTTTTCTAATTACCCAAGATTAATATCATGTAAAATGAATGACTATTATGATAATGATTCACCCATTCTCATGGAATGAAGTATGATATCAGTGCCTGAAGAATTATCTGAATTGGAATGTTTATTCTGTTTTTAGTTTGGAAGTAATCTTACCGGTGAAATTTAAAAATTGTGCCTCGAGTGACATCCTTGAGTGTCATCAATCTTGGATATGGAACTTGGTTTGGTGATGGACATCACCAGATTTCAGATCATGTTCAAGACTAGGAATAGCCTAACTTCCACTAATCCAGAGTAGTAAAAAAGTCTTCGTAGAATTCCTTCATCAAGATTCTTATATTAGGCTGATCTTCTCACATTGGCTTTCCTCATAATGATAGTTGGTAAAATGTGATCACCAAGAATGTTTTCAGCTCTTGAATATCATCTGTGAGATTCTCGCTCCAGCAAGTCTTTTGAGATTCAACTTGGAAGTGTAGTTCCTTATTATCAATTGTGGAGTTATTCAATTTCACATTATTTTCTAGTCAGGAATTATATTTGGATGCATGATTCTGAATGGAAATTAGACTGAAATTGATACATTATGAGTTAATTTTTTTCTAGAATTTTTTTATGGTTAGAAACTTTCCAATCTGAAAATCCAGCTGGCTCAGTCCATCTCCATTCATTTTCATAGAATGAAATATGATCAGTGCCATAAAAATGATCTGAACTGGGATGTCTATTCTGTTTCTAGTTTGGAAGTAGTCTTGCAGGTGAAATTTGAGAATTGTGCCTCGAGTGTGACATCCTTGAGTGTCATCAATCTTGGATATGGAACTTCTAAAGTTTGGTGATGGACATCACCAGATTTCAGATCATGTTCAAGACTAGGAATAGCCTAACTTCCACTAATCCAGAGTAGTAAAAAAGTCTTCGTAGAATTCTTTCATCAAGATTCTTATCCTATGCTGATCTTCCCATATTGGCTTTTCTCATTATGATAGTTTGTAAAATGTGATCACCAAGAATGTCCCCTGCTCTTGAATATGATCTGTAGATAACCAGCATGAGCCTTTAGAAAGTCTTCATCCAAGTTTGATGGTACTAGAGATCCCTCGCTCGAGTAAGTATTTTGAGATTTCACATGGGAGTGTAGTTCCAAATTATCAATTGAGGAGTTATCCAAGTTCACATTATTTTCTAGTCAAGAATAGTATTTGGTTCCATGATTCTGAATGAAAATTGGACTAAAATTGATACATTGAGAGTTCATTTTTTCCTAGAATTTTTTATGGTTAGAAACTCTCCAATCTGAAAATCCAGCTACCTCAGTCCATCTCTATTCGTTTCTATGAGATGAAATATAATCATTGCCTAGAAAATTATTTGAACTGGAATGTCTATTCTGTTTCTAGTTTGGAAGTAGTCTTGCAGGTAGAATTTGAAAATTGTGCCTCGAGCGAGACATTTGATGGTCATCAACTTTGGATGGAAACCTACTGAAGTTTGATGATGGTGATGATGGATATCGCCACCAGTTGCCAGATTATGTGCAAAGGGTGAGAGAAGACAAACTTCCACCAATCCAGACCCTGCCGAAAAAAAGCAGCTGATTTCTCAGCTGAGAAATCAGCTGAGATCACAGGTGAATTCACAGCTGAGATCTCAGCTGAGATCACAGCTGATTTCTCATGCCAAATTCACAGCTGAGAAATCAGCTGTGATCTCAGCTGATATTTTAAAATTTATTTATTAAAAATAAATTCTTCTCCAAGCTTTCTAGGCTAATTTTTCATGTTCTAGGTGGTTAAGTGTCGCAACTAGATTAAGAAAAAACGTAATTAAATCATTAAAAATTTGCACTTACGGGGATTTGAACCTGGGCCCTTCACCTTACAGCAACTCACTAGCCACGACACTTAGCCGACTGCGCCATCGAGGATGTGTCAGTGGGGGATACAGAACAGGTATATCAGGATTTCGGTTTGTCCTGGATAAGGTTCAGAGTGTAATAAAATAACTGTTATAATATTTGCTAACTCGCTTGACTTGAAGTACTGCTATTTTCGTACTTTATATTTAATTCTATGAATGATCCAGAGAAAAAAATACTCCAAAATTAATGGAACAGGCGGAAGGGGGAAATCATTCATATAGCTTTCGGTTTTCTTTTGTTGGGAGGAGAAAACCAACTTTCGGCCGATTGAGCCTTCTCCTTTCTCTCTTGTTGCTTTTACGGCCACGTATATATATAAGGTAAGTGTACCTAATATCCCCCCTAAGCCGTTTTGCCCATAGTTTTTGTCCACTCGAATATTTTTCAACGTCCCTTAGCTTACTTTGAAGCTTGTTCCAAGGCCTTCAAAACGAGCTAAGGTAGGTTCAATATCGACCGACTCGAGCTGAGCCATCACAATTTTGCCAAGAAATTTTTTTTTGCGAGTTTGCAAAAGGGTGTACCCAACGTGCCCCCATTAGCAATTTCCTCAACAGCTCTGGTCTACCTCAACATTTTTTAATGTACTTTGGCTCATTATGAAGCTTATTTTAAGACCTTAAAATTGAGCTAGAGTACGTCTGGTTTCAATCAATTAGAGACGAGCTGTCTTAATTTTGTCCCCAAAAACGATGTAAGTCGTCGATAAAGTGCATGAAATTGTTCTCATCGGCGTGCGACTACATTTGGGGCTTTACTTGTGCTTGACCAAAAATATATTTTCTTCCTATTTTGACGTGACAAATACGTTCTGCGTGATAAAAAGAGTCTTACAGCGTGCCCTCTGGTGATCACCATACGAGGGCATGTTGGATACCTCCGATTTCGGCTTTCTTTTTCTACAAATCATTTCGGTATTTTCCTCATGAATCCTCCCCAAATTCGAGTTTTGCATTTTCGAGAGGAGAATTATTGAAGGTTTCCGAAAGAGGAATCTAATGCGCTGAGGTACGTTGAGACTGATGGCACTGAACGCAATTTCCTTTAGAAATACGAAAAATGGAAAAATCACTTTAACTTTTCTGGGAAACACAGAAATGATTCGGGGTCGATCTAGACTACTTATTTCGTCATATTTCGACATAACGAATGTGAAAAGAATTTGAACTAAGGTTAAATTGTGCCCATTCTTGAGATCGACATATGGGGGCAAGTTGGGTACACTTACAGCCCCCCTAAAAGATAATGAAGAGTAGGGTGTGCGTTACATCCCAACTCTCGATTTTCCACGATACCATCGTGGATTTACTATCTTTGATATAAAAAAAAGGCAAAAACTTTTGCCGCTCCCTGTATACGACGTATCCTGTTTTGCCACTCGAACATTATTTCAATCAACATTGAGAAGCCTATTCTGAGAAGTTTGCCCTCCCAACCTTTCGTGTCTCTGAGATCGCTGTGATTTTTTATAGCTTCTTTTAAAGCCGAAAAATTATTAAAATACATGATTTCCACGTGAAATTCCACGAGAAACACGATGAGATTGTCAGTTTTGACTTCCAAAGTGACCCCGGTGAGACATCAGTGATTTTTTGGAAGGACCGCTAATATCAAGCCGGGGTCACTCTGAAACTCCTAACTGACAGTTCCATCGTGTTTCTCGTAGAATTTCACGTGAAAATGATGTATCATGATGATTTTTCAGCTCTGAAAGGAGCCACGAAGAATCACAGCGATCTCAGAGACAAGTGGGTTAGGAGGGCAAAGTTCTCAGCATAGGCTTTTCAATGTTAAGAAGGATATCCGAGTAGCAAAACAGGATACGTCTTACACGGCACGGCAAAAATTTTTCCTTATTTTTTCATATTAAAGATCGAAAATCCACGATGGTATCGTGGAAAAATCGAAAGGTGGGGAATAACGCACACCCTAACGAATAGTCTTAGTAAATCACCAAAGTCTCCGACCCAGTCCGTCTTGCGTCAGTTTCACGAGAAGCATCTCAAAGATCATAAAAAAATCTATCAATTTATATTCTTCAAAAAAATTTTATTCCCTTTTAGCTTGTCTCAGTTGACGTTGAAAATTCAAAAAAAATTTCCATTAATTAATCACTTGTATTTTCGACGAGAATGATCTGATCGGAAAATCTTGAATGGGATGCTATATATCCTTCCAAAGACTTCAACATTCATCTCTTGTAAAATTTCCATGCGACCTTTTTCATCGGAGCTACGAGCGCCGGAAAGAAACTCATCATCACATCGATTCTTACGGAGATACCGAGGCATGCACCACTTTCATCTGTTCAGCCTCTATTCCCAATCCAGAATACATTCCAAAAATAATCGTAATGCGTGTTTCCGAGGTAAAATTCTCTGGTCTCTTAGAATATACTATCAAATTTCCTCTCAGACATGACCTGTGATAGCTTTCAATTTTTTACTCGAAAAACAGGACCAAATGAGAGTGTACTTCCCTAGATCACGTCAGAGACAAAATCTGATAGCATGTTCTGAAAGATCAGAGGAGTTTACATCGGAATCATGCTTCCCGATAATTTTTGGAATGTATTCTGGATTGGGAATAGAGGCTGAACAGATGGAAGTGGTGCATGCCTGGGTATCTCCGTAAGGATCGATTCAATAATGAGTTTCTTTCCAGCGCTCGTGGCTCCGATGGAAAGGGTCGCACAAAAATTTCACAGGAGACCAAACTTGACGATTTTTGAATGACCTACAGCATCCCGTTCGAGACTTTACGATCAAATTATTCCCATTAAGAATACAAGTGATTGATTAATGGATAATTTATTTAAACTTTCAATGTCGACTGAGATAAGCTAAAAAATGAGTAAAAATGTTTGAAGTATATGAAGAAATCTACCTAACCGTTAACTTTTGGACCATCCGAGAAAAAAAATTTTCCCTCCTTGTCGCTTTTGAAACCAATTCCATAGTGTTTTGGTACCTTTAAAATGTGAAAAAAAGTTGTGCCCACCATTCTTGAGAGATGCTAATCCCCTGAAAACAGTGAGGTGGAATTGGTCTATTACGCTTTCGTCACTATTAGACGTTTTTCACATGGATCGATCGTGAATAGTGCAGTATGATGGTTGATAAAGATGTTGTTGCATCCGTTTAATCGAATTCCATTCCCAGAATTGATCCTCTTTCCGTTATACTCATCAAGATTCACTTTTCTTGCGTCCACAGAGTTGTCGGAGGCGTATGCAATTTTTGCTTTCTCAAAGCTTTCCCACTTGAATTATGATAAGCTTGAAGTGTGAAAATGATGTGAGAATTACATAAAAAGTCGACAGCTATAATTCAGACCCTCCCACACAGCATGAGAATCTTTCAGAAATCTTCCTGCAAGGTTTCAGGAAAACCCGGAAATCTTTCAGAAAGATTTCACTGCAAGCTTCCCTCAATAAAGATATGTCCCACTTCAGACACCTCTCTGCAAGATTTCATGAAATATTGCCGGGAATATTTCGGGAAGCTTTCAGAAACATTTCATTGAAATATTTCAGTGAAATGTTCCTGCAAGATTTCATGAAATCTCCCAAAAATATATGCGTTAATGTTCTGTCTGTGGAATCCATATTTTGCTTGATATGTTTCTTGATCATTCTAATGCATGACTTCATCATTCTTACTCGTACTTCAATTCCATTGTGACGTTGAATCCAAAGCTTCACGTTAGATTCATCCAGGTTTTATGAACTCTTCGATGTATGCGACACCTAACCGATAAGCCGTCCTCATGTCTTATATACAATCAGCGTCTATTGTGAACGCTTGCGAGAAAGCCTTTGCGCATCTTCAAATAATCTTCACGTATCATTTACAGACCATTATGCATAACTGGTCCTGGGTATATTATCACACATGACAGATCATTTGATACTACCACCAAATTTCCTGATAGATAGTTTCCCAAAAACCATATAATTCCTGAGAACGAAATTTGAGAACTAAAGTGTGTTACGCGACATCTATCGGGAATAGAATCTTCCAATGAAATATTCCTACAATCTTTCACTGCAATGTTTCTGGAAGATTCCTACAATCTTTCACTGCAATGTTACTGAAAGATTCCCAGAATGTTCCACCGCAATATTTATGTGTCATATCCCACAGATTCAAGTCGTTAAGAATTACTCCTCGCAATACTTTAACAGTATAATATGTTCTTACCTCGGTTGTAACGGTTTTCGGTATTAATATGCAGTACCCCGTCACATAGTTTTACCCTGAAAGATTTTAGGGAGCTTGCGAGAATCTATCAACAATATCTCAGTGCAAGATTCCTGGGAGAGTACCTGTGGAATGTTCCCAAGAAATATGTACGGAATCAGTCAGAGAGCTTCCACAAACCTATTATTATGATGGCTTTATTTATATGCGACGACTCGTGATTAGCCTCAATTCAAAAGAGATTCGAACAAGTTAGGAAATCAATGAGCCTATATCACAGCGAAGGCTTGTAAATCTTCCAGAAATATTTCAGTGAATTGTTCCAAGAAATCTTCTAGAGAGCTTTCGTGAATCTTTCAGAAATATTTCAGTGCAAGGTTTCCGAAAGATTGCGTGTAAGATTCTTTGAAATGTTTACGGGAGCTTCCGGAAAGCTTCCTCTGAAAAAATGCCACGGAACATTTTGAAATATCACCTGCAATATCCCTGCAAGATTCCTGGGAGATTGCAAAGAAATATTTCATTGATCTCAATATCGTACAAAAATTTCGCGGAAACTCTTCCTAAGAATATTGCATTGAAATCTTCCAGAAAGCTTTCGTAAAGATTTCAACAATATTTCAGTGCAACGTTTCTGGAAGATTACCGGTGAAATAATTGCTAGAAATATTTTCGGAACCTTTTAGAAGGTATTCAGAAATTTTTCAATTTCATTAGGTGCAATTGAGTGGCAGAGAGGTTACTCATAGAGGAATTCCTTGAAATGTTCCCGAAATCTATTGATTTAATGAAAACCAGAATCAAATTGATTTTCCCAGCTCAATCCAAAGCGGTACGTTGCATATCGTGAGTTAGAAGGATAACTCACAGCCACAAAGTGCTCCATCTAGAGTATCAGAACGCGGTGAGTTTTGAAAATCCATCATAGAATTTTTGAAGATTTCCCAGCCTAAAAGAACTGCAAGCACGATGTTATTTGAAACTGGTCTGAAAATGTAGCCCTCCGTAGAAGCTAGCAAACCCTCCAGAAAATTTCGGGGCCTCGTCATGATATAATATTATACTCAATATCGGTGAAACATTTCCAGGAGATTCTCCCCATAGCAGTGAAACTTCACAAGAGGCTTTCGTAACTCTTCCAAAACTTCTCCCCAAAATATTGCACTTACATCTTTCAGAAAGCTTTCGATAATCTTTCAGAAATATTTCAGTGAATTGTTTCAAGGAATCTTTCAAAAAGCTTTCGTGAATCTTTCAGAAATATTTCAGTGCAAGGTTACTGAAAGATTGAGTGTAAGATTCTTTGAAATATTTACGGGAGCTTCCGGGAAGGTTTCTCTGAAATATTGCCACGGAACATTTTGAAATATCTCCTGCACTATCCCCGCAAGCTTCCCGGGAGATTGCGATGGAATATTTCCCTGAATCGTTCTTTGAAATATTTCCATGCTGTGTGGACTGTTACGTGAATCATTACCGACCAAAAAAAATCAGCTTTCAGGGGCTGAACAAGTTTCCCGAGCTCCTCCCTCGAATAACAACCGTTATAGCCACCTCACCTGCAGTGCATAGTAATTCATCATACGTCAAAGTATGGGCAATAGGATTTGGGAGCGACATCTGCTCATTGTTTGAGTAACAGAGATTTATGTCCTTTTTTGAAGTGATGGGCGCGACCAATTTCGCAAGTTCAACGTCACAGATCTTCGACCAGAATAATGTGTCGCTGCCAAATGAAGAAGCATTTTGATCGTCTATTCTTACTCTTCAATTTCCCATCACCTGATTCATCCTAGCTCGAATGTTATTTTTTTTGATTTACGAAACAGTGGAGGAAGTGAGTATTTTCCAAAAAGTGAGTTACACTTTTCATGGAAGCCCTGTGTTGACCACGGACCTGAGTCGCTATTAGGACAAATGCCTTATGATTATATCAGGTTTGAAGAGTCAGCTGGAATTTTTTCAAGTTTTTTGGGACAGTGTTATTCCCTCCAGAGGCCGAACAGTTCCGAAAGACGCGCCAGTTACACTGAAAAAGTACGTTTATCGACGATTGTTCAATTTATATCAAGAGCACTACGCACGTGTCATGAAAAATCGATAGAGTACCATCCTGCCCTGTACCACGTATCCTGTTTGCTGCTCGGATATCCTTCTTAACATTGAAAAGCCTATGCTGAGAACTTTGCCCTCCTAACCCACTTGTCTCTGAGATCGCTGTGATTCTTCGTGGCTCCTTTCAGAGCTGAAAAATCATCATGATACATCATTTTCACGTGAAATTCTACGAGAAACACGATGGAACTGTCAGTTAGGAGTTTCAGAGTGACCCCGGCTTGATATTAGCGGTTCTTCCAAAAAACCACTGATGTCTCACCGGGGTCACTTTGGAAGTCAAAACTGACAATTTCATCGTGTTTCTCGTGGAATTTCACGTGGAAATCATGTATTTTAATAATTTTTCGGCTTTAAAAGAAGCTATAAAAAATCACAGCGATCTCAGAGACACGAAAGGTTGGGAGGGCAAACTTCTCAGAATAGGCTTCTCAATGTTGATTGAAATAATGTTCGAGTGGCAAAACAGGATACGTCGTATACAGGGAGCGGCAAAAGTTTTTGCCTTTTTTTTATATCAAAGATAGTAAATCCACGATGGTATCGTGGAAAATCGAGAGTTGGGATGTAACGCACACCCTACTCTTCATTATCTTTTAGGGGGGCTGTAAGTGTACCCAACTTGCCCCCATATGTCGATCTCAAGAATGGGCACAATTTAACCTTAGTTCAAATTCTTTTCACATTCGTTATGTCGAAATATGACGAAATAAGTAGTCTAGATCGACCCCGAATCATTTCTGTGTTTCCCAGAAAAGTTAAAGTGATTTTTCCATTTTTCGTATTTCTAAAGGAAATTGCGTTCAGTGCCATCAGTCTCAACGTACCTCAGCGCATTAGATTCCTCTTTCGGAAACCTTCAATAATTCTCCTCTCGAAAATGCAAAACTCGGATTTGGGGAGGATTCATGAGGAAAATACCGAAATGATTTGTAGAACAAGAAAGCCGAAATCGGAGGTATCCAACATGCCCTCGTATGGTGATCACAAGAGGGCACGCTGTAAGACTCTTTTTATCACGCAGAACGTATTTGTCACGTCAAAATAGGAAGAAAATATATTTTTGGTCAAGCACAAGTAAAGCCCCAAATGTAGTCGCACGCCGATGAGAACAATTTCATGCACTTTATCGACGACTTACATCGTTTTTGGGGACAAAATTAAGACAGCTCGTCTCTAATTGATTGAAACCAGACGTACTCTAGCTCAATTTTAAGGTCTTAAAATAAGCTTCATAATGAGCCAAAGTACATTAAAAAATGTTGAGGTAGACCAGAGCTGTTGAGGAAATTGCTAATGGGGGCACGTTGGGTACACCCTTTTGCAAACTCGCAAAAAAAAATTTCTTGGCAAAATTGTGATGGCTCAGCTCGAGTCGGTCGATATTGAACCTACCTTAGCTCGTTTTGAAGGCCTTGGAACAAGCTTCAAAGTAAGCTAAGGGGCGTTGAAACATATTCGAGTGGACAAAAACTATGGGCAAAACGGCTTAGGGGGGATATTAGGTACACTTACCTTATATATATACGTGGCCGTAAAAGCAACAAGAGAGAAAGGAGAAGGCTCAATCGGCCGAAAGTTGGTTTTCTCCTCCCAACAAAAGAAAACCGAAAGCTATATAAATGATTTCCCCCTTCCGCCTGTTCCATTAATTTTGGAGTATTTTTTTCTCTGGATCATTCATAGAATTAAATATAAAGTACGAAAATAGCAGTACTTCAAGTCAAGCGAGTTAGCAAATATTATAACAGTTATTTTATTACACTCTGAACCTTATCCAGGACAGACCGAAATCCTGATATACCTGTTCTGTATCCCCCACTGACACATCCTCGATGGCGCAGTCGGCTAAGTGTCGTGGCTAGTGAGTTGCTGTAAGGTGAAGGGCCCAGGTTCAAATCCCCGTAAGTGCAAATTTTTAATGATTTAATTACGTTTTTTCTTAATCTAGTTGCGACACTTAACCACCTAGAACATGAAAAATTAGCCTAGAAAGCTTGGAGAAGAATTTATTTTTAATAAATAAATTTTAAAATATCAGCTGAGATCACAGCTGATTTCTCAGCTGTGAATTTGGCATGAGAAATCAGCTGTGATATCAGCTGAGATCTCAGCTGTGAATTCACCTGTGATCTCAGCTGATTTCTCAGCTGAGAAATCAGCTGCTTTTTTTCGGCAGGGGAGTATTAAAAAATCTCAAAAGATATTTTTCATCAAGGTTCTTATGTAAGGCTGATCTTCTCACATTTGTTTTTCTCATTCTGATATCTGTTAGAATGAGATCACCAGAAACATTTCTTGCTCTTGGAAATGGTCCACGAGTATCCATCATAAGCTCTCAGAGAGTCTTTATCCAAAGTTGATGATACTGAAAGGTCTCGCTCGAGCAACTATTCTTAAATTTTATCTGGAAATACAATTCCAAAGCATTAATTGAAGAGTCATTATAGTTCACATCATCTCCAGGGCAGAAATCATATTCTGATTCATAAAACTGTTTAAAAATTGAACTCAAATAGACATATTATGAGGTCATCTTATTCCAGGATTTCAGTTGGTAAGGAACTTTGAAAAAATTGTAGCTCTAAATTCATGTATCTCAGCTATTTCTTCATGAAAGCATATGAATGGGAACATGATTTGTGCCTAGAAAATGATCCAAGCAGCTGATCCAATCATTTTGGTTCTAACCTGGAACTATTTTCAGGTAGAATTTGAAAAAAGTGCCTCGAGTGAAACCCTGTGGCTTTACCAAACTTGAATGGAGGGTATCTGCTACTTGTTCTGGATTTTTATCTGATACAAGATCACAAGAGCAGAACATAAAACACATTGCTAGGACCCAGCGGCTGGAGAGGAGTAGGAAGTATCATGTTCTTGAGCATGATCAGGTCTGCGAAAGGAGATGATTTTATGAAATCAATGGAGCGTACCATGTTAGTGAACATGGATACAGGTATTCAACGAATAAAACAATAACTTGGTGATGTCACTTTCCTTGGATCATGTTTTTGGGCATGATTGGATTTGCTTAACAATGGATCCATGAAATCAACACTGTTTCATGTTAGTGAACATGAATGCAGATTTTTAGTCGTTTTGATGTCTAAAAACTGAATTTGTTTGAAAATTTGGTAGACACACTCAAGTTTTTGGACATGATATTTCCGCTCGTCTTGTGGTGGGTTACTGAAGATGTGCCATTCTTATGTTAGTGAACATTAATGAAGATTTTCAGTCGTTTGGACGTCTCAGAAGATGAATTTTTTTGAAAATTCTGTGGAACAATTCATGTTTTTGGACATGAATTTCAGCTCATCTTGTGGTAGATTACTGAAAATGTGCCATTCTTATTGAAGAATGCATTTTCGATACTCTGATTTCTTCAATAAATCACGGAATTA
Source organism: Eretmocerus hayati (assembly GCA_029851415.1). Taxonomy (NCBI): domain Eukaryota; kingdom Metazoa; phylum Arthropoda; class Insecta; order Hymenoptera; family Aphelinidae; genus Eretmocerus; species Eretmocerus hayati. The sequence continues at coordinate 53,934,045 of CM056744.1, forward strand.
TATTCGCTTGCGGGCGAAAGTCACGATGAAAGCTTTCTGAAGCCATCATCTCTATGTGACAGATCGTCTTTTGAGTCTTATTTTACGCGCCCTGTATACGCTGTCAGCAGAGTTGGTAGTCCATAACACGACACCTTAACTTTGCGATGTGTCACACATCGCACGATGTAGTTTTGACGCGGTGCGCGTGCGCGGGCATCTGGCTTCGAGATGAACGATGCGCGCCAAAAGAGAAGCAGATGAGATGACAAACGAAAGGCGAAGGCATCGCCGGCTCGGCAATCAGACGAATATTTTTTGCATTTGTATTCGATTTAAATTTTTGATGAACTCAGAGTCATGAAGGGATATTCTCTGAGGACATGGGAATCGATTCATGCATTGACTTCAAATCGAACCATGAAATTCGATTTCCGTGACCACATCCAAGGAGGAAAAGGCAACTTTTCTCGATGTCCGGACTTGGTTTTCGACGCGGATTTTTAAAACTGTCTCGACTATAAATGCTTTCATCATCCCAAAGTGATAAATATAGGTTCTTTATCATTATAAGGAGCCATTCATGCAATGATTCCGAGTCGGCTGCTGAAATTCGATTTTTGTTGCCACATACAAGGAGAAAAAGTCACATTTTTTTGGCGTCCCGACATGGTTTTCGACGAAGATTTCTCAATCTGACTCGAGTAAAAATTTCTTTATCAACCCAGACTGATAAATATAGCTTCTTCGCCTTACGAGAAGCCATTTATGCATTTATTCCGAATCAAATCATGAAATTCGATTTTCGTTGCCACGTCCAAGGAGAAAAAGTCAACTTTTTTCGATGCCCGGACTTGGTTTTCGACGCGGATTTTTAAAACTGTCTCGACTATAAATGCTTTCATCATCCCAAAGTGATAAATATAGGTTCTTTATCATCATAAGGAGCCATTCATACAATTATTCCGAGGCGGCTGCTGAAATTCGATTTTTGTTGCCACATACAAGGAGAAAAAGTCACATTTTTTTGGCGTCCCGACATGGTTTTCGACGAAGATTTCTCAATCTGACTCGAGTATAAATTTTTTTATCAACCCAGACTGATAAATATAGCTTCTTCATCATCATGAGAAGCCATTTATGCATTTATTCCGAATCAAATCATGAAATTCGATTTTCGTTGCCACATACAAGGAGGAAAAGTCAACTTTTTTCGGTGCCCGGACTTGGTTTTCGACGCGGATTTTTCAATTTGACACGAGTAAAAATTTTTTCATCATTCCAACGTCATAAGTATATGTTTTTCATTCTCGTGGGAAGCCATTCGTACATTTACTTCGAATCGAATCGTGAAATTCGATTTTCCTTTCCACATACGAGGAGAAAAAGTGAAATTTTTTCAATATTCCGACTTGTTTTTCGACGCGGATTTCTCAATTCGACACGAGTAAAAATCTCATGAGAAAAAAAACTCATATTCATCTTCTTGGGATGATAAGAGAATTCATAGTCGAGTCAGTTTGAAAATTTCGCGTCGAAAACCAATTCGGGAGATCGAAAAAATGTGAAATGTTTCCTTTGTATATGGCAACGAAAATCGAATTTCATGATTTGATTATGAATAAATGCATGAATGGCTCCTCATGATGATGAAGAAGATGAATTCATCGATTTGAGTTGATACAGAAATTCTTACTCGAGTCAGTTTGAGGAATCCCCGCCGAAAAGCATGTCGGGACGCCAAAAAAATGTGACTTTTTCTCCTTGTATGTGGCAACAAAAATCGAAATTCAGCAGCCGACTCGGAATCATTGTATGAACGGCTCCTTATAATGATAAAGAACCTATATTCATCACTTTGGGATGATGAAAGCATTTATAGTCGAGACAGTTTTAAAAATCCGCGTCGAAAACCAAGTCCGGGCATCGAAAAAAGTTGACTTTTCCTCCTTGGATGTGGCAACGAAAATCGAATTTCATGATTTGATGCGGAATAAATGGATAAATGGCTTCTCATGATGATGAAGAAGCTATATTTATCACTCTAGGTTGATAAAGAAATTTTTACTTGAGTCAGATTGAGAAATCTTCGTCGAAAACCATGTCGGGACGCCAAAAAAATGTGACTTTTTCTCCTTGTATGTGGCAACAAAAATCGAATTTCAGCAGCCGACTCGGAATCATTAGATGAATGGCTCCTTATAATGATAAAGATTCTATATTTATCACTTTGGGATGATGAAAGCATTTATAGTCGAGACAGTTTTAAAAATCCGCGTCGAAAAACAAGTCCGGGCATCGAAAAAAGTTGACTTTTCCTCCTTGTATGTGGCAACGAAAATCGAATTTCATGATTTGATTCGGAATAAATGCATAAATGGCTTCTCATGATGATGGAGAAGCTATATTTATCAGTCTGGGTTGATAAACAAATTTTTACTCGAGTCAGATTGAGAAATCTTCGTCGAAAACCATGCCGGGACGCCAAAAAATGTGACTTTTTCTCCTTGTATTGGCAACAAAAATCGAATTTCAGCAGCCGACTCGGAATCATTGTATGAATGGCTCCTTATAATGACAAAGAACCTATATTTACCACCTTGGGATGATGAAAGCATTTATAGTCGCGACAGTTTTGAAAATCCGCGTTGAAAACCAAGTCCGGGCATCGAAAAAAGTTGACTTTTCCTCCTTGTATGTGGCAACGAAAATCGAATTTCATGATTTGATTCGGAATAAATAGATAAATGGCTTCTCATGATGATGAAGAAGCTATATTTATCACTCTAGGTTGATAAAGAAATTTTTACTCGAGTCAGATTGAGAAATCTTCGTCGATAACCATGTCGGGACGCCAAAAAAATGTGACTTTTCCTCCTTGTATGTGGCAACAAAAATCGAATTTCAGCAGCCGACTCGGAATCATTGTATGAATGGCTCCTTATAATGACAAAGAACCTATATTTACCACCTTGGGATGATGAAAGCATTTATAGTCGCGACAGTTTTAAAAATCCGCGTCGAAAACCAAGTCCGGGCATCGAAAAAAGTTGACTTTTCCTCCTTGTATGTGGTCACGGAAATCGAATTTCATGGTTCGATTTGAAGTCAATGCATGAATCGATTCCCATGTCCTCAGAGAATATCCCTTCATGACTCTGATTTCATCAAAAATTTAAATCGAATACAAATGCAAAAAATATTCGTCTGATTGCCGAGCCGGCGATGCCTTCGCCTTTCGTTTGTCATCTCATCTGCTTCTCTTTTGGCGCGCATCGTTCATCTCGAAGCCAGATGCCCGCGCACGCGCACCGCGTCAAAACTACATCGTGCGATGTGTGACACATCGCAAAGTTAAGGTGTCGTGTTATGGACTACCAACCCTGGCTGTCAGTGTTACAAACTCACGTTCCGATCTCTGGTAGCGCCACCTACCGGTGGAATTACCCGAGGTCGGTGATCCGACGCTGTTAAGACCCTGAGGTCTATTAGATGGCGTTGTTGTGCCAATTTGGCGGTAGGTTCGAATCCAGGAACTTGTAGTCGGCGAGTGATATAACTGGAGATTTATTAATCCTTCGATACAATAGTTAAAGTATAGATTTCGTCACACTTGACGAAATACACGAGTTGAGGTAGTACAATGAGGTAGTACTGAATGATATTGGATACTTTGTATTGAGAGATGCCGTGATACGACGTGGACGTGAGCACGGAAAGTATATAAGTCCCCCCGCCGGCCTGCGTGTAGCCGTATTTATAGGATTTTCCCCTTGAGAGAAAAGCGTGGCGTGGGTTCTGTGGATAATGAGTTGGTTGCTATGAGCTGAATAATTGTTGAATAACCATAACATTTGGTGGGTCAGTCATTCTATGGTGCAAGTAAACGTTCACACATGATGTATGCAGCGTAAGGATCTCCATTCATCGGTTTTTGCTATAATTTGGCCAATGATCAAATGAGGTCAAATGCAAATATTATTTTAGCACAATGAATGATTATTATACAACCACGGCACTTGAAGGGAAGCTAGTTCACTTGATCATGTAAGCTCCCCCAGGTGTAATATGTATGGTGAGGGCTTTTGTTCATTGGTCTTTGTTATAAATCATCTGTTGGTTGAGCAAGGTCCAGTGTAAGTTTGGGCCTAAGAGGATGAATTAAGTATATTTGAATCTGATTTTACTCGACCCGTTTCTTGAGTTGATCTCCGAGCCTGTCACATCATAGCTGCTTAGAAGGAAAGTTTTATCTGTCTCATAAACAATAAAAACGTGAATTCATTGACGTAGATCGTGAGTGAGATTGCATTATCGGGTACTTAGGTTCATGTTGCATCTGCGTGAATTAGCATGACCACTTCTCAGTGTTATGTCAATTACGTTATAGAAGAGATGAACTTCCTACGAGGTTCCTATCTCAAGTTATATAGAAAACAGATATTTTCTACTATTGGATGCATGATATTTGACTCGTCCGTGCGACGATCTTTTTATGTTTGGCGCGCGGTGGCTCGTGACTCACACATGTCCATAATTCACACATACACGAGTCCCGTGTATGTCACACCTCCTTCCTTATTCCGGAAGGGCGAATGCCCTTCGCAAGATAGGCTGCATGTACGTGATGTTATGCATCTCTCAACGTGTGAATGACATCAGTTCATCTTAGATTAATTTATACCGGATCCATCTTCACGTCGTATTCAATTATATTCTTATCATGTAATTACATACAGCATACATTTGACAAATTTTTTATCCCTAACGTCACTCCGTAATGACTATTATTTGAAATCATACCGATACTCCTTTTGTATTTTTCTGAGTTTTCATAATCCTTCAAAATTTTAAATTGACTCGATATCGAAATCGTACTAATGTAATGATTATTATTCGAAGTCATACCAACATTCTCTCTGTATTTTTCCAAGTTCTTATGAAATCGGGTAGAAATATTTCGCAAATATTCATTCCAAAAGTCTTACTCTTTTTCAAAGAAAAATTTACATAAGAACTGGCAAATTCATCACAACACAGGCCTTTTGCCCTCTTATTCGGTAACGTTTATTTTATATTCACTATATTGCCCTACTACGGCCTTGTGCTATGTCACGTTTCGGCACCTCTGGAACAAGCAGATGTTCCTGAGGCGCCCAAATCGCTTTCGATTCCTCAGTTGTCCCGTCATAGACTGTATCGTGGGCATCTCTCCTTTCATAATGCTAAGTCGTACATATTTTTGTCACTGTTACTTACATAGATGATACACACTTATAGATATGGTTTCAAGATTTTGTTTTTGTGAACTTTGTCGATTTTCTAAAATTTGTACACTAGCAAATCATAACTAATTTTATACTACAAATATTGCGTCAAAATTTTTTTTTTTTTTGTGAATTTTGTCGAATTGAATTTTCTTGATTTTGCGTTACACTTTCCCCTTTACCCTTATTCTTATATATTTTTTTTTCCTCATTTTTCCATTCACTTTGAAGAACTAGTCAATCTTTCAATACACTAATTCAGCCCTATGTCTCCCGCATTTGCCCGGATCCAAATCCGTGGGCTCAGGGAAACTCTCCAAAAACCACGTGGGAAAAACTTAGAGAGAAACCTGACCCAAGAGACGTCCTAATCTTGAGCGTGTTGATGCAAATAAATCGAAATCACCCGCGCACTTTACATTATGACCTACTTTGTGTCTTGTTCCTTCTCTCTTTCCCTATTTTCCGAATACACCTTGCTTCTTCTTTTTTCATAACGCGAAAATGCTACGGCGAAAATCTGGCAATCCTGAGGTGTCATTTAATACCAATTCTCCTTTTGAAAATTTGCATTCAGCGCCTATAAACAGCCACCCGGTGTGTCCGCGCTCAGACGATTTTCACGGGGTATAGTACTGCCAGGCGATCTGTTTCTCGCTTGCATCTCCCCAACTTCCCTTGCATTTTGCGCGCCCATGCAGCAACACGGCATACCTAAGGATTCCGTTTATATATGGTCTGTCCACGACATCGTATGTCGCTGCACCCGCAATTGAGACTGTATCATAGTTTCAAAGGCGCAATATTAGTATACTCGTGTCCCTACATTTCGACGCCCCCGCGACAACCGCTTGTTGCATGGGCGTTGAATTCCGACCTATCTGTTTGCCGTCCATTGATCTCATGTGGAAAAAGTCAGTTTCCCTTTAAAATTCTCGTTGCGGTTACGTTTCTAAAATGTACCGAGTGATCAATATCACATTGTAATTCCAATTTCTCTTTTATACATAAAATTCCAAACAGTCGACTGATGAGGAGTGATCGCTTTTCCTATTCTGCTTTGGTTCTGTGACTTCAGCTGTTTATTTGAGGGAGACATTTTGCGAGATTATTCGAATTCGTCCATTATTCTTGTTGTTAAATTTTCGCTTTGACTTCATTGAATTGTTTCTGGACTCGCGAACTGGCAAATAAAATCCTATGCAGAACGTTTTGTCACAATAACCGAGTCAATGTTCATGATTCATAACAGAAATCGTGCCAGCGTATTTTCAAAAACGCATTCCCACGTAATTATATAGTTATCCACCTCTCTCTATCACTGGTGAGGGAACTCTAAAAAATCCTTTTTTCCGCTCGGACCAATTCTACTTTGACAATTTCGAGGAATTCTGTGCGCTCTCTCATCTCTTTCTTCGACCCTTGTAATACACTTTTCCCCCTTCTTGTTAGCTTGTTCACCCTCCTTGATACAGTGCTTTCGCCGAATTCGGGTCAACATGTTGAGACATGAAGAAGCTGCATTCGTTCTATTGGATTTGCGTGCAAGGAATGGGTTTTCAGACATGTTAGTATTATTCATGCAGCTACTTCAACTACGCCTTTCTCGATGACTCATCTAAACCCTTGTTTCGGCTTAAACGACCGTCTTCTCATTAGCTAAATGGTGTCACGTTGATCCCCACCGGCTCTTTTACTATGGCAGGTATCACAAAGATTCCTGTCCTACTATGGTCTCACAGAGAAACTAATATTTTTCAACGTGTTGCGGTATCACAAAGATTACCGCCCCACCCTGGTTTCACAGAGAGAACCAGTATTTTCCAACGTGGTGCGGTATCACAAAGAGTACCGCTCCGCTCTGGTTTCACAGACAGAACCCAGTATTTTGTGCCATCAGAGTCACGAACGTTATCACACAGATTTCCGCAGTTTCCCTAATCGCACAGTTATCGTACCTTCCCTACTCTACCCCGCAGATCGATTCATACTATGAAATCCACATCTGAATAGCCGAAGAACCCCCAATCCTCAGTGTACTTACAGCATTCTTAGTGGAAATTCTCCTAGGAAAGACAGAGAGAAACACATTCTCCTTCCCCGAGTGGTCCGAACGTCAATAATTCCGTAGATCCCGGAATCATTATAATATTTAATTGTTTTCACATCCTTGAGCCAGATGCCCATATTCCCCGCACTTGTAGCACTTGCGACATTTTTTTATTTTTTGGGTCTCAATCGTATTTACCGTGGCTGTTGGGTTGTCATTCCACTTATGCATCATTCCAAAATCCCTAATTTCCTCCTTTACTTTAATAGCAGCATCAATGGCTTTGTCTAGATCTTTGAAGTCATCGATCCTAAGTTTGTACCAGTAGTGTTTTCCTAGGCCTCTAACAAAACATGAAATTGCATTTTTAACCGTAAAGTCCCTTATTCCGTTTGACTCTGTTCCTGACACACCACTGCAAGCGGCCTCGAGCAACCTATTCAAAATTTGAGCTATTCTGAGTCCATATCCGGTTACTGATTCGTTCGGCTCCCTTGTCGTTTTGGACAATTCGATTTGAAGTCCAAAAACATTTTGAAATGGATCAAAAGCTCGCTTAGGATCAGAAAACAGTGACTGTACATCATCGTAAATTTTTGCTTCTACATATTCTTTTGCTCGGCCTGTTACCTTGGATTTCACTAATCTCGTGAAGATAAATTTGTCACAAGGGTTGATTAAGGTCTCGATATCTGTACAATTGTAGATAAATGTTGACACCGACATATTTCTTCCATCAAAATTCGGCAAAAGTTCGAGAGCTTCCGAAATTGAGAGCAGTCTCATATTTGGATGTTCTTGGGTGTAATTCATGCTTATATTTGACACTGTGCTCCTCGTATCGGGATTTTCAATTGTCATTGATACCGACCCGCTTTGATTTCTTTGGTTGATTGGGATCGCGATAGTCAGATCTGCTGTTCTCGGGACATTTTCCAATGTTTTTGTATTTTGCACCGTTCTACTTTCGGCAACAGGTCTGGCTCCGGAATTTAGTCTCGGTGACTTCCGGGCCTTAACTGTCCCTCGTGTTCTCGACATTCTGACTGATTATGTGAAATTATTGCCACTGATCCTCGAACAAATCTCACATTCAATCACCCTCCTCTCGGCAGTAAGATTTTCTTTGCAGGAACGACACACGTGTGATATATTGCTAAGGTTTTCTTTGATGATGTAAAAATTTTTACTTCACAAAAACCCCTTGCCCGTCGCTAATTGTTATATGCTTAAGCACTCCTCGTATGCGTATAGAGTTGACTCGTATCTGATCTTTTTCTATTCCGCTTAGGAAAAACAAACCGACAGCACCTTCTAGATATATGGGCGGTTCCGCGACAACCTATGCACCTCGTGTCATCGATTAGCAATCGACTAAAATGACCAAATACGCTTAGTTAAACCCTGAAGTAGGCTATATGATGTTGGAATATATATGTTTGAACAGTTTTTAGTGACATTATATACTTCTAGTCAATTCCAGCACGTTATATGACCCCAAAATCCCTTGCCGTGACTACTTTTCATAATTTATGGAAACAGTGAGATTCTGAAGCGAACTGGACCCCGACGAACATTCAAATTTAGCATGACGAAATGCCTTGTACACGTCAGTAATTTCGAAATGAACAGAAAGCGCGTTGAGAATCAATATTGAAGAGTTTGTAACTATATCACCTCTTCAGCTCGTTATTTGTTGAATGTGAAAATGAATGAACATCAATGGCTATGAGTAGGTGTTGTACCAACGTATACTACATAATATTTCTTCTAAAAATGTCAAATGATTGATATTCATAAACGGTACCGAGTCCGAAACCGTTCAAACGCGAATCGATATCTTATCGTGACTAGGCTGTCCTTACCGTGACACGTAAAATCGAGAAATTAGTCATAACCCTTATCCAAGACGAAAAAATTTATGCCCGATGGAAAGCGTTTTCTGAACGATATATGGATCCGAAAAACCACCGCGGGACCAGTTTGGAGCGATTTTTCTTTTCGCGCCGTTTTACAGACCGAAATGCACTAGCTATCGCGAAACCACGCACATTCCGAAATGTCAATTTCCAAACCCTGAATTTTGACTGTATGTTAGATGTGATGTACTAAACCATATAAAACCCAATATTCTGTCTGTCGGTTAGAGAATATATATAAATTCCAGCGCTAGACACGATCCGATAAAGTTATCTAATACAGTGATTCCTCACTACCTTACTTTCTGAACGCGTAACTTTTTCGTTGATTGCACAGATGCTTTCCTTAAAAACATTCGAAATTGCTTCGAAAATGATTCGGGAAATCTTTGATATCAGCAAATTATCCCTTCATTGCAGGCTATACTCTTCGTTTATCTTGCTGATCCGCGATGAGATGTCGAATTTCCTTCACTCCTTTAAATTGTAGCTTCGTTAGAGGTATTCGCTTGACTTTTCATGGTTTTCCCTGTTATCTCTATCAATCTCGTATTTTCGTAAACGGTCGATTCAACTCCGACACAATCGATTTTAATCCCTAATAATTTCTTCACGGTTATCAATAATTTCTCGTTGATATTGGTCAATTTCTAAACGAGAAAAAAAAATCGCTCTACCCATGCTTTTGACTATCCCTATCCTTAATATCAATCAAAACCAATGATTTCCTGATTCCTCCGATCTCCACGTGCATATTTTAAAAATCTCTCATTAGCCATGCCAGATTGCCAGATTTGCCTCACAATGAAATGTATTCCTAATCGTTCAATAACATGAAAGTCAAATTGTGATTAAACTACTCTTTCCTCGTATCTCGATCCCTCGGCGTCGGTGCTTGAGATTGTCGATGCTTGGAGATTTTCGATGCTCGAAGATTGTCCGTGTGTGAAGATTTTCGGCGCTTGGAGATTGATGATGCGTGCAAATTTTTGGCGCTTGGAGATTGTTGATGCGTGCAGATTTTCGGTGCGTGCAGGCTGTTGTCGGATGGAATTTGAAGGTCGGAGTAGGCGGTGCTGTATAGGCGTGTCTGTTTAGACCGCTGTGATGCTAGTGCTGCGTCTCCGGGTCGCTTGGGCTTTTCCTGCCGTGCATCAGATGTTTGCGTTTCGGCGAGAACCGTGCGTTGTAGCCCACTTGACGATCCCTTGTAGTTGGTGTGGAAGTGTTTACTCTCTTTCCTCAAAGATCTCTAGGCCAATGTCCTCCTCCAATTTCTTTTCTTTTCCTCAATTACTCAACTTGTCCTTAGTCACCGCTGTCACCAGTTGTTAAGACCCTGAGGTCTATTAGATGGCGTTGTTGTGCCAATTTGGCGGTAGGTTCGAATCCAGGAACTTGTAGTCGGCGAGTAATATAACTGGAGATTTATTAATCCTTTGATACAATAGTTGAAGTATAGATTTCGTCACACTTGACGAAATACACGAGCTGAGGTAGTACAATGAGGTAGTACTGAATGATATTGGATACTTTGTATTGAGGGATGCCGTGATACGACGTGGACGTGAGCACGGAAAGTATAAGAGTCCCCCCGCCGGCCTGCGTGTAGCCGTATTTATAGGATTTTCCCCTTGAGAGAAAAGCGTGGCGTGGGTTCTGTGGATGATGAGTTGGTTGCTATGAGCTGAATAATTGTTGAATAACCATAACATTTGGTGGGTCAGTCATTCTATGGTGCAAGTAAACGTTCACACATGATGTATGCAGCGTAAGGATCTCCATTCATCGGTTTTTGCTATAATTTGGCCAATGATCAAATGAGGTCAAATGCAAATATTATTTTAGCACAATGAATGATTATTATACAACCACGGCACTTGAAGGGAAGCTAGTTCACTTAATCATGTAAGCTCCCCCAGGTGTAATATGTATGGTGAGGGCTTTTGTTCATTGGTCTTTGTTATAAATCATCTGTTGGTTGAGCAAGGTCCAGTGTAAGTTTGGGCCTAAGAGGATGAATTAAGTATATTTGAATCTGATTTTACTCGACCCGTTTCTTGAGTTGATCTCCGAGCCTGTCACATCATAGCTGCTTAGAAGGAAAGTTTTATCTGTCTCATAAACAATAAAAACGTGAATTCATTGACCTAGATCGTGAGTGAGATTGCATTATCGGGTACTTAGGTTCACGTTGCATCTGCGTGAATTAGCATGACCACTTCTCAGTGTTATGTCAATTACGTTATAGAAGAGATGAACTTCCTACGAGGTTCCTATCTCAAGTTATATAGAAAACAGATATTTTCTACTATTGGATGCATGATATTTGACTCGTCCGTGCGACGATCTTTTTATATTTGGCGCGCGGTGGCTCGTGACTCACACATGTCCATAATTCACACATACACGAGTCCCGTGTATGTCACAACGCGTACCCTACCTTACCGACCGCGGTGACAGCCACATCCCCTTAAAAGGAAAAATGTAGAATTTCGGTGCGAAATTTGCCGATATGCGAAAACTCAAATTTCTCACCTCAGAATTCAAATTTCGTGGTGTAATTGTAGAAGATAGATTAATTAATGTAAAACCTCGAAGTGGGACCAACGACAAAAACCCATGAGCGGATAGCAAAATTTTGAGACCACACTTTTATATAGTCCAAACTACATTCGAAAATTTACCGTCGGCACTAAATATGAGTGCGTATTTTGTTCTATATCGAGAAGTTATGATGATATCAACTTGAAAATTGGTATCAATATTTCTTATACCACATATTACTAGAATCAAAACCGACCGACTACCCAAAAATCTTTAAATCACCACGGTAGAGTGAAAACCCAGATAAATTACAGTTTCTCGTACGTAATGAGATACCCAAAACGGTCATAACTCGGTCGATTCTGACCTGATTCTAACGTTCAAACACTTATGAAGGTCGTTCCAAGGACTATCTGACTATTTGATCAAAAATGTCCAGAGAAAGCAAATTTTGAAACTTGTCACGGTGCGAAATTCACAATTCCATGTTTCGAGAGAACATTTGCCATACTTTTTGAACCAAAACTCCATGTAATAATCGGTCCGGAAATGTTATAATATTAGAATCGAAATGAGACCTGAAATCATCTCAAGAAAGAACAAGTGTTCCTTGCGGCCGATGGAAAATGACCCCACAGATGCTAGCGATAAAAATTTCTCAATGCTATACCCAACTATGGCAGTGTATAGATATATATAGTATACCTATTGTATACCAGAGAACGAAGGAGAAACAGTGAGAGACCGATAGCAATAGTCGAGCTCTTTTCTCAAATGAACTGAGTCAAATTTCGAATTTGACGAATGTCACTTTTGAACAGAATACCCAACTATGGACAATTATATTATGTATATTATTTGTGTGTTGTATGATTTATCAATAACATTCAGGGTACTGTTCATACAAGAATGAACTTTCTGGGGAAAATTGGTTAATCGAATTGAGGTATAGAACCTCATATGAATAACCATAGAATCAAGGAACGTTGTTCATAAACAATCTATTGTTAATAATTCTTTTCCAGACATTTCAACGCTCTTATAATTTTTGTAAAACATTTGGATCGAATAGAGGTATAGAACCTTATATGAATATTTGAATATCCATAGAATTAAGACGATTAGTTATTAACAATTGATAGTTGATAATTTTCAAAAATTTCATCAAACATATTCATGATTTTGAGGAATTCATCGAACATGTTTTCAACTTTTGAGCATAATCTTAGGCAAACAAAAAAATCACCTTTCTGTAAAATTAGAAATAAGAGAATGATAGTATTCAAGTCTAAGCAATTATACCGAGAGAGAGAGAGTTCGCGATAAGAATTTGTATCCCGACACACACGAACATTGACACTCTCGCTCTCACATGACTTCACACTTACATTTATACTAGCATGTGCTTGCTCGCGCAAGCACTATAATATAACATATGATCGCAACCATATGATTCGAAGGCCAGGCACGCCTGTGACGTGGTGAGTCTCGAGTCTCCGGCCCGCGCCTCTCCCCGTCAGCTGACGATGCACCAGGTGCACCGTCAGCATTTCTGACGGACAATCGCCCGTTTCCCCACCAAGTGCGATGTCGCGTCGCGGACGGCGGGCCTCGCCGCGACAGACCGCTATGACCAACCGAATAATCCACACACTCTCTCTTACCTCACAACTTGTATATATATATTGAAGTCACCAATAAGTAACTCCTCGTGTTCTTACTGGAGACTAGACCCCTCGCCACGTTACAAATGAAAAAGGCGTTTTTTCTCCAATCTAACTCGCATTTCAATATAGGATCAGCTACGATTTCGCTCGAAAAAGACCACGTGCGCAGTTTTTCTTGACATTTTTGTTGAACTTTACGTCTCTTCCTGACCACCGTGTGATATGGGGAGCGCTCTTGGACTTCGAAAATGTGACGCAGAACTTCTCTGAATCCTAGATGACTTGATTACGTAAAATTCTCCTCCAAATCCTGATGATCCTACGCGGAGTTCCATGGTAGATCTACAGTGCAAAAACTCATATACTTACAGATCACGCGACTATTTGGAGTATGTTGGTCGTCTTAGATTGCTTTCTTGGTTATTGTTGGGTTCTCTGATGAATTATACAGTTATTCTCAAGAGCGATTCCTCACATGCCCGGAGCGTTCCGCCAACGGTCCAACCAATTCCTCAAGAAATTTCCTGCTATATTGCAGACTATGTGCAGATAATAATTTCATACTTCCCGGACCAATATAGATCTTCTCCGATGAATATATCATCACTATTCTTCGTATTCAATTTATGCCAGGTAGGAATTTTGCATTATTCACGGAGATCATACTCAACTATACATCTATGACCGCATGCAAACGGAATCAGGCAGTGACAATGATGATGGCCACAGATCCTCCTGAGGAGATCCCAATGATTCTAAATGTGGAAGGAAGGAGGGAATATTTCCTCATTTAGACTAGAATTGCTCCAATTCAGAGCCGTGTGACTCCTTAGTTATAGCTCAGAACGTGAAATTCCGGGAAATTGACTATTGTGAAACGATGAAATATGAATCATCCACACGTCCCCCCAATAATACATGAGATCCTTGAGCTTTATACCATAGGGAGACAAAATTTACACTATGATTTGATACTATCATGAAGGAATCATTCTAGATCTCTGGAACCTCGTTTCCCGTGTGAGATGGGGGAGAAATTTCACATCCCTCATGAGATAGCATCTTGAAATCCGAACTTCCTTTGGAAATTTATTGAAGCAAGAGGGAAACATTGGGTCGAATCCTCAATCCTGGAGGATTATTCAAGATTTGAGGATCCGACTCCAGATACGCGTTACTGTTGCAACTCGAGTTCAGAATCCACTTAGATGCGAACTCTTATAAGATTTTTGAGTCAGATTCAAGCCGACAGAAGTGTTATGGATCAGAACATGGAACTCAAATCTGTCTGATATCACTATTCTCTTGTAGGTTCACGTTCCAAATTCGCGCAAAACCCTCCCATTCTTAAAGATTCTGACCCCATACATGATCAGTCAGAACCACGACTCTGTTCAAACTTTTCCATACTCCTCAGCTACGGGATACTTGATCAACTCGTTTTTATAGGCTACCTTCGATACCAATTTCTCTTAAACATTCAAGTTAAAGTCCAACTGGCAGGATTTCTATCAACAAAAAACAGAATTCAAATCTGCTTTATATTGCAATTATTCAGTAGATTCGCGTTCAAGATTCACACAAACATCCCCCCTTTTCCCTGAAGTTTCGATCCCACACTAGGCAAGCAGCTGAAGCTACATTTGTTTCCAAATATCCCTCCCACACAGCATTAGAATCTACCAGAAACCTTCCTGCAAGATTTCAGAAAAACCCAGGAATCTCCCAGGAAGATTTCACTGGAAGCTTCCCTCAATAAAGATATGTCCCACTTCAGACACCTTCCCGCAAGATTTCATGAAATATTGCCGGGAATATTCCGGGAAGCCTCCAGAAACATTTCATTGAAATATTCCGGTGAAATGTTCCTGTAAGATTTCATGAAATCTCGCAAAAATATATCCGTGAAAAATACTCTGTCTGTGGAATGTATGTTTTGCTCGATAAGTTTCTTAATCATTCTAATGCACGACTTCATCATTCTAACTCGTATTCCAACTCCATCGTGACACTGAATCCGAAAATTCATGTTAGATTCATCCAGGTTTCATGAACTCTTCGATGTATGCGACACCTAACCGATTAGCTGTCTTCCTGTCTTAGATACTAATCAGCGTCTATTGTGAACGCTTGCGAGAGTCTGCACGCATCTTCAGATAATCCTCACGTAACATTTACAGCCTATTTTGCATAGCTGGTCCTGGGTATGTCATCACCTGGCAGAGATCTTGCAATGCTCCCATCAGTTTTCCTGATAGCAAGTTTCCCAAAAATGTTCACGAGAATGAAATTTGAGAACTAATAAAAGTAACTGATAAAAGTGACATACAATGAAGTAACTCGACGACATATCTCAAACTTCGTATCATGGCAGTTTTCACGTAAGATGTGAATAACACTCCACGGCCGGGTTGCATGCCTACCGCGTACCTATGACACAATGTTCATCTCATGAATTGAAGGAATGTTGCACAGACGAAAAAGGCTCCACAATAACGAGAGAATGGATTTTGGGAACCATCACAAACCTTTGAGGTTCTTCCTGATGTGAAACGGTCAGCAAAGAGTTGTATGCACGGTATTCATACAATCTTGTCTGAACCCTTCTCCAGGTACTCTCTCCCTCACAATCCAGCAACCCTTGAAACCTAGCAAATCCTCCCACAAAATTTAGCAAATTCTCCATCATGATGGAACCATTGCCTCCAATATCGTAGAAAAATGTCGATGATATTTTTCCCAGAATATTGCATGGAATCTTTCAGAAATGGTGCACGAATCTTGTAGGAATATTTCAGTGCGAAGTTGCTGAAAGATTGAGGATGAAATTCTTCGAAATATTCTGGAGAGCTCCCGGGAAGATTACCCCGAAACATTGTAACGAAACATTTTCTGCGATATCCCTGGAATATTCCCGGAAGATCACACTGATATATTTCTCTGAATCTTTCTATGAAATATTTCCATGCTGTGTGGGCTCTACACCCTAGCTACTATCCAGTAGCTAGGAAGTAGAATAGAGTAGGGAGTAGGGACACGAATTGGACTGGTATCCACCAGTCAAATTCGTGTCCATAATCGACCTGAGATGTGAACTCTCCCAAAGTTTGTAGTCAGGATTTGGGTTATGGAATATCTGAAATTGAAACCACCACCTGGATCTGTTGGACATTACTATTTCCTAAGACATTCGAATGCGGGATTGTTCCAATTCTCGTTCGGCATTGGAGAATTCGGATTGCATGACTACTATACAATCTCTTCTGCATCATTGGACTATCGTACTGAGCGTACTTCATGCATCTGATATCTCGCGGCGGTATGGAGCTAATGCATATCCTCACTCGATCACGAGTTAACACTGTGAATTCCGTGGATAACCTCCAAAACAACATTCGTGATCATACGTTCAACACCGAACCAATAAACAAGAGCACGTGGCATTACATCAAACCGATGACAGGACCTAGTGGTGCGACTATCATCCTCCATGACAATTGTGGTGGCAAATTCAAATTGAGCTCATATTCCATGGGAGTTCATGATAACGAATAATGGATACATCGGGAAATTGATCAATAATAAATTATCGGACAAGTCATATTGGACTACAAATTCGATGAGCTATACGATGCCGAATTTCGAAAGTATTGTTAGTGAATATTCCGAGAAAATCTTCCCAATTCTTACCGAATTCTCCATTTTCTCGGTGTGTTCACTCCACTTTTCGAGACGAGATGTCGAATCATGTGAAAATCAACTGCGATCCAATTTGTACTTTGCAGGAGAGAATGCTAATGGGTGTTCACCTCGATTTGCTCATACGATATATGGGCAGATATCAGGATTCGACCAATTCGGGATGGGAAATTCGGAAAATTTCAATTCAACAGGACATTCTCGGGGGATTCATGTTGCAGCTGCACCACGCCTATGCGGTTGGATAACGGATTTTTCCAAGTATTCGAATGTGGACCTCGCGCACAATCACCCAACAAGTGGGGATGAGGCGACTTTGGTGTCGGAAATCTTACAGGAAGGCGATTCTGACAGTTCAAGAAATTTAGGTCGGAATATGTGGTTTGGAAATTTTGAATGAGTCGATGCTCTTGCATCGACTCATTCAAAATTCGAGCTCTTGCTCTACAACAGTCAAATAGAGAGGTAGCCCGACAATTGCCCAGGAGTGTTGAAAAACCTCCTGAAACTTGGCTCCGTGCGAAGGATTTATAAAAAAATACTTCCTAACTGTGCGTCTCAAGTGCGTTCAGGAATTGTTCGAGAATTAGTTGTGGATGTTATGGTTTTCCAAGGAAAAAAATGAAGAAGTTTCCGGGTGCTCGAAAAGTCGATCAATCTTTTCCTCGGCTATCGTCAAGTCTCGGAACTGTGCGATTGATGCGATCGATTGCGCGTGCCTTTGTTCATACTGACGTATTTTTACTTTGGGAAAATTACCATTATTTTTGTCGGTAATTGATTGGAACTGCTTCTCGGCAAGCTGCGGAGCAGAAGAAGGTGCAAGACCAGCGCATGCGCCGTAGCGCCTCTCTGCTATCGGCTGCTATGTGAACACGAAAATACTCATTAACTAGCCAGAACCTTGCTTAGATCTCTTCTATCTCCTCGGCGATCATCTCCCACGAGGGATGGTTTAGTGTTGGAACGCGAAACCACTGTCTTAGCAAAGTCTGTTATCTCCTCGGCGATCATCGCCCACAAGAGATGGTTTAGCTGTTCAGCTGCATAATCGCTGTCCAAGAAACTATTTTTTCCTTTTCCAAGAACATCCAATTCGTCGAACGCGAATTACCGCGGGTCGACGCGGTGGTTCACATCTCACCACCGCGTCGTCTACTCCGGTGACCGCACACAACGGCTGAAAATCTGTTCTCGTCAGTTGAAAAACATGAATAAGTTGTGTTTCGATAGAATGGAAATACTCACTTGTAGGAAAAACTACGCGCAATCGACCGCACTAAACGCACGATTTCCAGAGTGTACGGATGCCGAGAAAAAAATCAGTCAAGTTTCCCAGCACTCAAAAACTCTTTTAATCATTTCTGGAAAAACTATGATATCCACAATCAATTTCGACGGGATATCCATAATCAATTCCAACGATTCCTGAACGCGCTTAAGACGCACAATTGGATAGTATTTTTTGAATAATTACTTTGCAAACTCGAGTGCGCACGTCACGAAGCCCTGAAACTTGAAGGGGAAGCAATTTGAGGCATTTCCCACGAAGAACGAAAGTGTTGAAATTCCCAAGACACATTTTTTGATTGTCTGGGTTTTTCAAAAACCGAAAATTGCACAGAAGCGTTGAATTACCCCCTCAAACTTGAAGAAGAAGCAATTTGAGACATTTTTATGAGGAACAAAGATGTTGCATTTTCTAAGACACATTCTTGAGTTGTCTGTGTTTTTCGGAAAACCACATTTTCTGAGGTTTTTGTGGTTTTTGAGGCCTCCCCTGGGAAAATTCGCCCTCTCGATATGTGACATTGGCATTTCTCGACGACCTCTCGGAATCCTTGAGAACTTTTGAGCAAGAGTTAGCAGAAGATTTGTCAGTGACATACTGATAGAATATCTGAGGATCACACGTTTGTCATGACACTCTGGAATTCCCTAGCATCCTTCCAGAAACACTGCGAGAGTGTCTCCGAATCAAAATTGCTGACATATTGGCGGTGTAAAACCGCAAGAACAGTTGAGAATGATATCTCCGGAAGCATTCAGGAACCTTTCAAAAATTTTTCAGAAAGCTCGCAGTGATTTCCCAGAAATCTTTCGTTTCAGATTGCTGCGATATAGTTAGTGATCAATCCAGAGATATTCCCAAGTCACATCAATGGTCAATTGACTGGAATATTCCAGAAACCTTTCGGGAATCTCGTAGGAAATGTTCCTGAGAAATGTTCGGTATAAATCCATAAAATGTTTCCGGGAGCTTTCAGGCAGATATCTATGCAATATGACAATAGAATATAACAAATTCATTTCCTTTTTCTGCGAGGTTCCTCAGGGATTTCATTGGTATTTTCATGCAAATATAGAGAAAAATCCTCCTGTAACGTTCTTGTGAAAATTCTGAGAGATTTCATTAATCATTTCTGTGAAATTTCTCCCTGAAATACTTGCATACTGTATGTCCTTGAAGTCATACGATGGACTCGTGGAGTGATTGTATTGTGAATGATAATCTCTTGTCTAGGTCCAAGATTCAATCTTTTAAAGCCTGTCAAAATGCATGTTCTGGATTCTGATCCTGATACACGATCTCGAGGATCTGATGATATGATTGACTAACAGATATTTCACTTGTAAAGCATGTATCGGGAATGATGGATCATACATAGTAATTACCGAGGAACGAGTGATTGAATTCCAACTGATTGGCTTTCGCCAGTAGCATTGTGTCAACAGATTCCGCTGACTCATGTCATGGATCGAGTTGAATTACTTCAACTCGAACTATGCACCTCCGAGCCTCGTATGGTTGCGAGGTTAACTTGTAGGATTTCGATGGAAAGTGTGAGGGTGAGAAGAGACATATGGGAAAAAGTTTGACTCTACGCTAGATTACAGTGCGTTTCGCCATTTCTCGTCAGATCTGGCTTGTCAAGGGGACAGACGATCTGCCGAGGTTAGTCCCCGACGCACTTGGCCTGAGTGGCCGAACATCGAGCTCTCAAACGGCATTATATATGAAAGTCTTACATGCGCAAGCGCTTGCGAGGAACTTTGACTGGGAGAATAATGGACTAATCTGAGTGCACTTGGACAATCCAATATTTTGACGTGAATCTTTGTGCTCTTTCGATTTCCGCGGTCAGGATCTCGAAATCCTTCCAGAAGAGGCCCCAAAAACCTCAAAAAATGTGGTTCTCCCAGAAACCCAGGCGCCCCAAAGATGCGTCTCAAAAAATGCACCAACTTTGTTATGAAGAAATGCCTCAAATTGATCTCCCTTCAAGTTTCATGGGGTTTCTCAATGCTCCTGTGCAATTTTCGGGCTACCTCTCTGTTCGACTGCTGTGAAGCTCATAGGATAAATTCATTTGGATTTTCCAGAACACATATTTCGACGTAAAATTTTGTGCTCTTCCGATTGTTGCGGCCAGAATTCCGAAATCCTCTTAGGAAAGGCCCCACAGATCACAAACAACCGAAAAATGTAGTTTTTCCCAAAACCCATGCAACAATAGAAGGTGTCTTGAACAATGAAACAACGTTCTTCCTCATTGAAAATGCCTCAAATTGCTCCCCCTCCAAGTTTCAGGGAGTTTTTTAACGCTCCTCTGCAATTTTCGGGATACCTCTGCGTTTGACTGTTATAAAGCTCATAGCATCAACTCGTTTAGAATCTCCAAACCACATATTTCGACTTGAATTCATACCGAAGGATGCCGCGAATCAGAAACTGCGAATAAGCGAACTCCGCGAATATCGGGACCGCGAATCGCAGGGGTTGCCTGTACCCAAGTAACGTGGGATTTTTAAATTTGAGAGGTGAGTCAAGAAAAAAATACCATTTCTCAAATCTTTTCGTGAAGTAGTACTTGATCCCAAGGTACATTTTTGATCCAGAGAGGCTGTGTAAAGTTTTTACCAGCGATGATTACTGAAGTCAACCAGCCTGAGGGGTCAAAAATTCTAGTAATTTTTAAAAGTATGATCCGTTTTGACAACGGAGCAATCAAGGGATCGAGTGACAGGAATTTAACTTCTGTATCCCGGGTGTCCGGCTTTTACCTCCACCCCGGTTCAAAGGATCGAGTGACAATTGAAATTCGAAAATATCATTAGCGGGACACCAGCTGATATCGAGCACTGAGAACAATGAGTCCTCTTACGAAGGGTCAACTGCCGCTAAGGAGTTTTTAGGGAAATTATCGATGAGTTCTATGGAGTTTGAGGGTCGTTTCCCCAATTCAAAACCACCACATTTGAGAAGTCTAGTTTGACTACCCTACAAGTTGTTTGTCCTTGACTACTTGTTGGAGCGTCTTAGTTGCCAAGGATGGATTGCTCGTATAATAATCAAACGTCAACACTTAACAAAAAATTTCATGATCACATCGCTAGGAAGCTCGCGCAATAGGATAGCTTGGATTCGTCGATCCTCCGGGTGTACGCCGATTTGTGAAAATATTTGTTGTATATCCGCTACAAAGACATATGGATACTTTTGCCATCGGGTACATAAATCGTTTAATTCAGGGAGTTTTCTCAAATCCGGTAGAATTTCGGCCTGAATAGAGATAATCATTCCGAGAATAACCTTCATCCGTAATCATTGAGACATTGAAGACAATTCTCACAGGAGTTATCGAGCTTCTCTCCTTCATGACCCCATGGTAAGGTGAAAGATGAAATCATTGATCATCAGGGATATTGGGAAAAAAATGGGTCGTATGACCTTTTGAAATCGTAGCTCACTGTTCGACTCTTGCGGGATAACTCGCGTTCCTATACAAACTGCGGGCGCCTGCGAAGGATACACGACTCTCCGTCCCCATCCGATTGTGATCACATTGCATGCCATTTTAGTATATTATGATAAAAGGGTGCAAACGATGGTTCTCACTTTTCGAGTGACTTTTTTAGGCCCGAGCCGCAGGCCTAAATACAGTAGAACTCGGTTATAACGAGCTCCAAGGGACTGGCAAAATTTGCTCGTTATAACCGATGCTCGTCATACCCGAGGTTGACTGGAAATGTTTTTGGATCTCCGTGTATATATAGACAAATTGATCATCTTACATGAGAGAATGTCATTCAATCGAGTTTCACTCAAAAAATGGGCTTTCGAAATTACACTCAGAAAAGATACGAGAAGAGTATACTTGGATGTGTACATAGATATAGATTCGCTGTCAGAAAGATGAATTAAAAAATAGCGAGCCGATTCAAGAAATGCAATATTGAACACTTCATCCCGCTTCTATCTCAATCACGATCTACAAGAACAAACCTTTCTCAAAAACAGTGATCAATGTTTGTTTCTTGTCTCGAAAATTGTGCTTATGAACAATGTTTTTCAACTTCCAATTGTGGTGAAAAAGTTCATCATAAGTATCTTCATTAATTAGATAAAAGTTGTTCGAATCTTCAAGATTGTTGATTTCGTTGACCTGCTCACGTCGTAGACCTCACAAAACTCGGCATTGTTTTCTCCTTTCAGCGGAAAAGCTTCCCTTTCGTCGGTTTCCATGTAGCTTGCGTCAATTTTACTGATTTCAATACGATGATACCTGTTTACAGATAGGCCAAGCTCTCAAATTCACCATCACGTAGCGTTGAAATGGTATCTGCTCGCTATAGCAGAGGTCCAAATCCAAATTTGGGCAAGATTTTTGCTCGTTACAACCGAGGTCTCGTTATAACCGAGCTCGCTATAACCGAGGCTGATGCCGTTCACTTAGTACAGAGACCAACCAAATTTCAAAAATTTGCTCGTTATAACCGAGTTCTCGTTATAACCGAGCTCGTCATAACCGAGTTCTACTGTAGTTACGAGAAAGCGGAAACCAACGTCAGCTGCGTCCCTCCGTGCTAAGTTCTTTCGTGAGCTCCCCTGGTGAGCACAACACTGAAAGGGCCCTTGCTAGGCAGAATCATTGGGCATTTTGTAGTGTAGTCCAATTTTGAATGATGAAGTCTGCCTCCAACCCGCAGAAGTCCTCGATCTAGAAATTGTCCTTATTCCATTGAAGGGGTGCTTTTGAGCTCTTGGTTTTCCTTAAGACACCCGGAAACATTCCGGTCCAACAATGAACTGACGATAAATCCCCCAGTTTGAAGATATGTATTTCACAATGTTCAGACGTATTCATCGATGATATTCTTGATTACCATGCAATAGATATGGAAAACAACGAAATAAGCAATTCCCGTCGCCTGAAATATATATGACTTGATTATTCATTGTTGCTGAAAATACG
Source organism: Eretmocerus hayati (assembly GCA_029851415.1). Lineage (NCBI taxonomy): Eukaryota > Metazoa > Arthropoda > Insecta > Hymenoptera > Aphelinidae > Eretmocerus > Eretmocerus hayati. The sequence goes on from CM056744.1 coordinate 53,957,430, forward strand.
AATCACAAGTACGATGAGAACATAAAATTCTGATGAGATCAATCAAAACCTGAATAATTTAGATAAGATTGAGATGAGGTTCACGAAGAACATTATTCTTAATCTTGAATTTATATATTTCACGTATGAATTTCATGAAACATTACCTGTGATCCTACTGTTCCCCTACTTTTCTAGTAGACGAAGGACTCTTGAGGTCAATGATATATGGATATATGGATATATGAAATTCTTGGAGATCCAACTGATTGCTTATTGCAGTAGTGATCACTGTTGAGGGTGACAATGTGAATAATAATCAATGTTTCATACACTTTCCCTTTTGTGTGAGAGATAGTAGGGAATGATGTGCCTCTCGGAATAACTTTCCAAGGTAAATGGTTGGAATGAAGATCAGGGTACCCTCTCGCAACGTAAATACCTTTTAGTATTGATGGGAATAATGTCTAGAGCGGGGAGGGGGGAGAATTGTTGAAGGTCAATCGTTTGGATGAGTGTCAGATTAAACTCTCTCAACGTGAATACATTTCCATTTCATACATTTTTCCACGTGTACTAACAGTAGTAAGGGGAGTAATCATTTGCCCAAAGATGACATTCGACAAACTGAATAGTTGGCTTGATCATTGCCAATTGTAAACGTTTCAACTACGGCTGCCGCGATAATCGATATTTTATCGATGTCGTCTCGCGATATAGATATTTTCGACAACGACATCGATACGATATGACTCAATTATCGTGAGCTCGAAATCGACATTAAGTTGACGATAAATGTTATCGTTCGACAACTTATCGCGAGATATTGCGATATTGTCGTTATCGATGGTCATTTTTCCGTCTGTGAATGGAGATATTCCAAGTCCCCAAGGAATAAATAAGATGCGTTTTGATATCATTAATTCATGGACTAGATAAATCATATTGAACAAAAGCGTTGAAAGAGTACAAAGCGGAGAATTGATATGCAAAGCACTTTAATCCTTCAATTCACGCATTCAGTCTTCGCCCTTACTGAAGATAAAATATTGCCGTCCGAACAATGCGATTGTATTATTATTATAATATGTGCCAAGCATATTAGGCTCTCTAATCATCTGATACATTCGACTCACAGCCAACGTGGAAAGGATCGAACCTTATGGAAGTCAGCTTCATTTTGTGCCCCTATGAGATCATTTTGGTGTGGATTTTCCACTGAATATGATGCATAGTATTTCATTCTGTATATCTGATCAAATTTTTTGACAGTATCATCTTTGAGTAATGTGATGTCCCAATGTTCTAATACGTACTTCTACGTTCAACTTAGTTCACCCTGACTAACAAGGGGAGGACCAGGCCTTTGGATCACCAATCCTTTCCAAATTTTTTTCTACAGTTTTGTGCCACCTAGAATATGAAGAATCCAGAGTAACTCCGTCAAGTCAGCCTTCTGTTCAAAGCTACAAGCAAAAACGTTAGCATTGGCAGTATATCTATATCGATATTTGGGGGTCAAAAGTGTGCCAACCCCAATTCGCATTTCCGGAAGTTCTAAGATGTATTTTTCGACTTTTCGAAACATATGGGAAATGAATAAACTCGCGCACGTATGTAAATTTTGAAGCAACACACGGACCTGACATTTCGCCACTAAAATTGATCTCACGGCCAAGTGGTTTGAGCTATAGTTTTGAGGTTTTGGAATTTCGATTTGACCATCACATACTTTGAAAGGAACTGACTAAGACCTCTGTCGTATCGCGATTAAGGGTCGCACTAATACCATACGGACCTGACATAAAAATTTAGCAAAACTGGATTTTTTCCGAAAACTACTCCGCCAAGTGTGAAAATCTATTTTTTTCGAAATTCTGAGGCATGAAAAAGTTGCGACTGACAATTTACTTGAAGAATAAGTTGATGCAGAGAAGTCTAGGATGAGGCAGATTCACTTTTATCGAGGAAAACTGAGGGATTAAAATTTTAGGTAAAATTGCGCCACAAAATGTAAGGTAACTGTGCCTAATTTTCCCCCATTCCCTAATTTGCCCCCATTCAAGTTCTCAAATGTATGCACCCGCAGACCCTGCCGAGCATTTTTTTCATGTTTGTTACGTTAAAATATGAAGAAATGAACATTCTGGACCTATCCTCTATGACCCGCGCATTTCTCACAACAAAAAAGTGGTTTTCGGTACTTTTGACTTCTTTTTTGTTAGTCACTAAAAGCTATGCCAAACAAAATTGATGTGATCAATTCCAACGTACCTTAATTCATTTTTTTGGTCTTTGTCCCAACTTTAGAATGCTTCTTGCAGAATTGCAAAATTCGATTTTTAGCCAATTCTACGCTCATATTACGAGAAAAAGTGCAGTGTTCCTAATTTGCCCCCAAAGTCTTTTTCTAAACTCGTTCCTCACTCCATTCAAATACATCAGTCTCACTTCAAAAATTCAAAAAAGGGTAAAAAAAGCTACAAAATGAGCTAAAGTACGTCTTATTTGGAGGTCTGGGAGCCGAGATATCTCGATTATACGAAAAACCCGTATAATCTCATGAAAATAGGCCTCTTTTCCCTGTGGGGGCAAATTAGGAACACACTGTTGGAAACTCGCAAAAAATCTTCATTCGCGGAAATCAAGATATCTCGGCTCCAATCTAATAAAATTGAACGTACTTTAGCTCATTTTGAAGGTCTTGGAACAAGCTTCAAAATGAGCTAAAGTACGTTGAAAAATATAGCGATGAGTTGAAATGGCGAGCAAAACAAAAGTAGTGGGGCCAAATTAGGCACACTTACCTTACGTGCTCAGCGCACACACAAAAAGTGGTCCTTGGGCTCTCATAGCAATGGTATTTGGTGCTTAATACCATCAAATTCGATAAGTTTGCCCGCCCAAAGCCCGAGCGAGCCTCTCAGTGGTGCTATACACTCACAGAGGTCGAAAAAATGGAAATCCACAGCTCACGGATCTGACATTTTGACCCCTTTTTCGATGATAACTTCTTCTGACAACCCTAGATCACAAAACTAACGATTGCGCCAAAAAGAGCACCAAAAAGACGTCGAAAAGACCTGTACGAATTTTTTCCCAAGCATTTTAAGGTTTTGTACAAGCAGGCACACATTATTTCAAAGTTTCCGCGGAACTACCCATATACGTCACTTTTTAACATGAGCCTATATGGGTAATGCTAATCACAGTGGCTGTATCTTTGGACAGGAGACCCATTTGACGAAGTTACTCTGGATTTTTCATATTCTAGGTAGTACCAGGTTGGAAAGGATTGGTGATCCAAAGGCCTGATCCTTTCCTTGTTAGTGTCGCACTTGCCTGAAAAAATAGAAAAATTGAAGACGATATCGATAATGTCGACGACATTATCGTTCGACATCGACACGACAACGACAATAGATCCACGACATTTCACGACATCGATAGCGATAACGATATCATGCTGGAATCACGACATCGACATCGATAATTGTAAAATGTCGTGTCGTCTCGTATCGCGGCAGCCCTAGTTTCAACGGATCAGCGATAGATTTACTATCTGTTATGCGTAAAAAATTGTAGAAGAGAATTGCAAGCTGACAATCTCCTCAGGAGAATCATAACTGTATGATTCCTACCGTTATATATACCTCCTAGATACCTCCGACTATCGATTGGAGAGACTCGCGAAACAGTACAGATGTGCGCATGCCCAAGAAGAGAGCGGCAAACAGCTCCAAAAAGTACGCGAGAATTCGCAAAAATGAGGGTGTTTGTAAAATTCATAGGTCCAACGGAAGGCCGAAACACAGCGCGGAATTCTTTCCACATGTTCGGGATACTTGAGAGAACACCTGGGCCGAGTTTCAAGTCGATTGGTGGAGGGCGATACATTTGGCGAGCTAGACAGATTGAGCGGTCTTGAATAACTCACCATCTTTCAATGGACATGACTCGGACCAAAATCAACCGATTTGGACGTGCAAGAATTGTAGGATTCTTCCAGACACAAAAAACTAGTTGAATTAGGTGGGAAGAGATTCAGATGCGTCGGAATGGGATCCTTTCATTTTTAAATGGTCTGAAAATCGAGAGAAAGTGACTTTACGTATCGTCATGTTGAAAACGCATTCGGTTTCGAGAGTCTTGCATATCTCTTCCTCTGAGAGTTGACATCAGAACAAAGAATATGCGATCCCGCAGGCCTCGCTACGATGTTTCTGGTCGATTTGGCGATTTTTTCTATGAACGTTAAACGAGGCCTTTTTGGGAACTTCAAAAAATTTTAGTGGTCGTAAAAAATTCTTTAGGGGGCTGAAACTCTGGGGAAGTACTATTTTTGGGGCCTCCTTTCATGTGAAAAATTGGCGGAAAGATCCGCGGGGGTCTTGCGCACGGATTTGCCAAAATATACTGCTCTGACCCATATATGAGCAAATTCACGATACGTGGTGATTTGGGAGGAAAGAAATTTCGAAAACTTTCTCCATCGCACATTACTCGGTGTTTTACATACTCCCAGTTATCAGTAGCTAGAACTCAAATCCACTCGCGTGACCGATTTTTACGAGATGGCGTGGGGTGGGACAGAAGAATTTGGAAATGGCCATGAGAGCAATAGTATTCCCATATACACGGATACACTCTACCATCACTCAATTGACTACTGATGGGGCTGGAAAGTATTTCACCCATCACCCAAAGATTCGAGGAGATCATTGAAGTTATAATATACACGTTATTCAAGAGTTTCCCAGCAATGTAATTCCCGAAAATCTCTTTGAGGAATGGGAAAAGTAGCTCGTACAATTAAACAACGAAATATTGGATCGCGCAGTCACTCACTTGGTATTGAATACGATAAAAGCAAGAGATTTCAAGCTAGACCGGATCGGTCTTACACGTCCTGTTCGTGCGCGCCTCAAAGAACATAATTTCGTGGAGCAATCACGTTTTTTCTGAAAGCGTGATATGCTTGCCAATCAAATTTAATTCGATGCACATGGACTCGACTCACCTCAGTTTTTCCCTTCTTTGATGGAGAATCAGATGTCATTCACAGAAATATGATTGGTCAGACGGCGTCGTCGTAGAGTGAGGAATATCGTCAATTTTTTCTTCTCCTCAAAAAGTAGTCACGCGTCATCAACAGAAGATGATTTCACACCTGTTGGAAGCACATTCTTAGGCTTCTAGGCGGTTGTAGCCTGGAATTATATGGGGTCATTTCCTCACGAAAATCATACCGATATCCCAGACTGCGTCCAAATGCTGACCTGAACACTGAGGTGAACAAGCCATGTCACGCGCAAAATTTCGTGATTCTTCAAATTTGATGGCCCACCATTCCTGTCGGTTTCAGTTTCGTGTTTTGGGCTCGTCACAACTTAGTTGTAGTATCCCAGAAAAGGTGTCCGCTTTGTTGCGGAGTTGATATATAGCCATTGGTACGAAAAATCGTCGCACACTCTTGTAATGCACGAATTAACGCGTTTCGTGGATTTCCTCATGGGACATTTCGGGGCATTTCAACGAATGCTTGCACCAGGGGGTCTGGAGAGATTCCATAAAAATTTTTTTCCGTTAGTACTATATTAATACAGTACCCAACAAAAATGAATGGAACACGGGTTACTTCACTAAAACAGCGATTACTCGGACGTCCTTGGGTCTACGGCAATTTGACAGAAAGCATTTGAAAGATGAGGAAAGAAGCTATCAATTCATGTCTTCCAAAAATTCTTCCAACCCAAAATCAATTTTCTTGATTGGCTCCGAAAAGTGAAAAATTCTCCATTTCAATCAATCATCGATCATTTATCGGGAGATTACGATAGAGTAAAAATTCTCGCGGGATCTTGTAGATCTTTTCAAGACCTCCAAAATCGTTTTTTTATACATTAGTCTACGGTTTTTTGCACCAAAGTTACGAGCAATCAAGTGAGAGCAAATTCACACGCGTTGAAGGTAGCGGAGATACAAAAAATGCGTGATCCACGATTTCGCCGTGAAATCTTCTAAAAGTCATGAAATATGAATCAGTTATGTTCCAAAACGCACTCGAAACGACCTCAGACAGCTTGAAGAAGAAAAAACTCATACCTCTAGATCAACAATACCCTCGACCCGCACCAACTTTTCTTTGCCAGATCACTCATAACTCGGGTGAAAAAAACCGTCGAGTGATGTATGAAAAAAGGATTTCGAAGGTCTTGAGAAGAGCTACAAGATCCCGCGAGGTTTCCTGCGCTATCATAATTCCCCGATAAATGATCGATGATTGATTGGAATGGAAAATTTTTCACTTTGTGGAGCTCATTGAAACCATGAATTTGACGGCAGAAAATATTTCAAAGGACATGAATTGAAGGATTTTTCCTCATCTTTCGAATTCTTCCTCCAAAATTGCCGTAGACCCTAGGATGTCCGAGTAATCGCTGTTTTAGTGGAGGAATCCGTGTTCCATTCATTTTGGTGGGTACTGTATGGTACGAAAACATTTTTTTGGATTTTTTCTAAGGCCTCCGTGGGCCCTGGGGCCTATGGATGGTCCTCTTGAGGCCCCTCTTTAGCCTCTTTCTATAAAATCATAACCCCGACTAGAATCAACATTTTTGGACGTACCTCAGCGCATTTTCTTCCTTGAGACTAGTACTTTTGAGAGAACAATTTTGTCCATGGTCGATACTTGAGCCTAGCAACTTCTAGGAGATATTTGCTGAGAGCACATTTTAGCGATTTTTGGGCTGCTTCAAAGTGATGTAGCTTCCAATAGCCATGTGATAATCGACTTTTACAAGTAGTCATTTTGAAGGTCTTGAGAGAACCTACAATTTGACTCCTAGTAGAAGTCGATTACTGTACTTCCTTCAGGAGTTACAGTCATTACAAGCTGAGCAAATTCGTGAAAATGCCAAACTTTGAGCTCAATTTGAAGAAATCGTTCTTGTTCCTTCAACCCCAAACCTGTACGACTATGTTTGTCGATACAAATGCTATCAATTAGGACAATAATCTGGGTGGGATATTGAACTGCCGATTTTATTTAGCCAATTTAAAACACCCGTTTTTGCCTTTTTTGCTCAAAATGACTTCAAAGGTATGGCTCGCATTTGCTATCTGAACTGATGTGCACCAATCTGTGTGGGATTACTCCCCAATGTATCCCGAAATATGTGTGAAATCTTGCAGAGGCGAACCTCAAACTAGATGCGAGCAGGCGGTTCTACTTTACCAGTTGAAAATGGGCATTATTTCGTCTGTTTGGAAGCAGGCGAGTGCGAGTGGGATTTCACTCATAGACCGGGAGCTAGCTGACATTTTTTGGTAGTTATTCCTACCAGGACAGGTCATTAACTAATAAGTCATTTGTGGTGCGGAGAGGACGACTATGCAGTGACAGACGGGTGAGCCGTTCCGTTTTCGTGCGATTAATAAACAAACATGTCGGATAATTCGATATTTCAGAATCATTTTCTACAGAGTAATCCAACAATATTCCGTTGATTCACTTGAAAAAAAGTCATCGCTGACTAGTTGGCATACTCATATGACGATTCCTAGTGCCTGCCATACTCGATCGAAAATGTCAAAACTTTCAAATATTTAGAATCTATTTCTACAGTATGGCACTTTGATATTCGGATAGATTGCATAAAAATAATCCATCGGAAAAGCATCGCCATACTGATAGAGCGATTCTGAATCAATCAAAATCGCGATCAAAGTTGCGTAAAATGCATCGAATTCTACTGCTCCGCTGCGCCATCTCTTGATCAACACTTGAGTCACTTGGCCACGTGGAAATTCAATGCATTTTACGCAACTTTGATCGCGGTTTTGATTGATTCAGAATCGCCCTATCAGTATGGCGATGCTTTTTCGATGGATTATTTCTATGCAATCTATCCGAATATCAAAGTGCCATACTGTAGAAATAGATTCTAAATATTTGAAAATTTTGACATTTTCGATCGAGTATGGCAGGCACTAGGAATCGTCAAATGAGTATGCCAACTAGTCAGCGATGACTTTTTTTCAAGTGAATCAACGGAATATTGTTGGATTACTCTGTAGAAAATGATTCTGAAATATCGAATTATCCGACATGTTTGTTCATTAATCGCACAAAAACGGAACGGCTCACCCGTCTGTCACTGCATAGTCGTCCTCTCCGCACCACTAATGACTTATTAGTTAATGACCTGTCCTGGTAGGAATAACTACCAAAAAATGTCAGCTAGCTCCCGGTCTATCACTCTAGCTCACAAATCAGATAAGCGGCTGAAATAGAGATACGAACATGGTTCTCTGACTCAAAATGATCATTTAAACACGATTTCGGGGTCGCTTTGGCTTCAAAATATTGATTCTTGCTCTCAGACTAGAAAACACTTTAGTTACATGTTTTTCGACGGAGTGGCTTCAGACGTTGAATAAAAGCCTAATTGACCATGAAAACGTGTTGAGATGATCAATTTGAGTCGAAAAACCATGTTCGTGTCCCTATTTGAGCCGCTTATCTTATTTGTGAGCTAGAATGAGTGAAATCCCACTCGCACTCACCTGCGTCCAAATAGAAATAATGCCCATTCCCAACTTGTGAAATGGAACCGCCTGCTCGCATCTAGCTCGAAGCTCGCCTCCGGAAGATCTAACATATATTCGGGGGTACATTGGAGAGAATCCCACACAGATTGGTGCACATCTTCAGACGCAAGCATATGCGAGACATACTTTTGAGGTCATTTTGAGCAAAAAGTCGAAAAAGGGTGTGTTAAATTGGCTGAATGAAATCGGCAATCCAATATCCCATCTAGATTATTGTTCTAATTGGTAGTATTTGTATTGAAAAACATAGTCGCACAGGTTTGGGGTCGAATAAAGGAAATTGATTTTTTTGAATTAAGCTCGAAGTTTGGCATTTTCACGAATTGGCTCAGCTTGTGATGACTGTAACTCCTAGAGAAAGTACAGTAATCGACTTTCATCAGTCGTCAAATTGTAGGTTTCCTCAAGACCTTCCAAATGACTACTTGTAAAAATCGATTATCTTATGTCTAGTGGGAGCTACATCACTTTGAAGCAAGCCCAAAAATCGCTAAAATGTGCTCTCAGCAAATAGCTCCTAGGAATGGCTAGGCTCGAGTATCGACCATGGATAATTCTTTTCTCAAAAGTGCTACTCTTGAAGAAGGAGAAGCACTGAGATACGTCCAAAAATGTTTATTCTAGTCGGAATTATGATTTTCTAGAAATATCGTAAAAAGAATCTAAAAAAAAACCTTCCATAGGCCCCAGGACTCATGGGGGCCCTAGAAAAAATCCAAAAAAAATTTTTTTGTACTATATTAGTATAGTACCAACGGGAGAAAAGTCTCATCGATTTTTTCCAGACCCCGCTGGTGCAGGCATTCGTCGAAATGCTCCGGAATGGCCCTCATATATGGGCAAATCTCACGAAGTATGCGGTTTGGCCGAACAGGCCTATTTTCACGTTGTCAGAACAACAGTCGCGTTATTTCCGCCGCTCGCATTAGATCATTTTGAAGATCTACTCATATTTAATAGTTCTGCATCATTCAGAAGTCTAAAAATTGCTATAGAAAGGTACTGGGAGACGCTTCTTCGTGACAAAATCACAATTTTCGACCGAACAGGGCCATAGTTCTCTCACGCCTTAGCTCGCCACAGGCGGGGCGGTTCACCGATCGGTCTGAAAATTGGATATGTGATGGATTATAATACATAGAAACATATAATTTTCGCCCGAGGCTGTGCCTATCAATGCGTCGGAGTGCCGATGATTCGTTGGAGCGAACTCCGATTCTACATTTTCTCCTGTATCGCTCTTCTAATGGATGCAGCACTCGGGGCGGTGAATATTTCGTATCTGTAGAAACGACATATTATTCTACATCCAAAAACCTACAAATCTAGCCCAAGAACGATAGTGTGCTCGATTCCGCACGACGATGCGGCTTGAAATGAGAAAAGTTATTTTCGCGTAAATGGGGTCAAAAAAATCGTTTTTCGTGTAGCACACGAAAATTTCGATTCCGTTGGGATGGAAACCACGTGTAAACTGATATTTGTACCTCAAGAAATGCCTATGAGAATCGCCCCTACTACAGCCTCATATCGGTCGCGATGCGAGGCTTGTGAGGATCGACAAATGACGAAAATGAGCGTTTCGACGGTTGAGGCACATCTACATTTTGTACCACAGACCTTCAGAAAACACTGTAAACCATTGAACTCATCTCTCTTCTTCTATTCCAACACCAAGGATGCCATGTATTCACATACACACGAGCCAATTAGAATTACGAAAATATGAGGGTCCCACGCAAATACATGGGAAAAATTTCTACACCCTCACAAATCCACGGCGGGGCTCCAAAATGATTTACGCAAGTATTTCATCATTGTTTGAGCATTACTTGGACCAAACAAAAGTTTATCGGAGATGTGCTGCCATTCTGGAAATTCTCGAAATTTCAAAGTCGAAACCGCATAGTTCCTGAGATTTGCCCATATATTTATAGACGGAGCTATTTCTTGAACGTTCTGGATATGGAAACCTGGTCGGAATGACCTGAGTAGTATGAGTACCGGTATAGCGAGACACAACAAATGACGTCATCGCTTATCTTATCTTATCAGTGACGTCACGGTGGTGTGGGGCAGTCACGCCGAGCGGCTTATCTTATCTCTTATCTTATCAGCGCGGTGGTGTGAGGTAGTCGAGCGTCGGGGCTTATCTTATCGCTGACGTCACCAAGGTCAGCGTGTGGCGTAGTATTTTCTTATCTCTATTGGTTAGTGGGTCACGGCGATAAGGAGGGGGTAATAACATTGGGAGCGGCTGGCGTAAGGTATTATCTCATCAGCTGATGGTGTTTACGCATTGTTTACAATAAAGCGGAGGTGCGCCCAAGGTCATGGGGGTGGGGGTAATAAACAAAAGGTGGGGCCGAGCAGCTGATGGCCCCGCTGGTGTAGCCGTGTGTATAGCTATATATATCGCCACGATATATAGATATACACATTACGGTGTGACCGAGTAGTACTCTGAGTTCACGCAATGTTTATATTGTTGATAATCAGTGGTCAAGGTCAGGTGGTGGGGGTGGTAAACAAAATATGGGACCGAACATCTGATGGGCGAGGTCCCGCTGGTGTAGCCGCGTGTATAGCTATATATACGCCACGGTATATATATATATAGTAGCGTCAGGTGATATTCTCACGCTGTTGGTCCATATACCAGCGTATATGAGTGAATAGTTGTAATATTTGAATCCTGGGCCAGTGAGCGATCGCAGCGCCCCTCTGTCGATAATAGAGCATCGGTAATCATATCCACCCATGGTTCCGCGTTATCTGCCTTACCGGCCCTCTGAATTTTACGCGGCAAAGATATTATACCCCCAATATTTTCGCACACGTGCGTGAAGAAAATAATAGTCGATGAGCTTATCGCTTGGTAGATTACGGATCATCTTACCCATATCATTTGACGCCTCGGCCAGGATATGAACAGTGGAATAATATCCTATCGCTTTCTGTTTGGAAATATTTTACATTGCTCAGAAACCGTTGGGACTATCGATACTCATGTTTCACCCCGGCAATATATGTATTATGAATCCGTACATATGAATGAATGGGAAGTATGGCCTTATCGCGATGAAATTTATGGACCATTTCTCGAATAACCCTTCACATCAGGATGTGAATGCCAAAATAATCTCTTCTCGCTCTCGTATATGATACATCTCGGTGTACATTTTTCAAAATCTCAGTGAGTCATATCCTTGACTAACGATCCGCACGTGTCGAACCTTGGGCTAAGCGTCGATTATTGTTTTGAGTAAGCATATTCGTGGGCGGGGATTTTGCGAGCAGGGTAATTCTTTACACGTGCCAAATGCCCTGCAATGGTCAGTCTCGTGACAAATCTTGAACGAAAGACACGGTTAGTGAAAAATGGCAAGCCCCGTAGAAGAGCTTCGTGATGCGGTCCTCGCCCTGGCAGAGCGCCTACGTTATGACAACGTGGGTGTGTGGCGGAGGTGCAACCGCGAGTGGTTTCGGCGAGTTCGGCGAGAGGATGTCTCGCTGGGCTACCTCGTAAGAGAGTTCAGGGTGTTGCTGGGGCGATGCACATTTCGGCGCATCGCCCGACTGTTGCACCCGGTATTTATGCGGTCGAGGTACGTCCTCATGCTCGTCGGGGACTACATTCTACAGGCGAGGATGGAGCAGCTGCCGATTCTCGAAGAGGTCATGAACGAGTACCGCGAGGCTCTCGGTAAGTACAATTTTATTATGAAAAATTCAATTATGATAAAGTGACCCGGCGCTCGAAGCATGCAAACTAGATGATACCTCCCGCGCGCGCGAGTGTTGAGTGCGGTTATAGGTGGGGTGAGTTTTCCGGGGGCCAATCCGCGTTGCACAAGGAGTTGTGGTGCAGCCAATGCGCGTGATGCATTCAGAATGCAGGCGCGCAATGTGAGTGTGTGCGTGTCACGTGCGCGATAGGGTGTGTATATATATATATATATATATATATATATATATATATATATATATATATATATATATATATATATATATATATGTATGTATGTAAGTCATATATATATATATATATATATATATACCCATATACTCGAGTATATATATATATATATCCATATACTCGAATGCTTGTATTAACAAACGGTCTAGACCGATAAATGACGGCGACCTCGCTAAAGAAAGTTCATTCAGACGTGCCGTCTCTCAATTGCCCAGTCAGTTAAGTAACCGCGACTGTCAGTCGTCAGTTGAATAATCAGCGAACGCGCGCTACCAATTTTGAACCGTGAGTATGTGTATGCGCGTGTATATGCATTTGCATTCAACTATATTGCATTTTTAATTTTTTCTCGCGGAAAAATTGGTGAAAAATCACATTTTGGGTCATAACTCGGTCCCTGTAGCTCCAATCGCAATTCTGAGTGCAGATTACCTTTGGGTTCGAGCCTTTCATTAGTTTGGTGGTACTTAACTAATACTGGTGTCAGAAATCCAAAATTCCAAAATTTCAATAATTTCCAATTTCCGCGCCCCCACTACACAGCGTAGTTCCGCCGCGGCGCGAGGGAGAGTGTATCTGCTCGGGTGGGATCAGCGCGCTAGTGGGGATAGATGGAGGTGGAGAGAGAGAGACTCGACTACGAAAGCCCGTAGAGACGAGACAGTCCCATCCATCGCGCGCTTGTTTTTTACGGAGGCCCGTAGAGACCTGGCAAAGCCCTTCCATCGCGGGCTTGTTTTTACGGAGGCTCGTAGAGACCTGTCAGGCCTTATCCATCGTGAGCATGTTTTTACGGGATCCCGTATGGTCGAGATTTGTCGCATGGTCGAAGCGGATGTTCAACGTTTGGGATTTTATGAATATGAATGAGATTCGTTTATGCGTTTAGTGAATGACTTTCTTCTTTTGTGTTCCAGCTCTCGACCGTCTCATACAAGATGCCGACGCGGGTGGTCATAACAGCGACAGTGACGACGACAGCGATGACGATGAGGTTATCGTCGTGGACGGGCCCGCCATCGACAGGGCCGTGGCGGAGCTCCACGAGATGATGGGGATCGAGAATGATTCGGGGGTCGAAGACGATTCCGATCTTTCGAGTGTAGAGGAGGAGGAGGAGGAGGAGGAGGAGGAGGAGGAGGAGGAGGAGGAGGAAGAGGGGGAAGAGGATAATAATGATGATGATGATGATGAGGAGGAGGGGGCCATTGACGTTACCGATTCCGAGGATGAGGACGTCGATGTTGTCGGCGAAGAAGATGGTGTGGTTCACGATAACGAGCCACAGCCGATGGAAATTGAACGTGAGCTTCCGACTTATCGAGCGTTTTGAAATAATGCGTGCATGTTCTCATGTGATTTTCCTCTATTTTACAGCACAACTGGGGCATGATGGTGCAGGTGAAAATGACAACGACGATGACAATGAATCCGTGCTCGTTGTTGACACGGAAGATGAAGAGGACCGGGAGCGCCGCGATGACTCAAGGGCGGTCGTCGAGGAATCGGACTCTCGGCCTAGCAGTGACCCCGACGAGGGTGGACCAATCGTGGAACAGGTTGCCGCGGAACAACCTCTCCCGCAACAACCTGTTGCGAGACCGCAATTCCACGAGAGAGTCCGCGACATCTATCCCATTTCTCTGCGGGATGCCGCCGCTGGGTTAATAAGGTACGGCAGCGATTCAGAAGAAGAATCAGGAGAACGCCCTGCAGCGCCTGTGGGAGGAATGAGGGGTCAACATCAAATCCCGCCAGGTGAAAGCAGCGATTCCAGCGAGGATGAGGGTGACAACCCCGCAAATCCCGGCCCTGTCCCAGCTGCGATACCAATCGGGGAATTAAATCGCCAGCCACCACGAGCTTTAGAGCAGGACTGGGCAGATGCCTTGGAGGTCATCGCCAACGATACCCAACACCCGATGTGGTCACGCGAGTGGCACCTCTCGCACAGATCCCTACTCGGACAACTTCTCCCAGCACAGGGATATGTCGAGCCACGTATCAACCTCAACAACGTGATCAGAGAGCGCGAGGCACGTTTTGGGTACAACGAGGAGGATCGTGAGCTGCTGAGGAGCTTCTGGGCTCAGAGCGCAGTTACACCCAGACAAGCTCGATTCGATCTACACAGACATGGTGTGGCATACCCGGTTGCATTCCATGAGCATTACATCAACGAGCGTAACCTCAATGAATGTGAGTATCAATTTCATTCATTCACCCAAAGACACCTATTTTGTTGAATCGGTATTAATATCTCATTTTTCTTTCTGTTCTCGTTCCTGACAAAAGATGTACGCCAGTGGATCAACGAAGGAGTGCCTCCGCTGCAAGGTATTAATCAAGATTATCTCGAGTTTAGTATTAGAAGAGTCATTTGGGCTCCGAGAGCGCAGGAGATCCGATGGTTTCATGACCAATCGGAAGATCCGAATTCGGCTCTCTATCAGGAGCAAAATTTGTCGGATCTTCTCCATTCCGTGCGCGAGGTTCTTCATGGAATTCCCGAAGACTGAAAATTGTATTTTCCTCGATATATTTTATCCGTTATTTCGATAGAGTTACGATATTTTGTATTTTTGTAAATATCTTATGTTGAAGTAGCAATAAATTTTCCGGTTCAAATTCAAATTTAATGAATTCATAAATAACCAATTTCGTCTATATCATTCCTCACAGCTCAAAGAAATGAAGGTCGCTTGGCTCTCGCGTGGGGTGGTGATCCCCAGGATACGCCGCTGGATCTGAGTGCCACGCAAAATCAAGTAGTTTTGCAAGACGAGCCACTCGACCTCCGCGTTAGATTGTCACCTGTAATCCGAGAAGTCGATGAACAAGGTTTGAGAGAAGCCGAGGAGTCCTTTCAGCAACCGCAACAAGTAAGACCGTCGGTGATTCAGTTTGCACAACGGGAAATACCCGTCATTCAGCTTGGCGGCGGCGAAACCGGTGACGATGGAAATAGAGAGCACAACGCGACCGACGGCGACGACGACGACGACGACGATAACGACGGCAATGACGAGAACGGGGAACAAGCTGACGGCGAGTATTCCGATTCCAATAGTGAAAATGAATCCGATAGCGAGTACGAAGAATACGATAGCGAATACGAATACGATAGTGACAGATATAGTGCTGACAGTTACGAGGGGCGGGGTGACCACGACGACGATGACGGAGACGCCGATATCGACATTCGTCCTCCGGGAGAGAGATTCACAATCACGAGCCAAAACGATCGCCCCGTTCGGAGATTTGGGGTCATGGGTAGACACTTTTCGATGCGGGTAAACGAACGCCCCAACGAGAATATAAATTCATTGATTTGGTACGAGATGGCTATGAGAGATATTCACGCGTATTTAGTTTCGCTGATGGGTAACGAAAACGACCTCGTGAGTGTGTCGGTTCGGTGTGACCGCTTCGCTCGTGGTGCCGGTGGAATGTCCCTGCGTCCGCGAAATAATTTTTCACACGCCGATTTGTGGAATCTGATCCAGCGACTGAGTCAGAGTAACGATAATTGCGAGCTCGACGAGACTTTTGAGGTGCGAGCAGTATACGTCGACATGACTGCAGGCGCGGGGAAACGGAAACCAGTCACCATAGATGTTGTCAGATCTAAGTCGGTCGTGGCGATTCGGAACGATGACGACGAGTTGTGTTTACCCAGAGCTCTCGTTGTGGGGGAAGCCCACTTGGATAAAAAGAACATCGGGACAGCTGAATCCATCCAAACGTGGAACGCGATCCGTGACGGGCGTAGACAAGTCCAGGGAGATTCCGCGCGACTGCTATGTATCGAAGCAGGCGTAGTCGTTCCCAAAGGGGGCTGCGGTATGCGCGAAATCAGAAAATTTCAGAAATACTATGCGGCAAAAGGTATAGTCATCAGGGTTTTCGACGAGGCGAACATGGGCACGGGTGAGTCGGCAATTTTCGACGGCACAAAATATGTGGATATCCGTCGTGTACCCGTGGGCGCGATCAATCTTTTGTACAACAGCAGAGCGCGGCACTTTGATAGCATTGTCAATCTAACGGGTATTGTACAGGCAAAATTCTTTTGCGAGCACTGTAATTTTAGATATTTTCGAGTCAATCAACACAAATGCAAGAAATCCTGTCCGCGTTGTTTCTCATCACCCGCTTGCCCAACAGAAAATACAGAACTCGTCAAGTGCCGTGACTGCGACAGATATTTCAACGGTCGCGACTGCTATGAGAAACACAAAACAGATGGTAGTTACAAAAAAGACAATAAAAAATTGTGTGACGTTCTCAAGCTTTGCAAGAGCTGTTTCAGGACTGTAAATATTTATAATAGGAGGCACGAGTGCGGTGTTCAATATTGTAAGCAATGTCATACAGCGCATTCCCCAAACGAGCTGTGTTACGTCCAGCCTGTCAAACCGGATACGACTGCTCACAAGTACTGCTACGTGATTTACGATTGCGAAACTCAGCAGGTTAAAAAACACAATGGTCACGAGACGACAACCGAACACGAGGTGGTACTCATAATCGCTCATCAAGTATGCACGGATTGTATAGATCGCGGCGATGATATAAAGAATAATTGCGATACGTGCGGTCCGAGGTACTTTGAGTTCAAGATAGATCCCGTGAAAGAGCTCATTGATCTCACAGTGCGTAAGCAAACGGCTTTCAAAGAGATAATTGTGATTGGGCACAATAGCGGTAATTTTGACGGACAATTCATTTTGAAAAGATTAGTATCTGATTCGGAACACCCACTACCCAGTGTGATACTCTGCGGGAACAAAATTATAAGTATGAAAGTACGAGACACAAAATTCATCGACAGCCTGAACTTTTTCCACATCAGGTTGAGTCTCTGTCCAAAGACGTTTGGTTTGCCCGAGAGCAGTAAGAAGGGTTACTTCCCGCATTTATTTACTAGTCCCGACGCTTGGGTATATGAGGGAGAGCTGCCGGACGAAAAATTTTATTCCCCTGGGACAATGTCACCCAGTGAGCGAGAAAAATTTTTCGAATGGTACAACGCTACGAAACCAAACTATTATTTCGTTTTCAAGAATGAAATTGTTGAATACTGCAATATGGACGTTGAGATTCTGCGTGGGGCATGCAGAGAGTTCAGAAAATTCTTCCTCGAACTAGGTGACACGGACCCGTTCGCTTCAGCTGTCACGATTGCATCCGCGTGTAATCTGCTCTTCCGGAAAAAATTCTTGAAGCCAAACACGATAGCTATAATCCCACGCGGCGGTTATAGGAGGGGTGACAAGCATTCTCAAAAGTCTTTGGAATGGTTATTGACGTGCGAGCGGGATTTGAATAGAGAGATTATACACGCTGGTCGAGCGAGAGAGTACAGATTACCCGAGGGTTTCACCGTCGACGGCTACTTACCGAGCCTGGATCCCAACAATAGTAAGGGTACAGTGTTTGAATATCAGGGGTGCTTTTATCACGGATGTCTCAAATGCTTTAACGGTAATCGCAGCAGGAGAGTCGTTTCCGGGCGGTCACACGACGAGGTCTATGAAAGCACTCAAGTTAAAATCAAACGGATGGAATCTTTCGGGTATACGGTGTGCGAGATGTGGGAATGCGAATTCGACAAAATTAAAGAAAACGACCCCGGCATTCGAGATTACGTCTCAAGCCATCCCCTTATGAGTAAGATCACGCTGAATGCTAGGGGTACATTCTTCGGTGGCCGCACTGAAAATCTCGTGACGCATTACGATGTCAAAGAAAATGAAATAATCTGCTACCATGACGTAACCTCACTGTACCCCTCTGTGAACAAAAAAGGTAAATACCCCATCGGGCATCCGCGCAAGATATACGTCGGACGCGAGTGTGACGCTCTGACAGGCGGAGACAACAATGATTTATCACGAGTCGAAGGCGTAGTCAAATGTCGAGTATTACCGCCGCGCAACTTGTATCTACCACTCCTTCCAATCAAGATGCACGGTCGCTTACTCTTTGCATTGTGTCGCTCATGCTGTCAGGAGATGCGTCAAGAAGATTGTAATCACGAAAACATCGATCAGCGTACGTTCGAAAACGAGTGGGTAGTTGACGAACTGAGGAAAGCTATCGAGCTCGGATACCGGATTATTGAGATACACGTAATATGGCAATATGAGATCACGCAGTTTGACCCCGTCACGGGGGAGGGGGGTCTGTTCGTCAAGTATGTGAATATGTTGTTGAAGAGTAAACAGCAGGCTAGCGGGTTTCCCCCTGGATGCGTCGATGAAGCGAGTAAAAAGCGGTACATAGAAGAGTACGAGCGGGCCGAGGGTATCAAACTGGATATCGACAAGATCGAGCACAATCCGGGGCTCCGCTCCGTTGCCAAGATGGCGCTTAACTCGTTCTGGGGGAAGTGGGGGCAGAGAGACAACTTGCTACAGACCGAAATAGTGAAATCACGCAGGGCACTTATGAAATTATTGCACGCACCAGAGAAAGAAGTCCACGACATTCTGATCGCGAGCGATGAGGTTCTGTATGTCAGCTGGCGGTATCGAAACGAAGCGGTCGAGTCTTCTCCCAACACCAACGTACTCTTAGCTGCTTATACCACTGCGCAAGCGCGTCTCCGACTATACGAGGAGATTGAAAAGCTCGGAAAACGGACTCTTTACATGGACACGGACTCATGTATCTTCGTTTCTCGCAAAGACGATCCGACAGAATACAAACCACACCTCGGTCCGTTTCTCGGTGAAATGACCGACGAGTTGGAATGCTATGGCGAGAACGCGTACATACGCTCGTTCGTATCCGGGGGACCCAAGTTCTACGGTTACGAGGTAGTTGTCCCGGGTAGCAACCAAGTATTCGAAACATGCAAAGTCAAGGGTATCTCGTTGAATTCCGATAACAGTAAGAAAATCAATCTCGGCAGTATAAAACAGCTCGTGGACCAGTGGTTCGACAGAGAGCCCGATCAGGAACTAGACTCGATAAGATTAGATTTCAGAGCGATAAGAAGAACACGCTTGCACGACGTGATAACGCGCAAGGAGTTCAAAACTTGCACCGTAGTTCTGCGTAAGAGGCGTTATATCTCACCAACTCTCTCTCTCCCGTTTGGATACCGTGACGATGACGATACGCGATGATCTCACATTACTTGGACAGATTCGATAAGTGTAAAATATGACAATATATTTGATGATTGTGATGATGATGATGCAAATAATAAATACTGCTCGTACCATAAATGACGCTTCCCATTTCATTGAAACCATCCTACACCTCCAGATTGAACTCTCTATGCGCCTAGGCGATGATAACACGCGTGCAAACACGATCGCAACTTGCGTGGCTGAGCTGATTCTCGCGCGCGAGAAGCTGATCCACGCGTGGGTAAGCTCCTCTCTCCCGCGGGAGGGTAGAGCTCATCCGCGCGGTCTTGAGCTTATTCACGCGAGACTCGGCTTAGCTCTTTGCGGAACGCGCGTGCGGCCGTGAGCTCATAGCCGCACGTTCCGCGTCGCACCGCCGCCGCCGCCGCCGCCGCCGCCCGCACGCGGGTATGGCCTGGTCCAGCGGCCGTAGCGAAAGATGACTGACGCGAGTTTCATTGGCAGATGATATAAATTGCGAAATTTTTCTTCCTCCTCTCAGTTGTCAAGATGGACTTAAGGTGGCAGCACCCATTCACGAGCTGTATTTGCGGACCTACTTCATGTGGTAAGACTCAGTGGGTCCGTAGATTTCTCGCCCATTTGCCGGATATTTGCAACGTGCGCTTCGATCGAATTTTATTTTATTACGCTGAATGGCAGGAGACCTACTCCAGAGATTTAAAACCGGGTATTCCCGGCATCCAAATCGAGTTCCGAGAAGGTCTCCCTCAACCAAGCGACTACTCGAACGATAACGAGAAGAAAAAGCTGCTGATCCTGGATGACCTGATGCGTGAATCGTCGAATGACCTGGTGTTGGATTTATTCACAAAGGGGTCGCATCATCGAAACATCAGTGTCATTTTCATCACGCAGAATATGTTCCATCAAGGCAAAGCGCAAAGAGATATCAGCTTGAACACGAAATATTTGGTCATTTTCAAAAATCCTCGAGACAGAGCGCAAATACAGCATCTAGCGCGTCAAGTTTGTCCGGAAGATCCGCGATTCTTACGCGACGCTTATCTGGACGCAACGAGAGAGCCTCACTCGTACCTGTTTCTAGATCTTTCGCAGAATGCTCTCGACGAATTCAGATTCCGCACAGGGATCTTCCCTGATGATAAAGTCCACTATGCTTACGTCCCAAAGTATGTGAAATTAAATTCCTGAGGAGGACTACGATTCGAGAACAAGTATTGGCTTCACATAGTCGAATGCTCCAGTTTATCGCGAACAATGGCTGGAGCAGGATCGGAAAGCGCGTGCTTGCCCGGTAAGCATTTCACGAAGAAACGCATCGCTATTCTACAAGCTCTCCGACACGCTGATCCCCGTCAACGAAGTGTGCTGTTGCGCGAAGCCGATAAGATACTCGTAAAGTGTATTTGCGAGTGCGCTCTCAACGTGCTCCACGGTGTTGTATCTCTGAAAGATAACGAAAAGAGAAGGCTCCGACGCCACAAAAAGGTATTACGACAGTTGGCTCATAAAAATACATCGGATTGGCGCAAAAAGAAGAAGACCATTGTTCAGAGCGGTGGGTCGTTTCTACCGTTACTATTGAGTCCAATTCTCGGCGCTCTGGTTACTAAACTTATACAGTGACATGGACAGACTCCGTAAAATGGTCGTTGTGCCCGAGGCGATGTTGGATCGACTCCAACGCCACCAGCAACACCTCTCGGAGCCGCAAACGTCAGATACCCCAAAACCATCTGATGAAATGGTCACGGAATCCGTTCAAACGCCTGGTGACCCGCTTTCGAGACTCGACTCGGAGATGTTTGATATTCTCCACACTAAAAAATTTGGTACAGTTGACGAAAAATGCAAACGATATCTGCAAGTACTGCGACGTTTTCTCGTGCTACGCGACGGATTAAACGAAGAGTCCGAAACAGCAGAATCAAACGAGCCAGATACCGATTTATTACCTCTGAGTGAGCAAGAGATTTTAAGCAATATCCCGCGCTTATACAAAAACCGAGCAAAGAGACTCCTACAACATTGGAAAATAGCAGCGCCCGACCGGCTCAAGTGGGACGATACGGGTACTGTTACCATAGACGGTCACACGATTCAAGCCTCCAATATTGTCGAGCTCTTGAACGATGTCGTTCGGAAACGGCCCGTCAAAAGAGGCAGGAAGACAGAGGGAGATGAGGATAGCAACGCACTGCCCGTCGGCCAGCTAGAATTTGCAAAGTTTATAAGAATTACCAATACCCCGAACGAATTAATCGGTAACGCAAACATCGTGCGAATAGGGGAAAGGCTGACGGACCCCATAAATACAGCAAAACGACGCGTCGCACGCTCAGTCCCTGATCCCTGGGCCGAAGCAGCCGCAAGCCTGAACGCTAGTTTAGCGCAAGACGCGTCACCCACAGCGAAAGGGAAGATCAGAAAATGGCAGAGGCTGAATCTGTGAAGAAAGAAATGCGCGATTACTCGGAGCAGTATTACGATCCCAGCCACGAGGCTGGCTACGCGGGTGCGCGGAATTTGCTACGCGTAAACAGAAAAGGTAACCCCCTTGCGGACGATAAAGAGAGAAAACAAGTGTATAAATGGCTGAGCAACCAAGACGCTTATACCCTACACAGGCCAATCCGCAGGAGATTCCCGAGATTACGATATGACGTCACCAACATCGACGACGTATGGGAATGCGATCTGATGCAACTCACAACGCTACAAGAATACAACGACGGTTACAATTATCTCCTCGTTGTCGTCGACGTGCTGAGTAAATACGCCTGGGTAGAATTACTTCGCGATAAGACTGCTTCGGCCGTGGCAACAGCGTTCAAAAACATCCTCAAGAGTGCTAACGGCCGCATTCCAATCTGCTTACAATCGGATCGCGGTAAGGAGTTTGTCGGTGCCCCGTTTCAGAAGCTTCTCAAGGAGCGAGATATCAGTTTCAGAGTTGCGAGAAATCCCGATATCAAGTGCGCGTGCGTAGAACGTCTCATCAGAACAATCAAAGAGCGTATCTGGCGCTATTTCACTCACAAAAACACTAAGCGCTACATCGACGTCATACAGGATATATTACACGCGTACAATCACACTTTGCACACCGGCACGAAAATGAGGCCTGTAAAGGTCACGATTTATAATGCCAGAGTGGCGAGAGAAAATTTGGAACACCGCGCGCTGAGCCAAACCGTCAACCGGAGAAGAAGCGCGAGATTTACAGCTAAATACGCGGTCGGTGATTACGTACGCATTAGTCGCACGAAACATACGTTTGAGAAAGGTCACGAAAGAAACTACAGCGAAGAAATTTTCAAAATAAGCAGGGTTTCACTCCGTCAGAATTTGTACACGTACGAGCTCCAAGATTTGAACGACGAGATCATCGACGGGTATTTTTATACCGAAGAACTCACCCTGGTCGGGAAAGAACGTTTGGCGGATGATCAGAATTTCAAAGTAGAGAGTGTCATAAAATCCAGAGGACGTGGTAAAAATAAAGAAGTACTTGTCAAGTGGCTCGGATATCCTGCCAAATTCAACAGTTGGGTGAAAGCTAGCGAATTAGAGTCGATTTGAGATTCAAGGCTCGCGATGGAATTTCACGACGATTTTTACTTGGTTCTGCCGAGCAACAGCAGCATGCAATACTATCCCGACAACGCAACGACGTGCTTCACCACCCATCTGCCACGAGAGATTCGACTCACGGGTGATTGGCGTGTTGGCCTCGCCGAAATCCATATACCCTGCACGATAATGCACATTCAAGAGAACGAAAACACGTACATTTTCAACAAATCCGGAGGAGAATCGACGGACGACTTTGATCAAAAACTCTATTATCCGGTCGGTATATACTCCACGATTGAACAACTGGCCGCCGAAATCAATAGCTCGCAGATAGATGAGAAACATTACGTATTCGAACCTGCTGACTTGCGGAAAGGGTTTTACGTTTTCAGGCAAAATTGCTCGTGCACACAGTCGCATTACACGATTTTTAACGAGAAAATTCTCCGTATCTTTGGCTTCGAAGATCCCGAGCAGCGAAACACGGGTACATTCAAAACATCACCCGATACCATTGTTGCGGGGACAAGACCCGTTTCGTTGTCTCGAGCAATACCAGACCAGCTATTTGTCTACACAGATATTTGTGAGCCGTATACAGTAGGTGACACCCAAGCGGGATTACTAAGAATTGTCTCATTGGACGGTTCTAGATACGAGTTTGGCGGCAATATCACCAAACAGTTTGCACCGATTAACTACATCCCTCTGCTCCAACACGGTATTCAGAGCATAGAGATAGATATAAGGAATCAACATGGGCGCCACTTACCATTCGAGTACGGTACTCTGACGGTTACGCTTCATTTCAAGCGCAACCGCTAAAAATGATATCATGAGTCATTACGTAGCATATTACGAGGACCAAATCGGTGGTGGTGTGAAAAGATACTTCACGGGATCCACTTATCAGCGCGGCCGAGGTGTTGGTGCTTGGCTTGGTGGGCTCGCGAGAAGGATTCTACCGTACATCGCAAGTGGTGTCAAAGCAGTGGGTAAAGAGGCCATGCGTACTGGCATCAACGTATTGGACGACGTGGCAAATAACGGCATGAATTTTACGGATTCTCTGCAAAGCCGAGCTAAGGAATCTGGTAAGAAACTCAAAAGGAAAGCAGCTGAGAAATTGGCAGAGATGATGAAAGGTTCTGGCTATAAATCGCGAGCGGCGAAGCGACGCCGACAGTCTCGTAAAACGCGTGGATCCGTGCGCACCGTAGCCTCTCGTGGCAGCAGTAAGGTCAAGAAAAGAAAAGTGACTCGGAAAAAAGCTAAAAAGAAGACTGGGAGATCATCTGTGAAACGGAAGACCTCGAGAGTGAGAAATTTGTCGGATATCTTTGGCCCGCACGGTATCTAGAGTAGACATGGCGTTCTTACATACCCACTCCAATGAGTGCATGTCGAGCGAGCTGGACATTTTTTCCCTGCCCTCGACGCAAACCTCGATCGAAAGCAGCAGTTTTCTGTATTACAAGCCTGTTTCTTCGCTGACAGATGAGGGTGACGCCCCAATCGAATTCGTCGTCCCTTCCGCTAGCGAGCATTACCTGGATCTCGCTCACACTATGCTCCATGTGCAAGCAAGAATCATACCCGTAGCCGCGGAAGCCGAGAATCGAAAGGCAGCACCCATCAACAACTTTTTACACTCGCTCTTCCATCAGGTTGATGTATTCCTCAATCAAAAAGCTGTTTCGCCACCCAACAACGCCTACCCATACCGCGCCTACTTGGAATCTCTGCTAAACTATAGTCCTGCAGCTAAGGAATCCCACTTGACATCGTGCTTATGGCGAGAGGACACGAGCAACAAATTCGATGCTGCTGCAAACGCCGAGGGAGAAGCAGCCAACAACGGACTAGCCTATCGTCAGTATTTCACGTTGGGTGGTAAAGTTGTCGACATGATCGGCCATCTACATTGCGATTTGTTCAACCAAGACCGTATGCTCATCAACGGTGTGGAGATGAGGGTACGTCTGGTACGAAGCAAAGATGCCTTCTGTCTCATGGACGCCTCCGACGACGGACGCTTCAGCGTTCAAATCAAAGAGGTATCTCTCGTGGTTCGTCGAGTTAAAATAAGCCCCGGAGTATTAGTGGGACACGCAAACGCGCTATCCAAATCAACGGCCAAATATCCAATCACCAGGGTCGAGGTGAAATCCTTCACGATGCACACGGGCATCCTCGGAGATACATTGGACAACGTGATTCTCGGGCAACTACCTAAGCGCATCATCATCGGATTCGTGGACAACAGAGCATTCAACGGAAACCGACGAATGAACCCATTCAATTTCCAACATTTTGGAATCAATTACTTATCTCTATACGTCGACGGTGTTCAGGTTCCATGCAAACCACTACAGCCAAAGTTCACCGGAAATAACTAACTCTACATCGATACTTTCCAAACGCTCTTTTCGGGTACGGGAATTCACTTTGCAAACGAGGGTATAGGTATCGATCGACTCAACTACAGAAGAGGAAACTTTATCACAGCGTTTGATCTGACTCCCGATCTATCAGCCCACTCGGCAACACATTGGAATCTCGTTCGCTCGGGTAGCGTGCGCATAGAAGTCCGATTCGATGAGGCGCTCGCGCAGACCATCAACTGCATAGTTTACGCCGAGTACGACAACGTCCTCGAAATCGACGCGAGCAGGCCAATCATAACGGACTATGGCGCGTGAGGTGGGAGAGAGGCTGGTGGAGGGGATGAGTGTATAAGGGTGGTTGCTGGCCGGCCGAGAGCATCAGTTCGCTCAGTTACAAAATCGACGCAGCAAGCTAGTAACGATGGTCATGGATTTTGCCATCGATATTCACGGTTTTCGAGATGTGACCAGGCAGTTCGTCCCCAAAGAAGTCGCCGTGGTGTCGCTGCCGAACCGCATCGTTCAGCATTGGATAGTGAAACCACCGCACGCTTTCGATCTCCTCACGGAGGATATGAAGATTACCAACAACTACTGCACGAGCCGAGTTCACGGACTGGAATGGGTGGATGGAGATATATCAATTGACAAGCTGCGCGCCCGGTTGATCGAAATTGCGAGGAATTCGGGTAATATATACGTCATTGGCCGTATAAAAGCTCAGTACCTCGAGTCAATTATGGGCAGAAAAATTATCAACCTCGAGCAGCACAGAGGACCGAATTTCAGGCAGCTCAACAAAGTATTCATCGGGAACGCGACGTGTACTCATCACGCTTTCAGGACAGTGAAAGACGAATTCAATCAAGCGGAAAACAGATGCGCTCTGCATAACGCTGAACAGATCAGAAAGTGGCTTCGTTCAATTCTACCGATTGAGATTCGAGACCGACCCGATATTCAGGAAGAAGACGTTCGATTTGCTCTAATGTACCACGAAATACTCTCAAGAAAAACTGCAACTCTCGCAGGCCGTGATACAGTGGACTACATCAAACGTAGCCCGCACGACCGACCTCAATTTCCCCTCGGCGAGGAGGGTGTCAATGACATAATCGACGGTCCGACGAGTGAATCTACATCCACGTCCACAACCAGCGATGAACACACGCCAGGTAATGCAAGCGATTAGAGGCCTGGAGGCAAACTCAATTGGTGTCTACGCAGCCGATCACGTGCCGAAGACCTTGAGTTTGCCTGCCGCCATCATCTCGAATCTGGATACGGCGAACAAACCGGGTTCTCATTGGATTGGGATCTACATTGACAGGAGGGGACATGGCAAATATTTTGACAGCTACGGTCAACCACCCTCTTCACCACATCATCTCGACCGTCTCAAGAGAAACTGCAACCGCTACGAATGGAACAAGAAATCGATGCAGAGTTATGACTCGCAAGTTTGTGGTGAATATTGTATTATGTTTCTGTATTTTATGTGCAGCGGTGGTACTCTACGCGCGTTTCAGCGCATCTTTTCTTCCAACACCCGCTCAAACGATGAGATCGTTGCGCGTTTCAGGAGCGATGTGATGAAGAAATTACGGGCACGCGTGATGAAGAATAGAGTTTATAAATTTCCTCGAGAAAGCTCGGTGGGCTCGGGCTCGTGTGTACAATCCTGTCAGTCGAGACTCAATTAATACATCTCCGATATGTAATATATGTATGAATCCTTATTATATTGAATAAATTTGACAAATATACAAATGATCTCTTGTTATTCACCCACACCCTCGAAAACATATGAAGAGAGTTATTCATACCAAACCATTCAAGCATTATGACAATCATCTCTCACTCAAAAAGTTTGCAACGGTTTTTCTGTAACAAAGAATGTTTGGAGTAAATCATATCTTATCGAATGATTAATAGCTCAATTATCAAGCAAGCCGGAAATGACGGCTGAAAAATACCACGATGCAAATAGTATCCCGATACCAAGGGTAATTTGAGACCCCAAACTCAACCTCCGTCGTTGCTGAGCATACAAACGGTTGGTAAGTAGTTGAGATGAGATAATTATGAATCTGAACGTCTAAAAATATGTTTATATAATATCTTCAACGGTCACTAAATTCCTCTGCGAGCGTCGGGTTACATACGTCTTATCGCTTATCCATATAGCGAAACGTCTCGGAATTCCTGCACGTGTCGTCCGCTCACGCAGAACTATACGATGTTTATATGATATCGATATCTCCAACGGTTACTTAATTCCGTTGCAAGAATCGGTTCACATGCGTCTTATCACTCATCTGCTCATGTTGCAGTAACGGTCACTCTCGAGATGCTCGAGCGATGAGTCATCGGGAGAACCGTTGACACGACGTGACTCGTTTCCCCTTCCTGTATTCCCCTTCTCTCTACAACATTCTTCCTCCACCACGACATGTTGCAAGAGGAGGGATGAGGGTATAAGGGGCCCGCGCGCACGCTGCCGGGCACACAGTCGACATAATCGAGTCCGCGAGTCTAGTCCGATCGTTGATTACTCCATATTCAAGATGGCCGATCTCATAACCCTCGCCGCCGCTTCAGCTGACATCGAAGACGAGGCCCTCGCCACCGCTGCCGCAGCTTTCGACGACGTCGCTGCTTACCAGCTAGGCGACCACATCCCCGATTCTCAGGTGGTTGATTTTAACATTCCTGAATCTCAACCGCTCGAGTCTAACAACGACACTCAAGCTGCCAAGGAGAATATGGCTCCACCTGCTGCACCTGTGTCACGTAACGGATCCAGAGCGGTGAAATTGGCTCGTGATTTACCCAACTTACTATTCTCGACCACTTACGCATTGAACAAGTCCGACTCCAAGAGAGCCTTTGTCGGATTAGAATATTCGGGAGGAACATACCGACCCGTCGTCAAGCTCGGCAGCCATGGGACACCCCTCAAGCACGTCACGTTTGATGCGGCAAATTGGGAGCTTTTCCTTGAGAAGATGGAAGCAATTACCGGATATCTCGAAAATTCCTACTCTTTGGCCCAAAATCCTGGAACCGGATCAAAACTTTTCCTGCCATCCCACGACATCGTCTTCACCACCTCGTACGGGTCGAGGGCAATATTCATCGACGAACGGCCACAACTTCCTGTGGTGCGACTGTCAACCATCGAGGAAGAGGCGCAAGATGGAGAGAAGGAGCCGTGCAAGAAGAAGAGAAAATTCGACGCCACGCCAACATTCGTCATGCAGCAGGCTACATTCGAAGGCCTACGACGTCTGCGTGAGTGCATAGCTACAAAATTGAAGAAAAGTGAAGAAGTGTGTGCTTTTGTGAATCGTGCAATTGAATACGTGAACAATTTTGTACGTGAATTGATGCAAAAAGAATCCACCGAGATGAGATTCAATATATTGAAAGATGTGGTTTCATTCCGTCATTTCTTTACGATGAACAGTGAACTTATCAAAAGTGATGTTATATCAAGACTCGACTATTCATTTGGTAACGATAATTTGAATATATTGTTCTTGGAACTGCGCGCATTCGGTATGGCAAATCTTGCAAAAGACATATTTGATTACATGGATGCGAATGCTCAATTGTAAAGCGATAATGAATAAATATCTCGACTCCCTTGTACATAGTGAAATATGGGAATAAAAAATGAGATGATCTGTACTCTTATGCTTATCTTTTTTCCAAGTTACCCCCTCCCATCAAATAACTTCGCCCAGAAGACGAATTATTTCAATACGCCTATATATATATCAAACTTTCTTAATGTTCTCGAAAAACATAAAATCAAAGATGATTGACATCATCATTCAGTCCATTCTTCACCGCCTCATAGAGCGGACGTGCACATTAGGTTCTTTTGGTGCAAAGCACTTTCTCAAGATGGGTCAAGACAATAGTAAATACTCCCGCTTGGAAGACGACAGGAGCAGAAGGCAGAGACCAGGAGAGAAGAAAGAACCATCAACCTGGGGGAAGTTTCCGGATAGCGTGAGCGATAAGACTCGTCTGCTCCCAAAAGATGACAAAAGGAAAGGAAGGTACGAGAAATCCTAAGATATGAATACATTTTCACTTCTCCGGTTCTAGAAAAACAGTAACGGAACGTGGATTAGGCCCGCATCAGGGGATACCACGTAAACAAAAACGCGCCGAGACATCTACCTCGTTGGGTGGTGCGGAAACGATGTCCTCATCCATAATTTGAATGATTTCCCCCAAGAATGCCGATAATACCATTCCCCTGAAAAAATATCACGCGTAGGTAAGGAAGGCAACCCGTTACCGGCCGATAACAATCATTACCCATCATCATATATTACCACACATCGATAAAACGCATGCCCACTTACCGACCGTTGATAATCCAGATGGCGCTGCGTTCCATCAGGCCCATGTACAGTACTTTTGTTAATTATCCCCCACCACCTGGCCACGACGGATAAATATATATAGCTATACACCCGGCTACACCAGCGGGACCTCGCCCATCAGCTGTTCGGTCCCATATTTAGTTTACCACCCCCACCACCTGACCTTGACCACTGATTATCAACAATATAAACATTGCGTGAACTCAGAGTACTACTCGGTCACACCGTAATGTGTATATCTATATATCGTGGCGATATATATAGCTATACACACGGCTACACCAGCGGGGCCATCAGCTGCTCGGCCCCACCTTTTGTTTATTACCCCCACCCCCATGACCTTGGGCGCACCTCCGCTTTATTGTAAACAATGCGTAAACACCATCAGCTGATGAGATAATACCTTACGCCAGCCGCTCCCAATGTTATTACCCCCTCCTTATCGCCGTGACCCACTAACCAATAGAGATAAGAAAATACTACGCCACACGCTGACCTTGGTGACGTCAGCGATAAGATAAGCCCCGATGCTCGACTACCTCACACCACCGCGCTGATAAGATAAGAGATAAGATAAGCCGCTCGGCGAGACTGCCCCACACCACCGTGACGTCACTGATAAGATAAGATAAGCGATGACGTCATTTGTTGTGTCTCGCTATACCGGTACTCATACTACTGACCTGATATGGTTTCATGAGAATATTATACTTGATTTCTGCACGAATCAGGGAAATAGAGCGAAGTAACTTCAGTATCGAGTTGAGTCATTTTAAATATTCAGTCGAGTCTTCATAGGAATCAATTCGGAGCTCAACTCGAATAATCAAGAATATTTCATCAATTCTTCAAATGAGCACGCATTCACACATTTCGAAATGATTAGAAAAATTTGTTGATAGGAAATATCGATTCATTAAAAACCATTCAATTCAAAATTAATCAGGAGAGTCAACATTGATGATGAAAATGATGAAATGCAGGATCGATTCCAACCGTTGGTTCGCCGCTCCTTGAACAGACGCTTTGTCACACTTTCCTAAGGTGTTTGAGCGGAGACGATAGCGCGGACTCAGTAACTCAGGAAGAAAACTCACAGAATGATCGGCGAGCCAACGTTTAAACCCGCATTCAAAGCCTGGGCAAGCTCGCGCGAATTTTGGAATCATAATTTGGAAAGTGTTTCAAGCGTAACTTATTGTCACGCTTGATGGAATAATTGCGTGACTTATTGTCACACACAGTAGAAGAGTTTCGTGACTTACAAGGGGGGACCACTAGGTCCGGGTCCCCAGTCTCGCTCAAGATTTTTTTACAGTTTTGTATCATCGAGAAGATCAAGAGTCCAGAGTAACTCTGTCAAATGGGCCTCCTGTCCGCAGATACAGCCACCGAGATTAGAATTGCTCATATAGGTAGGCCCATGTTGAAGAGTGGTATATATAGTTATAGATATACTGGTGATGCCAAGCTTGTAGCTCTGGACAGGAGGCCTATTTGACGGAGTTACTCGAGATTCTTCATATTCTAGACGGTGATACCGTGATTTTTCCACAGTTTGATGAACTGTGAAAAAATTTTGTGGATGTTTGACGACCCGGACCCCGTGGTCCTCCCTTGTAAGTGTTACGCATGATCAGAGGATGGGGTGACTTATGGTCGCGCGTAACAATAAGTCACGCAACTGTCAAAATTGACTCCGCTGCCCTTCACCGAAATTGGAACTGCATCGCAAATTTACTGTTGCAATCCCCCGTTTCTCTTCCATAGGAAAATTCCAGGGCATTTTGTGAACGTGGAACGACACACCTCCACCGGCAGACCATTCTCGTCTCGAGAGTACACTAAAGGCCGGGTGCGTTAACACGATGAGTTCCTAACGCGGTGCTCCCTTGATTTGAATGTAGGAGTGAGCAATCATATATGAGGGCATCTATCTGTATATATGGAAATATCGACACATGCACATTCATATCAGTTTTTCTTACGCTTTTCCACTTTAGTGTCCGTGCAGCGCTCAGACTGGGATGACTGTAGCCCCAAATCTCCTAGGCACCCCACTCCTCCCCTTACGGTTTTCCACTTCATTCACGGCGCCCACCGTGTAGGAGCCCTTACATGATTTTTCCGGCATATGTAGCACCAGTCATCTGGAGTGTGCTTTCTTGATTGTTGGTTCCGTTCCCTCCTCCGGAGGGAACGAAACCAACTTCCCTTCACTCTGCTTGGCGTGCTCTCTGTTGTTGGCTCTTCTTCTGTCATTTCATCTCCTATTCGCTCAAGAGTGGTGGAGTTTGTTGTTCCGTGTCACTTGTTAAGCATGACTCGCTTTGCCCATTATCCACTGGGTCTCCTGGTATCTTTTCTTCAGAAGCTCTCATTCCTGCGTTTCTTCGTTCTGTCTGCATTGTTGTTGGTGTAGCATGACTGGAAATTCTTACATACATAGGTGGAGGGTGTGCAGCTCTGTGTGGATGTTGGGATAGGTACTGGTAGATGAAATTTCGATGATTGACATTGCATAAATAAAAAGTGTCCGTTGTTCTATGCGGTGGTAGACGAGGTTCCACTGTATCAATGGCTACTTTTGAGAATACTTCTAGCGGCATGTCCGATATGATCATTGGTACTTTGATCCGTATTCCTATCAACTCCTGTTCTTGACAAACCGTACATTTGCTGATGAATTCTACGACGTCTCCCTTCATGCCCTTCCAAGAACACCTCTCCCGAATTCGTCTATATGTCTTTCCTACTCCGCTATGGCCTTCGAATGAACTTGAATGAAGATTTTCTATGGTTGAACTAGTCTTTTCTGGATGCAGGGCTGCACGCGCCATAACAGAATGCAATGTTCAAAGGGAAATCTTGGAATTCTTCCAAGAACGCATCTCTCACTAATGATTTTGGGAGCTTATCTGTGATTTCACCTAATCCGCCAAGTCGGAATGAATCTATGTTCGAGTTTTGTTTTATTCCGGAAAAATTCCCACGACAAAATTTCAAATTCAAAGGCATGATAACGTCATCTTTTCCTCGTGTAATGACTACGCTATAAATGGATCTATTTCGTTTCTGAGTGAAAATCACATCTCCCACACCTGCAGCTTGTGATTTTAGTCTGTGTGTATCTATTGCTGCGATGTCGGTCAACAATCTGTTATTTGGAGAGCTCACATTGAGATCGGCAGGTATAAAATGCACAATGTTATCTTGTATGTATCACACACAGCATTTGAATCTTTCAGAAACCTTCCTGCGAGCTCTCAGGAGAACCCGGAGATCTTTCAGAGAAATTTCACTGAAACCTTCCCTCAATAAAGATATGTACCACTTCGGACACTTTGCTGCAAGATTTCGTGGAATATTCCCAAGAAATATGTACGGAGTCAGTCAGAAAGCTTCCACAAACCTATCATTATGATGGCTCCATTCATATGCAATGAATTGTGATTTGCCTGAATTCAAAGAGGATTTCAGCAAGTTAGGGATTGAATGAGCCTATATCACAGAGGAGGTACCAACGGTCCAACACTTCCTATTTCCTGCAACGCTCTCATGATTTCGGCTGAATTACAAGCTATCGAGTGTAGATTATACAATAACAGTAACTCAACAACTTATCTCAAACTTCGTATCATGACAGTTTTCACGTGAGATGTGGATAATACTCCATCGCCGGGTTGCATGGCTACCACGTATCTATGACACAATGTTTATCTCGTGAATGAGAAGGAAGTTCACAGACAAAAAAGGCTCCAGAATAACAAGAGAGAGAGAGAATTTGGAAAACCATCACAAACCCTTGCGGTTCTTCCTGATGTAAACGGTCATCAGAGAATTTCATCAGAGAATTCTCTGATGACCGTCTACATCAGGAAGAATATTGTGCATACAATTGTATGCACAATATTCTCAATCCTGTCCGAACCACTCTCCAGGTACTCCCTGACAATCCTGCAATCCTTGAAATCTAGCAGATCCTCCCACAAAATTTAGCAAATTCGTCATCCGTCAGTTGAGCTTCCTCATCTTGGTTCAAAAGTTCCGGAAGAAAAGATTCATCCTTGTATGGGATAAGAGGTTGATGGGTCGGTGTTCCTTTTTCTTCAGAAGATGAACTCCTAGAAGTGTGAGACAATTCGTCTGGTATTTTTTTGTGTGGTGAAATTACCGGTTTGGGCTGGAGCTCCTCTCCGATCCTCCTCGTAGCTTTTTGGCGATGTTACCACCGTCTAGGTCACCTTGTCCACTGCACGGTTACTTTGAACGAACTTTCAATGAGTCGGAAGACCACCTCGCCAAATCTTCCCTTAAATGACCATTTAACTTCTATCTTGATTTGAGATTTCGCCGGCATATCCACCGTCGATCCTTGACTGCGGGCAGGCTGGGAATTTTGATGCTGAGCCGAATTAGAGTTCTGCTGTTGATGAGTGAGGTTCTGTGGATTTTGGGTATGGCAAAGTCTGTATCTTTGATATGGGTCCGGGAGGTAAAGAGAAGATAGGAAAGGGGCAATGTGGATGATAGCCTGAGGCGGGTACGGGCGCGTGAAAGGATGAAGCTCCCGTGGAACGTTTCGATAGGGTGGTTGAGACCTGTAAAGTGAATAGGATCGGTTGTGGGGTGATGCGGATCGTTGGTAAGGAAAGGTGAGTCGAGGGGCTGCTGACGATGGCCGTACGCTGATATTGTTATTGTGTCAGAAGTCTCCAGGACTCCTGAATGAATAACTTAGATTCGGATGAGCTTTTATTCTACCGTTGTGATTATATCGCATGGGAGGAGGCGCGATCACGTTATTTCGGTCATAGTGATAGGGTACGGAATTTCTGTCATATATTCTAGAATCATCTCTGTTCATGAACGTAAGTTGTTTTGGTCCGGTTGACTTCCGGGGCTTCATCTTCGCGGGGGGATCAGTACTTGGGTATTGAATTCCTGCTCTATCGATTTTGAGACTGATTGCGAAGCTCTCTGTTTTCCGGCAGCTTCAAAAGCTGCTGTCATTGTCTTCGGTGCTATCAGGATGATACCACTCCTCATGCTATCGGAGAGACCACTTATGGAAGCATTCCAGTCTAATACTTCTAATTGGGGTCGGTGACCTACGTCTTCTTCAGTACTTTTTAGGGCGGCTATGATTCCTCTCATAAATCCTCCCATTTGATTGTGGGATAGTCGAACAGTTTCATTCTCCTTTATCTTGATACTCATAATCTCATTCCTTTAGGAGGAAAATTCAATTCCAAAATTTCTCCTAACCTTTCAGAAGTCTGAATATCTTCGTCTCTTGAAGACTTTCTGGCATCACCCCGAATTTTAGTAAGCAGTCCTCGTAAAGGCTCTTGGTGTCCATTCTCAGGGATAATCTCCTTGTTATTTTGAACATCTTGAATAAAGTCGGTTGAAGGTGTAGTCCCGGGATACTCTCTCATGTTTGCAAGAGCTTCTCGTACCGTACTATTCAGTGTAGAGTCCATTAGTGAGTTATATGAGTGGTTGCACGCAAAACAGACCTACGAAAAAGGCCCATGTCTCAGATTGTTTTCTTGACTTCCCCATTTGATTCTATGGTGCAAGACATGGCCTTTTCTCTACGCATGAAACCCCATAAACATTTTCCCGGTACATGGGGCACATGTTGAATTATCCTTTCCATTCATCTCCAACAACGAAATTTGGGTCTTTTTGTTTTCTCAAAGACAAAGGGTTGTATTCGTGACGAGAGATTTTCCACCAAATTTTCTACTCTAATCTATTTTTCATTGTAAAAATCTCCACTTTCACGGATTCGGCTTCAACCATTATGTTCTTCTCGCCGGGACCTTTCTATTGTAGGTCACACTTTTTCTTCCACGACCATCCTTGGCACACATAAAATTCATCTTAGTCGGTCATTGTCCGTGTGTGTGTCCGTTCGTTGTTTTTTTTGGCGCACGCGTTCTCCTGAACCCTTCCATCGGTCTTTCTGGAATTCATATGAGTGCTACATGACCACCCGAAGATGTGCTGGGAAAATTTACAGATCAATCCATGGAACGATTTTCGATGTATGCATCTAAGAATGGAAAATTATCAAAATTTTCAAAAAATCTAATATTTGATACATGAATATTCTCCTTCACAATCTTCATGCAAAACTCTTGTTCACCTGAACAACCATCTTTTCTCTAACCTCCGACACTTGGTTGATGTCGATTTCTCATTTCCCTATATTATCATAGTTTAAATCATAAATTTTGCATCAGTCACAAAAGAATCACCACATATTCCCTCCTTATTCATATTATCGGAATTCCATATCAACCAATCTATCCATTATGACGAAATAAACATTTCACCAGGTCCCTCCAAATTATTTTAAGAAGCACAAGATATTTTCAGAAAACGGGAATGGATTTTCGAAAAATTGAAATTTTCCTTCTTTTACTACCCATAAATCGGAGACTGTTCTATGGATCGATATGTAAATCCTTCCAGCACATCTTTGGTTGGTCATGTAGTACTCTTATAAATTTCAGAAAGATCTGTGGAAGGGTTTAGGAGAACTCGTGCGCCAAAAAAAACAACGCACACACACGAAAACATTAACTAGCTGTCCAAATGATCATTTCCCTTCACCATGGATCAACTTGAATAAACATGTTACCTACGATCGGAAGATGTCAGCGAGATAAACACAATTGGCCATCCCCATCCCCTTCCGTCAAGATTTGTAGAGTGAGAATTGGATCAGAGTCGAAAAATTCGGAAATAATCTTTCTCGAACTTTTTACTCTGACTTATTTTCCATTCTGAGAATCTGCTCTCTGAGGTATTCGGCTTCAACCATCATGTTCCTGTCGCTGTCAGCTTTCTACTATAGGTCACGCTTTTCCTTCCACGATCATCCTTCCCACGAAAAGAATTCATCCAAGTCGCTCATTGTCCGTGTGTGTGTGTCTGCGCGTTGTTTTTTCCGTGCACCCTATCTCGTGAGCTCTTCCATCGATCTTTCTGGAATTCATATGAGTGCTACATGACCACTCAAAGATGTGCTGGGAGGATTCACAGATCGATCCATGGAACAGTTTCCGATTTATGGGTAGTAAGAGAAGAAAAAAAAATCTAACATTTCATACATGAATATTCTCCTGTACAACTTCTGATCCAAGCCCCAAAAAAAAATTGTTGAAAAATAAAGAACAATTTTTAACCTTGTTATCCATAATTAAGACGTTAGTGAACCATCTCATCGTATTTGTCGGCTCGATTTACGTCGGAAACCACTTTGAAATATATCATTTTTGGTGGTGGAAAGTGGTCAAAAACGTCAAAAATCAGTTTCAAAGCAAATTTTTTTTCATAAACTAGCCTCTCCTGCGCATGCGCGTTGATTTACGATCCTAAAAGTATCTTTGATCGATAGCTGGTGTAATTTCCTTCAAAATGACCCCTTGCAAAAGTCAATTTGATGCAATTACAGCTGAGATATGACTGGTGCAGAAAATGGAAAAACCCAAGGTATCAAATCCGTGAATCCGCGCTTCCTTCAATGGCCTTGGAAAATGCGAATTTTGAATTGGGCCCTTTCTACCATGCGAACATGTGTCCCTCATGTATTTTTTGACGTAGAAACCGAATACGCGGTCACTTTTGTTCCAAACCTTCAGGATTTCTCACCAGACTCATAAAACCGACTCGATAATGGATGCTCATCTTCAGCCTTTTTAAACTTATTTGAGATGAATTGTCGGTGTATGGGGAGGTTTGAGTGGATTCTGTACCACATACAACTATGTTTCCCAATGTATTCTGATCAGCTGATTACAATGGTGATGGTTTCGAACCTCGAGGAAGCGCTGCTATCCGTATATAAGCTGTTCGATATAGTTTCCTCATATAAAATTAAACAACAAAAAAATCCAGCTCGAACAGACGTGACTCCCAGAAATCTCACTCCCACCGCTTCCTCGAGCCTCAAAACCACCGGGATCGTCTTCGGCTAGTCAGAATACGTTGAGGGACATAG
Organism: Eretmocerus hayati; assembly: GCA_029851415.1. Taxonomy (NCBI): domain Eukaryota; kingdom Metazoa; phylum Arthropoda; class Insecta; order Hymenoptera; family Aphelinidae; genus Eretmocerus; species Eretmocerus hayati. The sequence continues at coordinate 53,995,511 of CM056744.1, forward strand.
TTGTGTCTAGTACACAATCCACCCAAACCTCCCCAAACACCGACAATTCATCTCAAATAAGTGTGAAAAGGCTGAAGATGAGCATCCATTATTGAGTCGGTTTTATGAGTCTGGTGAAAAATCCTGAAGGTTTGGAACAAAACTGACCGCGTATTCGGTTTCTACGTCAAAAAATACATCAAAAACACATTTTCGCATGTTAGAAAGGGCCCAATTCAAAATTCGCATTTTTCAAGGCCATTGGAGGAAGCGCGGATTCACGGATTTGATACCTTGGGTTTTTCCATTTTCTGCACCAGTCATATCTCAGCTGTAATTGCATCAAATTGACTTCTGCAACGGGTCATTTTGAAGGAAATTACACCAGCTATCGATCAAAGATACTTTCGGGATCGTAAATCAACACGCATGCGCAGGAGAGGCTAGTTTATGAAAAAAAATTTGCTTTGAAACTGATTCTCGACGTTTTTGACCACTTTCCTTCACCAAAAATGATATATTTCAAAGTGGTTTCCGACGTAAAATGAGCCGTCAAATACGATGAGATGGTCCACTAACGTCTTAATTATGGATAACAGGGTTAAAAATTGTTTTCTATTTTTCAACAATTTTTTTTGGGGCTTGGATCAGAAGTTGTCGAGATAAAACCACTCTCCTTTGAATTGTTAATGTTCCAAAAAAATGTCAAAAAAATTTCAGAACGATTCATTGAGATGCGTCAGAATGCGATTCAGAACAAGGAACATCGGTTTTTAGCGTTTTTTAGAGGGTTTCCAGGCTGCCCCAAAACATAGGGGCGACTTCGGGACCTAAAAACTATTGCTCTCCTCATCGTTTGGGGTTAGGAACTGGGGAAAATTGCTTCCGGGGCCATACCTGACAAGGGCCGATTCACCATGCTTACCCAGCTAGTCCCTTCACGGTTACACCTGAGTGTGCTTCTTTCTCCGACCTCATCAATGGAGCAATTGGATTCAGGGTACTCCAAATCTCAATAGTCGAACGGATCCGCGGTATTCCACTCGGGGAACCCGAAAATTCATTATCAGAGGTCACGATGATATTCCAAGGTGATTTTGCAGTGTAGAATTTCGATACTGATCGAATCCATTGATCTAGCAAGCAATCGCAACGAGATTCAATCATGGAGAACCAAATCCACCCCAGAACTATATAAGCTCAGACTTTCTTCAATCCTAGAAAAAGATGGAATCCACTAGGGCTGCCGCGATACGAGACGACACGACATTTTACAATTATCGATGTCGATGTCGTGATTCCAGCATGATATCGTTATCGCTATCGATGTCGTGAAATGTCGTGGATCTATTGTCGTTGTCGTGTCGATGTCGAATGATAATGTCGTCGACATTATCGATATCGTCTTCAATTTTTCTATTTTTTCAGGCAAGTGCGACACTAACAAGGGAAGGATCAGGCCTTTGGATCACCAATCCTTTCCAACCTGGTACTACCTAGAATATGAAAAATCCAGAGTAACTTCGTCAAATGGGTCTCCTGTCCAAAGATACAGCCACTGTGATTAGCATTACCCATATAGGCTCATGTTAAAAAGTGACGTATATGGGTAGTTCCGCGGAAACTTTGAAATAATGTGTGCCTGCTTGTACAAACCCTTAAAATGCTTGGGAAAAAATTCGTACAGGTCTTTTCGACGTCTTTTTGGTGCTCTTTTTGGCGCAATCGTTAGTTTGGTGATCTAGGGTTGTCAGAAGAAGTTATCATCGAAAAAGGGGTCAAAATGTCAGATCCGTGAGCTGTGGATTTCCATTTTTTCGACCTCTGTGAGTGTATAGCACCACTGAGAGGCTCGCTCGGGCTTTGGGCGGGCAAACTTATCGAATTTGATGGTATCAAGCACCAAATACCATTGCTATGAGAGCCTAAGGACCACTTTTTGTGTGTGCGCTGAGCACGTAAGGTAAGTGTGCCTAATTTGGCCCCACTACTTTTGTTTTGCTCGCCATTTCAACTCATCGCTATATTTTTCAACGTACTTTAGCTCATGATGTCTTTATCACTCGTTATAAATTCGACGAAGAAACGAAGTAAAACGGCTGATCAACGAGTCAATTGATATATTTACTGCGACAACGTTTCGACGACTATTTTGCCATCTTCCTCAGGTCTAAAATACAAATTGATGAGTATAATACAGAGAAGATACAATTCATATATACATATATATCCTCATGGTAAGGTCATACATGCACACACATACACATATACATATAGAACTATACACAATCAGGTGGTATTTCGTGGATCTAGCATTTTACCTTAAAATTCATCTATTATCAGTTGTTATCAGTCTACAGTAGACTGAAGTCAAATTCTGTCTCTGATCGATCCTTCAATTTCTCAATTTTTTAATCGGCCTACAAATAACGAAGAATTATGAGTTGATGTATATAGATAATCAGTCTCACCCATCTTGGAAAATTCAATTCACTACTTCACATGAACTTCCATACCTCTCATACACTTATTCTTATGACTTGTATTGATATTAACGCACACTTGTGAACACTTAAATTTATCACATTTTTTATACATGGTAAATTGCAAAAATTATTGTATCTTTAAAATCAAAACAACTGACTAGACATATTGATGGATCGATCGATTGTCCCACAGAGACACCTATCACATTACTAGAAACTCCTTATTGGGGAAACTAATTGTCAAAGATCGGCCAAACAGATCTCTCCAGTACCTTAAATTTAGAAATTACTTATGTTCATTTACTTGGTGATTTTTTCAAATGTCTCAATAGAGGAGCATAAGATTGATTCAGATTACGTGTGTCCTCCTTTCTATTCAGCGAATTATCTTGGATTCGTATAAATATCATTTCTGAGATCAACCGTTTGTACCAATTCTGCTCATAGTCCAAGTACTTTAGCTCATTTTGAAGCTTGTTCCAAGACCTTCAAAATGAGCTAAAGTTCGTTCAATTTTATTAGATTGGAGCCGAGATATCTTGATTTCCGCGAAAGAAGATTTTTTGCGAGTTTCCAACAGTGTGTTCCTAATTTGCCCCCACAGGGAAAAGAGGCCTATTTTCATGAGATTATACGGGTTTTTCGTATAATCGAGATATCTCGGCTCCCAGACCTCCAAATAAGACGTACTTTAGCTCATTTTGTAGCTTTTTTACCCTTTTTTGAATTTTTGGAGTGAGACTGATGTATTTGAATGGAGTGAGGAACGAGTTTAGAAAAAGACTTTGGGGGCAAATTAGGAACACTGCACTTTTTCTCGTAATATGAGCGTAGAATTGGCTAAAAATCGAATTTTGCAATTCTGCAAAAAGCATTCTAAAGTTGGGACAAAGACCAAAAAAATGAATTAAGGTACGTTGGAATTGATCACATCAATTTTGTTTGGCATAGCTTTTAGTGACTAACAAAAAAGAAGTCAAAAGTACCGAAAACCACTTTTTTGTTGTGAGAAATGCGCGGGTCATAGAGGATAGGTCCAGAATGTTCATTTCTTCATATTTTAACGTAACAAACATGAAAAAAGTGGTCGGCAGGGTCTGCGGGTGCATACATTTGAGAACTTGAATGGGGGCAAATTAGGGAATGGGGGAAAATTAGGCACAGTTACCTTACATTTTGTGGCGCAATTTTACCTAAAATTTTAATCCCTCAGTTTTCCTCGATAAAAGTGAATCTGCCTCATCCTAGACTTCTCTGCATCAACTTATTCTTCAAGTAAATTGTCAGTCGCAACTTTTTCATGCCTCAGAATTTCGAAAAAAATAGATTTTCACACTTGGCGGAGTAGTTTTCGGAAAAAATCCAGTTTTGCTAAATTTTTATGTCAGGTCCGTATGGTATTAGTGCGACCCTTAATCGCGATACGACAGAGGTCTTAGTCAGTTCCTTTCAAAGTATTTGATGGTCAAATCGAAATTCCAAAACCTCAAAACTATAGCTCAAACCGCTTGGCCGTGAGATCAATTTTAGTGGCGAAATGTCAGGTCCGTGTGTTGCTTCAAAATTTACATACGTGCGCGAGTTTATTCATTTCCCATATGTTTCGAAAAGTCGAAAAATACATCTTAGAACTTCCGGAAATGCGAATTGGGGTTGGCACACTTTTGACCCCCAAATATCGATATAGATATACTGCCAATGCTAACGTTTTTGCTTGTAGCTTTGAACAGAAGGCTGAGTTGACGGAGTTCCTCTGGATTCTTCATATTCTAGGTGGCACAAAACTGTAGAAAAAAAATTGGAAAGGATTGGTGATCCAAAGGCCTGGTCCTCCCCTTGTTAGTCAGGGTGAACTAAGTTGAACGTAGAAGTACGTATTAGAACATTGGGACATCACATTACTCACAGATGATACTGTCAAAAAATTTGATCAGATATACAGAATGAAATACTATGCATCATATTCAGTGGAAAATCCACACCAAAATGATCTCATAGGGGCACAAAATGAAGCTGACTTCCATAAGGTTCGATCCTTTCCACGTTGGCTGTGAGTCGAATGTATCAGATGATTAGAGAGCCTAATATGCTTGGCACATATTATAATAATAATACAATCGCATTGTTCGGACGGCAATATTTTATCTTCAGTAAGGGCGAAGACTGAATGCGTGAATTGAAGGATTAAAGTGCTTTGCATATCAATTCTCCGCTTTGTACTCTTTCAACGCTTTTGTTCAATATGATTTATCTAGTCCATGAATTAATGATATCAAAACGCATCTTATTTATTCCTTGGGGACTTGGAATATCTCCACTCACAGACGGAAAAATGACCATCGATAACGACAATATCGCAATATCTCGCGATAAGTTGTCGAACGATAACATTTATCGTCAACTTAATGTCGATTTCGAGCTCACGATAATTGAGTCATATCGTATCGATGTCGTTGTCGAAAATATCTATATCGCGAGACGACATCGATAAAATATCGATTATCGCGGCAGCCCTAGAATCCACCGAATACACTGGGTACAGCTCGGCATTCTCAAGCCATCTCATTGATCTAGCATATGAAAAATCTCGAACCTAATGTTTATGGCCAAGAAATGTTAGGAAAAGCTACAATTGCGGTTCCCTACTATAGTGCGATTACAAACCAATCGTCAATCGATCGAGTCGGGTTCCATTCCCCGTTATTCATATTTCGAGTGGCAATATGTTATCGACTGCAGTCAGAAAACCCGTCTCGATTGAATATTGCATGTTGCGTGTCGGTGAGTAGTCGTACTGGAGAATCACATTCTCGAGACCAATTCAAACTCCGAATCTCCCTTCATCGTTTTGGACAGTACGATGAGTTCGTGGGTACAGCTCAGTGAGTCTCCCGATTTCATCAACATAGCAATCGAATACAGAGTTCTCCAGTTCTCGATAGTCGAATGGATCCGCGGTATTCCACACGAAGAACCCGAGAATCCGTTATCAGAGGTCACGATCATTCCATTGTCATTATGCATTGTAGAATTCCGATACTCACCGATCCCATTGATCTAGCAAGCAATCACAACGAGATTCAATGATGGAGAACCAAGTTCACCTCAAAACTACACAAGATCGGATTTTCCCCACTCCTCGGAAAAGATAAAATCCACCGAGAACATTGGGTAGAGCGACGCATACTCAAGCGATCTCGTTGATCTAGCACATGTAAAATTCCGAACCTAATGTTTATCCCCAAAAAATGTTCAGGGAAGCTACATTTTCGGACCCCAAATATAAAGGGATCACACACCATTCGTCAATCAGTCTATTCGTTTCCATTTTCATTTGTCCCCGGTGCAATGGTGACATGGTCTTGACTGCGGTTAGGAAACCTGTTGAAGCCGCATATTGTTTGTTGCGTGTCGGTGACAAATCGAGCTGAAGATACGAGAATCCAGAACCATCGAGACGATCGCGTCTTCTTCCATGACATCATCCGGAACGGTAAATAATCGGGAACAGCTGAGTAAGTTACTCCGACCTCATTAATGTAGCAATCGAATACAGAGTTCTCCAGACCTCAATAGTCGAATGGATCCGCGATATTCCACACGGAGAAGTTGAGCATCCGTGACCGATCCCATTGATCTAGCAAGCAAACGCAATGAGATCCAATCATGTAGAACCAAATTCACCGCAGAACAACATGAGATCGGATATTTCCCAGTCCTCGAAAAAGATGGAATTCACCGAATAATTGGGTGAAGCGTGGAATTCTTAAGCCATCTCATTGATCAAGCACATGAGAAATTCCAACCCTAATGTTTATGGCGAAGAAATGTTAGGGGAAGCTACAATTGCGGTCAATCTATAGTGCGATCACAAACCGTTCGTCAATCGATCGACTCGGGTTCCATTCCCGGGTTTCATCTGTCCTGTGGGAATATGTGATTGACTGCAGTCAGAAAACCCGTCTCGATTGAATATCGCATGTTGCGTGTCGGTGGGTAGTCGTACTAGAGAACCACATCTCCAAGACCAATTCAAACTCCGCATCTCCCTTCACCGTTCTGAACAGAAAGATGAGTTCGTGGGTACAGCTCAGTCAGTTTTCTCGATTTCATCAACGAAGCAATCAAATACAGAGTTGAATAGAAGTAATGAACTTTGAATCGTCCTCAGTTATTCCAAATTGATGAGTTGAAAATCTTGAAATCGATCGTGGAGGACTAAGGTCTGTGAGGATTATAAAACACAGAATTCTTGCACATATAAATATATTGCAACGTTTCGTCTGCATATTTTGCAAACTTCTTCAGGCTGTAACACAATTTCAACACATGTGGTATATATTATGGACAAACAGTAGCACGATTCACAATGAAGTTGCAAACAACAATTCACATACCTAAAGCTTTTTGATTCTTAGAACGATTATCACATTTTTACACTATGATTAAAAACGTAGAAACACAGAAACTGTGATTCACGTCTTACGTCGATATTTGGTATATTGATACTGATCAGTCCATGCTAATGTGTGTATATGGAAACGGGATGAGGAGAGAAAGAGAGAGAGAGAGAACCAGGTGATTGAACGAGGAGAGGGAAGGGAAGGAGAAGGAGTCAAGAGAAGCAGCTATATGTCATAATCGACAATGAGACAAACTATAATAGGAGAGAGTTATAGACACGGTTTAGATGGAAAATATCGTCTTTCAGATTGATGTTATTCTTATCAGAATTAATGAAAATCATTTCTGAGAGTGTCCTTTTATGAAAATTTGGTTCTTTATCTAAGATCTTAGTATTTCTCCAATCAAACTCGTGCACTAGGTTTTTTCGATGGAGCGACACTACAGAATTGGGAGTTTTGAAATTTATATGTTCATCGATTCTCACATCTAAAGCCCTTTCTGTCTCTCCTACATAGCTTGCTGAACAGTTTTTACAATCTATTTTATATACTACATTTGGATTTTCAAATTCCTTCAATGTATCTTTGCCTAATTTTATAACATTATCAAGTCCTTTAGTGATTTTTGGCAACGTTACAATATTGTGTTCCTTGAAAACATATTTACATTTTTGAAAGAAACTTTTACGAAACGGAATGCTGACTTTCTGTAGTGAAGCAAATGTACGTTTTTCCAAGCTATTTCCATTATTCTTCTTGTTTTTCAATTTTTGAAGTCTGTTTCTCATGCATTTTTGTACAAAATCAATGGGGAAGTCATTTTTTAGCAGTAAATTTTCTACGTATCTAATGTTTTTTCTATGGAAACAAGGTTCAGATAGATTAATAGCACGGTCTACCAAATTGTGTATAATATTTTCTTTCAATTGAGTTGGGTGGTCCGAGTGAAAATTCAAAATCCTATGTCGTGGGCTTATGGTACCAATCCGTGATAATCTTATTATCTTTTCGTATCAATTTTAAATCTAGAAAACTAATACTGTTATCTTTTTCAATCTCGTGAGTGAATTTTAGACTTTGATCATATTGATTAAAAACTTCCAGCACTACATTGATCTGGTCTCCTTTGATACATAACACCGTGTCGTCGACATAACGGAAATAAAATATTATAACTCTCTCCTATTATAGTTTGACTCATCGTCGATTATGACATATAGCTGCTTCTCTTGACTCCTTCTCCTTCCCTTTCCTCTCCTCGTTCAATCACCTGGTTCTCTCTCTCTTTCTCTCCTCATCCCGTTTCCATATACACACATTAGCATGGACTGATCAGTATCAATATACCAAATATCGTCGTAAGACGTGAATCACAATTTCTGTGTTTCTACGTTTTTAATCATAGTGTAAAAATGTGATAATCGTTCTAAAAATCAGAAAGCTTTAGGTATGTGAATTGTTATTTGCAACTTCATTGTGAATCGTGCTACTGTCTGTCCATAATATATGCCACATGTGTTGAAATTGTGTTACAGCCTGAAGAGGTTTGCAAAATATGCAGACGAAACGTTGCAATATATTTATATGTGCAAGAGTTCTGTGTTTTATCATCCTCACAGACCTTAGTCCTCCACGATCGATTTCAAGATTTTCAACTCATCAATTTGGAATAACTGAGGACGATTCAAAGTTCATTACTTCTATTCTACACCAAGTCTTTGATCAAGATAAGACTACAACCAACATCCATAACATGAGTTTTTTTCAACACATACGTGAGAACTATGGCCATCAAGTAGTATCCACGATGAAGAAATATATCCAAACAAACATTCGCACCGCAGAAATAGTATCGAGACGTCGCTTTCTACTGAAATGCAGAAGTAACGATGTGGTGCCAAAACATCTGATGTGTATACAACATCGCATCAACCAGGTGACATTCTATAGTGATTCTAGCAAACATTCAAATGAAGCTCTTTCTCAGTCTGTTTTCAAGAAACTCTTGAATAATGGAATACGAGATATTCATTCTCATCTCAGATTTCTTAATGAAAAACTGGATTCCCATAAGTCTTATCTTTATGAATCAAATGTAGACCGAGATGTTTTATGTAAATTCATCGAACTCAATCAAAGAAGATTTAGGTATACGCAGTCAAAATTTAATCATGTTCATAAGAAGAAATTCAGTTCATTGTTACCTCCTAAATATCAACCTATTATAAACAAAAAAAGTTGGATTCGAAATATTAGTGATGTACAGATACCCGATAATGTCATTGATGTAGTATCCCTCGGTCAGAATTATAGTTGTGAGTCTACTTTTGGAACCAAAGATATTATGAGTACTGTAAAAAATGTAGAAACCTGTCTTAGATTGTCAGATTTGAATGATAGAGAAAACCATTCCGTTCGTAAAGGAGTTTGCAATATTATCCGATTTGAAAAGAAAAACCAAACACATATTAACATTGAAGACAGATCTTTCAAAAAACAACTAGATGAGACAAAGTCTTTTCTAGACTCCAATCAAGATATTTCCTTTACTCGCACAGATAAAGGGAATGTAACAGTTTGTATGAATAAATCGGACTATCGGAGTAAAATGAGAGCGTTACTCTCAGATAAGAATGTATACAAAACTCTTAAGTTTAACCCATTAGCAAGGACTCAGAAGAAATACTCAAAAGTACTTAAAGATTGGAACGAAAGGAATCTTTTGCACAAAAAATTTCATCCTAACGCTCTCACAATAACTGACACATCTATGGCCCGAGCATATGGTCTTCCGAAAATTCACAAAGCAGATAACCCTTTAAGACCCATTATCTCTACAATCAATAGCCCATCTTATTTGTTTTCAATTATTCTTTACAATGAGTTGAAAAAATGTTTGAAACGTCCTAAATCTCACATCAATAATAGTTCAGAACTAAAGAAAAAATTAAATGGAATACATATTCCTGATGGATACATTCTTCTTTCACTTGATGTCATTTCGCTCTTCACAAATATTCTACTCAGACTAGTTCTCATCAGTTTAGACCGTCGCCATAATGACATACATTTAAAATGCAAAATTCCATTTGATGAAATACGTGCCAAAATTGAACTTTTGTTCAAAAATACCTCTTTCAAATTTGATGATAATTTTTTCCAACAAATCTCGGGCAGTCCCATGGGTTCTCCCATATCACCTATGTTTGCCGACATGGTCATGGAAGACCTCGAGACAGACTGTCTTGAGATTTTGAAAAATGAACATAATTGTGTACCATTATTTTATTTCCGTTATGTCGACGACACGGTGTTATGTATCAAAGAAGACCAGATCAATGTAGTGCTGGAAGTTTTTAATCAATATGATCAAAGTCTAAAATTCACTCACGAGATTGAAAAAGATAACAGTATTAGTTTTCTAGATTTAAAATTGATACGAAAAGATAATAAGATTATCACGGATTGGTACCATATGCCCACGACATAGAATTTTGAATTTTCACTCGAACCACCCAACTCAATTGAAAGAAAATATTATATACAATTTGGTAGACCGTGCTATTAATCTATCTGAACCTTGTTTCCATAGAAAAAACATTAGATACGTAGAAAATTTACTGCTAAAAAATGACTTCCCCATTGATTTTGTACAAAAATGCATGAGAAACAGACTTCAAAAATTGAAAAACAAGAAGAATAATGGAAATAGCTTGGAAAAACGTACATTTGCTTCACTGCAGAGAGTGAGCATTCCGTTTCGTAAAAGTTTCTTTCAAAAATGTAAATATGTTTTCAAGAAACACAATATTCTAACGTTGCCAAAAATCACTAAAGGACTTGATAATGTTATAAAATTAGGCAGAGATACATTGAAGAAATTTGAAAATCCAAATGTAGTATATAAAAAAGATTGTAAAAACTGTTCAGCAAGCTATGTAGGAGAGAGAAAAAGGGCTTTCGATGTGAGAATCGATGAACATATAAATTTCAAAACTCCCAATTCTGTAGTGTCGCTCCATCGAAAAAACCTAGGGCACGAGTTTGATTGGAAAAATACGCTGCTAAAAGTGATTAGCAGAAAGCTTTCTCCAAGCGTCATATGATGATAATTAGAATAACCAGACCATCATCATGCTAAAATTGTATGAAAAATATAATGTGAAATTCCTTTCCACATGATAATTGTTATTGAAGGTTTTCAGACACAGTTGAGGAGACCCGAGTTGTGTGAGGCAATGAAAAAAGGGTGCTTACAAATAAGTGTGAAAGGGTTACAATGAAATTTTAGGTGGAAATTCTGATTTTTTCAAAAATTTGAGATCTGTAGACATCGAAATAATTTCGGTATCAACAAATCGATAGATTATGCTGAGGGAATAATGGTTTAAGTGATTAAAATTGAGATAAATGAGAAGTAATTGGAGGTACGAGGAAAAAAGTTTTCCATTATTTTTTTAGTTATCATTTAGAGGAAGCTTTTTAGAAGGATTTGAGCCATCTAGTCTTAGGTTTTTTCGATGATATCTATTAGTTGGTTGAGACAGAATTTGGATGCGGTAGGTTTGGAAAGGCTAAAAAAAAATTTTTGGTGAAAATTTTGATTTTTTTGAAAATTTGAGATCTGTAGAGATTAAATGAAATTTCGGTATTAACCAATCGATAGGTCTCGCAGAAAAAATCATACTTTAGGTCATTAAGATTGAGATAAATGAGTCATGAAGGAAGGTAGGAGCAAAAATTGAATATTAAGGGAGATTTTCTTTTATTTTTTGAATTATCTTTTGGAGGGAGCTTTTTAGAAGGATTTGAGCCATCTAGTCTTAGGTTTTTTCGATGATATCTATTAGTTGGTTGAGACAGAATTTGGATGCGGTAGGTTTAAAAAGGCTCAAAAAAAAATTTTTGGTGAAAATTTTGATTTTTTTGAAAATTCGAGATCTGTAGAGATTAAATGAAATTTCTGTATTAACCAATCGATAGATCTCGCAGAAAAAATCATAGTTTAGGTCATCAAGATTGAGATAAATGAGTCATGAAGGAAGGTAGGAGGAAAAATTGAATATTAAGGGAAATTTTCCTTTATTTTTTGAATTATTTTTTGGAGGGAGCTTTTTAGAAGGATTTGAGCCATCTAGTCTTAGGTTTTTTTGATGATATCTATTAGTTGGTTGAGACAGAATTTGGATGCGGTAGGTTTAAAAAGGCTCAAAAAAAAATTTTTGGTGAAAATTTCGATTTTTTTGAAAATTTGAGATCTGTAGAGATCAAATGAAATTTCGGTATTAACCAATCGATAGATCTCGCAGAAAAAATCATAGTTTAGGTGACTCAATTTGTTGTGAGAGTGTGTGGGAAAAAGATATTTATGTATTAAAAGTTGAAATTTGAGCACTTTTTGTTCAAAAAGCCCATAGATCAAATTTGACTGGGAGCCAAAAGGTGCCAAATCACTGGGCTCTCAGGAATTGGATTCTCTACAACTTGTAGAAAGCCAAAAGTTGATAAGGCGAATAGTAAAAGAGAAAGCGTGTCCAATATAAAACAACATACATACATACACACACACAAACACGGAAAATGGGGTGGAAAGATGAGTCTTTGGCAGATTTGGGAGGACATTAGTAGGAAAAGTGTTACCTACATTCGATAGCTTTTGGCGAAAGGAAGAGAATGGTCGTTGGCTTTTTTCGATAAGAGGGATTTTGTTGAAGAATATGTTGATTTTAATGAAAAATTTGATCAAATTTTCGTTGGGGTGAAAACAAAGCTTTCTCTTTAGAGAAAGCAATACTAAGATTCATACATAGAGGACCAAATTTTCATAAAAGGACACTCTCAGAAATGATTTTCATTAATTCTGATAAGAATAACATCAATCTAAAAGACGATATTTTCCATCTAAACTGTGTCTATAACTCTCTCCTATTATAGTTTGTCTCATCGTCGATTATGACATATAGCTGCTTCTCTTGACTCCTTCTCCTTCCCTTTCCTCTCCTCGTTCAATCACCTGGTTCTCTCTCTCTTTCTCTCCTCATCCCGTTTCCATATCCACACATTAGCATGGACTGATCAGTATCAATATACCAAATATCGACGTAAGACGTGAATCACAGTTTCTGTGTTTCTACGTTTTTAATCATAGTGTAAAAATGTGATAATCGTTCTGAAAATCAAAAAGTTTTAGGTATGTGAATTGTTGTTTGCAACTTCATTGTGAATCGTGCTACTGTTTGTCCATAATATATACCACATGTGTTGAAATTGTGTTACAGCCTGAAGAGGTTTGCAAAATATGCAGACGAAACGTTGCAATATATTTATATGTGCAAGAATTCTGTGTTTTATCATCCTCAGAGACCTTAGTCCTCCACGATCGATTTCAAGATTTTCAACTCATCAATTTCAAATACAGAGTTCTTCAGTTCTCAATAGTCGAATGGATCCGCGGTATTACATAAGGGGAACCCGAGAACCTGTTATCAGAGGTCACGATCATTCCTTTGTCATTTTGCAGTGTAGAATTTTAATGCTGACTGATCCCATTTATCTAGCAAGCAATCACAACGAGATCCAATCATGATGAACCAAGTTCACTTCAGACCTACACAAGATCGGATTTTTCCCAGTCCTCGGGAAAGATAAAATCCACCGAATACATTGGGTAGAGCGATGCATTCCCAAGCAATCTCTTTATTTACAATCTTATGATCAAGTTGTAGTAAGCTGAAGACCTCGAACTGAAATTGTTATAACTGCGGAGTCATCTAGTCCGAAAAATCACGAAACTTCGTAAACACACGTATGTGACATGGCCCATCTCCTCAAGTGTAAGGTTGGCATTCGAATACAGTTGAGGATAAAGACGTATTCTTGCGGAATGAACCTATAACTCGAGACTCCAACCTACTCTAAGCCCATACATATGCTGCTAACAGGCGTCAGAATATTCTCTGATGTTGATCTGCGATCACTTCTTTAGAAGAAAAACTTGAGGATATTCTTCATCTCACGACTGCGCTGTGTGGCCAATCATATTTCTGCAAATGGCATCTGATTTTTTATCAAAAAAGAAAGGAATCTGAATGAGCCAGGTCGATGTACATTGGAATGTCTTTGATTGGAGTACGACGTACGCTTTCAGGAACAAACGTGATCGCTTCACGATATTAAGTTTTTCGAGGTATACATGAACGAGACGGGTCACATGAATCCGGTTTAGCTTGTGATCTCTGATTCCTATCGTACATGATACCGTATGAGTGGTTGCGTGAGCCAATATCTCGTTGTTGACTTTAATGATTCATCTGTTTTGAAGAATTCCTCAGATATTCTTGCGACTTACACCGTATAATCCATGAGTACCACTCTCGGTTAGCTAAACATTCACACCCTACACTGTAAAAATTCTTTATGTAAAATTACAAGACTCAGAGTGGGTAATAGTTGGATACCGCGCTTGGACGTGTAAATTTACAAGCGGCTTGTTAATTTCATTTACCGGCTGACGGTAAATTTCAGACCTGAAGAAATCTTGTTCAACTGAAGCGTACGGGCTACTCAGGGGCTTTTTTTAATGAAATGGAGTCTTGGAATGGAGCATCTTGATCCACGATAATTTTGAAAAGGGTAAAAAACCCGTGCGAGTCGAAAATTCATCGCTCGAGACATGAACACGGATTCTCGGGTTCCTCGAGTGGAATATCGCGGATCCATTCGACTTTCAAGATTTGGAGTACTCTGTATTCAATTGCTTCATTAATAAGGTCGGAGAAACTCACTCAGCCGTACCCGTGAATTTATCGTTCCGGATGAAGTCATGAAAGGAGTTGCGATTGTTACATATGTTCTGAATTCCCAAACTGTTAGCTCGATTCGTCACCGACACGATACATACAATATGCCGCTTCAACAGGTTTCCGGACCGCAGTCAAGACCATGTCAACATTGCACCGGGGAGAAATAAAAAAGGAACACGAATAGACTGATTGACGAATGGTGTGTGATCGCTTCATAGTTGGGATCCGAAAATGTCGAGGGGTATGCCACCGCGTCGCTCGGTGTCGCTCGGTTGCCAGTCGTCGCTGTTCGTTGCTGTTCACTGCTGTTTACGGCTGTACGGCCTATCCTCCAAAAGGAGGCGAACGACGGCCCGCAGGGTGAACTGGCGGCGAGTGACGAGCGAACAGCAGCGAACAGCAGTGTACAGCAGTGCACAGCAGTGCACAGCGCTGTTCGCCGAGTCGGCTCGCCGCGCCCGCACTCTACAGTTTGTGCTGTTTCGTTCACTCGATGGAATGATTATTTAATAATTATTGCAGATGGATATTTTCATTCACGGATCAATGAGAGGCTGTAGATAACGCAGTCGATTGGTCCTTTAACTTACCCATAAACTACAGACGGACGATTCCCTCATGAGGGGCCGACGATCATGAGAAACATTTGAACACATGATTGAGATAGTGTAGATTAGCACAGGGGCAGCGTGTCCGCCTCTGACGCGCAAGGTCAGCGATCAAATCCCGGTGAGGGTCATTTTTTTTTTTTTTTTTTTTTCGTATCTGCACAAGCTCGCGAATTTCTCTTTAAAATTATCTCTCGTTAACGAAAGCTTGAATTTAAAAGTGCATGAGAGTCAAACAGCTTTTTTTCTTTTTTTTTCAAATATGGAAGCCGAAATCGAGCGCAATTTTGCGCCTACACGTAAGGATTTTTTTAGGGTATGGTTCTCGGCACGCCAAAAAAAAAATAATTTCACGGGATATTTGGCGCAAACGGACCGGATATTTGTACTTCGCACAGGAAAAGGAATAATTCACACGATAAGAATGTAGTGCACGAGAGGAAAAAATAGCTAACGGGATTAGAAGGTATATGTATGAACGAGAAAAATAATATAACGAACAGGAAATAAACTCATCTTGCCCCGGTAAATATATGGTATACCAGCACGACATATTTTCCCCCGAATTCGTGTGTGAGTAAACATTCAATTAGTTAAAAAATTATTAGATGAAGTATTTATAGGAGTAAATAAAGGGTTGGGGTGCACTATTGCTACGAAATAAACACTGCACAGATATTCACTGAAATTGACTCTTTATTGCACACCGCGTGCACTCAATGGTAACTCTGATTATACATGGATAGCCGAAGTACTCACTTCGGCTGTGCGTATCCAAGTGTCGCGCGCTCGCTCCTGCTCGTGCGCGGCACCGAGGTATATTATATATATAGATATAGTATTATATATATTAGAAGGGAGTGAGCGCTGAGGGCGCTGATATTGAATAGTCGACAAAGTTACTTTACCGACACTCCCTCCCTTTGTCGATTATGACAATAGGAACTCTCAGCATTAGGAAACTTTACACACTCTCAGTGCTAGTGGACTAGTAATTAAATGGAAAGAGAAGTCTCAACACATATGATATTGACTGCAGAAAAATGGTTATTGATTTGGCGTGAACAAAGATCAGTCAATTTCTTCTCATTGTCGAAAGTCCAGTCATTGTTGTCCTGAAAGCATACAATAGTGGATGATATTAGACTCAAAGTAATAATAGTGACTCTCATTCTCATGTAACTCTACTCATCAGCTCTCATATTCATTATTTGGTCCCGCAAATTGACGTGAGTGCTTTGTGGCAATGGCTTAGTCATGATATCAGCCAGATTTTCCTCTGTCGATATCCACGCTACTTTGACCTTTTCCTCATCAACGCATTGCTTAATAAAATCTCCATGTGAGTCAGCCATGTGCTTTCTGTGTCCAGTATTCTCCCTGGCCTCTAATTCTGCATGGATGTCTCTCAGACACATATCGAACCACTTCAGCTTATGACTTCCGTCCATTTCTGTACAATTTCGTGACGACTCATTGTCACACCATACTACCACTGGAAACATGGTTCGTCCTAGGATGTATCTGAATGATTTGTCCAACGAAATCAATTCTTGGCATGCATCACTCATTGCTAAATACTCCGCTTGGCAGGTAGATAGTGTGGCATAGGAAAGCTTGCGACTTCTCCAAGCAATTGCGTCTCCGAACAGTTTTAGGATGTACCCACCAGTGGACTTTGAACCTTCGAGGTCTTTGCAACTCGCATCAGTAAGAGCTTCAAATACATCTGATGTTGAAGTGTATTTGATCCCCAGATTGGTTGTACCTCTCAGGTATCTGAAAATCCTCTTCACGTCCTTCCAGTCGTCCTCCGTGGGGTTCAACTGTTTTCTGGCCAGGTAATTTACGGCGTAAGTTATATCTGGCCGCGTGACATTAGCCAAGTACATCAAACTTCCGATTGCTTCTCTAAATGGAACTTTTTGCGTTGAATGAGATTTGTTTGACTCATTTGGAGCTGTTTTCGATTTCTTCTTTTTATGGTCGAGTTGACCTTTTTGCGTTGAATGAGATTTGTTTGACTCATCAAGAGCTGTTTTCGACTTCTTGTTTCTATGGTCGAGTTGACGCGTGATCATTGGCGTAGCCACGGGTTTGCACTTTTTCATATTGAATTTTTCAAGCATCTTCTCTGTGTAGTCAGCTTGGTGTATTATCAAGCTTTTCTCATTCTTATTTCTCTGGATTGTCATGCCTAGAAATAATTGGGGCTCTCCCAAATCTTTCATTTGGAAAGCTTGACCTAGGCTACATTTGATATTATTTAGCTTCTGTAAATCATTGCTTATGATAAGCATGTCATCCACATATAGTACAACCACGGCTAGTTTCCCTCTTTTTCTCCAAGTAAATAAACATGGGTCATGGAGGTCATTTTCCAGACCCAGTTTACGTGCTTCCTCTGAGAATCGCTTGTTCCAATTTTTCGGACTCGGTTTCAGTCCGTACAGAGACTTCTTTAGTCTGCACACCTTGATACCCTTTTCACTTTCTGGATTTTCTAGACCCTCTGGGATTTCCATCAAGACCTCTCCCTCAATTTCTCCATTGAGGAATGC
This sequence comes from Eretmocerus hayati, assembly GCA_029851415.1. NCBI lineage: Eukaryota > Metazoa > Arthropoda > Insecta > Hymenoptera > Aphelinidae > Eretmocerus > Eretmocerus hayati. The sequence continues at coordinate 54,013,353 of CM056744.1, forward strand.
TGTCTTGACATCCATCTGGCACATATGCAAGTCCTCTTTATTGACTATACACAGTGCAGCTCTGATAAGTGATAGTCTTGATACAGGTGCATACGTCTCTTTCAGACTATATACGTTTTTATCCTTGAAGCCTCGAATTACCAAACGAGCTTTATACTTGATGGACCCGTCGCTCTCAGTCTTCTTCTTGAAAATCCACTTCGAATCAACAATGTTAGATTTCGTCTTGGGTCTGGGAATTATTTCCCAAACTCCATTGTTTTTCATAGAATCCAACTCCTCTTGAATAGCCTCTTTCCACATCTTGGAATCCGGCAAACTCATTGCTTCCTCATAAGTAGTTGGATCTTTCGATATTGTAGCTAATAGGATATGTCCAAGCTCATCCTCCCTCAAGTTTTTATCCTCTGAAACTTTGGTGTATCGGGCGAAGCTGATGTCCTCAACTGCCTTACATCTACTTCTTGTCACAGGACCATCGCTCTTGTGGGTGTGATCATCCTGCGATTTCTGAACCTCTACATTTGCATCAACGATTTCAGGCTGAACTTTTCGTGGTCTACCTCGTTTTCTTTTTGGAGGTGCGCTTTGCTCTGAATCAGGCTTCTCATTACTCGTTGGTGTTCTTGTGGATCTTGACTCGTCCGTGAACTCAATGGGCTCGTGAGAAACTTTCTCCGTACATTGTCCCCTTCTATACACATCTCTATAAACCAGTTTCTCTAAAAATCTCACGTGTCTGGATTCAAAGAACTTCTTCGAATTTGGATGCCACAAAATGAAACCAGTGGATGTATACCCTACTAGAACTGTTTTGATAGATACATTGCTGAATTTGGACTCAGTCTTGGGAAGCTTTACAAAGCTTATGCAACCAAATCTCTTCAGTTGTTGCAAATTAAGTTTGGTTTTACCTGAAAATTTGGTCAGTGGAACTTCATACTTTATCGTTTTATGTGGAGTTATATTGTATGTATGCACAGCTACCTCCGCGGCTAGTTCCCACATACTTTCAGGTAAACCTGAATCACTCATATAGGCTCTAATTGTACGCTGAGTTGTTTTGTTGAATCTCTCAGCTGTGCCGTTCAGTTCAGGAGTATATGGTGGACTCATATCATGTTCAATAGTTTCTCGTTTCATGATTTCAGCAAACTCTCCTCCCAAATACTCTTTTGCTTGATCACATCTCATGTAGCAAACTTTAGCATTATGACCCAGTAAATTTCGGGCAGTGACTAAGAAGTTTTCCAAAGCTCTGCCTGCTTCGTCTTTGGTTTTCAGGCAATAAGTCCGGGCAAAGCGAGAGTAATCATCAATGAATGAGATAATGTATCTCTTTTGACCCGGCCATGATAACGGCTTTATTGGTCCCATGAGATCAGAATGTATTCTCTGGAGTGGTCTCTCTGCTTTCGTTCTATTTTCTTTGAAAGGCAGTTTTTCCATCTTTGAAAGTATACAAATCTCACAATTTTTGATCGACTCATCAAACTCCACATGTTCTAATATTTTCTCCTTTTTCTGTAACATTTTTGAATAGGCTAAGGATGGATGTCCTAGCCTTTTGTGCCATAGCATGGCATCGGATATTTTCATCTCTGACTCGGAATTTTGTGAAGTATCATCATTCAATACATCTTGTAAAGTGTCCATAGATTGTAAATCATCAACTCTGATGATTCGATTCAACACTGTATTGACAGACCCCTCTGGTATGTCACACTTTGAAGTTTGGACCTCTGACTCCACGTGTTTCGGATTCGACTCTAAAATTAACTGAATTTGTGAATTTGGCTCTGAATTTGACTCTATTTCCATCTGGACTCCAGGATCGACAAGCTTCTCTGAATTCTCCCTCCCAATCGCAGAACCAGATTCAATGGGTGATTTATGAGCACAGGGCAAACCTTCTCCCTCCGGAGATAACAAAGCAACACCATTAGAATTGGCTTGCGATTGTCCAGGAAGCTCACCGTCGATTGCTATGAATGCAGTACACGTGTAGTCAGCATTACTGACTTCAGTAGGATTCGAGCCTCCCGAATTTTTAACTTGGAATCTAACAATCCAATTGGGTTTCTCATAAACTCCCTCGAAAATTGTCTTATTATTTGATTTGTCAAATACTCTGAAAATTTCGTTATCAAGAACTATACTAAAACCTGCATCAACTAACTTACGCAGAGATAATAGGTTTTCTGAAATATCTTTCGCGGCAATAACATTCGTAAGTTTGATGTGGCTCCCGTGTAATCTATCACTTTTGAGCACAAGATCGCCTCTACCGTCAATCACAATATCTGCAAAACTATTTCTATTTGCACTCTTGATAACTCCATTTTCAGATATCTTGAAATCGGTTAAAACGAAACTCTTATTCACAAAGTGCTCAGTAGCTCCTGAATCAGCTATGAATTTTATATGACTCATATTATTGTCAATGTGCATCTCACCTTCATCATTCTCGTACTCTTCATCATACCATTGCTCTTCTTCTTCTTCTGCCTCATTGTACTCGTCATTATCCTCATATTCAGCCCTCCTTGCGGATGGGCGATTTTTGAAGCCTCCGTTGTTCCGACCCCGATTGTTTCCTCTGCCACGACCTCGAGCTCTTCCTCTATTGTTGCCCCGGCTCGGCCCTTGAGAGCCACCTCTAGAGGCAACTCGCCCTCTGGATGGCCTGCCGCCCCGAGAGCCTTGCTCTCCTTGGCTCTGACGGTAAGGTTTACCTCTTTTGTTGGGGGGTCCTCGCTGACCTGAGCCTGTGTCGTAAGGCCTCTTTCGCTCTGCGGGTCTATTGGTTCTTGTATCCGGGCACTCGTCGGAGATGTGGTCTGTTTCATGCTCACAAATGCGACAATACCACTTGTTTAACGGTATCAATGGGCACTCATTTCGCCAGTGCCCGACTCTATTGCATCTGTAGCAGATGGATCCTTGGCTACTCGAGCTTTGAGCCGTTGTTCTTGCTGCAGATGGGCTCGTTTTTCTAGCCAGCATATCATCGTCGATCTCGATGCGACGCAAAGCTTGTCTCATTTGGACCATATTCATCCCGGCCCCGGTTCTTTCCACAGTACTTACTGTCGGGTCATGACGACGGAGTTCTCCTCGAACTGTTTCTACTGAAGAATCATGCCGACGGAGTTCCGGCATGGCGTCTATGACTGCTCGATAGAAATGTTCACGTTTGTCATCCTCATCAAATGGCTTCGTATCGCCGCTCAGCGCCAGCTCTCTAACTAGCTGGTCAAAACGCTCACAGAACTTATGAACTCTTTCCCCTTTCTTCATTTTAATTTCGTACAAAGCCTGCCTAATTGATGCAGGGGTGGAGGTGATCTCTCCTCTTCTGCTTTCTCGCAGCTTTTTGATTATTTCCATAGGTTCCTCCATGCCAAGAATTTTCAGATGGTATTCCTCATCTATGTGCGAAATTATTATTCGTTTAGCCAAATTTTTCCTCATTATTGTATCTTCCGCTTTCAAATTGATAGGCCCTGAGACTCGAGGGTCTACCAGATCCAACAACCTCCAGGTTATTAACTCTGTTCTGAGGTTGTCCATCCATACCTCGAAACTTGCTTTAGTTGTAAGTTTGTAAGTGCTCATTATTTTTGGTATTTGGAATGGTCCTCCTATATTCTGGCCCTGTACACTTGGGACGACAGCGGCAGATACTCCACTACAGGAGGCCTGCAGTTCAGGTGTTTGTTTGTTCGCTAAGTTAAGCTTTTCTGTTTCTAACACGTTTTTATGTGCCAGAACTAACTTATCAATTGCCTCTTTGATTAGCATCTGATTAGTCTGATCCCCAGACATCCTCGGTAGTAAGCTTTTTGCTAAAGTGCTAGCAGCTGCAATCGCACTTTGTAATTCAGAAGTATTAGATCCTCCATTGTGGCTCATTGAGCCACTCAATTCATTCGACACTGCGGGGTTGTTCTCGCTCATGGTCTCTCGATTCGCTGTTCTTGTTGTGGTCGTAGCTGTGAATTGAACCCACTCATTATTACCTGGATTTACTCCCTCTAAATAATTTGTCAGATCTGACCTCACTCACTCGCTCATCTCAGAATTCAAAAGCTTCAAGCAAATTCTCTCAAGGATTCTAACTTTTGAACCCTCACACTCAGAATTCACAGCACTCAACTTGTTAGTCACTTCAAGTATGGGTAGTTAGTCTTGTAAGTTATGATTGTGACTCTTACGTCGGACTATATGATCAAGGAGACTAGCCTCTGCCTCACTCCTGATCCTCATGTACTCCAAGTACTCCAAGTGCTCTCCGTCCATTGGGTACTTTTAGTTGAGGGGATGACTAACCACCTGATCCAGGATTGCGAAACATTCTCAATTAGTGTTCATTCATTTTCAACATTATCAATAGAAAAATTGTCTCATTAATCTATCGATCTCAAAATATTGACACCACCAGGTAATACTCTCATTTATCTAAAAGAGAAATGTTTCATGCTTCAAAATTGGAGCAACTGCACGGCAGATTGCTAGAATCCGAAGCGAGACATTAGAGTTCTCCAATGCGCATACCGCACATGTACACCACTAACCGCGTTCGATCCAAAGTGTTACCTCGGAGTTCGATTGGTTTTGGGTTGATCAGGCACAAGTGCGGGTCACAATTGGAGTCATACTAATACCTCTAGTCAATGAGCAGACTACGCTGAACACAAGTTTCATCTGAACATTGACCCCAGATTTTACTGAATCCTCGCAGAAATTTTTAATGAACAAAATAAACTCAACCTGGAAAAAAAAACCCACCCGAGAGCCAACAATTCCAGTCTGACGGCAAGGCAGTCACAATCGGAGTGCCAAACTCCCGGAAAAAATCCTTAATCCAGTGAGCTCATTCAAAAAAATTTCTGTCCCGCTGAGGAACTCATTGATTATATGTGACCACTCAATTAATGTTCATCTCATTGTTTCTCCTCACATAGAAATTATTAACCTCTTAATTTTGCAGCGATTACTCAATAATCTGCTCGACTCAAGACTCTGTAGACGGATTTTTTTTTTACTCTCAACCTCTTTTTTTTTATTTAACCTCAGAAAAAAAATCTCTCGACACCTTATGAGATGAACAACCTCTTTGACCACAACTCATACTCAAGAATACTCAGAAGCACGGCCCGCAAATGAGAACCTCTTTTGCATCTATGTATTCACAATACAAAGCATGCATGAGACCAAGAGCGTTCAACATACTACGGTCCGGCCCGGGAACTCTTCCAAGAATCGCCAGAACTCCCTCCGTTCTGTGCAAACACAAGCCGTCATCTTGCTTGCAAAACGAAAATCATGAGTGCTTCACTTGCATCGGCTCAAGGAGCTCGATACGCATGCGAGTGAGACCCCGGCGTGCACAAATACAAGGTATCCGCGCACACCACGAAGCCCGCCGAAACAAGCTCGGACACGCGCACGAGAGAAATACCGAGACAGCCACGAGCACTGAAAATTAATGCACTTCCGATGCTTGGTATAAGACATCTCAATCGCGAAATGACATTAATAAGGGCCCAAAATGACACAATGCATTTATCGATGTATGATTCTACTCGTGGTCCGCACGAGAAAAATACTCTTTACACTTATGTTGTAAGCACGTGGCCGCCCGATCAAATCCCCGCACGCACGCCACAAACAAGACGACAAACTCCGCTGGATCACTCTCTGCACCATGATAACGTCCGATTCTTGGAGGTCCCGTATACTCAAAAATGCAAGCGAATTCACTCGAAGAATCCCGCTGCTGAGCGATCTCGAAAGAAAAATCGCCTATTTTTCCGATGGCTGCGTCCAGACAGAGCGCTCGCGCGCGCACCGCGCAGCGCGCCTGTCTATACTCTAAGTACAGGCCCGCAGCCCTGCACACTCATAGCGAGTCACATGGACGCAACCACTTGCACGGTCTACGCCGCGCTGCTCTCGAGAACAAGGAAAGCAACAGGCATAGGGCCGTTCCGGCCGCCGTGCCGCATCCCTGCTCTCTGACCGCGTGCTCGCCGCAAGGCGCCTCGCCCCACTATACGGAAGTCTACGCACTTATTCTCGCAGACTTACCTCGCAGATTATTCTGGTGGGGATTCTGTCGTTGTGGTGGAGATTTATCACCGGTAGTAGTATGCACAGCGCTAGTGTGTGGCCACTTTCCTGTGCACACTGCACGCAGGTTTCAGAGCACGGCGAGTTCTCGCCTCGTGCACACGCGCTCACGCACTATTTTAGTGCACCCCTTTTTACTCCGTGGATCGGAACCACGCTCACTGCTATCATATAGGAGTAAATAAAGGGTTGGGGTGCACTATTGCTACGAAATAAACACTGCACAGATATTCACTGAAATTGACTCTTTATTGCACACCGCGTGCACTCAATGGTAACTCTGATTATACATGGATAGCCGAAGTACTCACTTCGGCTGTGCGTATCCAAGTGTCGCGCGCTCGCTCCTGCTCGTGCGCGGCACCGAGGTATATTATATATATAGATATAGTATTATATATATTAGAAGGGAGTGAGCGCTGAGGGCGCTGATATTGAATAGTCGACAAAGTTACTTTACCGACAGTATTGATCTCTGAAACTCATTAAAATCGCATATTTTTCACTAATGTGAGCAAACATTGAATCAGTTACAGGAAGATAGAATGAATGATAATTGTTTAAACGTCAAGAAATTCGAACAAATCGAGACATTCACTGTATCATTGGAGCTTTTCTGGCTTTCGATGGTCGAACTTCCTTTTCGGCCAAGCGGTACATACACATGCTGACAACAAATACTTTCCAAAGGTATCGAATCTTACGCTTCTGAAACAACGTGGGTGTGAAGCTGTGTTGCTGAAAAACATTAGTTGGGATGCGTAGGATTCGACATCACTTTCGGGAAGTATTCATTATCACCAAGTGTACACTTTTAGCCTCATCTGGAACAACCACCTCCTTATGCTTGATCATCATGCATGCCAACTGACAAGGGAAACGCCAACCTTGTAGGTCCTGGATCTTGACGAAACTTTGTGAGTCTTCTTGTTTTGGTGAAAAATGAAGGTATCTCTAAGGGTTTAATCCCATGGGCCTCCTATCCTCAGATACAGCTATGGAGATTAGCATTGCCAATATAGGCCCATGTTAAAAAGTCGTATATATAGATATACTGACAATGCTAACCTCCATGACTGTATCTCAGCATAGGAGACCCATTGGACGAAACCTTATTGGGTGCCTTCATTTCTCGCCAAAACAAGAACATTCCCAAAGTTTCGGCAAAATCCAGGACCCGCAAGTTCGGACCTGCAAGTTCAGAAAAGCGATATCATTAGAAAAACCGATTTCAGAAAGATTTACCGTCAAACGGCGTAACTTCGGAACATCTTCGAACATTTTTGATTGAAATTTCTCTGTAACTTCTACGCCATAGATCAAAAGTGCAATGTATGTGTGGTATATCAATCGGAAGCTTCCAGTTTCGGCTTTCGATTGCGGGGTTTATATGAGTCCATTTGGACATCTCTGGTCGGAATTTTGGGGATCTAGTTTTCCGCGATTAAAAAAAATCCTTACGTGTAGGCGCGAAATCGCGCTCGATTTCGGCTTCCATATTTGAAAAAAAAAAAATAGCTGTTTGACTCTCATGCACTTTTAAATTCAAACTTTCGTTAACGAGTGATAATTTTAAAGAGAAATTCGCGAGCTCGTGCAGATACGAAAAAAAAAAAAAAAAAAAAATGACCCTCACCGGGATTTGATCGCTGACCTTGCGCGTCAGAGGCGGACACGCTGCCCCTGTGCTAATCTACACTATCTCAATCATGTGTTCAAATGTTTCTCATGATCGTCGGCCCCTCATGAGGGGTTTGGGATTTGGGAATCGTCCGTCTGTAGTTTATGGGTAAGTTAAAGGACCAATCGACTGCGTTATCTACAGCCTCTCATTGATCCGTGAATGAAAATATCCATCTGCAATAATTATTAAATAATCATTCCATCGAGTGAACGAAACAGCACAAACTGTAGAGTGCGGGCGCGGCGAGCCGACTCGGCGAACAGCGCTGTGCACTGCTGTGCACTGCTGTACACTGCTGTTCGCTGCTGTTCGCTCGTCACTCGCCGCCAGTTCACCCTGCGGGCCGTCGTTCGCCTCCTTTTGGAGGATAGGCCGTACAGCCGTAAACAGCAGTGAACAGCAACGAACAGCGACGACTGGCAACCGAGCGACACCGAGCGACGCGGTGGCATACCCCTCGGAAAATGTAGCTTCCCTCAACATTTTTTGGGGATAAACATTATGTTCGGAATCCTTCATGTGCTAGATCAATGAGATTGCTCGAGAATGCATCGCTCTACCCAATGTTTTCGGTGGATTTTATCTTTCCCGAGGACAAAAATCCGATCTTGTGTAGGTCTGAGGTGAACTTGGTTCATCATGATTGGATCTCGTTGTGATTGCTTGCTAGATAAATGGGATCAGTCAGCATTAAAATTCTACACTGCAAAATGACAAAGGAATGATCGTGACCTCTGATAACAGGTTCTCGGGTTCCCCTTATGTAATACCGCGGATCCATTCGACTATTGAGAACTGAAGAACTCTGTATTTGATTGCTTCGTTGATGAAATCGAGAAAACTGACTGAGCTGTACCCACGAACTCATCTTTCTGTTCAGAACGGTGAAGGGAGATGCGGAGTTTGAATTGGTCTTGGAGATGTGGTTCTCCAGTACGACTACCCACCGACACGCAACATGCGATATTCAATCGAGACGGGTTTTCTGACTGCAGTCAATCACATATTCCCACAGGACAGATGAAACCCGGGAATGGAACCCGAGTCGATCGATTGACGAACGGTTTGTAATCGCACTATAGATTGACCGCAACTGTAGCTTCCCCTAACATTTTTTCGCCATAAACATTAGGGTTGGAATTTCTCATGTGCTAGATCAATGAAATGGCTTAGGAATTCCACGCTTCACCCAATGTATTCGGTGAGTTTCATCTTTTTCGAGGACTGGGAAATATCCGATCTGAAATATCATGAATTTCATCTTTGCGGGTAGTCATTTTATAGGAAATTTTGTCAGCTTTTCATTGAACATGGCGCCGAAAGTCTACATTTGTGCGCATGCGCAGAAAATCGCCTTCTTCTGAAACCGAAAAAATCTAATTTCCAAAAAATGGCTCATAAGTCACTTGGATCCCCCCAAACTTCTCTGAAACTCATTTTGTTCGAAAGAACGCAAAATTTCAGGTCAAATATCTGATTTTCAAAAAATAAAAAAAATGGCTTTTTGATTAATTGACATTCTAGTGAAAAACACTCTCTTGCCTCCAGGAGGCCTCCAAATCACAGGGGAGGAATTTTCGACAACGTTTTCGATAGGTTTTTTGATGCCCTTTCAGATGCCGCAACCCGCAAATCGATAGCTATCCAAAAACTCGTAATATTCCCATTTTCGTGAATAAAAGAGCATCGATTTTTACACGATGAATTTTCGGTCTGTTTACGGATGTGCGTGCAATGGAGAGGAGAAATTTTCTTTGGACCTCATAGGCGGTTCAAAGTTCCTATTCTGGGCCATAGAATCGGATGAAAAAGGTTAAAAAGGAATCTGAGAGATGACCCCTTTCCGTAGGTCGCTTTGGCGTGGAATTCATCATATATGTGTGATTTAATAATAACTGAATACTGAGTGCCGAGGAGAGAGTGATGGGACTTTACCCTCCTCCAGATGCCGTTAGCCTAAGCGTACCGGCTCGAGGAAATCTCTTTGAGGCAACTTCAAGAATAAGAAGAGTTATTACAATATCCATTCATTTTATCAAAAGTACAAAAATATGTTCGCCGAGCCTGTCGACTAATCTTCAAGAATAAAGTCTTGGGCTGATTGCCTCAATAAGTGAAAGTGCATCTGATGTCATAATGACCAGAAATCCTCATATGTGCTTGGACTAAAATGGAAGAGAACAACTGAAAAAACTGCACTTGATTAGTGACTAAGATCACCATCTGCACATATCGATCTCAACAAAAGGAACTTTTTCATATCAAGTAGGGCATTGTAGATAATAATTGTGAGTAAGTGTATATGTAAACAGTAGAATAATTGTGAATATGTAGATAAAATCAAGGAAAAGATGAGGAATAAAAAATGTTGCCACTCTCGTGGGATCTCTCTCGCAGCGATGGCGCAACCGTTCACCGGAAGCTCGGGCGGTTTACACGATTAGGGCACTCGCGCCCACGCGCTACCTCTGGTAGGCCGCAGACAGGACATCAGCTGCTCCCGTTGGCGTTGAGCCTCGCGTAATTGTCTTTGGAGATGGACACCTCCGTCAGCTTTACTCCTTCTGAACTCTCCCAACTGTTGACGGGCTTCATTTTCAGCTCGCGTAGCGTTTTCTCGCATTTATTGACGTTGGTGTTCATGCACCTCCGCTGCTTCATGTACCGATCGTTCATCTGCAACCGTGATTGACAGATTTCCAGCCAAGCGGCGTCTTTCTTCTCCGTATTTGGCCAGGAAGCCATCCAAAAGTGTGAAAGAGTTATGGGACACGGACCAAGCTTCTAAGTAGCTATTTCTGGTTAAGATTACGACTTCTTTGATCCGGTTCCACTCTTCCTCGATGGACGTCTCTAAGGCTGGAATATCTTCTTCTTCTATTCCGTGTTGAGGCGGTGAGGGTGCAACAGTGAGAGGTCCGAAGGCTAGTTCGTCAATGGTTGGTTGTGGATTAGGTCTCTGTACTCTAACGACTTCCTCTCCCATCAGATACACCATAGAGCCTCCTCAGCTTGCCGACGGTTGATGAGCGCCCACGCGTCATTGAGATTTCCTCCTAATTGCTCCAGCGAATCTGGTGCGATTAGCAACTGATTTCTCGGAACAGTTTGCAAGACCGCTTCGGCGCCCATCCTGATGAGGCGTTGCAGTTCCTCACCTGAAATTTTCCAGATTATGGTGACATTCCTGTGCGATGGCGCTTCCGTGGTTGCATGTGCTTGGGGTATTGCCACAGCAACCTCATTATTTGCATTTGCCGACTGGGGAGGCGTATTTGCATCGTGCTGCTGCTCCATTCCAACCTGAGGTTAGGTATTATCATGGTGTGAGTGGTGAGAGGTTAATATTTTGGAACATATGAATGATTGATACATAATGAGAAGGTGAAATGATTCTTCTAGATGACTCCGCAGTTTTAACAATTTCAGTTTGAGGTCTTCAGCTTACTACAACTTAATCATAAGATTGTAAATGAAGAGTCACAGTTATTAGTACGGAGTCCATATATGACGATTGGCACCAGTAATCAAAGTACTAAGCGCAGATCACACGAATCACTACGTTCCGTATGTTTGCTCAAGAGTATGATACGTGGAAAATTCATTAGTTTTGAATTATTACATGTCTGAGAAAATGAAAAAGTGAATGGATTGATGATCCTCCGCGTATATTTCACTGACTCTCAAAACATCCCTCCCATGACGATTTATATCTAAACACCTCCTTTCTTGGCATCTCAAAACTCAACCACGTGTTTGTTCTGTATGTTGTCGTGGGAGAATTGATGGAACGAGAGTGATCTGCGAATAATTGAGCATTATGAGATCAAGTGATGAACTGCGTGGTGATTATGAGCCCGTATACCACATTTTCCGATCTTAGAAACTTGAAAGTCGTCTGATTCGAAATTCGCCCAACGGCTTACGGTGAAAATTCTTCTGGTAACTTGTTCCGACCCACACTTCATGATCCCGTTGGAATTCCGGCAGTTTCTTCCAGTCGGATTAAAAATCGGTTCAAGTTCACCGTGATTACCAGTAGTCAAACTGGGGAGTACGGTAGTAAGACTCACTCAATAGCCACAGATGCTGATTCTGGTAATACCAAACGAGTCTGTCCAAGTTGTTCTGAGAACCATCATCTCTCGCAATGCGATTCCTTCAAAGCTAAGAATGTACTTGATCGGAGAGCTTCCGGGATTGAAAAACGGCTATGTTTCGTTGATTTGGCTCACGGAGTTCTAAAATCTGCAGGTCAGGGAAATTCTGTAGGACATGCTACGGAGAACATTATATTTTCATTCATCCAAATTCTGCTATTCCATTAGTCGGCACTCAAACTGATGACAAAACGGGTTCGAGTTCTTCGAGGGACAACAAAGATTCAGGGGCGAATCAAAAATCTTCCTCGATCCTGCATTTAACGGTCACAACTTGTCTAACTTCGATAGACAATTCGGGTTTTGTACTTTCACCCACAGCAGTAGTGAAACTTATATCAGCTGACGGGTTTAATTTATATTCGTAGCTTCGATTGATCACTGCTCGCAATCTTCTTCAATAACGGAGAATGCTTGCCAAAAATTAGGGATTAGAAGAAAAAAATTTCAGGTTCAAATTGAGGGAGTTGGTGACGTCAACACTGTTGCCTCAAGAGGTTTGGTGAATTTCACAGTGCGTCCCAGATTTTCCTTTGGTTTCAGTTGTGATGTGCAGGCTCCATTTTCCCCAAGGTTTCTGGCTATGAGGCTTCTATTCTAACGGGTGCGGATGAATGGGATCACTTGAAGGGGCTCATTTTCGCTGATCCTAATTCCCTGAAGTCAAGGTCAATTGATATTTTGCTCGGTCCCAAAATTCACGCTCTGATTGTGCTTGATGGAGTGAAAAGGCAAACGTTGATCTGTCTAACCAATCGATCGCAATGAACACAGAATTGGCTTGGATAGTCTCTTCCAGTGTCGGTGGAAACTCAGCATCCCCTCCATCTTATTCTCACTCAGTCGATAAGTCAGTGTTGGGATCGATACTAGAAAATTTCTGGAAAGAAGAAAAAGTCGCGATGGTAGCAAGAATTCTTTCTGAGGACGATCGTACATGTGGAGAAAATTCTCGAGAAACCCATTCACAAAATTCAAGCAGTAGATATGTTGTTTGGTTACCAGTGGAACAAGAGTTGATCGGGATTTTGGAATTTAATCTCGGTGATTCTTACAAATTCGCTCTCCCAACACTCTACTTAATGGATCAGAAATTCTCAAAAAAGCCGGATTCTGAATCCAAATATGAAGCTTCCATGCAAGAGTACGAGAATCTTGCGCATATGGAAAGAGCTTCAAATTCGTCGGTCGAGGACGAGAACCGTTGCTATATTCTTCCTCATCATGGAGTGCTCCCAGGCCCCGAAAAATTGCGAACGGTTGTTAACGGCTCAAATAAAATTCACGGAATCTCATCGAATGACCTACTGTACATCGGAGAGAGCTTGCTACCAGAGCTAGTGGATCCAATGACGAAATGGCGTCGGTATGAATTTGTTCCCATGGCTGACATAGAGAAAATGTTCAGACAGGTTTTGGTCGATTCCAGAGATCGTCATCTGGAGGATTATCTTATGGAGGGAAATCCGTATCTGGAAGTCCTACTCCATTTTCTGACGATGATCACTTACGGTTTGAAATGTTCGACATATCCTGCCATTAGGATTTTGAGGCAATTGGATGAAGATTATGGACATCTCTCTGCCTTAGCGGTTGAAATCATCGAGGATGAATCATACATGGATAATTTCATGTCGGGGGAGAGACAGTACAAGAAACTCGAAAAAATCAGGTTCAGTTGATCGAGATTCTCAAGGTGGGCGGTTTCCAGTTGAGGAAATGGGCGGCTAGTGATACTCAATCAATCAAACCCTTTCCAGTCGACGATAAAATCCACGATTCAGCTACATTTGATCCTGATGACTGTACCTGTATACTTGGCCTATCTTGGGCTCCAAGAGAGGAACTTCCATTTTGGTATCAAATCTCAGGCTTTTGGTATCACGGCTCACTCGGAACATTCCCAGTATGGGATTTTGAGCAATTTTCCTCAAACGAGGAGGAACCGGATTGGACAGATGCTGATTCTGAAGAAGACGAGAATGATGCTGTTCCTGGAGTAGACGAGGGCGTGACGACTGCTATGCAAAACGACATCGAGCTTCAATCAGAAGAGTCTAACGATAAAATTGTAAGCAATGCGGAAATGCGATTGCGAGCGAAACCGCCGAGCAGACCCCAGAAAACGCGTATAACCGTGGATACAGGAGCGCCGTCAGCGCGCGATCCGAACACTGCGACCGTTCCGCAAAGCACGTCCGATGCGGATCACAAACAACCTGCGAATGATCCGTCGTATGCAAGAATGATCAGGAAACAGGACATATACCGGAAATGAATGATCAACGCGCGGATATCGACCAGCATACCGAATCTTACACCGTAAGACATCGCGTACGGACTAAAGGTTCGAAAAGAGCGCCGTCGCTGCAAATACCATCGGACGAGGTATCACCTCGGAGAACTCGGTCCAGAAAAATCATTTCACCTTCTCATTATGTATCAATCATTCATATGTTCCAAAATAACCTCTCACCACTCACACCATGATAACACCTAACCTCAGGTTGAAATGGAGCAGCAGCACGATGCGAATACGCCTCCCCAGTCAGCAACTGCAAATAATGAGGTTGCTGTGGCAATACCTCAAGCACATGCAACCACGGAAGCGCCATCGCACAGGAATGTCACCATAATCTGGAAAATTTCAGGTGAGGAACTGCAACGCCTCATCAGGATGGGCGCCGAAGCGGTCTTGCAAACTGTTCCGAGAAATCAGTTGCTAATCGCACCCGATTCGCTGGAGCAATTAGGAGGAAATCTCAATGACGCGTGGGCGCTCATCAACCGTCGGCAAGCTGAGGAGGCTCTATGGTGTATCTGATGGGAGAGGAAGTCGTTAGAGTACAGAGACCTAATCCACAACCAACCATTGACGAACTAGCCTTCGGACCTCTCACTGTTGCACCCTCACCGCCTCAACACGGAATAGAAGAAGAAGATATTCCAGCCTTAGAGACGTCCATCGAGGAAGAGTGGAACCGGATCAGAGAAGTCGTAATCTTAACCAGAAATAGCTACTTAGAAGCTTGGTCCGTGTACCATAACTCTTTCACACTTTTGGATGGCTTCCTGACCAAATACGGAGAAGAAAGACGCCGCTTGGCTGGAAATCTGTCAATCACGGTTGCAAATGAACGATCGGCACATGAAGCAGCGGAGGTGCATAAACACCAACGTCAATAAATGCGAGAAAACGCTACCCGAGCTGAAAATGGAGCCCGTCAACAGTTGGAAGAGTTCAGAAGGAGTAAAGCTGACGGAGGTGTGCATCTCCAAAGACAATTACGCGAGGCTCAACGCCAACGGGAGCAGCTGATGTCCTGTCTGCGGCCTACCAGAGGTAGCGCGTGGGCGCGAGTGCCCTAATCGTGTAAACCACCCGAGCTTCCGGTGAACGGTTGCGCCATCGCTGCGAGAGAGATCCCACGAGAGTGGCAACATTTTTTATTCCTCATCTTTCCCTTGATTTTATCTACATATTCACAATTATTCTACTGTTTACATATACACTTACTCACAATTATTATCTACAATGCCCTACTTGATATGAAAAAGTTCCTTTTGTTGAGATCGATATGTGCAGATGGTGATCTTAGTCACTAATCAAGTGCAGTTTTTTCAGTTGTTCTCTTTCATTTTAGTCCAAGCACATATGAGGATTTCTGGTCATTATGACATCAGATGCACTTTCACTTATTGAGGCAATCAGCCCAAGACTTTATTCTTGAAGATTAGTCGACAGGCTCGACGAACATATTTTTGTACTTTTGATAAAATGAATGAATATTCTAATAACTCTTCTTATTCTTGTAGTTGCCTCAAAGAGATTTCCTCGAGCCGGTACGCTTAGGCTAACGGCATCTGGAGGAGGGTAAAGTCCCGTCACTCTCTCCTCGGCACTTAGTATTCAGTTATTATTGAATCACACATATATGATGAATTCCACGCCAAAGCGACCTACGGAAAGCAGTCATCTCTCAGATTCTTTTTTAACCTTTTTCATTCGATTCTATGGCCCAAAATAGGAACTTTGAACCGCCTATGAGGTCCAAAGAAAATTTCTCCTCTCCATTGCACGCACATCCGTAAACAGACCGAAAATTTATCGTGTAAAAATCGATGCTCCTTTATTCACGAAAATGGGAATATTCCGAGTTTTTGAATAGCTATCGATTTGCGGGTTGCGGCATGTAAAAGGGCATCAAAAAACCTATCGAAAACGTTGTCGAAAATTCCTCCTCTGTGATTTGGAGGCCTCCTGGAGGCAAAAGAGTGTTTTCCACTAGAATGTCAATTACTCAAAAAGCCATTTTTTTTATTTTTTGAAAATCAGATATTTGACGTGAAATTTTGCGTTCTTTCGAACAAAATGAGTTTCAGAGAAGTTTGGGGCGATCCAAGTGACTTATGAGCCATTTTTTGAAAATTCTATTTTTTCGGTTTCAGAAGAAGGCGATTTTCTGCGCATGCGCACAAATGTAGACTTTCGGCGCCATGTTCAATGAAGAGCTGACCAAATTTCCTATAAAATGACTACCCGCAAAGATGAAATTCATGCACTGAAACGGGATCTGCAACGATTCGGTATGCTGGTCGATATCCGCGCGTTGATCATTCATTTCCGGTATATGTCCTGTTTCCTGATCATTCTTGCATACGACGGATCATTCGCAGGTTGTTTGTGATCCGCATCGGACGTGCTTTGCGGAACGGTCGCAGTGTTCGGATCGCGCGCTGACGGCGCTCCTGTATCCACGGTTATACGCGTTTTCTGGGGTCTGCTCGGCGGTTTCGCTCGCAATCGCAT
This sequence comes from Eretmocerus hayati, assembly GCA_029851415.1. Lineage (NCBI taxonomy): Eukaryota > Metazoa > Arthropoda > Insecta > Hymenoptera > Aphelinidae > Eretmocerus > Eretmocerus hayati. The sequence goes on from CM056744.1 coordinate 54,030,142, forward strand.
TTCCGCATTGCTTACAATTTTATCGTTAGACTCTTCTGATTGAAGCTCGATGTCGTTTTGCATAGCAGTCGTCACGCCCTCGTCTACTCCAGGAACAGCATCATTCTCGTCTTCTTCAGAATCAGCATCTGTCCAATCCGGTTCCTCCTCGTTTGAGGAAAATTGCTCAAAATCCCATACTGGGAATGTTCCGAGTGAGCCGTGATACCAAAAGCCTGAGATTTGATACCAAAATGGAAGTTCCTCTCTTGGAGCCCAAGATAGGCCAAGTATACAGGTACAGTCATCAGGATCAAATGTAGCTGAATCGTGGATTTTATCGTCGACTGGAAAGGGTTTGATTGATTGAGTATCACTAGCCGCCCATTTCCTCAACTGGAAACCGCCCACCTTGAGAATCTCGATCAACTGAACCTGATTTTTTCGAGTTTCTTGTACTGTCTCTCCCCCGACATGAAATTATCCATGTATGATTCATCCTCGATGATTTCAACCGCTAAGGCAGAGAGATGTCCATAATCTTCATCCAATTGCCTCAAAATCCTAATGGCAGGATATGTCGAACATTTCAAACCGTAAGTGATCATCGTCAGAAAATGGAGTAGGACTTCCAGATACGGATTTCCCTCCATAAGATAATCCTCCAGATGACGATCTCTGGAATCGACCAAAACCTGTCTGAACATTTTCTCTATGTCAGCCATGGGAACAAATTCATACCGACGCCATTTCGTCATTGGATCCACTAGCTCTGGTAGCAAGCTCTCTCCGATGTACAGTAGGTCATTCGATGAGATTCCGTGAATTTTATTTGAGCCGTTAACAACCGTTCGCAATTTTTCGGGGCCTGGGAGCACTCCATGATGAGGAAGAATATAGCAACGGTTCTCGTCCTCGACCGACGAATTTGAAGCTCTTTCCATATGCGCAAGATTCTCGTACTCTTGCATGGAAGCTTCATATTTGGATTCAGAATCCGGCTTTTTTGAGAATTTCTGATCCATTAAGTAGAGTGTTGGGAGAGCGAATTTGTAAGAATCACCGAGATTAAATTCCAAAATCCCGATCAACTCTTGTTCCACTGGTAACCAAACAACATATCTACTGCTTGAATTTTGTGAATGGGTTTCTCGAGAATTTTCTCCACATGTACGATCGTCCTCAGAAAGAATTCTTGCTACCATCGCGACTTTTTCTTCTTTCCAGAAATTTTCTAGTATCGATCCCAACACTGACTTATCGACTGAGTGAGAATAAGATGGAGGGGATGCTGAGTTTCCACCGACACTGGAAGAGACTATCCAAGCCAATTCTGTGTTCATTGCGATCGATTGGTTAGACAGATCAACGTTTGCCTTTTCACTCCATCAAGCACAATCAGAGCGTGAATTTTGGGACCGAGCAAAATATCAATTGACCTTGACTTCAGGGAATTAGGATCAGCGAAAATGAGCCCCTTCAAGTGATCCCATTCATCCGCATGATACGGCTCGTATATTTCAACTGAGCGGAGGCCTCCCAAAATGGGCTAACGAGCCTGTATTTATACTCAGTTCTCTGACATTACAGTATATCTACATCGTATGGAGATATTCTAATAGATGATAGAACGTTCGAAAAACTCATATTCCATGAGGAATCGAACTTCGAACAGTTATATCCGCACGATTCATTTACACCATCGGATTCTGTGTCTCAAAGTGGATCAAATTCAACGCATAAATCGAACTGAATTGTTCTTATTTTATCGCAATAAGCAAAAAAAATTATCCTCTGGAATGTCCCAGGATAATGTGGTAATTCATCTATGTTTAGGACCCGAAGAAGATTAGTCAAAGTTACTAGCTCTTTCTATATCATCCCACTCTAGCGATGTGAATCTGTGCATAAAAAAGACTAAAACCTGCAAAACTCAATTATACAAGGTTATATTCACAATATTCACAAGATGCCTAATTAAGCAATTATTTTCAAAATATCAAGAAGAGTTTCCCACTGAATTTGTGCCATCAATCAAAAACGTTAGAGGAGAGCGTTATTGTACATTTTTCATTGCAAAAGTGAGATTGCGAAATAAAATTAGACTAGAAAATCAATTGTTTTCGGAAAAAGCCTATATACACTGGAAAGCTCAGGGAATAGCTTCATAATGATATAGAAATGCTTGTCATTTCATGAAATTTTGTATGAGAAATTCCTCATCAAAACTCGTGGAATTTCCCAGAGTTTCCGTATTAGTACTCATATATCTGCATGCACATGTGCAAGTGTTTACATTGCGCGTCAGTGGAAAGTAGATACGGTCGCTACTATACCGACCTGGGGGCGCTCGAAAATCTGAATAACAGATGAAAGCTGAAGGAAAGTTCTATCTTGAATTCTCAAGATGAGAACCAGGGAATTGGGGCTGTGGCATTGACAAGTTTTTTCCTGGAGCTTTTGAGTCCGCGCTATCGTTCTCAGGAAAGTGTGACAATTCCCATGTGCAAGAAGCGGCGAGCCAACGGTTGGAATTGATCCTGCACATGGGAAGTGGCGTTACCCACATATGTCGCTGCAGTAGGGTCAGCGTCCAATGCGTCCTCAACTTAAGCTGCAATAGGGCCAGCTACCAATCTGTCCTCAAAGTTTTTCGGACTTGTCACTTCGGCCTCCAGAGGATAGTTCCATCGTCTCGACTCCGCTTCCCTCTTGAATAATATTGAGAATCTTCATAACTGTAGATTGAAATTGTATATCAAGAACCCATTTCAGAAGGAAGTCCAGAATTTTTGATATGAGTTCATCCCAAAGTTAGTTGTTGAAAGTCAGAAAAATTTAGAAATTACATTTCCCGTTTTCGATTTTCATCATCAATGTTGACTCTCCTGATCGATTTCGAATTATTGAATGGTTTCAAAGAATTGATATTTTTCATCAACAAACCAATCGAATTATTTCGAAATTCGTGAGTGGATGTTCATTGGAAGAATTGATGGAATGTTCTTGAACATTCAAGTGAAGCTCCAAATTCTATAGATTCTCTGTATAGAGAGACAGAGACTACTCTTCTATTGAAGATTCAACTCTGGTTATTCGAAATGACTGAATTTGATACTGGAGTTACTCTGACCTATCTACCCAATTCGTGCAAAATTCGAGTATAATATCCATATAAAATCATATCAGGTCATTCCGACCAAGTTTTCATATCCAGAAGGGTCAGGATATAATTCCATTTATATAAATATCAATATACCGGAATATAAACAGGGACAAAAGGATCTAAGCTGCTCACATAGAATGAGTCAGTGCAACTGGGCAGTTCGCCTAGAGGCTTTTCTCGAGCTCAAAAATATTTGTTACCCCGAGCCCTCCGCTCAGGTCATAACATTTTGGCATCCCTTGTAGGGAGCAGTCATAGTCGCACATAGCTATTTTGATTCCTGAGTACCTTTGGACATGGAGCGTCCTCAATAGACGACTGGTTCACAATTATTCCAACTCATTACACTTTTCAATCGAGTTTTCAACTTTGCTGAATCAGCAACCTCTTCCTGACGAATACCAACCATTCAAAGTTTCGACATTCAAGTTCTACCCAGAAACACGTGACAGAATATACGCGTGAGAGAGAGTAACGGGTGACTGAACGCGTGACTGAAGATAACGCTTGACCAAGTAGCAATGTGAATTGCGAGTAACGTTAACCGCAGAGAATTGCAAGGTAGAGACACCTTTCCTACTTCGCATCCACTTTACACCCATATCATCTGAAACTTACTAGGAAGATCTGAATGAATCCATTGATAAATTAATGCCATTGTCGATGCAGAGACGCGAGAGAGTGCTCTGTACACGTTTATCTTACAAAGAAACCTCGAGAATCAAGAACATTCAAAACTCACATTTGAGTAATTCCACGCGAAACAGACCTACAAGGAAGGGTCATGTCTCAGAGCATTTTTTTGCTTTTCCATTTGAATCTATGGTACGAAACATGAACTTTTTGTTGGAAATACGCTTCGAGTCATCAGCGCATCAGCGCCACGAGACTGAAGTGGCGTTTAGCTGAGGCTCAGCCACGCGCCACCGTCGTCTCAACGCAGCCCGTGCGCCTCGTTCACTCCGGTTCCAGCCGTGCTACAGGGCACATCTCTCCCGTCGTCACCTACTTTATGGACGCCATATATCAAGCCCTAGTTGTTTCCTGTATCCTATAGAAGCTGTATTATGTGATGGAATCAACCAGTCGCTGTGGTCCAGAGTATCCCCGCCTCCACCTCATTTTTATTTAGTCCAATAGGTTATGGCGCCCGGACACGCAGGAGGATGTTCGGGAATCAGCAACATGGAGTTTGTGAGTAGAGTGTCGTGAGGAGTGAGCCGGTATATTGTGCTGTGTAAACCAAAAGGGTGTGCTTGGATGTGTGGAGTGTTTAGAAGAGTACGACGGTAGGGAGTGATTGTATAGACGCAGTGCCGTGCTCGCGACGATATCTACGAGTGAAGAGTTTCGTGAGTATTCTTGCAGGAAGAAGCCCACTTAGGAGTTTCGTGCTCTGATTAGACGAGCACATGCGAATATTAGAGGGAAATCGCCGGGGTGCGTCAAATGTTTAGAACGAGCGAGAAAGTATACGAAGGCATGGAATTCCATGCCTTCGCATGTGTCATGCGGAATATTGCTGTTGACCCAAGAACAGATAGATAGAGGGATCGTACCATCAAAAGTAACAGTTCGTGGACAATATCGAATAACAATAGATGATGACACCACGACTACAACAACAGTCACTGCGACTCAAGGCGACTCACTTCTATATAACAACTCTGCAGATTCAAGGGGTATGGCAGTGATGCAAGATAGTGCAGGTAAGCAGTACCGAGTACCGCGTGACTTGTTGGTACAAGTTGAGAGGGCCTAAGACGAGGTGACTCAAGCCCAAGCAACCCAAGTCACGCAGTCACAAATCTACACGGCTAGTTCTCTACAATCCTCGACACGTTAAGGTACTTCAAGAGTAACTCTCGGCGAATACAACAACGTAAGACATATCCATAACGATGATAATTACGGTGTGAGCGATTTTACGACTGCGGTATTGCAATGCTTCCCAAACCCTTTAAATTTTGGATGATCAACGCTGAATGCGCACGCGCCTAGCTTTGTACCTTCTCCTTCAAGAATACCTGGGAGTGGACCAATGAGCTCAACAGCACGAATTCCTAATAACATTGCTCGAGATTTTGGAGGCATGAGCTCCCCAAACAACAATAATTTTCGAAATGACCCTGAGGTTGCGAATACCGCGCCCGGGGGAGGTTGTCATCAGAGACTTCCTCGGCATCCAGATCACAGAGTCCTGCTAATTCGAATTATAATAAAAAGAATGTCGGAAGAATCGTCCGAACTTGGAAATTGAATTCCACAGTCCGGGGGAAACCAGTCAGTATTGGAGAATTTATCCAACGAGTGGAATAATGTCGAGCTTTGGCACACATCGATGATGAAGATTCACTCAACGGTATGACTGAGCTTATGACTGGCGCAGCGCTAATTTTGTGCCGCCAAGCTTGGAAAAGATGGACTTCTTGAGAAGATTTCTGCGTGAGCGCTCGTCGTACTTATAGCGTAGACCGTGACTTCCAACAGGAATTAGGAGCTCAGACGCGTACCCGAGGGAGAGGACGACCCTTTAGGGATTCTATCTTCAGCCTGCTTACAATTTTGGGCAGATTTGATAGAATTCGGGAGAAAAGGAACCATTAGATCTCCTCTACAGGGATATGATCCCCGAACTAGAAAAACTGGTGCGTAGGCAAGAAGTGTCGGAAATCGATTCTCTTCTGGAACTTCCGAGAGATGCAGAAGCTCTCCTGTGGTCTGAGAAAAACTACAAACCACCACCACTACCAGAAATGGCTGTGCGTCCAGAAGTAGCATGTCACAGCGCAAAAGCAGAGATCAAACAAAATGAGTCTGATCTTGCGGCTTTGAGCGATACTCCGTCCAGCGAAGTGACTACTGTTTCAAGCAGACTCGTGGGAGATTCGTCCGAATTGAACACAGCTTCACAAGCTCTGGCTGTTGCTGCGCCAACGCCACCAAATCTCGAGTCACTCATCAATGAAGCGATTGCAAACGCACTAAAATGTGCAAATCAATGAGATATTGATTTGCACATTTTAGTGCTCCAAGATGGAGCAGCTTCCAAGCCAAGTGCTTCGACTTGAAATTTGAGCAACTCAACCGAGAAACCTGCTGCCGATCAAGAGGCGAAGAAAAACTGGAGGAGAGGCGAGAAGGAGAAGATGGAGAATGCTGCCCAGGAGGGCGAATTCATTTCGGTTATAACGAGCTTCAAGGGACCAAAGAAAAGAGCTCGTTATATATGATTCCGTTACAATTATCCTTGATGGGTGGAAAAAACTAATCTTGAGTTTGTAAAGTCTCTCTTATCAAGAATCCAAATAACAATAACATTCAGAATACGATGACAAGACGACAATGACGTAGATGTGCATTAATCCACATAACGGTATGGACATACAATATTTAGGAATTTGCATTTGTCATAAATTGAATGAACCGCAAGATGGAAATGGACTAGTACAAATGATGGGAAACTGAAAAATTGTAGCTGAGAAATTTTAATTTCGCGTCAAAGTTCATCAGGTTAAACTCGTCATGGAATGTCTCTTCCTTGTATTCGATCTATCCATTTCGCTCACTCATAGAATCATACTGCATGCGTATTCGATTGATACTCGTATTCACCTCGAGTCTTAGGCTCCCAAACTCATAGTTGAACGGCTTCCACGACGATTTGCTTGGTATAGCCGGTGCCGAAACCAAATTTTGCCAGAATTTTTGCTCGTTATGACCGGATTCTTATTAAATCCGGATCATTATAGCCGGATTCTACTGTATTTTCATCGAAAAACATCTCTACGATCGAAATTACGATTGAAAATCCCGTTTCGAGTTGCTTTGAAATTTGAGGGTCTCCTGGGATAAAATGGATTTGGAATTTGCCATATGATGGGTCATGATTTACAGATTTTTGTGCTTTCTTGGACTATTTTATGATTATTAGTAGCTCACATTTGAGATCGAGTGAGACTGAAAAGGATGGAGATGGATCATTTTATTTTAAAATATGTACCAAAATCAAATTTTTCAAAATTGAGTTGAGGTTTTATTCAAATATAATGCACATACCCCCGCCGGGGGATTCGCCCCCTGGACCCCGCCCCGCCCCCGCGCACCCTCCGGAAGCACTATCTTACTAATTTTCTCGTGGCTTTTACAAATATCCTACGGAATTAGATCATGAATCTATTGGTATTATGAGCAAGTACCTGACACCTGTTGCACATATAATGCAAAAACTCTCTCACTAATTCACGTGAATGAATTTTTTTGCAATTCTCCGATGTTTTGGTGTCTACAACACTGTAGAAAAAATTCTACCAAGAATTATTGAATAAATGTAACAGGGTCCTATAAGTAATCTGAATATCATTCATTCTTCCGAACATGAATTATCAATCTTTACTCTCATTACTGACTTTCATTTTAATTTAAGCATATGAGAACTATCGCAAAAACTGACACGGAACGACTTAGGGCCCTATTATGACAAGTGAGCTGCAAACCACTCCGTCCGAACTTTCGGCCACTTATTCTGTTGAATGACAGTTGGTAATTGAGTCTCGCGTCAATCCTTGCTATCAAACATTTTTCCTCGCAAGCCCGTGGGTCAGACGGGATTCCCCAAAGCCTGATCGCGAAGGCTCTTCCGGCTATTGGTGATCTTATTGTACATATTTTCAACTCCTCTTTCGCTCATAGCACTTTTCCCGAGGCTTGGAAGCAAGCACAGCTGATCGCACTGAAAAAGACTGCCGCTCCATCAACGGTCTCGGACTTCCGTCCTATAGCGCTGCTGTGTTTTCTCGACAAGGTCCTGGAAAAAATCGCACACGACCAAATCACGGAGTACTTAAAACAAGAGGAATTACAAGATCGCTTCCAGACTGGTTTCAGGCAATACCATAACACCCAGACAGCTCTACTAAAGTTGACAGATGACATCAGAGTAGGCATTGACAAGAAGAAGATCACCTTGCTCCTGCTTTTTGACTTTAGTAAAGCTTTTGACACGATATCACCATCTAAGCTGTTGAGTAAACTTCGAAATCTTGGCTTTTCGAGATCGGCACTTCTGTGGATAAAATCATACTTACAAGGTCGCACCCAAAAAGTCACTTCAAAATCTGGTAATTCTGATTGGCTTGAAACCAATCTGGGTGTTCCACAGGGTTCCGTTCTCGGGCCTTTACTCTTCAGCTTATATGTCAATGATTTACCTCGTTTGCTAGACGGAAAGTCGGTACATCATCTATTTTATGCGGACGACCTCCAAATTTATCTCCAAGTCGAGAAAACTAAAATCAGGGAGGGCATCGCTCGGCTGGGTGAAATAGGACGACTAGTTGCCGAATGGGCCAAGAGTTCCGGCCTGTGTCTCAACGCTGGCAAGACCAAGGCAATCTACTTCAGCTCTGAGAGGAATATCAAAGATCTGAAGAGAATGGACTTGCCAGGGGTTGAGATACAGGATGGAAATTTCATCCCGTTCAGTGATACGGTTGTGAGTCTCGGTGTTACACTTGATAGTGAACTGACGTGGAAACCGCACATTGACCAAGTTACTAAGAAAGTTAACAGAGCCCTATACGGTTTGCGGTTTTTTAGGGCGTGTATCACCAGACCTCTCCGGATTCGCCTAGTCGAGTCATTGGTTCAACCGCATCTAGATTACTGCACAGTCGTGTACCTCGACGCCACGGACGAACAGCGGCAACAGATACAGAGACTGAGCAATTCATGTGTGAGATTCATCTTTGATCTTAGGAGAGACGAGCACATCACCCCGTTTAGGGAGAGATTGGGTTGGTCACGTACTGATTCGCGGAGAATGTACTTCGCAGCACTTTTAATGCATAAGATCATGCATTTGGGAGAACCTGGCTACCTTGCTGCGATGTTTACCAGGTACCAATCCGAACGCCCCGCACGCGGTGATACAGAAGAGCGGGTACTCAAAGTTCCCAATATGAGACTTGAGTATGGAAGAAGATCTTTCCAGGTTCAATGTGCTCATTTGTGGAACTTTCTCCCTCCGGGCTTTCGGCAGCTGGGGAAGATATCGTTGTTCAAAGAGGCCTTAAAAGATCTCTTGATGACACAGACTCCTCAGAAGATTGATGTGGAGAAGAAGCATTATTTTAATCTATGATAGGCTTGGGTTCTTATTTTTAGCTTACGATTAGTTTTACGTGACCTTCTGTCACCTGACTGAAGCAAACTGTGATATTTTCTCTTTTGTGAACCCATGCTCTCAGATCTTAGACACACGCGAATTCGCAATTGTAATGACTAGTCACAATTTGTGATATGTACCTGTCCTTGACCAAATCGCTTGTGTTATATATATTTTACACCTTTTCTTTTTATTTTTGAATTTTTGAATACTCAATTATTTCTAGAATTATGCAACATATGTAAAAATATGTGGGTTATATTTTGTCTTATGACGAATAAAGGACATCAATCAATCAATCAATCGATCTTATCAGGAGGTTTTCTCTAAGAATGAGAAATTCCGTTGAAATAACAAAAGCATGACCCAAATTCAGTCTGAAAAACTTCGTGACAAGTAGAGTTGAAAGAAAACATGTCAAACAACCAAATCCCGTCGCGGGAAAAGCTTAAGAAATTAGCCATGTAACTATTTCTTTCATCGTCTGTGCGGAGAAGAGCTGTTATTTCGATCTTTTTTCCCACGCCGACGATGAAAAAATAGTATCCGACACTCGGGTGGGGTGGTTTCCGCTTCCGAGCGATGATTCCGACCAAGGCTCGGGCCGGAAAAACATCGCTCGGGCCACGGAAACCAACATCCCCGCCCTTGTATCGAAATCTACCATTTGGATTTTGACATGATGGGAATAGATTGAATCCACGCGGCAAAAATCCTAAGTCACCTCCATTATTTTTGCCAGCGATCATAAGGGCGGAATGTCATATCCAGGGCCTCAAAAATCGTTCTGTGAAATACTGGATGGCAGAAAGGAAGGAAAGAAATGGAATCATCTGTTCCAAAGCATGTGTCGACTCGAATCAACCATCTGAACACGAACTCTGAGGTCGAATAGTCTCTTCGAGTTAGGACTCCCCGCTGATCTACCAGATTACCCTCGATTATGTTCGATCCTTTCAGTTCCAAAAATCCACGTGAAGGCCACCCTACGGCTCGTCCTGGGTCCATCGAATGAGCTTAGATTGACTTTCGTCTGATCATTCAATTTATTTTGATCAGACGAGACAGCTTCCCGCACTCAGCACAAAAAATAGTATACGCAACACGGGTGAAAGTGTTCCACACTCGTTCCGTGATGCGTGCGGAAATAGTATATTTCCGTACTGAGCGCGTTAGCCTTCTTTGGGCACTAGGACAGACATGTCCTCCAGTGCCCTAAATGGGCTTGCAAGCGAGGTGCGGATATATTTCTCATTACGAGAACCCTAAAATCCTATTTAAATGCGGCATTTTCAGTTTAGAATAATGAAAAGTAACTTTCCCGCACTGGTCACTATCTTATAGTGCGGAAAAGTGGTTTTCCGCATGGCAAGCCGTGCGTTAATAGTCAATTTCGATACAAAGGCGGGGATGTTGGTTTCCGCAGCTCGAGCGATGTTTTTCCGGCCCGAGCCTTGGCGAGGGTCGGAATCATCGCTCGGAAGGTGAAACCACCCTGCCCGAGTGTTGAATACTATTTTTTCATCGTGGGCGTGGGAAAGAAAATAAAAAAAACGGTTCTTTCCCGCACTGGTCACGAAACTCGTGCGGAAAACGCACTTTCCACCCTTGTTACGTAATGTACTATTTTCGCGTCCGAGTGATGGGTTTGCGTCTTGAGCCGTGGTCAAAGATCGGAATCAAGACGAGGATGCAAAAAATAGGTCTTACATCCGTGTATCGAACTATGTTTCTCGACAGACTGTCCGTGAAAGTGGAAAATCAGTGTGGGATAAACACTTTTCCGCACAACGTGTCGACAATTTTTTTTCATCACTCGAACCTAAAAATGCCGCGTTTAATTACGATCTCGTCGGGGCAAAGTTCTCGATGAACTGAACTAAACAAAAATATTTTTGTTTCGTTTCGCTTAATGACATTTTGTTTATGTTTAGTTTCGTTTACCCTCAACATAATCATACAGAGTTTTGTTTGGTTTCGTTCATCGCAACATAACTATGAATCATTTCGTTCATGTTTTGTTTGTGAGAAACAAAAAACACATGTTCGACAGAATATAGTTTTGTTGAATTTCGTTTATTCACGAAACTAAACAAGATTTTTGAGTTTTGTTTATCCCTTGAATAAACAAAACTAAACGAAACATGAATCCTGAGGAACAATATTCATCGAAACTAAATTACAATAATTTTGTTTAGTTTCGTTTATGGAAAAAAAGACGGATTCGGTTTTTGTTTAGTTCTGTTTTTGTTCAACATAATTAAAAATAATTTCGTTTCGTTTTGTTTTTGCTAAAATGAACGAAATAAAATTAAAAATCGCGTTTTGTTTCGTTTCGTTGAAAACCCTGGTTTGGACCAACAGGGTCTGAAAATGGTGTTGAAATTTAGGCAATCAGTTGAACGTGGAAGGAGGAGTATTGAGAGAATGGAACTGACAATATAATGGGCTCATGGCTGATCAATTCAGAACAAACCCTCGAAGTTTGAAGAAGATTCTTCCAGGGGTTGAGGAGTAATCGCGTGACAAAGAGAAGACAGCGTATAGACACACATACATACGGACATGAGCAATGTGTGTTTCAAAATATTCCACAGAGAGCGTTGTGCATGCCGGAGGAACGTATAGGGGTACCATTCCATAGATCTCGGCGAGAAGATTAAGATGGATTCACTTTCATTTGGCTATTGCTGGAATCAAGGAGTCAAAAATGCGAAATTCGGAAAGATTTTCTGCAAAAATTTCCGCACCGATTTGATACTTTCTCTTCGAGAAAGCAGAAGGGCCTAAAAAGACCCTATTACGGGCCTCAGGGCCCACAGAAAGTGTCGAAAGAATCGAGAAGGAAATTTTGGCACTACTTCGACATAGTACAAACAGAAAACAATTTCTTCAGATTTTCCCTCGACCCCCCTGGTGACGATGTTGTCCAGCTTGCTCCAGAATTCTCCATATACGTTGTGAGAGGGTAATCTGATCCTCATCCAAACGATTGACCGTGAACGATATCTCCCATCCCCACATTATTCCCATTCCCACTAAGTTTTGCACAAAAGGAGGAATGTATGGAACATTGATAACTATTCACATTGGCACCAGTAACAGTGATAACTACTACGAGAAGCGATCAATCACATCTCCAAGAGCTCCATGTAACGTTGACCTCGAAAGTCCTTCGTCTCCTGGAAAAGTAGGGGAACAGTAGCATTACAAGTAATGATACATCAAATCCATACGTGGAAGATATAAATTTGAGAGATGTTTTTCGTGTATCTTTTGTTTTTCGTGTATGTTCTTCGTCATCTCATGGAGTTATCCAAGTTTTTATCGATCTCATTCAGAGTTTATGTTTTCATCGTACTTGTGATTCGCGTTCCTACCATAGAGATATCACAGATCTCTATCTGAGGGAACGGCGGCTTACACGTTCCTTTGCGAAAGAGAGAAAGAGAGAGGAAAGACGAGGAGCCCTCTTCCTTTTTTCTCGCACCTGCGCGGCGTACCGTGCAGTATATATATATATATCCCCTCTTCGACCCGCCTATGCTTCTTGGTGTCGACTGCGAAGTGCGCCGCGCAGGTGCGAGAGAGAAAGAAAGAGGACTCCTTGTTTTTTCTCTCTCTCTCTTTCGCAGAGGAAATCCCACTCACAGAGAGGCCCACCTCTTCCCTCCTCCATCTATGATATCTCTATGGTTTTCACTAATAATGAATAATAATCAAGTAATATATATGTTGGGCGACGGGAATCCCTTATTTCGTTGTTCTTCATATTCATGCATGGTAATCGAGAATCTCATCGATCAGCACGTTTGAAAATAGTGAAATATACATCTCTTGCATGGGGAATTTATCGTCAGTTCATTGTTGGCAATGAATTTTATAAAAAAATCAGAAATTGTACACAATATTGTGAACACATGTCCCATATCTCATGTCGGGACATGTCTCATGGCGATGACGTTGAGATGAAGGCTTCCAGCGGAATATACAATCTTAATGACGAAGTACACTTGAAGAAATCTGGAACAATCATCAATTCTGATATTGATTTGAATTACAAAACTGTGAATTTATCATAGGTATGTCCAACGAAAAATCCGGGAATGGTAGAGAATATTTGAAGAGAAAAAATTTTGAGGAAAAATCGGATATCAATCAGAGACCCAATTCTTATCATAACTCCAAAATTGATTTAGAGGAATTGAAATCGTCACATATTCCTCAACAACAAATTCAGTCAGGTTCCCATTTTTGTGATTAATTCCATCTCAAATCCAGAGTAGAAATTGGGAGGAGCAAAACGAAGACTTTTTAGAAAAAGACTTTGAGACCAAGATTTAATATATCACAAAAGATAGTGAAGTTCAGAAATATCCCGATCTCCGGTACCGACTCTGACTTGGTCAGTCATCAAATAAAGATGGATAGAACCCCATGTTATCAAGCTACATTTGAGACGAAAGTTGAAGAAGTGGACAAAGTTCAGAGGAATTTGAATTTTGTATCTGATCACGGATATCTCGATTATCAATGTAAGCATTGTGGAGCTGTATTTTGGGAAAATGAATCGAGGATGAATTCTTGTTGCAAAAACGATCCGATAGTGTTATCCCCACTTAGCAAATATTACCAAAACGTAATAAAACTACTATCTTACAATGTAGCTTTCAGGGACTTGATCCGTCACTATAATGAGAGTTCTGAGTTATTCTGGAAGATAAAATTATTTCACGTCAAAATCATAGGAAATTATCCTTTTTTGATGAAGTATTGTGCTAATAGAGAGTAAGGCGCCAGCCGTGGTATCTCCATAAGCAGTCCTTGTAATACAAAGTTTGCTTTCCAAGCTCTTCACTTAGACAGGAAAGATCGTAGAGAGAACTTCAGAAGGAGGGAGTTGTAAGTTCTGAGAGGATCCATAAGACCCTGTAAGAATATTCGTGATCAGATCACTCCCACCAAAGTTGTAAGTAATTGATTGAAGGAGAAATTTTTTCGATTCTCATCGTTGACTAAAGGTACTTAAAAATGACGCAAGGGAATGTTTTGAACACATAAATCTATAGATTTTTTCTGATCTTTGAGATGCTCTCTTCAGAACTTCCGTACAACATACAATATCGAAGATAACACTGTTTCAGCGAGACCCTCCTCTTTCCATTATCTATGGAAGGTACTGTAGATGATAAGGACAGGGATAATTTGATGGACAACTGAATAATCCCAAAATTTTGGGGTTCACGAGTGGAGTGAGCAGGAAGAACCCCGCTAGTATATATATATATATATGTTACAGTAAATGTCCGAAATCAGTCAATGCCGGAGATTTACTAGTAAATCCTAGGACTGTCTGGTGGGGCCAGTCAATCCTAAGATTGACTAGTAAATGTCCAGCATTGACTGGGAAGTCTAGTCAATGTTGTTGAAATAGCAGCAATTCGGACATTCACTAGTCAATCTTAGGATTGACTAACAAGCCTTCGTAAATGTCCGAAACGTGATTGCTTACGAAAAATATAGTTGGCACGTAAACTTGATTCTTTCAAAACTTCGCGCCGAAAAATAAGCTCCTGAGGTACAAGAAGGTATTATTATTATAGGATGAGGATTTCTACAGATTCGGAACAAAAGCTGGTTTAATCAACAACCTGTTCCCGAGGAGCCAGTTTGAAGTTTGTAAAGAGAAATTCCTCGATCTCAACGAAATTGACCGGACGCAATCTGTTAGCTTACGAGCAGCAGCTTCAAAAATTTCGATTACAGGTGGCCATGGGATGACGAAATGCAATTGTGAAGCTAAATGTTCTTCAAATAGATGTTCTTATGAAGTGAAAAAGATACTGTGCAATTCAAGATGCCATAATAGCCAGAGCTGTTGTAACAAGTAGCTTCCATATTGTTAAATTCTTAGAAAGATTCAACTTCACTTTTATCATACAACGTGCTACATTATTTGTCGGTGAAAAATTCGTAAGACTAGAATGACATTATCGATGTGATGAAGATGTGACCTCCGTTTAGTATGAACGTGAGATCTAAGACTATGTGCAGCTGTGATACATTTACGCTAAATATCATTTTGCATGAATAAATTTTGCTCATCATACATTTTCATTTGTCTGCTCATTATATGTTTCGGACATTTACGGTGGTCAGTCAGTCAATCCTAAGATTGTCTAGTAAATGTCCGAAATTCATCTTCACGAATCAACATTGACTGGCTGTTTCAGTCATTTCTAAGATTTTCTAGTAAATCTTAGGATTGACTGGCCCCTCTAGTCAATGTCAGGAACAACTAGTCAATCCTAGGATTGACGGATTTCGGACATTTACTGTAACATATATATATATATATATATACATAATCACCTCCGTGGAAACTTTCAAATAACGTGTGCCAGCTTTTACGCAACCTTAAAAATCTTGAGCAAACAATTACAAAAGTCATCACTCATGTATTTTTTGTGCTCTTCATGTTGCAATGATTAGTTCTCTAATCCAGGGTGAATCGAAAAGACTACCATCGAAAAAAGATTCAAAATGCCAATTCCGTACCGCCTTATTTTCAATTATTTCGACCTTTCTGAGCGTGAGGTCCCTCAGTAAAATTCGTTACGGATTCTCGCAGGGAAACTCATAGAATATAATTCTATTCAGCGTTAATTCTCATTCCTATTATTGCCCAAAGACCACTTTTTCTGTGTACGCTCAGCTCCTACATTTAAATTGTTAAATTAACCTCGAAATTTGTGGCTAGGAAATATTTTCGGAAAAAAATTCACTTCGAATTCTCAACCCACTAAGATATTTTATTTTTATATTCTATTCGTATATATTTTACTGGCACTCATAGTCGGGAGTAAAGTTTGTTTTCCATACATATATTCATACTCACGAACTTTTTGACTATATCAAATTCATACTTAGTTAACTTTACTTCCGACGATGTATACCAGTCTTTGATGTTATTAATTTCTTTCAAACCCACGAATCAATATATTGATCACCCTAGATGGCGCTGTTGTTCTTATAATTTGTTGACACGACAACAGTCTGCTATTTGTTTATTAACAGAATGTTTTGATATCAACATATTACGTTTCGTGTCACTCGTTTTGTGAATTTTTATATTCCATGATCAATATTATCGAGATATTCGATTTAATGGTGAGTATTGAATATTTATGATTTATAGAACATAAATTTTTCCTATGGTTATATCAATTTTCCATTGGTTTTTCAGGTTACACACAAAAGTCCCCCATGTCAAATTAATTGTAATTCTGATACATGACGAGTTCCATATCAAAAGTATTTGCAGAATATTTTTTCAATGAATTTTGAAGAAAAAGGTCTTTGAATATCTAAGGTATTTGAGAATTTCATACAGTATATGCTTTCAGATTAGTCTAGAATACTTAGTGGTCCATGAAAAATCACGTGACAATTCATCAATTTCTTCATCGAAAAATAAGACCACTAAAATTCATTAAAAATAATAATTTCTTCTAGTGAACTCAAAATGGACGTCTGTAATCCGATTCTTTCTTCATCCACTCATCGTTTTGTGTTTTCTTCTTGAGTCATCCATCGGCGACAAGAAATTGTGATATCGAGCCATCCAATTAAACAGGCAATGTGTTCTCTTTTCCATAAGAAATTTGCAATGTAGAGTGAATTTCGTCTGAAAACACGTGACTTCATGAAGTCTTGGTGTTGGATAGATTGTGTCTCCCATTTCAATACTCTCAATATTGTTCACGAGATCGTTTCTAGCTCACTAACTTGATGATGGAATTGCCATGCCGCAATGTAGGCCACAATATTAGATATCATTTTCCAGCATATTGGTAAAAACGCACTCATTTAATCGCCCGTGATTCTTTCTGATGAGATCGCTTCTTTCGCCTAAATTTCATCTTGTTACACAATTCATGTTTTCATGAATATGCAGCATAAGCGCGAGGTTCTCAACAATAAGCTTCTGATATGTCCAACACAATCATTCGTTAGTTGACCCATGACCACCGTTTGCCACGCATATAAAAAATTATATATATCATGAAAGTGAATTATGTGTTGGATTTATACATGAAACTGTTAATTTAGAAAAATACGTCGATTAAATATGTCTCTGTGAAGTTGCTCGCAGGTTGCTCTCACGTGATACAGATCATACACCATGAATTTTAACAGTAACAAATCACAAGTATTCGAGACAGACTTGTGAAATATAGCGATAATGGCAAAAGGAAATTTTCCAAGAGAAAGAAACAACTGCGTCTGGAGGTTTTTTTGATGCATTAATAGGAATATCTTGAAGATCAATCTCCAAGGAGCGATCCGATTCTGCATGTACTATAAGATTTGCATCTCTTTTACTCTCCATTTTGAGAAGGTCCGAACGCAATCCGATGCTGCTCAGAAAAAATATGCATAAATCTACTATACTTCTTCAAATTGTTTGAAAAGCCGCTGGGTCTCGATCCGGCGGACCCTCAACGCTGCGGGGGCAGGTGCGCGTTGTATATCATAAAGATACGAGGGAGGGCTGACCGACTACTCACGTTTCATGGAGACGCGCCGTGCGGTAAGAGTTAAAGGGACTGGAAACCGATGAATCATGGTTTTTACCTTTCGCCGACTGGTGCGCTTTTACTATCTTGGATATGCATTTGAGATGCTTAAAAGAGAGCCAGGCGTCATGTCGTCGATTCCCACGACGATTTACGGTATATCGGTATCCTTTTCTATGAGGAAATCCCAGAAACTTTTGACTTTTGGCCCCTAAAAGTGAAAATACTGGAAAATGCTGTGCACATCTCTGAAATTCTCTATACAACTTCTCTGAAAGCTTCAAAAACAAAATCTCTCTTATTAATCATCTGAAAAAACTCGCTTAACGACTTACAGAACAAAGTCTTGTTCCACATTCTGGGGATCTTTTAAAAATTCGGCCCGAAATAGTCATTGATTGGGTGAGCGTCGGGGGTGGCTGGCCGGGGATCTCTTATAGGATACTCGAATTACTGTCAAAGATTTCCAACTTTTGGGTTTGACGTGATGAGTCTCGAGCCTACGGCCCGCGCCGATTCCCGTCGTCGATTCCCACGACGATTTACGGTATATCGGTATCCTTTTCTATGAGGAAATCCCAGAAACTTTTGACTTTTGGCCCCTAAAAGTGAAAATACTGGAAAATGCTGTGCACATCTCTGAAATTCTCTATACAACTTCTCTGAAAGCTTCAAAAACAAAATCTCTCTTATTAATCATCTGAAAAAACTCGCTTAACGACTTACAGAACAAAGTCTTGTTCCACATTCTGGGGATCTTTTAAAAATTCGGCCCGAAATAGTCATTGATTGGGTGAGCGTCGGGGGTGGCTGGCCGGGGATCTCTTATAGGATACTCGAATTACTGTCAAAGATTTCCAACTTTTGGGTTTGACGTGATGAGTCTCGAGCCTACGGCCCGCGCCTCTCCCCGTCACTTGACGATGCGCCAGGTGCACCGTCGGCGTTTCTGACGGACAATCGCCCGTTTTCCCACCAAGTGCGATGTCACGTCACGGACCCATCGTCGCGGACGACGGGCCACGCCCCGGACAGCCCGCTCTGACCAACCGAATAATTCACACACTCTCTCTCAACTCACAAATGCTCTCATATCTATTAAAGTCACCAATTATCAACTACTCGTGTTCTTACTGGAGACTCAACCCCTCACCACGTTACATCCCCTGTTTGGTGCGAGGTGGGGTAGTTCCCCGCGAGCTCAATTTTGCTTTTTCAAAAGAGGAAGCTTTCATTTGATGGTAGTAGATTTTTCCTCGAGTCTCTTCGTAAAAAATTTTTCTCTCCTCGCAGAAAGCTCTCGGATACATGAAAATTGAACTATCCTCTTCGTTCGCCCGAGATCTATCGATTGTAGGTAACAGTTTCCCTTGATAACGCCTTGGAAAATTACAATCACCCTATCTTCCGAGCCCTCTGACCGTGTCTGTGTGTGTGTACACGTATTTCCCTTTCTATATCGCAGCAAAACTCCTCACTGTTTTCACCAATCCCCTCCAAATTTTGCACACATGTTCATTGTCATCTGATGATAGGAACAATTTGAGCACCTCCTGACCATTATCCTCCGAATTAGAACATTTTTTCTGAAAAATTTTTTCCCCCCATATCTTGAAAACTATCTATAAATTTTCCCCCTCCTTTGAAAAAATATGAGTCCTTCAATATAAAGGTTTTTTGAGGTGCTGAATCGATTGGTTAATACACAATTTTGATTTCTTCCAATTTTATCCTAGCTTCTGTGTACCCCTTCTACATTTGTCTCTAAGACTATGACAATGACATTTCAACGAAACTCCGTATCAACCAATCGATTAAGCACCTCAAAAAACATCAAAAATTACTTCTCTAAAAATTTCTCAAGTAGGACTCAGAATTACAAATCATTTTTAAGATATGCTTTTTAATTAAAATCGAGAATTTGTCATCAAAAAATCTATAAGTCCAAAAATACTCGTCGAATTATCCTCAATCCACTGGCCTCGGCGGGAGGGTCTTCTAAATCCACCCTCAGAGTTTGAGAATAATCTATCGGAGCGTTTTTGAGTTTTCGTATTACCTATGAAGCCATATTATTCCGTTTTTCCTCAAATTTTTCTTCAAAAGCTTTTTTCCTCACCCAATAAAGCTCTTGGATACATGGAAATCGTACTGTCCTCTTTGTTTTCGCCAGATCTATCGACTGTAGGTAACAGTTTTCCTTGATAACGCCTTGGAAAATTACTATCGCCCCATCTTTCGAGCCTTCTGACCGTGTTTGTGTGTATGTGTATATTCATCTCCCTCCTATGTCGCACCAAAACTCCTCACTGTTTTCACCAATCCCCTCCGAATTTGGCACACATATTCGTTGTCATCGGTAGATAGAAACCCTTTAATTTGAGCACCCCCCGACCATTATCCCCCGAATTAGAAAATTTTTCCTGAAAATTTCTCATTATTCCATATCTTTAAAACTATCTATAAATTTTCCTCCTCGTTTGGAAAATATAAGTCCTTCAGTATAAAAGTTTTTTGAGGTGCTGAATCGATTGGTTAATACACAATTTTGATTTTTTCCAATTTCATTCTAGCTTTTGTGTACTCCTTTCTACATTTGTCTCTAAGACCATGATAATGACATTTCAATAAAATTTCGTATCAACCAATCGATTTAGCACCTCAAAAAAACATCAAAAATCACTTCTCTAAAAATTTTTCAAGTAGGACTCAGAATCACAAATCATTTTCAAGATATTTTTTTCAATAAAAATCGAAAATTTGTCATCAAAAAATCTTTAGGTCCAAAAATACTCATCGAATAATGCTCAAAATTCACTGGCCTCAGCGTGAGAGTCTTCCAAATCCACTCACAGGATTTAAAAATAATCTATCTAGGCGTTTTTGAGTTTTCTCGTTACCTATGAATCTATATTATTCCGTTTTCTTCGTTTGCTTCAATTTCAGATAATCGATAGATCGATTGTTGATTTCATAAATTTGATTTGAGGAAGCATTCTGCTAATCTCTTTTGGCAGCAAATTTTTTTGAAGAAGTTAGAAAAATTTTCTTTCAAAAATTCTTCGGATTCTGCAATTTCGCGAGAGTGTCGTGAAAATCAGAAAAGACCAAGCGAGAAGATAAGGAGTTGAGGGAAGCAGAATCCAGCCAAGCCGCAAGCAGCTGAGCTGAGCATCGTACCTGCCAACCCGCCCGCCCGTCAGCAGAAAATCGTCGCCAAGGCTTATCTCCGAGCCGGCTGCACGTGTGGACGAGTAATGCAGATAGCCGTATTATACATCATCGTGGCCTGCTGCAGCTTCGTAGCATAAATACTAAACCATCTCTCTTCCTTATCTCGTCCCAAGGAACGACTCGATCATAATCGCATTTATACTCCAACAAGCCTCTTTGGATTATTAAAACCAAAATGTCCAGAATGCTCGGAATTTTCGGAGAATCAAAAAGCAAAGAAACGGTGAATTCAACTGGCACTCTGCCAAAACCGACTCATAGTCGACCTGAAATGTTCGATGAAGATAGACAAGAGGACCAAGAGATTTCGGAAAACCGAGATCAATTTTATTCGAACATAGATGAGTCAAATTTTGAATCAAACGGACAAAATGAAGATCGGGATATGGATGCAATTTTGATGAATGTTGGAAAAGATGGAGATGTATATGTTAATATGAGCCGGTGCAATAGTCCAAACGGAGAATTCGCTGGTCTAGCTTACCAGCAGTGGCGCACAGCCGCACCCATAATAGAAAAATCACCGATCCGCGTGCAACCGATCCGGGTAAACCAAATCAGGCCCCCTTTACACGCGAATGTGCAGGTGGTTTCTTACCCAGAAGCATTTTATATGCCAAGTCCATATGGTCAGCTACTCTTATACAGGCAACAGGAGCCTTACGAATCCACCATTAGAGTCAATGATACATTTTCTTCTAACCCAGAATTCCAAAATACGCAAAGTGTTCCCATCGTAGAAAATAGTGGAATCGCCCCAAGTTTAGGTAATGATGTGGACGCTACGCGGAGTCAGATTAATAGCCCTAGGTCAACCACACCGGTGGTCGCGGCCCAAAGTTCACCGATCCATAATCCGACTCCATGGGATTACCCACAACAGCTCCCATAGCCCCGCAGGTGATAGAATTTCCACCTGGAGTGGACAGTTTTCCAAATAGTTTTCCGAATCAAATTCCAACAGAATATGTGAAGATTCGTGAGAGTGCTGCGCCTACGATGCATCCACTGCCGAGACAGGATGTACCTTCTTTCGGAAATTTCCTTCGAGGGATGAGTTTTTCACGAATGGCTGAGTTATGGAAAAAATCAAATTTGGGTGTAACACAACACAATCGAAATTTGAATATACAAAAAATCCCGAGTCATTATATAGAGGTGCCACATACCACACAATATACTAATAGAGCACACCCAAATCTTCCCCAACAAATGGGTCTCAACAGAATAGTAACAAACAGAATTTTTTGCAACGGAATGGGTTCCAACAGAATCTCTACCAAGAAAATAGTCAGGAACAGAATCTTCCTCAACCGAATACCTATCAACAGAACCCTTTTCATCAAAATGTGGGCAGCCTACTGAGAGTTCATTTCCAAAATACGCTAACACAACCCAGCCAAAGTGAAACTCATCCACGAGAACAATTAATAGTAACGCAAAGAGGGTCGGATGCCAACTATACCATACATTGAAAGATGTAGGAGAATTTAATGGAGAGGCATACTCACTCTCTGGATTCTGCTCGGCAGTGCGATCGGCAAAGCTAATGGGTGGAACGGGATCGGACCGTATAATTCTAATGAACGTCGCGCGAAGATTGAGAGGCTCAGCGAGATCATTATTTGGCTCAACAATTTTAGAAATCGACACAGTTGAACAATTTTCGAAAGAATTGATAGAATGATTCCCACCTATAGAATCGTTAGACGACATTATGTCTGAGTTAAAAAGTTGCGCCGAAAGGAAAGACGAGACATTAGAATCATACGGGATACGCATTCAGGAAATATTACAGAGATTCAAGCGAGCTTAAAATTACAGTACACGCGCTCAGAGATAGAATCTCGAACGGGAGACGCTGACGAAGCAGCATTAACACGATTCACTATAGGCATAGACACGGAGCTGGAGAACGCGGTGCGAAGCCAGAAGCCAAGTAGAATTCGCGAGGTGGTGAAATTCGCGCAACAGGCGGCGTTGCGAAGTGAAAATTACCCGAATTCGATTGATAAGGCAACACCGTGTACAGCCCATCCGCAGGCAAACATTCGAATGGCCGATTCGCAGGTAATCTGCCCATATTGTAAACTCTCGGGCCATATTGAAAGTCATTGCTACAAGAAAGAAAACGATGATAAAAAGTGCCAGTATTGCGATTCACCTGGTCACGACGCGAAAGTCTGCTAGAAATTAGAGGCTGATTTTAAAAGGGCCAACGTATATATCGATAGACCAAGTACGAACCGTAACAGGGGGGGGGGGGTTATCGCGGCAGGAGTAGAGGTGGGGATCTGTGAGTGCCATAACCTCAAAATTTTGGATTTTCAATTTTGAAAAATATCTGATAAAATACTGATTTGGTCTGTGAGGAACATTTGAACTGTCGCGCCTCTCTCGAGCCGGTATGGCAGGAAACTTCTTTCCTCTCCGGCCGAGGGCGTGCTGTTCAAGGTGTAAACTCACACAGTCTTACGTCAATACATCTACATACTAATACATGGAAATACCGAGAATTCCATAGGTTTCCATGAGGAATTCCTGATATAAATCATCATGAAATTTGAAACTTCTTTTCCTCATTAATAGGCTCATTTTCCGGGCTTTCCAGTGTATATATTTTTGTTTCATAAAACGTCCATTTTGGCATCATATTTGATTTTGCAAACTCTATTTGTTTGTCAAATTCTTTAGATTGACAGATGAAAATATATTCTGTTTTTTGGATACATAAGACCGATTTTGAAAGGACTTCCCATCATTCATCTGTTGTAAAAATTACTTTATTCCCGACAATTCGGTCTCGTTGTAGATATGTAAGTAATGAGTTGTAAAATAACTTTCCGAGAAGAATAAGCTGTTTAAAGGACCAATGAATCGCCCAGGAGCTCATTCATGAAGAACAAATTAAAGTATATATTGTGATTGGATAGTAATTACAAAAAGATAGGAAACCACGTGTTTCTAGAATGTTCCAGAAAATTATCTTTTATTCATTACTAAATAATTGAAGCAGCCGATTTTGAGTTTTTCATCATTGGTAAGATATTTTGATGCGACTAATCCAATGATAAAAGGAGAATCTGCCAATATTATCTCAAAATATGAATTCCCAAGAAGAATCATCGTTTTTCCATCATTCTATCATCTAAACCATCATTTAACGTACAATATAGATATACTGTACAGCCACAGCACCGAGTATAAATACAGGCTCATCAGCCCATTGTGGCAGGCTTGCGATCATTTGAATATTAGAGCTGTATCGAGGTTTTGGTACTCTGGCTTCCCTCAAGCTTGTATATAGAATTGAAAATAAAATGTAGATATTTCATTTGTAATATCTGGTAGTTTTGATATGCCTCGATGCAGGTCCAGGACTATGCTGTGATAGCAGTTCGGGCCTAGGTTCCCGCACTTCTCCAGTATTCGTCTGATTCAAAAATACGCACCCCGGGAATCCATGTTTGTGTAAGAGCCTCAGTCCTCTCTACACTCTTGGAAACCCGGGTGAGCCAATTCTCACATCTTTCGTAAGTCGATATGCATGAGGGCCTCAGTCCCCTCGGCGTTCACTCATGAAAGAATTATATATTTAGTGAAAGTCGATGTGCATGAGGGCCTCAGTCCCCTCGGCGCTCACTTGCAAAAAATGAATTAAAATATACAAAAAATCAGCTTTCTGAGGTCGAATGAATCTGTACCTGAGTACCTATATAGTTCACCTTTGAAAGTTGAGGAAATCTTAAGCTTTTGCCGCCTCGTTGAAGGGCCTCAGTCCCCGGATATGGGTGAGCAAGGGCTAGGATAATCCGCATTACAAATCCCTAATATCCATAAAAAATAAGGTCAATCCACGAAAAGTCGTACACCTCTATTGGGGTATCCCGATATTCAATTTATTACCAAGCATCCGGCTCTCTCCCGAGATCCAGAGCCCTTCGGTACCTCACAGGTCAAAGTAGGAATTTCAACGGTCATAATAGCGGCCCGGGAAATCGTCGGAATAATTCCCCACCAAGGAGAAATCAAAATCAAACGCCTGCGGCTAATTATGTCGAGACCCAAAACCAAACCCCACCGCAAGCGCGACAAGCCCAAAGGTCACAGCGCCATAATGATACTCAAAACGCCCAAAATCACGCTGAGAATACAAACTAGGAGCACGCCCATCACGTTCCCCGAGCGATGGGCGCATCAATGACGGCACGGTTACGTCATTGATGAATCAGGAAATCGACTCATCTCCATTAGAAGAATCACCGTCCACAGATGAGTCAGAGTCGATAGAATCGGACGGGAGTGATAGTGTTGAACAGCCTTCTACATCGTCCCAAGTGAACATCAGAAAGACAAGTATAAAATTTTTAAAGACTGGGAGAATTCCACCAATAGTCAATTTTGAAAGCCCAGAAGTGAATAATGAAAAATGTGAATTATACATCGATTCTGGTGCAGATGTATGCATTATTAAATCGAGTAGAGATAAAAATCTTGCAGACATTGATAAGTCAGAAATACTGAGCTTTAATGGCGTTGCCAAAGGAGAATTTTTTCAGAGGGAATGATTTCATTGAACATTAACGGCATGCAGTGTCAATTTCATATTGTCCCCATCTCCATTTTGTTAGACTGTGTTGCCTAGTCGGTTAGGATTTTTTGACGGAGTACGGTGATGAATTGAACCCCGAAGCCCGCTGCCTCGAGTTCGAAAATTTTTCCATGCCTTTCTCATACAAGGAAAAAATAAAAGTTGTACCTAGAATGAAGAGACTCATCAAATTCAAGATTCTGAACGATACTAAAGAGGGCTGGGTCCCGCGCATACATGTAAAAAATGGAATTCTCTTTGGAAAATTCATCGACGAAAACCACCACGGATATGACATAGCAGAGGTCATGAATATTTCATATGAAACTATATATATTAACACTCCTGCAGTTAAGTTGAGAAGATTTCCAAAAATGATTCCTTGGGACAATGTAAAAGAGAGAAGCATCATTGGGGATGATGCAGTACATTATATCCGCCGGGTATACACAGGCGCTAACCAAGCGAATTAGCAGCTTCGCGAGAATTCGAAGAATAGAGATGAGAGCGCGCGCGACATCGCCTCGGCAGAACGCGTAGAAAAATTAATGCAACTTTTTGATATCGAAGGTTGCTCGCCGAAGGAGATTGAGCACGTACGCATGCTCATTAGCATCGAACCTTGGCGATTCGGGCTGAAAGGCGAACCACTTCAAGCAACACCAATTATAACACATAAAATCAAGTTGAAATCGGGCAAACCGTTCAAAGCCAAAAGATATCGCTTGCCTCAAGCCTTGAAAGGCCCTTTGATTGAAAAAATTACGCGATCTCGGAGTATTGCGCCCATCCAGATCTCCATGGAGATCAAATTGCTTTCTAGTACCAAAAAGCCCAGACAAAGACGGGACGAAGAGGTTTCGGTTCGCGCCAGATTTCCGCCTCCTCAATGAGGATACGGTAGGGACTTGTCAGCCGTTATCTTTCACAGCCGATATCATCGTCAGCTGTCTGGCGCGTGCTATACCACAGTAATAGATTTACTAGACGCTTCCCATCGAATATAAATGGACGAGGAGTCAGCACCTTATTCAGCCATAGACACACCCTTAGGCGGAATGGAAGTCGCGCGCATGGCTCAAGGAATGGTCGGTAGTCCGGACACCCTAAATGAGGCAATTTTTATGGCATTTTCCTCCCTCACTCCCGACGAATTCGCCAGTTATTGTGACGATCTGTTCATCTGGGCAGATACCTCGGAAGAACATAAAATTCAATTCAGGAAATTCATGGCCTGCATTATTGAAGCGAATTTCACACTTTCACCGAAGAAATATCAATTCTTGAAAAAAGAAGCTAAAGTTTTGGGCCACATAGTTGGCAATGGTCACATTAAACCAGATCCCAGAAAAGTAGAGGCAGTCCATGAATATCCTGCACCCACAAACATTCAAAGAATCAGGCAGTTTCTCGGATTGACAGGGTACTATAGGCGCTTCATCGGAAATTATGCGAAGAAGTCAAATCCATTGACCGATCTCTTGAGGAAAGAGCAAGATTTTGTATGAGGCACGGAACAACAACGCGCATTTGAGAGTCTACGCGACGCATTATGCTGAGAGAGCGTACTTGCAAGCCCTGCGACAGGCAGTGAGAGGTATATCGTATATTGTGACAGCTGTGACTACGCAGTGCATCTATTTTGGCTATTGAGACTATCAACGAGAATAGACCAGTTGCCTACGCGTCTAAAGTTTTGAAAGGGTCCCCACTTTCGGGGCCAATCTTTGACGAAGAAATGGAGAAGATTGTACACGCGTGCGAGCCCTACCGTCCATATTTGTCAACAGAGAGTTCACGGTGGTAACGGACCTCGAACCATTGAGCCATTCCCACAAAACGAAAGATGACACGAGGTATAACCGTCAAAAAGCGAAAGTACGCGCATTCCATTTTGACTCAATTTATAGAGCTGGTCGATTAAATGAGATGCTTTGAAACGGAATCCCGTTATCGAGGAAGGCGAAGTTAACCCGGAACTACCGCGAGACGAGCTCTATGCATCAGCAGAACATCAAGAAAGGGAAAATTCGTCGTGCGAGTCCGATTGTCCGCCCGGCCGCGTATTCAAAACACGCGCGCGCCGCGTAGCTGGCGCAGAAAAATCGAAAATTGCAGAGACAGAATCGACGGATACCGAAGCGCAACCAGCGAAGAAAACATCGGTAGAGAGTCCACGTGAAACCGAATCCAAAATTGAGTCGAGTCAGAAACCAGAGGGGCAGAAAAGACCGAGAACATCTTTTCAAAAAACGCAATCATCGTAGCGCTCGAAAGACCGATATCCACATTTCGACATACTCAGGGAAATTCACACGAGCGGAACAGCTGACGCGCGACATTCATCCGAGTTAGCAGCTACTCGAACGAGCGAGAGCGCGAATACGCCCAGACACGGAGAGCCGACTCAAGATTTGAATCATGAGTCCATAATTGATCAAGCTCAGGCCGCGTGCATAGCCAGAGCAAGAATGGAAACGTCATCTGATTCACCCCTCGAAACCATTACGATTCCAATCACTTCAGATAAAAGCACACAAAATTATCCACAACAAAGGGACTAGGCGGTTAAGCATGGTGAAGTGGACCTTGTCAGGTATTTCCCGGAAAGTATTTTTCCCCACTTTCTAACCCCAAATTATGACGAAAGCAAAGGTTTGTAGGTCCCAAAATGACCCCTGTTTTCTACGGCACCCTAGGAATTCTCTAAAAAACCCTCGAAATCGATGTTCCTTCTATCAAATCGCATTCTGATGCATTTCAACGAATCAATCTGAAAATTTTTTGACATATTTTGGATACTCCATCAAATAGAAGGAAGATATTTGCATACTGACAACTTTGGATTTAGGCCCCGAAAAAAATTCTTGAATATTGAAAAACGATTTTTCTCATAGAGGTTGGGGATTAGCACGGAATTTGAACATTCCACCGTGTTTGTCAAGTTATTTTACATCGAAAACTGCTTAGAAACATATAACTTTAGGTGGTGGAACATGGTCAAAAATGCAAAAAACCATTTTCAAAGCAAATTTTGAGTCAGTAATTTGCATCTTCTGCGCATGCGCGTCCTTCTACATCTCTGAAAGTATTCTTAATCGATAGCTGATGCAATTTCCTTCAAAATGACCCCTTGAGGAGGTCGATTTGATGCAGTAAAACCTGAGATCTAGCTGGTCCAAGAAATGAAGAAATCCAAGGTATCAAATCCGTGAAGCCGTGGCTCCTTCAATGGGCCCGAAAAGTGCGAATTTTGAGTCGGACTGTTTCAAAGATGTAAACATGTGTTTTCGATGTAATTTTTGACGTAGAAACCGAATCCGTGGTCAGTTTTGTTCCAAATCTTCAAGATTTTTGATGATTCCCAAAAAACCGACCATAGGGTGTACGACCATTTCCAGCCTTTTTCTACACATTTGAGATGTATGTTGGGTATAGGCGAAGGTTTGGACTTGTCGCGAGAAAGATGCAAGTATGTTTTTCTTTATATTTTGACCAGCTGAAGACGATAGCGATGGTTTCGAGGCTTGGGAATGAGTTGGGAGTCAGATTTGGACTGATGGAGCTATATTTTGTTTTATGATCTCATCAGAGAAAACTGCATCATGCACCTTATATCTCTCTCTCGAGTTGTTCCTGTGCCTCAAAACCATCAGCATCGTCTTCAGCTGGTCAAAATACAAAGGAAAACGTACTTGTATCCTCTAGTATCAAGTTCAAACTTTTGCCTACACTCAACATACATCTCAAATGTGTAGAAAAAGGCTGGAAATGGCCGTACACCCTCCGGTCGGTTTTTTGAGTGTCATCAAAAATCTTGGAGGTTTGGAACAAAACTGACCACGGATTCGGTTTCTACGTCAAAAATTACATCGAAAACACATGTTCACATCTTTGAAACAGTCCGACTCAAAATTCGCACTTTTCGGGCCCATTGAAGGAGCCACGACTTCACGGATTTGATACCTTGGATTTCTTCATTTTTTGGACCAGCTAGATCTCAGGTTTTACTGCACCAAATCGACCTCCTCAAGGGGTCATTTTGAAGGAAATTGCATCAGCTATCGATTAAGAATACTTTCAGAGATGTAGGAGGACGCGCATGCGCAGAAGATGCAAATTACTGACTCAAAATTTGCTTTGAAAATGGTTTTTTGCATTTTTGACCATGTTCCACCACCTAAAATTATATGTTTCTAAGCAGTTTTCGATGTAAAATAACCTGACAAACACGGTGGAATGTTCAAATTTCGTGCTAATCCCCAACCTCTATGAGAAAACTCGTTTTTCAATATTCAAGAATTTTTTTCGGGGCCTAAATCCAAAGTTGTCAGTATGCAAACATCTTTCTTCTATTTGATGGAGTTTCAAAAATATGTCAAAAAATTTTCAGATTGATTCGTTGAAATGCATCAGAATGCGATTTGATAGAAGGAACATCGATTTCGAGGGTTTTTTAGAGGATTCCTAGGGTGCCGTAGAAAACAGGGGTCACTTTGGGACCTACAAACCTTTGCTTTTGTCATAATTTGGGGTTAGAAAGTGGGGAAAAATACTTTCCAGGCCATACCTGACAAGGTCCACTTCATCATGCTTAACCGCCTAGTCCCTTTTGGATCATGATTACACAATGAAAAATGACCAAAATAGTCAAAATATTGAGACATTTGTTAGGGTTATGGTCGTCCTCTGTCTCCCCTAATTATAGCAGACGGGGGTGGAAGTGGATGCCAATAGAAGTAGATGGTTCCGTAGATTTATTCAATAGACGTTTATTCAATAAAAGAGTTGTATGAATACTTGAGAGAGACTTATAATGACATTACACAGCGCGGGATGCGCCTAGACTCTACGACTACAATAACTGGGTAAGGAGAGCGTCGTGAGTGAAGCTCGCGGAAAAGCTAGTTGTGCGAGAAGACGCAGATGGAAAGAACCACACAGTGCTTCCTTTGCGCCGTATTTATACTATTGTTGATAACCTAGATTTCCTAATCGCTCATCGTCGCTAGTGGGGTTTCCCCAGGACAAAGAGATGAGTTGCTATGAGCTCTCTTCTAACATATGACCATATATGTATTGTAATAAGTATATAATAATATATGGAGCTCACTGTGCCCCTGACACGTCCATAGCCGTGCTCATTGCTCCCCGGAGCAATGGAATTCATGATCATACATGTGTTAAAATGTATATGTATACTTTTCGTGGATTAAAAAAAATTTTCGTACAATGAAATTTCCTGAAAAAATTTTCTATGGCTAGCATTTAACAAGGCTCGAGCGGTCATGGCTTTGAATTTTGGGCGTTCATAATATATCTTATTCTGAATCGTGTGGTCAGATTCTTACAATTTTCAGTACGTATTTGGTATTTGCTGATTTCTCATTGGACATATAGCGTTGGTCAAAAAAAATTTTCTTGATTTCAGATTCGACATATCATTTTGAACTCGAGTCAATTTAAACGTTGAAGTTTGAAACATGTGAACTTACTATTATGTAATTCTATATCCATAAATATAATAATTATCTAGCTCGACAAGCTCTCTACTGTTGTCGCTATTTTATCTGTATGATAAAGCTGGCGCTAACATGAGATTCATTTCCTCCCTTTTCATATCTTGTTGGGTTGTGAATTCACGTGCGTTTTAAAAAACTGATTTGAAAAGCTTACATGAACAATTTTTGACAGAATTTCGACAAAATATCATTTCTTAAAAATTCCAGTTGATTGATTATTTGTATAAATGCGCCTTCCACACATTTTACCTCACAAGAATTATTCTGACTACGCCTTCCCTTATTCTAGTGTTTGATAATGATAGATACTTAATCTAAGTATATTGTTATCCTAAAAATTTTGACTAAATATGAATGATACATGGTTTTGGATGAAGTAATCTACTCAAGTCTCTCTCTTTGGTTATAATCATGGTTACATTATGGATAACTTCTTTGCATTCTCTAATATTTCAAGTCATCATCGTAGAAGATTCATTCTCTGCTGTCATCAATTTCATATGTGTGGCAGAGCGTTGATTATGGCGTATCTTTCATACCACATCTTGTGAAACCTTTGCTTTATTTCGCGCGTTGCTCAAAAATCAATCGTGATTCTTTCTACACATTAGAAAATTTTTCACACTTCCTTTTTCAAATCTTTTGGTATATATCTCAGCGTCATATTGTGAGTCGTGGGAGAGTAGTATGATTCATCCTTCAAATAAGCTCTGTGTATATCTGGACCTCTCTTGGGGTCTTTGGTATTTCATATACTTCTGCTGTTTGTATCGAAGTCGTATTAGGCATCTCTGAAATCTCCTTTTGTTGTCCCATAACCTCAGTGATATGTGGTATAACTTTCATATTGATTATTTCTGGATACAAAGACGTCATTGGTTTTGGATTTGATTGCTTCTTTTTGGAACCTGAAACAAGTCTTCTCAAAATTAGACAAGGGATCCCCCCCCAGGCAACAGACCTTGAAAACTGTGATCATGACTCCGAAAGAGATCATGTAAAATAAGCCAGAGAAAACGAAATATGTTTGTGAATGATCGAGTTTTTTCGTTATAATTTTGACTTGGCTCATGCTCCGTGCTACATTCATTATATTTCTCAAATCGTCTCCTCTCTCTAATGCCTTTGAGGAAGTGTTTCCATCAAGCTGCAATTTCGGGATAATTGTGGATTCATAAATGGGGTAATTTGGGTCTTTTGATAATTCATCACTTAGCAATGGCGATAGGTCTAGTTTTGTCTCTCGGAATACAATTATTTCCGATTTCACTGTTACTCTTCGCGAAGCTACCAATTTTACAGATTCAGTTTGGGCAGTACAGCCTGCACGTAAATGTAATAAACCCAATCCATTTATTTTCGTTTTTCTCCTCGAATTTGACGAGCAATTTTCGAAAATAGATTCTGCATGTTCAGTAGAGAAGACCCACGTATTTTCCTTCTCTAATTTTGTCCAGAACGTTTCTTGCAATTTGGCTATTTTAATCTCACACGCGGGAAGATTAAAACCTCTCCCCACCGCTAATTTAACTTCACAGGGTGAAAAATCGTCAATGGTCCTGAGTGGCCCTGGGTTTCCACAAATAAGAGCTCTTCTTAGGTGCCTACAGTCATTTAATGATTCGACATTAAATTGAATGTATGCCTCATTATTAGCGTTGATTGCGGTATAAATTGAATCTGGCCACATGTAGGCGGAAACCGATGAGTTCCACTGTTTTACTGGTACCGGATGGGCTTTATATAAATTGTACTCATTACCATCAAGCAAAGGAAGTTTTATATAATATATGAGTTTTGGTTCTGCAAAAAGGATTGCTATGTCCACAATTTTTGATAATTCCAAGAGAGGTTCGTTTTCGTCGAGTTGTGGAAATCTTACGTCTAGCTTACTCCTATTGATGGTATCTTTTGTGTGCATCCATAGAGATGGTGGCATGAATCTTGGGTGCATAGCGCCTTGAGGTGCAGATATTATGACATTTGTCAAAATTTGTGTATTGATCTCATATTGTAAGACACTTTCGACGAGGATTTCTATTGCGATTGAAAAATCGATGCGGTCGTTCAGTATGCCTTGATTCTTTTCTAGCTGTGACGTGAGGTTACTGAGGGTTAATAATTTTTCATGATGTATCCCAAATTGATCTAATATTATTTCCGTTTGGTTCGCCACGAGCTCTGCAAGTTTACCCGTCTCATTTGCCCTCTCCTGCATTAGTTCGATTAGGTTCGCTTCCGATTCTTCGTCTAATGTGCCATAAAGAAATTTATAAATGCTCCCTATTCCTGGCAATATTGACCTCTCTTCCCGGCTGATCTGAGTATCAGTTTTGGAGCCTTTCAATAATTTTATAAGTCTATCCGCGCTTTCCTGCGTCTCTTGGATCTTTTCCTTCAATTTTATTATCTGGCTACCGTGCTTGCACTGTTGTTTCAAAGATTCACATCTCGTTTGTATCTTTGACCAAGTTATATTAAGTTCTTTCCCTTGCGATAAATATGGATGAAGATCAATGCTGTGAATTATTCTCCACGATGTGCGAGAGGTGTACAATTCATCCAATTTCTCCATAACCAATCCGGGATTTCGCGGGATTGGTTCGATGTTTATTCGACCCTCATGATCCGTTGAAGTTCTGCAAATTTCATAAGTTTCCGGCATATATTCATGAATGAATGGTACAAGGGCGGAATGATGATGAGAGAGAAAAAAAAGATATTGCTCCTCATGGGGAGAGTTATGTTCGATTCCGTTTCGATATTGTTTTGAGTAAAAATCATTTGTTCCATTCGGTGTGTGTATTTTCTTTCTTAAAAAAAATATTTTGGGCATATCTGAGGGGCTTCCAGTGTGAACCGTATATCTGGTCTTTATCAGAGTTGCTCAAGCTAGCTATAATACATAGCGTGCTGGTAAGACTAGGACCGGAAATATGACGTATGAGTATTTTTGATTATTATGTGGTGGGCGTAGTTTCTCTTTTGGCTTTCTGGCAGTTAGTCTGTCAGTCAGTTCGGCTATGTAGTCCCTTCAGGTTGGGTGTTCCCGTTCCGGCGGATGTCGGGTTAGGGATATGAAGCAAAAAAAGTGATTTGTTCGACCGAGTTATTGATCATATTCTGATTAACAAAGGTTTTGATAATGCGAGCTTCGTGTATTCTCCAATATTATTGAAGGAAATCATCGGATTTTCTCGCGTCCTACTGCGGAGAGGAATCTTTGCACGTGCAACGCCCTCTCCTTCTTGCTGCTCACTGATAGTATCGTCATTCATCAATAGACCAGGTATGTGATGAGAAAAGAAACTTCTATCTATTTTATGCCGTGCAAAGATAATTGGAATTTTTCGGGCGATACCGTAGATTTTTATTTACCTTACATAATCCCGTGCGCGTGTTATTCCCATTTCTGGTTTTAAGAAATATATAACTCTGTACCATTTGTGCGTCCGCCGTTTATTCCCATTCTAATTGCGTTCTGGTTCTCTCGGTGATCAAATACTTTGTTACTTAGTCCTAGAAAAAGAACTAGAGAAAAAAAAGTTTTCTGCAACCTTGTCTCACGTATTATCTTAAAAATTTTCGTCTTTTCTTCTAGGGTCCTGGATTCTATTTTCGAGTCATTGCTACAAATTATCTGATAGTCCATGAGGCTGTGGCCCGGCTCCCAAGCTGCCTCAATTCCCGATTTCCCGTTGCAGATTCACCCACTGTAGCTGGTGGTTTGACTGGATAAGGGCCAATTTCTGCTGGATGGCCAAAATTCGTGTTTGAATACGGGGATGTTTCTTGGGTCCGTATATAGGTTCCGGTAAATCGTTAATAAGCTGGAACGATCGAGAATCATGGCACTCTAAATTTCCTAAGTTTCTGAGTTTCATCGTCCAGTTTTCTGTTTGACGAATTGAATTCAGCTCCCGAGGTTTTTCTTTTAATTAGTGGTCGTTTTCGATGTGCAAGTTTCTTTTAAAGCGGATACTCCATATTGTGTTGTTTTATCTGATTGAATTTGGGTATACGAACATCAATAATCAGTGGTTGCTGATTCTTACGATTATTCTTTTGGCTAGATAGGAAAAATTCCGCGGACTCGCTAAACTCAATGGAGCTTCGTATAAGTTGAACGTCAGTGGATGCTGACCTTTGACTTCATCTTTGAATTCATGTCCGGGTGTATAACGTTCGTATATGATACTAATCTCTTATCTGAAACGCAGATTGATTGAAGAAAGAAAAAAAAATATGCATCGAGATTTTCGATATTTTGTTCGTGAGTGGAGTATTGTAAATGTTGATGTACCTAGTCATATATTATGTTTTACTACGATTCCGACACTGTATACGACAGGAGGTCCTGATTCTGCTTCAATAAATAACTTTATGTCAATAATTTGTATATTTTCCTTTCTGAAGGTCCCCCTTATATCATTTTCCCATCGCTCAATCTCTTACGCTAGGTGTTTGCCATACCTGCTTCAATCAATATGCAGGCTAAGCTAAAAGTTAGTATTCCTTGAATTTCTCTGTTTTCAAGCTTCATTTTTGGTTCTGAACTCTGATGTTTCCCTTGTGGATCAATAATTGGTAACAGCTAATGATGATCGTGAGAATCATTTTGATTGAACTATGAGGGTAAATTTCGCTGATGAAGTCACCTTAGAATGAAATCACCCATAAAAAAAAGTGATCATATAAATAGCTACTTTACTACCCCTTGATCCAATGGTTTATGAACATTATTCACTCGCGCATTTGTCAAAATTTATTCAAGTATACGTACTTCGCATGAAGAAATGCTGGGATTTGTCTATTGCGTCTGTAATGTGTGAACATTTTCCTATGCTATTCAATTTATCAATTTTGATCAATGTATCAAATTGCAATTTTTGATTTTACCTTTTCTCATTAGGGTTTTGAAGTCTCATATAATTCCATTTTGTCACAATTTGCTTTGTGCCACACCATATATAAGAGATTCTAATACTTATGTCCAGTACCAAAAAAAAATTTTTTTTTTTCGGTGCTATTCGTAACCTAATATTCTGGTTTTATGGCTATAATTCTCAACCAAATTCTTTGTATTCCTGTAAAAATATCCTTGGGGGTCTTTTGGATGCTATGAACCATTTATCCTCCTGTATCGACCATTTTCAGCCCGTATCAGCCTTTGAAATTGTTATCTCTTTGATCATCGGGATGATTCACAATTTTCTCAAGAAGCAACTATCTGATACCTTCCAAACGTTATGATCTAATTTTAAATTCGATGAGCTCTTGAAATACAAATTTGCAAGGTTTCCTCTTACTCCTTAAAAAAATTCCTGATCTTCCCATTTACATCAACGACTTTGTTCAGAAACCTGCCATTTTTGTTAATTTTATTCTAATTTTTGTTCTCAGAAATTCAATTTTGATCCAATCTCCTCCATTCTTGGTGTCGGAGTCCATGTGTCTATCTAGTTCAAGGTAGCTCATTCATGTATAGAGTCTGTTAACTGACTCCAATTTTGACTTTTCAAAGTTAGCTCATTTTTGCTCAAAATGACTCGAACTTATCCACCCCTGTGATATCAAATGTTTTTGATCTAGACCTCTGAATTTTTGCATGTAAAATCTGAATGATAACGTCAACAATTATCATTTGCAGATTTCCGTGCGAATACAAAAAAATGATCCACAAATTGTTCTCCTAAAAGTTGTTCCTTTAAAACTATGTCCATTTTGTCATGGGAACGAATCAATAAAAATTGAAAAGTTTGTGCTTTCCACTCTGCTCTTTTGATCACTTTCAAACTTTGAAATCTACTTTTGCATGTACTTAAGCAAATGTATGCACAGTTACAGGCCTGTGTATGTGTTAGTCCGAAAATGTGGTTCTTAGAACCTCGTTATTATAATGTTTTCATGTGCTGTTATCTCAATTTCTAATAATGCTTGTCCTGACTTTGTTTTGGAATTTAGCCGCTTGAAATTTTGGGAATGAAAATGTCAAAAACTCATTCTGGTGCTCATACTTTATATTGTTGTTTTCTGTGATCGAAATTTGAGATTTCTTTTTATTACTAATAAGAATTTGCTAGTGCAGCGACTCAACAATCCCGTGTGATAGAGTTCATTTAAAATGACTCATAACAACTTCATGCAAGCTGGAATTTTTCAGAGTGATTTGATAAAAAGGGGTAGAAGAAAGGAGGGGAACGAAAATGTGAATCCATATTGAATAACAATCGTGTAGAATGGATAACGAGTCGGATCAGGACTGGGTAAAAAAAATTGTCCGGATCTAAAATCTCTCCCATAAGAATAACACAGAGGAAAGATGAAAGCGCTTATCGCATATTAGCTCCCAATGCTGGCTGCATGTAACACACACAGAAGCACCCGGGACAAATTTTGCTTGTGCGTGAAGTGTGATTAGCGCTCTTTGCGCGCGTCTACTATGCTTTAACATGCAACTCTCACAGGAGCATCCCGGCCGGCGGCCCCAATGCATGCGTCCGTGTGACTCCGTTGGATATATACGCGTGGTTATAGGGCGGCCGTTCGAGTCACTGCTTACGCGTATGCTTATATGCTGCCGTGCTTGATGCTTAGAGATATATTTGCTATGCGATGCTTTACGGGTTGGAATTATAGTGCGGCTATATAGTGGAGTGTAAATCCCGTATACAGACGTGAATGTGCATTTCACCGCTTGACACCTCATCCACACTACGGATCGGGAGAATAAACTACAAGACACATTAGACCACCCT
Source organism: Eretmocerus hayati (assembly GCA_029851415.1). Classification (NCBI taxonomy): domain Eukaryota; kingdom Metazoa; phylum Arthropoda; class Insecta; order Hymenoptera; family Aphelinidae; genus Eretmocerus; species Eretmocerus hayati. Next base: position 54,068,137 of record CM056744.1, read on the forward strand.
TATTACACACATAAGTGCCCGCACAAACACGTATTGAGTCACTTTATACTCCACACCCAGTCCGAAGTCGAGAAAACGGACGAAATTCGAGTAAAAGTGCCCCAAAAAGTCAATTCCAGAATTTTGAGAAATAAGGTAAAAAAACACAGAAATTGATGCGTATAGCCATGAAACTTCGTAGATAACCTCTGAAACTAATTATTTCTACCTATTTTATTGCCAAAGAGAAGTTAGTCAAGCGAGAGATTCAATTTTAGACATTACAAAATTTCATCGAAAAGTACATGGGAAATGCGTACTTCAGCCTTTGAAATTGTTACTAGGACATGAATTTTGAGTAAACCACCACTATAACTGTTCATCATCATCACAAATCTACATAATTATGTATAGCAATAGTTGTTCACGTGAATTTCAGCGTAAGAATTGAAATATGAACATTACAAGGGGAAAAATGCAAGTTTCCAACACGAAAAACAGTCGTATGCGTCATTCCAAATTTCTCACCTTGGAATTCAAAGGTACATATGGAATAGGAAAAGATCAATTGAGTAACATCATATCTTGAAGAGGAACCGATCGAAAGATACAGGAAAACAATAGAAAAATTTTTGAGACCAAGATATTATGTAATCAAAATTTCACCCAAAAAGTTGCCATCGGAACAAAAATCGAGTGCGTATTTGTTCATAAATCGAACAATTCCAATATTACCACGTCAAAAGTTTGTGTAGACACTCTTTAAGGTATACACTACTAGAATCGAAACCCATTAACACCTCAAAAATTTCCAAATCACCTCAGAGGAGTGAACATCCATTAAAATTTCAATTTTTCATGTGTAAAAGAAGGTACTCGAAAAATCATCATTATTTGGTCAATTTTTACCCCACTTGGGCCTACAATAGCTTAAATTGAAGCTCTTTTTAAGGGCTATTAGCTTATTTGAATGGGGGAATTCAAGAAGAGCACAAAATTTCAAGAATTCAAAGTTGAAAATCATCAATCTCTATAGTCGAAAGAGCCATCCGACGAGTAAAAACACCCAAAATTTCGATAACCAATCATGACAGATTTTGTAACATCAGTTAAAAGTCCAGATGTTCAACTCATTTGAGAAAGAAAAATGTTTCCCATCGTTGATGAGAGATAGTTTCACAGTTGCAAGCGATAAAAATTCCATAGTACTATGCCGAACGATATATACATATATATATATATATATATATATATATATACATATATACACATATAGCACGCTCATCGTATATGGGCAACGAAGGAGAGGCAGAGAGAGGAACCGATAGAAATAATCGGCCCCTCCCCGACTCGACTGAATTCTCCTAGTGTCTCTAGTGTGTGGATGTTTCACCCCGCATCAGCTTCTCATGCGGGGTTATTAACATAGCGTTTCGTATTCCATCCGCATATATAGCACATCTCTCCGCATATATAGCACATCTCTCCGCATATATAGCACATCTCTGATCTGACGCGTTCGTTGTGCCGAATATAAGCTGGATGACCGGTGGTTTCTCTTGTCCTGACAGATGCAAATATGGACGGTTCACTATTCATATCAGTTGTTTATTGCATACCGATCATCATATGAACTCCCCATATTTAGCGCAAACATTCAGACAAAAACACTGACCGAAAACTCATCTATGTATCGACAGATTCTTATCGGTATTTTCATCAAACGACCTCTGTAACATTCATTATTATAGCAAATTCATATAACTAAGTGTTTTAATAATTAATTGTAATTTAATAATTAATACAATTATTAATAACTATTAATATTGTATTTTTTTTTTTTTTTTTTTTTTATATTTGCTGAGCGTTTATTAAACTTTTGTGACTCAATGATAGAAAATGAAAGTTGGGGTGATCAACCCAAAAAAAAAATTTTACTTGTTACTGACATTGTTGTGCAAGTGCATCTAATTTTATCGTTTTGTGCCTCCTTTATCCAATTTTCCATTGTTTTATTGTATTTTCCTCATGGCCAATGTGTCATCTTCGAACTTTACATCTTTTCCCGTGGAGACGAAGAATTTTAAAACAAGCTTGTTATACATGATAGTTCTCAGAATGAATTTCTTCGATTCAAATTCTCTGCGTTCATTTTATCTGACACGCTTGTATGCACTTTAGATTTTCTTCTTACACGTATGCTAAATGCACTAGTCATGTGCAGTGCTTTTTGAATGTGAGCGCTTGCAAGACCAAAATTTCTCTTATCTGATTGCCGATCAAAAAGCTAGCAGTTCCCTTGTATTGCAATCCTGCTGTGATTTTTGCCACTCCTAGTATAAAGCACCGAAAAAAAAAATGTCAGAAATTGGGCCAATTATAATTGTAGAATTCTCAAGTGAAGAATCTACTGATGTGTGTTGTTGATTTGAGAATAATGGGCTTAAGGCTAAGGTATGTCTCATTCCTAGCTACCGTTTTACAATATCAACAATGATGCCCAGATAAGTATATTTGGAGGATTCAGGATTTGGTCTCAAAATAATATGGCTGCCAGGAACTGTCTCCAGAATAGCAGTTTAATAACATTCCTACATATTTCCGCCAGGCCAAGCTTTCAAGATTAGCCCGTTCCCTGCAATCATTTTTCGTAATTTCATTTGAAGCGTGAACCGAACTACAGTGTTTACTTACGTGTTTGTTACCTTCATAAAGAATTAAGTATTCTGGTCTTTTTTGAGATTTTTGTTGCTCAACGTGACGCAATGTGGCAGCCATTTGACCTTTGGGCTTGAACGTGAAAATGGAATTCTTCGATATGTAATAAAAAAAATGTTTCTCGTAATTTTACTGCTCAAATCAGCTACCTGCCTAGCGAAGAGCCACCCTAATTAATTGACCTGATTAGTTTTCTTTTGTTTGATCTGCGATGCGGTTCATTGTGACCCGTGTTATGTGAACCTTCCACAATCTTTTGCTGAATTCACCGATTACGCATTTCTCGGAATTTTGATAATATTATTCTTATCTTTATTCTACATCCTTCTGAACTTGAAAAGCTATTCTCGTTTTTGTTTTATCTCCCATTTGAGCCAGATGGAGTGCCGCTCTTCTGCTTCGCCTACATGGCTTTTATCTTTATTTTCCTAAAACTTCTTCCGTTTTCGTAACTTGTAGCTGTAACCTATAATATACTTTTTACCCGAAGCTCAGTCTCATTCAAATCTTTGAGTGAACTACTCGATCACAGATCCTTTTGCTCTCGCTATTTCTATATACCCGTATTTTTGTGTTCTTGAGTGATCTGATCCTATCAAGATGCAGCGTGGAAATAATAACTCCAACGTCAACAACAACAATAATAACGACCATTATCCATTCTTCATGTTCATGGATCCGCGGGTGAGACCTGTGATAGTGCCCAACCTTCAACCGATTGTTTTCCCTACGGAGAGTTTCCAGAGAATTTGGACGGCATTCGGGTCTTTTGCTCCTAATTACTCGATTTGGGGTAATCGTCCGGGCGCAGTGATGGGTCCGCGCCCTAATTTGTCTCTACCACCTCCAGGGTTCCATGGTACCCCTGGAGCGATTGCCCAGGCTCTCTTCTTGGGTGTGATACCACCCCCAGCCGTACCTCAACCTGCTATGAGAGACGAGGCTTCTGCCGTTGTGGTCCCTTCGTCCCGTCCTACCTCTCGTCGTCGACGGGTGAGTTATTGTGATTATTGTTTCAAGTGATCCTCTATTACTTCAGCTCTCCCATCAGAAATGCCTATCCTTGTAAAAACACAGAGTTGATTTCGAGCTAGCTGTCTGTGCTAAAAAAAATTTAACTCTACTCATGATCTTGACCAGTTTTCACTAACTATTGAATCCATTTGTCAGAAAATTTTTATGATTATTCATTCGTCCATGGGTCGATCAAAAAGGTTCGAGATTTTCCTTGCACATTGGCCCGAAAATCGATGTCGAGTTAATGTACCAAAATGAGCTTTAAATCGCTCGTTCCTTATTTCCGCACTTTCTTATTCCCGTATCTTTTTAGTCATCGCATTCAACGACGTGATTTTTCCCGTTATTAGGATATTACACCAGAGATCTTTCTCTTCCCTTCGTTTTCCATTCGCCCTTATTTTCAAGATATTATACCACTATGGTTACGATCATTACCGTAGAGTTCCATCTCAAGATACATCCGCCATCTGAATCACAACAGACCTCTCAAAAGAAATTCTGCTTCAGAATTCGAGAAAGAGAGAGAGAACAAAAAAAAATGTTGAAACTTCGGAACCTTTACTGAAAACCTCGGAATTAAATTAGAACCAGTCAATTTTTTTTTTTTTTTTTTTTTTTTTTTTTTTTTTATCAGTTTGGCACCCAAAGGTGATACTCGGACAACTAATATTCATCACTTTTTGGTATTCTTCTGATTAACAGCAGAAAGTTTCCTGACTAACCAGTTTTAAGAAGTTAAAATCGATTGTTTCAAAGCTTCACTATTGTTTGATTTCAAACGCGATTGTATTCATTTTCCAGGTTCGTCGCAGAGCTACTCGTACTGCGCCCACTATCGCTTCATCCCCAGTGGAAGCTGCTATGCCTGGGCCCTCTGGATCCGTGAACCGGGAATCACCCTCATTGCCACCAGTGGCTGTTGTTGCCCCCAATATCAATCTAGACAGCCCAGTAAGGAGAGAACGTGACTCTAATGCGTCATCCAGTGATGAAGGTGATTTGGCTGTTGAGCGTTTATCTGAGATTCCCCACAACGATGGGCTTTGGCGCTGCCCCTGCGGTTGTGACGTAGAACTAAATCTTTCGCCCCCAGATATTCATCCTGCTGGAATGTCTTGGCCGAGTTCACCCGATTCCTCGCGTGTTTCCCCAGTCGTGCGTCCCGAGACTCAATCATCGAGTCATTCTGAAATATCGAATCATTTTCATGGTCGCGCGATCCGTGACCGACCCTCGACCCCTATTGAGGCTCCACAAGTCGTGTCACCCGTGGCTCAATCGCTGATTAATGCTCAATCTGCCAATAACTTAATAATTTCTCGCGTCCGCGCCGCGCTTGATCGACTTCACGACGAGCTGACCGAAATAACTGGGGTGGAACCCCTTGAGTTGTTCTCCCATGATTCTGTCAGTTTCCCCTTAACTTCGCGCGGCCTATGCTCTGTTTCGGGGACTCCCGCTGCTGCTTCCCTCGTGACTAATCTAATGCGCGGCCTCCGTATTAATATTAGTTCTGCTTCTCCTATACGACCCAATAATGCGCACGGTGTCAATCTTTTAGATTTGGATATTCCAGTGGGAGGCGATGTTGCAAGTAACGCCCCATTGATCGATTTGGCCACCGGGGCCTCTGATGTACCTAATGTAGTAAACGGTCGCCCGCTTCCATCTACATCTATAAATCTACCTCTTCATCCCAACCACTGGTCCCCTGAACCAGATGGCCGTGTTCGCGTCCCTATCTCCCTCGCCACGTCTTCCGTAAATGTTACACGTTCCATATATTCCTGTTGTCTTTGTGACGATTTAATTTATCCCCGTTTCTTTGAGTGTACTAACGGCCATGGTCTATGTCCAGTTTGCGTCAACAAGGTAGAGGTTTGCCCCATGTGTCGCGGTGATGTAGCGCGTTATCGGAATATTTCTTTGGAACGAGAGATGGAAGATCTACCGTTCCCGTGCCGGTATTATTATCTCGGTTGTAGAGAGTATCCTAAGAGTCCTGATTGGTATGCTCATGTCAATTTTTGCAGATATAACCCGTCTTGACGCGAGAATGGAAGAGTTCAGCGTGTGAGGTCCCCTCCCCCTTTTTTTTTTTTTTTTTTTTTTTACTGATTGCGTTACCCATTATATTATATTCGCTCTTTGTATCTGCGTCGAGAAGTTGTGCGATTCTCCATTTTCTCCCTGTGTATAAGAATATTACGAGTTTATGTACGATGAATTTGCACGCTTTTCCGCTTTCTTTTTGTGTGCTTGAATATTGCTAAATTATTTTAGTTATAAAGCGATTTTTCCTGCCTGTTTTATGTGACTGTAGTGTCATATAGACCTTAGTATATATGTATTTGTGTAGCTGTGTTTCTGATTAAAAGCTTGTCTCTCCTATGGTTTTGTTTCACTCATTCCAGCCTTATCTCCTTCACTTGAAAAATGTTTGAGAAAGAGAAAAATGAGAAGAGAGGGGAAATAATAATACAACTGTTCGACTTTCCAGACATTAAATATATCTAACGATCTGTTATTTTGCTTGTCTTTCAGATTCTTGGTGATAAAAGATTTCGAGGAGTTATATTCTCTATTTTCCATGATAGTTTGATTCTAAACACTCATGTATCTATTTTTACTGAGGCTTTTGGCCATGATTATTCAGCCTATCGATGTTCTTGAGCGAAAGAAGAAAAAAAAACTCTTTTAGGATTTTCCTTAAGAATGAGATGACTTTTCATTTGAGTCTCTTTATGTGCAGATTTGATTGGCCATATTCATCTGAGCCACAGACAATCATATATCTTTTTGCAGTGATTCTAACTGATAATCAAAGGCATGAAGAAGAAGGGTAATCCACCAAAGGTATTGCTAGAATGGAGGCGGATTTTGATTGTGTTCTTGAGTGTTATTCTCAAATTTTTACGAACTCATTTGTGGCTATGTACCTGATACGCTGGAGGTAAGGTATTTTCTTTGTTCTTTCATTGAGTGGGGACAGAAATAATGTATGTTCCTTTAACCCGTTCAACAAGCTCAAAGCGTCACTCCTGGAAAGATTTGAATATTTCTGCATTCCGAAGTAGCTTGTTCAGCCAGTGTTCGGTTAATCTAGCAAAGCGTATACATCTCATCATTATTTTCATGAGATTTATTCGTTTAATTTATTCACGGTGCCGAAAGGATCACGTCTATTGTTCTCTTTTTCTCTAAGGGTGTAGTTATTTGGAAACGCGAACTGTGGATTAGTTGTTGTTAGTATCTGAAATGTTGTCTATTTATCCGACTCTCAACCAATTCTTCATAATAACGAAAAAAATGGGAATTGCGTTCTTGGGATTATATCCTCCCTATTGCTTTACTGACCACTCACGTCCATCACTATCCAAAAGTACGTCCATGATGTCCTTGGGGGATGCTTTTTCCTTACTTGTACTCTAGAGCCGTTCTTTTTGGGAACGTTTCCGTGGCACCTTCGTGTCATCACCCCGCAAGTAGTCATGACCGTTCCAGAGGAATCCGTGAGTGTTTTTGATTTCGATTGTCCAGCTCATCGTACCGTACGACGTTCTGATTGACACTCTGAACGACTTGCGTGAGTCGAGAGAAACCCCAACCTTACAGATTTTTCTCTCTACTCTTTTTTTTTTTGACAGTTATATAGGAATGGTGATAGAGTTTTGAGATTCCAAGACGTGCGCCTTAGCTGCATCATATCATTAAATTCTTTCGCAAAATTCTATGACCAACTTTGATGAGACTATTGCATCCACACTCGACCTCATTCCACGTATGACAAGGTGAGGTTGCTATTTGATTCGTCATGCTTGCGTGAAAATAAATTTGTTCAGCTTACGTCCAACGTCCTATGAGTTTCCTTTTTTGTAATGTTGAATAACATTCATTTGAGTAGACCAATTCCCTTAATTTCTCCATTCTTTATTATCTTTCTCAGTGATGTTTGTTTGTCATTATATTGTTAGTTCGACTCTATATAGCTCATCAGGCCGCTCTCTCTAAAAAAAGGAAAAATTTTTGTCTTGATTGCAAGAAATGGAGCATAAACCGGAAATCTCTTCTCTATCTCATGATTCTGATATCTAATATTCCGAGTCGATTTTTCAGACTTGTAATGTTATGAGTGGTCATAAAATTTTTCACGGCGTCCATTAGCCGTGCATTTTTGAGAAAAAAAAAGATACTTGGCTAGTTATAGGAATATTTCCCTTACCCTGAAGGAGAAGGAAAAGCTGATTGTTTCCATTGCAAGTGATTGAGGTGTGTCTGAACTTTGTACATCAATATATCTTTTTCCTCTGCAATTTCGTGTATTACTGATGTTATCAGGTCTGATGTGATATGTTAGTCTTCCCGGATATGTTTCGTGCAGCTGGAAGAGCCGACTGTGTAGTTCTCGGAAATCTGTTCATATAGTATTGTTGTATTCGTGATATGGTGTGCCTTTTATTGTTGTAAGTGTAGTGGGGAGTTCTAGACGGATGCTGTTTCAAGTAAGTTTTTATGTTTCGCTTTGACAGTCATTGACTTCAGTCGTCTTGGTTTGCCCTGAGCATAAGCATTTCCTCCGAACCCTCAACCTTTCGACTTTTCTCTCGCGTTCAAGATGTCTGACTTATTTCCAAATGAGAATCAAGAAATACCTATTCCAGCAGGTCGGTTTATTTCGATTGCGCGCACGTCCAATCGGAATTCCGCACGTCGTGGGAGAAGTCACGATGTATCTTCGTCACGAGTTCGAACTACAAGGGGTGAAGGTTCCAACCCTTCATCATTTCAACGTGATAGGGATGGTAACCGATTACCTCCCCTTGCGCGTCGGAGGTCTGCACCTGCGGTTGATTGTGACTGTGAATCTTGTCATCAATCCGACCATTCTCTTGGCGCCATTCCACGATCTCATCAGGTCTGTACTTGTTATTTCCCGGATATAATTTTGTTTTTGCGTTTATTTGGCCGTTATTGCTTCACAGCCCCGTTGCCGTTCAACGCCTGAGCTAGCCATTGGATCAACCTCTACTCCTTCTCGGGAAATTTTCACTTTTATACCTGGAATGCATCGTCCCCTCGTTATTCGCACTGATACCACTTATCTTTCTTTACATAGAACTCAGCAAGTAGAACATGCTGTACCCCCGATTCCTGAACCTATCTATTGTCCAACCCGTGGGCCTTTTCCGAGTCTGAGTTTACTTTTGTAATGCCTGATCCCAATTCCTATCAATTCACGCGACAGGCAATCCCCTGTAACATTCCAGACCCTTTTGTTCCGGTAGAGCCATCCGTTGACCATCAGACAGCACCCCCTCTTTCGCCTTTTGCCGACGATTATTTCACGGATTTTGATTATGCCCTCAACCTATGAAGGTGTGAATTTTTGCTTCTATAGATATTCTCCTTAATTTCCCCTCTTCCTCATTCCACTAAGCGAGAATTATATATCTCCATTTTTTTGTATAGGGTCATCATCGACCATCGATGAACCAAAGCTCTTCCCCGAGGAGGTCTCCCGTGCCACCTACAGGAACTCCTGTGTTTCAAGCTCCTTTTTTACGCTCTGAGGAAGACATGCGGTGCACTATCCTGGCCCTATCGGATATTTACCGATTACGTGAAATCTTCGTGACTGTTTTGCGCATGACGCGAAACGATGTTTTTGAGAATATTATTCAGAGTCTCCGCATTAATCACATGGGTGGTTTTGGCCGAGGAGCTAACAGATCCTTGTTGTGCCCTGCTTCGTCAGGCCTGCGGTTGTGCCTCGACTCTATTGATCATCTATTAAAGTGCCCAAACGTGACTGTAAGAGATTTTATTGAGATAATTGAGGGTGAATTACCTCGACTTCGTGATAGGACTCAGCAACATTTAGCACAATTTTATTCCGATAGGGAGTATCTTACAACTCGGGCTAGAGAGTCCGCGCGTGATCCGCATCTTATCGTGGTTCAGCTACCACCAGCGCCTTCCGGAAATTTACTTTTTGAGTCAAACCGGGATTGTCGAGCATCTGGGACTTCTGCGGATATTCGATCGACTGATATTGATACAACTCCGACTGGTATCACATCTGATTCGACCCAGCCAACTCATACTTCTGAAGCTATCCCAGCTGCTTCTGAATCTCTACCCAATTTATCAAGAAATGCTTTATCACCCGTTAATGATGAAAATATTATCAGACAACCTGCGGGGATGTCTTCGTCATCTTCTTCTTTACTGAGCGATGTGTCAATTCTCTCTCGCGACGAGGACGAAGCTGAACGAGGCGATCGGGGCCTTTTACCCGTGGTACGGCGCTTGATATCTCATCGAAACCAGGCTTCTATAAACCATGTTCGATTCCCCGAAGAAATTACCGCCCGTGATGCCGTAAATGAACTATTCGCTTGCCCCCTTTGCGAGGACATTATTCTGCCTGAGTGTATCCAGTGCCGTTACGGGCACTCTCTATGTGGGAATTGTCATCGAAAAAATTTCGGTCCGTGCCCTTTTTGTCGCGTCGATACCTTTTGGGAAAATATTCTATTACGTAATGTCGGTAACAAGCTATCGTTTTCCTGTCGCAATGATTATTTAGGATGTCCCCGTCGTATTCTTGCCCCCGAATGGCACTCTCATGTTGCCGCTTGTATGTACCGGCCCGAAGAACGCGTATTTCGTAGCCGTGTTGAGGCACCTATTGATCAATTGTCTGATGTTTTGGCACAACTTCTAATTTAATCTGTTACTACCCGTGATGCTGAGATGTATCATCTCCATCAGTGTTTTGATCACATTCTTCGCCGTATTGTGGCCGTGTGCAAGAAAAATCAAGTGTATTATTAATCATATTCCAAGGTGAACATTGCGTCTATATGTGCGTATACATTGTGAATCCAAGCTGTACCTTATAATAATCTCCCGATAATTTCTTTGTCTGACCGTATGTATCCACTAGTTTATACTTATTTGAATATACATTTTATGTTCTAAGGTTTGTTCTTTTCTTCCCCTATCATCCATTTTGTCCTATATGTGTCCGAACTTTCTACTTTGGAATGTTGTCATCTCCTCTTTCCCAATGATTTTTCAACTTATCTATGTGTACTACTTTTGTTTGATCACCTTTCTGTATTTTCGCGTTATGTTTCTCATAATCAATCTCAAGTATTTCACATGGGCCTACGTAATGTTTGTCTTCCTTGCCATCTCTTGGCTCTTTGAGTAGATATACAGTCTCGCCTACTCTGAAAAATCGATTCGTAATTTTTTGATCGTAATAAAATTTTGATTTGACTTTACTTTGAAAGGTATTCAGAGCAGCTAGCGTTCTGAGTTGAGTATAGGCTTCCGTGATATCTGCTAAATAATCGTCATAAGTTATTAATTGATCCCGAGGAGGAAAGCTGGATGGTGTGCGAGCCCTTCTACCAAAAATTATCTCATGAGGTGAGTATCCGGTCGATACGTGAGTAGCTGAGTTATAACAGTGCTGTGCCAAAGGTAAGAGTGAGTCCCATTCTGTGTTATCTTTCAAGTACATTGCTGGGTATTCGTTAAGAGTGTGATGCATGCGTTCAATACCGCCGTTTGAACTTGCCCTATGGGCCGATGTAGTAAACCTATTGATTCTGAAAATACGGGCAAATTCTTCAAAAACTCTTCCCATAAAATGTGACCCTTGATCCGTCAAAATCGTCGAGGGTAATCCAAAATATGAAACAAATTTATCTATCAATGTTTTCGCAACTGTCGTTGTTGTTGCATCGGGTGTAGCTGTGAGCACCATATATTTGCTGAAGCAATCCTGAATGTTAAGAATATAAACGTTACCGAGTTGTGTTGGTTTCTTTGGACCCACAAAATCCATCGAAATTTTCTCAAATGGTACTACCGGTGTATCCGTTATGACCATGGGTAATCTTGTTTTTACTCGCACTAGTTTATCTGTTTGACAGTCCGGACACGCTCTCACAAATATTCTTACATCTCCCTGCATATTTGGCCAATAAAATTCACTCGCAAGTTTACTATAAGTTTTTGCTATACCTTTGTGGCCTCCGATTGCGGATTCATGATATTCTTTTATAATTCGGGCACGATCTTCGGTAGGTGGTACTGGTAAGTTATTTTCGAATAGTGTAATCGATATTCGACATTTCCGAAAGATACGGTTGCATTGCTCTACAAGGTAAGCCCATTCACTCTTGCTCAGCATGACGAGACCTCGAATTATTCCTACTGACTTTATTTCCATCTTACTGAGTAATGCTCTGAGAGTTTTGAGTGTTGCCGTAAGGTCTGGTCTTAGCACCTTTGAATACGGCGTACTTTTTATGACCATTCCGAAAATTTTCATATCTCTGTAATCAGAAATTATGATTTCTCTAATTGCCCGTTGTTCGCTATGCAATTCGTCGTGACTCATATATTTTCTCGTGATGAGTGCGTTCAATACTTCTGTTTCAGTCTGCAAATCTGCCGCAATTGTGTAAACAAGGTTATCGACATGAGCGAATGGATGGTCATTTATAATCCTTACTCCCGTGAATATATCGATCTCATTCTCATCTATCACCCATGTGGGAATTTCTTGGGGTAGCCGTGCTCCTGCGACTAAATATCGAGACATCGCATTGTTCTTACGAATAGTTGTGTTCTGTGGGTCCATACTTGTGACTTGAGATGCGGTATTTTGGTTTTCATCAGATAATTCGTTTTGAGCAGTCATATCACCGTATGCGCGTGATATTGCTTGTTCAATGTGAGAGTGAGCTTGATCCTGATTCATGGAGGGTTCTCCTACAGACATATTCTCCTGAAAAGATTCTTTTGGGATTGATTCGTCCACAATACTTCCACTCGTTAGGTCCGGGTTTCCATCGATGTATGGGGTGAAGTGTAATCCATATAGGTGGAGATGTATGAATTGTTCGGAGGGAGTAGCTTTTATGTACGCGTACCTTATTCGATCTCGACATTGTAAATAGACGCAGATATTTTGTTGAAAATGTTGTGAAAAAATGAAGAGTGTGTCTGCATCACCATACTTATTTTTAGAACTGAGAATTTCTAGTGCTTCTAAGGGGTCTGCGCAATCTGGTAAGAATTTACTGTATAAGAGAACTTCTCGTAATTGTGCAGGTGTGGTTTTCCAACCAAATATTTTGATGAGAGAATGGAACAAGCAATTTCCATCACCTAAGATATTTGCGTACCGTTTGTGGGTTTTATCTGGTTCCGCGCATTCTTCATGTTCCTCGTAATTGCAAAATCGTACGATTGGACTTGAGTTTGAAGCTTGATCTGTACAATTTTCCGACAAATTGAGAGATGAAATTTCTTTCACATCCAACATTTTTGAATTTTCTGGCGCTGTCATAGGAATGGGCGTTTCGTCCCTAGGTTTTCCAAGTTCGGACTTATTGTACCGTTGGGATTCAGATGATATCTCTTCCATATCGACATCGTTATTTAGTATCTCTAGCCATGTGCGATTCATATTGGAATTTGACTTCGGGGTTTCAGTATTGTTTTGATTCATTTCATGCTCAGGAATTATTGATTGGTGTTCCCTAAAATCCGATCCATCTATATTACCATTGCTTCCGGGTAATTCTTATCGCGTCAAGTCTACAATCGGTTGATATCTCGCGCGTTTGTACTCTTCCAAACTAGTTTCCGATGTACTTCTGTCTCGTTTTTCATTACGTTCGGGATTGTCATTCTTTTCCGGCAATTTTTCTCGATTTGCATTTTGCCACACTAATATTTGTAATCCCGTTCGTCCTTCAACATCTATTCCATTCACCTTCCATGATAAAGGTAACGTCTTTTGAGGGACTTTCTCGATGAGATTTTCAGGACTACCTATCAAAATTTCCTGTTCCGATTCTGATTGCGGTGACTCAGGTAAATCAGGATATTGAGTGGAATCTGGGTTAGACATGCGCTCATTGAGTGGATCTGTTTTATCAACTAATTTGGCAGAACGTTTGCTAGTCTGTGTTTCTATCCTGGCGAATTCTTCTATCGAATCTAATGAATCATAGAAAGTTTCGCCATGTAATTGCTTGTTTCTTTGTGAGAGTGGTGGGTTTCGATCTATTACCGGTCTATCGATAGTTATTCCGTCTTTCGGCGAGCTCGTGATTCGAATTTTACTGCCTAAATTTTTCAAACCTCTATCTGATAAACGTGGGAGAACGTCAGCTTCATTAGTCGCTTGGCTGATAATACGCTCGGCTACGGGATGATCTTCTATATCTCTCAACATTTGAAATAGGGGAAATCGTCCTCCTTTTTGAACTATTCGATTTTGGGATCTTATCTTTTGATCTGCCTTTTGAGTACCACTCCACTCTTCGTCGCGAAGAACTACTACTACTAATACTACTCGACTCACGCAATTTTTGATCATATTGAGTGGACTTATTCCATCCAATCGCGATTTCATCTTCTGATTTCTAACTCTTCTAATTTTCTCTTTCGACCTCGAGTGGCAACTTGAACTTGTGCCGTCTCAATTTGCAGAATATGAGCTCCGGGCTCGTCTTCTTGCATAAACAACTCGACTCGCGGGCGTTCTGGATTTTTTTCCCTTCTTCCAGTACTGGATTCCTAGACAGTGAATCTGCGTTAGAATTTTTGTGTCCGGGTCGGTATAAAATTTCGAAAGAGTGTCCTCTTATAGATGCTTTAAGCCTATTGAATCTCAGGTCTGGCTTCTTTGTAGTATGAAAGTGTTTAAGGGGCTCGTGGTCTGTGACGACTGTAAACTTTTTCCCGTATATCCAAGGTCGATATTCTTGTATCCCGTAGCATATAGCGAGCAATTCACGATCATAAGTTCCGTACTTCGTTTCTGAGGGTTTTAACGTTCTCGATGCATAGGCACAAACGTGCTCTTCTCCTAATTTACCTTGGCTGAGGATCGCAGATATCGCCCAATCGGAACTATCGGTAATAATCAGGTATGGGAGGTCATGTACAGGTGGACGTAATACGGGGTATTTACAAAGAGCTTCCTTTAACTCTTCAAATGCTTTCTGTTGTTCCGGCCCCCAATAAAATTTCACGTTCCCCCTCAAAAGTAAATTTAGCGGATATGCTATGTTTGCGAAGCCTTTAATGAATCTGCGGTAATACGAAGCGAGTCCTAAAAATTGTCTGACTTTCTTGACGGTTGTGGGTACAGGATAGTTGCGAACAGCTTCGATTTCCTTGGGATCGGGGCAATTTTACCGTTGCCCGCTATGTGACCTAGAAAGCTTGCCTCTTTTTGGAGAAACTGACATTTGCTTGGCTCTATGGTAAGGTTCGCGTCGCTTAATCTTTTCAAGAGTCTTCTAAATTTGACGCCATGTGTTTCAAGACAATCTGAAAACAGGATAATGTCGTCAAGATAGCTGTAGAGTTCAGTTCCAATCAATCCGGCAAGTGTGAGATCAATTAGTTTTTGGAAAGTACTTGGACTATTCGATAAGCCCATGGCGAGGCGCTTATAGCAATAAAATCCGCCGTAAGGCCCTGGGAATGCAGTGAGATGTGCATCGTCCTTATGCATCCTTATTTGGTAGTACCCTTGTTTCAAGTCGATTGCCGTAATATATTTGGCATTTGCCACACTCTCTATTATTTCTGTGGGGTTAGGTAAAGGGTAGGTATCGCCCACTGTAATCTCATTCAATTGTCTGAAATCTGTAACCATTCGCCACCTTTTTTCACCGTTGGGACCTGGTTTCTCTGGAACTATCCACATGGGACTTGAATACGGTGATTCCGCGGGTTCGATAATGTCTGCCTCAAGTAATTCGTCAATTTGCTTTTGCATCTCCTTTTTAATTTCGGGTGGGTGCCTATAGCGTTTCACTCTCATGGGCCTATCAGTTTTTGTGACTATTCTATGCGTAATCAAGTGTGTAGCCTTCAACTTTTCCCCTGGTAATCCAAAAACGTAAGGATTCTCTTTTATGAGATCCTTTATATGTTGTATCTCTTCTTCATTCAGACCTTCCAATGTTTTAGGATCTATCCTATCAAAAACTTTCGCGGCGCGATCTTTCACTTCTTCCGTCGCGAATTTCAATATATTGACTCTCTGTTTTGTATTTAATTCGTTTTCTGAGTCCTCTTCATCAAAAATATCTTTTTTCATTTCTACTGTTTCGCACAATTCAAGGGACACTTCCGGGGGTTCTATTTCAATTTCCGTATCATTAATATTTATACAAATCGCGTAGGCTTTGCCGTGGTCATTCGTCGCGACAAAATTTCCGAACAGGATCCCTTGTCCTAGGTCCTGAAGTCCTACGAATCCTACTTTTACATCATTTTTCACTTTCGCGGAGATAACTTGTCTTGTGCCCGGGGGTATTTTAAATTTGACCTTTTCGACGAAAGAGATTTGCAACTCCGCAAATCTAAGACACCTCGCTTTGGCGTCAATTATTCCCCCATGTTTTTCGAATTCCCTCCATCCAAGGAGTCCATCCGAATTAATCGCGAAATCATCTGGCACAATATGGACATCACAATCTAGCCCATTTAAATTCATCTTTATTTTCCCCAAAGTAAAACATTCCCCAGCGGTAACGCCGCTGATTGATACAATATAGTCCCTATCAATCTTTATATCTTCTTTGACGCGTTTTGCTTTCAGCAATGTAATATCCGCCCCCGTTTCGGCGTAAAAATGGCACACTTTATTCTTAAAATTGTCACTGTGAAACTCAACCACCGGATGTTTTTGTTGGCTCGCATCGAGGAGACGAATCGAGACATGCCGCTGTGGTTTCTTTGGTTCATTTAATTGTTCGTGCTCGACCTCGCGGCTTGATGCCGAGCATCTTGGGAGTTTAAAGGATTTTCTTGATTATTTGATGGATTTTCATTCCGAGCTACATTTCTCGTATTTTGATCCCATCTCTCGTTTCGTTCAAAATAATTACCGCCATTATTATTATTCTGTCCCTGGTTATTCCTACTACGATTATTATTATTGTTTTGCCAATTGTTCTGATAACTTCGCCCATTATTGCCTCGATTATAATAAGCATTGTTATAAGAATTGAACCCCTGACCACGATAGTTATCGTGATCATTATTTGATGAATAGTTTCTGTTGCGATTCATGCCATCATTGTAGTTCCCTCTTCTATCGTTTCTATCCATAAGATTTTCGCGGTTTCCGTTTCTGTATCCGTAGTTACTTTGCGGACGATTTAGATAAATATTATCACAATTCCTGCCATAAGCGTTCCGGTCGCGATTCATGTCATTTCTGAAATAATTTGGGTTCCCCGAATTATATTGCCTCAACGGTCCTCCATTGTAACGCTCGTTATCGCGGCGAGGCGGGCCATATCTTGAATTCACGCGTCTCATTCCGTCACGCCCACTGTCTCCTCGTGTTTCCATCATAAGCGGTGTATTTGGGCGACTATTATCCCGATCTGTTGTTGTGCGGTTCACTTGGCTTTGGAGAATTGCGTAAAAATCAATCGAATTAGAGTTAATCATCTCGTTCAAATCACGACAATCTTTGAATGTATGCCCTGGTTTGCGACAAACTCTGCAAAGCTTTGAATTTTGAATTTTGCGTGGGCATTCTCTCTCAAAATGGCCAGAGACATGGCAGTACCTACATTCATCCGAAACAATACCTCGTCTGATTGCGACATTTTCAATTGGTTGGGGCTCTGATGCACGTTTTTCCTCCAATTTCGCGTCGATTAGGGCATTTATAATCGGTGCCATTCCAACTGAGCTCAGATCAGGAATTTTCCCTGAGAAAAGTGTTCTGGCGCTCGTCTTATTTTCGAAATTCACGGCTTCCGCGATAGCTTCACGTAAGGTTGTGGGATTAGTGGATCTGACCTGATGTTCTAGTGCTCCTGCGAGACCGAATATGAATTGTTGTAATGCTTCATTGTCTGCATTATTCTTGTATGTTTTTCGCTCCCAATCTTTCAGATTTTGATCAGAATCGTACACGTTTAATAATCGATTGTGGAGAGTTTGAACGCGTAAACCGTAATCTCCTGCACCTTCTCCTGATTTTTGTTGAATTAATTCTAATTCGGCAAGAACCTTGTCTGCCCCACCGACTCCACTATATTGAGTAGTCATGTCGTCTAGCAATCTCTCGACTGAAGTGTACTGAGTTAATCTCGCTATATATCCTTCCGCGGCTCGACCTTTAAGTTTGCTCGCCAATGCGGACAAAACCCATGGTTCAGATTCTGGGCCATATTCATTTACTATGTATCGAATATTTTGACAGAAAAGGGCTAACATATCGGGGTTTCCATCATACGGCATGATGTTATTTAGTGCTTGACTCAGAGTTAATCGGAATTTTGAAGTGTGCCTGCGGTCAGTGTTTGATTGTGTAGACATATTTCTCGAATTTGCGCGGCGAATGCGTGTACTCGCGTTCGAGTTTTGATCACTGTGACTATAGTTGGATTTTCTATTCCCATTCTGCGCATCCATTACAGATCGATTGGATTTCTTGCTATGATTGCTGCTGCTCTCATATTTTAATTCATCTTGCGTATCTGAATCAGTGGAAGATGATTCGGAATCGGAAATATTTTGAGTGATTTTGTGTTTTCGTGTCTGTTTTGTATATTTATTTCGGTGAGAACGTTTGGATTCCTGTAGTGTGTGATATAGCTCGTCATCGTACGAGTCTTCTGGATTTTTATTCGCTTTTATTGAACTCGGCCGTGGCCGCGACACCGAATTCTTCGTGTGAGTGTGTCACTGACGTGGAATTGCGTGGTATCCCGTGTATTCGTGTGGGTTTCCGAGCTCTGCGCGATTCAATATTTGTGTAAATGCAAATAGGTTTGTGCGCAGCGTCGGACCTCTCTCTCTATCTTTCTCATTGCATAATCATCATATAGAGGTTTATTCGCGCGATCAGCAAGACTGGCAAGAGCCTCGCTTCAGAATATCACAGCAGCCGACGCAACTCGTCGATTCTTCGCAAACCCTACAAATTTCACTCTTTCTAGTTTTGATTAATCAAAACATAATGATCATCAACAAATAGAAATGAGATGCCTATCCTATAACAAGTATAACAACTGCCTGTAGGACCCATATAATCGAAGTGCTGCCACTGCCACGCGATGCTGTCCTGTCAAGCCTAAACTACTGCTGGCTGTGTTGCTGCTTTTTATTTAGTGCTGTTATTGTGATGATTTGATGTTTCTCAGTTTTCAGCAGTTTTCAGAGTGCGGTCGATCTCGCCTAGCTATTGGATTCTTACAAATTTTCTGCATGCGGCCTCGCTATACCATGGTCTTATCAAAAGTTTCTCTCCACCACATGTGACCAATAAGGTTGTGATTAGTGTTAGCAGATAAAAAATAATAGGTACATCTAAGAGTTGAATGGTTTCATATTTTTGCAAGCTCAGAAAGGAAGTTGAGGCCTCAGTGTGCAATCAAGTTTTGTGGTGTATGTACAGTAAGCGCGCTGAGCCAAAGGCATGGTCTTCAAATCATGAAGCACAGTCAAGGTGATGAATGATATTTCATGAGACACTGTGTGCTTCTTGATTTGTCATTGAATTTAGACTTTCTCCTCACTCTTAGTATTCTATGCTTCAAGAAACCTCAGATGCGGAATGGACTACATTCAAAAGTAAAATAGTCACAGTGGCTCTACGCGTTATGAACTTGTTTATTTGAACCATTGAGGATGCTTCCTGTCACTTCTTGATGCATCACAGAGATTCAACAGTCTCTTTCGGTTGAATTTTCATGGGTCCAGCCATTAAAGTGTAGCATATCATGTTATATTGGGCTAAAGACTCATTCCATTTCTAATAAATTTCACTCTACTGATTTAGGAATATAATCATCCATGTTCGAGCTTTGGCATGTGATGTATCATATGATCTTAACGGATGGAGATGTCCTGATGATAAATTAATATATCATTGGATGTCTTCATATTCTAGTAATAAGGGTAACACAGCCTCTTAACTGTGATTTGACTGTAGCTTGTGAATTAATTCAGCATTATCGGTATGCTCAACATGAGTTGAGAAATTATTTCTGGTAAACCATAGCTGACTCATTTATTCCACTTTTTATCAATTTGCACTCTGAAGCGCTTAAGAGAAAATGAATACCCAAGGAATCTTAAGAATAATATCTCAACATTCTGGCTGATATTAATATCCTTCATTCATGTTCTATATTCCAAGCGATTAGGATAAAACTAAAATTGAGAAAATAAAATAATTTAAAAAAACATTTTAAAAATTCGCTTTCATGTGAACCGTTAAGCATAATTGCATGTCAAAATTTGAAGAAAGTGAAAACTGTTATCTATGTTTCTGTCATAAACAAAGAGTAAGTCAGTTGACGTCCAGCTTCACGAATTCCATAATTTCAAGATATCAAAATGGTAAAAGCGTGGGTTGTAAACTTGACACATCAAGAGTAGTTTTCACCAATCAACCCACGCTTTTACCATTTTGATATCTTGAAATTATGGAATTCGTGAAGCTGGACGTCAACTGACTTACTCTTTGTTTATGACAGAAACATAGATAACAGTTCTCATTTTCTTCAAATTTTGACATGCAATTATGCTTAACGGTTCACATAAAAGCGAATTTTTAAAATGTTTTTTTAAATTATTTTATTGTAGTTTTTGTCCCGCGTATTTCTACGAGATCGAACATCGAAATGGTGTTTATTCAAAGTATCGAAATCCTCTGGGGATCGTGGCTTCTCATTATCTTCACGTCGTTCGTTTTGATAAAGCTTTAACTCTAAGTCTTTATAACTACTTGTGACATCCAATCCCCTCTTGGACATCTTCTTATATCTATACTCAGCACCGAGGCTCTGAAGCTCTCGCCTGGTCACCTTACTGTCGATTTTCTCAGCATCAAGATCCTGAGGATCTGACCTGGACTTGCGACTTCTAGCCACTTCAGTCTCAAGAGTGTGAAACTCTTGTCTGAACATGGGACGCATTAAATGAGCATCCAGGTTCGCCGACCTGTGCCTCTCACGTTGACCATCAAGGTCCTCAGCGCCAGGACTGTGAAAGTCCCGCCTGAATCTATGCGTAGCAAGATTTTCGGCGCCGAGATTTGAAGTATCTCGCCCGTAATCTTGCCCAAAACGAACGTGTGATTTATCACTAACGAGAGGCCACTCATCGTTTCTCATCATTTGATAATCATGAAATCCATCAGGATTTTCCGAAAAAATTTCCGTTAATTGTGTATGTGTGTGTGGGTATTGTGTAGGCATGTTCTCTAATCTCGTTGATTCCGCGTTAAATCTCAGGGTTTCAATATTTCCATTCAGTTCGGGTTCTAAATTATATCTAGCAAATTTGGGACGTGCTCCTGTTGCAATTTGGGTGGTTTCTAAGTGGTCCCGTAAGCTTTCTAGAAGAACCATATCGGTTTCAGGGAGATCTCCTGCACTAGTAGCAAGAACATCGCTTATTTCTCGTATTGCAATCTCCATATACATTCCTCCCGGTTGCTCTAATCCCTTATCAGCCGCAATAAGTGCAAAGTAGGCATCGCGCGCTTTCGCATTTCCATTTTCCATCTCCGATTCATACCGAGTTTTCAAGTCATCCGTGCTGATATTTTCATTCATTGGCTGTGAACAAGCCGCATTTTCCGCGTCTTTAAAATCATCCGAATTAGAATCGGTAAGGGTCTTCTCTTCTACTTTCATGCTATTTGGATTGTATGTGGGATTTTTCTTTCCTCTCGCCATTGCTTATTCTTATAAATATATTTATATATTAATTCAATTAAGATATATGGGCTATATTTGTATTTGATTTGTAGAAAGAAAAATTTAGGTCTGTGCCTCGCGCTCTCCCCACGAGGGACAGGAAAAAAGGATAATTTTGAATTACTTACCCAGATGTAGCGATGATGAGGATTAAGAGTGTTTGTGGTTTCATGTCGTTCGACTTCCCTCCTTCAAAGTTGGATATCCCCAGCAAGGTTCGAAAAATTGCCTCCAGTTGTTGTCTTGCCCAGAGTGGTAATAGAGAAATTGGTATGGCTTCCTTCCACAACAGACCCCAAACCGCTGTCACCAGTCTGTTAGGGTTATGGTCGTCCTCTGTCTCCGCTAATTATAGCAGACGGGGGTGGAAGTGGATGCCAATAGAAGTAGATGGTTCCGTAGATTTATTCAATAGACGTTTATTCAATAAAAGAGTTGTATGAATACTTGAGAGAGAATTATAATGACATTACACAGCGTGGGATGCGCCTAGACTCTACGACTACAATAACTGGGTAAGGAGAGCGTC
This sequence comes from Eretmocerus hayati, assembly GCA_029851415.1. Classification (NCBI taxonomy): domain Eukaryota; kingdom Metazoa; phylum Arthropoda; class Insecta; order Hymenoptera; family Aphelinidae; genus Eretmocerus; species Eretmocerus hayati. The sequence continues at coordinate 54,090,166 of CM056744.1, forward strand.
GCGAGTGAAGCTCGCGGAAAAGCTCGTTGTGCGAGAAGACGCAGATGGAAAGAACCACACAGTGCTTCCTTTGCGCCGTATTTATACTATTGTTGATAACCTAGATTTCCTAATCGCTCATCGTCGCTGGTGGGGTTTCCCCAGGACAAAGAGATGAGTTGCTATGAGCTCTCTTCTAACATATGACCATATATATATTTTAATAAGTATATAATAATATATGGAGCTCACTGTGCCCCTGACACATTCGAATCTCGTCCGAAAATCAAAAATATTGAAATTATTCACAAGGTTATTCAAAATCCAAAATTCGACTCCCAAGTGACGGTAGAAAATCAAGAGTTGAACATGACGCTCCCAGTCGAGCGGACCGACGAATATTTCGTCGATTTCCAAATACGCGATGTGAGCGGTAATTTAATTGCGCAGGGCAACGGAGGCCCTTTAGTCTTTACAGCAGTACTCGAGCGAGTACAAAATCACGATCTGCATGATGATGGCACAGAACGAGTCATACATCATGATCGAAAGCTGTGCACCGAAACGATACCACGATGCAACTCGCCATGCGATAAGCCGCATTCCAAAGATTGATTGATTGATGACCTTCATTCGCCCGAGGGGAAGATGAGAAAATACAGTAGCATACTTCACATATGTTACACCTACATGATGAATAAATAAAGATGTATAAATATTTGTCTTTTTGGTCAAGGAATATTAGAATTATCACAGAAAGTGACTAGTCATTTTACGGCATCGAAGGATGCATAAAAGTCAAGTGAGAGAATGATAAGATACATTTTCATATACAAATATTAGTCTTTACAAGAAAGATCGAGGGGAAGAAAACATTTTCATGTAGAAAGGCATATAAAAAACTTGGGCCAGCAGAAATATCACAGGAATTACAATTCAGGGATGAAATAGCTATACTAATAGTATAACTCTTTCAGAATCCGAAACGCTGATTGGAAAAAGCCCAAACTATCACAGTTTAGAGATTAAAATGATGCCTCCTCTCTACATCAATCCTCTGGGGAGACTGGGTCAGAAGGAAATCTTTTCAGGCCTCTTTGAATACTGATATTTTCCCCAGCTGCCGAAAGCCCGGAGGGAGAAAGTTCCACAGATGAGCACATTGAACCTGGAATGATCTTCTTCCGTACTCAAGTCTGATATTGGGAACCTTGAGTACCCGCTCTTCTGCATCACCACGTGCGGGGCGTTCAGATTGGTACCTGGTAAACATCGCAGCTAGGTAGCCAGGTTCTCCAAGATGCAAGATCTTACGCATTGAAAGTGTTGCGAAGTACATTCTCCGCGAATCAGTACGTAACCAACCCAAACGTCCCCTAAACGGGGTCATGTGCTTGTCTCTCCTAAGATCAAGAATGTACCTCACACATGAATTGCTCAGTCGCTGTATCCGTTGCCGTTGTTCGTCCGTGGCGTCGAGGTACACGACTGTGCAATAATCTTAGTGCGGTTGAACTTATGAATCGACTAGGTGAATTCGGAGAGGTCTGGTGATACACGCCCTAAAAACCCGCAATCCGTATAGGGCTCTCTTCACTTTCTTAGTTACTTGGTCAATGTGCGGCTTCCACGTCACTTCACTATCAAGTGTAACACCAAGACTCACGACCATATCGCTGAACGGAATGAACTTTCCTTTCTGTATCTCAACCCCTGTCAAGTCCATTCTTTTCGGATCTTTGATGTTCCTCTCAGGGCTGGAGAAGATTGCCTTGGTCTTGCCAGCGTTGAGACACACTCCGGAACTTCTGGCTCATTCAGCAATTAGTCATCCTACTTCTCCCAGCCGAGTGATGCTTTCCTCGATCTCAGTTTTCTCGATTCGGAGATAAATTTTAAGATCATCCGCATAGGATAAATGATATACCGACTCTCCATCTAGCAAACCAGGTGAGTCATAAACATATAAGCTGAAGAGGAAGGGCCCGAGAACGGATCCGTGTGGAACACTCAGATTGGTTTCGAGCCAATCAGAACTACCGGATTTTGAAGTGACTATCTGGGTGCGGCCTTGTAAGTATGATTATATCCACAGGAGTGCCGATCTCGAGAATCCAAGGCTTCGGAGCTTCCTCAACAGCTTTGACGGTGTTATTGTGTCGGAAGCTTGGCTGAAGTCGAGTAGTAGGAGTGAGGTGATCTTCTTCCTATCATTGCCTACTCTGATGTCATTCGTCAACTTTAGAAAAGCTGTCTGGGTGCTATGGTATTGCCTGGAACCAGTCTGGAGGCGATCAAGAAGTTTCTAAAAAAGAGAGAGAGAGAGAGAGAGAGAGAGAGAGAGCGAGCCATCACAATGCTTGACGTCGGACGAGCTCAAACGTGGCAAACTCTCAACTCTCTCACCACCCCAACCATCACCAAGTAGAGGGATTGCCGAGCAGTGCAGCGAAGAGATCGCGCAGCGCGATAAAGTCACCACGCTTGAATCAGCAGCAGAGGTTCAGATCGATTTCGATAACTCTGAAAATTTGACAGGAAATTCACTCGAAATAGAGCCAATTTTGGATGAAAAATTCCAACATTCTCAACCATGCAATACTTGCACGGAATCTCACATCAATCTTGAAAGAGTCACGAATATTCCAAATTTGCCAAAGGGCAATTGCCTATTTTCGTCACTGATTAGAATCGAAGATTTGGAAATCAACACTCGCGAAATGATAAATGATCATTTGACAAGAGGTAATCTCTTATTGGAATCATGTATAGGAGCTGATACGACAATTCAAATTCTCACGAGCGAAGAAGAATATGGCAACGACGATTGAATATTCTTATATTCGTGGATATATAATGAAAATGTATGCATTCACGTGGTGAATGAATTCGGAGAATTGTCGTATACTCAGACAATTTTGGATGATACAGGAGACTTTGTCCACCTGCACTTGGACATGCCAAGTAAGAATTTTACCCCTTTGCTGCCGATTCCGAGCGTCGTGAACGGGAATTCTCATAAACTCGGCGACGAAAATTGCGAACTCGACAAAAACCGACCGAACGCGAGATTCGAACACGAGAAAACTCCAAGCGCGGAGAATAGCACTTAGCCGCAACTCAAAAGTCACATGATGCAGGCGAAAGCTCACTCGTCAGCATTTGATGGATATCAAGCAGCGCATGCTCGACCACCGCGTGAGAAGCTACCGTGGGCATTGGGTGACGACGAGCAAGCGCAGCCACTGCAAAAAATTTTTGTAGTCGACATGCACCCGTTTTGATACAAAGGAAACGTGGTATTTTTTGCCTCGTGCGATGGCCATGCTGGAACAGAGACCATCGCATCTCTGATAGAAAGAGACCATATCCATGCAAAAACTATGCAAGGAGGGAATTTCGAGGTTGGCAATATACATAAATTTCAAGCTTGGAACATAAACACTTTTGCATTATTTGTCAAAAATTACATCGGTGGAAAGCCATTACAGAAAGACATAACAATGTTCTCGAAAAATTTGAAAAACCTCATCCTTAAAAGAGGACTGAAAAATTTAGGCCTGGTTCAAGATAACCAAGTTTTTTCACCAACTATTTGGCCAAAAATAATCGAAATGGCCGAGCAAATTTTCAATGGCAAAAACATCAAAATTGTACTTTTCAAGCACGACCTCAAAGTACCCTCTGATAGCGATAGATATAAGCTTATCACGGAATTCCACGCGTCAGCAAATGGTGGACATTGTGGCATCAACAAAACGTATAATTTGATCGCACAACATTATTACTGGAAAACAATGCGCGAGGATGTCAAAAGCGTCGTTGAGTGCTGTAACGGATGCGCAGTCGATAAATTAGTAAGACAAAAGGTACGTCTACCTTTGAGACTAGTGGATACATAGTACGCCCTTTTGCCAGAATCGCGATTGATTTCTATTCACCCCCATGTCCATCAAAAAATGGCTATCATTACATCTTGTCGGAGCAAGATCAGCCGACTCGCTATGTCATACTAATCCCGACACGCCGCGCTACGGCACACGAAGTAGCCATTGCACTACTAAATCGAGTAATTGCGTATTTCGGACCACCAGGGTCGATTTTGAGCGCTCAAGGTAGACACTTCATGCATACAATATCAAATGGTTTTTCAGACGCTTTCGGAATCAATAAATATTGTACATCATCGTATTCGCCGATGAGTAACGGAATGATTGAGAGGATGCACGCAACATTGACTGATTGGGAGTTCCTCAAGGCCTTCGCTAAGGCGCGTTCGAATTGGGACGAGGTACTACCCATGGCCCAATACTCAATCAACGCCATGGAGAATGCATCGACCGGACACGCACATTTCACACTCTTGCTGGGACACAAGGTCAGACAACCTAGACCACACGGACAGCGAGTGGAAGCGCCAACGTATGACGACTTCATTGAGAACAGAAGGACTGAATTGCAGCAAGTGCGAACTTTAGCTGCACTACATGCAAATTCAGCACGCTATAGATATAAACATTACTATGACACGAAAGCTAGAAATACGTGCCATTTTCGTGAGGGCGAACTAGTCTATGAGCTAAAGTTACCTGTCAAAAACAAGTTAGCCCCTCAATATACAGGGCCCTACGCAATCGTTCAAATCAATTATAAGACAAAAAATGTCACATTGCGAAATAACTCCGTCACGAAAGTGGTGCGCGTTGATCAAATTACGAGATGCGCAGAAGCTAAAATAGAAATAGCAGAAGCCAATCACCAAGCTCAAAAAGCCGATGTTCTTATCTTGTATTCTAACGCTAAAAAATCAACGCTCATCATGTTGGTCCTGAGCCGAAGAAATACTCCGGCCCAGGCACGAAATGTTGAGGATATTTCTTGGTAAATAGAAAAATGCGAGCTCGCCCTTGACCGTCGTAGAAAAAAATCCGGCCCAGGGACGAGCCACGCACGCGTCATTTCCGAATCGACTATTTGGCTTCTAGCATAAATGATTTGGAAATTCAAAAACAACAAGAATTACGTTAGTTCAAAAATTTGACAGTGCAGACAGGCCCACGCAATCGAGTGAATTCATCACACCGCTGGTGCACACGCCAGAACTCTTGGTGGAGCGCATAGCCCAGCTGTCAACTTCCATGACAACATGGAAAATTGTGCAGCGGATTGAACTGAGTCAACTATCTGAGTCTGCAACCACCTTGAGAGAAGCGTGGCACCAGCTGAGTCCATCCTGCCCAGATAAACTACACGTTGCACAACTGAATGCCATCCACCGGCAGATCGGCGAGACAAGCAGGGATGAGGAGGGGATGATGAAGACTCTGGCATATAAAAAACCCCGCCAACGAAGAGCTTGGCTCCTTTTTATGGGAAAAAAGATGAAAATCTTTTTCAGCACACTTGATGAGCAATCAGAAAGTGAGCTCAAAAACATTATAGAGACGAGAGCAAATGATACACGTAAAATTGCCGAACTTCTGGCGAATCAAACCGAATTGATCGAAACGGAACTCACAAGAAATTCTGAAAAACTAGGAAAACTTCAGATAATAATCAGCAATTTAGCTGGCAATGCAAACAGGGTTGACAATGAGTTATCATCCAGTAACGCGATTCGAATCATTCAGGCAGCAGCTAATACTTACAAATTCAGTCATTGATCGAGATGGTATCATTTGCTTCTCAAGGCTCTATCCACCCGCACTTACTGACACCAGAGCTGATCGAAAAATCAGCTGAGACCATCACAAGCGTATTGCCAGAAGTAAGATTCCCAAGGACCAATAACAACGAGTCCATCTCTGAGATTACAAAAATCTCAGAAATTTCAATTGTGCTGATGAATACCCAGATAGCATCGAAACCTTTCCGAAACCTTTCAGAAAGCTTCCAATGAAAGGTTCGAAACCTTTCCGGAAGGTTTCTATGGAAGCTTTCGCAAAGTTAACTATGACCCTTTCCACTGAACTTTTCGGAAGGTTTCAACGAAAGTTGCTGAACGACTTTCAGGGAAGGTTCCCTACAGGATTTTCAGAAAGGTTGCTACACGGTTTCTAGGGAACCTTCGTGAAAATTTTCTTGAAAGAGATTCAGCAATTGTCACTGACAGGTTTCTGAAGGAGAGCCGAACAGCTACTCGAAACTTCCGCTGAACGGTTCCTGAAAGGTCTCTGAAAGGTGCTGACAAAACTCGTTGCTCAAAACTTTCACTGAGAGGTTTCTGGAAGGTTTCTGAAAAGTGCCAACAAAACTCGTTGCTCGATACTTTCCTTGAAAGGTTTCTGAAAGGTTTTCGAAAGTTGTCGATGAAACCCGCTCTCCAGAACTTTCACTGAAAGGTTCCGGAAAGGTTTTGGAAAACTGTCGATGGAACCCGCTATCCTAAACATTCACTGACAGGTTTCGGGAAGGTTTTGCAGAGCTGTCGATGGGACCCGCTCTCCAAAACTCTCACTGGAAGGTTCTTGGAAGGTTCCCGAAAGCTGTCGATAGAAACGGTTCCCCAAAACTTTCTCTGAAAGGTTTCGAAAAGATTTTGGAAAGCTGTCGATGGAACCCGCTCTCCAAAACTTCCACTAAAAGATTTCTAAGAGGTTTCCGAAAGGTTTCGATGAGACCAGCTCCCCGAAACTTTTACTAAATGGTTTTTGAGAGGTTTTCGAAAGGTGTCGATGAAACCCGCTCTCCAAAACTTTCACTGAAAGGTTCCGGAAAGGTTTCCAAAAGCTGTCGATGGAACCCGCTCTCCAAAACTCTCACTGAAAGGTTCCTGGAAGGTTTCCAAAAGCTGTCAATAGAAACGGCTCCCCAAAACTTTCTCTGAAAGGTTTCGAAAAGGTTTTGGAAAGCTTTCGATGGAACCCGCTCTCCAGAACTTCCACTGAAAGATTTCTAAAAGGTTTCCGAAAGGTTCCGATGAGACCAGCTCCCCGAGACTTCCAATGAAAGGTTTTTGAGAGGTTTTCGAGAGGTGTCGATGAAAGCCGCTCTCCAAAACTTTCACTGAAAGGTTCCTGAAAGATTCTCGAAAAGTGTCGATGAAACCCGCTCTCCGAAACTTTTACTGAAAGGTTTCAGAAAGGTTTTGGGAAGCTGGCGATGGAACACGCTCTCCAAAACTTTCACTGAAAGGTTTCGGGAAGGTTTCCAGGAGATGTCGATGAAACCAGCTCCCCGAAACTTTTGTTGAAAGGTTCCTGAAAGTTTTCCAAAAGGTGTCGATGAGAACAGCTCCCCAAAACTTTCGTTGAAAGGTTTCTGAAAGGTTTCCAAAAGGTGTCCATGAAACCAGCTCCCCGAAACTTTCACTGAAAAGTTTCCGAGAGGTGTCGATGAAACCAGCTCTCGCTGGGAGGTTTCACCGAGAATCCTCTCTTGAGTGATGACAGTTTGATTTACGTTCTGGAAATAATCATCTTGGGATAGTTCCATGGGGTTACAACACTCTTGAGAGAAGGAACGACTCTTTCCACGACATTCGTTACTTAAATTCCATCAACTATCTGGCATCCAAATTTTCTTCAGGAAAAATTTCTTAGCACCTCCTACTATTTTCGAGCGCCTACCGGACCAATTGCATCAAGTTCAACATCGTCTAAATTACTCTAAAGAAAATTCAAGAGGATACGAATTTATATTTTTGAGCGATCGCATTTTTCCATTTTCCATCAAATTGTCACTTTTTGGCGTTCTATGAGAATTTTTTAGCACCATAGGGTTTTTTTCTGATAGGATACGTTGGGCTCAATACAATGTATTATGATTCATCTCGAGAGAGCCATTATGTGAGTGGAGTTATTTCGAAGTTTCCCCTGATTCCAGAGTGAAAATTTGAATTTTCGACTCCAAACGAGAAATTTGCATAGCTCCGAAACAAAGTTGATCTGGGCTAAACAGATACACACGTGTCGCCTCATTCGGACTCAAAGAACATATATACCCCAGTGGGAAAGGAATTTGATTTTATCCCATTGGATGGTCACATCCAGAGTATAGGTTTTGGAAGGATTCAGGAAGTTTACGAGGAAGTTATCAGACACTCAAAAATGCAAGGTCTCATGTAATGTCATGAAAGCTTTCTGATAGCTTCCACCAAAACTTCCCCTGCAATGGCCGAGGAGTATCATTCAACTTCTCGCTGAGTAGTTTTCGGAAGCTTACAGAAAGTGCTTGCAGGAAGTGTCCAGAAAGTTTATAGACACTTGGCTATTCAAGATTCCATGAGAAGTTGACCAAAGGTTTCTGAACGTTCTTACAAGAACTCTCCCTGCAACGGCCTCGAAGGTAATTCTTTTTAGACTTCGGCTAGAAGGCTTCTGCCCACGCAACATAGGAATCTTTTGGAAATATCCCAGAAATATTTTATTGAAAGATTGGAACATTTCAGGAATATTGCACTGAAATATTTCTGGAATATAGTTATGTCCTCGGCTAGAAATTTTTCTTGAAGCTTTCATAGACGGATCCCTGAAAATCTTACGGGAATCTCCCAGAAACCATTCAGTGAAAGATCTCTGGAAGGTTCCACTGAAACCTTCCTGATATATAGTCATGTCCGCAGCTGGAAATGTTCCTGGAATCTTCCATTAGAGATTCATAGTAATATTTCTGAAATATTTCAGAAAAAAATCCTGAGTATGTTGCATCTAGATTCTTCGAAAATTTTATGGGATCTTTCACTGTTGAGTTATGATCTCCTGAATTCTATCATAAACAGTTCAATGACAAAGATCCAATATAGTTCCCTCTAGAACCAAAACTCAAACTATCTCAAAGTTAGAAGTATCTGCTCATGGCAAATCTGAGAAAAGAGTTGGAGGATATTAACTGATTTTGTTCACAGCCAAGAAACAGCCATGTTGGTCAACCTGACAATGTTTTGTACATCCTTTGTGTTCATCTAAAGTTCAGACCCAATTCATTCTTCTAATTGTGGGGACTGAGTAAGAAAATAACCGGATACTTTTTAGTATTCCCCTTCTTGAATGAAGATGAGATATGGTCATAAAATCATTTCTAGCGTAGTTAGAATCTGTTCACTCTCCTTATAGTAGCTTGAGTAGTTGTTGTTGAACCATTTAGTCATGATATTAGATTTTCTTGTAACGGATTTGATAAGATTAGCTCTGAGGGAGCAAAATCGAGAATTGACGTTGAATAGGTAGTATATCCTAACTGGATTAGACTTCAAAATTGGGGTGAGGATTTAGTTCAGATTTCACGGCAGAGTGACATATATATTTGGCTCAATGAGGGATTTTTACATATTTAATCATTCTTGAGAGTATCTTCTCGGATATGTTGACTGTTTATGGCGTAAGAAAGCCCAGAACACAAAAGCATAATCCCCAAGCTTGACTTCATTTCTTCCGAAAAAATTGTATCTTCAAAATAACTGACGTACTATATGGAAAGGATACTTCTTATTGTGGCTCCAGTCTGGTAGCGGAACTCCTCCAAGCTTCCTAAAAGTCTTTGATATTTTCACTGTTTTTATATAGGATCGGTTAGCCGATAAATTCATCAAGAATGGACTTTGAATACAGCCTGAGATATGGGTATTGCACAAGATCAAAGTAGTCAAGATCAATTGATCTTGAATACTGTGAGTTTGTGCTGTGAAGAAAGAATTGAGAATATTCTGCAATGACAATTTGTGAAAAGCACTGTCATTCAGTCGATGATGATCACGAAACATCCGAGAACGGGATAGAAGTCTACGCTTATCAGTTGTGTTGAATGGGAAAGGTGTACAATAAGACTTACCTCCACAGAATCCGGCAACCATCACTGACGACTCCAGGAAGCTTTGTGAATATTGTGTATCACAAAGTGTATAATTGCACTATCATCACCACAAGTGGTAGATTTCATTCACAATACATATGCTGGCACCAATTTTCCTGAAAATATATGTTCTCTTTAACACAAAGGGTCTTGCTCTTTGCTCAAGACTTGAGACTCAACAAGGTTAGTAGACAGAGATATACTCATCTGATCCGCAAATCCCACAGCTCTACAAATTTATCGAGGAAACTACTTCTATAAGTCTATGTAGGAAACAGAGTTCAGAAGTTATTTTTTCCTCACCGCGATGAGGACACTCCACCAGGGAGTGAGTAACAGGGAAATCAGAAGACATGTGAAATAAACATGAATGTTCTCGATTTGCACAAATAGATTTCCACTATGAATCGGTAAGCAGGCTTCAATCAAGAGAACCGACACTCTCAGCACTCGATAATTTGCAGAATTGACTTCGAACTATATGATTAATGCGAGATTCACTCTTGCACGAGGGAACTGGGGATAGTCAACAAACCATCAAGATGGCCGACTTCCCCAAACATGACGAGACTTGACCCTATACAGACTGCCTGATGTCGACTGTCGCATGCACGGTCGCGAGGATGGCCCTAGTAGAAACAACGAGCATGCGTGATCTGGACTTGGCAATGCAAGGTTCCATAAAAAATTACCCGAAAGTTTCTGGACGCTTTTACTGAAATTTGTTCTGTGAGTATTTGAAAGTTCCATTGGAACTTTCGCCGAAAGGCTTCCGAAAGGTTTCAGAAAGTTTTTCGAAAAGTTCTCGGACACTTAGCAGTGCAAGGTTTTGTGAAACGTTTTCGGAAGCGTTCTGACAGCTTCCATCAAAATTTTCCCTGTAGAGACGAGAAAATTCCATTCTAACTCTCACCGACAGGCTTCTGGAATGTTTCGGAGAGTTTTTCGAAAAGTTTTTGGACACTTGGCAGGGCAGAGTTTCGTGAAAGTTTCCAGGAGACCTTTCTGAAAGCTTCCATCGAAAGTTTCACTGCCAATATGTGGAAATTTTGACAGTCCTAGCACTGAAAGGGTTCTGAAAGCTTTCTGAAAGCTTCCATCGAAATTTCTCCTGTAAGGATCTGAAAGTTCTATTGGAACTCCCACCGGGAGGCTTCTGGAAGGCTTCTGAAAGGTTTCAGAAAGTTTTTCGAAGAGTTTCCGGACACTTGGCGCGGAATAGTCTCGGAGAGGTTTCGGGAAACCTTCCTGAAAGCTTTCATCGAAAGTTCTTGTGCAAAGATATGAAAATCCTGATGGTCCTTGCGCTAAAAGGCTCCCGGAATCGTTCCGAAAGTTTCCATCGAAGTTTATCCTCGGAGGATCTAGGAGTTCCATCGAAACTTTCACCGAGAGGCAACTGGGAGGCTTCAGAAAGTATTTCGAAAAATTTTCAGACACTTGGCATGGAAAAGTTTCGGGAAGGTTTCGGGAAACCTTTTTGAAAGCTTCCATCGAAAGTTCCTCTGCAAAGATCTAGAAATTCTGATGGTCCTCGGGCTGAAAGGCTCCTGAAAGCTTTCTGGGAGCTTCCATTAAAAGTTTTCCTCAAAGGACCTAAAAGTTCCACCGAAATTCTCACCAAAAGGCTTTTGAAAGACTTCAGGAAGTTTTTCGAAAAGTTTTCGGACACTTGATACGGAAAGGTTTGGGAAAGGTTTCAGAAAACCTTTCCGGAAGCTTTCATCGAAAGTTTCTCTGCAAAGATATAAAGAATTCTGATGGTCCTTGCACTGAAAGGCTTCTGAAAGGTTTCAGAAAGGTTTCATGGTATTCTTTCCAAGAAAGCACAGAAGGAAGCCACATGAAAGCTTCCCGTGGAAGGTTTCATATGGCACTCTCTATACAGAGAATCAGCTCTCCCCATTTTGCAAAAGGTCCACGGAGGTGCGGGTGGCACATTTGCTTATGTATACCCGAAATCCCATTACTTTGCCCTTGACTTAACAGCTAACACCTATATTAAGTCACACCGCAGCAACCTCGCCGAGTGCAAGGAACTCCGAGACAGGATGGTCTGCAAAAACCCACCACCTGTCAGGGAGCTCATCGCAAAAGCATCCTGCGAGATCGAGATGGCACTGGACCGCAATATCATGGACATCACCAGCTGTGACATCCGTGTAACGATAATGCACGACGCATACTGGATGCGCCTTCACGAGACAAACACCTGGGAATTTTTGACATTGGTGGGAGAACGGATCTTCATCCAATGCCGAGGGAACGAACATCTATCAACCCCAATCAACGGCACTGGGCTATTGAGCCCCCCCCCCCCAGGATGCATGGCTATTACCCCGAACGCACGCTTGACGGCTTCAGAAAACATCGAGATGAGCCATACATCCCCCGTATATCAGAGGCTGGACCTGAATATCACGGACCTGCTTCGCAGAAAACCAGAGGAGCCCAACACGCCACGCATCAACGACATCATGGAGGAAATTTGGCAGGAAGAGCAAGGGGGACTCAGCCCGGCGCATGTCGAGGCACTTGAAGCAGCACCGAGCTTGCGCGACATAATCGCGAAAGCTCGAAACATAAGTGAATATAAGGCGGTATCGCACAATTTTACAGAACTACGGAATAATCTACCATTTTACCTGACCATAGCATCGGCTATAGCAAAATTCACATTTTCAATTTTAAAAGTTGTTAGTGAAATTATGGTGCCATACCTAACAATTCTTACAACTATGCGCTCGATATTCTGTACAGGGAACGCCCAGGAAGTGGACCCGGGGGAAAACGCAGACGAGGGGATCCGAATGGGTCTACTATACCAGGTGGGCCACATGATGGACCACCCTCAACCCAGCCACCAGCGCGCACCTAAACCACCCATCATCCCTAGTCGGGCGAGCGCATCGTCGAGCGCACCCGCACATCACCTGTCACAACGCCCACCGTCGGACCGCAGCGGACGACGAGGACACAGCCAACAGGGCGCCTAAGCGGTCACGACGCTCGCCGTCGGATCACGACAGGTGACAGATGAACGAATGCCAACGCAAAATCCACGGTCCAATCAACGTATCGCTCCAAGAGTGAGCAACATCACGTCAGATCCTCAACGAAGATCCTCACGAAAGATCATCATCTCACCCCAACGGTATTAATGGTAGTAAAGTCGAAATTGCGTGGACCAATTAATTCGAAATCAAACTCATTTATATTTCTTTGCTCTGCACCACCTTCAATAGTTTAGTGAGAAATTACTTGAGAATCCGAAGCTTACTAAAGATTCAGAGTGAAATACTACGAGATTGAAGGCCAGAAGGGCCAGTTTTGACACGAAGTCACGAAATATATTGTTGAGAACAGTTAGAATATGGTTGAGCCAATATGGCGAATCAAATGGTTCGGAAGATAGGTGGGGAAGATTTAGACAAACATAACACACACACGTCACACAAGTTACACACAATGATACGATCAAACGACTCACCATACGTGAAACACCTCGTAGGAAAACTTCTGCATCTGGTAAAGTTCATATTCCGTTGAACGATAACTGACCACGGTGCGGCACAGAGAGCTGACAAGGCCAGGTCACGTTCCGCGGCCACAATCTAGACGCAGTCATATGAACACGGTCCAGAGAGTGGACCTGAATCGCGTACCAAAGCTCCACCCGTAGGGCTAGCCAATGCGCCATCGCGAATTTTTTTTCGATTAATAAAGGACCTTTGTGAATATTATCTGAAAATTTGATTGTATGAGATTTGATTGTTGAATAGATAAGTGATGCATAACCAATAGTTCGAAACTAAGCAAAATCAGTATGAACTTTAGAAACGGAAACTTCTTCAAACTATTTCCGGAATTTTTCCTCAGTCGAGAGGGTTCCGCCTGGCGGGGCTCTGTTCCGGACCCCGTCCTCTTCCCCAAGTCAATAAAATCCCGAGTTATAACGTGGCCGTTGAGGCGGCTCAACGCCAGGAGCGAGTGGGTTGGCGGGGGGGGGGGAACTTTAGTCCCACTAGGCTAAAAAATAGCATATGCTACTCAGGAGTAAATGTGGGCCTAGGCCTCAAACTCCCGTGTGTTTATCGCTCTCGGCTTGAGTAGAAGGCCCACTTTACTCCCTAGTTGCGTAATATACTATTTCATCGAAATGGAGTGACAGACCGTCTAATGCGTGTCACGGCTGAGTACATCGATGTACATCTTCCTGGAAAAAAATCATGACTTTGGATCATGAAAAGTATGCCTGCAAAGTTGCAGAACCGGCTGTGGTACGCTCAAACCATGAAAGCTGAACCAATTTGGAGAGTTGGGCCGAGTGACACGTCATTTTGTCGATTTTCGGGTATTCTCTCGCACTTGAGTGGCTCTAGTATCTATCCACATCCACCAACCCACTGCAAATTTGTGTCCAATCTTAGGACATCCGAAGAAAGAAAATTTGACTGGTTAGGCCTCATTACACGTCACACAGCCCAAATGATGGTGGAGTGACAGCAAAAGTCAACAGTTTCTGGAATTACCTCATATATATAAGATACTGTAGGGGAGGTAGGGGAGCGAGTTCACTTTTTTATAAGATCCTGCAATACTATAAGCGTGAATTCGCTTCCCAACACGCGTAAAATACTATAAGGGAGTAAGCTTGCCTCCCAACACGTAAAAGATGGCTACAGGGGAGCACGCTTATACCCTTACAGTAACTTACGCGTGTTGGGGAGCAAGTTCGCCTCCCAATACGTAGAGGGTGGCTATAGGGGAGAACTCTTGCCCCCCCCCCCTATAGCTAACCTACTAATTCGGAGTGGTGCATGTTCGGGGTTCAGAGCAAAATGCAAGAAAGCACATTCCACGTGTATCTTCAATGGTGTATTCGTCAACCCACCACCACAAGACGCTTCGAGAGGAAAAATTTCACAGATATATTCAGGCTTTCAGAATACGCTTCTCAGAGCAACCTAGGCCCTCAAACCTCTGGAGTAGTTTCGGCTTCATTTGCACCAGGCCCTTTGAGCAACTGATATTCAGAATGGAGACGTAGATCGTGCATAGGAACGGCTTATGACCTAACTTGGACAAGCGAGTGGTTGGGTTAACCTTCCAATGCGATACTTGAATCCCTTCAACTATCGACTCGAAACTGTCGAAGTTAGACTCATTCCACTATGATTCTAAACCACTCAGGTCGTGGTTCTGATGGTCATTCGGAGGAGTATCTGAATGATGGCCCGTAATTCACATTTCGAGATCGGGCGTTCTCCAGGATTCTATGATCATGAGCTGTGACTATAGAATCACACAGATCCAATACGGAGTCATTCAGCCGAATGGAGGAACACGTTTTTCTCTGAAGCCATGGAGAAAATCCTCAGAAAAGTTTCTGTCTTTGAACGTACCCACTGCTCCATTACATATGCATCTAGTCTCATACTATTCGTTATCATTCTCCCTATTGTGTAGATATGGACCATCTATCTCGAAGTGTACTCTAGAGACAGTACACTGCTCCATGAAATCAGAACAACTACTGACAATATACTCTTGGAATTTTGGAGTAAAGTGACTCTCAGCATCCTACAAGTTGTGTCTCAATCTGGCCCTGTAAGTATTCCTTGCCTTGGTACTACTGTCTTCACATGATGGGTGGTGAGGGAGAGAGTCCATCGAATTTCATGAGCCTCCAGTGACTTCACGGAACCCCAAGAAATTTCACTGATCTTCGCTTACTTTGCTCGTGCCTCCTGACCTGCACAGGATCACAAATGACTATTTTTGAGCTTCGCCGGCTACCATAGATTCTCCCTTCCCACGTTGAGGACGGGCACTTCCACCAAACTTAACCGCAGGGTTTCTTTGACCATCATTGAAAGTAGTGTATGGGCCGTTATGGCGAGACGCCGCTGCCCAGAGAGGGGGGCATCCGTCATCAGGGGTCACCACCAGAGGGGTGCATCCTCCATCAGGGTGCTGGGGTGACGGCACCAGCGTGCATATATCCATTCCCCACCACCCATGAGGTGGATACGCGGTGCGTTTTCGATTTTCGCACAGATGCGATCGTGGTTTCCCTAGTAGGCCTAATCTACCTTAATATGAAAATAAAGTGCCGTAGAGGAAGTCGGCTCTCTCCCCGATCCCAAAAATTGTCTCGCGCGAGCGTCATCCTGAATTGCCCTCCGTAGTTTCGATGACACCCAAGAGTCTTCTGAGTTGATAGAACAGACAAAGAAGCTTGAGATGAGATTCATTGTTAACTTGAATACGTACATACGAGGTACATTTGAATGTTGGTTACTATTCTGCAAACGTCAACGTTTTGAGGCATTCTGTGAGTACATAAAGAATCCAGTTCACAAGAACATCTAAGAACCACCCAAAATCTACCCACAAGATTGGGGAAGTGTCATTGATTGTCAGGAACCATAATTCACCATCTGTATCTTGTGAAGGGAAGCCGTTGACCGTGAAGACTACATTAACCTGTATCAGGACATCATGATGGACTATACATATATATATATGAGTGATTCTGGAGCAAGCTGGACAAAACCGTCACCAGGGGGGTCTGGGAAAAATCCGCAAAAATTTTTTTCCATTAGTACTATGTTGAAATAGTACGAAAAAATTTTTTTCAGATTTTTTCGGCCCCCCCCTGTGGGCCCCAGGGCCCATGACAGGGCCATTTTAGGCCCTTTTTTAGCCTTTTCTAGGAAAATCATAGCTCCGACGCAATTCAATATTTTTCAACGTACTCGGGCGCATTTTTCTCGTCAAGACTAGTACTTTTGAGAAAAAAATTGTCCAAGGCCACTTAGTGAGCCTGACGACTTCTGCCACCTATTCATTGAGAGCAAATTTTAGCGATTTTTGGGCTTGCTTCAAAGTGATGTAGCTCCCACTAGACATGTGATAATGGACTTTTACAAGTAGTCATTTTGAAGGTCTTGAAAATACCTACAATTTGCCTACTTGTAAAAGTCAATTATCGCACTTTTTGTTGGAGCTACAGTCGATACAAGTTGAGCTATTTACGAAAAAGTCGAAAATTCAGGACTCGATTCCAAAAATATATCTTAATTTTTTTTCACCAAACTAGTGCGAAAATGTTCTTTCAGACATCTACTTTTAGTAAAAAAAATTTGGCGGAGGTTATTTTTTTTTATTTTTTTTGCCGAGCGTTACAAAATCCCGCATTTCGTGGTTTTAGCAAAAACAGCATCTTTGACCACGGTCACATATGCTCCCATCTGGACTGATGTGCACCAATCTGTGTGAAAGTACTCCCCAAAGTACCCCCAAGTACGTGTAAAAAGTTGCGGGGACGAGCCTCCACCCAGGAGCGAGCTGTAGGTTCTATTCACCGTGTCCAAAATAGGCATTATTTTGGCTATTCGAGCGTAAGCGACTGAGAGCATGATTTTACTTGTTCTGGCTTACAAATGAGATAATGGGCTAGAATGAGGATCCAAACATACTTTTCCGACTCAAAATGACCATCTGAACACAATTCCGAGGTCAGTTCAGCTCTAGAATGTCGTCTAGTGCCTCAACGGGTCAGAACCCGTCGACAGAATCTAAGCTCTTGAGGGGCAGAGGGACGACTATTTAGAGCAAAACTGACCTCGGAATTGTGTTTAGATGGTCATTTTGAGTCGGAAAAGCATGTTTTGATCCTCATTCTACCCCATTATCTCATTTGTGAGCCAGAACGAGTAAAATCATGCTCTCAGTCGCTTACGCTCGAATAGCTAAAATAATGCCTATTTTTGACACGGTAAATAGAACCTACAGCTCGCTCCTGGGTGGAGGCTCGTCCCCGCAACTTCTTACACGTACTTGGGGGTACTTTGGGGAATATTTTCACACAGATTGTTGCACATCAGTCCAGATGGGAGCATATGTGACCGTGGTCAAAGATGCTGTTTTTGCTAAAACCACGAAATGCGGCATTTTGTAACGCTCGGCAAAAAAAATAAAAACAAATAACCTCCGCCAAATTTTTTTTACTAAAAGTAGATGTCTGAAAGAACATTTTCGCACAAGTTTGGTGAAAAAAAATTAAGATATATTTTTGGAATCTAGTCCTGAATTTTCGACTTTCTCGTAAATAGCTCAACTTGTATCGACTGTAGCTCCAACAAAAAGTGCGATAATTGACTTTTACAAGTAGGCAAATTGTAGGTATTTTCAAGACCTTCAAAATGACTACTTGTAAAAGTCGATTATCACATGTCTAGTGGGAGCTACATCACTTTGAAGCAAGCCCAAAAATCGCTAAAATTTGCTCTCAATAAATAGGTGGCAGAAGTCGTCAGGCTCACTAGGTGGCCTTGGACAATTTTTTTCTCCAAAGTACTAGTCTTGACGAGAAAAATGCGCCCAAGTACGTTGAAAAATATTGAATTGCGTCGGAGCTATGATTTTCCTAGAATAGGCTAAAAAAGGGCCTAAAATGGCCCTTTCATGGGCCCTGGGGCCCACAGGGGGGGCCGAAAAAATCTGAAAAAATTTTTTTCGTACTATTTCAACATAGTACTAATGGAAAAAAATTTTCGCGGATTTTTCCCAGACCCCCCTGGTGACGGTTTTGTCCAGCTTGCTCCAGAATCACTCATATATATATATATATATCATGCGCTTCTCCAAAAATGAAAAATGACGAAGAGATCCTAGAGAAGGAAGAGCGAGTCCACGACCTCTGTCAAGTCAAAACTATGGTCCGAATATATGGTCCGGTGGGAATGATTCACGGTATATCATCAGAGTTGTAGGAGGTTTCGAAATCATAAAAATATTAGTTTCTGATTTATTGAGTTTTCATTCTCATATCTCAGGCTAGATATTCTATCGATTAAATTATCACAGGTGGCTAGCCATATGTCAAGCACACAAGTTAGTGCTCATTGTCAGGGTCTCGGTCAGCAGTTGTCCCCATATTCGATGAAGAATACAAGCCAGATCGAAAGGCAGAGTGCCCTTGGATAGTCTACCCTGCGAACACCTGGAAATTTTTCCTAGTACTAGTCGTACTATGTGTGAACCTAATACTACTATGTGTTAACCTAGTACTATGTGTGGACCTAATAAGTGTTCACCAACACTTATTTCGTCCATTCCGCGAGTCGTTGCTGTACTTGTGCATCTAGTCTTATAATACGCACTACATTCCCATCGGAGCGTGACGTTACGATTGAGTGTTTTTCCATTGAAGTGAATATTATTCACTACAAGCTCATCTTTTCTAATGCGATTTCTGATGGATTTGAACGACTCAATCATTTCTACCCTATGTGAAGACCTTACTCCCTCATTCACTATCGGTATTTGATTCGATTTCCGTAAGATATTTCTCACCGTCATAACGATGAGTGGTAAACCGGAAGAAAGAAGCTCGCCTGGAAAAATATCTACCCACTCGATTTGGGAAACATTGATGTCACTGTCAGTCTCTTCATCAATACAACCGCGGATTCTATCAGTGTGAATATTGTAGTAGCGTTTGAACTTTTCAAGATCTTTGAGAAGCTCCAGCGCTTCAGTGCGTTGTTTCTCAATATCATGTAGCAGATACTCTAGAATGATCTGAAATATACGATTAAGGTTCTCAATACGAGCCTCCAATGTTTTTAGGTGAATATCTATCAAGTGACGATGGTTACGTGATCCATCAAAAGTCAGTGATTGTATAGTTACTGTTGGGAAGACGATACCTGTACATGCAGATGTTCCATGTCCACGCCCATCACTATTAGAAGTCCTCTCATCGATAATCACGGATCTATTCCCATACGTCACACCAAAACTCAAATCATGCGTTGGTAGGAACACCTTACTACAATGCTCATAATCCTCAAGGAGCTGCTGCTGATCGTGGAAATAATTATGTATCGTGTTGAATTGCCCTGTAAATTTGTTCCAGTCTGATGTGCTGAATGTCACCGGTCTTGCAGATCCGCTCTTTCGCACAACTTCTTGGGACTCTCCATTATTATAGACGAGACCTACACAGACTTTTTCAAAATTGAATCTGTTCAAGCTGTAAGTGGTCGATAAAAATGCATTTTGTGAGCCAGCTTGGCCACAGGACTGACATCAAGCCATTCCACTACTGATGCGGGTTGTAGTGGACTGTCTTTTATACGCTCTAACCTATAAATACAGCCGGAAGCTCTTAGAGCAGATGGGTCAGTTCCCTTGACCCTTTGCATCGAATGTGAAAAACACTACAATACCATCTCACTTAATCAACTCATTGCATGCTTTGAAGCAGTTGTCATAGAATTGCCGCTGGGATATCCGGATCCTTTCTTACCGAAAAACACTTGAGAATCGTAGAACGACCCCGAAGAATCTGGAGATCTTCTCGGGTGCGCGGGATACTGGAAACACGACAAACATCATCAGTAGTGGAGGTATAGTAGTACAAGCGCATAGCGGCACGAGCGCACAGATTGGATAGCATCTCAATATCAACCAATCGATAGATCATGCCGAAAAAATGTAGTGTAAGTAACCCAAATTATCGTGAGACAATACAGGAGAGTTATTCAAATGAATTGTGTGGGAGTCGTTTTTTTTACGTAAACAGTTCATCCTCAACCTTTTAACAAATCTCAGCCTTAGGAAATCGAATCAATTTCTCGAAAGATTAGAATTTTGAATCCTTCAACGCTCATCAATCTGATACACACGAATCAATGTAGAAACTCCGCCGCTCGGACATTTGTCTCATTTCGGACCATCGTCTGAACATGTTATAGTGCATTACCACCTTATCCATCTCTGTTCTGATGGTAGAACAGATAATTAAGAATGCTGAGACAGAACTCCATCGTATAATCCAAATCCACACAAGTCTATACGTTTTTTTCTATAAAAACCGATGTTCGAGACTCGATAATCGTTTATCTCGGAATCGGCCTCACAACTTACGACAAAAATTTGGTTACGTATTTTGACATATAGTTGAATATCCCGTTGGAATACCGGGAGTTTCTCTCAGTCGCATTCAAAGTTGATTCAGCCCTGCCGTGCCTCATGATGGAAATTGACACTGATTGTTGTTTCACCAGGCATCATCTTCCAATTCTGCGATTCCGGATAGCCCAGACAAAGAGAAAGAACACAGCTCTACCCAGTGCAGTATTCGAGCGGTAGACAGCTCTACCCCGTGCGGTATTCGTGCGGTATACGTCTACCCCGTGCGGTGTACAGCTCTACCCCGCGCGGTATTCGTGTGGTATACGTCTACCCCAAGTGGTATTCGTCCGGTGTACAGCTACCCCGCGCGGTACTCGCTCGCGCAGTATACTGCTACCACGCGCGGTATTTGTGCGGTGTAGAGCTACCCCGTGCTGTATTCGTGTGGTATGCATCTACCCCGCGCGGTGTACAACTCTACCCCGCGTGTACAGCTAACCCGCGCGGAATTCGCGCGGTATACATCTACCCGGCGTGGTGTACCGGTCCACCCCCTGCGGTATTCGTGCGGTATACAGCTCACCCCCATCTATAGCTAGTCTGACCAAAAACGGATGGCAGAATGGATCTCGGTCCAGGTATGCATTTGTCTAGAGAACCTACAATCATCCATCCAAACCGCAAAGTCCCCATGTGAGATTCCCCCATTCCATAGTCTCTCTGCGCGGTCCATGCTCTGTCATCAACTGTTCCCTCCCCATGAGACTTCCTCAGTCCAACACTGCACATTGAACTGTCGACATGGAGGATTACTCCAATCAGAAAGATACATTAGTCAGGCTCATACGAGTTGAAAAAGCTCTGAAACGGAATTATGCGTTGATAAAACGGCAACAAGCCAAGTTTTAGAAGAACATGAGTGACACATTGAAACCTATTACGGATCCCCTCGAGAGGATCATAGCCCAACAAGAGAGAATCCGACTTCCTCCGAGAATATCAGATCATACTGTCGAAGGCTTGCAAGAAATCGATAAGACTATAATGAATGACACCATCTCGGGGGATGGCAGGAGTGACTCGGGTACTCCATTCGAGACAACTGATGATGAAGTCAGTGAGCCTGACGACTACTTGGCAATTCACGGGAGAGAGGACGAGAATCTGGATAGAATGTATGGAGTCAGAAAGGATGGGAGTTCCTCGGTCATTGGTAGATCGCGAATACGGCTAACGAACAATCTCATCGAGGTTGATAATGAGCGCTCTCCAACCACCCTTTGTCTTCTTGAGTTAATCTTCGAAAAAGTTCTAAATCAAAATGTGATAAGTGAAGAAGATATTGCGAACTATCGGAAGATTCTAGACGTCTCGCAAGTTCATCGAAGAAGATTCCTTCATGATGGAAAACCCCGCAGAAGCAAGAGCCGGAAATTCAGAGATATAATCGTGCCGCTTTTTGGTTCGGAGAAAATTGGCGGATTACTGACAAATCAGACGAAAAAGATATACTGAGATTATCCGAACGAGATAGTCGATAAACTTCACAGCCTTATGGTAGATAAGTTTGCTGGGAATCGGAATAATGATGATGAGATAAGAGCTATCTTGGAAACTTTGTACATCGCGGGCTATATCTACTGACTCCTAGAGTTTGTCAAGGGAATCGACTATAAATACAGATATAACACGATCACAGAGACATTATCTCCTTGAACATTTCCTTAAACACTCAACCAGTCAAGATGGGTGAAAACTTTGAAGAAGCCTTGGAGCGAGCTGCTGTGTCAGTGAAGAAGGAATTGGAGCTTCTGCGTAAGGGGTCTGCCAATGGCGGGATTATAGAGTCAAATCAAATCTTGGGAAGAAACTGGGGGGTATTTGATGGAGGAAACTTGGGAGTCAACGGATCGAGTCTAGTATCAGAAGAGGATCTGAGAGATTCTCAAGAAGAGATTTCTTCTCTCAGCAGAATGGATAGGTCAATGAAATTCATCAGGAATCGTCTTGGTAAGGAACAACTTGTTGTAGCTTGCAGCCATTTTATCCGGGAAAAAACCAATCGCAATACAATTCAACGGAAATGCGTTGAATATTATAGGACTAAGCGATGCCCGAGTATTAGGAGTGACTCGTGGAATGGATCTAGTCAGTATCAGCGATCACAATCATCCTGTACTTTATTCTGTCCAGTACAGATTATGGTTGTGAAGGTAGTTCTAGCGGTACTCGAATTAACTATCAGGAAATTACGAAATTTGGTACAATGGTAGATTAGTATATTGAATAGACTCAGTCAAAATTTTGAAACCTTCAGGAGTCGGGTGAAAGGTTCTGGGTAATTTCGTAAAAGCCAATTAACACGGCGTCTTACGGGGAACGGTCGATACACTCATCTCTCCCCATCAAATTTTCACGGGAGTGATCACACAGGTGTAAGAGTGCATGAAAAATGCATAGCAACGAACAGATCGACGATTAGGAGCCTGCCAAGAATGATCTGAGCCAATATATCACTACTTTCGGCATTTCCTAGATAAGGTTATCGTTTGCTGTGTACATTACTATACCTATATAGACGGGCGGAAACGAGTCAAGCGCGGGTCAAATCTGCACTTGGACTTATCAGTACCGCTAGTACTACCTCAAACCTACATTTGTTCATATAAATTAGATATATTTCTAGATCCGAAGATAACTAAAATATAATGATGAGACACTCATCAACGGTGAGTTATATGATAAGATGA
Source organism: Eretmocerus hayati (assembly GCA_029851415.1). NCBI lineage: Eukaryota > Metazoa > Arthropoda > Insecta > Hymenoptera > Aphelinidae > Eretmocerus > Eretmocerus hayati. The sequence continues at coordinate 54,113,613 of CM056744.1, forward strand.
TTGTTGCGACTGCTCGATAAATCAACGCGGGAAAATTGGGTGTTGAAATGAAAGGATAAAACGGGATCAATGAATAATCGTCTGTCATATATTTTTATATCAATATAGTCAAAGGGCGTGATTTTTCATGGATTGGAGGAAACAAAATTGAATGAAATCATTCCGGGTTTTCGGGAGAACAAGAATATAAAAGTTAAATTTTTGGGAAAAACAATTTTTTCGTGGCGGCCACCCGAGCGGGTGGCTTCATCGTCGATTTCGTGCATTCGTCCGGGCGCCCGCCTCCGCGTCCTCCAGGGCGGCCGCTCAAGCGGCCACCCATTTTCAGTGGGGTGGGCTCTGACAGATGCTCGTTCACCGAATACGAATGGAGGAAATGTGGGAGTTTCCTTCAACGTTCTGGGTTTTCCGTTTGCCGGAGTCGCACTCGTGGGACACCCTGATTAATGATCAAATGGACGGGAGATATTCGAAGGAAGGGACTAGAGATTCATGGAATGGGATTGCACGTCGGACTTCCAAACGATTGGGGTTGCCATCTCACGAAACTCTGCCCAAGAATATCGAATATGTGCAGGGTATGAAGAAGAGGCCATATGACGGGGGATATTACTGGACTGGATATGAGCCTAAGGATGCATTTGGTTCTCCGAAAAAGTGCGTAGCTCGAGCAAGATCCATTCTGCCATCCGTTTTTGATCAGACTTGCTATAGATGGAGGTGGAGCTGTATACTGCGCGAATACCACGCGGGGTAGAGCTGTATACCGCACGGGGTAGCTGTATAGGAGTGAATCACGTGAGACTGTGTTTGTAGTGTTTCCCGAACCCCGGAGGTCTGTAAAGACACCCCAATTTCATGATTCTGTATCGTTCTAAGATTTGTAAAAGTTTTCTGGATGAAGAGGTTCCGAAAACATGCCAGTGGCAATTTCATGACACCTGCTCGAAATCATTCGATGGGTCTATCAAGTGAGATAGAGTCTGTAGTTTCTCCCAGATCCGTCAGGTCTCCAAAGACACTCAGATTCCATGATTTTGAGAGTCGTTTCACCATTTCCGAGTGTTTCTCGGGGAAGATGGACCTGAAAATATTCCAGCGGCAATTTGATGACACCTGTTCTGAAGCGTTCGACGAGTATATGACGCCAAATGGTGTCTGTAGTGTTCCGAGAATCCCGCAGGGTCGGAAAGACACCCTGAAATCTGGGGGTCATCCTACGAGTTTCAAGATTATTTTGGTGAAAGAAGATCCGGAAACATCCCAACGACGATTTTATGACTCCTGCTCCAGAGCATTCGATGAGTCGATTACGTGAGATGGTGTTCTAAGTGTTTTCCGAATCCCGCAAGTTCCAAGAGACGACTGAATCTCATGATCATGAGGGTCGTGCTACAATTTTCTAGTGATTTCCGGTGTAAGAAGATTATGACACGTTCTTCAGAGCATCAGATGAGTGAGATACGTGAGTTCGTGTTTCGAGTGTTTCTTGAATCCCACGAATCTGGGTAGGCATATAGATTTCAAGATTCTGGAGGTCATCCCACGATTGTTTAGTATTTCACAGTGAAAATGGATCCGGAATCATTCCAGTGGCAACTTTATGATACCCGCTCTGAAGCGTACGATGATTTAATCACGTCAGATGGTATTTTCGTGTTTCTCAATTCGCACGAATCCAAAGAGACACCTAAACTTCCACGATTTTGGGGGTCATTCCCCGATTTTAGAGTGTTTGACATTGGAAAAAGACCCGCAAATAGTCCAGCGGTTATTTGATGATACACGCTTCAGAGTATTTGATGTGTGAGATACGAGAGATAGTGTTGGTAGTGTTTTGAGAATCTTGCGAGGCCGAGAAGACACCTAGATTCCATAATTTTCAGGGTCGTTTCACCAATTGCGAGTGTTTCTCAGTGTGGAAGGATCCAGGAACATCCTAGCGGCATATTTATGACATGCGCTCTACAGCACTTGATGAGTGGGATACATGAGTTGGGGTTCGTAGCGTTTCTCGAATCCCACAAATCTCGAAAGACACCCAGATTTTGACAATTTTGGGGGTCGATCTACGATTTTCGAGTGTTTTACGATGGAAATGGATCCGGAAATGCTCCAGCGGCAATTTCATGACACGAACCCTCAAACCCGGAAATACACATAGATGATTAGATCTTGGTCGTCGCTGATTATGTGAATCAGAAATGCGCGTGCACTTCCTGATGACGATATTTTTATTATTTTTTTTTTTTTCGATATTTGTTCCATACATGTTCATATCTTTTGGTTAATTCATATATATTGTATATATACTGTTGTAATTATCCTTTCGCCATATGGTCTACCAAGGCTAAGGCATAATAAACCTCTTATCAATCAAACAATCAATCTCTTTTTCTCTCTCTCTCTCTCTCTTTTTTTTTTTTTTTTTTTTTTTTTTAAGGTGGTTAGAGGGCAAAATCTGCCTCAGGATCCCTCGGATCCGTCCCCAGACACCGGACTGGTTCAGCTTACGCGGACTACGCATAGCCCACGCAGGCCATACCAGGCGGGACACGGGTTTGGGTGGGGCCCACCGAGAGGTGGGCCCGGCCGTGTAATATCCCTCTCCCCTCGATGTCCGATACCTAGGGCATCGGGCAATCAAGAAGGAGATCCACCTGCATCTACCATCTCATCCCGGAACCGCGTGAGCATTACTTCAGGATGAGCGGCATGTCTCGCGCTCGATTGCGAGCGTTCCTCTTCTCCATCTTCTCTCTTCGGCCACTTGTCGGCATCTTCTATCTTCACTCTTCATTGTTCCCTCTCTTCCTTCTTTCTTCTCTCTTCTTTCTTCTTTCTTCCCTCTTCAGTGCATCAGATTCCTCCTGGAATCATTTGGGCCTCTTCTGTTTCAATCGGCAGAGTCACTGTAATTCGCCTGCTTCGAGGCGCCTTACTTCCCTCTCTTTCTCCTCTTTGTGGGTCATCACCAGCTTGATGTATCCGGTGAGTCTATCCCATGTCTCCTGGTTGCGGAGTAAGTACGGGACGAGATTCTCAGGTGTTAGTTGAGCACCCAGCCATTCATCCAGCTCGGCGCGCTCTCTCCGGGTGTCGCTGCACTTGAACAGGGCATGTTCGGCGTCATCCCATTCGTCCCCGCATGACTGACATGCTGGGGTCGTCCTCTTCTTGAACCTGGTTAGATAGGAACCGAAGCAACCATGATCGCTCAGTGCCTGCGTCGTCCAGTAGTCCATCTCTCCGTGGGTGCGTTCCGCCCACTTGGCTACGTCACGGATCAGCCGGTGCGTCCATCTGCCGTTCGCAAATGGCGAATCCCACTCAGTTTGCCAATGCTCAAGGGTGGTTTCCTTCTCGTTGTCGCGGATGATCTCCTTCATCGTCGGAGTGAGTACTCGTTCGGCTCCGATCACTTTCTGGCGGTCCCAGATCCTCACTCGCTCCGCGACGAGCAAGTGGATGGGCGGAGTACTCGCCAATACGTAAGCCGCATCTCCTGACACAGTGCGGTAGGCACGGATACTCCTCAGGGCCGCTCTTCGGTGGACAGGCCCCATTCTCTTCTCGATGATGGTCTTCTCTACCCTCTTCCCCCACACGGGTGCACCGTACAGCATGATGGAGGTAGTGACGGTGTTGAGAAGTGCGCGCCTCTTTTCCTTCTCTCTCTCTCTCTCTCTCTCTCTCTCTCTCTCTCTCTCTCTCTCTCTCTCTCTCTCTCTCTCTCTCTCTCTCTCTCTCGGTGAGTACAACCACACGCTCTCTTCATCGCTCCGTGTTGAATGTCGTTTCTCACCAACAAAACTTTGTCCCGAGTGGCAACTTTTTGCAGATTGGATTTCCTCTCGCAGGCTCATACTTTCGGAGCATCACTGCATGGCTCCAACCCGAGCCTGAGAGGAATTATTCCAAATTCTGCAATCTGACAAAAACAACCAGTCGGCAGATATTGGCGCCGAAACCAACCATCCTGCGCATGCCCGGCTGTCGTCTGCTGCTCGCTACTGCTGCTGTCTGCTGTCACACAATGGGCGACAACACCTGCCACATATGCAACACCATCCTGCGTCATGGCAGCAAACAATGCAGCATCTGCAAACGGTTCACCCATGCAAAATGTTCAAAAATATCGAACAAAACGTGGTTTTGCGTGGCGTGTCATGAGGTGAGCAAAAATTCATCCACTAAAACGTCGCCGGGTGCAGTCAAGCAGAAGGTTTCGAATGCTCGACGCAGCACGAAGGATGTCAGAGAGAGAGAGAGAGAGAGAGAAAGAGAAAGAGGACACCGGTGTGCGTGCTGGTGTGAGTGGTCTGTCTACCATCACGCAGGCGCGTCTCAGCTCTCGCGGCAAGACGGGGATATCTCCCCTTGCCCCGCGGACCACTGTCACCGGCCGCAACGAGAAGCCCCCTACCACCAGAGGCTCTCTTCATGCCGCGAGGAATGACGAGCAGCGGTGGTCGTCTGCTGCGCTACCAACTTGCAGCGGTGGCAGCACCTCAACACTTGCCACCAGTGGCGCGAAAATTCAAACAGCAGAGACGCAGGACACTGGCACATCCCAACCGTTTCTCTCAACATCCCCAGGAAATGGCTGTGGAATATCCCAGGACGGGAGAGACAGAAGATCAGTACAGCCGACGAGTCCAGCAACGACGCCAACACCGGAATTTCTTAGAGATAAGTGGGTTTTGATTTCGCAGAGTGCTCTGGATCTCTTTCTTCAACAAAACGATTTAACTCAGAAGCGGCTCGACGAAATAATGTCCCTCCTGAAGCGACACGACGCCGCCATCTCCTCCTCATCACCCACACCAGCAGTGAGTGCGGCGAGTGATCAACTGTTAGCGCGCATGTCATCTCTGGAGGCACTCATAGAGAAGCAAAACTCCAAGCTGGAGGAGTTTCGCCTAGATCGCGAGCTGCTTCTTGAGGAGAATACTTTGATGAAAAGCCAGATCTCACATCTGACTAATCTTCTGAAAGATAACCGGGGCACTCTGCGAAAATCTAATGTTAGTAATGAAATTAAGTCTTCCATTTCTGAGCTTCCACATCAATCTTCCGGGCCAGATCCGCAAGTTCGAATGGATTTTTCTAACCATTCACTAGCTGGGCGGCAGAGTACTGAACTCAGGGGTGAAGGTCTTGAGTGCAGCCAATTAATTATAACCGGTGCTTTGAAAAAAGACTCTACTGCCTCGGAGGAAGAGGTATGTAATATTTCCTATGCAGTACTCAAGTCCATCCTTCCCTCGCTGAAGAGGGAAAACATCACTGATGTTCGTATTTTGCAGCCCGGGCGCGTGTCTGGGAGGGAAAATCCAATGCATGACAATAGACCGACCAATTCATCGCCTCAAGCCCCGGATACCCGCTCACGTTCTATTCCATCTTGCCTAGTCCAACTCTCGTGCAGCCGTCTAGCCAGGGAGGTGATGAGAGCCAAGCGCTCGATCGCCAACAATTACTTTACAACTCATAAGATTGAGCCCACATTGCTTGACCCTGAAGTGAAAGCCCATGTGCCAGACCGAAAGATTTACATCAATGAGATGTTACCCCGTGGAAAATATAAGGAATATGTTCATTTGAGGCCACTTGCACGGGGCTTAGGCTTCAAATATGTTTGGCACAGCGGTGGACGCTTCTGGGTCAGGCGTAAGAATGGCGAGAGAGCGTATGCGTTCGAGTCCCTCACTGAGCTACAGGTCATTCAAACGGCGTGTCGAATAGTCCCAAAACCAACTCCTGAGTCATTGGATAGTGCCAGAAATGGCTCTACCATTCCAAATCAGAGTGAAAATTCGACAGCAGCATCGGTGGGGACACCCTGACTAAACACGGCTGCCGGGGAGTCAGAAGGGAGAGGTAGTTCCCTAAAGGCGGGGTTTATCAATCTTAATTCCTTAACGGATAAGATTGAGCATCTGCGCCTGCTTGTTGCTAACGATCCCTCCTACCATCTTTTTGGGGTGGCTGAGTCGAAGCTAGATGAGTATGTGGATGACAGTCTCGTTCAGATACCGGGTTTTTCGCTATTGAGAGAGGATCGCAACAGGGAGGGTGGTGGGGTTGCCTTGTATGTGCGCAATGATTTCAAGGTAGAGAAGCTAATTTCGTCTAAAACTTTTGGCCCAGGGAAACCTGGAGTTCCTGAATTTCTTTTCTGTAGCGTACAGCAGGGTAACTCCCCTCCAACCTTAGTCGTGGTAATTTACAGACCCCCGAAAATCGCCATGCAGAAGGATGACGGTCTGTTTGGCTCGTTACGCCGACTGTGTGGGGATTATAGTCATAAAATTATAATGGGAGATCTGAACGCGGATTTGTTAGACACTGCTCACCCTGACACCAAGACACTGACTGCACTGACAGAAGAACTTGCCTTGCAGATAGTGCAGCATGGCCCGACTCACCAACACACCCCCAATACATCTCATACATGGATTGACCACATCTACGTAGATGACAATGACATCGTTACTGACTTCCAAAACAGACTCCTGCCCAGTTTCGGCAGGCACTCGGTCATTGACGTCACCATCAACGTCTTCAGTCCCTCTCCGCCAAAAAATTCCTTTACCTACAGGGATTTTCGTAACATCACTCCGGAGATATTGAATGACCGGCTGCTTCGCTGCGACTGGACAGCTCTTGAAAATGCCGAAACCAGTTTGGAAGGAGCAATGCACTGCTTGAATGAAAATTTAAAGACCGTTATAAATGAATTAGCTCCTGAGGAAACTATTAATCCGCGAAAAAATGACGCTCCCTGGATTGGTCCTGAGCTGCGGGTACTCATAAAGGAGCGAGACGCGACGCGCAGGCGCTGGGAGCGGAATCAACGTAACCAGCGCAAGTGTCCTGAGCTTCAAAATGAGTACTTTCGGCTCAGTGAAGAGGTTGACTTGCGCATCGAACGAGAGCGTAACTCCTTCCTTCAAAGTCATCTTTCTGACGCTCTCGATCAACAGAAGAACATCTGGAAGGAAATGCGCAACCTCGGCCTCTTGCCTAAGAGCAAAGAGGAGGAACTTCATGGTTTCACACCGGATGAGTTAAACGCACACTTTGCGGGGGTTTCCGTTTCGCCCCACGAAAATATTGAAGAAGCAATGGACGATATTGACTCGGCGCCAGAGGAGGGGTTTAAATTTAAGCCCACGAATTTCACTGATGTAGTCCTTGCCATCAAACATTTCTCCTCGCAGGCCCGTGGAGCGGATGGAATACCTCAAAGTGTGATCGCGAAAGCTCTCCCGGCTATTGGTGATCTTATTGTACATATTTTCAACTCCTCTTTCGCTCATAGCATTTTTCCCGAGGCTTGGAAGCAAGCGCAGCTGATCGCATTAAAGAAGACTGCCACTCCATCAACGGTCTCGGATTTCCGTCCCATAGCGCTGCTGTGCTTCCTCTCCAAGGTTTTGGAAAAAATCGCACATGACCAAATCACGGAGTATTTGAAAATTGAGAATCTACTTGATCCCTTCCAAGCTGGTTTCAAGCAACATCACAGTACCCAGACGGCACTGCTCAAGTTGACAGACGACATCAGAGTAGGAATTGACAGAAAGAAGATCACTCTGCTCCTACTGTTCGACTTTAGCAAAGCATTCGATACAATCTCACCATGCAAGCTGCTGAGGAAGCTACGACACCTTGGCTTCTCGAGATCGGCACTCCTGTGGATAAAATCATATTTACAGGGTCGCACCCAACAAATCACTTCTAAAGTAGGTAAATCTGATTGGCTCGAAACCAATCTGGGTGTTCCGCAGGGGTCCGTTCTTGGGCCTCTCCTCTTCAGCTTGTATGTGAATGATTTGCCCGGGCTATTGAATGGAAAGTCAGTGAACCATATATTCTACGCAGATGATCTTCAGATCTATCTTCAAGTTGACAAGAAGAACATCAAGGAGGGGATTGCTCGACTGGGAGACATAGGGCGACTCGTTGCTGAATGGGCTAGGAACTCCGACCTGCGCCTCAACGCTGGCAAGACCAAGGCAATCTTTTTCAGTTCCGACCGGAACGTTAGAGACTTGCAACGAATGAACTTGCCAGGGGTTGAGATACAGGATGGAGTGTTTGTCCCATTCAGTGATACTGTCGTGAGTCTTGGTGTTACACTTGACAGCGAACTAACGTGGAAACCGCACATCGATCAAGTTACCAAAAAAGTCAACAGAGCCCTATATGGTTTGCGGTTTTTTAGGGCGTGTATCACCAGACGTCTCCGAATTCGCCTAGTCGAGTCACTTGTTCAACCGCATTTGGATTACTGTACGGTCGTGTACCTCGACGCCACGGACGAACAGCGGCAACGGATACAACGACTAAGCAATTCATGTGTGAGATATATCTTTGATCTTAGGAGAGACGAGCATATCACCCCGTTTAGGGAGCGTCTGGGCTGGTTACGTACTGATTCGCGGCGAATGTACTTCGCAGCTCTCTTGATGCATAAGATCATGTACTTAGGAGATCCTGGCTACCTAGCTGCGATGTTTACCAGGTACCAATCTGAACGCCCCGCACGTGGTGATGCAGAAGAGCGGACACTCAAGGTTCCCAATATGAGACTTGAATATGGTAGAAGATCTTTCCAGGTTCAATGTGCTCACTTGTGGAACTTTCTCCCTTCGGGCTTTCGGCAAACTCAAAAAATTTCACTTTTTAAAGACACTCTAAAAGAATTTTTCTTGTCGCAACCCTCCCGGAGGATTGACGTGGACCAGAAACAGTACTTCAATCTCTGATAGGCTTGGGCTCTTTTCAATTAGTCTTTTTCTAGTTTTAGTCGAGTTTTACGTGGCTTACCTGTCACATAACTCTTAAATCTGTGATAGTTTCCGGGCCCATGTCTGTCTTTTTATATGTACTGATGTACCTCGATTAATTAATTACCTAATTTATTTTGACTCGTGCGCATCTCTCGATGCCTTTTCAATGACTAGTCACATTCTGTGATAAATGAAATTTCCTTGACCAAAATGACAAATTGTATAATATTTATATGTTGATTATGACCGTTATATGTATCTCATTTAATTGTATTTTTACTTTTGCCACCAGGCGAATAAAGGGAATCAATCAATCAATCAATCAATCAATCAATCTCTCTCTCTCTCTCTCTCTCTCTGGGCTACTGAACGGAAAGTCGGTAGATAATGTCTTTTACGCTGATGACCTCCAAATTTATCTCCAGATCGAGAAAAATAAGATCAGGGAGGGCATCGCTCGACTGGGAGAAATCGGACGACTGGTTGCTGATTGGGCTATGAGCTCCGGCCTGCGTCTCAACGCTGGTAAAACCAAGGCAATCTTTTTCTCTTTCGAGAGGAATATCAAGGATCTGAAAAGGATGGATTTGCCAGGTGTTGAGATACAGGATGGAGTTTTCGTTCCTTTCAGTGACACAGTCGTGAGTCTTGGTGTTGTATTAGACAGCGAATTATCGTGGAAACCGCAAATAAATCAAGTGACGAAGGAAGTCAACAGGGCCCGGTACGGTTTGCGGTTTTTCAGGGCATGCATCACCGGGACTCTCCGAGTTCGACTGTTCGAGGCGTTAGTACAACCCCATCTAGACTATTGTACGATCGTGTATCTTGACGCCACAGGCGAACAGCGGCAACGGCTACAAAGACTAAACAACTCATTTGTGAGAAACATTTTTGATCTTAGGAGAGACGAGCACATCACTCCGTTCAGGGAAAACTTGGATTGGCTGCGTACTGATTCGCGGCGAATGTACTTTGCAGGCATTATCATGTATAAGATCATGCACATGAGGGAATCTGGTTACCTGTCTGCAATGTTTACCAGGCACCAATCCGAGCGCCCCGTGCGGGGAGATGCACAAGAGCAGGAACTCAAAGTCCCGAAAGTGAGACTTGAATATGGAAGAAGATCTTTCCAAGTTCAATGCGCTCACTTCTGGAACTTTCTCCCTTCAGGCATTCGGCAAATTCAGAAGATCTCATTTTTCAAAGAAGCTTTGAAAGAGTTTCTCTTATCACAACCATCCCAGAGGATTGATGTGGATAACTAACAATACTTCAACCTCTGATAGGCTTGGGCTCTTTCCGATTAGGCTTTTAATTATAACTTAGTTATGCGTGGCCTTCCCGCCATTGACTGAAACATCTGTGATAATTTTCCGAGCCCACTGTCCTTCTATATGTACAAAAATGTTTCATATTTTCTTGCTCTTTTTTTGCTATCTTTACCTGTATGAGAAATAGTGTAATTTGACTTTCTACGCACCTTGCAATGCTTCGAAATGACTAGTCACTTGATGTGATAATACAATGTCCTTGACCAAAACGACAAATTTCATGAATGTGATATATATTCATTATGAGTGACATATGTACCATATGTAACAGAATTCTTAATTTTTGCCTCTGAGCAAATAAAGGATATCAATCAATCAATCAATCGATCAATCTCTCTGGCGGTAAGTGTTTCCACACGCATCTAACATCGCTCCGTGCTTGAACATCTCTTTAACCATCAGAACGTCGTCCCGAGTGGCACTTTTTCGCAGATTGGACTTCCTCCTGCAGGCTCATACCACTGGAGCATCACTGCATGGCTCCTGCTCGAGCCTGGGACGGATAATTCCAATCCCGCAACTCCAACAACAACATCGAGTTGGCAGTGCCTGGCGCCGAAAGTGAGCTTTGTGCGCATGTTCGGAGGTCGTCTGCTACGCTGGCCTGCTTCGCTGTCTTGCTGTCTGCTGCACGATTAGTGACAACACCTGCTGCGTCTGCAACAACACCTTACGCGCGGGCAGCAGAGAATGCGGCATTGCAAAAGATCGGCACATGTCAAGTGCTCGAAATCATCTCAAGGAGCAGTGACATGCGAAAAATGTCTGCAGGTGAGTAAAATTCCACCCGCGCAATTATCATCAAGTGCATCGAAGCAGACGATTTCGACTTCTCGCCTCAGCACGCAAACAGCCAGAGAGAGAGAGAAGGAGAATACTACCTCGCATAGACGTGTGAGTAATCAGCCCATCTCACACACACGGCTCAGCTCGCATGCTGCACCAGCACTATCTTTCCCCGCTCCGCATACCACCGCCGCGGGCCGCAGCGCAAAGCCCCCTACCACCAATGCCTCTCTATCCAACTCCGGGAGTCTACAGCTTGCGCTAGCGGGGGGTACTCTATCGCCTGCTGCTTCGTCTCCGTCATGTGGTGCCACCTCCCGCCAGTCCACCGGTATAGAGCCCGCGAATATTCAAAAGCAGCAAACAGATGCGCGGCCCACCACTACCACCCAGTCGGTGCTCACTACACCTCCTCTTGGCCACGCTGTCGGGCCGATGGAGAGCAACAGCCCCATCTCGAAAACTACACCACCTCTTGGCCACGTTGTAGGGTCGACGGAGAGCTACAGCCTCAACGTCTCGGAACGACCTGCAACATCACCAACTTCGACGGCGACGGATTCTCCTGACACCAAATGGGTACTCATAGCGCAGACTACTCTCGACCTCTTTTATGATCAATATGCGCTACTCCAGAACGAACTTGACGAAATAGAATCTCTCGTGAGGCGACAAAACGTTGCCGTTCCCTCTCCACCTCTCACGCCAGCAGTGAATGAGGTGGATGATCACCTATTGGCACGTGTATCCTCTCTCGAGAGACTCATAGAGAAGCAAAGCTCCCAGCTGGAGGAGCTCCGCTTGGATCGCCAGCTTCTTCTGGAGCAGAACTCTACCATGAAAAGCCAGTTTCCCACTCTGACTGAGGTATTAATAGGTCGTGAGAGTAGTCAGCGAGATAGCGAATGTAGAAGAATTAAGAATAGTAATGTCGAATCGACACATCAATCTTCGATTCCTATTATTACACCTAGGATGGACAAGTTCCCTCATTCACACGCTGGGGAGCAAGGACGGGGACACGGCAGTGACGGTCTTGAGCGCTGTAAATTAATTATTAATGGTATTTCAAAAGAAAATCCTAAGGCCTCGCCGGTACAGCTATCTGATATTGCCTACGCAGTGCTCAAGTCCGTACTTCCCTCACTGGAGAGGGCAGACATTGCTGATGTCCAAGTCCTGCAAACTGGGCGTGCGTCTGGGGAGAAGCCTCCAACAGGTATTTGCGACTCGGTTCCATCTCCTCGAGCCCCAGCTGCCATCCCGCGCACCCTACCATCGTGCATAGTCCAACTCTCCAGTAGTCCACTAGTTGGGGAAGTGATTCGGGCTAAACGTTCAATCACCAATAATTATTTCACGGCTAACAATATCCAGCCTGACTAACTCGACCCAGATACGAAAGCTCATGTACCAGACCGTAAGATCTTTATAAATGAGATGCTCTCCCGTGAGAAATACAAAGAATACATACGCTTGAGGTCGATTGCACGCGGTTTGGGTTTCAAATACGTCTGGCACAGTGGCGGACGTTTCTGGGTTAGACGGAAAAATGGTGAGCGAGCGCATACGTTCAAATCTCTCGCTGATCTGCGGGTCATTCAAACGGCCTGTCGAAGTGCTCCAGAACGTGCTTGTGCGTCCTCTAATAACACCCAGAGCTGTACTACCGTTCCGGAGCAGAGTAGAGTTTCGGCAGCAGAATCAGCAAAGACTCCTTGACTAGATACGGCTGCTGAAGAGCGACGAGGGATGGGCAGTTCCTTGGAAGCGGGATTTATCAACCTTAACTCTCTGACAGATAAGATTGAGCATCTACGCTTGCTCGTTGCTAACGGTTCCTCCTACCATCTATTTGGGGTGGCTGGGTCGAAGCTAGATGAGTTTGTGGATGACAATCTCGTTCAGATTCCGGGTTTTTCATTGTTGCGGCAGGATCGCAACAGAGAGGGTGGTGGGGTTGCCTTGTATGTGCGCAATGACATCAAAGTTGAGAAGTTGATTTCGTCAAATACTTTTGGGCCAGGGAAACCTGGCGTGCCTGAATTTCTCTTTTGTAGCATACAACAGGGTAACTACCCGCCAATATTGGTCGTAGTAATCTACGGACCCCCTAAAATCACCATGCAGAAGGATGACGGGCTGTTTGGCTCATTACGCCGGCTGTGTGGCGACCACAGTCATAAAATTATAATCGGTGATCTGAACGCAGATTTGTTAGACACTGCTCATCCCGACACCAAGACACTGACTGCACTGACAGAAGAACTTGCCTTGCAGATAGTGCAGCATGGCCCAACTCACCAACACACCCCCAATACATCTCATACATGGATTGATCACATTCATGTAGATGACAATGACATCATTACTGACTTTCAAAACAGACTCCTGCCCAGTTTTGGCAGGCACTCGGTCATTGACGTCACCATCAACGTCTTTACTCCCACTCCGCCAAGAAATTCCTTTACCTACAGGGATTTTCGAAACATCACTCCGGAGATATTGAATGACCGATTGCTTCGCTGTGACTGGACAGCTCTCGAAAATGCTGAAACGAGTTTGGAAGATGCAATTTACTGCTTGAATGAAAATTTACAGACCGTTATTGATGAATTAGCACCCGAAAAAACTATTAATCCGCGTAAAAGTGACGCTCCTTGGATTGATCCTGAGCTGAGGGTACTCATGAATAAGCGAGACGCGATGCGCAGGCGCTGGGAACGGATTCAACGTAACCAGCGCAAGTGTCCTGAGCTTCAAAATGAATACTTTCGGCTTAGCGAAGAGGCCGACTTGCGCATTGAACAAGAGCATAACTCCTTCATTCAAACCCATTTGTCAGATGCTCTTGATCAGAAGAAGAACATTTGGAAGGAGATGCGCAATCTCGGCCTCTCGCCTAAGAGCAAAGAGGAGGAACTTCATGGCTTCACACCGGATGAGTTGAACGCACACTTTGCGGGAGTTTCCGTTTCGCCCCACAAAAATATTAATGAAGCAATGGACGATATTGACTTGGCACCGGAGGAGGGGTTTGAATTTAAGCCCACAAATTTTAGTGATGTAGTCCTTGCTATTGAACATTTCTCCTCACAGGCCCGTGGAGCGGATGGAATACCCCAAAGCGTGATCGCAAAAGCTCTCCCGGCCATTGGTGATCTTATTGTACATATTTCCAACTCCTCTTTCGCTCATGGCATTTTTCCTGGGGCTTGGAAGCAAGCACAGCTGATTGCACTAAAGAAGACTGCTGCTCCATCAACGGTCTCGGACTTCCGTCCTATAGCACTGCTGTGCTTTCTCTCCAAGGTTCTGGAGAAAATCGCACATGACCAAATCACGAAGTATTTAAAAATCGAGAAGATACTTGATCGCTTCCAGACTGGTTTTAGGCAACACCATAGCACCCAGACAGCTTTGTTGGAATTGACCGATGACATCAGAGTAGGTATAGACAGAAAGAAGATCACTCTGCTCCTACTATTCGATTTTAGCAAAGCTTTTGACACCATCTCACCATCCAAGCTGTTGAGGAAGCTATGACATCTTGGCTTCTCAAGATCGGCGCTCCTGTGGATAAAATCATATTCACAGGGTCGCACCCAACAAATCACTTCTAAAGTAGGCAAATCTGATTGGCTCGAAACCAATCTGGGTGTTCCACAGGGATCCGTCCTTGGGCCTCTCCTCTTCAGCTTGTATGTGAATGACCTGGCTAGCTTGCTAGACGGAAAGTCGGTACATCATCTATTTTATGTGGATGATCGCCAAAGGACCCCGCTCCGAGAGATAGGATTTTGGCTTTCGGTTAATTTTGTCGGGGAAGAAATATGTTGTCAAGCACAAAATTTTGAACAAAAAGTTCAATGGGCTAGAAGACGGAAAATGGCTAGTTTTTCCAGTATAAATCAAATAAATACCAATAAATGGGAGGTTATGAGGTTATCTAGAACAATAACAAGGCTTGTCTGCAGCCTTTGAATTTGAATTGAAGATGTACAATTTGAGTGTGATGTAGCTAAAAGGTCATCACTTTGGTAATTGAAACATTTTATCTGAAACCTTCGATGCAAAAAGCTAATAAATGCATGCAAAAAAGTGATAATGCGCGATTGACAAAGAAATCATAACGGCTTGTATTCTCAACAATTACATTTCATTTCAATCAATGTAGCAGCTAACGCTGCAGAGCTGGATCATAAGGCTGTGCTGACTCGATGCAACGAGTACATGATCTTGAGAGCTCAGATATGGGGCGGGAGCGGCTTTTTGACATCAATATCATCGCATAGCATGAGGCTCGCGCTTTGAATAGTTGATAAAAGGTGTCCGATAGTGCCTGGCTGCAATCAAATTATATGGAATGAATCAAAATTAATCTTGGATCGCGTGAGACTAGTGTCTGCCAAATATTTCGAGGATATGGAGATCGAATCTCATATTGCCGTATCTCGAGATCGTATCGCGTAAGAGGCTGCGGGGTCGAGAGCAAGCCACTATCAAAATCGAGCTCGAAAAGTCGAGTGGAGGGTGTTTTCGAGGTATTTCAAGGTCGCTGAACACGAATATGACATTGCCTTGCCTCCTAATCGTGTTGCGTGGGCGGCTGCGGGGGCGGAGGCGCGAATTGACCGAGATCGAAGCTCGAGACTTGAGTAAGGGTGTTTTTGGGGTATTTTGGGGTCGCTAAGCACGAATTTGAGATCGTCCAGCCTCCAAGTCATGTTGCGTGGGCGGTTGGGGGGGGGGGGGGGGTCGAGTAGAGGCACAAATTGACCAAGATTGGAGTTTGAGAGTTGAGTAGGGGTTGTTTTTGGAGTATTTTGGCATCGTCTTCTGCTGTGACTATGATTTCCAGAGCCAAAATATACCAGAATTATAATATTAAGAGACAAGTCGGTTCATTTTCCCCCACGGAATCCCTATATCAGGCTTGCCAACATAAAATCAAAATCAGTGTTGCCAACTTGAGTGTACGAAAAGTCCCTAGCTCGGCTCAAATGTCCCTAGATTTTCGCGATCTATAGAATATTTTATCGCATGTATTAAAACGTTGGTATTACATATTCGATTTGCTCCTTACACTTGCCGTGAATATGGTCGCTGATCGGTCTCACAGAGCCCTTTCGAACACAGCCCAAGCTTCCGTATCCGTTAGCGAAGGTCGGGAGCAATCGATTTTAAAAATTCTGTTTAATTTTCGTATATTATGACATGCAGGGAGCGATTTTAAGGCATTTTTTAATGTTTTTTTTTAAGAGTTCGAGACATCGTCATTGTCAGCATCGAAGGTAGCTGGGTAACTTTTCAAGGTTAACGCGGCCGCCTTACTTTCAGATGTGACATAATTCGGATGTTCGAGTTTATTCGATTATTATTATCATTCATATTTATTATTGTTTTGTATTCGAGTTTATTCGATTATTATTATCATTCATATTTATTATTGTTTTGTATTATTCGAGATGGGACAGACATTCTTTCAAAAAATTGATATCTGTGGTTTTCGAAGGAAGATTTAGTGATATCGAACAATTGTTCCAAATTCAACTGGTCTCCGAAGAAAGATTTTGTGTCAAATAATTGTACTAAATTTTCAAAATCATTGCGATTGGAGGAATGTTGATCCATCATCTGTGAATGTTTAGTGTGGTTTGGACAGTGTTCAAGTGGATATGTAACTCTTCATCTCATAAGTTGAAGGAGACATGATCAGATGAGACTGAAACGTCTTTCTGGTTTACCAGTGTCGGGCCAGAGCGATGCTCAGATCAGAGGAAATCCAGCAACTCACTTCTGAAGAGTGGCGTTAGTGTGATGTGTTGAATTTCTGTATAGAATGATCGATGTAGATGATGGATCATTTTAATTCATGGAATTTGCGTGGAATGACTTCGAGGGATAGGAATTTGATTTTGAAAACTAATTGTTAAATAATTTACTGAAATAAATCATTCCATCTTTCATTGTTTAAAGATTGTAAATTTCCTCTCAATGTTGAGTGTATCAGCCTAGATTTTTATTCAATTTGAATTGAATGTGTATTTGGAGTTTGAAAATCGTCAGAAATCGAATGTCATGCCCTCTCGAATATACATTACTCAATCAGTGAAGTGAATTTACGAGGGGCGATGGGTTGGTGAATTTTGCTAATGGAAACATAATTTTATCTCATCGCTGATGTTCTTTAAATTTTTGACGTTAATTGAAATTGGCTTTCAATAAGTTTGAGATTGTTATAATGATTCTTGTGAATGAATTCTCTATAACTTGATACATGAAGTCGTTCCGGAAGAGCTTGAATGATGTTCTGTGACACTTAATTATTCGTGAATATTCAGAACATTTATTGAGTTTTATCCACAACAAAAGTTGTTTCTGCTTTCGGACTATGATATAGGTCGTCGAAAAATTGTATCTATGTAAAGTATTTGACTCAATGAAGCTACTTTGATACGATTGTTGTTTGTAGAAGATTATTTGAATAGTTATAAAGGCGATTATAGATATTGATCTATCATCCCCATTATGTGTTTTTGAACTGACGTTGAATAGAAACTGGAGTGAAAAGTGGATAGTGTATTCTGTTTTGAGTGAAATTGTAGCTCTCCTCCACAAAAATTGAAGGAGACATGATCAGATGAGACTGAAACGTCTTTCTGGTTTACCAGTGTCGGGCCAGAGCGATGCTCAGATCAGAGGAAATCCAGCAACTTGCTTTTGAAGATCGGCGTTAGTGTTTTGTTGTTTTTTCCAACATTCTTTCGAGACAAGACCTTACAATTGCGGTAGCTTGGCAACATGATTTCGTAGTCTGTCGATCTCAGAGATGAAAGTCTCGATCTCTATATGAGCCATGGCATTGTACAAAAATGTTGCAACTGGCAATGTAGGAATCGCTCTTCGGAATGTGGATGGAGTGGTGTGATTTTGAGGAGTTTTACGAGTATGTATAAAGGGGATGAATTGATCTTATCATGGAATGACTTCTAAATTGAATCATGTGAATAAAGATAAATATGGAAATATTATCATTTGAATATGGGAAATACGACTTCTTTCTCGAGTGATAGAGAAATTGATGGAAAAATTATCTATTCAATTTTTCATCCGTCTGAAATTGAACTCGAAGAAACCTTTCGAAAATGAAGATAGTTGAAAAAATCTATCATGGTTCGTTTTATGCTATTAATTTCTTAATACTAGAGGAAATGAATGGACACGAGGAGGTGGTTGGGGACAAAACCCCAGCCATGTGATTATTTTATTCAAAGAATGAGATTCTAATATTGATTCATCTTGATACAAATAATATATATATGCTATCTTCGAATGATTTCGTTAGGGGGAGTAAATAGACACGAGGGATGGTTGAGGACATACCCTCAACCATATGATTTTTTTTATTCATTTCTATGGCATTCAAACACTGACACATCGAGTTTACGGTTACGATAAACATCTTTTACAGAGAATGGAATCGAATTGATAATATTGTAGATTTCATCTAAATATCTTCATAATCGGAAACATATCAACCCTTTTGGAATCAAATGACAACCAATTTTCCGAAATTGAAGATTTCTTATATATATCGATATAAGACACTATAGATTCATTTTATTGTTAGAGAGAGTGAATAAATACGAATAGATGGTTGGGGACATATGTCCAACCAGCTGATTTCGTTATCGAAATATTCAGATCTAAATATTAACACATTATGTTCTGTTATAAGTTAAATGTGAAAACCTTACATACAACGGAAACCATCTAATGGTTGAACAGTGGTGGGTTTCATATCATTTCGAGAAATTTATGGTAAGTGTTGGTAATTTGGAGATCTGCTATGTTTTAGTCGATGAATTACATCTGTATTAACATAATCATTGTAGTGGGTCGGAAAGAGAAGCTTTCTCGGCCGTCGATAAAGTTTGATTACATCTGATGGAACGAATGGAAAGATTACTACATGAGTAGATGGAACTTCCAAGGACTTCTTCGATTAGATTGAAATATATTTTTCTATTGGCGATATTTTGCTGTTTAACAAATTGTTGAAAATATCAACATACTAATTCATCATCCCTGTTTCATGATTTCCAATTCATGTCGAGTATCAATGTGATAGTGTTTTTTGATATTGTGGAAATGTAACTCTTCTTCGCAAAAATTGAAGGAGACATGATCAGATGAGACTGAAACGTCTTTCTGGTTTACCAGTGTCGGGCCAGAGCGATGCTCAGATCAGAGGAAATCCAGCAACTTGCTTTTGAAGAGTGGCGTTAGTGTTTTGTTGTTTTTTTCAACATTCTTCCGAGACAAGACCCTACAATTGCGGTAGCTTGGCAACATGATTTCGTAGTCTGTCGATCTCAGAGATGATAGTCTCGATCTCTATATGAGCCATGGCATTGTACGAAAATGTTGCAACTGGCAATGTAGGAATTGCTCTTTGGAATGTGGAAGGACTGGTGTTGTTGTGAGATTCATTTGTGTGTGTATGATAGGAATACATTGATATTTTTTCATGTGAAAAGCTTTTGAGGGTATCCTAAAATTATCAAATCATCCTTGAAAGTTTCATCTAGTGAATGCATGATATGAATGATTTTATACCTTCACGAGAAGATAGAAAAAGCTGAAGTACAATCCGAATACGTTGTTTGAAAAATTGTGATTCAATTTGTAGAATTCACATATTTTTAGCTTGAATTTCCAAGTTTTATCATCTGTTAATACAGTAGCACTCACATATGAACATTGGGTGAATTCGTCGCATTCCACTTTACTGTTTTTCCATCGTTGTTCTTCAAAATTCTTCTTAATTCTGCCACCGCGATACGTGTTTTTATCCTTCAGATCTCCAGTGTCCCTCTCCAAGATTACTCTAAATGCTTGAAATCGGCACTGGTGTCAATTTGTCTACGGTCTACTTTCTGGTGGGTATTGGTCTGTGAATAAGATTAGATTCCATTTCAAACTTTTCTAGGAATCAAGTTTGGCTCATTTAAAAAATGAGCAGATTCATCTGTTGTTATTTACTGAAATGTGCACCGTTATATGTAGTGCGAAACGGGGATTTGAAAAAAATACCACGGAAATGAATGAGGGAAAGAATTTTTCTTAATTTAAACCTCTCAAATCGCGCAACGATTCAAGAGGAAATTTGTTACTGAGATTTTGTTCATTCTGGATTGCGCGGGATTATTGAACCAGAATGAATCATCTGTATATCTTTTCTAGGCTGCGTATGATTCGAAATCATTAATCCTATGCTAATATTGTGAACTATGACTCGAATTTGATGGTAAATTTCAAAGCTTCTCTAACTAGGATGATCAAATTATGGAATTGTAGTGTCAGGAGTACTCACCCTTGCTATAATTGCTTGGCTGCCATCTTCCGATTTCATTGTGATTTGCCTGATGGGGCAGTGCCTGTAGATTGATGCCACGTGAGCCTTATACAGCACGCTCAGCTCACCACTCCACTGCCGCTGCTTTGCTGTTGTATTCCGTTCGAGTGCCTGGGCTTCGATGTGCTCGCTAGGAGAGCACGCGAGGAACTGACGGCGCGAGAGCAAACGTGCGTCAGAGGCGCCTTTCCCCCTCCGCTCTTCTTTGCATGTGTAACTTGCTTCTCCTGGCACACGTGTGTTCGCGCGCGGAATGTATGCACGACTGCGGCAGGCAAGGGCACGCGCGAACCGATAGACTCTCCTCTCTCTCCTTCGCTAGCGTGACTACATATGCCGCAAGTTGAGAGTTACAAAAAAACTTTCAGGAAAAATTCGATGGAAAAATCATTTTTTATATTTTCATCCTCCTAAAATCGCGCAAGAAATATAATTTTTTTTTCTGTAAATTTTTGAAGAAAAATCCATTTTTTTATCTTCATCTTCCCAAAGTCGCGCAAAAAATATAATTTTTTTCGGCAAATTCTTGATGGAGAATCAATTTTTTTATTTCCATCCTCTCGAAATCGCGCGCGCAAGAGAGTTTTTTTTTTTAATCTTCGATAGAAAATCCATTTTTTTTATTCTCATCCACTTGGAATTGCGCAGAAATTTAATTTTTGATCTCTAGAAATTTTCGTGATAAATTCATCTTATTCCTTCTCATCTCCCCAAAATCACGCATGAGTTGAATTTTCATTTTTCCTAGCTTGGTACTTCTAGGATGAAATAAAAATCTGTAATTGTACTGATCTAATTTCCGTTCATGGACTTCACGGACTGATTGAATTGTGTATCATTCAGATCTTCAAAGATTACGACTTAATCACTATTTCGGATTTCAAAAATGCTTCTACTCGAATGATTAGTATTCTCAACGCGCACTATTGGGTGTACTTACTTTTGCTAAAACTGCTTGACTGCCATCTTCTGATTTCACCATGATGTGTGTGATTGAAGGGATGCGTAGAGATTGGTGCTGCTTGAGTCTTGTACACCACCCGCAGCTCCCCACTCCACTGACGCTGCTCCGCTGTTGTATCCCGTTCGAGTGCCTGGGCTTCGATGTGCTCGCTAGGAGAGCACGCGAGGAACTGACGGCGCGAGAGCAAACGTGCGTCAGAGGCGCCTTTCTCCCTCCGCTCCTCTTTGCATGTGTAACTTGCTTCTCCTGGCACACGTGTGTTCGCGCGCGGAGTGTATGCACGACTGCGGCAGGCAAGGGCACGCGCGAACCGATAGACTCTCCTCTCTCTCCTTCGCTAGCGTGACTACATATGCCGCAAGTTGAGAGTTACAAAAAAACTTTCAGGAAAAATTCGATGGAAAAATCATTTTTTATATTTTCATCCTCCTAAAATCGCGCAAGAAATATAATTTTTTTTTCTGTAAATTTTTGAAGAAAAATCCATTTTTTTATCTTCATCTTCCCAAAGTCGCGCAAAAAATATAATTTTTTTCGGCAAATTCTTGATGGAGAATCAATTTTTTTATTTCCATCCTCTCGAAATCGCGCGCGCAAGAGAGTTTTTTTTTTTCAATCTTTTATAGAAAATCCACCTTTTTTATTCTCATCCACTTGGAATTGCGCAGAAATTTAATTTTCGATCTCTAGAAATTTTCGTGATAAATTCATCTTATTCCTTCTCATCTCCCCAAAATCACGCATGAGTTGAATTTTTATTTTTCCTAGCTTGGTACTTCTAGGATGATATAAAAATCTGTAATTGTACTGATCTAATTTCCGTTCATGGACTTCACGGACTGATTGAATTGTGTATCATTCAGATCTTCAAAGATTACGACTTAATCACTATTTCGGATTTCAAAAATGCTTCTACTCGAATGATTAGTATTCTCAACGCGCACTATTGGGTGTACTTACTTTTGCTAAAACTGCTTGACTGCCATCTTCTGATTTCACCATGATGTGTGTGATTGAAGGGATGCGTAGAGATTGGTGCTGCTTGAGTCTTGTACACCACCCGCAGCTCCCCACTCCACTGACGCTGCTCCGCTGTTGTATCCCGTTCGAGTGCCTGGGCTTCGATGTGCTCGCTAGGAGAGCACGCGAGGAACTGACGGCGCGAGAGCAAACGTGCGTCAGAGGCGCCTTTCACCCTCCGCTCCTCTTTGCATGTGTAACTTGCTTCTCCTGGCACACGTGTGTTCGCGCGCGGAATGTATGCACGACTGCGGCAGGCAAGGGCACGCGCGAACCGATAGACTCTCCTCTCTCTCCTTCGCTAGCGTGACTACATATGCCGCAAGTTGAGAGTTACAAAAAAACTTTCAGGAAAAATTCGATGGAAAAATCATTTTTTATATTTTCATCCTCCTAAAATCGCGCAAGAAATATAATTTTTTTTTCTGTAAATTTTTGAAGAAAAATCCATTTTTTTATCTTCATCTTCCCAAAGTCGCGCAAAAAATATAATTTTTTCGGCAAATTCTTGATGGAGAATCAATTTTTCTATTTCCATCCTCTCGAAATCGCGCGCGCAAGAGAGTTTTTTTTTTAATCTTCGATAGAAAATCCATTTTTTTTATTTTCATCCGCTCGAAATTGCGCAAAAATTTAATTTTCGATCTTTAGAAATTTTCGTGATAAATTCATCTTATTCTTTTTCATCTCCCCAAAATGACGCATGAGTTGAATTTTTATTTTTCCTAGCTTGGTACTTCTAGGATGATATGAAAATCTGTAATCGTACTGATCTAATTTCCGTTCATGGACTTCACGGACTGATTGAATTGCGTATCATTCAGATCTTCAAAGATTACGACTTAATCACTATTTCGGATTTCAAAAATGCTTCTACTCGAATGATTAGTATTCTCAACGCGCACTATTGGGTGTACTTACTTTTGCTGGAACTGCTTGACTGCCATCCTCTGATTTCCCCATGATGTGTGTGATTGAAGGGATGCGTAGAGATTGGTGCTGCTTGAGTCTTGTACACTACCCGCAGCTCCCTACTCCACTGACGCTGCTCCGCTGTTGTATCCCGTTCGAGTGCCTGGGCTTCGATGTGCTCGTAAGAGAGCACGCGAGGAACTGACGGCGCGAGAGCAAACGTGCGTTAGAGGCGCGTTTCCCCCTCCGCTCCTCTTCGCATGTGTAACTTGCTTCTCCTGGCACACGTGTGTTCGCGTGCGGAGTGTATGCACGACTGCGGCAGGCAAGGGCGAGCGCGAACCGATAGACTCTCCTCTCTCTCCTTCGCTAGCGTGACTACATATGCCGCAAGTTGAGAGTTACAAAAAAACTTTCAGGAAAAATTCGATGGAAAAATCGTTTTTTATATTTTCATCCTCCTAAAATCGCGCAAGAAATATAATTTTTTTTTCTGTAAATTTTTGAAGAAAAATCCATTTTTTTATCTTCATCTTCCCAAAGTCGCGCAAAAAATATAATTTTTTTCGGCAAATTCTTGATGGAGAATCTATTTTTTCATTTCCATCCTCTCGAAATCGCGCGCGCAAGAGAGTTTCTTTTTCAATCTTCGATAGAAGATCCATTGTTTTTATTCTCATCCACTTGAAATTGCGCAAAAATTTAATTTTCGATCTCTAGAAATTTTCGTGATAAATTCATCTTATTCCTTCTCATCTCCCCAAAATCACGCATGAGTCGAATTTTTATTTTTCCTAGCTTGGTACTTCTAGGATGATATAAAAATCTGTAATTGTACTGATCTAATTTCCGTTCATGGACTTCATGGACTGATTGAATAGTGTATCATTCAGATCTTCAAAGATTACGACTTAATCACTATTTCGGATTTCAAAAATGCTTTTACTCGAATGATTAGTATTCTCAACGCTCACTATTGGGTGTACTTACTTTTGCTAGAACTGCTTGACTGCCATCTTCTGATTTCACCATGATGTGTGTGATTCAAGGGATGCGTAGAGATTGGTGCTGCTTGAGTCTTGTACACCACCCGCAGCTCCCCACTCCACTGACGCTGCTCCGCTGTTGTATCCCGTTCGAGTGCCTGGGCTTCGATGTGCTCGCTAAGAGAGCACGCGAAGAACTGACGGCGCGAGAGCAAACGTGCGTCAGAGGCGCGTTTCCCCCTCCGCTCCTCTTCGCAGGTGTAACTTGCTTCTCCTGGCACACGTGTGTTCGCGCGCGGAGTGTATGCACGACTGCGGCAGGCAAGGGCACGCGCGAACCGATAGACTCTCCTCTCTCTCCTCCGGTAACGTGACTACATATGCCGCAAGTTGAGAGTTACAAAAAAATTTTCAGGAAAAATTCGATGGAAAAATCATTTTTAATATTTTCATCTTCCTAAAATCGCGCAAGATATATAATTTTTTTTTCTGTAAATTTTTGAAGAAAAATCCATTTCTTCATCTTGATCTTCCCAAAGTCGCGCAAAAAATATAATTTTTTCGGCAAATTCTTGATGGAGAATCAATTTTTTTATTTCCATCCTCTCGAAATCGCGCGCGCAAGAGAGTTTTTTTTTTTAATCTTCGATAGAAAATCCATTTTTTTTATTTTCATCCACTCGAAATTGCGCAAAAATTTAATTTTCGATCTTTAGAAATTTTCGTGATAAATTCATCTTATTCCTTTTCATCTCCCCAAAATCACGCATGAGTTGAATTTCTATTTTTCCTAGCTTGGTACTTCTAGAATGATATGAATATCTGTAATTGTACTGATCTAATTTCCGTTCATAGACTTCACGGACTGATTGAATTGTGTATCATTCATATCTTCAAAGATTACGACTTAATCACTATTTCGGATTTCAAAAATGCTTCTACTCGAATGATTAGTATTCTCAACGCGCACTATTGGGTGTACTTACTTTTGCCATAATTCCTCGGCTGCCATCTTCTGATTTCACTATGATGTGTTCGATTAAATGGATGGGTAGAGATTGGTGCTGCTTGAACCTTGTATAGCACCCGCAGCTCTCCACTCCACTGCCACTACTCTGCTGTTATATTCCGTGCGAGTGCCTGGGCATCGATGTGCTCGCTAGGAGAGCACGCGAGGAACTGACGGCGCGAGAGCAAACGTGTGTCGAAGGCACTTTCCCCCTCCGCTCCCCTTTGCATGTGTAACTTGCTCCTCCTGGCACACGTGTGTTCGCGGGTCGAGTGTATGCACGACTACGGCAGGCATTCCAACAAATTCATTTCCAACAAATTGTCATTTTATATTAGCCCTATAACAATCCTTCCTTGTTTATCTTATACAACATGACCATATGAAAGTGAGTTTCCGAGGAAATTCTAAGACTCCACTGATTCATTAAGTTTTACTGACCCGAAAGGAACAAAAATCGAAGTTCGGCTCATGAACTGAAAAATCGCATATCTTTTGTATAGATAAGTTTTAGACAAAACAAACTAATACGTATCTCGTTATTTTGACCCTAGAATCATCAATTTCAGATCAGGGAAGATCCATCGTATCGACCTTTTTGGCTGCCCCATCTAAACTGGATCGAGTAACTAATATTTAGGAACTTATTTTGGAAACAGAAGAACATGTTCTGATAGTTGGAACCCATGAAAATAAATTTCTGTGGCGAGGGGGATTTTTTGAAGAATTTTTCATCGGTAATTACGCTTCTCTTCTGAATCTCGTTTAACTTACGCCTTTCTTTGAAAAATTACGGTCTTCTAAATTGAATCAATCAGATTCACGCTTCTTCAGAATTTAGACATGGTGGGTTGAGCTATTCTTCCATATCTTTATAAGGTGATCGGAGGAATTCTGAGGGCGTAGTTGCGTTTACGTTCGTTCGAATTTTTTTTTTTGTAGTTAACTCGGTACACGTTCTGTGATTGCATTAGTGTGTTACTTCTAGAAAACTAATTTTATTCGATTTGCAAGCATTTCCAGGAGCCAATACGCCTATCTGAACCATTTACAAGCCGAGCAGCGCGAGGCAATGACGCTAGTAGTATATTATGATACAAGGGCGCAAACGATGGTTTTCGCAGTTCGAGTGACTTTTTTAGGCCCGAGCCGCAGGTGAGGGTCTAAATAGTCATGAGAAGGAGAAAATCATTGCGTCCGAGTATCATACTATGTTTTTTGATCTTCTGTGAGCAAATGCAAAGCGAAAAACAGTGTGCAAATTACTCATTTGCGCACAGACGATCAAAAACCCAGTTACATTCTATACAGCTAAGTTTAACAAGGGATAAAAGACAGTATCCAGATGCAAGTAAGATGACCGTTCTGAAAAAGATGAGGATCGAAGAGGAAAGATCTTCATAATTTTATGAGTCGAAGACTCGTGTTATGTTGTTAACTTGAGTCACTCGATATCTCCACTCTTGTTTATAAATGCATCTCCCTAGTCAGAGCGTGATAAAGAGTATCGACTATCCCATCCGAATCAGATATTGTAAATTTTTTTTTCCAATAGATGCCTGAGGTGTAAATCCTTTTCACTCATGATATCCCTATTTGTGTCGAGTGTCAAAATGTTCTGGTGGAGAATGATGACTGAGTTCTTTAAGAATCACAATGGTTTGTAGGGACTTTAAGCTGTCTCAGAAATTGACTTGGTTGATTCCAGACTTTTTATGGATTTTACCCAGGAATTCGTCATCTTTCGTGGATTTCGATGCATTCTGGAGGAAAAACGGGTTTTCTCACGTTAAGCGTCGTTGTACCCGAAAAATAACGATGAATTTTGATTCAGCGGAGATTTTTACATGAAATCAGGTCGTTTAGATCAATCTCGAGAGAGTAAGTGACGCCTGAGACACTCAATTCCCGCGTAAAAGATGAGCTTAGGGTGCTTCCTTGCTGGAAAAATACATTTTTCTCACGTTAGGCGACATCATTTCTGGTAATTGGAGATGGATTCCAATTCAGCGTGTTTTTTTACATGAAATTAGGTCGTTCGTATTGATCCTGAGAGAGTGAGTGACGCCTGAGACACTCGATTCGGGCGTGGAAGACGCGCTTAAGGTACTTTCTCGGTGGAAAAACGCATTTTTCTCACGTTAGGCGACATTATACCCAGGAAATACGGATGAATTCTGATTCAGCGTGCTTTTTTACATGAAATTAGGTCATTCGTATTCATCTCGAGAGAGTGAGTGACGCCTGAGACACTCGATTCGGGCGTGAAAGACTCACTTAAGGTGCTTTCTCGGTGGAAAAACGCATTTTTCTCACGTTGGGCCACATTATACCTAGGAAATAACGATGGATTGCAATTCAGCGTCTTTTTCTACATGAAAATAGGTGGTTTAGATTAATCTTGAGGGAGTAACTGACGCCTGAGACACTCGAATGAGATGAAAAAGTCGCGCTAAAAATGTTTTCCGCGTCGGGAAACGCAATTTACGAGTATTGGGTGGCATCCTAGTTCAAATGTCACGATGAAATTCGATTCAGCATCAAATTTTACGTGGGAACATGTATCCCCACTTCCACATTCGCGAAGAAACACTAAGTTCCAAGAGCTCGAACATAGGGACAGAAAAATTACAAAAAGCGTTATGTTTTACTTGAGTTCCAAAGCAAGATGCTCTTTGAGGCACTATTAAATCACTCTCCAGGGGCTCGGGGAAAATTTTCCCCGTGTTTTTTCGGCTCAAAGAAGGTATCCAGAGGGGGGGAGAAAGGATCTGTGAAACTTGGGAAATAAGGACCACCCTAGTAACCATATGCAATTGGATATTTTTCTGTCTACGGACGAATAAAAAGGAATGGATCAATCAATCAATCTCTGTCTGTAAGTCAGTGCAGACGTCTTCCTACAGTGCTCCTACAATTCTTATCAATACAGTGATTGATCTGTGCGTGTGAGTTTTTATATTTTTCAGAAATTTTCGGGTTCCTGCTGGCTCAAACTAATAGAGTATCAACAGCGAGGCTCTCTGAAAAAGAGCCAGGGAATCTCGATTATTTTCTGCCATCAAAAGTTAGAGGTTATCTTCTGGCTACGACCACGTTGTCGCTGATTTGGCAACAGTCTTGGTGGTCGCTAAAAGTTCCCGATTTGGCAACTCCGTCAGGAACGATCGTCAGAGTTCTACCTGACCGACAAATCCGAGGCACCTGAATCTTTGGACGTCCGGCAGAGGGTGTTCTCCTAGATCTCCAGTAGCAGACAGCTGTCTACTTTACAAGTTGAACATTTGGTAACCATCAAGGACGAAAAAATCTACCAAAATCACTTATGGTTAAGCTGTCTACTTTGTTTACATTTTTCTTCGTACTGCATCTTCGTCGCCATGTATCCAGACAGCAAGAGATACAATGTCGAGTGCTCTTCAAGTTCAAATATTGAACCAACAGAGAAGAGTTCTGCGAGTGATATGCCGGTTTACTTCGAAAAATTTCTTTCTCATTTCATTAAACGCCAAGACGACATTCTTGCGAAACTATCAAAATTGATAGACAGAATTGAACATCGATTCAATGTGATTGAAAATGACATTTCAGAAATTAGACGAGATCTATCGGAACTTTCTCACCAGGTTGCGTCAGTAGATTCAGCTGAAATGTTTATTTCAGGAATTCCTAATGATCTCAATCTAAACCAATTTGAAATAGTCAGTAAAGTATCCGAGGCAACGGGACGTCCAGATCTCACAGAATTTGTAATCGATATCCGAAAATGGGAGGGTCCTCCATTTATTAACCCAAAATCACCAGACACTTCGTTGGTATGATCTCTGCCGAGCAATTTCAAGCTCAATCGTCAAGCCTTTATGATCAAATTATCTCCTTGTATAGTCCGAGATCTTCTCATTTCAATTTTATCTAACTTGAATCGCAAAACTGCGAAAGAGATTTTTGGATATATAGGCGAGTCAAACATTTATCTTCGACCTCTTTGGCCGAAAGATATCCATAATCTGCTCAAAAAAGCGCACATCATTAGTTCTTCGTTAAATTATTCAAAACCAGTTGTGAAAAACCTAATAAGGTTACAGGTCTCATGCAGACAATAGTTTGCATGAGACCCTGTGAAGACGGACCCGTCATACCGATTCTGTCAGAGCGTGATTTGAATCATTCGAAATTTCACCACAGTAATGCCTGATTTTCTGTCAACATTCATCTATCTACATCGTGTGCTTCACAAACATTTTAATTCTCAGATGATTTACTCAGTTATCTAGAGGAATCCTAGATTTTTCTCTAACATTTGAAATCAATTTTTACTCATGGACTATGACGCTATGCTTCTCGACCTCGGCTATGATTGAACTGATGTTTCGTCTCTTCATAATAGTGGATATCTCTTCTATATTCCACCAAACATCTAACAGAATTTTGAGCTTTTTTATTCGCTTTTATTGAACTCGGGCGCATGGAGACAAGATTTCTCGTCGGGGAACTTCGTGTGAGCGTGTCATTGACACACTTTGGTATTGTTGTGTTGGTGTCGAGCCTCTGAATGCTCTGATGCGCGATTTTACATTGTGTGAACGCAAACGCGGCTTTGTGCGCAGATCGAGGGGAGAGCATGTAGAGAACAGGAATTTAGCTTTTATACCCCGGGTGCCTGGCTTTCACCTTCACCCCGGCTTGCCCCCATGGGCGCGGGGCAGGGATACGCCCTGCCAGCGCGTCGGTTTGGAGGGTGGCCAACACCGAGCCAGGCTCGGTGATGACACAGCCTTCCTCCCCGACTACCGAATTCTGGGCTCAGCCCCCAGCACAAGGCCGATGCCCGCCCCTCGGTGGGGGGCTTTGGGACTCGTCTAGGCTTCCTGAGAGCCCAGGAAGTCCCTCGGGATGATGGATGAGTCTTTCGGGCTCGCATTGTTATCGCCCGAGGGCGATCCCAATTTGAGTCCCTAGACTCACCTACTCCCGTGGTGCCGGATGGAGATGTGCGGTCTCCTCGCTCCGGCGGGCGATAACTGGGGCCGGGGGGTCGTCACACCCCAGGGATGAGGCGCCATGCCCTAACCCCCCTTGCGGTTTTCGGGAGAAGTCAAAACGCCGAGCACCAGTCTCGGAGCCAGTCTTCTCCCTACCGGCTTCGGGCCTAAGCCCGAGTACGGTGTCCCAGTAACTGGGGCCGGAGGGTCGTCACACCCCGGGACATATCGTCCCTCTTGCGGTCGCATGTAGAGAACAGTAGGAGGAAGAATCTATGAGGTGTCACAAATCACAGCTGTGAGCAGAGCACATATATAGCACCATATAGC
This sequence comes from Eretmocerus hayati, assembly GCA_029851415.1. Lineage (NCBI taxonomy): Eukaryota > Metazoa > Arthropoda > Insecta > Hymenoptera > Aphelinidae > Eretmocerus > Eretmocerus hayati. Next base: position 54,144,161 of record CM056744.1, read on the forward strand.
ACATCAGCCGATCAGCCGGAGATGCTGAGAGATCCTCGCTATCTTTCTAATTTGCACTAATGAATGATCATCAGTGATTACGGTGAGAAAGCAATGCTCTCGCCCGCCGGCCTGGCCGAGCTGCCCGCTTATTGTTGCTGCACGCCGCGAAAATTACATACCCATAACCTCTACGATTGTTCACCGCGTGATATGATGCTGTTGCAGGTTGCAGCTCAGTGCAGATATTCTGTGTGATGAAGTGATTTCATTAATGTGTTCCAGTTCTGGATCTATCTTGCGATGACTCTCATCTTCATCAATTTGTAGATAAATTTGTGAACGGTGTCAAAGCAGATGATTGAGAAGAGTATTAGAAACAAATGTTCAGACCAGTAGAATCACTGACAGGTGATTGATGGATCTATATTTTTTCATAGCTGTGAGGAGCTAAATTTTCTAGTACGCAATCAAGTTTTGCATACGGAGGAGAAATCAAGTCACAGTTTTGATCAAGCAGTAACAGAGTGATGAATTGTATTTCATGGGACACTGTGTGTCAATTGATTAGTAACTGCCATCAATCTCTCTCCTAAATGTCAATTAGGTATGCCATTGCTCAGAACTCCAGATTAGTGAAGGAATAGACCACTTTTGTTGTGAACATCAGTTCCAATAGTTCCATGCGTACCAAGTGCTTGTTCGTTGACACTCCTAAGGATGCTTTCTAGCACTGACACATTCATTACAAAAATTTAGCAGTCATTTTCAACTAAATTCTACCACTCCAATGGTTTCTGTGTAAATGTTTACAATTCTGCAACACTAATAACAGAGTATTAGTGTGGTATCAGCATAGAGGGCTCAAGGATCATTTAGTTTCTTACAAGCACAAAGCATCGCTCGACTAATTTGAATTAGCAGATAAGCCTATCCATGATTGATCTCCGACTTGTGAACTGTTGTGGAATACTCATTGATAGAGATGAACTCATGTTGTCACTAAGCTATACAGCCTCCTGAATTTGATTTGCCAATAACTTGGCATTCATTACAAAGTTACCGGTTTGCTATACATGACAAGAGGCATAATTTGGGATCAACCGTGGCTGACCGCTCTACTCCTGACTAATCCATTTGTACTCTACAGCCCTTCTTATCCCAATACTTATGCAGAAATGGATACATCTCTTCATTATAATCAGCCGGAGAAATTTCAAAGATTATCCAAAGCTTTAGCCTGATATCAAATTTTTTGAATTATGGTCCATTTTAAATCATTAGATATGAACTCAAAATATGAAAATGAAATAATTAAAATAAATAATTTTAAAAATTCGCTTTTATGAACATAATAGCAACGCAAAATGTGAAAATAATCTTGAATCTCCTTTCTGCATCTAGCATAGATGTTGGCTAAGTTTATTGACTTACATGCTCCAAGATGTTCATGATTTTATGAATAAATATGACAAAAGCGTGGGTTATAAACTTGATTCATCAACATTAGTCTTCATGATGTAACCCACGCTTTTATCATATTTATTCATAAAATCATGAACATCTTGGAGCATGTAAGTCAATAAACTTAGCCAACATCTATGCTAGATGCAGAAAGGAGATTCAAGATTATTTTCACATTTTGCGTTGCTATTATGTTCATAAAAGCGAATTTTTAAAATTATTTCTTTAAATTATTTTATTGTTGAAGTGCCATGCCTATGAGTTGATGAATTTTTCTTCAAATTATTGTAGCAAATCTCATTATAATTTATTATCGTTGTCATGAGATTTTCAATAGTTACAAACTATGCCAAATATTTGCACTATTGTATATCTTGCGCGGGTTTTGGTGACAATTTATTTCCACAACTCTTTTCATTGTCGATCTTTACCTTTGCTTCAACTTTTGTTTCGGATCCTAGTTTTGATTTGATTCTTCCACAGATATCATCAAAAGTATATGATTTATGGTTATTGTCAACGTGTATCTGCTGAAGGGCCAGATGGGGTTGAACCCCGTGGCTCAAATCAAAACTAATCTAATCTAATGTAATCTAATCTCTCTCTCTCTCTCTCTCTCTCTCTCTCTCTCTCTCTTTCTCTCTTCTCTCAAAACCAATCTGGGTGTTCCACAGGGTTCCGTTCTTGGGCCTTTACTCTTCAGTTTATATGTCAATAATTTACTTGGTTTACTTGACGGGAAGTCAGTACATAATCTTTTTTATGCGGATGACCTACAAATTTATCTCCAAGTCGAGAAATCTAAGATCAGAAAGGGCATTGCTCAGCTAGGAGAAATAGGACGACTTGTTGCTGAGTGGGCGAGAAGTTCCGGCCTGTGTCTCAACGCTGGCAAGACCGAGGCAATCTACTTCAGTTCTGAGAGGAATATCAAAAATCTGAAGAGAACGGACTTGTCAGGGGTTGAGATACAGGATGGAAAGTTCATCCAGTTCAGTGATACGGTCGTGGGCCTTGGTGTTACACTTGACAGTAAACTGACGTGGAAACCGCACATCGACCAAGTAACTAAGAACTTTAACAGAGCCCTATATGGATTGCGGTTTTTTAGGGCATGTATCACCAGACCTTTCCGAATTCGCCTAGTTGAGTCCCTGGTTCAACCGCATATAGACTATTGCAGGAGGCTGTGAAGGATTTTTTGCTCACACAGTCTCCTCAGAGGATTGATGTGGAGAAGAAGCATTACTTCAATATCTAAATTTTGAAAGGCTTGGGCTGACTTTTACCTTGATTCGTTCATCTAGAATAAAATCATAAGTATACGTGTGATCTTTCCTCAATTGACTGAACTTTTCTGTAATATGACCGTGAGCCCTGCCATTTTTTTGAATTCTTATATTATTCTATGGAGTTCGTGAATCTTCTGAGTGCTACCCGACTAGTCACAAATTGTGATATACTTAAGATTTGTCCGTGACCAAATGACTTCATTACTCTTATTAATGTGGACTATTGATCTGTGATATAGATTACCACATGTAACTGATTATTGTTCTTTTTTTCGTCTTCGGACGAATAAACGGGCATCAATCAATCAATCAATCAATCAATCAATCGCTCTCTCTCTCATCAGTCGCCTCTGAACGATTCCTCTGCAATCAAATTAATGAATCACTATTCGCGAACGTCTAGCGTTCATGAGAATTGTTCTTTTCTTGAATTGGAAGAAATAATTAGAAGCTCTGTCACGTCGGACTCCCCCTCTTTCACACTCACGCCCATTGATGGTCTTTGTTCAAAGTATTTCAAGTCCGTGTTGAGTATTTTGGTGCCATATTTGACAAAGTTTTACAACAAGTTCATCATATCATGCAAATACCCGGATCTCTGGGAGAAATCTTTAGTCATTCCTCTGAGCAAGGTGTCATCTCCTTCTTCCCCTGCAGAAACTCGACCAATAGCCAATATCCCTCATTTCGCGAAAGTCTTCGACACAATTGTCACTCAACAACTTGTAAATCACCTTGGAAGGAATAATATGATTTCTCCCTATCAATCAGGATTTCGTTCTAATTTGATCACATAAACTGCTTTATTGAAAGTTTCAGAGGACATAAGGTATGGCATAAGAAATAAGCTAGCCACACTCCGAGTACTGTTCGATTTCAAATCCGCGTTCGATAGCATCAAGCATCTTATGTCGATGCGAACAATGAAGGAGATGAACTTTTCAGATGAATCATTACGTTGGATCCATTCGTATCTAAGTGGTCGATCGCAGGCAATTGTTGACCAAGATAATAATCTCACTGGATTCTTGCCAAACACATCCGGCTTTCCGCAAGGCTCAAATCCTGGTCCAATTATATTCCTCATATTCATCAATTCTGTATTGTTGGTCCTCAAATATTGCAAGGCTCTGCTTTTTGCAGATGATTTGCAGATCTATATCCAATGCCGAATATCTGACATTCCTGAAACCATCCGCAAATTCAATGACGATATCAGCCATGTCGTCGCGTGGGCGAAACGGTATGGACTACGTTTGAATTTGCTGAGAACGCAAGCAATTTTGTACGCTTCTGTTCAGTATCACATGAGACTTGACCTGAATTTGCTACTGCCTATACTCGTTGATGGTGTCACGGTCCCGTTGCGATCCACTGTGGAAAACCTCGGCGTAGATTTTCCTCAAGATCTGTCTTGGAATTCTCATATCTCCTGTATCACATCAAAAGTCAATGGAGTATTGCACCTCCTCAGACGTCGCGGTCACTTTTCGTCACCCGATGTTAAGAAATTATTAGTATACGCCTCAATTGTCCCGCACTTCGATTATGCATGTCTCGTTTACAATGATTCGTCTTGCTATCTCGTGACCAAGCTCTACGGCTTTGTAATATGTGCGTGAGATTCATATTCCATTTGCGGCGCGATGCGGAACTCAAGTTCTTTCACCAACGTCTGAAATGGCCATCACTATCGACACGGCAGAACTATTCTCTATGTGTACAGTTATACAAGGTCTTCACCACGTCTAAGCCGCAATATCTGCTGGATTTATTTCGGTCAATTGATGGAGGCATTAGACGATCAGTAAGAACGGACTCCGATCGTTTTTCTGTATCCTTAACGCGAACTATTACGTACGACAGAGCCTTCTCTAACCAGGCTATGGCGGAATAGGAAGAAGTCCCCAATAGTATTCGGCTACTTCAGCCACTAAAATTATTCAAATCGGTGCTGTATCATTATTATTGCGCAAGAGATGAGCTCCTCAGTCAACGGTAAACCTTGATGCCCTTTCATGCCCGTGACTTACGATGCCTCGATTTGCCCTTGGGTTGCGCTTTGATTTGCCTTAATATGCATAGATTATAGTTCAATTATTACTCATACTGTCCTCCACATTTTCATATTCATTTATTCATTTGTTCATCGATATACTTGTATGCTTTCCATTTTCCATTCTATCTTTATATTCATATATTGTATATGTTGTTGTAAAAATCTATTTGCCATACGGTCTACCAAGACCAAGGCATAATGAACCTGTTATCAATCAATCTCTCTCTCTCTCTCTCTCTCTCTCTCTCTCTCTCTCTCTCTCTCTCTCGGTGGGTCTTTCAATATGCTTTCTTCAGTGCCTCCCTGCATTTCGCCACTCTTTCTGCCGCAAGGTGCCTCCGGGCTTTTCTTTTACAGACTCTTGCACGCCAATTCTTGCAAGGATTCATCGGATTCATCAATTTCTGTGAATCCACATATCCTGTAAGAATTACACCTGCTTTTCCACCACCACGTTTTGGGCTTAGAGGTTAGTCTGCACGCTTCATTGAGCTTAGTTCACTGGATCAACAAACTTCATCCGTCACACGCTCGATGGCAGCAATCTCATACAGATCTCTGCATTACCAACTCTGAAGCCTGATTCACACGTGTTCTATTCCAAGTGTTTCGCTCAAGTGAGCTGCCTGATTAACACCCTGGCACTCGCCTGACTGCAGTAACAGCTGATTCAATCTTGTATCGCTTGGATTCTCTCATCACGCTACGATGACCCGTAATCCACTCACAGTGAGTTCTTTTCAACAAGATCGAGTAATTTCACACGAATCACGCAAATCTGAGACAAATGCAGAATGTGCTGATTATCTCAATGAAATGCCACCTTATTTCAAACTTTTCATGGTCTCATTTTGACGCTTGTCAAGAAAAACAGTTTTCGAAGTTGAATGAATTAGAAGACAGGATAAAAAATCGAATCATTGATTGAAAGAGATGTTTTAGAACTCCGCAATAAGCTTTCTCAGCTTTCTCATCAAACATCAGTGGTAGACTCAGCTGAAATGATCCTAACGGACCTTCCTCGTAATTTAAATCTCACGAAAACTGAGATAGTGAGTAAAGTTCTCCATGCTATGGATGTGGCAGAGCTGCAAAATTTCGTAGTTAATACTAGAGAATGGAAAGTTCCTCGTTTTTGCAACACGAATTCATCCGCTCTAACCTCAACCTCAAGTTCACCACAAAGGAATAATTTGAATACTCGATCAATTGTCATACAACTGTTATCCACTATTATTAGAGATGAAATTATTTTGAACTCATCCAAACTGAAAATGAGATCTATCAGTGATATCTTTGGAAATGGGAACGATTCTAGAATATTTTGTTATCCTCTGTGGCCAAAAGAAGTGCACAACTTACTCAAACAAGCTCACTCAGTCAGTGTTCGATTGAAAATGCAGGAGCCATTAGTTGAAAATCTTATTGTATGCATGAGACCTTCAAATAATAGGCCTCTCGTCCCAATTTTCTCCGAATCTGATCTCACTCAATTTCAAACTTGACATATTGTGCCAATGATGATTAGCTCGTCCATGTAATCTTATGTTTAAATGCTTTCCACAAAGCAACTTCACTGAATTATCAATATGCCTCACATACTACTCCAGCATACCATGGTTATCATATTGTTGCATGAATTGTTCTTCTCTTTATATTCTGTAACTGCTATCAATAATTATTCAAATGTACACGAATGTCACTCTAAATTTGTATGCGAACCTTTTATCATTCTTTTGTATATTATACTATATCTCCTCTTGATCAAATCAGCAATCAATCAATCTCCTGTCTTTCCCAAAGACAAGAACAAATCACCTCTAGAGATTTCTCCCGCTGATGTCCTCAATGAACACTATTCGGAGATGACATGTCAGCACCCGAATCGCTCTGAATCCATCTTACGTTTGATCATTAGTACTAGTATTATTTGCGATACCCAGGGTTTTCTCTGACACCAGTTGACGGTAATCAGGTGTACGAATCTATGCTTCATTGCTTGCCAAAGTCGAAGGGTCAAAGTAATGACGGTATGTCCCTTCAAGACCTTAGATCAGTTCTTCCCTCACCAGTCCCATTTTTCGTTAATTCATCCAATGCTCCGATTAAAACGTGCCATTACCCAGAGATGTGGAGAGAATCACTTGTGATCCCACCAAGTAAGGTCCCACGCCCACAAACACCCGCAGAAACTAGACCCATCTGAAATTTGCCTCACTCTGCTGAAGTCTTCGATACTTTGATAACTAATCAACTAGCGGACCATCTTGAGTAGGATGGGATCTTATCCCCATTGCAATCAGGATTTCGCGCAAACTACAGCACGCAAACTGCTCCATTGAAAGTCTCAGAGGATATTTGCTGTGGCATTGAGAATAGATTGGTGACACTCCGGGTGCTTTTTGATTCCAAATTTGCATTCAGCAGTGTTAGCCATGAACAACTATTGTTGAGGATGAGAGAAAATAACTTCTTGAATGAAACTTTACTCTGGTTCTACTCATACTTGAGCGATAGACGACAAGCTGTAGTCGGCAAGAATGGAGCTGTATCTAATTTCGAACCTAGTTCGTCAGGCTTTCCCCAAGGCTCAAACCCGGGTCCAATGATTTTTCTGATACTCATCAATCCCATCTTGCGTATGTTGAAATATTGTGAGGGTATATTATTTGCCAACGACTATCAAATACACATCCGAAGCAGACCTCATGAATTACCGCGTATGATCAAGAAACTGAACGGAGACTCGGTCAATATTGTGCAATTGGCCAAATATAATAAGTTACTCTTGAATATTCCTAAGACAGTAGCGATACTGTATGCCTCTGTACAGTATCACATGCGAATCGATCTTGGAGCACTACCACCTATCCTTGTAGATGGTCAAGTTATTCATTTTCGGGAATCGATTGAAAACTTGGGGTAATTCTCGTGAAAGACCTTTCTTGGAATGCTCATGTAGCAAGTATCTGTTCCAAAGTACATGAAGTTCTTCATGAATTGCGATATCGAGGACACTTCCTAACCACCGAAGTGAAGCAATTGTTAGTTAGTACGCACATAATGCCTCATTTCGATTATGCATGTTTAGTATACTATGACTTATCAGGCTATTTGTACAAAGCTGCAGCGTCTGCTCAATAGTTGCGTTCGTTCTATTTTCCATTGTCGTCGCGATGCAGAATTAATGCCATTCTACGAGCGTTTGCACTGGATGCCATTGGCGTGTAGACGTGATTACCTTCTAAGTGTACAAACATACAAAATTCTCTCCACTCTGACCCCAGAGTATCTTCATGGCTTATTTAAATCTCTTGATGAGACAGTGCGGTGATCTCAGCGAGTAAACTCAGTTTGAGTGCAGGTGCCCTTAGCACGCACTACAACGTACGAAAACGCGTTTTCCATCCAAGCCATGGAGCTATGGAACTCCATACCTGTTGCGACGCGCCTGCTAGTCCCCATCGGAGTTCTCAAAGCTGCAGTTAATAATTTCTCCTATGAGAAGGAAATGCATGAGTATGTTACGCGTTGATATGCCTGAGATAATTCAAAAGTATGGGCTCAGCCAACTGTATATTTATTATTTATATGTGTGTTATTATCTCGAAAATTCCTGTCAAATTTAGCTTAGTACGAATTTAGTTAAATACCTAGTTTAGAAAATTGTATTAAAATTGTAAGATGATGTTTTGCACTCTTCACCATACGGTCTTCGGGACCATGGCAGAATAAACTTATTCATCAATCAATCAATCTCTCTCTAGGCTCCCTCTATTGAACCATCATATGTTCGAAGGATGCGTTTCTCAGCACAAAATATATCATAAGAGTAGCAGTGGACTTGGTATTGTACATGAGTCTCCACAGTGTACTCAAACACTCCGTTATTACTATCTCTATATTGACATGGAGAGGAAAACATTCATGAGCGTGATCGTGTGTGCGCTTCAATACGCATTGACTTGTGATACGTATCTTGGAACTATGTGTGGTGTTACTTGGAGAACAGGACTAGACTTGTTAACGTCTGATACACTGCAGAGAAAGCGACGTCTTCTACTTATGCACTGCAGCTACAGAACACTCTACACCTTGTTCGAGAGAGGTATCCTCACCCAAAGTTGCGTCCGACCAATCCTCTACGATCTGATGTGTCAGATGATAATCAGATCGTCCTCTTTTTGGTATATAATGTTGTAGGTTCCTTTAATCGATCTTGGAGGACAGGGTTTGTGTAGATGATAGAACACAATATTCTGCGAATTTCTTTGTGTATTTACGACGTTTCTTACAGTGTAATTCACTGACCTCATCAGGCTGGGAACATACAGAACGAGACATTTTACGATAAAATTTCATAATATCTAAAAATATCCAATCTAATCTAATCTCTAAAAAGAACCGAAAGATTCATCGTAGAATATCTCGTTCTATATGTTTCCAGCCTGATGAGGTCAGTGAATTACACTGTACGAAACATCGCAAATACACAAAAAAATTTGCAGAAAATTGTGTTCCATCATCTACACAAACCTTGTCCTCTGAGATCGATTAAAGAAATCTACAACATTATAATCCTCTACGATGTTCTGAAGAAAACATATGGTTCATTCGAAGAATTTGAAGCTCTTGGTGAATATTTTGAACATTGTAGAGCTTCTGAACGTAAGTGTGGATATTCATTACATTATAATCTCATCTGACCTAAATAATAAACTGCTACAATCCAGTGAAGCAGGGGATGACGCACTATGATGGAGGAAACGGATTCATCTCTTCTTGCGTATACCAAGGTGAGTCCGATTTCATGGTTTCTCCTCTTCACTCGCGCCTCGCTAGCACTCTCTCTCTTTTTCTCTCTGTCTTTCTGGCACATCCAGCTCTCTCCTCCGGTGAGTACAACCACACGCTCTCTACATCGCTCCGTGTTGGATGTCGTTTCTCACCAACAAAACTTTGTCCGGAGTGACAATTGATTGCAGAATGGATGTCCTCTCGCAGGCTCATACTTTCGGGGCATCACTGCAAGGCTCCAACCCGAGCCTGAGAGGAATTATTCCAAATTCTGCAATCCAACAATAACATCTAGTCGGCAGTTTTTGGCGCCGGAACCAACCATCCTGCGCATGACCGGCGGTCGTCTGCTGCTCGCTACTATACTGCTGCTGTCGGGTGACTGAAGCTAGCCCAAACATTCTCTCACAAACGCAAACGAGTCATGTCATGTTTTATTACTCTTTTATTGCTATTTTATTGCCGCAATCCGAAATTTATTGCTGCAAACCCACCCGAGCAATTACTGTTTGGGCTAACTCAACCTGAAGCTAGCCCAAACATTGAGTAATAATCAACCGATCATGATCGGGTTTGGCCTATCTTTCATTGAACCTTTATTGCTCCAAGAATCCGTTCCGATCATCCCCTTAGAGTGAATATCGACCGAGCAATTAATGTTTGGGCTAGCTTCAACCTGAAGCTAGCCCAAACATTATTAACATAATTGAGCCAGCGAATTCCTGTCCGTCCGGATCCCCCGGGCAGGGCTGCCAACCTAAAGTCGCGTTCGGAAATCAGTGTTGCCAACTTGACGTTAAGTATATATATATACATATATAAATATATGTCTCTATGAAATATATATAACTGACGGAAAATCATGTGTACGTCAAGTTGGTAGTTCTGATTTTTGATTGCGATTTTTTAAAAATATATATACAAATTTTCCCGTGGCTTATTCATGTTGATTCATATGTTGTGTAAGTGTCCGAGTGTGCATCCTCTATATGAGGCAGTCCATACACGGAAACTTACCGCGTCAATATATATATATATATATATGTATATACTAGGGGGGCACGCCCCCCTGCTCGCTCCGCTCGCCAACCCCCGCTACGCCTGATTATTGATTTGAAGAACTGAAAAATCAATAGTCCATCCATAGCAACATATCAAATGTTTACTATTTACATTCCAAATTGTTGTTGTTTCAAACGTGTGGAAAATCAATAATCTTCGGCCATAGCAACCATCAAATTAGCAGACACCGAATGTTTTCTATTTATATCCACATCATGTTGTTTATGTTATTCTGACATATATTTGATTGACGTCTGCCAAAATTCCATCTTTATACACAAAGATTATTATTATATGACACGAATGAATACTTTCAACTGTAAGTAAAATTTAGGAATAGTTTCAATGATTTGAAGCAATAGAATTCCATTGCTTACAGAGAATTTTGTTCCAGAAATCATACTATTTGGATTGGATGTGTCAAATTTGCATATTTGTTCGAGATCTGCTGTGATTTATGCCTTCGTAATATTTCTCTTGGAAGAATTTTGGTACGCAGTTTTGTGATTGGATTTTATCTTGCGGCAATATATCGATTTATGGATTACTCGTTCACGAAACAAAAGGTTAGTTTTTGTGCTAATGATGAATTCATCTTTATCAATTTCAAAGTACCTACATATACACTTCCACTTCAGGAATCATTCCATCTGTAAATAGAATTATTCCACCACATACGCAACATATCTTTTGGAAAATTTTGTGATATATTTTTGGTATTGGATTGCATTTTGCTCGTGGCGTTATTTTGGATTGCAAATAATTCTTCATACCAAACCAAAGGTTAGTCGTTTTTGTAATTTTGATCACCTCAATTAATCTATGAAGATCTATGACCATGAAATATTCAGAAATCCAAATTTTTGCTAGCCGCTGGTGTGTGGACCACGCGGGGCAACTTTCATAAGGATGTATTCACGAATAGAGTGCCCGCGCCGCGCCTTGGCGCATGACACCGCTCAAGGAACCCGCGCTAGCGCATGCTAAGAATTGTTCGTGTTAATTTATAGGTACACACACGTCAATTCATCTTTCCAGAGTTGTACTTAGCGATCGAGGTGGGTAAAATCCTGTTGTATATTCCTGATATAGTGGGTAACGTGTGGAATTTGTGAGCCTGCCGAAAGCGCGGTGCTAGCGCGGGGGTCATGAGCGGCACCATGCGTCAAGGCGCAGCGCCAGCGCTTCATTTGTGGACACACTCTAACCAAATATAAGCGTGGCAGAGAGCTTGTGTAATGTGACTAATTTGGAGATTCTAATCATTTTCATCAAGTTACTCCGCAACCTCGAAGATCTATGAATGCAGGAACACAATATGAAAATCTGATCGAATTTTCAACCAGCATGTAGAGTTTTCAACTACACTGGTTCAATTTCTAATCCAACCAATTGGTTGAGATTTCAAACAATGTTTTTGGGTGGATGCATTGTTTGAACATATTTACACTCATTTACACTATATTAAAATTTAATTCTAATATAGTGACACTATTTAAAAATTGGTTGAATCGTCACCCAACATTTCAACCAGCTGTTTGAATTTCCAAACATACTGGTTGAATTTCTGATCCCACCAATTTGTTGAATTTTCAACCAATATTTTTTCATGCATGCATAGGTCTATGCGTAAATGAGTGCATGTATGTGTGTATGAGTGTATGGATGAATGGATGGATGCATAGATCGTTTTGATGAATGCATAAGTCTATTGATGGATTCATCCGTAAATGAGTGCATGTTTGTATGTGTGTATTAGGGTGTCCCTTATTTCTAAACATTTTTTAATCTTTACGGGCGCCCCCCAGATAGTTTTCAAACGACAAAAAAATGAGAATCCCACTTCTACAATTCCCGAAAGAAAATTTTGAACCGTGCCGACACGAGCCGACATTCTTTAGGGAAGGGTATCAAAATCAGCTACTAATCCTCCTCGTCTCGGCATGTTCAAAGCCCACGCTGAAACACCTTAGAATCTTCAAAGTACTCCAAGATATCATTTTCGATGTAAAATTTGCTGCTAAATCCGAATTTGGAGTGATAGGGATGATTTGTTGCGATCTAGATGCCGAAAAATGGAAATTTTCGACAACAGAACCTCTTTTTTAGTCATTATTTTCCTCATTTTCTGCCATCCCAGCAGTTTAATGAGCCACAAAGAATCTTCAAAATACTCATATCCTCGTAGAATTTCATGGAAAACCGATTGCCCACCTTGGTTTTGCGTCAGGAGATTCCCCATGTGCTGAATTTTGGAATTTTTTGATTCTATTCTCGAATTTATTCATCATGTCTCTGTAACAAAGCTTCGTTGTGATAGGTTTGGAGTCTCAAAGTATTTGAAAATATCATTTTCGATGTGAAATTTGCTGCTAGAACCGAATTTGAAGTGACATCGATAATTTGTTGCGATGTAGATGCCGAAAAACGAAAATTTTCGACAATAAAACCCCTTTTCAAGTCATTCTTTCCTCATTTCCTCTCTTCCCAGCAGCTCAATGAGTCACAAAGAATCTCCAGAATACTCATATTCATGTAAAATTTCATGGAGATTGTCGACCTTGGTTTTGCGTTAGAAAATTCTCCAAGTGCTGAATTTTGGAATTTTTCGATTCTACTCTCGTATTTATTCATCATCTCTTGTAACGAAGCTTCGTTGTGATAGGTTTGGAGTCTCAGAGTACTTAAAAGTATCATTTTCGATGTAAAATTTGCTGCTGAATCTGAATTCGAAGTGATATTGATGATTCGTTGCGATCTAGTTGCCGAAAAACGAGAAATTTCGACAACAAAACCTCTTTTTAAGTCATTTTTCCGGGAGCCATTCATGATGAACTCCAACATTCGTTCGTGCTGCGTTGAATTGGATCATTTCTTGGCCTCATTGTTAACATCATGATTGATTCAGTTGATGCAACCAGATACAGATTTTTCTTTGTCTCAGTCTACTATTACTGTGAGTATAACTGTGCTTCATATCCATTTGCCAATTTTTCAACCTTCCTAAATTTTGAACATTGTGCATGATTCACACGGTATTGTTCCATTAGCTCATAATGTAAACTATATTTAATGCATCTCATGTTGATTGGCAATCGATATTCCATCTCTCTTCAGCCATGGCAATTGAATATCCAGGTTTCGGAGGAAATTCTGATTTAGCTTGAGCTCCTTGTGTGTAGTTTGCCAATGTGACTGTATTCAATTTGGTATTGTGAAGGCAGATGTCAAATGATAGAGCTCCTTCTTCATGTTCAATTCTCATCAAGCGTAATCTTGTTCCAAAGAAACACGACATTGTTTCACATGGGTCTAATTCGATCAAGAGTATTCAGGTAATTGGATATTTTTGTTCTCAAATTATCAACACAAAATTATAATTGAGAAATTGACAATGAATGTTACTTATAATCTCGCGTTTGATAAATGGAAATTTTGAAACAACGGACCACGTCGTGCCAATCACAAACCGGGCTCGAACCGGTCCTGGTGCGGTGTCATGAAGGTCCCACGGGAGTGTCGGACTACGTGGCGCCAGTCCCTAACTGGTCCCGAACCGGTCCCGGTGCGGTGTCGTGCAGGTCCCGTGGGAATGTCGGATCACGTCACGCCAGTCTCAAAGTGGTCCCGGACCGGTCCTGGTGCGGTGTCGTGCAGGTCACACGGGAGTGTCGGACCACGTCGCGCCAGTCCTGAACTGGTCCCGGGCCGGTCCTGGTGCGATGTCGTGCGAAATCTTGAAATCTTGTCTAGTGTCCAGATGCAGTATGTCAGATGAGTACTTTTTCCTGTATTTGAGTGATGCTTGATTTTATTTCTGTAGAAGATGATGCTTTGTTGTACCATTGCCCATTTCAGTTACCTGAGCCATTTATGATGAATTCCAATATTCGTTCGTGCAGCGTTGAATTGGATCATTTCTTGGCCTCATTGTTATCATCCATTGATTGATTCAGTTGATGCAACCAGATACAAATTTTTCTTTGATTAAGCTGCGGGCAAAATCCCGTCCGTCCGGATCCCCCCGAGCAGGGCTGCCAACGTAAAATCGTAAGCAGGGTTGCCAACTTGACGGAAAAAAATATGAGTTGGTATTTTGAGAGCGACAATAGCCCTTATGTGTCGCGAGTGTCTAAGTACTTACTATCTAAGATCATCTAAGATCATCTGAGATCATCTAAGATCATCTAACATCATCTATGATCATCTTAAAGTTATCTTTTGATTATCTTTTTATCTTATTGTTATCTTTTGATTATCTTTTCATTTTTTGGTTATCTTATGATTATTTTTAAGTTATTTAGTCGTTTTTCGATTATTTCTACTTTGCTTTTTCGGTTGTTTTTCCTTTTCCGAGTGATTTTTTGATACATTTTCATTTCTTTGGTGTTTAATACAATTGTTTAATACAATTGTTTAATACAAAAATCAATCACTCCAATTTAATATTGGAGTGATTGATTTTTTAT
Source organism: Eretmocerus hayati (assembly GCA_029851415.1). NCBI lineage: Eukaryota > Metazoa > Arthropoda > Insecta > Hymenoptera > Aphelinidae > Eretmocerus > Eretmocerus hayati. The sequence continues at coordinate 54,159,283 of CM056744.1, forward strand.
GTCCTATGTAATTTTTTAGAGATGGTATTACTCAATCGTTGTTTAATTCACATAATTTTTCTGAAACACTTGAGTGATTTACCATGAAAAAAGTTGGTTATTGAATATCTTTTCAACTATGCATTGGGTACTCCTTAGAAGATTTGATAATTATTTAGAAAGATTTCATTAATGAATTTGAATGAATAAATTTCTTCTGTTGCATCATGGAAATCGTTGGATTCTTTGTTATATTGATTTGAGTGTCTTATCATGTTGTGTGTGAAGTGTTGATGGATTAGTTTTGGATTTTTCGCTTCGGTCGCTCTCAGCGGAGTTAATAACTCTTGAGCCATGGCCTAGGCGAGATACCGCAACGTTATCATCAGTGTGGAGTGAGTGTTTCAATAGTGCTATGTGTGATTAGTTGATTGCATCAAAGCCCATTTATGTGATGAGTGTGGTGTTGAAGAGTTTGTATTGGATTTTTCGCTTCGGTCGCTCTCAGCGGAGTTAATCACTCTTGAGCCATGGCCTAGGCGAGTCACCGCAACGTTCTCATCAGTGTGAATTGAAGTGTTTTAATTATGATTGATGTGATTTTTGGTTTGTTTTGAATCATCAATGGTGTTGTATGAGAGACTGTTAGTGTTCTTCAGTGTAAAATCCATTTTGCAACAATAGTTATTAAAAAGTTTATCATTATCTCTTATTCTATTTTGGTGAGAGTATTGAAAAAGAAGGAAAACTTTGATCTCTGATGACGATTTTAATTGATTGCAAAATCTTCTAAAAGTTATTATCAGGAGAATCTTTTCTCTATTTTGTTCAATTATTGCATGATGGATAATGCAGTCAGAGTATGTGCGTTCGTAGCCCAGAATTTCACGATTCCAAGAGAATGTACAAATCTATGGATGAGTCATTTACTAACAGGGGACCTTCAAGGGTTCTGTGTAGAATGACTCAGATATGTAGGGATTCAATTGGGGGGAAATCCTTTGATGGGATCCGTCAGTCAGCTAATAAGAACACCGAGTCCTTGACATTACCTCAGCACTTTTGTGAGGCACCCTACCGCAGGCGATAGTCAAGTACTGGATTCTTCGTATGTGGATGTCAAGTCGATTGATTATTAGGAAAAGTTCTACTGTGACGCAAGATTATCATTATTGAAAATTCTGTCCTATTGTCATGGTCTTGATTCTAAATTAAGTGTAATTTTGCAATCAATTGAAATGGTCGAAATTTGAATATAAATGAATTGAATTTTGTCAAACCTTAGCAAAAATCATTTTATAGTCCTCTTCAAGTGACTTAAAATTATTCGAAAGTTTATTCTAACTAAACCTATGAAATGAATGGAGACGAGAGAGGAGAGACGGGCAAAAGTCCCGTCTCTGTCGAATTTCATTGGATTATTCAATATACATACATTTCTTCACAATTTTCATGAAGTTTTTATAATTCTCCACAAATAGTATAAGAATCTTACATTATCATTCAGAACATTAAATAATCTTCAATGATTTGGAATCACCTGGACTACGTATTTCCTGTTGAGAATCTCCTGTTGACTGAGATTGTCCAATGGGTTAGCGGGATACACTTTCTCTCGGCCTCGGTGGTGCTGTAGAATGAAAAATCATTAAAGCGTATTATTTTTCTACTATAAAACAATTGAAGACGTTTGTGTGTATATGTGTATATATGGGTGTGTGTGTGTGTGTGTGTGTGTGTGTGTGTGTGTGTGTGTGTGTGTGTGTGTCAATAGAATTATGAGGGAGGTGTTGTGTATAGGTATTGAATGTTGAAATTAATTGTGTATGTGCGTGTATGGGTGGGTGGGTGAGTGAGTGTGTGTGTGTTGAAAGATTTATTATAGGCCTATTAATTGATAAAATTATAGATTATATTAATAATCATTGATCATTCAAAAGATCATCCTATTACTTACCAGTGCAGCCTTTGAATATGACCCTTGACTGTTCCAGTGGCAAAGTCATTTTTCTTTAACATCTGAATGATCAGCTGCAATCGGATGTTGGACTGATCTATTGGCTGGAAATAAATAAAATGAAAGTTATATTATTGTTTATAGACCAACTGAATTTGTTTATGTGTTAGTGAATTGTGTGGTAGGTATATTTATATGTGAGTGAATGAGCGTGAATGTATGTGAGTGAGTTCGTGTTTGTGTGTGTGTGTGTGTGTGTGTGTGTGTGTGTGTGTGTGTGTAACTGTGGATTCATATGAGTGAGTGTATCGAACATTTTATGCATATTGATTAATATTAATTGATCAATTAATTATTGATTGAGTCTCAATAAAGACTCACCATTGCAGCCTCCTATGATGCTCCGGGAATTTCCGAATGATGATGAGTTGAGACTGGAGTTGAGATTGCTCCATACTGTTGGATGCTACAACTTGAATGAAACATTATATAATTATTGAAGTTATATGTTTAAATGTTTGTGTATTCAATTGTTTAGATGAAATTACTCACCTGTGAAGTCCCCTGTGATAGACTTCGATTGATCCCGTATCTCCTGGAGGTTGGCTTCCGAAGTGACTCCTCGATCATCAGGAGCGGTATTGACTTCACCCCACGATGGGTTAAGACAGACTGGCCCTACTCGCCGCTTCAGTTTTATATATACTTTTATCAGATCCCTCTAACGACTTTCAAGATCGATGTCGCGTGTATCTAAATATCTATTGTATCTTCGTCTATATTATCATCTAAGATTATCTGGTAGTTATCTTTTGATTATCTTGTTATCTCAACGTCATCTTTCGGTTATCTTTTCATCTTTTAGTTATCTTTCCGTTATCTTTGAGTTATCTCATCATTTTCTTTATTATCTTTCACCCTCATTCCGTTAGAATTTCATTTTATGGTCTTTTTTTGAGATAATTTTACGACAATTCAGAGCGGACTATTGAGAATGTCACATATGTAGACAAGTATTTGTATTGAGATGGAAGTCCTTATCAGCTGTGTGCGTCTAGAAATTGAGTCTAGAGCGGAAAAAATTTTTCTTTCAAGTTTTTTTATTACAGATCCTCATCAGTCACGTATAGTTGAAAGCTTTCTTATAATATATAGAAACTCCTTCGATGAATTCAAAAGTAAGTATCAATTCAAAAGTATGTTTCTACATTTTCCAAAAGTAGTCTTCTGGAAAATGTAGAAACAACAGTCATATCGAACATTGGAGAGTTTTTTTGTGCTTGCGTGCGTGAACCTGTATGGGAAAGTTAATTTTTAAAAGCTTCAGAAGTTTTTCATTAATCAATAGTCTTAGTAGTGAAGAATCCTATCAAAAAACCTACCTTAACAACTTTCTAAAAATTTTAAAATACCTTTAGAAATCGCAAAACTATCGAGTTTCCCAAATAAAGTGATGCCGAGCGAGCGTTAGCGAGCAAGGCAATATCGCTAGTTTTTCTTTGACTCAGTCTATTATTCCCGTGAGTATAACTGTGCGTCATATCCATTTGTCAATTTTTCAACCTTCCTAAATTTTGAACATTGCGCATGATTCACACTGTATTGTTCCATTAGCTCATAATGTGAACTGTATTTGATGCATCTCATGTTGATTGGAAATTGATATTCCATTTTATCCGGTCATGGCAATTGGATATCCAGGTTTCGGAGGAAATTCTGATTTAGCTTGAGCTCCTTGTGCGTAGTTTGCCAATGTGACTGTATTCGATTTGGTATTGTGGAGGCAGATGTCAAATGATAGAGCTTCTTTCTCATGTTCAATTGTCATCAAGCGTAATCTTGTTTCAAAGAAATATACGAGGACCGGTCCGGGACCAGTTCGGGACTGGCGCGACGTGGTCTGACATTTCCATGGTACCTGCACGACATCGCACCAGGACTGGACCGGGACCAGTTTAGGACTGGCGCGACGTGGTCCGACACTCCCGTGGGACCTGCACGACAGCGCACCGGGACCGGTTTGGGACCAGTCTGGGACTGGCGCCACGTGGTCCGACACTCCCGTGGGACCTGCATGACACCGCACCAGGACCGGTTCGAGACCGGTTTGTGATTGGCGCGACCTGGTCCGTTGTCTCAAAATTTTCATTGATCAAACGCGAGATTTTAAGTAACATTCATTGTTCATTTTTCAATTATAATTTTGTGTTGATTATTTGAGGCCAAAATAATCCAATTACCTGAATACTCTCGATCGAATTGGACGCATGTGAAATATTGTTGTGTTTCTTTGGAACAAGATTACGCTTGATGAGAATTGAACATGAAGAAGGAGCTCTATCATTTGACATCTGCCTTCACAATACCAAATTGAATACAGTCACATTGGCAAACTACACACAAGGAGCTCAAGCTAAATCAGAATTTTCTCCGAAACCTGGATATTCAATTTCCATGACTGAAAAAAATGGAACATCAATCGCCAATCAACATGAGATGCATCAAATACAGTTCACATCATGAGCTAATGGAACAATACCGAGTGAATCATGCACAATGTTCAAAAGTCAGGAAGGTTGAAAAAGTGACAAATGGATATGACGCACAGTTATACTCACAGGAATAGTAGACTGAGAGAAAGAAAAATTTGTATCTGGTTGCATCAACAGAATCAATCAATAAATGATAACAATGACGCAAAGAAATGATCCAATTCAACGCAGCACAAACGAATCTTGGAATTCATCATGAATGGCTCAGGTAACTGTAATGGGCAATGGTACAACAAAGCATCATTTTCTACAGAAATAAAATCAAGCATCTCTCGAATACAGAAAAGAGTACTCATCTGACATACTGCATCTGGACACTAGACAAGGTTTCAAGATTTGCATACTTGCAAAGAATGAATCAAGACTAAATTCTGTGGGGCGGGTCACTGCAGCCATTCCCAGCTCGGCACGCAGGTGAACATCAAGCGCCGAATCAAGGGCAACGCAAAATCGCCGACCTCAGCGAGCGCGGGCTCACTTGCCAGGAACAACAAGAAACAGCTGTTGCATACGCGTTAGCCTGCAACAATAAGCGCTCTCGCGTGGCGTCTGCTCGGCCTCGCCAGAAAATGTCAGCATGTGATCCTACCGGGATCTTGATTAGAAAAAAGCTGGACGGTCTGATGCTCCACGGCCAACCCCTGGCACGGCACCGCTGTCGAACCTTCGACAATTCAGCTCAACCGGACTCACGAACTTGAATCCACAAAACTACACCACTCCACAACTCGGCAGTTATTGTTTCGCAGCACACCAAACGCGACACTAAAAAATTATGGCATCATGGCACTGCATCTAATAAAGGAATTTTGAGCCAATATACACAATAAATCTCTCAAGATTTCGTGGCTCACACAAAACTAACGGAATCGTCGCGCTTGCAAGGTTGGGAATATATGAATATATCTATAACTATCCGAGCAATTGAGTGTCGTAAAATATTATTCGGCACTGGATCTCAACTTGGCTGCTTCCTCTCGAACATCCAAATATACTCACGTTTTTACATCTTCGATCGATTGAAATCCTCGTACTTTCAATCGATCAATCGAGGACTGGATCTTTGGGAAAACTGCACTCTAGCTGTTCAATGCTAAAAGAGCATGCTACGGCCACAAGTTACTTATATTAAAAACTATAAGCAACAAAAATGCACATAGATTGAATTATCTACGAATAAAGCTATATTTAAGTCATTTTTGTGAATCCAACGATTCAATCGATCAAATCGCTTGTTCTCTGGTTTAGTATGTGATAATTACACGTACCTTGGCTTAAATTATAGGTAATTGAGTCTATTACTCGATGTAATCGTGAAATAGAATAACGCCGTCGTCTGAAACAAGTATTTGATTGATCAAAGGTCGATTTTTTATGGAATCGACGGCTCAAATATATCATGCAGGTTCTTACTATAGCTGGTGCAATAAAATTTATTCTAATGCGGAAACTACTTGAAATAGTGCATATTATACGTATAAGAGTGTCTCTATGTGTAAAAACTCGATTGCCAAAGGAGGGCCTGAAAATATTGAAAAATATATTCTGGGAATCAAAGTATTGGGTATTTTCTCATGAAAAGAGTTTTGGTTCGTTTGACCATGATTTTATTTTTATAACTTATATAATGATTTGATTATTATTTTGAAATTCGATTCTAAACAATTCAAAACCACGATCTCGATCGTGTACATAGAATTGGAAATTAATCGTGCTTATTTTGCCTATGGCCGACGATGTGACTCTTGTCCTCAGTTTGACTCATTCGGAATGGATAAATAATACGTCTATCTGTAACATATCTGAATCAGTACGCATTAGTACGCATGTAGAATGAATATTGAACCGTATTCGCGTGTGTCTGGTATTTTTAAGACACAAAAGATTTTAATATCGCGCATATTCATTGTGGGCCACACGAGCAGATTTTATTTGTTCAATTTTTGGATTTCGACGCGTATACCGGGTGATTTTACTTTAATACCGAACCGGCATCAGACCACTGCGTAATGTCGGCTTCTCGTGAGTCTGAACCCCATCCTGGGTACAGAGACGATCGGTCCGGCTTGCCCAATTGGGTCTGATGCATCGAATTATTGCCCACGTTCACGTAGAAAAAATATTACTTTCTGTCCCGCCTTGGATCATAAATAGTCGCCAAGTTGACTATTTATCCCGATCCAAAGAGGGTCGCGATATTTGAATCCGCGTGCTCGCCGAAGCGGACCACTTGGATATTCTAAGTATTCAACTTACATTGGTCTTGGGGAGACCTGGTGTTGCTCTCGATACAGGCGTTTTGTAGTTTTGCTGTTGTTCCAGCGCAAGTGACCGCGCACTCGTCCGTCGGCTCACTATATGCCTGAGCTCGCCAGATCCCCACTTCAAGACCAATTTCGGCGGCTCGACTGGACGATTTCATAGACACGCGTATTCATGTATACTAATAGAAATTTCACCGCAAATTTGAATTGATTGGTCAGCTATTAGTATTGATATATCGGTGATCGTTCGTCGTGGAAAGGGTGTAAAATATAGCTGACCTGACACATATATATCGAGTTCCCCAATCGTCGTGTAAAAGCAGTTTCTAAGTATTAGTACATTGATTAATTTACAATAATTCGCTATACAATTGTTAGTATTAGTATTACCACACCGTACATGCATGAATCTACTTACACGACTGGTCTGATGGTCATCTGCGCAAGTGGCTGACTGGAACTTCTTATTTCTAAAACTTTTAAAATTATCTGAAAATTGCAGACGTTGCACGCTACGTTCCCAATATGAGTTGTACCTAACCTCGGACCACAAGTAAACATTCGAAAGTGATGATATCGGGATGGCGCTTGTGATGGCAGCGTGATGGCAAATTCTCAACCCGCATGATGGCAAATCGGGATGAAATTGATTAGCCAAGCATTAGGTCAGATCGCATTGAATCTCTCTGAAACTGAAATGCAAGAATCGCAATAACGCGGACTCTTGGAATTTTCGTTCTCGGGGAGTACTTTACAACCACGTTGTATATAGATCTGCATGTTGGGGCCGGCCCAAGGATACGACTGCTTATACTTTTGATGCTACATTTATATTTCTCAGAATTGGCAGAAGGCCATGTCTATGTAGGGTGACCTAGAAACCCCAAATTGATTTGACTAATGTAATTGATTAATATCGGAGTACTCAGCTTAGTCTTGGTCCTTTGAAATGATATTTGCACCTTGAAGAAGTGGCTCACTTGCACCCGGATGTATGGTGGGGTGACTAACTCTAGGGAGGACGTTCACCCAATGCTTGATGGGTGAACGATTTTCTAGAGTGAGTAGTTTATTAGAATTGTAATCTTATTGACTCACCAGTGCTGCAATCTGATGACCCTTGACCCTTTTTTTGATTCCTGAGATCATACCAAAAAAAATTCGCAAGAAAATTGAGCTTCACTAAGCACTCCTTGAAACAAAATTCAGATATTTCTTTCACACGTGCAGATAAGGGCAATGTCACCGTCTGTTTGAATAAGTCGGATTACACCAGTAAAATGAACGGTTTGTTGAGTGACAAAAAAGTATACGTTCCGATCAAAAATAATCCTCTCAAATGTTTACAGGCAAAAGTACATAAAATACTAGGAAGTTGAAACGATTTGAATTATTTGTCTAGAGAATATCATAACAATGCTCTCACACAGACGGACACCAACTTATCTCGTTGTTATGGTTTACCAAAAATTCATAAAGAAAATGTTCCACTTAGACTAATAATTTCTACAGTCAATAGCCCTACTCATTTTCTTGCTTCCGTTTTATATCAAGAGCTGAAGAAATGTATTAAACCGCCTGCATCACGCATTGACAATAGCTTTGAATTAGAAAAACGGTTGGAGACTTTAACGATCCCAAAAGATCATATACTCCTTTCTCTCGACGTTAGCTCTCTGTTTACAAACATCCTATGCTGGTTAGTGCTAGAGGCGCTTGACCGCGGATTTTCAGATATACATAATAAGTCTAACAAACCATTTGATGAAATTCGTAAATGCACTGAGTTCCTTTTTGACAACACATTCTTTCAATTCAATAATAAAATTTATCAACAAATCTTTGGTAGTCCGATGGGATCACCCATCTCTCCACTTTTCGCAGACATTGTCATGGATGACTTGGGAACCTCATGCTTACGTAAATTGAAAAATGACCACGATTGCACTACTCTATTCTATTATAGATATGTCGCTGACACTCTAATGTGTGTGAAGAAAGAACATGTAGATGTAGTCCTCAATGTTTTCAACAGTTACAATGAGCATTTACAGTTCACACATGAGATTGAAAACAATTATACGATCAATTTCCTTGGAATATCTCTGATCCGAGAGGATGGAAAAATCATCACCAATTGGTATCAAAAGCCAACGTCATCAGGCAGGATCTTGAATTTCAAATCCAATCATACCATAGAACAAAAGAGGAACCTAGTGTTCAATTTAGTCGACAGAGCCACGTCACTTTCACGTAAAAAATTCCATTCCTCTAATTTGTCAATTGTAAAACAACCCCTTTCTGACAATGATTATCCTGAAGATTTCACTGACAAATGTATAAAAACCAGATTACATCGTTCAAAAGACCTCATGAACAGAGCAGAAAGAATACGTTGCAACCAGATTCTATATGCTGGCCAGAACAAAATTTGTATTCCATACCACGAACACTTATTCGAAAAATGTAATGCTCTGTTCAAACACAACGATATCCACTCTCTTCCGAAAGTTTCCAAGTTATTAAGCTCAATAGTAAAATTAGGTAGGGACCAACTAGATAAATCTAGCAAAACTGGTGTTGTTTATAAATTTCAGTGTAAAGATTGCCCAGCAACGTATGTGGGAGAGACAAAAAGACAATTAGATACACGCATTAATGATCATGTTATAAACAAAGATAAAAAGTCCGTAGTTTCTGTTCACAGACTAAAAGATAAACACGATTTCTATTGGGATCAAACCAAAATTTTAGACACAGAGAAAAATTGGAAAAAACGGCTGATTTCTGAGATGATCCATACAAAATTCGATATTGCATCAATAGAAAAGACGATATCCAAAGTCTCAGTCGAATATATAACCCGTTGTGGGCAACGGCTGACAAAGCTCGTTGACCCCCCGCTCTCTTTCTCTCTCCCACATGCACTACTTTTCATATATATGTCACCTACTGTATACTGCGATCGCACTAATATAAATATGAGTGAAAAATGAGACCGATGACTCACTCTATTTACTTGTGTTGACAGGAGCTAGACGTTATGTCTGTGCTCTATTACAAGATCGTTCAAAAAATATTATGACGATCTAAAGAATAACGTAAGTTGCGCATCTTGAATATTTATACATCCATCATTTGTAGAAAATTTCATATTTTCTATCTTCATACATATGTCAGAACAAAAACCTGAAGCTTGATGAGGTCCACAAAACCTAGTGGACGAAACGTCGCAATAAAATTTCCATCATGAAATTTTGGGAATTTATTTAGTTCCCCACCGTCGTTCAAGATCGACGAGACCAAATATTCAACTTGTCGAAAAAATCTACCAAAATCACTTATGACATACCAAAAAAATTTTGTTCCGTCATAGAGCACGTCGATTTCTCCTTATGATCGGTTGAGACTGACTGATGCTTCATTTGCTCGTGCTCTTTGATATGATGTAACCAGGTGACTTCGGCTATTTTTGGGAAACAATGTGTCTGTATCTATGTAACTATAGCTACACAGGTACCTATTTCTAGCAGATGTTTGACAGAACTGTCTGTAATTCTTTTTATACAGGTACTGATAAGAGAAACACTAAAACATTTTCGTCATATAAGGTAAGTGTACCCAACTTGCCCCCATATGCCGATCTCGGGGATGGGCACTCCTTGGCCCCCCGGCAATTTTTCTTTACGTTTGCTATGTTGAAATATGAGGGAGTAAGTGGGATGCATCGACCCCGAATCATTCCTGCGGTCTCCAGAAAATCTAAAGTGATATTTCTATTCTTCGTGATTGCTTAGCTAAGAAAGCACCGAGGGAATTGCGTTCAGTAATATCGGTGCCAAATTCTTTAAATTCAACCAATTCTAACGTACCTTGGCGCATTCGATTCCTTGTTCCAAAACCTTTAAAATCCATTCTCCAAAATTGCAGAATTTGAATATAGAGCCGTTTTATGTGCAAAACACGGAGACAATTTGTAAACAAGGATGCCAACATCGGAGTGTACCTAACAAACCCGCATATGTTTATCTCGAAAAGGCGCGCAGAACGAACCCTTTTACCACTCAGAACGTGTTTATCACGTCAAAATGTGTCAGAAATAGTATTTTGAACCACCGAAAAGCTCCAAATGTGCGTGCACGGGGATAAAAACACTCTACCGCCGATTTCCATCATTTATTTCGGAAGAATTGAGACAGTCCGGCTCAAATTCATACAAAACGGACGTAGTTTAGTGCATTTTGAAGGTCTTCAAATAAGCTCCAAAATGAGCTAGAGCACGTTGAAAATCGTTGAAGTAAACCAAAGTTATTGAGAAAAAGGCTTAATGGGGGCAAGTTGGGTGCACTCTTTTGTAAACTCTCAAAAATCACCTTTTGGGAGAACTAGAACAGTTTGGTTCCAGTTGGGTCGAATTGATTGTACCTTAACTTATTTTGAAGGTTTCAAGACAAGCTTTAAAATGAGCTAAGGTACGTTGGAAAATATAGAGATGGGCCAAAGTTATTGAGAAAATGGCTTAATGGAGGCAAGTTGGGTACACTGGACTTAGTTCACTAATTTAGGTATTGTAAATTCTATCTGATGAAGAACACATCTCCGAGATCTTTACAAAAAGGTTCAGAAGCGCGATCTAGATAATTTTATAGACAGGTAAAACATTTTTTGAGAGACAGAATACAGTATTATTTTTAGATGAATGAAATCTTTCTAAGAATCAATTTTCATCCCCTTTCCATTTTTTAGGCTAGACTCTAGGATTCGGCGCGCACTGTTCTTGGAGATGAGAATATACATTTGCAAAGAGGATAACAATACAGATAAGAGCTTGACTTAGGGAATATTATAAAAATATCTATTGAATTAACGGTGTACTTCGAGGGAGTCATCTAAAGTTTCAAATAATGATTCGTGAAATCGATTTCACTAATTTTGAATGGAATTTTCTAATTCTCAGTTAATATTTCTAGTAATAAGAGGGGTTCTAGAAGTTACACCGGTGGAGAAAATAACTTTTTAGAATAATAATGTAAGACAAATTCTATTTTTATTAAGACATTCACAATAAATTTTCGAATTTCATATAATCATGTTTGATAAAAAATAATAAAAGTTCATTAGAAATATTCTCGCAATTTTCTGATAAATGTTTCCAATAATTCTCAATATTGAAAGATAGGGAGTTCAGTGATATCTAATACAATATTCTAAAATGTTTTCCATGATTGAAATATTATCGAGAACGGAAATCAATGACCATTCAATCATATTAGACAATTCTTCAATTCTTAAATTCTATTTACAATAATAAGCGATTAAATAAATGTAAACTTGAACAAACTATGCCACGTATATAAGTTAACTGGGGTACGTTCAATAATCAATTGTAAAATATTTCAAGGTGAACTACATTAGTAGTATAAATCAATGTTTCTTCTTTACTTTGTTTTTTGTACAATGATTCAACAAGTGCTTTTCTAGAGAGCCGTGCATTATTTCTTAAGAGGATTTTCGAATTTTTCTTGGATCTAACACGTGATAACGCGACGTGTAATTGACTATGCGCAAAAACCGGCGCTGGTAAATACACACCAACTGTTTCAAATGATTGACCTTGTGATTCGTTTATTGTCATAGCAAATCCAAGTCGAATAGGAAATTGCCGGCGTACCATAGAAAATGACACTTCCTCTTTGAATGGTTCAACATTTATTCTGGGAATGAAAATCTTGTGGCCTTTGTTTTTTCCACTTAATATTTCCGCAAAGATAACGTGAGTTTTCGGTCCAAGAACAATCATTCTGGTTCCATTACAAAGCCCTGCGTGGAGGTTGATATTCCTTTGGAGAATTATAATACAACCGATCTCCAATTTGAATCTGGAGAGTGGTGAACCACTTGATGTTATGGAGTTCATAAAGTCAATTGAAATAGAATTACCAAAATGATCGTTTTCGCCATTTTCTAAATAATCTACAGCAACATACTCTTGAGTTTCACCTTCAACTTTCTCTAGAACTTTTTCATTGATTTGTAGAACATCCTCATTGCGTGGTGAGTGAATTGAAGTATGATGGAGATGGGTTAGTAAAAGAATCTACTTTATCACCGAAGATTTTAGACACAAGATCAGAATCAGTCAAAAACTCATCGGAAGTCTACAATCATTCTCTAATTCCACTTGAGTGGGATCACGATTTTCACCAATATCTAGTAACCATTTTTCAAATTTTCCATCTTGAGAAGAAACACGAATATTGTCTTTGAGTGTTACGTTTTCAAAAGTATTCCATAGAGCACTCCGTTTAACACAAGTATTAACGATTTGCGTTCTACTGCCATGATGAACAATTGGGAGAATTTGTCGACAGTCGCCAGCGATTACAACATTGATTTCACCGAATGGATGATGATTCGAGTGTAAATCTCGAAATAATTTATTCACCCTTTCAAATGCATATCGACTAACCATTGAAATTTCATCCCATACCGAATGGTCCGCAAAAATTTTGCACAATTTGAGTCCATCATAATATTACGAATCGATGTTTCGTCTAAATCGAGAGGTAATTTTAAACCTGATGAAGCAGTTTTATCATCAATTAAAAGATTCGCCGCAAAAGAATTCATGCAGAAAACCCAGACAGCACTGGAAGGTTTCACCGAAACTTTCATGGGAGGTTTCCACCGAAAGCTTTCTAACAGGTTTCTGAAAGCTTTCCCAAGGCTTTCTCCTGTCCTTTCATGGGAAGACAACGATGAAACCTTTCTGGAACCATTCAGAAGCCTTTCAACGCAAGGACCATCAGAATTTTTACATCTTTGCAGTGAAACTTTCGAAGGAAGCTTTCAGAAAGGTTTTCTGAAACTTTTCCGAAACTTTTCCGTGCCAAATGTCCGAAAACTTTTCGAAAAACTCTCTGGAGCCTTTCAAAAGCCTTTCGGTGAAAGTTTCGATGCAACTTCTAGATCCTTTGAGGGGAAATTTTGATGGAAGCTTCCAGACAGCTTCCAGGAATCTTTCAGCGCAAGGACCATCAGAACTTTTTATATCTTTGCAGAGAAACTTTCGATGGAAGCTTCCAGAAAGGTTTCCTGAAACCTTTCCGGAACTTTTTCTCGCCAAGTGTCCGAAAACTTTTCGAAAAACTTTCTGAAGTCTTTCAAAAGCCTTCCGGTGGAAGTTTCGATGAAAATTTTAGATTTCTTGAGGGAAAATTTTGATGAAAGCTTCCAGAAAGCTTTCAGGAGCTTCAGGAGCCTTTCAGCGGGAGGACCATCAGAATTCCTAGATCTTTGCAGACAAACTTTCGATGAAAGCTTTCAGAAAGGTTTCCTGAAACCTTTCCGGGACTTTTCCGTATCAAGTGTCCGAAAACTTTTTGAAAAACTTTCTGAAGCCTTTAGCTGGAAATCCCGATGGAACTTTTAGATCCTTCGAGGGGAAATTTTGATGGAAAGCTTTCAGGAAGCTTTCAGGAGCCTTTCAGCGCAAGGACCATCAGAATTTCTATATCTTTGCTGAGACACTTTCGATGGAAATTTTCAGAAAGGTTTCCCGAAATCTTTCCGTAACTCTTCCGTGCCAAGTGCCCGAAAACTCTTCGAAAAACTTCCTGAACCCTTCAGAAGCCTTTCGGTGGAAGTTTCGATGGAACTCCTAGATCCTCCGAGATAAAATTTTGATGGAAGCTTTCGGAAAGATTTCAGGAGCCTTTTAGCGCAAGTACCATCAGAATTTTCATATCTTTGCAGAGAATTTTTCGATGAAAGCATTCAGAAAGGTTTCCCGAAACCTTTCCGAAACTCTTCCGTGCCAAGTGTCCAAAAACTTTTCGAAAAATTTTCTGAAGCCTTCCAGAAGCCTTTCGGTGGAAGTTCCAATGGAACTTTCGGATCCTTACAGGGGAAATTTCGATTCAAGCTTTTAGAAAGCTTTCAGAACCCTTCCAATGCAAGGACTGTCAAAATTTCCACATAATTGCAATGAAACTTTTGATGGAAGCTTTCAGAAAGATCTCCTGAAAACTTTCACGAAACTCTGCCCTGCCAAGTGTCCGAAAACTTTCCGAAAAACTCTCTGAAACCTTCCAGAAGCCTGTCGGTGAGAGTTAAAATGAAACTTTCTCGTCTCTACAGGGAAAATTTCGATGAAAGCTGTCAAAACGCTTCCGGAAACGTTTCACAAAACTTTGCCCTGCCTAATAGTGTTCGAGAACTTTTCGAAAAACTTTCTGAAACCTTTCAGGAGCCTTTCGGCGAAAGTTCCAATGGAACTTTCAAATGCCCACAGAACAAATTCCGGTAAAAGCGTCCAGAAACTTTCGGGCAACTTTTTATGTGAACCTTGCATTGCAAAGTCCAGATCACGCATGCTCGTTATTTGTACCAGGGCCATCCTCGCGACTGTGCATGCGAAATTCGACATCAGGCAGTCTGTATAGGGTCAAGTCTGGACATGTTTGGGGAAGTCGGCCATCTTGATGGTTTGTTGACTATCCCCAGTTCCCTTGTGCAAGAGTGAATTTCGCATGATTCATTCAGTTCGAAGTCAATTCTGCAAATCATCGGGTGCTGAGAGTGTCGGTTTTCTTGATTGGAGCCTGCTCGCCGATTCGTAGTGGAAATCTATTTGTGCAAATCGAGAACATTCTTGTGTATTATACATGTCTTCTGATTTTCCTGTTACTCACTTCCTGGCGGAGTGTCCTCATCACGGTGAGGGAAAAATAACCTCTGAACTCTGAGACTTATAGAAGCAGTTTCCTCGATAAATTTGTAGAGCTGTGGAATTTCGGGTCAGATGAGTATATATGTCTCTGTCTACTAACCTTGTTTAGTCTCAAGTCTTGAGCAAAGAGCAAGACCCTTTGTGTTAAAGAGAACATATTTTTTTAGGAAAATTGGTGTCAGCATATGTATTGTAGATGAACTCTATCACTTGCAGGGATGATAGTGCAATTATACACCTTGTCATACATGATATTCACAAAGCTCCCCGGAGTCGTCAGTGATGGTTGTAGGATTCTGTGAAGGTAAGTCTTATAGTACACTTTTCCTATTCAACACAACTGATAAGCGTAGACTTTCATTCCGTTCTTGGATGCTTTGTTATCATCATCGAATGAATAAGGGCTTTTCACAGATTGTCATTGCAGAATATTCTCAAGTCTTTCATCACAGCACAAACTCACAGTAGTCAAGATCAATTGATCTTGACTACTGTAATCTTGTGCAATACCCATATCTCAGGCTGTATTCAAAGTCCTTTCTTGATGAATTTATTAGCTAACCGATCCTATATAAAAACAGAGAAAATATCAAAGACTGTTAGGGAGCTTGGAGGAGTTCCGCTACCAGACTGGAGCTACAATAAGAAGTATACTTTCCATATGTTAGGTCAGTTATTTTGAAGATACAATTCTTTGGGAAGGAATGAAGTCAAGTATGGAGATTATGCTTCTGTGTTTTGGGCTTTCTTACGCCATGAACAGTCAACATATCCGAGAAGATACTCTCAAGAATAATTAAATATGTAAAAATTCCTCATTGAGCCAAATCTATATGACACTTTGCCGTAAGATCTGAACTAGTTTCTTACCCCAATTTTGAAGTCTGATCCAGTTCAGATATACTTCCTATTCAACGTCAATCCTCGACTCTGCTCCCTCAGAGCTAATCTTATCAAATCCGTTATAAGGAAAGTTAATATTATAACTAAATGGTTCAACAACAACTACTCAAGCTACTATAAGGGGAGTGAACAGATTCTAACTACGCTAGGAATGATTGTATCACCATATCCCATTTTCATTCAAGAAGGGGAATACTAAAAAGTACCCAATTTTTTTCACTCAGTTCCTACAATAGAAGAATAAATTGGGTCTGAAATTCAGATGAACAGAACGGATGTACAATACATTGTCAGTTTGACCAACACGGCTGCTTTTTGGCTGTGAACAAAATCAGTTAATGCCAGCTCTTTTCTCAGATTTGCCATGAGCGGATACTTCTAACTTCAAGATAGTTTGAGTTCTGGTTCTAGAGGAATCTGCATTAGATCTCTATCATTGAACTGTTTGTAAGAGAATTCAGGAGGTTATAACTCGACTGTGAAAGATCTCACAAAATTTTTGAGGAATCTAGATGCAACATACTCAGGATTTTTTCTGAAATATTACCATGAATCTCTCATGAAAGATTCCAGGGATATCTCCAGCTGCGGACATAACTATATATCAGGAAGGTTCCAGTGGAATCTTCCAGAGATCTTTCACTAAATGGTTTCTGGGAGATTTCCGTAAGATTTTCAGGGATCTGTCCATGAAAGCTTCAAGAAAAATTCCTAGCCGAGGACATCAATATATTCCAGAAATACTTCAGTCCAATATTCCTGAAATATTCCAATCTTTCAATAAAATATTCCTGGAATATTTCTGAAAGATTCCCATGTTGCGTGGGCAGAAGCCCTCTAGCCGAAGTGAAAAAGATTAACTTTGAGGCCGTTGCAGGGAGAGTTCTTGTAAGAACGTTCAGAAACCTTATCTTGCAGGTGTCTGTAAACTTTCTGGTCACTTCCTCTGTAAGCTTTCGAGAACTACTCAGCGAGAAGTTGAACAATACTCCTTGGCCATTGCGGGGGAAGTTTTGGTGGAAGCTATCAGAAAGCTTTCATGACATTACATGAGACCTTGCATTTTTGAGTGTCCGATAACTTCCTAGAAAACTCCCTGAATCCTTCCAAAACCTATACTCTAGATGAGACCATCCAATGAAATAGGATCAAATTCCCTCCCCAATGAGGTATATATGTTTTTTTGAGTTGGAATGGGGCGACACGTGTGTTTCTGTTTGGCCCAGATCAACTCTGTTTCGGAGCTATGCAAATTTCCAGTTTGGAGTCGAAAATTAAAATTTTCACTCTGAAATCAGGAAAAACTTCGAAATAACTCCACTCACATAATGGCTCTCTCGAGATGAATCATGATACATTGTATCAAATCCAACGTATTTTATCAGAAAAAAAACACTATGGTGCTAAAAAATTCTCATAGAACGCCAAGAAGTGACAATTTGATGGAAAATGGAAAAATTCGATTGCTCAAACTATAAATTCGTATCCTCTTAAATTTTCTTTAGAGTACTTTGAACGATTTTGAACATGATGCAATTGGTCCGGTAGGCGCTCAAAAATAGTAGGAGGTGCTGAGAAAATTTTCCTGAAGAAAATTTAGATGCCAGATACTTAGTTGATGGAATTTAGGTAACAAATATTGTGGAGAGATTCGTTCCTTCTCCCAAGAGTGTTATAACCCCATGGAACTATCCCAAGATGATTATTTTCAGAACCTAAATCGAACTGTCATCACTCAAGAGAGGATTCTCGGTGAAACCTCCCAGCGAGAGCTGGTTTCATCGACACCTCTTGGAAACTTTTCAGCGAAATTTTCGGGGAGCCGATTCCAGGGATACCTTTCGGGAACCTTTCAGGAACCTTTCACCGAAAGTTTTGACGAGCCGATTCCAGGGACACCTTTCGGGAACCTTCCAGAAACCTTTCACCGAGAGTTTTGGCGAGCGGATTCCAGGGACATCTTCCGGAAACCTTCCAGAAACCTTTCACCGAAAGTTTTGGCGAGCTGATCCCAGGGACACCTTTCGGAAACCTTTCAGAAACCTTTCACCGAAAGTTTTGATGAGCCGATTCCAGGGACACCTTTCGGGAACCTTTCAGAAACCTTTCACCGAAAGTTTTGACGAGCCGATTCCAGGGACACCTTTCGGGAACCTTTCAGAAACCTTTCACCGAAAGTTTTGGCGAGCGGATTCCAGGGACACCTTTCGGGAACCTTTCAGGAACCTTTCACCGAAAGTTTTGACGAGCCGATTCCAGGGACACCTTTCGAGAACCTTTCAGAAACCTTTCACCGAAAGTTTTGATGAGCCGATTCCAGGGACACCTTTCGGAAACCTTTCAGACACCTTTCACCGAAAGTTTTGACGAGCCGATTCCAGGGACACCTTTCGGGAACCTTCCAGAAACCTTTCAGCGACAGTTTTGGCGGGCCAATTCCAGGGACACCTTTTGGAAACCTTTCAGAAACCTTTCACCAAAAGTTTCGACGAGCCAATTCCAGGGAAACCTTTCAGAAACCTTTCACCGAAAGTTTTGACGAGCCGATTCCAGGGACACCTTTCGGAAACCTTTCAGAAACCCTTCATCGAATGTTTTGACGAGCCGATTACAGGGACACCTTCCGGGAACCTTTCAGAAAACTTTCAGCGAGAGTTTTGGCGGGCCGATCCCAGGGACACCTTTTGGAAACCTTTCAGAAACCTTTCACCGAAAGTTTTGACGAGCCGATTCCAGGGAAACCTTTCAGAAACCTTCCAGAAACCTTTCAGCGACAGTTTTGGCGGGCCAATCCCAGGGACACCTTTTGGAAACCTTTCAGAAACCTTTCACCGAAAGTTTTGACGAGCCGATTCCAGGGAAACCTTTCAGAAACCTTTCACCGAAAGTTTTGACGAGCCGATTCCAGGGACACCTTTCGGAAACCTTTCAGAAACCCTTTACCGAAAGTTTTGACGAGCCGATTCTAGGAACACCTTTCGGGAACCTTCCAGAAACCTTTCAGCGACAGTTTTGGCGGGCCGATCCCAGGGACACCTTTTGGAAACCTTTCAGAAACCTTTCACCGAAAGTTTTGACGAGCCGATTCCAGGGAAACCTTTCAGAAACCTTTCACCAAAAATTTTGACGAGCCGATTCCAGGGACACCTTCCGGAAACCTTTCAGAAACCCTTCACCGAATGTTTTGACGAGCCGATTACAGGGACACCTTTCGGGAACCTTTCAGAAACCTTTCAGCGAGAGTTTTGGCGGGCCGATTCCAGCGACACCTTTCGGGAACCTTTCAGAAAACTTTCAGCGAAAGTTTTGGCGAGCCGATTCCAGGGACACCTTTCGGGAACCTTTCAGAAACCTTTCAGCCAAAGTTTCGAGTAGCCGTTCGTTCGCTTCCCTCCAGAAACTTTTCGAGGACAACTGCTCAATCTCTCTCAGGGAAACTCCCAGAATGGTTTCCTGAAGTGTTTGAAGCAATCTTTTCAGAAATCCTTCATGAAATCTCTCCTGAAATATGTCCAGCAACTTCCGCCAAAACCTTTCGGAAAGTCCAGCCAACAGTGGCATAGTTAACTTTCTGAAAACTTTTCGCGAAAGTTTTCAGAAAGGTTTCGAACCTTTCATGGAAAGCTTTCTGAAAGCTTTCAGAAAGGTTCCGATGCTGTCTGGGAAGGTACTTTCTCGCATAGTATGTCAAATCTAACGGCACTTACTAACAATACTATAATTAAGCTTCAAACACGAAAGGAATTTGTTACATCGATCGAACGTAAGGGACCCCATCGATTATTCATGCAATTCGAGTTGACGTATTATCATTATAATGTGACTCCATAAAAAACTTGGAAATGAAATACTGAGAAAATTCCAAAAGATCGAATGCCCTAAACAAAGTGAAACCGAGTGAGCGGTAGCGAGCAAGGCAGTACCGCTACTTTAGTAATAATCAACCGATCATGATTGGGTTTAGCCTATCTTTCATTACACCTTCATTGCTCCAAGAATCCGTTTCAATCATCCCCTTAGAGTGAATATCGACCGAGCAATTAATGTTTGGGCTAGCTTCAACCTGGAGCTAGCCCAAACATTGAGTAATAATCAACCGATTATAATCGGGTTTGGCCTTTCTTTCATTACTGTTCATTGCTCCAAGAGTCCGTTTCGATCATCCCCTGAGAGTGAATACCGACCGAGCAATTAATGTTTGGGTTAGCTTCAACCTGGAGCTAGCCCAAACATTGAGTAATAATCAACCGATTACGACCGAGTTTAGCCTATCTTTTACTGCTTTTTCAGTACACTTGCATCGAAAGCCTGTGGTTTCCGCCCCGATGCCGGGGCAGAAGATTCCGCATTGCCAACCAGGGCAGAAAACGACTGAGCATGCGCATCAGATCTCGGGCTGCGCCCTCGGTCTGCTACAATGCATGCTCCGACGTTTTCTAACCTGTGCGGTGGTGCGGGTTTTTGCCCCGAAATCGTGCCGGAAACCATAGAATTTCGATGTGAGTGTATTTAATCGAAATTCTATATTGCAATATTAGAGCAATAACGATTGCTGTTTTTCCCGAGATTCTATCAACTGTCGGAGAAAAATCGTCCATGATGCACCATGCTTCATCTCCGCGTCTACCATGTGACCACGATATCTCTCTATGGTTTCCTGTCACCTTTTTGTCTCCCCCTTTGTGTATGGTTATGACTTTTCTCTCTTTCCATTCCTCTGGGAATTCTCCATGCATCCATGCTTTGTTAAGGATCACTTTCAGCTCTTCTTTCGTTTCTCCTGTGGCGTATATCTATGCTTCATTCTTCATTCCATTCGGTCCACTTGCCTTTTTCTTCTTCAGTTCCTTCATAGCCATTTCAATTTCTTCCATGGTTATCTCGCCTTCCTCTTCCCATCCCCCTTTTTCTTTTATTCGTGCATCCTTTGGTTTTCCATCTTGGCCTCTGAATTGCTCCTTAAAGTGTGCCAGCTATTCTTCTTTTGTGATATTCTTATCAAGCCCTCCTCTCTTTTTCTTCTTGTCATTCATCATCTTCCAGAACTTCTTTTCAGACTTGTCCTTCAGCATTTCTTCTATTTGCCTTTCCCCCTCTTCCCTTTCCTCCTTCTCTATCAGCTTTCTGTACTCGCTTTTTCTTGCGTAGTACTCTCCCCCTCTTGCTTTGTCCTCTCTTACTTTCTGAAATAGTTCCAGCACTTCCTCTTTCTTCTTCCAGCATTCTTCATCCCACCAAGTTTGCGAGTCTGTGGTTTCTTCTCCTATCTGTTTCATGGATGTCGCTTGATTTATTCTGATCTTCAGGTCTGCGCATTCGCCACTCCTTGTCCATTTCTCTTGCTCTTGTGTATATTTTTCTCTTGCTTCTTCATCCCACATCTGCATGGTTCTGCTAGTTTTCGAGCTTTCTCCTATTCTCTCGCTGAGAGTGATCTCTAGTGGCAAATGGTCAGATTTGGTTTCCTCTCCTATTTCCATTTTCTTTATTTTTTCCATACCTCCCATGTTGGCGATGGCGTAGTCAATTACCGCATTTCCTCTTGCACCTATATACGTGTATCTCCCTTCCTCGTCTCCGTTGAGTCCTCCATTGTGAATGATAAGTCCCAGCTGTTTCAGCATTTTTTGTCCTTCTGTGTTCTTGGTTGTGTCCTTGGATCTCCTTCTTCTTTCTGGTATGTCGCTGCCTCCCTCTTCCCCTGTCCTTGCATTCATGTCTCCCAGAATCAGTAGGTTTATCCTTGCCTGGTCTTCGACTTGATCTTCTATGCATCTCCAATTGTCTTCTTTCGCCTTGTTCATATACGTCAGAATGATGTTCCATTTTTCTTTCCTCGTGTTCACCTTACAGTTAAGTGTCTCCTCATTCAGTCTTTTTATTTTTGCTCTCAACTCTTTTTAGGTTGCTAGCAGCATACCACCGCTCGCTCTACCTCTTTGTTTTGCCTCTTTACCTCAATTGTGGTTATGTCACATTCCCCTATTTTGCTCCTTATACCTGCCTCCTCCTCCCCTTCCAGCCATGTTTCTGCTAGGAGAATGACCTCAAATTCTTTCAAATATCCCCATGTTTTGTGGCTGATGTTTTTGGCCCCCGCTATGTTCCATGATATTATCTTCATTTTTTCCTCTGCTGTTTGTTTCTGTCCTCTTCCACTCCTGGCCTGTTTGAAAGGGTTTGTTTTCCCTTTCATTTCATCTCCAGATTTGGCACTCTATCATTGCGTGGGTATCCCTCACCAGCGTTTTTTCCCTTTTCCTGCTTGTTCCTTGGCAAAACCTATCAGTTTCCTTCTTATCTCTCTCTCTTGCCATGTTAGGTCTTCCTTAATGAACGCGTCTGTTCCCTTCAGTTTGCTCTTGTTGGTCATGATCTCTTTACATTTTTCACTGTTTCCACATTCTATACCTATCATCTCTTCCTTTGGGCTTCTCATTTTCCATGCTCTGTTGATTTTGCAAGAGACCGGCAGTTGCTCCTCTAGCCATTGCTCTACTCTTTCTTTCAATCTTGTTTGCTCCATCGTCTTGCCAATTATTATTAGATTATTCCTTCTTGCTCTTCTTTCATTCTCTTCCAACCTTCTTCTCAACTCTCTCCATTCTGGGTTAGTCTGAGCTTGATGCACTCTCGTTGTGTCTGTGCCGCCTTCTTCTGGTAGGAATCCTTCCACATGTTCTGACCTTTCTTCTATTTTTTTTTGAGCATCTCCTCTCTCTTTTCCCTTTATCTCTAGGTTTCTGATTCGTTTGTCCATTTCTTATTCTCTTCTCTCATTTTCTGTTTTCAATTCTTTTATCAATGTGTCCATTCTGCCCATCATCTTTCGTTTCATATTTTTCATGTCTTCATGCATGCTACTTATAAGCTTCCTGAGTTCCATCCATGTCTCTCATGGCCTTTTGTTGATGATCTATTCGTTCATCTACCATACAATATAGATATATTGTACAGCCAAAAGACCAGGTATGAATACAGGCTCCTCAGGCCATTGAGGCCGGCTTATGCTCAGTTGGAAATCAGAGTTGTATCGAGCTTGGTCTCTTGGCTATTGATCTTAGTGCTCATGTTTATCAGATTTTAAATAAATGCTATTTGATCTCCATATATTTTGAGTTTTATTGTGTACTCAAAATTTGTAGAATCTCGATGCAGCTCAGAGACGCGATTTGGGAGGAGGAACGGCCCTAAGTACCAGTCCTCACGAAAAATCAGACGTTTCATCCAACCTCCACGCAGCTATCATGGATTGGTGGGTCGGTGACCCTAAGTACCCACCACCCCCATCTGTGCATATCTGGGATATCCAAGTCGGGTGACTTTGCAAGGTAGATATGTGAGTGGCCGTGAGTACCCACTCCATTCACCTTCTAAAGTCATTAAATTGCTCTCATCAGATTTGATTTCGTCCAAGAGCCTAAGTACCCAAGGATGGGTGGAATTTGATGGAGAAATGGAAGATTGATCATCCCAAAAGCCTATTTTTATTCATGGGTATACGCACACCTCTATCGAAGTATCTTTTTACAGTCATGATGATCCGGCTCTCTCCCTAGATCCAGAGCCCATGTTTGTACCCTTACATCTGGCGCCCAGACAGGGACCTTGATAAGTGTAAAAAGCGTATATTCAAGGAAAAAAAAATCCATTCAAAGTTTGTGTCTTCCATATCCCTTCGCAATGACTCATTTGATTGACTTCCCAAGATTGAGCGCGTTTTCTCCGCTCTATGGTTTTTTCAGTTAATGTTGTAATTTTCGAAATTTAAATTGAGAATATAATTTTCAAAATGATACCCGAATTTCAAGGCGTTCTTTTCAATGGACACTGCACTTCAGCAATCCAGCGGATTCGTGAGGAATTCCGAAATATCAACGAGACCCAAGACGAGCAACGGGATGCGATCTCAAAATTGAATGATCGCTTAAATAATTTGCAGAATGCGTCCACTGCCGAGGGCCATTATATTCAACTCTCACGCATTGACGTAAAATCATTGTTAGATCGTATGCACGACTTCGAACAAAAATGCAGTGATCTAGAGTACGAAATAAAAATAGTCCGTGAACTACATCGCACGAATAATGTCGAAAAAAGCATATATCGCTCTATGTATGAATATCTAACCATGTCGGTAAATAACTTCCCCATTTGGCTTCGGGAAATCCCAATATACATAGCTCGAAGAATGCGAGTATAACGCCTCCCCCCTAGTTCCATCTAGAGCGCGTTTAGTTCGATCGCAGGCAGCAACCTCACTGGTCTAGTGGCCAGCGTATTCGGCTCGCACGCGGAAGCACAGGGTTCGATCCCCGGCCACTCCAAAATTTTCAACAATCAATTGCATCTTTACGAGTGTATCTCATCACTCCAATGCATGATAATTCCCTTACAGCTTATAAGGAAGAGTGTGCAATAGAAATATTACGATAATAAAGAATTATCGATTCTAATGAATCTTATCCTTGGAAGCGCCTTCTGGATGACAATAACTTCTACACGCTTGTAGTTTGGGGTCAGCTTTAAAATGTCTCCGAGTCGTCGATCGATTGCGAGTGCGGGCAGAGCCTATAATTCGGCCCGTGCCGCTCTAACTCGCATCGAGAAAGACGACGGTAATATTGAAAATCTGCCCCTACGCGATCAAAACATACGTTTATGGACTATGGCTGTCACAGAAGAGTTGAAAATCTTGGATGATGATCAATCCATTTTGGATCAAAGAATCAAAACTCTTGAGAAGGAAAATGAGGCCCTTTCTCCTAAATTAGAATTGGCACTCGAACATTTAACCCGAGTACAAAAGGAGAACGGAAATCTCCGTACCCAAAATAAATCTTCCCAAGATGAGATCAAGAAACTTTCCGAAAAAATCAACCTCACTGAGGAAATGCAAGATCCCTCTTCGAATACTCTCTCGTACTTGCGAAATGAACGCTGCGAAGAGTTCGAAGAGGATATCGACCAATGTAAAAATTCCATCGAAGGAATCAAAATCACCCAAACTTCTCTTCGAAAACAATTAAATGATCTCGCTCGCACTTCATTTGGGTCATCTAAACCCATGGCGAGAAAATTGAAATTCAAACCCCCTGTCTTCAAAGGAGAAGCCACAGAGCGTCCCGTGAGATTCTTGAAAGAACTCCAGCGGTACATTGAGACCATGGAGGTGGATGACCAAGAATTCCATCTTGTGTTATTGAAATCCTTAGAGGGAACAGCTCTCAGCTGGTATAATCTCCATGAAAGTGAGATTGAATCTCTCATGGACTTTGAATGTCTCTTCCGAGAACATTTTTGGAATGAAAGTGTTCGGAGGAAATTCAAAATGAAATTGGAATTTGGAGAATTCAAATCTGACGGCAAGCTGACAAGAGTTCAGTACGCCATGGAACTATACAATATTGCCCTCGAGGTGGACGGGGGACAAACTGACGCTAAAATGATCAGTCAACTCAGTTTCCACTTCGATCGGGATCTGAGAGCTGCCCTCCGATGTCAAATAGAGAAAACCAAATCTACTTTTTTCAATATTTTGACTGATTTTGACTGCGATGATGCATCGAACAAGAATCGCCAACAAAAACAAAACTCTCCTTGGTCTTCGAACAAGTTAAACGCTGAGTCCAAGGAGAAACAAAAATCGGACAAAGTCCCAAAAGATGAATCTTCGGATCTGGGGAACGTGCAGTAGTTGCATCTTGTTTCTCGGACCCACAAAATAATTGTCAATTTGACAAAGGGCAAGGTGCAACTGGTGAAATGTAA
The DNA here is from genome assembly GCA_029851415.1 of Eretmocerus hayati. NCBI lineage: Eukaryota > Metazoa > Arthropoda > Insecta > Hymenoptera > Aphelinidae > Eretmocerus > Eretmocerus hayati. Next base: position 54,185,440 of record CM056744.1, read on the forward strand.
TCCAACCCAAACGCCTGTCCTCCCAAAAAACTACAGGGCGGTGGATACAAAACCAGGTCCTCAACCCATCCAATCATTACACTTCCGATTCCAGAGATTGAAGAATTCAATCAAAATCAAAATCCGTATCAAACTCAGAAATCGAGTGATACAACCTGCACAAAATGTGCAACCGAGACGGACTCGCTTTCAAATAAAGAAGCAGTCTGGCCTCACCCAAGCAACCTACTAAATGGAGGCTCTGCTTTCAGAAAATCACCCTCGAACGATCATAAGGATTGGGAGGAAAAACTCAAAAAATCCATAGTGGAGTGAATTCAAACCCACATGAAAATGAATCCAAAATCTCAGAACTCACTTCGGAGGCGGGCCGAAAGAAACTACCTTCAGTAAAAGACATCCGAATCTCATTTGCACCAACCACTGGAGTTTTCGAGCAGCGTGAGGATGATCGGAGCCACATTCTTGAAGAGACCTCGATCAACCATATCCGCAAGCACACCCGGTTCAAAAGGGCAGTGGGGGGCACAAATGTTGGATGGAACTCCGCATTAAACAGTATCCAAATTTTGAGTTGATGAAATGTCATTTCCTTTATTGAAATTTTTATTTCGCATAACTGAAATACAAATTTGAATGGGGAGCATGTGAGTGTCATAACCCCAAAATTTTGATTTCTAATTCATTAATCTCTAAAATACACGTATTATGAGTCTCTCTACAGTATTCAAATCTTCGCGCGTATTGAAGCCGATAAGGCAGACGTTTGCTATCCTTTTAGTGTCACGCGTGATGAAAAGACACACACACTAAGACGTCAATATGTAAATACTAATACATAGAATCTCTGGAATGTTCCATGAGTTTCTATGAGGAATTTTTTATATGAAACTTCATAAAATCGTAATCTTTCTTTTGTTATCATAAAGCCCATTTCCTGAGCTACAAAATGTATATAATCATTTTTCAGAATTAATCAACTTTGCACTTTTATTCTATTTTCCAACCCGAAGGTTCCTGTAAAAAAGCGAAAATGAATTTTTTTGTTCCAATTTTTTGATGCATGATTCCGTCTATATTCTGAAAAACGTAATCTATCTCAAAGTTCCTCATTTGAAGGAAAATAAGCTCAAAATTAAACATGTTGTAAATATTGTAAGAATTTATTGTGAAATGAATTTGTGAGAGAAATAACCTGTTTTCACATAAAAGTATCGATGGGAAAAATAGCCTAGTATAAAAGTAACTCAAATTTTTGGTTGATTCTTATCAATTTTCAAAATAGATGGAAAGCCACGTGTTTCTAGAAAGTGGGTCGGTGGCCCTAAGTACCCACCACCTCCATCTGTGTATATCTGCGATATCCAAGTCGGGTGACTTTCCAAGGTAGATATGCGAGTGGCCCTAAGTACCCACTCCATTCACCTTCTAAAGTCATTAAATTTCTCTCATCAGATTTGATTTCGTCCAAGGGCCTAAGTACCCAAGGATGGGTAAAATTTGATGGAGAAATGAAAAATTGATCACCCCAAAAGCCCATTTTCATCCATGAGTATACGCACACCTCTATCGAGGTATCCCTTTACAATCATGATGATCCGGCTCTCTCCCTAGATCCAGAGCCCATATTTGTACGCTTACAGTACATTCTGTGCGAATCAGTACGTAACCAACCCAAACGCTCCCTAAACGGGGTGATGTGCTCATCTCCCCCAAGATCAAAAATATATCTCACACATGAATTGCTTAGTCTCCGTATCCGTTGCCGCTGTTCGTCCGTGGCGTCGAGGTACACGACTGTGCAATAATCTAGGTGCGGTTGGACCTATGACTCGACTAGGCGAACTCGGAGAGGTCTGGTGATACATGCCCTGAAAAACCGCAGACCGTATAGGGCTCTGTTGAATTCCTTTGTCACTTGGTCGATGTGCGGTTCCCATGTCAATTCACTGTCAAGTGTAGCACCAAGACTCACGACCGTATCACTGAACGGGATGAACTTTCCCTCTTGTATCTCAAACGCTGGCAGGTCCATTCTCTTCAGATCTTCGATGTTTCTCTCCGAGCTGAAGTCGATTGCCTCGGTCTCGCCAGCGTTGAGACACAGGCCGAAACTTCTGGCCCACTCGGCAACTAGTCGTCTCATTTCGCCCAGCCGAGCAATACCTTCCCTGATCTTATTCTTCTCTATTTAGAGATAAATTTGGAGATCATCCGCATAAAATAGATGATGAACCGACTTTCCGTCTAGCAAACCAGCCAGTTCATCCACATATAAGCTGAAGAGGAGAGGCCCAAGGACGGACCCCTGTGAAACACACAGATTGGTTTCGAGCCAATCAGATTTGCCTACTTCAGAAGTGATTTGTTGGGTGCGACCCTGTGAATATGATTTTATCCACAGGAGCGCCGAACTTGAGAAGCCAAGATGTCGTAGCTTCCTCAACAGCTTGGATGGTGAGATTGTGTCAAAAGCTCTACTAAAGTCGAATAGTAGGAGCAGAGTGATCTTCTTCCTGTCTATGCCTACTCTGATGTCATCGGTCAATTTTAATAGAGCTGTCTGGATGCTATGGTGTTGCCTAAAACCAGTTTGGAAGCGATCAAGTATCTTCTCGGTATTCAAATACTCCGTGATTTGGTCATGTGCGATTTTTTCCAGAACCTTGGAGAGGAAGCACAGCAGCGCTATAGGACGGAAGTCCGAGACCGTTGATGGAGCAGCAGTCTTCTTTAATGCGATCAGCTGTGCTCGCTTCCAAGCCTCCGAAAAAATGCCATGAGCGAAAGAGGAGTTGAGAATATGAATAATAAGATCACCAATAGCCGGAAGAGCTTTCGCGATCACGCTTCGGGGTATGCCATACACTCCACGGGCCTGTGAGGAGGAATGATTGATAGTAAGGACTACATCACTAAGATTTGTGGTCTCGAATTCAAACTCATTCGCCGGTGCCGAGTCAATATCGTCCATTGCTCCATCAATATTTTTGTGGGCCGAAACGGGAACTCCCACGAAGAGTGCGTTCAACCCATCCGGTGTGAACCCATGAAGTACCTCCTCTTTGCTCTTAGGCAAGAGGCCGAGATTGCGCATCACCTTTCAAATGTTCTTCTTCTAATCAAAAGCATTTGACAAATGGGTTTGAATGAAGGAGTTATGCTCTTGTTCAATGCGCAAGTCGACCTCTTCGCTGAGCCGGAAGTATTCATTTTGAAGCTCAGGACACTTGCGCTGGTTACGTTGAATCCGTTCCCAGCGATGCGCGTCGCGTCTCGCTTATTCATGAGTACCCTCAGCTCAGGACCGATCCAGGGACCGTCATTCTTACGCGGATTCATGGTTTTTCCAGGGGCTAATTAATATATAACGGTCTGTGAATTTTCATTCAAGCAGTGAATGGCATCTTCCAAACTGGTTTCGGCATTTTCAAGAGCTGTCCAGTCACAGTGAAGCAATTGGTCTTTCAATATCTTCGGAGTGATGTTTCGAAAATCTCTGTAGGTGAAGGAACTTTTCGGCGGAGTGGGAGTGAAGACGTTGATGGTGACGTCAATGACCGAGTGCCTGCCAAAACTGGGCAGGAGTCTGTTTTGAAAGTCAGTGATGATGTCATTGTCATCTCCATAAATGTGATCAATCCATGTGTGAGATGTATTGGGGGTGTGTTGGTGAGTTGGGCCATGCCGCACTACTCCAAGCTGGAGGAGTTTTGCCTAGATCGTAAGCTGCTTCTTGAGGAATACACTTCAATGAAAATCCAGATCCCACTTCTGACTAATCTTTTGAAAGATGACCAGGTCACTTCGCGAAGATCTAATATTAGGATTGAAATTAAGTCTTCCATCTCTGAGCTTCCACATCAATCCTCCGGGCCAAATCCGCAAGTTCGAACGAATTTTTCTCAACATTCACGTGCTGGGTGGCAGAGGACTGAACTCTGGGGTGAAGGTCTTGAGTGCAGCCAACCAATCATATCGGTGCTCCCTTGGAGGTGAGGTTTATCGATCTCAATTTCTTAACGGATAAGATTGAGCATCTGCGCCCGCTTGATGCTAACGATCCCTCCGGCCATCTTTCTGGGGTGGCTGAATCGAAGCTAGATGAGTATGTGGATGACAGTCTCGTTGTGATATCGGGTTATTTGCTGTTGAGACAGGATCGCAACAGAGATGGTGGTGGGGTTGCCTTGTATGTGCGCAATGATTTCAAGGTAGAGGAGCTAATTCTATGAGGGGATTTATTCCGTCACATTCAGGCATAGCCTGGTTGAATATCCTGTGGGTTCTCATTCTGTGCTCATGTATAAGGGGAAGGTCGAATGACCAGAGCATGAGGTTAATTGAAGTACCGAGGCTTCAATAAAGTGATGAAGAGAGGATGAATATTTACAAAGATACCCAGACAGCACTGAAAGGTTTCCATGGGGGCTTTCACGAGAAACTTTCAATAAAAGCTTTTCAACAGATTTCTGGAAGCTTCCATATGGCTTCCTCCTGTGCTTTTATGGAAAGAATACCACGAAACCTTTCTGAAACCTTTCAGGAGCCTTTCAGTGCAAGGACCATCAGAATTTTTCATATCTTTGCAGAGAAACTTTCGATGAAAGCTTTCAGGAAGGTTTCCTGGAACTTTTCCGTGCCAAGTGTCCGAAAACTATTCGAAAAACTCTCTGAAGCCTTTCAGAAGCCTTTCGGTGGAAGTTTGTTCGATGAAACTTCTAGATCCTTTGAGGGAAAATTTTGATGAAAGCTTCCAGGAAGCTTTCAGAAGCCTTTCAGCGCACGGACCATCAGAATTTTCATATCTTTGCAGAGAAACTTTCGATGAGAGCTTTCAGGGAGGTTTCCTGAAACCTTTTCGAAGATTTTCCGTGGCAAGTGTCCAAAATATTTTCCGAAAAACTTTCAGAAGCCTTCTGCCGCAAATCCCGATGGAACTTCTAGATCCTTCGAGGGAAAATTTCGTTGGAAATTCCTCATTGAGCCAAATCCATATGACACTTTGCCGTAAAATCTGAACTAGTTCCTCACCACAATTTTGAAGTCTAATCCAGTTAGGACATACTACCTATTCAACGTCAATTTTTGATTTTGCTCCCTCAGAGCTCATCTTATCAAATCCGTAATGAGGAGAGTTGATATTATAACTAAATGGTCCAACTACAACTACTGAAGCTACTTAAGGGGAGTGAACAGATCCTCACTACGCTAGGAATGATTCTATTACCATGTCACATCTTCATTCAAGAAGGGGAATACTGAAATACTTCTCAGGATTCCCCTTTTTATTTCCCCTGAGTAAAAAAAACTGGAAGTATCCAGTTTTTTTTACTCAGTCCCCACAATTAGAAGAATGTATTGGGTCTGAACTTCTGATGAACACAACGGATGTACAATACATTGTCAGTTTGACCATCATGGCTGCTTTTTGGCTGTGAACAAAATCAGTTGATATCCGCCAGCTCTTTCCTCAGATTTGCCATGAGCGGATACTTCTAACTTTGAGGTAGTTTTAGTTCTGGTTCTAGAAGAAACTGCATTGGTACTTCATCATTGAACTGTTTTTAAGAGAATTCAGGAGATTATGACTCGACAGTGAAAGATCCCACAAAAGTTTTGAGGAATCTAGATGCAACATACTCAGGATTTTTTCTGAAATATTTCAGAAATATCACTATGAATCTTTCATGAAAGATTCCAGGAACATTTCCAGCTGCGGACATAACTATATCCGGAAGGTTTCAGTGGAATCTTCAGAGATCTTTCACTGAATGGTTTCTGGGAGATTTCCGTGAGATTTTCAGGGATCTGTCCATGAAAGCTTCAAGAAAAATTCCCAGCCGAGGACATAACTATATTCCAGAAATATTTCAGTGCAATATTCCTGAGAAATTCCAATCTTTCAATAAGATATTCCTGGAATATTTCTGAAAGCTTCCCATGTTGCGTGGGCAGAAGCCTTCTAACCGAAGTCCAAAAAGAATTAACTTTGAGGCCGTTGCAAGAAGAGTTCTCGTGAGAACGTTTAGAAACCTTTGGTCAATTTTTTATGGAATCTTGCACAGCCAAGTGTCTGTTAACTTTCTGGACACTTCCTGTAAGCTTTCGAAAACTACTCAGCGAGAAGCTGAATAATACTCCTCGGCCATTGCAGAGAAAGTTTTGGTGGAAGCTATCAGAAAGCTTTCATGACATTACAAGAGACCTTGCAATTTTGAGTGTCCGATAACTTCCTCGAAAACTTCCTGAATCTTTCCGAAACCTATACTCTAGATAAGATAAGATAAGATAAGATAAGCTTTATTTCACCATAAAGGCAAAAACTCAATTCAACATTTATACAACATATCCTTATATGAAAGGTAATTCCTGACAATATAATACTGAATGTCAATAGACATAATAGAAATATAACTGGGATATTTGGTCAAAGCTATCCAAGGTCAGTTTTATCACAGATATGATACGTCATTAATTCGACTCATGCCAGGTAGCATCGTTGCAAAACACAGATTACAGAAATATTTTCTAACAAATAAATAAATAAATACTCTATTACTGGCAGTACTCAGCGTAGTACGATTGGGATTATTGCAGAGTCTTTGGAGTCGAGCTCTAATAGGTGAAGTTTGAGCGAGAGTTTGAAAGCTGATATCGAGGGTGAGTGGCGCAAGGAGGGAGGTAGAGAGTTCCAGAGCCTAGCACCACGATACTGAAAAGAGCCTTCAGTCGCGGTGAGCCGAACTCTGGGTATATCAAGTTCTCTCTCTTCACTCCGACTGGTAGGCCTGCGCTGATACATGGTAAACATTGCAGCCAAGTATTCGGGCTCTCTCATCTTCAAGATTTTGTATATCAGAATAGCTGCAAAATATAATCTACGGGAGTCCAGCCGTAGCCAGCGCAGGCGTTCCCGGTACGGAGTGATGTGCTCATCCCTTCTAACACCAAAGATGTATCTCACACATGAATTGGACAATCTTTGCAGTCGCGTCCGTTGTTCTTCGTCTGCGTCTAGATATACCACTGCACAGTAGTCCAGATGTGGTTGGACTAATGTCTCGACTAGTTTTCGGCGGAGTATCTCGGTAGTACACGCCCTGATGAATCGCAGGCCATACAGGGCTCTATTGACTTTTTTTGTTACTTGGTTAACCTGCGATTTCCACTTCAGCTGACTGTCGAGTGTAATACCGAGACTCACGACCGTGTCGCTGAACGGAATCGTCATTCCGCCCGGCATCGCAACACCGACTAGACCCATTCCCTTCAGCTCATTGACATTACTCGCAGAGCCAAAGAAGATAGTCTTGGTCTTGCCAGCGTTGAGACGCAAGCCGGAGTTCTCGGCCCATCCAGCGATCAATCGTGCCACCTCTTCCAGTCTAGCGATGCCCTCCGAGATTTTGCTCTTCTCAATGTGAAGATAAATTTGGAGATCATCTGCGTAGAATATATGCTTGACAGGTTGTCCGTGAAGTATGTCTGGGAGGTCATTTACGTAAAGACTGAATAAAAGTGGTCCAAGAACAGAGCCCTGGGGTACTCCTAAGTTGGTTGTGAGCCAATCAGAATCACCGCTGTTTCGAGATGTCACGATTTGTGAACGCCCTTCAAGATAAGATCTTACCCACATCAGAGCCATTCTTGAGAAACCTAGTGTGCGCAGCTTCTGGAGCAATTTTGAGGGAGAGATGGTATCAAATGCTTTACTGAAGTCGAAGAGCAAGAGAAGCGTGATCTTTTGTTTGTCTCTGGATGAGACCATCCAATGGAATAGGATCAAATTCCCTCCTGAATGAGGTATATTTGTTTTTTGAGTTGGAATGAGGCGAAAGTGTTTTTCTGTTTAGCCCAGATCAACTTTGTTTCGGAGCTATGCAAATTTCCAGTTTGGAGTCGAAGATTCAAATTATCTCTCTGAAATCAGGAAAAACTTCGGAGTAACTCCACTCACATAATGGCTCTTTCGACATGAATTATGATACATTGGATCAAAGCCAACGAATTCCATCAGAGAAAAACCCTATGGTGCTCGAAGATTCTCATAGAACGCCAAAAAGTGACAATCTGAAGGAAAATGAAAAATGCGATTGCTCAAAAATATAAATTCGTATCCTCTTGAATTCTCTTTAGAGTCCTCCAAACGCTGTTGGATATAATGAAATTAGTCCGGTAGGCGCTTAAAAATAGTGGGAGGTGCAAAGAAATTTTCTCTGCCGAAAATGTAAATGCCAGATAGTTGATGGAATTTAAGTAACAAATGTCGTGGAAAAATTCGTTTCTTCTCCCAAGAGTGTTATTACCCCATGGAACTATCCCAAGATGATTACTTTCAGAACCTAAATCGAACTGCCATCTTTCGAAAGAGGATTCTTGGTGAAACCTCCCAGCGAGAGCTGGTTTCATCGACACATCTTGGAAACTTTTCAGCGAAAGTTTCGGGAAGCTGGTTTCATGGACACCTTTTGGAAACCTTTCAAAAACCTTTCAGCGAAAGTTCCGGGGAGCTGTTCTCATCGACACCTTTTGGAGATCTTTCAGAAATCTTCCAGCAAAGGTTTCGGGGAGCTGGTTTCACAGACATCTCCTCAAAACCTTCCCGACACCTTCCAGTGAAAATTTTGGAGATCGGGTTCCATCGACAGCTTTCCAAAACCTTTCCAAAAATTTTCGGTAAACGTTTCGGAGGATGGGCTTTATGGACAGCTTCCCAAAACCTTTTCGAAACCTTTCACTGAAAGTTTTGAAGAGCGGGTCTCATCGACACTTTTCGAGAATCTTTCAGAAACCTTTCAGTAAGCGTTTTGGAGAGCGGGTTTCATCGACACCTTTCGAAAACCTTGCAAAAATCATTCAAGAAAGTTTCGGGGAGCTGGTCTCATCGAAACCTCTCGGAAACCATTTAGGAGTCTTTCAGTGGAAGTACTGGAGAGCGGGTTCCATCGACAGCTTTCCAAAATCTTTTCAAAACCTTTCAGAGAAAGTTTTGGGGAACCGTTTCTTTCGACAGCTTTCGGAAACCTTTCAGAAACCTTTCAAGGGAAGTATCGAGCAACGAGTTTCGTTGACACCTTTCAGAAACCTTTCAGAAACCTTTCATCGGAAGTTTCGAGTAGATGTTCGTTGGTTTCTCTTCAGAAACCTGTCAGTGACAATTGCTGAATCTCTTTCAAGAAAATTTTCACGAAGGTTTCCTAGAAACCTTCTAGTAATTTTGCAGAGAATCCTGTAGGGAACCTTCATTGATATCTCCTCAAAACCTTCCCGACACCTTCCAGTGAAAGTTTTGGAGAGTGTGTTTCACCGACAGCGTTCCGAACCCTTCCTCAAACCTTTCAGTGAAAATTTTGGAGAGCGGGTTGGAACAGCTTTCTAAAACCTTCCCGAAAATTTTCACTAAAAGTTTCGGAGGGTGGGCTTCATCGACAGCTTCCCAAAACCTTTCCGAAACCTTTCACTGAAAATTTTGGAAAGCGGGTTTCATCGACACTTCTCGAGACTCTTTCAGAAACCTTTCAGTGAAAGTTTTGGAGAGCGGGTTTCATCGACACCTTTCGAAAACCTTTCGAAAATCATTCAGTAAAAGTTTCGGGGAGCTGGTCTCATCGAAACCTTTCGGAATCCTCTCAGAAATCATTGAGTGAAAGTTTTGGAGAGCGGGTTCCATCGACAGCTTTCCAAAATCTTTTCGAAACCTTCCAGAGAAAGTTTTGGTGAACCGTTTCTATCGACATTTTTCGGAAACCTTCCAGGAACCTTCCAGTGAGAGTTTTGGAGAGCGGGTTCCATCGAAAGCCTTCCAAAACCTTTCCGAAACCTGTCAGTGAATGTTTTGGATAGCGGGTCCCATCGACAGTTTTCCAAAACCTTTTCGAAAACTTTCAGTGAAAGTTGTGGAGAGCGGATTTCATCTACACCTTCCGAAAACCTTCCAGAAACCTTTCAGCGGAAGTTTTGGGGAACCGTTTCTTCCGACAGCTCTCGGAAACCTTTCAGAAACCTTCCAAGGGAAGTATCGAGCAACGAGTTTCGTTGGCACCTTCCAGAAACCTTTCAGAAACCTTTCAGCGGAAGTTTCGAGTAGCTGTTCGTTGGCTTCTCTTCAGAAACCTGTCAGTGACAATTGCTGAATCTCTTTCAAGAAAATTTTCACGAAGGTTTCCTAGGAACCTCGTAGCAATCTTAAAGGAAATGTCGTAGGAAACCTTTCCTGGAAGGTGTTCAGCAACCTTTGTTGAAATCTTTCGAAAAGTTTAGTAGAAGGAGACATAGTTAACTTTCCGAAAGCTTTCATAGGAAGCTCTCGGAAAGGTTTTGAACCTTTCATTGAAAGCTTTCTGAAAGGTTTCGGAAAGGTTTCGATGCTGTCTTGGTATTTACAAATGGTCGGATGACCTTGAGACGCATTTAAACTCGAGCACGTAACAAGGAGGGCACGAGGAAGAAATCATATTCACTGTAGGTCACAGAGAGAGATAGAGGAGATCGATCTGGCACTTACAGAATGGTCGAGTTGGCGACGACGGAGATTTCCACGAGGACAGAAGTATATACCCTCCTGCAAAAGATCGATTGGGATAGATTGAAAACGAATCGAATCTTATCAGGATGAGTACATTCCAATCGGTTCTATTATTCAACCGGCGGAAGCAGGATTGGAATTCAATGAAACACGATAGGCCTACTCTGGGGCGATTGAACTCATCAACAGGTGGGATCTGATGTATGAAATAACGCACATGCGCAATGGCCAAGTATCACACACTTACAAATAGGACGAGCGACAACCAGGTTCGGTTGATTGCGTCCAATTCAGGCTCTGAACAGGCTATTGTATTACTCGTCAAATTAAGAGTGGCCCGGAATAGAAACATAGGGGACCAAGGCATTCGAGGAAGTTTGACCTAAATCATCATTAATTTCTTAATTCAGCTTGACAGAAGTTATCAAAGGGGGTATTACAAACCGTTGTGAATAATTGAAAGTTATTGACAAATAATTGTAGAGATTTCAGAAGGAATTTTCTCCCGGTCCAATACCCGAGGAATGAAATAATATCAATATTACCTATTTCCGAGCCAAAAATTCGGCAATTCTGGGAGGAAATCAAAGATATCTCAGTTTAGGTGGCTCCTATTGGAAAAATGGAGGAAGGTCAAATGGTGTAATTCGTCAAGACGCATCTTTCTGCTCTCTTGTAATTTTTCGCGAAACCTAACCTAACTCTACTTGAACGGTGAAAACTATTTTAGACCATTGAAAATAAATTTTCATAAGGTCCAAATGTTGTTGGGTGACTGGAAATCAATTCTTGCGGGCACTGTTTGGCAAATGAATCGAACCTCGAGTCCCTCGACCCTAATTATATGCACTGTGAACGGTGCTTAGCTAGGCTCGGGTTAAATTCTTCATGACGAACAATATAATTTATTACAGAGTGATGAAAATCAGCAACATTTGATCCAATTTCTGTCAATACCAAGGATGCTTTCTTCGTACCTTTCATACTAGGAGCAAGAGTCTGTTGCTTGGGGGGTATCCTTCAACTAATCGTCAGAAGATTTGTTTCAGGAACCAAGCAACAATGATGAAACTTGGGACTTATGAATTGCAATCATGCATAAAATTGCCCAATTCTCTCAATCTCTCACTGAAGGCTGATACTAATTTGATTTGATTTTGATGAATCTGAATGGATGGAGCCATGGAATTCCAATTGTAATCGATTTTCAAGGAGAACAGAGAGAATTTTGGCAATGTTTACCAATTCAACTGAACCAATGGGATAATATTGATCATCAATAAAATGAGAGAATGAATAATGGATCAAATTCGGGGAAGCAAGGATCGGAGGAGTATGGAATAACAAGGATTGAATTGAAATCTCTGGATAATAGAACTATGACCATGATGAAAACGGTATTCGAACAGTGGACACTCTACAGAATATGATTGGAATTCTACAACTTGAAGGATCACCAATGAAAGAAAGAGGGAACTGTGATCAATGTAACGAACTGAAAATGTATTCAAATCAACAAACAAAATGTCGGACACCATGAAACTGAGATCTTGATCTACAATTACAACGTTCCCAATTGAAGGATTCACAATATGTTCGAGAACTCGCTACAACGGAGAAAAACTGACAGAATGGAGATGTCCTCAGAGCTGTAACAATATGAATGTTATCTTGAATCCATCATAACTATCTTGTGAGAGAGAGAGAGACTCAGGTAGTCTGTAATCTTAAATTCATTTAATAGTAGCTTAGAGTCGTAATGTGATTATTCAGGAGTTTTGAGTCGAAGCATACCTCAACTTCCCAACAATTTAGCATGAATATTATATTTTAATTGGTTGAGCTTTACATTCATTCCATTGCAATTTTTTCAGTAAATTATTAGTCTATAAGACCTCGGTGTCACTTGGATCATCCCATGTTATACTTATCCTGTAAAATCATTCAATCTTTTGAATTGTATAGAACCCACCGACAAGAGCATCGTGCGTAGAATCATTACACATCCTCAATAATTTTCCTGTCCACCGGAAAACTTCTCGTTGGTCTAAGACCGCTCGATAAATCAGCCATCCTGACATACCAAACACAATTTTGAAAGTAGCATCTTAGCTATCAGATCACTGAATTTCCTCAATCTTGTATTGGACAAAATTCTGACCATGGGATGTTAGTTTTCGATTTCACGAGGATTTCTTGAACTTCCATAACAGTAGTCGAAATGTGCTTCACACCGGCTGAACTAAAATATTGTATCAATAAGATTCTCATCAGACTCCATTGCTTAAACTCCAACTTGTAGTCAAGGTTGTATATTTTGATTACCGCTTTTGGGAATCAAGTGGAATCTCCGAAATCAAGTCGAGACCTAAGTAGAAAATTATTGCAACTAAAATCTTTGATATGCTACTCTTGATTTCAATGTATTGTCGAACAATAGTTCAGAATTCTAAGAAGAAAGTCGAATTCGCGAAGGTATTTTGAATACAACTTAATATGAGGGAGGAATACGGAAAAATGTAATTTTTTTACGAACGAATCTTTGTAACATTGCTCGGGGGAGCGATGAATGCAGCGAACGGACGTGTCAGGAACCTTGTCGGTTCCCAACTAGCTCTATATATACTCCGCATATGGGGGTATACGCGTATACCATATAGCCATAGCTGGTATTCTAACATATAGATGTACCTTGTATTGTAAGCTATAGATATACTATGTATCTTGATGTATAGGCATACAGAGAAGCGGAGACTTCGAGAAGCTAGGAGAAGCTCCGAGGAACCGCGAGTAGCGCCCGCGAGTCTAGACGAGGGGTGCAAGGACAAAGCGTTGCCGCGCCTCACCTGCATTTCTCTTAGCCACGAATGAAGGAGGAACGCGGGGTCTGAGAGAGTATAAATAGAGCTCAAAAGCTCTGGCAAGGAGCTTAGAGTGGCAGTCCACCGCGAGACTTCGTCGAGTACGTTTCAAGCTCAGATTCGCAGTCTACCGCGAGACTCCGGCGAGTACGTTTCGAGCTTTAGAATCGCAGTACACCGCGAGCTCCCGTCACGTACGTTTGTCCTTAGAATAACGCGCCGGGCTTCTAGTTCTCAGTACGAACTCACCTACCGACCTGACCACATCGTTCATTACCCTATTGGAAAAAATTATGTCATGTACATATAGAAACGTGATGTCGCGTTTTTTTGAAAAACCATATCACGATCTTGGACATTCATGACATGAGTCCATGATCAACTCCATGTCATGGAAACTTGTCATGATTATATGCCATAGTTTTATGTCACGAATTTTCGTCATGATTTCCCGGAATTTGTCACGGGACTTTGTCATAATTATTTGTCACGATTTTCTGAATTTTCACGTGAAGCGAGGCATGTCACGTGACTTTGTCAAGATTTTTGTCACGTTTTGCCGGATTTTTCATTAAAACGCAACTGAAAGATCCAGTGCATGGACAAAAAATTTATCAATAACGGTCGACCAAAGAAAAAAAAGTCATGAGGATGTTCCCGTGGTGATGAACTTAGCCGACACCGGGATTTGAACCCACCCGCTGTCGGATGTGTCAGATTCAAAGTCTAACACCTTACCGTCGTGGCCAGCGAGGAAGGTTATTATATAGTCGGTAAAAGGCTTTCTTATAATGCGGATCGCTATAGCCGTTAGTGTATAGGCCACATATAGGCGATTTAATGCTCATTTGTTGATTTAATAATGACGAGCAGAATAATCTTACAGCTCGCAGACGAGCGAGCGGACACAGTTGACAGAGTTTTTTGAGCAAAGCTGGAAAAGAATCCAAAGTTTGTGAACAGCGTCCGCTCGCTCGTCTGCGAGCGGCAAAAGTATTCTGCTCGTCATTATTAGATCAACGAATGAGCATCAAAACGCCTATACGTGGCCTATATACTAACGGCTCTAGCGATTCGCATCATAAGAAAGCCTTTTACCAAGCGTATCCTAACCTTCCTCGCTGGCCACGACGGTGAGGGATTGGACTTTGAATCTGACACATCCTACAGCGGGTGGGTTCGAATCCCGGTGTCGGCAAAGTTCATCACCACGGGAACATTCTCATGACTTTTTTTTTTTGGTCCACCGTTATTGATAAATTTTTTGTCCATGCACTGGATCTTTCAGTGAGAAATTCACATGACATGCCTCGCTTTACGTGAAAATTCAGAAAGTCGTGATAAATAATTATGACGTCAAGTCCCGTGACATGCGCGGGAAATCCGGGAAATCATGACGAAAATTCGTGACATAAAACTATGACATATGATCATGACAAGTTTCCATGACATGAACTTGATCATGGACTTATGTCATGGATGTCCAAGATCGTGATATGGTTTTTCGAGAAAACGTGACATCACGTTTTTATGTCATGTACATGACATGATTTTTTTCAATAGGGTAACGCCATTCCGAGTCGAGTACCTCAGCCCTTGACGGACTCCACTCAAGTAGAATCAACCCCAGTACTTTGTAAAGTCCCTCTCTCGTAATTGTACTTCCGGACTAATAAACGCAGCTCTAGGGATTCCCTTGGTATTTATTTCCCTTCCGAATTTCGACCTACCTACCTGTCGAGTGAGGACTCCCCAGGTGCAGTATAAAAGAACCCATGGTTACGAATTCCCGTAACAACCTTGACTTTTTCTTCAGTTGATCACCAATGTGACATCGATGTGCGATTCTGAATATTCATGGCATTTGTATCTCGCTGATGTAAACATTTGCACATTTATATTTTTCCCTCTTCAACTTACAAATTGGTATTAATATATCACTCAAGTTATTTCGAATAATCTTATTTCTTTTTTGGAATCTCGTATTATATTCATGTATTGCTGTATATGATTGCTTGTTGGGCCAGATGGGGTAATACCTCGTGGCCAAAATAGAATAATTTTCTATTCTATTCTATTCTATTGGGTAGATCGCTATCTCAATCCACTTCAATCGATCTCAATACTGAAAGTAAGCAAGCATTAGGAACCTTATATCCCATCTACTTGAATCGATTCGAATGCTGGATATCAGTATTGAGAACTTGAAATCCTATCTGCCCCAATCGATTCCAGAACTGTTTTCCAGTATTGGAAACATCGGGTTCTTAATCCGCTTCAATCGATTTCAATACTGATTTTCAGTATTGCAGATGTTATATGATAATTACTTGAATCGGATTGAATGCTAAATATCAGTATTGAGGACTTGAAATCCAATCTGCCCCAATCGATTTCAGTACTGTATTTCAGTATTGGGAATATCGGGATTTCAATCCACTTCAATCGATCTCAATACTGGAAGTGAGCATTAGAATCCTCATATCCCATCTACCTGAATCGAAATGAATGCTGGATATCAGTATTCAGGACTTGCAATCCTATCTGCCCCAATCGATTCAAGTACAGTATTTCAGTATTGGGAACATCGAGATCTCAACCCACTCTCAACGATCCCAATACTAAATGTAAGCTCAAGTGACCTCATTGTATCCTATCTACTTGAATCGATTCAAATGTTGAAAATCAGTATTGGAGGATTGAGATCCTATCTGCCCCAACTCACTCCAATACCGTTTTCAAGTATTGGAAACACTGAGATCTCAGTCCGCTTGAATCGATCTCAATACCGACTCTAAGCATTGCAGACGTAATATCATACTTACCTGAATCGAATCGAATGCTGAATAATCAGTATTGAGGACTTGGGCTCCTATTTGCCTCAATCGATTCCAGTACTGTATTTCAGTATTGGGAATATCGGGATCTCAACACGCTCCGATTGATCTCAATACTGATATTCAGCATTGCGGACCTTATATGATAATCACTTGAATCGATTCAGATGCTGAATATTAGTATTGAAGGCTTGGAATCCTATCCGCCTCGATCACTTGCAGTACTGTATTTCAGTTTCGGGAATATCGGGATCTCAATAAGCTTCGATCGATCTCAATACTGATGTTCAGCATCGCAGACCTTATTCATCTCACAACATTCATCATATTTACCTGGAATCAATTAGAATGCTATGTATCAGGATGGGGATGGGAAGTCCTATCTGCTTCAATGGGTCCAAATACTGACCTCTCACATTGGATACCGTGTATTCTATCTACGTCAATATACCTGAATGATGATTGTTGGTATTCAGGACTTGGAATCCTATCTGCCCCAATCGATTCCAGTACCGTCTTCCAGTATTGAAACATCGAGACCTCAATCCGCCCCAATCGATTTCAATACTAATTTTCAGCTTTCCACACCTCATAACCCATTCACCTGACCAATAGCAAAACTCATCTCCAGGCCGTTCCAATCCTGCTCAGCGGTATTCAATTCGATTCAAATACATGGAATCTAGAGGAGTTCAATACTAATTGTGAGTATTGAGAGGGATGGAAACCATGCTCCCATGATCTGTATTCCATCCTATAGTATTCAGCTCGATTGGTCAATCACGCAATGAGTGATTGGGTCATCATTGAAATCGATTGACGCAGTCGACTCAATGCTGCCCGGCAGAATTCAGACCGATAGCGAAACTTATCCCCAGAGCGTACCAATCCTGCTCAGCAGTGTTGAGCTGGATTAAAATACATAAAATACATGGAATTCAGAGGAGTTCAATCCCGATTGTAAGTATTGAGGAGGAAAGAATGACCATTCACCCACGATTCCAATCCGATTCTGAGATATTCATCTTGATCGGTCAATCACGCAATCAGTGATTGAACCGTCATCATCGAAATTGATTGACGGAGTCGACTCGATGCTTCCTGGCAGGATTGAGACCGATAGCAAAACTCATCTTCAGGCCGTTCCAAACCTGCTCAGCAGTATTGAATCCAATTGAAATAGATGAAATCTAGGGGAGTTCAATACTGATTGTGAATATTGAGAGGGATGGAGACCATGCTCCCATGATCTGTATTCCATCCTATAGTATTCAGCTCGATTGGTCAATCAAGCAATGAGTGATTGGGTCATCATCGGAATCGATTGGCGCAGTCGACTCGATGCTGCCTGGCAGGATTCAGACCGATAGCAAAATTCATCTCCAGGCCGTTTCAATCCTGCTCGGCGGTATTCAATTCGATTCAAATACATGGAATCTAGAGGAGTTCAATAGTGATTAAGAGTATTCAGAAGGATAGAATAACCATGCACACAGGATTCCAATCCGATTCTGTAGTATTCATCTCGATTGGTCAATCACGCAATGAGTGATTGGGTCATTATTGAAATCGATTGACGCAGTCGACTCAATGCTGCCCGGCAGAATTCAGACCGATAGCGAAACTTATCCCCAGACGTACCAATCCTGCTCAGCAGTGTTGAGCTGGATTAAAATACATGGAATTCAGAGGAGTTCAATCCCGATTGTAAGTATTCAGGAGGAAAGAATGACCATTCACCCACGAATCCAATCCGATTCTGAAAATATTCATCTTGATCGGTCAATCACGCAATCAGTGATTGAACCGTCATCATCGAAATTGATTGGCGGAGTCGACTCGATGCTTCCTGGCAGGATTGAGACCGATAGCAAAACTCATCTTCAGGCCGTTCCAAACCTGCTCAGGATATTGAATCCAATCGAAATGGATGAAATCTAGAGGAGTTCAATACTGATTGTGAATATTGAGAGGGATGGAGACCATGCTCCCATGATCTGTAATCCATCCTATAGTATTCAGCTCGATTGGTCAATCAAGCAATGAGTGATCGGGGCATCATCGGAATCGATTGGCGCAGTCGACTCGATGCTGCCTGGCAGGATTCAGACCAATAGCAAAATTCATCTCCAGGCCGTTCCAATCCTGCTCGGCGGTATTCAATTCGATTCAAATACATGAAATTCAGAGGAGATCAATACCGATTGTGAGTTTTGAGAACGATAGAATAACCATGCGACCACGATCTCAATTCGATTCTGTGGTATTCATTTCGATTAGTCAATGACGCAATGAGTGATTGGGTCATCATTGGAATCGATTGACGCGGTCGATTCAATGCTGCCAGGCAGGACTCAGGCCGATAGCGGAACTTATCTTCAGTCCATACCAATCCTGCTCAGCAGGATTGAATCCGATTCAAATATATGAGATTTAGAAGAGTTCAATACAGACCACAAGCATTGCGGAGGATAGAGACCATGACCCCACGATTCGAATTCCATCCCATAGTATCCAGCTCGATTGGTCAATGACGCAACGAGTGATTGGGTTCTCATTGAAATCGATTCACACCGTCAATTCAATGCTACCTGGCAGGTTTCAGACCGATAGCAAGACTTATCTCCAGGCCGTTCCAATCCTCCTCAGCAGTATTGAATTCGATTCAAATGCATGAAATTCAGAGGAGTTGAGAGGAATACTGATTGTGAGTTTTAAGGAGGATAGAGACCATGCTCCCACGATCTGTATTCCATCCTATAGTATTCAGCTCGATCGGTCAATCACGCATTGAGTGATTGGGTCATCATTGGAATCGATTGACGCAGTCGATTAAATGCTGCCTGGCAGAATTCAGACACATAGCAAAACTTATCTCCAGGCCGGCCCAATCCTGCTCAGCACTATTGAATTCAATTGATATATACGAATCCTAGAGGAGTTCAATAACGATTAGTGAGTATTGAGGAGGATAATTTAACCATGTACCCACGATTCCAAACCGATTCTATAGTATCCATCTCGATTGGTCAATCACGCAATGAGTGATTGGGTCATCATTGAAATCGATTGACGGAGTCGACTCAATGATGCTGGCAGGATTTAGACCGATGGCGGAACTGATCCTAAGTCCATAACAATCCTGCTCAGCAGTATCGAATCCGATTCAATTCGAGGTCTCAAGCGTGGCCTAGCAGACAATGTATAAGAGATAGGAGTTGGTAGAGCGACAGTTCAATATTCCGCCACCTTACGCGTTCATCCGTGGTATTATGGCGCTGTAGTCAGGGTTGACACCTCGAATCGTATGAGAACTAGAGAAGTTCAATACTGATCGTAAGTATTGAGGAGGATAGAGACCATGCTCCAGTCATTCGGGATTGGTTAGGATAGACAATTATTATCGTTCCGCAAATTGAGTCAGTTTCTGAAGCTTTGATCTCGATAGAGCAGTGGGAGACGGAATCTATCATTCAATTAGATCGATTCCAATACTGTATTGGTTCATTCAAACATACCGAACCAGCAAAGATCTTTCATCCATCCATCCGGATCCTATCCTATGGTGAATACAAGTATTGGATTATATTCGTTTACATCAATCCTCATCAACAGTATAGAATTCGATTGGCAGTTGCGATCTCAAATCTGAAACTCAGGATTCAGCTAGATTGGGTCTATGTTCGATCTCCATTGAATTCCAATCCTGCTCTCGCCGGTTGAATGATAGAACCGATTGGAATGTGTTCATCCTGATACGATTGGATTGGTTTTCAATCTGTCCTAATCGATCTTTTGCAGCAGGGTATATACTCCTGTCCTCGTGGAAATCTCCGTCGTCACCAAGTCGACCATTCTGTAAGTGCCAGATCGATCTTTTCTATCTCTCTCTGTGACCTACAGTGAATATGATTCCTTCCTCGTGCCCTCCTTGTTACGTGCTCGAGTTTAAATGCGTCTCAAGGTCATCCGACCATTTGTAAATACCAAGACAGCATCGAAACCTTTCCGAAACCTTTCAGAAAGCTTTCAATGAAAGGTTCAAAACCTTTCCGAGAGCTTCCTATGAAAGCTTTCGGAAAGTTAACTATGTCTCCTTCTACTAAACTTTTCGGAAGATTTCAACAAAGGTTGCTGAACACCTTCCAGGGAAGGTTTCCTACGACATTTTCTTTAAGATTGCTACAAGGTTCCTAGGAAACCTTCGTGAAAATTTTCTTGAAAGAGATTCAGCAATTGTCACTGACAGGTTTCTGAAGAGAAGCCAACGAACAGCTACTCGAAACTTCCGCTGAAAGTTTTCTGAAAGGTTTCTGAAAAGTGCCAACGGAACTCGTTGCTCGATACTTCCCTTGAAAGGTTTCTGAGATGTTTCCGAAAGCTGTCGAAAGAAACGGTTCCCCAAAACTTTTGCTGAAAGGTTTCTGAGAGGTTTTCAAAAGGTATCGATGAAATCCGCTCTCCAAAACTTTCACTGAAAGTTTTCGGAAAGGTTTTGGAAAACTGTCGATGGAACCCGCTATCCAAAACATTCACTGACAGGTTTCGGAAAGGTTTTGGAAAGCTGTCGATGGGACCCGCTCTCCGAAACTCCCACTGGGAGGTTTCTGGAAGGTTTCCGAAAGCTGTCGATAGAAACGGTTCCCCAAAACTTTCTCTGAAAGGTTTCGAAAAGATTTTGGAAAGCTGTCGATGGAACCCGCTCTCCGAAACTTTCACTGAAAGATTTCTGAGAGGTTTCTGAAAGGTTTCGATGAGACCAGCTCCCCGAAACTTTCACTGAATGATTTTTGAAAGGTTTTCGAAAGGTGTCGATGAAACCCGCTCTCCAAAACTTTCACTGAAAGGTTTTTGAAAGATTCTCGAAAAGTGTTGATGAAACCCGCTCTCCAAAATTTTCAGTGAAAGGTTTCGGAGAGGTTTCGGGAAGCTGTCGACAAAGCCCACTCTCCGAAACTTTTACTGAAAATTTTCGGAAAGGTTTTGGAAAGCTGTCGATGGAACCCGTTCTCCAAAATTTTCACTGAAAGGTTCGAGAAAGGTTTCGGAACGCTGTCGGTGGAACACGCTCTCCAAAATCTTCACTGGAAGGTGTCGGGGAGGTTTTGAGGAGATGTCGATGGAACCAGCTCCCCGAAACTTTTGCTGGAAGATTTCTGAAAGATCTCCAAGAGGTGTCGATGAGAACAGCTCCCCGAAACTTTCGCTGAAAGGTTTCTGAAAGGTTTGCAAAAGGTGTCCATGAAACCAGCTCCCCGAATTTTTCGCTGAAAAGTTTCCATAATGTGTCGATGAAATCAGCTCTCGCTGGAAGGTTTTACCGAGAATCCTCTCTTGAGAGGATTCTTCAGATTGTCATGATATTTTTTGAACGATCTTGTAATAGAGCTCAGACATAACGTCTAGCTCCAGTCAATACAATTAAATAGAGTGAGCCATCGGTCTCATTTTTCACTCATATTTATATTAGCGCGATCGCAGTATACAGTAGGTGACATATTTATGAAAAGTAGTGCATGTGGGAGAGAGAGAGAGAGCGGGGGGTCAACGAGCTTTGTCAGCCGTTGCCCACAACGGGTTATATGTTCGACTGAGATTTTGAATACCGTCTTTTCTATTGATGCAATTTTCACCGAATTTTATGTGGATCATCTCAGAAATCAACAGTTTTTTCCAATTTTTCTCTGTGTCTAGAATTTTGGTTTGATCCCAATAGAAATCGTGTTCATCTTTCAGTCTGTGACCAGAAACTACGGACTTTTCATCTTTGTTTATAACATGATCATGCGTGTACCTAGTTGTCTCTTTGTCTCTCCCACATACGTTGCTGGGCAATCTCTACACTGAAATTTATAAACAACACCAGTTTTGCTAAATTTATCTAGTTGGTCCTTACCTCATTTTACTATTGAGCTTAATGACTTGGAAACTTTTGGAAGAGTGTGGATATCGTTATGTTTGAACAGAGCATTACATTTTCCGAATAAGCGTTCGTGGTATGGAATACAAATTTTGTTCCGGCCAGCATATAGAATTTGATTGCAACGTATTCTTTCTGCTCTGTTCATGAGATTTTTCGAACGTGGTAATCTGGTTTTTATACATTTGTCAGTGAAATCTTCAGGATAATCGTTGTCAGAAAGGAGTTGTTTTACAATTGACAAATTAGAGGAATGAAATCTTTTATGTGAAAGTGACGTGGCTCTGTCGACTAAATTGAACACTATGTTCCTCTTTTGTTTCATGGTATGATTAGATTTGAAATTCAAGATCCTGCCTGATGACGTTGGCTTTTGATACCGATTGGTGATGATTTTTTCACCCTCACGGATCAGAGATATGTCAAGGGAATTGATGGTATTATTGTTCTCAATCTCATGTGTCAACTGTAAATGCTCATTGTAACTGTTGAAAACGTTGAGGACTACATCTACATGTTCTTTTTTTACACACATTAGAGTGTCATCGACATATCTATGATAGAATAGAGGAGTGCAATCGTGATCATTTTTCAATATACGTAAGCATGAGGTTTCCAAGTCATCCATGACAATGTCTGCGAAAAGTGGAGAGATGGGTGATCCCATCGGACTACCAAAGATTCGTTGATGAATTTTATTAATGAATTGAAAAAATGTGTTGTCACAAAGGAACTCAGTGCACTTACGAATTTCATCAAATGGTATGTTAGACTCATTATGTATATCTGAAAATCTGCGGTCAAGCGCCTCTAGCACTAAAAGATCAGATACTCCTTTCTCTCGACGTTAGCACTCTGTTTACAAACATCCTATGCTGGTTAGTGCTAGAGGCGCTTGACCGCAGATTTTCAGACGTTTGACCGAGTCGGTGTACGGAGTCGGTGACTGTTTCAGTTTCCCGACTCGGTCACTTCGCATGGAATGGCCCCAAATGCCACGAAACGAACAATAAATGATAAATTTCCGTCAGTGGTTGATAGAAAGATTAAAAGAAAAATAGAAAAAAACATGCCCGGCAATTTTCACAATTTTGACGCGAGTGGAGTTCGAACCTGCAATCTCTCGATTACGAGTCCAAGCACATGTGTCCGGGGCCAGCGAGACATGTTACGAGAGAGGGCTTAGTGAGCGTACTTGGAGTGTGACTCATAGGAAGTACCTAAGATCTGTTTATCATGAGTTTCATCATGAGTTGATCATGAACTCTGGCGCCATAGCACTGAGTCAAGCCGTAGCTAGGATGGGTCTTGGAATATTTCTAGATCTAGCTGCTTGACCGAGTCGGTTGACCGACTCGGTCAACCGAATTCACATTTTAGCGGGAAAACAACACGCATAAAAATAGGAAAATTTTCGAAATTTGACTGGTTAACCGACTCGGTGTTACTTTCCCGTGAAGATTTGGATTCGATTGACCGAGTCGGTGTACCGTGTCGGTAAATAACCAGCCAAATCTCGGAAATTCCCAAGTCCTATGCGTGTTGCTTCCCCGTGAAAATTTGAATTCGGTTGACCGAGTCGGTCAACCGACTCGGTCAAGCAGCCAGATCTAGAAATATTCCAAGTCCCATCCTAGCTACGGCTTGAGTCAGTGCTCTGGCGCCAGAGTTTATGATCAACTCATGATGAAACTGATGATAAACAGATCTTAGGTACTTCCTATGAGTCACACTCCAAGTACGCTCACTAAGCCCTCTCTCGTAACATGCCTCGCTGGCCCCGGGCACATGTGCTTGGACTCGTAATCAAGAGATTGCAGGTTCGAACCTCACTCGCATCAAAATTGTGAAAATAGCCGGGCATGTTTTTTGCTTTCTCAAAGAGAAAGGGTTGTATTCGTGACAAGACATTTTTGCTCAATTTTTTCACTCAAATTAATTTTTCATTCTAAAAATCTTCACTCATAGCGAATCGGCTTCGTACATTTTGTTCCTCTCGCCGATATCTATCTATTGTAAGTCACGGTTTTTCCTCCAGGCTTCTCCCTGGTCCTCCACGAATTTAACTTTCTCTGTCGTTGTCTGTGTCCGTCCGTGTGTGTGTCTGTGCAACTTCATTTTTCGTCAACGGTTTCTCCTCAGCGTTTCGACAGATCTTTCTCAAATTTATGTGAGTGGTAGAACACCATGTAAAGATATGCTGAAAGGATTTATAGCCCAATCTATTAAACAGTTCTCGATTAATGAGTATCCGAAAAAAAAATGTCAAAATTTTCCAAAACTCGATTATTTTATATTCAAATAGCTGTTCTCAAAATCAACAAATCAAATTTTGGGTCACTTGAACAAGCATTTTTTCATCAATTTCCGTCAATTGATTAATGTGGAATTTTCATTCATATCTATCTCTACCAATTAAATCATGAATCTTCTATCAATGAAAAAAAATCATGTACATTTCTTTTCCCATACAGTTTAACGTAATTCCGTATCAACCAATCGATCAAGGATGGCCAGATTAACATTTTATTAGGTCACCTCAACTTCCCTTATAGAGTTCTTCTAGACATAAATTCTAAAAACTCCTAATAATTACTTGAAAATTTTAATATTTTTATTTTCCGATACTCATTAATCGAGAACTGTTTAATAGATTGGGCTATAAATCCTTTCAGCACATCTTCACATGGTGCTCTACCACTCACATGAATTTGAGAGAGATCGATCGAAACGCTGAGGAGAAACCGTTGACGAAAAATGAAGTTGCACAGACACACACACAGACGGACACAGACAACGACAGAGAAAGTTAAATTCGTGGAGGACCAGGGATAAGACTGGAGGAAAGACCGTGACTTACAATAGATAGATATCGGCGAGAGGAACAAAATGTACGAACCCGATTCTCTATTCTTCAAGATTTTTAGAATAAACAAATCATCTCAATTGTGAAATATGTTTGAAATCTGTTGTCATGGAATAAATTCTATTATTTTTCGTCCCCGGTTTCTCCTCAGCCTTCCGACCGATCTTTCCCAAATTCATGTGAGTGGTAGAGCACCATGTAAAGATGTACTGAAAGGATTTATAGCCCAATCTATTAAACAGTTCTCGATTGATGAGTATCCGAAAATAAAAATGTCAAAATTTTCCAAAACTCGATTATTTTATATTCAAATATCTTTTCTCAAAATCAACAAATCAAATTTTGGGTCACTTAAACAACCATTTTTTCATCATTTTCCGTCAATTGGTTAATGTGGAATTTTCATTCATATCTATCTCTACCAATTAAATCATGAATCTTCTATCAATGAAAAAAAAATCATGTACATTTCTTTTCCCATACAGTTTAACGTAATTCCGTATCAACCAATCGATCAAGGATGGCCAGATTAACATTTTATTAGGTCACCTCAACTTCCCTTATAGAGTTCTTCTAGACATGAATTCTAAAAACTCCTAATAATTTTTTGAAAATTTTAATATTTTTATCTTCCGATACTCATTAATCGAGAACTGTTTAATAGATTGGGCTATAAATCCTTTCAGCACATCTTCACATGGTGCTCTACCACTCACATAAATTTGAGAGAGATCGATCGAAACGCTGAGGAGAAACCGTTGACGAAAAATGAAGTTGCACAGACACACACACAGACGGACACAGACAACGACAGAGAAAGTTAAATTCGTGGAGGACCAGGGATAAGACTGGAGGAAAGACCGTGACTTACAATAGATAGATATCGGCGAGAGGAACAAAATGTACGAACCCGATTCTCTATTCTTCAAAATTTTTAGAATAAACAAATCATCTCAATTGTAAAATATGTTTGAAATCTGTTGTCATGGAATAAATTCTATTATTTTTCGTCCCCGGTTTCTCCTCAGCCTTTCGACCGATCTTTCCCAAATTCATGTGAGTGGTAGAGCACCATGTAAAGATGTACTGAAAGGATTTATAGCCCAATCTATTGAACAGTTCTCGATTAATGAGTATCCGAAAATAAAAGTGTCAATATTTTCCAAAACTCGATTATTTTATATTCAAATATCTTTTCTCAAAATCAACAAATCAAATTTTGGGTCACTTAAACAACCATTTTTTCATCATTTTCCGTCGACTGGTTAATGTGGAATTTTCATTCATATCTATCTCTACCAATTAAATCATGAATCTTCTATCAATGAAAAAAAAATCATGTACATTTCTTTTCCCATACAGTTTAACGTAATTCCGTATCAACCAATCGATCAAGGATGGCCAGATTAACATTTTATTAAGTCACCTCAACTTCCCTTATGAAGTTTTTCTAGACATAAATTCTAAAAACTCCTAATAATTCCTCGAAAATTTTAGCATTTTTATTTTCCGATACTCATTAATCGAGAACTGTTCAATAGATTGGGCTATTAATCCTTCCAGCACATCTTCACATGGTGCTCTACCACTCACATAAATTTGAGAAAGATCGGTCGAAACGCTGAGGAGAAACCGTTGACGAAAAATGAAGTTGCACAGACACACACACAGACGGACACAGACAACGACAGAGAAAGTTAAATTCGTGGAGGACCAGGGATAAGACTGGAGGAAAAACCGTGACTTACAATAGATAGATATCGGCAAGAGGAAAAAAATGTACGAAGCCGATTCTCTATCCTTCAAGATTTTTAGAATAAACAAATCATCTCAATTGTAAAATATGTTTGAAATCTGTTGTCTAAGCACATTTCGACGTGAGAAAGCATTCTGCTAATATCATTTACCAGCGTATTTCTATTCTCTTTTTTAATTTTTCTATCAACCCCTGACGATAATCCATCATTTATTGTTCGTTTTGTGGCATTTGGGGCCATTCCATGCGATGTGACCGAGTCGGGAAACTGAAACAGTCGCCGACTCCGTACACCAACTCGGTCAACCGTCTCGGTCACCGACTCGGCCTCTTTCAGGAGGGTTTATACATCCATCATTTGTAAAATATTTCATATTTTCTATCTTTATACATATGTCAAAACAGAAACCTGAAGCCTCATGAGGTCCACAAAACCTAGTCGACGAGACGTTGCAATGAAATTTCCATCATGGAAATTTGGGAATTCATTTAGTTCCCCACCGTCCTTCAAGATCGACGAGACCAAATATTCAACTTGTATATTAATCATCAAGGACGAAAAAATCTACCAAAATCACTTATGATAAGACTTGATACATCAAAGGAAAATGTGATGAGTTGATTAGATGCGTCATTCAGTATGTACTATTACTGCCAATTTATGAGCAAAAGTTGAACTTTTCTGGTACGCATACCAACTTTGTGGTTGAAAGGCATACATCATCGCCCCCGAAGAAGAAAAACACTTTCTGGATTACCGGTGAAGAGTAACACCTTCTGGATGCATTTATGAAAAGAAACACCATCTGTATCCCAGGACGAAGATCAACACGTATTTCTAACCAGCGACGAAGAATAACGCCCGGCAGTAGCTTCCGACGAATAGTAACACCCGCTCGTAACTACCGGCGAAGGAGAACACGTTGCCCGTAGTCGCGACGAAAAGTAACATTTGCCGGGAGCCCCGACGAAAAAAAACACCTGCCGTATGCCCCGACGAAAAAAAACACCTGCCGTATGCCCCGACAATAAATAACAACTGCCGTATGCCCAGACGAAAAAAAAAACACCTGCCGTATGCCCCGACCGAAAAAAACATCTACTGTATGCCCGGACGAAGGAAAACACCTGATGGTAATAATTGGAGTTATCTCTGAAAAAATTTCAATTTCAATGTTTTCTGTCAGAGAATAACAATGTATCTAATTACGAATAACAACGAATAAGTAGTCTGAAAATGAATTTGCGAAAAATGAGCAAAGCAAAACTTTGAAACAAGAAAACATTGACAACTGAAGTTTTTTCCTGCGAACATAATATATTACAATAAAACATACTTTTGAAGAAAATGTTGAGAATAGGATTCCTAGAAAATCAGTTCTTTATGTATCCGACATTACCCCCCATAGAAAGCATCTATCAATTGAAAACTTTATTCAAAAGCAATATTGCCATAGACATTTTGAATCACGCAATAATCCTGTCAGTATCAATGATTGCGGGGGTGTTTCAGGTGAAAAAAAAATACGATGGACTAGAATCAGGGTTTGTAACTGAACTAAATTAAACGAAATTATTGAATATGTTTCGTTTCGTTTATTGAAAAACGAAACTAAACGAAATCAATCATAATTTCGTTCATGAAAAACGAAACTAAACGTAAACATTATATCCACAGAATTAGGTGAACGAAACAAAACATAATTATTCTGATTTTCGTTTCGTTGAACAGAGATGAAAACATATTCAAAAGCAATTGAGTTTCGTTTCGTTCATTCAAAAACGAAACGAAACGAAAATGATCCTGATTTCGTTGATGAGAAACGAAACCAAACAGAAACGAATTACGATTCATTAGTTATGGAAATTGATTCCAACCGAAATTTTGTTGAGATCAACGAAAATGAACGAAATCAAAATTAATTATGTTTATGATAAACGAAACTAAACAAAATCAAAATTAATTATGTTTATGACAAACGAAACTAAACGTAATTGAAACAAATCAACATAATTCAAAACGTTGAGCCAAGCCAACCCCCCCTCCATCAAATCTGTGCAACACTTCGGCGCAATAACGGTAAAGAACAGTATATACGTGTCGTGTGATACAGTTTGATTTCGGCCAGATCGTATGAACAATGGGGATGGCCGAATGTGTGTCTGTGTGAATGTGTGTAGGGAGGGGGGTGGATAGGGAGCACTGGGAGGCCACAGTGTGATAGCTGTGGAGTCCTTCCTCGATAAAGGCCTGGAGTCCTCGTGCTGATTTCGTTAGCACACAACTATTATTTGGGGTCTTAGGTATGCCAAGAGGGGTCACCCAGGACCGAGCCGAGAGTTGTACAGCAATCCATTGACTAAGAAACGAAAAATATCGAAATTCCACGAAACAAATTTGACCGCACAGTTCCTTTCATAAACAGTGTATCATTCCAGAGGCCATTGAACCGGAGATTGTTTCAGGAGGTTTGATATTAGAAAGAAATCTTGAGTGAAGCGTCCCACACATTGCAAGATATCCCATCGATTTGTGTATCCAAAGGATTTTCTTTGATCCATTTTAGGGTAGTCATAGGGTTCGACGATAAAGAGGAATCCCTTGGGGTGGGCCACTTCTAGACAGAAATCTTCCCATCCAATGGAATCATAGAAGATATTGTTGCTTGTTCCAAAATCTGCAGAGTTAGGTTCATGCGAATCATTTCAGGTACATTCTACTCCAAGTTGAGATCTCTCGGAAGAAGAGGGTTGAAGGTTCATTCGAAGAGCCATAACCACGCACTCCTGCGTTATGTAGGGGTCAACCTAGATAATGTCGTGGGAATTATGATTGATTTTGTATAACTTCACCGATTTCTCGTATTTATTTATATTCAATTGCTCTCAAACTTCTAGAAGTACGATACATTTACAGTCAAATCAACATTTTCTGGAAGACAGAACATTGGGGTACAGTACGAAAATAAGTTCTTCAACGAAAATACAAATATTGTTGTTACTGACCTCATAATCAAATTTTTAGAGCTGCATTACTGGTATCAGCTTGATGAATCCACCAATTAATAAACTTGTAGATCTGTATGTCAGTGAGGTTCGATATTGCTCGAATACAATTATTGTGCAGGAATACCTAAGTGGGATGTAAGAAACGCTCTATTGTAGTTATATCTACCTTGCTCGAGATTTGTGAGAATGTTTACAGTACGCATAGCTGGAGCTGCGACATTGTCAGTCTCGTTCTGCTGTTGACATCAAAGAATAAGTAATGTACACTATAGCACGTGAGAGCAAATGAGACAGCAAACTCTAAAATTCAAAACAATATGGAGGCCTTGATGTCAACGTTGAAGCAGATAGAGACCCGCAGAACACAATTCCATTTTTCGATGGAGTTTTGGTAGTGACTGTACTTACCTATCCAAAGCAAATCAGCAAATATCGTTTCTAAGAAATATCGTATAATCCTGTTATACTGATAGTTTTCTAAGCTATCGTCGCATTGCAGCGAAATCTGACAACTGATGCCTCGTTCCGATGCCTCGAATCGATTTTACACTCAGGAGTTCACGGATTCTCCGATCATCCGATACTTTTGTATCCCTCAAAATTTTCAATTGAGGTAACGAGAGTCACGTAATCTGTTTGCAATTGACGAAGGCATAACGATGTGAGTGGATGCGAGTAGCACAGTACCACATTGCGGTGGCCACCTGTGACACTGTCGGACCTGTGTCTTTGTGGCGTGCTGCGTATATGGCTTGTGAGAAACTGTAACACCAAAGTTACTGAAAGATTGATGGAACGATACAGACTAACTGATCACGTTGAGCGCAATCGGAAACCAAGTTTTTCATAATTTGTACACACCTGAGTTCTTTCGAAAAGAGATTGGGGAGTTTTTAGGTGCTAAGAAAACTCGGGCGATTTTTTTTGCAGCAATCGTGGTGTTACTATCCGTACGAGACTTCTGCTACCGTGAAGTAAGTTCTCTTATGTCCCCAAAATGATCATTATTGTATGAGGTGCTCGATAAAAAAGCTCGTTAGTTGCCGCGGAGCACGAAATCATACAAGGTCCAGTCAGGTGGTTTCACTGAGACCACAATCATATGAAGAAGGTCTGCTGCCTCCGGCGCTCAGACTCAGCTCACTTCCTCGCGCAGCCACTGGAATCCAACATGGCTAACCCGGAGGGCGCTCGCAGATTGGCCGGCCGCTTTCACCGTCTCTGCTCTCCTTCTTCTTTGCGTTATTGGCCTGTGGACTTCAATCCTCTCGCCTAGGGAGGGTAGAGAGACCCTCCCCATCACCAAGTGTTGTGCCGTTACTAATGCAACGATCGAACGGAGATGGTGCAGTGGAATGCAAATTCGCGTAACTGCATTAATGCTGAAATAATAGAAATGTGTCCAATACTGATCCCATATCCTATCTTCACTGTTGGTTCCCAAAGAACTCAGGTCTGTGTGAACCCCAAATTCCCAAATCCAAAGACTCCTCTGGGAGCTGGCAGCTCATACGCGCTGTTGAAGAAAATTTCTGAGATTTCACCAATCATCACATTTACTTGACAGCCCTTGTTTGAATGGAATACTATTAGATAGTATACTAATCAGATAGTACATTTCCCATAATTTTTTTGCAAACTCGGGTGCCCACGTCACGAAGCCTTGTGGGTCATAGGGTTAGGATCGTCGCCACCATCGTCGTCTGTTGTTGTAAATTTTTCGGATGCTCAGACATGCACGTCGAGACATTTCCAAAGAAATTCCGATCGACTAGCATGGGTGTTGTCCATTACCTACCACTGTTCTGCCGAAGTCTTGCCGAAAGCGGATGAGAGGCGGGGGGGGGGGGGGGTGGAGGAGGAAATTTGCGTTCGCTCATGCAACCGTTCCTGTATCAATACGCTCGGCTTCCGTTCCAAATGATGTTTACTCATATTGATTACGTCTGATGTTTTATATCATAATTGAAATATATTCCGTTTAGTTTCGTTTATCATGAACATAATTCAAATCGATTTCGTTTAGTTTCGTTCATAATAAACATAATCCATATCAATTTCGTTCAGTTCCGTTTATCATAATCATAATCGGAATTACTTTCGTTTAGTTTCCTCCCCTCAAACGAAATAGTTTCGTTCGATTTCGTTTGGTTTTCTGACGGAACATATCGATTATGTTTCGTTTCGTTTATTGTAACCGTAATTATGCATGATTAACGTTTTGTTTCGTTTCTCTCACCGACATTTTTGTTGGGATTCGTTAAGTTTCTAGCTCAACCATAATTCGTTTTTGTTTAGTTTCGTTTCTCATAAACGGAATGAAAAACGTAATTCAAATCAAATTATTAAGTTTAGTTTCGTTAATGGAAAAAACTAAACTAAATTCTGGAATTTTGATTATGGTTATTGAAAAACGAAACGAAACTAAACATTATTGAAATTTCACCGAAATAAACGAAACGAAAGGAAACATAAGTTTCGTTACAAACCCTGACTAGAATTATCGTATAGATTTTCAGGAGAGAGAGAATAGTTTTGATGAATGTGAGCAGTAAGAATCATGCA
The DNA here is from genome assembly GCA_029851415.1 of Eretmocerus hayati. Lineage (NCBI taxonomy): Eukaryota > Metazoa > Arthropoda > Insecta > Hymenoptera > Aphelinidae > Eretmocerus > Eretmocerus hayati. The sequence goes on from CM056744.1 coordinate 54,217,782, forward strand.
ATAAGTGATATTTACGAGACGTTCTTGGCTTGGGGCAGAGGTGATGATGCTCTCTGCTGGTGCAACGCCCAGAAATCATTTTCCCTTCAGATATGGGTTGGAGCGCCTCCTAACAGTATAAAAAACCCCCAGATGTTCTCTTTGCTGAACGATAATGAGAGGTGTTTTGTTTCGTCGTGGCTTACGGTAGGTGTTTTTCTTCGTCCGGGGATACGGCAGGTGTTTTTCTTCGTCCGGGCATACGGCAGGTGTTTCTTTTCGTCCGGGCGTACAGCAGGTGTTTTTCTCCATCGGGGCATACAGCAGGTGTTTTTTTTCGTCGGGGCATACGGCAGGTGTTCTTCTTCGTCCGGGCATACGACGGTTGTTCTTTTTCATCCGGGCTTACGGGAGGTGTTTTTCTTCGTCCGGGCATCCGGCAAACGTTACTTTTCGTCGGTGATCACGACCAAGTGTTATTTTTCGAGGCGGGTACGGGAGGAGTGCTACTCTTCGACGCTTGATACATATCGTGTTACTTTTCGTCGGTGACTAACACGCAAGTGTTAGTCTTCGTCGCTTGATAGTATGCAAGTGTTTTTCTTCTTCGGGGGCGACGACATAATTTGATCTGGCATGGCGTATACAGCATGAGTGTCAATAAATGTTTCATCAACCAGTCGGTATACAATTTGAATGTCTCATACAGGTAATAGTAGTTAGTACCACCCTGCTGCAAAAGAACGATTGGGATAGATTGAAAACCAATCGAATCCTATCGGGATCAATACATTTCAATCGGCTCTATCATTCAACCGGCGAGAGCAGTATTGGGATTCAATGCAGATCAATCGAGCATAGACCCAATCTAGCTGAATCCTGAATTGTAGATTTGACATCACAACTGCCAATCGAATTCTATACTGTTGATGAGGATTGATGTGAGCGAATATAATCCACTACTAGTATTCAGCATAGGATAGGATCCGGGTGGATGGATGAAAGATCTTTGGTGGTTCAATATGTTTGAATGAACCAATACAGTATTGGAATCAATCTAATTGAATGATGGATCCCGTCTCCCACTGCTCTATCGAGATCAATGCTTCAGAAACTGATTCAATTCGCGAAACGATACTTATCATCTATCCTAACCAATCCCGAATGACAGGATTGAATTTCTCCTTTTGGGTACTATTGTTGCAACATTCCTCAATCGGACCAAATAATTCTCTGCAGTACTGGTGTATGATAGCCTTGCTCATCCCTATCTATCTCAATCATGAATGGAGCGATTCAAGTCATTAACCCTGGATCGATTCCAATCATCCCCCAATCAGCTATTGCGTGATTGACCAATCGAGATGAATACTAGAGAATCGAATTGAAATCATGGGTGCATGGTTACTCTATCCCTCTCAATACTCACAATCAGTATTGAACTCCTCTAGATTTCATATATTGCAATCGAATTCAATACTGCTGAGCAGGATTGGAACGGCCTGAAGATGAGTTTTGCTATCGGTCTGAATTCTGTCAGGCGGCATTGAATTGACGGTGTGAATCTATTTCAATGATAACCCGATCACTCTTGCGTCATTGACCAATCGAACTGAATACTATAGGATGGGATTCAAATCGTGGAGGCATGGTCTCTATCCTCCGAAATACTTACAATCGGTATTGAACTCCTCCGAATTCCATGTATTTCAATCGAATTCAATACTGCTGAGACGGATTGGTACGCTCTGAGGATGAGTTTGAATATCGGTCTGAATCCTGCCGGGCAGCATTGAGTCGACTGCGTCAATCAATTTCAATGATGACCCAATCACTCATTGCGTGATTGACCGTTCGAAATAAATAATACAGAATCGGATCGGAATTGCGGGTGCATGGTTATTCTATCCCTCTCAATACTCGATATCAGTATTCAACTCCTCTAGGTTTCATATATTCGATCGAATTCAATACTGCTAAGCAGGATTAGAATGGCCTGAAGATAAGTTTTGCTATCGGTCTGAGTCCTGCCAGGTGGTATTGAATTGACGGTGTGAATGTATGTCAATGATAACCCAATCACTCGTTGCGTCATTGAGCAATTGAGCTGAATACTACAGGATGGAATTCAAATCGTGGAAGCATGGTCGCTATCCTCCTCAATACTCACAATCAGTATTGAACTCCTCTAGGTTTCGGATATTCCGATCGAATTCAATGATGCTGAGCAGGATTGAAACGGCCTGAAGATGAGTTTTAATATCGGTCTGAATCCTGCCAGGCAGCATGGAGTCGACTCCGTCAATCGATTCCAATGTTGATCCAATCACTCATTGCGTGATTGACCAATCGAGCTGAATACTACAGAATCGGATTGGAGTCATGGGTGCATGGTCATTCTATCCTCGTCAATACTCACGACCAGTATTAAACTCCTCTAGGTTTCATATCTGTCAATCAAATTCAATACTGCTGAGCAGGATTGGAACGGCCTGAAGATGAGTTTTGCTATCGGGGCAGCATTAAATTGACGGTGTGGATTGATTTCAATAATAACCCAATCACTCGTTGCGTTATTGACCAATCGAGCTGAATAATATGGGATGGAATCCAAATCGTGGAAGCATGGTCTGTATTCTCCTCAATACTTACAATCGGTACTGAACTCCCCTGAATTCCATGTATTCTAATCGGATTCAATACTGCTGAGCAGGATTGTTGGTACGCTCTAAGGATAAGTTTCGCTATCGATCTGAATCCTGCCGGGCAGCATTCAGTCGGCTCCGTCAATCGATTCTAATGATGACCCCAATCACTCATTGCGTGATGACCGATCGAGATGGATACTACAGAATCGGAATGGAATCGTGGGTGCATGATCATTCTATCCTCCTCAATACTCACAATCAGTATCAAACTCCTCTAGGTTTCATATATTCCAATCAAATTCAATACTGCTGAGCAGGATTGGAACGGCCTGAAGATGAGTTTTGCTATCGGTCTGGATTCTGCCAGGCAGCATTGAATTGACTGCGTCAATCGATGCCAATGATGAACCAATCACCCTTTGCGTCATTGACTTATCGAGATGAATACTACAGAATTGAATTGAAGTCGTGAGTGCATAGTTATTCTATCCCTCTCAATACTCACAATCAGTATTGAACTCTTCCTGTTTCCATATATTTGAATCAAATTGAATACTGCTGAGCAGAATTGGAACGGCCTGTAGATGAGTTTTGCTATTCGTCAGGTGAATGGGTTATAAGGTCTGCAATGCTGGAAATCAGTATTGAAATCGATTGCGGTGGATTGAGATCTCGATGTTTCCGATACTGGGAGACGGTACTGGAATCGATCGGGGCAGATAGGATTTCGAGTCCTCAATACTAACAATCATCATTCAGGTATATTGACGTAGAGAGAATATACTGTCTCTAATGTTAGAGGTCAGTATCTCCATCTATTGAGGCAGATAGGACTTCCTATCCCCGATCTGATACACAGCATTCTAATCGATTCGGGCGAATGGGTTATAAGGTCTGCAATGCTGAAAGACAGTATCGAGATCGATGGAAGCGGATAGAGATCTCGGGCGTTCCAATACTGGTATACAGTATTGGAATCGACTGAGGCAGATAGGATTCCAAATCTTCAGTACACATATTCAGCATTCAAATCGATTTGGGTGAATATGATATAAGGTCGGCAATGCTGGAAGTCACTATTGAGATCGATTAAGGCGAATTGAGATCTCGATGTACCTGAAATTGAAAAATAGAACCGGAATCGATTGGGGCAGATAAGATCTCAAGTCCTCAATACTGATATTCAGCATTCAATCCGATTCAGGTAAATATGATATGAGGTCTGCAATGCTAAAAGTAAGTATTGAGATCGATGGAAGCTTATTGAGAACTCAATGTTCCCGATACTGGAAAACAGTACTAGAATCGATTGGGGAAGATAAAATCTCGAATCCTTGATACTGATATCCAGCATTCAATTCGCTTCAGATGAATACGATATGAAGTCTGCAATGCTGAAAATCACCATTGAGATCGATTGAAGCGGATTGAGATCCCGATGTTCCCATGACTGGAAAACAGTACTGGATTGGATTGGGGCAGATAAGATCTCAAGTCCTCAATACTGATATTCAGCATTCAATTCGATCCAGGTGAGTAGGATAGAAGGTTTCCGATGCTGAAAATCAGTATTGAGACCGATGGAAGCGGATTGGGATCTCAGTGTTTCCAATACTTGGGAAAGGTATTGGAATGAGTTGGGGCAGGAAGGATCTCAATTCTCCAATACTGATTTTCAACATTCAAGTCGATTCAAGTAGACAGGATATTATAAGGTTACTTATGCTTACATTTAGTATTGGGATCGATTGGAGTGGATTGAGATAGCGATCAACAGGATAATGAGAGACAGTACTCGAATCGATTCAGGTTATTGAGATATGAAGGCTCCAATACTTACAGTCAGTATTGAGATCGATTACAGTGGGTCGAGATTTCGATGTTCCAAATACTGGAAAACAGTACTGAAATCGATTGGGCAGGATAGGATATCAAGTCCTCAATACTGATATTCAGCATTCAATCCAATTCAGGTAAATATAATGTAAGGTCTGCAATGCTGGAAATCAGTATTGAAATCGATTGCGGTGGATTGAGATCTCGATGTTTCCGATACTGGGAGACGGTACTGGAATCGATCGGGGCAGATAGGATTTCGAGTCCTCAATACTAACAATCATCATTCAGGTATATTGACGTAGAGAGAATATACTGTCTCTAATGTTAGAGGTCAGTATCTCCATCTATTGAGGCAGATAGGACTTCCTATCCCCGATCTGATACACAGCATTCTAATCGATTCGGGCGAATGGGTTATAAGGTCTGCAATGCTGAAAGACAGTATCGAGATCGATGGAAGCGGATAGAGATCTCGGGCGTTCCAATACTGGTATACAGTATTGGAATCGACTGAGGCAGATAGGATTCCAAATCTTCAGTACACATATTCAGCATTCAAATCGATTTGGGTGAATATGATATAAGGTCGGCAATGCTGGAAGTCACTATTGAGATCGATTAAGGCGAATTGAGATCTCGATGTACCTGAAATTGAAAAATAGAACCGGAATCGATTGGGGCAGATAAGATCTCAAGTCCTCAATACTGATATTCAGCATTCAATCCGATTCAGGTAAATATGATATGAGGTCTGCAATGCTAAAAGTAAGTATTGAGATCGATGGAAGCTTATTGAGAACTCAATGTTCCCGATACTGGAAAACAGTACTAGAATCGATTGGGGAAGATAAAATCTCGAATCCTTGATACTGATATCCAGCATTCAATTCGCTTCAGATGAATACGATATGAAGTCTGCAATGCTGAAAATCACCATTGAGATCGATTGAAGCGGATTGAGATCCCGATGTTCCCATGACTCGAAAACAGTACTGGATTGGATTGGGGCAGATAAGATCTCAAGTCCTCAATACTGATATTCAGCATTCAATTCGATCCAGGTGAGTAGGATAGAAGGTTTCCGATGCTGAAAATCAGTATTGAGACCGATGGAAGCGGATTGGGATCTCAGTGTTTCCAATACTTGGGAAAGGTATTGGAATGAGTTGGGGCAGGAAGGATCTCAATTCTCCAATACTGATTTTCAACATTCAAGTCGATTCAAGTAGACAGGATATTATAAGGTTACTTATGCTTACATTTAGTATTGGGATCGATTGGAGTGGATTGAGATAGCGATCAACAGGATAATGAGAGACAGTACTCGAATCGATTCAGGTTATTGAGATATGAAGGCTCCAATACTTACAGTCAGTATTGAGATCGATTACAGTGGGTCGAGATTTCGATGTTCCAAATACTGGAAAACAGTACTGAAATCGATTGGGCAGGATAGGATATCAAGTCCTCAATACTGATATTCAGCATTCAATCCAATTCAGGTAAATATAATGTAAGGTCTGCAATGCTGGAAATCAGTATTGAAATCGATTGCGGTGGATTGAGATCTCGATGTTTCCGATACTGGGAGACGGTACTGGAATCGATCGGGGCAGATAGGATTTCGAGTCCTCAATACTAACAATCATCATTCAGGTATATTGACGTAGAGAGAATATACTGTCTCTAATGTTAGAGGTCAGTATCTCCATCTATTGAGGCAGATAGGACTTCCTATCCCCGATCTGATACACAGCATTCTAATCGATTCGGGCGAATGGGTTATAAGGTCTGCAATGCTGAAAGACAGTATCGAGATCGATGGAAGCGGATAGAGATCTCGGGCGTTCCAATACTGGTATACAGTATTGGAATCGACTGAGGCAGATAGGATTCCAAATCTTCAGTACACATATTCAGCATTCAAATCGATTTGGGTGAATATGATATAAGGTCGGCAATGCTGGAAGTCACTATTGAGATCGATTAAGGCGAATTGAGATCTCGATGTACCTGAAATTGAAAAATAGAACCGGAATCGATTGGGGCAGATAAGATCTCAAGTCCTCAATACTGATATTCAGCATTCAATCCGATTCAGGTAAATATGATATGAGGTCTGCAATGCTAAAAGTAAGTATTGAGATCGATGGAAGCTTATTGAGAACTCAATGTTCCCGATACTGGAAAACAGTACTAGAATCGATTGGGGAAGATAAAATCTCGAATCCTTGATACTGATATCCAGCATTCAATTCGCTTCAGATGAATACGATATGAAGTCTGCAATGCTGAAAATCACCATTGAGATCGATTGAAGCGGATTGAGATCCCGATGTTCCCATGACTGGAAAACAGTACTGGATTGGATTGGGGCAGATAAGATCTCAAGTCCTCAATACTGATATTCAGCATTCAATTCGATCCAGGTGAGTAGGATAGAAGGTTTCCGATGCTGAAAATCAGTATTGAGACCGATGGAAGCGGATTGGGATCTCAGTGTTTCCAATACTTGGGAAAGGTATTGGAATGAGTTGGGGCAGGAAGGATCTCAATTCTCCAATACTGATTTTCAACATTCAAGTCGATTCAAGTAGACAGGATATTATAAGGTTACTTATGCTTACATTTAGTATTGGGATCGATTGGAGTGGATTGAGATAGCGATCAACAGGATAATGAGAGACAGTACTCGAATCGATTCAGGTTATTGAGATATGAAGGCTCCAATACTTACAGTCAGTATTGAGATCGATTACAGTGGGTCGAGATTTCGATGTTCCAAATACTGGAAAACAGTACTGAAATCGATTGGGCAGGATAGGATATCAAGTCCTCAATACTGATATTCAGCATTCAATCCAATTCAGGTAAATATAATGTAAGGTCTGCAATGCTGGAAATCAGTATTGGAATCGATTGGAGCTGATTGAGATCTCGATGTAACTAATACTGAAAAACAGTACTGGAATCGATTGGGGCAAATAGGATTCCAATTCCCCAATACTGATTTTCAGCATTCAAATCGATTTAAATAGATAGCATATAAGGTTTCTGATGCTTACTTCCAGTATTGAGATCGATTGAAGTGGATTGAGATAGCGATCTTCCCAATACTGAGAGACAGTGCTGAAATCGATTCAGGTTATTAGGATATAATGACTCCAATACTCACAGTCAGTATTGAGATCGATTGAAGTGGGTTGAGATCTCGATGTTCCCAATACTAGACAACAGCACTGGAAATGACTGGGACAGATAGGATTTCGAGTCCTCAATACTATTATTCAGCATTCAAATCGATTAAGGACGACGAATAAACTCGCCAATGCTCATAGTCAGTATTGGGACCGATTGACGTCGTGTGAGATATCGAAATTCCCATTCCTGAAAGTTAGTATTGGAATCGATTGAGGCCGATGAATTCAAGTGGCTGACGCTAGGTGGCGTTTCGATTACCATCTCAGTTTGCATCCAAATATCATGGGATTGCCTTCTCGCAAGCGACGAACCATCTCTCCTGTTCCTATGTAAGACTGATGAGTGACAGAACCTCCAAATAGCGTTTAGTTATGTAATGCGATGAGATGTAAATGCGATGCGAAATCATGATTAGAATAAGTATTGGATTGTATTGAAACCTTAGCTGTGATGTGAGTGACGTCTATGTAAGACGTTGATTTGTAATAATGACTGAAAGTCAGTATTGTGGTCGATTGAGGGGGATTGATATCTCGATGTTCCCAATACTGGAGAACAGTATTCGAATCGATTGAGGCAGATAGGATTTCGGAATTCCAATAATGATATCCAGTATTCAAATCGATTCAGATAAATAGGGTTCAGGGTCTCCAATGCTTCCAGTCAGTATTGAGGTCGATTGAGGCGGATTGAGATCTTGATGTTTCCATTACTGAAAAAGAGTATTGGAATCGATTGAAGTAGATAGGACACATAGCATGTCAATGCTTCTTTATGGCATTGACACAGATTGGAATCGCGATATTCTATCAAGGGAATCAGCATTCATACAGATAGAACATCGACTTCCGAATACTGGCAGTAAGTATTGAGATTGATTGGCAATCTCACTTCCAATGCGAAAAGTCTGCATTGGTGAAGATTGGTGTATACTGTTCGAATCATGATCAACATCATTTATCGTTATTGAACTCCAATCTTCCTCAATCCTGAAAGTCATGTTTCAAATTCATCATAAGATTCTAGATTCAGAACGATTGGATGTATTTCAATCGAATCCAATAAAACTTTTGCAGCATGGCATGTGATAGCATTTGGAGGTTTGAATTAGAGTGATTCGTTACTTGAATTTTCAGTTTCCAATGGTTGTTCTGGTTCCAATTTCCCATGGAGAGCTGAAATTTTGTATGGTAGTAAAGATTCCTACAGGAGAAGATGTGGTATGATTAGCTTTTAGCGAATGCTTATTTTTCCAAAAAACTGTCCTTCAGACCTATTCTCACTTCCCCCTGGAAACGAGTAGAGAAAAATGTTCAACGGCCTATAGCTCCTTGATCATTCATCAAACTATTCTCAACTTTTGTGATCTGATATAGTATGTTTCGAGGCAACCAATTGTGTGTAGACAAGTATCTCATTAGTTCTGAAAAAAATGCTGTCTCCCAAGATCTAAATTGCACTTTACGAAGATATCGGTGCTAACTGCGATGTTATATGTTGATGTCCTGGCCTCATTGTTCAACTTGGAGAGCTGAAATTTTGTATGACAGTGTAGATTCTCATAAGAAATGATGTAGTATGGTTAGTTTTGAGCTGACGAAAATATGATATTTACCTGGATCGAATTGAATGCTAAATATCAGTATTGAGGACTTGAAATCCTATCTGCCCCAATCGATTTCAGTACTGTTTTCCAGTATTGGGAACATCGAGATTCAGTCTGCTTCAATCGATCTCGATACATACTGATTTCCAGCATTGCAGATCTTGAATCCTATCCACCCGAATGGGAATGGATGCTGGATATCAGTATCCAGAACTTGCAATCCTATCTGCCCCAATCGATTCCAGTACTGTTTTTCAGGATTGGAAACATCGAGATCTCAATCAGCTTCAATCGATTTCAATACTGATCTTCGGCATTGCAGACATTATATGATATTTACCTGGATCGAATTGAATGCTGAATATCAGTATTGAGGACTTGGGATACTATCTGCCCCGATCGATTTCAGTACTGTATCCGAGTATTGAACACATCGGGTTCTTAATCCGCTTCAATCGATCTCAATACTGCTTTTCAGCATCGACGACCTTATATCATATTCTTCTGGGTCGGATTGACTGCTGAATATCAGTATTCAGGACTTGCAATCCTATCTGCCCCAATCGATCCTAGTACTGTATTTCAGTATTTGGAATATCGGGATCTCAATACGCTCGAATCGATTTCAATATTGATTTTCAGCATTGGAGACATTATATGATTTTCACCTGGATCGAATTGAATGCTGAATATCAGTATTGAGGACTTGGAATCCTCTCTGCCTCAATCAATCCTAGTACTGTATCTCAGTATTGAAAACATCGGGTTCTCAATCCGCTCCAATCGATCTCAATACTGCTTTTCAGCATCGACGACCTTATATCATATTCTTCTGGGTCGGATTGACTGCTGAATATCAGTATTCAGGACTTGCAATCCTATCTGCCCCAATCGATTCCAGTACTGTTTTTCAGGATTGGAAACATCGAGATCTTAATCAGCTTAAATCGATTCCAATATTGATTTTCAGCATCGACGACCTTATATCATATTCTTCTGGGTCGGATTGACTGCTGAATATCAGTATTCAGGACTTGCAATCCTATCTGCCCCAATCGATCCTAGTACTGTATTTCAGTATTTGGAATATCGGGATCTCAATACGCTCGAATCGATTTCAATATTGATTTTCAGCATTGGAGACATTATATGATTTTCACCTGGATCGAATTGAATGCTGAATATCAGTATTGAGGACTTGGGATACTATCTGCCCCGATCGATTTCAGTACTGTATCCGAGTATTGAACACATCGGGTTCTTAATCCGCTTCAATCGATCTCAATACTGCTTTTCAGCATCGACGACCTTATATCATATTCTTCTGGGTCGGATTGACTGCTGAATATCAGTATTCAGGACTTGCAATCCTATCTGCCCCAATCGATCCTAGTACTGTAGTTCAGTATTTGGAATATCGGGATCTCAATACGCTCGAATCGATTTCAATATTGATTTTCAGCATTGGAGACATTATATGATTTTCACCTGGATCGAATTGAATGCTGAATATCAGTATTGAGGACTTGGGATACTATCTGCCCCGATCGATTCCAGTACTGTATCATAGTATTGAACACATCGGGTTCTTAATCCGCTTCAATCGATCTCAATACTGCTTTTCAGCATCGACGACCTTATATCATATTCTTCTGGGTCGGATTGACTGCTGAATATCAGTATTCAGGACTTGCAATCCTATCTGCCCCAATCGATTCCAGTACTGTTTTTCAGGATTGGAAACATCGAGATCTTAATCAGCTTAAATCGATTCCAATATTGATTTTCAGCATTGCAGACATTATATGATATTTACTTGGATCGAATCGAATGCTGAATATCAGTATTGAGGACTTGGATTCCTATCTGCCCCAATCAATTCCAGTACTGTATTTCAGTATTTGGAATATCGAGATCTCAATACGATCAAATCGATTTCAATATTGATTTTCAGCATTGGAGACATTATATGATTTTTACCTGGATCGGATTGAATGCTGAATATCAGTATTGAGGACTTGGGATACTATCTGCCCCGATCGATTTCAGTACTGTATCCGAGTATTGAACACATCGGGTTCTTAATCCGCTTCAATCGATCTCAATACTGCTTTTCAGCATCGACGACCTTATATCATATTCTTCTGGGTCGGATTGACTGCTGAATATCAGTATTCAGGACTTGCAATCCTATCTGCCCCAATCGATCCTAGTACTGTATTTCAGTATTTGGAATATCGGGATCTCAATACGCTCGAATCGATTTCAATATTGATTTTCAGCATTGGAGACATTATATGATTTTCACCTGGATCGAATTGAATGCTGAATATCAGTATTGAGGACTTGGAATCCTCTCTGCCTCAATCGATCCTATTACTGTATCTCAGTATTGAAAACATCGGGTTCTCAATCCGCTTCAATCGATCTCAATACTGCTTTTCAGCATCGACGACCTTATATCATATTCTTCTGGGTCGGATTGACTGCTGAATATCAGTATTCAGGACTACCAATCCTATCTGCCCCAATCGATCCTAGTACTGTATTTCAGTATTTGGAATATCGGGATCTCAATACGCTCGAATCGATTTCAATATTGATTTTCAGCATTGGAGACATTATATGATTTTCACCTGGATCGAATTGAATGCTGAATATCAGTATTGAGGACTTGGAATCCTCTCTCTCAATCGATCCTAGTACTGTATCTCAGTGTTGGAAACATCGGGTTCTCAATCCGCTTCAATCGATCTCAAAACTGCTTTTCAGCATCGACGACCCTATATCAAATTCACCTGGGTCGTATTGAATGCTGAATGTCAGAATTCAGGACCACCAATCCTATCTGCCCCAATCGATTCTAGTACTGTTCTTCAGAATTGGAAACATCGAGATCTCAATCAGCTTAAATCGATTTCAATATTGATTTTCAGCATTGTAGACATTATATGATATTCACCTGCATCGAATTGAATGCTGAATATCAGTATTCAGGACTTGGAATCCTATCTGCCCCAATCGATTCCAGTACTGTATTTCAGTATTTGGAATATCGGGATCTCAATACGCTTCAATCGATCTTGAGACTGCTTTTCAGCATCGACGACCCTATATCAAATTCACCTGGGTCGGATTGAATGCTGAATGTCAGTATTCAGGACTACCAATCCTATCCGCCCCAATCGAGTCTAGTACTGTTCTTCAGAATTGGAGACATCGAGATCTCAATCAGCTTAAATCGATTTCAATATTGATTTTCAGCAATGCAGACATTATATGATATTTACCTGGATCGAATTGAATGCTAAATATCAGTATTGAGGACTTGAGTACCTATCTGCCCCAATCGATTTCAGTACTGTTTTCCAGTATTGGGAACATCGAGACTCAGTCTGCTTCAATCGATCTCGATACATACTGATTTCCAGCATTGCAGATCTTAAATCCTATCCACCTGAATCGAAATGGATGCTGGATATCAGTATCCAGAACTTGCAATCCTATCTGCCCCAATCGATTCCAGTACTGTTTTTCAGGATTGGAAACATCGAGATCTTAATCAGCTTGAATCGATTCCAATATTGAATTTCAGCATCGCAGACATTATATGATATTTACCTGGATCGAATCGAATGTTGAATATCAGTATTGAGGACTTGGATTCCTATCTGCCCCAATCGATTCCAGTACTGTATTTCAGTATTTGGAATATCGGGATCTCAATACGCTCAAATCGATTTCAATATTGATTTTCAGCATTGGAGACATTATATGATTTTTACCTGGATCGAATTGAATGCTGAAAATCAGTATTGAGGACTTGGAATCCTCTCTGCCTCAATCGATCCTAGTACTGTATCTCAGTATTGGAAACATCGGGTACTTAATCCGCTTCAATCGATCTTAATACTGCTTTTCAGCATCGACGATCCGATATCAATATCACCTGGGTCGGATTGAATGCTGAATGTCAGTATTCAGGACTACCAATCCTATCTGCCCCAATCGATTCTAGTACTGTTCTTCAGAATTGGAAGCATCGAGATCTCAAGCAGCTTAAATCGATTTCAATATTGATTTTCAGCATTGCAGATTTTATATGATATTTACCTGGATCGAATTGAATGCTGAATATCAGTATTGAGGACTTGGAATCCTATCTGCCCCAATCGATTCCAGTACTGTATTTCAGTATTTGGAATATCGGGATCTCAATACGCTTCAATCGATCTCAGTACTGATGTTCAGCACTGCGGACCTTATATGATATTTACCTGAATCGAATTGAATGCTAAATATCAATATTGTGGACTTGAAATCCTATCTGCCCCAATCGATTTCAGTACTGTCTTCCAGTATTGGGAACATATTGAATTCGACCCACTTGAATCGATCTCAATACTGACTGTAAGTATCGGACCCTTACATCTTGATAACCTAAATAGATTCGAAAACTGTCTCTCATTATCCGGTAGATCGCTATCTCAATACTGGTTTTCAGCATTCAAGACCTTATATCATATTCACGTGGAGCGGATTGATGCTGGATATTAGTATTGAGGACTTGAAATCCTATCTGCCCCAATCGATTCCAGAACTGTTCCTCAGTATTGGGGACATCGAGACTCATTCTGCTCCAATCGATCTCGATCCATACTGACTTTTAGCATTGCAGATCTCATATCCTATCCACCTGAATCGAAATGGATGCTGGATATCAGTATTCAGAACTTGCAATCCTATCTGGCCCAATCGATTCCAGTACTGTTTTTCAGAATTGGAAACATCGAGATCTCAATCAGCTTCGATCGATCTCAATACTGATTTCCAGCATTGCAGACCTTATAATCTATTTACCTGAATCGGACTGACTGCTGGATATCAGTATTGAGGACTTAAAATCCTATCTGCCCCAATCGATTCCAGAACTGTTTTTCAGTATTAGAAACATCGGGTTTCCAATCCGCTTCAATCGATCTCAATACTGATGTTCAGCATTGCAGACCTCACATGATATTCACCTGAATCGAATTGAATGCTGAATATGAGTATTGAGGACTTGGAATCCTATCCTTCCCAATCGATTTCAGTACTGTTTTCCAGTATTGGGAACATAGAAATCTCGACCCACTTCGATCGATCTCAATACTGATTTCCAGCATTGCAGACCTTATAATCTATTTACCTGAATCGGACTGACTGCTGGATATCAGTATTGAGGACTTAAAATCCTATCTGCCCCAATCGATTCCAGAACTGTTTTTCAGTATTAGAAACATCGGGTTTCCAATCCGCTTCAATCGATCTCAATACTGATGTTCAGCATTGCAGACCTCACATGATATTCACCTGAATCGAATTGAATGCTGAATATGAGTATTGAGGACTTGGAATCCTATCCTTCCCAATCGATTTCAGTACTGTTTTCCAGTATTGGGAACATAGAAATCTCGACCCACTTCGATCGATCTCAATACTGACTGTAGGTATTGGACCCTCACATCTCAATAACCTGAAGGGATTCGAAAACTGTCTCTCATCATCCGGTAGATCGCTATCTCAATCCACTCCAATCGATCTCAATACTAAATGTAAGCATAAGTAACCTCATAATATCCTATCTACTTGAATCGACTTGGATTTCGAAAATCAGTATTGGAGAATTGAGATCCTTCCTGCCCCAACGCATTCCAATACCGTTTCCAAATATTGGAAACACTGAGATCCCAATCCGCTTCAATCGATCTCTGATTTTCAGCATCGGAAACCTCATATCCTATTCACCTGATTCGAATCCAATGCTGAATATCAGTATTGAGGACTTGAGATCTTATCTGCCCCAATTCAATCCAGTGCTGTTTTTCAGTCATGGGAACATCGGGATCTCAATCCGCTTCAATCGATCTGAATGGTGATTTTCAGCATTGCAGACTCCATATCATATTCATCCCAAGCGAATTGAATGCTGAATATCAGTATCAAGGACTTGAGATTTTATCTTCCCCAATCGATTCTAGTACTGTTTTCCAGTATCGGGAACATTGAGTTCTCAGAGAGCTTCAATCGGTCTCAATACTTACTTTTAGCATTGCAGACCTCTTAAAATATTCACCTTAATCGGATTGAATGCTGAATATCAGTACTGAAGACTTGCAATTCTATCTGCCTCAGTCGATTCCAATACTTTATACCAGTATTGGAAACCCCGAGATCTCAATCCGCCTCAATCGATCTCAATACTGTCTTTCAGCATTGCAGACATTATAACCCCCTCGCCCGAATCGATTAGAAAGCTGTGTATGAGATCGGGGGTAGGAAGTCCTATCTGTCTCGATAGATGGAGATACTGACCTCTAACGTTGGAGACAGTATATTCTTTCTACGTCAATATACCTGAATGATGATTGTTAGTATTGAGGACTTGAAATCCTATCTGCCCCGATCGATTCCAGTACCGTCTCCCAGTATCGGAAACAGCGAGATCTCAATCCACCCCAATCAATTTCAAGACTGATTTTCAGCATTGCAGACCTTATAACTCATTTACCCGACCAATAGCAAAACTCATCCACAGGCCGTTCCAACTCTGCCCAGCAGTATTCAATTTGATTCAAATATGTGAAATCAGGAAGAGTTCAATACTGATTGTGAGTATTGAGAGGGATAGAATAACCATGCACTTGCGATTTCAATTCGATTCTGTGGTATCCATCTTGATTAGTCAATGACGCAAAGAGCGATTGGTTCATCATTGACATAGATTGACGCAGTCGATTCAATGCTGCCTGGCATGATTCAGACCGATAGCAAAACTCATCCTCGGGCCTCACCAATCCCGCTCAGCTGTATTAAATTCGATTGGGATATATGAAACCTAGAGAAGTTAAATACTGATTGTGAGTATTGAGAAGGATAGAATGACCATGCACCCACGATTCCAATCCGATTCTGTAGTATTCATCTCGATCAGTCACTCGCGCAATGGGTGATTGGGTCATCATTGGAATCGATTGACGGAATCGGCTCAATGCTGCCTTGCAGGATTCTGACCGATATCAAAACTCATCTTCAGGCCGTTCCAACCCTGCTCAGCAGTATTAAATTCGATTGAAATATTCGAAACCTAGAGGAGTTCAATACTGATTGTGAGTATTGAAGAGGATCGAATGATCATGCACCCACGATTCCAATGCGATCCTGTAGTATTCTTCTAGATTGGTCAATCACGCAATGAGTGATTGGGTCATCATTGGAATCGATTGACGGAATCGGCTCAATGCTGCCTTGCAGGATTCAGACCGATATCGAAACTCATCTTCAGGCCGTTCCAACCCTGCTCAGCAGTATCAAATTCGATTGAGATATCTGGAACCTAGAGGGGTTCAATAGTGATTGTGAGTATTGAAGAGGATCGAATGATCATGCACCCACGATTCCAATGCGATCCTGTAGTATTCATCTCGATTGGTCACTCACGCAATGAGTGTTTGGGTCATCATTGAAATCGATTGACGGAGTCGGCTCAATGCTGCCTGGCGGGATTCAGACTGATATCAAAACTCATCTTCAGGCCGTTCCAATCCTGCTCAGCATCGTTCCATTCGATTGGAATGTCCGAAACCTAGAGGAGATCAATCCTGAATGTGAGTATTGAGAAGGATAGAGACCATGCTCCCACGATCTGTATTCCATCCTATAGTATTCAGCTCGATTGGTCAATCGCGCAATGAGTGATTAGGTCATCATTGGAATCGATTGACACAGACGACTCAATGCTGCCTGGCAGGATTCAGATCGATAGCGAAACTCATCTTCAGGCCGTTCCAATCCTGCTCAGCAGTATTGGATTCGATTGGAATATATGAATCCTAGAGGAGTTTAATACTGATTGTGAGTATTGAAGAGGATCGAATGATCATGCACCCACGATTCCAATGCGATCCTGTAGTATTCATCTAGATTGGTCAATCACGCAATGAGTGATTGGGTCATCATTGAAATCGATTGACACAGACGACTCAATGCTGCCTGGCAGGATTCAGATCGATAGCGAAACTCATCTTCAGGCCGTTCCAATCCTGCTCAGCAGTATTGAATTCCATTGGAATATATGAAACCTAGAGGAGTTTAATACTGATTGTGAGTATTGAGGAGGATGGAATGACCATGCACCCACGATTCCAATCCGATCCTGTAGTATTCATCTCGATTGGTCAATCACGCAATGAGTGATCGGGTCATCATTGAAATCAATTGACGGAGTCGGCTCAATGCTGCCTGGCATGATGCAGACCGATATCAAAACTCATCTTCAGACCGTTCCAATCCTGCTCAGCATCATTCCATTCGATTGGAATGTCCGAAACCTAGAGGAGATCAATCCTGAATGTGAGTATTGAGAAGGATAGAGACCATGCTCCCACGATCTGTATTCCATCCTATAGTATTCAGCTCGATTGGTCAATCGCGCAATGAGACATTAGGTCATCATTGGAATCGATTGACACAGACGACTCAATGCTGCCTGGCAGGATTCAGATCGATAGCGAAACTCATCTTCAGGCCGTTCCAATCCTGCTCAGCAGTATTGGATTCGATTGGAATATATGAAACCTAGAGGAGTTTAATTCCAATCGTGGGTATTGAGGAGGATAGAATGACCATGCACCCACGATTCCTATCCGAATCTGTAGTATCCATCTCGATTGGTCAATCACGCAATGAGTGATTGGGTCATCATTGGAATCGATTGACGGAGTCGGCTTAATGGTGCCTGGCAGGATTCAGACTGACAGCAGAACTCATCTTCAGGCTGTTCTAATCCAGCAGGAATTCATCTTGGAATCGATTGACACATACGACTCGATGCTGCCTGGCAGAATTCAGACCGATAGCGAAACTCACCTTCAGGCCGTTCCAATCCTGCTCAGCATCATTGGATTCGATTGAAATATCCGAAACCTAGAGTAGTTCAATACTGATTGTGAGTATTGAGGAGGATAGAGACCATGCTTCCACGATTTCAATTCCATCCTGTAGTATTCAGCTTGATTGGTCAAGGACGCAACGAGTGATTCGGTTATCATTGGAATAGATTCACACCGTCAATTCAATACCACCTGGCAGGATTCAGACCGATAGCGAAACTTATCTTCAGGCCGTTCCAATCCTCTTCAGCAGTATTGAATTCGATTGAATACATGAAACCTAGAGGAGTTGAATACTGATATCGCGTATTGAGAAGGATAGAATAACCATGCACCCGCGATTCCAATCCGATTCTGTAGTATTCTTCCGAATGGTCAATCACGCAATGAGTGCTTGGGTCATCATTGAAATTGATTGACGCAGTCGACTCAATGCTGCCCGGCAGGATTCAGACCGATAGCAAAACTCATGCTCAGAGCATACCAATCCGTCTCAGCCGTATTGATTTCGATTGAAATACATGGAATTCAGAGGAGTTCAATACCGATTGTAAGTATTTAGGAGGATAGAGACCATGCCTCCACGATTTGAACTCCATCCTATAGTATTCAGTTCGATTGGTGAATGACGCCACGAGTGATTGGGTTATCATTGAAATAGATCCACACCGTCAATCCAATGCCGCCTGGCAGGATTCAGACCGCTAGCAAAACTCATCTTCAGTCCTTTCCAATCCTGCTTAGCAGTATTGAATCCGATTGCAATATATGAAACCTAGAGGAGTTCAATACTGATGTGAGTATTGAGAGGGATAGAGTAACCATGCATCCACGATTTCAATCTGATTCTCTAGTATGCATCTCGATTGGTCAATCACGCAATAGGTGATCGGGGGATGATTGGAATCGATCCAGGGCTAATGACTTGAATCTCTCCATTCATGATTGAGACAGATAGGAATGAGCAAGGCTATCATACACCAGTACTGCAGAGAATTATTTGGTTCGATTGAGGAATGTTGCAACAATAGTATTCACAAGGTGAAATTCAATCCTGTCATTCGGGATTGGTTAGTATGGATGATTAGTATCGTTTCGCGAATTGGATCAGTTTCTGGAGCATTGATCTCGATAGAGCAGTGGGAGACGGGATCCATCATCCAATTAGATTGATTCCAATACTGCATTGGTTCATTCAAACATATTGAACCAGCAAAGATCTTTCATCCATTCATCCGGATCCTATCCTATGCTGAATACTAGTATCGGATTATATTCGCTCAAATCAATCCTCATCAACAGTATAGAATTTGATTGGCAGTTGTGATGTCAAATCTACAATTCAGGATTCAGCTAGATTGGGTCTATGCTCGATTGATCTGCATTGAATCCCAATACTGCTCTTGCTGGATGAATGATAGAACCGAATGAAATGTATTTTTCCCGATAGGATTCGATTGGTTTTCAATCTATCCCAATCGATCTTTTGTAGCAGGGCCTAGACTTTGAGAAATTCTCCATGCATAGGCAATAATTTCTATACCACTTATTTAGTCTTTAAACGGACTTCGTTCATAACTTTGACGAAATTTCATCCTCCAACCTCTCTCCAAAAGTTGTTTTTCAATTTTGACTATGATTATCGTGTTATTTCTATTGAAACGCTCGCTTTATTGATGTGATTTAGGCTTATATTTGTAATATTTCGATGTTGATTATTCAAATTCGCTCAGGGAAACTTGGCCGTAAGTTTCAATCGTTAGTCTCCCAGTTTCTACGCCGACTTATTCTGTTTCAGTCGTGTTAATTCATTTATTACGAAATGAAGCCAACTTATGCGAAGGGTAATTCAAAAGCCCACCTTGTTACTTCAACTCCAACGCCATTTATGGTCATGCGCAAAGACTATGGCTGGGTGACGCCTATGCAGCTGCCCCGGCGCGCATTTGTGGTTTGCAGCGTGCTACTTGTTGCTTATAGCTGCCTTGATTGGGTGACATGACTATCTATCGTGTATATAAGTGCTCGGAATTTTTAAAATATTTTGAAATTGGGTTCTTCACTCAACGTCACTTTTTATGAATTGTTGGAGGATGCGATTTGAGAGAGACGTGAACGAAGAAACTATTACACTGGACCATGCTTTTTGAGGAGGTTATGTTCCTTCTCATGATACCGTCTCGCGGAAGGGAGAGAGATAGTAAAGAGTTGCGTCGTGAGCTGGTGCCTCTAGGTGGTGAAAGTCAGAATTGTGCGGTGATTCTCAGTTTCATCGAGTGTTGCGCGCGCATCGTCAAGCAATCGCTTGAGGCACGTCACGTTGCGCGAAGGCAGCAGAAACGGATTGCCGCGCGGTCTAGTGCCACTAGGCGGGGAAAGTCAGGATTGTGCAGTAATTGTCAGTTTGATCAAGTGTTGCGCGCGCATCGTCGAGCGATGAGGCTCGTCGCGTTGTACGAGGGCAGCAGAAACGGATCGCCGCGCGGTTTCTGTGCTGAGTGATATGGATGTTTAAATCCAACCCGTATTTGTGATTCAGTGATTGGTGGATCGCGTGTTTTAATAATACAATGGACTAACTCCAGCAATACGTGATTGATGGAGAGATGATGGTTATTTTCTACGAAAGATACGATTTTTCATCGAATATTCTGTGCAAAAGGAGCAATCTCAAACGTACCGTCATGTTTTTCTTGGCAATTCAAATATTGTGAATTATATGTCATCCACTGTTCCTCTTGATGAGTGAGATGCAGTGACAGATCGTGCAATAAATTCCTCATTCGCTTGATTAACTTCCTTTTTTGGAATTATTCTTCAGCCTTCGGCCTCCAGCCCTTCTCGCGTTACGAAAAGTTTAATTACTGCTAATGCCCACACTGTCATAGAGCTTTTCATCCGATAATTTTCCCTCATTTATGATGAAACTTTCTAAGTATATTTTTGATGCCACGTTTCTCAGTTTAGATTGAAACATATGACTCTTGCTTCTGCTCCACCCATTCTTATTATACGAGATTCAGAATTTGTAGAGTGTCTGTTGGGTTAATTCGCATCTCATGAGCGCGACCGTTAATTGCTTCGTAAATATATGGAGGACACCTGGATTTTTCTCGTAGATCATCATATCCGCAGCCATTTTGACAAGCAAACTTCAAACTGAGTTCTCTGTTTCATTCAATTAACATCGTTGGAGATAATTACGAATGTATTCGTACGTTAAATTCATCCCAAAAGGGCTCCATATTTTGATTTTTTGGAACGGAGTTCCTTTACGCTCGTCTGAGGAGTAAAATCACGCGCGATCAGCTGACCGACACGGCCCCGTGGAACGAGATTCGATGCAACCCGCCATACGATGCAACGAAAAAGCGACACTTTTGCGATATAGGTATACTGCTTGCGCTAAGCAACCGCGATCAGCATATCGCATCATCAGATGCCGAATGCCGAAATTCGTCTGCTATGGTCTACCGTCTGAATGCATGCAGCTCTATTCGATTGTTGTTGATAGTATTGCTAGATATACAATGATGAAAGAAATATTTATGTGTTTTTCTGGGCAGAATTTCCCGATCAGAAATTTCGGTGGCTTCCCCGCGGGGCCCCCGCAGGGCATCCTCGGGGCAATACTCGCATAAGTAAGTGTTATTTTAGATGAAGAGTGCGATACACTATTGCACATGTTTGTGATTATAACTCAAATCATTATCTGATGAGTATTCAAGTGAAACAGAAAAATCATCTCAGGCATGGAAAAGAGCCTTATTATAAGTAGAGTCCAAAATATTTACTCACTTCTGCTGTGTCCGCTGTGGGGAGATGGGTACTTTACTTTGCAGTATGTGATCATATAGTGATGAAGATTGTTCTGTTTCTGGACAGTGATTCGAGTTAAAAGTGAGTGCTTAATGATATTAAAATATAGTGTGATCACCTGGTGGAAATTTTCTTGACACATCTGCAGAGATGAGGTTAACTCAAGAACATTACGCAGGCCACTAAAGTGATCAGATGCTTTTCGCACTCCATGTGACAAGTGTAAAATTCAACTCAAGTTGCAGAATCAGGACCTGATCCTCTATTACAGGTGATGCACATCCTCAGCTAACTTCTACTTCTCTGCAGAATATTTCATGAAGCGCAGGCATAGTGAAAACACTTGGAAAAAATCTACGCTCAATTATATCTGGCCCTATTGAGCTTGCTCATCCCAGTTTTGATAAATGCTTTTTTGCTTCAGAGTGACAGGGTGTGTATGAACAATTGTCACAGCATCTTCACCAAGCTCTTACAGTATTCCTCGCCTCCAATTCTTATGAGCATTCATATTCTGTCAAGAAATTTCTTCATAGCTTGAATATTCTACTATGAGTCTTGGGGTGCTTTAAGACACTGATTTCACATTCTAGAATACTAATTGGATAGATAAACATGATGATAACTCGATTATCACCAGAATATTTACAATTAATTTCTAGTTGTGTACATGAATCCAAAATATCTTACTTTTCTATGATGCAAAAAAGAAGATGCAAGAGATTATTCAATGAGTGCCATCAAGAATTGGTTTACTGTCACATTTTTAAATTTATACTTCCTTTCGACCAAGTACCAAATGCTTGCACTTGATTAATTTTTGTGGCATAGCAAAGTAAGATAGCTAGGGATATACTAATTTTCCTGTGAATATTCTGGTAATGATGAGTTATATCATGCTTAACTCTACAATTGGTACTCTGGAATATAAAGTAAGCGACTTAGAGCCAAGACTTATAGAAAGATATTCAAGCTCTGAAGGAACTTCATGACAGAATATGAATGTTCATGAGAATTGGAGGCGAGAAATACTCCAAGGGCACATTGAAGATGCTGTGACAATTATTCATGCACTCCCTATCACTGTGAAGCAGAAAGCATTTTTCAAAACTGGGACAAGCAAGCTCAATAGTGCCAGATATAACTGAGCGTAGATTTTTTTCCAAGTATTTTCACTATGCCTGCATTTCATGTAATATTCTGCAGAGAAGTAGAAATTGGCTGAGGGTGTGTATCACCTGTAATATAGCATCAGGTCTTGATTCTGTAGCTTGAGTTGATTCTGATAGTTGTGTTATGGAGTGCGAAAAGCATCAAAACACTTGAGTATAACATCCCTGTGTAATGTTCCTGAGTTAACCTCATTTCTGCAGATCTGTGACTTTGAGGGAAATTTCCTTCAGGTGATCACACAATATTCTAAAATCACTGAGAACTCACTTTTGACTCAAATCTCAGTCCAGGGAGAGAACTTTCCTCACCACCAACCTGCAGAGTCCAGATCCCAACTCCTTACAGCAGAAGTAGGTAAACACAGACTACAGAAATATCTACCCAAGTTCTCTCTCGTTTTTCCAGTCTTACTTGAGTTTTTGAGGAATGACATGAGTTGTAATCACAAACAAGGCCAAAAAAATACTAAATTTTTCATGAGAAATTACTTGTACATTATGCTAATATTGCCCCGGGGATGCCCTGCGGGGAAAGCGTTACACCTCTATATGCTTCTCCATACATTTGCCCCGCGGGGGAAGCTCTGTTGACGAGGGGGAATTTCTGATCGGGTTAAAGTCCGGACGAATAAGACATTGCTCCCATGTCTAAAAGGTACAAAGTTTCATTGTGACATCTTAAATCCAAAGATTCAGTGAATCCCAATAAAATTCTCTTCTTGATATTCAATCAGCTCTGATACATTTTGTGAACCTGAATTAGGTAGTGAACGACCGTGAGTATTGAAGATTCAGATTCAAATTTAGAAGCTTTTTATGTCCCCCACCATAACCTTCCCAAGAGTTCACTCAAGGCCAAGGACTCATCATTTTATTTACATAATAGTGCATAATACTTGAAAAAATGATGCAAACTATCTCAATCACTCAGGTGCTTATTGGTGTGCATCTTTATCGGTATCGTTACATGATGAGCATTCACAAGCTTGAAACTCAGTTTGAAGTCGATCAAAATTTTAGACTTTATTGACATTTCCGCACGTCTTATCGAGGCGAATTTTGGAACTCCGTTCCTTACGCGTTTCTCAAACGCACACGAATTTTTTCGAACCAAAGATCAATCAAGGCGAGTCAATCCATATGAAATAATATTTTCTTCCTCCTCCTTCAGTTCTGGAATGAATTCTGGAATGATCCATTACTTGTTTCAAACCTGATCAGTACAAGCGCGAGCAGCCATCTATAATATTAAATCCTCGTAGGATCTGTGATTTTGTAATGTATATGTAAATCACCGACAACGGGGAGAATGAATCGAGATAGATGCGGCGTCCGTTCACCGCATTTGAAGAAAATTTGAGTTGAAATTCCCTGTAGACGTTCATGAACGAAGGACATTTGCGTATGTTGCCCTCGAATGTGAGCTTCATGATCCCTCAACAAAATTTGCTCACTCACATCCAGCGTGTTTTCCAGTGAAAATAATATTGATTCCCATTCGTCAGGATCATGCGGGAAATTTACTAGATATCTTTTTTTGAATTTCAAAATTATAAGCCAATATTATCGCACTCATTAACTTGATTAGAGTGGACGAGAAGGAATCCTGAAATCTAGTTTCCAAGGATCTCTGAAAGAATCGAACAATCTCTCTGATTCAAACTTCCGTGGACTTGTAAGTTATAATTCCGGTCACCAAATAAATAGAGGTGAGATTATTGGTTCGCCTTTTTAGTATTGTTTGTGGCAAAGGAAAAACTCGGATCTTCCCACGAGTGCTAAAACGAACTTGGCTAGTGATTGATAGGTCAATCGAAATTTGTCTGCAACATCGAGCTAGCTTTTTCAGCTGCTTCGCGATGAAACTACATCAAAGCTTCATACTCTATTTCTCCCAATAACATATCATGTTGATATGAATCTCGGTATTCTACTTCGCGTGGTGACCAGAAAAATGGTGAGTGGAATTAATCCATTTCTCCTTAAGGTCGAGTCATTTGGAATATTTTGGAGTCAGATTAGTCAATTGTTAGTTCTGTTTTACTGTCAATTTAGCCCATCTTCAGCAGCTTCATTTTCCGCAATCACCCTTTTGTGTCCGCGGTAAAATCACCTGGCATTTTTGATTCTCAATGTGGTGAGTCTCAGGACCGGTTCATATCGAGAAGCACCGGTTTGATTTTCGTAAGCGAGATGATTCACCCCAGCAGATACTCCAGTCACACTCTTTTATGAGCACTGTTTTGGCTATCACCTGCACTAATATCCACGCTATATAGCATTCTATCGAGAAACACCGGTTCAATTTTCGTAAGCGAGATGATTCGCCCCAGCAGATACTCCAGTCACTTTCTTTCATGAGTACTGTTCTGGCCATCACCTGCACTAATATATCCACGCTATATAGCATTCTATCGAGGGACACCGGTTCAATTTTCGTAAGCGAGATGATTCGCCCCAGTAGATACTCCAGTCACTTTCTTTTATGAGTACTGTTTTGGCCATCACCTGCACTAATATATCCACGCTGTATAGCGTTCTGTGTATCCTGAAGATACAGCGACTGATTCAAGTCACCACTTCTGAGTTCAACTCGATACCTCAAGCATCTCAGTGAGCTGACACATTGACGACTCACAGAGCTGGGGAAATAGTCAGTGAAGCAGATTTTCTAGACTGTGAGAACCTTAAGAACTTGTGAGAGGACATGGAACATCCACCAACATATTTTCTGCGGCTCTATTGTATCATTTTGTTCATATAAAATTCTCCCGCAATTTTGACGTAACTAATGCGTCCAAATTATCATTAGTTCTCACAAAAACCATATGAGCTTGCTTCCCATTTCATTATTGATGAGTGAGGTAATCAATCGTTTGAATCCCACGTCCATTTTTCCTTTGGTGAATTCACCTATGAGTCAATCTCACTCGACATGATTTAATATGATTATTTCTAGCGCAATTCATGAGGAGAACAATGAATTCCCTTTTAGTCCGAATGAGTGTTTGTTACAAGGAAGTATTTGAAGAAGTTTTATATACTATTTATCACAAAAATGAATCAATCGCAATAAAGAAATTAATTGAATCTTACAAGGAACTGTACACGCATGAATATTGATTTTGCCACGATAGATCTCGTTTTATTTATCCCGACTAGTGGCTAAGGCTACTAGATATTCTGAGAATTCATCAGTTCAGGGGGGATAGCGTATTCCTATCCATCTTAGACATTGATTTCTATTAGAAGCTTCCGTAGTCACCGAATAACTCGAGATCTTACATTGATTATCAGCAATTAAACGATTCCACGATGGATTATTCTGTCTGAGCCAAATGCGTTATCTCCAGAAAATACTTTTATCATCCGCTGTTTATAATCTCAATAGATCTCTCACATTTCATTCGTTCGGTATATTTTCGACCACGTTTTTTATTTAATGAACTCAGTTCTCGTTCATAACTCATGTGACAATTAATCTGCGTAAAACCTCAACAATATTGGAACCAATGCCCGTTTCCTGTATTTCCAAGTGTATTTATCTCACAATTCTTCCTATGTGGTTGACTTTCATTTATGTAGCCCATCTCGTTGTGGGTCTCGACCTCTATGCCGATTCTTCCAGCTAAGAGCTCAACAGCATAAGTAGATCCGAGAAGATTTCCTCTTCTAAAAACCTACAGGATTCCAAAATTCATCATCAAAAATATCGAGCCTTGGTTTTTATTCGTTCTTGTTTGTTGCTTTGCGTACCTCAGTGGCACCTATTCTCATCTGAGCCGCTCATTAACTCACTATTACGGGATTCCAGTATTTGTCTTTTTCTTTGCGGACTCCGGTGGCACTCGATCTCATCGGAACCGGTTATCGATTCTGATTTTTTTCGGACACATTTCAAGTATCCCCATACCTCTCCTAGT
Source organism: Eretmocerus hayati (assembly GCA_029851415.1). Lineage (NCBI taxonomy): Eukaryota > Metazoa > Arthropoda > Insecta > Hymenoptera > Aphelinidae > Eretmocerus > Eretmocerus hayati. Next base: position 54,244,899 of record CM056744.1, read on the forward strand.
GTTTCCATCGATCCGAACCCTTTTCCCTATGCTGCCCTATGTTATCGATGTAATCCAAAATATCCTAATGTTCTGCATTAGTGGACCCACGCCACATTTCTCTACAATGGTAGGATCATTTTCCAATCTCCTACCATTGTGAGCACATGCTCCATTTTCCTACAGCTATGAGCCTCCACCACTCAGACAATCTTTTCTCAGAGCATGCTGATCGATCAATGATCCCATATATCGAGCTTCAATCACATCATATATTTCATTGTTTCATGTTCTCTACTTATCTAAATAATTATCACATTGTATATTTCACACAATCGAGAATGTCACTGCCGTGTGGGGGCCACCACATCGGGGGATTCCAAAAGTATCAAAAATCATCGTCTTTTTCGTTTATATATCTACATAAATCATCAATTTCTGAGAGCACTCTGGTCTCGCAAATGATTCCCCCTGACATGAACTCTGGAATTATGAGCGATTGTCTCAAGTACGGGTTGATCGTACTAATACCCCTAAAAATCATCATCTTTTTCCTAGTATTCATCCATCTAAATCAGCAATTTTCTGAGGATGCCCCACACTGTGACGTCAAAGATGATCCTTCTTAGCAAATATTCCGACATCATAGACGATTCCAATGACACATAAACCATGTAAATGTCCCTAAAACATCATATTCATTGTGTATTCAACCACATGTGCAATTCAAATCTTCAAGGGCGCACGCTGGCCTCATGAATGATTCACCGCAGCATGAAGTTTAAAGTCACAGGCGATTCTCCCCAATTTTAGGGTAACCATGTAAGTATTCTCAAGAGTCGTCATTTTCAAATTGCTATTCCTCCAAGGATCGTTCACAGTGCAATGAATAGCTATTCCGATTACGGGGTATTCGTCATTTTAGATTCTTCTGGAATTATTTCACATTTGACTCGCTCATTTCGTGGCATATTTTCTAGATGCAGTGGAATCATTCTACTTTTAGATGTCGAGATCATGAGCTTCACCTACTGCTCTGTTCTTTAAACTCTCTTGCGAAGAATAGTTTATATCTGCATTGTTGCATTTATTTGTGGTCTTTTATTCGTTATTTTTTTAACGGGAACTAGAGTATTTACTACAATGGAGTGTGCATTTGGCTTTTAGACATGATAATATTGACTCATTCAGCTTTCTAGCGTGCAATTCCCATCTCACTCGATTAGTATAATTGATTGAGACAAAAGGGTCTCAGTTATACCAGTTAATAACAACAATCAAGAGAACTTTGCAGTTACATATCATCTGTGTGATACGATATTTCATGATCTGAAGTTTGCTCTACGTGATGCGCCACATAGTGCCACAATTCTTCTTGTAGCTTAAAAATCTGTCAATTTCATGTATACTCCTATTAGAGTATCATTTTATCTATTAGAGTCTCATGAGCTCAACCGTATCTCAACCGCAGTTCTAATAACTTCTCAATTAACTTTCGATACGTTCAGTCGAATTCTCATCATTCTATACTTTGAGATTATCACGGGGATTTTTCCTTTGTTATAACCCTGGTTACAATTTATCTGATTATTCCAGTGCTATTGATCTGAGATATTTTCATCTTATGTGCAGTGGAAGGGAATTTTCTGAATCGCGAATACCGTTGGCTTCGCTTTTATTCTTAGATTCAGCTCTGAGTAAGGCAATATTGTCCCAAGTTGAAGATTCATATGCATAGAACTGCTATAGGTTTTGTCAGTATACTATTTTCGTATGAATCATTGATCTTGCAGGCTTTGGATACCGTTATTTATTCCCCCCTTCGAATTTGATGCAATTTTCTTGAGAAGAGTGTGATGAAGACTCTATTCCTTGTCATAATTCCCGATGGATTTATTTCAAAATACCCGTTGCGTGCCCCGCAAATACTGATAAATAATTTTAGTGATTCCGACTTTTAGTGATATATTCCTCCTTAAAGCCATTCTCTAACACTCCTTGCCAAAATGGAGCTGAAAAAAAATATCGCCGGGTCTCTATAATTCAATTAATTTCTCATTCGATCTCAGCACCGGAGTCTGCATCCGCAGAATCTGGAGATGCAGTTCGATTTTCTACAGGTTTGTTTTGATGTCTATCATCTTGTTGCGTATTTTCCTGCCCGCGAACCTGCAAAAATTGGTCACGGCCCCCATCCTGTTCAAAAAAATCTCCTTGATCATTATTCGAATAATAATCTTGGTCGTCACAATCCACCTCGAAATCGTTCTCGCGTAGCTTATAATCCCTCAAATTCCTATCATCCGATTCATTAGAGTCGTGGATATATATGTCCTCTTGCATAGGTCCTGCGTAATCGTGTACGCGATTTGCTCCATAAAAGTTGTCGTTCCTATTTGTATCTCCCCTATGAGTGATTTTACCGCGAAAATTTCTGGCATAACCCCGGTTTTTATGGAAATCATTCCTCATAGGACCTGCTCGATTCGGAGGATTGTATCTTTGAGATGGATAATGCTTTGGAATATTTCCTATCCTTTTCGATGGTTCAATTTGACTTCTTGGAATGAATCCAGCGTTTAATGCGTTTCTCAGATTATGGCACTCATTCATATCATGTCTCTGTTTACGGCAATAACCACAGAATTTTGAATCTCGTATTCTCTTAGAACAGTTTTCTTCAATATGTCCTATCCTACAACAATAACCACACCTGACCAGAGTCTGTGATGATCGTATGGTCGCAGATTCTTCAGAAATGGACTCACTTAGTCCAATCTCTCTCATTTTCCTCTCTAAATAAGTACCAATCATATCTTCCACTGGTCATTCCCACTCCCGGGAAGTTTTGAAGATGGAGTATCCCGCGGGTTCGTTCGATTCTCGAAATCTATCGCATTAAGAATTGCATTCCGTAAATTTGAAGGATTTGTTGATCGGACTCGATTTCCGAGCGAGTCTGGTAGTCCAGAGATAAAACGTTGGAGGGCTCCAGCATCTGCATTTTGTTTATATATTTCGCGTTCCCAATATCCGAGGTTTGTATTTGAATGATATGCAATGAGCAAACGATTATGGATATATTGTATTCGCAATCCATATTCCGCCACACTATTTCTCAGATTTCGTTGTATCACTCTCAATCCTGTCCTCATCTTATCTGCATCTCCAAGTATAGTGTAATTAGGTTCGCGTCGGGATTGATTGTCTTCAATTATTTCGTCTGAACTGTCACAGCTATCCCTAGAATGACCCTGTCTGTAAATGCCCACATCGTATGCAGTATTTTCATGAGTCTCTGACCTATTGCAAACTGTCTCGTCGATATCTACATGTTTAGATTTTTCCAAGTCGTCGTACGGGTCTTGTCCGCGTGAGCGCCGTTTGATCCGGTTCTCAAACTAGGTTCTTTCTATATTACGTTCACGTGGCTTTTCGTACTCTCCGGATCGCTCGATTTGGTTTGATTTCCTTAAATAATGCATCTCAGCGTCCAAGCTCCCGGTGAGCGGTCGGCCGGCGGTCTTATTACGTTTTGAATAATGCATCTCCGCATCTTGACTGTTAGGAAGTCGTTGGCGGGCAATCTTTCGCGTTTCCGCATCAGCGCTCTCGGTGAGCTGATTACGGAACATGGGCCTACTTATCCTAGTCAATTCAGTACCGACCCTATGCGGCCGATTCCTGAAGCGCGACCCTATGTCCTCATGCATGGAGCAAGGGTCCTGGCCATCATACCTCTGCGACTCAGCATCTTGGCCCCCGAATGGCCGTTGGCTGGAACTATAATCAAACCGCCTCTGCAATGCATCATCACTGACGAGAGGCCAAGGGTATTCTCCCGGCATTGTATATCCAGTTAAGCCCGTAGATCTTTCAGTACTATTATCATTAGAGTTTCGCGTATCTGCGTCACGTTTGTTAAGTGTCTCTTTATTTTGTATTTGTCTGTCATATCACAAGGATTCCGCAATCATTCGTTCTGCTCGGAATTGATCATAATCGTTATTGTCAGGCATATCCCCTACATTTACATGTGCTCGTTCGAATTATGTGTTTGTTCTAGAAATTCTCTTAAATCCATCAATACGGTCATTTCCCCGTCATCGAAGTATTCAGACTCTGTCGTGAGCATTTGACTCAGATCGCGAAGAGCAATTTCCATATGTAATCCCCCCGACTGTTGCAATCCCATAGCTGCAGCCATGAGAGCAAAAGTGACCTTATCGGCTTTGGGGTCTCCTTCAATTGATCGCTGCGCGAAATATTTTTTCATTCGAGCAACCCCGTTCACGTCGGTGATGCTCATAGTATTGGAGGCCTCGGTGCCTCTTACAGAATCACTCCTTGAGTTATTTTCGATTGAAGTATCGGGAACATTCCCCCTTGTGTCATGGTATTCGTTATCCAATTGACTACTTGCCATTTTGATATTCGGGTTCGAAAAATTATATAGATTCATAGCTGCTAATTTTTGACGCGTTACTTCAAGAGTACAAGTTCGGGTGCAAGTAGAAAATGTTTGCGAGTTTGAAAAGTATCACTATTGGGCACCTGCTGTCTGCGGGTGAGCTCGGCTCGAGCTATCGTATATAGTGAAATATTATCACTTTAATTTATTGGCTTGAAGGGAGTTCAATTATAATTTGCGCACAACACTATTGTTGTATAAATGCTCTCTGATATAAAATAATATTTGACTGTATATTTGGCTCCTAGAAAATTTTTGAAATTTAAGTCTGTGACTCACGACTCTCCCCACGAGGGACGAAAATTGGGAAAATTATGAAATTACTTACCCAGATGCTGCATAGACCATGAAGCAAGTAAACCAGATGAACATCCTCCCTGTTCTTCCTCCTTGTCAGTGGCAGCTGTATGCGGTTGAATCAGGTAAAACGCGACGCGGTTGACGCGGTGAAACATTTTCCAAATTCTTCCACGCAGTATCCCACTTCTGACACCAGTTTGTTACGGGAATTCGTAACGTGGGTTCTTTTATACTGCACCTGGGGAATCCTGACTCGACAGGTAGGTGGGTGGGAATCCGGAAGGGAAATAAATACCAAGGAAATCCCTAGAGCTGCGTTTATTAGTCCGGAAGTACAATTACGAGAGAGAGACTTTACAGAGTACTGGGGTTGATTCTACTTGAGTGGAGTCCGTCAAGGACTGAGGTACTCGACTCGGAATAGCGTTAATGAACGATGTGGTCAGGTCGGTAGGTGAGTTCGTACTGAGAACTAGAAGCCCGGCGCGTGATTCTAAGGACAAACGTACGTGACGGGAGCTCGCGGTATACTGCGATTCTAAAGCTCAAAACGTACCCGTTGGAGTCTCGCAGTAGACTGCGAATCTGAGCTTGAAACGTATTCGACGGAGTCTCGCGGTAGACTGCCACACTAAGCCCGAAACTTACTCGACGGAGTCTCGCGGTAGACTGCCACTCTAAGCTCCTTGCCAGAGCTTTTGAGCTCTATTTATACTCTCTCAGACCCCGCGTTCCTCCTTCATTCGTGGCTAGGAGAAATGCAGGTGAGGCGCGGCAACGCTTTGTCCTTGTCTAGACTCGCGGGCGCTACTCGCGGATTCTTGGAGCTTCTCCTAGCTTCTTGAAGTCTCCGCCCCTCTGTATGCCTATACATCAAGATACATAGTATATCTATAGCTTACAATACAAGGTACATCTATATGTTAGAATACCAGCTATGCCTATATGGTATACGCATATACTCCCATATGCGGAGTATATTTAGAGCTAGTTAGGAACCGACTAGGTTCCTGGCGAGGTTGAGGAGGGGAAAAATATGGATATAATGCAAAAGATTATCGCAAGCAACAAATGAGTAGAAAGCTTATGAAGTAAGCTTGCAGTAGACAGAGATCTATATCACTAAACCTTCAGCCACAACTCGGGTTCGCCAGTCTTCCTCATCATCTTCCAGGAATTTGTTAAAAAGAGCTGATTTGAACAGTGAGATGATTTTCCGTTCAAATGAGACTTGGGATGCTGAATTGAGAAGTTCTGATGCTTGATAGTGAAACGACTTTCTGAGGGATTCAGTTCTGGCAGTGGATAGAAGGAAAGGTTTGCGAGTGTTTCTCTCGGAGCGTCTAATGTCAGGATTTTCAGACAAGAGGGAGAAGTGCCTAGTAATGTAGTTTGGTTTCTGATTTGAGATTACTATCTCTAGTAGAGAAGGCTAGTGACCCGAGGAGAAACTGTCTTCGCCTGGATGTGGATAACCACCCTAGTGCAATCCTATGTGGGGTTACATGACCTCGATAGGGGATATTACCGATGACAAAACGGACACAGGCATTCAAGGCTCTCTGGAGTTGCAGATCTTCTCCTGACCCTACATCATTGTACACTATGCATCCATAGTCGAAAATAGGGAAGATGAGGGACTCAACTATGTTCTCACGGAGGTCGCGAGTGAGGGAATGTTTGTAAAATTTGAGTGATCTGAGTGATCGATAAACCTTCGACACAGTAGCATTGACTTGAGATTTCCACGTCAGATCAGGGGTCATAAGCAAGCCTAAATTCTTGCATTGCTTCACGTATAGGAGCTCAACATTCCCAATCGTGATTTTGGGAAGTATTGACAAAATTATTTCACGCAGGTACGCAGCACTCCCGAATCGTGATTTTGGGAAGTATTGACAAAATTATTTCACGCAGGTACGCAGCACTCCCGAAGATCATAACGATGGATTTTTCAAAGTTCAATGTGAGATGATGCTCTGATGGTGCCCAGTTCTCCACTGATAGGGCATCTTGGGAGAGCTTCTGGATGCCTCCCAGGATACAGTTGGGGAAACAGTGTAGATAGATCTGCGTATCATCAGCGTAGATCATATATCGGGCGAATTTGAGGGCTGAGGGAAGATCGTCAATGTAGATCGCAAATAAAAGCTAGGACACTGCCTTGGGAGACACCAGAGGTGACCCTAATCCAATCTGAAGTGCTACCGTCCTCATTTACTACTGTTTGCAAACGATTGTACAGGTAGTTCATGAGCAGTCGAACTGTTTTGTCCGAGCATTTGAATTTTCTCAGTTTTTCAAGAAGGATATGATGAGGAACAGTATCGAATGCTTTAGAAAAGTCGGATAGAATCAACAGTGTTAATTTCCTTTCATCGATGGCTCTGCGAATGTCTTCAGTAAGCCCAATCAGGGCTGTCGTTGTACTGTGCCCACGCCGAAAGCCAGCTTGCCTGTCATTGAGGAGGTTAGTATCCTCTATGTGGTCAATAAGTTGCTGGTGAAGCATTCTCTCAAAAAGTTTGGACACTTCTGAAAGTTTGGAGATGGATCTAGTATCGGATGGGGACGTAGGGTTTTCCATTTTAAGTAAAGGCATGAGCAGGGTTTTAGACCACACAGATGGAAATGTAGAGGTGTCTATGATGTCATTGAAAATTGCCGTAAGGTAAGGGAGAATCACCGGCGCCGCTAATTTCAGCATTTCTGCTCAGATGCCATCGACTATATTTAGAGTGCGAGGACATGATAGCTTTCAGCACAGAATCTTCGGTAACGTGTTCGAATGAGGAAAGAGGCTCTACGGTAGCGGGTTGTTCAGCTGGTGAGTTGTTCAGGAGAGATTCATGTGAGATCATGGGTTTGCAATTAATTGTAGCATCAAACTTGTTAAGTTGATCTGGGGTGAAATACTGGAATGGTGATGAAAATTGTGATTTGCATATACTAAGTTTCCTGATTTCAGCCCATTTTGACTTTGAGTCAGGGGCATTGTTTAATTTTAATTTGATGAACGCATTTTTCGCAGAATCAAGTTTGTTTGAAATATCTTGCCTGAAGGATACGAAGCGGCTATAGATACTAGGGGATTGATATCGCATTGCGTTTTTATAGGCTTTATCTCGTTCACGCATGAGATTTCTTAATTCAGTTGTAACCCAAGGTTTGCGTCTAAAGGAAATCAGAATTCCTTTGAGTGGGGCTATACAGTCAAATGTGTGGAGCAAAGTCGAAGTAAAGACGTTGGCGTTGTCATTAGTAGTGAAATCGGAAATGGGCAGTGATGTATTAGGAATTGAGGTGAAGTTCTGTTGCAGAGTAGAGAGAAGGAGATTTACGTCTAAATTTTTCAAGCTTCATGTCGTAATTTTCTTCCGCGAATGAGGGGGCTTATGAAAGTAGAAGTCCATTTCAATGATATCATGACCAGCAATGAAAGGTGCAACAGATTTATTGAAGTTTCGTACAGAACTTGCAGAACCAGTAATGAATACATCAATCCACGTATGAGACGGTGGTTTGTCTTTACAATAGGTGTGATGAGTGGCATCAGACGGAACAATATGCAGTTACCGCGAGTCTACAGCGTTGCGAAGAAACTTTGCGTCGTGTTTATCTGACAAGTCAGCATTAAAGTCGCCAGTTATGACGGTGTTATGATAATTTGATAGTAACGGAGTGATGATATTCAGAAATTCATTTGGGTGGAGGCCATGAGGACGCCGGTATACAACTGCGAAGAGTATTTTTTCATGATGATGTATGATTTCAGTTATGATGAATTCAGGCGAGTTGTCAAAGTTGTAACGAGCATACCCAAACCTCTCGAGGCCGTCTTAGGTTTAGCATGCTCGTACAGAGCCAAAATGTTAGCCGCTACGGTAATTCAGGATTCGGCCACCAGATGGCTAACGAATCACAAGCGATGTTATACTCTATAAGATACAGTAGAGCCATGAGAACACATTGCAGTCAGTTCACCGCAAGCAGTCGACTCGTATCTTTCTCGTCTCCGGGCACACCCAGAGCCAAGACAAGTTAGTGATGAAGCTGCCGGTACTCCTCTCCATCTTTGGGTTCCCCCAAAGATGGCGAGAAGTCGAACGGCCAGCCGCCGGGCTCTCCCAGTGGCTAGCCTGAAGACACCGTTTGATCGCATCGATCACCCGGGTACACCCAGGCCATCGATCACCCCCGGGTACCGACTCCTTCCCCTCCATGGGTACACCCGTGGCGAGGAGGAAAGGCCCACAAGTACACTCCGGCTACCAGTAGAGTCAGTCATTCACATGTAATTCATATTGAAGGTAGACCGAACTATGTAATACACGCACACGTAAACTCATAACGTCCAGGATATATACTAAGCATTTCTCTTTTGTATGTTTCAGATCAACTCCAATGTAAATATGTAAATCTCTATTTCATTTTATTACAATATATTGACTTTTCTGACAGCTGATTCGAGTCCTTTCGAGACCTAAACCCTGATCCTAACATCCCCAGAAAATCCCTCAGTTACATGGCGCCCAGACAGGTCCTTTTTTTTCCGACCATGTAACCTTCAGTTACATGGCGCCCAGACAGGTCCTTTTTTCTTTCCGCCCATGTAACCTTCAGTTACATGGCGCCCTGACGGATCGTTTCAGTATTTCGCTAACAGTTTTGAGAGAAAATGCTTAGTATAAATCATGTCGTCACACAGCACACGAACACACACATTGATGTTCTTTTAGTTGCAGCAGCACAGATAGAGTACGGAGTATCTACTGTTGGAAACCAGTGTATCCACCAATCCAGTAGCACCACAGTGCAAGGGAAGGAGCAGTGGCGGGGAAGTGCCGAACGAAGTCCGTTACATATTTTGGCCAGCGGGGTACCGCTTTGCGCAGAGTGGGAGGTCTCGCTCCAGAATTTGTATTAGTGCACGCTGTAAGCCACATCCCCACCAACGGTACATACGTCCGAAGCAAAAACATCAGGCAGTAGTAGATTGAGGGAAGCAGTAGCAACGAAGATGTCGTTAGAGCAGGAGCTAAGAGCGATAGAGTCGCAGTGCGCGAGTATAAAATCGGAATTGGAAAAGGGGTATGCGGCGTTGGGAATAGTACCTCCAGCCGTAGAAGAGTACGATCCAGAAGCACCACAAATAGTAGCAGTATTACCGCCTCGTGCCTCAGTGATAGTACAGCCACCGAGTCGACCCGCACCGAAAGTAACTTCAATAGTGCCAGTGCCGACCGAATTACACATATTACGCAGAGTATCCTCCCGCACCCAGGTAACTACTCCAGCAGCTAGAGTGCCAGTCGCCCAGTTAACGCAAGTGCCACAGAAACCGAGAAATCGTGCCGCCCGGGTGTCACTATCGAAGCTTTGCAACAGGTTCAAGAACCCCGCTCCAGCTAGAGGTATCAAGCTAGTAGAGATAGTGGCCCAACCGGACTGGACGAAGAAGATGGCGGAACTGGTGAAACAAAAAGACGGACGAGAAGGGCTACGGGTGTCGGGAGTGATAGATACGAAATCGGCAACAGTTGTATCAAATAGCGGGCGACCGAGAGGTTGGAGAACTGGGGGGCGAGGCCACGCAAATTGCCTGGCAATGGCTGACGTTCATCGCAGCAGAATAGAGACCCAGCACGCACCAATGACTTTAGCCGCAGAAGCAACATCAGCAGCACCACCACCAAACGTTTTGACTACACCAGCCGCAGCAGAACAATGTGCAACTGAAACATCATCTGTGGAAATAGTACCGTCAGAGTTAGCATCATCAGTCACAGTAGCAATCGAAAATATGGCATCAGAAGAATCAGCAGTACAAACGCCGATGTCAGTAGTTCCGGACAATACACCAGTCGTTCCACAAATGCAAGAGGCTACGCCTGAGTCACTCCCGCCAATGGCCCGTACGACTCGCACCATCAAATTGCCGGATGGGAGCTCGGTCGACGTACCAGTAGGAGCTAGACGATGGAGAGTGTATTTGCCGAGTGGAGAAAAATGGAATCTACGTTTCAACCCGCAAGGACGATTGAACAGTTACCAGCATTACCGGTATGTTTGAACTATTTTTGTGATCATGAACATTTCAGTACACTTTGAACAACACCACATTTAGAAAACACGCATATCAAGTCAGTCGAAATCGGGCATAGTTATACCACACCAGAAATCGGGTATTTGAAGCCCACCAGAAGCAGCAGGGTATTTTTATACCACACCAGAAATAGGGTATTAGAAACCCACCAGAAACAGCAGGGTATAGTGTTCGCACTGCAGGCGTTTCACACAACCACTAGGACAGAGTGAGTAAGACTCACTCTCCTAAGTAAGAGGGGGATGTAACGAGCATACCCAAACCTCTCGAGGCCGTCTTAGGTTTAGCATGCTCGTACAGAGCCAAAATGTTAGCCGCTACGGTAATTCAGGATTCGGCCACCAGATGGCTAACGAATCACAAGCGATGTTATACTCTATAAGATACAGTAGAGCCATGAGAACACATTGCAGTCAGTTCACCGCAAGCAGTCGACTCGTATCTTTCTCGTCTCCGGGCACACCCAGAGCCAAGACAAGTTAGTGATGAAGCTGCCGGTACTCCTCTCCATCTTTGGGTTCCCCCGAAGATGGTGAGAAGTCGAACGGCCAGCCGCCGGGCTCTCCCAGTGGCTAGCCTGAAGACACCGTTTGATCGCATCGATCACCCGGGTACACCCAGGCCATCGATCACCCCCGGGTACCGACTCCTTCCCCTCCATGGGTACACCCGTGGCGAGGAGGAAAGGCCCACAAGTACACTCCGGCTACCAGTAGAGTCAGTCATTCACATGTAATTCATATTGAAGGTAGACCGAACTATGTAATACACGCACACGTAAACTCATAACGTCCAGGATATATACTAAGCATTTCTCTTTTGTATGTTTCAGATCAACTCCAATGTAAATATGTAAATCTCTATTTCATTTTATTACAATATATTGACTTTTCTGACAGCTGATTCGAGTCCTTTCGAGACCTAAACCCTGATCCTAACATCCCCAGAAAATCCCTCAGTTACAAAGTTTGTATCAGATTTAGCCAACAACTTGCCGGTGAATTGATTCCTGATATGGATTCGAACTTCACCTCCACCCAGACCTGATCTATCTAGCCTGATGAAGTTATAGCCTTCGATCTCAGTAAGGCCTTCTGCATCGCAGTCTCTCAAGAAAGTCTCTGTTCCGGCAAAAATATCATAGGAATTTTCTATGTTATGGAAGGTTATCAAATTGGAATGGGTCAGAAGTCTGTTTACATTTGCATGAGCAACTTTGATGAAATTAGAGAAGTTTGAATGATAAGATGCAGGGACGCGTTTGGAGACTAGTCAGCTAACTGGGGGAGGACGGGAAATTAGTGCACCGGGCTCAAATTCAGAGTTCACAGGGATCAAACGAGATGTGCGGGTCTGGCGCATACAAACTGTTAAATTCTTGACCAATGGTCTCTCGTAGTTGAGCTGTTTTGCAGTTACAAGTGCTTTTTCATACAATTGGTAGATCTCACGAGGCCAAAGAGCTCTACAAAATATTTTAGAATTGCCTGGTATGTTTAAGATGGTAGAAACTGACTGATCTTTCAAGATTGGTGTACGTGAGATTATTTCATCTCTGACTATAGTCGAATTCATTTTCATAACCAACGCAAAAAAGTTCGGATTACGCGGTTGGTTGTTGGGAGGTCCACCTTGGGCCTGGATATTGGGGACATTTTCCAACGGAGTCAAATCAGGTCCATTCCCCGTACGCATATTGATTATGAAAATAGTCAGATGTGAGACCCCAAGTTCATTGAAGAGCTTAGGGACAATTTCAGCATGAGATAGCTGTACATTTCGAGGGAGGCCACTGATCAAGATCTCTGCATTATCGACAAGCATAGTACGATTAGTGAGATATTCAACGGAGCTCTCAACCGAGTCAACGCGGTTTTCAATTTGAGTGATGCGCGCCGATACATTATTGTCGAGGTCAATAATTTGAGTGGAAACTGAGTCCATGAGAGTGTTGAAAATTTGTAGGAACTCTGTAAGATAAGCAGGAGTATTACTCGCGATTCCGTTGTTTTCTTGGCTACTGCCCAAGTTGATTTGAGAATCAAGAGAGACAGAAGACAAATCGCTCGCTTCAGAGAGTGTAAAGGAGGGGCAATGCTGCTTTGCGTCTCTAGATATAGACGGGGAGGAAGGTGAAGCTAAGCGCTTGGGAGTAGCACTAACACAAGCACTCGACGTTTCACAGATAGCACTCGCAAAAGGTGTAGGGGTGGAAGGGATAGAAAAAGTATTCAAACCGCGCAAGTTGACAATTTTTGGTGACTTTTCTGATGGAAACACGAAAATATTTGACTGACCCGAATTAGCTGGGTCTAATGTAGTTGAAACTCTCGGAAATTCAAGATCAGTGAGCTTGCAATTAGGGCATTCATAGCAAAGTTCAGCTTGGGTGATTAACGGAACGCATTCAACGTGTACAAGCCTAGCGCAACCTGTGCAAAGTTTGGATGTAGCGTCACGTTTCACAGGCTTTTCACAAACGGCACATCTAGGTCTGCCACCACTATGCACATTCATCACTCACAGCCCACATCAGGTCCGTAGGTCGATGACTACTTCAAGGCGATGATACAAAGTGCAGCGTAAACAGCAGACGATGTAATCGCTCCGACAGCTGCCACGAAGTAGGCGAAAAATATGCTGGTGGTGTGTGCGTGCGTGTGACTTCTACCGGTGCCGCTGCAGGCGGGTTACGGGGCCGAGTTGACCATGCAGTGATATAACCTCAATGAATGAGTAACAGGTATTCCGGCTCCCTGGCTCTAAGTTGAGCCAACCTGGTGATGCTCAATATCATCGTGAGTGAGCCAGTGGAAGACCGTGGAATACCTGTGAACAAATATCCCTCTCGAGAGTGGAATCACACTATTAATAAAGACTTCCAAACGGAAGCGTGGTATGAAGCAGCTAGCTAGCAACTTCCCGAGCGGACGACTGAGAGACAGTACTCAAATCGATACAGGTTATTAGGATATAAGGGCTAGAATACTCACAGTCAGTATTGAGATCGATTAAAGTGGGTTGAGATCTTGATGTTCCCAATACTTGAAAACAGTACTGAAATCGACTGGGCAGATAGGATTTCAAGTCCTCAATACTGATATTCAGCATTTGAATCGATTAAGGACGATGAATAAACTCGTCAATGCTTATAGTCAGTATTGAGACCGATTGACGTAGTGTGAGTTATTGAACTTCCCATTCCTGAAAGTTAGTATTGGAATCGATTGTGGCCGATAGAATTCGAGTGGCTGACGCTAGGCGGCGTTTCGATGACCATCTCAGTTCGCATCCAAATATCATGGGATTGTTTTCTCGCAAGCGACGAACCATCTCTCCTGTTCCTATATAAGACTGATGAGTGACAGAACCTCCAAATAGCGTTAAGTTATGTAATGCGATGATATGTTAATGCGATCATGATTCAAATAAGTATTGGATTGTATTGAAACCTTAGCTGTAATGTGAGTGATGTATATGTGAGACGTTGATTTGCGATGATGACTGAAAGTCAGTATTGAGGTCGATTGAGGCGGATTGAGTTCTCGATGTTCCCAATACTGAAAATCAGTATTGGAATCGATTGAGGCAGATAGGATCTCGAATCTCCAATATTGATATCCAGCATTCAAATCGATTCAGATCACTCGAGAACAAGAATTTTTCGGGCTTAACGGCAATAGAGACTTTTTCTCGGCTCTTTGAGCTCTATCGATTGGTTCCCGATTCAGTCAAATTCGCTGAAAGCCAAAATTCTATCATTTATGGCGGGGTCCTTTTTGGAATGCTTCTCATTCGAGCTACATTCGATTTCAGGACCTAAAAACTGTGGGATAGTTCCAATAAGGTGAAGAAAAATTGGCGAAACATTGCAGAAACGTGACCGCTCCCCCCTCCCCCGGCCCCCATGCCATGAGAATTTGACCTTTCTCAGTCGGGTGGGCGCATGAACTTACACAGGATGGGTGAGTTCATGAGCCCACCAGGTTGTTGTCCAGATGCCAAAGCTATCGTTTCAACGGAGTTGGTCGCACGCACCCAAACCGAATGGAATATTATTGACATTGTTTCAATCTATTGAAGTCCATTTCGATCATTTAATCATCGTAAATTGACATTGTCGATTTACGATGATTACGTCGCCATTGTCCAAATTGTAACTCATGAAAGATCAAAATCACTTCTCCTTGCAATCGCACCCCGTTTCTCGTATTTTCATCGATTCGAGTAAACTGAAGGATGGTGGATGAGTGTGTACGTATCTCATACGTGAAACTTATTATGGTGACGATCATTCGTAATGTACGCCGCGGAAGCGTACAGAATCTCATACAGAGAGTGCTTTGCACGCCCATCAGGCGTACGAATGTATAGCAGCGCCAAGCAGTCGCAAACTGTACGGCCCGCCGCCGTACGCCGCAGACTGAAATTAGAATTCCAACAATAGAGCATCTTCGTGGTCATAATGGGCCCATTGCTTTACAATGGGTGGACGTGACTTCCTGTAATAACAGGGCTAAGTTTTCATGACTTCCTAGTGATTTAACAAATCGATGTGCACGTTCGAGCCCATTCACTTCAGCACAACTGTGATGTACTTGTGTCACGACAATCAATCGCTCCGTATGCTCCACGCCAGTTACTCTCGAAAGGATGTAACGTGCCATTCAAGTTACGAAAAGGAGAATTTATGAATTTACGACTTCGTACGCTCCTCAAACATTTCTCTCGCATAAATGAAATGCAACACTCGCGTTACATTTGTTTCTAGGTTATATAACGTCTACTTAGCGTCATTTTTTCACTCATTGTGATGTAGTAATCGCATTACAATTCCTTCTGCGACAAAATACTTGCTATAAAAGGGACTGCGCTCCCTCGTAAATAGATACTTATACCGCTCGCCGCCAGACAGTGAACACGTCCGTGCTTCTCCAAGGGTGCGTCCCCAAATGATGCATATGCAGTGCACACTGCGCATAAGCACTGCACATGTGCACATGTGCAGCTCACCGAACTTGAGCAAAAATTGAAGGGCTAGAATCAGAGAACTTCTGACATGAATCGGGTTTTGTCTTTGCTGTGTTACCGGCTGACTCGAAGCAGATTTAGACGAGTTCCATCTGGTTTTGGCTAAAATTTGATGAGCTGCACACGTGCACGTGTGCGGCTTATCGAATTTGAGCAAAAATTGAAGGGCTCGCATCAGAGAACTTGTGATATGGATCGGGTTTTGTCTTTGCTGCGTTACCGGCTGATCCAAAGCAGATCTAGACGAGTTCCATCTAGGTTTGGCTAAAATTTGATAAGCTGCACATGTGCACGTGTGCAGTGCATATGCGCGGTGTGCACTGCATATGCATCATTTGGGAACGCACCCCAAGTGGGCCGCTCGGCCATACAGTGTTAAGAGTGTAAAAGACTCAGTACATGACATGATGAATACTGTAGGATTATGTAATGGCACCGCGTGTCAACCCGACGCACCGCCACACAGTGGGACCAAAAATTCCTTAAATAATCCGCCATTATGCGAATTTGTAACCAATCGACATATGCGCAAACATAAGACTTTTGGATGAATGAGAACAAACTCCTGCGTCTGTGCATATGTCGATTGGTTACAAACTCACGTAGAGGCGAATTATTTAAAAACTGCCTAGCCCCACTGTGCGCCGCCCGACGCAACGCCGGGCGATGCCGGCCTCTCCGTGGCCGCGGCAGCCTGGCTGGGTCGCCTCCACGAGTGTGTAATGTATGGATTATGCTTTTTTCGAGACATTTTGTGCGAGGCCGAGGCCCTGACATTCAAGCATAACCAAATGCCTTGATGATTCGACTCTCCCTCGTTTCATCCCACGCATCCTCACCCAAAGCAACCGACACCGCCTCCCGTGCCTGCGTCAAAATGTAATTTTCTCTATAAGAGGAGTACGGGACATCTCAATTCTTTGTGAAAACTTGGTTACGCGACTTCGACGTCCATCCATGACTGCCACGTCAAAGGCACGCAACTAAAACCAATGCTCTCTCAGAATATAATGTCTCAATGGTCTCTGAATCTTGGCAAAATTTTCCAAGCAATGTTATTTTCACATCAGATTTGATCAATCGGAAAATGGCGCAAGTATGTTCAGAGGTACCCAAGAAATGAGGGTTGCGGAACGTTCTGTGCATAGCCACTTTCCTTTGGCAGAACAACAAATAGAGTACAGATTCAGAGGGCCTGAAACCTATCAAATTCAGCTTCGACAACTTGACGAATTGAATATTTGAATGTTCAGAGCCATCGTGCAGTACGCTCAATGTCAAAAAATTTGTAGAATCTCTCGTAGCCCTGATTTCCCACCTGCATAGTACATTTTGCTACAAGGGCGTAAGACGCTTCATTCGCGTTCGAATGATGGGTTTCCGGCCTGAGCCCCAGACGAGGGTCGTATTCATTGCGAGGATGCAAATAATTAGTTTCACGTCCGTGTATCTCACTATACTTTCCGGATAAATTGTGAGTAAAAGTCGACAAACTGTGCGCAAAGTGCACTTCTACGCACAGTGTATCGAAAGGGTAATTAATAGTCGACAATCAACTTGCCTTCCTTGCTAATACTCATCGATACTCACTAGTGCCAAATACTCACACACATACAAGTATTTTCAACAAGGACTTCACATGATCCATGCTTGTTGCAGGATCGTTGTTGAACATGATTGCAAAATTCATCCGGAAAATGCGTGCCATAGTTTCGAAGTCGAGTATATGGATACGACAGGAGGACATACAGGAGAGTGAGTACTCAGACTCATGATAAACTCTACTGTTCATACCTGTCTGTATTACTTGGATATGATAGTCATTTCCAATAACCTGTCGTGTAATCACCCTTTTTGTATGAATCGTGCGAATGTTTGGTTACTCGTTTGCAGAATGAGCAGAACTGATTTGCCTCTACTCTTTGGAGACACGGGCTTGAGCGCGATGTCATTATCTTGTTGATGGCGGCCGCGGGGGAAGTCGAATTTGATCTCCATTGAGAGGCTGCAACATGAGCCTCACAATGGTGATCAAATTCAACCTGGTTAATCAATAGATTATCTTATTCCATAGTCCGAAAAATGAATCGTAATATCGCCATGACATTCACTGGGGAACGATCCTTTGATCGTATTTGCAGAACATTACTACTCAATGATGAATCTCATTCCAAGAGAATCACTTATTTCTATAACGATCACAGATCTTCATTCTCCTAGTAAAGCAATTCAGACACAAAATGAGGATTCTCTTGATGAACTTGGTCAACAAAGCAAGCTACAGCTACCTGATGTTGCTAACAGATATGAAAATTATGGGAGGTGCTTAGGAGCACGTGCCTACTTCTACAAACAGCTCACGCAGAATCCATTCGGCTTTGCTTGTGCTACTTGTGATAGACTATGGTCGCAATCGGACTCGACGACCCTGGTAAAAATTTTTAATGAGTATCGTATGGTATCGGATAGAATGTGATACCATACGATACTCATGCGATACTCATACGATACGACCATGTGATACCATACGATACTCATAAGATATTTCACGATATTTGCAATACAAATTCATACGTACTCGAGAGATACTATACGATACTTTTCCACAGATACGCATGGGATACGATAATCATGTGGAATCAACATCATGTGCAGTGATATACTAACGAGATATTATACGATACTCGCCCTGGGAAAGCCCTGTATTCTTATACGATACCATGAGATATCAAAAGATACTGTTGGGTTCTGTGGGATAGTGTGATATATTGTACGCATGGAGTCGTTTTAGAATGGTGATTTGGTTTTCCACATGAAATTGAGAGCGATCTTACCGGATGTCCTGACTTGACCAGAAACTTCACCAGCAAACCTGTTCGCCAGTAAATTTTCTGGTCACGGTCTCGCGTTTGAGGATCACTGCAGTGCGATCCGAGATCGATATTTAGGCCAGAGTAGTAGCAAATCACCGCGGATCCTATAGAGAATGATGGATTCTAACGCGTGGATCCTACTCCTGCAAATTGGAAACAGATTCGATACTTCCTGAGTTCAGCTTGGAGTATTTTGGGCCCGGTTCCGTGTCTCAGAATCACTGCAATGCGATCCGCGATTGATATTGGGCCTGTCATCAGAAATCCCCGTGGTTTCGATAGAGAATTATGAATCCTAGGGGTTGAATCCTACTCCTACCAACTCTGAAATGATATCATCAAATAATATCCTGGGTTTGACTGAAAATATTTAGTGTCTGTCCCGTGTCTCGGAATTACTGCAGTGCGATCTGCGATTGGTCTGCAAATCCTTCATAAAATCAACCTATTCCCTCTAGACTGATCACGTCAAGTGAGATTGGAATGATGACCAAATGAACAAGTGTCAGCCATCCAAATATTCGTCCTCGTGATCATTCGAAATTTTGATAATTTGCAGTGTGCAGAGATCGTCATCCACCATTTCTCCAAGATGTTTGAAAATTTGTTAGAGTACGGATGTACTATGCTATCAAAGTTCTCACCTATTTGGAACCTCATCATCGTTAACGGCCATACTCAGGTAAGAAATTAGTCTGAATTGATAGAGATTTGGATTTGGATTGATGAGAGCACAGATTGTTTTGTACATCACTCACTCATTGGCCCAACCCACATGAGGGAAAGGATGCTCGTTAGAGTGCTCTTTCAGAGTACATTGGCTGAGTCTACATTACGGTTTAAGGGGATGTGGCTGTCATCGCGGTCGGCAAGGTAAGGTACGGGTCGGATTACCGACCTCAGGGAAATCCACCGGTAGGCGGCGCTACCAGAAATCGGAACGTGAGTTGGTAACACTAATTATGTAGGGTGCGTAGAATGAGAGCTGCGCAAAAGTCGATCTGTCGCTTAGAGATGATGGCTTCAGGGATTTTTCGTCATGACTCGACTGCAAGCGAGTATCATTCCGTGAACTATTAGAGGAGAGCAGAGTATCCAAATTGCATTTCTCAATGAGAATCTACAAAATGAGCTACGATTTATGTGTGAAAACATGGATTGTTCCCCAGAATTTAGAAAAAAATTCATCTTTCCAGACGTCAAAACGACTGAAAATCTGCATTCATGTTCACTAACATGAGAATGGCCCATCTACAGTGATCCACCACAAGACGAGCTGAAATCCATGTCTGTAGACATGAAATTTTCCACAGAACTTTTGGAACAAATTCATCTTTTCAGACGTCAAACGACTAAAAATCTGCTAACAGATATAAGAATGGCACATCTTTAGTAACCCACCACATGACAAGCTGGGATATCATGTCCAAAAACATGAATAGATCTATAACATTTGCAAACAAATACAGTTTGTAGACATCAAAGCGACTAAAAATCTGTACTTATATTCAGTAACAGGAAACAGTATTGGTTTCGTGGATCCGATGTTAGGCAAATCCAATCATGCCCAAAAACATGATCCAAGGGGAGTGACATCACCAAGTTGTTGTTTCATCTGCTCAATACCTGTATTCCTTTTCACTATCTCATGATAGTGAACATGAATGCAAGCTCCGCTGATTCCATGAAATCATCTCTGTTCGGAAGAGTCGGTTGATTTTCGAATATCCGAGAGCGAGAGAATCGGGGTAAGTGCGATGAACTTACCTCTCCTTGAAATCGTATGATTTGCTGACGCCTCATGATTGGCGTATTCAAATTTCCTAGAAATTTGGCAACATCGCTCTTCCCAGGATTCTCTCGGGTTCGACTGTGATCTCGGTACGGCGAATCGGCAGTTGACCATGGACTGCCGAGCAGGCAAAATTGTAAGCCTGATTCTCGCTCAATTTCGCGCCGCGAGCTTCATCGCATTTTTATCGCAACTTTTCTCTTCGTGCCTGATTTTCACCCCTCACTCCTATCGCGCCTTGTCTTCCAACAAATGTTATGAAACGGAACAAGGAATAAACGCGTCGCCTTTTTATTCAGCAAAACTGAGTGGCTTGTGATTTCGCACGCTTCCGCGCTCCCCTTAATTTTTGATCGTCCCATCCCGCCTCTCATAGTTCTACCTAAGTATTTTTGGGCATCTCGCGATCATTCTTGGTAGCAGAGCGTCGTTGGGGCTCAAAGTTTGGTTCTGTGTTTTTTAATAGTAGCATCGCTGGTTTTCGAATGAATCTCGTCACGCAAGTGACGTGAGTGCGCGAAGAGAAAGGAGCTCGCAGCCGTTGGACATTTGGAGTGCAATGCGAGCATATCCTGAGACAATGAAAGCCTCATCTATTGGGCAACGACACCGGAGTCTACGAGTTGCAGACATCTCCGGCCCCGCAGCAAGCAGCAGCGCGGCTAAAAAAAGAGCATCAGCTGGTGAGCAGATCGTCACGAGCTGCAGCAGGGCAAGCAGCGTGGAAATATCCACGGGCGCTTCCGGGGATCATCCCGCGCATCGCGTCATCACCTGCTGCCAGCCTGAGCTACGTCACACCGACGCTGCTTCCCCCGCTCCGTTGCCCGCTCGCCTCAACCCATCATCTTCGTTGTTGCGCGGGCCGTGCACGCTACTTGAAGCGGCGCACAGTAAAAGAGTGGGGATGAGGTGGCTGTTCAGCGACACAGTCATCACGGAGTAATTTGGTGAGCGTATCGTTCCTCTACTAGTCTACAATATGTGTCGTGCAGACTCTCTCGCACTTAGAATTCTCATATGCTCAACTGCGAGCCACGACAGCTGATTGAATCACACACACGCGACGCATATATTGGGCGTTCGCGAGGCTCGCAGCATTGCACGAATTACATGACTACTCTACATATGAATATTGTCCGTGGTCATCTATGCATGGTTGTGGTTGTTGATTATTATGTGGCGCATTAGGGTCTAGCTGCAGCAGAAGCTACACGCGATCGATCAATTTGGTCATAGATATTAGATGGGGCATAGATCGGTTGACCCAACGCTCTAGCGTCTCTGTTTTAGTGAAGCAGCTGATCCATCTCAACCTTTCTTGAGTTAAGAGAATTTTATTACTTGATCGGTTTTAGTCTCGCGCGTTAGTATGCGTGTAATTTAGTGGGTTTGTGTATTTTGTGTGAGTTTTATATCTTGAACTGAGTTCGGAATTTCAATGGTTTTTAATTTTAGTCTTAGCTGTGATATTTGATTGCAATCATGGCGGCTAGATTACTTTTCGATAGGAAACTAAGATAAGTAGCTTATATTCGTTATTTCAATACAAATACTGCCGGGAAGGGCAGAGAAAACATTACTGTGGACTTCCTCAAAACTCGTTGAGAATTGTTAGAGAAATATTGGACTGGATTTTGTCAAAATGATTTGAATTTACAGCAGTATACCAATGAACTAAAAGATGAAGGATATCTTACACAATCAGGTTTTCTTGGGATAGAAGGTACATATTCAGAATTAGAGTTTGATTTATCAGACAACATTGCCATGCTATCAGTCCCACCGGAAACACAGTCAGGAAATGGTTCAGTGCATAATTTCGCCCACGATTCGGTACAAGAACCAGATGCTGCTGCTAATTTCCTACCGAATCAGAATTATTATCCGTTTCAACCTTTCGATGCGCAACAGCTGATACGTGCATCATCCGAATTGCAGTCAATTCCTAAGCTGCAACCGCCTAAGTTCTCGGGTAAACAAGCTGATTGGGGATTTTTCAAAGGACGCTTCATGTCCGTAATTGGAGATAATCCTGATTCATCGCCGTCTGCTAAATTGAACCATCTGCTCAACTCAGTCGAAGGTAATGCAGAGAAAATGATGAACAGTGTAAAAACGAGTTCTACAAGTTTTCTGGTGCATGGAATAAATTATGTCGGCGTTACGATAATTCTCGGTTGAAATTGAACACACATCTGAATGCATTGATCGATTTAGCTCCAATCGCGAAAAAATCAGCGCAAGCCTACGTGACAGTAATGAACCAAGCGGAGGAAGCGATTCAGGGGTTGCGGAATTTGGAATGCCCGGTGGATGAATGGAATTGTTAGCTTATACACTTGATAGTTAGAAAATTAGATCCTGGTACCAGAGGAAGCTGGAACCCACCGAACACTTAAGTTGCTAGTTGTAAGTTTGAAGTCAAGAACACGTTGAGGGTTTTCCAACGTATGCATCGTTATCTTCCTTTTTGGAGACTCGAATTCAATCGCTGAAAGCAGCTCATGCGGGTTCCGTCCCATCCAATGATTTGAAACCTAATTCGTAATCATTTGGCAGATCTCAAAATAATTCGAATCGAAGAAATGTGGATTCAAATCCCGGGAATTCTCAGGGTAATGAGGGTCGATCTAGCGGTCAACTCCCCTGTCGTAATTGTAAAGGTGATCATGCATTGCATAATTGTGATGAATTTTTAGTATTGTCCGTCCACCAAACATTTGAATTTCCCGAATCGAATCGTTTATGTTTAAATTGATTGAAGTCTGGTCATTTCGTAGAAAAATGTTAATCGATGTATATATATGAGTCATTCCGGAGCAAGCCGGACAAAACCGTCACCAGGGGGTCTGGAAAAAATCCGCGAAAATTTTTTTCTGTCGGTACTATGTTTGAATAGTACGAAAGAATTTTTTCCAAATTATTCGGCCCCCCTGTGGGCCCCAGGGCCCATGAAAGGGCCATTTTAAGCCCTTCCCTAGCCTATTCTGGAAAAATCATAGTTCCAACGTAATTCAACATTTTCCAACGTATGATGAACTTTCATAATAGAAATTAGATGTTGTAGAAACCATGCTAAAATGATAAGACGAGTCTAAATAGGGCTCGATCATGAGAAATAGATTGGAAGCTACTAAGTAGTCTCTCTACTTCTTGACTCGCACTGCCTCTAAGATCTCTGAATGCCCTGTAAGAGGCACATGCAATCAACTATAGGAAATAGTTTGGAAAACATGTGACTACTTACCCTCGTAAGCGATTCCAAAAACCATTTTTAAGTTGTATTGCACCTCGGTTTATACTGTTAGACTTGCACTGAATGAGCTCTCAGACTTTTAACAAATTCACACGGAAATACACAACGGATAGGAACAACAGCGATGGACTGATCAGATGTTAAAATTTGCGCTCTTTTATAATAGATACCACCGATCAAGTTTGGACATAGCTGACGTCGTTTGAAGAATGGAGGTGTAGCTACCATCGTTTGAAGGTTTCCTTGTTGTACACCTTCAAAATTAAATGATGACACAATTGAATTCTATAGCATGCTTTTATTGAATATGGATATACATGATGATATCATATGACTACGATAATTACGTGAATGCCACGGACTACAAGCAAGCGCTAATGTCAAGTTCAAGCGTGGGTTTCGAGCATAAATTATTCCATTCGCACGCGAGCGCGAATGTTCTGGTCCAGACGAGTAATCTTCGAATTAACATTCCCGATGCTTGCATGATTTTGCTGAATTTTTCGCTCAAGTTGCTCTTCCACAGCTCCGGCTCTTTTCTGCTTCTGCCTGAGATGTTCTAGCATCTGCCTATATTCTTCCATCCTTTCACCGAAAACCTGGACTAAATTCTTCATCTCTTCATATCCAATCATCAATTCTTCCTTCATCCCAACGATCTTATTATTGGTCTCTCCTTGACGATCAAGTATACTTTCAGCTAGCGACGAAGATTCTATAAATTTCAAATCATGATGCTCGCTATTTTTCTCAACACGCTCGGATAAATTGTAGTGAGATTTTTTCAATCCAATCAGCTCAGTAGTCAAATGACCTGCTACAACTGAATGCACATCATTAATCTCTTTGTGAATAAACTCCTTGAGG
This sequence comes from Eretmocerus hayati, assembly GCA_029851415.1. Lineage (NCBI taxonomy): Eukaryota > Metazoa > Arthropoda > Insecta > Hymenoptera > Aphelinidae > Eretmocerus > Eretmocerus hayati. Next base: position 54,269,577 of record CM056744.1, read on the forward strand.
GTAACAAAATTGTTGTTGATTTTCAAGTATACGTCTTTCAACTTTGTGATGGATTTTTTCATATCCTCGATGCTATCCATCATGTCAGCACTCGATTCGTCGATTCTATCGAACTTTTCCTCGGAAACTGCGGAATGATCCATGAATACCTTGGTCAAATTGATCACTTGACCTTTGAAATGGAGATTATCTCCTTGGCCTTGTACCAAGCTTTTCTTAGCAACAGTGAATAACATTTCATTCTTCTTGAACTTGGTCTCAAAATCCTCCATGTTTTCCTTATGTCATTCTTTTCGACGCTCGAGAGCTAGAATTTACTGATTCATATTCGTGATAAAGGCACGGATTCCTGATTCCACAGCATCAAAATTATCATTCATTTTCTGAGTGTTCCTGACCACTTCATTCTCCACGTGGTACATATTCAAGTCCACAGCGTGGAATGATGCAGCTAGCTTTTCCATCAGCTTCGTCTCATTTTCATCCATATTTTCCACCATAAATTTTGTTTCTGTTTCATCCAGTGAGAGAATGGTCTTGTCAATATCATCATTCTCCTCCACGGAAATAGAGTCTCCTATACACATTGCATATAACTAAAACGTAATTCACCGCACGAGATTGCATAATTAATTATCACACATACCGACTACTGCATTGAGCACCTTTTCACGTTCTCCTGGGGCACTGGCTTGCGGTACAGCTGACCCTCTTCCAGACTTTGCTCCCAAATCAAGAGACAAATCCTGATCCTGATTATTCTTAGTTCTAGATAGATTCGAAGTAGACGACGATAATCTTGAGGTTCCATCCTCGAGAACTTTAGACGAGCTTTTCTCCATTTCCACACAACTGTTCTCTTCAAACTGTAGAGACATAATGATTCAAACGTGAATCAAATTTCTTATTTATAGGACGAACCCAGCTTCTCTGAGCTCCTCAATCAGAGAAATTACTTCGTTCCTAAGTGACTCATTCCCAGCTTGCATAGAACGTGAACAGAGATCTAAGCGTGAGCAAATCTCGTTGACATCATCCCACCAAACGTATTCAACTCCTATTTTTTGAACTTGCAGAGTCAGAGTATCGTTGTCTATGCTTTTCACGAGTTTTCGCAGCCCTGAGCCTATTTGATTTTTGAAGAGTGGACCAATAACGTTCTTATATTTTCCACTTTTTGAACTAATAATCCGTTTATTGGGATCATGATCTCGTCTATGAGCATTGGTCCACTCCAAAATTTTCTTGTACCTCATCAAATCATGCGATCTATAGTTTTGAGGATTCGCCTTGAAGATTAATTCATAGATTCCAATCGTTGGCTGAACAACATGGTCACGTCTCAAGAGTAGAACGTCATTATTTTTATCACAATCGAGCGTTAAGGAGCCTAACATTAATTAATTATCTCGATAATATGGACCAAAGGTCGAATCTGAACCTTTGTTCTGCTTAATAAAATCCGAGAAATAACGAAGCGACAAAGCACCCAAATTTCCATGGAGAAAATTTTGAAAGTTGGTGCATTCTCGAGGATTTCCAATGATCCGCTGGATCGATTTTTCGAGAGATGGTTCATCGTCCACGATGCTTGACTCATCATTATCGGTAGAGTATACCTCTTCGACATATTGTCGGCTGAGGGTATTGTTCGGGTGCAGAGAAGAAGAAGACGGAGGCGTGGGCAGAGATATGCTCGCGTTGAGACGCTCTTCGTTGAAACTTGAACGCCTTGGGATGTCTATGATCCTCCGATCTTCTTCTACACCATCTTCATCGCTGTCGCTTTCCATGGGATCATCGATTAGCTCATTTTTCAGTTCTCCATCATCGATTATTCTTTCTTGTTGGCTAACTAACTTCTCCAAAGGCTGAACTATAGGCTGTAGATTCTCGATTGCTTCATCACGAAAAGCTGATTTTGCAATTTCCGGAGCGCTGCTTTTTTGCGAATCGCTGACGAGGCCTTGGCTATTTGCTCCGCGATCTCAGTTTTTTCTTTCTTCTCCTTCTCAATCACAGTTTTTCCTCCTCTTTCTGAAGCACACTCTTCACTGGCTTCGCCTTCGATCTCACCATTTTGACGCTTACCGTCAGACTGATCGAATGTTATGAATGTATCATAATTTCATCTGTATCTGCCTTTATTTCTCGGCGACGTTTTATCAATCACGCAGGAATCATATTCACCGGCTGACCAACAAGCTGAGCACATGGATTTGAATTCTTCCCAAGTCATATCGGAATTAACGTGGGAATGGTATATCACTCGGAGAGTTGTATCATCAACACTAAGAATAACTAAAAAGTTCAAATTATCACGGCATAGTTTTTTTGGAGCACTCGTGTAGGATTGTGTGAGGCCAAATATGTCCAATCCAAAATGCCTAGACATGCAAAAATGAGGTAGTAATGAGTGATAATTTTGATAGGCAACGTCGTCAAAAATAAGCAGTGAATTCGGCCTTACATCTTTCGGATCAATTATCTCCTCACTGTTTGTCGATTCATAGAAATTCATATCCTCTAGCTCATTCATAACAGCCTTCAACAGACGATATTTCGCTTGATCCAAGCTCTTGAAATATAGATATATATATATTCTCGAATGCTAACCCATTCTGCACGAATATTAACGATAGCAGAGCATTTGTTCTTCCGCATCCACTCGGACCGATGAGTAATGCGCGTAGGTTGCACGGCAGTAGTTTACCATGCTTGCTCTTGGTCTCTTCTCCAGGGCAATTATCCAGGTTTAGCACGGCTATTCCCTCCTTTCGCTTGACGAATCTCATCTTGACTACTGAATTTTTGATGGGATCAGCATATAAATATGGTATTCTTGATTATAAGACCAGTTTCCGATGTAGAGAGGGAGAGGCTTTGTTAATAGGGTAATTAACAAGATTCCAATTGAGGCACACCTTCCTGGATATCGTTTCTGTGGACCAGGGTTAGAACGAGGTGACAAGCCCAAGAATAGGCTAGATTCCGCCTGTCTCACCCACGAAATCGAGTATTCGCTGAATAAAGATCTTGGAAAACGACACGAGGCCGACGCTCAACTACAAGCTGCGGCTGAATCGCTCTCCCACGCAAAAGACTTATCTTTTTCCAAACGACTCGCAGCCAGAGCAGTGGGTAAAATCATGGAAATCAAACGTAAACTTGGTATGGCCATGAGAAAGAGGAAAGGAGCAGTTCGCGGTGAAAAAAAGAGAGAGTTGATTTTGGCTCGGAGGGGTAGCTTTTTACCAGCCTTTTCAACGATTGCTGCGCTGTCTACACTTGCTACTGGAGCAGCTAATGTTATGAAGAACGTTCCCGAGATGAGGACGAATAGGGAGTGTTTAGAAGAGTTATCTCGACATCATAGAGCCCTCGAGAGAGGTGGAAAAGGAATTTATTTAGATCCTCATAGGAATAAGATGGGCTCTGGCCTTAAGAAAGAAAAAAAAGCCCAAACGTCGTCGAGTGTGAAAAGACTTGGTATGAGCGGGCGAGACATTATGAGGGCTGCGAGGAATATAAAATATTTTAGAGGTGTCTTTGCTCGAGATACTCTACCCGACTCTCCCTGGCTTCGTGAATGTGGTGTGCTTAACTTAGCTAATTTTCTTGGTAAAGGCACTCATTGGTGCGCTTGGCGCGAACGGGGTAACGTGGTTAGATATCTCGATTCTTTCGGTGCTTTGAGTCCACCAACAGAGTTAGTTAGATATTCACGTATAATCGTATACCCAGACGAACGTATAATCGAACAAATTGCGGGCAACTTTACTTACAATTTTTGAGAGGTATAAAATGGGACTCTCATCGATTTTTCATTCAGTCATGTCCAAAACTTATTCCATATCAGGTGTTGAACCCAACCTCACCACTAGTGTAACCCCGAACGTAGATGCTAGCGGTGAAAGCTACGAGCTTGCATTAACCAATTTTACAACGGTGAATTCAATTAGTAACGTCTATTCGAATAATAATCTATCTCATTTAATAATCAGGTACATATTATACCACGCGGATCTTACGAGCTAGAGGATTTGCAAGATACATCACGGAAAGTTGTGAGTGTAATCACTCACAACTTTCTGATAATTCATACAACGGTGAAAAAAAAGACTCTGGAAGCTGAAGAATATCCATTCACGCTTAGGGCCAACAAAGTTACTCTGAGCGTGGTTTTGTATTCCTACTACGACGGAGATTTTTCTCAGCCTCGCAGCATAGGATCTCTTCTAAGATTTTCCATCGATAAAAAAGCCGGGTCAATTTTGAAAGCTAACCATTGCCATACATCTAGCGAACTCGTTGAGATCAAAAATATATCAGTGATTAGACTAATCTGTGACATCATCTCTGGCTCATATCTGAACGGAGCCAAGAGTTATTCGCTTTTCGAATTTCCACTACTTATACCAACAGGATATTCCATTGACATAGTGCCATTGGATAAAATATATTACCCCGTTCAAGTGCATACAATTGATCACATTAGTGTGAGTATTCAAGATCAAGACGGGAAAACAGTGGATTTCAAAGGAGAGCCAATAAATTTACAAGTTCATCTTCGAGAACAGCGGCAATGATCGTATATAATAATGGAGGTTGCACAGGAACAACAGTCATTCATCACCCACCTTCGGTCAAAGCTACATCGACAAGCCTAGGATTCCGCTGACTCCTGCAAACGAGAGATTTCTACGTTCATTGGGATTCAAAGTGTGAAAAAATGGAGGACGCTCTTGATATTTTCGACGACCCACAAGTCGACGAGCGGATTGTTGAGAAAGATGTGAGATTTTTCAATCCATATACTCCTTATAGCTATAACAAGAGCGACGAGATCAGAATTGCGATTCAATCGCAAGATATGTTTGTTTTACCGAGCGAGAGCTATTGACATATCATTGGGAAGATTAATTATGACAAAGATGCTAGCATCACGTGCGTGGATAATTTTGTACTATTTCTATTCGCAGAAATACAGTATTTATTGAATGGCTTAGGTATAGATACTCGCGAGCATGTTGGGCTCACGACTACTCTTTGAAGTTATTCATCGGTTCCGCGGAGCGAAGAAGAATCTCTGTCTCGCGCTTGCTGGAACCTTGGTGATTATAATGTAGATGAAACCAATCATGCTTTCGACTTTTGTATTCCATTGGAGAGAATCTTTGGTTTTTGCGAAGATTTCAAAAAAATGGTGATTCACTCGAAACATGAGATAATTCTCATTCGATCAAAGCCGGATCACGATGCCGTAATCGTGGTGCATGCTGACTGTGAAGCGGAAATTACCCTCTCGAATGTTACGTGGTGCATGCCCTTTGTCATTCTGAATGATTTGGATGAGCTCCATGTATTGAAGGCGGTGGATTGAAATATTTCCCTTGTTTTCCGGAGCTGGTCGATTCAAGAGGTACCGTTGCTTCAAAAGACAGATAATCATGTTTGGTCTGTGAGAAGCTCCAACAACTTAGAGAAACCCCGATTCATTATATTGGCATTCCAGAGTAACAGGGAACAGAACAAGAAGCTTGCTTCTACAATATTTGATCATTGCAAGCTCATGAGTTTCAAAGTTTATTTGAATTCAGAGCAGTATCCAGCGGAAAATTATTCCATAGATTTTGTTGCGAATAAACAAGTCTCTTTCTCTATCACATGTTTGCATCGTTCAGGAAATCTTACTACAATACCCCGGAAAGCCAAGTTGCTCTTCCTCTCACCGATTTTGTCAAGCTCGTACCAGTCGTTGTAATTGATTGCTCGAGACAGAGCGATTCGCTCAAGCATTCCTCAATTGATTTGCGTATAAAATTTCAAACGAAAGAGAATATGTCGAAGAATACATCGGCTTACTGCTTAATAATGCATGATAGTATTGTAAGGTATAATCCGTTAACCAATATCACTCACAAGCTGGTATGAATGTAGGGACTCGGGATGGCAACATATACGAGAAACCATATTTTCATCGACTTGCAAGGATTCAGCATTGGAGTGGAAAAATGTTTCATTCCAAAGGAAATCGCAGTTTTTAATCTGGAAACAAGGTCAAAAGAATGCTATCTCGTGAAGCCCCCTTTTCCATACACGTATTACATACTAAAAGAAGCATGATGAGATGGGGATACAAATTTACTTAATGAAGACATGTACAATTCGTTGAAGAAATGGCGAATTCAAGAGAAATTCGGATCTCACGAGAGCCCATATGAAGGGGGCTCGACGATTATGTGTGATTTATTGATCTTGGAACCTACAGTTGATGATTAGCTCAGGGACAAAGTTGCTGCTTCTCACGCGGAGGGTCGTGGATCGAATCCCTAAAGCCTCGTGCTTGAAGGCGTAGACTCGAGCTTTACTAGCGATGATGTTAAAAATGGAATTGAGAGCCTTGGAAGACAGTAAATCGATGATTGGTGAAATACTAGCTGCAGTCAAAGATCAAATAGCAACGTCAATCCAAACTCACCTTGAAAATGTATACAGGGCGGTTTCTTCCAATAGTACAAAAATTGCCCAATTATTCCACATCTTGGAACTCAATGACGAATACGCCAACTAACTCTCCCCAACAAGCAGCTAATCAAAATTCTCAATTGAGAATTAGCTCTATAAATGTCAACTCAATTGTTTCCCGTAGTAAGAGAGTTGATCTTCATAATTTCTTGCTTGCCAATAAAATAGACGTCGCACTACTGTGCGAAACTAAACTCAACCCTAGGCATAAGATTGTATTTGATGAATACACCATTATCAGACGGGATCGCAGGCAAACAGATCGCAGGCAGGAGACGAAGGGGGGAGGTACCGCAATCATCGTCAGAAATAATATTCAGTTCGAACAGATCTACTCCCCTTCATCGTCTAACAACAAGTTTCTCGAATACTCAATAATCAAAATTAGGATTGATAATAGGAACAACTTATTCTTTATAGCAACCTACGCTAACAACGAACAGGAGCGGGCATTCACTGACGAGCTCTCTTTCCTTTTCGAGAAGCTCAAACTCGACTCACCAAATAACGCTTTCATCTTAGCAGGTGACCTGAACGCGCGGCACGGCTTATGGGGAGACTCACACTCTAATGGGAAGAGAAACTATCTGAACAGGTGGTACCAAGATAACAATCACACGTACAGACTAAAAATAGTCCCTCCAGACACCGCAACATATCCGAGTGCCAACTCTTATCTCGATATGGTAATAGCTGATGAGAGACTCGCGCTTCCCGGCTCAGACAATAACAAAATAGTCACCTACGACTACAATAGCGACCACAAAGCTCTTTTCTTCACAGTCAACCTATCATTCCCCATTATCACAATGGACCCTCCAAACACACATAGATTCATGTTCAAAAAAACCAAGTGGAAAACATTCGAGAGAAAACTCGCGGGAAAACTCCAGAGTAATAGAGATACCTCATAACCGAAACCTCTCTTTTGAAGAGATCGATACCCTTATCGATAGAATCAGTAACACGATTAAGGACACTATCGACGAAGAGGTACCTAGGTACCGTCCATCTGATAACACGCTCGTCTACGTCACCTACAGAACTGAAAAACTCCACAGATACAAATCATGGCTGATTTCCCAGATCAACCGAGGATATAAAAACTCGTTTTTTTGACAGACAACCGGCGCTCATAAGGATGGACCATCTCCAAACCTTACTAAAGTCCGTCAAAATATCCCTCAAATCTGAATACACTTCATCATATAACAAATACTGGGACTCACAACACAGAGCAATAGACCATAGAAAACACGACCAATTTTCCCCCAAGATTAATAGATTCTTTCGACTCAAAGGCAACCCTAAAATTAAAAAGCTGCTAGTTCCTCCTGACCACATTGACCTCATCACCCGGTGCCAGCTTGATCCTCAATCCTTTCCTCTGGAAGAAGGCTCTCTCTCCCTCGAGTATCCCTCGGATATCCTCAACGTAATAGGAGCCTACTATGAGACTATTAATGCACCTCGCTACACTAACACAGGCACTGCACTAAAAGCCAAAGTCGACTCAGCCATGTCTATTTTAACGGGAATTTCTCATAAAAACATGACAGACAGAGCATCTATATCGTCTTTTTCTGACGAAAACTCAGCACTCCTCCCAGACAACCCGGAAGAATCCATCCTTTTCACCAACGCCGACCTGGTAGCAGAGATTCTGCACAATCTCCCCAACAAGACCTCTTCAGGGATAGACGGCATTCCCCCGATCGTTCTCAGGCACCTACCCCGTCACTTCGTTGAATGTTACACCATCATTTTTAACAACTGTCTCAACTATCGCATATTTCCAACAGCCTGAAAACGTGCTAAAATACTCCCCATACTCAAAAAGAATAAACCTCCCCCTTTCACCTCGAGCTACCGGCCAGTGAGTTTGACTCCCGCAATCAGCAAAGGATTCGAGGTAATCATCAATCAAGATCTGAAGAGATACATGAAACAACTCAAAATCATACCCGATAATCAGTTCGGCTTCAAATACGGGCATTCGACCACCCATGAGATACACAAAATCCTCGACCATGTCAACGACCACCTCCATCTTAAAGAAGTAGTCGGTCTGTGTCTCGTCGATCTCGAGAAAGCGTTCGATTCGGTGTGGATCTTCGGCTTACTCTACATACTATAAGAAGAAAAATTCCCGACAGATCTAATTCAGCTCATCTGGCACATGATAACCAACAGATCTTTTGTAACGTGGGACGGCACCAACTGCTCGTCGACCATTTTTCAAATCATTGAAGGTCTTATGCAAGGGACAGTTAACTCCCCCGACTTATTCAATATTCTTACTTATAAAGTCACAAACCTATTAGGCCTAAATCAAGGAAATAGCACCTACTCGGCAGCGTTCGCCGATGACTACGTCTTGCTAGTAGCTGGCAAGAGCCCCATCGTGGTCCAAGAAAAACTTGAAAACCTGACCAACCAGACTTACGAATACTACTCTTCATGGAATCTCAGAGTAAACATAGGGAAATGCGAGACCCTCCTATGCCACATCCCCCTTAACCAGCTAGGAAACAACAAGAGATCCCAGATTAAGGAATTCCAAATCTTTATCCACTCAAAAAACGGCGCGATCCCTATTGAAAATAAAAAATCGGTGAAATATCTCGGTGTGAATCTCGACTATCTCATGAAACTTAGTTCCATCCCGAGGAGTCAACTCGAGAAGGCAAAGAGAGCTTTCAAGGCCAACTAACGACTTTTTTATAGTAAATCAATCTCGAAAAGAGCGAAGATAATTTGTTACCTATTATTAATCCGCCCAATACTGACATATGCAGCCTCAATCTGGTGGAACACTGGGGCAGCGCTTATGGAAAAAATACGAAAATTCGAACGACAATGCTTGCGTGCCTCCCTCCACGTCTACAGAAAAGACAACGATAAAGAGTTTGTTAGCAGTAGATTACTCTATGATATGGCTGATATCCCCCGCATAGACAGTTTCATCATCAAACTTCGTAGGGATTATTACGCCAATCTCAAGAATATCGATAATGACATCATCAAGTCGTTTGCCTTCATAAACGAACCTAAGTGTATTGAGAGAGCTAGATCAGGATATCTACACCCTCATGCGTTTATGTATTTTGACGAATTTAGATTTATCCAGGACCTTAATAATGTTCCTATTATATATCACGTGCCAAGACACCAAGCAAATAAAACTATTACTTATGACAGAAATGACCCCGATCTTCTGCCCAAATACTCTCGCGCAATACCCGACCGCGACTGGCGTGATAAGCACAGAATAAAAGGAAAATATTGGTGGTTAGCAGAGGACCAAGAAATGAAAGACGAGATTCGTAACAGAGCTCGCCACAAATCTTGAGGCTATATTTCATCCTCCCATTCCATCTAGTGGAGTAACACCCACTTCAATTCCTTCACTCGAGACTTGAAGTCTTCCATGCACCATATAGTAGATTAAGTTCTTCCTCTGTAAATATGTAAATATGTATATACACCTCCTTCCCCCTCCCCCCAATCAAAAGCAGAATAACGTTTTTAGGTTTTTTCTCCTCAGTCGGTGATGAGCCTATTTCCTAAAAAAGAAAATACGATATTTTTTGCGCACACTACCGGCTAACGCCGAAAGCAATCAGCCCATCACTTTCCCGAATGAAAGGAGAATCACTTGTGTAAATCCATACCAGAAAGCGAGACGCCCCCAGTGGGACATACTTTCTAAACATCTATGAATATAATCTAAGGTATTTTGTTAGTAATTCAATTTGCGCCTTCCATCTCAATATGTATCATACTTGAGCAAATAAAGAAACTTTTACAAAAAAAAAAGGATCGAATCCCACACGTGGCAATTTTTTTCTTCTTTTTTGAAGTTCGAACTTTCTTATGCCATGCACAGATTTTCATATTATTTTTTGGATATTCAATATAATTGCAACCATTTGACTAACTTTTTGGGATTGAATGAATTTATCAAACGAATTCCGCAACTCACCGTCGTATACTTCAACATGCTGGGAATGATTGATGGCCGATGCGAGGCGGTTTCATTTTCAACCCGGGGCCTTCTATGTACGGAGCCGAGTATATTTCATGTAATTATGATAGTTCGTTATCATTATGACGGAAAAGCGATTGAAAACTGAAAATTCGCAAGAATTATGCATATTGTGGGTCAACTTTTCCATGTAGAAAGAAAATTATGAACATGCTTAGAATTAGCTGTCCTATCTCGGGGTTCTTGGGTTGGAGAATCTGAGTCCGGGCTCAGAAAATCGGAGTTCGAAATGGCGGATTCTCAGATCGGTGCGGTGTGAAAGAAGACTTCCCATTGCATTTCTACTTCTGAAATGCTCACTCGGGAGTACCCGAGGTCGGGGAATCCGAAATTACCCTCAGAAAATCGAAATTCGAAGTGGCGAATCCAATACGGCGGATTTCAAAGTAAATGAGGCGTGGGAACACAGTTCTCCTCGCATTTACCCTTCTAAAATGCTCCCACTAGGGTTTTCGAGGTCTGAGAATCCGAATTCGCTCTCAGAAAATCGATTTTCAAGATAGCGGATTCAATATGACAAATGTTCAGATCAATTACATCGGCGCAAATGACGTATTTTTTACATAAAACGACCTTACTTTCAAGTTGTCGGGCCACTTCTAAAACGCATCATGACTCTTGTGGGCATCGAATCACGTTCAGCGATCCTGTAAGATGACGCGGTGAACACACTTTCGTAGGTCATCCGCGCCTGCAAAAAAGTTATGCTTTTTGGGAACAAAAACCTGAAGAAAACATATAAGCCACAGGATAAACACATTTTTTAGCAAAGTGATTCCCGAGAAAAATATATCTGTTACATTTTCTGGGATCTTTCACAAGATCTTATTGATGAGAATGATTCTGTAATCGAATGATACTCTCACGTATCGATTTGAAAAACGTCGAGCCAAACTGATTTGACGTTACTTCAATGATGAGGAAGGGTACGATCATCACTCCGCATGAACTCTGAAACTAGATGATCATGTGATGGAAGTATTCAGGATTTCACAGTTTAGTCTCAACAAAAAAAACCATGGTATTATTCTAATAGCATTTTTGCCATTTGTGAATTACAGGATGTGAAAAAATAACAACAAGGGCATTACAAGTCAATAGTCTCTAAGGTGATTCTTCATTGGAGTATACACGATTCCAAAACAATTTCACAGATTGTAACCATAACATTAAAATATAACTAAACATTATATCGAAGCATCACTAAAGATTGATTAGTTTTGGTCATCATCAAACAAGGACTAAACTTTGGAATGAGAGTAATGTTAATCAACTCGTCGGGAACATCGTTATCAGCGATTACATAGCATTCGCACCAATCATCATAGTTGATTACATTAAGTGAATGAATTAGTAGATAGACATGACCATTGACTCCGATTATTTCTTTAAGTTTAGCAAAAACGGGATCTCCAAACTGATTCGCTCTCAAAAAAAAATACCGTTCCATCGGTGAAATTTTTAGCTAGAAGTTCAACATCCCGGTAGATTCTGCCCCAGCTATTACCTGTATAGCTCGAAACTTTTTCGCGTAATTCGGAAGGACTTACGCTCTCCTGAATCACGGTTCCTAGAGAATAATCCTGTGCTGTGTGACATGAAAATTCTTTTAAGAAGCACAATTTCAGTAGATTCCGAATGCCTATTGTTTTTGGTAAATTGCGAGAGGAAGTAGTACCCTCCGCCACATCTTTTAGATCGGAATGTTTTCGTTCGAACGCCATGGACCAAAAATGAATAAGAGGTCCATTATTCAACATGATTCTTGGTAAGTGTATCATAAAGTGAAACTTGGGTTTAAGGCAACCAAATAACTTTATGTACAGCTTATGGTGATTTGCGATGTTATCGCCCAGAATTAGTACATCAGTTTTCGTAAATCTAGGAGCAATGACCATCCCGATGATCTTTCGAAGTATTCGATATAAAAGCCAGTGCTCGTCGTTTTTGGGAACCAAATCTTCAATCATCACAACTAGGTATCGGCTCAAACGCAACATCTCTGCTGCTGATTGCCTGATTCGGATTCTATGGCTCAAACCAGTTTCTTCGCGTTCAGCTGGAGTACAGTTAATTACTGTAATAGATCGAAGTTTATTGGTTTCATGCTCGCCATAGTTGGATGTTGCGATTCCGTGATTAAGCGCGTCCAGAGTGGAGTACCTTTTTTTGAATATGAGAATCGTCAAGACTTTGCCGATGACACTAGGCACAACCCCTTCAAACAGATCATGCATGAAAGCAAGAGAATGATTTTCTGCAATATGAAATCGAGGAAGAGAGTTGAAGATGCATTCTTGGATCACCCCCCTCCAGTTTCATTCAAAAGATCTTCACTGTAATTTCTGGCATCTCTAACTAGAGACGAGCACTCGGTTTTAAGTTTTTTGATCTGGTCAGCAGTAGCTCGACAAATCCTGCAGCAATAATCAACTAAAAAGTTTGACACGAAACCACAGCAAGAATTGAGGCCCAAATTGTCTCCTACAAACAGAACACATTCGAAATAAACTTGAGTGAGGACACCGTCGATGCTGATTGTAATTCCCGTCTCTGATAGATATTTCAAATCCTGCAAGAGTGGTTGGAAGCATGCTCGGTTGCCATACTCGTCTCGGTCTTTTGTATGAAAAATAGTCGATATCGAGATGTTAGAGATTTTCGACGAAAGATGTGGCGGAAGACAGGGTAATGAGACGTACACAGCTCCAAACTTTTGTTCACCACTGTGAGAGCCTAGTGGATTTCTCGTTTCACAATCGTCAAAAAAAACTATGAGTGGAAATACGAGCCTGTCTCTTACAAATGAGAGAAATTTCGTCAGCCAAAGTTTTGCTTGTATAATATTAGAAACTGTAACTTTCTGTTCCAACAAACTCGCTTGATACTCCATCATTGATTTGAAAACTCCTGGGATTTGAAGAAAAACTCTCAATGTTTCTGGAAGAGGAATGTGAATCCCAGATACAGTTTGCCGAATTGTCTCTGTCAACCCTACTTCGATTTCTTTCTTCTTCGATACCCCTATCTTGAAGTCTTTCGGAGTTTGATAAACGCTTTCATTTTCATACATTGCAAATCGCTGCTTTTCAGTAAGTAACGAGGAAAACGGTGATCTACTGTTATCTAAAACGAGAAAAATTTTGCCCATTGTATCAGGATCGATATCATTGCTCAACTCTGTCCGTATCTGCTGCTTCAAATAGGGTATAAGTAGATAATAGATGAAATTGTTGAAAGATTTTATGATGATGTCTATGAACTTCCGGGAAACACTCGCATTGTTGTACAAAAACAGCGTAAACTTCATTAACTCTAAAATGAAAAGTGCAGGATCTAGCCCTGGACCATAATCTTGTTGGAATTCCATGACTGTCTCTGTGAGTGAAATGAATATAGCAGAAAACAGATAACACAAACCCAGAAGAAATTCAAACTTCTCTCTGAACTCTTGATGAGCCCAGGGAATGAAATAACCGACACATTCAGATTACTTCAATTGTATCATTTCAATTACCAGTAATCGATTGACCAAGAAAGTTCCAATGTTAAAAAAGAGAATCTTCCCGAGACAAGATAGATGCTCGATTATGATAAAAAAATTGACCTACGAGGGGGTCGAATAATCAGGTCAATGGTCATAGGAACACATAAATTTTGTTACATATACTCATTAGAAAGATAAATTCCACCTACACATCAATATCATTCGTCGAGACGATGCGAGGAGCGGGCAACTTTTCTCCAGTTGATTCCCTCATTCACTTACGCTTGGTGGTCTTTGCCTTGGTAGTATTGCTTTCATTGGATTTCCTTTTTTTCGCAGCCGGCTTAATCTTGTGAGTGTTCATGTTTGAGATCAGCTTTTTTACGGGGTTAAATATTCCGGGGACGTTTCTTTTTGTATATTTGTGTCGTCAAAAACTGCCAACAGTACTCAGAAGGTTTGGGCGGTGCCTTCTGCAAAGTGGATGTGCACTTGTCACACGTATCAACTGCTTTCAAGAGACATTCAGGCCCTTCAATGCGATATTTAAAATCGTTCAAGACTACGTAGCAATGAGTGATGTCATCCAACTTTCCATAAGCTATCACGTAAGGATTCAAAGGAATCTTATTTGTAATAAACAATTGCTTCAGAGTTGTTGTCCTTTCATGTATTCCTTCTTGTACTTGTTCTTCTTGCACTTCTTTTTTTGATTTGCCCTATGAGTGGAGAATAATAAGTACATGCCCGAATAAGATTGCGAATGTTGGCTCATCAATGATCTCGTGACTGTTTGTGCCAACACTAACAATATCGAGTAAAAAATGCTAAGATTATAAAATGAACATACCTCAATGTGGAGAATGAAGCTTTTTTGAGCTTCAACACATGATGCTTCCCACGAATCTGGACTATTTTCTTCATGCTGATCGCAATGGGACCAAGAATATGTGCCAGGCAGATCAGAGCAAGATTATCGGTGTGATCTTTAACGAGAGAAGAATGGATAAAATTAATAGACGCAATCTTACATTCAACAAGATGAACTATTACTATTATATTACTTATTATATTATATTATATTATTATATTATATTACTTAGAGCACGAAGTATGTTAACTCATGAGAATCGGTTACTAGTCAATGGAAAATAATTTACACTAAGAGAACTAGAATAAAATCTCGACTAAAAGATATATTTTGCAATTGCCACATGAAATTTGCATTAGAATATTAAGTATGTCATTTGAAGCGATCGGTAAAACAGCCCCTTTCCATCACTCAAAATCAACTAAATCGAAGCAAAAACAGAATTTCGGTACTATTCCAAGAATTGACTCATCTCCGCGTTTTGCACCTTTATTGGCATTCACAATTCGTTCCAGCTCTTTTTTATTTCTAGAATTCTTCGCTGTGACTTCGGCAATTTTAGCTAACAAGCCAGCCGTTTTAGACCAATTTTGAATGAATTTCTCGTGGCCTTCATGTGCTTCCTCGTAATCCTCCTTGAGCTGAAAGTAGTCGCAATACATTTCGAGATTAATTTCATCGGTTTGGAACTATGTGAACTAATCAATCCGCCCATTGTTATTGTGAGACGAGGGCGTGAAGAGCGATTTAAACGAATTTTATCGGATGTTGTTCTTCATTACTCAAACATAATAGTGCCGCATTCAAATGAAGATTCAGGGTTCTCTTAATGGAAATATATATTCACACTTGCATCGCAAGCCAACGCGATCAAAAAGGAAATATACTATTTTTCGGACCACCGTGACAGGAATTAGGACTGTGTAAGCAGAATTCATTTCAGATGGAAAAAGGTTAAAATGCCTTTCTTTTCGTCATCGATGAATGAATTCCGATATTGCACAGAGAATCATGGATTTGCGTTAAAGATGATCGATATCACCATTCTATGCTGACAAGGAGGGGCCCAGGGACGGCGCATCACGGTTTCGGCTCAAACTCTGGGAAAATTCTCCTTCTAGTGCCAAAAGATGAAATCTAAAGCCGCAGAGTCTAACGCTCAAGCGTTTTCGAACTACAGCCTATGACATTAGCATTCCCCATATAAGCATACGTTGAAAAATTATATATAGATATACTATAATGCATAGGTTATAGCTCGCAGGTTAGAAACACTTGAGCGTTGGACTCTGCGGCTTTCAGTTTCATCTTTTGGTACTAAAAGGAGAATCTTCCCGGAGTTTCAGCCAAATCCGTGACCCGCACTCCCTAGCCCCTCCTGGTGTGTAAAATGTACGTATTGAAACTCAGTAAAGCTGTATGACCACTAGACGATGATACCCTTTAGATTCGGATCGCGATGGTAGTGAACACTGAATTTTCAGGAGAATATCCATTTTTCACGATGGAACGACAGTATCTTGTCGAAAGTCATAGCGATGGTTTGTACTCACGAATTCAATGCCGTCCTTGGTGGGTATGAAAGGGAAATCACAGACGAGCGAGGCAATACTAAATGTTTTGAAGAAATTTAGAATGTCATCCCTGCAATCTGCCCACTTGTTACGGAATTCTGTGTCGACTACCGTTTCATTCTTGAAGTAAACAAGACTTTGTACAAGTTCTTCCGGGACTGTAAGAATTCGAAAGGGTTATAAAACAGAATCTCACATTTTCATCAATTAATATTCTGTGCGACCCACAATAGTATGCTCCCATTCTATGGGATGTAATACATTCTAGCTCAAAATATTGTCAGCATACCTTTATCTTTGTTTCCTGGAGTGTACGGACTTTTCCACATATCCCATTTGGTTGCTATATTGCGCATTCGTCGCAACTTATTAGGGGATCTACCTTTAAGCACGCCTTCCTCATTTTCACCGATGTAGATACTTTTGTCCTCAAATATAAAAACAACGACTAAATTATCTCTTATGTGGTACAGTTTCTCCTTGGTTGGTCTAAGAAAACAGAACAATAAAGTATAAAGAATATGCTGTAAGAAAATTGGCGAGGATCTCCATTCGTGAAGAGTGTTGAGTTAAGCAACATCTTGTCACACTGAACGATGGTAATGGAATGCATAGGTGCTCTAGTCAATAATTCTCAATCAATTGGTATGATTGATATTGATCAAATAATGTGTGCGTCCTGTCGGTGACTTGATTTATCGGGGACCAAAGTAAAAAGAAGGGAGAAGGTTTCAACTCACAAATAGCCATGATGGTGTACTTCGTACTCCATCAACAGGTTAGTTATTACAGTTCTATTCAATTTATCAACTAGTTCTATCTCGTAATCATCGTATTCATCCGAATCCTCTTCGTCCTCCCATTCATCTTCACTATTATCATCGTCATTATCACCATCCTTATCAACACCGTTGTTACTATCTTCCTGAACAACACCTCGACAATCCTGCTTACGAGATTCGACTTCTGCAGTTTTTTTTTCATCCATCATTCTCTCAAGATACTTTTGCTTCTGTAACTCCAAACAGCCCTTCCAATCACGTGATAGAATTCTATCCACGTAGTTGTTTGAGAGATCTTTTTTTCCACTACTAGTTTTATCCGCCCGATCATCTTTCTCCTGATTCTCAATTTGGGGATCTTCTCCCGTATTCAGAGGATTTGATGCGATATCACTGATTTTGATGTTATTATTCTGTACAGAGCATTTATCGGATAACGAGCTTTGTGTTCTACTCAAGTTTGAATTTTCATCCACGGTCATTGCTTCTTCTGGCTGTTTGGGACAACAATCTGATATATCTATCGAGCTTGATGAGGAATTGGATGAACTTCTCGATGTATCCTGAATATTCTGATCAATTTCAACTAATACGTTCCTGTCATTTGGATTATCTTGACATGTTGGAGTATGTGAAACAATCTGCTGATATGGTGTATGAGATGCAGTATACATCGGTTGATTATATCCGTAAATAGGTTCAGTGACTGAATTGAAGGGGTATTGGGGCATTGTTGCATAGTTATCCTGTTCATATGTAGGAGGCGCAGGATGAGGTGCCTTTGGAGGATGATAATCAGAATCATAATGATTCTCATCTGAAAATTTTATCGATGAAATAGAAAAAAAATGGCATATCGCTAGGTGGGTTTTGAAGATATCTTGCGCGAATATGGGAAACTCCGAGGCAATCTTCTTAAACCCTTTGTGGAGAGAGTGTATCCTTTCCAAGATATCAATCTCAATTTTCGTTTGGACGCTGATTTGGAAAAATTTTTGTTTGTGACGCAACTTATGTCCTCTCCATAACCGCATTTCCCACTCGTGGAGACGAACTTTACTATATAAGTTGGACGCTTCGTAGATTTTGCATTCAACTTTCAAATCAATTATGCATGAGAGATTTAAGCACTAAAAAAATTCTTGGATGAAAAATGCAGATACTTTCAAAAGGTAGCATGAAAAAATTGAAACACGCAAATAATATAAAACCTTCGGTCGGAAAGGATACAGTACTCTGATCATCAGCGAGAATTTATTAGCAGGAAAAACAAATATATTTGTTCAATGTTTGCCATTCCTCTGATTATTGAAAATTGGCGGGTTAATATTTTGCAAGAATCTTCGGAAATAAGATGATAAAAATATTTCAGATTGGTTATCTGGGTAAAAATCCTCGATTATCGTTTTGGTTATAGATTTAAAGTATACTCGAAAAAATATAACAACGAAAATCAAGAATCGAACCAAGTTCTGGAATTATGTGGACCACACAAGGTTTCCGTATACTCGTTTTAAATAATTCACATTGGATACAAATATATTCGCCATCATTTCTAGTGGAATAGGCAATGCATCTACACATCTCCATTGGTATAATTCAATTTTACATCCTGCACATCAACCATCTATCCACAAGGAGGAGGGTGATGGTATTAGTGAATTTTTGAGTGGGTATAACACGCGCAAGAAAGTTCAAACATTATCAAGAGATTTCAGATAGATATTCAGATTAGGTAATCTAGAGACCATGCACTACATATGAGATTAATTGTAGACAAACCTTGGAAACTGTAACTCCCTGAACCACACGCCATGTACTGTGAAAAGATTTAACGAAAAAAATTTATAGTATCCATGAATTATGCAAATTCGAAGATCCTTGATTCAAGTCGTTTAAAACTCTCCAATGTATCATTCATGCACAGGATCACTGCATTTTCAAAAAATAATGATTCAAAAGATACTAACTACTAATACTAAACGATCAACAACTTTGAGGGAAACCAGGTAACACGCATGAGGTTCAAGTGATGAAAAGGATACTTTCTCAACAAACGTGCATGGATACCGGTAGCTTGGGTCATGGTGGAATTTCTGTCAGAAGATGCATTGTTTGTGCTGTTGAAAACTGTGGTTATGAATAACAAAGCTGTTGTGGGTATATGCTATTTAATTAAGCAACGAGTTGAGCAATGTTTCGACCATACATCAGCGAAGGGCTTTTCGGCGCCTCACTTCGAATGAGTTTACGAATAGGTTATGTAATCTTTCTTTTTTCACTGCCTGTTTCACTTGAATATTGAATGAAACGATATGAAACAACATACCCATTTACTTCAGATAATGCCAAATTAATCATTACGTACCTTGGATTGAGATCCACCCCGCTGAAACAATTGATATCGTTGAAGCTATTCAGGCCTTGATGATGCCGCTGGGTGTAGATACACGCCCGATGTTGTACGCTTTTTTGCACTCAGGAACGGAGAATCTATACTAAAAGCAAAGCCGCGATCACGTGTAGATGCTGCTTTAATTTACCAAAATATTTTTTGTATTCAAATATGATTATTGATCAGCAGAACACTTTGTTGTTACACGCGGAAACGAGAATCGCAGCAAAGTTTTGGAGCAGAAATCCAGTAGATCCCGCGTGCGCGCGACAGCCTGTTGAGACTTGCAGTTAGAACGAAGCCGTTGACTGCAGACAGATCTCGCTTCGCTTCTACCTGCACGTTCAGTACCTCGATCTGCCGCAGCTCGCAAACGTTCGTGGCGCCAGGACTCAATCGTTCTACCGCAGATCTCGGCACACTCGAGGTGGCAGAGTTGAGCGATTCAATAGTGCCAGAGTAATCTTCGGTTCTGGTGGGACTCTCCCAGGTTTTTCAGTGCACATTCCAGATCAGCGTACAACGTGAATGGTAGGAATTCTTTCTTGTAAAAATCTTTGAATTTGAGATTATTGTCATCTTCCGGAGGAGTTCGCACAGCGCAATCGGATACATTCTTACAGTCTTCACGATGTGACTCGAGTTTTTCTGGAGAATGAGAAGAATGCAAGCACCGGTTGCATAAAAATATCTTATGACCGTGACTACTAACTTGGTTGCTGACGAATCTCGACAAATTCGATATGTAACAATCATGATGCTCACCTCCTGATTCAAAAAGTAACGAATTTATATGAACATTCATTTCTTCGGAAGTCAAGTATAATGGATACAAGTTTCTCTCTGAATCAAACCCATAACAGTGGATTGATAAACGATTCATCTTTTCGAATCTTGGGATTCGCTTCAGCTTCATCGGAAAATCCGCTGAGTCAATTTTCGAGTACTTCTTATAATGCGGATAGTTATAAGTTTCGTTCGAATGGTGAGATCGAGCCTTATCACTCAGTAATTCGGGTAATATGCTCGAGCAGAAACAATCTGAACTTTTGTTCTTGATATTAATGACAGCGTGTTTTTTCTCAATCCAATCTGGAAGTTTTACATATTTTGAAGCACTTAGCATTTTCGTTTTAGCAATGCTGACTTTAAGTGACAGAATTTCTGATAAAGAATAACCGGATCCACAATCTTCAAAAGATGACATTTCATCATTAATAAGTGTTATAGACTAGTCAAACCATCGATTTAATCGTGAAGATTCCATGAGGGTCTCGTAACGCGTTTGAAAATGTTTGATCAACGATGTATCTTTTTCTAAATTGAAATATGCAGAAAAAATCAGACAAACTTTGGCAGTTTTGAATTTTTTAATGTAAGGTCTCAAAAATTTTAATATGAGAGGTTTCGCAAGAGTGAAAAAAGTAGTCATGTCTAGACAATTAATATTACCACATATACCAGTTACAATACGATTTTTGAAGGCGCTTGGTCCAGTATAAAATGATACATCGACGATATTTTCGTTACTACTTCATTCATACATATTGTGAAGAATGATGTATTCCGATTTCGATTCGTTATAAAATGTCTCGAGTCGAGCTTTGTGCCCAGTTGTGAAAATTATTTGATTCGTTGTATTCATCCTCACGACGTGAGAAATGTGGCGCATGAGTCTCTTATAATCCCTTTGCAGCTTTAAAATTCGTTTAAGATTCACTGTACTCACGTCCTCCTCTCTCAGCGCGTTGAATATTTTCAAGAGAGACTCTCTGTTGTTGGTAATGGATTGTAGCAGCATGTCGCTGATGGTGAGGCGTAGGAGTATCTTCTGCGCTTCAGAAACTTCAATGAGCGAGTTTCATATGCTTTATATGTAGTTTCGATGTGGCTTCGATCTTAGATTAGATCATCGTCTTAGATCATCGGTCCCTCTCATCGTTACTCCTACTCTTTTGTTCTTGTTATAAAAGCTCGCATATGAGTGTACAAGCTAAGTATGTCTGATCCACTCAAAGCTCTCAATAGATCAAGCAAGTTCCCGTAGCTTGTTGAAGTACGAAATTCGTCTATGAGTCGACGATATTTAATTAAAAACGCGTCAATCATAAATACGCAATACGGTGAATCTTGTTCAAATAAAAACATCGTAATTTACGTACCAAAACCAACTTCAGAATTGTTGTTAAAAAAACGTGAGTTCTGGTTAAAACAATTTGATCAAACAAATAAATTGTATTGTCGTCCTGTTGAAATCGGGAACTACCGCCGAATGAGATTTTACACTTCGTTGGACCAAGCATCCGAAAGTGAAGAAGATGAACAAAACGATGATATCGAAAGCACGGGACCAGTCGAAGCATCTTCAGAAGCTTCCAGTGGAAACGAAGAGTCCAGTAATCCATCAAGCAGCCGAACCAATAGATCCGAACCATTCTCTACCGGATAATCAACTAGATCTACCAGCAGATGCGGATAAGCTAGCTGATTTAGTGAATCGAATGACTCGTAAAGCCAGCCCTCGAACTCAACTGGATGAACGGTGAGTTTTTTATAAGTTTTTCCTCTCAGAGAGGAAATATATTTTTAAAAAATGGCGACTACTCTTGACTTGTTCCAGAATGAATATTCCATTCGTTAGCACATCAAAACCATCAGAAGAAACGAGGAATTCTAGTGAGGCTGAGAATCTAAAAATTGATAAGTCAGGGATTGAGCCTATACTCATTGGTATATTTGTTGTCGACAATGATGTGAACATTGTCTGTGAGAAAAAAGAGGAGACTGGTCGAGTTAAAAGGAAGCTTGAAGACATGTTGAGCGACAAATTTTTTGAGGCTGAGGAAGCCGAAGTAGCCATCCGTATAATTAAACCAAAGTAAGTTAGATTTTTCTTCATCTAGAATTTTTCACTTAAATTTCATCTTTCGAATTTCAGTAAGAAAGAAGTAGAAGAGGCTCGTGATTACGTAAGAAGCCTCCAGAATAAAATCGAACTCCAAACCCTTGGGATGAAAGGAAAGCCGTTTAGCATCGTGATGGAATCGGGAAAACGAGGAATCAGCATCAATTTTACGACGTTGGATGAATTGTCAGTGAGGGTGTTTTTCGTCGATCTTTAAGGACTGGATGTTGGAATACTGCCAAAAGAACCAGAATTCCATGGAAGAGGATCATTTATCCTCAACGTTTCGTCTACCAGGGTTTGTAGACCTCTTCAGGAGTAAATATATTGTCGTACCTGTACATATGTAAATACTTGACGTTCGCAACTGTTGGTATTTATCGATCGGTCGGTTGCTAGTGTGTGTTTGTTTGTGTTGTTATGTTTTGAAGTTAGTCTGCTCGTGGCTGTCACGAGGATGAGACGCCCTTGTTGTGTCAAAGGGATAAAGACACGTGTTGTTTTGATAATTCGGTGGCTCTAATTTATTGTGTTACGAGTGAGTGTAACAATTTGGGGGCTCGTCCGGGATTCAACGACCAAGGACGGCAGTGTGAAGCAGCGAAATGAGGACCCGGAATAGCGAGTATTTGCTGCCGGGAGATCGCACGGACGCTGGGTCAGTATCGTTTTATGTCCCGATATGAAGCCCGAAATCATCTGATGCTGCATCTGGTTTCCGTGGATTTCCAGGTGAGTGCAGTGACCAAGGCCCTGTTGTCATGCGTGAGCCGACCACTCATTGCCCTGCGGCTCCTTTGGTGGCCGAGATGATCGACGCGAGGGCAACCCACGGTGACAACGGCAACGCCACGTGTGATGCGACCCTTGATGGCTTGCAGCCTGACATCTCGGGTGACCCTGGATCTGGTGCGCCTACCGGTGGTGCTGCGTCTGCCATGCCTGCGGATACGGAGCGTTCTGCCGCCGCCGTTTCTACACCTGCAGCCATCGGCAACGGTGGTTTCGCTCGCCCTGATGTCTCCCCTGGTGATACATCTATTTTGAGATACAAATTACTGTATTTTCGAAGGTGGTGCTCCGGTGGTGCTGTTTTCAACAACGCTGCGGACCGAGGCACTGCGACTGCGGGCGGCATTTTCGCAGAAGTCGCTGCCGTCGAACGGGCTGTTGGCGCAGCGGGATGGTCCTGCGCTGCTGGGACGAACGGTGGAACACGGTACGATCCCGAGATTGACAACGTGGCTGCTGAGCTACGCCAACGAGATCGTGATTTTATCGCTGAGCGACGAGCATGGGAAGCAGAACAGCGGGTTTGGATGGAGGAGCGACGGTTACTCATGCAGCGGATTGAGCTTCTTGAGCAACGACCACAACAGCTGAGTTCAACCAATATTCACACCATAACACATAACTCGATTTCCAACATTCCTCACACAAATGAATTACAAACGGGCTCAGGGACAACTCCACTCACTGCACAAATTTACAAATCATTTCGACCAAAGGCAGATGAATATAACGGAGAGACGCCTCTACGGGAGTGCATCAATCAGTTCAAATTAGTTGCTTTCGCGAATGGTTGGGATGACAGAGCTAAGGGCATCATGCCGGCATCGTGCCTGCGAGGGAAGGCAGAATCTGTTCTTGACAATGTGGATCCAGAGACAATCAGTTTTGAATCTTTACACTCAAGTTTAGATTTACGTTTTGGCAATTTCCATCTCCAGGTTATGAATTTTCACTCTTCCAGAATCGAAAACAGAAATTTGACGAGGATTTCTCATCTCTAGCTTCCGATATCTCTCGATCAGTTCGGGATATTTTCAAAAATTCTCGGGTTGAAGAACAGGATCGGATCGCGTGTTCGAAATTCATTCCCCTTCTAAAAATGCCCACGTGCTCCTTCACGTGTCCCTTCACGTGTTGAACCAGCTGCAATCATACATGATATTACATCTGTGGGCACACGTAGGATAGCGTGTTCACAACTACGTGAAATGACACTGGCGAATTCTAGTAGGACTATTGAGCATTTCCCGACTGACAATAGCACGTTCCATTCACGTGCAATTCCACGTGTTCTGGAGTAACAGAACCCCAAACTCAATTCGGGTCTTATGAATGGCTTGGAGCAATCGCGGAACTCGTGGTCCTGGGTTAGACCTTCGCGAAGGGACAAACGAGGAGACTTGTGTGAAAAACTACGAGGTCTCATCAAACGAAAAATCTGTATGTATATCTAGGTGAAGTAGATTCAGAATCATCTCCAGACTTGGTAATAAGTTGGAAAAATTCAGGATGTGAAGAAGGAAACGATCGACCAATCATTCATGAGCAATTCCATCTATTTCCGATTACATATCCACAAACATGAAGTCTTAAAAACAGTTATCTGGTTCAGAGTAAGAAGGACAGCTCCGTGAGAATCTTAGAATGTAATTCATATGATTCCTATTTTCCAAACAATAGTAGTGGATGAGAAATCCATTAAGGATCAGGATTGACACCCTTTTTATGATTCCCTAGAATAGTATGCGAGATTCCAGGGAGAGATACGCAGTTCTGCCCACATCTTCAGAATTGTATATTGACACTCGCCACTTAAAATCAATCGATTCTCTCATTGATACTGCACCTCAGAGCTGGTTTTCTGCTGTATCAAGTGTCACCGACGTAGTTGAAAGTTGTTACTACAAAATTTTGCCACTTTGGCGTATTGTTATTCTCGTTCAGCTCATCCGACCTGTAAAGAGATTCATTGTATGTAGAAACACGCAAGCTTTGGTGAACCGCGTTATGAAGTTTACTCGCCAGACGTGGGGCTCTGCAACTCAGAATGAACATTAAAGTTGATCAGTTGTCTCAGAATGTTATGGGAGTCCATCATCAGCAGGGAGGGGGCGTGATTTGCAGACGTGGTAGAAATGATAGATCTCTGCTTTCCAATTTCATTATCTGCTTCACTGAGTGAATCAAATGTTCGATGGGACTGACAATAGATAGTATAATGATGTTGGGCCTGGATTCCTCCTTGTACGCTAGTCAATGAAATGTAATGATCGACTCCAAGGAATCTCGGAACAAACAAACTTCATCAACGAATACATAGAATACTCACCCTTCCAAAATTGCGTATCAGCAAATACAGAACGAGTTCCAACAGTTTGCTGTCAACATTGCTGAAATGCTGTTCGAGGTTCCGCAACTTCTCTTTTAATGTGTGCACCCAACATACAATCAAATTCTTCGACTTTCTCGATATTCATGGAAGTGACATGAGTAACGCCACTCCTGTGGGAGATAAAATTTTGATGACAAGATCGAATCGAAGACTTAATGTATCGTAATATTCAATGCGTACCTTCTATATGACGGTTTGTTACCAGTCGAAATTCCGAGAAATATCACAGTACAAGACAATATTAATAGTAGAGCCTGTTGGCTACAGGAATGATGAATTCCTTCGTATCGCTCTCGATGAACACGCATGGCAAATCAATTTCATCTGTACTGATAAGCTGTTCTTCTTTGGAAATGGTTACTATTTCTAGTATCATGTCCGACAAATGATTCTTTCGCACCTGAAAAATGTCACATTCTGTGAATTCTAGACGACTGTCAAAGTCTACCAAGAACTTCCGGATCTTGATGAATCTTCCATTCTTCAATCGAGCAAGTAATTGCAAGTCCTAGCATTCTCTTTTTGAGTGGGTTGTGTACAAACTACCATCGATGACGGCCCTGTCATAACATAAGGTCTGCTCTGATATACTCAACTGAAGAGCATACGATTGACTAACTGGTCGGCCATTACCGAAGTAGGATATCGAATCCAATTTCACTGCTTTCTGGACGCGTGCACCCGAGATCTCGGGATGAAAAGAGATTTCAACATCAGTGCATTTTGGATGAAGTTGATTCTCTAGTCTCTGTTGATATCGAGATAGATTCATGTAACGGATTATCTGGAGAATGATTCCTTTCTCTGAGTGGATTCATGCTAATATATTTCTGTTGGCTGCTTCAAACGCAACAGCTGAATGAGCCCACAGAGGGCCCCAATTACATATGCTCTCCACAATGTGAAGAAGTTGGTGAACATTATAGGTCAGTGCTTTCAGAGGATAGTATAGTAGAATATCCTTCACAAACTGATGAAGATTCTCACTCATGTGATTTAGATCATCGTACGTGATGTCCATCTTCAATCCCAAGTACACTGAGTTCACCAATAATTACCAATGCTTCAACTGTGCTCTGTTCTTCATGACTTTGGATAGGAGAGGAATACTATAATACAGTGCCCAATTCTCCCACTCCTTACATTTGAAATCCGCCCGGAATTCGAGGGATCTGGACAGCCTGCACAATTGATTCGGAACTCTTATTTCTTCCAACGATCTGTTCAATATTTCTATTTCAGCTGTCGTCAATGAAGATAAAATATATTCCGTGATTTGTGCCACAGCTCCAGCGAGGTACTGGTGCATGTATTCGGGTGAGAAGCCAGAAACGATATCGAACCACTCCCAGTTTATCAGTGGAGTTATAGAGTTCACACCCATGAATGCATCACCTGTCTCGATCGCTTTTTTGGCGAAGAGGATTGTGTTCTCCATCGTGCGGCTTTCTAGAGGGAATTCATACGGGTAGATCCTACTATTATCGTTGGGCTCGTCTTCTTGAGTCATACCTTCTTGCAGGCACCAATCACGCCCACACTTTGCATTAAATTGTTTGGTGCAGTTCATATAGAATCGAGCGATCGTATCTACACTTGACTGCAATGTGAAGAGTTTTATGATTTTATTCTCCCCTTTGATAACGCAAGATATCCCGTCCACAGCAAATTCCTTCATCGATAACACAAGCTGCTTCAAGAAGACGTTCATCACGGGTTTAGTTTTACCGCACCACAAACCCACCAATATCATGCACTCAATTCGTTCCTGAGGTGGAATTTCGTTCAGCATCAGATAAATTGGTGTGCAAGAGCAGCGCGAGCTCTCAAATATTGGTACACCATCGGCATTCAATGTGAACGTTGCAAAAGAATGGAAATCTCCAGGACTCAATCGCAATTTGAATTTTTTATACAACTTCCCATCTTGAATATCCTTGATATGGTTCTCTTCGTGAACCCTCTTATTCATGACATCATCGTGAAAATCCTCGTTCATTTGAAGGTAATCTCGAACGGCATCGGTTGGATCAAAGATAACAAAGAAACGTCTATTCGATGGATTTGTCATATCTACAGTACTTTTGCAGTTGAGGCATCTGATAACCTTCTTATCTTTGAAAGTTCCCAAGTACTGTGTGCACTCAGGGCATGTGGAATGCAATTCATAATTTTCTGTAGTATTACAAGTTTTATCGAGGAAATATCTAGTTTCTGGTAAAATCTTCTCTCCACATATA
Source organism: Eretmocerus hayati (assembly GCA_029851415.1). NCBI lineage: Eukaryota > Metazoa > Arthropoda > Insecta > Hymenoptera > Aphelinidae > Eretmocerus > Eretmocerus hayati. Next base: position 54,297,591 of record CM056744.1, read on the forward strand.
TAATTGATAAGCTTCAAGAAGCCAACTATCGCTGAAAAACTCAGCCCATGCTTCAAAGATTCGGGAATGTTGAAAATACCATGTTGACATCTAACTCATTCGATATTGATACAACCCTTGCGAAATTTTCAACGTGATTTGAATTGCTTGGAGCATTTTTCATACTTTGATATATAATTTCAACCTGGTCATCAATTTCATCATCACTGTGATATCCTTTATATCTCACATCATTGGGATCACCGGAGACAGGGGGCGCGGGAGCAATTTCCTCACTCTGAAACAGTGAAACCCATTACATATCACCTTGATCTGTTGCTCGAATTACATGTAAAATTATTGAAATATTGATGATAATGCATCAACTGAGTACATGCGAGAGGTCTCACAATTATACTGAATTGACAAGCACATCCATCTCTCGTATAAGCTACATTGATTCTGAGCTGCCAAAACTTGCAATAATAGATAAGAGATGAGATTAGAATTCCAATGGAGTACAAATCATTCTCAGAAGCATCTCAATAAGCTCCAAGTTAATTAGAGGCAATCGATGAATGAGATTGACCATGGTTCTGAATGCCAATGGTACGTTGGAATGAACAACTGGCACAAGATGACACATGACATGCAGGACTACTCATATTCTATGTTGCAACGACGTAGTATTTAGGATAACCTATTCATGATTGATCTACCTTTCTAACAAACATCCCACAGAATCGATGGCTTAATAGACTTACCACTGCCAAGGCTTCCCAAAAATTCTGGACAATATCATCCACTTGTAACTGATGCGGTTCTCCATTACATACATCATTGGGACATTCATGATCATTAGGACTGGGCGATGGTTCATCCAAATCCATATCATCTGTTCCATAATTGAGCTGTAATTATAGGGAAACTTGGATACTCCAATTATTGTACAAATTAATTCTCAAGATTTGAATCATGTTGCCACACGCACTCTCCAAATTGTTCTTATTCTCATGGAAGGAATGAAACTCCTTTCCAAGACAATACAATGTACACTCACTGAGAATGGAGACAACTCTTCATACGACTGAGGTTAGCTCACCGTTCTGGAAATGTTTCTTATGAGTTCTTCATTGGGTAGACTGTGTTCTCTGGTTAGGTCTGCTAGTACAATCGGTTCATTGAAGATACTTTTCTGAGTACTTTGCCTATCCTCACTTGTTCCAGGCGGATTTACCTAATTGTTAATTAAAATGTGTCAACACCATCATTGATAGTTGAGTGGCTCATGTTTTGAGCAGCAAAGTTCAGACTCGTGTATGATGTCTTGATCATCAGTATTTCCTTTGATTATGACATAATAGGTTTCTCAGACATGTTTTCCAAGTATGCTAGATCATGAGTTCAATAATGGTCTAAAGAAAAGTGACAAAACTATTAAAAAATTCGAAGTGAACTTACATTGGCTTCAGCAATTGCACTTACCTTACGGATTTGGGTTTGCAAATGTCGAGGGAGAGCAGCATTATCCTTGAAGAGGTATTGTAGTCTCTTCGCTACAGACATTGTTCCTCATTAGTGATTCAGGATTGATGCATCACCTCATCATTAATTATTCCCTTGATTCTTGCTGATATGACAATAAAAGTCAGATGCTGGAGACAGGATGTACATGTATGATCCTATCACATTCAATCCAGAACATGCTCTGCAAGCAATTAGCGCAATACTGGAATGACGCTGGATCATGAACCTGGTTTTTCAGAAAAGAGAATAGACACTATGAGCACCATGTATTTGCAGGACTACACAGACACAGATACTTATATGTCTCTCACCAACATTCACTCTGGGACGATGTCTTCCTTCCCATGATTGATACTTCCATGCCGAGGAATTGGTAGAGGTATTCCTTTTCATCCTTTTGTCAAGCAACCCTATTGGTAGTGAACGTTGCTACAACGTTGCAGCAACGTTGCTGCGCAACGTTTGCAACCAAATCTGCAACTTGCTGGGACGTTGCCACAAGGTTGCTGCAACAGGTTAATGTCCGCCCACGATGGTTGCCGCAACAAAATTTGCAACTAACGGAAGGTTGCAGGCTTGTTGTGATTCGGGCGCAGAAAAATTGCAGAATGGTTGCAAGAACGTTGCTGCAACCTTTGATGGGCCTTTTCCCTTGTTTTGGGGCTGACTTTGGTGGCAGTTTTGGTTGCGGCAACCTTGTTGCAACGTTTCTGCAACCACCAATGGGATTCTGCGGAAGGAGGTTGCATGACGTGTTGCAAATACGTTGCGAAAACGTTGCTGCGACTTTCTTTGCAACCAACCCAGGGAATCAGCGAAATAAAGTTGCACTAAAACGTCACAGAAACGTTTCCGCAACGAACTGCGCAACGTTGCAGGGAAGGCTTCGAGCAACGTACCATGAGAAGTTGCATCAACGTTGCATGGACGTTGCTGCAATGTTTTTTGCAACCAAATCTCAAAATCCTCGGAAGAGGTTGCACAGAAACGTTGTTGCAACGTTTCTATTACCTATTGTGCAATGTTGTTGAAGATTCTCCGGATCAACGTTCCACAGGAAGTTGCAAAAACGTTGCTATGAGGTTGCTGCACCATTTATTATAATCAATTTCTCAACTTCACGGGAAAAATTGCTATAGAACGTTGCTAACACGTTGCTGCAACTTTCACTGCAACCAAATCTCAAGCTTGGGGGGAAAAAGGTTGGACTGAAACGTTGCTGCAACGATTCCACAACGTACTTCGCAACACTGCCGAGATAAGATCGGGTCAGTGTTGCATGGAAAGTTGCAGAAACGTTGCTAAGACGTTTCTGCACCATTTATCGCAACTGATTTCTCAACTTCACGGAAAAGGTTGCTATAAAACGTTGCTAACACGTTGCTGCAACTTCCACTGCAACCAAATCTCAAGCTTGGGGGGAAAAAGGTTGGACTGAAACGTTGCTGCAACGATTCCACAACGTACTTCGCAACACTGCCGAGATAAGATCGGGTCAGTGTTGCATGGAAAGTTGCAGAAACGTTGCTAAGACGTTTCTGCACCATTTATCGCAACCAATTTCTCACGGGAAAGGTTGCTATAGAACGTTGCTAACACGTTGCTGCAACTTTCACTGCAACCAAATCTCAAGCTTGGGGGAAAAAAGGTTGGACTGAAACGTTGCTGCAACAATTCCACAACGTACTTTACAACGCTGCCGAGATAAGATCGGGTCAGTGTTGCATGGGAAGTTGCAGGAACGTTGCTGAGACGTTGCTGCACCATTTATCGCAACCAATTTCTCAACTTCACGGAGGAGGTTGCTATAAAACGTTGGTAACACGTCGCTGCAACTTTCACTGCAACCAATTAAGCTTGAAAGGAAAAAGTTTGGACTGAAACGTTGGTTTCCATAACGTACTTTGCGACGCTACTCGACAACGTTGCTGAGTGGATACAGAGTTAACGTTCCAGGAACAGTTGCACAACGTTGCTGTGACGTGGCTGTAACTTTTATTGCAACCAATTCCCCGATCCGGTTGAGGAAGGTTGGACTGAAACAGTGCTACAATGTTCCTTCAACCAACTCTGCAACCTTGCTGAGAGGAGTCCGGGTCAACGTCGCATAGATAGTTGCCCAATCGTTGCTTATTCGTTGCTGCAACTCTTATTGCAACCAATTTCCGAAATCCGTGGAAGAAGTTTCGCTGTCACGTTGCTGCAACGTTTCTACACCCAACTCTGCAACCTTGCTTAGAGAAGTTCGGGTCAACGTCGCATAGATGGTTGCCCGAACGTCGCTTATTCGTTGCTGCAACTCTTATCGCAACCAGCTCCCGGAATCCACGGAAGAAGTTTCACTGTAACGTTGCCGCAACGTTTCTACACCCAACTCTGCAACCTTGCTGAGAGAAGTTCGGGTCAACGTCGCGTAGATATTTGCCCAAACCTCGCTTATCCTTCGCTGCAACTCTTAACGCAAGCAGGGATCCACGGAAAGAGGGTGATCTGGAACTCCGCTGCAACGTTCCTACAACCCACTTTGGAATGTTGCTCGGATCAGTTCGGGTCGAAGTTTCAGCGAACTTTGCAAAGACGTTGCTGACATGTTGCTGCAAATTCTACTGTAACCAAATCGCAAACTTCAGGCGGAAAGGTTGCACTGAAACGTTCCTGCAACGATCCTCCAACGTACTTGGCAACGCTGCCGAGAGGAGGTCGGGCCAGTGTTGCATGAAAGGTTGCACAGATATCACTAACACTTCCCTGCAACTGTTATTGCGACCAAATTTCCTACTGCGTATGATGGCAAACTCCCATGGAAGTATCGACAACGTTGCAGCAACGTCTTCACAACTTTCCGTGATTGCTATGAATGCGTCCTCAGTACTTTTCGAAGTCGAACCCCCCCCCCCCCCCCCCCCCCTGCGCACAAAGCCGAGTGCACTCGACCTAACTGTGTGTGTTGATTCTATGCTAAGACTCTAACCTTTTTTAAACAATCTTTGACTCTCCAAGACACGTGCGATAGCGCAAATTGAAGCTGAGATGATTTTCTTGAGGTTGAGATGAATTAAATCATCAAAAATGTATTGCTTTGATGAGAAAAACGCGATTGAGAACTGGAAATTCATGAGATTCATGCATATCGTAGGTCAACTTTTCCATTTTCATTCAGAATCTCAAAAACGATTATATCATGGCGGAATACGTTAGTCGGGGATTTCGGTGGTCTGAGAATCCGAACCCACACTCAAAAAATCGATATCTAGAATGGCGGATCCAACATGGCCGATTTTCCGAACATTGAGGCCTGAAAAACGAAATTTCTAATCGCATTTCGTTCTTCCGGCCTCAATGTTCTGAAAAACGGCCATGTTGGATCCGCCATTCTAAAGAACGAAAAATGTTCGTCTTTCCTAGTTGAATAAAACTACCTATATTACATGTGGGATTTTTCAGTTCAAATTGACAGTCATTCAATTTGACCTGAAAAATCCCACATGTAATATAGGTACTTTTATTCAACTAGGAGAGACGAACATTTTTCGTTCTTGGAATTGGTATTCGACTCATTTGGATTGGGAGTACGACCATCTGGAACTTGATATTATCCAACAAATTTGCTCTGTTATGACAATAGCGGGAGTTCTGACATCGCATATGTATTGGGCACTTCTCCATCACATGTTTTTTTTCCTGAAAATACCTTCATTCTCCGTTTTTGAACGTCCGAATCGACCGAAAAGGGCCTGGGATAAAGATCATTCAAGTATGTATTGCATTGAAGCACAGGCCGTCACCACAGAGGACCGGCATCAGCATGACGCCTCAGAGCGCCATGGCCCGCCCGGCCCACAAGTTGGTTTGGACATATAGGTATAGAGGTAATGTAGTCACTATTATGATTTCGGCGCTTTCTGAGTTTCTCAAATGCCTACTTTTGTAAAGTTGAAACGAAGGCTCAAACAATAAAATAACAATTTCTAGAAATCATGTAGATTGCAAGTACAACGCCAATTTGAATTGAAAAATTCACAACTTCAAAGTTCTCATCCAATCAAAAATAGTTCAGTTCTTGATGAATAATAATTGAGAGAGTCAAGTGAAACATTTCGAAAATCAAATGATCTCGAGCACAAATGTAATAGTGTAGTTGTCGAAAGACAAGAATTGATCCGTATGACTCACATTTACCCCGGTCGCCGGGTCACAACCGTGTCTTGATGTGTTGAAGCTGACACCATTCGTCGAAAAAGCATGTTTTTCCCCCATTTGAGTGTTGAAAATTACCCCGCTTTGGGAGAAAAATACGCCTCCCCCATCTCTACACCACAAAATTGAGACGAAGTGAAAATACACTAGTGAAACAACTTCCCTTCTAGATATTGGTGTGGACCAAGGAAATCCATAGCGATTTACTTGGATTCAGCTCGGGAGTGCTCGATCGAGACCAATTGCAGCACCTTTTCTTCCCTTCAAAATCATGATCTTCGTATAGTTCATTCGAATCTCACACACAGAGTTGATAGAGAATCTTACGCCGGTAGGCAATATTGTATAAGCATTCCTTCATCAAGCGAATTACGGATAGAAAACATTTGTGCGTCCCTACTCTGCGAATTCTGAAAATTGGAACTTTGTGGTTCTAGTATCCACAGGCACACCATCTTTTCAAGGTAATTTTAGTTCACAATATCATGCAGTCACTGGCTTGTGAACCTAATATATGACATTCATGGTACTATCCGTGAAATTAATTGACGTCGAAACGATAAATTCAGTTACTTACAAAGCAACTGGAGGCGCCATGAAAAGTAACGGTGATCGTTGAGACAATGAGGGTTGGACAGGCGAATTGCCCAGTATAGTTTATGTAACATAAAAATTTGTGTTAACGAGGCCTTATAAACACACGTGCGAAAGTCTCCGAGAGATTTTGTCCCTTCTCCTCTCACAAAGTATAAGGAGGGCTCAAGTGCAATGTGATTTTGATCATCACGAGCAACGACACAAATCGACCCGAATTGTTATACAACGTTTTTCTTTCACTGGAAGGAGAAGAATATTATGATTAGAAATTTTTTTTGACGTCCCTCTTATTGGTCAAAGTCATTGAGTCTGAAAATGTTTTTGAAAACTCTCCATGAAACGCTCTCATGATGTAATTATAACACGATCATAAATTTCCAAGATATCGAGAATGATTTTACTCAATTTCCCTCCTAGCTAACATCATCAGATGTGTCATCGGAAAAACTGAAACATATCAATACCTTGCACACCTCAGAACATGAAAGCGATGTCCGCGATGGAGGGGAAGGAATATTCAACTAAGTAGTAGTGAGAAAACTCATCATCAATATTTTTATTAGTAAGATGGAAGTTGTTATAATCTTCAAGATTGTTGAAATCGTTGAACTGCTCACACCGCAGATTTTACAAAATTCCGCATTACTTTGTCCTTTTCGCACGAAAGCTTTCCATCCATTAGTTTTCATGTTGCTTGTGTCGATTTTACTGGTTTCAATATGATGATACTTGTTTACAGATAGTGCCAATCTCTCAAATCCACCATCGCGTAGTGTTGAAATCGTATCTGCTCGCTATAGCAGAGGTCCAAATCCAAATTTGGGCGAAATTCGGCTCGTTATAACCGAGGTCTCGTTATAACCAAGCTCGTTACAACCGAGGCTGGTTCCATTGACTTAGTACTCAAACCAACCAAATTTTCAAAATTTGCTCGTTATAACCGAGTTCTCGTTATAACCGAGCTCGTTATAACCGAGTTCTACTGCAAATCGCCTTCAAAAATGAAAGCTCCCAAGGTATGTAGTAAAATGAATTGAGATTCTTCAAACGAAAGGGTGGACTGAGAGATGGAAGAACTAATTCTTCTTTGTGATTTGGTTTTTGTAATGGAACTTCTGGAATAAAATCGTGTTTTGAATTTTTTTTTCAATTTTTATTCATGTCTTTTCAGTCTTGAGTTATTTCTACGATGTTAGATATGAATGGGAAAATCAGTTTGGATTTCGGTTTCAAAGTCATTCCTCAAAACTATTGAGAAACTTTTGTTCAAACAGCCCTAAACAACGGGCTTTTTGCGCAATGCGCGAGTATTCGGGATTTTCCTAATACTCATCAGACGGATCTTGAGTTGTTCAGACTTTCGTGGTGTAGTTATGTGGGTGTTGTTTGTCGTGTTAGTCGCAATACAGGATTTTTATTCCAACCGGGAACATTGCCCGAAAAATTCCCTCCTCAAAGTAAAATTCCGAGCTGACCCGACCGGAATTCGAACCCGCGCCGCTTCGAACGCACAGAGTTTCAGACGACTAAGCGCCCCCTCCCCTCCAACACAGGGCGTTCCACAGCCTCAAAACAGTGCGCGTGGCGCCATCTCGCGGCCAAATTGGTTTAAATTAGATATAAAATCAACCAGACAACGGAGAACGGAAAGCGATGTTTAGTCACGTGCGGATAATTTTTCTGCAAATTTTAAAAAAAGTCCCATCAAGATCGGTGCAAAATTGAGCTCATATAGTTTTAGGAATGTACCCACTATTCTCCAGAATTATTCCTGCAACTTCATATCTCAATTCTGCACCGATCTTGATGGAAATTTTTTTGAAATACGCAGAAAAATTATCCGCACGTGGGTAAACATGGCTTCCCGATTTCCGTTGTCTGGTTGATTTTATATCTACAATAAACAAATTTAGCGCCACGATCACTGCATTTTAGCTAGGGAGCATCCTTAACCGACTAAGCCACTTGCTATGCGAGTGTGCGTTCATCAAGATAACACGGCATCCTGACGTATCGCGTATACGTATACATACGCAACTTGCGTTCGGATAGCGACGATTCACACGTTATAGTCTTCGTTTGCTCAGCTACACGACAATACGCGCTCGCAGACCATTGCGATAATTTTATTTTGTTATGATCCACCCCCCAATCTTATCAAAGATTGCTTCTAAAATCTAAGGTAAGTGTACCCAACTTGCCCCCATTAAGCCATTTTCTCAATAATTCTGGCTAATTTCAATATTTTCCAACGTACTTTGACTCATTTTGAAGCTTGTCTCAAGACCTTTTGAATGAGCTTAGATACGTCCAATTTGGATGAAGTGGAGCCGAGCTGTTTGAATTCTCCCAAAATATGATTTTTGAGAGTTTACAAAAGTGTGTACCCAACTTGCCCCCATCATTTAAGACAATGTAAATCGGCGATGAAGTGAATAGAATCGCTTTGATCCGTTTTGATCACCGTGCAGCGACAATCATAGCTTTTAGCTGGCCCAAGACATCGTTTCCGACCTATTTTGACGTGATAAACACGTTCTGAGTGGTAAAAAAAACCATACTGCACGCCTTTCCGAGATAACCATATGGGGGCATGTTGGGTACACTCCGATGTCGGCCTTCTTGATTCTCAAACCATCTTCGTGTTTTGTACATAAAATCGCTCCAAATCAGAGTTCTGCATTCCTGAAGAGCGGATTTTGAAGGTCTTGAGACAAGGAATCAAATGCGCTGAGGTACGTCAAGATTGGTCGAATAAAAATGAATTGGCACCGGTTTTAGTGAACGCAATTTCCTCGGTGATTTCTAAGCCGTGCAAACACGAAAAATGGAAAACTCTTTTTATATTTTCTGGAGAACGCAGAAATGATCCGGGGTCGATGAAAACTACGTATTTCCTCATATTTCAACATAACAAACGTAAAAAAAAATTGCGGGAAGGTCAACGAGCGCTCATTCCTGAGATCAGCATATGGGGGCAAGTTGGGTACAGAGGCAAGTTGGGTACACTTACCTTATTTCGAATTATTTATTTCATTATTCTATTATCATATATTCCAATGATCTTATCTTCATCTGATAGTTCTCTCCGATACTCGCATAGACGATATTTGTATATCAGTGATTCCGTTGACAGTTGGATTTTCCGTGTTCGATGTTCGTCCAAAGATTCATTCGATTATGCTGGTCGAAGCGCTCCGAACCAGCATAATCGAATAAATCTCAAGTTTCTAAGGGTCGGGATGTGCACTGCAGCAATTTTCTGGGGTGTATTCTATTGGTGCGCAACTATGTTAATAGTTTTTGAGACGATCCTAACGTTCCTGTATTTTCTAGTGCCTGATAAAGGGTCCAAATGTCCTTTCCGTCCCCTGTAGTAAACTGAACTGGGACTTTTGAATTCATCACGACGCATATGAGGAGTCAAAAACCCCTATATGCAATTGTGTACTCCAATTTGTAATACTCCAAATGATATAAACCACCACTTTGCGAGTCGAAATTAAACCCTCAGCTGGAGCACGGCCATCCGACATTTTGAAGACGGACTTGCAACGAAACTGCTTGCACAGCACTTGTAAGGTCGGCAAAGTCCCCAATCGTCTATCCAGCCTTTCTAACCAATGAAGTTGATTTCTAGATACCCAAATACACCTCATCCATGTGCAACAGTAGCCGAAAACTCGAATCCGCACCCAGGCGCACCACATGAACGTGTTTTCAGAATGGCGTACAAAATTTGCTGTCCTTTCCGTCCCCATGTTGTGCTCCTCCCCAACGCGCTACATCGCTTCGTGAAATACATTTTCTTGGAGTATTTGTTTGCATTAGAGCAAATCTATGCGGAAAAGAGTCTATGATTGGTTGTCGAGCCGTGGGAATAATTTTAGTGACGGAATGTCCTTTCCGTCCCCCTCTGCGACCCCTTCAACTCGACAGGTCTTTCTCCGGCTTCAGTTCTGAGCTACGTAGCTGTAGGTATTCTCTTTTCGTGTCAAAACAAGTGGAAACCAACTGCAACGACCCACTGAAACTCGTCTGGGGCTGAAATAATTTTTTGGCCCAAATCAGGCCCGGTGACGATTTTGGCCTCGAAAAATCCCACTTTTGGCGGAATCACTCATATATATCCACACCTATCTCATTTGACACCATTACAAAGAGGCTAAGTATAACAGATTTCTACTAAAAAATTTGGACTCGGGGGAAAATCTTACCATCTTACGTAGGGTAGGGGGGGGGACTCCACTCAAATCTTACTAGCTCTTACAAGGGGGGAAGGGGGGCGAAAAATCGTTACTTTTCCCTTACGTAATTTATGGACGTCCCCTATGTAGTTAAATTAAATGAGATTTTTCTAATCCAATGACGGACTGAGAGATGAAGGAATTATTTTTGCTTCTTGAAGAGTTTTTCCTAATGAAACTTGTGCAATAACATCGTGTTTTAAAAACATTTTTCCATTACTCTAATCTGAAAATGACGCATTTTAATACGATTTTAGGGTTCTCGTAATGAAAAAATATATCCGCACTTCGCTTGCAAGCCCATTTGAGAGACTGGAGGACATGTGTGTCTCGCTTCGCTAGGCAGACAAACTGTCCTGCTCGAGGTCCTAGTGCCCAAAATGAGCTACCGCGCTCAGTACTGGAATATAATTTTTTTTCCATTTTTCTACATGTCGCTTTTATTGACGAAAGCCATTCAGAATAATATTTTGAAAAATTCTCCACGAAATGCTCTTGTGGTTCATGAAACGACCAATAAGTACCAACAAATTGGGGATAATTTCTCTCGAGTTCCTTTCTAGCTGAATGATCAAATGTTTCATCAGAAAAATTGAACACATCAATATTGATCACACCATGCACACCGTAAAGGAATGAGCTACCCGATAACAAGACACGGTGTATTTCTTCCCCTCCATCGCGGACATCGCTTTCATGTTCTGAGGTGTGCAAGGTATTGATATGTTTCAGTTTTTCCGATGACACATCTGATGATGTTAGCTAGGAGGGAAATTGAGTAAAATCATTCTCAATATCTTGGAAATTTATGGTCGTGTTATAATTATATCATAAGAGCGTTTCATGGAGAGTTTTCAAATACATTTTCAGACTCAATGACTTTGACCAATAAGAGGGACGTCAAAAAAAATTTCTAATCATAATATTCTTCTCCTTCCAGTGAAAGAAAAACGTTGCATAACAATTCGGGTCGATTTGTGCCGTTGCTCGTGATGATCAAAATCACATTGCACTTGAGCCCTCCTTATACTTTGTGAGAGGAGAAGGGACAAAATCTCTCGGAGACTTTCGCACGTGTGTTTATAAGGCCTCGTTAACACAAATTTTTATGTTACATAAACTATACTGGGCAATTCGCCTGCCCAACCCTCATTGTCTCAACGATCACCGTTACTTTTCATGGCGCCTCCAGTTGCTTTGTAAGTAACTGAATTTATCGTTTCGACGTCAATTAATTTCACGGATAGTACCATGAATGTCATATATTAGGTTCACAAGCCAGTAACTGCATGATATTGTGAACTAAAATTACCTTGAACAGATGGTGTGCCTGTGAATACTAGAACCACAAAGTTCCAATTTTCAGAATTCGCAAAGTAGGGACGCACAAATGTTTTCTATCCGTAATTCGCTTGATGAAGGAATGCTTATACAATATTTTCTACCGGCGTAAGATTCTCTATCAACTCTGTGTGTGAGATTCGAATGAACGAAAGATCATGATTTTGAAGGGAAGAAAAGGTGCTGCAATTGGTCTCGATCGAGCACTCCCGAGCTGAATCCAAGTATATCGCTATGGATTTCCTTGGTCCACACCAATATCTAGAAGGGAAGTTGTTTCACTAGTGTATTTTCACTTCGTCTCAATTTTGTGGTGTAGAGATGGGGGAGGCGTATTTTTCTCCCAAAGCGGGGTAATTTTCAACACTCAAATGGGGGAAAAACATGCTTTTTCGACGAATGGTGTCAGCTTCAACACATCAAGACACGGTTGTGACCCGGCGACCGGGGTAAATATGAGTCATACGAATCAATTCTTGTCTTTCGACAACTACACTATTACATTTGTGCTCGAGATCATTTGATTTTCGAAATGTTTCATTTGACTCTCTCAATTCTTATTCATCAAGAACTGAACTATTTTTGATTGGATGAGAACTTTGAAGTTGTGAATTTTTCAATTCAAATTGGCGTTGTACTTGCAATCTACATGATTTCTAGAAATTGTTATTTTATTGTTTGAGCCTTCGTTTCAACTTCACAAAAGTAGGCATTTGAGAAACTCAGAAAGCGCCGGAATCATAATAGTGACTACATTACCTCTATACCTATATGTCCAAACCAACTTGTGGGCCGGGCGGGCCATGGCGCTCTGAGGCGTCATGCTGATGCCGGTCCTCTGTGGTGACGGCCTGTGCTTTAATGCAATACATACTTGAATGAGCTTTATCCCAGGCCCCTTTCGGTCGATTCGGACGTTCAAAAACGGAGAATGAAGGTATTTTCAGGAAAAAAAACATGTGATGGAGAAGTTCCCAATACATATGCGATGTCAGAACTCCCGCTATTGTCATAACAGAGCAAATTTGTTGGATAATATCAAGTTCCAGATGGTCGTACTCCCAATCCAAATGAGTCGAATACCAATTCCAAGAACGGAAAATGTTTGTCTTTCCTAGTTGAATAAAACTACTTATATCACATGTGGGATTTTTCAGGTCAAATTGAATGACTGTCAATTTGAACTGAAAAATCCCACATGTAATATAGGTAGTTTTATTCAACTAGGAAAGACGAACATTTTTCGTTCTTTAGAATGGTGGATCCAACATGGCCGATTTTCAGAACATTGAGGCCGGAAAAACGAAATGCGATTGGAAATTTCGTTTTTCAGGCCTCAATGTTCTGAAAATCGGCCATGTTGGATCCGCCATTCTAGATATCGATTTTTTGAGTGTGGGTTCGGATTCTCCCTTTGGGTTCTCGCTTTGGGACTTCTCACAGTCTGTTTAAACAATTTTGCGTGGATAGTGATAAGTTCTGATGATCGTATCGATATGGTCGAATTAAGAGCTTCAAATTGACCCTCCGTGGGTTTTCCTCCTGCATATATTCGCGGGGTAATGAGCATTTATTGTGTTGTGGCGGGAGGTGATATTTCAAGGCTTTGAAAATTCATTGCTCAAATGGTCAAATTGTTCAAATTGAAAGAGTTGCACCATTGAATTCGAGATTTTTTGCTTGATTTTTTGATACATTCATCTCAAAGTGGCGGGCCAACTTCACGTAACTGCCTCGGAGCAGGCCCAAAACGAGTTGCCAGCAAAAGTGACTTGGCCGCCAGGGGCGCTGACTGCGCTATTTCAGCAGCCTCACTGACACGCGATTTCGGTTCATGCGGTCTGTTGGTGTGAGTGTGAGCACGCTTACACTCACACCATGCTAGCAAAGTAGCGCTATAGCTGCCGAGATGGCATAGCCAGCGCCGCAGCGGCCGTTTTTGAACCACGGTTTCTGGCGAACGACTCTGAGGCCCCCCGCCAATGTTAGCGAGAGCGGAGTTTACTCTCCTCCTTCTATACCCTCCCTACTGGTGTTCATAGATTGACCCCACCATGGTGGAAGAGAGATATGGTGTGTTCACTTGGGGGACGCGTTTCCGTCCCGGTCTGCGCAGGGCCCAGTGGCGGCCATCTTGGCGTGCGAATTTCAATGAACGGATTCTTCGTCAGCAGGGGGTTTATTCTAAGCAGAAATCGCAACTACCCGTCGTGAGCCCTATATTGAAAGCTAAAAAAAAAAAAAAAAAAAAAGGTTTTGCATACTTGGGTATGATTTTCGGACAATGATTCGCAACACAAACGAGATGTAGAAAAAAAGCAGAAGAACAAAGAAAGTCTATGCGCTTTATTTACAGCACAGTTACATTTTGGTACAAAGCTTTATAGCTAATATATTAATCAGAATTAATATAAATATTAATATGAATTTGTTGACTTCAGAACTTTTTGGTTTTCGATTTTGTGTTGCACTCCTGTAACTGGTCTTCTGCTTCTGTCTCTCTTGAATCAGCTTCTTGGAAAATACCTTGATACCACGGCTGTATTTTAGCTTTCGGACAACTTTTTTCCCTCCTTTCTTTCGATTCCAACCATTTGAGGATTGCTGGTCGAGGGTCCCACTGATCTAAGGCAGGCATGTTGAGATATATATAGAGGTATGAAACCTCATTCTTCAACAGTATACGTGATCTCTCTGGTGTTTTCAAAATGTTGTTACAACTAATCAGCCGTTCAACATCAGCACTGTGGGGTTTCATTGCAACTATTCTCGCAGTAATGGTAGATATAACTGGGTAAATTTCAGCTCTGAGAAGTTCTTTCAACAGGTCTTGTAAAGGAAGCTTTGAAAGTTGTAATTTTTTATTAGACTGGACAATCTCTGAATATTCTAAATCCAAAGCTGTCAGATCGAGATCTGCTGCAACTAATTTATGAATATCGAGCAGTGCAACACAATCTTCGAACTTGAAAAATGATTCGAGAGTATCACATAGAAATTTGTTTTGGTTGAATCTGCTCTTCAAAAAATTCACAAGTGAAAGAAGAACTTCATTTTTTACAGCGTGATGATCTCTCTTATCAGGTACATACAAATTATGATTTCCGCGTCTACCTTTGCTATGAAGTGGGATGGATTTCAATGTGACTGTTCCGTCCGTACTGACTACGAGCTCATTTTCCAAACAAGAAACCCATCCATTCAGCAAGGGTGTGGTCTGTAGACTTTCAATCTTGGTACAGACTTGAGCCATTTTATCAATCACATTCAATATATGAGTGTCATCTCTTTGGATATTTTTTTGGAATCGTGAGAAGACTTCCAAGACATCCGCCAAAAAGCACAATAATCTTAGATTATTTTCGTCAGTGAGCGATTTGAGGAAACCTTTAGCTCCTTTGTCGTTCGATTCCTCGAAATATTTTATGAAAGCTTGCCACGATATCAACACTGAATTAACCAAGTCATAGGTGAACTCTGTCCAGCGAATTTCGAAGAATCGTGGAATGGTTACTACTTTCAACTCAAGAGCTTTGGCCTTGTCTTTCAGCTCTCGCCATCTCAGCCCACTCTTATGAAGAAACGAGGAGAGTCCTGCTAGATCACTTATTAATTTCTTCACTTCTATAGTATTCTTGCAAACGTCCCCCCAAGCCAACTCTGATCTATGGGCAACACACCAAATTTTCAGCATCGGAGGTACACTCAAATCTTCAGTTTTATCGTCCAACGTTTTATATTTTTCTTCTACCTTTACTCATAAACCCCCTTTTTCTCCCGAATTCACTGAAGTTCCATCAGTGACTATTGACGATATCCCTCTCAAAACCGCTGACGCTTGCAATCCAAGTACTTCGCACCCTTCTTCAACAGCTCCTAACAAACCATTTGCACCGCGTTCTTTGGGTTCAGCTAAACCGATGAAAAGAGATTTTGGATCGCCATTGGCTGATATTACTTTTAACATGGTATATATTTTACCAATCTGAGTGCGATCTACGGATCCATCACATCGCAAAGAAGAAGCCAGAGACGACATTATTTCGCTTTGGAGACGGTCTCGATCACATTCAACGATAATATTCAACATTTCACTGAATGCAGAGGGGGTGACGTATTGAAATGTCATTTGTGCAGTCTCCGGTGAATATGAATTAAAACCGAAACCCTCTGCCAAGCGAGAAGAAACAACTCTAGCCGGAAAATTATTCGACGTAAGAGTTAATTTCTTAGCTGAAGTATAAACGTGGATGAATAATTTACCAATGTAATTGGCAATCACTCGATTAGATTCCGAAATTCCGCGACCTATCGGGGTTTTTTGCAACATCTCGCTCGTCGTGAGCTTTGACTGTTCATAAGCTTCGTAACATTCATCGTGCATTGCACTACTCAGATGTTTATCAATCACTTCCTGCCTTACCCTGGTTCCATCCACCAGAGTGATTGCCGGGCATCTGTTGTTCTTAGAATTCAGCAGTACCATCTTCGGGAACTCGAAGCGAATTTTGCATCTCACATGACGTAGATTTTTGTGGTGGAAGTAATATAAACAACTCTTGTCTGTCTTACCAAAGTGAACTGAGGTTGAATGTTTGGTCAACTGATCGGACTGGGTGCTACGTTCTATTGTCGATATGCGAGCTTGGGCGTGATGATTCGTCTGCAGATCATTCGTGGAATTGAGTTGTCCTTCGTGAGTTTTTGCTACATTGTTTACAACGCCATTTGACAGACTTTCACTAGTCTCGATCTCGTTGCGTTTGATGCCTGCGAGGAGAAGAAATTTGCTCTAGCCGATCACCACGTTTGATAATCATTGATTGGCGACGCGAAACTGTCTGAATTTACCAATTACCATGATACCCCGATCGAGATGATAACAGTGATACGAGCAATCAACAAAGGTCAGAGTTGAGGTTACATTCGACAAGCGACAAGCGCAGAATTCCGACACAGAATTATACACATCAAGCAAGCAAGTTTAGTCAAAATAAAATGACTGATACTGACCTCCTTGAAGCCACCTCTTCATCTCGAATCAGATTGGGAATTAAATACTCGTTCGAATTTGATTTGGAACACCGCAAGCTCTTCCATACGTGCAACCTTCGGTAAGCAGACGAATAAGAGAGTGCGTATGGAGAATATGTATCATTTGATAGTCTACCGTTGGCAACGCTGTCCGCCGGTGGCGACCGCGCGGCGTACTACGTAACTATCAGATGGCGCGAACGGTTCGAATTTCCAAATCTAGTAAATCCGTCTTGATGTCGACGTTTTCACCTCACTCGCCTTTCGGAACTAGGGGAAAAATATTTTCAACAACTCCCCGAAACCGTGGTTTACAACTACCCGTTTTGGAAATAGAACTACCCATTTGTGCTCAACTACCCGCTTAGAATAAACCCTGTTAATCGTCAGTTAACATTCTCCAAAGCTCAAAATTGTGACTTCCGACCGCGATCAAGTCTATATTTTATTTGCTGGAACTCGATCATCATCAAAGAGACTCGGCAACATATAATCATCGTAAAAATGATAATGTTACACAAAGCAAATAACTTGGTACTGGGTGTACCGGCAATCGCGCGAGCGATCAATATTCATACTTCTACCAAACACTTTTGTGGGGCGGGGAACAACATCATTCGTCGTGGCGGGGAAATGGTCAACTACAACAACGAATCTCAAAACCCAAGCACTCTCGGGATGCCGATAAACATGTATGTACAGTTTCTAAGACCAATGTCGTAGAAGATGCTCGTAGACTCCTGCATAATCTTCTGCTTCATGCGCAAGAGGTCGCAGGTTCAAATCCCGCTTCCGTCAAATTTTTTTTTTGCCAACATAAATTCATGCCCTGCCCACTCATTATATTCATTTCGAAACATTTCTATAATTTTTGAGCATTTGTATTGTATTTATTTTAGTAACTGTTGGGGCAGTGTCATAAATATTCATGAAACAATATTCCTAATAGTTTTAGAACCGTATTATATCCGTTTCAATTTGAGATCTTTCGTTCCGATTGAAAATATATTTTAAAAATCTCCGTTTATACCAACTTCTTTGAATTACTTTCGAAAAATATCCATAATTCTTTATCAATCACCTCGTATCCACGTCAACGGTCCTCGGGAAAGTTTCATTCATTTTTATCATTCATTTCTATGTAGCAATATTCTCTACAGTTCTGAAACCTCGTGATATCAGTTTCGATTTGAAATCTTTCATTCCGATTGGAATTATATTCCAAAACTTCCCGTTACACCCTAGATCATTCAAATTTCAGGCAACGTAGATGTGCTTCTACGGGTATAATGGAATTGATGGGACTTCCAAAGGATTCCTAAAATAAACCCGGGATGGATTCTCAAAATAATATTCGCTGGCAATCAGAACAGATTGAGTAGTTTTGGTCATTTCACATGACAAGTTACAACTGTGATGATAAATCCTAGACCATAATGCAATTACTTATAATGTATATATATATATATATATGTTACGTACAAAGTCCGAAATTGTGCACTCCGGGGAGTGCACAACGATGGTTTGTGCAAAGCCCGGTGGATCGGACTTTGCACAACGCGAGTTGTGCAGAGTCCGATCCACCGGGCTTTGCACACAGAGTCGGTCTGGGTTCTGTAATCTTCAGACGAGAGTCGGGAAATCTGTGGTAATGATTCAAATGATATTCTCAGCAGTCAGTCTTACGAGGCCAATCACAGAGTGACGGATTCGGGATGTTCGGAAAACGGAACCATGAATCAAAAGAGCACTGATTCAATCGATATTCCGATGAAAATTCACATTGGAACCGAACATGGAGGATATCATCAAATATGCTAATACAGCTTGGATAACTTCATGTAATGTTGAATATGTACAAGGTTACATGGGGGCAAATCTCTCAAATTATTCGTTCTCATCATTTCATTCAAACGTGCACGACAGAATTCTCGAAACACGAGAGTTGCTTCGCTCGTTACACTAGTATTTTCGACTTTCACGGCGTCTTTAATCTCATGGCATCCTCCATGTCCGTTGAAATTTCAACGTGAATTTTCATCAAAATATTAAAATTTCCTGAATCATGCGAGGAGTAACTCAATCGGTAACCATCAGGACATCCGCGATAAGATTTTTAAAGCCTACGGCGCCCTTGATGGAACTGCCATCATCTTTCAACACAATCGAATCAATTTTAGGCATAAAAATCGGTGCTTCTTCGATCCATGATTCCGTATTCCAGATTAGTTTTGCTGAGATTGGCCTCGTGAGACATGGCTGCTGTATTCATTATTTGAATCATTCCTAGAGATTCCCCGACCCACCTCTAAAAATTACAGATCCCAGACCGATTCTGTGTGCAAAGCCCGGTGGATCGGACTTTGCACAACGCGAATTGTGCAGAGTCCGATGCATCGAGCTTTGCACAGAAAATTCATGTGCAAAGCCCGATGCATCGGACTCTGCACAACTCGCGTTGTGCAAAGTCCGATCCACCGGGCTTTGCACAAACCATCGTTGTGCACTCCCGGAGTGCACAATTTCGGACTTTGCACGTAACATATATATATATATATATATATATATATAAACTCATCTATACAGTACTTATGACGACCGACAGTATAGATACCGTTGTTACACTTATCAATATGTTATGACGACCGGGGGTTAAAACAGTGATTTTACGTTCAAAAACTAAACCATCCCTCGTGGGAGATAACCGCCGAGGAGATAACAGTTGTTCTGCTTAGACAATGGTTTCGCGTTCAAACACTAAACCATCCCTCGTGGGAGATGACCGCCGAGGAGATGACAGACGTGTGCTCAGACTCCGTTTTGCGTTCAAACACTAAACCATCCCTCGTGGGAGATGACCGCCGAGGAGATGACAGACGTGTGCTGAGACTCCGTTTTGCGTTCAAAACACTAACCATCCCTCGTGGGAGATGACCGCCGAGGAGATAACAGAAGTTTTCTGAGACAGCCGTTTCCGGTCGTCATAAGTCATGTATACGTAAAGAAAATTTTGGTCGTCATAAGTAGGTATATTTGTAAATGTTATGACGACCGGTCGTCATAACCGAAAATGTCGTCATAAGTGGGTATATCTGTAAAATTGGTCGTCATAAATGTCTATAACTAAAAATATATATATATATATAATATATTATATATGTGCGTGGCTTGTGAACTCGATAAATATCTTTCGCCCACGGAGAAATAAAAGGATATCTCATCCTATTCTATTCTATTGGAAAAGTATGGAGATATTCATAAAGTGACGTAAAAATGTAAAATAAGTTGTGAGAATAAAGTATTCTCAGAGACAAAAGAATTTTGACGATCGCCTCCCCACAAGCCAGAAATTTTGCATAGAAAACATAAGGGACTTGAATGGATCGCCCCCCCCCCCGAAATCTTTTCTGGATCGGCCCTTGTCCAAAATGTGCCGAAAGAGTCTCAAATTTTCCATGTGTGTCGTGCGAGTTCCCTATTATTTTACCCTATGAAGACGATTCCCTTCGCTTCAATGCGACATTTTCCATATTTCAGTGATATGCAACCTTTTCGCAATGCTTTACTTGCTTTCTCATTCATCAATAACATGATTAATTATGATGGAACAAATTGGACTCGATTTCAACTATAAAACCCACATTTGAATTTCCATCTACGTTGTGATTGGTCGAAGCGTCAAGATGGCTTACGACTGGACCGGGAATCTTATTGGCTGAGGGGCTCACGCTGCGCGTGAGTACACCATATCTCTCTTTCACCATGGACCCCACGACATGGAGAGTCTCTATACGACATGAGGTGGTTATCGATTATCACGCGTCGATCGCATCCTTGAGCAAGGTAGATCGTTGGATCAATTTACTCAGCAAAGTAGCACCGAATCAATTGTTCTGTTAAAATAAATTCGTGTACGCGTGCCACGATTATGAAGACAGGTCTGGTCTCCCCACACGGCGCACGCGTTGCTCGAGTAATCCCGCCGCCGGCTCTCGTCAATATAGTTGCCTCGAGGAAGTAGATCTGATTGGTCGGGCTATCCCGCTGATTAGTCGAGGATGTAAATACGCGAGTTGATATGTTCTCACCATGCATTTCACGCAAGAAATCTGATTCCTAAGAATCAGAGGAAGATATAAGGCGCAGGCCTCCCGAAGGGGCTTGTTTCCTAGTCCTACTCGTTTGTCGTGGTTTTATTCATTGTTGTAATCCATTCCGGCTTGCTCTGATTCTTGATAATCAGATTTAAGGGAAATGTATGGTACATGTGAACTCGCGTGTTCACATACGAGACTAATCAGCGAGGTAGCCCGACCAATCAGATCGGCTCACTCGAGGCGGCCATATTGGCAATAAGAGCCGACCACAGCAGGATCACTGGAGCAAGGCGTGCGTCCACGGAGTGACCATGACTGTCTTTATGGTCGTGACACGTGCACAAGCGGCAGAGTATCATCTCTTGTCCTGACTCTCACGAGAGCACAGAGTGCTTACCAAAACGCTTCGTCGCATCTGGCCTGAAAAGATAGAAAAACTCGTAACTTCTCTAGTTCATAGTACTCATTCAATTAAATACATTCGGAAAATAGCCAAGACGGATTGAATACATTTTTCATTCTTCCAAAAAATCAAAATAAAATATCCCAGCTTGCACGGATCCGCCGCGAGATTAATATCTCACCAGCTGCCTGTACTCAATGATCATATTTTTCTGAAGCCCTCTATCGGGTGGACTGACTTCTAGTTACTCACTTGCGAGCTCACTTGATTGCGTGTTGTTGATTATAATTTTATCATTTTATTGTTTTGAGATAGCCCAGATCACAACCTGGTAGTCTGCAGAGGATCGCTACTGCAGACTACCAGGTTGTGATCTGGGCTATCTCAAAACAATAAAATGATAAAATTATAATTAACAACACGCAATCAAGTGAGTAACTAGAGGTCAGTCTATCCGGTAGAGCGGTGTAGAAAAATATGATCATTGAGTACAGGCAGCTGGTGAGGTATTAATCTCGCGGCGGATCCGTGCAAGCTGGGATATTTTATTTCAATTACTTGGAAAAATGAAAAATGTATTTAATTTGTCTTGGATATTTTCCGAATGTATTTAATTGAATGAGTACTATGAACTAGAGAAGTTACGAATTTCTCTATCTTTTCCAGCCAAATGCGACTAAGCTACCAAAACGGATAGCGACTTGGATCAAGCTATGCGATTCCAGAACTTCCTTTACATGGGTATTCAAAGACATCTTTTTCAAGCTCTAGAAGATTCACAGTGAACTCAAGGAATCACGTGGAGGAAATTTGGAATACCACACTGCCGTTCCTAACAAGAATACCGCAAACGAATCAGGTAAGTGCCGATCATGCTGCGGAATTTCAGAAATACTTAGACACAACTATTGAAATCAAATCTCCATCAAGTGATGAGGTCACAGGCCCTCCTGAAAATATGGGATCGAACTGGACGAAAAAAAAAAATGTCCAGTTGGATGTCGATTCTTAATCCATTTTTTAGGATGGGAATGGAAGCAACTGGATCGAAATGGATAGAGATGGAATGAAAAATTTTCTGAATGAATCCAAAACGATCCATTTTCTGGAATCGGCGTGGATCCACCCGAATCCAGTTTTTGTCATCTCAAGGATGGTTTGATGATTCTAGTTCGATCCAAAGCCGTATACTTTCCATTTTATTCCAATATTTTGGGCATCGGTGGACATTATCTCATCCATTCCGGTCCATTTTTGCTGTGCAGTATGATGTACTGCTATATAGGCTCTTACATATTCGAGGCGTGATTGGGATTACTTTTATTGTCTCCCATGGGTGGCTGATGCGAAGGGAAGGCGCAAATCTATCGTAATCGGCGTTTTCGGCCAAGACATGGCATTCTAGGGGCACCTCGGGGTAGTTGAGCACGAATTCGATATTGCCCAGGTCCAAATCGTGTTGCGTGAGCGGACGCGGAGGTGGAGACGCAAAAATTAGCGACATCGCTGTTCACGAAACACGGTGATTTGGGAGGAGAACAACTTCGAACAGCATTTTGAACGCACATTGATGGGGTTCTACATACTCTTGAATACACTGCGCAACAGAATTGTGAGTCGGAAATAGTGCAATGCATGGACCGGACAGTGATTTCCTTGTGTACTTTTCGCCGCTGCGACCGAATCCGACCTCAGTTTCACGCCTATGCGTTGGGATTTTTCTTAAATTGAAGAAAATTATTTTCCAAAAAACAGCGTTTCTCGAATGTTTTGCTAATTTTGTAAATTGAAGACCATCTAGACAGGGAGTAAACATACGTCCAAATGCATATCATGATGAGTTTTCCTACGCATTTTGACCCGTTGAACACGACCCCGGTGGTTTTAGAACGCTACGATGCAACCTTGAAGCCCAAGAAGCTGATTAGTTCATCTGGTATTTGGAGAAAAAGTCCAGTTCTGCGTTAAGTTCTCGAAAAATTATGAAACAGGCTAGAATGAACCAATTTAAACGTTTGAGGTTGCATTTTTTCGAGAAAAATATTGTCTGATTGCCGTAGAGGCACTGAATCGATATCAGGAATCTTCCTTTCAAAACAGTCGTTTTTGCAATGGTATCGCTGTGTTAGAATTGCGAACAAAACAATTTTCCTTCGTGCAGGGTATCTGAACATAGTTTTTCGATGCAAAATGACAGTCTAAACATGATCCCGTAGTCTGTTTTGGTCTACCACGTCAGAATTTTTGCTAGCCACAAAAACCCGGTTTTGGGGACTTTTCTTGGCCTTTCTTGACCTAGACGAGAATCCTGATCTGGTACCCCAAAACCGACCACGGGATCGTGTTCCGGTGGTCATTTTGCGCCGAGAAACCATGTCTAGGTACCCCACGGAAGGTAAAACGTCTCTCCTCGTGATTCCAACACAACGAAAATCATAGTGAAAAACAGGTGTTTTGAAGAAAAAATTCTATCATCAATCCAATATCTCTACGGCTATTGGGCGATTTTTTCCTCCAAAGTATATGACAAGACGAAGGAAATGCAACTTTAAACGTTCAAATTGGTTCATTTTAGCCCGGGTTGTGATTTTTTGAAAATTTGTCAAAAACTTGGACTTTTTTACAAATTTACCAGGTGGACTAGAGTTTATATGGTTTCAAGGTTGCATTGTAGGGTCCTATATTCACTGGATTCGCGTCACGCAGGCCAGAATAAATAGGAAAACATATCTTGATGATACGCTGTTCTGACCAATCGTTACTTCCTTATCAAGTGATTTTCAATTCACAAAACCAGCAAAAAACGTATTCCTACATACACGCGTACACTCTTATATCACACATTCTATCGCTGATGGAGCTGGAGAGTATCTACCTCACCAGAATCTTGGGGTTAACGTTGGAGTTACGATGTAAACGGTACTCAAGAGTTTACTACCCGTACTACATAGATACTTCACAAGAATGCCTAAAAAATCAGAAAAATAGCTCGACCATGTCAACTACGACGGAGGTGGGATCACGAACATATAACCACATAGAATTGACCCGTGTTGTGCATGTTCACTTCTAAAACCATGAACTTTACGGTGCCACTCAAAAGTTTTCAGCGAGTGAACGCTCAAATACCCTAATCCTGAACAGGAATGAGCCGAGTTCTATCCGTAATTCAAGAGTTGTGAAGGAAGCATTTCAAAGGGAAGACAAGATACCAGCTCTCTATGGGTTTGGATGTTTTTTATCGACTATTTTTCAGAGCCCTACGCGCTGGTTGAAAACAGAAAATTCTGAAATGATTCCCTTTCATTCTGACAGTTGCAGTTTTGTCACCAGCAAAGATATGATTTAGGTAAAAACACATTATTTTGCGTATTTTGACAGCTCACATATCCTCTCACGCAGGACGTAAAGAATAATCAAAATGCAGTTACGCATAGGATTTTTCCGCTGTACAAGATGTTTTTCTTTGAAGAAGTGTCGTACCATTGTTTGCGACAAAATCGCAAGTGTCGCAATAAAAGGGAGAAAATTATCAGCTTTCCATTTCTTTATCGGGACGTAAGACCTTGAAAAACTGTCGATAAAATCATCCAAACCCATACAAATTTTAGTACTTTTCGTGTTCTTTAGAATGTTCTGTCCAAAACTCCTGTACAATGCAAAAAACTCGACTTATTCTTGTTTGGAATTGGAGTATTTGAGAGTTCACCCATCAAAGAGTTCAGAGCCGTACTGAATATGGAAGCCTTGGGTTTCGCGGGGTTGAAAGATCATGAAACGTAAAATCGCATGAAAATGCGAAGAATGCACTCGATATGAGTGGACCTTGTGAAAGATTCATACATCCTTGGGAACATGTGACGTGAGGATGTCTCATTCGCCACTACAGTTTTCATTTTCATCACAACGGTGGCCGGTCTCAAAATTTCTCAACTGAGCTCTTCTCAACTCGAAGCTGAACAAGATTTTGTCGTCTCAACTCGTTTCCTGTTTGGATATTCTTCAAGCTCCAATCGATCCGAGGTGATATTCAAGGACTAACGGCTCATGCAAAATTCATGCTATATCTTTTGTATGATCCTCCTATTCCCTCCAAGTCGAGTCCCAGTCCGAAAATATCGACTTTGAACCATGTTCAAAATCCACAAAATGAGCTAAAGTGCGCCTGATTTCATCCGACCACAACCAAGATATAATTGCGACAGAGTGCCCCCCCCCCAGTCAAAGGTCTAATTTTGCAAAACAGCATGGGTTCTACGTAAGATCAGCAGATGATTGCTTTCGAACACCCGCGTCAGACGCACCTAAGGGCTCATTTATAACTATCCGACAACTGCACCAAAACACTCGAGATTGTGCTTGGGTTGTCATCAAGTATGGAAACAAAGGTGGGTAATGAAATTTCTGGAGCCAGGAGGGGAGATTAGACGCATGAATAGAATTAGACGGTCTCGCCTTGAGCGACAGTCGATGATTTTGACAAAAAACTAACACTCTGTACATTTCGATCTTTTGCAAATCAACTTTTCTACGTGAATGAGTGCAAATCATAAGAATGAAAAATCTTGCTTATTTACGACGACCGTAGCTAAGTAGACAACATTTTGAAAATTTTGTGATGAAGGTGAAGCTTATTACTCACTGTACTAAGAGCTAGAGGTCTCCGTATGCTGCCATCAGACTCGCATTGATTGTGTCGAACATCTCATGCGTGCGTCGTGCGCTTGTCGCGATTCGCGATGGTTCAAAATAGAGTTGCGAGACTTCATGTAGTGCTGCAACGAGAAAAATGACTCTCCAGCCTCAGGATTCCTCGGGATCAAGCACAAAAGAAATCACGGCGAGTGACGCAGCTCAATAGTGATGGCGGTACGACCTAGAAGGCCTTGTTTACCTGCTGAAATATGAGAAAAAACCACAAAGTACCAGAGACTCCTAGTTTTTGAGAAATTTTACACAATCTTGCTTGAAAGCTTTTCATAAACGAAAAGTATTAGATACGGTTCCGCCGAAAAACAAACATACCGTTTTGAGGTTAACAATATTGAGGACGGAATTTAGTCTATTTTTTTTCCATAAACGAACATTAGTTCATGTACAATTTATCTACTTATCTGAGTGATGGAATCTCTACTCGTCTGGCCGGCGCGGCTTTGCCTTAGTCAAAAACTACGAAGATAATTTCCACGATAAACTGCACCATTTCATTCGTGTTACAAAATTTTTCATTTGTCCAACCACCTGGAATTATTGATTCTCCTCAAGCATATATGGAATACACCTCCCGGTGGTTGTGGTGCCAAGTTCAGTTTGTTGTGAAAAATTTTGTAACACGAATGGAATGGTACAGTTTATTGTGGAAATTATCCTCGTAGTTTTGAATTGAGTCAAAGCCGCGCCGACGAGACGAGCAGAATTTCTATAATTCAGATAAGTAGATAAATTGTACATGAATAGATGCTCGTTTATGAAAAAAATAGACTAAATTTCGTCCTCAATGTTGTTAACCTCAAACCGGTATGTTTGTTTTTCGTCGGAACCGTATATAATACTCTTTGTTTATGAAAAGCTTTCATGCAAGATTGTGTAATATTTTTCGAAAACTAGAAGTCTCTGGTACTTTGTGGTTTTTTTCCATATTTAAGCAGGTAAACAAAGCCTTCTAGGTCGTACCGCCATCACCATTGAGCTGCGTCACTCTCCGTGATCTCTCTCTTGCTTGATCCCGAGGAATCCTGAGGCTGGAGAGTCATTTTTCTCGTTGCAACACTACATGAAGTATCGCAACTCTATTTTGAACCATCGCGAATCGCGACAGGCGCACGACGCACGCATGAGATGTTCGACACAATCAATGCGAGTCTGATGGCAGCATACGGAAGGCTCTAGCTCTTCGTACAGTGAGTAATAAGCTCCACCTTCATTCAAAAATTTTCAAAATATTGTCTACTTAGCTACGGTCGTAGTACATAAGCAAGATCTTTCATTCTTATGATTTGCACCCATTCACGTAGAAAAGTTGATTTGCAAGAGATCGAAATGTACAGAGTGTTAGTTTTTTGTCAAAATCATCACCTGTCGCTCGAGGCGAGACCGTCTAATTCTATTCATGCGTCTAATCTCCCCTCCTGGCTTCAGAAATTTCATCACCCACCTTTGTTTTTATACTTGATGACAATCCAAGTACAATCCCGAATGTTTTGGTGCAGTTGTCGGAAAGTTATGAATGAGCCCTTAGGTTCTTCTGACACGGGTGTTCGAAAGCAATCATCTGCTGATCTCACGTAGAACCCATGCTGTTTTGCGAAATAAGGCCTTTGATTGGGGGGGGGGGGCACTCTGTCGCAATTATATCTTGGTTGTGGTTGGATGAAATCAGGCGCACTTTAGATCATTCTTTGGATTTTGAACACGGTTCAAAGTCGATATTCTTGGACTGGGGCTCGATTTGGAGGGGATAGGAGGATCATGCAAAAGATCTAGCATGACTTTTGCATGAGCCGTTAGTCCTTGGATCTCACCTCGGATCGATTGAAGCTTGAAAAATATCCAAACAGGAAACGAGTTGAGACGACAAAATTTTGTTCAGCTTGAAGTTGAGAAGAGCTCAGTTGAAAAATTTTGAGACCGGCCACCGTTGTGATCAATATGAAAACTGTGGTGGCAAATGAGACATTCTTACGTCACATATTTCCAAGGATGTATGAATCTGTCACAACACATGGTTCACTCATATCGAGTGCATTTTTCGTATTTTCAAGCGATTTTCCGGTTCATGATCTTTCAACCCCGCGAAATCCAAGGCTTTCATCTAGACGTTTCAGAAGATGATTGTACTTTTTTCATTCAGTACAGCTCTAAACTTTTCGATGGGTGAACTCTCAAATCTTTCAATTCCAGACAAGAATAAGTCGAGTTTTCTGCATGGTATAGGACTTTTGAACAGAACATTTTTGAGAACATGAAAAGTACTAAAATTTGTATAGGTTTGGATGATTTTATCGACAGTTTTTGAAGGTCTCACGTCCTGATAAAGGGATGAAAAGCTGATAATTTTTTTCCTTTTATTGCGACACTTGCAATTTTGTCGCAAACAAAGGGACGACAAATCTTCAAAGGAAAACATCTTGTAGAGCGGAAGAATGCTATGCGTGACTGCGTTTTGATTATTCTTTACGTCCTGCGTGAGAGGATATGTGAGCTGTCAAAATACCCAAAATAATGTGTTCTCACCTGAATCATATCTTTGTTGGTGATCAAACTGCAACTGTCACAATGAAAGGGAATCATTTCGAAATTTTCTGTTTTCAACCAGCGCGCAGGGCTCTGGGAAATAGTCGATAAAAAACATCCAAACTCATAGAACGCTGGTATCTTGTCTTCCCTCTGAAATGCTCCGTTCACAATCCTTGAATTACGGATAGAACTCGGCTCATTCCTGTTCAGGATTAGGGTATTTGAGCGTTCACCCACGGAAAAATTCGCCCAATAGCCGTAGAGATATTGGAGTGATGGCAGAATTTTTTCTTTAAAACACCTGTTTTTCACTATACTTTTCGTTGTGTTGGAATCACGAGGAGAGACTTTCACCTTGCATGGGGAACCTAAACATGGTTTCTCGGCGCAAAATGACCGCCAGAACACGATCCCGTGGTCGGGTTTAGGCTACCAAATCAGGATTCTCGTCTAGGTCAAGAGAGGTCAAGAAAAGTCCTCAAAACTGGGTTTTTTTGGCTAGCAAAAATTCTGACGTGGTAGACCAAAACGGACTACGGGATCATGTTCAGACGGTCATTTTGCATCGGAAAAACTATATTTAGATACCCTGCACGAAGAAAAAGTGTTTTGTTCGTGATTCTAACACAGCGATACCATTGCAAAACCGACTGTTTTGAAAGGAAAATTCCTGACATCGATTCAGTGCCTCTACGGCTATCAGACAATATTTTTCTCGAAAAAATGCAACCTCAAACGTTCGAATTGGTTCATTCTAGCCTGTTCTATAATTTTTCGAGAATTTATCGCAGAACTGGACTTTTTTTCCAAATACCAGATGAACTCATCAGCTTATTGCGCTTCAAGGTTGCATTGTAGCGTTCTAAAACCACCGGGATCGTGTTCAGCGGGTCGAAAAACGTGGGTAAACTCATCTTGATATGGGTGATTATGAGATAACTTAGGTATTTCGATGGCAAAAACGGCGGCCGTCCGGATTTGAACCGAAAATTGACTAATTAAAATATAGCTGCAATTTGACTGCTCATAGGTGTTTTCCAATCTATCTGACACCCAAAAACAAGTCTCAGGCAGGCATGAACATGAGTCAATCTATATAAAAGATATGAGCAATTTCCGAAATATTTTTGCCACGGTAAGGACATTTTGGCATGAAAAGTGAACTCAAAGGCGTAAATGGAAACGGATCATTTTTTCCAAATAGATGGCCCATTTTCACGATGAGAGTAGACTGTGAAAAAATTTCTGGACCTTGACGTTGCATAGTGTTCGAGAGCCAGTGACCACGATAAGGACAATTCTTATTTTGCAACGGAAAAATTGTCCATAAGTCATCGCCCGCGAGGCTGTTCACGTAATTCATCACTTCGCTGGTGGTAGAATTTTGTTTCTTGATGTATTAGGAATCAATTACCGCCGTTTGAAGCGATTCGCTGACTCGGAGTCGAATTATCAAGAAGCACTTAAAAAACTTGCTGAATTCTAGGACAGAATGTCGGCTGTGTTTCGACTATTTTGAAGTGAGACTTGATACTTGATTTGTACATAATATCACCTTATTATAACCCAAATTTGATGTTTGAGTGGCACGGAACCGAGATTGAATGCATATCTCGGTAGACTTCACGGTTGACGTGTGCAACTTCAGTTCAGGACATGCCACGGTAAGGACATTTTGACCACTTTTGGTAAGTTTAGGTCAACATTAAACTTATATCCGCTCCCGGAACTATTGGGACATCTATATTTCAATAGAATACACTAGAAATCATCGTTAGACTCATCATATTTGGTCCTTTGATATGAGTGCGAGGTCAGGACATCAAATGCATAAGTTATCTCAGAATCACCCATATGCATTTGGACGTATCTTTACTCCGTGGCTAAGTGGTCTTCAATTTAGAAAACATTCGAAAAACGCTGTTTTTTAGAGAATAACTTTTTCCAATTTAAGGAAAATCCTAACGCGTAGGCGTGAAACTGAGGTCGGATTCGGTTGCAGCGGCAAAAAGTACACAAGGAAATCACTGTCCGGTCCATGCATTGCACCAATTCCGACTCACAATTCTGTTGCACAGTGTAATCAAGAGTATGTAGAACCCCAGCAATGTGCGTTGAAAATGCTGTTCAAAGTTGTTCTCCTCCCAAATCACCGTGTTTCGTGAACAGCGATGTCGCTAATTTTTGCGTCTCCACCTCCGCGTCCGCCCACGCAACACGATTTAGAGCCTGGGCAATATCAAATTCGTGCTCAACTACCCCGAGGTGCCCCTAGAATGCCATGTCTTGGCCAAAAACGCCGATTTCGATGGATTTACGCCTTTCCTTCGCATCAGCCACCCACGGGGGACAATAAAAGTAATCCCAATCACGCCTCGAATATGTAAGAGCTCATATAGCAGTACATTATACTGCACAGCAAAAATGGACCGAAATGGATGAGATAATGTCCACCAATGCCAAAAATATTGGAATAAAATGGAAAGTATACGGCTTTGGATCGAACTGGAATCATCAAACCATCCTTGAGATGACAAAAACTGGATTCGGATGGATCCACACCGATTCCAGAAAATGGATCGTTTTGGATTCATTTAGAAAATTTTTCATCCCATTCCCATCCATTCCGATCCAGTCGCTTCCATTCCCATCCTAAAAAATGGATTAAGAATCGACATCCAACTGGATATATTTTTTTCGTCCAGTTCGATCCGATATTTTCAGGAGGGGGGTCACACCAGATATTGATTGTTAGTCTAGTAGTGATATGTAGTGATTAATGGCTCACCATCAGTCTTTGGATGACGATGAAATAATGATTGAAGAAAAGTTGGGACAATAGCCAATGTCAGTATATCTTATAGAAAATACAGGCTGGCTTATATGTTTCCCCAAATGTTTTGATTAACTGATCTCTCAAGAGAGGAATATGATGAAATACTCCCGTTGTTCTACATCTGAGTGATTATGACATGAATCTATTATGTTGATCCTCTATTTCAAATGAGTGTCTGTTTTCTCCAGCTCAAGCAATTGCATGGGCCAGAGTAGCTCAGTAGCTTGAATTATGGCTTTGGATTCAGATGCCCCGGACCCTGAAATCGATTCTGTCAGAGTAGAATTTTGTGAAGATGGGCACAGGAAGCTTGTCCCGATGTATGATGTTTATGAATGTGAAACATCAGCCAGTCACATAATTCCCAAGCACTGGACTGTCTTTATCAAGGATCACCGATATCAAGTTAAGTGGTTTTACTGCGGTGATCAAGGCAGCAGATGTTCCAAGAGTCACCAACATCCGTTTAGATTACATTCAGCTGTGATCAAGTATCTATGAGGTAATATAGGCTTCTACCTTTGATCTAATGACATCTATTTTTTCCACAAACGCTACACACCATCTCCTCCTTTATGGGAATTCAATTTCTAACTCAAGTTGTCATCTGCATTATGCATGGCAGTTGCAATCTCAGTGCTGGTTCGTGGTATGGCGTGCATTTGTGAGTGCAGGGGCATGACGCACGGATCTCTGTATCCAATGAGAAACATGGAATTTCAAGCATACCTGTCACATGTGCATGCAGTTTCATAACATCATGCCATCCACAATCCATTCTCCCAATATTAGTGATAATCATGAATTTGAGTAAATTCTTGACCATGTAAATTTGAGTTCTCCTTTTCAGAATGATATCCATTACATCGACTATTGATACAAAACTCATCCACCATGCACTCTCATGTGTTTCTAAGCCAATGCTGACTTGAATTTCACAAATGTATACTTATTCTCCTATCATTCCTGTCGTGCATCACCCAAGTGTTCTTGCTAGGGAAATTGATTTGATTTTCTTCTGGTATGATATGTCTTGGTTGTTGAATTTACATTTTCGTGCAATACAATCATATTTTGCTTAGCGAAATTATTCACAAATATTCCCATTTCCTATGTTTATTTAGCCATTTTGTGAATGCTCCAATCGATCAAATTATTGTTACAGTCACTGAACCAACTGTTGAAATGCAAACCAACCCTCGGCATAGATCATCAACCACAGCTACAAATACTGAAGTGCCAAGAAAGATGAAACCTGTTGAGATAGTAAAAAAAGTGAGTATCTGCAGCATTTGACATGATTGGACAGACCCCTATCATAGATCAAGTGATTGGTCAGCCTGATCAACGAAGGCATATAAAAAATTTCCAAGACCTTCAAGATTTTTGAGTGTGTAAATTGTAGAATCAAAGCTTCGCGTGCAGCAACCATATAGTTCTACTCTCTAGCTACACATGTGACATCTGAATCCTTGATATTGAGTTCAAAGATACCTGCTTACTTGAATGTGCTCACATTCCTTTATTCGTGGGAAAGAGAGACCTTTTTCTGAAATAAGTGTCACAATATTGATTCAACCCTAAATTACTACCGTGGTATAGTGTCCCACCTCTACTAACGTGATAGAATTCTGACACACCCTGTAAAATCCATTTAATATTTAGAAACTAGTGCAATTGGTGACATGGAAGAATCATTTTCTTAGAGCTCAACTATTGGAGAAATAGTATTGATTTCTCCCAATGAGAGGGATGTTTCTGAGTTTTTCCGTGAAGATCCTCAATATCATCAGGCTTTGACGTTGGAATGACAACTATTTTGAAAATTTGTTGGAAAATTATTTTATAGGTTGCGAATATCCTTCACAAAAGAATTTTTTCAGTCTTGAATGAACAATTAGAGCTCAACTCCGGTAAATTTTCTTAACAATGGACATCTTCACCCTTATCCGTAATGAAATTTTGGCTCTTAATCTATTCATAACTGGACCAACAATTGTTTGGGACATTCTGTTTGTCTGAAATAATCATGAACATACTCCACTCACATATTACTTCTCTTCTCAGGAACTGCGGGCGAAGAAACAAGCACGCAAGAGAGCAGCTCAGAAAAGAGCTCATGAAGAGCTAGCGACAGCAATTAGTTTGATACCAGCCAAAGTTGCAAACTCCTTCAATGATGATTCAGACTCAGATGAATCTAAACTGGATGAACATTCTCGAACGGATGAGCTGTCCTCTGGATCAGAGTCAGATTTCCCTCCGAGTTCACGAATCACGAAGGTATCTTCGCGCTCTGCCTCAGCTCTCGTACCACGAGTGAGACCTTGTTCTGTGCAGTTGGAAACGCTGACTATGCGTAGCAGTACTCCATCAGTGAATGTGGACTATCACGCTGATCTGCCTACTGGAGCAAGTTCCACGCGATTTCTAGATGATCAATCATTCAAAGCAGGATCTTCTGGAGTCCAGATGAATGCTGGACTGACATTGCCTTCAAATTCTCAATTGTCCAGAACGATACCTGCGGTTGATGGAAATTGCTCTGATCAAAGTAAAAAGGGGGAAAAGTCAGCTACAGAAGAGCTAGAGGATATCCGCAGAAGAGCTGCAGAGGCCTAAGCTTATCTCATCTCGCTTCAGGAAGCGCAAGAGATGATGAAGCGGAGAGTAGAACTTGAAGCTCAACAGACGGAAGAAGGAAGAAAAGGGCAAAGAGAAGAGGAGCAGAGGAGATATGAGGAGGCAGAAGAACAAAGAAGACAACATGAGGCTGAGGATCAGAGGAGGCGCGAGGAAGCAGAAAATCGAAGGAGGCAACGCGAGGCAGAGGATCGAAGTAGGCGTGAGGAAGAAGAATATCGAAGAAGACAGGAAGAGGAGATGGACCGGAGGAACCGTGACGAAGAAGCTCGAAGAAGACAGGAAGAGGAAATGGATCGGAGAAACCGTGAGGTAGAAGTTTGGAGGAGACAGGAAGAGGAAATGAATCGGAGGAACCGTGAGGAAGAAGTTCGAAGGAGACAGAGAGAGGGAATGGATCGGAGAAGGCGTGACGAAGAAGAAGATCGACGGGGACAGGGAGAGGCAGGAGATAGACGGAGACAATTGGCTCAAGGGGCTGGAGATGGAAATAGACATGTCTTAATGGACAGGAGAGATTTACCCCAAGAACGACAGATGAATAACCAGCAACAAGTACATCAAAAAATGAATGACCGAGGGCCAATACATTCAGAGCGGCTTCGTGAAGCTGAGGAGAATGAACGTCAACGACTATTAGGATTGGAAAATGCTGCAGGTGATGATCAAATTCTTCAGAACGAGGTGCGATTCAGAAATGGCGCGAACCGTATGCACATAGACGGATATGGTCGCCCAGCACGCTATAATCGAAGAGGTGAGTGTATTGACTACTACATTCAGTTACCATCCATTCAGACTACGTCACTCGCTGTATCTCGATCAGCTTTCTTTGAAATTTGATTCAGCCTATTAATCTCATGATCATTGATGACTTCCTCCGCTGGCAAATGCAATCTGGATTCTTGAGATAACCCTTTCAGCGCATCCGTCCTGAATTAAGAACATACAGAGTAACCATAATTTGGCGAAAATTTCCATACGCATCGGAGGTAGATCAGAGGAAATTGAGAGTGGTCTATAAATTATAAAATCTCTAATTCCAATCATCTTTACCCATCCTTGACCGAAATAATACTTTTTCATGGAGAAAAATATTTTCTCGTGAGCCAGACCAAGGTCCGTGTTAGGGAGGACAACTCACGTGGCATTGACCGATGAAATAATCGCTTTCTTGATATTCCACAGGTCGATTGGTACGTGAAGTAAGGAGTCGGCGGCAACTAGCCATCACAGTGTATGATTTATACCATAGGCCCGGCGGACTTCACTATGACGAGCGTGCAAATTGGAGGTATAGAGTAGTTGGTCATCGAGTAAGTAGCTCATCTTTTGATAGTCCATCATCCCAACCTTTGTGATGCCTTATTCAATATCTGACTTTTAGACGCATTTGACCAGGAATTTGACAGCGGACAATATGAGGTTCGGATTAATAAATAGGTCGAGTGAGAAAAACTTTATTGCCGCCACAGCGTCAATGCTCTTTACGCCGCAGGAACTCTTCGATTCGGCTCTGGATCCAACACAAGTGAAAAATCTCATTCCTGGACGAGCTCCTCCCTATGTCATTGATAGGGAGAGGTTGCTGCTTCTTCTGAGTAGGTATTTATCTTTGTTAGATTCTTCAACTAGAAACTTCATCCCATTTCTACTTCATTCCAGGTTTGTACCATGATTATGTCTTTGAAGAATCTAGTTCAGCCACTCTGAGACAAAGAGAAAAAGCTCTCTTGAAAGGATGTAGTTACCTATCGAGATTCCTCTGCGACTTCAGGAAGGAAGAAATTGAGAAATTGGAGAGAGAACATGATGGTGTGAATCTGGACGGATGATTCGAGCACAGACTGCTCTTGCACATTGAATTCCTTGATAGTTCTGACTATCTAAAACTCCTCGAGATTCCGTCCTGGAGAATTCTCATTCGATGTTCTTGTAGATGTTTTGAGATTAGTATGAGTATCCTTAACTATATTTACGTGAATTATGTTACCTTCGGAAAATTTTTTCGAACTGTTGATTCTTTTATATTTAATTGTTGATTCTTCGTCCTGTTCATCATTCGACTTCCTGAGACGGTCTCAGGAACTGAGTTCCGAGAAATCAGTGCCATGAAATTATTTTTAGTCTGTTGAAACTTTGTTGAGACAATCAAATGTGATGGAATTTTTTGTTATGACAACGTGACCACGAAATTTGTTTCCTAATTGGAGATATCATGCTCCGAACGACTTCGGAGGGAAATGTGTGATGATAGTAGGTCGTCTCTGATTGTATGCACTATAGTTTTGATAGGAGTGGCAGTATTCTTCATCGACGAATAATACTATGACTCATTATAAAATTGTGTAGAATTTTCCCGTCGTTGGAGGCGGTACAAAAGATTGATATTCAGTTGGTTTGAATTGAAAATACAATAAGTTCTCCATACAATCTTTCTTGGCATTCATTGATAAAACCTGCACCCTCACAGAGATTGAAATTCAGAATAATGAGCCCGGGAACCGCTACAAGCGATTCATGAAGATCGCATTGACCTTAGCATTCTCTGAATTACTACTCACTGTGGGTCCTAACTCGAGTCCACTCACTCTTCATATATATATGTATGTGTGAGTTTCCATACGACGTGACTTTGTAGTCTTTTATACGAGTCTTCCTCGCCGTGCATTGATGAATTTCATTTTCCCGCGGAGATGTTACCTAGAATCACAGGGCCGGCAACCACCTAGAATGATTCATGCGACTCCAATTGAGTTTGGCGTTCTGTTACTCCAGAACACGTGGAATTGCACGTGGATGGAACGTGCTATTGTCAGTCGGGAAATGCTCAATAGTCGTACCAGATTTTGCCAGTGTCATTTCACATAGTTGTGAACACGCTATCCTACGTGTGCACACAGATATAATATCATGTGTGATTGCAGCTGTATTAACACGTGAAGGGACACGTGAAGAAGCACCAGGGCATTTTTAGTACGGTCTAGCGGGGCTAACTGCTATCTAGGTTCATTGGACGGCATGCCTTGTAATTTCAAAATAGATTCTGGGTCAGATGCGTCAATCATTAGTGAGAGATTCATGGTGGATGGAAAAATCCGAACAACCAGTAATTTTCCGATTTTGAGATATCCAACGAGAGAGAGAGTGAAAACTATTTGTAGAACGTCGGTTCAGGTAGAAGTTGTTATTCACAAGCTTAGTCAATGAGTTTATATTGCTGAAATGGAAGATGATTGCATTCTGGGTACGGATTTTCTTGAGAGAGTAGGCGTCACGACGGCAATTGATGAGGTTATTCTAGGGACATCTTTATCCTCAGACCGGTCGCGTGAAGTTGATCTTGGAGGAACATTAATAGGTAGGATTCTTTCGGAATCGCCTGAGGTTGATAGGACGTTTCCGGCTCGAGGAGTACTTCCCCCTTTTCTTCTTGAAGTTTTTGAACGCGATTCCGTTGGGTTGACTCCGGAAGAGAAAAATCAATTCTATACATTTTTGTCAGAACACCAGTCGCAATTCTCTCACGGTGAGGAAACAGGTAGATGTGATTTGAGAGAGCATAAAATCGAGGTGGTGTATTCAAAACCCATCAAACAGCAAATTCGTCGAATTCCTATGCATTTGAGAAGCAAAGTAGAAAAGGTGATAGAGGAAATGAAGAGACCCGGGCTGATAAGCAAATCCAAAAGTTCTTGGTGTTCGCCAGTGGTCATAAAGATTAAGAAAGATGGGTCTCTTAGATTTTGCGTTGATTACCGTAGACTCAATGTTGGAACCAAGAAGGACTCTTACCCATTGCCGAAAATCGACGAGATTCTGGATACTTTGAAAGGCGATTCTTTGTTTTCTACGCTCGATTTAAAGTCAGGATACTGGCAAATCCGGATTCGGCCAGAGGATAAGGAGAAAACCGCGTTCTCAATAGGCAATGGATTATGGGAATTCGAAGTTATGGCATTTGGTCTCTGTAATGCACCTGCAACTTTCGAAAGATTAATGGAAGAAGTGCTGTCCAATCTAATTAACACAATTTGCATGGTTCATTTAGATGACGTCATTGTCAAAGCAAACACGTTCGGAAGAATGATTGAGAACCTTAGGAACCTTTTTCTCTAGATTCCGAGATGCAAATTTGAAGTTGAACGCGAAAAAATGTCATTCTTTCAAACGTGAAGTCTTGTATTTAGGACATATCATTCCAGCAGAAGGAGTGCGAGCAGATCCTGACAAAGTTTCCAGCATTGTGAACTGGCCGACACCGAAAAATAAGAAACAGGTTTTGAGTTTTCTTGGTTTAGCGTCGTACTGCAGGAAATTAGTTCGACATTTTTCGACAATCGCTGAACCTCTGTATGCTTTGACAGGGCAAGCAGTCATTTTTATTTGGACACCCGAATGTGAAGATGCGTTTATGATACTCAAAACAGCGTTAAGTTCTCCTCCAATTTCAGGATATCCTGATATGGATGCCGAGTTTATTCCGGATGCTGATGCTTCGGGGCATGGGCTGGATGCAGTGCTGTCTCAAATACAAGGAGGAAAAGGACGAGTTATTAGCTCTTTTAGTAAAATTCTCAGCAAATTGGAAAGAAATTACTGTGTGACCCGACGTGAGCTAATGGCTGTTGTAGAATCTGTTAAAAATTTCGCACATTATTTGATTTGAAGAAATTGACAGTGAGAACTGATCATAGTGCTTTGAAATGGTTGCTATCTTTTAAGGATTTAGAAGGACAACTTGCGAGGTGGGTTGGAGAGCTGAGCAAATTTGATTTCGAAATAATTCACAGGAAAGGCGCATCTCACGACAACGCAGACTCGCTGCCTCGCAGACCATGCGAAGAATCATCGTGCAAATATTGTAATAATCTAGAAGCTAGATATGACTCACACTTTAGGTCCGATCCAGTTCTCACAGGGGAACGAAATCGAGTGGAGAGACGCGTGACATACAGATCAAGTTCTACAGAAAGTCATAGAATACAAAAAATCCAATAAGAAACCGACATGGGAAAGTATATCTTCCCAGAGTTCCAGTTTGAAATGTTAGATCCAACAGTGGAATTCATTGGTTCTCAAAAACGAGATTTTATATAGACGATGGGAGTCCACTGACCTTGAAACGAGTACTGATCCTTTGGTAGTGCCTAGATGAAAAGTTTCTGTCGTTTTGAGGGAAGCCCATGATCCTCCTGGTGGTGG
The DNA here is from genome assembly GCA_029851415.1 of Eretmocerus hayati. NCBI lineage: Eukaryota > Metazoa > Arthropoda > Insecta > Hymenoptera > Aphelinidae > Eretmocerus > Eretmocerus hayati. The sequence continues at coordinate 54,336,933 of CM056744.1, forward strand.
CCATTTCGGTCAGAAGAAGACTCTGATGAAAATACATCGTTTATTTTATTGGGACCATTGTCGTAAGGATGTGGAAGAGTACTGCAAAACGTGTGATGTATGCATAAGTAAAAAAGGCCCACAAGGCAGTGGTCAAGGGAATTTGAAGATTCATAATGTGGGTGCGCCGTCAGAGAGAATTCGAATAGACATCCTGGGACCGTTTCCACAATCATCATCGGGTAATAGGTACTTGCTAGTAGCTGTCGATTGCCTCACGAGATGGCCTTGGGTTGTCGCATTATCGAATGTTAGAACAAAATCTGTAGCTGACGCACTGGTCAATAACATCATTCCGGAGTCAGGCGTTCCTCTAGGAATCCACACAGATCAGTGAAGGAATTTCGAGTCTGGGCTGTTCAAAGAGTTGATAGATAAGTTGGGTATTTTCAAAACCAGAACCACGCCATTACACCTACAGTCCAACGGAATGGTTAAAAGGCTAAATAGATCGATCCTTCAGTATCTCTCATTGTTCGTTTCAGAAAACCAAAAAGACTGGGATGAGCTGATACCGTTCTTCCTACTGGCATTCCGATCTTCCCAGAATGAGAGCACTGGATTCACACCTGCCGAACTCCGCCTCGGCCGAGACCTTCGTCTTCCTTTGGACATGATTCACGGGATACCACCGGACAGCGTTCGAACATCTACGCCTGGGTATAGCCAAGAATTGCAAAGGAGACTACAGAGAGTACACCATCTTGCTCGAGAAAGAATGACAACCAAATCGGCGAGAACAAAAACACGCTACGACTTGGACGCGAAGACGAAGAAGTTCGAAGCAGGACAGAGAGTTTGGTTCTATTGCCCAAGAAGATCGGTCAGCAAAACACCCAAACTACTATCATCTTGGGATGGACCGTACCAAGTCCTGAAAAGAATCAACGACAACGTCTTCTGTATCCAGAAAACACCAAGACACAAGAGACGGATCGTCAATGGAGATCGGCTCGCACCTTACTTGGACAGAGACAAGAGTTACCCCACCTGAGGTTTTTGGCTGGTTTTCCCTTCAGGTGTTCTAACGGATGCCGAGGCGAGGGTTGTGATATCCAGCATTCAACATCTGCTATGACAAACCCGAAGAGCAAACACCCAAGGACCCTCGAACGGATAACACCATCGAATCACGGATACTTCGAAACCCCTGGATCAGCAGTTGGATTGGAAGTCCTGGAGCTGCTGCTGCCCTGAATAGAATAAAAGAGTCTTGAAAAGAGTCTTCACGAGCTTGCATAATTAATTATCACACATACCGACTACTGCATTGAGCACCTTTTCACGTCCTCCTGGGGCATTGGCTTGCGGTACAGCTGACCCTCCTCCAGACTTTGCTCCCAAATCAAGAGACAAATCTTGATCCTGATTATTCTTAGTTCTAGATAGATTCGAAGTAGACGATGATAATCTTGAGGTTCCATCCTCGAGAACTTTAGACGAGCTTTTCTCCATTTCCACACAACTGTTCTCTTCAAACTGTAGAGACATAATGATTCAAACGTGAATCAAATTTTTTATTTATAGGACGAACCCAGCTTCTCTGAGCTCCTCAATCAGAGAAATTACTTCGTTCCTAAGTGACTCATTCCCAGCTTGCATAGAACGTAAACAGAGATCTGAGCGTGAGCAAATCTCGTTGACATCATCCCACCAAACGTATTCAACTCCTGTTTTTTGCCCTCGCAGAGTCAGAGTATCGTTGTCTATGCTTTTCACGAGTTTTCGCAGCCCTGAGCTCATTTGATTTTTGAAGAGTGGATCAATAACGTTCTTATATTTTCCACTTTTTGAACTAATAATCCGTTTATTGGGATCATGATCTCGTCTATGAGCATTTGTCCACTCCAAATTTTTCTTGTACCTCATCAAATCATGCGATCTATAGTTTTGAGGATTCGCCTTAAAGATTAATTCATAGATTCCAATCGTTGGCTGAACAACATGGTCACGTCTCAAGAGTAGAACGTCATTATATTTATCACAATCGAGTGCGAGGTTGGGAATATATGAATATATCTATAACTATCCGAGCAATTGAGTGTCGTAATAGTATATTACGCAACAAGTGCGAGAAGGTCAATTTCCGGACAAGTTGCCAAACGAGTGCGGAGACTTCTCGCACGTGTTGCGTATACTATTTTTTGCAATTGTGCGCGAAGTTGTAATTAAATGCACCACTGTCCGAGCAAGATTATCTTGGAAACGAAGTTTTCAAGAAAGGCCAAATTCAGAGGGATGACGTGACATCATATTTTGGAACTGTGCGTGAATGAAAATGCATTAGAGCGAGAAGTTACATTCACGCACACTTCACTAGTGCGTAAATGTAAAACTGTGCGAGAAATCATTCACGCATTACTTCTCGCACTGTAAATAATGAAGAGAAGTCTCATTTTTTCACAACTTCGCGCACACAATTGCAAAAAATATTATTCGGCACTGGATCTCAGCTTGGCTGCTTCCTCTCGAACATCCAAATATACTCACGTTTTTACATCTTCGATCGATTGAAATCCTCGTACTTTCAATCGATCAATCGGGGACTGGATCTTTGGGAAAACTGCACTCTAGCTGTTCAATGCTAAAAGAGCATGCTACGGCCACAAGTTACTTATATTAAAAACTAAATGCACATAGATTGAATTATCTACGAATAAAGCTATATTTTAGTCATTTTTGTGAATCCAACGATTCAATCGATCAAATCGCTTGTTCTCTGGTTTAGTATGTGATAAGTACGTGTACCTTGGCTTAAATTATAGGTAATCGAGTCTATTACTCTATTTAATCGTGAAATAGAATAACGCCGTCGTCTGAAACAAGTATTTGATTGATCGAAGGTCGATTTTTATGAAATCGACGGCTAAAATATATCATGCAGGTTTTTACTATAGCTGTTGCAATAAAATTTATTCTAATGCGGAAACTACCTAAAATAGTGCATATTATACGTATATAATTGGCTCTATGTGTAAAAACTCGATTGCCAAAGGAGGGCCTGAAAATATTGAAAAATATATTCTGGGAATTAAAGTATTGGGTATTTTCTCATGAAAAGAGTTTTGGTTCGTTTGACCATGATTTTATTCTTATAACTTATATAATGATTTGATTATTATTTTGAAATTCGATTCTAAACAATTCAAAACCACGATCTCGATCATGTACGTAGAATTGGAAATTAATCGTGCTTATTTTGCCTATGGCCGACGATGTGACTCTTGTCCTCAGTTTGACTCATTCGGAATGGATAAATAATACGTCTATCTGTAACATATCTGACTCAGTACGCATTAGTTCGCATGTAGAATGAATATTGGATCCTATTCGCGTGTGTCTGGTATTTTTAAGACACAAAAGATTTTAATATCGCGCATATTTATTGTGGGCCGCACGAGCAGATTTTATTTGTTCGATTTTTGGATTTCGACGCGTGTACAGGGTGATTTTACTTTAATACCGAACCGGCATCAGACCACTGCGTAACGTCGGCTTCTCGTGAATCTGAACCCCATCCTGGGTACAGAGACGATCGGTCCGGCTTGCCCAATTGGGTCTGATGCATCGAATTTTTGCCCACGTTCACGTAGAGAAAATATTACTTTCTGTCCCGCCTTGGATCATAAATAGTCGCCAAGTTGACTATTTATCCCGATCCAAAGAGGGTCGCGATATTTTTATCCGCGTGCTCGCCGAAGCGGACCACTTGGATATTCTAAGTATTCAACTTACATTGGTCTTGGGGAGACCTGGTGTTGCTCTTGATACAGGCGTTTTGTAGTTTTGCTGTTGTTCCAGCGCGAGTGACCGCGCACTCGTCCGTCGGCTAACTCTATGCCTGAGCTCGCCAGATCCCCACTTCAAGACCAATTTCGGCGGCTCGACTGGACGATCTCATAGACACGCGTTTCCATGCATACTAATGAAAATTTCACCGCAAATTTGACTTGATTGGTCAGCTATTAGTATTGATATATCGGTGATCGTTCGTCGTGGAAAGGGTGTAAAATATAGCTGACCTGACACATATATATCGAGTTCCCCAATCGTCGTGTAAAAGCAGTTTCTAAGTATCAGTACATTGATTAATTCACAATAATTCACTATACAATCGTTAGTATTAGTATTACCACACCGTACATGCATGAATCTACTTACACGACTGGTCTGATGCATTTGCGCAAGTGGCTGACTGGAGATTCTTATTTCTAAAACTTTTAAAATTATCTGAAAATTGCAGACGTTGCACGAGCGTTAAGGAGCCTAACATTAATTAATTATCTTGATAATATGGACCAAAGGTCAAATCTGAACCTTTGTTTTGCTTAATAAAATCCGAGAAATGACGAAGCGACAAAGCACCCAAATTTTTATGGAGAAAATTTTGAAAGTTGGTGCATTCTCGAGGATTTTCAATGATCCGCTGGATCGATTTTTCGATAGATGGTTCATCGTCCACGATGCTTGACTCATCATTATCGGTAGAGTATACCTCTTCGACATATTGTCGGCTGCGGGTGTTGTTCGGGTGCAGAAAAGAAGAAGACGGAGGCGTGAGCAGAGATATGCTCGCATTGAGACGCTCTTCGTTGAAACTTGAACGCCTTGGGATATCTATGATCCTCCGATCTTCTTCTACACCATCTTTATCGCTGTCGCTTTCCATTGGATCATCGATTAGCTCATTTTTCAGTTCTCCATCATCGATTATTCTTTCTTGTTGGCTAACTAACTTCTCCAGAAGCTGAACTATAGGCTGAAGATTCTCGATTGCCTCATCACGAAGAGCTGATTTTGCAATTTTCAGAGCGCTGCTTTTTTTGCGAATTGCTGACGAGGCCTTGGCTATTTTCTTCGCGATCTCAGTTTTTTCTTTCTTCTCCTTCAAAATCTCAGTTTTTCCTCCTTTTTTGAAGCACTCTTTTCACTGGCTTCGCCTTCGATCTCACCATTTTGACGCTTACCGTCAGACTGATCGAATGTTATGAATGTATCATAAATTCGTCTGTATCTACCTTTATTTCACGGTGACGCTTCATCAATCACACAGAAATCATACTTACCGGCTGACCAACAAGCTGAGCACATGGATTTGAACTCTTCCCAAGTCATATCGGAATTAACGTGGGAATGGTATATCACTCGGAGAGTTGTATCATCAACACTAAAAATAACTAAAAAGTTCAATTTATCACGGCATAGTTTTTTTGGAGCACTCGTGTAGGATTGTGTAAGGAAAAATATGACCAATCCAAAATGTCTAGACATGCAGAAATAAGGTTGTAAGAAGTGATAATTTTGATGAGCAACGTCGTCAAAAATAAGCAGCGAATTCGGCTCTGCATCTTTCGGATCAACTATCTCCTCACTGTCTGTCGATTCTTAGGAATTCATATCCTCTAGCTCATTCATAACAGCCTTCAACAGACGATATTTTGCTTGATCCAAGCTCTTGGAATATAGATATATATTCTCGAATGCTAACCCATTCGGTGCGAATATTAACGATAGCGGAGCATTCGTTTTTCCGCAACCACTCGGACCGATGAATAATGCGCGTAGGTTGCACGGCAGTAGTTTACCATGCTTGCTCATGGTCTCTCCTCCAGAGCAATTATCCAGGTTTAGCACGGCTATCCCCTCCTTTTGCTTGACGAATCTCATCTCGACTACTGAATTTTTTGATGGGATCAGCATATTAATATGGTATTTTTAATTATAAGATTAGTTCCCAATGCAGAGAGGGAGAGGCTCCGTTAATACGTTAATGAACAAGATTCCAATTGAGGCACACCTTCCTGGATATCGTTTCTGTGGACCAGGGACTCGGTTGAAAAAAAGGCTAGAACGAGGTGACAAGCCCAAGAATAGGCTAAATTCCGCCTGTCTCACCAACGATATCGAGTATTTGCTGAATCAAGATCTTGGAAAACGACACGAGGCCAACGCTCGACTACAAGCTGCGGCTGAATCGCTCTCTCACGCAAGCTACTCATCTTTTTCCGAACGACTCGCAGCCAGAGCAGTGGGTAAAATCATGGAAATCAAACCTAATTTTGGTATGGGCATGAGGAAGAGGAAACGAGCAGTTCGCGGTAAAAAAAGAGAGAGTTGATTTTGGCTCGGAGGGGCGGCGTTGTACCAGCCTTGCCAACGATTGCCGCGCTGTCCGCACTTGCTACTGGAGCAGCTAATGTTATGAAGAGTGTCTCTGAGATGAGGACGAATAGGAAGCGTTTAGGAGAGTTATCTCGACATCATAGAGCCCTCGAGGAAGGTGGAAAAGGAATTCATTTGAATCCTTATAGGAATAAGGTGGGCTCTGGTCTTAAGAAAAAAAAGCCCAAACGTCGTTGAGTGTGAAAAGACTTGGTATGAGCGGGCGAGACATTATGAGAGCTGCGAGGAATATAAAATGTTTTAGAGGAGTCTTTGCTCGAGATACTCCACCCGACTCTCCCTGGCTTCGTGAATGTGGTGTGCTTAACTTGGCTAATTTGCTTGATAAAGGCACTCATTGGTGCGCTTGGCGCAAACAGGGTAACGTGGTTAGATATTTCGATTCTTTCAGTGCTTTGAGCCCACCACCAGAATCAGTTAGATATTTCCGTAACAGTTCTCCAGATTGTCGAATCACGTATAATCGTATACCCAGGCAAACGTATAATCAAACCAATTGCGGGCAACTTTGCTCACAATTTTTGAGAAGTATGAAATGAGACTCACATCGATTTTTCATTCAGTCATGTCTAAAACTTATTCTATATCAGGTGTTGAACCTAACCTCACTACTAACGTAACCCCGAACGTAAATTCTATCAGTAAAAGCTACGAGCTTGCATTAACCAATTTTACAACGGTGAATTCAATTAGTAACGTCTATTCGAATAATAATCTATTTCATTTGATAATCAGGTACATATTATACCACGCGGATCTTACGAGCTAGAGGATTTGCAAGATACCGTAAGATGGGGTAACTTTGCCACAGGGGGGGTAACTTTGCCACACCGCCGGGAAAAGATTTCAGAGGCTGCTGTAGGTAAGATAGGGAATCTTATCGCCCTAGTAACAATTCCCTTCAGTAGGGGCATGCGTGAGCTATGTTTTGCGCCCGCGGAAGGCGGCTCTAGATGCCTCAGAGTTGTTTATAACCTATTTTTGTACCACAGTGAAAGACAAGCAAAAAAATCTGGTCCCAAAAAATTGACCACGTACGAGCACTTGGCGTCGAATGACAGGTAAATGCTGCATATTCTCATTGACTCAAACCGTTAGCTTGATGTATCAGTTGTTATAAAGCATAATTTTTCCACGGTACAAATTTTACGTCGAGAAAAAGAAAAAAAAGCAGTTTTTTTTGGCTATGGTGGGGTAACTTTGCCACACTTTCCTACTGCAGCGCGGTCACCGTGCACCGTGACCATGGACCTTGAAAATACATCTTACATAAAAAGTTTGATGATTGAAAGTCTGAGACGAGTTGTCGAATACTTGTTATTGTCCAACTTGTATTCCTCGATACATCGCTTAGCCCAAATCATAAGAGAATCGGAGAAAAGTGGGAATAACTCGGCCGCGGGAACGTCCTAACCTATGATATACGCACATTTTTATTCCCAACTCTTTCCGATTCTATTGCAATTTAGGCTCAACGAAGAGCAAACAAATCTAAGTTAGATGATAACAAATATTTGTGCGCTCGTCGTTTAGCCCAAATCGCAAAAATATCGGAGAAAGTTGGGAATGATTTTCAGCTTGCATGGTGACCGCATCGCCTTAACTGCTCACGTCTACAGTTATTTTGTTCAACTTCTCTCACGTAATCTCCCATTTTATCATACTTTCATTCTTCCAATCCAATTTTCACCCATCTGCTCTTACAGATGACCAGAAACTATGCAAGGCAGAAGGGTAGAAGGAATTACAAGAATTATTCATATGGCAAGCTTCAGAAGTGCCTTAAGCAAATAGGATGTGACAAACTCTCTGACCGCAAAGCAGCCAAGGAATTTAAGATACCAGTGAAAACACTATCCATTTATCTCTTCATTAAACGGAACAATTCCGTCTGGATGGATTTTATTTAGATTAAAAATCGCCAATGACTGCTTTGCGTTAGGCTCTCTTGAAAATACTCGTGCAGCATCGATAACTCATACAGAGCGTTAAATGCGGGGAAATTTCTCTTGGAACGCAGAAAAATCATAATAATTATCAAGAACTCGATTAAAGAGATACATTGACTTTCATTTTTCAATCTTAAATCCTAGCTAAACGTGCAAGTACTTGAGGCATAAGTCAAGCATCATCTTTCGACACTCTTCCGTGGAATTTTGAAAAACCAAACTTATGTAAACAGCTTTGATACTACTTTAAATCAATCATTTGACTTGTTCAATGCTGCACGAAGCTTGGGATGCCAAGAAAACGTTCCCAGTGGGAACAACATCTATTAGAGCTCGTGAGATACAAGATACGCTCGTATTTTCACAAGAATTCTAGTCGTGATACTGAAATTCCAGTGGAGATACTGGAGTGTGGCAAAGTTACCCCACCCCAGGTTTTGTGAAAAGTGTTTTGCTTCTCAAGACCGTATCTCCAAACAGGATTCTCAAATCGAGTTCTACCTCACGCCAATCGAAAGCTAAGATTCTAAGCTTTCGATTGGCTACTAATACGGGTAGGTTTTGCCGTAATCTCTCCGAGCTATACGGAAAACAATGCCAAAAAAAAGTCGAAAGTGTGGCAAAGTTACCCCACTTGACGGTACATCACGGAAAGTTGTGAGTGATTATCATACAACGGTGAAAAAAAGACTCTGGAAGCTGGAGAATATCTATTCACGCTTAGGGCCAACAAAGTAACTCTGAGCGTGGGGTTGTATTCCTACTACGACGTAGATTTTTCTCAGCCTCACAGCATAGGATCAGTTCTAGGATTTTCCAACGATAAAGAAGCTGGGCCAATTTTGGAAGCTAACCATTGCCATACATCTAGCGAACTCGTTGAGATCAAGAATATATCAGTGATTAGACTAATCTGTGACATCATCTCTGGCTCATATCTGAACGAAGTCGAGAATCATTCGCTTCTCGAATTTCCACTACTTGTCCCAACAGGATATTCCATTGACATTGTGCCATCGGATGGATGGTGCCCGTTCACGTGCATGCAATTGATCACATTAGTGTGAGTATTCAAGATCAAGACGGAAAACCAGTGGATTTCGAAGGAGAGCCAATAAATTTACAAGTTCATCTTCGAGAACAGCGGCAATGATCGTGAATAATAATAGAGGTTGCACAAGAACAACAGTCATTCGCCACCCACCTTCGGTCAAAGCTACATCGGACAAGCCTAGGATTTCGTTGACTCCTGCAAACGTGAGATTCTTACGATCATTGGGATTCAAAGTGCAAAAAAATGGAGGACGCTCTTGATATTTTCGACGACCCACAAGTCGACGAGCGGATTGTCAAGAAAAATGTGAGATTTTTCAATCCGTATACAACCTCATAGCTATAACAAGAGCGACGAGATCAGAATTGCTATTCAATCACAAGATATGTTTGTTTTACCGAGCGAGAGCTATTTACATATCAGCGGGAAGATTAATTATGACAAAGATGCTAGCATCACGTGCGTAAATAATTTTGTACCATTTCTATTCGCAGAAATACATTATTTATTGAATGGCTTTTGTATAGATACTTGCAAGCATGTTGGGCTCACGACTACTCTTAAAAGTTATTTATCGGTTTCGCGGAGCGAAGAAAAATCTCCGACTCACGCTTGCTGGAACCTTGGTGATTATAATGTAGATAAAACCAATTATGCTTTCGACTTTTGTATTCCATTGAAGAGAATCTTTAGTTCTTGTGAAGATTTCAAAAAGATGGTGATTCACTCGAAACATGAGTTGATTCTCATTCGATCAAAGACGGATCACGATGCCGTAATCGTGGTGCATGCTGACTGCGAACCGGACATTACCATCTCAAATATTACGTAGTGCATGCCCTTTGTCATTCTGAATGATTTGAATAAGCTCCATGTATTGAAGGTGGTGGATCGAAATATTTTTCTCACTATAGTTTTCCGGAGCTGGTCGATTCAAGAGGTACCGTTGCTTCAAGAGACAGATAATCATGTTTGGTCTGTGAGAAGCTCCAACAACTTGGAAAAACATCGATTCATTATATTAGCATTCCAGACTAACAGGAAACAGAACAAGAAGCTTGCTTCTACAATATTCGATCATTGCAAGCTCACAAGTTCCAAAGTTTATTTAAATTCCGAGCAATATCCGACGGAAAACTATTCCATAGATTTTGTTGCGAATGAACAAGTCTCTCTTCTCTATCACATGTTTGCATCGTTTAGAAAATTTTACTATAATACCCCAAAAAGCCAAGTTGCTCTTTCTCTCACCGATTTTGTCAAGCTCGTACCAGTCGTTGTAATTGATTGCTCGAGACAGAACGATTCGCTCAAGCATTCCTCAATAGATTTGCGTATAGAATCCCAAACGAAAGAAAATATGCCAAAGAATACATCGGCTTACTGTTTAATAATGCATGATAGTATTGTAAGGTATAATCCGTTAATTAATATTACTCACAAGCTGGTATGAATGTAGGGACTCGGGATGGCAACATATACGAGAAACCATATTTTCATCGACTTGCAAGGATTCAGCATTGGAGTGGAAAAATGTTTCATTCCAAAGGAAATCGCGGTTTTTAATTTGGAAACAAGGTCAAAAGAATGCTATCTCGTGGAGACCCCTTTTCCATACATGGAACTCGATTGGAGAGATGGGAGACATGCGAGATATATGTATAACAACATACATGGAATTAAATGGAGCTTTGGAGATGTACCTTGGATTCAGAGAAAATGGATCACCCGTCGTATCGTTGATGAGAGCAACAACGGGAAGGCGACATTTATCTACGTGAATTCGGATGAAAAAAAAATGGGCGAAAGAATTTTTACCGGGATATCTTGTTCACAATCCGAATTACCATGTAATTAACATTCACGATGAATACGGTTGCGCCTCGAATGATTATTGATCCAAGGATTACGAATATTCCGAATGCGACCATCACGACAATGACTGATTCCGATGTGCTTTGAGAACCGTTGAATATCTTTCGTATGTTGTATGCAAAGATCATTGATAAAATGTTATGAAAATTGATAGAATCTCATCACTCCCCCACTCCTCTTACACATATAAATTGGTTGTAATTATCAAAATTCGCTCAGTCATGAATATCGATACGTTCGGTAGGTCCATTGGCACCGAATTTTCTCACGAAAGAGCAATTGCTCAGATTAATCTCAAACAAAGAGCTCTGGGAAGAACCTTGAGATCTATTGAAGAAAACTTAAAAGAAAGCCTGGAAAAACAAGCAAAAAATATTTTTCAAACCAATTTCCGAATCAACGATTGTTTCAAACAGTTGGACAAAGTCAAAGACAGAGTAGTACACTGGAAGAAAATATGCATGCTGTAAGTTTAGTCGAGCTCCACAAACGTCTAGGAAAAGTTGAAACCAAATTGAAAGAATTGATGCGGCAATGAGTGCAGAAAAGATTCAGCTCGTGAAGAAGCTCCACGCGCCAGCCAGGAGAAATTTCCCTCGTCGCTGTGTTGATGTGCGTGGAATCAATGATCTGTGGCAGCTAGACTTGGCTGTTATGATTCAGTATGCGAATTACAACAAGAACCATGGATATATTCTAGTAGTTATCGATGTTTTCTCAAAATATGTGTGGGCCGAGGCTATTGAGTCGAAATCTGGTACAGGAGTCACCGAGGCCTTCAAAAAAATATTGAAAAGAGCTGGAATCGCTCCTAAGAATCTACAAAGCGACAAAGGTCGAGAATTCTACAAGAAAGATTTTTTCAAAGTAATCAAAGACAATAACATAAACATGTATTCCACCTACAGTAATTTAAAGGCCAGCGTATGCGAACGAGTAATCAGGACTTTGAAATCAAAAATTTATCAGATATTTTCTTTGAAAGGCAAGTTTATTTCGTTGAATTTTTCACAAGAAATTGTTCAGAAATATAATAATACGATACATCGTAAGATACAAATGAAGCCAGCCGAAGTTTGGGAAAAAAGTAAAAATCAAGCTCAAATTGAAGCAGACCTTTTAACTACGGCATATGCGCGGAGGAGTATGCCGAGAAAATTCAAATTCAAGATTGGTGACATAGTACGTATAAGCAAATACAAGTCTCTCTTCGACAAAGGATATCTACCTAATTGGAGTGCGGAAACGTTCACGATATATCGTGTACAGCAAACCAATCCGCCCACGTACCTTCTTGAAGATTATGAAAAATAGAAGATTGCAGGGTGTTTCTATGAATCAGAGCTTGCTCACGTGAGAAATCCTAACGTATTTCTCGTTGAAAAATTTTCTACGAAGGAAAGGGAATCAGGTTCTTGTAAAGTGGTATGGAATGAAACGGACGAGTTGGTGTAAGAAATCTGATATACTTGAGTAAGAGCGTTTATTGTAGCCGGTAATCACTGTATGCAAAAGTATGTATACGATCCCTGTGACAGACACGTTTATCATCGCTCGATGAAAGTGCCCGCTTGCGCTGGCATATGGTGCATACATTATGCTCCAAAGATCGTATGGTAGTTTGATCAACGTACATTGAATCTTGATTGAATAAACAGTTCTTATCATCTGCAAAGGTGAGCTTGTTCCTCAATATTGACCTAGTAATCCCTTCCCCAACTTACTTTTCCGAGTCCAGCGTGACAATACTGTAGAGCTTGGATTTTATGAATACAGCAGCTCTTATTGGTACTCCATGCATCTCATTCGAGAACTTTCCTAAGACTTTTTTGTTGAGCAAAGGTAATTTGTAAGGGTTGTCTGGTGCATAATCAGATGTGTCGAGATACTGTTCGCCATAAGGCTTCAACAGGTCTTCATATATACATATATTCCTAAGAAAATAGATCATTGAGTCAATATCTGTATAGCATAAGGAACAGTCTCCCGGATTCTTTGTAAATAGCTTCAACATGAAATCATAATGAAAAGAATACATAATAGTTTTTGAGAGCTCGAGTGTGCACAGCCCAACGAAAATAGCTACATTATACATTACGTTCACAGGTTTCATAGAGATGGCAACAAAGTTCTTGTCGAATATTACAAGTCTATCAAAATGGGGATGAGAAATATAATTTTCAGCACCAAATCTAGTATCCCACTTACTTCTTAACAGCACAGTCTTCCGCTTCCGAATGTTTTCAATCGTTTTACCAAAGACGCTATTAGACATGGTTTTGTACATAGATTTTTCGAAAGCATTCTTAGCATTTTGCCGGAAGAAAATGTTTTTCTCGATGTAAGGTTTGATAAAAGGCTTCTGGCTGAATTGGAGCACTCGACTAATTTTTTTCAGAATGAGACCGTGATTCAACGGTTGCTTGAGATTACGATAATGAATCACATAGTTCTCTTTGGGTAGCAGAGTCAGTGACAATTTTTCGTTGTCAGAATGTCCATTGGGAGCTACCATTTTCTCAGCACAGAACGGGTAATCCCCGTGCAAAATATGTAACTCTTTAGGATAGTCTGAATCGCATTCGATAATGTATCCAATCTCTGAGTCATCCCTTACGAGTGTAACATCAAAACTTGAAGGATTTTCCACCCACGCAAAGTTTCCATATGGGAGCGGTTTGCACATAGCTGTCGTATATAGTCTGTTAGCATCCACGTATAGAATGTGACTTGTTGGTTCGCTAGGATCGTAATTTGGGAGATAAATGTTATTGGCTTCCACAAATCTAAGCAAGCTCTGTGATATACCACCACGCAGCATCCTCTCAAACATGATGATTTGATCCACATCACAAAGTAATTCCAATTCTACTCTTGTCAAATATAGCATAGCGCTCATAGAATAAGCGGGGAGCGAGAGATAATGAGCTGGATCGAGACCATAACTTTGATGTGCAGACTTTCTCAAATTTTTGAAAACGTCGCAAAGGAGTAATACATCTATTTTGAGATACAAATTACTGTATTCTCGTAGATCGGTGCAACCAAAAGTTTGCCAAACCTTGACCCCATGCTCATAATTAGAGTCGGAAATGTAGGAATCGGATAATATGTTATAAAAATCAATCTTGCGTGGATAAGATGTCTGCTTGAGCTTGTTGAATGAATCCAGGTAGTCGTATGGAAAAACAGATTTTTGGGTTACTAACTTCATGACTGGCCGAGCCTGAATTAGGTCCAGTCATATCCAGATCAAATCTGTTTCATTAATTTGGATTCGGTTATGCTGTATATCATCAAAAGAGAGAGAGAGCGGTGTCGAGTGATAACAAATGAGTGTACGTTCAAGTACCGAAGCTTTAATGGAAGTAAAGTGAAAAAGATTCAAACATATTCACAGGGAATATTTACAAGTGGTCATTAGACCGATAGAGTACGCGCGAAAGCTCGAGCACGAGGTCGGGAGGGCACGAGGAGGAAGACATTCTACTGATAGGCACCAGAGAGAGAAAGAGAGATCAGGCTGGCACTTACAGGTCTTGTCGATGTTGCTTGTCCAAGGGACGAGATGGCTACGATGTCCGGACGCAGGTGGATTTGCCCCGAAGATGGGCCGACGAGGGTGCCGAGCGCGGGCCACGAGACTCCAAGCACGGGCCGAAGATATGCCGAAGCGTAGGGCCAAGCGATGTCAGGTCGGTCCGAAAACTATAGACCACCAGGTTGGTCGAGGAGCTGCTTCCAATGGGTTTGACGCACACGCGAAAACCCGGAAAAGTTGCTCAAAAAAGAGCGGCCACGAGGCAACGAAATAATATTCGGCGCGAATAAAATTTTCGGCAGAGCGCAACGTGCTCGTTTTACTCCGGTCTCGCTAGGAATGCCGCACGCCGACGATGTGCGCGACTTCGATGCGCGCGGAGGAGAAAAACCGGCGCGATACCTCAAGCTCATGATTTTTCTTGGTCCAACTTGCTTGTAGAGCGTCGACCTGCCTCTGTGTATCGATCAGACGCTTCAGTTGATTTGCGATCATTCGCGGGATACATTGTACTGAGCCATCTTCACACAGGTATGGAACTACATCAAGGGCGGTTGGACCACCAGTGGTGCTAAGAATTGGCACATTATTTGTTGCTGTTGTAGTTGCTACGGTTGGCCTATTTATTGCACCTGTGTATGTTGAGGTTGGCTCTGTTACGGTCGTTACTGTCGTAGAGCCACTTACCAGTAGCACTGGTATTTCAGAAGTATTGTGCTCTTCCAATCTTGATGATGAGCCCAAGCCTCCTGCTGCTGATGCGTTGTCGTTGACGTCGTCGTTGCTGATGTGGTCTTTGCGGACCGATCTATACGCTGTTTGTACTAAGTCATTACGCAGTCTAATTCTATGTTCGCGCAAAGTTTCATCATTTTCGAAATCATCATTTTGAACAAAGTCTGATTCGGTATAATCGCCCATAAGGTAACGCATAAGCCTTTGCATTTTGATAGGTTCATCACCATCCTCACGGAGTTCAAGTTTGCGAAAAGTTTCTAAGTATTCATCTGGTGGTAATGTAACTAACCAGGTGGTTAAGTCTGCTTCGCAGCTAAAAGTTTCATTTTGATTTGCCATGATTTCTAGAAAAGTGGCAGAAGTTTCAAAGTTCATCAATATATTCTGACAGTTGCGTCAAAAATTAACGGAAAGTATTGAAATTCATTCCAAAACCTTTAAAAAAGCGAAAAATCATATTTTGCAAATTTTGTTTATCGCAAAATTTATTGCAAAATTATTGCGAAAAGATTTTCAATTATGCTCAATTATTCGCAAACTTGGGCTCCGGGCTATATCTATAGCTATTGCGGTCAAATTTTGACTTGGAAAGTCAAAAAAGTCAAAAACAGGTATTTTCCAAAATTTCTCAAAAATCGATTTTGATTCTACTTTAGATGGCTTCATTTACCCCAACATCGGGTGTTATATGCAAAGAAAACTCGACTTTTGTCGTAAATTGTTTAAATGATTGACAAAAACAACATTCAGAATTACAGGACGCATTTATGTCAATATTAAAACGGACTATGTTTTAGTTCGCACGTAGTTTCAGTAACGCAACACTTGACTGTATGCAGTCCGCACTATATCTATATATCAGTACTGAGAATTCAAGTATATGTATATATAAATATACCTAAGAATGTCAATGTATAGCTATATATATTGATCGAAAATAGATCCGGTCGATGGCACAATAATTTATTGATCACATACCTGGTCCACTAAATTTTACTAATTTTTGACCAAAATTATCAATTTGTTGTTAAATATTGTCATTAACAATTTCAATTTGCAATGCACAAGAGTGCCTGAGTCACCATTAAATTATATACTGTCAACTGTAAGAATTTTATACAGCACAAGCAAAAATATTGATCAAAGACCTTGGAATAACTCAATTTTAGCTTTAATTATTGTTAAAAAAACAAATATTGCAATAATTATGGTGCACACATCGACCGTAATTTATTAACGAATTTTTTTAGCCATCGGGGTATTTTGAAAATTTTTTCGAACGTCAAATCATGGAAGAAACGCTTCAGCGAGATTCGCATTGTCCCGTATATCTATATATATATACGCTGGTTTTCGCTCGCAATAACGCTGTATGCATACATATGCATACGTTACACACACACATTGTTGCACACCGAGCCTAAAGTTCGATGACGGTTCGATCGAATATTCACGGTCGCGTGAAATGATATTTGAGATATTTTATCCTGCATGTGTCTCTCTCGCACGCATTCAGAACGCACGTTTGAAACATTCGATCTCGATTGATGCGAGCGGCGGTCAACGCGCGATGTTTTCAAAGCCCATATATGGCATACAAGGGCGCGGGCCGTTGCGAGCCTCTCCTGTCGAGGCGCCGGGAAGTCGCGAAAATTTGCTGAGCATTGGATTGCTCCGAAAAATTTAAAGAAAATAATGGCCGTCGAGAGCAAGCGTCGCAAGGCGTCGCATGAAAATCCAACCGCACTTGGATTTTATTCACTCTCGATGCACACTTTTTCACTGAAATTACACGCACTCATACACACTCACTCGTGCTCGAATTTTCGTGCCTCTTTATTCAGATGATAAAAAAACAGCACCATTTGTTGGGCGCCATATGACTGGCCGAGCCTGAATTAGGTCCAGTCATATCCAGATCAAATCTGGTTGATTAATTTGGATTCGGTTATGCTGTATATCATCAAAAGAGAGAGAGGGATGTCGAGTGATAACAAATGAGTGTACGTTCAAGTACCAAAGCTTTAATGAAAGTGAAGTGAAAAAGATTCAAACATATTCACAGGGAATATTTACAAGTGGTCATTAGACCGATAGAGTACGCGCGAAAGCTCGAGTACGAGGTCAGGAGGGCACGAGGAGGAAGACATTCTACTGATAGGCACCAGAGAGAGAAAGAGAGATCGGGCTGGCACTTACAGGTCTTGTCGATGTTGCTTGTCCAAGGGATGAGATGGCTACGATGTCCGGACGCAGGTGGATTTGCCCCGAAGATGGGCCGACGAGGGTGCCGAGCGCGGGCCACGAGACTCCAAGCACGGGCCGAAGATATGCCGAAGCGTAGGGCCAAGCGATGTCAGGACGGTCCGAAAACTATAGACCACCAGGTCGGTCGAGGAGCTGCTTCCAATGGGTTTGACGCACACGCGAAACCCCGGAAAAGTTGCTCCAAAAAGAGCGGCCACGAGGCAACGAAATAATATTCGGCGCGAATAAAATGTTCGGCAGAGCGCAACGTGCTCGTTTTACTCCGGTCTCGCTAGGAATGCCGCACGCCGGCGATGTGCGCGACTTCGATGCGCGCGGAGGAGAAAACGGGGGCGCGGGGGGTCGAGCTTCTGCAGCTGCTGCTGCTAGCGACGGTCCGCGAGCGCTATATATGCCAACTCTCTCTCTCTCTCTCTCTCTCTCTCTCTCTCTCTCTCTCTCTCTCTCTCTCTCTCTCTCTCTCTCTCTCTTTTTTTAAGGTGGTTGTAGGGCAAATACGCTGCGACGTACGAAGGAGAGGCACCGGTCAGCCAAACACGGCTGGCCAGCACCTCCCCAACAGTCCCGGGCTGGAATCCGCATCGATACGGCCATCCGAACCGGGTAAACCCTCTCTTCCTTCTCCGTTGGCGCCGGCCATTGGACAAGGGAGAGATCCACCAACTTACCAATCCGGCCCCGGCACCGCGTGAGCATTACTTCAGGGCCGGCGGCGTCTCGCGCTCAGGATCGAGCGTCTCTCTTCTCACGACTCGCAGGTGTTGTTTCCCTTTCTTCGATCTTCTTCCATCTCTTCATTCTTCATCTTCTTTCTTCTCTCTTCTTTCTTCTCTCTTCCCTCTTCAGTGCATCAGATTCCTCCTGGAATCATTTGGGCCTCTTCTGTTTCAATCGGCAGAGTCACTGTGATTCGCCTGCTTCGAGGCGCCTTACTTCCCTCTCTTTCTCCTCTTTGCGGGTCATCACCAGCTTGATGTATCCGGTGAGTCTATCCCATGTCTCCTGGTTGCGGAGCAAGTACGGGACGAGATTCTCAGGTGTTAGTTGAGCACCCAGCCATTCATCCAGCTCGGCGCGCTCTCTCCGGGTGTTGCTGCACTTGAACAGGGCATGTTCGGCGTCATCCCATTCGTCCCCGCATGACTGACATGCTGGGGTCGTCCTCTTCTTGAACCTGGTTAGATAGGAACCGAAGCAACCATGATCGCTCAGTGCCTGCGTTGTCCAGTAGTCCATCTCTCCGTGGGTGCGTTCCGCCCACTTGGCTACGTCACGGATCAGCCGGTGCGTCCATCTGCCGTTTGCAAATGGCGAATCCCACTCAGTTTGCCAATGCTCAAGGGTGGTTTCCTTCTCGTTGTCGCGGATGATCTCCTTCATCGTCGGAGTGAGTACTCGTTCGGCTCCGATCACTTTTTGGCGGTCCCAGATCCTCACTCGCTCCGCGACGAGCAAGTGGATGGGCGGAGTACTCGCCAATACGTAAGCCGCATCTCCTGACACAGTGCGGTAGGCACGGATACTCCTCAGGGCCGCTCTTCGGTGGACAGGTCCCATTCTCTTCTCGATGATGGTCTCCTCTACTCTCTTCCCCCACACGGGTGCACCGTACAGCATGATGGAGGTAGTGACGGTGTTGAGAAGTACGCGCCTCTTTTCCTTGGGTCCTCCGATATTCGGCATAAGCCGCTGGAGCGCCGCACCGACCCTGCTCGCCTTCTGGGCGGCTTCCTGGATGTGCTTCTTGAACGACCACTTGTCATCGAGGTATTTCAGCTCTGTCTTCCGTGGAATCTCTTGCCCGTTGATATGAAACCGGGGTAGGTCAAACTTCCTACGCCTTGTGACCACGATTGCTTCGCACTTCTTGACAGCGAGCTCCAGAAGCCTGCTAATCATCCACTCGTAGACTCGGGCCAGCGCTTCGTTCGCGCGTCTACCCAAGAGTTCCTCGTTGTCAGCCCATACTATGAGTCCCGCGTCGTCCGCGAAAGCCACTATTATCACTCCTTCTGGCAGTTCGATAGACAGTAAGCTGTCATACTGGGTGTTCCAGTTGAACGGCCCGGAGACCGATCCCTGTCCGATTCCGGCGGACAGTACCCGAATCTCTTGTCCCTCGTCGGTGTCGTACACGAGGGTCCTGTTCCGCAGGTAGTCACTCGTGACGGCTAGTAGATAGGGGGACACTTTACCTGCTTGGGATTGATAGACTCGCTCCCAGCTCGCGCAGTTGAATGCGTTCTTTATGTCCAACGCAATGATGGCACAGAATCCTCCTCTTCCTTGGTATGGGTTCCCTACCGACGCTTGGACCCGTTCTTGGACCGCCTCGATCGCGTGCACAGTGCTCCGTCCCTTCCGGAACCCGAACTGCATTGGTGATAGCCCACCGCCTTCTTCGTAGGCTCTCTCTCTCTCTCTTTTTTTTTTTTTTTTTTTTTTTTTTTGAGGTGGTTAGAGGGCAAAATCTGCCTCAGGATCCCTCGGATCCGTCCCCAGACACCGGACTGGTTCAGCTTACGCGGACTACGCATAGCCCACTCAGGCCATACCAGGCGGGACACGGGTTTGGGTGGGGCCCACCGAGAGGTGGGCCCGGCCGTGTAATATCCCTCTCCCCTCGATGTCCGATACCTAGGGCATCGGGCAATCAAGAAGGAGATCCACCTGCATCTACCATCTCATCCCGGAACCGCGTGAGCATTACTTCAGGATGAGCGGCATGTCTCGCGCTCGATTGCGAGCGTTCCTCTTCTCCATCTTCTCTCTTCGGCCACTTGTCGGCATCTTCTATCTTCACTCTTCATTGTTCCTTCTCTTTCTTTCTCTCTCTCTCTCTCTCTCTCTCTCTCTCTCTCTCTCTCTCTCTCTCTCTCTCTCTCTCTCTCTCTCTCTCTCTTACCTTTGAACTGTCCTCTCCTTCTCGCTTGCCGTCGCTGTAATATAAATGTGATATAATATACTAATATTAATCATTATATTTGGCCTAGGAGAGAGGGAGACGGTAGGTATATTATACCGTCACAACTTGAACAAATCTTCCACGTTTTCACCAGTTCTCTCAGAAATCGAATGAAGTTCTTCCCGGAAACTATGCCATAGGGAGTGTTTATTGTCGTCCTCTAGATAAGCCCCTAACTTTTCCAAACTTTCGCTCAAAACTTTGAAAGAGTCTAGAAAAGTCAATCTCATTCGAGTTCCTTCTACTCTTTTGAAGATGGCTGAATAATTTTCCATGTTATGTGGTATAACCTTGATATCTCCTGGAAGATCTTCTACCAAATTCTTAATTAGCAGGTGAAAATCATACTTTTCCCCATTGTGCAGTATTATTGGAGAATTGAAGGACTTGCGATACAAGAGATTGCAATGGCTATGCGCCACACCTCGGAATCGACCTAAAAAGGTAAGCAATTAGTCGTGAATCATAAAACGAGGCGAACAGCATTACCTGTGGAATGACAACCATTTTTGCGATCTCTCCTAGCCTGATGGCAAACTTGCTAGCTACATCTTTACCTTCAATGAGCTCGTAGAAACATTTGCTTACGTCATGTTCACAATGAAAATATAGCCCGAGAGAGTATGGACAATGCTTTTGGAGTACATTCTCAATGATCTTGGCACGTCTCAATCTTTTTCCCAAATCCGACGCTGTCAAGGGATTCTTACCAACTTTTTGTAACACACATTCCAGATCAGCGTACAACGTGAATGGTAGGAATTCTTCCTTGTAAAAATCTTTGAATTTTAAATTATTGTCATCTTCTGGAGGAGTTCGCACAGCGCAATCAGATACATTCTTACAGTATTCGTGATGTGACTTGAGTTTTTCTGAAGAATAAAAACAATGCAAACACCGGTTGCATAAAAATATCTCATGACCGTGACTACTAACTTGGTTGCTGACAAGTCTCGAAAAATTCGATATGTAACAATAATGATGCTCACCTTCTGATTCGAAAAGTAGCAGATTTATATGAACATTCGTTTCTTTGGAAGTCAGGTATAATGGATAGATGTTTCTCTTTGAATCAAACCCATAACAGTTGATTGATAAACGATTTATCTTTTCAAATCTTTGGATTCACTTCAGCTTCATCGGAAATTCCGCTGAATCAAATTTTAAGTATTTTTCATATTGCGGATAGTTATAAGTTTCGTTCGAATGGTGAGATCGAGCCTTGTCACTCAATGAACCAGGTCATATGCTCCAGTGGAGACAATCTGAAGTTCTATTCTTTATATTAATGACAGCGTGTTTCTTCTCAATCAAATCTGGAAGTTTTACATATTTTGAAGCACTTAGCATTTTCGTTTTAGCAATGCTGACTTTAAGCAACAGATTTTCTGAAAAAGAATAACCGGATCCACAATCTTCAAAAGATAACATTTCATCATTAATAATGTTATAGACTCGTCAAACCATCGATTTAATCGTGAAGATTCCACGACGGTCTCGTAACGCGTTTGAAAATGTTTGATCAACGATGTTTCTTCCCCTAAATTAAAATAGGCAGAAAAAATCAGACAAACTTTAGCAATTTTGAATTTTTTAATGTAAGGTCTCAAAAATTTTAATATAAGAGGTTTCGCAAGAGTGAAGAAAGTAGTCATGTCTAGATAATTAATATTACCACAAATACCGGTTACAATACGATTTTTGAAGGCGCTAGGTCCAGTATAGAATGATACATCACCGATATTTTCGTTACTACTCGATTCATACATATTGTGAAGAATGATGTATTACGATTTCGATTCGTTATAAAATGTCTCGAGTCGAGCTTTGCGCCCAGTTGTCAAAATTATTTGATTCGTTGTATTCATCCTCACAACGTGAGAAATGTGGCGCATAAGTCCCTCATAATCCCTTTTTAGCTTCGAAATTCATTTAAGATTCACTGCACTCACGTCCTCCTCTCTCACCGCGTCGAATATTCTCAAGAGAGACTCTCTGTCGTCGGCAATGGATTGTAGCAGCATGTCGCTCATGGTGAGGCGTAGGAGTACCTTCTGCGCTTCAGAAACTTCAATGAGCGAGTTTCATATGCTTTATATGTAGTTTCGATGTGGCTTCGATCTTAGATTAGATCATCGTCTTAGATCATCGGTCCCTCTCATCGTTACTCCTACTCTTTTGTTCTTGTTATAGAAGCTTGCATATTAGTGTACAAGCTAAGTATGTCTGATCCACTCAAAGCTCTCGATAGATCAGGCAAGTTCCCGCAGCTTGTTAAAGTACGAAATTTGTCCACGAGTCGACGATATTCAATTAAAAACGCGTCAATCATAAATACGCAATACGGTGAATCTTGTTCATTAACTTCACTTGACGAAAGGAATAAAACATTGTAATTCACGTACCAAAACCGACTTTAAAATTGTTGTTGAAAAAACGCGAGTTCTGGTTAAAAAAATTTAATCAAAAAAATAAATTGTATTGTCGTCCTGTTGGAATTACCGCCGACTAACATTTTACACTTCGTTGGACCAAGCATCCGAAAGTGAAGAAGAAGATGAACAAAACGATGACATCGGAAGCACGGGACCAGTCGAAGCATCTTCAGAAGCTTCCGGTGGAAACGGAGAGTCCAGTAATTCATCAAGCAGCCAAACCAATAGATCTGAACCATCCTCTTCCAGATAATCAACATCTACCAGCAGATGCGCATAAGCTGGCTAATTTAGTGAATCGAATGACTCGTAAAGCCAGCCCTCGAAGTCAACTGGATGAACGGTGACTTTTTCACAAGTTTTTCCTCTCAGAAAGGAAATATTTTTTCAAAAGGTGGCGACGTTTCTTGATTTATTCCAGGATGAACATTCCATCCGTTAGCACATCAAAACCATCGGAAGAATCGGGGGAATCTAGCGAGGCTGAAAATCTAAGAATTGATGAGGCAGAAATTGAGCCTATACTCATTGGCACATTTGTTGTCGATGATGATGAAGACGACAATGATGTGAACATTGTCTGTGAGGAAAAAAAGGAGACTGGTCAAGTTAAAAGGAAGCTTGAAGGCATGTTGAGCAACAAATTTTTTGAGGCTGAGGAAGCCGAAGTAGCCATCCGTATAATTAAACCAAAGTAAGTTATAGATTTTTTCTTTCATCTAGAATTTTTCTTTTAAATTTCATCTTTCGAATTTCAGTAAGAAAGAAGTAGAAGAGGCTCGTGATTACGTAAGAAGCCTCCAGAATAAAATCGAACTCCAAACCCTTGGGATAAAGAAAAAGCCGTTTAGCATCGTGATGGAATCGGGGAAACAAGGAATCAGCATCAATTTTGCAACGTGGGATGAATTAGTCAATAAAATCAAGGAACTTGCGGAAACCAAGACAGAAGGATCTGGTAAGATCAATGACATATTTTATGAATACAGAAATAAGAGAGTTTTCCCTGTACTAACGTTAGTTCAAAATTCAAATACCTTAAAAGCTTCGTTTAATTCATCCGTAAATTCATTGTTCTTCGAAAAATTTGTTAAGCAACGATTTGACAATTTTATTATATCAGAGAAAATAAGAAAAGTAAACATTTAAAGAATTGCTACACTTTTGTGAACTGGAATCAAAAGCAAAGAAATTAACAAATGTGATAAAATAGGAATAATCAAATACTTAACGTTTTTAGATGTAGACTATGAATGTATTGCTAATGGAATCGATGAAATATTGTATAACCTATGATGTAATAATAAACATTCTTTCATATCATATATTGTCGTTTTATTTTTGACCATATCTCGAATACAATAGAAAAATCTTAATCAGGATCAACTTCTGATACTATATGGAATAAGGTGAGCCCATGAATTATTAGATTGAATATTGCCTCAAAACTCCCATAAAAAATATATACATCATCCCTGTTTACATTACGTCGAGTCAAATCTATAGATAAGGCGGGATCATTATATAACACAGCATTATACCTATTTAACAACTCAACATCTAGATTTCTCATTTTAAATATGATTAGAAAACTATGAGATAGCCCCCATCTGATTACTTCTTCGCAGTCCTGTCTAATCGCTCGCATTCTGCGAAATGCTCGAGACGACAGATCTTCAGCAAGATCTCGTAGAACCAGCCGAAATCACGAGAGGAGGAGGAGTTGAGCTAAAGATATATTGACTTGAGTAAAATGATTGGATGAGTTGAATAGAATAAGTGCTTGAACTTACTTGAAATTGTAGCTAGAGATTCCATACTGAAAATTCAAAACACAAGCTTTGTTTATCCACAAATGTGTTGAAAGCAACTGCTGAGTCGAGAAATCGATAAACCAAAAATTCACAAATGTGTGGAAAGCGACTGCTGTGTCGAGATCTCGATAAACTGGAAATTCAAAACACAAGCACTGTTTATTCACACATGTGTGGAAAGCGACTGCTGAGTCAAGAATTCGATAAATGCATCTTAGCTATGAACGAAGAAACCGGCTGCAAAACCTGTTTCGCATGAAACTACATCTCTGAGTCAGGTCGAATAACCTGTTTTAAAAACGTTCATTCAAAATTCTATGATCAAATCTTCCAATCGCTTATGTACTTGATGTATCTAAAAGAGCTGTAGCAAAAAGCTCGCATCAAACTGCAGCAAGCTGCAACTCGTAAAAGAGCCACAGCAAAAATATATCATCATCGTTCTATTCAATACATTATACATCAAGCTGCAGCTTGATTTCGTGTAAAAAAAAGCCGTGAAAGCTTGCATCGAACTGCAGTAAAAAGAGCCACAGCAGATCATCATGCGACGGGGAAAGAGTAACGGGATTCAATCATCGTCCGACGGCAAACATAGCCAAAGGTTGGTGTGAGCAAAGGCTGGTGGCAGCACCTCCCGGGATCTTGCTACGGCATGATGGCTGCGGAGATCTGGGAGGGACTGTTGCGATCGAGAGGGGCCCGATTGGATAGGTATGCGGTGCAGAGGAGGACCGTAGCGAGAGAGAGGGACGAGATTGATGAGCCACGCGCATAGCTATACTCGTACGCGCATGGCTATATGCTTGCGCGCATATATAGTTAGCTATATGCATAGTGTACATATATAGTTAGGTGAACTATGCATATAGCTAACTAAACTACGTAATTATTAGTGATTATGATACAATACTTACCCAGGTTGCCGAGGATGACGCCCTGTTTGGGGTGCATCATCTCCTAGGTAAGGGTAGTTCCCACCCTCATTTATTCCCTTATATAAACCTAGTGGAAACTACCCTTAATGGGGGCTGAACAGGCACAGCTCATCCTACTGACATAAATTCGGCTTCAGAGGAGGGTTTTGAATTCATGCCCACAAATTTTAACGACGTAGTCCTTGCTATCAAACATTTTTCCCCGCAAGCCCGTGGGTCAGACGGGATGCCCCAAAGTGTGATCGCGAAGGCTCTCCCGGCTATTGGTGATCTTATTGTACATATTTCCAACTCCCCTTTCGCTCATAGCACTTTTCCCGCGGCTTAGAGGCAAGCACAGCTGATTGCATTAAAAAAAACTACAGCTCCGTCAACAGTCTCAGATTTTCGTCCATAGCGCTGCTCTGCTTCCCTGCCAAGGTCCTGGAAAAAATCGCACACGACCAAATCATGGAGTACTTAAAACAAGAAAAATTGAAGATCGCTTCCAGACTGGTTTTAGGCAATACCATAGCACCCAGACAGCTCTACTAAAGTTGACCGATGACATCAGAGTAGGTATTGACGAGAAAAAGATCACCTTGCTCCAGCTTTTTGACTTTAGTAAAGCCTTTGATACGATATCACCATCAAAGGTGTTGAGCAAACTTCGAAATCTTGGCTTTTCGAGATCGGCACTTTTGTGGATAAAATCATACTTACAAGGTCGCACCCAAAAAGTCACTTCAAAATCTGGTAATTCTGATTGGCTCGAAACCAATCTGGGTGTTCCACAGGATTCCGTTCTCGGGCCTTTACTCTCCAGCTTATATGTCAATGACTCACCTGGCTTGCTAGACGGAAAGTTGGTACATCATCTATTTTATGCGGGTGACCTGCAAATTTATCTCCAAGTCGAGAAAACTAAGATCAGAGAGGGCATCGCTCGGCTGGGTGGAATAGGACGACTAGTAGCTGAATGGGCCAAGACTTCCGGCCTGTGTCTCAACGCTGGCAAGACCAAGGCAATCTATTTCAGCTCTGAGAGGAATATCAAAGACCTGAAGAGAATGGACTCGCCAGGGGTTGAAATACAGGATTGATTGTTCATCCCGTTCAGTGACACGGTCGTGAGTCTTGGTGTTACACTTGACAGGGAACTGACGTGGAGACCGCACATTGACCAAGTAACTAAGAAAGTCAACAGAGCCCTATACGGATTGCGGTTTTTTAGGGCGTGTATCACCAGACCTCTCCGAATGCACCTAGTCGAGTCCTTGGTTCAACCGCACTTAGATTATCGCACGGTCGTGTGCCTCGACGCCACAGATGAACAATGGCAACAGATACAGCGACTAAGCAATTCATGTGTGAGGTACATTTTTGATCTTAGGAGAGATGAGCACATCACCCCGTTTAGGGAACGTTTCGGTTGGCTCCGTACTGATTCGCGGAGGGTGTACTTCGCAGCTCTGTTAATGCACAAGATCATGCATTTCAGAGAGCCTGGCTACCTAGCTGCGATGTTCACCAGGTACCAATCCGAACGCCCCGCACGTGGTGATACAGAAGAGCGGGTACTCAAAATTCCCAATATGAGACTCGAGTACGGAAGAAGATCATTCCAGGTTCAATGTGCTCATTTGTGGAACTTTCTCCCTCCGGGCTTTCGGCAGCTGGGGAAAACATCACAATTCAAAGAATCCCTGAAAGATTTTTTACTAACCCAGTCTTCGCAGAAGATTGATGTGGAGAAGAGGCATTATTTCAATCTGTAATGGGAAGGGCTCTTCTTTAATTTAGTATTTTTCACATGTGACCTCAATTACCCAATTGGTGATCTATAGCTGTGATATTAGTGCGAGCCCTTACCCCTCTTTTTATACTTCTGATATGCACCCTGACTAGTCACGAATCGTGATAATTATTGTCCTTGACCAAACCAGTGATTGACTGGAATTATCATTATAATTTTCTTGTACATATATTATATTTATTCTTATACGTGTTATTACATTTTAACGGGCATGTGTAGGCGTATGTAATTGTATTTTTTGTCTTCGGACGAATGAAGGACATCTATCTATCTATCTATCTATCCTCCCCGGCGGTGCAGCTGCCGAACCTTCCGCGCGCTGGGCTCGGCTCATAAAAAACCCTCATAAAGTCATTATGGACTTTCTCGTTCAATTTTTGAGTTATCAAAATAATTGATTCAGACACATTTCAATAATGAAATCTACTTTCTCATGCCAAGCCGAACATTTACAAACTCGAATGGAAGAAATCGGATAATATTTGATATCAGTATGTTGATTGTAGTGATATTGCCCAGTATCATTTTATATAGTTATATAGTTCATCTTATCCGATTCCTTTCATTCTAGTTTGTAAGTGATCGGCGTGATATCTATAAACAGATTCCCTAACCAGAATACGACCAGTCAAATTATTTCGATAACCAAAAATTTGAACGAGGTAAGTTCATAATGGCTCCATGAGTGTTGTTTATGACCGGAGCCGTGCCTTGGACTGCTGATGCCCAGTGATATTTACGGATGTTATCGGTCCGATGAGCCGCTGAAAGTCAAACCACGAGGCCCACTGCTCTCTTGTTGACAATCATAGAGATTGAAAAGCTCTCTCGTAATATCATGCAGTAGTCGGTCAATTTCGTCCATTAGATTCCTGCAATGAGAGAATGTTTCTCTATCGATTCATATAAAATTCGACTGATTTGGGCCAACAGAAGGAAAATCCTCGTAGTGATAAGGCTGTCATTGATAACACATCCCTTACCGCATGATTCCCTCTTCACCAATGAGCTGACGATGTGTACTAAATTTCACATCAATCGAGTGGAAATTTGGGATCCTACAGCGCCTCAAAGTTTACTTGACCCAGACTCCTGCTGATTTCCCAACAGATTCTGCGCTCGTAGATGGAAAAATTGTACTCGTGGCTAGTTTGAGTACTTTACCCTTGGAGAGGAAGTGTTATTGACAATAAGGGCATGTGAGAGCTCTACCTTACCCTATGAGCGAAATACTGCGATATTTAATTTTCCTGAAAAAACTGTGTGATATCTCAAATCAGTGAATGCCTTATATTGTACTCTGTGATCAAATATACCATCTAAAACAAGGAAAAAATTGATTAGTTGTGCTGTTCCTCCAAAATCGTGGTTACTGTAATTTTGTCGGTATACAAGTATCACGGCGATCACGATTCCAGGAAACAGCAGCTTCGATCAACGCGATTGACTTTTCAAATGGTAGATCTGATCCTCAAGTACAAAACAACGGATCACTTTTCCGTAATTCTTCCGAAGACTATAGATATTGACTGAGGATCGCAAGCAGCAAATTATCGGCCCGAAATCGGCTGATGGTGGCCGAGGCTTCGTGTAACGCGCAGCGCGCAGACAGACGACGCGAACGTATTATACCTGTCCCGCGGTATCGGCACATTACCCGGCTCATCGGCTGTGCTTGTAATTGTTATTGGCTGCGTGAACGACTTGCCGCCTTCCGGTGCTCTCATCGCGGGCGTCCTGATGGTCAACTGCTAGTGAACGCGAGTGCTTCGGGTGACGGTGATGGTGTGATGCCGGTGAAAAATGTGCGCGTAAATCTTGGTATTTTTTTCTTTTTTCTTCCTTTATTGGGCAACGGCTACTGATTACATCGAGCAATGACGCCGTCGGCTGCTTACGACAAGCCGATTCTTTACAGGTCAGTATGAATAGGAAACACATTTTTACTGAACAATAATTGACGTTGGTGGTATCTGAAGTCATCAAAGATTAAGAATGTCTCGTACTAATAATATAATAACTCAGTGTATTTTGTAGTTTTCTCATGTGCTAGGTTATGAGTCAGCTGCTTCTGCTGTGTTTTTGTATGAGACTCTATGTCAAAACTTTTCATTTTCAAGATTTTTCATTCCCATCACACTAAAAGTGAGACTTTTTGTATTCAATATGATTTAAAAATTATGATTCTCCTACCAGAATAGGTTTTGATTAAGATTACAATTTAATCATTCTCAAATACTTGGTTGAGAAGCGATCCCAAATGACTTTTAGAGGAGAAGTAGATAATTGGATTTGCAGTGAGCTCCAAATTGGGTATGCTACAATCTTTACAATTCACAGGGGTTCTCTGGAGTGTTTTTGTTTCAATCCGTTGAGAATTGGCTTTAGTGTGAAATATTTGTGATCTCAAGTTGGAAAGTCACATGGTAAAATTTCAGGGTCCAGGTATATGTCTTGATGAAATTCAGGATCTCATCATTATTTATTGACCTCCGAAGCATTCTTCATCAATCTCACTATTTCATTCGAGGTGCCAACTAGACTATCCCGATTTACCTGTCCAGAATGGCGCACCCGGATGACTTTGGGAGCGAAAGTGAATGATTGAATGTTGCAATGGACTCCGAATTGTTGCTGTCTGCTAGAATCTCCACAATTCGCAGGGGAGGTTTCAAGTGTTTTTGTTGAGATCCGTTGAGAATTGGCTTAACCGTGGAATAATTGTGATCTCAAGTTGGAAGGTTACATGGTAAATTCTATGAGTTTAGGTATGTCTTGATGAAATTCAGGATCTTATTATCATTTATTGGCCTCTGAATCGTTCTCCGTCAATATCACTATTTTATTTAAGGTGCCAACTACACTATCCCATTTTATCTGTCCGGAATGGCGCGCCCGGATGACTTTGAGGGCAAAAGTTGATGTTTGAATGTTATTATTTGATTGTTATTGAATGTTGCAATGGACTTCAAATTGTATCTGCTAGAATCTCTACAATTTACTGGGGTGATTTCAAGTGTTTTTGTTGGGGCCCGTTGAGAACTGGCTTCACTGTAGAACATTTGTGATATCAAATTGGAAGGTTAGATAGTAAATTTCATGAGTCCAGGTATGTCTTGATAAAATGTTAGGACATTCCCATCATGTATTGGCCTCTGATTCATTCTCTATCGATCTCTCATTCTGTTTATTTTCCCCACTAGAGTACCCCAAAGTAACTTGGTCGAAATGGTGCGCATGGATGACTTTAAGAGCAGAAGTCAGTGATTGGATGTTGCAATGAGCTTCAAATCGTATCTGCTCAGATACTTGTATTCCAGAGGAGTGATTTCGTATCCATTTGCTTAGATCGGTTGGAAATTGTCTTACTTGTGGGGTCTTCATGATTCAAAATCCAGAAGTTAGGAAGATGATCCTTAGGATGTATTGATGAAATTCGGAATTTTATTATCAAGTAAGGGCCTCAGTATATTCCTGACCAATCTAACCATCCTATTCTAGGTTTCAACTAGAACATCTCAGAATACTTGGTGGAATTTGTGCGCTCAAGTGACTTTCACAGCCCAAGTTCATTCTTGGATTTGCGATGAGCTTTCAACTAATGTTTGTTGATACCCTTGTATTTTAGAGAGCTGGTTTCATCTCCATTCCAAGGTATGTTATGATTGTATGCACCTCGAGGATATATTGTATCAGATCCTATTTGAAAGTTTTGATTACTATTTCTCTAAACAATAATTGTGACTATTCATGAAATACTTGATCCAAAATTTTAAACCATGTCTTGGTGGAGTTGCAACGCATGAAATAGATAGATTCTATAGAGTTTTGGATGAAGTCTAATCTGTGTCTTCGATCAGAATTGAGTCCTTGGAGCAATGTATGTGCACGGGTCTCTAGAACTAGGTCTAAATCCATGGTGCAGACCACCCAAGGGATTGTTGTGCGATATCATTCCTGGCCCCTGTAGGATCACATTCCAGCTAGTATGGGAATCGCCACTTGGGCCGTTTTTTGATAGAGTCCAAAAACGTGTTTTTTTGCGATGTTTCGACCTCTTACGCTCTAGAGCTCGAACGGGACGCGTTTTTTTGGAGAATGTGTACAGACCTTTTTTGTAGATCTGAAGAAATTGACGAAGAATATGTCCTCATCCAATCCCGTGAGACGCACCTGTTGGAAAAATTAGAGTTTTTTTCACGAAGAATCATATTCTTCCCGCTTTCACGGTTCACAGCTCGAACGAGTCGCATTTTTTCGAGAAATGTGTACATATCTTTTTTGTAGATCTTGGAAAATTGAGGGAGAATATGTCCTTGTCTCATCCCGTAAGACTCATTTGTTACACATACGAGAAGTTTTCCCACCAGAGTTCGTATTTTCCTCGTAATTCCTCTCTGTTTCTTTTGACATAACTATAAAAAATGTGTTCCATCGGAAGTTCATAGCTCATAACAAGTTATCGTATGGAAATATCGATGGAACACATCATCTCATGATTATGTCTATAAAACAGGAAAATTACGGGGGAAATAAGATCTCTGGCAGAAAAATCCCTCATATGTCCAACAAATGAGTCTTACGGGATGAGACAAGGACATATTCTTCTTCAGTTTTTCAAGATCTACAGAAAAGATCTCTACACATTTCTCGAAAAAATGTGACCCGTTCGAGCTGTGGACCGATAGAGCGGAAGGAATATAATTTTTCGAGGAAAAAGCTCTAATTTCTCCAACAGGTGAGTCTCACGGGATTGCATAAGGACACATTCTTCGTTAATTTCTACAGTTCTACAAACAAGGTCTCTACACATTTTTTTAAAAAACGCGTCCCGTTCGAGCTATAGAGCGTAAGAGGTCGAAAGGTCGCGAAAAAACACGTTTTTTGGACTTGGTTAGAAAACGGCCCAAGTGGTGATTTCTATACTAGCTGGAAAATGATCACAGGGGCCAGAAATGATATCGCACATTAATCCCTTGGGTGGTCTGCACCATGGATTCAGACCTAGTTCTAGAGACCCGTGTGTGGTGATACTATGATGATGAATTTCTTTAGGTACAGCGGTAACATGGGTGCATCAGTTATGGTCATTGAGAGGCAGCTATGTTGGATAACTAGTACAGATCTTGAATTTTTCTCTCAACAGTATCCACAAAATAGCACAAGAAATATGTAGAGAGCAGTGTGCTTGTGGTCAATTATTTGGGGAGAAAGTTGTCAAGGATTTTACTTCTGCAAGAATCACTTCATTCAGGATGAAAGCACATAGTACAAAAATGTATACCCATACATAGTACAAAAATGTTCTTTCAGGAGTGGAAGTGATAGTTCAACCAGAATGCCTCATAAAGAATATACTTGCTAGTACAAACAAAATATGAGCATGAACAGAAATCTTACTGGTTATCGCATGAAAATAAACTTGAGAGTAAATAAGACATGCGAACGAGATCCATGTTATATCAGTCATTGAATATCCAATATTGTCTAGTATGCCTTCGAGCCTTCGAGTATGTCTTCTAAGCCCAAAACAGAAATCCAAGCAGTTATCTGCAGCAAGAATTCCTGAGCTCAAAACAGGAATTCAAGCAGCTCTTCGCAACAACAATTCCTGATCCACCATCAGTTTGTACAGTGAAGCGTAAGTAGAGATATACTATCATTCTATAGGAACCAACACATACAGCGCGCCTTTATGTATATAACTGTGTGTCTCTCACTTGCATAATACGATGTGGATCCTCTACGCATGTAAAAAACAAGCAGTTTTGCAATGCGACGCATAATATACCAACAGTGTATGACAGCGTCATTTATTGTGGCGCCTCTGCAGGGCTGCCTTGATACTACTGACACAAACGAATGACCACTCGGCCAGTAATGGTAGAGCTTTAACATGGCTTTAACACAGTGATCAGGTCAACTTACATGACCGTGGCTCTCTCCGTTCGTTCAGGGTGGATGAGCCTGGGAAAAATTTGATATGTTCCCAGTGTGCGCCGCACTCTCTCCACCACCTCCAGCAATGTATCTGAATTGTCCAATGTAGTGTTCTCTCATTCCAATATCAACCATGTCTCTCATCCATTTCATTTGCCCTGAATTCAACCCACCAGCATGAACATTTTGTCTTCCGAGCTGCACTGAAGTGGCAGTGAGTGAAGGGAGACTCAAAAGTGAGTACTACTAACACATGTTGCAAGTGTCCTAGTGCGAAACTCATACGCAGATGTACGATATGGTGTATCATCTAAAATACAGTGAAGTGAGGTACATGTTATTCGCGATTCGTAATGTCAGACTTATAGTTTCTGTTGATTGTACACAGATTGCCATCCCGACATCTTTCGGAATGTCAAAACTATAATTTCTGTTGAATGTACACAGATTGCCATTCCGACATTTTGCGGAATGTCATAGTTATACTTTTGCCTGAATTTACATATACAGTAGAACTCCGTTATAACGAGCTCTAAGGAACCGGCAAAATCGGCTCGTTATAACCGATGTTGACTCAAAATGGTTGGATATGCGTGTATATAGTGTAAATGAGTGATAAATTGATCATCTTACATTAGAGGATGTCATCCAATATAGTCTCACTCCAAAAATGAACTTTCAATGTTTCATACAGAAAAAATATGAGAAAAGTATACTTCCATGTATACATAGATATGGATTTGTAGTCAGAAAGATGAATGGAAAATAGAAAGCCAATTCATAGAATACAATATTGAGCACTGCATTCTACTTCTCTCATGATCACGATCTACAAGATTGTATCTCTCGTGGAATCAGTGATGAATGTTTGTTTCTTGGCTGGAAGGTTGTGTTGATGAACAATATCCTCCAATTTTCAATCGTGGTGAGAAAACTCATCATCAATATCCTCATTAGTGGGATAAAAATTGTTCAAATATCCAAGATCATTGATATCGTTGACCTGCTCACATCGTAGATCTCACAAAATTCAGCATTATGTTCCTATCAGCGCAAACGCTTTCCCGAGTTTCCTTTCATCGGTTTTCATGTTGCTTGCATCGATTTTACTGATCTCAATATGATGATATCTGTTCACGGTTAGTGCCAAGCTCTCAAACTCACGATCGCGTAGTGTTGAAAACGTATCTGCTCGCTATAGCAGAGGTCCAAATCGAAATTTGGGCGAAAGTTTTGCTCGTTACAACCGAGGTCTCGTTATAACCGAGCTCGTTATAACCGAGGCTGATCCCATTCACTTAGTACAGGAACCAACCACTGTATAGCCTTCTACTGTATAGCCATTCCAACATTTTCCGGGATATCAAAACTATAATTCCTGGCGAATGTACACAGATTTCGATATCGATGAATATGACTCGATTGCACGATGATCAGTTGATAATACGAGGTTGAATTTATGCCTATTGTGTAACATGTCTATGACCTATTGTCCAACAATCATCCAATTGAATTCATCGATGAATACATCAACAAAAGAAAGCACGCAATCCATAGCTCACAGAATTCCGATATCAGCATCAAATCAAACAACAGAAAAATCATCATTAAACTCCCAAAGGTCATTTTTCCCTTGGTAGAAAATCTCACCCCTCAACGCAAATGCAAAAAAATTTTTTTGCATCCCCATCTCCTCCAACTGTAATCAGCCTAATCGTTTCATAAAATTAGGAAAATATTCTTCACCAATCCTAGAAAAGCACAACTCAGTATATAAAATAAACTGTGGAAGTTGCAATATGACATACATAGGTCAAACCTTAAGAAAAATGAAGAAAAGAGCGTATGAACATGAACGAGATATCAGGATTGGCAAGGAAACATCAGTCATAGCACAACATGCGAAGAATTTCCAACATTCCTTTGATTTCGATAAGATTGAGATAGTTGAATCTGGGAATAGATACAAAATCTAGACTTTTTTCGGAAATGCTAAATATCTATTACCACTCTAACACTCTCAACAAACGAGAAGATTTGGATGGGCTGAAAAATACTTATAAATATCCGTTAGACCAATTTAAGATGTCTCTACCCGGAAAATCAATACGATAGGATAGATCACTGTAAATCGCCGATGAAACAGGATTCTTTCCATCCTATAGCTACAATGTTATTGATCTATCATTCTTCCTTGGGAACCGATCGACACAACACCTAGTCGATCGTCAAGAATACCATCCCTTGTCATCCCAAGAATGAAGGATCAACAACACATTATCAAACATCTTATCGTAAGTGAGAAAAATCCTCCAGTTTCCTTTCTAATTTTGGGAAAAAAAAACTGTAAAAATTGCCCGATTCTTCTTATATTGCCTCACAGGAATGAAGAGTTGCCACCATTACGATATATCATTCTGTGTTCAAAGAAAATAACGACTCCGAGATTTTTCGGATGAACCAATGTGATCCTTCGCATGTGACTGTTTGAATATTTATGGAGGTAAAATATTACGATAGCACACACAATTGTGGGCTATCGTGATAATGTTACTGTGATTGTTTCCAAGTATGATCATTGATTTGATAAATAATTTTTAGCCTGAAGAGGATTGTACTCTCACAATCGAAACGTTGCATATTTGCAATGAATATACTAGCAGGAAAAACCAATCGCATCGATTCCTCGTCAAGCCTCGTCGTGTAGTGTGCCTTGTGTGCTCCAGCCAAAAACCATCGTCCTGCCATCATAACTTCACAACTGTCTCACAACAGGCGTCCAAAATTTTCCTAAAGCACGAGAGTATCGCTTGTACAGATTCGACGTTTGCTCAAGATAAATAATTTCAATACATGTGATCATGGCTCACTTGGTCCTGAATCGAGTCTAACAGCGAGTCAGATTGTGTGCTACTCGAGGTGCTACTGGTCGTGGATTCCTTGACTTCGAGGTCAAATACTCTGTCCAAGGCTAATCATCACCTGCAATTCAATCGGCAGTAGCTGTTACGAGTGAATAATTACAGGTGAGCGATCTCGTTGTGGTGTTCAAAATTCAAACTTTAAATATTTCTTCCTTCTCGACACTGTGAGTGTTGAACGACGTAATCAAAACAAACTCACGCGTTATTTCTCGGAATCGGTTGACGCTCTCTCGGCGTTCTCGAGGTCCGCGTTGCATCGTGCTCGGACCTCGGAGCCTGTATCAAATGTTATTCATAGGGGAGTGAATTTCGACCGTTTCATTTTTTCCGCAATCATCACATAAGCAGTACGTCTTTTCGAGTTTCAATCTAAAAGATCGAGACCTGAAAGCTATTTTGCAGTGAGATTGTACGATTGATGTTCACGGCACCTCTTTTTCTGATTTTATATTGTCTGCGCGATTTTTCGAATTGTTAGGACGTTTCAAGCAACGAGTGAATATTTCACAAGGTAGCGATCTCGTGAAAGCGGTGTTTGAACACTCTACCCTTCTTGCCTGCAAGCTGTGGAAGACGTAAACGAAAAAAACTCGCGCTATCTTTCCCACAATCGATTGGCTTTCTTTCGACGTTCTCGAGGTCTGCGTTGCATCGAGCTCAGACCTTGTAATAATTTTTAATCATAGGGAAATGAAGTTTGACCGTTTAATTTTTTCCGCAATCCTCACATCAGCAGTAAGTATTTTTGAGTTTCAATCTGAATAATTGAGATCTGAGAGCTATCTAGTACCATTTATGTCCACGGCTCCTCTTTCTGTGATTTTATTTTGTCTGCGTGATTTCTCGAATCGAAGAGACGTCCTTAAGAATGTTCTTCTCATTCTCCGCAGGATAAAATGGAGTGGCAGATACGATAGACCACATACTTCCCATATTACGGAACACTTTCCCTTGAGTGGTAAATCGTCTTATGGTCCAAAGCACGCCGAGTGCATTTGGTATTCCTCACACCAATGTCTTTTACATTCCTTGATCGTTTCGATGGGGGAAAGAGAGTTTACTAGTCATGCTCAAAGTAAGAAGCATCGATTGATTGCCGAAAGCTATGAGAAGAATCGTCCTTCCTTGAATTTTGGCAATAAGTCATTGGTAGTTCCTGATGAATCAGATAAGCTTTCATCATTTATTCAAGTCCTTCAAATTTCCGATCGGCGTTGATCAGACGAATCTTCCCAGATGACATTCGTGATCATCTAAATCCTTGCAATGGAAGAGGGTCGAGGTCTGAACAAACCGTTGAGGAAAATATTCAAGAATCTGAATCAGTGTTGAAAAATAGACCTCGAAGTCAAAATAGAAGAATGGAGAAATTTTTATCCGGTGAAAAGGTGACAGAATCACAGAATCTGAGATCCAGTAGTGTCTTTCAGCAATCATGGCACATTTGACGTTCCGCAGTGCGGCTCAACTTGTGTTGATGTTTCCATTCATATTCACCGATTCTGAAATAGCTACAAAGATGGAGATGCAGAAAGATGATATGAGGTACACAGTAGTACAGGGGCTTGCGCCTTATTTTCATCGTCAGCTTATTGATTCCTCGAAGGACAGTGACGCTTCTGTGGGTGGTTACGACAGGGGTCTGAATAGAGTTGCCAGAAAACAGCAAAAGGATGTCTGAGTGAGATATTGGGATAAGAAAAAGAACGAATTGTCGCCGAAAACTTATCATCAGCCTTTCTCGAGTCATGTAAGGCGTCTGATTTGAAAGCAGCACTAAAGGAGAATCTCGGGTGAACTCCTGGAGAATCTTCTACAAATGTCGATGGACGGTCCTAACGTATTGACGTTGAATAAATAGAAGCAATAAAAAGAAGAATGATTTGCTGGACGTGGGATTGAGTGAAGACAGAAATGATCATTCTGACTTAGTTGTGATAGGTACTTGTGGTTCACATACAAAACATGGTGCCTTCAACGAGGGTTTTGAAGCATCTGATTTGGTACTTGAAAAATTCTTCACCGATCTCAGTCTCCTGTTTCTCCATGCATTAACACGTCAAGGGAATTACAAAAAAGTCACCTCTTCCTCTATGTTTCCACTTGATTTTCGCATATTAAGATGGGTTGAGAATGAAAAAGTTCCCTTGAGAAGTCAAGCTATGCTGCTTTATTTGGGAGTGTGGCTATCGTTCATCGAGGAAC
This sequence comes from Eretmocerus hayati, assembly GCA_029851415.1. Taxonomy (NCBI): domain Eukaryota; kingdom Metazoa; phylum Arthropoda; class Insecta; order Hymenoptera; family Aphelinidae; genus Eretmocerus; species Eretmocerus hayati. Next base: position 54,375,596 of record CM056744.1, read on the forward strand.
AGGGCAAGAGTAATCCTCTCAACAGACATGGAAGATTTCTCACAGTATCCAAATTTGTCAAGGATAAGCTTATCACAGCCAAGCTCTCATTTTTCATTGCTGTCACATTTATGATCGAGCCATTCTTAGCTGAGTTCCAGAGTGATCTGCCGATGGCTCCATTCTTATTCGGAAAACTGGAACATCCCGTGCGTTCCCTCATGAATGGATGCGTGGATGCAAAGATCACGGAAGAGAGTCCTGTGACAAAAATGGATGTAGAAGGAGCTGATTTGATCCGAATTTCTAAAATAGACTTGAGTTTCAAAACAAGTGGCGCTCTTCAGCAAATCAAACCGAAACTAGCCGATGAAAAATTTACTCAATTCAAAAGAGCTTGCCGAACCTCTCATCTCACAATTGTGAAGAAACTTTTCGAAAAATCTCCGTTATTGTACAAAATGACTAGATACATAACTTGCCTTAATCCGTCCCTGATTGCACATAAACCTGTTCTGGCTAAGAAACACCTAGAAGTTGTGTTAGAAAGAGTTGAGTCTTGAGGAAAGAGTCATTTCCGGATCAACTGCTGATAGGATCAAACAAGAGTTCGTAGATTCCATTAGATCTTCCCACGTGAAACAAGAACTCAAGCAAAATACCGTCGGAAAGACACCAGGTTAGATCATTTTTAGGTGGAAGTCAAGATGGAAACAGAGAAAGACTATTCATATTTGAAAGGATTTGTCAAGTTGAATTGCATCTTATCTCATGGTAACGCTGCAAGAGGAAGAGGTTTCTCGGTTGAATCGCCGTACATCATGAAAAATCGAAGTGAGGGATGTCTTGTAGCTCTCAGACGAATTCATGATTCCATGATACTTGCTGGTGGCGTCCAGCATGTACCAATTACAAAATACGCTGCTAAAAGTGATTAGCAGAAAGCTTTCTCCAAGCGTCATATGATGATAATCAGAATCACCGGACCATCATCATCCTGAAACTGTATGAGAAATAAAAAGTGAAATTCCTTTTAACATCATAATTGAAACTACCGTAAACCGGGGTGAATGTGGTACACTCTTGACCTTCCACTGTGATTTTCTTGGTCTTATTCATTCCAAAAGATAATGTATGGGTAGTAAAAATTCGAGTCTTGAGCTCAGCTACAAGATCCCGTTGTCAGATTTTGACTTTGACCCCACGCTTTTTCAAAAACTGCAAAAAACAGGGTGAACACATTCACCCCGTCGACAGGGGTGAATGTGTCCACCTATGCCTCGCCTACGTCTGAAGCGCATAGCTCGTGAATTTAAGATCTTGAATGCATATCAAGATACGTTATCCTACGTATTTCGACCCGCTAAATATGATCCTAGTGGTTTTAAAACGATACAAGGCAACCTTGTATCTGCTAATTAGTCCACCTGGTATTTGGGAAAAATCAAAATTTGCAATAAATCTTCAAAAAATCACAACACGGGCTAGAATAGATCAATTTGAACGTTCAATTTTTTTATATTTTGAATCATAAGTGTGAAGAACTTATCTATATATGTAACACCATTATTTTTAGCTTGAAAAGGGTTGCAAAACAAGCAATCGAAACGTTGCACATATAGAGTGCTGAATAAAGAAAATCAGCAGGAAAAACCGATAGATTCAATCACTCAATTGAACGTTCAAGGTCGCATTTCCTTCTTCCTATCACATACTTTTCAGAAAAAAATTGTCCGTTAGCCGTTGAGGCACTGGATTGATTTCAGAAGTGTTTCTTCATGAAAACCCGTTTTTGCAATAATACTCGCTGTGTTGAGATCACGAGGAGAAAAAATTCTCCCTTGCGCGGGGTACCGTATCATAGTTTTTCAACGCAAAATTATCGTCTAAACACGATCACGAGGTTTATTTTGAGCTAACGCTTCAAAATTCTCTGCTAACCACAAAAAACCTGTTTTTTTGGGGACATTAGTTTTCAAACTTTATTAAACAGCAAAGAAAGTACTTTAGAGTCCATTTTCATGGAATCGAGGTCATTTATTCGGAAAGTAGAGATTTCAAGCTTCAAAATAACCCCCGGCAGGTTTCTGTAAGTGCTATAGGAGTGAAGATATGATGTTGACAATCTTTTTGGCGAAAGCGGACACATTCACCCCGGTTTACGGTATATTATACTTTCATGTATCTTCATCAATATCAATATAAATCTCATAAATCAGATATTTGTTGAAAAATTCTACATTCTCTCAATAACAATGGAAATTTGGTATCAACCAATCGATAGATATCGCAGGAAGGATCATAGTTTAGGTCATTAAGATTGAGATAAATGAATCATAAAGGAAGGTATGAGGGGAAATTGAATATTAAAAAAAGTTTTCCATTATTTTTTGAATTATTTTTTGGAGGTAGCTTTTTAGAAGGATTTGAGCCATCTCTTCTTAGGTTTTTTCGATGATATCTATTATTACTCGGTTGAGACAGAATTTGGATGCGGTAGGTTTAAAAAGGCTCAAAAATAAATTTTTGGTGAAAATTTGATTTTTTTGAAAATTTGAGATCTGTAGAGATTAAATGAAATTTCGGTATTAACCAATCGATAGATCTCGCAGAAAAAATCATAGTTTAGGTCATTAAGATTGAGATAAATGAGTCATGAAGTAAGGTAAGAGGAGAAATTGAATATTAAGGAAAATTTTCCTTTATTTTTTGAATCATTTTTTGGAGGAAGCTTTTTAGAAGGATTTGAGCCATCTAGTCTTAGGTTTTTCCAATGATATCTATTACTTGGTTGAGACAGAATTTGGATGCGGTAAGTTTGAAAAGGCTCAAAAATAAATTCTTGGTGAAAATTTTGATTTTTTTGAAAATTTCAGATCTGTAGAGATTAAATGAAATTTCGGTATTAACCAATCAACAGATCTCGCAGAAAAAATGATAGTTTAGGTGACTCATCTTGTTGTGAGAGTGTGTGAGAAGAAGATATTCATGTATTAAAAGTTGAAATTTGAGCATTTTTGGGTGAAAAAGCCCATGGATCAAATTTGACTGGGAGCCGAAAGGTGCCAAATCACTGGGCTCTCAGAAATTGGATTCTCTACAACTTGTAGAAAGCCAAAAGTTGATAACGCGAATAGTAAAAGAGGAAGCGTCTCCGATATGAAACCAGATATATATATACACACACAAACAAACACGGAAAATGGGGTGGAAAGATGAGTCTTTGGCAGATTTGGGAGGACATTAGGAGGAGAAGTGTTACCTACAATTGATAGTTTTTGGCGAGAGTGAGGGAATGGTCGTTGGCTCTTTTCTATAAGAAGGATTTCGTTGAAGAGTATGTTGATTTTAATGAAAAATTTAATCAAATTACCGTTGGGGTGAAAACAAAGCTTTCTCTTTAGAGGAAGCAAAAAACTGATAGAATCAGTCCGTGGTGCTCGCAGCGCTTATAAAGAAGATAACCTTTTAAGATAACGTTCTTATTCGCTTCATAGCAAAAGTTGACAACATCGTACAATACCGACTCACTCTTGTGAATCAAAAGAAAAATCACATACAAAGTCAGCATTGCGAGCTCAGGTAGGAATGCCGATTGATACATAGATGAATGTCTTCATTTGGTCAAGGTATATCACTTATGTCATTGACACAATTTGTCAGTCTTGATCACAGGAATCGTGTCAACTTATTGAGGCTAGAGATGACGTGAAATTGGAGATATCCCAAGGAAGACTCATAATAGTACATTACGCGTCGAGTGCTGGAAACAATTTTTCCTCCGGGAAACCGAGCTGGACGTGGGTGATGGCACCGTCCAGCTTGGTTTTCCCGAAGGAAAAATGTTTCCGCACGAGACGCGTATGCAGTTTTATACGTCCTCGCTGCGCGAGGAGGCCTAGAAACACGCTGTTTCTACGTATGGACGTATGAAATATACATGAACAAGGGTACTCTGGAATATGGGATTAATAGTAATAGGAAAATTAGTCTTGAAAGGAGAAACCTCCAGACTACAGAGGAACCCTTAAAGATTGAAAAATTGCCCCATGTCCACACTCATTCTTGCAGGAGGAAGTGTCATCAGATAGTTCTCCACTACCCCTTTGAACGAAGCCATGTCTTCCACCTGCCGGAGACCATGAGGGAGGAAATTTCAAAACCGAGCGCTTTCACTTTGGAAGGATTTGAGAATGCGCCTTGACTGCAAGGCGCATTCTTGGAGTTTTGAGTTCCTGAGCTCTTGCCTCACCTCGCAGAGAGCGCTAGGATTGGTACCTGGGAATCATCGCAGCAAGGTCGACAGGTTCCTCCAAGTGCACAATCTTTCGCATTAAAAGTGCTGCGAAGTACATTTTCCGCGAATCAGTACGCAACGTATCCAAGCGCTCCCGATACGGGGTGATGGGTTCGCTCTCCCTTACGCCAAAGATGTATCTCACACATCAGTTGCTCAACCTCTGTACCCTCATTCTCAGTTCATCAGTGGCGTCGAGGTACACGCCTGTGCAGTAGTCCAGAAGTGGTTGAATAAGAGTCTCGACCAGTCGAATTCGGAGAACCTCGGTGTTGCATGCCCTCACGAACCGCAAACCATACAGGGCCCTATTCACTTTTTCAGTGACTTGATTAATATGCGGTTTCCATGGAAATTCACTGTCTAGTGTAACGACGAGGCTCCCGACAGTATGTTTAAATGGGACGAACACTCCATCTTGTATCTCAACCCCTGGAGATCCATTCTCTTCAGATCCGCGATGTTCCTGTCGGATGAGAAGTAGATTGTTTCAGGTTCGCCGGCATTGAGACGCAAGCTGGAGCTCTGGGCCTACTCAGCGACAAGTCTTGCGATCACCCCAAGTCGAGATTTTGAGAAACTTTGGAAACTCCGTGATCTGGTCATGTGCGATCTTCTCCAGAACCTTGGAGAGAAAACAGAGCAATGCTATAGGGCAAAAGTCTGTGACTGCTGATGGAGCTTCAGTCATTTTCAACTCAATCAGCTGTCCCTGCTTCCAAGTTTCGAAAAAATGCTGTAAGCAAAGAAGGAGTTGGATATATGTACAAGAAGATCACCCAAGGCCGGGAAAGCTTTCGCAATCACACTCTGAGGGACTCTCCACTCGTGTGAACTCCGTTCACTCCACGTGCCTGTCAGGGAAAATGTTTTATAGCAAGGACTACTTCACTAAAGTTTGTGGGCTTGAATTGAAAACCATGCTCAGAGGCCGACATGATTTCATCCGTCGCTTCTTCTATATTTTCGTGAGATGAGATGGAAACCCCCGCAGAGTGGGCGTTCAACTCATCCGGTGTGGAACCGTGAAGTTCCTCCTCTTCGCTCTTGGGTGAGAGGCCTAGGTTGCGCATTCCCTTCCATATGTTCTTATTCCCATTAAGAGCATTGAAGAGATGTTTTTGAAGGAATGAAGTGCGCTCTTGCTCCATACGAACATCGACCTCTTCACTGAGACAAAAATCCTCATTCTGGAGCTCAGGACACTTGCGTTGGTTGCGTTGGTTTCGCTCTCAGCGCCGACGCATCGCATCTCGCTTCTTCATGAGCACTTTCGGCTCTGAACCAATCCAAGGAGCGTCGCCTTTGCGTGGACGGATAGTTCCCTCAGGTGCCAATTCATCTGCAACTTTCTTCGAATTCTCATTCAAACATGTAATCGCGTCTTCCAAACTGATTTCGGGATGTTCGAGACCTGTCCAGTCACAGCGTTACAATTGGTCATTCAGCTGCTCCGGAGCGATTGTACGAGAGATCCGAAAAGTGGAAAAATCTTCTGGAAGAGCAGGGGTGAAGATTTTGATGGTAACATCTTTGACCGCATGTTTACCGAAACTGGGCAGCGTCCTGTTTTGGTAGTCGATTATGATGTCGTTTCATCTGTGTAGATATGGTCAATCCAAGTGTGAGGCACATCTCAAGAGTGGTGGTGAATAGCGCCGTTTCGGACAATCTGTAAGGACAGTTCTTCGGTCAGTTCAGTCATCGAATCTCCCATGATGATTTCGTGGCTGAAACTACCACACAGCTGGCGCATTGAGCATGAATAACCCACTGTCCTTCTGCATGGCAATACCGGGGGGTCTATAAATGACACTCACTAATATTGGTGTGGTGTTGCTCTGCCCGATACTACAGAAAGATACATTTAGGAGCCTCGGGTTTCCCTGGGCCCCTCGTATCAGACATGACTAACTTTTTACACTTGAAGTCGTTTTGTACAGGACAACACCCCCACCTTCCTTATTACGATCCTGTCTCAACAGCGTAAACCCTGGAATTTAAACGAGGCTATCATGCACGTAATCACTTCGACTCAGACACTCCAAAGAGATGATGGGAAGGGTCATTAGCGAGGAGAAGGTGAAGGTGTTCCATTTTGCTCGCCAGTGAGTTGAGATTGACGGAACCTGCCTTTGAAGTACCATTCCCTTGTAGCTTTCCAGCACCCAAGCTCAGTCAGGGAGTCCTTGCCGAGTCTACTGTCGAGGATTCACCCTCGGTTTGAACGATAGAATTATTTTGGGTGATAGCCTGTGACTCGTGAGAGCGCCTTGGGGCCGTCCGACTCGCAGTTTAAATGATCTGGAGGTCAGCGAGGGACTAAATCACTCGAGCTTGATCACCATTCCTCCGTTCGACCCAGAAACGTCCACCACAGTGCCGGACATATTTTAAGCTCACTCCTCCTATGAGTTGCTTCAAGCGTAAATTCTCTCTATATTTCCCACGGGGGAGCATCTCGTTGATGAATATTTTCCGATCTGGAACATGAGGTTTCAATTCCGGGTCAAGCAGGGTGGGCTCGATGTTGTGAGCTGTGGGATAATTATGAATGATCGAAAGTTTTGCCGTCATCACCTCTCGGACTCGGCGGCCGCTGGAAAGTTGGACAACACAGGAGGCAATACATGACTGCGAGATGTTGAAACCCGGGTCAAGGTATCAAGGAGAGGAAGGATGAAGATGCTCGTGAAACGAGTGAAGAGGAAGAGAGAGAGAGGATGAACGAAAACAGATCAAGGAGTTGAATGCTGAGAGGAGGCAGATTTATTCAATAGCCCAAAAAGCAACAGCTGATATTGGGGAGCAGATTCTCTCTTTGACTGAAGGGACATAATCGTCGCCGACTCCCGCCAATGCTATTCTTGACCTGGAAGTTCGAGATTCGCCGCATATATCAGAGTCAAATTCATCTGTAGTGAAATTTTTCTTTCTTTATGAAACGTATCACAAAATTGTTAATTTTTTGAAATTCATGTATTGATGTTAATTTCTGCATGTATCTGTTAGATGCATCTAAAACCACTCCTAATATTCTTCTTTTGAATGAAGAACGCTCGGGTTTATGAAATGCATTACAAATAGGTACACTGTTAAGTATCCATCTGTTGGTGTTAATTTCTGCATGTGTTTGTAAAATCCATTCAAAACAACTACTTTTCATACTACTTTAACGAATGAAGAATGTTCAAACTTTTCGAAAGGTGTTGATCCTTGATTTCCAGATATGAAGAAATAGTCGGGAATTTCGGGAAAGATATACGGAACAATCGAGAATTCATCGGGAATTTTTAGGCGTCCCTCTTGTAGATACTCTGCTACCTAATCTTTCCATCAAGTTTGAAAAACTAGACCAATCAAAGAAAACCAAGGGTGCTTGTCTCGTTCGTATGGAAACGTTGAAAGATTATCGGCAAAAATTCAAGAATGTTCATGATGAGCTGATGAATCACGATGGTGTTGATCGTGCCGATGATTATTCCAAAAACGATGTTTCCAATGCTGTAAAAGATACTTACCTGAATAATCTGAAATTCTTCAATGAATTTCTTTTGCTTCTCGATCGAATTTCTACGATGGATTCGAGATTCCGAATAGAACGAGAACCGCTTGCTACATTTCAGTCTGAGTCACAATATACAAGTGCTCAGCAATCTATTTTCAAACCTGAATTCTTGCATATACGAGCTCAGCAATCTATCTCCAAGCCTGAGTCTCCACATATACGAGCTCAGCAACCTATTGTCAAGTCTGAGTCACGACTTACAAGTGCTCAGCAACCCATTCTGAAGCTTGGGCATCCGCATATGGGGCGAAACACGTCAACTGTCCTCGGTTGCTTTTTGGAGGGTAAAAATGTAGTTTTGAGCCATCTGTGAATGCTATAGAACCCCCGTATGAAAAAGTTGATGACATTACTTTCGACGTATTTTTGCCTCAGCTTTCTGATTGCGTTTTTCGATTTTGTGCCACCATTACTCCAAAAATTAGCAATCAAGTCTTGAAATGGCGATAACTCGGAATTACCTTTTTTTTGTAGGTTTTCTGATATTTTCAATCGTAAGATGAGAAAATTTTACGACTGAATAGCTCGCAAAAGAATAGGGGTTCCCCGATTTTCACTGAGAGTGAAGCAACGATGAAAGTACGAGTGCTTATTCACGTGCTGTTTACCTTTCGCGGACGTTCTAGGCCATTCAGTTTGACGCAGGAGAATAATCAATCGACACGACTGTCGAAGTCGAGTATTTTCATCTCATCTATGGGACGGAGAGCTCCGTTTCCTTCAATTTCGTTCAAGATGACCTCCAAAAAGGGAAATTATTCGTCAGGAATGTTTGAACTCAAACTAATTTTTCCGTCGTCTCGATAGCCTGATTCGGGAGATTGGACAATTCTCAATGGATTTGATGATCCTTGATTTATTCACAATCTCTAGTGATGGAATAGAGTCGAAATGACTAGAAAATGACGACTACCTCGTGGATTCCTGCTTCTACGAGGAACGAAGCAGTGAATAATTGTGTCCTCGGCGTAAGCGTGACATTGGTAGTGCTTCACTCCTTCATAATCTTATTTTCCATGGGGAACAGTCAGGAAACCAACCGTGAAACACTATTCCATCATGAACATGAATCAATTCCCCGAATAATGCATGCCGGTCCTGGCGCAACGGTTCTAGCGCAATGGGAAATAGCAGTTGTTATAATCTTTGTGGGAGTGCGGGTTCTTCTGGGTTGGAAAATGACTGTACGAGACGACAGAATGAGGTGGCTGATGTACTTTAATATTCAACAAGTATGATCTTTGACATAAGATGCGTCTTGGTCAAGAGCTACGGAAGAAGTGCCCCTCGGCTACATTTTCGGGTCTTATATATAGGCCCAGTGCTTATGGTAATATGTGCTTGGCTCTGCTTCCGCGAGCGCGTTCTTAAATTCATAACATTGAGTTTCCTATTGAGAACTAATTATCCGCGCGCACACGCGATTTCCCGATGGATTATGAATCTAAAGCAATTATTGTTCAGCCAAATCGAAGATCATCGTTTTAACTATAGATTGCTCGTCGTCCGAATAGAAAATTGTGCGAAATCACCGAGATATCGTATGTGCACGGGAACCCATTAATTCAGCCTATTCCGCCCATGTTAAAGTGCTCGACGATTCGTCGTCGCGCACTTTCTTGGAAGCGCTCGTCCCTGAGTGAGTATTTCCCATGTATATATGTCACACCTTCCCCTTTAATCGATGGATTTTTTTTTTGCCCTCTCCGCATTCGCCCGGGAAGTATCCCCGTGGAGCGAGGAAAAACTCCTGAAGGGAGAAAACCTGCTCCGGAGAGTTCTCTTCCATAGCCGGAGGCTTCCTATTCTTCTGATATTCTTGTAATAGCCAAATATATGACAATTGTGTGTACTTATCATTATAATGTTCCAGGATACATATCATTTTCAATCTATTGTATATATCTCATTATATTCATTAGGGACTTACGACTCTAATTGTCCTTTCATGTGGATGTTCAAATTGATAATCACTAAGTATTGTGTGATGATTTTGAATCATGCAACATGTATTCAATATAGCCAGTAGGATACATATCAGTTCCGTTCTTTGAATGTCTGACAAATTGTGTGTACATATCATCATAATATTCCAAGGTACATATCATTTTCAATCTATTGTATATATCTCATTATATTCATTAGGGACTTATGACTCTAATTGTCCTTTCATGTGGATGTTCAAATTGATAATCACTAAGTAGTGTGTGATGATTTTGAATCATGCAACATGTATTCAATATAGCCAGTCATCCTATTTGGTACAGTTGAATACGTAATTGATCATTAGGTACATATCGAATCATCAGATGAATATTAGTAGAAGTTAGTAATCCCATTCATACACCATTACTTACATGTTAACATGAAGCAATCCGTCCACCGTATTACATTTCGAATCATTACATAAATTTCAACATAGGAAACGACCCGTCCACCGTATGAAATTAGATTTTTATGAGTATTGGTCGTTGTTTCAACATGAAAGTGATCCGTCCGTCATATTAAATCTTGAATCATTATATAAATATCAATATAGAAATCAACCCGTCCACCGTATGAAATTAGATTTTTATGAGTGTCAGTCGTTATCTGGGAGGAAATCATTGTCCGTCCTCGTATACGTGTTGTATCAGAAGTTTCCCTTTTCTCTCATCCTGGACCAACTCGTCTCTCTTCATCCTAAATGTCTCCACACATTCAGTGCAAGCCGCTGCATCTCGTGTTTCATATTAGATTTTCTTACATTCAGGGCATATGGGTAATTTTGAATGAGTTTTTACGTGTTCCATAGTGTGATACACCTTCTTGTTGTAATCATGGTGTATCCTGCTTCGATGACAGTAGAAACAGTGCCATTGTCCATTATCTTTGACGTATTGTATCCCCCTGATGTGTACATAAGGCGTGATAGGCTTCCAAAACCGATGGTTCAAATTCACCCGGCTTCCTTTCATATTTTTAATGGCTTCTATGGTGAGAGATGGTTTTCTTTTCTGCGGATTTTTTGTTTGTGTAATTTTATTCTTGTCGTTATTGCTTTTTTGTTTTTTCGATTTGGGCCTTCCTCCAGCTCGAACCTCCTGTCCTACATAAGATTTGTGCGCTGGAAGATGTCTCCGATCTCGTAGTTTACCGAGAAATTTCGCTCGTACCACTTCTTCGTTGCCCCTTTCTTCCGCTTCTTCAGGGAATTCTCGTCCGTCCGCTGGACTCTCATCCTTATTCTTTCCCTCATTACGATGGTATTGCATACCATTAGTTGGTTCCTGCTCTATATTGTCCTTTATGACATCAGCAGGTATGCTCCCAGAGGCATTCATCTTTTGTTCTTCTATGAGATCACTCATATCGCAAATTATCGCTTCCTCGCTAATGATAAGGTCTTCTGACGTTCGTCCAGATGTGACGTCGACAATCTTTGTCGCAGGGTGTCCGTGCATTGTGTCCATCTTGTACTTTCCCGTCTCTTCTTGAATGGGGTTTATCAGTGAGTGTTTGATGACCCACCCTCTTTGCTCCACTGTATTTGTGTAGAATTCTCCTACATGGGATACTTGAGATTCTTTGCTACCCAGCGTGTGTATGCGGCACTTCGCATGTAAGTCCGTATTGTCATGTTGGTAGGAGACTGTTGTCGGCTGATTTACATCAAACGTAACAGTGTTCCACTGATATGGATGATCTACTTGTGTCCCATAGAAGGACATGTTTTCTTCGGGTAGTACCTGGTTGATTGAGCTGTCGTTATTCCGTAGTTCTTGATTAGTTGAGCAGTTGTTTTCTTCCCCCTCGTTTTGGTTACCATGCGGTAACTCATCCGTCAGCTGATTTTGAGCGCTGTGGCTGTAACTGTACCCCTCCATGGGTTTCTCTTGGCGATATGCATACTCCTCAAGAGGTTCTTGATTATTTGTATTTTCGTAACCCTTCTTCTTGTTTCGATAATTGTCATTTCGAGATGAATTTAATGTTTGCAGATTTTGGTCTTGATTGCCGTCGTCGTTTCGTCCATCCATCGGCACTGCATCAGTTGCATCGAGGTCTCCTTCCAACAAATCCTGGAATCCGTAATGGTACATCTCTTTTAGTGCTTCTGTGAATTCTTCTGCGCTGATGGTTTGGTTCTCTTTAGGTGCTTCTTCTCTCTCAATTGATCTCTGCGTCGCCATATGATTTGCTCCTGAATCCGCAATGGGAATACTTGCACTTGAGTTCCCCGTCTGGGTTGAAAGTACTCTCGACTCCTGGCTGTTTATAGCTAGCTGATGGTCGGCCGTATTTGTTTGTGTGTCCGAATGATGTACCTCCATATGATTTGCTTCTGAATGCGCAGCAGAAATACTTGTATTCGAGTTTCCCAATTGAAGTGAGTGTATTCCTGATCCTTGGATGGTTATATTGAATTGATCGTCAGCTGCATTTGTGTGTGTGTTCGAGTGATTCACGATCATATTCCCTGATGCAAAGGTTGTTTCACTGTATCTGGAAGTCCAAAGTTTTGCAAGGTGTCAGTTTGTCAGAACTAGTATTGGTCTTATCGTACTTGCACTGTTCCTGGTCCAAGATCTTGCATGATTTGAGTCCGTTCTGGGTTGACGTCTGGTGGTAAGTTTGTATTGTAACAGTATTAGTCTTCTAATATATAAAATTAAGATATAAATAGAATCTTAATTATATAAAATAGGGTCTTAATTCAGGCGTTCGGGCAATTCTTTTGGTTAACAGCTGGGTTATGAAGGAAGTGGAATCTCCTCAGAGCTAATGCCACAGAGTTTGTGTTAGTTGAGTAATACTCAGAATAATGTCACTCCCTTCATGGGAAGGCAAAATTATGGCCCAAGTAATGGTACTAGTGTGCAATAATTAAATTTACTTCTGAGTTGAGAAGCTTTCGAATACCTTGATCGAGGTAAAGAGTATGTAAAGAGAAGAAGAATGTGAAGAGACGGTCAAGAGAAGGCCAGCGCTTCATGAATAACTCATGTACCTACAACTAGCAAGAGGATTTTCTTTTCTTTTTTCTTTTGTAAACCTGGGTGATTGAATTCATGGTCCACATCATTCAGTATATCTTATACATAGGCCTCTTTTTGATTGTCTGTAGTCAACCTAGTCTTCATCCGTGACAGAGTCAATGCGAATTGTCGAACAACAAGGACTGCTTACGCTTAGCTTTTCCCTTTTCTCTCGTCTTGCTAAAAGTTACCTATAACAATTTCGTAAGTCTTGGTTTCGAATGTGAGATCTGGTTTCCAAATCACTATTTATTCTGCATGTGATTATCTACTTTTCCCACGAGTTGTACAAGTATAGATAGTCTCGAGCCCTAGATTCAAGTATAAATTCCTTATAATCACCAATATGTCCCCAGGACAATGAACAGACAGCACCAGTGATAAATTCCTTATGATTCCAATATGTCATGGATCTGCATGTTATCTATATCGACCAGAGATCTTTGCGCGAAGAGAATCTGTCCCTTAGTTGCGCATTCTCCTAGACAGAGCTAATCGTAATTCTTGTTAGTCATGTGGACATTGAATGTTTCGGGACCCAGCAAAGATTGATTTTATCCCTTTCCCTTCTTTTCTGATAGTAACTGACTGTCCAGGAGAAAGAGAAGAAAAAATCCAATAATTATGATCCGCCGAGAACGTGACCATTTATGTGAAGTGCTTAGAGTGTCACCAAGCACTCATCAACGAGAGAATCATCTAATTGTCGCTTAGTTCTAATTGACAATGCTTCTATTGTAGATTACTCATTTCTTCGAAATTCAATTTCCAAATGAGCAGAAAGATCCATGCCTCTTCATTCCATGGAGGCCTGGAGAGTGTGAGGGGAGAATAAATAAGTTGAGAAACAATATGTTTACGAGTATGTTTGATTATGTCTCGTGTATTGATGCGTAGTGTGCCCATGCATTTTGAATTTTTTTTTTTGCCCCGCTGACGATCCGATATCATCACCCTTTCTGATTGATTGTGACAAGTTGATTTGATATCAACTCTGATTGCGCGCTAATTGACTGTGATCTCGTCGCGCGAGATGCTCCTATTCCGAAGAGATATGGATTTTTTCCGTAAGAATCTGTGCAACCCTTGCCATACTTCCATTGAGAATTAATGAAGAAGAGAGATGAAGAAAAATTCCAATTCTTGTTGACCGACAGAAATGGAATCTTCCCTTCTCTTAAACTCATCTAGGAGTCACGATTCGTGTGAATCCCAGGAGACAGGAAAAAAATCGAACCTTCGAAATTTGTGATGACTATGAATACAATATCATCCACGAGTAGTTAACTAGTTGTTGGTTGATGTTATTCCCAGCGTATAGCAAATATGCTACGAATGTGTTTCCGTCATCTTTTAAGATTTCCGTTGTTTAATATACCTAAGTTTTTCCATGAAATGGTGGACATGCATGAAACATTTTCAACTCAGTTTTCAATTCAAATTGATTAGAACAGACTAGTCCCATCTCATTCGAAGAAGCTAATGTTGGTCCACGGACTTTCTCTTGGAAGGCATTGGAATGTATTTTTCTATGTTGTGGAGAACTGGAAACGCATCGATACTCCACATTATTATTTGAATTCCAAGGGCACTTTTGGTGCGCGAACTAATTTTATTAGATTTCCACTAGATCACGAAGGATAATGAGGAATGACCACGCCTCGCTATAAGCCTGCATCAGAAAAATTGATCCACAAAGAATCAGAGAGTTCGATAAATCCCAAGGGCACTTTTGGTGCATGAAATAATTATATTGGATTTCCAATAGATTACGAAGGATAATGAGGAATGAAATAAACGTGACCCCAGCTCATAACAGACCCACGAAATACAAAACAGCTATACACTTAAGTTTTACGATCACCTAAAGCAAAGCTGCTGTACCCATTGAACCGCAATTGCGAGTCCAAATTTGCGCATGCATGTCTTGTCCTTTTACATGGTAGAGAAATCCCATATGGTTGAATCTCACAACCCTCCCGCAAAAAAAAAATACATAAAGTTTAGATGACGGAGTAGTCGATATATTTGGACAATTAATTTAGAAACATTTCGAAAACTAGGATTCAAATTCGTTCACCACGGAAATTCACGTAGGAATGACTTTTCAAAAGATTTGGCTTTACAAAAGAGCTGGAACGCATACCTGCACTCTCCTGCAATCAAGACCGGAATTGTTCGCCTTTGCAGTGAGCATGTTAAATATGTATCCCAATTTGATCTTGTTGCACTTGGTCTGACTGAAGTTTGAAATTACTGTTAGACCTGCACCCGAGCTAAACGTGCCAGAATTAATGATGAGACGAGAGATAAAGAGAATACATCTCAGGGAAGCAAAGGTTCAGTTGACAGTTCGATCAGTCTTCTCGACTAGTCAAACAATGCAGGTGACTTGTGGTGAGTTTAAAGCAAAAGTTCAGTTGAAAGTTCGATCAGTCTTCCCGACTAGTCAAACAATGCAGGTGACTCGTAGTGAGTTTATTTGGGGAATCATTTCCAAACAATTTCAAAAACTTGGTTCCAAATTTATTCGTCGACTGTAATTTGTGGCTAATGTGGTAGTTCAGTGCCAGCAATCCTCAGGACATCTAGCTAATTATTAAATCAGATTGATATGTATAGTGAGATGTATACCATAGAATTCAGTGCCAGCAATCCTCAGGACATCTAGCTAATTATTAGATGAGAGACGGTACAACTGAGGCTACAAAAATTTTTTTCACCTGCTAGTTTCCTAGAGTCTCTGTTCTCAAGAATCCTCCCCCTGTTCACCTACGCGTCGAACTTTTTCAGGCAGTTATGATTTGCTGAGCCGATTATGGGTCAGCAAAAGAGTATGTTGAACAGTAGAGATGCCCTCGTGACATTCACACATAAAGCATATTCTTTAGTGACGAGTGTCTTTAATAAAAGTCGACACGATTGCTACCAATAGCAATTTGAATCCGAGACCAACGGCAGAGATAGCTATTTTGTACCGTGTGTGATATGCTAGCGTGAATTATTCAAAGGCCTTTAAGTACTTGTTGGTTAATCTCCGGCGGCCACATCGGATTTCTTGAGTCATCATTACGAGTCGATGATTTTGACATTGTTCATTCTTTATTCTGATCAAGAAGTGAAGGACTAGAAAGTCAGAGACACCATTCTGCACACGGCGGCCCGATTAGATGTTTATACAAAATATCACGAATAATCTAAGGAGAAGCCAATGTGTGTTTTAGTAAAGTCGTAACATTGTTTCTGTTATCAATATTTTATTTGTTGATATTTGGTCATTAAGGCCAGTTTGGACTATCCATGCAAACCCTAATGTTTGGACTATCCATGAAAACCCTAATGTTCCATACAATATATATGAAAGGGTTAGATTACACGGAATATGCGTATAGCAATATGCGTAAAAAAAAAAATAGTGTATAGCCGTAGTCGTTCAGAGTCACGGCACTTGTTCATAGGACTGTACTCATTAGTAGGGCTTTCGATTTTCCGCATATCAATTTTTATAACAGATTCATTATTGAACAAAAATCAGTCTCAATAATCATCCTTCCTAACGATTTACCTTGCCAAGGACACGTATGTGTGCGAAAAGATTTCATCAAAAATTTAAACATAAGTTTTTACCGGTAATGAAGTAAAATGAGTGAATGGTAATAATACTTCATATAGACAAGCGTTTCATCATTTGCGATCAAGATGACAGATATCTCGATCTATGAACGTATAGGATCACAAATCTCAATCGGGTATCGTAAAAATGTAGACGAGTTAGAATTTCATGGTATAGCGGCTCAAATTTTACTCGAAGATGGTACGTAAAGAGGCTAGTACAAGTTCCAGATGAGAAAAGCTCGTAATGTCATATTGCATTTCTGATGATAGGAGACTGGTTCTCAGGAATTTATAGAAAATCAAATTTAGGATTAAAGCGTGACCCTGGCGTGCTTAATTAGCAACGTGAGATGCCACAGGTGGATATCTCAAACTCGAAATAACAATTCACACACTTGAAATTCGTTCTGAAATGCTCGCAGTCTTTCGATTCGATCCTCTATGATGTTCCTGAGTTCTTTTCTCATATCCAAAACAAATTCCAATATCTTTGAACAGATTCATACTTCCCAGAACATTCTAATAACGTGAACCATACAAACTGGGACGAGCATCTAATTCTGGGATACAGCAGACCATGAGCAATCTAAGATTGTTATTAGTCAATCTTGTTGGAAATGTGATCTAAAGATCTGAATTGCTACTATTTATCAATTAATATTGGAAGATCCTCTGTTCCAAGGTCTTGGTATGGTATATATTGATAGCTCTACTCATGAGATCGTTGAGCACATTTGACTCAAAATACTTATATTGTTCTCCTCTCGGACTATGTTTTGGTATGAATTTTGTTTAGTAAGAGATTCCAAGTAAAACTCACACTAAATCCAAGCTACTACGGATATGACAGATTATTTCAGATTTTTTTTTTTTTTTTTTTTTTTTTTTTTTTTACATGTATATCACCAAAAGTATTTATTGTCTGTCTTTTAGATGAATAGTCATCCCAGTGAGATTAGTCGATCATGATCTGAAGATATAGTTTGACCCGTTTCCTATTGTATCCAAGTTGTAGTTCAAGTGTGATCAATATGTGATGAGGATAGCATTCCTGTCCAAAAATCAGTGAAGTGTGGTGATAAGGGAATGCTTGAATACTTGGACTGAGCAGTCGAAATTCCCCATCCTAATCTCTGGATTATGATTCAACAAGTTTGGAAATATGTCCTTATTGAGGTCCAACGATAGTTTATGATACTGGATTTGTAGATGCGCATACAATTTCTGAACTTGGATCATTACAGGAAACACTAATGAGAAAACAAATAATAGGCGGAATACCCACAGGTACATTCTTTCATGAAATTGTATGAATACGTTTGATTTACAACTCCTGCTTCATCTTTTCCATATAATATGAGTTACACTGCATATTCCCATGTATGACCTCAAGTATACCCAAATAACAGCACATGAGACTGGAATTCAATGTAGAAGTCATATAATTTCTTGATATTATCAAAATTGAATATTATAAGGTACTCAAATATCAAGATAAGTTGTAGTAGACTGCATTAGAGAGTTAACATATGACTAAGAGTCTGAGAATCGCTTGGTAAATTTTTTCATGGAATCCTTTGAAAACATTTTATCCACAATCTTGTTCGACACACTTATATATGTTTGTTGATGGTCTCGCATTCATCAAGTTGAGAGTTTAGGTCTCTAATTGACCATTTTGCTGACCTGTCATTACCACTTCGCATCAAACGACATGTAAACAGATGGAATATTCTATTTTATCTTTATCAAAACATTTCCAACGAATCCTTCAAATTTAGAGTTGCTCGTCATTTTTTAACAAGATTGTTCATATTCCTCATTGAACTCGAGAATTTAGGTTGACCATAACAAGTTTGAGTTCTGCAGTCGTTTCTTCTATTTCCTATTTTTCAGACATTAATTTGAAAGGGGGGAATGTATTTTATGGCAACTTTTATGGGTATGGTGAGGTTTGATAGAATCCTAGAATTAATTTCGAATCAGAAAATGTGCATTCTCGACAGATCTTGGATTTAAGTGTCGGGTGTAGGGATCAATCCTTTGATTCGTTGAAAAATCTTGAAGTCCATGAGAGTATTTATCCATCAAAACTATAACTTCTATGTGATGGTCTTGGCCATTCTCATATCAAATTTCCAATTGACCAAGGGAATCATAACTTTGTACTTGAATATAGGCAAATGTTTGATTTGCGATATTCACACGCTCTGGAATTTCTGAAGTTGAAGTCATCAACTACACAGAATCCTAGGGAACATTTCAAATAACATTCCTAATCCCTTGAATCTTAAATCTCATTGTCCAACCGAGCAATTTGTGGATCAAACTCCATTTGAAATTACTAGGTGATTCGTTTGGGCTACAAAATTCTTAATGGGAGTTTCTTTTACATTATCCAGGTGTATAATATGATATGATATTTGAACTCGAACACGACAATGTGATGCATTTAAAATTATGCAGTTCTTCTGAATGTGACTTTTTCAATCATAATCCTCTTTGGGGTCCCCAATATACAAAGTAAGGTCAGGCAGTGGGGAATAATTTCACATGAAAAATTTTTATTGGAATTTCGGAATATTTGGTCCATTTCTATCATTTCATTTTATACTTAAATGAGTAGTTTTCGATGAGATGCCTTTGGATCTTTCGGGAATGAGATGAGGAATGTTGGGAATGTAAGAACATCAATCGTTTTTCCAGAGAACTTGAAATCAGTCTGTATAAACTCAAGAGAATATCTGGTCTTGAATGTTCGATTCCAAATATGGTTGAGATGATAATAAAAAATTACGAAATCTATCAGAGCATTCTGATGGGAAATTATAGATGTATTTAGAATTGGGATATAATCAGAGGTATATTGGGAGAGAAAATAATGCTCGGTATAGTCTTCCAGTATTCTAAATATGCTGGAGACATTGGAGTTGAGAGATGTTCAATCAGAGATCCTGTATAATGTGAACTGAACGCCCAGGACAATAAATTTTCAGAACATATTTTGGATGATATCTTGGAAAACTTTACAAAAAGTTACACGATTTTATATTTCGTGGAAATTCCATTTTCGAGAAATAACGGGGTTTTACAGCCAATTTTATTTCTTTTCCAAAATGTGGTTCATATATTGATTCACAGGAAAAACCATTTCACTCGCCATTTTGACGGAATAACCGATACAATTCTCTGTCAATTTAATTAATTCGGAGAGTTTAGATAGAATTGGAAAAATTGGTGTATTTTATCTTTGATGTAAAAGGACACGACCTCTCGATTACAGTACGTTGTTTGAGATACTAGGCTATCAATTCATAAGTAATCAAATCACAGTCATATAAGAGAGACAAGAATGGCGAGAATAGATTTATATACATGTTTTCACATAAAGATTAGGATTTCTTTCATAGTTGCAGAACTTCGAACAATAGATTAGCAATGATTCGACATCACGTGATCTCATTGGTTTAGCATCGGAGGAAAGTTAGCAGTTTCAAATTCTTCAAGTACTATTTGAGGAACAGATATGAAGGAACTATGTAAAATAGTTTCGATCGCTGTCGGCATGTTCTCTACTCGGATTTTTGCCGACGAACGATCCATATCCAGGCCTGCTCACATGGTACATTCTTCCGGATCCACATCTGGCCAAATCTTTAAGATCCAGATTCGGAAAAATCCGTTTCAAACTTTCAAAGTTTTGAATCAGTGTTACTTTTAAAGTATCCAGGGATATGGGTCCACACGAGTCTTAGTTCTAACTTGCAGTGGCGACCCATTCAGAGATATTTGGTTGTAGGTCAAGACATTGCTCACTTGATATTCCTGTCCTGCGAGAGTACGGAAATGATGGTATCTCGAGAAATTGGAAATATGCCATAATCAGGAAATTTTTGTATCTCTATCAACACTGTGAAGGGAGGAAGGCTCTGGAGGCAAATATCATTCTATCATTAGCTTAATTCGGGACGATGCGAAAAGTTCTAAATTCTCCATAATTTGGTCTCCTAAGAGTTTATCGAAGTCATTATCTTTTGAATTTGCAACAGTATAATTCTTTAACTGTTTTCCGAACCACAAGAAACTTACATGATCTAGAATGGATTAATTATATTCAATTATAACTCGCTATTAGGATGTAACCAAAATTTGCGTATGAGTATTTTGCCGATGACTGAAACGATTCAATTAGGAACTGTAATAACACCCGTTCTTTGACGTTTTGATAATAATTGGAAGGATTCCCTTATGTAACTGGAGATCAGGAATTCACTCAGAAATAATGACAAATATGTGTTTAGTAGAGTATAGCTAGATTAGCGACCACTATCAAAGTTTTAGCCGTTTATCTGAGAAACGCCGAATTCGAGTAAAAAATTTAGGCAGTGTAAGTGGATCAATCATTGCTGGAAATCAAGATACCCTTGGTAAGTGTTTGTGAATAGACAATGGGTTGGTGATTGTGTTATTTTGAATGCCCACGCATTTGTGATAAGTGGAAACTAATTTTTGGAAATTTCTACGAGATTGCAATCAATATCGAACTACAACTATGAATATCTGTCTGGCAGAATGAGATATCTTGGGCCAGCATTAAAAATCGCCAACTTGACATCCGCGCGCGTAGCGCGCATCGCTCGTTCTAGTACATTCATTTTCTCACAAGTGCGCATATAGGCACGATTAGCATTCTAACGACGAGATGCTAATCCACGGCTCTGCAATACACCGCCAGACCTATCACCTCGATCCCCATTCCATAGTTGCAGACCACTATCGATGCGTGACTTTTACATATCAATGAATTTTATCCCTCCTTTCCTCATCTGGGTACTCGGCGCATCCGTCTGCGCCAAGAACCCGTCATTGTTATTCGGGTACTCAGCGCACCCGATCGCGCCAAGAACCCGTCATTGTTATTTTCGAGGGCTTCGCTAGTCGATCAGTCGTTTTTAACTTCATTGCGTCACTTACACTCGATTGCTTACGATTCCGCTTGTTGATGTAGTGTGTCATTCGAATAGTGGTGTGTTACTTCCCTACCAGTGCAACAATATATCAGTTACCATTATCTGTCTATTAAGAACGTAAGTTGTACATATCTCCTTCTAACCTTATCGCAACCACCATGAGTTGATTAATTGAGAAAATGGATTGATTAATTCTTTGACTCGTGATTCATTTCCGAGAGTTCCATTAGTTCTATGAATCATTGTGACTGCTTACGGTGTAGTATTTTGCATCATTCAATATGGACTGTTTCGATTTTAAATTGTGACTGCCGATCGGTATTTCTTGTGAGATCCCGAAAGGAATGATCAAATCACGATGGTGAGCTAAGTAAAAAATATATTGCTGAAATATGAATAGAATAACACCATAGTATGCCCACAAATCAAAATGAGTCAGATCACGACCTGGCCTTCTTACAGCAAAAATTGTTAGGAATTGGATTCAATTCATTGTGTAATTCAGCACACCTCTGTTAGGATTTCTGATTATAATACTGGTTCTAGAGGTGGCTCATTTAGTATAATCTAGGAAAAATGTAGGGTTGGCCCATTCACCGAGCTGTTCACTGCAAGTCACTTTTCGTAATTTTGTTTGAGCCATGAACCGAACTATACCGTATTCCGGAAAAAATGTCTGTACGGTTGTAATTTCTTCTTTCATATAAGGTAAGTGCACCCAATCCGCCTCTGTACCCGACTTGCCCCCCCCCCCAATGCCTATCTCGGGGATGGGCACTCCTTGGACCCCCGGCAAATTTTTTTTTTTTTTTTTTTCACGTTTGCTATGTTAAAATATGAGGAAGTAAGTAGTTTGCGTCGACCTCGAATCATTCCTGCGTTCTCCAGAAAATTTGGAATGACCTTTCTATTTTTCGTAATTGCTTAGCTAAAAAGCACCAAGCGAATTGCGTTCAGTAAAATCATTGCCAAACTTTTTGAGTTCAACCAACCCCAACGTACCTCAGCGCATCTGATTCCCTGTTTCAGAACCTGTAAAATCTGTTTTTCAAAGTTGCAATTCGAATCTGAACTGTTTTATGTGCAAAACACGGAGATTATTTGTAAACAAGGATGCCAACATCGGAGTGTACCTAACATGCCCCCATACGTTTATCTCTAAAGGGCGTGCAGAACGACTTTTTTTTTTCTTTTTTTTACCACTCAGAACGTTTTTATCACGTCAAAATAGGTCGGAAAAGGTGTTATGGGCCGGCGATTAGCTCCAAATGTGCGTGCACGGCGATAAAACACTCTATCGCCGATTTCCACCATTTATTTTGGAAGAATTGAGACAGTTCGGCTCCAATCTATCAAAATTAGACGTAACTTAGTGCATTTTGAAGGTCCTAAAACAATCTCCAAAATGAGCCAAAGCACTACGTTGAATATCGTTGAAGTAGACCAAAGTTATTGAGAAAATGGCTTAATGGGGCAAGTTGGGTACACTGACCTTATCATCTATATTGTTGGAGAAGTAATCGTTACAAAGGATGAGAAAATCATCTGGAATATTTTTGAAGCAAATATGAGCCGGTGAAAGATTGAAATTTGGGAAATTGTTGGTCTCACTAAATTCTGAGCGACTCAGTCATCTAGCCCATAATCAACGGAAATAAACATGACGTTGCAAAGAAAATTGGAAAATTGAGCTACGTCTAGAAATATTGCTGAACAAACTCCTATGACTTTTTCATCAACCGCGCGTTTTCCGGACGCACACTATTTTTTTTTTTTTTCCATCCTAACAATATGTGTAATCTATCCCGCGTTTAAAATATTACTGTGAAAATTGTATTTATCTTCCTACTTCTATAGTGAGTATCATATTCTTTGTGTGGAAATAAATGATTGATATCTTGTTTCATAGGAAAACAAACGATGTAATGAATATTATAATGGTGGATTCACATTACTGAATAAACAATGTGTGATACGTTGAAATCCATCTAACCAATTTTCATTGCCATATTCCTTACTGATTAGAAAAAAAACCAGAATACCATATTCTTGCTCTAAAAGACTTTGAAATTTCAGTTCTCATAATGGATTATCAAATTTCATCAGTATTGTTACAATAATTCTCAACTCATCTCAGCCAATTTCAAAGCTCATTCTCAAGACCCTTGATGAGTTGAAGAATGTTGATGAATAAACAAATCGGTCCGATAAGTTAACAAAAATTTACGAATTAAGTCGTGTGGTGCTGCATTTTATTAAGATATTATTATCAGCAACTCACGACGTACCCTGCACTTATTAGACCCAAGTACCTTACCTCTGCCTTCTCATTTTCGTATGCAGCAAAATCGAAGGGAAGTCCGTCGTTCCTATAAATAGTATCCAACTTGCTGTCTGCACCCAACATGTCCCCATATGATGATCTCAGGTATAAGCACTCGTTTGACTCCCGACAATTTTTTTCTCGTGCTTGCTAAGTTGAAATACGAGGAATCAAGTGATTTGAATCGAATCTACATGATTTGAGCTATTATCAGGGCATTCAGGCAAATTTTAGGTGTTTTTACACTTAAGAAAACGTTGACAGTGAAAAAGTGCCGAAAAAATTTCTAACAAATTTGGAAAACCTGGAGAAAAAAATGGACCTGGAAAACCTCGAAAAACGGCCGTGTTGAGCCCAAAAACCTGGAATATCTGGGATTTTGTCGCAAAACCTAGAAATATTGATATTGCGTTTGAAGAAAAAAAGAAAGATTCTGATCTGTCGCACATCGCCAACTAATACCCCAAACATATCAAATAGCACATTTCTATACAAGGCTGTAGAAACCTTTTTTCGCGTCCGAGTGATGGGTTTCCGGACCGAGCCGTAGGCGAGGGTCAGAATCATCATGAGGACGCGAAAAATAGGCTTCACTCACGTATACCGAACTGTTTTTTTTTTTTTTTTTTTTTTTTTTTTAAGCCTGCAAGTCTATATACATGAACACGTGGTGCAGTTTCGTTGAATATTTAAGAGGATGTCGGGCCTTCGCAGGTTATCAGGCGGGTTGGCGATAGTTAGCTCATTCCAAGTGTAGATGGCGACATTTAGAATGAGCTTCCCATGTGTAATTTTCTATTGTTGGCAACACTGATGGGATGTCGCGATATCCCGGGAAAGACGAGTTGCTGCAGCAAGAGCCTGCGCTCAAAATCTGATTATTCACGTTCACAAGCATGAAACATTTGAGTTAAACTCCAAAAAGGCAAGTCTTAGTCATCAACAAATTTACGTTTCTCCACGAAAATGATTTGAGAATTCACTTCCAAAAAGTATTATTTTTCGAATTAGAATGAATTCACAAATTCATATCAAGCACCCAACATATTCACGCTCACAATTGTAAAAAATTCGAAAATACTCTTCAAAAAGAATCATTTTTTCCAAGTCGAGATGAATTGAAATTATCCATATCTCTGCATCCTTTACATTCACGCTCACAAACTTGAATAGTTTGTAGATACTCTCCAAAAAGAGTCCTTTTCCTGAAACAAGATGAATTCAAAAATTCATGTTGTCTGAGAGACTCTACTCATCCTTCAACAAGAATGAGATTCTTTATCAGAGTCAAAGGATTCCTGATCAACATCAGAAAACCATAACTCCTTGAGATTTACTATCTGACAGTTCCAAAATTCATACTCGAATACAAGAATGGATCTGGAGCTTCCTTGCAAAGCAGGTTTATCTTTCCAAATAGACAATTATCTGCATCCATAT
This sequence comes from Eretmocerus hayati, assembly GCA_029851415.1. NCBI lineage: Eukaryota > Metazoa > Arthropoda > Insecta > Hymenoptera > Aphelinidae > Eretmocerus > Eretmocerus hayati. The sequence goes on from CM056744.1 coordinate 54,400,806, forward strand.
TCATCAATATGAATTCAACTGCGTCATTGGTTAATGCATATAAAAGCATACAAAATCTCATTCATACAGAAAAAGTATCCAAGCTCGCACACCAAGTACTTATATCAACCATTCTTGAGAGAAGTTCCATTATTCTACAAAACAGACTTTGGACTGTTTTTAGTTCCACGGATTCTTCATGAACTGGAAAAATCTTGCCTGATTCAGAATATTGGAATTGAATTCTATTATAATTCTGAGTCATCAGGAATTTGGGAAGTTGACTTGACAAATCTTTGGTTGATCAATGGTCTTTTACGATGAAGTAAAATAGGTTGCTACTACAGAAGTGCATTCATTAGAAGTTTCCCATGTATCACATCATCTCAATGTAAAAGACTCTCCAACGCATTCCTGAGAGCCACAGAAGCAGCTCAAAATCAAAAGACTCACTCTGCGTTTCCTTGACAAGAATGCGTATTCATCACAAACTCACATTTGGGGAGTGAAAATTACGGTCAATGAGGTTCCTATGAATTTTGAATAGTTCAGAATCCACCATCAACCACTAACAAACCAATAGCAAGGTCAGAGACAAAGTTCGAGGTTGATGGTACTTGCGGATTCTAAACAACGATATTCAGAAACTCAATCAAAGTAACTTCTAAACAAGTATTCTATTCCATTCAACTTGTACACATTAAATCATATTTTTTTTACATCATTCTGAATGTATAAAGCACAATATTCCGTCTCATATTGAATATTTTGTGCAATATCTGTGAAGTGACACAAGAAAATACATACACTGGAGTGGGAGAAATACGCCGTATTGTAACATCATTCATGCCATCAGGGCAAGACCAACAAATGTTTCCATGGGCTGACTAGCTTCTATAAGGCCTAACACAACTCCGACACGACGTTTGTTTTATCCTGAGCCGCAGTTTTGTTATTCGAATAACAAAGTCGTGTTTTTCGAGGGATGCCACGGCGCTGCGGCGAAGCTGCATCCGTCGCAAGACAACCATCGCACGCGAACATTTGCACATCGCGTGGGTGTACACACAACACAAGCTCAAGAGCCCCTTGAGGCCCATCCCAAACGCTCGCGATGCTCTCATTTGATTCTGTGATGAGTTATATGGAAAAGTTACCGCGCTAAATAGGTCAGGTGCTTAGAAAATGTTTTGTAAAATGCCGTATGCGCTAAATTCGGTTTCCAATGAGAGATTCCCCAATATGGATTCCAAATTTGAAATTCGGTGCCAAGGTTCACTGGAAAAAAAATACGACGATTCCCTGATGAGCGCGGTCAGTTTCCTCGGAGAGCTCATTCAAAAGTCAGATTGCTTAGATATCAAAAGTATTTTGCGACAGATTCAAGACTGGCTGTAGACCATCGGGAAAAACACATGTATAAGGATATTATACGAGAGGAACATTAAGGACTAGTGGACCAATCCGTGTGAGAATACCAAGTGATAGCCGCACATATTCTGTTGTATATGCGTTTTAGAATTCCTAATATAGAAACGAGGGGAGGATAATGTTTGTTTCCTGTATCCTTGCATTTTACCCTATGCAAGGTCCAGGCTTCGCGATATTCGTCGGAAACCTTCCGCCGTTTCTCCCTCTTTTAACCTTAAAAGGTTCACCCTGATATGGTTGCGTGTCAAGAGTTGTAATTATTGCCAAAAAAAATTGTGTCCATTCTTATTTGAGTCTATTGGTGAATTATAGTCAGAAATTCAATCCATGCTCTCAATGTTCCTCTTTCCGTGAGACGCCGGTTTCCATGAACCATTCATTCGTGCTTTCATATGTTCTCTTCATTATTGCAGGTCTATTTATTGTTCTATATCACACAACTGTAATGGAGGGCTCTCACGTCAATGAATTGAGCGGTCTCGGCCTTTCTGCAGCAGTTCATAAGATTCTCAATCCCAGAATCGACGACTATCGCGGCAATCACTGTTTAGCTGCAGTTGCCCGCAATGTCATCAAAATCGAGGACAAAGAAAAGAAAAATATCCTCGATCATGCTGTCACTAAGAATCCTAACAGAATTTGTTGCTATCGTCTTTCTTGCCATAAGTCTCGACGTGGTACTTTTAATGTTGAAAAGGACGGTGATCTTAATAGTGACCAGGGTTTTTAACGAAATTCATTTTTAATTCCGTTGAATTTCGTTGAATTCTTTCCTATGACCAATTTTGTAACGAAATCCTACTCAAAAAATCATAATCGTCGTAAAATGATGATTATGATTTTTAGAGTGGGATTTCGTTACGAAAGGGGTCATCAAATAGGACTCAACGAAATTCAACAAAATTCGAAATGGATTTCGTTAAAAACCCTGATAGTGACGATATAAAAATTCCCAATAATGGTGAACTCTTGAACGTTTTGTGTGTTGGTCATAATTCGGGACTCAATGAGAAGAATCCCGAGAAAATTATCAATTCCATTCCAACTAGTAAACCCTCTTATTATGCGTACAATGTGGATCTTCGCAAACATTACACTGGGTACCTTGAGAAGGATGAGTTGATTTCTAAAAGTCATATATCAGTGAAAATGCATAGTGGTGTACTCGATTTGCCCGGTATCAATTATTCATATTTTTACATATCGGGTGTCGGAGCTTTTGGAGAAATTCACGTTGAAGATGCAGATCTCGCATCCTTTAATCTCGTGTACTTCAATCTGCCAGAAGGTACCCAAAACCGGCCTTCCAAACTCTGGTTAATTGTACGTGATAAACAAGAGTTAATAAGATTGATTCAGCGGTTACTACATCCTCCTGATACGGGTACCGAACGGAGTCAAAAGTTTAAACGTGATTGTTTGCATGTTCTTCATCATAAAGATATATTTCTGACAGTAAATTTCTTGAGAAAGCATGGGATTGAATTCGATTTGTTCTTTCAGTATCCTGGTGATCTTGTGTACATAAAAAGAGGTGTCTTTCATCAAGTTGTTAACCTTACGCCAAATTTTGCCGAGGCAATCAATTACGCCGATGCCTTATGGCTCGAAATAACGAAGCATCTCGTTTATTGTAACTGTTTTGAAAATGCCACTAGCTATATCAAGACAAACGATAGTATTACTGTGCAAGCACGGTATAGGAGTGAGAAGTTGCACCACTGCTCCGAATCATCATGCAAGTGGTCCACCAAGGCAAAGTCTCGATTAATCGTACATATGAAGGAAGCACATTCAATAAGGAAACCATTGCCCGAATGGCATTGCGGTGTATGCAATAAGACTGTCAAATCCCACAAGGCATCCAGCCACCGTAGATCTGTATCACACCGACGTAAGCAGTCTAATTATTCCTTGAACATTTCACTCCTCTCATTATCGTAGTCAGATTTGTCATAAATCAGAACCGGCATCTCAGCAGTCGAGGAACATTGATATCACTCTCTAAATAGTGCCTATTGTTTTGAAATCTGATAGTAGAACAAATTCATCATTATATTCATGTGTTTGTTGAAGTATGTCTTTACGTTCCCTACGCCTAATATTTTTCATTTTTCAATTTTTCCTCTTTTTTTTTTATATCGTGATATTTTTATATTTTCCAGAGTCTGTTCAGAAGTTGGACAATTGTGAGACCCCTATTGTCAACCCTGCATGTATCAAGTGTCTCTACTGCTCTCAAGAGTTCTATGATTACGAATACTTTTCTCACGCTCGTGCATGTTCTGGGAAAAAGTTCCCGTGTCCGGACTGCTCTCACACATTTACAAAAAAGTTTGATATGAAGCGTCACCACGCCAGGAAACATCAAAATATCCGAAAATGATCCTTACTTCCTCGAAAATTAATAGTAATGATTATATCTCAATAAATAATCCTACCATCTCATGGATATATTATAATTAATATTCATCAGATAATGATCTTTTTTTTTTTTTTTTTTTCTTTTTTTGATAATATTATTGTGTACATATTGAATATAGTCAGTGTACCTAATGAGGGATATGCAGAATATATGTTGAGCCTTATTTATGCAGACTATATATGTAAGAGATTACAAAGCTAACGTTTAGTTGTCACACTTATATCAAGGGACTAGTAGAGAAGTATATCCGTACTTGAACGGGTGGACGTATCCATTAAAATTATGTAGAAATCTATAATTTTACTAGTGAAGCTAATTTAGCAAAGGACCCCCCCTTTTTTTTTCTTTTTCCAATTTTCTGTGTCATTAATGGATATCTTGTAATTTCTACTCATACGAACTCGACTAGACGTACTCTGTTAAGTTTGCTTGCGTTATGTTCGCATCGCATTGTATCCAGTTTATTCTACAGCTACGATCAACAAAATATGTACCTCGACAAGTCTACCATCGAATTCTTGCTACGAAAGATCATTCATATTTTTGACGAATTAAATATCATCATATAAGTTCCATATTATATATGATTGACTATAGAACTAACGAATATACTGGTCTTTGATCGAATGACGCTGAATCATTCACCAATTATATTGTTTTCCCGAATTATTCGAGGAATAGATGCATATACATTGAGAATTCTACGTTTTTTAATATTCAATTATGCTCCATTACAAAATCATACCCATCAATTGGTATACAGGCTAATTTCAGTTTGTTCGCGTGAACAACCCTCTTTTTACCTCTTTCAACCAGCAGTTCAATATTTTCCCTATCTGCGACTTTGCTTATCTTATAAGGACCTTTATACTGGTCATCGAATTTATTTGTCTTAGGTTCGTTCAGGAGGTATACGAGATCACCTACTTTGAATGACTTCACGTTTAACTTCCTATCCAACCATTTTTTACTGCGTTCCTTCGCTAATTTCAAACGCGCAACCGCAGCTGATTGAGATTCGCTTATCTTTTCGAGTAAGTTGTTCATGATCATATCGTAAGTTCTCGGAGCTTTACCCGATGCAAAAGATGAGGGCATTCTTGCCTTAAATCCATATATAAGTTCGTGAGGTGTGAATCTCGTCGAATCGCATATTATTGTGTTAAAGAAATACATGGCAGCTTTGAGGAAACTTGACCAATCATCTTTGGTTGCAAAAAACTTCAAGTATTCAATGAGAGTGAAATGGCTTCGCTCTATCATACCTTGACTTTCCGGATGAAATGCTGTTGATCTAATTCGGCCTATTTTGAAGATTTTCGCGAATTCTTCCATGATACCCGCTATCAAATTACTCCCTTGGTCTGTTTGGATAGTTTCTGGGCATCCAAACCTGCAAATAAAATCGTCTGCGAAAGCTCGTGCGATTGTTACCGAGTCTACATTCGCTAGCGGGATCGCGCCTGCATATCGAGTTAATGCACATTGCCAGGTGAGTATGTATCTTTCCCCGTTTCGAGTAACTGGTAGTGGTCCCATAATATCTATTTGGATTTTTTGAAGTCCTCTCTCGGGTGTATCTGTAATGACCATTGGTTGTTTCGTTTTCACCCTCGTAAGCTTGATTTTTTGACATTTTGTACAACGTTTGATAAATTGTCTTACTTCCGATTTGAGATTCTTCCAATAGAAATTTTCTCGAATTCTCGCGTAAGTTTTATCAACCGCTCGATGCCCTGCAATAAGAGATTCGTGATTTTCCTTTATGATAGTTTGTCTGTCTTCCGGTTTTGTTATGGTCACTTCTCCTGTACATATTGTTATGTTAACTGAATCCAAATCGATTGATAGATGAAAAAACTCGAGAACTGCTGACCAATAACATTCCTCTAAGATGTCGTAAGTCTTACCTATACTGATTGATTTTAAGTTCATTTTCCTGATAAGGTCTTTTAATAAGAATAGGATCTTCAAAATCTCGGTCTGAGAGGTTCTGTTCCTCACCTCTTCTTTGATGAATAAGTGAAAAACCTTTTTATTTTTGAAGTTGGTAATTAATATCTCATGCAAACCTGGACACTGTGATGTGAGGTCGTCTAACTTGAATACATTTCTCTCTAATAGATTCTTAGTTACCTTCGATTTGACAATGCAGTCTGTTGTGAAAAAATGAACAAGGTTGTCATTCCTTACGTAAATTGGATCTCTACTATGAAGTAATTCTTTTTGGATTATATGGTTGACTGAGGCGGTCGACAAGACGTTTGGTTCATTCATTGTTCGATCCTCGCGTGACTCGAGTCTCGTATCAGAATTGTATGAGTAATGAGTTTTCTCAATCCTGTCTGTTTCCATATTTTTCTCATCTAATTCGTTGCTGGATGACCAGTGGGGCCTGTTATTCCCATCGGTGTTCGTATTCATGCAAAAATTGACTCTATCTCTTTCAACGGATCTAGAAAACGGACCAATGGGACCTGTCATTCCCACGCAATTCGTAGTTATACCGGAGCCCAGCACTTTATCGGTATTTGTTGGATCAACGCCTAGAAATGTTGAGGAGTTAGTATAGCTGCTACTTTGAAGGATATGTGAGGGTGGTTGGTTATTAGTCCTAGTAGGAATAGTATTGGATACTTGAGACATTTCTAGACTCCTCTCTACTGATATGGCTGGGCCCGTGAGCAGGGCGTGGTAGCCCGCAAGGTTGTCCCCCGCGAAGAGCGGACTTGACACTATGCACTGGCCAGTGGCTTTATCGTCATTCATCATCTCCGATCCGTTGGAGGGTCTCTGCGCATCATGCGGCTTTCTCCGCCGTTCCGTTGGCGGATCATCTTTATCAATCATATGCGCTACTGGAGCGGCTTTCGTCGCCGATCCGTTGGCGGGTCTCCGCGCTATGTAAGCGTCTTTCATCGCCGGTCCGTTGGCGGGTCTCTGCGCATCATGCGACTTCCTTCGCCGTTCCGTTGGCGGATCATTCTCAATCATAATTATCACTTTCTCAGTTTTCGTTATATCATTCATCTCTTTCATCATTCCGTTGCTAGAATTTTCATTAATCATACTTTTCAGCCCACTTGATGTTCTCTCATTACTTTCTCCATTACCTGTTAATTCATTAATCACAACTGCCGTGTCGGTGGTGGATTCGTTTCTAAAATTCATAACCGTTTCAGTTTCTCTAGGTAAGATGCTTGTCGCCGTGGTAGTCATACAAGTGAAATTGTGCTCATTTGTATTTACATTACTCGCGGTCGTGTCGTCCGCCTCTGTCATCATTGTTGTCGAGGAATCTGATTCTAAGTTTCCGATCATGTCATTTCCCATGTCCCCGTTCTTTTCCTCATTAAGTGAAATCTTTGATATGTCAATGGAGGTTGCATTCCTCAATTCATCCTCACTCAACTTTACTACAGCCGTTTTTTCCTCACAGAATGGGCAATCACATTCGTTAACTCCTCCAAAGTGTGTCGAAGCGGATATATAATATGGATCATCATCGATACTTTCAGCATGTTCATCAAGGTCCGGACAAGATATCGTGTCAACTGGGTTCCTAGAGAGTGCGTCTGCATTCTGATTCATTGTTCCCTTTTTATAAACAATTTCATAATCATGTTCGTTCAATAAGATTCTCCACCGTACTAAACGCGATGACGGATCTGTACAATTATTAACCCACACAAGTGGTCTGTGATCTGTGACTAAAATGAACTTCCTTCCAAAAATATATGGTCTAAAATGTTTGACTGCGAAAATTATTGCCAGCAGTTCTCGCTCAATTACAGAGTATTTTTCTTCGGATGGACTGAGTGTCCTTGACGCGTAGGCTATTGGTAAATCCTCATTGATTACACCTTGGCTCAGTACAGCTCCCAGAGCATGAGAACTTGCATCTGAGCTGATAATGAATTCTTGATCGAATTTTGGGTATTGTTAGATGATATCGGAGCACAATATGTCCTTAAGTTTATCGAAAGCCGCCTGTTGACTCTCGCCCCACGAGAACCTTGTTCCTTTTTTAGATAGAGTTGAAAGAGGTTTCGATATTTTTGCGAAATTAGGAATGAAGCGTCTATAATATCCGGCTAATCCCAAGAATTGTTTCACGTTCTTGTCATTCTTAGGTTTTGGGAAATCTTTAACTGCTACTACCTTCTTTGGGTCGGGTCTGACTCCATCTTGTCCCACTCTATGACCCAAGTAAGTGATATTCGTTTTTGAATATTCGCATTTCTTCGGATTGAACATAAGCCCATGTTCTTTAAATCTAGCTAGTACTTTTCGCAGTTTCCCAAAATGATCAGAAATCGAGGAACAATAAATGATGATGTCATCGACGTAAATCAATATTTCCACGTTGTTTAGGCCTGATAGAATATTCGTAAGAGCTCGGGCGAAGCAAATTGGCGAGTTTCGGAGCCCCGTTGGGAGGCGTTTGAATTGATAATGCTTGCTACTCGTTGAAAATGCGGTTTTTATGGCATCCTCCTCATCTATAAGGACTTGATAAAATCCTGAGGCCAAGTCCATTACTGTGAAATACTTTGCTCCGCCTAGTTGATCGAGAATGTCTGTGATATTAGGTAATGGATGTATTTCCGATACTGTTACTTTATTCAACGCCCTGTAATCTATCACTAATCTCCACTCTTTCTCCCCATCTGCATTTTCCTTCTTCGGTACTATCCATAATGGAGCATTCCAACCACTAGTCGACTCCTCGATTATCCCTTGACTCTCTAATTTTTCGATCTGTTTCTCAATTTCCCCTCTGAGGGCTGAAGGATTCCTATACTGTTTGATGTTGATTGGAATTTCTGTTGTCGTTCTTATTTTATGTTTCACGCTTTTCACGTAACCTAACTTGTCTCCAGGTAGATAAAATTGGTAAGGAAATTCCCGAATTACCTTGAACATGCTTTCCCTCTCTTCCTCATTTAATTTATCTAACTTCATTATCTCAGCTAATTTTGTCACTCTGTCCTCCATGTCATTTTTCTCACTAAGTTCGTTCACTACTCTGACTTTCCGTGGGATTGTGTTGAATTCTTCTAATATCAATGGGGGAATAGAAAGGGTTATGTCCGTGCCGTTCGTGTTGTATGCATAAAGAGTCCCTTTTCCGTTCTCGTTAGTAATTAGCGTCTCTCCTAGATAAATTCCCGGGCCTGCCTGGACTCTGGCGATATATCCTTCTTTCAAATCACTATTTGTAATATTAACATTGATCAAAACCTTCGAACGTGCTGGTAGGACACAATTTATTGCGTTGATTGAGGTGAATCTAGTTTCCTTGTCATTCAATTTCAATGTGTCGTTTTCAAAGGAGAGTTTTGCTCTATACTCACGTAAGAATCCGGCCCCTAGTAACCCATCGTAAGCTATGTTGAAATCCTCCGGAACGAGATAAAATGTACATCCGGGTGCATCTTGAAATCCTATCCTAACACTCCCAAGTGTTTCTACCAGTCGATTGTCGATTCCCACCAATTTAATTCTCTGATTTTTATTGTATCGGATATGGTCTTTGAGAAAATTGATTCTCAAGATGTTGACTTCTGCACCGGTGTCAATCAAGAACTTCACACTCGACTTGAAACTATCGCTCACGAGTGACACTGCTGGACATTGTCTTCTTATTGGGTCAATGGGTAATATTATTCTTTCCTCTCCTTTCCCCGGGTGCTCATTCTTAGTATCCTCCCCACGAGTGCACCCTACTTGTGGGTCGGATGTGAGTTTAAATTTTTCCTATCATTTGACTCTCTCTGTTCGTCGTCCGTTTTTTGTGGTCGTTGCAATTGGTAGCTGTTTGTGTCTTTATTAATGTTCCTACCCTGAACCTTCTTCAAGCATGCCCTCTCTATATGCCCTCTTAGTTTGCAAAAGTTACATGACTTATCCCCGTGTTTGCACATTGAGCGGTCGTGTCCTTCTAAACCACAACACAAACACTGTTTCTTATATGGATTATATCGGATGTCTTGTTTTTGATATGGTTTGGGTCGATAGTCTTGTCTCTGGTACGTGTTCTGACGATAGTCCTGTCCGCGCATACGGTTCCTACATTCGCGAGCCATGTGTCCTATTCCTCCGCACCTATAACACTGGTTACTGCCCATCGATCTCGTGTCTATGGTGTGTACTGGGATAGCTGATTCCTTGCCTTTATCGTGTAGTATGTCGTGGTCCCGTAACTCTCTTTCGACCCGGATGGCCTCATCTATTGCCTGTTCCAAATTATCGAAATCTCCCTCGCGTAATTGATACAGATAGTCTCGACTCAATCCTCTCAAGAAACATGAGATGACATTTCTGATTGTAGTAAAGCGCAGTTCGGATGGTGGGCTCTGATTTGTGTTGCAATTAGTTGCTTCTAAAAGCTTTTCCTGCAGTTGTGACAATCTTAAGCCGTATTGGGCAACTGACTCGTTACTAAGTTTAGTAATCTTTGCTAATTGAAGTTGTATACCGATATAGTCTTTGTGTGGGTCGTACGCTCTTTTCAAGTCTGTGAAAAGGTCATTTAGACTAGTATAATTCTTGGTTTCTACGTATCTCTTTGCTTCACCCGATACTTTAGACTTTACAATTCGCAAGAACACATGTTTGTCTGTATCTTTTATTAATGACTCTAAATCGTTACACTCTCTTATGAATGTTGATACCGAAATGTTTCCGCCATCAAATATCGGTAATAATTTGAGTGCTTCTGAGATTGTCAAGCTCCTATTCTCATTCAAATGACCTGAGGTTGAATCTGAATTTCTCATTGTCACTATATGTCGCGTCATTACATCAAGTCTATTCGATTGTTGGTTGACTCTATTCGTACCCACATCAGATTCTGCATCCGAAGTCGAAATTATGTCGCTACTGGGAGCATTAGTTCCTCCGAGCCTTGCTGATTTGCGCGGTGGCCCTTTATTTGCATTCGACTTTTGCATGTTGTAATTTGTAGAGTGTAATTTGTTTATGAAATTGTGCTGGATGACAGAGGATAGATGTATTATTGGTTCTAATGTTCTCCGAGAATTTACCAGTCCTTTCTTACCCTATTGATACCGTTACATATTATATCGTCCACGTGTATGTATTGTCTCGGTGAGTTCATTTGAAGGAATGTTTGTAATTTTTTCGTTTTCACCGTGCTGTTTCTATAGCTGTATCTATCCACCGTTACAAATTCAAATGACTTTGAATATTCTTCGATTTTGCCCTTAGGGGATTCCATTCACGGTTATTGATTAATGTGACCCTCATATTAGATATTCATTCTCGATATTAGTAGTTGTTCTAATTTCTCAATTCTATTCTGTAACTCTCTCGTTTTGACTTCTCTCTCCGTTACTCGTTTATCTATGATTATGATAAATTCATTCAAAATATTATCGAGTTTTTCGATTATCTGATGTAAACAAATTGAATGAACTATATGCTTTTCGTTGGAAATATATTGTTGAACCTCCAATACCTTAAGATGTTTGAGCTTCCGACATACTGATTTGAGACTATCTGTTTCCCTTGTTCCCTTCATCTATACCCTACTTCCTTGAATCTTTCTCTGCACGTCTTATCCTTTCTTTTAGATGATTGTTTTCCTTCTCTATCTTGTCCAATTCTTCATCGACAGTGTCTAACACGCGATTTAGTCTATCTGTGAGATTACTGAGGCCGGTATACTTTGTCGTTAAATATGTTCGCGATTGATTTTGATCCGTTTGAATTTTGAGTACGTCTTCTAACTTTCTTATTCTATACGTTAACTTGTGTAACGCTGTCTCATGTCTATTTTCTCTTAAACTGTTGTGCGTCTCTTCGGAGTGATTATGAAAGATCGAAGTATATGACCATTGGTTGTAAATTGATCTGATTGAATTACCCATCTAGCATCATAACAAGTCAAATCGAGCTCGAATTATTCAGTGTCGATCGTAATAAATACCACGTAGTTCTATAATGTGAAATTGTTTGATTTCCAAATTAGTTACTGGCTTGGTGAATGATTATCATCGTATTATGTGGTGCTCGTTTTTCCGTTATTGACTACGTCCTGTTTACTGAGAATTGACTCTAAATGTTCTACTCTCTGTCTTAATTGTATATTCAGCTCATCAATCTGTCTCAGTTCTTCGTTATAGGTATTTATAATTCGATCTACTCTATTTGCAATATTTTCTATCAGTGTCCAATTTTCGTTCGTCCGGGTGATGCTTTGACTATTTACCTCACTTTGTTTTTCAAAAAACGCTTCTAGATCGTCGACTTTTTTGAGCAATCTACTCACAGATAATCGATTTTTCCGTTCTACGACTGAGTTGTTATTCTCACCGACATTACCACCCTTCCTCGTTGACATTACTGATTCGCGGAGGTTTAAACTAATAGTTTGATGTTGTCCTGAATCGCAAAATGTCGTACATATGACTCCTATGAATTGATTCCATACATTCTTCGCATTCAATCGCTGATTTGACAATTAACTGTTGTGTATGGCAAAATCGACACGGTTCACAATTGTTGATTTCACTAGCGATCATATGAAGGTTTTCTTCAACCGTTGGTCTGTCGGATAAGAATATTATCCCGTCTGTGAAGCATTGATAGCAGAAAAAGTCTGATCCGCGTGCTGTAGGAACAACGATTACTGGTTTACCCGCGTTTCTGACACAAAAATGGGAATAAATTGCATTTATCACTGTGGCCAAGCTCATATATCTGGTTGGTGCGTCTGTCTCGAATGTCAGAATATTGTCTGATCTTGGGGACATTGATTCAGCAAATCACTACTTTCTTTGTTGAATACTTGTCTCTAACTAGCATTCGTCTTCAATGACACATTTCATAATGAATAATATATAAATCGCTATGAGTGCTGCTATTAGTATAGTCGCCGCGCAAGCTACTATGATGATTCCAATACCCAGAACCTATAAGAGTTTAGTAGAGCGTTTTTTACTCTATGTTCACTAGTTTACACTCACAATAAATCCTGATATAATTATATGCTAATACTAAAATCCCCAATATTATTGCCGGTACTAAGCTTGCTATGATACACACTATTGTGCAAAATTGTAATCCCATTCTAACGAACGCGATGCCAGATCTCACATTTCGCGCTTTATCTTAGTACTTGTACCTGTAGTTACGAGACGAGAGATGGGAAATGGTTCTTATCTTATCTGTGATTCCTCTGCTGCTGACCTTGGAGCCGTTGGGTTGTCCCGGCCGTGGTGTATGGGATGTCCTTTTTTGCGATGGTACGAGATGCACCGGTGGGTCGTGCTGTTTCGTTGACGTGGCTTTGTGCTCGGTGGCTGGAGTACTTTGACAGCTGTTGTTTTTTCCTTGCTGCTCCGATGCGGTGATTTCCCCCGGTGGGCCAGGCGGCCTCGTTGGGCCAGGTGGCCTTAGCTGCTCCCTCGGCGGGCCAGATGGCCTTTGGTGGACCAGATGGTCTTCGGTGGGCTAGATAGCCTTTGGTGGACCAGATTGTTTTTCGGCTGGCCAGATGGCTTTGGACGTGTGCGTTCTTTTCTTTTCCTTCTCTTGTCGTATCTTCGACAATTTGACACTTTTTGGTGGACTGATGAAGTGCCACGTTCTTCTCAACCCAGCCACCGCTGTCACCACTGTTATAATCTTTGTGGGAGTGCGGGTTCTTCTGGGTTGGAAAATGACTGTACGAGACGACAGAATGAGGTGGCTGATGTACTTTAATATTCAACAAGTATGGTCTTTGACATAAGATGCGTCTTGGTCAAGAGCTACGAAAGGAGTGCCCCTCGGCTACATTTTCGGGTCTTATATATAGGCCCAGTGCTTATGGTAATATGTGCTTGGCTCTGCTTCCGCGAGCGCGTTCTTAAATTCATAACATTGAGTTTCCTATTGAGAACTAATTATCCGCACGCACACGCGATTTCCCGATGGATTATGAATCTAAAGCAATTATTGTTCAGCCAAATCGAAGATCATCGTTTTAACCATAGATTGCTCGTCGTCCGAATAGAAAATTGTGCGAAATCACCGAGATATCGTATGTGCACGGGAACCCATTAATTCAGCCTATTTCGCCCATGTTAAAGTGTTCGACGATTCGTCGTCGCGCGCTTCTTGGAAGGGCTCGTCCCTGAGTGAGTATTTCCCATGTATATATGTCACACAGTTGTGCCAGTTCTGGCACAAGTCGGTAAGGTAGGTCACCACCTTAACTACTGTAGGCGAGTATCGATCCGAACCGGTAGGAATCTGGTAGATTTCACAACCCATAACCCATACTCGTGTAGATTTTCATAACCCATATCTGTGATGAACGTAGGCGAGCATCGATCCAGACCAGTATAGTATGAATCTGGTAGATTTAACAACCCATAACCCATACTCGTGTAGATTTTGATAACCCATATCTGTGATGAAATTCCTCAACCCATATCCACATAACCCGTGTCGGTAAGGTAGATCACCACGCTGCCTACTGTAGGTAAGGGGCACACTCGAGCCGATAAGATAGTTATCTGCATTACCATCTGATGATAAGACTCTGCTTGATCATCAGGTGGTAACCGATCACAACATGTGCAGGACAAACAGCCTGTACGTCAAATGATTTTTTGATGGCCCTGAACAGGGCCGATTGTACTTCTACTCCGCCTAGCAATCTGGAACATCTATCCTCCTTGCAGGCCTTGATGTTGGCACCGGCTCAGGCCTAGTCGGGATCCTAAACCGCGGTTCTCGTTGAGGTGGTGGTGGAGCTGACTGGAACAACCTGACCTCGATGGCCACCACCGGTTCCCGACGTCTCGGTTCTATGTCGATGATAGGCATCGATGGCAACTCGGTGCGGAGCTCTTGTTGATCCATTGTGAGCGAGCGATTGAATGACACTCTGACGCTTGGTAGCCTTGCTTTATAGTCAAGCCCCCCTCCATCGAGGCACCCCAACGCATGCGCATTCCTTTGGTGGCCCTGACGAGGGCCGACTGTTCACTGGAATATTGTCCAGTCATCCGTAACACAGGAGCCTAATTCCACGATTTCGATACCTATCTCTTTCATCCGTGCATGATCGTCTTTACCTATTCCGCACTCTCCCATCCCATCTACGCAGGCTTTTAACTCGCGCAAGAATGGTGTTCCCCATCGAACTAATCTCTGCATGTACAGGTTCACATCTGTGATGATGATCTCTGCATCGTTCTTGTAGTAGTGCCCAGTGTTGAAATTATAGAAGAATTGATCAGCAACCCATAAATTATCATCTAGCGTGTTGAACTCGAATTTGGCAGATTTGACGCATTTCTGGCACGACTCTTCGTCATCGAAGAAGTTGACGCTGACTGCTACATCACCGGGTAGAAGCCTCCAATCTTCAGATACTGGATACCCTTTGCAGGATTGCATGGTCTCCATTCTTACTGTACACTAGGGCTGCCGCCAAGCTCGAGAATTTCTCGTTCTCGTCGAGCGAGATCGAGCGAGAACGAGAACGGAGGTCACGAGAATTCTCGTAGGATTATTTCTCGACAAGACGAGAAGCTCCCTGCGATTCTCGAGATTTCTCGCGAGAATTCCACAACTCCGAAAACTGGATTGAGATAGAGGAATGAGTATTAGAGAACATCTGCTGCATTATGAACGAAAATACATACTCCTTGGAAACATTAATAACATGATTTGGTGACACCACACTTGTGATAATATGGGTCAAAATATGTAGAATCGGATTTGAAGAATAATTTATGGATCGTTTTCACGAATGTCACTCTTCAAATCTGAAACCATCGATCTGTTGATAGGTAGAAGAGCTCTCAGAGTGATGTCATTCAAGGAACATCTCTGTTTAGTTACAATCAGAGATCCTTGGGAAGAAACTATCTCTGGTGGAACCGATGTTGGCGTGATACATAAAATATCTCGAGCCATTCGTGCCAGATTTGGATGAACAGCTGCAGAGGTTTTCTACCAAGCCAATACATCAGTATCTGCGGGAGCTTTGTGCGCTCAGATAAGCATTATTTGTTCCAATATCCCAAGCTGAACGTTTCCTCTGCTGAAACATAGCTGTGGAAACATTTTTACGGGTTGTGATTTTCGGAATCCATATATCAATGTCTTGGGACTCATGACTTTGATTTTGATTGAATCCATCGACGTATTACTTGTTTTTGTAAATTTCTCCAAATTCCTTGGTAGATTTTTCCTTCAACTCAGAACCTTAAAGGCTGACATCGAAAAACTCAACCTTGTGGCTTGGATCCAAAATGAGCGTAACGAAATGAACCTAGTTGCTTCTTCGAGAATGTTTCAGTACTCCCCTGACCTATCTTCGAAAGCGAGGAGAGGCTGCATCTCAACACCGTTCTCATAAATTTTTCTATGAGATTGCCAGATTGTATTTTCTATTCTATCAAAAACCATGTTGGATGCAACTCAATATGCTTCTTGATTAAATTGAGTGCTTTTATCGACTATAGTTATACGTGGAACCGAACGCTATAGCTCAGTCCAAAATTTTGTCGAGAAGTCTCGTCGATGGCCGAGAAATTTCTCGGCGAGACGAGATCAGAAATTTTCGTTCTCGAGTCCCAAAAACCGAGGACGAGAATGCAGTTAATTTTTTCTCGTCGAGACGAGAACATCCAAATTCCTCGGATTTCTCGTTCGACGGCAGCCCTACTGTACACCCATCTTCAGCGAGGAAATGGATGCAGATATTGGATGAGAAACCCATGATGACAGAATGATTTGTCCGATCAACCGAGCTTTATATGCCAGTCGTCTCCACCACAAGTCGAGCCGCCGACGCCGCACGCATGCGCATATCTTAATTACTCTAGCTCTGAGTGATTACTCATTACTCTTCAATGGAATACTTTCGAGTAATCCGTGAACGAGATCCAGTCTTCGTTCACAACTTCAATGCCAAGCACTTTCATGCATGAATGATCATCCTTCCCTATTCCATACTCTCCTATCTTCTCCACACAATCTTTCAACCTGCGCGAAAATGGTGTTCCATATCGATCTACTTTCTTGAAGTATAGATCGATTCTGGGATAATGAGTTTTGAATGCTCCTTGTAGTAGTAGCCGGTGTCGAAATTATAGAAGAATTCAGTTTCAACCCATAAATTGCCATCTTTTATACTGAACACAAATGTGGGTGATTCAACGCATTTCTCACAATATCGCCCCTCATAGAAGGAGTGAACGCTGACTGTCGCTTCACCCGGTAAAATCTTCCAATCTTGAGATTCGAGACGCCCTTTGTAAGAGTACATGGTATCTTTCCTCATTGTGCGCCATCTCGATCCAGAAAGTAAACGCAGATGTAGTATGAGCAACCCATGATGTCGGATTGATTCATATGTTTATTCAACCGAGCTTCATATGCCAGTCATCCCCGCGCATTCATGCGCATATCTCGAATCCTTGACACGCCAGTGTAAGCCAGAATGGCTCAATGGTAGAGTGTATGACTTTTAATCATTCGGTTCTCGGTTCGAATCCGGGTTCTGGTATTTTTTTCCCTAGTTCAGTGGGTGATAATCATGGATGCTCTAGAATTCACCAAAGAAGAGCGGAAAAACGTCCACCAGGGCGGCGATGATGTTCATTTAAGCTCCCCAACACATGGATTTCACTGTCCGTGTACGTCGGTGCGTGCTCGTGTGTATCGGTGTAAGAGAGTATGCGGCAACTCTCACAGACTCGCACGGACAGAGAATTACATTTGTTAGACCACCAGCGCTCCTAGCGACCGTTTTTCCTCTATAGGCTCATACGTAGCTCTCTGACCCTCCATTGTATCTTTATGATTCTTTTTTTCATAATCACCCATATGATCTTCATTTACAATCAGTCATACATATGAAGATAATTCTCCCGATTGGCTACCGGGCAGCAGTCGTACATTGTTTTTGAACGACCCATCTCAACATACTCGCTGGTGGAGTCTACCTCATCCTCTCCGTCGTCATCAGAACTGGGGGATTGTACACGTTTTCGATTTTTCATAGACCATATTTGAAGTTTGTGCACGTTGTGAGCCGCACACATGTAATCCACGAACTCCGGGTGCAGATCGCACCTTGTAGAATCCATTTCAGGCAGCCTCTTCAGACTAAGACAGCCAAGTTCCTCGAGATCGTCGATCTCCCTATAGATATATGCGTATTAGTATGATTCATCTCCTATTAAGAGCGAAGAGGACTTACATGGAGGGAAATTGTTCCGCCAACCACTCCCTCTTTTCCAGTCCCTTGACGAAGATCTTTCTCGCGCCTTCGAGTCTGTCCCCGAGAACATCCTGAATCTCGGAAAAGGGGATCTCCCCAGAACCCCATCTCAACCCATGATAGTTGTTCTCCAACCAGCGGTTGCTAGATTTTTGCTCGCGAGGAAGACTTGACCAACAGTGCGGAGGCTGGTAATGGAACACCGTGGGAATAGTATCCTCGAGGAGGGCGAGAATCGCCACTTTCTTGGCGATGAAGATATCCTTCTTGGTACTGCAACCTCGCACGTCCACCACGTAATCCATCGTGACGAGTTATGAGCTCCGCGATGATTCTACCCAGCCTTGAATATGCTATAAAAGAGAACGAACGATGGAGAAAAAGAAATAAAGTTCGAGTACCAACTCTACCATGTGATCGGGTTACTTGAGAAAATATCCCTTTTCGCAATGGGTAAGAGAGGCGTGATTCCCACGCGATAGATTTTCAATTGATTAAGATTTATCAAAAATAACATTTATAAGTGCGGCTTCGGGCACGCACGATTTCTATAACATGTTTTCAGCTTTATAACCTTGAAAGTTCCGTTAATGGATCACATGTAACTACCAATCGACAGCTCAGTTTGAAGTTGCTACAGTCGTTCGTGACTCTGGTATTATATCAAGTACGGGTCGTTTGCGGGAATCAAGGGCCGTAGGACCGTAGAAGAAGATCATTTCGACGTCGTCCCCAGTACGCAAACTAATGCACGACTGATCATCGGAGTGAGAGCCGATGGGTCGGACGTATCATCTGAATCGTTGGAAAAGTGTGAAATCGTTATCGGTCTAAGTACGCAGTGGACCTTGAACAAATCGCCTTTGTGCGATTAATCAGAAATATGCCCTGGCACGGCGGTACGCGAATCCGTGAGAGGGAATCGTTGGAAATTGTAACGAGGGTGGATTTGATTTTTCGAGCAAAGCGATAGGTTTTTGAATAAGAAATAAATGACTTTGGAAAGTTGTAATGGAAGAGGGATACGACGAGCAGCTGAAAATTGAGTGATGGCGGATGTTAGTTTCGGAAATTCACCGTAATAAATTTGGAAGCATGAGGGATTCGTGCGAGCCCATCAATGAGAATAAAATAGAAATAACGGGTGAAAGTAAGCCCGCTAATTGAAAACAAAAGTCTTTGATGAAGAGCTGATCAACAACCGATCACAAATCTACACGACCATCATAATGGGGAGTAGATGTGTGATCTCAGTGAGGTTTCGTACCTTCTGCATGAATTGCAGTTTCATCTCGAAAGATTTGACTCATGGGTGACACAATTTGGAGTTTTTCCTTCCGTGTTTACCGGAGACCAAGCGGACGAAAGCCAAAGAGTCGGCAAACAAGATAATTAGCGTTTTCGAGGAGGATTCAAGGAATTTTCTTAATTCACGTAGATTCTTGATTTCCTTCGAATACTCAATCGTTCTATCAGTTGCCAATAAAAATATTTTCTTTCTTGTTTTGACTTGAATCACAACCTAGACTTTGATTTTCTTTTTGGCGCAAGAGCATTACCCTCCAATGCCCACTCCAGAGCAACTCACCCATTGAAATTTTTTTTGGAACAGTCCATTTATTAAATCAGTGTAGATTTCGATTTTGGAACCTTTTGTTCTATGTAAACTCGTTCTGTAATTTGTATCTTTCTGACAAATTCCATAAGAGTTTAGGAGGACCATGCAACGGTTCCAAATCTTCACAAAATTCTAAAAATTCAGATTATTCTTATGAAGTCTAATTTGTTAGATTCAATTATGTTTCTACCTGAATGGAGTCTTCTTTTGTCAAAAGTTAAGTTATTATGAGATAACAAAACAATAATCAGTTGTTCTGTTTGATCGGCTTTTATTGATTTTTTTTTTATAAAATTGAACAATCAATTTTTCAAATTGAGCCATGAGGGTCAAAGTCCTGAAAAAAGGAAAAGGAATCTATTAGTTCAAAAAAAAGATAACAAATAGTTGAGTTCAATCATGGAAATTAATTAAAAATATTTAATTGGCAGAATACCTTGGTTGTGCGAGATATAATAAACTCACACAGATTTTGGATTGATTTGATCCCTCGACGAAGGCCAGTCAATTCTTCATTGGTCGATCGACAGGTCCATTGGCCAACATTTCCTAGTTTTGTTTTCCAAGTCCTGTAGAAATCAAAAGAATTAGGACTCTTATTTTCATTTCAGTCTTTGCCACAAAATTGGCAAAGACCATAATCTGTAAAAAAGGGTGAATTAGGTTATATTTTCCTAAAAAGGGAAATCATTCTTCTAATTATCATTAACCACGAAGTTCAAGTAATATTAGTTCAAGAAAAAGTCTTACCTTGAATTCTAAAGTTGGTTGCCCCACGACGGATTCTCTTGGTACACCCCTGGAGGTGGTTTCCACATCTGGACTTGCCCCACTGGTGTTCCTTGAGTATCCAGGTAGACCTAGAAAAAGCACAAAGTTAATTAGAATCATTTTGGTATATTATTTCATTCATGTTGATCAAATCCGAAAGAGACTTTCTTACAAAACCGAAACCCAGACCACTCCAAGTAGAGGTTCCCCATAGTGAATATGGGCAATTCAACATGAAATATCACTAAATAGGTATAAAAGAGGCCTTACATCATTGCTGGAGACAGGTAAAAATAGTGGCGTTCACTACCCCACCTCTGAACACCACCAGACTAAGTTCGTGGTATAGCCCAGCCTCCGTTTCTTAGTTTCCCCAGTACCTGCAACAAGGAAAATATTAGATTTAATCAAGCTAGCTACATGTGGGTTAGTTCATTAAAAAGATTGGATTTTTTATAGTCATTTAAGTACAAAAAGTTACACACACAGTCCCAAATTAATGGGATTGATCAAAAAATTAATCTTTGTTTACATGCAGCCCATGCTAATACATGGTGAAACAGTGCCCTGTTGCAACACAGAATACATTGTGAGTATGACGTTCCCAGTTTTCCCAGGATACTTATGTTGGAGAAGAAGGCCTAGCGCAGGTGCTACGACCAATAATTGATGATTAAAATTATCAATTAAAAAATCACTCACGATGTAAACACCTCGGCCTTGCTGGCTCGAGCAGACGCTGGTTGTCTTGCTGATAGCTTACGCCCCGTTCCGTGTCACGCCTCGGCGACGATGCTGCTGTTCCTAATGGTCCACAGCACACAATTACACACCCGGAACACTCGAACACCACTCCACGACGTAGCGCGAGCACCAGGAAGCCGTGTAAACAACCTGTTGCAGGGGGCTGGTGGCGGCCATTTTGAGTGCCGGTATAGCATGCTTGGCTGCTATATCAGCGTGCGCAGATGCGCGCCGCTTTGAAAATTACATGCTACAGTACTTGTATCATATTTTATCTCAATAATTAGTGTATCCCGTATTCCAACTACGATATTATGGGAAATCACTATTTTTAGTAATTTTAACCTACCACTCGACAATTGGAAATTTGAAAAATCGAAGCTTTTCTTTGACCTCGACGCTGATTGGTCGAGCGTACCAGGAGTGGGGGAAGAGAAGCTTAATTCGCGGAAACCGAGCTTATGTGCTTGGGAAAGCTGCAGCGGAGCGGCTTTCTTGACGATTTCATCCAAGGATCAACACCTGGAAGCTCTCCAGGGTCCGACTCTCAAGTCGAAGAAAATGGACTCATCCATTTTTGAAGTTTGATGGCTCGACTCACCATGCTCTCGCAACCAGCATTCCCGAGCCCTGATGGTGCCCTACGTAGCAAGAGCATCGTCAAGAAGTTGACGTAAGTAGAGTGCCAACTTTTCAACTGCTATATGATAAAATGCATTTCCTTTCCTGGGTTACCCTATCCCTGTCACTTCTAGTGATCAGAGGCGGCCACGACGAAAGAAAGCACGCCGATGCCTGGAGCTAGGTGCGCCGGTGAATCGTAGCATCCGGGTGCCCAATACCTCATCCTTTTTCTTCCTACCTTGAGCAAAGTATCACGTTTCTCCGAGATCTTTGATCGACGAGAAAGGCAATTGTTTCCGAGTCATGGCCCTTGCGGTAATGTGATGAGAAAGGCCTGTGATTGGTCTCCCCATCCTCTTGTGTTAGCGGTGGAAATATCCCCAACTAGATTTTCGGAGGAGACGCGTGACTTGTGTGCTGATGGCGATCTAATCGTAATATCACGTACGTAGAGCCTTGCTGCCGCATCACTTGAGGATTATCCCAAATTTTATTTTCTCAGGAGATCAAGAGCGAATGCACCCCCGCGCGCGCAAGCAAATTCTCTGTGCGTGGCGCACGGGCCTATCTCTCTCTAATACATGCCCCGTTAGTAGTTTTCTTGGAATCGGAATCGCTGCGCCAGTGGGGGAGTTCTGTGACATATATGTATATACAAGTTTCTTGCAGGTGGATGAATCATCTACCGCGTCGCGTCAACCCTTTCGGTTTGAAGGTCGACTGTGCGACTTTTTGAAGCTGTTATTGCTAATAATTATTTGACGATTTCCGGCGTCTTATATTCTTTTGGAGTGACATTCGTTTTTCAGATGAGGCTTAATTTCTTTGAGTTAATGATCGTGATTTTTCTTCGTTCGGTTACAAGTGTTGATTCATCAATCAAAATCTAGTAATGGTCTTTCGTAATATAATAGTTTGAGTATTGTAAAATCAGTGTTTTTCTTTTCATATATCATCCAGTGAATTCATTCACGGTCAAAATAAATGCTCGACCACATTTCTAACAATATACTAATTTGAGTGATGAATTTCTAAATAAAAAATAATTAAATGCAATTCTCATTCATGCTTGTTATCATTTCTTGACCCACCCAAATGCTTATCCCCAATGAGAGTCGAAAACCACACATAATATGATATCATTATATGATAATGAATTTTTTCTCAAAAAGTGAGAGTATTTTGCTGACCTTATTTTTGAATTCATCAAATATTTTCATTTCATAATTTCTCCTCTTTTGCAAATTATATGTTAGCGTGTATTCGCTGTAGAATATTCTTACAATCAAAATTGTGATAATTTAATGAGTCAAACCGAAATGTTTTGATGGTTCGATATGAACATAAAATTCTTCACATTATATTGATAGAATTTGAAAGAATTCTGAGTTCAATGGCAAGGTAAGTCACGTCATTCTGACGTACACTTAATTTCGAATAAAGTATAAAAATTCTAGGAGAATAAAAGAAAGCAAGGAATTTTGCATCCTTGCATCTTACACCATAGCATTGAGTGCTTCTTGTACTTGATCTGATGTGTATGCATAAGTGGGCTTCTTCTTTGATTTCTTAACTTGTTTTGGCATCTCATTTTTATTATGAAATGGGTGCTGACCATTATGCTTTGCACTCTTGCGCTTTGAATTTGCTGAATTGTTTTTAGTCTTATTAATTTTTGCCATCTTGTGAGTAAATTGGATACAACTCCTGAAAATATGCATGACTATCGTTTACTCTGAATAAATAGTGAAAAGCAACGGACATTCCTTTAAGAATAAAATACTCACTTGATTCTTGTTTTGCTTAAGGAGCATGAGGCATTTTGAGGTTATGGTGTATTGTGCAACAAAATTCAGCTTCATCACAAGACCATCACTCCACAAATCACTCCTGAATTGCGTTTTCAGTGATACTAACACATTGCAGCACCTCAGATACTAATAATTATTCAAAATATCATACAATTAGTCCTAATAAAGCAATCAGCCCTGACGCGGCGTCAGTTTGTCCAGGTACAGAATACACGGTGTGGGACAGGCTTCTTATTCTGGACACTCGTCCAGATATAGAAGCCCCGTTCACACAGGGTAGGTATAACTGGACGCGCGAATTTTCGAAAATGAATTAATTTGAAAGCCGGATTCTTGCTGGAAATAGTAGTTCGAACTCTGCTCTAATCAGAAGAACCCCAATATGAAAGATGAAATGTGATTAATTTGTTATGACGAGACACTCGAGAATGGGTGTGAACCTCCCGGGACACTCGCGAAGCCCGCTTGACATCATCCGCAGACCGATCTCAGTCGTGTCATTTTGATGAGCGTTTTATTTAATATTTATGGCTGTATTATTCAGAAGGGCTATGGATAATGATAGCTAAGCGTTTGGAAATTCCAGTAGAGAAGTTTGTATTAAGAAAAATGCATCGACTAGTGGAGAGTTGCGTCATCTTTCATTTGTCCAGGTATACCTTCCAAATGTCACGGTGTCCAGGTACTGGTGCTTACCTTACCAACTTGGATCACATCGATTTCAATAGTTTCATGGATGCCGCTAAAGTACCCCTCGAGGAGAAAATATCAGGAATCGTTGCTGGACATCAACTCCTGAAGATCAACACCATTCTATGCATTGAGTTCTCCAAGATAAAAGATAATGGAGAGGTGACAGACCTGATTCCGTTCAACACCAGGAATAAAGTTGTTGATGTGAGTAGTGACCTCAAGGAGTGGTTCGAGACCAACATACAGACTATGATGGCAAGAGATGTGGAAGAGTTCGAAGGCCACGAGTCTGGATAGTCTATGCATAGAATTTTCCACCTGGTTGTAAACACCAACAAGTATAATCCTCTGCGAGCCAGTTCTTACATTCCTCTTCCAGATTCCGTCGCCAACAAGCATGCGTGCGTGAATGTGCAGGATAACGATGACAATCACTGTTTCAAATGGGCGATCCTCTCGGCTCTGCATCCTGCCCCTGAAGACGCTCAACGTTTGAGTCATTACACGCAGTATGAGAGTGAACTGAATTTCAAGGCGATCAATTTCCCATTCTTCCCTAGAGATATTCGCAAATTTGAAAACCAGGATAGGGATATATCTGTCAACCTCTCCATATTGAGAGAAGTGAGCAAAGGAAAATATGACGTCGTGACATACCGCATCGCCCCATATAGGAGAATCAACCACATTCCTCTACTCATAATCGAACGAGAGTATCGTGACAATGAGGATGGTCCGCCTAGCTATCACTATGTATGGATTAAGTCTCTACCACGTCTCCTCAATGCTCAACTCTCACAAAATAGTCATATACCATGGATATGTGAGCGTTGTCTACATGTATTCGGGTCTAAAGAGAACCTCAAGCAGCATACTGTGGACTATAACGAGGTCCATAAGGTCAGGGTTAAACTACCCGAGCCAGATGAAGCTTCGGTTAAATTCTCCAGTCACCTGCGCGAAGAGGAAGTGCCTCTTGTTGTCTATGCAGACTATGAGTGCTTGCTCGAGCCCACAGATGACGAGTACATTCGTCACGTGCACAAGCCTGTGAGTGTCAGTTGTTACGTCAAATGTAGATTTGATAATAGTCTGTCTAGTTACAAAGCGTATAGGAGCAAGGAAGGAGGGCAAAGTCCTTCCAAGTGGTTCGTCTTGGAAATGTATAAACGTGCTCGGAAACTTGACGCCAATTTGAAGAATCCGAAACCCACAAATGACCAAGAAAAGCAAGATTTTATCACTGCAACACATTGTCACGTCTGTGAAAAATCTTTCACAGCTGAAGCCACCAAGGTTCGAGACCATTGTCACTTTACCGGAAGGTGAGTCATACCCCCTCCCTACCCTGAGTCTCCGAATGTTCTTCATGTTTTGCCCTCGTTCCAGATATCGCGGTCCTGCTCACAACAGCTGTAATCTTAAGGGGGTTCGGAAGCTCTACTTTTACCGATCTAGGGGACCGCAAGTGAGCTGGGTCTGATGACTTATACATAACTAAATGGCGTCTATTGCTGGACACTCAGATGTCAGACATAAGCAGAGATGAGTTTGTACCCATCTGTGTCACTGATTTGAAATGTCGATCCGTGCTCCTTACTTACGCACCGAAGTCTGTATTTTTAAAGTGAAGAGATTTTGAAGAAAATTTCCTCTTCTCTCACTTCACTCAACTTATACCACCGGCCACTCGCTCAAAATATACAAACTGGTGGTGTTATGGTGACTCAGAAATTCTTGGCGCAGAGAACTGCTTGAATTTCTGATTCTATCACTCATCACTAAATTCTCGATTCAGGAGTTCTTATGGCAAAAATTGCTTGAACTCTGTTACTGTCCTTGAAATACTAATTCTGTGACTTGGCCTCAGGTTCTTGACTCAGAAATTCTTTACGCAGAAAACTGCTTGAATTTCTGTTCTTGTCAGGTGGTGTAACAGTGACTCAGAAATTCTTGGTGCAGACAACTGCTTGAGTTTCTTTTTTGTCACTCGTCACTTAATTCTTGGATCAGTAGTTCTTATGGCAAAAATTGCTTGAACTCCGTTACTGCCCTTGAAATGTTGATTCTGTGACTTGATCTCCTCTTCTTGAGTCAGAAATTCTTTGCGCAGAAAACTGCTTGAATTTCTGTTTTTGTCAGGTGGTATAACAGTTACACAGAAATTCTTGGTGCAGACAACTGCTTGAATTTCTGTTTTGGTCACTCGTCACTCAATTCTTGACTCAAGTTTTCTTTGTTTCAGCTCTGTTACTGACTTTGAAATTCTAATTGTGTTTTTGTTGAGACGGGTACAGACTTCATAAAATTCCAAAAGAATCTGAGGTTCCACTTCATTCAATTCATGATTTGGAACGAAATCTCTGACCTGAAATTTTCCCTCGAAGAAATATGGAGTAGATCACTATTTTTTCATAATGAATTAGTCATGTGAAGAGTAAATCGGTAAGCTACATAGAATGTGAGTTTGTAGCCTTACAGTGATATTGGAGGAGAACTTACGCATTAAAAACTGGTAATATTGCAATTCCTCGCCGACTTTCAAGTTCTGAAAAAGTATCCGCTGTGGCTCTAAATACTTTACAATTGAGTTCGATAACAGTATTGGAACTTGCACGAGTACTTTTTCCAAGTTACACCTGTACAAAAGTATAATTAGTATTAGTATCGTAATTAGTATTGGGGAATTGACTCATGAAACATTACCTTTAATAGAGTCTAAAGGATTCCGAAATTGCAACTTTCTAAGCATAATCTTCAGGAAAATTAAAGTTATCCTTAAAAATTTCACATTTTCTCCACGTCAAAATCTGTATGAAAGTCACAAATTCTACCTCATCAACAAATGTAAGAATCATCTGATATCTGAAAATTTCCAGGATCTAGAATCCGTTGATAAAGGAAGAACAGTTGAGCTTTTTATATCAAATTGGGTTTCTTCCATCGATGAAGCGTGCCATCATCAACAGACAAACATCTGACAGTATAAACTAGTTGGTAATCAGGAGTGGAAATTAATTCACACCAGTTGACAGAAGTGAGTCCCCGTCATTTTGAAACTCATTCGTTGTTAGAACCTGGAATAGGAAATACTCGGTTATGGTACCCTCCAAAAAATCTTGAAATGTAGACGAGAAAGGTAAATCTTTCAGAGCAACACATCTGACAAGGTTGTATGATCCTGGAAACAGCGTGTATTAGGAAGAAGGGAGCAAAATAGGTCAGCTCACTGTGGGCAAAAGTCCATGTACGGCCAGAAGTCAACACGGTTGATTGAATCCTGACACCACCTGGAAGTAGAAATTCCCATCAACTTTTTTATCAAATCATGGAGAAGCATGGAATTGTGGAGCTAGAGTTCAGATCCAAGTACTCTCAAGAACAGATCAAGCTCCTCAAGAGAAAAGGCGTGTTCCCTTATGAATATCTCTCCAACTACGATAAGCTCGAAGAGCAAGAATTACCGCCACAGGATGCTTTCTTCAGTAGCCTCAGTGGCGAAGATATATCTGCCACCGAGTATCAACATGCAAAGGATGTATGGGACATCTGCCAGATCAAGGACTTAGGGGAGTACTCTGATCTATACTTGGAGGTTGATGTTTTCCTATTGGCAGAGGTTTTCAAGAACTTTAGAAATACGTTCTTGAAGACTTACGGTCTTGATCCTGCACACTACCACACCGTCCCTGGTCTCGCTTGGGATGCAATGTTGAAGCAGACAAATATCACATTGGAACTTCTCACCGACATCGATATGCTGAATTTTGTGAAACGTGGGATCGGGGGAGGTAAGCTCAGTCTGTCACTATATGTTTGATGATCAATATTGAATACTATTCATTCCCAGGTGTCAGCCAGCGTAGTAATAGATTTGCAGAAGCGAATCATCCTTACACGAGGGAGGACTTCGACCCCACCAAGGTGGAGAAGTACATCATGTATTCCGATGTGAACAATCTGTATGGGTGGGCTATGAAGCAGGCCTTGCCCTATGAAAGCTTCAAATGGGTCGACCCGGTAACTATGGGTGATGTCGGTAACATACCCGATGACTCCAGGGTTGGATATATTCTGGAGGTGGACGTCGAGTATCCAGATGAGATCCACGACCTCCATAAGGATCCACCAATGCTACCCGAGCACAAAGCCCCTCCGAGGGCATCCCAGAAAAAATTGCTCACGACGCTTCTCAACAAGGAACGATACGTGGTGCATTATAGGGCTTTGAAACAGGTGATTCAAATACTCAAGTACGATCAGCATTATATTCATAAATGTCTTGATTTTTAGGCTCTGGCACATGGAATCTGCCTGAACAAAGTTCATAAAGTCCTACAGTTCAAGCAGAAGCCTTGGCTCAGCTCGTATATCGATCTAAACCCCTCAGAACGCCAGAAATCGAAGAACGACTTCGATAAAATGTTCTACAAGTTAATGAACAACTCAGTGTTTGGAAATTTGATGTAGGATGAGCTGGAGCGGATTGATGTCAAGCTACCTCACGAGTGGGAGGGGCGCTACGGAACCGAGTATCGGACCTCTAAACCCAACTCTCATAGTTCTGCTGTGTTTGGTAATGGAGTTGCAGCAATCCAGCTGAACAAGACGGAGGTGAAAATCACCAAACCAATATATGCAGGGCTAAGCGTCTTAGATCTCTCAAAGATCTCTATGAGTTCCACTACGACTTTATAATGGAGAAAGTCCCCCAAGCAAAGCTCCTATATACAGACACCGACCGCCTCATGTATGAGGTTGAGGGTGTCAACATGTATCATGTAATGAGGGACAACCCGAGCCAGTTTGACACCTCCGACTATGATCCCAACAATGTTTATGGGATATCACTTCTGAACAAAAAGATACCTGGACTCATGACTGAAGAACTCCATAGGCGCCCCATGACCCACTTTTGTGGTATGCGCAGTGAGTTGTATGCCTACAAAGTTCTCGGAGGTGACGTCACCAAGAAGGCGAAAGGTGTGCGGGCTCCAACTATCAAGAGCGTGACCTTCGACGACTACGTCAGGACGCTACGTGACAACGATTTCTTGATCAAAGAGCAGACGACGATTCGCTCAAGGATTCACGTCATAGGAACCGAGACGCGTAAGAAGATCGTGCTCGATACTAACGATAACAAGCGGCATCTTATTCCAGGGAGTACAGACACTCTCCCGCATGGCCATTACAGTCTCCGGAGTGATGAAGGAGGGAGACGATCAGTGGAGGGGGAACCGTCAGTGGAGGGGGTACGTGCTCATAAGCGAGTGCGACCGGCAGCGGAGCTCACATCTGCTGATGAGCCCAGAGAGAAAAGACCTCGACACCTGGACAACACACGCACAGGGTGAGTACCCCCTGGTGATCTTCCTCTCGGAGTACCTCCTAGAGTACTAATCCTCCAACCTCTTCTAGATGGACCTCGCTGAACTGAATAAAGTCGCTCGGAATAGCTTCCTCCCGACGAAGAAGATCTCTGACCTAGAGGAAGACCACTCATACAGGATCACGAAGATAAAGCACGTGGTTACCAAGTACGGGCCCAAGGTAGTGGCGAGACTCGAAGACGAGTTTGAGGTCTTCCCTCCGAAGAAGATTTTCATGACTCTCATGGCCAACCCCGAGATCAATCTTAGCATAATGGATGCTGCGGACAACGGAAGACTCTCTGTAAAGAGATACGGGCCAGGCTTCTCATTTGCTCAGATTTGAATCTTGTATATATGTTCTAAATGAAGAGAAAAAAAAAGAGGAATAAGAGTCAACGGAGGAGTAGTGGCTTTCTATTCTTGGTTCAGAAGAACGGTATAGGAAGCGGGTACACTCCACAGACAAGGGCGGTGGCGGGGCCTTTGTCACTCTCATTTTCTCAAATCTCCCCTCTTCCTATCCAACTGATGCGAGAATCATCGAAACCCAACCATTTCACAAAGACTTGGCTCCCCCTCCTTCTGATGATTTTTTCCACTAGATACACATCAGGATACTTTGATGAAGAGAGTCCTGTTCATAGAATCCTCCAGATACATCGTTACCCTGATAGTCTTTCAAGTGGTGAGTATATGGATTCGTCAAAGCTACTCTTCGGATGGTAAATATCTCTGTTGTCAAGTTAGGTGTGTAGCCTTTCTCAAACACATGTTTCAGTTTGCTCACTCGCACGTGATCTCCAACCTTGAACTCTGGCTTATTCCGCGGATGCTCGTTTCTATGATACTGTGACGTCCTGACGGTCGTCCTGCCTTACAAATTTTCAACTCTTTTCAAATTTTTGGTGCTCGGAAAACACCCGTATATCGAGGTGTATATGGAATTAAGACTATATAAGTAAGTTAGGATAAGAACATAGCGATCAGCGTCACGGGACAGATATCGGCGACGATTCACCTATTTCTCGCAGTTGTGCAAACACACGCGACCCATTTATCGAATTAGATCTTGTGACTATGAAAATTTCGGTGGCAACTCCTGATTGGCTACCGAAAGTTTCGGTGGCACTTTTTGATTGGCTCGTTAGCCTTTATAAGTGACCCAATTTCTGGGCTCAGTAGCATTCATTCCGTAGCTTTCGATTCCCGAAGGCCGATTTCTGTACCCGAGAAGTATTCGCCTCGTGGCTCAGAGCCACCAATCTTGTCATTTGTAAGTATAACATTATGTATCTCCTTTCAATTTAAAATCAATAAAAGGTAGTAAATGATATGAATCTTTCTTTTTCTTTTCGAGGCTATGACTTTTGTTTAAGAATCTCCTTACTCGGATAGAGAAATATCTCTTTCTGATGAGGACGGTTCTCACCATATGGTGGGCCTGCACGGGAGTTCCTGCTCCCGGGGTAAGTGCTCCCGCGATCATTAAATCCTCTCTTGTCTTCTAAGTTCGAAGTGGTGCAAATCACCCCTCGAGCAATGAAGATAGAGAGTACAAAACTCTCTAAAAAAGGAGCAAATAAAGTAAACTAAGGATCCTTCCCCAGCATCCTTGAAATTCGCACCTATTCCGTCCTTGTTCCTGTAACACATGACCCTCTCCGTGGCCCGAGTCAGCCGTCGAGCGATTCGTGGACCACATAGGGACCTGAGCGACGGAGGATTAGCCTTACGACTCAGGGGGTAGGGCCCTAGCTAGTTCCCCGGTGGAGAGATTAGCACTCTCCACGCGGGCGAAGGTGGGCAGAGTGTAGATGACCCCAGTTGCTGGGGTGGACCGCACTCTGTCCTCCAGGTGATCGTTCGAGCACGACCTCAGGGAAGTGCTCGAAGGATCCCTTAAACAGGATAACTTCCCCGGGAGGAAGTTCGTGTTACGCTCCGGCAAGCGTCGTTAGGTTCAGCGAGCCCGAGACTCGCATTTTTTCCAAAGCGACGCGCGCTGCATTCCGTCACGCCCTTAGGGCCGTAACAGGAGTAAATTTTGGAGGCCCCGGAGGGATAACCTCGGCCTTGCTGGGCGTATAACGAACCCTCAATTGAGAGAATTTCAGTCAGATTTTTGTCACAAGAAAAAATGATTAAGATCAAACGTGTAAGATTATTGAAAATCGAGAGACAGTGAATCAGATTAGAAGTATAAAATCAGAATCAGACCAGTTATTTCAGAAAGTATCTGATAGAGTTGGAATCATCCTGTGATCTGGATTGATGAATTAATTTTTTTTTTACAAATTTTTTCTGAGGAAAAATTGACTCAGAATCAGGTCAGTTTTTAGTTATGATCGCAGCTCTTAGTTGGATTTTGAGATTTGAGTCAGCAGTCAGTCAGAAGATGAAAGTTAATTCGATTGAATCAGTATCAGTCAATCTTAACGAGACATTATTGGAGAGGAAGCAGAGAGAATTTCACAGAGCAGCCAGTTTAGCATATTCCAATTTAGAAAATGGCATTATTCAATTATATCCGTACGAACAGTTTCAACGAGAAATTAAGTAGTGAAAGTATAGTTCAATAGCCAGATGGTTGAGTTCCGAAACAGTTGTGCAAATAGAGCGAGATTAAAAATAGCTACTATTCATGATTGTTAGAGTCTCCAAGAAACCACGTACTTCAATAAAGAAGAATCCCCAGAATTGAGTTAAAATCTATAAGGTGCTCGAGTAAATTGTCAGTAACCCCGGGATTCAGTTGAACTTTGACCTATACAGTTAATATATTCTGCAATCAGGCTAGTTAGAGCAAACATTTGTATAGGGTGGGAATTGGGTACACTCAGGACGTATGCAACCAACCTAACTCGCCCTGCTTGATGATTTTCGAAACGAGCACCGACCGGCCTCACCGAACGAGTCCTTAAAGGTCTCGCCAGCCCCCAGTTAACCTGAATCTTCCATCAAAGCAGAGCGAGTCGGTCCGATTCGCGCGTGTCCAGAGAACTACCACTCACCAAAAAGGGGATGAATTTCTACGACACGAATAAATAGAAGCTTTAATAGCACCCGACACAGAATGTCATCTAACGCGGAGCGCAGGCTCCTTCTCACAGAAGCCTTGTTAAGGGTCCCTGTTTTCGACGGCAGCAATATGTCGGTGTATGAATTCCTCGTCGAGTGCGATACCGCTCGCACTCTGATTGACAGCAGGGATGAGTCCACACTCCTGAAACAATTAAAAATTTGTAAATTATTTGGACCCGCTCGATGGGTTATAAAAAATGAAGTGATTGAAAGCATGAAAGAATTCAAGACATCATTATTTAACGCATTCCGTTCAAGCGAAACAATCATCCAGCTGTTAGGGAAATTTTCCGGACTGATCCAACAAAATGGAGAAGAAGTGCTAGCTTTTGGAAATAGAGTTCGAAAATTAAATCAAAAGTTGATCTACCACGTAGAATTTGGTGGAAATTCCTATTACCCGATAGAAATTGTGAGAGAACTTGTGGTCGAGGGGTTCATTAACGGGCTCCTGCCCGAAATAGAAATTCGCTTGAACACCAAGCCAGTCGACCTTGAAAATGCCATTATTTTAGCTATGAGAATAGAGCGGGGCTACAAACCCTTAACAAAATCAGACCAAACTCAAAATAAGAGCCCAGAAACAGAAGAAAATTTCACGGTTGAGAAGCTTTCAGAAAGATCAGAAACAATTCCGAATGTTTTTCACGAGCCAGAAGTAAACTCCTTATACTTCGCAGGGAATACCAAGTTCGGGTGGCCTAGCCTTAACCCGGAGGGACCAAAAAATAGCTCATGTCAAAAGAGAGAGACTTACCCAGGAAGACAGAGTAAACGCAAAAATGCCTTCTGCAAACTGTCCAAATTTATAGTTATCATTTTTTTGCGTGTCTACAGCAAAACCATAGAGTCTCGTACGGGTCCTTGTGTTTTGACAAATTCGTTTTGCAGCGGATCTAATGCCCAGCTGAATCCGGTCTTGAAGATCACGCCGAGTCGTTCACGCCAGTACTCGCGTTCTCCAGGAGTCAACTGACCCCATACAGGCAGCCCCCGCTATCCAAGATCCCGGTATTCGCGGAATTCGCTTATTCGCGGTTTCTGATTTGCGGCATCCCCCCGTAGTCGCGGGGCCCTGACTCGCTTATTCGCGGTTCAGATCTGGATATTAGAGATAATTCACC
The DNA here is from genome assembly GCA_029851415.1 of Eretmocerus hayati. Taxonomy (NCBI): domain Eukaryota; kingdom Metazoa; phylum Arthropoda; class Insecta; order Hymenoptera; family Aphelinidae; genus Eretmocerus; species Eretmocerus hayati. The sequence continues at coordinate 54,434,736 of CM056744.1, forward strand.
TCATGAAATGTGAATTTTCGATGGATTTCATTCAAGTGTCTCATCCCAAAACAACTTTGTGATTGAGTGTTCATCATTTTTAGGGTGTTGGTATTGTTATTGTTTCCTGAGACTGATTAATTGGTTATATGACAAAGCTGTTGTTACACTATCTAGATTCTTGTCATGACACAGTACGTGAAAAAGAATGCATATCCGTCAATCAGAAAACGTGATCATAAACTGTGAGCCTTTCGGAGAAATTGAAAATGTTGAATTTGCCTGCCACTAAATAAAGGGAAAATAGCCGGAGCTTTCAGAACTTCTTATGGCCACTTACCTGACATTGTTGCTGACTATGTTTGTCAATCTCGCTAGTCAAAAGTGATAGAGCTCTTCACTCGCACGCTCGTGACTGATTGTTTCCACAGATTTTGGAGTGAATCACAGTAGTATTTCAATCGTATCAGACTGTTATTTCGTATCTTCCATATATTAATTCATTTTGCTAGGCTTATTACATGAATTTATCATCTAAAGATGATGTGTCGAGTTTTAGTTACTCACGGATCCACACATGTATACGTAACCCCCCCCCCTTTTCCCATAAGCCCAAGGTCCCGGTATTCGCGGTTTCGGTATTCGCGGCATTTTCTTTATACGCATCAACCGCGAATAGCGAGGGCTGCCTGTACCTGAATAGGAACATCAAATGAATTAATTCGCGATAGAGAAATTGATATATTATAGCCCGGAACATTAATAGGTACACTTGCCTCAGTGATTGAGAAACGAAATAGAAATTGTTATATTCTAGCCCCGAGACATTAACGGGTACACTAACCTCCATCTCCGATCACATCACGTCAACTTACGATCATGCCCATCTCTCGCTTAACACGTGCTAGCCAACGTATGGCAGCGCATGCTGTCGCCGTGGCTTGTACGAGGTTCCGTATGCGCCACGAGGCCACGTTTACCCAATATTATTTACTGCAAATATGGAAAATTCGGGCATCAGGAACACGTCGTAGTCAAGTTAACAACCACAAAAATTACTTACCCTTAATATTTTATTATGAAAAAGGGCGAAGAGAGGAAAACGCGACGAAAATCCAGATCACAGAGATTACAATAAAATCAAATTTCAAATTAGCGTAATTTTCTCGGAAATTCTTCGTTCTTCTGCTGGAAGGCATTGTACTCGTTCCATCCAATGACGGCGAAGCTTTCTAAGGTTTGTACCCCTTAAAGGGTCGAAGATGATGGGAGGCAAAGATACCCGAAGCCCTGGAGCAGTTCTGCACCCACATTTCGCAACTCGGATTTAGCCTTAGCTCACTTTCAGCGATACTCATAAGGATCTTTCCGCTTTCCACCTTTCCCTTCACCCTATCAAGCCTATAACCCGAACTCGATCTCCGACACGACGTCGCGTCAGTTAGGGAACCTTTAGAACTTTGGCTATTTATGTAGCCAACCAACGAGAGCCAGGCTCTGACGAACCGAGGTTCCACGACGATAATTGTGAAGTTCAGCCAGCCCAGAAGGCCCTTAACCCTTTTGTGAATAAGAACATCTTACATTCTTTGAAACATTCCAATCATTTCGGACGCAACCAAGGTTGGTAGCGCAATCCGTTAAATGAGTTGATCAATTTTAAGGATACGAGAGTTGTCCTACTGTACTCCCTTACAGTATATGGAAGAGTTCTAGTTCCCAACAACCGAATTTTCGAGCCCACCTGAATAATATTCCTGATCATTAGGCCTAACCTGGTGCTCAAAAGTTGTCGTGGACCTCAGTCAACCGGATGCCCGCTCTCACTCATGACGAACGAGCTCATCAATATTCCTTGTATTTACAGGTTACACCGAGACCAGAACGAGTTTGAGGCCATATAACTCCCAACGAAACCACTCAACCAAAAAGTAAGGAGCCAGGAGGACCATCAGTTTTCCCTTACGGGGAGGACCAGCACGTCGCTTATTCATCACATCGTACGATAGTCGAAGCTCGCGTTAATGTGTCTCCGGATACCCGAGTTAGACAAACATACGTGGTCGCGGACGGCCAGCCTCTTGTGGTTCCCGCAACATCTAAACTGTGTTATTACCAACCGGAACGCGTACCCTTACATTAAACTCAGCCGATCGGGACTTTACGCATGCAAAAATTGTAAAGAGATCGCGAAACTTTTGGTCCGAGTCTACTCAGTACAGCAAATACAACACGAGTTTTGGGTGCGGGACCGGAATATCCCCCACTGTTACCATTGCAATATACCATTGTTCCACGTACGCCCTGCCCTACAGTGTGACACTTGTCTTTTAGAAATAAATAACCATTACCACCTCCGCCTCCCCTCGTCCACGTTGTTATTCGTCCGCTCGAACACCACCGAATTCTTCCCCGCCCATCTATTCCGCCCACGGGATCTCGACGACGTTGCCTTCAATTTTGCCCCCCTTCCTTCGCTTTAACGATACCTCTACTTCCAGTGGCTCGACTATCCTCTGCGGCAAGAAGGGCCATACGAATTGCCAACAAGAAGGCCCGAGGCGAGTGGAAAGAGGAAGCACCCGTTAAGAAACCCAAGGAGGTTGCGTCTACTCCAGCCTTCTATTGCTGGCATAACAACCCTAGCTGCAAACAAGAGAACAGGTGTCGAAGTTGCACCGAGCTATACGCCGCCACTATCAGAATAAAGCCCCGGCGCTTGCCCAAAGACAAGGAGAGACGCGTAATCCGCAAGAAATTACAGGACGCCACCCGCAGGATCCCCGCGCCCCCCAAGCCGCGAGTCAAGTCCGTGGTGAACTTGCAAAAACCCCTCAGGATCCGTATCGTAAAGTGCGACCAAGTGGTACAGACTACCCAAACTTGTACTTCACAAGAAATACCGTTGTCCAAAAATCCTGATTCACAATAAAGCCTTTTTGATTCAACCCTCTCCATTCATTGGCCAGACAAAACCCACCCAGATGCAAATAGGGCTATCCCTAACCCCTGATTTTGTCAGGGAGAGACTATACGAGCAACACTACCAAGCAGCTGTAGAGCTAGTTAAGGTATTCAAGCGCCACGGTAAAGAACCTCGAATCTATTTTTTCCACCCCGAAATCTGCTCTGGAGAACGAAAATACGTGCTTTACAGGGATAAAAAGGTATTTTATCTCCAAAGCAGCGACGGAAAAATCTCCCCGGAAACCTTCCGCGAGGATTACGGCTTATCCGGAGCAGTGCAAGGTTTAGAGAAAGCCGCCAAAGCAATCAGAAGCTGTGTGTATACCCGGTGGAGACTGTGGTCCGACGATCCGCGCGAGTATTTCATAGAAAGCTTCCTGCTGGAACGCCCACCCAATTTCTTGCTAAAAAATTCCCCGGTGACCCACTTAGATATAGACAATCACATCTTGGAATACATCAGAATCCACAAGTTTTACCGCTTATACCGCCAGTGGTCGCCCGAGCTTCAAGCCGGGATAACCGTAGACGCGTTTCATAGACACATTGACGACAGCTGCTATCTACTCTGGCGAAAGCGGATCCTCTTCTACAACCACTTGGGAAACACCTTCGACAACGATCATATAAACATCCCTGAATAAACGCCCCCAGGATGCGCTGGATAGGATGAGTAAAGGAGGACGGGTCACTCGCAGCAAAAGTAAACAGCATTTGACAACTCCAGAGCCCAAGGACCAGCAGTCCCTTCCTTACGCCGGTTTACCCGGAGCCATACAAGACCCTTGGTTCCATCAGAATCTTAGCGCCTCGTCCGCCACTGGAGATCCCGAACTCGACGACCCCTTCGCCAGCCGCAGCCGATTACGCCACTCTCCCGAACTCCCAGAAAGAACCTTGTGCACCGGCGATAATTTCTTCTCCTCCACGGTCATCAACGTAGAATCAGAGCCTCCGGACACCTCAAAATTCCAGATACCCCCGGATACCCCGGTTGACCCACACACCGCCCCAGGAACAAAATCCAGATCTAATTCACTCTCTTCCACATCGAGTTCAGAAATCGAGATGGCGCAACCCGTCCCTTTAAAGGACGCCCTCCGGGTGGTACCCGAGTTTGATGGCACTAACATCCCCTTCGAACAGTTTTTAGAGGGCTGCGCCGAAGCCGAGGAGATGATAACAGAGGCATCGAAGCCAAATTTTGCAAAACTCCTCCGTAGCAAGATATTAGGAGACGCTCGACAAGCCATATCCCAACAAAGCTTCACTACCACCAAGGCTTTGACTGAGTTCCTCAAAAATATCTACACCCCAGCGAAGACCACCCATCAGTTGATGGGCGAATTAGGCCAAGAATACCAGAGGGACGACGAACCCGTCATCACTTACGTCAACCGTATGAAGAACCTGGGGAACAGGATTAAAGAAGCCAAACGCGTAGCAATAGGGCAAGCAGATAACACGTTCAATACCGCCACTGACGAGAACACCCTAGATTGTGCGCGCCGGGGACTCAAGCCTGAAATAGAGCAGCGTCTGCCTGAAGTCGGGAGCTTAATGGATCTCATGACCAGGGCAATAGACATAGAACGTCAATTAGAAGCTAGACGCATGCTTCGAGAGGGAACCACTTCGCCCACCTATACCCCGAAAACACAGAAGCGACACTTGTTTGCATGTTACGGGTGCAGCAGTCCCAGCCATAATATAGCTGATTGCCCTAAGAAGACCCACGCTAGACCCTGTGAGTTTTGCGGTAGAATGGGGCACCACATGGACTCCTGCCGAGAAAAGGCCGCATTAGAGGCCAAGGATCAGGACGACTGCCAACTGTGCGGGAAGGAAGGTCATGCTGCCCCACGCTGCCCCAGAAGAATCAAATGTCAATTGTGCGAGAGATTCGGGCATTCAACCAAATACTGTCCCAGAGAGACAGGTAACGAACCCACCTTATGCCAACTGTGCGGAAAAATGGGACACAATGCGACTCAGTGTTTCATGTTCCTGAACCAGAATCGATCCAAGATAGACCCGCGGCTGGAAAACCGCGCGTCTTTGTCTTGCCAACTATGCAATGGGACTGGGCACACCGCTGCTTCTTGCAGGGGGCGCCCGAATTCCAACCCCAATCCCTCATCGGAGGTGTGCTTCTATTGTAAAAAGCCCGGACACCGAATCGCAGAATGCCGGTCAAGAATGTATAACAATCAACAAAACCAGGGAAACGAGCGCGATCTCCCGGGCAAGAGCGGAGCGGGGGAAATCCAAGAGAGACGACCGCTCGACCCCAGCCAAGTAAACAATCTCCTTGGCGAATTGCTGCCCTTGGAGTAGTGGAGCACCGGAGATGCGCCCCTTCTGTAGAGATCCGCCTCGGACATTCCAAAACCACCCACCGGTTTTTACTAGATAGCGGGGCAGAAGGAAATATTCTCAAGCGTTCTCTCGTCCGAGACCCTAAATGCATCGATACCAGAACGTTACACTTGATCCGGGGATTAGGTGCGGATCCTCAGTTATCCTTGGGAGTAGTCCGAATGAAACTCTTGGGGGTGACAAGTGAATTCATTGTTGTGCCGGACCACTTTCCTTTTGCCTATGATGGAGCCCTCAGTACCGATTATTTTTTGAAGAGTGAAGCCCTCATCGATTTCGAAAACCAACAACTGGTAGTAGGTAACCACAAAACCCGATTTCAAATCTTGTCTGACACCCATGCTCCTATCTCTATCTCAACCACCCACCTAGGAAACGAAAGCAATAAATGTTTACCATATATGATATTGTCCAACGAAACAGGGTTCAAGGACACTCACTCTTTGATAGACACCGGCTCCGAAGTCAACCTTTTTCGTGAAAGCTTGGTCCCGAGGACTACGACCGTCCAGCAATCTAACCAAATACCTGTGCAAGGAGTCGGGGGAGAACAACTCCTCACGGCCGGGACAATAGAATTGTCCATCTTCGGTACTCCCGTGAATTTCCATGTGGTACCGGACGACCTGTATTTTCCGGGTGGCGGGATCATCGGTGCCCAATATCTCTCGGAATCAGCGAGTGTATTGGATTTTGAGACGCGGAAACTGAAAACCTTGATATTCAATGAAACCATAGATTTCCACACGACCGAGGAAGTTTTGAATCACTATAACCCGGATATTATTTCAGCCTTTACCGATGAAGAACTAGCAAGAGAATTGTTAAACCAGACGGGATGTCTCGCCTGCAACCGTTGCTTGATGAATGAATGCGAAGAGCATCACGGGGTCCAACCCTTGAAAGTCTACGAATTCTCCATTAACACCCTCGGCCAAGAGTTTTCTAAACTCGCCCAACCGGAATTGAGTAGCCTGCTCCGCACCGACCACCTCCTTGCCGAAGAGAAAGAATTCGTTCTGAGAGTAACCGGACAGAATCGAGACGTGTTCTTCATACCAGGTGACGATCTGCCAGGGACACGGGTGATCACACACCGGATACCTACGATAAACAACGAACCTATCAACGTTAGACAATACAAGTTTCCACACGCATACCGAGCTGAAATCATCCGACAGGTTCAAGAACTCTTGGACAAAGGCATAATACAGCCCTCCAACTCGCCCTATAACATTCCAATTTGGCTAGTGAAAAAGAAACCGGACTCTCAAGGTAACCCGCGGTGGAGACTCGTCCTAGACTTCCGACCCTTGAACGAGAAGACGATTGGAGATGCCTATCCTCTGCCGAACATCACCGAAATTTTTGACCAGGTAGGCGGAGCCAAGTACTACTCAGTGCTTGACCTAGCGAGTGGGTTCCATCAAATTTGGCTTGCTGAGGAAGATAGGGCCAAGACAGCCTTCACAACGCCGCATGGGCACTGGGAATTTCTGCGCATGCCCTTCGGGCTTTGTAACGCCCCAGCCACGTTCCAGAGAGCTATGGATAGCCTGCTAAAAGACCTACAGGGCGTAATTTCATTCGTCTACTTAGATGACATCGTGGTTTACTCGGATACCTTGGAAGAACACGAAAAGAAACTCAACATACTTTTCAGCCGGCTAAGAGAGGCCGGACTGAAGTTACAAGTCGATAAATGCGAATTCCTGAAACGCGAAGTGAACTATTTAGGCCACGTCTTGAGTGAGGAAGGTCTTAAACCTGATCCATCTAAGGTCTACGCGGTGAAGGAATTCCCGACGCCTAAAAACATCAAACAAGTCCGAGGGTTCTTAGGACTCGCGGGCTACTATCGGAGGTTTATCCAAGACTTCGCGGGAATCGCTAAACCGCTCACTAAACTCCCACAGAAAGACGTAGAATTCGCATGGACGGAAACAACCGAAACCGCATTCCAGAAATTGAAAATGGCTCTCTGCACTGCTCCAGTGTTAGCCTCCCCAGATCTAGAAGCCCCTTATATTATCCGGACCGATGCCAGTGGATATGCTATAGCCGGGATCCTGTCCCAAGGAGAGATCGGGAAGGACCGGCCCATCGCGTACACCTCGAGAGCTCTCCGAGGTCCCGAACTCAACTACGAAGTATATGAGAAAGAAGCCCTAGCTATGATACACAGTGTTCAAACCTTCAAGAGCTACGTGTACGGCAGGAAGATTACCTTTATCACCGACCACCAACCCTTGACTTGGTTCAAGACCGCTGACCTCAACACCCGGGTTCAGAAATGGAGGTTCAAATTATCCGAGTATGAATACCAAGTAATTTACCAGCCGGGGAAGCTCAATGCCACCGCAGACGCTCTCTCACGCCAGTTGCCCGAAAGCTACCAAATCAATGTCGTCACCCGGGCTCAGAAAAAGGCCCAAGACCTACAAGATGCCCCTCTACCTTCCGACAACGAGGCGATCCCTACCCCAAATGTCATCCCCCCTCCGTCAGAACCCTGCGTAACTACCCTGGAAGAAACTTCAACCCCAAAGAAAAATATCGAAACTCTAACCCCACCAACGAAACGTCGTTGCATCTTCGACACCAAGGAAAGTATACAACATCGACAAGACAACGTCATGTACTTCGTCGCCAGCGATAACACCCCCTGCGACGACGGGGCCAAGAAACTCGCGGAAATAGCAAAAATTGATTTCGAAGAAGGAATAGAGGTTGGAGAGGTACACCAGTTCAGGATCAAGAGAGATCGATATCGTTTCTCACTATGTATAAGAGCCCCCCTTCCCGAATCAATTGCCATTATCAGAGAGAACATCACCCAGACCTTGACCGTGCTTCGTGATCTCATGCAGAGACTCCGGGTCGAAGAAATTAGCATCGCCAAGAGTAAAAATATCGAAAACCTACCCTGGAATGAGGTGCAGTCGCTCTTGAATCAAGTCTTCAGTATACAACCCTTCAAAGTCATTGTATGCAATGCCACTCTCCGATATGTACCAGCTGAGCTCAGAAGCCAAATCTTCGAAGAACTCCATACCTCCCCGGTTGGAGGACACAGAGGCGTATCAAAAACTTTTTATCGGATTCGACAACAATACCATTGGGAAAACTTGAAAGAAGACATACGGCGGCGAATCCAGCAGTGTCTACAATGCCAATTAAAAAAACTTGTTAGACTCAAAACCAAACAACCTATGATGATATCCGACACCCCCGCGGCCGTTTTCGAGAAAGTGGCCATGGATATCGTCGGCCCTGTACCCAAAACTCCGCTCGGAAATGAATACATCTTAACTATACAAGATCAACTATCTAAATTTTGTTTAGCCATACCACTTCCAAACACGCTTGCTTCGACTATCGCGGACGCATTCGTGAGACGTTGCATCTGTATCTTTGGAGCCCCGAAGGTCGTTTTGACGGACCAAGGGAGGAACTTCATAAGCAAACTGATGGAACGTGTCGCGAAGCGCTTCAAAATGAAGAAAATATGTAGCACGAGTTTTCACCCACAAGGAAACGGATCTTTAGAGAGATCACACCACGCACTCGCAGAATTCTTGAAACAGTATACGTCCACAGAGGAACAATGGGACACCTGGATCGAAATAGCCTGTCTCAATTACAATACAAGTTTCCAGGAATCGACAAAATTCACACCCTACGAGGTCGTGTTCGGGAAATTAGCACGCTTACCCTCGAGCGAACCCTTGCACCAGGCTGACCTATTACCCACCTACCATGGATACATCGCAGACTTAGTAACGAGGCTGAACAACATCCAAAAACAAGCCTACGATAATTTGGTCCTATCCAAGCTCCGTTCCAAAGAATATTATGACCGGTCCATTAACCCCAAAAATTTCAAGGTTGGAGACTCAGTTTTCCTACAGTCGGGACCAAAACCTGGCAAATTCGGTGACCATTACTCCGGACCTTTCAAGGTGCTGGAAATAATAAATAAAGTCAATGTAAAAATCCGTACCAATAAGGCCGACAAGATCGTACACGCCAACCGACTCCGAATTTCCCACATCCCGTAGCTCACCCCGTAAACCGACGCTCTGGTCTGTTTCAGGAATGCTCAAGTGGATAATGCTGATGGGTGGAATAAACACCGCAATGTCTGGGCCCTCCATTACAGAGATCGGCCAAAGTCCCGGAATCTACTTTCAATACCTCAATCAAGTACATTTTTCCCAAGACAGTTGGACAAACACCATCGAGATCCCATATGCCCCACTCAAGTTGTATTATCAGGACGTGGACACCCAACTCTCCTTTGTCAACCTCTTCTGCCAAGGACATCCCCAGTTTTGCGATTCCTACGAAGTAGAACTCTCCAGCCTAAGGCCTCTCTTGGGCATCGCGGAAAGCCACTTCCAATTCATACAAACCACCCTTTCGGAGCACGTGACCTATCGTATCAGCCCCGTTCCTTCGACCCTCAGTAACGTCTCATTCTTGCACAACCTATCCAACTTGACAGCCCAAGCCCAACAAGCCACGGAATCATACCAAAAACTCGCCCAAAACGATACTTCCCTATATACCTTACAGTCCTGGATCAGCTCAACGAACTCTAGGATAAGGTTGCATATCAAATTATTAACAGATTTGTCAGACATACTCCTCGGCGTTGACGCCAACCATCTCCACCCTTCCTTGCTGGGAGAAAAATATCTACGCGAACTACAAACAACCATCGAAAACGAGAAAAGCAGGATGAAGACCCCTCCCGAACTATTCAATCAATTCAGTACCATAGACTTCAAATTCATTAATGAAACCCTGATGTTTACCCTAACAGTTCCTCTCTACGGCATCCAAAGTTTCAATCTGTATCATCTGTACCCCTTCCCAGGACCTCACAATGACGAAATGGCCTTCAGCATAATTTCTCCCAGCAATTTCTTGTTTGCAGACTGCCAATCCACTGACCACGGCTTCCTAGACAAGATCTCTGATTGTAGAACAGAACACGGAGCTTTATATTGTCCCGAAGCCCCAATAATCCAAGAGCATTCCTGCGAACACACTATTTTGACCCACAATTCCACAAGACCAGCAAAGGATTGTAATGTAGCCCTCCGACCCTTACAAGCTCCAATTTGGACCCAATTAATCGACACTTCTTTGTGGTTATTCTCCGCTCCCACAACCGACGTCCTCAAGGTCAACTGTGATGACAAAAATAAAACGTTGCGGGTTACCGGTCTAGGAACCCTATACTTACCCCCAGATTGTAAAGCGTATACTTCTATCCTAAAACTCACTCCCCCGCGAATAGACGCCAGACCTATAAAACCCCCATGCTCTCCACAGCCGGGATTATTCCAGGCGGGAGAATCCTCCCCCCTGCAGTTGAAATCCATCCCCCTCAATCTCACGATCGTCATATGCACAATCGTGGTCCTTCTGGTTCTCACATGTTACTGCCTCTGTAAATGCCCTTGCAAAGCAAAACCCCACCCCAGACCCACCATAACTATCTTGGGATCGGAACTGACCGCCATACTAGCCGAACAACATCAAAGGAACGATACAACAGTACAAAACATCTATGAAGACATCGAGCCTCTGTACGCTATACCCAATTGGCCGCCTCGACGTGCACATCGTTGTGTTGTGTCGCGTAGGTCACATCAAGAGCCAATCAACACCCAAGGGCTAGCGATACAAGGAGTACCTAGAATAAGTAGATTAAGCAACCCTTGTTTACGCTTCTGGCCCCGACGATAGCTCACGATCCCCATTTTTCCATCGCTATTTAACCGGGATAACTCTGTTTTCAGATGCATCGGGCTTTCAGCATCATCTTCTTCGCCAGCTTCCTCCACTTCAATGAAGGGATTATCGGGTACGACTGCGGCTCGCGCTCGCTAAACGTGACTACGATATCCCTACTCGACGTGGATGAATGTGATATCCCCAAAGAAACTGTCGAGTCCACCGAGAAATATGTCCAACTCCTACAGATTAATGATTACACGGAAACAAGCGTTATTCAATGTAAAGTCGAAGTCTATCGAGAGGTCCAGAAGTGTCTATGGCGCAAGAAGAACGCCAAAGTGCACCGAGGCACTTACCTAGGATTTATAAGAGAATTGGACGCTCAGACATGCGCGGCCGTACACCGAACCGGAGTCTTGTACTTAGAACGGAATCAAATGGTAAATGGTCTCAAACCCGACGGTGTTACCAGGCCGTTTGGCATGGATTTCGCGGGACACAGCGATGATGACGGCGATTGTGAGGCCGCATCTTACGCGGATGTGTATGGCTCTTGGAATGATGTAGTCGCCTCCGGAGACATAAAGGTCACTCTGAACGCCTACGCTGCTAGCGTCCGATTAGATAAGGACCAATTAATTCTTAAGTCTGGAACCGTTTGTACCCTCTCGGACGGTTCGTGTACTGACCCCCATGGAGGTCAGACTTATTGGAAACCTTTACCCCACGATACCTGTGGATTTCACAAATACGGCCTTTTGTACGAGGGCAAAGCCCAAAAACTTATAGACACCGCGAATTTCAAAGCACAACCCATTTACACTGTAACCACACAGGACACCACTTTTGCCCTTACGGCTAAGAAAGAGGAGTACGTGTGCGGTTACAGCATAATAAGAACGGAACACCCCAAACTCGTAATCTATGAGACCGTCCGAGGGGATACTTTCGCTAATAAAGAGAAAATTCTATCAATTAACCTAGATATGTTTGCTTATGTTAACTCTAAGTTTGTCTATGTAGAAAAATGGATGCGCACGTAGTTCAGCTCTTTGTACAGAGACGTAGTACAAGGCAGGTGCGACCTAGAACGACAGATCATTAAGAACGCCCTTGCTATTGCCACCCAAGCTCCTGACGAGTTCGCGTACAATCTCATGAAAGGACCCGGCTATATGGCCCTGGTCGCTGGTGAAGTCGCACACATTGTGAAATGCGTGCCAGTTGAAGTTAAAATCGAACACGGAGACAAGTGTTACGCAGAACTCCAGGTGAGGCTTAACGAGACGACCTTATTCCTCCAACCCCGCACTCACGTCCTGAAAAATAGAGGGATCGAAGTCATCTGTAACGAGGTTTTACCCGGTTACTACTCCGTCGGAGACCAGTGGTACAAAATCTTACCCCGCCCGACGGAGGCTAAGGCCCCCACGGTAATCAAACCCTTAACCCGCCCCACTTGGCACTACATGAACCCCGAAGGTCTCGCCACTTCTGGAATTTATACGGAAAAAGACTTAACCACACTGCGAGAAAGGATCATGTACCCTTTCGATAGCCACGCGCTGCTGAGCGAAGTGGCGCGAGAGATGCATGGTAACGGAGTGACCCACAGCGGAAGCACGCTAGAAAAGCTGATGAACGAGAACACATTGTCCAAACTGGCGAATTCCTTCTGGAATAAGACCTGGGAAAAATTCATGTCCTTTGGCACAGCCAGTGCTGGAGTTATAGCAATTTTGATGATTTTACACCTGTTTAAAACCATTACCGACATATTCATACGAGGGTATACCCTCCACTCAGTGTTTGGATGGTCATTCCATCTATTCGGAGCCCTTTGGAGCTCTCTCGCCCATTGTATGCTGATGGCACAACAACGTTCAAAAGAAGACCCAGATATAGAGCAAGGACAGGAATTGTTACCAGTCGCTCTTACACCATCAACTCCACCAGCAAACGACCCAGGACGCCCTCCAGTTCCTAGACGTGATTATCCTGGACACCCGGATGGAACACGTTCGGAATACACTCCTTCACCCTACCTTCATACACGGAAGCCTTTTAGCCCTTACGGCGGTTCCGGTCAAATATATGTACCCCCATACACCTCCGAACCCCGCTTATATCCTAACCTCCCCGAAAACGCTAGATCCTTATTCCCGGTCCCCGAAGATAATACTCAATTACCCACTTGTCCACCTAGACAGCCACCCACCAACTTCCCCCCGACTAGTACATAGGCACGTCAGGAGGGGTGGCAATGGAGACATACGCTTCCTACGGGCTCGCTTGCGATACCGTAGGAAGACGTTAAGGGTGGGGGTGTGACGTCCTGACGGTCGTCCTGCCTTACAAATTTTCAACTCTTTTCAAATTTTTGGTGCTGGGAAAACACCCGTATATCGAGGTGTATATGGAATTAAGACTATATAAGTAAGTTAGGATAAGAACATAGCGATCAGCGTCACGGGACAGATATCGGCGACGATTCACCTATTTCTCGCAGTTGTGCAAACACACGCGACCCATTTATCGAATTAGATCTTGTGACTATGAAAATTTCGGTGGCAACTCCTGATTGGCTACCGAAAGTTTCGGTGGCACTTTTTGATTGGCTCGTTAGCCTTTATAAGTGACCCAATTTCTGGGCTCAGTAGCATTCATTCCGTAGCTTTCGATTCCCGAAGGCCGATTTCTGTACCCGAGAAGTATTCGCCTCGTGGCTCAGAGCCACCAATCTTGTCATTTGTAAGTATAACATTATGTATCTCCTTTCAATTTAAAATCAATAAAAGGTAGTAAATGATATGAATCTTTCTTTTTCTTTTCGAGCCTATGACTTTTGTTTAAGAATCTCCTTACTCGGATAGAGAAATATCTCTTTCTGATGAGGACGGTTCTCACCATATGGTGGGCCTGCACGGGAGTTCCTGCTCCTGAGGTAAGTGCTCCCGCGATCATTAAATCCTCTCTTGTCTTCTAAGTTCGAAGTGGTGCAAATCACCCCTCGAGCAATGAAGATAGAGAGTACAAAACTCTCTAAAAAAGGAGCAAATAAAGTAAACTAAGGATCCTTCCCCAGCATCCTTGAAATTCGCACCTATTCCGTCCTTGTTCCTGTAACACATGACCCTTTCCGTGGCCCGAGTCAGCCGTCGAGCGATTCGTGGACCACATAGGGACCTGAGCGACGGAGGATTAGCCTTACGACTCAGGGGTAGGGCCCTAGCTAGTTCCCCGGTGGAGAGATTAGCACTCTCCACGCGGGCGAAGGTGGGCAGAGTGTAGATGACCCCAGTTGCTGGGGTGGACCGCACTCTGTCCTCCAGGTGATCGTTCGAGCACGACCTCAGGGAAGTGCTCGAAGGATCCCTCAAACAGGATAACTTCCCCGGGAGGAAGTTCGTGTTACGCTCCGGCAAGCGTCGTTAGGTTCAGCGAGCCCGAGACTCGCATTTTTTCCAAAGCGACGCGCGCTGCATTCCGTCACGCCCTTAGGGCCGTAACAATACAATTCCAGAATGTCCTGCTCATTTTGGAGTGTAACATTCATTGGTTCGATGCAGATAGTGCGATGTTTTTTACCGTTGTACTCCGCCAGTAGACCGGGCAATATATCGAGCCACACGCTCGCATATAGACGCCTTCATGTTGCTGTAGGTAGAGTATAGATTGACATTGAACTCTCCCATGAGTCCTTGGAACTTTGCATTATGAAATTCTTTTCCATTGTCGGTCTGGAGATTCCTTGGTACGTGACCTTGATGGAACACTGATCTCATAGCTGCGGTTACGTCTGCGCCAGTTTTTTTTTTTTACAGGCACAGCCAAGGCGTATTTGGAGAAGACGTCGATGACTGTTAACAGGTAATTGTATCCTTTATTGACCTTAGCATAAGGGAGCATTTCCACTAAATCGGCTTGCCACGTCTCATGCAAACCCCTCATCTCAAACTTGCGACGTGGGTAGTTTCGCCGAGCAGGCTTATGTAGCTCTTCCACTACTTGTTTCATGTTCAGCATCTGGAAGGAGAATGAGTCATCTGTCCCCGCTGGAGTTGTACTTATTCACATAATCAGCGGGTAATTCGTGCTTGTGAGTCACCACAAAGACCACTTCGTTGAACATATCAATATCTCGCTCTGTTCCATTCTGAGAACTCAGGAAGAGCTCGTGCATTTCTTCCATTTGCATCTGCAGTTTCTGGGTTGAGTCATGAATGAATTGTAACATTGTGTCCAAGTTGACTACGTCTTTCATATCTTTTGGCTCAGCCACGTTGCAAATTCTTATATTGTCCAGATCTTATTGACCATCAATAGTTAATCTGAATCCAATACCAGGAGGCCCGCGTTGACCGCCGCCTACACCCTGTTTACGTCCGAATAGATCGACATCCATAATGGAACTGATTGAGAGAGAAGAGATTGCTCAGCTTATATAGCCTCGCTCATGCAGTTCCTCCAATATTGAACGAATCTCATTGTCATGGCTCGGGTTTCCAGCCCTTCTTTCAGCCATGAGCAGGCGCAAGCGGTCGACCAATTCATTGGGATCATCCCAGTATACGTAGTCAACCGTTCTACCAAGTCTCGCGACCTTGAAATTCGGTAAGAATGAGTTATTGATTCTCGACACAGATCCTCCCTTGTTGCTCTCAAACAATGGAGCGATGATGCTCATGAATTTTGAGCTATTAAATTGTCGTAGTTCACCTCTGCTATTGTACCCTTTCTTATGGACATTTGAAGCCTCCAGTATGCGTTTGTACTTGGCCAAATCCCTCTTGTTGTGTGACTTTGATTCCTTCAGGAATAAGAGATCCATCAGTCCATCAGACCTCGAATACTCGACTCCATCGACAATGACCGAGTCTTGTGTGAAATCTATGGCCACATTCCCAATGATAGTCTTCCCCTTCTCCAGTCTAACATCGTAGAGTTTATCTAGATTACTATGTTCCCCTTTCTTCCTCAATAATGAGAGATAGTCTTTGCATTCATTGATGTTTGGACCATCGGTCTCCTCTGCTGATGTATTTTCCACCACCGTCTCATACTCATCCTCAGTATCGTCCTCAGTATCATACTCATACTCAGTACCAGTATCAGATGGCTCGATCTTCCGCAAGGTTTCCTCAGCTTTGTAAACTTCTTTGATGCGTGGAGGCTTTGTTTTGAAGACGAGCCGCTCTAAAGGATCGATGATAGGTTTGAATATCTCTGAGAGAGCTTTCTGCGTCTCAGCTTGCCCGTGCTGTAGTAAATTGTACTCTTTTTTGATAGCATCTCTAGCTTCAACTAGTCGACGCAATACGTCCTCCTGCTGGGGATAGTCTTCCATGTTGATGCTTCAACATACGTTCAAAGACTGACATTGATGTACCTGTTTCAGCCTATATTTATAGCAAAGCTGTCGGAACCTTCTCTGTAGCGACCCTCGTTGAGAGGTCTATCTTTATCTATAACGAGGAAACCATGCTTGCCATCTCTCCAACACGAGGAACAGAGTCCTTTGAAGCGCGTGAATGGCATGTCTGAGTTGACATGATCATCATAGACATGTTTGACATTAGTTTAATCCTGACGGAATATGACCAGGAGATCCACGTTGTCTCTGACCAGGTGTTTGAGAACAAATGCGTACGATTGACAGAGGTAGAAGCAGTCGACAGCTTCATGTCTTCTCATGCAGAAGTAGGCTTTCACACTGTCCTGTTTCTCACAAGCTATCTCATCAAAGATCATAATAGAATTGGGCAACGCTTGGTCTGGAGGTATGACTGACTCGTGCTCACTGACGGGGAAGAAATTTATCCCACCAACGGACTGCAGTACGGCTTCCAGGAATTGGTACTTTAGCTGATTCAAAGACTTTGAGTATATGTAGACGTTAGCGAATCTCAGACCGTTTGGGTGAGTGATGAGTGTCATGAGACTGTTCATCTTGCCACAGTTTGATGGGCCGCAGATCACCGCTCTGATAGTGTCAGGCAGTAAGTCCCCGTGTTCCTTGCTCTTCCTCTGTCCCCCAACGTCGAAGTTCGTAACTGGGAGCTTCACCGTCTGTTCTGAGGAATTCATGTTGCTCGCAAAAATTTTGATCAACAAATGAGTGTACGGGGATCAATTCTGGACTTATATACTCGAGTGAGAGTATAAATAGACCTTACGCAGTGACCTCGGTCAGTCGTGAGTCTACTCTCGAGAGAAGATGATCATCCATAGAAAACGTAAGCGAGGTCATGGCCTCGTCAATACGCTCATCAAGAAGTTGCCGGGTGAGCTACATCTACCAGATTATTCATTTTGCGGCCCGGGAACGAAGCTTGCCATGCGGCTAGCACGCGGGGATCGGGGTATCAATGCTCTTGATGCAGCGTGTAGGGAGCACGATATAGCATACTCAAGAAATCGCGAGAACGTCCAAGCGCGGAACGCAGCCGACAGAGACTTAGCTGCTAAAGCTTGGGCTCGCGTCAAGTCTAGGGATGCAAAACTCGGAGAGAGGATTGCTGCCTACGCGGTTACAAATGTTATGAATGCTAAGAGTCAGTTGGGGATGGGGGTTCCTCTGAATAATGTAACCAAAGCCGCTTCTATGTCTTTGAAGCCTCATGCTAGAGCTCGAAATGTAATCAGCTCGGCGCTCAGGGGTTGTCGAGATGCAGTCAAGAAAGCTGGTGGTAAGAAGAAGGTCAAACTTCCTCGCGTGCTCCCTATACCTAATAAGATGGGAGGGTTTCTCCCATACCTGGTGCCACTCTTCGCTGGATTGAGTGCTACTGGTGCACTAGCGGGAGGAGCGGCGGGGGTTGCCAAAGCCATCAATGATGCTAAGGCGGCGAAGATGGACTTGGAAGAGAAGAAAAGACACAATCAGAAGATGGAAGCTATTGCAGTGGGTGGGAGTTTGTACCTGAAACCCTACAAAACTGGAACAGCACTGTATATGAGACCATATGGTTCGGGTTTTCCCCCAAAAGAACGTCCGGTAAAAAGAAGAAAAGGAGTCGCAAAAAAGCAGCCACGGAGAAGAGTGGTGAAGGCGCGTCCGGCAAGAAAAAAGGCAGGAAGAGGATCGCGCTCCCGAACCGCGCGCTGAGAAATCTCGATCAGGAAAGGTTTGCTGAGGCACTGATAATTCCGTACTTTCTCGATCGGAAGATCGGAATAGATGGTTGGAGCAACATTATCACGGCATTCCCTGGAGCTCTGGAGATATCCCATACAATTGTATTGGTGAGCTGCTCAGAGAGGTGTTGGGTGATGCCGAGAAAGTCACTGTCAAAGATTCGATGAACGAGGTGTGGCTCGAGAGATTTGGATTCAACGTTCGAGATACCGAAGATTCGGGATACCTATCCTTGGACCAGCTGTATAATCAGGAGCGAGTCACAGTGTGCCCCGATCACACTGAGTCATAGAAGGCAGTGTGTGCGTTGCACAATGTCGAGCTCATCAGACACTTTTTGCAAGAGCATGCAGTGCTTAACGAGGCGATGGAGTGGAAAGATGTAAATAGCGAGTGAACATAACGTGGTCATCTCAATCTTCAATGGATAACCGTCAAAGTGATAGCGCTGAGCGTACTCCTCTCTTAGATGAGGGGAAGCAAAGAGAACCTCCCGAATGGGAAGAGTACTCTCAAAAGACGTATAAGACTCAAAAACAAACGTATCCTGACCACAAAGATTATCGAAAGCTCCAAAGTCCTGACACTTACAGGAAATTTGAGAATTAGAAGCAAAAGATATGCAGCAACTCGGATTCGAACCGAGGATCGGATGATCTTCAGTCATATGCTCTCCCACTGAGCTACTTCGGCGAGTTCTAGAGCATCCATGATTATCACCCATTGAATTGGAGCAAAAAAAAGCCAGAACCCGGATTCGAACCGAGAACCAAATGATTAAAAGTCATACTCTCTACCATTGAGCCATTCTGGCTTACACTAGCGTACACTCAAGAATTCGAGATATGCGCATGTGTGCGGCGTCGGCGGCTCGACTTAAGGTAGGGACGACTGGCATATAAAGCTCGGTTGAATGAACATGTGGATCAATCCGACATCATGGGTTGCTCATACTACATCTGTGTTCACTTTCTGGATCGAGATGGGCGCACGATGACGAAAGATACCATGTACCCTTATAAAGGGCGTCTTGAATCTCAGGATTGGAAGATCTTACCGTGCGAATCGACAGTCAGCGTTCACTTCTCCTATGAGGGCAGTATTGTGAGAAATGCGTTGAATCTCCCACATTTGTGTTCAGTACGAAAGATGGCAATTAATGGGTTGAAACTCGATTCTTCTATAATTTCGACACCGGCTACTACTACAAGGAGCATTCAAAACTCATCATCCTAGATGTCGATCTATACTTCAAGAAAGTAGATCGATATGAAACACCATTCTTGCGCAGGTTGAAAGATTGTGTGGAGAAGATGAAAGAGTATTGAATGGGAAAGGATGATCATTCATGCATGAAAGTGCTAGGCATCGAAGTTGTGGAGGAAGACTGGATCTCGTTCACGGATTACTCGAGAGTATTCCATTGAAGAGGAATGAGTAATCACTCAGAGCTAAAGTGATCAAAATATGCGCATGCGTGCGGCGTCCGTGGCTCGACGAGGACTGAGTAATCACTCAGAGCTAAAATGATCAAGATATGCGCATGCGTGCGGCGTCGGCGGCTCGACTTGTGGTGGGGACAACTGGCATATAAAGCTTGGTTGAACGTGCGGACGAATCATGGGTTTCTCATTCAATATCTGCATCCATTTTCTCGGTGAGGATGTGTAACAGAAAGAATGGAGACCATGCAATCCTGCAAAGGGTATCCAGTATCTGAAGATTGGAGGCTGCTACCCGGTGAGGTAGCAGTGAGCGTCAACTTCTTCGATGAGGAAGAGTCATGCCAGAAATGCGTTGAATCTGCCAAATTCAAATTGATCACGCTAGAGGGTAATTTATGGGTTGCTGATCAATTCTTCTATAATTTCAACGCTGGGCACTACTACAAGAATGATGCCTCTGCAGAGATCATCATCACAGATGTCAACCTGTACATGCAGAGATTACTTCGATGGGAAACACCATCCTTGCGCAAGTTGGAAGCTTGCGTGGATAGGATGGGAGAGTGTGGGATAGGTAAAGACGATCATGCGCAGATGAAAGAGATAGGTATCGAAATCGTGGAATTAGGAACCTGTTACGGATGACTGGACAATATTCCAGTGAACAGTCGGCCCTCGTCAGGGCCCCAGAAGAAAATGCGCATGCGTTGCGGTGGCTCGATGGAGGGGGGCTCGACTATAGAGCAAGGCTACCAAGCATCAGAGTGTCATTCAATCGCTTGCCCACAATGGATCAACAAGAGCTCCGCACCGAGTTGCCATCGATGCCTATCATCGACATAGAACCGAGACGTCGGGAACCGGTGGTGATCATCGAGGTCAGGTCGTTCCCGTCACCTCTACCACCACTTCCTAGAGAACCATGGTTTAGAATCCCGACTAGGCCTGAGCCGGTGCCAACATCGAGGCCTGCAAGGGGGATAGATGTTCCAGATTGCAAGGCGGAGTAGAAGTACAATCGACCCTTTTCAGGGCCATCAAAAAACATTTGACGCACAGGCTGTTTGCCCTACACATGTTGTTATCGGTTACCATTTGATGGTCAAGCAGAGTCTTACCATCAGATGGTAATGCAGATAACTTTTCTATCGGCTCAAGTGTGCCCCTTACCTACAGTAGGTAAGGTGGCAACCTACCTTCCCGACATGGGTTATGTGGTAGTCGATTCGGATATGGGTTGAGGAATTCCATCACAGATATGGGTTGTGAGAATCTTCACAGATATTGGTTATGAAAATCTACACAAATATGGGTTATGGGTCATGAAAGTCAGCTTTGCGCTCGGACTGGTACACATGTTATTTCCCATTGCGCTCGGACCGGTGCGTTTGGACCGGGGTGCGCTCGGACTGGTATAGGTACACTTCTAATGTCATCAAAAAGACGAAAAAGTGCATTGTACTGAGTTAAGATTCTTTCGATGCACGATTCCCGTTTTTTGAGGTTATATTGAATGAAAATGTATAAATGAGCTCTCCATCGGAAGGATGAGATAGAAATACGTCTAGAATGCCTTGATTGATTATCCCCCTGCGTCAAATCGAATGGACCAGATTGCCCGTCAAAGATGAACAGCACGTGAATGACCACTCGTACTTCCATCGTTGCTTTACTCCTAGTGAAACTCGAAAAAGACCAATTTGTTCGAGAGCTATTTCGACGTGCAATTCCCTCATCTTTCGACTGGGAAGGTCAAAAATCCTGGAAGAGGGGTAATTTTGAGTTATTGCCATTTCAAAACTTGATTGCTCATTTTAGAGGTTATGGTGGCATAAAACCGTGAAACAAATCCCGCCTCCGAGAATCTGAGGCAAAAATACGTCGAATATGATGTCATCGATTTTTTTCTACGTGGAGTCTACGGCCTTCATAGATGGCTCAAAATTACATGTTGTATCCTCTAAAAAGCAATCCAGGACAGTTGACGTATTTTGTGCCATATACCAGCTCAGCAATCTATTTTCAAGACTGAGTCTCCGCTAAGTCAGATAGTCTCAAGTCTGAGGCACGACATACATGTCAGCAGCCCATTGTTGCATCTGAGTCACAATTCATGAGTGCTCAGCAAGCTAACCTTCTGCTTGAGTGTCTACATACGAGTGCTTAGCGATCTGTTTTCAAGCCTGGGCCGATACTTGAAAGATCTCAGCAAGCTAGTCTTCAGCCTGAGTCTCGACCCAATAGAGCCCACCAGGCTAGTCTCAAGTCTGAGTCACAACATACTAGTGCTCAACAGTCTGTTTCTGAACCTGAGATACATATTGCAGCGCTCGGGAAACTATTTCTCCGTATGAGAAACACCATGTCCTCTTAAGCCCTTCTTTTTCGCTTGGCGAGAGCTCTCATCTCTCCTCCTGCTGCAACAATTTTGAGGCCAAATCAGTGCCCGAGAAAAGGAAATATATAAACTCACTCGATAGATGAATGCATCATATGGGGCTCTCACTTGATCTTCTCCTGCCAGGAGGAAATAAAAGCGATGCATCATGTACAGTGACGAGCATTGTCCTATCATCCATGACTACGGCAACTTAAGGAATTCAGATATTCCTGAACATGCGCCGTAGTCTATACTTTTTATTAAATCTTCTACCAGTTCAGCGTTAATACTGTGATTGGAGTCGGACTATGTGAATATGATTATTATTGTTCTCAATGAAGATACTGGTTATGATGAGGTTTGGATTTCTGCCAGTCTGATTCTAGCTGAATCTCTGCATGATTCTGCACATGGGATATGAGCAATCATAGGTCAGCGCGCACAGTACTCATCCATTTCTGAAGTTTCGTTCCATTCGGTATTGGAACTAAATATTAATTCGAACTCGAATCAGTTTATTATGATAGGCCCATGTGTCTATGACACTGGTGCTGAAGCTGATGAGGTTTTTGCCCGTTCTTCATGCGAGCAAACTTTTGAGAACTTTCCAAGTGAACGAATGTCATCAAGGGATAGGCATAGATGTGTCCGCTATTTCAAAATTCCTACGAAACGCACATCGGCACGTGTATAACACATTTTACTCGGAAGCAAAAAGTTTCTGGATTTTATATCTTCGAAGATTTACCTCATCTAAATTTCATCTCCCGGTTCCTCAGTAGAATGGGTACAGATCTGTGTCCTCATCTACGCGTGAGCCCTTATCCTTCTCTTATTACAAAATTTTGTACTTAGAATAATGAGTAATTTCTGCCCTGACTAGTCACAAATTGTGATACTGAGTGTCCTTGACCAAAACAGTGATTCACTGAAATTATTATTATTATGAGTATATATATATACATTATTTTCTATACACGATATTATATTTTCAACGGGCATATGTAATCATATGTAATCAGATTTTTTGTCTGCGGACAAATAAAGGACATCTATCTATCTATCTATCTACGAGCCGTCCCGTATATGAGAGGAATTCGGAGAGCAGGGGTTAAGGCAGTGGAGAATCACCTAAAGAGGGTAGTGGAAGGAACAATACTCACCTTTGAGGAATTCATAACAGTCCTCGATCAAGTGGAGGCATACCTCAACTCTAGGTCCCTCATGCCCCTCATCAATGACCCTTCTGATCTAGAGGCTCTCACCGCAGCCCGCCTCTCGATTGGAAAACCATCACTCTTAATGATCAAGAATAGACTCACTGATGACAAAGTGTCACCTCTACGCTGCTAAGAAATCATGAGGCAAATGGTCCAACAACTTCGGGAACGTCGGTCGCATCAGTATCTTGATACGCTCCGTAGGCGAGACAAATGGACCTCTGTGCAGCCTGATTCCGCTGAAGATGACCTGATTTCAGTAGGGAACTAAATCACACCGCCGCGCCATCCAGATGGCCACTGAGTCAAATCATCAAGATACTCCCTGGGTGCGCACTCGATTCTCGATCGTCTGATTGTGAAGTTGGTGAAATTATTCCGCCCACAAAGTGCCGATGAGGAGTGATGTGTGCAGTGTTGTATACAATCTATGGATTCCCAGTTCTGAAATCAGTGAATGATTCTCACTCGATGTTTCTCTGGGTGAAATTTGAAATGACTTTCAATTTTTGTTACCAACCAACCCTTATTTATATCATTCTTTCCTGAAATCCTTTGTTTAATTCAATGAAATATATTTTCCTCTCGAGGTGGGAGGATTTTTATGTAGCACCAATAGAATAATGTTCACGACAGCACGCACACCCTCACGCAGCAGATCCTACTCACCACCATCAGGGTGACGCACCGTAGCATCCGACGAGAATCTACCCAAAAAGGAACCCAGGAGGGAATGTACGCGGTAATAATCGCTGTCACCATCGGCCTCCGAGCTGCGTCGCAGTAAGTCTAATCTAATAGGTCTCATTATAAAATTCCTCTCTTCCACGTCCCCAAGTCTCTCGGAAAATGTTTGGAAAAGTATAAGCATTCGTTAAAGCAAAATCTGCAACGGACTTACGCAGAAGAAATACTAGAGATTCCACGAGAGACGTGAGGACGGAAGAGAACCCCGAAGACTTATTGCCTATGAACAATGAACTGAGCGACATAGAATCTGAAAACCTTCAAACAGAATTGGACGATACAGAGATACAAGAATAAATATCACACGAACAAACACACCACACTAATACACCCACAGAAGATCAAGCACGTCCGCGGTCGAATCAGTCGGGACACAGCACTGGTGAGATAATGAAAGCAATGTTCCAATATGTTCGAGACACCAAAGACAGTTTCCAGTCACGGATAGATGGAATGTTTCAAATACTCCGAAACGGTAGCAGAACAAATAGCCCCATACAACCACGGAACATTATCCCGGAACGTGATCAGACCCCAGAAAGACACACGCAAAATCGAGCGGAATCACGTAGACCGAGCAATAGAAATAATGCGCGGGATAATGAACCCGGATTATCACAATACAGACCGGGACACATACCACCACACTATTCAACAGATTTGGACTACGACCAAAATCGAAATAAAACTTCTTTCAATAGCAACCGAAAACCAGTTTTTCACTCATCCCCAATAAGACCACAAAACAAAAACGACCGACACCAGCATTACGATTCGATGAACACACAGGACATTCCCAAGGCAAACACAAGAACACACACACACCAATAACAAGTTCACAAGATCATAAACAGGGACCCGTGCGAATATAATGTAGACGACTGACAAAAGCTGAAAAAAAAAGACTTGAACAAATTACCGGAATTCGATGGATCACCATTGATGCTAACAAGCTATAGGAGTAGAGTCAGACAGCTGGTACCCGAAAACCTGTGTCAGGATGACCAAAGACATATACAAGACCAAATTCAAGACAGACTGGAAGGAAACGCCAGGACGGACTTTTACAATAACTTTGAGGATTTTAGAACAGTAGAAGAATATTTGAACGTGATTTTTGAGAGGTATAGAGTCGTGCAATCTCCGGACAACATAATTTTCGAAATAAGAACTTTGAGCGTAAAACCCAACGGAGAGCCGGAAGATTCGCAAAGAAGAAAACAAACTTTAGCCGATCGATATGAGATTATGATGAAACTCGCGTTAGACGATGAAGTGAGCGTAAGGAAGGTTAGAAGGAAAGACGTGGAAAAAGCGGCTAAGGACAGATTTTTGTATCTACTGAACGATAGAATCAGAACGGAAGTGATGATACAGAAACCGAGAACATTGGGAACAGCCGGAATATACGCGATTGAGGCGAGAAATAAGTACAAACAGAACGAGATGTATGCGATAACGTCAAATCAAGCAAGCATACTAAGGACGGAAGCAGAACCACGGACAGATACACACACAAATCAACAAACAAATACACACACGAACGTACACACAAATCCACGAAAAAATCCGTGACACAACCGTCATAATTATGATCGAAGGTTTAATCAGGATAGACAGAGCACAAATAGATTACTATGTCATGTGTGCAATGAGAATGGTCATTTTGCGAGATATTGCCCAAAGGGGGTAGAATGTGCATACTGCAGATAGTGATTTTACCCAGTATAGCTACGCTCACGTTTGATCGAGGATTTTGCTACGCAGAAAATATCACCCACGCGAAGAGTTTTTAAAGTTCAGAGGCAATGGGGCAAAGGAAGGAAATGAGAGATCGGATAGCAGCGACAACAGAAATACCGGAGCGAGAGGCGATAGGTCGGAAAATTCCCAAGATGCGGGGCAACCGCAGGGAAACCAAGGTCAAAGTGCACAGGGTCGTGCAAACCAATAGATTGCTCGCCGGCAACCTTAGGCGATGAGCAGCTCAACAAAGTCGAGAGTAGAGAGAAAAATGAGAAGAGACTCGTTTCGATAAGGTGTTTGGAAACGGGAAGATGCCCACCAGTAGTAACAATTTTTAGTGATGAAATAAAATGTACACGCACAAGATTTCATGTGGATTCAGGAGCCGATATACGAGGGTTTCCATGGAACTTTCAACTATTGACCCTCTAGAATAAAGAAAAAATTTTCTCATCGCACACGTTTGAAATGTATTTCATGTGATTCTTAGACCTTGAAAACATGTGAAAAAAGTGGTGCCTCTCTCTTCCAAGCCGAGGTATCTGGTTCAGAACGACATGTACGGAATTTCACACTTGAAACATTCATGAATCAACTTCAATCGAATAGATTCGATCCAAAACATTGTCTAGACGATCGATACGGATTATATCTTGCCTGACTTGACTTTAAAATGAATTTCATCATCGATTTCTCCGAAATTCGATATAAATTCCCAAAATCGAGTCAAGAGCTATGAGTCTCATTTCAACTTCTAGAATACACTGTGGTATTATTTCGTTCATATTTCAGCCGTATACTATGTAAACATCAAGAAAATCACGATACCATCACATTTAGAGTCTTATTCAGCTTACCATCCGGATTCAAATATTTCTCCTCAGCTTCGTACAGAAATACCGATCGACAATTGCAACTCAAAACAGTGCGGTTATATCTTTTTTGTGATGAAGATAAAAGAGCACAACGTCCCAACCCTGTGCTTCGCGTCTTCTGAGTATGGCATCAAAAAGTGACCATTCTCATAACCAGTGGCGCAATAACTTTATGAGTTTCGAAGCTTTATAAAATTTGTCCGGATCAACGCACACTCACAAACTAAACGGGATTCGATTCATCTTCTTTGAACTCCGAAAACTTATTGCTGAATTCTCCGTTTCGCACAAGGTATTTCATCATTTTCGTGAACAATACCCAGAGAAAGTTTTCCCACAGAACTCGGTTACATCGATGAATGAAAGTTAATATCATAGCCAAATCAGCGCACACCTCTGAATCAAAGATTTCCTCGAAATATGAGATTAGTGGATGGATATCATTCCACCGAAGTAGTTGAGGCATAGGTATTTCAGTTACAGCCTCATCAATTCAAAAAATCGCGTTGGTACGTTCGTAAACTACCCGAGAATCATCTTTTGCGGTCTTCTGTTGTCAATTCAGGATGCGTTTCAAAACAAAAGAATGTAGTCCATATTGTTTGATGCCAAATATTGTAAAATGGCAATCCTGTGCACTCTGAATAGTTCAAAATAATCCTGGAACACTGTAGTAACACGAAAGTTAAAAGTTCCGTGGAAACCCTCATATGTATAATCAAAGAGAGCAAAGTTCACCCTCGGATTCAAATAGACAGAGAAGAAATGGTTTCAGTTACGGGCGTGACGAATGGAAAGGTTGAGTCTTTGGGGAAAATAATGATGAGAATAAATAGTTGGGACACGGAAGTCCATATTGTGCCGAACGAATTTCATGTAAAAATCGATGGCCTTATAGGTTGGGACTTTCTTACGAAGCACGGAGTAATAGTAGACGCGAGAGAAAAATGTCTATGAATGAATCAATATGAAATCCCCTTTGATTCTGAGGGAAAAATCCATTGGCCAACAGAGACCACGAGTATTATTCGAGTGAAAGTGAAAGATAGTGAGAAAGTTGGATGGGTGCCATTGGAGAAAATAGCACCAGGAGTTCTTTTTGGCAATTTTGTAGCAGAGAATCATGATGGTTATACTTATGCGTAAATTTCGAATTTAAGTTATCCCTCTCTTATTACAAAATTTCGTACTTAGAATAATGAGTAATTCTTGCCATGACTAGTCACAAATTGTGATACTAAGTGTCCTTGACCAAAACAGTAATCCACCGAAATTATTATTATTTTGAGTATATGTATATATATATATATATATTATTTCCTACACACGGTATCACATTTTCAACGGGCATATGTAATCATATGTAATTACATTTTTTGTCTGCGGACGAATAAAGGACATCTATCTATCTCTCTCATGAGAAAAGTCTCACATCGCTCTCCTCTCCAGTTGAACCGCTCATACTGTGTGTTTTAGCTGATTTCCACGTTCTGATGAATGTCACCACCTTACGATTTCTGGGCGACCCTCGAGGAAAAGAGATGATCCTTCTGCATTAAAAAACCTACAATTTGACCTTTTGCAAAATCTCGATATCGCCTGGTTAGTAGGGAAGCATAATTGTGCCAACTTGCAGTTCCTTTCCCCACTGTACGACGAGAGGGGACGCCAAGACCCACGGCACAGCGGCTCCGGTGGTGATGCGCATGAGCATCGCCCACGGAGGTTGTACACGCATCATTTTCTATGTCGCGTGTAGGAGAACAATCGAACCCGCAACGAGCCGGATGCTCAGATTACATATTCTACGGGGAGATAACGGAATATAATACGGAGACATTCAAATCCGGAAACAACTGACGCTTGGCCTAACAGTGCTGTTAGGGATATAGTCAACCTCAGAAACTAGGAAGACAATCCGCAAACGTTAGATTCTCGGATCACTTTTTTCGCAGGGAACGAACGTATCCTCAATCCTATGACTGTAAATTCATACCCGGGAACGCCCGAACGCACGAATGAGGTAGTAAGTTGGGCAAGAGATCAATTCTAACTTCCAGGAGAGCACAATGAACCACATTCATTGGATTTGTTGGCAAGATATCCTGAGGGGTGGATTGAATCTCATAACTCAGAGAGGACTCCCCGTAGAATGTCTGATCCGATCATTCGGAACATTGCGGGTCCGATCATTTCCCTCATATCTGGGTCTCGTGTTTCTTCCCCAGAGCATCTGGTTTGGGCATCCGTATTTCTGACAGTTTGATTACTTCCTTGCTATCTCGCATTGATATCACCCCGACAGAGAATCTGGTTGTAGCGTCCGGACATCTACGGCTTGAAGTCCCAAGGAATTGTAGGTTTTTTAATGCAGAAGAATCATCTGTATCAAGGGCTCACAGTCATATCACAGTTATGTTATCAGTCGGGTGACAGGAGGTCACATATAGGAAAAATATTAATACAAAGTAGAGCCCAAACATCACAGATTAAAATAGTGCTTCTTCTCCACATCAATCCTCTGAGGAGACTGTGAGAGAGAATGTGATTGCATTTTTCAAGCCACAAAGACACATATTTCAGTTGCCTGGGTCTTCCAAAAATCCGCATTTTCGAGGTTTCTGTGGTTTTGGGGCCTTTCCTGGGAGAAATTTGGAATTCTGACCACGGAAATCGAAAGAACACAGAATTTCACGTCTGATTACAGTACCCTGAAAAAAATGGAACAGAGATACCTTCACTAAAACAACCATCACTCCGACGCGTTTGAGTCTACCCCAATTTTCTGAAAAACGCTTGAAAGATGAGAAAAAAATCCATCAAATTATGTGTTTTAAAATTTTTTCTGATCGAAATTTTATGCCTTTAATTGACACCCAGAATTGGAGAAATTATCATTCTAATCAATCATCGATCATTTATCGGAAAATTACGACAGCGTAAAAACTCTCGCGGGATGTTGTAGTTTTCTCAAGACCTTCGAAATCGTTTTTTATACATTACTCTACGGTTTTTTATACCCGAGTTACGAGCGATCTCGTACAAAGAATTTCCTACGGGTTGAGTGTAACAAAAATACGGGAAAGGTCATAATCTACGATTTTGACGTGAAATCTTCAGAATTCTATGGAATAATCGCCAGGTTCATTCCAAAAATTGGTCGAAAGGACTTTCGCCCACCTCAACTAAGAAAAACTCATGTCTCCATACTCTCGATACCCTCAACTCGAACGAAATTCTTTGTACGAGATCGCTCGTTACTCGGGTGTGAAAAATCGTAGAGTGATGTATAAAAAAACGATTTGGAAGGTCTTGAAAAGAACTACAACATCCCGTAAGAGTTTTCACGCTATCGTAATCACCCGATAAATGATCGATGATTGATTGAAATGGACATTTTTCCAATTTTGAGCGTCAATTAAAGGCATAAAATTTCGATCAAAAACAATTTTGAAACACATAATTTGATCGATTTTTTTCTCATCTTTCAAGTGCTTTCTGGAAAATTGGTGTAGACCCAAACTTGTCGGAGTAATGGTTGTTTCAGTGAAGGTACATATCTCGGTTCCATTTTTTATGCAAGTTACTTAGCAGGGTATGTAGTTTGGAAATTTGAAAAAAATTGGTGCTATGATCTCACAACGGTTCAACAGAGAGGTAGCCCGTGAATTGCACAGGAGCGTTGGAAAACTTCCTAAAAATCGAAGGGTAGGCAATTTCAGGCATTTTGCACGAGGAGCAAAGTTGTTGCATCTTCCAAGACACATCATTTGGTTGTCTGAGTTCCTCAAAAAACCTCATTTTTTGGAGTTCTTGTAGTTTCCGGGCCCGTTTCGGGAGGAGTACACGATTAACAAGTGAAACATCTGTGAGTCATTCATATCGTCAGATCGATGAGATTGTGAATCAAAATCATAATCCAAAATATGTACGTTGACAATCTTCAAAAGATCGAATATTAGAGCTAGACAAGAGATCATTTTTCACAATACAATAACTCCACGAGTCCACCATATCACTTCAAGGACATAGACCATGCAAACATTCCAGGAAGAAATTCCACAGGAACATTGGATGAGAATTTTTCTCTATATTTGGACAGAAAATGCTAATGAAATCTCGAACGAACCTCGCAGGAACATGCCAGGTGATGAATTTGTGATATTCCATTGTCGTATTAAAGAAACATTTTCCTAAAAGCTCCCGGAAATATTTCATGGAATATTACCGACCATTCTCCAGAAACATTCCTTATGAGATTCCCGAAAGGTTTCTGGAAGATCCCAGTGGAATATTCATTCATTAGTATTTACGGGCAATAGTGCCCTCATACATTAGGGTGTGCATTATTTCCCAACTCTCGATTTTCCACGATACGATCGTGGATTTTCGGTCTTTGATATAAAGAATGGGCAAAAACTTCCGTCGTGCCCTGTACGTCGTTTCCTGCTTTGCCGCTCGAATATGACTTTGAAATGGAAAAGCCTATGCTGAGCCTCTTGCCCTTCCAACCCTCCGTGTCTCTGAGATCGCTGTGATTTTGCTGAAAACTTATTAAAATACATCATTTTCATGTAAAATTCCACGAGAAACACGATGAAATGGTCAGTTTTGACTTCCAAAGTGACCCCAATATGACATGAGTGATTTTTTGAAAGAATCGCTATAATCACGCCGGGGTCACTTTGAAACTCAAAACTGACCATTCCATCGTGTTCCTTGTGAAATTATACGTAAAAATGATGTATTTTGATGATTTATCAGCTCTAAAAGGAGCCGTGATTCATCAATCACAGCGATCTCAGAGACACGGAGGGTCGGGAGGGCAAAATTCTCAGGATAGGTTTTTCGATATTGGAAATTATATTCGATCGAAAAAGCAGGATACGCCGTACAGGGCGTGGCAGAAGTTCTTCCTCATTTTTCCATACCAAAGATCGAAAATCCACCATGTTATCGTGAAAAATCGAAAGTTGGGGAATAATGCACACCCTACTATGCATGACCCGCAAGGGGGGTTGGGGCATGGTGCCTCATCCCCGGAGTCTGACGAGCTCCCGGCCCCAGTCATCGCCCGCCGGAGCGAGGAGACCGCACATCTCCATCCGGCACCACGGGGGTGGGTGAGTCTAGGGACTCGTATTGGAATCGCCCTCGGGCGATAACAATGCGAGCCCGAAAGACTCATCCATCATCCCGAGGGACTCCCTGGGCTCTCAGGAAGCCTAGACGAGTCCCAAAACCCCCCACCGAGGTGTGGGCATCGGCCTTGTACTGGGGACTGAGCCCAGAATTCGGTTATCGGGGAGGAGGACTGAGTCGTCATCGAGCCTGGCTCGATGTTGGCCATCCTCCAAACCGACGCGTAGCCCTGCCTCGCGCCCATGGGGGCAAGCCGGGGTGAAGGTAAAAGCCAGGCACCCGGGATATAAAAGTTAAATTCCCACTATACATGAATTTATGAATGAGTTACTAAAATTAACAATAGTTCAGGTATCATACAATGATGTTCCAATGAGTGCCGATCGTAAGACATTTTCAAACCTGGACAGCGAGTCTTGGTTGACAACGTGGACGATTTATTCCAGAAACGCCAAAGCCTATGGGTGGAAGGAAAATATATCCAGTTCAAATTACTAGAGTTCTGTTTAATTGTTCTCACCGCTCTCAGTTCATATTCTACCGAGCGTCCACTGAATGAATCATTAACACTACTGGAATAAGACAAACAATTCTTGATTTTGAATGCAGTCGAGCAATCTCAATAGCAATACCGTGATGACAATTTCAAAATTCTAAATTTTTCCGTGATGGGACCATATTCATGATCCGTATAATGCATAAGATTCCTATTTTTGAAAGATAAATAGGGAAGTATTTTAATCTGAATTCTCTCTAACTTGTATCAATATACCATTATATATACCATTGACGAGACTTTGAAACACCTCTGAATCGATCACTAACTATAGCGCAGCAATCTAGAGCGAGAGATCTCTGAGAAATCATTGGAAGTTTCCTGAAAGATTCTTGAAAAGTTCGTGATAGCTTCCGGGAACATCATTTCCAACGGTTTCTGCAGTATTTCGCCGCTAACCTGCCAGCAATCCTAATTCGAGGATATTTTTTTAGTGTTTCTAGAAGGCTGCGAGAGAATTTCAGAGTGTTGCTACAAACATGGGACCCTCAATTGTCTCATCAGTACGTCATTGACAATTTTTCTGCTAATTTTTGCTCAAAAGTTCTGGAAAATTTCGAAGAGCTCTTCGAAAAATGCCAGTGTCACATTTCAAGAGGACAAATGCTCCCAGGAAAGGCCCCAAAAACCACGAAAACGTGAAAAAGTGTGATTCTTTTGAAAACCCAGGCAACCAATAAATGTAACTTGAGAAGTACAACATTCTTTTTCCTCGTGAGGAATGCCTCCAATTCCTTCCCTTCAAGTTTCAGGGGGATTTCCAACGCTCCTGTGCAATTTTTAGGTTACCTCTCTGTGTGACTGTTGTAGCTCATCGATTCATTGAGAATTTCCAAACCAAATATTCCGAGGTAAAATTGTGTGCTCTCTTGATTGCCACTGTCAGAATCTCAAAACTCTCCCAGAAAAGGCCTCAGAAGCCACAACAACTTTTAAAAGATTCGGATTTTTGGAAAACCCTGGCAACCGAATAAGTCTCAGAAATTGGAACAACTTTGTTCCTCATGAAAGATGTTCCAAATAGCTTTCCTTCCCATCTAAATCGCTAATACTGTGTCTTTTGGCTGATTTCCGCGTTTTGATGAATTCCACCATACAAGTTCTGGGCGACCTTCGAAGGGAACGGATTCATTCCTTGCATGGAAAAACCTAAAATTTGACCACTCCCAAAATCTCGATATTTCCAGTTTAATGGGGAAGCATGATTGTGCCAACTCGCAATTTTTCTCCCCCACTGTGCGTCAGCCCCGCGCGACCATCCCTATTGGGATCCCGAAGGGATACTCTCCAGCATCACTCCGCGATGTGAAATCGCAGCACTTAACCGAATCTTGGGCCGGATTCTCAGCCCTCGCAGCTGGGACTACTCTGAGGTCACAGCGTGTGCATGCGACAGTGTTTCGTGCCACCTCGATTCTTTTTCCTCGAACTTTTTACAGCATGACCCTTTTTGCTCCCTCTCGAAAGAATCCTTTGGTTTTGGGCTAGCGAATGACCTAGGCTACGGTTTTTCGGCTTGATCAATTGATCGGTTGATACCAAAATCCCATTTAATATTCAAGAACCTAAATTTTCAGAGAAATCAAAAATTTCCGACAAGAACTCCTTCTTGCGCATACAGTCCACTTCGGTTATAGCGAGCGTCAAGGGACCGGAGAAATTTGCTCGTTATAACCGATGCTCGTTATATCCGAGGCTGCCTGAGTTGCATATCTTCAGGAAATTATTGTTAAACTTAATGAAGTTCAACAATAATTTAGAATGCCGTGTAATAACAGGTTATTACATGGCATAACTATATAACTATAGCTAGACATTATTCTATTAACATTAACATATAACTAGAAATTATTCTGTTACCTTTACATGATTGAATGTTTCATCAATAAGAACTATACACTACTCAATTCTATATTTCCCAAGTATTTGTTACAAATGATGTTGTGCATGAATACGTCATCATAAAAATGAGAAATGAAAAAATCAATAGGTCATCATAGTATTTGTAGATGTAAGGCTTCGGTGCCCATGTTATTCCAAATGAACTAAGATGGAATGAAACGAACTTCAGATAAAAAGAAATGAGATGAACGAAATAGGATCAATGAGATAAAATTCATATAATGAAATACAAAATAGAAAGAAACATTAAAGAGTTATATGTTAGTTATACTTATGAGTCATAGAATTACGAGAGAGCTTTTGAAATGGAGTCAGAGCTTAATGATGGTTCTTTAACTCGATATTTGTGATCTTGAAGCATGATTTTCAATTTGCAGCAATGATGACTCATCGTGTACATTTTCATTGAGATAGAAATTGTTCAAAGTTTCTGAGGCCGATGATGCGTTTGAATGAGTGACAGAGTTTGGAATCGAATACTTAATCCGAAGTCTCTTCGTCTGATTCTCTATCTGATATTAATTTATCCAGATGGTGGAAATAGTTGAGCTAGCAACGCCATAAATTTTGCACAATTCAGCATTTTTCTGTCCTTGTTGCCATTGCTTTTATCATGTCAACTTCATCATACGTAGTGAACGCTTTTCTTCTCCTTGCTCTCACTTTGCCACTTGGAATTATTCTGATACATTGCTTGGATGCCCCGTGTTCACATAAAATATTGAGGCTCAAAAGCACCTACACTTTGATATCGAGATCGTATTTGCTCGCTATAAGGAAGGTAGAAATCTGAATTTTCAGAAATTTTTGCTCGTTATAACCGAAGTCTCGTTATTGCCGAGGTCGTTACAACCGAGGCTCCTTCCATTGACTTACTATGGCAGCCAACCAGAATTTCGAAATTTGCTTTATAACCGAGTTATCGTTATTCGCTCCGAGACGCGCGCTTTTGAAATTCAAAACGGGCGATTGTGCGCGACCCGTGGCCACCGCATTCACTACAACTGGCGTACTGTGCAGCAGACGGCGAATCTTCGTGAGGGGCAAACTCGAAAACCATCGCTCAAATGTGGCAACAATAAGCAAGAAAGTTGTAGAACTTGTAAGAACGAAGAGTTTGAGTGGTCGTGAGCCTGAATCCGAGCAAATTTGAGCTAGTTGAGGCGATTTCGAGATTTGGCGTGCTTTCAGCATAGGCGTCGCAGTCGCTACTCAAGCCGCGGGCTCGCATCCATTCTTTCGAGCTCCGTGAATCTTTCAATATTGCTCTGATTGATATCCCAAACAGCTCAAAATCTTCGTAATTAAATTTCCAACAACTTTGTCGCTTACTGTTAGCAGGTTCAAGCAACGGTTTTCTCCTAAATTCACGAAAACCCCGTCTGCGCCTATGCTGTGCCTCGCTGTGCACGCTCAATATCGTCATTGGCATGGCGCAGCATGGCGTCACCCTAGCAGTACGCCAGTTGTACTTCCGAAGTCAGCCACTACGTGGCGCTCCGCTGAATCTCGGAGCGAATGGCCTAAATATAGGTCGTTATAACCGAGGTGGACTGTATTGAAACCAGTTGAGTCAAAATTTTGTTTCAACCAAACGACGCACTCCGCTTGTGAAACCTCACTTCAGGGCCTGATTTTTCACCTTTTCGCCCAGTTTGTCGGAAAACACAGTTTGATACCCGGATGTGAAAACTATTTCTCCCTTACTCGTGTTGATTTCAACCTGCACCTACGACTCAGGACAGAATCACTCAGGTGTGGAAAAAATCTCTCCACCCTTGTATCGAAATGTACTATTTTTCAATATGCATTACTTTTGTCCTGCCTCTCCCTAAAACTAATCGATCCAAATTTAAATCAACCAACAAGGGGGACCACAGGGTCCGGGACGCCAATCTTCCCCAATTTTTTTTTTTTTTGTACTATCGAGAAGATAAAGAATCCAGAGTGACTCTGTCAAATGTTTGTCGCTTTTCATTTGCTCACAGAAGATCGAAAAACATAGTATGATACTCGGGCGCAACGGTTTTCGCTCTCTCGTGACTATTTAGACCCTCGCCTGCGGCTCGGGGGGTCAGTCCGATCTTACCCCCTCTAGTGATATCCCTAGATGGCGCGAAATTCAAATCGTACTAGTTTTATATTGTTTTTCTGGCCCCGGTGAACAATGAAAGAATCTGGAAAAATATATTTCAGGGGTTTTGAGGGTTGCTGAGATCGATCCTGATGAAATTATTGCTCTATAATTTGTTTAAACAAATTTGTTTGAACAATCAAATTGTAAAAGTGCACGAATGGCTTCTAAAATCTCTACTCGGGGGTTTTGAGCGTCACTGAACTCGAATCCGATGGAATTTTCACTCTACAATTTGTTTAAACAAATTTGTTGAAACAATTAAATTGTAAAAGTGCATGAATGGCTCCTAAAATTTCTACTTAGGGGTTTTGGAGTGCGCTGAATCCGAATTCGAT
Organism: Eretmocerus hayati; assembly: GCA_029851415.1. NCBI lineage: Eukaryota > Metazoa > Arthropoda > Insecta > Hymenoptera > Aphelinidae > Eretmocerus > Eretmocerus hayati. The sequence continues at coordinate 54,471,435 of CM056744.1, forward strand.
AGAATTATTGCTCTAAAGTTAGGCAAAACAAATTTGTTCAAACAATTAGATTGTAAAACTGCATAAATGGCTCCTAAAATACCTATTCGGCGGGTTTGCAGGATGCAGAATCCGAATTCGATGAGATTATTGCTCTATAATTTGCTAAAATAACTTCCTTTCTTGTTTCAACGATGGAATCGAAATTTGATCCGATATATTTTGGAAAAATGAACTCGGGGTTTTGAGGTTGCTAATTCCGATTCCAGCCTAATTTTTGCTGCCAATGTGTTGAAACAGATTTATCTCCACAAATTTGTGTAAATAACTCTACCGTGGAATGAAATGGATTATTTCTGAAATGTGTACTCGGGAATTTTCGAGGATGTTCAATCCGAATCTGTTGGAGTTATTGCTGAACAATTCAAACAATTTGGTTTTAGCAAATGAATCGAGAATTCGATTAATACATTCGGGAAAGGTGTACTCGAGCGCTTCCATGGTTATCTTCAACCAAGTGATGTGATTGTTTGGATTCCCTCGAAAAATTCGGAAGAAATGCTTGAAAAGCTCGCTGATAGTCTCTAATGAAGTTTATAGGGCGGTTTTCAAGGTAAGCAGATTAAGATCTCGTCAGATTATTCGTGCCGAATCCTCTCCGCTAATCGATCCATGAATCCCGGGAAAGCCTTACAACTCTGAAGCTGAGTCAGTCTTCCGCGAGGAAGAATTTATCCCGCGAATCGCAGATGCTTATTCGAAAATTTTGTCGCGGGGGAAAATTAATAGCAAAACCTAGGAAGGCAACCAAACCCACAAATAACCGGATGCTTGAAGCAAAAAAGCTGTCGAGGAAAGAAATCAATCCCAAAACCTAGGAAGGCAACCAAATCCCCAAATAACCGGATACTCGGGCTAATAATTTTGTTGGGAGGAAAGAGTGAGTCTTGGAACAGAGGAAGTTAAGACAACCGCAAATACTCGGATGCTCGAACCAAAGATGCTGTCAGGAGAGAATATCCATCACAAAACCCAGAATGGCACCCAAATTCGCAAGCTCTCGGGCTCGTGAGCCGGAAACTTTTCCGGAGTATCATTCATCCCACAACCTAAGAGCGCATTCCAAGCTCGCAGGCCCGCGAGCTATAAAATTTCATTACCGGGATCTACCAAGGCATTGCAACTTGCAAGCTCACGAGACTGGTCTACGGACGGGGAAAACATCAATCCAAAAACCTAGGAAATTATCAGAACCCGCAAGCTGGAAGTTTAACCAAAAAAATATCGATTCCAGAACGTAAGAGGCGCCCGAAGCCGCAAGCTCACGAGCTCGTGAGCTGGAAATTTCACCGGCGAACTATGGTCCCGACACTAATCAAGGAAGTACCCAGAACTGCAAGCTTGGAACTCGCGAGGTGAATAATTCTCCTGAGTAGTATTCATCTCACAACCCAGGAACGCACTGCAAGCTTGCAAGCTCCCGGGATGTACATTTCGCCTGAAGAATATCAATCCCAAAACCTAGGAAGGCATCCGAATCCGCAAGCTCGCAAGCTCACGAGATTGAAATATTGGAGGGGAAAACATTGATGCTTCAACCTAACAAGGTGCCCAAATCCGCAAGCTCTCGAGCAAATTCTATCGGCCAATCATTGATCCCAAAACCAACCAAGGAAGAACCCAGAACTGCAAGCTCCAAACTCGTGAGGTGATCACTTTGTAGTATCCGTTTCACAACCTATAGACGCAAAGCCAGCTTGCAAGCCCGCGAGCTGTAAATTTCACCTGAAAACATTGATACCAAAACCTAGGAAGGTACTCTAACTCGCAATTTCACGAGATCGAACTTTCGACAGGCAGAATATCAATCCTAAAATCACAAGAAGGCTTCAAAGAGAAAGCTTGCGATCTCGCGGGCTGGAAACCTTGTGCTATATAGTATATCAAAAAATGATTCAGATGAATAATCCTCGAAGTTTGCTGTATCCTCCCGAGAATAGTAAGCTCGTAGTTATTGGATATGCTGAGTCTAAGTACAATATCGCAGTATAAGTCGTTTCATTGGTTAGCTCGATGAGTGCAATTCTCAACTCCTTTGAAAACTTTTCCACTTTCTCTATGTAAGGTAGGATGTGTATTGCCAATTAATGTAGCGTAATTTCACTCAGAATTCATTCGCTTCACCAATGAGAGCGTGATCAGATATTTGCTGCTTATTATTGAGATTCATGAAATTATTATTCAAAATCCTTGTATCACAAATGCCACTAGTATTCATTTGATAAAATCTTTTTGAGATCTTCCCCAGAACATTATACTCCCTTAAGTATTATAATGACAGATTCTTTAAACTATCCGTCGAAAAATGAATAAAGGTACATTCCATTTTCTGATACAGAAAATACTTTTCTGTACGGTTTCGGAGCTGCCGAGTCTGATTAGATAGGAAACACATATACCGACGAGAATCGAGTTTCTCCACCAAGCAAATAATATGTAATGGAATCGTCAACTCTCATTTCTCGAGAACTGATCGGAGAACCAACTCACAAAAAAATAAAATTAGTGGATCGAGCTAACATCAGACTGTGCAACTACAACATATTACATCGAATGGATGTTGAAATGTGTGAATGTGTGGAGTAATTCTTAAGAATTAGGAAAACTAGCTCGTCTATAATCACATTTCAGGAACTTGTACAGGATAAAAATTTCATACATCAATTTCAGCCACTCAGCCATCTTCCTCTTCATCCGAGTGAATTATAACTGAAAATAAAATTTCATCGTGAAATTTGGAGAAATCTTGGGGAGCTTGGAGAGCTCGCTCGATTTGCGGAAGAATCGCCGCGTCCAGCGAACGCTAATGGTAGCCGTTTCGTGGGGTTTTGTGGCGCATACAGGTGCGGGCTATATTTGCGACCAAATACCGCGTAATCGCATTTTGATTCATCCCCACTTCCCGACCGAAAATTCTCGCTATTTTATATTTAAGAAAGCTGAATTCCACTTTCACGCAATTCTTCTCGTCGCGGTTAGACAGTGGTTTTTGAACTTCGTCGTTGACGAGCAGAACATTCCACTGCAAAAAATGGCAAGTTCAAGTACTGACAAAAGTACAAGATTCTGAAATCGGTTGCATAGCTAACATCAGATCGCCTCACCTCACAAACCTCGCATTTACGAGGATAGTGGGGATTGAAATGCTGAATGAATGTTGCAGATAATATGTAGATTGCACATCTTTGTTACCATGATTGAAGTATCATTCTACGATATTCCTCATCCGGAATGTCATTTTATTCTGAAAATAAGACCCTTGCATGAAATAAATTATTATACGGCCGAGATATTTAATCCAAACGGTCATACTCCATCAGATCTACGTATCCTTCATTAAATTCTCATCACACATTCTTGCACATGGTCGCAAAAAAACATGCATAAGCATGTAGTTGTCGGACTGACGCGGATTCTCATAAAAATTATTTGTAAAAAAAATTCAAGATATTTGATAAGAATAATAGACCGGGAGCTAGCTGACATTTTTTGGTAGTTATTCCTACCAGGACAGGTCATTAACTAATAAGTCATTTGTGGTGCGGAGAGGACGACTATGCAGTGACAGACGGGTGAGCCGTTCCGTTTTTGTGCGATTAATAAACAAACATGTCGGATAATTCGATATTTCAGAATCATTTTCTACAGAGTAATCCAACAATATTCCGTTGATTCAGTTGAAAAAAAGTCATCGCTGACTAGTTGGCATACTCATTTGACGATTCCTAGTGCCTGCCATACTCGATCGAAAATGTCAAAATTTTCAAATATTTAGAATCTATTTCTACAGTATGGCACTTTGATATTCGGATAGATTGCATAAAAATAATCCATCGGAAAAGCATCGCCATACTGATAGAGCGATTCTGAATCAATCAAAATCGCGATCAAAGTTCCGGGAAATGGATCAAATTCAACTGCTCCGCTACGCCATCTCTCGAGGAACGATTGAGTCTCTCGGCCACGTGGAATTCCATGCATTTTACGCAACTTCGATCGCAGTTTTGAATGATTTGGAATCGCCCTATCAGTATGGCGATGCTTTTCCGATGGATTATTTCTATGCCATCTATCCGAATATGAAAGTGCCATACTGTAGAAATAGATTCTAAATATTTGAAAATTTTGACATTTTCGATCGAGTATGGCAGGCACTAGGAATCGTCAAATGAGTATGCCAACTAGTCAGCGATGACTTTTTTTCAACTGAATCAACGGAATATTGTTGGATTACTCTGTAGAAAATGATTCTGAAATATCGAATTATCCGACATGTTTGTTTATTAATCGCACAAAAACGGAACGGCTCACCCGTCTGTCACTGCATAGTCGTCCTCTCCGCACCACAAATGATTTATTAGTTAATGACCTGTCCTGGTAGGAATAACTACCAAAAAATGTCAGCTAGCTCCCGGTCTATAATTTCAATCAAAAAAGGCAAGATGCCCAAGTCCACACACATTGAGTATGAAATGGGTATATTTGAATGCAATTTCGCAAGCGGATCTTTGAGCCAACTCAAGTGCGGCAATATTTTTGATTTTGTGCTCAGCGAATTGAAACACTCGTAAGTCTATCATTCCCTGTAGGATGAAACGCCGAACTTCGAGACTTAATTATTTGGGGATTTTTTTCCAATATATTGCAAAGCGCGACATTTAAGGGCCACGAGATCGCAAGCTTGCTCTTCGAAGCCTTCTCTTGGTTTTGAGATTGATATTTTCCTTGTCAAGACTTCAATCTCATGAGCTTGTGAGCTTGCGGATTCGGATGCCTTCCTAGGTTTTGGGATTGATATTCTTCAGGCGAAATGTTCATCCCCTGAGCTTGCAAGCTTGCAGTGCGTCCCTGGGTTGTGAGATGAATACTACTCAGGAGAATTATTCACCTCGCGAGTTTCAAGCTTGCAGTTCTGGGTACTTCCTTGATTAGTGTCGGGACCATGGTTTGCCGGTGGAATTTCCAGCTCACGAGCTCGTGAGCTTGCGGCTTCGGGCGCCTCTTACGTTCTGGAATCGATATTTTTCTGGTTAAACTTCCAGCTTGCGGGTTCTGATAATTTCCTAGGTTTTTGGATTGATGTTTTCCCCGTCCGTAGACCAGTCTCGTGAGCTTGCAAGTTGCAATGCCTTGGTAGATTTCGGTAAAGGAATTTTACAGCTCGCGGGCTTGCGAGCTTGGAATGCGCTCTTAGGTTGTGGGATGAATGATACTCCGGAAAAGTTCCCGGCTCACGAGCTTGCAGTTTTGGGTACTCCCTTGATTAGTTTCGGGATCAATTAATCCTCTGGTGAAATTTCCCGCTCACGAACCCGAAAGCTTGCGAATTTGGGTGCCATTCTGGGTTTTGTGATGGATTTTCTCTCCTGACAGCATTTTTGGTTCGAGCATCCGGTTATTTGCGGTTGCCCTACCTTCCTCTGTTCCAAGACTAACTCTTCCCTCCCAACAAAATTATTAGCCCGAGTATCCGGTTATTTGGGGATTTGGTTGCCTTCCTAGGTTTTGGGATTGATTTCTCTCCTCGACAGCTTTTTTGCTCCAAGCATCCGGTTATTTGTGGGTTTGGTTGCCTTCCTAGGTTTTGCTATTCATTTCCCCCGCGACAAAATTCTCGATTAAGCATCTGCGATTCGCGGGATAAATTCTTCCTCGCGGAAGACTGACTCAGCTTCAGAGTTGTGAGGCTTTCCCGGGATTTATGGATCGATTAGCGAAGAGGATTCGGCACGAGAATCTGACGAGATCTTAATCTGCTTACCTTGAGAACCGCCCTATAAACTTTATTAGAGACTATCAGCGAGCTTTTCAAGCATTTCTTTCGAATGTTTTGAACAAATCCAAACAATCACATCACTTGGTTGAAGATAACAACCATGGAAGCGCTCGAGTACACCTTCCCCGAATGTATCAATCGAATTCTTGATTCATTTGCTAAAACCAAATTGTTTGAATTGTTGAGCAATAACTCCAACAGATTTGGATTGAGCATCCTCGAAAATCCCCGAGTACACATTTCAGAAATAATTCATTTCATTCCACGGTAGAGTTATTCACACAAATTTGTGGAGATAAATCTGTTTCAACACATTGGCAGCAAAATTAGGCTGGATTCGGATTCAGCAACCTCAAAACCCCGAGTTCATTTTCTCCAAATATATCGGATCAAATTTCGATTCCATCGTTGTAACAAGAAAGGAAGTTATTTTAGCAAATTATAGAGCAATAATTTCATTGAATTCGGATTCAGCATCCTCCAAACCCGCCGAATAGGTATTTTAGGAGCTATTTATGCGCTTTTACAATTTAATTGTTTAAACAAATTTGTTTAAACAAATTGGAGAGTGAAAATTCCATCGGATTCGAGTTCAGTGACCCTCAAAACCCCCGAATAGCGATTTTAGAAGCCATTCGTGCACTTTTACTATTTAATTGTTTAAACAAATTTGTTGAAGCCAATTGTAGAGCAATAATTTCATCAGAATTGAGCTCAGCGACCCTCAGAACCCCTGAAATATATTTTTCCAGATTTTCTCATTGTTCACCGGGGCCAGAAAAATAATATGAAACTAGTACGATTTGAATTTCGCGCCATCTAGGGAAATCACTAAAGGGGGACGTACGTCAACCTGTACCGCGACCAAAATGTAACAATTGTTTTTGGTAGGACTGTAACTTCTCTAATTGTATAGAAAATTTCAGAATTTGCCTATTTTGCCTTTTCGAGAAAATCGACTTTGAAGTCGCTAAAATATGCCCGTCTTCCAGAGGCCACAGCTCTTCGAATATTGAGCCTAGATCAACGTACCTGGGCTCAAATTGAAGCTCTGAATTTGCCAAAATTGTTCTAGGTATTAAATCGCCGGAAAGATTATCGCGAAGGATGATACCGTCGATTATGAGTTACACGTGGTCACAGTATACCTATATATATGGTGAGATGGCGGACGGGTAGCGCCAGCGCGGGAAGACGAGTCTCGCGATAATCTCGATGCATGCATAGGTTTCTAGCACCCGCTTTACGTCTGCAAGGGGTTAGATCTGCTCTGCTGGCCTCGTAGAAGGTTCCAATGCAGGTATTCCCCAAGTCATCCCGTCAAACGTCGATCCGGACGATATCCCAGCCCGCAAAAGCAGTGTTGTCGTCTGCTCGAGATCAGTTGCCCCCTCCGCGCGCCGTCTTGCCGTATATATAGGTATACCCAATACACGCGAAAACCTTTGACCATGTAATTTATCTCTTTCGCTCATTGTGTGGTCTGTTTGACGCCGAAAACAATTTTGGCAAATTCAGAGCTTCGATTTGAGCCCAGATACGTTGGTCTAGGCTCAATATTCGAAGAGCTGTGGCCTCTGGAAGACGGGCATATTCTAGCGACTTCAAAGTCGATTTTCTCGAAAAGACAAAATAGGCAAATTCTGAAATCTTCTATACAATTAGAGAAGTTACAGTCCTACCAAAAACAATTGTCACATTTTGGTCGCGGTACAGGTTGACGTACGTTAAAGGGGGTAAGATCGGACTGACCCGGCTCGGGCCTAAAAAAGTCACTTGACGTGCGAAAACCATCGTTTGCGCCCTTGTATCATAATTTACTATTTTTGGATTTTATCTCAGGCCCCGTGGGCCCTGGGGCCTATGAAAGGTTCTTTTCAGGCCCCTTTTCAGCCTATTTCCAGAAAGTCATAACCCTGACTAGAACCAACATTTTTGGACGTACTTACGCGCATTTTTCCACTTAATAACGATCCTTCTGAGAAAAAAATTGTCCATGGTCTATACTTGAGCCTAGCAACTTCTAGTAGCTATTTGCTGAGAGTACATTTTAGCGATTTTTGGGCCCGCTCCAGAGTGATGTAGCTCCCACTAGACATGTGATAATCGAATTTCACAAGTGGTCATTTTGAAGGTCTCGAAAGAACCTACAATTCGTAAATGTGTTCTTCTGGCTGTGCGAGAAGTTCCAAAGAGTGCGTGAATATTAACTTCTCGCACTCGTTTGGCAACTTGTGCGGAAATTGACCTTCTCGCACTTGTTGCGTAATATACTATTTTGTACTAGATTGATGTAGTATTAACGGGAGAAGATTCTTATGAATTCTTCCTAGACCCCCCTGGTCCAGCTATTCGTCGAGATGCTCCGAAATGGCCCATATATATGAGTCATTACGGAGCATTTCGATAAATGCCCTCACCAGGGGGTCTGGAAAAAGTCCCCAAAAATTTTCTCCATTGAGTTCTATGTTTAAATAGTACGAACAAACTTTTTTTGGACTTTTACGAAGTTTCCCGTAGGCCCTATGGCCAATAAGGGCCATGTCTTACCCTTCTCAAGCCTGTTTCCGGAAAATCATAGCTTCGACTAGATCCAACAGTTCTCGACGTACTTAGGCGCATTTCCTTTGTTCAAACTAGTCCTCCTGAGGAAGAAGATCACTACACATCCATAATCCAGCCCAGCAACTTCTAGAAGCTTTCTACTGTGAGCATATTTTAGCAATTTTTGGGCTCGCTTCAGAGTGATGTACACTGAGAGACTTTTTCTAATAGAAATTGTAGAATCGGGAGTGATTTTCTCAGTTTTACGTTACAGCTGTGGGACACACTTTTTAGTTATAGTATTTGTAGATTAAGCAACAATCTTTACTACCCAAGGATTCACTATAAAAAATTTTTTCGAAAAACTTCAACCAAGTGGTTGAAGTTTTTCGGAATTCTTTTTTACAGTGTTAATTCTTATAGCCGAAACTATAGAAATAGGTGGATAGGGCGAGCGGAGAAAAATATCATTTTGATTATAGTCGCTACGCTGTGATGATGATGTATATCGGACACCTATTCCGAGTAGTGTGGTTTGTTGTGGAGGGTCAACGTTTTTAATCTTACATTACACTTAATATTATCGCACCGCAAGGAAGAGTAGGGTAAACAAACGCATTCGCTGTTATCGCTCGCATATTCGCACGTGCGATCTTTGTTGCGATGGACTATTCGGAGCTCGTATATATGTTACAGTAAATGTCCGAAATCAGTCAATCCTAGGATTGACTAGTTGTTCCTGACATTGACTAGAAGGGCCAGTCAATCCTAAGATTTACTAGTAAATCTTAGGATTGACTGAAACAGCCAGTCAATGTTGATTCGTGAAGATGAATTTCGGACATTTACTAGACAATCTTAGGATTAACTGACTGACCCCCGTAAATGTCCGAAACATATAATGAGCAGAGAAATGAAAATATATGAGAAGCAAAATTTATTCATGCAAAATGATATCTAGCGTAAATGTATCACAGCTGCACATAGTCTTAGGTCTTACGTTCATACTGAACGGAGGTCACATCTTCATCACATTGATAATGACATTCTAGTCTTACGAATTTTTCACTGACAAATAACATAGCACGTTTCATGATCAAAGTGAAGTTGAATCTCTCTAGAAATTTAACAATATAAAGGCTACTTGTTACAGCAGCTCTGGCTATTATGGCATCTTGAATTGCACAGTATCTTTTTCACTTTACAAGAACATCTATTTGAAGAACATTTAGCTTTACAATTGCATTTCGTCATCCCCTGGCCACCTGTAATCGAAATTTTTGAAGCTGCTGCTCGTAAGCTTACAGTTTGCGTCTGGTCAATTTCGTTGAGATCGAGGAATTTCTCCTTGCAAACTTCAAACTGGCTCCTCGTGAACAGGTTGTTGATTAAACCAGCTTTTGTTCCAATCCTGTAGAAATCCTCATCCACGATGTTGATAATCATTCCCATCAAGTTCCTGGAATCCAGCCGCGCTTTGTCCACATCCGGAATTGGAACCAACACGGAGTCTCCCACATCTGCAGGCGCAAACTTCTTATTCGACATGTTAATCATTCTTTTGGCTTGTGCTTCCAAACCTGATCTTGATTGGTCTCTAATTGTTTTGATTTTTGAGTTCTTCAGACAAATAAAACAGAGAACTTTACTGCCGTAACCTTCTAGAGAATCTTCAGATCTCTCACCACAAATGGCATGAACAAAGTTGCCACATTCAGAACAAGAATGAGCTCCAGTGCTCGGTTTGTCACACACAAAGCAAGTGGTATCTCCAAGAACACTTAATTGATCATCTTGCCGATTGACGATGCGTGAAGATCCTGCACAGTCTATGGCATCCTCTGCCTGTGCACTCAATTCAGCAGGAGGTACGATTGCTGATCCACCAATTTTCACAGATTGTAGGACTTTTTCGAGATCATCTTCAGTTTCGAGATTACTGAAAATCTCACTAGGGATGAAAGTTGACGATAACCCTGTTCGAGCATTGCAACCAAAGAGGGCACGGTATGGGGTCGTTTTGATTCCTGAATGATAAGCAGTATTCTTCATGAACTGCACATGTTTTAACCCAGCCACCCAATCTTGAGTATCATTATCGGCCAACCATGCACCAAGCATTCCCTCAACATCTCGATTAGCTCTCTCTACCGAGCCTTGTGATTGACTATGTCGAGGTCTGCCGTGAACAATCTTCACTCCACTCCACCTCGAACATAAATCCATAACTGTTTTATTATCAAACTCACGTCCATTATCCATTTGCAGAATCGATGGTGCTCCAATGAGTGTGAATACATCAAATAATTTAGTAGCTATCACAGTTGCTTGTTTAGAAGGGAGTGCATATAAAATCGAAAATTTTGTAAAATGATCTTGATATTGCATAATATACTTATAACCTCGAATTTCTTTATATTGCATATCTATGAGATCAACTTGAGCTCTAGAAGCAAAATTCTCTGAAAGGATAGGCTTCGAAACAAACCCTTTCGTTTGTAAAGATTTCTTCTTATGGCACGTCTCACATAGCGACAGGTATATCATAATGGCGTCTACTGTTATGTTACAGTATTTTTCATTAAGCTTCACACGCAATCTGTCACGGCCACCGTGTCCTGTTTGTGTATGTGCCTCGTGTATACAATCAAAAAGATCTTCTTGAGCAGCATAGAGTTTGATTTCAGAAACAGCACGTTTCAGCGGTTGAATCAATCTTGCCTCGCCATCGATATCTAATGTGTCATATCTGCTCAACCGTCTATAATCCTGGCTAGACTTTTTTGCTTTGGTTTTGATCTGTGGTATCTTGAGTAGAAGCTCATTATATTCTCTTTTTGTCAATATGAAATGATTGCTGGATTTCTCTGCGACGTTCTCTTGAAGTTTTTCATAGAATCGATTTTTCGTCATGTCGTCATGCTTCAATTTTCGTTGAACCTGTTGAATAATGAATTATAATTTTGAAATGGATTGCTACATGATGTCGCTGTACTTTCATGTATGTCGAGAGCATATCGTTAGAATCTATTTCAAGACGCGAGCAGACAGTTTGTTTTGGTGCTATCTCTGTCTTTCTCATATCCCGAAATCAGTCGTCTTGACTGTCAGGGACCTATAATATCGATTTACTTTGCGATAGTTCAACGTTAAAAATGATATTGTAGTTGACTCACCTCTGAATCCATATTACTCGTGAGAATTGCAGTAAAAAACGAGTATCGGGTATTACAGCTACCACGGTATATGTATGGAAGACAATACTACGGCGTTTTCCCTCTTTATTTTTCCTTCGTCACTATATTCTATTAGACTTCACCTCCTATTCAAAATTCATTCCCGTAAGTTTTTACTATACAATACAATCAAGGAAGAATAATCATTCACGTACCTTTTTATCACGCCTGTCGCGGGAATATAATTCACATTGACAATATCAGGCTACGGGCAGAATTCAAATATTTATTAGGAGATGATATTCAAGCGGAACCTTCGCTTACACGAGTGTGCGGTGTTGTACTGTCAGCTGACGTCTGTTGGAATTAGCTCGATAATGATAATACCTTCTTGTACCTCAGGAGCTTGTTTTTCGGCGCGAAGTTTTGAAAGGATCAAGTTTACGTGCCAACTATATTTTTCGTGAGCAATCACGTTTCGGACATTTACGGAGGCTTGTTAGTCAATCCTAAGATTGACTAGTGAATGTCCGAAATGCTGCCATTTCAACAACATTGACTGGTTGTTTCAGTCATTCCTAAGATTTACTAGTAAATCTTAGGATTGACTGGCCCAACCAGTCAATCCTAGGATTTACTAGTAAATCTCCGGCATTGACTGATTTCGGACATTTACTGTAACATATATACGAATCGAGGTAAGCGTTCGTCGCTTGCGAGAAAAGCTAAACTCGTTGATATTAATTCCTAGTGGATTGTTATGAAGAATTTCTAACCATAACAAGTTTTGCGCTGACTTGGTCCATCATTTTCAAAGATGAAGGAAATCTTTTAATGTTCGTTTGCGGTTAAATAAATCAGGAAAGACTCGTGATTAGGGCTCATGAAGCTCAGATGGCGACTGGAATCCACCTGGTGGCAGACACTGACACTACTGCATCCAAAGCAGACTCACCTGTCTGGCAATGATTTGCCAATCGGAGATGAGTCAAAGAGCACGGGGGCACACGATGCATTCATAATATATCTGCAATGTCTGCATCCATACAACCTCGGATGGAACTCAATCTTTGCTTTCAAAATTCGGATTCCACCACTCACAAGTATCCACGACCTCAAGCTACTGCAGCATCGGCAATAATTCTTCTAGCTGTAGCTATAATTCTTATAGCTGGTGGGAACAAAAGATTTTCGTTGTGGGAATCTATAAAAATTGATGCCACTCCCAGCAGAAACTGTAGCAGATTCTATACTTTGTATAGAAATGCCGTTTTGTCCCACTGCTGTAGCGGTCCGCAACAATTTCTATAGCCGAAAGTTTCTCAGTGTAGCTTCCACTAGACATGTGATAATCGAATTTCACAAGTGGTCATTTTGAAGGTCTTGAAAGAACCTACAATTCGACCACTGGTAAAAGTCCATTACTGTACTTCCTCTAGGAGTTACAGTCGTTAGGAGCCGAGCAAATTCGTGAGATTGCCAAACCTTAAGCTCAATTTGAAAAAAATAGTTTTGTTCTTTCGTCCTCAAACCTGTGCGAATATGTTTTTCGATACAAATACCACCCTAATCAGAACGATAGTCTGGGTGGGATATTGAATCCTCGATTTTATTGAGCCAATTTTAGACACCCTTTTTTGACTCTTTGCTCAAAATGACCTCACAGGTATAGCTCGCATATGCTTCCATCTGAACTAATGTGCACTAATCTGTGCGGGATCACTCTCCAATGTACTCCCAAGTATGTGTGGAAACTTCCGGAGGCGAGCCTCGAGCTAGATGCGAGCAGGCGGTTCTATTTCACGAGTTGAAAATGGGCATTATTTCGTCTATTTGAACGCAGGCGAGTGTTAGTGGTATTTCACTCATCCTAGCTCACAAATGAGATGAGCGTCTGGAATAGGGACACAAGTTTGGCATGTTCACATATTTGCTCAGTTTGTAATGACTTTAACTCCTCGAGGAAGTACAGTAATCGACTTTTACCAGTGATCGAATTGTAGGTTCTTTCAAGACTTTCAAAATGACTACTTGTAAAATTCGATTATCACATGTCTCGTGGGAGCTACATCACTTTGAAGCAAGCCCAAGAATTGCTAAAAATGTGCTCTCAGCAAGCAGCTTCTAGGAGTTGCTAGGCTCAAGTTTCGACCATGGATCATTTCTCCTCTCAGAAGTATTCGTCTCGAGGGAGAAAATCCGCCTAGGTACGTCCAAGAATGTTGATTCTAGTCGGGGTTATGATTTCCTGGGAATAGGCTAAGAAGGGGCGTAAAAAGGACCTTGCATGCGCCCGCGGGCCCACGGCGGCCTTGGAAGAAATTCAAAAAATTTTTCTCGTACTATATTGATGTAGTATTGATGGGAGATGATTTTTATGAATTCTTTCTGGACCCCCCTGGTGCAGATATTCGTCGAGATGCTCCGAAATGGCCCATATATGTGAGTCATTACGGAGCATTTCGATAAATGCCTTCACCAGGGGGGTCTGGAAAGAATCCCCAAAAATTTTCTCCATTGAGTTCTATGTTCAAATAGTACAAACAAATTCTTTTTGGACTTTTACGAAGCTTCCCGTAGGCCCTAGGGCCCGATAAGGGCCCATTTCTTACCCTTCTCAAGCCTGTTTCCGGAAAATTATAGCTCCGACTAGATCCAATAGTTCTCGACGTACTGAGGCGCGTTTTCTTCATCCAAACTAGTACTCCTGAGGAAGAAGATTACTCAACATCCATAATCCAGCCTAGCAACTTCTATAAGCTTTCCACTGTGAGCATATTTTAGCGAGTCTTGAGCCTTCTCCCAAGTGATCTAGCTCCTATTAGAAAAGTGATAATTGACTTTCTCCGGTGCACATTTTGAGGGTCTTGGAAAAACCCACAATTTGACCACTGGTAAAAGTCGATTATCGAACTTTACATAGGAGTTACACACTCTAAATCTCTTCGACGTGATTTCGCCCCGACTTCGACGTAAAAAGACGTCGAAGGTCGGGGTCGCTCCCTGACGTCGAACTCGATGCGAATTCACTCCGAACTCGACGCGATATGTGTCCGAAGCTCGACGTGCCGTAAGATGAGATTCAAGCCACCTCGAGCTTCGACGTCGGTTGCCGGAGGGACTCCGAGCTTTGGATTTGGGCTGAATTGAAAGTCTGCGCAGTCGCGTGCAGCAGCTGAATACAGAACGCACGATGTAAATAGCAGAAAAATGCTGGACAGAAAGCAGATGGACAGTTCATACCAGTAACAACAATAATGCCCATTGCGAATTGTGTTCAATGATTGAAGTAGGACTTTCCGTAAGATTAGAATAAGAAGACATTAGGGCGTATTTCGCAATCGTGTAAGCTAGTTCCTGATCTATACGTCACTCAGGCAGAGATTTTGATAATCACATTGTAGGTTAGGGGGACATTGAGACATGCATCCACATGTTACATCCAAAATCATGATATGATGATTGCCATTTTGACTAATCATCAATTCTCTGATTAATCTTCCAGCAAACATTAAAAGTTACCTTATTCTTATTAAGTATCCCTCAATCATATCAGATGTTGGATGCTCATTTGGATTGGTACCATCATTGATATTTGAACAGTGCCCTCGACAATGCCCTTCCAATTTACTACCTCTCCATTCAAAAGGATATGGATTCATCTCTTCCAATAGCCAAGTCATGAAGTTATTGAGACAGTGGTAGGAAGGGTCGATAGACTGATAGTAGATATAAAGATTCAGATTTGAAGATTTTTTATGAAAGGCACTTCATGAGTTTAAAACCAATGTAAGCGAGGAAAATGAAATCCATACTTCCTCACGGCATTGCTGTTTGGTGAAGTTTTGTACAATAACAGTTCAACATTTTTGCAACCCACATCAATACATGATTCTCATATGTTGTCACTGTATATCTTAGGTCCATGCTTGAAAGGATATTGGTACAAAAGGATCCTTAACTACAGGTGTGAGGAATTTTTTATACGAATGGGAATGGGATGATGGTTCGAGGGCCCCAAAAGAGTTGTAATCATTGTTCCAAATTATCACAAAATAAAGTGTATTGCAACAATGCGTCAGCTTCATACATGGTATCATACACAGTACATGAGTTGTAGTACAACCATCATAAGAGACAGATATTTAGTCTGGAATATTTACAATACTGTCTTTTTGATTATGAGTACGAACAGCGAGTAACATTTTATCATAAATAACCAGTCATGCATCTACTATTAATTCTCCACTCTACAATCATCAGTTGTTCAATCATAATATCAGAACGCTAGAATATATCAAAATTTAGGACGCTATCCTATTATCATTGCAGTTGCACATCATTTCCAAAATCCAAGATAATTTGGTTCATAGTCTTGTTATATGGCGTGGGATTTGTCAAGTTGAGGATACATCCAGTAATAAAGTCATGAAAATTCTTCAATTCAGGCTCAAATTTCAAGTTGAATATATAGTGTATTCTGATTAGTAGACCAAAAGCTCTCAAGGTGCTTGATCTTCCAAGCGAGATTCCTATCCCCTCCACTATTAGTCTGTAATTCAGAGGAGCACCATCGACCAAGTTGCACTTGAGATAAGGTTGTTTACCCAGTCTCTTTGTTGTATTTTCATTCGGAGAATTCATTGACATTGAGTCATCTGCATCCTGAAATTGATGTTAGAATAGAGGAGTTACAATTATTGGTTGTACTATATTTTGGAGAGCTGAATGCAGAACATTTCTTACGTAAACAATGAGCAGCAATTTCGGATTTGGGCATTCTTTGACTCTAGTTCTACCATCTTTATCATTGTTACTCTAAGAAACGAAAAGATACTTGAGAGTTGGGATAACTCTGTAGAGCAGAGCCGAAGTCAATTCATTTTAAACTTACTTTTTTCTCTTTTCTAGCTCGCGAATTTGGTAGAATCTCCGATAGCAGCACAATAGCTTTCAAATGTTCTATGACAAAGAAATACGAATGAAGACGCTATACTGCGTGATACAGATACGAAAACTGATTATTACCTTCTTAAATTTCAGAAGCTTTTTGTACATCTACGCTCCTCTTATTTTTGCAATAATTCATAATCTTGCCAGCATACTCTGAGAAAACTTGTTTGAAATTAGAGCTTTCTGGGTTCATCTTTGAATATTCTACATCGATCTGTAAAGTTTTAGAGTATCAGTGACTTGCCCAATAGTAGCATCTTGTGGTGGACGTATGAGAAATATCACTCACATTAGTGATGGTCGATTACGACCATCGTAATCTTTGAATTTAGGATATCGATTGAAGAAATTTGCCAGTGCTCCAGCTTCAGAACTTTCTGACGATCTTAGTTCGAGTTGCCGATCAAAGCTAATCTCTTCCATCAATTCAAACACTTCTACTTCATTATCGTCATTTGGCATCAGCTCCTTGAGTCGATTGACCTAATGAAAATATAGCATATTATCACGAAGTAAGAGCTGTGTTCATGTTATAACTGTAACAAAATAATCAAGTCGAGCAAAGAAAAAGATTACTCTCGAAAAATACAGTAAATTTTCAACATTTTAAGGTAGTTGTACACCAAAATTATTTATCTACATAATGTCTTGAGACTCCGCATAGATGAAGTTGAAGGGTCTAGGGGAAGAATGCGAGATCCCAGAACGATTGACTTTCGCGTTTTCGAGCCATAGATGGGGAAAGTTGGGATGTTTCAGACAAGGCGTTAACAGTGCCATTACGGGAGCTAAGGGAAGAAATTCCATGAAATAGGCTACCGGAAAAAATTTCATCAAGAGAATACCCACCAAAATCTAGGGTGAAGAAGTTCACTGGGTGACAAATGATATGGCTGAGTCTCTACACCGCTGAGCATATTGTTTTCGCGACCTCGTTTGTAGAGTACCCAAAATGTAAAACAGCCAACACAAGATTTGGTTTTTATGGCACTCAGCTATGAAATTTGAGCCTATGTCAGTATGAAAAGGGTTGGCAAGGGGTTTTTGCTCGTCGTTTGACGCCAAAACCCCGATGGTCATTTATTATTTCGACAAAATTGAAGTAGCCAGAAAATCATGTTAAATCTCCTTGACTCACGTATTTGGTGTACAACTACCTTGAATATTTTGGAAAATGAAGGCCACAAGAGCTCACTTTGCTTTCGAACACATCATTTTCTAACAATTCCTCTTGGTTATCTCCATGACAAGATTGCGAGGAGTCTGAGGATTCGACTCCGGTCTGTGTGCGGAGTCTCTTGTTCGCTGAAAATTTTTTGGATGACGATCGCTTTTTCTGATTCGGTGGCAAGCGCTTCCTCACAGTCTTCAGTCTCGTAGCAATAAAACCCACAGCAGTTCTACGACAATAACAGTGCTCCTGGACGAGAAATGCTTAATATAAAGCAAACCCATAACCAGATTTGAAAGTTATAATATTGTTATAGAATGTTCTTATGCTCACGTGGCCCTGGTGAGGATGAGCAATCCTCTGTTTAGGGAAGAAAACGACAATGTCTTCTGCCAGCTGCTCTGTCAATGAGCAGTCTGGGTGACTGGAATGCATGCTAACTTTAATCTGCGGTTCAACATCATTCTTTAAAAACGACAACACCGGGAACTTACTAATCATTGTCATTAGCTTTGATGAACTGGTCAACAACCACTTGAACAAACAGACGCCTTTCTCCGTCCTCTAATGCATGATCGTCTAAACTTTCCAGCAGATTTAATTGTTTATCACTTTGTTCAGCGAGCCACTCCGTTATCCATTTCCTCCCTTTTAGGGTAAAAAGGTTCGTAAGAAGAGTTCTGTGGGGAACACCATAATGAAATATAAATTCTCAGTTTGCAATTGATGATTTTGGTAGTACATTTACATAGGTAGTTCCACCTCATCATTTATCCCTTCATCGTTGACGTCAGAAGCGCCAGTCGAATCACGAAGACTTGACAGTCCAGAGTCATCAGATGTAAGCATTGAATGATCTTTAAGATTTACCAAATCCCTCATAGTATTTTGATCAATATTGGAGCCGAACGATAGTTGGGTAGGCAATTCGTGCCCCACAGCCAATATTGTAGGTGATGCTTTTCTTATTATTTCGAGTAACTTGATCCTTGGACCAGCTTTGATACCCAAGTCTTCGAGGTTTTCCTTGGACATTTTGAGAAGAGCATCTCCATCGATTTCTTGAGCTAGTGCAGAAAATATTCATGACTACTTGGAATAGAAAAGAACTAATCGATCATATCCAAATCAACTGCTTTACATAGCAATACTGTCGTCGTCAATGTTATAGAGGCAGTCGAGGCAGTCACGAGGTTAACGAAATCAACGTATCGGCTGGGGATATTTTGAATGGAATCATCAGAACCAGAATGCCCATGTCTGATTGGAGAGCTCCACGGGAGAGCCGTCATAGAATAAGGAGTCTTTTCCCCTCTGCGAGTCGATGATTCCTCTTTCGATCCCAAAAATGACGAACGATGATGGATGAGTAATCATTCTTTCCAAGAGGAGAAATCGCTTTTTAAAGTTCATGAGCTACAAGAGACTTTATCACCAAAGCTTCTGATATGATCACCAAGCGAAAAAGTTCTAGCAACTACTCACCCGGTTTCATTTTCTTCCGTATTGCATGATTCTGCTGATTATAGATAATAATGATGGATTCGACAGGATGGGTGATTGGTGATTGATGTTATTTGGGATTTTGGAATGGATACAGTTCCACTCACATGATAATAGATTGTGATAGCAAATTATTGGGATTGGCATGAATATCATCGTTTGTGCAGATTTAGTATCGAAAAAGTTACTGTAACTGACAAGATTAGTTTCAATACACACTGTAGAATTTGCTGAATTCTGGACCAGAGTACTCAATTAGTTGTTTGAAAATTCAAACAGCTGGCTGACACCTGTGCCATTTTGTCGGGTAAAAACTTGAATTAGCTGGTGAAGTTTTGTTGGAAAACCAACGAAATTTTTGATAGTGTGACGCGTAATTATAATTTATCAGCAAAATACTATGCCATGAAAGAGTGAGTGACTTAAGAGCAAGGTCGTGGAGATTTTAGAATATCAAGTGCCGTAAGCATATATAATTATCATTTGTCGTGTAATCTTTCCACGAAAAAAAAGGTTTATGAGCATAAAGCATATCAGAATCAATCAACCGTGTTCCAGAGCCTCGTTCGACTACATAAGCATTCAACGATTCTCTCAAATAGGCAACTGGCCACTCCTCACACAAAAAATAAACTTTTTCTCCCTTCGCAATTACTATTTCGCGGATGAGTCCGAAAGTCATATGTTCATCACCCGTTCTCACCCAGTTATCAAGAACGACGAAAGATCTTCCCCGATACTCAGTACTGTAGATCTCCAATTTGGAAACTTTCTTGACGATATCGTTCTTTTTCAATCCTACCCCAATGAGCTTCTCCGTGCTATGGCTAGTTTCTGATACCATTATCTCGCCAAAATTACCGTAACCAAAACTTTTCAATTCCAGCTTCTGTCCGCCCCAGACTGCAGATTGTTTTGTTTGTGCTAAACTGATCATGCTTTTAGGGATATTTTTGTAGTTCTGACACACGCTGCCATACTTGGTGAATTCTCTGTGTTTTGCTCCAAATCTGAAGCAGTTGTGAAACCGTGAAGGCCCCGAAAACAGAATGCACTCACAATAGTGCAATATATGATGAAGTTCGTTGATTGGTGAAACATGTGAAAAGAGCTTTTTGAACAATCTGTTGAAATCAAGAATAGTTTCTCGCAGATATGGCAACAATGATTTGGATGTTATAGGTGGAAAAATTGGCTCTATGATTCTGTTCTGCAATAAAATCAAACGTAGATGTTCATTGTCTCCGTCACCCAAATCCGAAACTAAGAAAGGAAAAATTCTCATCAAGCACCACGTCTGAGCTGCTGTTTGTCGTACCTTGTGATCTTCTACATCACGAAACTGCGTCTGGTCGAAGCTTGATGATGGCTTGTCTTTGATGTCAGTGAAGCCATAATCATATGGATCAATTCTGTTATTCAGCATATTTATCGTGAGTTTGCAGTTTTTATCGTGGATGAAATGATAAATGACACATTTTAGAGTCAACTGAGCGGATCCTTCGAGAATATCATGCATTCGGTCGAAGACTTTACATTCTGTGAAATGAAAATATTTACTTTGGTGAAAAGCGCAATCTCCATTCAAACCGTACTCTGTTTTTTTCTCCTCCAGATCGCCTTTAGTTTTTTGTCTCTCCAAAATTTTCAATTGCTCAGAGTAATTCTCTCTGGTTCTCGAAATAGATGAACAATTAATATCCTTATGGAATTCGTCTCTACTTATCAAACAAAGCCTGCAAAATCGAGAAACACCAGATCCTTTCAAGTTGAATAGCTGATGCGCGGCAAGACCATCGCCACATATAGCAGATATGGTTGCTCTAAGGACGTACTCTCCTTGTCCAAATTTCAAGGGAACCCCCTCGTTACTTTCCAATTTCTTGAGATCATTGAAGAATGGCTCTAGGATTTTATGCACTCCATATTTTGCGATGTCAGCTGTACAAGCAATCCCTAGCACATGTATCCCTCCTAGGAGCGAGTTCAGGTGCTTCGGTAAATTTTGTATCACAAAATAGAACATACCAATTTTATGGGCTCGAACTTTGTTGCCTAATTTATTATTGACTACAACATCATCATAATTAAAAAAAACATTTTAAAAATTCGCTTTTATGTGAACCGTTAAGCATAATAGCATGTCAAAATTTGAAGAAAATGAAAACTGTTATCTATGTTTCTGTCATAAACGAAGAGTAAGTCAGTTGACGCCCAGCTTCACGAATTCCATGATTTCAAGATATCAAAATGGCAAGAGCGTGGGTTGATTGGTGAAAACAACTCTTGATGTGTCAAGTTTACAACCCACGCTTTTACCATTTTGATATCTTGAAATCATGGAATTCGTGAAGCTGGACGTCAACTTACTCACTCTTTGTTTATGACAGAAACATAGATAACAGTTTTCATTTTCTTCAAATTTTGACATGCTATTATGCTTAACGGTTCACATAAAAGCGGATTTTTAAAATGTTTTTTCTAATTATTTTATTTTCTCAATTTTAGTTTTATCCTAATCGCTTGGAATATAGAACATGAATGAAGGATATTGATATCAGCCAGAATGTTGAGATATTATTCTTAAGATTCCTTGGGTATTCATTTTTTCTTAAGCGCTTCAGAGTGCAAATTGATAAAAAGCGGAATAAAACAGTCAACTATGGTTTACGAGAAATAATTTCTCATCGCATGTTGAGCATACCGATAATGCTGAATTGATTCACAAGCTACAGTAAAATCACATTCAAGAGGCTGTGTTACCCTTGTTACTAGAGTATGAAGACATCCAATGATATATTAATTTATCATCAGGACATCTCCATCCGTTAAGATGATATGATACATCACATGCCAAAGCTCGAACATAGATGATCATATTCCTAAATCAGTAGAGTGAAATTCATTATAAATGGAATGAGTCTTTAGCCCAATATAACATGGTATGCTACACTTTAATGGCTGGACCCATGAAAATTCAACCAAGAGACTGTTGAATCTCTGCGATGCATCAAGAGGTGACAGGAAGCATACTCAATGGTTCGAATAAACAAGTTCATAAAGCACAGAGCCACTGCGACTATTTTACTTTTGAATGTAGTCCATTCCGTCATTCATCTGAAGTTTCTTGAAGCATACAATACTAAGAGTGAGGAGAGTGTCTGAATTCAATGAAAAATCAAGAAGCACACAGTGTCTCATGAAATATCATTCATCACCTTGATTGTGCTTTATGATTTGAAGACCAGGATTTTGGCTCAGTGCGCTTACTGTACATACGCCACAAAACTTGATTGCACACTGAGGCCTCAACTTCCTCTCTGAGCTTGCAAAAATATGAAACCATTCCACTCTTAGAGGTACCTATTATTCTTCATCTGCCACACTAATCACAAACTTATTGGTCACACGTGGTGAAGAGAAACTTTTAATAAGACCATGGTATACTCAGCGAGGTCACATGCAGAAAATTTGTAAGAATCCAATAGTTGGGTGGAGATCGACCGCACTTTGAAAACTGCTGAAACCGAGAAACATCAAATCATCACAATAACAGCACTAAATAAAAAGCAGCAACACAGCCAGCAGCAGTTTAGGCTTGACAGGACAGCATCGCGTGGCAGTGGCAGCACTTCGAGGAGGTTATATGGGTCCTATAAGCAGTTGTTATACTTGTTATAGGATAGGCATCTCATTTCTATTTGTTGATAATCATTATGTTTTGATTAATCGAAACTAGAAAGAGTGGAATTTTTAGGGTTCGCGAAGAATCGACGAGTTGCGTCGGCTGCTGTGATATTCTAAAGCGAGGCTCTTATGCTCGCTCTTGCTGATCGCGCGGATAAACCTCTATGATAAATATGCAATGAGAAAGAGAGAGAGGTCCGACGCTGCGCACAAACCTATTTGCATTTACACAAATATTGAATCGCGCAGAGCTCGGAAACCCACACGAATACACGCGATACCACGCAATTCCACGTCAGTGACACACTCACACGAAGAATTTGGTGGCGCGGCCGTGGTCGAGTTCAATAAAAGCGAATAATAATAGAGTACAATCCTGATCGCTGTGGGATACTTTTGGAAAAACTCATTAACTTCGAAGCCGAGCGCGTCTCTAAAATTGTGCATGAAACCGTCGGTAGATTTCTGTTCCGATGCAATTCCTTTCCTTATTTCTTCATGAGGAAGAACTAATTCCAAAGTTTTTATTACAGACACATACTGAAATGTCTCATAAACTCGAATGTATTCAGGCCTCTGCAATAATTTATTAGAACGTCCCTCTAAACGGTATCCTAGCGGGTACTCCAATGAAGCTACTTGTTTGTAAAACTTCTCCATGGCCTGCGATTGACTTTTTTGAGTACTCAATTTGCCAATGGAATCGTCAAATCTGAAACTTTTCATGAAACTGTTGACTTGCGGGGTCATATCTACATTGAGGGACACTAAAAAGTTAGTCAAAGCCGATTGTCCAGCATTTGAAATTTCAGATAGGAGATTTTCTGTTCTGTGGGCGATTATTGATAGACCAGAATGGTTAAATTTTGAACTGATTTTCAACGAAGTCATCATTTTACATGAACTATCGAAAACCGATTCTTTCAATTCCTTAATCTCACTTCTATGCTGGTATTCACTTGCCACAGTTTTGCAAGATGAAGACTTTAATGATTCACTGGCAGGAAGGGAACGTTTTTTTGCTTTGATTACACCCGCTTGGATTTGATCATTAGTGGGTGTGACTTGAGGGATTGGAACATGATCTTGCCTGATATGCTTCATCAAATTACTAAAACTGGTCCTCGTTGCTCGACAATTTCCCTGCTTACATTTGAAGAGGGAGGATTTTCTCAAACTAAGTGTGTGGATGTTCTCAAAATGATCTTTGAAATTTACAACCCCCTCATATTGTCTCAGGCACTCGAAAAAAATTATCTTGACCATTGTGAGTTGTAAAGTAAAAATATTATCGGATATATGATAAGGATGTTCACGGTGATTCTTGGAAACCTGGAATGAACTGGGCCATAGTGAGTTAAAACTTGCACTTGTATATTATTATGAAATATTTCTTCAATTTATATCGTTAAAAAGACGGTAAAATAGTTTTCATCTTGAGTTCAGACACTCTCGATGTATGATTCCTGCATTACGAGATTAGTTGACCCAAAATGTAAATGCAAAGCTGACCATGAGTTAGATAAGGAGAAACGTCGATGACGATTCGATTGATTCCTTCCTGCTATACAAGTTGAACCTTCCGTCTCGTCGATCTTGAAGGACGGTGGGGAACTAAATAAATTCCCAAAAATTTCATGATGGAAATTTTATTGCAACGTTTCGTCCACTAGGTTTTGTGGACCTCATCAGGCTTCAGGTTTCTGTTTCGACATATGTATAATGATAGGAAATATGAAAAATTTTTTACAAATGATGGATGTATAAATATTAAAGATGCGCAACTTACGTTATTCTTTAGATCGTCATGATATTTTGGACGATCTTGTAATAGAGCACAGACATAACGTCTGGCTCCTGTCAATACAAGTAAACAGAGTGAGTCATCGGTCTCATTTTTCACTCATATTTATATTAGCGCGATCGCAGTGTACAGTAGGTGACATATATATGAAAAGTAGTGCATGTGGGAGAGAGAAAGAGAGCGGGGGGTCAACGAGCTTTGTCAGCCGTTGCCCACAACGGGTTATATACTTGACTGAGATTTTGAATATCGTCTTTTCTATTGATGCAATTCTCATCGAATTTATATGGATCATTCCAGAAATCAACCGTTTTTTCCAATTTTTCTCTGTGTCTAAAATTTTGGTTTGATCCCAATGGAAATCGTGTTTATCATTTAGTCTGTGAACAGAAACTACGGACTTTTAATCTTTGTTTGTAATATGATCTTTAATGCGTGTACCTAGTTGTCTTTTTGTCTCTCCCACATACGTTGCTGGGCAATCTTTACACTGAAATTTATAAACAACACCAGTTTTGCTAAATTCATCTAGTTGGTCCTTACCTAATTTTACTATTGAGCTTAATGACTTGGAAACTTTTGGAAGAGTGTGAATATCGTTATGTTTGAACAGAGCATTACATTTTTCGAATAAGCGTTCGTGGTATGGAATACAAATTTTGTTCTGGCCAGCATATAGAATTTGGTTGCAACGTATTCTTTCTGCTCTGTTCATCAGATCTTTTGAACGATGTAATCTGGTTTTTATACATTTGTCAGTGAAATCTTCAGGATAATCATTGTCAGAAAGGAGTTGTTTTACAATTGATAAGTTGGAGGAATGAAATTTTTTATGTGAAAGTGACGTGGCTCTGTCGACTAAATTGAACACTATGTTCCTCTTTTGATTCATGGTATGATTGGATTTGAAATTCAAGATCCTGCCTGATGACGTTGGCTTTTGATACCAATTGGTGATGATTTTTTTTTTTTTTTTTTTTTTTCAAAAAAAAATCATCACCAATTGGTATCAAAAGCCAACGTCATCAGGCAGGATCTTGAATTTCAAATCCAATCATACCATGAATCAAAAGAGGAACATAGTGTTCAATTTAGTCGACAGAGCCACGTCACTTTCACATAAAAAATTTCATTCCTCCAACTTATCAATTGTAAAACAACTCCTTTCTGACAATGATTATCCTGAAGATTTCACTGACAAATGTATAAAAACCAGATCACATCGTTCAAAAGATCTGATGAACAGAGCAGAAAGAATACGTTGCAACCAAATTCTATATGCTGGCCAGAACAAAATTTGTATTCCATACCACGAACGCTTATTCGAAAAATGTAATGCTCTGTTCAAACATAACGATATTCACACTCTTCCAAAAGTTTCCAAGTCATTAAGCTTAATAGTAAAATTAGGTAAGGACCAACTAGATAAATTTAGCAAAACTGGTGTTGTTTATAAATTTCAGTGTAAAGATTGCCCAGCAACGTATGTGGGAGAGACAAAAAGACAACTAGGTACACGCATTAAAGATCATATTACAAACAAAGATAAAAAGTCCGTAGTTTCTGTTCACAGACTAAATTATTAACACGATTTCCATTGGGATCAAACCAAAATTTTAGACACAGAGAAAAATTGGAAAAAACGGTTGATTTCTGAAATGATCCATATAAAATTCGATGAGAATTGCATCAATAGAAAAGACGATATTCAAAATCTCAGTCAAGTATATAACCCGTTGTGGGCAACGGCTGACAGAGCTCGTTGACCCCCCGCTCTCTCTCTCTCTCCCACATGCACTACTTTTCATATATATGTCACCTACTGTACACTGCGATCGCGCTAATATAAATATGAGTGAAAAATGAGACCGATGACTCACTCTGTTTACTTGTATTGACAGGAGCCAGACGTTATGTCTGTGCTCTATTACAAGATCGTCCAAAATATCATGACGATCTAAAGAATAACGTAAGTTGCGCATCTTTAATATTTATACATCCATCATTTGTAAAAAATTTTTCATATTTCCTATCATTATACATATGTCGAAACAGAAACCTGAAGCCTGATGAGGTCCACAAAACCTAGTGGACGAAACGTTGCAATAAAATTTCCATCATGAAATTTTTGGGAATTTATTTAGTTCCCCACCGTCCTTCAAGATCGACGAGACCAAAGGTTCAACTTGTATATTAACCATCAAGGACGAAAAAATCTACCAAAATCACTTATGATTCCTTCCTGCATCAAATTCAATAACGCCCACCCAGCAAAAGCAGCGCGGATATGACTATTTGTACTTCCATCATATGGCTCAAGTCGTTGGAAAAATTGAAAGGAAATATCCTTCAGAGAGCTATTTTGATGTAAAATTTCCCATACATTTCAATCGAAAATATACAAAATTAAGTGAAGGAATATTTTTGAGTTATTGCCATTTTAAAGCTTGATTGCTAATTTTAAAGTGGTGGCACGGAATCGCAAAATAATTGTCTCCATCGGGAAGCTGCGAGAAAAAAGCTTTGAAAATGATGTCACGGATTTGTTTCTACGCTGGCTCTACGGTCTCTGCAGACGGCTAAGAAGTTACAACTTTTGACCCCCCCCCCTCCCCCATATAAACAGGCCAGGATAGTCGACGTATATTGCTCCTTGAGTATCCCAAAATGAAAGAGGCTAGGTTCCGGAAAAATGGGAGATTCTTTCCACAAGGAAAATCTTAGACCCTCAACTGACGCAAGAGTCATTGATGCTGTATCATATCACTAAGTCATGGAACAATTCATACAAAGAATATTTCATAAACAGGAAACAAAGTGCTGCCTAAATTAGTCATCTGTCATCAGTACAAATTCTAGCAAGGGTTCTTGACTTGTCCATCTGTACTTCTGTGTAGCATCTGAGATCAGATAATGGGTCATTCGATTAAATCATACTCATCAGCCTTGTGAATTTACCAGACAGAATCATTCTTTGCTCTACAAAAATCTCTATCTATCTGTCATTCACCTTACACCATCAGTATCTATTTCAATGAGTGATAAAAAATGTAGCGAGTCATGACTTGCCAATATTTCATTACTATGAGCAAACGTTTGAAGGGATTCCATGTTAATGGTTGAACTCATGAGCACAAAAATAACCTTTTTTCAATCCAGAGTTTGGATTGCAATATAACTCAACCTCTAATATCATCAGCTAAAGAGTATAGGATTTCGCAATCAAAATAATTTTCTTATCATCATCTCATTCTTCACCTATGAATATGACTGAACTAATAATCAAGAGGCGTGATAGCGCCTCGCTGGCGAGTATGAACAAACAAAAAATCGAGCGAGGCGCTGTGCCTTATATACTTTGAATTGGGGGTTTTCTAACCTCACACATTTTTCCCACCTTACTTATTTCAACCACCCGGGTGCACAAACATCTCCTGCCTCTCTATTCAGGGCTGTTTTAATATGGACTCACTGTTGGTGTCATCAATTATCCGATTCTGACCGCTGGGACTTTTATTTCGCTTCGCCAATTTTCATCATCTCAAAAAATTTATCCATTCGAGTTTCATTAGAGCTCGAACACAGATCCGATTTGTTTAAACCATCGAACGCACAGCTTCGATTCGAGAGTTGTCGAAGAGCGAGTGAGAGAGAGGAGAGATCCGTCTGCTTTGTTTACATCGCCAATCGCCATCCATGCATCGCGGTGCCGCAATCTCCATTAGTGCATGCATTATCTTGTTTCGACAGAATAGATGCAAAATGTGTATGTTTTCATGGAAAAAGGAGCTATTGAGAATGAGGTATCCTTAAACGCAATATATTGTGAAAACCTCTTCAAACTGGATGTATGCTGGGATTCTTTGCCCCATCAGATTAGGAGTTTATAGATGCAACTTTGGAGTTTTGCATGTGATGTAGTACTAAATGTCTTCAGTCTTCAGAAGAATCAGTAAGCATTTGCCAAGTACATGAGAATATAATAATACCACGCTAATTATTTTCGAAACTGTAGATTTTTCTCTGAAAATGTGGAGCGAATCACTCGTTGCTCTTATATGATAATTCATGTAATACATGAGAGAGCAACGAGTGATTATTCGCTCCACATTTTCAGAGAAAAATCTACAGTTTCGAGAATAATTAGCGTGGTTGTTTAATCAACTATACTTGACTTCTTCAATCTTTCCGATTCGAGTTCTGGTTCCAATAAACAACAAATGAGAAAGACCGTGCAAAATTTCCGAAATTCATCACCTTATACAATCAAACTTCTTCGAAAAACTCTCGACATGGTTTCTTATTCATTCCATTCCTTTCCCGAGTTGAAACAATGCCATAAGTATTTGGAAATGGTTGGTCTCTCAAACTTACAGAAATACTCGACATAGTTCCTTTGATTTAATTCCTTTCAAGAGTTGAGACTATGTAATACAGCTGATATGAATCAATCATCATTTTTACTGTGAAAACCTGATAAAAATCAATAAGTTTTGAGGAACAAACTCATACTCGCCAAGTTATACTTTTGATGAAAGTGAATGGAGGGGGGGGGGAGGATATAGTTATTATCTACAACACTGATTGGAAATTGAGCTCAAGAACTGTCTCACAGACCACTTCAATGCACATTGCCGGCAAGCACACAGATGTTCATGAGAACAATGTCTTTGAGGGTGTTCTTGGGCATTGAACACATTGCACACTAATAGTCCAAAAAATAATGAGCAAACTGGTCAGCATCCAAGGTTTCATCCAGCAAGCCTGCAACCTATTGGAAAATGAGATCTAAGAGTGTCAGAGCAAGCATGAAATACCATAACGTAATCAAGTTGAAACTCTATCTCATACAGGCTGACTTAGTTTTGGAATAGAAAATGAGAGCACAAACATTGTGAAGTAACTAGCAGGATTTGGATGTAAAGTGCCGTCAACTTGTACTGCCCACTTAGAAATATTGTACATCATACTGTACAGAAAAGCGAGAGCATGCCATCAGATCAACTCAGAAGTATACTCCTTAACAAAGATTGTGGCAATGATCTGAGACCCAATAGACATGACATCTGGGCAGGCTGGGTACACCAAATAAATCATACTCGACATTGGATAAAAAATACATCAACATTAGGGAGCCCTAGATTCAAAGCAACAATTCAACTTCTGATGCAAGTACCACTTTACGAGTCAGTGCATTTGCTGTGAACATGCCTCTTCTATCGAATGACAGCTACACTATGTTAGCTCATAATGTTCAATCTATGGAATCATTACAAGAAAGACGTAAGCTTGATTCATCTTGTAGTAGCAGTTCATGACCAAACAGTTTATCTGATGTAGAAACTTATTACTGTTGGCGAGGTGAGGAAGAAATTATTGTCATAGAAAGATACAAACAGTGGTTATAAAAATCCTTACCAATGAGAATATCCACTGTTTTTTCGTTTATTCCATTTTTCAACAAGTGTTTTCCAAGCTCTGCTTCATTATTTAGTGTCTCCTGTGACAAAGAATGGTTAGGTTAGCTAATGCACTGAACATGCATTGAAATGAAACAGAACGTATGGGTACTTACTTGAGGTAGAGCCATCTTACACCAGAAATTTAGGTAGCTATTACAGCATCAACAATATCATGGTTTCGTTCACAAATATTAATAATATCACATTGAAGAGATAGAATAAAATGTATCTTTGTAACGGGTGCACCGGCTTGTTGTTCTGCAGCTGTGTGCAGCTGCGAGCTGAGGCGACGAATGGTGGTAAGACAAGAAATGATTATACCGACTCTCAGTTCAGTCGTAATCGTGTTCGAGCACCTTCCCACAAGCGAGATATGTGAGCCAAGCCCGAGTGAGCCCGAGCTTCGGACTCGCTTGACCGCGGGACTCCGAGCTTCGACGTCGCATTTGCCTCGACGTCGAAGCTTCGAGGCGAAATCGCAACGTCGAAGGCTTCGAGGTCGTTTCGCGTCGAACTCGGCGTGATTTCACGTCGAACGGCGATGACGTCGAAGGGATTTAGAGTGCAGTCGATACAATTTGAGCAGTTTCGTAAAAATGCCAAATTTGGAGCTTAATTTGGAAAAACCGTTTTTTTTTTCATCATCTCACCTATGACAATATGTTCTCAAAGACAAGTACTATTGACTAGAACATAGACCTGGGTGGCTTTCTTGGTTCCTGATTTCTGGTAGACTGTTTGAACTACCCTTTTTGACTCTCTGCTCAAAATTACCTCATAAATATGGCTCGCATATGCCTCTATCTCAACAAATGGGCATCAATATGTGTGGAATTACTCCCCAAAGAAGCCCCAAATATGAAAGGAAACCTCCAGAGGCAAGCCCCAAGCTAGATGCGAGCTGAGTATTCGATCCAACGGGTCCAGAATGGGCATCATTTGGTCTGTTATGGGGCACGGGAGCGAGATTTCGATTCTCCATGTTCCTTTTCACAAACGAGATGAGTGGCTAAAATAGGGATTCAATCTTATCTTTCCGACTCAAAATGATCATTTTAACACAATTCTGGAGTCAGATTGGCTCTAAAATAGATCCGTAGCTCCAATCAGATTGGCTCATCTAATACTCAAACGACGGTCAACCCGGTTATCAGAAATTTGGTGGCTCTAGGGCAAAATGACAATGATTTAGAGCCGAATTGACAATGGGAACGTGTTTAGATGGTCATATTGAGGCAATCGAACATGTTTGTGTCCCCATCTCAGAATCCCTCCCACGTTTGCTTGCCCCACGATAGACCAAATCATGCTCATTTTAGGCCCGTTGGCTCGGATACCCAGCTCGCGTCTTGCTTGGGGTTTTCTTGTAGAAGTTTCCTCACATATTTTTGAGGAGTAGTTCCACACAATTAATGCCCATCATTTCAGACGGAAGCATATGCGAGCCATATTCATGAGGTAGTTTCTAGCAAAAAGTCAAAAGAGGGTACTTGAAACAGTCTGCCAAAGATGAAGAATTGAAAAAACCACCCAGATTACTATTCCAATCGATAGTACGTGTCTTTAAAAACATATCCTCATGGGTTAGATGATGAAAAAGGAGAACCGATTCATTCAAATTGAGCTCAAAGTTTGGCATTTTTACGAAACTGCTCAACTTGTATCGACTGTAACTCCTATGGAAAGTCCGATAATTGACTCTTACCATTGGTCAAACTGAAGGTTTCTCCAAGATCTTCAAAATGACCACCAGTAGAATTTAATTATCACAAATCTAGTAGGAGCTAGGTTACTTGAAAAAAGAGCCGGAAATCGCTGGGATACGCTCTCAGCAGAAAGCTTCTAGAGGTTGCTGGGCTGGATCATCGATGTGAAGGAATTTTTTCTTCTAGTCCCTGCAAAAAAATGCGCCTAAGTACGTCGAAAAATATTGAGTCTGGTCGGAGCTATAATTCTTCGGAAACAGGCTTGGAAATGGGAGAAAATGGTCCTTTGTTGAACCCCAGGGCCTACGGGAAGCTCCGAAAAAATCCAAAGGGGAAGATTTAGTAATATATATCAGAACATAGAACTAATGGAAAAATATTTTCAGGGATTTTTTCCAGATCCTCCTGGTGACGGCATTTGTCGAAATGCTCCGAAATGACTCACATAGATATACTGGTATTGCTGATTCTTTTGTTTATAGCTCTGGACAGGAGGCCCATTCAAAGGACATACTCTAGATTGCGATGTGGCGAACGAATTTACCTACACTGTAAAGAAATTTATGTAAATTCACCATGCTGAGCACAGGAAATCTGGGGACACCATGCTCAGCATTGTAAATTTACAAGCCCGGATGGGGAATTTGCGAGCGGGCTTGTAAATTTCCTTACCGGCGGATGGTAAACTCCCGCTTGGAAGCCGCCGTGCCTTTGTGACAGATCCTTATCAGTGTCTTTATTAAAATGTCGAGTTGTCGTTGATTTTATATCTAGCCGTCTTTTCTAGCATAGTAGTCAGATATTGAGATGTGTTGATTCTTACGGTAGATGGAATTTTTTGGACAAAAATGCATCGATTTTGTTGTGGACCGGTCATAACCTAATACTGTGTGGCCTCGTTAAAGAAATTGATCGCGCTTGAATAATTCTATAAAAAGAAATCCGTGGATGAAAATGTTTTCTAATCGAACGTCGAGCTCTTTTCTCGCTGCCAGCATCACCCACAATCACACATGCACGTTCACGAGCAAGTTCACAGAGAGCAACATCCCTTTATTTACATCGTTTATTTACGTATACAGACGTTGACGGATGCCCATATTGCCCATGCTTTTTCAATTTTCGAGTCTGCTGTCATCTGCTCCACTCCCACATATATACAGTTGTTCGCTTTGAACGTCCGATTCAAAAATTTTCAGATTGCAACTCGCGCACGCGTACTCAAATGAAATTTACAAGCCTGGGACGGGAAATTTACAAGCTCCGGAACGTAAACTCACCATGCTCAGCATGGTGTCCCAGGATTTCCTGTGCTGAGCATGGTAAATTTACAAGCCGCTCGTAGGTTTCCTCACTTTCTGGCGAATTCACCATGCTCAACACTGTGAATCTACAACCCCACCAGGTATCTTTACCTCGAAAATTTTTTACAGTGTATCTTACTCATTTATTTTCAGACGGATTTATTCTCTATACGCAAGTTCTCTCGCGCTATAGTGACACGACCTTGATAACCCAGGAACACTGCTTCCCTGCACTCTTGTTCACCTAGAAGGGTTCAGTAAGAGAGAAGGGGAGGGACGCACGTACTCGAAATAATCAAGTCCATACCCGGCATACGGCAGATAGGGATACATCATAGGGTACTGTGGACATCTCCCGGGAGCTGGCATCCAGGGAGCCATCACGGCAGACTGTGGTTGGGTGGTCGGCGTTGGAGCACTCGACTGAGGTGGACTCGTCGGTGGTGCACTCGTCGTTGGAGTGCACAATCGACGAGTCGGAAGTTGAAAGTGCCCTTGAAAATTGTCCAGAACGGCAGGAGTGCAGTCAAAAATTTCTCCGAACGGCAAAAGTCATTCAAGAAATTCTCAAGAGTGTCAAAACTGCACCAAGAAATAAACTCTACCCGGCAAGAGTCGTTCAAAAATTTTAAATAGTGCTCACGGTGCACTCAAGAATTTTCAGAACAGCAGAAGTGCATCCAAAAATTTTTCCGGACGGCAAAAGTCATTCAGGAATCTTCAAGAGTAGCAAAACTGCACTCGAAAATTTTCTAACACGGCAAAAGTCCTCCAAAAGTTCTTGGAGCAACTCCAGAGTCACGGCAGTATGCGTTACGGGAATAAAATTGCAGTGCAAAATTTTCAAAGTTGCGTGGGTCCTGTCACGGTCGCCATTGTGGCGTGACAAATTAATTTACCTATCACACTCATTTATTTTTAGACGGGCTTATTCTCTAGACGCAGGTTCTTTCGCGGTATGAAGACACGACCTCGAAAAGTCAGGATCACTGTTTTTCTGCACTCCCGTTCACCTAGAAGAGTAGGGGGAAAGAGGGGGGTGAGAGACGCACGTCCTCGAAATAATCAAGTCGAAATTTATAATGAACTAATCTCGGCATATATTCTGCATACGCTACTTCTACGCTGTCGATGCAAAAATCTACGGATCAAATACTTCGCGACAATATCCACGCCCACATGACTCGGTTCTGAGAAGAAGATTCACCATCACTATCATCAAATTATTCTCAGAATGTCTCGAATTATTCTTGAAAAATACAGTCAAAATTGTCACAACACTTCTCGGAACACTGTCTCGGCAAACTCTAACAAGGGCTTGGACTCCAAAATTGAGAGAGGCACGCTGCTCCAAAACACACTCAGAATGGCTGCTCCACGGCAATTTCTACGCCACGCTCACGACACGAGGCAAGATGTCTATCTGGCCCTCGCACGAATTTCACACCCTCAATTCGCTGTGATCACGACACAACACGTCCGTGACTGCTGGGGTGTGCTTGAGTCACGACAGTCGTTCACGGTGCACTTCAGCACCGTCATCCTCCTCAGGAGTCCGGTTCGGCAAAGTCCGATGAGGGCAAATACGCGCGTACGAGGCTCTTGAGGGACGCGCGAGGGAGTTCACTACTATGAGAAAAGACCAAACCACTCACCGCTAACGTGCGACATCCTTGCAAATTTCCTGGCTCAACAAATTCTTGATTTCTTTCAGATATATACCGTATTTACCCGTGTATAAGACGCCCACATAGATAAGACGCACCCCGGTCAACTGGGGCTGGAAGTGGAAAATTTTAGATGAAACCGGAAAGATGAAGGAAAATAGAGATTCATTCACATATATCGCTTTACATTTATTGTCCGCTCTACAGAATTCGCCACCTCCTGACACGAACTTCAGAAACTTTGTTTATTCTGCCAGCCTCTCGATTTCCAACAGCTTCAGCTTGTCGCACAACCTTTAGTTTGAAAGCACTTGTATATGAAGTTTTCTTTTCAAATTCCATATTTGTAATTTCGTTCAGCTGTTAAGCTACTGAGATTCGACAGTGTACTGATGTTATTGAGTGTTGATGGAATTTTGAATATCATATTCATTCGCGATGTGGCAATGCTATTATGACGATCATTTAGTTGTCGATGTATTTGAAATACGTACACAAAGTCACACAACTGCGCGTACATTCACGTGTGTTTACGGGTGTGAACAATTCGAAAAATACGCGGCTGAGTCTGGTAGTATTGTATACATTTTTGGTGCGTCTTATACACACGAGTGCTGCCAACAGATTTTCCTTACAGAAGATATTAAGCACCTATAGATAAGACGTACCCATAGATAAGACGCACCCCTGTTTTTGAGTGCTTAAAACTGATTTTGTGGTGCGTCTTATACACGGGTAAATACGGTATTTAGATCTGACTCTTGTGGTCTAATGAGCAGCCCGGGACTCCAGGGGGAGACGGGTTCACGGCAAATGATGAACTATGCGTAAGGGCACAAGGCAGCAAATCGCCAGCAAGATACGAAACTCACGGCCGAAATCTACTCGGTTATGGGTATGGCACTGTTTTCCTACCTCCACCAGTCACATATTCCATCTCATTCGCACCCACGGCAAACATACGTGAGCGTGGAGGCTCTGCGCAACTCGCTATCGCCTCCACTCTGCGTTCTTCCACTGAATACAATCAGATACCCGAGTATATCTCCCTCGAATATATAGTAAGAATGAGATTCCTCTGAAGTCCCTTAAACTCCCCTTAATGCTCTTGACTGCCTCGAACGCTCAGGAGGGCCCCTGAGGGCCTCTGAGGTTCTTCGAGGGCCCCCGAGGGTCCCGAGTGCCTCCGACCAATTAACCTAAATTAAGTTTCATATTTACTTTAGGGGCTGAGAGATTCCCCCGAGATCCCCCGAGGGCTAGTGAATTTTTTCTGAGACACTGCAAATCCCTCAGTCTTATCAATTTTTCTTTGCAGCTTTCGAAAAATCAATTCCTCACCATCATCATCATTTTCAATCAGATCATTCAATTGTCACAACTTTTAGAGTGAGCTTGGGATACGAAGAAGATGTATATTTCTTCCGAAAAAATCTGAATAAGGAAAATTTGACAGTTTATATGAGAATCAAGAAGCAATAATCAATATCTTTGGTGATGGAACACTCTCTCACAACATGAAATTCATTCTCAAAAATCAATCGTCAGTTTCCATCTATTCACCACCTGACAATTCCAATTCATGTACATCCTTGACTCTCTCATGTACGTTGAACCTGTAAAGACCACTCAATGAAATCAATTCCGAAACCATTCTTTCCAATTTCATCTGATGGATTCGATAATTAACCATCCTCTTGTATGATTCAATTGGTCCGTTTTCATCTTTCACAACAATATCATCAAGTTTGTAACGTATGTTCGTAATTACACCCAGAATTTCATTCTCATTCTCCTCATTGTCTTGAATGGATTGATCCTTTAGATAACATCCCATCTCTGGGTAATCGACAAGACTTATGTGAAAATCATCATATAGTTGGAACATTACCAATTCAACTCACTTGACGGTTCTATTTTCGGAGGTATATCATCAGAATTGATTCTGTTGTTTATCCCAACGTCGTATTTGCGATTTTCTTGTTTGATTTGATGATATTCTCGTTATGAGATGACAGGATGACTCTATCCGTAGAAATGTCTTATTGATGTCTTCGAATATGGTTCTACCCACATCATTACTTATACATGTGTACTCCGTTTGATACCGTAATTAATTCCCTAATATTATTCTCAATTTCATTTGAAGTTAACCATCGTGTATGTACCTCATTCATCCCCATATTCTTCATGGATTTCCATGTGGATGGAAATATGAATCTCCATCGAGAATACTGCATTGTATCTCGCTCCCTACTTGATTACTCAACAGAAAATGGAGTTCATGTTGCGGAAGAGTGTTCTGTCACCGAAGATATTGATTATTGACTCTTGATTCTCGGATTTACTGTAAAATTTTTCTGATTTATATTTTTTGGAAGAAATTCACATCTTCTTCTTAACCCGAGCTCACTTTAAATGTTGTGGTAATTGGATGATCTGATTGAGAAGAATGATGATGGTGAGGAATTGTTCCTCGAAAGCTGCAAAGAAAAATTGAGAAGACTGAGGGACCTGCAGGGGCTCGGAAGGAATGAGGGGTCCTTAGGGGCCCTCGGGGGTCCTTGGAGGCCCTCAGGGGATCTCGGGGAAATCTCTCAGCTTCTAAGGTAAATATGGGAGTAATCTAGGTTAATTAGTCGGAGGGTCTCGGGGCCTTCACGAATACGACGTTGGGATAAACATAAAAAAATGTTGATGATATACCTTCGAGAAAAGGACCATTTAGTGAGTTGAGTTGGTAATGTTTCAACTATATAACATGATTTCTCCAAAAGTCTTGTCGATTCTCCAGAGATCGAAGATGATCTGGAGGATCAATTCGTCCAAGAAGATGAGGAGAATGAAAATGAAATTCTGGGCGTAATTACGAACGTACGTCACGAACTTGATGTTATTGTTATGAAAGATGAAAACTGACGAATTGACTCGTACGATCGTGGAGTGGAATAAGAAATTTGCGGTGACTAACAAGAGAATGGTGAAATGTCGAATCGATCAGATGAAATTGGAGAGGATCGTTCTGAAATTGATTTTATTGAGTGGTCTTTACAGGTTCAACGTACATGTGGAAGAGGAGGGCGAAGATGAGTTGTTAGGTGATGGGAAGATGGAAATTGAGGGATCGATCTTGGTATCAGGGGAGTTCAAGAGAGTTCAGAGGAAATCAGGGGAGTTCAGAGGAATCTCATTCTCACTACTATATATTAGGGGGGTGGGGGATTTGAAGACTAAGAATTCGCTGTCATCGCCCCTTTTCTTGAACTCAGACTTGCGAAATACTTCGTCAACATACGCAACTATAGTTCTGTAATATCAATGTCATCAACATTCCTAATCATTGAGATACATATCAGTAAACTGAATCACTAACGTTGTTTCATCGCCGATTCCGACTCTATTCTTCAAATGATCGTTATTTGACATATCGATCCCTTTCAATTTTTTGAGTGCTGGCTCATCATTACTAGTCCGGGAATTGCTCACGATCACTGTGGGATTGCCAGAATATACCCTCTGTTCCATGCAATCCCATTATTTTATCGGAACACTAAAATGTTGTAGGTATTTTGGTTATTTCAAGCATTTTCCATATTCTTCTCCAGCTTTTCGCCTCCAACTGTTCGTTCAAACACCACAAGATTACCTGCTCTCTCAGTTCTCATACATGTTCTGTCTTTCTCAACTCCGGATTTCACTCCATCTTCACGGAATTTGAGAACAGTATACTTGAATTTCATATTATAGATGACGAAGATATCAAACATCAGTCACTCCGTCCCAAACAACATTTTCGATCTCATCTAAACCATCAAATCTATTTTCAATGAACAAATTCTTCGGATCTTTCCACCGAGAAAGAGCAACGTAAAGCTGGCATGAGAGAAAAGCGGCCGTTTTATATACATGGTGCTCGGGAGAGGACGACAGAATGAACTAAATTGTCACCAAAAACTGAATATTTGGTGATTTAGTACTATGTCCGAGGATCAAAATCCTGTTTCGACCGAAAGAGAGCAATTTTTGAAATGCGAGCTCAATCCGTATTTTTACATGTTAATCAAATGGTGCTGTTTCAGCACTTCTAATTGTCGAGACCATAACAACTCCCAAAGCTCATAACTCAAACGTATCTCAATTATTCTCAACGTACTTCAGCTCATTTTACAGTTCATCCTAGAGTCTTCAAGATGATCTGAAGTGTGTTTGATTCCAACAAACTAGAGTCGAGGGCTCTCATTTTGAATCGATACCCGAGATTTCCTCTCCTAACGATTTGAGATTTTTCGAACTTCTAACTCCTGAGATAGCTTAAGTCTACTGTGTTGAATTCAAACTCGCATTGACTCAACTTGAAGGTCTTTGGATGAGCTTCAAAATAAGTTGAGGTACGTTGGAAAATATTGAGATCCATTGAAGTTATGGGTTTTGGGAGCCGTTCTTTTCTCGACAAGTATATTGCTCAAAAAAGCTCCATTTGATTAACACGTGGAAATACGAATTAAGCACGCATTTCAGAAAAGGGGATTACTCCATTTCGGTCGGAACGGGATTATGATCCTCGGGCATGATACTAAATCACCACGTGATCAGTTTTTGGTGACAATTTTTTCCAATCTATCGTCCTTTCCCGAGCACCAAGTATGAATACCAATCTTATCTAAACTTTGACGTTGAGATTCATTAATCGTCATTGCGAATACCCAGACCACAGGAAACTGTTTCCTAAGAACTATAAACGTCAGGGAAGACTCACCATTGGTTAGTATCATCCTAGGTATAGAAGATATTTTCCCCATATTCTCCCCAGATATAACTTCCGCTTCAATATTATGCTTGTACAATTTCCTAATCTCCAACCGAGTCCCATGACACAAACCCTCTGCCACGCTCAGATTCCAAGTCATCAGATTCCGAATCAACATCACAATAGCATTCACTTTCAAATCAAGTTTATGTGGAGTCAAACGATCTCTCATTTCATTTAGGAACTCGGTTGGATATTTCAGATGAATGTGCTCCTCAGTTTGATCTGCAACTTTGTGAGTCGCAGAATCAACGCTTCAGTAAGAGGATGTAGGACATTCGAATATTCTCGAGATTTTCTTATTTAATTTCACGATATTTTCTTTATGGGATGATAGAACAACTCCATTCGTAGAAATATCTTCATTGATGTCTTTGAATATAGTTCTACGTACATCATTATTTTCCCGCTCAGGTCTCACTTTCACTTCATCAATTCTACCCTCACCTCCATCGAAAGGGTGTTGGAGAAATCAGTGTTCTTGGATCTCAAATTTTCGGTTAGTTTCATTACATTAAACAATAGCCATGAGGCTGACGATTTGTTAGTTCCCTGGATTATGTGATGTCTATTCCCATTGGTCGGAACTTCCAGGATTCGTCTGAAATCCCCGCCTGAGAGCACCAATTTTCCACCAGAGGGTAGGTCATCGGAAGGAACGTCACAGAGTGTTCTATCGACGACCTCTGAAGCTTTTTCGGAAATCATTGATGCTCCATCTCAGATCATGACGTTTGCCTCCCTCAATTTCTTATCATCAGCATCAGATTTTGAGAAAATACTCAATACTCTCCAGATCCAAGCGTAGTCTGAAGTGTCTATGACTTGTTATACCTTGTGGTGGAAAGAATCGACGCGATACCTGTCCACGCCATTCACAGAACCTTCTTCTTCTGGGACGAAGAATAATAAATGAGAGACCTTCACAAGGAAGTTCTCCCACAACATCCAGGACCATCAATGAAATTGGCTAGATTTTCATTACTCCTTTAGTTGCTTTGGATGGATTATTGATTCTTCACTCCTTCAAATCGTCACGGCCGAGTCATTCCGCCTCCCTCTCTCCCTGGACCGAATATTGTGATGATAATATTTTATGTTACAGCTCGAGTACGGAAAGAGTTGCTGCATAATTTAGTCAGGGAAGAGAGATAGATAGATAGATGTCCTTTATTCGTCCGAAGACAAAAATATCATCACATACGCTTACATATGTCCGTTACAATATAATAACACGTATAAGAAATGAATAAGATTTATGTATACAAAATAATCATAAATTCAGTCGATTACTGGTTTGGTCAAGGACAATTAGTATCACAATTCGTGACTAGTCAGGGTGTATACTCAAAAGCTATCCAAGCACTCATGAGTCTGGATATAAATTGATAAAGAAAATGGGGCAAAGGTTCGCACTAATATTACAGAGAGAGTGGGAGACAGAGAGATGGCACCGTAGTAGGCTCCGCGCGCCCCATATTTTGAGACGTCCCTGGTGCAAGCCAATGCTGCTCCGGTCAGCAGCGTTTTGCTATACATTCCGTCGTGACGTTCCAGAGCGCTGACACGTGCCTATCATCGAGCTTATCGTGCTCGTTATCGACGCCGCCCGAAGCCCGTCCTTGGCATGATTCAGCCGGGGCTCTGGTGCGTGCAATTTTTATACTCTGTGCCGTGGTCTATAACCTAAATCATCATCGTTTGGCACAATTACGAGCTGCATGATCGTCATGAGCTGCGAGGGCCGGTGCCCGATCTGAGGTCGAGTGACGATAGCGTCAAGGCCATCCATATTGTGAGTGCCTCTCGCAAATCTCTCTCTCCTCTTTCTAATCTTATGGATTGTATTCTTCCCTGAATACGCCCTCGATAATCGTGCTCGGGCTTGATTCACCCGAATGGTCAGCGGACCGATTCGTAGATAGTTCTCCTTGAATATATGCCCTTTCATTCTTAATTTTGATCGAGTGTGTGTTGATTCAGTGCTCCCCTCTCCTGATTTCTTGAATAATTACAGCAATTGCTCACTCCCTGAGCTTCTCAAATAAAAGCAGACTTTGCCTGCAAGTGACGAGTCACCAAAACCGTCACAAAATCGATGACCAGGGATAGAGGGGGTTGGCAAGCGGAGTGAGCAGGGGGGCTTGCCCCCCTAGTATAACTATATATACTTGTCACAGAAACGCTAAACCTATATGGGCACTCATCGTGGCAACGCTATGCCCATACAGTACCCGTCGAAATTAATGGAACACGCATACCTTCACTGAAACAGCGACTGTTACGACGCCCTTGGGCCTACGGCAATTTTTCGAAGAGCATTTGGAAGATGAAAAAAAGATTTATCAATTCATGTCCTTTAATATATTTTTTGCCGCAAAATTCATGGTTTTAATTGGCTCCGGAAAACGAAAAATTTTCCATCTCAGTCGATCATCGACCATTCAATGGGAAATCATGATGGCGCAAAAATTCTTATGGGATCTTGTGGCTCTTTTCGAGACCTTCAAAATCGTTCTTCTACACATATCTGCACGATTTTCTACATCCAAGTTACAAACAGTTAGGCGCGAAGAGTTGCACAAATGTAGTCTCGCCAAGGCTTGCAACGCCATTCGAGGTGTCAACCCTGACTACAGCGCCATAATACCACGGATAAACGCGTAAGGTGGCGAAATATTGAACTGTCACTCTGCCAACTCCTATCTCTTATACATTGTCTGCTAGGCAACGCTTGACATATCGGGAACGCTCGTTACTTCCATTGGAGGTCTGGTTTCGGTGCGAATAATGTCTCGATAATGTTGTACATGTTTTCGACGTGAAATTCCTCAAATTTTCTGAATGTTTCATCATATTTACGTTTCGATGTACCTGTGGAGAGCTATATCCACGACAACGAGAAGAAGTCATATTTTCAACTGAAAAAACGATGAAAACAAGTAAACGATCCGGGGATTCATGAATACGTTCTTGCGTGATGGAAGTTCTTGATGATTGTAATATCACATCGACAATGATCCAACTCCGTGAGTAATCTTGGATTTTATGATCAATAATTTGAGATTGAAGTTTGAAATTACATGACAACACACTTGCAGTTTTTCACGAAGCGATCACAATTCACAGCGAAGAATTCACATCTAATCGGCAAATAACATCAACTTCGAAATTCACGGACCATCTCGATCAAAAATCTTACGAACAGTCATAGGATGGAAAAAACCAAGAACTCAACGACTATCTATAAAATTCGCCAGAATCAAGATTGTATCGCACAATTGGATGAAGCTCATCTTCCAAGCGACTATTGATATGATTACAACAGTTGATCACTGATAACGATATCGATTACTCAATTGATCAATGAGATCAAATTAAGATATCGGAGGAGATCCGCGCTATTTCAACTAAGGATGATTTGCTTATAGATAAATAATTTCTCTTCATTTTGCACTGAACTCTGATTTCTAACGCTCATCCCGAGGCATTCAAGAGGCATGAATGAACCAATCAAGCTCATTGTATTGTTCAGCTCAGTAACACAATCAGCATATCACTTATTCACTGATGTAGCACAACTAGAGATCATATCTTGGATTCGTCGAAATGATCACCTTTGTTGGCAATGACGGCTTTGCATATCCGAGGCATTCTACGAACTAACTTCTCAAGAACTGTAGAGTCAAGGTCACGCCAACACTTTGACAACATCTCCCAAAGACTCGATTTGATCGTTTTAGTCAATTGAGTCTTTTTCCTCACTTCTCTGTCAAGCTCTTCCCATAAAAGCTCTATGGGATTAAGATCCGACGATTGCGGGGGCCATTCCATCCTGTGACAGAGGCCAGCTTTTCTTTTTTGTTCCAAATGATTTCTACAAAATTTGGGGGAATGTTTTGGGTTATTGAACTCTTGGAAAAGAAACCCTCGACCTATCAAACGGAGCCCTGACGAAAGAGCATGACGCTGAAGAATTCCGTGATACATTTTTTCGTCCACTATGCCTTCAATTCTCACTGAATCACCTGTTGCATCACCCGTAAAACACCCCCACACCATGACGCTCCCTCCACTGTGTTTCACAGTCAGTGCAACGCATTTCTCATTGAATCTTTCGACAGGTCTCCTGCGAACAAATACCCGACGTTTGGAGCCGAAAAATTTATACTTCGATTCATCAGACCACAACACTTCCCTCCACTGTTCATAAGTCTAATGCCGGTATTTTTGCGCTCATAATAATCTCGTCCTCCGATTTTGTGGCCGTAGGTATGATTTCTTCGCAGCAACACATCCCGATAAACCAGCGCTTTGCAAGCGTCTTCTCATTGTTTTTACGTTAACTTCACTCGAGCGGCATCGGTCGAAATTTGCTTGTATTTCTGGCGCCGTTAATCTTTTGTTTTGTTCAGTCATCGATACGATGTAGCGATCGTCTTTAGCACTCGTTTCCTTCTTTCGTCCGCATCGGGCACGGTCACTGTTAGGATTAGTTTGCTCATATTGCGTGATTGCTCTATAAACCGACCCGAGAGATATATCAAATTGTTCCGATATGTTCCGATATGAGAATCAAATTTTTCGTAATATTACTACTTGAGCACGCTTTTCTCACAGAATTGACCCGTTTCTCTCGAGCGGTGCAACTACGTTTTGACCCAAAATTAGACGAAGTTACTCTCGAACTCCAAGTTCATTTAACTGTCTTCGATAAAACTTTGGTAACTGCATAATATGATAGTCTTAGCTCTTTTGCGATTTTGCGATAAGGAAGCCCTTCTTCACTTAATTCAAGAATCTTTCTCTCTGACATGTTACCGGCGAAAGCTTTCCTATGATACTGATCATCCCAAATAGTTGTTCACGGGCACAACAACGTATGTTGGTTTGTAAGAATACGCAAAATGTAAACAAAAGCACGAACGCTAGAAGTCGCGCAGAGTTTGTGAACACTCGCGAAAGCTTGCGCGCCAAATTGACGCCCTCATTCGCAAAACATACTCCCATCTTGTGTCGGTCGTAATGATTTGTGAGCCAGTGATATTATTCACTGGCTATTTCAATATATGGAAGATGTCATCAATCAAAGAATACAAGAACCAATACAAATCATACTGTTTGTCTGCATGAATTATTATTTCCATTCATCAATGCATTTTCGTCTTGATCGTTTTGACCAATCATGATGAAAGCAGAAAACAAATTGACAAGCTATGATCGAGCTCACCAAAACTTTTGAATTCAAAATATGATTCAATAGGACTTCAGGGATCATCAAATTCCCGAGATTTCCATCAGTCAACTCACTTGAATTATTACCTTTCAAAAACATCTATAC
This sequence comes from Eretmocerus hayati, assembly GCA_029851415.1. Lineage (NCBI taxonomy): Eukaryota > Metazoa > Arthropoda > Insecta > Hymenoptera > Aphelinidae > Eretmocerus > Eretmocerus hayati. The sequence continues at coordinate 54,516,375 of CM056744.1, forward strand.
CAATTTTTCTTTCTCGTGACTGAGTATGTCTCTAAAAAAACCTCTTAGATTGGATGATTATTGATGTCATATCACGATTATTGGAAATTTCCATCACGCAAGAACGTATCTATGAATCCCCGCATCGTTTACTTGTTTTTATTGCTTTTTCAGTTGAAAATATGCCTTTTTTTCTCGTTGTCGTGGATATAGCTCTCTACAGGTATATCGAGACGTGAATATGATGGAAAATTCGAAAAATTTGAGGAAATTTTCACGTCAAAAACATGTCCCATTACATTGTCGAGACATTATTCGCATCGAGAACAGACCTCCAATGGAAGTCAAAAGCGTATGGCGTAGGAACCCACACAGCATGGGAATATTTCAAGAAAATATTCCACTGGAATATTTCAATGGAATCTTTCAGAAATCTTCCAGGAATATTTCAGGAAATATTTCATAATATTCCGTTGGAATATTCCATAGCAATCCCTCAGGAAGCTCCCAGAAATATTTCATGAAATATTACGAACAATCTTTCAGAAATCTTACGGTGAAAGATTTCTGAAAGGTTTCTGAAAGATTTCAGTGCAACATTCCAAAAGTTTGACTTGGAAATATTTCTGCAATGTTGCACGACACTTTTCCAGCAACCTTGCACTGGAAAGTCTTTGGGAGGTCTTTGGGAGCTTCCTGGAAGATTTTTGAGAGGTTTCTGAGAGCTTCCTCGATAAGATTTCAGTGCAATATTTGCGAAACATCATCTTCAAACATTCTTGCAATATTCCTGACAATCTTTCAGCAATATTGATTCGGAGAAATTCTCAAGAGGTTTTCCAATATATAGTCCTTTGAAAAATTTTTGCAATATCCCAAAAGTATGGCTTTCATATATTTCATCAATTGACAATTTCTCAGCAATTGTGATGGAGAAAATCCTTGAAAGATTTCTAAAAGCTTTCTGAAAGATTCCAGTGCAATATTCTAGCGATATCACTTCAAAATATCCCTGCAATATTCTACAAACAACATTCCAGCAATCCTGGTCCGGAAGATTTTTGGAAGATTCCTGAAAGATTACTGAAAGATTCCAGTGTAATATTGCAAAAAAATGACTTTTGAATATTTCTGCAATATTGCACGACAACATCCAAGCAATCTTGCATCGGAAGATTTTCGATAAAGTTCCTGAAAGCTTTGTGGAACACTGTTGATCGGTACCTAAGTGCTTTTCCAAAGATCCCAGTGCAATACTCCAAAAACATCTTATTATGCCTGCGATGATCCACTGGCAGTCTGTCTTCAATTTCCTCCCAATAAAATATTCGTGCCAAGTTCGTGGAGGTTTGCTGAAAGATTCCAGTGGATCTTCCAAAAGTAGTATTCCGAAGTTGTTCTCAAAAATTTCATTGTAAATATTCCAGCAATCTTATTCCGAACGATTTTTGAATGCTTTCTGACAGATTTCAGTGGAATATAATGTTTCGTGAATCTCATCATCTCCATATATTCCTGCTGTACTGTGAGAATCTTTGGGAAGATACCAGAAAGGTTATCCAGTGCAATATGCAATTGATATTTCAGAAAGATTTCAGTGCAATATTCCATAAATATCTTTCTGAAATATTTGTGCAATATCTGGTTGAGTCCAGATCACATATGCCTCCACGATATGCTCAGGTTATCAAGTGATCTGGGTTCTCAGGCTCTTGAACAATAACCGAAATTATTAATAACCGTATGGAGGCTTAGAATGGGAGTCCTGAAAGGTCGATCCTCTTCAAGCTCAGAAGAGTATTTCTGAGACGAAAATGCATCGCTATAATTAGATTTCAAGGTGCTGAATTTATCCAACTATATACTGTGGCTCCGCGAGGGTTAGTTCATCATTCATAGCCAGACATCTTGAGTATTCCAAAATTCTTCCAATGAGCAAATTTGGCGTTATTGGGATCTTTTACTAATTCGATCCTCTGGTGAATAATTCTCGAGGATCTCGTCCTGGGAAGCCACTCGAAGCTGGTCAGGTCAGGTTAGCAAGTCAGTGCCAGTCAGTGCCGTGCAGCATCGTGCGGGACCAATCTCTGCACGCCGAGCTGAATATCATCAACTTGTGTTCTTCGTGGCGAGTCGTGTATAAAGGGAATCTCCTCCCCCTCACTTCACTTTTTCCAAAAGTATAACTTGGCGAGTATGGCCATCCTTTCCCCCTATCACTTCATCGGGGATCAAAAATTGAATTTCAACTCTTGAGGGTCATGAAATCGGGGGAAACATGTCGAGTAACTATTTAACAAAATTTAGCAAAATTTAAACATGAAACAAATGGGTAGAAAATGAAAAATATTAATTTCAACTCTTGAGAGTCGTGAGATCAAGAAAAGTATGTCGAGTAATTGTTTTGCAAAATCTGAACGTGAAACGCATGGAAAAGGATTGATTACATTACGATTTGACTTTCTCGGTAATTTTGACTCAACTTGAGTTTCTCACCATCTCCTTCGTCTATGAAATGTAATGAAAATAATTCATTCAGACCATTGAGAAGAAAAGGAAACCAGAAAATTCAATCTAGCATTGATCGGTTTAGTTTAAAATTCAGTAGAGATGGTGAGTAACTCAAGTTGAGTCAAAATTACCGAGAAAGTCAAATCGTAATGTAATCAATCCTTTTCCATGCGTTTCACGTTCAGATTTTGCAAAACAATTACTCGACATACTTTTCTTGATCTCACGACTCTCAAGAGTTGAAATTAATATTTTTCATTTTCTACCCATTTGTTTCATGTTTAAATTTTGCTAAATTTTGTTAAATAGTTACTCGACATGTTTCCCCCGATTTCATGACCCTCAAGAGTTGAAATTCAATTTTTGATCCCAGATGAACTGATAGGGGGAAAGGATGGCCATACTCGCCAAGTTATACTTTTGGAAAAAGTGGAGTGAGGGGGAGGAGATTTCAACACTTGGCTTTGGTAATGACTGAATATTCTGAGATTGAAAAACATGCTGTAAATAGTAGCATGTAGGAAAACAAAAAAAATTCTATGTATCTCATCCATAAAAATAATTCTCCTAATTAACACTAGTGTGCTTCATTCCAAGATGAACATTTTTTGATCATGAACAAAGGAAAATCTGGAGAAGGACAACTTTGTATTTTTGATAGCAAGACTCTTGAAATTAGTTCATGGAATTGACTTGAGTTGGTGCGAAGACTCCTAACCCACTTGTGATGGTGCTTGCGTCATAAGTGATTTTGGTAGATTTTTTCGTCCTTGATGGTTAATATACAGGTTGAATATTTGGTCTCCGTCCTTCAAGATCGACGAGACCAATTTTGGCCTTTTATTCTTATATCACTCCAGACAAGAAAACCCACAATAATAAGTGGCTCTTATTCCCTCAACAATGAGAGCTGATTTCTACAAGCTCGCTGCAGGCGGTGCTACGATTGGCTTTCAATCTCTGCTTCAAAATAGTCAGAAAAGTTACATGTTACTGTGCAACAACATGTTATTGCTGGAGCGGAATAACGCCGTCTGCTACACATGCGGCTGCATCAAAACATCACCCGTGTTCTCGCGGTCGATCGTTCCGCGTGGTCGACCCCAACAATCGATTTTGTTCGACTTCGAGTGTCGTAACGCGGCTGAAATCTTGACGCGAAAAAATTGGAAAGGGTCGAAATTAGTGAGTAAGATATTTTGGCACTAAACGCTGTCAGCGGCGAAATGACTTGCCAATATCCTTGTTGAGGACCGAAATAACGGGTTCAGAGGGAATGAGACCCTCCTGAACCCAGAAAAGCATGAAATAAGTAAGTTCGAAAAAATGTGTGAGGTTAAAACGGCCCAACTCAGCGTATATAAGGCACGGCAGCCTTGCGCGCGCTCGCTCTCTTTCTCACATGTTCTTCTCTTTCATATACTCGCCAGCAAGGCGCTGCCACGCCTTTTGATTTCCATGTATTTCCCAACGTTTCCTTGTTACTCATCTCGTAGTGATGCATCAAGTATTGTCAACCTTATGGAAAACTTTACGAACTTGCGGTCTTACAGTTTTCAAGTGACCGGCATGAGCAACCATAACCTATGCCCTCGTTGTCGGAACTTTCTTAACCCATAGAGCTGATCTGTATTCGTTGCTGATACCTTGTATATCAGATGAGTATTTCTGCCCAATAATCTTTTTGAGTGTTAGTGAGCAAAGAGCTAGACACTTTGTGTTCAGTCAAAGATATATTTGCAGGAAAATGGGTGAGAGCAAATGGACGAAATGCTATTTAAAGCAGGATCACTGATGACATCATCATTTGTCACTGTAAGATAGAGATAAACCATCAATCATGATGAGAACAATTATCTCAACATATACAAGCTACCCACACATCTTCTGCAACTCTTCATCCCATATCTGTAGGTGAGATTCTATCCTCAACTAGATGGTGATTGTAGGATTCTGTAGACACGAGTCGTACACATTACTTCTCCAAGTCAAACCAATTGGCGGGAATGGGTTTTCATCCAGTTCTTGAATATTTCAATCTACATATTAGGTACATGACAATGGTCATCAAGAATGGCGATTGCATAGACATTCTTAAGCGTTCGTTGACAGTATTTGTAATGAAACAAAGAGACATCTTTTGATCTTAAGCGTATGTTTGTGCAGCATCTGTATACCCAGGCTATGTTCAAGGTCCTTCCTTGATGGACGTATTGGATAACCAATCAATGGGATTCTGATATCAGTAACAGTATCAATTGAACACCCTATGAGAGCTTGGAGTATTTCAGCCATCAGATTAAGTAAAACATTAGGTAACCATACAATCCTTTGTATGGAAACGAAGTAGAGTTTTGGGGATCATAACTTTCAGATTTCAACTTAATATGACCATGAACAGACAACTTTTCTAAGAGAATATTCACAAGAATCGAATGGGAAAATTCCTCATCAAACAAAATTATATTGGAGACTTTGCTGTGAAACTCTGCATTGGTTTCTCGTCTCACTTTTAAACCCTCCATACAGTTATGAATCCTCCATCTATCCCACGTGGAATCCTGGTTTGTTTTGTTGAAGCTGATCTCACCAAATTCTTCATTGAGGATGAGATGAACGAATCCAAAGTAAGATTAGTTTTCAGAGAAAATGACTCTATTACCGTGCACTAGTATTTCCATTTAATATAGAAAAGTTTTGTTTGAACCGAGGTTGTCAGTCCTACCAATTTGAACAATGAATTAGTTCTGAACTAATGAAAGCACACTGTGAATACACTTTACATTGTTCATTCTACTCAGATGACAACTGTTGAGTTGAGAACAAAATTAGGTGATACTCGCTGGCTCTTGTTTCAGATCAGACATGAGATGATACTTCTCACTCAGAGGTCTTTCTAGCCCGGTTCCTCAAGGAAACTACAATAAATTTACTACTAAGCTATTGGTAGGAGATTTCAGGAAACATAACTCTACTGTGAGGAATCCCATGAAATTTTTCAGGAACCCAGATGGAACATGATTGAATCTTCAGAGAAAAAGGAAACTTGTGAGACATTCGAACAATACGCTGATTTCTCACTTGTCTCCAATTTGGAGTAACCAAACGTCCCTTTTTTTCGAATGCTATTTTTTTGAGCCTCTGATGGTAAGTTTAGCGTGAGTTCTGGAAAGAGTTTTTCAACGAGATTCTGTATTATCTCCAACTGGTATCTTTGGATATTACCTTATTTAATTTATGACCTAGTTTAGGTTGTAACCTGAAAACATCTGGGATTTCCTGTAAAAAATTTATCTGTGAGTGAGTAAAAGTTCTTCCAATTCGTACAAGTTCCAGAATCTCTCCATCCTTTTGTCTGCAACAAAACTATACTGAATATCATTGAAAGTTTTCGAAGTATTTCAGAAAAATGAGACTACAGTAAGAGACCCCGGGCAATCTGCCAAGAATCCAGATGGAATGTACCTATATAGTAATCAACCTGAAATATTTTAGAAATATTGTCAGAAATCTTTTATGAAAGATTCCAAAAATCTTTCACCAAAGATTCCAGAGATATTTCCAACCACAGACATAGTATTGCCAGGAATCTTTCATGAGATATTTCAGAAATATTTCATGGATGATTCCAGGAATATTCCCGACCGCGGACATAACTATATTCCCGAGAGGTTTCAATGAAATCTTCCAGAGATCTTTCATTGAAAGATTCCTGGAAGATTCCTGGCAATGTTACAGAAACGTTCCAGTGAAATATTTCAATGTAATATTTCTGGAAGATTTCTGAAAGATTCCCTGGAATCTTCCCATGAAAGCTTCCAGGAAGATTCCCAGCCGCGGACATAACTATATTCCAGGAATATTCCAGAGTAATATTTTTGGAATATTCCAATCTTTCAATGTAATATTCCTGGAATATTCCTGAAAGATTCCCATGCTGTGTGGGAAGCCTTGGCGAGACTACATTTGCGCAACTCTTCGCGCCTAACTGTTTGTATCTTGAGTGTAAAAAATCGTATGGATGTGTGTAAAAAACCATTTTAAAGGTCTTGAAAAGAGCTACAAGATCTCATAAGAATTTTTGCGTTATCATGATTCCCCAATGAATGGTCGATGATTGACTGAGATGAAAAATCTTTCGTTTTTCGGAGCCAACTAAAACCATGAATTTTGGGTTGAAAAAATTTTTGGAACCCATAGATTGATAGATTTTCTTCTCATTTTTCAAATGCTTCCCGGAAAATTGCCGTAGACCCAAGGGCGTCGGAGCAGTCGCTGTTTTAGTGAAGGTATGCGTGTTCCATTTATTTCGACGGGTACTGCATATACCATAGCATGCTAACGGCAGGCAAATATCATCTCCTAAACTGCCTAGGCAATCTTTCATATCCTCACACATACGCATAATGACCGGTGTGTGGCGCCTACCTGATGAATTTTCCACCCAGCAGTCGATGTCCGGGTATCATCGGGGCCCCGCGTTGGCAAGGTGCGGTATAGCCTACCCTGAGGTAGGTACACCCATAGGCAGCGCCCTCGCGCTGGCAGCAACAACCCGGCAGTGTGTCGTCTGCGCGAGCCCGCGTGCACATCGTCGTCGTAATTTACGGGATCACCCTGGTGTCTGGGTGTCGTCGCGAATGCTTACCCGGGTGTGGGTGACACCCCTAGGTGCGTGCGCGATCGCGCGGGTGTCTGCTAGGGGTGTGATATGGACGCAGCACGGTGCTTGCGGGCACCGGCTGTTGCCACTTTTCATCCCCGATACGGCACACACTGGGAACATATACAAATTTTTTCCGAACCATCTCTCACAACCGAACCAGGCAAGGTTTGACGAAGTGAGTTAGCTCGATGTCTCCGCCAACTCTTCCTCTTCACAGGAAAAGTTCTCAAATTAGTGACAGATCAATATTTTTCCCGTAATATTAGCGAATCTGAATAAAAATCTGCACCCGTTAGGCTCAAGTCAACTTCAAGTCGATCTAGAGACCCGAATTTTCACTCGATCGAGGTGAAATTTTGAACACTCTCCCAGTTCGATAGGGAAAAGGGGATAATGCGGTCAAAAATGGAATTATAATGATAGTCTCATCATGATAAAGTTTTTCCATTTTTTGGCCAAAATTAATCAAATTTTATATGTATCGATAGAGAAAAATTTTTTCAATGCAGAAATGTAATGGGCTAAACTTTCTGACTATTGGATGATATGATAAAAGGACTTTTAACCCTCTAAGAGAAGCCGACACAGAAGAAGTTGACTTTGCGGTTTGACTTTTAGAGGCCCATAAGACCGAGTGAAAATTCGGGTCTCTACATCGACTTGAAGTTGACTTGAGCCTAACGGGTGCAGATTTTTATTCAGATTCGCTAATATTATGGGAAAAATATTGATCTGTCACTAATTTGAGAACTCTTCCTGTGAAGAGGAAGAGTTGGCGGAGACATCGAGCTAACTCACTTCGTCAAACCTTGCCTGGTTCGGTTGTGAGAGATGGTCCGGAAAAAATTTGTATATGTTCCCAGTGTGCGGCATATGAGGGTTTCCATGGAACTTTTAACTATTGACCCTCTGGAATGAAAAAGAATTCTCTCATCGCACACGTTTGGAATGGGTTTCATGTGATTCTTAGACCTCGAGAACATGTGAAAAAAGTGGTGCTACTCTCATCCTAGCCGAGGTATCTGGTTCAGAACGACATGTACGGAATTTCACACTTGAAACATTCGTGAATCAACTTCAATCGAATAGATTCGACCCAAAACATTGTCTAGACGATCGATACGGATTATATCTTGCCTGACTTGACTTTAGAATGAATTTCATCATCGATTTCTCCGAAATTTATGTAAATTTCCAAAATCGAGTCAAGAGCTATGAGTCTCATTTCAACTTCTAGAATACACTGTGGTGTTATATCGTTCATATTTCAGCCGTATACTACGTAAACATCAAGAAAATCGCGATACCATCACATTTAGAGTCTTATTTAGCTTACCATCCGGATTCGAATATTTCTCCTCAGCTTCTCACAGAAATACCGATCGACATTTGCGACTCAAAACAGTGCGGTTATATCCTTTTTGTGATGAAGAAAAAAGAGCACAACGTCCCAACCCTGTGCTTCGCGTCTCCTGAGTATGGCATCAAAAAGTGACCATTTTCAAAGCCAGTGGCGCAATAACTTTATGAGTTTCGAAGCTTTATAAAATTCGTCCGGATCAACGCACACCCACAAACCAAACGGGATTCGATTCGTCTCCTTTCCAACTTCGAAAACTCATTGCTGAATTCTCCGTTCCGCACGAGGTATTTCATCATTTTCGTAAACGATACCCAGAGAAAGTTTTCCCACGAAACTCGGTTACATCGATGAATGAGGGCTAACATCATAGCCAAATCAACGCACACCTCTGAATCGGAGATTTTCTCGAAATATGAGATTAGTGGATGGATGTCATTCGACCGAAGTAGTTGAGGCATATGTATTTCATTTACAGCCTCAACAATTCAAATCGCGTTGGTACGTTTGTAAACTACCCAAGAATAATCTTCTGCGGTCTTCTCTTGGCAAATCAGGATGCGTTTCAACAAAGAAGAATGTAGTCCATATTGTATGATGCTAAATACTGTAAAATGGCACTCCTGTGCACTCCGAATAGTTCAAAATAATCTTGGAACACTGCAGTGACACAAAAGTTAAAAGTTCCGTGGAAACCCTCATATGAGTGCACAAGTGCAAAACTACATGCGCGAATCACGCCCACCCTCGCTCACCCGAGAGCGAGGGCCTCGTCAAATACTCTGCATCCGTTGTCAGCCTGGCCCGGGCCCTTCCTGTGGTGCCACGGGGTATGTGCACGCAGTGATGGGGCCCTAAAAGGGCAGAACAGCATCAGATGGCCCGGACAGCCCGCCCCGGGCTTCGAAGCCCGGGGCGATCAGCAGCTGATGTTGTCGTGAAGATGACCAACATGCCTCCTATAGGTGGGTGATCGTGGCTAACACGGGTGCAGCCCTGGTTGTCTGCCCTCAGGCATACCCGCATTGACCCCTTTACGTGGCATTGTCGTTGCCTCGAGCAGCAGCACCTCGAAAAAAGAGACGTATTCTCGTATAAATACGGGTTCTCGGAGGCTGCTGGTTCAAGGCACGACGAGAAAAATCTCCCCAATTTTGCCAAAAAAGCTGTGACGGTTCACAGTCACAAGATTTTCCATATTCTAGATGGTACCAGACTGTAAACGAATGTTGGGGATGATTGTTGACCCGGACCCCGTGGTCCTCCTTGTGAGTTGATACTTTTTCGTCATTCTTAATCGACTGTTCAATACCGAATTCCATGGAAATTCTATCTAATACAGTCAAAATCGAATTCAATTTTGGAGAATGCAAATCCTTCGAGAATGCACTATTTTTACCATCTTTACGCGCAACACCATTTCACACGCGCGCATCGAGCACCAGGGATGCACGCACACAAGATGGACTCTGAGTATGCCCGAGATGTTGCGTCTACAATGACCGTCAAAGCCAGTCCAAGATTCAGGGATCGCCAAGTGCTGGGATTTCACATCGCCTCGCAATGCCGGAGAGCATCCCTTCCGCAGCCTAATAGAGATGGGCCCGCAGAGCCGACGAGAGAGGACTCTGCGTCTCACGGTACACAGGGATTTCGGCGGTGATGCGCATGAGCATCGCTCGTGTAAGTCCTGGGATTCATGCTTCCTACGCCGGATGTCTGCTTCGCGCATCTGTGTATCTGGGAGTTTGATTATTTCTCTGGCATTTCGCATTCATACGTGACCCGATAGTGGATCTGGCCTGTGCATCCGGATAACTGCGGGTTAGATTACCCTCCTATGTTTTTAAGGTTTGTACTTCCCCTGCAGAATATTTGGTCCGAAAATCCGGGCATTTGCGGATATGATTGCATTCCTAGATTCTGGGATTCGACATCATTCTCATCTGTTGTATCATCTCAAAATCTCGGGAGATCATTGGAGGTAATTGTACACCAACTATGTGAGTGTAGTAGGTTTGACCTCATTCTTTCGACTGTATCAATTTTGTTGAAATAGTTCATACCGATAATAGCTGTGTCTTTTGCGTCAGACAATGAATAAAAGCAACTTCCTAACCCTCTTCGAACAGGAATAGGCTCGAATCTTATAGCCGAATGCCATAAACACGAGAGTTGTGTCGGTTGTTTCACATATCAGATCCTCTAAAAACGATTCCTCAAAAATAACATGGTCAGACGTGCAGGGACTCAGCAGTATCAACCATCAGCGAAGTAACTCCTCCCCGCTGGATCTTGGTGGTTTCTTCTTGATCAGATCTTCCTCCAGAGCCCATTTCGTAACATTTCCCCTTCCCGTTCTCATAAACGCGATGTTGGAAATTTTGGGAACATCCCAATTTTTCCTGTGTCTGATTCGGAATGGAGATGGTCGACCGTTCTGGGATTCTGCACGCTCATTCCTAGATACTTCAACATCATCTACGCTGATTCGCAAGACATTGTTGATGTGTAATAATGATTTTCCCATCCGCCCCTATGCCCAGGTATTGCAGGTGTAGGCGTGAATACGGTCCTAACTGAGGCGTTGGATGGCACAAGTTCTAACTAGGGCCCCGATGAGAAAGCGCATCTCACTACTAGACCATCTCCAAGAACGTCCGAGTGTACTCTGATGCTGCACTTCCTCTTGATGATCGGCTGCTCAGCCGTTCAGTCTCAGTCGGCCTTGAACACTGTTGGACGGGTTTATGCTGTCTTGCAGCTGTGATATGAGGATGAGAGAGAGAGCGATCAACTTCTCACGTTATACAGAGGCGTGCTGCTAGGGGAGAGCTGGGGGGGGGGAATCGATGGGTTATCCTTCAACTCTCATCCGATCGACGTGTTTTACTCTTTCGGGGCATACACTTGAGATACCAAAATGGAGGTTGGTAACAGCTGGCCCATTCAGTGAAGAACTTTTGATTCTAGGAGATGTTCAAATTTCTGCTCCTGGGAATTCCTTGTTGCAATGCACACAAAAATTCGATCAGACAGCATGCTATCTTCGAATTCCACCAGATAGAAATGGGCCATGTTTCAGGTATAATCTCCAAGAACTCATATCGTTTCTGTGGTGAATAGAGTGGGAATGTCATCTTTGCGTTGGAGTCTCTTCTCCGCTACTAGGCTGGGTTGATGAGAATCACACAGAGCTTCAAGGTTGAGGTCTGAGATACTCCATTGGCAACACGTTTACTCGAGCACGTCTATGCTGCTAAACTGAGTGTCTATCGCGCAGTCGCGTGGGGGCGAAACCAAGCGATGCAGAGGCGCGCGCGAGGGAGGGGGAGGCGATGCGCTTCGTATAGCTTGGCTGTGTGATATAGAACCGCGCGCTCTATATTCTCCCAGCTTCAGTACCGTGCGTGCACGTTCGATTCTAGGCTCAAGGTATACGGAGCACGCGCTTCTACAGAGAGTGAGTTTTTGTATCGTTGTAATTGTGCCCCTGAATACGTTTTCGATGTGATCCATCCTCCTCACTAGAATTCAAAACATACTCAATGCACACGATTACACCCCAGAGGGTAACGCCATCAGTGGCATACCATAATTTATTCATATGTACCAAATATCAGAATGTCCCAGAGTGATCTTGTACAATCTCTGATTTCGTAACATTTCTGTCATCCACAGATTCCGAGTCACGTCCTCCAACGTCTTCAATACCCGCTCGGTGTCAATCTGGGTGAGACTACGAATTCGAGAGAACTCGATTCAGCAGAATATGGAAATCATCGGAACTCATGGTTGCAGAGGACGCAATTCAAAATGATTCAAGCTGAATTACAGTCATCTCGCTCGACTCCGTTCTACTCATTGTGAATATGATGCATTATGTATCCAAATAAAGTAGCATCGCATACAATAGGATGTATTCTGAGGAGTCTTCTACAGGAGACAGGAATATTGGCTTTTGTATACCGGGTCTGTGCCTTTCAGCTCAACCCCGGTTGCCCCCATGGGCGCGGGGCAGGGATACGCCCTGCCAGCGCGTCGGGTTGGAGGATGACCAACACCGAGCCAGGCTCGGTGATGGCTCAGTCCTACGCCCCGATTACCGACTTTCGGGCACGGCCCCCAGCACAGGGCCGATGCCCACCCCTCGGTGGGGGGTTTTGGGACTCTTTTAGACTTCCTGAGAGCCCAAAGAGTCCCTCCGGATGATGGATGAGTCTTACGGGCTTGCATTGTTATCGCCCGAGGGCGATCCCAATTTGAGTCCCTAGACTCACCCACTCTCGTGGTGCCGGATGGAGATGTGCGGTCTCCTCGCTCCGGCGGGCGGTAAATGGGGCCGGAGGGTCGTGACACCCCAGGGATGAGGCGCCATGCCCCAACCCTCCTTGCGGTTTCCGGGAGAAGTCAAAGCGCCGAGCACCAGTCTCGGAGCCAGTAGAGCCCTACCGGCTTTGGGCCTAAGCCCGGGTACGGTGTCCCAGTAACTGGGGCCGGAAGTCTTCTACGGGAGAACAGGAGAAGGTGTCTGGTCATGAATTTGGTTGAACAAGGAGAATCCGGACGGTCTGGGTCAACGAACCCCACTCAACTTCTTCCGCAGTCTCGTACCACTCAGAATATTGAGAATCCAAAGTAACTCCGTCAAATGGGCCTCCTGTTCGTAGCTACAAGCAAAATGTTAGCATTGCCCATACAGGCCATGTTGAAAAGTGATGTAAAGAGATATACTGACAATACTAACGTTTTTGCTCGAAGCTATGAGCAAGTGGCCCATTTGACGGAGTTACCCTGGATTCTTCATATCCCAGGTGGTACAAAACTGTGAAAGAAATTGGTGAGTTTAGGTAACCCGGACCCTCCGGATTCCCCTCGCGAGTAAGAAAATATTAATGGTGATGAGGTGAAGCCATGCTGAATAGGCCTAATGCTGAATCCAATCAGCCGAAGTGACATGTTAGCACTCCTCATAATTACCTAGTTCTGAGGTTCTACGATCAGAATCTCAGGAAAAAGATTGTCATGTACGGAAATCAAAAAATCTTGGGGGGTCCTACTGATCTCACATCCTAGCTGGTACCCATTCATGAGGATTCATACTGATCACGCACTCGTACGTGATCATCTCGACAAATTTCAGAGGGAGAGTACTCACTGCTATTGCCGAGTGTGAAACGCGTACGTGACAGATCTCAAACCGGGATCCTAGAGATCACGTGACAGTAATCACCGAAATTCGATGGGTATGGGGGAAAATACGTTACGGATCCAGTGGGTGCGTGTATTAACCCAGTATGAAACGAGTCCGCGACGAGCTCAGGGAGCGTCTCGGGACTTACGACGAGGCAAATATTATTGCCAGCGTAGAAATAACAAGTAAAGGGGCGGCGGACTTGGGAGCGAAGCTAGCCATATAGGTGGCTCAGGATCCAAGTGGACAGATTGTGTGTCCACCTCCGAGATTCATCCGTTTTGTGGTCTCTTACGATTCAACCATGGATAGGAGCCATTTGGGGATCATCCCCTGAGTGGAAGGATTTTGACCCCAGCACGCTTTATCCCACCAGCTCATTGAGTCTGAATCATGATCTTGTACTCTCCTCGTTCAACTTGCTCGACGCATTCTGTCCTCCAACACTGTCCAGCTGAGTATCCTCTCTCACGAATCATCTCATCCTTAGGAAACTCGGATCAGCTTATCCATCGGAGTAATCGCTGAGTCAAGTGGGAACCACCGATCGATGCGGTAGAGGGTTCCTCTCGCCACAAACTCCACGTCCCATGCAGTCTCGGCGACAAATACTAATGCCGCATCGTCCGCGAAGCCAATGAGCTCCACTCTCTCTGGGAGACTTATGGTCAGCAACTTGTCGTACTGCGTGTTCCATTTGAATGGACCTGACACGGATTCTTGTGCTATCCCTGCAGAAAACTCCAGCTCAACTCTCCCTCCGTCGGTGTCGCATACAAAGACTCTGTCACGCAGTTCATCGCTGATGGGCTTGACAGAGTCCTTGTATGCGACACTGACCCTTTCACTTCGGTATGAGGACCAACTTCTGCCGCTTCCACGCTTCCGGGAACGCCCACGCAAGAAGGCACTTGTTGAACAACTTCAACAACAGGCTGGGCTGCTCTCGGACTACTATCTTCAAAGTCTCATTGGGTATACAATCTAGCCCCGGAACCTTGCCGTTTGCTAATCTCCTAGCCACAGGTCGTAGCTCTTCCTCGTCAAAGAGAGGTATTGGATTTGAGATGTGCCCGGGGAATGTGAGTCTGGGCTCATCCCTCAGATAGAGTGCCCTGGCCATCCCTAGAACTGACTCTATGTCAGTATGCACTGGAGGCCCGTCCTTCGTGCGCAGTCTGCTCATGACCAACCGGGACGATGTGCCCCATGGATCGTGATCTACCATGCTATAGAGCTCCGCCCAGCACTTCCTCTTGCTGCAACGAATGGCACCCCGTAGGAGCTTTTTCGCCTCTTCGTAGGCCACTTCGTCTGCTGCCGCCAATGGACTCCCGCGTCTGCGCGTGCGCTTCGCTCACCTCTTCTTGGTGGTTGCGCTGCGGCGGAGGTCACCGATCTCCTCGTTTTACCAGTATGCTTGGCTTCTTTGAAACCGCGGTTGCTCCTTCCCCGTCATGGAAGCGTTACAGGCTCGGGTGATGACCCGAATGACACTCGTTACCGTCTCTTCCGGCGAGAGCTTTTCTCCAGGGACCTCTGCTCCAAGGATCGCTCCCACGAGGCTCTCCTCGTTGAGTCCACGGACTTTCTATCCCTCTATCTGCCGTACTATTCCTGCATCTCGGACACCATCTATCTTGGATAAGATATGACGGTGGTCGTTAAGCGTTTCCGAATCGAGGACCTGCCACTTTGTGACTCGTCTCAGCGACGAGCTAATGAACGTCAAGTCAAGCACAAAGGACGATACTCCTTCATGCCATGTCGCTTTTCCTACCTCATTGAGACAGACCAAATCCAATTGGGCCATGATCGTTTTCAGCGCGTTGCCTCTCTCGTCCTCCGCCCTCCCCGCTCTAGGCTAAAGCCTTGGAGTTGAAATCCCCAGCTACTATCGCGAGGCCTCTCCATTGTCTGAGACTGTCCTCGAATTCTCGCAGTTCCTGAAGGAAGACATTCATCGGTGCGTCCGGTGAGTAGTAGCACCTACATACCGCAACATCGCCGACTCTTCGAGCGGAGCCCGTCCCTTCTGTCGATCGTTCTGTCTGTTTGAGATGCCCGTTCCAAATTTGGATGTCCGACCTTCTCCCAAGATCTTCCATGGTTCGTGGTCGCTCTTTTCGAAGATACTGCTCGGAGATGATCAGGACGTCCATTCTCAGTCTTGAGGCTTTTGCCTTGAGTATACTGTGAGCATTGTTGCTCCTGCGGAAATTCGCTTGCAGGGAACTAGCCATGCATGCTCTGCTCCGAGTTCCTCCACGGAAGCTTCCTTGACTCCCTGTGGTGTACTCACGTCGTCGAGATCAAGCACTCCCAGCGTGACTGTTGGGGAAATACGTCGTGTCTCTGCGGCATCTTGAATTACCCTCTCAAGGGCGTCCTCAACGGGCTCTGCCTTCAACCCCTTCTCGAGTTCGATGAATAGATATCACACGCTCGACTCTCGCAGTCTTGGAGACTTCTGGAGCCACTTGTCTCGTTCCATCTTCCTGCTTGACTCTTTCGATCATATCCGCGTAAGACATGATAAACTACATAAGATATACATATCCCTCCTCCTATTTCTCTCATTCCCCCTCTCCTTTTCCTCCTTCTCGAGTCTGCCCTCCTTGTCGGGATGCTTCCTGTTTTCCTGAGATCCCCTAATCCGTTCCGCAAATTGCCAGCCAGATCCGTCGACCGTGAGCTGACCATGATCTAAGCGTCAGTGGTGTCCCTGACTTGTATAAGGGTGTTCTGAACGGTCCAGCCCCGTGTCCTCCAAAATTGAAATGCTCCGGTCAGAGGGGTGCTCTCTTTGCTCTTTCAATGTCGGCTCCCTGCTCCCGGTTTAAGGGGCTTGTGTAGCCTCCCTTCGTTTCGCTGCCCTCGAACGCTCTCTGTAAAAGTCCGTCCATCGAGGTTGATACTCCCGCAGTGTTCTCGGTGATTGTCTCTAGGCTGGAGCTGATTGACTGTCTCATTCCTGGAGCTTATAAGCTGGCAGCTTCCAGCCCTGCAGGTAGGCTGCTGGCCTCCTGGAAGAGCTTTTTGGTCGACTTCGCTGCTGTTGCGAGCTCGTTGACTTCCTTGGTTATGTCATCGAGTACTTTGAGGATCCTTCTTAGTAGTCCTACCTCTCTCGATTCATCCTCTCTGAGCTTATCCCAGCCCGTTTTGAGGTCGGCGGTGTCAGTTTTGCGTGACCTCTGTAAACTGGCACCATGCGTGTTTCCTTTCTGCCGGTCTCCATCGCTTCAGCATCAACTGTTTCTTTGTTCGATGTTGATGGTTGTGCTTGGGTGGGAGACCCAGTTGGTAGGTTTACTCTGGCATTTTCGGAGTTCGTTATTGTTCCCGCCATCCGTTCTCTTCCTTCTCCTATCCCCCTCAGATTACTGTATCTCTCTTCATGTTAGTGGTCCCACCTACTCCCACCCACCAGTCCCAGTACCCTGATCTTGGAACTTCCCACTTGCCGACCTTACCTACAGTTCGGTAGCCTCAGATGACGTTCCAACGCCCACACTCTGCAACACGATCTCTCCCGGTCCCCAATCGGCACTACTACAGGACCATTGTACGAGACAGTATCTTCTCGTCGTGAGCATGAGGTTCAGCCCCCCCTCCCCCTACTACGGCGGCCCAGGATCGATCACTGGTTTCAACGCAAAACCCTCCAGAGTGGGTGCGTGCATAGCGAGAGGATCTTCTCCCGAAGACCGTTGCACTGGTAGCGTGAGTAGTGCGCTGTGTGTGTGGTGTCAGTGTGTTGTCAGTCCTACCCCATTTCCACCCAAAATATAGCCCATCGCCATGCCCACTGGTTCTGTTACAACATGCCCTGGTTCGGCCGTTCGCTATCCCCATGAGGGTTCTTGAGTTCCCTTGGTAGAGTTCGTGTTACCATTCAGGCCCTTGCATCACTTTGTGGCTCGATGTCGGTCTTCATTCGGTAGAGAATTTGGTCAAGGCCATATTTAGTCTCACATTCCATCACAGATATCATCCGTCATGTCCACTTTCTCCAGTATCACACAGTTTTACACAGTAATACATGATGATACATAGTAATCACAGCAATACAAGTGAGCTGGAGACATGAATTGGAGAATTCATGGAATTTCTATAAAAGGAGGTTACTGGAGGTTCATTGTACCGTTCGTGGGATGATAGGTAGATCTTAGAAATCAAGCTTGAGTAGATGGAGTTTTGATGAGAACTTGAATGACGATGATGGGGGAGAATAGTAGGCGAGGAGAAAGGGGTTACCCCTCTTCTCGCAAAGTGAAATACCCACTCTCCCATATGTATTCATATAATGTTATTACATTGCGCGTGGTCCCTATGAAATACATTGCAGGTATAGGCAAGTGCACTTGCACGTTTTTTCTCCACGCACCGATTATTTCCATTTCTCTCGTAAGAATAACATTGCGGAAGGATCCTATAAACTGCATCGGAGTGCACCTAACGAGCACATGTTTTTTTATACGCTTTTATTTTACTTCACCGAGCTGTTGTTTCCCCCAAATCCTCATTTGGTGTTACTAAACCGGCTTCCGGTTCTGCGCACGATCTAGTGGAATTAGTACGTGTGCGAGATTGCCCACCGAGAAAGACTGCCTACTCATCGCGTCAAATGACGAATCTCTACTCGCGCCAATCATCAATGCTATTGCACTGATGATTGGCGTATATATGTATCATATTTGATGCAATGCTTGACTTTGCCTTATACTGTCTGCTCTGCATTCAATCAAGTGTGAACGCGACAGAATGATGGCGCCTCATTTAAATACGATGGATACCTATGATATTTCTTCGCTATAACTATAGTTATACTATACTCAGAATGTTTCTCCATTGAACACGACTTTTTCTCCATTGTCCCATCTCAAATTTTCCAACGTTTCTTGACGCAGTTGATAAAAGCGTATTTTAAAAATTCTTCTTAACTGTTCATTTTTTTTCCCTAAGGAGAGCATTGTTCGAGGATCCTATAGGATACATTGTACGTATAGGAGGTATCACTTGCGTCTCACACACACACACACACTCTTTTTTTTTCTTTTTTCCTTTAGGTGGTTGTAGGGCGAGTAACGTTGCGACGTTCCACCTAGTCCGGGAGCTGGTGAACTTTTTTGTGTCACATTTTGTAAAATCTAGAATAGTGTTTAAAACATTGTTCTCTGTCTCCCGATGCCAAAACCGGCGTCAGACGGCCTAGTTTTGGGGGGTTATTTTTTTATTGATTTCAAAATAATTATTTTGACAGGTTTATGTGTCATAATCCGTAAAGGCTGAAACTTTCGAGCATGATAGTTTATGATTAGAAATGCCCAAAAATGGCCGTCAGACCGCTCCGGAGTGAGGGGATACGCGTCAGCACAATTTTGAAAATCGATATGCGATAAGATCGGGTGTCATATTTAGTAAAACTTGGGAATTTGTAGTATCGTAGATCTCATGCTTCTTAACAAGATTTCAGTCGTCAGACCACTCAATGGTGGGGGGTTTCCAAATCAGACGGCCCATAAGGTGCGGGGTCAGGTCACGGGAATAAGGGGCCAAAATATCAATAGAGGTCCGAAAAAATTCAGGCACGCTCTTTCTACCGTAAACAATGGAATTCTCCTACATTGGACCTAATTCTGTGCGAAACATAACCTACGAAAATAATATAATTTTCCAAATTTCTTTGAAGGTATATTTCACGTATGAAAATGCCCGAAAACATTTCT
Source organism: Eretmocerus hayati (assembly GCA_029851415.1). NCBI lineage: Eukaryota > Metazoa > Arthropoda > Insecta > Hymenoptera > Aphelinidae > Eretmocerus > Eretmocerus hayati. The sequence continues at coordinate 54,535,817 of CM056744.1, forward strand.
GCTGGTTATCCTTGTACATGCACATCTTCGATATTTTTTTTAAATCTCGTATTCCAAAATTTGTTTAGTAAAAACAAATTCTGTTCGAATCTTTCGCGATTCGGACTGTCGATTAAATTTGTGATGCCACGCTCGCAATTACTCGCAAATGTGAACACGAGAAGGGTCTCCTGCGTCCCCGCTATACCATCGGTTCTGGAGCATACATCCACGAATCGCTCTCTATTCTTGATCACTTCATCGAGTGATGAAATCATTGATGAATTTGTGAATAATAAATTAATACTGTGCCAATTCATACTGATATTCAACTCCGACATGTTGTACTTCCCAATTACCCCTTCCAATTGATGATTTTTAATAACAGTCACGAGTCAAGCTGGCAGTTCATGATTTTCAGTGACACATTTTGCAAGCTTGGATAATTTTTTCACAATTTCGACGGCCAGTGAGAAATTCTGAATTAGGACGACCACGGAGATTCATGCTATCAATCATTAATTTTGAATCAAAAAAACGCTACCAAGAAACCTCACGATGAACCCATTTGAATTATACCAATCATTTTATAACCTCAATGTACAATACGAACTCTGAAACTATTTGAATGACTCAATGCTAATGCTATTGTGTCGATTAAGGCAATGCAGTCACCATGCAAGCTGGAAATCATTCCCATTTTCCTCCGATCCCCTTGCGATTCGGGCTAAACAATGAGTGCACAAATATTTGTTATCATCTAACTTGGATTTTTCCAGTCATCGTTGAGCCCAAATCGCAAGAAAATCGGAGAAAAATCGAAATGAAAATGTGCTTCTGCGCGATCAAGTTCTTCACATTCTTATCTGATTCTCTTGCAATTTGGGTGGAACAACGAAGTGTCGAACACAAAATGGGCAACAACAATGATTCGACAACTCGTGTGGAACCGATTCATCATTTAGTCGAGTAAGTGAGCTCCTGAATTCATTCACTAAGCGGCTTAACTCTTCTGAATCCTCCAATTTTGGGCTGAAATGATAGTTGGCACATCCAATAATCGATATTGATGGGAATTTTTGCTCAAAAATTTGGGAAAGGCATGGATAAACAATAAAAACATGCTTTTCCCAATTTTTTTCGGTTTTCTATCATAAATCGGAAAATGTCGGTTTTTTTGGAAGAACTTGTACATAGGTAATGTGTAGATCTCTAAACGATGTGCAAGATTGATCTGTACCTCCCCCCCCCCCCGTAAAATGCATCCTTTTGGAGTTATTCTTCATCAAAGTTACAATCAAATTTGTTTATATAAATTCGCTAAAATTGTTTATAACGGGTCCGAATTATTCATCCTGGGTAATTGAGTCAATTTTGGAAACAAAGGGTCTCATAGTATTTTTGCCCAAGTTTCATCGATCTTAAGTAATGGAAAAAGCAAATTTTGCGATTTCTCACCCTCAATGCGGTGCTTTATGACAGCACTTCGACTTGGAAGTCGCGAAACCTGGTTTTCTCGTTAATAGAAAACGATCAAACTTAGGGAAGAATACCGGGAGACCTTTTCTTTGTAATATTGACTGTATTACTTAGGAAAAACAACTTGGACCCGTTATAAACAATTTTAGCGAATTCATTTAAACAAATTCGATCATAACCTAGAAGATATCTTGAGTCAGCCCAATAAGCCTCCATGCAAATTTATTACCAATTTTCTTAGAGCCTGTTCTCTACTTGTCTGATGAACAGTATACAATCAGGTTTTCCACTCTTATATCAATTTTTTGTTTTTTCTTATATCTACAGATCCCATACTCCTACTCATCCCTTTCCCCTTAATTCTATCTTACATTCTCCATTTTCCTTTCCTTTATACCCTTTCTTCGGTCAGGGGTGTTAAGCGTGGTGGTTTCCCCTTCAATTCCCCTCCGGCTATAGAACATGCGCACTGCGCGACGGGAGGAGAAGGCGAGCTGCGGAGATCGTCTGCTGTTCGGTGGACGAGCAGCATAATTCGAGAGAATAAAATTTGATGAGAATGTTTGCGGAGAATTTGCTCTCTGCTTGTTACAAACTGCAGAAGTAAAAGCAGCGGAATGTTTTATCGGATTATTCATTTATTTATGTAGGCATGTAGGCTGCAGTGAATTGTGAAGTCTAATTGCCTTCAAGTTTCTCTGCCTCAAATTTTGAGAGGTGTCAGAAATTACCTAAATCAAAATTCAAGAATGAATCAGTTCTTGAAGCAGGTCTCTGTTGGACTATGGTAGAAAGAATCAAATAGGACTCAGCGACTTTCTCAACCAGCTGATTTGAGTATATTGTACAGGATCTTCTGAATCGGACTCTGTCCAATCCAAAAACATGAAGTTGACACTGTAAGTTTTACACATGTGGTACAGTAAATTATCTGTCAAGGCTTGAAAACTTGGATTGAATATTCAGAATCACAAGATCCGTATAATATACTCAAGTCATCTGGTGAAGAGTGTCATTGGATCTTATTTAAGAAACCTTTGTTGTTCTTGACCTGTAATGCACTTGAGCAACTCTATCATCATAGGTATCGATCTGTAAACACAGTTTGGATGTGAAACACATTTATATTCCAGAGTCGTATTCAAACCCAATGTTCCGGAAAGTTGCTTCAGTATCTCATTTCACTGCAGAGGTGCTGGCCAGCCAGGCAACAGAATATTATAGCTCACATGGTTCCATCTTCATGACTTTGAGAACTCACTCAACAGCACAGTAACGAGCCATCTTCAAGTTAGCATCATTTGGACCACGATGAGCCATCTTCATGTCAGCATCATTTGTACCACGATGATGCTAACATGAAGATGGCTCGTTACTATGCTGTTGAGTAAGTTCTACAAATCATGAAGATGGAACCATGTGAGTTATAATATTCTGTTGCCTGGCTGGCCAGCACCTCTGCAGTAAAATGAGATACTGAAGCAACAATACCTTAGACTTGGTTGCGTTCTTGGGTCATGGATAACATTTGTTTTTCTCTGAAACTAAAATGATGATCTGATATTGTTGACCTGAACGGCATCAACTCATGCATTCCATAGAAATGAGCTGGATGATTTAGTAAGTGTTGGTGTAAGGAAATAAGTACCTTGAATAATTTCATACTCTTGAAAAGTATGAATGACAGTTGATTTTTTATTTCATTGGAGTTGGTTTATCAATACCTAGTGAGTCGGCTGCTAATTATTATCTATATACATATGTAAAGATGAAGCATGTAAAGCCTCGTTCCCACACATTTTTTCATGGAGCACTGTATACAACAACTAAACTTTGCACAGCGGAGAAATAGAATGATAATTCTTTGTAATGACAGATCACTGTGAAAGAGTAATAGTAGTCCCATGTGAGCATATACAAGAGTCACAGGAATTCCAATATGTTGCAACTTTCAATGCCTCGTGCAAGAGGCTCAAACATGAATACATTATTACGTTCACATTCTATTAGTCAAGATCTAAACTGCATTCAAGATTTGACTCTCTGGATCATTCAGATAATCAATACTCGGTTCTCACTTTGGCTTCAGATTAATTTTACTATTTTTAGTTATGTCTCTTGTGCTTTCTTTACTACCACTTATCATTTTCTGAAATCAAATTTCAAACCACTTTTACAATTGTGGTCACTGAGTGACAAGAATTTAAAACATTTCACATTACCTTCATGCTTATTAAACCACTATTATCATCTGCAAAAAAAGGCAGCCTCATAAAAAGGCGATGGAACAGATCTCCCAAACAGAACTCAGCAACTCGTCTCAATAATTCTGAAGCTTTATTTCGCTAATTCTCTCATCAAAAAGATGATCTTCAGGTGGAGATAAAACAAGTAGTTGCAGTACTTGAATTATCCCAAGAGCCACGCCATGGACTGATTCAACAGTTCCCACAAATCTTGCATGAGTGACTGCGTCTGCTATGGCTTCAACACATGCTGATATCGCAGGATGCTCAACACCTTGAATTGAAGAAGACAGTAGTTATTGGACCAGAGACATTTTTTAGAAATATTCTTTGATCATTACAAACCAATCATTCTTTTTCAGGTGTAGGACACTTCATAGAACTATGTCTACCACTTCCGAACAAATTTCGCTGGCCGGAAAAAATTATTAACAATGAATTACTTGTAAAAACGACACTTTTCGCAGATTAATGCCTATAGCTCTGTGGGTATAACTTTGAGCGAGTTTGCTCTGGTCTCGTCTTCTAGCTAGTAAAAAAACCTGCGGATTCAAATAAAAATTTATTGCTCTAGCCTATTTTTTGTTGGAGTTACATAGGTTTAAACAAAAAAAGGCCTATTATAAACAAATGGTTGTTAATCCTCTAATAATTGACTGATGAGGCCAAAAACTCAGCAAATCGATATTCCTCATTGAGGTTAATAAGCATACCAAATTTGGTGACGATTCGTTGAACCATTTTTGAACAACCCTATTTGTTTATAAAAATTTTTTTTTTTCAGGAGAAGTGGCGTAACTTTTTTATGAACGAAGATGGTGTTTCGGGAGAAATCAGGGTGATACCTACGAGTCTACTCTTAAGTATCTCGTTCAAATCATCATCATATCTTGTATAGGCGATTTTTGAGAGCTAATTGTTTATAATTTCTGCACACGCCTCTCATTGTGTATTAAAATCTCGAAATACATCGGTTAGATGAGGAGGAACCCGAGAATGAAACCAGCCAATCGCGTTTTTTCCTCAAGCTACCCCAAATTATAAAAAGAATGAAGGAAATTGGTCGCGTAGAACCAGAAATATTGCAAAAAAATCCTCGGCGCCCGATTTTGAATCGCAACAAAGATTATATAGCTGTGGTTGGTTCGTGGCGCGTGAGAAACGGTGAACTTCAAAATCGAGCGCCTAGGATTTTTTCGCGATATTTCTGGTTATAGGCGGCCAATTTCCTTCATTCTTCCTTTATTCTGGGGTAGCTTGAGAAGAAAACGCGATTGGCTGGTTTTATTTTCGGGTTCCTCCTCATCTAATCGATGCATTTCGAGATTTTGATACACAATGAGAGGCGTGTGCAAAAATTATGAACAATTAGCTCTCAAAAATTGCCTATACAAGATATGATAATGATTCAAACGGGATACTGAAGAATAGACTTCTAGGTATCATCCTGATTTTTTCCAAAACAACATCTTTGTTCATAAAAAAGTTACGCCACTTCTCCTGAAAAACAATTTTTTATAAACAAATACGGTTGTTCAAAAACGGTTCAACGAATCGTCACCAAATTTGGTATGCTTATTAACCTCAATGAGGACTATCGATTTCCTGGGTTTTTGACCTCATTAGTCAACCATTGGAGGATTAACAACCATTTGTTTATGATAGGTCTTTTTTTGTTTACACCTATGTAACTCCAACAAAAAATAGGCTAGAGCAATAAATTTCTTTTTGAATCTGTAGGTTTTTTACGAGCTAGAAGATGAGACCAGAGCGACCTCGCTCAAAGTTATACCCACAGAGCTATAGGCATTAATCTGCGAAAAGTGTCGTTTTCCCCAGTAATTCATTGTTAATAATTTTTTCCGGTCAGCGAAATTTGTTCGGTAGTGGTACACATGGTTCTATGGAGTGTCCTGCACCTGGGAAAAAAAATAAAACGAGCACCTATCTTCTACCGCCAAAATGACGTACTTTTCGAGCTAATTCTACTGGACTAGATGGATCTCTCGATTTTTTGGGACATGTCAAGCATTACTCAACTCGCGCACGATTATAATAGTAGATTACGCAACGAAGTGCATACGCGTTTTTATAGCTGCGGCATCTATAAATATTTTCACTCATCGCTGCCGTAAGGATAACATGAAGTGATGCGGTAGCGCGGCACGGACCTGAAATTTTGAACCGTGGCACGGAACCTTACATTCTAATACTAAAATTGACCCCATACGGTCAAACAGTTTGACTTACAGTCATGAAGTTTTCAGGGAGTTTATCTGGCCACCGAATACTTTGAAAAAAAAGAAGTAACCGACTACGACCTGTGTATAACCTCGCTTTTCAGGGTCGTACCACTGCGCAAGGAACTGACCGAAAAATTTAGCAAAAATGGAATTTTGCGGAGAAGAGCACCGCAAGGTATAAAAATCAAATTTCTTTAAAATTCTGAGGCATGGAAGAGTTGCGTCCGATGGTTTTCTACAAGAAAAGGTGCGGGAAGGCCTGGAATGAGGCGAATTCATTCTGATAGAGGGAAACTAAGTGAGTAAAATTTGAGGCAAAATCGGCCACAAAATGCACGCGCTCAGCGTACACACAAAAAAAAGGTCTTTTGGCTCTCATACCAGTGGGATTCCATGCATAACACCATAGTATTTCATGGATTCACTGGCTCGAAACCCGAACGAGCCCTACCGCGGCGCTTCTTACTCACAAAGGTCAAAATATTGCCTCAAGAAATTGTGCGTCATTACTCTTCCGTTATGAAAACGTTCTTTGAACCTTGAAAAACATGACCACAATACTTGGAGTGAATTGGATTGATTTTCATCCATTCGCGTCAAGTTCAAGCGATTGAAAAATATATAATAATAATAGCTTCCATGATAGTCAAAGAAACCTGATTTTACCGAAAAATGTGAGTTTCAGGAAAAGGTTATTTCAGGACCTTGTAGATTCATAGCGATTGATCTACGTGGAATAGCCGCGTTTATGCTGTCACAATTCTTTCGGAAAGGACGGTTCCTCAACGCCTCTACTCTCCAAGAAAATCCAAGCTCGTTTTTTTTCAATAACAAAGGTAATCATTCACATTCTTCCAATGTCAGAGGTGGCACCTTCAGAACCTCGAATTGTTACATGGAGATTGATTGACGTAAGCAGTGTATAAACGAGTTGAGAACATTTTTAATCATTCGAAAATTCTGCTCATGAACGCTTATACTCTACAAGAAAATCCGAGATCGTTTCTTCGCACTAAGAAAGGTGATTATGTACCTTCTTTGAATGTCAACAGATGTTTTCGCAGAGGCTCGAAAGGATAAGATTCATATTGATTGATCTACGCGAAGAAAACGCTTTGGAAAAATGGAACTTCTTCGATAGAAATATGCTTTCGACGATTGAGCTTCACAATAAAATTCTAAATCGTTTTTTCTCTCAATAACGATAAGGTCAACATATACCATCTCTGTGTGTACGCGAAGGTAATTAAAAACCCTCGAATCAATTAGTCTCATAATAGTTCATTTAAGCGAAAGAGATACATGGAAAACTTCAAGATTCTGATGGTCCCGAATTTTTAGTCATTGGTCGTGGTTATGGTTTTGGTCCTGACAAAGACCTTGCATAGTACGCGACTCAAAAATTAGACCGGAAAATGAGTTTTAGGTAACGAATTCCAGGCTATTCCACGGAATGTGACTACAGCTGCTAGTCTGTTACAATACCAGTAGTAGATACTGTCTTTGATGATGAGTATTGGTGAGTCGCGCGTGTGTTACATCCATTGTCTCGATTCATAAACTCGTTACTCTCATTTGGGTACGAATCATAAGTTATGTTAATAAAGGTCAGTGATTGCTAATGGTATTCCAACAGATGAGCAGTTGTAGTCACGTATAGTAAAAAGTCGGAAAAACGTGTTTTTTCGATGTTTTTCCCTGTATCACCCTCAAAACGTCGAAAGGGACGCATTTTATCGAAAAATATGTAGAGCAACTTTTTGTAGACATTGAAACGATGAACATAAAAAGTCCCCACACATTTTCCCATATAACACCTCCTGTTCCTGTAATAAACGTATTTTCGTCTGAAACTCGTATTTCATCTATCATTTTTCACGGTTTTGACCCCATAACTCAAAGGGAACGCATTTCATCTAAAAAAATGTACAGTAATTTCTTGTAGATGTTTGAAAAATAAATCAAAAAGGTCTAAGCTCATTTTTCGATACAAGGTCGTCCGTTCCCGTAATAAACGTATTTCCGTCTGAGACTCGTATTAAGAACAGGAGGCCTCACATGAAAGAATATGTGCATATGTTTCTTGTTCATCTTTTGAAGATCTACAAATATTTAATGTACATATTTTTCGATGAAATGTGTACCTTTCGAGCTATGGGGTCGAAACCGTGGAAAATGACAGATAAAATATGAGTCTCAGACGAAATACGTTCATTACAGGGACAGGAGGTCTTATATGTAAACATTTGTAGAGACCTTTTTTGTTCATTGTTTCAAGTTCTAAAAAAAGTTGCTCCACATATTTTTCGATAAAATGCGTTCCTTTCGAGTTTTTGAGGGTGAAAAAGGGGAAATCATCGAAAAAACACGTTTTTCGACTTTTTTAAAAAACGGCCCAAATGGCGATTTTGATTCTTAGTAGGTTGTGATCCCACAGACGTCCCGAATCATATCCAACAAGAGTCCCTTTTGCTGTCGTCAGCGGATGATAGACTTGCTTCAGGACCACCGTGGAACACGAAGATTTCTTCACTGTGCTTTCATCGATGACACTTCACACATTCAATCAAGATCGTACATTGAAATAGTGAAGGTGATGATATTATATACCTTTCTGACTGATTTCAGTCCCCATGCTAGATTGCATTGATATTCCTCTAATTATGTGACTTCTCTGCATCATGAACAAGAATATTTTTTTGGAAAATAAGCTTACCGTCGCTTTTACTTCTCAGGCAAGATTGAGATCGCTGATAACAATAATGAAGATATCGATATACCTCCTTCGAACCTTGGAAGAGGTTCTTTTGAAAATTGGAATTGATTGGATTCATATGATTGGATGTACTATACTAAAACGCAATGGCAAAATAGGGAGCATCTTGAAATACATGCTCACCATCACTTACACGTGACAAGAAGAATTGAGACAGTTCAACAAATTGACAAGGGTGATTATCGAAAATTTTGAAAACTCAAGAGGGGGTATTCCATAACTTGCACATCACTGAATTGGTTTTCGAATGATTCACGTGAAATCGTCAGTTGAAAAAATAATAATTCTCTTGGCGAATGCGCTTACCATTGCTTACACGACACAGAAAATATCGAGATCGTTGATGATAACGACGAGGGTAACGATATACCTTTTGTAAATCTTGGATCGATATCTCTCCATCAAAGCCCGAAAATGGCTTCTCCAAAACCTGGAATTAATTGGATAATCACTGATGGATTCACTTTGATTTCATGCGTCGACAAATGTAGATAATTATGGGAAATATGCTTACCATCGCTTGACAATCGAGAAAGGAATTGGAACCGTTGTTCAAGATGACAAGAGCAATACACTTTCCCAACCTCGTCATAGATGATTCAATGATCTGGGATTGGTTGGATTGATATCGGTGAATTAACTTCAATTCGTTGCGTTGCGGAACTAATACAGATAATTTAAAACTATATTCTCAATATTGCTTGAAAATCACAAAGAAAATCGACACCGTTGATCAAGAAAACAAAATTAATTATATACACTGTCTCAATCTCGAAACAAGTGATTCCAAATTCTGAAATAGTTTATTGGATTGATATCGATGCATTTACTGCAATTCTATGCGTTGACAAAATACAAATTATTTTGAAGTATAGACTCACCATCGCTTGAATTCAAATAGGGGTCGAGGACGTCGATTGATTTCGCAAAATGAATTATATACATTATCAAACATCGAATTACATGATTCGAAAAACTGCAGGAATTGATGATATTGATATTGGTGAATTCACTTCAATTAAATAATTTGACAAACTCCAGATAATATGAACAATATGCTTACCATCGTTCAAACATTGGAATATGAATCGACATCGTTGTTCTAGCATACGAAAGTAATCATATACACTTCTCTGACCCCAAAACAGGTGATACCAAAACCTGAAAAGCATTGGGTTGATGTAATTTGGTTCAAATGAATATTTTGCGTTGTAAAGATGAAGGTTTTCTTGGAAAATCAGCTCACGACTCGTCCCATTTTTCAGGAAAAGTCTACGTCGTTCATCATAATGATGAAGGTAATGACACAGCTCCTGGAAACCTACAAAACGGTTATTTCAAAACGTGGAATTCACTGGACCGATATTGATTGATTCACGTACGTTCTGTGCGTCCAAGCAATGGAGATTCTCTCGGAAAATAAGTAAACCTTTGTTGCAAAGTAACAGGGAGAAATGAGACCATTTATTCGATTAATCAGGGTGACGAATTTCTCCCGACCCCAAAATAGCTTGTTCCACACCTGGAATTGATAGGATTGATCTTGATTGATTGACGTAGATGCAATCAACGGAATTATAAAAATTGTTTGAATAAATAAGCTTACCATCGATACCACTGTACACAAAAAATTGAGATCTTCGATTGGATTGACAAAGGTATATAATCATGCATTCTCCGAACCTTGAAAAAGCTTTTAGCGGAACCTGGAATTGATTTGAATGAATTTCATCGATCGTGAATTGATCGCAAATAATAGAGCTTGGAATGACATGATATATGACTGCGAACGCATTGGGAGTGAATATACTGGCTTCCATGAATGTCGTATCAAAGTATACATACGCACCGGTTAGATTCAACAATAAGTATAGATCGTTCTTCTGCTGCATTCCGCCTCAAGTTGCTTATCGCAATAGTCTTGAGGATGCACTGCTTTGAGCTCTTAGCTGTCTGACTAATGCTAAGCGAAGCATTTGAAATCGAATTCACCATACTCATAACATTTTTGACATCGCACCCACATTGACTTTAGCTCAAAGTTGATCGATCAGGTCAGCCACATTGACATCTGAAATCGGGAGAACATCCCTATGATCATTGTAACTGACGTGCTTCATGAATGCTTTGAATTAAAGGGTGTAGTTGAAGCCGAGGTGAAAACGTATCATTGGCAGACACCATCAACGTATGGAAACGAATAAATAATAAAGTTCTTTGACAGAAATTCCCAATAAGGCAAAATATTGATGTGCAGCGTCACAGCCGTATTTCGGACAACCTTTACAATCACGAACCTGGGCACGGACGCACAATTCCTTGTGCTGATTCTGTAGTTCTCATTATACGGCAATTTCCACCAATAACAGCAATGAGTGTGGAACATGGGAATCTTTCAGATTACCGAAAGAGACGGATAATAGTACATTTCGATACAAGCGTGGAAAAATTTTTTATGCAATTTTCCGATGTTTGAGTGCTTACAAAATTGCATAAAATAGCATTCGCGCCTGGATCATGAGGTTCCCCGCTTCCGAGCGATTATTTCGACCCTCGACTGCGGCTCGGGCCGAAAACCAATCGCTCAGAAGCGAGCTACAACCTCATAATCTCGGTGCGAAATCTACTATTTTCGCGTCCGAGTGATGAGTTTCCGGTCCGAACCGTAGGCGAGGGTCGGAATCATCACGAGGATGTGAAAAATAAGTTTTACACCCGTGTATCGAATATTATTTTTTGACAAACTGTGAGAGATAGTGGAAAATCAGTGCGGAAAAGTTACTTTCTCGCACAGTGTGTCAAAAATTACTTTACTTTTACATACACTTACTATTGCAAAGCACAACCTGTCTCCTATTATTATGATTATCGATTATGAAGATTGACCTTCACTCTTCTGGACGAAGCTGACCTTCGACTTCATCTTCATTTTCTCCAGCGTCAATCTCATGTTCTTGAGCGTTACCTCCACCCTCTTGGGGCTGACCTTCTTCATCGCTGTCTTCTCCTTCCACGTGATTGCGACGCGGGTGGTTGTATCGGCGTTGTCTGACGAACTGGACCATGAGCGGCGTTGGGTCGATATGCGCGGCCCGGCCCTTGAAACCATTGAGCCGGACCCAGTTCCGGATCATCATTTCTGCCTCGGTTGTTGCTGTGAGACAACTAGCCCGCAAGCGATTGTGGAGAATACCCTCGGCGCTGAACTCTCGCTCACATTCAGCGTTTGAGTGTGGCACGATAAGAATATTCATGACGAACAGTGCCAAATTGCGCACGACCCGGTAGTTATCCCGGTTTGGATCTTCATATTCTGTACAGTTTATCCAGAATGTATCTGGTTCCACGCCGGGATCGAGACGTGGATGATGGACAATCAACTCATCCCACTCGTGTTCCAACATCTGATAATTTATGTCGAGCAAAGCTCGGGGGAACAAGTTCATGACCCTGATTATAATACCTGGATTTTCACGATGGTACTGGGCGCTGATGGCATTTATGGGCAGCAAACACTCAAGAACGCTGTAGGGTCGCCATGGCTGTTCTAAACGGGTCGCTATTTGTGTTGCTAGGATGACCAGGTAAAGTTTCATGCGCTGCAGTACCGGTTCGATTGGGATGTTACGTTCATCAAGCCTCCCCAATTCAATAGCGCACGCAGGACCAACTGTAATCTCCCGCACAGGCCTGTGGTGTGCTTCGTTCTGAGGATCGATATCCTCCACTCGAGTCGTCGCGAGATGCCACCGCTCTACAAAACAATCCAAGATATCCAAGTACACCTCTCTGATTTTTGAATACACCTGTAGTATAACCACTCTGTTGGTTTGCATCCAGCCGTTTAGGTTTTCCATTGATGGCAGGATGTGATTCTGAAAAAGGTGTAAGGCTTTCGACATCGGATCGTCCATCCTGTCGAGAAGAGCGCCTGCATTTCGAGCAGCGGTACGATTAACATCCTGTGTAACGGCCTGCAGAACGGCACGAACGGGTACCCAACTCCTGATGAGGGTATCAGTGGCTGGGCCCATAGTTAACCAACGCATCAAGAACGGCTTTATGAGAACATGCGGTCTGATGCGATTCCTTATCTGGAAGAAATAATTGTCATCAATGTCCACAAGATACCTCCAAATTTCCGAGTAAATCTACAAGATACCTCCAAATTTCCGAGAAAATCTCGAAGAAAATTATTTTAAGCCGGATATTGGATTTTTGGTCTCGGATTCAGAAAGGGGAAAGAATATTACGTCCAAATACGGGCTTTCAAAATTTTTCATTTATGTTGGTATTTCTGCTCGAGTAGCCAGAGAAGCACTCGAGAACCGAAACTCAATGTGGGACTCGTTATCGAGACTCAATGTGGTTCTCGTGATCCGAAAGTCGGCGTGGTACTTCTGATGAACACAATGTGGTACTCGTGATCGACAATTCAATGTAGTACTCGTGATCGATAACTCAATGTGGTATCCGTGACCGATAGTTTGATGTGGTACTCGTGATCTAGGGCTCAACGTGGTACTGGTCATTGAGGACTCGTTCACGTGTTTCAGACATCGTAATCGAGTTTACAACAAGAGTACCACTCCAAGTTCTCAATCACAAGTTCCACATTGAGTATTCGAATACGAGTACTCCGTTGAGTTCTGTGTCACGGGTACCACATTCAGTTCTTGATCATGAGTACCACATTGAGTTCTAGATCACGAGTACCACCTTGAGTTGTTGAACACGAGTACCACATTGAGTTCTGTATCACGAGTACTGTATTGAGTTAGAGATCACGAGTACCACATTTATTCCGCGTTCACGAGTACCACATTGAATTCTAGATTACAAATACCAAATTGAGTTGTAGATCACGAGTACCACATTGAGTTCTAGATTACGAGTACTACCAAGAGTTTTAAGAATCTCAAATTTCTCATTTTCACCTAAAAAGTCGATTTTAACATGGTTCATCCCAATTTTAGAGAAAAACAAAATTCATATTCGTATTATTCAGCGCCCTCGAGAACATAAAGTAAGACCTTTTCTAGCGAGTAGGTTGTCCGTGGTCACACAACTGTAATTCCGGGCCAATTGCCGCTCGCCTATTATCGGATATCTAAGCGCGAGCAGCATGAGTTTGGCTGCGGTGGCGCGAGCCGGATTTTTGCTGCCTTCTCTACTGCGTGAAGGTGTCTATAGAAAAAGTGTATGATTCACTAGACAACGTGATGAGCATATATACAAATACATACAATTTTGAGGGCAATGAAATATTACAGTAATCGTATCTGATGCCATACGTACACTCACCTGCGCGTCTTTCAACAAGAGTCTACGCGAAGGGAAATTCATGAAACTATGAATATCTCGGCTCAGGTGAACTTGGTTTAGTGGAATTGCATCCTGGTTGTCAAGTGCAGCATGTCTTGCGCACAGTGCAGCGGCATGATTAGAGCAGATTATGATAGTTATCAATGCAAACCAGTGTCTGAATCTAGTTGCCACTGAGTTGTTTACACCGACCATAGAAGCGGCACCGTCAGCAATGAATGCTTGAAAATTCTCTCGGCGGATTAGTCGGCACCAGTCTACAGAATCCATTATACGGTTGAAAACTGTCTCTGCAGTTGCATCAACCTCTCCTTCGGCCATGTTGTGAATGGGCACCAATGCCCATAAAACTGATACGATTCGCCGTAAACCTGGATGCCAGAGCCTCATTATGATTACACCGTGCTTCACGACTGTTATAGAGGTCGACTCATCAAACATGAGAGCAAATTTCTGTGTTTGGAGCAGAAGATAAAGCTCCTCCCTCCAAGCAGCAGCCAGGCCAAGTTTCAACAGTTTTGAGAAGGTAACTCTTCGCACTTTTGCCCGCACTAGAGCTGAGCGGTGCACCGAAATTCTGATGGCGAGATCGTAAAAGTCCTCGATCAAGATGTACGGGAGAGCATGCTCACTAAAGAAAATTCCTACTGTTGCTCTGATTGTAGCCACTTGCTGTTGGAACTCCTCCTCATTTTGAAATTCATACCATTGATCTTCATCCGGGCCTGCTCAACATGGTACAATCGAACTTGAATATAATGCAATTGAATTCAAAAAAATTTTCTGATATACTAGGATTGCCAATCGTTACATTTTTGATCCAAAATAATTGCACCGACCGGATATTTGAACTGGATCACGAATCCGAATGAGTTCTTCGAGAATGATACTTATTTGTAAAAGTAAGAAAATCAATTGATGACGTTACTGGCAGCATACCTCAACAATGTGTTCTTTATAGAATAGCCGATAGAATAGCGTGGACCTTTACATGAGTTTATAGAACGTTGTGATTCATGAATGTTGGCACGCTCCAACAAAATGTTTGTCTCTCCGAAGATTGTCGCATTTCCAATATGTATGGAATTCCGATGAGACTATAGAAACCCCAATGGTATCCGTCCATCCAAACCTTCTTCTTGTTCCAATATTTCCATTGCCGCTCGATGATAGTCGCTAGCACCGTGTCCTTGTATGGTGTCGAGGCGGGCTTGTAAAAGTCCAGGCCTGTCACGTAGTCCCTCGTACGTTTCAACGCAGACATGGCATATAGCTCTTTCTGCGTCATTTGGGTCAGGCCGCAACCATCGCCGCAGATCACGATGGAACGTCCATTCTAAGCGGAACCTTTGCCTACGCGGTTCTTGAGCTCCTCGGGGAGCCCTGGCTTCTCCGCCTCTCTCCCTTACTCCTTGAACTACGTTTCTATGCACTCTCCCGAGTCTGTGATCGCGGAAAACTTGATTGATCATCGGGGGGACTTCATTGCCAGCTCCAACGGGAACCTCATTTTGAAGACGAACTACATCAGCCTCGATATCCTCGTTCATTCTGGAGTCGCTTTAAGGATCGAATCATATAAATGCGTACTTTGAGGTATCGAATTTTTGTCCCCATCTGTTGCAAACACGCTCATCATGAACGCATGGTCTTTGTTTCCACATTCTACTCAGGTCATTCTTAAAATCAATTTCGTAAATTAATGTGATTTTTGCGTTATTACGGACAGGTTTCGAACTTCTACATCAGATGATCGCGCGGAGACTTGAGGATTTGTACGACCTGTTGTGATGATTGGTTGGCCGCACATTTAGGCTCGTCATTTCGCGTATCGAGCAAGTCAGAGATATGGACCAATGGTAGTAACATCGTGGCTCTTCAAGAATCAGGACGCTTTCTGTCGCCAAGATAAATGTACTTAACGAATCGAAAATCAGGCAGGGTTTGTTATGAACCTCCAATTTTAAATCTTTCAAGCTCATCATTCCCTTCACGCCTTGAAACGAGAGTTCACTAGACTTCGTGAAGCTCATTTTTGTTGCCTTTCATTTCTCTGTGAAACGCTGATGAACGTACAATGCACAGTGTTCATGCTCGTGAATTCACTGTCGTCGATATCTTGATTGGATGAGTCAAGTTCGCGTGCAGGAGAGAGTGCTTGCGCAAGTTTCTATACGAGAAGATGGTTCCATTCAAAGAGTAGCACACAAATCACGAATTCTGCTAACTTTGAACCAAATAAATATATGAGAACGAAGTTAGCAAAGTATCCGCTTGTTGAAACAAATTCAGGTACACAGAACCTAGGATTTTCGAAATTTTCTGTGGAAAATTAATAGCACTACCCTTAACGGAAACGATCGGGATGGATCGTGTTCGTTGTCTGAGAGAATGTGTCCAAAACAAATTCCAGCGAGACATGTAACCACGTTTTTTAGAAATAAATCGGACACAAAGATTTTTATTGGTTCTGGCAAAGAAAAAGCCATGTTGGAGCCGTCCCTGCTGCGCGAGAAACTCAAGAAAATTAGAAGCTCTAGAAACGACGATGCAAACGGAAGCGAAATAGCCATGTATAAATCTTGCACTGGCGCATACCGTAACCGTATGCTTTCTGACAAACCTTTGAAGATTACAGTAATGATTTGGGAATTCTACATTCACTGACAATCATACCTGTAAAAATCGAGTGCACGGTAAAAAGAAACTCAGTCAAAATCGTTTAGATTTTGATACAATATATGTTTCCCTTTCAAAGTGATTGCTGGTGCGATCGGATAATATATACACTACCGGTAAAAAGTTTGTGCACATCTAAAATAGTATATTACGCAACAAATGCGAGAAGGTCAATTTCCGCACAAGTTGACAAACGAGTGCGAGAAGTTAATATTCACGCACACTTTGGAACTTCTGGGTGTGTGAGGAATTTCGAAGTGTGCGTGAATGTTACTTCTCGCGCGAGTTGGCAACGTGTGCGGAAACTTTCCGCACGTGTTGCGTATACTATCTTTTGCAACTGTGCGCGAAGTTGTAATTAAATGCACCACTGCCCGAGCAAGATCATCTTGAGAACGAAGTTTCCAAGAAAGGCCAAATTCAGAGGGATGACGTGACATCATATTTTGGAACTGTGCGTGAATGAAAATGCATTAGAGCGAGAAGTTACATTTACGCACACTTCACCAGTGCGTAAATGTAAAACTGTGCGAGAAGTCATTCACGCAAAAGAGAAGTCTCATTTTTTACAACTTCGCGCACACAGTTGCAAAAAAACATTTCGATTTTGCTCAATCGACTGCTCAGATCTCCTTGGTCCAAAATAACTTTATTTAAGCTCATTTTGTAGCTTTTACCACGCACTTTAATAGCTATTTGTTATTTTTTCCGCTCAGCTCAACAGATTCTTGCAAAATCAATCTGAAGCCTTGTAGAATATCATAAAAATCGGGTCATGACTTAAACCTCCGCAAGTCTGGCGGAAATTGATGGATTTAGATTATTCAAAAAGCATCTGGAAGTAGAAGTCAAGAACTTCAAAATCCGTTTTTGAAAGTGATTCTAGGTTATTTCTGGTCCGAGCTGTGACTGTTTTTGTAAGGGAAGATTTTTCTCGAAGAAAAGTCCCGAAAACGACGAAAGGTAAATAAATCGAGGTCACGGTGGTAATTATCTGAGTTTTTCCAAGTTTTTTCGTGTTGTTGATGACAAGAACCAAGATCAGTGCTGATAACAGGGGAAAAATTACTCCATTGATAGTTTTTCAATGACTGGTCCTTTTCTAGAGGAAAATCTTCCTCTACAAAAAGAGTCACAGCTCGGCTCAGAAACAAGGTAGGATAACTTTCACAAACGAATATTTTCTACTTTCAAATGCTTTTTTAATAATGTAAATGCATGAATTTTTGTCAGACTTGCGAAGGCTTGCGTGATGACCCGATTTTTATGAAATCCTACAAAGCTTCAGATTGATTTTGGAAAAATCTGTTGAGCTGCGCAGAAGGAATACGATATAGCTCTGGAAGTGCTCGAAAAAAGCTACAAAATGAGCCCAAGTAGAGGTATTCTGGACCAAGGAGACCTGCCCAGTCGAGTGAGCCAAATCGAAATTTTTTTTATAGCACTCTAACCTAAATATCGCAACTTTGAACATGATTTTTGGATTCTCGTACCATAATAGTACATTTCGATACAAGGGCGTAAAACGTTTTATTCGCGTCCGAGTGATGGGTTTCCGGCCCGAGCCGCAGGCGAGGGTCGGAGACATCACGAGGATGCGAACAATAGGTTTTACGCCTGTGTATCTAACTATACTTTTCGATAAACTGTGAGTAAAAGTCGACAAACTGTACGCAAAGTGCACTTTTACGCACAGTGTATCGAAAATTATCTTATGAGACTGCGTGCACATGGGTATTTTTGTTGCGAAGGACTTATAGCACTCGCTTCGCTCGTGCCATAAACAGCCCTTCGTACAAAACTACCCATCTACGTGCAGTGTCATAATATACTATTTTTGATTGTCTGTGCGTAAATGAGTCATTTGCACACTGTTTTCGCTCTTCATTTGCTCACAGAAGATAAAAAACCATAGTATGACACTCGGGCGCAATGGTTTTCGCTTTCTCGTGACTATTTAGACTCTCGCCTGCGGCTCGGGCCTAAAAAAGTCACTTCAAGTGCGAAAACCATCGTTTGCGCCCTTGTATCATAAAATACTATCTAGGTGACCACAAACTTTTGACCGGTAGTGTACATCCTTGAAAAAATCCTATTTCTTCGATTTCAAAGTCGTGAAACAAGCAACCTGCAACATATCTCTCTCGGTCGGCAGGCATTCCCTTGACTTCATGCCGCTGATATGGGACTGACTTTCAAATCATCTGAGTGAAAAACTGGATGAAGTTTCCGACTTGGGCATGGAATCCATGCTTGAGCTACAAGATACGAAATCCCCAATATACACGTGATCGTACAAATCCCGCAAGCACGTCGAGAATATCGGAGCCCGTAAAAAACTTCATCGGCACCCCGCGATTATATGTATCGATTGAGGATATTCCTGACACAAAATCATTGCGACATCATGCGTTTATAAGAGATACGAGACCACGAATGTTGAGATGAATAGAATAATCACGAAACGAGGACATCTTTCATGATGAGCCGGCGATCTGCACGAGGGGATTTATTAACATGGCTGGTAATCGAACACAAATATAATAAGAGATTCACTCACCTGTCGTATGTAGGTATATATTCTATAAAGTTTGGTGATATTATGAGTCTTATAGATATTCACATATAATCACTGAACCCACTGATAAATTCAATAATATTACTGACGCCCTACGGCACTCCAATAAATTCGTTCAAGAGGGCAAAAGTCAACTGCACTCTTGAAGGACAATGGCCGACAGGTGCCGATACGTGCATGTTTTGTTTTGACCTCACAGTGACCCTATCGAGACGCCGCGAGTTACGAAAATTTGCGACTTTCCGTGTATGGGACAATCGCGCTCGCAAATTTCTCTAATGATAAACAACTTTCATGATAGCCAATTAGGCCACCGTACATTAACACAAGAGTAGAAAATAATAGTCGGGTGGAGTAAGCGTGAAGGATTGATAGGACTCAAACTGGAGACTCGTCCATCGATCATCGATAGATTTGTAGGGAAAATTTCAAACTGCATCTTGAAATATGAGTAATGGCAATCTTGTTACGTTAGATTGCACATTGCGCTCCGTCTATCTCAACTCATTCGCAATCGCACCTTTTCCTTACAATATATTCTATATAGTTCTCACGAGTTGCATCGATGCATCCGATAAGGTACTCGTAACTGTATATAATATATATAGCGATTCTGATGGGTATAACACTGGCTGCTGTTGCGCGCACAAATCAGTTCGCCGAACTATGTCGGCCGAGAGACATCGTTTTGTATAACGTCTACGTCTGGGCTATAGGCTGCTCACGCTGCAGTACCGGGCATTGAATCGTAGTCTATCAAATCTTTCCAGATATTGTTGAAAGAAACACCATACATCTTGTAGCAGCACAGTGAATGTTGACTTGTGCATATAACAAGTGATTGATGTACACAAAAACACATCATCTCGGAAATCTCAGCAGGGCTCCAGACATAACCTGTACGCTTCAGTTGTTGCTATATCGTGCATGAGCAAAGAATTGGCTTAATCGTGCAAGAGACGAAAACCAGGATGTTTGATGCCGAGAAGATCCCGCTAAAGCTCTGAGCACACGTCCACAAAATCTCAGCTTTAGATTCGTGACCTCGTGAGATGGGCTGTCGGTGACAACCCGGACTGTCAAGTGAAGCCCATACTCGGATGAGATCAAGAAAAATTCAATGTCTTGTTTTGATGTATTACTACGGAACCTACATACCACTGCACCTGTCACTAGTCTTCTATTATCTGCCGTAAACAAAATAATATCCTACTATGGACTGATTGGTTTGTAATGATCAAAGAATATTTCTAAAAAATGTCTCTGGTCCAATAACTACTGTCTTCTTCAATTCAAGGTGTTGAGCATCCTGCGATATCAGCATGTGTTGAAGCCATAGCAGACGCAGTCACTCATGCAAGATTTGTGGGAACTGTTGAATCAGTCCATGGCGTGGCTCTTGGGATAATTCAAGTACTGCAACTACTTGTTTTATCTCCACCTGAAGATCATCTTTTTGATGAGAGAATTAGCGAAATAAAGCTTCAGAATTATTGAGACGAGTTGCTGAGTTCTGTTTGGGAGATCTGTTCCATCGCCTTTTTATGAGGCTGCCTCATTTTGCAGATGATAATAGTGGTTTAATAAGCATGAAGGTAATGTGAAATGTTTTAAATTCTTGTCACTCAGTGACCACAATTGTAAAAGTGGTTCGAAATTTGATTTCAGAAAATGATAAGTGGTAGTAAAGAAAGCACAAGAGACGTAACTAAAAATAGTAAAATTAATCTGAAGCCAAAGTGAGAACCGAGTATTGATTATCTGAATGATCCAGAGAGTCAAATCTTGAATGCAGTTTAGATCTTGACTAATAGAATGTGAACGTAATAATGTATTCATGTTTGAGCCTCTTGCACGAGGCATTGAAAGTTGCAACATATTGGAATTCCTGTGACTCTTGTATATGCTCACATGGGACTACTATTACTCTTTCACAGTGATCTGTCATTACAAAGAATTATCATTCTATTTCTCCGCTGTGCAAAGTTTAGTTGTTGTATACAGTGCTCCATGAAAGAATGTGTGGGAACGAGGCTTTAAATGCTTCATCTTTACATATGTATATAGATAATAATGAGCAGCCGACTCACTAGGTATTAATAAACCAACTCCAATGAAATGAAAAATCAACTGTCATTCATACTTTTCAAGAGTATGAAATTATTCAAGGTACTTATTTCCTTACACCAACACTTACTAAATCATCCAGCTCATTTCTATGGAATGCATGAGTTGATGCCGTTCAGGTCAACAACATCAGATCATCATTTTAGTTTCAGAGAAAAAAAAATGTTATCCATGACCCAAGAACGCAACCAAGTCTAAGGTATTGTTGCTTCAGTATCTCATTTTACTGCAGAGGTGCTGGCCAGCCAGGCAACAGAATATCATAACTCACATGGTTCCATCTTCATGATTTGTAGAACTTACTCAACAGCACAGTAACGAGCCATCTTCATGTTAGCATCATCGTGGTACAAATGATGCTGACATGAAGATGGCTCATCGTGGTCCAAATGATGCTAACTTGAAGATGGCTCGTTACTGTGCTGTTGAGTGAGTTCTCAAAGTCATGAAGATGGAACCATGTGAGCTATAATATTCTGTTGCCTGGCTGGCCAGCACCTCTGCAGTGAAATGAGATACTGAAGCAACTTTCCGGAACATTGGGTTTGAATACGACTCTGGAATATAAATGTGTTTCACATCCAAACTGTGTTTACAGATCGATACCTATGATGATAGAGTTGCTCAAGTGCATTACAGGTCAAGAACAACAAAGGTTTCTTAAATAAGATCCAATGACACTCTTCACCAGATGACTTGAGTATATTATACGGATCTTGTGATTCTGAATATTCAATCCAAGTTTTCAAGCCTTGACAGATAATTTACTGTACCACATGTGTAAAACTTACAGTGTCAACTTCATGTTTTTGGATTGGACAGAGTCCGATTCAGAAGATCCTGTACAATATACTCAAATCAGCTGGTTGAGAAAGTCGCTGGGTCCTATTTGATTCTTTCTACCATAGTCCAACAGAGACCTGCTTCAAGAACTGATTCATTCTTGAATCTTGATTTAGGTAATTTCTGACACCTCTCAAAATTTGAGGCAGAGAAACTTGAAGGCAATTAGACTTCACAATTAACTGCAGCCTACATGCCTACATAAATAAATGAATAATCCGATAAAACATTCCGCTGCTTTTACTTCTGCAGTTTGTAACAAGCAGAGAGCAAATTCTCCGCAAACATTCTAATCAAATTTTATTCTCTCGAATTATGCTGCTCGTCCACCGAACAGCAGACGATCTCCGCAGCTCGCCTTCTCCTCCCGTCGCGCAGTGCGCATGTTCTATAGCCGGAGGGGAATTGAAGGGGAAACCACCACGCTTAACACCCCTGTCTTCGGTTGGGTGACAGTTTACCAGTTGAGGACATCCATCCTCTCCAGTATACCAACTAGTTTTAACCTCACCTACTGGTTTAATGGTTAAAGTCAAATCTGCTCAGTAGCAGAAAGATATGGCCAGAAAGTAAAAGAAGAAGAAGAAATTCGATCATAACTTTGATCAAGAATGACTCCAAAAGGATGCATTTTACGGAGGAACGTGTATGATCTAGTCTTGTAGATCGTTCAGAGATCTACAAATTACCCCTCTACAAGTTTTTCTAAAAAACCAATATTTTCCGATTGATAATGGAAAAACCGAAAAGAGGTCGGCGGAGAGCATGATTTGATATGGTAAGATAACCTGGGAATTCCTTTAAAATCTCAACTTTTTTTCAATCAACAAATTTTGGAATGAGAGATTTGAAGAAACATATGAAATATCATCGTAGATGCGTACAAGGATAACCAGCAGTAATGTTCTCAGACATTTTGATACGTAAACTATACCTTCAAAGAATTTTGTGGGAATACTCGAAAAGACAGTGGACACAATCCGAGTAGATTTAAACTCGTTTATTAACTTTAATAGATTCTCAAATAATACATGACTCAGCAGAGATGCTTTTGCGTCCGTGTCTACACAAGAAGTAAGGCTGGCGGCGCCGCGTCATTGTCATCAACACGGCCCTTGGTAACCAACAGATGACACTCATATAGATCAATATTTGAACTTGTCTAAGATCTCTAACACTCCCTCCCTTAGATAAGTTACATATATTGTTTATAATTGTAATAGAATCGAGGAACATGGATTTGAATCTAACTTGAACATATAAGTTTTTTCTCATCAGCCTTGAAAAACATAACGAATTGAAATAATTGTACACTCAAATGATTAGATATTGAAGAATCATAAATGATGTCTATACTGAAAATTAAAATATGACAAGCACTCAAAGAATTGTATGAAGATCTGCTTCAGTCTTGATCTGTATCACTTGTTCCTGTAAACATACGAAAGTGAACGATAAAATGTATGAGTCACCACCAAATTTGTATGAGCTTTGAAAATGTTGAGTCGTAGATTCATAGATTCTAGAATTCAACTCGAAGACATTACAATCTCTAGAGCAAGCGTCTGTTACAGCCTCTGAATTTTCACTAGATGATGTGAAAGTGATTCTAAGATTCCTTCTCTCTTTCGAATATCTCAGGATTCTTTTAATATTTTCTATCAACCATATTTGGTTGAATTGCTTTGCTACATAATCTCCAATGGAAGCTATGTTAGTTCTAGAAGCGCCGGACAAAATACACCGAATAAATTGATAGATTCCTTGTATGACTTCGTTTTGGAATCTCGGATTCTGAGTTTTCTCGAATTGTTTGCAATTACTGGTTTGATTTCACGAATACGCGTTTGTTCGATTCTTTAGGACTCACTCTTATGCCACAAGCCGACTTTCTCAAGTTTACAAAGTCGAGTCAACAAGATATACTCATCAACTTCCAAATTTTTGAGTCTCTGTGTATACCATCTCGTCTAAGTTTCCATTCAAGAAAGTTGTCTAAACATCCAACTAACAAGCTCGAAGATTCTATTGCAACGTGATGGCAAGAATTGCTATGAATGAGGTAATTTGATCATACATGCATAGGCTTCTTTGAAATCATGGATGTTTTGGTATCTGAATCATTCTGTCGAGTCGGCTATACCATCGAGTTCAGAAAGTATTTTGAAAAATGATGAATCGAGATCGCCCAAGATAAGACGCGGAAGCAATTATTCCAATTATATCCATATGAATCACTTCAATCGATCTTTGAACTTTTGCTCTCACATCTCCAAATAACGTTCTTTCGAATATCAACTCATCAGGACTCATAATAAGACTCCCATTCAACTTTTACAGAATGAGATCGTTATTATTTGTTTCTGATTCTGCTGATTGTCCTGTATGGATTCTACAAGAATTCTATCTTTCTCCCTCCCAATCAAAGAATCTGTTACACGTAGATTTGTTGATAGCTCCCTCCGAAGCTGATGACTCTAATATTCTAAATCGTATTAAACACTCATAAAGACTCGAAATGAAAACGAAATCATTATTTCATGAATTGATGAATTCCACTCAAATCCTAGACTCATTTCTGAGTTTCAAACTAAGAAGTAATAGTTGCCTTGAAGAGAGTCTAATCAATTAATTCATCATAAACCGTAGAAAATTTTTGATCTGAAACCTTACTTTTTGAAATAAATTCATCTTCTTCATCAATACCTAGATTCTTTCTTGCGTTGATTTGTGTTTTGATCCTTTGAGCCTCAGTAGGTATTATATGTTGACTCTTACCTTGTCGGTTGGATGGGCACAGAGCACTCTGTTTGTGTACAGTCTGACACTCGTAATGGAACCAGGTGTCTGATCCATGTGATGAGTAATCAGCATCTGCTCTATGCCCTTATATACTTATGTATGCCCTTTTTTGTTAAATTTGTGACAAATTTCGGGCTCGGAAGCTCTACAGTTAACTCCATAAACTCGTGTTGAATCGTTTTACTTCCTACCTCCAGACTCGGACTGAAACGTAGACGTTTTATTCGATCCATATTCATTTCAAATTCATTTTCGTGCTTTGTGCTAGGATTCATTCGTCTTGAATCTTGATTTGAGTCGAATACAGCGTGATGGGACGACAAACGAATGTCCCCTGTCATCCATCATTATTGAATCGTTAGATATACTATATTCTCTATCTATTGTGGTTGTAGAATCTAAGTCAAGACATCATACCCTGGATCAAAACTTTTTACTTGAATCAAGAACCAAATTTTGGTGTATTTGATTCATGATCGATTCGATTCATGAGTCATGCAATAAGAATTCACTCGAAATTTGAAGACTCACGAATGAATGAATGACTTTGATCTTCTGATTTCGAATTGGTGGAGTCGAGTCCCCATTCGTGACTTGATTCGGTTGCCGTTCATCTGGCAAATGAGATGACTGTGCAGAAGCACCTTGAATCGCACATTCCTGACGAAATTCTTCGATTCTTAGTTGATTCTCCAAATTGATCCTTTTCAAGTCTTCACTCTTCTTTTTGGGTTGAATTTCCTGGAGTTTTATTCTCTCCAATTCGACTGCCATCCTCATGATCTCATTGACAAAATAAGCACTCTGGCGTGTCACTCTCGAAACGGTTCGGTAATAAGCCATAGAGTGTGCCAGAAAATTTGAAGAGTCGTAAATAAATCCTGGAAAATTCAACCGGTAATTCTAATTGACTGCGACAGTTGAATCACTGGTGCACGAATCAATGGTTGGACTGGACTCGATGGCGTTGTATTGAATCCAGCGGTCTCTTGTAGAGGTCGATTCAAAGTTGGTAGAGTCAATGATGTTGGGTTGAATCCAGGTGGTTGTTGTGAGAATTGAATCGAGGTAGATAGATTCGATGACGTCGTGTTGAGTCCAGGTTGTTGCATTACGCTCTGATTCGAAGTTGAAAGCACCGTTGAGTCCATTTTATATATTCGATTCTTTGGGTCATTCTGCTCGTTAGCTGTAAACATTTAATCATTAATATCTGGATTTGATTCAATTTATATGTCAGGCCTGACGATTCGTTTCTGATAGAATTCGAGAATCATAACTTCTCAAGATGATATGAATCAATTTCGAACTTGAGAGAATCGTGAAACATCTACAGCATTCTAGTCAAAGATGGTTTCGATCGGCTATACTCACAAAAAAAATTTCTTTTGCGGTCGAGTATAATACAACGAAAGATTTCTTGGTTCCAATTTGTGATAAAATATAAGAATATTTTCTCACAATTATCGGAAATCACTTGAATTTCTGACTCCAGAATCAAGACCTCACGAGGATCAACCCACGGATTGAGAGTGTCATTACCAACATCTGTCGATGACTTCTGCAACTGGTCGTTGATCCCAATCTTTTGTTGCTCATTTTGATCAGCCATCTGCTCCGGGTTACGAAACAAGCGCAATTTTCACCACCTTGTGAAAATGTTGCAAAATTCGTTTTGATTCCATTTGAATTCAAGAAATCGATAACCAGATATTGTGATAATCATGATTATCACTGTTTCGTACTTCTAAATTAGGAAAAACTAGCACAGCTAAAATTTCCTAACTAAAGAAGCGAAAAATCTGACTCATATGCAGTTTCAGTAACCCATGCGCACACCACTCTCCAAAAAAATACCTTGCACTGCAAAAATATTTTCCAGATTTGGGTTGATCATGCACGCACGAGCGAAACTAACAAATTCATCAAGATTTCCCCGATCAATTTTGAAAATCCACCGAACACAAGTTTCATTTCATCATTGACCCCCGGCAAATTTCATCCTTACAATCACAAATTTGATTCTCAGGAACAATAATAGAATACCCAACCTCAGAATGAACAATAACAACTTCTCTATTGTTTACTTATTGATCAAAACTGAAATCAAAAGTTATTCAATACTGTTCCTGAAAACAAATTTCGACTCAAAATAGAATTGTAGGATATTTATATTGTTGAATCATCGAATCACTCGAATAAAAATCAAGACTCTTGATTCACATAATTCTATCGCCTGGAGATATCAAGAGAGAAGGTTAGAATTTCTCCTCTACCTGATATAAATCAATATTTCAGCAAAGGCCTTGAGCGCGCAAGCATGCCAAGATATCCAAACATCAGAGCAATTTTCAAAAATCACAGCGGAAATTCCGTCGCAACGAGAATGCAAGTTTGTGCGTTCCGGGCTGTACTATCCGCGAACAACACGCAGTTTGAGGACAAACCAACCAGCATCCTGCGCGCGAACGTAGATGTTACACATACTAGCAATCTGCCATCGATCAAGTCTAAGTCGAAAATATAGACAGGAATCATAGAATCAAAATCAACCGCTCGTATAAACGCATTATTGTAGAAGAATCGCGGACTCAACGAGAGTCTTACTATAGCATCGCGCACGTATGCCAAATCGTTGCAAGAAAGCGGAGAATGCAAAAGAGCAAGAGAGAGAGAGAGATAGCACGAAAACATGTTATAACGCGCCCGCGTTGCCGGCCGATGTGCACGCCCGATGATGACCTCGACTTTGATGCGATAAGCAGGCTCGTCGTCAAACGTCCACTAGGAAACCGATCACCCGCGACAAAAGATTCATGCTTGATCTTTAGATTCTTAGCAGCTCACGCACTCACACAACTGACCGCACTGTTGTGTTTTTTTGCTGCTCCGGCGGACCCATCAATCTATCATTGAATCATCGTTATAGAATCAAGAATCACACGCTTCCAACTCGAAAAAAAAACACCCCAAATCGAGTCAAATACATGAATCCCGCACAACCACGAATCAATGAATCACTCGCCTCGAATTTCGTTTAGACGAACTTCGTCAAAAACTGCAAGACGGCTGCTTTTTGCACAGCTGCCACAAACTGATGCACGCTGCTGCTATTTGCACGGCCTTGCCCACGCCGCACCGGTCAACACTCGCTCACACAATGGTCGCGCGATCTGGGCCCATAACCTGTGGGAATACTCGAAAAGACAGTGGACACAATCCGAGTAGATTTAAACTCGTTTATTAACTTTAATAGATTCTCGAATAATACACGACTCAGCAGAGATGCTTTTGCGTCCGTGTCTACACAAGAAGTAAGGCTGGCGGCGCCGCGTCGTTGTCATCAACACGGCCCTTGGTAACCAACAGACGACACTCATATAGATCAATATTTGAACTTGTCTAAGATCTCTAACAAATTTCGGAAAATTATATAATTTTCGTAGCTTATGTTTCGCACAGGATTTTGTCTAAAGTAGAAGAATTCCATTCTTCGTGGTAGAAAGAGCAAGCCTGAATTTTTCCGGACCTCTATTGATATTTTTACCCCTCATTCCCGCGACCTTACCCGGCTTCTTATGGGCCGTCTGATTTGGAAACCCCCCACCATTGAGTGGTCTGACGACTGAAATCTTGTTAAGAAGCATGAGATCTACGATACTACAAATTCCCAAGTTTTACTAAATATGACACCCGATCTTAATTGTGCTGACGCGTATCCCCCCACTCCGGAGCGGTCTGACGGCCATTTTTGGGCATTTCTAATCATAAACTATCATCCTCGAAAGTTTCAGCCTTTACGGATTATGACACATAAACCTATCAAAATAATCATTTCGAAATCAATAAAAAAATAACCCCCCAAAACTAGGCCGTCTGACGCCGGTTTTGGGATCGGGAGACGGAGAACAATGTTTTAAATACTATTCTAGATTTGACTAAATGTGACACAAAAAAAGTTCACCAGCTCCCGGACTAACCGGGAAGAAGCAACCCTTCTGCTTCTTCGGGTCGGTGAGGTCTCGGTCAATATGGCTTGTCCGTGCCCCCCCCCCCCCCCCCAGCACTGTACCGGTCTGGGATCCGCATCGATACGGCCACCCCTTACGGTTGAAACCCTCTCTCCTTTCCGCATTGGCACCGGCCATTGAACAAGGAAGAGATCCACCGAACTTACCAATCCGGCCCCGGCACCGCGTGAGCATTACTTTAGGACCGGCAGCGCACCCTGGAACCCTCGTGAGTTAAACGCCTTGAATGTAAAATCTTGGAAATGCACAGTGCCATCATGCCGAAACTTCGCAGGGACATCCCCGTACTCATGCCCTACAAGGTTTCATTGTCTAAATTGATCGAAGTTGGAAAATTATGCCTTGGTGTGGTCGAGATTAATCGAAAAATTTCGAGAACTTGATTTTACCTCCACTTTTGACTGTTTTGCTAGCTGTAGAAACTCTAAAAATGGTCAGATCATCTTCAAGTCGCGAAAGCCCGTTCCTATTAAGTTGATGAAGGGCTGAGTTCAAGTGAAGATCAATTTGATAACGGGATCTTATTGTTATCAAAACTTCTTCGTTTTTCGTCGTATTACGATAAATTTTATATGGGAAAATTGGAAAAAATATTCGCATTCCGAAAATATATCTATCAAATTAGTTTTATGGGAAAATGATAAGAGATGGGAATTTTTAATTTCGCAAAAGAAACTGACTAAGCCAACATAAAACTTGTGGTTGACTTTTGGAGGCTCGTCTGCTCGATACCATCGGTAAACTCTCGCCGGAGAAAGTGGTCAGCAACTCGCGATGGTAATAAACGACCCTCATTAATTCGTCGTAAATCCTTCTAGATCATTCTTTGAGTTACCGAAATGATTGGAATAACCCGAATCTGTTAACAGAATATGATTACAGGCATCAGCCCAATCACATACGAACTTGAACGGAAAAAATCGGATAAGATTCACGATCAAGAATGATTATGGATAATATCACTATAATCAATGTGATTGTATCAGATATTGTCTGATTTTTACCATTCAAGTTTGTGAGTGATCGGGTTGTTGCCAGTCTTCATATTCCGTTAACAGGATGAGGTTATTTCGATCATTTTGATAAACCAAAACATGATCAGCAGAGGTTTATGATAGGGTCACCGGGGGTCGCGCTACCTGAGGCGGGACTCGGAGTTATGGGCCAGCAGCTGCAACTGCCTAGATAAACAAGAGGGAAGGTATGAGAGAGAGAGAGAGAGAGATTGATTGATTGATTGAATCCCTTCATTCGCCCGGAGGCAGAAGTAAGAATAAAGTTACATGAAATATATATAACGGTCATGATCAACATATAAATATTATATAATTCGACATTTTGGTCCAGGAAATTTCATTTATCACAGGGAGTGACTAATCATTAAAAAGCACCGAGAGATGCACACGAATAAAATAAATTAGGAAATTAATCAAGGTACATTAATACATATAAGAAGACATGGGCCCGGAAACTATCACAGATTTAAGGATAATGTGACAAGGAAGCCACGCATAACTCAACTAAAACTATAAAAAGACTAATTGAAAAGAGCCCCAAGCCTATCAAAGATTAAAGTACTGTGTTGGTCCACATCAATCTTCTGGGAGGGTTGTGACAAGAAAAATTCTTTTAGAGCGTCTCTAAAAAGTTAAATTTTTCGAATTTGCCGAAAGCCCGGAGGGAGAAAGTTCCACAAATGAGCACATTGGACCTGGAAAGATCTTCTTCCATATTCAAGTCTCATGTTGGGAACTTTGAGTACCCGCTCTTCCAGATCACCCCGTGCGGAGCGTTCGGATTGGTACCTGGTGAACATCGCAGCTAGGTAGCCAGGTTCTCCTAAATGCATGATCTGAGGCATCAAGAGAGCTGCGAAGTACATTCTCCGTGAATCAGTACGTTACCAACCCAAGCGCTGCCTAAACGGGGTGATGTGCTCGTCTCTCCTAAGATCAAAAATATATCTCACACATGAATTGCTTAGTCTCTGTAATCGTTGCCGCTGTTCGTCCGTGGGGTCGAGGTACACGACTGTGCAAAAATCTAAACGCGGTTGAACTAATGACTCGACTAGGCAAATTCGGAGAGGTCTGGTGATACATGCCCTAAAAAACCGCAGACCGTATAGGGCTCTGTTGACTTTCTTAGTTACTTGGTCAATGTGCGGTTTCCACGTCAATTTAAGTGTCAAATGTGACACCAAGACTCACGACCGTATCACTGAACGGGATGAACTTTCTCTCCTGTATCTCAACCCCTGGCGAGTCCATTCTCTTCAGATCTTTGATATTTCTCTCCGATCTGGAGTAGATTGCCTTGGTCTTGCCAGCGCTGAGACACAGGCCGCAACTTCTGGCCCACTCGGCAACTAGTCGCCCTATTCCACCCAGCCGAGCAGTAAGTAGTTGTGCTAGGATAAATTTTTCGATCTAAAACCATGTTCGGGCACTTTCCACCATTTAAATACATGGGGAAACCAAAAGTGCGAAAAGCATTGCAGGCATAGGCAAGAAATGTGCCGGTCACTTTTCCCC
Organism: Eretmocerus hayati; assembly: GCA_029851415.1. Taxonomy (NCBI): domain Eukaryota; kingdom Metazoa; phylum Arthropoda; class Insecta; order Hymenoptera; family Aphelinidae; genus Eretmocerus; species Eretmocerus hayati. The sequence continues at coordinate 54,567,459 of CM056744.1, forward strand.
CTCTCTCTCTACTATGCTATTCCAGCATGCACAAATCTCAAGCCATACACCAAGACCGTGCATCCAAGGGCTCCTACAACATTGCTAAAACGGGTCCATATGCTGCTCGAGCCATACATATATCCTCGAGGCATATGCGCTCCTCCATATGCTAACATATCGTCCCCAACCAGATACTCGCTATATCCGATATTTCGTTCTGCTCGAGGATCTCTGGCTCTGTTGCTTCGAGTCCCGCTGCCATCACCACAGCATCTCCACAACGGGTTCCCACTCTCACTCTATACTCACTCTGTTGCCGCCGCCGCTGCCGCAGTCAATATCATCGTCCTCGCCCCCACAACCAATTCCCTCTCTCTCTTGCTCTACACATAATATTCGCTCTACCACAACGAGTCTCGCTCTTTCTCTCTCTCTCATTCAAACCGAGAATCGTTCGCTGCTGCTCACGTTGATGCTGTTGCAAATACAACAGTATACTCGCTTAGCATTCACACTCCAGCAATCCGTTATTACGGCGTTTCACTGGGCGGCCGGATTGAACAGATATTTTCAAGCTGTTAAACTGTGAGTGATTCAGTGAAGTGAAAGTTCACCTTTTATTCATATCATTATGATTGAGATCTTCAATTGTGATGTGAATGAAGTGATGGTTTTTTCAAGTTCAAGATTTTCCTTTCTGAAGCGACTAGATTATGAGATCGTTATGGCGTTTCACTGGGCGACCGGATTGTACAGACATTTTCAAGTTTTTAAATTGTGAGTGAAGTGAAAATTCACCTTTTCTCGGTTTCATTATGATTGAGAACTTTAATTATGAATGAAGTGATGATTTTTTCAAGTTCAAGATTTTTCTTTCTGAAGAATTCAATGATCAAGGAATTTTGAAGAATAAGTCGATTATTTGAATCATCAACTTTTATTTATTTTCTTATATTTATTTTTTTTATTTCATTATCATTGAGCTTTGAGGACATTGTTGTTGCTACCGTTGTTGCTGCTGTTGTTTTCGATGCTCTCATTGATGTTGTTACAACCGTTGTCGCTGCTCATTGTTGTTGTTGTTGTTGTTGTTACCACTGCTGTTGCTCTTATTGATAATACTGCTGTTGTTGTTGCCGTTGTTGCTGCTCTAACTGATGTTGCTGTTGATGCTGTTGTTTTTCCTCCAATATCTGTGAATTGGAATTGGAAAAAAGGTTAGAAAATTCTCTCTTCTACTTCTAGAACTAAGAAAGGGAAATTGTACTTACCAGAATTCATTCAAGAGCTCTTGAATCTCTTGATTATTATGCAATGGTTCATAGTACAATTACATCGGTTCAATGTCCATAGGTATGTTATGCTCCCTCATATGATTATCAAGACTTATCAAAACTTCTCTTATTGGGACTCCTCGTGGGCACTGAGGAATGAATCCATCAGTGCTACTGCTTACGTACTCGTCTTGCAGGGGTGCCCATCTCTCCGGGTCCTCCTCCTCCTCCTCTTCTTCGCTCTCATAGTCTGAGAGCTCTACAGTGGTCGAAGTAACTCTACTTTCGTCCACGTCTCGATCGTCCCGAGACATTTTCCTTCTTCTGTGGTGATGGAAGAGGTTGAGCTGGTGTTTTTTCCTCTTCTTCTTCTCCCTCCTCGGAATCCTCTTCTTCGGATTCCGAATCACCCTCTATGATTTTTTTTTCTTCTGCTCATTCACTGCTTCTTTGAATTTGATTCTTCGTTCACCCTTTCCCAGTTGGATGACAAGACAAGTATTGTCTCGATTCGATAAGGTCAAATTTTCCTCTAAATCCTCCTGGATTCATTGCGCCAATCCTCTAGGCGCAAATATGTCAAATGTTTCCGAATTTTTAGGATCTCTAAGACTAATAACGATCGCTGGACCGTATTTAGTCTTAATATTTTTCACCAAAGTTACTCGGTATGGATGTTCGATATCAAGATCAACAATTTCTTCGGTATTGTATTGGTTTGGGTTATACTTATTGATTTTGTTGAATGCTGCCATTGCTGTTGGTGGACTGACTGGAAACTACAGAGTTTCAAGCTCATTATATACTCAGAGATTTGAAACTACTCCATCGTTCAATCAAATTTTTTCAACAAAAGTTTACGCTCTCCTAGAACTTATTGTAAATCATGTAAACCTTAGCATGGTTCACACTCTCAATGTATGCATTACACAACTTGAAAGGTGCTACTCTTGATTATGTTAAGAGCTTACATTCTAATCGTATATTGCATATCATAGTTTCTAACTACGGAGTTTGAAACTCTCATATACCCTCTAGATTTAATGTTAACTACTCTATCATTTCTCAAATCTCTCTCCTCTGTAACGTCTAGTAGAATTTTCTCTCGAAAAAGTTCACGCTTTCGTTGAACTCATCGTAAATCACACGTACCTCGATATATAGTAATACTTACACAATCCATATACAACTTGAAAGGTATGACTCTTTCAATCCATTGGGTGATACAGTTCAAGCTCCAATAATGCATCACGTGTGTCAGTTTATAACTACAGAGTTTGAAGCTCATTCATTTCTCAGAGATTTGATGTGGAAACATCTCGCTCCAGCTTCTACTTGGATTTTTCTTAAAAAGTTAACGCTTTCCTCAGCGTAAACCTTAGCATGGTTCACACTCTCAATGTATGCATTACACAACTTGAAAGGTGCTACTCTTGATTATGTTAAGAGCTTGCATTCTAATCGTATATTGCATATCATAGTTTCTAACTACGGAGTTTGAAACTCTCATATACCCTCTAGATTTAATGTTAACTACTCTATCATCTTTCCAATCTCTCTCATCTGTAACGTCTAGTAGAATTTTTCCTCGAAAAAGTTCACGCTTTCGTTAAACTCATCGTAAATCACACGTACCTCGGTACATAGTAATACTTTCACAATCTGTATACAACTTGAAAGGTATGACTCTTTCAATTCATTGGGTGATACAGTTCAGGCTCCAATAATGCATCGCATGTGTCAGTTTATAACGACAGAGTTTGAAGCTCATCTACTTCTCAGAGATTTGATGTGGAAATATCTCGCTCCAGCTTCTACTTGGATTTTTCTTAAAAAAGTAAGGCTTTCCTAAGCTATTGCGTGTTATGTGGGTATTTACTCTGACATTGTAAAGCATTCATGTGGGAATAAGAAGGCTCCTGTATCAGGCTAGCGCAACCTTTTAGATTTTTTCATTCCATTAGGCTTCTACTCAACACTCTCATGAAATTCTCAGGTCAAATGATGTAGAGGTGAAGCATATAAATAGAAGCATGTGAAATCATTCTGGTTAGAGTTCCTCGTGATCCACAGCGTACACAGACGGGTTTGGGTGAGCTCTAATCATGGCTAAATATAATAAACCTATTGAAATATTTGATATGATTAAATTAGATTATGAGGTGCTTTTAACGCGTTTCAATTTCTCCAAAAATCGTGATTTTAAAAACTTTTCACGTCTTCCAAGACTCGCGAGGAAATTTGCACAATTAGAAACTAGAATGTTAGACATTCTAAAATCTTCTGAATTCAAAAAGAAAAGAACTGGATTCAAAGCTAAATACGAATCTTATATTGATCAATGTCGATTGAATAAAAAAATACTACTACATAAATATTCAAATCGAAGTAAAGAAAGCTCGGATGAATTAATCTCCTTCGAAGGTGAGAGTGCATTCCAGAATCTGATTCGCACTGGATTTGTTGGGAATATTAGTTGTAAAAACATTGAAGAATTTTTACAACAAGCACAACCAGAAGTCTCAAGATTCATCAGATCAATTTTCCGCGAGTTGAAAAATATCAAAGTGAATTTAATATTAGCAGCTCGATCTGAGTTGCTCGACTCTTCGTCGGATGTTAAATATTCCCAAACACATTATAAGACTTTACTTATGTCGGATAGTGCTAGAAAGTGGTACACCACTTCATCTCAGGATATAATTGATCAGATTTCTGAACATGAGGGCGAGGGTAGTGGATGGTCCGTCTCTGAAATTTTGAATTTAAAAATTAACATAATTAAATATAATCCTGTTGGTGGATCTTCAAAAGTAGATGTACCCAAATGGATTGCACGCAGAAATGCTGTAATAAACATTCAAACAACTGATGACCGATGCTTCCTTCGGGCTTTAATGCCTGCGTTATTCAATGTTCCTCGGGTGAGTGGACATTTACAAATTGCTCATCCAGATCCTAGTTTGCATTTTAAATTCTCTAGGATGAGCTTTTCCGTTCAATTGAAATCAATTCCAAATTTTGAAAAACAGAACAAAGGTTATAGCATAAATGTATATGGAGCCGATCATTCAGAGAAGAGTTTTTACCCTCTCTACTTAACAAAAACTGAACAGATGAAACATATTGATCTGCTCCTACTTGATAACCATTATCTCTATATTGAAAATTTATCCAAACTGTTAGTATCTAACCTCACACACACTGTTTTTGTATGTAGGAAATGTTTGCATTATTTTCACACAGATGAAAAATTAGTGATGCATAAAGAGCTTTGTTTAAAAAATGAGGATGAATGCACTGTAACTTTTCCAAAGGAAGACGTTGTTAAATTTACGGACTATCATAAAATGTTGGAGGCTCCGTAAGTAGTTTATATTGACTATGAATGTCATTTAACTAAAACAAATTCAGAATATGTTGAAAATTTAAATGATATAAATGTAAGTAATCTTGCAAACGTAAAATTAGCTCAAAACGCCTACCAGAGACATATTCCATTCTCGATAGGCTATTATTTACATAGTAAGTATAATTCGGAAAAGTCTGTGTACGCTTACCACGTTGGAGCTGATGTCTCCGAATGGTTCGCTTTGGAGCTTGAAAGAATTGCCCAGGAAGTGGAACAAGTGAGTATTATATATTTATAGTTTTTACTGATTTACTTGGAATTATATCATTATGTGATTGTTAGGAGCTGGCAAATCCAATCCCTCTTCATATGACTGATGAGGAGCGAGTGGCCTTACAACAAGTTAAAACGTGTCACATCTGTGAGAAGGAGTTCCAACCAGATGACAGTCCTGTGATCGATCACGACCATCACACAGGTCGACCGAGGTCTTTGGCACATCGATCATGTAACCTCTCATATCGCAAGTCAATCATCATTCCAGTTATTTATCACAATCTTTCCCGGTCAGTTGTTTTTCAATTAATTCATCATATGAAGTAAATTCAATTTTTTATTCTCCCATCCATTCTTCTCTCACAGGTATGATGCTCATTTCATAATCACACACTTAGCAAACGCAATAGAGGGGAAAATTTCAATCATACCACAGAATATGGAACAGTATATTTCTCTCACAAAGTATGTGAATAACTCAAGGATTCAACTCCGATTCATCGATTCACTGAAACTTTCGAATGCCAGTCTAGATAGTCTTGCTAGACTATCTAGATAACAAATTGATTTTGCGAGCCCAATTTCAAGAGCAAATTGAGAGGATTGCACAGTAAACGGGGTTAGATCAGGCTAAGATTTTTGGTTTGTCAACAAAGAAAGGTAATTTTCCATATGACTATGTTGACAGTCTAGAAAGACTCTCCGAGACTCAAATACCATCTAAGGATGGATTCTATAACATATTAACAGTGAGCTCCATCTCCGACACAGACTATAATCATGAAAAAACAGATCTGGATTATGTTTAGTATAAAAGACTTGTGTGAATATGCGTTGCTATATATGAAATGTGATATCTTATTATTAGCAGATATATTGCAAAATTTCCGTTCAAGCTGCATGAAAAGCTATAGACTTGATCCAGCTCGTTTCTTCACACTCCCAGGCTTCACATGGGAGGTTATGTCATCACATACTAAAGTTGAGTTTGGAATAATTAAATGTCCAACCATGTTATTGTTCCTAGAACAAGGTGTGAGAGGTGGAATATGTTGTGCTATAAGACATTACGCGGGAACAAATAATCCATACATGTTTGATTATATGACAGCTCCAAGGAGCAGAAGTTTATTGGTTATTTTGACGTTAACAATATCTATGGTTTTGCAATGCAGCAAAAGTTACCAGTAAAAAAATTTGAATGGATTGAAGATCCGAACTTTGATGTTGTAAAGATCCCTGATGATTCCGACATCGGTTACATACTCATGGTAGATTTAACGTATCCCGCAAAGATTCACAAAAACCATTCTGATCTACCTTTTGAACCTGAAAAGATCCACCTGGTGGGACTCATAAAAATAAAAAACTAATGACAACTCTATATGATAAGAAAGATTACATCATACATTATAGATATTTAAAACAGTGCTTGTCCAATGGTTCAATATCAACCAAGATTTCTAGAATCTTAAAAGTTGAACAGAGAGCCTGGCTCAAGTCGTACATTAATTTGAACACTAGTTTTAGACAGGTGTCAACTAGTGACTTTGATGAAAACCTATACAAAATGATGAATAACAGTATTTTTGGGAAATGTATAGAGAATATGAAGAAGCGTGTAAATATTGTCCTCGTAAACAAATGAGACGGCCGATTTGGACTTAATGCTCTCATTGCATCTGGAAGTTTTAAACGAATGGTTGTCTTCAGCGAAAACCTTGCAGCTGTAGAGATGGCGAAAACTCGTATAGAAATCGGAAAACCTACATATGTTGGGTTCTCAATCCTCGATATATCAAAGATCACGTTGTATGATTTCCATTATAACTATATCATGAAGGAATTTCCGGGTGAACAGAGTAAATTGTTTTACGTAGACACAGACGGACTACTGTATAGCTTTTCATTTGACTTTTATACAGATATGATCAAGAGAGATTGCTATACTTATTTTGATACCTCGGTGTATCAACCAAACAACAGATACGGAATCCCAATCAATCTCGATAAAAAAGTACCTGGAATCATGTCAGATGAATGTCCTACTAGTATCATTCGAGGAGCTGTTTTTCTTAGACCAAAATCATACAGTCTCTTGCTTCAAACAGAGACAGGTACTCAGGAGAAAAAGTGTGCTAAAGGTGTTAGTAGAGGACAAATAAAGAATAGAATTACCTTCCAGGATTATAAGAGTTGTTTGTTTAACAAAGACATCCTATCGGGGGAGCAGAGAAGTATTAGAAGTCCCAATCACATTGTGTTCTCAGTTAATGGGGAGAAAGTATTTATCAGTCCTTTTGATGATAAGAGAGTTTGTCTCGAGGATGGGATTGGAACTCTTGCATATGGTGATTATAGACTGGTAGAAAAGAATATGGATTAAACATGAATATGTGTACATGATTATTAACATGTTGTGAAACAAAGAAGGAACCATTGTTTTTTGAGAGAATACAATTATTTTTATCCTCAAAATATATCCAAAATAGATCTTACAACCCAGAAATCATTTTTTTTTTTTCATATTCTTAATTGATTGAAACTGCATGCATCAAAACAGAGAACGAATGGATTACATGATAGAAAGGAGAGAGAATACTAACATTTCTAGATACAAATTGAAATATTATCTTATTGAATGATTAATGTTTAAAGGTTTACATGATTGGAAGAATACATGAATGATAGCTTAAAGTTCATTACGAAGATCTGTCAAGCATCCTGCGCATTTGTTCAGCAAGATGATTTAGAGTTCTGCTATTGTCCTCAACTCTTGATAAGATTCTCTGACTGTTCTCAGGCTCATGAGCAACTTTGGAGTCGATTGTTCGAACGTCTCTGTCAAATTCATCCATCCTTGACTCCATTCTTTCAATAACCTCTTGTTGATCATCATCCTCATCATCCAATTCCGATCTAAATGTTGTCAAACGATCATTCTGACGGGTGATTTGTTGGTGGAGTTCATCAGTATAGGAGCGTGTATCAACCAAAGCAGTATCATTAGCAGCAGCATTGTCAAGAACTCGTTTTTCCAACTCCAAGATCCGCTGTAATACAACAGCCTGGTCTCACTGCATCCGATCATAGATCTCATCGCGTTTCTTCAATTCATCCATTACAAATTCACCCGAACGTGTTGATTCAGTTTTGAAATCCTGATTTTCCTTAATAAGTTCATCATTTACCCGAAGACGCTGATCAACCGACTTCGCAAGAGCAGTAATTTTTTTTTCAGAGATCCCTCCATGATTCGCTGACATTTGAGCTAATTCATTCGTCACGCTCTTGTAAAGCACAATATCAGCTCGGAGTTTCATCACTTCATCAAGCAACTTATGATGCTCTTTAACTAACCCAGCAAAATCTCGACGTAGTTCAGCCAACTCAGTTAAAATAGCTTTCTGCACATCTCCATATCTATTCATCCTCAAATCAACATAACTAGTATGTAATTCCAAATTAGATTTCACAACTTTCACTTCCTCTTGGAGATTTTCATAGAGTTTTGCATTTTCTTCAAATTTTGAATTCATTTCACCAAATGAGATGTCAAAGAGCCTAGTGAAAGTGCTAACCAATTCCTTTTCCTTTCCAGGTAATTTTTCAGTAATCTTGCTTGCAATAGCATCAAGCACAAATGTGATCTTCTCTTTGAAAGTGAGATCTGGATTCGCATCAACTCGCACATAATTTTCCTAAAAAGTTTGAAGTAACACTTGCTGTTGCCGCTCATCAATTGAAGTGGTTCTCAACATATTGCGAAAGACACTAGTAACTGTTATCTCACTAGGCCCATCTGTAACATCATAGAAAGAATTTTTTTTATCCATTCAAACAACAACAACAACAACAACAACAAAATGATTGGAGGAAAAAATGTCAATCTCCCCTCACCGCTTTTCACAGCAACAGATATTTGTTTTTTTCCTTTAGTTTTTCTGATGTTGGTTTCTGATTTAACTCCATCTCCTCCTCCTCCTCCTCCTGCACTACTCTCTGCACCGCTGATTGTTTTCTCATGCGATACTCTTTATTCACTATGAGATGAATTCCCAGCTTGAGAATCTTCAACAGGACGAGAAGTTGGAGTGCTTGCTGAAGCTGTTCCCCCATCGCTTACAACCACAGATTCAAGTTCCTTCTGAAGCGACTCCATCGTTTTCTACTCAATGGTTTTATGCTCTGTGACTTCTGAACACAGAATGATGGAGGTCTCAGAGTGCAACACCTTTTATACAATGTACCCCCCCCCCCTCCCGCAACTCTTCGAGTATACTATTTATTTCAATCTCAAGACCTGAATCCCCTATGTATGATGACCTCGTTAACAAATCGAGCCTTTCTACCAGTTCGTTTGGATTATCCCAGTACGCGTAATCTAGGTTAGAGTTAGTGCGAAATGTCATAACGTCTCTGTCCATGACCCGCTTCATCACTAATCCTTTCCCTCGCATTTCATCATTAGAATTTTCCGATGACGATGATTCATTTAGTGGTGGAGGTTTCTTACTACACAAGTTTCTCACGATATTTTTATATTTTCATGATATTGAACCGATGAGTCTGCCTTTAGGATCATTACCTATTCTATGTGGTAGGCTGATTTCTAAAAATCTCTTGTAGTGTACGAGATCTGTGTTGGTAAAGTGGTGTGGTTTGTTTTTGAAAATTAATTCAAATAGACTTTTGCTAGCGGGAAAAGAGTGTATTTTGTCCAAATACAGCTTGTCTATGTGTTTAGCGAAACTTATAGAACTTCTACCGACTCTAAGATCACTCTTGCCATCTGTTCCAATGACGAATCGCGGACCGTACACGTGGTCATTTTCTTTGTGATTTTTGAAGAATTCTGTCATGTACTGGGTGGTTAGACCGGTGAGGTTACCCTCCGTTAAGTCGGGATATGTTTCCCACTGTTCTGGACGTCTTATGGTTTCTCTTATTGATTGATCAAGACTGACAGGTTCATCCACTTCCATAGCAAAAGTGTGAGCTTGCTCGCGAAAAAAGCCCATCAAACCCTTGTTTGTATCTTTTTACTTTTTTTAGGTTCTTGCAGAATGTAGGGTGACTCCAGAATTCTCTTCTTATTCCTTTCAATCACCGGTATGTTCAACTCTTCTAAATTATGACTAGACTTTCGGGGCATCTCTTGTATATTCAATAGACGATCCTGATCCTCAGCATCCTCAATTTCAACATCTTCATAGTTTTCATCATCGTCATCAACACGTTGGTTATGATGATGATGATCATCATCATCATCATCAGAATCTTCACCTGCTCCAAATGTAGACTCTGAATCGTTAAATGATTTCTCTCTTTTAACACTAGTTTCCACATCATCGCTCTTCTTTTTGGAAGTAAAAAGTTTTTCCAGAGGTTCAACAATGGGCTTCAAATGCTCTGTATCAACCATTCGCTCCTCCATTCTACCCTCTTTCAGAGCCAAGTGCTTCGCTCTAATTGCCTGACTAGCCTTGTGAATTTGAATCTTTAATTTTTCTTCAACATTTTTTCTCTCTCTTCTTGACCCCCTTCCCCCTTTCTGCACCACTTTTTTCTTTACTCTCTTGCTTGTCATTGCTCTTGCCATGATGACGTTTCAGACACGACTCACCTGATCTCAGTACGATGATTCATTTAGATTACGTCTGTAACGACCCAGATCCATTGGATCATCTCTTGAGATGGTTAGAAAACCGTATTTGTTATCTTTCCAACAGGCTGAACATAGCTGTTTAAACTTATCAAACGTCATGTCTGCGCAAACGTGATTATTGTAATCGTGCCTCAAGTTTCCCTCATCCTGATTGAATAGAATGATTAAATTTGCCTGGTCTCTAATTAAATGTTTTGGAATATGCGTATACGATTGGCATAAATAAAATAAATTCACTCGGTGGTGTCTACCCATACTATAATATTCCTCAATCGTTTTCTGCTTATCTAAGATGACATCATCAAATATGAAAATACTATTCTTCAAAGCTTCATTGGGCTTTACTATATTACGATTTTCTCTGTACGTGAAATACTTCATACTCACAGCAGCGAGAGGTTTCATAACACTCTCAAGAGACTTGTCTTTAGGCTGTTCAAGAGACTTTGAGTATACGTAAATGTTGTTGAAATTGGGATCATTGGGACTGACTAGAAGGGAAATCAGGAGCTGGGTTTTCCCGGTGTTGGATGGTCCACATATTATAGCTGTAATGGTATTGGGTACGAGCTTTCCATGACGTCTAGCAATCTGTGTGGGAGCGTTAACATCCACATCAATTATGTGGATGTTGTTGGGTTGTTTGATAAATTCCATGTTGGCATGAGTCTTTCCACACTACTACTGACTCAATCAATTCTCGTATTGGGTATGAATACCCACACCAACACCGCAATGCTTTAGTTGCATTCCATGTTTGACATGGAGAACATGTGTTATCGATGCATTCATTACGAGGAGCAGGTCTAGTCAATTCCACCATCAACAGCCTCCCTTCCAAGCTCCATCTCCCAGGCTATCAATTTTGTGGTCCAGGAACTAAATTATACAAGAAGCTTGCACGAGGTGATAGGGGTAGGAATGAGCTCGACAACTACTGCATGAAGCATGATATAGCTTATGCAAAAAGTGAAGACATCAAGGATCGACACGTTGCTGATCTTGCCCTTCAGCTTGGGGCTGAAAAACGTGCAAAGGAAGGAGGTTTCTTGGAGAGGTTAGCTGCGAAAGCAGTTGCAGCAACCATGCGTGCCAAGTGACGATTTGGAATGGGTCTGAAGAAGCGTACGCCTGTGTTGAGGAGGGTGAAAAGGAGGGGGAAGAGGGGTTTTGCTGGGGTGAATATGCGTACTCTTGCTCTGGCAAAACGAGGAGGTTTTTTACCAGCAATCCTACCCACCCCAGCAGCACGTGGAGCATTGGGTTCATTAGCAGGGGGTGCTGCGAACCTTGCAAAATCCATCAGTACTATGCGCATGAATTAGGAGCAATTGTCTAAATTGAGGAGACATAGTCTTGCATAAGAGGCCAAAGGTCGGGGATTGCGGTTGAGTCCGTCGTCTTGCAGCAACCAGTATGGTGGTGGTTTGAGGAGAAAAAAATCTCAAGAAAACGAAAGGGAGGAGGAAGAAAAAAGTGAAAGGTACGTCGGGGAGTCAACTATTGAGGTTAGCTTACAACATACCTCACTTTAGAGGTGTATTTTCACTAACTGAACTCCCCACTCCACCTGCGTGGGAAACCGAAGCGGCAAGAGTGAATCTGGGTAATGCACACTGCGTTGCTCACATAAAGAGAGATCGTTTCATTCATTTCCTCAATAGTTTTAGATATTTGAGACCACCACGTGAGTTGGTGGATTATTGGAAGGAGAGCTCTCCAGATTGTGAAATTGTCTACAACAGAAGTCAGCGTCGAACCTTTCATCAGAGTAATTGCGGTCCTCTGAGTGTGGAATTCTTGCGGGAACATCTGCTATAAAAGGTGTTACGTGATTGACTTTGAGCCAGTCGCTTATTGCGAATGACTTGTGAAAGATGTCTGAACAGTTCACAGTCTCAAGCACCTCATCGCACATTGATCAGAACATTAGGCTTAGAGAGCAGTTGTGTCCCGATAAGATCTATGAGCTTGTTCTGGTTGATTTAACAACTTTTCACGCCATCCCCAATGTTGATAGGAATAATAATACCTTCTACTGGGGTGATCGGGAACTACAGATACGAACAGGATCATAAGATATTGAAGATCTCATAAGAGATTGAAGATTTGAAACACTATTTGCAGGAACACATACCTATGAGAGTTTCATCTAGTGCACACGCTGAGGAAGAGAATGATAAATCTATTCCACTAGAATTGAGGGGAAAACCAATTTTTCTGCGCGTGAATAAAAACACATCACACTGTGAGATCTACTCACATCACGACATTAATTTCTACAATTCAAACAATATAGGTCAACTTTTGGGTTTTGGTAGGTGGTTGTCTCTACCAGCCTACAGATGGCACAAGTCTTACCACATCGTGAAAATTAGTCAAGTTAATATTGTACGGGTGGACTGTAATCTGATTGAGGGTACCTTCTACAACGGAGAGCCCTGGTACACCATATTTAAATATAGTGCTGGTGGAGTTCCGATTGGTGAACAATACACCGTCGAACCGAAAAATATCATTTATCTACAATCGCGCACAAACGATGTTCGATGATGAATTATTTGCCCCACATCACTAGCTGATGGTGTTCCGATCTCTGGCGGTGGACCCACTGTATAGTGAAGAATCTTTTATGATATTGGACAACATTCATACATTTCTTGATTCAGAAGAGCTATTTGTTTTGGAAAAAATCTCGACCAATGGTATAGCCTTGTATATCAAGATGAAATTTATTAGCAGCCATAGGACTTGCCGCCTCCATTCGCCGTTTGAACTCATTTACGCTCACAACATTGAACCACCACATCTTTTTGGCTGCTGTCTCCTGCTCCTCATCCATTTCCTTCTTATTCTTTTCCTTCAGCAATTGTATTCTCCTTCTCTCAAAGCAATTGTCCTTCTCGGATTCCTTCTAAAATTGCTCCTACTCTTCCCGTGGAGGCTTGAACAGAAATCAAATCATCTTCTGAACAATATTTGTCAGTGGGTTGTACTTGACAAGTTGATCGTGGATTATTAGACAGTAGGCTGTTGTATTCTTCGGAATATTTTCTTTGAACTCAAGCTCAACTCGAAAATCCACTACTGATGATTTCACCGAATTAGCAGACTCACTTGCAAATGTGGAACGTTGCAGCACGCTCCGTCTCGCCCCACAGAAGCTCTCGTCGTCACCTCGGGCCAAGTAGATCAAGGTCTGATTTTTTGTGTGTATATTTTTTGTTGAGTCGCCCGAGTCGACGAGAAGAAGACGACGACGACGTTTCAAACGGGCTGATGGCTCCCGCCACCAGCGTGGTGGCAGCACCATCCAGCCCATCCAGCCGGGCGGCGCGGCGCTTGCGCGGGCTTGGGGAAGCCGCGCCGCGCATCGCCGGCCGGCAATCTTGGGATGGCTGCCGGCCTAGATGAACCTCCCTATATATCGCACCCTCAAGTTCGCCGCGTGCTCCAGGAGTAGTGACCCAGGACGGGTCCAGTGATCGCGCCGCGGGTGCACAAGATGTTTTGTGTGTGTGGGTGAACATAGTGTGAGTGCCAAGACTTGTGTTAGCGTATGCTGACACGTTGCCCCCCACACGACCACATCTCGCCCAGGGTACCCAGCTCTTGGAGGTTGACCCGGTCTGGGCTATAAGAGAGCGAGAGAGAGAGAGAGAGAGCTGCAGCAGCAGCAGGTTGGCAGCAGCCTCAGTAGCAGAGCAGCATCGACGCAGCAGCCAGCCTATTTCGTGGGCATCCGGACGACGTAGACGGACGCGGTGAGTGACCTTACGTCTTCCCCGAAGTGTGTCCCCCTTGTCCCCCCCCCCCCCCCCCCCGGGACGGAGAGTCGTGTCCAGGGTTACCGGGTGGCCTACTCCCCAGCTCGCATCGCGGTGTGTCCTTCTTGTCCGCCGATCCATCGCGTCGTAACCGTGTCCCTCCAACTCCCCGTGCCAATATTCGCATGCACGTTTTGGCCATGCTGGGCCACGCGGGTCGTTATACCAGCCATTTTGAGTAAGGACTCTGATTTCCGGAGACGAAGGCGCGGAGAGTTGGAGAGGGACGGGCCCGCCAGTTGGGGAATAGCTCCCACCCCTCGCGTTAGCTCAGCCCACAATGTATATAGGCATTTCTGCTCTAAAGTGGTGCAGTGATTTATGGAGCAAGTGTGTATGGGCGTTTTCGCTCTAAAGTGAATTTTGGTATATTTTTCGCAGTGAGTTTATTGGACGATTTATGGACAGTAGATGCACAGATCCGCCCCAGAGGGCGCTGTAATTAGTTTTATTGGCCTGCGTGCCTCGAAATGAGAGTTCCTAATAGCAATAAATTCCGTTTGTAATTTCGTAAATCCGGAGAGTGATTATTCCGATACGATATATATATATACAGTGTCCGCAGAATATTTTCGCGATTTTCAGGTGCTCCCAATCTGCCCCACTGTCCCGCCCCTCGTGGCGCGGGGTGCCTGGCCCTGACCTGATCCGGCCTGAAATAAATGAGGTAGCGTTGGGTGGGTTTAGTATTTCAGGTGAATGTTCCAGATTATCCCTGACCCATCTTGCCCCCCGTCACATGGCGATCCTGCCAGGATCACGGTTGACACCCGGGAGTGTCCGGAACGAATCCGTGGACACTGCGCGTGCACGTGAGAGCATCGACGCGGTACTACGCGAATTTAGGGTGAATATCGGGCCCTCGGTGTATGCCGATGATCTAATATTATTCGCGTGCGATCCTGCGCGCTGACTCCCGAGCACTCTGTGTCAACGAGTGACATCACCCCCCGCCCCCATCGCGCATTCGCCCCTGCTCGCGCTCAGTGACATGTTTGTAAAATACCCCGTCATGTGGGTATTCGATTGGAAGCTCCTGACGAGTACTCTTCGGGACGCTAGAGGGCGCTCCGCCATCGTCGCGCACATCAGCGCAACCTAGTGCGCGAGCTCCCTAGCGGTCCGAATAGTACTCGCCAAGACGTGTTCAACGAGTACCCTTACGGTGGGTTCCGCATCAATAGGGAGCTCGCGCACTAGGTGGCGCTGATGTGCGCGACGATGGCGGAGCGCCCTCCTGCGTCCCGGAGAGTACTCGTCAGGAGCTTCGAATCGAATACCCACATGACGGGGTATTTTACAAACATGTCACTGAGCGCCAGCGGGGGCGAATGCGCGATGGGGGCGGGGGGTGATGTCACTCGTTGACACAGAGTGCTCGGGAGTCAGCGCGCAGGATCGCACGCAAATAATATTAGATCATCGGCATACACCGAGGGCCCGATATTCACCCTAAATTCGCGTAGTACCGCGTCGATGCTCTCACGTGCACGCGCAGTGTCCGCAGATTCGTTCCGGACACTCCCGGGCGTCAACCGTGATCCTGGCAGGATCGCCATGTGACGGGGGGCAAGATGGGTCAGGGATAATCTGGAACATCCACCTGAAATACTAAACCCACCCAACGCTACCTCATTTATTTCAGGCCGGATCAGGTCAGGGCCAGGCACCCCGCGCCACGAGGGGCGGGACAGTGGGGCAGATTGGGAGCACCTGAAAATCGTGAATATATTCTGCGGACACTGTATATATATATCGTATCGGAATAATCACTCTCCGGATTTACGAAATTACAAACGGAATTTATTGCTATTAGGAACTCTCATTTCGAGGCACGCAGGCCAATAAAACTAATTACAGCGCCCTCTGGGGCGGATCTGTGCATCTACTGTCCATGAATCGTCCAATAAACTCACTGCGAAAAATATACCAAAATTCACTTTAGAGCGAAAACGCCCATATACACTTGCTCTATAAATCACTGCACCACTTTAGAGCAGAAATGCCTATATACATTGTGGGCTGAGCTAACGCGAGGGGTGGGAGCTATTCCCCAACTGGCGGGCCCGTCCCTCTCCAACTCTCCGCGCCTTCGTCTCCGGAAGTCAGAGTCCTTACTCAAAATGGCTGCTATAACGACCCGCGTGGCCCAGCATGGCCAAAACGTGCATGCGAATATTGGCACGCGGAGCTGGAGGGACACGGTTACGACGCGATGGATCGGCGGACAAGAAGGACAATCCGCGATGCGAGCTGGGGAGTAGGCCACCCGGTAACCCTGGACACGACTCTTCGTCCCGGGGGGGGGGGGGGGACGACGACAAGGGGGACACACTTCGGGGAAGACGTAAGGCCACTCACCGCATCCGTCTACGTCGTCCGGATGCCCACGAAAAAGGCTGGCTGCTGCGTCGATGCTGCTCTGCTACTGGGGCTGCTGCCAACCTGCTGCTGCTGCAGCTCTCTCTCTCTCTCTCTCACTCTCTTATAGCCCAGACCGGGTCACCCTCCAAGAGCTGGGTACCCTGGGCGAGATGTGGTCGTGTGGGGGGCAACGTGTCAGCATACGCTAACACAAGTCTTGGCACTCACACTATGTTCACCCACACACACAAAACATCTTGTGCACCCGCGGCGCGATCACTGGACCCGTCCTGGGTCACTACTCCCGGAGCACGTGGCGAACTTGAGGGTGCGATATACAGGGAGGTTTATCTAGGCCGGCAGCCATCCCAAGAGTGCCGGCCGGCGATGCGCGGCGCGGCTTCCCCAAGCCCGCGCAAGCGCCGCGCTGCGCCGCCCGGCTGGATGGGCTGGACGGTGCTGCCACCACGCTGGTGGCGGGAGCCATCAGCCCGTTTGAAACGTCGTCGTCGTCTTCTTCTCGTCACCTTGGGCGACTCAACAAAAAGTATACACACAAAAAATCAGACCTTGATCTACTTGGCCCGAGGTGACGACGAGAGCTTCTGTGGGGCGAGACGGAGCGTGCTGCAACGTTCGACGTTTGCAAGTGAGTCTGCTAATTCGGTGAGATCATCAGTAGTGGATTTTCGAGTTGAGCTTGAGTTCAAAGAAAATATTCCGAAGAATACAACAGCCTACTGTCTAATAATCCACGATCAACTTCTCAAGTACAACCCACTGACAAATATTGTTCAGAAGATGATTTGATTTCTGTTCAAGCCTCCACGGGAAGAGTAGGAGCAATTTCAGAAGGAATTCGAGAAGGACAATTGCTTTGAGAGAAGGAGAATACAATTGCTGAAGGAAAAGAATAAGAAGGAGATGGATGAGGAGCAGGAGACAGCAGCCAAAAAGATGTGGTGGTTCAATGTTGTAAGCGTAAATGAGTTCAAACGGCGAATGGAGGCGGCAAGTCCTATGGCTGCTAATAAATTTCATCTTGATATACAAGGCTATACCATTGGTCGAGATTTTTTCCAAAACAAATAGCTCTTCTGAATCAAGAAATGTATGAATGTTGTCCAACATCATACAAGATTCTTCACTATACAGTGGGTCCACCGCCAGAGATCGGAACACCATCAGCTAGTGATGTGGGACAAATAATTGATCATCGAACATATGTTCACAACACCCCATGGGTTGCAGGCTCTGTGCCACGGAGTGAGATGCTCGCGCCTCTACTGGATGAGCTTGAATATTCGCGTTCACGTTTTCGCATGACTATCATCTATTCTGGGAGTGATGTAAGACAAAGATGGTTGAGCAGACAACTGCCTCATCTTTTACGAAAACATTCGAGATATTGGATGAAAAACATCTTCGAAACTTGTCGCGTTAACCAGGATGGATATTTTACTGAGAAATTCAACTATACACCATGTGAATTCCACGATAATTCAAAATATAAATGTGCTAAGCGAACGGTACAATATAGGTATCATCTCGAAAAAGAATCATGTTTGAAACATTATAGAAGCATTATCAATATATCCGAATCATAATTCGATTATATAGGAAGAAAAAATATATATATACACGAGAAAAAACCTGACTTTCTTCAATTAAACCTACCCCCTCCTATACATCCTTATCTCTCATTACGATACGGTATGAGTAACTATCTTGTTGGACGTTGAGCTCAGTTGAACGAGTGAGATGGTAGTATACATATCTCTGAAACAATTATGGACCAATACAGTTTACAAACAAGACGTTTGGTTAAGGAGCTTCATGCTCCAGCGAGGAGGAATTTCCTATGTCGGAGAGTAGATGTACGAGGAATTGATGACACTTGGCAGATTGATATTGTGGTTATGATCAATTACGCTGAGGTTGACAAAAATTATAAGTACATACTCTCTGTAATAGACGTATTTTCCGAGTATGCATGGTGCATTGCAATAAAGTCAAAACAAGCCTCACACGTCACTGAAGCGTTTAAATCAATCTTGGACAGGGAGCATAGAAAGCCAAAAAATTTACAGAGTGATCAAGGCACTGAATTTTACAACTCCACATTTTCACAGCTGATGAAAGATCGAAATACCAATCATTATTCCTCGTACTCAGTTTGTAAGGCATTAATTGTCGAACGTTTCATAAGAACAATCAAGGGAAAAATATATCGTTTCTTTTCACTGAGAGGGAGATATCGTTGGATTGATATTATACAGAACTTGGTCACCAGTATAATTACAATGATGTGCATAGAACTATTGGTATGAAACTCATACAGGTGTGGAAGCGATCCGCCAACCAGTCGAAAATTGAATCGAGATTATTGAAAACTGTCTATGCTAGTGAACCACATCTCTCGAAAGAATCTAAATTCAAAGTGGGTGATTATGTGCGAGTATCAAAGTATAAAACCATCTTTTCGAAAGGATGTACAGCCAACTGGACAGCTGAGATTTTTAAAATTGCCCGAGTGAATCATAATGCATGGCCTGTTACATATCATTTGGTAGATGATAAAAATGACCCATTATCAGGTCAATTTTACTCGCAAGAATTATCCAAAGTGCATGATCCCAATGTCTTTTTAATAAAATAAAATAGTGGGGCCTTCCCTCATCCATGAATAGTTGGATAGATCAGAAATCATTTTTATGAATTGTTTGGGAAATAAAAGAAAATTACATTTTTTGAAAATGAATAAGAGTATTTCATTTCTCCACTCAAACGTATCCCACATATTTTCACTTGTAATGGATGTTAGGAGAGAAGAAATAGAAAGAAAAAAATTTTTGCCGAAACTCGAACTCGAACCGAGGACCGCATGATTATTAGTCATAAGCTCTACCAACTGAGCTATTTCGGCTGGAAAAGCTCATAGCTCATTTGTGGAACTCATTCGACGATTGGGAAGGAGAACAAAACTGTCGGAACTCGGGATCGAACCGAGGACATCATGATCTTCAGTCATACGCTCTCCCACTGAGCTATTCCGACTGTCTTTCTTGTTGAATCTGTAACCTAGAATGATTGCAGGGGAATATAAGATGTCAATCACTGTAATCATCATTGAGAAATGGAAAATTCATTCACTCGAGTTACCTGTTCTTCATGTTCACCACTTGAATGTTTGAGAGCTGGTGTCTGCAATGCCAGATAATACCAGCAATTTCTTTAATGTTTCCAATTTTGTAGTATGTTTTCGGTAAGCATCTATTATAGTTACTCGTATTTTCATCAATCTCGAAAACTCCTTCATCAAGTCTGTGGTAAGTGAACACTGATAGAATTGAATGTCAACCAGTCAGCTCAAACACGATTGAAAATCTGTGTGAGAGTTTAAATATTGATATGCTATACAGTAGTGGATAAATGAATCACTGTAAACGTAATCTCGCTCATAATTTATGAGAGCTTTGATTATTTCTAGTTGACCTGTTGAGAGAAAAGAAAAATTTCGTGAGAGAGAGAGAGAGAGAGAGAGAGATCAAACCTTTTTTTGAAGTAACACTCACCGTCGCTTCCTACGGAATACATTGCTGGACTATTAGTTTATATCTATGGATACCCATTTATATACTGTTTTCCCTAGCACCTTATAGGTTATATAGTAATGTATTGCTTTGAACTTCATAATATTTAGAAATCAGCATCAATATTGAACGTGGAAGTGTCTCCAATCACTCCCCACTTCTGATACTCGCTAACTTTTTTCTCAAAAAAATTAGACTTAGACTCAATACTTATAGCATCCATGAAGGGAAATGGGTTTTCCGTATGAGAGTCTTTGGAAAACCTAGTTCATCAAGTAGAAAATCCCCTACAAATTCAATGTATTCACTCATCAACTTATTGTTCATTCCAATGAGTGCTACAGGTAGAGATTCGCAAACAAAATTCTGTCCGATCTTCACAGCATCATGGATGATTTCATGAACGCGCTCCTGCGATGATTTTCTGTTCAACAACTTGAATAACACACACGCGAACTTGGTGTGTAAGCCCTCGTCTCTCGAAATAAATTCATTCGATGTAGTGAGTCCAGGCATTTTTGCTTTTGTCCTGAGCTAGAAAATGCTGGCAAAACTACCGCTGAAAAAGATTCTTTCAACTGCAGCGAAAGCCACTAAGCGTACAGCGAACGCTGCAGATGAATCGTCGATCCACTTCAAGGCCAATGAGCTTTCAGGGCAACTCACTCCATTGTTTGTATAGCGTTGAATGGAAAACTCTTCCTCACAGGATCTTGAATATATGTATCCAGGAGAAGAGCATAAGTTTCAGAATGAATATTTTCCATTGCTATTTGAAACCCGTGGAATGCTCTCGCTTCCGAGATTTGAACTTCTTGAGAAAAGTGTAAGAGTAAATTTTCATTTACAATACCATCCGACGCGGCAAAGAATGCCAATACGTGTGAAATAAAATGCTGTTCTCCATGACTCATCAGCTGAAAATCAGTTATATCTTTTGAGAAATCAAGCTCTTCAGCAGACCAAAAACAAGCTTCGTGTTGTTTATAAAGTTCCCAGATCATAGGCCACTTGATGGGGAATAATACGAATCTATCAGGATTCCCCCTAAGCAGAGGTTCCTCATGTTCCAATTCCTTGAGAGTAGAATGGGTATCAAGTGTTTCGCTTTCACATGTTTCACCGAGTTGCACTTTTTTGGAAGCTAGTACATTGTCACTCTTAGAGTTCAACATAAACTTTTCTTGTTCAGTTCCACCAACCCTCGATTGCTTGGGAAAACACACAGTCTCAGATGCACCACTTGTAGATTCCATTACGAGTTTATCTTGGAGTAAAATCAATCGAGCTCGGGTTAATGATTTACATCGCTTAAGAACAAATAATATTGAACCTATCGTGAAACTGCACATGACTATGGATTCACATAGAATAAGTCAATAATCTATTAACATTTCACTTGATTCGTTCACGGTTTGAATTAATGACAAAACAATGCCAAAAATTAAATTTAGGAAAAACATAATTGTATTGAAAGCTTGGTGACTGTGGCAACTACTCGCACAGTAGCTTGCAGTACAGCTGAAACTATGAAATGAAGCTTCGCTAGACTAAGCTCAGTGTGAGGAAGATAAACTACCAGCAAACGTGACCTGAATAAAGTGTAGGATGTTGTATGAGGGCATTGACATACGCATGCGACATACGAGATAAAACTTCGCCTGCAGTCGAGCTACAAAGTTTTTCATACATTGCTATTCAACAGCAAAAGAGTTGAGCAAGCTGTTGGGCTTACTGAGTACCGTATTTACCCGTGTAAAAGACGCACCTATAGATAAGACGCACCCCACTTTTTGGGGGGAAAAATCGGAAAATGATAAGAACCTGTAGATAAGACGCACCCATGGATAAGACGCACCCCGGTTTACTAGGGCTCATTCATGACTAGAGATTCATTCGATATATCACAATGCATTTATTGTCCACTCTCTCGATTTCCAACAGCTTCAGCCTGTCGCACAACCTTTAGTTTGAAAGCACTTGTATATGAATTTCTCTTTTTGAGCTCCATATTTGTAATCTCGCTCAGCTGTTGAGCTACTGAGATTCGACAGTGTACTGATGTTATCGAATGTTGATGAAATTTTGAATATCATATTCAATCGCGATGTGGCAATGCTGTTATGACGATCACTTAGTTTTCGATGTAATTGAAATACGTACACAAAGTCACACAACTGCGCGTACATTCACGCGTATTCACGACTGTGAACAATTTTAAGAATACGCAGCTGAGTATGGTGGTATTCTATACATTTCTGGTGCGTCTTATACACGAGTGCTGCCAACAAATTTTCCGCACAGAAAATATTAAGCACCTATAGATAAGACACACCCCTGTTTTGGAGTGCTCAAAACTGATTTTGTGGTGCGTCTTTTACACGGGTAAATACGGTATATATGCATCAAAATAAGGCTGTAACAGAATGAGCAGAAGCGAAAGGAAGAAAGAGACTCGTTGTGGTAGAGCGAATATTATGTGTAGAGCGAGAGAGAGAGAGGGAATTGGTTGTGGAGGCGAGGACGATGATATTGATTGCGGAAGCGGCGGCAGCGGCAACAGAGTGAGTATAGAGTGAGAGTGAGAACTCGTTGTGGAGATGCTGTGGTGGTGGCAACAGGACTCGAAGCAACAGAGTCAGAGATCCTCGAGCAGAACAAAATATCGGATATAGCGAGTATCTGGTTGGGGACGATATGTTAGCATATAGAGGAGCGCATATGCCTCGAGCATATATGTATGGCTCGAGCAGCATATGGACCTGTTTAGTAATATTGTAGGAGCCCTTGGATGCACGGTTTTGGTGTATGGCTTGAGATTTGTGCATGCTGGAACAGCATAGTAGAGGGAGAGAGGGGGGAAAGTGACCAACGCGTTTCTCACCTATGCATACAATGCTTTTCGCACTTTCGGTTTCCCCATGTATTTAAATGGGGAAAAGTGCCCAAACGGTGTATGGCTCGAGATCTGTAGAGCAATATCATGCTGAAATAGCATAGTAGAGATAGATAGATAGATAGATGGAATTATCTGCAGGGATAGCTCAAGGATCCGTGTCAGGACCGTTCGAATGAAACACGCAATACAACGAGTTCCTGAACACGAGTCTTCCAGATGGGGCAGAACTCATTGGCTTCGCGGACGATGCGGCATTAGTTGTGGTCACCGAAACCGCGTGGCAAGTGGAGTGCGTGGCCAATGAAGCTCTCTACCGCATTGGTCAATGGTTCCCTGAGAACGGGCTGGAGCTTGCCGAGCACAAGCGCGAAGCGATGCTAGTCACCAAGAGGAGGAGTTTCAAAACTCCCGTGTTCTCCATCAACGGGTACGAGATTCTACTCAAGAGGGAACTTAAGTACCTTGGGGTTTGGTTTGATGACCGATGGAGCTACAAGGCACAAGCCAGAGAAGCAGCGCTGAAGGCAGACAGGGTCGGTGGCGCCCTCCAGCGGCTCATGCCAAACATTGGTGGCCCCAAGCCAAACAGAAGAGCCTTACTCAGCACCGTGAGCTATTCCATCATGCTGTACGGTGCACCAATTTGGGGGCAGGTAGCTAGAGGGTCCGTAATCGATGCAAAGCTAGGTCCAGTCCAGCGGCGTCTCGCGCTACGGACGATCAGTGCTTATTGCACGGTGTCTGACCACGCAGCCTGTGTGCTTGCGGGTACACCACCCATTCGACTGCTTGTAGCCGAGAGAGTGCGGGTATGGAAACGCCAAGAAACCCTCAAGATCGATGAAGTCGTGCTCAACCCCACTCGCAAGGCCCTCATACGAGACGTCGAGAGGGGGGAGACCGTCGAAGAGTGGCAAAAAGAGTGGGAGAGCTCAACGAAAGGAAAGTGGACGCGGAGGCTGATCCCCAACATAGCCAGGTGGGTCGATCGAGCTCACGGAGAGCTGGATTACTGGCTGACGCAAGCGTTTAGTGGGCATGGCTGCTTCGGAGAGTACCTGGAGCGGTTCCAGAAGAGGGAGACCCCGGTCTGTCAGATGTGTGCGGCAGACTGGGACGATGTGGAGCATGCACTCTTCCATTGCATGAACACAGCTACGGAGAGAGCGGAGCTCGTGAACTGGCTTGGAAATCAGATCACCCCTGAGAATCTATTGCCGTTCATGCTCCGCAACAAAGAGACATGGGATAAGATCGCCGCCTATATCAAGACGGCGATCACCCGAAAAGAAGAGCGAGAACGGGCATTGCAGCGTCAAGCGAGGGGCGCTGCGTAGCGAACAACGACGACTTGAAGAGTGATCATTGACGACGAAGGGAGAAGACAGAAGAGCGGACACACCGAAGAGGGACGCCTCATGGCGCGCGATACGCCTCCGACCCTGAAGTAATGCTAACGCGGTTCCGGGGTGGGTTGGTTAGATAGTGGTTAGCTGCCCCCAGTTCTGCAATGATGGCTTGCCAACATTGTAGGGCTGAGAGCAGAAGGTTTTAGCCCCCAGGGCACACGGGCGTTGGATTCATGCTCATCCGGTTTACCGGGTGAGCAAAATGAAAGCGCTTATGGTCTGCCGGTGGGAGATCCATTAGGGATAGCCTGTCATCAGATTTTTCCTTACATTCCACTTAAAAAAAAAAAAAAAAAAAAAAAAAAAGATAGATAGATGTCCTTTATTCGTCCAAAGACAAAAAATACAATTACATACGCCTACATATGCCCGTTAAAAGTGACCGGCACATTTCTTGCCTATGCCTGCAATGCTTTTCGCACTTTTGGTTTCCCCATGTATTCAAATGGTGGAAAGTGCCCAAACATGGTTTTGGATCGACAAATTTATCCTAGCACAACTACTGCAGTACCTTCCCTGATCTTATTTTTCTCAATTTGGAGATGAATTTGGAGATCATCAACATAAAATAGATGATGTACCGACTTTCCGTCTAGCAAGCCAGCCAGGTCATTCACATACAAGCTGAAGAGAAGAGGCCCAAGGACGGACCCCTGTGGAACACCCAGATTGGTTTCGAGCCAATCGGATTCGTCTATTTTAGAAGTGATTTGTTGGGTGCGACCCTGTAAATATGATTTTATCCACAGGAGGGCCGATCTTGAGAAGCCAAGACGTCGTAGCTTCCTCAACAGCTTTGATGGTGAGATTGTGTCAAAAGCTTTACTAGAATCGAATAGTGGGAGCAGAGTGATCTTCTTCCTGTCTATACCTACTCTGATGTCATCGGTCAATTTTGACAAAGCTGTCTGGGTGCTGTGGTGTTGCCTAAAACCAGTCTGGAAGCGATCAAGTATCTTTTCGATTTTCAAATACTTCGTGATTTGGCCATGTGCGATTTTTTCCAGAACCTTGGAGAGGAAGCATAGCAACGCTATAGGACGGAAGTCCGAGACCGTTGATGGAGCAGCAGCCTTCTTTAGTGCGATCAGCTGCGCTTGCTTCCAAGCTTTAGGAAAAATGCCATGAGCGAAAGGGGAGTTGAAAATATGTACAATAAGATCACCAATGGCCGGAAGAGCTTTTGCGATCACGTTTTGGGGTATTCGATCCGCTCCACGGGCCTGTGAGGAGAAATGTTTGATAGCAAGGACTACATCACTAAAATTTGTGGGCTTAAATTTAAACCCCTCCTCCGGTGCCGAGTCAATATCGTCCATTGCTTCATCAATATTTTCGTGGGGCGAAACGAAAACTCCCGCAAAGTGTGCGTTCAACTCATCCGGTGTGAAGCCATGAAGTTCCTCCTCTTTGCTCTTAGGCAAGAGGCCGAGATCGCGCATCTCCTTCCAAACGTTCTTCTTCTGATCAAGAGCATCTGACAAATGGGTTTGAATGAAGGAGTTATGCTCTTGTTCAATGCGCAAGTCGACCTCTTCGCTGAGCCGAAAGTATTCATTTTGAAGCTCGGGACACTTGCGCTGGTTACGTTGAGTCCGTTCCCAGCGCCTGCGCGTCGCGTCTCGTTCATTCATGAGTGCCCTCAGCTCAGGACCAATCCAAGGAGCGTCATTTTCACGCGGATTAATGGTTTTTTCAGGTGCTAATTCATCTTCAATGGTCTGTGAATTCTTATTTAAGTCCCTGTAGGTGAAGGAATTTTTTGGCGGAGTGGGAGTAAAGACGTTGATGGTGACGTCAATGACCGAGTCCTTGACGAAACTGGGCAGGAGTCTATTTTGAAAGTCAGTAATGATGTCATTGTCATCCACATAAATGTGATCAATCCTTGTATGAGATGTATTGGGGGTGTATTGGTGAGTCGGGCCATGCTGCACTATCTGCAAGGCAAGTTCTTCTGTCAGTGCAGTCAGTGTCTTGGTGTCGGTATGAGCAGTGTTTAACAAATCCGCGTTCAGATCACCCATTATGATTTTATGACTGTAATCGCCACACAGCCGGCGTAACGAGCCAAACAGCCCGTCATCCTTCTGCAGGACAATTTTTGGGGGTCTGTAGATTACTACAACTAATATTCGCGAGAAGTCACCTTGCTGTATGCTACAGAAGAGAAATTCAGGCACGCCAGGTTTTCCTGGACCAGAAGTATTTGATGGAATCAACTTTTCAACTTTGAAGTCATTGCGCACATACAAGGCAACCCCACCACCCTCTCTGTTACGATCCTGTCGCAACAATGAAAAACCTGGAATCTGAACGAGACTGTCATCCACAAACTCATCTAGCTCCGACTCAGCCACCCCGAATAGATGGTAAGAGGGATCGTTGGCAACGAGCAAGCGTAGATGCTCAATCTTATCTGTCAGGGAGTTAAGGTTGATAAATCCCGCTTTCAAGGAACTGCCCATCCCTCGTCGCTCTTCAGCAGCCGTATCTAGTCAGGGAGTCTTCGTTGATTCTGCTGCCGAAGCTCTACTTTGCTCCGGAACGCTAGTGCAGCTCTGGGTGTTATTAGAAGACTCATAGGCACTTTCTGGAGCACTTCGACAGGCCGTTCGAATGACCCGCAGATCAGCGAGAAATTCGAACGTATGCGCTCGCTCACCATTCTTCCGTCCAACCCAGAAACGTCCGCCACTGTGCCAGACGTATTTTAAACCCAAACCACGTGCAATCGACCTCAGACGTATATATTCTTTGTATGTATCACGGGGAAGCATCTCATTTAAGAAGATTTTACGGTCTGGTACTTGCGCTTTCGCATCTGGGTTAAGTAATTCTGGCTGGATATTATCAGCCGTGAAATAATTGTTGGTGATTGAACGTTCAGCCCGAATCGTTTTTCCGACTAGTCGACTACTGGAGAGTTGGACTACGCATGATGGTAAAGTGCGCGAGATGGCAGCTGAGGCTCGTGAAGATGGGACCGAACCGCGATTTCCAGTCGGAGGCCTCTTCCCAGACGCACGCCCTAGTGGCAGAACATGGACACCAGCTATGTCTGCCTTCTCCAATGAGGGGAGGATGGACTTGAGCATTGCGTAACAAATATCAGATAGCTGTGCCGGCGAGGCATTGGAATTTTCTTCCAAAACACCATTAATAATCAATTTACAGTGCTCAAGTCCGTCATTGCCGTGTCCCTGTCTTTGCTCCTCAGCCTGTGAGTGGGGGGACTTGTCCATCCTAGGTGGAATAAGAGGAAACAAGGATTGATGTTACGATTCGACATTACTATTCTCGTTAACTCTACATTCTCTATCTCGCAGACTACACTGTGACCTTCTGATCGCTCAGTCAGAGTGGAAAGCTGGCTTGTCATGGTGGTATTCTGCTCCAGGCGAAGCTGGTGATCCAAGCGAAGCTCCTCCAGCTGGGAGTTTTGCCTCTCGATGAAACTCTCGAGAGAGGATACACGTTCCAACAGGCGATCATCCACATCTCTCACTGCTGGCGCGAGGTTTGGAGAGGGAATGGCAACGTTTCGTCGACTCACGAGAGATTTTATTACGACGAGCTGATCCCGGAGCATGTCATATTGTTGATAGAAGAGGTCCAGTGTAGACTGAGCTATAAAAACCCATTCAGGTTCATAAGAATTCGTCGTTGTCGATGCTGATGGTACTGCAGGTTGTCCCGAGATGTTGAGGCTGTTACTCTCCAACGACCCGACAGCGTGGTCCACAGGTGGTGTGGTGAGCAGCGACTGGGTGGTAGCAGTGAGCCGCGCGTCCGTTCGCTGCTTTTGAATATTCGCGGGCTCTACTGTGTTGGACTGCTGCAGGGTGGCGCCACATGACGGAGACAGATCAGCAGGTGATAGCATATCCCCCTATAGCGCGAGCTGCGGGCTCTCGGTGGAAAGAGAGGCATTGGTGGTGGGGAGCTTCGTGCTGCGTCCCGATCCCGCGGCGGTGGTGTGCTGCGGAGCTGGGGGAGACAATCCTGACGGAGCGCGCGAGCTGAGCCGCGAGTGTGAGGTGGGCTGACTACTCACACGTCTTTGCGATTTCGTATTCTCCTTCTCTCTCCCTCTGGCTGTTGGCATGCCTATGCTGAGGCGCGGAGTCGTAGTCGTCTGCTTTAACGCACTCGGTGTTAATTGTGTATCTGGAGTTTCACCCACCTGCAGACATCTCTCACATGCACTGCTCCTCGAGATGATTTCGAGCACTTGACATGGGCTGGTCTTTTGCAGATGCCGCATTCTCTGCTGCCTACGCGTAAGGTGTTGTTGCAGACACGGCAGGTGTTGTCGCTCATCATGCAACAGACAGCGGGACAGCGAGGCAGGCCAGCGTAGCAGACGACCTCCGAGCATGCGCAGAGAGCTCACTTTCGGCGCCAAGCACTGCCAACTCGATGTTGTTGTTGGAATTGCAGAATTGGAATTATTCCTCCCAGGCTCTAGCAGGAGCCATGCAGTGATGCTCTGGTGGTATGAGCCTGCAGGAGGAAGTCCAATCTGCAAAAAAGTGCCGCTCGGGACGACGTTTTGATGATCAATTAGATGTTCTAGCACGGAGCGATGTTGAATGCGTGTGGAGACACTTACCGCCAGAGAGAGAGAGAGAGAGAGAGAGAGAAGGCAATGGGGGGCCCAGTTATAGGCAATGGGGGGGCCCAGTTATAATCGCGGGGGATTTCAACTCCAAGGAACCGACTTGGAGCGGGGGCCGCGTGATAGACGGGGGGTGATACTCGCTGATGCCATGGAGGCATTGGGATTAGTGCTCGCGAACGAGACGGGGGTTATCACCTACTACCGACACGACACTCGGTCCAGGGAGGGAGGTTCGTCTTCGGTCCTCGACCTGACGTTCATGAGCCCGTCGCTCATGGGACGTATGACATCGTGGGAGGTTCTGGACACGGAAACATTGAGTGACCATCGACATATTTGGTTTTGGCTTAGGACTGACAGACAGAGACAGACGACACGCAGACCGCGACCGACGGGCTGGCAGGTACGCAAGCTGGATGAGGGGAAATTCCGGGAATCGATAGGAACAGCCAAAGATCTCTCGATGAACATCACCGCGGACGAGGCTGTGGATATGGTGACGACCACCATCACAAGAGCTTGTGACGCATCGATGCCTTGCAAGACAACATCAAGCTTTTGGAGGAAACCAGAGTACTGGATCACTGACGAGATAAAAGCCCTACGAAGAACGAGCGATAAGAAAAGGAGAACCGCGTGGCGATCAAGGAAATTAAAACGACCATCACTGGGGGAAGATGATAGGGCGTACAGAGAAGCAAAGAAGGCTCTCGTTCTAGCCATCCGGAGAAGCAAAGAGAAGTGCTGGGGTGAATTGTGCGACATGGTCAATGGAAACCCGTGGGGTACGCCATACCGCGTGGTCATGTCCAAGGTCCGACCCCGGAGGGGCAACCCAGCACCGACTGATGCAGCTACCTTGCGCAGCATCGTGGAAGACCTCTTCTCAGCAGGAGAACACAGAGTCACATTCCCTCCAGAGAGCGACGACCCCATCCCGCTCTTCACTATGCAAGAACTCCTCATAGCGGCGAAGAGACTGCCAAACGGCAAGGCCCCTGGCCTGGACGGCATTCCAAACGAGGCTCTGAAACTGGTCTTCAAATACAAGCCAGATTTACTCCTCGACCTCTTCAACATCTGTCTGCGCGCGGGAAATTTCCCGGATGAGTGGAAACGCCAGAAGCTGGTCCTGATACCTAAAGGTCAAGGAGGTCAACGCCCTCTCAGCATGCTCGACAATATCGGGAAAATGTACGAGAGGATGGTGCTCAACAGGGTGGAGAAAGCCTACGAAGAGAGCGGCGGGCTATCACCAATGCAGTTTGGGTTCCGGAAGGGACGAAGCACTGTGCACGCGATCGAGGAGGTCCAAGAACGGGTTCAAGCGTCGGTAGGGAACGCATACCAAGGAAGAGGAGGATTCTGTGCGATTATTGCGTTGGACATAAAGAATGCGTTCAACTTCGCGAGCTGGGAGCGAGTTCATCAATACCAAGCAGGTAAAGTGCCGCCCTATCGACTAGCCATCACGAGTGACTATCTGCGGAACAGGACACTCGTGTACGACACCGACGAGGGACAAGAGATCCGGGAACTGTCCGCCGGAATTGGACAGGGATCGGTTTCCGGGCCGTTCAACTGGAACACCCAGTACGACAGTTTACTGTCTATTGAACTGCCCGAAGGAGTGATAATTGTGGCTTTCGCGGACGACGCGGGACTCATAGTCTGGGCCGACAACGAGGAACTCTTGGGTAGACGCCCAAACGAGGCGCTGGCCCGAGTCTACGAGTGGATGATCAGCAGGCTCCTAGAGCTTGCTGTCAAGAAGTGCGAAGCAGTTGTGGTCACAAGACGCAGGAAGTTTGACTTGCCCCACTTTTACATCAACGGCCAAGAGATCCCACGGAAGACAGAGCTGAAATACCTCGGCGTATGGCTTGACGACAAGTGGTCGTTCAAGAAGCACATCCAGGAGGCCGCCCAGAAAGCGAGCAGGGTTGGTGCGGCGCTTCAGCGGCTGATGCCGAATATCGGAGGACCCAAGGAGAAGAGGCGCGCACTTCTCAACACCGTCAGCACCTCTATCATGCTCTACGGTGCATCCGTGTGGGGAAAGAGAGTAGAGAAGACCAACATCGAGGGGAGGATGGGGCCTGTCCACCGGAGAGCGGCCCTGAGAAGTATCCGTGCCTACCGCACCGTGTCAGGAGATGCGGCTTACGTATTGGCGAGTACACCGCCCATCCCCAGATCCTCACTCGTCGCGGAGCGAGTGAGGATCTGGGACCGCCAGAAAGTGATCGGAGCCGAACGAGTACTCACTCCAACGATGAAGGAGATCATCCGCGACAACGAGAAGGAAACCACCCTTGAGCATTGGCAAACTGAGTGGGATTCATCATTTGCAAATGGCAGATGGACGCACCGGCTGATCCGTGCCAAATGGACGGAACGCACCCACGGAGAGATAGATTACTGGACGACGCAAGCACTGAGTGACCACGGTTGCTTCGGTGCCTATCTGACCCGGTTCAAGAAGAGGACATCCCCAGTATGCCAGTCATGCGGGGACAACTGGGATGACGCTGAACACGCCCTGTTAACGTGCAACGACACACAAAGAGAGCGCGCCGAGTTGGATGGATGGCTGGATGCTCAACTGACACCTGAAAACCTCGTCCCGTACTTACTTCGCAACCAGGAGACATGGGATAGAGTTACCGGATACATCAAGCTGGTGATGACCCGTAAGGAGGAGAAAGAGAGGGAGGTGAGGCGCCTCGATGCCGGTGAATTACAGTAAACCTGCGGATTCGAACAGGAGAGGTCCAAATGGTTCCAGGAAGAATATGATGGACTGAAGAGGGAAGGAAGAAGAGAGAAGATCGAAGATCGAAGATCGAAGAAAGAAGAAAGAAGAATGAAGAATGAAGAGATGGAAGAAGATCGAAGGAACGGAAACAACACCTGCGAGTCGTGAGAAGAGAGACGTTCGATCCTGACCGCGAGACGCCGCCGGCCCTGAAGTAATGCTCACGCGGTGGCGGGGCCGGATTGGTAAGTTGGTGGATCTCTCCCTTGTCCAATGGCCGGCGCCAACGGAGAAGGAAGAGAGGATACCCGGTTCGGATGGCCGTATCGATGCGGATTCTAGCCCGGGACTGTTGGGGAGGTGCTGGCCAGCCGTGTTTGGCTGACCGGTGCCTCTCCTTCGTACGTCGCAGCGTATTTGCCCTACAACCACCTTAAAGAAAAAAAAGAGAGAGAGAGAGAGAGAGATTGATCGATTGATATCCTTCATTTGCTCAGAGGCAAAAATTAAAAATTCTGTTACATATGGCACATATGTCACTCATAATAAATATATATCATATTCATGAAATTTGTCGTTTTGGTCAAGGACATTGCATTATCACATCAACTGACTAGTCGTTTTGAAGCACTGCAAGGTGCGTAGGAAGTCAAATTACACTATTTCTTATACAGGTAAAGATAGCAAAAAAGGAGCAAGAGAATATGAAACATTTTTATACATATAAAAGGAAAGTGGGCTCGGAAAATTATCACAGATGTTTCAGTCAATGGCGGGAAGGCCACGCATAACTAAGTTATGATTAAAAGCCTAATCGGAAAGAGCCCAAGCCTATCAGAGGTTAAAGTATTGTTTGTTATCCACATCAATCCTCTGGGATGGTTGTGATAAGAGAAACTCTTTCAAAGCTTCTTTGAAAAATGAGATCTTCTGAATTTGCCGAATGCCTAAAGGGAGAAAGTTCCAGAAGTGAGCGCATTGAACTTGGAAAGATCTTCTTCCATATTCAAGTCTCACTTTGGGGACTTTGAGTTCCTGCTCTTGTGCATCTCCCCGCACGGGGCGCTCGGATTGGTGCCTGGTAAACATTGCAGACAGGTAACCAGGTTCCCTCATGTGCATGATCTTATACATGATAATGCCTGCAAAGTACATTCGCCGCGAATCAGTACGCAGCCAATCCAAGTTTTCCCTGAACGGAGTGATGTGCTCGTCTCTCCTAAGATCAAGAATGTATCTCACACACGAGTTGTTTAGTCTTTGCAGCCGTTGCCGCTGTTCGTCTGTGGCGTCAAGATACACGACCGTACAATAGTCTAGATGGGGTTGTACTAACGCCTCGACCAGTCGAACTCGGAGAGTCCCGGTGATGCATGCCCTGAAAAACCGCAAACCGTACAGGACCCTGTTGACTTTCTTCGTCACTTGATTTATTTGCGGTTTCCACGATAATTCGCTGTCTAATACAACACCAAGACTCACGACTGTGTCACTGAAAGGAACGAAAACTCCATCCTGTATCTCAACACCTGGCAAATCCATCCTTTTCAGATCCTTGATATTCCTCTCGGAAGAGGAAAAGATTGCCTTGGTTTTACCAGCGTTGAGACGCTGGCCGGAGCCCATAGCCCAATCAGCAACCAGTCGTCCGATTTCTCCCAGTCGAGCGATGCCCTCCCTGATCTTATTCTCCTCGATTTGGAGATAAATTTGGAGGTCATCAGCGTGAAAGAGATGATCTACCGACTTTCCGTTCAGTAGCCCAGGCAAGTCATTGACGTACAAACTACCAAGTAAGGGCCCGAGAACAGAACCCTGCGGAACACCCAGATTGGTTGCGAGCCAATCAGATTTACCATTCTTGGAGGTGACCAGCTGGGTGCGACCTTGTAAATATGATTTGATCCACAGGATTGCCGAACGCGAGAAACCAAGTTGTCGCAGTTTACTCAGAAGTTTTGTTGGTGATATCGTGTCAAAGGCTTTGCTGAAGTCGAAGAGTAGTAAAAGGGTGATCTTCTTCCTATCTATACCTAGTCTGATGTCATCAGTCAATTTCAGAAAAGCTGTCTGGGTACTGTGGTGTTGTCTGAAACCAGCCTGGAAGCCATCTAATAATTTTTCTTTCTCCAAGTACTCCGTGATTTGGCCGTGTGCAATCTTTTCGAGAACCTTGGAGAGGAAGCACAAGAGCGCAATAGGACGGAAGTCCGAGACTGATGATGGAGCTACAGTCATTTTTAGCGCAATCAGCTGTGCTTGCTTCCAAGTCTCAGGAAAGATGCTGTGAGCGAAAGAGGAGTTGAAAATATGTACAATAAGATCACCAATCGCCGGAAGAGCTTTCGCGATTACGCTTTGAGGGATTCCATCTACCCCGCGAGCCTGTGAGGAGAAATGTTTTATGGCAAGGACTACTTCATTCAAATTGGTTGGCTTGAATTCGAAACCCTCCTCTGGAGCCACCATAACATCGTCCATTGCTTCTTCTATATTCTCGCGAGGTGAGACAGAGACTCCCGCAAAGTGAGCGTTCAACTCGTCCGGGGTGAAACCGTGAAGCTCCTCCTCTTCGCTCTTAGGCAAGAGGCCGAGGTTACGCATTTCCTTCCAAATGTTTTTATGTTGATCAAGAGCGTCGGAAAGGTGACTTTGAATGAAGGAATTTTGCTCTTTCTCAATACGCACGTCGACCTCTTCACTGAGGCGGAAGAACTCATTCTGAAGATCAGAATACTTGCGCTGGTTGCATTGGTTTCGCTCCCAGCGCCTACGTGTTGCATCTCGCTTCTTAATGAGTCCTTTCAGCTCGGGACCAATCCGAGGAGCATCGCCTTTACGAGGGCAAATTGTTTTTTCAGGCACTAGTTCATCTAATACAACTTTCAAGTTTTCATTGAGGCAATTAATCGCATCTCCCAAACTAGTTTCAGCATAGAGAGAGAGGGAGGAAGAGGAGCGCGGGAGAGGATACGGCGCAAATTTGCAAGGTCAACGTCATCATTTTTTTCATTTTTTTTATTTTATATATATATATATATATATATATATATATATATACGGTCAATAACTGCCTTTTTCACATTTGTATTCAAGAATGTTGCAAATTAATTTTAATTCTAAAGAAACAAGGAACGTATCTTGAAAACTAATATTATTTTGGGAAATATGAGTTACAAGGAAGTTTTCAGAATATGAGATCATGCAGAGAATCATACAGACCCATACTGTGGAATTCAGAAGAATCGATGAGATTTGAGGTTACTGCAAATCATAACTGAAGCACAGCTGCTTCTCACAGCTGCCACTGACTCCAAACTGATGCGCCTTGTCACTTGCTCCGAATTGCGAGTGATGGCAGTGGAGGATCTACCATGGTAGAGTGAGTATCAGGTGTTCCATATTTTGATACGTTTTGATGGTTGAATGCGATGCAAAATAAAAGTGGTGTTGATCAGACGACCAAACGATCCCAAATCTGTCATAGCTGATACACCGGGAGAGAAGGCCGGAGGAGGTGGACTTGCTACCAGGTAAGGAGAGTGATGTTATCGGCTTTCATGAAGTCTAGACTAGGATTGATCATGTTCGAATTTCCCTCCCACAGATTTATCTATCGAAAATCAATGTTTTTGGGATAATCTAGACATTAGAAATGGATTAGGCTAAGTTTGATTGAGGTTAGAGCAGGTGCTCTAACGCGTAAAAATGTAGAAAATCAGCAATATCTTCGCAATTCATTGCGAATTTCAATTGGCACGATATTGCGGGTACATTGCTAATCACGTTCGCAATATTTCCAGTGACTTCCAGCCGAAAGTCCCTGGGAATGCGTTTTTTAACCTAGAACTTTCTTTCCAAAGATTTCCGGTGAGTTTACCTACGCAAATTTTGTACTCTTGTCGGAAACGTTCGGCACAAAATTTAGACAGCTAAACTTGGCGGAAGGGCTCGACTTTTGGAATTTTAACCTCAAAACTCGTTTTCGGAATACTATGTTCATCGGATCTCACAAGAAAGTATGGAGTTCCAAGCTATACATGACACAATTTTCAGGAGGTTGAGTAGGTTCTACGATAGATGAAGAATTATCACTATAGTATCACCCTCAGATTCAATGTGCATGAGAAATGGTTGACATCATGATGTTTCGCTGGGATTTGAGTCATGATTCTCCCAAAGTTGTTAATACAAACTAGGGCCCGAGTGAAAATGATCAGTACACGACCGAGCATAGGTCAAGCATGACCAAGCATAACCGAGCATCTAAAAAATTACCCCCTCTTCATACCTCAAATCGATAACAATGATGCAGATGATACTTTTTGGAGGTATTCAAAGATGTATCAAATACCCATAGATTCACGCATCTGATGAAACAATTTTCTGACAATAATAGTGATGAGACCGTAAGCCCATGGTTGATGGTTGATGGATTCCATTTCAAAACAACATATGAAAAATTGTGGTGTCTCGGAATGGTTTTTCGTGGTTTTGATTTTATTCTATGGTCTGAAATATCAAGTTTCCACCCACTGAGAGGTCCCAAAAGAATTTCGGAGTCGCCTGCGGAGCTATTCCTGTTTCGCTGATTCCACCAGAGCATCAAAATCATATGATCTTTTCTCACTAAAGGGAGTAGGCGGGTAAGCATGGTGAATCGGCCCTCGGCAGGTATTGCCCCTGAGTGATTTCCCCCAGTTTCTGATACCTAAGTGAGTGGGGAGAGAGGTATTTTAGGTCCCAAGGTCGACATCATTATTAGGGTACCTTGAAAACTATGTAAAATTCGCTAAAAATCGATGTTTCTTTTATTTAACCGCATTCTGATGCATTTCAATGTATCGATCTGGATTCCATTTGACGTATTTTTGGGACTATGTCAATCAACAAAAAAATATCTGCGGATCCGTAACTCTTTATTAAGGCCCCTTTATGAATTCAAAAAGAATAAAAATTGATTTTTAACCCATTTATCTACAATTAAGACGTTCGAAAACCAACTCGTCGTGTTTGGCGGGTTATTATACATCGAAAACCGTTTTGAAAAGTATCATTCTTGATGAAAAGTAGTCAAAAATCCAAAAAACCAGTTTCAAAGCAAATTTTAATCAATTTCAATTGATTGAGTGATTCGCATCTCCTTCGCATGCGCGACACTCTGCATCTCTGAGAGTATTTTCAATTGAGAGCCAGTGTAATTTCCTTCAAAATGACTGCTTAGGAAAGTCGATTTAATGCAGTAGAACCCGAGATACAGGTGGTCGTAGAAAGTGGAAAATCCAAGGTACAAGATCCACGAACCCATGCCCCCTCCAATGGGCCTGAAAAGGACGATTTTTGAGTCGGACTGTTTCAAAGACGTGAACAAGTGTTTTCAATGTATTTTTCGACGTAGGAACCAAATCCGTGGTCAGTTTTGTCCCCAGCCCCCAAGATTTTTCATTAGACTCAAAAGACCGACCCGAGTAATGAGAGTCGTTCTCAGCCCTGTTACACACTTCTGAGATGCATGACGAGTGTGTAAGTAGGTTTGAGCCGTATACATTAGGGTGGTCCTTATTTCCCAAGTTTCACAGATCCTTTCTCCCCCCCCCCCTCTGGATACCTTCTTTGAGCCGAAAAAACATGGGGAAAATTTTCCCCGAGCCCCTAGAGAGTGATTTAATAGTGCCTCAAAGAGCATCTTGCTTTGAAACTCAAGTAAAAAATAACGCTTTTTGTGATTTTTCTGTCTCTATGATCGAGCTCTTGAAACTTAGTGTTTCTTCGCGAATGTAAAACTGGGGATACATGTTCCCACGTAAAATTTGATGCTGAATCGAATTTCATCGTGACATTTGAAATACGATGCCACCCAATACTCGTAAATTGCGTTTTCCGACGCGGAAAACATTTTTAGCGCGACTTTTCCATCTCATTCGAGTGTCTCAGGCGTCACTTACTCCCTCAAGATTAATCCAAACCACCTATTTTCATGTAGAGGAAGACGCTCAATTGCAATGCATCATTATTTCCTAGGTATAATGTGGCCCAACGTGAGAAAAATGCGTTTTTCCACCGAGAAAGCACCTTAAGCGAGTCTTTCACGCCCGAATCGAGTGTCTCAGGCGTCACTCACTCTCTCGGGATCAATACGAACGACCTAATTCCATGTGAAAAAACACGCTGAATTGGAATCCATCTCCAATTACCAGGTATAATGTCACCTAACGCGAGGAAAATGTGTTTTTCCAGCAAGGAAGCACCCTAAGCTCATCTTTTACGCGGGAATCGAGTGTCTCAGGCGTCACTTACTCTCTCGAGATTGATCTAAACGACCTGATTTTATGTAAAAATCTACGCTGAATCAAAATTCATTGTTATTTTTCGGGTGCAACGACGCTTAACGTGAAGAAATCCGTTTTTCCTCCAGAATGCACCGAAATCCACGAAAGATGACGAATTCCTGGGTAAAATTCATAAAAAGTCTGGAATCAACCAAGTCAATTTGAGAGACAGCTCGAAGTCCCTACAAACCATTGTGATTCTTGAAGAACTCAGTCATCATTCTCCACCAGAACATTTTGACACTCGACACAAATAGGGATATCATGAGTCAAAAGGATTTACACCTCAGGCATCTATTGGAAAGAAAATTCACGATATCTGATTCGGATGGGATAGTCGATACTCTTTATCACGCATTGACTAGGGAGATACATTTATCAACAAGAGTGGAGATATCGAGTGACTCAAGTTAACAACATAACACGAGTCCTCGACTCATAAGATTATGAAGATCTTTCCTCTTCGATCCTCATCTTTTTCAGAACGGTCATCTTACTTGCATCTGGATACTGTCTTTTATCCCTTGCTAAACTCAGCTGTATAGAATGTAACTCGGTTTTTGATCGTCTGTGCGCAAATGAGTAATTTGCAAACTGTTTTTCGCTTTCCATTTGCTCACAGAAGATCAAAAAACATAGTATGATACTCGGGCGCAATGATTTCCTCCTTCTCATGACTATTTAGACCCTCACCTGCGGCTCGGGCCTAAAAAAGTCACTCGAACTGCGAAAACCATTGTTTGCGCCCTTGTATCATAATATACTATTCTGGTATATTTTGGCTCTGGAAATCATAGTCACAGCAGAAGACTCTTTTGTTTAGTCAGATTCGACATGGATTCAGACTTGAAAGTATACCAGAGAGTAATTTAGGGAAGCATTGTGATTCCAGAACCTCGATCGGTTCCCCAGGGACCTACTTATTCGCAACTCACTAAAATTTCATGAGAACTTGACGTTGCTCGTCGTTAACTGCCAAAACAACCGACGTGAATCGACGCTGGCAAAAGGCTGGGAGCAGGGCCTGGACTACTGGAGCGGCCATAGGATCCCATTTTCACATGAAATGCTAAGATTGCGAAGCGTGTAAGGTTTGGTTCGATGACCGGCCGCAACGCACGAGCAAGGGGCGCTACAATCTTCGCGTGAGATAGGGACCTTACCCGTGAGGGTTAGGTTAGAGTAAGCCCGATTGATCTATTTCTGGATTAGGCGGCGGGAATGCATAGACGTTTCCGTACGAGATACTTCCATCTCGCGCTGATTGGAGGTGATATCAACAAGACGCCATTGACGAATTCGATTCAACCTAGATCTTCATACGATAGTGAGCGCCTTCAGGAATGGTTGTGAAGAGAGTTTGTCACGGATCCCGGAAATCCCATATGAGGCCAAGTGAGACAGTTTTTCGATTTTGGCAGGAACTCTCCCTTAGGTCTCTTTACAGGGACCAATTTTACGTCAGGAACGTGATTACTAACCTCACATCGGCCGTTTTCAAGGGATTCCGGCAAAACTACTTGCGCAAATTTTCTCCAAAAGGACCTCTTGCGGGACTTAATTTGATCGACTGGAACTGATACACGATTTTGCAGACTGGAAAGATAAACGATTCTGTAGACATCAGCTTTATTCGATTATGTTTGTTCGGAACGTTCGGAGCGCTCCGACTCTCGGACCTCTCTTTCTAATACAATGAGCAAGAGAAAGAGGCCCGAGAGTCCGAACGTTCCGAACTAGTATAATCGAATAAAGCTATGAAGATTATTGACAACACTGAGAGCATTGATGCAAGAGAAGGTCTCAAGGCTCTGGCTCACGGTAGATAGGTCATCTCGCTCTGGCCATCCTTCTTTTTTCAGTCTAGTTGCCGTAGTTACGGACTGGGAACATGGAATTGACTTTTGCAAGAGGTCATCTTAAAGAAAATTTCCTCGGCTTTCGATTGAGACTACTTGAAAATTCGGCGAACCGTACGCATGCGCAGAAATCACTGTTTTCTGCTTGATCAGAACGTGAAAAATGAGAAGATTGACCAAAAAATGCATATAACAGCTTCGGGATAATGTCATCGCGGAAAGCGTGCAAATTTGCATTACAAATCAATTTTTGAAAAGTTAAAAAAAATTGCCTCCTAAGATTCTCAATCTATCCTCATTTTTCGGGATTTTGCCTGATCAGAGCTTGAAACGGGTACCACGCGAAATAGACCTAGGAAAAAGGGTCAAGTTTCAGATTGTTCTCTTGGCTTTTCCATTCCATTCTATGCTACGGAACATGAACTTTTCACCACCCATAGGACCCCATAAAAATTCTCCAGGTACGTGGGGCACATGTTAATTCGCCCTTTTGAATCATCTCCAACCCCAAAATTTGGGTCTTTTCTTCAATGAAATTCATTTGTCTCAGATCCATTTAGAGATACAGAGATGCGGTTTGTGGCATTCGAAATTTCTTGAAAAAGTCTATCGAAATCAGTCTTGTGGAATTGGTTCCGAGGTTATGGGCGGCTTCAATGGGCAAGAGAATGGAAAATACAAAAATATCAATTTCTCAAGAAGCCATATTTTCATTCCTTGAAAATTTGATATTCGATGTGATTTGATGTTGTGTTTTTTCAGAAGAAAGTAGTTCCGAACGTTTTTTTGCGCCCCAAGGCCGGTTTTGCTATTTTCTGCAAATCTAATTTCTAGGCAAATAGAAATTGCCTGTTTTCTGCGCACGCGCAGGATTTTGGACTTTGAGAACCAATTTAATTGAAAAACCAAGAAATTTTCCTTCAAAATGACCACCTGATAAAGCCAATTCCATGCATTTGGACCAGAACTACAACGTCCAGAAGACCCACTGGATCTCAGGAGGTATGTCGGGGGTACCGAAAGGAGTGATGAAGGAAATCTACGCAGGATGGCGTACGCCTACGAGCTGAGAGTTCATCATCCATACGTTGCAGCTCCGGTCCCAGTTCATGGAATTAACTTCGCAAGGTGGTCATTTCGGAGGGAATTTTCTTGGCTTTTCAATGGGATTGGTTTTCAGAATCGAAATTCCTGCGCATGCGCAGTAAACAAACGATTTCTAATTGCCTGGAAATGAGACTTGCAGAAAATGGCAAAAACAGGCCTTAGGGCGCAAATTACAATGTTCGGGACTACTTTTTCCTAAAAGAACACAACATTTTACATCAAACGTCAAATTTTCAAGGAATAAAAAGAAATGGCTTCTCGAGAAATTGAGATTTGTGTATTCTCCGTCCTCTCGCCCGCTGAAGCCGCCCATGACCTCGGAATCGATTTTAAACGGCTGATTTCGATAGGTTTTTCGAAGACCTTCCGAATGCCGCAAACCGCATCTCTGTATCTCTAAACGGATTCGAGAAATATGCATTTTATTGACAAAACACCCAAATTTTGTTGTTGGAGTTAAGTCAGATGGATAAAGTAATGGA
The DNA here is from genome assembly GCA_029851415.1 of Eretmocerus hayati. Classification (NCBI taxonomy): domain Eukaryota; kingdom Metazoa; phylum Arthropoda; class Insecta; order Hymenoptera; family Aphelinidae; genus Eretmocerus; species Eretmocerus hayati. The sequence continues at coordinate 54,609,262 of CM056744.1, forward strand.
CGTCGGTGAAACCTGGAATATTTTTATGGGGCTCCATAGGTGGTGAAAATTTCATGTTTTGTACCATGAAATCGAATGGAAAAGCCAAGGTAACAATCTGAGACATGACCCCCTTTCATAGGTGTGTTTCGCGTTTCCGCGGGGAATTACTCGTATACGAAAATTGTCAACGTCTCTTTCGATAGGTTTTTCCAAGATCTTCCAAATGGTGCAAACCACGCAGCATTGTCTTGAGCCAAACTCGAGATATATCTAAGGGACTAGGCGAATGAGCTTGGTAAATCGGCCCTCGTCAGGTATGGCCCCCGGAGTGATTTCCCCCCAGTTTTTGATACCAAAGTGAGTGGGAAGAAAGGTGTTTTAGGTTCCAAGGTCGTCCTCATTTTTAGGGTACCCTAAAAAATATCTGAAATTCGCTAAAAACCTATGTTCCTTTCATTTTATCGCATTCTGACGCATTTCAATGAATCAGTCTGAATATTTTTCGACATATTTTAGAAACTATGGCAATCAACACAAAAATATTTGCGGATCCGTAATTGTTTATTGAGGCCCCGAAAAAGATTATAAAAGAATACAAATTGATTTTTAACCCATTTATCTGCAATTGAGACGTTAGAAAAACCATTTCATCGTGTTTGCCGGGTCATTTTATATCGAAAACCGTTTTGAAAAGTATCATTTTTGGTGGTGGAAAGTAGTCAAAAATGCCAAAAACCAGTTTTGAAGCAAATTTTAATTTGCCTCTTCAATGAGCCTGAAACAATGCGATTTTTGAGTCGGACTGTTTCAAAGTCGTGAACATGTGTTTTTAATGTATTTTTCGAATTAGAAACCGAATCCGTGGTCAGTTTCGTCCCCAGCCCCCGAGATTCTTCATTAGACTCAAAAAACCAACCCAAGAGTTGAGAGCCGTTCTCAGGGTTGTTACACTCTTTTTGAGATGCATGACGAGTGTGTAAGTAGGTTTAAGTCAAATACATATTGAATAGAACTATGTTTTCTCGTATATTCTGACGAGTTAAAGACGAGGCCGATGGTTTTGAGGCTCGGGGATGAGAAGGGAGTGAAATTTTTTCTGGTGGAGCTATATTTTGTTATATAATCTTATCAGAGGAAACTGCATCATGCCGTTTATATCTAACTCCCATTTCAACCCGAGCCTCAAAATAATTGGCATCGTCTTTGACTCGTCAAAATATATGGGAAAAGAGGATTCACAGCTCTATTCAATATGTATACTAGGGTGGTCCTTATTTCCCAAGTTTCACAGATCCTTTCTCCCCCCCCCCCTCTGGATACCTTCTTTGAGCCGAAAAAACATGGGGAAAATTTTCCCCGAGCCCCTAGAGAGTGATTTAATAGTGCCTCAAATGCATCTTGCTTTGAAACTCAAGTAAAAAATAACGCTTTTTGTGATTTTTCTGTCTCTATGTTCGAGCTCTTGAAACTTAGTGTTTCTTCGCGAATGTAAAACTGGGGATACATGTTCCCACGTAAAATTTGATGCTGAATCGAATTTCATCGTGACATTTGGAATACGATGCCACCCAATACTCGTAAATTGCGTTTTCCGACGCGGAAAACATTTTTAGCGCGACTTTTCCATCTCATTCGAGTGTCTCAGGCGTCACTTACTCCCTCAAGATTAATCCAAACCACCTATTTTCATGTAGAGGAAGACGCTAAATTGCAATGCATCGTTATTTCCTAGGTATAATGTGGCCCAACGTGAGAAAAATGCGTTTTTCCACCGAGAAAGCACCTTAAGCGAGTCTTTCACGCCCGAATCGAGTGTCTCAGGCGTCACTCACTCTCTCGGGATCAATACGAACGACCTAATTCCATGTGAAAAAACACGCTGAATTGGAATCCATCTCCAATTACCAGGTATAATGTCACCTAACGCGAGGAAAATGTGTTTTTCCAGCAAGGAAGCACCCTAAGCTCATCTTTTACGCGGGAATCGAGTGTCTCAGGCGTCACTTACTCTCTCGAGATTGATCTAAACGACCTGATTTTATGTAAAAATCTACGCTGAATCAAAATTCATTGTTATTTTTCGGGTGCAACGACGCTTAACGTGAAGAAATCCGTTTTTCCTCCAGAATGCACCGAAATCCACGAAAGATGACGAATTCCTGGGTAAAATTCATAAAAAGTCTGGAATCAACCAAGTCAATTTGAGAGACAGCTCGAAGTCCCTACAAACCATTGTGATTCTTGAAGAACTCAGTCATCATTCTCCACCAGAACATTTTGACACTCGACACAAATAGGGATATCATGAGTCAAAAGGATTTACACCTCAGGCATCTATTGGAAAAAAAATTCACGATATCTGATTCGGATGGGATAGTCGATACTCTTTATCACGCATTGACTAGGGAGATACATTTATCAACAAGAGTGGAGATATCGAGTGACTCAAGTTAACAACATAACACGAGTCCTCGACTCATAAGATTATGAAGATCTTTCCTCTTCGATCCTCATCTTTTTCAGAACGGTCATCTTACTTGCATCTGGATACTGTCTTTTATCCCTTGTTAAACTCAGCTGTATAGAATGTAACTCGGTTTTTGATCGTCTGTGCGCAAATGAGTAATTTGCAAACTGTTTTTCGCTTTCCATTTGCTCACAGAAGATCAAAAAACATAGTATGATACTCGGGCGCAATGATTTCCTCCTTCTCATGACTATTTAGACCCTCACCTGCGGCTCGGGCCTAAAAAAGTCACTCGAACTGCGAAAACCATTGTTTGCGCCCTTGTATCATAATATACTATTCTGGTATATTTTGGCTCTGGAAATCATAGTCACAGCAGAAGACTCTTTTGTTTAGTCAGATTCGACATGGATTCAGACTTGAAAGTATACCAGAGAGTAATTTAGGGAAGCATTGTGATTCCAGAACCTCGATCGGTTCCCCAGGGACCTACTTATTCGCAACTCACTAAAATTTCATGAGAACTTGACGTTGCTCGTCGTCAACTGCCAAAACAACCGACGTGAATCGACGCTGGCAAAAGGCTGGGAGCAGGGCCTGGACTACTGGAGCGGCCATAGGATCCCATTTTCACATGAAATGCTAAGATTGCGAAGCGTGTAAGGTTTGGTTCGATGACCGGCCGCAACGCACGAGCAAGGGGCGCTACAATCTTCGCGTGAGATAGGGACCTTACCCGTGAGGGTTAGGTTAGAGTAAGCCCGATTGATCTATTTCTGGATTAGGCGGCTGGAATGCATAGACGTTTCCGTACGAGATACTTCCATCTCGCGCTGATTGGAGGTGATATCAACAAGACGCCATTGACGAATTCGATTCAACCTAGATCTTCATACGATAGTGAGCGCCTTCAGGAATGGTTGTGAAGAGAGTTTGTCACGGATCCCGGAAATCCCATATGAGGCCAAGTGAGACAGTTTTTCGATTTTGGCAGGAACTCTCCCTTAGGTCTCTTTACAGGGACCAATTTTACGTCAGGAATGATGGTGAACTCTGATTTGGCATGGATTTGGAACGTTCTGACCATTCCTACGTGAGACAGTGACTGCTGAGACCCTCGAATCAAACGGAATAGACATTTTGGTCAACTCACATTAGTCTCGGGAGAGTGAGTGACGCCTGAGACACTCAATTCGGGGGTGGAAGATGCGCTTAGGATGCTTTCTGGGTGGAAAAACGCATTTGTTCCACGTTAGGCATCGTTGTTACTGAGAAATGATGATGAATTTTAATTCAACGTGGTTTTTGACATGGGATCAGGTCATTCAGATCAATCTCGAGGAAGTGAGTGAAGCCTGAGACACTCGATTCCCGCGTGATGGACGCGCTTAGGGTGCTTTCTCAGTGGAAAAACGGATTCTTCTCACGTTGAGCGTCGTTGTACCTGGGAAATAACGATGAATTTTGATTCAGAGTGGCTTTTTACATGAAATCAGGTCGCTAAGATCAATCTCGAGGAAGTGAGTGACGCCTGAGACACTCGAATGAGATGAAAAAGTCGCGCTAAAAATGTTTTCCGCGTCGGAAAACGCAATTTACGAGTATTGGGTGGCATCCTAGTTCAAATGTCACGATGAAATTCGATTCAACATCAAATTTTACGTGGGAACATGTATCCCCACTTTTACATTCGCGAAGAAACACTAAGTTTCAAGAGCTCGAACATAGGGACAGAAGAATCACAAAAAGCGTTATTATTTACTTGAATTTCGGAGCAAGATGCTCTTTGAGGCACTATTAAACCACTCTATAGGGGCTCGGGGAAAATTTTCCCCATGTTTTTTCGGCTCAAAGAAGGTATCCAGAGGGGGGGGGGGGGAGAAAGGATCTGTGAAACTTGGGAAATAAGGACCACCCTAGTATACATATTGAATAGAGCTGTGAATCCTCTTTTCCCATATATTTTGACGAGTCAAAGACGATGCCAATTATTTTGAGGCTCGGGTTGAAATGGGAGTTAGATATAAACGGCATGATGCAGTTTCCTCTGATAAGATTATATAACAAAATATAGCTCCACCAGAAAAAATTTCACTCCCTTCTCATCCCCGAGCCTCAAAACCATCGGCCTCGTCTTTAACTCGTCAGAATATACGGGAAAACATAGTTCTATTCAATATGTATTTGACTTAAACCTACTTACACACTCGTCATGCATCTCAAAAAGAGTGTAACAACCCTGAGAACGGCTCTCAACTCTCGGGTTGGTTTTTTGAGTCTAATGAAGAATCTCGGGGGCTGGGGACGAAACTGACCACGGATTCGGTTTCTAATTCGAAAAATACATTAAAAACACATGTTCACGACTTTGAAACAGTCCGACTCAAAAATCGCATTGTTTCAGGCTCATTGAAGAGGCAAATTAAAATTTGCTTCAAAACTGGTTTTCGGCATTTTTGACTACTTTCCACCACCAAAAATGATACTTTTCAAAACGGTTTTCGATATAAAATGACCCGGCAAACACGATGAAATGGTTTTTCTAACGTCTCAATTGCAGATAAATGGGTTAAAAATCAATTTGTATTCTTTTATAATCTTTTTCGGGGCCTCAATAAACAATTACGGATCCGCAAATATTTTTGTGTTGATTGCCATAGTTTCTAAAATATGTCGAAAAATATTCAGACTGATTCATTGAAATGCGTCAGAATGCGATAAAATGAGAGGAACATAGGTTTTTAGCGAATTTCAGATATTTTTTAGGGTACCCTAAAAATGAGGACGACCTTGGAACCTAAAACACCTTTCTTCCCACTCACTTTGGTATCAAAAACTGGGGGGAAATCACTCCGGGGGCCATACCTGATGAGGGCCGATTTACCAAGCTCATTCGCCTAGTCCCTTAGATATATCTCGAGTTTGGCTCAAGACAATGCTGCGTGGTTTGCACCATTTGGAAGATCTTGGAAAAACCTATCGAAAGAGACGTTGACAATTTTCGTATACGAGTAATTCCCCGCGGAAACGCGAAACACACCTATGAAAGGGGGTCATGTCTCAGATTGTTACCTTGGCTTTTCCATTCGATTTCATGGTACAAAACATGAAATTTTCACCACCTATGGAGCCCCATAAAAATATTCCAGGTTTCACCGACGTCCATTACTTCATCCATCTGACTTAACTCCAACAACAAAATTTGGGTGTTTTGTCAATAAAATGCATATTTCTCGAATCCGTTTAGAGATACAGAGATGCGGTTTGCGGCATTCGGAAGGTCTTCGAAAAACCTATCGAAATCAGCCGTTTAAAATCGATTCCGAGGTCATGGGCGGCTTCAGCGGGCGAGAGGACGGAGAATACACAAATCTCAATTTCTCGAGAAGCCATTTCTTTTTATTCCTTGAAAATTTGACGTTTGATGTAAAATGTTGTGTTCTTTTAGGAAAAAGTAGTCCCGAACATTGTAATTTGCGCCCTAAGGCCTGTTTTTGCCATTTTCTGCAAGTCTCATTTCCAGGCAATTAGAAATCGTTTGTTTACTGCGCATGCGCAGGAATTTCGATTCTGAAAACCAATCCCATTGAAAAGCCAAGAAAATTCCCTCCGAAATGACCACCTTGCGAAGTTAATTCCATGAACTGGGACCGGAGCTGCAACGTATGGATGATGAACTCTCAGCTCGTAGGCGTACGCCATCCTGCGTAGATTTCCTTCATCACTCCTTTCGGTACCCCCGACATACCTCCTGAGATCCAGTGGGTCTTCTGGACGTTGTAGTTCTGGTCCAAATGCATGGAATTGGCTTTATCAGGTGGTCATTTTGAAGGAAAATTTCTTGGTTTTTCAATTAAATTGGTTCTCAAAGTCCAAAATCCTGCGCGTGCGCAGAAAACAGGCAATTTCTATTTGCCTAGAAATTAGATTTGCAGAAAATAGCAAAACCGGCCTTGGGGCGCAAAAAAACGTTCGGAACTACTTTCTTCTGAAAAAACACAACATCAAATCACATCGAATATCAAATTTTCAAGGAATGAAAATATGGCTTTTTGAGAAATTGATATTTTTGTATTTTCCATTCTCTTGCCCATTGAAGCCGCCCATAACCTCGGAACCAATTCCACAAGACTGATTTCGATAGACTTTTTCAAGAAATTTCGAATGCCACAAACCGCATCTCTGTATCTCTAAATGGATCTGAGACAAATGAATTTCATTGAAGAAAAGACCCAAATTTTGGGGTTGGAGATGATTCAAAAGGGCGAATTAACATGTGCCCCACGTACCTGGAGAATTTTTATGGGGTCCTATGGGTGGTGAAAAGTTCATGTTCCGTAGCATAGAATGGAATGGAAAAGCCAAGAGAACAATCTGAAACTTGACCCTTTTTCCTAGGTCTATTTCGCGTGGTACCCGTTTCAAGCTCTGATCAGGCAAAATCCCGAAAAATGAGGATAGATTGAGAATCTTAGGAGGCAATTTTTTTTAACTTTTCAAAAATTGATTTGTAATGCAAATTTGCACGCTTTCCGCGATGACATTATCCCGAAGCTGTTATATGCATTTTTTGGTCAATCTTCTCATTTTTCACGTTCTGATCAAGCAGAAAACAGTGATTTCTGCGCATGCGTACGGTTCGCCGAATTTTCAAGTAGTCTCAATCGAAAGCCGAGGAAATTTTCTTTAAGATGACCTCTTGCAAAAGTCAATTCCATGTTCCCAGTCCGTAACTACGGCAACTAGACTGAAAAAAGAAGGATGGCCAGAGCGAGATGACCTATCTACCGTGAGCCAGAGCCTTGAGACCTTCTCTTGCATCAATGCTCTCAGTGTTGTCAATAATCTTCATAGCTTTATTCGATTATACTAGTTCGGAACGTTCGGACTCTCGGGCCTCTTTCTCTTGCTCATTGTATTAGAAAGAGAGGTCCGAGAGTCGGAGCGCTCCGAACGTTCCGAACAAACATAATCGAATAAAGCTGATGTCTACAGAATCGTTTATCTTTCCAGTCTGCAAAATCGTGTATCAGTTCCAGTCGATCAAATTAAGTCCCGCAAGAGGTCCTTTTGGAGAAAATTTGCGCAAGTAGTTTTGCCGGAATCCCTTGAAAACGGCCGATGTGAGGTTAGTAATCACGTTGTTAGTTCCTCTTAGTACAATGCAAATATCTCAAAATTGTGCCGTTCATAGATGTCAATTCCATACATTCTTGTGAGACCCGATATACATAGATGAATCCCCCGGAAGTACTCAGAAGGTGAAATTTGAGTTTAGGTTTCAAAATGTCAGGGCTTCCGCTCTCTTTACCTACCTCAATCTTGTGCCAAACATTACCCAATAGTATCTAATAATACCCACTTTACCTATCTCCGCGGGGAGAGAATTCGGACATGATCAATCCTAATGTAGACTTCATTCGGCTGGATGTCAATCAACTCTGTTAGACATAGGGAGGTATGCATTTATAATTTCGTAATGGGCGGGACAGAACTTTCGGGAGTATACAGTGTTATTTGATAAAATTTTCAGACTGTCCACGGCTAATTTTTCGGCTTTCCATCACACAGTACGATTCTACGTGACTTTTTCCGACTTTGATCTATATATACCGACGGAATCCAAAGATATCAATATATGTCATCAGAGTTTTATGACGGGCGGGCCGATATTTTCAGAGCTATCAAGTGTTTATCGATGCAATTCTCAGCCCATCTATTGCTAACTTTCCCACTTTCGATTGAATATCATGATTCCGCGTGACTTTTCTCGACCGCGACTGACTAATCGATAGATTGAAAAGATAGCGAAGTTCACGAATCCAGAATTTCAGGACGGGTGGACCAATATATTCCGAGTTTCAAAGTGTTCGTCGACGGAATCTTCAGCCCGTCGGTTGCTTAGTTTTTCACTTCTGATCGAGAGTCATGAATCCGGGTAACTTCTTTAAATTTTGATGGTTTAATAATTGAAGATATATTAAAGTTGAAGCCATCGAAGTTTCAGTTCGGACGGGCTGATATCTCTCGAGCTATGGAGTGTATATCGATGCGATTTTCGGCCCATTGATGGCTGATTTTTCGAATTCTAATGGATAATCATGATCCCGAGTGTCTTTTACTTTGATTGGCCAATTAATATATTCTGAAGATGTCGAAGTTCACGCTTTAGAAGTTCAGGATGATCGGGCCAATATTATCCGAGCAACAGAGTGTTTGTCGATGAAATTTCAATCCCCGCGACGGCTGATTCTTCGACATTCAACCATAAATTATGATTCTGAGTAACTTTTTCCAACCTCAATTGACTAATTAATGTATTCTAGAGATATCAAAGTTCACGCTTCCAGAGTTTTAGTTCAACCGGGCCAATATCTCTCGAACTATGGAGTGTTTCTCGATGAAATTTTCAGCACATCGACTGCCCATCCTTCGACGTCCGACCGAGAATCATGATCCCGAGTGACTTTTCTCGACAATGACGAATCTTTTACTAGATATCTAAGATATCCGAGTAATCGCGTCTCAGATCCCATTACAGTAGGACCGATTTCAGATTTCATCCACGGTTTCTCTATGATTCTAAAAGTATTGCTCCTGCTTTTTTCATGTAGAATGTAGATAGGCACATACTGTGACTTCTACAATCCCTGGCGATACATTACATCATGTTATGTTTATATTAGCAGAGTGCTACCACTCTGTTATTTTTGGGGAAAGAAAAATCAATCCCAAAGGGAACAGAGACCCGCAGTGGAAGACTATTGGGGAAGAAAAGGGTTCGTGGATCTTATTAGGAAAACTCCCATACAGGAATTTCGCACCGATATCCTCGGATCGGGGACGGAGGACGTCGATGAGACACAAAAATTGATTGGGAAAAACTTGGCTCGGATCGGGGTTGGAGCCTTCCTGGGCTAGGATGATACTCGGTCAAGTATTACCATGATGCTTTCGTTTAAGTACCGAAGCTTTATTTTTGAAGAATTGAAGTTCACTGACAACTACAATAATATCTACTCGACGGGGACGTACTGAATCCGGATGCGAGAGAGAGAGAGAGAGAGAGAGAGAGAGAGAGAGAGAGAGAGACTAGTATTGGAATAATTAAGGGTTACTCTACCTTATAGTGATCGTTATTTCTGCAGTATGTGTCACTTATTAGTCTTTCAATGATCGGCGTCTTGGTAATTCTCTGAATAATTTGGTACTGATTGATTTTCAATAATCTGAGTGATTGGTATAGTCCGGACTTCGCCGGGGTGTAGAAGAACTTGGCTCGTGGCCGGAAAATACACCTTTTGGCATCTAGCCGAGGGACCTTCTTATTCAAATTTAACTGTTCGGTGTCTTGTCGGAGACTAACTTCTGGGCAGCAGCCCGAAATGCTAACTAACTCTCTGGCAAGGATTCCCTCTTTTTAAAAGCTACCAACGAGTAGTTTTTACGAATTAAAATTATGTGGCACAAAGAAATTCCCCACCATGTCTCTCTTTCTCACGTCTCAAATTCTTAGAAAATAAAATGAGTCGTGGGACAGGATGATACGTGCATCTCCAATATTTGCAAGTTGAGAGATCGTCGCAAAACTGTCACGTGTGATGATCATAAAAGTTTTGGTCGAGACTCTGTTTACTTTTTATTGCTTTTGAAACGTTGTCCGGGTGTACAGAGTCTCGAGGAACTGAGCGCGCTATCTCATCGAGGAATCTACTGAGATCGTTAAATTTGTCTCTAGATCGATCTCAACCTCGACTGAATTCGTGCGCTTTGGAAATAAATGTGTGCCAGATTAAGAAGGGAACAAAAAGAAAAAAATATTGACTATGTCTCAAGACTATGTCTCATCGAAAAATATGTAACGTAACATCCTCCCCCACTTATTTTTGCGATGTCCCCGTCGCATTAACAATACATGTCCTCAAAACTAGGAATACATATTCTTATACGTAGGGGTACATATGAGGATTCTACATTTGCTTACATGAGGGATTATGATTGACCACAATGAGTTCATTCTCTGGTTATTCCAGGGTTATTTCATAATGAGAGGGTTGATTATGGACTGAATCATTATATACGGAATATCGCGTATATATAGATGTGACATCCCTTTTATGCTCTCAGAGCAACATCAACTCTTAAGAGTTGGTTTTGTTCACTCAGTCAGAGTAAGAATTATATTTTTATTTGATTGCCTCAGGGAGTCATACTTCTCCTGGGCTCAATTCGGATGCGCTCCTGGGAGTCGGTGCTTCCACAGTGCTTCAAATATTTTTCATTGTCATTACTAAAATAGCTTATCCGCTCGGGAATGATTATAAAAAAAACACAAAAAAAAAGATTCTTAGATCTACCATCTGCTTCTTCCAGCGATGGGCCAAAGTGATTCATTGCCTTTTGTCGGGCGTAAACAATTCAATTAGCTCCTGGAAGTCATTGCTTTCTCAGGGCTTCGTTTCAATGTTTTTCAGGCGAGTAATTGAATAATTTCTTGCCTCTGGGAGTCATCACTCTCTCTGGGCTTACTATATCGAAAAAATGTCTTAAGACTACCATCCACTTATCTGAGTGATGGGCCATTGTAATTCTTCGTGCCCAAAGTAGTCAGAACTAGATAACTGAATTAGCTCCTGGAAGTCATTGCTTCCTCAGGGCTTACAAATCTCAAAGGAATAGTTAACCTATTATTTTACTGTTTCCAAGCGATTTCTACCTCTAGGAGGTGGATAAATTCTCAGAAACGCTTAAGAAATAAAATCGGACTCTCGATAAATTAGAGCAAAAGATTAATATCTTCGATTGATAGTCGGTGATATTGGAATTAGAAATGACCTCCGTCAACAAAGAATAGCTCGCAGGACCGTAATGCGTAAATCCAATTTGATCATTTTTAGACGTGGTTTAATTCTCGATTAGAGGAGTTAAGGATTAAAGGATTATGAGAGCTTAGGAAGAGTACAGAGTTGTTTCAGGAAGAAAGTTCATGGGAAATCTATACGGGGAAATTTTGGACCAATTTCCAGCTAATGGGAATCTGGAAAATTCCAAGAAGATTCTAGCCTGTAACACAGCTCTCTCTAAATTGTGGAACGTTGGCCTAGACAGGAAAACTTCTTGTCGAGAGTGGCTGTTGGAGAATACTTGGAACATGCACAGAATACTACGGATCCAGGAGTCCACCTGGGACCTTTGGTCTCTGACGGCAGTCTACAAAGCGATCCAGGGTTCCATGGAAAATCAACTCCTCCACTCGGGACGTCATGTAACTTGGGCTTACAACCCATCTGGTCCTCTGATCTCTGACGGCAGTCTACAAAGCTACCAGGAGGTTTTTGCCAAGATACATTTGTTATGTCTGGAGAGTCCGTAGATAGGTTCCTTTTAATCCAATAGTGGGACGTAATCTACTCTGGTCTTACAACCTGTCTGATCCTCTGGTCTCTGACGGCAGTCTACAAAGCTACCAGGAGGTTTTTGCCAAAGTACATTTCTTATGTCGGGATCAAAGACCAATTCTGATACTATCTTCCAGTATCTTAGTGTTTCTTTCAGTAATAACTGAGGACCTTACGATGGGGGACCAAATTCCTGCTCTCCTATGAGGTTAGTCGGATATCAAGGGGGAGAATAATCGAGGGAACGAGGATAGATAGCTAATTAAGAATGGTCAAATTTGGATCCCGCACTCAAGCTTAATTCAAGGCATCTGGAGTTTCCTACTCTTACATATGAGGTTGAATGTTATAAAACATTGACAACATCGTTCATCGCGTAGTTCAGATTGAGAGTTAGCTCAATCAGGAAGAATGTTAGCAAATTCTTGATGCCGTGGAAAGGAATATCTCACTAATCATTACGGAATATCGAATTGATTTCACGAATGTCTAAATACCTAATCCATGTTAGATTGATATTAATATCGCTAATGGATACAATCATGAAGAATATATTATATTAAAGATTAAAGATATAAGTTGGCAACGACCCTTAGTTTCGTATCAGTTACAATTAAGACTTATCCTAGACCATAGATTTAAATCCAAAAGAGAGTAACCAACATAGGGCGACTTATGAGGATTGAACTCCGTCACTTGGCATTGAATAGATTTTAATAGGAACATTACAGAGCCCTGCGCTACATTACCCATCAGTCTTTGGGATACGTAAGCTGGCACCTACAGTAATCAAGACACTCAGGAAGAAGGTAATTGGAGGTTAAACCCTCAAGAAAAGAAGATTATTTCAGACCTATTCCAATCACTAGATTATCTTGAATTGTGAGTTACGGCCCTTTGAGAAGGCACTTGGCGGTCTCGCCGTGGGGAACTGGTCAAAACCCCAAAACAACAAAGTAGGAGCAGTCTCCTTTCGACAAGGGTGTCATTATTCAATTACCTGAAAAGTTTAAAAATTAGTGATTTTGAGAATCGGTAACAAATCAATAGAAACGATGATTATGTAAATGACAATTTCACTCTTCACATTCCCTTTTTCCCGGAAACTGAAACAGCATTTATCCCAGATCGCTCACTAAGTTGATCTAGGCCACTCACTATAAAATGAATCATAGCATTGTCTCGATATTTTGAAACAGCTCCAAAGACGTATGAGGGTTTTGTGATTTTAATTTTCCAATAGCCCCATCGAGCTTCATATCTCCCAGAAATAGACAGAGGAGTTTTTGCTTGATTTATCGGCACATTTATCTCAGAGTGATGGGCCAACTTCCCGTAGCTCTATTCGAGGTAGCCAGTAAAGCAACAAAAAGACTGAATCTGATCCAATCCCGTTGGGTGAGACCAGTGTAATTACACCAAGCGCCTCAGTGAGATAGAATACGTTCAAATACAAAGAATTTAGACATAGTGAACAATTTGACAATAATCGTTAGCCCCTCACCTATTCCAATTGATCTTCAATTACCAGAATCCAAGCCTTACCGTGTGAATCCATACAAAGGACTCCTTGATACGCATCCGCAAGAAGATAATTTAGGAGTACCCTGATATCAAAAAATGGAAATCAGTCACATCGAGAGCGATCGGTGAAAAATATGAATACCGAGTCTCCTAGACGGTTGTTGTGTCCATACTCACTCAGTCGAGTGAACTATGAGGGCAGCATCAACGCATTGAAACGACATCGTACGGAACTAGTGACTCTTTCAAAACAGCCGAGTTCAGAAGATAAACTACCCGTTACTGATTCCTCAGAGCCTGGCATAATTTAGTGACGGCCTGAGTTCCACTTACAGACCTAGGGCTTAAGGACTCTATCATAAAACGATGCTTTAAGGGAACCCTTACTGAGAAGAACAATCAAGGGTAATTTGTTTGAGGAATATAAGCAAAGAGGATCACCGGCTTTTAGCCTGAGAAGGCTGAAATTCAAGCTGCAACAAGGAAGTTGACTTGAAGAGATTTTTTGTTAAATCACCAAACCACAAGGGATGTATTGTAATGAACCCGAAATAGTTTGATATCTACGTGCTCACTTTTGACTACAACCACCTCAACGGCTCAGACATCACTTCCCCAATTTATGCTCAAGCAGGAGCGATCGAGAGTACCATTGGCTACTACCGTTTTCCAAGTGATATGCGGCACGATTCTAAAACCTTCTACAGAATTTTACCTAGAATTTAGCTTCAACACGAGCGTGAAATGCTATTGGCTGATAGCTATTAAGAAATTATCCATGATCGAAATCTATCCAAATCTCCTAAAGAATTACGTCATTACATCCTGAGCTCTCTTTGAAATTAACATATCCCTTATCACACCAGAGACACTTCTTAGGACCGAAACTCCCATGATTTGCGAGAGAAATGCGTCATTACACCCCGAGTCTCTATGAGACAACATAGAGGGCGATAATAGGTCCGGGGCTTAGCACGGAGGCTGGACCGTTGTCAGATCATGTACAGAAGTACTAAATCTAGAATATCAAAGAGGATGTTAGACTCTCGGACCTGAATCTTCTGCTCCAAATATCATTCAAGTTTCATTTGTAGCCAAATTACAACCTCGACATTGCGTGAATTTGACAGAATTTCATCTGTACCAAGGGAAAATGTTGACTCCGAACAGGTATTCCCGGACAGCTAATTCATTAAAATATTATGTGAGATATTGATGACGAACGTCCCAAGTCTGGAAATAACTACAGAGTGTTTTGTTTTCCGATATTTGAGAATCAACCATCTCCATGGATTATTCATTACGCTCCAAAGGCCGATTGTGAAATTCCAAACATTTCGTAATGAAGAGATATTCGATCTCAAAATTAATTATGAATCCGGGTTTAGTTTTAACAAGGTGATGACACCTTTCCTGATACGGAATGTAAGTCGCTGTCAACTTATGTACATCGACGTTAATTCTAAACCGAGAGGGAAACATTTTAACCTAAAAAAAATCTATGAGGTCAACCCAAATTCATTTGTCTGGGATTAAAATTCTGAACAGAATCATGTTCTTTCGCCTTTCCCCATTTTTGGTTAAATCTTGTCACTAGGAAAAAGATATACGATAATTAAAATGTTAGACTTGGAACTTCCTGAACCTAGGATTTGATAGTAGGGTTTGCTAATAAATCACAATCAGTATTGTGAAGTTGATTACTTAATTAAAAATCTCTCGAATTAATGTTATCTTAACGAGAAGTGGAAAAATACTACACTTAATGAAGTTTAACATTATATAATCCCGACTTCATTTGAGTTGCTAAAGTGGTATCTCGATTTGGTGGAATTTTGGGTAGATTGGTTTCTTACTGATGGTTTGATTCCTTTATGATAATTCTATTTCAATTGGGAGAATGAACTCATTGGGGATGATCTGTCAATCATAATAAAAATTACTCACATTACGTTGTCCCATCACCACATATCTGTTGTATTCTTAATCTAACTTTTCTTATGACTTAGCTATGTACTGCTGATAATGATGCTGATGACGATGATGGGATATCTAGTAATTGTTGCTGGACCTTGTTCTGAAGAAAAATTCGTTGTAAAATATGAGGACCTCCCTCCCCCACTTGGATTGGTTGATGTCCTCATCAATGTTTGTACTAGATGTTTTTGTGGACCAATCCTCAGCTACTGATTACGAATTCTTTGGGACCTCCTTCTCCTATTGGGAATCTGGTGTAAGTGAGACTTCTTTTTCTGTTTCCGTCTTTTCCTTGGTAAAATAATGGTACTTGCGTCGGAATCAATTTCCAACGGCTCCGACTTTATTGTAGTTTTGTCTATTTTGACTAATTCAACTTTTGCCTCTTGTGTGAGAGTCAAATCCTTGATTATTTGCACTCTGCTTTTCGTGGCATAATACGGATTGGAACATGTTAATGGCGTTGAATTCGCTCGGTTGATCTCATTTTGTATGTCTTCAATCGAACCTGAATCGATTTCCTCTTTTGGTTCGGTAGCTTCCTTTTCAATGAGTGGTAGATCAGAGGTATCTGGGTTTTCCGTTTTGATTTTAGTTCTCATACTGTCCATTCTAGGTAGACATATACGTGCTTCCTTTTTTAAAATTTCGCTTCGAGTTACCTTGATGTTCTTCTTCACCGTCTGATTATCATCTTCGATCGTATGTTCCATCCTCGATATTGCTAGTTTTGTGCAACTGGAATCGTTCAGGAGATCAGGTTTACCTGGTTCAGGCGTTTTGTTTCCCGTTGCAGATGTTCCTATTTCCGCTTGGCCAATTCTCCCTTCGTTGTCTGCAATTTCAAGATCATCCTCTGATTCCGAGTCCATATCTACGTTATGGTTCTTGATGTGGGAATCTGGGCCTTCCGGGTTTTCCCTATTCTCGGTACACGTTTCCTTGGCGAGGAATCTCTCCAACATTTGTCTTTTATCAAGACACTCGTGAGTGATGGTTAATAGTAGTGTAGAATCCTTGTAATTTGGTTCAAACGTCATCCTCGTTATATCTCCGAAAGAAATCGCTATTCGATGTAAATCTTCGTAAGAAAACGGACTTTTCAACTTGATTAAAATGCTCCGAAAATTGTTGGCTGGAACCTCCCATTCTATGATCCTGTCATGGAAAGCTTCCTTTATTCTTTTGAACATTTTGCTGGAATAAGTAGATTTGGTTAGTTTGAGACAATATTGTCATAAGGACTATGAAGCAGGGGACCAACGCATGCAAGATAATTTGGGACCAATACTGCTAGTGAGAATCGAGATAGGGACCGCAGGGACCTTAATGGAGACCTTGGGACCTTGATGGGGACCTTGGGGACCAAGTTAGATGTTAACTAGTCCAATTCATTCTGATCGACATCCAATTCGACCCAATCTGTTCCTTCGTCATCGGATGCCATTCGAGCATGTTTCTCCTTGGTAAAAATTGTGGTAGGGTCTTCAGTGTCCTGCCATCTTTTATGCGCTCCTACTTTTTGTTCCGGAGGGTACTGCTTTACACATGTTCTTACATATAGCTGAAAAACAAATTCTTCAATTTTCCTCTCACAATTTCGATGTACCTTCAGTGTGGATTTATAATCTCTCGGAAATCTTTTCATCGGGGCAACTATGGCCCTATACTTTAGGTCACCGTTCTCTAGTACCTGACGAGCGTCCGTTCGTTTGAAGTAACGGATGAATCCATGAGACAGTTCTCCTTGCTTGTTACACACGGTTTCCAGGTATCCCATGCGTCCAAACTGTGAGAAGTGTCTGAAGAAGTTATCCTCTCGTAGGTGTGATGATTCCTTCCATGGCAGTTGACAAAAATTCTGTTTTCATCTTTAGGTTCTGGTTTACTTACTCGCTGTACAACGGACTTAATTAGGTTCGGCTGATGGGTCTTGTCTGGTATAGAGAGGTTGGCTGCTATATTGTTCTCTTCACTTTCTATCACCCAATGATTGTCAAATTTCTGGATGGTTAATTTGATAATAAACGCATAATCCAATTTCTTCATGTGTTCGGTTAAATCTTCAATGGTTTGGACCTTGGTATACATTTTTGGACCCTGTAATTGAAATAAAATTTCATAGACAGGATTTCTTAGCACTCAGCAAAGGTTATTCCCGACGTCTGGGCCGTTGCCATTGGTTCTATCGTCACATCCTTTGGCTTAATGATAACGGCCTTCTTTCTTCGCGGATGGTTTTCAGGTAGCTCTAACGTTTCTGGATTACATTTTCCCTGGCACAGGACCACAGTTGAGGGCCCCGTCGGAGTAATTTCCTTTCGCACTTTTCTCTTACGAAAATAACAGAATACAAGTATAATGATTACCAAGAACATTATATGAATCATATAATTACCCCCTAAGAGCCAGTGCGATTGTGTTTCGAATCGCTTATGTTGATTCAATATATTCATTCCGGTTACCAGATTTGTCAGAGCCTTTTCTTTCGATTACCAATCACTGATAAATTGTGTGTCTCTCCCATATTTCTTGTCCTGTATTTGTGCGAGTTCTGGGTATATATTATTCACATCCAACGTGAATTGAGGTTCATATATATATATATATATCGGACGTTGTTCAATTTCTTCTCTTCTGACTGGATACTCATCTCTTTCATTCTTAATCTACACCCCTCTTGTATCCGTAGTATCCCAGTTCCATTGATATTGACCAATTTGTCTGAATTATCTTCACACATTATATTACCTTGCACTGGTTGTGACACGGAGAATAGCCACGTGCCATCTGATTCTAGGAGGCTCCAATAACTGTAGTTGCCTTCTACTATTTTGATTTTACAGGAACTCAAGTCTTGCGCTCTATTCAGGAGTAAGGATAATTCGCAATCGTCATTTGTTGAGACCTCCCTCAATGGTTTTTTCGCCCGACACATGAACCCATAATGCAGCTCCTTACAAGTTTGTAATTCGCTGTGCGTTAGTTTGGAGAAATATTGTTCTGCTTCATCCATGACCAGGTATTTTCCGATAGGTCTGATCAGTGCGGCACAAGATGCATCTATGCCCTTTTGAGGTACTGGGATAGGATGCATCAGGTAAATTTCATATTGAGCTCGGCTTATCAGTGGTATATATAATGACACGAGTACTTTTTCTTTGTGATATACTGCATCCAACTTGGAAATTTTGACTAACTCTTCTAGCCTAATGTGTTCCAATGGAAGAGGAAATTTATAATCCTTCATGTGGCTGCTCAAATCCTGATTAATACTTGTGAGAATTTTTGGAGTTAGGATATCCGGATGTACTCTGCCATCTCTTAGGTACTGCAAAATGTCCAAGAACTTCTCACTAGCGTCAATCATGTGATCAAATGTTCTTTGGGCTTCTCTTACTAATGGAAGCATATCAAATAAATATGTGGAGTCTAATACATTGAATTTATCTAATTCTATATGAATTTCGTAGAGCATTTCTTGTTGGCTTTTTGTGATAATGTATAATTCCTTCAATGCACTTGTTACAATGTGTTGGCTATTGTTGTGGATTTTGATCAGCTCCTTCTGGTCGGTAAATAAGGTATCAATATTATGATTAATTTCTTCAGCATCGTCGAGCGTCAACAGACCAAATAAACTTCTACTTAATTTTCCTACAATACCCAATGGCACTATTTTGCTAATGCTTTTCGGGACTCGTATATTTTCCGGGCCGTTTTGTATAAGAGCCTCGGCCATTTTACGGATTCGATTATGGGTCTCCGAAAGACGTTTTTCTACTCTCTTCAGGTATGCTGGATCAATCACCGCATGACAACCTCTGGTATACCTCACGCAATCATCATCGCACTCTAATTTACCCTTATCCACGGATCGTAGACATGCGTTCAATAAGTTGTCTACTTCTACTATTGGTGTATGACTTGCGATAAAGTACTCGATATCTAGAGTAATAATCACTTGCCAGGTCGCTTTTTCCAGAAACATGCGTCCCACATGTTCAAAGTATAGTCCAGAACTATGCTTGAGGGATACTAAATTTTCGCTTGGTGTTATTCCCAGTTTGCTATTTCCGAAGAAGGATAGAGCTATCACAAGGCAGATTCCGGCTTTCCACATCATGTCTGTAATTTTTAATGTATATTAACTCATGAGCTGTCTTGTTCTTTCGGGACAGGTTTCAGTTTGTCAACATGTTTCCTTATAATTTTTCCATTTGGTAATTTCAATATGGCATTCTTTCTTCCGACAATATCTATTATTTCCAAAGGTTGATTATAAAATCTATCAAACTTATGTACTCGTGGTTCCTTGATTACCCAAGCGAATTGGCCAACTTCAGTCGTGAATGGTTTCAACTTCCTGTCATACCTTTCCTTTGGTTTTAATTTTTCTTTGACCTGTCTTTCTCCTGCTAGAATTTTCATTTCTGACAATCTTTGGATAAGATCTTGGAGATATACATTGTATGTACGCAATCTCTCATCTTCTGGAATTCTGAGCGGGAATCGTGCGATTTTCCCATATATTAATTCGAACGCTGTGAAATTTGTGGCGGAATGGATACTGGTATTGAATGTGAACGCGGCGAACGGCGCTAGGTTGTCCCAATCATCATATTGTTCCGAATAAGTTCTTATGAAATCACCTAAGGGTGCATGACTTCTTTCCAAACTTCCGTTTGTCTCGGGTCTATATCCTGGGCTAACTAAATGATTGATTTTGAAAGTGTACAGAAGTGCTTCTACCAATTCAGACATAAAACTTGTTCCACGATCTGATAATATTGCCCTTGGTGCTTCAAAGTGGCAAATAAGATGTTTGGTCAACGCATCAGCGATCGTTGTCGCTCTAAGGTCTTTGATTGGCACTATTATCACATATTTAGTCAGATTACATTGCATTGTTAACAAATGACAATTTCCTCGCGGCGTCGTACGCAATTTCCCTACAGTATCAATAGATACCTTATCGAAGGCTTCGATCGGAGTATCTGTTATTATCATAGGATCCCTGGTCTTTGCGCGATCAAGTTTCTTTTCTTGACAGCTTGGACATCGCCGGATATAATCTAAGATATCGTTTCTCATCCCTGGCCAATAATATCTCTCCCGAATCTTTTGATATGTCTGGTTAATACCCTTATGACCTCCAACTAATGTGTCGTGAAGAGAGTTGATTATGCCTTTCCGGTCTTCTTCCCTTGGGAATTCTGCTTTGCCATAACATATGGTTATCTTTATAGCTTGTTCTTTGAAGGTTTCAGAAATTAATTCAGTTATCACACCTGCATCTAATGAATCGGTGATCTCACCTCTCCTCGAGATACGGAAGCTCGTACATTGTTTACTAATAAGTAAGGATCTCAAATTTTTCAGTGCATCTTTCAATTGAAGTACATTGATAGGATCGTTATAGCGTTCCCCTATTACCACAGAAAATATTGTTTGGCCTTTATACGGCGTGGTCATAATCTGTCCTAATTTTGGATGACTCAATTTGAACCCCGTGAGCTCGATAGCATGTATTTCACTGAGCAGCCTAATAACCGAAGAAGCTGGAAAACAGTCCTTGGTGATGAAATGTACTAGATTATCCCTCTTATATGTCAAGCACTGTCTCGACATAATGACCTTTTGTTCTGCTTTGAAATGATCCACCGGATCCATCTCCTCGCTGTCTGATGGAGCTCGTTCTGATAATTGATTCATTCTCGGGTTAACGGGTTTGTCAAACGGAATAAGAGGCACCAGCATGGTAATGTCTAATTTTGGTGGCTCTGTGGAGTTGAGCTGGACTGAGGAGTTCTCATTCACCTCGGGTATTTCTTCTAGACGCTCTGCTACATTTATTCCGCCACACTTCTCTCCTGGCAAGGGCGTACTTTTGGCACATGGTTGACCCATTTTGATGTTGGGCGTTACAGAAATGGCTCGACTCGGCCCGGCAGTTATAACATCATTCAATTCACCTTCAATAGAATTTTCTCTTGCTTCTAATTCTGCTTGAGCTTTCCTCACAATACTTTCTACTCTCTCCTGCATGATATCGTCTGTTAAGTTTTCATCGTCGTAAGGGTCCAGCTGCTCCAAGAGTTCTCTAGTATTATCTCCTGGACCCCGTCCATCGGAATAATATGTATCATGCAATATAGTTTTTTCGACAGTGATTTCACTGTCCGATGCAATGTGGTCTGGTTCATCATCAATTTCCTCTGTATCACCTCCATCTGAGCTCCCGTCTCCTGAGTCACTTAACTCAGTTGACCTACCTTGAGACCTTCTTAGATGTATCTCCTGTGATTGTCGTCTCATTTCCTCTACTTCTTTTCGTGAAACGCTAATTCTCTTACATACCTCATCATAATCCGATTTTAATTCGGACAGGCTCATATCAGACTCATCTTGAGAATCACTGGGTGGTGCGGCATCAATTTGGACCTCTATGTCGTTTGGAGCCATCAATTCCTTCTTTGGTTCACTTGATTCCGTGGCGGTATTATGTTCTGGTTGTTCTTCGGTCTCTTCATCCTGTAAACCCTTATAACGATTGTCTGAAAGAGGTGCTCCAGAATCGTCATTCTCTTCTGTGTCAACGGCAGTTGATGACAAGAAGGATGCGTCAGTCCCAGCCACTGCTACGTGTGAATAATCGACGCTAGCTGCTGGTTCTATTATGCTTGGTTGAAGTTCCGGCAATATAGCGGGAATAGGATAAATGGTTCCTCCAGGACTCTTATTTTCGGGTGATTGTTCCTCCGTTTCCTGTTTAATTTCCGCTGCCTTCCTGGCTCTTGTTCTATTAGCTATAACGCTTTGATCTAATTCCACTGGTCTTCTTTTCGTTTTTGAACCTTTGGGTCGTCCTTTGGGTTTCACTCCACTCTTAGAGTCTTCACCTTACGTGTTCGCTCTTGATCTTCCAATAGTAACCGGTGGGGATTCCTGAGCTAATCTATCTCTTGTCGCCTTTTCTCTCATGGAAGCAGATCTTGTTAGTCTTGGCTGCGTTGGTGGTGGTGGAGTCCCTCTACCTTGATTTTCATCTGCGTTCTTTTTGGCTGCTTTCCTGGCTATCATGAGTATTCGTAATAAGTATAAATTTTTATTAATTCCTTCCTCTTCAACCGGATTACGAGACAATGCATCAGCATTGCTATTGAGTTTTCCTGGTTTGTATTTGAAAATGTATTCAAAATCTGTGAATTCAAACATCCAGCGCATTAATCTTTGGCCTGGATCTTTGCGATTATGCATCCAACTTAACGGTTCATGATCTGCAACTAACGTGAACTTCCTACCCAACAGATAAGGGCGAAAGTGATGCATGGCACAGAGAGCAGCAAGGCACTCTTTCTCAGTCGTGTGGTAGTTTTTCTCGTGCTTATTCAGTACCCTTGATAAGTAGGCTACGGGATGATCAAACCCATCCTTCTGCTGACTTAGCACGGCTCCTATAGCATAGTTCGAGCTATCTGTAGTCAAAGTGAAAGGCTTGTCATAATCAGGAAATAATAGTATTGGAGCCTTGCACAGGTGTTCCTTGAGTACTTGAAAAGCTTCTTCTTCTTCCTCTTTCCAATAAAAGTGTTGTGACTTCTTTGTGAGATCGAACAACGGTTTGGCAATTTTTGAGAAGTCTTTGATGAATTTGCGATAGTATCCTACAAGTCCTAAAAGCTGTCTCACATTTTTCTGGCTTTTTGAAGTTGGAAAATCTTTGACGGCTGAAATCTTCTTAGGGTCTGGTTCTACTCCTCTTTCACTTACAATGTGCCCTAAAAATGCGACTTCTTTCCTCAGAAACTCGACTTTGTCGGGTTGCAACACCAGATTCGCGGCTCTCAGCCGGTCAAAGAATAGCCGAACCTTCGCATTATGTTCTTCCAAGGTCCTCGCAAAGATGATGACGTCATCGAGATATCCATCATGCGCTGGGAAGAAGCTGGAGCATTACGGAGCCCTTCAGGCATACGCCGAAATTGATGGTGCCCTTTGAATGAGAATGCGGTCTTGAATTTCTCCGATTCTTTCAATGGAATTTGTTGAAATCCTGAAGCGAGGTCAAAGGTCGAAAAGTACATAGCACCTCCTGATCGGTCCAAGATATCAGCTATATTCGGTAGCGGATAAGCATCCCCTGTGGTTTTCTTGTTCAATTCCCGGAAATCTATCACAACCCTCCATCTGGGCCTTCCTTGACTGTCTGGTTGTTTCGGAACTATCCAAACTGGTGAATTGTATGGTGAACATGATGGTTCAATTATGCCGTCCTTCAGCTTCTTACTAATATGCTCTTCTAGTACCTGACAATGAATAGGGGGATGTCGATATTGTTTGGTATTCAAGGGGATGTCATCCGTAAGTGGAATTTCATGTTCTATAACATGGGTGCATGGCAACTTGTCTCCAGGTAATAGGAAAACATCTGCATAGTCTTCAATCAGTTGTTCCACTGCCTGTCGTTCTTTGGGATTTAGATGATTTTTTCGTATGAGCACCCTGATTTTCTCGGCTCGCTGTCGCAATTCAACTATTGGTGAGATCCCATCGTCCGTATCAGAATCTGATCCAAAAGGCGGTTCATAATATTCATAATCCAATATTTGCTTGGGGTCGACATCGATACAAACATCTTCTTCTCGCGTATTGATCGCCAAAATATTACACTGGCCGTTATCATTCGTAACAAGGCCTTCTCCTAAGTACACTCCTTCTGTTGCTTCTATTCGAGGTAGATATCCATCTTTCAAATCTGTCTGGACCAAGTTAATTCTGATTATTGCTGCTGTTCTGCTTCGTATGATATGACGGGTTGTTCTTATTTCATTGGTTGTGCTTTCTTGCGTATCTGTTTTATCAGGAGCATGGGTTGACTGTTGATCTTGTTCGCTATCAACATCCGTTGATAAATTTCCATCATCCTCAAAATCATTTTCCTCGTCTGTCGAGAATTCTAGCTTGGGTTTCCGTGCAATCTTCTTTTTCTTTTGTCTCGGTTCTCCCTCTAAGATGAAAGGCATTGGGTGCATAACATCTGCGTTTACCACCATAGCTTTTGTATGATAATTTATGACAGCTTCGGAGTTCCAAAAGTTTGGCGTCCCAAGAGTCCATCAGTTTTAATTGGGAACTCATCTGACACAATAAAGAACGGCTGCAGCTTACCTTTCACTGTTAGGTAGGTGAATCCTAAGGATTTCACTATATCTGAAGGGCCTATGCCTGTGAATTCAGCACCATTCTTCAATACCTCTAGATCTGGTTTCAAAACCTTCTTCTTGATTAAATTCACATCCGATCAATTATCTAGCATGAACCTAGCCCATCCCTTGGTAAGCTCAGGAACACGTGTTCGTATTACTGTTTCTTCTTTATGAATTGCTCCAGGGATCACAGATCCCCAGCACGGCTCAATTTTTGAGCGGATCCCATCAGTTGGCGGAGCAGCATGACTCGTGACTGATTTGATTGTGCATTCATTTGTTGAGATGATTGCGGGGTCCGAGAATCGGGTTGTTGGTTTGGCACTGTATTGTCCCTCGGTATGACTTCCCGTGCTGCAGACGTTGGTGCACCCCTGTTGTCCTGATGTTGCTCCTGTGTGGGCCGGAACTGATTCCGCTGGTAAGACTGAGTTGCTTGTTGATAATTCCGATCGTTCGGGGGTTGGAAATTCTGACGCGGATGACTCCCTTGGAGTTGATAATTCCGCTGGTATTCGGTTTGATATGGGTAAGCGTCTCTTGAGGGGCGTTGCTACTCGTTCGTTACTCGATTGATATAGTTGTTCCGTTGTTGCGGAAGTTGGTATCCAGCTGGTGGTGGGTTGGAAAAATTGCTCTGTCGTAACGGGGGCTGATATAATTGTCTCTGCTGTCCATAATTCTGTTGGTGATGGCCCGCCACTTCTGGGCGACGAGCCCCATAGGAGTTTAAATTCTCCCGTCTCGGTCCATCTAATCTCCGCTCATATCCACCTGGCCTAAGGTTTGGCCCGTCCATGTTTCTATTGCTCTGCTGGATATCTCTAAAATGATTAGTATTCCTGCCCATCGGTGAGTCTCTATCTCTGGTATAGGTTAAGGGTCGGTCTCTTGGTGTATAATTGTACTCCATGTTATACATTCGTGCTTGAGTGGTTTCTGGTTCTCGTTGTAGGAGCCGTATTTGCCCATTATAAGGCCTTTCCTGCTGATATTTTGGCCGTGTATCCGGAATTATTTTTGCGGCCATCCTTCATTCTAGGCGAGCTGCCTCTTCATATGCCTGCTCAAAATCTTCAGGCCTGCGTAAATCGACTGATTTGCTAAGGTCCGGGGGGAGTCCTCTGATGAATGCATCCACTGCCGTAGATTTCAGTGGTTTCATCATGACGGCGTTATACTGATCACCTAACTCTTCCTGTAACGCCTTTTCCGCACTCGCAATTAGGGGATTCAAATAGTCATAATATTCTCCTATCGATTGTCCCTGTTTCATACGTAGGTTTCCTATTTTGTTGCAATAAAAACTGTAGTCGCGCCCTACAGCAAAACGCCCTTCTAGATGCTTCAATAGTTTGTCTAAGGTATCTCATGTTTTTCCGGCAATACTATCTCTTGCTGCTCCTCTCAACTCTCCTTTTACTGCTTTCAAATAGTCTGCTTTCTGATCTGCCTTAATCCACGCTTCTCCAGTGGTTACTGTTTGGGCATATTCTTTGAGTGGCATATTTCTGCCATCGAATTGTGGTATACGTTGCACTGCATATTGTAGTGAGAAGTTATGTGTAAATGCATCCGCTATCGTCTTCGCCGTTTCTTCGTCCATTTTGGTTTCTATGGGCTGATCTTCGTCTTTATCTTCTGGTGATACTGATCTGCTAGGAGTGAGTTGTGGGCTACCCCCTTCGGGGGTATTTGGCATTGGATCGGGGCAATGGATTGAGATTTAAATAATTTGGGAGGATAGAGTTCTAACTACTTGATCATTATTGTCTCTTACTCTCTCTCTCATTTCCTTCGCGGTGTACGTATCTTAGCTACACAACCGATACACTAATGGGCCGTTGGGGTTCTCCTCGGCCTAAGATTTGAATTTGATTGGTCCCCTTTGTCAAAGTGTCGACTAAGATCCCTTATTTTCTCCCTCAAGTGCTTGCTTTCACTATTCACGATCTCACACAATTCGTTGATAATTGCTATCAATCGATCGACCTTAGTTTCAAGTCTGTGATTAGATTGGTGGAGTCTAATTTCTATGATGTTATGGTTTTGATTCAACTCGTTTTGATTAGAAAAGATACTGTTTTGGCCTTGTGCGATCGAAAACAATCTACTCACTCTTCCGTCCTGTTGTATGAACGCGTTTCCTACGAGACTCAAACGATTTGCTAATATCTCTTCTGGATGTGGTTTCACCCGGGCCATTTATTCGTTTTTGAATTGTTATCATCAATTTTCCAAGCTCCTCGAGATATTCAAAATATTCCTCAATAGGCAGAGGGTTTTTGACTGAGGTTTCGCGAAAAATGTTGTTGAAGTAGGTCTTCGGACTCTGTTATTTTTCCGGCAGCAGTTGTAATTCCTTGTTTTGCTTTATTTGTGCCAACTTTGGGCTTAGCTTTTCCTCGGTTCCCTCTCCTTACTTGAGGCATATAGTGGGTGATGAATATTCAGGGAAACCGGTGCGAGCTAACGCATACGGTGGAATAGGCAGGTATGAATATTTGGAAACCCGGTGCAAGTTAACGCACACGGTGGAATGAGCAGTATGAATATTTGGAGGCCCGGTGCAAGTGACCGCACACGGTGGAATGAGCAGGTGTGAATATTTGGAAACCCGGTGCAAGTGAACGCACACGGTGGAATGAGCAGTATGAATATTTGGAAGCCCGGTGCAAGTGAACGCACACGGTGGAATAAGCAGGTATGAATGTTTGGAAACCCGGTGCAAGTGAACGCACACGGTGGAATGAGCAGGTATGGATGTTTGGAAACCCGGTGCAAGTGAACGCACACGGCGGAATGAGCAGGTATGAATATTTGGAAACCCGGTGCAAGTTAACGCACACGGTGGAATGAGCAGGTATGAATATTTGGAAACCCGGTGCAAGTTAACGCACACGGTGGAATGAGCAGTATGAATATTTGGAAGCCCGGTGCAAGTTAACGCACACGGTGGAATGAGCAGGTGTGAATATTTGGAAGCCCGGTGCAAGTTAACGCACACGGTGGAATGAGCAGGTGTGAATATTTGGAAACCCGGTGCAAGTGAACGCACACGGTGGAATGAGCAGGTCTGAATGTTTGGAAACCCGGTGCAAGTGAACGCACACGGTGGAATGAGCAGGTGTGAATGTTTGGAAACCCGGTGCAAGTGAACGCACACGGTGGAATGAGCAGGTATGAATATTTGGAAACCCGGTGCAAGTTAACGCACACGGTGGAATGAGCAGGTATGAATATTTGGAAACCCGGTGCAAGTGAACGCATACGGTGGAATGAGCAGGTATGAATGTTTGGAAACCCGGTGCAAGTGAACGCACACGGTGGAATGAGCAGGTATGAATGTTTGGAAACCCGGTGCAAGTGAACGCACACGGTGGAATGAGCAGGTGTGAATGTTTGGAAACCCGGTGCTAGTGAACGCACACGGTGGAATGAGCAGGTATGAATATTTGGAAACCCGGTGCAAGTTAACGCACACGGTGGAATGAGCAGGTATGAATATTTGGAAACCCGGTGCAAGTGAACGCACACGGTGGAATGAGCAGGTATGAATGTTTGGAAACCCGGTGCAAGTGAACGCACACGGTGGAATGAGCAGGTGTGAATATTTGGAAACCCGGTGCAAGTCAACGCACACGGTGGAATGAGCAGTATGAATATTTGGAAGCCCGGTGCAAGTGAACGCACACGGTGGAATAAGCAGGTATGGATGTTTGGAAACCCGGTGCAAGTTAACGCACACGGTGGAATGAGCAGGTATGAATATTTGGAAACCCGGTGCAAGTTAACGCACACGGTGGAATGAGCAGTATGAATATTTGGAAGCCCGGTGCAAGTTAACGCACACGGTGGAATGAGCAGGTGTGAATATTTGGAAGCCCGGTGCAAGTTAACGCACACGGTGGAATGAGCAGGTGTGAATATTTGGAAACCCGGTGCAAGTGAACGCACACGGTGGAATGAGCAGGTATGAATGTTTGGAAACCCGGTGCAAGTGAACGCACACGGTGGAATGAGCAGGTATGAATATTTGGAAGCCCGGTGCAAGTGAACGCACACGGCGGAATGAGCAGGTATGAATATTTGGAAACCCGGTGCAAGTTAACGCACACGGTGGAATGAGCAGTATGAATATTTGGAAGCCCGGTGCAAGTGAACGCACACGGTGGAATAAGCAGGTATGAATGTTTGGAAAACCGGTGCAAGTCAACGCACACGGTGGAATGAGCAGGTATGAATATTTGGAAACCCGGTGCAAGTGAACGCACACGGTGGAATGAGCAGGTATGAATGTTTGGAAACCCGGTGCAAGTGAACGCACACGGTGGAATGAGCAGGTGTGAATATTTGGAAACCCGGTGCAAGTCAACGCACACGGTGGAATGAGCAGTATGAATATTTGGAAGCCCGGTGCAAGTGAACGCACACGGTGGAATAAGCAGGTATGAATGTTTGGAAACCCGGTGCAAGTGAACGCACACGGTGGAATGAGCAGGTATGAATGTTTGGAAACCCGGTGCAAGTGAACGCACACGGCGGAATGAGCAGGTATGAATATTTGGAAACCCGGTGCAAGTTAACGCACACGGTGGAATGAGCAGGTATGAATATTTGGAAACCCGGTGCAAGTTAACGCACACGGTGGAATCAGCAGTATGAATATTTGGAAGCCCGGTGCAAGTTAACGCACACGGTGGAATGAGCAGGTGTGAATATTTGGAAGCCCGGTGCAAGTTAACGCACACGGTGGAATGAGCAGGTGTGAATATTTGGAAACCCGGTGCAAGTGAACGCACACGGTGGAATGAGCAGGTATGAATGTTTGGAAACCCGGTGCAAGTGAACGCACACGGTGGAATGAGCAGGTGTGAATATTTGGAAACCCGGTGCAAGTGAACACATACGGTCCCTGGTAAAATTTTTTCGTGCGTACCCCATGGTACCTCAGTCCATAAGGTACCATGGGGTACGGATGGGGTACGACCACGATATTTGAAATGCGCTTCCAACGGGTACCATGAGATACGCATGTAATATTCCTTAATGCATACGTATGGGGTACCATGCGGTACTCACGTGGAGAGTCACCGAATACTGTATGAGCTCTCATGAGATACCATGTGGTATGCAATTTTGGAACGGGATAATACGCGTGAGACACCACGTGGTACGTGGTTGTTAAATAGAACGATACGCATGAGGTACCATGAGGTACTCACGTAAAAGGAGCCGATGAATTCTGAACGCGATCCCGTGAGATACCATGCGGTACGCGGCTTCCAGATGGGGATATACGCATGAGGTACCATGGGGTACACAAGTATAAAGCTGCCGAATACTGTATGCGATCCTATGTGACACCATGCGGTACGCGGTAGTTAGATAGAACAATACGCATGAGGTACCATGCGGTACTCACGTAAAAGGAGCCGCCGGATTCTGAATGCGATCCCATGGGATACCATGCGGTACGCGGCTTTCAGATGGGAATATACGCATAAGGTACCATGGGGTACTCACGTATAGAGCTGCTGAATACTGTATGCGATCCTGTGTGACACCATGCGGTACGCTGTTGTTGGATAGAACGATACGCATGACGTACCATGTGGTACTCACGTAAAAGGAGACACCGAATACTGTATGCGATCCCATGGGATACCATGCGGTACGCGGCTCTCAGATAGGATTGGGCGCATGAGGTACCATGCGGTACTCGCGTGTAGAGCCGCCCAATACTGTATGCGATCTCATGGGATACCATGCGGTACGCGGTTTTCAGATAAGAATACTTGCATGAGGTACCATGCGGTATTCACGTATAGAGCTGCTGAATACTGTATGCGATCCTGTGTGACACCATGTGGTACGCGGTTGTTGGATAGAACGATACGCATGAGGTACCATGCGGTACTCACGTAAAAGGAGACACCGAATACTGTATGCAATCCCATGGGATACCATGCGGTACGCGGTTTTCAGATAAGAATACTTGCATGAGGTACCATGCGGTACTCGCGTACAGAGCTGCCGAATGCTGCATGCGATCTTGTGTGACACCATGCGGTACGCGGTTGTTAGATAGAACAATACGCACGAGGTACCATGCGGTACTCACGTAAAAGGAGCCGCCGAGTCCTGAATGCGATCCCATGGAATACCATGCGGTACGCGGCCTCCAGATGGGGATAAACGCATGAGGTACCATGGGATACTCGCGTGTAGAGCCACCCAATACTGTACACGATCTCATGGGATACCATGCGGTACGCGTTTCTTGGATAGGAATACTCGCATGAAGTACCATGCGGTACTTACCTAGAGAGCCGCACTATACTGTATGCGATTTTATGGGATACTAGGCGGTAGACAGCCTTTTTGGATGGACACGTGCATTACTGTAGTTACGTAGAGAATCTCCAAATATCGTGTGAGATCTCATGGGATACTATGCGATATGTGGTCCCTCTATCACCATAGACGCGCGAGATAGCATGCAATATCTATAAGGTGATGACAGACAACCCGCCACGATGCGATCCTCATGCTACGACATCACATAACATGGCTCGACACTACTCGTGATCCATTGCAGTGAGCTAAATCGTCGATGGATTTGATTCACTCTTGTGAACCCTGACTAATCTTATCACATCCACCCCTTGGTTGGGCTCACCCGCACGATTAATCGCAAGTCGTGTCGGGCCATGTTGTGCGATGTCAGGGCGTGAGAATCGCGTCGTAGCGGATTGTATGTCATCACCTATCCGCAAGTTCGAGCCCTGTAAGATGACGTTGAAGCTAGCTCTCTAAGGTAGAAAAAGTCACGTGATACGCAGAGGCAAATTCAAAAATAAAAAAAAATTGTCACAAAAAGTTTTTTGGACAATTGCGAATGATAATAACGTGAAATTTAAGGTGCTTGAGTGAATAAAATATATAGAGGAGGGTAAGAAATCGAGTCGTAGACCAACTATCGTGAGTTTTAGTTTAGGTTTTGACTCTCATGTTCAATAGCAGAATAAATTTTCTGTTTGAATCTAGGTTTACTGTTTACTTCTACCTTAAGGAGGTTCGATGGTGTCATGAGGGATCGGTGAGGGGGGAAGACGAAAACTAACCTAACCTGCCGCTCGGATGCACGAAAATACACGGCAAGTATATCTATATGTTGACGATTTTCGACAACAATTCGATCATATTTCTGCGAAATGCATGGTGAGCTATGATCACCGAAAGGTATTATTGTTCGCTGGGAAATTCTCTATCGTCTGAATATTTCATGAGAATTTTCTCTACATCTCAAGAGGTGCTAGGCTTGTTTTGGTGGCGCCGTCCATAAGAGCCCATGTTATTCCGAAGAATGTAAGAGCTTAGATCTCGAAAAAACGCCTGGTGAAAAATACTGAAAAAATTCACAGAGTATTTTTTTGTCTCAAAGATAATTATGTAAAAGGTTTCGTCACGATCTCTACATCTTCGTCAAGACCATCGAACCTCCTTAAAGAGTTCCTTTGTGTCGCCGCTAGGTGTGCCACTTTTGCTCGAACCTGCGGATACGCGGCTCCCTGAAGAGTAGATATGAGTAGATATAGTTATGGGTTACCATGCGATGTTGCAGAGGACGACATTGGATGCAAGTGGGATCAAGTACTACGGGATACTGCGAGGTATTACGAGATCTCATGGCAGCGCTGATGGATCTCATATGTCATAGAATTTCGAAAATCACGGTCTTCAGTGGGGGAAGTCCCTTATACATACCTTGAGGATGGAGCTTTCGTAGGTGACAGAAGCAAGCTACTTAAGTCTGATGTTCTGTATGGCTGGCAACCATATTTTTCTACATGTATTCAGATATTAGATAGACGATACAATAATAGGGGACTGAATATGATTCAGTAGGATATGCAATCCGAAAAGGGAATCAGGCCTGTCAAATTGGCTGAGAGTATTGTGATGTAGTTATTCATTCCTAGCTCATGGTATGGAAAGTTATTCTATTCAGAGAAAATCGGAAGTGTATTCAAAATTCCAGAGAGATGCGATCAAAGCTCACCGAATCATGTCTTAACCAGTATGTATCTCTCCAAGACTGACGGTACTCCTAGGTCTGACTCGATTAGTATTGGTGATTCCAAGGTGCAGGAGTAACTCGTACTATGATGGTAGGGTCCACCACAAAGGTATCATTCATGAAATCTTGTGATCGATCCATGAAGTCTGGAAGAATTCGGGTAGTTCGTGGAGCTCTTGGATATTGTTGTCAGGTAATTACTACAGCTCTGAAATCGTAGCTGAGTGAGGAATATTTATTATGGTATCAACTCTTATCACAAGCATCACCATGGAAGAATTTCAAAATTATGTAATTCTAAGAATGAGAAGGACTTGGTTTGAGATTTGCAGGATCATGATAACGGGTCCTTGTCTCCGTTTTTACTGATCTTGTCGCCAATCTCTCGGTCACTGACCTGCTTGTCAGTGTCACTGGCAGACTGGCTAACGTCAGATAATCCCTCGAGGTCAATGTCTGCGGTAGAAAATATCACCAATGAGTATGGTTGAGCTCCGTTTCTGTGATATTCATAGTCGCAAGCCACACGATAGTAGTGATCAGGGAATTGTGATGCATTCTAGACTAGGAATTTGAGCCAACAGACATATTATGGTGAACTCGTCGTTTAGCTCAGATACAGAGAGAATTCGCGTGGTCCAGGTACAAAATGCAGCTTGCACGGCTACCGCATGCCCTCAACATTTTTAATCGTAAATGCTTATATCAGTGATGAAGGTCATACATCAATACCTTTTTTTGTTGATGAACCCGTTGACATCCGTTAAGGATTCAATTTCTGATTCTCTTCATTTTCACTGTCGCTTTCAATTAGTCTGGAAGGGGGAATGATGTCGTTCCGCTTTGGAGCATCCACCTTCTCTTTTCTCATTTTTTCCTCAACAGTTTCTGCCGAAAAAATATGTGGTGTTATAAGCATACAATTTCGGGAACATCTTATATCTATAATGATGAGATAAGCAACACTATCAATAGCCCGAAAAGATAGCTAACAATTCAGGATCCTACTCGGAGTGTCTACTGCATTAGCCAGGGAGGATCTATCAGCCTCCAAACGATACAAATTCAGTTCCCAAATATACACCGGCTCCATGAGATGACGAAACATTAACTCGAATATTCATGGAAAAAGACTCCCATTCGAAGGAGACTACACAGAAATACAAAACGCTCGAAAAGAATCATATAAATCCCAGAGGAGAGGCTGAGATATTCAATCGTTAGTCAATGAATATTTTCTGGAAAAGTTGAAACAGAATTTTCTGAATGGAAGATGTTTCGGCCAACTATAATCCTTCCAAATGAATTTTAACGTGTATTCCTGAATGTTGCGGTTTCTTAGAAGAATGTAGCAGCAGCTGGGACTTTTCCTTATTCCTTTTATTTTGGATTTTGAAACACTTGGACACGTGGCAACTATAGAAGCTCCTAAGTCAACATTGGAACATTTGACATTAGATGATTTGTTTTCTAAGCCTGTGTGAGTTTGGTATTGGCAGTTTTGTACCCCAAACTTTGTTTGATTCTTCCAAATTGGAGCATCTGCTCTACTCAAGAACTGAAAAGACTCATATAAGATGTTAAATGGTCTCGGAAATACACTGAAATGGTGATGCCTGGTCTCATTAAAGATTTGTGCGGAAGAAAAGACGCATTCTAGAACTGTGTGGGCTATTCCGGATACAAAAGAGAAACAGATCGCCTCACAGATAGGAATAATGGCTAACAATCCTCGTTCCAGAAGTATATCATTAGGGTAAAAAGATCGAAATGACAGCACCATGAGAATCCAAACTTACACCACGAAGCAACGATCGAATTCGTGATTTTTGCTCATTTTGGCCTCTGAGCATTAAAAGAGGATATGAGTCATTTCGGAGCATTTCTGCCAGATTTCGGTCACTAGAGGAGTCTGGAAAAATCTCAGAAAATTTTTTTCATCGTAAATAGTAAAAAAAAAATTTCCTCCGATTTTTTAGCTTCCCCCCCCCTCCCCACCCAGTGGACTCAGGGTCTATACAAGGTACATTTTTGGCCCTTCTTCAGCCCATTTTCGAAAAATCGTTGTTTCGACTGGACTCATTTCTTTTCGACGTATTTGGGCACATTCTCTTCGTTAAAACTCGTACTTTCTAGGAAAAATCTGCCTCTGGGGCTTTATTCTGATGTGTTTTTCCCTTGGGCAAGGGCAGAAAAAGGCTAAGGTACCCTGGCACCGGAGTTAAATGTGAGGTATAGAAAGTCGTACTCGATAACCTTCTGAGAGATTAAGGCGATGCGGTCACCGTGCAGGCTGAAAGTTATTCGCACTTTTATCCAATTCTCTTGCGATTTGGGCTAAACGACAAGAAGACGAATACTTATTATTATCTATCTTGAATTCGTCTTCTCGTCGTTTAGCTTAAATCTCAAAAGAATCGAATAAAAGTGAGAGTTACAAAGTACCTATATTGTAGGTTAGGAGGTGCCTGCGCTCAAGTTATTCGCACCTTTATCAAATTTTCTTGCGATTTGAGCTCAACGACGAGAAGACGAACTCAAGGTAGATGATAATAAGTATTCGTCTTCTCCTCGTTCAGTCCAAATCGCAAGAATATCGGAGAAAAGAGCGAATAATTTTCTTCGTGCACGGTGCACGGTGACCGCATCGCCTTAAGAAGCAAACAGCTGTGAAATTTGTGGAAAATTATGAAATTGCGAAACACACACTCCTCATCCTGAATCTTCCTGAATTTGATAGCATCTAATACACTGAAGAATTGAAAGTTCTCATTAATGATTTGGAATGATTTGCAGGCACAATGTAATGAGCAACAGCTGGCTTCATTAAGTATTTTTGTGGAGGGGGAAGCTTTCTGGAACCATCCAGGTTGTTCTGGGCACGAAAAAGTTCCAGGATGCTTCAGAGGGACAAACAATGGCTAACAACTCTCATCTCAATATTATTATCATCAGGGTAGCGAAATCAAGATAACTGGATCATGAAAACCAAGATTTACACCACGAAGTTACTATGTCAAATCCTTGTATTAGAGTATTTTGGCCTCTGAGCATTCGAAGGGTGCACACTCGTATTGGGTTGGTTGATCTTCAATTCCACTTTCAATTGTATAGGAAAATGATATCGGCCAGAGTCATATAAGCTCAGAAGCGAATGACGGTAGCACACTCACTATTTCAGAATATTTGAGAGAATTAATAATATAAACTTATCCTTCCCAAAAAAAAATTGGATTCAACTCCTCGAAACTTCAAAAACTACAGGGAGATTCTCAAAAAATAGTTGCACACACAACTTGGATTTGCCATGGCCCCACTCCACTTCTAACTTGGAAAAGTTCAAACAATCACAGATTCCAAGGCTTTGACATTGAATTCCCTACATATTCCAAATTTTCTCAATCATATTTTGTTCCCTTGTGTACTCCAGTTTCCCATGGTTTCTGGATCAGTAGACACTCTTTTTCAACATCCTACCACCCACTCCTCAACAAAAACATTCTACCCTGATAAAGTATGTAGGTATTCTAGATGTAGCAAAACATGACATCATCCCATGAGAACATTTTCTGAATATCTCGGAAGGCTTGAAGCTTGTCTTGAGAATGTGTCATTGAATCATGTTCAAGAGTCTATTGACATTCCGTCTTGGGACACGTACCTTGGAAAACAATGGATACTTTCCAAAAAGATGCAAGAACACAAGAACTCACCACAATTTTTCATTTCTTTCCATGGTTAACCTCTACAATTGTGGTGAATTCTCTGCATTTGTTTGGAAAGTATTCAGTGACTCCGAGTGTACAAGTATGGTTCAGGAGATCCATCCTGTCGAACAATGTGTTAGAGCGGGACATTCACTTACTGAGTTGAGAAAACAAAGGATAGAAGGACTAACTAGCCATTAAACATAATAATCTGAAATTGCTTACATCCAACACGTAGAATAACACAGGTCCTCTTCTTCTTCTTGTCCCCCCTGCTTCATCATCATGCTTGGTCAAATACAATTTGGCTTTTATTTTGATATTTTCTTTAACTCCATGTAGTTTATCTATAGGTAGGAACACAACCTCTTTGGTATCTGTATAAACACCTTTCACAAAATTTACATGTTCCAACTCAATTCAGCCCCTTCCATGACTTGATTCATGAATATATGATAGGTTGAGAGACTGAGCTAGTTACAAATCCTGATGAAGATTGATGAATCCAAGTCATATACGATGCCCGTTATTACTTGGTCTCTGCAACTGTGAGTATGCAAGCTTTTGTCTTTCTTCTTCTTCTTCTCCTCCTATAATGGGCAGGTATGACTTAGGCCATTTCGTGTAGATGTTGGATTAACTGTATTGTATGGGCTAATATCTGGTTCTTGTAGAAGTTTCTCGTTGAACTGTTTTGTTCATCTTGGAATAAGTTGATTGATATTGATTCTGGTTGTAGTAGCAGGCAATATTAAAAGGGCTCATCTAATATTGATGTAGATGGTTTTTTGCTCAGCACTGTTTTGCGAGGAGGGGTAGAAAAGAACGGAGGAAGGAAAATAAAGTTGTAGAGGGTATGATATGTATGGAAGTGAAGGAGAGTATGCAAGCAATAACAGAATTGAAACATCTACCGGCACTAGGGCGGCCGAGGGGCGCGGGGGGAGAGGAGAATCCATCATGGCTGCCCTGGGGTGACACTGTAGTATTGTTTTGCATGGGAGCTGATCGTTTTTAATCTATTGTGAGCCTTGAAATTGGAAAAATTCAAGTGCACGTTGTATGTGATGTTGCTGGATGGAAGTGCAGTGAGGGAAAAATAATTTCATGATCCAGATTGTGGGTCAAGCGTAGCATTATACAAAGTAATGGACCAGCTAACACTAACCTTATGATACAAAACAACTGTGATTGTGTGTGCAATTGTGTCTTTTTGTTTATGACTTAGAGTGAAACATCCATTGTGATATTTACCGATGAGAACTAAAATAGAGGGTTAGATCTGTAATTTTATTCGCTTGTGCCTTCTTGGAAACCCTGGAGTAGTGTAAGCACGGCTCCCCTTGCCAAGCTAGTACATTGTTTTTTGTGAGTATCATTCAGTTTTGACTCATCATCAGTCCCATCTCATTTTAATTTTCATCCAAGAATGTCTCTTGGCTATTTGAAACACTTCCATCGAATCAGAAAGACTTACCGGTACTGCTCAGCTCTGATGAGAGTTTCTCGTGAAGTCAAGTACGTGTTGAGACATTGAAGTCTTTCCAAGATCTCTTTATCGGAGTATTCCAACTATTTTCTTGTTTTGGATTGTACCGTCAGTCGAGTAATCTCTCTGCCTATATGGCCTCTGAAAAATTTTCTTCTACGTTCTGTTCTCAGATGAAATTTGCCTCAATAAGTGAGAATGAGATTCAATGGGCATATGTTAGAAAATCTTCAGTCTCCGCACTCTTTCTCTCTCACGAGCAGCTTACATTGGTTGTAAACAGTACTACTAAATCTTCTGCTTCACTGGAGGTATTCCAAATAGATAAGAGACATTCTCACACTGGAACTATAAAGAGAAGAGACTGAGTCAAAACTGAATGATACTCACACAAAACAATGTACTAGCTTGGCAAGGGGAGCCGAGCTCACACTACTCCAGGGTTTCCAAGAAGGCACAAGCGAATAAAATTACAGATCTAACCCTCTATTTTAGTTCTCATTGGTAAATATCACAATGGATGTTCCACTCTAAGTCATAAACAAAAAGACACAATTGCACACACAATCACAGTTGTTTTGTATCATAAGGTTAGTGTTAGCTGGTCCATTACTTTGTATAATGCTGCGCTTGACCCACAATCTGGACCATGAAATTATTTTTCCCTCACTGTACTTCCATCCAGCAACATCACATACAACGTGCACTTGAACTTTTCCAATTTCAAGGCTCACAATAAATTAAAAACGATCAGCTCCCATGCAAAACAATACTCCAGTGTCACTCCAGGGCAGCCATGATGGGTTCTCCTCTCCCCCCGCGCCCCTCGGCCGCCCTAGTGCCGGTGATGTTTATATGTTTATTGATGATTAAACGAACTTACCTGTAAGTGAAGTTCTATCACAATTATATGAGTTCTTGTTCGAAGATATATCAATAGGAGATAGTGAGGGTTGGTGAGCCGGAATTCTGAGGAGAGAAATGGAGTATAGAGAAAATTGTATTTACGATAGCATGGAATTGTTTTGAATAGATTCGTCATTGCTCTTATTGATATCATAAGTTTTTTTGTATGCACTCCTGGTAATGAGCCAATAACAGTCAGATATTTATCTGGGCAAGACATACCTTGTCAAATGTGCTGACCTCGCTCTATCTGGGTCAGCGTATCTATCGGGGTCGTACAACTTGAGAATCCCCCATGCAACCACGAGAAACATCCCAATCAAGAATCCGATTCACATGAACTCCTAGAAGAAAGTTGATCCAGTGATGAGTTTTCCATGCGTACCCCATGGTATCTCATGCGTGGTCAGGAGGTACTCATGAGATACCAAGGACATGCCATGAGTACGCACATGGAAAAAATGTTATTCCTCCGTTTTCAGAAGGCTCTGGGTGAGCTAATGTATGATTCCTATCAATATCACGTGTCTTACTAATGATCAAACAAGGTTTCCGTATTCTGCCGGAGCCTCGTGAGTACGCTATGGTATCTCATGCGCCGTCGAGACGATACTCATGAGATACTATAAGAAACCATCAACACGAACGGAAGATGAGATAACGTTCCCACAACTTCAAGAGTATCACAGGGACCTACGGGATGATCCCCAACACATTCTTGATTATTGAAGAAGCATGGGAGAAGAACTTGTTGACCCGTGAGTCCTCAATGCGCACTGTATGGTACCCCGAACGTGGGCAAAGCGATACTCCTGAGATATCATGAGATTCTATGGATACGCGCAAACGGCTGGAATGTCATTTCTGAACGGTCGGAAGCCTTGCACAGACTCGGGAGGCATCCCAGTCGAGGACCGGTCGCTTGGAGACGCAGGGTATCGTGACCTATCGATAGTTGAGTTACTCATGCGTACCTAATGGTAACCCGAACGTGGCCCAAGAGATACTCAAGGGAAATCATGAGATTCTAGGGTTGCGCTTGAATGGCTCGAATGTCATTTCCCAACCTCATGGTTATGGTTCCAAGCACACATGGATAATCATGACGTACGCATAGAGATCTCGCCGGGTACAAATCCAAGTTCTCGCTGTTCCTTGAGTTCGGCATCGTGATTTCATCGTTGATCAGATCGGAATGATGATTGGAATGAGTCCTGAGTCTGTGCGGAAGTCTTGGAGATCCAGGAATAACATCTCCACCATTCAAGCGTATCCATAGGGTCCCGTGGGTACCTCATGAGTATCGTTTGGACTACGCATGGAGATTGCACCGGTAAAATAATCCAAGTTCTCGCTGTTTCTGAGGTTTGGAACCGTGTTCCCATAGTTTGGTCGATCAAAATGATGATTCGAATGAGTCCCCAGTCTCTGTGGAACTTCTGAAGCGTCAGATTCAACATCGCAACCATTCAATCGTATCTACATGGAATCCGGTATCCCGATCAAAATGAGTTCCGAGTCTTTGCACAGCTCCTGAAGGTTCAGAAATACCATGCTCACCATTTGAGCATATCTATAAAATCTCGCAGGTCCCTAATGAGCATCATTCGGGCCACGCATGGGGTATCATGACGTATGCATGGAGAACCCACTTATTGACAGATTTCCATTCTATACGTCCCCAAGGACCGCACCTCTCAGATGTGCCTTCCGAGTCTGTGCAAGGCTTTGGAACGTTCGGGAATAATATTTGAGCCATTCAAGCGCAACCCTAGAATCTTATGGTTTCCCTTGAGTATCGTTTGGGCCACGTTCGAGTTACCATTAGGTACGCATGAGTGAACTCACCTATTGATAAACGCCGATATTCTGCGTCTCCAAGCGACCGGTCCTTGACTGGGATGCCTCTCGAGTCTATACATGGCTTCCGACCGTTCAGGGATGACATTCCAGCTGTTCGCGCGAATCCATAGAATCTCATGATATCTCATGAGTATCGTTCCCCCCACATTCGGGGTACCATAAGGTACGCGTTGAGAACTCACAAGTCAACAAGTTCTTCTCCCATGCTTTTTCAATGATTAATAATGTGTTGGGAATTATCCCGTAGGTCACTATGATACTCTTGAAGTTGTGGGAACATTATCTCATGTTCCGTTTGTGCTCGTGGTTCCTCATAGTACTCCATGAGTATCGTCTCGACGGCGCATGAGATACCATAGCGTACTCATGAGGCTCCGAAAGAATGAAGAAACCTTGTTTGATCATTATCAAGGCACGTGATGATGATAGGGATCATACCTTAGCTCACCCAGAGCCTTCTCAAACAGGAGAATTGTATATTTCGCACCGAGTTCATGAGGTTGTAGCTCGCTTCCGAGCGATCGGTTCTCGGCCCGAGCCGTACGCAAGGGTCGATATGATCGCTCGGAGGCGGGGAACCTCATGTGCGAGGCGCGAAAGTTATTTTTCGCAATTTTGTAGGCACCCAAACATCGGAAAATTGCGAAATAGAATTTTTCCCCCACGTACCCATGGCACCTCTATTGTATCTCACGAGTACCTCCTGACCACGCATGAGATACCATGGGGTACGTACGGAGAACTTATCACTGAATCAACTCTCTTCTAAGAGTTTGTGTGGATCGGAATCTTAATTGGGATGTTTCTCGTGGTTGCATGGGGGATTCTCAAGTTATACGAGCGTTAGATATGCAGTTATTCGTATTCATAGAGTATCATAGGTACCTCGTGAGTATCGTTTCAATCACGCATGAGATGCCATGGCGTACGCATGGAGAACTTATTATTGAATTAACCCTTCTCTAGGAGTTCTTGTGGATCGGAAACTCGGTTTAGATGTTTCTCATGGTTGCATAGGAAATTTTCAAAATGTAGTTACGACAGATATCCACTTAGTCGTATCCATAGAATCTCATTGGTACCTCTTGAGTATCGTTTCGATCACGCATGAGATGCCATGAGGTACGCATGGAGAACTCATAACTGGATCAACTCTCTTCTAAGAGTTCGTGTGGATCGGAATCTTGATTGAGATAATTCTCATGGTTGCATGGGGGATTCTCAAGTTGTACGAGCGTGCTATATCCAGTTCTTTGTATCCACGGAATCTCATAGGTACCTCATGAGTATCTTTCCAATCACGCACGAGATACCATGGCGTACGCATGGAGAACTCATCATTGAATTAACCCTTCTCTAGGAGTTCTTGTGGATCGGAAACTCGGTTTAGAGATTTCTCATGGTTGCGTGGGGAATTTTCAAGTTGTAGTTACGACAGATATCCACTTAGTGATTTCCATAGAATCTCATTGGTACCTCTTGAGTATCGTTTCGATCACGCATGAGATGCCATGAGGTACGCATGGAGAACTCATCATTGAATTAACCCTTCTCTAGGAGTTCTTGTGGATCGGAAACTCGGTTTAGATGTTTCTCATGGTTGCATAGGAAATTTTCAAAATGTAGTTACGACAGATATCCACTTAGTCGTATCCATAGAATCTCATTGGTACCTCTTGAGTATCGTTTCGATCACGCATGAGATGCCATGAGGTACGCATGGAGAACTCATAA
The DNA here is from genome assembly GCA_029851415.1 of Eretmocerus hayati. Taxonomy (NCBI): domain Eukaryota; kingdom Metazoa; phylum Arthropoda; class Insecta; order Hymenoptera; family Aphelinidae; genus Eretmocerus; species Eretmocerus hayati. The sequence goes on from CM056744.1 coordinate 54,651,601, forward strand.
CTGGATCAACTCTCTTCTAAGAGTTCGTGTGGATCGGAATCTTGATTGGGATAATTCTCATGGTTGCATGGGGGATTCTCAAGTTGTACGAGCGTGCTATATCCAGTTCTTTGTATCCACGGAATCTCATAGGTACCTCATGAGTATCTTTCCAATCACGCATGAGATACCATGGCGTACGCATGGAGAACTTATCATTGAATTAACCCTTCTCTAGGAGTTCTTGTGGATCGGAAACTTGGTTTAGATGTTTCTCATGGTTGCATAGGAAATTTTCAAGTTGTAGTTACGACAGATATCCACTTAGTCGTATCCATAGAATCTCATTGGTACCTCTTGAGTATCGTTTCGATCACGCATGAGATGCCACGAGGTACGGATGGGAAACTCATAACTGGATCAACTCTCTTCTAAGAGTTCGTGTTGATCGGAATCTTGATTGGGATAATTCTCATGGTTGCATGAGGGATTCTCAAGTTGTACGAGCGTGCTATATCCAGTTCTTTGTATTCACGGAATCTCATAGGTACCTCATAAGTATCGTTCCGATCACGCATGAGGTACCATGGAGTACGCATGGAGCATTTATTATTGAACTAACCCTCCTCTAGGAGTTCTTCTGGATTGGATCCTTGATTGGGATGTTCTTCATGGTTGCATGAAAAATTTTCAAGTTGTAGGGGCGTCAGATATCTAGTCATTCATATTCATAGAATCGCATAGGTTCCCCATGAGTATCGTTCCCATCACGCACGAGATACCATGTAGTACCCATGAGGTTCTGACTAGATTTTTCAAATTCGTTATCAGCCTCTTCGAAGCGTGTTATCATCACTCGGTCCATCAACTCTCTTATTCTTAACTTTCCAGACCAGTTAAAACAATAATTCATCCCACGTGAGTACTCATGGTACCCCTATAGTACCCCATGCGTATCCCCTGATCACGCATGAGACACCATAGGGTACTCACTGGATTCATGAACTTTGTTATGAGGGTTTCTGAGGCGTGCAATCATGACGGGCTTCATACGCCATCTCATACACACCTTCCGGGGACAGTGGAATCAATATTGTATTCCAAGTGCGTACTCATGGTACCTCTAGAGTACCCTATGCGTATCCCCCGATCACGCATGAGGTACCATGGGGTACTCATGGGGAACTCACGAAAAAATTTTACCAGGGGTGGAATGAGCAGGTATGAATGTTTGGAAACCCGGTGCAAGTGAACGCACACGGTGGAATGAGCAGGTGTGAATATTTGGAAACCCGGTGCAAGTGAACGCACACGGTGGAATGAGCAGTATGAATATTTGGAAGCCCGGTGCAAGTGAACGCACACGGTGGAATAAGCAGGTATGAATGTTTGGAAACCCGGTGCAAGTGAACGCACACGGTGGAATGAGCAGGTATGAATATTTGGAAACCCGGTGCAAGTGAACGCACACGGTGGAATGAGCAGGTATGAATGTTTGGAAACCCGGTGCAAGTGAACGCACACGGTGGAATGAGCAGGTGTGAATATTTGAAAACCCGGTGCAAGTGAACGCACACGGTGGAATGAGCAGTATGAATATTTGGAAGCCCGGTGCAAGTGAACGCACACGGTGGAATAAGCAGGTATGAATGTTTGGAAACCCGGTGCAAGTGAACGCACACGGTGGAATAAGCAGGTATGAATGTTTGGAAAATCGGTGCAAGTGAACGCACACGGTGGAATGAGCAAGTATGAATATTTGGAAACCCGGTGCAAGTTAACGCACACGGTGGAATGAGCAGTATGAATATTTGGAAGCCCGGTGCAAGTTAACGCACACGGTGGAATGAGCAGGTATGAATATTTGGAAGCCCGGTGCAAGTGAACGCACACGGTGGAATAAGCAGGTATGAATGTTTGGAAACCCGGTGCAAGTGAACGCACACGGTGGAATGAGCAGTATGAATATTTGGAAGCCCGGTGCAAGTTACCGCACACGGTGGAATGAGCAGGTGTGAATATTTGGAAGCCCGGGGCAAGTTAACGCACACGGTGGAATGAGCAGGTGTGAATATTTGGAAACCCGGTGCAAGTGAACGCACACGGTGGAATGAGCAGGTATGAATGTTTGGAAACCCGGTGCAAGTGAACGCACACGGTGGAATGAGCAGGTGTGAATATTTGGAAACCTGGTGCAAGTTAACGCACACGGTGGAATGAGCAGTGTGAATATTTGGAAGCCCGGTGCAAGTTAACGCACACGGTGGAATGAGCAGGTATGAATATTTATGCCCTCCCGTAAGTAGTGAATTCTACCTCAGCTGATGTCTGACCGGGTATCAAAACATCGATGACAAATTTCAGCAGAACACAATTCAAAATGGTGAAATAAATGAAATTGATCAAGAGCATACAAATAATTATTGCTACCATCGAATACCAGAACAGCATGTTTTCATTCGTACTCGAACAAGTCGAGAATACTATTAATTAAGAGTTTGAGTCTTAGACAAAATAAGATTATAAAGTTCGAAATAATAATAATGATCACTATTATTTGAAAGATGTCAACATTCACTTTCCCCATGAAATCTTGTAGCAAAATTTCAAATACATGAGAATGAATCGATCTATCTGAACTGGAGTAAAATATGGGTACAAGAGAATGCAACAAGTTCTGATATTAAGAGATCACTAACCGTGTAGTCGTGGAAACTTCCTTTGTAAAAGCCTTGGATAGTCAAATGTTGCTGATTGTGCCTCCCTGTGTGTCCTATCCCTTCAAGGAAGCAAGTGTTGGATGGAATGGTTCAACAATATCCGATGTTATATGCTGAAGCGATGACTGAATTTGTTGGTTTTGCAGAAACTAAGTATTTCTGTTGAATATGCTGAGTAACGAACTTTTATATGTCCACGTCGGATTGCAAATGAAACACTCCAATGTAACTGGTATATAACTATTCCTGCGCCTTGAGGCGAGTATTGAAGTGGACGAGAGAACAACTTGGCGTAGACTGACGCTCGCTCGAGCGTAGTGCCGGTTTGTATATCCTATTGGGAGTGGGGACTGGAAGGCTCCCCCTCTTAGTGTCTCGAAAGAGTGGGACTTGGGCCCCGCTCCACTCTGACTAACACTTGAGATATGCTAATGAAGCAGCACTGAGGTTGTGAATTGTCACGACAACGCGAATTTACGATGTCCAGACATGGTGTATAGTCCTGCAAAAAGATGCTAATTCTGATTTTATGACATTCTGACGTGCCGAGTCTCCCTAATACTCAATGGAGACCTCAATGATCAGAAATTCAGGAGAGAATTATAGGAACAAGGTCTCTTCCGTGAATTCTCCTGATACATTGAGATCCTGTGTTTCGTCTGTATTTAAATCACGTCCGATATCAGTCAGGGGGATCAGATTTCTCGGGACGTCATAAATTGGCTGGGATTGAGGACGCATAAATTTGGCTCCGATCTTGGTATTTCGCGGGTTTATGATGACTTGGTAAATATGCTTATTTTTGTTGACTGTTCTATATTCAACTTGTATCACTTGGGCGGTATATTCTTCCGAACGAATGAACCTGCGCAACACGTACCCAGTGAATCCAAGGGCAGAGAACCAAAGGAGCATGGTGAGCCAATGCGTCACGCAATGACGCTTGACTGGTGGGGGGTCTTCTGGCAGAATTTGGATTTTGCTGTGCAACAAACTTATATTGAATTTAGAAATAAGCATGGATATTTCTCGATAACCCGTCGATGTTAATTTCACACGGTCTATTTCGAGACTACATCCATCCTTGAGCTGAATAACAGCTGCTCGAGGCACATACCGATTTTGCTGTTTTTGAAACGGACATTTTAAGAAAGCTGAGTCCGCGGTTGGCCCTGATATCAGCCATGAATTTGATCTCTCTAGGAATGTGACTTGGGCCTCTGTAGAATATTTGATCTCGGTTTCACAGAGAGACGATTCCTTTTCACCCATGAATACACTAATTTCACAAGTTTTGCTCAAATTGAACAACTGAATACCTTCACAAATTGAGCCCTCTGGTAATTTTACGCATTTTCTCGCTGGCCATATCAAGTTGGCAATTTTACCCTCGTGATGAATTCCTAATAATCTTGTTCCTAATTTCAACTGAGATATCGAGGTGGAATTCGATCTATAACCTAGTGGATATGGCTTATGAACCTGTAGTTGTTTGGGGTCAATAAGAGGAATTTTCAACTCAAAGATGACCAGACTATCTTGTCTGCCAGCAGAGATTTCAATGAGTTCGGGGTGAGCCGAACAGTTTAAACCTGGGAATCCCATTTCCATATATATTTTGAATTCCACAAGTCGCTCGTTTCCCAACAAATAGGGAGAGATCATGTTTTGATGTGACAACTCGAAGATGTCTAATATTTTTTCCCAAATGAGTATTTGAAGCCTAATAGCGCTTTCCATTGCGTATACCCAATTTTTCGTTGGGCCTAGATAGTCCGTGCCATTATCTACAACAATCGCCTCATAAAGCCCATATCTAGCAACTTGTAACAGGTTATGTAAAATTGGCATTAATTTATAAATTTCGGCTTCCATGAGCATCAAACTCCTTCCTGAATCTATTACGGGTTCAAACTGCGTTACCGTTGGGTTCACTAAATTAATACGGGAACTATTCGCGACATCAAATACTTCATCACCGTCCCTAGGGAAATAATTTTTCACTAATCGATATCGGATCTTTACTTGATCCAGCTGTCCACGTATATTTCCTAGTCTATTTTTGAAACGCCGATCATCTTCCGTTAAATTTTGGCACAATGAAATTACTGACTCTAATTTATTTTTGTAAGTTCGATCAATAGCATGGAAGTCCTCTATGTCAATTTTCATATGATGCTGATGATATGATCTGATAACTTTCAATGCTCCATAGTTTTCAAAGAAAATCCCGGATTCAGCCGGGAAGGACTTGATTTGCCATTCAGGGAGCGCATTTACTGCTAATATTGCACCAAAAGGTATTAAATACTTGTATGGAGCAATCATTTTTACTATGTAGTTGATGTTATTAACGAATTTACTTATATAAACAAAATGTAATCAAAATTATTACGTGACGATTAAGCCCACAACCTAACTCGAAACACAACTCAGGAAAGACTACATGTATATATTGTATATCTAATGATGGTTTGTAGCGTCTAATGTATATAGGATCCCGTATTTCACCGAGCTGGTATTCACTTTAATACAAGGTAATCTCACTTTTGCAAAAAAGGAAAATGGATATACAGCTCAGCGGTACAATCTGAGGTGTCTGGAGCGAATGAGCACCTGGACACGGTCCACCCAGTCCGAACGACTACCAAAAACTGCGCCTGGCCTCTCTCGGCTGAGCTATAGAGGCCTCCGTATGTTCGCGGGATACATTCACTACAACTCCCCTCTTCATTCTTCGACTGTCTGAATTTTTGACCGCCGTTTTCACAGATGTAATTACTTGTTACCGAATACCGCTTTTTAACCAGATGGATAAAATATACAACTTGCTGTGCTCTCGGAATTTGATAATTAAGCGCGTTGACCCCTGATCGAATCAGTGCAACGGGCTTGAGGCACGAAACAATGACTGTCCACCCAACTGTTCAAGCTGACAATAAAATTTATCCGTGATACCACGATTTTATCACAAAGCGCAGGATTCCTGGGGAATATTTTAGGACCTAACGTGGAACGTTCAAACATCTCAGATTATTCGCAGGCAAGAACATTTCGCGGTATCATGAAGCTTTGACTCTCAAAGGATGATTGACCTCAGGTTCCTTATAAATTTACCGCGAGTTTCCGAACCCGATGATCGCGATTTTATGGGTTGCATTTGGTTGCATAATCTCAATTTCACCTTTCCGGGCAGTTGATCTAGCCTGTGAGCTACAACAGGTCCGTCGACTGTGACATTTATATTCAGCCATTTGCCTTCGGTGCTAAAATTTCAGTACTGAAGATAATAGTTTAGCATGCAAATAGCTCTGTGGAAATTTCGATACTTGGAGGGGGGTTGAAACGTTACCAAACCCAAATTTCCTTTAGGAAACGTGAAAGAAACAACGTACAGATTGACTCAAACACGAGAGCATTCGGTCATCAGTACGATAGGAACGTAACACTCGTGCCATACATTAGTTCAAGATTCCTATGGAAGTACTTATATACTTAACTCATCAATCACTGATCGTCCCATATCGAGATTTTAATTCGTATGGTTATCATGACTTGAACATCGTTGCGTCACTATCGAAAGGAGACTCATATTTGGATATTTTCATAATATCGTCATGGGTAGCCAGGTCCTAGAAACAGGCTCAATCTGCTTTGAAATATTATTTCCGAATTTTAGTTTTGTCCACCATGGGAATCGATCTTTCAATTATTAGGTTAGAATTCTGGAAGCTTGACCACTGCACCATTGAGGCTTACATAAGGTCTCTTGAAGCGCCAGTAGTATTTTGTGGCGTTTTGTTTTCTCGTGCCAAAAACATGGTGATTTGACTTACTCAATGGGCTTTTGATATTAATGAGTTATAACCATTTACCAAACACTAGCAATAACCAAAAACATTATAAACCATTGTAAATTATTTTTATTGAAGGGAAAAGTTCACCGGGGTACGTCATTAGAACCCTTAGTTTTCTGGGAGAATTTCTTGAGTCCCAGAAACCTTGAGAGAATTAGGCTTTCTAAATCTTCTATTGGTGATTGATCTCGAGTGGAATAAAATTTCTCAACTCTCCATAGCCTCAAACTGCTATTCGAAGTACTTGCAAGAAGAGGAAATACAGATGCAGCCCGAGAATTCAATTACTTGTCCGGAAATCCATATACATCCTCGTACGTCAGGGCATTTTTCATGGCATTCTTTGAATCCCATATTAAAGTTGTAGAGTTTACAGATTCAATTGCAAATATTATTGCCAAGTCTGAGGTCTACATCTTCAAATGTTGTAGTTAATGAATTCATCTATAAAAATTAAATGTTTCTCATAATTTTAACTTGTATCTTCAATGCCCTATGTTGGAATTATTGCGGGCAATTTTTCCGCATTTTGGATCTCCCAAATTATTCAAAAGGACCGAATAAGATAGGTCCGCAAAAAGGTAATTAACTGTTACTATTCAACACTCTTATGCTCATGTACAAGGAATACGTCTGACAAGTAGAGAGATTCCGCTTGAAAGGAGTACATTTAATGGATTTTCAGGGGTTACAAAACACCACCCTCTTCTAGTATGGCTGTGACCTGATAATGGTACTAAATCATTGGTCAGCTGATCTAATTCTCAAACGTTGTACCCTACACTGTAAAAAATTTTCGAGGTAAAGATACCTGGTGGGGTTGTAGATTCACAGTGTTGAGCATGGTGAATTTACCAGAAAGTGAGGAAACCTACGAGCGGCTTGTAAATTTACCATGCTCAGCACAGGAAATCCTGGGACACCATGCTGAGCATGGTGAGTTTACGTTCCGGAGCTTGTAAATTTCCCGTCCCAGGCTTGTAAATTTCATTTGAGTACGCGTGCGCGAGTTGCAATCTGAAAATTTTTGAATCGGCCGTTCAAAGCGAACAACTGTATATATGTGGGAGTGGAGCAGATGACAGCAGACTCGAAAATCGAAAGTGCATGGGCAATATGGGCATCCGTCAACGTCTGTATACGTAAATAAACGATGTAAATAAAGGGATGTTGCTCTCTGTGAACTTGCTCGTAAACGTGCATGTGTGATTGTGTGTGATGCTGGCAGCGAGAAAAGAGCTCGACGTTCGATTATAGAAAACATTTTCATCCACGGATTTCTTTTTATAGAATTATTCAAGCGCGATCAATTTCTTTAACGAGGCCACACAGTATTAGGTTATGACCGCTCCACAACAAAATCGATGCATATTTGTCCAAAAGATTCCATCTACCGTAAGAATCAACACATCTCAATATCTCACTACTATGCTAGAAAAGACGGCTAGATGTAAAATCAACGACAACTCGACATTTTAATAGAGACACTGATAAGGATCTGTCACAAAGGAGGCACGGCGGCTTCCAAGCGGGAATTTGCCATCCGCCGGTAAGGAAATTTACAAGCCCGCTCGAAAATTTCCCATCCGGGCTTGTAAATTTACAATGCTGAGCATGGTGTCCCCAGATTTCCTGTGCTCAGCATGGTGAATTTACATAAATTTTTTTACAGTGTAGGTTCTTGACTAAAAGTCACAATATGAGCAACTCATCAGGTACTATGAACACTCAGAATTCATCGAAATAGAACTCGAGGGCATGACCAGCGTACCACTAGGACTTACACATGTTATTCTCTCAAAATCCCAGTATTTGTTCACCTGTATAAAACGTGATGATTCATAATACGTAATATGACTTGATCAACGCGTTTTGGTAGGGCTGAATTATAACCGGGAATTATTATCAACAATGCATCTTTCCCGCGCATCAGGGAATTCTTCATGACATCTTAGGAATAGCATATTGCATTGGTACAATCTACAGATTCATTGCAGATGTTCTTGTTAAGTCTAAGATCTGAGTGTTATAGATCACGTATTCATCTGTCGAATTTCCATATCTAACTTGGGAAATTACACATTCGCCCAGGGGCTTGATTTTAAAATTACGACACTTGCAAATGCAGCAAGCTCACGCGCGCACCTATCGCCAAGTGTCTAGTCTTTGCGGCGGTTCCGCCGGTCCACCCGTTCCTTCCCATTCGGTGTGGTGTGAGGTTAGTCCTTTGGTAAATAAGACTAAGGCAGATTACAGACTTCTCTCTTCCCTGTACTTAATTCAAAAATACATCGATTAATTGAGTCTTTCCTCGATGATGGGTTATGGATAACTCAACTCTCCACAGTAGCAGAAGATGCATTTTTTTTTTATGCAAACCCTCACAAAACACATGCACATATGGTCCTACGGTCATGATCTGAGTGTTTCGTAGGGAGCCAGAGAGATACATAACATCAGGCTCGAATAATAATAATCTGGAATTCAAAGTGATGTTCATGAGTGCAGGTGTTACACAATACATTCATGATGATGTCAGATAATAGTGTTAACTTATTATAGTGTTGACAGATAGCGCTAGATTTTGTGTGAAAAACTTTTTTGAGTTAAATTCTGTTCATCTCATAACAGCAAACATATTGTAGATTTTAATCCTACGATGCAAGCTTACTTGTATTTTTACTAAGGATATTTCACCCTCTTTCTGTCATCTAGGTAGAATTAGGTCTTAACAATCAGACATTACCACCACCGATGAAAAAATTAAATGTACACACATCAGATTATGATCTCCATCAGTAAAATTGATGAATAAAATGAAGACCTCCTCTACGCGAGCCTTACTCTTGAGAATCAGAGTCTATTGTGCATGATGAAATTTTTTTGTCCTGAAAATAAGAACCTATAGCGTGTATTCATTCCAGATGTGCATCCAAATGTGGAGGTTTGGAGACTATAATAGAATGTTGAGAGAATTGAGTTATTATCAATTATTGGAGGAATTAAAGCATTTTGACTGTGTTGTCATCCCAACAGTGGGCATGGTCAGAAAGTCATATGATGAGTTCTGATTAATGCCATGGGACAAGATTCTAGGTTTTGCGCATCAAACTGAGAAAGTGTATGTATCTAAATGTTTTGGGATACCAGTCATAAGAATATGGGTTACGCTCTAATCAGATTTAGAAGGTCAAATTAGTAGTGGGCTATACTATTTGGATACTCAATATGGGTTACCTCAATATATTTCAATTCTTGGAAGAAAAATCTTCAAGATACCAACAAAAATAAAAAATACAAGTAGCTCCTAACAGCTTGAGTATCCAATTAGTATATCCAAATAGTATAGTTCACTACCAATTAGACCTTCTAAATCTGACTAGAGCGTAACCCATTCTTATTGACTAGTATCCCTAAACATTTAGATACGTACACTTTCTCAGTTTGATGCGCAAAACCTAGAATCTTGTCCCATGGCATTAATCAGAACTCATCATATGACTTTCTGACCATGCCCACTGTTGGGATGACAACACAGTTAAAATGCTTCAATTCCTCCAATAATTGATGATAACTCAATTCTTTCAACATTCTATTATAGTCTCCAAACCTCCACATTTGTATGCACATCAGGAATGAATACACGCTATAGGATCTTATTTTCAGGACAAAAAAATTTCATCATGCACAATAGACTCTGATTCTCAAAAGTAAGGCTCGCGTAGAGGAGGTCTTCATTGTATTCATCAATTTTACTGATGGAGATCATAATCTGATGTGTGTACATTTAATTTTTTCATCGGTGGTGGTAATGTCTGATTGTTAAGACCTAATTCTACCTAGATGACAGAAAGAGGGTGAAATATCCTTAGTAAAAATACAAGTAAGCTTGCATCGTAGGATTAAAATCTACAATATGTTTGCTGTTATGAGATGAACAGAATTTAACTCAAAAAAGTTTTTCACACAAAATCTAGCGCTATCTGTCAACACTATAATAAGTTAACACTATTATCTGACATCATCATGAATGTGTTGTGTAACACCTGCACTCATGAACATCACTTTAAATTCCAGATTATTATCATTCGAGCCTGATATTATGTATCTCTCTGGCTCCCTACGAAACACTCAGATCATGATCGTAGGACCATATGTGCATGTGTTTTGTGAGGGTTTGCATAAAAAAAAATGCATCTTCTGCTGCTGTGGAGAGTTGAGTTATCCATAACTCATTATCGAGGAAAGACTCAATTGATGTATTTTTGAATTAAGTCCAGAGAAGAGAGAAGTCTGTAATCTGCCCTAGTCTCAATTTACCGAAGGACTAACCTAACACCACACCGAATAGGAAGGAACGGGTGGACCGGCAGAACCGCCGCAAAGACTAGACACTTGGCGATAGGTGCGCGCGTAAGCTTGCTGCATTTGCAAGTGTCGTAATTCTAAAATCAAGCCCCAGAGAAATGGTTCTAAAAGGTTCAACTTGTAAACTTTTGCAGATAATGAAATACAAAGTTTCCTGCAATTTTAAAACTATCCGAGGATCTCCAACTATCAGATCTGCGCGCGAGGCGTGATTCCATTACTGTAATGTTCCAACCCCCGATTTCTTCACCTAGAATATTCTAAATTACACACGAATCAATGAATAAGCTAATCCTGATATCGTTGTGATGAAGATTTTCCTTACCTCTAGAAGTCAAAAAATTGCGGAAGTACCAAGAATTTTCGTTCCGAGGTTCGGCATGGCAAACATGCTCTCGAAGGACGTATATCTGGATTTTAGATTGCGTTTCTATCGGAGAGAGTTTTAATATTGCTATAAGACTGAAGAAAACCTGTATTTCTACCCAACGTATTAGGAGTTTTGTCAATTGACAAATGAAGATTATTCTATTCCTACAAATGATGACAAGTTGAATAAAATGAAGGTCTATTCGGAATCGCAAAATCCATGCGATTTTTACATGCCGGTTCGGATGACTTCAAAGTATGAGTTTCGGGTTTAGAAAAATTAGTTTTTTTTTTCTCTTGTCAGGAAATTCTTCAGGCTTCCATGATCATAATGATTGTTGTAGAACTGAATGAAAATACAGTTGAAGGAATTCAAGGTAACCGAAAAATGTTTGATATCTCAATTCTCCAAGAAAAGATCATGCGCGTGGGGCGCGCGCATCTCAACCTCTAGTGTTTTTATTAAGCGGACATTAGATGCTGTTGGATAAGGCAGTGGGGCATGAATTCTGATATGTAGCCCGTCCCATCACAGAATGGCCGCCTTTTTACCTCACGATTCATTGAAAGCTGGGCCTTAATATGGCCCATGTCTAGGAAGCCACGCCCCCTTTTCTAGCTCTTCCAATCGGCTATGCCCTGAAGCCCCCGTCTAGCAAGCCACGCCTCTTGACTATTCCGTCCTAGACACGCCCCCACTTTTGGGCAAGTTTGGGTCCTACCCCCAACGTTTGGAATCTAGCCACTCCCACTCTCCCTAGATCAGCGTATAGGCCGGGAACGCCCTAACATAGGTGGACCGTAGATTACATTGCTCACGACGCCGTGAGTTTACCATTCCAATAGGTGTCTCCCTCTATGATTTTGATCCATGTATATGAGGATTGGCAATGGGAGATGGGCACCCCTCTGGAACCTCTACACCTGCTCAAATACAGCTATGGCTGACGATATAAGAGAACAATCGAATCTATTGGTTCCCTTTCAGGTGAAAATCACCATCCACGACTCGAAATGAGATATCTTCGGCCTCTGTATGATCTAAAGAAGTTGATTCCTTCCAGCTCACTGAAAGAGAGAAAATGTGGAGAAGGTCTATAGAAATACTTTGTTTCCACGTGCAGTATTACGGATATTCCGGTGATGCCGCGCAACTTTTCAGGTTAATTCGAGCTGCACTTGGTGGATAATATATTGAAAGAATATGGCTCAAGAAGCGAAATGATGCTATCGATTCAGCCAAAACTGTATGACTTCGAAAATAATTCAATCATGTCTCAGCCAACTCAAAGATGATTACGCCAAGTTCCAGAATCTGAAAAATATTCAGGCTTCCTTCGGGCTTCAACGTTCCACGCAAAATTTTTCCCGATTCACTTCTGATAACCGGGGTCCTTTGTAGTATCTCTCATTTCCTGATAAGGAACAGGTCGATGGAATGTAATTATGGCTCAGCCCCGAATTTCCTTTGAATTCCACGCGTAAAACAGAAATTAAGATAACTATCGGTTCATGTCTACATACATAGGCACTTATAATGAGCGGTTTAAATCACTCATTCTTCGGCTTAAATTTAGAACCAGATTCAATCGGTATGATATACCCGTGAAACCTCCTGGGCACAAATAACTGCTATTAAATTAAGATGGGGATGTCCAGTTATCTTTTTTATTTAAATAATCGTCCCACGATCCTGGAAAATCGTGGTCGTGAGTTGATTCCCACGCATAGGATCCCATCAACTCCTTTATTAAATGGATATGCTACTCAAATGACACAAAGTTGGATTCGATCGGATGTTTCTAAGTCTCAATGCATCACATTCAATAAAGCCTAGGGTGTAATATCACACCTAAAAGGGGTAATCCAAACCTATCCTTATCGATATGTTGACCATTGCGTAGATATTACGTCACATCATTTTCATTCTACAAATCTCAGAAATATTTTGCTATTGGTCGTATTTGGATCCGTAATAGGTCAATTTCTTGCGGGTAACACAATAGATTCACGGCTGAGTCCCTTCAGAATGCACTAAGAAGTGTATGAGCTCAAGAACAGGAATAATGATTTCTTCTTGAAACGGTGTGACAGACCGTTCAACGCCTGTCACGGCTGGCCTGATCGAAAAATTATAACTCTGGATCACCAGAAATGCGCTTGTGAAATTACAGAATCCGCTTTGGTACGTCAGAGCCGTGAGAGCTTAACGAATTTTAATAATTCCGGGTGATACGTCGATTCCTTGATTTCGGGGTGTTTTCTCGCACGCGATCCACCCGCATTCGCCAATCGATTCCAATATTGGTGTCTACTTCCGGGACATCTAAACGAAGGAAGTTTGAATGGTTAGGCCTTATTACACGTCGAAAAGCCCAAATGATCAAGGTGTGACAGCAAAAGTAAAAGAATTTCAGACTTCCTCACAGATCAGCAACGACGCTTAAATGAAGCAAGAATGGATTGCAAGCCACATCTAACAGCAATTTTCGATGGACATAGCAGTACATTCAGACATACCGATTACTCAAAACTTCAACACGGAAACGACGAGTAGGTTTCACATGTCGCTCGCTTTTTCGCTCTCTTTTGAGTTTATTCTACGAGTAATATTTTTAATCAGTAGTACTCAAGGTATTTGTTTTCATTGAGATTAATTCACTCATGCTGCAACTGATAAAGACACTTTTATAGGGTAAAAACACAAGTATTTATCCAATTTGGCAATATTTCGATTTCCCTGGAAATCTGACAGAAGGGTCACGGCATCTAGAAAGCCACTGGAATTTTGCACTAAAAATTCTAAGATCCACCCATTACCACAATTGTCACTATAAGGCTATTACAATCAGTTGAATGTCCCTAATGAGTGTTTTTGTTTTTTTTTTGTTTTTTGGAACTCGATATTCCTAACCTAACAGAGAATTTACCTCTGTGCAAAACTGTTTCTTGACCTAATAGGCAGAATTGCTCCGTGCGTAGTGCGAAAAGAAATTATCACATTAACGTCATAAATTCTCTGCATCATCTACATATGTAACCAATATCAGCCCCGCACATGAGAATTTACTGATTATTTTACACTTATTTGGATACATAAAAATTGAGCTTCTATTCATAAGTATAATCCAGAATTTTCTGACATTGATCACGACACTTTACACACTTGAATATTCGTCTCGTGATTTTTATGTCGAAGAACACTGTATCCAAGAAACATGTATATCCGCACGCATTCATCATATTTTTTCCTCTTTGAAAAATATACCATCAAATATTTCACTCTTCCATTAAGAACATTTTGGGACTTTACGCGCACTCGTCATTTTTCCATGTTTCGCTTGAAATTGGGTTAAAATTCATTAGCACTGTGTTCAAGAATATTGCTCTAATTTCTAGATTAATTTTCAATTTTCACTTCATGAGAGAAGAAATTTTCCTCCGCGCACTTTGAATATTTGGTCAAAACTAAACAAAATTCCACACTTGAACTTGTGAAAAAAAACATCACGAAATTACGCAACGCAAATCCTCAACGAAAAATAACTCTTGAAATTAACAGGCAATTTTGCACTGTGCAAGCTTGAATGAACTTATATAAATAAAATATCGCATCATCGATCTGAATATTTTACTTTAAAACACGCGCACAACACTTCTCACCTATTTGCACTTTTAGTAATAACCTTGAGATTCAATCTTTAGCGTAATTTCGGCCGGACACGATGAACCTGGAATTAATATCTTCACTGCGCACTTTTCACTTTTGCACACAAAACACATCATTAATTAAAGCACTTGTAATTTTCGTTTTTCACTCAGAAAAATGTGTTCCTGACAAACCACGCTCGCGGCACCACTTTTTGTTATGTTTATATTAGCAGAGTGCTACCACTCTGTTATTTTTGGGGAAAGAAAAATCAATCCCAAAGGGAACAGAGACCCGCAGTGGAAGACTATTGGGGAAGAAAAGGGTTCGTGGATCTTATTAGGAAAACTCCCATACAGGAGTTTCGCACCGATATCCTCGGATCGGGGACGGAGGACGTCGATGAGACACAAAAATTGATTGGGAAAAACTTGGCTCGGATCGGGGTTGGAGCCTTCCTGGGCTAGGATGATACTCGGTCAAGTATTACCATGATGCTTTCGTTTAAGTACCGAAGCTTTATTTTTGAAAAATCAGAGTTCACTGACAACTACAATAATATCTACTCGACGGGGACGTTTTGAATCCGGACGCGAGAGAGAGAGAGAGAGACTAGTATTGGAATAATTAAGGGTTACACTACCTTATAGTGATCGTTATTTCTGCAGTATGTGTCTCTTATTAGTCTTTCAATGATCGGCGTCTTGGTGATTCTCTGAATAATCTGGTACTGATTGATTTTCAATAATCTGAGTGATTGGTATAGTCCAGACTTCGCCGGGGAGTAAAAGAACTTGGCTCGTGGCCGGAAAATACACCTTTCGGCTTCTAGCCGAGGGACCTTCTTATTCAAATTTAACTGTTCGGCTCCTTGCCGGAGACTAACTCCTGGGCAGCAGCCCGAAATGCTAACTAACTCTCTGGCAAGGATCCCCTCTTTTTAAAAGCTACCAACGAGTAGTTTTTACGAATTGAAATTTGGTGGCACAAAGAAATTCCCCACCATGTCTCTCTTTCTCACGTCTCAAATTCTTAGAAAATAAAGTGAGTCGTCGGACAGGATGATACGTGCATCTCCAATATTTGCAAGTTGAGAAATGGTCGCAAAACTGTCACGTGTGATGATCATAAAAGTTTCGGTCGAGACTTTGTTTACTTTTTATTGCTTTTGAAACGTTGTCCGGGTGTACAGAGTCTCGAGGAACTGAGCGCGCTATCTCATCGAGGAATCTACTGAGATCGTTAAATTTGTCTCTAGATCGATCTTAACCTCGACTGAATTCGTGCGCTTTGGAAATAAAAGTGTGCCAGATTAAGAAGGGAACAAAAAAAAAAAAATATTGACTATGTCTCAAGACTATGTCTCATCGAAAAATATGTAACGTAACACATCACAAGAAAAATTTCCGAACAGGATATATGACACTGATAATCAAGATTTGGAGATCAGAAGGGCTGAAGATTTTATCGTAGAAACTCCACAATAGCTTGGCGAATATCGGTCTGCTCGGCCTGAGATTTTGGAGGCATATACTTCGATATCTCTAAAATTCATTGATTCATGCATCGAATGAAAAAAAAAACATAGTTCCTATCAAAAAAGGAAAAATGAGCAGTCAGCAGGCTGAAAATTCCATCGATGAACACTCTAACGTTCGGAGGATGTCGTTCCTTCCGTTATGAATATTCGAAGGCATACTCTCTGGATATTCTGGGATCCAATCATCAATCCATCAAAACCGAAAAAAGTCACTTGGACTAATGATTTTTGATCAAATGTCGAAGGATTAGCTGTCGACGGGCTGAAAATTTCATCCGGAGTACGTTTTGTAGCTCGAAAAATATCCGCCTGCCATCATGAGATTTCCGAGGCATGTACTTTGATACTTCGAGAATTCATTGATCAAATGATAGGAGTCGAAAAAAGTCACTCGGAATCACCATTTCTTATGAACAGTTGGAGAATTAGCAGTAGATGGGCAAAAATTTCTATGGTTAAATACTCTATGGACCTGGGAGGCCATCATGAAACTTCGGAAGTATGTACCACGAAATTTCTAGAATCCATCAATTTATCCATCAGAATCACTACGACTAGTGGTATCCCGTCGAAAGTCAAAAGATAGTCCATCAGCTAGCTATACGTTCTCTAGCCAAATCGAGAGCGACGAAAAATTCTGTTTCTATTCGATTCCTCGATCCTCTCTGATGACTTCTATATCATTTTGAATTGTAAAATAATGGGTGAATTATCGACAATGTAGTGTAGAAATAGTATATTACTGTACTAGGCAGGAAAGTTGGATTTCCGTGACTGTGTGATGGAAATGCCGAGGCGAAGCCAAGGCATCAATATCACACTGTCGTGGGCATCCCACTTCTCTGCCGAGTGCTGTATACTATTTTTCCTCCTCCCGGCACGAAAGTGCGTCCTTCCGCGCCTCATTTTGGTCACGAAAGCTCGACTTTTGCTGCCAGCACGAGTCTACCCGCGCTCTGATTGGCTGTCGATTTTTGCTGCATCTTTCGCTGCCTGCGCTACTTTGTGGTGCAGAGAGCGCATATAACCTGTCGAGGTTATGTTCATCAATGTATTTATTTATGATGTATGCTCAGACTTGATAGGCGGGATCTTGTAACGAATATCACTGCTCAAATAGAAAACTCTCAGCAGCTTATTGTAGAGCGGGATTTCCAATGCCCCATGACATAAATCGATAAGGGTGGTTTTGATTTTAATGCTGTTCTTGGACTTGGATAAGGTACACAAAAAACTCATTGTTACTTGTCAGTGACAAGAGCTTAGGGCCATGAGCGGGCACAACTTCGTATCAAGACCCAAATTGAATCATGCGAAGCATTTAGCGCTCGCTCACAAAACAGTTCACTTCATTATTTTTATTTTCTGGCTTACGTCCGGCCCGACCAGCAAAAAGCGGGCGGACGAGTACATCCCATCACAAGTATTATGCAGCAAAAGCAGTAAGTAAAAGCTGCGAGGTCGGCTGCTTGTACATCCTACCAGCCACTGTCCGTCAAAATTGTAAACAAATGCAGAAGTGAGGTTGAACGAGTATTTTTGTACTGATTAATAAAATTTCGACGTACTTTCGGGCCGAGAGGAGGAAGAATAGTATACAGCACTCGGCAGAGAAGTTGGGATGTCCATGACAGTGTGATATCAATGCCTCGGCTTTGCCTCGGCATTATCATCACACAGTCACGGAAATCCAACTTCCCTGCCTAGTACAGTAATATACTATTTTCTCCTCTCGGCCCGAAAGTACGTCGAAATTCTATTAATTAGTACAAAAGTACGTGTTTAACCTCACTCCTCTAGTTGTTTACAATTTTGAAGGGGTGGGCTGTACAAGCAGACGATCTCACAGGTTTTACTTACTGCTTTTGGTGCATACTTGTCACGTGATGTACTCGTCCGCCCGATTTTTGCAAAAACGAGGCGTCAGCCGAGTTTTTGCTGGTCGGGCCGGACGTAAGCAAAAAAATGATAAAATGAAATGTGTTGTGGGTGAAAGCTGAATGATATATTATAACATGATTCAATTTGGGTCTTGAATTAGATACAAAGACGTGTCCGCACCAAGTCATCGTGGCCCTAAGCTCTTGTCACTTACAATGAGTATTTTGTGTGACATGTCAATTCATGTCATGGGGCATTATTTAACATGTGTACCCAGCAGTTTCGGTAGCGGGCTTGATTTCGATGAGTTCTGCTCTATCTTCGTTTCTTACATAGTTATCCCATTAACCACGTGAGATCAATCGATAAGTAGCAGGTCACCTCCTATAAGATGACGATTCTCGACATGTCTAAGCTCATTTGAAAGCTTATCTCAAGACCTACGAATTGATTCGGAATATGCTGGAGAATTTCGAGACTCACTCGAGTAATCTTCAATTCACGCGAAATAAAAGTTTGGGATAAATCGAATATCGTTGGTTTCTTCAAGCACAGCCTTTGCTTCATCTAATCTGTACTACCATGCACTGTGACTCTCGGATATCAAACTAGAGAAGAAATTGCTCTATTTGAGTATATGACTTCAAACGCTGCAAACATTTGAAGTGCATCAATAAACCGCAGCCCAGATCTACCGCAGCCTAAGATCAGGCTCATAGAAATGGATGTGGGTTGCGAGCGTGGCAAGAATATGGTCAGGATTATTATATAGGCCTAGAGGGTCTGTTTAAGCACAGGTCCTTCTAGAGGATGCAAACATCGACTTTGATGAAGATCATCAAAATGTTGATACCCCTTATCACCTTGATGCATATTTTCAACGGTATAGGCAATTTTTTGGGCCCCATCGGTGAGGCTCACAAAAATTCGTATGAATACTGTACATAGATGCTACAATGAAAATTTCCCAGGAGGTTTGGCTCCCGTAACTGGTGTAATGCACACTTGCACTCTCTCGCAATCTATAGACCGATATCGCGATTTCGCATTCGCAGTGAACGCGTTAAAATGAACTTTTTCGCAATTTTCCGAAGTTCGGGTGCCTACAAAATTGCAAAAAATAACTTTCGCATCTCGCATATGAGGTTCCCCGCTTTCGAGCAATCATTTCATCCCTCGCCTTAAGCTCGGGCCAAAAATCGATCGCTCAGAAGCGAGCTACAACCTCATGAACTCGGTGCGAAATTAGTATATTAAGCAACAAGGGTGCCAACAGATATTTGCGCACGAGTCCCCGCAACGAGTGTGCAAATGGTCCGTTTGCACACGGTTTCATCGTTTGCGCCGTGCGCAAATGAGTTATTTGCGCACTGTAGTGCGCAAATAACTCATTTGCGCACGGCGCAAACGATGAAACCGTGTGCAAACGGACCATTTGCACACGAGTGCGGGGACGAGAGCGCAAATGTCGGCACCCGAGTTGCTTACGATATTTTTTGTTATTGCTGTGAGCAAAAATGTAACTCGCCCAAAACCCTAGAAAAAAGTCGCGGATTTTTTTGCTCTGGGGTGAAGGAATTCTCTTAATTTCTGTTCTCTTTAGTTATATTGAGTATTACGAGAAATTGATCCGTAGATCCATTAAATCGTATACTTCATGTATTATTTTGAACGGGACAGAGCTTATCGTCATCACGTTGAAACACCCATATTTTGAATATAATTATGGTTTCACAATGTCTAGTATTATCCAAAGTAAATTGAATATCCACAATATGTCGGTTAATCACTCCTTTGACCGGAGATGATGTTAGGGCGTGGAGAAGGGCGCAGTGCGGGGTCCAGGGGGCGAAGCCCCCGCCGGGGGGTTCGGGGGGCGGAGCCCCCCGACTGAAAAAAAATTTTGAAAAATATATAAGAAAAAAGTCTTTTGCCCACCCCCTTGACTGGAAAAAATTTTTTTAATTCATCAGGAAAAACAACTTTTGCAGAAGCAGTTTTTACTTTACTTGCTTGTACTACTTGCATTTAGGCATGATTTTCAACATATCCAGATTCTTGTTATTTTTCTACATATTTACAGCCATAAATCTACAAATCTCACTCTAGTCAAATATATCTATTGAGTATAGGATGATCAACCATCAATCCAAATTTGGTAAGCAAACTGTGCGTAAACGTCCCATTTGCACACTGTTTCATCGTTTACGCAGTGCGCAAATGGATATTTGCGCACTACCGTGTGCAAATGAGTCATTTGCGCACTGTGCAAATGAGAATCCGTGCCCAAATGGGCCATTTGCACACGCACACTTGCGTCTAAACGGCCATTTTTGCGCACAGAATAACAAAAATACTATTCCGCAATCATGTGCGTAAAGTTAGTGTGTAAAAACCAATTTTTCGGTGCGTAAGAAAAAATTTTACGCACATCGAATTGCGAAAGATATCGTACGAAACGACTTTGATACTTTACGCACTGTTGAAAACTTTACACACTCGGTTAATACTATACGCACTGTTTAGATTTCTTTACGCACGAGCGTCAGCGAGTAAAGTTGTTAGCCTCGTGTGTGAAAATTTCCGGCAGTGCGTAAAGAATCGAAGTCGTTTCGTAATATGATATTACACAATTGTGCCAAGTTTGATTGATTTTACACTCTTGCAGAAGGTACACCGATTGGTCATAAATGAATGCCATTTCTGCACAAACCATCATGGGAATGGCTCAACTAATAGCACATAACTGTAGATGATATCAAACAGCATGATTCCCACCTGAATAGTTTTGTTGTAACTATAACCAATTTCTCTCTCTCTCTTTTTTTTTTTTTTTTTTTTTTTTTTTTAAGGTGGTTAGAGGGCAAAATCTGCCTCAGGATCCCTCGGATCCGTCCCCAGACACCGGACTGGTTCAGCTTACGCGGACTACGCATAGCGCACGCAGGCCATACCAGGCGGGACACGGGTTTGGGTGGGGCCCACCGAGAGGTGGGCCCGGCCGTGTAATATCCCTCTCCCCTCGATGTCCGATACCTAGGGCATCGGGCAATCAAGAAGGAGATCCACCTGCATCTACCATCTCATCCCGGAACCGCGTGAGCATTACTTCAGGATGAGCGGCATGTCTCGCGCTCGATTGCGAGCGTTCCTCTCCTCCATCTTCTCTCTTCGGCCACTTGTCGGCATCTTCTATCTTCACTCTTCATTGTTCCCTCTGTTTCTTAAATTGTTCCCTCTGTTTCTTTTCTCTCTCTCTCTCTCTCTCTCTCTCTCTCTCTCTCTCTCTCTCTCTCTCTCTCTCTCTCTCTGGCGGTGAGTATATCAACACGCATCTAACATCGCTCTGTGTTTGAATGTATTTTAAACCATCGAAACGTCGTCCCGAGTGGCACTTTCTTGCAGATTGGGTTTCCTCCTGCAGGCTCAAACCTCTGGAGCATCACTGCATGGCTCCTGCACGAGCCTGGGAGGAATAATTCCAATTCTGCATCCGCAATTCCAACATCGGATCAGCAGTGCTTGGCGCTCAAAGTGAGTCTTGTGCGCACGCTCGGAGGTCGTCTGCTTTGCTTACCTGCTGTCTGCTACGCCGCCCCGCACGATGAGCGATAACACCTGCTGCGTCTGCAATGGCGTTTTAAGATCAGGTAGCAGAGAATGCGGCACCTGTAGAAAATCAGCTCATGTCAAATGCTCAAAGACATCACGAGGTGCAGTGACATGCGAGCGGTGCCTGCAGGTAAGCGGAACTCCGAGTGTAAAATCATCCTCGAGTGCGTCCAAGCAGACGACTCTGACCACCCGCTCGAGCATTCAGCCATCCAGAGAGAGAGAGAAGGAAGATGCAAGCTCACGAAGTCGTGTGAGTAGTCAGCTTGCCGCACACACACAGTTAAGCTCACGCAAGTCGTCAGTGAAGTCTCCCCCCGCATCGCTGACCACCACCACCGGCCGCAGCGCAAAGCTCCCCACCAACAGTGGCTCCCTTCCACCTGAGAGCCCACAGCTCACGCTTGCGGGGCATAGACTGCCGACTGCTGCTTCGAATGAGTCTCGCAGCGTCCTCACTCGCCAGTCGAGCACACTAGAGCCCGCGAACACTCAAAATGGGCAGGATGATATGCGGACCACCTCTGTCTCTCAGTCATCGCTCTCGCCACCGCTAGAGCAAAGAACTGAGACGTTGCAGAGCAACATCACCAACTCAGCAGCAGGAACGACGTCATCAACATCGACGCAGTCAACTCCTTCTGACACCAAGTGGGTGCTGATAGCGCAGAATACTCTGGACCTTTTTTACCGTCAGTACGAAATGCTCCAGAATCAGCTCGACGAGATAAGAACTCTCGTGAGCCGACAGGGTAATGCCTTTATGTCTCCACCTCCCACCCCAGCAGTGAACGAGGTGGATGACCGACTCTTGGCACGCATGTCATCTCTCGAGCACCTTATTGGGAGGCAGAACTCCAGGCTGGAGGAGCTATGCTCAGATCGTCAGCTTCTTCTGGAGCAAAATTCTACTATGAAAGGCCAGATTTCCAGCCTGACCGATTTATTAACAGGTAGCCAGAGTAGTCTGCGAAACAATAGAATTATTATTGATGAGAATAGTAATGCCGAATCGACACATCAATCCTCTCCTTCCATAATTCCACCCACAACAGGAATATCCCCCCAACCACAGGGTGGGAGGCGGGGTCAGGGACCTATCAGTGATGGTCTTGAGCCCTGTAAACTGATAATTAATGGTGCTTTAACGAAAGATTCTGTGGCCTCGCCGACAGTGATACGTGATATCTCGTTCGCAGTGCTCAAGACCATCTTTCCACGTCTGGAGAGAGAAGACATTGCTGATGTTCCTGTTCTGCCACCAGCGCGTGTGTCTGGGGGGACACCGAATAGTAAATCCGATTCATCTTCAAATCCCTCTGCTGCCGATTCACGCACACCTCCATCATGCGTGGTCCAACTCTCCAGCAGTCGTTTAGTTAAGGAGGTGGTTCAGGCCAAACGCTCAATCACCCATAATTATTTCACGGCGAATAACATCCAGCCGGATTTGCTTGACCCCGATACCAAAGCTCATGTGCCAGATCGTAAGATCTACGTAAACGAAATGCTCCCCCGTGAAAAATACAAAGAATATATACGCTTGAGGTCCGTCGCACGTGGGTTGGGCTTGAAATACGTCTGGCACAGCGGCGGACGTTTCTGGGTTAGGCGAAAAAATGGTGAGCGAGCACATACGTTTGAATCTCTCGCGGATCTGCAGGTCATTCAAACGGCCTGTCGAAGTGTTCGAAAACCCACTAGTGCGTCCTCAAACAACACCCAGGGATGCACCTCCTCTCCGGAGCAGAGTGGTATTTCGGCAGCAGATCCAGTGAGAACTCCTTGACTGAATATAGCTGCTGAGGAGCGACGAGGGAGTGGTGGTTTCTTGAAAGCGGGGTTTATCAACCTTAACTCCTTAACAGATAAGATTGAGCATCTGCGCTTGCTCGTAGCTAACGACCCTTCCTACCATCTTTTTGGGGTGGCTGAGTCAAAGCTAGATGAGCATGTGGATGACAGTCTCGTTCAGATCCCGGGCTTTTCATTGTTGAGACAAGATCGAAACACAGAGGGCGGTGGGATTGCCTTGTATGTACGCAATGATTTCAAAGTAGAGAAACTTGTTTCATCTAACACTTTTGGTCCGGGGAAACCTGGTGTGCCTGAATTCCTTTTCTGTAGCGTGCAGCAGGGCAATTCCCCTCCAATATTAGTCGGAGTGATCTACAGGCCTCCGAAAATCGCCATGCAGAAGGACGATGGGTTATTTGGCTCATTGCGCCGACTGTGTGGTGATTACAGCCATAAAATTATAATGGGAGATCTGAATGCAGACATGTTGGACGCTGCTCACCCTGACACCAAAACACTGACTGCACTGACAGAAGAACTTGCCTTGCAGATAGTGCAGCATGGCCCGACTCACCAACACACCCCAAATGTATCGCACACATGGATTGATCATATTTACGTAGATGACAATGACATCATTACTGACTTTCAAAATAGACTCCTGCCCAGTTTCGGCAGGCACTCGGTCATAGACGTCACCATCAACGTCTTTACTCCCACTCCGCCAAAAAATACCTTCACTTATAGGGATTTTCGTAACATCACTCCGGAGATGCTGAATGACCGTCTGCTTCGCTGCGACTGGACAGCTCTTGAAAATGCTGAAATCAGTTTGGAAGATGCAATTCACTGCTTAAATGGGAACTTGAAGACTGTTATAGATGAATTAGCGCCGGAAAAAACTATCAACCCGCGAAAAAATGATGCTCCTTGGATTGGTCCTGAGTTGAAGGTACTCATGAATAAGCGAGATGCGACGCGCAGGCGCTGGGAGCGGAATCAACGCAACCAGCGAAAGTGTCCTGAGCTTCAAAGTGAGTACTTCCGGCTTAGCGAAGAGGTCGACCTGCGCATGGAACAAGAGCGTAACTCCTTCCTCCAAAACCATCTCTCAGACGCTCTTGATCAACATAAGAACATTTGGAAGGAAATGCGCAACCTCGGCCTCCTGCCTAAAAGCAAAGAGGAGGAACTTCATGGTTTCACACCGAATGAGTTGAACGCTCACTTTGCGGGAGTTTCCGTTTCGCCTCACGAAAATATAGAGAAAGCAATGGACGATATAAATTCGGCCTCAGAGGAGGGGTTTAAGTTCAAGCCCACAAATTACAGTGATGTAGTCCTTGCTATTAAACATTTCTCTTCACAGGCCCGTGGGGCGGACGGGATACCCCAAAGCGTGATCGCAAAGGCTCTTCCGGCTATTGGTGATCTTATTGTACATATTTTTAACTCCTCTTTTGCTCATAGTGCATTTCCTGAGGCTTGGAAGCAGGCACAGCTAATTGCATTAAAAAAGACCACCGCTCCATCAACGGTCTCGGACTTCCGTCCTATAGCGCTGCTTTGCTTCCTTGCCAAAGTTTTGGAAAAAATCGCACACGACCAAATCACGGAGTTTTTGAAGTCTGAGAAATTATTAGATCGCTTTCAGACTGGTTTCAGACAACATCATAGCACCCAGACAGCTTTACTAAAGTTGACCGATGACATCCGAGTAGGTATTGACAAGAAAAAGATCACCTTGCTCCTGCTTTTTGACTTCAGTAAAGCCTTTGACACAATATCACCATCAGAGCTGTTGAGCAAACTTCGAAATCTAGGCTTTTCGAGATCGGCACTCCTGTGGATAAAATCATACTTACAAGGCCGCACCCAAAAAGTTACTTCAAAATCTGGTAGTTCTGATTGGCTCAAAACCAATCTGGGTGTTCCACAGGGTTCCGTTCTTGGGCCTTTACTCTTCAGTTTATATGTCAATGATTTACCTGGTTTGCTTGACGGGAAGTCAGTACATCATCTTTTTTATGCGGATGACCTACAAATTTATCTCCAAGTCGAGAAATCTAAGATCAGAGAGGGCATTGCTCAGCTGGGAGAAATAGGACGACTTGTTGCTGAGTGGGCCAGAAGTTCCGGCCTGTGTCTCAACGCTGGCAAGAGCAAGGCAATCTACTTCAGTTCTGAGAGGAATATCAAAGATCTGAAGAGAATGGACTTGTCAGGGGTTGAGATACAGGAAGGAAAGTTCATCCCGTTCAGTGATACGGTCGTGAGCCTTGGTGTTACACTTGACAGTGAACTGACGTGGAAACCGCACATCGACCAAGTAACTAAGAAAGTCAACAGAGCCCTCTATGGATTGCGGTTTTTTAGGGCATGTATCACCAGACCTCTCCGAGTTCGCCTAGTTGAGTCCCTGGTTCAACCGCATATAGACTATTGCACGGTCGTGTACCTCGACGCCACGGACGAACAGCGGCAACGGATACAACGACTAAGCATTTCATGTGTGAGGTACATTTTTGATCTTAGGAGAGACGAGCACATCACCCCGTTTAGGGAGCGTTTGGGTTGGTTACGTACTGATTCGCGGAGAATGTACTTCGCAGCTCTGTTAATGCACAAGATCATGCATTTAGGAGAGCCTGGTTACCTAGCTGCGATGTTCACCAGGTACCAATCTGAACGCCCCGCACGCGGTGATGCAGAAGAGCGGGTACTCAAAGTTCCCAATATGAGACTTGAATATGGAAGAAGATCTTTCCAGGTTCAATGTGCTCATTTGTGGAACTTTCTCCCTCCGGGCTTTCGGCAGCTGGGGAAAATGTCATTATTTAAAGAGGCTATGAAGGATTTTTTGCTCACACAGTCTCCCCAGAGGATTGATGTGGAGAAGAAGCATTACTTCAATCTCTAAACTTTGAAAGGCTTGGGCTGACTTGTTGCTTGATTCATTCATCTAGAATAAAATTATGAGTATACGTGTGACCCTTCGTCAATTGACTGAACTTTTCTGTAATATGACTGTGAGCCCTGCCATTTCTTTTTATATTTTTATATTCTTATATTATTCTATGAAGTTTGTGAATCTCCTGAGTGCTACCTGACTAGTCACAAATTGTGATATACTTAAGATTTGTCCTTGACCAAATGACTTCATTATTTTTATTAATGTGCACTATTGATCTGTGATATATATTACCATATGTAACTGATTATTTTTCTTTTTTGTCTTCGGACGAATAAACGGGCATCAATCAATCAATCTCTCTCGGTGAGCTTCATCACACGTTTTCTCTATCGTCTCTTCACTAAATCGTCACTTTTCTGCCGCAAGTTGCCTACGGGCTTTTGTTTTACAGATTCTTGCACGCCAATTATTGCAAGCATCCGTTAGACTCATGAATCTTTATGAATCTACGCATCTTGCAAAAATTCCATCAACATTTCTACGAGCACGTTTTGGGCTTTGAGGTTAGGTGCACATTCTCCAGATCTTGATCCGCTGGATCCTTGCAATTCCAAAGTCAGCACCTAGATGGCAGCCATTCTCCCAAGTTCCCTGCGTTACCAGCTCTAAAGCCTGATTCGCACGAGATCTGCCCCGAGCTCTTTGACTGATTGTGCTGCCTGAATAACACCGGCTAGCGCCTGACAACATCAGTGTCAGCTGATTTGACCCCGCATTCCGACTGTGTTTCTACAACGTTACAATGGGACCAGATATATTCGCAGTGAGTTCTTCTCAAATTGATAAGGCAAATTCGTATAAATCTGTTGACTCCAAAAATAGTTCAGAAAAATCTGCATATTCAGGCGATATGCCACCTTATTTCGAAGTGTTTATCGCTCATTTTGACGCTTGTCAAGAAAGACTTTTTTCAAAGTTAAGTAAACTCCAAGACAGGATAGAAAAGCGAATAATTGCGATCGAAAAAGATGTTTCTGATATTCGCGATAAGCTTTCTCAGATATCTCATCAGTCAACATTAGTAGATTCAGCTGAAATGATTTTAACTGACATTCCTTGTAACTTGAATCTCCCGAAAAATGAGATAGTGAATAAAATTCTTGACGCTATAGATGTACCAGAATCTCAGAACTTCGTAGTGAACGTAAGAGAGTGGAAAGGTCCTCATTTTCGCAATGTTAATGCATCAGTTCTGAAAACTTCAAGTTCTTCGAAAACCAAGCATGCGAGTTCTCAATCACTCGTAATACAGCTGTCGTCAACCATAGTTCGAGACAAAATTATTGTGAACTCTTCTAAATTGATGGAAAAATCTGTTAAAGATATTTTTGGATACGAAAACCACTCAAAAATCTACTGTAGCCCTTTATGGCCAAAACAAGTCCATAATTTACTCAAAAAAGCTCACTTATTGAGTGTTAGATTGAAAATACCGAAGCCAGTGGTTAGGAACCTCGTTGTTTGTATGAAATCTTCGAAAAATGGGCCTCTTAATCCCATTTTCTCAGAGCTCGATCTTGTTGACTTCCAAACTCGGCATGAAACTGTTTCATAGTTGCTAGATTTCGAACTTTTCTCAGCTCACTAAAATCACACGGAGAGTGCAAAGCTCTAGTAGTTTCTTTTCCGAAAATCTCTTTATAGTAATCCTTCAATTCAGTCGATTACTTAAAATGCAATTACATCATTCAACACCTGTAAATGATCTCTCTCCGAATATGTACTAAGATATAGTGATACATCCCCTGCCTAAAATGTTCCTCAGATTAGCACTAAAAATGAGTAATTAGTTTCATTGATTATATTCCACTCAACCTTCTCATCATATTGTAATATTATTATGTAATTTGAATTTTGCTATTTGTACCAGATAGGGTTATACCCCAAGGTACCAAAAATAAAACCAATCTACAATCTACAATCTCTCTCTCTCTCTGGGGTACAGAGACTAAGCAATTCATGTGTGAGATATATTTTTGATCTTAGGAGAGACGAGCACATCGCCCCGTTTAGGGAGCGCTTGGGTTGGTTACGTACTGATTCGCGGAGAACGTACTTCGCAGCTCTCTTGATGCATAAGATCATGCACTTAGGAGAACCTGGCTATCTAGCTGCGATGTTTACCAGGTACCAATCCGAACGCTCCGCACGGGGTGATCTAAAAGAGCGGGTACTCAAAGTTCCCAACATGAGACTTGAATATGGAAGAAGATCTTTCCTGGTCCAATGTGCTCATTTGTGGAACTTTCTACCTCCGGGCTTCTGGCAGCTTGGGGAGATATCATTATTTAAAGAGTCCTTAAAAGACTTCCTGTTAACACTATCCTCCCAGAGGATTGATGTGGAGAAAAAACACTATTTTAATTTGTAAACTGTGATAGGCATGAGCCCGTTTCAATTGATGTCTTCTACTTCTATGCGTGACTTTTTCGTTTCTGAACTGAGATTCCTATGATATGACTGTGGGCCCATGTCTTTTTTTTTTTTTTTTTTTATATGTCTTCCCAAACGGGAAAATGTTTTATATGTATATATATATGGAAACGTGACTTTTTCTTCCTTTTCTTTCCATGACTCTTAGCATCTTACGATGCCTTGAAATGACTAGTCACTTTCTGTGATAATTTGAATAGCCTTAACCAAAACGACAAATTTTTACAAATTTAATGTAATTATTATGTATAAGTGACATATGTTTCATATGCTACTGTATTTTTGTATTTTTGCCCTTGGGCGAATAAAGGTAATCATTCATTCATACTCTTTCCTTCCCTCTTGTTTATCTAGGCAGCTGCAGCTGCTGGCCCATAACTCCGAGTCCCGCCTCAGGTAGCGCGACCCCCGGTTACCCTATCATAAACCTCCGCCGATCATTTTTTGGTTTATCAAAATGATCGAGATAACCTTATCCTGTTAACGGAACTGCTACGTCACGGATCAGCCGGTGCGTCCATCTGCCGTTCGCAAATGGCGAATCCCACTCAGTTTGCCAATGCTCAAGGGTGGTTTCCTTCTCGTTGTCGCGGATGATCTCCTTCATCGTCGGAGTGAGTACTCGTTCGGCTCCGATCACTTTCTGGTGGTCCCAGATCCTTACTCGCTCCGCGACGAGCAAGTGGATGGGCGGTGTACTCACCAATACGTAAGCCGCATCTCCTGACACGGTGCGGTAGGCACGGATACTCCTCAGGGCCGCTCTCCGGTGGACAGGCCCCATCCTCCCCTCGATGTTGGTCTTCTCTACTCTCTTTCCCCACACGGATGCACCGTAGAGCATGATAGAGGTGGTGACGGTGTTGAGAAGTGCGCGCCTCTCTTCCTTGGGTCCCCCGATATTTGGCATCAGCCGCTGAAGCGCCGCACCAACTCTGTTCGCTTTCTGGGCGGCCTCCTGGATGTGCTTCTTGAACGACCACTTGTCGTCAAGCCATACGCCGAGGTATTTCAGCTCTGTCTTGCGTGGGATCTCTTGCCCGTTGATGTAAAAGTGGGGCAAGTCAAACTTCCGGCGTCTTGTGACCACGATTGCTTCGCACTTCTTGACAGCAAGCTCTAGGAGCCTGCTGATCATCCACTCGTAGACTCGGGCCAGCGCCTCGTTTGCGCGTCTACCCAAGAGTTCCTCGTTGTCGGCCCATACTATGAGTCCCGCGTCGTCCGCGAAAGCCACAATTATCACTCCTTCGGGCAGTTCAAAAGACAGTAAACTGTCGTACTGGGTGTTCCAGTTGAACGGCCCGGAAACCGATCCCTGTCCAATCCCGGCAGACAGTTTCCGGATCTCTGGTCCCTCGTCGGTGTCGTTCACGAGTGTCCTGTTCCGCAGATAGTCACTCGTGATGGCTAGTAGATAGGGCGGCACTTCACCTGCTTGGGATTGATAGACTCGCTCCCAGCTCGCGCAGTTGAACGCGTTCTTCATGTCCAACGCAATAACGGCACAGAATCCTCCTCTCCCTCGGTATCTCTCTCTCTCTTTTTTCAGGTGGTTGTAGGATGAATGCGCTGCGACGTAGCCACAGGAAGGTTCCGTACGGACGATTACGCCTGGCCGATACTTCTCAAGGCTTCCGGGCTGGATTCCGCATCGATGCGGCCATCCGTACCGGATAAACCCTCTCTCCCTCCCCCTTTGGCGCTGGCCATCGGACAAGGGAGAGATCGACCAACTTACCAATCCGGACCCGGCACCACGTGAGCATTACTTCAGGACCGGCGCTGTCTCGCGCTCAGGATCGAGCGTCTCTCTTCTCACGACTCGCAGGTGTTCTTTCTTCGATCTTCTTCCATCTCTTCATCCTTCTTTCTTCTTTCTCCGATCTCTCTCCTCCCTTCGATCTTCGATCTCCTTTCTTCTCTCTTTTTCCTTCCTTCCTCAGTCCATCATATTCCTCCTGGAACCATTTGGACCTCTTCTGTTTGAATCGGCAGGTTTACTGTAATTCGCCTGCATTGAGGCGCCTCACTTCCCTCTCTTTCTCCTCCTTGCGGGTCATCACCAGCTTGATGTATCCGGTGAGCCTATCTCATGTCTCCTGGTTGCGGAACTAGTACGGGACGAGATTCTCAGGTGTTAGTTGAGCACCTAGCCATCTATACAGCTCGGCGCGCTCTCTCCGGGTGTCGCTGCACTTGAACAGGGCATGTTCGGCGTCATCCCAGTCGTCCCCGCATGACTGACATGCTGGAGTCGTCCTCTTCTTGAACCTGGTTAGATAGGAGCCGGAGCAACCGTGATCGCTCAGTGCCTGAGTCGTCCAGTAGTCCATCTCTCCGTGGGAACGTTCCGCCCACTCGGCTATGTCACGGATCAACCGGTGCGTCCATCTCTCTCCCTCTCTCTCTCTCTTTTTTTTTTTTTTTTTTTTTTTTTTTTAAGGTGGTTAGAGGGCAAAATCTGCCTCAGGATCCCTCGGATCCGTCCCCAGACACCGGACTGGTTCAGCTTACGCGGACTACGCATAGCCCACGCAGGCCATACCAGGCGGGACACGGGTTTGGGTGGGGCTCACCGAGAGGTGGGCCCGGCCGTGTAATATCCCTCTCCCCTCGATGTCCGATACCTAGGGCATCGGGCAATCAAGAAGGAGATCCACCTGCATCTACCATCTCATCCCGGAACCGCGTGAGCATTACTTCAGGATGAGCGGCATGTGTCGCGCTCGATTGCGAGCGTTCTTCTTCTCCATCTTCTCTCTTCGGCAACTTGTCGGCATCTTCTATCTTCACTCTTCATTGTTCCCTCTGTTTCTTCTTTCTTCTCTCTTCTTTCTTCTTTCTTCCCTCTTCAGTGCATCAGATTCCTCCTGGAATCATTTGGGCCCCTTCTGTTTCAATCGGCAGAGTCACTGTAATTCGCCTGCTTCGAGACGCCTCACTTCCCTCTCTTTCTCCTCTTTGCGGGTCATCACCAGCTTGATGTATCCGGTGAGTCGATCCCATGTCTCCTGGTTGCGGAGTAAGTACGGGACGAGATTCTCAGGTGTTAGTTGAGCACCCAGCCATTCATCCAGCTCGGCGCGCTCTCTCCGGGTGTCGCTGCACTTGAACAGGGCATGTTCGGCAACATCCCATTCGTCCCCGCATGACTGACATGCTGGGGTCGTCCTCTTCTTGAACCTGGTTAGATAGGAACCGAAGCAACCATGATCGCTCAGTGCCTGCGTCGTCCAGTAGTCCATCTCTCCGTGGGTGCGTTCCGCCCACTCGGCTATGTCACGGATCAACCGGTGCGTCCATCTCTCTCCCTCTCTCTCTCTCTCTCTCTCTTTCTCTCTTTTTTTTTCTTTTTTAAGGTGGTTAGAGGGCAAAATCTGCCTCAAGATCCCTCGGATCCGTCCCCAGATACCGGTTTGGTTCAGCTTACGCGGACTACGCATAGCGCACGCAGGCCATACCAGGCGGGACACGGGTTTGGGTGGGGCCCACCGAGAGGTGGGCCCGGCCGTGTAATATCCCTCTCCCCTCGATGTCCGACACCTAGGGCATCGGGCAATCAAGAAGGAGATCCACCCGCATCTACCATCTCATCCCGGAACCGCGTGAGCATTACTTCAGGATGAGCGGCATGTCTCGCGCTCGATTGCGAGCGTTCCTCTTCTCCATCTTCTCTCTTCGGCCACTTGTCGGCATCTTCTATCTTCACTCTTCATTGTTCCCTCTGTTTCTTCTTTCTTCTCTCTTCTCCCTTCTTTCTTCCCTCTTCAGTGCATCAGATTCCTCCTGGAATCATTTGGGCCTCTTCTGTTTCAATCGGCAGAGTCACTGTGATTCGCCTGCTTCGAGGCGCCTTACTTCCCTCTCTTTCTCCTCCTTGCGGGTCATCACCAGCTTGATGTATCCGGTGAGTCTATCTCATGTCTCCTGGTTGCGGAACTAGTACGGGACGAGATTCTCAGGTGTTAGTTGAGCACCTAGCCATCTACACAGCTCGGCGCGCTCTCTCCGGGTGTCGCTGCACTTGAACAGGGCATGTTCGGCGTCATCCCATTCGTCCCCGCATGACTGACATGCTGGGGTCGTCCTCTTCTTGAACCTGGTTAGATAGGAACCGAAGCAACCATGATCGCTCAGTGCCTGCGTCGTCCAGTAGTCCATCTCTCCGTGGGTGCGTTCCGCCCACTTGGCTACGTCACGGATCAGCCGGTGCGTCCATCTGCCGTTTGCAAATGGCGAATCCCACTCAGTTTGCCAATGCTCAAGGGTGGTTTCCTTCTCGTTGTCGCGGATGATCTCCTTCATCGTCGGAGTGAGTACTCGTTCGGCTCCGATCACTTTCTGGCGGTCCCAGATCCTCACTCGTTCCGCGACGAGCAAGTGGATGGGCGGAGTACTCGCCAATACGTAAGCCGCATCTCCTGACACAGTGCGGTAGGCACGGATACTCCTCAGGGCCGCTCTTCGGTGGACAGGCCCCATTCTCTTCTCGATGATGGTCTTCTCTACTCTCTTCCCCCACACGGGTGCACCGTACAGCATGATGGAGGTAGTGACGGTGTTGAGAAGTGCGCGCCTCTTTTCCTTGGGTCCTCCGATATTCGGCATAAGCCGCTGGAGCGCCGCACCGACCCTGCTCGCCTTCTGGGCGGCTTCCTGGATGTGCTTCTTGAACGACCACTTGTCATCGAGCCATACACCGAGGTATTTCAGCTCTGTCTTCCGTGGAATCTCTTGCCCGTTGATATGAATCCGGGGTAGGTCAAACTTCCTACGCCTTGTGACCACGATTGCTTCGCACTTCTTGACAGCGAGCTCCAGAAGCCTGCTAATCATCCACTCGTAGACTCGGGCCAGCACTTCGTTCGCGCGTCTACCCAAGAGTTCCTCGTTGTCAGCCCATACTATGAGTCCCGCGTCGTCCGCGAAAGCCACTATTATCACTCCTTCTGGCAGTTCGATAGACAGTAAGCTGTCATACTGGGTGTTCCAGTTGAACGGCCCGGAGACCGATCCCTGTCCGATTCCGGCGGACAGTACCCGAATCTCTCGTCCCTCGTCGGTGTCGTACACGAGGGTCCTGTTCCGCAGGTAGTCACTCGTGACGGCTAGTAGATAGGGGGGCACTTTACCTGCTTGGGATTGATAGACTCGCTCCCAGCTCGCGCAGTTGAATGCGTTCTTTATGTCCAACGCAATGATGGCACAGAATCCTCCTCTTCCTTGGTATGGGTTCCCTACCGACGCTTGAACCCGTTCTTGGACCCCCTCGATCGCGTGCACAGTGCTCCGTCCCTTCCGGAACCCGAACTGCATTGGTGATAGCCCACCGCCTTCTTCGTAGGCTTTTTCCACCCTGTTGACCACCATCCTCTCGTACATTTTCCCGATATTGTCGAGCATGCTGAGAGGGCGTTGACCTCCTTGACCCTTAGGTATCAGGACCAGCTTCTGGCGTTTCCACTTGTCCGGGAAAGTTCCCGCGCTCAGACAGATGTTGAAGAGGTCGAGGAGTAGATCTGGCTTGTATTTGAAGACCAGTTTCAGAGCCTCGTTTGGGATGCCATCCAGGCCAGGGGCCTTGCCGTTCGGCATTCTCTTCGCCGCTATGAGTAGCTCTTGCATAGTGAAGAGCGGGATGGGGTCTTCGCTCTCCGTAGGGAATGTAACTCTGGGTTCTCCTGCTGGAAAGAGGTCTTCCACGATGGTGCGCAATGTTGCTGCATCGGTCGGTGCTGGGTTGCCCTTCCGGGGTCGGACCTTTGACATGACCACGCGATATGGCGTGCCCCAGGGGTCTTCGTTAACCATGTCGCACAGTTCACCCCAGCACTTCTCTTTGCTCCTCCGGATGGCTAGAACGAGAGCCTTCTTTGCTTCTTTGTACGCTCTGTCATCTTCCGCCAGCGATGGTCGTTGCAGCTTCCTTGATCGCCATGCGGTCCTCCTTTTCTTGTTGCTCGTTCTTCGTAGAGCCTTGATCTCATCGGTGATCCAGTACTCTGGTTTCCTCCAGAAACATGGTGTTGTCCTGCGAGGCATCGACGCGTCGCAAGCTCTCGTGATGGCGGATGTTACCATCGCCACAGCTTCGTCCGAGGCGGAGTTCATCGGGAGATCTTCGACTGTTTCTATCGATTCCCGGAATTTCCCCTCATCCAGCTTGCGTACCTGCCACCCCGTCGGTCGCGGTCTGTATGTCGTCTGTCTCTGTCTGTCAGTCCTAAGCCGAAACCGGATATGTCGATGGTCACTCAATGTTTCCGTGTCCAGAACCTCCCACTATGTCATACGTCCCATGAGCGACGGGCTCATGAACGTCAGGTCGAGGACCGAAGACGAACCTCCCTCCCTGGACCGAGTGTCGTGTCGGTGGTAGGTGATAACCCCCGTCTCGTTCGCGAGCACTAATCCCAATGCCTCCATGGCATCAGCGAGTATTACCCCCCGTCTATCACGCGGCCCCCCGCTCCAAGTCGGTTCCTTGGAGTTGAAATCCCCCGCGATTATAACTGGGCCCCCCCATTGCCTCACATCCTCTTCTAGGTCATGGAGCTCGTCTTCGAATTCGTGCATCTTGAGCGACGGCGAATAGTAGCAGCTGTAGACTGCTGTGCCCTCTATGGTCTTTCGAGCGAAACCGCGGCCACTAACAGCTGGTCCAGTCTCACGGATTGCAGGATTCATGATCTGGATTACGGTTGTCCTCCAGTGATCGAATGTGGATCGAGAGAATTCGCGCTTCCGAGGCGGTTCGGAGATAATCAGAACATCGATCCCTCCTTCTTCGGCTACAGCGTGTAGGAGATCGTCTGCGTCCCCGCTCTTCCTGAGGTTGGCTTGGATGAAGCTAGCCATTTCTTCCCTTCCTGCGTCTATATGTGGTTCTTGCCCTCTGGTACGCAGTGCAGTTGCTGGCCCCAGATCTGTGGTCAGATTTGGACCCGATCGCCACACAGCTTAGGCATTTTGGTTTTTCCTTGCAAATCGCAGCAAGGTGCCCTGGTTCGCCGCATTGGAAGCAGAGTTTTGGTTTCCGTTCCTCTGCCTTCTCTTTTTTGCACCCCGAGGCCTTGTGCCCGTACTCTAAGCAGTTATAGCACCGTGGGATGCCACCCTTCTCGCGGATCCTGACTCTGCCCCATCCAACCTTTGGCTCCTTCCAGTCGAGGAGATGGTGGGCCAGTCTCGTTGCGATCGAGACAACAGCGGTTTGGGTGCCGCGGTAGCCACTCCGGATGGACTTGACTACAACGGCACCCTTCTCGTTTTCTGGTAGGGCCTTCGCGAGGGCATCCCGCACCTTGATTATGTCGACATCGTAGTCGACTCCGAGAACCTCGAGGGTCGTGCTGTTTGCTAGACAGTGGACAGCTCCTTCTTGCCCGACGACTGGTGCCAAGGCTGCCTTGACGGCGGCGACATCGGTGCCCTTCTTGAGTTCAAGAAGGACTTGGCCTTCTTGGGTCTTGCGGATGCCCGTGACCTTGGAGCCCACTTCTTCATCGAGGTCATCCGTTTTTATCCTGCGCAGCATGTCTGCGTAGGTTAGCCCACCTTGTTTGGCCGTAACGAGGACGGCTTCGGGCTTCACCCGTCTCGGCTTCATTTTCGCTTTCTTCCCGGCGGCATTGTCCGATCTACCGCTCTTCTTTGCCCTTCTCGCTTGTTTCTTTGACACCACTTCCTTCCAAGGCCCATTCTGCTCGGGCCGATTGGGCGTTGATGTCGAGCGCGGTGTTCCGAGACCTCCCGGTGGAGGACCGTATCGCGTCGCCTTCGAACCGCGTTGTTTTCCCGGTCGCGATTCCGGTTTCCCTGCCCCCCTTCCCTGGAAGCCACTACCCGACGCGGCCGGTTTTCTTGTGACCGGAGGCTGCATATTCCCCCTCGCTTTCAGGGTCTTTTCCGTTTCGAGGAGCGTTGTCTCGAAAGCAGCCCGCTTCGCCTTGTCTGTCGCGAGTAGGCCTTCGAGCGCGTGGCCTATCTTCTTGAGCTCTTCGATGTCACCCTTGGTCCCTTCTGGATTGCTGGAAACAGACTCGGCTATTCCTATAACCAAGTTGAAGTGCTCGAGGAGGAGATATGTCTTCTCCTCCGTCTCTTCCCGGCACGTTTTCAGGTCTTCCCATTTCCCCATGAGATCGCCTGCCTCGTTTCCACTCCTCTGTCGTGCCGCATCTCTGGTTGAGGGGATGTGGTCAATCTCCACCCTATCAGGCACCTCATCGTGCACTACCCTCTCGAGCAAACCGTTTTCAGGAGTCAGGATTGTTTCGTTCCCCTGGGACCCTATAGTGGAGTCAGACTCGCTCGAGTCTGAGCTCAAGTTGACGGCGTCATCAACCTCGTTGCTGGGTTGCGTGATCTGGATCCTGATAGCGGGGTTGATCTTCAGCAGCTTCTCTGCCGCCTCTCGTGCTTCTGCTGCAACTTTCGCGTTCATCCCTCGTTGGCTCGGAAATGTGAGCTTTGATTGTTCGAGCACTCGCTTCTCTGCTCCGTCACTCGGGCCCTTTCTCTTCCTGCTAGGGGTGAGCTCAGCTTCTTCATGGCGTAGGTTTTTTTCTCCCGCACCCTCCACCTGCAGCGTATTTCCATCGCTTGTAGCTGTACGCGTTATTCCACCAGCCAAGTGTGCCACTGGTGGCGCGTTTTGCATCGTTGGCCCCCCCCCCCCCAAGATCCGAATGGGGCCCCGCTTTACTTGGGGAATTCTTGCCGTCAATGCTGGACATCATCTTCTTTCTTCTTCCAGGGCCCGGAATCGCATGCTGGCCGACCCCGGACCAGACCAGCACGGGTGTGGTGTGTTGTGTGATGCGTGTTCTGTATAATGTTGGTATGTCTGTGTAATGCTTGAGCAAGCGTAAGTATGGTGCGTGTAGAGTGTAGTGTGTGTGTTAGTGTAAGTGTAGGACTCGGGTCCGGAGGGGCGTCACTCCCTCAAGCTCCAAGTGCAACCCTAAGGTCACACCCCAAGTCGAATCTTCCAGATTCTGAAAAATTCTACGCCTTCTTATCTAGCCTGCAACTTCACTGAGATTTGCAATACTACGCTTCACAGATCCCAACGTCTACTAACAGGGGACCTTCTCATGGAAAATGCTAGGACGAATTCATTCAAGAATTCATTCCAAATCTCGGGTGCCAAATACTGGAACGAGCTGCCTCAACACCTAACATCACTTCCTCGTGACACCATCAACATTGAAACTTTCAAAATCCACCTCTTAGCGCATTTACGTAATCTTGACCAGGACTATTCTACTTATGCACTTACTTAGCTGATGACTGTGTTCCTGGGCCATGACTCAGAGAATAAGTTGTCTTCGTGAATAAATTCGTAAACATCTATGCAAATCTATTCTTGTTATCAGAACGATATAAGGTGTAATCCTCGGGCCAGACCTTTTATGAAATTTTATGCGACTTTCCGTTTTAACTTGGGCATTTATCGTTTTATTGTTACAGTTTAAGTTCACTTGCAGTATTATATGTCCTCATTCAATGTTTATGAAATATTTATGAATTCTGTACATTTCAAAGTGACCCATGGAACCCATTGTCCCCGGGCTAATAGATCCAAATCAATCAATCAATCAATCTCTCTCTCTCTCTTTCTCTCACTCTTCCTCTCTCTCTCTCTCTCTCTCTCTCTCTCTCTCTCTCTCTCTCTCTCTCTCTCTCTCTCTCTCTCTTCTCTCTCTCTTTTTTTCATTATTTTTTTAAGGTGGTTAGAGGGCAAAATCTGCCTCAGGATCCCTCGGATCCGTCCCCAGACACCGGACTGGTTCAGCTTACGCGGACTACGCATAGCCCACGCAGGCCATACCAGGCGGGACACGGGTTTGGGTGGCCGGGCCCACCTCTCGGTGGGCCCGGCCGTGTAATATCCCTCTCCCCTCGATGTCCGATACCTAGGGCATCGGGCAATCAAGAAGGAGATCCACCTGCATCTACCATCTCATCCCGGAACCGCGTGAGCATTACTTCAGGATGAGCGGCATGTCTCGCGCTCGATTGCGAGCGTTCCTCTTCTCCATTTTCTCTCTTTGGCCACTTGTCGGCATCTTCTATCTTCATTCTTCATTGTTCCCTCTCTTTCTTCTTTCTTCTCTCTCCTTTCTTCTTTCTTCCCTCTTCAGTGCATCAGATTCCTCCTGGAATCATTTGGGCCTCTTCTGTTTCAATCGGCAGAGTCACTGTGATTCGCCTGCTTCGAGGCGCCTTACTTCCCTCTCTTTCTCCTCTTTGCGGGTCATCACCAGCTTGATGTATCCGGTGAGTCTATCCCGTGTCTCCTGGTCCATCTCTCTCTCTCTCTCTCTCTCTCTCTCTCTCTCTCTCTCTCTCTCTCTCTCTCTCTCTCTTGCCCGGGTTACTGAACGGAGAGTCGGTAGATCATCTCTTTTACGCTGATGACCTCCAAATTTATCTCCAGGTGGAGAAAAATAAGATTCGAGAGGGGATCGCTCGATTAGGAGAAGTGGGGCGACTGGTTGCTGATCGGGCTGCGGGCTCCGGCCTGCGTCTAAACGCTGGTAAGACCAAAGCAATCTTTTTCTCTTCTGAGAGGAATATCAAAGATCTGAAAAGTATGGACTTGCCAGGGGTTGAGATACAGGAAGGAGTTTTTGTCCCTTTCAGTGATACAGTCGTGAGCCTTGGTGTTGTTTTAGATAGCGAATTGTCGTGGAAACCGCAAATTAATCAAGTGACAAAGAAAGTCAACAGGGCCCTATACAGTTTGCGGTTTTTTAGGGCATGCATCACCAGGACTCTTCGCATTCGACTACTATCGGTTTAAAAATGATTGACACCTAGAGAATTTCTGCTATCCTGGCTCCAAAAAAAATCGCTAATTCTTTTAACTAGGATAACGTCGAAGCACATCTAGTCGCAGCCATGATAAAATTTTTTTGAAGTCGATCGGTTGACAACTGCGGCTGTAGCTGTTATCAGAATGTAAAAAAACGCGGGTATAAGGCCAATTTCAGAGGTAGCTCGACTTTGGGATGCTACAGCTCTGCCAAAAAAAATTCTGGGGCGGTGCTAAAAATGTAGGTGATAGATATTTGGTTTCCCAATAGCGTCCAACAACAATCAGCCAAAAAAATTAATAACTTTTGGAGATAATCCAGTTGTCGTTATCTCGGGATCTATTGAGGTTGAAGACTTGATTCAAAAACAGAAAAATCATAAAAAAATTCTGGATGTCAAATACAAAAATGCAATATGAGATTTTAAATAAACAAACGCGTGGCAAGGTGACAAAGTTGAAAAAAATTAAAGTTTGCGGCTATTGTGAGGCTTTTATTGTCCTTTACAGCCGGGGCCCGTAAAATCGTCGATGGGCGAGACTACCTGACCGCGGACCATAAACGTCGTAAAGTTGCGGTCTCGAAGTCAATTAGGGTACCATCAGTCTGCTTCGGCTGCAATAATGAAGCTGAATTTTCAACAAAGAGAGCAATAAAACTATTTCGAACGCGATTTGGGCCTTGCGTTACAAATATCTCCGATTCATCGATGAAGCATAGTCAATGATGAGTCGAACAGTATATCAATGACGCGTGTGTGCAGGTGTCTCTCTCTCTCAGAGTTTCGCGATATCTGCATGTAAGTATTCTTTGGCGGATCCTTTAAATGATTGATGATATACAATCAATACTTCATCCACATGATGCCGATGGCGAAAGAGTTGGATATCATCCGTATTTTTATAGATGATAATCAACAGTTGACTGATTTTACTGTTATCTTGTTCGATCGTTGACTGATATAATTATTGATTGTGCGAAACGTGCAATAACACGACATACATTCATTTCTATGATGCTATAAATGATCGGTCGAACAAGATGATGGTAAAATCATTCAACTGTTGATTGTCATCTTATCAATACGGATGATATCCAACTGTTTCACCATCGGAATCATGTGGATAAAGTATTGATTGTATATTATCGATCATTTAAAGGATCCGCCAAAGAATAAGGTAACTGTGCCTAATTTGCCCCCATTCCCTAATTTGCCCCCATTCAAGTTCTCAAATGCATGCACCCGCAGACCCTGCCGCGCATTTCTTTCACGTCTGTTACGTTAAAATATGAGGGAATAAACGTTCTGGACCTATCCTCTATGATCCGCGCATCTCTTACAACGAAAAAGTGGTTTTCGGTACTTTCGACTTCTTTTTTGTTAGTCACTAAAAGCTATGCCAAACAAAATCGGTGTGATCAATTCCAACGAACCTTAACTCATTTTCTTTGTTTTTATGTCAACTTTAAAATGCTTTTTGCAGAATGGCAAAATTCGATTTTTAGCCAATTCTACGCCCATATTACTAGAAAAAGTGCAGTGTTCCTAATTTGCCCCCATAGTCTTTTTCCAAACTCGTTCCTCACTCCATTCGAATACATTCATCTCACTCATAAAATTCGAAAGAGGGTAAAGAAAGCTACAAAATGAGCCGAAGTACGTCTTATTTAGAGGTCTGGTAGCCGAGATATCCCGATTATACGAAAAACCCGTATAATCTCATGAAAATAGGCCTCTTTTCCCTGTGGGGGCAAATTAGGAACACACTGTTGAAAACTCGCAAAAAGTCTTCTTTCGCAGAAATCAAGATATCTCGGGTCCAATTTGTTGAAATCAAACGTACCTTAGCTCATTTTAAAGGTCTTGAAACAAGCTTCAAAATGAGTTAGAGTACGTTGAAAAATATGAAGATGAGTTGAAATGGCAAGCAAAACAAAAGTAGTGGGGGCAAATTAGGCACACTTACCTTACTTACACGCAGATATCGCGAAACTCTGACAGAGAGAAAGACACCTGCACACACGCGTCATTGATATACTGTTCGACTCATCATTGACAATGCTTCATCGATGAATCGGCGATATTTGTAACGCAAGGCCCAAATCGCGTTCGAAATAGTTTTATTGCTCTCTTTGTTGAAAATTCAGCTTCATTATTGCAGCCGAAGCAGACTGATGGTACCCTAATTGACTTCGAGACCGCAACTTTACGACGTTTATGGTCCGCGGTCAGGTAGTCTCGCCCATCGACGATTTTACGGGCCCCGGCTGTAAAGGACAATAAAAGCCTCACAATAGGCGCAAACTTTAATTTTTTTCAACTTTGCGACCTTGCCACGCGTTTGTTTATTTAAAATCTCATATTGCATTTTTGTATTTGACATCCAGAATTTTTTTATGATTTTTCTGTTTTTGAATCAAGTCTTCAACCTCAATAGATCCCGAGATAACGACAACTGGATTATCTCCAAAAGTTATTAATTTTTTTGGCTGATTGTTGTTGGACGCTATTGGGGAACCAAATATCTATCACCTACATTTTTAGCACCGCCCCAGAATTTTTTTTGGCAGAGCTGTAGCATCCCAAAGTCGAGCTACCTCTGAAATTGGCCGTATACCCGCGTTTTTTTACATTCTGATAACAGCTACAGCCGCAGTTGTCATCCGATCGACTTCAAAAAAATTTTATCATGGCCGCGACTAGATGTGCTTCGACGTTATCCTAGTTAAAAGAATTAGCGATTTTTTTTGGAGCCAGGATAGCAGAAATTCTCTAGGTGTCAATCATTTTTAAACCGATAGTAGTCGAGGCGTTAGTCCAGCCTCATCTGGACTACTGCACGGTCACATATCTTGACGCAGCGGACGAACAGCGGCAACGGATACAGCGACTGAGCAATTCATTTGTGAGATACATTTTTGATCTTAGGAGAGACGAGCACATCACTCCGTTCAGGGACAGCTTGGATTGGTTGCGTACTGATTCGCGGCGAATGTACTTTGCAGGCATTATCATGTATAAGATCATGCACATGACGGAACCTGGTTACCTGTCTGCAATGTTCACCAGGCACCAATCCGAGCGCCCTGGGCGTGGGAATGCACAAGAGCAGGATCTCGAAGTACCCAGAATGAGACTCGAGTACGGAAGACGATCTTTCCAAGCCCAGTGTGCTCATTTCTGGAACTTTCTCTCTTCAGGTTTTCGGCAGATCGCAAAAATTTCGATTTTTAAGGATGCTTTGAAAGAATTCCTTCGTTCACAACCTCCCCAGATAATTGATGTGGACAAGAAGCATTACTTCAATCTTTGAAGGTCATTGGGCTCTTCTCTTTTCATATGGACTGTGATTATACTCACAACCTGTTACATGACTGATTAGAAGATAACTGCGATATTTTGTTGAGCCTTTGTCCTATTCATTAAATGATTTTTTAGCAGTCTTTGTTGCTGCAATCTTGACTAGTGACAACTTGTGATAATCTACCTGTCCTTGACCAAAAGATTTATTTATATTAATTGATAATTTCTATTTATACGACATATGTATCCCACATGTGATATTTGATTTTTGCCTCCGGGCGAATAAAGGACGTCTATCTATCTCTCTCTCACTCTTTTTTTTTTTTTTTTTTAAGGTGGTTGTAGGGCAAATACGCTGCGACGTACGAAGGAGAGGCACCGGTCAGCCAAACACGGCTGGCCAGCACCTCCCCAACAGTCCCGGGCTGGAATCCGCATCGATACGGCCATCCGAACCAGGTAAACCCTCTCTTCCTTCTCCGTTGGCGCCGGCCATTGGACAAGGGAGAGATCCACCAACTTACCAATCCGGCCCCGGCACCGCGTGAGCATTACTTCAGGGCCGGCGGCGTCTCGCGCTCAGGATCGA
This sequence comes from Eretmocerus hayati, assembly GCA_029851415.1. Taxonomy (NCBI): domain Eukaryota; kingdom Metazoa; phylum Arthropoda; class Insecta; order Hymenoptera; family Aphelinidae; genus Eretmocerus; species Eretmocerus hayati. Next base: position 54,695,499 of record CM056744.1, read on the forward strand.
GCGTCTCTCTTCTCACGACTCGCAGGTGTTGTTTCCCTTTCTTCGATCTTCTTCCATCTCTTCATTCTTCATCGTCTTTCTTCTCTCTTCTTTCTTCTCTCTTCCCTCTTCAGTGCATCAGATTCCTCCTGGAATCATTTGGGCCTCTTCTGTTTCAATCGGCAGAGTCACTGTGATTCGCCTGCTTCGAGGCGCCTCACTTCCCTCTCTTTCTCCTCTTTGCGGGTCATCACCAGCTTGATGTATCCGGTGAGTCTATCCCATGTCTCCTGGTTGCGGAGCAAGTACGGGACGAGATTCTCAGGTGTTAGTTGAGCACCAAGCCATTCATCCAGCTCGGCGCGCTCTCTCCGGGTGTTGCTGCACTTGAACAGGGCATGTTCGGCGTCATCCCATTCGTCCTCGCATGACTGACATGCTGGGGTCGTCCTCTTCTTGAACCTGGTTAGATAGGAACCGAAGCAACCATGATCGCTCAGTGCCTGCGTCGTCCAGTAGTCCATCTCTCCGTGGGTGCGTTCCGCCCACTTGGCTACGTCACGGATCAGCCGGTGCGTCCATCTGCCGTTTGCAAATGGCGAATCCCACTCAGTTTGCCAATGCTCAAGGGTGGTTTCCTTCTTGTTGTCGCGGATGATCTCCTTCATCGTCGGAGTGAGTACTCGTTCGGCTCCGATCACTTTCTGGCGGTCCCAGATCCTCACTCGCTCCGCGACGAGCAAGTGGATGGGCGGAGTACTCGCCAATACGTAAGCCGCATCTCCTGACGCAGTGCGGTAGGCACGGATACTCCTCAGGGCCGCTCTTCGGTGAACAGGCCCCATTCTCTTCTCGATGATGGTCTTCTCTACTCTCTTCCCCCACACGGGTGCACCGTACAGCATGATGGAGGTAGTGACGGTGTTGAGAAGTGCGCGCCTCTTTTCCTTGGGTCCTCCGATATTCGGCATGAGCCGCTGGAGCGCCGCACCGACCCTGCTCGCCTTCTGGGCGGCTTCCTGGATGTGCTTCTTGAACGACCACTTGTCATCGAGCCATACACCGAGGTATTTCAGCTCTGTCTTCCGTGGAATCTCTTGCCCGTTGATATGAAACCGGGGTAGGTCAAACTTCCTACGCCTTGTGACCACGATTGCTTCGCACTTCTTGACAGCGAGCTCCAGAAGCCTGCTAATCATCCACTCGTAGACTCGGGCCAGCGCTTCGTTCGCGCGTCTACCCAAGAGTTCCTCGTTGTCAGCCCATACTATGAGTCCCGCGTCGTCCGCGAAAGCCACTATTATCACTCCTTCTGGCAGTTCGATAGACAGTAAGCTGTCATACTGGGTGTTCCAGTTGAACGGCCCGGAGCCCTATTCAGACCCACGAACAGTCTGCGTACTGCGTCCACTCGCTGCGTCGCGTAGCGAATTGCGAGAGAAGTGATCAGTCCGTACGTTCCAACATTCCTAAGGCTCTCGCTACAATGAAAAGTTGTTTTAGTCGATGGACGCACGGGAATAATATCATTCTCGAGAAGTATTGCCGTATCTTTTGATATGTTGAAGGTTGTGAACAGTAGATATGAATGTGATTGTGGGTTATAGGAAATCTAATGATAGGTGAAAATCTGAAATGAAAATGAGAACACCAATAACGTATCCAAGTCAAAGGATGGTTATGACGACATTGACAAGGGTGCATAATGAGGTTTTCTTGTTAAAAATGGTCGAAATAGTATATTTCACACCGAGTTCATGAGGTTGTAGCATTTTGATATAGAAACGATGGCGTAGTCTGTTTTTCATAAACATAATTTTTCGCAATTTTTCGATGTTTGGGTGACTACAAAATTGCGAAAAATGACTTTCGCGCCTCGCATATGAGGTTTCCCGCTCATCCCTTGACTTGGATACGTTATTGGTGTTCTCATTTTCATTTCAGATTTTCACCTATCATTAGATTTCCTATCACCCACAATCACATTCATATCTACTGTTCACAACCTTCAACATATCAAAAGATACGGCAATACTTCTCGAGAATGATATTATTCCCGTGCGTCCATCGACTAAAACAACTTTTCATTGTAGCGAGAGCCTTAGGAATGTCGGAACGCACGGACTGGTCACTTCTCTCGCAATTCGCTACGCGACGCAGCGAGCGGACGCAGTACGCAGACTGTTCGTGGGTCTGAATAGGGCTACCGGAGACCGATCCCTGTCCGATTCCGGCGGACAGTACCCGAATCTCTTGTCCCTCGTCGGTGTCGTACACGAGGGTCCTGTTCCGCAGGTAGTCACTCGTGACGGCTAGTAGATAGGGGGGCACTTTACCTGCTTGGGATTGATAGACTCGCTCCCAGCTCGCGCAGTTGAATGCGTTCTTTATGTCCAACGCAATGATGGCACAGAATCCTCCTCTTCCTTGGTATGGGTTCCCTACCGACGCTTGAACCCGTTCTTGGACCGCCTCGATCGCGTGCACAGTGCTCCGTCCCTTCCGGAACCCGAACTGCATTGGTGATAGCCCACCGCCTTCTTCGTAGGCTTTTTCCACCCTGTTGAGCACCATCCTCTCGTACATTTTCCCGATATTGTCGAGCATGCTGAGAGGGCGTTGACCTCCTTGACCCTTAGGTATCAGGACCAGCTTCTGGCGTTTCCACTTGTCCGGGAAAGTTCCCGCGCTCAGACAGATGTTGAAGAGGTCGAGGAGTAGATCTGGCTTGTATTTGAAGACCAGTTTCAGAGCCTCGTTTGGGATGCCATCCAGGCCAGGGCCTTGCCGTCCGGCATTCTCTTCGCCGCTAGTAGTAGCTCTTGCATAGTGAAGAGCGGGATGGGGTCTTCGCTCTCCGTAGGGAATGTAACTCTGGGTTCTCCTGCTGGGAAGAGGTCTTCCACGATGGTGCTCTCTCTCACTCTCTCTCTCTCTCTCTCTCTCTCTCTCTCTCTCTTTTTTTTTTTTTTTTTTTTTTTAAAGGTGGTTAGAGGGCAAAATCTGCCTCAGGATCCCTCGGATCCGTCCCCAGACACCGGACTGGTTCAGCTTACGCGGACTACGCATAGCCCACGCAGGCCATACCAGGCGAGACACGGGTTTGGGTGGCCGGGCCCACCTCTCGGTGGGCCCGGCCGTGTAATATCCCTCTCCCCTCGATGTCCGATACCTAGGGCATCGGGCAATCAAGAAGGAGATCCACCTGCATCTACCATCTCATCCCGGAACCGCGTGAGCATTACTTCAGGATGAGCGGCATGTCTCGCGCTCGATTGCGAGCGTTCCTCTTCTCCATCTTCTCTCTTCGGCCACTTGTCGGCATCTTCTATCTTCACTCTTCATTGTTCCCTCTTTTTCTTCTTTCTTCTCTCTTCTTTCTTCTTTCTTCCCTCTTCAGTGCATCAGATTCCTCCTGGAATCATTTGGGCCTCTTCTGTTTCAATCGGCAGAGTCACTGTTATTCGCCTGCTTCGAGGCGCCTTACTTCCCTCTCTTTCTCCTCTTTGTGGGTCATCACCAGCTTGATGTATCCGGTGAGTCTATCCCATGTCTCCTGGTTGCGGAGTAAGTATGGGACGAGATTCTCAGGTGTTAGTTGAGCACCCAGCCATTCATCCAGCTCGGCGCGCTCTCTCCGGGTGTCGCTGCACTTGAACAGGGCATGTTCGGCGTCATCCCATTCGTCCCCGCATGACTGACATGCTGGGGTCGTCCTCTTCTTGAACCTGGTTAGATAGGAACCGAAGCAACCATGATCGCTCAGTGCCTGCGTCGTCCAGTAGTCCATCTCTCCGTGGGTGCGTTCCGCCCACTTGGCTACGTCACGGATCAGCCGGTGCGTCCATCTGCCGTTCGCAAATGGCGAATCCCACTCAGTTTGCCAATGCTCAAGGGTGGTTTCCTTCTCGTTGTCGCGGATGATCTCCTTCATCGTCGGAGTGAGTACTCGTTCGGCTCCGATCACTTTCTGATGGTCCCAGATCCTCACTCGCTCCGCGACGAGCAAGTGGATGGGCGGAGTACTCGCCAATACGTAAGCCGCATCTCCTGACACAGTGGGGTAGGCACGGATACTCCTCAGGGCCGCTCTTCGGTGGACAGGCCCCATTCTCTTCTCGATGATGGTCTTCTCTACCCTCTTCCCCCACACGGGTTCTCTCTCTCTCTCTCTCTCTCTCTCTCTCTCTCTCTATCTCTCTCTCTCTCTCTGGATGACAGTCTCGTTCAGATTCCTGGGTTTTCACTGTTGAGACAGGATCGCAACAGGGAGGGTGGTGGGGTTGCTTTGTATGTGCGCAATGATTTTAAAGTAGAGAAACTAGTTTCTTCTAATACTTTCGGCCCAGGAAAACCTGGCGTGCCTGAATTCCTTTTCTGTAGCGTACAGCGAGGCAACTCTCCTCCAATATTAGCCGTGGTAGTCTATAGACCTCCAAAAATCGCCATGCAGAAGGATGGTGGGCTGTTTGGCTCATTACGCCGACTGTGTGGAGATTATAGTCACAAAATTATAATGGGAGATCTGAACGCTGACTTGTTGGATACTGCTCATCCTGACACCAAGACACTGACTGCACTGACAGAAGAACTAGCCCTACAGATAGTGCAGCATGGCCCGACTCACCAACACAACCCCAATGTTTCTCATACATGGATTGATCATATTTACGTAGATGACAATGACACCATTACTGACTTTCAAAACAGACTCCTGCCCAGTTTCGGCAGGCACTCGGTCATAGACGTCACCATCAACGTCTTCGCTCCCACTCCGCCAGAAAATTCCTTCAATTATAGGAATTTTCGTAACATCACTCCGGAGATGCTGAATGACCGTCTGCTTCGCTGCGACTGGACAGCTCTTGAAAATGCTGAAACCAGCTTGGAAGACGCAATTCACTGCTTGAATGAGAACTTAAAGACTGTTATAGATGAATTAGCGCCGGAAAAAACTATCAACCCGCGGAAAAATGATGCTCCTTGGATTGGTCCTGAGTTGAGGGTACTCATGAATAAGCGAGATGCGACGCGCAGGCGCTGGGAACGAAATCAACGTAACCAGCGCAAGTGTCCTGAGCTTCAGAGTGAGTACTTTCGGCTTAGCGAAGAGGTCGACTTGCGCATGGAACAAGAGCGTAACTCCTTCCTTCAAAACCATCTTTCAGACGCTCTTGATCAACATAAGAACATCTGGAAGGAAATGCGCAACCTCGGCCTCCTGCCTAAAAGCAAAGAGGAGGAACTTCATGGTTTCACACCGGATGAGTTGAACGCTCACTTTGCGGGAGTTTCCGTCTCGCCTCACGAAAATATAGATGAAGCAATGGACGACATAAATTCGGCTTCAGAGGAGGGTTTTGAATTCAAGCCCACAAATTTTAACGACGTAGTCCTTGCTATCAAACATTTTTTCTCGCAAGCCCGTGGGTCAGACGGGATGCCCCAAAGCGTGATCGCGAAGGCTCTCCCGGCTATTGGTGATCTTATTGTGCATATTTCCAACTCCTCTTTCGCTCATAGCACTTTTCCCGCGGCTTGGAAGCAAGCACAGCTGATTGCATTAAAAAAGACTACAGCTCCATCAACAGTCTCAGATTTTCGTCCTATAGCGCTGCTCTGCTTCCTTGCCAAGGTCCTGGAAAAAATCGCACACGACCAAATCACGGAGTACTTAAAACAAGAGAAATTACAAGATCGCTTCCAGACTGGTTTAAGGCAATACCATAGCACCCAGACAGCTCTACTAAAGTTGACCGATGACATCAGAGTAGGTATTGACAAGAAGAAGATCACCTTGCTCCTGCTTTTTGACTTTAGTAAAGCCTTTGACACGATATCACCATCGAAGCTGTTGAGCAAACTTCGAAATCTTGGCTTTTCGAGATCGGCACTTCTGTGGATGATATCATACTTACAAGGTCGCACCCAAAAAGTCACTTCAAAATTTGGTAATTCTGATTGGCTCGAAACCAATCTGGGTGTTCCACAGGGTTCCGTTCTCGGGCCTTCACTCTTCAGCTTATATGTCAATGACTTACCTGGTTTGCTAGACGGAAAGTCGGTACATCATCTATTTTATGCGGATGACCTGCAAATTTATCTCCAAGTCGAGAAAACTAAGATCAGAGAGGGCATCGCTCGGCTGGGTGAAATAGGACGACTAGTAGCTGAATGGGCCAAGAGTTCCGGCCTGTGTCTCAACGCTGGCAAGACCAAGGCAATCTACTTCAGTTCTGAGAGGAATATCAAAGATCTGAAGAGAATGGACTTGTCAGGGGTTGAGATACAGGAAGGAAAGTTCATCCCGTTCAGTGATACGGTCGTGAGTCTTGGTGTTACACTTGACAGGGAACTGACGTGGAGACCGCACATTGACCAAGTAACTAAGAAAGTCAACAGAGCCCTATACGGACTGCGGTTTTTTAGGGCGTGTATCACCAGACCTCTCCGAATTCGCCTAGTCGAGTCCTTGGTTCAACCGCACTTGGATTATTGCACGGTCGTGTACCTCGACGCCACGGACGAACAACGGCAACGGATACAGCGACTAAGCAATTCATGTGTGAGGTACATTTTTGATCTTAGGAGAGACGAGCACATCACCCCGTTTAGGGAACGTTTGGGTTGGTTGCGTACTGATTCGCGGAGAATGTACTTCGCAGCTCTCTTAATACACAAGATCATGCATTTAGGAGAGCCTGGCTACCTAGCTGCGATGTTCACCAGGTACTAATCCGAACGCCCTGCACGCGGTGATACAGAAGAGCGGGTACTCAAAATTTCCATTATGAGACTTGAGTACGGAAGAAGATCATTCCAGGTTCAGTGTGCTCATTTGTGGAACTTTCTCCCTCCGGGCTTTCGGCAGCTGCGGAAAACATCACAATTCAAGGAATCCCTGAAAGATTTTTTACTAACCCAGTCTTCGCAGAAGATTGATGTGGAGAAGAGGCATTATTTTAATCTGTAATGGGAAGGGCTCTTCCTTAATTTAGTATTTTTCACATGTGACCTCAGTCACCCAATTGGTGATCTATAACTGTGATATTAGTGCGAGCCCTTACCCCTCTTTTTATACTTCTAAGTATGCACCCTGACTAGTCACGAATTGTGATAATTATTGTCCTTGACCAAACCAGTAATTGACTGAAACTATCATCATTATTTTTGTTGTACATATATTATAATCATTCTTATACGTGTTATTACATTTTAACGGGCATATGTAGGTGTATGCAATTGTATTTCTTGTCTTCGGACGAATAAAGGACATCTATCTATTTATCTATTTCTCTCTTTAGCTCAGTAAGTGGAAACACCTACTCGCTCTTGCTGTACCTAAATTCCGAATTCCTCGTCCCGAGGCTCATCATTTCCAGACAATCCGGCTCCTCACTGGCTCTTGTATCTAACGAGCACCATCGCCAGGCTCGTTTTGTGAGCCAGGAAGCCGTTTCTGTCTGGGTGCAATAAAGAGGTTAGAAATACCAGGAGGCTTGGAATCATCGGGAGCCCGACGACGCCCATCAATCAGCGCCATCACCTATCTTGACGTTGTATTATTCAAGTGACCCGGCAATAACTGCTACCTGCATTACCATCTGGAGCTGAGATAATGAGCTGATCCAATGGTGCGCGTGCTGACACTGAATAGCAGACGACGTTTACAGACTCAGTGTTCTCGGTTTTTTCTCATATTATCCGTTACAACGAGAACACGTCAAATTTACCTGAAGGTTGGGAAGATCTCAGCTCTTCTCAGCAGCTTGGTGTTCTTTTTACAGTGATTCAGAATATTCAGTCTAGTTCATCTAAAGCTGACCACGCGCTCGTAAGTCTCACCGATAGAATTGATTCTTTGCTTGTTACAGTGAAAGTACAGTCCGAAAGATTGGACAATCTTGAAAGGGAAAATCAATTGCTATGCTATGAGTTAAACGCGCTTGAAGAATCTGGCCTGAATAGTTCTTCAAGTTCTGAGCTAGAAGTTACCGGAATTCCTTCGAATTGTAATACTTCTCTAGGCGTGCTCTCCGGAGTCATTCTCGAAAAACTGGGTGCTGCATCCGTGAGAGATGTTGTTCTCGAAACTCGTAAAATCGAGTCTAAGAATAGCAAAAATGTTGCTCTCAAAACACGTCTCGGTGATCCTCACAGAGATACATTTTCTTTTGTAATCAAGTTCAAATCAAAGTGTGTACGTGATCATGTACTCAAATTAAAGCGTAGTTTTGGCGAATTAACAGTTGATCATGTGGTACCTGGTATGAAATTGGAGACTAGAATAGGAATTTACGAACTGTTACCTCAATTGATCCATGAATTGCGATTAAAAGCAAAAGTACTTGCGAAAGAACGTGGTTATGATCATGTATGGATTCGTAACAGTACCTTATTTGTGAGGAAGGAAGATGGATCTATGGGAATTCCTATTTTAACAGATTCGGATATTGAGAAAATATCATGATTTTGTCAAGTAAGCGCGTGTTTCTGATTGCAATAGTTATACTTAAGAATTCCAAATAGCTTCTTTGCTGTCTGTTTATGAATTTGAATGAAAGTTTGTCTTTGCCCCTTGACTTGCCTCATTCCGAACGTACGGTTCGATTACTCTGAAAATTTGCTCTTAGTTTGTGCCTTGAAAACTGAATAATTTATTGTGTGCCCTATAATTACAATGTTCTCTATTTATATATTTTTAATATTTCTCTATATATATATTTTTCTATTTTCTATTTCTCTGTTTATATATTTTCTACTATTCATATTATGTATTTGACTATAGATATGCTCGTTGCCATACGGTCCGCTGTGACTACGGCATGATAAATTCGTTGATCAATCAATCAATCTCTCTCTCTCTCTCTCTCTCTCTCTCTCTCTCTCTCTCTCTCTCTCTCTCTCTCTCTCTCTTATAGTAGTGGAAGGAACTATTATTCCATTGCAAAGTAAAGTTGCAAATGTCGGAGTCACCTTCTCTCAAGATCTGTCGTGGAATGCTCACGTCTCAGGAATTTGCTCAAGGGTACATGGCGTAATGCACACATTAAGATATAGAGGTCATTTTCTTTCATCTGACATAAAACGTCTACTAGTTAACGCCCTCATTATTCCTCAATTTGATTACGCTTGTCTCGTTCATAATGATATGTCAGGCTACCTTGAGACAAAGCTCCAACGTCTATGTAACATGTGTGTTCGCTTAATTTTCCACCTGCGTCGCGACGCTGCCCTTAAGGCGATGCGGTCACCGTGTAACCCGGAAATTGTATCTTATTTGGATGTAAATCAAAAAATTTTCACGAAACCAAGTTGGAGACGATTTGTCCATCACGTATTATCATCTGAATTGTGGTGGACAACTCATTATTTGTCACCAATCACAAGGCTATCACTAATAAACGAGAATAACTCGGCCGCGGGTACTTTCTAACCTACAAATTGGCACATTTTCGTTCACAAAACTCTCAAAATCTAGTCCGATTTGGGCCAAACGAAGAGTTATCCAGGCCAAGTTAGATGATAATAAAGCCTGGATAACTCGTCGTTTAGCCCATAATGGAAAAGATTTTGAGAGTTCTGTGAACAAAGTTCAGCGTGCACGGTGTCCGCATCGCCTTAAACCTTCCTATCAAAAACTAGGCTGGTTGTCTCTAAAAACGCGCCGCGGGTATTTCTCATCTGTCTTACTTTACAAGATTTTTACGGCATCAAGACCTAGTTACCTCCTTGAATTATTCCCCATTGACGATGAAATTCGTCGGTCTGAGAGATCTCAATCAACACGTTTGATCATTCCCACTACTCGCACCTCAACGTACAACGGTGCTTTTTCCCTGCAAGCGAAACGTACTTGGGAGGAGTTACCATGTACCATCCATATGACGCCCTCACTAGAATTATTCAAGTCTTCCTTGTTAGCTTATTACAAGGCGAGTGAGGAGCTTTCTGGTCTATGGTGTTATTTTTCATGTTCTTATCCTATCATGCCTTGTGATATTAGCCTTGCATTTCTATTGACCATTTTGTTTTGAACGTGATTGAGCTTTAACATTCGTAAATTGAATGATCGTTAATGCGTTGAATGCTCTGTGATAAGTACTCCAATGGTCTAGCATTTAGTGTTTTATATTTTGCGTTACCTAGCACAAATTTTGGAAAAGAAATTTTGTTTCATTTTCGCTTTCAATTTTGAATTGTTTATTGTACCACCATATGTATATTCCTATTGCCTATCGGTCTTAAGACCTAGGCATGAATAAACCTTTTATCAATCAATCAATCTCTAGCGCCGGGAGAAACTATCAACCCGCGAAAAAATGATGCTCCTTGGATTGGTCCTGAGTTGAGGGTACTCATAAATAAGCGAGATGTGACGTGCAGGCGCTGGGAACGAAACCAGCGCAAAAGTCCTGAGCTTCAAAGTGAGTACTTTTGGCTTAGCGAAGAGGTCGAATTGCGCATGGAACAAGAGCGTAACTCCTTCCTTCAAAACTATCTTTCAGACGCTCTTGATCAGCATAAAAACATCTGGAAGGAAATGCGCAACCTCGGCCTTCTGCCTAAGAGCAAAGAGGAGGAACTTCATGGTTTCACACCAGATGACTTGAACGCTCACTTCGCGGGAGTTTCGATTTCGCCCCACGAAAATATAGATGATGCAATGGACGATATAAATTCGGCCTCAGAGGAGGGTTTTAAGTTCAAACCCACAAATTACAATGATGTAGTCCTTGCTATTAAACATTTTTCTTCACAGGCCCGTGGGGCGGACGGAATACCCCAAAGCGTGATCACGAAGGCTCTTCCGGCTATTGGTGATCTTCTCATAGTGCATTTCCTGAGGCTTGGAAGCGGGCACAGCTAATTGCATTGAAAAAGACCACAGCTCGATCACTGGTCTCGGACTTCCGTCCTATAGCCCTGCTTTGCTTCCTTGCCAAAGTTTTGGAAAAAATCGCACACGACCGAATCCCGGAGTATTTGGAAACTGAGAAATCATTGGATCGCTTCCAGACTGGTTTCAGACAACGCCATAGCACCCAGACAGCTCTACTAAAGTTGACCGATGACATCCGAGTAGGTATGGACAAGAAAAAGAACACTTCGCTCCTGCTTCTTGAATTAAGTAGAGCCTTCGACACGATATCACCATCAAAGTTGTTGAGCAAACTTCGAAATCTAGGCTTCTCGAGATCGGCACTACTGTGGATAAGATCATACTTACAAGGTCGCACCCAAAAAGTCACCTCAAAATCTGGGACTTCTGATTGGCTCGAGACCAATCTGGGTGTTCCAGAGGGTTCCGTTCTTGGGCCTTTGGTCTTCAGTTTGTATGTCAATAATTTACCTGGCGTGCTAGACGGAAAGTTGACACATCATCTATTTCATGCGGATGACCTCCAAATTTATCTCCAAGTCGAAAAATCTAAGATCAGGGAGGGCATCACTCGGCTAGGAGAAATCGGACGACTAGTTGCTGAGTGGGCCAGAGGTTCCGGCCTGTGTCTCAACGCTGGCAAGACCAAGGCAATCTACTTCAGTTCTGAGAGGAATATCAAAGATTTGAAGAGAATGGATCTGCCAGGGGTTAAGATACAGGAAGGAAAGTTCATTCGCTTCAGCGATACGGTCGTGAGTCTTGGTGTTACACTTGACGGTGAATTGACATGGAAACCGCACATTGATCAAGTAACTGAGAAAGTCAACAGAGCCCTATACGGATCGCGGTTTTTTAGGGCGTGTATCACCAGACCTCTCCGAATTCGCCTGGTCGAGTCTCTGGTTTAACCGCATTTAGATTACTGTACGGTCGTGTACCTCGACGCCACGGACGAACAGCGGCAACGGATACAACGACTAAGCAACTCATGTGTGAGGTATATTTTTGATCTTAGGAGAGACAAGCACATCACCCCGTTTAGGGAGCGTTTAGGTTGGTTGCGTACTGATTCGCGGAGAATGTACTTCGCAGCTCTCTTGATGCATAAGATCATGCATTTAGGAGAGCCTGGCTACCTAGCTGCGATGTTCACCAGATACCAATCTGAACGCCCCGCACGTGGTGATGCAGAAGAGCGGGTACTCAAAGTTCCCAATATGAGACTTGAATATGGAAGGAGATCTTTCCAGGTTCAATGTGCTCATTTGTGGAACTTTCTCCCTCCGGGCTTTCGGCAGCTGGGGAAAACACCCTTGTTCGAAGAGTCCTTGAAAGATTTTCTATTAACAAAGTCTCTTCAGAGGATTGATCTGGAGAAGCAGCATTACTTTGATCTTTGATGGGCTCGGGTTTTTGTTCTTCTTCTTTCCATCTCTCTTTCATTGTAAGTGACCTCCTGTCACCAGACTGAAGGAAAACTGTGATATTCTTGTGAACCTATGCCCTTTATCTCATTTTCTTTCAAGTGAAATCACAAAAAGTATGACTAATCACAATCGTGATGTATCCATCCTTGACCAAATTATTTCTTAATATGATTTCATCGGAATATTCATTAATTTCATATATATATATATATATATATATATACTAGGGGGGGCAAGCCCACCTGCTCGCTCCGCTCGCCAACCCTCCATTTTGATTCGATCTCATTTGATGAAAATGAATAAAACTATCATCTATTATCTGGAAAACCCCGAAACCATGTGATTATGAGAACAATACAATTTTCAATATAACGTTTATGATGGAAAAATCGAAACTAGAAAGGATTTAAAAATTGCCACGCGGATTTTTTGAAATTCTATTATGTAAATCGTGCGCCAACGTTGCGCTGATATCAGCGAGAGAAGAATCATAGAAATTTTACATTGAGTAATGAATCAAGAATGTAGGAATTATAGTTGGATATTATCCAATTTCTTCGAGAATCTATGAAGAATAGAGTCCATCAATTCCACTCAAAATGAATCCAATATTCATCGACAGATCTGTATCAGCATTCTCTATGGAGGGTAAAAAAATCAAAACGTTTAATCCACATCAACTGATCCAGAGAATTCCATCAATATTAAATTGTATCGAAAGGTAACAGATTCGTATTTATATAAGTATCATCGATTAATGAAATCATTATATTGTCCATAGTCTTGAAATGAAAGTGAAATTACTCAGGAGAGAAACATTTATTCAAATTCGAGAGATGTTGATTCAATCAAATTCGAATTCATGGATTTGAATCAAAGGATAACAGCTGTTGTCTATAGAAAAACTCATGGAAGATTGAATAATATATTGCAGGTTAGTTGAATGACCTATAATATTTTGAAACTGAATAGTGATGTCGATTTCCATTGAAGGTTGGAAAGATATACGAAATTCGAAAATTCTATCCTACCTATGGAATGATAGAATGAATTCTATAAAGTTCAAGTTCATTTTCAATAGTCATACTATAGTTGAAGAATATTTCGATATAAATTTGTATGTTGTTCAGAAAAAATTCAATTTCGCCCTTCAAAATGATATCACTGATAATTTCGGGCTGGATCCCTGTGTTGGTGAGTTGAAGAAATAGATTAATGTGTTTACGGTGATTAATGTTTAAAATTCTATAGAATAGAATATCCTTTTCATTCGCCCTTGGGCAAAAAACATCAATCATTCATACAATACTCGTACATATACAAATCCAGTAATAGCATTTTGGTCAAGGATTTAACATCACAGATGTGACTAGTCGTTTGATAATAATATAACTCGAATTACAATCATAGTTTGCATAACAATTGGGCCACTGGAAGACTTGAACAAGAAATAAGAAAATCACTCAATAGACATACAACCTGATTGTAAAGTACTCCCCGAGAACGAAAATTCCAAGAGTCCGTGTGATCGCGATTCTTGCATTTTAGTTTCAGAGAGATTCAATGCGATCTGACGTAGTGCTTGGCTAATCAATTCCATCCCGATTTGCCATCACGCGGGTTGAAAATTTGCCATCACGGGCCATCACGCTGCCATCACGAGCGCCATCCCGAAACCATCACTTTCGAATGTTTACTTGTGGTCCGAGGTTAGGTACAACTTATATGGGAGACGTAGCGCGATGATTCCGTTAGTTTCGTGCGATCCGCGTAATTGTGAGAGACGAAGTGTAGATTGGCGCAAAATCTTTTAATTACTTGCAGTGCCACGATGCCATAATTTTTTCGTGTCACGTGTGGTGTGTCGCGAAGCAATGAGTGCCGAGTTGTGGAGTGATTTAGACGCGCCGGTTTGAGCTCGTGCGCCCGGGTGAGCCAAAGTTTTCTAGTGATGACAGCGGTGCAGCGGCGACGGGAGCAAAGAAGCATCAACCCGATTATCCTCATCATCTTGTAATAAAAGATAGGGCTCTGGGGCTTTCGGGCCACGTGTTCGGTCGAGGTCAAGCAGACGATGTGAGAGAGCGCGAGTTCTTGTATGCGCAGCTGGTGGATGCAACAGCTGTTTCTTCGCATCATATGGCGATCTGCAGTGGCTTTTGGCCGGTGACCGCACCCGCGCCCAGGTCGGGAATTTTGCACTTGGTGACCCCTTGGTGATGCCCCGGCGGTTCAAGTCTCCACGTTTTAGATTGACGTGGGTTACCATCGCATCTCAATGTTTTCATGAGTGAGTCGCCCAAGGCCCGGCTGCAGTATGTTAGATACGTATTTTTCCTTAGTATTTGAATGACGATGATTCCTTCGCCTGTAGAAAATGATACTTTGTTGTACCATTTCTCTATTTTAGTTCTCTGAGGCGATGATGAATGCCAACTTTCTCTTGGTGCTGCGTTAGATTTTAGTTGGCCCTGGCCCTATTGTTTACTTTGATTGAGTGATTCATTCATTTGGCACCACCAGACACAAAATCTTCCCTGGCTGATTCTCCAATCTTTGTGAGTATTACCGTGAATAGTTCTTATTTGTCTAATTTTCAACCAATTCAGATTTGTAGCACTAAACACATGTTCCAGTAATTTAGAATGATTTTACACTCCTTTCTAACATCAAGTTTATTGTACATTTTTTTCAAACATTTGACTCAATACAAGTTGGGATAACACTTATTTTTCTGGTGCAAAAATGCCGTCCGGGCCTCATTATCGACCAATCCAGATCTGGGGGATATTGAAATAGTTGAGTTTATTTTCAAAATCCACCGAGGAAAGACACTGATTCACGACCCATTGAAATTTTTTCATGACAAGTACAAAAGTAGCGTGTGCTAAAGTTGCGTGCGCTGGCGTAGCGTGCGCTAAACCAAAATAGCGTGCGCTAAGGTAGCGAAACCTTTGGTAGCGTGCGTTGAGGTAGCCTGCGCTACGGTAGCGAATTTCAAGGTAGCGTGCGTTGAGGTAGCCTGCGCTAAGGTAGCGTGCGCTACGGTAGCGTGCCCTACGGTAACGTGCGCTACGGTAGCGTGCTTTACGGTAGCGAAACCTAAGGTAGCGTGCGTTGAGGTAGCCAATTTGGTTGGTTGTACGCTATTTTGGTTGAGCGCACGCTACGCCAGCACACGCTACTTTTGTACTTGTCATGAAAAAATTTCAATGGGTCGTGAATCAATGTCTTCCGTCGGTGGATTTTGAAAATAAACTCAACTATTTCAATATCCCCCAGATCTGGATTGGTCGATAATGAGGCCCGGACGGCATTTTTGCACCAGAAAAATAAGTGTTATCCCAACTTGTATTGAGTCAAATGTTTGAAAAAAATGTACAATAAACTTGATGTTAGAAAGGAGTGTAAAATCATTCTAAATTACTGGAACATGTGTTTAGTGCTACAAATCTGAATTGGTTGAAAATTAGACAAATAAGAACTATTCACGGTAATACTCACAAAGATTGGAGAATCAGCCAGGGAAGATTTTGTGTCTGGTGGTGCCAAATGAATGAATCACTCAATCAAAGTAAACACTAGGGCCAGGGCCAACTAAAATCTAACGCAGCACCAAGAGAAAGTTGGCATTCATCATCGCCTCAGAGAACTAAAATAGAGAAATGGTACAACAAAGTATCATTTTCTACAGGCGAAGGAATCATCGTCATTCAAATACTAAGGGAAAATACGTATCTAACATACTGCAGCCGGGCCTTGGGCGACTCACTCATGAAAACATTGAGATGCGATGGTAACCCACGTCAATCTAAAACGTGGAGACTTGAACCGCCGGGGCATCACCAAGGGGTCACCAAGTGCAAAATTCCCGACCTGGGCGCGGGTGCGGTCACCGGCCGAAAGCCACTGCAGATCGCCATATGATGCGAAGAAACAGCTGTTGCATCCACCAGCTGCGCATACAAGAACTCGCGCTCTCTCACATCGTCTGCTTGACCTCGACCGAACACGTGGTCCGAAAGCCCCAGAGCCCTATCTTTTATTACAAGATGATGAGGATAATCGGGTTGATGCTTCTTTGCTCCCGTCGCCGCTGCACCGCTGTCATCACTAGAAAACTTTGGCTCACCCGGGCGCACGAGCTCAAACCGGCGCGTCTAAATCACTCCACAACTCGGCACTCATTGCTTCGCGACACACCACACGCGACACGAAAAAATTATGGCATCGTGGCACTGCAAGTAATTAAAAGATTTTGCGCCAATCTACACTTCGTCTCTCACAATTACGCGGATCGCACGAAACTAACGGAATCATCGCGCTACGTCTCCCATATAAGTTGTACCTAACCTCGGACCACAAGTAAACATTCGAAAGTGATGGTTTCGGGATGGCGCTCGTGATGGCAGCGTGATGGCCCGTGATGGCAAATTTTCAACCCGCGTGATGGCAAATCGGGATGAAATTGATTAGCCAAGCACTACGTCAGATCGCATTGAATCTCTCTGAAACTAAAATGCAAGAATCGCGATCACACGGACTTTTGGAATTTTCGTTCTCGGGGAGTACTTTACAATCAGGTTGTATATAAAAGTGCCCTCAAAGATTAAAAAATTGCTCAGTGTCCACATCCATCCTCATGGGAGGGAGAGTTTTCAGAAATTCTTTCACTGCTTCTTTAAACAGGGAAACTTCTTTTACTCGCCGAAAGCCGAGAGGGAGGAAGTTCCAAAATCGTGCGCATTGACTTTGGAACGATCTTAGTCCACGGTCAAGACGCATTCTTCTATGATGATTCCCTTATGATTGATGGATCGTACGAGTTCATTTAGACATTTTAGGTAAAGTACGAATTATAGATGAACCATTCGAGATAGATCATAATTCAAGATTTCAGATTATACATGTTGTTGGGATAGATCAAAAAATGGTAATTGTCAGAAGTTATTGTAGACTGAATGATTTCTAAATTGTAATAATATTTTGAAGATGTCTATCATTTGTTGGGATGATTTCATCGAGGTTATATCATCTCAATTACAAATTGGGCAAGTCATAATATTAGCTGATTTGAAGATCACAAGAGGTTTCGGACCCCATGAGATGACTTATATGAATTCCTCAAGTGTTATATTTGATTCTAACAATTCAGAATTTCTTCAGTGAGTATGCATATTTCATTTTAACTTGTTGAAGTGATTTCTTACAAATCATTGGTTTCCTCGCATATTACAGATTTAAAATCGGAAGATTCAATGTTACAGAAGATTGATACGAATTTTGGTTGAAAAAATTGATTATTCAATTCAATTAGCGGTCTAAAACAAAAGATATGGATAGAACTTGTTTATACTAAAAAATTAGAGAGAATGCGAATCGAGAGTGTTCGAGAGATCAATTCCACAAAATGGATGAATAAAACCAGTGACGAAAAATACTTTATTGAAAATTTATCTCCCGAACATTGGAGATATAATGAAATAGGTGTACTCTATTTATTCATATCCCTCCAAATCAAGAAAGAAATTGGAAATCATTTGAAATAAAAAATTTATTGATTCATTACTCAATGTTTCAACGAATCTCCAAAATTTATATACTATATAGTGAAGATCAGATAGTGAAGAATATATTATTCGAAATCCATTATAGACTTTTGACAATGGATTGGAAAAAGGTTTTGGATGCAAATGTAGATTCGACTAATTTACCGGGAAGAGTGGAGTCACGAAGACTGGATCATGAGATAGAAGAGCATATGAAAGAAAAAGAGTTGTACAATGATTATGTATATTCGTTGTGGGAATCGGAAGAATGTGATGAGTTTGAGGAATTTCTTGACAGGAATAAGATTCCAAGAATTAATTGACGTGAATTCAGTGACTGGTCGAAGGTTTCTCGGAATTTGAAAGATCATTCCATGAGTTATCTGAAAATGCAAATCAAAAATGGAGAAATCAGTCCTAAAATTTTGGAAAATGTCTATTTTGAATGAGATGTTGACGAAATTAGCTAACGCGTTATTCCCCGTACTGAAATTGAATGGAATACGTATGAGAATTGATGATTTGAAAATGAGAAAGGATTCATGATTCGTGTTATTGAAAATGTTCATTTATATTCCTCATAACCGTAAATTGTCTGGAATGAATAAATGTTCATGATGAGATTATAATAGGACTTGAAAAATTTCCTTGGAAATCGCGAAAAATGTCTAAAATGAGACTTGCAGATTCAATTTTAGTTAGATACGGATTCCTTCTAATCATTCATAGCCATCAGTGATATTGTATAAGCTAGATCATGGGGTGAAAGAATAAAAAATAGTAAATTATGCATCCATGGTATGTTAGGCTGTTTTGGGACACGGGAATTGATGCAAATTGATGCAAGAAATTATTTTGTGATAAGATACAAACCATACAAGACACTACTCCAGACCATGATAGGTTTATATTCTACCAATCGTATTCAGAGTGCTCTCGATAGACTTCAAGATTTCATTTTTTCTCAATTACATGTTAAGAATAATTCTCAGCAGACATTGACTTTTACATTGTATGAATCATTTGAACTCGTAAATTTAGTAAAGGTTAAGAGCAAGTCAAATTCATGAAAAAGAAATTATCTTTTTGATTTTCCTCTTGTTTGAACCTCTCTTATGCACATGAGTCATTCTTTTTAATATCGCCAGGTTTTGTGTCGGGAGGGTCAGGGATTTTTCTGTAACTTTAGGTACATGTTGTATATGATGGAAGAAGATGGAAAGCACAGTTCTTAGGTCCCGGAAGTGATCCGCGCGAGTTTGGCGTCCTATTTTCGTTTTCAAGATTCGTGAAAGATCCGATTTTTCAACTTTTTGATTGATTTCTCACCAGTATGGAACCCAATAAAATGATTATTGAAGACACATATTTCGACGTGGAATGAGCTGAATTTTACGAAAAAAATACTCTCAGATCCGTCAAAGTTGAACATAACCTCAAAAAAGTGGTTTTTTTCAGGAAAACCCAATTTTCAAGCCTTAGGCCCTACTTTGACTCGAATTTGATATTTTCATCGGATTTCTCGTCAAATTTTACGTCGAAGACCGTTTTTCAAAAATTGGGCTGAGGATGGGTTTGGCCACCATAATAATAACTTTAGTAGCAGGACCGTAAAAATAGCGCTAAATTGTTCGTTTCGGGAGGGACACTTATTACACTGGACAACAAAATATTGGGTCAGAAGTAGCGCATTGATCAAACAATGACTTTTTTGTGTATTTTTTGACGTAGAAACCGAATTCGAAACCAGTTTTGCACCTAGACAACAGGAATTTTTTTAAACCGCGAGATACTGAGCGTCTAAAAAATTGCATTTTTAGCGTTTGTTGATGATTCTGCAGATACATGATTTTGATGGTGCGACTTTGCAGCGGGCTTCGAGCGCACCCGGACTATGATTTCTCACGTATTTTAACCTCCTAAACACGATGAAAGTTGTTTTAGAGGGCTAGCATACGTTTGAAACGAAGGACAAGCTGATTTTTCGAGTTGCTATCAGGAGAGTTTGGACAATTCCGTGATAAATCTCGGAGTGTTCAAGAAATTGATCAGAAACACCCTCTGCAATCCCACGAGAGCGCACTATTCTTCTGTTTGCACACACACTAAGGGAATGATGTTTGCAATCGCCTAAGAATAGATTAGTCGAATATACATGTATAATCCCGACAAGAAACTTTTGATCCATTCCGGGATCTATTCCTCGGGTGAGTTCAAGCCTCCTCGTATTGGATCAATGCTCGAGTTTTTGTACCTAGAAGCCACTCAAACTACTAGAACAATGTCATTTCGTTGCTAGGATACGGTATCAGAAGTCCCGGAGACCTAAACTCGGTTTAGGTCACGGAACATACCTTGACATACCATGAATATGTAATCACCCTAGTTACCTCGTTTCTCACCCTTAGCATATGTGGGCACTCCAATGATTCTATTCTGGAGTCGAGTGGATAAGAATATTCAGCGTCAGATAAACCATCTTGGGCTGGTTGCAAACGGCTATCTATATGCATTCAGAAGCTCACGAGACTGGGGAACTGCAAATTTGACTCATGACGAGAAGGCTTGAGCTTACCTTAGGAATAGATCAAAAGTTTCTTTTCAGAATAACACACGTATATCCTAATCATTTATTTCTAGGCGATTGCAAATATATTCCCCTTACTATATGTACGAATAGAAAAAGAATGCGCTCTCGTGGGATTGCAGAGGGTGTTTCTGATAAATTTCTTGAACACTTCGAGATTAATCACGAAATTGTCCAAACTCTCCCAATAGCAACTCGAAAAATCAGCTTGTCCTTCGTTTCGAACACATGCTAGCCCTCTAAAACAACTTCCATCGTGTTTAGCAGGTCAAAATACGTGAGGAATCATAGTCCGGGTGAGCTCAAAGCCCGCTGCAAGGTCGCACCATCAAAATCATGTATCTACAGAATCATCAAAAAACGCTAAAAATGCAGTTTTTTAGACGCTCAGTATTTCGCGAAATAAAGAAATTCCTGTTGTCTAGGCGCAAAACTTGTTTCGGATTCGGTTTCTACGTCAAAAAATACACAAAAAAGTCATTGTTTGATCAATGCGCTACTTCTGACCCAATATTTTGTTGTCCAGTGTAGTAAGTGTCCCTCCCGAAACGAACAATTTAGCACTATTTTTACGGTCCTGCTACTAAAGTTATTATTATGGTAGCCAAACCCATCCTCAGCCCAATTTTTGAAAAACGGTTTTCGACGTAAAATTTGACGAGAAATCCGATGAAATTCTGATAAAAATTTGAGATAAAATAGGGCCTAAGGCTTCAAAATTGGGGTTTTCTGAAGAAAAACCACTTTTTTGAGGTTCTGTTCACCTTTGACGGATTTGAGAGTATTTTTTTCGTAAAATTCAGCTCATTTCACGTCGAAATATGTGTCTTCAATAATTATTTTATTGGGTTCCATACTGGTGAGAAATCAATCAAAAAGTTGAAAAATCGGATTTTTCACGAATTTTGAAAACGAAAATAGGGCGCCAAACTCGCGCGGATCACTTTCGAGACCTAAGAACTATGCTTTCCATCTTCTTTCATCATATACAACATGTACCTAAAGTTACAGAAAAATCTCTGACCCCCCGACACAAAACCTGGCGATATTAAAAAGAATGACTCACATAAATAAAACAAATCTATATCTTTCCTCAGGATCAGAGCTATGTCATCTGAGCACTAATAATGTGATGAATGAGACTTTCTTAGAGTTATTTCATATAATTTGTGATAGAATATTCATCAAAAAGAACGTTTCGTAGCAAGATGATAGGTTTCTTATTATATTCATTCATATTTCCAGGATACTGAGAATGGAAGGAAAGGATAATTCAAATGATACTTCGGGAGAAGCATGGGAGTCCATATGTAGGACAGATGAATATAGGACGAGTGATTTCAAAATCAAACCAATTCAGGATGGAGTTTCTTTTAGTTGTTCATCATAAACATTATCTATTTCAGGACAATCTGATGATTTTTATAGTGCAATATTGTATTATATCATAGAAAGTGGAATTTTTGGTAGAGTGATGAGTTATAAAATATTATTCGAGTTTGATATGTTCGAGGGAAATAGTATGCACTTGTGGTTAGATGTTGAAAAGGAATTCAATTGAAGAATTATAACATACAGTGATAGGACCTTGAAACTCTTGATACAATTGGTTAAGATTCTTGGAAATCCTGAATACTTTGAGGTGTTGAAATTATCTCATAATGAGTTGAGAATGATAGAAGGGAAATAAAAATGATATAATTTGTTTAAATATTTCTTTTACTTTGATTAATGAATTGTTTAAAGATTCATTCAACATTTCAAAATTCATTCTGGTATTGGTGATGACAATAACAAAAGTGATCCATCGTGCAATCGATCACATTTCGATATAATGTGAAGTATGCGGAGCATACGTGATTGCTCCATCGGTGTTACATTCGATCGCAGATAAGACCTCATAAGTTATCGGTTATGAAACCTCATTATAGTATGAGGAATTTTATGTGAAATCATAAAACAGATATCTTTATTAATTTTCCAATAATTCTCATGGACTAAATCGGGATTCCAGCGATATATACTGAATGCAAGAACACAATGGATTGTATGAGATCTTTGCTATGATCCGATGTGTGCTTGCATTTAGAATATATCGCTAAAATCGGGAATTTCGATTTCGAATCAAGAACTTTAATATTAATTTCGGAATACAATTTTTGACATTGGAAAGCTCATAGTGAAAAGTTTGTCGATTCAAATTGATTTTCATCTTATGTTGCATTTGATCGATTACACTTTTCCAAAGTCAATCAACACAATTTTTATATATTAGTATTATTTATAATCATGAATAGATGAAAAGGTAAACATCTCGCTTACAGTGATGTTCTTGATCTCCTCTGATGAGAAACAGCTTCACAGGAGAAAGATGGTTTCTGATGAGAGACGATTCGTATGAGCAGAAGAACTTGTTCGAAGCGTTATGAAATTCCAATGAAACTTTTTCGAAATTGCAATATTTGTACGATGGCTATCAGAATAATTCATGATACTTATCCAAATGATTTTGATCAGAATGGGAAATTAGAAGTTCTGAGGTTATCAATGTGTAATGAATGTTGATGACAAAAATCCTGATGAGCTAAATTTTCAGTCTCAAAAATGTATTATAAGATCATACATATGTTAAGTGACGGCAATTGTCTGTTCCGCTGTTATTCATTCAAATTATTTGGAGTACAAGACTCTCATAGAACAGTAAGAGTCAGAATAGTTCAATTTGTAGACCAAAATTGGGATATTTTCAAACGTTTCATAATTGGAAACATACACTACAATGTGATATTGGATGGTATTGAAGAATCTATCCAAGAAAAACTTGATTATGTTAATTACATGTCAAAAGATGGTGTTTATGGTACTGATGTGGAAATTGAAGTTTTCAATAGAATGTACGGTATGAATGTGTTTGTTCATTTGGAAAATTCTAATGTAGTACTCCCCTTTGTGAATGTGGAAAATCAAGATAATTTAAGGATAATTATCCATGGAAATTATGATTCAGGGCATTACAACGTGATAGTCCTCAATAACTTGAATGAGCCTTCCGTTAACAATAAACCTAGACTCAAATGTGGATATGAATCCAAAAAATCAAACATGTCGAGGAACAAAAAGAGAATGAGGATGAAATCTCCTAAGGATAAGAAGACTGATGATAACCCAAAAGAGGCTTTATATGGATTCGAGAAATCCGAAGCATACGAAAGCGCAATGAATGATTATCGATTGAATGAGCTTCAATGCAATTTTGGAGGCAAGAGATCTAAGGCATCTAAGACTCTGTGTTCCTATTCAGACTTTGGTGAAATGAATTATGAATGTCCACATTGCGGTGCTGTGTTTTGGGGAGATGAGGAAAAGAAGAGCAACTGTTGTCATAATGGCACTATATCTCTTTCACCTCTCAGCCATTATGACGAACAGTTAAAAGAACTAATAAAATGTGACGAATGTTTCAGATATTTCAATCGATATTATAATCACATGTTTAGTTTTGCTACTTGGAGTGCTAAAGTGAAAAGTGAGAAGACTAAGGGTATCTTCGATTTGGAAATTCAGGGTCAAGTTTGTCACATTGCCCCAAATTCTCTAATACCAAAAAATAATGAAGAACCTCGTTGCGGTCAATTATACATCTATGACAATGACACAGCTTTGAAAAATAGATTGACGCTGAATGAGAATTTGACTCATAACCATACCAAGATATTGACAATTATTATGAATAAGAATCCGTACTCGAAAAGATACAAACATTTGAATTATGTTTCTCATATTCAAAAAATACCAAATTATAAACGTTATTTCTTACGAAAAAACGGTAGACAAAGACATACCTATAAGAAGCCTTTGACTTCTGAATGTGGAGCAATCTTAGTGTCCAAATCTGGAATACAGGGAGATTTTGATTGTGTGTCTATCCAAAAAACCAAGAATGCCCTTGTGAGCAAACATATTTGAATAAATTATCACACCATGTGGACCCAATGACACTCCCATATTTTTCCCTTCAGGGGACTTGGGTTGGAGCACAGGGTATGAGAAAAACCCTGATTCTTGTACATCAAGATCTCCGAAAGACAGAGATTTATCTATTTTGCAATATTATTCTTACAGATTATCTTATAGGCCTCATTCGAACAATTTCAGTCCTCTCTTTTATGGAGGTAGATTGACGCAACAATACTTCATTCATTCTTACGTGATTGAAGAGAATAATAGAGTGAACTTTTTCAGAAAACATCAGTCACAGCTGAGGATAGAATGTTACCAGGGTCTCATAGACGCTGTCAAGAACAGTGCTCTGAATATATCGGAAAATTTTGAGTCGAAAGAGAGATTACGGAATCTTCTTGAACTCCCATCCACTTATATCGGGGGTCCTAGATATATGCAACAACACTATCAAGATGCAATGGCTATAATGAGAAATGTAGGTGGACCTGATCTTTTGATAACCATGACTTGCAACTCGAAATGGAAAGAACTGAAGAAAGTTTTGAAAAAATTCCCGCCAAGAACAACACCGAATGATATTCCGAACATAACTGTAAGATTATTCAGAATGAAGATGGATGAATTGATCAAAGATGTTATGGACAAAGATCTTTTCGGCAAAGCCATAGGGTGTGTTTGGACCGTAGAGTTTCAGAAAAGAGGTCTACCGCACATCCATCTACTTGTCACATAGCATCCGAATAATAAGCTGTTGACAACTGAAGGAATTGATCAATACATTTCAGCAGAGATACCATCTGATAGTGATGAGGAGCTGCGAAAGGTTGTAATGAAACACATGTTGCACGGACCGCATACAAAAAAGTCTCCGTGTCTGAATGAAGAATCGAAAACTTGCAAGAAAAATTTTCCAAAACAATTTAGAGAGTCAACGAACATAAAAAAAGATGGTGACCCTGAATATAAAAGGAGAAACAACACACCTGAAGGACATATTCATAACAATAAGCGGATTTCGCAATGTATAGCTGTTGACAATTCTATGGTTGTACCTTACAATCCATTCTTATTGAAGAAATATAGATGTCACATTAACGTTGAGTATTGCGCGTCTATACGGAGCATAGAATATGTCTTCGATTATTTACATAAAGGATCTGACAGAGCTTTTTGTAAGTTGAAGAGAACAGATGGAGTTGAAAGTTCATGTGAAATTCGAGATGAGCTCTCTGATTTCATAGAGGGGCGTTATCTCAGTCCGATGGAGTGTGCATGGCGTATTCAAGAGTTTCCGTTGTGTGGTAGGAGTCATAGTGTTGAGAGATTGGCTGTTCACGTAGAGTTCAACAATCGATCGTGTTCAGAGAGAACCGGAAAGAAGAAGCTCTGAAAAAATGGAGAACGACTTTGACTGAATGGTTTGAATTGAATAAGAGAGATGAGTTTGCTAGGAAACTGAAGTACATTAATATTCCAAAATACTATCGATTTGATAACGTTCAAAAAGTTTGGATCAAACGTTCACGTTCACAAAAGTTCCAAACCATTGGCAGAATGAGCGTCGTGTCACCGAAGGATAGTGGAAGATTTTATCTCAAATTGATCTTGAATAGAGTGAAAGGAGCAAAAAGTTACGAAGATCTGAGGACATTTGAGGGACGGACTTACGATAGTTACAGAGAAACTGCTCGTGCAATGGGAATGATAGAAGATGATGAACAAGACAATAAAATTTCCGAAGAAGCTTGCACTATCATGTTCCCTAATCAACTTAGGAAATTCTTCTGTTGGTTCCTACTGTCAGAAGATATTCAAGGGACTACTCTTTGGGAAAGGTTCAAACCATACTTCATTCAAGACTTTGAAGAGGATGGAGAAAATAAAGCTCTTCAGAATATAAAACATATGCTAGGAATCGAGGACATGTCTCTAGAAAGTTATGGGCTACCGCAACCTGAGGTAGATGTATTGCAGAATAGTGACATACTCTCTGACCTTCCAGTGGAAGAATGTGAGAAAAACTTCCTAGAAATGCATGAGATGTTGAATGAAGAACAGAAATTGACCTTCGATGAATCGACAAACGTGAAATCCGGTGCTTACTCCATTGACGGACCGGGTGGATCTGGAAAGACTTTTTTGTACAAAACGTTGATTTTTTTCTTCTTATCTAGAAAAATCAAGATACTGTCAATGGCTTGGACGGGTATAGCATCGATTCTGTTAACAAAAGGAATGACGAGTCATAGACAGTTCAAATTACCAATTGAATTCCAAGACATTGAAACTATATTCTTGAAATCTGATTCAGATAAAAAGAGACTTAGAGAGGCGGATATTATCATTTGAGACGAAGCTTTGATGATACCAAAAAAGGCCCTCAAGATAGTTGAAAGAACTCTCAGAGACTTGTGTAACAATGACTTACCTTTTGGAGGGAAATTGATAATTCTTGGGGGGATTTCCGTCAAATACTACCTGTTATGAAAAAATTCCATAGAGACTCCATAGTTGGAGAAACCATAAAATATTCATCTTTATGGGGGTTATTTAAAATTATGAAATTAACTCAAAACTTACGTTCAAATAATACTGAGTTTTCTTCATTTTTATTGAACATTGGGGAAAGAAAAATAGATCGTTTGACAATTCCTCAAGAATGGAAATGCGATGACGTTTGCGATAAAATTTACAGAAACTCTAAAAGAGATCGAACTATCAATAGTGTCATTCTTGCTCCTCATAATCAAGATACTTTGAGACTGAATAAGAAAATATTATCCTTCGAGGGAGGAAGTTCAACTACATACTATAGCATTGATTACGCAACCCATAAAGATGTTGATCAGACTGATGATAATATTCATTTAGATTATCCAATCGAGGTTTTGAATAATATAAGAGAAGGTCTGCCACCACATGAATTAGAATTGAAAGTTAATGCTATAGTGATGTTGATAAGGAACTTGAGTGTGTCAGATGGACTGTGCAATGGAACAAGACTGAGGATTGTGAGACTCTATAAGTATAATATTGAAGCAGAGATAATAACTGGGGATAAAATGGAGAGTATCGTTTTCATCCCGAGGATAACTCTTGATACCAAGAATTCTTCTTTGCCTTTCACGTTATACAAGAAGCAATTTCCATTAGTCCTTGCGTTCGCAATGACAATCAATAAATTCCAAGGGCAAAGCTTTGATATGGTTGGGTTATACTTGAAGAGACCTCTTTTCTCTCATGGACAGTTGTACGTAGCATTATCGAGATGTAGGAACCCGAATAATTTATACATTGAGAATCACCTTTAAGATCACGACAGTATAGAGAATATAGTGTGGAAAGAAATTTTTGAAATTTTAAATAACTCAAAACCAATCAGATCATTCATATTGATATACTGTCGAGAATATATGATTCAAAATTCATTTTAGACTTTTGACAATGGAATGCGATCCCATTTTCGATGGCAATGTAGATTCAACTAATGTTGTGGAAAGAGCGGAGTTACAAAGACTGGATCATGAGATAGAAGAGCATATCATAGAGGAAGAGTTGTACAATGATTATGTTAATTCGTTGTCCGAATCGAAAGAATCTGAAGATCTTGAGAAATTACTTGTTGTCAGAAATGATGTTACCGGAAACAAACCACATGGAAATTTTAATGATTGGTCGGAAGTTCCTTCAAGTTTGCAAAATCATGCCATGAATTATTTGGGAGTTCGAATTAGAAATGGAGGAATCAGTCCTCAAATTCTTCAAGATGTCAATGTTCTCAATAACGTGTTGCTCAAGTTAGCTAATGTAATATTGCCGTCACAGGAACTGGATGAACTGTCAATGAAAATTTGTGACTTAGATATTACAAATAAATTATGATTCGTATTAACGACATAATTCATCATACCTTTCTTATACCTATACATCATGTCCAGTAAATCCGAGTTCCTAATAAGATTATCGTATTTCTAGAACCAGGAAAAGAATGATGAATGGAGAAGTGAGGTGATTGGTTACGATTCATTTTCCACTGATAAAGGAAATTCCAATCTTGATATGAACTGATATTGGTCAAACAAGAAAGTATTTTCATCATGTTGAAATCTGAAATTTCTTGATAATGATTCATTCCATAGAGATATTTGTAAAAATGGAATAGCAAATCATATCTTTCGTCAAAGTTTCAACACTTTTATGTATGATGTGTATGAGAACTCTGAAGTGTTCGCATAACAAAAGTGAGAATTATGTGCAAAAATTCCAATATATTCAGAATTGTTTCGATAAGGGGATGATGAATTCATTTAGACCAGAATCAATCTCTTCCAAGGTTGGACTGATCTTCGTTGAAGAAACAAGTTAGACTTGCGGTTGGATGAGACTATCCTGAAATTGAATCAATTAGAGGAAGAACCATTCGATCAAACAGTAGAATTAGAGATGAATGGTTCAATTTCCAATCTCCTGTTTGTTTGCATTATTTATATTCATTTTAGGTTGTTGATTGGGATCTTTTGAATTATTCTTCATATCTTCAGTGAAACACCAGATGAAGTTGGTAGAGAGGAAATGAGAACTGTTAGTTGTCCAGAATGTCATTTAATATTTGCTACGATGGATTTTCTGGAAAAACATAAAATCGAAAGACATAATAGTGACAAAAACAGACAAATTCATTGCTTGGAGTGTGGTTTGATATTGGATAGTAGACATTTGAAAGTCCATTTAGACACACATGGTGATCCAAATAAGTATAGCTGTACACGAAAACGTTGT
Source organism: Eretmocerus hayati (assembly GCA_029851415.1). Lineage (NCBI taxonomy): Eukaryota > Metazoa > Arthropoda > Insecta > Hymenoptera > Aphelinidae > Eretmocerus > Eretmocerus hayati. The sequence continues at coordinate 54,724,668 of CM056744.1, forward strand.
GGGAAATCGTTCAAAAGAAAGAGTCAGTTGATCCGTCACATCAAGTCTCACGATGAATCATTGAGCCAAATTTGTGAAAATTGTGGGAAACCATTCTACAGATTAGATCATTTGAAAAAACATATTTGTAAAAGTGATACGTGACATAGATGAAAAATGTTATTGTTCATCCTCTATGTTATAGTAATCATGAATAAGAGAAAAACGGAATAGAATGAAAATAATGTTACGAAAAAAACGAAGAAATTAGACTTCACCTCAACTGAATTTTTAAAGTCGAAATTGAAAGTTGGAGATAAAACAGCGTGAGTTGCATTTGTGGTATTCTGATGATTGATTTTTGAAATCAATGGAATGATCTAAGATGATTTACCAGTATTATAGTTGGATACGTAGAAGAAATTATTGAAGACCAGTCATTCATCAATAAAGAGACGAAGAACGAATTCAAGACATTCAAATTCATTGTAAACAATAATGATGGAATGAGTTTGCAATTCATCATTTTCGACGAAGATATAGAGAAATTCCGGTGGTTTCGCCGGTGTTGATTTGTGGGATCCAGGTTACTCATGACAGGAGGAATGCGAAAAAAATAGTTTTTAGCGAACACTATATTGAGCAAACTGAATACATGCTCGAGGTGGTGGGGAGTGTGCGGCTTGTTCGCGATCCACATGAAGACTGCCCGAACCGGAGCAGAGCAGGAGGCCTATAGCCAAGCGGCTGAATGTCTATAGATATACGGCAGACGGCGGTTCTACTGCCGGTTGAGCGTATCTACTGTCGGTTGAGCGTCTCTACTGTCGGTTGAGGGTCTAATGCCACTTGACGGCTGAGCTAATGTGTGCGTGAATGTATGTGTGCTGTCACGGACATTATTTGATCGGTGCTACATAAACATCCTCCCACCTCGAGAGAAAAATATATTTCATTGAAATAAACAAATGATTTCATAAAAGTGTGGAGAAATAAGGGTTCACTAGTTGTGAAAAATATATAGTTATTATTCAATTTCACCTAGAGGAAATAATCTTTGATTTCAAAGATAGAGAATTGAAAATTGATCAACATAGTAAATAATCATTCATCGTTGTCTTAGTACACTTCACTTCTGAATCACTCGGAAGCACATTTTACTCATCTTCTTCTGTCGGGTGCAATGAGCTTGACGATTGAGTGTTACTGCGTTCTTGAAGTAATGTAGAATTTGATGTGAACAACATATGATGAACGACATATCCATCCAGAGGCAATCTTGACTCGATCTTGATCATACCGTTGTTGCTGGGGCCCACTGTTCCAAGGTTGTGGGACAATTTGAGCAATAATTTTCCAGCGGCAAAGAATTAATATCTCGTCGCCAGTACTCATGTTTTCGATGGGCAAGGCAGTTGATTTGCCTGATATATTGATATGAGCTGGTATTAGGTCATTTGAATCAGAGAGACCATCACTGGGGGGTACGAGAGACCTGGAGTTGATACATGTCTCTGCTTGGTCGAGGACTGTTGTAAATTCCTCCAAGGTGAGTATTGTTTCTCCCACTACCCTCTTTAGGCGATGTTTCACTGTCCTAACCCCTGGTTCCCTAAATCCTCCAATATAAGGGGCGGCGTGTAAATAAGGACACAGGTCCGTACCCAATCTACTAAGGGATCAGGAGATGAAATTGGAATCAAATAAATCTTCGAAAATACAAAATCCAGACGTTTCTGGCTTCTGAGTAAGATGTACTATACGTGTACCGATGCCTGTGCGATTCGAAGAAATCTTGAAATGGCAAACACATTTATGCCTATTTCTCGACGAGATTTGTTCACTAGAAGAGACTTCGCGCTCGCACGAAAAATTGGCGAGAATCTCATGAGCTTCAGCACTAGTGTCATAGACACATGGGCCTTTCATAGTGAGCCGATTCGAATTTGACTTGATATTCAGTTCCAATGTCGAATGGAGCGAAACTTCGAAAATGGATGAGTACTGCGCACGCTGATCTATGGTTGCTCGAATCTCATGTGTAGAATCATGCATGGATTCAGCTAGGATTAGACAGGCAGGAATCAAAGCTTCATCATAATCAGTATCTCTATTTAGATTGATAATATTCACATAGTTCGACTCCAATAGCAGCATTGATGCTGATTTGGTAGACGGTTGAAAAAGGTGAATAGACTTTGGCGCATGTTCAAGTATATTTAAACTGTTTGAGTCACCGTTGTCATAAATAATAGGATAATGCCTGCAACTGCAGATATTGCATAGTCCTTCATTCGTATACTTAGAAAGAAGATGCTCAAATGACAGACCAGTGAGGCATCTATCGAGTGGACTGCTAAGGTTTCCTTCATCGGGCACTGGTTTGGCCTCAAGGGTATTGCAAGGTAGCGGAAGCTGACAACCCTCACCAATCGAGCAAGAAAACTGAAGAATAGATTGGTAAGCACATATATATTGTGTTCCAGATTTTAGCGAAAATCGCTGAGCAATTTTGAATTCTGACTCAGACTTGAGAATACATTGCTGAGCGCTTGTAGGTTGTAACTCAGTAGGTTTTTGAGTATCCATATTTTCTAACTCAAATTGGGGAATAGATTGCTGAGCACTTAGATATTGTTTGAAATTATCCCTGTGAGCAACTATATTTTGTGACTCAGGCGGGGGAGTATCTTGTGGAGTGCTTTTATGTTGCAACTCAGATTGGAAAACAGATTGTCGAGCACTCTTATATAAATACTCAAGCAGAAGGTTTGCTTGTTGAGCACTCATGAATTGTGACTCAGATATTACGATGGGCTGCTGAGCACCTGTATATTTTGACTCAAAATTGAAACAAGCTGGCTGAGCTCTTATATGCGGAGACTCAGACTTGAGAATAGATTGCTGAGCACTTGTATGCCGTGACTCAGACTTGAAAATAGATAGCTGAGCTCTTTCATTTTGAGACTCAAGCTGAAGATTAGCTTGCTGAGCACTTGTATATTGTGACTCAAAATTGAAACAAGCTGGCTGAGCTCTTATATGCGGAGACTCAGACTTGAGAATAGATTGCTGAGCACTTGTATGCCGTGACTCAGACTTGGAAATAGATTGCTGAGCACTTGTATGCCGTGACTCAGACTTGAAAATAGATAGCTGAGCTCTTTCATTTTGAGACTCAAGCTGAAGATTAGCTTGCTGAGCACTTGTATGTCGTGACTCAGACTTGAAAACAGGTTGCTGAGCTCTTATATGCGGAGACTCAGACTTGAAAATAGATTGCTGAGCACTTGTATGTCGTGACTCAGATTTGAGAATAGTTTCCTGAGCTCTTACATGCGGAGACTCAGACTTGAAAAATGGTTGCTGAGCACTTGTATGTCGTGACTCAGATTTGAAAATAGTTTCCTGAGCTCTTATATGCGGAGACTCAGACTTGAAAAATGGTTGCTGAGCACTTGTATGTCGTGACTCAGACTTGAAAACAGGTTGCTGAGCACTTGTATGTCGTGACTCAGACTTGAATACCGGTTGCTGAGCTCTTATATGCGGAGACTCAGACTTGAAAATAGATTGCTGAGCTCTTTCATTTTGAGACTCAAGCTGAAAATTAGCTTGCTGAGCACTTGTATATTGTGACTCAAAATTGAAACAAGCTGGCTGAGCTCTTATATGCGGAGACTCAGACTTGAGAATAGATTGCTGAGCACTTGTATGTCGTGACTCAGATTTGAAAATAGTTTCCTGAGCTCTTATATGCGGAGACTCAGACTTGAAAAATGGTTGCTGAGCACTTGTATGTCGTGACTCAGACTTGAAAACAGGTTGCTGAGCACTTATATGCGGAGACTCAGACTTGAAAAATGGTTGCTGAGCACTTGTATGTCGTGACTCAGACTTGAATGTAGCAGGCGGATCTAGTTCTATCCGAGATCTCAAATCCATGGTGGAATTCCGATCGAGAAACAAAAGAAATTCATCGAAGAACTGTAGATCATTCAAATATCTTTCTTTTACGGCATTGAAAACATCGTCTCTGAAATAACCATCGGCACGATCAACATCATCGCGATTCATCAACTCGTCATGATTATCTTGGAATTTTTGCCAATAATCTTTCAACCCTTTCATACGGGAGATACATGCACCCTTGGTTTTCATCGATTGGTCTAATTTTTCGAAATTAATGTAAAGATTAGAAAGGCGGGTTTCCAGTCTACGCTGCCTCGCAATTTTGGACTGCGTACTAGACATGCGGATTTCCAGTCTAACTTGTTTTTCAAGAAGATCCATCGTATATGATGATATGGATATGATCGTTTAATTACTCGTTCAAAACCAATTACTGGTCTGGTAGAATAATTCAGATGAAGTGAAAATTCAAACGATGTCAGAGAGTCTATACGTGTATACTCTCAGAATACTCTCAGAACAGAAATTATGGTTTTGACATTCCGGAGAATGTTGGAATGGCAGTCTGTATGCAATCAACAGACATTATAGTTTGTGATTGAGAAAAATGTTGGAATGGCAATCTGTGTGCAATCAACAGAAATTATAGTTTTGACATTCCGGAAAATGTTGGAATGGCAATCAAGAAAATAGTTTGAGATACTCTCAGCGCGAAATGAGTACTCCAAGAAACCCTAGTACTGGTCTTGAAACAAACATTTTAGGCGCAAAATGAGCACTCTACAGGATCGATGAATAGCATTACACAGCGAGCGTTATTAGCATTTTATAGCATGTGGATGGCATTACGATCGTTAGAATATATTGATTAGATATATGCTGTACCCTCCCGACCACGAAGAGAAGCTCAAAATATTCATCAAAAAACGTGGCATGATGCAGTACCTAAACATCAATGTACCGGGGAGGGGCAAGGGTAGGCAGTGAAACAATCCCCCAAGGAGTGTAGGAAGGATAGACAACTCACTCACCGGTAGATGACCTTGACCCCTGTCGCGAACGCTTCGCGACCGTTGATACTGCGCAGGAACGTGATGACCGATGATGTGGCGCCGCTTTCTACTCTGCTAGCTGCTTCGACGATGAACGAGACGCTGGCTCTCAAAATGGCCGCCATGCGCTCGTTTTGCGGCTCGCTTGGCGTCATCCGCCGTTTGGAGCGAGGCAGGCAAAATGGCTGGCATGTAGTATGGGCGATGGCTTGATTATGCCATTAACTTCCCACAAAATGCATGGATCGCAAACTTTCAACTTGCACAATAAACTTGCACACTTTAGCTCACTGTATCATAGTCGGTATGTGATATAATGCTTCACAACCGCAAATGAGCTCCGCACTATGGAATTTGCACCACGCGTTCGCACATCACTACGAATCATACAACCTCCCGGCACAAGTACCTGGATCCGGCTCGAAGGACCAAATGGTTTCGCCGGTGTTGATTTGTGGGATCCAGGTTACTCATGACAGGAGGAATGCGAAAAAAATAGTTTTTAGCGAACACTATATTGAGCAAACTGAATACATGCTCGAGGTGGTGGGGAGTGTGCGGCTTGTTCGCGATCCACATGAAGACTGCCCGAACCGGAGCAGAGCAGGAGGCCTATAGCCTAGCGGCTGAATGTCTATAGATATACGGCAGACGGCGGTTCTACTGCCGGTTGAGCGTATCTACTGTCGGTTGAGCGTCTCTACTGTCGGTTGAGGGTCTAATGCCACTTGACGGCTGAGCTAATGTGTGCGTGAATGTATGTGTGCTGTCACGGACATTATTTGATCGGTGCTACATAAACATCCGGGATTCGGTGAAACTGCATCAGGTACGTATTTGTTCTAGGTTCCGTTTTGAACATCATCTGATGATTGTGAAATTTATAGGAAATGATGTTGGAAAACGTATGTATACAACGGAGGAAGGGGTATACTAAAGAAAATGTACCCTACGAGTTCAAATTACAGAATTTCTCGAAACTATCTTTACTTGGAGAATTTGAACGTTCGAAAAACAAGAAACCTGCCGGAATTCAATTTAAAGATATTCCTAAGAAGAAAGGATTAATAAGTGAGTTAGGAAATGGTATCATAGTGGAATCATGATGTATTCGTGTTTTCAAATATCCCCACAGAAATTCAAGGTAATATTAGGACAGAGTTTGTGGAAAAATCTTAACAGAGTAGGAAAGAGTGAATTGGCGTCTTGACGGATGGGATACACAAATTAGACATTCTTTTGACTAAAAAAGATGATGAAAGTTTGAATTTTGACCGTGGGACTAAGGTAGAAATTATTGGTGATGTACGCGAAAATGGTGAGTGTTAAAAATAACAGGAGTTTGAATAAATTAGTTTCGGAATGTATTTGGTTTCATTCGATAGGAGCAACTTACATTCTGAAAATGAATAGAATTGAGGATATTAAAATTTTAGACGATGAAAAAATGGATATTGAAGAACTCATATTAGGAAATGAAACATTCGTAGTTGAGGTGATAATTTGATGAATATGTTTATGAAATATGTAATTAAATATATAATGAATATGAGAAATTTTCGAACATTCCACAGGGTTACAATGAAAATTAGCAATGGACGTTTTTGTATCATGGACATTTCCAGGGAAGTATTATTGAAATGTACATGGTATAACATTATTTCTTCCATGAATAAATAGACAGTTTTGTTCGAAAAACAAGACCACGGGTGCCCCGGCACATTTTCCATCCTCCAAGGGTGACTTTTTTCGTAGTTTTCTACTAAATACAAACTGAGTCTCCCAATTTCACTTCATTTAGAAACTGTGTCATTTTGCATTAATTATTAAAAATTTTCAAATATTGGGAATGCAAGTGGTCTCGTATGCGTCAGAAATCAACTGCACCCCGTTGCAAATAGTTTTGAAAAACTGAGTCAGCTTCGAAAAAAACTGAGTCACCTTCCTTTTTGCAAAATTCGCTGTAATTTATTTTTAAACAATGATTATTATAAAAGCACCCAGGTCACCTGCTGAACCAGACTCTAAGTTGTAGGACACTGGCTGTCACGTGACCCCCATCACGCTTCAAAGCGGCAATTACGAAGTAGCCTAAATTATTAGTTGTTCATTGTTATTGAATAAGTGATCAGGTTACGAAAAAATGAAAGTTGAGAGCTCAGTTTGATATTTGTTCGTTTGAGTGCAACGGAGGAGCTCAAAAAAAGTCCCGATTCACAGTAATAAGAAATACGCGAGGGAAACCTCTACGATCACGACCACGATACGCCAACAGACCATCTGTGCGCCAAGCATCATCAGAGCCGCACTATCTAGTATGTAAGGGATTCAAAACGTCAAAGCCGATCTGTGTAACTTTTATAAAACTTCTGAGAGGCGTGGAAAAGAAACCAGTTCAAAGAAAACGAACGGACGAGTATATCTAGTTCGTTTGGAATTGTAATCTTGTTAAAAATCAGAATTCAATTCAGCCTGATGCCCACGCTTCCAACCGAACAAGTGCACTTTGCTTATTAACTTCGATTCTCGGATAAGCCTGAATTATTTTCGCGGTGTTGGAGGGGGGTGGGGGGGGGTGGAGAGTACGTTTGTTTGGAATGGAAAGCTTTTGGAACTCTGCTCATCCTATATGTGGTCATGATTTTTCAGACAATGTTAGGATGCGAGTTGAGTACTGACGGGTCCACTTCCCATAGATCCGGAAATTCCATTGGGTTTGTTGATTATGGAGTGGTGGAATTTGTATGACGTCAGCCAATGGTTTGAAGAGAAAATTTTAAAACGTGAAATAAATTTACTTTGGGAATTGTTCTAGCCTTTGTGAAGTGTATTTGACATTGTGAATAAAAGGAAATGGAAAAATGTAGGTTCAAGTTTCGCTCTGCATGGATGACAAACAGTTAAATAAGCTGTTGATAACTGTAAACGACTCTAAAATGTCAGTTTTTGAATGATATTGTAATTTAAGAATACGCATCGAACCATGTCCGAACGATCTATATACTGTGACAACATGAAAATAATGAGATCCGATCGGGTCATTTACTGTATATAATGTTAGATAAGGAATGATCATATAAATCGGTGAGACACATAGTTTCAGTGTGAGTGTAAGTGTTATCTAAACCTCAAATGTACTTTAAGAATAACGAAACTCAATCTGTGGGTTGTAAATACAGATGAAACAGACGAAAGTGAATTTTGGAATCATTTCATGTATTGAATTTATTTACAATGTACAGTATGAATTTATTCAGTTTGACATAATTGAATTATAGAAAAACCTTCCCGGGCCCCGTCAGGCTCCCATCCACTCTCATCTCCAGCAGCCGACGCCAGCTCTCTGCGTTGGTGTGCGAGCTTATGCTGCAGCTTCATAACGTTTCTCGGCGCCGATGATGACACGTCGCAGCAAGAACGGGTGCAGGCCGCATGGCCGCCATGCGTGGAGAAAATACGCAATAAGTGGAAATAAGTGTTTCAAGTATTCAAATTTATATCAAAAACTATCGAAGTGAGCTGAAGTATGACGGAGGAAAACATTTCGACGACGAACTAGCAGTGGCTGGGATGCATCATATGCGAGGTGATATTATGTCGAATATTTGATTATTCCTTTGTTACAGGTGTCTCGTGTCTTCCCCCCGTCAGCACTGAAAGTAATGCGCAGTTCGAAAGAAGTGCTTATTGAAAGGCCGAACAGGCCTTCTCGAATGATATTTGTGGTCATTTTGCCATGTGAACCAGTCACCGAGCAAAGATACAGACGAAATGATGGGAAAGTGCTAACTCTACAGTCGATCTCATCCCGAAGTGAAAAACGGGAGGATGAGACGATGACTGAATTGAATCTCGATCCCCTACCGTGCCAATGATGCATAGAGTTCGGAACGATGAATTCTGAGAGTGCTCATCGATGATGTAGATCTACAGTCGATCTCATCCCGGAGTGAAAAACAGGAGGATGAGACAATGACAAAATCAAACCTCGATCTCTGTCGTGCCAAGGTGCATTGAGTCTGGGACGAAAAGTTCTAAAATCTTAGCCTGGGGATGCAATTTTCAATACTTGAATGGAGCAACGAGAAATACGCTTCAAATAAGCACATTGACCGTGCGGAACTTTATATACCTAATTGTTGAATAACAACCCACGACGTACGCACTGAGCCGTCTGCTGGGTCAGCCAGGTGCTGTTAATGTTGATTTGGAATTTGAAAATGTAATCCCGAAAATGCACATGCTTCTCCAAACAAAAATTCAATCCCTTCCGTGTATATTCATCAGAATGCATTGAGATTTTGATAATGAATTCTTAACATGTCAACTCGTCTCATGACTGATGACTCCCTGCAGTTACTCTTGGATAGACATAATCCAAATGATGAGCAAATGGTTATGTATATGATAAAATCTTGTCTATACTATGGAGATATAATGAGATCCCATTGAATTGTTCATTCACACCCATACATGGGCTCTATACTGGTATGACACATAGCTTCTTGTTTTAACAAAATCCTTAAGCACTATAAAATGTCAGAATAAAAGGCGAGTATGAACTCTCCTCTGACTGATCAATACAACTCTGGAAATTCGACCAAATGAAGGAATGTCAACTACACGAAATACACCTTCCTAGAAGTGGAAAATTGACCACGAATTCTAGCTCCAATTGATAATGAAATCATAATTGCTCAGTCGATGAGCATAAATGTATAATGTTTTGCCAGTTACAAACAAACAATTTATAGGAAGTACCACACAAGTCAAGGACAAGCCAGTTTTGGTATGAAAATATGAATGATTCAGCTGAGCTGATTAAATTTTATGAGTAAACTTGATCAACTATTCAGGATCATTCTACAAAATCTCTCACTCTGTTTGCTGTCCCCGTGAAGCAGAACTAATTGCAGGTCTCTTCAAGATTTCTAATGCTCATTAATGTGATGGTTCCGTCATAATCGATCAAATTTTTTGAGCTCGACGATCTGTATCCAATATATTGCTGTTAATATGGATAATACTTAGGAATGAAATCAATCGCCGTCTTCTGATTGCTGAGCAGCAAAAGTAGCAGCAGCAGCAGCAGCAGCAGCAGCAGCAACATTAGCAGGTGTTACCATTTACATGCAACCGATCTATGTTGCAAACATAATTGTTCTGAATGGAGGATGTTACAAGTACCTCCATTGAAGATGAGAAATATTAATCTCCAAGTCACCATGGAGATGAAGAAAGGCTGTAATCCTCAAGTAGAAAATTACGAACTGTAGCTGCAATGTTACTAGCAATTCTTTCATAGTTTTGGGAAATTAACCCATGAAATTACTCAGAGAATTCACTGTATCTTATATCCTCAATTTCATCTCTGCAAAACACTCAATTCAAATATTACAGAAAAGATTTCACATCGACTACCTAAATGTTAACTCTAGCTTTGACAGCAAGTTACATACTCAACCAGCAAAATAACTGACTTAGAGTATGTAAGAAGAATTGAATAATTACTGAGGTGACAAACACAATTTCAAGCAGTACATGAACTCAACTCTGAGTCATTGAAAAACATACAAATGATTGAAATTCCACCAAACCTCAAGTTTTGAAATCAATGTACTGCCATTGCCTCGTCGAAATTACAGTGCATCTGCACCACTCTTAGATAACATATATCAGACTCTCTATGCTCAAATCCCAGCTGAAAAGCCCAGAGACAGTATACTCCACACATTCACAGTTGACACTGATTTAGATCACAATAGTGATTCGCAAATCTCATTGACAAAATTCCCTGAGTTGTCAATATTACACAAACTACCACGATTATCAGCGGCAATAAGACCTTGAACTTCATCTCATTGTGGTAAACGCATTACGTACCAAAAATATATCTCCCAGTTCAGTACCTTGAATGAAGCTTCTATAATCATGGAATTTTGGTTACGACGCTTGTAGTGTCTAGTTATCAGGTCTGACACAAGATGATCCAGCATATGATCTTTATAGTGAATGTGGAAGTTTCATTTTCAATTAAGCATGAACCTCACTCAGATTTCTATATACATTTTACAAGATCAATTGATTTCCCCAGTATACTAGAAGAAAATTCCATATTATGAATATGTGGTCAAGATGCTGTATGGATTCACAAACATGAATCCGACAGACACTGGTACCCATATAGAAAATTGATACATGGATTATTAATGGTCTCTTGAGTTCTATTGATATAAGGAACGTTCTTTGATTGATGAAAATGCTGAGATGACTAAATTCTCAATTGTTCTCAATTGGAATTCCTGATGTTGGACTTTACAGAAATCTCAGAATCTTGATATAATCTTGTCAGATCCATCAAGTGTAAAGTTAACAAGATCTATAAATCCTGCGATGATCTCATCTCATCCATATATGAGCTACAACACAGGGATCAATTATGAAAGAACAATATCACAACAACTAGGCTCGATGTTGTATGACACCATCACTTCTTGAAGTTACTATTCCAATATCAATTTTGAACGAATTGAAAAAGATTCTCCAGTTTTTTGGGTAATGGACATATGAAGGGCTACAAAAAATTCATCATTAGATACAACATGACGTGTGCCCCCGTCTTAATAAAATATATATTGTATCAACTATCGCAAATTATTAAGATTTTCTCGCGCGGTATCTACATATTACCGATTAGTATGATTTATCTTACGTAAAACAAAATATTGCGCATTTCAATAGATATTAGGTTTTACCTCGCTCACGCCATGCTCCGTTTTGCCATAAGAAACATGGTACCGCTAACGCCACCGGGCGTGAGGTTCGATAGAATTCGAAGTAACGCCAATATTGAAAGTAGTATGCATTTTGACGCCACGTCGCGTTAATACGCCGTTTCGAAGCTCACGCCAGGCTGCGTAAATTTAATATCTCTTCATGTAGAATAACGACGCGTACCGTTAGCTATTATAGAAATGTCGAACGCACGGTGGCGTGAATTCCGTAACGTCGCATAGGGAAATAACGCTTTAAGGCGTTAGTTTTAGAAACAACCGCAGCTCGCGCTCCGTACCGTGATTTGCATGTAGCCTTCGTACGAAGTCACGGGACACCGCGTAGTTTAAGACAGCAGATCAGGGACCTATATAAGGGACCGCGGCACCGGAGCCGGACACAGTATATACTCGTTTTCTCTCACGAGGCCACGCACCAGGGCCGACCCGCTTCTACGCGTCCGGGCGCGACGGTATCACGCGGTGACTCTTTCCGGAGACCTTTCGCCTAACGGGGACTATCGGGACCGCGGACGTCACTACGACTTCGCGTGACGACACCTTCGCGTGTGTGAGAGTGGCCGTAGTTTTGAGGCACCGTGATGATGTGAACAATGATTCTCAAATTTTGATATAAAGTGACATTTTATTTCTTTGAAGAACATAGTGTTGAACTCTTGAACTCGTCTACCCAATTTCACTTCTATTCTTTTCTACGTTTGTCCAATCAGAACTTGTTAACAAATATTACTCGTCGAGAAGCAGAGAGAAAGCCGAAGATCCAGTACACCAGCAGCAGCAGACACGTTCGAAATCGCACTCGACACGAGGAACCGACCCAGGCGAACGTCCACAAACATTCTCAAAAGTCGTTTTCGTTCGAATTTCTTAGAGCCCCTTTTTTCTTTATTCGAGATAACCGTCCAGACGTTATCAAACAGTTGGTCCACTCTTCAGTGGTGACACAATCAACAATTTTTGAGATGAATGTCTTTTTAATTTTGAATTTGTCTTCAGGACAATTATTAAATACCCAGGTATAATAGGGAAGTGTCCTCATAACTCAATTGCTTATTTCTAACTTCTTATTGACTGCTCTCACCACTCAAGTCCTAATTTTCAACACCCTATGAAAAAGCCAAACCCTAGAGAACCCCCTTCTCTGGGGTAAACTCAATGCCCTGAGGTTAAATTATGGATACTATCCACATACCCAGTTTGATCGTTTGAATTGGAAACAAGATTCTATACTATAGTTGTCACTAATTATAACTCACAGCTCAGTTGAGCGTATGATTGTAAACACAAATCCACTCTACAACTGTAATCAGTCATAAGTACTATATATGCTATAGACGGCAATTAGTTTTACACACCCGACAGCAAAATTTGAAAACCAACGAGTGTCAGTGTATACTGAAAACGTGTCCTCCACACGGACATATTTGCCTACTATGGTGGCACCGATGCAAGTAACTGGATATTTTGTCCTATCCAAAAGCTTATTGCTGGGATATACCTCCTTTTCCTTCATATAAAGAATGGACATACAAGAATGAAGTGATTACCCACAGACCTAGCTAATTACCCATACACCAATCTTTGTAGACAAATCCACGGTTGATCCAAGTTCTATGTGAATTTTTTGATCAGTTATATTCCCATAGGTGGATATGTATAAACTACTCCTGGAATTCAAATCCATTGCACATTAGTTAAAATGACATAATGCTGTTCACAAATTGAGTTGGATAAGAAATAGAGAATGAAAGATATCAATCATTGTAGATGGTGAATATTGATGGATATCAAATTATCAGAGTCTTATAGTGCATACACTGTAATCACCACGAACTCCTTGGTTGAGATTCACAACGCACACTGCCAACTCTCATCTGGATTAGAAAATATTCAGTTCTTGAGCCTAATTGAAGATATATTTCAATTCTAAATTGAAGTGACTAAATCCACAGTCAATCTGCTCTGAACATCTACACATTAATATATCTTTGAACAAGAAACGAAATATAATCGATGATTAAACGAACTTACCTGTAAGTGAAGTTCTATCACAATTATATGAGTTCTTGTTCGAAGATATATCCATTTCCCTCCCACACCGTACCCAAACGGGTGAAAACTTTTAAAATAGCTCTAAAGACGTGGCGTCATCTGGCAACGAGTTGCGGTAAAGTCACCCTTGGAGGATGGAAAATGTGCCGGGGCACCCGTGGTAAAAACAAGAATGTTCTAGATAAATCATATTTTTTAGAGGGTTTTATAGGGCTGGGGGCGATATTTCCTCAAATTTTTTGAATTCAATTTGGTAATTTTTGACTTTGCGATAATGGATCAGTTAACAAATGAAATGTGCCAAGAGTAGTGCCTCAATAAATGATCATTTTTGGTTTAACAATATAGAAAGTTTAGTAGTGATACTTCTTGGAACTTCGAGATTTCAAAGATATTTTCTATAATATATGGATCTGACAATAATGTGATAGTTAGATGAGATTATGAGACATAAAAAATGATCATGAGAAGGTGGTATGGAAATCCACTCACATATTGGAATTCTTTGAATTGAATTATTGAATTGTAATATTCGTGATTCCTAGATGAAAAGGAGAGAAGAATCAGATCTGTGATTGGGGGGAGGATTGAAGAATGCCGTTGGAGATCGAGATTTGAGATCATGAAGGGAATTCGTGGTGTATATCAGATATTCATACATGAAAAATTGGAGATGTTGAGAAGATTGAAAAAATTGAATGTTACTCCTGAGGTTAGTTTTGACTAATCAATGAGTGATGTGCTTATTTTTCAAGGTATTTTGAGAAAATGAAATTTTTATGAAATTCTCATGAGAGATGACCTCGGGCTGTGATGCTGCTTGGGGCCCGGCTAAGGGTGCGGGCGAGGGACCGGAGGGTTGCGGACGGGTGCGGGTGGGGTGGGGGTTAGGGTGCAGATCGGGGTGCGGCTGAGGTGCGGCTTGGGGTGTGGAGGGGTGCGGCCGAGGGTGCGGAGGGGTACGGCTCTGGGTGCGGTTGGGGTGCGGCTTAGGGTGCGGCTGAGGTGCGGCTTGGGGTGCGGGGGAGGTGCGGCTTGGGGTGCGGCTGGGGTGCGGATGGGTGCGGCTTAGGGTGCGGCTTGGGGTGCGGTTGGGGTGCGGCTTAGGGTGCGGCTCGGGGTGTGGCTGGGATGCGGCTTAGGGTGTGGCTTGGGGTGCGGGTGGGGTGCGGCCGAGGGTGCGGAGGGGTGCGGTTTTCCAAATGCAGAAGGGGTGCGGGTGGGTGCGGAGATGTGCGGATGGGGTGCGGGGTGGGTGCGGGTGGGTGCGCGTGGTGCGCATGGTTGCGGAAGAGGTGCGCAAGGGGTGCGGATGAGGGTGCGGGTGGGTGCGGCTTGGTGCGGGTGAGGTGCGGATTGGGTGCGGTGGGGGTGCGCGAGGGTGCGGCAAAAAACACTAGAACTATATAATATAGGGAGATATATATATATGTGACACATATGAAAATATGTAGGTGTATTTTTCATAAGTGATTTTGATAGATTTTTTCGTCCTTGATGGTTGATATACAAGCTAAACATTTGGTCTCGTCGATCTTGAAGGACGGAGAGTTTCCGTATATAGGTTCTAGTATATAGGTGTATTTTTGTCGTATGACGAATAAAGGATATCTATCTCTCTCGCTCTCTCTCTCTCTCTCTCTCTCTCTCTCTCTCTCCCTCTCTCTCTCTGGCGGTGAGTACATCCACACATACTTTATATCGCTCCGTGTTGAATGTTATTTCTCACCAACAAAACGTTGTCCCGAGGGACCTCTTTTTACAGATTGGATATCCTCTCGCAGGCTCATACTTTTGGAGCATTTCTGCATGGCTCCAACTCGAGCCTGAGAGGAATTATCCCAATTTCTGCAATCGACTAACATCTGAAGGAATATCAGCACGGTGCTTGGCGCCGAAACCGATCTCTCTGCGCATGCTCGGCGATCGTCTGATTCACGCTCTGTCACATCACTGCTGTCTGCTATACCATGATGCCCAACTCCACCTGCCACATCTGCAGCAATATTCTACGCACTGGCAGCAAGCAATGCAGCACCTGCAAACGGTTTGCTCACGCTAAGTGCTCAAAACCATCGAGCAACAAATGGTTATGCGTGATGTGTCATGAGGTGAGTAAAAATCCACCTCATACAACGTCGTCGAGTGCAGTGAAGCAGACGGTTTCGGCTGCTAGACGCAGCACGAAGTACGTCAGAGAGAGAGAGATGGAGAAAACCCGCACGCGTGCCAGTATGAGTGGCCTGTCTACTACCACTCAAGCACGGCTCAATGCTCACAGCAAGGTGGGGACATCACCCCTTCCCCCGCAGGCCCCTATCCCAGGCCGTATCGAGAAGCCTTCCACCACCAAAGGCGCTCCTGCCTCTCGCGAGCCGTGCCTGTCGTCTGCTGCACTACCAGCTCGCGGCGATGGCAGCACCACAGCCCACACTGCTAGTAGCGCGGCAATTTGAACTGGAGCTACGGAAGCCCCTATGGACGTCTCATGTCCCACTGGCGGAGATGACGCATTGCAACCACCACTCTCACCAACATCTTCGGAGGCTGGTGGTGGCTCATCCCAACATGGCTACGATGGAACACCTGTCCAGCCAACAACCCCAGCGTCAACGTCAGCTCCAGAAACTGTTAGAGATAAGTGGTTTTTCATCCCGCAGAGTACTTTGGACCTCTTCATTCAACGAAATGACTCAACTCAGAAGCGGCTCGACGAAATAATGTCTCTCCTAGGGCGCCAGGGCGTAGCCATTCCTCCTCCGTCTTCCACACCAGCAGTGAGAGAGGCGGATGACCGACTGTTGGCACGGATGTCGGCCCTGGAAGAAATTATAGAGGAGCGAAACTCCAAGCTGGAGGAGTTGCGCTTGGATCGTGGGCTGCTCCTCGAGCAAAATACCTTGATGAAGAGTCAGATTTTGAGTCTGACTGAATTTATAAAGGGTAAACAGAGTACTCTGCGGGATACTAGCAATACTGATGAAATTGAGCCTTCTACTCCTAAGTTTCCACATCAATCCTCTGCGGGGGCCCCTCAATTCAGAACGGATTCGTCAGACCACTCTCATGCTGGGCGACAGGGCACTGAACTCAGGGGTGATGGTCTTGAGTGCAACCAACTCATTATAACTGGAGCTTTGAAAAAAGACTCTACTGCCTCGGAGGAAGAGGTATGTAACATTTCCTTTGCAGTACTCAAGTCCATACTTCCTTCGCTGGAGAGGGAAAACATTCTTGATGTTCGTGTTCTGCAGCCCGGGCGTGTGTCTGGAAAGGCGTCTCTGACGCGCAACAACAGTACGTCAAATTCATTGTCCCAGGCTTCCATCCTTAACTCACGTCCTCGCTCACGTTCTCTCACATCTTGCGTAATCCAACTCTCGTGCAGCCGCCTAGTCAGAGAGGTGATGAAAGCCGAGCGCTCGATTGCCAACAATTATTTCACAGCTCATAATATCGAGCCCACATTTCTCGACCCTGAAGCGAAAACCCACGTGCCGGACCGAAAGATTTCCATCAATGAGATGTTACCCCGTGACAAATATAAGGAATATGTTCATTTCAGCCCACTTGCACGGGGTTTGGGCTTCAAATATGTTTGGCACAGTGGTGGACGTTTCTGGGTCAGGCGCAGAAATGGCGAGAGGGCGTATGCGTTTGAGTCGCTCACTGAACTGCATGTCATTCAAACGGCGTGTAGAACTGTTCGAGGACCTACTCGTGAGTCCACGAACAGCACCGGGAACAGTTCTACCGTTCCAGAGCAAAGTACAGCTCTGACGGCAGCACCTTTGAGGACTCCCTGACTAGATACAGCTGCCGGAGGGTCTAAAGGGAGTGGCGGTTCCTTAAAGACAGGGTTTATCAATCTTAATTCCTTAACGGATAAGATTGAGCATCTGCGTCTGCTCGTCGCTACCGACCCCTCCTACCATCTTTTTGGAGTAGCTGAGTCGTGGCTGGATGAGTTCGTGGACGACAGTCTTGTTCAGATCCCAGGTTATTCGTTGTTGCGGCAAGACCGCAACAGAAACGGTGGTGGGGTTGCTCTGTATGTGCGCAATGATTTCAAAGTGGAGAGGCTTGCCTCGTCTAATACTCCTGGGCCAGGGTGTCCCGGCATCCCTGAATACTTGTTTTGTGGCGTGCAGCAGAGCGGTTCGCCATCTATTTTAGTAGGTGTGATTTATAGGCCCCCAAAGGTCGCCATGCAGAAGGACGATGGGCTTTTCGGGTCACTACGCCGACTGTGTGGTGGCTTTAGCCACAAAGTTATCATGGGGGATCTGAACGCAGACTTGCTGGACCCAGCTCATCCTGACACAAAGACGTTGACTGCACTGACGGAAAAACTGTCCCTACAGATTGTGCAGCATGGCGCGACTCACCAACACAACTCCAATGTATCTCACAAATGGATTGATCACATGTACGTAGATGAAAATGACATCATTACCGACTCACGAAACAGACTATTGCCCAGTTTTGGCAGGCACGCGGTCATTGACGTGACCATCAACGTCTTCACTCCTGCTCCGCCTAAAAATTCCTTCACTTACAGGGATTTTCGAAACATCACTCCAGAGCAGTTAAATGATCGCCTGCTTCGCTGTGACTGGACAGCGCTCAATAATGCTGAAACTAGCTTGGAAGATGCAATTAATTGTCTTAATGGAAACTTGAAAGTTGTTTTGGACGAACTAGCACCGGAAGAAACGACTTACCCTCGTAAAGGTGATGCTCCTTGGATTGGTCCCGAGCTGAAAGCACTCATTAAGAAGCGAGATGCGACGCGTAGGCGCTGGGAGCGAAATCAATGCAACCTGCGCAAGTGTTCTGAGCTTCAAAATGAGTTCTTTCACCTCAGTGAAGAAGTTGACGTGCGCATCGAAAAAGAGCGGAATTCCTTCATTCAGAATCACCTTTCAGACGCTCTTGATCAACATAAAAATATTTGGAAGGAAATGCGTAACCTCGGCCTTTTGTCCAAGAGCAAAGAGGAGGAGCTTCACGGCTTCACCCCGGGTGAGTTGAACGCTTACTTTGCGGGAGTCTCTGTCTCGCCCCACGAAAATATAGAAGATGCGATGGATGAAATTATGGTGGCTCCAGAGGAGGGTTTCAAATTCAAGCCAACCAATTTCAATGAAGTAGTCCTTGCTATAAAACATTTCTCCTCACAGGCTCGCGGGGCAGACGGAATTCCTCAAAGTGTGATCGCGAAGGCTCTCCCGGCGTTAGGTGACCTTATTGTACATATTTTCAACTCCTCTTTCGCTCACAGCATTTTCCCTGAGGCTTGGAAGAAAGCACAGCTGATTGCGCTGAAGAAGACTGCAGCTCCATCATCAGTCTCGAATTTCCGCCCTATAGCGCTGCTGTGCTTTCTCTCCAAGGTTCTCGAAAAGGTTGCACACGACCAAATCACGGAGTACTTGAAGAAAGAAAAATCATAAGATCGCTTCCAGGCTGGTTTCAGGCAACACCACAGTACCCAGACAGCTTTGCTGAAATTGACAGATGACATTAGACTAGGCATCGATAGGAAAAAGATCACCCTATTACTGCTCTTTGACTCCAGCAAAGCCTTTGACACGATATCACCAACGAAACTTCTGAGTAAACTCCGACAACTGGGTTTCTCACGATCGGCCCTCCTGTGGATCGAATCATATTTACAAGGTCGCACCCAACTAGTCACCTCTAAAAATGGGGATTCTGATTGGCTTGCAACCAATCTGGGTGTTCCGCAGGGCTCCGTTCTTGGACCTTTACTCTTTAGTTTGTATGTCAATGACTTGCCCGGGTTACTGAACGGAAAGTCGGTAGATCATCTCTTTTACGCTGATGACCTCCAAATTTATCTCCAGGTGGAGAAAAATAAGATCAGAGAGGGGATCGCTCGATTAGGAGAAGTGGGGCGACTGGTTGCTGATTGGGCTGCGGGCTCCGGCCTACGTCTCAACGCTGGGAAGACCAAAGCAATCTTTTTCTCTTCTGAGAGGAATATCAAAGATCTGAAAAGTATGGACTTGCCAGGGGTTGAGATACAGGAAGGAGTTTTCGTCCCTTTCAGTGATTCAGTCGTGAGCCTTGGTGTTGTTTCAGATAGCGAATTGTCGTGGAAACCGCAAATTAATCAAGTGACAAAGAAAGTCAACAGGGCCCTATACAGTTTGCGGTTTTTTAGGGCATGCATCACCAGGACTCTTCGCATTCGACTAGTCGAGGCGTTAGTCCAGCCTCATCTGGACTACTGCACGGTCACATATCTTGACGCAGCGGACGAGCAGCGGCAACGGATACAGCGACTGAGCAATTCATTTGTGAGATACATTTTTGATCTTAGGAGAGACGAGCACATCACTCCGTTCAGGGACAGCTTGGATTGGTTGCGTACTGATTCGCGGCGAATGTACTTTGCAGGCATTATCATGTACAAGATCATGCACATGAGGGAACCTGGTTACCTGTCTGCAATGTTCACCAGGCACCAATCCGAGCGCCCTGGGCGTGGGAATGCACAAGAGCAGGAACTCAAAGTACCCAGAATGAGACTCGAGTACGGAAGACGATCTTTCCAAGCCCAGTGTGCTCATCTCTGGAACTTTCTCCCTTCGGGTTTTCGGCAGATCGCAAAAATTTCGATTCTTAAGGATGCTTTGAAAGAATTCCTTCGTTCACAGCCTCCCCAGATAATTGATGTGGACAAGAAGCATTACTTCAATCTTTGAAGGTCATTGGGCTCTTCTCTTTTTATATGGACTGTGATTATACTCACAACCTGTTACATGACTGATTAGAAGATAACTGCGATATTTTGTTGAGCCTTCGTCCTATTCATTAAATGTTTTTTAAGCAGCCTTGTTGCTGCAATCTTGACTAGGTACAACTTGTGATAACCCACCTGTCCTTGACCAAAAGATTTATTCATATTAATTGATAATTTCTATTCATACGACATATGTATTCCACATGTGATATTTGATTTTTGCCTCCGGGCGAATAAAGGACGTCTATCTATCTATCTATCTATCTATCTCTCTTTTTTTTTTTTAATGTGGTTAGAGGGCAAAATCTGCCTCAGGATCCCTCGGATCCGTCCTCAGACACCGGACTGATTCAGCTTACGCGGACTACGCATAGCCCACACAGGTCATACCAGGCGGGACACGGGTTTGGGTGGGGCCCACCGAGAGGTGGGCCCAGCCGTGTAATATCCCTCTCCCCTCGATGTCCGATACCTAGGGCATCGGTCAATCAAGAAGGAGATCCACCTGCATCTACCATCTCATCCCGGAACCGCGTGAGCATTACTTCAGGATGAACGGCATGTCTCGCGCTCGATTGCGAGCGTTCCTCTTCTCCATCTTCTCTCTTCGGCCACTCGTCGGCATCTTCTATCTTCATTCTTCATTGTTCCCTCTCTTTCTTCTTTCTTCTCTCTTCTTTCTTCTTTCTTCCCTCTTCAGTGCATCAGATTCCTCCTGGGATCATTTGGGCCTCTTCTGTTGCAATCGGCAGAGTCACTGTAATTTGCCTGCTCCGAGGCGCCTTACTTCCCTCTCTTCCTCCTCTTTGCGGGTCATCACCAGCTTGATGTATCCGGTGAGTCTATCCCATGTCTCCTGGTTGCGGAGCAAGTACGGGACGAGATTCTCAGGTGTTAGTTGAGCACCCAGCCATTCATCCAGCTCGGCGCGCTCTCTCCGGGTGTCGCTGCACTTGAACAGGGCATGTTCGGCGTCATCCCATTCGTCCCCGCATGACTGACATGCTGGGGTCGTCCTCTCCTTGAACCTGGTTAGATAGGAACCGAAGCAACCATGATCGCTCAGTGCCTGCGTCGTCCAGTAGTCCATCTCTCCGTGGGTGCGTTCCGCCCACTTGGGTACGTCACGGATCAGCCGGTGCGTCCATCTGCCGTTCGCAAATGACGAATCCCACTCAGTTTGCCAATGCTCAAGGGTGGTTTCCTTCTCGTGGCCGCGGATGATCTCCTTCATCGTCGGAGTGAGTACTCGTTCGGCTCCGATCACTTTCTGGCGGTCCCAGATCCTCACTCGCTCCGTGACGAGCGAGTGGATGGGCGGAGTACTCGCCAATACGTGAGCCGCATCTCCTGACACAGTGCGATAGGCACGGATACTCCTCAGGGCCGCTCTTCGGTGGACAGGCCCCATTCTCTCTTTTTTTTTTTTTTTTTTTTTTTTTTAAGGTGGTTAGAGGGCAAAATCTGCCTCAGGATCCCTCGGATCCGTCCCCAGACACCGGACTGGTTCAGCTTACGCGGACTACGCATAGCCCACGCAGGCCATACCAAGCGGGACACGGGTTTGGGTGGGGCCCACCGAGAGGTGGGCCCGGCCGTGTAATATCCCTCTCCCCTCGATGTCCGATACCTAGGGCATCGGGCAATCAAGAAGGAGATCCACCTGCATCTACCATCTCATCCCGGAACCGCGTGAGCATTACTTCAGGATGAGCGGCATGTCTCGCGCTCGATTGCGAGCGTTCCTCTTCTCCATCTTCTCTCTTCGGCCACTTGTCGGCATCTTGTGTCTTCATTCTCCATTGTTCCCTCTCTTTCTTCCATTGTTCCCTCTCTTTCTTCCATTGTTCCCTCTCTTTCTTCCATTGTCCCTCTCTCTCTCTCTTTCTTTCTCTCTGAAGCAATGGACAATATAAATTCGGCTTCAGAGGAGGGTTTTGAATTCAAGCCCACAAACTTTAATGACGTAGTCCTTGCTATCAAACATTTTTCCTCGCAAGCCCGTGGGTCAGACGGGATACCCCAAAGTGTGATCGCGAAGGCTCTTCCGGCTATTGGTGATTTCATTGTACATATTTTCAACTCCTCTTTCGCTCATAGTACTTTTCCCGGAGCTCGGAAGCGAGCACAGCTGATTGCATTAAAAAAGACTACAGTTCCATCGACAGTCTCAGATTTTCGTCCTACAGCGCTTTTCTGCTTCCTTGCCAAGGTCCTGGAAAAAATCGCACACGACCAAATCACGGAGTATTTAAAACAAGGGAAATTACAAGATCGCTTCCAGACTGGTTTCAGGCAATACCATAGCACCCAGACAGCTCTACTAAAGTTGACAGACGACATCAGAGTAGGTATTGACAAGAAAAAGATCACCTTGCTCCTGCTTTTTGACTTTAGTAAAGCATTTGACACAGTATCACCATCGAAGCTGTTGAGCAAACTTCGAAATCTTGGCTTTTCGAGATCGGCACTTCTGTGGATGAAATCATACTTACAAGGTCGTACCCAAAAAGTCACTTCAAGATCTGGTAATTCTGATTGGCTCGAAACCAATCTGGGTGTTCCACAGGGTTCCATTCTCGGGCCTTCACTCTTCAGCTTATATGTCAATGACTCACCTGGTTTGCTAGACGGAAAGTCGGTGCATCATCTATTTTATGCGGATGATCTCCAAATTTACCTCCAAGTCGAGAAGACTAAGATCAGGGAGGGCATCGCCCGACTAGGTGAAATAGGACGACTAGTTGCTGAATGGGCCGAGAATTCTGGCCTGTGTCTCAACGCTGGCAAGACCAAGGCAATCTACTTCAGCTCTGAGAGGAATATCAAAGATCTGAAGAGAATGGATTTGCCAGGGGTTGAAATACAGGATGGAAAGTTCATCCCATTCAGTAACACGGTCGTGAGTCTCGGTGTTACACTTGATAGTGAACTGACGTGGAAGCCGCACATTGATCAAGTAACAGAGGAAGTCCACAGAGCCCTATACGGATTGCGGTTTCTCAGGGCGTGTATCACCAGACCTCTCCGAATTCGCCTGGTCGAGTCCTTGGTTCAACCGAATCTAGATTACTGCACGGTCGTGTACCTCGACGCCACGGACGTACAGCGGCAACGGATACAGCGACTAAGCAATTCATGTGTGAGGTACATTTTTGATCTTAGGAGAGACGAGCACATCACCTCGTTTAGGGAGCGTTTGGATTGGTTACGTACTGATTCGCGGAGAATGTACTTCGCAGCTCTGTTAATGCGCAAGATCATGCACTTAGGAGAGCCTGGCTACCTAGCTGCGATGTTCACCAGGTACCAATCCGAACGCCCTGCACGCGGTGATGCAGAAGAGCAGGTACTCGAGGTTCCCAGTATGAGACTTGAGTACGGAAGAAGATCGTTCCAAGTTCAGTGTGCTCATTTGTGAAACTTTCTCCCTCCGGGCTTTCGGCAGCTGGGGAAGACATCACTATTCAAAGAATCCCTGAAAGATTTTTTACTAACCCAGTCTCCGCAGAAGATTGATGTGGAGAAGAGGCATTATTTTGATCTGTAATGGGAAGGGTTCTTTTTTAGCTTAGTACTTTTTACATGTGACCTTAGTCACCCAGTTGGTGATCTATATCTGTGATATTAGTGCGAACCCTTGCCCCCTTTTCTTGATCACTTTATATCCAGTTTCATGAGTGTTTGAATAGTCTTTGAGTATACACCCTGACTAGTCACGAATTGTGATACTTATTGTCCTTAACCAAACCAGTAATCGAATAAATTCATCATTATTTTGTGTACATATATCTTTTTTCTTATACGTGTGACTATATTGTAATGGACATATGAGAGTTTCCACGGAACTTTTAACTTTTGTGTTACTGCAGTGTTCCAAGAGTATTTTGAACTATTCGGAGTGCGCAGGAGTGGCATTTTATAGTATTTGGCATCATTCAATATGGACTAAATTCTTTTTTGTTGAAATGCATCCTGATTTGTCAATAGCAGACCGCAAAGGATGATTTTTGGGTAGTTTACAAACGTACCAACGCGATTTTTTGAATTGATAAGGCTGTAACTAAATTACCTATGCCTCAACTACTTCGGTGGAATGATATATCCATCTACTAATCTCATATTTTGAGAAAATCTTTGATTCAGAGGTGTGCGCTGATTTGGCTATGATATTAACTCTCATTCATCGATGTAACTGAGTTTTGTGGGAAAACTTTTTCTGGCTATTGTTTACGAAATTGATGAAATACCTTGTGCAAAACGGAAAATTTAGCAATGAGTTTTCGAAGTTGAAAAGAAGACGAATCGATTCCCGTTTGGTTTGTGAGTGTGCGTTGATCCGGACAAATTTTATAGAGCTTCAAAGCTCATAAAGTTATCGCGCCACTGGCTCTCAAAACGGTCATTTTTGATGGCATACTCAGGAAACGTAAAGCACAGGATTGGAATGTTGTGCTCTTTTTTCTTCATCGCAAAAGGGATATAACCGCACTGTTCTGAGTTACAATTGTCGATCGGTATTTCTGTGAGAAGCTGAGGAGAAATATTTGAATCCGGGTGGTAAGCTAAATAAGCCGCTAAATGTGATGGTATCGCGATTTTCTTGATTTTTACATAGTATACGGCTGAAAAATGAACAAAATAACACCACAGTGTATTCTAGAAATTGAAATGAGACTCATAGCTCTTGACTCGATTTTGGAAATTCACATCGAATTTCGGAGAAATCAATGATGAAATTCATCTTAAAGTCAAGTCAGGCAAAATATAATCCGTATCGATCGTCTAGACAATGTTTTGAATCGAATCTGTTCGATTGAAGTTGATTCACGAATGTTTCAAGTGTGAAATTCCGTACAATTCGTTCTGAACCAGATACCTCGGCTTGGAAGAGAGTGGCACCACTTTTTTCACATGTTTTCGAGGTATAAGAATCACATGAAACCCATTTTAAACGTGTGCGATGAGAAAATTTTTTTTTCATTTTAGAGGGTCAATAGTCAAATGTTCCATGGAAACCCTCATATGTAAGCGTATGTAATGATATTTTTGCCTTCGGACGAATAAAAAGACATCTATCTATCTATCTATCTATCTCTCCGTGAGTCTCATCACACTTTTCCTTCATTGCGTGCCTGTATTCCATCATTTTTTCTGCCGCAAGTTACCTACGGGCTTTTCTGTTACAGACTCTTGCACGCCAAATCTTGCAAGGATCCGTTTGATCCATATATTGCTGTGGATCGACGCATCTTGCGAGAAATTCATCTGTTTTTTTCAACCAGCACGTTCCTTGTTTTGAGGTTATAAGGTTGGATTCGGAGCTACACAGAGCTTGATTTGCTGCTTTGTCGGAGTTTTACCGCTAGACGCTAGATGGCAACAACCTTAAGCAGATATCTGCATTATCAACTCACACGTGTTTGCCCCTGAGTGTTTTTGATCGCAGTGACAGCTGATTCTGATCCTGTTCTGCATCCACGTATCTATCACGCTACTATGGCTCCACATATCTTCACAGTGAGTTCCTCTCAACAAGATCAAGTGACCTCGTGCTCATCTCGCAAATCTGAGACTAACTCAGAAAATGCTGATCATTCGAATGAAATGCCAACATATTTCAAAATGTTCATTGCTCATTTTGACGCTTGTCAGGACAAACTTTTTTCGAAATTGCATGGAATTGAGCCTAAGATGGAAAATCGAATAACCGCACTTGAACAAGATGTTTCAAAAATCCGTGAAAAAGTTTCTCACATCTCTCAACAGTCAACACTAGTCGACTCAGCTGAAATGATTGTAACAGATATTCCTCGTAACTTGAAACTTTCAAACAAAGAGATAGTGACTAAAGTCTTGATTGCTATGAATGAGCCAGAGCTCGGAAAATTTGTTGTCAATGTAAGAGTATGGAGAGGTCCTGATTTCCGAAATGTAAACACATCCGTTTCAACTCTGTATCCGGATCCATTGAAAAGAAAATTCCTCGATTCTCAAGCAATTGTCATCCAATTATCATCAGCAATAGTTAGAGATAAACTCATTTCAAGCTCAATTGAGCTGAGGAAGGAAAGTGTTAGAGATATCTTTGGTTATGAAAGTGATTCAAAAATTTTTTGCAGCCCACTGTGGCCCAAAGAAGTTCATAATTTGCTCAAAAAAGCCCATGCAACCAGTGTTCGTTTGAAATATCAGAAGCCTGTGGTGGAAAATCTCATTGTATGCATGAAGTGTTCAAAGAGTGGGCCACTCATGCCAATTTTTTCTGAGCACGATCTTAAAAATTTTCAAACGCAGCAAAACATCACCTGATCAATACAATTTATCTATTTTTGTTCCTCGCTTGATCAATTTCAAGTGAAATCTTCTCGGTATTGATCTCTGTATAACAAAGAAGTTTCTATCAAACAACTTCCTTATCATTACTTCGAAAACTCAGCTGCTATGTATGAGACTTATCATTATTCGTTAATTCCTCTATTATGCTAATCATGTTCATCATATTATTTCAATCAGAATCTCATCTCAGAACATCAGCAATGCGCAAAAATTGATAATTATTCTCATTATTCAAGATATATTCCAATACTCTTCTACACTATTTTTATTGTTATGTAATTGAATTATGCTACCTGTACCACATAGGGTAATACCTCAAGGTACCAAATAAAAACTTATCTAATCTAATCTAATCTCTCTCTCGCTCTCTCATGCCAAGGTCCTGAATGACCATTATGCGAAGGTAGCAGGAGTGGGTGATGCACTAACCGACATTGACATCGATCGTGTTTGTTCTATGCCACTTCCAGGAACCGTGCCCACATTTGATTTTGCTCCTGTTACTGAATTCGATGTCTCGCGAGCGTTTGCTGCTGGCAAATCAAAAGGTGTTGGTGCTGACGAAATATCGTCGTCGATGGCTAACCTTGCTTTTCCGTCGCTTCGACCCCACCTCACACGTGTAATCAACGGCTCGCTTTTATCTGGCTATTTCCCTGATGCCTGGAAACGCGCTTCGATCGTGCCTCAGCCCAAATCAACTGCTCCTAAAACTCCATCAGACACTCAGACAGTCACCCAGTTATGTGAATTCTCAAAAATACTCGAGCGCGTCGTCCACCGCCAGCTACTCCATCACCTGTCTACACATAACCTGCTTTAAGAACGTCAATCAGGCTTTAGAGCTCACCACTCAACCCAAACCGCTCTCTTAGGCGTGTTGGAAGATGCCAGAAATGCCATTGACCAGAGAATGCTCACGATCATGATTTCATTTGACTTTTCGAAAGCTTTCGATATACTGCCGCATGTAAAACTTCTAATTAAACTGAGAAAACTAGGCTGTAGTGATCGTGTGATTCGCTGGTTCGCTAGTTACCTCAGTGACCGTTCACAGGCTGTCCACCTTGACGATGGTACTCATGAGGCCTGGTTGCCGCTCATCACTGGTGTTCCTCAAGGGAGTGTGCTAGGTCCCTTACTTTTCTTAATCTTCATCAACGATCTTCCTGAGGTTTTGAACCATTCGATGTCTGTCACCTTTGCCGATGACTCCAGTATTTACCTGCACTGTCTCCCTACCGACCTCCTTTCTAGCATAGCGCTCATTACTCAAGATGCCCAGGCTGTAGCACATTGGGCCTCGGACAACGGTCTGAAGCTCAATGCGGCTAAGACCACAGTAATGATCCTTGGGAGCAGTAAATATCTTGGCGAAATCAACCTCCATCAACTCCCCTGTATTCGCATTATGGGCGAACAGATCCCCTACTCTAACAATATCAAGAGTCTGGGAATGCTCCTAAGCCCTTCTCTGGACTGGAATTCACAGATTGCACAGACTTCTCGTCGCGTTCACGGAGCTCTGTACTCTCGGAACGCACCCACGGAGAGACAGATTACTGGACGACGCAAGCACTGAGTAACCACGGTTGCTTCGGTGCCTATCTGACCCGGTTCAAGAAGAGGACATCCCCAGCATGTCGGTCATGCGGGGACAACTGGGATGACGCTGAACACGCCCTGTTCACGTGCAACGACACCCAAAGAGAGCGCGCCGAGTTGGATGGATCGCTGGGTGCTCAACTGACACCTGAGAACCTCGTCCCGTACTTACTTCGCAACCAGGAGACATGGGATAGAGTCACCGGATACATCAAGCTGGTGATGACCCGTAAGGAGGAGAAAGAGAGAAAAGTGAGGCGCTTCGATGCCGGCGGATCACAGTAAACCTGCCGGTTCAAACAGAAGAGGTCCGAATTGTTCCAGGAGGAATATGATGGACTGAAGAGGGAAGGAAGAAGAGAGAAGAGAGAAGATCGGAGAAAAAAGAGAGATCGAAGGAAGAATGAAGAAGAATGAAGAGATGGGAGGAGATCGAAGAAGGAGGAACAACACCTGCGAGTCGTGAGAAGAGAGACGCTCGATCCTGAGCGCGAGACGCCGCCGGTCCTGAAGTAATGCTCACGCGGTGCCGGGGCCGGATTGGTAAGTTGGTGAATCTCTCCCTTGTCCGATGGCCAGCGCCAAAGGGGAAGGGAGAGAGGGTTTATCTGGTACGGATGGCCGCATCGATGCGGGATCCAGCCCGGGAGCTTTGAGAAGTATCGGCCAGGCGTAATCGTCCGTCCGGAACCTCTCTATTGCTACGTCGCAGCGTATTCCCCCTACAACCACCTAAAAAGGAAAAAAAGAGAGAGAGAGATAGTGAGACATAGCAATCAGCTGTACGAATGATAATCCCTAGATATCATGATAGATTCTATTGAGGTGACGAGTCAAGTCCGAGATCGAGTCAAGCCAACAAGATATATTCATAAAAAAGGGGACGATTCAAGAAACTGTGATAATTCGTCAAAGTCTTCGATCAAGTAAAGACTAAAACCACCACCGTTATAATGGGTTTCCTCCAACTTATTGGTCACGAGTATGGTTAACAGATCAAATTCACTATGAAGAATTACATCACGACCAATATTCATATTGCTGAGAGTGTTTCAAAACGACGATTCTTGTTGAAATGCCGAAGCTACGACATCACACCTAGACATCTTCAAAACATTGAACGTCGCATCAACAACATCACCTCCTATAGTGAGTCTTGCTGTTCATACAATAACTATCTTTCGTCGTCAACCAGGAGAGAGCTGTTGAACAACGAGATTAGAGACATCAATAACTCCCTATTTTTTTTCTCAATAGGAAACTCGCACAGGCTGATTGGGATATTTTTGATTCCAATCTTACATCTCAAATCTATGATAAGTTTGTGTTTCTCAATCACAAAAAATTCTCAAGTGTACAGTACAGAGCGAATCTCATTCACAAACGGAAATTCTGTGCATTGTTGCCACCAAAAAAGACTTCGAATGTTGACAAAAGTAGATGGTTCTATAATTTGAGTGGGGTTGACCTCCCTGAAAATGTTATCGACGTAGTATCTCTAGGCCACAATCATAGCAATCAATCGAGCTTGAAATCGAATGACTTAACAACTGTAAAGAATATAGAGTCTTACCTCCGAAAGATAGATCTTGATACTGTTGTAAAAGACCACATTCGTCGCGATATGCGCAATATCATTGATTTCGGAAAGAAAAAACAGGTCCATTCACCGTGGGAAGAACGTTCTTTCAGGAAGAAAGTCATTGAAACCAAATCTTTTCTCAAATCAAATGATGACCTTTTCTTTACTAGAGCAGATAAAGGTCTGCATGAAAACATGCACTGTCTGCATGAAAACATCAGAATATAAAGAAAAGATGAATCTCCTTTTAGCGGATGTGAGAGTCCATCATCCCATCAGTTCAAATCCACTCAAAAAGCTTTAGGAATCAGTGTCAGACATATTAAAATCTTGGAACAATGAAAGATACCTCAGTAGAGTTTTCCATGACTATGCTCTTTTACAGTCAGATACTAATATAGCCGGTTGCTATGGTTTGTCAAAAATTCATAAACCCGATGTGCCATTGGGGCCTATTATTTCAGCGGTTAATACACCCCTTCACTTTTCAGCCAAGGTACTTCATAGACAGTTGAAAGATTGTATCAAAATTCCCAAGTCACATATCAACAATAGTTTAGATCTCAAAGAAAAGCTACGTGACGTCAAAGTCCCAATAGGTTACATACTTATCTCTTGAGATGTGATTTCCTCATCCACGAACATCCTTTTAGCACTGGTTTTCTTAAGTTTAGATAGGCGTTTCCATGACATCCATGATTAGTGTAGCATGCCCTTCGATGAGATTTGCACAGGTGTTGAATTCATTCTTGCTAACACATTTTTCAAATTTGACGGGAAATTTTATCAACAAATCGAAGGTGGCCTCATGGGCTCACCAATCTCGCTCTTGTTCGCAGACATGGTCATGGATGATCTGGAAACGTCTCGTCTAAACAAATTAAGAGAAGTCCATGGGTGTGTGCCACTGTTCTATTATACATATGTTGATGATACAGTCCTATGTGTTAAGAAATATCAGGTAGACTTAGTCTTAAAAACGTTCAATGAGTACCATCCTAACTTACAGTTCACCCACGAGATTGATGTTGACAATAAGATAAGTTTCCTAGACCTAGTTCTGATCAGGGATAACGAAAAAATCGTCACAGATTGGCACCATAAACCGACATCATCGGGCAGAATTCTCAACCATTCATCTAACCATACCATTCATCAAAAAGAGAATATCATATTCAACTGAGTTGACCGTGCCATCTTCTGTGGATTTTATTTCCAGCCTGATGAGGTCAACAAGAATAGTTGACGAAACGTAGCAAATATACTGATTTGGAATATATCGTTGCTGTAACATCATTGCACGATTATTCCCCATTGTCCTCCGAGATCGAGTCAAGCAAACAAGATATATTTATAAAAAAGGGGACGATTCAAGAAACTGTGATAATATGGCACCGATGAGTGCAAGAATCCACACACGTGTGTGAGTGAATTCATACTCTACATGTTCCAAAAAGTCGGATAGCTCCAAAATGGATGAAAAGATATACGATGTAACAGACGAATTACGAAAAATTCAATCAAATAGTAGTTCTTTGCAGCAAATCTTCATGACTTCGTCATCAATCGCGCGTTCTATGGACGCACTTAATTTTTAGATTATCGTTACTCTGTCAATCAAACAGAGGTGAGAAATGATCCTACGTATGGATAAACTACTTGCCTCATGAGATCATCTCTCACTAAGGATCGTCGTGGAATAATAAGATGTTCTCTAAAATTTGGTATAATAATTCCATTGTGGATGAACGGATAGAATAATTCAAATATGCGCACTGTTGTACGCACGTACAGCTGTCAAAAGTTTTTCATTATTCTTAGGATTTGTTCCCGCAACCTCTTACTCATCCCAAGTCAGATTGAAGTCATAATATGCAGATTCCATGGATTGTGTGCTAAGAATTTCTAGATCCATCTTCTTCATTTCACAGAAGTGTTACACGTGAAAAAGCACAGCGTGAAGTTTTGGAGTAACTAAAATTTTCGAACGCAAATAGCCTGTTTGAAGATTTTCAGACATGATTTGTAGCCAGATTTTAGATCGATTCCGGGACACGAATGCATAACTCTTCCAAAATCCTTGAAATCTTTAGCAATATTCATTACACCAGGTGTTTCTTGGGCACGAAGAAGATCAGTTTTGTCGAGGAGGTTTTTGCAAGAATTGCCTTGGGAAGCAGGACTTCCTTGAGTTATCTCTCGTTGAACGTAACAAGCGTTTGCCCAAGCCGATCCGTGAAAAGACATTCTCAGGGAAATTCCCCGCACGCAACGATCCTCACGAAAAAATGGGAGGGAGGGGGGGTTACCCAAACTCATGATACACTGACATACACACACACACATATTACGACATGATTTGAACAGAATGTCTAGACATTCGACATAGTCACCATCGATGGCCCAGAGTGTTGTGTATAATCGGTGAAATGTATTATCGCTTACTATTAGAACTCGCAATTAGATTCACAAAAACCGTTGTAAATGTGTCGAAAACATGCTCACGTGAGACGGATCGTCGTCCAGAAAGGCGAACTGACGAGTCTTGGAATCATCGCTGTAATTTACAGTTATGTCAACAGTAAAACTGGGAAATTCCGTCATAAAATCATTTTATTGACTTTCCTCAAAAGCGGCTCCACAGAGTTTTATGATTCTTGTTGGGGAAAGTCACATCTATCATGTACTCAAAGCCAGCTCAAAGAAATTCAAAGTGCAAGCACCTTTGAGTTAAAGCTAGTTCAACCGAACCGTGAGAGGCGATTGTCGACAAAAACACTGTGATCTCCCCTTGTTGGTCTGAACCATGCAACACAATGATCAAGACGAGCCATTATCGAAGGAGAGCCCCAATCGATTCGTACTCTCCCCTATCCAGCGGCCAAGGATATGGGGAGTTTAAAAGAAGGCGGAGGCGTCTTTTTGGACAGCCGAAGAGGTGGATTTGTCCAAGGATTGAAGCGACTGGGAGAAGCTCAACAAGGATCAACAACATTTTGTTTCCCACGTGTTGGCATTTTTTGCCGCCCCAGGTGGTATTGTTAACGAGGAATTATTGCTACATTTTTGGCAGGAAATTGAAATTCCTGAAGCACGATCTTTTCACGGGTTTCAAATTGCAATGGAGAACGTTCACTCTGAGATGTATGCTCTGCTGATAGAGACATATATACGAGATCCTGAAAGGAAGGGATTTCTTTTCAATGCATCAGATTGCTTCCGTGCGTGGCGCAAGAATCAGAATGGGCATCGAAGTGGATTAAAGATAAATCCGTTACCTTTGCCGAGCGCTTGGTCGCGTTTGCAACCGTTGAAGGAAATTTTCCAGCTCTGGCGTGGCTAGTATATGAGTCATTTTGAAGCATTCCAGCCAGAGGCGTCACCAGGGGGGTCTGGGAAAAATTTCAAAAAGTTGTTTTCCATGAACGCTATGTTCAAAAAGTAGAAAAAGATTTCTTGGAATTTTTCCGAAGCCCTTCACGGGCCCTAAGGCCCACAGAAGGTCTATTTTAGGCCCTTCTTTGGCCTATTCCTGGAAAATCATAGCTCTGACTAGAATCGTTTTTTTACGTACTTCAGCGCATTTTCTTTGTTAAGGCTAGCACTTTTGAAAAAAAATATTCCGGAATCAATCATGCAGCCTAGTAACTAGTAAGAGCTATTTGCTGAGAGCAGATTCTAGCGATTTTTGGGCCTGCTTCAAAGCAATCTAGCTCCTACTAGACATGTGATAATTGACCTCTGCATGGAGTCATTTTGGAGGTCCTGAGAAAACCTACAATTTGACCACCTGTAAAAGTTGAATATCATACTTTTTATAGGAGCTATAGGAGGATACAAGTTGAGCAGTTTTGTAAAAACGCCAAACATTGAGCTCAATTTAGAAAAATCGTTTTTTTTCTTTCGACCCCAAACCTGTGCGAATATGTTATTCGATACCGTTACAATTAGACTAATAATCTGGGTGGGCCATTCAATTCTCGATTTTATTCAGCCAATTTAAAACACCCTCTTTTGACTTTTTGCTTGAAATGTCAACACAGGCATGGCTTGCATACGCTTCCATCTGAGTTATTGTGCACCAACCTTGGTGGAATCACTCCCCAAAGTACCTTCAAATATGTGTAAAAACTTCCAGAGACGAGCCTTGAGCCCGAAGCGAGCTGGAGGTTCAAACCATCAGGTCCAAAATGGGCATTATTTCGTCTAATTCGGGGTAGGCGAGCGAGGTCTCGATTCCCCATATTCCTTCTCGAAAACGAGACGTGTGGCTAAAAATGGGTATCCAAACATATCCTTTCGCCTCCAAATGACCATCTGAATACGAATGCGTGGTCGATGGGGCTCTGATATATCGTCATTTTGCAGTAGAGGAGCAAAACCTGGTATTACGAAATTTAACGCCGTTTAAGAATTGGATGATATCCTAAGCACAAATTGGCCCCAGAATCGTGTTGAGATGGTCATTTTGAGTTGGGAAAACATGTTCGAATCTCCATTCTAGCCACTCGTCTCGTTTGTGAGCAGAAACACGGGAAATCGAGCCCTCGCTCACCTGCCCGAAATTAGACGAAATAATGTCCATTTTTGACCTGATGGATTGAACCTCCAGCTCGCTTCTGGCTTGAGGCTCGCCTCCGGAAGTTTCTACACATATTTGAGGGTACTTGGGGGGGGGGGGGGGTAATTTGACCCAAGTTGGTGCACAATAACTCAGATGGAAGCATATGCGAGCCATGCCTACGTTGGTATTTTGAACAAAAAGTCAAAAAGGAGTATTTTAAATTGGCTCAATAAAATCGAGAATTGAATGGCTCACCCAGATTATTGTTCTTATTGATAGTATTGGTACGAAAAACATTCGCACAGGTTTTTAGTCGAAAGAAGAAAAACATTTTTCGGAAAAATCCCAAAAAAATTTCTTTGTACTTATTAAACATAGTATTGATGGAAAAAAATTTGTTTGGATTTTCCCCAGACACCCCTGGTGATGCCTCTGGCTGGAATGCTCCGAAATGACTCATATACTAGTTAAGGAGTAGATCTTCCTCACCCGGTCTATCATTCTCTAATGAACTATTTTCACGCGATGAAGGCCTCCATTGTGACTTTGCTCGCTCTTTTCTCTAATACATCGTAAAAAAACTATCTGAAGAGCGGGTCAAGATTATCATTTAGGGTGCTGTTAAAATTTCCTTCCCGATGCTCTTCCAGTCTCTCTGATTAGAATGAACGTTAAAGTCCCGGGGCAATATGTGGAGTTTGTCGCAGGCAGACTGCTTGGAAAACTTGGCTTCCCCAAAGTCTATCATTCCCTCAATCCTCCCTCATTCATGGAGGAGATTAGTTTAACTAGAAGGACGAATTTTTCCGAGCGAAGAGTTGGAGAGTATTGTAAATTTGAAGTACTAGGAGATGATTCTCACTCCAATACAGAAGCGGAATTTCAGTAGATGGATGCAGCTTGAGGAGGAATGTACTCTATAGGATATGAGACGGTGAGCTTGATTAGAAAAAATGGAGTTCGCCATGAGAGAGAAAACTCTCTCGTCTTATACTACATATAACTGAATGAATCTCTCATCTCTGTTTCAGGGCAGACTGAGATGATCAAGTGTCTAATGAATCATGAGGGAGAATATATCTATGGGGGCTCATTTTATCACTATTGCCTAGCATTCCCATATCTTGACACGACACACTTACACATGATAGCGTTCAATATAGTCATCAATCACTCAATTCTCTCACTCTTCTCATTTTTCGACTGTCATGATGATCTTTTTGAGATTGAAGATCTCGACAGCAGCCTACCTTACACGCATTACAAGACTAGGAGTATCAAAGAAGTTTATGAACTGCTATGGCATTGTAGGCATCATTCATCTAATGTGCGGATTGCAACCCTAAAACCTTGACTTGCAATCAACTTGGGAAACTCTATATTGATGTGTTCACTTTATTTTCAAACTTTAATCATTACAAGAATGATTTTCTGTTAATCCAACTACTCATGCTCGCGGGCAGACCTAACCATTTAACATAAAAAAGATCAGCTTGCTACTCTAGAATCAATTGAGAGTATACAAAAACCCCATAGTAGTCAACCAGCTAAGCCCTCGGGATTTGGGAAGACTCACTCCATGGCTACGGATACGGATTCCAACCATGCTGAGAAGGTTTGCCTCTCCTGTTCGGAGAATCATCACCTCTCGCAGTGCGATTCATTCAAGGCTAAAAGTGTGGCTGATCGTAGGGCTTTTGTGACGGAAAAGAGGTTATGTTTCGTCTGCTTCGGGTCTCACGGCGCAAGATTCTGGAAATCCCAGAAACTTTGTCGCAAATGTAACGGGAAACATCATAGTTTCATACATCAGGATTCTCAGAAGCCAAGTGATCCTCAAAGTGCTCCAAAAGGGGGTGGTTCTGCCTCCCCTGGAGATGGAAAAGGTTCGGGAACGGGTGAGCATTCTCACTCAACAACCACATCTCGTCTTACTTCTGTGATAGGTTTGGGTTTTGTGCTTTTGCCCACTGCGGTAGTGAGAGTGATATCAGCTGACGGTTTTGATTTCTATTTCACGGCTTTGATTGATCACTGCTCGCAATCTTCCTTTATCACGGAGAATGCTTGTCAGAAGTTAGGTTTACGGAGAATGAAATCTAAAGTTGAAATCAAAGGGGTAGCAGACGCCAACACGTATTTCTCGAGAGGTCCTGCTAACTTTACTGTGAGGCCCAGGTTTTCTTCGGAATTCGCGTGTGACGTTCAAGCGCACATAATCCCCAAGGTTTCAAGCTACAGAGTTTCTGTCTCATCAGGGAAGGATAGATGGGATCATCTTAAGAATTTGAAATTAGCTTATCCTCAATTTCTAGAATCTAGATCGATCGATATGTTGCTCGGCGCCAGAATTCACGCTCAAATAGTGCTTGCGGGAGTGAAGAAGGCAAAATTCGATCCTTCGAATCAACCAATTGCTACGAATACGGAGTTGGGGTGGGTTGTTTCTTCATCAGTGGGCGAGAACAGAGAGTCGCTATCCTCATATTTGCACTTGGTTGATGACTCGGTATTGGATTCCATTCTTGATCGGTTTTTCAAACAAGAAGAAATTGCATCGAACCGCAAAACGTTGTCGGAAGGTGATCGCAAATGCGAAGAACATTTCCGGCAAACTCATTCACAAGCCTCTGACGGTCGTTATATGGTTCGGTTACCGGTCAAGGAGGACTTATTTCAAAGCTCAGGCTTCAACTTGGGCGATTCTTACAATACAGTTTTGAAAACTTTATTTTCCATGGAGCAAAAATTTGAGAAAAATCCGAATTTTGTGGCGAAATACAGTGCATTTATGGCAGAGTATGAGCAACTTGCGCACATGGAAAGATCTCCAAAGTTGTCAGTTGAAGAGTTGAAACGTTGTCGTATCCTATCACATCACGGCATACTTCAAGGTTCTAAAAAGCTACGAGTTGTTTTCTATGGGTCAAATCCTATTCACGGTACGTCTCTGAATGATCTACTCTTTACTGGAGAGAACTTGCTCCCAGAGAGAAAATGTTTCGGCAAATTTTGGTTGATCCTAGAGACCGTCATTTGCAGATGATTCTTTGGAGAGAGAATTCAGATTCAGAAGTTCTTTCGTTCCTTCTAAGAACAATCACGTACGGGTTAAAATGTTCGCCATATCTAGCCATTTGAGTTTTGAGGCATTAGCGCAAGATTACAGGCACCTATTCGCCTCAGCTGTTAAAATCATTCAAGATGAATCATACATGGATGATTTTATGTCGGGGGGAGAAACAGTAGAGGAAGCTCGAGGAAAGCAAAAACAGTTGATCGAAATTCTCAAGGTGGGCGGTTTTGAGCTAAGGAAATGGGCAGCAAATGATGCTAGGCTGATTGAGGAAATTCCTGTCGCTCATCGAATCAACGGTTCGGCAACTTTCGATTCTGAAAATAGTTCTACTTCTATATTGGGCCTCTCCTGGGCTCCAAGAGAGGATTATTTTCATTTCAATATAAAGCCACAAGTCCTTGTTAGCCAGAAGTTGACTAAAAGAATATCTTTATTACTCACTGCTAAAATATTTGATCCTTTGGGTTGGTTGGCTCCAGTGGTGATCTGGGCGAAAATATTTATGCAATCGTTGTGGTTATTGAAATGTGGTTGGGATGATATCCTTCCAGATGATTATTCAAATGCGTGGCTTGATTGGTACAGCAAATTGTCAAAGTTGGAAGAAATCAGGATACCTCGGTGGATAGGATGTTCAGGTAACGGCGGGACAATTGAACTGCATGGGTTTGCCGATGCTTCATCGAAAGCTTTCGGGGCGGTCATTTATTTGAGGATGATCATGAATGAACGAGTTATAGTTTCGTTGCAGTGAACTAAGTCGAAAGTGGCTCCAATCAAAACTATCAGCATACCTCGCCTCGAGCTTTGTGCAGCTCACTTACTACCTAGTCTCGTCGATCATTTCTTAAAAACTATGCCGATAGAGATTTCTTCGGTTCATTTGTGGTCCAATTCGCGAGACGTTCCGTATTGGATCAGAGCTCTGCCGAGTCGGTGGCAGACATTCGTTGCCAATCGTTGCACGTTAATTCAAGAATTGGTTCCTCAAGCTCATTGGCACCATGTCAGGTCCAAAGATAATCCAGCGGATGTTGTTTCTCGTGGTTTGAGCCCGGAAAGTTTGTCTTCTTCGAACTGTGGTGGAAAGGTCCTTCGTTCCTTACAGAATCATGTAATTCGTGGACCACTGAGGCTGAGAATCTGCAAGTCAATCCTCTTGAAGAGAGAACTTCTTCTCACGCCACCACGGCGAGTCAGTGTCCGGATTTCATGACTCGGAACGATCTTGTAAATAGGTACTCTACCGTTACAAGGCTTCTACGGATTACGGCAATGTGTCTCCGTTTTTTGATGAAGCTAAGCCTCCGTCTGAGCAACGGAAGAAGGAGGAGAAGAAATTCATTGAGTTTTAGAGAACTCAAAATTGCTGAATTGCTATGGATTTATCTCGACCAGAAGAATAGTTTTGGTGATAGTTTCAGAGGCCTCGAGCAGGGAAGGGAACTCAAGGATACCAACCTACTAAAGTTACGGCCATTTCTCGATCAAGGGCTACTGAGAGTTGGTGGCAGACTTCGGCATGCTTCTCTCGACTACGAGGCAAGGCATCCTTTGATTCTACCATGTCACAGTCCACTGACTGTTCTATTCATCAGGCGAGCGCACGTGGAGAGTCAGCATGGTGGGAGCAACTGACATTGACTTGTCTACGTAATCAGTTTTGGATACTTGAGGGCAGGCAAGTAATGGAGGTCGCAATGAATCAATGCACGGTATGTCTCCGCTATTCAGGAAAATTGTCAACTCAATTGATGGGAGATCTTCCCAAGGTACGGGTCACTCCCGCTTATCCGTTCGAGTATTCTGGTGTGGACTTTGCTGGTCCGTTCAAAATACGTCTTACGAAAACTCGTGGTAGGGGCACCATGAAAGCTTATATTTGTGTTTTTATATGTCTAAGCACAAGAGCCGCTCATTTGGAAGCTGTGGAGGATTGCACTTCAGAAGCTTTTATTGCCGCCTTCCAACGCTCCACTGCACGACGAGGGCATTGTTCGAGATTGGAGTGCGACAACGCGCTGAACTTCGTTGGTGCAGAGGCCGAGATCCAAAAGCGTTTCGACGAGGCTTCCGAAGAATTCAAGGAGATTGCGATCGATCTGACCAACATGGGAACTGAATGGAGATTCAACCCACCATCTGCTCCTCACTTCGGAGGCATTTGGGAGGTGGCTGTCAAGCCCGCCAAGCATCACTTCAAAAGGATAGTTGGTGATCACGTATTGACCTTTGTTGGATTCTCTACTGTTCTCAGTCAGATCGAAGCATGCATGAATTCAAGGCCCCCTCGCGCCTCTCAGAGATGATCCTTCTGATCTCGCTGCGCTCACACCTGCGCATTTTCTTATACAAAGGCCCTCCTCTCTCATTTCAGAGCCATCCGTTCCATCAGGTCCAATTTCGGTTGGCAAGCGATACCGGTGGATGACCCAGCTGGTTCAGGAATTTTGGTCGTCTTGGTCCAAGGATTATCTGCAAGCACTGCAGGAACGACAGAAATGGTCGAAACCTTCGAGAGCTTATCGAGTTGGAGATGTCGTCTTGATTCGGGATGAGTGCCGAGCACCTGCTTCTTGGCCTTTAGCTTTGATCACAGAAACCTGCCCTGGTTCTGATGGACGAGTTCGAGTAGTCAAGCTTCGTACAGCTACATCTGCGTTCACTCGACCCATTGTTAAGCTCGTTCTACTTGTTCCTGTAGCATCCGAAGACGAAAGTGATGAGAATTGAATTCTCAAATACAGGACACTGAGTGATTGATTCTGTTGAAGATCTCGGAACGTAGAGTTTTCGAGTTTAAATTCGTTTCAGATTGCAACTTAGAGCCATTTAGTGAAGTAGTATTGGTGACCCGTTGGTGCGCGAGCACTAGGTTAGTGTCTCGCAATCTGGCGATCACTATATGAAATTAGAGTCCCTTGTGCGGTTGCCAAGGACGTTCACTCCTACGAGGATGAACGTGCCTTTTTCTTGAGTCTGCTGACTCGGGTAGCTGGAATTAAGCATACCTTCTGTGCAATCGAATTGATAGAATGCTCGATTTTCCTTCAATTCCTTTTTCGATGATGAAGATATTCCA
Source organism: Eretmocerus hayati (assembly GCA_029851415.1). Taxonomy (NCBI): domain Eukaryota; kingdom Metazoa; phylum Arthropoda; class Insecta; order Hymenoptera; family Aphelinidae; genus Eretmocerus; species Eretmocerus hayati. The sequence continues at coordinate 54,765,480 of CM056744.1, forward strand.
TTCTGTTTATTCAGCTGGAAGATTTCCGATGTACATAATAGCCTTAGTTTATATTTGATATTCATCAGTCAGAAGATACTCTCAAGTACGAACAGTTGAGATATACTGAACCTTTTTGTTTCATCAGATATGATTTTTCTCTCAATTCAGAGCGAAATAGCTCTTGAGCCTATTGCTCTTTTCGATTTCTATTTTTCAGGCAGTGCCACGTTTGCATTATATCCTTTTTGCATTCAAGTCAATTCACTGATATTCTTGTGAAATGAATTTACTTGAGTTATCGATTGCTAAGTTGTAATCAATCGAGGTGGGCGGAATGTTTAGTATTGCTCTCACTGCTCTTATACCTATTTGAATCTTGGCGCGCCGCCGCCGCCATTTTGCGTTCGCATTCAAGTTCAGCGCCGTTGCAATTGACGCCTTCTGCGGCTCTCACCAGTTTCCGTCCAGCAGCCGACCGCACCACCTCGCTCAATATGTAATGATCCTATTTTAGTTACTTCAATATAGTTTAATTGTTCATTTAAACTATGGAGTTCAATTCATTAAGTGCACCCGCTCCCATTCTGAACAATAAACTTTATCATTTTTTCATCCCACTTCACGTTCAATTGAATAGACACCCGGATCATGTACTGTACTCAATTCTTGAGGATAAAATTGACCTGAAATTGGATCATTCTGATCGTCCATCAAATTGTATGTCACAGGCCATTTTCTCCGATTCACACGGGCAACTTTGAATATTCGTAAAGTTGAATCACTTGTGGAGCTCTCACAAAAGACTGTTTCATATCGTGCCACTCTCACGTGCTCACCAACCCGAACTTTATTGACTCTCCTCGAGGTACACTACGATTGTTGTATACACTCCTCAGTAGATTCAATCCAATTTTCCGCTGGTTTGCGGATCTCAGCCATACTTCAGCCGGCCGCGTTCCAATCATTCTATATTTATCGATTTCATTATATGTTTGCGAAAGTGTTTGGATAATGTCAAGCCATTTATAACTACCTGTCGATGAGAAATAATGATACAATTCACTCTTTATTGTTCTACTTATGAAGCGTTCAGTTATAGACGCTTTGCAGACTGAGAATGCGGAGAGATGGTTTATGTTCTGCTCCTCCATCAGTTGTCTGGATTGCGAATTTTAAAATTCCGTACCCTCATCGCTTTGCACGTTCTTTGGCTGACGACCATCCAATATCGATTTGAATGCTCTACCCTGCTGCAAAAGATCGATTGGGATAGATTAAAAACCAATCGAATCCTATCGGGATCAATATGTATTTCAAATATACATTTCAATCGGTTCTATCATCCAACCGGCGAGAGCAGTATTGGGATTCAATGCGGATCAATCGAAAATAGACCCAATCTAGCTGAATCCTGAATTGTGGATTTGAGATCACAACTGCCGATCGAATTCTATACTGTTGGTGAGGATTGATGTAAGCGAATACAATCCAATACTAGTATTCAGCATAGGATAGGATCCAGATGGATCGATGAAAGATCTTTGCTGGTTCAATATGTTTAAATGAACCAATACAGTATTGGAATCAATCTAATTGAGTGATGGATCCCGTCTCCCACTGTTCTATCGAGATCAATGCTCCAGAAACCGATTCAATTCGCGAAACGATACTAATCATCTATCCTAACCGATCCCGAATGACAGGATTGAATTTCACCTTTTGAATACTATTGTTGCAACATTCCTCAATCGAACCAAATAATTCTCTGCAGTACTGGTGTATAATAACCTTGCTCATTCCTATCTGTCTCAATCATGAATGGAGAGATTCAAGTCATTAGCCCTGGATCGATTCCAATCATACCCCAATCACCTATTGCGTGATTGACCAATCGAGATGAATACTAGAGAATCGAATTGAAATCGTGGGTGCATGGTTACTCTATCCCTCTCAATACTCACAATCAGTATCGAACTCCTCTAGATTTCATATATTGCAATCGAATTCAATACTGCTGAGCAGGATTGGAACGGCCTGAAGATGAGTTTTGCTATCGGTCTGAATCCTGCAAGGCGGCATTGAATTGACGGTGTGAATCTATTTCAATGATAACCCAATCACTCGTTGCGTCATTGACCAATCGAACTGAATACTATAGGATAGAATTCAGATCGTGAAAGCATGGTCTCTATCCTCCTCAATACTTACGATCGGTATTAAACTCCTCTGAATTCCATGTATTTCAATCGAATTCAATACTGCTGAGCAGGATTGGTACGCTCTCAGGATGAGTTTCGCTATCGGTCTGGATCCTGCCGGGCAGCATTGAGGCGACTGCGTCAATCGATTCCAATGATGACCCAATCACTCGTTGCGTCATTGACCAATCGAGCTGATATTACAGGATGGAATTCAAATCGTGGAAGCATTATCTCTATCCTCCCCAATACTCACAATCAGTATTGAACTCCTCTAGGTTTCGGATATTCCAATCGAATTCAATGACGCTGAGCAGGATTGGAACGGCCTGGAGATGAGTTTTGATATCGGTCTGAATCCTACCAGGCAGCATTAAGCCGACTCCGTCAATCGATTCCAATGTTGACTCAATCAGTCATTGCGTGATTGACCAGTCGAGATGAATACTACAGAATCGGATTGGAATCGTGGGTGCATGGTCATTCTATCCTCCTCAATACTCACGATCAGTATTGAAATCCTCTAGGTTTCGGATATTTCAATCGAATCTGATACTGCTGAGCAGGATTGGAACGGCCTGAAGATGAGTTTTGCTATCGGTCTGAATCCTGCCAGGCGGCATTGAATTGACGGTGTGAATCTATTTCAATGATAACCCAGTCACTCGTTGCGTCATTGACCAATCGAACTGAATACTATAGGATAGAATTCAGATCGTGAAAGCATGGTCTCTATCCTCCTCAATACTCACGATCAGTATTGAACTCCTCTAGGTTTCGGATATTTCAATCAAATTTGATACTGCTGAGCAGGATTGGAACGGCCTGAAGATGAGTTTTGATATCGGTCTGAATCCTGCCAGGCAGCATTAAGCCGACTCCGTCAATCGATTCCAATGATGACCCAATCCCCCATTGCGTGATTGACCAATCGAGATGAATACTACAGAATCGGATTGGAATCGTGGAAGCATTGTCTCTATCCTCCCCAATACTCACAATCAGTATTGAACTCCTCTAGGTTTCGGATATTTCAATCAAATTCAATACTGCTGAGCAGGATTGGAACTGCCTGAAGATGAGTTTTGCTATCGGTCTGAATCCTGCCAGGCAGCATTGAATTGACGGTGTGGATCGATTTCAATGGCAACACTATCACTCGTTGCGTTATAGACCAATCGAGCTGAATACTATAGGATGGAATTCGAATCGTGGAAGCATGGTCTCTATCCTCCTCAATACTCACAATCGGTATTGAACTCCTCTGAATTTCATGTATTGTAATCGGATTCAATACTGCTGAGCAGGATTGGTACGCTCTGAGGACAAGTTTCGCTATCGATCTGAATCCTGCCGGGCAGCATTCAGTCGGCTCCGTCAATCGATTTCAATGATGAACCAATCACTCATCGCGTGATTGACCGATCGAGATGGATACTACAGAATCGGATTGGAATCGTGGGTGCATAGTCATTCTATCCTCCTCAATACTCACAATCACTATTGAACTCTTCTAGGTTTCATATATTTGAATCGAATTCGATACTGCTGAGCGGGATTGGTGAGGCCTGAGGATAAGTTTATCGGTCTGAATCATGCCAGGCAGCATTGAATTGACTGCGTCAATCGATGCCAATGATGAACCAATCACTCTTCGCGTCATTGACTAATCGAGATGAATACTACAGAATCGAATTGAAATCGTGAGTGCATGGTTCTTCCATCCCTCTCAATATTCACAATCAGTATTGAACTCTTCCTGATTTCATATATTTGAGTCAAATTGAATACCACTGGGCAGAATTGGAACGGCCTGTAGATGAGTTTTGCTATTGGTCAGGGGAATGGGCTATAAGGTCTGCAATGCTACAAATCAGTATTGAAATCGATTGGGGTGGATTGAGATCTCGATGTTTCTGATACTGGGAGACGGTACTGGAATCGATGGGGGCAGATAGGATTCCAAGTCCTCAATACTAACAATCATAATTCAGGTATATTGACGTAGATAGAATATACTGTCTCCAATGTTAGAGGTCAGTATCTCCATCTATTGAGACAGATAGGACTCCCCATCCCTAATCTGATACACAGCATTCTAATCAATTCGGGCGAATGGGTTATAAGGTCTGCAATGCTGAAAGACGGTATTGAGATCGATTGAAGCGGATTGAGATCTCGGGGTTTCCAATACTGGTATACGGTATTGGAATCGACTGAGGTAGATAGGATTCCGAGTCTTAAGTACTGATATCCAGCATTCAAATCGATTCGGGTAAATATGATATAAGGTCTGCAATGCTGAAAGTCAGTATTGAGATCGATTAAAGCGGATTGTGATCTCGATGTACCCGAAATTGGAGAATAGAACCGGAATCGATTGGGGCAGATAAGGTCTCAAGTCCTCAATACTGATATTCAGCATTCAATCCGGTTCAGGTAAATATGATATGAGGTCTGCAATGCTGAAAGTAAGTATTGAGATCGATTGAAGCTTATTGAGAACTCAATGTTCCCGATACTGGAAAACAGTACTAGAATCGATTGAGGAAGATAGAATCTCAAGTCCTTGATACTGATATTCAGCATCCAATTCGCTTCAGATGAATACGATATGAAGTCTGCAATGCTGAAAATCACCATTGAGATCGATTGAAGCGGATTGAGATCCCGATGTCACCATGACTGAAAACCAGTACTGGATTGGATTGGGGCAGATAAGATCTCAAGTCACCAATACTGATATTCAGCATTCAATTCGATTCAGGTGAATAGGATATAAGGTTTCCGATGCTGAAAATCAGTATTGAGATTGATTGAAGCGGATTGGGATCTCAGTGTTTCCAATACTTGGGAACGGTATTGGAATGAGTTGGGGCAGAAAGGATCTCAATACTCCAATACTGATTTCCAACATTCAAGTCCATTCAAGTAGACAGGATATTATAAGATTACTTATGCTTACATTTAGTATTGAGATCGATTGGAGTGGATTGAGATAGCGATCTACCGGATAATGAAAGACAGTACTTGAATCGATTCAGGTTATTGAGATATGAAGGCTCCAATACTTACAGTGAGCATCGAGATCGATTCAAGTGGGTCGAGAGTTCGATGTTCCCAATACTGGAAAACAGTACTGAAATCGATTGGGGCAGATAGGATTCCAAGTCCTCAATACTGATATTCAGCATTCAATTCGATTCAGGTAAATATCATGTAAGGTCTGCAATGCTGAACATCAGTATTGAGATCGATTGAAGCGAATTGGAAACCCGATGTTTCTAATACTGAAAAACAGTTCTGGAATCGATTGGGGCAGATAGGATTTCAAGTCCTCAATACTGATATCCAGCAGTCAATCCGATTCAAGTAAATAGGATATAAGGTCTGCAATGCTGGGAATCAGTATTGGAATCGATTGAAGCTGATTGAGATCTCGATGTTCCCAATTCTGAAAAACAGTTCTGGAATCGATTGGGGCAGATAGGATTGCAAGTTCTGAATACTGATATCCAGCATCCATTTCGATTCAGATGAATTGGATATGAGAATTGCAATGCTGAAAATCAGTATGTATCGAGATCGATTGGAGCAGACTGAGTCTCGATGTTCCCAATACTGAGGAACAGTTCTGGAATCGATTGGGGCAGATAGGATTCCAAGTCCTCAATACTGATTTTCAATATTCAAATCGATTCAAGTGGATAGAATATAATAAAGTCACTTATATTTTCATTTAGTTTCGAGATCGACTGAAGTTGATTGAGATAGCGATCTACCCAATACTGAGAGACAGTACTCAAATCGATTCGGGTTATTGGGATATAAGGGCTCCAATACTTACAGTCAGTATTGAGATCGATTAGAGTGGGTTGAGATCTCGATGTTCCCAATACTGGAAAACAGTACTGAAATCGATTGGGGCAGATAGGATTTCAAGTCCTCAATACTGATATTTAGCATTCAATTCGATTCAGGTGAATATCATATGAGGTTTGCAGTGCTGAACATCAGTATTGAGATCGATTGAAGCGTATCGAGATCCCGATATTACCAATACTGAAATACAGTACTGGAATCGATTGGGGCAGATAGGATTCCAAGTCCTCAATACTGATATCCAGCAGTCAATCCGATTCAGGTCAATGGGATATAAGGTTTCCGATGCTGAAAATCAGTATTGAGATCGATTGGAGCTGATTGAGATCTCGATGTAACTAATACTGAAAAACAGTACTGGAATCGATTGGGGCAAATAGGATTCCAATTCTCCAATACTGATTTTCAGCATTCAAATCGAATTAAGTAGATAGGATATAAGGTTTATAATGCTTACTTCCAATATTGAGATCGATTGAATTGGATTGAGATAGCGATCTACCCAATACTGAGAGACAGTGCTGAAATTGATTCAGGTTATTAGGATATAATGACTCCAATACTCACAGTCAGTATTGAGCTCGATTGAAGTGGGTTGAGATCTCGATGTTCCCAATACTAGATAACAGTACTGGAATCGACAGGGACAGATAGGATTACAAGTCCTCAATACTGTTATTCAGCATTCAAATCGATTGAGGACGATGAATAAACTCGTCAATGCTCATAGTCAGTATTGGGACCGATTGACGTCGTGTGGGATATGGAAATTCCCATTTCTGGAAGTTAGTATTGGAGTCGATTAAGGCCGATGAATTCGAGTGGCTGACGCTAGGTGGCGTTTCGATGACCATCTCAGTTTGCATCCAAATATCATGGGATTGCTTTCTCGCAAGCAACGAACCATCTCTCCTGTTCATATATAAGACTAATGAGTGACAGAAACTCCTAATAGCGTTTAGTTATGTAATGCGATGATATGTTAATGCGATCATGATTAGAATAAGTATTGGATTGTATTGAAACCTTAGCTGTCATGTGAGTGATGTATATGTAAGACGTTGATTTGTAATAATGACTGAAAGTCAGTATTGAGGTCGATTGAGGGGGATTGAGTTCTCGATGTTTCCAATACTGAAAAACAGTATTCGAATCGATTGAGACAGATAGGATTTCGGAATTCTAATAATGATATCCAGCATTCAAATCGATTCAGATAAATAGGGCTTAAGGTCTCCAATGCTTCCAGTCAGTATTGAGGTCGATTGAGGCGGATTGAGATCTCGATGTTTCCAATATTGGGGAACAGTATTGAAATCGATTGAGGCAGATAGGATTTCGGAATTCCAATAATGATATCCAGTATTCAAATCGATTCAGATAAATAGGGTTTAAGATCTCCAATGCTTCCAGTCAGTATTGAGGTCGATTGAGGCGGATTGAGATCTCGATTGTTCCATTACTGAAAAACAGTGTTGGAATCGATTGAAGTAGATAGGACACATAACATGTCAATGCTTTTTTATGGCATTGACACATATTGGAATCGCGATATTCTATCAAGGGAATCAGCATTCATACAGATAGAAAATCGACTTCGGAATACTGGCAGTAAGTATTGAGATTGATTACATTTAATGAATGAATTTATCGTTCTTTCGAGCCACTTATAATCGTCGCGCTCAGGCGGCGATCACAGTTTGACAAATGTCAAACTGCGACCTTCGAGGCTCCACTTTCATAGTGGCTGCATCACGAAGGGATTTTTTATTTTTTTGGATTTTTTAATTTTTTTATTGAAAGATTGACCAAGAGATGAAAAAATTCTTCCTCGGGCGGGACTTGAACCTCGCAATCTCCGGTACTCCGGACCGGCGCCTTAACCAATTAGACCACCGAGGCGATTGCGTATTCACTCGCTCGGGGAAGCCTTCTCTCATCTCTTGTGCCAATCTTTCGATGCGGTCAATCAAGGAACCATGACCATTCGAATATGCAAATTATATCGATAAGGTAGATCTCATCGATATTTTGACTCTATCGCTCGATTTGATGAAATACATTTAATGAATGAATTTATCGTTCTTTCGAGCCACTTATAATCGTCGCGCTCAGGCGGCGATCACAGTTTGACAAATGTCAAACTGCGACCTTCGAGGCTCCACTTTCATAGTGGCTGCATCACGAAGGGATTTTTTATTTTTTTGGATTTTTTAATTTTTTTATTGAAAGATTGACCAAGAGATGAAAAAATTCTTCCTCGGGCGGGGCTTGAACCTCGCAATCTCCGGTACTCCGGACCGGCGCCTTAACCAATTAGACCACCGAGGCGATTGCGTATTCACTCGCTCGGGGAAGCCTTCTCTCATCTCTTGTGCCAATCTTTCGATGCGGTCAATCAAGGAACCATGACCATTCGAATATGCAAATTATATCGATAAGGTAGATCTCATCGATATTTTGACTCTATCGCTCGATTTGATGAAATACATTTAATGAATGAATTTATCGTTCTTTCGAGCCACTTATAATCGTCGCGCTCAGGCGGCGATCACAGTTTGACAAATGTCAAACTGCGACCTTCGAGGCTCCACTTTCATAGTGGCTGCATCACGAAGGGATTTTTTATTTTTTTGGATTTTTTAATTTTTTTATTGAAAGATTGACCAAGAGATGAAAAAATTCTTCCTCGGGCGGGACTTGAACCTCGCAATCTCCGGTACTCCGGACCGGCGCCTTAACCAATTAGACCACCGAGGCGATTGCGTATAGAGAAGGCTTCCCCGAGCGAGTGAATACGCAATCGCCTCGGTGGTCTAATTGGTTAAGGCGCCGGTCCGGAGTACCGGAGATTGCGAGGTTCAAGCCCCGCCCGAGGAAGAATTTTTTCATCTCTTGGTCAATCTTTCAATAAAAAAATTAAAAAATCCAAAAAAATAAAAAATCCCTTCGTGATGCAGCCACTATGAAAGTGGAGCCTCGAAGGTCGCAGTTTGACATTTGTCAAACTGTGATCGCCGCCTGAGCGCGACGATTATAAGTGGCTCGAAAGAACGATAAATTCATTCATTAAATGTATTTCATCAAATCGAGCGATAGAGTCAAAATATCGATGAGATCTACCTTATCGATATAATTTGCATATTCGAATGGTCATGGTTCCTTGATTGACCGCATCGAAAGATTGGCACAAGAGATGAGAGAAGGCTTCCCCGAGCGAGTGAATACGCAATCGCCTCGGTGGTCTAATTGGTTAAGGCGCCGGTCCGGAGTACCGGAGATTGCGAGGTTCAAGTCCCGCCCGAGGAAGAATTTTTTCATCTCTTGGTCAATCTTTCAATAAAAAAATTAAAAAATCCAAAAAAATAAAAAATCCCTTCGTGATGCAGCCACTATGAAAGTGGAGCCTCGAAGGTCGCAGTTTGACATTTGTCAAACTGTGATCGCCGCCTGAGCGCGACGATTATAAGTGGCTCGAAAGAACGATAAATTCATTCATTAAATGTATTCCATCAAATCGAGCGATAGAGTCAAAATATCGATGAGATCTACCTTATCGATATAATTTGCATATTCGAATGGTCATGGTTCCTTGATTGACCGCATCGAAAGATTGGCACAAGAGATGAGAGAAGGCTTCCCCGAGCGAGTGAATACGCAATCGCCTCGGTGGTCTAATTGGTTAAGTCGCCGGTCCGGAGTACCGGAGATTGCGAGGTTCAAGTCCCGCCCGAGGAAGAATTTTTTCATCTCTTGGTCAATCTTTCAATAAAAAAATTAAAAAATCCAAAAAAATAAAAAATCCCTTCGTGATGCAGCCACTATGAAAGTGGAGCCTCGAAGGTCGCAGTTTGACATTTGTCAAACTGTGATCGCCGCCTGAGCGCGACGATTATAAGTGGCTCGAAAGAACGATAAATTCATTCATTAAATGTATTTCATCAAATCGAGCGATAGAGTCAAAATATCGATGAGATCTACCTTATCGATATAATTTGCATATTGAGATTGATTGGCAATCTCACTTTCAATGCGAAAAGTCTGCATTGGTGAAGATTGGTCTATACTGTTCGAATCATGATCAACATCATTGATCGTTATTGAACTCCAATCTTCCTCAATCCTGAAAGTCATGTTTCAAATTCATCATAAGATTTTAGATTCAGAACGATTGGATGTATTTCAATCGAATCCAATCGAACTTTTGCAGCAGGGTAGTCACATGTGAAGTCGTTTTATCCTTTACTGGTATGCAGCAAGGATATTTGGAGAATACATCAATTACAGCCAAAATATATTCATAACTCCTATTGAATTCAGTGTGCTGTATCATGACGATCAAATCAATTTGCCAAATGTCGTCTATAGAACGAACAATCATCCGTGGAAAAATCGTCTGGCAGGTCTATGCAACTCGTGAACGAGTAAACCAACAGAATCTTTCCAGCACTAAATTTATCCATCGTGGACTCGTCCTAAGAGTCTCGACTAAATTTTGAGAGTAGAAGGATCGTCGGTTTATACCTTTGCCTGAGTTTTTTTGGAAGAGTTCGATAAGGAGGGGGGTGATTTGAATTACGAAGCTCATTTCCACAGAATTTTCTTTCCTTATCATGACTCCGTGAATCACTTATCTGTATTGTGCTCCTTCTTCAATCGGTGCATATGTTCTACGGAGCGAAGTGCGCATCTATAGTAAGAATTATTGTGGAATTTGCAGGATGAGTAGGTATAATCAGGATGTATGCATCGCTTTCAATCCCAATTTCGTCATAGATGTTCTTCAGCCAGAATGAGGTATTGTGCTTGAAGTATTCGGGCAACAATTGACGTAGCCAGTATTTTCCCTCATCACAGTTCACATAGACGAAGGTTATCCTAAATACTGAACGCGCCGCCTCGAATTCTTGAGCAATAGCTTGCAAGGATGCAAAATTCCTTGCTTTCTTTTATTTTTCTAAAATTGTTATACTTTATTCAAAATTCAACTGTACGTCACCTTGACGTGACTGAACTTGCCATTGGACTCAGAATTCTTCCAAATTCTATCAATATTATGTCAAGAATTTTATATTCATATCAAACAATCAAAAGATTTTGATTCGATTCATCGATTCATCACAATTTTTATTGTAAGAATATTTTACGGTGAATACACGCTAACAAGAAATTTGCAAGAGAGAGGAAATTATGGAATGAAAAGATTTAATAAATTCAAAAATGAGGTCAGCAGAGTACTCTCACTTTTTCAGAGAAAATTCATTATCATATTATGATATTATATTGTGTGGTTTTCGACTCTCATTGGTGATAGGTATTTTGATGGGTCAAGAAATAATAACAAGCATAAATGCGAATTGCATTCAATCAATTTTCATACAGAAATTTATCACTCGAATTAGTGTATTTTTTAAACATGTGGCCGAGCCTTTATTTTGACCATGACCGAATTCACTCGATGATATATAGAAAGAAAGTCACTGATCTCAAAATACTCAAGCTTTCATATTACGGAAAATCATTACTAGAATTCTTACTGACACATCGACACTTGTGACCGAACGGAGAAGAATAGCGATCATTAACTCAAAGAAATTGAGCCTTATCTGATAAACAAATGTCACTTCAAAATGATATAAGACGCCGGGAATCGTCAAATAGTTATCAGCAATAGCTTCAAAGTAGCGAGAAAAAGTCGCACGGTCGACCTTCAAACCGAGAGGGTTGACGCGACGCGGCAGAGAATTCATACGCCTGCAAGAAACTTGTATACATAAATATGTTACGAAACTCCCCCACTGGCACAGCGATTCCGATTCCAAGAAAACTACTAACGGGGCATGTATTAGAAAGAGAGACCCGCGCGCCGCACACAGAGAATTTCACTTGCGCGCGCGGGGGTGCATTCGCACTCAATCTGCTATAAAATATAACTTGAGATAATCTTCAAGTGATGCGGCAGCAAGGCTCTAAGTATGTGATATTACGATTAGATCGCCATCAGCACACGAGTCGTGTGTCTCCTCCGAAAATCTAGTCAGGGATATTTTCACCGCTAACACAAGAGGATGAGAAGATCAATCACAGGCATTTCACATCACATTACCGCAAGGGCCATGACTCAAAAACGATTGCCTTCTTCGTCGATCAAAGATCTCGGGAAAACGTGATGGTTTAATCAAGGCAGGAAAAAAAGACGAGGTATTCTGGGCACCCGAATACGACGATTTACCGGCGCGCCTAGCCCCAGGCATCAGCGTGCTTTCTTTCATTGCGGCCTCTTCTGATCACTAAAATTGACAGAGATAGGGTACCCAGGAAAGGAAAGGCATTTCATTATATCATAATGCTGAGATCAGTCCTCACGTCGGCTCCTGGTGGCAGAAATTGTTGCGTGGGGCGCCAGGGATGCAGCTCAGAAAAAACGTAAAGCTTGCGAGATGCTGAGTGAGTAGCCGACGGCGATGCGCAGCTCCAAAACCCGCAAAGTGGTTGAAGCCATCTTCTTCGACTTGAGAGTCGGAGCCTGGAGAGCCTCCAGGTGTTGATCGTTGGATGCCCTGGTGAAAATTTCCAATGAGCATCGTATGGTATCATATAGGATGAGAATTCATACGATACTCATGCGATACTCATACGATACGACCATGTGATACCATACGATACTCATAAGATATTTCACGATATTTGCAATACGAACTCATACGTACCCAAGAGATAACATACGATACTTTTCCACAGATACGCATGAGATACCATACGATACTCATGTGGAATCAACATCATATGCAGTGACATACTAATGAGATATTATACGATACTCGCCCTAGAAATGCCCTGTATTCTTATACGATACCATGAGATGTCGAACGATACTGTTGGATTCTGTGGGATACTGTACGATATACTGTACGATAAGCAAAATTTCGAGTAGAATATACGCTCACGATACTATACGATAATGATTGATATTTTCGGCCTGATACTAATATGATACCATACGATACTCACCCTAGGAATGCCCTGCATTCTCATACGATGCCATGAGATATCAAACGATACTGTTGGATTCTGTGAGATTCTATGATATACTGTGCGATACGCGACTTTTCGAGTGTCGCACACAGCATGGGAATGTTTCAGGGAATCGTTTCAGTGGAATATTTCAATGAAATATTCCAGAAACCTCGTAGAAACATTTCAGGGGAAGATTTTGTAATATTTCATCGCAATATTATAATGATTTCTCCCAAGATTCTTGCGGAAACATTCCAAGGAATGTTTTTGTAATATTCCATTGCAATGTATCATGAATATCTTTCGGAGAGCTCCTCAAAACATTCCACGGAACATTCCTCAAAGTGTCCCAGAAATATTTGTCGGAAAGATTTTGGAAAGGTTCCTGGAATAATTCATTGCAATATTCCATGCATACGACTTTGGAATATTTCTGGAATGTTGCACAACATTTTCGGAGCAATCTCGTTATACAGATTCGAAGAGCCGGGGTTTAAGCCTCACCTAGGACAAATTTTATTCTCATTTTTCCTCGTCTCCACGTTGCAGGTGGGTGGTGGAGGCAAATGAGCTTATCAGCTGAGACTGTCGAATAGTCAGTGTACCCATTGATGCCCACCTGAAATTCTGTAATTCTCTACCTCTAACGCATCTTGATATTTTTCAACGCGCTTGCACTCGTTTTGCAGCTCATTTTGAGAATTTTCAGAAAATTTAAGTTGTCTGTAATGCCAAGTGAGATGAGTTTTATTGTTTAAATTGCAAATGGAGAATAGCGCCCTGTGAGATCGCGAGGGGGTTTCCACCAAAGTCCGTGCTCACACACCCTTATATCTTGCTCAAAATAATAATCATACGGGTGTTATATATGGGCATTGTCGCGCAAACTCACTCATTTATGTCCAAAAATCTGGGGATTGGAAATGGAGTATCTGCGTATTCCTGCATCATTTTCAAATTCATTTTTGCCACGGTTGTATAATTTTTGTATATGAACTACCGATTGAGGTGCACCTGGAGTTGGGAAGTGATATAAACAAGAGTTTCAGGAGTTTCATGAGCGATTATGAGAGACTCTGCGAAGACGGGGTGACCAGGGCGCCTGCAAGTTTTCACTCTCCTCTGAGAGTACTTTGAGATAAGAAACGTAGCAAAATTAGTTCGGTGAAGAATTCCGAACCGAGACTAGTTTACCTTTCTCAACACTGAGAAGTTTATTCATCTTATTCGTCGCATTTTCAATTCGAAATCACTTCAGTTTGCATTTTTGACCAGACCTACTAATCTCTATGTATTTTGGCACGTTAAATCGGAATCCGAAGTCGATTTGACCCGACTACCTCTTGTTTTCGAGAAAATCGTGCTATTCTGCGCTATTTCCATATTTTCTAGGATTCTCTCAAAAACAAGAAGTGGTCGGGCCAAACCGACCTCGGATTCGGATTCAGCGTGCCAAAATACATGAAGAGAAGTAGGTCTGGTCAAAAGTACAGATACTTTTTTTTGTGTGCCGGTGTTATTCAAAGCGTGTATTCTAGTCCATCATGGACCAATAACTATTCTGACTCTCTTCGAAAATTGACGTAAAAACAAGTATCATAATGTTATAGATTTTTTTTGTTGTGTAGAATGCTTCCTGATGAAATATACAGTTACAGGGAATTGATGCGAATCCCAAGATTTATTCATTGACAATTTTGTGTATCATTAGAATTAAGTTCAGGAATATTGAAGAGTTTGTTAAAAATGATTGCACAATTTCTCAATAAAATTCCTCATTGTCGAATAGAATTTAGTATTACCCACAACTGGACGTTTAGATAATCATTAAGTACCTCCATGATAAAATTTGAAATAAGTATGGAGTTCTTGACTCTTATTCACCACACCCCATTGATTTGATTTTGTGATCTCCCCCAAAATCTCCTAGATGAGAAACAAGAGCATATCACTTCAGTATCGATCTCAATCATTTCTTGGAATGATTTTCATTAGATGTTGGAAATATTCATCAAGATATTTTTACACAGAGTTTTATAATCCCTCCAATTGAGCATCCTCAACATCTAAAAAAAATTTAGAAATTCTCATATGTTCTTCAGAAATTGATGAAGTCTTATTCGCAGAGTAGAAGCATCCACACAGAAATTGTGAAAGATTTCTGACTTTCGTCGAAAAAACTCTATGATATTTGATAAGACTGTCGATTTTGCATTTTTCAAATGACAATTCGCTTATTCCTGTATTTATCAATGAAACTTTTAATCAATGTCAATTCAATCAACTCAATTCAAACAATTATCTCAACAAAATATCATGAAATGGAATTCTAGTGAGAAAAAAAGAGAAGAAAAGATGAGATAAATTAAAGATAACAAAAAGATAACGAAAAGATAACAACAAGATAACAAAAAGATAAAGAGATAATCTGAAGATGATGTTTAGATAAAAGGATAATCTAAAGATACTTTCAAGATAATCTTAGATGATGAGATAGTTGGAGATACAGTGAGTATTCGGATACACGCGTCAACATTCATCATAAAAGTCACTAGAGGGAGCTAAAGGTATATATATATGAGAGGTTCTACAGAACTTTTGACATTTGGGTTACTGCAGAATGAAATTTTTTTTTTCATGGCACGCGTCTGGAATCAATTTGAGTGGTAACTAGAACCTCAAAAAGGAGTGGAAAAGTGCGTGCCCACTAATTTGGGGGAATGTTATTTCTGTACCAACCAGAAACGTTCACAGACGTCCAAAGGACTTTTAGATACTCTCAGTCGAATGTAAACCCATCGGATCATTCGCGCACTGCTAGATGTGGTTATCGGTCAGATTTTTGAGTAATTCTGACTGAAAAGCAACGATTTTTCTGACTCGCCAGCTCGTTATTACACCACGAGGGGTATTCAAGGAAAATGGCTCTGGAAACTAGAATCATTTCAACGCGTCTTTGTATGATTCGGGATCGTGGTTATATATATATATATATATATATATATATATATATATATATATATATATATATATATATATATATATATATATATATTGAATACTAAGGTCCCAGAGTGTTTTTCGATCGACAGTATATGGGTGGTGGTGATGGCGAGAGTAGTGATAATCACGAGGTAGAGCTCCATATTTTAAGCAGATATGGCAATTGCTATTTTTTTTCTCTTTTCTTCTCCAATTGCTCCTCTTGCTCCTCTCGTTCAAGTCTCGATTTTTGAACGCTTTTATTCTACTTCGCCTTGGCCATAGTTCTTATCATGGTATTTTTCCCCCATTTCTGGAACAACATTTTGGCTTCCTGTTTCTCGTTCGCTTAGGGACCCCATGA
The DNA here is from genome assembly GCA_029851415.1 of Eretmocerus hayati. NCBI lineage: Eukaryota > Metazoa > Arthropoda > Insecta > Hymenoptera > Aphelinidae > Eretmocerus > Eretmocerus hayati. Next base: position 54,781,905 of record CM056744.1, read on the forward strand.
TTGACGACTTCAATCAATTGAGTGTTAGCGGTCGTACGCGGTGGGGGCGGGGGGGGGGGGAGGTTGTCCTTGACTACAGTATCTGCTGCACGTAATGATGAGTGTGTGACATTCTAATACGAGACACCCATAGGGCTTATAGGCTGTCCAGTGTTATACGCATAGTTTCTCATGTACCGTGCCATTCCTTTCTGCGCGATTCTTTTTTATCGCTTTCTCAAATCATATCTCTAATACACTATGCCGAGCTCCACCACGCCGTTTGGATCAGTGAATAAAAGCGTTTTTTAAAAATTCTTTTTAACCTTTACTTATTCCCTCTTGACTCGAGCATTGTTTTCACTATTCTCCATGAATCAATAATATTGAATATCCTGTCACAATCAACGATCTAGCACCACGCAAGCTATTTCCCATGTATCTAATTTTCAAATCCTTTCAAGATGGTTATAATAGTCGATTTGCACAGAGTTGTCGTCAAATGCCCGAAACCGATATTGATAGTAGAGCTCAGAATCAGGAAACAACTAGTTGCGCGAATAACTACAAGCCCCCCCCCCTGCCGTACACAGTCGTCCAAAATTCTCTACAATGTTTACCGGTGAGCACAAACATACACATCTACAGCGTAATGCTGTGTCTATGTTTGATAAGCCTGTACGACAAGCCGGAGCTCTGAAATTCCTTCTGCTCAAAATCTGGCGCCTCGTCCGTAATTCTTCAATTGGCCGTAAAATTTTTGAATAAAGTCTATGGTGGCATTTGGAGGTAGAATGGGTTCTCTGGTGTGATTAATCTGTTTCCAAGATGATATGAGCAATTGCAACTTCATAGAAGTGCTGAGACGGGCTCGATCACATCGACCCCTTCGATACAATTCTTGTAATGCTTCTCACTCAAATAACATTCCATATAAGGACATGAGAACTATGGGATATTGTTCAAAAATAGGTGAAGAAAAATGGGCAAAACATTCCAGGAGCGTGCCCCCCTTCTCCCCCTCATGCCGTGGAAATTTGACCATTTTGAGTCGAGTGAGCGCATGAACTGACCCATCTTCTTGATGCTATCATTTAAACGCAATTGGTCGCACGCACCCAAACCAAACGGGATATTATTGGTGTTGTTTCAAGCTATTGAAATCCGTTTCGATCATGTAACTATCGCAAATGTTATTTTTTTTATAAGCTCAGTACGGGAGATCTCAACTTTTCGTGAAAACATGGTTACGCGACTTCGACGTTTGTTTATGAACGCCACGTTGAAGGCACGCGTCTGAAACCAATCTTTTCTCAATATACAGGGTGCCTAAAATGTCACTGAATTTTGGCAGAATTTTTCGAGCAATGTTATTTTTGCAGCAGGCTGAAGAAATCAAAAAATGGCACGAGTACGGTAAGAGATACCCAAAGAATGAGGTTTGCGGGCCGTGCTGTGGATAAACAGATTCTTTTGACAGAACAGCGAATAGAGTACACATTCCGAGGCCCTCGAACCTATTCGAATCAACTCCGACACTTTGATAATCTTTTGAAGGTTCAGAGATAGCGTGCAGTACGCCTAATGTCAAAAGTTCTGTAGAACCTCTCATATATAAAGCTAAAGCGAGGAGCAAGGCCAGTTTGTCTCAACCCTTCAAAGGGTGAAGTCGATGCCACTCCTGGTGATCGAGATGTACTCCGAGAGCTAACCCCCAGGAGCTATGAGTTCAATCGAGGTATATCACAAAAAAGTTAAACGTAAGTAATTACTTATAAAACATTTGAAATATAAATATTCAAACATATAATTTAAATATTATATACCATCCATCCATCCCTATTCATCTATATTCATCTATCTATTTATTTATAATATCCCTGAATAATAATATATTTTTCATTTGGATTGATCTCAGCATATAACACAATGTACATCCTGCATCCTGCCAACTGTTGATTAATCAGAGGATGGAAAAGAATAATGCAACCCTTGGAACTATCAAGAACCATATAGGAAGGCTGTACTGACAAGTTATTTTTATAATTTTTCAAATGATTAATGATCATCAATATATTTGATTTTGATATGACAATTAACAAACACGCAATAATTGTTTCTATACATGCTTTATCACCCACTCACCCATACATGCACATACACAAACATTTCCAATATCCAGAAACTATACTGAAAACCTTCTTCATAATTTCATCAGACACACACATAAATACACACACACACACACACACACACACACTCCCTCACATATACATATATACACGTATCCACACAAACGAATCCAACTACTTTATGATAGAAAAATAATCTGCAATATTAATTTTTTCATCCCACAGCGCCGTTAAGGACGAATAAAAATGTATCCCGTTAGTCCATTGGATGATTAACTCGGCGGGTAATCAAGAAACGAAATTGGGATGCCATCATTGTCAACTAGAGGACGGATTCCAGGTGATTTGAAATGATTCAAAAACATTCAATTTAGGTATTATCATACTTATTTTAATACTGTTCCTATGAAATTATATAATTTTCTGAAAATTGTAAAATAAAAATATGTATATTGGATGACTCGATAAAATTCAACAGAGACGGGACATTTGCCCGTCTCTCCCCTTTCGTCTCCTCTCATAACATAGGTTCAATTAGAAAAAGTTTTACAGAATTTTAAAATGATTTAAGAACGATGATATGATCATTTTCATTGCGGTTCAATCAAATTCAAATCATTTATGTTTCAGCTCCGACGATTTCAATTAATTGCAAAATCATAAATAATTCAAAATCACGACCACGACGATAAGACAGAAATTCCAAGAATGAGTTCATTTAACTTCATATTAGAATTTTTGCTAATAATAAATTGACGTGACTCCAACATACGAAGAATCCAATACTTGACTATCGCCTGCGGTAGGGTGCCTCACAAAAGTGCTGAGGTAATGTCAAGGATTCGGTGTTCTTATTAGCTGACTGACGGATCCCATAAAAGAATTTCCGCCCAATTGAATCCCTACATATCTGAGTCATTCTACACAGAACCCTTGAAGGTCCTCTGTTAGTAAATGACTCATCCATAGATTTGTATATCCTCTTGGAATCCTGAAATTCTGGGCTACGAACGCACATACTCTGACTGCATTATCCATCAAGGGATAATTGAACAAAATAGGAAAAAGATTCTCCTGATAATGACTTTTAGATGATTTTGCAATCAATTAAAATCGTCTTTAGAGATCAAAGTTTTCCTTCTTTCCATTATATTCACCAAAATGGAATAACAAATGATGATAAACTTTTCATTGATGATTTGAAACCAACAAAAAATCACATCAATCATAATTAAAACACTTCGATTCACACTGATGAGAACGTTGCGGTGACTCGCCTATGCCATGGCTCAAGAGTGATTAACTCCGCTGAGAGCGGCCGAAGCGAAAAATCTAAAACTAATTCATCAACACTTCACACACAACATGATAAGACAATCAAATTAATATAACAAACAATTCAACAATTTTCCGAGACCCTCGAAGTCCGGGCTCGTCGAATGTGCTACAGGTCTGCAGGGCCTGTCGCAAGACCACTGCACCAGGTTATCACGCGCGCACCGAGACTAGTAAAACGTTGACGAGGCGCGGAAGAGAAAAACGGAGCACGAAAAACTGGAGCGAGCTCCGACACGTGCTTTCTCTACTCATGAAGACGGTAGTCTGCCGGCTGGCAGCCAGCGCAGTAGCAATTTGGTGGAACGCGAAGAAAGGGGAGCGCGGAGAAGGATAGCTTAGTAGCGTCTGCTACAAGCTACGGCTCGCGCGACTCTATCTCGCTTTTTGGTGGACCATCTCTCCCTCTCTCTCTTACCTTGGAAAGTCCTCTACTCGTTACTTACCTCAGCTGTAACAATAAATTATATTCGAGTAATAATTGGTCCAGGAGAGAGGAGACGGTATGTACTCAACCGTCACACAATTATAAAAAGATATCAAATTAACATAAGAGAGAATATTCAATCTTCCACTCTTCCTCGTTTAAAATTGAAAATTAACTTTCGAAAATCATTGACAAAACTGAATCGTTGAAGGTCCTACTTTTTGCTCCCAAGGTGTTGAACCCGCAACCCACGAAATGTTGAGTTCATAACTGAAACAGTGCACCATATTCTTCAGCTCTCGAGTCTCAAGATTCTTAATGTCAAATGGTGGCTCAACCGTATAGTGCATTGGTTGATACGTCTTGATACAGTCTTTGAGTTCTTGATTTATCAGAGCAGTCCCCTTGGGAATGAACACCTGTTCCGCATATCCAATATCGTGAATGATGACTGCGTATGCTGACGTATTTTTGGGGATTGCTTCTAGAAATTTCAATTCAAGACGAATATCAACTACTGATGACTTCATCGATTCATCTTGTTCTGAAATGTCGAGTGCGACTATCAGTGAAATCACTCAAACTGATTGTCAAACTGACATCTTTAGTGTTGTAATAGCTCTGTCTAGAGGACTTGAGCATTTGGTATGAGACTGAAATATCTCTTCCCTTATCAAAGTCCAAATGTGAATGTTCGTATGGGTAGACTTCTGAATTGGGAAAAAGTTTGACGTTTGTCAGCTTACAATCATCGAATTTCACGGGATTTTCGAGACGATTATTCCGTTTTGCAGTCTTAAAAGCAATGATGATATAGCGCGGCTTTTCCATCTGACTTGTACTCTTCATCGGCCATGTTAACTGATTTGTATTCTCTGGTAGATTGTGATATTCAACACTTGACTACGAGCGGGAAGACGAGAATAATGGAGTGGCACGCTCCAGATGTTTGATCATGCGCAGTTTTATCGAATCTACTGGAAATACATGGGGTATGTGAAGCGTGATATCAGTCGAGTGTATTATTGGCTCACATGCATCTTTAGTGGTTATCACAAGATAATTATCATTTTTAGAACGAAGCAATACGATTTCGAATTTTGCATGAGCAATCAGAGCTTATAATCTTCGCAAGAGCCAAATAACTCGTTCAACGGTATAGCAAAATTGGAACCCTGACCCGAACTGATTGTATAGCTTCCTACATGGTAGCCAACGCCCGACATTCTCTTCTCTTCATCCACAGAGAGCGAAACGATATTTTTCAGTAATGTAACAATCCTCACATTTCTAGTCTCATCAACTATGACATTGGCAATTTCAATCCGCACGCTAACAAAGAGAAAGCAGGGGAAACTACTGACAAGCAATATATTTTGCTCCGTGTCGAATACCATATTCCCAGCAACGTATAGCAAGGCTGCACTTGGTAGTAAATACACGTCTTCGGGAGATACGCTGAATCTAAATTCATCATTCCTCGTCAGATTTTGAGAATTGAAAGGTCGATATTTACGCACAATTAGCTTTGTGATGCGCTCATCCTTGTGCGGTAATCTAGAAATGTCAAGTACGTCCAATCGCCCAGCCTCTTTTCAGCACTTTATAGACCAGAGATCGTAGAAAAGTTACACTCTCACGAGTAGGTGGGGGTCATCTACCCCTCCTAGATGTCTTTCGTACTCGGCTCACCTCAGGCGACTAAGATGTGAGCGTTGTTCGGGGTGTGTTATATAGGTACATCCGTTCTCTCTCTCTCTCTCTCTCTCTCTTTTTTTTTTTTTTTTAAGGTGGTTAGAGGGCAAAATCTGCCTCAGGATCCCTCGGATCCGTCCCCAGACACCGGACTGGTTCAGCTTACGCGGACTACGCATAGCCCACGCAGGTCATACCAGGCGGGGCACGGGTTTGGGTGGGGCCCACCGAGAGGTGGGCCCGGCCGTGTAATATCCCTCTGCCCTCGATGTCCGATACCTAGGGCATCGGGCAATCAAGAAGGAGATCCACCTGCATCCACCATCTCATCCCGGAACCGCGTGAGCATTACTTCAGGATGAGCGGCATGTCTCGCGCTCGATTGCGAGCGTTCCTCTCCTCCATCTTCTCTCTTCGGCCACTTGTTGGCATCTTCTATCTTCATTCTTCATTGTTCCCTCTCTTTGCTGTCGTGTTCATGGGGAACATCCTGCTGAGTGGTCTACGTGTCTTCGGACGCCAATCAGCCCTTTAGTGTCCAATGAGTGCTTGGGAGTACGAAAGCTTCTCTCCTGAGGCGGACTCATGGAGTACAGGCGATTAACTGTGAACACTAGGGCCTTCCATGCGTAGGAACTAGTAGGGGGAGTAGAGGAATCTGACCTTGGTGCTCAGCCTTCCTGAAACCCGAAACTCCCGCTGATATAGCCTCTGGAGGTCAGGTGATGAAAGGGGCCTTCACGAAGGTGTGTAGTTCGCTAGCACCGGGCGTCAGTGTGAGTGCGGCTTATAGTCGTGAGCGAACACTTTCATCGCTAGGGTCTGATGGCATGGACCACACAAGCTTGAAAGACCTGAAACTCCAAGTGTGGTAGGCGGCCGCGGCCGTCGGCGGCGACCAGTCAAACGATCTCGAGTGAGTAACACTGGGAGGAGTCGGGAAGGCGGCGTGTCGGAGCGTGCGCGCCCGTCTCTGAACCGTTCTATCGTTGCGGTGCCTTCGGGCTAAGAACGATAAGCCACAGGGTAGCTGCCTCTAGCTGTGGCCGGAGGTCGGCCGGGGAAGTGACGATCCTCTGGTTCCCCGAGTACTCGTAAGGAGTCCCTTCACCGGGCCTGAGGGAGTGATGCCCCTCCGAGAACCCAGTCTCGGCGCGGTCAGATACTATTGGGCCAAGCTTAAATCATGATGGGAGAGGACCTCCGCCAAGGAGTCTCGACGGCGACCAGTCAAACGTTCGTGGCGGAGGCCGCGTAACACTGGGACGAGCAAACCGCGAAAAGTGCAAAGTAGTTTCGGCGAAATCACCTAGTACCCGGTCCTCCGGCCGATACCAACCAAGGACTAAACGTTGGGAGAGGAGTATCCGATGAGGAACCTTGACGGCGACCAGTCAAACGTTCACAGAGGAGACTGTGTAACACTGGGATGTGGGGGATTACCCCCGGCGGCGACCAGTCAAACGCCAGGACGGGGTTTTTAACATGACACTGGGAGAGCAACCGTTTAAACGGCCCTCGACCTGCACCGATAAGCGTTAACATCGGGAGAGGATTTCCGATAGGAACCTCGACGGCAACCAGTCAAACGTTCGCAACGGAGGTTGCGTAACACTGGGACGAGCAAACCGGGTGAAAAGTGCTAGTAGCTTCGGCGAAGACACCCAGTGAGCGGTCCTCCGGCCGTTACCATTCCAGGACTAAACAATGGGAGAGGTCACCCGTAAGGGACCTCGGCGGACGATTGGAATCGCCATAAGGGCCTGCTGACCGCGACAGGCGAGTATGTGACGACTACTCTGGCTTCCCGAGTTATTCCACGGGTTAGACCACGAGACCGTGGTCTTATACGAAACGTGGGAGAGCATTTGAGCTCCATAGGAGCGCTCGAGCAGTGACCTGTCTGTGTGCGTGAGCAAAACAGGGAGAGTGTCCTCGCAAGAGGCCTCGGCCGCGACCTTTCGAGGCTGAAGTCGAAGGGCTTCTAACAAAGGTACCCAGGGTCGGGGCTGAGCCCTTGGTTGTTCGTGCTTGCACGTCAAACACTGCCCCGTCGTAGGGTTGGATTCTGGGGGGCACATGGTTCGACTACTAGATGGGAAGCTGCCACCCCACCGAGGTGGTAAGAACTCGGTAGTCTGCGAAGACGCGATGACAAGGCGTATCCTTGTCCACAGGCTTGGAGTCAGTGGAGAGTAGAGCTGGAAGGCGGGTACTCCACTGTAAATAATAAGCAACTTCATGTTCCCTGTCTTTCTTCTTTCTTCTCTCTTCTTTCTCCTTTCTTCCCTCTTCAGTGCATCAGATTCCTCCTGGAATCATTTGGGTCTCTTCTGTTTCAATCGGCAGAGTCACTGTAATTCGCCTGCTTCGAGGCGCCTTACTTCCCTCTCTTTCTCCTCTTTGCGGGTCATCACCAGCTTGATGTATCCGGTGAGTCTATCCCATGTCTCCTGGTTGCGGAGCAAGTACGGGACGAGATTCTCAGGTGTTAGTTGAGCACCCAGCCATTCATCCAGCTCGGGGCGCTCTCTCCGGGTGTCGCTGCACTTGAACAGGGCATGTTTGGCGTCATCCCATTCGTCCCCGCATGACTGACATGCTGGGGTCGTCCTCTTCTTGAACCTGGTTTGATAGGAACCGAAGCAACCATGATCGCTCAGTGCCTGCGTCATCCAGTAGTCCATCTCTCCGTGGGTGCGTTCCGCCCACTTGGCTACGTCACGGATCAGCCGGTGCGTCCATCTGCCGTTCGCAAATGGCGAATCCCACTCAGTTTGCCAATGCTCTAGGGTGGTTTCCTTCTCGTTGTCGCGGATGATCTCCTTCATCGTCGGAGTGAGTACTCGTTCGGCTCCGATCACTTTCTGGCTGTCCCAGATCCTCACTCGCTCCGCGACGAGCAAGTGGATGGGCGGAGTACTCGCCAATACGTAAGCCGCATCTTGTGACACAGTGCGGTAGGCACGGATACTCCTCAGGGCCGCTCTTCGGTGGACAGGCCCCATTCTCTTCTCGATGATGGTCTTCTCTACTCTCTTTCCCCACACGGGTGCACCGTACAGCATGATGGAGGTAGTGACGGTGTTGAGAAGTGCGCGCCACTTTTCCTTGGGTCCTCCGATATTCGGGATAAGCCGCTGGAGCGCCGCATCGACCCTGCTCGCTCTCTGGGCGGCTTCCTGGATGTGCTTCTTGAACGACCACTTGTCGTCGAGCCATACACCGAGGTATTTCAGCTCTGTCTTCCGTGGAATCTCTTGCCTGTTGATATAAAACCGGGGTGAGTCAAACTTCCTACGCCTTGTGACCACGATTGCTTCGCACTTCTTGACAGCGAGCTCCAGAAGCCTGCTAATCATCCACTCGTAGACTCGGGCCAGCGCTTCGTTCGCGCGTCTACCCAAGAGTTCCTCGTTGTCAGCCCATACTATGAGTCCCGCGTCGTCCGCGAAAGCCACTATTATCACTCCTTCTGGCAGTTCGATAGACAGTAAGCTGTCTTACTGGGTGTTCCAGTTGAACGGCCCGGAGATCGATCCCTGTCCGATTCCGGCGGACAGTACCCGAATCTCTTGTCCCTCGTCGGTGTCGTACACGAGGGTCCTGTTCCGCAGGTAGTCACTCGTGATGACTAGTAGATAGGGGGACACTTTACCTGCTTGGGATTGATAGACTCGCTCCCAGCTCGCGCAGTTGAATGCGTTCTTTATGTCCAACGCAATGATGGCACAGAATCCTCCTCTTCCTTGGTATGGGTTCCCTACCGACGCTTGTACCCGTTCTTGGACCGCCTCGATCGCGTGCACAGTGCTCCGTCCCTTCCGGAACCCGAACTGCATTGGTGATAGCCCACCGCCTTCTTCGTAGGCTTTTTTCACCCTGTTGAGCACCATCCTCTCGTACATTTTCCCGATATTGTCGAGCATGCTGAGAAGGCGTTGACCTCCTTGACCCTTAGGTATCAGGACCAGCTTCTGGCGTTTCCACTTGTCCAGGAAAGTTCCCGCGCTCAGACAGATGTTAAAGAGGTCGAGAAGTAGATCTGGATTGTATTTGAAGACCAGTTTCAGAGCCTTGTTTGGGATGCCATCCAGGCCAGGGGCCTTGCCGTTCGGCATTCTCTTCGCCGCTATGAGTACCTCTTGCATAGTGAAGAGCGGGATGGGCTCTTCGCTCTCCGTAGGGAATGTAACTCTGGGTTCTCCTGCTGGGGAGAGGCCTTCCACGATGGTGCGCAATGTTGCTGCATCGGTCGGTGCTGGGTTGCCCTTCCGGGGTCGGACCTTTGACATGACCACGCGATATGGCGTGCCCCAGGGGTCTTCGTTAACCATGTCGCACAGTTCACCCCAGCACTTCTCTTTGTCTCTCTCTCTCTCTCTCTCTCTCTTTTTTTTTTTTTTTTTTTTTTTTTAAGGTGGTTGTAGGGCAAATACGCTGCGACGTACGAAGGAGAGGCACCGGTCAGCCAAACACGGCTGGCCAGCACCTCCCCAACAGTCCCGGGCTGGAATCCGCATCGATACGGCCATCCGAACCGGGTAAACCCTCTCTTCCTTCTCCGTTGGGACCGGCCATTGGACAAGGGAGAGATCCACCAACTTACCAATCCGGCCCCGGCACCGCGTGAGCATTACTTCAGGGCCGGCGGCGTCTCGCGCTCAGGATCGAGCGTCTCTCTTCTCACGACTCGCAGGTGTTGTTTCCCTTTCTTCGATCTTCTTCCATCTCTTCATTCTTCATCTTCTTTCTTCTCTCTTCTTCCTTCTCTCTTCCCTCTTCAGTGCATCAGATTCCTCCTGGAATCATTTGGGCCTCTTCTGTCTCAATCGGCAGAGTCACTGTGATTCGCCTGCTTCGAGGCGCCTTACTTCCCTCTCTTTCTCCTCTTTGCGGGTCATCACCAGCTTGATGTATCCGGTGAGTCTATCCCATGTCTCCTGGTTGCGGAGCAAGTGCGGGACGAGATTCTCAGGTGTTAGTTGAGCACCCAGCCATTCATCCAGCTCGGCGCGCTCTCTCCGGGTGTTGCTGCACTTGAACAGGGCATGTTCGGCGTCATCCCATTCGTCCCCGCATGACTGACATGCTGGGGTCGTCCTCTTCTTGAACCTGGTTAGATAGGAACCGAAGCAACCATGATCGCTCAGTGCCTGCGTCGTCCAGTAGTCCATCTCTCCGTGGGTGCGTTCCGCCCACTTGGCTACGTCACGGATCAGCCGGTGCGTCCATCTGCCGTTTGCAAATGGCGAATCCCACTCAGTTTGCCAATGCTCAAGGGTGGTTTCCTTCTCGTTGTCGCGGATGATTTCCTTCATCGTCGGAGTGAGTACTCGTTCGGCTCCGATCACTTTCTGGCGGTCCCAGATCCTCACTCGCTCCGCGATGAGCAAGTGGATGGGCGGAGTACTCGCCAATACGTAAGCCGCATCTCCTGACACAGTGCGGTAGGCACGGATACTCCTCAGGGCCGCTCTTCGGTGGACAGGCCCCATTCTCTTCTCGATGATGGTCTTCTCTACTCTCTTCCCCCACACGGGTGCACCGTACAGCATGATGGAGGTAGTGACGGTGTTGAGAAGTGCGCGCCTCTTTTCCTTGGGTCCTCCGATATTCGGCATAAGCCGCTGGAGCGCCGCACCGACCCTGCTCGCCTTCTGGGCGGCTTCCTGGATGTGCTTCTTGAACGACCACTTGTCATCGAGCCATACACCGAGGTATTTCAGCTCTGTCTTCCGTGGAATCTCTTGCCCGTTGATATGAAACCGGGGTAGGTCAAACTTCCTACGCCTTGTGACCACGATTGCTTCGCACTTCTTGACAGCGAGCTCCAGAAGCCTGCTAATCATCCACTCGTAGACTCGGGCCAGCGCTTTGTTCGCGCGTCTACCCAAGGGAGGTCGAGGAGTAGATCTGGCTTGTATTTGAAGACCAGTTTCAGAGCCTCGTTTGGGATGCCATCCAGGCCAGGGGCCTTGCCGTTCGGCATTCTCTTCGCCGCTATGAGTAGCTCTTGCATAGTGAAGAGCGGGATGGGGTCTTCGCTCTCCGTAGGGAATGTGACTCTGGGTTCTCCTGCTGGGAAGAGGTCTTCCACGATGGTGCGCAATGTTGCTGCATCGGTCGGTGCTGGGTTGCCCTTCCGGGGTCGGACCTTTGACATGACCACGCGATATGGCGTGCCCCAGGGGTCTTCGTTAACCATGTCGCACAGTTCACCCCAGGACTTCTCTTTGCTCCTCCGGATGGCTAGAACGAGAGCCTTTTTTGCTTCTTTGTACGCTCTGTCATCTTCCGCCAGCGATGGTCGTTGCAGCTTCCTTGATCGCCATGCGGTCCTCCTTTTCTTGTTGCTCGTTCTTCGTAGAGCCTTGATCTCATCGGTGATCCAGTACTCTGGTTTCCTCCAGAAACATGGTGTTGTCCTGCGAGGCATCGACGCGTCGCAAGCTCTCGTGATGGCGGATGTTACCATCGCCACAGCTTCGTCCGAGGCGGAGTTCATCGGGAGATCTTCGACTGTTTCTATCGATTCCCGGAATTTCTCCTCATCCAGCTTGCGTACCTGCCACCCCGTCGGTCGCGGTCTGTGTGTCGTCTGTCTCTGTCTGTCAGTCCTAAGCCGAAACCGAATATGTCGATGGTCACTCAATGTTTCCGTGTCCAGAACCTCCCACGATGTCATACGTCCCATGAGCGACGGGCTCATGAACGTCAGGTCGAGGACCGAAGACGAACTTCCCTCCCTGGACCGAGTGTCGTGTCGGTGGTAGGTGATAACCCCCGTCTCGTTCGCGAGCACTAATCCCAATGCCTCCATGGCATCAGCGAGTATTACCCCCCGTCTATCACGCGGCCCCCCGCTCCAAGTCGGTTCCTTGGAGTTGAAATCCCCCGCGATTATAACTGGGCCCCCCCATTGCCTCACATCCTCTTCTAGGTCATGGAGCTCGTCTTCGAATTCGTGCATCTTGAGCGACGGCGAATAGTAGCAGCTGTAGACTGCTGTGCCCTCTATGGTCTTTCGAGCGAATCCGCGGCCACTAACAGCTGGTCCAGTCTCACGGATCGCAGGATTCATGATCTGGATTACGGCTGTCCTCCAGTGATCGAATGTGGATCGTCTCTCTCTCTCTCTCTCTCTCTCTCTCTCTCTCTCTCTCTCTCTCTTTCTCTCTCTCTCTCTCTCTGGCGGTGAGTATATCAACACGCATCTAACATCGCTCTGTGTTTGAATGTATTTTAAACCATCGAAACGTCGTCCCGAGTGGCACTTTCTTGCAGATTGGGTTTCCTCCTGCAGGCTCAAACCTCTGGAGCATCACTGCATGGCTCCTGCACGAGCCTGGGAGGAATAATTCCAATTCTGCATCCGCAATCCCAACATCGGATCAGCAGTGCTTGGCGCTCAAAGTGAGTCTTGTGCGCACGCTCGGAGGTCGTCTGCTTTGCTTACCTGCTGTCTGCTACGCCGCCCCGCACGATGAGCGATAACACCTGCTGCGTCTGCAATGGCGTTTTAAGATCAGGTAGCAGAGAATGCGGCACCTGTAGAAAATCAGCTCATGTCAAATGCTCGAAGACATCACGAGGTGCAGTGACATGCGAGCGGTGCCTGCAGGTAAGCGGAACTCCGAGTGTAAAATCATCCTCGAGTGCGTCCAAGCAGACGACTCTGACCACCCGCTCGAGCATTCAGCCATCCAGAGAGAGAGAGAGAAGGAAGATGCAAGCTCACGAAGTCGTGTGAGTAGTCAGCTTGCCGCACACACACAGTTAAGCTCACGCAAGTCGTCAGTGAAGTCTCCCCCCGCATCGCTGACCACCACCACCGGCCGCAGCGCAAAGCTCCCCACCAACAGTGGCTCCCTTCCACCTGAGAGCCCACAGCTCACGCTTGCGGGGCATAGACTGCCGACTGCTGCTTCGAATGAGTCTCGCAGCGTCCTCACTCGCCAGTCGAGCACACTAGAGCCCGCGAACACTCAAAATGGGCAGGATGATATGCGGACCAACTCTGCCTCTCAGTCATCGCTCTCGCCACCGCTAGAGCAAAGAACTGAGACGTTGCAGAGCAACATCACCAACTCAGCAGCAGGAACAACGTCATCAACATCGACGCAGTCAACTTCTTTTGACACCAAGTGGGTGCTGATAGCGCAGACTACTCTGGACCTTTTTTACCGTCAGTACGAAATGCTCCAGAATCAGCTCGACGAGATAAGAACTCTCGTGAGCCGACAGGGTAATGCCTTTATGTCTCCACCTCCCACCCCAGCAGTGAACGAGGTGGATGACCGACTCTTGGCACGCATGTCATCTCTCGAGCACCTTATTGAGAGGCAGAACTCCAGGCTGGAGGAGCTTTGCTCAGATCGTCAGCTTCTTCTGGAGCAAAATTCTACTATGAAAGGCCAGATTTCCAGCCTGACCGATTTATTAACAGGTAGCCAGAGTAGTCTGCAAAACAATAGAATTATTATTGATGAGAATAGTAATGCCGAATCGACACATCAATCCTCTCGTTCCATAATTCCACCCACAATAGGAATATCCCCCCAACCACAGGGTGGGAGGCGGGGGCAGGGACCTATCAGTGATGGTCTTGAGCCCTGTAAACTGATAATTAATGGTGCTTTAACGAAAGACTCTGTAGCCTCGCCTACAGTGATACGTAATATCTCGTTCGCAGTGCTCAAGACCATCTTTCCACGTCTGGAGAGAGAAGACATTGCTGATGTTTCTGTTCTGCCACCAGCGCGTGTGTCTGGGGGGACACCGAATAGTAAATCCGATTCATCTTCAAATCCCTCTGCTGCCGATTCACGCACACCTCCATCATGCGTGGTCCAACTCTCCAGCAGTCGTTTAGTTAAGGAGGTGGTTCAGGCCAAACGCTCAATCACCCATAATTATTTCACGGCGAATAACATCCAGCCGGATTTGCTTGACCCCGATACCAAAGCTCATGTGCCAGATCGTAAGATCTACGTAAACGAAATGCTCCCCCGTGAAAAATACAAAGAATATATACGCTTGAGGTCCGTCGCACGTGGGTTGGGCTTGAAATACGTCTGGCACAGCGGCGGACGTTTCTGGGTTAGGCGAAAAAATGGTGAGCGAGCACATACGTTTGAATCTCTCGCGGATCTGCAGGTCATTCAAACGGCCTGTCGAAGTGTTCGAAAACCCACTAGTGCGTCCTCAAACAACACCCAGGGATGCACCTCCTCTCCGGAGCAGAGGGGTATTTCGGCAGCAGATCCAGTGAGAACTCCTTGACTGAATATAGCTGCTGAGGAGCGACGAGGGGGTGGAGGTTTCTTAAAAGCGGGATTTATCAACCTTAACTCCCTGACAGATAAGATTGAGCATCTACGCTTGCTCGTCGCTAACGATCCCTCCTATCATCTATTTGGGGTGGCCGAGTCGAAGCTAGATGAGTATGTGGATGACAGTCTCGTTCAGATTCCAGGTTTTTCGTTGTTGCGACAAGATCGCAACAGAGAGGGTGGAGGAGTTGCCTTGTATGTGCGCAATGACTTCAAAATTGAGAAGTTAGTTTCGTCAAATACTTTTGGGCCGGGGAAACCTGGCGTGCCTGAATTTCTTTTCTGTAGCGTACAACAAGGCGGCTCACCCCCAATACTAGTCGCGGTAATCTATAGACCCCCAAAAATCGCCATGCAGAAGGATGATGGGCTGTTTGGCTCGTTACGCCGGCTGTGTGGAGATTACAGTCACAAAATCATTATGGGTGATCTGAACGCTGACTTGTTGGATACTGCTCATCCCGACACCAAGACATTGACTGCACTGACAGAAGAACTCGCCTTACAGATAGTGCAGCATGGCCCGACTCATCAGCACAACCCCAATGTATCTCATACATGGATTGATCACATTTATGTAGATGACAACGACACCATAACTGACTTTCAGAACAGACACCTGCCCAGTTTCGGGGGGCACTCGGTCATTGACGTCACCATCAACGTCTTTACCCCTACTCCGCCAAAAAATTCCTTCAAGTATAGGGATTTTCGTAACATCACCCCGGAGATATTGAATGACCGTCTGCTTCGCTGTGACTGGACAGCTCTTGAAAATGCCGAAACCAGTTTGGAAGACGCAATTCACTGCTTGAATGAAAATTTAAAAATTGTTTTAGATGAACTAGCACCGGAAAAAACTATAAACCCGCGTAAAAATGATGCTCCTTGGATTGGTCCTGAGTTGAGGGTGCTCATGAATAAGCGAAACGCGACGCGCAGGCGCTGGGAGCGCATGCAACGCAACCAGCGCAAGTGTCCTGAGCTTCAAAATGAATACTTTCGGCTTAGCGAAGAGGTCGATCTGCGCATTGAGCAAGAGCGTAATTCCTTCCTTCAAAACCATCTTTCAGACGCTCTTGATCAGAACAAGAACATCTGGAAGGAGATGCGCAATCTCGGCCTCTTGCCCAAGAGCAAAGAGGAAGAACTCCACGGTTTCACACCGGATGAGCTGAACGCTCACTTTGCGGGGGTTTCCGTTTCGCCTCACGAAAATATCAATGAAGCAATGGACGATATTAACTCTGCACCGGAGGAGGGGTTTAAATTTAAGCCCACAAATTTCAACAATGTAGTCCTTGCTATTAAACATTTCTCCTCGCAGGCCCGTGGGGTGGATGGGATCCCCCAGAGCGTGATCGCGAAGGCTCTTCCGGCAGTTGGTGATCTTATTGTACATATTTTCAATTCCTCTTTCGCTCATAGCGTTTTTCCTGAGACTTGGAAGCAAGCGCAGCTGATTGCATTGAAAAAGACTGTAGCTCCATCAACGGTCTCGGACTTCCGTCCCATAGCGCTGCTGTGCTTCCTTTCTAAGGTTTTGGAAAAAATTGCACATGACCAAATCACGGAGTATTTGAAAGTAGAGAAACTTCTTGATCGCTTCCAGACTGGTTTTAGGCAACACCACAGCACCCAGACAGCTTTGCTAAAGTTGACGGATGACATCAGAGTAGGCATTGATAGGAAGAAGATCACCTTACTCCTACTATTCGACTTTAGCAAAGCCTTCGACACAATAACACCGTCAAAGCTGTTGAGGAAGCTCCGAAACCTTGGATTCTCAAGGTCGGCACTCCTGTGGATAATATCATACTTACAAGGCCGCACCCAAATAGTCACTTCAAAATCCGGTAGTTCTGATTGGCTCGAAACCAATCTGGGTGTTCCACAGGGATCCGTTCTCGGGCCTTTACTCTTCAGCTTATATGTTAATGACTTACCTGGTTTGCTAGATGGAAAGTCGGTATATCATCTATTCTATGCGGATGATCTTCAAATTTATCTCCAAGTCGAGAAAACTAAGATCAAGGAAGGCATCACTCGGCTAGGGGAAGTAGGACGACTAATTGCTGAATGGGCCAGAAGTTCCGGCCTGCGTCTCAACGCTGGCAAGACCAAGGCAATCTTCTTCAGCTCTGAGAGGAATATCAAAGACCTGAAGAGAATGGACTTGCCAGGAGTTGAGATAGAGGAAGGAAAGTTCATTCCGTTCAGCGACACGGTCGTGAGTCTTGGTGTTACACTTGACAGTGAACTGACGTGGAAACCGCACATCGACCAAGTAACTAAGAAAGTGAATAGAGCCCTATACGCATTGCGGTTTTTTAGGGCGTGTATCACCAGACCTCTCCGAATTCGCCTAGTCGAGTCATTAGTTCAACCGCATTTAGATTATTGCACAGTCGTGTACCTCGACGCCACGGACGAACAGCGGCAACGGATACAGCGACTGAGCAATTCATGTGTGAGGTACATTTTTGATCTTAGGAGAGACGAGCACATCACCCCGTTCAGGGAGCGTTTGGGTTGGTTACGTACTGATTCGCGGAGAATGTACTTCGCAGCACTTTTAATGCATAAGATCATGCATCTTGGAGAACCTGGCTACCTAGCTGCGATGTTTACCAGGTACCAATCTGAACGCCCCGCACGTGGTGACGCAGAAGAGCGGGTACTCAAGGTTCCCAATATGAGACTTGAGTACGGAAGAAGATCATTCCAGGCTCAATGTGCTCATCTGTGGAACTTTCTCCCTCCGGGCTTTCGGCAGCTGAGGAAAATATCAGTATTCAAAGAGGCCTTAAAAGATTTCCTTCTGACTCAGTCTTCTCAGAGGATTGATGTGGAGAGGAGGCATTATTTTAATCTCTAAACTGTGATAGACTTGGGCTCTTTTCAACCGGCGTTTTTTTTTTTTTTTTTTTTTTTTTTTCTAAAGAGTTATACGTGGCTACTTCGCCACTGAATTGTAATTCCTGTGATATTTCTGCTGGACCAAGCCTTTATATGCCTTTCTACGTGAGAATGTCCTCTCTCCTCGATCGTTCTTGTGAACACTGATATATATATATATATATGGAAATGTATTTTATCATTCTCTTCCTGACTTTTATGCATCTCTCGATGCCTTAAAATGACTAGTCACTTTCTGTGATAATCCTAATATTCCTTGACCAAAAAGACAATTATTTATACTTTTTATATATTTATTATGTAGGTGTAACATATGTGACATATGCCACTGTATTTTTCAATTTTGCCCTCGGGCGAATAAAGGTTATCTATCTATCTATCTCTCTCTCTCTCTCTCTCTCTCTCTCTCTCTCTCTCTCTCTCTCTCTCTCTCTCTCTCTCTGTCTCTCTCCAGATGTGAAAGCTCATGTGCCAGACCGTAAAATCTCCATAAATGAAATGCTCCCCCGCGAAAAGTACAAGATTTATATACGTTTGAGGTCAGTTGCACGCGGTTTGGGACTACGATACGTCTGGCACAGCGGTGGACGTTTCTGGGTTAGGCGGAAGAATGGTGAGCGAGCGCACACGTTCGAGTCCCTCGCTGATCTGCAGGTCATTCAAACGGCCTGTCGAAGTGTTCCAAAACGTACTCGTGCGTCCTCTAACAACAACCAGAGCTGCACAGTCGTTTCGGAGCAGAACGGGGTTCCGGCAGCAGAATCAGTGGAGACTCCTTAACTAAATACGGCTGCTGAGGAGCGACGAGGGAGTGGATGTTCCTTAAAAGCGGGATTTATCAACCTTAACTCCCTGACAGAAAAGATTGAGCATCTACGCTTGCTCGTCGCCAACGATCCCTCCTACCATCTTTTTGGGGTGGATGAGTCGAAGCTAGATGAGTATGTGGATGACAGTCTCGTTCAGATACCGGGTTTTTCTCTGTTGAGACAGGATCGAAACAGAGAGCGTGGTGGGGTTGCCTTGTATGTACGCAATGATTTCAAGGTAGAGAAGCTGATTTCGTCTAAAACTTTTGGCCCAGGGAAACCTGGTGTTCCTGAATTTCTTTTCTGTAGCGTACAGCAGGGTAACTCCCCTCCAATTTTAGTCGTGGTAATTTACAGACCCCCGAAAATCGCCATGCAGAAGGATGACGGGCTGTTTGGCTCGTTACGCCGACTGTGTGGGGATTATAGTCACAAAATTATAATGGGAGATCTGAACGCGGATTTGTTAGACACTGCTCACCCTGGCACCAAGACACTGACTGCACTGACAGAAGAACTTGCCTTGCAGATAGTGCAGCATGGCCCGACTCACCAACACACCCCCAATACATCTCATACATGGATTGACCACATTTACGTAGATGACAATGACATCGTTACAGACTTTCAAAACAGACTCCTGCCCAGTTTCGGCAGGCACTCGGTCATAGACGTCACCATCAACGTCTTTACTCCCACTCCGCCAAAAAATTCCTTTACTTATAGGGATTCTCGTAATATCACTCCGGAGATGCTAAATGACCATCTGCTTCGCTGCGACTGGACAGCTCTTGAAAATGCCGAAACCAGCTTGGAAGACGCAATTCACTGCTTGAATGAGAATTTAATGACTGTTATAGATGAATTAGCGCCAGAAAAAACTATTAACCCGCGAAAAAATGATGCTCCTTGGATTGGTCCTGAGTTGAGGGTGCTCATGAATAAGCGAGATGCGACGCGCAGGCGCTGGGAACGAAATCAGCGTAACCAGCGCAAGTGTCCTGAGCTTCAAAGTGAGTATTTTCGGCTTAGCGAAGAGGTCGACTTGCGCATGGAACAAGAGCGTAACTCCTTCCTCCAAAACCATCTATCAGACGCTCTTGATCAACATAAGAACATCCGGAAGGAAATGCGCAACCTCGGCCTCCTGCCTAAGAGCAAAGAGGAGGAACTTCACGGTTTCACACCGGATGAGTTGAACGCACACTTTGCGGGAGTTTCCGTTCCGCCCCACGAAAATATAGATGAAGCAATGGGCGATATAAATTCGGCTTCAGAGGAGGGTTTTAATTTTAAGCCTACAAATTTCAATAACGTAGTCCTTGCTATCAAACATTTTTCCTCGCAAGCCCGTGGGTCAGACGGGATTCCCCAAAGCGTGATCGCGAAGGCTCTTCCGGCTATTGGTGATCTTATTGTACATATTTTCAACTCCTCTTTCGCTCATAGCACTTTTCCCGAGGCTTGGAAGCAAGCACAGCTGATCGCACTGAAAAAGACTGCCGCTCCATCAACGGTCTCGGACTTCCGTCCTATAGCGCTGCTGTGTTTTCTCGCCAAGGTCCTGGAAAAAATCGCACACGACCGAATCACGGAGTACTTAAAACCAGAGGAATTACAAGATCGCTTCCAGACTGGTTTCAGGCAATACCATAGCACCCAGACAGCTCTACTAAAGTTGACAGATGACATCAGAGTAGGCATTGACAAGAAGAAGATCACCTTGCTCCTGCTTTTTGACTTTAGTAGAGCTTTTGACACGATATCACCATCTAAGCTGTTGAGTAAACTTCGAAATCTTGGCTTTTCGAGATCGGCACTTCTGTGGATAAAATCATACTTACAAGGTCGCACCCAAAAAGTCACTTCAAAATCTGGTAATTCTGATTGGCTTGAAACCAATCTGGGTGTTCCACAGGGTTCCGTTCTCGGGCCTTTACTCTTCAGCTTATATGTCAATGATTTACCTGGTTTGCTAGACGGAAAGTCGGTACATCATCTATTTTATGCGGACGACCTCCAAATTTATCTCCAAGTCGAGAAAACTAAAATCAGGGAGGGAATCGCTCGGCTGGGTGAAATAGGACGACTAGTTGCCGAATGGGCCAAGAGTTCCGGCCTGTGTCTCGACGCTGGCAAGACCAACGCAATCTACTTCAGCTCTGAGAGGAATATCAAAGATCTGAAGAGAATGGACTTGCCAGGGGTTGAGATACAGGATGGAAATTTCATCCCGTTCAGTGATACGGTTGTGAGTCTCGGTGTTACACTTGATAGTGAACTGACGTGGAAACCGCACATTGACCAAGTTACTAAGAAAGTTAACAGAGCCCTATACGGTTTGCGGTTTTTTAGGGCGTGTATCACCAGACCTCTCCGGATTCGCCTAGTCGAGTCATTGGTTCAACCGCATCTAGATTACTGCACAGTCGTGTACCTCGACGCCACGGACGAACAGCGGCAACGGATACAGAGACTGAGCAATTCATGTGTGAGATTCATCTTTGATCTTAGGAGAGACGAGCACATCACCCCGTTTAGGGAGCGATTGGGTTGGTTACGTACTGATTCGCGGAGAATGTACTTCGCAGCACTTTTAATGCATAAGATCATGCATTTGGGAGAACCTGGCTACCTTGCTGCGATGTTTACCAGGTACTAATCCGAACGCCCCGCACGCGGTGATACAGAAGAGCGGGTACTCAAAGTTCCCAATATGAGACTTGAGTATGGAAGAAGATCTTTCCAGGTTCAATGTGCTCATTTGTGGAACTTTCTCCCTCCGGGCTTTCGGCAGCTGGGGAAGATATCGTTGTTTAAAGAGGCCTTAAAAGATCTCTTGATGACACAGACTCCTCAGAAGATTGATGTGGAGAAGAAGCATTATTTTAATCTATGATAGGCTTGGGTTCTTATTTTTAGCTTACGATTAGTTTTACGTGACCTTCTGTCACCTGACTGAAGCAAACTGTGATATTTTCTCTTTTGTGAACCCATGCTCTCAGATTTTAGACATACGCAAATTCGCAATTGTAATGACTAGTCACAATTTGTGATATGTACCTGTCCTTGACCAAATCGCTTGTGTTATATACATTTTACACCTTTTCTTTTTATTTTTGAATTTTTGAATACTCAATTATTTCTAGAATTATGCATTATATGTAAAAATATGTGGGTTATATTTTGTCTTATGACGAATAAAGGACATCAATCAATCAATCAATCTCTCTTTTTTTTTTTTTTTTTTTAAGGTGGTTAGAGGGCAAAATCTGCCTCAGGATCCCTCGGATCCGTCCCCAGACACCGGACTGGTTCAGCTTACGCGGACTACGCATAGCCCACGCAGGTCATACCAGGCGGGGCACGGGTTTGGGTGGGGCCCACCGAGAGGTGGGCCCGGCCGTGTAATATCCCTCTCCCCTCGATGTCCGATACCTAGGGCATCGGGCAATCAAGAAGGAGATCCACCTGCATCTACCATCTCATCCCGGAACCGCGTGAGCATTACTTCAGGATGAGCGGCATGTCTCGCGCTCGATTGCGAGCGTTCCTCTTCTCCATTTTCTCTCTTCGGCCACTTGTCGGCATCTTCTATCTTCATTCTTCATTGTTCCCTCTCTTCCTTCTTTCTTCTCTCTTCTTCCTTCTTTCTTCTTCCTTCCCTCTTCAGTGCATCAGATTCCTCCTGGAATCATTTGGGCCTCTTCTGTTTTTTCTCTCTCTCTCTCTCTCTCTCTCTCTCTCTCTCAAGTGGAATGTAATGGTTATTTTCTCTCCGCGGTCATTGATGAGCTCCGCGTTCTGATCAACTAGTCTAACACAGATATGCTAGATGTTATGGGTTCTCGTTTGCGAATATAACATATTTCTGGGCACCACCCTGTATTGTTCACCTACTCTTGCACGTGAGGCAAACTCGTACAAAGTGGAGGATATATAATAAGGAGATTCATCCTTATGCTCCTCCTCTTCTGCAAAACTGTTAGGTGGTAGTCTTGGGGGTATGTCCCGCTACTGCCAATTCATACGTTTTATTGGGAGATAGGTGATCCTTGAGATTGATGTCTTGATTAATGTAGCAGGAAGTACCCGACGTTACAAAGGTCTCACGCATGACAGACTGTTCATGGAGAAGAGTACACGTTTTATAGCTGATCCTTCAAAAATTCAACACAGAGAGGGCCACAGTTGCTCTGACGATAGGTTCGTCGCTGCAATCTGTTGTAAGTGGTTTGACAATCTGGGCGACTTTGTGTCCAATACTCGACAAATTCACGAGGTGGTTTCGAATTTCCGAAACCATCAAAATACTCAATTCAGTGCCCTTTTTCTCAGTAGGAATGCCAGTGTACGTTACTCAGATTTATCAAAGCTGCTTCAGTATCCCAAGCAGAGGTAGGGGGTAGATTTCCTGATGCAAACACACCACGAAAGTTTGGAATATTCTTGAGCGCTTGTGCCAGCTGCTGACCGGTTGTTCCCTCCATTTTCTTTCGCCCTCTCCTGTCCTTGAACTTTTTTTTCTAACCCCAAGTCCTCGTCCACGTCGTGCACAAAACGGGGATAAATAAAGACCTTTACCCTTCGCTTCCAGAGCAAGATTGTGCCTTTTGAGCTCTGCAAGATGTTATTGGTGGAGACGTATACTTGATATTGATTTGGCCACGTTACTACCCGCTCCCCCCCCTCCAGCTAACGAGCCCAAAGCGCCCAACGCAGCCAAAGTCGACAAGATTGCTGGGAGAAGACCACCTCGTTTTTCAGAACCGAATGATTCAGGGATGGGAGTGGGAATCAATATGGATGAGACGGTGAGGGGTGCAATTAGACACCGGGAACAATGGGGAAATTTTGTCGACTTCACTGGTCGGAATTCGGGTGGATTGATTACTCAGTATCTGACGAATTTTTTTCACGAAATCGGAGGAAATGGATAAGGTCTACGCTCCCTTCTTCAATAAGAAGTGAGCAACGTATAGGTCAATCATCCCTCAGTTTTGAGAAGGCGACAGATAGGATAATTGTCGATGGTAAGCACGTTTCCCAGCTTATTTGGGGGATATTTGGACTGATTTTCATGAACAAACCGCAAAATTTCGATAATGCCGACTTGGCGCAGTACAAAAGGACCCTCGAAATGAGCATATCACATAGAATAAGAAATACTGCGGGAAGAAAAATGATTAGCTCAAAAAGTACGAAATACAACCATATAATGTGTTATGTGGCGAAAAGCCTCCATCGCTGCTCTCAACATCGGCAGGAGATATTTCAGACGAGGACTCATCACGTATGTGGGGGGGAGGGTGGATTACGCAATGTGGTAAAACGAGTCAAGGACAGAGATACGATTACTTTCTATGGAAATATCTCTGACGTCGACATTGTTTATTGGAACGACCCAAATGAGTTGGTCGATAGATTAGACATGCTACTCGTTCATATCACATGGGGAATACCAACCTTGAAAATGAAATTATAGCATTCTTGAGGAGTTTCGAGAGGATGGGTGCATATCATAAAAGGCCCGACAGACCTTCGCAATCATCATTCTGTGTTCAAAAGTCACAGAGCTAACACTAGAAATGGACTCAGTCAAGAATAACCCACCAAAAGTGGACACACAACAGAAAGTGGATGGGAGAACTAGAACAAGTACTCCATCTACTGATTCTATTAGAAATTTTGAAAATCGAAATCCGGTTAATAGTGAGGTCAGAGTGTCACATGAAGAAGACGGAGAGAGACGAGAGGGGAAAAAGCTGAGCCCACCCAAACACAGGAAGAAAAACAACTGTCTCATTCTCTGAATGATATGTAGAAATATCGTCCTGAAATTATTCTTCACCACTCTCACACTCTCTCTGCATTTTACGATTTTTCGCTTTCCCAGTTGACGATGGGCAAATTCAAACAAGAGTCAATCGTGCTTCCGCTACTGTTCTCGAGACCACCCTCAAGGATGGATCAGTTCCCGGTGGAAATCGTCATTCTCTACTCAGGGCCTGCGCAGATTATGACAAGACAGTGAAGTCAGATTTCGGCATGAGCCTGGAGGAAGAAATTTCACAGTCTTTCGGAAACGTATTTTGCGAAATTATTTTGCAAAATTAAAAACAAGTTGTCTTCGGATGAGGAAAAACAACAGATTACCACAATTATTGACCTACTTAACATATCACGCACGTCAGTGACAGAAGAATTGATTTCAAAATTTGAGAAAAATCAAATTTTCTTCGAGGAAGTTGAAAAAGACGTGAACAGAGGGAGAATAATCATTTTGGATCAACAGGCTCACTATGACATCAAACTCGATGAACACGCTACACAGCAGAAAGGATTGGGAGGGGATCTGTTAGGATTGGAACGTAGTATTGAGGATCTTGAGCGAAGCAAGCTGAAAATTCGTGATGATGTGATGGAATGTCAGGCTGCAGTGGTGTTTTATGAGAGTATCACTAATAAGCTTGCCAAGTTGTTAGCCAATCATGGAGAGATCGCTGACGCTGAGATTGCATCACTCGAAAAGACTTCTGATGAGTTCAATAAGCGAAAGGCCGTATAAGACGGAGGAAATAGAGAGTTGCAGGATATGATTGTCCAAATGAGACAGTTTAACGAGGGTGAGTTACAAAAATATCGAGCAGAAATTGATGAACGTGTGCTCAAGGAGCAATTCCACTTGGAACAACGGCTGTTAGACTTGGGGAAGCTAGTGCGTGCTGATGCAGCTGCCAGTGATCATAGTATATTGGATACTCGTGCATATTTCGAAGGAATTGAGGATCTTATAACACGCATCAATGACCGTGTGACCCAGGATCGTGGAGAGTTGGATGATGAAGATGATGGTCAAGATGATGCTATTGAGGACCTGTCTTTGAGAATCGAACAGATTGGAAGAAATGTGCATGCAATTGATGGAAAGGTCGCTCCCGAACCTGATCACAATCGAAGAATTTTCTCCAGAGTTGAGGATAATGTAAGAATCCTTCATCAGATTGCTGAGCAGCTCAAGCGAGTTCTAGTTGGATGTCGCTACTCTTCCTGAATCATTGAAGACTTTTTTACTTTCTGTTTTGACCAACATTCTTTTCCTTTCTTGATTTGAGTAACAAAATTTTGAATCAAGTTTGGATGTTATAGATCATGTGATTGTTTTTCCTTTCGGAATAATAAAAATTCCTCCAAAATTCAGAACCCGGCTCCATTAAACCCCGAAACCATGATACATGAGAGAGATACATATTCTTATTCGGTGAAAGTCGCTGCAAGCCGATGATGTCCGTATGGTGGAGTTGATATGCCATCTTCTTGCGTCATACGTTTGTCATCGTGGAAAATTATAGAAACTTTCTTTTCATTCACCGAAAATACATAGTGATTTGAACTGCGAATATTTCTCTATTGGCCCACCAATATTTCTTTCGAAAAAAAAACATCTCTCATAGTCGGTGTAAGTAATGTTGATTCTCAACTGTACTCTCGACACACCTTCACCAATTTTCCGCTCTTCTTGAACTCAACCATCAATCGCATTTCCCAATAGAAGGCTATATAGTTTCGGTTTAATGAAAACATCTCTACGGATGATGTGATTCGGGCATTTATCGCTAAAAATCCCAAAAATTTTTTGTTCATGGGTACAATCCCATTTCCATTATTCTTCGGAAAATCTGATGTCTCAAAGTTCTCTACATAATCTTGTTCAATCATGCAAATGTATGGGTCAATCAGAAATTCATAGATCAGGGAATGAATGAATGAATGATAACCTTCATTCGCCCAAGGGCAAAAATACAGAAATATAGTAGCATATGAAACACATATCACTGATACATAATAAATACATTGAATTTGTAAAAATTTGTCGTTTTGGTTGAGGCTATTCGAATTATCACAGAAAGTGACTAGTCATCTCGAGGCATCGTAACATGCTGAGAGTCATGAAAAAAAAGAAGAAAAAGTCACGTTTTCATATATATATATACATATATCAGTCTTCACAAGAAAAGGTTGAGGAAAAGAAAACATTTTTCCGTTTGGGAAGACATATAAAGAAGGCATGGGCCCACAGTCATATCACAGGAATCAACTGAAGTAGGAGATATCAATTGAAACGGGCTCATGCCAATCACAGTTTACAAGTTAAAATAGCGTTTTTCCTCCACATCAATTCTCTGGGAGGATAGTGTTAACAGGTAGTCTTTTAAGGACTCTTTAAATAATGATATCTCCCCAAGCTGCCGAAAGCCCGGAGGGAGAAAGTTCCAGAAATGAGCGCATTGGACCTGGAAAGATCTTCTTCCATATTCAAGTCTCATGTTCGGAACTTTGAGTAACCGCTCTTCTAGATCACCCCGTGCGGGGCATTCGGATTGGTACCTGGTAAACGTCGCAGCTAGGTAGCCAGGTTCTCCTAAGTGCATGATCTTATGCATCAAGAGAGCTGCGAAGTACATTCTCCGCGAATCAGTACGTAACCAACCCAAGCGCTCCCTAAGCGGGGCGATGTGCTCGTTTCTCCTAAGATCAAGAATATATCTCACACATGAATTGCTTAGTCTCTGTACCCGTTGCCGCTGTTCGTCCGTGGCGTCGAGGTACACGACCGCGCAATAATCTAGGTGCGGTTGAACCAATGACTCGACTAGGCGGATTCGGAGAGGTCTGGTGATACATGCCCTAGAAAACCGCAGACCGTATAGGGCTCTGTTGACTTCCTTAGTTACTTGGTCAATGTGCGGTTCCCATGTCAATTCACTGTCAAGTGTAACACCAAGACTCACGACCGTATCACTGAACGGGATGAACTTTCCTTCCTGTATCTCAACCTCTGGCAAGTCCATTCTCTTCAGATCTTTGATATTTCTCTGCGAACTGAAGTAGATTGCCTTGGTCTTGCCAGCGTTGAGACACAGGCCGGAACTTCTGGCCCACTCGGCAACTAGTCGTCCTATTTCGCCCAGCCGAGCAATACCTTCCCTGATCTCATTTTTCTCGATTTGGAGATAAATTTGGAGATGATCCGCATAAAATAGATGATGTACCGACTTTTCGTCTAGCAAATCAGCCAGGTCATTCACATACAAGCTGAACAGGAGAGGCCCAAGGACGGACCCCTGTGGAACACCCAGATTGGTTTCGAGCCAATCAGATTTGCCTACTTTAGGAGTGATTTGTTGGGTGCGACCCTGTAAATATGATTTTATCCACAGGAGCGCCGATCTTGAGGAGCCAAGATGTCGTGGCTTCCTCAACAGCTTGGATGGTGAGATGGTGTCGAAAGCTTTGCTAAAATCGAATAGTAGGAGCAGAGTGATCTTCTTCCCGTCTATACCTACTCTGATGTCATCGGTCAATTTCAACAAAGCTGTCTGGGTGCTATGGTGTTGCCTAAAACCAGTCTGGAAGCGATCAAGTATCTTCTCGATTTTCAAATATTCCGTGATTTGGTCATGTGCGGTTTTTCCCAGAACCTTGGAGAGAAAGCACAGCAGTGCTATAGGATGGAAGTCCGAGACCGTTGATGGAGCAGCAGTCTTCTTTAATGCAATCAGCTGCGCTTGCTTCCAAGCCTCAGGAAAAATGCCATGAGCGAAATAGGAGTTGAAGATATGTACAATGAGATCACCAATGGCCGGAAGAGCTTTTGCGATCACGCTTTGGGGTATTCCATCCGCTCCATGGGCCTGTGAGGAGGAATGTTTGATAGCAAGCACTACATCACTAAAATTTGTCGGCTTAAATTTAAACCCCTCCTCCGGTGCCGAGTCAATATCGTCCATTGCTTCATTAATATTTCCGTGGGGCGAAACGGAAACTCCCGCAAAGTGTGCGTTCAACTCATCCGGTGTGAAGCCATGAAGTTCCTCCTCTTTGCTCTTAGGCAAGAGGCCGAGATTGCGCATCTCCTCCCAAATGTTCTTCTCCTGATCAAGAACATTTGACAAATGGGTTTGAATGAAGGAGTTATGCTCTTGTTCAAGTCGACCTCTTCGCTAAGCCGAAAGTATTCATTTTGAAGCTCAGGACACTTGCGCTGGTTACGTTGAATCCGTTCCCAGCGCCTGCGCGTCGACTCTCGCTTATTCATCAGTACCCTCAGCTCAGGACCAATCCAAGGAGCGTCATTTTTACGCGGATTAATAGTTTCTTCGGGTGCTAATTCATCTATAACGGTCTGCAAATTTTCATTCAAGCAGTGAATTGCATCTTCCAAACTGGTTTCAGCATTTTCGAGAGCTGTCCAGTCACAGCGAAGCAATTGGTCATTCAATATCTCCGGAGTGATGTTTCAAAAATCCCTGTAGGTGGAGGAATTTCTTGGCGGAGTGGGAGTAAAGACGTCGATGGTGACGTCAATGACCGAGTGCCTGCCGAAACTGGGCAGGAGTCTGTTTTGAAAGTCAGTGATGATGTCATTGTCATCTACATTAATGTGATCAATCCATGTATGAGATGTATTGGGGGTGTGTTGGTGAGTCGGGCCATGCTGCACTATCTGCAAGGCAAGTTCTTCTGTCAGTGCAGTCAGTGTCTTGGTGTCGGGATGAGCAGTCTCTAACGAATCCGCGTTCAGATCACCCATTATAATTTTATGACTGTAGTCGCCACACAGCCGGCGTAATGAGCCAAACAGCCCGTCATCCTTCTGCATGGCGATTTTAGGGGGTCTGTAGATTACTACGACTAATATTAGCGGGGAGTTACCCTGCTGTATGCTACAAAAGAGGAATTTAGGCACGCCAGGTTTCCCTGGCCCAAAAGTATTTGACGAAATCAACTTCTTAACTTTGAAGTCATTGCGCACATACAAGGCAACCCCACCACCCTCTCTGTTGCGATCCTGCCGCAACAATGGAAAACCTGGAATCTGAACGAGATTGTCATCCACAAACTCATCTAGCTTCAACTCAGCCACCCCAAATAGATGGTAGGAGGGATCGTCAGCAACGAGCAAGCGTAGATGCTCAATCTTATCTGTCAGAGAGTTAAGGTTGATAAATCCCGCTTTCAAGGAACTGCCCATCCCTCGTCGCTCTTCAGCAGCCGTATCTAGTCAAGGAGTTTTCGCTGATTCTGCTGCCGAAACTCTACTCTGCTCCGGAACGGTAGTGCAGCTCTGGGTGTTATTAGAGGACGCATAAGCACGTTCTGGAGCACTTCGACAGACCGTTTGAATGACCTGCAGATCAGCGAGAGATTCGAACGTATGCGCTCGAAGGGAGTCAGTATCTGAGTGAATCAGTATAAAGCAATCGGGAAACTTTTTGGAAATATAGTCATAATGAAAGCTGTATAGATAGATAGATAGCCCTGATTTGCATGGTGGCAAAATATCAATAGTACAGATACAATCCCAAGTAAATAAGGCTGAGGGAGACAATCATTGTCTTTTTGTATGTACACATACTACACAATCAACTCTTCATTTCATTCAGTCGAGAATTTGGTCAAGGCCATATTCAGTCTTACATTTCATCACAGATATGATACGTCATGTACACATTCTCCAGTAATCCACAGTATTACATGGTAATACATGATGGTACACAGGAATCACAATAATACAAGTGAACTGGAAACATGAATGTGATAATTCATAGAATTTCTTGAAAGGGTGTCACTGGGGACTCACTGTAGCTTTTGTGTGATAATTGGGGGATCTCGAGAATCAAGCTAGAGCAGATGGAGTTTCAATGAGAACTTGAATGACGATAGTGATGCCAAATGGAGTAGAAGAAGAGGAAGAAAGTTTCAGAGTCTGGCACACAGGTATTGAAATGAGTGCTCAGTTGACTTGGGTTGGACTCTGGGGATCATCAATTCTCTAAAACCACCCCGATATGTGGGTCAGCGCTGATTTCCAATGAAAATTGCAGCCAGGTATTCGGGCTCTTTCATTTTTAGAATTTAGTACATGTGAGTCGCTGCAAAGTATAACCTACGCAAGTCCGAGCATAACCAGTTTAGACTTTCCCTGTACGCACCATTTGTTGTGGCTGTATATGAGGCAACGAGCCAAATCCAACGTCACTATCCCTGTGTAGATTGGGCGGTCCATAATGACCTTTGTTTTCTTCAATTCGATACCGATTCAGTTATTATCGAACACTACAAGTCGTTTAAAGTTTTGTGAAGCTACATAACGTTCTGCGACAATCTTGGCCTCGCAATGTCCTGTTTCGTTCTCTATCGTCTTTCCAAGGATTGAATTTATTAATATCTCGAACAGATTACGGTTCAAGCCACGCTTTCTGATCAAATTTCAGAACTTGAGAAATTTTCAATGTCTTCGACCCATTGGAAATGTTTTTCCGTCATAGCTCTCCCATACATACTGTTTATGTCTTGGTTGGTTATGTACTTGGTCTCTCTTGTTTTATCATAGTCAAACATTTATTTGTTGTTCGCTTGTGAAAAATGACGAACTACGGTGCAAAAGTCGCCACTTATGCCTTGCTCGATGAAAAGGCGCTTGTCGATATCGCAAAATTAATTCTAACCTCACTTGAGTATGTAACAGAATAGCCTCAGAACAATAACCCGGTAGCGCGAAGAAAGAAGCTGGGTCAAGTTTGGAACTCTGCATACAGGTGTATCGGAAATTTTGAAATATATCCGCGAGGAGTAAGACATCGGTTTTCATGGACAGTTGCGCGTACTGGAAAAGATCTCCAATTCCAAAAATCGACCTACTCGTTGAGCGTTGGCGTAGTCTTCATCATATATTGAACTTTCACTCGGTTTATTGTAGAATTTTTCCTTACTCGGTAAGTGATGTTCAGCAAATCTCTGAGCTGTCAATGTAGTTGTAGGGGAAGCACCCTTTCCTCGTAAGTAGGGTGAAGATATTATCTTATCCCAGCCCCGTCTGTCGCTGAATATCCTTAATTTGAGCTCTGAGCTCAGAATATAGGATGCTCTTTTTGTCAGGAGGTGGAAGAGCAGACAACTTGTCGAGACTGGTGTTTGAGAACTTGATGGAATCTGTGAATCTGAGACTCATCCTCGAATATGATGTATGCTTTGTGAACGATACGTAGATTCCCATACTCTGTGGAATTACGCTCACCCTCCCTTTGAAAGAGTTTGCAATATCCTTGAAAAAAAAATATGAATCGTGTCTGTGCAAATTGGGAAATCAATTGATTTTCCATCCATCGTCATTAGGTGAGGGGAAATATGAAAATTATTTGGTCAGGTTGTGATACACAATTGGAATGAAATACTGCTTTCGATATGCTAAATTCCACTGGCTATGAGTAGCTGCTCGGAAGAGCCCGGAAAAGTGATCATTATCACGTGTTTGATGTCATTCTCGGTGAAAACACCACCGCAAATGTGACATTCTGTAGATCTTCGGAATGCCTGCTCATCTTCCGCGATCATATGGAGAGGTAATGGGTTCCGGAGTTCCTATGAAAAAAATTGTTGATACCCCACTCGAGAGACCAATATCTATGAATACTCACATTTTCAACTTCACGAGCAATTTTCCCCAATTCCAGACCAAAACAGTGGATGCAGTCAGTCGCGTGGAATAAACCGTACGTCGTGTATACCAGCTCGAAGGAATGTACTGACTGCTAATAATCCTCATATAACAATGTTTCTGATATTTTCTGTTGTGAGCGTATATGAGAGACCGTATCGCCAATGGAGCATTTACTCGGTTCAGCGAAAATTCAAGAAATGTGTGAGCGGGTTCGATTATTCTTCTAAAATTAAAAATTTGGGGTCATTCTCCATAAGCGCGTTATTTTGGACATCTATATTCTGAAGGAAAAAATGGTACTTAAAACTGGCCTGGTGGGGAGGATATCTTTCATTTTTGCTATAGATGAACGTATCATGTTTTGGCCAACCAAATCTGAACGCACAGCAACGTATAATGAATTTCTGTGTATTGGTGAGCCACGGAGTTTACGGTACTGACACGAAGTTTACACAAATAACGTGAAGACGCTTCTTATGGAGTGAGGGGACAAATATGCTACCTTGTTTCAAGTGTTGGTGTCTGAATGTGATTATTCAAACTCAAGGGTCAAGAAGTATCTGTCATGGGAGCGCGTATCTCGTTCAGTCTGAACCGCAGATATAGAAGATCAGTGCGCGACTCTCGAAATTCGAGCAATAAGTGGCTAAACTCGGCACAACAGCATGATTCTGGAAAGATAGGTGGCACATTCAATGATCAATATTGATGACAATCATCATTTAAAAATTGCAGTGCGATATGAAGAAATAGCAAATACGTGCAATCTTCGCCTTCTCGCGGTTTTTTTGAGTACAATTCGGGAAATATTGATTTTTCGAGAAAATGTGTGGAGTGCCTTTTTGTAGATTTTTTTAAGATCTACAAATTTTGTTCCTATAAGTTTTCCAAAGAACCCCATATTTCAAGACTCATGATGAAAAAACCGAAAAGGACGTCAGAGGATGCACGTTTTGTTGTTTATTTTTGCCACGTCTCGAATTTCAAACAATAATTCTCATCAATATTGAACATTGAATGTGTCACTCATTATTTTAGCCCAGGATTATGCTGTTGTAGCGAGTTCAGCTACTTCCTCAAACCAGAAACGTTTTACAAGCTATGGGTGTCTCGTTTTGAAATATCGCGCCAGCACGTTGCGAGCCACACCCATCATTGGATACAACATACACTATAGACAAAGACCGTCTGATCATTCGCTGGAATCGTTTCATCCTCGATACATTCTATTCGATGTCCCTAGACCACACTAATCACATGCGAAAGATGAATCACTCAGGACCATACCTAGGTACGTGTACTTCTGGACACTTATATCAAATTCAAGTGGTATGATATCTCCCCAACAATACGCATACATGCAATGAGATCCTCGGATACAGACACAACAGTATACACACATGCCTGCTTCACATTACTCAATTGATTCGGATGGTCTGACGATTCCCCCGGGACTTGCACGCATGCATCAAATCTGACGGTCACTCGTGCATTAGCACCTGCATACGAGCCTACTCCATCAACAGAATGCAGGAAAAGTGTCACTAGATGGCCGAATGTGTTATGAGTAGTTTACATTTCTGCTTTCCGTGCTCTCTTGACGATTCTACTCACTCTAAAGCTAAACCCACTCATTTGGTATATAGTGTGGTTGTGCTTGATATATCCCAACAGTTTTGGGGCGTTCAAACTACAGGAGGGAGAAGATAATCGAGCCACGGAGTTTACAAAGCAAAAGGGTACGCTATAAAATTCGTCGATCAACACTCAATAACGAGCGATCCTGCGAATACTTCGGTTGCTGAACTCTACTTACCGCTAACTGTGTGTATTATCATTAACTCACACGGTGCCAGGGGTGCAAAGATGTGAAAATAGCGACTGAACTTCGCAATTTATCAAAAAAAACGAAATTTTGTAAGAATTCGACTACATCACCATTTCGAGTCCCACTGAACGCCGCCGCATTGACTGAGTATAACCCACAGTCCGTAGGCAACTTTGAAGCCTAACAAATCACCTACCATCACGCAGGATAGCTCATTTACTCATCAGAGCAGTGAGAGATTGGGCCCAAATCATCGATTTTTAATATTACAGCCACGGAGTTTACATTTCGACGATGAAACCAGTCGTATCATACCTTTCCCAGAGGAATCGTGGTCCGCATATACATGTGCTTGACGGGAAAAATGTTGTTTTAAGTCATGAAAAACTTCCCAGTAGGCTAGTATATTCCTCTGGAAAATTGCGAGCCATTGCGCGAAATTGACGCGCCTATGGAGAATGACCCATCTACTGTAAGACAGGATAATGGTGACCTGCACACAGCGGCAGCAACAGGTAGTTTGAAGACGTAGAAACTTGCCGAGCGGTTTGCTCGAGTAAATTCAATAGTTATGGATAAATGATCCAACGACTTTCCCCAGGTAGGGGGGAAGAGTGTATGGACTTTGGTGCCAAAGTTATCAATATGAGCACTCCCTACTTTCTTCAAGCTAAGAAACCATTGAGAAGGATGCAGCTTGCAGTCAGCTGTGTTGGGGAAGTGATGGCAGTACTTGAAGAATTGAACGAGTATGAAGTGAATAACTACAATTTAAGAAAGTTTTGTGAATCGCCACTAAATAAGAGTTAGAAAGTGCTAGCTGTGAGGAATTTGGGAATGCTAACTCTAATTCGACCCAGCATTTGAACTCCCAGCCTGCCCGCAGTCAAGAATCAACGGCGGGTACGCCGGCAAAATCTCAAATCAAGATAGTGAGTGTGGGCGATTACGAACGGTGAGAAACCCAGGAATTGGGCCCATGATCAAAAACATGACATTCTACTTTAACAAACTGGGTCAGTGTATCTTTATACGGGAGCAGATATCTCTCACAATCAAAACGATTCATTGAGACGCCATGTGGAAATCGATGAATCATTTGAGTCACTGTGATCTCAGGAGACCCTATTCACACTCTAGGTGTTATGAAAATTTGCATTTTTGGGAAAGGAGTGAGATTGCACATTCTCCCATTATCCTGTATAGTAAAACATGACATCATATGAGAATCAAATTACTTCAAAAAATACGGAACTTGGACTTCATTTGACAAAAATTTAGTATTCTTGACGGAAAAAGAGGGCACCCCATCCCTCTACTACCACCTTTACCTAACCTAGACTCTACAGATGACGGAGACGAAAATATTGATGGAGGGAAGATTTCCTCCTATCCCATGCATAATCGGGAGCATCTGTTATACTCAACCCAAAGATTCTCCCCCAGATTGCAACAATGTGTTGGCTGTTGAAATCCCAATTGATTTCGAATTACCACCTGTAACATCCGTAAATCAAACGAACACTGGGATTGAACTACCGTCCCATGACAGTGACGTTCATGAAGAGACAACCGGATCTCCGGATATTCATCGGATCACTGTCCCTGCCCATTCAAAGGCACCTCCTAGAAGCAAAACTGACATAAAAACGGAATAGCATACTTATCACGAGTAGAAATGAGGGAAGGACTATTTTCCGGCGAAGCTGTTGTTACCTCCATCAACGGAATATGCTATGCTATGGTTTCTAACACTCTCTATAAGGAAATTACAGAAATCCTCCCCACCCCCAAAGTTCAGAGCTATGTGAACCCGATGATGGGGATGACTATTTCGATTTCGGACCCGAAGCTGAAAATCCTCCCAAATATTTAACTAAGGAGAAACGCATCGGAATGATAGTGAATATGCTTTCACGGTCTTGCCATTGCCGCAAGGAACGGGAACGGCTGGAACGAATACTCCGATGATTTCATCATATATTCATGTCACCCAGAGCCAAACCGCTATGGACCAAGGTGATCCCACATCATATCCCTACAACAGACAACAGACCTACGGTGGAAAAACATCACAGGTATCCTAGCAAGCTCCATGAAGAAGTACGAGATCAAATACTGGAATTCCTGCAAGACAAAACAATCGGATTTTCCTACTTTCCGATTTTCCTACTACTGTCGCGGTGTCTCCGATCCACCTCTTGTTGGTTATCGAGATTCGGTGGTCTTCCAAACATAGCTCCGAGCCAAATTGATGAAATTGACTTTGCCAAGTGGTCATTCTGAAGGAAATTTTCTTGGCTCCTCAATAGAATTGGTTTTAACAGTCTGAACTCCTGCGCATGCGCAGTAAACAGACAATTCCAAACTGCCTAAGAAATAGGTTTGCGAAAATTCGAAGAAACAGGCCTTAGACGTCGGAAATGGAAATGAGGACCACTTTTTTCTGGAAGAACACAAAATTCTACATCAAATATGTGGTTTTCAAAAATTAAAAAAAATAGGCAACTGAGAAATTCACTGTTTAGTGATTTTCACACTTTTGCTTGTGCAGGCTGCCCATTGACTCGGAAGCAACTTTGTGATGGCGATTTTGATAGGTCGTTGGAAGACCTTTTGAATGCTGCAAACCGTCCATCTTTATCTGGGAGCAAACTCGGCTTATTCGCATTTTAGTGCAGAAAAGCTGCTAGAATTTTGAGAAAATGTATTTTACTTCATTTTCGAAAATTCTCGCCATGGGACCAAAAAATTTTTTTGGGACCCCATAGGTAGTGAAATATTCATATTTTGTACCATAGAATCGAATAAGAATGTTAACAAAAGGATCTGAGACATGACCCTGTTTCGTGGGTCGCTTTCGCGTGGAACTACTCATATATTTAATTATCGATCGCGCTTGAATCAGCTGTAATGGCTGCAAGCCCCTTTTACGCTAGTGCTGCTTATTAATTATCGGCAGCCCGTATCACGCTCGTATGCGTGGATATTATATCTGCAGGCGAGCAGAATATCAAATCAAAAAATCTTGGCGTTTGAAAATGCATCGACGCGAGTGTGCGCAATGCTATAGTGTGTCGGTATGAGTGTATATAGGTATACAACGACTATAGGGCATTCAAGTCTCCAGATGCGAAGCAAAATACAGTGACTCTGTGGCTTTTATAATGATGCGGTTTTGCTGGAAAATTTTTTCTCGTGTTTTAAGTGCATCTGCTAATGCATAGCAGCTTTCCAGTGCGGAGAAACCGGAAAATTTGTGGAAATTTTTGGAGTCATGGTGAAAATTATTTGATTAAATTTCGTGAAATCGAGAGAAAATCGATTCACGCTACAGATCGCCAAATCTTGCAGCGCATTCGCAATAGTACCGCGTTTTAGTAATGGATCGTCGAAAATAATGCGAAAAGGAGTTGGAATCTCGCGTTTAGTATTGAGAATACACTTTTTAAACGAGAATTTTCTGAAATCATTGCAAAATGCAGAAATTTGAAATTTTCGTAGTGACCTGCAAAAATAATTCACTATAAGGTATGATCAGTTTGCAGAGTGTTGGTGTGTTGGAATGTTGGGTGTCTGCGCATCCTGTACTCGCATTTTGAATCTTTTAGAGTTGCGATTAGGGTTTTCAGGTGAAAATTGTACCAGTCAATGCGCACTGCGCTCTATGATTTCCCTTTATATGGGAAATCTTGGATCAAGTTTACGTCGTCTGCTAGTGCAACAGACTATCTTGTAAGCTAGATAGATCGCGTTACAACTCCGAATAGAATATTTCCTCGTAACTTTTGCGCTAGTTT
The DNA here is from genome assembly GCA_029851415.1 of Eretmocerus hayati. NCBI lineage: Eukaryota > Metazoa > Arthropoda > Insecta > Hymenoptera > Aphelinidae > Eretmocerus > Eretmocerus hayati. Next base: position 54,819,668 of record CM056744.1, read on the forward strand.
AAGTAAATGACGCACACTTTAGCCACGATTGAATAGATGTAGGCTCTCTCAGCTCATTTGAGTAGATTCCGCTGAATTTTTCTAGTGATTCTGGAATTTTGAAATTTCTCGGAAATTTTTACAGATTTCATTCTTGAATTTCTTTGGATGAAAATTTTAATTTCGAACGAATGAAACGCGGAACTGAGAGCGGCGCTTGTATGCATATCCAGATGGTATATTGAATGGAAACTTCTTGTGCTATGTGACAGCACTTCCATAAAATTTTGGCTAGAGTGAGCAGATGCATTTTGCTGCTCCGCGTTAGTGAATATTAGTGAGGAATTGATTCATTCACTTTGTAAAATGGCGACTAATGCAGACTCTTCACAAGATCTTGAGTCACAAATTCAAGGATGGCTCGGCACGAAACGGCAAGCAGAATTACTACCTATTTCAGAAGATCTTGAATTAAAAAAAACTGGTACATATTTTGAAAAACTCGATGGACTTGCCTCTAGATTACGCGGCGAGTACAGGGAGGGTGATTCCGAGCGGATCGATGAAGAGATCGGAGAAAACGAACTGAAGACTCGTCGAGAAGTGAAGCTCGAGACCATTCTGGCTGAAATTGGAGTCATTGAAGAACACCGCCAAATCATCGTATTGCGTGCGCACACGCCACATGAAGAAACGGATACATCTCTATTGGGTATGCCGTTGGCAAATAGCTCACACCAAGTCGTCCCTGGAATGCAAACGACTGAAGACGCTTTGAGTAGGAATTTGGGGGTAAATACAAGCGACGCCGCGGGCACCGGTCGTGGTACAGGGATCACGTTTAGGGTTCCACCGGTCACCCTGCAAACTGTAGCGCTACCGCAAATATCAGTTCCTCAAACGTCATCCACTCAAACCTTGACAACAACAGCTGATCTATCAACATCTACAAGGAATACCATGCCTTCGCACTCGTCATCTGGGATTTCGATGTTGATCCAAGAACAAATAGATAGAGGGATCGTATCATCAAAAGTAACAGTTCGTGGGCAATACCAAATAACAATAGGTGATGACATCATGACTACAACAGCTGTCACTGCAATTCAAGGCGATTCGCTTCTATATAACATCTCTGCAGGTTCAAGGGGCACGGGTCTCCAGAACTAGGTTGATACAGTAGAACCAAAGATAGCCCACTCATTCGCATATCATCCACCTAAAGAACATAAAAGTGACTGAAAACTACCGTTTTTTGTTTTGTCGGTTTTTTGGGTCTAGTAAAAAATCCTGACGATAAGAGGTAAAACTGAGCACGGATTCTGTTTCTACGCTCAGAAATACATAAAAAACGCATATTTCACATCTTTAAAATAGACCGACTCAAAATACGCATTTTTTGAATTCTTCGAGGAAAACCCTGTTTCACGAATTTGGTACCTTGAATATTCTGAGTTTCGAGAACAGCCAAAACTCTAGTTCTTCTCCATCAAATTGAGTTCAGCAAGTGGTCATTTTAAAGGAAATCGTACTGGCTATCAATTAAAAATGCTTTCAGGGATATAGATGCACGCCCCTGTGCAAGAAATGTTGATTACTGAATCAAACTTTGTTTTGAGGCTATAATTCAGACAAGAACATTTCAGGTGGGACATCACTCAAACATCACCTAGGTCCACGAAAATTCTTTTATAGCAATATCTTAACAAATGATCAGGTTGAGGTGGGTGCCACGGAGGATCGGAGAAACTTGGGAAATAACGGACACCCTAACGTACATGCCTAGAAGCCTAGCTCCACTCCATCGAATTGAATTGAAGAAGCGGAAGATTGGCGATTTCATCTCAGACTTTCTGAGGCAAGAATGACACTTTATTACGAGGTACATTACTCTCTAAACCTGTTGGAGTGGAATTTTGACTCGAAGCTTTCAGTGATTCCAAAATGAAATCATATTTGAGTGAAAATTGACTCATAACGAGTGGAACCGCATGAAAATTTACTTATACTCTCTGCTTGATGGTTAAGACTGTCGGCTGATGATCAAGAAGGCGTGAATTCGAATCTCCGTCGGATTAGGTACATCAGCTCCAAATCGTTGGAAATACATTTTCCATAACAGATCGATAATTGAAATACCTTTATGTTACTAATATCCAAGAATCGCAACATGAACATGATTTTGAGGGACTCGTAACATAAAATACTGTATGACACTGCGTGCAGGCGGCTAATTTTGTTACGAAGAACTTATAACACTTGCTTCGCTCGTGTTATAACCAATCACACAAAACTACTCGTCTACGTGCAATGTCATAGAGTACTATATGATTACTCAAATTATGTGCGCTTGCCGTGGAATAATTCTTTTATTGCGATGAAGAAGATGCGAATGGGTGTGGTTTCAATTCATTTGACTGGATTGTAAGAGAGAATAATGGCTCATGTTTGAATGAAAATCGACTCAAGCTTGGAGAGATGACTCACTCGAAGGTGGTGCGCACGAATCTGACTCATAGCTTTGAGTCGAACTTCACTCCCCTTGAGTGGAATTTCACCCCAACATGTTTGGAGAGTAGTAAAGAGAAATAATAAGCGCATCTACGGAGATTTTTTCGAGCGATTTTCGCAGAATCTCCTCTGGATTTATCTCTTGTGTTCCGGGGTCGAGTGAAGACGAGAGTGGAGATCGTTACATACATAAGTATAACTCATTGTGGGGACAAATTAACCCTGAAGATGAAATCCTGTCTTTGTGGAGTACGAGTACTCACCCGGTATGCGATATGATGGACCTGTGATTGAGATTAGACACTTCTATACTGCTCAAAAATGATCACGGCCTCTGCTCTATTCGTCGAACATGCAGTCAATCCGTTCCTCGTTCATTGGAACCTAGAGGTTGATACACCTAATATCGTTCACTCCACGATATAGGTGGCGATCCGACACATGAACACACTTCTTCAAATCTCCACAATGAGCAATTTTTGTACAGCAAAATACAATTCTACTTCACTTCACGGAGATCCTACGTGTACTGTGGCGTACTGGTCAGTACTGACTACTGACGCGTATGGCCTGGCTCTTTGCAGGACGAATTGCTCCGATATTTCAGAGTTATAGCGAGAACTCTCACCTGTTTTGCATAGCTACTCTATGATTTCGAGCGAATGGCCAACTGTCGAGCCAAGGTCGATTGTCTACGTGAAGAGTATGGAGTCCGAGAAAAATTATCAACGAGAACCATCGTTCAGTACACTTTCCTCAATTGCCATGAATTTAACTCATTGTCGGATTTTTCTGCATTCGCCCATCTCTATCCCACTTCATTATCTTTCAATCCGTCCCTCGGTTTCGTGACGCTTCCATCCAAAGTATATGTACGCAGGCTTTCGAGGTCGGGGTGGCCGACTCAGGTACGCGGACCCTTGCAAATCCACCATGAACCTTTTCCTGCAAAATTTCAAGTCACGCAAATGATCAGATTCAGGGAATTTTCATTCCACAGTCTGATTCGCAGTATCAAGACGACCTCATACAAACTTGAATGGAAGAAATCGGACAACTCTAGGTATATAAAGGAGTAATCAACGATAGCATATTGACTAATGATTTGATTCACCAAAATGGCCGACTTTTTCCATTCAAGTTTGTGTAAGATCGTCTTGATACTACGAATCAGATTGTGGAACCAAAATGTCACAGTTTTGACGATTTTGATAATTTGAAAAATCGAAATAAAATATTTACAATGGCTCAATGAGGGTCAGCATACCTGAGGGCCAGTCAAGGGTTACGAGTATACCTTGGCTGGCTCGGCGAAAGCTTATTGCTGCGCAGCAGTTAACTTGTAGTCGACAAGCATCGAAAAGTCAACCGCAATTTCACAGCAGAAAAGTTGGTTTCAGAACGGTATTATTCATTCGCTCTATCAAATTTCTCGTACTTGCATTATTTCGATATATATATTTGTGGACAGCTGAAATTTTCTGTGATTCTTTCATACTAAACCCCCCTAGATATCTCCAATCTGAAGAAAGTTCTGATAAAGATAAGAATTCTGATGGGAACTCCTTCTCACGCGTATTTTCACTTCCTCAAGTGTAAATGGAGCACCCATAAAAAATTTCAGAACGATCTAACTTTTGGTTCATTTTTGACAGAGCTTTAAAGTCCGAGTGACCTCGAAATTCCCGAATATTTGATCAAAACGCATGCGCTCACGCGATATCAGTGAATGTTGGACATGCGCCAAACAATTTCTCGGATAGAGTACAATATTCTTGAAAGATTATTGGTACCATATCTGTAATCGGATCAATCATTCGTTCCGAAATTGGTTCAAATCCTCTATTCTTACAAGGTTCTCATGTGCTTCGTCTGGTGCACACTAGAGCCCGAACAAAAACGGGTATCACCCGTGGGTTTGTCGCAGCGAACGTATTCAATCTGTTTCGAATATGATTCGATGATTGTGAGCTTCTGATATTTGGGTAGTAATTCTCTCACCATAATGTCTGAATGACCTCGATTCAAGATTACGAACAGTATACGTAAAATCATCATCCTCGAGCCACTCAGAAATACTAGGAAAAATACAATGAAATTCCTCAAGAAGCCTCGTCATTAACATCACTTTTTGATTTTCTAGGATATTTTCTTCAACAAATAAGCATAAAATTTCAAAAGCTCTGTCATATTTCTCCTGTTTCTTCTCAAAATCTGAATTCTCGATGAGACTACGAGTAACATGATCACTTCTCGTCTTGTAAGACAACATACACGTTGGATGATGAGAAATTTCTCTTGTCTCTTCAAGTTTATCAACAACATCTGTAACACCAACGAAAATTGAAAATTGTAAGATTTAACCAATTTGTTCAACGGCTATGTACTCATTCAACACGTTTGCTGCGACGGGCCCCGCTGGTGAGACCCGCAATCTTCAACTTTTCAATCTCTACCAATCTAGATTTGCTCGGGAAATTCTTCCAAATAAATCTATCGTGGTGGTTCACTCCAGTAAGGGCGTGAACAATGAGCCAAGAAAAAGTTCAACTCCATATGGGCATGTCTACTAGTCTTGGACGGATCCCTGAAACATGAAGAAATATGACGAATTCTAGTATTGATCGAAATTTTAAATTCACGCTCGAAAAGTTATTAAGAAGTTATACATTCAACAAAAATCTCGTCAGCTTGATTGATCTCGAATAGATATAATTGCAATCAGCGTTGAATGATGATGGCCGAATCTTAACTTGATCTTGGAGGACTGGAATGATGTTTTAGAGATGAACACGAAAAGATCGTGTATCGTGTTCCATTGCTTGCAACGTTTCGTCAACTACATTGGTTGACCTCATCAGGCACTGTGAATTCAACAATAATATGAATAATCAGTCTTCCTTTCACAGACACAATGAATTTTCTCTGAAACTAAATCCACACATTAGTAGTACACACCTTGTATCACAAAGAAGCTATTAGACCGGGAGCTAGCTGACATTTTTTGGTAGTTATTCCTACCAGGACAGGTCATTAACTAATAAGTCATTCGTGGTGCGGAGAGGACGACTATGCAGTGACAGACGGGTGAGCCGTTCCGTTTTTGTGCGATTGATAAACAAACATGTCGGATAATTCGATATTTCAGAATCATTTTCTACAGAGTAATCCAACAATATTTCATCGATTCAGTTGAAAAAAAGTCATCGCTGACCAGTTGGCATACTCATTTGACGATTCCTAGTGCCTGCCATACTCGATCGAAAATGTCAAAATTTTCAAATATTTAGAATCTATTTCTACAGTATGGCACTTTGATATTCGGATAGATTATCGGAAAAAAATCCATCGAAAAAGCATCGCCATACTGATAGAGCGATTCTGAATCAATCAAAATCGCGATCAAAGTTGCGTAAAATGCATCAAATTCTACTGCTCCGCTGCGCCATCTCTTGATCAACACTTGAGTCGCTTGGCCACGTGAAAATTCAATGCATTTTACGCAACTTTGATCGCGGTTTTGATTGATTCAGAATCGCCCTATCAGTATGGCGATGCTTTTCCGATGGATTATTTTTATGCAATATATCCGAATATCAAAGTGCCATACTGTAGAAAATATTTCTGTGTATTCGAAAAATTTGACATTTTTGATCGAGTATGGTAGGCACTAGGAGCCGTCTGATTAGTATGCCAACTGATCAGCGATGACTTTTTTTTCAACGGAATCGACGGAATATTGTTCGGTTTTTGTGTAGAGAATAGTTCTGAAACATCGAATTACCCAACATGTTTGTTTATTAATTGCACAAAAACGGAATGGCTCACCCGTCTGTCACTGCGTAGTCGTCTTCCGCGCCCCACCAATGACTTATTAGTTAATGGGCTGTCCTGGTAGGAATAACTACCAAAAAATGTCAGCTAGCTCCCGGTCTATATCGCATACTTAAAATTAGTTAGAATATGAGTGTGTTAAACTCATATTCACGTCAGCTGTTACATTGAATGCGAGCGAGTGGCTAGAGAAGGTAATGATGTAGGGGAGAGTGGGGCATGACGGCCACTTTTTTTTCCAACGCATGTCACTGCGAGAATAAGTGTTGAGGGCTGGTTCAAAAAGCGTAGACATCAAGCTGAGAACCTGTAGATTACGATACGCGAGTCCAAAAATTTTTTTGAAGACGAATGATACGAGTAATTAGAGATTTGCTGAAAGTGGCCGTCATGCCCCGCGCGGGGCACAATGGCCATGAGAATCCGACCGAATTCGGCAGCCAATATAGAAATCGTTGTTTTCGGAAAAGTTCTGTTGTACATGCGTCTACTCATTTTATTGTCTTGAAATGTTCAACGGGACATGGGAATGGTCGAAAATCCGCTTTGAAAACAGTCAAAGTTTCAGTCATCATACTTATCCATTTTGTTTAAAACAGATGATGCCAAGAATCAACTTGACCCACGAAAATAAAATGCTGTAAGACGTTTAAGAGAGTAAATGTCCAACCATTCAATATCATTGCTCTAAATCAAAGGGAATTGAGTGAAAAATGATACTTTTGCCGAGCTTGTCTTCGGAAGTAGGACCTCTTTCAGTTTAAAAATAGCACTCTGGTGATTAAAATAACTATTCTAGACATTATAAAGTCTCTTTGTGCATCCTACATCTCGAAAATCTTGATTTCGGTGGGAAAAACTTTCTCAGAAGAGTAATTCTTGTCGGACGAACCCATGCAAGCGGTTGATCAGGGTGTGATCAGGGCGGCCAAACTTGCCATGTTACAATCCGGGAAAGGTTAGGTCTGAACGACCGTTTTCATGTGGCCAACGTGCCCCCCTCGGGTGGCCGTCATGCCCCACTCAACATCTTACTTATAATCGCAATGAACAAAATGTTAACTAACGTGATGAATATTTTGCGGCACATGAAATTGAAGGGAAAGAGCTGAACTTTCGGTCCAAATCAATGCTGAAGTCCAATAAGACCTCCTAATGTATTTTTTCACCCACTGAATATGTGCATATATTTGACGTTTTTGGCGGTCTCGATTTGGCGTGAATTTTTGTATCCATGTGATAAAAAATCGAGGTTTTCTCGTAGTGGTCAATTGAAGGGGGTTAAAACCACCTAAAAAAATTTTTTTGGAATTTTTTTATCCATTTTAGGTCGGAAAAATCGAGGTGGCCATCAACCCACTGTGTTCGTCGTGCCCCACTCTCCCCTAATATAAGGCTGGATTTAGGATCGTGTAAGAAAGCAGAGAGATGAGACATATGACTGATAGGAAGAGAGTGAGAAGGAGAAGGAGAGTAAGAGGAAGAGGGAGAATGAATGAATAAATGATAACCTTTATTCGCCCAAGGGGAAAAATACAAAAATACAGTAGCATATGAAACATATGTCACTCATACATAATAAATACATCAAATTTGTGAAAATTTGTCGTTTTGGTTGAGGCTATTCGAATTATCACAGAAAGTGACTAGTCATCTCGAGGCATCGTAAGATGCTAAGAGTCATGGAAAGAAAAAAAAGAAAAAGTCACGTTTTCATATATATATATATACATATATCAGTCTTGACAAGAAGGTTGAGGAAAAGAAAACATTTTCCCGTTTGGGAAGACATATGGAGGAGACATGGGCCCACAGTCATATCACAGGAATCTCGGTTCGGTAGCGAGAAAGCCACGCATAACTCATCTGAAGTGGAAGACATCAATTGAAACGGGCTCATGCCTATCACAGTTTACAAATTGAAATAGTGTTTTTTCTCCACATCAATCCTCTGGGAGGGTAGTGTTAACAGGAAGTCTTTTAAGGACTCTCTAAATAATGATATCTCCCCAAGCTGCCGGAAGCTTGGAGGGAGAAGGTTCCACAAATGAGCACATTGGACCTGGAAAGATCTTCTTCCATATCCAAGTCTCATAATGGGAACTTTGAGTACCCGTTCTTCTAGATCACCCCGTGCGGGGCGTTCGGATTGGTACCTGGTAAACGTCGCAGCTAGGTAGCCAGGTTCTCCTAAGTGCATGATCTTATGCATCAAGAGAGCTGCGAAGTACATTCTCCGCGAATCAGTACGTAACCAACCCAAGCGCTTCCTAAACGGGGTGATGTGCTCGTCTCTCCTAAGATCAAGAATATATCTCACACTTGAATTGCTTAGTCTCTGTAGCCGTTGCCGCTGTTCGTCCGTGGCGTCGAGGTACACGACCGCGCAATAATCTAGGTGCGGTCGAACCAATGACTCGACTAGGTGAATTCGGAGAGGTCTGGTGATACATGCCCTAAGAAACCGCAGACCGTAAAGGACTCTGTTGACTTTCTCAGTTACTTGGTCAATGTGCGGTTTCCATGACAATTCACTGTCAAGTGTAACACCAAGACTCACGACCGTATCACTGAACGGGATGAACTTTCCTTCCTGTATCTCAACCCCTGGCGAGTCCATTCTCTCCAGATCTTTGATATTTCTCTGCGAACTGAAGTAGATTGCCTTGGTCTTGCCAGCGTTGAGACACAGGCCGGAACTTCTGGCCCACTCGGCAACTAGTCATCCTATTTTGCCCAGCCGAGCAATACCTTCCCTGATCTTATTTTTCTCGATTTGGAGATAAATTTGGAGATCATCAGCATAAAATAGATGATGTACCGACTTTCCGTCTAGCAAGCCAGCCAGGTCATCCACATACAAGCTGAAGAGGAGAGGTCCAAGGACAGACCCCTGTGGAACACCCAGATTGGTTTCGAGCCAATCAGATTTGCCTACTTTAGAAGTGATTTTTCGGGCGCGACCCTGTAAATATGATTTTATCCACAGGAGCGCCGATCTTGAGAAGCCAAGATGTCGTAGCTTCTTCAACGGCTTGGATGATGAGATTGTGTCAAAAGCTTTGCGAAAATCGAATAGTAGGAGCAGAGTGATCTTCTTCCTGTCTATACCTACTCTGATGTCATCGGTCAATTTCAACGAAGCTGTCTGGGTGCTATGGTGTTGCCTAAAACCAGTCTGGAAGCGATCAAGTATCTTTTCGATTCTCAAATACTCCGTGATTTGGTTATGTGCGATTTTTCCCAGAACCTTGGAGAGAAAGCACAGCAGTGCTATAGGACGGAAGTCCGAGACCGTTGATGGAGCAGCAGTATTTTTCAATGCAATCAGCTGCGCTTGCTTCCAAGCCTCAGGGAAAATGCCATGAGCGAAAGAGGAGTTGGAAATATGTACAATAAGATCACCAATGGCCGGAAGAGCTTTTGCGATCACGCTTTGGGGTATTCCATCCGCTCCACGGGCCTGTGAGGAGAAATGTTTGATAGAAGGACTACATCACTGAAATTTGTGGGCTTAAATTTAAACCCCTCTTCCGGTGTCGAGTCAATATCGTTCATTGCTTTATTATCATTTTCGTGGGATGAAACGGGAACTCCCGCAAAGTGTGCGTTCAACCCATCCGGTGTGAAGCCATGAAGTTCCTCCTCTTTGCTCATAGGCAAGAAGCCGAGATTGCGCATCTACTTCCAAATGTTCTTCTTCTGATGGAGAGCTTCTGATGAAGAGCTTCTGACAAATGTGTTTGAATGAAGGAGTTATGCTCTTGTTCAATGCGCAAGTCGATCTCTTCGCTAAGCCGAAAGTATTCATTTTGAAGCTCAGGACACTTGCGCTGGTTACGTTGAATCCGTTCCCAGCGCCTGCGCGTCGCGTCTCGCTTATTCATGAGTACCCTCAGCTCAGGACCAATTCAAGGAGCGTCATTTTTACGCGGATTATTAGTTCTTTCAGGTGCTAATTCATCTATAACGGTCTGTAGATTTTCATTCAAGCAGTAAATTGAATCTTCCAAACTGGTTTCAGCATTTTCGAGAGCTGTCCAGTCACAGCGAGGTAATCGGTCATTCAATATCTCCGGAGTGATGTTTCGAAAATCCCTGTAGGTGAAAGAATTTCTTGGCGGAGTGGGAGTAAAGACGTTGATGGTGACCTCAATGACCGAGTGCCTGCCGAAACTGGGCAGGAGTCTGTTTTGAAAGTCAGTAATGATGTCATTGTCATCTACATAAATGTGATCAATCCATGTATGAGATGTATTGGGGGTGTGTTGGTGAGTTGGGCCATGCTGCACTATCTGCAAGGCAAGTTCTTCTGTCAGTGCAGTCAGTGTCTTGGTGTCGGGATGAGCAGTGTCTAACAAATCCGCGTTCAGATCACCCATCATAATTTTATGACTGTAGTTGCCACACAGCCGGCGTAATGAGCCAAACAGCTCGTCATCCTTCTACATGGCGGTTTTAGGGGGTCTGTAGATTACTACGACTAATATTGGCGGGGAGTTACCCTGTTGTATGCTACAAAAGAGAAATTCAGGCACGCCAGGTTTCCCTGGCCCAAAAGTATTTGACGAAATCAACTTCTTGACTTTGAAGTCATTGCGCACATACAAAGCAACCCCACCACCCTCTCTGTTGCGATCCTGCCGCAACAATGGAAAACCTGGGATCTGGACGAGATTATCATCCACAAACTCATCTAGCTTCGACTCAGCCACCCCAAATAGATGGTAGGAGGGATCGTTAGTAACGAGCAAGCGTAGATGCTCAATCTCATCTGTCAGAGAGTTAAGCTTGATAAATCCCGCTTTCGAGGAACTGCCCATCCCTCGTTGCTCTTCAGCAGCCGTATCTAGTCAAGGAGTCATCGCTGATTCTGCTGCCGAAACTCTACTCGGCTCCGGAACGGTAGTGCAGCTCCGGGTGGTATTAGAGAACGCACGAGGTCGTTCTGGAGCACTCCGACAGGCCGTTTGAATGACCTGCAGATCAGCGAGAGATTCGAACGTATGCGCTCGCTCACCATTTTTCCGTCTAACCCAGAAACGTCCGCCACTGTGCCAGACGTATTTTAAACCCAAACCGCGTGCAATCGACCTCAGGCGTATGTATTCTTTGTATTTCTCACGGGGAGCATCTCATTCATAAAGATTTTACGGTCCGGCACATGAGCTTTCGTATCTTGGTCGAGTAAGTCAGGCTGGATATTGTTAGCCGTGAAATGATTATTGGTAATTGAACGTTTAGCCCGAATCACTTCCCCAACTAGTCGACTACTGGAGAGTTGGACTATGCACGATGGTAGAGTGCGCGGGATGGCAGCTGGGGCTCGGGGAGATGGAACCGAGTCGCAAATACCTGTTGGAGGCTTCTTCTCAGACGCACGCCCAGTTTGCAGGACTTGGACATCAGCAATGTCTGCCCTCTCTAGTGAGGGGAGTACGGACTTGAGCGCTGCGTAGGCAATATCAGATAGCTGTACCGGCGAGGCCTTAGAATTTTCTTTTAAAATACCATCAATAATCAATTTACAGCGCTCAAGACCGTCACTGCCGTGTCCCCGTCCTCGCTCCCCAGCGTGTGAATGAGGAAACTTGTCCATCTTAGGTGGAATAATAGGAATCGAAGATTGATGTGTCAATTCGACATTACTATTTCCAATTCTTCTACATTTGCTATCTCGCTGACTACTCTCACGACCTGTTAATAGCTCAGTCAGAGTGGAAAACTGGCTTTTCATGGTAGAATTCTGCTCCAGAAAAAGCTGGCGATTCAAGCGGAGCTCCTCCAGCTGGGAGCTTTGCTTCTCTATGAGTATCTCGAGAGAGGATACACGTGCCAATAGGTGATCATCCACCTCGTTCACTACTGGCGTGGGAGGTGGGGAGGAAACGACAACGTTTTGTTGCCTCACGAGAGATTTTATTCCGTCAAGCTCGTTCTGGAGTAGCGCATATCGATCATAAAAGAGGTCGAGAGTAGTCTGCACTATCAGTATCCATTTGGTGTCAGGAGAATCCGTCGCCGTCGAAGTTGGTGATGTTGCAGGTCGTTCCGAGACGTTGAGGCTGTAGCTCTCCGTCGACCCTACAACGTGGCCAAGAGGTGGTGTAGTTTTCGAGATGGGGCTGTTGCTCTCCATCGGCCCGACAGCGTGGCCAAGAGGAGGTGTATTGAGCAGCGACTGGGTGCTAATGGTGGGCCGCGCATCTGTTTGCTGCTTTTGAATATTCGCGGGCTCTATACCGAAGGACTGGCGGGAGGTGGCACCACATGACGGAGACGAAGTAGCAGGCGATAGAGTACCCCCCGCTAGCGCAAGCTGTAGACTCCCGGAGTTGAATAGAGAGGCATTGGTGGTAGGGGACTTTGCGCTGCTGCCCGCGGCGGTGGTATGCGGAGCGGGCGGAGATAGTGCTGATGCAGCATGCGAGCTGAGCCGTGTGTGTGAGATGGGCTGACTACTCACACGTCTATGCGAGCTAGTATTCTCCTTCTTTCTCTCCCTGACTGTTGGCGTGCTGAGGCGAGAAGTCGAAGTCGTCTGCTTCGATGCACTTGATGATAATTGCGCGGCTGGAATTTTGCTCACCTGCAGACATTTTTCGCATGTCACTGCTCCTTGAGATGATTTCGAGCACTTGACATGTGGTGATCTTTTGCTAATGCCGCATTCTCTGTTGCCCGCGCGTAAGGTGTTGTTGCAGACGCAGCAGGTGTTGTTGCTCATCGTGCAGCAGACAGCAAGACAGCGAAGCAGGCCAGCGTAGCAGACGACCTCCGAGCATGCGCACAAGGCTCACTTTCGGCGCCAGGCACTGCCAACTCGATGTTTTTGTTGGAGTTGCAGAATTGGAATTATTCCTCCCAGGCTCGAGCAGGAGCCATGCAGTGATGCTCCAGTGGTATAAGCCTGCAGGAGGAAGTCCAATCTGCAAAAAGTGCCACTCGGGACGACGTTTTGATGGTTAAAGAGATGTTCAAGCACGGAGCGATCTTAGATGCGTGTGGAAACACTCACCGCCCGAGAGAGACAGCGAGTGAGAGAGAGTGAGAGAGAGAGAGATGGGTGAGGAACAGAGGGGAGGGAGAAGGGGGGAGCTTGTAGATCTATATATATGTGGAATAAAGCTCACATCATTACTGATCGGTACAATCGGTTGAGATTTTTAGTGTCATCATGTAAATTGATATTATTTTTGTCTTCATTTATAGAAAGCATTCCAGCAAGGGTGCGCTCATGAAAATTCATTTCTTTGTCCAGAATGTGAGTATTCTCCCAATCAAAATCATAGTTGAGATTTCTTCTATGAAGAGAAACGACTGAATTTTGATTCTTGGATTCAATGTGTTCATCTATCCTTACAGCTAGTGCTCTTTTTGTTCCACCCACATAGTATGCTGGACAATCTTTGCATTTAAATTCGTGAACAACATTGGTATTTTCCCATTTTTCGAGTGAATATTCCCTAGTTTTATAATTCCTAGTAAATTTTTGTTGACTTTTGGAAGAGTTTGTATGCCATATTTTTTAATAATATGAGAGGCTTTTTGGAGGAAGGTCTGATGAAAAGGTATACAGATTTTTGGTTTCATTAAGTAATCAGGACGGTTCAAACTGTCATGAGGGTTTCTACTTTGTTTGAGTTTTTGTGATCTCTCATCTATGGATTTGAAACTAAACGACGCTGGGTAATCGTTATACTGTAGTATTTTCTCAATCAGTCTCAGATTTTTCCCATGGAATTGTGGATGAGACACGGATATTGCTCTGTCAACAAGATTATACATGATGTTTTTGTTTTGTTCTTTAGTGTGATTCGAATGGAAATTTAGAATCCTCCCTGATGATGTTGGTTTCTGGAACCAGTCCGTAACAATTTTTTGATTTTCTCTGATCAAGACCACGTCTAGAAAATTCATTCTGTTATTTAACTCTTTTTCATACGTGAATTGCAACTTTGGGTGATAGCTATTGAAAACATTCAGGACTTTATCAAAATGTTGTTCATGAACACACAAGAGAAGTATCATCTACATATCTATAGTGAAAGAGGGGTTCACAATCGTCATATTTCAGTTTTTTCGAACATTCAACTTCCAGCTCTTCCGTTACCATATCAGCAAACAGTGGGGAAATCGGGGAGCCCAAGGGGCTACCTTCGATATGTTGCCAAAATTTTCCTTGGAATTGGAAGAAATTGTTGTCGAACAATATGTTTGAATACCAGTGTATTGAAGCCCGGGAGTCGAGAGCGAGCGAGCAGTTAAAATTAAAAGAGACCAAACTAAAATCATGTCAGGTGTCAACTGAGCACCAATCACATTTGAGTTCCCCGAACGGCCGATCTCAACGACTCTCTTCGTCACTGCCCTCTCGCGCTCTCCTTGCGGGTCAGTAGAGTTCAGTCGCGCCAGGATCGTCGTGCGGACATTTCTTATTGTCCGCACTTAGTCAATTACGCGCGCTTTCCGCTCGCGCTAGTGCCCCCTTTTTCATTCACTCTTTTTTTCACGCAACTATTCTATTTTTCAACCAGTGTACCACACTTTTTCAGTCATTGAAGATTCATTCTATGAATCTAGTGTGTTGTACTTTCACCTCCCGGATCCAGAAAAATACCAAACCGTTTCCACTACCATTTGACCAGCTCAAGAGCTCATGCTCCAACATTTTGGTAGCCAGAGCGTGGTCGATCTTAGTGGATTCCGGGAGTGTAAGTGTAGCTCAGTGAATGAGCTACAGAGTGTCGTGAGTGAAGTGGGCACCGGCTGCTCGAGTTTGCTAAATACTCGGACGCACGCGGTCATAAGTGGTGCAGTGAATCATCGGCGAGCTCGCTCAGGGCGCGCCTTTCGGTGAAGCACAAGCCCGCGCGACGAATTTTCGGCGTGCTTTGCGGGCGCGCAATCACCGGAGGAAGCTCATCATCAGGGCGCCGTGCAGTAGCCATCATTGCCGGCGCTAATACCAGCTGTTCCGCCCTCTGCAGAGCATCACCCATCAGCAGGTGCAGCATAAGAGGAGAGGGTAAGCCGCGCGCGTTATTACGCGCGGCTGCGGATAGTAAGTCTTCATACCTATATTCCGCTTGCTATCTCTCTCTCTCTCGCTTGGCTCACTCTTCTGCTCGTGCAATCGAACTATAGTGCGCGTGACGTCGAGTATTATATAGGCATATACAAATATGTATGTGTGGGTAGTAGCGCACAGCTGTACGATTCTCGTCAGCTGATGATTTCAATGAGTCGGCTTACCGACGTGAGCGATAGAGCTCACATATATATGTGAAGCGCACTACCAAATGAGCTCGGCGAGCGTTAGTGCTGCACTGCATGGCTTTGATTGCTTTCAATATTGCATATTATTGCGCTCGGTGGGAAGGTTCCTCTCGCGAATCTTGTGTGCGTTTGACTGCGGTTGCAGCATTTCATGCATGACATATTGGGTCTAAATTTTTCGCTTTCGTGGTGTAAAGCCCTTGGCGCTAGCAGCTTTTTTCGGATTGACTCGTTCAAGGAGTCTTACAGTCATCCGTTGTAACTCAAAGTTACATTCTGGAAAGTCCAATTGGGTTGTGTAGATTTGCCGACAGTTAGAGTCGCATTGATTGTCGTGCTAGGACGGGCAATCTGTAACTATCCGTAAATTATAAGTGGATAGTATTGCAGCCAGTTGTGTTGGAATTCGGTGTTGAGGTATATTGTGGTCCTCGTCGCTTTACTTGCTGTGCGAGTAGAAATTTAAATCATGCCTGACCCGACACGAGAGGAAATTGCCGCAGCTAGGGCTAAGGAATGGCGTTCTCAGGGCCGGTCCCTAATTTGAAAACAGGACAATACGGGTAAACTGATTCAAAATTTCGTGAAAAATACAAAAAAACTAGGAGCTGAAAATCTGACTCCTACGGTTTTGAAAAATCGCTTGACGCTTTTAGAAGATTATTGGTTTGAATTTGGGGAACGTCATCGTGAGTTGCTCCCGTATAGGAAATATTTGGAAGACGAGGCGTACTTCCAAGAGGACGTGTTTTCGGACGTCGAATTGAATTACACTCTCGCTAAATCGACACTCACGGACATGCTCCCTGTCCAGCCGGCTGCTGCCACACCGGAGGCTAGGCCAACGCTTCAGTCTACCGGAGGTATGAATTGGGATGATTTTTTGCGGGCTACAGTGGAGATGCAGGGAATTCCCCAAGCTGAGATCCCCGAATTTTCCGGGAAGCAATGTGACTGGGAATCTTGGAAGCAACAATTCAAATCGCTTGTCATTGACAAGAAAAATATTGCTCCGGTTAGCGAGTTGTCCCATCTCAAGCGCGTAGTCAAAGGCAATGCCGCTCGGATGATCAGTAGTGTGCCGTTATTGGATACTAATTTTGATATGGCGTGGGAGCGGCTTTGCAAGCGTTATGATAATCGTCGGCTCAGATTGTTTTTACACCTTGAAGGATCAATAAATTTAAATTCGGTCAAAGGAAAAAACCCGCGAGACATGAGTGACCTCTTGAATTCTGCTGAAGAGCATGTGCAGGGGCTCAAAGATTTGGAGTGCCCAGTAGTTCAGTGGGATTGTTGGCTCGTGCATTGCATTTCTCGCAAGTTAGATGTCTCAACTAGGGAAAGTTGGGAGCAGAATCAAGAGTCTAACGTCGGATTTCCTACCTACGAGGGCTTGAAAACTTTTCTAGAAACTCGTGTGCCTGCGTGGGATGCTGCTCATGTGCAATCTCAGACATCCTCGAGTCATAATAATAGTTCGGATTCTGCGGCAAAAAACGCGTCTAGAAATCAATCGTCCCAGAAGAATAGGTCTGTCACAGCTCATGTGACTAACACTGAGTCGGACAGTGAACCAGAGCCCGTGTGTGTGCTTTGCCAGGGTCCTCATGCGTTGCCTAAATGTGAAAAATTCGCCCAAAAGAGTGTGTCCGAGCGGAGAGAATTTTGTAAATCCAACCATTGTTGCATGCAGTGTTTGAGAGTGGGTCATTTTGCGGATAAGTGTCGCTTATTCCGTCTCAAATGCAAGGAGTGTAAGGGTCGACATAATACACTCTTGCACTATGATAAGCCCCCTTCGGATGCAGGTCATGGGTCTGGGGATAGTAAAAATACCCCAGCAGCGGAGGCACAGGCGATGACCGTGCAGGTGCACTCTACCACAATTGAGCGGACGCGTTTGCTTGCTACGGCTGTTGTAGTATTGAAGTCGAAAGCGGGTAAAAGTCTCACGGCTCGCGCTTTGATTGACCCCTGCACGGAGAGTTCATTAGTATCTGAACGGGTCGCTACTATTTTGTCGTTGCAACGCAAAAAAGTGAATCTGGGAGTTGGCACGCTTGGCGGTGAAATCACTGTTGTTGCTCGTGGGAGGTAAGTTTATATGTATCGTCCCCTCGCGATTCGAAATTCAGTTGCCGTTTCAACGCTTTCGTGTTGCCCGATTTGACTCGCCGATTACCTAATATCCCCATTGAGTGGCATGAGTGGCCTCATATCAAACATCTGACATTGGCTGATCCTAATTTTCATACACCTCAAGAAATCGATTGCTTGTTGAGCGCTGACATTTATGGTCAGATTTTACTCGACGGAGTGATTAAAGGGCCAGTAAATACACCAATTGCTCAGGAGACTGTATTTGGGTGGATCCTTACGGGACCGGTTGCGACTAATCAGGGGTCTTCTAGTTCGGTGATGGCAACAACCCTTTGTCATTTTGCTTCAACCCCCTCGTTGTCTCGTGCGGTTCAAAAATTCTGGGAGCTTGACCAAATCCCCTCCAAGCGTATACTGTCACCTGATGATGAATATTGTGAGCAGCAGTTTACTGAAACTGTCACACGCTCACCGGAGGGGAGGGTCATCGTTCGGTTACCTCTCTCTCAGAAAATTGATGATATATCTTCCACAGATTCGAGGAACATTGCAATGGCGTGCCTCTACCAATCAGAGCAACGCAGACGACGAGATCCAGAGCTGGATACCGCCTACACCAAATTCATGTCCGACTACCAGCCCCTGGGCCACATAAGGATTGCGCCTGATGCAGAGCGACGCCTTGACTGCTGTTATATCCCACACCATGCCGTGCTCCACAACGATAAAATTCGTGTGGTGTTCAACGCGTCACAAAAAATAGGTAATGGTGGAACCCTTAATAACTGCCTGCTGAAAGGACCGAATTTGCTCAATGATCTTACTCATGTGATGAATCGTTGGACATTTTATAAATTCGTCTTTGTGACGGATATCGTCAAAATGTTCAGACAAATATTAGTGCATCCTGATGATGTGGATTGGCAGCGAATAGTCTGGAGGACTTTAGACAGTCCCGACGTCCTTGTGTATGTCCTGCTCACTGTAACTTATGGCACGGTGTGTGCTCCTTTTTTAGCCATCAGAGTTTTATTATACCTTGCTGATTTGTACGAGACATCACATCCTTCAGCTGCAGTCATTTTGAAGCTATTGAGCTATATGGATGATTTGTTTGGCGGAGCTGATACTCTGCAGGTCGCGCTCGAAGCAAGGAATCAGCTGATTGGTGTCATGAAAGCTGGCTGTATGGAATTGGGAAAGTGGGCGGCGAATGATATGGTTCTCCTACAGGATGTCATCGCAACCGATTCACAGGATGAAGTATCTGTTGATCTGGGAGAAGCGGTGTCTACTTTGGGCCTCAAATGGGTACCCTGTAGGGACTTCTTCTTTTTCAAGATTTTATTACCCGAGGCTCAGACTACCGTCACTAACAGGTCGATATTGTCTGAAGTAGTTCGATTGTTTGATCATTGGAAAATGAAAATGGAGCTAACCAACCCATTGGGGTTGGTTAGCTCCATTTTAAGTCCAGACTAAAACGCCTATCCAGGATCTGTGGATTGCCAAAGTCAATTGGGACACGCCGCTGGTTGGAGAGCTGTTCGATCGTTGGATAACGCTGCGTAATCAAATGCAATTTTTGTCAGAAATTCGAATTTCCAGGTGGTTGCAGATGACTGAGGATACCTCATTTGTCCTTCATGGTTTCGGCGATTCTTCGAATCGAGCTTATGCTGCATCGGTATATCTGGTAATTCCTGGACAGTCCTCTATGTTACTAATGTCAAAGACTAAAACTGCTCCGATAAAATCCCCTAGTATACCCGAATTAGAATTATGTGCCTCAGTCCTCGTTGTGCGCCTCTTACAGCACATCATACCACAGCTTCCTTATAAGCCGAAGGCTTTGTCTTGTTGGTCTGACAGTAAGGTAGTGTTAGATTGGCTTGGTAGTCACCCCTCTCGTTGGGAAACCTTTGTTCCTAACCGGACGAGTGTGATACTAACCACCTTTCCAGAAGCTCAGTGGAACCATGTTCGAGGGCCGCAAAATCCGGCTGACCGCGCCACGCGCGGCTTGACAAGTGAGGCGCTCAAGGAGGAAAAGCTTTGGTGGCATGGCCCGGATTGGATCACTCAGCAGCCGAGTGACCGGCCTGTATGTGATATGACCCAAAAGGAGCAGGAAGAAGTTGCAGCAGCTCTCGCTTTATCCGAGACCATTGAAGAGGTGGAGGTTCAGGTTAACACTCCCGAAACCCATGTATTGTCCTTCCTTGAGAAGTTTAGCTCAATAACTGAAGCTGCTCGTATTATGGCGTATTTGTTTCGTTGGCGTTTTAATGCCAAACTCAAGAAGGAGGAGCGGGAACGTGGTGCGCTGACCTGGAGGGAGATTTCTGCCGCCCAACTTGCCGTGTGGAAAGTCGTTCAGCAAATTCATTTTGCTGAAGAATTGCGTTGTCTGGAGCGAAAGAAAGATATCCCACGTGAGAGTCCTATTCGTCTCTTGTCGCCATTTGTGTGTGAGAGAGGTTTGCTAAGAGTTGGTGGAAGGTTGCAAAATTCTGACCTCCGTTTTTATGGAAAGCACCCAATCATATTACCTCATAGGAATGTCTTTGTGCGCAGGTTAGTAGAGGAGACTCATCGACACACTCTGCATGGAGGAGTCCAGTTGATGCGCAGCCACTTGCTGAGGTCATTTTGGATCATCCATTCAACCCGCATGATTCAACAAGTATACCGTCGCTGCAGCAGTTGTGTACGTCATGGCGCCCAAGGTCTGGAACAACAAATGGCTCCTCTACCTGCTGTGAGATTATCACCAAGGATGCCATTTGAGGCCACGGGATTGGATTATGCAGGTCCTGTATATATTTTGTTCTCACTTGGTCGCGGGGCTAAGTCGATCAAAGCATATATTGCCATCTTCATTTGCATGGTTACAACAGCAATACACATTGAAGTAGTGTCCGATCTGACGCCCGAAGCTTTCTTAGCAGCTTTTAAACGATTTGTATCTCGACGTGGTGAATGTTCTCACTTGTATTGCGATAATACTAAAAACTTTGTCGGTGCTGAAAAGGAACTGGAGAAGATGTTTACCGAGTCCGCGTCAGTTTCCGCTCAGATTGCTAAGGATCTCGCACCAGAAGGAGTCACCTTTCACTTCATTCCGCCTCGGTCTCCCCATTTTGGTGGTCTTTGGGAAGCTGCTGTGCGTAGCTTCAAACATCATCTGCACCGAGCAGTTGGAGATCGAATTTTGACTTATGAAGAGCTTTCAACTGTATGCTCTCAAATCGAGGCCTGCTTAAATTCACGACCCTCGTGTCCTATCAGTAGTGAGGCTACCGACTTGGTACCACTCACTCCCGGTCATTTTCTGATCGGGCGTTCGATGACTGCAGTGCCAGAGCCCTTTGAAGACGTCGATCTGACAACTAATTCGAGTTGCAGGTGGGATATTCTAGTGCGTATGCGCAACCGATTTTGGGACCGATGGCGCAAAGAGGTGCTAAATCTGATGCAGCAAAGGACCAAATGGCTTAGAAATCTGGACCCCATCAAAATTGGTGACATTGTGCTGCTGAAGGATGAGCTCAGTCCACCAACCAAATGGCCACTAGCCAGAGTGACCCATCTACACCCTGGAGCTGATGGATTGACTCGAGTTGTCACTGTGAGGACGGCCACTTCTGAGTTCAAACGGGCAATTGTGAAACTCATTCGCTTGCCGACGGAACCTGATGTGGAAGAAGCCTATCAAAATTCAAGAAGAAGACCTCGGACTGATAATGGATGAATCTTATCTTTTTCGCGTGCGTTTCGACACCACATTACACTTCCTTCCTCGATCCGGGTCACCCGCGAATTCTGTTCCGTTCGAAGTCATTTGGGGCCTCAATTTGATCGGATGAATTGCATTTCCATTAGAGTCACGTGTAATATGATATTTCAGTGCTGTTGCGTAGTGTAGGACGGTGTCATACCTGAGGATCTACGTTGGCAGCCTTTCCCGCGAATTATTTGAGTAATTTAGTTTATTTCCTGGAGTGCAATTTACTTCTCTCGGAATTAGATAGCCATGTTTTGATGTTTCGCGGAATAGCGTTCCTTTGTCTAAGAATATTGAGTTAATCTCGTTTCCATAATGTTTTTATTGGGTTTTGGCTCATAGCGCCTAATTATTAGAATCCATTGACTTGGATCAATTTGTTCAATTTGATTGGGAGATTATGATCAGTGCAATTTATCCAGCTAGTTTCAATTATAATTTTTCTTATTGAACCTTATATCTAGTTGGAAGTATGATCTCTCCCTTGCTTTGTTGATGTCGAACCACAATTTCTAGAGTTGTTTTGTAATTCTTTTTGACCGTTAGATCGATCAAACTGGGCGGCATGTTTGAATACCAGTGTATTCAAGCCCGGGAGTCGAGAGTAAGCGAGCAGTTAAAATGGAAACAGACCAAACTAAAATCATGTCAGGTGTCAATTGAGCACCAATCATATTTAAGTTCCCCGAACAGCCGATCTCAACGGCTCTCTTTGTCACTGTCCTCTCGCGCTCTCCTTGCGGGTCAGTAGAGTTCAGTTGCGCCAGGATCGTCGTGCGGACAGCTCGTATTGTCCGCACTCAGTCTAATTACGCGCGCTTTGCGCTCGCGCCGGTGCCCCCTTTTTTATTTACTCTTTTTTTCACGCGACTATTCCATTTTTCAACCATTGTACCACACTTTTTCAGTCATTAAAGATTCATTCTATGAATGTAGTGTGTTGTACTTTCACCTACCGAATCCAGAAAAATACCAAACCGTTTCCACTGCCATTTGACCAGCTCAAAAGCTCATGCTCCAACACAATAATTGAAGACCCTTTCTGATTTCATCAAACGGAATTTCACATTTCTGGTGTATATCATGGAAACGTTTATCTCAACATAACATGACTAAATCACATGGTACGTTGGTGAAAAGTGTATTGGCATCAAGAGAGAAATTTTTGAAATTTTCAGGTATATGCTTATTTTGTAATCCATTCTCCAAAACGAAACCGTTATTGATGTGAGATGCTGGAGTTTTCATACAACTTTTCAGTACTTGGTAAGGTATGGAGGCTAAAACATGGCTAGGACTATTTACTAACGAAATTATGGAACGTAAGGGGGCATTTGGCTTGTGTATCTTTGGGAGTCCATAGCATCTGGCAATGTTCTTATCAGTTTGCTTATATGTTCTTATCAATACGCGAATGTGGGTGCAATATTTTCGGTAGATAATTGTGATTATCCCATAACTTGAGTAAACTAGACACATTATCCGTGACTTCTTTCAAAGGGTTGGTTCTGAGAGTCTTATAGACTGACTCGTCTGATAGTAAAACTTTCATCTTTCCTATGTAATCGGACTTATTCATACACACAGTGACATTGCCTTTATCTGCTCGGGTGAAAACTATATCTCGATTTGACTCCAGATAGATTTTTGTTTGGTGAAATTCTTTGGCAAAAATACGGTTTTCTAATGGTATGTGTGCTTGGTTATGTCTCTCAAAGCGTACTGTATTACAAACTTCCATGCGTATAAAATCTTTCTCTGTAGGGTTCAAATCTAGGCGAGCGAGACCTGACTCTAGATTCTTGATTGTGCTTAGAACATCGTCAGTACTAAATTCATCTTTATAACTGTGGTTGTGACCTAATGCAACAACCTCAATCACATAACCCGGTAGGTCTTTATCACTTAGATTACGAATCCATTTCTTCTTATCTGAATTTTCTGTAACTACTGGTGGGAGCAAGTTGTGAAATTTTTTCTTATGAATAATATTGAACTTAGTTTGAATAATACTGAAATTTCTGGAATTTGTATCAAAGAACTCATTCGAAATATTTACATCCAAATCCGATTCTGTTAATTTTGGTGTGATATTGTTCAGAGACTTATTGAGGAAATTCAGATGTAGATGAATATCCCTGATTCCATTATTCAACAGACGTTTACCTATATTTGGAGCTAACGCCTCATTTGATGACATGCTAGACTTACATTGAAATTCTACTCGAGTGATGCGACGCTTGATGTTGATGAAGTGTTTTGGTGTGATGTCGTGGCTTCTGTATTTCAGAAGGAACCTTCGTCTGGATACATTTATGGCGATCTTTTTGTCGATATGAATGTAATTCTTCATGGCTGTCATGATACTTTGACCGTATTGTTGCCATATTTGTCGGAAGAAACCCATACTGATGGTGGTTGCAGTCTTTTCTGGATCCAAGACTCAATCATACTTCAATTTTGGAATCCCTTACTCGTCCTCGAATGATTAATAATGGTCGAATCATAACTTGATCTTGGAGGACTGGAATAATGTTTTAGAGATAAACACGAAAAGATCTTGTATCGTGTTTTATTGCTTGCAACGTTTCGTCAACTACATTGGTTGACCTCATCAGGCACTGTAGATTCAACAATAATATGAATAAATCAGTCTTTCTTTCACAGACACCATGAATTTTTCCTAAAACTAAATCCACACATTAGTAGTACATACCTTGTATCACAAAGAAGCTATCGCATACTTAGAATTAATTAGAATGAGTGTGTTAAACCCATATTCACGTCAGCTGTTACATTGAATTCGAGCGAGTGACTAGAGGAGGTAATGATGTACAGAGTATAAGGCTGAATTTAGGATCGTGTAAGAGAGACAGAGAGATGGGACATATGACTGATAGGAAGAGAGTGAGAGGGAGAAGGAGAGTAAGAGGGAGAGGGAGAGTGAGAGAGAGTGAGAGAGAGAGAGAGAGAGAGAGAGAGAGAGAGAGAGAGAGATGGGTGAGGAACAGAGGGAAGGGAAAAGGGGGGGGGAGGTTGTAGATCTATTCATATGCACGGTTGGCCTGAACTGACTTCAACCAAAAGGTGCGTGCCCTTCAGAATTGATTTTTCTCACTTCAAGTACATGGGAAATGGAAGTTTGTCCCGCAAGAATGAAAATCTTTGGTCGAGCCGTTTTTAAAAAAAAGTCAAGTTAACTGGTTTTCATTGGAATTTCCGTACTAATCTATCCATACTCGATAAAAATGCAATTGTCTCCCTCACAATTATTCCTAATTACATTGGAACACGCTAAAATAAATCAAAAAGATAGTTTTCAGAAACGATTTTATAGTAAAGGCGAATATCCATGTGTAGCGCTCATCGTATACGACACGTATCGAACGTTCACGTCGAATTTGTTAACACAAACACGGGAGTCTATTTGTTATTGTCTATACCTGTGGTAAGTATATCTACGAGCTTTAAGTGTACACTTGGGAGCTCCCCCCCCCCCCCCCCCCCCGATACTCTCCCTATGATCGTCGCGTGGGGGAATTTCCCCGCTCGGTGCTCGAATTATTCTCGGAATGCCAATTTTCTGAAAATCAATCGATAAGAATTTTGCGGGACGAAATTCTTTCACTCACGTCATTCAGTTAGCTGTGGAGCACTCAAATGAAATCTACAATATGTCGAAAGACCATGCATTGACACACGATGAGAATCGTCTTAAAATTTGCGTTCTCTGTTTGCGTAAACAGAAAGTTATGTATCCTCTAAAACTATAGGAACCTTTCGAAAGAGCTATTCAAAGTTGGAGATTCCAGTAACCCCGAAAGTTCACGCAGTATTCTTCCACATTGAACAGTTTTGTGAGATGAAGAAGATGGGCCTCGGATTCTATAGTGAGCAATCCATGGAATCGGCACATTTCGACTTCGACTTAACATGGGAAAATTACAAATGTGCGAAATCGAATCCTCAGTATAAAGAGAATCCTGTTAGATCTTTGCGTGTGTACAACAGTATGCACATTTGAATTGTGATTTATTGATAATAAAATTGTTCCACTTTGAAGAGGGTTCTTTGTTATGAAATTTCGAGCATTGATTATTGTTGATCCATACTTCCTAGAAAATAGTGATCCACGCAAACATGTATCAGAGGTCGATGGGACAGCTCATCCTTGATTATCCTCGAAATAATGGCAAAATCAAGGTTCAAGATATTTTAATCTGATGTATTTTTCGATTATAGCTCCGCCGACTATTCTGATTCTAGCGGGAAATAACTTACATTGATCATGTACTTGAAGATAAAAGGAGAAATTCGGAGGAACAAGGACCTTTGAACAAGAGTCCGTGCGACATTATTGCTCGTCTCTCGGCATCTTGGGACCATGGATATTCGCCTTTACTATAAAATCGTTTCTGAAAACTGCATTTGATAATTTGAGACAATTGCATTTTTATCGAGTATGGATAGATTAGTACGGAAATTCCAATGAAAACCAGTTAACTTGACTTTTTTTAAAAACGGCTCGACCAAAGATTTTCATTCTTGCGGGAAAAACTTCCATTTTCCATGTACTTCAAGTGAGAAAAATCAATTCTGAGGGGCACGCACCTTTGGGTTAAAGTCAGTTCAGGCCAACCGTGTATGTGGAATAAAGCTCACATCATTACTGATCGGTACAATCGGTTGAGATTTTTAGTGTCATCATGTAAATTGATATTATCTTTGTCTCCATTTATAAGAAGCATTTCAGCAAGGGTGCGCTCATGAAAATTCATTTCTTTGTTCAAAATGTGAGTATTCTCCCAATCAAAATCATGGTTGAGATTTTTTCTATGAAGAGAAACGACTGAATTTTGATTCTTGAATTTCATGTGTTCATCTATCCTCACAGCTAGTGCTCTTTTTGTTTCACCCACATAGGACGCTGGACAATCTTTGCATTTAAATTTGTAAACAACATTGGTATTCTCCCATTTTTCAAGTGAATCTTTCCCTAGTTTTATAATTCCTTGTAAATTTTTGTTGACTTTTGGAAGAGTTTTATGCCATATTTTTTAATAATATAAAAGACTTTTTGGAAGAGGGTCTGATGAAAAGGTATACAGATTTTTCGTTTCATTAAGTAATCAGGACGGTTCAAACTGTCATGAGGGCTTCTACTTTGTTTGAGTTTTTGTAATCTCTCATCTATGGATTTGAAACTGAACGACGCTGGGTAATCATTATACTGTAGTATTTTCTCAATCAGTCTCAGATTTTTCCCATGGAATTGTGGATGAGACACGGATATTGCTCTGTCAACAAGATTATACATGATGTTTTTGTTTTGTTCTTTAGTGTGATTCGAATGGAAATTTAGAATCCTCCCTGATGATGTTGGTTTCTGGAACCAGTCCGTAACAATTTTTTGATTTTCTCTGATCAAGACCACGTCTAGAAAATTCATTCTGTTATTTAACTCTTTTTCATACGTGAATTGCAACTTCGGGTGATAGCTATTGAAAACATTCAGGACTTTATCAAAATGTTGTTCATGAACACACAAGACAAGTATCATCTACATATCTATAGTGAAAGAGGGGTTCACAATCGTCATATTTCAGTTTTTTCGAACATTCAACTTCCAGCTCTTCCGTTACCATATCAGCAAACAGTGGGGAAATCGGGGAGCCCAAGGGGCTACCTTCGATATGTTGCCAAAATTTTCCTTGGAATTGGAAGAAATTGCCAGTCCGTAACAATTTTTTGATTTTCTCTGATCAAGACCACGTCTAGAAAATTCATTCTGTTATTTAACTCTTTTTCATACGTAAATTGCAACTTTGGGTGATAGCTATTGAAAACATTCGTTTAGAATGTTTTCAATAGCTATCAAAAGACGAAAATAGGTATCGAAAGCCTTTATCGAAATATTGTTCATGAACACACAGGACAGTATCATCTACATATCTTTAGTAAAAAAAGGTTGCAGCGTTGAATGATTTAGAAAGGTATCATTAATGACGAGTCACATCGAGTAGAGCACGATGGTCACTGCGGGTTCTAATGCCAGCATCATCCCTGCATTCACTCTCCTCATGCTGTCAAAAATATGTGGAATAGGATTCTGCATTCGATGTCTAGTCATGTGATGACTCAGATCTTAATTACCTTGAAATTGATCACATTGAGTTCATTGTCTCACATTCGCATGAGAGAATATTGTAACATTTGAAAATAGCCCTTCATACGAAATTACCCGTCAATTTTGCCAAGAACCTGTACCTTCAAGAAATATCATCATATGTAGAGGGATCACTGCCCGTATATTGATTGAAATGAGATAAAATAAGATATCTACGTGGATTACACTCAAAATCCTGCATTTACTTCCATTGCAATCATTTCGAAACTTGGACGAGTCGTCCAAAGTCTCGATGTAGTCGATGGCGCAACGTTCTGAGTCTCGATCTTCAAGTGGTCGTGAACTGGAAACGATCAAGTTTGGAGAAAAATCAACTCTTCTCAGATGTACAGTCTGATATTAACGAGAAAAAAGCTCCTAAGCCAAATTCCGATCGAGCGCATAATTACCGAGTTATATGCGACAGCAGCGTATCCAGTGAGCGCTCGGCCTGGCGCCCGGGCACAAGACGCGACATTTGATACTGGTAACCTTCGCAACCCCGCGGGTAGGCCAGGTAACCTGATTTTTTCTCGATTCTACACACCATACTTCATCAGAATCCGTTGAGACCTCAAGATATCTTGCCGACAAGACAAACCAAAAAATAATTGACTTTGTCATTAATTATCTCGTTGACCCCGCGGCTAAGGGTGGTAACCCAAGCGGATTTGAGTTTTACTGGCGAGACTCTACCATTATCAATCATTACCCCAAGATATTCAGATGGACAGAGATTCAGATAGCCAGACCACGGACTACATGTTGAGACGATGGTCCGAAATGAGACGAATGTTCGAGCGGAAGGGTTTCTACATCAATTCATGTGCGATGGATTGATGAGCATCGAAGGATCAAGAATCCTAATTTTTCGAGGAATTGATTCAATTCCCTGAGGATGAGATTCAAGAGAGGGTTGAGGATGGACCATTAACGAAGGAGGAATGGCTCTGACACTCACATGCTAACAGATACAATTCATTCAGGGATCTCCCTCCAGTATTGTCTCGCGGTAATTTTGGTTACTCACACCACAATTCTTTCTGCATAATCCATCGATTGGTTGAGACTGGAATGCCATTGAATCTGTGACGGTTTCGGTAACTTGTCACTTGCAGGCGGAGCTCGTTCATCCGAGAAGCTCAGAGAATGAGCGATTGCTGTGATTGTCCTAGAAATCAGGAGAAGAAAAGCACTGAATGAGCACACGCTCGATAAAAATGAAGGAAGAATGGGCAATCATCCAAAGCCAACTATTGACAAGTCGGTTTGCTGACCACTAGGGTGAATGAGGCCCGAGCACGATTATCGAGGGCGCATTTGGGGAAGATGCAATGTCAAAGCCAAGAATGAGGAGAGAGATTTGCGAGAGGCACTCACGAATATGAATGGCCTTGACGCAGGATGGTCACTCGACCTCAGATCGGGCACCGGCCCCTGCAACTCACGGCGATCAAGCATCTCGCAATTGTCCCGGACGATGATGATTCTGGTCATAGACCACTGCACAGAATATACTGGATGAATGGACCGGAGCCCCGGCTAAATCGTGCTAAGGACGGGTTCAGGGTGGCGTGGACAACGTGCACGATGATGAACTCGATAGGCGCGTGTAAGCGCTCCGAAACGTCAAGACAAGATGTATAGCAACGCTGGTCTACTGCATATCTTCAGAACCTTCAAAAGCACCACGAGTGGGCCATGCCTACCTCTGATATCAAAGTAAACGATTTGGTCTCTAGTAAAGATAAACGAGTGCCTATTCCAAGGTGGCCGTTGGCCCAAGTGATCAGGGTGCATATCCTGGAAAAGATAAGTTCACCAGAGTCGCTGCTCTTCGTACCAACAGCTCTCCACAATTGACACAACCAATACATGGAATGGTGCTATTATCGAGTCGAGAAGATTCATACGCATGATTAAAGATGATTCATATTATATAATCTATGTACTGTGTATTCATATTGTTAAATTGGTTATGAAACTCTATCCTTTATATCTTCCAGCTCATCATATATTCAATTATATGATACACGATTGATTTCATTCTCCGCTACGCCGCAAGAGTGGGCGGAATGTTCAATTTAAAGTGAACTAATTGTGTAAATGACACCGATATTCGCCAACCTTACTTTTGTAAACTCAGGTCTCGCTTGGCCTGGATGTTTCAACTCTTTACGTATGAACTTCCGTGGCTTCTGCCACTCCTTCTTCTGACATTCCCACTGGAAGCTGTCATATACAATTACACGTCCATTTAGATGTGTAATTACACGTCTGTCTTCATCATAGTGTTGTTGTAAAGAAGGTATATGACAGTGGAAAGGTGGTTAGGCCTTTGCGTGAAATTAGATATGGAAAGAAGGGTCAGAGAATGGCCCACTTCCATCTAATGAAATTCCACGAACTCTGGGACGTGTAAATATACGTCCATTTTCACTCCCGATTAGATGTGAAGTTACATCAGCCAAACTTAAAATTGAAGAAACTATTCGGGAGAACGTAATTGAGAGCGATACCAGCGGGTGGTTCTAAAGAAAGGAGGGTCATGCCCTACTGGAAATAGGTGACCGTCAGAGCGGCCGTGAAATTCTTTAGAAAAGATTTGCCCCATCAATGGCCACTCCAACGGCCACCACACGCACGCAATATGGCCGCTGTGGAGGATTAATGGAATGGAACAAATACAACTCGTCAATCATGAAGTGTTTGGCTAGACGTGAATGATATTTTGATTCTGTTGGAATGCACTTCTTGGAAGGAAAATCACTCTTCGAAATTCATGGAAAATTTTGTGAATACATACTGTCTGTCATTATCCTGGTTATGATCCAGAAAATTCGAAAAATTACTCCAATATTCTAGGCATTGTATTTACCATATTCCCTTCCTTGCGGAGTGACAACTATTTTCGAGAATTTTCGGAGAGATTTGAAAATTCATTATCTACATATTCATTCTGGCAAAAATTTCGAAAGATCCCGCAGTTGCGGGGATATTGATCCCACATCGTTATTTTGGCGAAGTGCCGGAGGATTATAGAATTCTTTGAAAAATCTTAGGGTTTCATCTCTCATATGTTCATCCTGTCTCTCATATGCACATCACCCCGTTTAGGGAGCGTTCGGGTTGGTTACGTACTGATTCGCGGAGAATGTACTTCGCAGCACTTGTAATGCATAAGATCATGCAGCTTGGGGAACCTGGTTACCTAGCTGCGATGTTCACCAGGTACCAATCTGAACGCCCCGACGTGGTGATGCAGAAGAGCGGGTATTGAAGGTTCCCAATATGAGACTTGAGTACGGAAGAAGATCATTCCAGGTTCAATGTGCTCATCTGTGGAACTTCCTCCCTCCGGGCTTTTGGCAGCTGAGGAAAATATCAGTATTCGAAGAGGCCTTAAAAGATTCCCTTCTGACTCAGTCTTCTCAGAGGATTGATGTGGAGAGGAGGTATTATTTTAATCTCTAAACTGCGATAGGTTTGGGCTCTTTTTAATCAGCGTTCCCTTTTTCAAAAGAGTTATACGTGGCTACTTCGTCACTGTATTGTAATTCCTGTGATATTTCTGCTGGTCCGAGCCTTTCATATGCCTTTCTACATGAGAATGTTTTCTTTTCCTCGATTGTTCTTGTGATGACTGATATACGTATATGCAAATGTATTTTATCATTCTCTTCCTGACGTTTATGCATCTCTCGATGCCTTAAAATGACTAGTCACTTCCTGTGATAATTCTAATATTCCTTGACCAAGAAGACAAATGTTTAATTTATATACTTATTATGTAGGTGTAACATATGTGACATATGCCACTGTATTTTTCAATTTTGCCCTCGGGCGAATAGAGGTCATCTATCAATCTATCTATCTGTCTATCCTGGTGAGGGTCAGCTAGATTACGAAAATTTCTGAGAAGTATAAGGAATCCATCTTTCATATTTCCATTCCGGTGCGAGAAAATCCTCGAATCTTTGAAAAGAAATTGAGAGGACAATTTCATTCATTCCTACTCCGGTGATACGCAGGAAGGGGTTAAGACTCTTGCTCAGTCATGAACCGCTATAGATCATCCTTAACCGAGGTTTACTCGCCCTAACCGCGCTAGGGGCCCTACGTAGGATCGGTTATTCATTATATTTGTACTCACCGTATCAGTTTTGCCTTGTGACTGCTGTTTGACCTGGATATTGTTGGCCCGGTGTACACGCTCCTGCTACGCCACTATTCTGTGTCTTCTTCATCTTCTAAAAATATTTGGTCTACGCATCGGCTACAAAATTGCATCGGCTCATGCTCCATGTTATTCACCCAAAAAGAGCCGTCCTGCTCTAGTCAGGGTGCCGCGTCCTATGAGAACCGGGATAAACTATTTCGGATCTTTGAGCACGCGCCCGAGCTAATTAGGCGTGCTTGCCTCGAGTGAACAGACGCGATCCCCACGTCGTCCCGCCCGCGTAGACCTTTTCGTTCGTCTGTCGCGTACAGCTGTATCTCACGAAATACTGGGTCAAAAGTGCCCTCTTCAAGCTAATAAGCTATTTCTATTTCTATTTCTAGATCATAACAATGATCTAGAAATAGAATGATGGGAGTGACAGGAACGTGGGCATGTTTTGACAGTGGCTTCTATAGGTGGGCTCGGTTTGGACTCCTGTATGACGGACAAACAAAAATGTCTGCGCGGACCGGACAAATAGTCAAGTTGATTAGCCACATCACCTCATTTTCAAGGCAAACGGGCCTACTCAGCTCGGGCGAACGCCCGAGTAATTAAGTGAGTTTCTCTCGGGTTTATTCGGACGCGGCACCCCGACTGGAGTGGGGCAGTTTCCTTCGCATAAATAGCGTGGAGCATGAGCTGATGCAATCCTGTGGCACACGCGTGGACTAGAGGATTTCTAGAGGCCTTGATCACCTAGAGGATTCTCTAGGTGATCAAGGCCCAGACCAGCAGCGACGCAGGAGCGTACACCGGGCCTAGGATTTCCGGGTTGAGGAGCAAGTACAAGGCAAGACTGATGTGGTGAGTATGAGTATAATAAATCACCGAACCTACAAATGTCCCCTAAAGCGGTTGAGGCGAGTAATCCTAATTTGAGGATGATTCATAGCAGCTCATGATCGAGCAAGAATCTCAAGGTTTTCCCGCGTTTCGTCGAGATGAAAATGTAGAACATTGTCTTCTTAATTTTTTTCAAGAGTTCGAGGATCCCCTTGTGACATAATGAGGATATGAAGGATGGATTCCTTAGACTTCTTAAAAATTCTCGGAATTTTCCTGACCTCTACCAGGATGAATATGTAAAGAAAAATCACCAAGACTTTCCAGAAATTCACAAAAATCTCCGGCACTTTGCCAAAATTAAAATATAAGAACAGAATGCCTGAAACTGTGAGATCTTACGAAATTCTCTGGCACATCGCCAAACTGGAAGTATGAATAATGAATTTCCAAACCTTCCCAAAACATCTTGGAAATCCCTCTCACTCCGCAGAAATAGAAATATGAGAGGTACAATATCTGAAATATTGCATGAATTCCTCAAATTTTCTGGCACTCAACCGAAATAACGATATAAGATGGGTTCTCCGAATTCTCCAAGAATTCTGAAAATCCTTCTTCCTTCCAAGAAAAGCATCCCAATAAAGCTGAATTATCATCCACGTCTCGCCAATCAATTTTCGATTGACGAGGCGTATCTCTTTTATTCCATAGATACTTCACGGTGGCCATATTGCGTGGCGGCCACCTACAGGGCCGATTCTTTCCAAAGAATTCCATGTTCGCTCTCACGGTCGCTTATTCCCAGTAGGGTGTGATCGATCCTCTCTTTGAATCATACCGCTGAAATCACTTCCAATTACATTCTACCGAATAAGTTTCAGATATTTTGAGTTTGGCACATATAATCCCACATCGTTTTGGATGTCAAAGATGGATGTATATCCACACGTCCGGAAGTGCATGGAATTCGATGAGACGAAAATGGGTTATTCTCTGACCCCTTTTTTCAAATACAATTCCACGTCTCCACCTACTCAATCTCCCACTGTCATATTCATATCACTTTTCACGAGCTGAATATGGTAAGAATGGACGTGTAATTGTATATCACAGTTTCCAGCAGGAAATCGTCGAATAGTGTACACGCGACGCAATGTAGCATCCAACGCAATGGGAGGCAGCTGTCCCAAACGTCAGTAAGAGAACAAAGATCAAGGGTCGAGTGTTGTTCGTTTATTGGATCAACCTAACTATGATATTCGAACAGCAGTCATCCTCCACAATTCCACTGTCAATCTTCCATCAGCCGTATCCCGAAGGTGATCATTATATCACCACGATTACGCATGCACCCTGAACTGATGAGCCTGTGGTCTTCTAAATGACAGTGAATTAGTCATATGCGCGATAAAGGCCCAGTTCGATCCTTCGGAAACTGTTGTTGCAGCTTGTACCTCGGATTGTGATAAGGGAAGCATCATCAACATGTCCATGTAGATCTGCACAAGTATGGGGAGCATTGAGCTATTCTAGAAACCAAAGAAGTATGTGGAATGGTGTATTGAGCGACAAATTACTTGGAGAAAACACGCTCTCCTTGGCTTTTGTGAGTGGGATTAACATCTCATATTACACTCCTCACCTAATTTGACTATGAAAGGGGGAGCCTGCGAATAAGATGTGCCTGCTCGCATGATCCCAACAGATTGAAGAAATTTGAAAGCTACCACAAGTTTTGATGTTGGAAACATATCTGTCATTATTCACTATTCATGAAAACTGAAAGATTACATTATTGATCATACTCAGACTTGGCTGGGAACAAAATCGGGGTATACTCACTAGTTCTTTTCTCCTCTTCGTCATGAGAGGATGGTTTGCGATTTTTCCAGCTCTATCTATAGGAAAAACCACATTGAATCTGGTTCATGCTGTTGATGTAGGAGATTCAAAGAATTTTGACTCTGCAGCGTCTAATAAATAAAATAGAATCTTCGTGTGATCCAGATGGAACATATTTAGGTATCTTTGTCATATATGTCGGTCATATCGATGATAATGTTTCGTGAGATATTTGAAAACTATTTTCAAGCATGCCTCTGACCATTCCCTATGCGAATTTTAGTGGAGTCCTCCAGGAAACTTCCACTGAATGAGCTCCTGAAAATATTTGGTAACCTCCCATCGGAACAGTTGACGTGAGATATTATAATGAATCTTGTGAGAGTTTCCTGAAAAATCCCTAGACCTTCCCTTGGATGCTCTTAGAGAGATCCTTAAACGACAACAAGATCATATTCCAGAAATATTCTCCATGCTGTCAGAAAGGAGTGACCCTAGCCAAAACGCTCATTACTCACATCGAAATCGAATTCTTCTCCCCCCGAAGTATTTGCACCATCCAAATTATGAGCAAAAATACTTTGATTCATATTCCCAATTGCAAGATATGGCACAATTGCTCCAGCCTGCGAATTGTCGTTCTTTGACTCTCGACTCATCATGGTGTTCCAACTAAACATTTCTTCGCAATCTTATTCAGTGGTCCTTGATCATCTTGATCAAATCTTGATATCGAGATTAGGGGTTCACGGGAGAAGAGATATTGTGTCGTGAATGTACGGTATTTGAGAGCCGATACTCACATCTTAAAACATTCAACTATCGATTACAGTCGTTTTTCCAGATTCTGTGAGCATATTCGCTGAATCTTACGATAAACATACGTAGAAATAATCGAAATACGAGGAATTTCAAGGCTTTTCTTGGGGAATTCAACGAAAAAAACCGAATCGGGTCTCAAACTCCGCCCATCAGCGTGGTAGGCCATGGCGTTTAGCCACGGCGGATGGTTGGGTCAAGCGGTTAGCTCAACCACCACGTACAGCTGTCTGAGAAGACTTTTTGATTGCATATATTCATCAACCTAGCTCTCACGGGCTCGATTCTATCCGTATAGCATGCAATTTTTCATCTTTCCATTGAACGAACCTCATCGGGCCCAACCATCATATCCTGGTTCTGCGAATCAAATATTGAAATAGCGCAAAAAGTCCTCTACCGTAAATGGCATTTTCTGGAAAACGATGAGAGTTTCCCGAAGTTCCAGCCCAAATTATCTGTGTTGCGCTCAAGGAGTCCTTCAATTTGATGGAAAAAAAAAAACGAATCTGTACCTCTTTCCGTTCTCAAATTATCCGAATGGGTGATCGGATTTTTCCTCGATTCGACACTGTGAGCTGGTGGAGAGGGCTTGCAGGTACTCGGGACCAGATGAAAGAGCACTCTTTATGAGCTCACCTCTTCAGATCGGGACTTGAACACTGCCTGGACACTAATTTTTCTGCGAATTACGTCCGATTTGTCAATGAGCATCGGCTATACTGTGGTCATCCACTGTGCAGAAGCTGTCGATATGCGTAGATTCGGCGTGCACGTGTCGGAGAAAGGGGACACGCGCGATGGTTTTGAGGATATGGGCTTCTCTCAGCGTGTATTGCCCTTCCTGGGCGTTGAAAGAAAGAGAGAGAGAGAGAGAGAGAGAGAGAGAGAGAGAGAGAGAGAGCGCCTCGAAGTAGGCGAATCACAGTGACTCTGCCGATTGAAACAGAAGAGGCCCAAATGATTCCAGGAGGAATCTGATGCACTGAAGGGGGAAGAAAGGAGGAAGAAGAGAGAAGAAAGAAGAAAGAGAGGGAACAATGGAGAATGAAGACAGAAGATGCCGACAAGTGGCCGAAGAGAGAAGATGGAGAAGAGGAACGCTCGCAATCGAGCGCGAGACATGCCGCTCATCCTGAAGTAATGCTCACGCGGTTCCGGGATGAGATGGTAGATGCAGGTGGATCTCCTTCTTGATTGCCCGATGCCCTAGGTATCGGACATCGAGGGGAGAGGGATATTACACGGCCGGGCCCACCTCTCGGTGGGCCCCACCCAAACCCGTGTCCCGCCTGGTATGGCCTGCGTGGGCCATGCGTAGTCCGCGTAAGCTGAACCAGTCCGGTGTCTGGGGACGGATCCGAGGGATCCTGAGGCAGATTTTGCCCTCTAACCACCTTAAAAAAAAAAAAAAAAAAAAAAAGAGAGAGAGAGAGAGAGAGAGAGAGAGAGAGAGAGAGAGAGAGAGAGAGAGAGAGAGAGAGAGAGAGAGAGAGAGAGAGAAAGAGAGATTGGTTGATAAAAGATTTATTTATGCCCAGGTCTTGACAGACCGATAAGCAATAGGAATATACATATGGTGGTACAATAAACAACTTGAAATGAAAAGCGAACATGAAACAAAATTTCTTTTCCAAAATTTGTGCTAAGTAACGCAAAAATATAAAACACTAAACGCTAGACCATTGGAGTACTTATCACAGAGCATTCAACGCATTAACGATCATTCAATTTACAAATGTTAGAGCCTAATCGGGTTCAAAACAAAATGGTCAATAGAAACGCAAGGCTAATATCACAAGGCATGATAGGATAAGAACATGAAAAATAACATCATAGACCAGAGAGCTCCTCACTCGCCTTGTAATAAGCTAACAAGGAAGACTTGAATAATTCTAGTGAGGGCGTCATGCGGATGGTACATGGTAACTTCTTCCAAGTACGTTTCGCGTGCAGAGGAAAAGCACCGTCGTACGTTGACGTGCGAGTAGTGGGAATAATCAAACGTGTTGATTGAGATCTCTCAGACCGACGAATTTCATCGTCAATGGGGAATAGTTGAAGGAGGTAACTAGGCCTTGATGCCGTGAGAATTTTGTAAAGTAAGACAGATGAAAAATATTCGCGGCGCGTTTTTAGGGACAACCAGCCTAGTTTTTGATAGTAAGGTTTAAGGGCAGCGTCGCGACGCAGGTGGAGAATAAAGCGAACACACATGTTACATAGACGTTGGAGCTTTGTCTCAAAGTAGCCTGACATATCATTATAAACGAGACAAGCGTAATCAAATTAAGGAATAATCAAGGCGTTAACTAGTAGATTTTTTATGTCAGATGAAAGAAAATGACCTCTATATCTTAATGTGTGCATTACGCCATGTACCCTTGAGCAAATTCCTGAGACGTGAGCATTCCACGACAGATCTTGAGAGGAGGTGACTCAGAGATTTTTAACTTTACTTTGCGATGGAATAATAGTTCCGTCCACTACTATATTTGGCAGAGCATTCAAATCAAGTCGCATATGGTACTGTACTAATGCATAAATGATGGCAATTGTTTTTGAGAGATCTAGTTTGAGACCATGGGCTTCAGCCCAAGCTACTATGCGACAAATGTCTTCATTCAGTTTTTGGATGAAAGCAGGAATTCCAGTTAGATTACATTGAATATAAATTTGCGAATCATCCGCAAACAACATTCCTTTACAGTGTCTCAAAACTGTTAGTATCTTGTCAATCAATATCAAAAATATGATTGGCCCAGGTTTGGACCCTTGAGGGACACCCGAAGTTTTTGGCAAACAATCTGAAATTCCACCGTGTAGGTCTACTACTGCTTGGGATCGGCCATAGTGAAATAAGAATGGAACCACTTCAAAGATTCATCTGAAAAGTTCATTCCCCTCATTAGCGTAAAAAGTACATCGTGATTCAAACTGTCGAAAGCAGTCTTGAAGTCGAATAAAACTTGAATTGTGGCAAGACCTTTTTCAATGCCCTGGCGAATGTCTTATGAGATTCTCAGCAATGCTGTTTGAGAGAAAAGCACGGAAACCAGATTGCCAAGGTGACAAAAGTTGATGCGTCTCTAAGTATCGAATCAGCTGCTGCGTAACTAGATTATCAAAAACTTTAGCAAAGTGCGGCAAATGAGCCAAGAAAAAGTTCAACTCCATATGGGCATTTCTACTAGTCTTGGACGGATCCCTGAAACATGAAGAAATATGACGAATTCTAGTACTGATCGGAATTTCGAATTCACGCTCGAAAAGTTATTAAGAAGTTATACAATCAACAAAAATCTCGTCAGCTTGATTGATCTCGAATAGATATAATCGTAATCAGCGTTGAATGATAATTGTCGAATTTTAACTGGATCTTGGAGGACTGGAATGATGTTTTAGAGATAAACACGAAAAGATCGTGTATCGTGTTTCATTGCTTGCAACGTTTCGTCAACTACATTGGTTGACCTCATCAGGCACTGTAGATTCAACAATAATATGAATAATCAGTCTTTCTTTCACAGACACCATGAATTTTTCCTAAAACTAAATCCACACATTAGTAGTACACACCTTGTATCACAAAGAAGCTGTCGCATACTTGAAATTAATTAGAATATAAGTGTGTTAAACTCATATTCACGTCAGCTGTTACATTGAATTCGAGCGAGTGACTAGAGAAGGTGATGATGTACAGAATATAAGGCTGACTTTAGGATCGTGTAAGAGAGACAGAGAGATGGGACATATGACTGATAGGAAGAAAGTGAGAGGGAGAGGGAGAATGGATGAATGAATGATAACCTTTATTCGCCCAAGGGCAAAAATACAAGAATACAGTAGCATATGAAACATATGTCACTCATACATAATAAATACATTAAATTCGTAGAAATTTGTCGTTTTGGTTAAGGCTATTCGAATTATCACAAAAAGTGACTAGTCATCTCGAGGCATCGTAAGATGCTAAGAGTCATGAAAAGAAAAAGAAGGAAAAGTCACGTTTTCATATATATATACATATGTAAGTCTTGACAAAAAGGTTGAGGAAAAGCAAACATTTTCCCGTTTGGGAAGACATATAAAGAAGACATGGGCCCACAGTCATATCACAGAAATCTCAGTTCGGTAGCGAAAAAGCCACGCATAACTCATCTGAAGTAGAAGACATCAATTGAAACGGGCTCATGCCCATCACAGTTTACAAATTAAAATAGTGTTTTTCCTCCACATCAATCCTCTGGGAGGGTAGTGTTAACAGGGAGTCTTTTGAGGACTCTTTGAATAATGATATCTCCCCAAGCTGCCGAAAGCTCGGAGGGAGAAAGTTCCACAAATGAGCACATTGGACCTGGAAAGATCTTCTCCCATATTCAAGTCTCATGTTGGGAACTTTGAGTACCCGCTCTTCTAGATCACCCCGTGCGGGGCGTTCGGATTGTTACCTAGTAAACATCGCAACTAGGTAGCCAGGTTCTCCCAAGTGCATGATCTTATGCATCAAGAGAGCTGCGAAGTACATTCTCCGCGAATCAGTACGTAACTAACCCAAGCGCTCCCTAAACGAGGTGATGTGCTTGTCTCTCCTAAGATCAAAAATATATCTCACGCATGAATTGCTTAGTCTCTGTACCCGTTGCCGCTGTTCGTCCGTGGCGTCGAGGTACACG
Source organism: Eretmocerus hayati (assembly GCA_029851415.1). NCBI lineage: Eukaryota > Metazoa > Arthropoda > Insecta > Hymenoptera > Aphelinidae > Eretmocerus > Eretmocerus hayati. The sequence continues at coordinate 54,859,675 of CM056744.1, forward strand.
ACCGCGCAATAATCTAGGTGCGGTCGAACCAATGACTCGACTAGGTGAATTCGGAGAGGTCTGGTGATACATGCCCTAAGAAACCGCAGACCGTAAAGGACTCTGTTGACTTTCTCAGTTACTTGGTCAATGTGCGGTTTCCATGACAATTCACTGTCAAGTGTAACACCAAGACTCACGACCGTATCACTGAACGGGATGAACTTTCCTTCCTGTATCTCAACCTCTGGCAAGTCCATTCTCTCCAGATCTTTGATATCTTTCTCCGAACTGAAGTAGATTGCCTTGGTCTTGCCAGCGTTGAGACACAGGCCGGAACTTCTGGCCCACCCGGCAACGAGTCGTCCTATTTTGCCCAGCCGAGCAATACCTTCCCTGATCTTATTTTTCTCGATTTGGAGATAAATTTGGAGATCCTCCGCAAAAAATAGATGATGTTCCGACTTTCTGTCTAGCAAGCCAGCCAGGTCATTCACATACAAACTGAAGGGGAGAGGCCCAAGGACGGACCCCTGTGGAACACCCAGATTGGTTTCGAGCCAATCAAAATTACCGGATTTTGAAGTGACTATTTGGGTGCGGCCTTGTAAGGATGATTTCATCCACAGGAGTGCCGATCTTGAAAAACCAAGGTTTCGGAGATTCCTCAACAGCTTTGATGGTATTATTGTGTTGAAAGCTTTGCTAAAGTCAAATAGTAGGAGTAGGGCGATCTTCTTCCTATCAATGCCTACTCTGATGTCATCCGTCAATTTTAGTAAAGCTGTCACGGTGCTATGGTATCGCCTGAAACCAGTCTGGAAGCGATCAAGAAGTTTCTCTACTCTCAACTACTCCGTGATTTGGTCATGTGCAATTTTTGCCAGAACCTTGGAAGGGAAGCATAGCAGCGCTATGGGACGGAAGTCCGAGACCGTTGATGGAGCTGCAGTCTTCTTCAATGCAATCAGCTGCGCTTGCTTTCAAGCCTCGGGAAAAACGCTCTGAGCGAAAGAGGAATTGAAAACATGTACGATAAGATCACCAATTGCCGGAAGAGCTTCCGCGATCACGCTCTAGGGGATCCCATCCACCCCACGGGCCTGCGTGGAGAAATGTTCAATAGCAAGGACTACATCCTTGAAATTCGTGTTCTTAAATTTGAACTCCTCCTCCGGTGCAGAGTTAATATCGTCCATTGCTTCCTTGATATTTTCGTGAGGCGAAACGGAGACCCTCGCGAAGTGAGCGTTCAACTCATTTGGTGTGAAAAGTGAGGTTCTTCCTCTTTGCTCTTAGGCAAGGGGCCAAGATTGCGCATCCCCTTCCTGATGTTCTTGTTCTGATTAAGAGCGTCTGAAAGTCGGTTTTGAAGAGAGGAATTACGCTCCTGCTCAATGCGCAGATCGACCTCTTTGCTAAGCCGAAAGTACTCATTTTGAAGCTCAGGGCACTTATGCTGGTTGCGTTGCATGCGCTCCCAGTGCCTGCGCGTCGCATCACGCTTATTCATGAGCACCCTCAACAAATTAAATTTTCATTCAAGCAGTGAATTGCGTCTTCCAGACCGGTTTCGGATTTTTCAAGAGCTGTCTCGTCACAGCGAAGCAGACGGTCATTCAGTATCTCCGAAGTGATATTACGGAAATCCCTATACTTGGATGAGTTTTTTGGCGGAGTAGGGTTGGAGACATTGGTGGTGACGTCAATGACCGAGTGCCCCCCGAAACTGGGCAGGTGTCTGTTGTGAAAGTCAGTGATGGTGACGTTGTCATCTACGTAGATGTGATCAATCCATGTATGAGATACGTTGGGGTTGTTCAGGTGTGTCGGGCCATGCTGCACTATCTGCAAGTCTGGTTCTTCTGTCAGTGCAGTCAGTGTCTTGGTGTCGGAATGAGCAGTATCCAGCAAGTCAGCGTTCAGATCACCCATGATGATTTTGTGACTGTAATCTCCACACAGCCGGCGTAACGAGCCGAACAGCCCATCATCCTCCTGCATGGCGATTTTTGGGGGTCTATAGATTACCACGACTAATATTGGGGGTGAGCTGCCTTGCTGTACACTACAGGAGAGAAATTCGGGCACGCCAGGTTTCCTCGGCCCAAAAGTATTCGACGAAATCAACTTCTCAACTTTGAAGTTATTGCGCACATACAAGGCAACTCCTCCACCCTCTCTGTTGCGATCTTGTCGCAACAACGAAAAACCTGGAATCTGAACGAGACTGTCATCCACATACTCATCTCGCTTCGACTCAGCCACCCCAAATAGTTAATAGGAGGGATCGTTAGCGACGAGCAAGCGGAGATGCTCAGTCTTATCTGTCAGGGAGTTGAGGTTGATAAATCCCGCTTTGAAGAAATCTCCACCCCCTTGTCGCTCCTCAGCAGCCGTATTTAGTCAAGGAGCCTCCGCTGGTTCTGCTACCGGAACTCGGCTCTGCTCCGGAACGGCTGTGCAGCTCTGGCTATTGTTAGAGGACGCACAAGTACGATTCGGAACACTTCGATAGACCGTTTGAATGACCTGCAGATCAGCGAGGGATTCGAACGTATGCGCTCCCTCACCATTTTTCTGCCTGACCCAGAAACGTGTACTGAGCTTCAAAATGAGTACTTTCGACTCAGCGAAGAGGTCGACTCGCGCTTAGAACAAGAGCGAACTACCTTCCTTCAAAACCACCTTTCAGACGCCCTTGATTCGAATAAGAATATATGGAAGGAGATGCGCGACCTTGGCCTCTTACCGAAGAGCAAGGAGGAGGAGCTACATGGCTTCACACCGGACGAGCTAATTACTCACTTTGCGGGGGTCTCCGTTTCACAGCACGAGAATATTGAGGAAGCAATCGATGAAATAATGTCAGCCTCAGAAGACGGGTTTAAATTCAAGCCCACAAATTTCAATGAAGTAGTCCTTGCTGTGAAACATTTCTCCTCGCAGGCTCGTGGGGCAGACGGAGTCCCCCAAAGCGTGATCGCGAAGGCTCATCCGGCCTTAGGTGATCTTATTGTACACATCTTCAACTCCTCCTTCGCTCATAGCACTTTTCCCGAGACCTGGAAACAAGCCCAGCTGATTGCTTTGAAAAAGACTGCAGCTCCATCAGCAGTCACGGACTTCCGTCCCATTCGCATTGCTGTGCTTCTTATCTAAGGTTCTGGAAAAGATTGCGCACGACCAAATCACGGAGTATCTTAAAAGTAAAAATCTGTTAGATCGCTTCCAAACTGGTTTCAAGAAACATCATAGCACTTAGACTGCCTTGTTGCCCTCTCCAGCGAGAGAAGAATGGACTTGAGCACTGCGTAGGAAATACCAGATATTTGTGCCGGTGAGGCCATAGAATTTTCTTCCAAAACACCATTAATAATCGATTCTCAGCGCTCAAGCACATCCCTGTCGTGTCCCCATCCTTACTTCCCATCATGTGAATGGGGGACTCGTTCACCCTAGGTTGATTAATAAGAATCGAGGATTGATGTGTCGATTCGGCATTGCGATTCTCATAATTCCTCAATTTATAATTTTGCAGAGTACTCTGGAAGCCTTCGAGCAGCTCAGTAAGAGTGGAAATCTGGCCCTTCATATTGGAATTCTGCTCCAAAAGAAGCTTGCGATCTAAGCAGAGCTCCCCCAGCTGGGAGTTCTGCTTCTCTATTAGTCCCTCGAGAGAAGATACACGTGCAAACAGGCAATCATCCACCTCTTTCACCGCTGGCGTGAGAGATCGAGGGGAAATGACAACGTTGCGTCGACACACGAGGGATTTCATTTCATCAAGCTGGCTCTGGAGCAAGGCATATTGGTCGTAAGATAGGTCCAGAGTACTCTGTGCTATGAGTACCCACTTTAGCTCCGGAAAAGGTAACGGCGTCGATGTGGGTGATGCTGAAGTTCCAAGATGTTGGAGCTGTTTCTCTCCTCCATCCCAGCAGGGTCGTCCTCAGGTGGTGTAGGAAGCAGCAACTGGGAGGCAGTAGCAAACTGCTCTTGTGTTTGCTGCTTTTGAATATTCGCGGGCTCTACTTTGCTGGGGTCGTGGATGGTGGCACCACGTGATGGAGTTGGGACATCAGCTTGCGGAATACCCCTCGCTAGCGTGAGCTGTGGACTCCCGGTGGAATGAGAGGTCTTGGTGGTGGGGAGCTTCGCGCTACGTCGCACGTTGGTACATTGCGGAGCGGGGGGAGACAATCCAGACGCAGCATGCATGCTGAGCCGCGTGTGTGAGTTGGGCTGATTACTCACACGTCTCTGCGAGTTCGTATTCTCTTTCTCCCTCTCTCTGGCCGTCTACGTGCTGAGACGAGCGGCAGGAGTCATCTGCTTCACTGCTTTCGATGGTAATTTTGCGGTTGGAATCTCGCTCACCTGCAGACAGCTCGTGCATGTCACTGCTCCTCGGGATAACTTTGAGCACTTGACATCTTTTGCATATACTGCATTCTCTACTGTCCGTGCGTAAGGTGCCATTGCAGGCACAGCAGGTGTTGTCATTCATCGTGCAGCAGACAGTGAAACAGTGAGACAGGTCAGCGGAGTAGACGACCTCCGAGCATGCGCCGAGAGCTCACTTTCGGCGCCAAGCAGTGCAAACTCGATGTTGTTGTTGGAGTAGCAGGATTGGAGTTATCCCTCCCAGGCTCGATCAGGAGCCATGCAGTAATGCTCCAGTGGTATGAGCCTGCAGGAGGAAGCCCAATCTGCAAAAAAGTGCCACTCGGAACGACGTTTTGATGGTTAAAACGATATTCTAACACAGAGCGATGTTGAATGCGTGTGGAAGCACTTACCGCGCCAGAGAGAGAGAGAGAGAGAGAGAGAGAGAGAGAGAGAGAGAGAGAGAGAGAGAGAGAGAGCTGGGTGCTCAACTAACACCTGAGAATCTCGTCCCGTACTTGCTCCGCAACCAGGAGACATGGGATAGACTCACCGGATACATCAAGCTGGTGATGACCCGCAAAGAGGAGAAAGAGAGGGAAGTAAGGCGCCTCGAAGCAGGCGAATCACAGTGACTCTGCCGATTGAAACAGAAGAGGCCCAAATGATTCCAGGAGGAATCTGATGCACTGAAGAGGGAAGAGAGAAGAAAGAAGATGAAGAATGAAGAGATGGAAGAAGATCGAAGAAAGGGAAACAACACCTGCGAGTCGTGAGAAGAGAGACGCTCGATCCTGAGCGCGAGACGCCGCCGGCCCTGAAGTAATGCTCACGCGGTGCCGGGGCCGGATTGGTAAGTTGGTGGATCTCTCCCTTGTCCAATGGCCGGCGCCAACGGAGAAGGATGAGAGGGTTTACCCGGTTCGGATGGCCGTATCGATGCGGATTCCAGCCCGGGACTGTTGGGGAGGTGCTGGCCAGCCGTGTTTGGCTGACCGGTGCCTCTCCTTCGTACGTCGCAGCGTATTTGCCCTACAAACACCTTAAAAAAATAAAAAAAAAAGAGAGAGAGAGAGAGAGAGAGAGATTGATTGATTGATAACAAATTTATTCATGCCTAGGTCTTGATAGACCGTAAGGCAATAGTAATTCACAAGAAAGTACAACTTAAAATTAGGAGCAGACAAATTTAACATCAAAAGTAGTATGTCAGTAACACAAATACTCCCTAGAACTCCAAATAATCCACGGGTATTTTCTATTTTATTCAAAATGTAGAGTGACATATAAAATTTAAACACAGATTTAAAATCTCAAAAACAAATAATATCATCCATACACACTCACACTGAATCCGAGTACATTAGAATGAACTTTCACCTTTTAAGTAATTTTGCAATGATGACTTGAACAAATCCAAAGGTACTGTTATTCGAATATTTGATGGGATTCTTTCCCACAATAACTTAGCTTGCACTGAGAACGCGGCCTCATACGCTGATGTTCGCGTGGTGGGAACAATCATTCGGAACGATTGGATCCTTCCCGAACGACGGACATCGTCATTCACAGGAAACAACTCATACAAGTACTTCGGTTGAGATGTCGTGAAAATTTTGTAGAGTAGTATACACATGAAGTATTCACGGCGTAGATTTAAAGGCAACCAGCCGAGCTTCTCATGAGAAGGTTTCAGGGCTGCATCTCGGCGCAGATGAAATATAAAACGAACACACATGTTGCATAGTCGTTGGAGTTCCGTTTCTCAATACCCCGATATATCGTGGAATACAATACAGGCATAATCAAAGTGCGGTATAATTAGAGCATCCACAAGGAGGCGTTTGACTTCAGGCGATAGAAAATGACCTTTGTATCTGATTTTGTGCATGATTCCGTGTACCTTAGAGGAAATAGACGATATGTGCGCATTCCATGATAGATCTTTAGTAAATATTACTCCCAAATTCTTGACTGAGTCTTGCAATGGGACTGGAACTCCATCCACTATGATTGCAGGCAGCGTTTCCAGATTCAATCTCATATGATATTGGACTGATGCATAGAGGATTGCTTTGGTTTTCAATAGATTCAACTTTAGGCCATGGGATTTCGCCCAGGTAACTATTCGTGAAATGTCTTCATTAAGCTTTTGAATATATAGAGGAAGATCACTTGGCCTACACTGTATGTAATAGTACTCCTTGGCAGTATTCCAGAACCGAGACAATCTTATCAATGAAAATGAGAAATATTATGGGCCCCGGTTTGGAGCCTTGTGGCACACCTGATGTGTTTGGTAGGAAGTCAGACTGTTCATTGTTATTATTCACGACTGCTTGTGAACGTGCGGACGAGTAAGAGTGGAACCATCTAAGTGTTTCTTCCGAGGAGTTCATCTCTTTCATTTTCCAGAGGAGTAGTTCATGTTTAATACAATCGAGAGCTGTTTTGAAGTCAAATAGCACTTGCAACGTTACAAGTCCTTTTTCTATCCCCACGCGTATGTCTTCCGTGACTTTTAATAGCGCTGTTTGAGTACTATGAGAGACATGGAAACCGGCTTGCCATGGTGATAACAAATTATATTTCTCCAGATGGGAAATGAGCTGTTGTGTAATGAGGTCGTCGAAGACTTTTGCAAAATGAGGAAGATTAGCGATGGGCCGTGTTTCAGATAGTGATGTTGGTGATGGTACTTTGCTGAGCGGAATCACCAGTGACTTCTTCCAAATCTCAGGGTATTGGCTCGTGGATATTGATAAATTGAACAGGATAGTGGAAAACGGAATCAATGTACTGAGTAAAGATCTAAAATATGATATGCATAATCCGTCACTACTTTTTCCTTTCGTTTTTGGCAGACACGAACGCATAGATTCATACACTTGTTCCCCATCAACAGGACTCAACATGAATGGAGGAGTTTCAGTCACCATTGGTGCAGAAATGATTTCATTAAGCTTGGGGGTTGAACAGTTCTGGTGACAGCATGAGATTTCCGAGTAGTGTTTAATGAGGTCCTCTAGCGAGAACTTGTTTGAGGGTGACTGGTGATGACTTTTCGTCAACCCAAGTTTTTGAAGGACTTTCCAATAGGTTGATGCATCAGAGGCCCCGTTTAAAGTTTGCAAGAAGTAATTATTTCTGGTCTTATCAATTTTTCTTTTGAGTTCAGCGCGCCTCGTTTTGTACGGACACTTGAAATCTTCATCGTTAGTGCGCTTTGCTTTGGCATACATGCGATCACGTTCTTTGCATTCTTTGCGGAGTTCCTGTGTCATCCACGGAGATTTATGTATTCTTACTGTACGATGTTTAAATGGAGCAAACTCATCAAGAAGTTTCAATGCAATGTCACGGAATTTTCCTAAGGATTCATTCACGTCACCAAGGTGCAATACACCATTCCCATCGATAGCATTTTCAAGTTTCGCAGAGACAAAACTGGGTCAAAATTATCAGAATTTCTCGAAGTAATCTCACGTTGCTCTTTCACTTTGTATGGCAACTTGTAATCAATAATAAGAAAATCATGCCCAATATATACGGCGAACTTGACTTTGAATAGCTCACGACTTTCTCAGATGAATCTACCAGGATGATATCAATCCATGAGTCAGAGTCATCAAGGTGGTGAGTGGCTCCGAATGGAACATTGTAGAGCGAATACTCTTCGATTAATTCGCGCAAGTGAGAGCCATAGTAACGAGATGACAGTAAATCCGAGTTCAAATCTCCTGTGATAACTAAATTTCTATATAAATGAGTGATTCTTGAAATTTCAGAAAAGAATTTGGTGAGTACATGGCCATTTGGACGACGGTAGACGGAACCTATTAAGATCTTTTCAGATTCCCCTGTCTTAACTTCCAGTAAAATGGATTCTGTTTCATCAATATGTTGAATGTCAGGTGCAAAAATAACTTCAAATGAAAGGCCATTTCGTACATAGCAGGCAACACCACCACCTTGCATATACTCCCGTTTTCCCATACTGGACTTGAGTCCCCGATCATTGCGGACCAGTGTAAAATTTGGTACAGCAACAACTGCATCTTGGCAATTCGGAGTGAGCCATGTTCCACAGACACACAGAACATCGTTTTCATGGTCTTCAATAAACAAAGTTACATCACAGAAATTTTTCTTCAACGATGTTACATTTAGATGAGCTATTCGAATTGACGTCCGCAACGATTCATCCTCCCTAGACAAGTTTACATCTCGAGGTAGTCATGCAATTTTATCGAGATCAGATTCGGTGACAATTGCAACGCGCTCATCTCCATCGTTCTTACGAACGTAAACTTTACCCTCACGAACCCATACATATTCATAATTATAGGATTTAGCGCGCTCTTTTGCTGCTAAGCGTAGATTGTGTACGACTTGTGGTAGCATTTCTTGGAAATATACCTTCAACTGGCTTTGAAAATTTGGAGCTATGGATGAAAATTTTATGTCACCGATATCACGTTTCACTCTCATAACGCAGTCACGCACGCTCGCAGACTTGAACTTGACTACAAATGAAAATGTCTCTTCATGTGGTTGTTCATTGTGTGTGACTTGGGGTCTTGGATTTTTTGGCTTGAACTCACGAGTTTCCAGGATATCATTATTTTTATAATGATATCCTGGATAAAAGTGCTCGATCTTCAGGATTTTCAGAATGCCTCTAGTGAGAGCATTCAATGGTATGTCACAGTCACGCGGAATTTCATTGACTTTCAAGTCAGGGCAGGAGACTCCATTCACATACAATTCCTCGAGTTGATTCAACTCATTACGGAGGATCACATTTTCATTTTCCAACGCGTTAATACGTTCACACTGTTGATTCAATTCTTTATTCACGCCGTCAACTTTCTGATTGAGATTTCGGAATTCTTCTGGAATATGAGTAGAATCGTTATTGATTTTAGTGAACATAGCCGTGAGTTGTTGCGAGGTAGAGAAATTCTCCCATCCTTCAGGTAAAGCAGCCATTTTGAAAGTTATTTTGCAGGTTTCAGAATTTATAATCGGTGGTGATAAAGTTGCTGAATTCTCCTGACCGATATCAGATTCAGCACAATTCAAGTCTCTCAATTTGTTAAAAGCAATGTCACGGGCACTTCAAGATCCACATGAAGACACTGAACTAGATTTTAAAGTACTCTTAGATTTACCTCTGTGGAGGGTACCAACAAATGTTCTTACACAGCAGTGATCCGCGGGCTTGTTCTCAATGTAGCCGAATACACATCCTGGGTGGAAACTACTTTTACAGATCAAACAAGTGCTTTGTTGACAATATTACGCCTACACTTCTTGCATTTAAGCATTGATAGCAGGTGACTCGATACAGTGACGAATTCACGCTGATTCCACAAGGCTATTTACACACCATTAACAAGCATGTATAGATGCCGATAATGTAGTAGGCAATAGACAGGTTAAGACGTTACGGAAATCAATAACAGATGGCACGACGACCCACACAGCATGGAAATCTTTCAGGAATATTCCAGGAATATTACATTGGAAGATTGGAATATTCCAAAAATATTACTATGGAATATTCCTGGGATATACTTATGTCCGCGACTGGGAATCTTTCTGGAAGATTCCATGGGAAGATTCCAGAGAATCTTGCAGAAATCTTCCAAAAATATTACATTGAAATATTTCACTGGAACGTTTTTGTAACATTGCCAGGAATGTTTCAGGAACCTTCCGATGGAAGATCTCTGGGAGATTTGAATGAAACCTTTCGGGATTATAGTTATGTCCGCGGTCAGGAATACTCCTGCAATCATCCATGGAATATTTCTGAAATATCTCATGAAAGATTTCTGGCAATATTATGTCTGCGGTTGGAAATACTTCTAGAATCTTCCATGAAATATTTCTGGAATCTTTCATGAAAGATTCCTTACAATATTTTAGAAAAATTTCAGGAAGATTACTATGTACATTCTATCTGGATTCTTGGGAAATTGCACGGGATCTCTTACTGTAGTTTAAATCTTCTGGAATCCTTAGAAAACATTCAATGAATTTCAGTATAGTTTTTCGCAGACAAACGGATGGGAAGATTCTGAAACTTGTACGAATTGGAAGAACTTCTACTCACTCGCAGATGAATTTTTTTACAGCAAATCCCAGATATTTTCAGGTTATAACCTAAATCAGGTCATAAATTGAATAAGGTAGTATCCAAAGATATCACTTGGAGATAATACAGAATCTTGTCCACAAACTCTTTTCAGAACTCACACTAAACTCACCATCAGAGGCTCAAAAAAATCGCATTTGAAAAAAAGGAACGTTTGGTTACTCTACATGGGAGACAAGTCAGAAATCAGCATATTGTTCAAATGTCTCACAAGTTTTCTTTTTCTCTGAATATTCAATCATGTTCCAATTGGGTTCCTGGAAAGTTTCATGGGATTTCTCACAGTAGAGTTATGTATCCTGAAATCTCCTACCAACAGCCTAGTAGTAAATTTATTGCAGTTTCCTTGAGGAATGAGGCTAGAAAGACCTCTGATTGAGAAGTATCATCTCATGGCCAATCTGAAACAAGAGCCAGCGAGTATCACTTGATCTTGTTCTCAACTCAACAGTTGTCATCTGAGTAAAATGAATAATGTAGAGTGTATTCACAGTGTGCTTTCATTAGTTCAGAACTAATTCATTAATCAAATTGGTGGGACTGACAACCTTGATCCAAACAAAACTTTTCTATATTGAATGGAAATATTAGTGCATGGTGATAGGATCATTTTTCTCTGAAAACTAATCTTAATTTGGATTTGTTCATCTCATTCTCAATGAAGAATTTGATGAGATCAGCTTCAACAAAACAAACCAGGATCCCACGTGGGGTAGATGGAGGACTCATAACTGTATGGAGGGTTCAAAAGTAAGACCAGTAGCTAATGCAGAGTTTACGGCAAAGTTTCTCATATAATTTCATTTCATGAGGGATTTTTCCATTCAATTTTTGCGGATATCCTCTTGGAAGAGTTGTCTGTTCATGGTAATATTAGGTTAAAATCTGAAAGTCATGGTTTCCAAAACTCTACTTCGTTTTCGTCCAAAGGATTGTATGGATACTTCATGCTTAACTTATTATTGTGAGTATGGTGGCTGAAATACTTCAAGCTCTCATAGGATGTTCAATCGATATTCTCGCTGATGTCAGAATCTCATGTATTGGTTATCCAACACATTCATCACGAAAGCGCCTCAAACATAGCCTGAGTATACAGATGCTGCACAAACATACGCTTGAGATCAAGAGATGTCTCTTTGTTTCATTACGAATACTGTCAACAAACACTTGAGAATGTCTTACAATCCCCATTCTTGATGAGCATTGTCATGCACGTGATATGTAGATTGAAACATTCAAGAACTGAATGAAAACCCATGCCTGCCAATTGGGTTGACTTGGAAGAGTAATGTGTACGACTCGGGTCTACAAAATCCTACAATCACCAGCTAGTTGAGGATAGAATCTCACTTACAGATATGGGATGAAGATTCGCAGAAGGTGTGTGGGTAGTTTGTATATGTTGAGATAACTGTTCTCATCATCATTGAAGGTTTATCTCTATCTTTCAGTGACAAATGATGGTGTCGTCAGTGATCTTGAAATAGCATTTCGTCCATTTCCTCACACCCATTTCTCTGCAAATATATCTTTGACTGAACACAAAGAGTCTAATTCTTTGCTCACTAGCACTCAACAAGATTATTAGGCAGAAATACTCATCTGATCTACGAGGTATCAGCAACGAATACAGATCAGCTCTATGGGTCAAGAAAGTTCTGAAAACGAGGGTATAGGTTTTGGTTGCTCATGCCGGTCACTTGAAAACTGTCAGGCCGTAGGTTCGTAAATTTTACCATCAGGTTGACAATACTTGATGCATCACTAGGAGATGAGTAACAAGGAAACGTTGGAAAATATATGAAAATTTCCTCTATACACTGTTGATTTACTTGAGAGGGTCGAAGGGTTGATGAGGGGCACGAGACTGGGACTAAATACTTTCATAATAAATAAATGTGTATATTCAATTAACAACAATACAGAATGTTACATATTGCCGGCTTGGCTCTTCTAGCACAAGTAGTTGCTCTCTCTTCTCTCTTCAGCTTTGCTGGTGCGCGGACCACACTCATACATACACACATAAGTAGACTCATACTCTAGACTGCAGGTGGCACCACGCATCAGCCACTGCTCCTGGCAGACGACACATATAGCCATACAGGATAAATTTACTCACAACTCAACAGGCCTCCTTAAATTTATCCTGTGAATCATCATTAGAATATGCTTCAAATGTCATACGTTGAATTAGCCATTTCTCTGAACTTTTCAAACTTTTGTCTACCAAGAGACTCTGTCAATACATCAGCAATGTTTTCATCAGACTCAACTTTCCTCACATTAATTATACCTCTCATGTAATTCTCATTAACAAAGTGATAATGTGTTTCAATGGACTTTGAATTTTTTGTAAAATTTCCAAATTTGGCAAGACTTATAGCACCTGAATTATCTTCATACATTGGAATCGGTTTCTCCATTGTTACTTGAAAATCTACTAAAATGTCTCTAATGAATTTTAGCTCACTGACTGACTCTGATAAAGCAACATATTCTGCTGCTGTAGAAGCTTTGGTTACACTACTCTGTTTCTTCGATTTCCAAAATATTACATTTTCATATAATCTGATCAAATACCCTGTCGTAGACCTTCTATCGACTATATCTCCTGCATGGTCAGAATCTACATAGCAATCTCAGGTATCAACTCTATCATTTCTTTTGTATATTAGCTTTAGATCTCTGGTCAAGTTCAAATATTTTCATATTCTCAATGCGTATCTGAAATGGGTTTGATCATAACAATTTTGGAATCTACTCAAATGGTTAACGCTGTAGTTTGTATCAAATCTTGTTCCTGAACTCAGATATAAAAGTGCTCCAATAAGGTTCCTGAATGGAATCTCGCTATTAGCAGACTGTGCAGGTTCACACTTCAAATTTTCTTCCATTGGTGTTGGGTATAATTTAGCATTCTCTATTCTATAACGCTTAGCCAATGACTCTATATAACTCTTCTGATCTAAAGTCATGATATTGTTTTTATGATCAATATTTATCCCCAAGTAGGTCTTAATTTCACCCATATCTTTCATTCTGAACCTCTTCGTTAACAATCCTTTTAATCCAAGTGTTTAAGGACTTCACAACAGATGAACAGATCATCTACAAATAGAATTAAGTAAATTATTTGGCCTTGGATATACATGGTATACAAACAGTAATCAAAATCACTCCTTGTGAATCCTATACCTTACAAAAATCCATCAACACAGTCATACCATGCTCTTGGACTCTCGGATAGACCATATAGTGCTTTTTCCAACAAACAAACTTTATCTGTTCCATCTTCATAACTTGGAGGTTGTTTGACATAAATTTCTGACTTTACATTTCCATTCAAAAATGCTGTTTCAACATCCATTTGATGAATTATCAGTCCATTTTGACAACTATAGGCCAATAAAAGTTTCAAATTTTGCATTTTGGCTACCGGTGAATATATATCTTCAAGAATTTCTTCCTGTTGAAAACCTCTAACAACAAGTCTGGCTTTGAATACTCCATTTGCTTTCAAAGTGTGAATCCATTTCAAATCAAGAGCTTTCTTTCCAGGTGGGAGTTTAACCAATTCATACGTTTGTTTCTTTTCTAGACACTCGACTTCTTTATCCATGGCTTCACACCAGGATTTTGATTCCTCACTTCTTATAGCCTCATTATAGGTAACTGGACAATTTGCATTCACATAGTTCACATAAATAACACTATTGTACACACAATAATCATCAAATTTCGAAGGTTGCTTTTTAGATCTTTCTGATCTTCTCACGTTCTGCAAATTATTTTTCTCTACTTCAGGACTTTTTCTATTTATTCAATATCTGAAATGCTACTTCTGTCATCATGGGTTTCTAAATTTGAACTTTCTGATTCATCATCTCCCCTGTATCCCACTAAAGTTACATCCTTTTCTATTATTCCAACATGTCTAGCTACTACGATTTTGTTATCAATCAGGACTCTATATCCCACTCTATCATATCCTACTAGGATTCCTAACTCAGCTTTTCTATCCCATTTAGAATTTCTCTTGACTTCTGGTTCCCTGACAAAAACTTTACTGCCAAATAAACGTAAGTTACTGATATTTGGTTTTCCACCTATCAAAATTTCATAAGGAGTTTTCTTTTCAATAGTATTTGCTAGAGTTCTATTTTTCAAATAAGCAGCTGTCTTTATAACCTCTGGCTAGTACTTTGGATGCAATCCAGCCTCGGATAGTAAACATCTACCAGTATCCATAATTGATCTATTGTATCTCTCTGCAGTCGCATTTAATTCGTGGACTTGGCTCTTCTAGCACAAGTAGTTGCTCTCTCTTCTCTCTTTAGCTTCGCTGCTGCGCGCACCACACTCATACATACACACATGAGTAGACTTATATTCTAGACTGCAGGTGGCACCACGCATCAGCCACTGCTCCTGGCAGACGACACATATAGTCATACAGGATAAATTTACCCACAACTCAACATACACGACTCGCCACGAAGAACACAAGTGGATGATATTCAGACGACTCAGCGTAGTGCAGAGATTTGTCCAGCACGATATCCAGCACTGATACTGACACTGACTTGTTTACCCGACCTGACCAGCTTCGAGTGCAGGCTCTCCAGGACGAGATCGAGAATTATTCACAGATGATCAAATTAGTGAAAGATCCCAATAACGCCAAATTTGCTCGTTAGAAAAATTTTGGAATACTCAAGATGTCTGGCTGCGAATGATGAACTAATACTCGCGGAACCACAGTATATAGTTGAAATAATTCAGCACCTTGAAATCTGATTTCAGCGACACATGTTTATCCCAGGGATACTCTTCGGAGCTTGGAAAGAATCGACCCCTCCGGACTTCCAGTCTAAACCTCTCATCCGGTTATTAGTAATTTGGGTTATTGTTCAAGAGCCTGAGGAAATCCAGATCACTTGATAACCTGAGGATATCGTGGAGGCATGTGTGATCTGGACTCAACCATAAATATTTCAGAGAGATATCTATTGAATATTGCACTGGAATCTTTCAGAAATATCTATTGAATATTGCACTGGAACCTTTTTGGAATCTTCCGAAAGATTCTCACAGTGCAGCAGGAATATATGGAGATGATCAGATTCACGAAATATTATATTCCTTTGAAATCAGTCGGGAAGCATTGAAAAAAACTTCCGGAATAAGATCGCTGGAATATTGACAATGCAATTTTTGAGAGAAACTCCGCAATGCTACTTTTGGAAGATCTACTTGAATCCTTCAGCAAACCTCCACGAACTTGGCCCGAATATTTTGGGAGAAAATTGGAGAATCTTGCCAGTGGATTATCGCAGGCATAATAAGATGTTTTTGGAGTATTGCACTAGGATCTTTGAAAGAGCTCTCAGGTACCCATCAACAGTGTTCCAGAAAGCCTTCCGAAAATTCATCGAAAATCTTCCGACGCAAGATTGCTGGGTTATTTTGTGCAACATTGCAAAAATATTCCAAAGTCATTTTTTTGCAATATTACTCTGGAATCTTCCAGTAATCTTTCAGGAATCTTCCAAAAATCTTTCGAATCAGGATTGCTGGAATGTTTTTTGTAGAGTATTGCAAGAATATTTCGAAGTGTTATCGCTAGAATATTGCACTGGAATCTTTCAGAAAGCTTCCAGAAACCTTTCAAGAATTTTCTCCATCACAATTGCTGAGAAATTGTCAATGGAATATTGGTGAAATGTATGAAAGTCATACTTTTGGGATATTGCGGAAAATTTTCCAAGGACCATTGGGGAACCTCTTGAGAATTTCTCCGAATCAATATTGCTGATAGATTGTCAGTGAAATATTGCAAGAATGTTTGAAGATGATGTTTTGGAAACATTGCACTGAGATCTCATCGAGGAAGCTCTCAAGAACCTCTCAAAAATCTTTCAGGAAACTTTCGAAGATCCCCCAGAGACCTTCTAGTGCAAGGTTGCTGGAAAAGTGTCGTGCAATATTGCAGAAATATTTCCGAGTCAAACTCTTGGAATGTTGCACTGAAATCTTTCAGAAACCTCTCAGAAATCTTCCAGCGTGAGGTTTCTGAAAGATTGTTCGTAATATTCCATGAAATATTTCTGGGTGCTTCCTGGGAGATTGCTATGGAATATTACAACGGAATATCGAAATATTCCTCGAAATATTTCTGGAAGATTCCTGAAAGATTCCATTGAAATATTCCACTGAAATATCTTCCTGAAATATTCCCATGCTGTGTGGGGAGGATGATTATAGCTTGCAGCTACTCACTGTGCATTTGCATATATACACATACACGCACACACTCACACATAACGGGATTTGCTATATAGTAAAGACGAAATGTTGTCTACTCGATACATAAAGGCGTCATCGACGCAGCAGCTGAGTGATTCACTTACAACCGCGAAAACAGAGAGAGCGAGAATACCCAGAGAGAGCGCGCCGAGTTGGATGAAAGGCTGGGTGATCAACTAACACCTGAGAACCTCGTCCCGTACTTGCTCCGCAATCAGGAGACATGGGATAGAGTCACCGGATACATCAAGCTGGTGATGACCCGCAAGGAGGAGAAAGAAAGGGGAGTGAGTTGCCTCGAAGCAGGTGAATTACAGTGAGTCCGACGATTAAAACAGAAGGAGCTCAAATGATTCCAGGAGGAATATGATGCACTGAAGAGGGAAGGGAGAAGAGAGAAGAGAGAAGAGAGAAGATCGAAGATCGAAGAAAGAAGAGAGATCGGAGAAAGAAGAAAGAAGAATGAAGAGATGGAAGAAAATCGAAGAAGGAGAAACAACACCTGTGAGTTGTGAGAAGAGAGACGCTCGAACCTGAGCGCGAGACGCCGCCGGTCCTGAAGTAATGCTCACGCGGTGCCGGGGCCGGATTGGTAAGTTGGTGGATCTCTCCCTTGTCCGATGGCCAGCGCCAAAGGGGAAGGGGGAGAGGGTTCATCTGGTACGGATGGCCGCATCAATGCGGAATCCAGCCCGGGAGCTTTGAGAAGTATCGGCCAGGCGTAATCGCCCGTCCGGAACCTCTCTATTGCTACGTCACAGCGTATTCCCCCTACAACCACCTAAGGAAAAAAAAGAGAGAGAGAGAACCCATAGGGGGCTTTGAGTGTAAACTTCGGGCTGTACTTGGAGCTTGAGGGAGTGACGCCCCTCAGGATCCGAGTCCTACACTCACACTTACACACACTACAGCCTACATGCACCATACTTACGCCTGCTAAAGCACTACACAAACATACCAACATTATACAGGACACGCATCACACAGAACACCACATCCGTGCTGGTCTGGTCCGGGGTCGGCCAGCATGCGATTCCAGGCCCTGGGAGAAAGAAGAAAGAAGATGATGTTCAGCATTGACGGCAAGATTCCCTCAAGGAAAGCGGGGCCCCCTTCGGGCCAACGATGCAAATCGCGCCGCGCGCCACCAGTGGCACACTTGGCTGGTGGAATCACGCGTACAGCTACAAGCGATGGAAAAACGCTGCAGGCGGAAGGAGCGGGAGAAAAAAATTTACACCATGGAGAAGCTGAGCTCAGCCCTAGCAGGGAGAGAAAGAGTCCCAGTGGAAGAGCAGACAAGCGAGTGCTCAATTAATCAGAGCTCACATTCCCGAGCCAACGAGGGATGAACGCGAAGGTTGCAGCAGAAGCACGAGAGGCGGCAGAGAAGCTGCTACGCTACGTGAGCTAACCTACGCAGACATGCTGCACAGAATAAAAATGGATGACCTCGATGAAGAAGTGGGCTCTAAGGTCACGGGCATCCGCAAGACCCAAGGAGGCCAAGCCTTCTCGAACTCAAGGAGGGCACCGATGTCACCGCCGTCAAGGCAGCCTTGGCACCAGTTGTCGGGCAAGAAGGAGCTGTCCACTGTCTAGTGAACCGCACGACCCCCGAGGCGCTCGGAGTCGTCTACGATGTCGACATAATCAAGGTGCGGGATGACCTCGCAAAGGCCCTATCAGAGAACGAGAGGGGATCCGTTGTAGTGAAATTCATCCGGACTGGCTACCGCGACACCCAAAGTTCTGTTGTCTCGATCGCAACGAGACTGGTCCACCATCTTCTCGACTGGAAGGAGCCAAAAGTTGGATGGGTCAGAGTCAGGAACCGCGAGAAGGGTGGCATCCCACGGCGCTATTACTGCTTAGAATACGGCCACAAGGCCTCAGGGTGCAAAGAAGAGAGGTCAGAGGAACGAAACCAAAACTCTGCTTCCAATGCGACGAACCTGTGCACCTCGCCGCGACTTGCAAGGAAAGAGCAAAATGTCTGAGCTGTGCGACGATCGGGTCCAAATCTGACCCCAGATCTGGGGCCAGCAACTGCACTGCGTACCAGAGGGCAAGAGCCACATATAGACGCAGGAAGGGAAGAAATGGCTATTTTCATCCAAGTCAACCTCACGAAGAGCGGGGACGCAGACGACCTCCTACACGCTGTGGCCAAAGAAGGAGGAATCGATGTTCTGATTATTTCCGAACCGCCTCCAAAGCACGAATTGTCTCGATCCACATTCGATCACTGGAGGACCGCCGTAATCAAGATCATGGATCCTGCGATCCGTGAGACTGTTGTTGGTGAGATCAACCGTTAGTGGCCGCGGTTTCACTCCGAAGACTATAGGAGGCACAGCAGTCTACAGTTGCTACTATTTGCCGTCGCTCAAGACGCACGAATTCGAATACGAGCTCCATGACCTAGGGGAGGATGTGAGGCAATGGGGGGGGGCAGTTATGATCGCGGGGGAATTCAACTCCAAGGAACCGACTTAGAGCGGGGGGCGTGCGATAGACGGAAAGTAATACTCGCTGATGCCATGGAGGCATTAGGATTAGTGCTCGCGAACGAGACGGGGGTTATCACCTATTACCGCACGACACTCGGTCCCGGGAGGGAGCTTCGTCATCGGTCCTCGATCTGACGTCCATGAGCCCGTCGCTCATGAGACTCATGACATCGTGGAGGTCCTGGACACGGAAACATTGAGTGAAAATCGACATATCTTTGGCGGTCAGACTAAAAGGCGTAAGTCCATTTGAATAAAAATCGAGAAAAATTTGTTTGAATGCTATCATTATAATACAGGAGAGTGGACTTACGCCCTCTTACAAATGGAAATTTTAGCCAGCGAAGCAACATTTTGGTCTGGAAGGAGTTTCAAGTGATGAAGATGATCCAGTAGAACGTTGTAGATGCCTTAACTCAAATTTTATGAAAATTGGACTTACGCCCTTTAGTCTGACCGCCACAGATATTTGGTTTGGGCTTAGGACTGACAGACAGACAGACGACACGCAGAGCGCGACCGGCGGGATGGCAGGTACACAAACTAGATGAGGGAAAATTTCGGGAATCGATAGAAACAGCCGAAGATCTCCCGATAAGCATGACCGCGGACCAGGCTGTGGATATGGTGACGACCACCATCACAAGAGCTTGTGACACATCGATGCCTCGCAAGACAACATCATACTTTTGGAGGAAAACAGAGTTTTGGATCACCGACGAGATGAAAGCCCTACGAAGAACGAGCAATGAGAAAAGGAGAACCGCGTGGCGATCAAGGAAACTAAAACGACCATCACTGGCGGAAGATGATAGGGCGTACAGAGAAGCAAAGAAGGCTCTCGTTCTAGCTATCCGGAGAAGCAAAGAGGAGTGCTGGGGTGAATTATGTGACATGGTTAACGGAGACCCCTGGGACACGCCATACCGCGTGGTCATGTCAAAGGTCTGAACCCGGAGGGGCAACCCAGCACCGACCGATGCAGCAACCTTGCGCTGCATCGTGGAAGACCTCTTTCCAGCAGGAGAACCCAGAGTGACATTCCCTCCAGAGAGCGAAGATCCCATCCCGCTCTTCACTATGCAAGAGCTACTCACAGCGGCAAAGAGGCTGCCCAACGGCAAGGCCCCTGGCCTAGACGGCATTCCAAACGAGGCTCTAAAACTGGTCTTCAAATACAAGCCAAATTTACTCCTCGACCTCTTCACCATCTATCTGAGCGCAGGAACTTCCTTGGACAAGTGGAAACGCCAGAAGCTGGTCCTGATACCTAAGGGTCAAGGAGGTCAACGCCCTCTCAGCATGCTCAACAATATCGGGAGAATGTACGAGAGGATGGTGCGCAATAGGGTGGAGAAAGCCTACGAAGAAGGCGGTGGGCTACCACCAATGCAGTTTGGGTTCCGGAAGGGACGGAGTACTGTGCACGCGATCGAGGAAGTCCAAGAACGGGTTCAAGCGTCGGTAGGGAACCCATACCAAGGAAGAGGAGGATTCAGTGCCATCATTGCGTTGGACATAAAGAACGCGTTCAACTGCGCGAACTGGGAGCGAGTCTATCAATCCCAAGCAGGTAAAGTGCCCCCCTATTTACTAGCCGTCACGAGTGACTACCTGCGGAACAGGACCCTCGTGTACGACACTGACGAGGGACAAGAGATTCGGGTACTGTCCGCCGGAATCGGACAGGGATCGATCTCCGGGCCGTTCAACTGGAACACCCAGTATGACAGCTTACTGTCTATCGAACTGCCAGAAGGAGTGATAATTGTGGCTTTCGCGGACGACGCAGGACTCATAGTATGGGCCGACAACGAGGAAATCTTGGGTAGACGCGCAAACTAAGCGCTGGCCCGAGTCTACGAGTGGATGATCAGCAGGCTTCTGGGGCTCGCTGTCAAGAAGTGTGAAGCAATCGTGGTCACAAGGCGTAGGAAGATTGACTCACCCCGGTTTATATCAACGGGCAAGAGATCCCACGTGAGACAGAGCTGAAATACCTCGGTGTATGGCTCGACGACAAGTGGTCGTTCAAGAAGCACATCCAGGAAGCCACCCAGAAGCCGAGCAGGGTCGGTACGGCGCTCCAGCGGCTTATGCCGAATATCGGAGGACCCAAGGAAAAGAGGCGCGCACTTCTCAACGCCGTCACCACCTCCATCATGCTGTACGGTGCACCCGTGTGGGGAGAGAGAGTAGAGAAGAGCATCACCGAGAGGAGAATGGGGCCTGTCCACCGGAGATCGGCCCTGAGGAGCATCCGTGCCTA
Organism: Eretmocerus hayati; assembly: GCA_029851415.1. NCBI lineage: Eukaryota > Metazoa > Arthropoda > Insecta > Hymenoptera > Aphelinidae > Eretmocerus > Eretmocerus hayati. The sequence continues at coordinate 54,881,300 of CM056744.1, forward strand.
CCGCACCGTGTCTGGAGATGCGGCTTTCGTATTGGCGAGTACACCGCCCATCCACTCGCTCGTCGCGGAGCGAGTGAGGATCTGGGAACGCCAGAAAGTGTAGTACTCACTCCGACGATGAAGGAGATCATCCGCGACAACGAGAAGGAAACCACCCTTGAGCATTGGCAAACTGAGTGGGATTCGCCATTCGCAAACGGCAGATGGACGCATCGGTTGATCCGTGATGTAGCCAAGTGGGCGGAACGTGCCGACGGAGACACGGACTATTGGATGACGCAGGCCTTGAGTGAAAACTGTTGCTTCGGTGCCTACCTGACCCGGTTCAAGAAGAGGACATCCCCAGCATGTCAGTCATGCGGGGGCAACTTGGATGACGCTGAACACGCCCTGTTCACGTGCAACGACACCCGAAGAGAGCGCGCCGAGTTGGATGAATGGCTGAGTACTCAACCAACACCTGAGAACCTCGGCTCGTACTTGCTCCGCAACCAGGAGACATGGGACAGAGTCACCGGATACATTGAGAAAGGAGAAAGAAGACTGAAGAGTATGAAGAAGATTGTAAGAAGAGAAACAACACCTGCGAGTCGCGAGAAGAGAGACGCTCGAGCCTGAGCGCGAGACGCCGCCGGTTTTGAAGTAATGCTCACGCGGTTCCGGGGCCGGATTGGTGAGTTGGTGGATCTCCCCCTTGTCCAATGACCGCCGCCAACGGAGAAGGGAGAGAGGGTTTACCCGGTTTGGATGGCCGTATTGATGTGGATTCCAGCCCGGGACTGTTGGGGAGGTGCTGGCCAGCCGTGTTTGGCTGACCGGTGCTTCTCCCTCGTACGTCGCAACGTATTCGCCCTCCAACCACCTTAAGGCAGAAGATTGATTGATTGATTGATGCCCGTTTATTCGTCCGAAGACAAAAAAAGAAAAATGATCAGTTACATATGGTAATATATATCACAGATCAATAGGGCGCATTAATAAAAATAATGAAGTCATTTGGTCAAGGACAAATCTTAAGTATATCACAATTTGTGACTAGTCGGGTAGCACCCAGAAGATTCACAAACTCCATAGAATAATATGAGAATACAAATAAAATGGCAGGGCTCACAGTCATATTACAGAAAAGTTCAGTCGATTGACGAAAGGTCACACGTATACTTATAATTATATTCTAGATGAACGAATCAAGCAAAAAGTCAGCCCGAGCCTTTCAAAGTTTAGAGATTGAAGTAATGCTTCTTCTCCACATCAATCCTCTGGGGAGACTGTGTGAGCAAAAAATCTTCCATAGCCTCTTTGAATAATGACATTTTCCCCAGCTGCCGAAAGCCCGGAGGGAGAAAGTTCCACAAATGAGCACATTGAACCTGGAAAGATCTTCTTCCATATTCAAGTCTCATATTGGGAACTTTGAGTACCCGCTCTTCCGCATCACCGCGTGCGGGGCGTTCAGATTGGTACCTGGTGAACATCGTAGCTAGGTAGCCAGGCTCTCCTAAATGCATGATCTTGTGCATCAACAGAGCTGCGAAGTACATTCTCCGCGAATCAGTACGTAACCAACCCAAACGCTCCCTAAACGAGGTGATGTGCTCGTCTCTCCTAAGATCAAAAATATACCTCACACATGAATTGCTTAGTCGTTGTATCCGTTGCCGCTGTTCGTCCGTGGCGTCGAGGTACACGACCGTGCAATAGTCTATATGCGGTTGAACCAGGGACTCAACTAGGCGAACTCGGAGAGGTCCGGTGATACATGCCCTGAAAAACCGCAATCCATATAGGGCTCTGTTGACTTTCTTAGTTACTTGGTCGATGTGCGGTTTCCACCTCAGTCCACTGTCAAGTGTAACACCAAGGCTCACGACCGTATCACTGAACGGGATGAACTTTCCTTCCTGTATCTCAACCCCTGACAAGTCCATTCTCTTCAGATCTTTGATATTCCTCTCAGAACTGAAGTAGATTGCCTTGGTCTTGCCAGCCTTGAGACACAGACCGGAACTTCTGGCCCACTCAGCAACAAGTCGTCCTATTTCTCCCAGCTGAGCAATGCCCTCTCTGATCTTAGATTTCTCGACTTGGAGATAAATTTGTAGGTCATCCGCATAAAAAAGATGATGTACTGCCTTCCCGTCAAGCAAACCAGGTAAATCATTGACATATAAACTGAAGAGTAAAGGCCCAAGAACGGAACCCTGTGGAACACCCAGATTGGTTTTGAGCCAATCAGAACTACCAGATTTTGAAGTAACTTTTTGGGTGCGGCCTTGTAAGTATGATTTTATCCACAGGAGTGCCGATCTCGAGAAGCCCAGATTTTGAAGTTTGCTCAACAGCTTTGATGGTGATATTGTGTCAAAGGCTTTACTGAAGTCAAAAAGTAGGAGCAAGGTGATCTTTTTCTTGTCAATACCTACTCGGATGTCATCGGTCAACTTAAGTAAAGCTGTCTGGGTGCTATGATGTTGTCTGAAACCAGTCTGAAAGCGATATAATAATTTCTCAGACTTCAAAAACTCCGTGATTTGGTCGTGTGCGATTTTTTCCAAAACTTTGGCAAGGAAGCAAAGCAGCGCTATAGGACGGAAGTCCGAGACCGTTGATGGAGCGGTGGTATTTTTTAATGCAACTAGCTGTGCCTGCTTCCAAGCCTCAGGAATTGCACTATGAGCAAAAGAGGAGTTGAAAATATGTACAATAAGATTACCAATAGCCGGAAGAGCCTTCGCGATCACGCTTTGGGGTATCCCGTCCGCCCCACGGGCCTGTGAAGAGAAATGTTCAATAGCAAGGACTACATCACTGTAATTTGTGGGTTTGAACTTAAAACCCTCCTCTGAGGCCGAATTTATATCGTCCATTGCTTCGTCTATATTTTCTCGGGGCGAAACGGAAACTCCCGCAAAGTGAGCGTTCAACTCATCTGGTGTGAAACCATGAAGTTCCTCCTCTTTGCTTTTAGGCAGGAGGCCGAGGTTGCGCATTTCCTTCCAAATGTTCTTATGTTGATCAAGAGCGTCTGAGAGTTGGTTTTGAAGGAAGGAGTTACGCTCTTGTTCCATGCGCAGGTCGACCTCTTCGCTTAGCCGGAAGTACTCACTTTGAAGCTCAGGACACTTTCGCTGGTTGCGTTGAGTCCGCTCCCAGCGCCTGCGCGTCGCATCTCGCTTATTCATGAGTACCTTCAACTCAGGACCAATCCAAGGAGCATCATTTTTTCGCGGGTTGATAGTTTTTCCGGCGCTAATTCATCTATAACAGTCTTCAAGTTCTCATTTAAGCAGTGAATTGCGTCTTCCAAACTGATTTCAGCATTTTCAAGAGCTGTCCAGTCGCAGCGAAGCAGACGGTCATTCAGCATCTCCGGAGTGATGTTAGAAAAATCCCTATAAGTGGAGGTATTTTTTGGCGGAGTGGGAGTAAAGACGTTGATGGTGACGTCTATGACCGAGTGCCTGCCGAAACTCGGCAGGAGTCTAGTTTGAAAGTCAGTAATGATGTCATTGTCATCTACGTAAATATGATCAATCCATGTGTGCGATACATTTGGGGTGTGTTGGTGAGTCGGGCCATGCTGCACTATCTGCAAGGCAAGTTCTTCTGTCAGTGCAGTCAGAGTTTTGGTGTCAGGGTGAGCAGCGTCCAACATGTCTGCATTCAGCACGGTGCCCTTGAATGCAATTTAAACGAAATATTCCGTTACCAACGGGATTATTTTGGTTTCCGTTTCCGGATATCTTAAAGAATACATTCCTAAAAGAATTAAAATCTTTCGCCGAGCCGTTTTGAAGGAATGTCATTTGGAACATTTTTTGGAACTCTTATTTCCTCAATGATAATAAATGTTCTCCAAACCTAAGATTCCTTGGTCAAATGATGATCTAAATGAAAAATGATGATTCAGGAGGATGATTCGAGTAATTATGACAATGAGAATAGTTACGAGAGATTAAATCTCCAAAACTGCTGATTGTGGAGAGTCCTTTTGGGGGAAAAATTATGAAGCAGAGTCCGGATCTCAAATTGGGATTCCCATCCACATCTTGATCAAAACTACTCAAGTTACGATCAATATCAATCAACATAAATCAATATAGCATTGCTAATCATCGTTTCAACGTCATCAATCGACACAGATCGGTAAGTTGGAATACTGTTTTGCGGTCGTCTTACGACACCGTACCCCGTCTGCGGCAAATTCCTCGCGTGCTCAATCGGCGACATTTGTTGATATGGTCTACATACTCGCTCCAGACAATACTCTCAGTATACATGTATGCCAGCGAAATTCATAACAAGAGTGAATTCTGGAACTTTAGCTAATGGGTCACTCAACTAGTATCTCGCCAGCTTGTGAGCGCTTCGCATGTGTCTCTGAACCTTGTGGTGAAAAGTTTCAATTGTTATCCCAATCAATGCGTATTTATTGCTACGTTGACTGTATGCGGATTTCACAATCGTGATGACGAAGGACCATGCATTTTCTCACGAGGAGAATAGATCCAAAGTCTGTCTGTTATGTTTTCGAAAGAAGAAAATGATGGTTCCCATCAAAAATCAACTGAAAATAGATCTGGAGACAATTTTCAATCATTATCGAGAAAGCAAAAGTTCACCAAGTGCTTTGTGTGGTACGTGTAAGGTGCACGTGAGTCGAGTTAAATCTGGCAAAGAGACGATGAATATTTTGAATTCACCCAGAGTCGTGGATATGATAGTTTCCGAGTCAACCGAGAATTCGAGGTGTGATTGTGAAATCTGTGATGTTGCACGAAAAACTCTCAATTTACAGCAACAAACTACATCTAAATCAGCAGGTGAGTACTTGAAACCCTGTCAAATGGCATTGTTCCAAAATTCCATGGATTTTACGAATAGGTTTCTCATATCGACGTCCCAACATCGTGAACTTGTGGCTTCCGAAAATTTTTTTACGTACAGCCCGAGTCACGCACTAGTAATCAGCCTTTCCATCACGATGATTTTGACGTCTCGCAACTCTACCCTCGCTACCCTACATCAATATATCTCTTGATTATCGGGTTACCTATCAAAGTGGAAATACGCACAGATTGCGCTCGCGCTTCTTCAATATTTGGACGACAAATTGTACTAGGCTATTTTGCTTTGCGCGGAGTCACGCATGAAACTCAATGATCTTCTCTCGATTCATAAATGTTGCAGAAAACTGATATCAAAATGTCATAACTCTTCAGTGGGCTCAAATTCCCATTATTACAATAACCATCAACTATTTTTCCATTCATCATTGAAATTAAACCATAGTGTACTCGAATTTCCGTAGAACAACGTAAAATATTTATGTATCTCGTACCAAAAAAGCTTCTCTTTTCACTCTCGCACTGGGGAATCCTGATCCATTACGTGACGTTTTTCGTCGAGCGTAGGGGCCTTGTGAGAAGTTTTTATCGGAAATTCCACGCGCTTAACATCATTTCCAAAAAAATTGCATAAATTCGGAATGTGACGCGGTTTTGTATGAAATCTTCAAGTTTCATTGAATTTGACAAAGTTCCCGAGTGGAATTCATTCATGTCGTGAATTATATTACAGGAAATCCAGCTCCAAGCACATTGAAAAACCCCTGCCGCAAATGTCTCACTCCGGTATCCAAAGGAGTATCTCATATCTGCAATGTGCAGTCTCAAGTTGATAATCTTTCAACTTATTTGGAAAGTTGTCCCCAAAGAGTACAAGATCAAGTAGTGTCCAAATTCATAAAAAATAGGACTGCAGTAGAAGAATGTCCAGAGTCACAGGAGACACTCGTCATCCGACAATCACGAGGCAAGCCACTCCATTTCATCAGAAAATCCTGCAAAGGGTCCATAAGTAAAAAGACCGCGTGTAAACGCTCAGTATCTGCAGAGGATCTTTCAAAACTGCAGATAAGCATGAATCTAAGCTCTCGCCAGACGCATGGGATCGCCTCATTTTTACGGACAGCCACACAATATAGAAAATTTATCGAATCAGGCTCGACGATTAAGCTTATGGAGAAATCTCACCTACTCGACGATTTTTTCAGCCACGGAGAGTTTGAGTTCTTGAAGATTAATGGAAAAGAGATCTCCGAAGTGCATAGAGTTGTGGTCCATTGTATTGGTATAAGTGATTTCATAGCGTTCATAAAAGAGAAAAGGCGCACTGGAGAGTATCTTATCAAGAAGGGCTTGGACGGTGGAGGAGGATTTTTCAAAATTTGCCTCTCAATTCAGTCGGAAACATCGACAGCAGAAATTACCGGCTCAGAACGTTGGAAATTTTCTGACGGTATTGCATTCAAACAGTTCAAAGATTCTGCAGTCAAAAAGATATTCCTGTTGGCAGTAGCTCCTAAGATTCAGGAAAATTATAACAATGTTTCTACATTAATGAATGCCCTGGATCTCGAAGAGCTTGAAGGAACTATAGCTACCGATCTGAAATTAGCTAGCATCATATCCGGTATTATGCCGCAGAGCTGCACCCACCCATGCATCTGGTGTTTTGTGAATAAAGATGATCTCAACACCTGCGGTGAACTCAGAACGGTCCAAAAGAATCTGACTTACTACGAGAAGTGGGTTGCAGCTGGATCAGTGAAGAATGATGCGAAAAATTTCATGAATTGCGTGAACAGACCACTATTCAAGAGCGATCCGGACGAGACATTCCTGCAACTAATACCACCACCTCAACTGCACTTCATGCTAGGAGTGGTAAATACCATATTCTTCCATATGTACCGAGAGTTTGAGAGTGAATCTACAGCTTGGATGAAAAAATGCAACGTTGAACGAGAGATGACACATGGTAGCCCAGCTTTCAAAGGGAACTCGTGTAAAAAACTTTTGGAGAATTCCGATTTACTATGTGTTCAACCAAATTCAAGACTGGAAAAATATCAAACATCCTTCTCTGACTTCCGGGATGTTGTAAACTCGTGTTTTGGAGAGGTTCTGGATCCCGATTACAAGCTTTTCATCGCCAAGTTTCGTCAAAGCTATATGAACTTAGGAATCAGTGTGACTCCAAAGGTACACGCAGTATTTTTTCACGTCGAACAGTTCTGCGAATCGAAAAAAAGAGGATTGGGCTTCTACAGTGAGCAAGCAGTTGAGTCTGTTCACTCCGACTTCAATTCCCTCTGGGAGAAGTATAAAGTTAACGATTCGAACGAGAAATATCCCGAGAAACTTCTACGTGCAGTGTGCTCATACAATGCCTCCCACATTTGAAGAATTCATAAGTCTTTGGAAAAAGATGGAATCATTCTGTATTACAGGCTCACAGTGACTTCTTATCATGTCTCCTCATTTATCTTGTACAATGTGCATCTATATTGGCCCCAACTTGAGTAGTTTTGAATAAAATGTGGATGGGAATCCCAATTTGAGATCTGGACTCTGCTTCATAATTTTTCCCCCAAAAGGACTCCCCACAATCAGCAGTTTTGGAGATTTAATCTCTCGTAACTATTCTCATTGTCATAATTACTCGAATCATCCTCCTAAATCATCATTTTTCATCTAGATCATCATTTGACCAAGGAATCTTAGGTTTGGAGAACATTTATTATCATTGAGGAAATAAGAGTTCCAAAAAATGTTCCAAATGACATTCCTTCAAAACGGCTCGGCGAAAGATTTTAATTCTTTTAGGAATGTATTCTTCAAGATATCCGGAAACGGAAACCAAAATAATCCCGTTGGTAACGGAATATTTCATTTAAATTGCATTCAAGGGCACCGTGTCAGATCTCCCATTATAATTTTATGGCTGTAATCACCACACAGTCGGCGTAATGAGCCAAATAACCCATCGTCCTTCTGCATGGCGATTTTCGGGGGCCTGTAGATCACTCCGACTAATATTGGAGGGGAATTGCCCTGCTGCACGCTACAGAAAAGAAATTCAGGCACACCAGGTTTCCCCGGACCAAAAGTGTTTGATGAAACAAGTTTCTCTACTTTGAAATCATTGCGTACATAGGAGGCAATCCCACCACCCTCTCTGTTTCGATCTTGTCTCAACAATGGAAAGCCCGGGATCTGAACGAGACTGTCATCCACATGCTCATCTAGCTTTGACTCAGCCACCCCAAAAAGATGGTAGGAGGGATCGTTAGCGACGAGCAAGCGCAGATGCTCAATCTTATCTGTTAAAGAGTTAAGCTTGATGAACTCCGCTTTTAAGAAACCACCACTCCCTCGTCGCTCTTCAGCAGCTATATTCAGTCAAGGGGTTCTCACTGGATCTGCTGCCGAAATACCACTCTGCTCCGGAGAGGAGGTGCATCCCTGGGTGTTGTTTGAGGACGCACTAGTAGGTTTTCGAACACTTCGACAGGCCGTTTGAATGACCTGCAGATCCGCGAGAGATTCACACGTATGTGCTCGCTCACCATTTTTTCGCCTAACCCAGAAACGTCCGCCGCTGTGACAGACGTATTTCAAGCCCAACCCGAGTGCAACAGACCTCAAGCGTATATATTCTTTGTATTATTCACGGGGGAGCATTTCGTTAACGTAGATCTTACGATCTGGCACGTGAGCTTTGGTATCGGGGTCAAGCAAATCCGGCTGGATGTTATTCGCCGTGAAATAATTATGGGTGATTGAGCGTTTGGCCTGAACCACCTCCTTAACTAAACGACTGCTGGAGAGTTGGACCACGCATGATGGAGGTGTGCGTGAATCGGCAGCAGAGGGATTTGAAGATGAATCGGATTTACTATTCGGTGTGCCCCCAGACACAAGCGCTGGTGGCAGAACAGAAACATCAGCAATGTTTTCTCTCTCCAGACGTGGAAAGATGGTCTTGAGCACTGCGAAAGAGATATTACGTATCACTGTCGGCGAGGCCACAGAGTCTTTTGTTAAAGCACCATTAATTATTAGTTTACAGGGCTCAAGACCATCACTGATAGGTCCCTGCCCCTGCCTCCCACCCTGTGGTTGGGGGGATATATCTATTGTGGGTAGAATTATGGAACGAGAGGATTGATGTGTCGATTCGGCACTACTATTCTCATCAATAATAATTCTATTGTTTCGCAGACCACTCTGGCTACCTGTTAATAAATCGGTCAGGCTAGAAATCTGGCTTCTCATAACGGAATTTTGCTCCAGAAGAAGCTGACGATCTGAGCATAGCTCCTCCAGCCTAGAGTTCTGCCTCTCGATAAGGTGCTCGAGAGATGACATGCGTGCCAACAGTCGGTCATCCACCTCGTTCACTGCTGGGGTGGGAGGTGGAGACATAGAGGCATTACCATGTCGGCTCACGAGAGTTCTTATCTCGTCAAGCTGATTCTGGAGCATTTCGTACTGTCGGTAAAAAAGGTCCAGAGTAGTCTGCGCTATCAGCACCCACTTGGTGTCAGAAGAAGTTGACTGCGTCGATGTTGATGACGTTGTTCCTGCTGCTGAGTTGGTGATGTTGCTCTGCAACGTCTCAGCTCTTTGCTCTGGTGGTGGCGAGAGCGATGACTGAGAGGCAGAGTTGGTCCGCATATCATCCTGCCCATTTTGAGTGTTCGCGGGCTCTAGTGTGCTCGACTGGCGAGTGAGGACGCTGCGAGACTCATTCGAAGCAGCAGTTGGCAGTCTATGCCCCGCAAGCGTGAGCTGTGGGCTCTCAGGTGGAAGGGAGCCACTGTTGGTGGGGAGCTTTGCGCTGCGGCCGGTGGTGGTGGTCAGCAATGCGGGGGGAGACTTCACTGACGACTTGCGTGAGCTTAGCTGTGTGTGTGCGGCAAGCTGACTACTCACACGACTTCGTGAGCTTGCATCTTCCTTCTCTCTCTCTCTGGATGGCTGAATGCTCGAGCGGGTGGTCAGAGTCGTCTGCTTGGACGCACTCGAGGATGATTTTACACCCGGAGTTCCGCTTACCTGCAGGCACCGCTCACATGTCACTGCACCTCGTGATGTCCTTGAGCATTTGACATGAGCTGATTTTCTACAGGTGCCGCATTCTCTGCTACCTGATCTTAGAACGCCATTGCAGACGCAGCAGGTGTTATCGCTCATCGTGCGGGGCGGCGTAGCAGACAGCCGGTAAGCAAAGCAGACGACCTCCGAGCGTGCGCACAAGACTCACTTTGAGCGCCAAGCACTCCTGATCCGATGTTGGAATTCCGGATGCAGAATTGGAATTATTCCTCCCAGGCTCATGCAGGAGCCATGCAGTGATGCTCCAGAGGTTTGAGCCTGCAGGAGGAAACCCAATCTGCAAGAAAGTGCCACTCGGGACGACGTTTCGATGGTTTGAAATACATTCAAACACAGAGCGATGTTAGATGCGTGTTGATATACTCACCGCCAGAGAGAGAGGGGGCGGGAGGTACAGTGAACTAGAAAGACAGATGATGATGGATTTGTGTGTAGGAAAATTGCCTCCCGTTCAGCTCTTGGCAGTGGAAGAATTTGCGATTTGTTGCAGTTTGACTCATATTTGGTCAGTGATTGTGGCTTGGGAGTTCTGCTCCACCAAGAGCTCTTTGATCTCTGAAATGATTCTATTTTGGAATTGGCACGTTCGAGTATATGGGAGAGTTGTCTTCTCGGATGGTAAGAATATCTCAGAGTAGAAAAAGAGGATTCCGGGAAATTTGGCCAATTGCACTTCCTTAGAGAGAAATCTTCTTGGGTTCAAGAATAACTCGATCTTGAGCACGATTCTATTGACTTTGTGGAAGATTCGGTTTCTGGTCTGGTGAACATATCCTAGAGTGGAAAGAGAGCATTCCAAAAAATCCCGCAAATTGCACTTTTTGAGAAAAGGATCTTCTTGGGTTCAGACATAACTCGATTTTGAGCACGATTTCCTCAACTTTGTGGAGAAGTCAGTTCCTGGTTTGGTGAAGATAGATGAATGGAAAACGAGGATTCCAAAAAATTCCGCAAATTGCACTTTTCGAGGAAAGAATCTTTTTCAGATTTCTGGGCTATTGCGATCTCCTTAGAGGGAGAAGGTTTGAATCGGGGATCCACATTAACCAGAGTACAAATTCACATAATATCAACAGATTTTGGCAGCTGTGACTTCCGGGGAACCTATGCGCGAGCAAGCTTACCAGTGTTGGGCCTTGACGAATGAGGAATTCCGATAACACCAGGGAATTTCGATGGATGTGCCTAGTTTCCGGCATATTCCAGGGCTCTGAACGGTGATCGTGGATAAGAATTGGTGATCTTGCATGTCAGATTGATGTAGTTGTATGACTCATTGACGTAGAATTCCATATAACATGTTGGAACCATGAATTTATCTACTAGAACGTGTTATCTAGCATGAAAATGCATATTCCTCGAAGCAGGAACTTCGGATCGGTATGAATTTTCTCTTCATTTTGTCATACATGGAGAAAAACAATTCTTCACGCAATTATCATGTAGGGTTGCTATTTGAGTTTTTCGAGTATTTTGCGTGAGAACGTTTGAGAGCGCCTATTTTCGACACTTTTTTCTATAAACTCGAATCTGGTGCGTTTTTTCGAAAAAATTATGGGAATCAGGAATGAGTATTCCATTTTCACCTCGAGATCGCCAAGAAACCCAATGAATATGGTATTCACGACTTTTGGTCATTTATTGGGAACCCCCAATCAATACATGCATTGAAAACCGATGCCAAATGGAAGCTGAGAACATGATCTACAACTTTGGTCCTCTACAACGTTTCGATTAATCCCACTCCGTTCGAGTATTCCTCGGTTTTAGCGTAAAAGATCCGCATTTTTCATCTTTCAAGTGGTTTTTCTGTACCAGCGCATCATTTCCTGTCCGTGAAAAAAACCCCTAGGAGTTGTATTTTCTGTTTGAGAACAAATCCTCATCAGAGCCGTTTAGTCCATTGGGCCAATTTTGAGAGAAGCGCTAGGAAGTGCGTTCCGCGTGTATTTTGAACGGGACACCTTTTTGCCCACTATTGGGAGATGCTTTGGTTCGACGCGGAAAAAATTTATATGCATTTTCAGATACCCGAAACACGCACTTCAGAGCAACCTGGACCCTCAATTCTCTGGTACAGATTTCGCCTTATCTGCAACAGCTACTGTACGTCAAAATAGTGGTTTTGATATTTCCCAGGCAACAAGAGTCGCCATAGAGAACTAAAGCGATCACAGAGACATGGAGGACTAGACTAGCGAATTGCCCGGTATAGGCTTCCCATTGTCAAAAGTGATGTCAAATGGGCACTATAAGGGCACCTCTAAACTACCCTGGCGATGTTTTTTTTCATGGGAGATTTGAGCATAAGCACGGAGGGAAATCGAAAATTGGGGAATAACTGTCCCCCTAATGTAGAGCACTTCAATTGGCCTCCACCGAAAGCGAATTCTATCTCACTTGCACTCATGGCAAATGGTGAACGTGGAGCTCTGTGCAACATGCTTTGGCCTCCACTCTCCGTACTTTCACTACAGACAATCAAGTACGCGAGTATATATACCTAACCCACATATAATCGCTACGTCAGCGCTATACGGGTATATGTGCATCAGCGCGGCGCTATGCCTCTATCTACTTGGCACGGCAGATATCATCTCGCAGACTGCCTACGCAATCTCCCATATACCCACACACACACACACACAATCACGGGTGATGGGTCCCGGTATTATCCGGGCCCCGGGTCGGCAAGATGAGGTATAACGTATCCCGAGGTAGTTATACCGGTCGGCAACGCCCTCGCGCCGGCGGCAATATCACAACAGTATGTCATCTGCACGCTTCCGCGTGCACATCGGTCTCCTCGTCGGCATCGGTCTCGTGGTCACTCTGGTGTCTGGGTGTCGTCGTGTGTGCTTAGCCGGGTATGAGCAACTCCCCTAGGTGTGCGCGCGATCGCGTGAGTGTCGGTAGCGGGCTGGTGTATCTAGTGTGCATGCGACAGGCGTTGCATGCACCAATATCCTCACGCTAGCTGATTCTACCGATGTGATGGGCTATTGGCGTACGGGGCAGCTGTCCGGATGGCAAATGGTCCTGGGACATTTTCCTCAGATATACGGCATCGTTCGCAAGGTTCCCACGTCATCTCATCGTCGTCATCCTCCTTGGCACCACGCTGGCACGCTCATCACGGCAGCAATATTGTGGCTCTCGTGGTGATGGTGCTCGCGTTATGGTGGTGACAGGCTGTGTGCCGCACATTTTTGAAGAGTGCAGCAAGTGCACTTGTCGTGTTGTATGTGTACGCCAAGGATGTCACATCGATGCAGCACGGGGGCCTGCGGGCACTGGCCGTACGAAGGGTATAGAATGGTAATTCTATACCCTTTGTACGGCGTATTTGGGAGTGCTCGAGTATGTGCAGTCTGCGATGCATGCAGTCTGCATGCACGCAAAATCACACGAGTGCATTGCACACGCCCTTGCTCACCCGAGGGTGAAAGCATCGGCCGGGTTATCATGGCACGGGCCCCAGGCCCGTCTGGTGGTAGCACGGGCTGTGTTTCGAGGGTGGTGAGCCCTTCAAAGACATAGCAGCAACGATGTACCCGGAAATCACGCTCGGGTCATCATCTGTCATTTCTCCGTCGGCGTCTTTGTCGTGGTGCCCAGCAGCCACCTATGCTGCTGAAAATATGGCTAACATGGGTGTAGGCCTGGTTACCCGCCCCCAGGCATACCCGCGACAACTCCTCTCCACGGTATCGTCATTGCCTCGAGTGGCAGCACCTCAAACAAAAAAGACGTATTCTCGAGTAAACACGGGTTTCCGGAGGCTGCTGGCTCGATGCACGACGGTAGAATTTCCCCTAAACGTCTGTCCGCCTTACACACAGTGTAAGGCGGACTACACAAGAAGGTGTGGGTCGGATATTGGGAAGCAGTGTGGGGTGAATCATAGAAGCAAATGTGGAACAGATTCTGAACGGCATGTTGAAGCAGATTGAAGAAGGAAAATTGGGTTCTTCATGGTTTATATGGCTATCGCCTCATGCTTTGACTTGCGTGTGACGATTCACCTCGCCAGGAGTAGCCGAAGATCTCCTAGAGATCTTCCAATGTGAGGTTGCTCAAAAATTGTAGTGCGGTATTGCAGACATATCCCAAAGTCCTACTCTTGGATTATTGCACTGTAACCTTCCAGAAACCTACCAGCATTGGCAACGTACGGTTCTTGGGAAATTGTTTGTGATATTTCATGCAATATCCTTGGGTTCTTTCCGGACGATTACTATGGAGCATTTTAATGGAATGATATGGAATATTCATTGAAATATCCCCAGCCAATTCCTGGAAGATTTTATCGAAATATCCAACTGAAATGTTCTTCAGGGATATTCCCATACTGTGTTGATAGGAACTCCTAGGAAGCTTGAGGACTCCGGTATCATATGGTGTGCAAGGTTGATTTTTAATCCATGATGGCGAGTCCACCCTCAGGATTCTAGATGGACACAGGAGGTCTTGGGGATCATTTGGGTTGATATGGGTTCTCAACCTTCCTCATGAATCCCCGGTTGAGCATCGTGCCTATCATGTTTCTCACTGAACGGAATCGTTATTCCTCATGAGAGTTGGGGAGGCAAGACTTCGTGAAACATTGTTTGCACATCCAGGCTTACATGAATGGGATTGATGGGAACATGAGAGATCGAACATTGCTCCTGCAAGGTGTTCCAGAATACATTGTTTAAGTCATATACATTCATTGTTGGTTGTCCGTGAGTCACAATACTTGTCATTTCTTGTGAATGAATTCATACACTCAGTTATTCGATCTCATCTGAGTCATCAGTTCCTCAGTCCGATCCACCAAAAAGCTGACGGACACCGCATCACCAACGCTGTTCTTATCTGCCCCCAGTCGAGAGCATGTTCGAACTTTTCGTTTCATCTGCAAAAGAGAGGAATGCATTTGAACAATGTCACCAACGATTCTCTCCTCCCCCCCCCTCCAAACATGTTCCACTACCCACCCTTTATAATTGGATCAACAGGATTCTGTTAAGTCTATCGCCCTAGCAGAGAGAGGATGAGTTGGTATCAGGAATCCAGTCGTACTCAAGATGAACACTTCCGTGACATTCCCAGAGTCATCTTCTGCATATCCCCAAGGCGCCCCTCCATGGAAGCAACTTAATTGAGATTGGTTGGAGGAAAACGATCATGTGACCAGGATCTCGGATTTGAGAGGATCGAACGTCAAATGAGAGGAGACTCACATTCGGCGAACATGGGAGAACCATATATAATCGCGTGGAAATCATCTCTCGGTTGATTCTCCTAGGAACTGAACTCCTGCAGCATCGTGTGCGTGGAGAATTATCAGCGTTCTCACTGAGTTTTTTGTGAGTTGTGGGTTGCCAGCACAGCATGATAGAATAGTAATAATAAGACCCAAGCCAGGCCATGCGATCGCTTGTCGATGCAAGTGCAATACCAGCCCCTTGACCTACAGTACTCGCCAAAATGAATGGCCGCATCTACTCAGAAAGTGCGCTCGCACGTCTTGCCGATCGCATAGGCCGAGTCTACATAAGAGAGCGAGCGCGCACCGAGAGCGCTCTCCTCACTGTTTCTCTCCGCGCTCTCGCTCTCGCTGGGTATACGGCGTATATACGCGTCTGTTCGTCCACGTGACTAAGTATAGCATCTCTGGTTTAGCGTGCAGCATCGTGCAGCATTGCCCGGTGGCAAGCGATGGCACATCGCTCACATTTTTTTCAAGATTTTGGAGTGTTCCCACAAGTTCGTTGCCTCACATCCATACATCTAGTCTCTAACGTATGCATCACCGGTTCACGATTCCACGGTGATGCTGCAGCTTTCAGTTCGGGATTGTGATTTCGTTCATGCTCGGTGTTTTCGACCCCGGGAGAGCAGCAGCAGCATCCGCGTGGGCAACCTGGCCAGTGGTTGACCTGAAGCAGCTGAGGTCAGCCTATGAGCTCGAGCGTCGGTTTTAGAAAAGAGCAAACGGTCGACCACGAGCAACGGGCTAATAAACATCATCCAGTCGAAGACGGGCTATGAGTGCTGGTGTGTACATGTGTAGACGTTATGCTTCGTGAGCAAGAATGTGCATTTGCGGAAAATATGTGCTAAAAGGTATGTGCAACACACTCAAATATTAAATGTGATGATTCGGGCAACAGCTGAGTCGCATCAACTGTAGCGGAAAATGGTTCACTTCCACGCACATTTGCAGGATGAGTGGACTAACCTCAATGTCAATAACTTGATGCGCCGTTCTTGTAAACAATGGGTATATATATATATCTGCCATGCACGGCCATTTGACGATTTCATCTCTCGTTTCAACCGCTTACTATTTACACTGTTTTCGATTTCCGTGATTTATTTTCTGTAATCTTCTCCACACTTGCAACATTGAAATTCTCAGTCACGGTAAATTTCCCTACGTGTATGTACATTTTTTGAAACCGTTTACATTTGTGGAGCCGTCGTATGGTCTTTTGAGGACATTTGATGGAATCGTCGTTTAACTCGTGAATGTCCAGGACACTATTTGGTTTGATGTTGACGCAAGTGCATTGTGAAAAATCCTACGACTCTCACTCCTCCGAATTCCGCTCAGAATTGTAAATTTTCAAAAAATTAGATGGAAATTTTAGCTATTGGAACGTCTCATCATACCTCGAATTTTTTAAATAAGGAGATTGGGAAGCAAGATGATCCATCTGTCTCCGTTTTAGGTATGTCAAGCATTCATCGTTGACAAATTGACATTACCAAGGCTTTCTTATCATGGGCAAGCGTGGATTCTGAATTCAAGCATTGATTGATATTGATTGACGTTAATGCCACCACCAGTATTCAGTCAACGACTATAACTGGGAAGTGTACATGGGACCAAAGAGGCACAGGTGAGATTTAGGTTTCGCAGAAATACAAGCCCCAATGTATAGATCCCTCTCAATTCTTCATTCCTATCATCACCATCTGACTGGCCGATATTTCTTACATACTTTTTTCATATATCTTTCATCTCAGTTTCTTTTTCATTTTACCTCAAAGATAGGATTTTTCAGTGAATTTTCTAACAAATGTAGAAACTAAAATCAGTTATGAGGCCTGAAAAATATGCCTCACTAGATGTAGTACTGTATACTCATTCATCTCTCTTTATTTTAGGTGCATTTACCAAGTTGGGCTGAAAAGCGCAACCCAGTCTTCTGCACATTGACATATTCATCATCCTATCATCAACAGTGGTAACAAAAAAGGATAAACTCCGGTCACATAAGGCTTCATGGTGATGAGATAGAATCGATGAGACCATCAATGTTTGATCAGCGGTTACAGCTTAAATGTTCACATGACACTTGACGCAGGTGACTTTTTGGTTTTATGTAGGTACATGTTCTTTCATGACTAGCTCTCTCAACTCTCCTTGTTTTCCATTACAATCTAATTGACTGACAGTTCTCTCATGCTTTCTTCATATTTTTTTCCATTTAATTTTTGTTTCACTTCACCTCAAAGATGAAATTTTTCAGTGAATTTCCAACAAACGCAAAAACTAAAATCAGTTATGAGGCCTGAAGAATATGCCTGACTAAATGTAGTACTGTATACTAACCCATCTTTCTTCATTTTAGGTGCATTTACCAAGTTGGGCTAAAAAGCGCAACCCAGTCTTCTGCACATTGACATATTCAACATCCTATCATCAACAGTGGTAACAAAAAAGAATAAACTCTGGTCACATAAGGCTTCATGGTGATGAGATAGAATCGTTGAGACCATCAATGTTCGATCAGCGGTTACAGCTTAAATGTTCACATGACACTCGACGCAGGTGACTTCTTGGTTCCATGTAGGTACATGTTCTTTTATGACTAGCTCTCTCAACTCTCCTTGTTTTCCATCACAATCTAATTGACTGACAGTTCTCTCATGCTTTTTTCATATCTCTTTCCATCCAATTTTTGTTTCACTTCACCTCAAAGATGAAATTTTTCAGTGAATTTCCAACAAATGCAAAAACTAAAATCAGTTATGAGGCCTGAAAAATATGCCTGACTAAATGTAGTACTGTATACTAACCCATCTTCCTTCATTTTAGGTGCATTTACCAAGTTGGGCTGAAAAGCGCAACCCAGTCTTCTGCACATTGACATATTCAACAGTGGTAACAAAAGAGAATAACCTCTGGTCTTATGAAAAGCCCCTTGGTGATTATAAGAATCGATGCTGTCATTTACCTGCTCCCAGAACTCATTCTTGGAAGCTAGCCGATAGGTTAGTTTTTCCCACATATTTTTGCTCACTGAGGAGTTGATATCCCTCCATGCATGCAACTGTTGTCATCTGCTCCTCACTCTTATTCTCATCACCATCAAACTTATTGAGATAGAATGAATGATCTTCTCACAAGCTTTCAGAGAATTCATTCTCCTTTTTCATATATTTCCCCGCTGATTTAGGATTCACCAAACATTTTTCAACCAAGTTCACCGATCCGAATTTTTCATGTCACCTTAAAATGATTACTGACGACATGGAAAAAGAACGATTTAGAGGACATTCATAGAGATAATTTCCTAGGTTATCTCTCTGCTCAATTTATCACAATTGGCCATTCCTTCGACGAGCTCACTCATGGTGGTTTGATGATTCTTTTCAATTCTTCCCCATTTAGATTTTTCTTCTAGTTAATCAAAATTATCTACTCTCTCAAAAAATATTGTTCATCAGTCCTTGTTATTCAAAGATCTCACGGTGCCTAAGAGAATGTGACTAGTTGAACGGATGTTCGAAAAGTAATCCAACTCTCTTGTTCCAGGTACGCTGAGCAAGTTGGGCACCCTATCGCAACCATAACCATCAACAAATTGCAACACATAAGAAATTATCGTGTACTCTGACAACAAGACACAGTTTTATCAATTTGAAGGACTCTGTAACTATCAATTTTGTTGAACTCCACCACCCGACAACTATAATGTTTACATGGTATTTCATTCGCCAAAGCTGCTTGTCTCGAGGTGAGGATCCCAACTCTGTTGCCGAAAGGAAAATTCGTTATACCTCTCAACATCAATTTTTGTACATGCTCCACTCTGTTTCCAGTCTATTCATCATTGCCAAACCATCTGATGGTTGTTTGATCAAGTCGAAAAATTTTGAGATTCTGTTGTTCCCAGTTTGACCTTGATGATTTGAAATTTTCAGAGAATCTCAATCCAGTGTCTCGTGAGTTCTGTAAAATATTACTGACTGACTGACTAGATGGAATATTCGAAATTGATCCCTTTCTTTCTCTTTCAAGGTTCACTCAGCGAAGTGTGCGAAACATCGCTCCTCATGACTCTACTTATTGCCATCCCAAGATCCTCTAGTAAAAGATGACGACGAAAATGAAGTTCCCTCTCAAGTCGAGAGGCTCTTTGCTCATCGACGCTGTTCGATGGCATTAGCTCATATCTGGCAAGCTCACGAGTGATTCAAGCATTTGAAATTTGTTGATTTGATCAATCTTTGTCTATAATATAATCTATCAGCATAGTGCCTTGTTTCCCGAAGAATATGGATCTATTCTAGTACTATTCTACTCTCAAAAAAAAACTATTCTACTCTTGTAACACTCCATCAATGAGAGCAAATCGTTGACGAATTTCCACCTCGACATCAAAAAATTGAGCCAGAATAGAAAGAAGGAAGTATCCCACTGATACTAGGAATTCATATTCTGAGAGCATTACAAATCATGATCTGAAAATATTTCTATTGGCGAATGTGCATATGTAATCAATAGAGTTTATAATAATTGGTAATCGGTTGGTTGAACTCCACTTAACTTATTTCAATTATTCGAATTTGCTACAATCCTTTGACCTCTTCCTCAAATAATGCTTGCAAATTCGTCATTGCTTCCACCGATTGTCCTAGAAAAATCATCCTTTATGAATCTAAAGCCAATCTTTGTGTTTAAGAAACTGCAATCTCATTTAGAAACTTACCTATCGATTGTCCATCAGTTTTTGTGGGGTTGCTGCACTGGTAGTTCTTGCTCTAGTTCTTCAAGAGGCCTTGAAGCAATTCGTCGGACAGCTTCCAACATCCCGACGAATGCAACCTCCTCTTCATCAGGTGGCATTGCTTTCAATTTATTGAAAATGATTGGGAAATGTGGGTCCTGAGAATCAGGCAACGGAGGGTTCGCTACTATTTTGTTGCACGTCTCTGCAAATTCATCGGATATGTCAGCGAGACGGTGGTGTAATTCTTGATTGCGTCTCGCCGCAGGAAGTGCAGATTTGTCCAACTTCGGTATTTTATAGGAGCTCTTGATCCCAGAGAATTCAAATCTCTCTTCTTTTGTCTCCTTCCTTTTCAACGAAGTTGAAGTGACATCGGCATCATGTGTCCAATACGGAATAAAAAACTGCATGTATGGCTCTATGTCCGCATGATTCGACTTGCCTGCTCTTGCTTTATTCGATTTTTTGGATAAAATAAGTTCAACACTCTTGACTTTCTTCTCCCATTGCATTTTTACAATATCAGCTGGAATGCCATTCCACAATAATAAATCAACATCTGCATGCATATTAGGGTGTTACTTATCTCTCAATCTTTGATTTTCCACGATACGATCGTATATGAAAATGTGAGGAAACTTTCGCCGAACTCGGTGCCATGAATTCCCAGCTGCCGCACGAACACCATATTTAACACCACCATATTAATTGAAACCACGAACACCATATTTATTGAAAAGCCTATACTAAAAAGCTCGCCCTCCCAACCCTTCGTGTCTCTGAGATCGCTTCAACTTTTCATGGCGTCTCTTGTAGCTTGATAAACATCAAAATATACTATTTCGACGTAAAATTTTGTGAAAAATACGATAAAGAAATCAAATCTGAACTACAAGGTGAGCCTTTTACGATATAAGCTATTTTTTCAAGAAATCGTTAATACCACGCAAGGGGATATTTAGAGCCGGAAACGGATACTTTTATTCCTTGCAGTATTTCAAGTCGAATGAGTGTCTTTCAACATTTTTCAAGGGACAAGAGGCACCATGAAAAATTTAAGCGACCTTCGACACACGGAGGGTTAGGAGGGGCGAATTTTCCGGTATGGGCTTTTCAATGTTGAACATCGGTGTATGTGCGGCAGCTGGAAATTCATCGCACCGGGTGCGGCGAAAGTTTTTTCACAGTTCCACTCATCAAAGATCGAAGATCCACGATCGTATCGTGGAAAATCGAAGATCGGGAAATAAGGAACACCCTGATGCATATGCTCAACAAAACGCAGTACTTACGGTCAACGGGATGGCCTCTCTCGCTGGCCAAGGTCGATGCAATATCCCAGTACGCCTTTTCTTCTTGAATGGCATAATCGTGCCCTCGTTCACTCACGTCGTAGAGAATCGGGTGAAATTTGGCCAATGTTGCGATCCTCTCTAACAAGGGCTCGTAACTCTGTTGCGCCATAGTTAGTTTGATGACTCCAAACAGTTAGCTCACCAATTCACGTTAACCAGAGTTCTGAGAACGACTGATATGTTGTGCGCGCCGGCGGTTACAGAGAACGTTGTTCGGATTGTGGCATACTCGTGAAAGAACCGGTCAGATTCAAACTTTGTTCGATTCAACCGCCAATGCGCATCGCCATCACTTACACCGAGATTGCAATTCTCTGTGGTTAGTCGAACCAGGTCGAACGCTTAGTAGCAAAGTGTGTAGTAGTGACGATAAAAATGGCTAACGTGAGAACCAGAGATGAAAAAATTATAGAGATGTATAAGGCACACCCATTCAACTACGATACAACCTTGACAGCCTCAGTTGAAGAAAGAAACAAGTTTGAAGATAAATTGAGAAAGCTGGTAATCACGCTACATCGCGATCCCAGTGACAAGGGCGTGTGGTCGAGTGAGTAGTTTTTATATCATCTTGAATTTCACGCTTCAAATCATGTTTTGAATTGAAACGGATGTAATCCGGAGTGTTTTCTTCACGTTTGTTGTCGTGTAACTCTGAGAAATCGTGGTAAGTAACCGCATGCACAAGCTCGCGTGATCATCGGGCAGGGTAGATATTTTTTTGAGCATTTCGAAAACCTAACTCAGATTCAGTATTATTGAGGCGATACCTTCATCGGGTCATTCTGCCGGAAACGCGACGAGAAATTCCGCGAGTTTACTAGTTCAACTACATTCTTTATGTTGCTCTCGTGGGTAATTTTTTTATCAACATGAAGATTTCTATTTGATTCCAGTCTCGAACGTCAGGAATAGATGGAAAAAGATTAGAGACACTGTCAATGTCGCCAACGAATTGTTGAAAATGGGTGCAAGAATTACACCTTTCCAGCAAGCGCTTTACGATGAATGCCAGTTCTTGGTGCCACATTTGCGGAAAGAAAAAGAACAAAGAAAAGAAACGAGCAAGAGATCGAATGAGTTTGCGAAGTGTACCTCGCAAAGCACGCAGTGTGCTCCGGAGCGAGTCTCACCCTTGCAAGAGAGATCGCTATCTCGTATGAACGCTCATATGAGTGTGAATAAAGTAACTTCTGCACGAATCCCACAACCAAGTGTGGATTTGACATCGGATGACGGTGTCAAAAAATCAGAGCGAAGTATTGATTTGACATTAGACGACGATTCCAAGAGTGTAAACCTGAGCTTGTACGCCTCTCCAAATCTCGACTCGGATGAATGCGGGTCTTTTCTCAATGATGAAGATACAAGAATGCAGGATTTAACTAATGGATTCTCTATTCTTTCACCCGATGACACTGACAAGATGAAAAAAGTTATGCTCGAGGTAGTTCAGGAATCCATCGTCATTGAAGATGGTGGTAAAAATTTCCATGTCATGCGAAACGTGAAATTCGAGACCCCTCTCCGAGTATCCCACGAGGAAAGAATTTTTGAAATTCCAGGCAAGGATAGGGAGGATCTAAGAAAGGCCAAGAGATGGTTCGCAAGCAGCTTCAATTTCTAGATAACGAAGATCAAAAGCCACAGCCTACAGATAGATTTTCTCTTATGGAAAGACACATTTCATCTTTGGAAGAAATTGAAATTCGACGAGCTCACGCACTTGTATTATGCAAACAGTTACAGAATATTACCGATCCATTGGAACAAAACTTCGCTCTGGTGACGATTCTAAAATTATCCAAGACATATGAATAATCGGTGAATCAATTATTTTTAATCTCAAGCTTCCAATCGGTACATTATTTGATTGTCATTTTGTATCTGTTCATTTAGATTCAAATATCTAGCTACGTTAATGTGGTTCATCGGAGATTATTTCAATTACTCATTAATAACGATTATAAAATATGTGTACTTATCAATAGAAGATATTTACATTAAATTTGTAAAATCAATAGCTGTTCAATGATACAGCCTCAAAGGATGACTTCTTTGGTTTTGCGTATTCCATTTCATTTTTTTTTCCATAACTAAGACAATTATTTACAAATTCAAAAATAACAGATGTACATTATGTAACAGAATTAATTTTAACAAGAAACTTATATACAATTTTTTTTGCAGTATCGAATGAAATTGAGCAAATGTTTATTCGCAACCGACCTCTATGGAGAAAGAATTCATTATGAATATTAAATTCTGCTCAGATTTGGATTGGCCGACACGAGACTCTATTTCACAATCATGATATTGAACATTAAGGATATTTACTTTTCTTTGAATCTTCAATACTTTTAGTTAAAGGCTCTGAAGAAGGATGATGACTTACATTGAATAATTCCTAACAGGTATAAATTCATTGTAGCTTTGCCCATTGCCAATTAACATCACCATCGGTAACAAAATATATTTTCAGATTCTCGCGAATATCATCAGCGCTATGCATATTGCGAATACCATTACCCATTTCATTATCCGAGTTCTGGCTCTGTTCAGAACTACCAGATTCATCGACCATGTCATCAACCTGCTGGAATTGTTCTCCGAATGATGCATCCGGACAAACATCTGCATCATCGTCTACATCGCTCGGTTCCAAATCAGAATCTTCCTGCTGATGGTGGGGTTGCTCTTTTTCGTAATCTAAGTTACATGTTGTAAGGTAATTGTGAATTACCATGCAACATAGAATGATATTCTGCGAAGTTTTTGGCTTGAACCTTAGAGGGGTATCAAAAACTTGGAACCTCTCAACCAAGACACCAAAAGCACACTCCACGATTTTTCTGGCATTTGTGAGGCGAATATCGAAGATTTTCTCTTCGATTGTCTTGTTGGGGTGATCGCGATAGGGAATCATCATGTATGGTTGGAGTCCAAAGCCACCATCAGCTATGAAATTGAACAGTGACATCACGTCACTGTTCGGCAATCTCGCTGGCCGAGGCAGCTGAATCCTGCCATTTTCCAAGTCTTGAGCGAGTTGGCAAGTGTTGAAAATCCCAGCATCGTTTCGACCACCTGCAATCGCAAAGAACCAATAAGTCTCAATCTCGTGGTCTTTACGATATACAGTACCTTTCATAAATGATGGATCAAGTGAGGTCTCACTAAAACAGTGATATTTCCAATATACTTGCCGTACGGCAATTTTGAAAAAGCGTCTGGAAGATCACAAGAAATCTATCGATTCATTTGTTTAAAACATTCATTGCGTCCTTTTTAATCGCCCGTAGTCAACGATGAAAATCTAAAAAATTTCTCCCTCAATCAATCACCTACAACTTTGGCGGGAGTGATTGGATCACAAAAATTCTCACGGGATCTTGTAGATCTTTTCGAAACCTACAATTTCCTCTTTTTAAGTTCTCTCTACGACCTCTCCTGTCTAATTGACGAGCTTGGAAAGAAAACTTTGTATTACATGGACTGCTTATGGAGATGCCGAAGCTGGCGCCTGTTTCGTCTCGCCTTGCTCTATTCTGGTGCAAAAATTCATCACAAATATCATGGCACATGATTTCGACGTGAAATTATCTCATCTTTCAAAATATTTGATCAGATTTTGTCTTGAATGTGATCTATAGGAACAAAACATGAAATGAATCAATTTTCCCAATAAAACTTAAGGAATCGGGGTTGCCTCTATCCCAAGACAAAATCTGATCAAATATTCTGAAAGATGAGATAATTTCACGTCAAAATCATGTGGCGTAATATTTTTTTGATAAACTTTTGCACCAGAATAGAGCAAGGCGAGACAAAACAGGCGCCAGCTTCGGCATCTCCATAAGCAGTCCATGTAATACAAAATTTTCTTTCCGAGCTCGTTACTTAGACACGAAAGGTCGTAGAGAGAACTTGGAAGGGGAAATTTTTGGTTTCGAAACGATTTACAAGATCCCATGAGAATTTTTGGGATCCGATCTCTTCCGCCAAAGTTGTAGGTGATTGATTGAAGGAGAAATTTTATAGATTTTCATCGTTCACTACGGGCAATCAAAAAGGACGCAATGAATGTTTTAAACACATGAATCGATAGACTTTTTGTGATCTTCCAGATGCTCTTCTCAAAATTGCCGTAGGACAAAGTATATTGGAAATATCACTGTTTTAGTGAGACCTTACTTGATCCATTATTTATGAAAGGTACTGTATGATCACAGGATGAATGGATGATCATTACCGCGATGTCCAACCGAAGCATAAATGAAACGGCGATGGGCATCACATGCTGTAAGGAGCACGATGCTGTGATACTTCTTCCTGTTGAAGTACAGACCTCCTGAATGTGCCGGTTTTCTGATACGGAAATGCCGACCATCCAGAGCACCCAAGCAATGAGGATATCCATAGAGTCCGTAGAAATCATCCGCTACCTGCACCCACTCGTCTCTCGTTTGAGGTAATTTGAGGTAATTGGGTGATAATCGTTTGTAGATGATGGGCGTCACATCAGCGATGATTTTGTACATTGTGCAGCGTCCTATCCGAAAAAAACCACGACTGGACTCTAATATTGTCTCCGAACCGTAGATAACTGGAAGATGGAGAATCCAATGTCAAATATCTTCGAGATTTGGAGTAGGATCATTGATTGCAAGTGATAATGACGGATACAAAGTATGCTCACTTGATTGTAGCCGCTAATTTGAGCTCTGAGTGCAAACCAGGTCTATGACTAGTGGTCGTGAGATCGTTTCGAACGTTATCCAGAATATAAGAGAACTGCAATACGCTCATCCCCGTGAAATGCTGAAACTCTTCGTGATCATTGAGTTTGAAATATGTAAACACAGTAGTGTAAGCCCCGCACTCATTTCGGGCTCTTTCCATGAGGTGCGGCTTCGTCCACCATCGTCTTATCCTTATACTATCCAATTCAGTGATGATGTCAGCCATCGCACTGATGAGAAGTCCCCCGACGAGGAGAAATTGGAGTGGGGAGAAATTCATGTTTGTGACGATGATGAAGATTCACTCGATGCAGAGAGGGTCCCAAATCAGCAGCGTTCAGTCAATCGAAGAGATATCCTCTGAACGAAAAAAATGCACACTGTTCATTTCGACCAGGAAATTGATAAGACAACAAGGGAGTCGGGGATAATTCCACTAGCGAGATGAATGATACAAACTTTGATGTTAGGGATAAGTATAGAAATTTCTTTGAAAATGCATCGTAACTTCGGTATCTACTCTTTAAAATTTCTTCAATGAGAAATAAAAGACGAACCAAGATTGCGTTAGGAAGAAAGCTCATGATATATATGAGTAGTGATGAGATCAGGACTACATACCCCCAGACTTATAACTCGCTCGTACGTTGTGCAGAGCCTCTCGACTTGAGAGAGAACTCCATTTTTGTCGTCATCTTTTACTAGAGGATCTTGGGATGGCAATAAGTAGAGTCATGAGGAGCGATGTTTCGCACACTTCGCTGAGTAAACCTTGAAAGAGGAAGAAAGGGATCAATTTCGAATATTCCATCTAGTCAGTCAGTCAGTAATATTTTACAGAACTCACGAGACACTTGATTGAGATTCTCTGAAAATTTCAAATCATCAAGGTCGAACTGGGAACAACAGAATCTCAAAATTTTTCGACTTGATCAAACAACCATCAGATGGTTTGGCAATGATGAATAGACTGGAAACAGAGTGGAGCATGTACGAAAACTGATGTTGAGAGGTATAACGAATTTTCCTTTCGGCAACAGAGTTGGGATCCTCACCTCGAGACAAGCAGCTTTGGCGAATGAAATACCATGTAAACATTATAGTTGTCGGGTGGTGGAGTTCAACAAAATTGATAGTTACAGAGTCCTTCAAATTGATAAAACTGTGTCTTGTTGTCAGAGTACACGATAATTTCTTATGTGTTGCAATTTGTTGATGGTTATGGTTGCGATAGGGTGCCCAACTTGCTCAGCGTACCTGGAACAAGAGAGTTGGATTACTTTTCGAACATCCATTCCACTAGTCACATTCTCTTAGGCACCGTGAGATCTTTGAATAACAAGGACTGATGAACAATATTTTTCGAGAGAGTAGATAATTTTGATTAACTAGAAGGAAAATCTAAATGGGGAAGAATTGAAAAGAATCATCAAACCACCATGAGTGAGCTCGTCGAAGGAATGGCCAATTTTGATAAATTGAGCAGAGAGATAACCTAGGAAATTATCTCTATGAATGTCCTCTAAATCGTTCTTTTTCCATGTCATCAGTCATAATTTTAAGGTGACATGAAAAATTTGGATCGGTGAACTTGGTTGAAAAATGTTTGGTGAATCCTAAATCAGCGGGGAAATATATGAAAAGAAAGAATATATTCTCTAGAAGCTTGTGAAAAGATCATCCATTATATCTCAATAAGTTTGATGGTGATGAGAATAAGAGTGAGGAGCAGATGACAGCAGTTGCATGCATGGAGGGATCTCAACTCCTCAGTGAGCAAAAATATGTGGGAAAAACTAACCTATCGGCTAGCTTCCAAGAATGAGTTCTTGGAGCAGGTAAATGACAGCATCGATTCTTATAATCACCAAGGAGCTTTTCATAAGACCAGAGGTTATTCTTTTTTGTTACCACTGTTGAATATGTCAATGTGCAGAAGACTGGGTTGCGCTTTTCAGCCCAACTTGGTAAATGCACCTAAAATGAAGAAAGATGGGTTAGTATACAGTACTACATTTAGTCAGGCATAGTTTTCAGGCCTCATAACTGATTTTAGTTTTTGCATTTGTTGGAAATTCACTGGAAAATTTCATCTTCGAGGTGAAGTGAAACGAAAATTAGATGGAAAAAAATATGAAAAAAGCATGAGAGAACTGTCAGTCAATTAGATTGTAATGGAAAACAAGGAGAGTTGAGAGAGCTAGTCATAAAAGAACATGTACCTACATGGAACCAATAAGTCACCTGCGTCGAGTGTCATGTGAACATTTGAGCTGTAACCGCTGATCAAACATTGATGGTCTCATCGATTCTATCTCATCACCATGAAACCTTATGTGACCAGAGTTTATTCTTTTTTGTTACCACCCACACAGCATGAGAATCTTTCAGAAACCTTCCTGCAAGCTTTCAGGAAAACCCGGGAATCTTTCAGAAAGATTTCACTGAAAGCTTCCCTCAATAAAGATATGTCCCACTTCAGACACCTTTCTGCAAGATTTCATGAAATATTGCCGGGAATATTTCGGGAAGCTTTCAGCAACATTTCATTGAAATATTTCAGTGAAATGTTCCTGCAAGATTTCATGAAATCTCACAAAAATATATGCGTTAATGTTCTGTCTGTGGAATCCATATTCTGCTTGATAAGTTTCTTAATCATTCTAATGCATGAGTTCATCATTCTGACTCGTACTTCAACTCCATTGTGACATTGAATTCAAAGCTTCACGTTAGATTCATCCAGGTTTTACGAACTCTTCGATGTATGCGACACCTTACCGATGAGCCGTCCTCCTGTCTTATATACTAACCAGCGTCTATTGTGAGCGCTTACGAGAAAGCCTGCACGCATCTTCAAATAATCCTCACGTATCATTTACAGACTATTATGCATAGCTGGTCCTGGGTATGTCATCACACATGACAGATCTTTTGATGCTGCCATCAAATTTCCCGATAGATAGTTTCCCAGAAACCATATAATTCATGAGAACAAAATTTGAGAACTAAAGTGTGTTATGCGACATCTAGCGGGAACAGAATCTTCCAATGAAATGTTCCTGGAAGATTCCTACAATCTTTCACTGCAATGTTTCTGGAAGATTCCTACAATCTTTCACTGCAATGTTCGAGGCAATGTTTCTAAAAGATTCCTACAATCTTCCACTGCAATGTTACTGAAGGATTCCCAGAATGTTCCACCGCAATATTTATGTGTCATATCCCACAGAGTCAAGTCGTTAAGAATCACTCCTCGCAATACTTTAACAGCATAATATGTTGTTCCCTCGATTGTAATGGTTTTTGGTATTAATATGCAGTACCCCGTCACAGGGTTTTGCTCTGAAAGATTTTAAGAAGCTCGTGAAAATCTATCAACAATATCTCACTGCAAGATTTCTGGGAGATTACCTGTGGAATGCTCCCAAGAAATATGTACGGAATCAGTCAGAGAGCTTCCACAAACCTATTATTATGATGGCTTCATTTATATGCGACGACTCGTGATTAGCCTAAATTCAAAAAAGATTTAAACAAGTTAGGAATTCAATGAGCCTATATCACAGCGGAGGCTTGTAAATCTTCCAGGAATACTTCAGGGAATTGTTCCAAGGAATCTTCCAGAGAGCTCCCGTGAATCTTTCAGGAATATTTCAGTGCAAGGTTTCCGAAAGATTGTGTGTAAGATTCTTTGAAATATCTACGGGAGCTTCCGGAAAGCTTTCCCTGAAATAATGCCACGGGACATTTTGAAATATCACCTGCAATATCCCTGCAAGATTCTTGGGAGATTGCAATGAAATATTTCATTGATCTTAATATCGTACAAAAATTTCACGGGAATTCTTCCTAAGAATATTGCATTGAAATCTTCCAGAAAGCTTTCGTAAAGATTTCAACAATATTTCAGTGCAACGTTTCTGAAAGATTACCGGTGAAATAATTCCTAGAAATATTTTTGGAATCTTTTAGAAGGTATTCAGAAATTTTTCAATCTCATTAGGTGCAATTGAGTGGCAGAGAGGTCACTTATAGAAAAATTCCTCGAAATGTTCCCGAAATCTATCGATTCGATGAAAACCAGAATCAAATTGTTTTCCCAAGCTCAATCCAAAGTGGTACGTTTCATATCGTGAGTTAGAAGGATAACTCACGACCACAAAGTGCTCCATATAGAGTATCAGAACGCGGTGAGTTTTGAGGATCCATCATAGAATTTTTGGAGATTTCCCAGCCTAAAAGAACTGCAAACACGATGTTATTTGAAACTGGTCTCAAAATGTAGCCCTCCGTAGAAGCTAGCAAACCCTCCAGAAAATTTTGGGGCCTCGTCCTGATGAAATATTATACTCAATATCGGTGGAACATTTCCAGGAGATTCTCCCCATAGCAGTGAAACCTCACGGAAGGCTTTCGTAACTCTTCCAAAACTTCTCCCAAGATATTGCACTTACATCTTTCAGAAAGCTTTCGATAATCTTTCAGGAATATTTCAGTGAATTGTTTCGAGGAATCTTTCAAAAAGCTTTCGTGAATCTTCCAGAAATATTTCAGTGCAAGGTTACTGAAAGATTGAGTGTAAGATTCTTTGAAATATTTACGGGAGCTTCCGGGAAGCTTTCTCTGAAATATTGCCACGGAAAATTTTGAAATATCACCTGCAATATCCCTGCAAGATTCCCGGAAGATCGCAATGAAATATTTCCCTGAATCGTTCTTTGAAATATTCCCATGCTGTGTGGGCACTGTTGATAATAGGATGTTGAATATGTCAATGTGCAGAAGACTGGGTTGCGCTTTTTAGCCCAACTTGGTAAATGCACCTAAAATGAAGAAAGATGAGTTAGTATACAGTACTACATTCAGTCAGGCATATTTTTCAGGCCTCATAACTGATTTTAGTTTTTGCATTTGTTGGAAATTCACTGAAAAATTTCATCTTTGAGGTGAAGTGAAACAAAAATTGAATGGGAAGAGATATGAAAAAAGCATGAGAGAACTGTCAGTCAATTAGATTGTGATGGAAAACAAGGAGAGTTGAGAGAGCTAGTCATAAAAGAACATGTACCTACATGGAACCAAGAAGTCACCTGCGTCGAGTGTCATGTGAACATTTGAGCTGTAACCGCTGATCAAACATTGATGGTCTCATCGATTCTATCTCATCACCATGAAACCTTATGTGACCAGAGTTTATTCTTTTTTGTTACCACTGTTGAAGATAGGATGTTGAATATGTCAATGTGCAGAAGACTGGGTTGCGCTTTTTAGCCCAACTTGGTAAATGCACCTAAAATGAAGGAAGATGGGTTAGTATACAGTACTACATTTAGTCAGGCATATTTTTCAGGCCTCATAACTTATTTTAGTTTTTGCATTTGTTGAAAATTCACTGAAAAATTTCATCTTTTAGGTGAAGTGAAACAAAAATTAAATGGAAAAAAATATGGTAAAAGCATGAGGGAACTGTCAGTCAATGAGATTGTGATGGAAAACAAGGAGAGTTGAGAGAGCTAGTCATAAAAGAACATGTACCTACATGGAACCAAGAAGTCACCTGCGTCGAGTGTCATGTGAACATTTAAGCTGTAACCGCTGATCAAACATTGATGGTCTCATCGATTCTATCTCATCACCATGAAGCCTTATGTGACCAGAGTTTATTCTTTTTTGTTACCACTGTTGATGATACGATGTTGAATATGTCAATGTGAGGAAGACTGGGTTGCGCTTTTTAGCCCAACTTGGTAAATGCACCTAAAATGAAGAATGATGGGTTAGTATACAGTACTAAATTTAGTCAGGTATGTGTTTCAGGCCTCATAACTGATTTCAGTTTTTGCATTTGTTGGAAATTCACTGAAAGATCTCATCTTTGAGGTGAAGTGAAACAAAAATTAAATGGAAAAAAATATGAAAAAAGCATGAGAGAACTGTCAGTCAATTAGATTATAATGGAAAACAAGGAGAGTTGAGAGAGCTAGTCATAAAAGAACATGTACCTCCATGGAACCAAAAAGTCACCTGCTTCGAGTGTCATGTGAACATTTAAGCTGTAACCGCTGATCAAACATTGATGGTCTCATCGATTCTATCTCATCACCATCAAGCCTTATGTGACCAGAGTTTATTCTTTTTCGTTACCACTGTTGATGATAGGATGTTGAATATGTCAATGTGCAGAAGACTAGGTTGCGCTTTTTAGCCCAACTTGGTTAATGCACCTAAAATGAAGAAAGATGGGTTAGTATCCAGTATCACATTTAGTCAGGCATATTTTTCAGGCCTCATAACTGATTTTAGTTTTTGCATTTGTTGGCAATTCACTGGAAAATTTCATCTTTGAGGTGAAGTGAAACAAAAATTAAATGGAAAAAAATATGAAAAAAGCATGAGAGAACTGTCAGTCAATGAAATTGTAATGGAAAACAAGGAGAGTTGAGAGAGCTAGTCATAAAAGAACATGTACCTACATGGAACCAAAAAGTCACCTGCATCGAGTATCATGTGAACATGTAAGCTGTAACCGCTGATCAAACATTGATGGTCTCATCGATTCCATCTCATCACCATGAAGCCTTATGTAACCAGAGTTTATTCTTTTTTGTTACCACTGTTCATGATACGATGTTGAATATGTCAATGTGCAGAAGACTGGGTTGCGCTTTTTAGCCCAACTTGGTAAATGCACCTAAAATGAAGGAAGATGGGTTAGTATACAGTACTTCATTTAGTCAGGCATATTTTTCAGGCCTCATAACTGATTTTAGTTTTGGCATCTGTTGGAAATTCACTGAAAAATTTCATCTTTGAGGTGAAGTGAAACAAAATTTAAATGGAAAAAAATATCAAAAAAGCATGAGAGAACTGTCAGTCAATTAGATCGTAATGGAAAACAAGGAGAGTTGAGAGAGCTAGTCATAAAAGAACATGTACCTCCATTGAACCAAAAAGTCACCTGCTTCGAGTGTCATGTGAACATTTAAGCTGTAACCGCTGATCAAACATTGATGGTCTCATCGATTCTATCACATTACCATCAAGCCTTATGTGACCAGAATTATTCTCTTTTGTTACCACTGTTGATGATAGGATGTCGAATATGTCAATGTGCAGAAGACTAGGTTGCGCTTTTTAGCCCAACTTGGTTAATGCACCTAAAATGAAGAATGATGGGTTAGTATACAGTACTACATTTAGTCAGGCATATTCTTCAGGCCTCATAACTGATTTTAGTTTTTGCATTTGTTGGCAATTCACTGAAAAATTTCATCTTCGAGGTGAAGTGAAACAAAAATTAAATGGAAAAAAATATGAAAAAAGCATGAGAGAACTGTCAGTCAATGAAATTGTAATGGGAAACGAGGAGAGTTGAGAGAGCTAGTCATAAAAGAGCATGTACCTACATAAAACCAAAAAGTCACCTGCGTCGAGTGTCATGTGAACATTCAAGCTGTAACCGCTGATCAAACATTGATTGTCTCATCGATTCTATCTCATCACCATGAAGCCTTATGTGACCAGAGTGTATCCTTTTTTGTTACCACTGTTGATGATAGGATGTTGAATATGTCAATGTGCAGAAGACTGGGTTGCGCTTTTCAGCCTAACTTGGTGAATTGCACCTAAAATAAAGAGAGATGAATAAGTATACAGTACTACATCTAGTCAGGCATATTTTTCAGGCATCATAACTGATTTTAGTTTCTACATTTGTTAGAAAATTCACTGAAAAATCCTATCTTTGAGGTAAAATGAAAAAAAAACTGAGATGAAAGATATATGAAAAAAGTATGTAAGAAATATCGGCCAGTCAGATGGTGATGATAGGAATGAAGAATTGAGAGGAATCTATACATTGGGGCTTGTATTTCTGCGAAACCTAAATCTCACCTGTGCCTCTTTGGTCCCATGTACACTTCCCAGTTATAGTCGTTGACTGAATACTGGTGGTTGCATTAACGTCAATCAATATCAATCAATGCTTGAATTCAAAATCCACGCTTGCCCATGATAAGAAAGCCTTGGTAATGTCAATTTGTCAACGATGAATGCTTGACATACCTAGAACGGAGACAGATGGATTATCTTTCTCCCCAATCTCCTTATTTATAAAATTCGAGGTATAATGAGACGTTCCAATAGCTAGAATTTCCATCTAATTTTTTGAAAATTTACAATTCTGAGCGGAATTCGGAAGAGTGAGAGTCGTAGGATTTTTCACAATGCACTTGCGTCAACATCAAACCAAATAGTGTCCTGGACATCCACGAGTTGAACGACGATTCCATCAAATGTCCTCAAAAGACCATACGACGGCTCCACAAATGTAAACGGTCCCAAAAAATGTACATACACGTAGGGAAATTTACCGTGACTGAGAATTTCAATGTTGCAAGTGTGGAGAAGATTACAGAAAATAAATCACGGAAATCGAAAACAGTGTAAATAGTAAACGGTTGAAACGAGGGATGAAATCGTCAAATGGCCGTGCATGGCAGATATATATATATATATATATATATTATACCCATTATTTACAAGAACGGCGCATCAAGTTATTGACATTGAGGTTAGTCCACTCATCCCGCAAATGTGCGTGGGAGTGAACCATTTTCCGCTACAGTTGATGCGACTCAGCTGTTTACCGAATCATCACATTTAATATTTGAGTGTGTTGCACATACCTTTTAGCACATATTTTCCGCAAATGCACATTCTTGCTCACGAAGCATAACGTCTACACATGTACACACCAGCACTCATAGCCCGTCTTCGACTGGATGATGTTTATTAGCCCGTTGCTCGTGGTCGACCGTTTGCTCTTTTCTAAAACCGACGCTCGAGCTCATAAGCTGACCTCAGCTGCTTCAGGTCAACCACTGGCCAGGTTGCCCACGCGGATGCTGCTGCTGCTCTCCCGGGGT
Source organism: Eretmocerus hayati (assembly GCA_029851415.1). Classification (NCBI taxonomy): domain Eukaryota; kingdom Metazoa; phylum Arthropoda; class Insecta; order Hymenoptera; family Aphelinidae; genus Eretmocerus; species Eretmocerus hayati. The sequence goes on from CM056744.1 coordinate 54,916,305, forward strand.
CGAAAACACCGAGCATGAACGAAATCACAATCCCGAACTGAAAGCTGCAGCATCACCGTGGAATCGTGAACCGGTGATGCATACGTTAGAGACTAGATGTATGGATGTGAGGCAACGAACTTGTGGGAACACTCCAAAATCTTGAAAAAAATGTGAGCGATGTGCCATCGCTTGCCACCGGGCAATGCTGCACAATGCTGCACGCTAAACCAGAGATGCTATACTTAGTCACGTGGACGAACAGACGCGTATATAACGCCGTATATACGCCGTATACCCAGCGAGAGCGAGAGCGCGGAGAGAAACAGTGAGGAGAGCGCTCTCGGTGCGCGCTCGCTCTCTTATGTAGACTTGGCCATAGACCGAGTCTACATAAAAGCGCGAGCGGGGACCAAGAGCGCTCTCGCGTAGTGCATTAGCTCTCGCCACTCAATAGCGCAGGTCTTTTTTTCATGTTTTAAAATATTGTGCGAAGACAGACAGGGTAGTCTCGCATCACAGAATCGCAATTCTAACATTGAAGCTCGGAATTATCACGAAAGGAGGGGGTACCAATCCCGAAACTCAAGAAGCCCCCAAAACTGCAAACACTTGGGAACTGGGCCTCTGGGAATCTGTTGGAAAGATAATCATTACCAAAAACTAACAACGGAACAAAAATCGCAAACATCCAGATGCTTCGACCGGGAATTCTGCAGGGAACCGAAATCCGACGAAGACCCAATCCCAAACCTCGAATCGACGATTATTGATCGACTGAATACCCAGATCCTCATCAAAGCGCTTGCCCGGGCTCGATCAACGAGTTGAGCGCGCGTGGCCTTTAATTTATCAGGCCGCAATAGAAGAGTTAATCACTCAGAGAGCTTAATTTCCCTCCGCGAATCGGCCCATTATTAGCCCTCTGCACCTGCGGAGGGGTAAGAAAAGCCGTTCCCTGAAAATTTGACAGCTCGAAGAAGCTCGGCCCCTTCTCTCCCGGACTCTGAAGGCACCTACAAGTTACTCTGAGTGGTTGCTGTCTCATGCGGCCTGGACCACGCTGTATCACCAAGATCTTTGGATTAAAAAGTAAGTCTCCACAATATTAATTTATTATTCCATACTCCTTCGCAAGAATAATAACATGAATTCACACTGAATGAAGACATATGGGTCAGATCAGTATGTTTCGGCAAATCCGTGCGCACGACCCCCGCAGATCTTTTCGCTAATTCTTTACATGAAAGTAGGCACCAAAAATAGTACTTTCCCAGAGTTTCAGCCCCCTAAATAAATTTTTACGCCCGCTAGAATTTTTTGAAGTTTGGAAAAAGGCCTTTTCAGCGTTATTAAAAGAATTGCCATACTGACCAGAAACATTGTAGCGAGGCGTGCGAGGTCGCATTTTCTTTGTTTTGATGTCAACTTCCAGAAAAAAATAAGCAAGACTCTCAAAACCAAATGCGTTCAGTCTACACGACGGTACGTAGAGTCTCTTTCTCGATTTTTAGACCATTTTGGAATGGACGCTGTTCCGACGCATCTGGATCTCTTTCCATCTAACTGAATTAGTTTCGTTTGTCTTGAGAAACCGTACAATTTGCGCTTTCGCACGTCCAAGTCGGATGATTTTGGCTCGAGTAATGTCCATCAGAAGATGTTGAGTTATCGAAAAATGCCCAATTTGTCAAGCTCGCCAAATCCATCGCCCTCCACCAATCGTCTTAAAACTTGACACAGATGTTATTTCAAGTGTCCCAAACATGTAGAAGAAATTTCGTGCTGTGTTTCGGCCTTCCGTTGAATCCATGAATTTTAGAAATACCCGCATTTTTGCGGATTTTCGTGTGATTTTCGGAGCGGTTGCCGCTCTCTTCCTGCGCATGCGCATATCTGTACTGCTTCGGGAGTCTCCTCAATTGATAGCTCTTGCAATTTCCTCCAAATTGACCTCTTGACAAAGTCTTTTTGATGCAACTGAACCAGGAATCGAGCTATTTTAAGGCAGAAAGAGATCACCACTACCAAAATGGCAAGCCTCGGTCACTTCTTGTCAACCTGAAAACCTGTGAGATGGGGTGATTTCGGCACTTCGAGTTTTTCCTACCTTGGAATAGCTAGATCTCTGGTTCAGTTGCATCAAAAAGACTTTGTTAAGCTGTCATCTTTCAGGAAATTGCAAGGGCTATCGATTGAGAAGACTCCCAAAGCAGTACAGATGTGCGCATGTACAGGAAGAGAGCGGCAACCGCTCCAAAAATTACACGAAAATCCGCAAAAATGTGGGTGTTTGGAAAATTCATGGATCCAACGGAAGGTCGAAACACTGCGCGGAATTCTTTCCACATGTTTGGGACACTTGAAAGAACATCTGTGTCAAGTTTTGAGTCGATCAGTGGAGGGTGATGGATTTGGCAAGCTTGCCAAAATTAGGCATTTTTCGATAACTCACCATCTTCTTATGGACATAACTCGGGCCAAAATCATCTGATTTGGACATGCAAAAGCGCAAATTGGAGGATTTTTCAAGACAAACATAATTAATTAAGAGCGATGAAAGAAGATTCAGATACGTCGTAATAGCGTCTATTCCAAAATGGTCTCAAAATCGAGAAAGAGTGACTTCACGTATCGTCGTGTAGACTGAACGCATTCAGTTTTGAGAGTTTTGCATATTTTTTTCCTGAAAGACATCAAAACGAAGGAAATGCGACCTCGCACGCCTCGCTACGATGTTTCTGGTAATTCTTCAAAAAACGCTAAAGAGGCCTTTTTTAAACTTCGAAAAATTGTAGGGGGCGTAAACAATTTTTTAGGGGGCTGAAACTCTGGGAAAGTATCATCTTTGGTGCCTACTCTCATGTAAAAAATTGGCGAAAAAATCCGCAGGAGTTGTGCGCACGGATTTGCCGAAATATACTGATCTGACCCATATAAATTTGATTATTAGCGATATCTGAATATTTAGTCAGGGAGCCTTGCCTCTGAGGATTAGCCCCAAGGGTCAGGTGTAAACCCGCTTGGACTCGAGCATAGAGCTCGATAAGTTTAGGTGTGCAATGGGCAGATAGGATAATTGTCCCACGTGAGTTCTATTCCAAAATCCAAATTACACAACTCCATCATCAAAAGTGACATATTTCATCACAATACGCGCCCGAGACCATGGACGAAAGTCTAGGTTCAAGAATCATTCATATATATGTATTTACGAATAGCTCACTACCTGCTATTTGAGGCCCCGTTGGGGATTCCACATTGGAGGCCCCGAACCCTACTGAAAAGGATGTTGGTCATTAATGACGAAAATTGATGATTCAGATTGTGACGGTCATTAATTGCCATCATTAATGACTCGAAATAATCATTCAAAACTTCATTATCATGTTAAAAAAAAGATGAAAATGCGTACAACTGGAGATTAGTATTTACATGGAGTTGTCGCGACGAGGACGAGTACTTTCGACTGATGAGGTGAGTGAGTTTTTGATCTGTAGAGGCAACAGCTGTGAACATGTTATCACTCAGGCTGCCTTTCCATGGGACAAATATTTTGCCAGAATCAGCCCGCGAGATTTGAAAATCCCTAACCTAACAATGAGTGCGAGAGAGATGACACGACTTTGTCGACTTTGGTGTCTCTCTCTTACACATTGAGAGGGTACCCGCGCCATCTGCCAAGGACAAGCCACCTCATAATAGACTGTCAGTTAGTCAGTTGCAGCAGTGAATCCCATTAACTTTCCTACTACAAAGGCGGTTTTCTCAAGATGTAGAACTTCTTGGAAAATCTCGATATGACAAATAATGATCATCATTAATGCCCGTAATTAATGATCATCATTAATGCGCGAATGATGATTGTCATTAATGACCATCATTCATGCGTGAATGATGATTGTCATTAATGACCATCATTAATGCGCGAATGATGATTGTCATTAATGATCGTCATTAATGGCCGTCATTAATAATCGTGATTATTCTGTCGAAAAAGTTCAGCAGCAATCACATAAGATTTCACGCGTGATTCCACACTTGATTTCACCTATTGAATTTTTACATATCATTTCACAACTAACTCCACATATCACACTGCTCAGCTGAAACATGAGGCCAAATTCACAAGTGGAAGATTCGCCTCGTTTTTATCGCTGGGAATTTATTTTCTGTTCGGTCTAGTAGAAATTATGTCAATAGAATGATCAATTTCAGAACGAAAGATTGCCATCAGATCCACAAATAACCAGATGCTCGGACCGAGAATTCTGTAGTTGAAAATATCAAACCCCACGATACCGAAAAAAATCAGTTGAATATGATATATCAATTGATTGAAAGACCTAAGAAATGATCGAATTACTCCCCTGCTGGAACAATTCAGGCGGGATTTTAAGTCCAAACTCGGGTCAAAATTTGGGCTCGAAATTCGAGTCAGAATTTGTCCTTAATCGTTGAGTAAAATTTCTGACAATGAATTTTGAGCTCAAATTTTGACACAAACACACAGTTCTAAATTTACATCAAACTTGAGCTGAACTTATTGATGAGGTGAATACGGGTTGTCGAATCTGAGTTGAAGTTGGTGTGGAGAAGGGATACATGGAAAAATTTCGACAGCAAGAATCATGTCACCACTAATAGTCTGGGTGTCAACCGATGAGTTTGCTGAATGATTCCGGCGCAATCCCCCAAAATTATTGTTTGAGAATTTTTTAAAACATTTGACTGATGAAAATCTCTCACCAATTCTGTTTAGGAAGATTTTTCAATACTCCTCAAAGGCTACCTGGAAAATTCAGGGTGATATTTCACGAGTCCAATTTTTATACATGATTATATATTTTGGAAAGGTTTCAGTGTAGGGTATTCTTGAAATATCCACAATGTTTGAATGAAATATTTCTGGAAGATCAACTTACTGTGTGGGATGTTTGGATTAGAGTTAAGAGACATGGTCCAAGAATCTTAGAGAAGAGTTGAGGTGTTTCAGATCCAACTGTTCCCCATCATTGGATCGGAAAATGTGCACTCTCAAATAACTCACCATACGAACTGACTTGCTTGAATGTTTCTTTGCAGCGGGGAGTCCTGAACCGAGCATTCACCAGCTGAAACCTCATGGCTCTCAAATAGTGAAACTACTTCTCCTAGATATCCATCAGCCTGCATTCATCCTCCTGGAATTCTCATAAATCTCACATTTCATTGCACTATGAAATTCACTCAATCAGGTGTCCCAGTTAACCACAAATTCACTTTTTATAGTTTAGACCCTAGCTATAATAGGGGTCCCAATTCGAGAAGATGGTATAATCAATGGTTAAAATGCAGAACACAGATAAGAAACAATACATGAATGAATTGAAGGTACCTGGAACACATTGAATTGGATGAAGACATAGGTTTGATTCTCCAAGAGAAGAACGACCTCTCATGCAAACAAATCTGAGAAACAACCATTGGAAAACATTGTCTGAATCTTATCAGGATGATAGTCTCCGACATTGCTGAAGGTACATATAGAGAGCGCATGATAAAGATAAATGTAAATTCCACAGAGTACGTCAGTTATGGAGGAGAGATCTGGACACTCCAGTGACAAGACAATTGTGCGATTAAGTTCAGTTGGTCATCTGTCATAGAACTAGAATAGAAATGATGGGATGAATTGGTCAATTCACCTAATTCAGAATATGAGTATTTCCACCATATCAATGTATCATACCTCCTTCTTAGTTGCATCAGAAACTAACCAACAGAAGTCGATGGGATGACTTGTGCCAACCCACATAGTGTGTTCGTGGTTTCAAGTTCTAACTTTGGAAGATATGATCTGTAATGGGATTTCACCAATTTCTCACCAAGAATACGAGTTTTTCATAACTCAGGATCTGGATTAATCTACTCATCTGATTGAGGACAGGGCTGCTGGAGCTGGCGGATGCCAAACTGAGACTTGTGGTAGTTCTGAGCATAACAAATCCTACACAAATTATCGCGATATCGCGGCTATTTGCAGTCTGTCTGTGCAGCCTGATTGAGCCTGATGCGACTGAACGAAACGTGTACTGGTCTGTCCGCTCGTGTATATTTCTGGGCATTCAGTCAACAAAAATTCTCCTGGATACAACGCCCGAAATATAGCTCATCTCCATCAACAACGACAATCTGCAAATACCTGTATCTGCAAAGTGCAATTAACTGAGCCTGACGGTGCCGGGGATTTAGAAATGGTCGGCGCATTGATGGGGAAGAGACAGAAGTTTCGCAACTTCTGGGGACCCTATCTTCCTACTCTCCTCTCTCTCTCTCTCTCTCTCTCTCTCTCTCTCTCTCTCTCTCTCTGTAGATGACAGTCTTGTTCAGGTCCCAGGTTATTCGCTGTTACGGCAAGATCGTAACAGAAACGGTGGCGGGGTTGCTCTGTATGTGCGTAATGATTTCAAAGTGGAGAGGCTTGCCTCGTCTAATACTTCTGGTCCGGGGTGTCCTGGCATCCCCGAGTATTTGTTTTGCAGCGTACAGCAGGGTAACTCGCCATCGATTCTAGTAGGTGTGATTTATAGACCTCCAAAGGTTGCCATGCAGAAGGATGATGGGCTTTTCGGCTCATTACGCCGACTGTGTGGAGATTTTAGCCACAAAGTTATTATGGGGGATCTGAACGCAGACTTGTTGGACACGGCTCATTCTGACACAAAGACATTGACCGCACTGACCGAAGAACTGTCCCTTCAGATTGTGCAACACGGTGCGACTCATCAACACAACCCCAATGTGTCTCATAAATGGATCGACCATATGTACGTAGATGAAAATGATACCGTCACCGACTTACAAAACAGACTACTGCCCAGTTTCGGCAAGCACGCGGTCATCGACGTCACCATCAACGTCTTCACTCCTGCTCCGCCTAAAAATTCCTTCACATACAGGGATTTCCGTAACATCACTCCGGAGCAGTTGAATGATCGCCTGCTTCGCTGTGACTGGACAGCGCTCAACAATGCTGAAACTAGTTTGGAAGATGCGATTAATTGCCTCAATGAAAACTTGAAAGTTGTATTAGATGAACTAGCGCCTGAAAAAACGATTTGCCCTCGTAAAGGCGACGCTCCTTGGATTGGTCCCGAGCTGAAAGGACTCATTAAGAAGCGTGATGCAACACGTAGGCGCTGGGAGCGAAACCAATGCAACCAGCGCAAGTGTTCTGGTCTTCAGAATGAGTTCTTCCGGCTCAGTGAAGAGGTCGACGTGCGTATTGAGAAAGAGCGAAATTCCTTCATTCAAAGTCACCTTTCCGACGCTCTTGATCAACATAAAAACATTTGGAAGGAAATGCGTAACCTCGGCCTCTTGCCTAAGAGCAAAGAGGAGGAGCTTCACGGCTTCACCCCGGACGAGTTGAACGCTCACTTTGCAGGAGTCTCTGTCTCACCTCGCGAGAATATAGAAGAAGCAATGGACGATGTAATGGTGGCTCCAGAGGAGGGTTTCGAATTCAAGCCAACCAATTTGAATGAAGTAGTCCTTGCCATAAAACATTTCTCCTCACAGGCTCGCGGGGTAGATGGAATCCCTCAAAGCGTGATCGCGAAAGCTCTCCCGGCGATTGGTGATCTTATTGTACATATTTTCAACTCCTCTTTCGCTCACAGCATCTTTCCTGAGACTTGGAAGCAAGCACAGCTGATTGCGCTAAAAAAGACTGTAGCTCCATCATCAGTCTCGGACTTCCGTCCTATTGCGATCTTGTGCTTCCTCTCCAAGGTTCTCGAAAAGATTGCACACGACCAAATCACGGAGTACTTGAAGAAAGAAAAATTATTAGATGGCTTCCAGGCTGGTTTCAGACAGCACCACAGTACCCAGACAGCTTTGCTGAAATTGACTGATGACATAAGACTAGGTATAGATAGGAAGAAGATCACCCTTTTACTACTCTTCGACTTCAGCAAAGCCTTTGACACGATATCACCAACAAAACTTCTGAGTAAACTGCGACAACTTGGTTTCTCGCGTTCGGCACTCCTGTGGATCAAATCATATTTACAAGGTCGCACCCAGCTAGTCACCTCCAAGAATGGTAAATCTGATTGGCTCGCAACCAATCTGGGTGTTCCGCAGGGTTCTGTTCTCGGGCCCTTACTCTTTAGTTTGTACGTCAATGACTTGCCTGGGCTATTGAATGGAAAGTCGGTAGATCATCTCTTCTACGCTGATGACCTCCAAATTTATCTCCAAATCGAGAAAAATAAGATCAGGGAGGGCATCGCTCGACTGGGAGAAATCGGACGACTGGTTGCTGATTGGGCTATGGGCTCCGGCCTGCGTCTCAACGCTGGTAAAACCAAAGCAATCTTTTTCTCTTCCGAGAGGAATATCAAGGATCTGAAAAGGATGGATCTGCCAGGTGTTGAGATACAGGATGGAGTTTTCGTTCCTTTCAGTGACACAGTCGTGAGTCTTGGTGTTGTATTAGACAGCGAATTATCGTGGAAACCGCAAATAAATCAAGTGACGAAGAAAGTCAACAGGGCCCTGTACGGTTTGCGGTTTTTCAGGGCATGCATCACCGGGACTCTCCGAGTTCGACTGGTCGAGGCGTTAGTACAACCCCATCTAGACTATTGTACGGTCGTGTATCTTGACGCCACGGACGAACATCGACATCGGCTACAAAGACTAAACAACTCATTTGTGAGATACATTTTTGATCTTAGGAGAGACGAGCACATCACTCCGTTCAGGGAAAACTTGGATTGGCTGCGTACTGATTCGCGGCGAATGTACTTTGCAGGCATTATCATGTATAAGATCATGCACATGAGGGAACCTGGTTACCTGTCTGCAATGTTTACCAGGCACCGATCCGAGCGCCCCGTGCGGGGAGATGCACAAGAGCAGGAACTCAAAGTCCCCAAGGTGAGACTTGAATATGGAAGAAGATCTTTCCAAGTTCAATGCGCTCACTTCTGGAACTTTCTCCCTTCAGGCATCCGGCAAATTCAGAAGATCTCATTTTTCAAAGAAGCTTTGAAAGAGTTTCTCTTATCACAACCATCCCAGAGGATTGATGTGGATAACAAACAATACTTTAACCTCTGATAGGCTTGGGCTCTTTCCGATTAGGCTTTTAATTATAACTTAGTTATGCGTGGCCTTCCCGCCATTGACTGAAACATCTGTGATAATTTTCCGAGCCCACTATCCTTTATATGTACAAAAATGTTTTATATTTTCTTGCTCCTTTTTCCTATCTTTATCTGTATAATAAATAGTGTAATTTGACTTTCTACGCACCTTGCAGTGCTTCAAAATGACTAGTCACTTGATGTGATAATACAATGTCCTTGACCAAAACGACAAATTTCATGAATGTGATATATATTTATTATGAGTGACATATGTATCATATGTAACAGAATTTTTAACTTTTGCCTCTGAGCAAATAAAGGATATCAATCAATCAATCAATCAATCTCTCGCATGATCATTTGCGAGTGTTCGAATGCGAGTCCGTTGCGGTCATATGTTGGATTCACCGTTGATCACCGATCACCCGCGTTGATGCATCAGGCCGTGCGGTGAGGCCCAGAGTTTGCAGATTGTCGTTGTCTAAGAGCTCTCCTTCGGGCGTTGTACCCCATTGTACCCTGGAAGAACTTATGAGATGAATCATCACTGATGACTAAATGCTCGACCGGTCATATTCAACCTCAGTGCGGTTGAGGAATACATACGCGTAGACAGACACATTTCGAGCAATCAGAGTCAGGCTGCAAGAAGTCGCGATATCGCTGTAACTCATAAAGTCTGAAGAATCCGAGAGCCTCGCAGGGAACTCTTCCTCGAGTGTTGCGCCCTATATAGAAGCATCCCTAGGATGGCCAATCTCATCCAGAGGTCTGGCATCAAAATGATAGGGTCACAACACCAGTCTCAGTTGGTTTCAGTTTGGCATCCGGCTGCTTCAGCATCCCTGTCCCCAATCAGATGAGTATATCAATTCAGATCCTGAGTTATGAAAAACTCATATTCTTGGTGAGAAATTGGTGAAATCCCATTACAGATCATATCTTCCAAAGTTAGAGCTTGGAACTACGAACACACTATGTGGGTTGGCACAAGTCATCCCATCGACTTCTGTTGGTTAGTTTCTGATGCAACTAAGAAGGAGGTATGATACATTGGTATGGTGAAAATACTCATATTCTGAATTAGGTGAATTGACCAATTTATCCCATCATTTCTATTCTAGTTCTATGACAGATGACCAACTGAACTTAATCGCACAATTGTCTTGTCACTGGAGTGTCCAGATCTCTCCTCCATAACTGACGTACTCTGTGGAATTTAGATTTATCTTTATCATGCGCTCTCTATATGTACCTTCAGCAATGTCGGAGACTATCATCCTGATAAGATTCAGACAATGTTTTCCAATGGTTGTTTCTCAGATTTGTTTGCATGAGCGGTCGTTCTTCTCTTGGAGAATCAAACCTATGTCTTCATCCAATTCAATGTGTTCCAGGTACCTTCAATTCATTAATGTATTGTTTCTTATCTGTGTTCTGCATTTTAACCATTGATTATACCATCTTTTCAAATTGGGACCCCTATTATAGCTAGGGTCTAAACTATAAAAAGTGAATTCATTGTTCACTGGGACACCTGATTGAGTGAATTTCATAGTGCAATGGAATGTGAAATTTATGAGAATTCCAGGAGGATGAATGCAGGCTGATGGATATCTAGGAGAAGTAGTTTTACTATTTGAGAGCCATGAGGTTTCAGCTGGTGAATGCTCGGTTCAGGACTTCCCGCTGCAAAGAAACATTCAAGCAAGTCAGTTCGTATGGTGAGTTATTTGAGAGTGCACATTTTCTGATCCAATGATGGGGAACAGTTGGATCTGAAACACCTTAACTCTTTTCTAAGATTCTTGAACCATGTCTCTTAACTCTAATCCAAACATCCCACACAGTGTGTTGATCTTCCAGAAATATTTGATTCAAACATTGTGGATATTTCAAGAATACCCTACACTGAAACCTTTCCAAAATATATAATCATGTATAAAAATTGGACTCGTGAAATATCACCCTGAATTCTCCAGAGAGCCTTTGAGGAGTATTTAAAAATCTTCCTAAACAGAATTGGTGAGAAATTTTCATCAGTGAAATGTTTTAAAAAATTCTTAAACAATAATTTTGGGGGATTGCGCCGGAATCATTCAGCAAACTCATCGGTGGACACCCAGACTGTTAGTGGTGACATGATTCTTGCTGTCGAAATTTTCCCATGTAACCCTTCTCCACACCAACTCCAACTCAGATTCGACAACCCGTATTCACCTCATCAATGTGTTCAGCTCAAGTTTGATGTAAATTTAAAACTGTGTGTTTGTGTCAAAATTTGAGCTCAAAATTCATTGTCAGAAATTTCACTCAATGATTAAGGACAAATTCTGACTCGAATTTCGAGCTCAAATTTTGACCCGAGTTTGGACTAAAAATCCCGCCTGAATTGTTCCAGCAGGGGAGTAATTCGATCATTTCTTAGGTCTTTCAATCAATTGATATATCATATTCAACTGATTTTTTTCGGTATCGTGGGGTTTGATATTTTCAACTACAGAATTCTCGGTCCGAGCATCTGGTTATTTGTGGATCTGATGGCAATCTTTCGTTCTGAAATTGATCATTCTACTGACATAATTTCTACTAGACCGAACGGAAAATAAATTCCCAGCGATAAAAACGAGGCGAATCTTCCACTTGTGAATTTGGCCTCATGTTTCAGCTGAGCAGTGTGATATGTGGAGTTAGTTGTGAAATCATACGTGAAAATTCAATAGGTGAAATCAAGTGTGGAATCACGCGTGAAATCTTATGTGATTGCTGCTGAACTTTTTCGACAGAATAATCACGATTATCAATGACGGCCATTAATGACGATCATTAATGACAATCATCATTCGCGCATTAATGATGGTCATTAATGACAATCATCATTCACGCATTAATGATGGTCATTAATGACAATCATCATTCGCGCATCAATGATGGTCATTAATTACGGGCATTAATGATGATCATTATTTGTCACATCGAGATTTTCCAAGAAGTTCTACATCTTGAGAAAACCGCCTTTGTAGTAGGAAAGTTAATGGGATTCACTGCTGCAACTGACTAACTGACAGTCTATTATGAGGTGGCTTTTCCATGGCAGATGGCGCGGGTACCCTCTCAATGTGTAAGAGAGAGACACCAAAGTAGACAAAGTCGTGCCATCTCTCTCGCACTCATTGTTAGGTTAGGGATTTTCAAATCTCGCGGGCTGATTCTGGCAAAATATTTGTCCCATGGAAAGGCAGCCTGAGTGATAACATGTTCACAGCTGTTGCCTCTACAGATCAAAAACTCACTCACCTCATCAGTCGAAAGTACTCGCCCTCGTCGCGACAACTCCATGTAAATACTAATCTCCAGTTGTACGCATTTTCATCTTCTTTTTAACATGATAATGAAGTTCTGAATGATTATTTCGAGTCATTAATGATGGCAATTAATGACCGTCACAATCTGAATCATCAATTTTCGTCATTAATGACCAACATCCTTTTCAGTAGGGAAGGGAATTTGTGATGCGAAAGAAACTTTTTATGATGGAAAAAGCACACAACACGATCATTCACCCTTGTCCTGACCATGTCATTTCCATAAGTATATCTACTAGGATCCGGGAGAGAGAGCAAAGACCGCTTTCGTCAGATTGAAAATAGTGAGTCGTTTTAAATGATTCTGAATTACGCATGTTAAACGCTACGTACAACTCATGCGCTGGTGCAGTTGCATCACAGCATTTCCGCTTCCGAGATGCACTACGTCCAAAATTAACCCGAGTCGCGAGCCGACTGTCATCACTTTCTCCAGCTGTATAAGTACTGACGCACAATGCACGAAGCTTCATTCAACCGAGCAGGTCCCGAGCTCTTTTGATGGCCGACTGCACTAGGAAATCTTGTTCATACCGCATACCCGCGAGCTCTTTTGACGCCCGGGATGCATCGGAAAATTCCGCCGGCGGAGCGTGCCCGAGAGCTCTTTTGACGCACGGGCGCATGAAATCCGATGGAAATCTGTTCAGAAAACCCGTGGAAATATACGCAAGCTCTTTTGACGCCCGACGTGGACTGGCGAAAAATCATTCTTGAAAATCCCGTGGAAATATTCCGCGATCTCTTTTGATGCCCGGTGTTTTTAAACCTAAATTTCCTTGTATGAAAAATTCTCTTGTGGGGATAAGAAGTTTTGAATCTAAAAAGGGGGAGACAGTGCCATAGGCGCAACGTAGACAACACTGTCTCCGAGGTGAGGACGCCGCGCGTGAGAGCACGTAAGCGAGAGAGAATATACCAACGTGTCTCGCTCATGGTCTTGCTCAACCTAGTTTTCGGCCTTATGGCCGCGTGGAGGAGTTGAAAGATTGAAGTATTTTACCAATTTCTGTTATAACGATAAACATTGTTCAGATGATTCCATTTTGTAAACAATGAAGGAAGGTTATCGAATTCTAAATGACATTTTTCCACACAATCGTGATTTCAAATTGTCTGTAATCTGAGAACTGGGTGGTCTAAATTCTGTGTATCGCATTTAGACAGCAGGGGAAGTGATTTCTTATAAAAATACAATTCCGTTATCAGATACCAAACGCTGTAAATTCTCCATTTTCAAGTTCAATTTTGAAAATAAGAAGTAAAGTGATTCACCTACCAGACGCTACAACCAGACTTGGAAGAAGAATTCAATTTTCCTGTCAATATCTGAAATATTCCCTAGAGGAATAGGATCTGTTCTGTGAATTATGAATCATTGGGCAGCAAATTATGCCTGATTGGTCACCATATACATATATATGGCACTTTATCTCAATTCTCTCAAGTAACTGCAAAATTCTATTCCAATAACAAGAAATGACTTGCAATTTCATCTTGTAGCTATCTCCTATCGTTGAAATCCAGAACTTTGAGTGAAACATTCCCCACAAAGCTTCAAATGGATATTTAAGAGATACGTTATTGAAGTACTTCAACTATTACAAAGGTCACCCTCTGTGTATTGCTCCATAGCAATAGTTTGAGAGATACAGTCTGATTTCACAGGAACAGAGAACTATATTTTTTTAATTTCCTCCTTTCGAAAGTTCACTAGTGGCAAAGAATCATCTTCCCCCATTAGACAGAATTCACCTAATTTCAAAACTATCTCAGGTAGAAGGCTGACCCCGGTGAGACATCGAAGATTTTCTGGGGGAACCGCTAATATGAAGCCGGGGTCACTTTGAAACTCCTCACTGACAGTTCCATCGTAATCCTCGTGAAATTTCACGTGAAAATGATGTCCTATGATTTTTCAGCTCTAACAGGAGCCATGAAGAATCACAGCGATCTCAGAGACAAGTGAGAGTTTCCATGGAACTTTTAACTTTTGACCCTCCGAGATAGAAATAGTATATTACGCAACAAGTGCGAGAAGGTCAATTTTTGCACAAGTTGCCAAATGAGTGCGAGAAGTTAATATTCACGCACACTTTGAAACTTCTCGCACACCTAGAAGTACATATTTACGCACGCTCGCTTCGCGAGGCGTAAATATCAAATCTCTGGAAAATGTGTGTAGGTCACCTTTCATGACATCATAATGACCAGAACTGTTATCTCGAGAGAAAATCAAGTCCAAGTACTTGTTTCCCTTACCAGATTTGAAGGAGAACAAGTCTTGAGTATCTCTGATATGCACGTAGACGTTAGTATCATAGAGTTCAGTGAAGGCTCTTATTTCAATCTCAGAGCCATGTATCTCATCTCTTGACATAAATTGACAATACTGAACTGAATTGAAAATATATTTATAATACTCATTGCCTAGAATGAATTGCTTGTACCTTGACCATTTCGAAGAATAGTATATTACGCAACAAGTGCGAGAAGGTCAATTTCCGCACAAGTTGCCAAACGAGTGCGAGAAGTTAATATTCACGCACACTTTGGAACTTCTCGCACAGCCAGAAGTTTCGAAGTGTGCGTGAATGTTACTTCTCGCGCGAGTTGGCAACGTGTGCGGAAACTTCTCGCACGTGTTGCGTATACTATTTTTGCAACTGTGCGCGAAGTTGTAATTAAATGCACCACTGTCCGAGCAAGATTATCTTGGAAACGAAGTTTTCAAGAAAGGCCAAATTCAGAAGGATGACGTGACATTATATTTTGGAACTGTGCGTGAATGAAAATGCATTAGAGCGAGAAGTTACATTCACGCACACTCCACCAGTGCGTAAATGTAAAACTGTGCGAGAAGTCATTCACGCATTACTTCTCGCACTGTAAATAATGAAGAGAAGTCTCATTTTTTTACAACTTCGCGCACACGTTGCAAAAACAAAATTTCCATCGCATACGTTCAAAATGGGTTTATGTGATTCTAAGACCTCGAAAACGTGTAGAAAAAGTGGTGCCACTCTCTTCCAAGCTAAGGTATCTGGTTCAGAACGACAAGTACGGAATTCCACTCTCGAAACATTTGTGAATCAACTCCAATCGAGTAAATTTGATTCAAAACATTGTCTAGACGATTGATAGGGATCTTATTTCGCCCGACTTGACTTTAAGATGAATTTTATCATTGATTTTTCCAAAATTTGATGTAAATTTCCAAAATCGAGTCACGACTTATGAGTCTCATTTCAATTTCTAGAGAATACTATGGTGTTATTTTGTTCATATTCTATCCGTATACTATGTGAGAATCAAGAAATTCACGATACCATCACATTTAGAGGCTTATTTAGCTTACCATCGGGATTCAAATATTTCTCCTTAGCTTCTCACAGAAATACCGGTCGACAATTGCAACTCAGAACAGTGCGGTTATATCCTTTCTTAGATGAAGGGAAACGAGCATGAAATTCCAATCCTGTGCTTTACGTCTCCTGATCATGCTATCATAGAATGACTATTTTCAGAGCCAGTGGCGCGATAACTTTATGAGCTTAAAGCTTTAAAAGCTTCATGAAATTAACTTCGAAAACTCATTGCTAAATTCCCCGTTTCACACGAGGTATTTCATCATTTTTGTAAACAATAGCTAGGGAAAGTTTTCCCACAAAACTCGGTTACATCGATAAGTGAGAGCTAATATCATAGCCAAATTGTTGCAAACCTCTGAATCAAACATTTCCCCAAAATATGAGATTAGTAGATGGATATATCATTCCAGCAAAGTAGTTGAGGCATAGGTATTTTAGTTACAGCCCGACCAATTCAAAAAAATTGCGTTGTTTCGTTCGTAAACTACCCAAAAATCATCTTATGCGGTCTTCTGTTGATAAATTAGGATGCGTTTCAACAAGAAAGAATGTAGACCATATTGTTAGATGCCAAATACTATACGATACCACTCCTGCGCACTCCCCATAGTTCAGAATACTCCAGAAACACTGCAGTAACACAAAAGTCAAAAGTTCCGTGGAAACCCTCAAGTGGGTCGGGAGTGCAAAATTCTCAGCACAGGCTTTTCAATGTTAAGAAGGATATCCGAGCAGCAAAACAGGATGCGTCGTACAGGGCGCGGCAAAAAATTTTCCTTATCTTTCCATATCAAAGATCGAAAATCCACGATGGTATCGTGGAAAAATCGAAAGCTGGGGAATAACGCACACCCTAATATTCTTAGTAAATCACCAAAGTCTCCGCCCCAGTCTATCTTGCGGCAGTTTCCCAAAGAGCATCTCAAAGATCATGAAAAAATCTATCAGTATAATCTGGAATAAACTGATATAGAGTATATGAATACTTCAAAAAAATTTTACTCGTTTTTAGCTTGTCTCAGTCGACGTTGAAAATACAAAAAAGTTACCATTAATATTGATTGCAAGTGATTGCACTTTGTATTCTTGACGAGAGTGATCTGATCGAAAAATCTTAAATGGGATGTTATACATCGTTTCAAAGACTTCAACAATCATGCCTTGTAAAATTTTCGTGTGACCCTTTTCATCGAAGCGCAGAGCTCTGGGAAAGAAACTCATTACTACATCGATTCTTATGGAGATACCGAGGTATACACCACTTTCATCTGTTCAGCCTCTATTCCCAATCCAGAATACATTCCAAAAATTATCAGGTCGCATGTTTTCGATGTGAAATTCTCTGATCTCTCAGAATATCCTATCAAATTCCCTCTGAGACATGACCTGTGATAGCTTTCCATTTTTTACTCGAAAAACAGGACTAAATGGGAGTTCACCTTCCTAGATCACATCAGAGACAAAATCTGATAGCATGTTCTGAAAGATCAGAGACGTTTACATCGGAATCATGCATCACAATAATTTTTGGAATGTAATCTGGATGAGGGATAGAGATTGAACAGATGGAAGATTTTCGAACGGCCTGAAGCATCCCGTTCGAGATTTTACGATCGGTTTATTCCCGTTAAGAATACAAGTGATTGATGGATAATTTTTTTAAACTTCCAATGTCGACTGAGACAAGCTCAAGAATGACTAAAAATGTTTGGAGTGTATAAATCGATAGATTTTCTGTGATCTCTAAAATGCTTTTCGTGAACTTGCCGTACGATAAACTGGGTCGGAGGATTTGTTGATTCACTGCGAGTATCCATTATCCACGAATTTTGCAGGGTACTGTAAGAGTGCGCAGAATCAGAAAATCTTTTAATCTAAGAGCCAACACGTGTAACGCTTTTTTATACGATCTCAGTGACTATTTCCGGCGGATTACTCCGGCTCATCCATATTTTGACGCGATAAACACGTCCTGGGAGCAGAAAAATTCATACTACAAACCTTGTTGATATAACCGTATAGGGACATGTCGGATACACTTCAATGTTGGCCTTCAAGTTCCACAAACGATCTCCGTATTTTGCTCATAGAATCACTCCAAATTCGGAATTTACAACTCTCAAAAGAGGGCCTTGAAGGTTCGAAGAAAAAAAAATTGATTGAGTTAAGGTATCGCCGTCAACTGGAGTAACTTTGAACTGCGGGAGTAACTTTGGAACACTCGAGTGGAACTCCGGATATCTCCGCTACTTGGGAAACAGGTTCCTCTCTGGTTCTAATTCCACTTTTGCTCATTATTGGCATGTGTGGGAAATAATTTGCACCGACGAGAAAACCTCGATCGATTGTGTTCGTTTACAACGAACCTCTTTGCAAATATGATTTTGAAGCGAGAAAAAGGCACTCCAAATGATCAGTATCGTTCAACCACTTGGACATCGAATCCATCAGGGCAATGACGCTACATTTCATCAAATCGTACCAATACCTCGACGTTTCTATTGTTATATTGAAGTATTTCCAAGCCGTCTGAATTTTGTAGAGTAAAATTGGAGAAGATAGTGTTTTTCTTGCAAACCGGGGCGAGCTTGGAGCATTGTAACACATGCGCTACACGTGTTACAATCTTAAGTAGAACACTTTCAAAATCATTTCTTCAGACGAATCATCAAAATCCATTCTTCGATTTAGTCTGTGACGAAGCTCTGCCAGTAGTAGGCTGCGTGTGTCCCAAGTTCACTCGAACTCACCTAAGTGCGTGCAGAAAACGCACGAGAAAGTCATATAGAAGTGCGAACTCGTAGGCTTGATTTGATCCCGTCGAATGGTAGGCCGACGTTATCCGCCTCAGCTGCATAATTTGCCCTGCCAGCTACGAATTGGCCCTGCTTATACGTTTTTGCGATGAAGAATCATCATCTCTTCAAGTATACTTGTAAGTGCGCTTAGATTGAGTCTCATTCAAATTGTACTTAGGTAGTAAGTTCCATTTTGTTCAAAATTTCATCATGTTATCTAAATGAATCCAAACTCAGTTTGAAAAACTCTATCTCATTCTTTTCCGGAAAGCCAGTAGTAATTAGATCTTTTACTTCGAGACTACTTTGATTCAAATTCATTCATTCATTCATTCATTCAGAAGCTGTAACTCAGCTCTTTTCATCAATGAATTCAACGTTCTTCCGGAAAGAATTGAAATAAAATATCCAGAGAAAATTAGCAAGAAGTATACATATATTTCTATATTTCTTCATAAGTCATTCTGCTAAAACCGTCACCAGGGGGGTCTAGGGAGAATCCGCAAAAATTTTTTCCTGTTAGGACTATGTTTCGATAAAATGAGAAAATGTCTTCCAGATTGGGCCATTTCAGGCCCTTTTCCAGTCTATTCTAGAAAAAACATAGTTCCAACAGAATCCAACATTTTTCAACGTACTTGTCCGCATTTGCCTCGTAAAGACTAATATTTCCCAGAAAAAAATTGTCCCAGATGAATAAGTCAGCCTGACGACTTCTGCAAGCTATTAATTGAGAGCAAATTTCAGCAATTTCTGCGTCATCTTGTGGGCGAACTAGATCCAACTAGAGAGGAGATACTTGACTTATACTAGTGGTCATTTTGAAGGTCTTGAGAAGACCTACAATTTGCCTACTTGTAAAAGTCCATTATCACACGTTTTGTTGGAGCCACAGTCGGTACAAGTTGAGCTATTTTCGAGAAAGTCGAAAATTCAGGACTCAATTTCAAAAATATATCTCAATTTTTTTTCACGAAACTCATGCGGGAATGTCCTTTGAGGAGTTTATTTTTTGAAATGTTTCTTGCCAAGCGTTACAAAATGCCACATTTTGTCGTTTTAGCAAAACCGGCATCTTTGACCTCGGTCACATATGCTCCCATCTGGACTGATGTGCACCAATCTGTGTGAAAGTACTCCTCAGAGTAGACTCAAGTACGTGTAAGAAAATGTGGAACCGAGCCTCGATCCAGGAGCGAGCTGTAGGTTTTATTTACCGTGTCAAAAATCGGCAATATTTTGGCTTTTCGGGTGAGCGCGACTGAGAGCATGATTTTAGTTGTTCTGGCTCACAAATGTAATAATGGGCTAGAATGAGGATCCAAACACAATCTGAACACAAATCTGAGGTCAGTCCAGCTCTAGTACGTCGTCTAATGCCTCAACAGTGTCCGAATCCGCCAACAGAGTCTAAATTATTTTGGACAGAGAGATGGTTCTATAGGGTAAAACTGAATCCGAAATAGTGTTTGGATGATTATTTTGAGTCGGAAAAGTATATTTGGATCCCCAGTCTAGCACATCATCTCATTCGTGAGCCAGAACAAGTAAAATCATACTCTCGGTTGCGTACGCCCAAAAAGCCAAAATAGTGCCCATTTCTGACACGGTAAATAAACCTACAGCTCACTCCTGGCTCGAGGCTTGTCCCCACGACTTCTTACACGTACTTGAGTGTACTTTGGAGAGTACTTCCATACAGGTTGGCGCACATCAGTCCAGATGGGAGCATATGCGACCGTGGTCAAAGATGCCGTTTTTGCTAAAACGACAAAACGCGGCATTTTGTAACGCTCGGCAAAGAAAATCAGAACAAATAGCCCCCACCAAATTTCTCCCACAAAAAGAAGACATTCCGAAGAACATTTTCGCATAAGTTTCGTGGGAAGAAATTGAGATAAATTTTTGGAATGGGGTCTTGAATTTTCGACTTTCTCGAAAATAGCTCAACTTGTACCGACTGTGGCTCCAACCAAAAGTGTGATGATTGACTTTTACAAGTGGGCAAATTGTAGGTCTTTTCAAGACCTTCGGAATGACCACTGGTGAAAGCCAAGTATCTCCCCTCTAATTGGATCTAGGTCGCCCACAAGGTGACGCAGAAATTGCTGAAATTTGCTCTCGATGAATAGCTTGCAGAAGTCGTCAGGTTGACTTATTCGTCTGGAACAATTTTTTTTTTTGAGGAATCTACGAGGGAAATACGCCCAAGTACGTTGAAAAATGTTGGATTCTGTTGGAACTATCTTTTTCCTAAAATAGACTGGAGAATGGCCTGAAATGGCTCTTTCATAGGCCCTAGGGCCTACAAGGGGGGTCGAAAAAATCTAGGAAAATTTCTTCGTACTATTGAAACATAATACTAACAGAAAAAAAAAGTTTTCCGGATTTTTTCCGGACCTCCCTGGTGACGGTTTTGTCTAGCTTGCTCCAGAATGACTCATATATAATCACATATCTGTACCAGAGGACGACTCAACAAGACAATAAAAATTACCCATGGGCAGTCTGCCCGTCAGCTGTTTCCAACAAACTAAATAATATATTTGTTACCCCGGGCCCTCCGCTCCGGGCATGAGGATATCAATTTATTTCAAAGTTAAACCAAAAAGCTTGAATGAATCTGTTCCCACAGCTCTGAGATTTGTTCGAGGTTATGAATCTCCTGTGACCCCATAGCGAAGTGAAATAGTAACTCCCAAAGAATTACGGGACTCAGTTCAAGAACTAGTACTAGATACATGCATCGCACCTTTGATGTGTGGATCAAAATCAAAGTACATTGATTCATTTTCTACAGAGATAACTTAAGCGGAGAAATTAGAACAAGTGGATGGGAAGGTTCCAATAAAAATGGATCATTCAAATCTCACACCAGATTTTCATCCCCAGGCTAATAAGGCACACGCCAATTTCCTGCCAACCACTCCTATTGCAGTTCTTGCTACTCACGTGAATCACGATTTGATGAAGAGATCAAATCTCTATCCCAGTCCCGCTTTGAGCATGTTGTTATATCGGTTTGGAACCAGTTCCTCATTGTAGTTTTCCGATCTACAGAACCTTACAATTGTCTACGGTATTGAAAAATCCCAATCTCCCAAAACTCATTTGCCTCGAATCTACCGAAGCTCCCGAACCCGATTCAAGAGACTGCTTACCAAACACTTAAGCCTAACGAACGTTTTTAGTTACTAATTATAATTAGACCAGATATTTGAAAATCAAGCATAGCTAGTGAGTTATTGTATGGAGAAACTCGAATATACTCAAATATAGGTGAAAATTGTATTGAAATCTTGTCAGTGCTTTGATTATAACTTGTAGAGTGAGTAAGCGAAAGTTTGAAACAAAAAAATGCTAATGATAATAGTAAGTACATATGTGACGGATGAGTGATATCCGTCTTGCCTCTCTCCTGGGCCAAGTAATATAATTTATAATCTAATCATGAAGTTATTCTTTCAGCAAGAGCTGAGCGAAGGAGAGGAGATTTTTGAGGTAAGAGAGAGAGAGAGAGAGAGAGAGAGAGAGAGAGAGAGAGAGAGAGAGAGAGAGAGAGAGAGAGAGAGAGAGAGAGAGAGAGAGAGATCCACCGGGAGGTCTCGGAACACCGCGCTCGACATCAACGCCCAATCGGCCCGAGCAGAATGGGCCTTGGAAGGAAGTGGTGTCAAAGAAACAAGCGAGAAGGGCAAAAAAGAGCGGTAGATCGGACGATGCCGCCGGGAAGAAAGCGAAAATGAAGCCGAGAAGGGTGAAGCCCGAAGCCGTCCTCGTTACGGCCAAACAAGGTGGGCTAACCTACGCAGACATGCTGCGCAGGATAAAAACGGATGACCTCGATGAAGAAGTGGGCTCCAAGGTCACGGGCATCCGCAAGACCCAAGAAGGCCAAGTCCTTCTTGAACTCAAGAAGGGCACCGATGTCGCCGCCGTCAAGGCAGCCTTGGCACCAGTCGTCGGGCAAGAAGGAGCTGTCCACTGTCTAGCAAACAGCACGACCCTCGAGGTTCTCGGAGTCGACTACGATGTCGACATAATCAAGGTGCGGGATGCCCTCGCGAAGGCCCTACCAGAAAACGAGAAGGGTGCCGTTGTAGTCAAGTCCATCCGGAGTGGCTACCGCGGCACCCAAACCGCTGTTGTCTCGATCGCAACGAGACTGGCCCACCATCTCCTCGACTGGAAGGAGCCAAAGGTTGGATGGGGCAGAGTCAGGATCCGCGAGAAGGGTGGCATCCCACGGTGCTATAACTGCTTAGAGTACGGGCACAAGGCCTCGGGGTGCAAAAAAGAGAAGGCAGAGGAACGGAAACCAAAACTCTGCTTCCAATGCGGCGAACCAGGGCACCTTGCTGCGATTTGCAAGGAAAAACCAGAATGCCTAAGCTGTGTGGCGATCGGGTCCAAATCTGACCACAGATCTGGGGCCAGCAACTGCACTGCGTACCAGAGGGCAAGAACCACATATAGACGCAGGAAGGGAAGAAATGGCTAGCTTCATCCAAGCCAACCTCAGGAAGAGCGGGGACGCAGACGATCTCCTACACGCTGTAGCCAAAGAAGGAGGGATCGATGTTCTGATTATCTCCGAACCGCCTCGGAAGCGCGAATTCTCTCGATCCACATTCGATCACTGGAGGACAGCCGTAATCCAGATCATGAATCCTGCGATCCGTGAGACTGGACCAGCTGTTAGTGGCCGCGGTTTCGCTCGAAAGACCATAGAGGGCACAGCAGTCTACAGCTGCTACTATTCGCCGTCGCTCAAGATGCACGAATTCGAAGACGAGCTCCATGACCTAGAAGAGGATGTGAGGCAATGGGGGGGCCCAGTTATAATCGCGGGGATTTCAACTCCAAGGAACCGACTTGGAGCGGGGGGCCGCGTGATAGACGGGGGGTAATACTCGCTGATGCCATGGAGGCATTGGAATTAGTGCTCGCGAACGAGACGGGGGTTATCACCTACCACCGACACGACACTCGGTCCAGGGAGGGAGGTTCGTCTTCGGTCCTCGACCTGACGTTCATGAGCCCGTCGCTCATGGGACGTATGACATCGTGGGAGGTTCTGGACACGGAAACATTGAGTGACCATCGACATATTCGGTTTCGGCTTAGGACTGACAGACAGAGACAGACGACACACAGACCGCGACCGACGGGGTGGCAGGTACGCAAGCTGGATGAGGGGAAATTCCGGGAATCGATAGAAACAGTCGAAGATCTCCCGATGAACTCCGCCTCGGACGAAGCTGTGGCGATGGTAACATCCGCCATCACGAGAGCTTGCGACGCGTCGATGCCTCGCAGGACAACACCATGTTTCTGGAGGAAACCAGAGTACTGGATCACCGATGAGATCAAGGCTCTACGGAGAACGAGCAACAAGAAAAGGAGGACCGCATGGCGATCAAGGAAGCTGCAACGACCATCGCTGGCGGAAGATGACAGAGCGTACAAAGAAGCAAAGAAGGCTCTCGTTCTAGCCATCCGGAGGAGCAAAGAGAAGTGCTGGGGTGAACTGTGCGACATGGTTAACGAAGACCCCTGGGGCACGCCATATCGCGTGGTCATGTCAAAGGTCCGACCCCGGAAGGGCAACCCAGCACCGACCGATGCAGCAACATTGCGCACCATCGTGGAAGACCTCTTCCCAGCAGGAGAACCCAGAGTTACATTCCCTACGGAGAGCGAAGACCCCATCCCGCTCTTCACTATGCAAGAGCTACTCATAGCGGCGAAGAGAATGCCGAACGGCAAGGCCCCTGGCCTGGATGGCATCCCAAACGAGGCTCTGAAACTGGTCTTCAAATACAAGCCAGATCTACTCCTCGACCTCTTCAACATCTGTCTGAGCGCGGGAACTTCCCCGGACAAGTGGAAACGCCAGAAGCTGGTCCTGATACCTAAGGGTCAAGGAGGTCAACGCCCTCTCAGCATGCTCGACAATATCGGGAAAATATACGAGAGGATGGTGCTCAACAGGGTGGAACAAGCCTACGAAGAAAGCGGTGGGCTATCACCAATGCAGTTCGGGTTCCGGAAGGGACGGAGCACTGTGCACGCGATCGAGGCGGTCCAAGAACGGGTTCAAGCGTCGGTAGGGAACCCATACCAAGGAAGAGGAGGATTCTGTGCCATCATTGCGTTGGACATAAAGAACGCATTCAACTGCGCGAGCTGGGAGCGAGTCTATCAATCCCAAGCAGGTAAAGTGCCCCCCTATCTACTAGCCGTCACGAGTGACTACCTGCGGAACAGGACCCTCGTGTACGACACCGACGAGGGACAAGAGATTCGGGTACTGTCCGCCGGAATCGGACAGGGATCGGTCTCCGGGCCGTTCAACTGGAACACCCAGTATGACAGCTTACTGTCTATCGAACTGCCAGAAGGAGTGATAATAGTGGCTTTCGCGGACGACGCGAGACTCATAGTATGGGCTGACAACGAGGAACTCTTGGGTAGACGCGCGAACGAAGCGCTGGCCCGAGTCTACGAGTGGATGATTAGCAGACTTCTGGAGCTCGCTGTCAAGAAGTGCGAAGCAATCGTGGTCACAAGGCGTAGGAAGTTTGACCTACCCCGGTTTCATATCAACGGGCAAGAGATTCCACGGAAGACAGAGCTGAAATACCTCGGTGTATGGCTCGATGACAAGTGGTCGTTCAAGAAGCACATCCAGGAAGCCGCCCAGAAGGCGAGCAGGGTCGGTGCGGCGCTCCAGCGGCTTATGCCGAATATCGGAGGACCCAAGGAAAAGAGGCGCGCACTTCTCAACACCGTCACTACCTCCATCATGCTGTACGGTGCACCCGTGTGGGGGAAGAGAGTAGAGAAGACCATCATCGAGAAGAGAATGGGGCCTGTCCACCGAAGAGCGGCCCTGAGGAGTATCCGTGCCTGCCGCACTGTGTCAGGAGATGCGGCTTACGTATTGGCGAGTACTCCGCCCATCCACTTGCTCGCCGCGAAGCGAGTGAGGATCTGGGACCGCCAGAAAGTGATCGGAGCCGAACGAGTACTCACTCCGACGATGAAGGAGATCATCCGCGACAACGAGAAGGAAACCACCCTTGAGCATTGGCAAACTGAGTGGGATTCGCCATTCGCAAACGGCAGATGGACGCACCGGCTGATCCGTGACGTAGCCAAGTGGGCGGAACGCACCCACGGAGAGATGGACTACTGGACGACGCAGGCACTGAGCGGTCATGGTTGCTTCGGTTCCTATCTAACCAGGTTCAAGAAGAGGACGACCCCAGCATGTCAGTCATGCGGGGACGAATGGGATGACGCCGAACATGCCCTGTTCAAGTGCAGCAACACCCGGAGAGAGCGCGCCGAGCTGGATGAATGGCTGGGTGCTCAACTAACACCTGAGAATCTCGTCCCGTACTTGCTCCGCAACCAGGAGACATGGGATAGACTCACCGGATACATCAAGCTGGTGATGACCCGCAAAGAGGAGAAAGAGAGGGAAGTAAGGCGCCTCGAAGCAGGCGAATCACAGTGACTCTGCCGATTGAAACAGAAGAGGCCCAAATGATTCCAGGAGGAATCTGATGCACTGAAGAGGGAAGAGAGAAGAAAGAAGAGAGAAGAAAGAAGATGAAGAATGAAGAGATGGAAGAAGATCGAAGAAAGGGAAACAACACCTGCGAGTCGTGAGAAGAGAGACGCTCGATCCTGAGCGCGAGACGCCGCCGGCCCTGAAGTAATGCTCACGCGGTGCCGGGGCCGGATTGGTAAGTTGGTGGATCTCTCCCTTGTCCAATGGCCGGCGCCAACGGAGAAGGAAGAGAGGGTTTACCCGGTTCGGATGGCCGTATCGATGCGGATTCCAGCCCGGGACTGTTGGGGAGGTGCTGGCCAGCCGTGTTTGGCTGACCGGTGCCTCTCCTTCGTACGTCGCAGCGTATTTGCCCTACAACCACCTTAAAAAAAAAAAAAAAAAAAAAAAAAAAAAAGAGAGAGAGAGAGAGAGAAAGCACACTAAAGCGAGACGGGCCCGCGCGGGTTATTGCTATAGCAGTAGCCATACTTCCCCTCGCGCTCCCTCCCCTCGCGCGCCATTTCATCATCACCACGCCGCCGGCGGCAGACTTACGTCGTTTGTGATAGAGAGAGCACGCGCCGTCACTCGCTCCGATTTCTGCTCCGTTTTTGCCGCGCGTTTCCTCGTCGCCGCTATAAAAGTCACGGTGCGCGCGTGCATATTTTGACCTGGTGCAGTGGTTTCGCGACCGACCCTGTGCTCAGCAGATTATCCAAGGAGCCCGGTGCAGCTTCCTGACCTTACGAGGTCAAATCGCCGACCGTGCCAAGCGTCCCACCAGCGACCGTCCCAAGGCCGACTTGCGTCTCGTGGCCATCCTGCGCCCAGTAGCAGACGTCGTCTCCAAGGGCAACATTCAACGTTCTGTAAGTGCTAGCTCGAATTCTCTCTCTCTTTCTGTGGGCAGTAGAATGTATTCCTCTTCGTGCCCTCCCGACCTCGTGCTCGGGATCGCGCAAGTACTCTCGCGGTCTGATGACCTTTTGTAAATACTTTGTAAATATGTTTCAACTTTCCCCTCTTTATATTCATTAAAGAATCGGTGCTTAACTTCATCACCTTGCTCTTATCATTTCATGCTCTCTCTAAACATGCAAAATATAGAGTAAGTAACCCACGAAATTAAACCAGGCTCTGCCTGGATGTGCCTGAATAAATCCAGTCACATTGGCGCCCAACTCGGTTCTATTTTATTGCATAATTAGAGTACAATGCACACAAATTCGAGCACGTGGTAGTGTGTAATAGTGTGTGTGAATTATGAGTGTGAGAGCATGGTGAGTCGAGGATGAAAAATCCAAGTGCGGTTGGATTTTCGGAGCAAATTTTCTGCACCGCGTGGTCTCGACGGCCATTTTGCTTGGAAATTTTCGGAGCAAATAGAAGCTCAAGATTTTCGCGACTTTTCGGCGCCTCGGCGGGAGAGGCAAACAAGACCATATATGGTCATACCAAACATCGCGCGATCGTCGCTCGCTCGCTAACGAGTTGAAGTTCTCTCTCACGAGCGTGAGAGAGATAGCGATATATAATATACTATTCAATCAGAATATTTCGTGCGCGTGGCATAGTTCATCCAAAAATCACGCGATTTAAACTCGCCATGCAACAAGTGTGTGTATGAAACGTGCACTATGAAGGTGCACAGCGATACAAGCGACAGCAATATATATAGATATAGTGATATAGCGTTAGGCGTTTATAATCGTCCTAGCGTCCCAATGCGTTCCGAAAATTCTTGCGCTCGATTGAAATAATTCAAAAGCGATCGCTGATCAATGGGCACCTAAAATAAATTGTTTATTAATAGATTTAGCGATTTTCAGTGCAATCTGAGTCATATATTTTCAATTCACTTCGTAAAAATCCTGAAAATTTTTCTATTGAATTGAATAAATTTTTTGATAACTCATGCATACTTATGCATTGCAAATACGATTGTTGCTAACAATTTTATGAACAAATTCGAGTTTTTTGACAAATAATTGGTGAATTTCAATAGACCAAAGTGCAAACGACCACATACAGGTAACATTGATCGGTCTCGTTTTTGACTTGATGTATAGATATACCAATACCTTCGGGTAATATATATAGGTATACTGACGACTACATAAAGTCGAGCGCTGCGCTATAGAATAGGCGTGCGTATTTGGACTTTGTCCACATATTATAGGTATATAACGTGCGCGTAGCGGAATGAAGAATTGTTATTGTTAATCATTTGAACAATTTACAGCAAAAATTGAATTTTCTCTGCAAATAACACCCGATGGTGGGGTAAACGAAGCCATTCAAAGTAAAATCAAAATAGATTTTTGAATATTTTTTAAAAAAGCTGTTTTTCACTTTTTTCACCTCTTGTGTGAAAATTCGACTGCGATAGCAACAAATATCATTAGAAGTCCAAGATTGCGATTGATCTAGCTGTTTCCAATGATTTTGCAATTAATTTAATAATGAATTTTGCAATAAACAAAATTTCAAAAATTCATTTTTCCACTTTTTTACAACTTTTTGGATAAGATTCAATACTTTTCATAAATTTGACTTCACAGTCAATGAAATTGAATGAATTTTGAAACTTTTGCAACATTTTTGAAAATCATGGCAGAAGAAAACGAAACTCTTTTTGAATCAGAAGCAGACTTGACCTGTTGGTTGACTAGTCTGAAACCAGATGAACAATTAGAGACAATTCGCAAACTTGAACTCCGTGAAGATGGAGATGAAACCATCCAAATGGAAAGGCTTATGCACTGCCTGTTAGGTGATTATACAGAATCTGACTTCATTGAAAATAATGAATTCGAAAATGATGAAGATTTAAAGCAATATAGGATAAGATTGCGTAGGGATCTAGTACAAACTGCGTATAAATCGGTTCGCGGAGACCACGACATCAATGAAGATAACAACGTCAACCAAATGGCAAGCGGAGGATTAACATCGTCATCAATACAAGAAGAAGAAAATGACAACTTGCCAACAATAGTCAGCGGATCGACGACAATTACAACAACATCAATGCCGATTTCGACATATACAGGCACGATGCCTCGGCAAACCATAACCTCTGCGACCTCGATGGACAACAGGTCTATCACTAGTACGACAGGTAGTCCGACTGACCTTGATTTAGTACCATACATCTGTGATGATGGTACTGTACAACATATACCAAGAATGGTCGCAAATCAACTGAAGCGGTTGACCGCCGCGCAAAAACAAGTCAACGCATTACAATTAAATTGGACCAAGAAGAATCGCGAGCTAGAAGAATCACAAAAACGTGCGCAAGCCATTGAAGCTCAATTAATCGAAAAATCGCGCAATTTCGATACTCGCGAATTCGCAAATAGCACGCAAATGCCTGTAGGTCAAAGCACAGTTATACCAACGAGCGTGCCAAGGCTCGCAAGCGATGCGCCTCGAATAAGAAGTGTTGATCTTCAAGATACATACGATCTCCGGTATTTCAATCCAAATGAAGATCGAACAAGACAATCTGACCAAACAGACATTCAACCAATAAATCCAACCAACAATCTGCCAGCACCGCAAGCTGTGCACAGTGGTCTAAACGATACCTACAGGAGAAATAACTCAATTCGCAGCCAACCTGTCGACATTGGAAAAATAGTGCGTCAATGGAAATTGACTTTTTCCGGAGATTTAAAAGATGGTAGCATAGAAGAATTTTTACAACGGGTTGATGAATGCAAGACCCTATCTAGTATTGCGGATGAAGACCTCATGAATGCACTAACCGAATTACTCACCGGTCCAGCTTTGCGATGGTTTAGACAATCGTGGTCCAAATGGACAAATTGGGCAGCATTCAAGACAGATGCTCGAATATGTATTGGTCGAGATAAACTCTTTCAGCAACGACTTATCCAAGAAGCAGAGTCTCGTACGCAAGGGAAAGAAGAGCGTGCGAGAGACTACATAGTCTGTCTTTTAACAATACTTGACAAATTTGATACACCATGGAGCGATGACCAACAACTTGAACTTTTATATCGCAATTTGCATCCCCTTGATTCAACAATGGGCTCCTCGCGATAAAGTCAAAACGGTCGACGATCTCTTCACGCTTACTCGAGAAGCAGAGCATATTCGAGATAGCAATAAATTTCATCGTCCGCCCCCCAATCCTGATCAGTGTCACTTGCCTGAACTAGCATACAAACCACCCGAGACGAAAAAATCAGACGACAATAAATCTCAACCTAACCTAGCAGCAACCTCGGTTGAACCACTGGTAGAAACAACAAAATTGATTAAAGATTTAATTCAAAAAGAATTAAAATCACTGACACTGCCTGCTTCGCCCCCAGTGCCTAGGCAAGCTCAAAACACGAATGCGCCAACTTCGATTGCGCAAATGACAGATGCAGTGGCAAAAATGATTGATGAAAAATTCAAATCATCAAAATTGCAAAGAACAAGTACGTCTGCAAATAAACCTGCATCCAATCAGCAACGAAATAATTCAAATAATGACAAACCCAAAATTAATACGGTCCCTAGACCTAAACCGGTCATTAAAAGCGATCACAATAAGGACAAAGAACCTGGTTCTGGTCCGAAAAGTAGACTTTGCTGGAACTGCTCTTGGCCTGGATATACGAAAAATGACTGCCCCCAATGTCGAAAAAAAAGAGGAGGAGGCGACTAGGTAAGGCCTCTACCGCCTCTCTAGAGGATATGGCCTCTGGTAATGGGTTGGTCAGTGACCAACAGCCAGCCACGAAACCAGGACTAGATTCTACGGACTCTCCAAGTCCATCAACTGATTGTGACAATGAGAAACCACTTGGTGATCATCCTCGCTGGTGGCTCAAAACAAATTTAGGAAACGCCTGTGTTCGCGCTTTATACGACACTGGCGCATCTCGAACAGCTGTTGGACCAATCGGTCTACAATTAGCTGCTGCAATTGGAGCTCGTGTGTCGCCCTATCGAAGCCCACACTGCCGTTTAGCAACTGGTGAATTAGCGCGACCGATAGCGCAAACCAAATTGCCAATTGAGGTTGCTGGTGTAAAGAAAGACATTGCAATGTTCATTTATGAAAAATTGGCCTGTGACCTAATTTTGGGAGCAGACTTCGCATATTCTTCCAATGCAATCCTTGTTCCTGAAGAAAGTACTATGACAGTGAAAGGCGAGAAGGGCCCATCAGACCCTTTTACTGTTGAATTCGCTACTCAGGGCGATCCAAATACAGCAAACCTCGCATCAGTCGGCATTGAAGATCTCACTGACAAGCTGCGCAAATTGTTAGATGACGTGTTAGACCGAAATATAGTTCATGGTCCAAGTATTGGTTGCACGGACCGGATTGAACATGAGATCGTCGTCGAGTCATGTCGACCGATCAAACAAAAATATTACCCCGTATCCAAACGGATCGAGGCCGAAATGCATGATCAAGTCCAGAAAATGCTCGAACTCGGAGTGATCAGAAAATCGACGAGCGCATGGTCTAGCCCCGTAGTAATGGTTAGGAAATCAAATGGCGAATATCGCTTTTGTGTTGACTCCAGAAAATTAAATAATGTGTCACGCAAGAATGCATATCCTATACCGCAAATGGATGCAATTCTACGGAAGCTTCAAAATGCTGAATATATCAGCACTATAGACATGAGCTCCGCATACTGGTCTATTCCACTCAAAAAAGGCTCAGAACAATTTACGGCATTTACAGTTCCAGGATTAGGTTTGTTCGAATTCACAAAATTACCGTATGGGGTCTGTAATGGTCCTGCGACCTACCAGGCCCTTATGGACAATTCAATCGGTCCTGAATTAGAGCCATTCGCGTTCAGCTATTTAGACGACATCATAATAGTAACTGAGACGTTTGAAAAACACCTTGAAGTACTCGAGCTAATTTTGAAAAAAATCAAAGATGCCGGTCTAACAATTAATCGTGAAAGAAGTCACTTCTGCAAGGACGAAGTTAGGTACCTCGGAGTCCTAGTCAATCGTGATGGCTTTCGACCAGATCCAGAGAAGATCAAGCCAATTGTCAAATTTCCAGCCCCAAAGACTTTGAAAAAATTGCAGCGCTTCTTAGGCATGGCGTCGTGGTATAGAAAATTCTTAAACGATTTCGCCACTATTTTCGAACCGCTCACTCGCCTAACAAAGAAGGGGACGCCTTTCTTATGGACAGACGAGCAACATAATGCCTTTGAGCAGATAAAAATCATGCTTGCAACGGCTCCAGTCTTGAATCGGCCTGATCACAATCTCGAATTTCAAATCCAGACCGATGCATCGAATACGGGCCTTGGAGCCCTGCTTGTCCAAATAGTAGATGGTGAAGAGCGTCCTCTAGAATTTGCTAGCAGAGTACTCACGCCCCAAGAAAAGAATTTCTCTTGTACAGAACGAGAATGCCTGGCTATTTTATGGGCAATAAGAAAATTTCGGCCTTCCATTGAGGGATACCCATTCAAGGTAATAACTGACCACAGTAGTCAGCGTTGGTTATTCAATCTACAGAATCCCACAGGACGCCTAGCCCGCTGGGCACTTGAATTACAAAGCCATGACTTCACTATACAACATCGACAAGGAAATAAAAATATCGTACCAGACTGCTTATCTAGGATGTACGGAGACAAAGAAATGCTCGAGACACCTGGTCTAGCGACCATTAGTGTAGAAAAATCCACGCAAGATGCGTGGTACATTGGAAAATTCAACGAGGTCCAAAATCGACCAAAAGAATTCCCAAATTGGGAAATCGTCGGTGAAAATCTCTACCATTATAAGCCCGACGACGTACTTGACGATCTTGGTATTGACAACGATGCGTGGAAATTAGTAGTACCGCAAGCAAATCGTTTACAAATCCTAAGAGAATGCCATGAAGAAGTAACAGCAGGCCACTTCGGTCGATTTAAAACACATCAACGTGTTATACTCCATTACTTCTGGCCAAATTTATACCACGATGTGGCACATTTTGTGAGAAAATGCACAATTTGCCAGCAATGCAAAGTGCAACAACTTGCACCAGCCGGCCTCATGGGCAAACGGTCAATCACACGACCATGGCAAGTTGTAGCAGCCGACACTTGCGTGTTTCCTCGCAGTGTTCATGGCAATGAATATATGATAGTCTTTATTGACTTATTTTCAAAATGGATGGAATGTGTACCAGTTCGCAAAGTGAATGCATTGACTGTGCGTAAAGCTCTGGACACCAAAATAATTCTCCGTTTGGTACTCCTGAAACTTTCCTGTCCGACAACGGACCAGAGTACTCAAACAAAGTAATAGACAAGTTCTTGCAGGAGCGTGGGATTGTACATATGACTATACCACCTTACGCCGCTTATTGCAATCCAGCAGAACGAATAATAAGAACGATTAAAACGTCCATTATTGCATACTTAGAGGACAAACATAGTCGCTGGGACGAACACGTGACCGAACTCCAGTTCGCTTACAATACAAGCGTCCAGCACTCGACTCATCTCAGTCCAGCTTTTATGAACTATGGACGTAATCCAGTTCCACCGAAAAACTTCAAACGTCAACAAGAACTCGCGTCTACTGAAAAAGAGCTAGTGCAAGCAATAAGTAACTGGCAAACACACATGCTAAAATTGCCTGACTTCCATACGGTCGCAATGACCAACTCGCAAAAAGCTCACGAGCATCAAGCTCAATACTACAATAAAAAACGACGTGATGTTCAGTACGCAATAGGAGATGCTGTTTGGAAACGTAACAGAGTCCTATCATCACAAGCTCAGGGTATCACAAGCAAACTTGCACCCAAATTCGACGGCAAACTCACCATCCTGGCTCGACTTGGTTCAAATGTTTACGAACTGGCCGATGAATCGGGCCAAAGCATCGGAAAAGTACATGTCCAAGACCTCAAACCCTATATCGACGGCGAAGAGCCCCCAATCGAACCTGAAACCGAACAATCAATAATCGACCCGTTAGACGACGATTCGTTCAACCAAGGTCCATGTCAGGTACTCAGATCCGCAAAAAACGTTGCGAAAAAAGCAGATACTCCGAAATTAACCAAAACACGGGGGCGACCGCGAAGAACAAAAATCGTAGTTACTAGAAAACGCGTAAAATTCGCGCCCTCAATCAGGCATGAATCGAATGACCATATAGTCAAAGTGACTCCGCCAAATACGACCGACGCGGTGCCAAAACGACCGCGGGGCCGCCCAAAAGGATCGACAGAGAAGAAGATCTTGAATGCGTCAAATGTATCCCCTATGCGCACTAGATTTAGAAGTCGCTTGGCAAAATAGTAATTCTATTCCCCAACTTACACTATTTTGTCGTAGAACTCTTGTGGAAAAAACTCTTTTTTCTTTGTAGTGGACGTCTGTCCGTAGAAAAAAGAAATATAGGGAAACAACCTAGAAAATCTGTGCGAGGACATGGATTCCCTCAATGAGGCAGTGAAGTCACCGGAAAGTCACCGGAGGGAATAAGAGAGGCAATAGAGCAAATGCGCCTATTCAACGAAGAATGGGAACAACAGCGAGCCGAAGAAGAAGCTGAAGTGGCACGATTATCTGCCGCGACAGCAAACACCCCTCCTGACGAAAATGTCAACGCTGACAATGAAGAGGATGAAGCCAGGATCCTCATGGGTCGAATAGACGACCATATACTAAAAATGGAAAATCAGAGGGTAGAAACCGATGATTTGATAGCGGAATGCTTCGCATTCCAGGACAAATACGGGAAGGCCAGCGTTGACCTTTTCGGTCAAAAAAGAATCGAGCACATTCAGGATACCATGGAGGACTTAGCCATGGTTGATGAGGCTCACCAAATCAGAGAACGACGCCGCGAAGCTCGTCGCAGAGAAGAAGAAAAGAAAAAGCGTGAAGCAGAGGAAATGCGACAGCTTGGAATAGAGGCCAAATGCGCCAAAATTCGGGCGATCCAGCTTCAGCGTCAGCTCGACCAGAAAAAAAACATGAGGCACTTTCAAGAAATAGAAGAGGGTAGAAGTCGTCGCAGAGAAGCTTCTGGCAAAAGGGCCCTCTACGACGTCCCTAGATGCCCGATCTGCAAGTGCCAAGGGTCATATGACCCAAAAGATTGTCCATTCGCGGACAGACACGATGAGCAGTAGGTCTTAGACCGAAGAGTGGGTCGACGACCGAAGACACGTGGTCTCCGACCGATTAATAGTTTCATGACTTTTCATTTTTTGCGTTGGTCTACGACCACTCAGTTTATATTTTTTCCTTTTTTAAGGTCAATTGACCAAATTTTTATAGTAGTAATACTAAGGTCTGCGACCTAATATCTTAAAAAATAGTGAAAATTCTATTGATAACTTTTCGAGTTTCTATTCCATTACAGTCATACGACCAAATTTTCGATTGTCTAGGTTAGCAAAAACTTACACGGTCAATGACCATTGAATTGTTTCTAAAATTAGTATGTTTATTTTTTGAACGTTCGTACTTACCTGTCAAATGACAACTTTCTTAGTATTTTTTGATTTTTTTGTGCCAAAGAACGAATCATGTTCGATGTATAGGTCTACTACCAAAACAATCATGTGACAAAACAGTCAATCAGTATTTTATTTTTATAAATTCAAGCGCTATTTATGTGAAAAGTATGGATTGAGCCATGTATGGTATGATTTGAATGCACGAGGCGTGAATACGGACAAATGTCCAAAATATGATCTGTGTACTGTGTACGATGTATGTTCAGTGTGCTGTATGCAATGAATGATGAGTATACTGTATGCCTAGTATGATCTAATAGTGACGGTCAATTCAAGAGACCAAGTGATTCAGTGAAACCAAAAGTGATCCTCTCTGTGGCACACATGTGCAGAACAGTGCAGTCAAAGACGCTCTCCAGTGATCTACGATCTAAGGTTTATATGAATAGTTGCTAGAAGAGTGGATTCCATGTCCGCATGTATGATATCCCCACCGTTTTTGAGGAATTACATCTACATTTTGTAAAATCCACTTTTTTATTTCAGAAACCCAAACATAATGCAATCATTGCAATTTCCATCCTAATTTCATGACTACAACAGTCAATTTTTCAGTTTATTTGGCCCAGATTCAGAGAGGGTAGGCTCCAAGCTGGTACGCCTGTCGGCTACCTAGCGTCTGGAGGAGGGGTGTGACGGATGAGTGATATCCGTCTTGCCTCTCTCCTGGGCCAAGTAATATAATTTCATGAAGTTATTGTTTCAGCAAGAGCTGAGCGAAGGAGAGGACATTTTTAAGGTAAGAGAGAGAGAGAAAGCACACTATAGCGAGACGGGCCCGCGCGGGTTATTGCTATAGCAGTAGCCATACTTCCCCTAGCGCTCCCTTCCTTCGCGCGCCATTTTATCATCACCACGCCACCGGCGGCAGACTTACGTCGTTTGTGATAGAGAGAGCACGCGCCGTCGCTCGCTCCGATTTCTGCTCCGTTTTTGCCGCGCGTTTCCTCGTCGCCGCTATAAAAGTCACGGTGCGCGCGTGCATATTTTGACCTGGTGCAGTGGTTTTGCGACCGACCCTGGGCTCAGCAGATTATCCAAGGAGCCCGGTGCAGCTTCCTGACCTTACGAGGTCAAATCGCCGACCGTGCCAAGCGTCCCACCAGCGACCGTCCCAAGGCCGACTTGCGTCTCGTGGCCATCCTGCGCCCAGTAGCCGACGTCGTCTCCAAGGGCAACATCCAACGTTCTGTGAGTGCTAGCTCGAATTCTCTCTCTCTCTTTCTGTGGCCAGTAGAATGTATTCCTCTTCGTGCCCTCCCGACCTCGTGCTCGAGCTTGCGCAAGTACTCTCGCGGTCTAATGACCTTTTGTAAATACTTTGTAAATATGTTTCGACTTTCCCCTCTTTATTTTCATTAAAGCTTCGGTGCTTAACTTCATCACCTTGCTCTTATCATTTCATGCTCCCTCTAAACATGCAAAATATAGAGTAAGTAACCCACGCAATTAAACCAGGCTCTGCCTGGATGTGCCTGAATACATCCAGTCACACATTATACTCCTTTCAGTGATCGAAACTTGGACACGATTCTTTGAGGTATACGGGTGTGATCCTGAAATGACGCTCAGCGACTGAATAGAACCTGCACGGAGAGCTTCCGACACTAAGAGAATATATAGATCATGATTAATACTGGTCTGACCACCAAATATCCAACTGGTGGAATATCGTTAGAATTCTTGGAATGATTAGATTCGTGAAAACCCCAACTCGCATTCTATCTGAAACCACGTGGTCAGCAACCTTGGTGAATGTCCTTTTTTCCCTGGGGTATTTATATCATCCCCCACCTTGTTGATTCATGGAATTAATCATCATCCATGATTAAAACGTTTCCCATCCATCTTCCATTACCTCAGAATCACCGAATTCACAAAACACATTTGCGATATATGACAGTGAACTCGGATCATTGAAAACTAGGCACCGGCAGAACTCAACACACGCATAGTTATCCAACTCATCTAGACCGCCTGGAATGACTACTCATGAAGAATAAAAGAGAGCACTATCTCACCTCACTCTCTTCCATTTCCAGATTCCGAGACATTCTAGTTGAGAAACGATAGAACAGTCATTCCAGTCCCTGCGGTCAAGACTTCAATCACCGAACACTCAAAAGACTCAGCCAAAAATACATGGCACATCAAGTTCTTATATTGCAAGAGATATTCAAAGGAGTACCGGACTTTACGGGGTCAAATATACCTTTGAGCCAATTCCTTCATGGCTGGGATGAAGCAGAGGAAATATGGACCGACGCCTGTGAAGCTATCTCTGCTCAATCACTTCTTTAAAAAATTTCCGGAGAAGCCAAAGAACATCGATCAACGGTCACAGATTTGAGTCTGCAGAAGCCATCAAAGAGCATTTAAATAAGACCACGCAACAACTTATGACCGAACTCGGACGTGAATTTCAACGGGATGAAGAGAGTGCAGCCTCTTTCATCTACAGGATGAGAAAACTGAACAACCAGATTAAGGAAACGAGGAAGATCGAAGTTGGAGAAGTTCGCGTTACCCAGGTATATCTGAGTGATACAGCGAAATCCGAGAATTTGGGATATTGACTCGCCTTTTTGCGTATGGCTTCGGATCTCTCCTACCAACTGCAATGTCACTGACGGTATTCCGATGATGGTTCAAAAATGGATCGCTTTGACTCCTACAAAAAAACAACTCTTTTGAAGCCATTTTGGCCCATGCCAGACTGAAAATAACCTCAACCCAAGGTATAGACCATAATTTTACTGACGTATGAGGGAAATTTGGTTCCGATTGCTTTATGAGATGTTATTGTTGTCATCTGCACACAATTTTGGACCATTTTTCAGAATCATGGCTTTCATATTATCATTCTCGTGCGTTAAAAAGTCAAAGAAGTAGGGAATGATTTCTCTGAGCTCCTGAATTTGGTGTGATTGTGTTTGTCAAGTCATTTTACATCGGAAATATATTTTTGAGGCATCATTGAAGAGATTGAAATTCATCAAAACTTTGGAAAAGTATGTTGCAAACACTATGTTAGACAGAAAATAGCCTTCCTCAGCATACTCAACTAGGTTCAGGCGTGGGATTCCTAAACTATGTATCAAACGATGGTCCTTAGAATTCCCTTCCTAGGAGCTTTTGAGAGTATCGTCTTCGAACTCTATGAAACTGAAAAAAACATGTGAGCGGATGAAAAAATTGCCGGAAAGAACCTTGCTGAATTGATATGGAATTACTCAATATAGCGTTGAAAAATATCTTGTTGATTCTCGGCATTTCGAGCATTTGAATTGAATTGCTCACCTTGAATACACGATTGGATCAACAAACTAACAAAGTTGGCAACATACATCAGTGGATGCGATGTCGTGTTATACAACGTTATCGATGAACTAAGTATATGAAAGTGCCGAAGGCTTCGGAACAGTGGTTTCTATACACCTTTCACTTACGTTGTTCGAGTAGATCGCATTCAAAATCAGAATTTGTGTACAGTCGAAGATCTTCTTCACGAGCGAGGGAGTCCCGTCAGCACCCAAAACGAACAAAATGCCTTCGAATAAAGATACGAATTTGGGCTCGTGGACCAGCAATCCAAATATTCCTCCCTTATTCTTCAAAAGTTCTGCCTCGAGATAACATTCTTCTCCTCCGTGAGTGTATTTGATTTACTTGCAAGCGAATTTTCCGTACAGCGTTTCCAGATTTTTGACATTTCCAAGGTATTCCACTCGCTTATGATCAGATAGCAGTTCGCAGATCCAGCCATTCATCGAATCATATGATAATCTCGCTCCTATATCTGGGTCCTTGACGCGAAAGAAATGAATATTTCTGGTAATTAGATTTCAAATATTTTCCTAGAATTCGAGTAGTCCAGCCCAAACATTATATGGAATTCATCGATCCAAAATTGTAAAATATCAGTTATTGAAGCTTTGAAAGGTGTTACTCGGAGCGAATTTCAGCGATTTTGGCGCTATATTCTAGACATTGTATCTCTAACTAGATACCTCAGTGATACCTTACTTTTTACTAATAGTCATTTCAGAGATATCAAGGATATCAAGAAGTTCTACAATTTTATCACTGGCAGGGGTTGATTATTGTCCATTTCTCAATAATACAATCGATTGAATTCAATTGATTGTGGAGAAGTAGAAAATTCATTTCAAACCATATATTATCCGGTAAAAGTCACTCGCATATCTTCCAATCAAATACTGTTCTTGGGTTCTTGATCCCTGGGGCATCCTGGAAGGTTTGGAATATATTCTCTCTCATTTGAAGAATCTTTAGTTCATCACAATCTCCTTCGTGATTGTGCTGTTTGTTGATTTTGAAAGTGCCACCCTTTTCAAGAGTCGCATATCCACGACATGGGTTATTTTTGTGTTTGAAACGAGTACAACGAAGGAGTCTGAAATATAATAGTGTAAGTATTAAGAATAGTTTGAATAGATGAGTATTAAACTTGCATCGAGTGAGTTAGAGAGTCATGGAGATTAGGTTAAGGTGTAATCATGCCAAATACGGCGGATGGTGCTTTTAAATACTCTGATTTTGAAACTAGCAAGCTTTTGTAGTTGTAGCTTTTGCGCACTGCGGCAAAAAGTAGAAAATTTCCAGCACTCGAACTTCATTGTTATACAAACTTCGAAGAACAAAGAGCTGAGCAAAAAAACCTTTCGTCATCCAAATACAAACGTGATAGACTTTCATGTTACCATTGACGCACGGCTTCTTGTGCGGGTGGTATCTATAACTGGCGAGTTCGTCGAAGTATCCTCCAATAGCGGATGCTTCTTTTGACTTTTGCGGAGGCCCGGCATTTTTATCACTCATTTCGGGATATTTTGAAAATCATTTGAATCGCGAGTCAGTTTGTAGTCGATTCGCCAACTAACCTTCTTCGTCGCATAAGAATGAAAAACAAAAATAAAACGAAACCGTACGCCCGTATACGCGAGGCTCTCTCATTTCCGTAATTCCATGCCAAGAGCTCCGCAGTTGAATTCCGAGAATCTCATTGAATTATTCGAATAATTTTGTGATTCGCATGCAATTTTTGAGTCATGAACACGGTGTCTACTACGAGAGGCTCACAAAATTCCAAATAGTTTCCCAATTTTCCCCGATGAAATTTGTCGAAATTCCCGTTCATTCCCATGCAAAGTTCCTAGAGTCAAATAATTCAAAATGTTGGATGTATAAAATTCCTATTTAAAATACGCTGCTAAAAGTAATTAGCAGAATGCTTCCTCATGGCGTGATATGTAATAATCATAACGAATGAGGAGGTATCTTATATTTCGAGTTATTCCTTTGAGGAAGCATTTCAGAGAGATTTGGGTCATGTGAAAGCAGGTTTTTCAACAATATCTATTGTTTGGTTGAGAGGGAATTTTGATACAGTTGGTTTAAAGATGAATAAACTGGAGTTCTGCAAGAAAATTTTCTTTTCCCGAAGAAAAATTTCTTTTGAATAGTGTTTCACAGATATTAAGAGAATTTGGTATGAACCCATCGATTCAGAATGGCGCATGAGTAAGTCTCTAGGTCATTGAATGCAGTGGGTTTGAAAATGAATAAAAGGGGTTTCCGGTGAAAATTCTCTTTTCCTGAAAGAGAACTTCATTCGAATGATGTTTTACGGAATTTAAGAGAATTTGATGTCAACCAACCGATCCAGAATGGCATATGAGTGAGTCTTTAGGTCATTCAAATTGGAATAAATGAGTCGTGGAGGATGATACGAGGGAAAAATGAATATTAATGAAAATGTTCTACAATTTCTTGAGTTATCCTTTTGAGGGAGCTTCTTAGAGAGGCCATCTAGACTGAGGTTTTTTGGACAATATCCATCGTTTGGTTGAGACGGAATTTCGATGCAGTGGGTTTGGAAAGGGTTAAAATGAAATTTTTCGTGAAAATATCGATTTTTTCGAAAATTTGAGATCTGTAAGGGCTGAATAAGATTTCGATTATACCTAATCGATAGATAATGCGGAGAAAATCATAGTTTAGGTCATTAAAATTGAGATTAATGAGTCATAAAGGGAGGTACGGGGAAAAAATGAATGTTAAGGAAAGTTTTTCATTATTTTTTGAGTTATTCCTTAGAAGAAGTTTTTTAGAGCGATTTGGGTCATTTAGTCTGAGGTTTTTTGGATATCTAATGTTTGATTGAGACGGAATTTTGATGCAGTGGGTTTGAAAAGGGTCAAAATGAAATTTTTGGTGAAAATTTGAGATCTGTGAAGATTGAATGGAATTTCGATATTAATCAATCGATAGATCGTGCAGAAAAAATCATAGTTTAGGTGACTCAATTCGTGGTGAGACCGTGTTAGAAAGAGATAGTTTTATGTATCAAAAGTCGAAATTTGAGTACTTTTGCTTGAAAAAGCTCATGGATCAACTTTGACTGCGATCCGAAAGCTGCCAAATCACTGGGCTCTCAGGAATTGGATCCAGTGAAACTTGTAGAAAGCCAGAAGTCGATGAGGTGAACAGTAAAAGAGAGAACGTGTCCAATAACAAGACACACACACACGAACACGGACAGAGGGGTGCAAAGATGTATCTCTGGCAGATTCGGAAGGCCATTAAGAAGAAAAAAAGTTACCTACAACTGATAGATTTTGGCGAGATGTAGAGAATGGTCTAAGGCTCTTTGAGATGAAAGGAATTTTTTTGAAAGATATGAGGAAATCCCAGAAACTTTTGACTTTTGGACTCTAAAAGTGAAATTATAGAAGAAAACTGTGTACATGTCTGAAATTCTCGATACCCCTTCTTTGAAGGCTCCGAAAACATAATCTTCCATCTAGGTCATCTGAAAAGAATTGCTAAAGACTTACAGAACAAAGTCTTGAGCGAGTACTTTTGGAAAATTCGTTCCTGAATTATCATTGTTTGGGTAAGAATTGGGAGGGGGTCTCTTAGAATACTTGAATGGACACGAAAGAGTCCTAACTTTCAGAATGCGTGATAAGAATTGCACAAGAGTAATGATGGAGGCTTGTGATCTATTGAAGGTGTCAAAAATACACTAAATATTGAAGTGTCTCGGGGAAAATTTTTCTTCGTGGAGAGTGACGAATTCAAACATCAAGTACGTCTCTAGTCATTTTCATACCAATCTGCAATGACCTTGAGCCCTCCGAACGATTTGATAGAACATTTCGAGACGATTCCGTTTACATAAATTTGTCAATTGTCCTCAGTCGAACACATGGCACGCTCGTGTTTGACCGGCATTTTGACACCCAAAATCGACGAATACGGCTCCGGAACATCAAAAAAACGTTCCTCCGATTCCAAACCACAGAATTCACGGGTCTGGGGAGTTTCAAAAGGCGAATCTGGGCCCAAGGTATCGACCAAATGAATCGAAGTTGGCGTAACGGCTTTTCATCGTCATGAACACCTCTCACCACGTTCTATCTCAATTCTGACCATCAAATAGCTTCTGAGTGAATATCATATGACATATTTTCGACGTAAAATTGGCTGTTCTTTCAGATTCCGTGATCAGAATTGGGATTGCATCGCATTTGAAGAGAGAAAACCCGAATTCTCATTAGAACATACCTTTCTTGAATGAGAACTTCAACTCAAATCCCAGTCTTCTCGGCCCCAGTTCGTCTTCAACAATTTCTCTGACCCATAGATTCTGTATTTTAAGACCCAATAGAATAATTTTATTAGCTCCCACAGTCGTTCTATCGTTTTTGTGTGTCAAGATGCCATTTAAGCGCGATTTTAAATCGAAAAAGTCGTCTTCTTCTGCGAAAAATGTAATCTAGCTCTCCACGATCGCCTCAATTGGAACTACTCATCTCATATTCTGATAGTTCAGACAATTCCACGTTGATTACACGTGACGAAAATTTTTCCCGAGAGCTTTTCTGTACTCAAAAATGAGCCTCAGAAAGATGTCATGAGTGTATCATTTTGGTCGTTAATGGGTTAACCACCATTTTTAGTTTTTCGGTCTAGTTGCTGGTCACTCCGGCGGCACTTTCCGACATTTCCTGAAGACTTCTGAAAAGATCAAATCCGAAGTGAAATTCGAAGAAGAATGATACAATGAAACCATTCATCAATAGCTACGAGTTGGTCCACGTCCGATAACACCAAATTCACATGTTGT
This sequence comes from Eretmocerus hayati, assembly GCA_029851415.1. Classification (NCBI taxonomy): domain Eukaryota; kingdom Metazoa; phylum Arthropoda; class Insecta; order Hymenoptera; family Aphelinidae; genus Eretmocerus; species Eretmocerus hayati. The sequence continues at coordinate 54,960,221 of CM056744.1, forward strand.
ATGAGAAAAAATCATGATTTCTCATCTTTGGCTGCACGCTTCTATCTCACAACAAAATGAAACATCGTGACTTGGTGAGGAACGTGGCTGGAAACTTGATGAAACACCATTCTCCTGAATTCGATATTATCCAGACTTAATGGAACAGAGATTTGCCGAAAGATTCAAATCTCGGTCTTTTCAAGGAATTTCGTTCTTACTTTACCTCGAATTTCAAGCGGAACTCTCATTACGGTAACTCGGAATACCTTCGATCCATCTGTTCCCCGTGTCATATTCAACCAGGAATGCCATCATCTGTGACTACTACACCTCCCCCCTCGCCTTCCAATGACAGCGAATTTTATTTGAAACATATCGATCATCCGTCTATTCGAAATCAATGCGATGCAAAGGGGGGAGAGTCACTGCGAATTATCTCTCCACATTCTCTCGCATGAATGAAAAAATTGTGTTTTACACTGATTAGTCGATGACAGGTGTGGTAGTTCACTTTGAAGCATCAGGAGTAGGATTTATAACACTTAGTTCCAGCTGTTTTCAAATCACCGCCTACATTAGTTTTTGCCTATTCAAAAGTCATGATCTTCACATCTCCTTGATCATAGGCTACATTATTGAGCATGATTCTGACTTGCTTGAGGCGTCAAATCTCATAAACCGAGATTTTTATGGTAAATCGATAGTCCGAATCATAATAACAGCAACAATCTTTTCGTTCACGTCGTGAATCATGTTATCCAAAGATTGTGACTCCCCAATCTCACGGCACGCTCCGTCTTGCTTGTGTTTAATAAATTTCCCCCACTCTTGACCAGAACATACTTCATCATCGAACCACAGCCTGTGAATAGTCTGTGCGATGTATAAGAATTCTACAGTCCAAGAATGCGAAGACGCGGATGCAATTCGTTTTTATCATCGAAATAGCAGTCGACAATACCGACAGCACAGCTTCGTGTTACTAGCTTACTGCAAGCACCGCAGATATATCTTCGAATTTTACCTGGGGTATGATCTTCTCAGAAGTCTTCAGGAAATGTCGGAGAGTGCCGCCGGAGTGACCAACTATTTGACCGAAAAACGAAAGATGGTGATTAACTCATTAACGACCAGAATGATACACTTATGACATCTTCTTAAGGCTCATTTTTGAGTACAGAGAAGCTCTCGGAAAACATTTTCGATACGTGTAATCAACGTGAAATTGTCTGAACTTTCAGGATATGAGATTGTGAGTGCCATAACCCCAAAATTTTAATTTTTCATTCATTAATCTCTAAAATACACGTACTAATGAGGCTGCATATAATATCCAAATCTTCGCGCGTATCAGAGCCGATAAGGCAGATGTTTGCTTTCCTTTTAGTGTCACGCGTGGTGAATAGACACATACTGATATGTAAATATGTATATACTTATACATAGAAACTCTGGAATATTCCATGAATTTCTATGAGGAATTTTTTATGTAAAATTTCATAAAATGGTAATATTCCTTTTATTATGATGCAGCTCATTTTCTGAGCTACATGATGTATATAGTCACTCTTTGGGACTAAATAACTTCGCACGTTTATTTTATTTTCCAAACAGAATGTTCTTGTAAAAAGGAGAAAATGAATTTTCTTGTTCCACTTTTTTGATGCATGACTCCGTTTATATTCTAAAAAACGTAATCTATCTTGAAGTTCTCCATTTAAAATGAAAAAAGGTCAAAATTAGACATGTTGTTAATATTGTAAATATTCGTTGTAAAATGAATTTGTGAGAGGAATAGCCTGTTTTCACATGAAATTATGGATGGGAAAAATAGCCTAGTATCAAAAGAACTAGAATTTTTGGTTGTGTGACGGTATAATATACCTACCGTCTCCCTCTCTCCTAGGCCAAATATAATAATGAATATAATATTATTACATCACATTTATATTACAGCGACGGCAAGGGAGAAGGAGTGGACAGCCGAAGGTAAGAGAGAAAGAGAGAGAGTTGGCATATATGTATAGCGCTCGCGGGCCGTCGCTAGCAGCAGCAGCTGCAGAAGCTCGACCCCCCGCGCCCCCCGTCTTTCCCCTCCGCGCGCATCGAAGTCGCGCACATCGCCGGCGTGCGGGATTCCACGGCATTCCTAGCGAGACCGGAGTAAAGCGAGCACGTTGCGCTCCGCCGTATATTTTATTCGCGCCGAATATTACCTCGTTGCCTCGTGGCCGCTCTTTTGGAGCAACTTTTCCGGGTTTTCGCGTGTGCGTCAAACCCATTGGAAGCAGATCCTCGACCAACCTGGTGGTCTATAGTTTTCGGACCGTCCTGGCATCGCTTGGCCCTGCGCTTCGGCATACCTTCGGCCCGTGCTTGGAGTCTCGTGGCCCGCGCTCGGCACCCTCGTCGGCCCATCTTTGGGGCAAATCCACCTGCGTCCGGACATCGTAGCGACCTCGTCCCTTGGACAAGCAACATCGACAACATCTGTAAGTGCCAGCCCGATCTCTCTTTCTCTCTCTGGTGCCTATCAGTAGAATGTCTTCCTCATCGTGCCCTCCCGACCTCGTGCTCGAGCTTTCGCGCTTACTTTATCGGTCTAATGACCACTTGTAAATATCCCTTGTAAATATGTTTGAATCATTTTCACTTTATTTTCATTAAAGCTTCGGTACTTTAACGTACATTTATTTGTTATCAATCGACACCCCTTTCTCTCTCTTTTGATAATATGCAGCATAACCGAATCCAAATTGATAAACCAGATTTAATCTGGATATGACTGGACCTAATTCAGGCACGGCCAGTCATAGTTGATTCTTATCAATTTTCAAAATTGATGAAAATCCACGTACTTCTAGAAAAATCTAGGAATTTATTTTTTTGTTTCTGGCAATAAATAAAAAATGAGTCAATCTGAATTTTGTGTTGAGTTCATGTCCTTTGGAGATGAAGAATCGAATTTTGTATGCAGATTTTGCAAGATTGCTCCATTTGTATTATTTTTTCAATGAAATAGTAATGAGTCCGGGAGCTGGTGAACTTTTTTTGTGTCACATTTAGTAAAATCTAGAATAGTATTTAAAACATTGTTCTCCGTCTCCCGATCCCAAGACCGGCGTCAGACGGCCTAGTTTTGGGGGGTATTTTTTTATTGATTTTCAAAATAATCATTTTGACAGGTTTATGTGTCATAATCCGTAAAGGCTGAAACTTTCGAGGATGATAGTTTATGATTAGAAGTGCCCAAAAATGGCCGTCAGACCGCTCCGGAGTGGGGGGATACGCGTCAGCCTAATTTTGAAGATCGATATGCGATAAGATCGGGTGTCATATTTAGTAAAACTTGGGAATTTGTAGTATCGTAGATCTCATGCTTCTTAACAAGATCTCAGTCGTCAGACCACTCAATGGTGGGGGGTTTCCAAATCAGACGGCCCATAAGGTGCCGGGTAAGGTCGCGGGAATAAGGGGCCAAAATATCAATAGAGGTCCGAAAAAATTCAGGCACGCTCTTCCTACCACAAAGAATGGAATTCTTTTACTTTAGACAAAATCCTGTGCGAAACATAAGCTACGAAAATTATATGATTTTCCGAAATTCTTTGAAGGTATACTTTACGTATCAAAATGTCTGAAAACATTACTGCTGGTTATCCTTGTACGCATCTACGATGATATTTCATATGTTTCTTCAAATCTCTCATTCCAAAATTTGTTGATTGAAAAAAAGTTGAGATTTTAAAGAAATCCCCAGGTTATTTTATCATATCAAATCATGCTCTCCACCAACCTCTTTTCGGTTTCTCCATTATCAATCGGAAAATATTGGTTTTTAGAAAAACTTGTAGAGGGGTAATTTGTAGATCTCTGAACGATCTACAAGACTAGATCATACACGTTCCTCCGTAAAATGCATCCTTTTGGAGTCATTCTTGATCAAAGTCATGATCGAATTTCTTCTTCTTCTTTTACTTTCTGTCCATATCTTTCTGCTACTGAGCAGATTTGACTTCAGCCGTTACACCAGTAGGTAAGGTTAAAACTGGTTGGTATAGTGGAGAGGACGGATGTCCTCAACTGGTAAACTGTCACCCAACCGAAGGAAGGGTATAAAGGAAAGGAAAATGGAAAATGTAGGATAGAATTAAGGGGAAAGGGATGAGTAGGAGTATGGAATCTGTAGATATAAGAAAAAACAAAAAATTGATATAAGAGTGAAAAACCTGATTGTATACTGTTCATCAGACAAGTAGAGAACAGGCTCTAAGAAAATTGGTAATAAATTTGCATGGAGGCTCATTGGGCTGACTCAAGATATCTTCTAGGTTATGATCGAATTTGTTTAAATGAATTCGCTAAAATTGTTTATAACGGGTCCAAGTTGTTTTTCCTAAGTAAGACAGTCAATATTACAAAGAAAAGGTCTCCCGGTATTCTTCCCTAAGTTTGAATGAAAAAAGCAGGTTTCGCGACTTCCAAGTCGAAGTGCTGTCACAAAGCACCGCATTGAGGGTGAGACGTCGGAAAATTTGCTTTTTTCATTACTTAAGATCGATGAAACTTGGGCAAAAATACTATGAGACCCTTTGTTTTCAAAATTGACTCAATTACCCAGGATAAATAATTCGGACCCGTTATAAACAATTTTAGCGAATTTATATAAACAAATTTGATTGTAACTTTGATGAAGAATCCAAAAGGATGCATTTTACGGGGGGGGGGGGGTACAGATCAATCTTGTAGATCGTTTAGAGATCTACAAATTACCTATGTACAAGTTCTTCCAAAAAACCGACATTTTCCGATTTATGATAGAAAACCGAAAAAAATTGGGAAAAGCATGTTTTTATTGTTTATTCATGTCTTTCCCAAATTTTTGAGCAAAAATTCTTATCAATATTGATTATTGAATGTGCCAACTATCATTTCAGCCCAAAATTGGAGGATTCAGAAAAGTTAAGCCGCTTAGTGAATGAATTCAGGAGCTCACTTACTCGACTAAATGATGAATCGGTTCCACACGAGTTGTCGAATCATTGTTATTGCCCATTTTGTGTTCGACACTCCCTTGTTCCACCCAAATTACAAGAGAATCAGATAAGAATGTGAAGAACTTGATCGCGCAAAAGCACATTTCCATCTAGATTTTTCTCCGATTTTCTTGCGATTTGGGCTCAACGATGACTGGAAAAGTCCAAGTTAGATGATAACAAATATTTGTGCACTCATCGTTTAGCCCGAATCGCAAGGGAATCGGAGGAAAATGGGAATGATTTCCAGCTTGCATGGTGACTGCATTGCCTTAATCGACACAATAGCATTAGCATTGAGTCATTTAAATAGTTCCAGAGTTCGTATTGTACATTGAGGTTATAAAATGATTGGTATAAGTCAAAAGGGTTCATCGTGAGGTCTCTTGGTAGCGTTTTTTGAATCAAAATTAATGATTGATAGCATGAATCTCCGTGGTCGTCCTGATTCAGAATTCCTCACTGGCCGTCGAAATTGTGAAAAAAATTATCCAAGCTTGCAAAATGTGTCACTGAAAATCATGAACTGCCAGCTTGACTCGTGACTGTTATTAAAAATCATCAATTGGAAGGGGTAATTGGGAAGTACAACATGTCGGAGTTGAATATCAGTATAAATTGCCACAGTATTGATTTATTATTCACAAATTCATCAATGATTTCATCACTCGATGAAGTGATCAAGAATAGAGAGCGATTCGTGGACGTATGCTCCAGAACCGATTGTATAGCGGGGACGCAGGGGGCCCTTCTCGTGTTCACATTTGCGAGTAATTGCGAGCGTGGCATCACAAATTTAATCGACAGTCCGAATCGCGAAAGATTCGAGCAGAATTTGTTTTTACTGAACAAATTTTGGAATACGAGATTTAAAAAGAAATATCGAAGATGTGCATGTACAAGGATAACCAGCAGAAATGTTTCCGGACATTTTCATACGTGAAATATACCTTCAAGGAAATTTGGAAAATTATATTATTTTTGTAGGTTATGTTTCGCACAGAATTAGGTCCAATGTAAGAGAATTCCATTGTTTACGGTAGGAAGAGCGTGCCTGAATTTTTTCGGACCTCTATTGATATTTTGGCCCCTTATTCCCGTGACCTTACCCCGCACCTTATGGGCCGTCTGATTTGGAAACCCCCCACCATTGAGTGGTCTGACGACTGAAATCTTGTTGAGAAGCATGAGATCTACGATACTACGAATTCCCAAGTTTTACTAAATATGACACCCGATCTTATCGCATGTCGATTTTCAAAATTAGGCTGACGCGTATCCCCCCACTCCGGAGCGGTCTGACGGCCATTTTTGGGCATTTCTAATCATAAACTATCATCCTCGAAAGTTTCAGCCTTTACGGATTATGACACATGAACCTGTCAAAATAATTATTTTGGAAATCAATAAGAAAATAACCCCCCAAAACTAGGCCGTCTGACGCCGGTTTTGGGATCGGGAGACAGAGAACAATGTTTTGAACACTATTCTAGATTTTACTAAATGTGACACAAGAAAGTTCACCAGCTTCCGGACTAAATTCTTCGAATGATCGATAATCTATTCATTCATCTACCATACGACATAGATATATTGTACAGCCAAAAGACCAGGTATACATACAGGCTCGTCAGGCCATTTAGGCCGGCTTATGCTCAGTTGGATGTCAGAGTTGTATCGAGCTTCGTCTCTTGGCTATCGATCCATAGTGCTCATGTATATGAGAATATCAATGAATGCTATATGATCCCAATATATTTTGAGTTTCAATGTGTACTCAAAATTTCTAGAATCTCGATACAGCTCAGAGACATGATTTGGGTGGAGGAACGGCCCTAAGTACCCGTTCTCACAAAAAATCAGCCGTTTCATCCAACCTCTACGCAGATATCCTGGATTGGTGGGTCGGTGGCCCTAAGCACCCACCATCTCCATCTACGTGTCTCTGCGATATCCAAGTCGTATGATTTTCGAAGGATGATATGTGAGTGGCCCTAAGTACCCACTCCATTCACCTTCTAAAATCATTAAATTTCTCTCATCATATTTCATTTCGTCCAAGGGCCTAAGTACCCAAGGATGGGTAAAATTTGATGGAGAAATGAAAAATTGATCACCCCTAAAGACCATTATTATCTCATGAATATACGCACACTTCTATCGAGGTATCCCTTTACGATCATTATGCTCCGGCTCTCTCCCTAGATCCAGAGCCCATATTTGTACCCTTACAAGATCGAAAAATCTGATTGAGGCGATCGTGGAGAGCTAGATGACATTTTTCGCAGAAGAAGACGACTTTTCCCATTTAAATCGTGCTTAAACGGCAGTTTTGAACACAAAATCAATGGATACGACTCTGGGAGCTAATGAAATCATTCTATTGAGTCTTAAACTACAAAATCTATTGGTCAGAAGAATTATTAGACACGAACTGGGACCAAGGAGACCGGGATTCAAGATGGAGTTTTCATTCAAGAAAGGTACGTTCTCATGAGAATTCAGATTTCCTCGCTTCAAACGCTATCCGATCCCAATTCTGATCACGGAATCTGAAAGAACAGCCATATTCACGTCGAAATTATGTCGTATGATATTTTCTCAGAAGCTATTTGATGCTCAGAATTGAGATCGAGCATGGTGAGAGGTCTTAAGACTAGTCCGTAGAGAATCCGGATATTTTGCCCGATAGATGGCGCTTTGGTCGTACTGCATGTGCGATGGGAGATTATGAACCACTTTTTTGCTTCATGTATTCCAACTACACATTTCCAACCCAAACGAGATATGGCAACTGAAACACCATGATATTTCCCATCGAATCAGTCGTTCCCCACCCGGGGATTCATTCCATATCTCCAGAAAATCGTAGTTCTTTGGCTCGCTGAGCAAGTCACATTGCTCGATGCTCACACTAGTTCAAGTTTTTTACGAGCTAGATTCAGAATTTTCGGGCTTGTGAGGGCTCATTCGACGGGAAATTCTAATCCACAGTTGGCCTAGTATCTGATATTGGCCAAAACTGTTCCGTTATTGAGGAATGAATCGGAATAGTCAAGGACGCGCTTTGTCCCACCAAAAAATTGCCTTCGAGTTTCTCTCGATTCCCAATGGATGAAATGCCATGAAACTTTGCATGGTATCGTGTTATAAGATTTCACAGGTCTAGTATCTGAGTAACATATTCAGTACCAATAAAAGTGTATAAACAATAACACCGCTCTCAGAATCATTGGTTGCGGCTGCAACCTCAAAGTACGCCGGTCCGTATCTGGTTGCAGTTTTGCGCGGACTCCGGACAAGCTTTGATGACGATGAGAAGCCGTTACACCAACTTCATTTCGTTTTGTTCGATACCTTGGACCCAGATTCGTCTTTTAAAACTCCCCAGACCCATGAACTTCGTGGTTTGGGACCCAAAAAAACGTTTTTCGATCGTCTATACGCAAGTGAGTCATTTGCACACTGTTTCTCGCTCTTCATTCGCTCACAGAAGATCAAAAAACATAGTATGATACTCGGACGCAATGGTTTTCGCTCTCTCGTGACTATTTAGACCTTCGCTTGCGGCTCGGGCCTGGAATAGTCACTCGAAGTGCGAAAACCATCGTTCGCGCCCTTGTATCATAATATACTATTCTGACAATCCGGAGCCGTACTCGTCGATTTTGGGTGTCAAAATGCCACTCAAACACGATTTTAGCGGAAAAAATTTGTCTTTTTCCGCAAGAAATTGGAACTAGCTGTACAGGATCGTCTAGAACGGGATGTTTCATCACATATTTCGAAAGTTCAGACAATTCTACGTGGATTTCATGCATCGAAAAAATTTCTTTGAGGGCTTCTTTATACTCAACAACGAGCCGCAAAAAGATGTCATAAGTGTATCAATCTGGTCGTTGAAGGTTTGAAATCAGGAAAGGAGGTCAAAATGTGCACTATAGGGGGTATCTCTGAAAATCCCAAAAAAATTGCTTTCATCTTTTTTTACCCTAAATTTGGAATTTCCGCATGTGGCGTAGGAAATTCAAAAATTGGGAAATGACTGTCACCCTAATGCGGATAGATACTAGAGAAGCTCATGTGCGAGAAAACACCCGAAAATCGAGGAATTGACGTGTCACTCGGACTGATCTCAAAATTCGTTGAACTCTCATGGTTCTAGCGTACCCCAGCGCTGTCTGTAACTTTGCAGGGATGTTCTTAATGATCCAAAGTTGTGATTTTTTTTCTAGTGGGAGATGTACATCGATGTACTGAGCCATGACAGGCATTGGACGGCCTGTCACTCCGTTCCGATAAGGAATCATTATCCCTGTTCTTAAGCTCATACACTTTTCCGTGCGTTCTAGAGGGACTGTGCGATGAACTCATTATCTTACCCACGCAGAAACAAAGAAATCAACCTATTGCACATCTATGTACATCAATGGAGAAATCAAGGAATTGCGTTCAACCGGAATGGAATAAGTGTCAGTCTTGGTATATTTACGCTATTTTTGGCGGTGTATACTTGCTGTAATCAACGGACGACTCCCAAATACCAGAAAATAGTAGGTAATAGTTTCAGAAAACCATATCTACTTCGCTACGCTTAGACTCTGGCACGTTTGAAGGTGCCATCTGTTTGAATGGGGACAATTCACAAATTCATATAGACGAAATCGTCTTGGAATGTTCTATCGAATCTCTCGGAGGACTCGGGGACATTCCAGATTGGTGAAATACGACTAGGATCGTATTTGATGTTTGTATTTGTCACTATCCACGAAGAAAAATTTTTCCCGCGACATTCCAATATTCAGTGTATTTTCGCCACCTTCAGTAGATCACAAGCCTCCATAATTACTATTGTGCAATTCTTATCACGCATTCTGACAGTTGAGACACTTTCATGTCCATTCAGGTATTCTAAGAGACCCCCCAATGCTTACCCAAACAATGAAAATCCGGAAACGAATTTTCCAGAAGTACTCGCTCAAGACTTTGTCCTGTAATTCGTTCAGCGATTTTTTTCAGATGACCCACGTGGAAGATTATGTTTTCGGAGCCTCCAAAGAAGGAGAGTTAAAAAATTTCAGATATGTACACAGCTTTTCTCTATAATCTTACTTCTAGAGGTCAAAAGTCAAAAGTTCCTGGGGTTTCCTTATATGGCGAGTTCAAGTCGCTATCAGATGTGTTGGTCAACAGTAATCACGGTAAAACTGTAAATATTCACGATAAGGAAGAAAATTGAGAAAAAATGAAGTTACCCCGGCATAAAGAGCGAAAGTGAGGCCTCAATAGAACTGAACGATGAGAAAGAATCGTTCGGTCCCCATCAAGATTTAGTACTCAACGTCCGAAAATTCATTTTCAACTTAGCCTGTTGAAGTATCTAGAGCCTGCGATTACTCGATGGAAATTCAGCAGTTGGAACACGGTGCGATGACCCGCGATCCCCCCTCCATGTCACGCGAATGACATCATTCAAATTCCATTGACCGAATCAGCATCTGATAATTTCGTCATCCGCCCTGCTCTTCTCTGCGAGTCTCTCTCGCAGCTCGAAATTAGGCAGTCAGCCACAGTCCGGGAAGCAGCAAACATTATTTGTGCTGCTTGCATACAATTAAATATTCACTGCGCCGGTGCCATCCTCGCGACCGCGTCTTCCCGGTCCCTTAGTCTCCTGCGCCGCGCCCTCACTTGCGCTTCAATTTTCTCACATTAATGTGAGCACACTTTAGAAGAGAATATATTCTCAGTTCATTTCATTTGCATAAAATCAGTGAGTGATCATTTAGTGAAACCTCACCACGCTTCCACATCCTTTAAATATCCAGCACAAGAGATCCACATGCAGAGCTCCAGGGTTCCATTGGAACACCCTGTCGCAACATTTTGGTAGCAGAGCGCAGGGATCGTGTTCGGAAATTTAGTTTGAATTGTGATTTTTTGTGTCCCGCGAGTGTGGAATTTGCGCGCGCGCGGGAATCGGGAGTGTCGCGAGACCGTGCAGTGACTTAGTGCTGTGAAGTGTTGGGCGTCTAGCGGGAATTTCCACGCCCTAATCTGCATCTTCAGCATCGCAGACGCCAGCACCAGAGCCTCAACTAGGCTTTCCTGGCACCGGCACCAGCGGACGACGCATTCGGACTCACGATTTTTCCGGCCGGCGAGCTCGGGTGGCATCGTCATCGAGGAGCCCACTGGTAGTTGGGCCACACGGGGCAGCTGGCCTGCGCTTCTGCAGCACCATCACACCGTGATCGGTGGTGCAACCCAGCAGTCATCAGCTGGGGCTTGACGGCAAGCACATCGTCGTCAAGAGCAGAGTGCAGAGGGGCAGCGCGGCAGGGGGAAGCCGCGGCAGGTCAGCCGCGGCCGGTGAGTAGTTGTATCGTTCTCCTCTCTCTCACCCATTATTCTTTTGAGATACATGTATAGACGTGTATAGGTTGGCCGCGGCACTTGTCGCGCGCTCTCTCTCCTTCTCCCCTCGCCCCCCCTCTAATATTTATCTCAAGCAGCTGGCAGCATTGTTTGCCGCGCTACATACCCCCCGCGAACTTATTAGCTGAGACTCGCGCAGCTGTTGCCGCATCGCTCTAGCCTTCTGCTATACGAGCAAGATAGGTCCCATATACTTACGCGTATTCTGGTTTGACATTATTGCGCTCGTTCACGCGATGTTATACCGCCAGTTGAAGTAGATCCCCAGTTTGCGTGTTTATGCCGGCGTACTCGTCAGAGCCTGGCTAACTTGATTGTTTGTGTAGTTTGTTGTATTGTATGAAATACAGTAGACTCGCTTAGTTCTTCAGCACGCGTCCACGTATTTTAAAACGGTAGAATTGACTCGCTTTCCAGCGGACTTGCGTCAATTTTACAACTCGAGCTGGGTATCGTGAACTGATTGGTTTAATTTTTGGACTTTGATCCATTCGTTTCCCCGTCTGGTTCCTGTGTAGTGTCCGTGGATTTCCATCCAAAAATGAATTCAGAATCACTATCGCGTCAGATGAACGAGCACAGCTGAATCACGAACTTTGTTGACAAGACAAAGAAACGTGGCGAAGCCAAGCTCACGGCCGCGTATCTTCATACACGAATCGGTGTACTGGGAGGTTATTGGACGAGTTTTCTTGCGCGTCACGACGAATTATATCCGAATCGCTCAACACTCAAAGAACAAGAATATTCTGAAGGTCAGGTGTTTCAAGTAACCGAGGAAGCTTATTGTGATGCTCGCCCTTGGCATTTGGAAAAAATCGCGGAAGTGCAGTCAATTCCTCATTTATAAGTCCCTGAATTTTCAGGTAAACAAAGCGATTGGGAGCTGTTCAAAGATCAGTTCAAATCTATTGTTGTCCAAAAACCTTTCGCTTCCTCAGTGAAGGTTCAGCTTTTACTACGCGCTGTGGAAGAGGATGCTGCTGAATTGCTCAAGGGTACTAGGCTTGCTGAAACTAATTCTGATACAGCTTGGGAAAAATTGAGTCGTCGTTATTACAATCCACGTCTTAGGCTACGCATACATTTAGAAGCACTGATCAATTTGCCCTCAATCAAGGAAAAATTAGCTGAGTCGTCGCTGAGGCGGAAATTTTGAATTTGGCGCAGGAGGCTGTGCAAGGCCTCAAAGATTTAGAATGTCCTGTAGATCATTACGATTGTTGATTGGTCCATTTAATTGTCCGTGAATTTGATGCATCTACTAGAGGAAATAGGACTATTCGTCAGGAATCGATTGTGGGTTTTCCAACCTACGAATCAATAAAAAGTATATCGAAGATCGTATGAATTTACTAAATACAGCTCATCTTGGGCTCAGCCAGCCTAGCTCCTCAAGTAATTCGTCGGAAAATTCCAACAATAACCAATCACGTGGCAACTTCGGAAATTGGTCTGCGAATACAAATTTCGGAAATCTTTCGGGTGAATCTGCAGCCAAAACTATGGCGCCTTGTGTGAGTTGTAAGGGCAAACACCATCTTCATAGGTGTCAAAAAATTTTGGAATTGTCAGTTTTTAAACGTTTTGAATTCTGTAAATCAAACAAACTCTGTATAAACTGTCTACGTCCAGGTCACTTCGCGGAAAAATGTTCGTCTATTTTTCGGTGCACTTTTTGTGAACAACCCCATCATTCACAATTACATATGGAAAGATCAGGTGGCCTCGACAAGCCACCAACAGACGGTGACAATTTGAACGCCCATTTGCGAACAACTAGCGCTAATTTCGTGCATAGTTTAACAGCATTCGTAAAACAGCCTCGGCTACTGGCAACAGCCAAGATTATTTTACAAGCACCTCACGGGCAAAAATGGGAAGCTCGCGCTCCGATCGATCTTGGGTCGGACTGTTCTCCCGTTGCTGATCGCGTCGTACAGGCTTTGAACTTACCCTCACGGAGATTGGAATTGGGCCTAAACAGCATCGGAAATAAAGGTTCAGAGGTGTCTACAAGTGAAGTGTCTCTAATACTTCTTCCGAGAGTTGATAGTAAATTTTCTTGGGATTTGGACGCTCTCGTCTTGCCACAACTCACAGCGCTCCTTCCGAGTCCTACAGTGCAGCAGTGGAGGGACAGGTCCCATTTGGACGGACTGACCCTAGCCGACCCAGAATTTTTCCGACCGGCAAAAGTAGACTGTCTTCTTGGCACATAAGTATACAGCAAAATTCTTCGTGCTGGTTTGCAAAAGGGTCCGAGCAAAACTCCAACTGCTCAAAATACCGCGCTGGGCTGGATTCTGATGGGGGCACTGCGTCGACTGTAGAGTCTACGGATTCTCGCGTCGTTCAAACGTTCCACCCGTCCACTGATAAATCTCTCTCAGAGCAACTTTTGAAATATTTTGAAGACCTGCCAGCTATTCGTCTCCTAAAGGCAGAAGAAAAATACTACGGAGATTATTTTATGTCTACCGTTACACGTACCCATGAAGGACGTTTTATAGTGCGCCTGCCTTTCGCAAAAAACTTCAATGGAGTTTCGTTTTCAGATTCAAGAGACATAGCTGTGGCATGCCTGCTGAGATCTGAGCGTCAACGGCGTCGGGATCCCGAGTTGAACAAGGCGTACTCCGTATTCATGGTGGAGTATGAACAACTGGGCCACATGGGATTGCGGCCACATCCCACCCTGCCAGACCCCAGATCGTGCTATCTGCCTCATCGCGCAATCTTCCGTAAGGATTCTGAAGAGATACGCATTGTGCTCAACGCATTGCAGAAAACAGGTACTGGCAAATAACTCAATAATCATTCATTACCTGGCCACAATTCACGGAATGATCTGACCCTTGTAATATTTTGCTGGCGGATGTACCGCTACGATGGCACGCACACATAGTTGCTAGAGACCGGATTTGCGACACAATTATCCTCACCTTGAAAACAAGCGATATCGGAAATTTGCAAGAAGAGAAATTGTAAGTTTTTCCACGTAGATTATGGATCTTCCTCCCAATTTGAGCCTTCGAGACTCATACGCTGCCGGCTAGCATAAAAACGCGAAAATCACGGGAAAACGCAGTTTTAGTGGTTCAACTTGATGGGCATGCATTTTACACAAATTTTCATGGGAACGGAAGTTGTTGCATTTTTTGATACAAATCGGATGATATGACCAGTTTTTTCGTAAAACCGAATCTTTCGGTGTTTTTTGCCACTTTGGAGAGCTTTTGATGGATATCTTGGAAATTGGACTACGGCAATCAAAAGAGCAAGGAATTTCACGTCGGGTTATGTACTTCGAAAATTTGGAAGAAAGATTTTTGGACGTGATCTAGGGAGTGAGAATAGAGGAAAAACTGAAAAAACAGTGAAAAACGTGTAATTCGTGAATTTTCGAGGTGTCATCGCGAATGTGCCACCTCGTTAACAATAGTGGTGCCTTCTTACATCATCAATCAACCATTTGCCGTGTTCCAGGAGTGCGTAGATACACCTGCCGGACTCTGAGACCGGTTATAGCGAGTCTTGGGGTCACATTCCGTGCAAAGCCCTGTGAATCCGATCAAAGTCATGAAATCTCGAGGTGTAATCGCGGACGTGCCATCTCAATCACGATTAGAGTACCTTCCTACATCATCAACCAACTATTTGCCGTGTTCCAGAAGTGCGTAGATACACCTGCTGGACTCTGAAACCGGTTATAGCGATCTTGGGGTCATGTTCCGTGCAAAGCCCTATGAATCCGATCAAAATCATGAAATCTTGAGGTGTAATCGCGAATGTGCCACCTCGATCACAATGGAGTTACCTTCATACATCATCAACCAACTATTTGCCATGTTCCGGAAGTGCCTAGATACACCTGCTGGGCTCTGAGAGTTCTGAGGCCAGAGTCAATGTACAGCCCGGCAAATCCGATGAAAAGCATGAAATCAATCTTGGGACTCTCTTCCCGTAGCACTCACCAGACCGAAATTCTACACACTTGTCCCTTCTCCAATCTCTTCTATGTAAAATGAAGAATGTGCGAGTGGATCAAAAACATACTTCATGCTCAATGAGGTTGATAATAATCAGGAAAAGAGGGGTCCAAGGGTGTAGGGATAGTTCAGGGTCTTCTGATCTCATCACTTATCACATCAAATTCCACTCCTCATTGCCCGAATGGAAATATTCTCCAACTCACTGGCGGGGATCTCGCAACTTTCAGTTGGGTTCACGAAAAAAGGATCACCATGGATTTTTCTCTCACACGAATATTCATTCGTTCAGCAAAATTTTAACATACAGGTATTCGTGATTCCATAGATGCTCACAAATTTTGGATACAATTATGGTTGGTTTAAGCAACATCTGCAACATTCCCAAGTACGTAACCAACAGGTACAATGGCCAAATAGTAAGGCATTGGAAACAAGGTTTATGTGACAGACTTGGGCACCATCGGGGATCGAGACTAGAAACGGAAAATAACCACAGATTCAAACGGAAGTGATCCTATAAAATACACAGGCTGTTCATGATTCACAACAGTAACCGAAATAATTGTAGAATCTCCTACTAATTCTCCAAAAGGTAACGACCAATTATTTTCATTCCTTCAACTCGAATACATCGAGCACAATACAACTAGATAGTATTCTGACCATTATCCTCACTGTTGACAACAATCAACTTCCTCAACTCAGGCGATAGTGGATTCACTTTCTTCTCCATGATTTCGCGAGTCCGAGACAGGATGTGTTTTTCATAGAATTACTTTCATGTGAACTTTCGATTCTAGTCTCGATTCTCGATGTCCCCAAGTCTGTCACATGAACCTTGTTTCCAATGCCTCACTATTTCAGTATTGTACCTGTTGGTTACGAACTTGGGCATGTTGCAGATGTTTCACAAATTAACCATGAATGTATCCTAAATTCGTGATCATCGATGGAATCATGAATACCTGTATGTTGAGATTTTGCTGAACGAATGGATATTCATGTAAGAGGAAAATCTATGGTGAACCTTTCTTTGTGAACCCAACTGACAATTGCAAGATCCCCCCCAGTAAGTTGGGAAGTATTCCCATTCGGGTGATGAGGAGTGAAATAAGATGTGATAAGTGATGGGAACAGAAGACCCTGAACTATTCCTACACCCTTGGTCCCCTCTTTCGCTATGTAACCAACTGATTTTTCTGTGATCTGCAGTGAAAGCAAGGTCGCAGATTGGGTCATTCGGTTTTAACTCCATGAACATTCGAGCACCAACGTTTCTCATCCTTAATTCGATGATAGGGTCGGTTGATTCGATCATTATCAACCTCATTAAGCATGGAGTATGTTTTTGATTCACTCGCACATTCTTCATTTTACATAAAAGAGATTGGAGAAGGGACAAGTGTGTAGAATTTCGGTCTTGTGAGTGCTACGGAAAGAAAGTCCCAAGATTGATTTCATGCTTCTCATCGGATTTGCCGGGCTGTACATTGGCTCTGGCCCCAGAACTCTCAGAGTCCAGCAGGTGTATCAAGGCACTTCTGGAACACGGCAAATAGTTGATTGATGATGAAGAAAGGTATCCCCATTGTGGACAGGGTGGCACGATCACGATTACACCTCAAGATTTCATGATCTTGATCGGATTCACAGGGCTTTGCACGGAATATGACCCGAAGACTCGCTATAACCGGTCTCAGAGCCCAGCAGGTGTATCTAGGCCCTCTTGGAACACGGCAAATAGATGTTTGATGATGTAGAAAGATGACTCCATTGTGATCGAGATGGCACATTTGCGATTACACCTCGAGATTTCATGATTTTGATTGGATTCACAGGGCTTTGCACGGAATATGACTCCAAGACTCGCTATAACCGGTCTCAGAGTTCAGCACGTGTATCTACGCACTTCTGGAACACGGCAAATAGTTGATCGATGATGTAGGAGGGTACCACCATCGTGGACGAGGTGGCACATTCGCGATTACACCTCGAGAATTCACGAATGACCCGTTTCTCTCCATTTCTCAGTTTTTCCTCTATTCTCACTTCCTAGATCACCTCCAAAAATCTCTTCCCCAAATTCCCAAAGTACATAGTCCGACGTAAAATTCTTTGCTCTCTCAATTGCCGTAATCCAAATTCCAAAATATCCACTAAAAGCTCTCCAAAGTGGCAAAAACACCAACAAATTCGATTTTACGAAAATCTGGTCATATCGTCCGATTTGTATCAAAAAATGCAACAATTTTTGTTCTTATGAAAATTTGTGTAAAATGCATCCCCATCATGTTGAACCAGTAAAACTGCGTATTTCCGCGATTTTCGCGTTTTTATGCTAGCCGGCAGCGTAAGAGTCTTGGAGGCTCTAATTGGGGAAAAGATTCATAATCTACGTGGAAAACCTACAATTTCCCTTCTTGCAAATTTCCGATATCGCTTGTTTTCAGGGTGAGAATAATTGTGTCGGCAATCGGGTTCCTAGCAACTGTGTGCGGCAGACATTGTCAAGATGGTTCGCCAGATACTTGTTCTTCCAGACGATTGGGTCTGGCGGAGAATCGTGTGGCGCGCATTGGGGCGGCAGAAATCTCGGACTACGCCTTGAAACCAGTCACTCACGGCTCAGTGTGCGCTCCGTACCTTGCGACGAGAGTCCTTCGCCTTTCAGCAGGAATTTACAAGTAAAAATTTCCACTCGCCGCGTTTATTTCGTGGTGGCTCCCGTACATGGACGACATTTTCGTCGGGGCCGACACGCCGGACGCCTTGGTAGCGCGTATCAACTCGTCGCAGTCATGGAATCCGGGTGCATGGAATTGGGAAAATGGGCCGTGAATCACACCGATTCGCTTGCGCAACAAACGATGCTGAGGCGGTTCCTGTGGTCATCGAAGACACTGTTTCAACGCTCGGATTAAACTGGTCTCCCCGAGACGATGAATTCTATTTCAAAATCGCGATGCCATCGGATCCAGTCAAATTCACCAAAAGAACAATTCTGTAAGAGGTAGCTCGTTTATTCGATCCTCCTATCGGCTGGCTTGCACCGTTTCTCATTCGAGGGAAAATACTTTTGCGTGATCTTTGGCAGTTGGAATTTGATTGAGACACTCCGGTAGATTGCGATCCGCTTTGAAAATGGCTAGACATTCGGTCGCAAATCCCGGAGCTAAGTAAGATTCGAGTGAAGCGTTGGTTAGGCATCTTGCAAGATACAAATCTGCAGCTACATGGCTTCGGCGACGCGTCTGATCAAGCGTACGCAGCGGCGATTCACTTCGTAATTCCTGGGGAATCAGCACAGCTGATCACGGCAAAGACGAGAATCGCGCCACTAAAGTCACTTTGTATACCGAAACTTGAGTTGTGCGCTGCTGTACTTACCGTGAAACGCATCAAACACGCTTCAGGCAACTTGCAGAGCAAACCTTCCGCTATTCCCTGTTGGTGCGACAATGAAACAGTTCTGGATTGGTTATCTGATGGACCCGCTCGCTGGCAAACCTTCGTGGCTAATCGCGTCAGCTTCATTCAAACATCACTACCCGAAGCAACTTGGAGTCACGTCGTTTCCGAAGATACTTCCACGGATTGCGCAACCCGGGGGATATCTGTGGATGAATTGCACAGTTCAAAACTTTGGTGGAGCGGTCCAGAATGGCTTGTTAGACCTCGGGAATCATGGCCCCAGTCTTCGGTTGAATCGGTAGTGGATGCAGCCCAAGCGTTACTTGCAGTTGAAGAAACTGAGCCAGAGCCTTATGGACTCCTTCATTTAGAAAAATTCAGCTCTTTCGCAAAAGATATTCGGATTCTAGCCTACATGTATGGATCACCGCAAGGGGGTTTGGGGCATGGCGCCTCATCCCTGGGGTGTGACGACCCTCCGGCCCCAGTTACCGCCCGCCGGAGCGAGGAGACCGCACATCTCCATCCGGCACCACGGGAGTGGGTGAGTCTAGGAACTCAAATTGGGATCGCCCTCGGGCGATAACAATGCGGGCCCGTAAGACTCATCCATCATCCCGAGGGACTCTTTGGGCTCTCAGGAAGCCTAAAAGAGTCCCAAAACCCTCCACCGAGGGGTTAGTCCGGGAGCTGGTGAACTTTTCTTGTGTCACATTTAGTAAAACCTAGAATAGTGTTTAAAATATTGTTCTCTGTCTCCCGACCCCAAAACCGGCATCAGACGGCCTAGTTTTGGGGGATTATTTTTTTATTGATTTTCAAAATGATTACACTACCGGTCAAAAGTCTGAGGACACCTGGGGATCAAACTGATGATTTTCAGAGTTGGATATCTCAGAACCTATTGGTCGCAGAGAGGTCTGCGTGGTCGCATTTTGTAGCTCATATCGAACACTTTCAAATCTATTTCCTGTATTTTCCGCCCCGCGTATTATACCAGAGACACGCGAGTTAGAAAGATGGATTTTTTTGCAATTTTTCAGGCAAGGTACGAACGCCTGCCGATTTTGGAGAAATTGTTGGATCGCTATGAGACCTATGACATCTCCAAGCCCATGAAAAAACCTTCAAAATCCGTTTTTAAACTTTCCCCAAAGTGGTTCTGGACTCGAGATATGACAGATTGTCTGCGGGTGTTTTTCTCTCAGAAAATCACACGGTTAATCCAAAAATGATGAGAAACAGCCCACATTGGGGCATCCGACACTTATTTTCACAAGAGTTCAACTCAATATCAGAATAGCTTTCGAAAATGAAGGCTACCGATCTTGGACTGGGCTGTTTCTCATCATTTTTGGATCATCGTGTGATTTTTTGAGAGACGAACAACCTCAGCGAAATCGGTCAGATCTCGAGCCCAGAACCACTTTGGGAAAAGTTTAAAAACGGATTTTGAAGGTTTTTTCATGGGCTTGAAGATGTCATAGGTCTCATAGCGATCCAACAATTTCTCCAAAATCGGCAGGCGTTCGTACCTTGCCTGAAAAATTGCAAAAAAATCCATCTTTCTAACTCGCGTGTCTCTGGTATAATACGCGGGGCGGAAAGTACAGGAAATAGATTTGAAAGTGTTCGATATGAGCTACAAAATGCGACCACGCAGACCTCTCTGCGACCAATAGGTTCTGAGATATCCAACTCTGAAAATCATCAGTTTGATCCCCAGGTGTCCTCAGACTTTTGACCGGTAGTGTATTTTGACAGGTTGATGTGTCATAATCCGTAAAAGCTGAATATTTCGAGGATGATAGTTTATGATTAGAAATGCCCAAAAATGGCCGTCAGACCGCTCCGGAGTGGGGGGATACGCGTCAGCACAATTCTGAAAATTGATATACGATAAGATCGTGTG
Source organism: Eretmocerus hayati (assembly GCA_029851415.1). Taxonomy (NCBI): domain Eukaryota; kingdom Metazoa; phylum Arthropoda; class Insecta; order Hymenoptera; family Aphelinidae; genus Eretmocerus; species Eretmocerus hayati. Next base: position 54,980,995 of record CM056744.1, read on the forward strand.
CCATATTTAGTAAAACTTGGGAATTTGTAGTATCGTAGATCTCATGCTCCTTAACAAGATTTCAATCGTCAGACCACTCAATGGTGGGGGCTTTCCAAATCAGACGGCCCACAAGGTGCCGGGTAAGGTCACGGGAATGAGGGGTCAAAATATCAATAGAGGTCCGAAAAAATTCAGGCACGCTCTTTCTACCGTGAAGAATGGAATTCTCTTACTTTAGACCAAATTCTGTGCGAAACATAACCTACAGGAATTATATAATTTTCCAAAATTCTCTGAAGGTATATTTTACGAATGAAAATGTCTGAAAACAATACTGCTGGTTATCCTTGTACGCATCTACGACGATATTTCATATATTTCTTCAATATCTCATTCCAAAATTTATTGATTGAAAAAAATTTGAGATTTTGAAGAAATTCCCAGGTTATTTCACCATATAAAATCATGCTTTTCTCCGACCTTTTTGCGGTTTTCCCATTATCGATCGAAAAATATTGGTTTTTTAGAAAAACTTGTTGAGGGGAAATTTTAGATTTCTAAACGGTCTATAAGATGAATTCATACACTTTCCCCCGTAAAATGCATCCTTTGGGAGTTTTTCTTGATCAAAGTTATGATCGAATTTGTTTAAATGAATTCGCTAAAATTGTTTATATTGGGTCCAAGTTATTTTTCCTAAGTAACAGAATCAATTTTAAAAAGAAAAGGTCTCCTGGTACTCTTTCCTAAGTTTGATCGTTTCCGAGTAATAAGAAAAGAAGATTTCGCGACTCCCAAGTCGAAGTGATGTAGGAAAGTACCGCAATGAGGGTGAGAAGTTGCAAAATTTGCTTTTTCCATTACTTAAAATCGATGAAACTAAGGCAAAAATACTAAGAGACCTTTTCTCTCCTAAATTGACTCAATTACCCAGGATAAATAATGAGGACCCGTTATAAACAAATTTAGCAAATTTATATAAATAAATTCGATTATAACTTTGATGAAGAATAACTCTAAAAGGATTCATTTCACGGGGGAAAAGAGTACAGATCAATCTTGTAGATCGTTTAGAGATCTACAAATCCGATGTTTTCCCAAAAGACCGATATTTTCCGATTTATAATGAAAAAACTGAAAAAAATTGGGAAAGCATGTTTTTATTGTTCATTCATGCCTTTCCCCAATTTTTGAACAGGAATTCTCAACTTCTCCATAATGTACTATTATAACCGATGGTATAGCGGGGACGCAGGAGACCCTTCTCGTTTTCACATTTGCGAGTAATTGCGAGCGTGGCGTCACAAATTTAATCGACATTCCGAATCGCGAAAGATTCAAGCAGAATTTGTTCTTACTGAACAAATTGTTGAATACGAGATTCAAAAAAAAAATATCGTAAATGCGTACAAGGATAACCAGCAGTAATGTTTTCAGACATTTCCATACGTAAAATATACCTCCAAAGAATTTTGGAAAATTAAATAATTTTTGTAGGTCATGTTTCGCACAAAATTTGGTCTAAAGTAAGAGAATTCCATTCTTCACGGTAGAAAGAGCGTGCCTGAATTTTTTCGGACCTCTATTGATATTTTGACCCCTCATTCCCGTGACCTTACCCGGCACCTTGTGGGCCGTCTGATTTGGAAAGCCCCCACCATTGAGTAGTCTGACGATTGAAATCTTGTTAAGAAGCATGAGATCTACGATACTACAAATTCCCAAGTTTTACTAAATATGACACACGATCTTATCGCATATCGATTTTCAGAATTGTGCTGACGCGTATCCCCCCACTCTGGAGCGGTCTGACGGCCATTTTTGGGCATCTCTAATCATAAACTATCATCCTCAAAATACTCAGCTTTCACGGATTATGACACATAAACCTGTCAAAATAATCATTTTGAAAATCAATAAAAAAATAACCCCCCAAAACTAGGCCGTCTGACGCCGGTTTTGGGGTCGGGAGACAGAGAACAATGTTTTAAACACTATTCTAGATTTTACTAAATGTGACACAAAAAAGTTCACCAGCTCCCGGACTAGGTGGGAATCGGCCTTGTGCCGGGGGCCGTGCCCGAAAGTTGGTAGTCGGGGCGGAGGACTGAGCCATCACCGAGCCTGGCTTGGTGTTGGTCATCCTCCAACCCGACGCGCTGGCAGGGCGTATCCCTGCCCCACGCCCATGGGGGCAACCGAGGTTGAGCCGAAAGGCAGGGACCCGGTATACAAAAGCCAATATTCCTACATGTATCGATGGCGGTTCAATGCTCGACGAGAGTCCAAAGATCGAAGCAAAGGCGTTTCTGATTGTTTGGGAATTAAATCTGCTAGAATTCCTCTCTTCAGAGTTATACAACGTCAGCACTCTGCAGCAGGAATTAAGATTCTCGAGTCAAGGTCAAACAAATGTCCAAAATCGAGTGATTCTCGTCGTCTCTGTCCATTTCTGGATGGGGAAGGTAATTTGCGGGTTGGCGGTAGACTGCAAAACGCTCCTTTTCCTTATAGCAAAATCCATCCGGTAATTCTCTCGAGTCACAGCCCCTTGGTTAAAAACATGGTGAGAGAAATACACTTAACCACATTTCACGGTGGTATTCAATTGATGCTTAGCGACATTCACAGATGGGCATGGATTCCGCGGCTTACCAGACTAGTGCAGAGCACGTATGAAAGCTCCGTGACTTGCGCGCATTTTGCAGCTCGGCCGCTTGAACAACAAATGGCTCCATTACCCTCACAAGGAGAGCATTAGGTCTGCGGAACACGGATCTTGATGAAACTCTGGGAATCATCTTGTTCTGGTGAGATATGAAGATATCTCCAAGGGTTGAGTCCAATGGGCCTATTATCCCGAGATACAGCTATGGAGATTGGCATTGTCCATATAGGCCCGTGTTAAAATGACACATATATAGATATACCGACAATGCGAAACTCCATAGCTGTATCTTGGAATAGAAGGCCCATTGGACTAAACCCTTTTGGGTACCTTCATTTTTTACCAAAACAAGAAGATTCTCAAAGTTTCGTCAAGATCCGTGTTCCGGAGACCTGATGCTCTCCTTGTCAGTCAGAATCACCTCACGAATGCCTTTTGAGGTAGCAGGCGTAGACTTTGCGGGGCCAATCAAAGTTTTATTCTCTCGTGGCAGAGGAGCAGAGTCGACAGAAGGGTATTCCTGCATCTTCGTATGTATGTTCACAAGAGCCACGCAAGTTGTATCAGATCTCACGTCCACAGCTTTCGTACCAACCGTGCACAGGTAAGTGTCTCGTCGCGGACGCTGTACGACCCCATGTTACGATAACGCGGAAAACTTCGTCGGCGCGGAAGCAGAAATCGAGAAAATGTTCACTCAGGCATTGGCCTTCTCAAAGGAAGTCACGGAGCAGCTTGTTCCCGGGAGTATCACGTGGAGTTTCTCACCCCCACGAGTCCCTCATTTTGGAAGACTGTGGGAGGCTGCAATTTGAAGTTTCAAGTATCATCTGAAACGCGTGGTCGGATATACTTGCCTCACTTTTGAGGAATATACGACCCCGAGTAGTCAAATCGAAGCTTGCCTAATTTCTCGGCCTCTTTGCCCTTTAAGTACTGATGTGAACGATATGAATGCTTCGACCCCAGGCCATTTTTTGATTGGCCGCGCTCTCACGGCATCGCCCGAACCATTCGATGACGTTGACTTACACCCTTCTCCTCAGTGCAGGTGGAGGCAAATTCAGAGGATGCGCAACAATTTCTGGGATCGTTGGCGCAGAGAAGTGATGCATCACCTTCAACAACGTGGTACAGGCAGCCCCCGCTATTCGCGGTTAATGCGTATAAACAAAATGCCGCGGATACCGAAACCGCGAATACCGGGACCTTGTCCTTATGGAGAAAGGGGGGTTACGTATACATGTGGATTGGAAAGTAACTAAGCTAAGCCAAACATCATTTTCAAATGGTCGTATCATGTAATCAGCCTCACAAATTGACTTCATATAGTGGATATACGAAGCAACAGTGTGGTGAGATTGAAGAATTATATGATTCACTTTGAAATCTGTCAAAAAAATCAGTCACTAGCGAGTGGGCGAAGGAAAGCTCCGTCACTTTTGAGTGGCGAGATCGACGAACATAAGTAATCACTTCACAATCCCTGGTGAGTGGCCATTCGAAGATCTAACAACTTATGCTATTACTACTCCACAAGTGAGTTGATACAACAGTTTCAATTTTTTCGAATGGCTCACAGCTTATTGACACATTTTGTAATTGACAAAGATGCATTATTACTGCGTGCGGTGCCATGACTGAAATCTAGATAGGACACTATTAATTTTACTAGATGACTGATTAGTCTCATAGAGCGATAACAATACCCACATATTCTGAATATTTAGATTCCAAAGTTGTTTCTGGATGATACATCTGAATGGAGTCCGACGAAAATTCATCTTTCATGAGCGGAGTTGTCTCGAAAATCCAGACCCAAACCGCGAATAAGCGAGTCAGGGCGAGGCGAATACCGGGGGATGCCGCATTTGTAGAACCGCTAATAAGCGAATTCCGCGAATACCGGGACCGCGAATAGCGGGGGGTGCCTGTAAATGGCTCAACGTCCAGGATCAAATCAACGTCGGAGATCTGGTGCTCGTAAAAGACGAGCTGACACCTCCAACCAAGTGGCCTATGGCTCGTATGTAGTCACCATCCACCATGGCAAAGATGGGCTAGTTCGTGTAGTCGATGTGAGGACCGCCACCACCATCTATCGCCGAGCCTTGTGCAAGCTCATCAAGTTACCAGTCAACCCAGATGACTAGGATGGTCACTAGTATCAGATGTTCAAGAGATCCAGTCAACTTCATCATCAACCGAAGAGTAATGGTTTGAGTCCGCGTACTTCCAACATCCATCACACAATTTCCTCGTTTCACACCCGTAAAATTAGCCAAGGCACTTGCGTCGTATCCTTTAAGTAATTATGCAATTCTTCGTAGGATCATTAAAATCAAACAAGTCGAATATTAGCCCTTGGCCTATTCTCAATACACTGCGCAAGATGAGAGATGAAGCCTCGTATTCTCAATACGCTGCGCAAGATGAGAAATGAAGCCTCGTATTCATTTCTATATTTTTTTTAACTTAGAATCATTTTGAGGAATGCAAGTTTTTCGTGATGAACTTCCCCCCCCCCTTCCGTTCATAAATATTGAAAATTGTGATTTTGGCTCAGCAGCCTGAGAGCAATGATGTGAGTTTATAGATTTTTGTTGTGCACCTTGGGATGTTGATCATCCAGAATTTGTATGTTTTCTGTTTTTCGATCATTTTTGCTGGTAGATCCAGACTTAAATGTTCATCCAGTAGTTTAATTAATCCACGATCTCCAGCAAGTCATATGACAATGAACTGATTTTTTGATTTATTTGGTCGTTTTTCGACTGATTAGCTTTAAATTTGGCTGATTCCACGAATTAGTTATTGAGTTGGATGTGTACCGTAGAATCATTCATTTGAAAATGTTGAAATCTTGTTCGTATATACTTTTTCGATTTTGTCATCGAGCTGTGGGTAAAATTCAAATCCCTACCTGCTCTGTGGAATTAATTTTCCAAATTGCGACTTTCGATCGACAATTCAGAATTTTTTATTTGATTCAATTTCTGTCATTTCGTTATTATCAGAACGAATTGTTCGCACGCTCTATGAGGCTGACCACCGCGACCCCTATTGAGTCTTCCATATTTTTTCGAATGCGAATTCTAGTTGTCGAATCTGATTTGCTTGGTATGATCAAGCAAAGAGAGAGGGATATTGAAGTATCTCGAGCCTGCGAATATTTGAGGGAAATTCAGCAGTTGGAGCACGGTGCGATGTCCCGCGATTCCCCTCGATGTCACGCGAATGACATCATTTAAATTCCATTGGCCGAATTGGCATCTGATGATTTCGTCATCCGGCCTGCTCTCCTCTGCGAGTCTCTCTCGCAGCTCGAAATTCGGCAGTTAGCCACAGTCCGGCAAGTAGCAAACATCAGCTGCGCTGCTTGCATACAATTGAATATTCACCGGGCCGGTGCCATCTTCGCGACCACGTCTTCCCGGTCCCTTAATTTTCCGCGCCGCGCCCACACTCACGCCTCAATGTTTTTCACATCAATGTAAGCACACTTTAGAAGAGAATATATACTCAGTTTATTTCATTAGCATAAAATCAGTGAGTGATTATTCAGTGAAACCTCACCACGCTTCCACATCCTTTAAATATCCAGTACAAGTGATCCACATGCAGGGCTCCAGGGTGCCATTGGAACACCCTGTCCCAACAAAGCCAGTAACCATTTCCCAAATTAATGTCATTCCGTTCGCCTTCTATATACTCGTTGACTAAATTTTCCTGGAATATCAAATATGATTCAATATACGGATCAACCGACATCGTCAACATCGCAGATGCCCCAATCCTTACTTATTTTTGCGGATAATCCATAAAAAAGTTTCGCTTTTCTATTAAAGTTATTCCATTTGAAACCGCGATCTCATCAAGTGATAGACACTCCCATAGAGCTGCTCAGTCAAAACGTTTCCCAAAAAACTCAACGAGTAGCTGAAGAAGGATTTCAACCAGCTGGTGGAATTTTTTTGACAGTATTTTTTTAACAGTAAGGTCCTCGCATGATTCTAATTTCGAAATGCATTTTTTTCATAATTATTCAAGAATTGCGCCACAGCGATCACTATTTGGCCGTAATCGGTCTAATGTCCACGCTCGTCACGATATATGCAGATATTTCAGCATGAGGAAGAGTAGTTGAGAATTATTTGGAAATACCTGCCTCATTCGATTGGATTCACGCTCTTCTGTTCTTCTCGGGTTGAGAGGCTGTGCTGAAGTCACTTTAGAGACGAAATCAAAGCAAAGCCCTACAGTTTCTTGAAAGAATCTGGTAAAACGTTCGGTGCGGGGTGCAAACACACTTCGTGTCGTTTGTCTGCCGTGACTATCGTACGGTGAGTCTGACCGTATTGAGATAACGCGCTGAATTGGCACTTCATTGTCCTAAAATCTGATCCCTACGAAATCAGCACGAAGCAACCCCGCAAAGTCATACAATTACTACATAGGAATCGGAGAGGAAGATTGGAAGCTGCGTGCGAGCTCAACCCCCAGCTAGCATTTTGATGGCAAATTAACGTTCTGAGGACGCTCCGCTGAGAAGATGGCACTCATAATGGACATCCCTTTGGACGTTCCAATGATTGCCATTAGAACGTTCAACTTTCAATCTTTTGCCATTATTAGAACATTCAAAGGAACGTCCAAGGAACGTCCATCAGAAGACATAGGAAGACGTCCAAAAGTCATCCAATGGACGTAATTTGGACAACTCAAAAATTTCCCCGAGACACATAACGAGAAAGCAAATGTGCATAGAAAGAATATTTATTTCTAATGAATTACTTGTTATAATGATTGAAATTGAATTTTATATCATGGGTAATTTATTCGATTCATTTACATTCGATTTTTGCTAGGAAAATTTTTTACCTTTGCCGGGATCTGAACCTCGTTCCTTTGGATTGCAAGTCTTCGCCCTTGTCCACTCGGCTAAACCTCATGTGTCGCGTGGTGATCTCAACTGTCTATTTGATTCTCGGATGAGGAAAAACATTATCTTCAGTCAAATTTGACTGGTTTTAGCCACGGTTCTTGAACAATCGCCTCACAAAATTAACAAAAGGATATTACATTAAGATTTAGCGAGTCACAAGTAGTAGAACCTCCGAGCAATTTGGGAGATGAATTCTCTCAAAACCTGAAATTTTCATCTCAACAAAATAAATGTTGGGGGAATGCTCACTCGCGAAGGAAATTTTTTTTATGCGAAATTTCATGTGAACTGAATTGCGTAAGTATTTCAAGCGAATTTGGAGCTGACTCTTCATTTTGACCGCAAGGGGGACACTGTGTCCCGGGGTGTGACGACCCTCCGGCCCCAGTTACTGGGACACCGTACCCGGGCTTGGGCCCGAAGCCGGTAGGGAGAAGACTGGTCCTGAGACTGGAGCTCGGTACTTTGACTTCTCCCGGGAACCCGCAAGGAGGGTTGGGGCATGGTGCCTCATCCCTGGAGTCTGACGAGCTCCCGGCCCCAGTCATCGCCCGCCGGAGCGAGGAAACCGCACGTCTCCATCCGGCACCGCGGGAATGGGTGAGTCTAGGGACTCGTATTGGAATCGCCCTCGGGCGATAACAATGCGAGCCCGAAAGACTCATCCATCTTCCCGAGGGACTCCCTGGGCTCTCAGGAAGCCTAGACGAGTCCCAAAACCCCCCACCGAGGGGTGGGCATCGGCCTTGTGCTGGGGACTGAGCCCAGAATTCGGTAGTCGGGGAGGAGGACTGAGTCATCATCGAGCTTGGCTCGGTGTTGGCCATCCTCCAAACCGACGCGCTGGCAGGGCGTATCCCTGCCCCGCGCCTATGGGGGCAAGCCGGGGTGAAGGTGAAAGCCAGGCACCCGGGATATAAAAGTGAAATTCCTGACTCTTCATTTTAACTCATTAGTCATTATGAAAAATAAGTCATTGGACATTTCATTTTCATGAGTTTGGAATTTATTCAATCTCAATATTCCGCCGAATCGTTTATGATATTTTATGTAACATCCACATACAAAATATCAATATTGCTGACGCCTGATAGGCATTTACTTCACAAGCAGGGGGGACGTTCGCAATCGGTTTGATTGTTACAACAGGAACGTCCATGAGACGTCCTTATTGTGGTTCAGTATCACGTTTCAAGGGACATTCCGGTGCTTTCCAGATCGGGATGTCCTCCTATGGCACGTAAACGGGACATTAGGAAAGGGACATCTTTAGGCGACGGTTCGGACATGCGTTTGAGGTTATGTTCACCTCGTCCAAAATCACAAGTCCTTGGATGTCTTTTGAACGTTCCATACTCAGTGCTCCCTTGGACCCGGATGTCCTTCGACGGGACGTGAACGAGACATTGAAGAAAGGACATTTTTTGGCGGTGGACTGGACATGCGTTTGGAGGTTATGTTCCCCACGTTTCAGAGGCATGTTCCTGCACGTCCTGAACGTTCTATTAGCAGACAGCGATCAGAAATTCCTCGAATTCATTCTAAGGACGTTTTTAAGTCGACAATTGGTCATCTCATGCGGACGTTCCAGTACATTGCCAATATTGGAACGTCCCATGTCCCTAATCATCTCGAGCGATGCTAGCTGGACCTGTATTTCCTTTCTCTCTGACTCCCGTACGGTAAGCTCGAGCGCATCGAGATCACGTTCAACCAACAGCATATTGCCTCGATATTTAACACCTCCACAGGACATCCTGATGCAACCACGCCAAGGCTTACGATGTAAATATGAAAACTGAAGGATTGTTACGAGCCGAGTGCAAGCACACTTGGTATCTTGATTTCGCTTCAATTTTCGTATGGCCGATCCAATCAAATCGTGCGAGGAAATGCACAATCACTAGCTTATTGCCCTATCATTTGGTCCCCGAGGTCGTAGGCCGAAGCAACTCTGTAGACGCTCCTAATCCACATATAAGTGCGAGATGAGAGAATCATGTCAAAAACCTTCTTCCTATCCCAGTACATCACAGGTATGAATCAATAATTATTCAAAAAACGTTTCCTCGTTGTCAATGCATCCCGAAATAATTACACTATGAAACTCTGCTGCGCGATTCCGGCAACCCTGCTGGAAATAATTCCGTGGGATCTCATGGGATCTCACAGTCAACAGACCAAGTGAAGAACAATGCTCAGAGCGACACATGTCGTGGGTTTCATTTCGAGAGATATACTGAGTCATCTAATGATAAGGACTCGTAGGAACGATATGACGTACATGAACTCTTCTTAAGGGATTCCTTAAGATGTAGTATTGAGCAACTCCAAAATTCATAATGTCCCCTGCTCTATACACCGAATGTTCCCTCTTTGCAATTGAAGCTTCATATCTAAAATCCAACGAAATGTTCAACACTCAACACTTGAGTGACAAGGTAATACATCATTCTCGGAGGATGAGGAGGACTCGGTACTCACGCACTGGTAATTAGTGATCACCCATCCCCAAAAGTTTTTGTGAATGAGGCTTCCATGATCTTCATAAATGATCGGGTAGGATAATTTATTCCGCAAAGTTCTCTAGATAACATGTGTATTCACTCCTCATACAATGAATTTGCTTCAAAAACCAAAGTCCATGGGATTCGGATTTGATATTGTCTCTGTTGTTAGCAATTAGTACAGCTACTTGATCTATACTCTAGATCGATTTTGATGATCAGACGGAAGTGAATATAGGAGAATATACATATGTATATGAATAAACCAGACCATGAAAGATAGTTCGAATTCTTCTTCTAATCACATCATGAGAATTCGTTCAATTCGCGTAAAAAATTCTCAAGAACCTAAGATTATGTATAAAACATCATTGCTACGAGTCCTCATCATTAGATGACTCAGTATCTACACGTTCTCGGAATGAAACCCACGTCATGTGTCGCTCTGAGCATTGTTCTTCACTTGATCTCTTGACATGTGACGACCTCATAGGCATCTTCTCTCGGCTAAAGGAACATTTTGAGAGAAGTAGAGGGATTGATTCTCGATACTTAATTTTTTTACACTCTTGGAGTATCAGTCGATCTCAAATATTTATACCCGTAATCATTCACAGGTCGAGATCAGAATCCACGAAGCATCTATTCTCCACTCCCCATGTATCAACCCTTTTCATGGGATACCACGAAATCATTTTCAGCAGGGAAAAATTGAGAATAAAGAGCAGTACTCGTTCCAAGTTTGACGAGCGACGTGTTTATCATTAATGGGTAATCAAAAAATCTTTCAAAGCTGGGAGAACGTCAGCGTATGCTTGCCAATGACATTTCTGCTGTGCTAATGTTCGATGCAACCACGTTCCACTTACCTGGATCGAGCAGGTAAGCCCAATGATGAATTTCCTCGCGAGGCAAGATTTGGCAACCTCCGCACGAGGGCCTCTTCGGCCGTAAGAACAAACGGAGCGCGGCCTCCAGCGCGAACTTCGGAGGGGTAACCTCAATAGACGCACGCAGACAGAGACTAACTTGTAATTCTAAGACTCTAGAAAAATTTACGAGGCCACCAATAGCTGCTTATACTCGTAATGTCGACTCTGTGATGATTCGTGAGTGACTGTGAATCTAGAAGCTCCTTCTGGCAGGATCCTTCCGTAGTTATACTCTTCCCCAGGCTAAGACTTCTCCTCGTTCTCTTTCCATTAGAGGGGTGAAACAGGTCTGAGCTCGCAGCGGCTCGAGGCTTGTGCCTGCCTCTCGCTCAAGGCCTCTTAAATCAGCATTTGTCTATTTATGGATTGGTAATGAATAACTGTTGAACTCTGGTCTCTTAATGTTTGTCATGTGTTGTGTATCAATCATTATTCTGAAAACAAAATTCTCTGAAGGCTATAAGTGTGCACATATTGATTTTGGATGAAAACGTCTCATTGTTAGAGTGAGGTGGCTCGAAACTCTATTTAAGACCCTAAGACTCATGGTTCCTGATTCTAGAGGGTATTGTCATGATCCGTGCCTCTTTTAAGAGGGGATTTGAGTATTTAATCCCCCTCTCATTGTATCTTTTTTCATATCTTCAGCAAGCTTTCAACATGTTCTCATTCGAATGTCTCAAAGATTGAGCTTTCGGCAAGAGAGATTGAGGTCATTTTGGGTTGTATTTCAATAACTGCACATTCAGTTCGACCTTCCTTGAGCACCTATGTGTTGTATCACTTCCTGTACACTGAGACAAAACATTCGTAGTAGCTACCGAAGCTCTTCGGTGGTTTCTACCGAAGTTGTTCTGTAGGTGCATGACCAGTACAAACAACGCCGTCATTGTGAAATGCCTCAATTAAATGATCTGAAATTCTGCACTCTATAGTTGAAGAGCCCTCCTTTCACGTAGGGGAAAATTCATGATCAAAATCTATAACAGAAAGGTTGGAAAAATCATACGATTTTTCGTCATTTTTGTGGGTTTCTTCACCACGAGCCGAGCGCAAGCAAGACTATCGACACGCAAGAACCTTTTTCGGCTTGGAACTACAGCAAAACTCAGAGTGAGAAAATTGTTCGAAATTGTCTAAATGATATAAATTCCCAAAATTTAGATCGACTGATGCAACAGGAAAAAAAAATAAAGTGCGTCCGGAGAACGCCCGATCGATGACGAAGTCAAAGAAGTACGCTCAACAAAATTGGCCTTCAACCTGATTTTTGTGATTTCTCTGTTACGAAATATATCTTCCCGTTGATTTTGGAGTTAGGTTCACGATCGAGTCGTTTAGAGGCAAGGTGGAATGAATGAAAGAATTCCTAATCGATATTAACGCGTACATACTGCGATTGTTTTGATGCTTGTACACACAGGGCCTACGATTTTCCAAATTTCAATTCTCACCGACTCATCTTTGCTCGAAAGGTATCCCAGTGATCATCGTTCATGTCGATTCATTCTGCCAAGAACATGAATGATGTGTTAAAGAACAGTGCATCCCCTACGAACGTGTTTTCCAAAATACGGTAGTCCGTTCCATGGCTCAAATGGAACTACGAAAGGTTGACTTGATTTCTCAAACCACCTCTATGATCAGAAATCCTTCAACAGATTGCACTCGAATTCCAGTGTTTCGATGAAAAGTTATCTGATGAATACCGATGGCTCAGATGCACACTTTCTGGCGAGGCCCTGAGACCGTATAATGAAACTCGATATGATCAGATCGTTGGAATTTAGAATCAAAATTGAATCAGAACTCCTAGTGATTGGCATGCCCGAGAGCATGGCTTTCGTTGATGGATAGATTCAATTAACAAAGAATGACGATCCTCAAAGTCTGCTCTGCTTCGTGTTGGCTTTGACAATCCTAATTGTATTTCGCAATGACTTCAATGCTCGAAGAGTTGGAATGACTGGACGTCCCTCTTTGACGGCCGCGTAGACCGCCCGCAATGTGCTGCATTAAAGCCAGGCGACAATAAAAATGCGTATGCACTTCATTGCGTAATCTACTATTTCAGCATGTTCCAAAGAGCTGGCAATACTCGTGAATAATTTTTGGACCAGTCTGATATCAAAGATAAAAGTGTAACCACATGTATAAGAGATGCGTGTGTGTCCGTGTTTGTTTACAAACAGCGATCGGCTTCTCGGAGTGCCGATGAGATAAGCTTGCACGCTATAGATATACCCAAACGCTCACGCGCGAGCGTGCCTTGTTTTGCGGGCGTGCGTCGGTTTCTATAGCCGCAGCACGACTCAATGCGCGAGAAGATGACTTCGTCATCAAAAAATTGGAGTCCCTTTTGTAGTTGGATCTTGAAGCGGCTGACGAGTACAAGTCTGACTTCATGACGCCTCGCCTCAACAAAACTCTTGGAACTTTTTTTGTATTGCATCAATCGATCTAAATCTTGGAAATTGACATTGTTAAAAAAGACAATTCTGAACAACTTTCTTGTTTGAGTTTTGCGATAATCAAAACTGAAAAAGTTTCTCGCATGTCGAAAATCATGCTTGCGCTCGGATTGTGGTGAAGAAACCCACAAAAACATGACGGAAAATTGTATGACTTTTCTAATTTTTCTGTTATCGATTTTGATCATGAATCTTTCCCTTCATAAAAGGAGGGCTCTTCACTTACGTGTATGTGAAATTTCAGAACATTTCATTGAGGCATCTCACAATGACGGCATTGTTTGTACAGGCCGTACATCTACTGAACAACTTCGGTAGAAACCACCGAAGAGCTTCGGTAGGTACTTCAAACGTTTTGTCTGAGTGTACTTTGAAGTAAACGCCTTCAGAAATGGTTGCGTCTGGCATCCCTGCTCTCTGAACGCTCTTTCATCTGATTGGACTCAAAAACTGATGAGTCATCGGTAATACAGCCAATTCACATTTTTACCTCTACATTATTCAAATCATTGAATTTGATCTTTCATGAATACTTGGCTGTTGTATCATCCCGTATGGTTGGATGAAAACTACTACTTGAAAGCTCATCATTCCCTTTTGGGTCAAAACCTTTGACTTTGTAGTTAAGCTGCTGGGAACGAGTTCCATTAATGTAGTGAGGGGAAGCCTTTGTTGTATATTTTACTATGCATTGATGGCATTAATTCACATTTTTTACAGGCTCCTTTTATTATCCATGAGACTTCATACAATAGCCTTTTTGAAGTATTATTTCCTTAGTATGGTACCAGAATTCCTCGAACAGGCTTTTGACCAACATTTTTAACTGTAAGACTTTCTAACTTTTGAGCCCAATTATTCACAAGGTATTGACTTACTTTTAAGTTTTTTAACAATCTTTATCGTTCATTAAGAATAAAATCCTCATCCATTTAGATGACTGCCCAAGTGAGTTCTGATATGCTTCCATTCGACTGTACTAAAAATTGGGTCTTTCGGTAGAACAGCCTATGCTTATGTTTGGTTCTACTTTCAATATTGGTTGAAGCCGGGTCCTCTATTGATATCAATTTGTTGTATGTCACCCCCTTGCTCCAAAATAAGAATCCTTAAACGAGGCCACTTGCCGTTATCATGATTTTAGATCTGAACATCTTATTTTTGACGAATAGTGTCTGTGAACGAGTCTGGTCTTTGATAGTTGTACGGAATGAAGATAGTTCCTTGCATGACTTATTATGTATAATGGTATCATTCTACATGATGGACGAGTTCATTTTACTATTGGAGTTAATTGCTATGCCAAGGTGTCATGGTCAGTAAAACGAAGTTCTGCTTATTGTAATACTTGCAATCTCTGGAGCTATCAACTTGGGACCTTCACATTTTTGGAACCTGTTCCATTTGGTGGGAATATGGAATAACCTACCAATTCAAATTTTCCCTCGTGTGTCACCTCTAAGTCTCAGGTTCCATCTACGATGAAACGAGCCGTGCGCATTCTGTGATTTTTATCTCAGATTCCGTCTATAATAACGATAACGCCATTGGATGTTAGGGGAGTGCAGTCAATCTGGGGGAGTATACTATAAATCTGCCATATCGGCTTTATGAGTGTAGCCTAATTCTCTTGAGGTCCACGCGTGATACTGTTATATCTCTCCTCATCATGGAACGGGTATTTTGTCGGTATGAGTATATCTCGCATCTCGAGAGTAGATTGACTACGAGGTGACGAGAGCGTTCATTTTCATTTTTTTTTCCTTTCATTTTCGAACTCTTGATTCGTTCAGTTGCTACCTCCTGACCTCATACTAGGCAGAAAAAATGGGTGCATGCTTTTGTAATGGCCCAATCATAATTCGTTGTGAATTTCTCGTGGACCTTTCTTGGATCCCCAATTTTATTTTGAATGATAATTTTACTGATCCGGGTTCCACATTCTTTCATTGATTCTGATTCATAGAGTGCTCAATTTGCAGTTGCCCGTGCAAGAGTGGATAGACTCGGCGTGGCTTTGCGAGTCGCGGTTTCGGTTTCATCCTGTTTCATTTTTTTTTCATCAATTTCGTAAACGACTAGGAAAATATAGCTTCAACAAGAGAAATATATCCATATCTTGGTTGCAGTGGAGAATTGAGGAATAGATTCATCAATAATTAGGTATGAAATGATGATTCATCAGCATAATTATTCGAAACAATGATCGATATAGCAATATTCTCTGTCTATATCAACCGTATCAAAGATGATGATAAGAAATCTTAAGTCCATCGCCCTTTGAATCATTATCCATACTGAATTAACCAGTCAAGACAGCCTTTCGAGTTTTGACAACGAATTCGCACTGCAGACATGCCGAGCAGAATGAGTATTTGTGAGTTTTGCTACTCTGTTGAGTGGAGATTTGTATGAGTTTCCATGATGTTTTTATGGGGCAGACAGTCTTCGTATTGACCACATTGGAAATGTTTTGAGTTAGTGACAAACCCGTTCCACGGCTATCCGGGATACTCACCCCTAGATAAATAATTCATCTAACACGCGAGCACGCGCCATGACATAGATGAGTATGCCGAGTCACCTTTCTTTCGAGTTGGCAGTGAGCGCCACCTATGAGTGGGTAGCATGCGCAACGGCGAGCAAAGCAAATTCTCAGACTGGGCACGCCACGTGCCCAGTTTAAGCGTAAGCGTGTGATTTCTTTCCTCACGCAACCATCATATATGGGTAATTCCGTGGAAACTTCGATATTTGGGGGTCGAAAATGTGCCAACCCCAGTTCGCATTCCCGAAGCTTCTAAGATGTATTTTTCGACTTCTTGAAACATATAAAGTAAGAATAAACTCGCGGACTGGTGTAAATTTTCCCACTCATCAGTACCATAAGGATAGCATGGAGAGACGCGGTAGCGTCACACGGACCTGACATTTAGAGGCAACACACGGACCTGACATTTTGCCACTAAAAGTGATCTCACGGCCAAACGGTTTGATCTACAGCTTTGGGGTTTTGGAATTTTGATTCGACCAACAAATACTTTGAAAAAAAGTGACTAGGACCTCCGGATTCTCGCGATTGATGGTCACACCAGTACCACACGGACCTGACATAAAAATTTAGCAAAACTGGATTTTCACCGAAAAATACTCCGCAAAGTGTGAAAATCCATCTTTTTTGAAATTCTGAGGCATGGAGAGGTTGCGCCTGACAATTTCCTTTAAGAATAAGTTGGTGCGGAAAAGTCTAGGATGGGGCAAATTCACTTTTATCGAGGAAAACGAAAGGAGTAAAATTTTAGGCAAAACTGTGTCACAAAATGTATATACTCAGCGCGCACGTGAAAAGTGGTCTTTGGGCCCTTGTAGCAGTGAGATTTCGTGCTCAATACCATGATATTTGATAAGTTTGCCCGCCCAAAACCCGAGCGAGCCTCTTGGTGGTGATATACACTCACAAAGGTCGAAAAAATGAAAAACCACAGCACACGGACCTGACATTTTGACCTATTTTTTAATGATAATTTTTTTGGGTAGCCCCGGATCGAAAAACTGATGATTGCGCCAAAAAGAGCACAGAAAATACATTGAAAATGACTTTTCAGGTTTTTTCCTCAAGGGTTTCAAGGGTTCGTACAAGCAGGCACACATTATTTCAAAGTTTCCACGGAACTACCCATATATTATCACCGGTTCATCGGTCAATAGGTAGTTTTTGACGTTTAATGATCATTAGAGACGCCGTGACCACTTTTAATTGATACCGACAAAGCACACGGAAAAATCTCAGATCAGGAACCCCGTTATAAGGAACAATGATCATGAAAAACCAGTAGCCACGTTCTATTCCAGAGTGGATTAGCTCAGGGGTATCGCGTTCGCTTCGCGTGCCAAGCGGCATGGGTTCGAATCCAACCACAGGATTTCTTCATCTAATTCTTCTTTTGGCATACTCGGACGTTTTCCATTTCATTCATCTGATTGAATTATCGATTGAAATTCTATTGCGAGGTCGGTTTCTTGACATTTTTATGATCGTATGCGACACCGCACGTCATTACAAGTTTTTTGTTCATTAGTTAATCGTATCCTTTGCGAACCAGGTCACCAGGGTAGGTTTTTCACTCTAATTTGACTAACGTTGAGCTAAGTTTATTAAATGGATTTCACATTGGAATCACGAGTGGAAGTAAAAATTCTCAATAATTCCTGGTCTAAGTTACTGCTGAGTAAGAGTCAAATCTTCACAAATCCGGTGAGTCCTCAAGGTCATCGGTTTGACGAGAACATGGATTGTAAGCCATGAAATGGTTCATCTCTTTGATGTTATCTTAGCCAGGAGCTTGTGAGTTTGCAATGTCGCAATTTCCAGATAATCATCTCAGGAAGACTTCAAATGGCAGCGTTTGTTGCTTTAGTTCTTAGGATGATATTAATTATAGTTCTCTGAATGTGCGATGAATCGAGTGTGAACTTCTTCCAGAAGTACGTTAGACGAAGGAAACTATCTCATCGTCACATCCGCATGAAAAAAACAAGGAAACTGATATCGAGGATGGGATCAAGTATGACTGCCGAGGTGAAATTTGGGAAACAAACCATTCTTTAAAATCATCTTGGTGCTGCGTCCGAAAACTGTGATTCCAGATATACAGTGAAACCTCTCTACTCGGACACCTCCAAAACGCGGACGCCTCCACATCACGGACACTTCGCCTGCGACCGACCAAACTCCTATATTTTTCCACAGATTCGCCTCTCTCTAAAGCGGACACTCCATAACCCGGACGCGGACAGGAATTTCGATTACATTCACCCATAAAAGCACATGTATGAGCACCTCTATTAGCCGGACAGGCGATGGCTTGATTCTGATGTTAGTTTTTTCGTAAAACGCACCGGTTATGCTGTACAGAGCAATAACAACGATTTTGTCCTTATTCAGGGGGATTTGAATCGTTGACTTGATCTCAATTATCTGCGATCAATTTTGATCAAATTGACACGATTCATTTTTATAGGATCATTGAATAACCGACTTGACATTTTCAGGTAGCCTCTCTATAAAGTGGACACCTCTCTAAGTCGTACATATTTTTTGCAACCGGGGGTGTTCGCCTTATGGAGGTTTCACTGTGCTTCGAAGATGACGATTGAGTATTCCATAATTTATTACATTCCAATCGCGTGAAGAGACGAAGGTCAATAAAGGATGAGCCCATGGATACTCTTATATGCAGAACACCTGCATGTATTCCATTTGAATATTATTATAATCATGAAACCTACTGAGCATACATAGAACAGTCATAGATCATTCCAACGTACGATTGTCATTCATCGACTGGAGCATCTTGAAAAGACACTGTTGAGATATGTGTACATTCAGCTGTGACACTGACATTAGCAGAAGCTATTAATAGGTAGTAGTGTGTGACGATAAAATCGTCACAGCCTTTTGACGTTAAACGGAAAGTAAATCTCTCGTTGAGCCCCGAGCAGCAGCCTCCGTAACTAGTATTCACGGGGAATACTTCTTTTTTTGTTGAGGTGCTGCTGTTCGAGGCGACGACGACGAAGACGGCCGAGCCAACGGGCTGATGATACCACGGCCGTGCCTGCAGGCGGGCAACCCCACCTGCACCGCTGATCACCGCGGGCACCACACCATAGGAGGCCGGTGGTCGACGACGATAATAACTTGGCGAAAATATGACCCGGGTGGGCTACCCGGACATACAAGGCCGCGTACATCCACCTCGCCGCAATCACCACTATGATGTATCCATGGTGTACCTATCATGGTACACCTGGATACAGGCCGATCAGAGGATACTGGTGGTAACAACCGGGGTCCGCAGACCCCGTGTTGCATCCACCAGTCACCCCCTGGTAAACACACACGAGTTTCGGGGCACTTAATCGAAAGTGCACGTCTTGATGATTGAATCCGCATTCAATCGATCAAGACGTGCATGCACATCGCGCACCAGACGACGACGAAGACTTTACGGCCGGGGCGCCCTTCTCAGGGCGACGTATGCTGGAATGAAGAACACAGGCGGCAACGGCTTGGCAATGATACTGCCAACTTGGTGCCCCACCCCCCGGGCTTGCTGTCATCCGGACCACGCACGGTCCCATACACAGCAGCCCGGTATCAGCTGTTTCGTGTTGTGGTTAGGAGTGCACGCGGCACATGCGGCATGCTTCTCTCGTCTAACCTGGCCCCACACACACCCGCGCACTAGTACACAGACCCTGGAGCGGTCACCCACGGCACCGGTGACACGCGGGCCGACGTGGGTGAGCCCGGGTGGCTCACCAGGAGGCATAACGACGGAGCCGATGTTGACGCGTGGTCGTGCAGACGACGTACTAGCAACTTGTTGCTACCGGTGTGATGGCGCCACCCGACGGCGTATCGACATCGGGACAGGCCGTTACTGAAACAGGCCGATAGAGAAATTGATGCCGACCCGGACATCGGCCTCTGGGCAGAAAATGATGCTGCAGACGACACCCACATATGCATATGTGTGTGTAAGGCCGAATAATGGGATGCAACTGCAGGATGGGTATATATAGCTATACCATATGTATGTCAAGACCGAGATACTACCGGATGGTAATATATTAGGTGCATATGGCCATGCTGCGAATATGCACAGGCCCCTGTAGATACACTGACACATGGGAAGTACTATACAGTTATAGTGACACAAGCCGCGGGTAGATATAGGTATACCAAGCCATGTAGCGAATACCGGGTGCAGTGAAAGGCCAAAAGTGGAGGCAATGCGAGCTACGCAGCGTCTCCACGCCGGCCGATGCTTACCATAGGTGCAAGTGAGATACAAGACGGTACGAGTGGAGGCCAAAGGCAGTGCCGTACATATATTCCCGTGCTGTTTGGCCGTGTAATTCCGTGAATTCCGTGCGCATGCTGGCCGCAATGTGCCCTTACGCACTTCAAATTTTGCCGCGCAGCCCCGATAGAGGGTGCTGCCAGTGTTCCGGACAAAATCTATGGTCCAATCAGATTGCGTCTTCTTCGTTGAAGAAGACGGAACTTCAACTTGAAGAAGAAGTCGGCCATGAGGCCACTTGTTAGATAGCTTTTGCCTAGAGTGCACGCGCTTTTCGCCCTTCGCTTTTCGGCCGCCATAGTTCTTGCCGTGTGCCCCCCAGGAGTCCCGGAGGACAGCACACGAGACTCCAAGAGTCCTTATAATTGAAGAAGACGTCAAGAGTCGTAATTTGAAACCGCAGATCAGTATTACCAGTCATGGAAAATAACGGTGAGTCTTCTTTTTGCTCAATTTTGATATGATGAATTCCCTCGTCCTGGCCGAAACTTGAGTCTCGTGCGCGCGTACCCCTGCTGACTCCCAGACGATCCGGACTCCTGGGGAACCACGTGCTAAGGCCGAATAGTGCGGGATGAAATAGTACGTCCCGGAGGCCGCGAATATTGTGACCAGAGGCCGACAAGTCGAGGTGAACCCTCGTGAAGGAATACCCTGCTGCAAAAGATCGATTGGGATGGATTGAAAACCAATCGAATCCTATCGGGATGAATACATTTCAATCGGTTCTATCATTCAACCGGCGAGAGCAGTATTGGGATTCAATGCAGATCAATCGAACAAAGACCCAATCAAGCTGAATCCTGAATTGTAGAATTGGGATCACAACTGCCAATAGAATTCTATACTGTTGATGAGGATTGATGTAAGCGAATATAATCCAATACTAGTATTCAGCATAGGATCGGACACGGCAGGATGGATAGAAGATCTTTGCTGGTTCAATATGTTTTAATGAACCGATTCAGTATTGGAATCAATCTAATTGAATAATGGATCTCGTCTCCCACTGCTCTATCGAGATCAATGCTTCAGAAAGTGATTCGATTCGCGAAACGATACTAATTGTCTATCCAAACCAATCCCAAATGACAGGATTGGATTTCACCTTTTGAACACTATTATTTCAACATTCCTCAATCGAACTGAATAATTCTCTGCAGTACTGGGTGTATAATAACCTTGCTCTTTCCTATCCGTTTCAATCATGAATGGACAGATTCGAGTCGAATTATGCCTGGATCAATTCCAATCATCCCCCTATCACCTATTGCGTGATTGACAAATCGAGCTGAGTACTACAAAATCGGATTGAAATCGTGGATGCATGGTTATTCTATCCTTCCCAATACTCATAATCAGTATTGAACTCCGCTAGATTTCATATATTTCAATCGAATCCAATACTGCTCAGCAGGATTAGAATGGCCTGAAGATGAGTTTTGCTATCGGTCTGAATCCTGCCAAGCAGCATTGAATTGACTGAGTCAATCGATTCCAATGATAACCCAATTACTCACTGCGTGATTGACCAATCGAGCTGAATACTACAAAATCGGATTGAAATCGTGGATGCATGGTTATTCTATCCTTCCCAATACTCACAATCAGTATTCGACTCCGCTAGATTTCATATATTTCAATCGAATCGAATACTGCTCAGCAGGATTGGTACGGCCTGCGGATGAGTCTCGCTATCGGTCTGGATCCTGCCGGGCAGCATTGAGTGGACTTTGTCAATCGATTTCAATGATGACTTGATCACTCACTGCGTGATTTACCAATCGAGCTGAATACTACAAAATCGGATTGGAATCGTGGATGCATGGTTATTCTATCCTTCCCAATACCTACAATCAGTATTGAACTGCGCTGGATTTCATATATTTCAATCGAATTCAATACTGCTCAGCAGGATTGGAACGGTCTCGAGATGAGTTTTGCTATCGGTCTGAATCATGCCAGGCAGCATTGAGTGGACTGCGTCGATCGATTTCAATGATGACCCAATTACTCACTGCGTGATTGACCAATCGAGCTGAATACTACAAAATCGGATTGAAATCTTGGATGCATGGTTATTCTATCCTTCCCAATACTCACAATCAGTATTGAACTCCGCTAGATTTGGTATATTTCAATCGAATCCAATACTGCTCAGCAGGATTGGAATGGCCTGAAGATGAGTTTTGCTATCGGTCTGAATCCTGCCAAGCAGCATCGAATTGACTGAGTCAATCGATTCCAATGATAACCCAATTACTCACTGCGTCATTGACCAATCGAGCTGAATACTACAAAATCGAATTGTAATCGTGGATGCATGGTTATTCTATCCTTCCCAATACTCACAATCAGTATTGAACTCCGCTGGATTTCATATATTCCAATCGAACTCAATACTGCTCAGCAGGATTGGAACGGTCTCGAGATGAGTTTTGCTATCGGTCTGAATCATGCCAGGCAGCATTGAGTGGACTGCGTCAATCGATTCCAATGATGACCCAATCACTCACTGCGTGATTGACCAATCGAGCTGAATACTACAAAATCGGATTGGAATCGTGGATGCATGGTTATTCTATCCTTCCCAATACCTACAATCAGTATTAAACTGCGCTGGATTTCATATATTTCAATCGAATTCAATACTGCTCAGCAGGATTGGAACGGTCTCGAGATGAGTTTTGCTATCGGTCTGAATCATGCCAGGCAGCATTGAGTGGACTGCGTCAATCGATTTCAATGATGACCCAATTACTCACTGCGTGATTGACCAATCGAGCTGAATACTACAAAATCGGATTGAAATCGTGGATGCATGGTTATTCTATCCTTCCCAATACTCACAATCAGTATTGAACTCCGCCAGATTCCGTATATTCCAATCGAATCCAATACTGCTGAGCAGGATTGGAACGATCTCGAGATGAGTTTTGCTATCGATCTGAATCCTGCCAGGAAGCATTGAGTCGACTGCGTCAATCGATTTCGATGATGACCCAATCACTCTTTGCGTCATTGATCAATCGAGATGAATACTACAGAATCCAGGTGAAATTGTGGGTGCATGGTTATTCTATTTCTCTCAATACTCACAATCAGTATTGAACTCCCCTAGATTTCATACATCTCAATCGAATTCAATACTGCTGAGCAGGATTGGAACGGCCTGAAGATGAGTTTTGCTTTCGGTCTGAATCCTGCCAGGCAGCAACGAGTCGACTGCGTCAATCGATTTCAATGATGACCCAATCACTCATTGCGTGATTGGCCTATCGAGCTTAATACTATAGGATGGAATACCGATCGTGAAAAAGTGGTTTCTATCCTCCTGAATACTTACAATCGGTATCGAACTCCTCTGAATTCCATGTATTTTAATTGAATCCAATACTGCTGAGCAGGATTGGTACGCTCTGAGGATGAGTTTCGCTATCGGTCTGAATCCTGCCGGGCAGCATTGAGTCGACTGCATCAATCTATGTCAATGACGATCCAATCACTCTTTGCGTCATTGACTAATATCGAGATGAATACTACAGAATCGAATGGAAATCGTGGATACATGGTTATTCTATCCTTCTCAATACTCACAATCAGTATTGAACTACTCTAGGTTTCATATATATCAATCGAATTCAATACTGCTGGGCAGAATTGGAGCAGCCTGAAGATGAGTTTTGCTATTGGTCAGGTGGATGGGTTATAAGGTCTGCAATGCTAAGAATCAGTATTGAAATCGATTGAGGGGGATTGAGATCTCGATGTTTGCAATACTGGAAGATGGGACTGGAATCGATCGGGGCAGATAGGATTTCAAGTTCTCAATACTAACAATCATCATTCAGGTATATTGACGTAGATAGAATATACGGTATCCAATGTTAGAGGTCAGTATTTGGATCTATTAAGGCAGATACGACTTCCCATTCCCAATCTGATACACAGCATTCGGATTAATTCAAGTAGATATGATATGAGGTCTGCAATGCTGAAAATCAGTATTGAGATCGATTGAAGCGGATTGAGAACCCGATGTTTCCACTACTGAAATACAGTACTGAAATCGATTCGGGCAGGTAGGATTTTAAGTCCTCAATACTGATATCCAGCATTCAAATCGATTCAAGTAGATAGGATATAAGATCTGCAATGCTGAAAATCAGTATTGGGATCGATTCAAGCGGATTGAGAACCCGATGTTTCCAATACTGAAATACAGTACTGAAATCGATTGGGGCAGATAGGATTTCGAGTCCTCAATACTGATATCTAGCATTCAATCCGATTCAGGTAAATATCATATGAGGTCTGCAATGTTGAAAATCAATATTGAAATCGATTGAAGCGGATTGAGAACCCGATGTTTCCAATACTGAAAAACAGTTCTGGAATCGATTGGGGCAGTTAGGATTTCAAGTCCTCAATACTGAAATCCAGCATCCAAATCGATTCAAGTAGATAGGATATAAGGTTTCTAATGCTTACTTCCAGTATTGAGATCGATTGAAGTGGATTGAGATAGCGATCTACCCAATACTGAGAGACAGTACTGAAATCGATTTAGGTTATTAGAATATAAGGGCTAGAATACTCACAGTCAGTATTGAGATCGATCGAAGTGGGTTGAGATCTCGAAGTTCCCAATACTCGAAAACAGTACTGGATTCGACTGGGCAGATAGGATTTCAAGTCCCCAATACTGATATTTAGCATTCAATTCGATTCAGGTAAGAATCATATAAGGTCTGCAATGCTGAACATCAGTATTGAGATCGATTGGAGCGTACTGAGAACCCGATGTTTCCAATACTGAAATACAGTACTGGAATCGACTGCGGCAGATAGGATGGCAAGTCCTGAATACTGATATCTAGCACTGATATCCAGCATTCATTCCGATTCAGGTAGATAGGATATGAGGTTTCTGATGCTTACTTTCAGTATTCAGATCGATTGAAGTGGATTGAGATCCCGAGATTCCCAATACTGAAATACAGTACTGGAATCGATTGGGGCAGATAGGATCTCAAGTCCTCAATACTGATATCCAGCATTTAAATCGATTCAAGTAGATAGGATATAAGATCTGCAATGCTGAAAATCAGTATTGAGATCGATTGAAGCGGATTGAGAACCCGATGTTTCCACTACTGAAATACAGTACTGAAATCGATTCGGGCAGGTAGGATTTTAAGTCCTCAATACTGATATCCAGCATTCAAATCGATTCAAGTAGATAGGATATAAGATCTGCAATGCTGAAAATCAGTATTGAGATCGATTCAAGCGGATTGAGAACCCGATGTTTCCAATACTGAAATACAGTACTGAAATCGATTGGGGCAGATAGGATTTCGAGTCCTCAATACTGATATCTAGCATTCAATCCGATTCAGGTAAATATCATATGAGGTCTGCAATGCTGAAAATCAGTATTGAAATCGATTGAAGCGGATTGAGAACCCGATGTTTCCAATACTGAAAAACAGTTCTGGAATCGATTGGGGCAGTTAGGATTTCAAGTCCTCAATACTGAGATCCGGCATCCAAATCGATTCAAGTAGATAGTATATAAGGTTTCTAATGCTTACTTCCAGTATTGAGATCGATTGAAGTGGGTTGAGATCTCGAAGTTCCCAATACTCGAAAACAGTACTGGATTCGACTGGGCAGATAGGATTTCAAGTCCCCAATACTGATATTCAGCATTCAAATCGATTCAGGACGATAAATAAACTCGTCAATGCTCATAGTCAGTATTGGAACCGATTGACGTAGTGTGAGTTATTGAACTTCCCATTCCTGAAAGTTAGTATTGGAATCGATTGAGGCCGATAGAATTCGAGTGGCTGACGCTAGGTGGCGTTTCGATGACCATCTCAGTTTGCATCCAAATATCATGGGATTGCTTTCTCGCAAGCGACGAACCATCTCTCCTGTTCCTACATAAGACTGATGAGTGACAGAACCTCCAAATAGCGTTTAGTTATGTAATGCTATGATATGTTAATGCGATCATGATTAAAATAAGTATTGAATTGTATTGAAACCTTACCTGTAATGTGAGTGATGTATATGTGAGACGTTGATTCGTAATAATGACTGAAAGTCAGTATTGAGGTCGATTGAGGCCGATTGAGTTCTCGATGTTCCCAATACTGAAAATCAGTATTGGAATCGATTGAGGCAGATAGGATCCCGAATCTCCAATATTAATATCCAGCATTCAAATCGATCCGGATGAATAGGATATAAGGTCTCCAATGACTCTAGTCAGTATTGAGGTCGATTGGGGCGGATTCAGATCTCGATGGTTCCAATACTGAACAACAGTATTGGGATCGATTGATGCGCATAGCATTTCTGATATCCTATACTGATTTCCAGCATTGAAATCGATTCAGATGAATAGGATATAAGGTGTCCAATGATTCTAGTCAGTATTGAGTTCGATTGAGGTCCCAACGCAGAATAACAGTATTGAAATCGATTGAGGCGGGTTGGATTTCGGATATCCAATACTGATTTCCAGCATTCAAATCGATTCAGATGAATAGGATATAAGGTGTCCAATGATTCTAGTCAGTATTGAGTTCGATTGAGGTTCCAATGCAGAATAACAGTATTGGAATCGATTGAGGCGGATAGGATTTCAGATATCCAATACTGATTTCCAGCATTCAAATCGATTTAGATGAATAGGATATGAGGTGTCCAATGATTCTATTCAGTATTGAGTTCGATTGAGGTTCCAATACAGAATAACAGTATTGAAATCGATTGAGGCGGATTGGATTTCGGATATCCAATACTGATTTCCAGCATTCAAATCGATTCAGATGAATAGGATATAAGGTGTCCAATGATTCTAGTCAGTATTGAGTTCGATTGAGGTTCCAATGCAGAATAACAGTATTGGAATCGATTGAGGCGGATAGGATTTCGGATATCCAATACTGATTTCCAGCATTCAAATCGATTCAGATGAATAGGATATAAGGTCTCCAATGATTCTAGTCAGTATTGAGGTCGATTGGCAATCTCTCTCTCAATGCGTATAGTCGGCATTGGTAAAGATTGGTCAACACTGTTTGAGTCCCGATCAACATCATTGATCGCGATTGAACTCCAATCTTCTCCAATCCTGAAAATCATGTTTCAAATTCATCATAAGTTTCTAGATTCAGATCGATTGAGTGTTTTTCTATCGAATCCAATCGAACTTTTGCAGCAGGGTAGTGCGCGGAGCATATAGTGCTTTCGGGGGGAAAACGTCTCGTGGAAATTCAGTGTTGCTGTCGTCCGGACGACGACGAGCAAGTCCGTACCCCCGGTGGATCGCCACCCTGAGTAATCGCGGAATGCTTGGCCAGTAAAATCAGGTGATTGCGGAGCTCGTGCTCCATAAATTGGAGCAGTTGGCCATTATCCCAACGTGGTAAATAATCGTAGCGTGGAGCGGCCATTTCGAGTGAATTTCGGAGCAGCGTGCTCCTTGAATTTGGAGTCCATCGTGAGCGAAGTCGACTAGGCCGCTGAATAATTGAGGAGGCCGATAGTGAATTGCCCAGGCCGTTAGTAAAGTGCTTTATACTTAGTATTTTCAGGATTGTGCAGTGAATTTTCGTGTTTTACAGGCAATTTTGAGAGACATTTTATTGAGAAAGAGACAATCACTAATGACTGATTCATCCTGAATCTTGGCCATTGATTGTCGCGAACATAACCAGAATATGTTAAATTCCTTGTATCGTCCGCGTAGAAGCAGAGTTTCAGAATAGAGGCCAACTATTCATTGTAAAATCTGTATTTGATCATTTCCAGAGTGTATGCGTTCCCACCCCCTTTTCGATTTTCAGGTAAATTCACGGTAAGTGATGCAGTGAGGCCGAGTTGCTGTTGAATTTCCGAATTGCGTTCGCCGTCCATTGCGCGAAACCCGCATCCTAGGCTAAGAGTCCGTCGAATATAAATGAGTGTGACCCGTAATTGAAATACCACGTCACAAGTGTAAGGAAACTGCTATACCGACTTTGGCGACGACGGCGCCACTAGATGATGAATATGAATATGTACAAAGGAGAAGCGCTGCGCTAAGTGCGGCAGATCGGATAAGAACGTTCTAAGAGAAACATGTATGAGGAAGCGTGGAACTCGGAGCAAGTATTGAATAAATATTATTTAGTGAAACAAGTGTTATTGAAATTGAAGTCCACAACGATCCAAGGAGAAATACCTCTTTTCCCAACATGGTAGCAGTTGCTAAGGTTATAAATGTGGAAGAATATTACTGATCATTTGATGAGAAGCGGCATTGGTGTAGAAATTGAAGATACGCCACAAAGTTCAGAAGAATGGGAAGAATCGTTAACAAGTGAAACCGAATTCCAAGAAAGTGAAGAAGTTGAAAGATCAAGTGAAGAAGCTCCCAGTGAAAATACAGAAGAAACGGCAGGAGATTTTACAGTGCCAGTTTTTGACGGAAAAAATTACAGTAGTTGGAAAAGAAGAATTGGAATGCTCTTGAAACTGAAGAAGTGCCACAAAGTGATTACGAGAGCAAAAAGGAGTACTGATGCAGCAGATTGGGATGTTCAAGATCTCAAGGCAGTGAATTACATTAACAGTGGGATAAATAATAAACAATTGGAGTTTGTGAGTGAATGTGAAACAGCCTACGATATTATAAAAAAATTTGATGAGCTATATTTGACCAAATCAACGGCGCTCCAAATTGTCTTAAGAAATCGAATAGGAAAGTTACGTTTGAAAGACTATGAGAACTGTGAAGAATTTTTTGGTGATTTTGAGAGAATGATTAATGAACTAAAAACTGCTGGGGCACGAGTAGATGAAAGAGAAAGAGTGAATTATATTTTGAGGACATTGCCGGAAAAATACAGTCACATTGGTGATCTGATTGATGTATTGCCAGAAGAGGAACGTACAACAGGGTACGTGAAAGGTAAGATTGGAATGAATAATTTATTAAAATCAAGTGAAGAAAGCGCGGGCGCAAAAGCGAGCGCATATGATACGACAGTGAAACAAGAGCAAACTTGCTTCACTTGTAGCAAGCCCGGTCACATAGCAAGAGTTTGCAAAACTCTATTCAAAGAGGGAGGGGTGCATCGAGACGAAACATGAATCATCGCGGCGGCCTTTACTTCGGCAGAAGACACGTGCACCAATACAACCATAGAGGTAGAGGTCAACAACGAGGCGGTTATCGCGGCAGTGGCGGTTACTATGCCGGCCACAATCCTTCTTATGGATACTACAATCATCATCGTGGTGGTGGAGGAAATACTCCGACTCACCATCAGCAGCAACAACAGCAACAGTATATGGGCCCCAATACGTTCAATGTAGAAGTTCAGGTAAACGCGCAAATATCGACTTATAGTGTAGAGACAGATTTAAAAAATGAGTCAGCTTAAAGAATTGATTGGCTTTTGGACAGTGGTTGCACTGATCACGTAATTAATAATGGGGAATATTTTTACGATCTCAAAAATTTGCTAGAGCCAGTAAGAATAAAAGTTGCTGATGAAAAATTTTTGAGAGCCACAAAAGTAGGAACAGTCCAAAGTAGATTCCCAGTATACAATGAGTCAGTTTTGATCAGAATGACTGATGTTTATTTTGTCAAAGAGTTAGACAGAAATTTGATTGGTTACGCCAAAATAACAGATCACAACAAAATAGTTTCATTAGGAAATGATTCAAAAATTTATAATAGAGGAAGAAAATCAATAGCAATCGCATGGAAAGAAAATAGGCTTCACAAGATGAATAGTATCTTTATAAAGGAAGAATTTCAAGCAAATACAGTGAGTACAATGACTGATAAAGAAAGATGGCATAGAATCTTTGGCCATGTAAATTCCAAATACTTGAATATTTTGAGCAGAAATAAATAACTTGGAGGAATACCAGAAAATTTAGATGCAGATTTTTTGGAGTGCAGAACTTGTATTGAGAACAAGATGCATAACACTCCTTTTTTTGAATAACAGAACTAGAGCTAGAGAAATTCTAGAGATTGTACATTCAGATGTAAATGGCCCTCATGCAACTATTGGTATGAATGGAGAGAGATATTTTGTGAGTTTCATTGATGACTACAGTGAAATAGCCAGAGTCTATATAAAAACTAAAGATGAAGTTTTTGACTGTTTTGTGACTTTTGTGAATGAGGTAGAAAATTTAACAGGTAAAAAGATGAAAACTTTGAGGTGTGACAACGGTTTAGAGTATTTGAATAAAAGAATCTATGATTTTACAAGAAGTGAAGGTATAGTAATAGACAAATGTCCACCTCATGTTCATGAATTGAATGGAACTGCAGAGAGATATAACAGATCCATCATGGAGATAGCGAGATGTTTATTAGATGAAGCAAAACTAGAGAGAAAATATTGGCCTGAAGTTATCTTGACAGCTGCCTATTTGAAAAACACAACATTGGCAAACACTTTTGAAAAGAAAACACCTTTTGAAATTATGTTTGGTATAAAACCAAATGTGAAACATTTAAGAATGTATGGAAGTAAAGTTTTTGTTAGGATACCAGAGGCTAAAAGAATTTCCAAGTGTGACAAGAAGGCTGAATTAGGAATTTTAATTGGGTACACTAATGTTGGATACAAAGTTTTGATTGGTAGCAAAATTAGAATTGCTGCTCATACTGATATTGTTGAGAGTGATACAAATTGCATTGGTCTAAATGAATTAGAAGATGAGCCTCACTCAGATTCTGAAAATTATGATGAAATTTGTTCATGTGAAAATGAAAGAAGAAGTGAAAATAGGTCAGCAAGTGATGTTCAACAGTTGAGGAGATCAACTAGGCAAAGAAAGCCAAATTTAGATGAGAATTTCATTTATAATAATGTAATCTATGAGAATTATTGTAGCGCTGATGTGCCAGCAAATTTTGAGGAGGCGATGAGCAGTCCTGAAGCTGAATCTTGGAAAGAGGCAACAGATAGAGGAATGTCTTGTTTAGAAAAGAATGGAACTTATGAATATGTTGAATTGCCAGAGAAGGCAGAAGCTTTAGATGTTAAATGGATATTCACAAAGAAACCAGGGAATGTTCACAAAGCAAGGTTAGTTGTTTTCACTTTGTAAGTGTCACACACCAAGTTCACTATCACTTTGTGAATGAAGCATACATGGATGGCATAATTGATATGAAGAAGATGGATTCAGAAAATAAAATAGCTGACATTTTTACTAAAGCACTTGGGAGAGTCAAGTTCGTGAAATTTAGAAATTTATTAAATGTGAAATAGAGAAACTGAGAAATGATTGTAAGTCGGCTGTAACAGCATGAATGTAAGGAGGCGTGTTGAGATATGTGTACATTCAGCTGTGACACTGACATTAGCAGAAGTTATTAATAGTCAGTAGTGTAAGGAAACTGCTATACCGACTTTGGCGACGGCGCCACAAGATGATGAATATGAATATGTGCGAAGGAGAAGCGCTGCGCCAAGTGCGGCAGATCGGATAAGAACGTTCTAAGAGAAACATGTATAAGGGAGCGTGGGACTTGGAGCAAGTATTGAATAAATATTATTTAGTGAAACAAGTGTTATTGAAATTGAAGTCCACAACGATCCAAGGAAAAATACCTCTTTTCCCAACAGACACAACATTTCAGACGCAGACTGTTCCACTTTGACTTTTTTTCACATCTCATAACCTCTACCTCAGTCTTATTCGTATTGTACTCGACGAACAATGGTCTAGGTCTATCATATTCAACATCACCCAAATCAAAATTTTCGATGCGACGATTCACCTCATTCAAATTCAAGGTTTTCTTCACTAAGATCAGTGATGTTAGCACTTTCCCTATGGTGTCTTTCAAAGTTCCCTCTGCAAAGTCATGCATGAGATTAGAACTCTGGTTCATTGGGGCGTAAAATTTTCTAATCTTATTGAAAGTGCACGTGATACCTTCTAACTCATGCTCTTGATTGGCTAGGTCATCTTCATAATTTTCTCTAGTACGCAGTAAGTTCTTGTGTTCTACTGTGAAGCATCTACATTGTTCACTTGAGCAACACTTGTTGCTCTGCAACATCTACGGGAGTATTTAGCGATACAACTCTCTTTCATTTCAAACAAAGCGTGAAACCCTGCGTTATCCCCAACCACCAGAGCGGTATCAAAAAAAAGATCGTGATTCTCACCGTCGATATTTACTGTTATATCATGATCTGCTACGGCGTTCAACTTATCAATTGCTTTACAGAATACGGCCTCATTCCCACACTCTTTCCGATCTTTGGAATCAAAAATTGTACTGAGGAATATGTGCATCAAAATTGCCACCAAGTGGGGAGGGAGTGTACGCAAAGATGCATACAAAGCTTCCAATTTTTGCTCCCCCGCATGACTCCCAAGAACACTGCCCGTTCCTAAGTCATCGAAAGCGATTGTGATAGGTACTCTATTCACATCTTTCTTCACGCCTGGCTGATACTTCCTGTTCCACAATTGAGCTCGAATAATGTTTGAAACGACTTCTTTTCCTGAATGAAGGGATTCTATGTAATTCTGTGTCCGCTCGAGTGATCCGGGCATCTCGAATAAAATTTTGAGATCATGACGTGAAGACAAGTGTGTACAGCTTCGAGAGAATTTTCAATAGTAATACCTGTAGCAGTTACAGATTCTTGTGTTCCTATTTCAAATTCAACTGGACATTCGAAAACACTTCTTCTATGGAATTGTCCAAAGCATCTATCTATCTCCGATTGATTATAATGTCTCTCAAGGAATTCAGCCCCGCAGTAATATTGGGCTTCGAAAATTCGGGTCATGATGTGCCTCCGATGACAAGGTCAAATAGTTGCACAGATCCATAACCAGTAACGATTACTTTGCTGATCATGTGCGTTACGATAGAAAATTCATATTTTTCAGATCATTTTCTTTCTACAAAAGTATCCACTTCTTTAGATCCTGTACGCATGTTTGCTAGTATCGTATATTCGAGATTGTTTCTATGCAAACGGGTGTCATTCCCTTTTTTCCCTCTTCTTTTAACCCCATGAAATTATTCATCCTATCTCAGCTCACGACCCAAAAAAGTAATTTTGGTGGTTCTCGTGTTCTAGCCGTTAAATTACGTGATATTGCATAGATTTTCTTGCAATGTCTGGATGATACTTGTCACGCGTGACTTATACTGTGAGAACAATTTGGTATGAGTTCTGAATTCGAGTGACTCTCCTCAATAACGAGTACTTCGACCTGTGCTCAATTCAGTCCATTGAATCATTTCGAAGGCTTCAAAAAAGCTGTCTGAAACGGCTTCAAAGAATCTTGAAAAGGCTCTCAACCATTCAAGAATGTTCTAAGTTTACGAATCATCATCTAAGGTTACCCATGAGCTCTCACAACCTCGAAATTGAAGTCCTATCTGATAGCTATTACCTTTTACGAATACAGAGCTCCGTGGGTACCAACCACTACCGTCATTTTATGCCTACTTATCAAGATCCTTTCGGATTCTAACCGTAAGAATCAATGCATCACTGTGTTCAAAGACACTCGTGGGTTCTCACTACCTAACTCAACCAATCCTCATGAATCAAACTGCTAGCTGCTTTTGATTGAATTCCCTATCCTTGGTGAGAAGTTACACGAATTTCTTCGAAATCCCCCTAGCTTCTGAGATGATACCTCCTCTCTGTGCAAATGGTTGGGCCCTAACCATTCACAATCCCCTGTCATCATTCCATTAATTCCCTGTAATACTCCATAGGACATCCTCAAATTCTATATCAATAAATCAACCCCTCCTCGCGTATATTTCGTCATTGAGTACGTCCATGTCAAATTCAAACGGTTTCGGCAACTATTTTTTCAAAATTCCCATACCAATTTTTTTCAACGTGGGGTACCAAAATAAGATATTTCCTACAGTTTGTAGGTCCAAAAAATCTTTTTTGTCTCAGATAGGCCTACAAGAGTGATTTTACCGAAAAATCAAAAATTGACACTATCCTACCGTATTTTCCTCGTAACTTTTGATTGCTTCGACCAATTTGGATTTTCCAAGAAGCATTTGATAGATGACTTCAAAAGCTATCGATTGACCACTAGTAAAATCTCTTCCAGTTGTTTTTCGAACATCCGAAAGCTGGAATACTCAAAAATCACGGTTGGGCTCATAACTTTTTTGACGTATACTTTGATTTCCGTTATTTCATTCTCTTCCGATTTATATAGTGATAAACTCCCTGCAAAGAAATTTTCAGTCATTATTTTTACTTTTGGGGCCTCCTAGAGCTGTTTAAGTGCGCAAAACCATCTCAAAAACTCGGAAAATGCGTTTTTACCTCGTTCAACGTCCTCGGGGGACCTCTCAACTAATTCCATTGTGTTTGCAGGACTGTTTTACCTTAGAAATGAATATTTTGAGTATTTTTTCAGTGTAACAGACGCTCAGATTCGTAGAAATTTATTTCGAAAGCAAATTTTCATTCAATAATTAGCATCTCCTGCGCATGTGTTGTTTTCTACGTTAAAAATGTTTTCAATCGATAGCTGGTTCAATTTCCTTCGAAAAACCTCTTGCTGAAGTCAATTTCATGCAGTAGAACCGGAGTAACAGCTGTAAAACTAAGAAGAATTGTCTTAGGTATCAAATCCGCGAGCCTGGAGAAAGATTGTCGGTCTCGCCTGCCGGTTGAAGCGTGTTTCCCGTTTCTACTCCATCAAATCAACTTCAGCAAGGGGTCATTTCGAAGGAAATTGAGTCAGCTACCGATCTGAATCGTTTTTGAAGCCCCAAAGTCATTTGCATGCACGAGGAATTCGAATCTAACGAACCATTGCCAGCAATTTTTTCCAACTCTGATCAGACGATTGCGAAGTTTCTGCGCAGGCGAATGACTTTGGTGCTCCAAAAACGATTCAGATCGGTAGCCGACTCAATTTGCTTCAAAATGACCCCTTGCTGGAGTTAATTTGATGGAGTAGAAGCGGAAATACACGCTTCAACCGGCAGGCGAGACCGACAATCTTTCTCCAGGCTCGCGGATTTGATACCCAAGACATTTTTTCTTAGTTTGACAGCTGTGGCTCCGATTCTACTGAATGAAATTGACTTCAGCAAGAGGTTTTTCCGAAGGAAATTGAACCAACTATCGATTGAGAACACTTTCAGAGATGTAAAAAATAACACATGCGGAGGAGATGCTAATTATTGAATAAAAATTTGCTTTTGAAATCAATTTCTACGAACCTGAGCATCTGTTACACTGAAAAAATACTCAAAACATTCATTTCTAAGGTAAAACAGTCTTGCAAACACAACGGAATTAGTTGCGAGGTCCCCCGAGGACGTTGAACGAGGTAAAAATGCATTTTTCGAGTTTTTGAGATGGTTTTGCGCACTTAAACAGCTCTAGGAGGCCCCAAAAGTAAGAATCATGGCTGAAAATCGCTTTGCAGGTAGTTGATTACTATATAAATTGGGAAAGAATGAAATAAAAGTAATCAAAATATACGTCAAAAAAGTTATGAGCCCAACCGTGATTTTTGAGTATTTCAGCTTTCGGATGTTCGAAAAACAACTGAAAGAGGTCTTACTAGTGGTCAATCGATAGCTTTTGGAGTCCAAATTGGTCGAAGCAATCAAAAGTTACGAGCAAAATACGGAAGGATAGTCTCAATTTTTGATTTTTCAGTAAAATCACTCTTGCAGGCCTATCTGAGACAAAAAAAGTTTTTGGACCTACAAACTGTAGGAAATATCTTATTTTGGTACCCTCCGTCGGGAAAAAATGGTATTGGAGTTTCAAAAAAATAGTAGCAGAAACCGTTCGAATTTGACATGGACGTACTCCATCGTTCCTCATCCCTGCAGTTTTCTGTATATCGTAAGCCGGGATCTTGCTGTTCCCGTCTTGGTGGTCGAAAGCATCCCCTTACCGTACTATTCTGAGATCCTCGAAAACCTCTGGGGGTCCTATTCGTGTTTCCCAATCGTTCGCATGATATTATAACCGATGCATGAATTCTCTGTCCAATATAACCGTTCCCCCATCTACTCTAACTGAGTGTATCACACCAATGATTCTCAGACGGTGGGTTCGAACCACATGCGATTTCTAATCTTTCCTCCCATATCCCTGTCGGTTCCAACCACATTAATGATCCACA
Source organism: Eretmocerus hayati (assembly GCA_029851415.1). Taxonomy (NCBI): domain Eukaryota; kingdom Metazoa; phylum Arthropoda; class Insecta; order Hymenoptera; family Aphelinidae; genus Eretmocerus; species Eretmocerus hayati. Next base: position 55,017,566 of record CM056744.1, read on the forward strand.
AGTAGTCTATCCCAACCACGAATGAAAATCCTCGCAATGCAGGGGTTCCAACCACATGATTCCACCGATAAAATTCCGAGATTCCCCTCCTTTACATCGAGATGAAACCCCATGATAACAGCGTAACCATCTACGTCATGTGCAGCATAATCTGCACCAGGAATGAGCCACTTGATTCCAGATCCTCCATGAGTTAATATTTATTCACACTGTTTTGCTCCAAAAGCTTTGAGTGCCAGGTTCGTTGAGCGTCAAATCATTGTCAATTGTTGGAGTTTGTAGAGCTTAAGAACATTCGAGAGGGATTGGCAGCAGGAGCAAAACTCAATGACCCGCGATTCCTCCTCGATGTCACGCGAGTGACTTATTTGAATTTCACTGGCCATCATGAGCATCGGATCCCTGCTCCTTCCCGCGACTCAGACAGCATCGAAACCTTTCTGAAAACTTTCCGCGAAAGTTTTCAGAAAGTTAACTTTGCCACTGTCGGCTGGACTTCCCGAAAGGTTTTGGCGAAAGTTGCTGGACATATTTCGGGAAAGATTTCATGAAGGATTTCTGGGAAGATTGCTTCAAACACTTCAGGAAACCATTCTGGGAGTTTTCCTGAGAGGGATTGAGCAGTTGTCCTCGAAAAGTTTCTGAAGGAAAGCGAACAAACTGCTACTCAAAACTTTCGCTGAAAGGTTTCTGAAAGGTTCCCGAAAGGTGTCCCTGGGATCGGCTCGCCAGAACTTTCGCTGAAAGCTTTCTGGAAGGATTCCGAAAGGTGTCCCTGGAATCGGCCCGCCAAAATTTCCGCTAAGAGGTTTCTAAAAGGTTCCCGAAAGATATCCCTGGAATCGGCCCGCCGAAACTTTCGCTGAAAGGTTTCTGAAAGGTTTCCGAATGGTGTCCCTGGAATCGGCTCGTCAAAACTTTCGGTGAAAGGTTCCTGGAAGGTGTCTCCGGAATCGGCTCGTCAAAACTTTCGGTGAAAGGTTCCTGAAAGATTCCCGAAAGGTGTCCCTGGAATCGGCTCGCCAAAACTCTCATTGAAAGTATCCTGAAAGGTTTCCAAAAGGTGTTCCTAGAATCGGTCCGCCAAAACTACCGCTGAAAGGTTTCTGAAAGGTTTCCGAAGAGTGTCCCTGGAATCGGCCCGCCAAAACTTTCGCTGAGAGGTTTCTGGAAGGTTCCCGAAAGGTGTCCCTGGAATCGGCTCGTCAAAACTTTCGGTGAAGGGTTTCTGAAAGGATTCCGAAGGATGTCCCTCGAATCGGCCCGCCAAAACTTCCGCTGAAAGGTTTCTGAAAGGTTCCCGAAAAATGTCCCTGGAATCGGCCCGCCAAAACTTTCGCTGAAAGCTTTCTGAAAGGATTCCGAAAGGTGTCCCTGGAATCGGCCCGCCAAAACTTCCGCTGGAAGGTTTCTGAAAGGTTCCCGAAAGATATCCCTGGCATCGGCCCGCCAAAACTTTCGCTGAAACGTTTCTGAAAGGTTCCCGAAAGGTGTCGCTGGAATCGGCTCGTCGGAACTTTCGGAGAAGGGTTTCTGAAAGGTTTCCGAATGGTGTCCCTGGAATCGGGTCGTCAAAACTTTCGGTGAAAGGTTCCTGAAAGATTCCCGAAAGGTGTCCCTGGAATCGGCTCGCCAAAACTCTCACTGAAAGTTTCCTGAAAGGTTTCCGAAAGGTGTTCCTAGAATCGGTCCGCCAAAACTACCGCTGAAAGGTTTCTGAAAGGTTCCCGAAAGATATCCCTGGAATCGGCCCGCCGAAACTGTCGCTGAAAGGTTTCTGAAAGGTTTCCGAATGGTGTCCCTGGAATCGGCTCGTCAAAACTTTCGGTGAAAGGTTCCTGGAAGGTGTCTCTGGAATCGGGTCGTCAAAACTTTCGGTGAAAGGTTCCTGAAAGATTCCCGAAAGGTGTCCCTGGAATCGGCTCGCCAAAACTCTCACTGAAAGTTTCCTGAAAGGTTTCCGAAAGGTGTTCCTAGAATCGGTCCGCCAAAACTACCGCTGAAAGGTTTCTGAAAGGTTCCCGACAGGTGTCCCTGGAATCGGCTCGTCAAAACTTTCGGTGAAGGGTTTCTGAAAGGATTCCGAAGGGTGTCCCTCGAATCGGCCCGCCAAATTTCCGCTGGAAGGTTTCTGAAAGGTTCCCGAAAGATGTCCCTGGAATCGGCCCGCCAAAACTTTCGCTGAAAGCTTTCTGAAAGGATTCCGAAAGGTGTCCCTGGAATCGGCCCGCCAAAACTTCCGCTGGAAGGTTTCTGAAAGGTTCCCGAAAGATGTCCCTGGAATCGGCCCGCCAAAACTTTCGCTGAAAGCTTTCTGAAAGGATTCCGAAAGGTGTCCCTGGAATCGGCCCGCCAAAACTTCCGCTGAAAGGTTTCTGAAAGGTTCCCGAAAGGTGTCGCTGGAATCGGCTCGTCGGAACTTTCGGAGAAGGGTTTCTGGAAGGTTTCCGAATGGTGTCCCTGGAATCGGCTCGTCAAAACTTTCGGTGAAAGGTTCCTGAAAGATTCCCGAAAGGTGTCCCTGGAATCGGCTCGCCAAAACTCTCACGTAAAGTTTCCTGAAAGGTTTCCGAAAGGTTTTCCTAGAATCGGTCCGCCAAAACTACCGCTGGAAGGTTTCTGAAAGGTTCCCAAAAGGTGTCCCTGGAATCGGCCCGCCAAAACTTTCGCTGAAAGGTTTCTGAAAGGTTCCCGAAAAGTGTCCCTGGAATCGGCTCGTCAAAACTTTCGGTGAAGGGTTTCTGAAAGGATTCCGAAGGGTGTCAGTCGAATCGGCCCGCCAAAACTTCCGCTGAAAGGTTTCTGAAAGGTTCCCGAAAGATGTCCCTGGAATCGGCCCGCCAAAACTTTCGCTGAAAGGTTTCTGAAAGGTTCCCGAAAGGTGTCCCTGGAATCGGCTCGTCGGAACTTTCGGTGAAGGGTTTCTGAAAGGTTTCCGAAAGGTGTCCCTGGAATCGGCTTGTCAAAACTTTCGGTGAGAGGTTCCTGAAAGGTGTCCCTGGAATCGGCTCGTCAGAACGTTCGGTGAAAGGTTCCTGAAAGATTCCCGAAAGGTGTCCCTGGAATCGGCTTGTCAAAACTTTCGGTGAGAGGTTCCTGAAAGGTGTCCCTGGAATCGGCTCGTCAAAACGTTCGGTGAAAGGTTCCTGAAAGATTCCCGAAAGGTGTCCCTGGAATCGACTCGCCAAAACTTTCACAGAAAGTTTTCTGAAAGGTTTCCGAAAGGTGTCCCTAGAATGGTTCCGCCGAAACTTCCGCTGAAAGGTTTCTGAAAGGTTCCCGAAAGGTGTCCCTGGAATCGGCCCGCCAAAACTTTCGCTGAAAGGTTTCTGAAAGGTTCCCGAAAGGTGTCCCTGGAATCGGCTCGTCAAAACTTTCGGTGAAGGGTTTCTGGAAGGATTCCGAAGGGTGTCCCTGGAATCGGCCCGCCAGAACTTCCGCTGGAAGGTTTCTGAAAGGTTTCCGAAAGGTGTCCCTAGAATGGTTCCGCCAAAACTTCCGCTGAAAGGTTTCTGAAAGGTTCCCGAAAGGTGTCCCTGGAATCGGCCCGCCAAAACTTTCGCTGAAAGGTTTCTGAAAGGTTCCCGAAAGGTATCCCTGGAATCGGCTCGCCAAAACTTTCGGTGAAAGGTTCCCGAAAGGTGTCCCTGGAATCGGCTCGTCAAAATTTTCGGTGAAAGGTTTCTGAAAGGTTCCCGAAAGGTGTCCCTGGAATCGGCTCGCCATAACTTTCGTTGAAGGGTTTCTGAAAGGTTTCCGAAAGGTGTCCCTGGTATCGGCTCGTCAAAACTTCCGTTGAAAGGTTTCTGAAAGGTTCCCGAAAGGTGTCCCTGGAATCGACCCGCCAAAACTTTTCATGAAAAGTTTCTGAAAGGTTCCCGAAAGGTGTCCCTGGAATCGGCTCGTCAAAACTCCCGGTGGAGGGTTTCTGAAAGGTTTCCGAAAGGTGTTCCTAGAATCGGTCCGCCAAAACTTCCGCTGAAAGGTTTCTGAAAGGTTTCCGAAATTTGTCCCTGGAATCGGCTCGTCAAAACTTTCGGTCAAAGGTTTCTGAAAGGTTTCCGAAAGGTGTCCCTGGAATCGACTCGTCAAAACTTTCGGTGAAAGGTTTCTGAAAGGTTTCCGAAAAGTGTCTCTGGAATCGACCTGCAATCAGAATCACTCCTCGATTACCTTCTGAGGTAGCTGGCGTCGATTTTGCAGATCCGATCAAAGTATTATTCTCTCGCGGTAGAGGCGCAAAATGGACGAAAGGATACTCTTGCATTCATTATATGCATGTTTACAAGAGCTTCACATATCGAAGTCGTGTCAGATCTCACGTCAACAGCTTTCGTGGCAGCTGTACATGGATTCGTGTCGCGCCGCGAACGTTGTACGACCATATGCTGCGATAACTCAAGAAACTTTGTCGGCGCAGAAGCAGAGATCAAGAAAATGTTCACCAAGGCATCGGCCTTCTCAAAAGAAGTTGAGGCGCAGCTTGCTCCCGAAAATATCACGTGGAATTTTTCACCCCTACGAGTTTCTCATTTTGGAGGACTGTGGGGAGCTGCAGTTCGTAGCTCCAAGATTCACCTCAAACGAGTAACCGGTGACACGTGTCTCACTTTTGAAGAGTACATGACTGTGAGTAGTCAAATCTAAGCTTGCCTGAAGTCTTGGCCTCTTTGCCCTCTGAGTACCGATGGGAACGATTTGAATGCTTTGACCCCTGGAATCCGCAAGTACCATCAACCTCGAACTTCGTCTCTGACCTTGCTATTGGTTTGTTAGTGGTTGATGGTGGATTCTGAACTATTCAAAATTCATAGAAACCTCATTGACCGTAATTTTCACTCCCCAAATGTGAGTTTGTGATGAGTATGCATTCTTGTCAAGGAAACGCAGAGTGAGTCTTTTGATTTTGAGCTGCTTCTGTGGCTCTCAGGAATGAGTTGGAGAGTATTCTACATTGAGATGATGAGATACATGTGGAACTTCTGATGAATGCACTTCTGTAGTAGCAACCTATTTTACTTCATCGTAAAAGACTATTGATCAACCAAAGATTTGTCAAGTCAACTTCCCAAATTCCTGATGACTCAGAATTATAATAAAATTCAATTCCAATATTCTGAATCAGGCAAAATTCTTCAGTTCATGAAGAATCCGTGGAACTAAAAACAGTCCAAAGTCTATATAGTAGAATAATAGAACTTCTCTCAAGAATGGTTGATATAAGTACTTGGTGTGCGAGCTTGAATCCTTTTTCTGTATGAATGTGATTTTGTATGCTTTCATATTCATTAACCAATGACGCAGTTGAATTCATATTGATGAATATGGATGCAGATGATTGTCTATTTGGAAAGATAGACCTGCTTTACAAGGAAGCTCCAGATCCATTCTTGTATTCGAGTATGAATTTTGGAACTGTCAGATAGTAAATCTCAAGGAGTTATGATTTTCTGATGTTGATCAGGAATCCTTTGACACTGATAAAGAATCTCATTCTTGTTGAAGGATGAGTGAAGTCTCTCAGACAACATGAATTTTTGAATTCATCTTATTCTAGGAAAAAGACTCTTTTTGGAGAGTTCCTACAAACTATTCAAGTTTGTGAGCGTGAATGTATAAAATGCAGAGATATGGATATTTTGAATTCATCTCGACTTGGAAAGAATGACTCTTTTTGAAGAGTATTTTCGAATTCTCTACAATTGTGGGCGTGAATATGTTGGGTGCTTGATATGAATTTGTGAATTCATTCTAATTAGAAAAAATAATACTTTTTGGAAGAGAATTCTCAAATCATTTTCGTGGAGAAACGTAAATTTGTTGATGGCTAAGACCTCCCTTCTTTGGAGTTTAACTCAAATGTTTCATGCTTGTGAACGTCAATAATCAGATTTTGAGCGCAGGCTCTTGCTTCAGCAACTCGTCTTTCCCGGGATGTGGCGACATCCCATCAGTGTTGCCAACGATAGAAAATTACACATGGGAAGCTCATTCTAAGTGTCGCCATCTACACTTGGAATAAGCTAACTAGCGCCAGCCCGCCTGATAACCTGCGAAGGTCCGACATCCTCTTAACTGAAGAACAATGGTTGAGACTCGCGTATTTCCGACAGTCACTACACAATTCCCTCGCTCTACACCTGCGAAAATTCTGTAAGGCCACTCGTATCGTCTCCGTTCATTATTTGCATTTCCTCGTAGAGTCAGTAAAATCAAACAAGTCGGATATTAGCCCTTGGCCTATTCTCAATACTCTGCGCAAGATGAGAGATGATGCCTCGTATTCATTTTTATATATTTCGACAACTTAGGATCATTTTGAGGAATGCAATCATTTGCGAATAACTTTTCCCCCCGGAAGTTTGAAGAATTATAGATTGACTCATCAGCCTGAGAGCTCTATTGAGTAAATTTGAATGATGTAAATTATGGATTTTTTGTTGTTGTGCTATTTGCACTGTGGGATGTTGATCATCCAGAATTAATTTCATATGTTTGATTCATTTTGTTTCCAAGTTGTACTGGTTGATCCAGATTTAAATGTTTATAATAGATTGACGATCTCCAGTATTTTATCATTTAAGCCATGAACTGATCTTATGATCTATTTAGTCATTTTTTTGACTGATTAGTTATGAATTTCGACTGATTTTTACGAATTAGTTTATGAGTTGGATGAGCACCGTGAAATCATTCAACTCAACATTGAAATCATTTTCGAACCATTCTACAATTTTTCATCAGGCTGTCGATTTAGTTTAAATCTCTTCTTGGATCCCTTGATTGAGTTCATATCAATTCTTTCAAATCCGAGATTTTTGCTTAGTAACTTGAAACTTCTCTTTGGATTACATTCACATCATTTTCGCCATTATGATATCGAATTGTTCTCACGCTCTAGGAATAGGACTACCGCAACCCTTATCGAGACTTTCATTTATTTTCTGAATGCAAATGTAGTTGTCAAATCTGGTTTGCTTGTTATGATCAAGCAAAGGGGGCGGAATGTTGGAGTTCGTAGAGCTTGAAAACATTCGAGAGGAATTCGGCAGCAGGAGCAAGGCTTAATGACCCGCGATTCCTCCCCAATATCACGCGAGTGACTTATTTGAATCTCACTGGCCATCATGGGCATGGGATGATTTGGGCAGTTAGCCACAGTCCGGGAAGCAGCAAACAGTTGTGCTGCTTGCACTTATATCTGCGCCCACGCCGGTGCCATCCTCGCGACCGCTTCTCAATCTCGGTCCCTTAATTCTCGCGTCGCGCCCACACTCGCGCTTTTGTTCTTTTGAACACTTTTTTACGCACACTTTATGAGAGAATATATTCACAGTTATTTCGAAGTATAAAAAATTGTGAGTAACTTTTTCAGTGAACCCATCCAGCACCTTTTGATCCACTTATTTGGGGCTCCAGGGTTTCACAAGAACACCCTGCCCCATCATCAATCACTTGATTACTTCTGAACTCGCGGCTCGGCACTGAGCCTCCCCAACTCTTCAGAAATTTGAAGAACCATTCTTACTCGGCCATGTATTATCATCCATTCATTCGCTATTTTTCGTGAACTATGTGATGAAAATCTTTATTTCTCTAATCACGCCTATCGCATTTCGATTCACCAGAAAATCCTGGCGATTCCTGATGAATTTATCGTTATTTAACCCCTGACCATGATTTGGAATATTTCTATTGGTGTTGAGGGTGAAGTAACCTCGATTCCCATCATTATACCACTGTTCTCGGTGTCCTCGATATTAGCGGCGAGATGAATTATAAATCGGGAGTTCGGAGTCATTCCGTGAATACATATTTTGCAGTCTTAGTGTCCTCTGTATATCTGATTTGATAAGGAGACCCGATCTGAGAGCGTCTCCCAATGAACGGCGATCATTCAAATTGTGTCCATGTATGCGGCAGTGGTTCTTTCTAGCAAATTTTGAATCCTTCATTCTTTTTTAACAATCTTCTTGGACATGTCCTGATTGATGACAATAGTAGCACTTGCTCTGCACGTGTAACAGTCTAACAGAAGCTGATTTGATTTGATCGGATGCCTTTTCATACGTTTTTTCCAACTTTTTCTGAACAGCAGCAGCCAAGAGAGCTGTAACTCCCTCGAACTCCGGTCCCCGAAATTCTTCCGGAAAATATTGCCCTAGCATTTGTCTTACTTTCAAAATTAACTGCTTCAAAAATAGCTTCGCCAAGAGTTTTGGGTTCCGTTGATCTAACTTGGTGTTCTGATGCTCCGGCAAGACGAAATAAAAATTGTTGTAAGCTTCCCTATCGGCGTTATATTCATGTGTTTTACGCTTCCACTCTTCCAATTTTTATCAGAGTCATGAACGTTTAGGAGACAAGTATGCAAAGTCTGCACGCGTATACCGTAGTCACCTGCACTTTCTCCTGGTTTTTGCTGAATTAATTTCAATTCGGCTAATACGCAATCTGCAACACCAACTCCATCGTATTGAGTTGTCATATCGGCTAACAGGCATTCTACTCAACTATATTGAGTCAGTCGTGCTATATACCTCTCTGTTGCTCTGCCTTCGAGGTTACTCGCGAGGGCTGAAAGGATCCAGGATTCGGCATCTGGTCCGTACTCATTGACTATGTATCGAACAGATTCACAAAATAACGCTAGCATATGCGGATTGCCATCGGCCGGTGTGATTTGATTCAGTGCCTGATGTGGAGGAGGACGGAATTTGGATCCATGTCCGCGATCGCAGCCGGCTGAGTCAGTTCCATTTCGAGCTTTGGACTGGCATATCTGCGTGCTCGTGTTTACAACAAAATCATTTCCAGTGAGTTTCTCGTACGACGGAACTCGTGCTGCTTGAGTATCCGGTAAATCGTCATCAGCTTTTTCGAATGTTGACGATCTAATGCGTGATCCGAACAACATGAGTTCTCGATTCGATCGTTAATTTGACTCGCAATGATTGTGCCACCGCATTTTGCGTCCTTTGGATCATTTCTGATGCGATCCTCGAAAGCGTTACAGAAATATATTGGTTGATTGTATTGGAATTCCTGTCCCAGGATCTGTCTACTATTTATGTTCCCAACAACTTTCCGAGAATCGAGTTGATCAAGCTGTTGAGCATTATATACACCCTGTTTTTGGCTACGAGCACATATCGGCTTTTTTGGCTGTCACTTGGACCAATGGCGTTATTTCGATTAGCTCGCGCAGAAGCTCGACTAGTCGGAATCTGACTCTGGCAATTCGATCGAGAATCGATACCTTTTTGTTTTTGTCCTTGAGGTCGGATGGAATTAGGTTCTCCACAGAACTGAGCATCTCGATCGCTGAATCGGTGGCTACGATCCTGATCATTGGTCCCCAATTCTATTGCATTCAAATTCCGAGGGAGGGGATCTATATGGTGGACATTTTCAGGTTGACCTTCCCATCCGAAAGGTCGGAAAGCTAGAGTGAGGTGCTCTCCTCCCATACCTTGCGGTTGGTATTGAGAGCTTCACTACTGTCTCTTCTCCCAAGGCAATCCATCGCCCATCAGAGTGTGGTAGCCGAGATCTCGATCTTTGAATTCTACTCGCGTCGTCATGTCTCAACCCGCGCCATCCACAGTTCGGTTACTGGACCATGAATCCCCCCCTTATGGGTACAGGGGATACGGTTATCCGTATCCCCTGCATTCATCGGGTGGTCTGTCCATATACCAGGGCTATCATCGTCGTAACGCGAGGACTCTGCGTTCATGTGCGATGTTTTTAATTGTTCGTTCTCTCCAAGACAAACGTTAGACGTGGGCATACGTGTTTTGGGTCGTGTCCCAACTGCAGCTTGCTGTTTTTTTAAGTGAAATTTCAACGATTCTAAAAGCGTTTCTTCTTTCGCGCAAAAAACTCCGGGAGGGTAGAAAGTGTTCGGCTCAGATCCCGTACCACCAGTTCGATATGCATTTCGCCGGGGGTTTTGAATCCCAGATCGGCCGACATGAGTGCAAAGTGAGCAGTGCGCGCTCTCTCATTACCCCTCTATTCATCCCGTCGTAATAGCGCTATTTAGCTGGGAGATATCGAAAATTTCAGGTTCTCCCGGTTCGGGTTGACCCCCGCAGCTTCCTGTTGGTCGGGATTCAGCTTCTCAGCAACGCTACTCGTTACGATTTTGGTCGATACCGGAGGCTGGTCGTCATTTTTACGGCTTTTTGCCATCTTGTCACGCTCACTCATGAATCTATTTAACTGTATGGCGGCTAGTTCCTCACGTGCTAGTCCCAAAATGCACGAGCGAGAGACAGGTGACAGATGACGCGTGAATTCAAAGTTCTCAATGTTGGTTGAGCGGGTACTCGCAAATCATCAACTTACGTGATGCAATCTTTCTGGAGAAACGGACATTTAATCCTCTTTCGCAAGAAAATATATCGGTCTGTTATTGTTCATATCCCTATTTTCCACGAAATCTAGAATCAGGGTCGATCCGAATTGTAGCGATTTACTTCTCGCGTGATAAGCTTTGAGTAACTATTGAACGAAGAAGAGCTTCAGTCCATACACTAGTAAATCCAGAAAAGTCCTTGCCTCGCGACTCTACCCACGAGGGACGTATAGTTGGATATAATGAAAAATCACTCACCCTGTAGCTGCGAGAATGATGATCAGAAGAATTTGCATGTTATGAATATCTGTAACCTTCAAACAGATTCCCGGGTGATGCACCTGTTTTGTTACGATTTAAGGGTCCTTGAAATCCGTTTATCCGCTGAGTTATGAGACTCAGAAGATTGGTGAAGGTACAGCCAATAACAAACAAACGGAAGTTCAGCTTTATTGATGTTCATTCAGAGTACGTGTCAAACCCGAGAGAGAGACTAACTCGTAATTCTAAGACTCTACGAATATCTATGAGGCTACCAATGGCTGCTCATCCTCGCGATGTCGACTGTGTCATCATCCGTAAGCGGCTATAAATCTAGAAGCTCCTCCTGGCAGAATCCGTATGTATTTATACTCTTCTCCAGGCTCTCCTCGTTCTCTCTCCAAGAGAGAGGTTAAACAGGTCAGAGCTTGCAGCGGCTCGAGGTTTGTGCCTGCCTCTCGCCCAAGGTCGATCATCTTCATGCGGTAGCCGTTACGGCCAAGTATGAGCCGTAACAATTACATCAATTCTGTGTATGGAAGCTCGCAATAGTTCGGATGGATACAGACCAACGGCTTTGCCATGAATGATGAATCAACCGCCTCTCTTGATGTGATCAGGACCCCACTTTTTGGACTTGGGCTCAAAGTAGCTTGAGCGCAGAGTGAGTCTTTCAGGACACTTTCTGTATGAGTTGATCGGAATCTTCATCATGATCCATTCGCTGATAATCTCATGTCCAAAGATCAAACAATCAGTTCCGTACACAGATGAACATCTCGATGACGATGGGCTTTATACACTAGCCTATCACGAAGATGAGGAAACAATGTGTGTATTTTTTGAATATCTTCCAGACGTTTCTTCGACATTCCTCATATTCAGCTCCTTCTGGCTAGAAAATATAAGAAATACGGTTCTTCGACACTTTCACCCTTTTTCCCACGGTCCGCTGGGAGAAACTGGATATTAAACACATACCAGATGAGAGTTATAAACTCTCATCTGGTATGTCTTAAATATCCATTTTTGTTATAAACAAAGTTTGTTATAAACAAGGCCAATATTTTTTGTCTGTTACATTCTTGCGCTAAACCTCACGCAGCTCAAAGATTCACGCTCGTGAGTCAGAAAAATCCATAAACTTATCCACAATGATGGTTTTTGGACGCGAGGCCACCATCTACCGAGTGCGAAAATACCCAGAGGAAATGTATCTTTTGATGTGGGATAATATACCATTCACCATCTTGAGACGTTGGGCGGTTTCGGAGAACGATGCAGAAATGTATCGTACACGTGTATTTCAAATGGGGGGGGGGGGGGGGGGGAGACTCTTGCTCGCCAAATCACTCCAAGTCGATTTCATGCGGGAAAAGTCTACATGCATACTCGGACACCCAAAACGAGTATCTAACGTGATTTACAGCCAAATCCGTTTGGGCCAGATTTCGCCTCATTTACAACAGCTCCTTTACCACGTTCAGTACTACATGTTTCTAACCCCCGCAATGTGATCACAACACAGAGCTCTGGAAATCCTGGGACCGCCACTGAGCGTTGCGGATTGCAGTCTGGACTAGCTTGAGTGGTCTCCGAGGTTACTAACGATACAAAATGTTATCAATTGATATTTCTCAGTTCGGTGAAGTCACATTGCTCAGCAATAGTCCCAAATTTTCCAGTGCTGTGCATCACGATTCCTTCCAGAATATCCTACAGTGTGAGTTAAGGCCTTGCGGTCATCGTGTAACCCGAAAATTATCCATCACTTACATGTAACTCAACATATCAATAATACAAAATTTGACACGAATGGTCCAGCATCTATTATCATCTAAATTGCGGTGGACAACTCGTCATTTGAGACCAATCACGAGAGAATCAGAGATGAATGAGAATAACTCGCCCACTTCTTAACCTATAAAAGAGATACATCTTCATCCGAAACTTCTCGGAATCTTCCTCGATTTGGGCTGAACGACAAGTTATCCACGCTTTATTATAATCTAATTTGGCCCGAATAACTCATCGTTTAGCCCAAATAGGGAAGAATTTTGAGATTTTTGTGACCAAATTCCAGCGTACATGGTGACCGCACGCCGGGAGAGACTTTCGTTGCTCACATTTCTACAGAGCTGAATCACGCCAAGGTTAGACTGACCATATGTCACAGTTCCAGGATATAGAAGATGAATAGTGACATTGATATTCACACCGACCTGAACTGAACATTTCCATCGATCGGTGGCGTGTCGGACAATCTCGATCCTCTTCTGTTTCATAATCTGGTGTTTTTTGTAAGCCATCTCGATGATAATGAGCAATATTCCTCCAATAATTCCTGCCCCGACGAGAATGAAGACTCCAGCCATATTCTTCAATCCCAATGTATTGGGCGTTTTCTCAAACTGCTCACATTGCTGTATATTCCCTCGCATGATCCAGGAGTTGTCTAAACTCTCAATAAATCCACCTAAGATTCAACACCGAGGGATTAATACTCCGTCTTCACTGGATGATGGACCAGGGCTGAACTCACGAACATGATATGCTTCGGGAAATAACTTGACCATATTGATTTATGGCTATGGCTATGGAATCTCCGGATGATGACATGTTTATCGAAATCCAAACAGTATCGAGAGATATCCATTCATCATGATACCCGGGATTAGTCCCCTTCCTGATATGATCCATCAAAACTATCTAGCCATGGATCGATTCAATCATGTTCAGGGTGAGGAGACAATTGAGTCCAGCCCAGATTCTTTCAGCAGCGATCTTGCGTCTCGGGTGTCCAAATATGCGTGAAAGTCCTTCTCGCCCCTCCCAAAACTTTCCAAATTCTTCATTACAAACGGAGATGGTCTTACTCATCATGCAGATGAAGTGATGTACCCTGCGTTCACGAATCAAGATTCCCTCAATCGATGCTTGTTGTGGATGTCGCCTACCACGATAGATAGGCTACCGGTCATTGTCCACCATGTATCTCATCATTTGACTCTGAGCAATTCAAACAGTCAGTGCAGGTCCTATATGAAGAATAGGGAGTACTCCTCCTAAAATATCGGACTCACCATGAGAGATCTACGAGGATACTACGATCTTAAAGTTGGCTATCGTGATATCCGAATATTTCCGATTCTCATTAGTCACACAGTATTGTTAGAGATGAAGTCACAATGAATCTTACCGGAGATCAAGAAATCGTTGGGAAACAATCCATCCACCCCGATACATGTGTATTCCAGCATTGATTCCAGGACTGTTGACGTGAAATTTACAATTTCTTTAGGATCCAAGACCTTCTCTAGATCTTCACACCACCAATGAAACGAGTGATGGAAGGGGGGGAGGCACTATATCCTCGCAACAATGAATAAGACACCCTGAAACACCAGAGTGTAGAGGTGGCAATCACAAGGCATGTCACGTATGGCACTTGTGATAATCTGCAGGAGTACCCGTCAATATCTAACCAGAACAACATGCAAGTGCAACTACAGATTGTTCCGCTCAATGGTGCTCCCTTGTTCCATACATCATCGGTCAACCCCAGTTACGTGCGAATCAAATGGCATGAACCATGGCTCATAATATTCAAGATACGGGAATGCTCAATTATGTGATATAGGCTATAACAATGAGGGTCAATTCAGGGTTGATATGAGGAGAAGAGGGATGAGCCGGGATCCGAGAGATAGTAGAAGTCGAGGATAGGTGGAAGTATCTGATCACGAAAGGAGGAACATCAAAACTATCATGCGGGTGCGTGTAGACTGAATTGGTGCATGGCACTCAGTGTGCATTGCATGGTGAGATAAGTTATGCCACTGTACGGAGAGAACCAAACTGAGTAGAATCAACGCATCCTATTTCGTACGCAGGAGAAGACAGGTACGACTAGTTTCGCTCTTGCGTGAATGATAATGCAGCACAATGCAATCAAGTCTTGGCTGCCTGGATTTTTTTCCTGGTGAATTGTTCCAAAGATAAGACAAAACTGCGTGCGTTTGGCTTCTGGTTCCCTCTCGTATCATTATGAGGCATTCTGTGTTATCGTACGTATGAGTGATGATCTGCCGATACTGTGGCGATGTATCATACCCATATAGCAAGCTTTTGCAATGGTGAACACATGCAGTCTACAGTTTATGAGCTCGATAGAGTTTCTTCCGGAATGATTGCGAGTTCATAGTTACTTATTTCTGAGTAGCTGAAGTATAATCACTCATATTCGAGTAACTATAGTATGAGATCACGGAGTTCTGGGCTTTTGGCGCATTTTGGTAGAAACTAACTTCAGGCCAGAGTGAATTCAAGATCCGTTCCAGATCCTTTTGTGAGTTCGGTAGTTCTCGCGTTGAGAAACATATCCCTATCAATATAGGGTCAAAAACAGGTAATTGATTATTGTTGATTCAGCTCGAAGTTGAGCATTCTCACAGGACTGCTCAATTTCTATCGGTTGCAACTCCTCCTATCATGTAGAGAATGATAATATTCGGTTTCCAAGACCTCCAAAATGATGACAAGGGCTAGATCACGTTGGAGAAGACCCAAAAATCGCTGAAGTCTGCTCTGAGAAAATAGTTCTTATTGGAAGTCGCTGAGCTCAACTATCAATTTGGGACTATTCCTTTTTTCTTAAGGTATTTGTCTCGATGAAGATAACGCGCCCATTCGCGTCAGGAGTTGAGTCTAGTTGAAGCTATGGCTCTCATCAAATAGGCTAGAAGAGGGCTTGAAACGAATCTTGAATGGACTCTACACGCCAGAGAGGTTTTCGAAAAGATCAAAAAAGAAATTTATTCCTACCATTGAAACATAGCACTGACAGGGAAAATCTTTTTGGCATCATTCCCAGCCATAACCTCCTCTCGCCGCGGAGTTCGTTCCTACCGAATTGCGCCGGGAGCCCAGAATCTCGCGGTCATGTAATATATTCGTATAAGTATGAATCACTATTATAGATATTTATAGGACTCAGCGTTTTGGATATATCAAAGGTTCATATGTATGATTTTTATAACTCAAGAATGAAGCAATGGCTTGGGTCAGGATGCACTCTACATTGATACGGACGGAATCGTGGCTGATTGTGGAGTAGTTAATATTTACCGAGTGATGAAGCATCATTCAGAATTCTTTGATACATCAGATCATAAGGATGATGATCCCTTTGGATTGGAATGGAAAAATGAGAAGGTTGTGGGTCATTTCAAAGATGAATGAAACGGTGAAATTATGACATAATTTATTCTTATATTATTCTTTATTTATATGATCTTCGCGGTCAAATTTACAGTCTGCTTATACAGAATAAGCCACTCGTACTCAAGGCAAAAGGAGTTGAAACGGGCGTAGTGAAAAGGTCATTGACCTTCTAAGATTACAGGAATTGTGTTTTTCAAGGGAACGTATTGAGACGCCACTAAAGTACGATTCGTTCCAGGAATCACCAGATACGTACGGAGCGTCATGAGAAAATTCCTCTGAGTCCATACGATGACAAACGATACCTGATTCCTGGGGAGACTGATACTCTACCATGGGGGCACAAAGACATACCCATTGAAATTCCGAGAAACCCTCCCGTTCAAGAGAAGTGCCTTTTCCAAGGGATGGATCAAGAACAAACTATCCAAGCAGCTGGTGATCATGGAGTTGATACGCAGGAACAACAAAATACCTCGGATCTCGTGGACTTCTTCTTGGACGAGGGTTTGCTTGAAGAGTTTGGAGAACCTTTTCAAGTTGGACGAGTCGAGGTCGATACGCAGCATCAGAGATCTCATTGAACGAACTATGATTTGGAGGATATTTCTTTGGACGTGGAACTGCAAAGAGAATTCGAAGAACCTCTCCAAGGCGGAGTGGAGAGTGGTCTACAGAACGGCGGTACCTCTGAGCAGGAGCTCATTCGACTACCAGTTGAGCTAGGAGGCGAAGTCCCCCCTGCCAAAAGAATCCGTTCATAGATTTCGATCTCGTGAGTATAATCATGTATTACCCAAGATCTCGTCCGTCAGTATGTATGCTTTTTTCGATTATAGATTGATAGAACTTTCATTCATTTCCAGACAATGGATCTTGCAAAATTGAATGATAGCCAAAACCACAGAAGAGAAAAAACGCTGGAAAGAGCTGGAAAAGGGTGCAAGCTACCGAGTGGTTGAAATAAGAAGAAACTTCTAACAACATACGGCTCGCGTATCCTTTTTATCATTAAGGAAATGGATGGGCAATTCCAGCTTTGGATCCCCAAACGAACTTCAGATGCCGCATAGGATGATAATCTGATGTTTGAATACTTATCAGCAGAAGCCAATAAGTTGCAGCTGAATATCTTGGATCTAGGTGATAGCAAATTCAAATTTGTATAACATGTATTCAAAATAAAGGGATAGAGGAAGCCTAATGGAGGGAGAGATACTGAATGACTCATGATTATTATTCGCAAGGAAATTTATTTTCTCAAGTATACTAATTCATAAGTATTTCACTTGCTGATCTCTACTGGGAAAGAACGCAGGTAGGGGCTTTCTTCCCTTCGTCGAATTATAACTGATCTTTGTCTATCCATGATTTGTCCACTCCTTAAATGTCCAAATCCCAACCACTTAGCATAGCCTTGATCACCACGTTTTTTCGAAACTTTTTCGACCAAGTATATATCAGGATACTGAACTTTCAAAATCTCTTGCTCATAGAAACCTCCGGCTACTGGTTGATTCTGATAATTGTGCAAATGATATGTGATTGGTTTTGTTTTCCGAAATTCTCGAACTTTAAATATTTCCGTAGTCCAGTTAGGCGTGTAACCTCTCTCAAATACGTGTTTGAGCTTGGTCAATCTAACTTCATCACCAACTTTGAATCTTGGAGGTTTGAAGACCCTATTATCTACAGGAAAATTTCTTAAAACTCGTGTTTCATTTTCGGAAGTGACATCTTTTGGCCTCATAGATGTTTTGCGATGTTTCCCCCCATTATATGAAGTGTTACGACCCGAGCGGAAGGCTCGGGCTAACAAATTGAGATTCTTGAATAATGGGTGATTTTACTGCGGCATATGCTACAATTTTCCGATTGTATGAAACACTCGCTGCACGCGACGCAATGACGACATGGCAATAACGCTATCCCTATTTTATCATCGAAACAGATTTTACACGTCAAAGAGTTCGGGATGTTCGCTGTGGTTGATTCGGGTGGAAAATATTTTGTGATTACCATTCTCTCTGAGGTGTTCGACGATTCGAATCTTTTCATGGTGGCCTTGACGAATGTCTCTCCTTTTGTTGTGATTACGAAGTTGCAGTTGGGGAACCAACGGATATGTTCGATCCATGCGTTATCAGTAGATCCCGATTTCTTCAGAGTAACGCCGCAATGAAAACATGACACGATGTCTCCTCGATTCATATAGAAGAAGCTCGCCGCAGCCAGATCTTCCTTTGATTGGTGCATGCTTCGTAGCCAATTTTCGTAGGTCTGTAACCTGTTTTCGTAAGTAGACATCCCTCTGCGTGCAGTGTCGGCGGTAATTCTATTGAATGTGTCTGACAAGTTCCGGCAGTTCATGGTTGAGCTGGGTTGATCCATTTCTATAATAAGACGACATTCCAGTTGAGTGATGGTTAGCTCGATAAGTCGAACTCATCTATGTAGAATTGTGCTAATCCCTCGTATTCTGGTGCTGAGATCGTAGGAGGTGATTCGGGTATGGTATCCCGGGAGTCAGTATCTGTTGTTTCTTTGTGGTACTTTGGAGGGGGCTTTAGCTTATGTTTATGAGCAACCAATTTGATAACGGCTGAGTCGTCTTTAACAAAGGCGTCTAACAGGGGTTCCAAAGCGTTTTTATCTAATGGGCATTTCACCCATAAGCGTTTCTTGCATTCTGTACATTTCCATTTAGCGGCATCTGAAGCGATGAAATATCGCCTTTTCCAATGTATCGGCATCCATCAGACCCATTATTGAGAGGCCTCCTTTGAGTGTTTCGCGACCTGCTATCCCTAGTGCAACCGAGTTCAATACTGGTCCTCTTTCTAAGGGAAACATTATCCGATCTCTCAATCTGTTTGTATCAGCAGGCGTATATGGTCCGCTTGTTGCTAGTTGTGATGGGTTGATGTAGTTGAAGGTAGGTGCTGTTTGTGGTTTCAGGGTCTCCGGGTCTTTTCCATAGAATATATCTGGTGGAAACTGTGCCCAAGTATTATTTATAGAGATCATATAAGGTAAGTGTACCCAACTTGCCTCTGTACCCAACTTGCCCCCATATGCCGATCTCAGGAATAGGCGCTCGTTGACCTTCCCGCAATTTTTTTTTACGTTTGTTATGTTAAAATATGAGAAAATACGTAGTTTTCAACGACCCCGGATCATTTCTGCGTTCTGCAGAAAATATAAAGTGAGTTTTCCATTTTTCGTGTTTGCACGGCCAAGGAATCACCGAGGAAATCGCGTTCACTAAAACCGGTGCCAATTTATTTTTATTCGACCAATCTTGACGTACCTTGGTCCATTCGATTCCTTGTTTCAAGACCTTCAAAATCCGCTCTTCAGGGTTGCAGAACTCTGATTTGGAGCGATTTTATGTACAAAACACGAAGATGGTTTGAGAATCAAGAAGGCCGACATCGGAGTGTACCCAACATGCCCCCATATGGCTATCTCGGAAAGGCGTGCAGTACGGCTTTTTTTACCACTCAGAACGTGTTTATCACGTCAAAATAGGTCGGAAACGTTGTCTTGGGCCAGCTAAAAGCTATAAATGTCGCTGCACGGTGATAAAAACGGATCAAAACGATTTTATTCACTTCATCGCCGATTTACATTGTTTTAAATGATGGGGGCAAGTTGGGTACATACTTTTGTAAACTCTCAAAAATCACCTTTCGGGAGAATTCAAACAGTTCGGCTCCATTTCATCCAAATTGGACGTATCTTAGCTCATTTCGAAGGTCTTGAGACAAACTTCAAAATGAGTTAAAGTACGTGGGAAAATATTGAGATTAGCCAGAATTATTAAGAAAATGGCTTAATGGGGGCAAGTTGGGTACACTGACCTTATATGAAATTTGAGTCCCTGTTCTCACTAAAACCCTGGTTCTTGGTGCAAGGAAATATTCTTCTTTGCCACGAAAGACTGGTAGTTGTTGGTAACAATCCTTGGTAGGTCGTAGGGTTACGGCAGTTTTCAGACATTTCACCAGATGGACTACTTCTCCAGCTAGTACTGCCATGTATCCTGGTGCTCCCATGAGGCGGTATGCGAATTCGTCAGTTGACTGAGTGGCAATTGCCAGGGCGTTGTTCAATACTTTCCTTTCGACTTCACATTTATGACGAATGATGTCGTAATATAGTCGTGATATTTGTTTGCGGATATGCTTCTCTACGAATACAAATTTTGAGTTTATGTAGGCGAACAGGTCTATGTTCTCGACTGCAACATCCTTTGTTTTTCGGAAGGGTGGGTTGTTCTGTTCTTCCAGAATGAACGGTCTTGGGTGTTCGGTCCTGATGAATGTATAACCACAAATACGTTTTTCAGAAGTGGCGGTTAATGCAAATGTAACTTCTTCGGATTCTAGGATGTATGCTATCTTATTACTCCCTTCCACGTCTCTCGTTTTATTAACATAGCCGTCATATAAGCTAGTGTATTTATTCAATTCACAGGAATCTAACGGTAAAGGGTCCCAGAACGCCCATCCTTGCATCTGGTCGAAACAGGATTCTTCGGAGAATTTGCATACTGCTCCTGTCTGCATGTGAATTTTGTCAGTTTCTAAATCGATCGTGGCTTTGTATTCTTGTAAGAGTATTTCTGCGTATTCAGCTACCACGGCTTCGTCCCAACTACCGTATTGATCGCTGTATTGAATTTCTTCACAATTTCTTTTGCTGTCCGAGCCTCCAGCGAGCGTAATAGGATAACTTTTGAATGTTCCCATGGGTATATTGTCTATGTCTGTCTTTCCAAGTTTGACTGATCTATCCTTGTGTAATCGTAGACATTCGCTGTGATTTATGTCTTTATAAAATGTTATCTCCCCGTTTTTTACTCTAGATGCCCATGACATTACTCCGCAATGTGTGACTTGTCTGAAAATTTTTATACTACAGGTCTTGACTACAGTTGATCCGAATTCGTTTAGTTGCAGTACATTGACATGGACAGATGAGATATTCAGTTCAGGTGGTTTGATGTCGCAATCGTCAACTCTGACTAAGGATATTGTTGTTAGATTTGTTAATTTCTCGCCGCAATCGTACCCAGCTAGATGCGCTCCTGATGGTTTCCATAGGCCGAATAGGACGAAGATAAATACTGTTTTGATAATCTCCATTTTATCTGGTCGTTTCTTCTGTAAAGTCATGTGTAGCATGAGTATTCTATTCTTCTTTCTTTTGGATAAATGGATGGTAATATTTCATATTTCAGTTTCTATGAATCCTTTGATTGGTTTTGGAGCGATTTCTGTCATTATATTTTCATTTTTATTCGAACTGTGACTTTTGATCGAACATTTACAGTGAGCATTTGGTGGGGCGTAAATGAAACCTTCCTTGTTCTCGCATTGCACTTTGTTGGAAAGTATATTTTGAGGTGGAAGAGTTACAGATTGACATGGTAATTTTTCTGGCTCATGTTGACTATCGTTCTTTCTTTTCGCATGTGTCGTGCAAAGAATTACAATTATTCCACAGAGGATCAAGAATACGATTGTTGTGACAATTATGTGAATCGTCATAATTATACTCTGGATTAATTGCTTGTTTAGATGATATTTTGAGTTCTTCTTCACTTGATTTTCTAAATCCTATAATGAACGTGAAATCAATGATGGGTTTTGTTCGTGTTCGAAACTCTCTCTCAACAGATTTTGGGTATTTGTTGAGATCAAGTTTTCGATGTTTGGATTCATTTCTGGTATTAGGACGTCGAGTGGGTCTGTTGGTAACGTGGGACCCTTTGATAGTACATACCCTCTCGATTCGACATAACAATTTTGTTTCAAATTCAATATTCCCGTTCCACTGAGTGTTACGATCTGTTGGGCTGGGTTATCTTTGCAATTCATAATGAAGTTGTCTGCGGAGAACAAAGAATATATCCAATTCGAGTTCGGTCCTATTCGTTTGAAGTATGGGTTTGTGTTTCAGTCTATTTGGATATTACAGCGTCGATAATCTATTCCATCAATTGGTTCGATTAGAAGGTATTCACACATTTCGTTATTACTATCAGAATGTAACGGTGTTCTTAGAGAACATCCCGTGAAATTCACGAAATTTGTGCACGTTTCATATTGTTCAACATTGAAACTGTGATAAGTGTTATTTGGACCTATTCCGATTAATTGCTTTCGCGGTTTTACGTAAATATTGATTCGTTGATGATCAATATACTGAAGTTATGGCAGTGGATATGCTTGAAAAAATTCGAAGCGTGTTGGTGCGAGCAAGGGCACGTCAATTTCGAAGATTAGTTGTAATCCAATTATGCCGGAATCAGTTGAGATTTGTGGGTTGAGGGTGTTTAACTGTGTTACTTGTGATATGAGCGTAAACTCGTTTGGTTGAGCCAGGTTGTTTAGATGTTCGATGATTCCTATTAGCTGTGATTTCGATAAACAGGTGATCATGTATTAAATTTCTTTTAAATTGTTTCCCAATCTCTTCTACTATGCAATCGATATTGTCTGAAAGGGGCAATCCAGTGTGAATTCTATCAAGTAATTGTCGGGTTGTCAGGGCGTAATGTATTCCCCGGTCTTCAGCAAGATAATTTGACAATTCCTGGATTTCTTGGAATGGTTGCTCCACCTGTCGGAGGTTGTCGGTGAATTGATCCTTGAGGTTTCCGAGTTTACTGATGTAGACAACCGTCCTGTTGGGTTTTAAATATATTGGGCCTTCGCTAGTGTTGTCCATTGTGTTCATCATGATCGAATATCTGTTTTTTCTGTTTGATTCTATATGGTCCATGGTTTTCCCAAAATTTTTACGATTTCTGCTCAATGAACTCGATCGTCGTCTTGCTTCACTTGTTATGTAACTTGCTTCACCTAGGTTATAGGTGCATGTTTGTGCGCTCCCGTAGCATTTTTTGCTGATTCTCTCAAGCATAACTTTATATGTTTCTATTGCTCGTTGGATTACTACCAAGTCGACAATGAGAGTGATCCTCCATGTGTCCTGGAACACTCTTAGATCTTGCAGTCGTTGGTGGTAGATTCAAGGATTGTGATCGAGACGTTTCATCTTGTAAGGGGGTCTTGATTTGACGGATTGTGAGAGAACACCTAGTAATAGTATTGTACGTAAGCAGTACATTTTTTTCTTGTAAGTAGTGGCCCTATATTTTCTGGGAAGAGGAAAGGTTGATACTGTCTTAGCATCTATGACTTTTAATGTTCGTAAGGAAGATCGTTATATTCTTAGACACAACTCCTGGTAATACTCCACGGAATGCTTCGACTATCTCTTCTTCTCTCCAATCGAAAATCTCCCTCAACTTTTGACACCTACGCAACCTTTCCCATATCTCATCTCTCCGAAGAGAATTTTCTAAAGTTGTCATGATATTCTTGTCTTTTAACATGGTTGCCGTTAGGTGGTCTGATCGAAACAGTATATCGTACAAAGAGTAGGTCTCGAGGCATTTCTTTCCACGGAGGCTGAGCAATTCTCCTTCGTAAGTTTGATAGATTCCATTGAGTTCGTTCTCTGAAAGGACATAATCTTTATCTATAGGTGAAATGAATCTCTTCTCATGTTCAGACTTTACGAACTCTTTTATGACTATTTTGCATTGGGGCGACGTTATCGGACAAAGATAAAAAAGGGTATTACGCGGTCTTCATTTGGATACAAGGTACCCCCATTTTTCAACAATGTTGCCAGTTGTCTAGGCTTCCCTTCATTGTAAGCGATGTGGATGCATGAGTACTCATCGTCTTTTGTTTGTTTGGGGTCAGCTCCCATTTTCAGAAGGAACTGGGTCATGGAGTGGTGTTGGTATATTACAGCACTCATCAGAGGTGTTTCTCCCAGATACTTCTTGGAATTAATTCGCGCGCCACGTTTTGCTGACAGTTTCGGCAGGATTCTTTTGCCTGTCGTTATTGCTGGATGGAATGGGGAGTTACGCAGCGTGTCTCTTTAGTCTATATCCAGACCTAAGTTCAATAAAAATTCTAACGCGAGTTCGTGTTCCTTACGTGCGTGGTATGTTGAATAATGAAGGGCATTTCGTCCCATGTTGTCTCGCGCGAAGAGATTTGCCCCATAGTTCATCAACATTAATAAAAGTTTTTCGTTAGCCACTTCTGCTGCTCCTAGAATTGCAGTAGAACCATGGTCGTCTGGGTGATTCACGTGTGCTCCTTGTGTTAATAATAACCTCGTTAACTTAATGTTGTTGTGTCTGACCGCCCAGAGTAACATAGTCCTACCTGTAATGCCTTGAGCGTTTACATCTGCTCCTTTTCGGATCAGGGGTTCGGCTGACGTCAACATTTTGGCTTGTAAAAGGGACCAGAATATATATCCGAGGTTCGAAGACTGAATTTCGGGGGCTAAACCTATCAGAAGCCTGCACATTGCTCTATTTCGATAACAAACTGCTCGGCCTAATATCACTTGGAATGTTTTGGGGCTGAATGCCACTGGATTTTCTGCGATGATTTTCTCGACTGTTTCTCCTTGTGATGTCCGTACTGCGCGGTCGAAATTGATGTTGATTCGTAGGTTGAGTGCATTTTCTGTCGAAAATTTCGGATATCTTGCCATTTTCCTGTAATAAAAAGGAAAATTTCACTGTTCTGCTGATGCGATTCCGTGTAAGTGATGAGTTATTCTCCCAATGACCAGTACCGGTAGCGTGTTTACAAAGACATCCAGAATATCGGTTTCCCTTTTATCATGCTGTTCACGTAACCTTATTGTCCTCGCGGCTTCATCAACGAATAGTTCGTAGTATACTGTAAATTCTGTTTCAAAATCTATTTTTGTAATGTTTTCGATGGACATTCTGTTTTTGAATAATAAGGAAGTTTGTGTATCATTCCAGTTGAAAAAGTTGAATAAATTGTGTTTGGGTGTTGAATAGCGGGTTTTAGCCAAGTCGATTTCGTCTATACATCTTCTGTAATGAAATGAGCCTACAATGTCTGCGGCGATTATCTCTTCATCTATGGGTGACACGAAGTTATTCGTGGCTTCCAACCTGGCGATCTCTTCGATTATGTATAAACATAGTTGATTTGAGATAGGACTAAGATGAAAAAATGGTATAACGTGATCGGGTTCGAGATATAATTTGGCTCCGATGGTAAGAAGAAATTTGAGTATTTTAGGTCGCCAAAGGTTGTATGCTATATGGAGGGATGATTTATGATCACTATTGACGTCGTTAATTCCTGCTCCCTTCTTGACTAAGTACTTGACCATACAAGTTGGTTGGTGCTGTATTGCACACATAAGAGGGGTCTCGCCCCATCGATTCTTGATGTTTATATCGGCTCCGTGTTCCACTAGTACGGCGGGTGTAAGTGCCTTTCGAGAAAGGTTAGCCAAGTGCAGTGGCGTATTCTTCCTCCTTTCTTGAGAGTTCACGTCAATCCCGGCGTCTAATAATAGTAATGCGGATTCTATATTTTCTCCGTCTCCGTAATCGCAAAGGAAATGGAGTGCGTTTCTTTTCATACAGTTGGTGAGATGAGGATCAGCGCCGGCATTTAGTAATAATCTCACTAAATACGGATCACCTATTTCAGCCGTAAAATGTAACGGCGTTCTTTTCCATTTGTCTTGTACGTTGACATCCGCTCCTTTTCTCAAGAGTAATCTAGCTAAGTTTGGATAGGCAAATCTGTATGCTGGGTATGATAAGGTTGCACCCGTACTTTCACGTTTGTCGACGTTCACCATTGATCTAATCATTAATTCGGCGGTACCTGTCATTCCTTTCATCATGAGCATCCAACATAAATTGACCAGGTTCAGCGATTCTATATCACGAAAACGGGTGATTAGGATCTTCATGGTCTCAAAATCTTTGTTGCATCTGGCGAATCTGAATGAGGTTTGGAAAGTATCTCTGTTTACACAAGAGGAGTTTTCCTTCATCAAACATAGAGTCTTGGACTTGTGGTAACGTATTGCTTTCTTGATGTCGGTATCTTGGTCGAATTCGTAATGGTCATCCAGAATACGAACTTAATCCTTAGTTTTTCTTCTACCTATTTTTACTGTAATATCTGAAGATAATAATTTGTAGCTCTCTACTCAGTATCTTGAATGGAATTATCTCTTACATATCTTATCAATAGATTGGTCAACGTTATCTTAGTATAACCTATGTCCACTTTGATTTATTCTAATTATCTCCTACTTAACCGTTCTCGATTTCTGTGATGGACCTTCCGATTTTGTGAAGGTCGCCTGGGTGCAAAAATCCTAAAATGTAATCTTTCATTTCTAGGGGTAGTCTCGTTCTATATCCGTGGAGCGTTTTTGCAGCCAGGTACCAACCTAATGAACGGTTGTAGGCTTCTCCGACCTTACTCCTCAAGTAGTCGGAATGTATCGAAGTCATCAAGTTCCTGAATTCTGGTAGATCTTGTCCACAAGTAAACTTGTGATCCGATCTAAAGTATTTCCCTATTCTCCTCAATTCAGATATCCTATATCTTGGACGCGCCAATATTCGTTGGATCATCCTGAATATTTTAGAACTCGCTGGTCTATAATCTATCACATGATCGAAGTCGTTTCTACCTAAATCGAGATAATATTCTAAAAATAATTCGTTGTTGAGGTTTTCGTCCTCTATTGCCCGTAAGTTGAACTCTGGGTTTTCGTAGAGTGGGGGTCGTGTTGCTAACAAGTATTCAAATATCCTCGTACTCCCCGAGCGATACGCAGTTTTGATCACTGATGAGTTGTTCAGTGACGCGTTCCTTGGGTCGACTCCAAATTTCATGAGTAGGTCGAAGGTTCTGGTATCGTCAATTTGGGCAGCTAAATGCAGGGCTTGGATCCCATATTGTCTGAGGTCTGCCCCATGATGCACGTATAGGAATACGCAATGGTCATTTGAGCAGGTTATTGCCAGGATCAGAGGAACCTCTCTATTACGTTCGTTCATGTTAGAGTTACCCTTCAATAGGGTTTCGAAGAAGAAGGTTTTAGTTACACTTTTCATATGCATCATTTTGGCGAGGAGATGAAATACGCTGTCGTTTCGTGACTCCGTTTGAATGGCATCACTACCATATCGATGAGAAGCTCTAACATCTTCGGATCTTCGCGGTTGAGCGCTTCGTGCACAAGGGGTATGCGGTCGGAATTCTCGTTAGCATTGGCCCCCCTTCTTAGCAGGAGTTTCGCCATCTTAAGGTGTCCTCGGTGAACGGCTAACCATAGGGGTGTGAGTCCACCTCCAACATCCTGATTTACGTCGGCACCCTTCAAGACTTGTAGTGTGAATAAGAGCATGTGGTCCCTGGTGATGCTATATTTGAAGATATGGTTTAAATTTTCGTCAATGAGGTACCGCGACAGTTCGGGGATTGCGCGTGTTTGAAAACAAGATTCCAACTCGGAATCCTCCCATGGGCCACTTCGTTTCCATTCAATATGTTCCATCGCCAATCGTAGATAGTCTAATCGTAAATGGTCAATGCATTCTCTCGTTATCTCTGAGGCTCTACCTATCCCTATGTCGGTTGAATGCTCTAAAATGAAGGAAAATGAACGGATGGCACCATGACGAATGCATAATACTATAAGTGCTACTCTAATGTGTACTCCTAACAATATTATGGAGTATAAATCGCCAGGGTTACCTATTCCGGCTGATAGATTTTTGTGGATCTTGTTATAACTTGTCATCGCGTCATCGTTTAGTCGCTTTGAAACGCTCTGGATGTCCATTTTGTGAATTTATTTGTTCCTCTCGTTGTCTACCTGTAAAACGAAGATTTTTCTCTAAACTTGTTCCTATGTTCGATTAATTGCGCGTGGGTTTCTAAGTTCTTCCCCTTCCCCTTAACGCCTTATTCGAATATCATTCTGAGTTATGAGCATTGTGTTTCATGTGGGTAAGGTCTCGTCAGTTATACGTCAAGGTGAATTGATTTAAGATTCTAAATCGAAATAGAAGTTGTATCCAGAAGTATATTCACCCTCTGTTGTTCCGTTGGTGTATGTTAGATTCTCCAATTGAGAATCCCTGGAGTTTCTCCCTTTCTTTTCCTGCTTTCCTTGACCTGTAATACAATGTGATAATATCAATTGCAATCGGTAGGTTCTGCAATGTGAGATATTCCAATTCTATTCACGTGTACTACTTTAGTTTTGTCCCTATCTCTAACGAGTTGAATTTTTGCATTGTCTTCTTTGAGCATACTAATGATCAAGTAAGGTCCTTCGTATTGATCAGCAAATTTGTGTATCTTACCTCCCCTTAATAACTAAACGTAATCGCCTATCTTAAATACCCTTGGGAAGATTTTTTTATCAAAATAAAATTTGGTACGAAGCTTCGATTCGATGAATCTGTCTCTAGCAAGACCTTGTATTTCGTGGATTTTGGTAATTAAGTCGATCAGATAATTTTCATAAGCTGAAAGTTCATCTTCCGGTTCTAAAGGCTCATGAGATGGAACTCTGGGTGATCGTCCAAATACAAGTTCGATAGGGGTGAACTTTGTCCCTTCATGCCACGAAATATTATAGCTCCAAGTTGCTAAATCCAACCAAGTATCCCACTCTTCTTCCTTGCTGATAAATGCTTTCAAGTATTCACCGAGCACGTGATGCGATCGCTCGAGTGATCCGTTCGACTGAGGGTGGTAACTTGAAGTACGATACTGCTGAATTTTGAATTTCTTCGCAACTCTTTTCATCAGGTTGCTGAGGAAATTTGTTCCTTGGTCGGTCAGTATAGCTACTGGAGCTCCGAAGGTACAGATGAATCTTTTTATTAAAACATCTGCTACCGATTTAGCTGTAGCGTCTGGGAGTGCTATAGCTAGGCAGTATTCTGTTGATAAACATTGTATGGTTAGGATATTGTCGTGGCCATTTTTAGTCCGCGGGAAAGGACCAACAATGTCCATTGCTATTTTTTGGGAAGCAACAGTAGGAGTATCGGTTATAACCATAGGATTTTTTGTTTCTACTCTAACCAATTTTTTCAATTGGCAGGACAAATAACGTTGAATGAATTGTTGGACGTCGATCTTCTTGTTTTCCCAATTATGATTATGTCTCAATCGTTTGTACGTTTTATTAACTCCCTTATGCCCTCCATTCGCGGATGAATGGACTGCTTCAATTATTTTGTGTCGCTCTTCAATTTTTGGATATTTTACTAGGCCTACACAGATGATTATTTCAATTTCTAAACCGCGTAGTAAATTTTGGAGCTTGATCATGATTCCTGTCCAAGGTATATTTTCTATGAAGTTTGATTTCGCTACACTGATCGTCTTTAATTGTTCTTGTCCAACGAGTCTCTCAAGATCTCTGAATCCCATTGTGAGGTTATCGTCTATAATTTTTATACTCTGTCTTTCTTCTCCTCTGACTGGTAGGACCAAGTGTAACTTATTATTGTGGCGGACGATTTTTATTTCTCCGATACTAAGGTCTCATAACCTTGGTAGTTCATTTTGTTCTTGTAACTCCCTGGCTCCTGTATCGCATGGTTCTCCTGAGGTATCTACGAAATATAAGTAATTGTCCTTTCTCATGAACAATTTCTCTCTGCATTCCACGAATTTTCCCTATGGTCCGGGAGTGTCTTGTTTGCATTTCAGTCATGGGGTTTCCTTGTTCAGTTGTCGCACTTGGCTGTCCTGAATCTCCTCCAAGGTTCTCGATTCCAATGACTTCCGTATCTGGGGGTACCTCATTGTTTGACGTGGTTGATTCTGAGTCCGGTATGGTGTCATTTGTTGGTAACTCATTTTCCGGAGGGTCTTCTTTGACTGTCTGTTGTTTGTGAGGCCTTTCCTTATTCGTTTGAGTCTTCTCCACTCGTTTTTCGTTGTAATTCGGACGGTTGAGAGCACCGGTTCGAGTTCTCGTCTCGATGGGAAAAATAGAATTTTCCGTACAATCAACGGGGTTGCGAGAGAGAGCACCTGCGTTGGTATTTGTTGCTCCCTTTTCATAAAGAATTTCATACTGGAACTCGCTCATCTTCATTCTCCAACGCGGTATTCTGGAGTTAGGGTCCTTAGAATTCAAGAACCATACGAGGGGTTTGTGATCCGTTACAATGGTGAACTTCCTGCCGATCAAATAATGTCGGAACTGTCTCACTGCGTATACCATAGCTAAATCTTCTTGTTCATAAGTAGAGTAGCGTCTTTCTGCGTCATTTAGAACTCGAGAAGTGTATGCAATCGGTCGATCTTTCCCGAATTCGCCTTGTGATAATATACCTCCAATCGAAATTCGACAGGCATCGACCGTGGCCCAAAAATGTTTAGAAAAATCAGCATAAGCTAACACCGGTTCTTCGCAGAGTTCATCTCTTAAAATTTCGAGAGCATTCTGTTCTTCTTCATCCCATATGAATGGAATGTCCTTTCTCAAG
Organism: Eretmocerus hayati; assembly: GCA_029851415.1. NCBI lineage: Eukaryota > Metazoa > Arthropoda > Insecta > Hymenoptera > Aphelinidae > Eretmocerus > Eretmocerus hayati. The sequence continues at coordinate 55,047,832 of CM056744.1, forward strand.
AGGTAACTCAAAGGTCTAGCTATTTTAGAGAATCCTCCAATGAATCGTCGATAATAACCTGCGAGACCTAAAGATTGACGGTTATTTTTCAGGTTTCGCGGAACCGGAAATTTTTTCACTGCTTCGACCTTTTTCGAATCTGGTCTGATACATTCTTCGCTAATTAAATGTCCCAAATACGTCACTTTACGTTTCAGAAGCTCCACTTTGTCTGCTTGTAGTTTTAAATTATATCTTCGACACCTTCCCATGAACAAAAAATATTTTTCTTCGTGCTCCTCCAATGTTTTTGAAAATAACATGACGTCGTCGATGTAGGCCATCAGTACGTTCGATTGTAGGCCGATTAGGATCGTATCTACAGCTTTTTGGAACGTGGAGGGCGCTGAGATCAAGCCAAAAGGCATTTTCTTGAAGGCGAATTTTCCCCCTGGAATTGCGAAAGCTGTTTTTGCTTGATCCGCTTCGTCTACTTCTATTTGATAGAATCCTGAAGCTAAATCGATCACAGAGAAGTATTTTGCGCCTGATAAGTTATCTAAGATCTCCTGAATGATTGGTATTCGCTCCGAGACGCGCGCTTTTGAAATTCAAAACGGGCGATTGTGCGCGACCCGTGGCCACCGCATTCACTACAACTGGCGTACTGTGCAGCAGACGGCGAATCTTCGTAAGGGTCAAACTCGAAAGCCATCGCTCAAATGTGGCAACAATAAGCGAGAAAGTTGTAGAACTTGTGAAAACGAAGAGTTTAAGCGGTCGTGATCCTAAATCCGAACAAATTTGAGCTAGTTGAGGCGATTTCAAGATTTGGCGTGCTTTTAGTATAGGCGTCGCAGCCGCCACTCAAGCCGCGGGCTCGCATCCATTCTTTCGAGCTCCGTGAATCTTTCGATATTGCTCTGATTGATATCCACAACAGCTCAAAATCTTCGTGATTAAATTTCAAACAACTTTGTCGCTTACTGTTAGCATGTTCAAGCTACGGTTTTCTCCTAAAATTCACGAAACCCCCGTCTGCGCCTATGCTGTGCCTCGCTGTGCACGCTCAATATTGTCATTGGCATGGCGCAGCATGGCGTCACCCTAGCAGTACGCCAGTTGTACTTCCAAAGTCAGCCACTACGTGGCGCTCCGCTGAATCTCGGAGCGAATAGGGTACGAGGAAGCTATCGTCTTTTTATTCAGTTCCCTGTAGTCCAAAACCATCCTATATCGTTTGTTGCCTTTACTGTCTTCCTTTTTCGGTACAACGCACACTGGATTGCTGTAGTTTGATCCAGATGGAACGATAATATCATTCTTTAGGAGTTCTTTCACTTGTCTATTCATTTCTTCCCTGAATACAGGTGGTAGCCTATACTGTCGAGCATGTACAGGTATGTCGTCGGTAGTGGGAATTCTGTGTTTAATAACGTTCGTGGAGGTAAGTTTTTCACCTGGTAAGTGGAAAACGTCTGCGTAGCGAGAAACCCATTTGATTGCTATTTGTTTTTCTTCTGCGTTGAGGTGATCTAGCCTGAGTAAGGCAATAGCTCTTTCAGCTCTAGACATCCCATCCGTATTGGTGATAGAAGTCGTATTCTGTTGTAATAAATTCCTCCGAATGCCTAATTCATGACCATTAAATTTTTCATAACCACAATTGAGATCCCAAGGATTGTCTTGTATTGACTGGCCAACAGCAGTCGATTCCGCACACCCTTCTTCTGAGGACTGCATATGAGGGGTATCCATTTCATTATTATACTCCATAGATGTTTCGGGAGAATTCCCTTCGTGGAAATTCAAAGTTTCTCTTGTGGTGAGACCCTCATCTTCTTCGAGATCGGTATCAGTATTCCCTAAAAATGCCTTATGTTGAACCCTTTCGTATAACTCTTCGCAAATATTATTTTCACAATTACTGCATAGGCTGTCGAACAAAATTAAATCCGCATTATTCCTCACTTCGAATATACTGTAACAGCGGTCGCAAGTGCTTGGAAAATTGTTGAATTCTAACTCTTTATTAATGACTTCCCTGGATATCAAATTTTGGTTCTTCATAGATGAATTTTCTCGTATGTCATCTATTCCATCCTTCAAATTATTTTCACTCGTTGACTCCTCTGGAAAAATTTCTGAATATCCTTTCGTTGATTCGCGTATCTCTTCTCCTCTAATAACATTTGTCTCATCTTGTTCTGAACGCACCTTTTGTTTCACTTCTATCAAAATTTCGTCGTTGCTCGCATTAGGGTCGATATTTTCAGTGAATGATTCTTCTTCAATCTCGTTATCTTCGTGATTTGGATTTCTCGATTGATTTTCGTTACCGTATTCGATTTCCAATCCCTAGACATGATGGTGAACATTGAATGTTTCTTGTTGAATATTATTCCTTATATCTTCTCAATTGGTTCTGAGACATGTATCGATACTCTCTTTGTCAAATGTCATGATCTCAGTGTTTCCGTTCGAAAGTGGATTCACCCGCGTGCGTGAATCAGGCTCGGAGAAGAAGATTTGGTCATCCATCTCAATATGGTTTTCCGGTTAATTTGTTTTCGCGTTGGTTTTTCTGAAAAAGTCGGCACCCAAAATTCCCGATTCTCTTATGGAGAAATTTTCGCTCACTACACAAAATCCGACGACATGATCGCTGAGCTTCATTTCGATTGTCCCTAGTATATTCGGGACAATCGAAATGAAGCTAGTTAAGTCCTAATATATTCGGGAGTAATTCCCTTCAGATTTATAACTTTATTGTCATTTATCCTCATCTCTTGAGGAAGACAATTGATCTTGATCAGATTTGGTCCGGCACCTGTATCTAACATGAATTTTAATGGATCATCGAATTCAAACATGTCCAAGTTGATCGTAGGGGCACCGTTTATCTGATTCAAATGTATGGTTCTAGTTATTATGCGGTGGTTTCTCGGCCAGTCGAAGTGCTCGGGCGAGAATTCAGCTGAGTCTCCCGGCTCACGCCCGTTTGAGAGAGACCAGTAGCGTTTCCTGGATTCACTCTACCGTTGCGTACATCATTTTGAAATTTATAACAGTCTCGTTTGTATTGCCCGATTTTCTCGCAATAGTAACATTCTATTCGAGTACCCGTATTTCTGGCTAGGTTATTAGTCTGAGAGCTATTTCGAGGAATCGCACCGGTGTTTACTGTGTGTGTGTGTGTGTATTATTGGCATCCCAGGTGGGGGCCTTGGGGACCCCCTTCTGTTACGGCCATCAACGGGCTTTTTGCGCAATGCGCGATTTATCGGGATTTCTAAGCACTCAGAAGAATTTTGAGTATTCAGAACTTTTTATGGTGTGATTCATGTGGGGGTTCTTTGTCGTGTATGTCGCAATGCAGGATTCTTATTCCGACCGGGAACATTGCCCGAAAAATCCCCCCCCCCCCCAAGGAAAATTTCGAGCTGACCCGACCGGGATTCGAACCCGCGCCGCTCGAGCGCCCCGAGTTTCAGCCGACTAAGCGCTCCCCAACACTTACCCAACTGAGCCACCGGACGCTCTCCGGTGTTTTCTGTGGGACGAGAATGATTTGAGTTGAAATTTCGAGGTCCTGTATAATTTTGATTTGACTGCCCGAATGTAGGATTGGAATTTCTGTAATTCCCGTAATCATTCTGTATTCTATTGTTAGAATCATTGTTGTAATTGTTGGTATTCTGATCTGTACGCGGTGGGTAGGTTCTGTTTCTCCCATATTCCGTTGGTTGTCTCGAGGGTATGGAATTTGAGTTGGGTGGTCTCGATCTATAGTCTGCATAATCGGGTCTGGATGCGTTGCGGTCTAACCCATTTCTCTCACCGAAACTAGAATTTGTTTTAATAAAGTGGGAAAAACAATTCTTCAAAAAGTGGCCTGGTTTGTTACAGAATTGACAGACAATTGCGGGTGGATTGTTGGTATTTACAACAAGATGAATCTTCCTAGTTTCCCTCAGATTTCTGGTTTTGATTTCGTCTTCCTTCTGTATTTCATCAGGTTCGCTACATGCAAACTCTCTCTCGATTTCAAAGGCAAGTTCTTGTGCGTCCTTGAAGTTACTAGGCGTGCCGACTCTTGCTCGTATTTCCCATCGTAACCCACGAGAGAAGAATTTTAGGCAATCTCGGGATAACTCATCTACGAATTCAGCAAGATTTTTTATTCGTTTTTCACGAGTTCCAGATTTGATGATCTCTTTCTCGATTTCCCTCGATCGATTCAGATAAACTATGACAGATTCATCGGATTTCTGTTTGATCTTTGCTAAATCTCCGGTCCATTCATGGAAAGTATTAGGAGAGCCGAAAGCGTTTTCAAAAAGTGTGGCGATTTCGTCGATAGTCTCAAAATTTCGGCCACTTAAACACTTCAAAGCTTCACCATAAAACTTCATTCGAATTAGATTTGTTAATTCATTCTCCAAATAATTAGGTAATATTTCTTTCGCGTCGTGACATCCGTCTAAAAATTGAGTTAAACTGATATTCTGACCGTTGGATCGAGGGATCAAATCGAGGGTATCCTTAATCGAGATTCCTCTTACTTCCGGCAATTTGCCCGATCGGTTGGTAGTCATGTTCTTGTTATCACTAAACATTGTAGAAGTACTTCGTTCTGTTTTGGGGTCGAGTAGATTCTTAGCTTTTGAATCTGGGTGATTTTCAAGGTTGAAATCGAAGCTGTTAACCTTTGGGTTTGGCTCAAAAGTTTTGTTGTCGAGAAATTTGTTCATAGCTTCTGTGGTTATATATTTCGCGGAAGTTTGTGTAGACTCCTTGAAATTCTCCAATATAATCTTATCTTGCTCACTCTCTTCGGGATATGTAGATATGATTCGTGAACCAATGATTTATTTTCTTCGCGAAACAGTACAATTGGTAAATATCGTCACCCTCGTTGTGTTGCTCTACAATCTCCTCGATATTATCCGGATCATTTAGATATTCTGTAACCCTTTCCCTTTTAATATCTTCCGTTCCTAAGAGGATTGTGAGTGTTCTGATGAGCTGGTCTGGTCTAAGGGTCTTCTCAGAGTTTGTAATCGGGCTCAATGTTAAGATTTGGTTATTTGTGCGTTGATGCTCGTGTAATTGGAGTGGTGTACTCGTAACTTTTGCATCTATCTGTGTGTCAGGATTTGTAATTGTCTGGGGCGGAATTTTGCTCTGAGCTGGTTTGGTTCCTTGTTGCGAAGTAGGATTAAATAGAGGTGGCCAGATCAGGGGTTTGGTTGGTTTTGGGATTTCTTGAGGGGTATCAATGTCGGAGTGATCGTTGACGATTGAACTCGAATCTACCGTCACACCACCCTTATGCCTATATGTTAAGAACTTGTCTTGGAATCGTAAAGCTTTCCGTTGTTGGCCATTTTTATCTTGACAAAAATCTGAATCAATATTATGCGTAGCTAAAGTTCTGTCAATCTGAGTTTCGAGTGATTCCAACTCTTTGTCTAATTTTTTCGAATCTGTATTGGGATCACCGTTTTCAATGACCGTATTATACTGTAATTGTTGGTTCGAATATGTATCCAACAAAGTATCTCCTAAATCGACCTCGTTTATTGCTTCACGATTTTTGGAGCCGTTGATTCGAGAGACCGGAAAATTTCCACAGTTTTCGGGTTGGTCAAAATGTGACATTTTCGAACATTTGATGGAATTTAATGTTTTTAAACATCTCCGATTTCTTCACTTTGTGCCCCGGCCAATGCACCAAATTTTGTTATAGATAACACCACTGTTACAGAATCGTTGATTATCCTTCCACGAACACTCACTCACTCATATGCCTTATAATTAACAAGCGCTATCTAACCAACCGAATTCCGGTATATAATAGCGTTCCCCTGATAATATAAATAATGAATGAATAATTGATGATTAACAAGGGCTATCTGTTCAACTAAATTACGGTATATAGTAGCGTTTCCCTGATAATGTGAATAATTAATAAATAATTAATAGTTAACAAGGGCTATCTGTTCAACCGAATTACGGTATACAGTGGCGTTCCCCTGATAATGTGGGGAATTAATGAATAATTAATAGTTAACAAGGACTATCTGTTCAACCAAATCACGGTATATAGTAGCGTCCCTCTGATAGTAATACAAAGTCAACAATCGAATTTCTTCCATTCAGAAATACACGACGATTCTATAACTTATTCTCCAATATTCCCTAGTTTTTGAGGCAATAGCGGAGCTAATATCTTCCGGGAGTAGGGGAGTGGAGAGATCGGTTTTCGTTGATGATGGTTGGAATGTATGACACGAGTTGCGACTAATTGGAGATTATCGAACGAGTTCCTGAACGAATTCCTGTTAGATCACAAATTTGGCGAATTTCGAGTTCACATGGGTTATGGGTGATTGGTTATGGGTTATGGGCGTGAGACGGGAGGATTGGTACAACGAATATATGATCCTTATCGGTGAGTCACAAGTCCAACCTGAACGTTGTTAATGAGTTGGATGGTTTCGTGTATGATATTCTATCTTCTCTCAAGTCGGTATAGTAATGAGTATCTTCCCTGTATCTGGGTTGGATATATTCTGAGGATCATTCAAACGTTGATCACTCACCTCGTTCGGTTTTGTAGATGATGATGATAAATACGAAGACAATGAAGGAACTGCTCCAATTATTCTTGATCTGATTGATTCCCACTCTATACACTGATGTTGACAATATCGGCAGGTTAAATGTTCCTCGGCAATATCTCGATAAATTGATCTCTGCTATTTTCAAGGCTCTGATCACTGAATGACGACTTTGGATTTCTGACTGAGATATCGGTCTCGATGTTCTTAGTGGTTGTTCACTCAACACTCAGTTCCGGATTTGGAATAACACAGATATTGATTCGAGATCACTTAAATTCAGTATCGATCTTGATCCTTGATCGAGGTATTGGTCTCTGATATTTGCTTCACACAACGTTCAACTTCACAAGATCACAAGTAAACACAAATATTGGTCTCGTTCCTTCATCGAGATCACACCAGACACACACACAATATTCAATCTCAAGACGATGAGAGAATGGCACAGGATCGAAGAACCGACTGACGAGTGGACCGACACCGAGAAAAACTGATGAAAACTGAGCTACTGCGCCCTTCTGCAGTCCCTCTTTATACCGAATTCAGGAATGTTCGGAATTCGGTGGTGGAAGGGTTTCTATTCGACGATTCGAAGAATTTAAGATGTTTTTCCGTAGAGAAAAATAAATGACTTAGATTCCGGGGGGTCAAAAAGTCGATGCGCAGCAGGTGCGTGCACTGGACATAGGCCGAGCCAAGACTAGAATAACTGTCCAGATGCTTGGCAAGTAACACCTCATTGCGAAGAATTTGGGCTCAGCGCGGTTCATCTTCACCGTGTACCCGCGATGTTTCCTCCGTCCCTTGCCTAGTCCGTTACTACTTTTCATTACCCTTCGGTCCGTCGTCCTTCTGTTGTGTACTCGCTTTCACTTCCTATTTTGCTCCGACCGTTCGACGTTTGAGTGAAAAACTGTGCATTACATTCATCTCATCTTCTCAACTCAAAACATACACAATATTCATGTATAAACATGGTACGGTCACACAGTACATTCACTCGTTACATACTTTACATCAGTACAACACTGCACAATCACATCCACACATTACGTTTATTCAACACACATACATTAGTAGCACACACATACATTAGTATACATTCAATACACACACTATAATATTAACATTCAAACATTACATTCATTTAACACGCATACATTAGTATACATTCAATACACACACTATGATATTAACATTCAAACATCACATTCATTCAACACGCATACATTCAAACATTGCATTCATCCAATACATACGCTGCATAACTACATTCATTGGTTACACACACTTTACATTCATACATTACATTTATTTAATTCAACATTACGTAATTACATTTACGCATTACATGTATTCAATACGCACGCTCTACACGATCACATTCACACACCATGTTCATTCAATTTGCACATCACATCGCCACAACATGCGCCACATCCATTCAACACACGCATTTCACAATCACCACATTTGCTCAATTCGCACATCACAATACTTCAACACGCGCTACATCCGTTCAACACACGCATTTCGCAATCCATTCGTACATCGTACTCAATCCATACACACTCCAACACCCGCGTACACTCGCATATCTTTCCCTTATCGTTTCCCGAGGCGCAGCCGTTACAATCCTATGAGCCATCAACATGGTCATTCAATAGCTAGTCTTCATGGGTAGTCTACTCCTTGTACGGGTAATGGGACTGGTTCTATGGCTCGGATAGTCGGGGTATATGTGGAAGAATATTCCTGATGTGCTTCGTGACGCCTTGAAAGGGCTCGCTGTCTGGTAAAAATAGGTATTAGTGTTCGAGTGGGCTCTAGGTCTCGTGTTGTCGTAGCTGATGGTACTTTCCTCCTTGTCACCTGTTGGTCTTGTTTACCGTTTGTAATTTGTGAATTCACCTCAACACCGGTCCCAGCAATGAAGCTGTTTTTGTTTCGTCTCAATTTTCTCATTCCGAGCCATATTCCTATTTTCCTGATAAGAATACAGAGAATCACCGCAAAGGTAATTGTTAAGGAAAAAGGGAGTCCTGAGTATGTCTGCATTGTTTCCGTCACTCTCTTACGAGTAGCAATATCTCGACATTGTTTTCCTATTTCGTTTAGTGCAATTGAATTTCCGCTAGATAGCCAACCGTCGATATCCTCCAAAAATTTGTGACTGTCATCTTCCATTGCTAATTGTAAATCTCGGGAGATTATCTTAGTGATATCCAGGTCAATCTCTGGCTCATAAGTGATTGTATAGTCAGAGTTCATTTCATTTATCCCATAAAGGGTGAAATTGTCTGCATGGGCTGTACATTGTCCGTTGATCGATAATATACCCGTACCATTAAGCACGAGTTCATCAGTTGTCCCCTCTGTACAAATTAATCTCATTCTGATTGTGACTGATGTAAAAAATAGCCATTGTTTAGTGGATCGAAGCTGCAATAAGTATGGTGTTTTGGCTGAAGTGAGTACATAGTTACAGTTCCTGGGACGACTTATTGTTTGTTTAACTAGTAATTGAAATTCGCACGAATCCTTAGTGTGGCTTTCCCGGATAGGTTCAATAACATCGCATAATTTTGTCCTATTTCTAACAAGGCAGTTCTGTAATTGATGTTCATCAAAGAATATATATGATCGGAAATTTATTGACACAAAAATATTTGAGTGTCTAGGCTCAATGGAAACAAGAGATTAACGATTTTTCAGAGAGAGTACGGGGATTGGTAGATTATGGATACGATAATGTGTGAATTTATTTACGTCTGCTGATGGGAATGTCAGAACAGTGAGGATCTTCTGATTGATAACATGGACGTATGACTCTGAAACTGAAAAGAGGTATTCGGGTGTGATTGCACCTGTTTCCCACGGTAGTGTATGCCTAGATTTATAGTCATTTATGTCATTCAGTATGGTTTATAATTTGTCATGGCTAAGCAGGAGAGGATGTAAGTGACCTCTCGCTGTCGTTTCAATGGCGGTTATCAGAGTTTTATAAGAGGAAATGGAATGTCCCAAAGCCATTTCGAATTCGGTTGCCCAAATTTCTATATTTTCTCGCAATGATATCATGTCTAATGTGTTTGACGACGAACCTAGCTCTTTTGACAACTCATTATGTAACCTTTCTACTTCTTTCCTCTGTGAATTTATCAACTTGTGAATATCATCTTATTCAGAGTTCAAAACATGAGTTCTTTCTGCGGCTAATAAAGATATGTTCTGGTTTCTGTCGTGAAGGTCATTTACTTGTCTTGTTATGAGTTCACGGTCGTCTGCATCCATTGTACCAAACAATTCCCTGTTAACCCAGCCAATTATTTCTAAGGGTGCTCCTCTCTTCTTGAAATTCTGACCGCTGGCAATATTTGGCTGTGGAATGGATGGCGAGGAAAAAAATTGCGTCAAGTCCTTTCGTAAAAGGTCGAGGCTATGCATCATTGCATCTATTTTGGTTCGGGGGATCAGATGGTCACAGTCTGTAAATTTCTGAGCACACCTTTGTCCAATGGACATCAACTGCTTTTGTCTCCAATAATCCCTATCTATTAGTTTACTACAATCTATCGTTACTGATATTCTCCAATTTGATCTAATTATTCTACTTTCACCGACGTACTCAGAGTAAATCCCAGGGTTTTTAGTGATAGATATTATGTTATACGTTACATTCACATCGCTTAACGCGAGCCTAAGGCTAAGGGTGAGTATCCAAGAGAGGACCAAGAGTACCATTTGGCGGATGTTGTAGCACGCACCTGTAACAGTCAAGGGTGAGTGTCGCCTGTTAGCAATCGGCACATTTTACCTCATCTATATGTTTCAGAAACCTCTTTCCGTTGGAAGATTCTAGCAAAACATCGTTGTTTCTATGAATTTCTATGATTCTGAACTTTCCATTGAGGAATTCATCAAGCTTGCCCTCTCTAGGTTCATTCAAAACGTAAACTTCCATTCCAATCTGCAAGTTTTTTGGCTTTGCTTTCTCGTCGTATTTAATTTTCGTATTTTCTTTTGATGTCATCAAATCTTCTCTAGCAACATGTCTAATGTCCTTTAGAACTCTTATGAGGTTGCATAGATAGGAGTTGTATGTTTCTAACTCAAATTCGTCTGGGTATTCGTCTACTGTACGGGCTTTACGTCCATAGATAGTTTCAAAAGGGCTGAAACCTGTCGAATTGTGTACTGAGGAATTATATTCAAACATAGCAAAGGGTACGATGGTATCCCAGTCCTGCTTGTCCCTAGATTTTGTACGTATGTAACTACCTAGCATTGCATGACTGCGTTCTAAGGATGCATTCCCTTGAGGATGATAGCTGGTGGTAGTTATCAATTTTATACCAAAGATTTTAGCCAATTCTTCTAGTAATCTATTTTTGAAACTAGTGCCTCTGTCACTCAGGATCACTCTTGGTACTCCGAAGGAAGCTATAAGGTGACGGGCTAATGCGTCAGCGATAGTCACAGCACGAATATCGGGTATAGGTACTGCTAGACAATTTTTCGATAATTGACATTGCATTGTTAAAATATGTCTGTTATCTGCAGGGGTGACAGTTGAAGGTCCCACTGTATCGATAGTAATTTTTGAAAATATTTCTAAGGGCGCGTCCGATATAATCATTGGTACTTTTGTCCGTATTCCTATCAACTTTGGTTCTTGGCAGACCGTACATTTGCTGATGAATTCCCCAACGTCTCTTTCCATGCCCTTCCAAAAATATCTCTCTCGAATCCTTCTAAATGTCTTCTCCACTCCTCTTTGTCCTCCAAATAAACTCGAATGAAGATCTTCTATGATCGAAATAGTCTTTTCTGCGGAGGGGACCTGGATGTGCCATAACAGAAAGTTATTTTCAACGGAAAATCTCGGAATTGTTTCAAGAACGCATCTCTTATTGTTGATTTTGGAAGGTTATCGGTAATTCCACCTAGCCTACCAAGCCGGAATGATTCTATATTCGATTTTTGTATTATTTTGGAGAGGATTTCCAGACATAATTTTAAATTTGAAGGCACGATAACATCATCTTTCCCCTCTGTGATGACTAAACTGTAGATGAATCTATTTTGGTTCTTTGTAACTATCACATCTCCCACGTCTGCATTTTGTGATTTTAATTTGTCAACGTCCATTGCTGATATATCGTACAATAATCTGTTATTTGGAGAAGTTAGGTCGAGATCGGCAGATATAAAATGTACAATATTATCTTTTATGTACGTGATGTATTCTCTAGCAGCTGTTACCTCCAGAGTCATGGGTTTATTGTGATCTAAATCTGGTTGTACAGTAGCACCTATGTCATGAGTCGCGTCTGTCATAGGCATTGGGTGATGTGTCGTCTTTGCTGTCTTAGTTATGAGTGGTTGGGAAGGAGAGCAAGATGGCTCAGCGTTACTCTTTGTCACGCTGAGTTTGGGAGGTCAGGAAGGATGGGAAGATGGTTCAGCGTTACTTTTTGTCACGCTCGGCATTTCACGATCAGTGGTGCGTTTTCTGGCTTCGACTATGGGTATGGATCGATCACTTCGGGGTTTGTGATCTTCATCTTCAACATCGCTACTCTCTTGGGTTATCGTACTAAGAGTTTTCCAATGACTCCGGAAATTACTCCTTCTATTTTCCATCAGCGGGAGTGGTGTAGATTCGGCAAAGTATTTCTTGGATGGAGACATTTTAGTTCTCATGGCTTCTGGTATTGGAGTCTTCTCAGGTGGAATGAAGGAATGCGCAACGCAGTTTTCTACAATTTCATTCGGTATTGGTTCTTTGCCCAAGTATGCTGGTAAGGAGGAGGTCGATCTATCCAGGAGATTGTCTGAGGGGTCTGATCCTATATCAGCAAATGTTACATGAGTCGTATGGTCTTTGGTTATTTCCTCGTTCCACCAATAGGTTTGGTTTTTTTCGGGTTTCGAAATTTCTGTGAGACTCTTCGACCATCTCTTGGTAGATTGAACATCAGGTATGAAACTCTCGTGAGATGAAGAAGAAGAATCGGGGTCATGAGTGATATTGTATGGTATATTTTTCTTTTGAGTGCAAGCATGCCCGCCGTCGATCCTTGACTGCGGGCAGGCTGGGAGTTTAAATGCTGGGCAGAATTAGGGTTAGCAGTGTGTTGATGGGTGGAGTTCTGTGTGTATCGGTTATGCCAAACTCTGTCTCTTTGATATGTATCAGAGGGGTACGGAGAGGGTGCGAAATTTACAGGATATATAGGTGGTTGATAGGGAAATGGGCAGTATGGATAGTAGCCCTGGGGCGGATAAAAGGAAAATTCCGATAGGGTGATGGTGACCTGTACGGAGAATTGGATCGATTATAGGGTGATGGGGATCGTTGATAAGGAGAAGGAGGTCGAGGGGCAGGAGATGATGGCCGTCCGTTGATGTTGGTATTGGATCTCTCGGGGCTCTTGGATGAATAACTCAGGTTTGGATGAGCTATTAGTCTACCGTTGGAATCATATCTCGTGGGAGGGGGGCAGTTATGTCATTTCGGTCGTAGTGGTAGGGTACAGAATTCCTGTCATATATTCTAGAGTCATTTTTGTCCATAAATGTGACTTGTTTGGGTCTAATTCGATTAGGTTCTGGTGCTTTATCTTCGCGAGGTGGATCGATACTGGTGCATTGAATTCCTGCTCTATTGATGTTCAGACTGATTGCAAAGCTCTCAGCTTTTTGGGCAGCTTCAAGTGCTGCTGCCATTTTTCTGGGTGCTATCAATATAATGCCACTTCTCATGCTATCAGGAAGACCGCGAATGAGAGCGTTCAAGCCTAATACCTCTAATTGGGGTCGATGATCTACGTCATCCTCTTCTACAGTGCTTATCAGGGCTCCAATGGCCCCTCTAATGAATCCTTTTATCCTATTGTGAAATTGTCTAGCAGTTTCATTTTCTTTCATTTTTATACTCATAATCTCATTTACGTAGAAATCATATGGCTTTCTAAGAGGAAAATTTAGCTTCAAAATTCCTTCTCATCTCCCAAAAGTCTGAATATCTTCGTCTCTTCAACATTTTCTGACATCTCCTCGGATTTTAGTAAGCAGTCCTCGTAAAAAGTCTTTTTGTTTATCCTCAGGGATAATGCCTCTGTTGTTTTCCACATCTTGGACGAAGTCAGTCAAGGGTGTAGTCCCGTCATACTATTTGATGTTTGCAAGAGCTTCTCGTACTGTATTATTTTGTGTAGAGTCAAGAAGTGAGTCATAAGTGAATTCCAAATGTTCCTGATTCGTGAGGTTTCTTTTTCGAGATGAACATCTTCAAAGCTTCTTCTCGTGCTTTTGCATCGACAATAGCATTGATTTGTTCAATGGATTCATTTAGATCATTCATGATGAGTCAAGAGTGATATCAAATCAGAGTGAAAGCAGTTTGAAGATATTGGTTCTACCCTACGGCATTCTAAGGTCCACGTTATTCTCTGTTATGCGTTATTCTTTGTCACGCGTTATTTTCTGTCGCGCGTTATTCTTTGTCACGTGTTATTGGGTCGAGCTCGAATGTGGAAACTTCAACTGATTGGGATCAGTCAGAAAGAGGTTGCTGACCCTGCAGAGTTGGGAAATGTTGTTAGCGTAATGTCATACGTCGATTGAATTGCAAAGAGTCAGGAGTCATACATTGGGACCGTTCAAAACTTGGGAGTTAGAAAAGCTATGTGCAACTATGACTGTTCCCCACGAGGGATGCCAACATGTTACGACCCGAGCGGAAAGCTCGGGCTAACAAATATATTTAAGTTCGTTAGAAACAGTCGTATGGGCGGACTGCCCAGTTGCACCAACCTTTTCTTAGTTAGCAGCTCAAATCCTTCCAGTCCCTCTTTGTATCTGAGCGTATTGATATTCTTGTATCTTTTATAGTGATATATATATCATTATGGACATTTATGACGACCTTTTCTACAATTATACGGTTTTATGACGACCGACTTTAGAATCATAGACACTTATGACCACCAAGAGATTCATAGTGTTTTATGTCGACCGGTGTATGGAATATACGCATTTATGTCGACCGAAAATTTTTGAAGGGGCCAATGGTACAAACATCCGGATTTATGACGACCACCATCTGGAGTTTGAATAATTATGACGACCGCTATCAAAGACAACCAAGTTCTGATAATCACTAGGGAACTGTACCAATTCCATTCCGATTTATATTTGATGGATTCTCTAATGTTGAAGATCCGCCACAATTGGATGCAAAGACCCTTTCTGGTGCGGGAGCGGAGCCGGTGAAAGATGTCATGGCAAATCTTTTAGGGAAAAAGGAATCAGAAGATGATATTCAACATTTTAACAGGGATAAGTTTAAATATTTCAAAATCCAAGTGATGCACTCTCCCCTGAATCTTTTCCTTCAAATGAGGTTGCATCAGGGCATAACCGAGATAAGAAAGAGGACCGACGTTAGAATCATAGACACTCATGACAACCAAGAGATTTATAGTGTTCCATGACCACCGATGTATAGAATATACACATTTATGTCGACCGGAAATTCTTGAAGGGGCCAATGGTACAAACATCCGAATTAATGATGAGCACCATCAGGAGTTGAAGTGATCATGACGACCACCATCTGGGGTTGGAGTTATTATGACGACTGCCATAAAGAAAACCAAATTCTGATAATTGTTCGGGAACTGTACTTATTCGGTTTTGATTCGTGTTTAATGAATTCTCTAATGGTGAAGATTCACCACAATTGTATGCAAGGACCCTTTCTGGTGCGGGAACAAAACGTGTGAAAGATGTCATGGCAAATCTCTTAGGAAAATAGGTGTCAGAAGGCATTGCCTTGCGACGCCGATTCTCATCACCTTCCTCTGGCGATTGGCTACCAGAAATACGTGAGTGCGGACGGGTTCCCATTCAAATCTGCAAGTGAGGACTAATTAGTGCACTGATTTTCGGTATTCTAACTCCGAAAAAGGAAGCGACCGAAGGATCTTGTGCCTTGAGTGGGAATCAACCCCGAGCCTCTCGGGTGGAAGTCCGACGCTCTAACCACTGAGCTGAAGCAGCGCTGATCGTCCAGCACACTAATTAGGCCTCACTTACAGATTTGAATGGGAACCCGCCCGCGCTCACGTGTTTCTGGTAGCCAATCGACAGGAGAAGGCGATGGGAATCGCCGTCGCAAGGCAATGCCTTGTGACACTGACCGGGTAGGGGTTATGAGATGCCCTTATCTCGAGTTGAAGTACTCATTCTATTGCAGCTTACCGAACGTGTGTGTTTCGTATGCTTACGCTTCTATATTTACATTCTCATTCTGACTTGATTATCGTATCTCGTCTTGGAACAGGTCAAACATTCTGTGACCCTGTTTCATGTCCTACCATTTTTTTCTTCTTATTATTACCCGAGGCGACTCAACGTAAGTCTAACCTCTCACTCGACCGGCCAGGCACCCAACCTCGAGAGTCCGGGCTCGGACTTTTTCTTCACGCGATTATCGGTCATCAGTGAGTAACGACTGTAATTCCGTTTATTGGGTAAACAGTGTCCAGACTACTTTTCTGCGGTCGATAGAGCTGTCTACTGCGCTACGGTAAGTGGCAAATTTTAGTGCCTCCTTTTTTTCGAATGAATTCTCGATTTAATTTAATTGCATTGCCGAATTGAAGTCAAGGCTATCATCCATACTATACGAAAGCGATATTGAACGAGTCCCCACAAGGGATGCCATGTAATGTGGGCCCGTTGATGCATTTTCGGTATTCTAACTCCGAAAAAGGAAGCGACCGAAGTATCTCGTGCCGTGGGTGGGAATCGACCCCGAGCTTCTCGGGTGAAAGTCTGACGCTCTAACCACTGAGCTGGAGCCGAGCTGATCGTCCAGTGCACTAATTAGTCCTCACTTACAGATTTGAATGGGAACCCGCTCGCACTCACGTATTTCCGGTTCCCAATCGACAGGGGAAGGCAATGAGAATCGCGGTTACAAGGCAATGCCTTGTGACAAGGAAATCGGAAGATGATACTCGACTTTTCAACAGGGATATGTCTGAATATTTCAAAATTCCAGTGATGCACTCTCCCTTGGAATTTTTTCTTCAAATGATGTTGCATCGGGGCCGAGATGAAGAAGAGGACCGACGTGAGAATCATAGACACTCATAACGACCAGGAGATTTATCGTGTTCGATGACCACCGATGTATGAAGTATACGCATTTATGTCGACCGAAAATTCTTAAAGGGCCCAATGGTACCAACATCCGGATTCATGACGACCACCATCTAAAGTTCAAGTAGTTATGACGACCACCATGTGGAGTTTGAGTACTTATGACGACCCCTGTCAAAGAAAACTAAGTTCTGATGATTATGAGGCGACTGTACTTATTCGATTCTGATTTGTATCTAATGAATTCTCTAATGGTGAAGATCCGCCACAATTGTATGCAGAGACTCTTTCTGGTGCGGGAACGGAGCCTGTGAGAGATTTCATGGGAAATCCTTCAAGGTGAAGGAAACCAGAAGATGATATTCAACTTTTTAACAGGGATAAGTTTAAATATTTCAAAATCCAAGTGATGCACTCTCCCCTGAAACTTTTCCTTCAAATGAGATTGCATCAGGACATAACCGAGATGAAATACGCTGCTAAATGAGATTAGCAGAATGCTTTCTCTTAGCGAAATAGTTTAAGAGGTTCACTGAAACTAATGAGAAATTTGCAAAACTGATCAAATTCCAAAATGATGATTGGGATTCCGACAAAATAGTTATATTTTTTAATCTAATTTAATTGCATTTCATATCACACTCACAATCCAATGATTGGAACCAACCAATCAATGTAGAATGAGGGAGAAGTATCTCTCTAGTCCATTCAAAGGTGGATAGATTAGTTGTAGAGGGAGATATGAGGATAAAATGAATTTTAGCTGCAATTTTCTTCTAATATTTTGGGTTATTATTACGAGATTCACTTTTAGGGGAATTCAGATGACCTAAACTGGGGTTTTCCATGGAATAAATGTAGTATGGTTGAGGGCAAATTTTAATATAGTTGGTGTAAGGATTATAAAAATGGAGTTTTTTGAAAAAATTTGGATTTTTCGGGAATAAATCGGATTTTGAATGTATTAAAACGGATTTTGAGAAAATTCGGCATCAACCAATCGATTTTGAACGATGGAAAAGTATCAACTTAGTTGAGTAAAATTTGAATGAAGTAATTTAGAGGAGAGATATGAGGAAAGTATGGATATTGAAAAAAATATTTTTGTATATTTTGAGTTATTTTTTCGAGGAAAATAGTTATCGGGATTTGGGCTACCTAAAGTGAGGTTTTTTTAGCAAAACGTGTAATTTGGTTAAAACAGAATTTCGATAGAATAGGTCTAAACATGCTCAAATTGCTGTTTTTGTTGGAAATTTTGGTTTTTTTATGAAAATTTACGTTGATGGAGTTTGAACGGAATTTCGGTATTAACCAAAACATGGATTGAGCCAAAAAAACCATAGCCTAGGTAATCAAAATTGGGGTAAGGTGAGGTTAAAAAGAGATATTTTAGTATGAAAGTACACAATTTCAGCGATTTTACCTCAAAAAACGTTTAAATCAGATTCGATTTGGAGAGGAGACCAGACAAATCACTGGTCTCATCTCTGAGTGATTCTCTACAACTTGTAGAAAAGCAAAAATCGATAAAGTGGAGTGTAGAAGAGAAAGCGTGGCGCAAAAAAAACAACACACATACACACACACAGACACAGACAAAGGGCCGGAGAGATGAGTCACTGGGGGGTTTTTGAGGATTATAAGGAGAAAAGTGTTACTTACAATCGTTAGATTTTGGCGAGAGGAATAAGATGGTTGAAGCACTTTTGTGATAAGATAAATGATGTTGAAGAAAATATTGAGTTGAATGGAAAAATTGATCAAAAATTTGCTGTGTCGAAAACAAAGCTTTCTCTTTAGAGAAAGCGAAAGAGGACCCACGTTAGAATCATAGACATTCATGACAACCAGGAGATTTATAGTGTTTGGTGACCACCGATGTATGAAATTCACTCATTTATGTCAACCGAAAATTCTTGAAGGGGCCAATGGTACAAACATCCGAACTTATGACGACCGCCATCTAAAGTTGGAGTAATTATGATGACCACCATCTGGAGTTTGAGTAACTATGGCGACCGCTATCAAAAAAAAAACTATGGTTTGAGTTTTACGTCCATTTCCGCCGGTAGTCCCCACCCAGACGGCACCCTTGTGCGTGGAGTCAAGGTACGCTCAACCAGCGCGTCAGCATATACTGCTAACTACCGAATTGTACCTCGGTGGGGAGGACTAACAGTTTTAGGTGGAATCCGAATCACCGAGACCGCCGAAAAAAGGCACATGAGAGAAAAATCTCAGTGGTGCCCTGACCGAGATTCGAACGTAGGACTCCCGCAAGGGAGTCCGGTGACTAATCCACTGTGCCACGGCGGCCTTGCAGATCAAAGCAAGTTCCGCATACAACCAAGTTCTGATAATTATCAAGGAACTGTACTTATTCGATTCTGATTTGTACCTAATGAATTCTCTCATGGTAAAGATCCGCCACAATTGCAAGGGAAACTCTTTCTGGTGCGGGAACGGAGCCTGTGGAAGATTTCATGACAAATCCTCCAGGGGAAAGGAAATCAGAAGATGATATTCAACATTTTAACAGGGATATGTTTAAATATTTCAAAATTCAAGTGATGCACTCTCCCTTGGAATTTTTTGTTCAAATGAGGTTGCATCAGGACATAACCGAGATAAAAAAGAGATGTGATACTCTCAATCATACAAAGGTGGATACATCAACCACAAGTCATGTATAAGCCACGGAACCCCGAGGGGGACTTAGAATTTGAGTCAAGATAAGAAGTTCTCCAGCCTTCTCGAGATTATTGAAGATTTTGGATAATTCAGACTTTGGCTGAATGATCCTTGTTTTCATTTCAATTTATCTTACCGTATTTTTGTGACAGCTCGGAGTAGTACGTTTTAAAGTTCGCTGCCCGTGCAATTTTGTCCAATTGTTAACGCCTGAATCTTTTGGAAGAGAATTGAGAGGCGCCAGTCACGGTGAGTCATTCAGGCGAAAAAGGTCGAGTTGCGTGCACGTGGGTTTTGCCTATGGGACATGCTCCGGCGTCATGGGTAGAACATTTTCCAACAAGAATCAGGAGAATCGGTAGGAGGTTTTCGAATTGAAGTCGATTTTTCAGCCATTTTCTCAGAACAAAGGATTACCTCCATTGCTCACTCCCGTCTCTCGCTTTAAAATCGACTATCCAAAATGATCGAAGTACGTATATGAGGGTTTGCATGGAACATTTGACTATTGACCCTCTAAAATAAAAAAAAAATTTTCTCATCGCACACGTTTAAAATGGGTTTCATGTGATTCTTATACCTCGAAAACATGTGAAAAAAGTGGTGCCACTCTCTTCCAAGCCGAGGTATCTGGTTCAGAACGAATTGTACGGAATTTCACACTTGAAACATTCGTGAATCAACTTCAATCGAACAGATTCGATTCAAAACATTGTCTAGACGATCGATACGGATTATATTTTGCCTGACTTGACTTTAAGATGAATTTCATCATTGATTTCTCCGAAATTCGATGTGAATTTCCAAAATCGAGTCAAGAGCTATGAGTCTCATTTCAATTTCTAGAATACACTGTGGTGTTATTTTGTTCATTTTTCAGACGTATACTATGTAAAAATCAAGAAAATCGCGATACCATCACATTTAGCGGCTTATTTAGCTTACCATCCGGATTCAAATATTTCTCCTCAGCTTCTCACAGAAATACCGATCGACAATTGTAACTCAGAACAGTGCGGTTATATCGCTTTTGCGATGAAGAAGAAAGAGCACAACATTCCAATACTGTGCTTTACGTTTCCTGAGTATGCCATCAAAAAATGACCGTTTTGAGAGCCAGTGACGCGATAACTTTATGAGCTTTGAAGCTTTATAAAATTTGTCCGGATCAACGCACACTCACAAACCAAACGGGATTCGATTCGTCTTCTTTTCAACTTCGAAAACTCATTGCTAAATTTTCCGTTTTGCACAAGGTATTTCATCAATTTTGTAAACAATAGCCAGAAAAAGTTTTCCCACAAAACTCAGTTACATCGATGAATGAGAGTTAATATCATAGCCAAATCAGCGCACACCTCTGAATCAAAGATTTTCTCAAAATATGAGATTAGTAGATGGATATATCATTCCACCGAAGTAGTTGAGGCATAGGTATTTTAGTTACAGCCTTATCAATTCAAAAAATCGCGTTGGTACGTTTGTAAACTACCCAAAAATCATCCTTTGCGGTCTGCTATTGACAAATCAGGATGCGTTTCAACAAAAAAGAATTTAGTCCATATTGAATGATGCCAAATACTATAAAATGCCACTCCTGCGCACTCCGAATAGTTCAAAATACTCTTGGAACACTGCAGTAACACAAAAGTTGAAAGTTCCGTGGAAACTCTCATATGAGAAAATCTACCAAACCTTTAACTTTTGGGTCATCCGAGAAAAAAAAAAATTTTCCTGCTTGTCGCTCTTGAAACCAATTCCATACTGTTTTGGAGCCTCTAAAATGTGGAAAAAAAGTTGTGCCCACCATTTCTGAAAGATGTTAATCCTCTGGGATCAATGAGGTGGAATTGGTCTATTACGTTTTCGTTACTTTTAGAGGCTTTTCACATGGATGTATCGTGGGTAGTGCAATATAATGGTTGATACCGATGTTGTCCTACCCGTTTAATAGAATTCCATTCCCAGAATTGAGCCTGTTCCGTTATACCCATCAAGTTTCACTTTTCCTATGTCCACAAAGTTGTTGGAGGTATATGCAATTTTTGCTTTTCCAAAGCTTTCCTACTTGAATTATGATAAGCTGTCAGTGTGGAAATAATGTGAGAACTTCATACAAAGTTAATAACTATATATCAGACCTGTTACGTGCATCATTTCCGACCGAATAAATCAGCTTTCAGGGGCTGAACAAGTTTCACGACCTCCTCCCTCAAATAACAATCGTTATAGCCACCTCATTGAAGTTCATGGCAATTCATCATACGTCAAAGTAAAATGGGCGATATAGTTTGGGAGCGACATCTGCTTATTATTCGAGTAACAAAGGTTTATGCCCTTTTTTGAAGCAGTGGGCGCGACAAATCTCGCAAAATTAATGTTACAGATCTTCGGCCAGAATAATGCGTCACTGCCAAATGAAGAAGCATTTTGATCGTCCATTCTTACTCTTGAATTCTCCACCACCCGATTTATCCTAGCTCGGATGTTTTTTTTTTTCACTTACGAAAAAGTGGAGGAGGTGAGAATTTTCCAAAAAGTGAGTTACATTTTTTATGGAAGCCCTGTGCTCACCACGGACCTGTTTCGCTATTAGAACGAATCTTTTATGATTATATCAGGTTTGCAGAGTCAGATGGAATTTTTTCAGATTTTTTGGACAGTGTTATTTTCTCCAGAAGCCGCAGAGTTTCGAAAGACGCGCCAGTTACACTGAAAAAGTACGAAATTTGACGATTCTTCAATTTGTATCAAGAGCACTGCGCATGTGTCATAAAAAATCGATAGAGTACCATCCTGGAAACTATAGAAAATATCTGAAAAACATTTCCCCAGGGCGTGAAAGTCCCGATCTCGTTTGAATACTGTATGGTACACTAAAAGTCAAAGGTTCTGTAAATTTCCTCATATCCGACGTAAAAAGACCCAATCTTCCGAAATCCGAGGTCCAAATTGAGCCCAAATGCGATCTAAGTAATTTGGAACGACTATAGTGCAGGAAACCCTCTTTTAACAAATAAAATTCATGGTGGATCCGAGAGTTTCCTTCGTCAACGGTGGATGTTGTTAGATTGAATACTGACGGATTGTTCATATTTTTCATCGTCTGTGCGCAAATAAGTCATTTGCACACTGTTTCGCTTTTCATTTGCTCACAGATGATCAAAAAACGTAGTATGATACTCGGGCGCAACGGTTTTCACTTTCTCGTGACTATTTAGACCCTCGGCTGCGGCTCGGGCCTTAAAAAGTCGCTCGAAGTGCGAAAACCATCGTTTGCGCCATTGTATCATAATATACTATTATAGCACTCTATTCCAATAATATTTGTTGTGCCCAAGATCGTCTCATCATTTGATTGGAATCCTGAAAATAAGCGAGGAGTTATTCTGAGAGGTTTAATAACAAACGAGCATCCGATTTTGTTCGAATTGTTGTTTTAATACAAATCCAATTCCCTTTTAAGATAATACTGTTCAAGCACAGAACACCCTCGTACCATCAGTTTTCAACAACATAAATCTTGCTCGTGCAAAGCTGTAACAAGTATCACAGAGCGCCCTTGCTGAAGAGTTACTTCTTCTCATTCCATATCCTTAAATGTTTACCCACCAAACAGTGAATGTAGCCACAACGTTTCTGGGAAGTTGTCCTGTCAACCTTGAAACGTTCCCTTAGGTTCGGGAAACGCGTTGCCGACACGTTGCACAAAGGGGCCAAGAAATTCTCGAATAATTCGCCATTACATGAATTTGCAACCAATCGAAATATGGGCAAACAGAAGAGTTTTGGATGAATGAGAACAACCTTCTGCGTCTGCGCATATGTCGATTGGTTGCGAATTCACGTAAAGGCGAATTATCCAAGAACTTCTTGGCCCCACTGAGCGTTGGCGCAACGAAAAAAAGTCTACCAGATGCGCGTTGCCTCAACGTTTTCAGAACATTTCTAGGGCGGTTTCGAATATGAATAAATAAATGAATTATTACTAGAAAATTGTTGTTAATTGGCTCTTGTTGCATTCAAGCGTAATCTCCCCGTCTTTCTTGTACCAAGTGGACATGTTTCTGATTGAGCGCAATCGATGGGATTGAACGGGGATGGAGCTGGTAGCTTGCGAGGAAGGGAATTTCATAAACAATTTGTTTATTCATTTAACAAAAAATATTCGAAGTATTGGTTGCACCGGAAACATTTCGGGAACCATTGTGCAACCTTTGAAAAACCACTGGAACGTCCCAGAAACGTTCTGGAAACGTCGAGACAACATACATCTCGTAGACATTTTTTCGTTGCGCCAACACGTCGGCAACGCGTTTCCCGACCTTTGGCGGAACGTTTCCAGGTTGACAGGACAACTTCCCAGGAACGTTGTGGCAACATTCACTGTTTGGTGGGTATCGTGTGATCTTTGTCAGAGCGGAAAGGGATTTTACATCCTTGCACCGATTGCGGGAACAATAACTCATACATGTAATCCGTTGAATTTGCATACGGTACGGAAGAGACGATCTGAGTTAGCAGAATGTGCAGTATGTGCTGTATATTTCTTTCAAACTTCACTGAGATCGTGATGAACTAACTCAAATGCGTGTTTGCTGAACTTTCCAAGACCAGTTCTATTTCTATTACAAAATTATTCAGTGTGATACATAATTGCATGTACTTTCGGTGTAACAGAAATACCCGATTTCAAATAGCAAGTGCAAAAATTTGCTATTTTACTAGCGTATTGAAGGTCAAGATTGGTGCCAAAACGAGCCTTGACGACTTTTCCGAAACTTTCCAGAATATCCACATATTTCTTCACAGGAGGTTTATCTCTGCTATTCATGAGGTTTATGTTATTGAGTAACTCTCTGCAATCATTACCATTGAATCCTCCACCACCGTGGAGGATTTGTCGATTCACACTGCACGACTTAACCCGATCTAGAGCAATTTCTTGCAACTCTTGTACCATACGGTCATGAATATGACTTATAAACCCCAACAGTAAATGAAGCTCGGGCGGAATAATAAAGTCATGTAAGTCATATCAAACCGAAGCCATCAACTCGACGGAGTCCTACATTTTCCGTGGATTTTATTCATGAAAAAAGGGTTTCCTGCACTCTAGTCATTCTAAATTACTCTGATCGTATCTAGGCCTGATTTGGACCTCGGATTTCGAAAGATTGGGTCTTTTTACGTCGAATATGGGTACTTCGATCATTTTGGATATTCGATTTTAAAGCGAGAGGCGGGAGTGAGCAATGGAGGTATTCCACTGTTTTGAGAAAATGGCTAAAAAGTCGAAAAATCGACTTTCAAAAACCCTCTACCCATTTTTTTGATACTTTTCGGAAGATGTTCTACTAATGACCCCGAAACATACCCCACAGGTAAAACCCACGTGCACGCAACTCGACCTTTTTAGCGTAAATTACTCACCGTGCAGTGGAGTCGTATTTCCATTAGTTTTCGTTTTTTGAGCTCATCGCGATTGCGAGTAATCCGATCACCCGAGGAACAGACAGCGCCTACCGCTTGAGCCAGCTATATTGGATGTTTTTGCCCCTAGTTTCCTCAGCCGAGGTACAGGTGTGCGGCTTAGAACTGGAGTTATGACCTTCTTCTTCTTTTTTAAAACATTGGCTATATCTCTCTGCTATAGTGTGCAGAGATGATTTAAGCCATAACATAAGTAAGTATAGAGTTATTTTGGGGAGACTTTCCCACTCTTTGAACCAGAGATCGTGCCCGAATCTGATCAAAACCGTGCTTGGATGCAATTGAGAGAAACCAACAATTTGAACAACCTCGGTGGTCAAATCCCTATTATAGCATAAAATCATGATATATATATATATATATAACATAAAATCATGATGTCACGATTTCTAGGAAACATGAGTTATAAACTTGTCAATTCGTGACATGAGTCCTTCCGAGTAACATGACATCGTGGAACCTTGTCATAACTATTTGACATGAAGTTTTGTCATGAATTTTCGTCATGATTTTCCGGATTTTCCGCGGCCTGGGTCATGTCATGAGCAGTTGTCATGGGACTTTGTCATGAACTGTTGTCAAGAACTTACCCACCAAACAGTGAATGTTGCCACAACGTTTCTGGGAAGCTGTCCTGTCAACCTTGAAACGTTCCCTTAAGTTCGGGAAACACGTTGCCGACACGTTGGCGCAACGAAAAAATGTCTACCAGATGCGCGTTGCCTCAACGTTTCCAGAACGTTTCTGGGTCGGTTCCGAATATGAATAAATAAATGTATTATTGATAAAAATTGTTGTTAATTGGCTCTTGTTGTTTTCAAGCGTAATCTCCCCGTCTTTCTTGTACCAGTGGACATGTTTCTGATTGAGTGCAATCGATGGGATTGAACGGGGATGGAGCTGGTAGCTTGCGAGAACGTGAATTTCATAAACAATTTGTTTATTTATTTAACAAAAAATATTCGAAGTATTGGTTGCACAGGAAACATCTCGGAAACCATCGTGCAACCTTTAAAAAACCGCTGAAACGTCCCAGAAACGTTCTGGAAACGTCGAGGCAACGCGCATCTGGTAGACATTTTTCGTTGCGCCAACGTGTCGGCAACGTGTTTCCCGACCTTTGCTGGAACGTTTCCAGGTTGACAGGACAACTTCCCAGGAACGTTGTGGCAACATCCACTGTTTGGTGGGTACACAATTTTTACATACTTCGAGGCATGTCATGGGACCTTATCGTGATCTCTTGCCATGAATTTACAAATTTTCTACACGCTTCCCCTGCCTGAAGGAACCGAGTCGGCGCAGCTAGTTTCAGATAGCCGATTCGGCTCCAGGTATAATTTTCTCAAAATTCATGCCCACATCGCAACTGAAAAAGCCAGTTGTATGGACAAAAAGTCGATTGATAAGGGTAGGGTAGGAACCCACGAACTTTGTATGGTTCCAATTCGAAGTCCGACACCTTACCTTGGGGCCAGCAAAGAAGGTTAGGTAGCGGGCGTTAAAAAGTATACTTCAAGTGTGGGTAGCTATAGCTATACCTGAAGCACAATAAAAGTGTAGCGAGCCGGTCGCTATAACTATTATACATGGTAAGCGCTTCGTTGCTTATGTTTACATTCATGAACTGAATATATATGATAGCGAGCAGAAGATTGTCGCTCCCCGCATGCAGATCTTTCACTGTATGGAAGCAGTGTTTTTCAACTACGTGTGTGCAGAATATCAAATCATTCTATTAATTGAGTCATGTTCCAGTGGCGACAGATTTTGTTTCAGTGTACAAGTTGCTTGACCGAGCAAATTAGGATATTAGGAATCACCTTGGTAGTGAGGTACGGCCTACCTATTTTTTCTCTCCGTGCGGGTAAACGCTGTGTTGCACGGTGATCTTCTGTGTGGCGCTCGCCCGGCCTCCCCGTGCTGAAGAACAGGACCTGCTATCGTCTGTCTCACTCTAGGAGCGATCCTCCTGAAGGCCGCTCTTCCTTGCTCTACAATACCTCTATGTTACCATCTCCAAGTAGATGGCTGCGCGCGCGCTTTCATACCGGGCCGGCCGTATTTGAATCTAGGCGGAAGTGTAGGGAGAATCGTGAGCAGCTTGGAGTGAACAGACCTGGAGGGTCTCTTGAACAGACCACGATCTTATATACAGGTCTGGGCACTCCATACAGTAGAGCCGTCGCGTTTTTGAGTCACCGCTCGGCAATATGGCCACCCTGCCAGGAACTGCGTGATGGTAAACACACAGCAGTCGACGCCGACAGTTATGCGATTAATGCAAATGCAAAAGTCGCGTAGATAAATTAAAAGATGCAGGCAAATAAGCAGCAATGAAAATAGTACTCACGTGGATGCAATTCTCTATCCAGAGATGTAGTGCAATGGATCTCGGGAGGATAGAATTTGTATCTCAGGATGTCAAACTTGCGCGCGCGCGCGACGGCTTTGGTTGACTCTCGCCACGTGAGTAATTAAAATATGAGGTGCTCTGCGAGATGGAATCAAAAATCAAAACAAAATACAATACTCGGCATCATAGGACTCTCATAATCACAAATCGATCTACGCGACTTATCAACCAATATTTATGGCATAACTGTTGCCGTCGACTGCTGGCAAGTTGTGTTTATAACTAAAGCCGTGTCATCACGGCGGACCAATCAAAGCGCTTCCTGGCTTCCTGGCTCGGTGGCCATATTGCCGAGCCGCGACTCAAGAACGCGACGGCTCTGCTGTATGGAGTGCCCAGACCTGTATATAAGATCGGGGGACAGACCTTTCTTACCCGGACCTTTCTTCTGTGATCATGCTCCACAACATTTTCAAGTTTCATCCCGATCGAGTTGAGTGACACTTTATTTGACCATATCACAACATTTTCAAGTTTTATCCCGATCGAGTTGATTGACACTTTATTTGACCATATAAGCAAAGTGTGGACCAATTTCCTTTTATTCAGACAATGGATCACTTTCTTTCAATATTGAATAGAAAACGAATCAATGTGGCTGACTGTTGTCAGTCTGTTCCCACTATTGAAAGTAATAAGATAGGAATGCAATATGAGGATGACAGATATTCTCTGATTATAAAATGTATTTACAAACAATTTGAATCTGAGATCACCCGTACCAGTTGCCCATCGTTAGATGAAGTCATGGAAGTATCTCAAAGTATATCAGACATGTATTACAAAGGTCAATCGAAATTAAGCAATCTCCAAGCCTTGACAACTTTCCTTCGACACCAATGGGATGTAATCAAGCCTGATTTAAAAGGTGCGTATTTCAACACTGAGCTTTACTTCAACTCCATGATCTTGAGCTTGGTGGCATCACCTACTGGTTTGCATATGAGAGTTTCCACGGAACTTTTAACTTTTGTGTTACTGCAGTGTTCCAGGAGTATTTTGAACTATTCGGAGTGCACAGGAGTGGCATTTTATAGTATTTGGCATCATTCAATATGGACTACATTCTTTTTTGTTGAAACGCATCCTGATTTGTCAATAGCAGACCGCAAAAGAGGATTTTTGGGTAGTAACTAAAATACCTATGCCTCAACTACTTCAGTGGAATAATATATCCATCTACTAATCTCATATTTTGAGAAAATTATCGATTCAGAGGTGTGCGCTGATTTGGCTATGATATTAGCTCTCATTTATCGATGTAACCGAGTTTTGTGGGAAAACTTTCTCTGGCTATTGTTTACGAAAATGATGAAATACCTTGTGCGAAACGGAGAATTTAGCAATGAGTTTTCGAAGTTAAAAAGGAGACGAATCGAATCCCGTTCGGTTTGTGAGTGTGCGTTGATCCGGACAAATTTTATAAAGCTTCAAAGCTCATAAAGTTATCGCGCCACTGGCTTTGAAAATGGTCATTTTTTGATGTCATACTCAGGAGACGCGGAGCACAGGGTTGGGACGTTGTGCTCTTTTTTCTTCATCACAAAAGGGATATAACCGCACTGTTTTGAGTTGCAATCGCCGATCGGTATTTCTGTGAGAAGCTGAGGAGAAATATTTGAATCCGGATGGTAAGCTAAATAAGCCTCTAAATGTGATGGTATCGCGATTTCCTTGATTTCTACATAGTATACGGCTGAAATATGGACAAAATAACACCACAGTGTATTCTAAGAATTGAAATGAGACTCATAGCTCTTGACTCGATTTTGGAAATCTACATCGAATTTCGGAGAAATCGATGATGAAATTCATCTTAAAGTCAAGTCAGGCAAAATATAATCCGTATCAATCGTCCTGACAATGTTTTGAATCGAATCTCTTTTGATTGGAGTTGATTCACAAATGTTTCAAGAGTGGAATTCCGTACTTGTAGTTCTGAACCAGATACCTTGGCTTGGAAGAGAGTGGCACCACTCTTTCTACATGTTTTCGAGGTCTCAGTATCACATAAAAACCATTTCAAACGTGTGCGATGGAAAATTTTTTTTTCTATTTTGGAGGGTCAATAGTTAAAAGTTCCATGGAGATCCTCATATGTTACACTTTTTTCGTGTTGAGATGCGATTTCTCTTAGAATCTCTCCTCAAACTTGAGTAGAAGCTAGTTAAAATACTTTGATGAGTGTCTTTGCAAATTTTGTTGTTCTTGCTTCACATTTCCACTTTGATGTCGTCAAATAAATAGTTTTCTCTAGTTATTAAGGTGCTTAAATTCATGCCCTATCTGTTTTCCGTAGTTCTTTCTGTTAATATGTAGCAGTTCATACTTAGGGATAGAGTGACTTTTCCTTGCGAAGTATTCAAGCAGGTTGGTTTCTTTATTGATTCATTCCAATATTCCGCTTGTCAAATTTCCACAAGCATCATCAGGGCATTTGTTGTTCACAGCAGGGTGATCTTGGAATGAACAATAGTCAGACACACAATCACTTTTAGTTAGCACAGTATAATATGTAATAGTATGTAATGCCCTGATGATGCTTGTGGAAATTTGACAAGCTAAACGTTGGCATGAATCAATAAAGAATTCAACCTGCTCGAATACTTCTCAAGAAATCGGATTAGGAAGAACGTAACCCAACCGATCGCGGAGCTGCTTCAAATCGTCGGTTCCTCTGTAGCGTTCCGAATTTCTTCAAATCATGCACTCCGAGTTGCGTGATCATGGATCATTATCCATGACGGGGGCTGAGAAGGCACTTTCTCGCTTTCATAGCATTTTTACATGTCATAGTGCATTTGGATCGATGCTTCGTGTGAAATCGAATCAACAGTCTCACTACACCTGAGAGCGACTCTTCAGATGGATATCATGTGTAAGCGATCAACAACCATAACAACTCTTGTACTCACGGCATTTTGATCTTCGACTGTTCTGTTGTGTTACTCTAGGTCTGAACTAGCATTCATCTTTTTCACTGGCCTGTTGTTATCTCTTGGGACTAGTTCTGCAGAAGAATTGCATGAAAGGAATGATATCGAAGAGCATCATGTATAACTGCCGAGGTTTTTCGAATTGTAGGATCCTATGTAATATTTCGACATTCCGTAGGGTGGTAGGGCACTCGGAGCTCTTTTTATTGTGGAATAGGTCAATCACCTCGCTAGACACGAGAGTGGCCCTCAGGATGTTATCTTTTGTGAGTGATCAACGAGCAAAAGAACTCGGCTATTGGTGTCATTTTGATCTTCTACTGTTTGGTTGCGTTACTCTAGATCTTAATCAGCATTTTTGTCTTTTACTGGCCTCTTGTCATCTCTTGGGGCTAGTTCCGCAGGAGGATTGCGTGAAAAAACGATATCAAAGAGCATCATGTATGATCGCCCAGGTTATTCGAATTATTGGGACTACCATAGCATTTCGACATTTCATAGAGTAGTAATGTACACGGAGCTGTGCTCATTGTGGAACCGGATCAGCCGCCTCACCAGACAATCGACCGGCTCTCGAGGATGTTAATCTCGGAGAGTGGTCAACGAGTAATACAACTCCGTCGCGGATGGCATTTTGATCTTTCACCGCTTTGTCGTGATATTCTAGTTTCTGAATTAGCATTCATGTCTTCTACTGGCCTGTCGCCATGGTTTGGAGCTATTTTCGCAGGAGAATTCCGTAGAATAAACGATAACCGAGGTGCATGATGTATAACCGCCGAGATTGTTCGTATCGTTGGTTCCTCCATAGCATTTCGACATTTGATGCAGTAGCATGGTACTTGAATCTCTGTTCATGTGAATTCGGATCAACCACCTCGCTAACCATGGGATAGTTCTCGAGTGGGTTGTCCTTTGTGAATTGTCAACGAGTGTTACATCTCCGATATTCACGACGCTTTGATCTTTTACTGTTCCGTTGCTATACTCTAGGTCTTGACGGGCATGTGGAACTTCCACTGGCCTGTTGTTATCGCTTGGGGCTAGGTTACGCGAGAGAATTGCATCGAAGGGACGATACAAAAGAAAATCATGTATGACCGCCGAGATCCTTTGAATTGTAGGGTCCTCTATAGCGTTTCGACTTTCC
This sequence comes from Eretmocerus hayati, assembly GCA_029851415.1. Lineage (NCBI taxonomy): Eukaryota > Metazoa > Arthropoda > Insecta > Hymenoptera > Aphelinidae > Eretmocerus > Eretmocerus hayati. Next base: position 55,079,305 of record CM056744.1, read on the forward strand.
ATAAAGGAGTAATGCACAAGGGGCTCTGCTCATTATGGGATCGGATCAGACGACTCGCCAACCATTGGAGTCGCTCTCGAGGATGTCATCCTCTGTGAGTCATCAACTTGCAAGACGATCCGGCGATTGACGGCATTTTGATCTTCTACCGTTCTGTCCTGTTGTACCAGGTCCAATTCAGCGCTTTTGTCTCTCCCTGGCCTGTCGTCATCTCTCGGGGCTATCCACAGGACCGTTGCAGAGGAGAAACGATACAGATAAGCATCATGTAGGACCGCCTACGTCCTACGGATAGTTGGATCCTCTATGAAGTTCCGACATTCCATAGAGTACTAACGCTTTCGGAGCTCTCCTCATTGCGGGATGGGATGAACCGCCTCGCTGGCTTTGGAAGTGGTTCTCGATGATGTTATTTTCTTTGAGTGACCAACGAGCAATAGAACCCAGGTTCTGACGGTTTTTTGATCTTTAACTGTTCTGTTATGTTGTTCCAGGTCTGAACTAGCATTTCTGTCTTTTACTGGCCGTTCGTCGTCGCTTGGGGCTAATCTTGCAGCAGAATTCCATATAATGGCCGATACCAGAGAGCATGATGGATGACCGCCTACATCTTCCGAATAAATGGATCCTCCATAACGTTCCGACATACCATAGAGTAGGAGTGCACTCGGAGCGCTACTCATGGTGTGATCGTATCAGCCACCTCGCTAGCCATGGGAGTGGCTACCGAATGTGAGCGGGCGATACAACTCGACTCTCGACAGCATTCAGATCTTCTACTGTTCTAAAGCATTACGCAAGGTCTTAACTCGCATTTTTGTCCTTCACTGGGTTGTCGTCATCGCTTGGGGCCGTTCTTGCAGAAGAATCCCATAGATTGAACGACCCCAGAGAGCATTATGTATGACCGCTTACATCGTTCGAGTTGTTGCATCCTCTATAACGTCCTAAAATTTCATTGAGTGGAGTGCACTCGGAGCTCTGCTCACTATGGATTTGGATCAGCCACCTCGCTAGGCATGAGGGTGGCTCTCGTATCAGAGCGAGTGATGCAACTCGTCTATTGACGGCATCTTGATCTTTTACTGTACTGTTGCGTTACGCTAGGTCTGAACTAGTATTCCAGTCATCGAGGGCCTGTTGTTCTCCCTTGAGGCTAGTTTCGCGAAAGAATTGCATGGAAGGAACGATACAAAAAAACATCATGTATGACCGCCAAGGGCCTTTGAATTGTTGGGTCCTCTATAGCATTTCGACTTTCCATAGAGGAGTAGTGCACAAGGGGCTCTGCTCATTGTGGGATCTGATCAGACGCCTCGTCAACCATTGGAGTCGCTCTTGAGGATGTCATCCTCTGTGAGTCATCAACTTGCAATACAATTCGGCTATTGACGGCATTTTGATCTCCTACAGTTCTATTCTTATGTACCGGGTGTTATTCAGCGCTTTCGTCTTCCCCTGGCTTGTCGTCATCTCTCGAGGCGATCTGCAGGAATTTAAAGACGTGTAACGATACGAATGAGCATCATGTATGACCGCAGGAGTTCTTCGGGTTGTTAGATTCTCTACAACGTTTCGACATTCCATAGAGTAGTAGTGCTTTCGGAACTCTGCTCATTGTGGAATAGGATTGACCGCCTCGCTGGACATGAATCTGATTCTCGATCATGTTATCTTGCGTGAGTGACGAACGATCAATATAACTCAGGTTCTGATGGCTTTTTGATCTTTTACTGTTCTGTTATGTTGTTCCAGGTCTGAACTCGCATTTCTGGCTTTTACTGGCCGTTCGTCGTCGCTTGGGGCTGTTCTTGCAGGAGAATTCCATATAATGGCCGACACCAGAGAGCATGATGGATGACCGCCTACATCTTCCGAATCGATGGATCCTCCATAACGTTCCGACATACCATAGAGTAGGAGTGCACTCGGAGCTCTACTCATTTTATGATCGTATCAGCCGCCTCGCTAGCGATGGGAGTGGCTCTCGAATGTGAGCGGGCGATACAACTCGACTCTCGACGGCATTCAGATCTTCTACTGTTCTAAAGCATTACGCAAGGTCTCAACTCTCATTTTGGTCCTTCACTGGGTTGTCGTCATCGCTCGGGGCCGTTTTTGCAGAAGAATCCCATAGATTGAATGATACCAGAGAGCATTATGTATGACCGCCTACATCGTTCGAGTTGTTGCATCCTCTATAACGTCCTAACATTTCATGGAGTGGAGTGCACTCGGAGCTCTGCCCACTATGGATTCGGATCAGCCACCTCGCTAGGCATGAGGGTGGCTCCCGTATCAGAGCAAGTTGATTGGGTGAAGCCCAGAATATTAATTATAAGATCGCGATGGGGCGCTCGAGGACAGGGCAGTGGAAGCTTAAATTTATAACACTCGATTTCTGTGAAAATAAAACAGTGGAATATATTCACCTTCCGTTTCACTACATTTGGTTAAAGAAGAAGGCGCGAGGGAAGTGAGGGGTGAAATTGCGACGCGGAGAGATCAATTCGCGAAGAAAATGTGATGGAGCTTGCGGCACTGGAAATCGCGAGTTTGAGCTAGGCTGACAATAATCAGCCTGCTCGGTGATCGGTGGTCAACTGCCGGTTCGCCGAAGCGAGATCGCCGTCGAGGCCGAGAGGGACTGAGGGAGAGCAATGTTGCCAAATTTCTAGGAAATTTGAATGTGCCAATCAGCAGGCATTTAAATCATACGATTTTAAGGGGAGAAAAGTTCATCGCTCTGCCTTGGCTCTCTCGTTCTCGAAAGCTCTGGAAATTTATCCGAATACAACCGACTTTCCCGAACATTCCGCCTCCTTCGCTCGCTCATAGCAAGCAACAAAAAAAGGGAATTCCACTATTGAATTGATCAACTTGATCTTGAACCAGGTGAATTTTGGAGGACGAAATATTCGAAAAACTCAATGTTTCAGGCAAAAGCATTCAAAATTTCACAACCGTGATTGAATACGAAACCAAAAAAAAAACAGAGTCGTCAACCTGAATAAATCACTACATGATCATAAAAAAACTGAATGATTGACGCCTCAACTGATCATGAATGATCTTACGAATGATTTTATCCGACAGTGACCGATAATACTGAAAAAAAACTGAAACTATCAACATATAAAATTCAATAGATCAATGAAAAAGAATTTAATCGAGCTCCACGCGTCAATAAAATCTCAAGAAAAATGAGCATTCTACTCCAATCTTTCTCAACATGATAAAATCAAACTCAAGTGGTTAAGCTGATCAATTTGAACAAAAAACATCACGCGCAGTGATCAGCTGCCAACGAAACAATCGAAAACAAAATCAATCAACAACAAAAATATGGCAAGAGACCCATTTTGTCTCAAAATCGACAAAAGTCTAACAACATAGTACATAGGTCCAATTTTAGGACACGATTAAATGATACGAACTCAATTATATGGAAATTGTAGGCTTCGAAATGACTCTAAGTTGAAAAAAATAGTGATTAAAGGTGGACAAATCATTCTAATCCCTTCTACGCGTCGGTTTCGCAATGATTCCACTTGGCAAATACGCTATTGTGACTCTAATGAAGCTCTATAAAAACAATTACACAAAATTGGGGCCAAACGAACGACATATGATTCACGGGTGTCGCGGGACGAGGAAAAAGTGTGTAGTGAAGTGTCGAGATTACGCGGTCATCTTTCATGATTCTTCTTGTTGTTCCTTGGCTTCTTCTTCGGGTTGACCAGAGGGCTCCCTGCCCTCTTCCCCAGGATCTATGGGCAACTTGATGATCTTGCAGAGTGCCCGGCGAAAAGTTGTGGTGGCGGTCTTGAGATCGACCACGCGCACCAATCCGTCAGCTCCTGGATGGATGGCAGTGACCCTTGCCATGGGCGATTTTGTAGGTGGCGTAAGCTCGTCCTTCACCAACACAAGATCTCCCACTCGAATTTGCTCTTGTACTGCTAGCCATTTGGACCTCAGTTGATAATGATGCATGACTTCCATACGACATCGATTCCAAAAACCATTCCTCATGCGTTGTATGGCTCTCCACCTGCACTGAGGAGACTGTGTTACTTCTGCATCGTTATATGGTTCAGGTAAAGCAGTCATAGATCTACCAATGAGCAAATGTCCCGGAGTAAGGGCAACCAAATCAGTTCCTTCAGGTGACAAAGGGCAAAGCGGTCTAGAATTTAGGCATGCTTCGATTTGAGAACTAAGAGTTTGCAATTCTTCAAAAGTGAACTTAGAGTCACCCACTACTCGCTTCAGATGATGTTTGAATGAGCGCACCGCCGCCTCCCATAAACCTCCAAAGTGAGGTGCGCGAGGCGGTGAAAAGTGCCAAGTGACTCCCTCTTTAGCTAGTTCTTCGCTTAGTTCCATGGAAAATGCCGATGTTTGGTCAAATAATTGCCGAAGCTCTCTTTCAGCACCTACAAAGTTTTTGGCGTTGTCGCAATATATATCTGTACATTTACCTCGTCTCGCAGCGAATCTATGAACTGCGGCTAAGAATGCCGGAGTGGTGAGATCTGAAACGGTTTCAACGTGAGTTGCTCGCGTGAACATACAAACGAAAATGCAAAAGTATCCCTTTGTGGTTTTAGCACCCCTTCCCCGAGAAAATAGAACAGATATTGGTCCTGCATAATCGATGCCACAAGCTTGAAAGGCATACTTTGGAGTAACTCTATCCGCTGGTAATGGGGCCATTTGCTGTATGAGCGGTCTACCACCGTACCGAGTACATTTCCCACAATTACGATAAACCTTTTGAACTACATGTTGCACTCGAGGTATCCACGCCCATCTATATAGGTCACTCAACATGAGCTGAACTCCCCCATGTAACAAATTTCTGTGTAACTCCTCGACCAAACGCTGAACAAAGATGCTTCTACTCGACAAAATAACTGGATGTATTTCGTTGTAAGACAAGTTTGCATTTTGAAGGCGTCCACCAACTCTCAAAACCCCACGAGCGTCTAAGAATGGTAGCAATCTTCGGATGTCACTTTTCTTCGACAAGTTTTTCCCTTTCTCTAAATCTGAGATTTCTTCAGCAAAGTGCTGCCTTTGAATGGACTTGAACAATGCAACTTTAGCTGCGTTCAACTCTATAGGACTCGGGAATGATTTGCGACGATCTTCAGAATTGCGCGAAGCATTGAATTTCCATCGAAATATATATGCAACGATGCGAACTATTTTTGAAAAAGAACTAACACGCTTTTGAAGGTGTTCCAAAACTGGTGACGATTCCACAACCAAATGAGCAAGCGCTTCTGCGCACACGGGTTCTGATGAAACTTTAGGCAATTCATCTTTCGATTGAGTCATCCAACTAGGACCATACCACCAAATGTTCAAGTTTAAAAGTTCTTTTGCAGTCACCCCCCGGGTTGCGCGATCGGCGCAATTTTCTTCCGAACAAACATGCCTCCATACAGCATCAGGAAGAGTGCTGCTAATCATACTCACTCGATTGGCCACAAAAGTCTCCCATTTTGAAGGGTGACCATTGAGCCAATCCAGGACAACTTTCGAATCTGACCAGCAATAAACAGCTGATGGCCGAACTTCCAAATTATTCATCACATGTTTCGCCAATTTAACCAACAAAACTGCAGCACACAATTCAAGCTTGGGTATGGACAGCGTTTTCACCGGCGCGACTTTCGTTTTTGCCATAATCAAGTTTGAAGTTCCTCCTGGAATCACCAAAAAAACAGCTGCCGCATAAGCCCTTTTCGACGCGTCCGCAAACCCATGAAGTTCCCAATTTGTAAAGTACCCAACCAGCGAGACACGCGAACTTGCGACAAAAGTGGAACTTGTGACCGTATTTCTAGCCATTCCGCGAGTACTTCTCCAACGACAGGAGTGTCCCAATCAATTTTCAAATGCCACATGTTTTGCAACAAAATTTTAGCTTGTATCAAAAACGGAGCTAACCAACCAAGAGGATCGAATAACCGAGCTACTTCTGAAAGTATAGTTCTTTCAGTAACCGTATCAGGAGCAGAGGGCATCGATATACGAAAGAAAAATTCATCATCGTGCGGTGACCATTTTAATCCAAGCGTGGAGACAACATCGTCGAGTTCTATCGAAATGTCACCTGAGTTTTCTGAAGAGAGCCCCCTCAGCAATCCCGAGTGATTTGCTGACCACTTTCCAAGTTCCATACATGCGCACGACATGATAGAAATCAGCTGATCTCGAGCTTCCAATGCGGCTGAAAGAGTATCCCCTCCCCCAAACAAATCATCCATGTATCGACGATATAGGATAATGAGAACAGCGATAGGAAACTGTTCCTTGTATATTTCAGCCAAATGAAGGAGAACTCTAATAGCCAGGTATGGCGCACAAACTGTTCCGTAAGTGACCGTGAGTAGTACATAATCGAGGATTTCCTCTTGCCCCAATGGCCGCCAGACAATCCTCTGCCAATTTACATCATCCGGATGTACCAAAATTTGTCTGAACATTTTAACTATGTCAGTACAAAATCCATATTTGAAAAATCTCCAACGAATTAATACCAAGGTTAAATCGTTTTGAAGCTTGGGGCCAGCCAATAAAAAATCATTTGAACTTTTACCATTACCTGTTTTGTGCGAAACATTCAGAACGACTCGAATTTTGTCGCTGTCCTTACGAAAAACAGGATGATGTGGCAGGTAAGATGGCGCTGGCTTTGACCCATCTGGTGGCTGCGTGCGTCTCATGTGACCCAGTGACTCGTACTGTTCCATGAACTCGGTGTATGCTCCATCCAACTTCGAATCTCGTTGTCGTTTTTTCTCCGATCGTAATAGGCATGCGACCGCAACGTCCCTAGATTCGGAAAACGAAGCTTCATGAGTATTTTGTGTGAAAGGGAGGCGCACGACGAAGCGTCCTTCAGACGTGCGCTCGACAGACGACCTAAACAATTTTTCACAATACTCCTCCTCAGCTGTAAGATGGCGATTAGCTGGGAGTTCTTCAATTTCCCAAAATTTAGTTAGTTGATTTGACAGAGAACTATCAACGCCCGCATGCAAAGATAAAACGACACGAGGATTCACAGTTTCGACACCCAACTCCGTACCTCCAGTGAGGATCCAGCCCAATGCTGTGTTCTGAGCGGTAGGAGTTTTTGATGGGCCCTTTATCAAGACTTCTCTAAGAATTTCACTATACACTTCTGTGCCCAATAAACAATCAACTTTAGCGGGAATGAAAAATTCCGGATCCGCAAGTGTTAGTCCATCTAAATGTGACCAATCGTCACATTTCACCGTTGACCTAGGCAAAAATGAGGTAAGTTCCGGAAAAACCAGAGCCTCAATGTCGAACGAGAAATTTGAATCGATTTCGGACAGTAGAGTGAGCGAAACTTCACTTGTCGAAACTACTGTGCGTCGATCCCCAATGGTATTTATGCCCAACCTAAGTTTCCGCGACGGCAAATTCAAAGCTCGAACGACTCTATCAGCCACGAACGAACAGTCCGAGCCTGGGTCAATCAAGGCACGAGCTTCAACTTTCCGTCCGTCGGGACCTTGCAACCAGACACGCGCAGTTGCTACTAAACGCGCTTGCTTTGACACTGCGGAAAAACTGTGAATTAAATGACAACCAGCTTGTTGCTGCGAATTTTGAGAATCCTCTGGCTTAGAAGCACCCGAATAATCCATAAGTAGTTTTGTATGATGTGGCCGTTTACACTTACTACACTTATACTGCGAACCACATTTATCAGCATAATGACCAGGCTTTAAACAATTTATACATAAACGATTTGTTTTACAAAATTCAAATCTTTGGTGCACAGATAGCGATAAAAACTTTTCACATTTGTGCAATGCATGATCACCTTTACAATTTATACAAATAAGTGGACTGCTAGACTGGCCCTTATTATTCTGTGAATTGCCAAAATTTGTATTTACATTCCTTCTACCAGAATTGCCTTGGTATCTTCCAGCAGACGACGAGCCAGGCTTCGATTCGTTTGTCACTACCGACCCTGAATGAGCTGCGTTCAATGATTGAATGCGGTTTTCCAAAAAATTTGATAAAACAGCATAGGTTGGGAAACCCTCAACATTTTCTTGCGCAATGGTCCAACTCTCTCTGGTGCCCGGATCCAATTTTCGAACAATTAAATGAACGAGCCAACAATCCCATTCATCAACGGGACACTCTAGATCTCGAAGGCCTTGAATAGATTCTTCTGCTTGATTCATAATTGTAACAAAAGCTTGAGCAGATTTTTTGGTAATTGGGGCTAAATCGATCAATTCGTTCAAGTGTGTGCTCAATCTCAACCGAGAGTTATCGTCACGTCGACATAATTTATTCCAAGCAATTAAAAAGCTTGTAGTACGTGTTTTGACGCCTTCCATCATTTTTTCTGCGTCACCCTCAACTGCATTGAGCAAATGGTTCAATTTAGCAGACGATGATAAATCAGGATTTTCCCCAATAACCGATGTAGAACGCTCCTTGAAATATTCCCAATCCGCTTGTTTACCAGAAAATTTAGGCGGTTCAAGTCTAGGAATGGACTGCAATTCCGACGACGCACGTATAAGTTGCTGCGCATCAAAATGTTGGTATGGGTAGAAATTTTGATTTTGAGGATGATTGCCTGAATGGACTGACGCGTTGACTGAGCCTCGCGCAGAACCATGAACTGAACCATGTTCAGACAGTGATTGTTCTGGTATCGTTAATTCAGCAATTTTATCTAGTAAATCGGATTTCAGAATTGAATAATTTCCTTCGATTTCTAAAAAGCCTAATTTAGTAAAATATTCTTTGTCCTTCAATTCATCCTTATGCTGTTGTAAATTCAAATCATCTTGGCAAAATTCATCCCAATATCTTTCTAATAACTCCAAGCAAGTTTTGAGAAAATTTACAGTAATGTTTTCTTTGCCCTTTTTGGCAGTATTTGTACCAAAATTACGAATGTAAACGACAAGTTGCAATTGCCGATTAAACAGAAGTCTAGCAGCCATGATTTTTCCACTAATTATCATAGTTGGAAAAAATGTTCAATAACTCATTAAATTTTCAAACTCAGTCTGAAATGTAAAATCCACACAACAACACAAAACCCACTAATTAAAACGCACACTAACGCGCGAGACTAAAACCCCAATCAAAATGTAAAAATTCTCCCAACAGAAGATTAGTTGAGACGGATCAGCTGTTTGACTAACGCAGAGAGATGAGAGCGTTGGGTCGACCGATCTTCCCCATCAAATTACCAAAATGATCGATCGCGTCTATCTTCCGCTACAGCAAGACCCTAATGCGCCAAACATATACCTGCGGTCTCACTCGCACTATACATGCATATTAGTAAAGGAAACGATACGCTCACCAATTACTCCGCGATGACTGCGTTGCGCGACAGCCACCTTATCCCCACTCCTTTGTAGTGCGCGCTCTTCCAGCTGAGCGCGCGGCCCGCAGCGGCGATGGAGACGAAACAAGTTGGCGGAGAAGACAGCGGTGGCGGGGAGCGACGTCGACGTGACGTAGCTCTGGCTAGCAGCAGGTGATGTCGCGATGCGCGGGATAATACCCGGAAGCGCGCGAGAAAAATTCCACGCGGCTTACCCTGCTGCAGCTTGACTTGAAAAAGGTCACCAGCTGCTCGTCCCGATGCCGTTTTGCTGCTTGCTGCGGGGCCGGGGATGTCTGCAGCTCGTAGACTCCGGTGCTGCACCAAGCCAGTACTTGGGGCCCAAATTGCCTCTTCGATGAATTTGCTCGCGTCGAACACAATGTCCAACGGCCGCGAGCTCCTTTCTCTCCGCGCACTCACATCACTTGCACTCGCGCGACGAGATTCACTCGAAATCCAGCGATGCCTATATTAAAAAACACAGAACCGAATTCAGAGCCCCAACCACGCTCTGCTACCAAAAAATGATTGGGTGAAGCCCAGAATATTAATTATAAGATCGCGATGGGGCGCTCGAGGACAGGGCAGTGGAAGCTTAAATTTGTAACACTCGATTTCTGTGAAAATAAAACAGGAAAATTTATTCACCTTCCGTTTCACTACATTTGGTTAAAGAAAAAGGCGCGAGGGAAGTGAGGGGTGAAATTGCGACGCGGAGAGATCAATTCGCGAAGAAAATGCGATGGAGCTCGCGGCACTGGAAATCGCGAGTTTGAGCTAGGCTGACAATAATTAGCCTGCTCGGTGGTCGGTGGTCAACTGCCGGTTCGCCGAAGCGAGATCGCCGTCGAGGCCGAGAGGGACTGAGGAAGAGCAATGTTGCCAAATTTCTAGGAAATTTGAATGTGCCAATCAGCAGGCATTTAAATCATACGATTTTAAGGGGAGAAAAGTTCATCGCTCTGCCTTGGCTCCCACGTTCTCGAAAGCTCTGGAAATTTATCCGAATACAACCGACTTTCCCGAACACAAGTGATGCAACTCGTCTATTGACGGCATCTTGATCTTTCACTGTTCTGTTGCGTTGCGCTAGGTCTGAACTAGTATTTCAGTCATCCAGGGCCTGTTGTTCTCCCTTGAGGCTAGTTTAGCGAAAGAATTGCATCGAAGGAACCATACAAAAAAACATCATGTATGACCGCCGAGGTCCTTTGAATCGTTGGGTCCTCTACAGCATTTCGACTTTCCATAGAGGAGTAGTGCACAAGGGGCTCTGGTCATTGTGGGATCGGATCAGACGATTCGCCAACCATTGGAGTCGCTCTCGAGGATGTCATCCTCTGTGAGTCATCAACTTGCGAGACAATTCGGCTATTGACGGCATTTTGATCTTCTACCGTTCCGTCCTGCTGTACCAGGTCCAATCCAGCGCTTTCGTCTCTCCTTGGCCTGTCGTCATCTCTCGGGGCTATCTACAGGACCGTTGCAGAGGGGAAACGATACAGATAAGCATCATGTAGGACCGCCGACGTCCTACGAATAGTTGGATCCTCTATGAAGTTCCGACATTCCATAGAGTAGTAACGCTTTCGGAGCTCTGCTCATTGCGGGATGGGATGAACCGCTTCATTCATTAAAAACACCGGAAAAGTGGAACATTCTGGAATCCATCCGAATTCTTTTGATTCATGTTGGAAAATGATCAAGGAGACACCCGGAATCACATCCCACATGACTTTTTCATTTCCATCCACTTTCGACTTTTCAGCCTCCCCGACTAGCCGCGTGCTATGAGGTAGAGCGAAGATCTACTGCGTTCGTCATAATGATCTAGAGTGCACTGCAGACACATATATACTGGTAGTTATGAGGCACATTAGCTTGTTCATTTCCAAAATAATCTACGTAAAACGATTCTAGCTATTTTTCGACGAAACCTGTCCTCCCAAGTTCGTACAAAACACCACGAATGCGTGAGAGACCAGCTCCTACATATCACTTATGAAGGAGAAGACCATTTCAAAATCTACCCACGAATTTTCCCGATTCTTCTTTGAAAATAATCTTAGAGACGACCGAAATCTAACCTCAAGAGAATTCTCCATTCCCATCCTCTCTCGACTTCTCTGCCTTCCCGACTAACCGCGTGCTATGGGGTTGAGCGAATATCTGTCGCGGTCGTCATAATTATGTAAAGTGCAGTAGAGACACATATATACCGGTCGTCATAATTATCTAAAATAAACAGGGAAAAGTATTTAGCAATACCGCGCGATACAAGGAGAATGTCGCGAAGATGCGAGAGAATATATCATATTTTGGTGTTATAAGGCTTACATTCTCGATCAAATCCTTATCTGCTTCGGTCGTCATAAGTGCTCATATTCCTGAATTCTCGGGGTCATTCATGCATATTTTCGTCGATGGTCGACATAAGCCCCTATCAGTTCAGGAATCAGTAGATCGCCTGCCGTGGGCCACTCCAGTGAGAATTTCCCGAAGCAGAATGTTGAGTTATGAGTAGGTACGCATGATCGATCCAAGTTTCTCATGAAAAACCTATCGGCTCTCGGTCATTTAAATGCCGATGAATGGATATTGATGGCAAAATCTGCCGGTAATTCCCATGCCCTGTGCTTGTGCTTGTATGTTTTGTTAAGAATATCGTGGTTGCATGATATAGTATGATCCACAAGAAAGTATTCTAGTTATTGATCGATGGAATTCGTCCTTCGAGGTTCATACCAGTAACATCGAATGTTCGAGAGAGACAAGCTTTCCTTACCATTTATCATGAGAATAACCGGGAAAGTGAATTATTCTGGAATCCGTCCGAATTCTTTCGATTCGTGTATGAAAATGATCGTAGAGACACCCGGAATCACATCCCACATGAATTTTTCATTTCCATCTACTTTCGTCCCTTCAGCCTTTCCAACTAGCCACGTGCTATGTGGTTGAGCAAGGATCGCCTTCGGTCGTCATAATCATCTGAAGTACACTGCAGACACTTATATAATGGTAGTTATAAGGCACATTAGCTTGTTCGACTCCAAAATAATCTACAAAAAACGATCCGAGCTATTTTTCGACGGAACCCGTCCTCCCAGGTTCATACGAAAAATCATAAATGCGTGAGAGAGATCAGCTCCTACATACCCTTCATGAAGAAGATGGGAGATTAACTATCTCAATATTCACCGACGAATTTTCCCGATTTTTCCTAGAAAATGTTCTTAGAAACACCCGAAATCGAACCTCACTAGCATTCCCCCTTCCCATTTGCTCTTGACTTTTCTGCCTTTCAGCCTAACCGCATGGTATGGGGTCGAGCGAATATCTGTCGCGGTCGTCATAACTATCTACAGTGCAGTAGAGACACATATACCGGTCGTCATAATTATTCAAAATAGACACGGAAAAGTATTTAGCAAAACCGCTCGATACAAGGAGAATGTCGCAAAAATGCGAGAGAATATATCATATCTTGGTGGTATAAGGCTTACATTCTCGATCAAATCCTTATCTGCTCCGGTCGTCATAAGTGCTCATATTCCTGAATTCTCGTGGTCATCCATGCATAGTTTCGTCGATGGCAGACATAAGCCCCTATCAGTTCAGGAATCAGTAAATCGCCTGCCGTGGGCCACTCCAGTGAGAATTTACCGAAGCAGAATGTTGAGTTATGAGTAGGTACGCATGATAGATCCAAGTTTCTCACGAAAAACCTATCGGCTCTCGGTCTTCATCAATGCCGATGAATAAATATTGATGGCAAAATCTGCCGGTTATTCCCATGCCCTGTGCTTGTGCATGTATATTTTGTTAGGAATATCGTGGTTGCATGATATAGTAGGATCCACAAGAAAGTATTCTAGTTTTTTATCGATGGAATCCGTCCTTCGAGGTTCATACCAGTAACATCGAATGTTCGAGAGAGACAAGCTTTTACTTACCATTTATTATGAGAATAACCTGGAAAGTGAATTATTCTGGAATCCGTCCGAATTCTTTCGATTCGTGTTGGAAAATGATCGTAGAGACACCCGGAATCACATCCCACATGAATTTTTCATTTCCATCTACTTTCGTCTCTTCAGCCTTTCCAACTAGCCACGTGCTATGTGGTTGAGCAAGGATCTCCTGCGGTCGTCATAATCATCTAAAATTCACTGCAGACACATATATACTGGTTATTATGAGGCACATTAGCTTGTTTGACTCCAAAATGATCTACAAAAAACGATCCGAGCTATTTTTCGATGAAACCCGTCCTCCAAGGTTCATACAAAACACCATGAATGCGTGAGAGAGATCAGCTCCTACATACCCTCCATGAAGAAGATGGGAGATTAACTATCTCAAAATCCACCGACGAATTTTTCCGATTTTTCCTGGAAAATGTTCTTAGAAACACCCGAAATCGAACCTCACAAGAATTTTCCCTCCCCATTCGCTCTCGACTTTTCTGCCTTTCAGCCTAACTGGATGCTATGGGGTCGAGCGAATATCTGTCGCGGTCGTCATAATTGTCTAAAGTGCAGTAGAGACACATATATACCGGTCGTCATAATTATCTAAAATATTCAGGGAAAAGTATTCAGCAATTCCGCGCGATACAAGGAGAGTGTCGCGAAAATATGAGAGAATATATCATATTTTGGTGGTATCAGGCTTACATTCTCGATCAAATCCTTATCTGCTCCGGTCGTCATAAGTGCTCATATTCCTGGATTTCGGTCGTCATAAATGCGTATTCTCATCGATGGTCGGCATAAGTCCCTATAAATTTAGAAATCAGTAAATTACCTGCCATGGGCAATCCAGTGGGAATTTACCGAAGCAGAATGTTATGTTATGGCTAGGTACGCATGATAAATCCAAATTCCTCACAAAAAACCTATCTGCTCTCAGTCGTCATAAATGTCGATAATTAAATATTGACGTGAGCATACTCCCGCATTAATATTCTGTATCACTTCGAATATACAATTTTTTGCACACGAGCCATCAAATCACTCGCCTACGCAACCGACGCACCCAAATTGTACGTTACTCAAGCGTACGATTCAGCGCGTTCAAAGCCACAAATCAATCAACTCATCTCCGTACGCCGCTCAGGCGTACGTTCGGATATACTCCAAACAATAAATCAGATTAACTCATTTTCGTACGCCGATTACGCGTACGTTCGGATATACTTCAAATCATAAATCAGATCAACTCATTTTCGTACGCCGATTAGGCGTACGTTCGGATACCCTTCGAATCATAAATCAGATCAACTCATTTCCGTACGCCACTTAGGCGTACGTTCGGCAGAGCTCAATAATCATAAAATCTTTCAGGATATTTTTGTACGCCTCCCAAGCGTACACGCTAACACCGTTCCAGGCTATAAATCAAGTAACGAACCCTATGTACGCCGCTCGGGCGTACATTCGGGTATATTTCAAATCTTTAAGGCAAATTCCGTACGCTCCTCCAGCGTACAAACTCCACGTTATGCCGGCCATAAATCTCTCAGTATACTTTCGTACGCTCCCCGAGCGTACAACCCAATGAGTCATAAATCATTAGATCCATTCTGTACGCTTCTTGGGCGTACACCTTCCGCGTAGGTTTGATACCAGTGTACGTCTCCACGACGTACACTTTGCATTACTAATCCGACATCGAAAGAATTGTACGCTTCCGCAGCGTACACTCGGCATGTGTTACAGAATATTGTCTCCGAGACGTACAAGAAGGTGCTCGCATATGTGGATGTACGCTCAAACGACGTACACATCTTATGGAGCATAAGGATGGTACGCTTCCGGAGCGTACAAACATAGGCAGACCACGGGTATATAAGACCGCGCTCGCGAAGCCCATGAAGCTCAGTCCTCTCCAGCTCGCCGTCGCGACGCTGTCTCCACGACACTCGGCCCAGCCGTGGCCTCGACGAACCCGACTCAACGTGCCCCGCCGCGACCGTACCAAGTTGCCCCGGTGGCATGAGTGACCAAGTGTGCATAGTGTTTGTGTTTCGCACCTCGAGTACCGAGTCGCAATTGTATCTTGAAACTGTGAGAATTATTCGAGTGCCTAACCCCGTCCCTAATCCAACGACGTCGTGAGGACGCCCACGCACCTTGACCGGACGGATGGACCGTCCCAGTCAACGACAGAGACGTTCCAAAACCTACGTACCCCGCTCCGAAGAGGAGCACCGACGAGACCTCTACGGACTTCAACAGGCCAAACGCTTGGCGCTGCTCGGAGCGTTGAAAGCCGAGGCCTCCACTCAACAAAACAAGACTGCTCAACCCTCAACTATCTCGTCTCCGCCCAGCGAGACGCGGGAGTGAATTTATTTTCATTCTCATTGACGAGGTTTCCCGCAAGCGGAATTCCGAGCCCCGTCAATTTGGCGCCCAACGTGGGGCAAACGAGGGACTTTTTGGACTTCGTCGGCATCAGGAGATGCTAGGACCTGCGACCTGATGAGCAGTCTTCCCCGGACGCCGCCTGCAACCCGGACGACCCGGCAGACAGCGGCAAGCACTTCTGGGAGTGTGGAAACACCCAGTGGCGCCGAACTGGATCAACAACGCACCGTCTCGCTTGAGCGCACCGCTCGCGTGACACGCCACCAACGTCAGCGGTCCCTTGGTTCGGAGCAGGAGCTCGAGTCCCTCCTGGACGGAGCACAGCTGCCTATACGCCGGAGGACATCCCGCAAGGACCTTGCTCCGACCGGACCATCGCCTGCTGTGCCATACGACGACCCTGCAGATCCCCAAGCCGGAGCTCAGCAGCAGCAGCCGGCGGATCCCGCCTCCGTCAACCAGGTACCTACTCATCCGAATTCACTTGTTGCTCCAGAAGCTGCAGCGGACGCTCGCCGGCCATCCTGGTGCTGCGGAGACACTCCGCCAGATACGCGGAGAGTACTACTGGCCCGGACTTCGCAACGACGTCCGACAACATGTGCGAGCATGCGGACCCTGCAACCTCACCAAGGCTGCGCGACCAGCGGATGCCGGAGCCAACATCGCCAGGAAGCCGAAACGACCTTGGGAACAAGTGGCCTTGGATCTGATGGGCCCTTATCCCCGGACGCCCCGGGGGAAGCGGTTCATTCTGGTCGTCACGGACTTGTTCTCCCGATGGACGGAAGCCTTCCCCATCTCATCATCGACGACCGAGGTCATCGCCAACGTCCTGGAGACGGAAGTGTTCCAACGATGGGGATACCCGGGAGCCGTACTCTCCGACAACGCACCACAGTTCAAAGGTGCAAAATGGCTTCGCCTCTGCGACAAGTGGCAAGTCGAAGTATGGACTACGCCTGCATACCATCCCCGGGCGAATCCTACGGAACGTCGGAACCAAGAGATCAAGAAGGGACTACGCCTGGCCTTACTTCCGTACCAACACCAAACCAACTGGGTCCTGGAGGTCCCAAGAATCCTGTTCGCCATGCGCCGCCGATGCAACGCCGCCACTGGATTCTCACCTAGTGAGCTGCTCCTGGGACACAACATCGCTCGCCCAGGGGAACGAGTCTCGCCACGATCGGACGATCTCGAGACCCGCATCGCTGCAGCCAACCAGGCACAGGATCACTTCACCAGCAGCTGGAGACCTTCGGATGAAGTCTTCACGGAGGGCGACATGGTGTTCATCAAGACGCACCCCCTTTCCAAAGCTGCCGATAACTTCAACGCTGGCCTCGCCCCGAAATGGGAAGGCCCATACGAGATCGTCCACTGTCATTCAGCGCAGGTGTTCACCGTCGACCGTCCCGGAAACACCGCCCTGAAGGTGCACATCTCGCAGGTCAAGCGAGACCACACAGCTCCAGCCCCTCCTGCGGCTGAACCTGGGTCACCATCCCCCGCAACCAGCGGCGCCAAGGATGCAGACGGACCCCGAATCGAGCGGCCACATCCGCCGACCACACCTGCCGGTGGGGACGCCCACTTGTCCGAGGACCAAGGTCGGAATGGATCCGCAACCGTCCCCATTGCCACGACCCCTGATCGTGCGCAGGACGACATCGCAAACCACGTCGAGGAGGACTCCCCGACAAACGTTGCCGAGGTGGACATCTTGGCAGAACCATACCCAGGGGTAGCGGATGCGCCCCGAGTCCTGAGCAACCAGCAATGGAAGCGACGTAGAGGGCGACCTACCTTAGCAGAAGCAGCACGGAGAGAAGCCGAGCGCAAGCTCGCCTACCCACCGCCTAGCCACCGCTACAACTTGAGGAGTAGGAGGAATCCCCCAGCTCCGGAACAATAATTAAGTATGACTATCTGGCCAGAATATATAATCAATTATGTATCACCGAATTATGTACCTTAGAATTAGTTTTGTCGAATAAAAAGTCGACAAGGTACCGAATGCGATGCACACACACGGCACTTCCCCGCAAAAAATCAATATTCACGTTGATCCCCCCGGACGATTTGACGTGAGCATACTCCCGCATTAATATTCTGTATCACTTCGAATATACAATTTTTTGCACACGAGCCATCAAATCACTCGCCTACGCAACCGACGCACCCAAATTGTACGTTACTCAAGCGTACGATTCAGCGCGTTCAAAGCCACAAATCAATCAACTCATTTCCGTACGCCGCTCAGGCGTACGTTCGGATATACTCCAAACAATAAATCAGATTAACTCATTTTCGTACGCCGATTACGCGTACGTTCGGATATACTTCAAATCATAAATCAGATCAACTCATTTTCGTACGCCGATTAGGCGTACGTTCGGATACCCTTCGAATCATAAATCAGATCAACTCATTTCCGTACGCCACTTAGGCGTACGTTCGGCAGAGCTCAATAATCATAAAATCTTTCAGGATATTTTTGTACGCCTCCCAAGCGTACACGCTAACACCGTTCCAGGCTATAAATCAAGTAACGAACCCTATGTACGCCGCTCGGGCGTACATTCGGGTATATTTCAAATCTTTAAGGCAAATTCCGTACGCTCCTCCAGCGTACAAACTCCACGTTATGCCGGCCATAAATCTCTCAGTATACTTTCGTACGCTCCCCGAGCGTACAACCCAATGAGTCATAAATCATTAGATCCATTCTGTACGCTTCTTGGGCGTACACCTTCCGCGTAGGTTTGATACCAGTGTACGTCTCCACGACGTACACTTTGCATTACTAATCCGACATCGAAAGAATTGTACGCTTCCGCAGCGTACACTCGGCATGTGTTACAGAATATTGTCTCCGAGACGTACAAGAAGGTGCTCGCATATGTGGATGTACGCTCAAACGACGTACACATCTTATGGAGCATAAGGATGGTACGCTTCCGGAGCGTACAAACATAGGCAGACCACGGGTATATAAGACCGCGCTCGCGAAGCCCATGAAGCTCAGTCCTCTCCAGCTCGCCGTCGCGACGCTGTCTCCACGACACTCGGCCCAGCCGTGGCCTCGACGAACCCGACTCAACGTGCCCCGCCGCGACCGTACCAAGTTGCCCCGGTGGCATGAGTGACCAAGTGTGCATAGTGTTTGTGTTTCGCACCTCGAGTACCGAGTCGCAATTGTATCTTGAAACTGTGAGAATTATTCGAGTGCCTAACCCCGTCCCTAATCCAACGACGTCGTGAGGACGCCCACGCACCTTGACCGGACGGATGGACCGTCCCAGTCAACGACAGAGACGTTCCAAAACCTACGTACCCCGCTCCGAAGAGGAGCACCGACGAGACCTCTACGGACTTCAACAGGCCAAACGCTTGGCGCTGCTCGGAGCGTTGAAAGCCGAGGCCTCCACTCAACAAAACAAGACTGCTCAACCCTCAACTATCTCGTCTCCGCCCAGCGAGACGCGGGAGTGAATTTATTTTCATTCTCATTGACGAGGTTTCCCGCAAGCGGAATTCCGAGCCCCGTCAATATATATATATATATATGAAATTATATTTTGAATATTCTGGATATGCACGTGGTCAGAAGGACCTGATCTGATTTTACGTAACTATTATATTGGATTTTTGTAGATCAGAAAGATAGAGAAGTAATTTCAATATCTATTTAAGAGTTGATCAAAGTAATTTTAGATATCCAGATTTGAACCTTCGATAATAATCAATTTTGGAATCAATTCAAATATTCAAAGTGCAATCGTTAATTCTCTAAATAAGCATCCATTTACAGATTCTGAAATAAAAAGAATGAATTTTATGATGCAAATATGAATTCATTAAAACCCAGTAACAAAATCGAAATCACTCAAGAAAATCAATATTAATTATAATCAATAAAATAGGCAAATTGAATTGTGTCTTTTTTCATCAATTAGGGATTGCTGGAGTTCTTTTAACTTATTCTATGAATGTTAAGAATATAAAGCAACTCACAATTAGATTGTTTCTTAAACTACTCGAGAGAAGAGCGGAGTCGTGATGAGTCAGCAGTCCTCTGGAGGCTGGAATGTCGATTCAGAAGGCCTTGAGGATGAATTATAAGCTGATCCTACTGCAGCTCAATTTGAGAACAAATTCGGGGCTGGCCCTGCTGCAGCTTTAAGTACGGGTAACGCCACTTCCCAAGTGCGGGATCAAATCTAAGCGTTGGCCCGCCGCTTCTCGAACAGATGCTTTGTCACACTCTTTTAAGGCGTTTGGACGGAGACAATAGCGGGGACTCAAAAGCTCCGGAAAGAAAATTTTGACAGACTGATCGGCGAGCCAACGTTCAGACCCACATTTATAGCCTAGGCCAGCTCGCGTCAATTTTGAAATCATAATTATTCTTTCATCAAAATCATTTTGAAATCATAAACTGTGTCAAGCGTGACCTATTGTCACGCTCAATGAAGTGTGTCTCATTCCCACGCGAAGTGAATGAATGGCGTGACTTGATGTCATGCATGATCAGAGGGTAGAGTGACCTATTGACACGCGTGACAAGAAGTCACGCTTTGGACAAAATCGACTCCGCTCTCTTCTCACGAGCCCTCACATCACTTCGTATATCGACTGTTGCGAGTTATACAAAATCTGAGTGAGACGGGGCGTCTCGTGAACGCGGGACGCCACAGAAGGAAGGAGTTTCGGAAGTATTTTTATCCATTTGTGATTCCCCTAGAGTCTGAATGCTAAATACAGTACCCTCCAAAATTTATGGATAATAAATAGTCTCAGTCAACCAACGAAATCTTCAATGTGGTTCGTCGTATGGGTATTTTGAAAAAAGCATCTTCAGGATTACAAAAAAATCTATCAATCCATATGTTTTCAACATTTTGAAAGTATTAATTAGTTGGTCTCAGTCGACGTTGAAATTTGTAAAAATTTATCCATTAATCAATCACTTTTATTTTTGACGGGATTCATTCGATTGTCAAAATTCCCACGAGTTGTTGTAGATCGTCTAAAAATCTACAAGTTTGATTCCCTGTAAAATTTTCCTAAGACCCTTTCCGCCGGAGCCACGAGCTCAGAAAGAAAAATTTGTATCACACAGGTTGCCTATGGAGATACTGAGCCTGGCACCTGTTCCATTCCCTCTCGCTCTATTCTGGTGCAAAGTTGGATGGAAAAAATATCATGGCACATGATTACGACGTGAAACGATCTCATCTTTCAGAATATTTCATCAGATCGAGTCTCAAGTGTGACCTATGGGAACAAAACATGAAATTGCTCTATTTCGACAATAAAACTTGAAAAATCGTTGTTACCCCAAGTTTGAGACAAAATCTGATTGAATATTCTGAAAGATGAGATTTTTTCACGTCGAAATAATGTGCTACGATACTTTTCCATCCAATTTCGCACCAGAATAGAGCAAGAGAGAATGGAACCTGTGCCAGCATCGGTATCTCCATAAGCACCCCATGTTGATACAAAATTTTCTTTCGGAGCTCGTGTGTCAGATAGGAAGGGTCGTAGGGAAATTTTACAGAGAACCAAACTTGTAGATTTTTGGACGATCTACTACTTTTCGTAAGGATTTTAACAATCGAATGGATCCCGTCAAACATACAAGTGGATGATCAATGCAGAAATTTCAACGTCGACTGAGACCAACAAAGAATACTTTTAAAATATTTAAAACACATGAATCTATAGATTTTTTTGTGATCTTCAAGATGCTCTTTTCCAAATACCCATACGACGAACTGCATTGAAGATTTCGTTGATTGACTAAGACTATCCATTATCCATTAATTTTGGAGGGTACTGTACATGTTTTGCTTGAGTGTACGATTGGAACGCTCTACTATTCCGTCTTTTTTGTTGCTATAAGTTGAGTATCGGTTTATTGCGCAATGATGCATAAGATCTCAAAAAGGCTTGTGATGAAATTCTTTTCCCTCATCAATCGGTGAATTTTTGGGGATTCGTCCTTGTTAGAATATAGAAGCGATTGCTTCTGTAACGCCCGTGCCAGTCGTTGATTCTACGGGAACAGCCCACGCATACTTGGAAAAGTTATGTATAACAGTCAGCAGGTATCTAAAACCTTCATTCTTTCTCGAGAACGGCTGCATTTCCACAAGGTCGGCTTGCCAGGTTTCATCCAGACCACGGATATCATATTCTGTCCGCGGGTAGCTCAGACGAGCTGGCTTATGCAATTCCTCCACCACAGCTCGCTTATTAACCATCACTCTCGTTCATCGAAAAATTTTAGACTTCGAAATTCCTTCGGAAATTTCTGTCGAGCCACTTGTATTGGTATTTGATCCGCTTGAGATCCAATGATACTCAATAACTCATCAGTGCTCCTTTGAAGTCCTGCTTGTAATAAATCAATCGTTGATCTGATATGCTGAACGCCATTCTCCAATTTTTCCGTGTTCTCTCTCAATTTGTGGGTTCTTGATTCCTTATTGAACCTTATTGTCTTGGAGAGTTCTCGAATTCACCGCATCATGCTCGGTGATGGAAGCAGCTACATGGCACAACCTTTTATCCTCTAGGTCAAACTGCACATCCGCAGTCAGCTTGAATCCAAATCCAGCCCGAATCACTCTCAAAGTACGTCCGAACACATGAACGCTCATTGTGATACTGACACTATCTCCCAGAACTGATTCATCATATAGCAAGCCTCTCTAAACTCTTCAATAATTGAATGAATCAGGTTATCATGATTTCGATTACCAGCAGATCGTTCAGCATTAAGTAATTGAAGACGATCAACTAGTTCGTTAGGGTCATTCCAATGAGAACAATCTTCCTTCCCACCAATCTGTGCAAATTTATATTGAGGTTATAATCCAGCTCCATATTCTTTAATCGTCAGTTTGATTCCCCCATTCCCTCTCAGAAATAGAGATTTGATGATATCGTGGAATTTACTGCTAGTGGAACCTCGGAACGTTCCACTCGCCTGATGTTTCTCCCTATGCGCACTCGTCGCTTGCAGGATCTGACCATCATATTTCTTATCCTCTTCTGTGATTGAACTTATGTTTAGCTGTTTCTTCCAAAGTAGTTCGAGGAGTCCGATTGTGGCTGGGTAAGATACATTATGCACTATTATGTCCTTATCTATCTGGATTTCTGAATTACCGAGCATGTCGCGACCCCCCTTTACGTATACTCCATATATTTCATCAATCTCGTCGGAATTTTTTCACGTATGGAGATTTTGAAGCTGATTCAGACTCAGGTTCGCTGTCTACCTCAATCTCGCTCTCTGATGAATCAAGTAGTGGAGTCGTTTCATAACCTGTCTCGGTCGCTAATGGAAAGTTGTCGGATTCCCCTAGAGACTCAGGTCCAAGGAATCGAATTGATGTCGGTCTTTTGCGAATTATTGGTCGAGACTTTGATGCATTTTCACGATTGGGTGAGGGGGGTTGTGGTCTACTATTTTGTGCAATTATCCTCTCCAAGGTCTCTACAACTGGTTCAAATGTGTCATCCAACACTTCCTGCTGGTCCGATTTCTCTGATCTTAATAAATCATATTCATGCTTCACAGCTCTCCTCGCTCTTTCGAGCTGTTTGCGTATACTTTCCTCCCCTCTAAGTTCAGACATGTTGATTGGTTGAACCATGAGAAGAGACTAATAGAGAGAATTATGGATTTGATATATTTATAGCAAAAGAATCAAAACCTTTTCTATATCGACATTATTGATATTCCTATCTTTGTCAATAACAATGAAGCCATGCATATCATTTCAGCAAGCGGAACATGAATCTTGGAATGTTCGAAAAGACTTATCAGTATTGACGTGATTATCGTAGACGTGCTGCAGATTCTTCTCATCTTGTCGGAACAAAACCAATAGATTTACGTTATCTCGTACAAGGTGTTTTGGCACCTGGGCGTATGATTGGCAAAGACCGATAACATCCACGCTTTTGTGTCTACCCATGCAGGAAGAAGCTTTAACATTATCTTGCGTTTCGCAAGCTATATCA
The DNA here is from genome assembly GCA_029851415.1 of Eretmocerus hayati. Lineage (NCBI taxonomy): Eukaryota > Metazoa > Arthropoda > Insecta > Hymenoptera > Aphelinidae > Eretmocerus > Eretmocerus hayati. The sequence goes on from CM056744.1 coordinate 55,103,143, forward strand.
TCGAAAATCATCACTGAATTTGCGCGCGCGTTTTCTGGTGATATGACATCCTCGTGGTCACTGGAAGGAAAATATTGTAGGCCCTTGATAGGTTCGAGTACATCTTTCAGGAATTGATATCCTGGCTGATTTAGCGATTTAGAATAAACGTAGTTGGTTCCGGATCTCAGACCATTCTCATGGGCTAGAAGTGCTAAGAAACTATTCGTTCTGCCGCAGATAGATGGACCACAGAAGACCGCCCTTATCGTATCGGGAAGTAAATCACCGTGATGCCTAGTCTACCGCTCTTCTTGCCTAATGCTATCGAAATTCAACACTGGCTGTTCCGTAGAACTTGATGAAGAATCCATCTTTCTGAGTCGGATTCCGGTATCTTGCTGATCCTGCTTATATATGAGAGGTCCATTTTATAGCTTTCCAATCAGTGGGTTCAAGAGATCCGTAGAGTGATGATCATTTACGTTCAGCGTAGGAAGGAAACGAAAGTTGGTCATGGTATATTGTACGGAATCATCAATCGACTCCCCATTGAACTTCATTTACCAGTTCTGCGGTCCTGGAACAAAATTAGCTAGGCGTTTGGCTCGAGGTGATCGAGGGATCGATGAATTGGATTTCTCATGCAGAGAACACGATATTGTGTATTCGAAGAATCGAGGAGACCTTGGGGCCCGACATCGTGTGGATGGAATACTTTAGGAAAAGGCTAGGGCAAGGGTTCTTGCTAAAGATTCTGGTATTCGTGGAAAAGCAGCAGCTTGGGCTGTAAGTAACACCATAAAGCTGGAAACGAGGTTTGGGATAAGAATGAAGGAAAAAGTTGAGGAAAATGAGAAGGGAGGTGTGAAAAAGAAAAAGAGTGAGGGGGTCTCCACGCGAGCCAAGGTTGTCAAAGCTGCTAAATCACCAATCCAGAATAAATCAGTTGCTGAAGCCACAAAATGACAGCTCTGAGGAGAGCACGAGCAGCTGTCGAAACGAGTGGAGGACGCAGTTGAGTCAAAATTCCTAGAATTCTACTAATCTCTAGAAAAACTGGAGGTTTCTTGCCTTACCTGATCCTCCTCTTTTTCGGACTCGGCGCTACCGGAGTTTTAGCTGGGGGAGATGCGGGAGTTGTGAAAGCAATCAATCAAGCAAAATCTACGCAGCGTCAACTAGAGGCTCATCGGCATAATGAGAGTATGGAGGCAATTGCAATAGGCAAAGGCCTATATCTCAAACCTTACAAGACGGGTTTTGGACTCTATTTGAAACCTTACGTAGGCAACGGATTGGAAAAAAGAAAAATATCGAAGTGAATTCACCTGAAAGAGCACTATTCAACTCCCATATTCTCAAGTACGCTAAGGAATTAGGAATACCACATCTCCGTGGTGTTTTCATGCGCAATGAGTTACCGCCTAGAACACACTATGAGGAGAGAATGGTTATTAACCTTGATGATTCTGATAATCCTGGGACCCATTGGGTAGCCTCTGAGAAAAGAGGGGATGACGTTGTATACTTTGACAGTTATGGTGACCTTCAACCTCCGCTTGATGTCATGTTATATCTTAAGGTCAACGAGGTCAAGTACAATACTGATAGATATCAGTGATTCAATACTCATAACTGTGGTCCCTTGTGCTTGAAATCTTTATGCGATGAGTTGTAATAGGCTATATAATGAGCAGCCATCTCAGGCTCCCCTCATTCTGCTCCAAACTGTCATGGACACCACAACTTTACTCATTCCAGGAACATCTCCCATACTCGAAGTTGAATATGATTCTATAATAGAGTTGAAGCCAAATACCTCATACGTCTGCGCCTTGGCTGACTTTCTGTCTTCCTAATCTTCCCTAATATTGATGAAAGTAATAACAAGCTATACGTTGCTGATAAAGAGATCGTCATACCAACTGGTAGTTACGAGAATTCTGATATTAAAAAATACTTGATTGACGAACTGCTAAAACACAAAATGACGTTTATATCGAAGCCTAACAATAATACGCTCTGCAGCGTAGTTAGATGCAGCGCTGAAATTGATTTCACAAGGAAAGACTCGATGGGTTCATTACTTGGTTTCTCGCCTCGAATTCTCAAAGCTAACACGTGGTATGTTCCTGATACGTATGTGAGGATTCTGAGAACCAATGCGCTGAGAATTGAGTGTAATATCATTACTGGTGTTAAGCAAATCAATGGTCTTTACATAAACAATCAAAGACCCCATACGCTTCATAATTTTTTCCCAACCGTAGGTCCAGATCATAAGATTAATGAAGTCCCTTCACACCGAATCTATCATTCAGTTCTGCGAGGGACGAATGAAATACGTTCAGCTCAAAATAGTAGATCAAGGCGATAACTTGGTTGACTCCCGAGGTGAACCAATCACAATCAGAATCCATCTCTGCTCCAACGAATTCCGCAAATGGAATTAATTACCATAATCAAGGCTATAAAGGCAATTGACCATGTCAGAACTCAGTCAGTCGTCATCGTGCTCCCAGAGTGCTAACACGTCATTGGATCAAATTCCTAAAGAGTCTCGGGTTTCGAGTAAGTCCTTGTGAAAAATAACATTCAATCTATTTTGCTGTTCTAAAAAAGATGGTAGACGTTTTAGATATTCAATCTTCCATCGTTTTCGATGATGATATCTCGCACTATGAAGTGCATGCGCATCAGCCAATCACTGGACCACACTCTAACAACAATGGTGAGATTCGTATATCCATTCAACATCAGGATCTATGCGTCCTTCTATCCAAGAGTTCAATCCGCGTTCCTGGACGCTTGACTACCGATGATTATGCTCCTACGCAACATACTAAGTTTGTTAATAATGGAATTGCCCATATGTTTGGGGAGGTTAGATTAGAAATCAATGGCATTCAGATAGATGAGTGCAAGAATGTAGCGACGACCTCTTTGATGAAAGGATGGGTTTGAGTCACGCCAAAGAAAAATTGAGAAAATGCAGGATGGACTGGTATTGATGAGACTGAGGGTTCTGTCGACAATACCGGCAATTTTGATGTTCTCATTCCTCTCAAATCGATATTAGGTTTTGCCAAAGACTATAGGAAAGTTATCATCAACACCAAACATGACTTGATACTTCGTCGGGCTCACACTGATGATAATGCAATCAATTCAACAATTCATCATACTGGGACACCCCCAGTTGGGAACTGGGAGGAATGGAAGATCAACTTGACTCGACTTGAATGGCGCATGCCTTATGTGACTCCATCCAACGAGTATGAAATCAGACTTCTGAATCAGCTGCAGAAAGGTGAATCCATCACAATGCCTTTCCGCTCGTGGGAACTTCTCGAATACCCTTTACTCCCACGAACCTCGAACCAAGTTTGAACGGTCAAAACATCTTATCAGTTAGGAAAACCACGTTTTGTTATCCTAGAATTTCACACTGCTCGTAAAAGTGTTAAGAACAAGGATGCGAGTCAGTTTGATCACTGTAATATCAAAATTATCAAACTTTCCCTCAACTCCCAGTATTATCCCTGCGGAAATCTTAATTTAGACATAAGCTCAAACCAGTACGCTCCACTAGACGATATGTATGAAAATTTCCAGAACGTATATTACGACAAATATGATGATTCTGAGCCATTGTTGAATAGGAGGAAGTTCATAGGGAAATTGCCACTAATCGTCATGGATTGCTCGAAACAGAACGAGTCTTTGAAGAATGCTCCAGTAGATGTGGGATTGGAATTCGAAGCAAAGGGTAACTTCCCCAAAAATACGACAGCATACTGCTGAATTATACATTATTGAATCGTGGAGTATAACCCCATGGGTGGGGATATCCGCAAAGTCGTGTAGAGGTTTCTTTCGCCTGTACAGTTCACTCCACATATAAACGATAGTTGGATCGGTAAGATCTGATTTGCGCTCAACATGGCCTATGTCGTGGACCTGCAGGGTTTCAAACAGCCTTTCAACGACTAACTGTTAAAAGAGTTGGTCATATCCGCTATTAGTGACAATTTGAAACCATTAGCCTTTCTCTTCAAGGAACCTTTTCCACTAAAAAGACTGTCTCAAAAATATGTCCAACAAAATGAAGCAAATGAAGCCTCTACATGACTTTGCGGACATCCCCACTCATGAGGGTTATACTCCACAATTCTATCACGTATAATCAAGCAGTATGCTGTCGTATTTTCGGGAAAGTTATTCTTTGCTTCGAATTCCAATCTCACATCTACTGGAGCATTCTTCGAAGACTCGTTCTGTTTTGAGCAGTCTATGACAATTAGTGGCAATTTTTCTATGAACTCTCTCCTATTCAACAATGACTCAGAATCATCATATTCGTCGTAATATGAGTTCTGAAAATTCCGATACATATCGTATAGTGGAGCGTACTGGCACTCGTGCCCCCCTATAGCTTACCTACTCCACTGGACCACGACCGCCTATTCTTCCGTCGTCTTATCGGCTCACAAATCCTGAAACAGAATCCGAAGATGCCCGCATTGCACTTATTCGAGGCTGGGCGAGTAGTGACATACGTTACAACTGAAAGGGGGTGGGGATCTCCGAATGTCCCACTCGTGTCGGTGTCTTCCTCATCATTATGAAGGAGTGGTCAGTATGCGCGGATAAGTCCCACAAACAGGGCGCGTCATTACCATACATCACTTCGCGTGGTCACTCAGTTTTCCACGGAGCTGGTCTGCCATCTATCGCGACACCCGACAACTACTCATTTTTCTCATAAATTGATTCCCAATACATTTCATTCATTTACAAATGCACCGAGTCGCAAATAGTGATGCGGTATCCCACCGCTGTCACCAGTGGTCACGTAAATTCATGGAAAGCCGGTAAACTCGTGGAAATCAAGCGATCGATTTTATATGGAAACAGCGGAGACTCAAACCCAGGGTCTTCGATTGCATAATTTCCAGGATACCAAGCATCCGAATCACTGGACCACGACCGCCTATTCCTCCGTCGTCTACTCAACTTACAACTCCAGAGACAGAATCCGAAGATGCCCGCGTTGCACTTATTCGAGGCTCGGCGCGTAGTGACATACGTCACACTGCTTTGACGTATATTTCAATCTTCTTTGTTCCATTCTCGTTCGATTTTTCCAGTGATGAACTACGTGTATGAGAATTTTCAGTCATTATTTTTACTTCTGGAGCCTTCTAGAACTCTTCTAGTGCGGAAAAAGTCTCAAAAAACTCAGTAAATGCGTTTCTACCTCGTTCAACTCCCTCGGAGGACCTTGCAACTTACCTCATTGTGTTGCCGAGACTGTTTTACCTCAGGAATGACTATTTTGTGTATTTTTTTGAGTGTAACAGATGCTCAGATCCGTAGAAAATCATTTCGGAATCTGATTTTCATTCAATGATAAGCATCTCCTGCACATTCGTTGTCCTCTACGCCTCTGAAAGTACTCTCAATCGATAGCTGGTCCAATTTCCTCGAGTAAGACCTCATGTTGAGGTCAGTTTCATGTGGTAGAACCGGAGCTACAGCTGTTGGAATGAAAAGGAATATCTCAGGTCTGAAATTCGTGAGCCTGGAGGAAGATCGTCAGTCTTGCCTGCCGGTTGAAGCGTGTATTTCCGCTTCTACTTCATCAGATCGACTTCACCGAGGGGTCATTTCGAAGGAAATCAAATGAGCTACCAATATGATTAAGTTTTGGAGCTCCAAAGTCATTTGCATGCGCAGAAACTTTACAACCATCTGATCAGAGCCGGAAAGAGTTGCTGGCAATGATTCGTTAGATTTGAATTCTTTGGGCATCGAAATGAGTTCCGAGCTCAAAAAATAATTCGAATCGGTAACGGACTCAATTTTCTCTGGCATGACCCTTTGGTGATTTGATGGAGTAGGAGCGGAAATACACGCTCCGATCGGCAGGCGAGACCGACGATCTTTCTCCAGTCTCACAGATTTGATACCTAAGGAATTTCTCCCCATTTCAACAGCTGTAGCTCCGGTTCTACTGTATGAAATTGACTCCAGCAGAAAGTTTTTTTGAAGACAGTTGGACCAGCTATAGATCGAGGATAATTTTGAAGGCGTAGAGAACGACGCATGCGCAGGAAATGCTAATTATTGGATACATATTTGCTTTCAGAATGATTTTTTACAAATCTGAGCATCTATTACACTCAAAGAAATACTCAAAACAGTTATTCCTGAGGTGAAATAGTCTCGGAAACACAATGATATAAGTTGCGAAGTCCTTCGAGGAAGCTGAACGCGGTAGGAACGCATTTTTTGAGTTCTTGAGATTTCAAAACCGCACTGGAAGAGCTCTAGGAGGCTCCGGAAGTAAAAATAATGACTGGAAATTTCCATACACGTAGTTTATCACTAGAAGAATCGGGAAAGAATGGAATGAGGAAATATATACGTCAAAAAAGTTATGAGCCAGTCCGTGATTTTTGAGTATTTCACCTACCAGTTGTCCAAAAAAACAACTCGGGGAGATTTTGCCAGTAATCGATCGGTAGGTTTTGAAGTCACCTTCCAAATGTTTCTTGGAAGATCCGAATTGGCAGGAGCCATCAAAAGTTACTAGCAAAATACGGTAGGATAGTCTCAATTTTTGATTTTTCTGTAAAATCACTCTTGTAGGCCTATCAGGGACAAAATAGTATATTATGATACAAGGGCGCAAACGACGGTTTCTGCACTTCGAGTGACTTTTTTAGGCTCGAGCCGCAGGCGAGGGTCTAAATAGTCCCGAGAAAGCGAAAACCGTTGCGCCCGAGTATCATACTATGTTTTTTGATCTTCTGTGAGCGAATGAAAAGCGACAAACAGTGTGCAAATGACTCATTTTCGCACAGACGATCAAAAAAAAATTTTTTTCGTCCTACATACTATGGGAAATATTTTATCTTGGTACCCCACATCGGAGAAAAATGGTATGAGGATTCTAAAAAAATAGTTGCAGAAACTGTTTGAATTTGTCTCTACCATGATTTTAAACCGAAACGGTCGCTCTCGGACGACAACGATAGAATATGCGTGCTACCTGTGTGGTTCCAAGGGCTGCCATATCTGGATTTGACCTCGTTTGTGAACATGAAATATATGAATTCGAAGAAATTTCAGAGGACACATTATCGACGTGGAATTGTCTGAAATTTCAGAGAATGTAGTTTCAATCGTCTTCAAATGAGCCCTGAAGAGCTACGTTCGATCCAAACATTGTTTTGAGTGAGAAGTCATAATTATACGGAGAAAAACGGACGTACTTCTTCGGGAGTGCATTTGAGGGAAATTTCAATCACATTCCCTGGAAATTTAGACAATTTTACGTCAATAATGTGTCCTCCGAAATCTTTTGAAAGTCATATTCCATGTTCACAAACGAGGTCGAATCAAGATGAAGCGAAACGCCCTTGGAACCATACCGGTAACACGCTTCGTTGTCGTCGAAGAACGATTGTTTGGCTCAAAATCATCGTAGAGAACTTTCAGAATTTGAAAAAAAAAGTCTTGGAAAGCCCTACAAGATCCCGTTAAGTTCTTTCCGATCCGTCTATGCCCGTACAAATTAATGGTGATTGACGGAACTCGAAGAACTCCACTTTTTGAAAGTGAGTACTGGACATAAGAAATTCATGGGAACAACTTCTCAGGTGCATGAGAAGTTAGCATTTCTCCCGATCTGTTAGATGCTTTCTTCAAAACTGGCGTATGACTGATAGTTTTTGAGCAGTTGATATTTTAGTGTGAGTATCGGTGCTCCATTATTTTTGGTGGGTACTGTACTTGCTATTCCAGATCAAACGAATCAGGGGAATTTGAGCTTAAGCAAGAGCTTATTCCAACCTCAAAGATGATATTTTGAGATCGAATGCTTCTTATCCACATCAATCCTCTGAGAGGCATGTGTCAATGAATACTCATCCGAGGCCTCTTTGAACAACGTCATTCTCCCAGCTGCCGAGAGCGGAGAGGGGAAAAATCCACATTTGAGCATATTGAACCTGGGAAGATCTTATTCTATACTCGAGTCTCATACTGGGTACTTTAGGTATCCGCTCTTTTGTTCACCATGTATTGGGCATTCGGATTGGTACCTGATAAACATTGCAGCTAGGTAAACAGGTTCTCCCAAGTGCATGATCTCGTGCGTCAAAAGAGCTGTGAAGTACATTCTCCGCAAATCAACACGTAACTAACCCAAACGCTCCCCAGACAGGGTTATGTTTTCATCTCCCCTGAGATCGAGAATGCATCCCACACATGAATTGCTTAGGCTCTGTATCCGATGTTCGTCAGTGGCGTCGAGGTGAACAACCTGACAATGATCTGGAAGCGGTGGGACCAAGGACTTGACTTGGCGGAATGGGACAGATCTGGTGATACAAGCCCTGAAAAAGGGTTAATCGTATAGGGATCTGTTGACTCTCTCCCTGTTGAGTCATTCCTCTCTGTATCTCAACCCCCGAGTCTATTCTCTTTAGACCTCCGAAATTTTTTCCAGATCTGGAGGATATTGCTTTGGCCTTGGCAGCCTCAAGACTTAGGCCAGAACCCCTGGCCAGCTCATCTACCATTCTCCTTATATGAGCGTTCCTCTGGAACTTTTGAACTTTGCCGAAGATCGTTGAAATACGAAAAATTAAATCCACTGAATGCATACCTTGGACCTTTCGCTCACATACTTGTGTAGTATTGAGAGTTACAATTTTACTATTGGAACTCATATAGAGTAAGTAGCAACGCCAAAATCCCGTTAATGAGTCAAACTCAAAGTAGTTTTTCGCCGATTCTCCAGAATTTCCTGAGCAATCATCCGTCAAGATTGAAAATTTCGACGAATGTCTTGGGCTTTTTGCAGCTACGTAAGGTCAGGGTATCCGATCACAATCGATTTTATCAACATAGAGCTCGATCCGCCGATGTGAGATGAGAAAAACTGAATTTTTTTCATGAGTCACTTTTTTTGTATTTCACTTCAGAACGGTTGTATTCTACACAGAAATATCGCACCAACACGAGACTCGTCACAGAATCTCCAAAATTGCATTCACTTCAGATATGCATTCCAAAAATGGCGGTCAGAGTCACGGCAGGAGCTTGGCGTAATCATCTTTGAGTTGACGAAACATGAATGATTTTTTTTTCCAATTTCCAAAATCGTGAAATTTTGGCTGAATCGGTGGCACACTATCACGCTCCTGGGCCACCTTTTTTCAATATTACATCCACCAAATACAGCTGGAATCAACCCGAAAAATTGCACGGCATTGGCAGAATATCCGTAAGACTAGACGAGAGTGCCAAGTATCTCCACAGGATTCTCCCCACTTTTTCTCTCTTTGAGTGAGCTAGGATGTATCGACCTGCTTCTAATCATACAGAAGCCAGAGATATCTCATTTCAAGACTTGGATAATGATATTTTCATTCCGATTGGGACAGAGAGATTTGATCGTTCTCTCATATCATCATCCATAGCTGTATCCCAGCAGGTGTGAAAGTTCCAGAATTGCCCATATACCCTAGCTGAGTGATACCCTCTTGGAGATGAGTCTGGAGGTCATGCACATGAAATACATGATGTAACGACTCTCCATCCAGCAGTCTACGTGAATCTTCGGCATCCAAGCTGAGGTGTGGAGGCTCGAGGATGAAAGTCTGTGGAATACCCAGATTGGTTCCAAGCCATTCAGGACTACCAGATTTGGGAGTGTCTCATTGAGTGCGACCTTGTGACATAATGCCATCCATAGAAGTGCCGATTTTGCAGAGCCGAGATTTTGATCTTTGCTCAGCAAATTTGATGCCAATATCATGTCAAAGATTCCATTGGAGTCAGACAGTAAGGGTGAGGTGATCCTCTCCTCGTTAATACCTACTCGGATGTCATAGGTCAACTCAAGTTGAGCTGTCAAGGTGCTATGGTGTTATCTGGAACCAGTCTGGGAGAGATCTGGTGACTTCTCACTTTCTGAATTTCTCGTAAATTGGATGCGTGCAATTCCTTGAGAAACTGTAGTGAGAGGCAGAGCAGAGCTGTAGGACGGAAGACCGAAACCGTTTATGGAGCTGGAGTCTCAATGGATGCGATCAGCGTCCCTCCCTCTCAAGCCTCGGGGAGACGCTATGAGTGAAAGGGGAATGAAAAGATGTACAATGAGTACACTAAAAGCGTGGGGAGCTTCCGCAATCACGCTCCTGAATATCGAGTCCGGTCCGTGAGCCTGCAAGAAGTAGTGTCTCATAGCAAGGACAACATCATTGGAATTTGTAGGCTACAATCCTCACCTCTGCTTCGGTTCCAGGTGTTTGGATTCATAGTTCACGAGAATGAGATTACCAATTCAATATACCATGAAATTACATATCTTCAGTGAGTACGGAATTTCAAATCTTCCTAGTACCATATGTTTAGAACCATTATGAATTTTGTTGGTACGGACCGGTGCATGGCTCGTCACCCTCTCTAATGCCGCGTCTTTTCGATCCCGGAGCCCGCCGACGTCGGCTCTCTTGCCCGTCGACCGTGGCCGTGCTCACAAGAAGCAATGTAACCCATCCATCATTTGAAAAAATTTCATTAAAAGTGCCTGATTTGAATCGACACCCATGAGATATTTTTTCACATGCTTTCCACCACAAACATTCTGGTTCTGCGTACCGGTTTAGTGCAGTGGAAAGTGAAGTGATCGCGTATAAAGTGTGCGTGCTCCGGAGTCACGGTCGTGCCGCCATTTCAGCCCCGCTATAGCATCGTTTCGGGATGCATGCGGTCAAGCTAAATTTGAGCTGTTTCGGCCTCGAATATACGAGAGTGCACTAGAACTGTGAAAACTGTGTTCACTAAGTGAAGTGTGGCAAACCTTCGATGCGTGTGTGTTCGGCTGCAATCCTGCATTTTTGTGGGTGAGCCAAAAGCATCGGTCGGCTCTTGCATCAGTGCACGTGTTCTGTGAAATTAATCACTCTGAGCTATATATCAGCACGAAGCAATTGCGCTTCCTCTTCAATACTCGTCAACGAGCGGCAGTCCACGGGTGCCCTAGCTGATGTCATCAGTCCGGCACTCAACGTGGCATACCTGAAGGTCATCTCCAAGAACAGTGGGCGTGCTGGATAGTCGCAGCCTACCTTACCCACCGATCATCGCCAAGCCGGCACGCGGTTCTCGCCGCTGCCGCAAGTGAGTCCTGGCGCTCGGGTGCCACGTTGATGCATCGATACGACCAGCTGACGTCCGCAGCAGTGTGCGGCATCCGCATACAAGTGTGTGCAAGCTTTCAAGCGCATCGTTGCCGACCATCTGCATCGTGCAGTCATGAAACCAGTAAGATCGTTCCTTTTCCATCTTACACATGTCTATGCTAGCATCTCATGCAGAGCTTGTTACCTACATACCATAGAATTGTACCACTCCAATAATTGAAAATGCTTATATGCAATCACGTGTGGCTATTCCAACGTGCATATGTTACAGTAAATGTCCGAAATCCGTCAATCCTAGGATTGACTAGTTATTGCTGACATTGACTAGTGGGACCAGTCAATCCTAAGATTTACTAGTAAATCTTAGAATTGACTGAAATAGTCAGTCAATGTTGATTCGTAGAGATGAATTTCGGACATTTACTAGACAATCTTAGGATTGACTGACTAACCCCCGTAAATTTCCGAAACATATAATGAGCGGAGAGATAAAAATATATGATGAGCAAAATTCATTCATGCAAAATGATATTTAGCGTAAATATATCACAGCTGCACATAGTCTTAGATCTTACGTTCATACTAAACGGAGGCCACATCTTCATCACATTGATAATGTCATTCTAGTCTTACGAATTCTTCACCGACAAATAATATAGCACGTTGCATGATCAAAGTGAAGTTCAATCTTTTCGAAAATTAAACAGTATAAAAGCTACTTGTTACAGCAGCACTGGCTATTATGGGATCCTGAATTGCACAGTATTTTTTTCACTTCACAAGAACATCTATTTGAAGAACATTCAGCTTCACAATTGCATTCCGACATCCCCTGGCCACCTGTAATCGAAATGTTTGAAGCTGCTGCTCGTAAGCACACAGTTTGTGCCCGGTCAATTTCGTTGTGATCGAGGAATTTCTTTTTGCAAACAACAAACTGGCTCCTCTTGAACAGCTGCTTAATTAACCAGCTCTTGTTCCAATTCTGTAGAAATCCTCATCCACGATGTTGATAATCATTCCTCAGGAGATGTACCTCAGGAGCTTGTTTTTCGGCGCGAAGTTTTCAGAAGATCAAGTTAACGTGCGAAGTATATTTACACGGCTCGACGCGCCGTGTAAAGCGGTATATGCTATTTCCGTGACCAATCACGTTTCGGACATTTACGGAGGCTTGTTAGCCAATCCTAAGATTGACTAGTGAATGTCCGAAATGCTGCCATTTCAACAACATTGACTAGACCTCCCAGTCAATGCTGGACATTTACTAGTCAATCTTAGGATTGACTGACCCCACCAGTCAATCCTAGCATTTACTAGTAAATCTCCGGCATCGACTGATTTCGGACATTTACTGTAACACATATATAGCAATCACAGTACCTAGATTTGGAGCTGTTCTCGTCACTTTTTCTAGTGGCTGATCGGTATATCGGTTTGACTTCATAATTTTTCTTTGAGTCAATTTCTACCTAGTCCCTCACCTCACTCTGATCATGGACGATCTTGTAAAAAAGCACCAAGTTACCCTCATCAAAATCAAACATGGGTTTGCAGACTTCAAAAAACTGAAGCAAAACATTGGCAATGCCCAGACTCGTGCAAATAAAGTTGATGAGTACTGGGCAACTATTCAGAAGACCATGACAAAATCATGGATCTCGAAGGAGTAGACGTGAAACGCGTCTACTTTGCCGAAAATCACCTGGATGGAGGTGAAGATGCATACCTTGGAGTAATGGGCGATTCTAATGAGTATATTCGCAATGCTACTCATATTTTAGTCAGAGGATTTCCAGCAGGTAACACAATCACTCAGGTTGTCGTGCCTAAGTTCCAAACCACTCGTTCAGCCCCGACAGACATCCCTAAGTTTGATGGCAACTATAAAGAGCGGCCTGATTTTCGTGACCTCTTTACCGCAATCGTTATCAGTGGCAATAATGGCTACAATGATGCTATTGAATCCTACCCCCTGAGGTCTCATCTCACTGGTGATGCTGAGTCGCTCATTCAAGGTATCACTCATGATGAGGACAACTTTGAGCAAGCTTGAGATGAAATCAAAACTTTGTACGAGAATGAACGTAGAATGGTAAATAACCAACTTGTAGAATTTTTCTCACTGTTTGTGCTCAAAAATGGATCAGCTGCTGAACTTAGAGCCCTGATCAATGGCACAAACTATCCATTGGTGGTTTTCAGTGCCATGAAACGACCAACCGATCAGTAGGATGACTTGATAGTATTCATCACCGCTAGTAGACTAGATAGCAAATCCCAAGCTTTGTGGGAAACTTTGCTCGGAGAATTCACAGACCCTCCCACAATTGCTCAGATGGAGTCCTTCCTCAAAACTAGATTGGGTACCATAGAATCTATTGAAAGCAGCGAAGAGCTGACTATCCCTTCCACTTTGGACTCAGAATCGAATAAGCCTCCTCAAAAGTCCCAGAAGAATAGTTTCTCCTCAAACCAAACCTCTGGGGCAAGAGTTCATCATACTGCTCAAGCTGATGGTAGCTTAGAAGTTGATAAGTGCTTTCTGTGCGATCAAGACCATGTTTTGCAACATTACGATTCTTCTAAATCCATGAATGTTGATGCTAGAAGAGAGTATGCTTGTTCCAAAGAATTGTGCTCCAACTGCTTTGGTCCTCATATAACCGAATCTTGTAAGTCTGTTCATATTTGTCGCACTTGCAATAGGAAGCATCACTCATCACTCCACATTGACGAACCAGAGCAAGCAAAACAAGCTAGCTCTCCGCCTGTTGACTCTCAGCTTCCTTCAAATTTGAAACTATTTCAGCTGAGGGAGTTGCGGTAGGTGCAAGTGCGCAATACCTCCGCGTGTATTCCAGCAGTGCATGCGCGTGAACGGGACAGAATATTCTCTTTGCGGAGGCATCAGGACCGTAGATACTGCAATCGATAGACTTGAAGCGGATTTTGTAGAATCTGAGTGATTGTATGGGACGAGAATAGTGGACTGGAGATCATCTATACGTTATTTTCCGAGTTGCAAGATTGAGATCTCTCTGACTCTGTTGAAGTTGGAGAATGATCATTGATCGTTGATTGAGAACTAATCATCCTCAATTTCACAGGTGTAACTTCAAAAATTGCTCTTCTGAGTTTCAACACCTTCATCGAAGTGGGATATATAGCATTTGGGATACACTGGATACTGTATCAGATTTCAGGAGCTCGCGAGATACTAAAATTGCTGCTCGTTCTTATGTAGAGATTGATATAGGGAATCACTCACTCATGACATTGTATGATGGATGAAAAGTATTTCATCTTCATTTTCCAGGCACAGGTTCAGGTGGAATTCATAGTATGATAGTTGTTCATGTTGCACCGATCAAATAATATTCGCGGCAGCACACATACATTCACGCACACATCATCGCCGCCGTCGAGTGGTAGTAGAAGCTCAACCGGCGATGGACGCTCGACCGGCAGTAGATCCCACCTGCAGTATATCTTAGACATCCAGCTGTTCGGCTATTAAGCCACCCGCTCTGCTCTTATCCAGTAAGTCTGATCGTATGGATCGCGCACTCATCGCACACTCTCCACCACCTCGAGCATGTAACAAGGTTGCTCAATGTATAAGTGTTCGCTAGAATTATTCGTCATTCCTCTCGTCACAATGCACCCCGAATCCAAAAACCCAACACAGGCAAAATCATTTGGTTTTTCGAGGAGGATTCAGACGCTTGTGGAAAGATGTTGTATCATTGAAGTGAAGTGCAACGCTTGGTGCCAATCTGATAGTGCGAAGCTCATTCGCGGTTGTGAAGCATTATATAACATAACGACTATGATGCGTTGAGCTAGATTGTGCGAGTTGGAATTTTGTGATCCATGCATTTTGCGGGAAGTTAATAGCATAATCAAGTCATCGCCCATGCTACATGCCAGCTATTCGCTGTGTCCAAGTTGTTTCCGAGTGCCATCTAGCGGCTCTGCCGCGCATTAGAGAACGGGGACACGAGAACACGACCGAGAGATCACACACACACACACACACACACACACACACACACTTACACGCAAGTGTCGCGTCACCTTGTCGACCGATTGTCGACGACTCAACATACTTTTCTTTTCTGCAGCCCTCAATTTTCCGCAGAATCAAAATGATGTGAACCCATTGAAGACTCTGCAATTAGTTCGTAAGAGTTTGTAAGTCCGTAGTCGAGCTCACATATGACAAACGGGAAGTCGTAAGTATGATCGAATGCCTATAGGTTATGAATTTCTGCTCCTCCTCAAGCAGTACTTTGGTCGAACTAAAGGAACTTCGCCCACGTTGTTTCGAATCACAAGTTGCTTATGTGACTGGATGAAAAGTGGCGTGAGATAATAGAGTCAATCAAACAGCCATCGACAGGCAAGAACACATCAGCTGTTGTCAGCTGTCGTGGCTCGCGATCCAGCGCGATCTCTTCCGATCACTGTTCCCCATCGCTGGCCCCCGTTTTTTCGTGTCGTGTTTGGCCACCGTGAGCGCTACAGTCACGATTCTTCCCGCTAAATATAGGTGGACACAGCGAATTCTGCCAGTCTCACCTCAAACGGCGGGTGACGCCAAGCGAGCCGCAAAACGAGTGGGTGGCGGCAATTTTCAGAGCTAACGTCTCGTTCATCGCTGGAGCAGCTAACAGAGTCGGAAGCGGCGCCTTATTAAGGGACTCCACGTTCCTGCGCAGCAATACCAGTCACGAAGCCTTCACGACGGGGGCCAAGGTCATTTAGTGGTGAGGGAGTTGTCTATCCTTCCTACATTCTTCAGAGTATTGTTTCACTGCCTACCTCTGCTCTTCCCCCGAAGCGGTCCATTCTATGGTATATCCTTGAATTAGTATATCCTCGTTTAATGTTTGAATTAGATAAAAATATCATCTTCCAATGGTAGTATCTTCCAATCAATCGGCGAATCGATTGATTGGAAGATATAACACAGAGTTGAGGCAACGGGCTCAGCTTCGTAGTTTTGTTGATAACAATGCAGATTTTGTCATCTCACCGAAAGTTTCGGCCGCCTTCAATATTTTTCAATCCATGTCAGCTCATTTTGAAGTTTGTCTCAAGACCTCTGAAATGAGTTGGAGTGAGTTTGGTTTCGACCAACCAGAGCCGAGCTATCCCGGTCTTTTCAAAAAGTTATTTTCCGCAAGTTCACGAGAGGGTGTACGCAACATTCCTCCATGGCTCTGGCTAAGCTGAGCATTTTCCCACGTTGTTCAGCTCATCTTGAAGCTTTTTCCAAGACCTTCAAAATAAGGTAGAGTATGTGGATGATTCCACGGATTCAAGATGTAGAGGGGGAGCATTTTTCCTCAAGGCACACTGCCCAGCGATACTTCTTCTCGTTCCATATGCCAGAAGGCCGCGCACAAAAGGACATCTCGTTCAGGGATAGCTTGGAATCAGCATGAAGAGATGAATGTCGTGAGTTTTTGAAGAATAGTCCATCCCTATCAATAGATATGCTGAATCATGAGATGAAATGGGCGTTTGAGAACTCTATTCGTTTCAGATGCGTGATAGTCATAGCGAATATTGAGTTCGTAATCTCAATTGTTCGAATGGGCATATTCTATGGAACGTCTCAGTTTTCACAGTTTTGACATATAAGGCATCCTGTTATCATAACTCGGAGAGTCTCTTTCAAGATCTCCGTATTTTCTGTCAGTTTTCATGGTTCTATCTTCTTAACTTAGGAAGAACGCATTCGATTCCATCGTGAAATGTGTAACGTGTGTTCAAGGAAATCTTCGAGATACACATAAAAGACTTCGGCAAATTTTTCGATATAGGGCGCCTCGTTAGCGTGATTGAAGGAATTCCCCCAGAATTCATATCTGCCCCATCGTTTCGCATGACCCTCCCCCCTCCATTCACCCGCAAGGGGAGTTGGGGCACGGTGCCTTATCCCTGGAGTTTGGCGAGCTCCCGGCCCCAGTCATCGCCCGCCGGAGCGAGGAGACCGTACATCTCCATCCGGCACCACGGGAGTGGGTGAGTCTAGGGACTCAAATTGGAATCGCCCTCGGGCGATAACAATCCGAGCCTGGGAGACTCATCCATCATCCCGAGGGGCTCTCTGGGCTCTCAGAAAGCCTAGAAGAGTCCCAAAACCCCCCACCGAGGGGTGGGCATCGGCCTTGTGCTGGGAGTTGAGCCCAAAATTCGGTAGTCGGGGAGGAGGAGCGGGTCATTGTCGAATCACTTGTGGTTTGGTGGTGGCAGTCCTCCGAACCAAAGCGCTGGGCAACCGGGGTTGAGCCGAGAAGCAGGGACCCGGTATATAAGAAGCAATTTTCCCCCCTCCATTCATATAACTCGGAGAGAACGCATTCCACCGAGAGGAAGCGAAGCAGCGCCTTGCGGAACTTTGAAAGATACCACGGATCTCTAGAAGTGAGTCTAAATTCGTAATACAGACCACTCTCGGTGTTATCAAAGGAGACGCATTTAGGGACTCTGTGATCATACTCCAGCTAGAATCGAAATGGCCACTCGGTCCGTTTTCGAAAAAATTCGAAAATAGACGTTTTTCTGTCAATTTTCACTTTTCTTCCCTCGATAACTCAACGGGAACGCATTTTATTGAAAAGATATGTAAGAGGACTCCTTGGAGACCCTGGAACGATGAACAAAAAAGGTTCACACACATTTTCTCCTATGAGGCCTCCAGCTTCCTCAATAAACGTATTCCCATGCATGGTCCATATTTCCTACGGTCTCGATCCCATAAATCCAAAGAAACACATTTTATCGAAAAATGTGTGGAGTCTTTTCCTGTCAATCCTTGGAGGAAGAAAATCCGCTGCTAGAGGATATATATCGAGTGCGAGCACGAAGAGAGCAAAGGGTGAAGCCCCGAACAGAGAGAGAGAGAGAGAGAGAGAAAGAGAGAGAGAGAGAGAGAGAGAGAGAGAGAGAGAGAGAGAGAGAGAGAGAGAGAGAGAGAGAGAGAGAGAGAGAGAGAGAGAGAGATGCCAGAAGGAGTGATAATAGTGGCTTTCGCGGACGACGCGGGACTCATAGTATGGGCTGACAACGAGGAACTCTTGGGTAGACGCGCGAACGAAGCGCTAGCCCGAGTCTACGAGTGGATGATTAGCAGGCTTCTGGAGCTCGCTGTCAAGAAGTGCGAAGCAATCGTGGTCACAAGGCGTAGGAAGTTTGACTTACCCCGGTTTTATATCAACGGGCAAGAGATTCCACGGAAGACAGAGCTGAAATACCTCGGTGTATGGCTCGACGACAAGTGGTCGTTCAAGAAGCACATCCAGGAAGCCGCCCAGAAGGCGAGCAAGGTCGGTGCGGCGCTCCAGCGGCTTATGCCGAATATCGGAGGACCCAAGGAAAAGAGGCGCGCACTTCTCAACACCGTCACTACCTCCATCATGCTGTACGGTGCACCCGTGTGGGGGAAGAGGGTAGAGAAGACCATCATCGAGAAGAGAATGGGGCCTGTCCACCGAAGAGCGGCCCTGAGGAGTATCCGTGCCTACCGCACTGTGTCAGGAGATGCGGCTTACGTATTGGCGAGTACTCCGCCCATCCACTTGCTCGTCGCGGAGCGAGTGAGGATCTGGGACCGCCAGAAAGTGATCGGAGCCGAACGAGTACTCACTCCGACGATGAAGGAGATCATCCGCGACAACGAGAAGGAAACCACCCTTGAGCATTGGCAAACTGAGTGGGATTCGCCATTTGCGAACGGCAGATGGACGCACCGGCTGATCCGTGACGTAGCCAAGTGGGCGGAACGCACCCACGGAGAGATGGACTACTGGACGACGCAGGCACTGAGCGATCATGGTTGCTTCGGTTCCTATCTAACCAGGTTCAAGAAGAGGACGACCCCAGCATGTCAGTCATGCGGGGACGAATGGGATGACGCCGAACATGCCCTGTTCAAGTGCAGCGACACCCGGAGAGAGCGCGCCGAGCTAGATGAATGGCTGGGTGCTCAACTAACACCTGAGAATCTCGTCCCGTACTTACTCCGCAACCAGGAGACATGGGATAGACTCACCGGATACATCAAGCTGGTGATGACCCACAAAGAGGAGAAAGAGAGGGAAGTAAGGCGCCTCGAAGCAGGCGAATTACAGTGACTCTGCCGATTGAAACAGAAGAGGCCCAAATGATTCCAGGAGGAATCTGATGCACTGAAGAGGGAAGAAAGAAGAAAGAAGAGAGAAGAAAGAAGAAAGAGAGGGAACAATGAAGAGTGAAGATAGAAGATGCCGACAAGTGGCCGAAGAGAGAAGATGGAGAAGAGGAACGCTCGCAATCGAGCGCGAGACATGCCGCTCATCCTGAAGTAATGCTCACGCGGTTACGGGATGAGATGGTAGATGCAGGTGGATCTCCTTCTTGATTGCCCGATGCCCTAGGTATCGGACATCGAGGGGAGAGGGATATTACACGGCCGGGCCCACCTCTCGGTGGGCCCCACCCAAACCCGTGTCCCACCTGGTATGGCCTGCGTGGGCTATGCGTAGTCCGCGTAAGCTGAACCAGTCCGGTGTCTGGGGACGGATCCGAGGGATCCTGAGGCAGATTTTGCCCTCTAACCACCTTAAAAAAAAAAAAAAAAAAAAAAAAGAGAGAGAGAGAGAGAGAGAGAGAGAGAGAGAGAGAGACATCGTGGGAGGTTCTGGACACGGAAACATTGAGTGACCATCGACATATTCGGTTTCGGCTTAGGACTGACGGACAGAGACAGACGACTTGCAGACCGCGACCAACGGGGTGGCAGGTACGGAAGCTGGACGAGGGAAAATTCCGGGAATCGATAGAAACAGTCGAAGATCTCCCGATGAACTCCGCCTCGGACGAGGCTGTGGCGATGGTAACATCCGCCATCACGAGAGCTTGCGACGCGTCGATGCCTCGCAGGACAACACCATGTTTCTGGAGGAAACCAGAGTACTGGATCACCGATGAGATCAAGGCTCTCCGAAGAACGAGCAACAAGAAAAGGAGGACCGCATGGCGATCAAGGAAGCTGCAACGACCATCGCTGGCGGAAGATGACAGAGCGTACAAAGAAGCAAAGAAGGCTCTCGTTCTAGCCATCCGGAGGAGCAAAGAGAAGTGCTGGGGTGAACTGTGCGACATGGTTAACGAAGACCCCTGGGGCACGCCATATCGCGTGGTCATGTCAAAGGTCCGACCCCGGAAGGGCAACCCAGCACCGACCGATGCAGCAACATTGCGCACCATCGTGGAAGACCTCTTCCCAGCAGGAGAACCCAGAGTTACATTCCCTATGGAGAGCGAAGACCCCATCCCGCTCTTCACTATGCAAGAGCTACTCATAGCGGCGAAGAGAATGCCGAACGGCAAGGCCCCTGGCCTGGATGGCATCCCAAACGAGGCTCTGAAACTGGTCTTCAAATACAAGCCAGATCTACTCCTCGACCTCTTCAACATCTGTCTGAGCGCGGGAACTTTCCCGGACAAGTGGAAACGCCAGAAGCTGGTCCTGATACCTAAGGGTCAAGGAGGTCAACGCCCTCTCAGCATGCTCGACAATATCGGAAGAATGTACGAGAGGATGGTGCTCAACAGGGTGGAAAAAGCCTACGAAGAAGGCGGTGGGCTATCACCAATGCAGTTCGGGTTCCGGAAGGGACGGAGCACTGTGCACGCAATCGAGGCGGTCCAAGAACGGGTTCAAGCGTCGGTAGGGAACCCATACCAAGGAAGAGGAGGATTCTGTGCCATCATTGCGTTGGACATAAAGAACGCATTCAACTGCGCGAGCTGGGAGCGAGTCTATCAATCCCAAGCAGGTAAAGTGCCCCCCTATCTACTAGCCGTCACGAGTGACTACCTGTGGAACAGGACCCTCGTGTACGACACCGACGAGGGACAAGAGATTCGGGTACTGTCCGCCGGAATCGGACAGGGATCGGTCTCCGGGCCGTTCAACTGGAACACCCAGTATGACAGCTTACTGTCTATCGAACTGCCAGAAGAAGTGATAAGAGTGGCTTTCGCGGACGACGCGGGACTCATAGTATGGGCTGACAACGAGGAACTCTTGGGTAGACGCGCGAGCGGCGCTAGCCCGAGTCTACGAGTGGATGATTAGCAGGCTTCTGGAGCTCGCTGTCAAGAAGTGCGAAGCAATCGTGGTCACAAGGCGTAGGAAGTTTGACTTACCCCGGTTTTATATCAACGGGCAAGAGATTCCACGGAAGACAGAGCTGGAATACCTCGGTGTATGGCTTGACGACAAGTGGTCGTTCGAGAAGCACATCCAGGAGGCCGCTCAAAAAGCGAGCAGGGTTGGTGCGGCGCTTCAACGGCTGATGCCGAATATCGGAGGACCCAAGGAAAAGAGGCGCGCACTTCTCAACACCGTCAGCACCTCTATCATGCTGTACGGTGCACCCGTGTGGGGGAAGAGGGTAGAGAAGACCATCATCGAGAAGAGAATGGGGCCTGTCCACCGAAGAGCGGCCCTGAGGAGTATCCGTGCCTACCGCACTGTGTCAGGAGATGCGGCTTACGTATTGGCGAGTACTCCGCCCATCCACTTGCTCGTCGCGGAGCGAGTGAGGATCTGGGACCGCCAGAAAGTGATCGGAGCCGAACGAGTACTCAGTCCGACGATGAAGGAGATCATCCGCGACAACGAGAAGGAAACCACCCTTGAGCATTGGCAAACTGAGTGGGATTCGCCATTTGCGAACGGCAGATGGACGCACCGGCTGATCCGTGACGTAGCCAAGTGGGCGGAACGCACCCACGGAGAGATGAACTACTGGACGACGCAGGCACTGAGCGATCATGGTTGCTTCGGTTCCTATCTAACCAGGTTCAAGAAGAGAACGACCCCAGCATGTCAGTCATGCGGGGACGAATGGGATGACGCCGAACATGCCCTGTTCAAGTGCAGCGACACCCGGAGAGAGCGCGCCGAGCTGGATGAATGGCTGGGTGCTCAACTAACACCCGAGAATTTCGTCCCGTACTTGCTCCGCAACCAGGAGACATGGGATAGACTCACCGGATACATCAAGCTGGTGATGACCCGGAAAGAGGAGAAAGAGAGGGAAGTGAGGCGCCTCGAAGCAGGCGAATCACAGTGACTCCTCCGATTGGAACAGAAGAGACCCAAATGATTCCAGGAGGAATCTGATGCACTGAAGAGGGAAGAAAGAAGAAAGAAGAGAGAAGAAAGAAGAAAGAGAGGGAACAATGAAGAATGAAGACAGAAGATGCCGACAAGTGGCCGAAGAGAGAAGATGGAGAAGAGGAACGCTCGCAATCGAGCGCGAGACATGCCGCTCATCCTGAAGTAATGCTCACGCGGTTCCGGGATGAGATGGTAGATGCAGGTGGATCTCCTCCTTGATTGCCCGATGCCCTAGGTATCGGACATCGAGGGGAGAGGGATGTTACACGGCCGGGCCCATCTCTCGGTGGGCCCCACCCAAACCCGTGTCCCGCCTGGTATGGCCTGCGTGGGCTATGCGTAGTCCGCGTAAGCTGAACCAGTCCGGTGTCTGGGGACGGATCCGAGGGATCCTGAGGCAGATTTTGCCCTCTAACATCTTAAAAAAAAAAAAAAAAAAAAAGAGAGAGAGAGAGAGAGAGAGAGAGAGCAGTTCAAGGCTATGGGTACAGCCTTTTTTTGTGGGTACGAATGTATATTCTCTATCGGCCGCTCGCATTGTAACTGTTCTATAACCGGACGATGTACAAGACGCAGGTATCGGTCGCACGCGAGGTTGATCTGAACCGCCGGATGATTATCCTCTCGAGCACGTCACCGGGGTATTCGATCAGGAGCTGGGGCACACGCGGCGCGGGCACGAGGGAATTGCGGAAAGCGCGGGATATTGCTCCGATCGCGGCTACATGGTCTCTCTCACACATATAACGTACTGCTCTCTCCTCGGATGCTCTGCTACAATCTGTAAGAAGGTTATATTATTACATTGATTCGGGACAGGAGAGAGGGATGATGGTCGAGATCATCAGTCAACCGTCACAGCATCCAAGAGAAATTTGGGTGATCTACAGGCAGGTTTTCCGTACAAGATATATGGATTGGTTGAGAGGGGGTTGTGATAGAGTGGGTTCAAAAATGGATAAACCGGATTGTTTGGTGAAAATGTTTGTTTTTCCGAAAAAAAGTTCATTTGAATAATGTTTCACGAATTCTGGAAAAATTTGGTATCAACCAATCGATTCAGGATCAAGGCAAAATATCTCTGTAGGTCATTTAAATTGAGGTGTACAGGTTGTCCGAAAAGTGAGTACCCCCCCCCCCCATCCATTTCAGAAATGGTTGGGAATTGGGAAAAACCCCGGAATACGTGTCCCCTTATTTTGAGGGGGACATCCGATGGTGGCCTTGTTTTTCAACTTGAAGGCCATTTTCAAGGTCATTTGGAGGGCAACTGGATTTTTTTGAATAGGAACACCTTCTTTTGACCTCGAATTCTCAAAGAACATCAAAAATGATGAAACTTTTCTGTTTGAAACTTTTTTTGACCCGAGTTTACCTTGGCGAGATAAATGGAGGTCAGCACGGGTTGACGGTAACCGCTGTCGCTCCAAGAGTGAGCATCTCATCAAAAAATGTTTGTGGTAAAAGTTGTTCATGATCACAGTAGAAAATAGCTAATAACCTTGTTTCCGACCTTGGAGGTCATTTTCAAGGTCATTTTGAGGTCAACTGGATTTTTTCTAATATAAACACCTAAAACTTCAACTTCAAATTCTGAAAGAACATGAAAAGTGATGGAACTCTTGTTCGATTCTCTTTTCAACCCGACTTGACCTTGGCGAGATGAATGGGGGTCAGCACGGGTTGACGGTGACCGCTGTATCTCCAAGAGTAATCATTTCATCGGAAAATGTTTGGGATATAAGTTGTTCATGATCACAATAGAGAAGACCTCATGACCTCGTTTCTGACCTTGGAGGTCAAAAGTAGGTGATTCCATTGGGAAAATCGAGTTGACCTCCGAATCACCTTAAAAATTACCTCCAGAGTCGGAAACGAGGGCACTGACTCATTTTTACTCATCATGAATAACTGTTATACCAAACATTTTTTGATAAAATGCTCGCTCTAGGTCGACAGCGGTTATCGTCATCCCGTGCTGACCTCCATTCATCTCGTCAAAGTCAACTCGGGTCAAAAGAAGTTTTATCATTTTTCATGTTCTTCCAGAATTCGGGGTCAGAAGTAGGTGTTTCTATTTCAAAAAATCCAGTTGACCTCCGAATGACCTTGAGAATGACCTTCAAGATCAAAAACAAGGCCACCATCGGATGTCCCCCTTGAAATGAGGGGACACGTGTTCCAGGGTTTTTCCCGATTCCCAACCATTTCTAAAAGGAATTGGAGGGGGGTTACAGTAGATAGAACTGTACTGATTGTGCGACAAGCTGGTGATAAATCCTCTACTGGAACAGAACCCCACGACGAGGACCTCCTCATATCGAGGACGCCCCCCAGGGTAGCTCCAGTACGAGGATTCACCAGGTCGTGCAGCCTCAGTACAGTTCTATATATGAGAGTTTCCACGGAACTTTTAACTTTTGTGTTACTGCAGTGTTCCAAGAGTATTTTGAACTATTCGGAGTGCGCAGGAGTGGCATTTTATAGTATTTGGCATCATTCAATATGGACTAAATTCTTTTTTGTTGAAACGCATCCTGATTTGTCAATAGCAGACCGCAAAGGATGATTTTTGGGTAGTTTACAAACGTACCAACGCGATTTTTTGAATTGATAAGGCTGTAACTAAAATACCTATGCCTCAACTACTTCGGTGGAATGATATATCCATCTACTAATCTCATATTTTGAGAAAATCTTTGATTCAGAGGTGTGCGCTGATTTGGCTATGATATTAACTCTCATTCATCGATGTAACTGAGTTTTGTGGGAAAACTTTTTCTGGCTATTGTTTACGAAATTGATGAAATACCTTGTGCAAAACGGAAAATTTAGCAATGAGTTTTCGAAGTTGAAAAGAAGACGAATCGAATCCCGTTTGGTTTGTGAGTGTGCGTTGATCCGGACAAATTTTATAAAGCTTCAAAGCTCATAAAGTTATCGCGCCACTGGCTTTGAAAATGGTCATTTTTTGATGTCATACTCAGGAGACGCGGAGCACAGGGTTGGGACGTTGTGCTCTTTTTTCTTCATCACAAAAGGGATATAACCGCACTGTTTTGAGTTGCAATCGCCGATCGGTATTTCTGTGAGAAGCTGAGGAGAAATATTTGAATCCGGATGGTAAGCTAAATAAGCCGCTAAATGTGATGGTATCGCGATTTTCTTGATTTTTACATAGTATACGGCTGAAAAATGAACAAAATAACACCACAGTGTATTCTAGAAATTGAAATGAGACTCATAGCTCTTGACTCGATTTTGGAAATTCACATCGAATTTCGGAGAAATCAATGATGAAATTCATCTTAAAGTCAAGTCAGGCAAAATATAATCCGTATCGATCGTCTAGACAATGTTTTGAATCGAATCTGTTCGATTGAAGTTGATTCACGAATGTTTCAAGTGTGAAATTCCGTACAATTTGTTCTGAACCAGATACCTCGGCTTGGAAGAGAGTGGCACCACTTTTTTCACATGTTTTCGAGGTATAAGAATCACATGAAACCCATTTTAAACGTGTGCGATGAGAAAAATTTTTTCTTATTTTAGAGGGTCAATAGTCAAATGTTCCATGGAAACCCTCATATACATCTTTTATGCAAATTAACCCTTGACCTGGTGCAGTTACCCGGGTGACTTGCTGTGCCCGCGGTTGTCAAGCGAATGAGCCACACGCAATCGCAATTCAATGCAATCTCTCTCTCTCTCTCTCTCTCTCTCTCTCTCTCACTTCCTTATTTGCATGTCTGGAGGACAAACGAGATGTATATAGTCAGTTTTAACGCGACTGCATCTCGAACCCGAGATGCCGAAGCAGCGCCCGGCATCTCGGGTACGAGATGTTACAGAACACCATAGGGCTCCATATGCTAGCATCGGTCACTACAGGTAGGTACGCGCTCAGCGAGTAATGATGTCTCATTAATTATCTTGCAGGCGAGCGCAGCGCGGGCCGGGGAAAGAAGTCGATCTGATTATCATGCGATCGCGAGCATTCTCCTTTGGAGAGAGGGGCCACCTCGTGAAGAGATGCGCATCATGCACTTCAAACGAGCATACTTTTGAATGTCATCAAGATCGTAATAATAATATTCTGTGTATAAGCGCAAGCGCCTATACACAGAAGCATCTTTTGAGCAAGAAAGCTTGATGCTTAATACCAGTCGAGGGCACAGTTTTCAGAGGAAGAATCTGCATATCCATCATGGCTTCGAAGAGAGAGAGACAATATAGTCTCTCTTTTTTCGAATATTTTACATACTCATGATGGCCGATTCAAATCCACACGAGAGAGAGACAATGTATTCCTCCCCAAAATACTCTGCATATCCATGATGGCCACAGAGGAGCAATGTATTCTCTTTCGAATGCTATGTCTACAACATCCGACGGCAATTCACCGTTGACTATTTATTTTTGAAAAATATTGATTATGTATTTAATATGATTATTGGGTACATCAATAGGTTTTCGTACATCATTCGGTATCAGCTTCGTTGCCACTATCGATGGACAATGATTGCATATCATTCTGTATGTGGTGCGTGAAATCAACATCATTCTTCACGATTAAAATTTCAAAAAAATTTTCTCCACATGCACATCTCAATCCGTAAGTGAGAGATGTGCTTGGTGGCAATAGTTGCATTACTTGTATTACAAAAATAGGAGGGCTACCGATAAAGTCCTCCGTCTCCGGGTAAAAGCTCCTTTCCTCATGTTCAATGATGGAGTATGTCACGGTCTGTGAAAATATCATCGTGTGAGATGACAACTCTACCGCATGGTGTAATTGAATTTTCCTACTCACGTGCCCGAATGCACATTCCGTGTGGTAAATCACAAGCTCTTCGTCGTAAACGATTTCACTGACTCTGATTTGTCTGAGTACATTAACATGGTGATTCATTCTAAGCAGTAAGCCGGGACATATGTATTCTCTTGTGCCGATCTAGATGAATAAAATGGGTATATTCTCTTTTTTTTTTTTCATCAAAAAATATTTGAAAGTAAAACTCACGATGCCACAATGTTGACAAAAGACTGGCGCAACCATATACCCTGATTCAGGCATAAGAAATGTACCACCACCCTGTTCACGACTCAATCCAACCGTCCTCATTAATGTCGGATCTCGAAATACTGTAATGTCAAAGCTCTTTTGGGAAAATTTTGCACAATTCAATTTTTTGACGCGATTGATGGGTTGACTAATGAGAATGTAAAGTTTACCTCAAGACACTGTACACACTCAAACCGTTCATCTAAGAACGATTTTTCCACAATGCCCCAGTCGTACTCTGAAATTACGACATATTCGTTTTCCATCCGCCAGTCCGGATTGCGATGACCCTCTAGTCTATAATACATGACCCATCTCCCTAATTCAACGATTTCTTCCCTAGCTATTCCGCTTCGGGGTGGGAGTCCCATTCTCCCAACATCTGCAATAATAATACACACTTGATCACTTGTTTCACAAAATTTTGCACACACTAGCACATCTTCTCACATTCATGAAGCATTTCACGACGTCTTGCAAACGATGGGCGGGACATTTTCTCTCTTTTTTTTATTTTTTTTTCAAATCAATACCGCACGCTCACGCAAAAGAATCAGCGCGATGTCACCTCTGCGTACAGTGGCGAGGTACTGACCAGATCTGTTCTTTTTTTTACTCAACAGATCCCCCATGCATACCTTATACCCAGCTCCCGCATGTCAAGCAGATGGAAATCAATCTTCCAATCACCCAAGATGAATCTCGTTCAGCGTCGGAATAGGCTTCCATGGTCCAAGCGCCACTCGTGCCTGTTTGTATTGTACCATCAAACGATGCAAGAGTGGTGCATTGGAGCTGGTTGCTCTCAGCATCTTCTCTCTTGAGCCTCTTTGGTAACCAGGCATACTCGATGCCACCCGACGGGAACCTTCGCTGCGCGATCACATCTATCTTCTCACCTGCGTAAAGTGCGGCTAGTCTCAACATGGTTCTGAACGACTGATGTTTTTATTTCTCTCATCGTTCGAACAGAATCATGTATGAGTTTGTCACCGATTAATTCGAGCAGAACACTCTTCTTTCCTCGATCACGTTGTGATTTAGGCATATCTCTTTCAATTATTACACAGTGCATTTAATATACCATGGGAAGAATTAAATGTTCAGAGTCATAATGGACAGAGACAGCATTCTTTATCTTCTTTTTCTTCTTTCTTCAATTCTCAAACTTTCGGTGAAATTAACCATCTTTCTTCCATACCTTCTAGATGATCTCTATAATTCTGACTCAATAGATAGATCTTCCAAAGATATGAAAGCCAGCATGGTTTCCAGAGTGTGATGTTTACGCCTGTCGTATGCCCCATATCTCATCTCATTGATTTGCTATGTTCCCCTTCAATCCACCACGCACTTTTTCGATTTTGGATAACACTGAAAAAGTGCGTGGTAGATCAGACGGGTCACAGCCGGTTTTATTTTCTCTCTCTTATATTACACAGTAATATTTTTACAATATTGATTGTTTGAACAATTCATTCAACATATATCATCCATAAAAGATACATCAAATTTATAACTTTGAAACGGATACAAATTATTTCCATCACCCGTATGAACTTATTCCACCTTCCATAAGCGATACATAAGATTTATAATTCTAATACTATCATCCATCACCAATATAATGTTACTTTTCCCGTCTCAACTTAATTTTAATGTTGTATAGTATGTCGTCTAAGCAGTTTGCAATTATGCTGTGCTCCGCAGCACCATCTCTATTACTGTCTTTCAAAAATTGAATTACTTGCAATTTATCATCAAGCTGTATTTTTTTCTCTCTCGCACTCTCCTCAATGAATTTTCGCAGCGATTTGAAAGTCCTGGACAGACTCAAGTCCAAGTCCATGAACTCGATATACTTCATTTCTACAAAACTGTCAACGACGATCATACTCAAAAAATTGTCTATGGTCGAATAGATCTCATTGTTTTCGTGTGTCAAGGTGATTCTGTTATAGTACATCCTTTTTTCATAATACATAGTAATATTCGAACCAATATCGCAGCCTGACAATAAATTTCGTTTACAATCGTCGTCATTTTTCAAATTTTGAAGGTACTCGACAAGCTTTCCCCACGAAACTTTATTCAAAGCCAGTCTTTTTCGACCATTCCTCAAATATATTTGGAATAGTGATTTACTGTCATTCATGTTCATTGTTACCTTAATCCTTAGTGTTTGACGACAAGCCCTGAGCAACTCGCTCACATGTTTCATCTCCTTTTTGCTATACAGTCGAACGGAATGAAAACAAAATGAAACATTAGTTTACACACACAAGCGCGCTCACTGCCGACTCTTTGTACATAAATATGTGATTTACCTAGTTTGAATGGTGATAGATGATGTATTTTCAATGTGGTAAGTTTCCCTCTGCTCATCTTCGTACTCCGATATATAGCCCTCGCTGTCCCCCTCTGCCTCTTCTTCTTCTCCACTATTGTTACCTGTCGATATTCTCGACGATTGGGTCGGTGGCGTCAGAACGTCTGAGAAAGATAATCTTCTCTTCCGTGATGTTGATGCACCGACGTTCGCTACGGGCAAGTAATGCGACAGCAATCCTGATGGTCCTGGATTCTGTGTTGTTGTTGCTGAATTAAGAGACATAGATATAGGTATATTTCTACCCCTGCATTCACTGTTCCACACAAATTGAGCCAGAGACACGGCCGGTGGGCATGGTGGTATATTTGCCGGGGGTTTCTCACTCGGTGCTGAAATCCAACTACCTGATTTGCCAGACGACATATTTATGAATTAATCTTGCTGTTTTGAGCTGGATGTGCACGTAGTCGGCTCAGCACTCTCTTGTCTATCCTCTTCCTCGCTCTCGCTTGAACCCGACTCTTCCTCGAGCGTGTCGTAAGACTTTATTCTGTTGTACTTGCCGATGGGGCAGAACCTGCAGTACGTCGTGCCACCCTTTTTATTCAATCTCTGCAAGTAATGATCCCTTTCTTCAGATATCGAGTTCAGAGTACACTTTGGTGCGTAAATTGAGAACTTTTTATTCTTTTTCGTTTCCCCGTCACTCGGCTCGCATAAAGTTAGAACGAGACAGTCGCCCCATCCACTATCGACTATCTTTGCAGCCAAAACGCGATAACGTATTTTTTTATCGAGGGTATTGAGTTTTACAGTTGGCGCAAATTTTCCCGCCCGATTCACACTTTGCCACGACATCGTGAATTATGTGGCAGTCATTCCCATGACTTTATATATAACCCTCATGATACGGGAAAGTGGGGATGATTTGGGCAGATGCAACAATTGCTCCCACTGTAACTCTGCCGTGAGCGATCGGTGGGACAAATCAAGAATTTCATTGCCTGAAATACATGTCAAAGAGGAGAAAAATCAACGTTTTGGGATGCTGCGCGATCCACTGCAGACGTCTCATGTTATAATATGCAAAATAATCACTCAGACTTGTGCATAATTGTTGACGGACATCATCAAAATTCGAAGAATTTTAATGCACTAACAAGAATTTCGATGAGAAGAATCCAACGTTATTCTGAATCCAATATTTTTCCGTTTTACTCGGATGTCGAGGAGCTCTCGAATAAATCGAGGAGCCTCAAAAGCCTCTGTCTATGAGACAAAAAATCGAGCGGTTCAAAGCCAATATGAGCGCTTGCCAGGATTTTGTATACCCAAGTGCGTTCATGGGGATGCTCCCTTGAGTCTGTATTAGAATTTTTAGCTTTTTTTCATATGAGTAGGATCGGATTGAATGTTAATAATTTCACCCGCCTCACAAATTGTTGAATTACCAAAATTCATTCATCAGAAATCTGATTCACGAAATATTTAGACAAGATCCGTCTTGCGTATCCAACTATTTTGTTTCTCCGGTAAGCCTAGCCATTTAATGAGAACTTGATCACCTTTGCGTTTCAAGATCTTCTCAACGAGATAGACGCTCGGGTCTCTTACGGAAGCGAGCTCTTGCTCGTAAAATGCTCCCGCTATTCGTACACCATCGCTATCTTGGAGTAAATAAGTGACTGGGTTTGTATTTTGCACTCGAATTACTTTGAATATCTCTGTGCCCCAATTGCCCGTGTAAGATTTATCGAATATCGATTTATTTTTAGATACTCTCACATCGTCACCCAGTTTGAATTTGTGTTTCTGAACAGCATCCCTTCTACAGTATACTGTGGATAGGAGCTTCGAGACAATATCTCTCTGTTTTGAAGTTTTTTTCCAGACGTCGAAAGGTTTCATGCCAATGGTTCGATGGATCGTGCGTTTATTGTACTCATCCAGCAGCACATCTGGTAATACATCAATCCATTTGTGAGATCCGCGCAGCGAGAAAATTTTGAATAATTTTTCTTTCAAACTCCGGATCATTCTCTCTGCGAAACACGCTTTAGTCAAACTATACGTGGAATAGAAGTTGATACCGTTCTTCCCTACAAGATTCAAAAAGTCCTTGTTATAAAATTCCTAACCCTTGTCAGCTTGCAAATTTTTAGGCACCCGGTTTGCTCTTTTGAGTATATTTTGAAAGGCTTCTGTAACATCTGGACCGGATTTGGATCTGAGAGACTCTGCCCAAGCGTGTTTGGAGAACGCATCTATAACAACTAAGATATATTTGTAATTCCTATTCACTTTTGCGTACTGAATCATGACAGCCAAATCCATGTGCCATAATTCGTCTTCATCTCTCAGTTCAACCCGTCGGCGAAGAAAATTTCGTCTAGCTGGTGCGTGCAGCTCTCGCACAAGTTGAATCTTTTCTGGGCTGTACTCATTCATTTTCTTTCGCTAACTCTCTCTCCCGCCATTGTTGCAAATCGATTATTTTGATTTTATTATCTTTGAGATTCTCCATCGCTATTTGAAGCCCATTTCGTATATTTGCGTAATTTTTTTCGTGATCAAGATCTCTTTCTCGAAATTTTGCATCAATCTCGCCCACAAGCTTCTGAAATTGGTCATGCAAAATTTCCACTCGTTGAAAATACCAACGCCCACGCCTGTGGAACCCCCAAACTTATCTATATTCATTTTGCCACTGACATTAATCAGACGAGTTCTAGCCTTTTATACTCATCTAGTGAGAAGAACGATTGGGGAGTGGGGATCTGACATTATACATTACATATTTCTTATTCGAGTAATTTATTGAACTGAGCTAGACATCATGTTATACTTAAGATGAGCCATGAATTGTACACTTCTCAAAGTACACTTATATTGCGTATTGTCGTGATACGGACATTCTGAATATTCATAGTCATCTGCATAGTAATTCATCAGGTCGATGTTGTGCTCGCCGAATATATTTCTTATGATGAACTTCGGATTATTCACGAAGAACGCTGGCAAGATGTCTGTCAGCCACCGTTTTTTTTCTTCTGAAGAGACGTAGACACATGTTGCTTTATTCGTCGACCAAGCTTCTTCGAAAATTCTCCCAATCAGTTTAGTTTTCGAGAACCAAGGTTTATTTCCTTTGCTCCATTTTAAATTATGTTCATAATTAGTTGCGTAGCGCACCCTCCGCGAATCTCTCCATGATAAGTTTGCAAATTCGAATGGTGGGGCGAATAAATAATGGGCTAGCCCACCCACATCACCATCGCGATACCGAACATAATCGAGTACAGCAGCTTCCTTCACCACAAAAGTTTTGCCACCGACGACGAATCCTTCCAAATCGATGAATATGATGTTTGGCTCGGTGCAGATGAATTGATTTGCATGCGTCAAGAATAGCTTGGATCTTGAGCTGCCACTTTGATCGGAAGATACCTCGTCTCCTTCGTCCTCTTCCGATTCTTCTCCTTCTTCTTGCTGCTGCTGCTGCTAACCGATGAGAATTGTGATTCATTCAAATGATCTTGTGGACAATATTGGTCATTGGGCTATACTCGAGAATCTTATCATGCATAATTAAGCAGAAAGCGCACGTATTTTTCGGAATATTTCCTTTCGTTTCAAATTCCAGACGTATGTCCACGACTGCGTTCTTAAGGGACTCGACTTGGCACGAGCAATCAATCACGACAAAAGGATAGTTATCCTCAAAATCACTCCTTTTGAATAAGCTCACATCTTCTGCCGTATTGTAGTAAGATCTCCGAAATGATTTGTACATTTGATATAGTAGGGCGGTGTTCTTTTTCGACACCCAATCGATATTCAGTGATTCGTATGGGTAGATTTCTGAATTCAGGAAGAGTTTCACGTTTGAAAGTTTGCAATGATCAAAACGTGTTGCGTATGCTTTTTTATTATTCTTGCGTTGAGTTTGGAGAGCTAGTCCACATATCTCGGCTTTTCTAACTGATTCGTGGATTTGACTGCCCAAACATGCTTGTCTGCCTCTTGAAGCATGGGTAGCTCAATGAGCTCCCAGCACCTAAAATAAATTGGTACAAACGCGTTCCGTTCCACTAGTTTGAGCATATTCAACTTCACTATATCATTGAGAATGATGTGTGGAACACACCACTGTAATCTAGATAACGTTACGGTAGGATTGCAAGTATCTTTCGTGACGACGAAACAATTATCGTCCGACTTGGCTCTAATCAATATTAACTCGAGCTTTGCATGAATGATGATTTTCCTATAATCTTCGCAAAACCCTAAAAGTCTATGCAAGGGTAAATAGAAATTAAATTTGTGAGCCGGCGTTATTGTAAAATTACTCGTATCCCAGCCACCACTCGACGCAGAGCCTTCTTCTTGGGGTGAGAGCGACAAGTAATACTTGAGAGTTGACGTTATACCAACATTTTTGATCGCATCAATTTCAACACCATTCAGTTCGAGTCGAATTTCGTCGAATAAATATGAGACAAAATTATTGACGGCCACAATGTGGTCTTCATTCTCGAAATCTATCGTACCCTCTATGTAAAGGTAACTTTGGCTCGGCAATAAGTATAAATCGTTTGAATTTATCACGATTCTAATTTCATCGTTCAAATGGAAATTCATGAGATTGTAAGGCGAATAGAATCTTACGTCTCTCTTTGTGATGCTCTCATCCATTTGAGGTCTTGCGAGAATATCAAGCGGGTTTCCAGCTAGTGCCATTGTTGCCATTTTTACGAACCATGAAACCGAGTGAACGCAAGAATGATACGTTGCGCCGGCTGGGGATACTGCCCTTTTTTGTGCACGCACGATGTTTCGCTCTAGACTGATTTCGTTTGCGAATGAGTGCCTGTGGCAGGTGAGCTGCGTTATATATGATCATTCCCTCCCCTTTTTCCTCAGATGAATGTTCAATGTAATTTCTTCCTCGCGAAAATTTGCAACGTCCCCGTTCAAATCACAGATTGATACGACGATGTTCTGTATAGTACTAACTCGAACTGGAAGATATATTACCGGTGAAGGAACTATAGTTATTTTGTAGCCAACGTGTACTGACGGCGAAAATGAGTGAAGTGTGTGGCTCTCTTGCCCATTTAAGTATGAGCCGGTAACAATATCATAGTCTACTCGTATGACATTAGCTTTAATGATATTCACCGGGTAAGTGGACTCATGCCACTGCATAGATTTCAAAACTGTTCCAAGTTCTGATTTCCTACAAAATCCGAGCAATGCTCCGATGTTATTGGGCTTGGAAAAATCAATGTCGAAATGACTAAATATCTCTGTTTTCGACGTGTTTCTGTTCCCTCTGATAACAATCGGGTATTTTTCCTCTTTTTGACGAGTTTGGGCTCATTTGCACCCACTACTACAACGCCGCTACGTACAGTGATTTCCGAATGCAACCACTCTTCAATATCACTTAGTTCATAAGAACCGATTGGGATCTCCAACACTCGACCATTTCCGTAATAAAATTTATTGTTGCTCGCATCGATGTTTGGAATGGAATTGTATGTGCTGAAATTGATTAAACCTAATTCGTAGTTCTGACCGTCCTTTATAGCGGGATAAACGGGGTGTTCAAGAATCGATGATTGACCCGATAACATGTAAAGGTTCGACATGACTGATTACTATGAGACGTTATTCCCGTATTTATTCATTTTGCTTGAGAAATTTGAGGCATAATTGGCCACAGTTACTCTGTCGATAGGTTTGTTGTTGACCTCGATTGTACTCTATTTGACAATTTGGATCATTTTTTCTGAAATATTGAACCAGCTCGCGGAATGGTTTTAAATTTCCAAACGAATCATAGTAGTCAATATGTCTGCCTCGCTTTTTCACTGCTACCCAATGAGTACCCTTACCATTCCCGCATAAATTAACGATGAAGCTCTCGTTGAGTCGTGCAGGAGGTTTGGGCAAGCTTGTGCGCGTGAATACTCCTCTGAAATATGGAATATTTTTTGCCAACTTCACAATTTCACGCCCACTCATTCCCTCCACTTTTTCCCTCTTCTTCTTCTCGCGGACCGGCTTTTTTTTTTAAAGCACCTCCTCTCCTGTACGGATTCAGATACAACCCCTTGCCCTCAAGAGCTTTGTTATGACGTATCATCTCAGCTAATTTTTTATTGTTAGTGCGAACGGTGCTGGCAGATTTGAATATATTGGCGGCGCCACTAGCTAATGATCCGAGTGCCCCAATAGTGGCGAGCGCAGGTACAAGAAATCCACCGCGTTTAGCAAGTAAGCAAAAGCCTCCAGTTTCCGTAGTGAATGTATTCCCGTCCAAGATCAATATTTTCCGCCATCTCGACCCTCTAAATCTATTGAAATATATTTTCCCGTAGAAGGTCTTCTACTCCCATAATTGACGAATTCTCATCTAGAACCCACCGTATTGTGATTACAGTCAAAATCAACCGACGGGAATGCAGACAAAATATATCCCTTAGACGAACGCCAAATACGGAAACAGGAAGCCTCAAATGGAAATATGAGTGGAGACCAATTTCGTTCATTCTCCAAGGGTCTACAAAAATCCTCCGCACATTGTTCGATGAAAAGTATTGCTTTGGGTTCATGAGGTCGAGGTCGTGGAAAATCTGAATCATGCACGGGAACATGTTTATTAAGGAAACTGGAGGCCCTACAAGAAAACTTGTGGGGACCTTTTTAGTTCATGGTTCCAAGGTCTACAAGAAGTTAACCTACATATTGCCCGTAAAAATGCGTTGCCGTCGAGTTATCGAGGGAAGAAGAGAGGAAACTAACAGAAATAGTACATTAAGTAACAAGGGCGCAAAGTACCTTTGCACACGATTCGCCGTGCGCAAAGTTACAATTATGCGCGAAGTGTCACTTTGCGCACGAGAATTTCGGGGACGAGAGCGGAAAAGTTGCACCCGTGTTGCTTACTATAATTTTTGATATTGGTGCGGAAAGTTGCTTCCCTTGTCATGTACCGTGAGACGCGGGAGGAGGGTAGGGCATAGGCGGGGTCCAGGGGCGGAGCCCCGGTGGGGGCTCAGAGGGCGAAGCCCCCGCCGGGGCCCCCCGACTGAAAAAAAGTTCTGTAAATGTATCATAAAAGAATTTTTCGATACACTGTGCGTAAAAATGCAATTTGCGCACAGTTTGTCGACTTCTACTCACAGTTTATCGAAAAGTATAGTTAGATACACGGCCGTAAAACCTATTATTCGCATCCTCGTGATGATTCCGACCCTCGCCTGCGGCTCGGGCCGGAAACCCATCACTCGGACGCGAATAAAACGTTTTACGCCCTTATCGAAATGTACTATTCCAATTGATATACTATATGTTACCGTTTCGTTTAAAATATAATTCTCCATTCTCAAATTTACTGAAATTAGCCGTTATGTGCAAGCTCCTTGACTCAAGAAGAGTTCTCATGAGTATCAAATGAAGAATTCTGATCATGAAAAAATTTACTCCACGAAAAAATCTATCGTCGAATTTCATGACGAGAGATTGACGACGTTCAAGATATTCAAATACTCGTTCTGCAGAAACTCAGAGTTCAACACTAACCTGGTAGGAATTGTGAGCATTTTTTGGCCGAAAACTGGCCAAGTCTAACCTAATTACATTATCACTATATCTATATATCGCATGGGTGGCCAAAAAAATTGGTCACATTTCTACCAGGGAGAATAAAATGAATGCATGTGAAACTATGTTCAATTGTGTAAACATGGACTACTTCCAGGCATATGAGTGAAGAAGAATCCGAAATTATCATCTAGCTATCAAAAATGGAATTCAAATCATCATATGACCACGATGTGATTTAGATTAGATCGGAATGTAAAGTGCAGAAGTAATTCTCATCAGTTTATGATCATGCAAATGGCGTGACATTAATATTTCAGTATTTAACAATTTCCAAATCGAAAACATATACTATCTCCATGGGGATGCTTATCATCACCTATCATGGTTGAGTACATTGCAAAAACCAACCAAGATAAAAAATCCGTGAGAAATAAGGATTCAAATCGTCTCCTGTGACGATCCATAAATTGATCGGATCACGTGAACATGAAGATGGGGAGGAATTTGAGATATAATTCCACTAGCACGCTCTCAACTTTGCGCATGAATGGGGAACTTGGCGCACGATTTGGAACTTTGCGCACTGAAAATCGTGCGCGAAGAAAAAATCGCTCAACTTTGCGCACCGCACACCCACCTGCAAAGTACTTTTACGGCACAACTTTACGCACACAATATCAAAAAATACCTTTTCCCAACTTTTCCCAAAAACAGCCCCAGTGGCCATTTCGATTCTAGCTGGAGTATGATACGCATCTTAGCGTGAAAGACGCTCACTCCTCGTAATGAGAGGATTTTCGTATTTGCCCCGTTATTTTTCACGGTTTGAGTCTCATAAGTAGAAGGGAATACATTGAATCGTAAATTCAATATGGTCAGACAATGATGAACTGATTCTCCACTTTATATGTCAACTTTTCTTTTCAAGTATTAGACTTCTGAGTTCACTGTCATACCACTTCGGATATTGGGACTCGACTTGATGTTTGTGAGAAATATTTTGACTCATCACGTTTTTAAGGGTTCCGGCAAGATTTGATACACAATCATTCACAGCATCGTGTGACCATATGGAATTCCATTCTATCTTACTCATACGATCCATTATTCTATCATGATCTGCTGATTTGGAGTTATATTCTACTCTTGATTTACGAAATTTTGATGCACTGATCACCTTTTATTAACCAAAGAACACTTTGTGATGAGAATCACATGGAGCCAGTTGGTCTGGCTGATCAACAATCCCCAGTAGTTGATGCTAGGTGAAGATGAGGTCCAGGGTATTCTCATTCATCCAAAAGTCTCCTGTTTGCGCATCTGCCGATTGGCTGCAAATTCACGTAATGGCGAATTATCCAAGAACTTCTTGGCCCCACTGACGACGTTTCACTAGACAGTGAATTGTCATAGGAACCGCATTTAATCAAGGCTCTAAGAAAGTTAATAGGGCCCTCTATGGTTTGAGGTTCGTGATATCTATGGCATGCACCACCGAGGTTCTTCGAATTCGACTGGTCGAGACTCTTATTCAACCACTTTTGGACTACTCGCAGTAGTCCAAGAGTAGTACTGTGCAAGTCGTGTACCTCGACGCCACTGACGAACTGAGGACGAGGGTACAGAGGTTGAGCAACTCATGTGTAAGGTACGTCTTTGGCGTTAGGAAGAGCGAACACATCACCCCGTATCGGGAGCGATTGGGTTGGTTGCGTACTGATTCGCGGAAAATGTACTTCGCAGCACTTTTAATGCACCAGATTGTGCACTTGGAAGAACCTGGCTACTTGCTGCGATGTTTACCAGGTACCAATCCGAGTGCTTTCTGCGAGGCGAGGCAGGAGCTCAGGAACTCAAAATTCCAAGAATGCGCCTTGACTGTGGACTCAAATTTTTCCAAAGTCAATGCGCTTGGTTTCGGAATTTCCTCCCTCGTGGACTCCGGCAGGTGAAAGACATGGCTTTGTTCAAACGGGCAGTGAAGGACTATCTGATGACACTCCCTCCTGCAAAAATGGATGTGGACACGGGGCAATTTTTCAATCTTAAAGGGCTTCTCTGTAGTCTAGAGGCTTCTCCATTCAAGACTAATCTTCCCATCACTGTGATTTTCATGTTTTAGAGTACCCCTGTACATGTATACATTATGAGTCTACCTTGGAATATTTCCGAACTCACGTCATCTCTAGCCACAACAAGTTGACACAATTTCTGTGATCGAGACTGATAAATTGTGTCGATGACATAAGTGATATACCTTGACCGAATGAAGATAGCTATCTATAAATATATAAATTAATAAATCGATACTCTTACCTCGACTCACAATGCTGATTTTGTATATGATTTTCCTTTTGATTCACAAAAACAGTCAGTATAGTGCGATTTTGTCAACCTTTGCTATGGAGCGAAAAAAAGCTTATCTTATCTTATCTTATCTTATCTTTCTCAATCATACGAGGGTTTCCACGAAACTTTTAATTTTTGTGTTACTGCAGTGTTCCCGGAGTATTTCTAACTATGCGGAGTGCGCAGGAGTGGCATTTTATAGTATCTGGCATTATTCGAATTTTTGCAAAGCTGGTAATGTGTGCTATGCTTATGCATATGTGAGCGTGTTACTTACCGCTCGACTCCACCTCACCTCGTGAGTTCGAGCTTCTGCCCGGACTTGCAACTTGTGATTTGATCGCAATTTCAGAGCGATCATCTCCCGCGCTCAGCTGTTGATTGGCTCACGCTAATTGTTTCAACCACTCTCACCACACTTGCGGGCTTGAGCGCACCTCAAAATTTGTAGTTAAATCGTACGATATTACTGATTTTTGTAGATTCTACACAGAATCAGCCTCAAAATGTCAAGTGAAGAGTACCTCAAGCTCTTTGCGAAACAAGACATCATTACTGGGTCGAAAGTTAACACACTCGACCAAGTGCAGAAACACGCACACCCCTCTCAGCAGCTGTTGAAGGGAGAATTGTCCAAAGTGGACGAAGAATGGAATACGTGCCGGAACTTGCACGCAGAGCTGTATGCTGAAGCCAGTCCTGAGGATCTGCAGCATGACTACTTCGTGAATGAGAATATCACGATAGTTGAAGTGGCTTATGATCAAGCCAGAGACTTTATCCTCGAGAGGCTGCAGGAAGCCGAGACGCAATCTGCGATTGCTGCCGAAACCGATCGTCACGCCCCAGCGTTGGCTCAAGTGCAGCCAGGCGTGGGGTTCCAGCTTCCAGAATTGCCGATGCCAACCTTCGATGAAAATCCTGCTGAGTGGTTTTCATTTAACACGTTCGCTGCGACGGGTCGTACGGGTGGGACCCGCGCGTCCTCTTTTGTGTGCGACGGGTCCCACGGGTGGGACCCGTTTTTGCTCGGGCTCTAGCGTGCACCAAACAACGTAGACACATCCAATGGCTTCTGTAGCGGTTTTTACTCACTATATACGATGCCAAGAACATGCGTACAGGCCAGTTTAGGGATGGGACTTGATTGGTTTGCGCTACGCCATAAAAACTCAATTTTCGTGGGGATGGCGATGAATAACACGAAAATAGCAAGTAAATTGTGAATATATCGAGACGTTTGAATATTTCAAAACGCATTTTAGCTAATCCAAAAGTTTACGTCAGAAGCTACAAAATAAGCCCAAGTACGCGTAATTAGAGTTAGGTACAGCCAAGTTATCAGAAATTTAGACGCAAAATAACCATGAGGCAAACCAAGTAAATGGTTGACATTGCATTTGCACTTCCTCTTTTCTCAATCTATTTTATCTCTCCGCGTATGAGAAACTTTTGGTATCCAGGAAAGTTGAAGAACATCTCGAATAAGCATCTGTGTCTCGTGGATTCACGACAATAGAAAATCATACTCACGTGGATCACAATCGCAATC
The DNA here is from genome assembly GCA_029851415.1 of Eretmocerus hayati. Taxonomy (NCBI): domain Eukaryota; kingdom Metazoa; phylum Arthropoda; class Insecta; order Hymenoptera; family Aphelinidae; genus Eretmocerus; species Eretmocerus hayati. The sequence continues at coordinate 55,144,444 of CM056744.1, forward strand.
CGTGGTTCTTACGAGGCAAGAGCTTCCAATTCAGGTCATGCTCGCGAATTAGCCGAACGGTATCGAGAAATCAACAAATGCTCCAAAAAAGCTTAAGATCACATCTTAGGATCACTAATTCTTGTAGTTTGATCATTCGCTAGATCCCCCGTTGCACGATAGAAATTTTTGCGGGTCCCACCGGTGGGACCCGCGAAAGTTCTTAGATTTCTCGTATATACATACTAAACTGATTACAAATCAAAAGGTTTGACTATTATAGGTGCAAAATCTCGTGTTTGTACTCTCTCGCACTCTGGGACGGAATGCCGGTTTTCACCGTCGCAGCGAACGTGTTGAAGACATTTTTCATCCACTATTATTTCACATCCTCATTTAACCGATGCTGATCGTTCGCGATATTTGAAAGCCGCGCTCATTAGTGACGCCAGTAGAATCCTCTCCAATGTTTCAATCAGAAATATCAATTTTGCATCGTCCTGGCAAACTTTAATCGATAGGTATGTAAATAAGCGTACCCAAATTTACTCCCATCTCAAATCTTTCATGAATATTCCCGACATTACGTCCGATTACTTGAATTCTTTGAAATCTCTGCGTGATGAATCCAATTCTGCATTGGATGCGTTGCGTGACCTCGTGCGACCAGTTGACTCGTGGAGTGATTTGATTGTTTTTATTTTAGTTTCAAAATTAGATAAAGTTTTTCGTCAGAGTTGGGAACAGTATACATGTGAAATTTTAGATTATCCAACTTATGACAAATTTCAATCTTTCCTAGATCCGAGACTCCGTACGATGGAAAATATGTCTGAAGTCAAAAAACCCACTCGTCAACAGTCGACTAACCCCACTATACGGACAAGTACTCCAATTAGATCTAAGCCTAGCCAGTCTAGCACTCATGTAGCAAGTAATCAGGTTACCTGTCCCGTTTGCCAGGGCAAACATAAAATCTATAGTTGTCCAAAATTCAAAAGGTCGACCATTGACCAGCGTGAGTGGTTTATTTCTAAAGACTCTCGATGTTTTGATTGCTTAGCTCAGGGTCATGGAATCAGAGATTGCAAAAGTTCATATAATTGTAAAATTTGTAATGGGCGTTACCATGAATTTCTTCATAAAAAAACACCGGTAAGTGATTTGAAAGCCCCTGCGGCAAAAGGTGCTAAAATCCCTAAAAGACCCAGTGATGGATCTGTCAATTCGGCCGATCCTAGTGATGATACAGTGGTGAACAATAGTGATCTAACAAATACTCATATCTCTAGTGCTCATGTGACAGAGCAAGAATGCTCAATCCTTCTTGCGACAGCGCGTATGATTGTAATATCGCCTGATGGAAATTTCGTTAGCACTCGCGCGTTAATTGACCCGTGTTCGGAGCGATCCTAGGTGTCCGAAAATTTAGTTCAGACGTTGAAATTACGAAAAACTCGATGCGATCAATCGATCGCTGGTCTTGGTGGCGAGCTGTCATGTAATGCCTCGCACGTGACGTCGTTCGAAATGAGTCGTACTGCCCCGTGTGATAAACGAATCTCGATCCAAGCGTAGGTGTTGTCTCGGATTACAGCTTGTAACCCCCCAAAATTCAATATCCGGACTTCTCCCCTTAATTCCAGAAGCTTGATTTAGCGGACCCGAACCCCTCAAAGTCGGACAAAATCGAGGTGCTGATGTGTGCTGACCATTTCACGAGCATTTTGCTTAGAGAAACTTGTCACGGACGACCTAATGAACCAGTCGCCCAAGAAACTATCTTCGGATATATCCTCACTGGACCACTTCCTCAGGTCAAATCACCCCAAACCCTGGTGCATACCCATCATACTGCCACCGTAGAGCATCAGGAAAATTTGAGCTTTTTGGACGCCGAACGCATCCGTGCCCCGCCAAAACTCATCCCAGAAGAGCTCGACTGCGAATCTCATTTCCAGTCAACACATACCCGGTTACCAGACGGCCAATACATGGTTCGACTGCTATTCAAGCAGCCACCCAGCTCTCTCGGCGACTCGCGCACTCAGGCGCTGAAAAGTTTCCAGTGGCTGGAAAAACGCCTTATCAAGAATCGAGAGCTGATGGTTCCCCATACCGATTTTTTAGAAAAATATGAGAGTTCAGGTCATATGGTAAAATCACCCCTCGATCAAGTGGGCGATCCTTCGCTTCATTCCATCCCCCATCATCCCGTGCTTCGAGCAGATAGCCTCACTACTGCTCTGCGCGTTGTATTTAATGGTGCATCCCCTACTAGACACGGACTTTCATTGAATAAAATCCTCCACTCCAGTCCTAAATTACAAAAGGACATAACCTCCATCATCTTACGCTGGAGACAGCATAAGTTTGTATTGTGTGCCGACATTGCAAAAATGTTCCGGCAAATTCTTGTCCATCCGGACGATCGACATGTCCAAGCTATTTTTTGGAGAAATTCCCCTGATGAGCAATTGCTTGTTTATATCCTTGTAACTGTCGTGTATGGACTAGCTTGTTCTCCTCATCTAGCATTTAGAGTCTTGGCACAACTAGCTACTAATGAAGGTCCCAACTACCCCCTTGCAGCTCCAGTCTTGCAAAATGATACGTTCGTGGATGATCTATTCATGGGCGCTGATAACCCCAATGAAGCTATCGCTATCTGTTATCAGCTGATCAATCTCACTGCTGCTGCTCAGCTTACCCTTTGCAAGTGGGCAGGCAATTCCCCCGAGCTATTATCAGGTCTCTCGACCGATGATCATGGCGTAGCTTTTGATATAGCAAGTCAGCCCGAGACTGATATGAAAGTCCTCGGTATTTCTTGGTCACCAGCCCAAGATATATTCAAATTCAAAGTCACTGTCTCATCTGTGACAAAGGTCACCAAACAAACGATATTCTCATCGGTCGGTGAACTTTTTGACACGTTTGGTTGGCTAGCACCCACTATTGTTTGTGCAAAAGTACTCATGCAGTTCCTTTGGCCACTCAAAAATGGCTGAAACCAGACCCTCCCCGAGAATATCAGCAGCCAGTGGCGGCTATTTGAATCTCAACTTCCTATGTTGGAGAGAGTATCAATTCTTCGCTGGACCCAATTTCATCCGAATATAATCACAATCCAACTCCATGGATTTGCGGATGCGACCCCCCAGGCCTGTTCAGCTGTTGCGTATTTGCGCATAGTCACAGCAGCCGACGGAATAGTAATCAATCTGTTGATGGCTGAAACCAAGATTGCCCCACTCAAGGAGACTATATCCTCTCGCCTCCATTTGTTGGCAGCATTGCTACTCGTGCGGCTGCTAACACACGTCATAGATTCTTTGAAAGGCGATGCTTTCAAACGTGGGGATGTCTTCTGTTGGATGAGTTCTGTGACAGCTTTAGGTTGGCTCAAACAAGACCCCTCAACATGGAAACAATTTGTATCAAATCGAGTGTCAAAAATCAATACTTTGCTACCCAAAGCTCAGTGGAGGTTACTTCCTCCTGAGACAAACCCCGCGCACCATACAGCTTCTGGTCTTTCTGCGACCGATCTGGTCAACACTCAACTGTGGTGGGATGGCCCACAATGGCTTCATGCGCCAGAAGGAAATTGGAATTGTGATACCCCATACCCGAAGTTGACGAAGGGAAACAAAGAGTGAGCTGTACACATCATTCACAGCCCATGGAAGAGTAAGAGTTACTCACGTCAACGAACTCTTGGGCTCGTCTACTTAGAATCACCTCATAAGTCATTTTGGTAGATTTTTTTGTCCTTGATGGTTAATATACGAGTTAAATATTTGGTCTCGTCGATTTTGATGGACGGTGAGGAACTAAATAAATTCCCAAAATTTCATGATGGAAATTTTATTGCAACGTTTCGTCCACTAGGTTTTGTAGACCTCATCAGCCTTCAGGTTTGTTATTCTTTAGATCGTCATGATATTTGTGACTCACTGTATTTACTTGTATTGACAGGAGCTAGACGTTATGTCTGTGCCCTATTACAAGATCGTTCAAAGAATATCATGACGATCTAAAGAATAACAAACCTGAAGCCTGATGAGGTCCACAAAACCTAGTGGACGAAACGTTGCAATAAAATTTCCATCATGAAATTTTGGGAATATATTTAGTTCCCCACCCTCCTTCAAGATCGACGAGACCAGATATTCAACTCGTATACAGAATCACCTCACTCGTGATGAAATTCGTCCAAGCATTGAAAATAAGGAGACCTCTACGACCTCGGGAAAATATACCTTATAAGTATTCTCCCCTCACAGCTGATGACATTCGGAAAGCCAGCGACTTTTGGATCAAGTATGTCCAAATTCGGACGTTTCGTTCAGAAATTGAAACTTTAAGTCAGAAGTCAGAACTTCCAAGATCATCAAAACTTATCAAACTCACCCCTTTTATCGATCAAGATGGTATTCTCCGAGTTGGAGACCGATTGAAGCACTCTAGGCTGCCCTTTCCGCAAAAATATCCTGCGATCCTTCACCCTCATCGTGTTACCGAGCTGATTATTGCTCAGTTGCACCTGAATTTGTTGCACCCGGGCACGAATCTGGCACTCACTGTCCTGCGCCAACAATATTGGATTCTTGGTGCACGAAACCTCGTCCGATCCTATTCCCACAAGTGCGTCATCTGCGTCAGATATCGTGGAAATCTCATGAACCAGATGATGGCTAACCTCCCCAAGGCTCGGTGTACTCCATCGAGTCCGTTCACTCGTACCGGAGTCGACTACGCAGGACCTTATTACGTCCGAAATCATTCTGGATGAGGATCCAAATTACACAAAGCGTACATTTTGAATTTTGTTTGCTTCGCGACGCGTGCTAGTCACCTCGAAGTGGTGAATAACTATACCACCGCGACTTTTTTAGACGCGTTCAATCGCTTCGTATCACGTCGTGGACTACCGTTCGACATATATTGTGACAATGGTAAGAATCTTGTAGGCGCGAATCGAGAACTGCGATCGAACTACAAGAAAACCATCCAAGATCCGTCGTTTCACGCCCTCTTCAGGCCCACATTTTGGTGGTCTGTGGGAGGTCGGGGTGAAAAGTGTGAAATTACATCTCAGAAAAGTTGTTGGTACGCATACCCTCACAATTGATGGATTTCGAACGATGTTGTGTAAAATAGAATGTTGTTTGAACTCGCGTCCAATAGCATCTCTGGATGATGATCCTGAAAATTTCTCAGCTCTTACACCCGGGCATTTTTTGATTGGCAAGCCACTGAAAGCTGTACCCACTCCATCCCTTCTGGATACCTCAGAATCGAGACTTACTCGATGTCAGTTGGTGCGTCGATTAGCCCGACAGTTTTGGAAAATTTGGTCGAGCGAATATCTACATTCGCTCCAAAAACGAAACAAATGGATTACTCCACAGCCCGAAAGTTCCATCGGCAATCTAGTCTTAATTGCGGATGATAATGCGCCTCCCGCCCACTGGCTGTTAGGTCGTATTATTAAGCGATACCCAGGTTCAGATGGACGTATTCGAGTTGTACGTGTAAAAACAGCAAGGTCTGAGTACGACCGACCAATTGCAAAGTTATGGAAGTTACCCATTAGCGATGATGATTCAAGCTAAATTTGAGGAAAGGAATGTTTATTTCTATTTTTTCTCAGCACTTTGGAATTATCTTCAATTTTCATTTTTTTCAATTTGTCTCTTCCTTCTCAGAGAAATAGTCACCTGTTCAAGGCATTTATCTGCGAGATCTTCAATCTCGCACCCGGGCATATGTTTAGGATTCGAACATTTGTACAGCGAAATGCGCTCGCCGTTTTCCTCCGAAGCAGTTGTATTATATTGAGTTCGATGTCACTAATACTACGATAGCCGTGCGTGTACCTTACCTCTTCTCTAGAGCTCGCAAAAGCTCCCAATCAGCCTTGACCAAGGCCCACGGCGGATCTTCGTTTACCCCGTACACGCGACGATTGCTCATTATATATACATATATATATATATATATATATATATATATATATATATATCGACTATCGGCCGATCATATCGACCAAAGTACCTTCTGTGTATACCCGCGGATTGTGAGGAAAGTGCATCCTCGCACGACTGATTTAGTGCACTGCACGCGAGTGACAAACTGTGTATTTAGATCGTATGCTTTAGTGAATAGATGTGATTTTCTGTGAAGTTACACGAAATTGACAAATCACTGGCTTGGATCACCAACCCCGCTCCAGACTCCTCATCCCCGTGTTTCAACCCTAAGGGGAGCACCTCAGCTCCCGAACAATGACCGAGTGCCTGGTGACCCTGGACAGACATTTGTTTTGACACTCAGGGATGGTCTCATTGTTATCTACGTGAATATGATCAATCTATGTATGATTGATTCTCTTGTCGGTGCATTCAGTGTCTTGGTGTCCGGGTGAGCAGCGTCTAGCAGATTCACATTCAGATATCCAGTTATAACTATACGACAACCATGGAATATATTCTATGGCTGTCATTGCCATATAGTGAGCGTCATGAGCCCAAGAGCCCATCATCATTCTAGATGTCGATTTCCAGGGGTTTCCAAATCACCACAACTTATATCGGAGGGGAGTTACCACGTTGTACGCTGGAAGAAAGGGATCGCGGCACACTACATTTCTCTGGCTCAAGAGTATTTGACGAAATCAAATTCTCAACCATTAAGGCATTGAGCACATACAGAGATAACTCACCAACTCTCTATTGCAAACCTGTCTTAACAGTGGAAACCCGGGGATCTGAACAAGACTGTTATCCGCTCACTCGTCTAGTTCCGGCTAAGCCAACCCGAATAGATGATGGGAGCGATCGTTAGTGACGTGCGAGTGTTGATGCTCAATCTCATCTGTCCGAGAGTGGAGGTTGATACCCGCTTTTGAGACACCTCACTCCTGTTTTGCTTCCCAACAGCCGTATCCATTCAAGGAGTCCTCACTGATGCTAACTACGATGGGGTCGTGTATTCGCGTGCCATAGCACACAACATTGGGTTTTGAATATTATAGTTTTGATCATTTTCTTAATCACTTGGTCGTGGTTATTTGGGGATGATTTTATCTTCCCTGTGAAATCTATTCAGAATACTGTTTGGTAATATAGGAGCCATTTCGGAGTATTTCGGCCAGAGCCGTCACCAGAGGAATCTGGTTGGAGGATCAAACCATCAGGTTCAATTCGGACATGATTTCGTCTATTTTGGGGCAGGCAACCGAGCGCAAGAGAGGACTTGGGCAACGATTCAAAAATATAATCGACACAACAACGAATCATCTTGAGAATGCAAGGGTGAAATTTGAGAATGAATCGAGAGAGACAGTTCTAAAGCTCAAATCTCAGATTGCCAATGTTAGAGATGATGAACCTTTAGTTCTTGGTCAAGTTGGAGTAACCGGTACTATTTCACGTGAGGAAATCAACAAATCCTTAGAGTCGTCTATAGGAAACACCAAGACTTACAAATTAGAATCAAGAATCTTGAATTTTCACACAGAGAATATTGAAATAGATAGATCAGAGTCGGTAACCCATGTTTGCTTGAAATCCGAAGAGTCATATGGAATACTTACTTGCAGCAAGGTCATCACCCCGAGGCGAGGAATCGCGTTACAGATACCGCAACCTGAAATCTGCGAGTCAGCACCGCGCATACATCCAAAACTTGGCATCATGATACATGCAAGCAACGCGCGCAAAGAACGAGTTAGGCAGGGAAAAGTGAGAAAAATAACAGGCGAAATCGTTTCATAGAAAACGGTCGAAAGAGATTCCAAAAAGTCAAATGTGTTGAATAACCCCGGAGTAGAGTCGGTCAATGTCCGAGTGCACAAGTTTAGAGCACAATTATCCGCAGAGTACATCTCGAAGGGCAAACACTTTAGTTAAGTATTGAAAACCAGGCCGTCTCGCGAGAAGCCACCCTGGATACCTTATTCTAGAGAGGGAACTCCCACCTCTCTTCTAAATTGCAAAGGAGTGACGCGAGATAGTCAAAATGTCTCATACAGTTAGAGAATTAGTAGAACGTAGGGGTAATCCATGTTGAGAGTATCATAAAATTTTCCCGGTCCTCACACGAGGGTCACGTGAAAATTTCATGAATACTAGCGCTAAGTTATGTATGAAATTATATGTCTCATTATATAAGGTCGACGAAATCCCATCTTTGGTTAATCTGCATTATTACAAAATTGGCAATACGTAAGCCACGTGAAAATTGAATGAATACTAGCGCTGATGAATATACGAGAATTGTGAGTGAAAATTTTCCAAGAGGATATTAGTCAAGAGTCCACGTGAGCCCGCGAAAATTTCCAAATGACCAATTTCACACCATGAGAATCCAAAAATTCTGACCATCATTCAAACTCTTCTCAAGCCACAAAGTTGCCAGAGATCAGTATTAGATATTGATAAAGGTATGGCAATATACTGCAGAAATATTGAGTAAATACCGGGAGGATCTTGTATTGATTACTTAAAGTATCGTAGGAATATGGGATGTATATTGATAAGGATATCACAGAAATATTGGATCAACTCTAATGAAAATACTGTCAAAATATTGTAGGAATAAGATAGGAGTATTGGATGAGTATCGTCCAAAATATAGTAAAAATATCGTAGTAGTATTGTTAAGTATTCGGGAAAATATTGTAAAATGTCGCAGAGAGATATTGAAAATTGTCGGTGGAAGAAGATTGTTGAAAACATTGGGAAAATATTGTAACAAGGTTTCGAAAAATATTGTGGGAATCATTGAAAAATATCACGAGAGTCATTGAAATATTGATATAAGATCGAGAGATATCGGTTGAATACACGAAAATACTATCGGGAAATTGAGAAGATGCTGTGAAATTTTAGGAATATCATACAAAGCCAAATCAAAATTACTTTGTTCCAGGATTTTACAGGATTTGGAGGAAAACATAGTGGAAAAAAAACACACAGAACTGAGGTCAATTGAAGCACTTGAAACTTGAAACTATTGAAATTGACCAGAAAACGATAACGAATGCGAGAGAAATAACGATATGACATGTTGACAAAAACTGGAAGAAACTATGAAAGACCTATGATAAACCTATGTAAAATCTTAAGTAAAACATCATACATTCACAAAAACACGAAGGGCTTGTCGAGGACGACAAGATCCCGGCCTCACACGTGTGACGCCATAGGTGATTGCCCTTGTTGGTGAATCACTCTGTCGTCGGTACTGCAAAGCCGATCGCTCGATGCCTACCGCGATGAATGCATCGCGCGATCACGTTTTGCTGACCTTTGTACTTTTACACTGTGCGACACGCGACGAGTCGAGGGCATATAAGCCACGACTCGCGCGCGCCGCATCAGACCGCTCGGGGACTCCCATTTCGGGAGTACCCATCACACATTCTCATTTCGCACAGAATTATATATCATCACTTCAACTCAATATATATCTGTATATTATATACCATCTTTCTCGAGTCATTCCTCTAGTCACGATCACCCCACGTAACAATAGATTCCCCCGGAGAAGTACTCCCCGAAGTGTGAAAATCTATTCCCTTTGATACTTCGGGGCATGGAGGATCCGCGCTTGACGACGAACTTCAAGAATCCATTGGCGTGAGGAGGTCTGGAATTCAACGGATTCATTTTCGTCGAGAAGGAGGAGATGAGTAAAACTTGAGACAAAGCTGTGCGACAAGCTGTGAGACAAGGGACATAATTGTTCGCTGTGCTCGCAGAAAGTGATCTTTTGGTTCTTGTAGCTGCGAATTTTTGGATTCGATACCATTATATCCGATGAGCTGGGCTCCCCGGATTCCGAATAAACTTTATTGCGGCGTTTTAATCCCACGGAGGCCGAGAAACACAAAGCCACGTGACTCGGAACTGACATTTTGACCCCTTCCCAACACGCCCCCCGATAATTTCCGCGGTTTTTCGTTCCGCAGTCTATAGCAACCCATAATGAATCGAGGAATATCACGAACAAGAATAACTTAAGGTGATATAATCACCTTGAAAGATTGATGAATTCACCTGGGGTACAAACAACGAGCAAGAAAAGAGTTTGGTACCTGCATCCAAACTTATTTGCCAGGATACGGGAGTCCAAATCATGAACAAAATAAAATTACGCAGCGGACGTGTTGACAATGATTTTTTGAGTAATTGTGGATCGGGAAGCTAGCGATTGCGCCACAAGGATACGTCGATGATGACTTGTGTGATATCTCCCCCCAAGAAGGATTTGTGAGTACGTCCATGTCAAATTCAAACGGTTCCTGCAACTATTTTTTTAAAACTCCCATACCACTTTTTTTGACGTGGGGTACCGAAATAGGAACATTTCTATAGTTTGTATTGCTAAACAATTTTTTTTTGTCCCAGGTAGGCCTACAAGGGTGATTTTACCGAAAAATCAAGTATTGAGACTATCCTACCGTATTTTGCTCGTAACTTTCAATTGCTTTGGCCAATATGGATTTTCCAGAAAGCATTTGAAAGATGACTTCAGAAGCTATCGATTGATCATTAGTAAAACCTCTTCCAGTTGTTTTTTGAACATCCGAAAGCTGAAATACTCAAAAATCACAGTTTGGCTCATAATTTTCTTGACGTATATTTTGATTTTTTTTATTCCATCCTTTTTCGATTTTTAGAGTAATGAACTACCTGCAAAGGAATTGACAGCCATTATTTCTATTTTTGGAGCCTCCTAAAGCTGATTGAGTGCGCAAAACCATCTCAAGAACTCGAAAAATGCGTTTTTACCTCGTTTAACTCCCTCGGGGGACCTTGCAACTAATCCCATTGTAGTTTCAAGACTGTTTTACCTCAGAAATGACTGTTTTGAGTATTTTTCTTAGTGTAACAGATGCTCAGATTCGCAGAAATTTATCTCAGAAGCAAATCTTTATTCAATAATTAGCATCTCCTACGCATGCGTTGTTCTCTACGTCTCTGAATGTGTTTTCAATCGATAGCTGGTTCAATTCCCTTTGAAGAAACCATGCAGTAGAACCGGAGCTACAGCTGACAAACTAAAGAGAAATGTCTTAGGTATCAAATCCGTGAGCCTGGAGAAAGGTTGTCGGTCTCGTCTGCCAGCTGAAACGTGTATTTCCGCTTCTACTCCATCAAATTGACTTCAGCAAGGGGTCATTTTGAAGGAAATTGAGTCAGTTACCGATTTGAATCGTTCTTGGAGTACCAAAGTCATTTGCCTGCGCAGAAACTTCACAACCGTCTCATCAGAGTCGGAAAAAATTGCTGGCAATGATTCGTTAGATTCGAATTTCTCGTGCATGCAAATGACTTTGGTGCTCCAAAAACAATCCAGATTGGTAGCTGACTCAATTTTCTCCAAAATGACCCATTGCTGAAGTTAATTTGATGGAGGAGAAGCGGGAATACACGCTTCAACCGGCAGGCGAGACCGACAATCTTTCTTCAGGCTCACGGATTTGATACCTTAGACATTTCTTCTTAGTTTGACAGCTGTAGCTCCGGTTCTACTGCATGAATTTGACTTCAACAAGAAGTTCTTTCAAAGGAAATTGAATCAGCTATCGATTGAAAACACTTCCAGAAACGTAGAGAAATACGCGTGCGCAGGAGATGCTAATTATTGAATAAAGATTTGCTTTTGAAATAAATTTCTGCGAATCTGAGCATCTGTTACACTAAAAGAAATACTCGAAACAGTCATTTCTGAGGTAAAACAGTCTTGCAAACACAATAAAATCAGTTGCGAGGTAAAAACGCATTTTTCGAGTTTTTGAGATGGTTTTGCGCACTTGAACAGCTCTAGGAGGCCCCAAGAGTAAAAATAATGGTTGAAAATTATTTTGCAGGTAGTTCATCACTATACAAATCGAAAAAGAATGGAATAAAAAAATCAAAATATACGTCAAAAAAGTTATGAGTGAAACCGTAATTTTTGAGTATTCCAACTTTCGGATGTTCAAAAAACAACTGGAAGAGGTCTTACCAGTGGTCAATCAATAGCTTTTGAAGTCACCTTTCGAATGCTTTTTGGAAAATCCAAATTGGTCAAAGCAATCAAAAGTTACGGACAAAATACGGTAGGATAGTCTCAATTTTTGATTTTTCGGTAAAATCATTCTTGTAAGCCTATCTGGGACAAAAAAAGTTTTTGGACCTACAAACTATAGGGAATATCTTATTTTTGTACCCCACGTCGAAAAAAGATGGTAGGGGAATTCAAAAAAAATAGTTGCAGAAACCGTTTGAATATGACATTGACGTACTCTTGTACAAGTAGACAGACATGAGTTCAAAGTGCTCACGGAACCACTCAAATATGCTTGAACTATATTACACCCTCAGCCAATTTTCCCCCTTTCCAGAATCATTGCAGAATCTATCGGATGACCTCATCGTCTATCGCGCGTTTCCTGGACACACAACATTTTTTCTCTAAACGCATCCCAAAATGCCGTTTATTGCAATCTCCTCAAATACGTCATCATTGGCCATGGCCGCATATGCTTCCATCCCACTTAATTCGCCGCAGAGTACACGAAAGTACTCCAAATACGTATGAAAACTTGCGAGGTCGATCCTCGAGCCAGTGGGATGGAAGTATATGCGGCCATGGCCAATCATGACGTATTTGAAGAGATTACAATGAACGGCATTTCGGGATGCGTTTTGGGGAAAAAAGAGAAAAATGACCTCCCAGCAATTTTTCGGTATGAGTTGACACCTCAAAGACAATATTGGAGAAGTTTCATGGATAAATATTATGGACGTTTCTAGTATTTTAGTCCCAAAGTTTAGATTTTTTCCAAAATTGCTCGTTTTCCCACTGCTGTAGCTCCTATAGAAGTACAGTAATAGACTTCTACCAGTGGTCGGATTGTAGGTTCTCTTAAGATCTTCAAAATGACCATTGGCAAAAGTCGATTATTGCCTCTCTAGTTGGACCTAGGTCGTCCATAAGATTACGTCAAAATCGCTCAGATTTGCTCTCAGTGAATAGCTCCCAGAAGTGGCAAGGGTTAGTTATCTGCCTTGGGCAATTTTTCTCTCAAGTGAACTTGCATTTACGAGGGAAATGCACCCAGGTACGACGGAGAATATCGAACCCAGTTGGAGCTGTTATTTTTCCGAAATAGGCCAAAAATGGCCTGAAACAGGCCTTTTAAGGCGATGCGGTCACCGTGCACCGCGACCATGGACGTTGAGAATACATCTTACATAAAAAGTTTGATGATTTGAAGTGTGAGTAGAGTTGTCGAGTATTTGTTATTGTTCAACTTGTTTTCCTCAATCCGTCGGAGGCCCAAATCACAAGAAAATTGGAGAAAAGTGGGAATAACTTGGCCACGGGAACCTCCTAACCTATAATATACGCACATTTTTATTCCCAACTTTCTCCGATTCTGTTGCAATTTGGGCTTAACGAAGAGCAGACAAATCTATGTTAGATGATAACAAATATTTGTGCGCTCGTCGTTTAGCCCAAATCGCAACAGAATCAGGAAAGTTGGGAATGATTTTTAGCTTGCATGGTGACCGCATCGCCTTAAGGGCCCCAGGGCCCAAGGTCCACAGGAGGGTCAAAAAGATCGAAAAAAAAATTTTTTTCGCACTATTTCAACATGGTTCCAACAGAAGAGAAATTTTTCAGATTCCTCCTCGACCCCCTTGATGATGATTTTAACCAGCTTGTTCCAGAATTCCCGATATATGTAAAAGAGAATCTGAGATTATTGCACCTCGCAGCAAGATCTCGCTATAGAGGAATGGTCAGTATTGCCCAGGCATTCCGTACATCATAGCCACGTCTTTAAGACAGATGTAGAGGCAGATTTAAGGACAGATATGAGTAAATTCACGAAACGTGGTGATTCGTGCGTTACGCCCTTTGTGTGCCGATTTTCCGCACCGATGGCTATATATCAACTCCGCGCCAAAGCAGACACCTCTTTCGAGATCCTACAAACAAGTTGTAACGAGTTCAAGACTCAAAACTGAAATAGACCGGAAATGTGGGCCATCAAATTTGAAAAGTGACAAAATTTCATGCGTGATTTAGCTTTTTTTCCTCAGTGTCAAGGTCGGCATTTGGATGCAGTCTGGGGTATCGGTATGATTTTTGCGGGGAAGTGACTCTCTGACTTGAGGCTACAACCACCTTGAAGCTCGAGAGTGTGCTTCCAACAGGTGTGAAACTATCTCCTGTTGATGAAGCGTGACTAATTTTGGAAAGAAAAAGAAATTGACGATATTTCTCATCCTACGCCAACGCAGTCTGACCAATCTCATTTCTGCAAATGGCATCTGATTCTTCATCAAAGAATGAAGGAATCTAGATGAGTCCGGTCTATGTGCGTCGGAATACATCGGATTGGCGAGCAAATCACGCTCTCAGAGAAAAACGTGATCGCTTCACGAAATCATGTTTTTTGAGGGGCACACGAACAAAACGGGTCAAACCGATCCGGTTTTGCTTGTGATCTCTTGCTTCTATCGTATTTGATACCAAGTGAGCGACTGCGTGATCTCATATTCCGTTGTTCGATCGTACGAGCTACTTTTTCCGGTTTTTAAGGGACTTTCGGGAATTACGCTGTTCGCGAACTCTTGAACATTATTCATATCATCACTGCAATTATCTCCTCGTGTTTTTTGAATAGAGATATTACAGACAGAGGAGTGAAGCACAGCCTACACGTTTTTTCGCGAAAGAGAGAGAGGAAAGACGAGGAGTCCTCTTTCTTTCTCTCTCGCACCTGCGTGGTGCACCGCGCAGTATATCATCCCCTCTCCGACGTGCCTTTGTGTCTTGGTGTCGACTGCGCAATGCGCCGCGCAGGTGCGAGAGAGAAAGAAAGAGGACTCCTTGTCTTTTCTCTCTCTCTTTCGCAGAGAAAATCCCACTCACAGAGAGGCCCACCTCATCCCTCCTCTATCTGTAATATCTCTATGATTTTCTGGTGATGAGTCAAATACTTTCTCCAGCGCTGTCAGTGGTCGAATGAATGATATAAGAGTGTATCTGTGTATGTGGTCATTCTTATGGGCATTTCCTGTATTCTCTGTCTCACCTGACGCCGTTTCATGAAAATCGATTACACGAGTGGATTCGAGTTCTAGATCAGTATTCGCATAATCTTGAGTTATCAGTATAACTCAAGAGTATGCGAAACCCGAGTGATGTGCGATCAAAGAAGATTCCCAAATCTTTCTCCCCCCAAATCACCGTGTTCCGTGGATTTGCTCATATATTAGTGTATCATCATGATACAAGGGCAAAAATCGTTGCGCCCGAGTATCATACTATATTTTTCGATCTTCTGTGAGTAAATGAAGAGCAAAAAACAGTATGAAAATGACACATTTGCGCAGAGACGATCGAAAAACTATATAAATTCCTGGTGATATTATTTCTTGATTCTTGGGATATTTTGTTCACTAATCCGATGTAATTTTTCTATGTAGTTAGAGAAATATTCTTGTGATTTTTTCAAATCATCAAAATTTCTAGAGTTCCGAGGCATTTCTGCGAAAGAATTCAGATTTTTTACCCGAAAAAATGCATCTAGTCACACAGAACTTGATGGATCGGTCTGTGAATTTTTGTGGGGGCACTTTTTATGGTTTTGAACAAGACGTCGTATGGATTTGGCGATCTACATACCGATAACTGAGAGTATGTAAGACCCTTGTTATGTGCGATTAAAAAAATTTTCAAAATTTCTTCCCCCCCAAATCACTACGTTTCGTAGATTTGCTCATATGGAAGTTCCCATTAATAAAGAAGCCCCATGGATGGAACTAAGAGCGGAATAATTTTGTTTAGTTTAGTTTCTGAGAATTCTGTGGAGTATCGTTCACGTTCCGTACCGTTCAACATCAACAAAATGAGATTATGTTCCAGTTCTCTTTGTTTCTTCCAATGGACGGAACGGAACATATCGCCAATTCTAGTTCAGTCCTGTTAAGTGACAAACCCCGTTCGGGAACGATTGGAGAGGGTCAAGTAGAATTCATTCAACTACCGGAGAGATTCCCTGGGATCACATATAGGTGGTCTTCATATTTCATTTTCTGTTCCAAGTATCAATTCAGAGAGCTGGATGAAATATCTGAGACATGACAATCTTTTGCAGGGCGTTTTGCGTGAGATCATTCGTACAAAAACTTGGTAAGGTCGGAGTGAAGTATCAAGAGGTGTCCTCCGTATAACTTCAACCATATCCCATCATGGATCCTCCTTGACAGCGATGATTCCCAGTGATGGGGAATCACGAGAGCTCACCGAGGAGGATTCAGAACAGGACCTCTCCAGCATGCCCGATCCCGGGGTACATCCTTCTGACTCTTCTTATCGGTACAGATCTTCATATTCCAGTTCATGGGATCAAAACACATCCCTTGGAACAAAATCTGAGACTTACGGATTTTTTGATCCGTTATTCGTTCGTGGAGCTGCTGTCGAAACTCTCCAACAGCCGAATTTCGTCGAGGATTCTCCACTACTCTTGCTGATAGAGCTCTTCTCTATTCTGAGATGGCTCGCCTATTCTGGTCATTGTGTAAAAATGTACGCGTAGATTTTCGGATGATCAAGTCTGCAAGACATGGAACGCGGGACCTCCCTACTGTATTGCTAGTTTTACTTTGATACATATGTAATCCTAACTCACTCTCATGGAAATCCAGTATAGCTAGCGTGACAGCATCGATCCATGGCGATCTCTTACGCATGCCTATTCCATACCCGGAACGACCAAATAGCTCACCAGCAGTCACCAGCTCACAATCTTGGGCTGCCTCAAATTCTAGACGAGAGCTGTCCCATATGAAGGCCATCAATTTCCTGTCGAAGACGAGAAATGCATCGTAAGGAGTGGTTAACATACAACACAGGTAGGAGATTTTCGTTGATATTCACGTAGTACGTGCTCCATCGTCGATGAACGTATGAGTCGTTCTTCCCTAATCCATTGGAGTTACGTTTTTTGTTATTGAGGAAACGAGAAAGTGCCGACCAATCGTGGCAATATCCGCGATAGGGTGCATTTGAGAGCTCTACACAAGGGAGAACGTTCCTAAAGCTGTACACCGAGAGCTATTTGACATTTTTGGTAGTCATCCCTGCGTGAATAGATCGGGCTAGATAGTTCATTTGCGGTGAGATGAAGACGGTTGTACAGTGGCACACGAGCGGGCCGTTGCATTCTCGCACAATAGTTTATCAAACATGTTGGATAGTTCGATGTTCTTAAAATGGTTCTCTACACACAAATATGATGATAATTCATCAATTTGAGTGGGAGAATTTTATCATGAACGATGAGGGACATTGTGGATTTCTCGTCCTTGATGATGAATATTGAAGTTCAAGTCCTGTGGATCTTGGAGGACTGCGAGGAAATAAATCAATTCCCAAAATTTCGTGATGTAGATTTCATCACCACGTTTCCTCCACAAAGTTCCGTGGACCTCATTAGGCTTAGTTTTCCTTTCGTAACATACAAAAATAGAAAGAAATACACGAAATATCATATACATATGATAGATGCATGAATGTAGAGATGCGCAACTCACGTTATTCTTTAGATTGTCAAGGTATTTTTTGAGTGATCTTGTGCTGGAGATCAGACATAACATCTGGGGGTCGATTTTAAACTCTGTCCGTGGCCGCCAGAGTTCAAAATCGACCCCCTGGCTCCTGTCAATACGGGTGAACAGAGTGAGTCATCGGTCTACTTCCTCACTCATATTCATATTACTGCGCAATCACAGAGTACAGTAGATGACATATATGGAAAAAAGTGTAAGTGGGAGCAGGGGTGACAAGCGTAGTGCTTAGCCTCCCCTCGAGCCCCTTCAGCTATGCGCAGAGCGCGCCACGGCGAAGGAGAAGTCTCTCCAACTATCGTATGCAGGTCGGTGGATGAGCGGGGATCCAGGGGAGGGTGAGCACCACGCTTTTTACCCCTGAGTGGGACAGAGGGAAGGAGCGGAGGTCAACGAGCTTAGTCAGCCGTTATCCACAACGGCTTAGAAATTTGACTGAAATTTTGAATATCGTCTCGCTTATTGAAGGCGTTTTTGTCGAATTTCATGTGGATCATTGCGGAAATCAAACGTTTCTTCCAATTTGAATGCGTGTCTTCAATTTGGGTCTGATCCCAATCGGAATGATGTTTATATTTGAGTTTATGAACAGAAATTACAGTTTGTTTGTCTTCATTTGTCATATGATCGTTGATGCGAGTTCCTAGTTGTCTTTTGATCTCTCCCCCAGACAATTAGGTACTCGCATCAACGAACACATCACGAATACAGATGAGAGTTTGTAGTTTCTGTTCCTAAATTGGAATATAAACATGATTTCAGTTGGGATTAAACCAAAATTGTAGACTCAGAACCAAATTGGAAAAAACGTTTGATTTTCAAGATGATCCATCTGAAGTTTGACGGAAAAGCCATCAATGGCAGAGACAATATTCAAAATCTCCGTCGGATTTATAACCCGTTGTGGACAACGGCTGTCTAAGCTCGTTGGCCCCCGCCCTTTCTATCTCTCCACTTGCACTATTTTCCATATATGTCACTTACTGTACTCTGTGATCGCGTGGTAATATAACTACTAGCGTAATGCCTCGCGTTGCTCGGCTTGTAAATGTTTCCGATAGGCGTATTAGTTTTCCAAAATGCTCTTCCAAATCAAATGAGAGTACGTTTTTCAAAAATTTTATATATTTAGTTAAGCGGCGGTTTCTCACATGGGTCTGAACTCATAAAGACCATGAAAGTTATCATTATATAACTCGGTATGTGAAAATGGTACAGAACATATTTTCATTTGATTCAAAAGAGCATTTTGGTGAACTGATACGCTTCTCGGGGACTTTTACAGGCCGAGCAACGCGAAACATAACGCTAGTGTTTAATTATAAAAATACGGAAGTTTTCTATCGGAAATTCAGAAATATGATGTTGTAAAATATCGTTATGCTCAAATAAAGTGATTTCCAGTAGGCCAAAGAGATGTACATCGATTTGACGTGGATTAATTACTCAGTTGGTTACAGGGATAAATATACAAGTGACACTCAAAATTTCCATTCTGGGCCTTACTTCGTACTAAGATCAATATCACCAATGTCACCTGCTTGAGCCCATCGCGGATACACGTACTCTTTGAAGTTTAGCGAGTGTAAGAACAGTCGACGCAGAAAGAGGTGAGCTGCCCAATATCATCGTGGACATTCACATCTGAAGAGAACATCGTAAGCGCAAATAATTCCATCAATAATTTGATTACTCGTTTTTCTGAAATCGATAGAATTGTGGGGACAGGAAAGTCGAAGGTGTTCGAGTGATTCGAATAGAATAGGAACATAATGAATAGAAAAACAGAATTTTCTCCGAGCCTTCAGAAAAAATGAAAATGTAAGAGATGAAATTTTTCCGGGCTCCGACAAAACAAATATATAAAAATGAAAATTGGAAAATTTCTCGGGATTTTGAGAAAACAAAAATATAAAAAATTATTTTATTTTTCAAAATATTTTTCCGGAAATTATCGAAATTTCCGACCGTGAAGCACATCCTGAACTTGCCTTCATTCTTCTAAGTCTCACTTAGAGGAACGCTCAAACATACGCGCTCTCTACCAGAGCCACAGTCGTCTCCTTGCTGCCTTCAAAAACACATACGCACGCGAGAACCATCAAACAACGTGACACCAGAAAAGGAAAGGGAATTATTAGTGATGCGCGCTCTCTCAACAGCCTGCAGTCATCTTCTCAAGCCCGTCGCGAACACACGTGCTCATAGAAGTTGAGCGAGTATAAAAACAGTTGACACATAATGAGGTGAGCTTGCAGAATATTATCGTTGACATCGACATCTAGGAAAAACATCGTACGGGTGAGTAATTCCATGGATAATTTGATTAATCGTTATTTCTGAAATCAATATAGAACGAAAATATATTGGATAGAAATCCGGAATTTTTTCTGGACCCTCAACAGAAAGAAAATGTGGAGAATGAAAATTCAAAAATTTTTTGGAAATTGAATGAAAATTTTTTCCGGGGCTTCGACAAAACAGATATATGAAAAATGAAAATTCGAGAATTTTTCGGGACTTTGAAAAAACGAAAATATAAAAAATTGTTTTTTTTTTCAAAAAATATTTCCAAAAATTTTCGAAATTTCCCACTCTGAGGCACATGCTGTACTTGTTTTAATTCTTATCAGTTTCAGTTAGAGAAACGCTCAGGCGTTGGAGCTCTCTACTGAAGCCGCATTCTCCCCCTCCCCGCCTTCACAGACACAGACACGCGTCGAGAAGCATCACGACACCAGAAGAGGAGAGGGGATACTTAGTATCGCGCGCTCTCTCAACAGTTCGCAGTCTTCTTCTTGTGCCCAGCGCAAACACGCGTATTCTATGGGGTCGAGCAGGTATGACAAAAGTCGACGCGGAACAGAGTCAGCTTACAAGATGGCATCGAAGAGATCAACATACATAGAGGACATCATGAAGGTAAGTGATTTCAACCTAAATCTCGAAATTCATTCTTTCCGAAATCATTAAAACTAAGAAAACAATAACGTCGCGAATTCCAATAGTTCAAATTATCTGAATGTATGTAACATGGAATTTGAGAATTTTTTCCGGGGCTTCGACAAAACAAATATATAAAAAATAAAAATTCAAAAATTTTTCGGGACTTTGAAAAGACAAAAATGAAAAAAATAATTTTTTTTTTTCAAAAAATTTTCCCAAAAATTTCCCACTCTGAGGCATATTCTGGACTTGCCTCAATTCTTTTCAGTTCCAGTTAGAGAAACGCTCAGGCATTCGCGCTCTCTACTGAAGCCGCATTCTCCCCCTCCCCGCCTTCACAGACACAGACACGCGCCGAGAAGCATCACGACACCAGAAGAGGAGAGGGGATACTTAGTATCGCGCGCTCTCTCAACAGTTCGCAGTCTTCTTCTTGTGCTCAGCACAAACACGCGTACTCTATGGGGTCGAGCAGGTAGGACAAAAGTCGACGCGGAACAGAGTCAGCTTGCAAGATGACATCGAAGAGATCACCATACATAGAGGACATCATGGAGGTGAGTAATTTCAACCTAAATTTTGAAATTCACTTTTTCCAAAATTGTTAAAATTCAGAAAACGTTATCGTCAAAAAGTTCAATAGTTCGAATTATTTGAATATATGATACATGAAATTTGAAAATTTTTTCCGGGGCTTCGACAAAACAAATATATAAAAAATGAATATTCGAAAATTTTTCGGGACTTTGAGAAAACAAAAATATTAAAAACTGTTTTTTTTTCAAAAAATTTTCCCAAAAATTTCCAAAATTTCCCACTCTGAGGCACATTCTGAACTTGCCTCGATTCTCATCAGTTTCAGTTAGATTCGCGCTCTCTACTGAAGCCGCATTCTCCCCCTCCCCGCCTTCACCGACACAGACGCGCGCCGATCATGTCATGACACCAGAAGGGGAGAGGGGATATTGAATGATTCGCGCTCTCTCAACGGCTCGCAGTCATCCTCTGGATCCCGTCGCGAACACACGTACTCTATGCGGTTGGGCAATCATAAGAAGAGTCAACGGAAAATGAGGGGAACTTGCAAAATATCATCGTGGACACACAACATTCATAGAATGGCTGAAGGGTGAGTAATTCGATCATTTATTCAATTACTTGTTTTTCCTTGAATCGTTAGAGTTACGAGAACATAAACGTCGAGAGTTTTGATGATCTAAATAGATTAAAGATACAATGAAAAAATTTCAAGATTTCGTCCGGGGCTTTGAACACAAAGATATGAAATATAAAAATTAGAAATATAAAAAATTGATTTGTTTCTGAAAATTTTCCCCAAAAATTTCCGAAATTTCCCACCATGAGACAATTCCTGAACTTGCTTCCATTCTCATCAGTTTCAGTGAAAGAGACGCTCAGATATACGCGCTCCTTATCGGAGCCGCAATCTTCCCCTCGCTGCCCTCGCAGACACACACGCATCGAGAAGCGACAACGTCACACCGAAAAAGAGTGGGGATACTTAATGATGCGCGCTGTCTCAACGGCCCTCAGTCATCATCTAGAGCCCGTCGCGATCACACGTACTCTATCAAGGGGGGCAATCATAAGAAGAGTCGAATAAAATGGAATACAAGTAATTGCATCATTAAATCAATTACACGTTCTTCCTCAAATCGTTAAAGTTGTAATATCGTGAACGTTGAGAATTTTGATGATCTGAATAGATTAGAGATTTAATGGAAACATTCCAAGATTTTGTCCGGGGCTTCGAAAACAAAGAGATAAGAAATAAAAAATTGGAGTTTTTTTACGGGATTTTGAAAGAATAGAAATATAAAAAATCGATTTTTTTTCGAAAAATTTTCTCGAAAATCTTCGGAATTTTCCACTCTGAGACACATCATGAGCTTGAGTTCATTCTCATTAGTTTCAGCGGGAGAGACGCTCAAACATAGGCGCTCTCGACCGAAGCCGCAGTTTTCCCCTAAATAGCCTCACAGACACACGCATCGAGAAACGACAACGTCATACCGAAAAAGAGCGGGGATACTTAATGATGCGCGCTCTCTCAAAGGCCCTCAGTCATCCTCTGGAGCCCGGCGCGATCACGCGTACTCTATGAAGGTGGGCAATTATAAGAAGAGTCGAATAAAATGGAATGAGCTTGCAGAATATCATCGTGGACATCAACATCTATAGAACGTCTGAAGGGTGAGTAATTCTATCATTTATTTAATTATTCGTTTTTCCTTGAATCATTAGAGTTATGGAAACATAAACGTCAAGAATTTTTAGTGATTTGAATAGATTGAAGATATACTGTAAAAATTTTGAGATTCTGTCCGAAGCTTCGAAAACAAAGATATAAAAAATAAAAATTCGAAATTTTTACGGGATTTTGACAAAACAAAAATAAAAGAAATTATTTTTTTTTCAAAAAATTTTCCCAAAAATTTCCAAAATTTCCCACTCTGAGGCATATGCTGAACTTGCCTCAATTCTTATCAGTTTCAGTTAGAGAAACGCTCAGGCATTCGCGCTCTCTACTGAAGCCGCATTCTCCCCCTCCCCGCCTTCACAGACACAGACGCGCGCTGATCATGTCATGACACCAGAAGAGGAGAGGGGATACTGAGTGATGCGCGCTCTCTCAACGGCCCGCAGTCATCCTCTGGAGCCCGTCGCGAACACACGTACTCTATGCGGTTGGGCAATCATAATAAGAGTCAACGAAAAATGAGGTGAGCTTGCAGAATATCATCGTCGACACACAACATTTATAGAATGGCTGAAGGGTGAGTAATTCGATCATTAATTCAATTACTCGTTTTTCCTCGAATGGTTAGGGCTTCGAAAACGAGAATAAAAGAAATAGAAATTCGAAATTTTTACGGGATTTTAAAAAGACGAAAATATAAAAAATTGTTTTTTTTCGGAAAATGTTCCCAAAAATTTGCGAAATTTTCCACTCTGAGAAAATTCCTGAACTTGCCTCTATTCTAATCAGTTCCAGTGGAAAAGACGCATAAGCATACGTGCTCTCTCCCGGAGCCGCAGTTCTCCCCTCGCTGCCTGCACAGACACACATAGGCAACGAGTTAGATCAAACAACATGTCAACAGAAAAATAGAAGACAATTGGTGATACGCGTTCTCTCAGCAGCCCACAGTATAGCCCTTCACACGGTCACGAACAGTCGTACGCCAAAGAGGAAATCAAGTCCAAGAAAATCCTATGTAGATATATAAGAAGAACTCATAAAATACCATCATGAACATTGACCTCTACTACACAATAATGGAAAGGTGAGTAATATCTATCAAAACATTATTCCCCATGTTCTCTAAAATTGATAATAGAACCAAACATCAAAATACAAACCTTTTCCGAAATTTTATAAAATCATGTACATGATAAATGAAAATTCAATTTTTTTCCGAAATAAAATCGAGAAGTGAATTAGATTTCCATAGTCCCAATCGAAACTGATGAGTTACCTCCAAAGACAGAATTTCCGGGCTCTACGATTCCGATTATTAAGTTTTTCCACAATAGAGATATCTTGCAATATCACAAAATTCAGTCGAATTGACAACTCATCCATTAAATTGACCCCAATGGGGAGTTCAGTTTCATACCAAGGTCTATCATCCCACAGGCATCCAGATATCAAATGTGAGAATCACCCAGTGGAGGATTTACAAAAAGTTTTCAACTCAACGTGTTACAACCGTTCCAGAAAGATTAACAAAATCAAAACTACAGTAAGATGGCATGGATCCAAGCACAAGAGAATGACAAAAGCACATGAAACAAGGGAATCCATAACACCTCTGGAATCGAATCAACTTCCGAAGACATCAAATGTGAGTTTCATGTATCAACCCGTGTCACTCCTTATTCTAAAATATGTATAGAATTTTAATTAGATATAGCTCTATGGAAATTTTTCGAATATCATGATTCTATGAAATCGTCGTCAGAACATTAGATTGATTAGTTTTTCAGAGAACGTAAGCACATAGTAGCCTTTACTTCTTTACTAAATTGGTATGCATGGTATCTCACAAATGTATCCTTGATCTTACAATTTAATTTGAGGCTAATTTTAATCACGAAAAAAATCAAATCATCTTCGTCACACATCTCAACAAATGATTCCCAACAATACACATCTCTTACATATTCAAGTGCAATCGAATACATTTACAAGTTGTAACAGGACTGTATGATGCCATGGCTCACATAGAGATCGAGACTATCATCTCTGAGATCGACATACTACAATCTCCTGTTGCCAAGCTGCTGTAAATGTAGGGTATTCTTCCAAAAAAACAACACAACACACTTACACCACTCTTCGGAAACATGTTGTTGGATTTCCGCTGATCTGAGCGCCGCTTTGGTCCCGACACTGGTAAACCAAATCGACGGGTCAGTCTCATCTGATCATGTCTCCTTCAACCTCTGTGATGGAGAGTTACATTTACACTGACACGATATACACGGACCGATTCACACTCAATTCCACTCCATATCACACAACGAAGATGATAGATCGATATTTCTGTTCATTCCAATAAAATCTTCCGCGAATATCACCAGTGGTTATAAAAATATAGATCAAGGTATTGTTAAAATTAGTGCGTTCCTAGAATCGTATATCAAATATCCATAATTTCATTTATATATTCGTTTGTTATCGAATATGATTGAGGATTATCATTGATCAATGTAGTGACTCCCATATACGTTTCTCAATATTCAATCTTTTGTTATGACAATTCTCATTCAATTTGTACGATGACTCAATTTTATCAACAAAACGGCAACATACGCCTCCCATACGATTGTATATCATTACTCCCTCTATTATAAGTAATCAGGATGTAAGCCTATAATTATGATAATGTATGATGAAACTTTTGTTAAGAATATCACGTTCCATACTCTATATTTAAATATGTTCAATATGGATTGTATCAATATCTGAATCTCCTGAAACTCGATAAATAAAATCAAATGGTTGGGGAAATTGCCCCAACCATCCCCGTGTCGATTCATTTACTATAGAATAAGCATTCGAAAGAAGTACAACTCATTAAGCGATATTTTCGTACAATCTTCAATTGTACATTCTTTCAATCTCGAGTTAAAACATATGCTATTCATTATGAAATTCATACGAATTTTCAAAAAGAGCTTATGTGACTTTTTTAATATAATGAAGAATTTTGAGTACTGATTCCAGCTGATCTTGAATCAATTTCAAATCATTGAGAGAAACATATATGAATCCACTATCACTTAACAAGATGAAATCATCGTCCCAATTTCGTCAAAGAGTAAATGCATTCAAGTAACCTTCATTAACAGGATCCAATTCAAAACTTCGCTGATTACATATCGATTCAACTCATCCTCGTCATACTTACTCAAAACTACCACACCACACTTTTACGAGTTGCAACAGCACATAATGTCTTGGCTCATATGGGAGTTGGGTTTTTCATTCCCGAGTGCGACAGAGTGTGACTCCCTGTTGCCCAGATATTGTAAAACAACAACACAATACTAACGCGACTCTTCGGAAGCATGTTGCTGGATTTCCTCTGATCTGAGCGCCGCTTTGGTCCCGACACTGGTAAACCAAATCGACGGGTCAGTCTCATCGGATCATGTCTCCTTCAACCTCTGTGATGAAGAGTTACAATTTCACTCTGAACATGAAACACTCCCCAGTTTCAACTCAATTCCTCATCATGAACACAAATCGAGGATGATGGATATCGAAGTCATTTCATCGAATCGAAGACTCCTCAAAAATTCGAATCTTGCGACGTAAATGCTCAATATGAAAACAAAGAACTTTCCTGATGAATGAATTCCCAATAATTAATCTTAATGACCGCGTAGTAGAAACCATCACAATGCATCAATTCAATTCTTCCCTCACGATTGCATCAAGCGAGTGATATTGGATTCATTTATAGAAGTCATTTTAATACTCTATACGATACCGTTCCTCAATGTCAATTATCAATTCGTAGAATGCCTCGGATATGCAAAGCCATCATTGCCAACAAAGGTGATCATTTCGACGAATCCAAGATATAATCTCTAGTTGTGCTACATCAGTGAACAAGTGATATAATGATGGTGTTACTGAGCTGAACAATGCAATGAGCTTGATTGGTTCATTCATGCCTTTTGAACGCCTCAGGATGAGCGTTAGAAATCAGAGTTGAGTACAAAATAAAGTGAAATTATTCATCTATAAGCAAATCATCCTTAGTTGAAATAGCACGGATCGTTTCCGATATCTCAATTTGATGTCATCGATCAATTGATTAATCGATATCGTTATCAGTGATCAACTGTTGTTATCATATCAATAGTCGCTTGGAAGATGAGCTTCATCCAATTGTGCGATACAATCGTGATTCTAGCGAATTTTATAGAAAGTCGTCGAGTTCTTGGTTCTTTCCATCCTATGACATTTCGTAAGATTTTTGATCGAGATGGTCCGTGAATTTCGAAGTTGATGTTATTTGCCGATTAGATATGAATTCTTCGCTGTGAATTGTGATCACCTCGTGAAAAACTGTAAGTGTGTTATCATGTAATTTCAAACTTCAATCCCAAATTATTGATCATCAAATCCAACATCACTCACGGAGTTGGATCATTGTCGATGTGATATTACAATCATCAAAAACTTCCATCACGCAAGAACGTATTCATGAATCCCCGCATCGTTTACTTGTTTTCATTGTTTTTCCAGTTGAAAATATGACTTCTTCTCGTTGTCGTGGATATAGCTCTCCACAGGTACATCGAGACGTAAATATGATGAAACATTCGGAAAATTTGAAGAATTTCACGTCGAAAACATGTACCGTTACATTGTCGAGACATTATTCGCATCGAAACCAGACCTCCAATGAGAGTAACGAACGTATGGCGTTGCAAGCCTTGGCGAGATTACATTTGTGCAACTCTTTGCGCCTAACTGTTTGTAACTTGAATGTACAAAATCGTACAGATATGTGTAGAAAAAACGATTTTGAAAGGCTTGAAAAGAGCCACAAGATCCCACAAGAATTTCTGCGCTATCATGATTTCCCAATGAATGGTCGATGATCGACTGAGATGGAAAATTTTTCGTTTTCCGGAACCAATTAAAACCATGAATTTTGCGGCAAAGAATATTTCAAAGGACATGAATTGATAAATTTTCTTCTCACTCCCAAATGCTTTTTGAAAAATTGCCGTAGACCCAAGGGCGTCGGACCAGTCGCTGTTTCAGTGAAGGTATGCGTGTTCCATCAATTTCGACGGGTACTGTAGATATATAACAGTCGCTCTCCAGAGCTTTTATGCAGATCAACCATGTAAGTAGAATCAATCATCATCTATCATTTCATAAAAACAATAACTTCACGTATCATTATTGTGTGAACTAACACTTAGCTTGAACTGCTGCTTTTTTATTGCATTTTACATTTCATTGCTCACCGCACGCATGGTTTTTTCATTGTAACATACATATCGATCGATATATGTATAGCAAAAGCTGTAGAGTAGGGTATTTCCCCCGTTAGAGTCATTCTCACAGACAAGCATATACTTTGCGTGCAAGTGATGCATCACTAGAAAAGAATAAGAGGTTTAGTTAGTATCTAATATTGCTCTGGTTCCAAGGAAATGAAAGTTAAATTGAATCAATATCACAAAAATCATTGCACTTATTGTGGGTTCAGAGTCCCACCAGGATATAGGAAGATTTTCACGAGACCTTGGGTCAATACAAGGATTGATCTAAGATATGTTTATTTTTTTCGTTGGTTATAGCCGTAGTAATATGTTGGTATTTTTTTCTAGAAAATTTCAGTCCATGATAGAATAGACCAGACTAGTATTTCAAGTAAAGTTAGAATCACAAATTTTTCGGGTTTTTCTACATGGTTCGTTATGGTTCGTTCATACATATAGATCTATGTATGTATAGCAAAAGCTGTAGAGTAAGGTATTTCCCCCGTTAGAGTCATTCTAACAGACAATCATATACTTGCACGCAAGAACACACTTCTGTAGTTTTTCAAGTCACCGATAGTTCGATACATATCGGATATTTGTGTGTCGCGTAATATACCGGCCGCTAAAGTTCGAGCCGCCTAATATATGGGTCAAGTGAGGATGCTCGTCAAACGGCTGAGGTATCGCAGCAGCGAGGACCCGGTGCGACAAGCACTCCTCGTTCTATAGTCAGACAAGGAAGCAACCAGATCTGCAGGGCTCCCGCAAGGCTTGCCACACATTGCCGCAGAAGCCATCACCTGGACTCTTGGCTTGATAGACCTCGCTGTTTTCCAGCCATCCATCACAGACGTCGCAGCAGGTCCTCGCAATTTTGAGCACCACCACTCGACCGATCTAAAGTTGATTAGATCAATTTTGCGACGGAAGTAAAGTGATATCGAATGAAAGTGAATTTTCAGTGAATTTATAACTGCACACTTCACCTCTGGATTCCCGAGGTGAATAGATATTTCAAGATCATTCTGGATATACTCGTCCCAATACTTGGGTGTGATATCTAGGGACAATAAATTCATCCGCGTCGCGAGGGTGGGATAATACCAGTCCACCCATCAACAGTTGTACGAGCCAGGTTCGAAATTCCGTATAAAATCGACGATCGATCGATTTATCCTTCTTTAATTTTTCAAGTAGATTTAACGGAGTTTTGAGCCAGTCCTTCAAAGAAAGAACACTGCGCAGGCAACCGGCAACGCTACCGAGAGACTTGGTATTCGTACCGTGTTAGGGCTTAAAATCAACGGTTTGGATCGCGATCAGAGTCAATTAAAATCAGTAAAAAGTTCATATTAGCAGCAAGGGCTTTTATCCATGTGAAAACAGCCCATAGATGATCTATTTTTCAGTACACTTGCATCGAAAGCCTGTGGTTTCCGCCCCGATGCCGGGGCAGGGAATCCCGCATTGCCGCCCAGGGGGGAAAACGACTGAGAATGCGCCCTCGGTCCGCTACAATGCATGCTCCGACGTTTTCTAACCTGTGCGGCGGTGTGGGATTTTGCCCCGAAATCGCGTCGGAAACCATAGAATTCCGATGAAAGTGTACTGGAAACAACTATACGCACCTAGGGACGAAAGCAACCCATTGCGGCCACGGGTATGCCGTCCTCGCCTGGCGGCTTGTGCGGCAACTTACCCGGGCCGCAATGTGTCACTTTCGGCCCCTCGCGGACGCAGGTGCGTAATATACTATTCGTTTTGGAATGTTTGCAGAGTAATCTGATTCAAATTGCAAGGTACAGAGGCATATTCACGTGAAGTGAATTCAGCAGGCCGACAAGGATATCAGAATCAGGAAAATTAGCTACTTCTGAGCATACCCTATGTACGCCGTTTCACACGGTAAGATTGGAGATGTTTAGAAGCTTTTGATATCAAACATACAAAATTTTCCAAGTATTATAATTCAATATTGGACAATATACGGCTATGCTATTTTATCTATATTCCTAGTCAATCATCATTTCAACTATGAACCCTATATCCCCATGAATATCTGAATATAACGATATTTCAACCATAAAAATCATCATTCTTCAAATTCCAAGAAAAATTACTTGAGAATTTATTTTCGAGGACATAAGTGTTCAGACGCTTTGGTATACTATATTTCTATCGAAAATCATTCATAAGAAGAATCAACTACCACACAGGTCGACAGGTAGAAGCGTTGACCTATTCGAAATTTTCAGATCCAAAATATAAATTTTTGACCATAATTTGTTTATAACTTTGCGTCAACAATCGATTTTGCCAAATGGATTATCAGGTCACCTAGCTGTGACTATCACAAACAATTTAAGCTTTGGAACACGCAAATCGATCAAGATTTGACGATACAGTAACGAATCAAACTATTGATCCGTAAAAACCTGATAACACGTAGAATTTCAGCTTTTGTTGCATGTATTAATTTTCACAAGCTTGGATCTTACTTTTTTGCACTTTTTATTGCTTTGGTGTAGTAGATAGAATAATTTGGCAAGCGTTTGCTAGTGGTACAGCAATCCCCGGCTACAACATTTCATTTTATTGGAGATAAAAGCAGTTTGATTCGAGACGTTGCTGACGAAAATGTAAGTGAATCGCCGAGGGTCCCACCGGACTGGTGTCTCGTCGTTGATAAAATCAAATAGATATGCAAAGTAAGATGCATTTCGTTTGACGTACGAATCTTCAGCAAGTTTCTCATCCTAAAATTAAAGATCCGATACTTACATCGTATATATTTCGTCAAGGATTTATCATACATGTGGGCGAATCTCAGGATTCGGATGACTTTGTGATTACGAACTATTTTACGTCTTAGGAGACATGGTTTTCAAGAAGTGAGGTCTTCCACTGAAAATTTACAAAAATTCACTCGTCCTCAACACTTTTGAATGCTTCCGAGGTCCATATTTTGCTTTGGACCAACGATATAAGATACTCTGTGCGAGAAAACTCGATTTCCCGGCTGTCACAACGATTATAAGGTGCACGCCTTAGCTTGTAGGTCCCAGGGCGATTGATCAACCATCCTGGAAATTGGATGAGTGGTTGATTACACTTTGAAGAATTGAATTATCTTTGCCTCACGGCTGTCCTCGCTGAGATGCGAGATCTGATGGAGGTTGTTCGTGTGTCACAAAATTTTTGTCATTTTGAAGAATGGCTCTTGCTTACGATCCTGTCACCGATGCGATAAAAATAATGGAATTCTGGAGACGGGATCTGATCCATCACGGAGAAACCCATGAATTCAGCCAAGTCCCATTGATGTCATCAAATCCTGGTGGCTGTTGTCACGATGGAAACAAAAATTGCTTCTACGTGATTTAGCCCTAAAAATATCTTTTTCTTATGGGACATGAACATGTGGACCCCGTTGCACCTTGAACCACGTGTAATTTGATCTCTAGGATAACAGAAACGTATGTGGGTAATTCCGCAAACTTAAGATTCAGAGGAGAAGGAATTTTTCTTTAAGGCACATCACCCAGCGATAGTTCTTCTTGTTTCATGTGCCAAACGAAGTAATATAGCCCCTGAGTGTACAATTTTCATGATAGGGTCTTTCGGGAAATCCATATCTCGCGAATCAAACAATGCTGGAGAGAATATTTCCTCTACTCTCTTCTTACTTCATTTCTCAGCATGAAACCATGATCTGAGAGAATTTTGACCGAATGAAATCGACGTGATATTGGCTGAATTTTCAGAAAATGTGATTGAAAATGCCGTGGAATGAGATCCTGACGATGTCTGAGCTACTTTCTAGCGAAAAATCAATTTGATCACGAAAAAAAGATTTTCAACGTCTCACATTGCAATGAAAATAGCCGGTGGCTGTTTCAGAATCTCGGAAGAGCTCATCTATGAACTCTAAATTTCGAGAACCCTACCCATATTGTATCGAAATTGAAATCAGCAGACCTAGAAACAACTTCAACGGCAAGAAGTGTCTGCGATGACAAATAAGCCGGACTATGAATTGTTCAATTGATCTCATGCAAATATGACAACCAGGCGGATATTGCACTCTACAGAATGATTCATTATTCGAAAATAAACCTGCCCCTGATGAACATGAATTCTCATAACAATTAACATACAGAACCTTCCAAAATTAATGGATCATGCATGGTCTCACTAAATCCATGATAACTTCGAACCCCTTCATCGTATGAGAATTTCGAAAGAGTATTTTGAAGATCAGAAGAAAATCTATCGATTCATCTATTTTAGATATTCTTCAAGTGCTTCTTGAGTGCCCGTAATGACATTGAAAATTTAAAAGAATTCTTCTTCAGTGGATCACTTACAACTTTGACGGGAAAGATCGGATCACAAGAATTCTTACGGGATCTTGGAGCTCGTCTCAAAACCTACAATTTCCTTCTCCTAACGTTTCTTGCATGGCCTCTCCTGTCTCAGTAACAAGCTTGGAGAGGGAAATTTGTATAGCATAGGCTGCTCATGGAGATCCCGAGGCTGACACCTACTTCGTTTCGTCTTGCTCTATTCTAGTGCAAAAACTCATCAAAAAATCAACACGCCACATGATTTTGACGTAAGATGATCTCATTCTTCAGAATATTCTATCAGATTTTGTCTCAAATGTAATATGGACGGCCAAAACATGGAATAAATCATTCTCATAACAAAACTTGGAACATTGTTCTCACCTCAAATCTGAGACAAAATCTGATAGAGTATTCTGAAAGATGGGACCATTTCACGTCAAAATCATGTAGCGTGATATTTTTTCGATGAATATTTGCACTAGAATAGAGCAAGACGAAACGAAAGAGTTACCATCTTCGGGATCTCTATAAACACCCTATGTTAATACAAAGTTTTCTTTTGGAACTCGTAAGTCAGACGGGGAAGGTCGCACAAAAATTCCACAGGGGATCAAATTTCTAGATTTTCAAACGATCTACAAGATCCCGTGAGAATTTTTGTGATCCGACCTTTTCCGTCAAAGTTGCAGGTGATCCACTGACGAAGAATTTTTTTAGATTTTCCATAACGATTACGGGCACTTGAAAAGCACTTGAAAAATATTTGAAACACATAAATCGATAGATTTTTTTGTGATCTTCAATATCCTATTCTCAAAATTTCCATACGATGGAGAGATTCGAAGTGATTATGAATTTAGTGAGGCCATGCATGATCCATTAATTTTGGAAGGTACTGTAGGTTCACGTACTTCAAAAACGTCGCGAATTGATGTTCCTCTCAGAGGAGAGAAAGATTGCCTTGGTCTTACCAGCATTGAGACGCAGGCCGGAGCCCGCAGCTCAATCGGCAACCAGTCACCCTACTTCTCCTAGTCGAGCGATTCCCTCCCTGATCTCATTTTTCTCCACTTGGGGATAAAATTGGAAGGTCATGTGCGAAGAAGAGATGATCTACCGACTTTCCGTCCAGTAACCCGGTCAAATCATTGACGTACAAACTGAAGAGTAGTGGTCCGAGAACGGGACCTTGTGGAACACCCAGATTGGTTTGGAGCCAATCAGATTTACTGTTCTTGGGAGTGACTAGCTGGGTGTGAACTCGTGAATATGATTCGATCCACAGGAGTGCCGATCGCGAGAAACCAAGTTGTCGCAATTTACTCAGCAGTTTCGTTGGCGATATCGTGTCAAAGGCTTTACTGGAGTCGAAGAGTAGTAATAGGGTGATCTTTTCTCTATCTATACCTAATCTGATGTCATCAGTTAATTTCAGCAAAACTGTCTGGGTACTATGGTGTTGCCTGAAACCAGCCTGGGAGCGATCTGATAATTTTTCTTCCTTCAAGTACTCCGTGATTTGGTCGTCTGCGATTCCATTGAGAACTTTGGAGAGGAAGCACAGGAGCGCAATGGGGCGGAAGTCCGAGACTGATGATAGAGCTACAGTTTTTTTCAGCGCAATCAACTGCACTTGCTTCCAAGCCTCAGGAAACATGCTGTGAGCGAAAGAGGAGTTGGAAATGCGTACAATAAGGTCACCTATGGCCGGAAGAGCTTTCGCGATCACGATTTGAGGAATTCCATCCACCCCACGGGCCTGTAAGGAAAAAGTCTAATAGCAAGGACCACTTCATTGAAGTTCGTGGGCTTGAATTTGAAGCTCTCCTCTGATGCCGAATTGATATCGTCCATTGCCTCATTGATATTGTCGTGGGGTGAAACTGAAACTCCCGTAGAGTGAGCGTTTAGCTCATTCGGTGTGAAACCATGAAGTTCCTCTTCTTTGCTCTGAGGTAAGAGGCCAAGGTTGCGCATCTCCTTCCAGATGTTCTTGTTATGATCTCTTGCTCTCGCTCTTGCGTTTGAGGGATGGTTCTGAAGGAAAGACTTACGCTCTTGTTCAACGCGCCAATTGACAAATTTCCCTCTCCAAGCTTGTTACTGAGACAGGAGAGGCCATGCAAGAAACGTTAGGAGAAGGAAATTGTAGGTTTTGAGACGAGCTCCAAGATCCCGTAAGAATTCTTGTGATCCGATCTTTCCCGTCAAAGTTGTAAGTGATCCACTGAAGAAGAATTCTTTTAAATTTTCAATGTCATTACGGGCACTCAAGAAGCACTTGAAGAATATCTAAAATAGATGAATCGATAGATTTTCTTCTGATCTTCAAAATACTCTTTCGAAATTCTCATACGATGAAGGGGTTCGAAGTTATCATGGATTTAGTGAGACCATGCATGATCCATTAATTTTGGAAGGTTCTGTATGTTAATTGTTATGAGAATTCATGTTCATCAGGGGCAGGTTTATTTTCGAATAATGAATCATTCTGTAGAGTGCAATATCCGCCTGGTTGTCATATTTGCATGAGATCAATTGAACAATTCATAGTCCGGCTTATTTGTCATCGCAGACACTTCTTGCCGTTGAAGTTGTTTCTAGGTCTGCTGATTTCAATTTCGATACAATATGGGTAGGGTTCTCGAAATTTAGAGTTCATAGATGAGCTCTTCCGAGATTCTGAAACAGCCACCGGCTATTTTCATTGCAATGTGAGACGTTGAAAATCTTTTTTTCGTGATCAAATTGATTTTTCGCTAGAAAGTAGCTCAGACATCGTCAGGATCTCATTCCACGGCATTTTCAATCACATTTTCTGAAAATTCAGCCAATATCACGTCGATTTCATTCGGTCAAAATTCTCTCAGATCATGGTTTCATGCTGAGAAATGAAGTAAGAAGAGAGTAGAGGAAATATTCTCTCCAGCATTGTTTGATTGGCGAGATATGGATTTCCCGAAAGACCCTATCATGAAAATTGTACACTCAGGGGCTTTATTACTTCGTTTGGCACATGAAACAAGAAGAACTATCGCTGGGTGATGTGCCTCAAAAAAAAATTTCTTCTCCTCTGAATCTTAAGTTTGCGGAATTACCCACATACGTTTCTGTTATCCTAAAGATCAAATTACACATGGTTCAAGGTGCAACGGGGTCCACATGTTCATGTCCCATAAGAAAAAGATATTTTTAGGGCTAAATCACGTAGAAGCAATTTTTGTTTCCATCGTGACAACAGCCACCAGGATTTGATGACATCAATGGGACTTGGCTGAATTCATGGGTTTCTCCGTGATGGATCAGATCCCGTCTCCAGAATTCCATTATTTTTATCGCATCGGTGACAGGATCGTAAGCAAGAGCCATTCTTCAAAATGACAAAAATTTTGTGACACACGAACAACCTCCATCAGATCTCGCATCTCAGCGAGGACAGCCGTGAGGCAAAGATAATTCAATTCTTCAAAGTGTAATCAACCACTCATCCAATTTCCAGGATGGTTGATCAATCGCCCTGGGACCTACAAGCTAAGGCGTGAAAAGCGACTGCACTGCCTAACAGAAGGCGAAGAGCACGTACAAACGGAGGAGGGGTCGAAATGGCTAATTTCATCCAAACCAACCTGGGGAAGAGCGGGGACGCGAACGATCTCCTACGCGCTGTTGCCAAAGAAGATGGGATCGATGTTCTGATTATCTCCGAACTGCCTCAAGAACGCAAATTCTCCCGATCCACATTCGATCACTGGGGGACCGCTGTAATCCAGATCATGGATCCTGCGATCCGTGAGACTGGACCAGCTGTTAGTGGCCGCGGATTCGCTCGGAAGACCGTAGGGGGCACGGCAGTCCATAGCTGCTACTATTCGCCGTCGCTCAAGACGCACGAATTCGAAAACGAGCTTCACGACCTAGAAGAGGATGTCAGGCAATGGGGGGGGGGGGGGGGAGGGGGCCCAGTTATAATTGCGGGGGATTTCAACTCCAAGGAGTCGACGGCTCATGGGACTTATGACATCGTGGGAGGTCCTGCACACGGAAACACTGAGTGACCATCGGCATATTCGGTTTCGGCTTAGAACTGACGGACACGCAGACCGCGACCGACAGGGTGGCAGGTACGCAAGCTGGGCGAGGGAAAATTCCGGAAATCGATAGAAACAGCCGAAGATCTCCCGACGAACTCCACCGCAAACGAGGCTGTGGACATGGTGACGACCACCATCACAAGAGCTTGTGACGCATCGATGCCTCGCAAGTCAACGCCATGCTCCTGGAGGAAACCAGAGTACTGGCTCACCGACAAGATAAAGGCTCTGCGAAGAACGAGCAATGAAAAAAGGAGAACCGCGTGGCGATCAAAGAAGCTAAAATGACCATCGCTGGCGAGAGATGACAGGGCGTATAGAGAAGTAAAGAAGGCTCTCGTTCTAGCTATCCAGAGAGGCAAAGAGAAGTGCTGGGGTGATATATGTGACATGGTTAACGGAGAACCCCGGGGCACGCCATACCGCGTGGTTATGTCAAAGGTCCGAACCCGGAGGGGCAACCCAGCACCGACCGATGCAGCAACCTTGCGCAGCATCGTGGAAGACCTCTTTCCAGCAGGCGAACCCAGAGTGACATTCCCTCCGGAGAGCGAAGATCCCATCCCGCTCTTCACTATGCAAGAGCTACTCACAGCGGCGAAGAGGCTGCCCAACGGCAAAGCCCCTGGCCTGGACGGCATTCCGAACGAGGCTCCGAAACTGGTCTTCAAATACGAATCATATTTACTCCTTGACCTCTTCAACATCTGTCTGAGCGCGGGAATTCTCCCGGACAAGTGGAAACGCCAGGAGCTGGTCCTGATACCTAAAGGTCAAGGAGGTCAACGCCCTCTCAGCATGTTCGACAATATTGAGAAAATGTACGAGAGGATAGTGCTCAACAGGGTGGAGAAAGCCTACGGAGAAGGCGGTGGGCTATCGCCAATGTAGTTCGGGTTCCGGGAGGGACGGAGTACTGTGCACGCGATCGAGGAGTTCCAAGAACGGGTTCAAGCGTCGGTGGGGAACCCATACCAAGGGAGAAGAGGATTCTGTGCCATCATTGCGTTGGCCATAAAGAACGCGTTCAACTGCGCGAGCTGGGAGTGAGTTCATCAATCCCAAGCTGGTAAAGTGCCCCCCTATCTACTAGCCGTCACAAGTGACTACCTGCGGAACAGGACCCTCGTGTACAACACCGACGAGGGGCAAGAAATTCGGGTACTGTCCGCCGAAATCGGACAGGGATCGGTTTCCGGGCCGTTCAACTGAAGCACCCAGTACGACAGCTTGCTGTCAATCGAACTGCCAGAAAGAGTAATTATTGTGGCTTTCGCGGATGACACGGGACTCATAGTATGGGTCGACAACGAGGAACTACTGGGTAGACGCGCGAACGAAGCGCTAGCCCGAGTCTACGAGTGGATGATCTGCAGGCTTCTGGAGCTCGCTGTCAAGAAGTGCGAAGCGATCGTGGTTACAAGACGTAGGAAGTTTGACCTACTCCGATTTCACATCAACGGGCAAGAGATCCCACGCGAGACAGAGCTGAAATACCTTGGCGTATGGCTTGACGACAAGTGATCGTTCAAGAACATATCTAGGTGGCCGCCCAGAAGGCGAGCGGGGTCGGTGCGGCGCTTCAGCAGCTGATGCCGAATATCGCGGGACCGGAACAGAAGAGGCGCAAACTGCTCAACACCGTGAGCTCTTCCACCATGCTCTACGATGCACCCGTGTGGGGGAAGAGAGTAGAGAAGGCCGTCATCGAAAAGAGGATGGGGCCTGTCCACCAAAGAGCCGCTCTGAGGAGCATTCGTGCCTACCACACCGTGTCAGAAGACGCAGCTTGCGTGTTGGCGGGGATGGCGCCCATCCACTTGCTCGTCGCAGAGCGAGTGAGAATCTGGGACCGGCAAAAAGTGGTCGGAGCCGAACGTGTGCTCGCCCCAAGAATCAAGGAGATCATCCGCGACAACGAGGAGAAAAACACTCTTGAGCAGTGGCAAACTGATAGGGATTCGCCGTTTGCAAATGGCAGATGGACGCACCGGCTGATCCGTGACGTAGCTAAATGGACGGAACGCACCCACGGAAAGATAGACTACTGGACAACGCAGGTACTGAGTGACCACGGTTGCTCCGGTGCCTACCTGACCCGGTTGAATAAGAGGACATCCCGAGCATGTCAGTTATGCGGGGACAACTGGGATGACGCTGAACACGCCCTGTTCACGTGCAACGACACCCAAAGAGAGCGCGCCGAGTTGGATGAATGCCTGGGTGCTCAACTAACACCTGAAAACCTCGCCCCGTACTTGCTTCGCAATCAGGAGACATGGGATAGAGTCACCGGATACACCAAGCTGGTGATGACCCGTAAGGAGGAGGAAGAGAGGGA
Organism: Eretmocerus hayati; assembly: GCA_029851415.1. NCBI lineage: Eukaryota > Metazoa > Arthropoda > Insecta > Hymenoptera > Aphelinidae > Eretmocerus > Eretmocerus hayati. Next base: position 55,183,340 of record CM056744.1, read on the forward strand.
AGTGAGGCTAATTACAGTGAGTCTGCCGATTGAAACAGAAGAGGTCCAAATGATTCCAGGAGGAATATGATGCACTGAAGAGGGAAGAAAGAAGAAAGAAGAGAGAAGGAAGAAGAAAGAGAGGGAACAATGAAGAATGAAGATAGAAGATGCCGACAAGTGGCGGAAGAGAGAAGGCGGAGAAGAGGAACGCTCGCAATCGAGCGCAAGACATGCCACTCATCCTGAAGTAATGCTCACGCGGTTCCGGGCTGAGATGGTAGATGCAGGTGGATCTCCTTCTTGATTGCCCGATGCCCTAGGTATCAGGCATCAAGGGGAGAGGGATATTACACGACCAGGCCCACCTCTCGGTGAGCTCCACCCAAACCCGTGTCCCGCCTGGTATGGCCTGCGCGGGCTATGCGTAGTCCGCGTAAGCTGAACCAGTCCGGTGTCTGGGGACGGATCCGAAGGATCTTGAGGCAGATTTAGCCCTCTAACCACCTCAAAATTGACATTGTGGTGTTATTTTGTCCATATTCCAGCCGTATGCTATGTAAAAATCAAGAAAATCCCGATACTATCACATTTAGAGGCTTATTTAGCTTACCATCGGGATTCACATATTTCTCTTCAGCTTCTCACAGAAATACCGATCGACAATTGCAACTCAAAACAGTGCGGTTATATCCTTTTTGTGATGAAGAAAAAAGAGCACGACATTCCAATCCTGTGCTTCACGTCTCCTGAGTATGCCATCAAAAAAGGATTATTTACAAAGCAAGTGGCGCGATAACTCTATGAGCTCTGGAGCTTTATAAAATTTGTCCGGATCAAGGGACACTCACGGACCTAACGGGATTCGATTCGTATTCTTCTTAACTCCGAAAACTCATGGCTAAATTCCCGGTTTCGCACAAGGTATTTCATCATTCACGCGAACAATAGCCAGAGGAAATTTTTCCACAAAACTTGGTTACATTGATAAGTGAGAGCTCATATCATAGCCAAATTAGCGCACACCTCTGAATCAAAAATTTCCTCAGAAAAAAAACGATTAGGCGATGGATTTGTTATCCCAGCAAAGTTTTCGAGAGATAGGTATTTTAGTTACAGCCTTTCCAATTCCAAAAATCACGTTGGTACATTTGTAAAATACCCAAGAATCATCTTTTGCGGTCTGCTATTGACGAATCAGGATGCGTTTCAACGAAAAAGACTATAGTCCATACCGGAAAATGCCAAATACTATATAATGCCACTCCTGGGCAATCCCAATAGTTCAGATCACTCGTGGAACACCTGCAGTAACACAAGAGTCAAAAGTTCCGTGGAAACCTTCATGCGCGCAGATTCCATCAGGAGCTGCACTGCACCCTACTGAGGGCGCGAAGCATCAAGCCACGGCCAGCAACGACCAACCAGCAGCAGCAGCCAAAACATACTGCAGAGAGTTGATACGTATGCATACTCCTACACTCCCACCATCAGCGTGAGTCTTGTTCTTTCTCTTCCCATCTCTTTCCCACGCACTATCATTCCTATATATGTGTGACTCTCTACGCATCTCTGCTCTCTCATTCTACATGAATTCCTGTTTCAGTGTGATGATAGTTGATTGCAAATTTCCCTGCGAAGTGAAATTCTCTTCAAATTAGCAGAAGTTCCTGATCCCTGCTGAATCGCGCATAGCCTACGCGAGAAAGGAACAATCTTACTATGATAAGTTACGCGTTCCATAACACATGTCACGATCAACTATACTCTGAGCTTCGTTGCGCAGTTGGTTGAGTGTTGTGGCTACAAACTCGAAAGTCCAGGTTCGATTTCCCGTGATCCTGGGAGCTTGTTACTCGAAATACGTTTTTCCTCAATTGAGCTCTCACACTTGACCCCAATGAACACAAGAAAAGTATCCAAAGGTTGGTGAAATAGAATTGGTACTTCCAAAAATTAGCTCAGAAGAATCACATGTGGATTTGGCTCGATGAATCGAGTCATTCATCAAGTGATATATCACTCGATGTTCTTCGGCAGTATACCCAACTTGCTGCCATCTGACGATCTCGGATGGGCACTCCTTGACTGTCCCACATGTTTCCATTACGATTGTTATGTTAAAACATGATAATGTAAGTACTCTGCACGGATTCCGAATCATTTCTGCGTTCTCCAGACAAGTTGAAGAGATTTTACCCTCTTCCGTGTCTGCACAGCCAAGGGAACAACAAGAAAACCACGTGTACCAAAACCGGTGCAAACTCCTTTTCATTTGACCAATCTCAATGAACTTCATCGTGCTCGTTTTCTTGTGCCAAAACCTTTGAATTTCGCTTTTTAAAAGTGCAAAACTTTGATATAAAACGATTTCATGTACCCTGCTGGAAAAAATTTCGTGATTAAGTCCTATGGGTCCCCATGGGGTTTCGGGAGACCTGGCCCTGGGAAAAATGTCAATCTTGATATCTGCAAGATTCGGCATAGAAGACGTGCACCATAAAAATTTCGACCAAATTTGACATTTTTTGGAGGAATGATGGCCGAAATTTGTATGCTTTACGTCTTCGATGCCAAATTTTGCCAATTTCAAGGTTAAAAATTTCCCCAGGGCTAGGTCCCACAATGCCCCATGGGGGCCCATGGGGCTCTGTGATACCTCATGATACCCTTTGGGGTGTCCCACGGATTAATTTCCAGCCGGGTACAGAACACGGAGATGATTGAAAGATAAAGAAGGTCAACACCGGAGTGTACCCAACATGCCCCATATGATTATCTCAAACAGGCGTGCAGTATGGCTATCTTTACAGAACGTGTAAGTAATGTAACTGTCAGGACGTGTTTAGCGCATCAAAATAGGTCCGAAACAGTTTCTTGGAAACAAACTCTCAGAAGCATCCCCCCACTCTTCCTCCGTGAATGTCGCAGAATTATCTGTCACTAATGGGACTAAACATGCGATGAGCGCTCTTATCTTTCGTCCGTGTTATTCTTAAGGAAGACATCCCTAGCGCTGCCACATTGGCGTTGCAGTCCCATTCAAATCACTACAGAGGTTTACTCCCAAAATGACTCGGGGAACCGTGTATGGAGAAGACGTCTGTGAACCTCACGATCATCGTGCTTCCATACATGTTCGGTACTAAAGAGGCTTCGGGCAATTTCGAGTGACTGTCCACAATGGATACAATCATTTCCCCTTGAATGGGACCCAAAGAATCCGCGTGCACGCGATGCCTTGGCGTGGTTGGACATACCCACGGAGTCAGAAATATCTTATGTGGGGTTTTGCGGTTTTCAAACACGCTACACACTTCGCGGTTAGAGCCTCAATCCCTTTGTCTAATTTTGGCCACCAGACCAATGATCTTGCTTCTGTTTTTGTCACACCAAAATACGCTCCATGAAGCTCTTTGAGCACTAAAGGTTGTAACGCAACTGAAATAATGATCCTGTGACCCCACAATATATAATTTTTTCTGGTAGACAGATGAAGAGTTCTCACGCACCCAGGAGGGTTTGCACTCTCCTTCAACAGACTCCTCACTTGATCCATCCATACAATATCTTTTCACTTTACTCTCAATCACATCACTCATAGCTCCCTCCTGCACAATTCTCCAGTCTAATACTGTAAGTATCGGATTTAATGAGATAGAATTGAATACGGACGACAAACGTATATGCACCAATCCTGCATATGGTATTATTCTCATCAACGATGAGACACCGGTCCGGTGATACCCTTGGCGATCTACTGACGATTTGCAGTCTATCCGCATCCAGCTCCTATCTCCATCAAGATTAAGATAACCGTGGATTGTTGTACCATGCACTAATCATAGTGGTGCAAACTAGTTCTATCTACCACACTTTTGATCATTGAAAGCAAAAAAGAGTAAATATAAGAACTATATGCGAGCTAAGTGCAATACATGCGAAAACATCGTCTAAATGAAGGGATCGTACTTTGTATGCGTGTTTTCGCTATTGTAGGCTCAGATCTTGATGGATTTCAATTGGTAATTGTCGCCTCTGGGTGACTGAATGATTATTCTATCGAAATAATTTGATTCGATAGCCTATTGGATGAACAATGCTCATAAAATATATATTTCTATATTCCAAAGATGCAATAGATCGACGCTCCTACCTGTCGATCTGTGTGGTAGGAGGAATTTCGTAGCAATGAGGACTATCACAGAAAGTGAGTTTCCACATGAGGAAACGATCATCCAAGTGATAATTTGCAATTTCATCAGAAAAATCATATATTGAAATATTTGGAGAAATTTCCTTTGCACATTTTTCACTTCACTTACATTCCTGATAATTATTCAATCTCTGGATAGAGGTGCTCGTGTAGAAGCGATGACCTGGTGCGGCGAATTGCTCAAATGCTCTGTGACAATTCGAGTAATCCTCCGGACCTCAAGTGTAGCTCGGCTGAGTGGAAAATTGGAGCTGGCTTGGTGTAAGTGATCATTTTTTTGAGAGAGAATTATGAATTTATTCGACTGGGAACAACTGTGAGCATCAAATTGATCTTCTCATCTTTCTCATCGTCGAATTTCACGTGGAAAACATGTTGCCTGAAGTAACTCGTTCGATAAGAAACGAGTCAGAGAATTGGGAAGCTAACATGACGCTGTGTTTTGAAGAAAACCCGGTATCTTTTCAAAGGTCATGGATTTATTCGACTTGGGATGGCTCTGAGCATCGAATAGCTCATTATTCCATCGTTCGTATGATCCAATTTTACATGGAGAACATGTTGCCTGAACTATCTAGTTAGATTAGGAACGAGTCAGATGACTGGATGGCTGATATACCCCATTTTTCGAGAAAAATTTGTTTCTATGGAGAAAGATATAGCTTTATCGCACCCGGGTTGGCTCGGTACATTGAATGAATATTTTTATCGTATTCCTCGTTAAATTTTACTTGAGAAATGTGTTTGCTGATCTAGCCAAGTGAGATTGGGATTCCTTCTAGGTAGATGAGTCGAGCAGTCAATTTATCGAGAAAAGCGAAAAATCGCCTTCAAATTCAAAAAAGTAGGTGAAAATGGGCACTATAGGGACTGTCTCTAAAAATCTGGAAAAAGTTCTTCTCATCTTTTTTCATCATAAATTTGAAAAAAAGTCGGTGGAGCGTCCGATCCAGAAAAGTCGGGAAATAAGTGTCACCCTTATGAAGATATACTAGCAATGTGGACGCTCCTGGCTGTAGCGAAGAACAGAAGGCCCATTTGGAGGAGTTGCTCCAGATTCTTCATATTCTAGGTGGTACGAAACTGTGAAGAAATTTTGGTGAAATTTCAGGACCCAGAGACTCCGGACTCCCGTTGTCATTCAATGCGGTGACGTTGACTGGGACTCGAAATGGTGATGTAATCGAATTCCCACGGAATTCCGTTGTTTTTGGTAAATTACGAAGTTGAGTCACTATATTCACATCTTTGTGCCCCTGGCACCATGTGAATTAATGATGATACATACAGTGAGCAGTGAATAGGAATCAGAAACCGAAGTATTTGCAGGATCACTCGTTATTGAGTGTTGATCGACAAATTTTAGAGCGTACCCTTTTGCTCTGTTAACACCGTGGTTCGATTACCTCCTCCTTTCTATACTTTGAACGCCCCAAAACTGTTGGGATATATCAAACACAACCACACTATATATATCAAATGAGTGCGTTTAGCTCTAGAGTGAGTAAAATCATCAAAAGAGCACGGGAAGCAGACATGTAAACTCCGTGTCTTGTGTCCGTATCCCATACTTGCTACTACTTCAAATGCTCTTTTTGCACTCCACCGTGGCGCTACTTCTAAGACATTCGGCCATCTAGTGACACTCTTTCTGCATTCTGTTGATAGAGTAGGCATGTATTTGTTTGCTTATGCACGAGTGACCATGAGATTTGATGCATGTGTGCTAGTCGCGAGGGAATCGTCAGACTGTCCGAATCAATTGAGTACTGTGGAGCTGGCATGTGTGTAAGCTGTTGTGAGTGTATCCACGGATCTCATCGCATGTATGCGTATTGTTGGGGAAATATCATACTACTCAAATTCGATATAAGTGTCTAGAAGTACACGTGCCTAGGTATGGTCCTGAATGGATTATCCTTCGTATGTGATTTGTGTGATCTAGAAACATTGAACGGGATGTATGGAGGATGAAATGATTTCAGAAAATGATCGGACAGTCTGTGTCTATACTGTCCGCCGTATCCAATGATGAATGTGACTCCCAACATGGTGGCGCGATATTTCAATACGAGACACTCATATCTAGTAGAGCGTTTCTGGTTTGAGAAAGCAGCTAAACTCGCTACAACATCATAACCCTGGGCTGGAATGATGAATGACACATTCAATGATCAATATTGATGAGAGTTATTGCTTGAAAATTGGGGCATGACGAAAATGAACAATAAAATGTGCATCCTGTAACGTCTATTTCGGTTTTTTCATTATAAGTCTTGAAATATGGGGTTTTTTGGAAAATCTGAGGAGACAACATTCGTAGATCTTGATAAAATCTACAAAAAGATACGGCACACATTTTTTCGAAAAATCAATATTCCACGACTTGTACCCAAAAAACCGTGAAGACGCAAAAAAATTATGCATTTGCTATTTCCTCATATCGCAATGTATTATTCAACAATGATTGTCAGCAATATTGATCATTGAATGTGCCACCTATTATTTGAGCCCAAATTCATGCTGTTATGCTGAGTTTAGCCACTTAGTGCTCGAATTCCAAGAGTCACGCAGTGATCTATATCTGCGGCTCAAACTGAACGAGATACGCGCTCCCATGATAGATACTACTTGACCCTTGAGTTCAAATGATCATATTCAGACACCAACACTCCAATCAAGGTAGTATTTGAGTCCCCTCCATGAAGAGAGTCTTCACGTTATTTGTGTAAACTCCGTGACATTACTGTGAACTTCGGGGCTTACCAACAAACAGAAATTCATTTAATGTTGCTGTGCGATCAGATTCGGTTGTCCAAAACATCATACGTTCATCTTTAGCGGAAATGGAAGATATCCCACCCACCAGGACAGTTTTGAGAACCATTCTTCTCTTCAGAATATAGATGTCCAAAATGACGCGCTCATGAAGGATGACCCATCTGTCTTTCTCTTCTGCTTCCTCAAAGAGAAAGGATTGTATTCGTGACGAGACATTCTTGCTCGATTTCTTCACTCAAATCAATTTTCCATCCTTAAAATCTCCATTCATAGCGTATCGGCTTTCTTATATTTGTTCTTCTCGCCCATATCTTCCTATTAGAAGTCAATATTCATCTTCCGGACTGATCCTTGGTCCTCTACCAATTCAACTTTCTCTGTCGTTGTCCGTGTCCGTTTGTGTATGTGTCTGTGCGACGTAATGTTTCGTCGACGGTTTCTCCCCACCCCTTCGAACGATCTCTTCCAGATCCATGTGGGTGATAGAGCACCATGCAAAGATGTGTTGAGAGGATTAATAGCTCAATTTATCGAACAGTTTTCGATAAATGACTCTTCGAGAATAAAAATGTCAAAGTTTCTAAAAAATCGATTATTCCATAATCGAATATCTTGTCAGGGGCACAGTGAGCTCCATATATCATTACATACTCATTGCGATATATATATGGTCATATGTGAGAAGAGAGCTCATAGCAACTCATCTCTTTGTCCTGGGGAAACACTACCAGCGACGATGAGCGATTAGGAAATGTAGGTTATCAACAATAGTATAATTACGGCGCAAAGGAAGCGCTGTGTGGGCTTCTCCATCCGCGTCTTCTCGCACCACGAGCTTTTCCACGAGCTTCACTCGCAACGCTTTGCTTACCCAGTTATTGTAGTCGTAGAGTCTAGGTGCAACCCGCGCCGTGTAAAATCATTATAAGTGTCGCTCAAGTATTCATACAACTCTTTCATTGAATAAACGTCTATTGGTTAAATCTACGGAAACATCTACTTCTATTGGCATCCACTTCCACCCCCGTCTGCTACAATTTGCGGAGACAGAGGACGACCACAATCCCAACAGACTGGTGACAGCGGTTTGGGCTCTGTTGTGGAAGGAAGCCATACAGAATTTCTCTACTACCACTCTGGGCAAGACAACAACTGAAGGCAATTTTTTGAACCTTGCTGGGGATATCCAACTTTGAAGGAAGGAAGTCAAACGACATGAAACCACGAACACTTTTAATCCTCATCATCGCTACATCTGGGTGAGTAAGACAAAATTATCCCTTTTTTCTGTCCCTCGTGGGGAGAGCGCGAGGCAGGAACCTAAATTTTTTTCTGCAAATCAAATACAAACATAGCCCATATATCTTAATTGAATAAAAATATATATATATAAGAACAGCAATGGCGAGAGGAAAGAAAAATCCCACACACAATCCAAATAGCATGGAAGTAGAAGCGAAGACCCTTACCGATTCTAATTCGGATGATTTCAAAGACGCGGGAAATGCGGCTTGTTCACAGCCAATGAATGAAAATATTAGCACTGATGACTTGAAAACTCGTTATGAATCAGAGATGGAAAATGGAAACGCGAAAGCGCGCGATGCCTACTTTGCACTTATTGCGGCTGATAAGGGATTAGAGCTACCGGGAGGCATTTATATGGAGATTGCAATACGAGAAATGAGCGATGTTCTTGCTACTAGTGCAGTAGATCGCCCTGAAACCGATATGGTTCTTCTAGAAAGCTTACGGGACCACTTAGAGACCACCCAAATTGCAACAGGAGCACGTCCCAAATTTGCTAGATATAATTTAGAACCCCAACTGGATGGAAATATTGAAACCCTGAGATTCAACGCGGAATCAACTAGATTAGAGAACATGCCTACACAATACCCACACACACATACACAATTAACGGGAAATTTTTCGGAAAATCCTGATGGATTTCATGATTATCAAATGATGAGAAACGATGAGTGGCCTCTCGTTAGTGATAAATCACACGTCCGTTTTGGGCAAGATTACGGGCGAGATACTCCAAATCTCGGCGCCGGAAATCTTGCTACGCATAGATTCAGGCGGAACTTCCACAGTCCTGGCGCTGAGTACCTTGATGGTCAACGTGAGTGGGACAGGTCGGCGAACCTGGATGCTAATTCAATGCGTCCCATGTTCAGACAAGAGTTTCACACTCTTGAGACTGAAGTGGCTAGAAGTCGCAAGTCCAGGTCAGATCCTCAGGATCTTGATGCTGAGAAAGTCGACAGTAAGGTGACCAGGCGAGAGCTTCAGAGCCTCGGTGCTGAGTCTAGATATAAGGAGATGTCCAAGAGGGGCTTGGATGTCACAAGTAGTTATAAAGACTTAGATATAAAGCTTCATCAAAACAAACGACGTGAAGGTAATGAGAAGCCACGATCCCCAGAGGATTTTGATACTTTGAATAAACACCATTTCGATGTTCGATTTCGTAGAAATACGCGGGACAAAAACTACAAAAATCCAGAAGACTCGTACGATGACGAGCTATATCACACTCAACAGGAATCCAAACGTTCTCTCCGAAATAAATATACGAAACAGGCACGAAAACACAAAATCACTTAAAATATTTCCGATTCCGAATCATCCTCTACTGATTCACATACGCAAGACGAATTAAAATATGAGAGCAGCAGCAATCATAGCAAGAAATCCGATCGATCTGTAGCGAATGCGCAGAATGAGAAAAGAAAATCCAACTGAAGTCGAAAATCTGGACGACACAGTGATCAAAACTCGAATGCGAGTACACGTATTCGCCGCGCAAATTCAAGAAATGTGTATACACGATCAAACACTGACCGCAAGCATACTTCAAAATTCCGATTAACTCTGAGCCAAGCACTGAATAACATCATGCCATATGATGGAAACCCCGATATGCTTGCCCTTTTCTGTCAAAATATTCGATATATATAGTAAATGAATATGGCCCAGAATTTGAACCATGGGTTTTGTCCGCATTGGCAAGCAAACTTAGAGGTCGAGCCGCGGAAGGATATATAGCGAGATTAACTCAGTACACTTCAGTCGAGAGATTGCTAGACGACATGACTACACAATATAGTGGAGTCGGTGGGGCAGACAAAGTCCTCGCAGAGTTGAAATTAATTCAACAAAAATCAGGAGAAGGTGCAGGAGATTATGGTTTACGCGTTCAAACTCTCCACAATCGATTATTAAACGTATACGATTCTGATCAGAATCTAAAAGATTAGGAGCGGAGAACATACAAGAATAATGCAGACAATGAAGCATTACAACAATTCATATTCAGTCTCGCGGGAGCACTAGAACATCAGGTCAGGTCCACTAATCCCACAACCTTACGTGAAGCTATCGCGGAAGCTGTGAATTTCGAAAATAAGACAAGCGCCAGAACACTTTTCTCAGGGAGATTTCCTAATCTGAGCTCAGTTGGAATGGCACCGATTATAAATGCCCTAATCGACGCGAAATCAAAGAAAAAACGTGCATCAGAGCCCCAACCAATTGAAAATGTCGCAATTAGACGAGGTATCGTTCTGGATGAATGTAGATACTGCCATGTCTCTGGCCATTTTGAGAGAGAATGCCCACGTAAAATTCAAAATTCAAAGCTTTGCAGAGTTTGTCGCAAACCAGGGCATACATTCGAAGATTGTCGTGATTAAGACGAGACGATTAACTCCAATTTGATTGATTTTCACGCAATTCTCCAAAGCCAAGTAAACCGCACAACAACAGATCGGGATAATAGTCGCCCAAATACACCGCTCATGATGGAAACACGAGGAGAGAGTGGACGTGACAGAATGAGACGCGTGAATTCAAGATATGGCCCGCCTCGCCGCGATAATGAGCGTTACAATGGAGGACCGTTGAGGCAATATAATTCGGGGAACCCAAATTATTTCAGAAATGACATGAATCGCGACCGGAACGCTTATGGCAGGAATCGTGATAGTATATATCTAAATCGTCCGCGAAATAACTATGGATATGGGAACGGAAACCGCGAAAATTTTATGGTTAGGAACGATAGAAGAGGGAAGTACAATAATGGCATGAATCGCAACAGAAATTATTCATCAAATAATGATCGCGATAACTATCGTGGCCAGGGATTGAATTCTCATAGCAGTTCTTATTATAATCGAGGCAATAATGGGCGGCGTTATCAGAACAATTGGCAAAATAATAATAATAATCGTAGCAGGAATAACGAGGGACAAAATAATAATAATGGCGGTAATTATTTTGAACGAAGAGAGAGATGGGATCAAAATACGAGAAATGTAGCTCGGAATGAAAATCCATCAAATAATCAAGAAAATCCTTTGAACTTCCAAGGTGCTCGGCATCAAGCCGCGGGGTCGAGCACGAACAATTAAGTGAACCGAAGAAACCACAGCGGTATGTCTCGATTCGTCTCCTCAATGTGAGCCAACAAAAACATCCGGTGGTTGAGTTTCACAGTGACATTTTTAAGAATAATGTGTGCCATTTTCACGCCAACATGGGGGCGGATATTACATTTCTGGAAGCAAAATGCGTCAAAAAAGATATGAAGATTGATAGGGACTATATTGTATCAATCAGCGGCCTTACCGCTGGGGAATGTCTTACTTCAGGGGGAATAAAGATGAATTCAGATCTCTATCGATCTCGAGTTTGAGATCGATTAATTGAGAAATCAACGATCGGGTTTGATCGTGGAGGTGTTAATTAATGAAAAAATTGCATATGACAGACATCGAGAGGAAAAAGTCGCCTGGACCCAGATTTGAACTGGGGGCCTTCTTCACACCACGAAAGACACTCTACTAGCTGAGCTATCCAGGGCTCCGGGAACTCTTGTCTCGATGTCATGCATATGCGCGCCTTTTTCTTTGCCGAAGGCGCCTGAAATCAGGTAACACTTTTCGAACTTCACTCGTCCTCTTATGTTTCAAATGATATTATATTCGTGGATCGGCATTGGAGGACTAATTCTATTTCTCTATCGATCTCGAGTTTGAGATCGATTAATTGAGAAATGAACGATCGGGTTTGATCGTGGAGGTGTTAATTAATGAAAAAATTGCATATGACAGACATCGAGAGAGTCGCCTGGACCCAGATTTGAACTGGGGGCCTTCTTCACACCGAGAAAGACACTCTACCAGCTGAGCTACCCAGGGCTCCAGGAACTCTTGTCTCGATGTCATGCATATGCGCGCCTTTTTCTCTGCCGAAGGGCCTGAAATCAGGTTACACTTTTCGAACTTGACTCGTCCTCTTATGTTTCAAATGATATTATATTCGTGAATCGGCATTGGAGGACTAATTTTATTACATTTGAAACAGAAGGGGACGAGTCAAGTTCAAAAAGTGTAACCTGATTTCAGGCGCCTTCGGCAAAGGAAAAGGCGCGCATATGCATGACATCGAGACAAGAGTTACTGGAGCCCTGAATAGCTCAGCTGGTAGAGTGTCTTTCCCGGTGTGAAGGAGGCCCCCAGTTCAAATCTGGGTCCAGGCGACTTTTTTCTCTCGATGTCTGAATTTTTTCATTAATTCACACCTCCACGATCAAACCCGATCGTTAATTTCTCAATTAATCGATCTCAAACTCGAGATCGATAGAGGAATAGAATTAGTCCTCCAATGCCAATTCACGAATATAATATCATTTGAAACATAAGAGGACGAGTGAAGTTCGAAAAGTGTAACTTGATTCCAGGCGCCTTCGGCAAAGAAAAAGGCACGCATATGCATGACATCGAGACAAGAGTTCCTGGAGCCCTGGATAGCTCAGCTGGTAGAGTGTCTTTCCCGGTGTGAAGGAGGCCCCCAGTTCAAGTCTGGGTCCAGGCGAGTTTTTTCTCTCGATGTCTGTCATATGCGATTTTTTCATTAATCAACACCTCCACGATCAAACCCGATCGTTAATTTCTCAATTAATCGATCTCAAACTCGAGATCAATAGAGAAATAGAATTAGTCCTCCAATGCCGATTCACGAATATAATATCATTTGAAACATAAGAGGACGAGTCAAGTTCCAAAAGTGTGACCTGATTTCAGGCGCCTTCGGCAAAGAAAAAGGCGCGCATATGCATGACATCGAGACAAGAGTTCCTGGAGCCCTGGATAGCTCAGCTGGTAGAGTGTCCTTCCCCGTGGGAAGGAGGCCCCCAGTTCAAATCTGGGTCCAGGGGACTTTTTTCTCTCGATGTCTAAATTTTTTCATTAATTCACACCTCCAGGATCAAAACCGATCGTTAATTTCTCAATTAATCGATCTCAAACTCGAGATCGATAGAGAAATAAAATTAGTCCTCCAATGCCGATTCACGAATATAATATCATTTAAAACATGAGAGGTCGAGTCAAGTTCGAAAAGTGTAACCTGATCCCAGGCACTTCGGCAAAGAAAAAGGCGCGCATATGCATGACATCGAGACAAGGGTTCCTGGAGCCCTGAATAGCTCAGCTGGTAGAGTGTCTTTCGCGGTGTGAAGGAGGCCCCCAGTTCAAATCTGGGTCCAGGCGACTTTTTTCTCTCGATGTCTGTCATATGCAATTTTTTCATTAATTAACACATCCACGATCAAACCCGATCGTTAATTTCTCAATCAATCGATCTCAAACTCGAGATCGATAGAGAAATAAAATTAGTCCGTCAATGCCGATTCACGAATATAATATCATTTAAAACATGAGAGGTCGAGTCAAGTTCGAAAAGTGTAACCTGATTTCAGGCGCCTTCGGCAAAGAAAAAGGCGCGCATATGCATGACATCGAGACAAGAGTTACTGGAGCCCTGAATAGCTCAGCTGGTAGAGTGTCTTTCCCGGTGTGAAGAAGGCTCCCAGTTCGAATCTGGGTCCAGGCGACTTTTTTCTCTCGATGTCTGTCATATGCAATTTTTTCATTAATCAACACATCCACGATCAAACCCGATCGTTAATTCCTCAATTAATCGATCTCAAACTCGAGATCGATAGAGAAATAAAATTAGTCCTCCAATGCCGATTCACGAATATAATATCATTTAAAACATGAGAGGTCGAGTCAAGTTCGAAAAGTGTAACCTGATCCCAGGCACTTCGGCAAAGAAAAAGGCGCGCATATGCATGACATCGAGACAAGAGTTCCTGGAGCCCTGAATAGCTCAGCTGGTAGAGTGTCTTTCGCGGTGTGAAGGAGGCCCCCAGTTCAAATCTGGGTCCAGGCGACTTTTTTCTCTCGATGTCTGTCATATGCAATTTTTTCATTAATTAACACATCCACGATCAAACCCGATCGTTAATTTCTCAATCAATCGATCTCAAACTCGAGATCGATAGAGAAATAAAATTAGTCCGTCAATGCCGATCCACGAATATAATATCATTTAAAACATGAGAGGTCGAGTCAAGTTCGAAAAGTGTAACCTGATTTCAGGCGCCTTCGGCAAAGAAAAAGGCGCGCATATGCATGACATCGAGACAAGAGTTACTGGAGCCCTGAATAGCTCAGCTGGTAGAGTGTCTTTCCCGGTGTGAAGAAGGCTCCCAGTTCGAATCTGGGTCCAGGCGACTTTTTTCTCTCGATGTCTGTCATATGCAATTTTTTCATTAATCAACACATCCACGATCAAACCCGATCGTTAATTCCTCAATTAATCGATCTCAAACTCGAGATCGATATAGAAATAAAATTAGTCCTCCAATGCCGATTCACGATTATAATATCATTTGAAACATGAGAGGTCGAGTCAAGTTCGAAAAGTGTAACCTGATTTCAGGCGCCTTCGGCAAAGAATAAGGCGCGCATATGCATGACATCGAGACAAGAGTTCCTGGAGCCCTGGATAGCTCAGCTGGTAGAGTGTCTTTCCCGGTGTGAAGAAGGCCCCCAGTTCAAATCTGGGTCCAGGCGACTTTTTTCTCTCGATATCTGTCATATGCAATTTTTTCATTAATCAACACATCCACGATCAAACCCGATCGTTAATTCCTCAATCAATCGATCTCAAACTCGAGATCGATAGAGGAATAAAATTAGTCCTCCAATGCCGTTCACGAATATAATATCATTTGAAACATAAGAGGACGAGTCAAGTCCCAAAAGTGTGACCTGATTTCAGGCGCCTTCGGCAAAGAAAAAGGCGCGCATATGCATGACATCGAGACAAGAGTTCCTGGAGCCCTGGATACCTCAGCTGGTAGAGTGTCTTTCCCGGTGTCAAGAAGGCCCCCAGTTCAAATCTGGGTCCAGGCGACTTATTTCTCTCGATGTCTGAATTTTTTCATTAATTCACACCTCCACGATCAAACGCGATCGTTAATTTCTCAATTAATCGATCTCAAACTCGAGATCGATAGAGGAATAAAATTAGTCCTCCAATGCTGATTCACGAATATAATATCAATTGAAACATAAGAGGACGAGTCAAGTTCGAAAAGTGTAACCTGAGTCCAGGGGCCTTCGGCAAAGAAAAAGGCGCGCATATGCATGACATCGAGACAAGAGTTCCTGGAGCCCTGGATAGCTCAGCTGGTAGAGTGTCTTTCCCGGTGTGGAGAAGGCCCCCAGTTCAAATCTGGGTCCAGACGACTTTATTCCCTCGATGTCTGAATTTTTTCATTAATTAACACCTCCACGAGCAATCCCGATCGTTAATTTCTCAATCAATCAATCTCAAACTCGAGATCGATAGAGAAATGAAATAAGTCCGCCAATGCCGATTCACGAACATAATATCATTTAAAACATGAGAGGTCGAGTCAAGTTCGAAAAGTGTAACCTGATTTCAGGCGCCTTCGGCAAAGAAAAAGGCGCGCATATGCATGACATCGAGACAAGAGTTCCTGGAGCCCTGGATAGCTCAGCTGGTAGAGTGTCTTTCCCGGTGTGGAGAAGGCCCCCAGTTCAAATCTGGGTCCAGGCGATTTTTTTCTCTCGATGTCTGTCATATGCAATTTTTTCATTAATTAACACCTCCACGATCAAACCCGATCGTTAATTTCTCAATTAATCGATCTCAAATCCGAGATCGATAGAGAAATAAAATTAGTCCTCCAATGCCGATTCACGAATATAATATCATTTGAAACATAAGAGGACGAGTCAAGTTCCAAAAGTGTGACCTGATTTCAGGCGCCTTCGGCAAAGAAAAAGGCGCGCATATGCATGACATCGAGACAAGAGTTCCTGGAGCCCTGGATAGCTCAGCTGGTAGAGTGTCTTCCCCGGTGTGAAGAAGGCCCCCAGTTCAAATCTGGGTCCAGGCGACTTTTTCTCTCGATGTCTGTCATATGCAATTTTTCCATTAATCAACACATCCACGATCAAACCCGATCGTTAATTCCTCAATCAATCGATCTCAAAATCGAGATCGATAGAGAAATAAAATTAGTCCTCCAATGCCGATTCACGAATATAATATCATTTGAAACATAAGAGGACGAGTCAAGTCCCAAAAGTGTGACCTGATTTCAGGCTTCTTCGGCAAAGAAAAAGGCGCGCATATGCATGACATCGAGACAAGAGTTCCTGGAGCCCTGGATACCTCAGCTGGTAGAGTGTCTTTTCCGGTGTCGAGAAGGCCCCCAGTTCAAATCTGGGTCCAGGTGACTTATTTCTCTCGATGTCTAAATTTTTTCATTAATTCACACCTCCACGATCGGACGCGATCGTTAATTTCTCAATTAATCGATCTCAAACTCGAGATCGATAGAGGAATAAAATTAGTCCTCCAATGCTGATTCATGAATATAATATCAATTGAAACATAAGAGGACGAGTCAAGTTCGAAAAGTGTAACCTGAGTCCAGGCGCCTTCGGCAAAGAAAGGGGCGCGCATATGCATGATATCGAGACAAGAGTTCCTGGAGCCCTGGATAGCTCAGCTGGCAGAGTGTCTTTCCCGGTGTGGAGAAGGCCCCCAGGTCAAATCTGGGTCCAGGTGACTTTATTCCCTCGATGTCTGAATTTTTTCTTTAATTAACACCTCCACGAGCAATCCCGATCGTTAATTCCTCAATTAATCAATCTCAAACTCGAGAGTGATAGAGAAATGAAATTAGTCCTCCAATGCCGATTCACAAATATAATATCATTTGAAACATAAGAGGACGAGTGAAGTTCGGAAAGTGTAACCTGATTTCAGGCGCCTTCGGGAAGGAAAAGGCGCGCATATGCATGTCATCGAGACAAGAGTTCCTGGAGCCCTGGATAGCTCAGCTGGTAGAGTGTCTTTCCCGGTGTGCAGAAGGCCCCCAGTTCAAATCTGGGTCCAGGCAACTTTTTTCTCTCGATGTCTGTCATATGCAATATTTTCATTAATTAACACCTCCACGATCAAACGCGATCGTTAATTTCTCAATGAATCGATCTCAAACTCGAGATCGATAGAGAAATAAAATTAGTCCTCCAATGCCGATTCACGAATATAATATCATTCGAAACATAAGAGGACGAGTCAAGTTCCAAAAGTGTGACCTGATTTCAGGCGCCTTCGGCAATGAAAAAGGCGCGCATATGCATGACATCGAGACAAGAGTTCCTGGAGCCCTGGATAGCTCAGCTGGTAGAGTTTCTTTCCCGGTGTGAAGAAGGCCCCCAGTTCAAATCTGGGTCCAGGCGACTTTTTCCTCTCGATGTCTGAATTTTTTCATTAATTCACACCTCCTCGATCAAACGCGATCGTTAATTTCTCAATTACTCGATCTGAAACTCGAGATCGATAGAGGAATAAAATTAGTCCTCCAATGCTGATTCACGAATATAATATCAATTGAAACATAAGAGGACGAATCAAGTTCGGCAAGTGTAACCTGAGTCCAGGCGCCTTCGGCAAAGAAAAAGGCGCGCATATGCATGACATCGAGACAAGAGTTCCTGGAGCCCTGGATAGCTCAGCTGGCAGAGTGTCTTTCCCGGTATGGAGAAGGCCCCCAGTTCAAATCTGGGTCCAGGCGACTTTATTCCCTCGATGTCTGAATTTTTTCATTAATTAACACCTCCACGAGCAATCCCGATCGTTAATTTCTCAATTAATCAATCTCAAACTCGAGATCGATAGAGAAATGAATTATGTCCTCCAATGCCGATTCACGAATATAATATCATTTGAAACATAAGAGGAAGAGTGAAGTTCGAAAAGTGTAACCTGATTTCAGGCGCCTCCGGCAAAGAAAAAGGCGCGCATATGCATGACATCGAGACAAGACTTCCTGGAGCCCTGGATAGCTCAGCTGGTAGATTGTCTTCCCCGGTGTGAAGAAGGCCCCCAGTTCAAATCTGGGTCCAGGCGACTTTTTTCTCTCGATGTCTGTCATATGCAATTCTTTCATTAATTAACACCTCCACGATCAAACCCGATCGTTCATTTCTCAATTAATCGATATCAAACTCGAGATCGATAGAGAAATGAAATCAGTCCTCCAATGCCGATTCACGAATATAATATCATTTGAAACATGAGAGGACGAGTGAAGTTCGGAAAGTGTAACCTGATTTCAGGCGCCTTCGGCAAAGAAAAAGGCGCGCATATGCATGACACCGAGACAAGAGTTCCTGGAGCCCTGGATAGCTCAGCTGGTAGAGTTTCTTTCCCGGTGTGAAGAAGGCCCCCAGTTCAAATCTGGGTCCAGGCGACTTTTTCCTCTCGATGTCTGAATTTTTTCATTAATTCACACCTCCTCGATCAAACGCGATCGTTAATTTCTCAATTACTCGATCTGAAACTCGAGATCGATAGAGGAATAAAATTAGTCCTCCAATGCTGATTCACGAATATAATATCAATTGAAACATAAGAGGACGAATCAAGTTCGGCAAGTGTAACCTGAGTCCAGGCGCCTTCGGCAAAGAAAGAGGCGCGCATATGCATGACATCGAGACAAGAGTTCCTGGAGCCCTGGATAGCTCAGCTGGTAGAGTGACTCTCCCGGTGTGAAGAAGGGCCCCAGTTCAAATCTGGGTCCAGGCGATTTTTTTCTCTCGATGTCTGTCATATGCAATTTTTTCATTAATTAACACCTCCACGATCAAACCCGATCGTTAATTCCTCAATTAATCTATCTCAAACTCGAGATCGATAGAGAAATAAAATTAATCCTCCAATGCCGATTCACGAATATAATATCATTTGAAACATAAGAGGACGAGTCAAGTTCCAAAAGTGTGACCTGATTTCAGGCGCCTTCGGCAAAGAAAAAGGCGCGCATATGCATAACATCGAGACAAGAGTTCCTGGAGCCCTGGATAGCTCAGCTGGTAGAGTGTCTTTCCCGGTGTGAAGAAGGCCCCCAGTTCAAATCTGGGTCCAGGCGACTTTTTGCTCTCGATGTCTGAATTTTTTCATTAATTAACACCTCCACGAGCAAACCCGATCGTTAATTTCTCAATTGATCGATCTCAAACTCGAGATCGATAGAGGAATAAATTTAGTCCTCCAATGCCGATTCACGAATATAATATCATTTGAAACATAAGAGGACGAGTGAAGTTCGAAAAGTGTAACCTGATTTCAGGCGCCTCCGGCAAAGAAAAAGGCGCGCATATGCATGACATCGAGACAAGACTTCCTGGAGCCCTGGATAGCTCAGCTGGTAGATTGTCTTCCCCGGTGTGAAGAAGGCCCCCAGTTCAAATCTGGGTCCAGGCGACTTTTTCCTCTCGATGTCTGAATTTTTTCATTAATTCACACCTCCTCGATCAAACGCGATCGTTAATTTCTCAATTACTCGATCTGAAACTCGAGATCGATAGAGGAATAAAATTAGTCCTCCAATGCTGATTCACGAATATAATATCAATTGAAACATAAGAGGACGAATCAAGTTCGGCAAGTGTAACCTGAGTCCAGGCGCCTTCGGCAAAGTAAAAGGCGCGCATATGCATGACATCGAGACAAGAGTTCCTGGAGCCCTGGATAGCTCAGCTGGCAGAGTGTCTTTCCCGGTATGGAGAAGGCCCCCAGTTCAAACCTGGGTCCAGGCGACTTTATTCCCTCGATGTCTGAATTTTTTCATTAATTAACACCTCCACGAGCAATCCCGATCGTTAATTTCTCAATTAATCAATCTCAAACTCGAGATCGATAGAGAAATGAATTATGTCCTCCAATGCCGATTCACGAATATAATATCATTTGAAACATAAGAGGAAGAGTGAAGTTCGAAAAGTGTAACCTGATTTCAGGCGCCTCCGGCAAAGAAAAAGGCGCGCATATGCATGACATCGAGACAAGACTTCCTGGAGCCCTGGATAGCTCAGCTGGTAGATTGTCTTCCCCGGTGTGAAGAAGGCCCCCAGTTCAAATCTGGGTCCAGGCGACTTTTTTCTCTCGATGTCTGTCATATGCAATTCTTTCATTAATTAACACCTCCACGATCAAACCCGATCGTTCATTTCTCAATTAATCGATATCAAACTCGAGATCGATAGAGAAATGAAATCAGTCCTCCAATGCCGATTCACGAATATAATATCATTTGAAACATGAGAGGACGAGTGAAGTTCGGAAAGTGTAACCTGATTTCAGGCGCCTTCGGCAAAGAAAAAGGCGCGCATATGCATGACATCGAGACAAGAGTTCCTGGAGCCCTGGATAGCTCAGCTGGTAGAGTGTCTTTCCCGGTGTGCAGAAGGCCCCCAGTTCAAATCTGGGTCCAGGCGACTTTTTTCTCTCGATGTCTGTCATATGCAATTTTTTCATTAATTAACACCTCCTCGATCAAACGCGATCGTTAATTTCTCAATTACTCGATCTGAAACTCGAGATCGATAGAGGAATAAAATTAGTCCTCCAATGCTGATTCACGAATATAATATCATTTGAAACATAAGAGGACGAGTCAAGTTCTAGAAGTGTGACCTGATTTCAGGCGCCTTCGGCAAAAAGAAAGGCGCGCATATGCATGACATCGAGACAAGAGTTCCTGGAGCCCTGGATAGCTCAGCTGGTAGAGTGTCTTTCCCGGTTTGAAGAAGGCCCCAGTTCAAATCTGGGTCCAGGCGACTTTTTCCTCTCGATGTCTGAATTTTTTCATTAATTCACACCTCCTCGATCAAACGCGATCGTTAATTTCTCAATTACTCGATCTGAAACTCGAGATCGATAGAGGAATAAAATTAGTCCTCCAATGCTGATTCACGAATATAATATCAATTGAAACATAAGAGGTTGAATCAAGTTCGAAAAGTGTAACCTGAGTCCAGGCGCCTTCGGCAAAGAAAAAGGCGCGCATATGCATGACATCGAGACAAGAGTTCCTGGAGCCCTGGATAGCTCAGCTGGTAGAGTTTCTTTCCCGATGTGAAGAAGGCCCCCAGTTCAAATCTGGGTCCAGGCGACTTTTTCCTCTCGATGTCTGAATTTTTTCATTAATTCACACCTCCTCGATCAAACGCGATCGTTAATTTCTCAATTACTCGATCTGAAACTCGAGATCGATAGAGGAATAAAATTAGTCCTCCAATGCTGATTCACGAATATAATATCAATTGAAACATAAGAGGTTGAATCAAGTTCGAAAAGTGTAACCTGAGTCCAGGCGCCTTCGGCGGAGAAAAAGGCGCGCATATGCATGACAACGAGACAAGAGTTCCTGGAGCCCTGGATAGCTCAGCTGGCAGAAAGTCTTTTCCGGTGTGGAGAAGGCCCCCAGTTAAAATCTGGGTCCAGGCGACTTTATTCCCTCGATGTCTGAATTTTTTCATTAATTAACACCTCCACGAGCAATCCCGATCGTTAATTCCTCAATTAATCCATCTCAAACTCGAGATCGATAGAGTAATGAAATTAGTCCTCCAATGCCGATGCACGAATATAATATCATTCGAAACATAAGAGGACGAGTGAAGTTCGAAAAAAGGAACCTGGTTCCAGGCGCCTCCGGCAAAGAAAAAGGCACGCATATGCATGACATCGAGACAAGAGTTCCTGGAGCCCTGGATAGCTCAGCTGGTAGATTGTCTTTCCCGGTGTGCAGAAGGCCCCCAGTTCAAATCTGGGTCCAGGCGACTTTTTTCTCTCGATGTCTGTCATATGCAATTTTTTCATTAATCAACACCTCCACGATCAAACCCGATCGTTAATTTCTCAATGAATCGATCTCGAACTCGAGATCGATAGAGGAATAAAATTAGTCCTCCAATGCTGATTCACGAATATAATATCAATTGAAACATAAGAGGACGAGTCAAGTTCGAAAAGTGTAACCTGAGTCCAGGCGCCTTCGGCAAAGAAAAAGGCGCGCATATGCATGACATCGAGACAAGAGTTCCTGGAGCCCTGGATAGCTCAGCTGGCAGAGTGTCTTTCCCGGTGTGGAGAAGGCCCCCAGTTCAAATCCTGGTCCAGGCGACTTTATTCCCTCGATGTCTGAATTTTTTCATTAATTAACACCTCCACGAGCAATCCCGATCGTTAATTTCTCAATTAATCGATCTCAAACTCGAGATCGATAGAGGAATGAAATTAGTCCTCCAATGCCGATTCACGAATATAATATCATTTGAAACATAAGAGGACGAGTGAAGATCGAAAAGTGTAACCTGATTTCAGGCGCCTTCGGCAAAAAAAAGGCACACATATGCATGACATCGAGACAGGAGTTCCTGGAGCCCTGGATAGCTCAGCTGGTAGAGTGTCTTTCCCGGTGTGAAGATGGCCCCCAGTTCAAATCTGGGTCCAGGCGATTTTTTTCTCTCGATGTCTGTCATATGCAATTTTTTCATTAATTAACACCTCCATCATCAAACCCGATCGTTAATTTCTGAATTCATCGATCTCAAACTCGAGATCGATAGAGAAATAAAATTAGTCCTCCAATGCCAATTCACGAATATAATATCATTCGAAACATAAGAGGACGAGTCAATTTCCAAAAGTGTGACGTGATTTCAGGCGCCTTCGGCAATGAAAAAGGCGCGCATATGCATGACATCGAGACAAGAGTTCCTGGAGCCCTGGATAGCTCAGCTGGTAGAGTGTCTTTCCCGGTTTGAAGAAGGCCCCCAGTTCAAATCTTGGTCCAGGCGACCTTTTCCTCTCGATGTCTGAATTTTTCCATTAATTCACACATACTCGATCAAACGCGATCGTTAATTTCTCAATTAATCGATCTCGAACTCGAGATCGATAGAGGAATAAAATTAGTCCTCCAATGCTGATTCACGAATATAATATCAATTGAAACATAAGAGGACGAGTCAAGTTCGAAAAGTGTAACCTGAGTCCAGGCGCCTTCGGCAAAGAAAAAGGCGCGCATATGCATGACATCGAGACAAGAGTTCCTGGAGCCCTGGATAGCTCAGCTGGCAGAGTGTCTTTCCCGGTGTGGAGAAGGCCCCCAGTTCAAATCTGGGTCCAGGTGACTTCATTCCCTCGATGTCTGAATTTTTTCATTAATTAACACCTCCACGAGCAATCCCCATCGTTAATTTCTCAATTAATCAATCTCAAACTCGAGATCGATAGAGAAATGAAATGAGTCCTCCAATGCCGATTCACGAATATAATATCATTTGAAACATAAGAGGACGAGTGAAGTTCGAAAAGTGTAACCTGATTTCAGGCGCCTCCGGCAAAGAAAAAGGCACGCATATGCATGACATCGAGACAAGAGTTCCTGGAGCCCTGGATAGCTCAGCTGGTAGATTGTCTTTCCCGGTGTGAAGAAGGCCCCCAGTTCAAATCTGGGTCCAGGCGACTTTTTTCTCTCGATGTCTGTCATATGCAATTCTTTCATTAATTAACACCTCCACGATCAAACCCGATCGTTCATTTCTCAATTAATCGATCTCAAACTCGAGATCGATAGAGAAATGAAATCAGTCCTCCAATGCCGATTCACGAATATAATATCATTTGAAAAATAAGATGACGAGTGAAGTTCGAAAAGTGTAACCTGATTTCAGGCGCCTTCGGCAAAGGAAAAGGCGCGCATATGCATGACATCGAGACAAGAGTTCCTGGAGCCCTGGATAGCTCAGCTGGTAGAGTGTCTTTCCCGGTGTGCAGAAGGCCCCCAGTTCAAATCTGGGTCCAGGCGACTTTTTTCTCTCGATGTCTGTCATATGCAATTTTTTCTTTAATTAACACCTCCACGATCAAACGCGATCGTTAATTTCTCAATGAATCGATCTCAAACTTGAGATCGAAAGAGGAATAAAATTAGTCCTCCAATGCTGATTCACGAATATAATATCAATTGAAACATGAGAGGACGAGTCAAGTTCGAAAAGTGTAACCTAAGCCCAGGCGCCTTCGGCAAAGAAAAAGGCGCGCATATGCATGACATCGAGACAAGAGTTCCTGGAGCCCTGGATAGCTCAGCTGGCAGAGTGTCTTTCCCGGTGTGGAGAAGGCCCCCAGTTCAAATCTGGGTCCAGGCGACTTTTTTCTCTCGATGTCTGTCATATGCAATTCTTCCATTAATTAACACCTCCACGATCAAACCCGATCGTTCATTTCTCAATTAATCGATCTCAAACTCGAGATCGATAGAGAAATGAAATCAGTCCTCCAATGCCGATTCACGAATATAGAATCATTTGAAACATAAGAGGACGAGTGAAGTTCGAAAAGTGTAACCTGATTTCAGGCGCCTTCGGCAAAGAAAAAGGCGCGCATATGCATAACATCGAGACAAGAGTTCCTGGAGCCCTGGATAGCTCAGCTGGTAGAGTGTCTTTCCCGTTGTGAAGAAGGCCCCCAGTTCAAATCTGGGTCCAGGCGACTTTTTGCTCTCGATGTCTGAATTTTTTCATCAATTAACACCTCCACGAGCAAACCCGATCGTTAATTTCTCAATTGATCGATCTCGAACTCGAGATCGATAGAGGAATAAATTTAGTCCTCCAATGCCGATTCACGAATATAATATCATTTGAAACATAAGAGGACGAGTGAAGTTCGAAAAGTGTAACCTGATTTCAGGCGCCTCCGGCAAAGAAAAATGCGCGCATATGCATGACATCGAGACAAGACTTCCTGGAGCCCTGGATAGCTCAGCTGGTAGATTGTCTTCCCCGGTGTGAAGAAGGCCCCCAGTTCAAATCTGGGTCCAGGCGACTTTTTTCTCTCGATGTCTGTCATATGCAATTCTTTCATTAATTAACACCTCCACGATCAAACCCGATCGTTCATTTCTCAATTAATCGATATCAAACTCGAGATCGATAGAGAAATGAAATCAGTCCTCCAATGCCGATTCACGAATATAATATCATTTGAAACATGAGAGGACGAGTGAAGTTCGGAAAGTGTAACCTGATTTCAGGCGCCTTCGGCAAAGGAAAAGGCGCGCATATGCATGACATCGAGACAAGAGTTCCTGGAGCCCTGGATAGCTCAGCTGGTAGAGTGTCTTCCCCGGTGTGCAGAAGGCCCCCAGTTCAAATCTGGGTCCAGGCGACTTCTTTCTCTCGATGTCTGTCATATGCAATTTTTTCATTAATTAACACCTCCACGATCAAACCCGATCGTTCATTTCTCAATTAATCGATATCAAACTCGAGATCGATAGAGAAATGAAATCAGTCCTCCAATGCCGATTCACGAATATAATATCATTTGAAACATGAGAGGACGAGTGAAGTTCGGAAAGTGTAACCTGATTTCAGGCGCCTTCGGCGAAGAAAAAGGCACGCATATGCATGACATCGAGACAAGAGTTCCTGGAGCCCTGGATAGCTCAGCTGGTAGAGTTTCTTTCCCGGTGTGAAGAAGGCCCCCAGTTCAAATCTGGGTCCAGGCGACTTTTTCCTCTCGATGTCTGAATTTTTTCATTAATTCACACCTCCTCGATCAAACGCGATCGTTAATTTCTCAATTACTCGATCTGAAACTCGAGATCGATAGAGGAATAAAATTAGTCCTCCAATGCTGATTCACGAATATAATATCAATTGAAACATAAGAGGTTTAATCAAGTTCGAAAAGTGTAACCTGAGTCCAGGCGCCTTCGGCAAAGAAAAAGGCGCGCATATGCATGACATCGAGACAAGAGTTCCTGGAGCCCTGGATAGCTCAGCTGGTAGAGTTTCTTTCCCGATGTGAAGAAGGCCCCCAGTTCAAATCTGGGTCCAGGCGACTTTTTCCTCTCGATGTCTGAATTTTTTCATTAATTCACACCTCCTCGATCAAACGCGATTGTTAATTTCTCAATTACTCGATCTGAAACTCGAGATCGATAGAGGAATAAAATTAGTCCTCCAATGCTGATTCACGAATATAATATCAATTGAAACATAAGAGGTTGAATCAAGTTCGAAAAGTGTAACCTGAGTCCAGGCTCCTTCGGCGGAGAAAAAGGCGCGCATATGCATGACAACGAGACAAGAGTTCCTGGAGCCCTGGATAGCTCAGCTGGCAGAGTGTCTTTTCCGGTGTGGAGAAGGCCCCCAGTTAAAATCTGGGTCCAGGCGACTTTATTCCCTCGATGTCTGAATTTTTTCATTAATTAACACCTCCACGAGCAATCCCGATCGTTAATTCCTCAATTAATCCATCTCAAACTCGAGATCGATAGAGTAATGAAATTAGTCCTCCAATGCCGATGCACGAATATAATATCATTCGAAACATAAGAGGACGAGTGAAGTTCGAAAAGTGTAACCTGGTTCCAGGCGCCTCCGGCAAAGAAAAAGGCACGCATATGCATGACATCGAGACAAGAGTTCCTGGAGCCCTGGATAGCTCAGCTGGTAGATTGTCTTTCCCGGTGTGCAGAAGGCCCCCAGTTCAAATCTGGGTCCAGGCGACTTTTTTCTCTCGATGTCTGTCATATGCAATTTTTTCATTAATCAACACCTCCACGATCAAACCCGATCGTTAATTTCTCAATGAATCGATCTCAAACTCGAGATCGATAGAGGAATAAAATTAGTCCTCCAATGCTGATTCACGAATATAATATCAATTGAAACATAAGAGGACGAGTCAAGTTCGAAAAGTGTAACCTGAGTCCAGGCGCCTTCGGCAAAGAAATAGGCGCGCATATGCATGACATCGAGACAAGAGTTCCTGGAGCCCTGGATAGCTCAGCTGGCAGAGTGTCTTTCCCGGTGTGGAGAAGGCCCCCAGTTCAAATCCTGGTCCAGGCGACTTTATTCCCTCGATGTCTGAATTTTTTCATTAATTAACACCTCTACGAGCAATCCCGATCGTTAATTTCTCAATTAATCGATCTCAAACTCGAGATCGATAGAGAAATGAAATGAGTCCTCCAATGCCGATTCACGAATATAATATCAATTGAAACATAAGAGGACGAGTCAAGTTCGAAAAGTGTAACCTGAGTCCAGGCGCCTTCGGCAAAGAAAAAGGCGCGCATATGCATGACATCGAGACAAGAGTTCCTGGAGCCCTGGATAGCTCAGCTGGTAGAGTGTCTTTCCCGGTGTGGAGAAGGCCCCCAGTTCAAATCTGGGTCCAGGCGATTTTTTTCTCTCGATGTCTGTCATATGCAATTTTTTCATTAATTAACACCTCCATCATCAAACCCGATCGTTAATTTCTGAATTCATCGATCTCAAACTCGAGATCGATAGAGAAATAAAATTAGTCCTCCAATGCCAATTCACGAATATAATATCATTCGAAACATAAGAGGACGAGTCAAGTTCCAAAAGTGTGACGTGATTTCAGGCGCCTTCGGCAATGAAAAAGGCGCGCATATGCATGACATCGAGACAAGAGTTCCTGGAGCCCTGGATAGCTCAGCTGGTAGAGTGTCTTTCCCGGTTTGAAGAAGGCCCCCAGTTCAAATCTTGGTCCAGGCGACCTTTTCCTCTCGATGTCTGAATTTTTCCATTAATTCACACATACTCGATCAAACGCGATCGTTAATTTCTCAATTAATCGATCTCGAACTCGAGATCGATAGAGGAATAAAATTAGTCCTCCAATGCTGATTCACGAATATAATATCAATTGAAACATAAGAGGACGAGTCAAGTTCGAAAAGTGTAACCTGAGTCCAGGCGCCTTCGGCAAAGAAAAAGGCGCGCATATGCATGACATCGAGACAAGAGTTCCTGGAGCCCTGGATAGCTCAGCTGGCAGAGTGTCTTTCCCGGAGTGGAGAAGGCCCCCAGTTCAAATCTGGGTCCAGGCGACTTTATTCCCTCGATGTCTGAATTTTTTCATTAATTAACACCTCCACGAGCAATCCCCATCGTTAATTTCTCAATTAATCAATCTCAAACTCGAGATCGATAGAGAAATGAAATGAGTCCTCCAATGCCGATTCACGAATATAATATCATTTGAAACATAAGAGGACGAGTGAAGTTCGAAAAGTGTAACCTGATTTCAGGCGCCTCCGGCAAAGAAAAAGGCACGCATATGCATGACATCGAGACAAGAGTTCCTGGAGCCCTGGATAGCTCAGCTGGTAGATTGTCTTTCCCGGTGTGAAGAAGGCCCCCAGTTCAAATCTGGGTCCAGGCGACTTTTTTCTCTCGATGTCTGTCATATGCAATTCTTTCATTAATTAACACCTCCACGATCAAACCCGATCGTTCATTTCTCAATTAATCGATCTCAAACTCGAGATCGATAGAGAAATGAAATCAGTCCTCCAATGCCGATTCACGAATATAATATCATTTGAAAAATAAGATGACGAGTGAAGTTCGAAAAGTGTAACCTGATTTCAGGCGCCTTCGGCAAAGGAAAAGGCGCGCATATGCATGACATCGAGACAAGAGTTCCTGGAGCCCTGGATAGCTCAGCTGGTAGAGTGTCTTTCCCGGTGTGCAGAAGGCCCCCAGTTCAAATCTGGGTCCAGGCGACTTTTTTCTCTCGATGTCTGTCATATGCAATTTTTTCTTTAATTAACACCTCCACGATCAAACGCGATCGTTAATTTCTCAATGAATCGATCTCAAACTCGAGATCGAAAGTGGAATAAAATTAGTCCTCCAATGCTGATTCACGAATATAATATCAATTGAAACATGAGAGGACGAGTCAAGTTCGAAAAGTGTAACCTGAGCCCAGGCGCCTTCGGCAAAGAAAAAGGCGCGCATATGCATGACATCGAGACAAGAGTTCCTGGAGCCCTGGATAGCTCAGCTGGCAGAGTGTCTTTCCCGGTGTGGAGAAGGCCCCCAGTTCAAATCTGGGTCCAGGCGACTTTTTTCTCTCGATGTCTGTCATATGCAATTCTTTCATTAATTAACGACTCCACGATCAAACCCGATCGTTCATTTCTCAATTAATCGATCTCAAACTCGAGATCGATAGAGAAATGAAATCAGTCCTCCAATGCCGATTCACGAATATAGAATCATTTGAAACATAAGAGGACGAGTGAAGTTCGAAAAGTGTAACCTGATTTCAGGCGCCTTCGGCAAAGAAAAAGGCGCGCATATGCATGACATCGAGACAAGAGTTCCTGGAGCCCTGGATAGCTCAGCTGGTAGAGTGTCTTTCCCGGTGTGCAGGAGGCCGCCAGTTCAAATCTGGGTCCAGGCGACTTTATTCCCTCGATGTCTGAATTTTTTCATTAATTAACACCTCCACGAGCAATCCCGATCGTTAATTTCTCAATTAATCAATCTCAAACTCGAGACCGATAGAGAAATGAAATGAGTCCTCCAATGCCGATTCACGAATATAATATCATTTGAAACATAAGAGGACGAGTGGAGTTCGAAAAGTGTAACCTGATTTCAGGCGCCTTCGGCAAAGAAAAAGGCACGCATATGCATGACATCGAGACAAGAGTTCCTGGAGCCCTGGATAGCTCAGCTGGCAGAGTGTCTTTCCCGGTGTGGAGAAGGCCCCCAGTTCAAATCTGGGTCCAGGCGACTTTTTCCTCTCGATGTCTGAATTTTTTCATTAATTCACACCTACTCGATCAAACGCGATCGTTAATTTCTCAATTAATCGATCTCAAACTTGAGATCGATAGAGGAATAGAATTAGTCCTCCAATGCCGATTCACGAATATAATATCAATTGAAACATGAGAGGACGAGTCAAGTTCGAAAAGTGTAACCTGATTTCACGCGCCTTCGGCAAAGAAAAAGGCGCGCATATGCATGACATCGAGACAGGAGTTCCCGGAGCCCTGGATAGCTCAGCTGGTAGAGTGTCCTTCCCGGTGTGTAGAAGGCCCCCAGTTCAAATCTGGGTCCAGGCGACTTTTTTCTCTCGATGTCTGAATTTTTTCATTAATTCACACCTCTACGATCAAACCCGATCGTTAATTTCTCAATCAATGGATCTCAAAGTCGAGATCGATAGAGAAATAAAATTAGTCCTTCAATGCCGATTCACGATTATAATATCATTTAGAACATGAGAGGTCGAGTCAAGTTCGAAAAGTGTAACCTGAGTCTAGGCGCCTTCGGCGAAGAAGGAGGCGCGCATATGCATGACATCGAGACAAGAGTTCCTAGAGCCCTGGATAGCTCAGCTGGTAGAGTGTCTTCCCCGGTGTGGAGAAGGGCCCCAGTTCAAATCTGGGTCCAGGAGATTTTTTTCTCTCGATGTCTGTCATATGCAATTTTTTCTTTAATTAACACCTCCACGATCAAACCCGATCGTTAATTTCTCAATTAATCTATCTCAAACTCGAGATCGATAGAGGAATAAAATTAGTCCTCCAATGCCGATTCACGAATATAATATCATTTGAAACATAAGAGGACGAGTCAAGTTCCAAAAGTGTGACCTGATTTCGGGCGCCTTCGGCAAAGAAAAAGGCGCGCATATGCATAACATCGAGACAAGAGTTCCTGGAGCCCTGGATAGCTCAGCTGGTAGAGTGTCATTCCCGGTGTGGAGAAGGCCCCCAGTTCAAATCTGGGTCCAGGCGACTGTTTCTCTCGATGTCTGTCATATGCAATTTTTTCAATAATCAACACCTCCACGATCAAACCCGATCGTTAATTCCTCAATTAATCGATCTCAAACTCGAGATCGATAGAGAAATAAAATTAGTCCTTCAATGCCGATTCACGATTATGATATCATTTGAAACATAAGAGCACGAGTCAAGTTCCAAAAGTGTGACCTGATTTCAGGCGCCTTCGGCAAAGAAAAAGGCGCGCATATGCATGACATCGAGACAAGAGTTCCCGGAGCCCTGGATAGCTCAGCTGAAAGAGTGTCCTTCCCGGTGTGTAGAAGGCCCCCAGTTCAAATCTGGGTCCAGGCGACTTTTTTCTCTCGATGTCTAAATTTTTTCAATAATTCACACCTCTACGATCAAACCCGATCGTTAATTTCTCAATCAATCGATCTCAAACTCGAGATCGATAGAGAAATGAAATTAGTCCTCCAATGCCGATTCACGAATATAATATCATTCAAAACATGAGAGGTCGAGTCAAGTTCGGAAAGTGTAACCTGAGTCCAGGCGCCTTCGACGAAGAAAAAGGCGCGCATATGCATGACATCGAGACAAGAGTTCCTGGAGCCCTGGATAGCTCAGCTGGTAGAGTGTCTTTCCCGGTGTGGAGAAGGCCCCCAGTTCAAATCTGGGTCCAGGCGATTTTTTTCTCTCGATGTCTGTCATATGCAATTTTTTCATTAATTAACACCTCCATCATCAAACCCGATCGTTAATTTCTGAATTCATCGATCTCAAACTCGAGATCGATAGAGAAATAAAATTAGTCCTCCAATGCCAATTCACGAATATAATATCATTCGAAACATAAGAGGACGAGTCAAGTTCCAAAAGTGTGACGTGATTTCAGGCGCCTTCGGCAATGAAAAAGGCGCGCATATGCATGACATCGAGACAAGAGTTCCTGGAGCCCTGGATAGCTCAGCTGGTAGAGTGTCTTTCCCGGTTTGAAGAAGGCCCCCAGTTCAAATCTTGGTCCAGGCGACCTTTTCCTCTCGATGTCTGAATTTTTCCATTAATTCACACATACTCGATCAAACGCGATCGTTAATTTCTCAATTAATCGATCTCGAACTCGAGATCGATAGAGGAATAAAATTAGTCCTCCAATGCTGATTCACGAATATAATATCAATTGAAACATAAGAGGACGAGTCAAGTTCGAAAAGTGTAACCTGAGTCCAGGCGCCTTCGGCAAAGAAAAAGGCGCGCATATGCATGACATCGAGACAAGAGTTCCTGGAGCCCTGGATAGCTCAGCTGGCAGAGTGTCTTTCCCGGAGTGGAGAAGGCCCCCAGTTCAAATCTGGGTCCAGGCGACTTTATTCCCTCGATGTCTGAATTTTTTCATTAATTAACACCTCCACGAGCAATCCCCATCGTTAATTTCTCAATTAATCAATCTCAAACTCGAGATCGATAGAGAAATGAAATGAGTCCTCCAATGCCGATTCACGAATATAATATCATTTGAAACATAAGAGGACGAGTGAAGTTCGAAAAGTGTAACCTGATTTCAGGCGCCTCCGGCAAAGAAAAAGGCACGCATATGCATGACATCGAGACAAGAGTTCCTGGAGCCCTGGATAGCTCAGCTGGTAGATTGTCTTTCCCGGTGTGAAGAAGGCCCCCAGTTCAAATCTGGGTCCAGGCGACTTTTTTCTCTCGATGTCTGTCATATGCAATTCTTTCATTAATTAACACCTCCACGATCAAACCCGATCGTTCATTTCTCAATTAATCGATCTCAAACTCGAGATCGATAGAGAAATGAAATCAGTCCTCCAATGCCGATTCACGAATATAATATCATTTGAAAAATAAGATGACGAGTGAAGTTCGAAAAGTGTAACCTGATTTCAGGCGCCTTCGGCAAAGGAAAAGGCGCGCAT
Organism: Eretmocerus hayati; assembly: GCA_029851415.1. Classification (NCBI taxonomy): domain Eukaryota; kingdom Metazoa; phylum Arthropoda; class Insecta; order Hymenoptera; family Aphelinidae; genus Eretmocerus; species Eretmocerus hayati. The sequence goes on from CM056744.1 coordinate 55,216,086, forward strand.
ATGCATGACATCGAGACAAGAGTTCCTGGAGCCCTGGATAGCTCAGCTGGTAGAGTGTCTTTCCCGGTGTGCAGAAGGCCCCCAGTTCAAATCTGGGTCCAGGCGACTTTTTTCTCTCGATGTCTGTCATATGCAATTTTTTCTTTAATTAACACCTCCACGATCAAACGCGATCGTTAATTTCTCAATGAATCGATCTCAAACTCGAGATCGAAAGTGGAATAAAATTAGTCCTCCAATGCTGATTCACGAATATAATATCAATTGAAACATGAGAGGACGAGTCAAGTTCGAAAAGTGTAACCTGAGCCCAGGCGCCTTCGGCAAAGAAAAAGGCGCGCATATGCATGACATCGAGACAAGAGTTCCTGGAGCCCTGGATAGCTCAGCTGGCAGAGTGTCTTTCCCGGTGTGGAGAAGGCCCCCAGTTCAAATCTGGGTCCAGGCGACTTTTTTCTCTCGATGTCTGTCATATGCAATTCTTTCATTAATTAACGACTCCACGATCAAACCCGATCGTTCATTTCTCAATTAATCGATCTCAAACTCGAGATCGATAGAGAAATGAAATCAGTCCTCCAATGCCGATTCACGAATATAGAATCATTTGAAACATAAGAGGACGAGTGAAGTTCGAAAAGTGTAACCTGATTTCAGGCGCCTTCGGCAAAGAAAAAGGCGCGCATATGCATGACATCGAGACAAGAGTTCCTGGAGCCCTGGATAGCTCAGCTGGTAGAGTGTCTTTCCCGGTGTGCAGGAGGCCGCCAGTTCAAATCTGGGTCCAGGCGACTTTATTCCCTCGATGTCTGAATTTTTTCATTAATTAACACCTCCACGAGCAATCCCGATCGTTAATTTCTCAATTAATCAATCTCAAACTCGAGACCGATAGAGAAATGAAATGAGTCCTCCAATGCCGATTCACGAATATAATATCATTTGAAACATAAGAGGACGAGTGGAGTTCGAAAAGTGTAACCTGATTTCAGGCGCCTTCGGCAAAGAAAAAGGCACGCATATGCATGACATCGAGACAAGAGTTCCTGGAGCCCTGGATAGCTCAGCTGGCAGAGTGTCTTTCCCGGTGTGGAGAAGGCCCCCAGTTCAAATCTGGGTCCAGGCGACTTTTTCCTCTCGATGTCTGAATTTTTTCATTAATTCACACCTACTCGATCAAACGCGATCGTTAATTTCTCAATTAATCGATCTCAAACTTGAGATCGATAGAGGAATAGAATTAGTCCTCCAATGCCGATTCACGAATATAATATCAATTGAAACATGAGAGGACGAGTCAAGTTCGAAAAGTGTAACCTGATTTCAGGCGCCTTCGGCAAAGAAAAAGGCGCGCATATGCATGACATCGAGACAGGAGTTCCCGGAGCCCTGGATAGCTCAGCTGGTAGAGTGTCCTTCCCGGTGTGTAGAAGGCCCCCAGTTCAAATCTGGGTCCAGGCGACTTTTTTCTCTCGATGTCTGAATTTTTTCATTAATTCACACCTCTACGATCAAACCCGATCGTTAATTTCTCAATCAATGGATCTCAAAGTCGAGATCGATAGAGAAATAAAATTAGTCCTTCAATGCCGATTCACGATTATAATATCATTTAGAACATGAGAGGTCGAGTCAAGTTCGAAAAGTGTAACCTGAGTCTAGGCGCCTTCGGCGAAGAAGGAGGCGCGCATATGCATGACATCGAGACAAGAGTTCCTAGAGCCCTGGATAGCTCAGCTGGTAGAGTGTCTTCCCCGGTGTGGAGAAGGGCCCCAGTTCAAATCTGGGTCCAGGCGATTTTTTTCTCTCGACATCTGTCATATGCAATTTTTTCTTTAATTAACACCTCCACGATCAAACCCGATCGTTAATTTCTCAATTAATCTATCTCAAACTCGAGATCGATAGAGGAATAAAATTAGTCCTCCAATGCCGATTCACGAATATAATATCATTTGAAACATAAGAGGACGAGTCAAGTTCCAAAAGTGTGACCTGATTTCGGGCGCCTTCGGCAAAGAAAAAGGCGCGCATATGCATAACATCGAGACAAGAGTTCCTGGAGCCCTGGATAGCTCAGCTGGTAGAGTGTCATTCCCGGTGTGGAGAAGGCCCCCAGTTCAAATCTGGGTCCAGGCGACTGTTTCTCTCGATGTCTGTCATATGCAATTTTTTCAATAATCAACACCTCCACGATCAAACCCGATCGTTAATTCCTCAATTAATCGATCTCAAACTCGAGATCGATAGAGAAATAAAATTAGTCCTTCAATGCCGATTCACGATTATGATATTATTTGAAACATAAGAGCACGAGTCAAGTTCCAAAAGTGTGACCTGATTTCAGGCGCCTTCGGCAAAGAAAAAGGCGCGCATATGCATGACATCGAGACAAGAGTTCCCGGAGCCCTGGATAGCTCAGCTGAAAGAGTGTCCTTCCCGGTGTGTAGAAGGCCCCCAGTTCAAATCTGGGTCCAGGCGACTTTTTTCTCTCGATGTCTAAATTTTTTCAATAATTCACACCTCTACGATCAAACCCGATCGTTAATTTCTCAATCAATCGATCTCAAACTCGAGATCGATAGAGAAATGAAATTAGTCCTCCAATGCCGATTCACGAATATAATATCATTCAAAACATGAGAGGTCGAGTCAAGTTCGGAAAGTGTAACCTGAGTCCAGGCGCCTTCGACGAAGAAAAAGGCGCGCATATGCATGACATCGAGACAAGAGTTCCTGGAGCCCTGGATAGCTCAGCTGGTAGAGTGTCTCTCCCGGTGTGAAGAAGGGCCCCAGTTCAAATCTGGGTCCAGGCGATTTTTTTCTCTCGATGTCTGTCATATGCATATTTTTCATTAATTAACACCTCCACGATCAAACCCGATCGTTAATTCCTCAATTAATCTATCTCAAACTCGAGATCGATAGAGAAATAAAATTAATCCTCCAATGCCGATTCACGAATATAATATCATTTGAAACATAAGAGGACGAGTCAAGTTCCAAAAGTGTGACCTGATTTCAGGCGCCTTCGGCAAAGAAAAAGGCGCGCATATGCATAACATCGAGACAAGAGTTCCTGGAGCCCTGGATAGCTCAGCTGGTAGAGTGTCTTTCCCGGTGTGAAGAAGGCCCCCAGTTCAAATCTGGGTCCAGGCGACTTTTTGCTCTCGATGTCTGAATTTTTTCATTAATTAACACCTCCACGAGCAAACCCGATCGTTAATTTCTCAATTGATCGATCTCAAACTCGAGATCGATAGAGGAATAAATTTAGTCCTCCAATGCCGATTCACGAATATAATATCATTTGAAACATAAGAGGACGAGTGAAGTTCGAAAAGTGTAACCTGATTTCAGGCGCCTCCGGCAAAGAAAAAGGCACGCATATGCATGACATCGAGACAGGAGTTCCTGGAGCCCTGGATAGCTCAGCTGGTAGAGTGTCTTTCCCGGTGTGAAGAAGGCCCCAGTTCAAATCTGGGTCCAGGCGATTTTTTTCTCTCGATGTCTGTCATATGCAATTTTTTCATTAATTAACACCTCCATCATCAAACCCGATTGTTAATTTCTGAATTAATCGATCTCAAATTCGGGATCGATAGAGAAATAAAATTAGTCCTCCAATGCCGATTCACGAATATAATATCATTCGAAACATAAGAGGACGAGTCAAGTTCCAGAAGTGTGACGTGATTCCAGGCGCCTTCGGCAAAGAAAAAGGCGCGCATATGCATGACATCGAGACAGGAGTTCCCGGAGCCCTGGATAGCTCAGCTGGTAGAGTGTCCTTCCCAGTGTGTAGAAGGCCCCGAGTTCAAATCTGGGTCCAGGCGACTTTTTCCTCTCGATGTCTGAATTTTTTCATTAATTCACACCTACTCGAACAAACGCGATCGTTAATTTCTCAATTAATCGATCTCAAACTCGAGATCGATAGAGGAATAAAATTAGTCCTCCAATGCTGATTCACGAATATGATATCAATTGAAACATAAGAGGACGAGTCAAGTTCGAAAAGTGTAACCTGAGTCCAGGAGCCTTCGGCAAAGAAAAAGGCGCGCATATGCATGACATCGAGACAAGAGTTCCTGGAGCCCTGGATAGCTCAGCTGGCAGAGTGTCTTTCCCGGTGTGGAGAAGGCCCCCAGTTCAAATCTGGGTCCAGGCGACTTTATTCCCTCGATGTCTGAATTTTTTCATTAATTAACACCTCCACGAGCAATCCCGATCGTTAATTTCTCAATTAATCAATCTCAAACTCGAGACCGATAGAGAAATGAAATGAGTCCTCCAATTCCGATTCACGAATATAATATCATTTGAAACATAAGAGGACGAGTGGAGTTCGAAAAGTGTAACCTGATTTCAGGCGCCTTCGGCAAAGAAAAAGGCACGCATATGCATGACATCGAGACAAGAGTTCCTGGAGCCCTGGATAGCTCAGCTGGCAGAGTGTCTTTCCCGGTGTGGAGAAGGCCCCCAGTTCAAATCTGGGTCCAGGCGACTTTTTCCTCTCGATGTCTGAATTTTTTCATTAATTCACACCTACTCGATCAAACGCGATCGTGAATTTCTCAATTAATCGATCTCAAACTTGAGATCGATAGAGGAATAGAATTAGTCCTCCAATGCCGATTCACGAATATAATATCAATTGAAACATGAGAGGACGAGTCAAGTTCGAAAAGTGTAACCTGATTTCAGGCGCCTTCGGCAAAGAAAAAGGCGCGCATATGCATGACATCGAGACAGGAGTTCCCGGAGCCCTGGATAGCTCAGCTGGTAGAGTGTCCTTCCCGGTGTGTAGAAGGCCCCCAGTTCAAATCTGGGTCCAGGCGACTTTTTTCTCTCGATGTCTGAATTTTTCCATTAATTCACACCTCTACGATCAAACCCGATCGTTAATTTCTCAATCAATGGATCTCAAAGTCGAGATCGATAGAGAAATAAAATTAGTCCTTCAATGCCGATTCACGATTATAATATCATTTAGAACATGAGAGGTCGAGTCAAGTTCGAAAAGTGTAACCTGAGTCTAGGCGCCTTCGGCGAAGAAGGAGGCGCGCATATGCATGACATCGAGACAAGAGTTCCTAGAGCCCTGGATAGCTCAGCTGGTAGAGTGTCTTCCCCCGTGTGGAGAAGGGCCCCAGTTCAAATCTGGGTCCAGGCGATTTTTTTCTCTCGATGTCTGTCATATGCAATTTTTTCTTTAATTAACACCTCCACGATCAAACCCGATCGTTAATTTCTCAATTAATCTATCTCAAACTCGAGATCGATAGAGGAATAAAATTAGTCCTCCAATGCCGATTCACGAATATAATATCATTTGAAAAATAAGAGGACGAGTCAAGTTCCAAAAGTGTGACCTGATTTCGGGCGCCTTCGGCAAAGAAAAAGGCGCGCATATGCATAACATCGAGACAAGAGTTCCTGGAGCCCTGGATAGCTCAGCTGGTAGAGTGTCATTCCCGGTGTGGAGAAGGCCCCCAGTTCAAATCTGGGTCCAGGCGACTGTTTCTCTCGATGTCTGTCATATGCAATTTTTTCAATAATCAACACCTCCACGATCAAACCCGATCGTTAATTCCTCAATTAATCGATCTCAAACTCGAGATCGATAGAGAAATAAAATTAGTCCTTCAATGCCGATTCACGATTATGATATCATTTGAAACATAAGAGCACGAGTCAAGTTCCAAAAGTGTGACCTGATTTCAGGCGCCTTCGGCAAAGAAAAAGGCGCGCATATGCATGACATCGAGACAAGAGTTCCCGGAGCCCTGGATAGCTCAGCTGAAAGAGTGTCCTTCCCGGTGTGTAGAAGGCCCCCAGTTCAAATCTGGGTCCAGGCGACTTTTTTCTCTCGATGTCTAAATTTTTTCAATAATTCACACCTCTACGATCAAACCCGATCGTTAATTTCTCAATCAATCGATCTCAAACTCGAGATCGATAGAGAAATGAAATTAGTCCTCCAATGCCGATTCACGAATATAATATCATTCAAAACATGAGAGGTCGAGTCAAGTTCGGAAAGTGTAACCTGAGTCCAGGCGCCTTCGACGAAGAAAAAGGCGCGCGTATGCATGACATCGAGACAAGAGTTCCTGGAGCCCTGGATAGCTCAGCTGGTAGAGTGTCTCTCCCGGTGTGAAGAAGGGCCCCAGTTCAAATCTGGGTCCAGGCGATTTTTTTCTCTCGATGTCTGTCATATGCATATTTTTCATTAATTAACACCTCCACGATCAAACCCGATCGTTAATTCCTCAATTAATCTATCTCAAACTCGAGATCGATAGAGAAATAAAATTAATCCTCCAATGCCGATTCACGAATATAATATCATTTGAAACATAAGAGGACGAGTCAAGTTCCAAAAGTGTGACCTGATTTCAGGCGCCTTCGGCAAAGAAAAAGGCGCGCATATGCATAACATCGAGACAAGAGTTCCTGGAGCCCTGGATAGCTCAGCTGGTAGAGTGTCTTTCCCGGTGTGAAGAAGGCCCCCAGTTCAAATCTGGGCCCAGGCGACTTTTTGCTCTCGATGTCTGAATTTTTTCATTAATTAACACCTCCACGAGCAAACCCGATCGTTAATTTCTCAATTGATCGATCTCAAACTCGAGATCGATAGAGGAATAAATTTAGTCCTCCAATGCCGATTCACGAATATAATATCATTTGAAACATAAGAGGACGAGTGAAGTTCGAAAAGTGTAACCTGATTTCAGGCGCCTCCGGCAAAGAAAAAGGCACGCATATGCATGACATCGAGACAGGAGTTCCTGGAGCCCTGGATAGCTCAGCTGGTAGAGTGTCTTTCCCGGTGTGAAGAAGGCCCCAGTTCAAATCTGGGTCCAGGCGACTTTTTGCTCTCGATGTCTGAATTTTTTCATTAATTAACACCTCCACGAGCAAACCCGATCGTTAATTTCTCAATTGATCGATCTCAAACTCGAGATCGATAGAGGAATAAATTTAGTCCTCCAATGCCGATTCACGAATATAATATCATTTGAAACATAAGAGGACGAGTGAAGTTCGAAAAGTGTAACCTGATTTCAGGCGCCTCCGGCAAAGAAAAAGGCACGCATATGCATGACATCGAGACAGGAGTTCCTGGAGCCCTGGATAGCTCAGCTGGTAGAGTGTCTTTCCCGGTGTGAAGAAGGCCCCAGTTCAAATCTGGGTCCAGGCGATTTTTTTCTCTCGATGTCTGTCATATGCAATTTTTTCATTAATTAACACCTCCATCATCAAACCCGATTGTTAATTTCTGAATTAATCGATCTCAAATTCGGGATCGATAGAGAAATAAAATTAGTCCTCCAATGCCGATTCACGAATATAATATCATTCGAAACATAAGAGGACGAGTCAAGTTCCAGAAGTGTGACGTGATTCCAGGCGCCTTCGGCAAAGAAAAAGGCGCGCATATGCATGACATCGAGACAGGAGTTCCCGGAGCCCTGGATAGCTCAGCTGGTAGAGTGTCCTTCCCAGTGTGTAGAAGGCCCCGAGTTCAAATCTGGGTCCAGGCGACTTTTTCCTCTCGATGTCTGAATTTTTTCATTAATTCACACCTACTCGAACAAACGCGATCGTTAATTTCTCAATTAATCGATCTCAAACTCGAGATCGATAGAGGAATAAAATTAGTCCTCCAATGCTGATTCACGAATATGATATCAATTGAAACATAAGAGGACGAGTCAAGTTCGAAAAGTGTAACCTGAGTCCAGGAGCCTTCGGCAAAGAAAAAGGCGCGCATATGCATGACATCGAGACAAGAGTTCCTGGAGCCCTGGATAGCTCAGCTGGCAGAGTGTCTTTCCCGGTGTGGAGAAGGCCCCCAGTTCAAATCTGGGTCCAGGCGACTTTATTCCCTCGATGTCTGAATTTTTTCATTAATTAACACCTCCAGAGCAATCCCGATCGTTAATTTCTCAATTAATCAATCTCAAACTCGAGATCGATAGAGAAATGAAATGAGTCCTCCAATGCCGATTCACGAATATAATATCATTTGAAACATAAGAGGACGAGTGAAGTTCGAAAAGTGTAACCTGATTTCAGGCGCCTTCGGCAAAGAAAAAGGCACGCATATGCATGACATCGAGACAAGAGTTCCTGGAGCCCTGGATAGCTCAGCTGGTAGATTGTCTTTCGTGGTGTGAAGAAGGCCCCCAGTGCAAATCTGGGTCCAGGCAACTTTTTTCTCTCGATGTCTGTCATATGCAATTCTTTCATTAATTAACACCTCCACGATCAAACCCGATCGTTCATTTCTCAATTAATCGATCTCAAACTCGAGATCGATAGAGAAATGAAATCAGTCCTCCAATGCCGATTCACGAATATAATATCATTTGAAAAATAAGAGGACGAGTGAAGTTCGAAAAGTGTAACCTGATTTCAGGCGCCTTCGGCAAAGGAAAAGGCGCGCATATGCATGACATCGAGACAAGAGTTCCTGGAGCCCTGGATAGCTCAGCTGGTAGAGTGTCTTTCCCGGTGTGCAGAAGGCCCCCAGTTCAAATCTGGGTCCAGGCGACTTTTTTCTCTCGATGTCTGTCATATGCAATTTTTTCTTTAATTAACACCTCCACGATCAAACGCGATCGTTAATTTCTCAATGAATCGATCTCAAACTCGAGATCGAAAGAGGAATAAAATTAGTCCTCCAATGCTGATTCACGAATATAATATCAATTGAAACATAAGAGGACGAGTCAAGTTCGAAAAGTGTAACCTGAGCCCAGGCGCCTTCGGCAAAGAAAAAGGCGCGCATATGCATGACATCGAGACAAGAGTTCCTGGAGCCCTGGATAGCTCAGCTGGCAGAGTGTCTTTCCCAGTGTGGAGAAGGCCCCCAGTTCAAATCTGGGTCCAGGCGACTTTTTTCTCTCGATGTCTGTCATATGCAATTCTTTCATTAATTAACACCTCCACGATCAAACCCGATCGTTCATTTCTCAATTAATCGATCTCAAACTCGAGATCGATAGAGAAATGAAATCAGTCCTCCAATGCCGATTCACGAATATAGAATCATTTGAAACATAAGAGGACGAGTGAAGTTCGAAAAGTGTAACCTGATTTCAGGCGCCTTCGGCAGAGAAAAAGGCGCGAAAATGCATGACATCGAGACAAGAGTTCCTGGAGCCCTGGATAGCTCAGCTGGTAGAGTGTCTTTCCCGGTGTGCAGGAGGCCCCCAGTTCAAATCTGGGTCCAGGCGACTTTATTCCCTCGATGTCTGAATTTTTTCATTAATTAACACCTCCACGAGCAATCCCGATCGTTAATTTCTCAATTAATCAATCTCAAACTCGAGACCGATAGAGAAATGAAATGAGTCCTCCAATGCCGATTCACGAATATAATATCATTTGAAACATAAGAGGACGAGTGAAGTTCGAAAAGTGTAACCTGATTTCAGGCGCGTTCGGCAAAGAAAAAGGCACGCATATGCATGACATCGAGACAAGAGTTCCTGGAGCCCTGGATAGCTCAGCTGGCAGAGTGTCTTTCCCGGCGTGGAGAAGGCCCCCAGTTCAAATCTGGGTCCAGGCGACTTTTTCCTCTCGATGTCTGAATTTTTTCATTAATTCACACCTACTCGATCAAACGCGATCGTTAATTTCTCAATTAATCGATCTCAAACTTGAGATCGATAGAGGAATAGAATTAGTCCTACAATGCCGATTCACGAATATAATATCAATTGAAACATGAGAGGACGAGTCAAGTTCGAAAAGTGTAACCTGATTTCAGGCGCCTTCGGCAAAGAAAAAGGCGCGCATATGCATGACATCGAGACAAGAGTTCCTGGAGCCCTCGATAGCTCAGCTGGCAGAGTGTCTTTCCCGGTGTGGAGAAGGCCCCCAGTTCAAATCTGGGTCCAGGCGACTTTTTTTCCTCGATGTCTGAATTTTTTCATTAATTAACACCTCCACGAGCAATCCCGATCGTTAATTTCTCAATTGATCAATCTCAAACTCGAGATCGATAGAGAAATGAAATTAGTCCTCCAATGCCGATTCACGAATATAATATCATTTGAAACATAAGAGGACGAGTGGAGTTCGAAAAGTGTAACCTGATTTCAGGCGCCTTCGGCAAAGAAAAAAGCACGCATATGCATGACATCTAGACAAGAGTTCCTGGAGCCCTGGATAGCTCAGCTGGTGGAGTGTCATTCCCGGTGTGAAGAAGACCCCCAGTTCAAATCTGGGTCCAGGCGACTTTTTTCTCTCGATGTCTGTCATATGCAATTTTTTCATTAATCAACACCTCCACGATCAAACCCGATCGTTAATTTCTCAATTAATCGATCTCAAACTTGAGATCGATAGAGGAATAGAATTAGTCCTCCAATGCCGATTCACGAATATAATATCAATTGAAACATGAGAGGACGAGTCAAGTTCGAAAAGTGTAACCTGATTTCAGGCGCCTTCGGCAAAGGAAAAGGCGCGCATATGCATGACATCGAGACAAGAGTTCCTGGAGCCCTGGATAGCTCAGCTGGCAGAGTGTCTTTCCCGGTGTGGAGAAGGCCCCCAGTTCAAATCTGGGTCCAGGCGACTTTTTCCTCTCGATTTCTGAATTTTTTCATTAATTCACACCTCCACGATCAAACCCGATCGTTAATTTCTCAATCAATCGATCTCAAACTTGAGATCGATAGAGGAATAGAATTAGTCCTCCAATGCCGATTCACGAATATAATATCAATTGAAACATGAGAGGAGGAGTCAAGTTCGAAAAGTGTAACCTGATTTCAGGCGCCTTCGGCAAAGAAAAAGGCGCGCATATGCATGACATCGAGACAAGAGTTCCTGGAGCCCTAGATAGCTCAGCTGGCAGAGTGTCTTTCCCGGTGTGGAGAAGGCCCCCAGTTCAAATCTGGGTCCAGGCGACTTTTTTCCTCTCGATGTCTGAATTTTTCCATTAATTCACACCTACACGATCAAACGCGATCGTTAATTTCTCAATTAATCGATCTCGAACTCGAGATCGATAGAGGAATAAAATTAGTCCTCCAATGCTGATTCACGAATATAATATCAATTGAAACATAAGAGGACGAGTCAAGTTCGAAAAGTGTAACCTGAGTCCAGGCGCCTTCGGCAAAGAAAAAGGCGCGCATATGCATGACATCGAGACAAGAGTTCCTGGAGCCCTGGATAGCTCAGCTGGCAGAGTGTCTTTCCCGGTGTGGAGAAGGCCCCCAGTTCAGATCTGGGTCCAGGCGACTTTATTCCCTCGATGTCTGAATTTTTTCATTAATTAACACCTCCACGAGCAATCCCGATCGTTAATTTCTCAATTAATCAATATCAAACTCGAGATCGATAGAGAAATGAAATGAGTCCTCCAATGCCGATTCACGAATATAATATCATTTGAAACATAGGAGGACGAGTGAAGTTCGAAAAGTGTAACCTGATTTCAGGCGCCTCCGGCAAAGAAAAAGGCACGCATATGCATGACATTGAGACAAGAGTTCCTGGAGCCCTGGATAGCTCAGCTGGTAGATTGTCTTTCCCGGTGTGAAGAAGGCCCCCAGTTCAAATCTGGGTCCAGGCGACTTTTTTCTCTCGATGTCTGTCATATGCAATTCTTTCATTAATTAACACATCCACGATCAAACCCGATCGTTCATTTCTCAATTAATCGATCTCAAACTCGAGATCGATAGAGAAATGAAATCAGTCCTCCAATGCCGATTCACGAATATAATATCATTTGAAACATAAGAGGACGAGTGAAGTTCGAAAAGTGTAACCTGATTTCAGGCGCCTTCGGCAAAGGAAAAGGCGCGCATATGCATGACATCGAGACAAGAGTTCCTGGAGCCCTGGATAGCTCAGCTAGTATATTGTCTTTCGTGGTGTAAAGAAGGCCCCCAGTGCAAATCTGGGTCCAGGCAACTTTTTTATCTCGATGTCTGTCATATGCAATTTTTTCATTAATCAACACCTCCACGATCAAACCCGATCGTTAATTTCTCAATCAATCGATGTCAAACTCGAGATCGATAGAGAAATAAAATTAGTCCTCCAATGCCGATTCACGAATATAATATCATTTGAAACATAAGAGGACGAGTCAAGTTCCGAAAGTGTGACCTGATTTCAGGCGCCTTCGGCAAAGAAAAAGGCGCGCATATGCATGACATCGAGACAAGAGTTCCCGGAGCCCTGGATAGCTCAGCTGGTAGAGTGTCCTTCCCGGTGTGTAGAAGGCCCCCAGTTCAAATCTGGGTCCAGGCGACTTTTTTCTCTCGATGTCTGAATTTTTTCAATAATTCACACCTCTACGATCAAACCCGATCGTTAATTTCTCAATCAATCGATCTCAAACTCGAGATCGATAGAGAAATGAAATTAGTCCTCCAATGCCGATTCACGAATATAATATCATTCAAAACATGAGAGGTCGAGTCAAGTTCGAAAAGTGTAACCTAAGTCCAGGCGCCTTCGGCGAAGAAAAAGGCGCGCATATGCATGACATCGAGACAAGAGTTCCTGGAGCCCTGGATAGCTCAGCTGGTAGAGTGTCTCTCCCGGTGTGAAGAAGGGCCCCAGTTCAAATCTGGGTCCAGGCGATTTTTTTCTCTCGATGTCTGTCATATGCATATTTTTCATTAATTAACACCTCCACGATCAAACCCGATCGTTAATTCCTCAATTAATCTATCTCAAACTCGAGATCGATAGAGAAATAAAATTAATCCTCCAATGCCGATTCACGAATATAATATCATTTGAAACATAAGAGGACGAGTCAAGTTCCAAAAGTGTGACCTGATTTCAGGCGCCTTCGGCAAAGAAAAAGGCGCGCATATGCATAACATCGAGACAAGAGTTCCTGGAGCCCTGGATAGCTCAGCTGGTAGAGTGTCTTTCCCGGTGTGAAGAAGGCCCCCAGTTCAAATCTGGGTCCAGGCGACTTTTTGCTCTCGATGTCTGAATTTTTTCATTAATTAACACCTCCACGAGCAAACCCGATCGTTAATTTCTCAATTGATCGATCTCAAACTCGAGATCGATAGAGGAATAAATTTAGTCCTCCAATGCCGATTCACGAATATAATATCATTTGAAACATAAGAGGACGAGTGAAGTTCGAAAAGTGTAACCTGATTTCAGGCGCCTCCGGCAAAGAAAAAGGCACGCATATGCATGACATCGAGACAGGAGTTCCTGGAGCCCTGGATAGCTCAGCTGGTAGAGTGTCTTTCCCGGTGTGAAGAAGGCCCCAGTTCAAATCTGGGTCCAGGCGATTTTTTTCTCTCGATGTCTGTCATATGCAATTTTTTCATTGATTAACACCTCCATCATCAAACCCGATTGTTAATTTCTGAATGAATCGATCTCAAATTCGGGATCGATAGAGAAATAAAATTAGTCCTCCAATGCCGATTCACGAATATAATATCATTCGAAACATAAGAGGACGAGTCAAGTTCCAGAAGTGTGACGTGATTCCAGGCGCCTTCGGCAAAGAAAAAGGCGCGCATATGCATGACATCGAGACAGGAGTTCCCGGAGCCCTGGATAGCTCAGCTGGTAGAGTGTCCTTCCCGGTGTGTAGAAGGCCCCCAGTTCAAATCTGGGTCCAGGTGACTTTTTCCTCTCGATGTCTGAATTTTTTCATTAATTCACACCTACTCGATCAAACGCGATCGTTAATTTCTCAATTAATCGATCTCAAACTCGAGATCGATAGAGGAATAAAATTAGTCCTCCAATGCTGATTCACGAATATGATATCAATTGAAACATAAGAGGACGAGTCAAGTTCGAAAAGTGTAACCTGAGTCCAGGAGCCTTCGGCAAAGAAAAAGGCGCGCATATGCATGACATCGAGACAAGAGTTCCTGGAGCCCTGGATAGCTCAGCTGGCAGAGTGTCTTCCCCGGTGTGGAGAAGGCCCCCAGTTCAAATCTTGGTCCAGGCGACTTTATTCCCTCGATGTCTGAATTTTTCCATTAATTAACACCTCCAGAGCAATCCCGATCGTTAATTTCTCAATCAATCAATCTCAAACTCGAGATCGATAGAGAAATGAAATGAGTCCTCCAATGCCGATTCACGAATATAATATCATTTGAAACATAAGAGGACGAGTGAAGTTCGAAAAGTGTAACCTGATTTCAGGCGCCTTCGGCAAAGAAAAAGGCACGCATATGCATGACATCGAGACAAGAGTTCCTGGAGCCCTGGATAGCTCAGCTAGTAGATTGTCTTTCGTGGTGTGAAGAAGGCCCCCATTCCAAATCTGGGTCCAGGCAACTTTTTCCTCTCGATGTCTGTCATATGCAATTTTTTCATTAATCAACACCTCCACGATCAAACCCGATCGTGAATTTCTCAATCAATCGATCTCAAACTCGAGATCGATAGAGAAATAAAATTAGTCCTCCAATGCCGATTCACGAATATAATATCATTCGAAACATAAGAGGACGAGTCAAGTTCCAAAAATGTGACGTGATTTCAGGCGCCTTCGGCAATGAAAAAGGAGCGCATATGCATGACATCGAAACAAGAGTTCCTGGAGCCCTGGATAGCTCAGCTGGTAGAGTGTCTTCCCCGGTGTGAAGAAGGCCCCCAGTTCAAATCTGGGTCCAGGCGACTTTTTCCTCTCGATGTCTGAATTTTTTCATTATCTAACACCTCCAGAGCAATCCCGATCGTTAATTTCTCAATTAATCAATCTCAAACTCGAGATCGATAGAGAAATGAAATGAGTCCTCCAATGCCGATTCACGAATATAATATCATTTGAAACATAAGAGGACGAGTGAAGTTCGAGAAGTGTAACCTGATTTCAGGCGCCTTCGGCAAAGAAAAAGGCGCGCATATGCATGACATCGAGACAGGAGTTCCCGGAGCCCTGGATAGCTCAGCTGGTAGAGTGTCCTTCCCGGTGTGTAGAAGGCCCCCAGTTCAAATCTGGGTCCAGGCGATTTTTTTCTCTCGATGTCTGTCATATGCAATTTTTTCATTAATTAACACCTCCATCATCAAACCCGATTGTTAATTTCTGAATTAATCGATCTCAAATTCGAGATCGATAGAGGAATAAAATTAGTCCTCCAATGCTGATTCACGAATATAATATCAATTGAAACATAAGAGGACGAGTCAAGTTCGAAAAGTGTAACCTGAGTCCAGGCGCCTTCGGCAAAGAAAAAGGCGCGCATATGCATGACATCGAGACAAGAGTTCCTGGAGCCCTGGATAGCTCAGCTGGCAGAGTGTCTTTCCCGGTGTGGAGAAGGCCCCCAGTTCAAATCTGGGTCCAGGCGACTTCATTCCCTCGATGTCTGAATTTTTTCATTAATTCACACCTCCACGAGCAATCCCGATCGTTAATTTCTCAATTAATCAATCTCAAACTCGAGATCGATAGAGAAATGAAATTAGTCCTCCAATGCCGATTCACGAATATAATATCATTTGAAACATAAGAGGACGAGTGAAGATCGAAAAGTGTAACCTGATTTCAGGCGCCTTCGGCAAAAAGAAGGCACGCATATGCATGACATCGAGACAAGAGTTCCTGGAGCCCTGGATAGCTCAGCTGGTAGAGTGTCTTTCCCGGTGTGAAGAAGGCCCCCAGTTCAAATCTGGGTCCAGGCGACTTTTTGCTCTCGATGTCTGAATTTTTCCATTAATTATCACCTCCACGAGCAAACCCGATCGTTAATTTCTCAATTGATCGATCTCAAACTCGAGATCGATAGAGGAATAAATTTAGTCCTCCAATGCCGATTCACGAATATAATATCATTTGAAACATAAGAGGACGAGTGAAGTTCGGAAAGTGTAACCTGATTTCAGGCGCCTTCGGCAAAGAAAAAGGCGCGCATATGCATGACATCGAGACAAGAGTTCCTGGAGCCCTGGATAGCTCAGCTGGTAGAGTGTCTTTCCCGGTGTGCAGAAGGCCCCCAGTTCAAATCTGGGTCCAGGCGACTTTTTTCTCTCGATGTCTGTCATATGCAATTTTTTCATTAATTAACACCTCCACGATCAAACGCGATCGTTAATTTCTCAATGAATCGATCTCAAACTCGAGATCGATAGAGAAATAACATTAGTCCTCCAATGCCGATTCACGAATATAATATCATTCGAAACATAAGAGGACGAGTCAAGTTCCAAAAGTGTGACCTGATTTCAGGCGCCTTCGGCAAAGAAAAAGGCGCGCATATGCATGACATCGAGACAAGAGTTCCTGGAGCCCTGGATAGCTCAGCTGGTAGAGTTTCTTTCCCGGTGTGAAGAAGGCCCCCAGTTCAAATCTGGGTCCAGGCGACTTTTTCCTCTCGATGTCTGAATTTTTCCATTAATTCACACCTCCTCGATTAAACGCGATCGTTAATTTCTCAATTACTCGATCTGAAACTCGAGATCGATAGAGGAATTAAATTAGTCCTCCAATGCTGATTCACGAATATAATATCAATTGAAACATAAGAGGACGAATCAAGTTCGAAAAGTGTAACCTGAGTCCAGGCGCCTTCGGCGAAGAAAAAGGCCCGCATATGCATGACATCGAGACAAGAGTTCCTGGAGCCCTGGATAGCTCAGCTGGCAGAGTGTCTTTTCCGGTGTGGAGAAGGCCCCCAGTTAAAATCTGGGTCCAGGCGACTTTATTCCCTCGATGTCTGAATTTTTTCATTAATTAACACCTCCACGAGCAATCCCGATCGTTAATTCCTCAATTAATCAATCTCAAACTCGAGATCGATAGAGAAATAACATTAGTCCTCCAATGCCGATTCACGAATATAATATCATTCGAAACATAAGAGGACGAGTCAAGTTCCAAAAGTGTGACCTGATTTCAGGCGCCTTCGGCAAAGAAAAAGGCGCGCATATGCATGACATCGAGACAAGAGTTCCTGGAGCCCTGGATAGCTCAGCTGGTAGAGTTTCTTTCCCGGTGTGAAGAAGGCCCCCAGTTCAAATCTGGGTCCGGGCGACTTTTTCCTCTCGATGTCTGAATTTTTTCATTAATTCACACCTCCTCGATTAAACGCGATCGTTAATTTCTCAATTACTCGATCTGAAACTCGAGATCGATAGAGGAATTAAATTAGTCCTCCAATGCTGATTCACGAATATAATATCAATTGAAACATAAGAGGACGAATCAAGTTCGAAAAGTGTAACCTGAGTCCAGGCGCCTTCGGCGAAGAAAAAGGCGCGCATATGCATGACATCGAGACAAGAGTTCCTGGAGCCCTGGATAGCTCAGCTGGCAGAGTGTCTTTTCCGGTGTGGAGAAGGCCCCCAGTTAAAATCTGGGTCCAGGCGACTTTATTCCCTCGATGTCTGAAATTTTTCATTAATTAACACCTCCACGAGCAATCCCGATCGTTAATTCCTCAATTAATCAATCTCAAACTCGAGATCGATAGAGAAATAAAATTAGTCCTCCAATGCCGATTCACGAATATAATATCATTTAGAACATGAGAGGTCGAGTCAAGTTCGAAAAGTGTAACCTGAGTCCAGGCGCCTTCGGCAAAGAAAAAGGCGCGCATTCGCATGACATCGAGACAAGAGTTCCTAGAGCCCTGGATAGCTCAGCTGGTAGAGTGTCTCTCCCGGTGTGGAGAAGGGCCCCAGTTCAAATCTGGGTCCAGGCCATTTTTTTCTCTCGATGTCTGTCATATGCAATTTTTTCATTAATTAACACCTCCACGATCAAACCCGATCGTTAATCTCTCAATCAATCTATCTCAAACTCGAGATCGATAGAGAAATAAAATTAGTCCTCCAATGCCGATTCACGAATATAATATCATTTGAAACATAAGAGGACGAGTCAAGTTCCAAAAGTGTGACCTGATTTCAGGCGCCTTCGGCAAAGAAAAAGGCACGCATATGCATGACATCGAGACAAGAGTTCCTGGAGCCCTCGATAGCTCAGCTAGTAGATTGTCTTTCGTGGTGTGAAGAAGGCCCCCAGTGCAAATCTGGGTCCAGGCAACTTTTTTCTCTCGATGTCTGTCATATGCAATTTCTTCATTAATCAACACCTCCACGATCAAACCCGATCGTTAATTTCTCAATCAATCGATCTCAAACTCGAGATGGATAGAGAAATAAAATTAGTCCTCCAATGCCGATTCACGAATATAATATCATTTGAAACATAAGAGGACGAGTCAAGTTCCAAGAGTGTGACCTGATTTCAGGCGCCTTCGGCAAAGAAAAAGGCGCGCATATGCATAACATCGAGACAAGAGTTCCTGGAGCCCTGGATAGCTCAGCTGGTAGAGTGTCATTCCCGGTGTGAAGAAGGCCCCCAGTTCAAATCTGGGTCCAGGCGACTTTTTTCTCTCGATGTCCGAATTTTTTCATTAATTCACACCTCTACGATCGAACCCGATCGTTAATTTCTCAATCAATCGATCTCAAACTCGAGATCGATAGAGAAATAAAATTAGTCCTCCAATGCCGATTCACGAATATAATATCATTTAGAACATGAGAGGTCGAGTCAAGTTCGAAAAGTGTAACCTGAGTCCAGGCGCCTTCGGCAAAGAAAAAGGCGCGCATATGCATGACATCGAGACAAGAGTTCCTAGAGCCCTGGATAGCTCAGCTGGTAGAGTGTCTCTCCCGGTGTGGAGAAGGGCCCCAGTTCAAATCTGGGTCCAGGCGATTTTTTTCTCTCGATGTCTGTCATATGCAATTTTTCCATTAATTAACACCTCCACGATCAAACCCGATCGTTAATTTCTCAATTAATCTATCTCAAACTCGAGATCGATAGAGAAATAAAATTAGTCCTCCAATGCCGATTCACGAATATAATATCATTCGAAACATAAGAGGACGAGTCAAGTTCCAAAAGTGTGACCTGATTTCAGGCGCCTTCGGCAAAGAAAAAGGCGCGCATATGCATAACATCGAGACGAGAGTTCCTGGAGCCCTGGATAGCTCAGCTGGTAGAGTGTATTTCCCGGTGTGAAGAAGGCCCCCAGTTCAAATCTGGGTCCAGGCGACTTTTGGCTCTCGATGTCTGAATTTTTTCATTAATTAACACCTCCACGAGCAAACCCGATCGTTAATTTCTCAATTGATTGATCTCAAACTCGAGATCGATAGAGGGATAAATTTAGTCCTCCAATGCCGATTCACGAATATAATATCATTTGAAACATAAGAGGACGAGTGAAGTTCGAAAAGTGTAACCTGATTTCAGGCGCCTCCGGCAAAGAAAAAGGCACGCATATGCATGACATCGAGACAAGAGTTCCTGGAGCCCTGGATAGCTCAGCTGGTAGATTGTCTCTTCCGCTGTGAAGAAGGCCCCCAGTTCAAATCTGGGTCCAGGCGACTTTTTTCTCTCGATGTCTGTCATGTGCAATTCTTTCATTAATTAACACCTCCACGATCAAACCCGATCGTTAATTTCTCAATCAATCTATCTCAAACTCGAGATCGATAGAGAAATAAAATTAGTCCTCCAATGCCGATTCACGAATATAATATCATTTGAAACATAAGAGGACGAGTCAAGTTCCAAAAGTGTGACCTGATTTCAGGCGCCCTCGGCAAAGAAAAAGGCGCGCATATGCATAACATCGAGACAAGAGTTCCTGGAGCCCTGGATAGCTCAGCTGGTAGAGTGTCATTCCCGGTGTGAAGAAGGCCCCCAGTTCAAATCTGGGTCCAGGCGACTGTTTCTCTCGATGTCTGTCATATGCAATTTTTTCATTAATCAACACCTCCACGATCAAACCCGATCGTTAATTTCTGAATTAATCGATCTCAAACTCGAGATCGATAGAGAAATAAAATTAGTCCTCCAATGCCGATTCACGATTATAATATCATTTGAAACATAAGAGGACGAGTCAAGTTCCAAAAGTGTGACCTGATTTCAGGCGCCTTCGGCAGAGAAAGAGGCGCGCATATGCATGACATCGAGACAAGAGTTCCCGGAGCCCTGGATAGCTCAGCTGGTAGAGTGTCCTTCCCGGTGTGTAGAAGGCCCCCAGTTCAAATCTGGGTCCAGGCGACTTTTTTCTCTCGATGTCTGAATTTTTTCAATAATTCACACCTCTACGATCAAACCCGATCGTTAATTTCTCAATCAATCGATCTCAAACTCGAGATCGATAGAGAAATAAAATTAGTCCTCCAATGCCGATTCGCGAATATAATACATTTAAAACATGAGAGGTCGAGTCAAATTCGAAAAGTGTAACCTGAGTCCAGGCGCCTTCGGCAAAGAAAAAGGCGCGCATATGCATGACATCGAGACAAGAGTTCCTGGAGCCCTGGATAGCTCAGCTGGTAGAGTGTCTTTCCCGGTGTGAAGAAGGCCCCCAGTTCAGATCTGGGTCCAGGCGACTTTTTGCTCTCGATGTCTGAATTTTTCCATTAATTAACACCTCCACGAGCAAACCCGATCGTTAATTTCTCAATTGATCGATCTCAAACTCGAGATCGATAGAGGAATAAATTCAGTCTTCCAATGCCGATTCACGAATATAATATCATTTGAAACATATGAGGACGAGTGAAGTTCGAAAAGTGTAACCTGATTTCAGGCGCCTCCGGCAAAGAAAAAGGCACGCATATGCATGACATCGAGACAAGACTTCCTGGAGCCCTGGATAGCTCAGCTGGTAGATTGTCTTTCCCGGTGTGGAGAAGGCCCCCAGTTCAAATCTGGGTCCAGGCGACTTTTTTCTCTCGATGTCTGTCATATGCAATTCTTTCATTAATTAACACCTCCACGATCAAACCCGATCGTTCATTTCTCATTTAATCGATTTCAAACTCGAGATCGATAGAGAAATGGAATGAGTCCTCCAATGCTGATTCACGAATATAATATCAATTGAAACATAAGAGGACGAGTCAAGTTCGAAAAGTGTAACCTGAGTCCAGGCGCCTTCGGCAAAGAAAAAGGCGCGCATATGCATGACATCGAGACAATAGTTCCTGGAGCCCTGGATAGCTCAGCTGGCAGAGTGTCTTTCCCGGTGTGGAGAAGGCCCCCAGTTCAAATCTGGGTCCAGGCGACTTTATCCCCTCGATGTCTGAATTCTTTCATTTATTAACACCTCCACGACCAATCCCGATCGTTAATTTCTCAATTAACCAATCTCAAACTCGAGATCGATAGAGAAATGAAATTAGTCCTCCAATGCCGATTCACGAATATAATATCATTTGAAACATAAGAGGACGAGTGAAGATCAAAAAGTGTAACCTGATTTCAGGTGCCTTCGGCAAAGAAAAAGGCGCGCATATGCATGACATCGAGACAGGAGTTCCCGGAGCCCTGGATAGCTCAGCTGGTAGAGTGTCCTTCCCGGTGTGTAGAAGGCCCCCAGTTCAAATCTGGGTCCAGGCGACTTTTTTCTCTCGATGTCTGAATTTTTTCATTAATTCACACCTCTACGATCAAACCCGATCGTTAATTACTCAATCAATCGATCTCAAACTCGAGATCGATAGAGAAATAAAATTAGTCCTCCAATGCCGATTCACGGAAATAATATCATTTAGAACATGAGAGGTCGAGTCAAGTTCGAAAAGTGTAACCTGAGTCCAGGCGCCTTCGGCAAAGAAAAAGGCGCGCATATGCATGACATCGAGACAAGAGTTCCTAGAGCCCTGGATAGCTCAGCTGGTAGAGTGTCTCTCCCGGTGTGGAGAAGGGCCCCAGTTCAAATCTGGGTCCAGGCGATTTTTTTCTCTCGATGTCTGTCATATGCAATTTTTTCATTAATTAACACCTCCACGATCAAACCCGATCGTTAATTTCTCAATTAATCTATCTCAAACTCGAGATCGATAGAGAAATAAAATTAGTCCTCCAATGCCGATTCACGAATATAATATCATTTGAAACATAAGAGGACGAGTCAAGTTCCAAAAGTGTGACCTGATTTCAGGCGCCTTCGGCAGAGAAAAAGGCGCGCATATGCATAACATCGAGACAAGAGTTCCTGGAGCCCTGGATAGCTCAGCTGGTAGAGTGTCTTTCCCGGTGTGAAGAAGGCCCCCAGTTCAAATCTGGGTCCAGGCGACTTTTGGCTCTCGATGTCTGAATTTTTCCATTAATTACCACCTCCACGAGCAAACCCGATCGTTAATTTCTCAATTGATCGATCTCAAACTCGAGATCGATAGAGGAATAAATTTAGTCCCCCAATGCCGATTCACGAATATAATATCATTTGAAACATAAGAGGACGAGTGAAGTTCGAAAAGTGTAACCTGATTTCAGGCGCCTCCGGCAAAGAAAAAGGCACGCATATGCATGACATCGAGACAAGAGTTCCTGGAGCCCTGGATAGCTCAGCTGGTAGATTGTCTCTCCCGGTGTGAACAAGGCCCCCAGTCCAAATCTAGGTCCAGGCGACTTTTTTCTCTCGATGTCTGTCATGTGCAATTCTTTCATTAATTAACACCTCCACGATCAAACCCGATCGTTAATTTCTCAATCAATCTATCTCAAACTCGAGATCGATAGAGAAATAAAATTAGTCCTCCAATGCCGATTCACGAATATAATATCATTTGAAACATAAGAGGACGAGTCAAGTTCCAAAAGTGTGACCTGATTTAGGGCGCCTTCGGCAAAGAAAAAGGCGCGCATATGCATAACATCGAGACAAGAGTTCCTGGAGCCCTGGATAGCTCAGCTGGTAGAGTGTCATTCCCGGTGTGAAGAAGGCCCCCAGTTCAAATCTGGGTCCAGGCGACTGTTTCTCTCGATGTCTGTCATATGCAATTTTTTCATTAATCAACACCTCCACGATCGAACCCGATCGTTAATTTCTCAATTAATCGATCTCAAACTCGAGATCGATAGAGAAATAAAATTAGTCCTCCAATGCCGATTCACGATTATAATATCATTTGAAACATAAGAGGACGAGTCAAGTTCCAAAAGTGTGACCTGATTTCAGGCGCCTTCGGCAAAGAAAAAGGCGCGCATATGCATGACATCGAGACAAGAGTTCCCGGAGCCCTGGATAGCTCAGCTGGTAGAGTGTCCTTCCCGGTGTGTAGAAGGCCCCCAGTTCAAATCTGGGTCCAGGCGACTTTTTTCTCTCGATGTCTGAATTTTTTCAATAATTCACACCTCTACGATCAAACCCGATCGTTAATTTCTCAATCAATCGATCTCAAACTCGAGATCGATAGAGAAATAAAATTAGTCCTCCAATGCCGATTCGCGAATATAATACATTTAAAACATGAGAGGTCGAGTCAAGTTCGAAAAGTGTAACCTGAGTCCAGGCGCCTTCGACAAAGAAAAAGGCGCGCATATGCATGACATCGAGACAAGAGTTCCTGGAACCCTGGATAGCTCAGCTGGTAGAGTGTCTCTCCCGGTGTGAAGAAGGGCCCCAGTTCAAATCTGGGTCCAGGCGATTTTTTTCTCTCGATGTCTGTCATATGCAATTTTTTCAATAATTCACACCTCTACGATCAAACCCGATCGTTAATTTCTCAATCAATCGATCTCAAACTCGAGATCGATAGAGAAATAAAATTAGTCCTCCAATGCTGATTCACGAATATGATATCATTTGAAACATAAGAGGACGAGTCAAGTTCCAAAAGTGTGACCTGATTTCAGGCGCCTTCGGCAAAGAAAGAGGCGCGCATATGCATGACATCGAGACAAGAGTTCCCGGAGCCCTGGATAGCTCAGCTGGTAGAGTGTCCTTCCCGGTGTGTAGAAGGCCCCCAGTTCAAATCTGGGTCCAGGCGACTTTTTTCTCTCGATGTCTGAATTTTTTCAATAATTCACACCTCTACGATCAAACCCGATCGTTAATTTCTCAATCAATCGATCTCAAACTCGAGATCGATAGAGAAATAAAATTAGTCCTCCAATGCTGATTCACGAATATGATATCAATTGAAACATAAGAGGACGAGTGAAGTTCGAAAAGTGTAACCTGATTTCAGGCGCGTTCGGCAAAGAAAAAGGCACGCATATGCATGACATCGAGACAAGAGTTCCTTGAGCCCTGGACAGCTCAGCTGGTAGATTGTCTTTCCCGGTGTGCAGAAGGCCTTCAGTTCAAATCTGGGTCCAGACGACTTTTTTCTCTCGATGTCTGTCATATGCAATTTTTTCATTAATTAACACCTCCACAATCAAACGCGATCGTTAATTTCTCAATGAATCGATCTCAAACTCGAGATCGATAGAGGAATAAAATTAGTCCTCCAATGCTGATTCACGAATATAATATCAATTGAAACATAAGAGGACGAGTCAAGTTTGAAAAGTGTAACCTGAGTCCAGGCGCCTTCGGCAAAGAAAAAGGCGCGCATATGCATGACATCGAGACAAGAGTTCCTGGAGCCCTGGATAGCTCAGCTGGCAGAGTGTCTTTCCCGGTGTGGAGAAGGCCCCCAGTTCAAATCTGGGTCCAGGCGACTTTATTCCCTCGATGTCTGAATTTTTTCATTAATTAACACCTCCACGAGCAATCCCGATCGTTAATTTCTCAATTAATCAATCTCAAACTCGAGATCGATAGAGAAATGAAATTAGTCCTCCAATGCCGATTCACGAATATAATATCATTTGAAACATAAGAGGACGAGTGAAGATCGAAAAGTGTAACCTGATTTCAGGCGCCTTCGGCAAAAAAAAGGCACGCATATGCATGACATCGAGACAAGAGTTCCTGGAGCCCTGGATAGCTCAGCTGGTAGAGTGTCTTTCCCGGTGTGAAGAAGGCCCTAGTTCATACCTGGGTCCAGGCGATTTTCTTCTCTCGATGTCTGTCATATGCAATTTTTCCATTAATTAACACCTCCATCATCAAACCCGATTGTTAATTTCTGAATTAATCGATCTCAAACTCGAGATCGATAGAAAAATAAAATTAGTCCTCCAATGCCGATTCACGAATATAATATCATTCGAAACATAAGAGGACGAGTCAAGTTCCAAAAGTGTGACGTGATTTCAGGCGCCTTCGGCAATGAAAAAGGCGCGCATATGCATGACATCGAGACAAGAGTTCCTGGAGCCCTGGATAGCTCAGCTGGTAGAGTGTCTTTCCCGGTGTGAAGAAGGCCCCCAGTTCAAATCTGGGTCCAGGCGACTTTTTCCTCTCGATGTCTGAATTTTTTCATTAATTCACACCTACTCGATCAAACGCGATCGTTAATTTCTCAATTAATCGATCTCAAACTCGAGATCGATAGAGGAATAAAATTAGTCCTCCAATGCTGATTCACGAATATGATATCAATTGAAACATAAGAGGACGAGTCAAGTTCGAAAAGTGTAACCTGAGTCCAGGCGCCTTCGGCAAATAAAAGGTGCGCATATATATGACATCGAGACAAGAGTTCCTGGAGCCCTGGATAGCTCAGCTGGCAGAGTGTCTTTCCCGGTGTGGAGAAGGCCCCCAGTTCAAATCTGGGTCCAGGCGACTTTATTCCCTCGATGTCTGAATTTTTTCATTAATTAACACCTCCACGAGCAATCCCGATCGTTAATTTCTCAATTAATCAATCTCAAACTCGAGATCGATAGAGAAATGAAATGAGTCCTCCAATGCCGATTCACGAATATAATATCATTTGAAACATAAGAGGACGAGTGAAGTTCGAAAAGTGTAACCTGATTTCAGGCGCCTTCGGCAAAGAAAAAGGCACGCATATGCATGACATCGAGACAAGAGTTCCTGGAGCCCTGGATAGCTCAGCTGGTAGATTGTCTTTCCCGGTGTGAAGAAGGCCCCCAGTTCAAATCTGGGTCCAGGCGACTTTTCCCTCTCGATGTCTGAATTTTTTCATTAATTCACACCTACTCGATCAAACGCGATCGTTAATTTCTCAATTAATCGATCTCAAACTCGAGATCGATAGAGGAATAAAATTAGTCCTCCAATGCTGATTCACGAATATGATATCAATTGAAACATAAGAGGACGAGTCAAGTTCGAAAAGTGTAACCTGAGTCCAGGCGCCTTCGGCAAATAAAAGGCGCGCATATGCATGACATCGAGACAAGAGTTCCTGAAGCCCTGGATAGCTCAGCTGGCAGAGTGTCTTTCCCGGTATGGAGAAGGCCCCCAGTTCAAATCTGGGTCCAGGCGACTTTATTCCCTCGATGTCTGAATTTTTTCATTAATTAACACCTCCACGAGCAATCCCGATCGTTAATTTCTCAATTAATCAATCTCAAACTCGAGATCGATAGAGAAATGAATTATGTCCTCCAATGCCGATTCACGAATATAATATCATTTGAAACATAAGAGGACGAGTGAAGTTCGAGAAGTGTAACCTGATTTCAGGCGCCTTCGGCAAAGAAAAAGGCACGCATATGCATGACATCGAGACAAGAGTTCCTGGAGCCCTGGATAGCTCAGCTAGTAGATTGTCTTTCGTGGTGTGAAGAAGGCCCCCAGTGCAAATCTGGGTCCAGGCAACTTTTTTCTCTCGATGTCTGTCATATGCAATTTTTTCATTAATCAACACCTCCACGATCAAACCCGATCGTTAATTTCTCAATCAATCGATCTCAAACTCGAGATCGATAGAGAAATAAAATTAGTCCTCCAATGCCGATTCACGAAAATAATATCATTTGAAACATAAGAGGACGAGTCAAGTTCCAAAAGTGTGACCTGATTTCGTGCGCCTTCGGCAAAGAAAAAGGCGCGCATATGCATGACATCGAGACAGGAGTTCCCGGAGCCCTGGATAGCTCAGCTTGTAGAGTGTCCTTCCCGGTGTGTAGAAGGCCCCCAGTTCAAATCTGGGTCCAGGCGACTTTTTTCTCTCGATGTCTGGATTTTTTCATTAATTCACACCTCTACGATCAAACCCGATCGTTAATTTCTCAATCAATCGATCTCAAACTCGAGATCGATAGAGAAATAAAATTAGTCCTCCAATGCCGATTCACGAATATAATATCATTTGAAACATAAGAGGACGAGTGAAGTTCGAAAAGTGTAACCTGATTTCAGGCGCCTCCGGCAAAGAAAAAGGCACGCATATGCATGACATCGAGACAAGAGTTCCTGGAGCCCTGGATAGCTCAGCTGGTAGATTGTCTCTCCCGGTGTGAAGAAGGCCCCCAGTTCAAATCTGGGTCCAGGCGACTTTTTTCTCTCGATGTCTGTCATGTGCAATTCTTTCATTAATTAACACCTCCACGATCAAACCCGATCGTTAATTTCTCAATCAATTTATCTCAAACTCGAGATCGATAGAGAAATAAAATTAGTCCTCCAATGCCGATTCACGAATATGATATCATTCGAAACATAAGAGGACGAGTCAAGTTCCAAAAGTGTGACCTGATTTCAGGCGCCTTCGGCAAAGAAAAAGGCGCGCATATGCATGACATCGAGACAAGAGTTCCTGGAGCCCTGGATAGCTCAGCTGGTAGAGTGTCTTTCCCGGTGTGAAGAAGGCCCCCAGTTCAAATCTGGGTCCAGGTGACTTTTTCCTCTCGATGTCTGAATTTTTTCATTAATTCACACCTCCTCGATCAAACGCGATCGTTAATTTCTCAATTATTCGATCTGAAACTCGAGATCGATAGAGGAATAAAATTAGTCCTCCAATGCTGATTCACGAATATAATATCAATTGAAACATAAGAGGACGAATCAAGTTCGAAAAGTGTAACCTGAGTCCAGGCGCCTTCGGCGAAGAAAGAGGCGCGCATATGCATGACATCGAGACAAGAGTTCCTGGAGCCCTGGATAGCTCAGCTGGCAGAGTGTCTTTTCCGGTGTGGAGAAGGCCCCCAGTTAAAATCTGGGTCCAGGCGACTTTATTCCCTCAAATGTCTGAATTTTTTCATTAACTAACACCTCCACGACCAATCCCGATCGTTAATTCCTCAATTAGTCAATCTCAAACTCGAGATCGATAGAGTAATGAAATTAGTCCTCCAATGCCGATGCACGAATATAATATCATTTGAAACATGAGAGGACGAGTGAAGTTCGAAAAGTGTAACCTGGTTTCAGGCGCCTCCGGCAAAGAAAAAGGCACGCATATGCATGACATCGAGACAAGAGTTCCTGGAGCCCTGGATAGCTCAGCTGGTAGATTGTCTTTCCCGGTGTGCAGAAGGCCCCCAGTTCAAATCTGGGTCCAGGCGACTTTTTTCTCTCGATGTCTGTCATATGCAATTTTTTCATTAATTAACACCTCCACAATCAAACGCGATCGTTAATTTCTCAATGAATCGATCTCAAACTCGAGATCGATAGAGGAATAAAATTAGTCCTCCAATGCTGATTCACGAATATAATATCAATTGAAACATAAGAGGACGAGTCAAGTTCGAAAAGTGTAACCTGAGTCCAGGCGCCTTCGGCAAAGAAAAAGGCGCGCATATGCATGACATCGAGACAAGAGTTCCTGGAGCCCTGGATAGCTCAGCTGGTAGAGTGTCTCTCCCGGTGTGGAGAAGGGCCCCAGTTCAAATCTGGGTCCAGGCGATTTTTTTCTCTCGATGTCTGTCGTATGCAATTCTTTCATTAATTAGCACCTCCACGATCAAACCCGATCGTTAATTCCTCAATTAATCTATCTCAAACTCGAGATCGATAGAGAAATAAAATTAGTCCTCCAATGCTGATTCACGAATATGATATCATTTGAAACATAAGATGACGAGTCAAGTTCCAAAAGTGTGACCTGATTTCAGGCGCCTTCGGCAAAGAAAAAGGCGCGCATATGCATGACATCGAGACAAGAGTTCCCGGAGCCCTGGATAGCTCAGCTGGTAGAGTGTCCTTCCCGGTGTGTAGAAGGCCCCCAGTTCAAATCTGGGTCCAGGCGACTTTTGGCTCTCGATGTCTGAATTTTTCCATTAATTACCACCTCCACGAGCAAACCCGATCGTTAATTTCTCAATTGATCGATCTCAAACTCGAGATCGATAGAGGAATAAATTTAGTCCTCCAATGCCGATTCACGAATATAATATCATTTGAAACATAAGAGGACGAGTGAAGTTCGAAAAGTGTAACCTGATTTCAGGCGCCTCCGGCAAAGAAAAAGGCACGCATATGCATGAAATCGAGACAAGAGTTCCTGGAGCCCTGGATAGCTCAGCTGGTAGATTGTCTCTCCCGGTGTGAAGAAGGCCCCCAGTTCAAATCTGGGTCCAGGCGACTTTTTTCTCTCGATGTCTGTCATGTGCAATTCTTTCATTAATTAACACCTCCACGATCAAACCCGATCGTTAATTTCTCAATTGATCGATCTCAAACTCGAGATCGATAGAGGAATAAATTTAGTCCTCCAATGCCGATTCACGAATATAATATCATTTGAAACATAAGAGGACGAGTGAAGTTCGAAAAGTGTAACCTGATTTCAGGCGCCTCCGGCAAAGAAAAAGGCGCGTATATGCATGACATCGAGACAAGTGTTCCTGGAGCCCTGGATAACTCAGCTGGTAGAGTGTCTTTCCCGGTGTGCAGAAGGCCCCCAGTTCAAATCTGGGTCCAGGCGACTTTTTTCTCTCGATGTCTGTCATATGCAATTTTTACATTAATTAACACCTCCACGATCAAACGCGATCGTTAATTTCTCAATGAATCGATCTCAAACTCGGGATCGATAGAGAAATAAAATTAGTCCTCCTATGCCGATTCACGAATATAATATCATTCGAAACATAAGAGGACGAGTCAAGATCCAAAAGTGTGACCTGATTTCAGGCGCCTTCGGCAAAGAAAAAGGCGCGCATATGCATGACATCGAGACAAGAGTTCCTGGAGCCCTGGATAGCTCAGCTGGTAGAGTGTCTTTCCCGGTGTGAAGAAGGCCCCCAGTTCAAATCTGGGTCCAGGTGACTTTTTCCTCTCGATGTCCGAATTTTTTCATTAATTCACACCTCCTCGATCAAACGCGATCGTTAATTTCTCAATTACTCGATCTGAAACTCGAGATCGATAGAGGAATAAAATTAGTCCTCCAATGCTGATTCACGAATATAATATCAATTGAAACATAAGAGGACGAATCAAGTTCGAAAAGTGTAACCTGAGTCCAGGCGCCTTCGGCGAAGAAAGAGGCGCGCATATGCATGACATCGAGACAAGAGTTCCTGGAGCCCTGGATAGCTCAGCTGGCAGAGTGTCTTTCCCGGTGTGGAGAAGGCCCCCAGTTCAAATCTGGGTCCAGGCGACTTTATCCCCTCGATGTCTGAATTTTTTCATTAATTAACACCTCCACGAGCAATCCCGATCGTTAATTTCTCAATTAATCAATCTCAAACTCGAGATCGATAGAGAAATGAAATTAGTCCTCCAATGCCGATTCACGAATATAGTATCATTTGAAACATAAGAGGACGAGTGAAGATCAAAAAGTGTAACCTGATTTCAGGCGCCTTCGGCAAAGAAAAAGGCGCGCATATGCATGACATCGAGACAGGAGTTCCCGGAGCCCTGGATAGCTCAGCTGGTAGAGTGTCCTTCCCGGTGTGTAGAAGGCCCCCAGTTCAAATCTGGGTCCAGGCGACTTTTTTCTCTCGATGTCTGAATTTTTTCATTAATTCACACCTCTACGATCAAACCCGATCGTTAATTTCTCAATCAATCCATCTCAAACTCGAGATCGATAGAGAAATAAAATTAGTCCTCCAATGCCGATTCACGAATATAATATCATTTAGAACATGAGAGGTCGAGTCAAGTTCGAAAAGTGTAACCTGAGTCCAGGCGCCTTCGGCAAAGAAAAAGGCGCGCATATGCATGACATCGAGACAAGAGTTCCTAGAGCCCTGGATAGCTCAGCTGGTAGAGTGTCTCTCCCGGTGTGAACAAGGCCCCCAGTTCAAATCTGGGTCCAGGCGACTTTTTTCTCTCGATGTCTGTCATGTGCAATTCTTTCATTAATTAACACCTCCACGATCAAACCCGATCGTTAATTTCTCAATCAATCTATCTCAAACTTGAGATCGATAGAGAAATAAAATTAGTCCTCCAATGCCGATTCACGAATATAATATCATTTGAAACATAAGAGGACGAGTCAAGTTCCAAAAGTGTGACCTGATTTCAGGCGCCTTCGGCAAAGAAAAAGGCGCGCATATGCATAACATCGAGACAAGAGTTCCTGGAGCCCTGGATAGCTCAGCTGGTAGAGTGTCATTCCCGGTGTGAAGAAGGCCCCCAGTTCAAATCTGGGTCCAGGCGACTGTTTCTCTCGATGTCTGTCATATGCAATTTTTTCATTAATCAACACCTCCACGATCAAACCCGATCGTTAATTTCTCAATTTATCGATCTCAAACTCGAGATCGATAGAGAAATAAAATTAGTCCTCCAATGCCGATTCACGATTATAATATCATTTGAAACATAAGAGGACGAGTCAAGTTCCAAAAGTGTGACCTGATTTCAGGCGCCTTCGGCAAAGAAAAAGGCGCGCATATGCATGACATCGAGACAAGAGTTCCCGGAGCCCTGGATAGCTCAGCTGGTAGAGTGTCCTTCCCGGTGTGTAGAAGGCCCCCAGTTCAAATCTGGGTCCAGGCGACTTTTTTCTCTCGATGTCTGAATTTTTCCAATAATTCACACCTCTACGATCAAACCCGATCGTTAATTTCTCAATCAATCGATCTCAAACTCGAGATCGATAGAGAAATAAAATTAGTCCTCCAATGCCGATTCGCGAATATAATACATTTAAAACATGAGAGGTCGAGTCAAGTTCGAAAAGTGTAACCTGAGTCCAGGCGCCTCCGGCAAAGAAAAAGGCGCGCATATGCATGACATCGAGACAAGAGTTCCTGGAGCCCTGGATAGGTCAGCTGGTAGAGTGTCTCTCCCGGTGTGAAGAAGGGCCCCAGTTCAAATCTGGGTCCAGGCGATTTTTTTCTCTCGATGTCTGTCATATGCAATTTTTTCAATAATTCACACCTCTACGATCAAACCCGATCGTTAATTTCTCAATCAATCGATCTCAAACTCGAGATCGATAGAGGAATAAAATTAGTCCTCCAATGCTGATTCACGAATATGATATCATTTGAAACATAAGAGGACGAGTCAAATTCCAAAAGTGTGACCTGATTTCAGACGCCTTCGGCAAAGAAAAAGGCGCGCATATGCATGACATCGAGACAAGAGTTCCCGGAGCCCTGGATAGCTCAGCTGGTAGAGTGTCCTTCCCGGTGTGTAGAAGGCCCCCAGTTCAAATCTGGGTCCAGGCGACTTTTTTCTCTCGATGTCTGAATTTTTTCAATAATTCACACCTCTACGATCAAACCCGATCGTTAATTTCTCAATCAATCGATCTTAAACTCGAGATCGATAGAGAAATAAAATTAGTCCTCCAATGCTGATTCACGAATATGATATCAATTGAAACATAAGAGGACGAGTGAAGTTCGAAAAGTGTAACCTGATTTCAGGCGCCTTCGGCAAAGAAAAAGGCACGCATATGCATGACATCGAGACAAGAGTTCCTGGAGCCCTGGATAGCTCAGCTGGTAGATTGTCTTTCCCGGTGTGTAGAAGGCCCCCAGTTCAAATCTGGGTCCAGGCGACTTTTTTCTCTCGATGTCTCAATTTTTTCATCAATTCACACCTCTACGATCAAACCCGATCGTTAATTTCTCAATCAATCGATCTCAAACTCGAGATCGATAGAGAAATAAAATTAGTCCTCCAATGCCGATTCACGAATATAATATCATTTAGAACATGAGAGGTCGAGTCAAGTTCGGAAAGTGTAACCTGAGTCCAGGCGCCTTCGGCAAAGAAAAAGGCGCGCATATGCATGACATCGAGACAAGAGTTCCTAGAGCCCTGGATAGCTCAGCTGGTAGAGTGTCTCTCCCGGTGTGGAGAAGGGCCCCAGTTCAAATCTGGGTCCAGGCGATTTTTTTCTCTCGATGTCTGTCATATGCAATTTTTTCATCAATTAACACCTCCACGATCAAACCCGATCGTTAATTTCTCAATTAATCTATCTCAAACTCGAGATCGATAGAGAAATAAAATTAGTCCTCCAATGCCGATTCACGAATATAATATCATTTGAAACATAAGAGGACGAGTCAAGTTCCAAAAGTGTGACCTGATTTCAGGCGCCTTCGGCAAAGAAAAAGGCGCGCATATGCATAACATCGAGACAAGAGTTCCTGGAGCCCTGGATAGCTCAGCTGGTAGAGTGTCTTTCCCGGTGTGAAGAAGGCCCCCAGTTCAAATCTGGGTCCAGGCGACTTTTGGCTCTCGATGTCTGAATTTTTCCATTAATTAACACCTCCACGAGCAAACCCGATCGTTAATTTCTCAATTGATCGATCTCAAACTCGAGATCGATAGAGGAATAAATTTAGTCCTCCAATGCCGATTCACGAATATAATATCATTTGAAACATAAGAGGACGAGTGAAGTTCGAGAAGTGTAACCTGATTTCAGGCGCCTCCGGCAAAGAAAAAGGCACGCATATGCATGACATCGAGACAAGAGTTCCTGGAGCCCTGGATAGCTCAGCTGGTAGATTGTCTTTCCCGGTGTGAAGAAGGCCCCCAGTTCAAATCTGGGTCCAGGCGACTTTTTTCTCTCGATGTCTGTCATGTGCAATTCTTTCATTAATTAACACCTCCACGATCAAACCCGATCGTTAATTTCTCAATTAATCTATCTCAAACTCGAGATCGATAGAGAAATAAAATTAGTCCTCCAATGCCGATTCACGAATATAATATCATTTGAAACATAAGAGGACGAGTCAAGTTCCAAAAGTGTGACCTGATTTCAGGCGCCTTCGGCAAAGAAAAAGGCGCGCATATGCATAACATCGAGACAAGAGTTCCTGGAGCCCTGGATAGCTCAGCTGGTAGAGTGTCATTCCCGGTGTGAAGAAGGCCCCCAGTTCAAATCTGGGTCCAGGCGACTGTTTCTCTCGATGTCTGTCATATGCAATTTTTTCATTAATCAACACCTCCACGATCAAACCCGATCGATAATTTCTCAATTAATCGATCTCAAACTCGAGATCGATAGAGAAATAAAATTAGTCCTCCAATGCCGATTCACGATTATAATATCATTTGAAACATAAGAGGACGAGTCAAGTTCCAAAAGTGTGACCTGATTTCAGGCGCCTTCGGCAAAGAAAAAGGCGCGCATATGCATGACATCGAGACAAGAGTTCCTGGAGCCCTGGATAGCTCAGCTGGTAGAGTGTCTTTCCCGGTGTGAAGAAGGCCCCCAGTTCAAATCTGGGTCCAGGCGACTATATTCCCTCGATGTCTGAATTTTTCCATTAATTCACACCTCTACGATCAAACCCGATCGTTAATTTCTCAATCAATCGATCTCAAACTCGAGATCGATAGAGAAATAAAATTAGTCCTCCAATGCCGATTCACGAATATAATATCATTTAGAACATGAGAGGTCGAGTGAAGATCGAAAAGTGTAACCTGATTTCAGGCGCCTTCGGCAAAACAAAGGCACGCATATGCATGACATCGAGACAAGAGTTCCTGGAGCCCTGGATAGCTCAGCTGGTAGAGTGTCTTTCCCGGTGTTAAGAAGGCCCCCAGTTCAAATCTGGGTCC
The DNA here is from genome assembly GCA_029851415.1 of Eretmocerus hayati. Lineage (NCBI taxonomy): Eukaryota > Metazoa > Arthropoda > Insecta > Hymenoptera > Aphelinidae > Eretmocerus > Eretmocerus hayati. The sequence continues at coordinate 55,250,696 of CM056744.1, forward strand.
AGGCGACTGTTTCTCTCGATGTCTGTCATATGCAATTTTTTCATTAATCAACACCTCCACGATCAAACCCGATCGATAATTTCTCAATTAATCGATCTCAAACTCGAGATCGATAGAGAAATAAAATTAGTCCTCCAATGCCGATTCACGATTATAATATCATTTGAAACATAAGAGGACGAGTCAAGTTCCAAAAGTGTGACGTGATTTCAGGCGCCTTCGGCAAAGAAAAAGGCGCGCATATGCATGACATCGAGACAAGAGTTCCTGGAGCCCTGGATAGCTCAGCTGGTAGAGTGTCTTTCCCGGTGTGAAGAAGGCCCCCAGTTCAAATCTGGGTCCAGGCGACTTTTTCCTCTCGATGTCTGAATTTTTTCATTAATTCACACCTACTCGATCAAACGCGATCGTTAATTTCTCAATTAATCGATCTCAAACTCGAGATCGATAGAGGAATAAAATTAGTCCTCCAATGCTGATTCACGAATATAATATCAATTGAAACATAAGAGGACGAGTCAAGTTCGAAAAGTGTAACCTGAGTCCAGGCGCCTTCGGCAAAGAAAAAGGCGCGCATATGCATGACATCGAGACAAGAGTTCCTGGAGCCCTGGATAGCTCAGCTGGCAGAGTGTCTTTCCCGGTGTGGAGAAGGCCCCCAGTCCAAATCTGGGTCCAGGCGACTTCATTCCCTCGATGTCTGAATTTTTTCATTAATTAACACCTCCACGAGCAATCCCGATCGTTAATTTCTCAATTAATCAATCTCAAACTCGAGATCGATAGAGAAATGAAATGAGTCCTCCAATGCCGATTCACGAATATAATATCATTTGAAACATAAGAGGACGAGTGAAGTTCGAAAAGTGTAACCTGATTTCAGGCGCCTCCGGCAAAGAAAAAGGCACGCATATGCATGACATCGAGACAAGAGTTCCTGGAGCCCTGGATAGCTCAGCTAGTAGATTGTCTTTCGTGGTGTGAAGAAGGCCCCCAGTGCAAATCTGGGTCCAGGCAACTTTTTTCTCTCGATGTCTGTCATATGCAATTTTTTCATTAATCAACACCTCCACGATCAAACCCGATCGTTAATTTCTCAATCAATCGATCTCAAACTCGAGATCGATAGAGAAATAAAATTAGTCCTCCAATGCCGATTCACGAATATAATATCATTTGAAACATAAGAGGACGAGTCAAGTTCCAAAAGTGTGACCTGATTTCAGGCGCCTTCGGCAAAGAAAAAGGCGCGCATATGCATGACATCGAGACAGGAGTTCCCGGAGCCCTGGATAGCTCAGCTGGTAGAGTGTCCTTCCCGGTGTGTAGAAGGCCCCCAGTTCAAATCTGGGTCCAGGCGACTTTTTTCTCTCGATGTCTGAATTTTTTCATTAATTCACACCTCTACGATCAAACCCGATCGTTAATTTCTCAATCAATCGATCTCAAACTCGAGATCGATAGAGAAATAAAATTAGTCCTCCAATGCCGATTCACGAATATAATATCATTTAGAACATGAGAGGTCGAGTCAAGTTCGAAAAGTGTAACCTGAGTCCAGGCGCCTTCGGCAAAGAAAAAGGCGAGCATATGCATGACATCGAGACAAGAGTTCCTAGATCCCTGGATAGCTCAGCTGGTAGAGTGTCTCTCCCGGTGTGGAGAAGGGCCCCAGTTCAAATCTGGGTCCAGGCGATTTTCTTCTCTCGATGTCTGTCATATGCAATTTTTTCATCAATTAACACCTCCACGATCAAACCCGATCGTTAATTTCTCAATTAATCGATCTCAAACTCGAGATCGATAGAGAAATGAAATCAGTCCTCTAATGCCGATTCACGAATATAATATCATTTGAAACATAAGAGGACGAGTGAAGTTCGAAAAGTGTAACCTGATTTCAGGCGCCTTCGGCAAAGGAAAAGGCGCGCATATGCATGACATCGAGACAAGAGTTCCTGGAGCCCTGGATAGCTCAGCTGGCAGAGTGTCTTTCCCGGTGTGGAGAAGGCCCCCAGTTCAAATCTGGGTCCAGGCGACTTTATTCCCTCGATGTCTGAATTTTTTCATTAATTAACACCTCCACGAGCAATCCCGATCGTTAATTTCTCAATTAATCGATCTCGAACTCGAGATCGATAGAGAAATGAAATTAGTCCTCCAATGCCGATTCACGAATATAATATCATTTGAAACATAAGAGGACGAGTGAAGATCGAAAAGTGTAACCTGATTTCAGGCGCCTTCGGCAAAAAAAAGGCACGCATATGCATGACATCGAGACAGGAGTTCCTGGAGCCCTGGATAGCTCAGCTGGTAGAGTGTCTTTCCCGGTGTGAAGAAGGCCCCCAGTTCAAATCTGGGTCCAGGCGGTTTTTTTCTCTCGATGTCTGTCATATGCAATTTTTTCATTAATTAACACCTCCATCATCAAACCTGATCGTTAATTCCTGAATTCATCGATCTCAAACTCGAGATCGATAGAGAAATAAAATTAGTCCTCCAATGCCGATTCACGAATATAATATCATTCGGAACATAAGAGGACGAGTCGAGTTCCAAAAGTGTGACGTGATTTCAGGCGCCTTCGGCAATGAAAAAGGCGCGCGTATGCATGACATCGAGACAAGAGTTCCTGGAGCCCTGGATAGCTCAGCTGGTAGAGTGTCTTTCCCGGTTTGAAGAAGGCCCCAGTTCAAATCTGGGTCCAGGTGACTTTTTCCTCTCGATGTCTGAATTTTTTCATTAATTCACACCTACTCAATCGAACGCGATCGTTAATTTCTCAATTAATCGATCTCAAACTCGAGATCGATAGAGGAATAAAATTAGTCCTCCAATGCTGATTCACGAATATAATATCAATTGAAACATAAGAGGACGAGTCAAGTTCCAAAAGTGTGACCTGATTTCAGGCGCCTTCGGCAAAGAAAAAGGCGCGCATATGCATGACATCGAGACAAGAGTTCCTGGAGCTCTGGATAGCTCAGCTGGTAGAGTGTCTTCCCCGGTGTGATGAAGGCCCCCAGTTCAAATCTGGGTCCAGGCGACTTTTTTCTCTCGATGTCTGAATTTTTTCATTAATTCACACCTCCACGAGCAATCCCGATCGTTGATTTCTCAATTAATCAATCTCAAACTCGAGATCGATAGACAAATGGAATTAGTCCTCCAATGCCGATTCACGAATATAATATCATTTGAAACATAAGAGGACGAGTCAAGTTCCAAAAGTGTGACCTGATTTCAGGCGCCTTCGGCAAAGAGAAAGGCGCGCATATGCATAACATCGAGACAAGAGTTCCTGGAGCCCTAGATAGCTCAGCTGGTAGAGTGTCTTTCCCGGTGTGAAGAAGGCCCCCAGTTCAAATCTGGGTCCAGGCGACTTTTGGCTCTCGATGTCTGAATTTTTTCATTAATTAACACCTCCACGAGCAAACCCGATCGTTAATTTCTCAATTGATCGATCTCAAACTCGAGATCGATAGAGGAATAAATTTAGTCCTCCAATGCCGATTCACGAATATAATATCATTTGAAACATAAGAGGACGAGTGAAGTTCGAAAAGTGTAACCTGATTTCAGGCGCCTCCGGCAAAGAAAAAGGCACGCATATGCATGACATCGAGACAAGAGTTCCTGGAGCCCTGGATAGCTCAGCTGGTAGATTGTCTTTCCCGGTGTGAAGAAGGCCCCCAGTTCAAATCTGGGTCCAGGCGACTTTTTTCTCTCGATGTCTGTCATGTGCAATTCTTTCATCAATTAACACCTCCACGATCGAACCCGATCGTTCATTTCTCAATTACTCGATCTCAAACTCGAGATCGATAGAGAAATGAAATCAGTCCTCCAATGCCGATTCACGAATATAATACCATTTGAAACATAAGAGGACGAGTGAAGTTCGAAAAGTGTAACCTGATTTCAGGCGCCTTCGGCAAAGGAAAAGGCGCGCATATGCATGACATCGAGACAAGAGTTCCTGGAGCCCTGGATAGCTCAGCTGGCAGAGTGTCTTTCCCGGTGTGGAGAAGGCCCCCAGTTCAAATCTGGGTCCAGGCGACTTTATTCCCTCGATGTCTGAATTTTTTCATTAATTAACACCTCCACGAGCAATCCCGATCGTTAATTTCTCAATTAATCGATCTCGAACTCGAGATCGATAGAGAAATGAAATTAGTCCTCCAATGCCGATTCACGAATATAATATCATTTGAAACATAAGAGGACGAGTGAAGATCGAAAAGTGTAACCTGATTTCAGGCGCCTTCGGCAAAAAAAAGGCACGCATATGCATGACATCGAGACAGGAGTTCCTGGAGCCCTGGATAGCTCAGCTGGTAGAGTGTCTTTCCCGGTGTGGAGAAGGCCCCCAGTTCAAATCTGGGTCCAGGCGGTTTTTTTCTCTCGATGTCTGTCATATGCAATTTTTTCATCAATTAACACCTCCATCATCAAACCCGATCGTTAATTCCTGAATTCATCGATCTCAAACTCGAGATCGATAGAGAAATAAAATTAGTCCTCCAATGCCGATTCACGAATATAATATCATTCGGAACATAAGAGGACGAGTCAAGTTCCAAAAGTGTGACGTGATTTCAGGCGCCTTCGGCAATGAAAAAGGCGCGCGTATTCATGACATCGAGACAAGAGTTCCTGGAGCCCTGGATAGCTCAGCTGGTAGAGTGTCTTTCCCGGTTTGAAGAAGGCCCCAGTTCAAATCTGGGTCCAGGTGACTTTTTCCTCTCAATGTCTGAATTTTTTCATTAATTCACACCTACTCAATCGAACGCGATCGTTAATTTCTCAATTAATCGATCTCAAACTCGAGATCGATAGAGGAATAAAATTAGTCCTCCAATGCTGATTCACGAATATAATATCAATTGAAACATAAGAGGACGAGTCAAGTTCCAAAAGTGTGACCTGATTTCAGGCGCCTTCGGCAAAGAAAAAGGCGCGCATATGCATGACATCGAGACAAGAGTTCCTGGAGCCCTGGATAGCTCAGCTGGTAGAGTGTCTTCCTCGGTGTGAAGAAGGCCCCCAGTTCAAATCTGGGTCCAGGCGACTTTTTTCCCTCGATGTCTGAATTTTTTCATTAATTAACACCTCCACGAGCAATCCCGATCGTTAATTTCTCAATTGATCAATCTCAAACTCGAGATCGATAGAGAAATGAAATTAGTCCTCCAATGCCGATTCACGAATATAATATCATTTGAAACATAAGAGGACGAGTGAAGTTCGAAAAGTGTAACCTGATTTCAGGCGCCTTCGGCAAAGAAAAAGGCACGCATATGCATGACATCTAGACAAGAAATCCTGGAGCCCTGGATAGCTCAGCTGGTGGAGTGTCATTCCCGGTGTGAAGAAGGCCCCCAGTTCAAATCTGGGTCCAGGCGACTTTTTTCTCTCGATGTCTGTCATATGCAATTTTTTCATTAATCAACACCTCCACGATCAAACCCGATCGTTAATTTCTCAATGAATCGATCTCAAACTCGAGATCGATAGAGGAATAAAATTAGTCCTCCAATGCTGATTCACGAATATAATATCAATTGAAACATAAGAGGACGAGTCAAGTTCGGAAAGTGTAACCTGAGTCCAGGCGCCTTCGGCAAAGAAAAAGGCGCGCATATGCATGACATCGAGACAAGAGTTCCTGGAGCCCTGGATAGCTCAGCTGGCAGAGTGTCTTTCCCGGTGTGGAGAAGGCCCCCAGTTCAAATCTGGGTCCAGGTGACTTTATTCCCTCGATGTCTGAATTTTTCCATTAATTAACACCTCCACGAGCAATCCCGATCGTTAATTTCTCAATTAATCGATCTCAAACTCGAGATCGATAGAGAAATGGAATTAGTCCTCCAATGCCGATTCACGAATATAATATCATTTGAAACATAATAGGACGAGTGAAGTTCGAAAAGTGTAACCTGATTTCAGGCGCCTTCGGCAAAGAAAAAGGCACGCATATGCATGACATCGAGACAAGAGTTCCTAGAGCCCTGGATAGCTCAGCTAGTAGAGTGTCTTTCGTGGTGTGAAGAAGGCCCCCAGTTCAAATCTGGGTCCAGGGAACTTTTTTCTCTCGATGTCTGTCATATGCAATTTTTTCATTAATCAACACCTCCACGATCAAACCCGATCGTTAATTTCTGAATTAATCGAACTCAAACTTGAGATCGATAGAGGAATAGAATTAGTCCTCCAATGCCGATTCACGAATATAATTCCAATTGAAACATGAGAGGACGAGTCGAGTTCGAAAAGTGTAACCTGATTCCAGGTGCCTTCGGCGAAGAAAAAGGCGCGAATATGCATGACATCGAGACAAGAGTTCCTGGAGCCCTGGATAGCTCAGCTGGCAGAGTGTCTTTCCCGGTGTGGATAAGGCCCCCAGTTCAAATCTGGGTCCAGGCGACTTTTTTCCCTCGATGTCTGAATTTTTTCATTAATTAACACCTCCACGAGCAATCCCGATCGTTAATTTCTCAATTGATCAATCTCAAACTCGAGATCGATAGAGAAATGAAATTAGTCCTCCAATGCCGATTCACGAATATAATATCATTTGAAACATAAGAGGACGAGTGAAGTTCGAAAAGTGTAACCTGATTTCAGGCGCCTTCGGCAAAGAAAAAGGCACGCATATGCATAACATCTAGACAAGAGTTCCTGGAGCCCTGGATAGCTCAGCTGGTGGAGTGTCATTCCCGGTGTGAAGAAGGCCCCCAGTTCAAATCTGGGTCCAGGCGACTTTTTTCTCTCGATGTCTGTCATATGCAATTTTTTCATTAATCAACACCTCCACGATCAAACCCGATCGTTAATTTCTCAATGAATCGATCTCAAACTCGAGATCGATAGAGGAATAAAATTAGTCCTCCAATGCTGATTCACGAATATAATATCAATTGAAACATAAGAGGACGAGTCAAGTTCGAAAAGTGTAACCTGAGTCCAGGCGCCTTCGGCAAAGAAAAAGGCGCGCATATGCATGACATCGAGACAAGAGTTCCTGGAGCCCTGGATAGCTCAGCTGGCAGAGTGTCTTTCCCGGTGTGGAGAAGGCCCCCAGTTCAAATCTGGGTCCAGGTGACTTTATTCCCTCGATGTCTGAATTTTTCCATTGATTAACACCTCCACGAGCAATCCCGATCGTTAATTTCTCAATTAATCGATCTCAAACTCGAGATCGATAGAGAAATGGAATTAGTCCTCCAATGCCGATTCACGAATATAATATCATTTGAAACATAAGAGGACGAGTGAAGATCGAAAAGTGTAACCTGATTTCAGGCGCCTTCGGCAAAAAAAAGGCACGCATATGCATGACATCGAGACAGGAGTTCCTGGAGCCCTGGATAGCTCAGCTGGTAGAGTGTCTTTCCCGGTGTGAAGAAGGCCCCCAGTTCAAATCTGGGTCCAGGCGACTATATTCCCTCGATGTCTGAATTTTTCCATTAATTCACACCTCTACGATCAAACCCGATCGTTAATTTCTCAATCAATCGATCTCAAACTCGAGATCGATAGAGAAATAAAATTAGTCCTCCAATGCCGATTCACGAATATAATATCATTTAGAACATGAGAGGTCGAGTGAAGATCGAAAAGTGTAACCTGATTTCAGGCGCCTTCGGCAAAACAAAGGCACGCATATGCATGACATCGAGACAAGAGTTCCTGGAGCCCTGGATAGCTCAGCTGGTAGAGTGTCTTTCCCGGTGTTAAGAAGGCCCCCAGTTCAAATCTGGGTCCAGGCGACTGTTTCTCTCGATGTCTGTCATATGCAATTTTTTCATTAATCAACACCTCCACGATCAAACCCGATCGATAATTTCTCAATTAATCGATCTCAAACTCGAGATCGATAGAGAAATAAAATTAGTCCTCCAATGCCGATTCACGATTATAATATCATTTGAAACATAAGAGGACGAGTCAAGTTCCAAAAGTGTGACCTGATTTCAGGCGCCTTCGGCAAAGAAAAAGGCGCGCATATGCATGACATCGAGACAAGAGTTCCTGGAGCCCTGGATAGCTCAGCTGGTAGAGTGTCTTTCCCGGTGTGAAGAAGGCCCCCAGTTCAAATCTGGGTCCAGGCGACTATATTCCCTCGATGTCTGAATTTTTCCATTAATTCACACCTCTACGATCAAACCCGATGGTTAATTTCTCAATCAATCGATCTCAAACTCGAGATCGATAGAGAAATAAAATTAGTCCTCCAATGCCGATTCACGAATATAATATCATTTAGAACATGAGAGGTCGAGTGAAGATCGAAAAGTGTAACCTGATTTCAGGCGCCTTCGGCAAAACAAAGGCACGCATATGCATGACATCGAGACAAGAGTTCCTGGAGCCCTGGATAGCTCAGCTGGTAGAGTGTCTTTCCCGGTGTTAAGAAGGCCCCCAGTTCAAATCTGGGTCCAGGCGACTGTTTCTCTCGATGTCTGTCATATGCAATTTTTTCATTAATCAACACCTCCACGATCAAACCCGATCGATAATTTCTCAATTAATCGATCTCAAACTCGAGATCGATAGAGAAATAAAATTAGTCCTCCAATGCCGATTCACGATTATAATATCATTTGAAACATAAGAGGACGAGTCAAGTTCCAAAAGTGTGACGTGATTTCAGGCGCCTTCGGCAAAGAAAAAGGCGCGCATATGCATGACATCGAGACAAGAGTTCCTGGAGCCCTGGATAGCTCAGCTGGTAGAGTGTCTTTCCCGGTGTGAAGAAGGCCCCCAGTTCAAATCTGGGTCCAGGCGACTTTTTCCTCTCGATGTCTGAATTTTTTCATTAATTCACACCTACTCGATCAAACGCGATCGTTAATTTCTCAATTAATCGATCTCAAACTCGAGATCGATAGAGGAATAAAATTAGTCCTCCAATGCTGATTCACGAATATAATATCAATTGAAACATAAGAGGACGAGTCAAGTTCGAAAAGTGTAACCTGAGTCCAGGCGCCTTCGGCAAAGAAAAAGGCGCGCATATGCATGACATCGAGACAAGAGTTCCTGGAGCCCTGGATAGCTCAGCTGGCAGAGTGTCTTTCCCGGTGTGGAGAAGGCCCCCAGTCCAAATCTGGGTCCAGGCGACTTCATTCCCTCGATGTCTGAATTTTTTCATTAATTAACACCTCCACGAGCAATCCCGATCGTTAATTTCTCAATTAATCAATCTCAAACTCGAGATCGATAGAGAAATGAAATGAGTCCTCCAATGCCGATTCACGAATATAATATCATTTGAAACATAAGAGGACGAGTGAAGTTCGAAAAGTGTAACCTGATTTCAGGCGCCTCCGGCAAAGAAAAAGGCACGCATATGCATGACATCGAGACAAGAGTTCCTGGAGCCCTGGATAGCTCAGCTAGTAGATTGTCTTTCGTGGTGTGAAGAAGGCCCCCAGTGCAAATCTGGGTCCAGGCAACTTTTTTCTCTCGATGTCTGTCATATGCAATTTTTTCATTAATCAACACCTCCACGATCAAACCCGATCGTTAATTTCTCAATCAATCGATCTCAAACTCGAGATCGATAGAGAAATAAAATTAGTCCTCCAATGCCGATTCACGAATATAATATCATTTGAAACATAAGAGGACGAGTCAAGTTCCAAAAGTGTGACCTGATTTCAGGCGCCTTCGGCAAAGAAAAAGGCGCGCATATGCATGACATCGAGACAGGAGTTCCCGGAGCCCTGGATAGCTCAGCTGGTAGAGTGTCCTTCCCGGTGTGTAGAAGGCCCCCAGTTCAAATCTGGGTCCAGGCGACTTTTTTCTCTCGATGTCTGAATTTTTTCATTAATTCACGACTCTACGATCAAACCCGATCGTTAATTTCTCAATCAATCGATCTCAAACTCGAGATCGATAGAGAAATAAAATTAGTCCTCCAATGCCGATTCACGAATATAATATCATTTAGAACATGAGAGGTCGAGTCAAGTTCGAAAAGTGTAACCTGAGTCCAGGCGGCTTCGGCAAAGAAAAAGGCGAGCATATGCATGACATCGAGACAAGAGTTCCTAGATCCCTGGATAGCTCAGCTGGTAGAGTGTCTCTCCCGGTGTGGAGAAGGGCCCCAGTTCAAATCTGGGTCCAGGCGATTTTTTTCTCTCGATGTCTGTCATATGCAATTTTTTCATCAATTAACACCTCCACGATCAAACCCGATCGTTAATTTCTCAATTAATCGATCTCAAACTCGAGATCGATAGAGAAATGAAATCAGTCCTCCAATGCCGATTCACGAATATAATATCATTTGAAACATAAGAGGACGAGTGAAGTTCGAAAAGTGTAACCTGATTTCAGGCGCCTTCGGCAAAGGAAAAGGCGCGCATATGCATGACATCGAGACAAGAGTTCCTGGAGCCCTGGATAGCTCAGCTGGCAGAGTGTCTTTCCCGGTGTGGAGAAGGCCCCCAGTTCAAATCTGGGTCCAGGCGACTTTATTCCCTCGATGTCTGAATTTTTTCATTAATTAACACCTCCACGAGCAATCCCGATCGTTAATTTCTCAATTAATCGATCTCGAACTCGAGATCGATAGAGAAATGAAATTAGTCCTCCAATGCCGATTCACGAATATAATATCATTTGAAACATAAGAGGACGAGTGAAGATCGAAAAGTGTAACCTGATTTCAGGCGCCTTCGGCAAAAAAAAGGCACGCATATGCATGACATCGAGACAGGAGTTCCTGGAGCCCTGGATAGCTCAGCTGGTAGAGTGTCTTTCCCGGTGTGAAGAAGGCCCCCAGTTCAAATCTGGGTCCAGGCGGTTTTTTTCTCTCGATGTCTGTCATATGCAATTTTTTCATTAATTAACACCTCCATCATCAAACCCGATCGTTAATTCCTGAATTCATCGATCTCAAACTCGAGATCGATAGAGAAATAAAATTAGTCCTCCAATGCCGATTCACGAATATAATATCATTCGGAACATAAGAGGACGAGTCAAGTTCCAAAAGTGTGACGTGATTTCAGGCGCCTTCGGCAATGAAAAAGGCGCGCGTATGCATGACATCGAGACAAGAGTTCCTGGAGCCCTGGATAGCTCAGCTGGTAGAGTGTCTTTCCCGGTTTGAAGAAGGCCCCAGTTCAAATCTGGGTCCAGGTGACTTTTTCCTCTCGATGTCTGAATTTTTTCATTAATTCACACCTACTCAATCGAACGCGATCGTTAATTTCTCAAATTATCGATCTCAAACTCGAGATCGATAGAGGAATAAAATTAGTCCTCCAATGCTGATTCACGAATATAATATCAATTGAAACATAAGAGGACGAGTCAAGTTCCAAAAGTGTGACCTGATTTCAGGCGCCTTCGGCAAAGAAAAAGGCGCGCATATGCATGACATCGAGACAAGAGTTCCTGGAGCCCTGGATAGCTCAGCTGGTAGAGTGTCTTCCCCGGTGTGATGAAGGCCCCCAGTTCAAATCTGGGTCCAGGCGACTTTTTTCTCTCGATGTCTGAATTTTTTCATTAATTCACACCTCCACGAGCAATCCCGATCGTTGATTTCTCAATTAATCAATCTCAAACTCGAGATCGATAGACAAATGGAATTAGTCCTCCAATGCCGATTCACGAATATAATATCATTTGAAACATAAGAGGACGAGTCAAGTTCCAAAAGTGTGACCTGATTTCAGGCGCCTTCGGCAAAGAGAAAGGCGCGCATATGCATAACATCGAGACAAGAGTTCCTGGAGCCCTAGATAGCTCAGCTGGTAGAGTGTCTTTCCCGGTGTGAAGAAGGCCCCCAGTTCAAATCTGGGTCCAGGCGACTTTTGGCTCTCGATGTCTGAATTTTTTCATTAATTAACACCTCCACGAGCAAACCCGATCGTTAATTTCTCAATTGATCGATCTCAAACTCGAGATCGATAGAGGAATAAATTTAGTCCTCCAATGCCGATTCACGAATATAATATCATTTGAAACATAAGAGGACGAGTGAAGTTCGGAAAGTGTAACCTGATTTCAGGCGCCTCCGGCAAAGAAAAAGGCACGCATATGCATGACATCGAGACAAGAGTTCCTGGAGCCCTGGATAGCTCAGCTGGTAGATTGTCTTTCCCGGTGTGAAGAAGGCCCCCAGTTCAAATCTGGGTCCAGGCGACTTTTTTCTCTCGATGTCTGTCATGTGCAATTCTTTCATCAATTAACACCTCCACGATCGAACCCGATCGTTCATTTCTCAATTACTCGATCTCAAACTCGAGATCGATAGAGAAATGAAATCAGTCCTCCAATGCCGATTCACGAATATAATACCATTTGAAACATAAGAGGACGAGTGAAGTTCGAAAAGTGTAACCTGATTTCAGGCGCCTTCGGCAAAGGAAAAGGCGCGCATATGCATGACATCGAGACAAGAGTTCCTGGAGCCCTGGATAGCTCAGCTGGCAGAGTGTCTTTCCCGGTGTGGAGAAGGCCCCCAGTTCAAATCTGGGTCCAGGCGACTTTATTCCCTCGATGTCTGAATTTTTTCATTAATTAACACCTCCACGAGCAATCCCGATCGTTAATTTCTCAATTAATCGATCTCGAACTCGAGATCGATAGAGAAATGAAATTAGTCCTCCAATGCCGATTCACGAATATAATATCATTTGAAACATAAGAGGACGAGTGAAGATCGAAAAGTGTAACCTGATTTCAGGCGCCTTCGGCAAAAAAAGGCACGCATATGCATGACATCGAGACAGGAGTTCCTGGAGCCCTGGATAGCTCAGCTGGTAGAGTGTCTTTCCCGGTGTGGAGAAGGCCCCCAGTTCAAATCTGGGTCCAGGCGGTTTTTTTCTCTCGATGTCTGTCATATGCAATTTTTTCATCAATTAACACCTCCATCATCAAACCCGATCGTTAATTCCTGAATTCATCGATCTCAAACTCGAGATCGATAGAGAAATAAAATTAGTCCTCCAATGCCGATTCACGAATATAATATCATTCGGAACATAAGAGGACGAGTCAAGTTCCAAAAGTGTGACGTGATTTCAGGCGCCTTCGGCAATGAAAAAGGCGCGCGTATTCATGACATCGAGACAAGAGTTCCTGGAGCCCTGGATAGCTCAGCTGGTAGAGTGTCTTTCCCGGTTTGAAGAAGGCCCCAGTTCAAATCTGGGTCCAGGTGACTTTTTCCTCTCAATGTCTGAATTTTTTCATTAATTCACACCTACTCAATCGAACGCGATCGTTAATTTCTCAATTAATCGATCTCAAACTCGAGATCGATAGAGGAATAAAATTAGTCCTCCAATGCTGATTCACGAATATAATATCAATTGAAACATAAGAGGACGAGTCAAGTTCCAAAAGTGTGACCTGATTTCAGGCGCCTTCGGCAAAGAAAAAGGCGCGCATATGCATGACATCGAGACAAGAGTTCCTGGAGCCCTGGATAGCTCAGCTGGTAGAGTGTCTTCCTCGGTGTGAAGAAGGCCCCCAGTTCAAATCTGGGTCCAGGCGACTTTTTTCTCTCGATGTCTGAATTCTTTCATTAATTTACACCTCCACGAGCAATCCCGATCGTTGATTTCCCAATTAATCAATCTCAAACTCGAGATCGATAGACAAATGGAATTAGTCCTCCAATGCCGATTCACGAATATAATATCATTTGAAACATAAGAGGACGAGTAAAGTTCGAAAAGTGTCACCTGATTTCAGGCGCCTTCGGCAAAGAAAAAGGCACGCATATGCATGACATCGAGACAAGAGTTCCTGGAGTCCTGGATAGCTCATCTGGTAGAGTGTCTTTTCCGGTGTCAAGAAGGCCCCCAGTTCAAATCTGGGTCCAGGCGACTTTTTTCTCTCGATGTCTGAATTCTTTCATTAATTTACACCTCCACGAGCAATCCCGATCGTTGATTTCTCAATTAATCAATCTCAAACTCGAGATCGATAGACAAATGGAATTAGTCCTCCAATGCCGATTCACGAATATAATTCCAATTGAAACATGAGAGGACGAGTCGAGTTCGAAAAGTGTAACCTGATTTCAGGTGCCTTCGGCGAAGAAAAAGGCGCGAATATGCATGACATCGAGACAAGAGTTCCTGGAGCCCTGGATAGCTCAGCTGGCAGAGTGTCTTTCCCGGTGTGGATAAGGCCCCCAGTTCAAATCTGGGTCCAAGCGACTTTTTTCCCTCGATGTCTGAATTTTTCCATTAATTAACACCTCCACGAGCAATCCCGATCGTTAATTTCTCAATTGATCAATCTCAAACTCGAGATCGATAGAGAAATGAAATTAGTCCTCCAATGCCGATTCACGAATATAATATCATTTGAAACATAAGAGGACGAGTAAAGTTCGAAAAGTGTCACCTGATTTCAGGCGCCTTCGGCAAAGAAAAAGGCACGCATATGCATGACATCGAGACAAGAGTTCCTGGAGTCCTGGATAGCTCATCTGGTAGAGTGTCTTTTCCGGTGTCAAGAAGGCCCCCAGTTCAAATCTGGGTCCACGCGTTTTTTCTCTCGATGTCTGAATTCTTTCATTAATTTACACCTCCACGAGCAATCCCGATCGTTGATTTCTCAATTAATCAATCTCAAACTCGAGATCGATAGACAAATGGAATTAGTCCTCCAATGCCGATTCACGAATATAATTCCAATTGAAACATGAGAGGACGAGTCGAGTTCGAAAAGTGTAACCTGATTTCAGGTGCCTTCGGCGAAGAAAAAGGCGCGAATATGCATGACATCGAGACAAGAGTTCCTGGAGCCCTGGATAGCTCAGCTGGCAGAGTGTCTTTCCCGGTGTGGATAAGGCCCCCAGTTCAAATCTGGGTCCAGGCGACTTTTTTCCCTCGATGTCTGAATTTTTTCATTAATTAACACCTCCACGAGCAATCCCGATCGTTAATTTCTCAATTGATCAATCTCAAACTCGAGATCGATAGAGAAATGAAATTAGTCCTCCAATGCCGATTCACGAATATAATATCATTTGAAACATAAGAGGACGAGTGAAGTTCGAAAAGTGTAACCTGATTTCAGGCGCCTTCGGCAAAGAAAAAGGCACGCATATGCATGACATCTAGACAAGAAATCCTGGAGCCCTGAATAGCTCAGCTGGTGGAGTGTCATTCCCGGTGTGAAGAAGGCCCCCAGTTCAAATCTGGGTCCAGGCGACTTTTTTCTCTCGATGTCTGTCATATGCAATTTTTTCATTAATCAACACCTCCACGATCAAACCCGATCGTTAATTTCTCAATGAATCGATCTCAAACTCGAGATCGATAGAGGAATAAAATTAGTCCTCCAATGCTGATTCACGAATATAATATCAATTGAAACATAAGAGGACGAGTCAAGTTCGAAAAGTGTAACCTGAGTCCAGGCGCCTTCGGCAAAGAAAAAGGCGCGCATATGCATGACATCGAGACAAGAGTTCCTGGAGCCCTGGATAGCTCAGCTGGCAGAGTGTCTTTCCCGGTGTGGAGAAGGCCCCCAGTTCAAATCTGGGTCCAGGTGACTTTATTCCCACGATGTCTGAATTTTTCCATTAATTAACACCTCCACGAGCAATCCCGATCGTTAATTTCTCAATTAATCGATCTCAAACTCGAGATCGATAGAGAAATGGAATTAGTCCTCCAATGCCGATTCACGAATATGATATCATTTGAAACATAAGAGGACGAGTGAAGATCGAAAAGTGTAACCTGATTTCAGGCGCCTTCGGCAAAAAAAAGGCACGCATATGCATGACATCGAGACAGGAGTTCCTGGAGCCCTGGATAGCTCAGCTGGTAGAGTGTCTTTCCCGGTGTGAAGAAGGCCCCCAGTTCAAATCTGGGTCCAGGCGGTTTTTTTCTCTCGATGTCTGTCATATGCAATTTTTCCATTAATTAACACCTCCATCATCAAACCCGATCGTTAATTCCTGAATTCATCGATCTCAAACTCGAGATCGATAGAGAAATAAAATTAGTCCTCCAATGCCGATTCACGAATATAATATCATTCGGAACATAAGAGGACGAGTCAAGTTCCAAAAGTGTGACGTGATTTCAGGCGCCTTCGGCAATGAAAAAGGCGCGCATATGCATGACATCGAGACAAGAGTTCCTGGAGCCCTGGATAGCTCAGCTGGTAGAGTGTCTTTCCCGGTTTGAAGAAGACCCCAGTTCAAATCTGGGTCCAGGCGACTTTATTCCCTCCATGTCTGAATTTTTTCATTAATTAACACGTCCACGAGCAATCCCGATCGTTAATTTCTCAATTAATCAATCTCAAACTCGAGATCGATAGAGAAATGAAATGAGTCCTCCAATGCCGATTCACGAATATAATATCATTTGAAACATAATAGGACGAGTGAAGTTCGAAAAGTGTAACCTGATTTCAGGCGCCTTCGGCAAAGAAAAAGGCACGCATATGCATGACATCGAGACAAGAGTTCCTAGAGCCCTGGATAGCTCAGCTAGTAGAGTGTCTTTCGTGGTGTGAAGAAGGCCCCCAGTTCAAATCTGGGTCCAGGGAACTTTTTTCTCTCAATGTCTGTCATATGCAATTTTTTCATTAATCAACACCTCCACGATCAAACCCGATCGTTAATTTCTGAATTAATCGAACTCAAACTTGAGATCGATAGAGGAATAGAATTAGTCCTCCAATGCCGATTCACGAATATAATTCCAATTGAAACATGAGAGGACGAGTCGAGTTCGAAAAGTGTAACCTGATTTCAGGTGCCTTCGGCGAAGAAAAAGGCGCGAATATGCATGACATCGAGACAAGAGTTCCTGGAGCCCTGGATAGCTCAGCTGGCAGAGTGTCTTTCCCGGTGTGGATAAGGCCCCCAGTTCAAATCTGGGTCCAGGCGACTTTTTTCCCTCGATGTCTGAATTTTTTCATTAATTAACACCTCCACGAGCAATCCCGATCGTTAATTTCTCAATTGATCAATCTCAAACTCGAGATCGATAGAGAAATGAAATTAGTCCTCCAATGCCGATTCACGAATATAATATCATTTGAAACATAAGAGGACGAGTGAAGTTCGAAAAGTGTAACCTGATTTCAGGCGCCTTCGGCAAAGAAAAAGGCACGCATATGCATAACATCTAGACAAGAGTTCCTGGAGCCCTGGATAGCTCAGCTGGTGGAGTGTCATTCCCGGTGTGAAGAAGGCCCCCAGTTCAAATCTGGGTCCAGGCGACTTTTTTCTCTCGATGTCTGTCATATGCAATTTTTCCATTAATCAACACCTCCACGATCAAACCCGATCGTTAATTTCTCAATGAATCGATCTCAAACTCGAGATCGATAGAGGAATAAAATTAGTCCTCCAATGCTGGTTCACGAATATAATATCAATTGAAACATAAGAGGACGAGTCAAGTTCGAAAAGTGTAACCTGAGTCCAGGCGCCTTCGGCAAAGAAAAAGGCGCGCATATGCATGACATCGAGACAAGAGTTCCTGGAGCCCTGGATAGCTCAGCTGGCAGAGTGTCTTTCCCGGTGTGGAGAAGGCCCCCAGTTCAAATCTGGGTCCAGGTGACTTTATTCCCTCGATGTCTGAATTTTTCCATTGATTAACACCTCCACGAGCAATCCCGATCGTTAATTTCTCAATTAATCGATCTCAAACTCGAGATCGATAGAGAAATGGAATTAGTCCTCCAATGCCGATTCACGAATATAATATCATTTGAAACATAAGAGGACGAGTGAAGATCGAAAAGTGTAACCTGATTTCAGGCGCCTTCGGCAAAAAAAAGGCACGCATATGCATGACATCGAGACAGGAGTTCCTGGAGCCCTGGATAGCTCAGCTGGTAGAGTGTCTTTCCCGGTGTGAAGAAGGCCCCCAGTTCAAATCTGGGTCCAGGCGGTTTTTTTCTCTCGATGTCTGTCATATGCAATTTTTCCATTAATTAACACCTCCATCATCAAACCCGATCGTTAATTCCTGAATTCATCGATCTCAAACTCGAGATCGATAGAGAAATAAAATTAGTCCTCCAATGCCGATTCACGAATATAATATCATTCGGAACATAAGAGGACGAGTCAAGTTCCAAAAGTCTGACGTGATTTCAGGCGCCTTCGGCAATGAAAAAGGCGCGCATATGCATGACATCGAGACAAGAGTTCCTGGAGCCCTGGATAGCTCAGCTGGTAGAGTGTCTTTCCCGGTTTGAAGAAGACCCAAGTTCAAATCTGGGTCCAGGCGACTTTTTCCTCTCGATGTCTGAATTTTTTCATTAATTCACACCTACTCGATCAAACGCGATCGTTAATTTCTCAATTGATCGATCTCGAACTCGAGATCGATAGAGGAATAAAATTAGTCCTCCAATGCTGATTCACGAATATAATATCAATTGAAACATAAGAGGACGAGTCAAGTTCGGAAAGTGTAACCTGAGTCCAGGCGCCTTCGGCAAAGAAAAAGGCGCGCATAAGCATGACATCGAGACAAGAGTTCCTGGAGCCCTGGATAGCTCAGCTGGCAGAGTGTCTTTCCCGGTGTGGAGAAGGCCCCCAGTTCAAATCTGGGTCCAGGCGACTTTATTCCCTCGATGTCTGAATTTTTTCATTAATTAACACGTCCACGAGCAATCCCGATCGTTAATTTCTCAATTAATCAATCTCAAACTCGAGATCGATAGAGAAATGAAATGAGTCCTCCAATGCCGATTCACGAATATAATATCATTTGAAAAATAAGAGGACGAGTGAAGTTCGAAAAGTGTAACCTGATTTCAGGCGCCTTCGGCAAAGAAAAAGGCACGCATATGCATGACATCGAGACAAGAGTTCCTGGAGCCCTGGATAGCTCAGCTAGTAGAGTGTCTTTCGTGGTGTGAAGAAGGCCCCCAGTTCAAATCTGGGTCCAGGGAACTTTTTTCTCTCGATGTCTGTCATATGCAATTTTTTCATTAATCAACATCTCCACGATCAAACCCGATCGTTAATTTCTCAATCAATCGATCTCAAACTCGAGATCGATAGAGAAATAAAATTAGTCCTCCAATGCCGATTCACGAATATAATATCATTTGAAACATAAGAGGACGAGTCACGTTCCAAAAGTGTGACCTGATTTCAGGCGCCTTCGGCAAAGATAAAGGCGCGCATATGCATGACATCGAGACAAGAGTTCCTGGAGCCCTGGATAGCTCAGCTGGTAGAGTGTCTTCCCCGGTGTGAAGAAGGGCCCCAGTTCAAATCTGGGTCCAGGCGACTTTTTTCTCTCGATGTCCGAATTCTTTCATTAATTCACACCTCCACGAGCAATCCCGATCGTTAATTTCTCAATTAATCAATCTCAAACTCGAGATCGATAGACAAATGAAATTAGTCCTCCAATGCCGATTCACGGATATAATATCATTTGAAACATAAGAGGACGAGTAAAATTCGAGAAGTGTCACCTGATTTCAGGCGCCTTCGGCAAAGAAAAAGGCACGCATATGCATGACATCGAGACAAGAGTTCCTGGAGCCCTGGATAGCTCAGCTGGTAGAGTGTCTTTTCCGGTGTCAAGATGGCCCCCAGTTCTAATCTGGGTCCAGGCGACTTTTTTCTCTCGATGTCGGAATTTTTTCATTAATTCACACCTCCACGATCAAACCCGATCGTTAATTTCTCAATTAATCGATCTCAAACTCGAGATCGATAGAGAAATAAAATTAGTCCTCCAATGCCGATTGACGAATATAATATCATTTGAAACATAAGAGGACGAGTCAAGTTCCAAGAGTGTGACCTGATTTCAGGCGCCTTCGGCAAAGAAAAAAGCGCGCATATGCATGACAACGAGACAAGAGTTCCTGGAGCCCTGGATAGCTCAGCTGGTAGAGTGTCCTTCCCGGTGTGAAGAAGGCCCCCAGTTCAAATCTGGGTCCAGGCGACTTTTTTCTCTCGATGTCTGTCATATGCAATTTTTTCATTAATCAACACCTCCACGATCAAACCCGATCGTTAATTTCTCAAATAATCGATCTCAAACTCGAGATCGATAGAGAAATAAAATTAGTCCTCCAATGCCGATTCACGAATATAATATCATTTGAAACATAAGAGGACGAGTCAAGTTCCAGAAGTGTGACCTGATTTCAGGCGCCTTCGGCAAAGAAAAAGGCGCGCATATGCATGACATCGAGACAAGAGTTCCCGGAGCCCTGGATAGCTCAGCTGGTAGAGTGTCCTTCCCGGTGTGAAGAAGGCCCCCAGTTCAAATCTGGGTCCAGGCGATTTTTTTCTCTCGATGTCTGTCATATGCAATTTTTTCATTAATTAACACCTCCACGATCAAACCCGATCGTTAATTTCTCAATTAATCGATCTCAAACTCGAGATCGATAGAGAAATGAAATTAGTCCTTCAATGCCGATTCACGAATATAATATCATTTGAAACATAAGAGGACGAGTCAAGTTCCAAGAGTGTGACCTGATTTCAGGCGCCTTCGGCAAAGAAAAAGGCGCGCATATGCATGACATCGAGACAAGAGTTCCTGGAGCCCTGGATAGCTCAGCTGGTAGAGTGTCTTTCCCGGTGTAAAGAAGGCCCCCAGTTCAAATCTGGGTCCCGGCGACTCTTTTCTCTCGATGTCTGAATTTTTTCATTAATTCACACCTCCACGAGCAATCCCGATCGTTAATTTCTCAATTAATCAATCTCAAACTCGAGATCGATCGACAAATGAAATTAGTCCTCCAATGCCGATTCACGAATATAATATCATTTGAAACATAAGAGGACGAAAAAAGTTCGAAAAGTGTAACCTGATTTCAGGCGCCTTCGGCAAAGAAAAAGGCACGCATATGCATGACATCGAGACAAGAGTTCCTGGAGCCCTGGATAGCTCAGCTGGTAGAGTGTCATTCCCGGTGTGAAGAAGGCCCCCAGTTCAAATCTGGATCCAGGCGACTTTTTTCTCTCGATGTCTGTCATATACAATTCTTCCATTAATTAACACCTCCACGATCAAACCCGATCGTTCATTTCTCAATTAATCGATCTCAAACTCGAGATCGATAGAGAAATGAAATTAGTCCTCCAATGCCGATTCACGAATATAATATCATTTGAAACATAAGAGGACGACTGAAGTTCGAAAAGTGTAACCTGATTTCAGGCGCCTTCGGCAAAGAAAAAGGCGCGCATATGCATGACATCGAGACAAGAGTTCCTGGAGCCCTGGATAGCTCAGCTGGTAGAGTGTCTTTCCCGGTGTCAAGAAGGCCCCCAGTTCAAATCTGGGTCCAGGCGACTTTTTTCTCTCGATGTCTGTCATATGCAATTCTTTCATTAATTAACACCTCCACGAGCAAACCCGATCGTTAATTTCTCAATTGATCGATCTCAAACTCGAGATCGATAGAGGAATAAATTTAGTCCTCCAATGCCGATTCACGAATATAATATCATTCGAAACATAAGAGGACGAGTGAAGTTCGAAAAGTGTAACCTGATTTCAGGCGCCTCCGGCAAAGAAAAAGGCACGCATATGCATGACATCGAGACAAGAGATCCCGGAGCCCTGGATAGCTCAGCTGGTAGAGTGTCTCTCCCGGTGTGAAGAAGGCCCCCAGTTCAAATCTGGGTCCAGGCGACTTTTTTCTCTCGATGTCTGTCATATGCAATTCTTTCATTAATTAACACCTCCACGATCAAACCCGATCGTTCATTTCTCAATTAATCGATCTCAAACTCGAGATCGACAGAGAAATGAAATTAGTCCTCCAATGCCGATTCACGAATATAATATCATTTGAAACATAAGAGGACGAGTGAAGTTCGAAGAGTGTAACCTGATTTCAGGCGCCTTCGGCAAAGAAAAAGGCGCGCATATGCATGACATCGAGACAAGAGTTCCTGGAGCCCTGGATAGCTCAGCTGGTAGAGTGTCTTTCCCGGTGTGAAGAAGGCCCCCAGTTCAAATCTGGGTCCAGGCGACTTTATTCCCTCGATGTCTGAATTTTTTTCATTAATTAACACCTCCACGAGCAATCCCGATCGTTAATTTCTCAATTGATCAATCTCAAACTCGAGATCGATAGAGAAATGAAATTAGTCCTCCAATGCCGATTCACGAATATAATATAATTTGAAACATAAGAGGACGAGAGAAGATCGAAAAGTGTAACCTGATTTCAGGCGCCTTCGGCAAAGGAAGAGGCACGCATATGCATGACATCGAGACAAGAGTTCCTGGAGCCCTGGATAGCTCAGCTGGTAGAGTGTCATTCCCGGTGTGAAGAAGGCCCCCAGTTCAAATCTGGATCCAGGCGACTTTTTTCTCTCGATGTCTGTCATATGCAATTCTTCCATTAATTAACACCTCCACGATCAAACCCGATCGTTCATTTCTCAATTAATCGATCTCAAACTCGAGATCGATAGAGAAATGAAATTAGTCCTCCAATGCCGATTCACGAATATAATATCATTTGAAACATAAGAGGACGACTGAAGTTCGAAAAGTGTAACCTGATTTCAGGCGCCTTCGGCAAAGAAAAAGGCGCGCATATGCATGACATCGAGACAAGAGTTCCTGGAGCCCTGGATAGCTCAGCTGGTAGAGTGTCTTTCCCGGTGTGAAGAAGGCCCCCAGTTCAAATCTGGGTCCAGGCGACTTTTTTCTCTCGATGTCTGTCATATGCAATTCTCTCATTAATTAACACCTCCACGAGCAAACCCGATCGTTAATTTCTCAATTGATCGATCTCAAACTCGAGATCGATAGAGGAATCAATTTAGTCCTCCAATGCCGATTCACGAATATAATATCATTTGAAACATAAGAGGACGAGTGAAGTTCGAAAAGTGTAACCTGATTTCAGGCGCCTCCGGCAAAGAAAAAGGCACGCATATGCATGACATCGAGACAAGAGTTCCCGGAGCCCTGGATAGCTCAGCTGGTAGAGTGTCTCTCCCGGTGTGAAGAAGGCCCCCAGTTCAAATCTGGGTCCAGGCGACTTTTTTCTCTCGATGTCTGTCATATGCAATTCTTTCATTAATTAACACCTCCACGATCAAACCCGATCGTTCATTTCTCAATTAATCGATCTCAAACTCGAGATCGACAG
This sequence comes from Eretmocerus hayati, assembly GCA_029851415.1. Classification (NCBI taxonomy): domain Eukaryota; kingdom Metazoa; phylum Arthropoda; class Insecta; order Hymenoptera; family Aphelinidae; genus Eretmocerus; species Eretmocerus hayati. Next base: position 55,273,805 of record CM056744.1, read on the forward strand.
AGAAATGAAATTAGTCCTCCAATGCCGATCCACGAATATAATATCATTTGAAACATAAGAGGACGAGTGAAGTTCGAAAAGTGTAATCTGATTTCAGGCGCCTTCGGCAAAGAAAAAGGCGCGCATATGCATGACATCGAGACAAGAGTTCCTGGAGCCCTGGATAGCTCAGCTGGTAGAGTGTCTTTCCCGGTGTGAAGAAGGCCCCCAGTTCAAATCTGGGTCCAGGCGACTTTTTTCTCTCGATGTCTGTCATTTGCAATTTTTCCATTAATTAACACCTCCACGATCAAACGCGATCGTTAATTTCTCAATTAATCGATCTCAAACTCGAGATCGATAGAGGAATAAAATGAATCCTCCAATGCTGTTTGACGGATATGATATCAATTGAAACATAAGAGGACGAGTCAAGTTCGAAAAGTGTAACCTGAGTCCAGGCGCCTTCGGCAAAGAAAAAGGCGCGCATATGCATGACATCGAGACAAGAGTTCCTGGAGCCCTGGATAGCTCAGCTGGCAGAGTGTCTTTCCCGGTGTGGAGAAGGCCCCCAGTTCAAATCTGGGTCCAGGCGACTTTATTCCCTCGATGTCTGAATTTTTCCATTAATTAACACCTCCACGAGCAATCCCGATCGTTAATTTCTCAATCAACCAATCTCAAACTCGAGATCGATAGAGAAATGAAATTAGTCCTCCAATGCTGATTCACGAATATAATATCATTTAGAACATGAGAGGTCGAGTCAAGTTCAAAAAGTGTAACCTGAGTCCAGGCGCCTTCGGCAAAGAAAAAGGCGAGCATATGCATGACATCGAGACAAGAGTTCCTAGATCCCTGGATAGCTCAGCTGGTAGAGTGTCTTTCCCGGTGTGGAGAAGGCCCCCAGTTCAAATCTGGGTCCAGGCGACTTTATTCCCTCGATGTCTGAATTTTTCCATTAATTAACACCTCCACGAGCAATCCCGATCGTTAATTTCTCAATCAACCAATCTCAAACTCGAGATCGATAGAGGAATAAATTTAGTCCTCCAATGCCGATTCACGAATATAATATCATTTGAAACATAAGAGGACGAGTGAAGTTCGAAAAGTGTAACCTGATTTCAGGCGCCTTCGGCAAAGAAAAAGGCACGCATATGCATGACATCGAGACAAGAGTTCCTGGAGCCCTGGATAGCTAAGCTAGTAGATTGTCTTTCGTGGTGTAAAGAAGGCCCCCAGTGCAAATCTGGGTCCAGGCAACTTTTTTCTCTCGATGTCTGTCATATGCAATTTTTTCATTAATCAACACCTCCACGATCAAACCCGATCGTTAATTTCTCAATCAATCGATCTCAAACTCGAGATCGATAGAGAAATAAAATTAGTCCTCCAATGCCGATTCACGAATATAATATCATTTGAAACATAAGAGGACGAGTCAAGTTCCAAAAGTGTGACCTGATTTCAGGCGCCTTCGGCAAAGAGAAAGGCGCGCATATGCATGACATCGAGACAGGAGTTCCCGGAGCCCTGGATAGCTCAGCTGGTAGAGTGTCCTTCCCGGTGTGTAGAAGGCCCCCAGTTCGAATCTGGGTCCAGGCGACTTTTTTCTCTCGATGTCTGAATTTTTTCATTAATTCACACCTCTACGATCAAACCCGATCGTCAATTTCTCAATCAATCGATCTCAAACTCGAGATCGATAGAGAAATAAAATTAGTCCTCTAATGCCGATTCACGAATATAATATCATCTGGAACATAAGAGGACGAGTGAACTTCGAAAAGTGTAACCTGATTTCAGGCGCCTTCGGCAAAGGAAAAGGCGCGCATATGCATGACATCGAGACAAGAGTTCCTGGAGCCCTGGATAGCTCAGCTGGCAGAGTGTCTTTCGTGGTGTGAAGAAGGCCCCAGTTCAAATCTGGGTCCAGGTGACTTTTTCCTCTCGATGTCTGAATTTTTTCATTAATTCACACCTACTCAATCGAACGCGATCGTTAATTTCTCAATTAATCGATCTCAAACTCGAGATCGATAGAGGAATAAAATTAGTCCTCCAATGCTGATTCACGAATATAATATCAATTGAAACATAAGAGGACGAGTCAAGTTCCAAAAGTGTGACCTGATTTCAGGCGCCTTCGGCAGAGAAAAAGGCGCGCATATGCATGACATCGAGACAAGAGTTCCTGGAGCCCTGGATAGCTCAGCTGGTAGAGTGTCTTCCCCGGTGTGATGAAGGCCCCCAGTTCAAATCTGGGTCCAGGCGACTTTTTTCTCTCGATGTCTGAATTTTTTCATTAATTCACACCTCCACGAGCAATCCCGATCGTTGATTTCTCAATTAATCAATCTCAAACTCGAGATCGATAGACAAATGGAATTAGTCCTCCAATGCCGATTCACGAATATAATATCATTTGAAACATAAGAGGACGAGTCAAGTTCCAAAAGTGTGACCTGATTCCAGGCGCCTTCGGCAAAGAGAAAGGCGCGCATATGCATAACATCGAGACAAGAGTTCCTGGAGCCCTAGATAGCTCAGCTGGTAGAGTGTCTTTCCCGGTGTGAAGAAGGCCCCCAGTTCAAATCTGGGTCCAGGCGACTTTTGGCTCTCGATGTCTGAATTTTTCCATTGATTAACACCTCCACGAGCAAACCCGATCGTTAATTTCTCAATTGATCGATCTCAAACTCGAGATCGATAGAGGAATAAATTTAGTCCTCCAATGCCGATTCACGAATATAATATCATTTGAAACATAAGAGGACGAGTGGAGTTCGAAAAGTGTAACCTGATTTCAGGCGCCTCCGGCAAAGAAAAAGGCGCGCATATGCATGACATCGAGACAAGAGTTCCTGGAGCCCTGGATAGCTCAGCTGGCAGAGTGTCTTCCCCGGTGTGGAGAAGGCCCCCAGTTCAAATCTGGGTCCAGGCGACTTTATTCCCTCGATGTCTGAATTTTTTCATTAATTAACACCTCCACGAGCAATCCCGATCGTTAATTTCTCAATTAATCAATCTCAAACTCGAGATCGATAGAGAAATGAAATGAGTCCTCCAATGCCGATTCACGAATATAATATCATTTGAAACATAAGAGGACGATCGAAGTTCGAAAAGTGTAACCTGATTTCAGGCGCCTTCGGCAAAGAAAAAGGCACGCATATGCATGACATCGAGACAAGAGTTCCTTGAGCCCTGGATAGCTCAGCTAGTAGATTGTCTTTCGTGGTGTGAAGAAGGCCCCCAGTGCAAATCTGGGTCCAGGCAACTTTTTTCTCTCGATGTCTGTCATATGCAATTTTTTCATTAATCAACACCTCCACGATCAAACCCGATCGTTAATTTCTCAATCAATCGATCTCAAACTCGAGATCGATAGAGAAATAAAATTAGTCCTCCAATGCCGATTCACGAATATAATATCATTTGAAACATAAGAGGACGAGTCAAGTTCCAAAAGTGTGACCTGATTTCAGGCGCCTTCGGCAAAGAAAAAGGCGCGCATATGCATGACATCGAGACAGGAGTTCCCGGAGCCCTGGATAGCTCAGCTGGTAGAGTGTCCTTCCCGGTGTGTAGAAGGCCCCCAGTTCAAATCTGGGTCCAGGCGACTTTTTTCTCTCGATGTCTGAATTTTTTCATTAATTCACACCTCTACGATCAAACCCGATCGTCAATTTCTCAATCAATCGATCTCAAACTCGAGATCGATAGAGAAATAAAATTAGTCCTCCAATGCCGATTCACGAATATTATATCATTTAGAACATGAGAGGTCGAGTCAAGTTCGAAAAGTGTAACCTGAGTCCAGGCGCCTTCGGCAAAGAAAAAGGCGAGCATATGCATGACATCGAGACAAGAGTTCCTAGATCCCTGGATAGCTCAGCTGGTAGAGTGTCTCTCCCGGTGTGGAGAAGGGCCCCAGTTCAAATCTGGGTCCAGGCGATTTTTTTCTCTCGATGTCTGTCATATGCAATTTTTTCATCAATTAACACCTCCACGATCAAACCCGATCGTTAATTTCTCAATTAATCGATCTCAAACTCGAGATCGATAGAGAAATGAAATCAGTCCTCCAATGCCGATTCACGAATATAATATCATTTGAAACATAAGAGGACGAGTGAAGTTCGAAAAGTGTAACCTGATTTCAGGCGCCTTCGGCAAAGGAAAAGGCGCGCATATGGATGACATCGAGACAAGAGTTCCTGGAGCCCTGGATAGCTCAGCTGGCAGAGTGTCTTTCCCGGTGTGGAGAAGGCCCCCAGTTCAAATCTGGGTCCAGGCGACTTTATTCCCTCGATGTCTGAATTTTTTCATTAATTAACACCTCCGAGAGCAATCTCGATCGTTAATTTCTCAATTAATCGATCTCGAACTCGAGATCGATAGAGAAATGAAATTAGTCCTCCAATGCCGATTCACGAATATGATATCATTTGAAACATAAGAGGACGAGTGAAGATCGAAAAGTGTAACCTGATTTCAGGCGCCTTCGGCAAAAAAAAGGCACGCATATGCATGACATCGAGACAGGAGTTCCTGGAGCCCTGGATAGCTCAGCTGGTAGAGTGTCTTTCCCGGTGTGAAGAAGGCCCCCAGTTCAAATCTGGGTCCAGGCGGTTTTTTTCTCTCGATGTCAGTCATATGCAATTTTTTCATTAATTAACACCTCCATCATCAAACCCGATCGTTAATTCCTGAATTCATCGATCTCAAACTCGAGATCGATAGAGAAATAAAATTAGTCCTCCAATGCCGATTCACGAATATAATATCATTCGGAACATAAGAGGACGAGTCAAGTTCCAAGAGTGTGACGTGATTTCAGGCGCCTTCGGCAATGAAAAAGGCGCGCGTATGCATGACATCGAGACAAGAGTTCCTGGAGCCCTGGATAGCTCAGCTGATAGAGTGTCTTTCCCGGTTTGAAGAAGGCCCCAGTTCAAATCTGGGTCCAGGTGACTTTTTCCTCTCGATGTCTGAATTTTTTCATTAATTCACACCTACTCAATCGAACGCGATCGTTAATTTCTCAATTAATCGATCTCAAACTCGAGATCGATAGAGGAATAAAATTAGTCCTCCAATGCTGATTCACGAATATAATATCAATTGAAACATAAGAGGACGAGTCAAGTTCTAGAAGTGTGACCTGATTTCAGGCGCCTTCGGCAAAAAGAAAGGCGCGCATATGCATGACATCGAGACAAGAGTTCCTGGAGCCCTGGATAGCTCAGCTGGTAGAGTGTCCTTCCCGGTGTGAAGAAGGCCCCCAGTTCAAATCTGGGTCCAGGCGACTTTTTTCTCTCGATGTCTGAATTTTTTCATTAATTTACACCTCTACGATCAAACCCGATAGTTAATTTCTCAATTAATCGATCTCAAACTCGAGATCGATAGAGAAATAAAATTAGTCCTCCAATGCCGATTCACGAATATAATATCATTTGAAACATAAGAGGACGAGTCAAGTTCCAAAAGTGTGACCTGATTTCAGGCGCCTTCGGCAAAGAAAAAGGCGCGCATATGCATGACATCGAGACAAGAGTTCCTGGAGCCCTGGATAGCTCAACTGGTAGAGTGTCTTTCCCGGTGTGAAGAAGGCCCCCAGTTCAAATCTGGGTCCAGGCGACTTTTTTCTCTCGATGTCTGAATTTTTTCATTAATTCACACCTCCACGATCAAACGCGTTCGTTAATTCCTCAATTGATCGATCTCAAACTCGAGATCGATAGAGGAATAAAATCAGTCCTCCAATGCTGATTCACGAATATAATATCAATTGAAACATAAGAGGACGAGTCAAGTTCGAAAAGTGTAACCTGATTTCAGGCGCTTTCGGCAAAGAAAAAGGCGCGCATATGCATGACATTGAGACAAGAGTTCCTGGAGCCCTGGATAGCTCAGCTGGTAGAGTGTCTTCCCCGGTGTGAAGAAGGCCCCAGTTCAAATCTGGGTCCAGGCGACTTTTTTCTCTCGATGTCTGAATTTTTTCATTAATTAACACCTCCACGAGCAAACCCGATCGTTAATTTCTCAATTGATCGATTTTAAACTCGAGATCGATAGAGGAATAAATTTAGTCCTCCAATGCCGATTCACGAATATAATATCATTCGAAACATAAGAGGACGAGTGAAGTTCGAAAAGTGTAACCTGATTTCAGGCGCCTCCGGCAAAGAAAAAGGCACGCATATGCATGACATCGAGACAAGAGTTCCCGGAGCCCTGGATAGCTCAGCTGGTAGAGTGTCTCTCCCGGTGTGAAGAAGGCCCCCAGTTCAAATCTGGTTCCAGGCGACTTTTTTCTCTCGATGTCTGTCATATGCAATTCTTTCATTAATTAACACCTCCACGATCAAACCCGATCGTTCATTTCTCAATTAATCCATTTCAAACTCGAGATCCATAGAGAAATGAAATTAGTCCTCCAATGCCGATTCACGAATATGATATCATTCGAAACATAAGAGGACGAGTCAAGTTCCAAAAGTGTGACGTGATTTCAGGCGCCTTCGGCGATGAAAAAGGCGCGCATATGCATGACATCGAGACAAGAGTTCCTGGAGCCCTGGATAGCTCAGCTGGTAGAGTGTCTTTCCCGGTGTGAAGAAGGCCCCCAGTTCAAATCTGGGTCCAGGCGACTTTTTCCTCTCGATGTCTGAATTTTTTCATTAATTCACACCTACTCGATCAAACGCGATCGTTAATTTCTCAATTAATCGATCTCAAACTCGAGATCGATAGAGGAATAAAATTAGTCCTCCAATGCTGATTCACGAATATGATATCAATTGAAACATAAGAGGACGAGTCAAGTTCGAAAAGTGTAACCTGAGTCCAGGCGCCTTCGGCAAAGAAAGAGGCGCGCATACTCATGACATCGAGACAAGAGTTCCTGGAGCCCTGGATAGCTCAGCTGGCAGAGTGTCTTCCCCGGTGTGGAGAAGGCCCCCAGTTCAAATCTGGGTCCAGGCGACTTTATTCCCTCGATGTCTGAATTTTTTCATTAATTAACACCTCCACGAGCAATCCCGATCGTTAATTTCTCAATTAATCAATCTCAAACTCGAGATCGATAGAGAAATGAAATGAGTCCTCCAATGCCGATTCACGAATATAATATCATTTGAAACATAAGAGGACGAGTGAAGTTCGAAAAGTGTAACCTGATTTCAGGCGCCTTCGGCAAAGAAAAAGGCACGCATATGCATGACATCGAGACAAGAGTTCCTTGAGCCCTGGATAGCTCAGCTAGTAGATTGTCTTTCGTGGTGTGAAGAAGGCCCCCAGTGCAAATCTGGGTCCAGGCAACTTTTTTCTCTCGATGTCTGTCATATGCAATTTTTTCATTAATCAACACCTCCACGATCAAACCCGATCGTTAATTTCTCAATCAATCGATCTCAAACTCGAGATCGATAGAGAAATAAAATTAGTCCTCCAATGCCGATTCACGAATATAATATCATTTGAAACATAAGAGGACGAGTCAAGTTCCAAAAGTGTGACCTGATTTCAGGCGCCTTCGGCAAAGAAAAAGGCGCGCATATGCATGACATCGAGACAGGAGTTCCCGGAGCCCTGGATAGCTCAGCTGGTAGAGTGTCCTTCCCGGTGTGTAGAAGGCCCCCAGTTCAAATCTGGGTCCAGGCGACTTTTTTCTCTCGATGTCTGAATTTTTTCATTAATTCACACCTCTACGATCAAACCCGATCGTCAATTCCTCAATCAATCGATCTCAAACTCGAGATCGATAGAGAAATAAAATTAGTCCTCCAATGCCGATTCACGAATATAATATCATTTAGAACATGAGAGGTCGAGTCAAGTTCGAAAAGTGTAACCTGAGTCCAGGCGCCTTCGGCAAAGAAAAAGGCGAGCATATGCATGACATCGAGACAAGAGTTCCTGGAGCCCTGGATAGCTCAGCTGGCAGAGTGTCTTTCCCGGTGTGGAGAAGGCCCCCAGTTCAAATCTGGGTCCAGGCGACTCTATTCCCTCGATGTCTGAATTTTTTCATTAATTAACACCTCCACGAGCAATCCCGATCGTTAATTTCTCAATTAATCGATCTCGAACTCGAGATCGATAGAGAAATGAAATTAGTCCTCCAATGCCGATTCACGAATATAATATCATTTGAAACATGAGAGGACGAGTGAAGATCGAAAAGTGTAACCTGATTTCAGGAGCCTTCGGCAAAAAAAAGGCACGCATATGCATGACATCGAGACAGGAGTTCCTGGAGCCCTGGATAGCTCAGCTGGTAGAGTGTCTTTCCCGGTGTGAAGAAGGCCCCCAGTTCAAATCTGGGTCCAGGCGGTTTTTTTCTCTCGATGTCTGTCATATGCAATTTTTTCATTAATTAACACCTCCATCATCAAACCCGATCGTTAATTCCTGAATTCATCGATCTCAAACTCGAGATCGATAGAGAAATAAAATTAGTCCTCCAATGCCGATTCACGAATATAATATCATTCGGAACATAAGAGGACGAGTCAAGTTCCAAAAGTGTGACGTGATTTCAGGCGCCTTCGGCAATGAAAAAGGCGCGCGTATGCATGACATCGAGACTAGAGTTCCTGGAGCCCTGGATAGCTCAGCTGGTAGAGTGTCTTTCCCGGTTTGAAGAAGGCCCCAGTTCAAATCTGGGTCCAGGTGACTTTTTCCTCTCGATGTCTGAATTTTTTCATTAATTCACACCTACTCAATCGAACGCGATCGTTAATTTCTCAATTAATCGATCTCAAACTCGGGATCGATAGAGGAATAAAATTAGTCCTCCAATGCTGATTCACGAATATAATATCAATTGAAACATAAGAGGACGAGTCAAGTTCCAAAAGTGTGACCTGATTTCAGGCGCCTTCGGCAAAGAAAAAGGCGCGCATATACATGACATCGAGACAAGAGATCCTGGAGCCCTGGATAGCTCAGCTGGTAGAGTGTCTTCCCCGGTGTGATGAAGGCCCCCAGTTCGAATCTGGGTCCAGGCGACTTTTTTCTCTCGATGTCTGAATTTTTCCATCAATTCACACCTCCACGAGCAATCCCGATCGTTGATTTCTCAATTAATCAATCTCAAACTCGAGATCGATAGACAAATGGAATTAGTCCTCCAATGCCGATTCACGAATATAATATCATTTGAAACATAAGAGGACGAGTCAAGTTCCAAAAGTGTGACCTGATTTCAGGCGCCTTCGGCAAAGAGAAAGGCGCGCATATGCATAACATCGAGACAAGAGTTCCTGGAGCCCTAGATAGCTCAGCTGGTAGAGTGTCTTTCCCGGTGTGAAGAAGGCCCCCAGTTCAAATCTGGGTCCAGGCGACTTTTGGCTCTCGATGTCTGAATTTTTTCATTAATTAACACCTCCACGAGCAAACCCGATCGTTAATTTCTCAATTGATCGATCTCAAACTCGAGATCGATAGAGGAATAAATTTAGTCCTCCAATGCCGATTCACGAATATAATATCATTTGAAACATAAGAGGACGAGTGAAGTTCGGAAAGTGTAACCTGATTTCAGGCGCCTCCGGCAAAGAAAAAGGCACGCATATGCATGACATCGAGACAAGAGTTCCTGGAGCCCTGGATAGCTCAGCTGGTAGATTGTCTTTCCCGGTGTGAAGAAGGCCCCCAGTTCAAATCTGGGTCCAGGCGACTTTTTTCAATCGATGTCTGTCATGTGCAATTCTTTCATTAATTAACACCTCCACGATCGAACCCGATCGTTCATTTCTCAATTACTCGATCTCAAACTCGAGATCGATAGAGAAATGAAATCAGTCCTCCAATGCCGATTCACGAATATAATATCATTTGAAACATAAGAGGACGAGTGAAGTTCGAAAAGTGTAACCTGATTTCAGGCGCCTTCGGCAAAGGAAAAGGCGCGCATATGCATGACATCGAGACAAGAGTTCCTGGAGCCCTGGATAGCTCAGCTGGCAGAGTGTCTTTCCCGGTGTGGAGAAGGCCCCCAGTTCAAATCTGGGTCCAGGCGACTTTATTCCCTCGATGTCTGAATTTTTTCATTAATTAACACCTCCACGAGCAATCTCGATCGTTAATTTCTCAATTAATCGATCTCGAACTCGAGATCGATAGAGAAATGAAATTAGTCCTCCAATGCCGATTCACGAATATAATATCATTTGAAACATAAGAGGACGAGTGAAGATCGAAAAGTGTAACCTGATTTCAGGCGCCTTCGGCAAAGAAAAGGCACGCATATGCATGACATCGAGACAGGAGTTCCTGGAGCCCTATATAGCCCAGCTGGTAGAGTGTCTTTCCCGGTGTGAAGAAGGCCCCCAGTTCAAATCTGGGTCCAGGCGGTTTTTTTCTCTCGATGTCTGTCATATGCAATTTTTCCATTAATTAACACCTCCATCATCAAACCCGATCGTTAATTCCTGAATTCATCGATCTCAAACTCGAGATCGATAGAGAAATAAAATTAGTCCTCCAATGCCGATTCACGAATATAATATCATTCGGAACATAAGAGGACGAGTCAAGTTCCAAAAGTGTGACGTGATTTCAGGCGCCTTCGGCAATGAAAAAGGCGCGCGTATGCATGACATCGAGACAAGAGTTCCTGGAGCCCTGGATAGCTCAGCTGGTAGAGTGTCTTTCCCGGTTTGAAGAAGGCCCCAGTTCAAATCTGGGTCCAGGTGACTTTTTCCTCTCGATGTCTGAATTTTTTCATTAATTCACACCTACTCAATCGAACGCGATCGTTAATTTCTCAATTAATCGATCTCAAACTCGAGATCGATAGAGGAATAAAATTAGTCCTCCAATGCTGATTCACGAATATAATATCAATTGAAACATAAGAGGACGAGTCAAGTTCCAAAAGTGTGACCTGATTTCAGGCGCCTTCGGCAAAGAAAAAGGCGCGCATATGCATGACATCGAGACAAGAGTTCCTGGAGCCCTGGATAGCTCAGCTGGTAGAGTGTCTTCCCCGGTGTGAAGAAGGCCCCCAGTTCAAATCTGGGTCCAGGCGACTTTTTTCTCTCGATGTCTGAATTCTTTCATTAATTCACACCTCCACGAGCAATCCCGATCGTTGATTTCTCAATTAATCAATCTCAAACTCGAGATCGATAGACAAATGGAATTAGTCCTCCAATGCCGATTCACGAATATAATATCATTTGAAACATAAGAGGACGAGTAAAGTTCGAAAAGTGTCACCTGATTTCAGGCGCCTTCGGCAAAGAAAAAGGCACGCATATGCATGACATCGAGACAAGAGTTCCTGGAGCCCTGGATAGCTCAGCTGGTAGAGTGTCTTTTCCGGTGTCAAGAAGGCCCCCAGTTCAAATCTGGGTCCAGGCGACTTTTTTCCCTCGATGTCTGAATTTTTTCATTAATTAACACCTCCACGAGCAATCCCGATCGTTAATTTCTCAATCGATCAATCTCAAACTCGAGATCGATAGAGAAATGAAATGAGTCCTCCAATGCCGATTCACGAATATAATATCATTTGAAACATAAGAGGACGAGTGAAGTTCGAAAAGTGTGACCTGATTTCAGGCGCCTTCGGCAAAGAAAAAGGCACGCATATGCATGACATCTAGACAAGAGTTCCTGGAGCCCTGGATAGCTCAGCTGGTGGAGTGTCATTCCCGGTGTGAAGAAGGCCCCCAGTTCAAATCTGGGTCCAGGCGACTTTTTTCTCTCGATGTCTGTCATATGCAATTTTTTCATTAATCAACACCTCCACGATCAAACCCGATCGTTAATTTCTCAATGAATCGATCTCAAACTCGAGATCGATAGAGGAATAAAATTAGTCCTCCAATGCTGATTCACGAATATAATATCAATTGAAACATAAGAGGACGAGTCAAGTTCGAAAAGTGTAACCTGAGTCCAGGCGCCTTCGGCAAAGAAAAAGGCGCGCATATGCATGACATCGAGACAAGAGTTCCTGGAGCCCTGGATAGCTCAGCTGGCAGAGTGTCTTTCCCGGTGTGGAGAAGGCCCCCAGTTCAAATCTGGGTCCAGGTGACTTTATTCCCTCGATGTCTGAATTTTTCCATTAATTAACACCTCCACGAGCAATCCCGATCGTTAATTTCTCAATTAATCGATCTCAAACTCGAGATCGATAGAGAAATGGAATTAGTCCTCCAATGCCGATTCACGAATATAATATCATTTGAAACATAAGAGGACGAGTGAAGATCGAAAAGTGTAACCTGATTTCAGGCGCCTTCGGCAAAAAAAAGGCACGCATATGCATGACATCGAGACAGGAGTTCCTGGAGCCCTGGATAGCTCAGCTGGTAGAGTGTCTTTCCCGGTGTGAAGAAGGCCCCCAGTTCAAATCTGGGTCCAGGCGGTTTTTTTCTCTCGATGTCTGTCATATGCAATTTTTTCATTAATTAACACCTCCATCATCAAACCCGATCGTTAATTCCTGAATTCATCGATCTCAAACTCGAGATCGATAGAGAAATAAAATTAGTCCTCCAATGCCGATTCACGAATATAATATCATTCGGAACATAAGAGGACGAGTCAAGTTCCAAAAGTGTGACGTGATTTCAGGCGCCTTCGGCAATGAAAAAGGCGCGCATATGCATGACATCGAGACAAGAGTTCCTGGAGCCCTGGATAGCTCAGCTGGTAGAGTGTCTTTCCCGGTTTGAAGAAGACCCCAGTTCAAATCTGGGTCCAGGCGACTTTTTCCTCTCGATGTCTGAATTTTTTCATTAATTCACACCTACTCGATCAAACGCGATCGTTAATTTCTCAATTGATCGATCTCGAACTCGAGATCGATAGAGGAATAAAATTAGTCCTCCAATGCTGATTCACGAATATAATATCAATTGAAACATAAGAGGACGAGTCAAGTTCGGAAAGTGTAACCTGAGTCCAGGCGCCTTCGGCAAAGAAAAAGGCGCGCATAAGCATGACATCGAGACAAGAGTTCCTGGAGCCCTGGATAGCTCAGCTGGCAGAGTGTCTTTCCCGGTGTGGAGAAGGCCCCCAGTTCAAATCTGGGTCCAGGCGACTTTATTCCCTCGATGTCTGAATTTTTTCATTAATTAACACCTCCACGAGCAATCCCGATCGTTAATTTCTCAATTAATCAATCTCAAACTCGAGATCGATAGAGAAATGAAATGAGTCCTCCAATGCCGATTCACGAATATAATATCATTTGAAACATAAGAGGACGAGTGAAGTTTGAAAAGTGTAACCTGATTTCAGGCGCCTTCGGCAAAGAAAAAGGCACGCATATGCATGACATCGAGACAAGAGTTCCTGGAGCCCTGGATAGCTCAGCTAGTAGAGTGTCTTTCGTGGTGTGAAGAAGGCCCCCAGTTCAGATCTGGGTCCAGGGAACTTTTTTCTCTCGATGTCTGTCATATGCAATTTTTTCATTAATCAACACCTCCACGATCAAACCCGATCGTTAATTTCTCAATCAATCGATCTCAAACTCGAGATCGATAGAGAAATAAAATTAGTCCTCCAATGCCGATTCACGAATATAATATCATTTGAAACATAAGAGGACGAGTCACGTTCCAAAAGTGTGACCTGATTTCAGGCGCCTTCGGCAAAGATAAAGGCGCGCATATGCATGACATCGAGACAAGAGTTCCTGGAGCCCTGGATAGCTCAGCTGGTAGAGTGTCTTCCCCGGTGTGAAGAAGGCCCCCAGTTCAAATCTGGGTCCAGGCGACTTTTTTCTCTCGATGTCTGAATTTTTTCATTAATTCACACCTCCACGAGCAATCCCGATCGTTGATTTCTCAATTAATCAATCTCAAACTCGAGATCGATAGACAAATGGAATTAGTCCTCCAATGCCGATTCACGAATATAATATCATTTGAAACATAAGAGAACGAGTAAAGTTCGAAAAGTGTTACCTGATTTCAGGCGCCTTCGGCAAAGAAGAACTCACGCATATGCATGACATCGAGACAAGAGTTCCTGGAGCCCTGGATAGCTCAGCTGGTAGAGTGTCTTTTCCGGTGTCAAGAAGGCCCCCAGTTCAAATCTGGGTCCAGGCGACTTTTTTCTCTCGATGTCGGAATTTTTTCATTAATTCACACCTCCACGATCAAACCCGATCGTTAATTTCTGAATTAATCGAACTCAAACTTGAGATCGATAGAGGAATAGAATTAGTCCTCCAATGCCGATCCACGAATATAATTTCAATTGAAACATGAGAGGACGAGTCGAGTTCGAAAAGTGTAACGTGATTTCAGGCGCCTTCGGCAAAGAAAAAGGCGCGAATATGCATGACATCGAGACAAGAGTTCCTGGAGCCCTGGATAGCTCAGCTGGCAGAGTGTCTTTCCCGGTGTGGATAAGGCCCCCAGTTCAAATCTGGGTCCAGGCGACTTTTTTCCCTCGATGTCTGAATTTCTTCATTAATTAACACCTCCACGAGCAATCCCGATCGTTAATTTCTCAATTGATCAATCTCAAACTCGAGATCGATAGAGAAATGAAATTAGTCCTCCAATGCCGATTCACGAATATAATATCATTTGAAACATAAGAGGACGAGTGAAGTTCGAAAAGTGTAACCTGATTTCAGGCGCCTTCGGCAAAGAAAAAGGCACGCATATGCATGACATCTAGACAAGAGTTCCTGGAGCCCTGGATAGCTCAGCTGGTGGAGTGTCATTCCCGGTGTGAAGAAGGCCCCCAGTTCAAATCTGGGTCCAGGCGACTTTTTTCCCTCGATGTCTGTCATATGCAATTTTTTCATTAATCAACACCTCCACGATCAAACCCGATCGTTAATTTCTCAATGAATCGATCTCAAACTCGAGATCGATAGAGGAATAAAATTAGTCCTCCAATGCTGATTCACGAATATAATATCAATTGAAACATAAGAGGACGAGTCAAGTTCGAAAAGTGTAACCTGAGTCCAGGCGCCTTCGGCAAAGAAAAAGGCGCGCATATGCATGACATCGAGACAAGAGTTCCTGGAGCCCTGGATAGCTCAGCTGGCAGAGTGTCTTTCCCGGTGTGGAGAAGGCCCCCAGTTCAAATCTGGGTCCAGGCGACTTTATTCCCTCGATGTCTGAATTTTTTCATTAATTAACACCTCCACGAGCAATCCCGATCGTTAATTTCTCAATTAATCGATCTCAAACTCGAGATCGATAGAGAAATGAAATTAGTCCTCCAATGCCGATTCACGAATATAATATCATTTGAAACATAAGAGGACGAGTGAAGATCGAAAAGTGTAACCTGATTTCAGGCGCCTTCGGCAAAAAAAAGGCCCGCATATGCATGACATCGAGACAGGAGTTCCTGGAGCCCTGGATAGCTCAGCTGGTAGAGTGTCTTTCCCGGTGTGAAGAAGGCCCGCAGTTCAAATCTGGGTCCAGGCGACTTTTTTCTCTCGATGTCTGTCATATGCAATTTTTTCATTAATCAACACCTCCACGATCAAACCCGATCGTTAATTTCTCAAATAATCGATCTCAAACTCGAGATCGATAGAGAAATAAAATTAGTCCTCCAATGCCGATTCACGAATATAATATCATTTGAAACATGAGAGGACGAGTGAAGTTCGAAAAGTGTAACCTGATTTCAGGCGCCTCCGGCAAAGAAAAAGGCACGCATAGGCATGACATCGAGACAAGAGTTCCTGGAGCCCTGGATAGCTCAGCTGGCAGAGTGTCTTTCCGGTGTGGAGAAGGCCCCCAGTTCAAATCTGGGTCCAGGCGACTTTATTCCCTCGATGTCTGAATTTTTTCATTAATTAACACCTCCACGAGCAATCCCGATCGTTAATTTCTCAATTAATCAATCTCAAACTCGAGATCGATAAAGAAATGAAATGAGTCCTCCAATGCCGATTCACGAATATAATATCATTTGAAACATCAGAGGACGAGTGAAGTTCGAAAAGTGTAACCTGATTTCAGGCGCCTTCGGCAAAGAAAAAGGCACGCATATGCATGACATCGAGACAAGAGTTCCCGGAGCCCTGGATAGCTCAGCTGGTAGAGTGTCCTTCCCGGTGTGAAGAAGGCCCCCAGTTCAAATCTGGGTCCAGGCGATTTTTTTCTCTCGATGTCTGTCATATGCAATTTTTTCATTAATTAACACCTCCACGATCAAACCCGATCGTTAATTTCTCAATTAATCGATCTCAAACTCGAGATCGATAGAGAAATGAAATTAGTCCTTCAATGCCGATTCACGAATATAATATCATTTGAAACATAAGAGGACGAGTCAAGTTCCAAGAGTGTGACCTGATTTCAGGCGCCTTCGGCAAAGAAAAAGGCTCGCATATGCATGACATCGAGACAAGAGTTCCTGGAGCCCTGGATAGCTCAGCTGGTAGAGTGTCTTTCCCGGTGTGAAGAAGGCCCCCAGTTCAAATCTGGGTCCAGGCGACTCTTTTCTCTCGATGTCTGAATTTTTCCATTAATTCACACCTCCACGAGCAATCCCGATCGTTAATTTCTCAATTAATCAATCTCAAACTCGAGATCGATCGACAAATGAAATTAGTCCTCCAATGCCGATTCACGAATATAATATCATTTGAAACATAAGAGGACGAGTAAACTTCGAAAAGTGTAACCTGATTTCAGGCGCCTTCGGCAAAGAAAAAGGCACGCATATGCATGACATCGAGACAAGTGTTCCTGGAGCCCTGGATAGCTCAGCTGGTAGAGTGTCATTCCCGGTGTGAAGAAGGCCCCCAGTTCAAATCTGGGTCCAGGCGACTTTCTTCTTTCCATGTCTGTCATATGCAATTTTTTCATTAATTAACACCTCCACGATCAAACCCGATCGTTAATTTCTCAATTAATCGATCTCAAACTCGAGATCGATAGAGAAATGAAATTAGTCCTCCAATGCCGATTCACGAATATAATATCATTCGAAACATAAGAGGACGAGTCAAGTTCGAAAAGTGTAACCTGAGTCCAGGCGCCTTCGGCAAAGAAAAAGGCGCGCATATGCATGACATCGAGACAAGAGTTCCTGGGGCCCTGGATAGCTCAGCTGGCAGAGTGTCTTCCCCGGTGTGGAGAAGGCCCCCAGTTCAAATCTGGGTCCAGGCGACTTTATTCCCTCGATGTCTGAATTTTTTTCATTAATTAACACCTCCACGAGCAATCCCGATCGTTAATTTCTCAATTGATCAATCTCAAACTCGAGATCGATAGAGAAATGAAATTAGTCCTCCAATGCCGATTCACGAATATAATATCATTTGAAACATAAGAGGACGAGAGAAGATCGAAAAGTGTAACCTGATTTCAGGCGCCTTCGGCAAAGAAAGAGGCACGCATATGCATGACATCGAGACAAGAGTTCCTGGAACCCTGGATAGCTCAGCTGGTAGAGTGTCATTCCCGGTGTGAAGAAGGCCCCCAGTTCAAATCTGGATCCAGGCGACTTTTTTCTCTCGATGTCTGTCATATGCAATTCTTCCATTAATTAACACCTCCACGATCAAACCCGATCGTTCATTTCTCAATTAATCGATCTCAAAGTCGAGATCGATAGAGAAATGAAATTAGTCCTCCAATGCCGATTCACGAATATAATATCATTTGAAACATAAGAGGACGAGTGAAGTTCGAAAAGTGTAACCTGATTTCAGGCGCCTTCGGCAAAGAAAAAGGCGCGCATATGCATGACATCGAGACAAGAGTTCCTGGAGCCCTGGAAAGCTCAGCTGGTAGATTGTCTTTCCCGGTGTGAAGAAGGCCCCCAGTTCAAATCTGGGTCCAGGCGACTTTTTTCTCTCGATGTCTGTCATATGCAATTCTTCCATTAATTAACACCTCCACGATCAAACCCGATCGTTCATTTCTCAATTAATCGATCTCAAACTCGAGATCGATAGAGAAATGATATTAGTCCTCCAATGCCGATTCACGAATATAATATCATTTGAAACATAAGAGGACGAGTGAAGTTCGAAAAGTGTAACCTGATTTCAGGCGCCTTCGGCAAAGGAAAAGGCGCGCATATGCATGACATCGAGACAAGAGTTCCTGGAGCCCTGGATAGCTCAGCTGGTAGAGTGTCTTTCCCGGTGTGAAGAAGGCCCCCAGTTCAAATCTGGGTCCAGGCGACTTTTTTCTCTCGATGTCTGTCATATGCAATTTTTCCATTAATTAACACCTCCACGATCAAACCCGATCGTTAATTTCTCAATTAATCGATCTCAAACTCGAGATCGATAGAGGAATAAAATTAGTCCTCCAATGCTGATTCACGAATATAATATCAATTGAAACATAAGAGGACGAGTCAAGTTCGAAAAGTGTAACCTGAGTCCAGGCGCCTTCGGCAAAGAAAAAGGCGCGCATATGCATGACATCGAGACAAGAGTTCCTGGAGCCCTGGATAGCTCAGCTGGCAGAGTGTCTTTCCCGGTGTGGAGAAGGCCCCCAGTTCAAATCTGGGTCCAGGCGACTTTATTCCCTCGATGTCTGAATTTTTCCATTAATTAACACCTCCACGAGCAATCCCGATCGTTAATTTCTCAATCAACCAATCTCAAACTCGAGATCGATAGAGAAATGAAATTAGTCCTCCAATGCTGATTCACGAATATAATATCAATTGAAACATAAGAGGACGAGTCAAGTTCGAAAAGTGTAACCTGAGTCCAGGCGCCTTCGGCAAAGAAAAAGGCGCGCATATGCATGACATCGAGACAAGAGTTCCTGGAGCCCTGGATAGCTCAGCTGGCAGAGTGTCTTTCCCGGTGTGGAGAAGGCCCCCAGTTCAAATCTGGGTCCAGGCGACTTTATTCCCTCGATGTCTGAATTTTTCCATTAATTAACACCTCCACGAGCAATCCCGATCGTTAATTTCTCAATTAATCAATCCCAAACTCGAGATCGATAGAGAAATGGAATTAGTCCTCCAATGCCGATTCACGAATATAATATCATTTGAAACATAAGAGGACGAGTGAAGATCGAAAAGTGTAACCTGATTCCAGGCGCCTTCGGCGAAGAAAAAGGCACGCATATGCATGACATCGAGACAAGAGTTCCTGGAGCCCTGGATAGCTCAGCTGGTGGAGTGTCATTCCCGGTGTGAAGAAGGCCCCCAGTTCAAATCTGGGTCCAGGCGACTTTTTTCCCTCGATGTCTGTCATATGCAATTTTTTCATTAATCAACACCTCCACGATCAAACCCGATCGTTAATTTCTCAATGAATCGATCTCAAACTCGAGATCGATAGAGGAATAAAATTAGTCCTCCAATGCTGATTCACGAATATAATATCAATTGAAACATAAGAGGACGAGTCAAGTTCGAAAAGTGTAACCTGAGTCCAGGCGCCTTCGGCAAAGAAAAAGGCGCGCATATGCATGACATCGAGACAAGAGTTCCTGGAGCCCTGGATAGCTCAGCTGGCAGAGTGTCTTCCCCGGTGTGGAGAAGGCCCCCAGTTCAAATCTGGGTCCAGGCGACTTTATTCCCTCGATGTCTGAATTTTTTTCATTAATTAACACCTCCACGAGCAATCCCGATCGTTAATTTCTCAATTGATCAATCTCAAACTCGAGATCGATAGAGAAATGAAATTAGTCCTCCAATGCCGATTCACGAATATAATATCATTTGAAACATAAGAGGACGAGAGAAGATCGAAAAGTGTAACCTGATTTCAGGCGCCTTCGGCGAAGAAAGAGGCACGCATATGCATGACATCGAGACAAGAGTTCCTGGAGCCCTGGATAGCTCAGCTGGTAGAGTGTCATTCCCGGTGTGAAGAAGGCCCCCAGTTCAAATCTGGATCCAGGCGACTTTTTTCTCTCGATGTCTGTCATATGCAATTCTTCCATTAATTAACAACTCCACGATCAAACCCGATCGTTCATTTCTCAATTAATCGATCTCAAACTCGAGATCGATAGAGAAATGAAATTAGTCCTCCAATGCCGATTCACGAATATAATATCATTTGAAACATAAGAGGACGACTGAAGTTCGAAAAGTGTAACCTGATTTCAGGCGCCTTCGGCAAAGAAAAAGGCGCGCATATGCATGACATCGAGACAAGAGTTCCTGGAGCCCTGGATAGCTCAGCTGGTAGAGTGTCTTTCCCGGTGTGAAGAAGGCCCCCAGTTCAAATCTGGGTCCAGGCGACTTTTTTCTCTCGATGTCTGTCATATGCAATTCTTTCATTAATTAACACCTCCACGAGCAAACCCGATCGTTAATTTCTCAATTGATCGATCTCAAACTCGAGATCGATAGAGGAATAAATTTAGTCCTCCAATGCCGATTCACGAATATAATATCATTTGAAACATAAGAGGACGAGTGAAGTTCGAAAAGTGTAACCTGATTTCAGGCGCCTCCGGCAAAGAAAAAGGCACGCATATGCATGACATCGAGACAAGAGTTCCCAGAGCCCTGGATAGCTCAGCTGGTAGAGTGTCTCTCCCGGTGTGAAGAAGGCCCCCAGTTCAAATCTGGGTCCAGGCGACTTTTTTCTCTCGATGTCTGTCATATGCAATTCTTTCATTAATTAACACCTCCACGATCAAACCCGATCGTTCATTTCTCAATTAATCGATCTCAAACTCGAGATCGACAGAGAAATGAAATTAGTCCTCCAATGCCGATTCACGAATATAATATCATTTGAAACATAAGAGGACGAGTGAAGTTCGAAAAGTGTAACCTGATTTCAGGCGCCTTCGGCAAAGAAAAAGGCGCGCATATGCATGACATCGAGACAAGAGTTCCTGGAGCCCTGGATAGCTCAGCTGGTAGAGTGTCTTTCCCGGTGTGAAGAAGGCCCCCAGTTCAAATCTGGGTCCAGGCGACTTTATTCCCTCGATGTCTGAATTTTTTTCATTAATTAACACCTCCACGAGCAATCCCGATCGTTAATTTCTCAATTAATCAATCCCAAACTCGAGATCGATAGAGAAATGGAATTAGTCCTCCAATGCCGATTCACGAATATAATATCATTTGAAACATAAGAGGACGAGTGAAGATCGAAAAGTGTAACCTGATTTCAGGCGCCTTCGGCAAAGAAAAAGGCACGCATATGCATGACATCGAGACAAGAGTTCCCGGAGCCCTGGATAGCTCAGCTGGTAGAGTGTCTCTCCCGGTGTGAAGAAGGCCCCCAGTTCAAATCTGGGTCCAGGCGACTTTTTTCTCTCGATGTCTGTCATATGCAATTCTTTCATTAATTAACACCTCCACGATCAAACCCGATCGTTCATTTCTCAATTAATCGATCTCAAACTCGAGATCGACAGAGAAATGAAATTAGTCCTCCAATGCCGATTCACGAATATAATATCATTTGAAA
The DNA here is from genome assembly GCA_029851415.1 of Eretmocerus hayati. NCBI lineage: Eukaryota > Metazoa > Arthropoda > Insecta > Hymenoptera > Aphelinidae > Eretmocerus > Eretmocerus hayati. The sequence goes on from CM056744.1 coordinate 55,295,154, forward strand.
CATAAGAGGACGAGTGAAGTTCGAAAAGTGTAACCTGATTTCAGGCGCCTTCGGCAAAGAAAAAGGCGCGCATATGCATGACATCGAGGCAAGAGTTCCTGGAGCCCTGGATAGCTCAGCTGGCAGAGTGTCTTTCCCGGTGTGAAGAAGGCCCCCAGTTCAAATCTGGGTCCAGGCGACTTTATTCCCTCGATGTCTGAATTTTTCCATTAATTAACACCTCCACGAGCAATCCCGATCGTTAATTTCTCAATTAATCAATCCCAAACTCGAGATCGATAGAGAAATGGAATTAGTCCTCCAATGCCGATTCACGAATATAATATCATTTGAAACATAAGAGGACGAGTGAAGATCGAAAAGTGTAACCTGATTTCAGGCGCCTTCGGCAAAGAAAAAGGCACGCATATGCATGACATCGAGACAAGAGTTCCTGGAGCCCTGGATAGCTCAGCTGGTGGAGTGTCATTCCCGGTGTGAAGAAGGCCCCCAGTTCAAATCTGGGTCCAGGCGACTTTTTTCCCTCGATGTCTGTCATATGCAATTTTTTCATTAATCAACACCTCCACGATCAAACCCGATCGTTAATTTCTCAATGAATCGATCTCAAACTCGAGATCGATAGAGGAATAAAATTAGTCCTCCAATGCTGATTCACGAATATAATATCAATTGAAACATAAGAGGACGAGTCAAGTTCGAAAAGTGTAACCTGAGTCCAGGCGCCTTCGGCAAAGAAAAAGGCGCGCATATGCATGACATCGAGACAAGAGTTCCTGGAGCCCTGGATAGCTCAGCTGGCAGAGTGTCTTCCCCGGTGTGGAGAAGGCCCCCAGTTCAAATCTGGGTCCAGGCGACTTTATTCCCTCGATGTCTGAATTTTTTCCATTAATTAACACCTCCACGAGCAATCCCGATCGTTAATTTCTCAATTGATCAATCTCAAACTCGAGATCGATAGAGAAATGAAATTAGTCCTCCAATGCCGATTCACGAATATAATATCATTTGAAACATAAGAGGACGAGTCAAGTTCGAAAAGTGTAACCTGAGTCCAGGCGCCTTCGGCAAAGAAAAAGGCGCGCATATGCATGACATCGAGACAAGAGTTCCTGGAGCCCTGGATAGCTAAGCTAGTAGATTGTCTTTCGTGGTGTAAAGAAGGCCCCCAGTGCAAATCTGGGTCCAGGCAACTTTTTTCTCTCGATGTCTGTCATATGCAATTTTTTCATTAATCAACACCTCCACGAGCAAACCCGATCGTTAATTTCTCAATTGATCGATCTCAAACTCGAGATCGATAGAGGAATAAATTTAGTCCTCCAATGCCGATTCACGAATATAATATCATTTGAAACATAAGAGGACGAGTGAAGTTCGAAAAGTGTAACCTGATTTCAGGCGCCTCCGGCAAAGAAAAAGGCACGCATATGCATGACATCGAGACAAGAGTTCCCGGAGCCCTGGATAGCTCAGCTGGTAGAGTGTCTCTCCCGGTGTGAAGAAGGCCCCCAGTTCAAATCTGGGTCCAGGCGACTTTTTTCTCTCGATGTCTGTCATATGCAATTCTTTCATTAATTAACACCTCCACGATCAAACCCGATCGTTCATTTCTCAATTAATCGATCTCAAACTCGAGATCGACAGAGAAATGAAATTAGTCCTCCAATGCCGATTCACGAATATAATATCATTTGAAACATAAGAGGACGAGTGAAGTTCGAAAAGTGTAACCTGATTTCAGGCGCCTTCGGCAAAGAAAAAGGCGCGCATATGCATGACATCGAGACAAGAGTTCCTGGAGCCCTGGATAGCTCAGCTGGTAGAGTGTCTTTCCCGGTGTGAAGAAGGCCCCCAGTTCAAATCTGGGTCCAGGCGACTTTATTCCCTCGATGTCTGAATTTTTTTCATTAATTAACACCTCCACGAGCAAACCCGATCGTTAATTTCTCAATTGATCGATCTCAAACTCGAGATCGATAGAGGAATCAATTTAGTCCTCCAATGCCGATTCACGAATATAATATCATTTGAAACATAAGAGGACGAGTGAAGTTCGAAAAGTGTAACCTGATTTCAGGCGCCTCCGGCAAAGAAAAAGGCACGCATATGCATGACATCGAGACAAGAGTTCCCGGAGCCCTGGATAGCTCAGCTGGTAGAGTGTCTCTCCCGGTGTGAAGAAGGCCCCCAGTTCAAATCTGGGTCCAGGCGACTTTTTTCTCTCGATGTCTGTCATATGCAATTCTTTCATTAATTAACACCTCCACGATCAAACCCGATCGTTCATTTCTCAATCAATCGATCTCAAACTCGAGATCGACAGAGAAATGAAATTAGTCCTCCAATGCCGATCCACGAATATAATATCATTTGAAACATAAGAGGACGAGTGAAGTTCGAAAAGTGTAATCTGATTTCAGGCGCCTTCGGCAAAGAAAAAGGCGCGCATATGCATGACATCGAGACAAGAGTTCCTGGAGCCCTGGATAGCTCAGCTGGTAGAGTGTCTTTCCCGGTGTGAAGAAGGCCCCCAGTTCAAATCTGGGTCCAGGCGACTTTTTTCTCTCGATGTCTGTCATTTGCAATTTTTCCATTAATTAACACCTCCACGATCAAACGCGATCGTTAATTTCTCAATTAATCGATCTCAAACTCGAGATCGATAGAGGAATAAAATGAATCCTCCAATGCTGTTTGACGGATATGATATCAATTGAAACATAAGAGGACGAGTCAAGTTCGAAAAGTGTAACCTGAGTCCAGGCGCCTTCGGCAAAGAAAAAGGCGCGCATATGCATGACATCGAGACAAGAGTTCCTGGAGCCCTGGATAGCTAAGCTAGTAGATTGTCTTTCGTGGTGTAAAGAAGGCCCCCAGTGCAAATCTGGGTCCAGGCAACTTTTTTCTCTCGATGTCTGTCATATGCAATTTTTTCATTAATCAACACCTCCACGATCAAACCCGATCGTTAATTTCTCAATCAATCGATCTCAAACTCGAGATCGATAGAGAAATAAAATTAGTCCTCCAATGCCGATTCACGAATATAATATCATTTGAAACATAAGAGGACGAGTCAAGTTCCAAAAGTGTGACCTGATTTCAGGCGCCTTCGGCAAAGAAAAAGGCACGCATATGCATGACATCGAGACAAGAGTTCCTTGAGCCCTGGATAGCTCAGCTGGTAGAGTGTCCTTCCCGGTGTGGAGAAGGCCCCCAGTTCAAATCTGGGTCCAGGCGACTTTATTCCCTCGATATCTGAATTTTTCCATTAATTAACACCTCCACGAGCAATCCCGATCGTTAATTTCTCAATCAACCAATCTCAAACTCGAGATCGATAGAGAAATGAAATTAGTCCTCCAATGCTGATTCACGAATATAATATCATTTAGAACATGAGAGGTCGAGTCAAGTTCGAAAAGTGTAACCTGAGTCCAGGCGCCTTCGGCAAAGAAAAAGGCGAGCATATGCATGACATCGAGACAAGAGTTCCTAGATCCCTGGATAGCTCAGCTGGTAGAGTGTTTTTCCCGGTGTGGAGAAGGCCCCCAGTTCAAATCTGGGTCCAGGCGACTTTATTCCCTCGATGTCTGAATTTTTCCATTAATTAACACCTCCACGAGCAATCCCGATCGTTAATTTCTCAATCAACCAATCTCAAACTCGAGATCGATAGAGGAATAAATTTAGTCCTCCAATGCCGATTCACGAATATAATATCATTTGAAACATAAGAGGACGAGTGAAGTTCGAAAAGTGTAACCTCATTTCAGGCGCCTTCGGCAAAGAAAAATGCACGCATATGCATGACATCGAGACAAGAGTTCCTGGAGCCCTGGATAGCTAAGCTAGTATATTGTCTTTCGTGGTGTAAAGAAGGCCCCCAGTGCAAATCTGGGTCCAGGCAACTTTTTTCTCTCGATGTCTGTCATATGCAATTTTTTCATTAATCAACACCTCCACGATCAAACCCGATCGTTAATTTCTCAATCAATCGATCTCAAACTCGAGATCGATAGAGAAATGAAATTAGTCCTCCAATGCCGATTCACGAATATAATATCATTTGAAACATAAGAGGACGAGTCAAGTTCCAAAAGTGTGACCTGATTTCAGGCGCCTTCGGCAAAGAGAAAGGCGCGCATATGCATGACATCGAGACAGGAGTTCCCGGAGCCCTGGATAGCTCAGCTGGTAGAGTGTCCTTGCCGGTGTGTAGAAGGCCCCCAGTTCGAATCTGGGTCCAGGCGACTTTTTTCTCTCGATGTCTGAATTTTTTCATTAATTCACACCTCTACGATCAAACCCGATCGTCAATTTCTCAATCAATCGATCTCAAACTCGAGATCGATAGAGAAATAAAATTAGTCCTCCAATGCCGATTCACGAATATAATATCATTTAGAACATGAGAGGTCGAGTCAAGTTCGAGAAGTGTAACCTGAGTCCAGGCGCCTTCGGCAAAGAAAAAGGCGAGCATATGCATGACATCGAGACAAGAGTTCCTAGATCCCTGGATAGCTCAGCTGGTAGAGTGTCTCTCCCGGTGTGGAGAAGGGCCCCAGTTCAAATCTGGGTCCAGGCGATTTTTTTCTCTCGATGTCTGTCATATGCAATTTTTTCATCAATTAACACCTCCACGATCAAACCCGATCGTTAATTTCTCAATTAATCGATCTCAAACTCGAGATCGATAGAGAAATGAAATCAGTCCTCCAATGCCGATTCACGAATATAATATCATTTGAAACATAAGAGGACGAGTGAAGTTCGAAAAGTGTAACCTGATTTCAGGCGCCTTCGGCAAAGGAAAAGGCGCGCATATGCATGACATCGAGACAAGAGTTCCTGGAGCCCTGGATAGCTCAGCTGGCAGAGTGTCTTTCCCGGTGTGGAGAAGGCCCCCAGTTCAAATCTGGGTCCACGCGATTTTTTTCTCTCGATGTCTGTCATATGCAATTTTTTCATCAATTAACACCTCCACGATCAAACCCGATCGTTAATTTCTCAATTAATCGATCTCAAACTCGAGATCGATAGAGAAATGAAATCAGTCCTCCAATGCCGATTCACGAATATAATATCATTTGAAACATAAGAGGACGAGTGAAGTTCGAAAAGTGTAACCTGATTTCAGGCGCCTTCGGCAAAGGAAAAGGCGCGCATATGCATGACATCGAGACAAGAGTTCCTGGAGCCCTGGATAGCTCAGCTGGCAGAGTGTCTTTCCCGGTGTGGAGAAGGCCCCCAGTTCAAATCTGGGTCCACGCGACTTTATTCCCTCGATGTCTGAATTTTTTCATTAATTAACACCTCCACGAGCAATCCCGATCGTTAATTTCTCAATTAATCGATCCCGAACTCGAGATCGATAGAGAAATGAAATTAGTCCTCCAATGCCGATTCACGAATATAATATCATTTGAAACATAAGAGGACGAGTGAAGTTCGAAAAGTGTAACCTGATTTCAGGCGCCTTCGGCAAAGAAAAAGGCGCGCATATGCATGACATCGAGACAAGAGATCCTGGAGCCCTGGATAGCTCAGCTGGCAGAGTGTCTTTCCCGGTGTGGAGAAGGCCCCCAGTTCAAATCTGGGTCCACGCGACTTTATTCCCTCGATGTCTGAATTTTTTCATTAATTAACACCTCAACGAGCAATCCCGATCGTTAATTTCTCAATTAATCGATCTCGAACTCGAGATCGATAGAGAAATGAAATTAGTCCTCCAATGCCGATTCACGAATATAATATCATTTGAAACATAAGAGGACGAGTGAAGTTCGAAAAGTGTAACCTGATTTCAGGCGCCTTCGGCAAAGAAAAAGGCACGCATATGCATGACATCGAGACAAGAGTTCCTGGAGCCCTGGATAGCTCAGCTAGTAGAGTGTCTTTCGTGGTGTGAAGAAGGCCCCAGTTCAAATCTGGGTCCAGGTGACTTTTTCCTCTCGATGTCTGAATTTTTTCATTAATTCACACCTACTCAATCGAACGCGATCGTTAATTTCTCAATTAATCGATCTCAAACTCGAGATCGATAGAGGAATAAAATTAGTCCTCCAATGCTGATTCACGAATATAATATCAATTGAAACATAAGAGGACGAGTCAAGTTCCAAAAGTGTGACCTGATTTCAGGCGCCTTCGGCAGAGAAAAAGGCGCGCATATGCATGACATCGAGACAAGAGTTCCTGGAGCCCTGGATAGCTCAGCTAGTAGAGTGTCTTTCGTGGTGTGAAGAAGGCCCCAGTTCAAATCTGGGTCCAGGTGACTTTTTCCTCTCGATGTCTGAATTTTTTCATTAATTCACACCTACTCAATCGAACGCGATCGTTAATTTCTCAATTAATCGATCTCAAACTCGAGATCGATAGAGGAATAAAATTAGTCCTCCAATGCTGATTCACGAATATAATATCAATTGAAACATAAGAGGACGAGTCAAGTTCCAAAAGTGTGACCTGATTTCAGGCGCCTTCGGCAGAGAAAAAGGCGCGCATATGCATGACATCGAGACAAGAGTTCCTGGAGCCCTGGATAGCTCAGCTGGTAGAGTGTCTTCCCCGGTGTGATGAAGGCCCCCAGTTCAAATCTGGGTCCAGGCGACTGTTTTCTCTCGATGTCTGAATTTTTTCATTAATTCACACCTCCACGAGCAATCCCGATCGTTGATTTCTCAATTAATCAATCTCAAACTCGAGATCGATAGACAAATGGAATTAGTCCTCCAATGCCGATTCACGAATATAATATCATTTGAAACATAAGAGGACGAGTCAAGTTCCAAAAGTGTGACCTGATTTCAGGCGCCTTCGGCAAAGAGAAAGGCGCGCATATGCATAACATCGAGACAAGAGTTCCTGGAGCCCTAGATAGCTCAGCTGGTAGAGTGTCTTTCCCGGTGTGAAGAAGGCCCCCAGTTCAAATCTGGGTCCAGGCGACTTTTGGCTCTCGATCTCTGAATTTTTCCATTGATTAACACCTCCACGAGCAAACCCGATCGTTAATTTCTCAATTGATCGATCTCAAACTCGAGATCGATAGAGGAATAAATTTAGTCCTCCAATGCCGATTCACGAATATAATATCATTTGAAACATAAGAGGACGAGTGGAGTTCGAAAAGTGTAACCTGATTTCAGGCGCCTCCGGCAAAGGAAAAGGCGCGCATATGCATGACATCGAGACAAGAGTTCCTGGAGCCCTGGATAGCTCAGCTGGCAGAGTGTCTTCCCCGGTGTGGAGAAGGCCCCCAGTTCAAATCTGGGTCCAGGCAACTTTTTTCTCTCGATGTCTGTCATATGCAATTTTTTCATTAATCAACACCTCCACGATCAAACTCGATCGTTAATTTCTCAATCAATCGATCTCAAACTCGAGATCGATAGAGAAATGAAATGAGTCCTCCAATGCCGATTCACGAATATAATATCATTTGAAACATAAGAGGACGAGTGAAGTTCGAAAAGTGTAACCTGATTTCAGGCGCCTTCGGCAAAGAAAGAGGCACGCATATGCATGACATCGAGACAAGAGTTCCTTGAGCCCTGGATAGCTCAGCTAGTAGATTGTCTTTCGTGGTGTGAAGAAGGCCCCCAGTGCAAATCTGGGTCCAGGCAACTTTTTTCTCTCGATGTCTGTCATATGCAATTTTTTCATTAATCAACACCTCCACGATCAAACTCGATCGTTAATTTCTCAATCAATCGATCTCAAACTCGAGATCGATAGAGAAATAAAATTAGTCCTCCAATGCCGATTCACGAATATAATATCATTTGAAACATAAGAGGACGAGTCAAGTTCCAAAAGTGTGACCTGATTTCAGGCGCCTTCGGCAAAGAAAAAGGCGCGCATATGCATGACATCGAGACAAGAGTTCCTAGATCCCTGGATAGCTCAGCTGGTAGAGTGTCTCTCCCGGTGTGGAGAAGGGCCCCAGATCAAATCTGGGTCCAGGCGATTTTTTCCTCTCGATGTCTGTCATATGCAATTTTTTCATTAATCAACACCTCCACGATCAAACCCGATCGTTAATTTCTCAATCAATCGATCTCAAACTCGAGATCGATAGAGAAATGAAATGAGTCCTCCAATGCCGATTCACGAATATAATATCATTTGAAACATAAGAGGACGAGTGAAGTTCGAAAAGTGTAACCTGATTTCAGGCGCCTTCGGCAAAGAAAAAGGCACGCATATGCATGACATCGAGACAAGAGTTCCTTGAGCCCTGGATAGCTCAGCTAGTAGATTGTCTTTCGTGGTGTGAAGAAGGCCCCCAGTGCAAATCTGGGTCCAGGCAACTTTTTTCTCTCGATGTCTGTCATATGCAATTTTTTCATTAATCAACACCTCCACGATCAAACCCGATCGTTAATTTCTCAATCAATCGATCTCAAACTCGAGATCGATAGAGAAATAAAATTAGTCCTCCAATGCCGATTCACGAATATAATATCATTTGAAACATAAGAGGACGAGTCAAGTTCCAAAAGTGTGACCTGATTTCAGGCGCCTTCGGCAAAGAAAAAGGCGCGCATATGCATGACATCGAGACAAGAGTTCCTAGATCCCTGGATAGCTCAGCTGGTAGAGTGTCCTTCCCGGTGTGTAGAAGGCCCCCAGTTCAAATCTGGGTCCAGGCGACTTTTTTCTCTCGATGTCTGAATTTTTTCATTAATTCACACCTCTACGATCAAACCCGATCGTCAATTTCTCAATCAATCGATCTCAAACTCGAGATCGATAGAGAAATAAAATTAGTCCTCCAATGCCGATTCACGAATATAATATCATTTAGAACATGAGAGGTCGAGTCAAGTTCGAAAAGTGTAACCTGAGTCCAGGCGCCTTCGGCAAAGAAAAAGGCGAGCATATGAATGACATCGAGACAAGAGTTCCTAGATCCCTGGATAGCTCAGCTGGTAGAGTGTCTCTCCCGGTGTGGAGAAGGGCCCCAGTTCAAATCTGGGTCCAGGCGATTTTTTTCTCTCGACGTCTGTCATATGCAATTTTTTCATCAATTAACACCTCCACGATCAAACCCGATCGTTAATTTCTCAATTAATCGATCTCAAACTCGAGATCGATAGAGAAATGAAATCAGTCCTCCAATGCCGATTCACGAATATAATATCATTTGAAACATAAGAGGACGAGTGAAGTTCGAAAAGTGTAACCTGATTTCAGGCGCCTTCGGCAAAGTAAAGGCGCGCATATGCATGACATCGAGACAAGAGTTCCTGGAGCCCTGGATAGCTCAGCTGGCAGAGTGTCTTTCCCGGTGTGGAGAAGGCCCCCAGTTCAAATCTGGGTCCAGGCGACTTTATTCCCTCGATGTCTGAATTTTTTCATTAATTAACACCTCCACGAGCAATCTCGATCGTTAATTTCTCAATTAATCGATCTCGAACTCGAGATCGATAGAGAAATGGAATTAGTCCTCCAATGCCGATTCACGAATATAATATCATTCGGAACATAAGAGGACGAGTCAAGTTCCAAAAGTGTGACGTGATTTCAGGCGCCTTCGGCAATGAAAAAGGCGCGCGTATGCATGACATCGAGACAAGAGTTCCTGGAGCCCTGGATAGCTCAGCTGATAGAGTGTCTTTCCCGGTTTGAAGAAGGCCCCAGTTCAAATCTGGGTCCAGGTGACTTTTTCCTCTCGATGTCTGAATTTTTTCATTAATTCACACCTACTCAATCGAACGCGATCGTTAATTCCTCAATTAATCGATCTCAAACTCGAGATCGATAGAGGAATAAAATTAGTCCTCCAATGCTGATTCACGAATATAATATCAATTGAAACATAAGAGGACGAGTCAAGTTCTAGAAGTGTGACCTGATTTCAGGCGCCTTCGGCAAAAAGAAAGGCGCGCATATGCATGACATCGAGACAAGAGTTCCTGGAGCCCTGGATAGCTCAGCTGGTAGAGTGTCCTTCCCGGTGTGAAGAAGGCCCCCAGTTCAAATCTGGGTCCAGGCGACTTTTTTCTCTCGATGTCTGAATTTTTTCATTAATTCACACCTCTACGATCAAACCCGATAGTTAATTTCTCAATTAATCGATCTCAAACTCGAGATCGATAGAGAAATAAAATTAGTCCTCCAATGCCGATTCACGAATATAATATCATTTGAAACATAAGAGGACGAGTCAAGTTCCAAAAGTGTGACCTGATTTCAGGCGCCTTCGGCAAAGAAAAAGGCGCGCATATGCATGACATCGAGACAAGAGTTCCTGGAGCCCTGGATAGCTCAACTGGCAGAGTGTCTTTCCCGGTGTGAAGAAGGCCCCCAGTTCAAATCTGGGTCCAGGCGACTTTTTTCTCTCGATGTCTGAATTTTTTCATTAATTCACACCTCCACGATCAAACGCGTTCGTTAATTCCTCAATTGATCGATCTCAAACTCGAGATCGATAGAGGAATAAAATCAGTCCTCCAATGCTGATTCACGAATATAATATCAATTGAAACATAAGAGGACGAGTCAAGTTCGAAAAGTGTAACCTGATTTCAGGCGCTTTCGGCAAAGAAAAAGGCGCGCATATGCATGACATTGAGACAAGAGTTCCTGGAGCCCTGGATAGCTCAGCTGGTAGAGTGTCTTCCCCGGTGTGAAGAAGGCCCCAGTTCAAATCTGGGTCCAGGCAACTTTTTTCTCTCGATGTCTGTCATATGCAATTTTTTCATTAATCAACACCTCCACGATCAAACTCGATCGTTAATTTCTCAATCAATCGATCTCAAACTCGAGATCGATAGAGAAATAAAATTAGTCCTCCAATGCCGATTCACGAATATAATATCATTTGAAACATAAGAGGACGAGTCAAGTTCCAAAAGTGTGACCTGATTTCAGGCGCCTTCGGCAAAGAAAAAGGCGCGCATATGCATGACATCGAGACAAGAGTTCCTAGATCCCTGGATAGCTCAGCTGGTAGAGTGTCTCTCCCGGTGTGGAGAAGGGCCCCAGATCAAATCTGGGTCCAGGCGATTTTTTTCTCTCGATGTCTGTCATATGCAATTTTTTCATTAATCAACACCTCCACGATCAAACCCGATCGTTAATTTCTCAATCAATCGATCTCAAACTCGAGATCGATAGAGAAATGAAATGAGTCCTCCAATGCCGATTCACGAATATAATATCATTTGAAACATAAGAGGACGAGTGAAGTTCGAAAAGTGTAACCTGATTTCAGGCGCCTTCGGCAAAGAAAAAGGCACGCATATGCATGACATCGAGACAAGAGTTCCTTGAGCCCTGGATAGCTCAGCTAGTAGATTGTCTTTCGTGGTGTGAAGAAGGCCCCCAGTGCAAATCTGGGTCCAGGCAACTTTTTTCTCTCGATGTCTGTCATATGCAATTTTTTCATTAATCAACACCTCCACGATCAAACCCGATCGTTAATTTCTCAATCAATCGATCTCAAACTCGAGATCGATAGAGAAATAAAATTAGTCCTCCAATGCCGATTCACGAATATAATATCATTTGAAACATAAGAGGACGAGTCAAGTTCCAAAAGTGTGACCTGATTTCAGGCGCCTTCGGCAAAGAAAAAGGCGCGCATATGCATGACATCGAGACAAGAGTTCCTAGATCCCTGGATAGCTCAGCTGGTAGAGTGTCCTTCCCGGTGTGTAGAAGGCCCCCAGTTCAAATCTGGGTCCAGGCGACTTTTTTCTCTCGATGTCTGAATTTTTTCATTAATTCACACCTCTACGATCAAACCCGATCGTCAATTTCTCAATCAATCGATCTCAAACTCGAGATCGATAGAGAAATAAAATTAGTCCTCCAATGCCGATTCACGAATATAATATCATTTAGAACATGAGAGGTCGAGTCAAGTTCGAAAAGTGTAACCTGAGTCCAGGCGCCTTCGGCAAAGAAAAAGGCGAGCATATGAATGACATCGAGACAAGAGTTCCTAGATCCCTGGATAGCTCAGCTGGTAGAGTGTCTTTCCCGGTGTGAAGAAGGCCCCCAGTTCAAATCTGGGTCCAGGCGACTTTTTTCTCTCGATGTCTGAATTTTTTCATTAATTCACACCTCCACGATCAAACGCGTTCGTTAATTCCTCAATTGATCGATCTCAAACTCGAGATCGATAGAGGAATAAAATCAGTCCTCCAATGCTGATTCACGAATATAATATCATTTGAAACATAAGAGGACGAGTGAAGTTCGAAAAGTGTAACCTGATTTCAGGCGCCTTCGGCAAAGAAAGAGGCACGCATATGCATGACATCGAGACAAGAGTTCCTTGAGCCCTGGATAGCTCAGCTAGTAGATTGTCTTTCGTGGTGTGAAGAAGGCCCCCAGTGCAAATCTGGGTCCAGGCAACTTTTTTCTCTCGATGTCTGTCATATGCAATTTTTTCATTAATCAACACCTCCACGATCAAACTCGATCGTTAATTTCTCAATCAATCGTTCTCAAACTCGAGATCGATAGAGAAATAAAATTAGTCCTCCAATGCCGATTCACGAATATAATATCATTTGAAACATAAGAGGACGAGTCAAGTTCCAAAAGTGTGACCTGATTTCAGGCGCCTTCGGCAAAGAAAAAGGCGCGCATATGCATGACATCGAGACAAGAGTTCCTAGATCCCTGGATAGCTCAGCTGGTAGAGTGTCTCTCCCGGTGTGGAGAAGGGCCCCAGATCAAATCTGGGTCCAGGCGATTTTTTTCTCTCGATGTCTGTCATATGCAATTTTTTCATTAATCAACACCTCCACGATCAAACCCGATCGTTAATTTCTCAATCAATCGATCTCAAACTCGAGATCGATAGAGAAATGAAATGAGTCCTCCAATGCCGATTCACGAATATAATATCATTTGAAACATAAGAGGACGAGTGAAGTTCGAAAAGTGTAACCTGATTTCAGGCGCCTTCGGCAAAGAAAAAGGCACGCATATGCATGACATCGAGACAAGAGTTCCTTGAGCCCTGGATAGCTCAGCTAGTAGATTGTCTTTCGTGGTGTGAAGAAGGCCCCCAGTGCAAATCTGGGTCCAGGCAACTTTTTTCTCTCGATGTCTGTCATATGCAATTTTTTCATTAATCAACACCTCCACGATCAAACCCGATCGTTAATTTCTCAATCAATCGATCTCAAACTCGAGATCGATAGAGAAATAAAATTAGTCCTCCAATGCCGATTCACGAATATAATATCATTTGAAACATAAGAGGACGAGTCAAGTTCCAAAAGTGTGACCTGATTTCAGGCGCCTTCGGCAAAGAAAAAGGCGCGCATATGCATGACATCGAGACAAGAGTTCCTAGATCCCTGGATAGCTCAGCTGGTAGAGTGTCCTTCCCGGTGTGTAGAAGGCCCCCAGTTCAAATCTGGGTCCAGGCGACTTTTTTCTCTCGATGTCTGAATTTTTTCATTAATTCACACCTCTACGATCAAACCCGATCGTCAATTTCTCAATCAATCGATCTCAAACTCGAGATCGATAGAGAAATAAAATTAGTCCTCCAATGCCGATTCACGAATATAATATCATTTAGAACATGAGAGGTCGAGTCAAGTTCGAAAAGTGTAACCTGAGTCCAGGCGCCTTCGGCAAAGAAAAAGGCGAGCATATGAATGACATCGAGACAAGAGTTCCTAGATCCCTGGATAGCTCAGCTGGTAGAGTGTCTCTCCCGGTGTGGAGAAGGGCCCCAGTTCAAATCTGGGTCCAGGCGATTTTTTTCTCTCGATGTCTGTCATATGCAATTTTTTCATCAATTAACACCTCCACGATCAAACCCGATCGTTAATTTCTCAATTAATCGATCTCAAACTCGAGATCGATAGAGAAATGAAATCAGTCCTCCAATGCCGATTCACGAATATAATATCATTTGAAACATAAGAGGACGAGTGAAGTTCGAAAAGTGTAACCTGATTTCAGGCACCTTCGGCAAAGTAAAGGCGCGCATATGCATGACATCGAGACAAGAGTTCCTGGAGCCCTGGATAGCTCAGCTGGCAGAGTGTCTTTCCCGGTGTGGAGAAGGCCCCCAGTTCAAATCTGGGTCCAGGCGACTTTATTCCCTCGATGTCTGAATTTTTTCATTAATTAACACCTCCACGAGCAATCTCGATCGTTAATTTCTCAATTAATCGATCTCGAACTCGAGATCGATAGAGAAATGGAATTAGTCCTCCAATGCCGATTCACGAATATAATATCATTCGGAACATAAGAGGACGAGTCAAGTTCCAAAAGTGTGACGTGATTTCAGGCGCCTTCGGCAATGAAAAAGGCGCGCGTATGCATGACATCGAGACAAGAGTTCCTGGAGCCCTGGATAGTTCAGCTGATAGAGTGTCTTTCCCGGTTTGAAGAAGGCCCCAGTTCAAATCTGGGTCCAGGTGACTTTTTCCTCTCGATGTCTGAATTTTTTCATTAATTCACACCTACTCAATCGAACGCGATCGTTAATTTCTCAATTAATCGATCTCAAACTCGAGATCGATAGAGGAATAAAATTAGTCCTCCAATGCTGATTCACGAATATAATATCAATTGAAACATAAGAGGACGAGTCAAGTTCTAGAAGTGTGACCTGATTTCAGGCGCCTTCGGCAAAAAGAAAGGCGCGCATATGCATGACATCGAGACAAGAGTTCCTGGAGCCCTGGATAGCTCAGCTGGTAGAGTGTCCTTCCCGGTGTGAAGAAGGCCCCCAGTTCAAATCTGGGTCCAGGCGACTTTTTTCTCTCGATGTCTGAATTTTTTCATTAATTCACACCTCTACGATCAAACCCGATAGTTAATTTCTCAATTAATCGATCTCAAACTCGAGATCGATAGAGAAATAAAATTAGTCCTCCAATGCCGATTCACGAATATAATATCATTTGAAACATAAGAGGACGAGTCAAGTTCCAAAAGTGTGACCTGATTTCAGGCGCCTTCGGCAAAGAAAAAGGCGCGCATATGCATGACATCGAGACAAGAGTTCCTGGAGCCCTGGATAGCTCAACTGGTAGAGTGTCTTTCCCGGTGTGAAGAAGGCCCCCAGTTCAAATCTGGGTCCAGGCGACTTTTTTCTCTCGATGTCTGAATTTTTTCATTAATTCACACCTCCACGATCAAACGCGTTCGTTAATTCCTCAATTGATCGATCTCAAACTCGAGATCGATAGAGGAATAAAATCAGTCCTCCAATGCTGATTCACGAATATAATATCAATTGAAACATAAGAGGACGAGTCAAGTTCGAAAAGTGTAACCTGATTTCAGGCGCTTTCGGCAAAGAAAAAGGCGCGCATATGCATGACATTGAGACAAGAGTTCCTGGAGCCCTGGATAGCTCAGCTGGTAGAGTGTCTTCCCCGGTGTGAAGAAGGCCCCAGTTCAAATCTGGGTCCAGGCGACTTTTTTCTCTCGATGTCTGAATTTTTTCATTAATTAACACCTCCACGAGCAAACCCGATCGTTAATTTCTCAATTGATCGATTTTAAACTCGAGATCGATAGAGGAATAAATTTAGTCCTCCAATGCCGATTCACGAATATAATATCATTCGAAACATAAGAGGACGAGTGAAGTTCGAAAAGTGTAACCTGATTTCAGGCGCCTCCGGCAAAGAAAAAGGCACGCATATGCATGACATCGAGACAAGAGTTCCCGGAGCCCTGGATAGCTCAGCTGGTAGAGTGTCTCTCCCGGTGTGAAGAAGGCCCCCAGTTCAAATCTGGGTCCAGGCGACTTTTTTCTCTCGATGTCTGTCATATGCAATTCTTTCATTAATTAACACCTCCACGATCAAACCCGATCGTTCATTTCTCAATTAATCGATCTCAAACTCGAGATCGATAGAGAAATGAAATTAGTCCTCCAATGCCGATTCACGAATATGATATCATTCGAAACATAAGAGGACGAGTCAAGTTCCAAAAGTGTGACGTGATTTCAGGCGCCTTCGGCAATGAAAGAGGCGCGCATATGCATGACATCGAGACAAGAGTTCCTGGAGCCCTGGATAGCTCAGCTGGTAGAGTGTCTTTCCCGGTGTGAAGAAGGCCCCCAGTTCAAATCTGGGTCCAGGCGACTTTTTCCTCTCGATGTCTGAATTTTTTCATTAATTCACACCTACTCGATCAAACGCGATCGTTAATTTCTCAATTAATCGATCTCAAACTCGAGATCGATAGAGGAATAAAATTAGTCCTCCAATGCTGATTCACGAATATGATATCAATTGAAACATAAGAGGACGAGTCAAGTTCGAAAAGTGTAACCTGAGTCCAGGCGCCTTCGGCAAAGAAAGAGGCGCGCATACTCATGACATCGAGACAAGAGTTCCTGGAGCCCTGGATAGCTCAGCTGGCAGAGTGTCTTCCCCGGTATGGAGAAGGCCCCCAGTTCAAATCTGGGTCCAGGCGACTTTATTCCCTCGATGTCTGAATTTTTTCATTAATTAACACCTCCACGAGCAATCCCGATCGTTAATTTCTCAATTAATCAATCTCAAACTCGAGATCGATAGAGAAATGAAATGAGTCCTCCAATGCCGATTCACGAATATAATATCATTTGAAACATAAGAGGACGAGTGAAGTTCGAAAAGTGTAACCTGATTTCAGGCGCCTTCGGCAAAGAAAAAGGCACGCATATGCATGACATCGAGACAAGAGTTCCTTGAGCCCTGGATAGCTCAGCTAGTAGATTGTCTTTCGTGGTGTGAAGAAGGCCCCCAGTGCAAATCTGGGTCCAGGCAACTTTTTTCTCTCGATGTCTGTCATATGCAATTTTTTCATTAATCAACACCTCCACGATCAAACCCGATCGTTAATTTCTCAATCAATCGATCTCAAACTCGAGATCGATAGAGAAATAAAATTAGTCCTCCAATGCCGATTCACGAATATAATATCATTTGAAACATAAGAGGACGAGTCAAGTTCCAGAAGTGTGACCTGATTTCAGGCGCCTTCGGCAAAGAAAAAGGCGCGCATATGCATGACATCGAGACAGGAGTTCCCGGAGCCCTGGATAGCTCAGCTGGTAGAGTGTCCTTCCCGGTGTGTAGAAGGCCCCCAGTTCAAATCTGGGTCCAGGCGACTTTTTTCTCTCGATGTCTGAATTTTTTCATTAATTCACACCTCTACGATCAAACCCGATCGTCAATTCCTCAATCAATCGATCTCAAACTCGAGATCGATAGAGAAATAAAATTAGTCCTCCAATGCCGATTCACGAATATAATATCATTTAGAACATGAGAGGTCGAGTCAAGTTCGAAAAGTGTAACCTGAGTCCAGGCGCCTTCGGCAAAGAAAAAGGCGAGCATATGCATGACATCGAGACAAGAGTTCCTGGAGCCCTGGATAGCTCAGCTGGCAGAGTGTCTTTCCCGGTGTGGAGAAGGCCCCCAGTTCAAATCTGGGTCCAGGCGACTTTATTCCCTCGATGTCTGAATTTTTTCATTAATTAACACCTCCACGAGCAATCCCGATCGTTAATTTCTCAATTAATCGATCTCGAACTCGAGATCGATAGAGAAATGAAATTAGTCCTCCAATGCCGATTCACGAATATAATATCATTTGAAACATAAGAGGACGAGTGAAGATCGAAAAGTGTAACCTGATTTCAGGCGCCTTCGGCAAGAAAAAGGCACGCATATGCATGACATCGAGACAGGAGTTCCTGGAGCCCTGGATAGCTCAGCTGGTAGAGTGTCTTTCCCGGTGTGAAGAAGGCCCCCAGTTCAAATCTGGGTCCAGGCGGTTTTTTTCTCTCGATGTCTGTCATATGCAATTTTTTCATTAATTAACACCTCCATCATCAAACCCGATCGTTAATTCCTGAATTCATCGATCTCAAACTCGAGATCGATAGAGAAATAAAATTAGTCCTCCAATGCCGATTCACGAATATAATATCATTCGGAACATAAGAGGACGAGTCAAGTTCCAAAAGTGTGACGTGATTTCAGGCGCCTTCGGCAATGAAAAAGGCGCGCGTATGCATGACATCGAGACAAGAGTTCCTGGAGCCCTGGATAGCTCAGCTGGTAGAGTGTCTTTCCCGGTTTGAAGAAGGCCCCAGTTCAAATCTGGGTCCAGGTGACTTTTTCCTCTCGATGTCTGAATTTTTTCATTAATTCACACCTACTCAATCGAACGCGATCGTTAATTTCTCAATTAATCGATCTCAAACTCGAGATCGATAGAGGAATAAAATTAGTCCTCCAATGCTGATTCACGAATATAATATCAATTGAAACATAAGAGGACGAGTCAAGTTCTAGAAGTGTGACCTGATTTCAGGCGCCTTCGGCAAAAAGAAAGGCGCGCATATGCATGACATCGAGACAAGAGTTCCTGGAGCCCTGGATAGCTCAGCTGGTAGAGTGTCCTTCCCGGTGTGAAGAAGGCCCCCAGTTCAAATCTGGGTCCAGGCGACTTTTTTCTCTCGATGTCTGAATTTTTTCATTAATTCACACCTCTACGATCAAACCCGATAGTTAATTTCTCAATTAATCGATCTCAAACTCGAGATCGATAGAGAAATAAAATTAGTCCTCCAATGCCGATTCACGAATATAATATCATTTGAAACATAAGAGGACGAGTCAAGTTCTAGAAGTGTGACCTGATTTCAGGCGCCTTCGGCAAAAAGAAAGGCGCGCATATGCATGACATCGAGACAAGAGTTCCTGGAGCCCTGGATAGCTCAGCTGGTAGAGTGTCCTTCCCGGTGTGAAGAAGGCCCCCAGTTCAAATCTGGGTCCAGGCGACTTTTTTCTCTCGATGTCTGAATTTTTTCATTAATTCACACCTCTACGATCAAACCCGATAGTTAATTTCTCAATTAATCGATCTCAAACTCGAGATCGATAGAGAAATAAAATTAGTCCTCCAATGCCGATTCACGAATATAATATCATTTGAAACATAAGAGGACGAGTCAAAATCCAAAAGTGTGACCTGATTTCAGGCGCCTTCGGCAAAGAAAAAGGCGCGCATATGCATGACATCGAGACAAGAGTTCCTGGAGCCCTGGATAGCTCAACTGGTAGAGTGTCTTTCCCGGTGTGAAGAAGGCCCCCAGTTCAAATCTGGGTCCAGGCGACTTTTTTCTCTCGATGTCTGAATTTTTTCATTAATTCACACCTCCACGATCAAACGCGTTCGTTAATTCCTCAATTGATCGATCTCAAACTCGAGATCGATAGAGGAATAAAATCAGTCCTCCAATGCTGATTCACGAATATAATATCAATTGAAACATAAGAGGACGAGTCAAGTTCGAAAAGTGTAACCTGATTTCAGGCGCTTTCGGCAAAGAAAAAGGCGCGCATATGCATGACATTGAGACAAGAGTTCCTGGAGCCCTGGATAGCTCAGCTGGTAGAGTGTCTTCCCCGGTGTGAAGAAGGCCCCAGTTCAAATCTGGGTCCAGGCGACTTTTTTCTCTCGATGTCTGAATTTTTTCATTAATTAACACCTCCACGAGCAAACCCGATCGTTAATTTCTCAATTGATCGATTTTAAACTCGAGATCGATAGAGGAATAAATTTAGTCCTCCAATGCCGATTCACGAATATAATATCATTCGAAACATAAGAGGACGAGTGAAGTTCGAAAAGTGTAACCTGATTTCAGGCGCCTCCGGCAAAGAAAAAGGCACGCATATGCATGACATCGAGACAAGAGTTCCCGGAGCCCTGGATAGCTCAGCTGGTAGAGTGTCTCTCCCGGTGTGAAGAAGGCCCCCAGTTCAAATCTGGGTCCAGGCGACTTTTTTCTCTCGATGTCTGTCATATGCAATTCTTTCATTAATTAACACCTCCACGATCAAACCCGATCGTTCATTTCTCAATTAATCGATCTCAAACTCGAGATCGATAGAGAAATGAAATTAGTCCTCCAATGCCGATTCACGAATATGATATCATTCGAAACATAAGAGGACGAGTCAAGTTCCAAAAGTGTGACGTGATTTCAGGCGCCTTCGGCAATGAAAAAGGCGCGCATATGCATGACATCGAGACAAGAGTTCCTGGAGCCCTGGATAGCTCAGCTGGTAGAGTGTCTTTCCCGGTGTGAAGAAGGCCCCCAGTTCAAATCTGGGTCCAGGCGACTTTTTCCTCTCGATGTCTGAATTTTTTCATTAATTCACACCTACTCGATCAAACGCGATCGTTAATTTCTCAATTAATCGATCTCAAACTCGAGATCGATAGAGGAATAAAATTAGTCCTCCAATGCTGATTCACGAATATGATATCAATTGAAACATAAGAGGACGAGTCAAGTTCGAAAAGTGTAACCTGAGTCCAGGCGCCTTCGGCAAAGAAAGAGGCGCGCATACTCATGACATCGAGACAAGAGTTCCTGGAGCCCTGGATAGCTCAGCTGGCAGAGTGTCTTCCCCGGTGTGGAGAAGGCCCCCAGTTCAAATCTGGGTCCAGGCGACTTTATTCCCTCGATGTCTGAATTTTTTCATTAATTAACACCTCCACGAGCAATCCCGATCGTTAATTTCTCAATTAATCAATCTCAAACTCGAGATCGATAGAGAAATGAAATGAGTCCTCCAATGCCGATTCACGAATATAATATCATTTGAAACATAAGAGGACGAGTGAAGTTCGAAAAGTGTAACCTGATTTCAGGCGCCTTCGGCAAAGAAAAAGGCACGCATATGCATGACATCGAGACAAGAGTTCCTTGAGCCCTGGATAGCTCAGCTAGTAGATTGTCTTTCGTGGTGTGAAGAAGGCCCCCAGTGCAAATCTGGGTCCAGGCAACTTTTTTCTCTCGATGTCTGTCATATGCAATTTTTTCATTAATCAACACCTCCACGATCAAACCCGATCGTTAATTTCTCAATCAATCGATCTCAAACTCGAGATCGATAGAGAAATAAAATTAGTCCTCCAATGCCGATTCACGAATATAATATCATTTGAAACATAAGAGGACGAGTCAAGTTCCAGAAGTGTGACCTGATTTCAGGCGCCTTCGGCAAAGAAAAAGGCGCGCATATGCATGACATCGAGACAGGAGTTCCCGGAGCCCTGGATAGCTCAGCTGGTAGAGTGTCCTTCCCGGTGTGTAGAAGGCCCCCAGTTCAAATCTGGGTCCAGGCGACTTTTTTCTCTCGATGTCTGAATTTTTTCATTAATTCACACCTCTACGATCAAACCCGATCGTCAATTCCTCAATCAATCGATCTCAAACTCGAGATCGATAGAGAAATAAAATAAGTCCTCCAATGCCGATTCACGAATATAATATCATTTAGAACATGAGAGGTCGAGTCAAGTTCGAAAAGTGTAACCTGAGTCCAGGCGCCTTCGGCAAAGAAAAAGGCGAGCATATGCATGACATCGAGACAAGAGTTCCTGGAGCCCTGGATAGCTCAGCTGGCAGAGTGTCTTTCCCGGTGTGGAGAAGGCCCCCAGTTCAAATCTGGGTCCAGGCGACTTTATTCCCTCGATGTCTGAATTTTTTCATTAATTAACACCTCCACGAGCAATCCCGATCGTTAATTTCTCAATTAATCGATCTCGAACTCGAGATCGATAGAGAAATGAAATTAGTCCTCCAATGCCGATTCACGAATATAATATCATTTGAAACATAAGAGGACGAGTGAAGATCGAAAAGTGTAACCTGATTTCAGGCGCCTTCGGCAAAAAAAAGGCACGCATATGCATGACATCGAGACAGGAGTTCCTGGAGCCCTGGATAGCTCAGCTGGTAGAGTGTCTTTCCCGGTGTGAAGAAGGCCCCCAGTTCAAATCTGGGTCCAGGCGGTTTTTTTCTCTCGATGTCTGTCATATGCAATTTTTTCATTAATTAACACCTCCATCATCAAACCCGATCGTTAATTCCTGAATTCATCGATCTCAAACTCGAGATCGATAGAGAAATAAAATTAGTCCTCCAATGCCGATTCACGAATATAATATCATTCGGAACATAAGAGGACGAGTCAAGTTCCAAAAGTGTGACGTGATTTCAGGCGCCTTCGGCAATGAAAAAGGCGCGCGTATGCATGACATCGAGACAAGAGTTCCTGGAGCCCTGGATAGCTCAGCTGGTAGAGTGTCTTTCCCGGTTTGAAGAAGGCCCCAGTTCAAATCTGGGTCCAGGTGACTTTTTCCTCTCGATGTCTGAATTTTTTCATTAATTCACACCTACTCAATCGAACGCGATCGTTAATTTCTCAATTAATCGATCTCAAACTCGAGATCGATAGAGGAATAAAATTAGTCCTCCAATGCCGATTCACGAATATAATATCATTCGGAACATAAGAGGACGAGTCAAGTTCCAAAAGTGTGACGTGATTTCAGGCGCCTTCGGCAATGAAAAAGGCGCGCATACTCATGACATCGAGACAAGAGTTCCTGGAGCCCTGGATAGCTCAGCTGGCAGAGTGTCTTCCCCGGTGTGGAGGAGGCCCCCAGTTCAAATCTGGGTCCAGGCGACTTTATTCCCTCGATGTCTGAATTTTTTCATTAATTAACACCTCCACGAGCAATCCCGATCGTTAATTTCTCAATTAATCAATCTCAAACTCGAGATCGATAGAGAAATGAAATGAGTCCTCCAATGCCGATTCACGAATATAATGTCATTTGAAACATAAGAGGACGAGTGAAGTTCGAAAAGTGTAACCTGATTTCAGGCGCCTTCGGCAAAGAAAAAGGCACGCATATGCATGACATCGAGACAAGAGTTCCTTGAGCCCTGGATAGCTCAGCTAGTAGATTGTCTTTCGTGGTGTGAAGAAGGCCCCCAGTGCAAATCTGGGTCCAGGCAACTTTTTTCTCTCGATGTCTGTCATATGCAATTTTTTCATTAATCAACACCTCCACGATCAAACCCGATCGTTAATTTCTCAATCAATCGATCTCAAACTCGAGATCGATAGAGAAATAAAATTAGTCCTCCAATGCCGATTCACGAATATAATATCATTTGAAACATAAGAGGACGAGTCAAGTTCCAAAAGTAAGACCTGATTTCAGGCGCCTTCGGCAAAGAAAAAGGCGCGCATATGCATGACATCGAGACAGGAGTTCCCGGAGCCCTGGATAGCTCAGCTGGTAGAGTGTCCTTCCCGGTGTGTAGAAGGCCCCCAGTTCAAATCTGGGTCCAGGCGACTTTTTTCTCTCGATGTCTGAATTTTTTCATTAATTCACACCTCTACGATCAAACCCGATCGTCAATTCCTCAATCAATCGATCTCAAACTCGAGATCGATAGAGAAATAAAATTAGTCCTCCAATGCCGATTCACGAATATAATATCATTTAGAACATGAGAGGTCGAGTCAAGTTCGAAAAGTGTAACCTGAGTCCAGGCGCCTTCGGCAAAGAAAAAGGCGAGCATATGCATGACATCGAGACAAGAGTTCCTGGAGCCCTGGATAGCTCAGCTGGCAGAGTGTCTTTCCCGGTGTGGAGAAGGCCCCCAGTTCAAATCTGGGTCCAGGCGACTTTATTCCCTCGATGTCTGAATTTTTTCATTAATTAACACCTCCACGAGCAATCCCGATCGTTAATTTCTCAATTAATCGATCTCGAACTCGAGATCGATAGAGAAATGAAATTAGTCCTCCAATGCCGATTCACAAATATAATATCATTTGAAACATAAGAGGACGAGTGAAGATCGAAAAGTGTAACCTGATTTCAGGCGCCTTCGGCAAAAAAAAGGCACGCATATGCATGACATCGAGACAGGAGTTCCTGGAGCCCTGGATAGCTCAGCTGGTAGAGTGTCTTTCCCGGTGTGAAGAAGGCCCCCAGTTCAAATCTGGGTCCAGGCGGTTTTTTTCTCTCGATGTCTGTCATATGCAATTTTTTCATTAATTAACACCTCCATCATCAAACCCGATCGTTAATTCCTGAATTCATCGATCTCAAACTCGAGATCGATAGAGAAATAAAATTAGTCCTCCAATGCCGATTCACGAATATAATATCATTCGGAACATAAGAGGACGAGTCAAGTTCCAAAAGTGTGACGTGATTTCAGGCGCCTTCGGCAATGAAAAAGGCGCGCGTATGCATGACATCGAGACAAGAGTTCCTGGAGCCCTGGATAGCTCAGCTGGTAGAGTGTCTTTCCCGGTTTGAAGAAGGCCCCAGTTCAAATCTGGGTCCAGGTGACTTTTTCCTCTCGATGTCTGAATTTTTTCATTAATTCACACCTACTCAATCGAACGCGATCGTTAATTTCTCAATTAATCGATCTCAAACTCGGGATCGATAGAGGAATAAAATTAGTCCTCCAATGCTGATTCACGAATATAATATCAATTGAAACATAAGAGGACGAGTCAAGTTCCAAAAGTGTGACCTGATTTCAGGCGCCTTCGGCAAAGAAAAAGGCGCGCATATACATGACATCGAGACAAGAGTTCCTGGAGCCCTGGATAGCTCAGCTGGTAGAGTGTCTTCCCCGGTGTGATGAAGGCCCCCAGTTCAAATCTGGGTCCAGGCGACTTCTTTCTCTCGATGTCTGAATTTTTCCATTAATTCACACCTCCACGAGCAATCCCGATCGTTGATTTCTCAATTAATCAATCTCAAACTCGAGATCGATAGACAAATGGAATTAGTCCTCCAATGCCGATTCACGAATATAATATCATTTGAAACATAAGAGGACGAGTCAAGTTCCAAAAGTGTGACCTGATTTCAGGCGCCTTCGGCAAAGAGAAAGGCGCGCATATGCATAACATCGAGACAAGAGTTCCTGGAGCCCTAGATAGCTCAGCTGGTAGAGTGTCTTTCCCGGTGTGAAGAAGGCCCCCAGTTCAAATCTGGGTCCAGGCGACTTTTGGCTCTCGATGTCTGAATTTTTTCATTAATTAACACCTCCACGAGCAAACCCGATCGTTAATTTCTCAATTGATCGATCTCAAACTCGAGATCGATAGAGGAATAAATTTAGTCCTCCAATGCCGATTCACGAATATAATATCATTTGAAACATAAGAGGACGAGTGAAGTTCGAAAAGTGTAACCTGATTTCAGGCGCCTCCGGCAAAGAAAATGGCACGCATATGCATGACATCGAGACAAGAGTTCCTGGAGCCCTGGATAGCTCAGCTGGTAGATTGTCTTTCCCGGTGTGAAGAAGGCCCCCAGTTCAAATCTGGGTCCAGGCGACTTTTTTCCATCGATGTCTGTCATGTGCAATTCTTTCATTAATTAACACCTCCACGATCGAACCCGATCGTTCATTTCTCAATTACTCGATCTCAAACTCGAGATCGATAGAGAAATGAAATCAGTCCTCCAATGCCGATTCACGAATATAATATCATTTGAAACATAAGAGGACGAGTGAAGTTCGAAAAGTGTAACCTGATTTCAGGCGCCTTCGGCAAAGGAAAAGGCGCGCATATGCATGACATCGAGACAAGAGTTCCTGGAGCCCTGGATAGCTCAGCTGGCAGAGTGTCTTTCCCGGTGTGGAGAAGGCCCCCAGTTCAAATCTGGGTCCAGGCGACTTTATTCCCTCGATGTCTGAATTTTTTCATTAATTAACACCTCCACGAGCAATCTCGATCGTTAATTTCTCAATTAATCGATCTCGAACTCGAGATCGATAGAGAAATGAAATTAGTCCTCCAATGCCGATTCACGAATATAATATCATTTGAAACATAAGAGGACGAGTGAAGATCGAAAAGTGTAACCTGATTTCAGGCGCCTTCGGCAAAGAAAAGGCACGCATATGCATGACATCGAGACAGGAGTTCCTGGAGCCCTGGATAGCTCAGCTGGTAGAGTGTCTTTCCCGGTGTGAAGAAGGCCCCCAGTTCAAATCTGGGTCCAGGCGGTTTTTTTCTCTCGATGTCTGTCATATGCAATTTTTCCATTAATTAACACCTCCATCATCAAACCCGATCGTTAATTCCTGAATTCATCGATCTCAAACTCGAGATCGATAGAGAAATAAAATTAGTCCTCCAATGCCGATTCACGAATATAATATCATTCGGAACATAAGAGGACGAGTCAAGTTCCAAAAGTGTGACGTGATTTCAGGCGCCTTCGGCAATGAAAAAGGCGCGCGTATGCATGACATCGAGACAAGAGTTCCTGGAGCCCTGGATAGCTCAGCTGGTAGAGTGTCTTTCCCGGTTTGAAGAAGGCCCCAGTTCAAATCTGGGTCCAGGTGACTTTTTCCTCTCGATGTCTGAATTTTTTCATTAATTCACACCTACTCAATCGAACGCGATCGTTAATTTCTCAATCAATCGATCTCAAACTCGAGATCGATAGAGGAATAAAATTAGTCCTCCAATGCTGATTCACGAATATAATATCAATTGAAACATAAGAGGACGAGTGAAGATCGAAAAGTGTAACCTGATTTCAGGCGCCTTCGGCAAAGAAAAGGCACGCATATGCATGACATCGAGACAGGAGTTCCTGGAGCCCTGGATAGCTCAGCTGGTAGAGTGTCTTTCCCGGTGTGAAGAAGGCCCCCAGTTCAAATCTGGGTCCAGGCGGTTTTTTTCTCTCGATGTCAGTCATATGCAATTTTTTCATTAATTAACACCTCCATCATCAAACCCGATCGTTAATTCCTGAATTCATCGATCTCAAACTCGAGATCGATAGAGAAATAAAATTAGTCCTCCAATGCCGATTCACGAATATAATATCATTCGGAACATAAGAGGACGAGTCAAGTTCCAAAAGTGTGACGTGATTTCAGGCGCCTTCGGCAATGAAAAAGGCGCGCGTATGCATGACATCGAGACAAGAGTTCCTGGAGCCCTGGATAGCTCAGCTGAAAGAGTGTCTTTCCCGGTTTGAAGAAGGCCCCAGTTCAAATCTGGGTCCAGGTGACTTTTTCCTCTCGATGTCTGAATTTTTTCATTAATTCACACCTACTCAATCGAACGCGATCGTTAATTTCTCAATTAATCGATCTCAAACTCGAGATCGATAGAGGAATAAAATTAGTCCTCCAATGCTGATTCACGAATATAATATCAATTGAAACATAAGAGGACGAGTCAAGTTCTAGAAGTGTGACCTGATTTCAGGCGCCTTCGGCAAAAAGAAAGGCGCGCATATGCATGACATCGAGACAAGAGTTCCTGGAGCCCTGGATAGCTCAGCTGGTAGAGTGTCCTTCCCGGTGTGAAGAAGGCCCCCAGTTCAAATCTGGGTCCAGGCGACTTTTTTCTCTCGATGTCTGAATTTTTTCATTAATTCACACCTCTACGATCAAACCCGATAGTTAATTTCTCAATTAATCGATCTCAAACTCGAGATCGATAGAGAAATAAAATTAGTCCTCCAATGCCGATTCACGAATATAATATCATTTGAAACATAAGAGGACGAGTCAAGTTCCAAAAGTGTGACCTGATTCCAGGCGCCTTCGGCAAAGAAAAAGGCGCGCATATGCATGACATCGAGACAAGAGTTCCTGGAGCCCTGGATAGCTCAGCTGGTAGAGTGTCCTTCCCGGTGTGAAGAAGGCCCCCAGTTCAAATCTGGGTCCAGGCGACTTTTTTCTCTCGATGTCTGAATTTTTTCATTAATTAACACCTCCACGAGCAAACCCGATCGTTAATTTCTCAATTGATCGATTTTAAACTCGAGATCGATAGAGGAATAAATTTAGTCCTCCAATGCCGATTCACGAATATAATATCATTCGAAACATAAGAGGACGAGTGAAGTTCGAAAAGTGTAACCTGATTTCAGGCGCCTCCGGCAAAGAAAAAGGCACGCATATGCATGACATCGAGACAAGAGTTCCCGGAGCCCTGGATAGCTCAGCTGGTAGAGTGTCTCTCCCGGTGTGAAGAAGGCCCCCAGTTCAAATCTGGGTCCAGGCGACTTTTTTCTCTCGATGTCTGTCATATGCAATTCTTTCATTGATTAACACCTCAACGATCAAACCCGATCGTTCATTTCTCAATTAATCGATCTCAAACTCGAGATCGATAGAGAAATGAAATTAGTCCTCCAATGCCGATTCACGAATATGATATCATTCGAAACATAAGAGGACGAGTCAAGTTCCAAAAGTGTGACGTGATTTCAGGCGCCTTCGGCAATGAAAAAGGCGCGCATATGCATGACATCGAGACAAGAGTTCCTGGAGCCCTGGATAGCTCAGCTGGTAGAGTGTCTTTCCCGGTGTGAAGAAGGCCCCCAGTTCAAATCTGGGTCCAGGCGACTTTTTCCTCTCGATGTCTGAATTTTTTCATTAATTCACACCTACTCGATCAAACGCGATCGTTAATTTCTCAATTAATCGATCTCAAACTCGAGATCGATAGAGGAATAAAATTAGTCCTCCAATGCTGATTCACGAATATGATATCAATTGAAACATAAGAGGACGAGTCAAGTTCGAAAAGTGTAACCTGAGTCCAGGCGCCTTCGGCAAAGAAAGAGGCGCGCATACTCATGACATCGAGACAAGAGTTCCTGGAGCCCTGGATAGCTCAGCTGGCAGAGTGTCTTCCCCGGTGTGGAGAAGGCCCCCAGTTCAAATCTGGGTCCAGGCGACTTTATTCCCTCGATGTCTGAATTTTTTCATTAATTAACACCTCCACGAGCAATCCCGATCGTTAATTTCTCAATTAATCAATCTCAAACTCGAGATCGATAGAGAAATGAAATGAGTCCTCCAATGCCGATTCACGAATATAATATCATTTGAAACATAAGAGGACGAGTGAAGTTCGAAAAGTGTAACCTGATTTCAGGCGCCTTCGGCAAAGAAAAAGGCACGCATATGCATGACATCGAGACAAGAGTTCCTTGAGCCCTGGATAGCTCAGCTAGTAGATTGTCTTTCGTGGTGTGAAGAAGGCCCCCAGTGCAAATCTGGGTCCAGGCAACTTTTTTCTCTCGATGTCTGTCATATGCAATTTTTTCATTAATCAACACCTCCACGATCAAACCCGATCGTTAATTTCTCAATCAATCGATCTCAAACTCGAGATCGATAGAGAAATAAAATTAGTCCTCCAATGCCGATTCACGAATATAATATCATTTGAAACATAAGAGGACGAGTCAAGTTCCAAAAGTGTGACCTGATTTCAGGCGCCTTCGGCAAAGAAAAAGGCGCGCATATGCATGACATCGAGACAGGAGTTCCCGGAGCCCTGGATAGCTCAGCTGGTAGAGTGTCCTTCCCGGTGTGTAGAAGGCCCCCAGTTCAAATCTGGGTCCAGGCGACTTTTTTCTCTCGATGTCTGAATTTTTTCATTAATTCACACCTCTACGATCAAACCCGATCGTCAATTCCTCAATCAATCGATCTCAAACTCGAGATCGATAGAGAAATAAAATTAGTCCTCCAATGCCGATTCACGAATATAATATCATTTAGAACATGAGAGGTCGAGTCAAGTTCGAAAAGTGTAACCTGAGTCCAGGCGCCTTCGGCAAAGAAAAAGGCGAGCATATGCATGACATCGAGACAAGAGTTCCTGGAGCCCTGGATAGCTCAGCTGGCAGAGTGTCTTTCCCGGTGTGGAGAAGGCCCCCAGTTCAAATCTGGGTCCAGGCGACTTTATTCCCTCGATGTCTGGATTTTTTCATTAATTAACACCTCCACGAGCAATCCCGATCGTTAATTTCTCAATTAATCGATCTCGAACTCGAGATCGATAGAGAAATGAAATTAGTCCTCCAATGCCGATTCACGAATATAATATCATTTGAAACATAAGAGGACGAGTGAAGATCGAAAAGTGTAACCTGATTTCAGGCGCCTTCGGCAAAAAAAGGCACGCATATGCATGACATCGAGACAGGAGTTCCTGGAGCCCTGGATAGCTCAGCTGGTAGAGTGTCTTTCCCGGTGTGAAGAAGGCCCCCAGTTCAAATCTGGGTCCAGGCGGTTTTTTTCTCTCGATGTCTGTCATATGCAATTTTTTCATTAATTAACACCTCCATCATCAAACCCGATCGTTAATTCCTGAATTCATCGATCTCAAACTCGAGATCGATAGAGAAATAAAATTAGTCCTCCAATGCCGATTCACGAATATAATATCATTCGGAACATAAGAGGACGAGTCAAGTTCCAAAAGTGTGACGTGATTTCAGGCGCCTTCGGCAATGAAAAAGGCGCGCGTATGCATGACATCGAGACAAGAGTTCCTGGAGCCCTGGATAGCTCAGCTGGTAGAGTGTCTTTCCCGGTTTGAAGAAGGCCCCAGTTCAAATCTGGGTCCAGGTGACTTTTTCCTCTCGATGTCTGAATTTTTTCATTAATTCACACCTACTCAATCGAACGCGATCGTTAATTTCTCAATTAATCGATCTCAAACTCGGGATCGATAGAGGAATAAAATTAGTCCTCCAATGCTGATTCACGAATATAATATCAATTGAAACATAAGAAGACGAGTCAAGTTCCAAAAGTGTGACCTGATTTCAGGCGCCTTCGGCAAAGAAAAAGGCGCGCATATACATGACATCGAGACAAGAGTTCCTGGAGCCCTGGATAGCTCAGCTGGTAGAGTGTCTTCCCCGGTGTGATGAAGGCCCCCAGTTCAAATCTGGGTCCAGGCGACTTTTTTCTCTCGATGTCTGAATTTTTCCATTAATTCACACCTCCACGAGCAATCCCGATCGTTGATTTCTCAATTAATCAATCTCAAACTCGAGATCGATAGACAAATGGAATTAGTCCTCCAATGCCGATTCACGAATATAATATCATTTGAAACATAAGAGGACGAGTCAAGTTCCAAAAGTGTGACCTGATTTCAGGCGCCTTCGGCAAAGAGAAAGGCGCGCATATGCATAACATCGAGACAAGAGTTCCTGGAGCCCTAGATAGCTCAGCTGGTAGAGTGTCTTCCCCGGTGTGAAGAAGGCCCCCAGTTCAAATCTGGGTCCAGGCGACTTTTGGCTCTCGATGTCTGAATTTTTTCATTAATTAACACCTCCACGAGCAAACCCGATCGTTAATTTCTCAATTGATCGATCTCAAACTCGAGATCGATAGAGGAATAAATTTAGTCCTCCAATGCCGATTCACGAATATAATATCATTTGAAACATAAGAGGACGAGTGAAGTTCGAAAAGTGTAACCTGATTTCAGGCGCCTCCGGCAAAGAAAAAGGCACGCATATGCATGACATCGAGACAAGAGTTCCTGGAGCCCTGGATAGCTCAGCTGGTAGATTGTCTTTCCCGGTGTGAAGAAGGCCCCCAGTTCAAATCTGGGTCCAGGCGACTTTTTTCCATCGATGTCTGTCATGTGCAATTCTTTCATTAATTAACACCTCCACGATCGAACCCGATCGTTCATTTCTCAATTACTCGATCTCAAACTCGAGATCGATAGAGAAATGAAATCAGTCCTCCAATGCCGATTCACGAATATAATATCATTTGGAACATAAGAGGACGAGTGAAGTTCGAAAAGTGTAACCTGATTTCAGGCGCCTTCGGCAAAGGAAAAGGCGCGCATATGCATGACATCGAGACAAGAGTTCCTGGAGCCCTGGATAGCTCAGCTGGCAGAGTGTCTTTCCCGGTGTGGAGAAGGCCCCCAGTTCAAATCTGGGTCCAGGCGACTTTATTCCCTCGATGTCTGAATTTTTTCATTAATTAACACCTCCACGAGCAATCTCGATCGTTAATTTCTCAATTAATCGATCTCGAACTCGAGATCGATAGAGAAATGAAATTAGTCCTCCAATGCCGATTCACGAATATAATATCATTTGAAACATAAGAGGACGAGTGAAGATCGAGAAGTGTAACCTGATTTCAGGCGCCTTCGGCAAAGAAAAGGCACGCATATGCATGACATCGAGACAGGAGTTCCTGGAGCCCTGGATAGCTCAGCTGGTAGAGTGTCTTTCCCGGTGTGAAGAAGGCCCCCAGTTCAAATCTGGGTCCAGGCGGTTTTTTTCTCTCGATGTCTGTCATATGCAATTTTTCCATTAATTAACACCTCCATCATCAAACCCGATCGTTAATTCCTGAATTCATCGATCTCAAACTCGAGATCGATAGAGAAATAAAATTAGTCCTCCAATGCCGATTCACGAATATAATATCATTCGGAACATAAGAGGACGAGTCAAGTTCCAAGAGTGTGACGTGATTTCAGGCGCCTTCGGCAATGAAAAAGGCGCGCGTATGCATGACATCGAGACAAGAGTTCCTGGAGCCCTGGATAGCTCAGCTGGTAGAGTGTCTTTCCCGGTTTGAAGAAGGCCCCAGTTCAAATCTGGGTCCAGGTGACTTTTTCCTCTCGATGTCTGAATTTTTTCATTAATTCACACCTACTCAATCGAACGCGATCGTTAATTTCTCAATTAATCGATCTCAAACTTGAGATCGATAGAGGAATAGAATTAGTCCTCCAATGCCGATCCACGAATATAATTTCAATTGAAACATGAGAGGACGAGTCGAGTTCGAAAAGTGTAACGTGATTTCAGGCGCCTTCGGCAAAGAAAAAGGCGCGAATATGCATGACATCGAGACAAGAGTTCCTGGAGCCCTGGATAGCTCAGCTGGCAGAGTGTCTTTCCCGGTGTGGATAAGGCCCCCAGTTCAAATCTGGGTCCAGGCGACTTTTTTCCCTCGATGTCTGAATTTCTTCATTAATTAACACCTCCACGAGCAATCCCGATCGTTAATTTCTCAATTGATCAATCTCAAACTCGAGATCGATAGAGAAATGAAATTAGTCCTCCAATGCCGATTCACGAATATAATATCAATTGAAACATAAGAGGACGAGTCAAGTTCGAAAAGTGTAACCTGAGTCCAGGCGCCTTCGGCAAAGAAAAAGGCGCGCATATGCATGACATCGAGACAAGAGTTCCTGGAGCCCTGGATAGCTCAGCTGGCAGAGTGTCTTTCCCGGTGTGGAGAAGGCCCCCAGTTCAAATCTGGGTCCAGGCGACTTTATTCCCTCGATGTCTGAATTTTTTCATTAATTAACACCTCCACGAGCAATCCCGATCATTAATTTCTCAATTAATCGATCTCAAACTCGAGATCGATAGAGAAATGAAATTAGTCCTCCAATGCCGATTCACGAATATAATATCATTTGAAACATAAGAGGACGAGTGAAGATCGAAAAGTGTAACCTGATTTCAGGCGCCTTCGGCAAAAAAAAGGCCCGCATATGCATGACATCGAGACAGGAGTTCCTGGAGCCCTGGATAGCTCAGCTGGTAGAGTGCCTTTCCCGGTGTGAAGAAGGCCCGCAGTTCAAATCTGGGTCCAGGCGACTTTTTTCTCTCGATGTCTGTCATATGCAATTTTTTCATTAATCAACACCTCCACGATCAAACCCGATCGTTAATTTCTCAAATAATCGATCTCAAACTCGAGATCGATAGAGAAATAAAATTAGTCCTCCAATGCCGATTCACGAATATAATATCATTTGAAACATGAGAGGACGAGTGAAGTTCGAAAAGTGTAACCTGATTTCAGGCGCCTCCGGCAAAGAAAAAGGCACGCATATGCATGACATCGAGACAAGAGTTCCTGGAGCCCTGGATAGCTCAGCTGGCAGAGTGTCTTTCCGGTGTGGAGAAGGCCCCCAGTTCAAATCTGGGTCCAGGCGACTTTATTCCCTCGATGTCTGAATTTTTTCATTAATTAACACCTCCACGAGCAATCCCGATCGTTAATTTCTCAATTAATCAATCTCAAACTCGAGATCGATAGACAAATGAAATTAGTCCTCTAATGCCGATTCACGGATATAATATCATTTGAAACATAAGAGGACGAGTAAAATTCGAGATGTGTCACCTGATTTCAGGCGCCTTCGGCAAAGAAGAAGGCACGCATATGCATGACATCGAGACAAGAGTTCCTGGAGCCCTGGATAGCTCAGCTGGTAGAGTGTCTTTTCCGGTGTCAAGATGGCCCCCAGTTCTAATCTGGGTCCAGGCGACTTTTTTCTCTCGATGTCGGAATTTTTTCATTAATTCACACCTCCACGATCAAACCCGATCGTTAATTTCTCAATTAATCGATCTCAAACTCGAGATCGATAGAGAAATAAAATTAGTCCTCCAATGCCGATTGACGAATATAATATCATTTGAAACATAAGAGGACGAGTCAAGTTCCAAGAGTGTGACCTGATTTCAGGCGCCTTCGGCAAAGAAAAAGGCGCGCATATGCATGACAACGAGACAAGAGTTCCTGGAGCCCTGGATAGCTCAGCTGGTAGAGTGTCCTTCCCGGTGTGAAGAAGGCCCGCAGTTCAAATCTGGGTCCAGGCGACTTTTTTCTCTCGATGTCTGTCATATGCAATTTTTTCATTAATCAACACCTCCACGATCAAACCCGATCGTTAATTTCTCAAATAATCGATCTCAAACTCGAGATCGATAGAGAAATAAAATTAGTCCTCCAATGCCGATTCACGAATATAATATCATTTGAAACATAAGAGGACGAGTCAAGTTCCAGAAGTGTGACCTGATTTCAGGCGCTTTCGGCAAAGAAAAAGGCGCGCATATGCATGACATCGAGACAAGAGTTCCCGGAGCCCTGGATAGCTCAGCTGGTAGAGTGTCCTTCCCGGTGTGAAGAAGGCCCCCAGTTCAAATCTGGGTCCAGGCGATTTTTTTCTCTCGATGTCTGTCATATGCAATTTTTTCATTAATTAACACCTCCACGATCAAACCCGATCGTTAATTTCTCAATTAATCGATCTCAAACTCGAGATCGATAGAGAAATAAAATTAGTCCTTCAATGCCGATTCACGAATATAATATCATTTGAAACATAAGAGGACGAGTCAAGTTCCAAGAGTGTGACCTGATTTCAGGCGCCTTCGGCAAAGAAAAAGGCTCGCATATGCATGACATCGAGACAAGAGTTCCTGGAGCCCTGGATAGCTCAGCTGGTAGAGTGTCTTTCCCGGTGTGAAGAAGGCCCCCAGTTCAAATCTGGGTCCAGGCGACTCTTTTCTCTCGATGTCTGAATTTTTTCATTAATTCACACCTCCACGAGCAATCCCGATCGTTAATTTCTCAATTAATCAATCTCAAACTCGAGATCGATCGACAAATGAAATTAGTCCTCCAATGCCGATTCACGAATATAATATCATTTGAAACATAAGAGGACGAGTAAACTTCGAAAAGTGTAACCTGATTTCAGGCGCCTTCGGCAAAGAAAAAGGCACGCATATGCATGACATCGAGACAAGTGTTCCTGGAGCCCTGGATAGCTCAGCTGGTAGAGTGTCATTCCCGGTGTGAAGAAGGCCCCCAGTTCAAATCTGGGTCCAGGCGACTTTCTTCTTTCCATGTCTGTCATATGCAATTTTTTCATTAATTAACACCTCCACGATCAAACCCAATCGTTAATTTCTCAATTAATCGATCTCAAACTCGAGATCGATAGAGAAATGAAATTAGTCCTCCAATGCCGATTCACGAATATAATATCATTCGAAACATAAGAGGACGAGTCAAGTTCGAAAAGTGTAACCTGAGTCCAGGCGCCTTCGGCAAAGAAAAAGGCGCGCATATGCATGACATCGAGACAAGAGTTCCTGGGGCCCTGGATAGCTCAGCTGGCAGAGTGTCTTCCCCGGTGTGGAGAAGGCCCCCAGTTCAAATCTGGGTCCAGGCGACTTTATTCCCTCGATGTCTGAATTTTTTTCATTAATTAACACCTCCACGAGCAATCCCGATCGTTAATTTCTCAATTGATCAATCTCAAACTCGAGATCGATAGAGAAATGAAATTAGTCCTCCAATGCCGATTCACGAATATAATATCATTTGAAACATAAGAGGACGAGAGAAGATCGAAAAGTGTAACCTGATTTCAGGCGCCTTCGGCAAAGAAAGAGGCACGCATATGCATGACATCGAGACAAGAGTTCCTGGAGCCCTGGATAGCTCAGCTGGTAGAGTGTCATTCCCGGTGTGAAGAAGGCCCCCAGTTCGAATCTGGATCCAGGCGACTTTTTTCTCTCGATGTCTGTCATATGCAATTCTTCCATTAATTAACACCTCCACGATCAAACCCGATCGTTCATTTCTCAATTAATCGATCTCAAAGTCGAGATCGATAGAGAAATGAAATTAGTCCTCCAATGCCGATTCACGAATATAATATCATTTGAAACATAAGAGGACGAGTGAAGTTCGAAAAGTGTAACCTGATTTCAGGCGCCTTCGGCAAAGAAAAAGGCGCGCATATGCATGACATCGAGACAAGAGTTCCTGGAGCCCTGGATAGCTCAGCTGGTAGAGTGTCTTTCCCGGTGTGAAGAAGGCCCCCAGTTCAAATCTGGGTCCAGGCGACTTTTTTCTCCCGATGTCTGTCATATGCAATTCTTTCATTAATTAACACCTCCACGAGCAAACCCGATCGTTAATTTCTCAATTGATCGATCTCAAACTCGAGATCGATAGAGGAATAAATTTAGTCCTCCAATGCCGATTCACGAATATAATATCATTTGAAACATAAGAGGACGAGTGAAGTTCGAAAAGTGTAACCTGATTTCAGGCGCCTCCGGCAAAGAAAAAGGCACGCATATGCATGACATCGAGACAAGAGTTCCTGGAGCCCTGGAAAGCTCAGCTGGTAGATTGTCTTTCCCGGTGTGAAGAAGGCCCCCAGTTCAAATCTGGGTCCAGGCGACTTTTTTCTCTCGATGTCTGTCATATGCAATTCTTCCATTAATTAACACCTCCACGATCAAACCCGATCGTTCATTTCTCAATTAATCGATCTCAAACTCGAGATCGATAGAGAAATGATATTAGTCCTCCAATGCCGATTCACGAATATAATATCATTTGAAACATAAGAGGACGAGTGAAGTTCGAAAAGTGTAACCTGATTTCAGGCGCTTTCGGCAAAGGAAAAGGCGCGCATATGCATGACATCGAGACAAGAGTTCCTGGAGCCCTGGATAGCTCAGCTGGTAGAGTGTCTTTCCCGGTGTGAAGAAGGCCCCCAGTTCAAATCTGGGTCCAGGCGACTTTTTTCTCTCGATGTCTGTCATATGCAATTTTTCCATTAATTAACACCTCCACGATCAAACGCGATCGTTAATTTCTCAATTAATCGATCTCAAACTCGAGATCGATAGAGGAATAAAATTAGTCCTCCAATGCTGATTGACGAATATGATATCAATTGAAACATAAGAGGACGAGTCAAGTTCGAAAAGTGTAACCTGAGTCCAGGAGCCTTCGGCAAAGAAAAAGGCGCGCATATGCATGACATCGAGACAAGAGTTCCTGGAGCCCTGGATAGCTCAGCTGGCAGAGTGTCTTTCCCGGTGTGGAGAAGGCCCCCAGTTCAAATCTGGGTCCAGGCGACTTTATTCCCTCGATGTCTGAATTTTTCCATTAATTAACACCTCCACGAGCAATCCCGATCGTTAATTTCTCAATCAACCAATCTCAAACTCGAGATCGATAGAGAAATGAAATTAGTCCTCCAATGCTGATTCACGAATATAATATCAATTGAAACATAAGAGGACGAGTCAAGTTCGAAAAGTGTAACCTGAGTCCAGGCGCCTTCGGCAAAGAAAAAGGCGCGCATATGCATGACATCGAGACAAGAGTTCCTGGAGCCCTGGATAGCTCAGCTGGCAGAGTGTCTTTCCCGGTGTGGAGAAGGCCCCCAGTTCAAATCTGGGTCCAGGCGACTTTATTCCCTCGATGTCTGAATTTTTCCATTAATTAACACCTCCACGAGCAATCCCGATCGTTAATTTCTCAATTAATCAATCCCAAACTCGAGATCGATAGAGAAATGGAATTAGTCCTCCAATGCCGATTCACGAATATAATATCATTTGAAACATAAGAGGACGAGTGAAGATCGAAAAGTGTAACCTGATTTCAGGCGCCTTCGGCAAAGAAAAAGGCACGCATATGCATGACATCGAGACAAGAGTTCCTGGAGCCCTGGATAGCTCAGCTGGTGGAGTGTCATTCCCGGTGTGAAGAAGGCCCCCAGTTCAAATCTGGGTCCAGGCGACTTTTTTCCCTCGATGTCTGTCATATGCAATTTTTTCATTAATCAACACCTCCACGATCAAACCCGATCGTTAATTTCTCAATGAATCGATCTCAAACTCGAGATCGATAGAGGAATAAAATTAGTCCTCCAATGCTGATTCACGAATATAATATCAATTGAAACATAAGAGGACGAGTCAAGTTCGAAAAGTGTAACCTGAGTCCAGGCGCCTTCGGCAAAGAAAAAGGCGCGCATATGCATGACATCGAGACAAGAGTTCCTGGAGCCCTGGATAGCTCAGCTGGCAGAGTGTCTTTCCCGGTGTGGAGAAGGCCCCCAGTTCAAATCTGGGTCCAGGCGACTTTATTCCCTCGATGTCTGAATTTTTTCATTAATTAACACCTCCACGAGCAATCCCGATCGTTAATTTCTCAATTAATCGATCTCAAACTCGAGATCGATAGAGAAATGAAATTAGTCCTCCAATGCCGATTCACGAATATAATATCATTTGAAACATAAGAGGACGAGTGAAGATCGAAAAGTGTAACCTGATTTCAGGCGCCTTCGGCAAAAAAAAGGCCCGCATATGCATGACATCGAGACAGGAGTTCCTGGAGCCCTGGATAGCTCAGCTGGTAGAGTGTCTTTCCCGGTGTGAAGAAGGCCCCCAGTTCAAATCTGGGTCCAGGCGACTTTATTCCCTCGATGTCTGAATTTTTTCATTAATTAACACCTCGACGAGCAATCCGGATCGTTAATTTCTCAATTAATCAATCTCAAACTCGAGATCGATACAGAAATGAAATGAGTCCTCCAATGCCGATTCACGAATATAATATCATTTGAAACATAAGAGGACGAGTGAAGTTCGAAAAGTGTAACCTGATTTCAGGCGCCTTCGGCAAAGAAAAAGGCACGCATATGCATGACATCGAGACAAGAGTTCCTGGAGCCCTGGATAGCTCAGCTGGTAGAGTGTCTTTTCCGGTGTCAAGATGGCCCCCAGTTCTAATCTGGGTCCAGGCGACTTTTTTCTCTCGATGTCGGAATTTTTTCATTAATTCACACCTCCACGATCAAACCCGATCGTTAATTTCTCAATCAATCGATCTCAAACTCGAGATCGATAGAGAAATAAAATTAGTCCTCCAATGCCGATTCACGAATATAATATCATTTGAAACATAAGAGGACGAGTCACGTTCCAAAAGTGTGACCTGATTTCAGGCGCCTTCGGCAAAGATAAAGGCGCGCATATGCATGACATCGAGACAAGAGTTCCTGGAGCCCTGGATAGCTCAGCTGGTAGAGTGTCTTCCCCGGTGTGAAGAAGGCCCCCAGTTCAAATCTGGCTCCAGGCGACTTTTTTCTCTCGATGTCCGAATTCTTCCATTAATTCACACCTCCACGAGCAATCCCGATCGTTAATTTCTCAATTAATCAATCTCAAACTCGAGATCGATAGACAAATGAAATTAGTCCTCTAATGCCGATTCACGGATATAATATCATTTGAAACATAAGAGGACGAGTAAAATTCGAGATGTGTCACCTGATTTCAGGCGCCTTCGGCAAAGAAGAAGGCACGCATATGCATGACATCGAGACAAGAGTTCCTGGAGCCCTGGATAGCTCAGCTGGTAGAGTGTCTTTTCCGGTGTCAAGATGGCCCCCAGTTCTAATCTGGGTCCAGGCGACTTTTTTCTCTCGATGTCGGAATTTTTTCATTAATTCACACCTCCACGATCAAACCCGATCGTTAATTTCTCAATTAATCGATCTCAAACTCGAGATCGATAGAGAAATGAAATTAGTCCTCCAATGCCGATTGACGAATATAATATCATTTGAAACATAAGAGGACGAGTCAAGTTCCAAGAGTGTGACCTGATTTCAGGCGCCTTCGGCAAAGAAAAAGGCGCGCATATGCATGACAACGAGACAAGAGTTCCTGGAGCCCTGGATAGCTCAGCTGGTAGAGTGTCCTTCCCGGTGTGAAGAAGGCCCGCAGTTCAAATCTGGGTCCAGGCGACTTTTTTCTCTCGATGTCTGTCATATGCAATTTTTTCATTAATCAACACCTCCACGATCAAACCCGATCGTTAATTTCTCAAATAATCGATCTCAAACTCGAGATCGATAGAGAAATAAAATTAGTCCTCCAATGCCGATTCACGAATATAATATCATTTGAAACATAAGAGGACGAGTCAAGTTCCAGAAGTGTGACCTGATTTCAGGCGCTTTCGGCAAAGAAAAAGGCGCGCATATGCATGACATCGAGACAAGAGTTCCCGGAGCCCTGGATAGCTCAGCTGGTAGAGTGTCCTTCCCGGTGTGAAGAAGGCCCCCAGTTCAAATCTGGGTCCAGGCGATTTTTTTCTCTCGATGTCTGTCATATGCAATTTTTTCATTAATTAACACCTCCACGATCAAACCCGATCGTTAATTTCTCAATTAATCGATCTCAAACTCGAGATCGATAGAGAAATAAAATTAGTCCTTCAATGCCGATTCACGAATATAATATCATTTGAAACATAAGAGGACGAGTCAAGTTCCAAGAGTGTGACCTGATTTCAGGCGCCTTCGGCAAAGAAAAAGGCTCGCATATGCATGACATCGAGACAAGAGTTCCTGGAGCCCTGGATAGCTCAGCTGGTAGAGTGTCTTTCCCGGTGTGAAGAAGGCCCCCAGTTCAAATCTGGGTCCAGGCGACTCTTTTCTCTCGATGTCTGAATTTTTTCATTAATTCACACCTCCACGAGCAATCCCGATCGTTAATTTCTCAATTAATCAATCTCAAACTCGAGATCGATCGACAAATGAAATTAGTCCTCCAATGCCGATTCACGAATATAATATCATTTGAAACATAAGAGGACGAGCAAACTTCGAAAAGTGTAACCTGATTTCAGGCGCCTTCGGCAAAGGAAAAGGCACGCATATGCATGACATCGAGACAAGTGTTCCTGGAGCCCTGGATAGCTCAGCTGGTAGAGTGTCATTCCCGGTGTGAAGAAGGCCCCCAGTTCAAATCTGGGTCCAGGCGACTTTCTTCTTTCCATGTCTGTCATATGCAATTTTTTCATTAATTAACACCTCCACGATCAAACCCGATCGTTAATTTCTCAATTAATCGATCTCAAACTCGAGATCGATAGAGAAATGAAATTAGTCCTCCAATGCCGATTCACGAATATAATATCATTCGAAACATAAGAGGACGAGTCAAGTTCGAAAAGTGTAACCTGAGTCCAGGCGCCTTCGGCAAAGAAAAAGGCGCGCATATGCATGACATCGAGACAAGAGTTCCTGGGGCTCTGGATAGCTCAGCTGGCAGAGTGTCTTCCCCGGTGTGGAGAAGGCCCCCAGTTCAAATCTGGGTCCAGGCGACTTTATTCCCTCGATGTCTGAATTTTTTTCATTAATTAACACCTCCACGAGCAATCCCGATCGTTAATTTCTCAATTGATCAATCTCAAACTCGAGATCGATAGAGAAATGAAATTAGTCCTCCAATGCCGATTCACGAATATAATATCATTTGAAACATAAGAGGACGAGAGAAGATCGAAAAGTGTAACCTGATTTCAGGCGCCTTCGGCAAAGAAAGAGGCACGCATATGCATGACATCGAGACAAGAGTTCCTGGAGCCCTGGATAGCTCAGCTGGTAGAGTGTCATTCCCGGTGTGAAGAAGGCCCCCAGTTCGAATCTGGATCCAGGCGACTTTTTTCTCTCGATGTCTGTCATATGCAATTCTTCCATTAATTAACACCTCCACGATCAAACCCGATCGTTCATTTCTCAATTAATCGATCTCAAAGTCGAGATCGATAGAGAAATGAAATTAGTCCTCCAATGCCGATTCACGAATATAATATCATTTGAAACATAAGAGGACGAGTGAAGTTCGAAAAGTGTAACCTGATTTCAGGCGCCTTCGGCAAAGAAAAAGGCGCGCATATGCATGACATCGAGACAAGAGTTCCTGGAGCCCTGGATAGCTCAGCTGGTAGAGTGTCTTTCCCGGTGTGAAGAAGGCCCCCAGTTCAAATCTGGGTCCAGGCGACTTTTTTCTCCCGATGTCTGTCATATGCAATTCTTTCATTAATTAACACCTCCACGAGCAAACCCGATCGTTAATTTCTCAATTGATCGATCTCAAACTCGAGATCGATAGAGGAATAAATTTAGTCCTCCAATGCCGATTCACGAATATAATATCATTTGAAACATAAGAGGACGAGTGAAGTTCGAAAAGTGTAACCTGATTTCAGGCGCCTCCGGCAAAGAAAAAGGCACGCATATGCATGACATCGAGACAAGAGTTCCTGGAGCCCTGGAAAGCTCAGCTGGTAGATTGTCTTTCCCGGT
Source organism: Eretmocerus hayati (assembly GCA_029851415.1). Lineage (NCBI taxonomy): Eukaryota > Metazoa > Arthropoda > Insecta > Hymenoptera > Aphelinidae > Eretmocerus > Eretmocerus hayati. Next base: position 55,337,555 of record CM056744.1, read on the forward strand.
GTGAAGAAGGCCCCCAGTTCAAATCTGGGTCCAGGCGACTTTTTTCTCTCGATGTCTGTCATATGCAATTCTTCCATTAATTAACACCTCCACGATCAAACCCGATCGTTCATTTCTCAATTAATCGATCTCAAACTCGAGATCGATAGAGAAATGATATTAGTCCTCCAATGCCGATTCACGAATATAATATCATTTGAAACATAAGAGGACGAGTGAAGTTCGAAAAGTGTAACCTGATTTCAGGCGCCTTCGGCAAAGGAAAAGGCGCGCATATGCATGACATCGAGACAAGAGTTCCTGGAGCCCTGGATAGCTCAGCTGGTAGAGTGTCTTTCCCGGTGTGAAGAAGGCCCCCAGTTCAAATCTGGGTCCAGGCGACTTTTTTCTCTCGATGTCTGTCATATGCAATTTTTCCATTAATTAACACCTCCACGATCAAACGCGATCGTTAATTTCTCAATTAATCGATCTCAAACTCGAGATCGATAGAGGAATAAAATTAGTCCTCCAATGCTGATTGACGAATATGATATCAATTGAAACATAAGAGGACGAGTCAAGTTCGAAAAGTGTAACCTGAGTCCAGGCGCCTTCGGCAAAGAAAGAGGCGCGCATATGCATGACATCGAGACAAGAGTTCCTGGAGCCCTGGATAGCTCAGCTGGCAGAGTGTCTTTCCCGGTGTGGAGAAGGCCCCCAGTTCAAATCTGGGTCCAGGCGACTTTATTCCCTCGATGTCTGAATTTTTCCATTAATTAACACCTCCACGAGCAATCCCGATCGTTAATTTCTCAATCAACCAATCTCAAACTCGAGATCGATAGAGAAATGAAATTAGTCCTCCAATGCTGATTCACGAATATAATATCAATTGAAACATAAGAGGACGAGTCAAGTTCGAAAAGTGTAACCTGAGTCCAGGCGCCTTCGGCAAAGAAAAAGGCGCGCATATGCATGACATCGAGACAAGAGTTCCTGGAGCCCTGGATAGCTCAGCTGGCAGAGTGTCTTTCCCGGTGTGGAGAAGGCCCCCAGTTCAAATCTGGGTCCAGGCGACTTTATTCCCTCGATGTCTGAATTTTTCCATTAATTAACACCTCCACGAGCAATCCCGATCGTTAATTTCTCAATTAATCAATCCCAAACTCGAGATCGATAGAGAAATGGAATTAGTCCTCCAATGCCGATTCACGAATATAATATCATTTGAAACATAAGAGGACGAGTGAAGATCGAAAAGTGTAACCTGATTTCAGGCGCCTTCGGCAAAGAAAAAGGCACGCATATGCATGACATCGAGACAAGAGTTCCTGGAGCCCTGGATAGCTCAGCTGGTGGAGTGTCATTCCCGGTGTGAAGAAGGCCCCCAGTTCAAATCTGGGTCCAGGCGACTTTTTTCCCTCGATGTCTGTCATATGCAATTTTTTCATTAATCAACACCTCCACGATCAAACCCGATCGTTAATTTCTCAATGAATCGATCTCAAACTCGAGATCGATAGAGGAATAAAATTAGTCCTCCAATGCTGATTCACGAATATAATATCAATTGAAACATAAGAGGACGAGTCAAGTTCGAAAAGTGTAACCTGAGTCCAGGCGCCTTCGGCAAAGAAAAAGGCGCGCATATGCATGACATCGAGACAAGAGTTCCTGGAGCCCTGGATAGCTCAGCTGGCAGAGTGTCTTTCCCGGTGTGGAGAAGGCCCCCAGTTCAAATCTGGGTCCAGGCGACTTTATTCCCTCGATGTCTGAATTTTTTCATTAATTAACACCTCCACGAGCAATCCCGATCGTTAATTTCTCAATTAATCGATCTCAAACTCGAGATCGATAGAGAAATGAAATTAGTCCTCCAATGCCGATTCACGAATATAATATCATTTGAAACATAAGAGGACGAGTGAAGATCGAAAAGTGTAACCTGATTTCAGGCGCCTTCGGCAAAAAAAAGGCCCGCATATGCATGACATCGAGACAGGAGTTCCTGGAGCCCTGGATAGCTCAGCTGGTAGAGTGTCTTTCCCGGTGTGAAGAAGGCCCGGAGTTCAAATCTGGGTCCAGGCGACTTTTTTCTCTCGATGTCTGTCATATGCAATTTTTTCATTAATCAACACCTCCACGATCAAACCCGATCGTTAATTCCTCAAATAATCGATCTCAAACTCGAGATCGATAGAGAAATAAAATTAGTCCTCCAATGCCGATTCACGAATATAATATCATTTGAAACATGAGAGGACGAGTGAAGTTCGAAAAGTGTAACCTGATTTCAGGCGCCTCCGGCAAAGAAAAAGGCACGCATATGCATGACATCGAGACAAGAGTTCCTGGAGCCCTGGATAGCTCAGCTGGCAGAGTGTCTTTCCGGTGTGGAGAAGGCCCCCAGTTCAAATCTGGGTCCAGGCGACTTTATTCCCTCGATGTCTGAATTTTTTCATTAATTAACACCTCCACGAGCAATCCCGATCGTTAATTTCTCAATTAATCAATCTCAAACTCGAGATCGATAGAGAAATGAAATGAGTCCTCCAATGCCGATTCACGAATATAATATCATTTGAAACATAAGAGGACGAGTGAAGTTCGAAAAGTGTAACCTGATTTCAGGCGCCTTCGGCAAAGAAAAAGGCACGCATATGCATGACATCGAGACAAGAGTTCCTGGAGCCCTGGATAGCTCAGCTAGTAGAGTGTCTTTCGTGGTGTGAAGAAGGCCCCCAGTTCAAATCTGGGTCCAGGGAACTTTTTTCTCTCGATGTCTGTCATATGCAATTTTTTCATTAATCAACACCTCCACGATCAAACCCGATCGTTAATTTCTCAATCAATCGATCTCAAACTCGAGATCGATAGAGAAATAAAATTAGTCCTCCAATGCCGATTCACGAATATAATATCATTTGAAACATAAGAGGACGAGTCACGTTCCAAAAGTGTGACCTGATTTCAGGCGCCTTCGGCAAAGATAAAGGCGCGCATATGCATGACATCGAGACAAGAGTTCCTGGAGCCCTGGATAGCTCAGCTGGTAGAGTGTCTTCCTCGGTGTGAAGAAGGCCCCCAGTTCAAATCTGGGTCCAGGCGACTTTTTTCTCTCGATGTCCGAATTCTTTCATTAATTCACACCTCCACGAGCAATCCCGATCGTTAATTTCTCAATTAATCAATCTCAAACTCGAGATCGATAGACAAATGAAATTAGTCCTCTAATGCCGATTCACGGATATAATATCATTTGAAACATAAGAGGACGAGTAAAATTCGAGAAGTGTCACCTGATTTCAGGCGCCTTCGGCAAAGAAGAAGGCACGCATATGCATGACATCGAGACAAGAGTTCCTGGAGCCCTGGATAGCTCAGCTGGTAGAGTGTCTTTTCCGGTGTCAAGATGGCCCCCAGTTCTAATCTGGGTCCAGGCGACTTTTTTCTCTCGATGTCGGAATTTTTTCATTAATTCACACCTCCACGATCAAACCCGATCGTTAATTTCTCAATTAATCGATCTCAAACTCGAGATCGATAGAGAAATAAAATTAGTCCTCCAATGCCGATTGACGAATATAATATCATTTGAAACATGAGAGGACGAGTCAAGTTCCAAGAGTGTGACCTGATTTCAGGCGCCTTCGGCAAAGAAAAAGGCGCGCATATGCATGACAACGAGACAAGAGTTCCTGGAGCCCTGGATAGCTCAGCTGGTAGAGTGTCCTTCCCGGTGTGAAGAAGGCCCGCAGTTCAAATCTGGGTCCAGGCGACTTTTTTCTCTCGATGTCTGTCATATGCAATTTTTTCATTAATCAACACCTCCACGATCAAACCCGATCGTTAATTTCTCAAATAATCGATCTCAAACTCGAGATCGATAGAGAAATAAAATTAGTCCTCCAATGCCGATTCACGAATATAATATCATTTGAAACATAAGAGGACGAGTCAAGTTCCAGAAGTGTGACCTGATTTCAGGCGCCTTCGGCAAAGAAAAAGGCGCGCATATGCATGACATCGAGACAAGAGTTCCCGGAGCCCTGGATAGCTCAGCTGGTAGAGTGTCCTTCCCGGTGTGAAGAAGGCCCCCAGTTCAAATCTGGGTCCAGGCGATTTTTTTCTCTCGATGTCTGTCATATGCAATTTTTTCATTAATTAACACCTCCACGATCAAACCCGATCGTTAATTTCTCAATGAATCGATCTCAAACTCGAGATCGATAGAGAAATGAAATTAGTCCTTCAATGCCGATTCACGAATATAATATCATTTGAAACATAAGAGGACGAGTCAAGTTCCAAGAGTGTGACCTGATTTCAGGCGCCTTCGGCAAAGAAAAAGGCTCGCATATGCATGACATCGAGACAAGAGTTCCTGGAGCCCTGGATAGCTCAGCTGGTAGAGTGTCTTTCCCGGTGTGAAGAAGGCCCCCAGTTCAAATCTGGGTCCAGGCGACTCTTTTCTCTCGATGTCTGAATTTTTTCATTAATTCACACCTCCACGAGCAATCCCGATCGTTAATTTCTCAATTAATCAATCTCAAACTCGAGATCGATCGACAAATGAAATTAGTCCTCCAATGCCGATTCACGAATATAATATCATTTGAAACATAAGAGGACGAGTAAACTTCGAAAAGTGTAACCTGATTTCAGGCGCCTTCAGCAAAGAAAAAGGCACGCATATGCATGACATCGAGACAAGTGTTCCTGGAGCCCTGGATAGCTCAGCTGGTAGAGTGTCATTCCCGGTGTGAAGAAGGCCCCCAGTTCAAATCTGGGTCCAGGCGACTTTCTTCTTTCCATGTCTGTCATATGCAATTTTTTCATTAATTAACACCTCCACGATCAAACCCGATCGTTAATTTCTCAATTAATCGATCTCAAACTCGAGATCGATAGAGAAATGAAATTAGTCCTCCAATGCCGATTCACGAATATAATATCATTCGAAACATAAGAGGACGAGTCAAGTTCGAAAAGTGTAACCTGAGTCCAGGCGCCTTCGGCAAAGAAAAAGGCGCGCATATGCATGACATCGAGACAAGAGTTCCTGGGGCCCTGGATAGCTCAGCTGGCAGAGTGTCTTCCCCGGTGTGGAGAAGGCCCCCAGTTCAAATCTGGGTCCAGGCGACTTTATTCCCTCGATGTCTGAATTTTTTTTCATTAATTAACACCTCCACGAGCAATCCCGATCGTTAATTTCTCAATTGATCAATCTCAAACTCGAGATCGATAGAGAAATGAAATTAGTCCTCCAATGCCGATTCACGAATATAATATCATTTGGAACATAAGAGGACGAGTGAAGTTCGAAAAGTATAACCTGATTTCAGGCGCCTTCGGCAAAGGAAGAGGCACGCATATGCATGACATCGAGACAAGAGTTCCTGGAGCCCTGGATAGCTCAGCTGGTAGAGTGTCATTCCCGGTGTGAAGAAGGCCCTCAGTTCAAATCTGGATCCAGGCGACTTTTTTCTCTCGATGTCTGTCATATGCGATTCTTCCATTAATTAACACCTCCACGATCAAACCCGATCGTTCATTTCTCAATTAATCGATCTCAAAGTCGAGATCGATAGAGAAATGAAATTAGTCCTCCAATGCCGATTCACGAATATAATATCATTTGGAACATAAGAGGACGAGTGAAGTTCGAAAAGTGTAACCTGATTTCAGGCGCCTTCGGCAAAGAAAAAGGCGCGCATATGCATGACATCGAGACAAGAGTTCCTGGAGCCCTGGATAGCTCAGCTGGTAGAGTGTCTTTCCCGGTGTGAAGAAGGCCCCCAGTTCAAATCTGGGTCCAGGCGACTTTTTTCTCTCGATGTCTGTCATATGCAATTCTTTCATTAATTAACACCTCCACGAGCAAACCCGATCGTTAATTTCTCAATTGATCGATCTCAAACTCGAGATCGATAGAGGAATAAATTTAGTCCTCCAATGCCGATTCACGAATATAATATCATTTGAAACATAAGAGGACGAGTGAAGTTCGAAAAGTGTAACCTGATTTCAGGCGCCTCCGGCAAAGAAAAAGGCACGCATATGCATGACATCGAGACAAGAGTTCCTGGAGCCCTGGAAAGCTCAGCTGGTAGATTGTCTTTCCCGGTGTGAAGAAGGCCCCCAGTTCAAATCTGGGTCCAGGCGACTTTTTTCTCTCGATGTCTGTCATATGCAATTCTTCCATTAATTAACACCTCCACGATCAAACCCGATCGTTCATTTCTCAATTAATCGATCTCAAACTCGAGATCGATAGAGAAATGATATTAGTCCTCCAATGCCGATTCACGAATATAATATCATTTGAAACATAAGAGGACGAGTGAAGTTCGAAAAGTGTAACCTGATTTCAGGCGCCTTCGGCAAAGGAAAAGGCGCGCATATGCATGACATCGAGACAAGAGTTCCTGGAGCCCTGGATAGCTCAGCTGGTAGAGTGTCTTTCCCGGTGTGAAGAAGGCCCCCAGTTCAAATCTGGGTCCAGGCGACTTTTTTCTCTCGATGTCTGTCATATGCAATTTTTCCATTAATTAACACCTCCACGATCAAACGCGATCGTTAATTTCTCAATTAATCGATCTCAAACTCGAGATCGATAGAGGAATAAAATTAGTCCTCCAATGCTGATTGACGAATATGATATCAATTGAAACATAAGAGGACGAGTCAAGTTCGAAAAGTGTAACCTGAGTCCAGGCGCCTTCGGCAGAGAAAAAGGCGCGCATATGCATGACATCGAGACAAGAGTTCCTGGAGCCCTGGATAGCTCAGCTGGCAGAGTGTCTTTCCCGGTGTGGAGAAGGCCCCCAGTTCAAATCTGGGTCCAGGCGACTTTATTCCCTCGATGTCTGAATTTTTCCATTAATTAACACCTCCACGAGCAATCCCGATCGTTAATTTCTCAATCAACCAATCTCAAACTCGAGATCGATAGAGAAATGAAATTAGTCCTCCAATGCTGATTCACGAATATAATATCAATTGAAACATAAGAGGACGAGTCAAGTTCGAAAAGTGTAACCTGAGTCCAGGCGCCTTCGGCAAAGAAAAAGGCGCGCATATGCATGACATCGAGACAAGAGTTCCTGGAGCCCTGGATAGCTCAGCTGGCAGAGTGTCTTTCCCGGTGTGGAGAAGGCCCCCAGTTCAAATCTGGGTCCAGGCGACTTTATTCCCTCGATGTCTGAATTTTTCCATTAATTAACACCTCCACGAGCAATCCCGATCGTTAATTTCTCAATTAATCAATCCCAAACTCGAGATCGATAGAGAAATGGAATTAGTCCTCCAATGCCGATTCACGAATATAATATCATTTGAAACATAAGAGGACGAGTGAAGATCGAAAAGTGTAACCTGATTTCAGGCGCCTTCGGCAAAGAAAAAGGCACGCATATGCATGACATCGAGACAAGAGTTCCTGGAGCCCTGGATAGCTCAGCTGGTAGAGTGTCATTCCCGGTGTGAAGAAGGCCCCCAGTTCAAATCTGGGTCCAGGCGACTTTCTGTTCGATGTCTGTCATATGCAATTTTTTCATTAATCAACACCTCCACGATCAAACCCGATCGTTAATTTCTCAATTAATCGATCTCAAACTCGAGATCGATAGAGAAATAAAATTAGTCCTCCAATGCCGATTCACGAATGAAATATCATTTGAAACGTAAAAGGACGAGTCAAGTTCTAGAAGTGTGACCTGATTTCAGGCGCCTTCGGCAAAAAGGAAGGCGCGCATATGCATGACATCGAGACAAGAATTCCTGGAGCCCTGGATAGCTCAGCTGGTAGAGTGTCCTTCCCGGTGTGAAGAAGGCCCCCAGTTCAAATCTGGGTCCAGGCGACTTTTTTCTCTCGATGTCTGAATTTTTTCATTAATTCACACCTCTACGATCAAACCCGATCGTTAATTTCTCAATTAATCGATCTCAAACTCGAGATCGATAGAGAAATAAAATTAGTCCTCCAATGCCGATTCACGAATATAATATCATTTGAAACATAAGAGGACGAGTCAAGTTCCAGAAGTGTGACCTGATTTCAGGCGCCTTCGGCAAAGAAAAAGGCGCGCATATGCATGACATCGAGACAAGAGTTCCTGGAGCCCTGGATAGCTCAGCTGGTAGAGTGTCTTTCCCGGTGTGAAGAAGGCCCCCAGTTCAAATCTGGGTCCAGGCGACTTTTTTCTCTCGATGTCTGAATTTTTTCATTAATTCACACCTCCACGATCAAACGCGTTCGTTAATTCCTCAATTGATCGATCTCAAACTCGAGATCGATAGAGGAATAAAATCAGTCCTCCAATGCTGATTCACGAATATAATATCAATTGAAACATAAGAGGACGAGTCAAGTTCGAGAAGTGTAACCTGATTTCAGGCGCTTTCGGCAAAGAAAAAGGCGCGCATATGCATGACATTGAGACAAGAGTTCCTGGAGCCCTGGATAGCTGAGCTGGTAGAGTGTCTTCCCCGGTGTGAAGAAGGCCCCAGTTCAAATCTGGGTCCAGGCGACTTTTTTCTCTCGATGTCTGTCATATGCAATTCTTTCATTAATTAACACCTCCACGATCAAACCCGATCGTTCATTTCTCAATTAATCGATCTCAAACTCGAGATCGATAGAGAAATGAAATTAGTCCTCCAATGCCGATTCACGAATATAATATCATTTGAAACATAAGAGGACGAGTGAAGTTCGAAAAGTGTAACCTGATTTCAGGCGCCTTCGGCAAAGAAAAAGGCGCGCATATGCGTGACATCGAGACAAGAGTTCCTGGAGCCCTGGGTAGCTCAGCTGGTAGAGTGTCTTTCCCGGTGTGAAGAAGGCCCCCAGTTCAAATCTGGGTCCAGGCGACTTTCTGTTCGATGTCTGTCATATGCAATTTTTTCATTAATCAACACCTCCACGATCAAACCCGATCGTTAATTTCTCAATTAATCGATCTCAAACTCGAGATCGATAGAGAAATAAAATCAGTCCTCCAATGCCGATTCACGAATGGAATATCATTTGAAACATAAGAGGACGAGTCAAGTTCTAGAAGTGTGACCTGATTTCAGGCGCCTTCGGCAAAGAGAAAGGCGAGCATATGCATGACATCGAGACAAGAGTTCCTGGAGCCCTGGATAGCTCAGCTGGTAGAGTGTCTTCCCCGGTGTGAAGAAGGCCCCAGTTCAAATCTGGGTCCAGGCGACTTTTTTCTCTCGATGTCTGAATTTTTTCATTAATTAACACCTCCACGAGCAAACCCGATCGTTAATTTCTCAATTGATCGATTTTAAACTCGAGATCGATAGAGGAATAAATTTAGTCCTCCAATGCCGATTCACGAATATAATATCATTTGAAACATAAGAGGACGAGTGAAGTTCGAAAAGTGTAACCTGATTTCAGGCGCCTCCGGCAAAGAAAAAGGCACGCATATGCATGACATCGAGACAAGAGTTCCTGGAGCCCTGGATAGCTCAGCTGGTAGAGTGTCTCTCCCGGTGTGAAGAAGGCCCCCAGTTCAAATCTGGGTCCAGGCGACTTTTTTCTCTCGATGTCTGTCATATGCAATTCTTTCATTAATTATCACCTCCACGATCAAACCCGATCGTTAATTTCTCAATTAATCGATCTCAAACTCGAGATCGATAGAGAAATGAAATTAGTCCCCCAATGCCGATTCACGAATATAATATCATTTGAAACATAAGAGGACGAGTGAAGTTCGAAAAGTGTAACCTGATTTCAGGCGCCTTCGGCAAAGAAAAAGGCGCGCATATGCATGACATCGAGACAAGAGTTCCTGGAGCCCTGGATAGCTCAGCTGGTAGAGTGTCTTTCCCGGTGTGAAGAAGGCCCCCAGTTCAAATCTGGGTCCAGGCGACTTTTTTCTCTCGATGTCTGAATTTTTTCATTAATTCACACCTCCACGATCAAACGCGTTCGTTAATTCCTCAATTAATCGATCTCAAACTCGAGATCGATAGAGGAATAAAATTAGTCCTCCAATGCTGATTCACGAATATAATATCAATTGAAACATAAGAGGACGAGTCAAGTTCGAAAAGTGTAACCTGATTTCAGGCGCTTTCGGCAAAGAAAAAGGCGCGCATATGCATGACATTGAGACAAGAGTTCCTGGAGCCCTGGATAGCTCAGCTGGTAGAGTGTCTTCCCCGGTGTGAAGAAGGCCTCAGTTCAAATCTGGGTCCAGGCGACTTTTTCCTCTCGATGTCTGAATTTTTCCATTAATTAACACCTCCACGAGCAAACCCGATCGTTAATTTCTCAATTGATCGATTTTAAACTCGAGATCGATAGAGGAATAAATTTAGTCCTCCAATGCCGATTCACGAATATAATATCATTTGAAACATAAGAGGACGAGTGAAGTTCGAAAAGTGTAACCTGATTTCAGGCGCCTCCGGCAAAGAAAAAGGCACGCATATGCATGACATCGAGACAAGAGTTCCTGGAGCCCTGGATAGCTCAGCTGGTAGAGTGTCTCTCCCGGTGTGAAGAAGGCCCCCAGTTCAAATCTGGGTCCAGGCGACTTTTTTCTCTCGATGTCTGTCATATGCAATTCTTTCATTAATTATCACCTCCACGATCAAACCCGATCGTTCATTTCTCAATTAATCGATCTCAAACTCGAGATCGATAGAGAAATGAAATTAGTCCCCCAATGCCGATTCACGAATATAATATCATTTGAAACATAAGAGGACGAGTGAAGTTCGAAAAGTGTAACCTGATTTCAGGCGCCTTCGGCAAAGAAAAAGGCGCGCATATGCATGACATCGAGACAAGAGTTCCTGGAGCCCTGGATAGCTCAGCTGGTAGAGTGTCTTTCCCGGTGTGAAGAAGGCCCCCAGTTCAAATCTGGGTCCAGGCGACTTTTTCCTCTCGATGTCTGAATTTTTTCATTAATTCACACCTCTACGATCAAACCCGATCGTTAATTTCTCAATTAATCGATCTCAAACTCGAGATCGATAGAGAAATAAAATTAGTCCTCCAATGCCGATTCACGAATATGATATCATTCGAAACATAAGAGGACGAGTCAAGTTCCAAAAGTGTGACGTGATTTCAGGCGCCTTCGGCAATGAAAAAGGCGCGCATATGCATGACATCGAGACAAGAGTTCCTGGAGCCCTGGATAGCTCAGCTGGTAGAGTGTCTTTCCCGGTGTGAAGAAGGCCCCCAGTTCAAATCTGGGTCCAGGCGACTTTTTCCTCTCGATGTCTGAATTTTTTCATTAATTCACACCTACTCGATCAAACGCGATCGTTAATTTCTCAATTAATCGATCTCAAACTCGAGATCGATAGAGGAATAAAATTAGTCCTCCAATGCTGATTCACGAATATGATATCAATTGAAACATAAGAGGACGAGTCAAGTTCGAAAAGTGTAACCTGAGTCCAGGCGCCTTCGGCAAAGAAAGAGGCGCGCATACTCATGACATCGAGACAAGAGTTCCTGGAGCCCTGGATAGCTCAGCTGGCAGAGTGTCTTCCCCGGTGTGGAGAAGGCCCCCAGTTCAAATCTGGGTCCAGGCGACTTTATTCCCTCGATGTCTGAATTTTTTCATTAATTAACACCTCCACGAGCAATCCCGATCGTTAATTTCTCAATTAATCAATCTCAAACTCGAGATCGATAGAGAAATGAAATGAGTCCTCCAATGCCGATTCACGAATATAATATCATTTGAAACATAAGAGGACGAGTGAAGTTCGAAAAGTGTAACCTGATTTCAGGCGCCTTCGGCAAAGAAAAAGGCACGCATATGCATGACATCGAGACAAGAGTTCCTTGAGCCCTGGATAGCTCAGCTAGTAGATTGTCTTTCGTGGTGTGAAGAAGGCCCCCAGTGCAAATCTGGGTCCAGGCAACTTTTTTCTCTCGATGTCTGTCATATGCAATTTTTTCATTAATCAACACGTCCACGATCAAACCCGATCGTTAATTTCTCAATCAATCGATCTCAAACTCGAGATCGATAGAGAAATAAAATTAGTCCTCCAATGCCGATTCACGAATATAATATCATTTGAAACATAAGAGGACGAGTCAAGTTCCAGAAGTGTGACCTGATTTCAGGCGCCTTCGGCAAAGAAAAAGGCGCGCATATGCATGACATCGAGACAGGAGTTCCCGGAGCCCTGGATAGCTCAGCTGGTAGAGTGTCCTTCCCGGTGTGTAGAAGGCCCCCAGTTCAAATCTGGGTCCAGGCGACTTTTTTCTCTCGATGTCTGAATTTTTTCATTAATTCACACCTCTACGATCAAACCCGATCGTCAATTCCTCAATCAATCGATCTCAAACTCGAGATCGATAGAGAAATAAAATTAGTCCTCCAATGCCGATTCACGAATATAATATCATTTAGAACATGAGAGGTCGAGTCAAGTTCGAAAAGTGTAACCTGAGTCCAGGCGCCTTCGGCAAAGAAAAAGGCGAGCAAATGCATGACATCGAGACAAGAGTTCCTGGAGCCCTGGATAGCTCAGCTGGCAGAGTGTCTTTCCCGGTGTGGAGAAGGTCCCCAGTTCAAATCTGGGTCCAGGCGACTTTATTCCCTCCATGTCTGAATTTTTTCATTAATTAACACCTCCACGAGCAATCCCGATCGTTAATTTCTCAATTAATCGATCTCGAACTCGAGATCGATAGAGAAATGAAATTAGTCCTCCAATGCCGATTCACGAATATAATATCATTTGAAACATAAGAGGACGAGTGAAGATCGAAAAGTGTAACCTGATTTCAGGCGCCTTCGGCAAAAAAAAGGCACGCATATGCATGACATCGAGACAGGAGTTCCTGGAGCCCTGGATAGCTCAGCTGGTAGAGTGTCTTTCCCGGTGTGAAGAAGGCCCCCAGTTCAAATCTGGGTCCAGGCGGTTTTTTTCTCTCGATGTCTGTCATATGCAATTTTTTCATTAATTAACACCTCCATCATCAAACCCGATCGTTAATTCCTGAATTCATCGATCTCAAACTCGAGATCGATAGAGAAATAAAATTAGTCCTCCAATGCCGATTCACGAATATAATATCATTCGGAACATAAGAGGACGAGTCAAGTTCCAAAAGTGTGACGTGATTTCAGGCGCCTTCGGCAATGAAAAAGGCGCGCGTATGCATGACATCGAGACAAGAGTTCCTGGAGCCCTGGATAGCTCAGCTGGTAGAGTGTCTTTCCCGGTTTGAAGAAGGCCCCAGTTCAAATCTGGGTCCAGGTGACTTTTTCCTCTCGATGTCTGAATTTTTTCATTAATTCACACCTACTCAATCGAACGCGATCGTTAATTTCTCAATTAATCGATCTCAAACTCGAGATCGATAGAGGAATAAAATTAGTCCTCCAATGCCGATTCACGAATATAATATCATTCGGAACATAAGAGGACGAGTCAAGTTCCAAAAGTGTGACGTGATTTCAGGCGCCTTCGGCAATGAAAAAGGCGCGCATACTCATGACATCGAGACAAGAGTTCCTGGAGCCCTGGATAGCTCAGCTGGCAGAGTGTCTTCCCCGGTGTGGAGAAGGCCCCCAGTTCAAATCTGGGTCCAGGCGACTTTATTCCCTCGATGTCTGAATTTTTTCATTAATTAACACCTCCACGAGCAATCCCGATCGTTAATTTCTCAATTAATCAATCTCAAACTCGAGATCGATAGAGAAATGAAATGAGTCCTCCAATGCCGATTCACGAATATAATGTCATTTGAAACATAAGAGGACGAGTGAAGTTCGAAAAGTGTAACCTGATTTCAGGCGCCTTCGGCAAAGAAAAAGGCACGCATATGCATGACATCGAGACAAGAGTTCCTTGAGCCCTGGATAGCTCAGCTAGTAGATTGTCTTTCGTGGTGTGAAGAAGGCCCCCAGTGCAAATCTGGGTCCAGGCAACTTTTTTCTCTCGATGTCTGTCATATGCAATTTTTTCATTAATCAACACCTCCACGATCAAACCCGATCGTTAATTTCTCAATCAATCGATCTCAAACTCGAGATCGATAGAGAAATAAAATTAGTCCTCCAATGCCGATTCACGAATATAATATCATTTGAAACATAAGAGGACGAGTCAAGTTCCAAAAGTAAGACCTGATTTCAGGCGCCTTCGGCAAAGAAAAAGGCGCGCATATGCATGACATCGAGACAGGAGTTCCCGGAGCCCTGGATAGCTCAGCTGGTAGAGTGTCCTTCCCGGTGTGTAGAAGGCCCCCAGTTCAAATCTGGGTCCAGGCGACTTTTTTCTCTCGATGTCTGAATTTTTTCATTAATTCACACCTCTACGATCAAACCCGATCGTCAATTCCTCAATCAATCGATCTCAAACTCGAGATCGATAGAGAAATAAAATTAGTCCTCCAATGCCGATTCACGAATATAATATCATTTAGAACATGAGAGGTCGAGTCAAGTTCGAAAAGTGTAACCTGAGTCCAGGCGCCTTCGGCAAAGAAAAAGGCGAGCATATGCATGACATCGAGACAAGAGTTCCTGGAGCCCTGGATAGCTCAGCTGGCAGAGTGTCTTTCCCGGTGTGGAGAAGGCCCCCTGTTCAAATCTGGGTCCAGGCGACTTTATTCCCTCGATGTCTGAATTTTTTCATTAATTAACACCTCCACGAGCAATCCCGATCGTTAATTTCTCAATTAATCGATCTCGAACTCGAGATCGATAGAGAAATGAAATTAGTCCTCCAATGCCGATTCACAAATATAATATCATTTGAAACATAAGAGGACGAGTGAAGATCGAAAAGTGTAACCTGATTTCAGGCGCCTTCGGCAAAAAAAAGGCACGCATATGCATGACATCGAGACAGGAGTTCCTGGAGCCCTGGATAGCTCAGCTGGTAGAGTGTCTTTCCCGGTGTGAAGAAGGCCCCCAGTTCAAATCTGGGTCCAGGCGGTTTTTTTCTCTCGATGTCTGTCATATGCAATTTTTTCATTAATTAACACCTCCATCATCAAACCCGATCGTTAATTCCTGAATTCATCGATCTCAAACTCGAGATCGATAGAGAAATAAAATTAGTCCTCCAATGCCGATTCACGAATATAATATCATTCGGAACATAAGAGGACGAGTCAAGTTCCAAAAGTGTGACGTGATTTCAGGCGCCTTCGGCAATGAAAAAGGCGCGCGTATGCATGACATCGAGACAAGAGTTCCTGGAGCCCTGGATAGCTCAGCTGGTAGAGTGTCTTTCCCGGTTTGAAGAAGGCCCCAGTTCAAATCTGGGTCCAGGTGACTTTTTCCTCTCGATGTCTGAATTTTTTCATTAATTCACACCTACTCAATCGAACGCGATCGTTAATTTCTCAATTAATCGATCTCAAACTCGGGATCGATAGAGGAATAAAATTAGTCCTCCAATGCTGATTCACGAATATAATATCAATTGAAACATAAGAGGACGAGTCAAGTTCCAAAAGTGTGACCTGATTTCAGGCGCCTTCGGCAAAGAAAAAGGCGCGCATATACATGACATCGAGACAAGAGTTCCTGGAGCCCTGGATAGCTCAGCTGGTAGAGTGTCTTCCCCGGTGTGATGAAGGCCCCCAGTTCAAATCTGGGTCCAGGCGACTTTTTTCTCTCGATGTCTGAATTTTTCCATTAATTCACACCTCCACGAGCAATCCCGATCGTTGATTTCTCAATTAATCAATCTCAAACTCGAGATCGATAGACAAATGGAATTAGTCCTCCAATGCCGATTCACGAATATAATATCATTTGAAACATAAGAGGACGAGTCAAGTTCCAAAAGTGTGACCTGATTTCAGGCGCCTTCGGCAAAGAGAAAGGCGCGCATATGCATAACATCGAGACAAGAGTTCCTGGAGCCCTAGATAGCTCAGCTGGTAGAGTGTCTTTCCCGGTGTGAAGAAGGCCCCCAGTTCAAATCTGGGTCCAGGCGACTTTTGGCTCTCGATGTCTGAATTTTTTCATTAATTAACACCTCCACGAGCAAACCCGATCGTTAATTTCTCAATTGATCGATCTCAAACTCGAGATCGATAGAGGAATAAATTTAGTCCTCCAATGCCGATTCACGAATATAATATCATTTGAAACATAAGAGGACGAGTGAAGTTCGAAAAGTGTAACCTGATTTCAGGCGCCTCCGGCAAAGAAAATGGCACGCATATGCATGACATCGAGACAAGAGTTCCTGGAGCCCTGGATAGCTCAGCTGGTAGATTGTCTTTCCCGGTGTGAAGGAGGCCCCCAGTTCAAATCTGGGTCCAGGCGACTTTTTTCCATCGATGTCTGTCATGTGCAATTCTTTCATTAATTAACACCTCCACGATCGAACCCGATCGTTCATTTCTCAATTACTCGATCTCAAACTCGAGATCGATAGAGAAATGAAATCAGTCCTCCAATGCCGATTCACGAATATAATATCATTTGAAACATAAGAGGACGAGTGAAGTTCGAAAAGTGTAACCTGATTTCAGGCGCCTTCGGCAAAGGAAAAGGCGCGCATATGCATGACATCGAGACAAGAGTTCCTGGAGCCCTGGATAGCTCAGCTGGCAGAGTGTCTTTCCCGGTGTGGAGAAGGCCCCCAGTTCAAATCTGGGTCCAGGCGACTTTATTCCCTCGATGTCTGAATTTTTTCATTAATTAACACCTCCACGAGCAATCTCGATCGTTAATTTCTCAATTAATCGATCTCGAACTCGAGATCGATAGAGAAATGAAATTAGTCCTCCAATGCCGATTCACGAATATAATATCATTTGAAACATAAGAGGACGAGTGAAGATCGAAAAGTGTAACCTGATTTCAGGCGCCTTCGGCAAAGGAAAAGGCGCGCATATGCATGACATCGAGACAAGAGTTCCTGGAGCCCTGGATAGCTCAGCTGGCAGAGTGTCTTTCCCGGTGTGGAGAAGGCCCCCAGTTCAAATCTGGGTCCAGGCGACTTTATTCCCTCGATGTCTGAATTTTTTCATTAATTAACACCTCCACGAGCAATCTCGATCGTTAATTTCTCAATTAATCGATCTCGAACTCGAGATCGATAGAGAAATGAAATTAGTCCTCCAATGCCGATTCACGAATATAATATCATTTGAAACATAAGAGGACGAGTGAAGTTCGAAAAGTGTAACCTGATTTCAGGCGCCTTCGGCAAAGGAAAAGGCGCGCATATGCATGACATCGAGACAAGAGTTCCTGGAGCCCTGGATAGCTCAGCTGGCAGAGTGTCTTTCCCGGTGTGGAGAAGGCCCCCAGTTCAAATCTGGGTCCAGGCGACTTTATTCCCTCGATGTCTGAATTTTTTCATTAATTAACACCTCCACGAGCAATCTCGATCGTTAATTTCTCAATTAATCGATCTCGAACTCGAGATCGATAGAGAAATGAAATTAGTCCTCCAATGCCGATTCACGAATATAATATCATTTGAAACATAAGAGGACGAGTCAAGTTCCAAAAGTGTGACGTGATTTCAGGCGCCTTCGGCAATGAAAAAGGCGCGCGTATGCATGACATCGAGACAAGAGTTCCTGGAGCCCTGGATAGCTCAGCTGGTAGAGTGTCTTTCCCGGTTTGAAGAAGGCCCCAGTTCAAATCTGGGTCCAGGTGACTTTTTCCTCTCGATGTCTGAATTTTTTCATTAATTCACACCTACTCAATCGAACGCGATCGTTAATTTCTCAATCAATCGATCTCAAACTCGAGATCGATAGAGGAATAAAATTAGTCCTCCAATGCTGATTCACGAATATAATATCAATTGAAACATAAGAGGACGAGTGAAGATCGAAAAGTGTAACCTGATTTCAGGCGCCTTCGGCAAAAAAAAGGCACGCATATGCATGACATCGAGACAGGAGTTCCTGGAGCCCTGGATAGCTCAGCTGGTAGAGTGTCTTTCCCGGTGTGAAGAAGGCCCCCAGTTCAAATCTGAGTCCAGGCGGTTTTTTTCTCTCGATGTCAGTCATATGCAATTTTTTCATTAATTAACACCTCCATCATCAAACCCGATCGTTAATTCCTGAATTCATCGATCTCAAACTCGAGATCGATAGAGAAATAAAATTAGTCCTCCAATGCCGATTCACGAATATAATATCATTCGGAACATAAGAGGACGAGTCAAGTTCCAAAAGTGTGACGTGATTTCAGGCGCCTTCGGCAATGAAAAAGGCGCGCGTATGCATGACATCGAGACAAGAGTTCCTGGAGCCCTGGATAGCTCAGCTGATAGAGTGTCTTTCCCGGTTTGAAGAAGGCCCCAGTTCAAATCTGGATCCAGGTGACTTTTTCCTCTCGATGTCTGAATTTTTTCATTAATTCACACCTACTCAATCGAACGCGATCGTTAATTTCTCAATTAATCGATCTCAAACTCGAGATCGATAGAGGAATAAAATTAGTCCTCCAATGCTGATTCACGAATATAATATCAATTGAAACATAAGAGGACGAGTCAAGTTCTAGAAGTGTGACCTGATTTCAGGCGCCTTCGGCAAAAAGAAAGGCGCGCATATGCATGACATCGAGACAAGAGTTCCTGGAGCCCTGGATAGCTCAGCTGGTAGAGTGTCCTTCCCGGTGTGAAGAAGGCCCCCAGTTCAAATCTGAGTCCAGGCGGTTTTTTTCTCTCGATGTCAGTCATATGCAATTTTTTCATTAATTAACACCTCCATCATCAAACCCGATCGTTAATTCCTGAATTCATCGATCTCAAACTCGAGATCGATAGAGAAATAAAATTAGTCCTCCAATGCCGATTCACGAATATAATATCATTCGGAACATAAGAGGACGAGTCAAGTTCCAAAAGTGTGACGTGATTTCAGGCGCCTTCGGCAATGAAAAAGGCGCGCGTATGCATGACATCGAGACAAGAGTTCCTGGAGCCCTGGATAGCTCAGCTGATAGAGTGTCTTTCCCGGTTTGAAGAAGGCCCCAGTTCAAATCTGGGTCCAGGTGACTTTTTCCTCTCGATGTCTGAATTTTTTCATTAATTCACACCTACTCAATCGAACGCGATCGTTAATTTCTCAATTAATCGATCTCAAACTCGAGATCGATAGAGGAATAAAATTAGTCCTCCAATGCTGATTCACGAATATAATATCAATTGAAACATAAGAGGACGAGTCAAGTTCTAGAAGTGTGACCTGATTTCAGGCGCCTTCGGCAAAAAGAAAGGCGCGCATATGCATGACATCGAGACAAGAGTTCCTGGAGCCCTGGATAGCTCAGCTGGTAGAGTGTCCTTCCCGGTGTGAAGAAGGCCCCCAGTTCAAATCTGGGTCCAGGCGACTTTTTTCTCTCGATGTCTGAATTTTTTCATTAATTCACACCTCTACGATCAAACCCGATAGTTAATTTCTCAATTAATCGATCTCAAACTCGAGATCGATAGAGAAATAAAATTAGTCCTCCAATGCCGATTCACGAATATAATATCATTTGAAACATAAGAGGACGAGTCAAGTTCCAAAAGTGTGACCTGATTTCAGGCGCCTTCGGCAAAGAAAAAGGCGCGCATATGCATGACATCGAGACAAGAGTTCCTGGAGCCCTGGATAGCTCAACTGGTAGAGTGTCTTTCCCGGTGTGAAGAAGGCCCCCAGTTCAAATCTGGGTCCAGGCGACTTTTTTCTCTCGATGTCTGAATTTTTTCATTAATTCACACCTCCACGATCGCACGCGTTCGTTAATTCCTCAATTGATCGATCTCAAACTCGAGATCGATAGAGGAATAAAATCAGTCCTCCAATGCTGATTCACGAATATAATATCAATTGAAACATAAGAGGACGAGTCAAGTTCGAAAAGTGTAACCTGATTTCAGGCGCTTTCGGCAAAGAAAAAGGCGCGCATATGCATGACATTGAGACAAGAGTTCCTGGAGCCCTGGATAGCTCAGCTGGTAGAGTGTCTTCCCCGGTGTGAAGAAGGCCCCAGTTCAAATCTGGGTCCAGGCGACTTTTTTCTCTCGATGTCTGAATTTTTTCATTAATTAACACCTCCACGAGCAAACCCGATCGTTAATTTCTCAATTGATCGATTTTAAACTCGAGATCGATAGAGGAATAAATTTAGTCCTCCAATGCCGATTCACGAATATAATATCATTCGAAACATAAGAGGACGAGTGAAGTTCGAAAAGTGTAACCTGATTTCAGGCGCCTCCGGCAAAGAAAAAGGCACGCATATGCATGACATCGAGACAAGAGTTCCCGGAGCCCTGGATAGCTCAGCTGGTAGAGTGTCTCTCCCGGTGTGAAGAAGGCCCCCAGTTCAAATCTGGGTCCAGGCGACTTTTTTCTCTCGATGTCTGAATTTTTTCATTAATTAACACCTCCACGAGCAAACCCGATCGTTAATTTCTCAATTGATCGATTTTAAACTCGAGATCGATAGAGGAATAAATTTAGTCCTCCAATGCCGATTCACGAATATAATATCATTCGAAACATAAGAGGACGAGTGAAGTTCGGAAAGTGTAACCTGATTTCAGGCGCCTCCGGCAAAGAAAAAGGCACGCATATGCATGACATCACGACAAGAGTTCCCGGAGCCCTGGATAGCTCAGCTGGTAGAGTGTCTCTCCCGGTGTGAAGAAGGCCCCCAGTTCAAATCTGGGTCCAGGCGACTTTTTTCTCTCGATGTCTGTCATATGCAATTCTTTCATTAATTAACACCTCCACGATCAAACCCGATCGTTCATTTCTCAATTAATCGATCTCAAACTCGAGATCGATAGAGAAATGAAATTAGTCCTCCAATGCCGATTCACGAATATGATATCATTCGAAACATAAGAGGACGAGTCAAGTTCCAAAAGTGTGACGTGATTTCAGGCGCCTTCGGCAATGAAAAAGGCGCGCATATGCATGACATCGAGACAAGAGTTCCTGGAGCCCTGGATAGCTCAGCTGGTAGAGTGTCTTTCCCGGTGTGAAGAAG
This sequence comes from Eretmocerus hayati, assembly GCA_029851415.1. Taxonomy (NCBI): domain Eukaryota; kingdom Metazoa; phylum Arthropoda; class Insecta; order Hymenoptera; family Aphelinidae; genus Eretmocerus; species Eretmocerus hayati. Next base: position 55,358,518 of record CM056744.1, read on the forward strand.
GCCCCCAGTTCAAATCTGGGTCCAGGCGACTTTTTTCTCTCGATGTCTGAATTTTTTCATTAATTCACACCTCCACGATCAAACGCGTTCGTTAATTCCTCAATTGATCGATCTCAAACTCGAGATCGATAGAGGAATAAAATCAGTCCTCCAATGCTGATTCACGAATATAATATCAATTGAAACATAAGAGGACGAGTCAAGTTCGAAAAGTGTAACCTGATTTCAGGCGCTTCCGGCAAAGAAAAAGGCGCGCATATGCATGACATTGAGACAAGAGTTCCTGGAGCCCTGGATAGCTCAGCTGGTAGAGTGTCTTCCCCGGTGTGAAGAAGGCCCCAGTTCAAATCTGGGTCCAGGCGACTTTTTTCTCTCGATGTCTGAATTTTTTCATTAATTAACACCTTCACGAGCAAACCCGATCGTTAATTTCTCAATTGATCGATTTTAAACTCGAGATCGATAGAGGAATAAATTTAGTCCTCCAATGCCGATTCACGAATATAATATCATTCGAAACATAAGAGGACGAGTGAAGTTCGAAAAGTGTAACCTGATTTCAGGCGCCTCCGGCAAAGAAAAAGGCACGCATATGCATGACATCGAGACAAGAGTTCCCGGAGCCCTGGATAGCTCAGCTGGTAGAGTGTCTCTCCCGGTGTGAAGAAGGCCCCCAGTTCAAATCTGGGTCCAGGCGACTTTTTTCTCTCGATGTCTGTCATATGCAATTCTTTCATTAATTAACACCTCCACGATCAAACCCGATCGTTCATTTCTCAATTAATCGATCTCAAACTCGAGATCGATAGAGAAATGAAATTAGTCCTCCAATGCCGATTCACGAATATGATATCATTCGAAACATAAGAGGACGAGTCAAGTTCCAAAAGTGTGACGTGATTTCAGGCGCCTTCGGCAATGAAAAAGGCGCGCATATGCATGACATCGAGACAAGAGTTCCTGGAGCCCTGGATAGCTCAGCTGGTAGAGTGTCTTTCCCGGTGTGAAGAAGGCCCCCAGTTCAAATCTGGGTCCAGGCGACTTTTTCCTCTCGATGTCTGAATTTTTTCATTAATTCACACCTACTCGATCAAACGCGATCGTTAATTTCTCAATTAATCGATCTCAAACTCGAGATCGATAGAGGAATAAAATTAGTCCTCCAATGCTGATTCACGAATATGATATCAATTGAAACATAAGAGGACGAGTCAAGTTCGAAAAGTGTAACCTGAGTCCAGGCGCCTTCGGCAAAGAAAGAGGCGCGCATACTCATGACATCGAGACAAGAGTTCCTGGAGCCCTGGATAGCTCAGCTGGCAGAGTGTCTTCCCCGGTGTGGAGAAGGCCCCCAGTTCAAATCTGGGTCCAGGCGACTTTATTCCCTCGATGTCTGAATTTTTTCATTAATTAACACCTCCACGAGCAATCCCGATCGTTAATTTCTCAATTAATCAATCTCAAACTCGAGATCGATAGAGAAATGAAATGAGTCCTCCAATGCCGATTCACGAATATAATATCATTTGAAACATAAGAGGACGAGTGAAGTTCGAAAAGTGTAACCTGATTTCAGGCGCCTTCGGCAAAGAAAAAGGCACGCATATGCATGACATCGAGACAAGAGTTCCTTGAGCCCTGGATAGCTCAGCTAGTAGATTGTCTTTCGTGGTGTGAAGAAGGCCCCCAGTGCAAATCTGGGTCCAGGCAACTTTTTTCTCTCGATGTCTGTCATATGCAATTTTTTCATTAATCAACACCTCCACGATCAAACCCGATCGTTAATTTCTCAATCAATCGATCTCAAACTCGAGATCGATAGAGAAATAAAATTAGTCCTCCAATGCCGATTCACGAATATAATATCATTTGAAACATAAGAGGACGAGTCAAGTTCCAAAAGTGTGACCTGATTTCAGGCGCCTTCGGCAAAGAAAAAGGCGCGCATATGCATGACATCGAGACAGGAGTTCCCGGAGCCCTGGATAGCTCAGCTGGTAGAGTGTCCTTCCCGGTGTGTAGAAGGCCCCCAGTTCAAATCTGGGTCCAGGCGACTTTTTTCTCTCGATGTCTGAATTTTTTCATTAATTCACACCTCTACGATCAAACCCGATCGTCAATTCCTCAATCAATCGATCTCAAACTCGAGATCGATAGAGAAATAAAATTAGTCCTCCAATGCCGATTCACGAATATAATATCATTTAGAACATGAGAGGTCGAGTCAAGTTCGAAAAGTGTAACCTGAGTCCAGGCGCCTTCGGCAAAGAAAAAGGCGAGCATATGCATGACATCGAGACAAGAGTTCCTGGAGCCCTGGATAGCTCAGCTGGCAGAGTGTCTTTCCCGGTGTGGAGAAGGCCCCCAGTTCAAATCTGGGTCCAGGCGACTTTATTCCCTCGATGTCTGAATTTTTTCATTAATTAACACCTCCACGAGCAATCCCGATCGTTAATTTCTCAATTAATCGATCTCGAACTCGAGATCGATAGAGAAATGAAATTAGTCCTCCAATGCCGATTCACGAATATAATATCATTTGAAACATAAGAGGACGAGTGAAGATCGAAAAGTGTAACCTGATTTCAGGCGCCTTCGGCAAAAAAAGGCACGCATATGCATGACATCGAGACAGGAGTTCCTGGAGCCCTGGATAGCTCAGCTGGTAGAGTGTCTTTCCCGGTGTGAAGAAGGCCCCCAGTTCAAATCTGGGTCCAGGCGGTTTTTTTCTCTCGATGTCTGTCATATGCAATTTTTTCATTAATTAACACCTCCATCATCAAACCCGATCGTTAATTCCTGAATTCATCGATCTCAAACTCGAGATCGATAGAGAAATAAAATTAGTCCTCCAATGCCGATTCACGAATATAATATCATTCGGAACATAAGAGGACGAGTCAAGTTCCAAAAGTGTGACGTGATTTCAGGCGCCTTCGGCAATAAAAAAGGCGCGCGTATGCATGACATCGAGACAAGAGTTCCTGGAGCCCTGGATAGCTCAGCTGGTAGAGTGTCTTTCCCGGTTTGAAGAAGGCCCCAGTTCAAATCTGGGTCCAGGTGACTTTTTCCTCTCGATGTCTGAATTTTTTCATTAATTCACACCTACTCAATCGAACGCGATCGTTAATTTCTCAATTAATCGATCTCAAACTCGGGATCGATAGAGGAATAAAATTAGTCCTCCAATGCTGATTCACGAATATAATATCAATTGAAACATAAGAGGACGAGTCAAGTTCCAAAAGTGTGACCTGATTTCAGGCGCCTTCGGCAAAGAAAAAGGCGCGCATATACATGACATCGAGACAAGAGTTCCTGGAGCCCTGGATAGCTCAGCTGGTAGAGTGTCTTCCCCGGTGTGATGAAGGCCCCCAGTTCAAATCTGGGTCCAGGCGACTTTTTTCCCTCGATGTCTGAATTTTTCCATTAATTAACACCTCCACGAGCAATCCCGATCGTTAATTTCTCAATTAATCGATCTCAAACTCGAGATCGATAGAGAAATGGAATTAGTCCTCCAATGCCGATTCACGAATATAATATCATTCGGAACATAAGAGGACGAGTCAAGTTCCAAAAGTGTGACGTGATTTCAGGCGCCTTCGGCAATGAAAAAGGCGCGCATATGCATGACATCGAGACAAGAGTTCCTGGAGCCCTGGATAGCTCAGCTGGTAGAGTGTCTTTCCCGGTTTGAAGAAGACCCCAGTTCAAATCTGGGTCCAGGCGACTTTTTCCTCTCGATGTCTGAATTTTTTCATTGATTCACACCTACTCGATCAAACGCGATCGTTAATCTCTCAATTGATCGATCTCGAACTCGAGATCGATAGAGGAATAAAATTAGTCCTCCAATGCTGATTCACGAATATAATATCAATTGAAACATAAGAGGACGAGTCAAGTTCGGAAAGTGTAACCTGAGTTCAGGCGCCTTCGGCAAAGAAAAAGGCGCGCATAAGCATGACATCGAGACAAGAGTTCCTGGAGCCCTGGATAGCTCAGCTGGCAGAGTGTCTTTCCCGGTGTGGAGAAGGCCCCCAGTTCAAATCTGGGTCCAGGCGACTTTATTCCCTCGATGTCTGAATTTTTTCATTAATTAACACCTCCACGAGCAATCCCGATCGTTAATTTCTCAATTAATCAATCTCAAACTCGAGATCGATAGAGAAATGAAATGAGTCCTCCAATGCCGATTCACGAATATAATATCATTTGAAACATAAGAGGACGAGTGAAGTTTGAAAAGTGTAACCTGATTTCAGGCGCCTTCGGCAAAGAAAAAGGCACGCATATGCATGACATCGAGACAAGAGTTCCTGGAGCCCTGGATAGCTCAGCTAGTAGAGTGTCTTTCGTGGTGTGAAGAAGGCCCCCAGTTCAAAACTGGGTCCAGGGAACTTTTTTCTCTCGATGTCTGTCATATGCAATTTTTTCATTAATCAACACCTCCACGATCAAACCCGATAGTTAATTTCTCAATCAATCGATCTCAAACTCGAGATCGATAGAGAAATAAAATTAGTCCTCCAATGCCGATTCACGAATATAATATCATTTGAAACATAAGAGGACGAGTCACGTTCCAGAAGTGTGACCTGATTTCAGGCGCCTTCGGCAAAGATAAAGGCGCGCATATGCATGACATCGAGACAAGAGTTCCTGGAGCCCTGGATAGCTCAGCTGGTAGAGTGTCTTCCCCGGTGTGAAGAAGGCCCCCAGTTCAAATCTGGGTCCAGGCGACTTTTTTCTCTCGATGTCTGAATTTTTTCATTAATTCACACCTCCACGAGCAATCCCGATCGTTGATTTCTCAATTAATCAATCTCAAACTCGAGATCGATAGACAAATGGAATTAGTCCTCCAATGCCGATTCACGAATATAATATCATTTGAAACATAAGAGAACGAGTAAAGTTCGAAAAGTGTTACCTGATTTCAGGCGCCTTCGGCAAAGAAGAACTCACGCATATGCATGACATCGAGACAGGAGTTCCTGGAGCCCTGGATAGCTCAGCTGGTAGAGTGTCTTTTCCGGTGTCAAGAAGGCCCCCAGTTCAAATCTGGGTCCAGGCGACTTTTTTCTCTCGATGTCGGAATTTTTTCATTAATTCACACCTCCACGATCAAACCCGATCGTTAATTTCTGAATTAATCGAACTCAAACTTGAGATCGATAGAGGAATAGAATTAGTCCTCCAATGCCGATCCACGAATATAATTTCAATTGAAACATGAGAGGACGAGTCGAGTTCGAAAAGTGTAACGTGATTTCAGGCGCCTTCGGCAAAGAAAAAGGCGCGAATATGCATGACATCGAGACAAGAGTTCCTGGAGCCCTGGATAGCTCAGCTGGCAGAGTGTCTTTCCCGGTGTGGATAAGGCCCCCAGTTCAAATCTGGGTCCAGGCGACTTTTTTCCCTCGATGTCTGAATTTCTTCATTAATTAACACCTCCACGAGCAATCCCGATCGTTAATTTCTCAATTGATCAATCTCAAACTCGAGACCGATAGAGAAATGAAATTAGTCCTCCAATGCCGATTCACGAATATAATATCAATTGAAACATAAGAGGACGAGTCAAGTTCGAAAAGTGTAACCTGAGTCCAGGCGCCTTCGGCAAAGAAAAAGGCGCGCATATGCATGACATCGAGACAAGAGTTCCTGGAGCCCTGGATAGCTCAGCTGGCAGAGTGTCTTTCCCGGTGTGGAGAAGGCCCCCAGTTCAAATCTGGGTCCAGGCGACTTTATTCCCTCGATGTCTGAATTTTTTCATTAATTAACACCTCCACGAGCAATCCCGATCATTAATTTCTCAATTAATCGATCTCAAACTCGAGATCGATAGAGAAATGAAATTAGTCCTCCAATGCCGATTCACGAATATAATATCATTTGAAACATAAGAGGACGAGTGAAGATCGAAAAGTGTAACCTGATTTCAGGCGCCTTCGGCAAAAAAAAGGCCCGCATATGCATGACATCGAGACAGGAGTTCCTGGAGCCCTGGATAGCTCAGCTGGTAGAGTGTCTTTCCCGGTGTGAAGAAGGCCCGCAGTTCAAATCTGGGTCCAGGCGACTTTTTTCTCTCGATGTCTGTCATATGCAATTTTTTCATTAATCAACACCTCCACGATCAAACCCGATCGTTAATTTCTCAAATAATCGATCTCAAACTCGAGATCGATAGAGAAATAAAATTAGTCCTCCAATGCCGATTCACGAATATAATATCATTTGAAACATGAGAGGACGAGTGAAGTTCGAAAAGTGTAACCTGATTTCAGGCGCCTCCGGCAAAGAAAAAGGCACGCATATGCATGACATCGAGACAAGAGTTCCTGGAGCCCTGGATAGCTCAGCTGGCAGAGTGTCTTTCCGGTGTGGAGAAGGCCCCCAGTTCAAATCTGGGTCCAGGCGACTTTATTCCCTCGATGTCTGAATTTTTTCATTAATTAACACCTCCACGAGCAATCCCGATCGTTAATTTCTCAATTAATCAATCTCAAACTCGAGATCGATAGACAAATGAAATTAGTCCTCTAATGCCGATTCACGGATATAATATCATTTGAAACATAAGAGGACGAGTAAAATTCGAGATGTGTCACCTGATTTCAGGCGCCTTCGGCAAAGAAGAAGGCACGCATATGCATGACATCGAGACAAGAGTTCCTGGAGCCCTGGATAGCTCAGCTGGTAGAGTGTCTTTTCCGGTGTCAAGATGGCCCCCAGTTCTAATCTGGGTCCAGGCGACTTTTTTCTCTCGATGTCGGGATTTTTTCATTAATTCACACCTCCACGATCAAACCCGATCGTTAATTTCTCAATTAATCGATCTCAAACTCGAGATCGATAGAGAAATAAAATTAGTCCTCCAATGCCGATTGACGAATATAATATCATTTGAAACATAAGAGGACGAGTCAAGTTCCAAGAGTGTGACCTGATTTCAGGCGCCTTCGGCAAAGAAAAAGGCGCGCATATGCATGACAACGAGACAAGAGTTCCTGGAGCCCTGGATAGCTCAGCTGGTAGAGTGTCCTTTCCGGTGTGAAGAAGGCCCGCAGTTCAAATCTGGGTCCAGGCGACTTTTTTCTCTCGATGTCTGTCATATGCAATTTTTTCATTAATCAACACCTCCACGATCAAACCCGATCGTTAATTTCTCAAAAAATCGATCTCAAACTCGAGATCGATAGAGAAATAAAATTAGTCCTCCAATGCCGATTCACGAATATAATATCATTTGAAACATAAGAGGACGAGTCAAGTTCCAGAAGTGTGACCTGATTTCAGGCGCTTTCGGCAAAGAAAAAGGCGCGCATATGCATGACATCGAGACAAGAGTTCCCGGAGCCCTGGATAGCTCAGCTGGTAGAGTGTCCTTCCCGGTGTGAAGAAGGCCCCCAGTTCAAATCTGGGTCCAGGCGATTTTTTTCTCTCGATGTCTGTCATATGCAATTTTTTCATTAATTAACACCTCCACGATCAAACCCGATCGTTAATTTCTCAATTAATCGATCTCAAACTCGAGATCGATAGAGAAATAAAATTAGTCCTTCAATGCCGATTCACGAATATAATATCATTTGAAACATAAGAGGACGAGTCAAGTTCCAAGAGTGTGACCTGATTTCAGGCGCCTTCGGCAAAGAAAAAGGCTCGCATATGCATGACATCGAGACAAGAGTTCCTGGAGCCCTGGATAGCTCAGCTGGTAGAGTGTCTTTCCCGGTGTGAAGAAGGCCCCCAGTTCAAATCTGGGTCCAGGCGACTCTTTTCTCTCGATGTCTGAATTTTTTCATTAATTCACACCTCCACGAGCAATCCCGATCGTTAATTTCTCAATTAATCAATCTCAAACTCGAGATCGATCGACAAATGAAATTAGTCCTCCAATGCCGATTCACGAATATAATATCATTTGAAACATAAGAGGACGAGTAAACTTCGAAAAGTGTAACCTGATTTCAGGCGCCTTCGGCAAAGAAAAAGGCACGCATATGCTCGACATCGAGACAAGTGTTCCTGGAGCCCTGGATAGCTCAGCTGGTAGAGTGTCATTCCCGGTGTGAAGAAGGCCCCCAGTTCAAATCTGGGTCCAGGCGACTTTCTTCTTTCCATGTCTGTCATATGCAATTTTTTCATTAATTAACACCTCCACGATCAAACCCGATCGTTAATTTCTCAATTAATCGATCTCAAACTCGAGATCGATAGAGAAATGAAATTAGTCCTCCAATGCCGATTCACGAATATAATATCATTCGAAACATAAGAGGACGAGTCAAGTTCGAAAAGTGTAACCTGAGTCCAGGCGCCTTCGGCAAAGAAAAAGGCGCGCATATGCATGACATCGAGACAAGAGTTCCTGGGGCCCTGGATAGCTCAGCTGGCAGAGTGTCTTCCCCGGTGTGGAGAAGGCCCCCAGTTCAAATCTGGGTCCAGGCGACTTCATTCCCTCGATGTCTGAATTTTTTTCATTAATTAACACCTCCACGAGCAATCCCGATCGTTAATTTCTCAATTGATCAATCTCAAACTCGAGATCGATAGAGAAATGAAATTAGTCCTCCAATGCCGATTCACGAATATAATATCATTTGAAACATAAGAGGACGAGAGAAGATCGAAAAGTGTAACCTGATTTCAGGCGCCTTCGGCAAAGAAAGAGGCACGCATATGCATGACATCGAGACAAGAGTTCCTGGAGCCCTGGATAGCTCAGCTGGTAGAGTGTCATTCCCGGTGTGAAGAAGGCCCCCAGTTCGAATCTGGATCCAGGCGACTTTTTTCTCTCAATGTCTGTCATATGCAATTCTTCCATTAATTAACACCTCCACGATCAAACCCGATCGTTCATTTCTCAATTAATCGATCTCAAAGTCGAGATCGATAGAGAAATGAAATTAGTCCTCCAATGCCGATTCACGAATATAATATCATTTGAAACATAAGAGGACGAGTGAAGTTCGAAAAGTGTAACCTGATTTCAGGCGCCTTCGGCAAAGAAAAAGGCGCGCATATGCATGACATCGAGACAAGAGTTCCTGGAGCCCTGGATAGCTCAGCTGGTAGAGTGTCTTTCCCGGTGTGAAGAAGGCCCCCAGTTCAAATCTGGGTCCAGGCGACTTTTTTCTCCCGATGTCTGTCATATGCAATTCTTTCATTAATTAACACCTCCACGAGCAAACCCGATCGTTAATTCCTCAATTGATCGATCTCAAACTCGAGATCGATAGAGGAATAAATTTAGTCCTCCAATGCCGATTCACGAATATAATATCATTTGAAACATAAGAGGACGAGTGAAGTTCGAAAAGTGTAACCTGATTTCAGGCGCCTTCGGCAAAGGAAAAGGCGCGCATATGCATGACATCGAGACAAGAGTTCCTGGAGCCCTGGATAGCTCAGCTGGTAGAGTGTCTTTCCCGGTGTGAAGAAGGCCCCCAGTTCAAATCTGGGTCCAGGCGACTTTTTTCTCTCGATGTCTGTCATATGCAATTTTTCCATTAATTAACACCTCCACGATCAAACGCGATCGTTAATTTCTCAATTAATCGATCTCAAACTCGAGATCGATAGAGGAATAAAATTAGTCCTCCAATGCTGATTGACGAATATGATATCAATTGAAACATAAGAGGACGAGTCAAGTTCGAAAAGTGTAACCTGAGTCCAGGCGCCTTCGGCAAAGAAAAAGGCGCGCATATGCATGACATCGAGACAAGAGTTCCTGGAGCCCTGGATAGCTCAGCTGGCAGAGTGTCTTTCCCGGTGTGGAGAAGGCCCCCAGTTCAAATCTGGGTCCAGGCGACTTTATTCCCTCGATGTCTGAATTTTTCCATTAATTAACACCTCCACGAGCAATCCCGATCGTTAATTTCTCAATCAACCAATCTCAAACTCGAGATCGATAGAGAAATGAAATTAGTCCTCCAATGCTGATTCACGAATATAATATCAATTGAAACATAAGAGGACGAGTCAAGTTCGAAAAGTGTAACCTGAGTCCAGGCGCCTTCGGCAAAGAAAAAGGCGCGCATATGCATGACATCGAGACAAGAGTTCCTGGAGCCCTGGATAGCTCAGCTGGCAGAGTGTCTTTCCCGGTGTGGAGAAGGCCCCCAGTTCAAATCTGGGTCCAGGCGACTTTATTCCCTCGATGTCTGAATTTTTCCATTAATTAACACCTCCACGAGCAATCCCGATCGTTAATTTCTCAATTAATCAATCCCAAACTCGAGATCGATAGAGAAATGGAATTAGTCCTCCAATGCCGATTCACGAATATAATATCATTTGAAACATAAGAGGACGAGTGAAGATCGAAAAGTGTAACCTGATTTCAGGCGCCTTCGGCAAAGAAAAAGGCACGCATATGCATGACATCGAGACAAGAGTTCCTGGAGCCCTGGATAGCTCAGCTGGTGGAGTGTCATTCCCGGTGTGAAGAAGGCCCCCAGTTCAAATCTGGGTCCAGGCGACTTTTTTCCCTCGATGTCTGTCATATGCAATTTTTTCATTAATCAACACCTCCACGATCAAACCCGATCGTTAATTTCTCAATGAATCGATCTCAAACTCGAGATCGATAGAGGAATAAAATTAGTCCTCCAATGCTGATTCACGAATATAATATCAATTGAAACATAAGAGGACGAGTCAAGTTCGAAAAGTGTAACCTGAGTCCAGGCGCCTTCGGCAAAGAAAAAGGCGCGCATATGCATGACATCGAGACAAGAGTTCCTGGAGCCCTGGATAGCTCAGCTGGCAGAGTGTCTTTCCCGGTGTGGAGAAGGCCCCCAGTTCAAATCTGGGTCCAGGCGACTTTATTCCCTCGATGTCTGAATTTTTTCATTAATTAACACCTCCACGAGCAATCCCGATCGTTAATTTCTCAATTAATCGATCTCAAACTCGAGATCGATAGAGAAATGAAATTAGTCCTCCAATGCCGATTCACGGATATAATATCATTTGAAACATAAGAGGACGAGTGAAGATCGAAAAGTGTAACCTGATTTCAGGCGCCTTCGGCAAAAAAAAGGCCCGCATATGCATGACATCGAGACAGGAGTTCCTGGAGCCCTGGATAGCTCAGCTGGTAGAGTGTCTTTCCCGGTGTGAAGAAGGCCCCCAGTTCAAATCTGGGTCCAGGCGACTTTATTCCCTCGATGTCTGAATTTTTTCATTAATTAACACCTCGACGAGCAATCCGGATCGTTAATTTCTCAATTAATCAATCTCAAACTCGAGATCGATACAGAAATGAAATGAGTCCTCCAATGCCGATTCACGAATATAATATCATTTGAAACATAAGAGGACGAGTGAAGTTCGAAAAGTGTAACCTGATTTCAGGCGCCTTCGGCAAAGAAAAAGGCACGCATATGCATGACATCGAGACAAGAGTTCCTGGAGCCCTGGATAGCTCAGCTGGTAGAGTGTCTTTTCCGGTGTCAAGATGGCCCCCAGTTCTAATCTGGGTCCAGGCGACTTTTTTCTCTCGATGTCGGAATTTTTTCATTAATTCACACCTCCACGATCAAACCCGATCGTTAATTTCTCAATCAATCGATCTCAAACTCGAGATCGATAGAGAAATAAAATTAGTCCTCCAATGCCGATTCACGAATATAATATCATTTGAAACATAAGAGGACGAGTCACGTTCCAAAAGTGTGACCTGATTTCAGGCGCCTTCGGCAAAGATAAAGGCGCGCATATGCATGACATCGAGACAAGAGTTCCTGGAGCCCTGGATAGCTCAGCTGGTAGAGTGTCTTCCCCGGTGTGAAGAAGGCCCCCAGTTCAAATCTGGCTCCAGGCGACTTTTTTCTCTCGATGTCCGAATTCTTTCATTAATTCACACCTCCACGAGCAATCCCGATCGTTAATTTCTCAATTAATCAATCTCAAACTCGAGATCGATAGACAAATGAAATTAGTCCTCTAATGCCGATTCACGGATATAATATCATTTGAAACATAAGAGGACGAGTAAAATTCGAGATGTGTCACCTGATTTCAGGCGCCTTCGGCAAAGAAGAAGGCACGCATATGCATGACATCGAGACAAGAGTTCCTGGAGCCCTGGATAGCTCAGCTGGTAGAGTGTCTTTTCCGGTGTCAAGATGGCCCCCAGTTCTAATCTGGGTCCAGGCGACTTTTTACTCTCGATGTCGGAATTTTTTCATTAATTCACACCTCCACGATCAAACCCGATCGTTAATTTCTCAATTAATCGATCTCAAACTCGAGATCGATAGAGAAATAAAATTAGTCCTCCAATGCCGATTGACGAATATAATATCATTTGAAACATAAGAGGACGAGTCAAGTTCCAAGAGTGTGACCTGATTTCAGGCGCCTTCGGCAAAGAAAAAGGCGCGCATATGCATGACAACGAGACAAGAGTTCCTGGAGCCCTGGATAGCTCAGCTGGTAGAGTGTCCTTCCCGGTGTGAAGAAGGCCCGCAGTTCAAATCTGGGTCCAGGCGACTTTTTTCTCTCGATGTCTGTCATATGCAATTTTTTCATTAATCAACACCTCCACGATCAAACCCGATCGTTAATTTCTCAAATAATCGATCTCAAACTCGAGATCGATAGAGAAATAAAATTAGTCCTCCAATGCCGATTCACGAATATAATATCATTTGAAACATAAGAGGACGAGTCAAGTTCCAGAAGTGTGACCTGATTTCAGGCGCTTTCGGCAAAGAAAAAGGCGCGCATATGCATGACATCGAGACAAGAGTTCCCGGAGCCCTGGATAGCTCAGCTGGTAGAGTGTCCTTCCCGGTGTGAAGAAGGCCCCCAGTTCAAATCTGGGTCCAGGCGATTTTTTTCTCTCGATGTCTGTCATATGCAATTTTTTCATTAATTAACACCTCCACGATCAAACCCGATCGTTAATTTCTCAATTAATCGATCTCAAACTCGAGATCGATAGAGAAATAAAATTAGTCCTTCAATGCCGATTCACGAATATAATATCATTTGAAACATAAGAGGACGAGTCAAGTTCCAAGAGTGTGACCTGATTTCAGGCGCCTTCGGCAAAGAAAAAGGCTCGCATATGCATGACATCGAGACAAGAGTTCCTGGAGCCCTGGATAGCTCAGCTGGTAGAGTGTCTTTCCCGGTGTGAAGAAGGCCCCCAGTTCAAATCTGGGTCCAGGCGACTCTTTTCTCTCGATGTCTGAATTTTTTCATTAATTCACACCGCCACGAGCAATCCCGATCGTTAATTTCTCAATTAATCAATCTCAAACTCGAGATCGATCGACAAATGAAATTAGTCCTCCAATGCCGATTCACGAATATAATATCATTTGAAACATAAGAGGACGAGTAAACTTCGAAAAGTGTAACCTGATTCCAGGCGCCTTCGGCAAAGAAAAAGGCACGCATATGCATGACATCGAGACAAGTGTTCCTGGAGCCCTGGATAGCTCAGCTGGTAGAGTGTCATTCCCGGTGTGAAGAAGGCCCCCAGTTCAAATCTGGGTCCAGGCGACTTTCTTCTTTCCATGTCTGTCATATGCAATTTTTTCATTAATTAACACCTCCACGATCAAACCCGATCGTTAATTTCTCAATTAATCGATCTCAAACTCGAGATCGATAGAGAAATGAAATTAGTCCTCCAATGCCGATTCACGAATATAATATCATTCGAAACATAAGAGGACGAGTCAAGTTCGAAAAGTGTAACCTGAGTCCAGGCGCCTTCGGCAAAGAAAAAGGCGCGCATATGCATGACATCGAGACAAGAGTTCCTGGGGCCCTGGATAGCTCAGCTGGCAGAGTGTCTTCCCCGGTGTGGAGAAGGCCCCCAGTTCAAATCTGGGTCCAGGCGACTTTATTCCCTCGATGTCTGAATTTTTTTCATTAATTAACACCTCCACGAGCAATCCCGATCGTTAATTTCTCAATTGATCAATCTCAAACTCGAGATCGATAGAGAAATGAAATTAGTCCTCCAATGCCGATTCACGAATATAATATCATTTGAAACATAAGAGGACGAGAGAAGATCGAAAAGTGTAACCTGATTTCAGGCGCCTTCGGCAAAGAAAGAGGCACGCATATGCATGACATCGAGACAAGAGTTCCTGGAGCCCTGGATAGCTCAGCTGGTAGAGTGTCATTCCCGGTGTGAAGAAGGCCCCCAGTTCGAATCTGGATCCAGGCGACTTTTTTCTCTCGATGTCTGTCATATGCAATTCTTCCATTAATTAACACCTCCACGATCAAACCCGATCGTTCATTTCTCAATTAATCGATCTCAAAGTCGAGATCGATAGAGAAATGAAATTAGTCCTCCAATGCCGATTCACGAATATAATATCATTTGAAACATAAGAGGACGAGTGAAGTTCGAAAAGTGTAACCTGATTTCAGGCGCCTTCGGCAAAGAAAAAGGCGCGCATATGCATGACATCGAGACAAGAGTTCCTGGAGCCCTGGATAGCTCAGCTGGTAGAGTGTCTTTCCCGGTGTGAAGAAGGCCCCCAGTTCAAATCTGGGTCCAGGCGACTTTTTTCTCCCGATGTCTGTCATATGCAATTCTTTCATTAATTAACACCTCCACGAGCAAACCCGATCGTTAATTTCTCAATTGATCGATCTCAAACTCGAGATCGATAGAGGAATAAATTTAGTCCTCCAATGCCGATTCACGAATATAATATCATTTGAAACATAAGAGGACGAGTGAAGTTCGAAAAGTGTAACCTGATTTCAGGCGCCTCCGGCAAAGAAAAAGGCACGCATATGCATGACATCGAGACAAGAGTTCCTGGAGCCCTGGAAAGCTCAGCTGGTAGATTGTCTTTCCCGGTGTGAAGAAGGCCCCCAGTTCAAATCTGGGTCCAGGCGACTTTTTTCTCTCGATGTCTGTCATATGCAATTCTTCCATTAATTAACACCTCCACGATCAAACCCGATCGTTCATTTCTCAATTAATCGATCTCAAACTCGAGATCGATAGAGAAATGATATTAGTCCTCCAATGCCGATTCACGAATATAATATCATTTGAAACATAAGAGGACGAGTGAAGTTCGAAAAGTGTAACCTGATTTCAGGCGCCTTCGGCAAAGGAAAAGGCGCGCATATGCATGACATCGAGACAAGAGTTCCTGGAGCCCTGGATAGCTCAGCTGGTAGAGTGTCTTTCCCGGTGTGAAGAAGGCCCCCAGTTCAAATCTGGGTCCAGGCGACTTTTTTCTCTCGATGTCTGTCATATGCAATTTTTCCATTAATCAACACCTCCACGATCAAACCCGATCGTTGATTTCTCAATCAATCGATCTCAAACTCGAGATCGATAGAGAAATAAAATTAGTCCTCCAATGCCGATTCACGAATATAATATCATTTGAAACATAAGAGGACGAGTCACGTTCCAAAAGTGTGACCTGATTTCAGGCGCCTTCGGCAAAGATAAAGGCGCGCATATGCATGTCATCGAGACAAGAGTTCCTGGAGCCCTGGATAGCTCAGCTGGCAGAGTGTCTTTCCCGGTGTGGAGAAGGCCCCCAGTTCAAATCTGGGTCCAGGCGACTTTATTCCCTCGATGTCTGAATTTTTTCATTAATTAACACCTCCACGAGCAATCCCGATCGTTAATTCCTCAATTAATCGATCTCAAACTCGAGATCGATAGAGAAATGAAATTAGTCCTCCAATGCCGATTCACGAATATAATATCATTTGAAACATAAGAGGACGAGTGAAGATCGAAAAGTGTAACCTGATTTCAGGCGCCTTCGGCAAAAAAAAGGCCCGCATATGCATGACATCGAGACAGGAGTTCCTGGAGCCCTGGATAGCTCAGCTGGTAGAGTGTCTTTCCCGGTGTGAAGAAGGCCCGGAGTTCAAATCTGGGTCCAGGCGACTTTTTTCTCTCGATGTCTGTCATATGCAATTTTTTCATTAATCAACACCTCCACGATCAAACCCGATCGTTAATTTCTCAAATAATCGATCTCAAACTCGAGATCGATAGAGAAATAAAATTAGTCCTCCAATGCCGATTCACGAATATAATATCATTTGAAACATGAGAGGACGAGTGAAGTTCGAAAAGTGTAACCTGATTTCAGGCGCCTCCGGCAAAGAAAAAGGCACGCATATGCATGACATCGAGACAAGAGTTCCTGGAGCCCTGGATAGCTCAGCTGGCAGAGTGTCTTTCCGGTGTGGAGAAGGCCCCCAGTTCAAATCTGGGTCCAGGCGACTTTATTCCCTCGATGTCTGAATTTTTTCATTAATTAACACCTCCACGAGCAATCCCGATCGTTAATTTCTCAATTAATCAATCTCAAACTCGAGATCGATAGAGAAATGAAATGAGTCCTCCAATGCCGATTCACGAATATAATATCATTTGAAACATAAGAGGACGAGTGAAGTTCGAAAAGTGTAACCTGATTTCAGGCGCCTTCGGCAAAGAAAAAGGCACGCATATGCATGACATCGAGACAAGAGTTCCTGGAGCCCTGGATAGCTCAGCTAGTAGAGTGTCTTTCGTGGTGTGAAGAAGGCCCCCAGTTCAAATCTGGGTCCAGGGAACTTTTTTCTCTCGATGTCTGTCATATGCAATTTTTTCATTAATCAACACCTCCACGATCAAACCCGATCGTTAATTTCTCAATCAATCGATCTCAAACTCGAGATCGATAGAGAAATAAAATTAGTCCTCCAATGCCGATTCACGAATATAATATCATTTGAAACATAAGAGGACGAGTCACGTTCCAAAAGTGTGACCTGATTTCAGGCGCCTTCGGCAAAGATAAAGGCGCGCATATGCATGACATCGAGACAAGAGTTCCTGGAGCCCTGGATAGCTCAGCTGGTAGAGTGTCTTCCTCGGTGTGAAGAAGGCCCCCAGTTCAAATCTGGGTCCAGGCGACTTTTTTCTCTCGATGTCCGAATTCTTTCATTAATTCACACCTCCACGAGCAATCCCGATCGTTAATTTCTCAATTAATCAATCTCAAACTCGAGATCGATAGACAAATGAAATTAGTCCTCTAATGCCGATTCACGGATATAATATCATTTGAAACATAAGAGGACGAGTAAAATTCGAGAAGTGTCACCTGATTTCAGGCGCCTTCGGCAAAGAAGAAGGCACGCATATGCATGACATCGAGACAAGAGTTCCTGGAGCCCTGGATAGCTCAGCTGGTAGAGTGTCTTTTCCGGTGTCAAGATGGCCCCCAGTTCTAATCTGGGTCCAGGCGACTTTTTTCTCTCGATGTCGGAATTTTTTCATTAATTCACACCTCCACGATCAAACCCGATCGTTAATTTCTCAATTAATCGATCTCAAACTCGAGATCGATAGAGAAATAAAATTAGTCCTCCAATGCCGATTGACGAATATAATATCATTTGAAACATAAGAGGACGAGTCAAGTTCCAAGAGTGTGACCTGATTTCAGGCGCCTTCGGCAAAGAAAAAGGCGCGCATATGCATGACAACGAGACAAGAGTTCCTGGAGCCCTGGATAGCTCAGCTGGTAGAGTGTCCTTCCCGGTGTGAAGAAGGCCCGCAGTTCAAATCTGGGTCCAGGCGACTTTTTTCTCTCGATGTCTGTCATATGCAATTTTTTCATTAATCAACACCTCCACGATCAAACCCGATCGTTAATTTCTCAAATAATCGATCTCAAACTCGAGATCGATAGAGAAATAAAATTAGTCCTCCAATGCCGATTCACGAATATAATATCATTTGAAACATAAGAGGACGAGTCAAGTTCCAGAAGTGTGACCTGATTTCAGGCGCCTTCGGCAAAGAAAAAGGCGCGCATATGCATGACATCGAGACAAGAGTTCCCGGAGCCCTGGATAGCTCAGCTGGTAGAGTGTCCTTCCCAGTGTGAAGAAGGCCCCCAGTTCAAATCTGGGTCCAGGCGATTTTTTTCTCTCGATGTCTGTCATATGCAATTTTTTCATTAATTAACACCTCCACGATCAAACCCGATCGTTAATTTCTCAATGAATCGATCTCAAACTCGAGATCGATAGAGAAATGAAATTAGTCCTTCAATGCCGATTCACGAATATAATATCATTTGAAACATAAGAGGACGAGTCAAGTTCCAAGAGTGTGACCTGATTTCAGGCGCCTTCGGCAAAGAAAAAGGCTCGCATATGCATGACATCGAGACAAGAGTTCCTGGAGCCCTGGATAGCTCAGCTGGTAGAGTGTCTTTCCCGGTGTGAAGAAGGCCCCCAGTTCAAATCTGGGTCCAGGCGACTCTTTTCTCTCGATGTCTGAATTTTTTCATTAATTCACACCTCCACGAGCAATCCCGATCGTTAATTTCTCAATTAATCAATCTCAAACTCGAGATCGATCGACAAATGAAATTAGTCCTCCAATGCCGATTCACGAATATAATATCATTTGAAACATAAGAGGACGAGTAAACTTCGAAAAGTGTAACCTGATTTCAGGCGCCTTCAGCAAAGAAAAAGGCACGCATATGCATGACATCGAGACAAGTGTTCCTGGAGCCCTGGATAGCTCAGCTGGTAGAGTGTCATTCCCGGTGTGAAGAAGGCCCCCAGTTCAAATCTGGGTCCAGGCGACTTTCTTCTTTCCATGTCTGTCATATGCAATTTTTTCATTAATTAACACCTCCACGATCAAACCCGATCGTTAATTTCTCAATTAATCGATCTCAAACTCGAGATCGATAGAGAAATGAAATTAGTCCTCCAATGCCGATTCACGAATATAATATCATTCGAAACATAAGAGGACGAGTCAAGTTCGAAAAGTGTAACCTGAGTCCAGGCGCCTTCGGCAAAGAAAAAGGCGCGCATATGCATGACATCGAGACAAGAGTTCCTGGGGCCCTGGATAGCTCAGCTGGCAGAGTGTCTTCCCCGGTGTGAAGAAGGCCCCCAGTTCAAATCTGGGTCCAGGCGACTTTATTCCCTCGATGTCTGAATTTTTTTCATTAATTAACACCTCCACGAGCAATCCCGATCGTTAATTTCTCAATTGATCAATCTCAAACTCGAGATCGATAGAGAAATGAAATTAGTCCTCCAATGCCGATTCACGAATATAATATCATTTGGAACATAAGAGGACGAGTGAAGTTCGAAAAGTGTAACCTGATTTCAGGCGCCTTCGGCAAAGAAAGAGGCACGCATATGCATGACATCGAGACAAGAGTTCCTGGAGCCCTGGATAGCTCAGCTGGTAGAGTGTCATTCCCGGTGTGAAGAAGGCCCTCAGTTCAAATCTGGATCCAGGCGACTTTTTTCTCTCGATGTCTGTCATATGCGATTCTTCCATTAATTAACACCTCCACGATCAAACCCGATCGTTCATTTCTCAATTAATCGATCTCAAAGTCGAGATCGATAGAGAAATGAAATTAGTCCTCCAATGCCGATTCACGAATATAATATCATTTGGAACATAAGAGGACGAGTGAAGTTCGAAAAGTGTAACCTGATTTCAGGCGCCTTCGGCAAAGAAAAAGGCGCGCATATGCATGACATCGAGACAAGAGTTCCTGGAGCCCTGGATAGCTCAGCTGGTAGAGTGTCTTTCCCGGTGTGAAGAAGGCCCCCAGTTCAAATCTGGGTCCAGGCGACTTTTTTCTCTCGATGTCTGTCATATGCAATTCTTTCATTAATTAACACCTCCACGAGCAAACCCGATCGTAAATTTCTCAATTGATCGATCTCAAACTCGAGATCGATAGAGGAATAAATTTAGTCCTCCAATGCCGATTCACGAATATAATATCATTTGAAACATAAGAGGACGAGTGAAGTTCGAAAAGTGTAACCTGATTTCAGGCGCCTCCGGCAAAGAAAAAGGCACGCATATGCATGACATCGAGACAAGAGTTCCTGGAGCCCTGGAAAGCTCAGCTGGTAGATTGTCTTTCCCGGTGTGAAGAAGGCCCCCAGTTCAAATCTGGGTCCAGGCGACTTTTTTCTCTCGATGTCTGTCATATGCAATTCTTCCATTAATTAACACCTCCACGATCAAACCCGATCGTTCATTTCTCAATTAATCGATCTCAAACTCGAGATCGATAGAGAAATGATATTAGTCCTCCAATGCCGATTCACGAATATAATATCATTTGAAACATAAGAGGACGAGTGAAGTTCGAAAAGTGTAACCTGATTTCAGGCGCCTTCGGCAAAGGAAAAGGCGCGCATATGCATGACATCGAGACAAGAGTTCCTGGAGCCCTGGATAGCTCAGCTGGTAGAGTGTCTTTCCCGGTGTGAAGAAGGCCCCCAGTTCAAATCTGGGTCCAGGCGACTTTTTTCTCTCGATGTCTGTCATATGCAATTTTTCCATTAATTAACACCTCCACGATCAAACGCGATCGTTAATTTCTCAATTAATCGATCTCAAACTCGAGATCGATAGAGGAATAAAATTAGTCCTCCAATGCTGATTGACGAATATGATATCAATTGGAACATAAGAGGACGAGTCAAGTTCGAAAAGTGTAACCTGAGTCCAGGCGCCTTCGGCAGAGAAAAAGGCGCGCATATGCATGACATCGAGACAAGAGTTCCTGGAGCCCTGGATAGCTCAGCTGGCAGAGTGTCTTTCCCGGTGTGGAGAAGGCCCCCAGTTCAAATCTGGGTCCAGGCGACTTTATTCCCTCGATGTCTGAATTTTTCCATTAATTAACACCTCCACGAGCAATCCCGATCGTTAATTTCTCAATCAACCAATCTCAAACTCGAGATCGATAGAGAAATGAAATTAGTCCTCCAATGCTGATTCACGAATATAATATCAATTGAAACATAAGAGGACGAGTCAAGTTCGAAAAGTGTAACCTGAGTCCAGGCGCCTTCGGCAAAGAAAAAGGCGCGCATATGCATGACATCGAGACAAGAGTTCCTGGAGCCCTGGATAGCTCAGCTGGCAGAGTGTCTTTCCCGGTGTGGAGAAGGCCCCCAGTTCAAATCTGGGTCCAGGCGACTTTATTCCCTCGATGTCTGAATTTTTCCATTAATTAACACCTCCACGAGCAATCCCGATCGTTAATTTCTCAATTAATCAATCCCAAACTCGAGATCGATAGAGAAATGGAATTAGTCCTCCAATGCCGATTCACGAATATAATATCATTTGAAACATAAGAGGACGAGTGAAGATCGAAAAGTGTAACCTGATTTCAGGCGCCTTCGGCAAAGAAAAAGGCACGCATATGCATGACATCGAGACAAGAGTTCCTGGAGCCCTGGATAGCTCAGCTGGTAGAGTGTCATTCCCGGTGTAAAGAAGGCCCCCAGTTCAAATCTGGGTCCAGGCGACTTTCTGTTCGATGTCTGTCATATGCAATTTTTTCATTAATCAACACCTCCACGATCAAACCCGATCGTTAATTTCTCAATTAATCGATCTCAAACTCGAGATCGATAGAGAAATAAAATTAGTCCTCCAATGCCGATTCACGAATGAAATATCATTTGAAACGTAAAAGGACGAGTCAAGTTCTAGAAGTGTGACCTGATTTCAGGCGCCTTCGGCAAAAAGAAAGGCGCGCATATGCATGACATCGAGACAAGAATTCCTGGAGCCCTGGATAGCTCAGCTGGTAGAGTGTCCTTCCCGGTGTGAAGAAGGCCCCCAGTTCAAATCTGGGTCCAGGCGACTTTTTTCTCTCGATGTCTGAATTTTTTCATTAATTCACACCTCTACGATCAAACCCGATCGTTAATTTCTCAATTAATCGATCTCAAACTCGAGATCGATAGAGAAATAAAATTAGTCCTCCAATGCCGATTCACGAATATAATATCATTTGAAACATAAGAGGACGAGTCAAGTTCCAGAAGTGTGACCTGATTTCAGGCGCCTTCGGCAAAGAAAAAGGCGCGCATATGCATGACATCGAGACAAGAGTTCCTGGAGCCCTGGATAGCTCAGCTGGTAGAGTGTCTTTCCCGGTGTGAAGAAGGCCCCCAGTTCAAATCTGGGTCCAGGCGACTTTTTTCTCTCGATGTCCGAATTTTTTCATTAATTCACACCTCCACGATCAAACGCGTTCGTTAATTCCTCAATTGATCGATCTCAAACTCGAGATCGATAGAGGAATAAAATCAGTCCTCCAATGCTGATTCACGAATATAATATCAATTGAAACATAAGAGGACGAGTCAAGTTCGAGAAGTGTAACCTGATTTCAGGCGCTTTCGGCAAAGAAAAAGGCGCGCATATGCATGACATTGAGACAAGAGTTCCTGGAGCCCTGGATAGCTGAGCTGGTAGAGTGTCTTCCCCGGTGTGAAGAAGGCCCCAGTTCAAATCTGGGTCCAGGCGACTTTTTTCTCTCGATGTCTGAATTTTTTCATTAATTAACACCTCCACGAGCAAACCCGATCGTTAATTTCTCAATTGATCGATTTTAAACTCGAGATCGATAGAGGAATAAATTTAGTCCTCCAATGCCGATTCACGAATATAATATCATTTGAAACATAAGAGGACGAGTGGAGTCCGAAAAGTGTAACCTGAGTCCAGGCGCCTTCGGCAAAGAAAAAGGCGCGCATATGCATGACATCGAGACAAGAGTTCCTGGGGCCCTGGATAGCTCAGCTGGCAGAGTGTCTTCCCCGGTGTGAAGAAGGCCCCCAGTTCAAATCTGGGTCCAGGCGACTTTATTCCCTCGATGTCTGAATTTTTTTCATTAATTAACACCTCCACGAGCAATCCCGATCGTTAATTTCTCAATTGATCAATCTCAAACTCGAGATCGATAGAGAAATGAAATTAGTCCTCCAATGCCGATTCACGAATATAATATCATTTGGAACATAAGAGGACGAGTGAAGTTCGAAAAGTGTAACCTGATTTCAGGCGCCTTCGGCAAAGAAAGAGGCACGCATATGCATGACATCGAGACAAGAGTTCCTGGAGCCCTGGATAGCTCAGCTGGTAGAGTGTCATTCCCGGTGTGAAGAAGGCCCTCAGTTCAAATCTGGATCCAGGCGACTTTTTTCTCTCGATGTCTGTCATATGCGATTCTTCCATTAATTAACACCTCCACGATCAAACCCGATCGTTCATTTCTCAATTAATCGATCTCAAAGTCGAGATCGATAGAGAAATGAAATTAGTCCTCCAATGCCGATTCACGAATATAATATCATTTGGAACATAAGAGAACGAGTGAAGTTCGAAAAGTGTAACCTGATTTCAGGCGCCTTCGGCAAAGAAAAAGGCGCGCATATGCATGACATCGAGACAAGAGTTCCTGGAGCCCTGGATAGCTCAGCTGGTAGAGTGTCTTTCCCGGTGTGAAGAAGGCCCCCAGTTCAAATCTGGGTCCAGGCGACTTTTTTCTCTCGATGTCTGTCATATGCAATTCTTTCATTAATTAACACCTCCACGAGCAAACCCGATCGTAAATTTCTCAATTGATCGATCTCAAACTCGAGATCGATAGAGGAATAAATTTAGTCCTCCAATGCCGATTCACGAATATAATATCATTTGAAACATAAGAGGACGAGTGAAGTTCGAAAAGTGTAACCTGATTTCAGGCGCCTCCGGCAAAGAAAAAGGCACGCATATGCATGACATCGAGACAAGAGTTCCTGGAGCCCTGGAAAGCTCAGCTGGTAGATTGTCTTTCCCGGTGTGAAGAAGGCCCCCAGTTCAAATCTGGGTCCAGGCGACTTTTTTCTCTCGATGTCTGTCATATGCAATTCTTCCATTAATTAACACCTCCACGATCAAACCCGATCGTTCATTTCTCAATTAATCGATCTCAAACTCGAGATCGATAGAGAAATGATATTAGTCCTCCAATGCCGATTCACGAATATAATATCATTTGAAACATAAGAGGACGAGTGAAGTTCGAAAAGTGTAACCTGATTTCAGGCGCCTTCGGCAAAGGAAAAGGCGCGCATATGCATGACATCGAGACAAGAGTTCCTGGAGCCCTGGATAGCTCAGCTGGTAGAGTGTCTTTCCCGGTGTGAAGAAGGCCCCCAGTTCAAATCTGGGTCCAGGCGACTTTTTTCTCTCGATGTCTGTCATATGCAATTTTTCCATTAATTAACACCTCCACGATCAAACGCGATCGTTAATTTCTCAATTAATCGATCTCAAACTCGAGATCGATAGAGGAATAAAATTAGTCCTCCAATGCTGATTGACGAATATGATATCAATTGAAACATAAGAGGACGAGTCAAGTTCGAAAAGTGTAACCTGAGTCCAGGCGCCTTCGGCAGAGAAAAAGGCGCGCATATGCATGACATCGAGACAAGAGTTCCTGGAGCCCTGGATAGCTCAGCTGGCAGAGTGTCTTTCCCGGTGTGGAGAAGGCCCCCAGTTCAAATCTGGGTCCAGGTGACTTTATTCCCTCGATGTCTGAATTTTTCCATTAATTAACACCTCCACGAGCAATCCCGATCGTTAATTTCTCAATCAACCAATCTCAAACTCGAGATCGATAGAGAAATGAAATTAGTCCTCCAATGCTGATTCACGAATATAATATCAATTGAAACATAAGAGGACGAGTCAAGTTCGAAAAGTGTAACCTGAGTCCAGGCGCCTTCGGCAAAGAAAAAGGCGCGCATATGCATGACATCGAGACAAGAGTTCCTGGAGCCCTGGATAGCTCAGCTGGCAGAGTGTCTTTCCCAGTGTGGAGAAGGCCCCCAGTTCAAATCTGGGTCCAGGCGACTTTATTCCCTCGATGTCTGAATTTTTCCATTAATTAACACCTCCACGAGCAATCCCGATCGTTAATTTCTCAATTAATCAATCCCAAACTCGAGATCGATAGAGAAATGGAATTAGTCCTCCAATGCCGATTCACGAATATAATATCATTTGAAACATAAGAGGACGAGTGAAGATCGAAAAGTGTAACCTGATTTCAGGCGCCTTCGGCAAAGAAAAAGGCACGCATATGCATGACATCGAGACAAGAGTTCCTGGAGCCCTGGATAGCTCAGCTGGTAGAGTGTCATTCCCGGTGTGAAGAAGGCCCCCAGTTCAAATCTGGGTCCAGGCGACTTTCTGTTCGATGTCTGTCATATGCAATTTTTTCATTAATCAACACCTCCACGATCAAACCCGATCGTTAATTTCTCAATTAATCGATCTCAAACTCGAGATCGATAGAGAAATAAAATTAGTCCTCCAATGCCGATTCACGAATGAAATATCATTTGAAACGTAAAAGGACGAGTCAAGTTCTAGAAGTGTGACCTGATTTCAGGCGCCTTCGGCAAAAAGAAAGGCGCGCATATGCATGACATCGAGACAAGAATTCCTGGAGCCCTGGATAGCTCAGCTGGTAGAGTGTCCTTCCCGGTGTGAAGAAGGCCCCCAGTTCAAATCTGGGTCCAGGCGACTTTTTTCTCTCGATGTCTGAATTTTTTCATTAATTCACACCTCTACGATCAAACCCGATCGTTAATTTCTCAATTAATCGATCTCAAACTCGAGATCGATAGAGAAATAAAATTAGTCCTCCAATGCCGATTCACGAATATAATATCATTTGAAACATAAGAGGACGAGTCAAGTTCCAGAAGTGTGACCTGATTTCAGGCGCCTTCGGCAAAGAAAAAGGCGCGCATATGCATGACATCGAGACAAGAGTTCCTGGAGCCCTGGATAGCTCAGCTGGTAGAGTGTCTTTCCCGGTGTGAAGAAGGCCCCCAGTTCAAATCTGGGTCCAGGCGACTTTTTTCTCTCGATGTCTGAATTTTTTCATTAATTCACACCTCCACGATCAAACGCGTTCGTTAATTCCTCAATTGATCGATCTCAAACTCGAGATCGATAGAGGAATAAAATCAGTCCTCCAATGCTGATTCACGAATATAATATCAATTGAAACATAAGAGGACGAGTCAAGTTCGAGAAGTGTAACCTGATTTCAGGCGCTTTCGGCAAAGAAAAAGGCGCGCATATGCATGACATTGAGACAAGAGTTCCTGGAGCCCTGGATAGCTGAGCTGGTAGAGTGTCTTCCCCGGTGTGAAGAAGGCCCCAGTTCAAATCTGGGTCCAGGCGACTTTTTTCTCTCGATGTCTGAATTTTTTCATTAATTAACACCTCCACGAGCAAACCCGATCGTTAATTTCTCAATTGATCGATTTTAAACTCGAGATCGATAGAGGAATAAATTTAGTCCTCCAATGCCGATTCACGAATATAATATCATTTGAAACATAAGAGGACGAGTGGAGTTCGAAAAGTGTAACCTGATTTCAGGCGCCTCCGGCAAAGAAAAAGGCACGCATATGCATGACATCGAGACAAGAGTTCCCGGAGCCCTGGATAGCTCAGCTGGTAGAGTGTCTCTCCCGGTGTGAAGAAGGCCCCCAGTTCAAATCTGGGTCCAGGCGACTTTTTTCTCTCGATGTCTGTCATATGCAATTCTTCCATTAATTAACACCTCCACGATCAAACCCGATCGTTCATTTCTCAATTAATCGATCTCAAACTCGAGATCGATAGAGAAATGAAATTAGTCCTCCAATGCCGATTCACGAATATAATATCATTTGAAACATAAGAGGACGAGTGAAGTTCGAAAAGTGTAACCTGATTTCAGGCGCCTTCGGCAAAGAAAAAGGCGCGCATATGCGTGACATCGAGACAAGAGTTCCTGGAGCCCTGGGTAGCTCAGCTGGTAGAGTGTCTTTCCCGGTGTGAAGAAGGCCCCCAGTTCAAATCTGGGTCCAGGCGACTTTCTGTTCGATGTCTGTCATATGCAATTTTTTCATTAATCAACACCTCCACGATCAAACCCGATCGTTAATTTCTCAATTAATCGATCTCAAACTCGAGATCGATAGAGAAATAAAATCAGTCCTCCAATGCCGATTCACGAATGAAATATCATTTGAAACATAAGAGGACGAGTCAAGTTCTAGAAGTGTGACCTGATTTCAGGCGCCTTCGGCAAAGAGAAAGGCGAGCATATGCATGACATCGAGACAAGAGTTCCTGGAGCCCTGGATAGCTCAGCTGGTAGAGTGTCCTTCCCGGTGTGAAGAAGGCCCCCAGTTCAAATCTGGGTCCAGGCGACTTTTTTCTCTCGATGTCTGAATTTTTTCATTAATTCACACCTCCACGATCAAACGCGTTCGTTAATTCCTCAATTAATCGATCTCAAACTCGAGATCGATAGAGGAATAAAATTAGTCCTCCAATGCTGATTCACGAATATAATATCAATTGAAACATAAGAGGACGAGTCAAGTTCGAAAAGTGTAACCTGATTTCAGGCGCTTTCGGCAAAGAAAAAGGCGCGCATATGCATGACATTGAGACAAGAGTTCCTGGAGCCCTGGATAGCTCAGCTGGTAGAGTGTCTTCCCCGGTGTGAAGAAGGCCCCAGTTCAAATCTGGGTCCAGGCGACTTTTTTCTCTCGATGTCTGAATTTTTTCATTAATTAACACCTCCACGAGCAAACCCGATCGTTAATTTCTCAATTGATCGATTTTAAACTCGAGATCGATAGAGGAATGAATTTAGTCCTCCAATGCCGATTCACGAATATAATATCATTTGAAACATAAGAGGACGAGTGAAGTTCGAAAAGTGTAACCTGATTTCAGGCGCCTCCGGCAAAGAAAAAGGCACGCATATGCATGACATCGAGACAAGAGTTCCTGGAGCCCTGGATAGCTCAGCTGGTAGAGTGTCTCTCCCGGTGTGAAGAAGGCCCCCAGTTCAAATCTGGGTCCAGGCGACTTTTTTCTCTCGATGTCTGTCATATGCAATTGTTTCATTAATTATCACCTCCACGATCAAACCCGATCGTTCATTTCTCAATTAATCGATCTCAAACTCGAGATCGATAGAGAAATGAAATTAGTCCCCCAATGCCGATTCACGAATATAATATCATTTGAAACATAAGAGGACGAGTGAAGTTCGAAAAGTGTAACCTGATTTCAGGCGCCTTCGGCAAAGAAAAAGGCGCGCATATGCATGACATCGAGACAAGAGTTCCTGGAGCCCTGGATAGCTCAGCTGGTAGAGTGTCTTTCCCGGTGTGAAGAAGGCCCCCAGTTCAAATCTGGGTCCAGGCGACTTTTTTCTCTCGATGTCTGAATTTTTTCATTAATTCACACCTCCACGATCAAACGCGTTCGTTAATTCCTCAATTAATCGATCTCAAACTCGAGATCGATAGAGGAATAAAATTAGTCCTCCAATGCTGATTCACGAATATAATATCAATTGAAACATAAGAGGACGAGTCAAGTTCGAAAAGTGTAACCTGATTTCAGGCGCTTTCGGCAAAGAAAAAGGCGCGCATATGCATGACATTGAGACAAGAGTTCCTGGAGCCCTGGATAGCTCAGCTGGTAGAGTGTCTTCCCCGGTGTGAAGAAGGCCTCAGTTCAAATCTGGGTCCAGGCGACTTTTTCCTCTCGATGTCTGAATTTTTTCATTAATTAACACCTCCACGAGCAAACCCGATCGTTAATTTCTCAATTGATCGATTTTAAACTCGAGATCGATAGAGGAATAAATTTAGTCCTCCAATGCCGATTCACGAATATAATATCATTTGAAACATAAGAGGACGAGTGAAGTTCGAAAAGTGTAACCTGATTTCAGGCGCCTCCGGCAAAGAAAAAGGCACGCATATGCATGACATCGAGACAAGAGTTCCTGGAGCCCTGGATAGCTCAGCTGGTAGAGTGTCTCTCCCGGTGTGAAGAAGGCCCCCAGTTCAAATCTGGGTCCAGGCGACTTTTTTCTCTCGATGTCTGTCATATGCAATTCTTTCATTAATTATCACCTCCACGATCAAACCCGATCGTTCATTTCTCAATTAATCGATCTCAAACTCGAGATCGATAGAGAAATGAAATTAGTCCCCCAATGCCGATTCACGAATATAATATCATTTGAAACATAAGAGGACGAGTGAAGTTCGAAAAGTGTAACCTGATTTCAGGCGCCTTCGGCAAAGAAAAAGGCGCGCATATGCATGACATCGAGACAAGAGTTCCTGGAGCCCTGGATAGCTCAGCTGGTAGAGTGTCTTTCCCGGTGTGAAGAAGGCCCCCAGTTCAAATCTGGGTCCAGGCGACTTTTTTCTCTCGATGTCTGAATTTTTTCATTAATTCACACCTCTACGATCAAACCCGATCGTTAATTTCTCAATTAATCGATCTCAAACTCGAGATCGATAGAGAAATAAAATTAGTCCTCCAATGCCGATTCACGAATATAATATCATTTGAAACATAAGAGGACGAGTCAAGTTCCAGAAGTGTGACCTGATTTCAGGCGCCTTCGGCAAAGAAAAAGGCGCGCATATGCATGACATCGAGACAAGAGTTCCTGGAGCCCTGGATAGCTCAGCTGGTAGAGTGTCTTTCCCGGTGTGAAGAAGGCCCCCAGTTCAAATCTGGGTCCAGGCGAGTTTTTTCTCTCGATGTCTGAATTTTTTCATTAATTCACACCTCCACGATCAAACGCGTTCGTTAATTCCTCAATTGATCGATCTCAAACTCGAGATCGATAGAGGAATAAAATCAGTCCTCCAATGCTGATTCACGAATATAATATCAATTGAAACATAAGAGGACGAGTCAAGTTCGAGAAGTGTAACCTGATTTCAGGCGCTTTCGGCAAAGAAAAAGGCGCGCATATGCATGACATTGAGACAAGAGTTCCTGGAGCCCTGGATAGCTGAGCTGGTAGAGTGTCTTCCCCGGTGTGAAGAAGGCCCCAGTTCAAATCTGGGTCCAGGCGACTTTTTTCTCTCGATGTCTGAATTTTTTCATTAATTAACACCTCCACGAGCAAACCCGATCGTTAATTTCTCAATTGATCGATTTTAAACTCGAGATCGATAGAGGAATAAATTTAGTCCTCCAATGCCGATTCACGAATATAATATCATTTGAAACATAAGAGGACGAGTGGAGTTCGAAAAGTGTAACCTGATTTCAGGCGCCTCCGGCAAAGAAAAAGGCACGCATATGCATGACATCGAGACAAGAGTTCCCGGAGCCCTGGATAGCTCAGCTGGTAGAGTGTCTCTCCCGGTGTGAAGAAGGCCCCCAGTTCAAATCTGGGTCCAGGCGACTTTTTTCTCTCGATGTCTGTCATATGCAATTCTTTCATTAATTAACACCTCCACGATCAAACCCGATCGTTCATTTCTCAATTAATCGATCTCAAACTCGAGATCGATAGAGAAATGAAATTAGTCCTCCAATGCCGATTCACGAATATAATATCATTTGAAACATAAGAGGACGAGTGAAGTTCGAAAAGTGTAACCTGATTTCAGGCGCCTTCGGCAAAGAAAAAGGCGCGCATATGCGTGACATCGAGACAAGAGTTCCTGGAGCCCTGGGTAGCTCAGCTGGTAGAGTGTCTTTCCCGGTGTGAAGAAGGCCCCCAGTTCAAATCTGGGTCCAGGCGACTTTCTGTTCGATGTCTGTCATATGCAATTTTTTCATTAATCAACACCTCCACGATCAAACCCGATCGTTAATTTCTCAATTAATCGATCTCAAACTCGAGATCGATAGAGAAATAAAATCAGTCCTCCAATGCCGATTCACGAATGAAATATCATTTGAAACATAAGAGGACGAGTCAAGTTCTAGAAGTGTGACCTGATTTCAGGCGCCTTCGGCAAAGAGAAAGGCGAGCATATGCATGACATCGAGACAAGAGTTCCTGGAGCCCTGGATAGCTCAGCTGGTAGAGTGTCCTTCCCGGTGTGAAGAAGGCCCCCAGTTCAAATCTGGGTCCAGGCGACTTTTTTCTCTCGATGTCTGAATTTTTTCATTAATTCACACCTCCACGATCAAACGCGTTCGTTAATTCCTCAATTAATCGATCTCAAACTCGAGATCGATAGAGGAATAAAATTAGTCCTCCAATGCTGATTCACGAATATAATATCAATTGAAACATAAGAGGACGAGTCAAGTTCGAAAAGTGTAACCTGATTTCAGGCGCTTTCGGCAAAGAAAAAGGCGCGCATATGCATGACATTGAGACAAGAGTTCCTGGAGCCCTGGATAGCTCAGCTGGTAGAGTGTCTTCCCCGGTGTGAAGAAGGCCCCAGTTCAAATCTGGGTCCAGGCGACTTTTTTCTCTCGATGTCTGAATTTTTCCATTAATTAACACCTCCACGAGCAAACCCGATCGTTAATTTCTCAATTGATCGATTTTAAACTCGAGATCGATAGAGGAATAAATTTAGTCCTCCAATGCCGATTCACGAATATAATATCATTTGAAACATAAGAGGACGAGTGAAGTTCGAAAAGTGTAACCTGATTTCAGGCGCCTCCGGCAAAGAAAAAGGCACGCATATGCATGACATCGAGACAAGAGTTCCTGGAGCCCTGGATAGCTCAGCTGGTAGAGTGTCTCTCCCGGTGTGAAGAAGGCCCCCAGTTCAAATCTGGGTCCAGGCGACTTTTTTCTCTCGATGTCTGTCATATGCAATTCTTTCATTAATTATCACCTCCACGATCAAACCCGATCGTTCATTTCTCAATTAATCGATCTCAAACTCGAGATCGATAGAGAAATGAAATTAGTCCCCCAATGCCGATTCACGAATATAATATCATTTGAAACATAAGAGGACGAGTGAAGTTCGAAAAGTGTAACCTGATTTCAGGCGCCTTCGGCAAAGAAAAAGGCGCGCATATGCATGACATCGAGACAAGAGTTCCTGGAGCCCTGGATAGCTCAGCTGGTAGAGTGTCTTTCCCGGTGTGAAGAAGGCCCCCAGTTCAAATCTGGGTCCAGGCGACTTTTTTCTCTCGATGTCTGAATTTTTTCATTAATTCACACCTCCACGATCAAACGCGTTCGTTAATTCCTCAATTAATCGATCTCAAACTCGAGATCGATAGAGGAATAAAATTAGTCCTCCAATGCTGATTCACGAATATAATATCAATTGAAACATAAGAGGACGAGTCAAGTTCGAAAAGTGTAACCTGATTTCAGGCGCTTTCGGCAAAGAAAAAGGCGCGCATATGCATGACATTGAGACAAGAGTTCCTGGAGCCCTGGATAGCTCAGCTGGTAGAGTGTCTTCCCCGGTGTGAAGAAGGCCTCAGTTCAAATCTGGGTCCAGGCGACTTTTTCCTCTCGATGTCTGAATTTTTTCATTAATTAACACCTCCACGAGCAAACCCGATCGTTAATTTCTCAATTGATCGATTTTAAACTCGAGATCGATAGAGGAATAAATTTAGTCCTCCAATGCCGATTCACGAATATAATATCATTTGAAACATAAGAGGACGAGTGAAGTTCGAAAAGTGTAACCTGATTTCAGGCGCCTCCGGCAAAGAAAAAGGCACGCATATGCATGACATCGAGACAAGAGTTCCTGGAGCCCTGGATAGCTCAGCTGGTAGAGTGTCTCTCCCGGTGTGAAGAAGGCCCCCAGTTCAAATCTGGGTCCAGGCGACTTTTTTCTCTCGATGTCTGTCATATGCAATTCTTTCATTAATTATCACCTCCACGATCAAACCCGATCGTTCATTTCTCAATTAATCGATCTCAAACTCGAGATCGATAGAGAAATGAAATTAGTCCCCCAATGCCGATTCACGAATATAATATCATTTGAAACATAAGAGGACGAGTGAAGTTCGAAAAGTGTAACCTGATTTCAGGCGCCTTCGGCAAAGAAAAAGGCGCGCATATGCATGACATCGAGACAAGAGTTCCTGGAGCCCTGGATAGCTCAGCTGGTAGAGTGTCTTTCCCGGTGTGAAGAAGGCCCCCAGTTCAAATCTGGGTCCAGGCGACTTTTTTCTCTCGATGTTTGTCATATGCAATTTTTTCATTAATTAACACCTCCACGATCAAACCCGATCGTTAATTTCTCAATTAATCGATCTCAAACTCGAGATCGATAGAGAAATAAAATCAGTCCTCCAATGCCGATTCACGAATATAATATCATTTGAAACATAAGAGGACGAGTCAAGTTCGAAAAGTGTAAGATGAATTTAGATGTGCTAGATTGTGATGTCCATATTGTGCCAGATGATTTCGCGATTAATACGGATGGACTCCTTGGATGGAGGGGATTCGAAAAACATGGGGGAATAATCGACGCCAAAGCAAGTTGTCTTAGATTTGCGGAGTTGCAAATACCTTCCGTGAAAAAGGTCAAATTCAAAATACCCCCGCACACAAGACAAGTTATCTACGCAAAAGTGAAAAATGATGTAAGAGTGGGATTCGTAGGACTTCAGGACCTAGGACAAGGGATCCTGTTCGGAAATTTTGTCGCGACGAATAACAACGGCAAAGCCTACGCGATTTGTATGAATATCAATGATACGGGAATTGAAATAGAACCCCCGGAAGTGTCCCTTGAATTATGCGAGACAGTAGGAATGAAAAAGGATATTTTTGATGAACAGGACTCAGAGAACGAATTGAATACAAAACAGTAAGTCCATGTATTGAAATTCGCGACGGAAGAAGTAAAAGATCACGCCGCGAAAGTTTTTGATAGGATAGATCCTGAAACATTGGAAGGTCTGAATGAAGAAGAGATACAACATATAAAGGATCTCATAAAAGAGAATCCTTACGTTTTTGGATTACCAGGGGAAAAGTTGAAGGCTACACACTTGATTACGCATGAAATAGTCACAAAAACTGATAGACCCATGGGAGTGAAACGCTATAGGCACCCACCCGAGATTAAAAAGGAGATGCAAAAGCAAATTGACGAATTACTTGAGGCAGACATTATTGAACCCGCGGAATCACCGTATTCAAGTCCCATGTGGATAGTTCCAAAGAAACCAGGTCCCAACGGTGAAAAAAAGTGGCGAATGGTTACAGATTCCAGACAATTGAATGAGATTACAGTGGGCGATACCTACCCTTCACCTAACCCCACAGAAATAATGGAGAGTGTGGCAAATGCCAAATATATTACTGCAATCGACTTGAAGCAAGGATATTATCAAATAAGTATGCATAAGGACGATGCACATGTCACTGCATTCCCAGGGCCTTACGGTGGATTATACTGCTATAAGCGCCTCGCCATGGGCTTATCTAATGGTCCAAGTACTTTCCAAAAACTCATTGATCTCACACTCGCCGGATTGATTGGAACTGAACTCTACAGCTACCTTGACGATATAATCCTGTTTGCAGATTGTCTTGAAACACATGGCACAAATTTAGAAGATTCTTGAAAAGATCAAGCGACGCGAACCTTACTATAGAGCCAAGCAAATGTCAGTTTCTCCAAAAAGAGGCAAGCTTTCTAGGTCACATGGGCAACGGTGAAATTCGCTCTGATCCCAAGAAAATCGAAGCTGTTCGCAATTATCCTGTACCCACAACCGTCAAGGAAGTCAGACAATTTTTAGGCCTCGCTTCTTATTAAGCAGATCCATTAAAGGCTTCGCAAACATAGCATATCCGCTAAATTGACTTTTGAGGGGGGACGTGAAATTGTGTTGGGCGGCCCCCAATAAATGTTGTTCCGGCCGAACAACAGGAAGCATTTGAAGAATTGAAGGAAGCTCTTTGCAAATACCCCGTATTACGTCCACCTGTGCATGACCTCCCATACCTGATTATTACCGATAGTTCCGATTGGGCGATATCTGCGATCCTCAGCCAAGGTGAAATAGAAGAAGAGCACGTTTGTGCCTACGCATCGAGAACGTTAAAACCCTCAGAAACGAAGTACGGAACTTATGATCGTGAATTGCTCCCTATATGCTACGGGATACAAGAATATCGACCTTGGATATACAGGAAAAAGTTTACAGTCGTCACAGATCACAAGCCCCCCAAACATTTTCATACTACAAAGAAACCAGACCTGAGATTCAATAGGCTTGAAGCATCTATAAGAGAACACTCTTTTGAAATTTTATACCGACCCGGACACAAAATTCTAACGCAGATTCGCTGTCTAGGAATCCAGTACTGAAAGGAGGAGAAAAAAATCCAGAACGCCCGCGAGTCGAGTTGTTTATGCAAGAAGATGAGCCTGGAGCTCATATTCTGCGAACTGAGACGGTACAAGTTCAAGTTGCCACTCGAGGTCAGAAGAGAAAATTAGAAAAGTTAGAGAAATCAGAAGATGAAATCGCGATTGGATGGAATAAGTCCACTCAATATGATCAAAAATTGCGTGAGTCGAGTAGTAGTAGTAGTAGTAGTTCTTCGCTCGGCGAAAGTAGCGACGAAGAGTGGAGTGGTACTCAAAGGCAGAGCAAAAGATAAGATCCCAAAATCGAATAGTTCAAAGAGGAGGATTTCCCCTGTTTCAAATGTTGAAAGAAATAGAAGATCATCCCGCGGCCGAGCGTATTATCAGCCAAGTGACTAACGGAGCTGACGTTTTCCCACGTTTATCGGATAGGGGTTTGAAAAATTCAGGCAGTGAAATACGAATCACGAGCTCGCCAAAGGACGGAATAACTATCGATAGACCGGTAATGGATCGAAACCCACCACTCTCACGAAGAAACAAGCAATTACGTGGCAAAACTTTCTATGATTCATTAGATTCGATAGAAGAATTCGCAAGGATAGAATCACAGACAAGCAAACGTTGTGCTACATTAGTGGATAAAGCAGATCCACTCAATGAGCGCATGTCCAACCCAGATTCCACTCAATATCCTGATTTACCTGAATCACCGCAATCAGAATCGGAAGAGAAAGTTTCGATAGGTAGTCCTAAAAATCTCATCCAGAAAGTACCTCAAAAGATGTTACCTTTATCATGGAATGTGAAGGAGATAGATGTTTGAGGACAAACGGGATTACAAATATGAGTGTGGCAAAATGCAAATCGAGAAAAATCGCCGGAAAAGAATGACAATCCCGAACGTAATGAGGAACGAGACAGAAGTACATCGGCAACTAGTTGGGAAGAGTACAAACGCGCGTGATATCAACCAATTGTAGACTTGACGCGATTAGAATTACCCGGAAGGAATGGTAATACAGATGGATCAGATTTTAGGGAACACCAAACAATAATTCCTGAGCATGAAATGAATCAAAACAATACCGAAACCCCGAAGTCGAATTCCAATATGAATCGCACATGGCTAGAGATGCTAGATAACGATGTCGATATGAAAGAGATATTATCTGAACCCCAACGATACAATAAGTCCGAACTTGGGGAACCTAGGGATGAAACGCCCATTCCTATGACAGCGCCAGAAAATTCAAAAATTTTGGATATGAAAAAAATTTCATTTCTCAATTTGTCCGAAAATTGTACGGATCAAGCTTCAAACTCAAGTTCAAACGTACGATTTTGCAATTACGAAGAACATGAAGAATGGGCGGAACCAGATAAAATCCACAAACGGTACGCAAATATCTTAAGTGATGGAAATTGCTTGTTCCATTCTCTCATCAAAATATTTGGTTGGAAAACCACACCTGCACAATTACGAGAAGTTCTCTTGTACAGTCAACTTTCACCAAATTGCGCAGATCCCTTAGAAGCACTAGAAATTTTCAGTTCTAAAAATAAGTATGGTGACGCAGACACACTATTAATTTTTTCACGACATTTCCAACGAAATATCTGCATCCATTTACAGTGTCGGGATTGGATAAGGTACGCGTACATAAAAGCTACTCCCTCGGAACAATTCGTAAATCTCCACCTACATGGATCACACCTTACCCCATACATCGATGGAAACCGGACCTAACGAGTGGAAGTATTAAGGACGAATCAATCCCAAAGGAAATAAAGGAAATATTTCAGGAGAATATGTCTTTAGGAGAACCCTCCATGAATCAGGATAAAGCTAACTCCCACATTGACCAAGCAATATCACGCTCATACGGTGATATGACTGCTCGAAACGAATCATCTGATGAAAATCAAAATACCGCATCCCAAGACACAATTATGGTCCCACATAACACAACCATTCGTAAGAACAGCGCGATGACTAGATATTTAGTCGCAGAAGCATGACTCCCCCAAGAAATTCCCACATGGGTGATAGATGAAAATGGAATCGATATATTCACGGGAGTAAGGATTATAAATGACCATCCATTCGCGCATGTCGATAACCTTGTTTACACAATTGCAGCAGATTTACAAACTGAAACAGAAGTATTGAACGCGCTTATCACGAGAAAATATATAAGCTACGACGAATTGCATAGCGAACAACGGGCAATTAGAGAAATCATAATTTCTGATTACAGAGATGAGAAAATTTTCGGAATGGTCATAAAAAGTACGCCGTATTCAAAGGTGCTAAGACCAGACCTTACGGCAACCCTCAAAACTCTCAGAGCATCACTCAGTAAGATGGAAATGAAGTCAGTAGGAATAATTCGAGATCTCGTCATGCTAAGCAAGAGTGAATGGTCTTACCTCGTAGAGCAATGCAACCGTATTTTCCAAAAATGTCAGATATCAATTGAGGGGGTGGGTGGAAAAAGAGCCTAATTACAAAACGGCCATTTTGAGAAAAACGATAAAAACTAACTATATCATGCCCGTAGCATGATTCGATGCGCATACCTGGCTTATTTCAAAGGTTTTGGCATCCCCAAAACAACCGCACAGGAATTGGAAAATAGCTGTCGATTTTGAGAGGTATACAGCCATTCGAAAAAATGTAATTAGGCCCTTTTTCCCAATACTGGGTCAATTTTTGGGATAGTTGGTCCACTAAAAGTTGGATAACGTTGCGAAATCGAGTTCAATGGCCTCCAAATTTCATCAGCATATCTATGGGTATGTCACACAAGATATCCAATTGCAATTCAACGTCTTAATGCATTTTCATCGATTCTGCACGTGAAAGATGGTTCCATTGAGTGTGTGAAACTGAGGTCACTCAATATTCACTTAGCAAGTATGAAGATACATTTTTTGAAGGCCGAAGAACATGATTTGATAGCCAGAATTGGTAGAAAAGAGATATGGAGGTCATAAGAATTTTTTTGAAATTTTTTCGTAAAAAATTAGGCCCTTTTCACCAATACCCCACCACTTAGGCCCTTTATCCCGATATCGATAGTGGAGTTAGGCCCTTTTGAACGAGTTTTTCGGGTGACTTAGGCCCTTCTTACCAATATTGTTGCACTTAGGCCCTTTTTACCGATAATGTTGCACTTAGGCCCTTTTCACCAATACTGTTGCACTTAGGCCCTTCTTACCAGTACTTCTACGTTGAGGCTCTTTTTAACAATACCCTTGCACTTGGGCCCTTTTTTCGAACGAAATTTTCCTGTTGTTTGGGCTCTTTTAGAAAATCTTCGAGGTCTTGGTGACTTTGTGGGTACCTCTCTCTGCAGTGATGAGACCCTTTTACATAGTCACATTCGTGCTGAGATTCGATTCCTTAACAAAACTCTCTTCCGGAGTCTCATTGTTATAATCTCTTGAGGGAGATTCGGAGGTGTCTAGTTTCCCCAGTCAAATAACGATAAGATGAGAAATCCAATCTGTCGGAGTTATGATTTTCCAGAAAATAGCTATGTATGAAGAAATCGTGCCCGTGAAATACACTCACGCTGACAAGGGGAGTCCGGAGGGTCCGAGTCACCAAATCTCACCAAACTTTTTCCACAGGCTCGTATCACCTAGAACATGGAGAATCCAGAGTAACTCCATCAAATGGGCTTTCATTTCAGAGCTACAAGCAAAAACGCTAGCATTGCCAGTATACCCATATATATATCACTTTTTGACATGGGCCTATATGGGCAATTCTTACGTTTTTGCTTGTAGCTCTGGACAGAAGGCCCATTTGAGGGAGTCACTCTGGATTCTCCATTTTCTAGGTGGTACGAGACTGTGAAAAAAGTTTAGTGAGGTATGATGACCCGGACCCTCCGAACTCCCGTTGCGAGTCCGATTTTCGGGCACCACAGTGAATGGGGCCCAATCAATTTCTTACTTGATCTCGTTTCTTGAACCTACTTTAGCCTATCTTACTCCATTTGAGCCTACCAGATAATCCTGAAGGTTGGGGACGAAACTGACCACGGATTCGGTTTCTGCATCAGAAAATATACGAAAAACACATGTTCACCTCTTGGGAACGATCCGACTCAAAATTCGCATTCTTGGCGTACATTGGAGGAGCCGCGGGTTCACGGACTCGATACCTTGGAGTTTTTCATTTTTTGGACCAGCTAGATCTCGTGATCTGACGCGTCAAACCGACTTCCTCGAGTGACCATTCTGAAGTGAGTTACACCAGGCGGCTATCAATTGAAACTACTTTTAGAGACATCAGAAGACGCGCATGCACAAGAGATGCAAATACTGGATTGAAATT
The DNA here is from genome assembly GCA_029851415.1 of Eretmocerus hayati. Lineage (NCBI taxonomy): Eukaryota > Metazoa > Arthropoda > Insecta > Hymenoptera > Aphelinidae > Eretmocerus > Eretmocerus hayati. Next base: position 55,397,876 of record CM056744.1, read on the forward strand.
TGTTTCAAAGATCATTTTTGACCACTTTCCACCGCCAAGACTGATAGTTTTCGAAACCGTTTTCGCTGTAACATGACCCGGCAAACACGATGAAGTAGTTAACTAACGTCTTGATTACAGGTAACATGGTTAGAAATCAATTCTTATGTTTTATCAATTTTCTTAAAGGCCTCAATCACAGGTTGTCGATATAAGAATACTGCTCTCCTATTTGTCCGAGTTCCGAAGATATGTTGAGAAAAAATCAGGTCGTTTCATTGAAATCCATCGGAACTCGATTTTACTAATGGAACGCCGATTTTCAACTTTTTTGGAGGATTACTTAAAACACCGTACGACACAGAGATGACCTTGGGACGTTAGAAAGCTCTTCCCCCACTCAAAGCGTATGAAATAGTGAGGTCATGCTTTTCTCTTCAAAATGATTGGCGAACCATTCGAGTCCAATATGGAGCAGCATCGTAGTTAGGCGATTCGTTCTTACCCATCAAAACTGTACAACTAGCTGTCCAAGGAGTCTAGCCGGGTCTAACTGCCTTCAGATAATAGACAGAGGATCTAACTCTCATCATACAATCGATAAAAGGGCGTAACTCCCATCATATAATCGACAAAAGGGCCTAAGTGCACTTAGGCCCTTTTTCTGATCCATGGGGTTTTCGAAGTTTTGGAAAAACAACTTTCATGGGGTGATAGATCATGGTTCAAGGGTTCAAAAAAGCGGTAGGCCGGAAAAAGGGCCTAAGTGCACTTAGGCCCTTCTTCCACCCACCCCCTCAATTACACTATTCGAAAATAACTTACCAGTACCACCTACCGAAGATCGTGCCCGAATTATAAAAGAATATCATGAATCTGCAATCGGAGGCCACAAAGGTATAGCGAAAACTTATAGTAAACTTGCAAGTGAATTTTATTGGCCAAATATGCAGGGAGATGTGAGAATATTTGTGAGAGCGTGCCCGGACTGTCAAACAGATAAACTAGTGCGAGTAAAAACGAGATTACCCATGGTCATAACGGATACACCGGTAGTACTATTCGAGAAAATTTCGATGGATTTTGTGGGTCCAAAGAAACCAACACAACTCGGTAACGTTTATATTCTTACCATTCAGGATTGCTTTAGTAAATATATTGTGCTCACAGCTACACCCGATGCAACAACAACGACAGTTGCGAAAACATTATAATAGATAAATTTGTTTCAAAGATCATTTTTGACCACTTTCCACCGCCAAGACTGATAGTTTTCGAAACCGTTTTTGCTGTAACATGACCCGGCAAACACGATGAAGTAGTTAACTAACGTCTTGATTACAGGTAACATGGTTAGAAATCAATTCTCATGTTTTATCAATTTTCTTAGAGGCCTCAATCACAGGTTGTCGATATAAGAATACTGCTCTCCTATTTGTCCGAGTTCCGAAGATATGTTGAGAAAAAATCAGGTCGTTTCATTGAAATCCATCGGAACTCGATTTTACTAATGGAACGCCGATTTTCAACTTTTTTGGAGGATTACTTAAAACACCGTACGACACAGAGATGACCTTGGGACGTTAGAAAGCTCTTTCCCCACTCAAAGCGTATGAAATAGTGAGGTCATGCTTTTCTCTTCAAAATGATTGGCGAACCATTCGAGTCCAATATGGTGCAGCATCGTAGTTAGGCGATTCGTTCTTACCCATCAAAACTGTACAACTAGCTGTCCAAGGAGTCTAGCCGGGTCTAACTGCCTTCAGATAATAGACAGAGGATCTAACTCTCATCATACAATCGATAAAAGGGCGTAACTCCCATCATATAATCGACAAAAGGGCCTAAGTGCACTTAGGCCCTTTTTCTGATCCATGGGGTTTTCGAAGTTTGTGGAAAAACAACTTTCATGGGGTGATAGATCATGGTTCAAGGGTTCAAAAAAGCGGTAGGCCGGAAAAAGGGCCTAATGCACTTAGGCCCTTTTTCCACCCACCCCCTCAATTACACTATTCGAAAATAACTTACCAGTACCACCTACCGAAGATCGTGCCCGAATTATAAAAGAATATCATGAATCTGCAATCGGAGGCCACAAAGGTATAGCGAAAACTTATAGTAAACTTGCAAGTGAATTTTATTGGCCAAATATGCAGGGAGATGTGAGAATATTTGTGAGAGCGTGCCCGGACTGTCAAACAGATAAACTAGTGCGAGTAAAAACGAGATTACCCATGGTCATAACGGATACACCGGTAGTACCATTCGAGAAAATTTCGATGGATTTTGTAAGTCCAAAGAAACCAACACAACTCGGTAACGTTTATATTCTCACCATTCAGGATTGCTTTAGTAAATATATTGTGCTCACAGCTACACCCGATGCAACAACAACGACAGTTGCGAAAACATTATAATAGATAAATTTGTTTCATATTTCGGATTACCCTCGACAATTTTGACGGATCAAGGGTCACATTTTATGGGGAGAGTTTTTGGAGAATTTGCCCGTATTTTCAGGATCAATAGGCTTACTACTTCGGCCCATAGGGCAAGTTCAAACGGCGGTATTGAATGCATGCATCAAACCCTTAACGAATACCTAGCAATCGACCGATACTCACCTCATGAGATAATTTTTGGTAGAAGGGCTCGCACGCCATCCAGCCTTCCTCCTCGGGATCAATTGATAACTTATGACGATTATTTAGCAGATATCACGGAAGCCTATACTCAACTCAGAACGCTAGCTGCTCTGAATACCTTTCAAAGTGAAGTCAAATCCAAATTTCATTACGATCAAAAAATTACGAATCGATTTTTCAGAGTAGGCGAGACTGTATATCTACTTAGAGAGCCAAGAGATGGCAAGGAAGACAAACATTACGTAAGCCCATGTGAAATACTTGAGATTGATTATGAGAAACATAACGCGAAAATACAGAAAGGTGATCAAACAAGAGTAGTACACATAGATAAGTTGAGAAATCATTGGGAAAGAGGAGATGACAACATTCCAAAGTAGAAAGTTCGGACACATATAGGACAAAATGGATGATATGGGAAGAAAAGAACAAGCCTTAGGACGTGAAATGTATATTCAAATAAGTATAAACTAGTGGATACATACGGTCAGACAAAGAAATTATCGGGAGATTATTATAAGGTACAGCTTGGATTCACAATGTATCAGAATACGCATATATAGACGCGATGTTCACCTTGGAATATGATTAATAATATACTTGATTTTTCTTGCACACGGCCACAATACGGCAAAGGATGTGATCAAAACACTGATGGAGATGATACATCTCAACATAACAGGTGGTAACAGATTCAATTAGAAGTTGTGCCAAAACAGCAGACAATTGATCAATAGGTGCCTCAACACGGCTACGAGATACGCGTTCTTCGGGCCGATACATACAAGCGGCAACATGAGAGTGCCATCCGGGGGCAAGAATATGACGGGGACATCCTAAATAATCATTGCGACAAGAAAACGATAGCTTGTTACCGACATCACGTTATAGAATATTTTCCCAAAAGGTATCGAGCGCGACAAAAAGGACACGGGCCGGAATTTTTTCGATGACAATTCCCACATAGGGAGTGCCCGTTACGGCTCTGGATATACTCAGGTAGAATAATGTCCTCGCAAAGGGGGCAGGCGAATAGTTCATTTACGGCATCACGGGCAGTAATTTCTTGGGGAAATCGAACATGGTTTCTAGAAGCCTGGTTTCAATGAGATATTAAGCGCCGTACGACGGGTAAAAGGCCCCGATTGCCTCGTTCAGCTTTGTCCTCGTCGTGAGAGAGAATTGACACATCGCTCAGTAAAGAAGAAGATGACGAAGACATCCCCGCAGGTCTTCTAATAATATTTTCATCATTAACGGGTGATGAAGCATCTCTTGATAAATTTGGTAGAGATTCAGAAGCAGCTAGGATAGCTTCAGAGGTATATGTTGCCTGGGTCGAATCAGATGCGATCCCCATCGGATTTGTATCAATATCAGTCGATCGAATATCTGCAGATGTCCCAGATGCTCGACAATCCCGATTTGGCTCAAAAAGTAAATTTCCGGAAGGCGCTGGTGGTAGCTGAACCACGATAAGATGCGGATCACGCGCGGACTCTCTAGTCGCCGAGTTGTAAGATACTCCCTATCCGAATAAAATTGTGCTAAATGTTGCTGAGTCCTATCACGGAGTCGAGGTGATTCACCCTCAACTATCTCAATAAAATCTCTTACAGTCACGTTTGGGTACTTTAATAGATGATCGATAGAGTCGAGGCACAACCGCAGGCCTGACGAAGCAGGGCACAAAAAGGATCTGTTAGCTCCTCGGCCAAAACCACCCATGTGATTAATGCGGAGACTCTGAATAACATCCTCAAAAACATCGTTTCGCGTCATGCGCAAAACAGTCACGAAGATTTCACGTAACCGGTGAATATCTGATAGGGCCAGGATAGTGCACCGCATGTCTTCCTCAGGGCGTAGAAAAGGAGCTTGATACACAGGAGTTGCTGTAGGTCGCACGGAAGACCTCCTTGGGGAAGAGCTTTGGTTCGACGATGGTCGATGATGACCCTATACAAAAAAATGGAGATATATAATTCTCGCTTAGTGGAATGAGAAAGAGGGGAAATCGAGGAGAATATCAATAGAAGCAAAAATTCACACCTCCATAGGTTAAGGGCCTGATCAAAATCCGTCAAATAATCGTCGGAAAAAGGAGAGAGAGGTGGTGCTGTCTGATGGTCAACGGATGGCTCTACTGGATCAAAAGGGTCTGGAATGTTACAGGGGATTGCCTGTCGCGTGAATTGATAGGAATTGGGATCAGGCGTTACAAAAGTGAACTCAGACTCGAAGAAAGGTCCGCGAGTTGGACGATAGATAGGTTCAGGAATCGGGGGTACAGCATATTCTACTTGCTGGGTTCTATGTAAAGAAAGATAAGTGGTATCAGTGCGAATAACGAGGGGGTGATGCATTCCAGGTATAAAAGTGAAAATTTTCTGAGAAGGAGTAGAGGTTGATCCAATGGCTAGCTCAGGCGTTGAACGGCAACGGGGCTGTAAAGCAATAACGGCCAAATAAACGCAAAAGCAAAATTATACCCGGAAAATAACAAGTACATACCTGATGAGATCGTGGAATGGCGCCAGGAGAATGGTCGGATTGATGACAAGATTCACAGTCACAATCGACCGCAGGTGCAGACCTCCGACGCGCAAGAGGAGATAACCGGTTACCATCCCTATCACGTTGGAATGATGAAGGGTTGGAACCTTCACCCCTTGCAGTTCGAACTCGTGACGAAGATACATCGTGACTTCTCCCACCCGATTGGACGTGCGTGCTCTCGAAATTAACTGAGCTGCTGGAATAGGTACTTCTTGATTCTCATTTGGGAATAAGTCAGACATCTTGAACGCGAGAGAAAAGTCGAAAGGTTGAGTGTTCGAAGGAAATGCTTATGCTCAGGGCAAACCAAGACGACTGAAGTCAATGACTGTCAAAGCGAAACATAAAAACTTCACTTGAAACAGCATCCGTCTAGCCCTCCCCACTACACTTACAACAATAAAAGGCACACCATATCACGAATACAACAATACTATATGAACAGATTTCCGAGAACTACACAATCGGCTCTTCCAGCTGCACGAAACATATCCGGGAAGGCTAACATATCACATCAGACCTGATAACATCCATAATGCACGAAATTGCAGAGGAAAAAGATATATTGATGTACAAAGTTCGGACACTCCTCAATCACTTGCAATGGAAACAATCAGCTTTTCATTCTCCTTCAGGGTCAGGGAAATATTCCAATGACTAGCGAAGTATTTCTTTTTTTTTTCAAAAATGCATGGCTAATGGACGCCGTGGAAATTTTATGTTCACTCATAACATTACAGGTCTGAAAAATTGACTTATGCTCCATTCCTTGCAATCAAGACAAAATTTTTCCTTTTTTTAGAAAGATCGGCCTGATAAGCTATATAGAGTCGAACTAGCAATATAACGACGAACAAACATCACTGAGAAAGATAATTAAGAATGGAGAAATTAAGGAAATTGGTCCACTCAAATGAATGTTATTCAACTGAGATAGGGTTAAGAGCCTCATAATTAACCTACTCTTTTGCATCGTATTCTCGAAGAGAATACAGGATTAATTTATATATATATAGAATTCTAAGAAATAAAGGTACGCAAAACGAAAGATTTTATGTTGACTGTGGGCCACCTTTCTTGTGGCCTTCGAAAGTTTATTTATTACCAATAAAACATGAGTAATCTCGTATAAAATTAATATAAATATTACGCGTACAAGTACGCTCGCATTTATTTGAAACTAACATCGCGAGAGAGAGAGTTTACGCGGGAGAGAGACTCACCGATCTCGCGTTTGCTCAGCATACCACGCGGGCCAGGGTCACGACGCCGGGTCGACATATCCCGGTCCGGACTACACGTAAGGCCGGATCCTGGGCTCGATCCGGGTGCTTCCTAGGCGACGATTTCGGGGCTGCACGCCTCTCGCACCACACTCTTTCAAGGCCGTCGGCCGGGGACCTTCTCGCTTCACGCACTCGAACACACACATCACTCGGCGCGGATAATATTCTATCCGACGGCTGATCGCAGCCGCTCGCGATGATGGCTTAGGCCAAGCTGCTCGTCATCCGTGCGACGACAGCTGTCCATCACTGCTCGATATTCTCTCTCTCTCTCTCTCTCTTTCCCCTCTCTCTCTGTTCTCATCATCTGCTAACCTATCCTAATATACGTCGCGTCGCGTGTGGCGATTGACCTCGTCACACAACATTACAGAAAAGGAAACTCATTGGACGTAAGCTGAACAAATTCATTTTCACGCAAGCATGACGAATCAAATAGCAAGTTCACCTTGTCATACGTGGAATGAGGTCAAGTGTGGATGCAATAGTCTCATCAAAATTGGTCATAGAATTTTGCGGAAGAATTCAATGATATGGTGCAGCTAAGGCACATGTCTTGGAATCTCAAAACTCTATCACTATTCCTATATAACTGTCAAGAAAAAGTAGAGATAAAAATCTGTAAGGTTGGCGTTTCTCTCGACTCACGCAAGTCGTTCAGAGTGTCAATCAGAACGTCGTATGGTACGATGTGCTGGACAATCGAAATCAAAAACACTCACGGATTCCTCTGGAACGGTCATGACTACTTGCGGGGTGATGACACGAAAGTGCCACGGAAACGTTCCCAAAAAGGACGGCTCTAGAGTACAAGTGAGGAAAAAGCATCCCCCAAGGACATCATGGACGTACTTTTGGATAGTGATGGACGTGAGTGGTCAGTAAAGCAATAGGGAGGATATAATCTCAAGAACGCAATTCCCATACTTTCGTTATTACGAAGAATTGGTTGAGAGTCGGATGAATAGACACCATTTCAGATACTAACAACAACTAATCCACAGTTCACGTTCCCAAATAACTACACCCTTAGAGAAAAAGAGAACAATAGACGTGATCCTTTCGGCACCGTGAATGAATTAAACAAATAAATCTCATGAGAATAATGATGAGATGTATACGCTTTGCTAGATTAACCGAACACTGGCTGGACAAGCTACTTCGGAATGCAGAAATATTCAAATCTTTCCACAAGTGACGCTTTGAGCTTGTTGAACGCGTTAGAGAAACATACATTATTTCTGTCCCCACTCAATAAAAGAACAAAGAAAATACCTTACCTCCAGCGTATCAGGTACATAGCCACAAATGAGATCGTAGAAATTTGAGAATAACACTCAAGAACACAATCAGGATCTGCCTTCATTCTAGCAATACCATTGGTGGATTACCCTTCTTCTTCATGCCTTTGATTATCAGTTAGAATCACTGCAAAAAGATACATGATTGTCTGTGGCTCAGATAAATATGGCCAATCAAATCTGCACACAAAGAGACTCAAATGAAAAGTCATCCCATTTTTAAGGAAAATCGTAAAAGAGTTTTTTTTCGCTCAAAAACATCAATAGGCTGAATTATCATGGTCAAAAGTCTCAGTGAAAATAGATACATGAGTGTCTAGAATCAAAGTATCATGGAAAATAGAAAATATAACTCCTTGAAATCTTTTATCACCAAGAATCTGAAAGACAAGCAAAACAACAGATCGTTAGATATATTTAATGTCTGGAAAGTCGAACAGTTGTATTATTATTTTCCCTCTCTTTTCGTTTCTCTCTTTCTCAAACATTTTTCAAGTGAAGGATTATCTTATCCTTAGCCTTATCTTAGCCTCATCGGCTGGAATGAGTAAAACAAAACCGTAGGAGAGACAAGCTTTCAATCAGAAACACAGCTACACAAATACATATATACTAAGGTCTATATGACACTACATTCACATAAAACAGGCAGGAAAAATCGCGAAGATTCATCATAACATAATTTAGCAATATTCAAGCACACAAAGAGAAAGCGGAAAAGCGTGCAAATTCGTCGTACATAATCTCGTCATATTCTTATACACAGAGAGAGAATGGAGAATCGTACAACTTCTCGACGCAGATACAAAGAGCGAATATAATATAATAGGTAACGCAATCAGTCAAAAAAAGGGGGGAGGGGACCTCACACGCTGAACTTTTCCATTCTCGCGTCAAGACGGGTTATATCTGCAAGAATTGACATGAGCGTACCAATCAGGACTCTTAGAATACTCTGTACAACCGAGATAATAATAGCGACACGGAAATGGTAGATCTTCCATCTCTCGTTCCAAGGAGATATTCCGATAACGCGCCACATCACCGCGACACAGGGGGCAAACCTCTACCTCGTTGACGCAAACTGGACATGGACCATGGCCGTTAGTACACTCAAAGAAACGGGGATAAATAAAGTCGTCACAAAGACGACAGGAATATATGGAACGTGTAACATTTACGGAAGATGCGGCGAGGGAGATAAGGACACGAACACGGCCATCTGGTTCAGGGGACCAGTGGTTGGGATGAAGAGGTAGATTTATAGATGTACATGGAAGGGGGCGACCGTTCACTACATTAGGTACATCAGAGGCCCCGGTGGCCAAATCGATCAATGGGGCGTTACTTGCAACATCGCCTTCCACTGGAGTATCCTGACACCGTGCGCATTATTGGGTCGTATAGGAGAAGCAGAACTAATATTAATACGGAGGCCGCGCATTAGATTAGTCACAAGGGAAGTAGCAGCGGGAGTCCCCGAAACAGAGCATAGGCCGCGCGAAGTTAAGGGGAAACTGACAAAATCATGGGACAACGACTCAAGGGGTTCCACTCCAGTTATTTCGGTCAGCTCGTCGTAAAGCCGATAAAGCGCGGCGCGGACGCGAGAAATTATTCAGTTATCGGCAAATTGAGCATTGATCAGCGATTGAGCCGCGGGTGACACGACTTGTGGAGCCTCAATAGGGGTCGAGGGTCGGCCACGGATCGCACGACCATGAAAATGATTTGATATTTCAGAATGACTCGATGATCGAGTCTCGGGACGCACGACTGGGGGAACGCACGAGGAATCGGGTGAACTCGGCCAAGACATTCCAGCAGGATGAATATCTGGGGGCGAAAGATTTAGTCCTACGTCACAACCGCAGGGGCAGCGCCAAAGGCCATCGTCGTGGGGAATCTCGGATAAACGTTCAACAGCCAAATCACCTTCATCACTGGATGACGCACTAGAGTCACGTTCTCTCCTTACTGGGCTGTCTAGATTGATATTGGGGGCAACAACAGCCACTGGTGGCGATGGGGGTGATCCTCGGTTCACGGATCCAGAGGGCCCAGGCATAACAGCTTCCACTGGGGATGAAGCGATAGTGGGCGCAGTACGAGTAGCTCTACGACGAACCTGAGAAATGAATACAATCGCGTTTGGAATCAAACAATAGTGAAGCTTTGAAACATTCGATTTTAACTTCTTCATACTGGTTATTCAGGAAAATTCCTGTTGTTAATCAGAAAAATATCAAAAAAAGATGAATATTGGTTTTCCGAGTATCACCTTGGGGTGTCAAACTGATGAAAAAAATGACTGGTTCTAATTCAATTCCGAGGTTTTCAGTAAAGGTTCCAAAGTTTCAACATTTTTTTTTCTCTCTCTCTCTTTCTCCAATTCTGAAGCAGAATTTTTTTGAGAGGTCTGTTGTGATTCAGATGGTGAATGTATCTTGAGATGGAACTCGACGGTAACGATCATAACCATAGTGGTATAATATCTTGAAAATAAGGGCGAATGGGAAACGAAGGAAAGAGGAAGATCTCTGGTGTAACATTCTAATAACGGGAAAAATCACGTCGTTGAATGCGATGACTAGAAAGATACGGGGATAAGAAAGTGCGAAAATAACGAACGAGCGATTTGAAGCTCATTTTGGTCCATTAACTCGACATCGATTTTCGGGCCAATGTGCAAGGAGAATCTTGAATCTTTTCGATCGACCCATGGACGAATGAATAATCATCAAAATTTTCTGACAAATGGACTCAATAGTTAGTGGAAACTGGTCAAGATCGTGAGTAGAGTTGAATTTTTTTTAGCACAGACAGCTAGCTTGAAATCAACTCTGTAATTTTACAAGGATAGTCATTTCTGATAGAGAGAGCTAAAATAATAGATGATCACTTGTGTCACGGAACAATAATCACAATAACTCACCCGTCGACGACGAGAGGTAGGACGAGACGAAGGGACCACAACGGCAGAAGTCTCTCTCGCTGTTTCTTCTTCGTTCCCTCATATACGATAAGCGTACTATACATAACTCTCGTTCGGCATAGTATTACGGAATTTGTAGCGCTTGCAAATGTGAAACCATCTCCCATCAAAAATGGGGAACATTTTTCTTCCTCGAATGAGTTGAACATCTCGATTTTCAACTGATGTTACAAACTCTACCATGATTGGTTATCGAAATTTTGGGTGTTTTTACTCGTCGAATGGCTCTTTCGACTATAGAGATTGACAATCTTCAACTTTGAATTCTTAGAATTTTGTGCTCTTCTTGAATTCCCCCATTTAAATAAGCTGAGAGCCCTTGAAAAGAGCTTCAATTTAAGCTATTGTAGGCCAAAGTTGGGTGGAAATTGACCAAGTAATGATGATTTTTCGGGTACCTTCTCTTACACATATGAAAAATTGAATTTTTAATGGATTTTCACTCCTCTGTGATGATTTGGAAATTTTTGAGGTGTTAATGGGTTTTGATTCTAGTAGTGTCCTCAAATAGTGTCTACACAAACTTTCGACGTGGTAGTATCAGAAATGTTTAATTTATGAACAAATACGCACTCGATTTTTGGTCCGATGGCAACTTTTGGGTGAAATTTTGATTACATAATATCTTGGTCTCAAGAATTTTTCTATTGTTTTCCTGTATCTTTCGATCGGTTCCTCTCCAAGATATGATGTTACTCAATCGATCTTTTCCTATTCCATATGTACCTTCGAATTCCAAGGTGAGAAATTTGAAATTACGCATACGACTGTTTTTCGTGTTGGAAGCTTGCATGTTTCCCCTTGTGATGTTCATATTTCAATTCTGACGCTGAGATTCACGTGAACAACTATTGCTATACATATCTATGTAGATTTGTGATGATGATAAACAGTTATAGTGGTGGTTTACTCAAAATTCATGTCCTAGTAAGAATTTCAAAGGCTGAAGTACGCATTCCCCATGTACTTTTCGATGAAATTTTGTAATGTCTAAAATTGAATCTCTCGCTTGACTAACTCCTTTTTGGCAATAAAATAGGTAGAAACAGTTAGTTTCAGAGGTTATCTACGAAGTTTCATAGCTATACGCATCGATTTCTGGGTTTTTTGACTTTATTTCTCAAAATTCTGGAATTGACTTTTTGGGGTACTTTTACTCGAATTTCGTCCGTTCTCTCGACTTCGGACTGGGTGTGGAGTATAAGGTGACTGAATACGTGTTTGTGTGGATACTCATGTGTGTAATGAGGGTGGTCTAATGTGTCTTGTAGTAAATTATCCCGATACGTAGTGTGGATGAGGTGTCCAGCAGTGAAATACACATTCACGTCTGTATACGGGATTTACACTCCACTATATAGCCGCACTATAATTCCAACCCGTAAAGCATCGCATAGCAAATAAATCTATAAGCATCTAACACGGCAGCATATAAGCATACGCGTAAGCAGTGACTCGAATGGCCGTCCTATAACCACGCGTATATATCCAACGGAGTCACACGGTCGCACGCATTTTGGCCGGGGTGCTTCTGTGAGAGTTGCATGTTGAAGCATAGTTAACGCGCGCAAAGAGCGCTAATCACACTTCACGTACAAGTGAAATTTGTCCCGGGTGCTTCTGTGTGTGTTACATGCAGCCAGCATTGGGAGCTAATATGCGATAAGCGCTTTTATCTTTCCTCCGTTTTATTCTTATGGGAGAGATTTCAGAGCCGGCCAATTTTTTTACCCAGTCTTAATTCGACTCGTTATCCATTGTACACGATTGCTATTCAATATAAATTTACATTTTCGTTTCCCTCCTTTCCTCTACCCCTTTTTATCAAATCACTATGAAAAATTCCAGCTTGCATGAAGTAGTTATGAGTCATTTTAAATGAACTCCATCACACGGAATCGTTAAGTCACTGCACTAACAAATTCTTATTAGTAATAAAAAGAAATCTCAAATTTTGATCACAGGAAACAACAATATGAGGTATAAGCATCCAAAGTGAGTTTTTGACATTTTCATTCCCAAAATTCCTAGCGGCTAGATTGCAAACCAAAGTCAGGACAAGCATTATTAGAAATTGAGATAACAGCACATGAACACATTATAATGAAGAGGTTCTAAATCTGCAAATGATAATTGTTGACGTTGTCAATCAGATTCTACATGCGAAAATTCAGAGTTCTAGATCAAAAAAATTCGATATCACAGGGGTGAATAAGTTCGAGTCATTTTGAGCAAAAATGAGCTGACTTCGAAAAGTCAAAATTGGAGTCAGTTAACAGACTCTATACATGAATGAGCTACCTTGAACTAGGTAGACACATGGACTCCGACACCAAGAATGGAGGAGATTGGGTCAAAATTGAATTTCTGAGGATAAAAATTAGTATGAAATTAACAAAACACGGCAGGTTCCTGAACAAATTCGTTTATGTAAATGGGAAGATCAGGAATTTTCTTTGAGGAGTAAGAGGGAACCTTGCAAATTTGTATTTCAAGAGCTCATCAAATTTAAAATTAGATCATAACGTTTGGAGAGAATCAGATAATTGCTTCTTGAGAAAATTTTGAATCATCCTGAGAAATATTCGTTCCTAAGCAGGACTATCAAAAATAACAATTCCAAAGGCTAATAAGGACTGGAAATGATCAATATAGGAGGATAAATGGTTTATAGTATCTCAAAGACCCCCAAGAATATTCTCACAGGAATATAAAGAATTTGGTTGAGAATTATAGCCATAAAACCTGAATATTTGGTTACGAGTAGCACCGGAAGAATTTCTTTGGTACTGGACATAAGTATGAGAATCTCTTATATATGGTGTGGAACGAAGCAAATTGTGACAAAATGGAATTATATATGACTTCAAAACCCTAATGAGAAGGGGTAGAATCAAAAATTGCAATTTGGTACATTGATCAAAATTGATAAATTGAATAGCATAGGAAAATGTTCACACACAGTGAATTATTACAGATGCAATAGACAAATCCCAGCATTTCTTCAAGAGAAGTACGTATACTAGAATGAATTTTGACAAACGCGCGAGTGAATAATGTTCATAAACCATTGGACCAAGGATTAGTGAACTAGCTATTTATATGATTACTTTCTTATGAATGATTTCATTCTAAGTTGACTTCACCAGTGAAATTTACCCTATATATGACAAAAATGATTCTAATAGTTCAATCAAAATGATTCTCACGATCATCATTAGTTGTCACCAATTATTCATCCACAAGGGAAACATCAGAGTTCAGAACCAGAAATGAAGCTTAAAAACAGGCAAATTCAAGGAATACTAACTTTTAGCTTATCCTGCATATTAATTGAATCGGGTATGGCAAACACGTAGCGTAATAGATTGAGCGATGGGAAAATGATATGAGGGGGACCTTCAGGAAGGAAAATATATAAATTATTGATATGAAGTTATTTATTGAAGCAAAATCAGGACCTCTTGGTGTATACAGCGTCGGAATCGTAGTAAAACATAATATATGGCTAGGCACATCCACATTTACAATGCTCCACTCACGAACAAAATATCGAGAATCTCGATGCTTATTTTTTTTTCTCTTCAATTAATCTGCGTTTTATATAAGAGATTAGCATCATATACGAACGTTATACATCCGGACATGAACTCAAAGATGAAGTCAAAGGTCAGCATTCACTGACATTCAACTTTATACGAAGCTCCATCGAGTTTAGCGAGTCCTCAGAATTTTTCCCATCTAGCCAAAAGAATAATCAAACAAGCAACACCCGTAGTTTCACCAAAAGGAAGTCATTCAAGAAAAGACATTCAATGGAATAGGCGATATAAAAAAAAAAAAAAAAAAAAAGTGAGAATCAGCAACCACTGATTATCGAGGTTTGTATACCCAAATTCGATCAGATAAAACAACACAATACGGAGTATCCGCTTGAAAAGAAACTTGCACACCGAAAACGACCACTAATTGAAAGAAAAACCTCGGGAGCTGAATTCAATCCGTCAAACAAAGAACTGGACGATGAAATTACGAAAACGTAGGGAATTTAGAGTGCCATGACTCTCGATCGAGCCAGCTAATCAACAATTTACCGGAACCTATATCCGGACTCAAGAAACATCCCCGTATTTGAACACGAATTTTGGCCATACCGCAGAAATTTGCCCTTATCCAGTCAAACCACCAGCTACAGTAGGTGGATCTGCAACGGGAAATCGGGAATTGAGGTAGCTCGGGAGCCGGGCCACAGCCTCATGGACTATCAGCTAACTTGTAGCGATGACTCGAGAATAGAATCCAGGACCCTAGAAGAAAAGACGAAACATTTTTAAGATAATACGTGAGACAAGGTTGCAGAAAACTTTTTTTTCTTTCGTTCTTTTTCTTTCAGAGAACACTATGACTAAGTAACAAAAAATTTGATCACCGAGAGAACCAGAACGCAATCAGAATGGGAATAAACGGCGGACGCACAAATGGTACAAAGTTATATATTTGTTAAAACCAGAATTGGAATAGCACGCTGATGGGATTATGTAAGGTAAATAAGAATCTACGGTATCAACCAAAAAAAAAATCCAATTATCTTTGCACGGCATGAAATAGATAGAAGGTTTTTCTTTCTCATCACATACCTGGTCTATTGATGAATGACAATACTGTTAGTGAGCAGCAAGAAGGAGAGGGCGTTGCACATGCAAAGATTCCTCTCCGCAGCAGAGTGCGAGAAAATCCGATGATTTCCCTCAATAATATTGGAGAATACACGAAGCTCGGATCATCAAAACCTTTGTTAATCAGAATATGACCAATAACTCGGTCGAACGAATCACTTTTTTCTGCTTCATATCTCTAACCCGACACCCGCCGGAACGAAAACACCCAACCTGAAGGGACTACATAGCCAAACTGACTGACAGACTAACTGCCAGAAAGCCAGAAGAGAAACGACGCCCACCACATAATAATCAAAAATACTCATACGTCATATTTCCGGTCCTAGTCTTACCAGCACGCTATGTATTATAGCTAGCTTGAGCAACTCTGATAAAGACCAGATATACGGTTCACACTGGAAGCCCCTCAGATATGCCCGAAACATTTTTTTAAGAGAGAAAATTGAGAGCACGGCAGGGCTTTTGAAGCAGGAGACACACACAATTTATATAAACTGATGACTCGTTTATTTAGGACTCGTTGATTCGTAGACTCGTAGATTCAATAGGCACAATAATCAATATATACAATAAGCACGATATACACAGCGGAAAATTCGTTGAGCTTAACTGGCGGCGTGACTGCACTTGAACAGGGCTCACAACGAAGTGATGACAGTCGTGGGGCGGCGTAGCAACCAAACCGTTCCGTTGTTCAACAAAAGACGCGCGCTCATTTGAATATATTCGTATGGTTCTATTTAGTTGTATGAGTATATTTCCAACACTCCCTCCCTTATACAAATCTTTGAATCCATATGAATGTAAAGGCCTTTGAATCTAAAGAAAAATCATTAAAAAATCTTATAATTGAATCGTTGTAAACACAATGCTGTTTAACTGATAAGAAAAATATTTGAACAACAAGTGGTCAAGTGAAATAAAGGATCGTTTACATAGCCTTGAATTCTAATGAGCATATCAGTTCTCATTATGATAATTGTCAGAAGAACAAACTTAAATTTCTAAACACTTGAAAATATCTTCTTATTGTTGTTCGTCACCTGTGAACATATAAGAAAACAAACAACACATATTAAGATTCAATTATTTTGATTCATGATTCATAAAGATTCCAGACTCATTTCTATCGATTCTTTGGATTCTTTGTAATCTTACGAGTAAGATATTCATGTGATTCATAAGGCAATGGTTTAGTCATAATATCAGCAACATTTTCTTTTGTTGCAATCCATTTGACTATAATCTTTCCTTGTTCAACACATTGTTTTATGAAATCACCATGTGTTTCAGCCATATGGACTCTATTCCCAGATTTTTCTCTTTGATTCAATTTCTTAGTAATTTCATCAATTGATTCGTCGAAAGTTTTTAGCTTATGACTACCATCCATTTGAGTGCAATTACCGGCAGATTGATTATCACACCAAATTGTGACTGGATATAAAGTCTTTCCTAATGTATATCGAATCGATTTATCTATTGAGATGAGTTCTCGACAAGCTTCACTCATAGCTAGATATTCTGCTTCACAAGTTGAAAGAGTTACATATTTTTGTTTGTAACTTTTCCAAGCGATTACATCCCCGAACAATTTAATAACATAACCTCCAGTTGAAGTCGAATCATCACAATCTCGAAAACTAGCATCAGTTAATGCTTCTAAATTTTCACCTAAAGATGTAAAAACGATTCCTAGATTCTTTGTTCCTTTGAGATACCTAAAGACTCTCTTAACATTTTTCCAATCAGTTTCAGTTGGATTACTCTGTTTTCTAGCTAGAAAATTTACAGCAAAAGCAATGTCAGGTCGAGTAGCTACTGATAAGTACATCAAACATCCAATAGCTTCTCTGTATGGTACTCTTTTTGATTCTTGATTCGTAATCGTAATTTGAGATTCGTTTGATTCAATTTTACTTTTCTTATTTTTGTTACTCACTTGTCTCGTTATCATAGGCGTATTTTGAGGATTGGAATCTTGCATATTAAATTTTTCTAGAATCGTTTGAGTGTACTGAGCTTGGTGTAATAGAATCGTTCCTTTTTCAATATTTCTTTCAATATTCATACCTAGGAATAGTTTGGGTTCACCAAGATCTTTCATTTCAAAAACTTTGCTCAGATGTGATTTCACATACAATAATTTGTTTGAATCGTTACTTGCAACTATCATATCATCGACATATAAGAGAACAAGTATCATTATTCCATTTTTCCTCCATGTAAAAAGACAAGGTTCGTGTAAATCATTTTCTAAACCTAGTGCTTTCATTTCCTTTTTGAATCGTTTGTTCCATTTTTTAGGACTAACTCTCAAACCATACAATGATCTTTCGAGTTTACATACTTGAGTCGATAGAATATTTTTATCAACCTCAAGACCTTTTGGGATTTCCATGTATACTTCTTCATCCAAATCTCCATTCAAGAAAGCTGTCTTAACATCGAGTTGACAAGCTCGAAGTTGATATTTATTTATGATAGCAAGAGTTGCTCTAACTAGAGATAACCTTGCTACTGGAGCGTAAGTTTCCTTTAGATCATAAATATTTTTATCTTTGAATCCTCTAATAACTAATCTAGCTTTATATCTGAAGTTATCATTTGATTCTATCTTTCTTTTGAAAACCCATTTTGAATCTATAATATTTGCTCGTGTACCATCATTCTGAGTTTTAGGTCGATCAACTAAAGACCACACTCGATTCTTACGCATAGACTCTAATTCTTCGTTAATTGCTTTGATCCAAAATTTTCTTTCAGGAGAAGCCATTGCTTCCTCATAAGACGTTGGGTCTTTGTACACTGAAGCAATGAGAATATGGGCTAAAATATCATCCTCACATCGTTTATCAGAATCATTATAAACCTCACTATAGTTAGCAAAACTAGAATCTTGTATTGGTTTCTCAGTTGAAGTACTTTTAGTATTCTCAGGATGATCAATCTTTCTTTTGGCTTTACTGCGAGTCAAAGGACCTTGAGATGTTTGAATCGTCTTATCGCCTTGATGAGTCGTAGGAATTCTTTCATTTTTTCGAGGTCTGCCTCTTTTTCTATTTTTAGATGAAACATTTACAAGTTGTTTTTCTGGAATACTACTTTCATCATTGACACCATCAAAGTGAATCGAATCGTTGATAGAATCAACAACTTGTTTTGATGATTCAATCGTATCTTCATTTGTAAGTGATTTCTTTTTGTAAATATCACCATAAACTAATTTTTCATTGAATCTAACATTTCTTGATTCTAAAAATTTCCGTGAAGAGGGATGCCAAAATATGTAACTTGTTTCTTTGTATCCTACCAAATAGACTTTGATAGCTTTTGCTTCGAACTTAGATTTTGATTTGTTGACTTTGACATAACTCACACATCCGAATCGTCTAATTTGTTCCAAATGACAACTTGCATTTGGTGCGAATTTGTTGATTGGAATATCATATCCAATAGCTTTGTGAGGAGTCTTGTTATAACAACAAACAGCAACTTCTGCAGCCAATTCCCACATTGAGATAGGTAAACCAGAATCAATTAATAGAGCTAAGATTTTTCTTTGAATCGTTTTGTTGAATCGTTCAGCTGTGCCATTATGTTCAGGAGTATATGGAGGAGATAATTTTGATTCTATATTCTCCTTTTCTAATACTTCTGCAAAATGTCCTCCCATATATTCAAGAGCTTGATCTGATTTAATATAGCAAACTTTCACATTTTCACCTATCAAATTTCGAGCTGATATCAAGAATGATTCTAACGCTTGGCCAGCTTGGTCTTTACTCTTCAAACAATAGACCATTGAGAATCTAGAATAATCGTCTACAAACACTATAATGAATACATTTTGTCCGGGATACGACACAGGACTAATTTTTCCCATAATATCCGTATGAATGACTTCAAGAGGTCTTTGAGCTCTTGCTCGTACTTCTTTGAATGGTAATTTCTCCATTTTTGACATTATGCATACTTCACAGTCTAGAATAGAATCGTCAAATTTTACATTTTCTAGCAAATTCGTTTTCTTCTGAAGTGTTCGAAGATAACCCAAAGATGCGTGTCCCAACCTAGTATGCCATAGTTGTCCTAGATTCAAACTTTTAGAATTTTCACTCGTTTGTTTATCTAGATTCTTATCAATTGAATCATTCGAATCTATCAACGATATCAATTCATCAGAGCTTATTATAAAATTCTTGAGTGAGCTATTACTGGAAAAATTCGTGGTAGACTCTACTGGATTCTGCTGATTGTTGAGAGTTTTCTCTACTAGAACTACATCTTTCTCCCTCCCAATCGAAGAATCAGTATTTATAGATTCGTTAGTAGCTCCCTCCGAAGCTAACGACTCTTCATCGTTATGAATCGTGTTCGACTCTTCTGGTGATTCAAGATGTGATACTATTCGAGCATTACATGAATAATTCTTCAAAGTGGATTCTTTAGAATCATAAGACTCGTTATTTTTAACTTCAAATCGAATAATCCAATTTGGTTTCTTATAAGTACCTTGAAAAAGAATTTTATCTGTAAATTTATTGTAAACTTTGAAGATTTTATCATCTAAATAAATTGAAAACCCTGAGTCAGCTAATTTTCTCAAAGAAAGCAAGTTTTCAGATGAATCTTTAGTAGCAATAACATCAGTCAATCGAATCAATTTTTGATCAGATGTCTCATTTGCTAAACTGAGTTCACCTTTCCCATCTATAACTAAATTTGCAAATTCGTTCTTATTCGCACTCTTAATGATTCCATTTTCTAGTCTTTTAAAATTAGAAAGAAGCATAGATTGATTCACTATATGATCAGTTGCACCAGAATCTGCGATAAAATTTATAAAATTTCGTGCTCGATATGATTTTGAGAATAATTTCTTACCTTCACTCTCACTTTCGCTTTCTTCATCTTCATTTTCGCTTGAATCTACAACCATTCGAGCAGCTCGTTTAAAATTCTTCTTACTCTTTTTCGAATTTTCTTTCTTACTAATTTTGCCTCGATTTTTCTTTCCAGAATTTCTTTTTCGTAGATTCTTACTTTGATTGTTAGAATCTGAGTCTTTATCATTTATCCTAGATATAGAAGGACTCTTACCTCGTCTAGGAATTGGACAAAGTCCACCCTTTTTGTGAACTGTCTGGCAGCGATAATGTAGCCACTTGTCAGTGTTGTGGAGAGGACAATCAACACCAGCTCTGTGACCTCTCTGACCACATCTATGACAAGGATTAGAATCGTTCTCATTGTAGCTGACTCTATTGACTCTTGAATCATTGCGTTGGTTGCGATCAGATTCGGACTGAAACATGAATGATTTCATTTGATCTATATTCATTCCGATCTTGTTATCGTTTTTCTTTATAAGATTCGTTTGTCTTAAATCTTCATTTACTCCAGAGACTGCATGATAGAATAATGAACTCAATTCTTCATCATCCAAGGGTTTTGACTCGTTAGATAAATTGTACTCTCTCACTAGAGAGTCGAATCGTTCGCAAAAGTCGAATACTTTCTCGTTTCGTTTCATTCGAATTTCATATAACTTCCCTTTGATAGTTACAGGATCTAAATTCAACTCTTTCCTTCTGAGTTCTTGAAGTTTGCTCAGATATTCTTTTGGACCTTGAATGTTAGTGATTCTACTATGATACTTTTCATCAATTCTATTCATGATTATGTCTCTGACTTGATTCTTTCTTCGAATTCTTTGAGTCTCAGTAAATTCTCTAGGATTAGGAGAATTATCGTCAATGATATCTATCAAATCATAACTTCGTAATTCAGACTTGAAATAGTCCAACCATAAATCGAAATTCATTTTTTCAGACAGTTTGTATTTTCTGTCAATATGAATTTTTGATGTAAGTGAATCGTTTGTTAATTTTCCTACGAGAATTGATTTCAGAGTCTCTTCTAGATTCAAAGAATCATGAGTCGTGGTCAAATTTTGTAGGTTATTTACCTGTTCAGTTGGAGTCGTTTGATTCATTTGAATCGTTGAAGAATCGTTGGTTGCACTCGTACTTGGTTGAGTGCGAATCGTTGTAGAATCTTGAGTTGCACTTGTGCTCGGTCTTTGATCAGTGCGAATCGAAGAATCTTGAGTTGCTCTCGTACTTGGTTGACTCGTTAAGGAATCTTGAGACGGGCGATTTATTTGAGAACTTTGTTGACCCATGTTGAGTCTTTTCAATTCTTCAGTCTCCTTTTCAATTTCGGCTCGTCTCAAACGCATCCTTTCAATATCAGCACTCAACTTCAGACTCTCATTCAATTTGTCGACAACTTCACTGGATTTTTCGACCAATTTCTTATGAGTAGTAAGAGCAGAACTAAAATCCCTCGCTGCATCTCTGAATGTAAGTACGAAATCCGTCGAAATGTTGATTGTACCGGGAACATACGTGTTCTGTCTATCTCTTGACGTAGAACCAGTATTCATACTTGTATTTGGCGTTGACATACTCATTGGTCTCGAGTTTAATTCAGTTGGAGTCGTAGAATATTCTTTTTGAATCTTAGGGTCCTTATTATTTGCTGTAAAAAATATTCGTGAATCATTATCTGGATTTTTGATTTGTGTCAGGCCTGACTATTTTGATTCTTAGATTCTTCTTCATAAGTTTATTCATAATCATTTCAAGAAACTTAGAAATTCTTTAACTTTTCACAGCTTACAGAATTTATCAGATGGCTTGATCTAAGAACTCATTTTCATGAACACATCAACACTTAGATGAATAAGAGAAAGTTCTAAATGTGAATCTTACTTTTCTCTTGATCATTTCGAGATTCTTCTACTTCCATCGTTTCAATCTGACGAGCTTCATTTGGATCCACAATAACATCTAAAATGTTAGAGGATTGTTCCGATCCACTCAAGATCTCATCATTTTGTTGAATTTCTTTATCAGCCATCTTAACCGGGATATGAAACAGAATTGAAATGATTCGTAAATATTCGTCCGAGATTCGTATGTTTTCTAGATTCTTTCAGTTTGATTCTTATACCAGATATAACTTTCAATAATGTTTCATACTTCCAAGTTAATAGAAAATGCACTGCGATTTTCAGAAAAACTAAGAAGCAGAAGTTTTGGACTCATTTGCCGCATATGCACTCATATGTGCACCTCTCTAGGATATTAACAAGCACTGCTGTGATAAAATCCAGATTTGGGTTGCGCACACACATATGAGCACTGTAAGCAACTTCGTCACAAACTTCTAAATCAACTACAAAAATTCACCGAACATCAAGTTTCAATTTGTAATTGATCCCCGGAATCCAAATTTTAATTGAACCTAGGAAATTTTATTTCAAATTTCGACCTTAATAAAATCTACCAAAATTCAATAAAATATTTGGATATTTGTCAAATTCTGTCAATTCATAGATTCTTGAATCGTAGACTCTTGACTCATTGAACCGGTGATATGATAACACGAACATCAATGCATCATATATATATTAACATAAACATGAATGCAGAACATTTGCCTAGATATTTCACAAGAAATCGCAGCGATCGCCAATGTAAGCAGCAACATCCCCACGCAACGAGAATACACATTCGAGTGCCCTGGTTAGAAAACCGCGAACATCTACATGTCTTGAGATCAAGCAAAACATGCATCCTACGCGCGTACGTGAGCATCAAGAAACAAGGTTATTGCAGCAAGCCGCATGCTCGATAAATCGTATTCAATGTCAACCGACGAATCACAAAGAATCCCCTTTGAGTCTGTTTACCGAATCGAATCGAGTCGCGATATAAACCTAACCCTAACACACGTAAACGAGAGAGAGAGAGGACGCGCGCGCGCGAGAGCGAGATATCACGAAAACACGTCGTCACCGGTTGGCTTATAGCGCGAGAATATACACGTGCGCGCCACGAACACGCTGTATGATTCGCGATGCAACATGAACTGCAACCTTGATGATGATGCTCCTCCGGGATGTCGATAACCTACTACAATGACAATCACACACGAAACTTGGAAATCTATCAAATTCTACACTCATACGACTCACCGCACTGTCGTATTTATTTATGCTATGCCGGCGGACCATTCATTGGATCTTAGAATCGTACTTGAACTCGGGCTAAATAAGCTCACCATTGAGACAACGCAATTTTGACTCTATTCGCGATCACACACTTTCACTTACCTCGAATCTTTATAGTGTGTGAAATTATGCTGCTCCGAAGCTCTGCTCGGCGATGAGGCTCTGGATCTGTTGAAGATTTGCACTGTTTACGCACTGGAAGCGTGCTCTGGGCCCATAACCTGAGAGCACGGCAGGGCTTTTGAAGCAGGAGACACACACAATTTATATAAACTGATGACTCGTTTATTTAGGACTCGTTGATTCGTAGACTCGTAGATTCAATAGGCACAATAATCAATATATACAATAAGCACGATATACACAGCGGAAAATTCGTTGAGGTTAACTGGCGGCGTGACTGCACTTGAACAGGGCTCACAACGAAGTGATGACAGTCGTGGGGCGGCGTAGCAACCAAACCGTTCCGTTGTTCAACAAAAGACGCGCGCTCATTTGAATATATTCGTATGGTTCTATTTAGTTGTATAAGTATATTTCCAACAAAAATACACACACTAAATGGAGCAAATGATTTTCACTCAAATTAATATCGAAACGGAATCGAACATAACTCTCCCCATGAGGAGCCCTTTTTTTCTCTCATCATCATTCCGCCCTTGTACCATTTATTCATGAATATATGCCGGAAACTTATGAAATTTGCAGAAGTTTAACGGATCATGAGGGTCGAATAAACATCGAACCAATCCCGCGAAATCCTGGATTGGTTATGGAGAAATTGGATAAATTGTACACCTCTCGCACATCTTGGAGACTAATTCACAGCATTGATCTTCACCCATACTTATCCCAAGGAAAAAAACTTAATGTTACTTGGTCAAATATACAGACGAGATGTGAATCTTTGAAACAACAGTGCAAGCATGGTAGTCAGATAATAAAATTGAAGGAAAAGATCCAAGAGACGCAGGAAAGCGCGAATAGACTTATAAAATTATTGAAAGGCTCCAAAACTGATACTCAGATCAGCCAGGAAGAGAGATCAATATTGGCAGGAATAGGGAGCATTTATAAATTTCTTTATGGCACATTAGACAAAGAATCGGAAGCGAACCTAATTGAACTAATGCAGGAGAGGGCAAATGAGACGGGTAAACTTGCAGAGGTCGTGGCGAACCAAACGAAAATGATATTAGATCAATTCGGGATACATCATGGAAAATTATTAACCCTCAGTAACTTCACGTCACAGCTAGGAGAAAATCGAGGCAAACTGAACGACCGCATCGATTTTTCAATCGCAATAGAAATCCTCGTCGAAAGTGTCTTACAATATGAGATCAATACACAAATTTTGACAAATGTCATGATATCTGCTCCTCAAGGCGCTATGCACCCAAGATTCATGCCACCATCTCTATGGATGCACACAAAAGATAGACGTAAGATTTCCACAACTCGACGAAAACGAACCTCTTTTGGAATTACCAAAAATTGTGGACATAGCAATCCTTCTTGCAGAACCAAAACTCATATATTATGTAAAACTCCCTTCACTTGATGGTAATGAGTACAACTTATATAAAGCCCATCCGGTACCAGTGAAACAGTGGAACTCATCGGTTTCCGCCTACATGTGGCCAGACTGAATTTATACCGCGATCAACGCTAATAATGAGGCATACATTCAATTTGATGGCGAATCATTACATGACTGTAAACACCTGAGAAAAGCTCTCATATGTGAAAACCCAGGGCCACTCAGGACCATTGACGATTTTTCACCCTGTGAAGTTAAATTAGCGGTAGGGAGAGGTTTCAGTCTTCCCGCGTGTGAAATTGAAATAGCCAAATGGCAAGAAACGTTCTGGACAAAATTAGAGAAGGAAAATACGTGGGTCTTCTCTACTGAACATGCAGAATCTATTTTCGAAAACTGCACGTCGAATTCGAGAAGAAAAACGAAAATAAATGGATTGGGTTTATTACATTTACGTCAGGCTGTACTGCCCAAACCGAATCTGTAAAATTGGTAGCTTCGCGAAGAGTGACAGTGAAATCGGAAATAATTGTATTCCGAGAGACAAAACTAGACCTATCGCCATTGCTAAGTAATGAATTATCAAAAGACCCAAATAACTCCATTTATGAACCCACAATTGTCCCAAAATTGCAGCTTGATGGAAACACTTCCTCAAAGGCATTAGAGAGAGGACACGATTTGAGAAACATAATGAATGTAGCACGGAGCATGAGTCAAGTCAAAATTATAACAAAAAAACTCGATCATTTGCAAACATATTTCGTTTTCTCTGGCTTATTTTACATGATCTCTTTCGGAGTCATGATCACAGTTTTTAAGATCTGTTGCCTGGTGGGGGGGAACCCTTGCCTAATTTTGAGAAGACTTGTTTCAGGTTCCAGGAAGAAGCAATCAAATCCGGAATCAATGACGTCTTTGTATCCAGAAATAATCAACATGAAAGTTATACCACACATCACTGGAGATATGGAACAACGAAATGATATTTCAGAGATATCTAAGACGATTTCAATACAAACAGCAGAAGTATATAAAATACCAAAAACTCCAAGAGAGGTTCAGATATACACAGAGCTTATTTGAAGGATGAATCATACTACTTTCCCACAACTCACAATATGACGCTGAGATATATACCAAAAGATTTGGAAGATGGAGCGTGACAAATTTTCCGCAGAGAAGTTGATATGTAGAAAGAATCACGATTGATTTTTGAGCAACCCGCAAAATAATGCAAAGGTTTCACAAGATGTGGTATGAAAGATACGCCATAATCAACGCTCTGCGATACATATAAAATTGATGACAGCAAAGAACGAATCTTCCACGATGATGCATTAAAATATTGGAAAAAGCAAAAGAAAAACTATCTATAATGTAACCATGATTATAACCAAAGAGAGAGACTTGAGTAGATTACTTTATCCAAAACCATGTATCATTCATATTTAGTCAAAATTTTCAGGATAACAATATACTTGGATTAAGTATCTATCATTAGTAAACACTAGAATAAGGGAAGGCGTAGTCAGAATAATTTTTGTGAGGTAAGATATTTGGAAGGCGCATTTATACAAATATTCAATTAATTGGAATTTTTAAGAAATGATATTTTGTCGAAATTCTGTCAAAAATTGATCATGTAAGCTTTTTAAATCGGTTTTTCAAAACGCACTTGAATTCACGATTGAACAAGATATGGGAAGGGAGGAAATAAATCTCATGTGAGCGCCAGCTTTATCATACAGATAAAATAGCGACAACAGTAGAGAGCTTGTCGAGCCAGATAATTATTATATTCATGGACGTAGAATTACCTCATTGTAAGTTCACATGTTTCAAACTTCAACGTTCAAATTGACTCGAGTTCAAAATGATATGTCAAATCTGAAAGAAAGAACATTTTTTTTGACCAACGCTATATGTCCAATGAGAAATCAGCAAATACCAAATACGTACTGAAAATTGTAAGAATCTGAACACACGATTCAGAAGAAGATATACTATGAACGCCCAAAATTCAAAGCCATGACCGCTCGAGCCTTGTTAAACGCTAGCCATAGAAAAAAATTTTTCAGAAGATTCCATTGTACGAAAATTTTTTTTAATCCACGAAAAATATACATTTTAACACATGTATGATCATGAATTCCATTGCTCCGGGGAGCAATAAGCACGGCTATGGACGTGTCAGGGGCACAGTGAGCTCCATATATCATTATATACTCATTGCAATATATATATGGTCTTATGTTAGAAGAGAGCTCATAGCAACTCATCTCTTTGTCCTGGGGAAACCCCACCAGCGACGATGAGTGATTAAGGAATGTAGGTTATCAACAATGATATAAATACGGCGCAAAGGAAGCGCTGTGTGGGCTTCTTCATCTGCGTCTTCTCGCACCACGAGCTTTTCCGCGAGCTCCACTCGCAACGCTCTCCTTACCCAGTTATTGTAGTCTAGGCGCAACCCGCGCTGTGTAAAGTCATGTTAAGTCTCTCTCAAGTATTCATACAACTCTTTCATTGAATAAACGTCTATTGAATGAATCTACGGAACCGTCTACTTCTATTGGCATCCACTTCCGACCCCGTCTGCTACAATTAGCGGAGACAGAGGATGACCATTACCCCAACGATCTCTTTTCAAAAACAACATACTAAATTTTGCGTCACCTGAACGACCACTTCTCCATCATTCTCCGTCAATTGGTTAATGTGGAATTTTCATTCATAACCCCTTCTATCAATTGATTCATGAATCTTCCATCAATGGAAAAGGGAATCATGTATAGTTTCTTTTCCATACAGTTCAACGTGATTCCGTATCAACCAATCGATTCAGGATGGCGAGATGAATAATTCGAAAAATTCCCAATAATTTCTTGAAAATTTTAACTTTCTTATTTTCCAAGATTCTGTGACGGATGAGTAATATCCGTCTTGTCTCTCTCCTGGGCCAAGTAATATAATTTATAATCTAATCATAAAGTTATTGTTTCAGCAAGAGCCGAGTGGAGGAGAGGACATTTTCAAGGTGAAAGAGAGAGAGAGAGGGAGAGCACACTATAGCGGGACGGGCCCGCGCGGGTTATAGTTACAGCAGTAGCCATACTTCCCCTCGCGCTCCCTTCCCTCGCGCGCCATTTCATCATCGCCACGCCGCCGGCGCACAGTGGGGCGAAGAAGTTCTTGGACAATTCGCCTTCACGTGAATTTGCAACCAATCGACATATGCGCAGACGCAGGAGGTTGTTCTCATTCATCCAAAAGTCTTCTGTTTGCGCATATATCGATTGGTTGCGAATTCACGTAATGGCAAATTGTTCAAGAGCTTCTTGGCCCCACTGTGCGGCGGGAGACTTACGTCGTATTCGGTCGGATAAGCACGTGCCGTCCGCGTCGCTCGCTGAATTCTGCTCCGTTTTTGCCGCGCGTTTCCTCGTCGCCGCTATACAAAGTCACGGTGCGCGCGTGCATATTTAACCTAGTGCAGTAGTCTCGCGACTGACCCTGTGCTTAATGGATTATCCAAGGAGCCCGGTGAAGCTTCCTGACCATACAAGGTCGAATCGCCGACCGTGCCAAGCGTCCCACTAGCGACCGTCTCAAGGCCGACTTGCGTCTCGTGGCCATCCTGCACCCAGTGGCCGACGTCGTCTCCAAGGACAACATTCAACGTTTTGTGAGTTCTAGCTCGAATTCTCTCTCTCTCTTCCTGTGGCCTGTAGAATGTATTTCTCTTCGTGCCCTCCCGACCTCGTGCTCGAGCTTGCGCAAGTACTCTCACGGTCTAATGACCTTTTGTAAATACTTTGTAAATATGTATCGACTTTTCCCTCTTTATTTCCATTAAAGCTTCGGTGCTGAACTATACCACCTTGCTCTTATCATTTCATGCTCCCTCTCAACATGCAAAATATAGAGTTGGTAACCCACGAAAATAAACCAGGCTCTGCCTAGATGTGCCTGAATAAATCCAGTAACATTGGCGCCCAACTCGGTTCTATTTCATTGCATAATTAGAGTACAATGCACACAAAACGAGCACGTGGTAGTGTGTAATAGTGTGTGTGAATTATGAGTGTGAGAGCATGGTGAGTCGAGTATGAAAAATCCAAATGCGGGTGGATTTTCGGAGCAAATTTTCTGCACCGCTTGGTCTCGACGGCCATTTTGCTAGAAAATTCTTGGAGCAAACAGAAGCTCAAAATTTTCGCGACTTTTCGACGCCTCGACAGGAGAGGCAAACAAGACCATATATGGTCATACCAAACATCGCACGATCGTCGCTCGCTCGCTAACGAGTTAAAGTTCTCTCTCACGAGCGCGAGAGAGATAGCGATATATGCTATAATATTCAATCAGAATATTTCGTGCGCGTGGCATAGTTCATTCGAAAATCACGCGATTTAAGCCCGCCATGCAACAAGTGTGTGTATGAAACGTGCATTATGAAGTGCACAGCGATGCAAGCGACAGCAATATATATAGATATAGTAATATAGCGTTAGGCGTTTATAACCGTCCCAGCGTCCCAATGCGTTCCGAAAATTCTTGCGCTTGATTGAAATAATTCAAAAGCGATCGCTGATCAATGGACACCTAGAATTAATTGTTTATTGATGGATTTAGCAATTTTTATTGCAATTTGAATCAATTTTGAAGGTCTTTGACCAATATTTCCAATTCCCTTAGTAAAAATTCTGAAAATTTTTCTATTGGATTGAATACATTTCTAATGACTCATGCACACTTGTGCATTGCAAATACGATTGTTGCTAACAATTTTATAAACAAATTCGAATTTTTCGACAAATAATTAGTCAATTTCAATAGACCAAAGTGAAAACGACCACATATCGGTAACATTGATCGGTCTCGTTTTTGACTTGAATATATAGATATACCAATACCCTCGAGTAATATATGTATAGAGGTATACTGATGACTACATAAAGTCGAGCGTTGCGCTATAGAATAGGCGTGCGTATTTGGACCTTGTCCATATATTATAGGTATATAACGTGCACGTAGCGAAATGA
Source organism: Eretmocerus hayati (assembly GCA_029851415.1). Lineage (NCBI taxonomy): Eukaryota > Metazoa > Arthropoda > Insecta > Hymenoptera > Aphelinidae > Eretmocerus > Eretmocerus hayati. Next base: position 55,427,994 of record CM056744.1, read on the forward strand.
AGAATTGTTACTAATAATTATTTACACAATTTATAGCGAAAATTGAATTTTCTTCGCAAATAACACCCTATGTTGGGGTAAACAAAACCATTCAGAGTGAAATTAGAATTGATTTTTGAATATTTTTGAAATCAGCTGATTTTCACTTTTTTGACTTTTTGTACCAGAATTTGACCGCGATAGCGGCAGGTATCATTAGAAGTCCAAAATTGCGATCGATCTAGCTGTTTCCAATAATTTTGCAATTAATTTAACAATAAATTTTGCAATAAACAAAATTTCAAAAATTCATTTTCCCGCTTTTTTGCAACTTTTTGAATAAAATTCAATACTTTTCATAGATTTGACTTCACAGACAATGGAATTGAATGAATTTTGAAACTTTTGTAAATTTTTTAAAAATCATGGCGAAAGGAAACGAAACTTCCTTTGAATCAGAAGCAGACTTGACCTGTTGGTTGACTAGTCTGAAACCAGATGAACAATTAGAGACAATTCGCAAACTTGAAAACCGAGGAGATGGAGACGAAACCATCCAAATGGAAAGGCTTTTATGCGCTGCCTATTAGGTGACCGAATCTGACTTCATTGAAAATGATGAATTCGAAAATGATGAAGATTTAAAGCAATATAGGATTAGATTGCGTAGGGATTTAGTACAAATTGCGTATGAATCGGTTCGCGGAGTCTACTACGTCAATGAAGATAGCAACGTCAACGCAATGGCAAGCGGAGGAATAACATCGTCATTCATACAAGAAGAAGACGATGACATCTTTCCTACAATAGTCAGCGGATCGACGACAATCACAAGAACATCAATGCCCATTTCGACATATACAGGCACAATGCCTCGGCAAACCATAACCTCTGCGACCTCGATGGACAACAGGCCTATCACTAGTACTACAGGTAGTCCTACTGACCTTGATTTGGTACCATACATCTGTGATGATGGTACTGTACAACATATACCAAAAATGGTCGCAAATCAACTGAAGCGGCTAACCGCCACGCAAAAACCAGGTCAACGCATTACAATTGAATTGGACCAAGGAGAATCGCGAGCTTATCACAAAAACGTGCGCGAGCAATTGAAGCTCAATCAATCGAGAAATCGCGCGATTTCGATACTCGCGAATTCGCAAATAGCACGCAAATGCCTGTAGGTCAATGCACAGTTATACCACCGAGCGTGCCGAGGCTCACAAGTGACGCACCTCGAATAAGAGATGTAAATCTTCAAGATACATACGATCTCCGGTATTTCAATCCAAATGAAAATCGAACAAGACAATCTGACCAAACAGTCATCCAACCAATAAATGTAACCAACAATCTGCCAGCATTGCAAGCTGTGCACAGTGGTCTCAACGATACCTACGGGAGAAATAACTCAATTCGCAGCCAACCTGTCGACATTGGAAAAATAGTACGTCAATGGAAATTGACTTTCTCTGGAGATTTAAAAGATGGCAGCATAGAAGAATTTTTACAACGAATTGATGAATGCAAGACCCTATCTAGTATTGTGGATGGAGACCTCATGAATGCACCGACCGAATTACTCACCGGTCCAGCTCTGCGATGGTTCAGACAATCGCGGTCCAAATGGACGAATTGGGCAGCATTCAAGACGGATGCTCGAATATGTTTTGGTCGAGGTAAACACTCCCAGCAACGAATCATCCGCGAAGCAGAGTGTCAGACGCAAGGGAGAGAAGAGCGTGCAAGAGACTACATTGTTTGTCTTTCAACAAGACTTGACAAATTTGATACACCATGGAGCAATGACCAACAACTTGAACTTTCGTATCGCAATTTGCATCCCCTTGATTCAACAATGGGTCCCTCGCGACAAAGTCAAAACTGTCGACGACCTCTTTACGCTTACTCGAGGAGCAGAGCACACTCAAGATTGCAATAAATTTTATCGTCCGCCCCCCAATCCTGATCAATGTCTCTTGCCTGAACTGGCATATAAACCACCCGAGACTAGAAAATGAGAAGACAACAAATCTCAACCTAACCTGGCAGCAACCTCGGTTAAACCACTGGTTGAAATGACAAAATTGATAAAAATTCGATCCAAAAGGAATTGAAATCACTGACACTACATGCTGCGCCCCCAGAGCCTAGGCAAAATCAAATCACAAATGCACCAACCTCGACTGCGCAAATGACAGGTGCAGTGGCAAAAATAATCGATGAAAAATTCAAATCATTAAAATTGCAGGATACAAATACGTCTTCAAATGAACCTGCATCGAATTAACAACGAAATAATTCGAATAATGACAAACCGAAAATTAATACGGTCCCTAGACCTGAATCGGTCATTAAAAGCGACCACAATCAGGACAAAGAACCTGGTCCTAGTCCAAAAAGTAGATTCTGCTGGAACTGCTCTTGGCCTGGATACACAAAAAATGACTGTCCTGAATGTCAAAAAAAGGAGGAGGAGGCGATTAGGTACGGCCTCTACCGCCTCTCTAGAGGATATGGCGTCTGGTGATGGGTTGGTCAGTGACCAACAGCCAGCCACAAAACCAGGACTATATTCTACGGACTCTCCAAGTCCATCAATTGATTGTGACAATGAAAAACCACTTGTCGATTATCCTCGCTGGTGGCTCAAAACAAATTTAGGAAACGCCTGTGTTCGCGCTTTGTGCGACACTGGCGCATCTCGAACAGTTGTTGGACCAATCGGTCTACAATCAGCTGCTGTAATTAGAGCTCGTGTGTCGCCCTATCGAGGCCCACACTGCCGTTTAGTAACTGGTGAATTAGCGCGACCGGTAGCGCAAACCAAATTGCCAATTGAGGTTGCTGGTGTAAAGAAAGACATTGCAATGTTCATTCATGAAAAATTGGCCTGTCACCTAATTTTGGGAGCAGACTTCGCATATTCTTCCAATGCAATTCTTGTTTCTGAAGAAAGTACTATGACAGTGAAAGGCGAGAAGGGCCCATCAGACCCTTTTACCGTTGGGTTCGCTACTCAGGGCGATTTAAATACAGCCAACCTTGCATCAGTCGGCATTGAAGATCTCACTGATAAGCAGCGCAAATTGTTAGATGACGTGTTAGACCGAAATATAGTAGTACATGGTCCAAGTATTGGTTGCACGGACAGGATTGAACATGAGATCGTCGTCGAATCATTTCGACCATTCAAACAAAAATATCACCCCGTATCCAAACGGATCGAGGACAAAATGCATGATCAAGTCCGGAAAATGCTCAAACTCGGAGTGATCAGAGAATCGACGAGCGCATGGTCTAGCCCCGTAGTAATGGTGAGGAAATCAAATGGCGAATATCGCTTTTGTTTTGACTACAGAAGATTGAATAATGTGTCACGCAAGAATGCACATCCTATACCGCAAATGGATGCAATTCTACGGAAGCTTTAAAATGTTGAATATATCAGCACTATAGACATGAGCTCCGCATACTGGTCTATTCCACTTAAAAAAGTATCAGAACAATTCACGGTATTTGCAGCGCCCGGATTAGGTTTGTTCGAATTCACAAAGTTACCGTATGGGGTCAGTAATGATCCTGCAACCTACCAAACCCTAATGGACGATTTAATCGGTCCTGAATTAGAGCCATTCGCGTTCAGCTATTTAGACGACATCATAATAGTAACTGAGACGTTTGAAAAACACCTAGGAGTACTCGAGCTAATTTTGAAGAAAATCAAAGATGCCGGTCTAACAATTGATCGTGAAGAAGTCACTTTCGCAAGAACGAAATTAAGTACCTCGGAGTCCTCGTCAATCGTGATAGCTTTCGACCAGACCCGGAGGAGATCAAGCGCATTGTGGGATTCCCAGCCCCAAAGACTTTGAAAAAATTGCAGCGCTTCTCAGGCATGGCGTCGTGGTCTAGAAAAATCTTCAACGATTTCGCCACGATTGCCGAACCGCTCACTCGCCTAACCAGGAAGGAGACGCCTTTCTTATGGACTGATGAGCAACAAAATGCCTTCGAGCAAATAAAAATCATGCTTGCAACGGACCCAGTCTTGAATCGGCCTGATCACAATCTCGAATTTCAAATCCAGACCGATGCGTCGAATACGGGCCTTGGAGCCCTGCTTGTTCAAATAGTAGATGGTGAAGAGCGCCCTCTAGAATTTGCGAGCAGAGTACTCACGTCCCAAGAAAAAAGTTCCTTTTGTACAGAACGAGAATGTCTGGCTCTTCTATGGGCGATGAGGAAATTTCGGCCTTATATTGAGGGATACGCATTCAAAGTAATAACTGACCACAGTAGTCTGCGTTTGTTATTCAGTCTACGGAATCCCACAGGATGACTAGCCCGCTGGGCACTTGAATTACAAAGCCATGACTCCACCATACAACATCGACCAGGAAACAAAAATTTCGTACCAGACTGCTTGTCTAGCATGTACGAAGACAAGAAATGCCCGAGACACCCGGTCTAGCGACCATTAGTATAGTAAAATTCACGCAAGATGCGTGGTACATTGGAAAATTCAACGAGGTCCAAAATCGACCAGAAGAATTTCCAAATTGGAAAATCGTCGGTGAAAATCTTTACCATTATATGCCCGACGACGTGCTTGACGATCTTGGAATTGACAACGATGCGTGGGAATTAGTAGTACCACGAGAAAATCGTTTACAAATCCTAAGAGAATGCCATGAAGAAGTAACAGCAGGCCACTTTGGTCGATTTAAAACACATCAACGTGTGATACTCCATTACTTCTGGCCAAATTCATACCACGATTTGGCAAATTTCGTGAGAAAATGCACAATTTGCCAGCAATGCAAAGTACAACAACTTGCACCAGCCGGCCTCATGGGCAAACGGTCAATCACACGACCATGGCAAGTTGTAGCAGCCGACACTTGCGTGTTTTCTCGCAGTGTTCATGGCAATGAATATATGATAATCTTTATTGACTTATTTTCAAAATCGATGGAATGTGTACCAGTTCGCGAAGCAAATGCTTTGATTGTGCGTAAAGCTCTGGACACCAAAATAATTCTACGTTTTGGTACTCCTGAAACTTTCCTGTCCGACAACGGACCAGAGTACTCAGACAAGGTAATAGACAAGTTCTTGCAGGAGCGTGGGATTGTACATATGACTATACCACCTTACGCCGCTTATTGTGATCCAGCAGAACGAACAATGAGAACAATTAAAACGTCCTACTTTTGACCCTCGATCGATATCATCGGATATCGTATTTATCACTCGCGGGAATTTCAAATTATGAAGATATAATTTTTCGGTCTTTGCGAGTTAAAGTCAGCAGATATTGCTGACGTTTGTGGCATCAATCGAGAATGGATTTTACTCCACTGTCGATCAATGCACCTTTAGAGCCTCGTATGGTTTCGAGGATGCATCTAAAGGATTTTGATGGAAAAGAATGAATTATGAACTATGGACGTAATCCAGTTCCACCGAAAAACTTCAAACGTCAACAAGAACTCGCGTCTGCTGAAAAAGAGCTAGTGCAAGCAATAAGTAACTGGCATTCACACATGCTAAAATTGCCTGACTTGCATACGGTCGCAATGGCCAACTCGCAAAAAGCTCACGAGCATCAAGCTCAATACTACAATCAAAAAGGACGTGATGTTCAGTACGCAATAGGAGACGCTGTTTGGAAGCGTAACAGAGTCCTATCATCACAAGCTTAGGATATCACAGGCAAACTTGCACCCAAATTCGACGGCGAATTCACCATCCTGGCTCGACTCGGTTCGAATGTTCAAGAACTGGCCGATGAATCGGGCCAAAGCATCGGAAAAGTGCATGTCCAAGACCTCAAACCCTACATCGACGGCGAAGAGCCCCCAATCGAACCTGATTTCGAACAACCAATAATCGCCCCATTAGACGACGATTCGTTCAACCAAGGTCCATCTCGGGTACTCAGGTCCGCAATAAACGTTGCGCAAAAAGCAGATACTCCGAAACTAACCAAAAGCAGGGGGCGACCACGAAAAACAAGAATCGTACTCACTAGAATACGCGTAAAATTCGCGCCCTCAATCAGGCATGAGTCAAATGACCATATAATCAAAGTGCCTCCGCCAAATACGACCGACGCGGTACCAAAATGACCGCGCGGCTGACCAAAAGGATCGACAAGAAAGAAGATCTTGAATGCGTCAAATATATCCCCTATGCGCACAAGATCTAGGAGTCGCTTGGCAGAATAGTGATTCTATTCTCCAACTCACACTATTTTGTCGTAGAATTCTTGTAGAAAAACTCTTTTTTCTTTGTAGTGGACGTCTGTCCGTAGAAAAAAGAAATATAGGGAAACAACTCAGAGATAATTTGTTCCAGGAAATGGATTCCCCCAATGACAGCAGTGAGATCACCGAAAAGTCACCAGAGGAGGTAAGAGAGGCAATGGAGCAAATGCACCTATTCAATAAAGAATGGGAGAAACAGCTAGCCGAAGAGGAGGCTAAAGTGGCACGATCATCTGCCACGACAGCAGACACCCCCTCTGATGATAATGTAAACGCTGACAATGAAGGGGATGAAGCCAGGATCCTCATGGGTCGAATAGACGACCATATATTAAAAATGGAGAATCAGAGGGTAGACACAGATAATTTGATAGTGGAATGCTTCACATTCCAGGACAAATATGGGAAGGCCAGCGTTGACCTTTTCGGTCAGAAAAGAATTGAGCACATCGAGGATACCATGGAAGACTTGGCCATGATCGAAGAGGCTTACAACATCCGAGAACGCCGCCGCGAAGCTCATCGCAGAGAAGAAGAAAAGAAAAGGCGTGAAGCAGAGGAAATGCGACAGCTTGAAATAGAGGCCAAATGCGCCAAAATTCGAGCGATCCAGCTTCAGCGTCAGCTCGACCAGAAGAAGAACATAGTGCACTTCAGAGACATAGAAGAGGGTAGAAGTCGTCGCAGAGACGCTTCTGGAAAAAGGGCCCTCTACGACGCCCCTAGATTTCCGATCTGCAAGTGCCAAGGGTAATATGACCCAAAAGATTGTCCATTCGCGGACAGGCACGATGAGCAGTAGGTCTTAGACCGGAGAGTGGGTCGACGACCGAAGACACGTGGTCTCCGACCGATCAGTAATTTAATAACTTTCCATTTTTTTGCGTTGGTCTTCGACCACTCAGTTTATATTCTTTCCTTTTTCAAGGTCAATTGACCAAATTTTTATAGTAGTAATACTAAGGTCTACGACCTGATATCTTGAAAGATAGTGGAAATTCTATTGATACTTTTCGAGTTTTTATTTCATTACGGTCATATGATCAAATTTTCGTTTGTCTAGGCTGAGGAAATTTACACGGTCAATGACCAATACCACTAGACTGTTTCTAATATTAGTATGTTTATTTTTTGGATGTACTTACCTGTCAAATGACAGCTTTTTCTAGTAATTTTGATTTCTCGCGCCAAAAAACAAATCGTGTTCAATAATGTAGGTCTACGATCAAACAATCTTGTGACAAAATAGTCAAGCAGTATTTCATTTTTATAGATTCGAGCGCTATTCATGTAAAAAGTATAGATTGAGCGATGTATGGTGTGATTTGAATGCACGAGGCATGAATGCGGACAAAAGTCCCAAGTATGATCTGTCTACTGTGTACGATGTATTTTCAGAATGCTGTATGTAATAAACGATGAGTATACTGTATGCCTAGTATGATCCAATAGTGACGGTCAATTCAAGAGACCAAGTGATTCAGTGAGACCAAAAGTGATTTTCTCTGTGGCACACATGTGCAGAACAGTGCAGTCAAAGACGCTCTCCAGTGATCTACGATCTAAAGTTTATATAAATCATTGCTGAAAGAGTGGATTTTATGTCCACATGTATGATATCCTCACCGTTTCTGAGGAATTACATCTGCATTTTGTGAAATTCAACTTTTTATTTCAGAAACCCAAACATGATGCAATCATTCCAATTTTCACCTCAATTTCATGACTGCAATGGTCAATTCTCCAGTTTATTTGGCCCAGATTCAGAGAGGGTAGGCTTCAAGCTGGTACGCCATGGGCTACTCAGCGTCTGGGGGAGGGGTGTGACGGATGAGTAATATCCGTCTTACCTCTCTCCTGGGACAAGTAATGTAATCTATAATCTAATCATAAAGTTATTGTTTCAGCAAGAGCCGAGCGAAGGAAAGGACATTTTTGAGGTGAGAGAGAGAGAGAGAGAGAGAGAGAGAGAGAGAGAGAGAGAGAGAGAGAGAGAGAGGGGCCCCGTAGGGGGCTTTGGGTGTGACCTTAGGGTTGCACTTGGAGCTTGAGGGAGTGACGCCCCTCCGGACCCGAGTCCTACACTTACACTAACACACACACACTACACTCTACACGCACCATACTTACGCTTGCTAAAGCATTACACAGACATACCAACATTATACAGAACACGCATCACACAACACACCACACCCGTGCTGGTCTGGTCCGGGGTCGGCCAGCATGCGATTCCAGGCCCTGGGAGAAGAAGAAAGAAGAAGATGTCCAGCATTGACGGCAAGAATTCCCCAAGTAAAGCGAGGCCCCATTCGGATCTTGGGGGGGGGGGCAACGATGCAAAGCGCGCTACCAGTGGCACACTTGGCTGGTGGACTCACGCGTAAAGCTACAAGCGATGGAAATACGCCTCTGGCGAAGATAGTTGGAGGAAAGGACCAACACCAGAAAGGAGTAGACCTCACCCCGAACAGCAGGAAGAGAAAGGGTCTGGGTGAGGAAGTAGATAAGCGAACGCTGAAGCAATCGAAGCTCACATTCTTGAGCCAAAAAGAGAAGAACGCGAAGGTTGCTGCAGAAGCGCAAGCGGCGGCAGACAAGCTGACGAAGATCAACCCCGCGATCAAGATCCAGCTTACGCAAGACAAGAACAAGGGAGACGATACCGCCGATTCCAGCTCGGATTCAGGGGACTCTAACACCACCACGGAGTCCCAGAAGTCAGGAGACACCCTGACATCAAAGGACTGTGACTGCGGACTCGAAAAAGGTCAAAAAACACCGGAGGATATGGACATCGATCGGTTCCCCACACCTGAGAAGGCCAGTGGACAAAGAAGTGGAGACAAGGCCCCCGATCTAATGGAAGGATGGAGTGACTTGAAAATGTGCCGATAACAGATGGAGGGAAGACTCATCTTCTCCTCGACCACCTGAACTTGGTCATAAGGATAGCCGAGTCTGCCTCCAACATCCCAGAAGGAACTCAGGGCGACATGGAAGAGCTCAAGAAGATTGGCCACGCTCTCGAAGGCCTACTTGCGGCAGACAAAGGGAAGAGAGCGGCTTTCGAGACCACACTTCTCGAAGCGGAGAAGACCCTAAAAATGGAGAGGAGTGCGCAGCCCTCTGGGCCAGCCGCGTCGGGAAGCGGCACACAGGGAAGGGGGGCGAATAAACCGGAATCGCGACAAGGGGAACAGCACGATACGAAGAGGACGCGACGCGGACATCCATTGGGAGCCCTCGAAACCCCGCGCTCGACATCGACTCCTAAAAGGCCCAAGCAGGACGGGCCTTGGCAGGAAGTGGTCTCTAAGAGGAATACGAAGAAGGCAAAGAAGAGCGGTCGATCAAGTGACACCGCTGGGAAGAAGGCAAAAATGAAGCCAAGAAGAGCGAAACCCGACGCCGTTCTCGTCACGGCAAACCAAGGTGGGTTAAGCTACGCAGATATGCTGCGCAAGATAAAGACGGATGATCTCAATGAACAGGTGGGCTCTAAAGTCACGGGCGTCCGCAAGACACAGGAAGGACAAATCTCCATTGAACAGAGGAAGGGCGCCGACGCCGCAGCCATCAAAGCGGCTCTGACACCAGTCGTCGGGAAAGAAGGGGCTGTTCACTGCCTTGCAAATAGCATGACCCTCGAGGTTCTCGGAGTCGACTACGATGTCGACAAAACTAAAGTGCAGCAGGACCTCGCGAAGGCCCTACCAGAAAACGAGGATGGAGCCGTAATAGTCGAGAGCCTGCGAAGCGGTTCCCGGGGCACCCAAACAGCGGTTGTGTCCATCCCATCGAGGCTCGCTCACCGCCTCCTGGACTGGAAAGAACCCAAGGTCAGATAGAGCAGAGTGAGAATTCGCGAGAAGGGTGGCATCCCACGCTGCTATAACTGCCTAGAAAATGGCCACAAGGCCTCAGGCTGCGAAAAAGAGAAGGCAGAGGAACATCGACCGAAACTCTGCTTCCAGTGCGGTGAACCAGGACACCTCGCCGCTACCTGTAAAGAAAAACCAAAATGCCTCAGCTGCGTGGCTACCGGAACCAGATCTGACCACAGGTCGGGCTCCAGCAACTGCACAGCCTACCAAAACGCGAGGGCGACATATAGACGCAGGGGGGGGGGAAGAAATGGCTAACTTCATCCAAGCCAACCTCAGGAGGAGCGGGGACGCTTGTGACCTCCTACACACTGCCGCCAAAGGAGGGGGTATCGATGTTCTGATCATCTCCGAATCGCCTCGGAAGCGCGAATTTTCCCGATCCACATTCGATCACTGGGGGACCGCTGTAATTCAGATCACGAATCCCGCCATCCGCGAGACTGAACCAGCTGTTAGTGGCAGCGGTTATGCTCGAAAGACCATAGGGGGCACAGCTGTATACAGCTGCTACTATTCGCCGTCGCTCAAGACGCACGAATTGGAAGACGAGCTCCACGACCTAGAAGAGGATGTGAGGCAATGGGGGCCCAGTTATAATCGCGGGGAATTTCAACTCCAAGGAACCGACTTGGAGCGGGGGGCCGCGCGATAGACGGGGGGTAATGCTCGCTGATGTCATGGAGGCATTAGGATTAGTGCTCGCGAACGAGACGGGGGTTATCACCTATTACCGGCACGACACTCGGTCCCGGGAGGGAGGTTCGTCATCGGTCCCCGACCTGACGTTCATGAGCCCGTCGCTCATGGGACGTGTGACATCGTGGGAAGTTCTGGACACGAAAACACTGAGTGACCATCGACACATTCGGTTTCGGCTTAGGACTGACGGACAGAGACAGACGACACGCAGACCGCGACCAACGGGGTGGCAGGTACGGAAGCTGGACGAGGGAAAATTCCCCTCGCGCTCCCTCCCCTCGCGCGCCATTTCATCATCGCCATGCCGCCGCCGGCAGACTTACGTCGTATCCGGTTAGATAAGCACGTGCCTTCGCTCGCTGAATTCTGCTCCGTTTTTGCCGCGCGTTTCCTCGTCGCCGCTACACAAAGTCACGGTGCGCGCGTGCATATTTAACCTAGTGCAGTGGTCTCGCGACCGACCCTATGCTCAGTGGATTATCCAAGGAGCCCGGTGCAGCTTCCTGACCATACGAGGTCAAATCGCCGACCGTGCCAAGCGTCCCACTAGCGACCGTCTCAAGGTCGACTTGCATCTCGTGGCCATCCTGAGCCGAGTAGCCGACGTCGTCTCCAAGGGCAACATTCAACGTTTCGTAAGTGCTAGCTCGAATTCTCTCTTTCTCTTCCTGTGGCCTGTAAAATGTATTCCTCTTCGTGCCCTCCCGACCTCGTGCTCGAGCTTGCGCAAGTACTCTCACGGTCTAATGTCCTTTTGTGAATACTTTGTCAATATGTTTCGACTTTTTCCTCTTTATTTCCATTAAAGCTTCGGTGCTTAACTTCACCACCTTGCTCTCATCATTTCATGCTCCCTTTAAACGTGCAAAATATAGAGTAAGCAACCCACGAAAATGAACCAGGCTCTGCCTGGATGTGCCTGAATAAATCCAGTCACAACCCATTAATCGAGAACTGTTTAATATAGTTAGCTATGAATCCTCTCAGCACATCTTCGATGGTCTTCTACCACCCATATGAATCTGAGAAAGATCTGTCGAAACGCTGAGAAGAATCCGTGAACGAAAAATCATAGAATTCATTTCGTGACAACAGATTTTCCACCAACTCCACCAGTCAAATAAGTTTTCTATTCTAAATATCACCATTCATATTCAATTAGCTTCCACCATTCTGTTCCTCTCACCGATATCTCCCTATTGTGATCCACTCTTTTTCCTCCAGGTTTATACCTGGTCCTCCACCAGTCCAACTTCCTCTGTCGATGTACATCTCCGTCAGTATGTGTTCGTACACCTGTTTTTCCTGTGATCTTTCTGGAATTCATGTGGGTGGTAGAAGACCCAGCAATGATGTGCTGGAAGTATTGATACCTCATTCTATGGAATAGTTCTCGATTGATGAGTCTTCGAAAATATAAAATCCGAAATTTTTGCAGAATCGATTATTTTATCCTCAGATATCTCTTCCCAAAAACAGTACACTGAGTTTACCGTGATCTAAGAATCCATTCTCCGTCAATCGGTTAATGTGGAATCTCCATTCATATCTATCTTTACCAATATTATCCATAAATCTTCCATCAATGAAAGAGAATTAGTTACGGTTCTTGTTCTATACATTTTAACGTCATTGCGTATCAACCAATCGATCAAGGATGACGAGATGAAAACTTTATTAGCTCATCTTAACTTCTCTTCTAAAGTTTTCGTAGAAGGGAATTCTAAGAATTCGCAATGATTTTTAGAGAATTTTGACATTTCTATCATCGAAGACTCATGGATCGAGAACCATTCAATAGATTGAGCTATGAATCCTTTCAGCACATCTCCGCATAATCCTCTACCACCCACATGAGTTTGAGAAAGATCGGTCGAAACGCTGAGGAGAAACTGTGGACGGAAAATCATAGAATTCATTTCGTGACAACAGCTTTCCACCAACTTTACCATCATTATCATTACTTCTCATAACGATGAAATTCTGGTTCCCAGCACTTGATCAACACTGATGAATACCAGAATCCTATCGACATATTAAATGAGAAGCTTCGATATGATACTCATTAGATTCTACGAAGATGAGCACATCTCGACGTCAGAAAGCATTCTGCTAATATTATTGAGCAGCGTATTTTTTTCTTTCGAACCAAGTCTCCAACATGTTGAGCTGAAATATTATATGTTTCTGGAACTCATGCACTGGATTTTTGTTCGTCTAGTTCACAATCATCGGCAATCATGACTGTTGGAACATGTGCATCAATTAGAGATTTCCTATCACACCCGACTCCTTCAGTGCAGATTCTGCAGAAGACTATTCTTCCATCAGTCGAGAGTACTCCAATATCTTTGCTGTGCGGTGCAATCCATTGTCTAATCCTGCTACTGACGCTCTGAGCTACTCCAGGCATGGTGAGAATGTAGTGGAATTCGGAGAATAACTGTTGAAGAAGGGCCTACAGGCTATCGAAAGAATGAGTTCATAAAGTTACCTCTACAAAGAGCATCGTCACGAACAAAAAAAGGGTCTAGATGATAGTTGATTCGTTCGATGACGATGAAAATCCAATTACTGGATAGTGCGTCCAATAGATTCGCAACGTGCAATGTTCTTGAAACGTGCAGTAACATGAAAGAAGTGTCATAACCTGGGAATCTGAGCCCTAGACATAACTGTCAGCCGGGATGACTGGAGACCACTTCTGAAATTCCACTGTGATTTCCACGTCCCTGAAGCTAGACCAGGGAGGTCATGCCAATTCAAGAATAACTTTGCCAACAATTATTACTTCTTTATTGCTAATCCATTGCCACACAGCGGATGTTATTGCTCTTCCCGTTCTCGAGAAATCGAGTCCTGGGCTGACGGAAGCTGAAGCTAGCCTAAACATTGACGAAAAAGCAGTGATACGGGATCAACTTATGACTCATCTCTTGGTACTCTTTGTTGCTCTGAGAATCTACAAACAAAATGGCGTTAAGTTCCAGAATGGCGGAGCTATAATGAATTTGGGCTGAAATCATATGGAGCTAGCCCAGGCATGGAGTTGAATTAAAACCTGCAGGTATGAACTCGACTGATATTTTGTTACTTTTCGATCACTCGAAGGATACATGGAAAAAAATGTCGCCGAGTTGAAAAATGGCTGAGTTATGGCGGATGGAGTGGACAAAAATCAGCCAGATTCGTATATATATATATATATAGTACCCTCCAAAATTAATGGATAATGGATAGTCTCAGTCAATCAACGAAATCTTCAATGCGGTTCGTCGTATGGGAATTTTGAAAGAAGCATCTTGAGGATCACGGAAAAAATCTATCGATTCATGAGTTTTGAATATTTCAAAAGTATTTTCCGGTCGGTCTCAGTCAACGTTGAAATTTCAAAAAATTCATCCATTAATCAATCACTCGTATTTTTGACGGGATTCATTCGATTGTAAGAATTCATACGAGATGTTGTGGATCATCCAAAAATCTACGAGTTTGGTTCCTTGTAAAATTTTCCTACGACCCTTCCTATCTGACACGCGAGCTCCGAAAGAAAATTTTGTATTAACATGGGGTGCTTATGGAGATACCGACGCTGGCACTGGTTCCATTCTCTCTCGCTCTATTCTGGTGCGAAATTGAATGAAAAAAATATCATAGCACATGATTCCGACGTGAAAAAATCTCATCTTCCAGAATATTTAATCAGATTTTGTCTCAAACTTGGGGTAACAACGATTTTTTAAGTTTTATTGTCGAAATAGAGCAATTTCATGTTTTGTTCCCATACGTCACACTTGAGACTCGATCTGATGAAATATTCTGAAAGATGAGATCGGTTTACGTCGAAATCATGTGCCATGATATTTGTTCCATTCAATTTGGCACCAGAATAGAGCGAGAGGGTGTGGAACAGGTGCCAGGCTCGGTATCTCCATAAGCAGCCTGTGTAATACAAATTTTTCTCTCTTAGCTCGTGGCTCCGGCGGGAAGGGTCGTGGGGAAATTTCACAGAGAACTGAACTTGTAGATTTTCAGACGATCTACAACATCCCGTAAGAATCGTCACATTCGAATGAATTCCTTATACAAGTGATTGATTAATGGATGAATTTTTAGAAATTTCAACGTCGACTGAGACCAACCAGAAAATCCTTTTAAAATGTTCAAAACACATAAATCGATAGATTTTTCTGTGATCCTCGAGATGCTTCTTTCAAAATTCCCATACGACGAACCACATTGAATATTTCGTTGGTTGACTGAGAATATCCATTATCCATTAATTTTGGAGGGTACCATGAGGAAGACTCAGTTTGGAAGACGGAAGGTGGTGAAATCTCCCTATCTCACTCATGAGCAACATCGACAACATGATCATCGATGTAAAGATTACCCTCTCTAAGATTCCTGGACCCCTCAGAATTCATTACCACCCGATAAGTGGACGAGAAACGGTACAGCTCACGTAAATAACCGAAATATCGATTTTGGAGTACATTAATGACGAACTCTGTCGGCCTGTCCCGTGTGGAACATGGAAAACATGGTCATCGATCAGGGAACTGAACTTCCTGAGATTCCTGCGACCCTCAGAATTTATCACCGCCGGGGAAGTGGACAGAAAACGGGACAGCTCGCGGGAATCATTGGAATATCGAGTTCGGAGTTGATTCATGACGGATTATGTCGGACTGGCATGTGCCAAACATCCAAGACATGATCAGCAATGTAGAAATCGACCTCTCCGAGATTCCTGGGACCCTCAGACCTTAACCGCCCGGAAAGTTGACAGAAAACATTGGAGATTGTATCATATCACATTCACAATGAATCTTACATTGAACAGCGACGCATCCACGAGGAATGCGATTATGTCGCAACTCGATCAGAGAGGACGTATCAAGTGGTGCCACGTTTTTACAATACGTGCTAAACATAACTGTGATACATCCTCGTGTTATGTTTCATCACATTCTGAGGAACTCACTAGCAAAGAGTGACACTTCCACGAGGAACGTTTATCATTCGGTGTCGCGTGCAAATCATTGTTTCAGGGAGAACTAGCGAATCAAATTATGGTCCACTTATAAGACATCTGACGACTCGATCGGCGTCCATGGTAGACGTATCAATTCCAGTCTGCTGCTGTGACTAAAGAGGTGTCAACGCATCGTAACGAGCAGTACAATCGGCAGTGGAGCTCTTGATCACCAAAGATGTACTGTCATATGTTAGATCTAAGTTCGTCGTTTATCTACACCAATAGTGGGTTTCAAGTACAATTATGTAGAGAATCCATGCACGATTTAACTGAGTTTCATACTTTTCAAAATTTTCCGCTTCCACCATCAGACTCTACGGTCAGAGTCCCATCACATTCATTCAGCAATTGAGACACATTGGATTCATCAAGAATGAATGAATCTATCGAATCAACCGGATGAATGCTTTCAGGTTGTAGCAGAGCAGTGAGTTTTTGAATTCACTTCAAAGCAATGCTAAAATTCTAAAGAATGATGGTGTGGAATTAGTTTGTTAACCAGCATTACCGAGGCCGAAAACTCATTTCATAAAGTCTTTGAAACCTGTTTGAGCTGGCTCACAACAGAACTTTCTTCTCCCGGCTGAGAAGTATGATGATGAGAACCTGTAAAAGGAGTTTTGCCTCAGTTTTCATTGCAGTTTGAGATACATCATGACACATCACATTTGCACTATTTCCACAAATTCGGGCAGGAAATCCATTGTGAGAGGTTACAGCGAGAGATCCAACATATAACCTCACATTACAATGAAGAGTTGTCACTTTATGGTTTGGAATGAATAATCATTATTGTGCAGCTCCACGAACTCAGCTGCTCCCAGGTGCCAATTTTCCAATCTGATGTTCACAATGTGAAGCAGAAGTCCGGGAGACAGTGTCGGATGAACGCCGTAGTTTATTCTGCGCGAGCGGGCGCGAGAACTGAGAATGCTATCCGTGCCTTGCACACGCGCTTTACTTATCTCTCTCTCTCTCTGCATCTCTTTCTCCCTATACCCATCACGGGTACAGAGTACTGCAACAGATACAGGGACTCAGCAATTTATGTGTGAGCTATACTCTTGATCTTAGGAGAGACGGGCACATCACCCCGATAAGGGATCGTTCGGGTTGGTTACGTACTGATTCGTGGAGAATGTACTTCGCAGCACTCCCAATGCACAAGATCATGCACTTTGGAGAACCTGGCTACCTTGCTGCGATGTTTACCAGGTACTAGTCTGAACGCTCCGCACGGGGAGATCTAGAAGAGCGGACACTCGAAGTTCCCAATATGAGACTTGAATATGGAAGGAGATCTTTCCAGGTTCAAAGTGCTCATTTGTGGAACTGTCTCCCTCCGGGCTTTCGGCAGCTGGGGAAGATATCGTTATCCAGAGAGGGCTTGAAGAATTTTTTACTGACACAGTCTTCCTAGATGATCAATGTGGAGAAGAGGCATTACTTTAATCTCTGATAGGCTTGGGCCCTTCCCAATCAGAGTTTTTATTTTTAGATGACTTCTGCGTGGCTTCTCTGTCACTGGACTGAGACACGTTGTGATATTTTTGTGTGCCCATGTTCCCTGTTATATATGAAAATGTTTCAATTTTGCTCTTTCTAGTCATAAGAAATTGTATATATGAAGATGGAATTCAATTTTGTTGACTTTTGTGCATCTCTTGATGCTTCAAATGACTAGTCACCTCCTGTGATAATGGCAATAACCTTGACAAAAAAGGCACATGGTATTGACTATTCTTTGTATATTTGCTATACCTGTGACATACGCTCCATATGTATATCCAACTTTTCGCCTTCGGGCGAATAGAGGTAATCATTCATTCATTCATTCATCACATGATCATAGCTTCCTTGCAGCGACGATTTCAAGATCCCTTGAGTCAAACTCCCAAAGCTGAAGGAATCGAACGGAGATGTAAAACGACGGCCGAATTTTGCGATGCCGAGGAAAATTCTATTCATGCCCCGATCGACGAAATAATTGTATAGGGTCTTAAATCGTCCCGAATGTGACCTCCTGGAGCCCGGGGGATCTGCTAAAGCCACGGCAAGCAGGTATTGACTTAAGTTGAAAAGGAGTGTGAGCTCAAAAAACCCTAGTTAGACGTATAGATAGGCACAGCACCACTCTTGATTTCTCTTGTCTGCTCATACTCGCCAGCGAGATGCTACCGCGCCTCTTGATTCAAGTTGTGCTTGCGATGTCGAACATTCCATCGGTACAGTGCGAATGAAACAGCGAGAGGTTGACTTCGAAAATAATTTATTCGGAAACAAGATGTAATTTCTATCTTGTGAACAAAATTCAAGAGTCGCTATTCATACTCGAGCGGTCAATTTGCGAAGGTTCCGAAAACATGAGATATTGGTGTTTTATTGCACATTCCAACGTCTCGCGTCCTACCTATCAGATCAAATCAACTCTGAGCTGAGGGAGATCAATGTTCTCCTCGAATAAGTCCGGAAATCTGACGTTATAATGGTTGCTTAGACACTGCAATCGAATCAAAGTCTACCGAAGAACAATGAACATTGGAGTCACAATGAGCATTGGTACTAATCTAATAGCATTCATGGTGAAATCTATCGGCAAGCTTCAAATCGTACATTCAGTGTGATTTTGAATTGCTGAACACATTTCACGACCGGGAAATCAGACAAAGTCTTTCAAACGTCTCTTATCTCAAATTTCACAGATGGGAGTTTGTTCGTGAAAAAACTGTGGAACAAAGATATTTCTCGTGCACTAGATCGTGTCTCACGTGTGACTCGTAAACGCAAAGGCAATCTTCACTTCGATTGATACCGCCCAATTTGATTATACATAAATTCTGCAGAGTTTCTCTTTTTGACTTCAAGGGGATCAGGATGTCTTCGAAAAATTCATATCTCAGTATAAAAATTTCATTTACCATGGACTGACCTTATTCGATCGGAAACAAGCTCATATCATGGAGCCTATCAAATTGCAACAGAGAGGGAAGGCCTGATACGGATTGACTGCATTCACTATTTACGAGTTACGCACTCTTCAGATTGATTGTGAGCATGAATGAAAAAATTGAGCATTCTGCCGTGACCAATGCATGGAAATGAACGTCGTGGATGATTTCCCCTCAATGGGGGGAACACGCATCTACACAAACGTACTTAGCCGTAACAGCAAACCTTTGAGAGACATTTGTATTCTTATCTATCCAGAGCAAAGAGAAGAAATCAAACGGCTCAAACTGCAATGTGATGTGAAGAGTATAAGGTTATTTGGTCGAGGCGACATTTCAAATAGGCATCGTTGAGTCATCATCGAAGAAGTGGTTCGATATCTTGACTGATGATGTGAGTTATACTTGGAGTTACTCGTCCGAAGTCACGCTGAGAGTTGGAAAAGAATCACGTGAAAGAAACGCCAAGATCCACTGAAGTCCAGTGGATAACAATGTTTCATGTAATCCGCACAAAAACACCGCTTGGTAAGGGATTCTCTGATGGACATACTCCTAAACCAATATATGCATCTTTATCATTGTATCAATTCTAATCATATGTGTGTACTTTATCAGGTTTAGTAGTCATGATAGCTGACGTAAGACCGTCATTCAAGCACGTGTATTACCAGACGCTGACTACCACCGTGATGTACACTACAATTCTACTTCAATGATGTTTCATTTCCCCACTTACGTATCACGCAATCAGGTAGAAGCATATAATGTTGACTATGTGATCTTCGAATTTGCAAATCTCGGAACACTTACGTCTTAGCATTCGAAATCACAGAGATTTTGCGGGAAAGTACCATTTAGGGTTGATTGGTAACCCTCCCAACAGGGGTAGTATGTTGTGGAATGTATAGAATCACTTGTTGGAATGAGATTTGTCAAATGTATCGAAAAGAATGTTTCTGAGCAAGAGTGAGTTTCACGACGCGATTGTGATTGTCGTGAGCCATAAACCGTAAGGAACATGACCCTCGATAGTTATTTATGAGCGCTCTCGGCTCTCGGCATCCGTCGACCTTTTGACACTTTGACATCTCATCTCTAGCCAACTCGACCATTTTTGTATCGGAATATGATCGGGATATGTGTGCGAGAACTCGGAATCTTCTAAACCACATGCACACGCACATACATGCAGATCAGCCACCTCCAACAAGACTTCCGTGAACTGGGCACCCGGTTATGAAAAATGACAAGGAAAAAATACTCTCCAATTGTGCATTGATAGCGGATCACGAATCCGTTTGCAAAACATTTGTGGCTATCGTAGTTTTTCCAAAAAAAATGAGAAATTTTCGGGTGCTGGGAAAATTTTCCCAATTTTCTTAGCAAAAACTACACAACACAGGAATTGTGGGAAATTCGTGCTGAACTGCGGCCGATCTCCTCTATCAGCACGTATTTCTGTTTTTCCGAAATAATTATTATTGTTGTACTTATGCGGAAAAATGAGGTTCACAGAAGCAGCGGTAATTCATGAGCCAAGGAATGTGGCAGTGCGCATGCGCCGGGAATATTTTCCGCCAAATCTGACTTATCGGCCGCTAAATAATCTTCTGCTAAGCTGATGCTTTTTCTCGGTCTGCTTTCAAGACGTTGAAACTACTTCAAGTTTCGTCGACGAGATGAAACGATGATCACCCTAGAGAAAATATCGAGCATTCCGATGAACGAGACTCAAAATGTTTCATGATTCTAGGTTCGCTTGATTCAGTCACGACGCGGACGGTGGCTGATTCATCTGCGACGCCACGCGATCCAGTCGCGACGCCACGCGATCCCGCCGCGACGCCACTCGATCTCGCAGGTTATGATGCAGTTTTCGTGTGAACATTCATGTTTTTCAGGATGCTGATGATGCTGGATTCTGACTTTCACCAGAGATCAAGCTAGTTTGTGATAGCTTCAATCGTTCCAAAAATAGTGCTTTGATTCACTTCATCTGCAAAGTGATGAAAGACACCAGATACTTGATGCTCTGAATGTAATGAGATTTGAGCAAAGCAGATTCATACTGAAAATCATTAGTTGAAGATTGTAGTGCACACTTGATTCAACAAGTAGTTTTGAACTATTACAAACTGTATTCAGTTTGGACTTTGAATACAAAAATTGATTGGAAAATAAATTATCTTAAAGCTTGGCAATTCTGTACGAAAAGGTTGGACAACAACAAGCTCCATCAGATTGGTTGTCAATCATTGTTTTGATCCAAGTTCTGAAATGAGTGAGGTTTGTGAAAGTTCCAACTCCTTGTTGCAAGAATAGTATACCTCAATCTCTGAACAGTGTCTCACTCCACCACTATTCAATTCAGAACTTGAAAGAAACACTGATTGACAAACAAACTGTGATGAAGCTCGTCGTTATCCAACTTTTTGGTACAGAACTGCCAAGCTCCAAGATCAAATTTTGATTCCATCTGTATTGACACTCACACATTGACATTCACATCATTGTTGTCGCCTAATTGTTGCTGAAGCAAGTACGATTCAGTATAAGCCATGGTACGCGATCCGGCTGCAACGCAACGCAATCCGGCCGCGACGCCACGTGATCCGGCTGCGACGCCACGCAATCCGGCCGCGACGCCACGCGATTCGGCTGCGAGTTGGACACACCAGCCGTATTATAGCCGGCATTGGCCACGGCTACTCCCTTAAGCCGTAGCATCAGAGCACTTGATCGATGTTGGCTGGAATCGAAAGTCATGGGTTTTTACGTAGCTTTTCCAGCCAACATCGACCGAGCCATTAATAGCGAGAGCCTGATAGAATCTCGATCACGACGTGGCATCTCACATCTCACGAATTCTGCTATAGAGATGAGTCATCTCGATATCACGGTGGAAATGATGGTGGAAAACAGGCGTGAGCACTGATGCAGCCAAACACCTCTCTACCCTCGTGGACGCTATTTTGCCTTCTTATCCAATCATAATTCTAGAGGCAACTGGAGCCTGTTTGAATTTCAGGAGAAACTACACGGCCGAGCGACATCGAGATCAAGGAAGATTTTTCTTGCTCTCTGAAAACGTTTAAATTTTTCGACTCTCTGGAATCCAATTCTGATTAAATGGTCAAAAATCGATTGGGAGTTGTAAAGATTCAACCAAATAACAAGGGGAGCACCAATCTTGCGGAACACGGATCTTGATGAAACTCTGGAAATCATCTTGTTTTGGTGAGAAATGAAGGTACCCAAAAGGGTTCCATCCTATGGGCCTCCTATCCTGAGATACAGCCATGGAGGTTAGCATTGTCAGTATATCTATATATGTGTGACTTTAACATGGGCCTATATGGACAATGCTAATTTCCATAGCTGTATCTCAGAATAGGAGGCCCATTGGACGAAACCCTTCTGAGTACCTCCATTTCTCACCAAAACAGGATGATTCCCAAAGTTTCGTCAAAATCCAGGACCCACAAGGTTGGTATCCCCCTTATAAAGGTCAAAACCGTGATTTCATTAGTTCACGAATCATCCTGTTCTCTTTTATGATCTTATCGTGATGATAACGAATCATCTGATCTATAGCATTGATTTTGTAGAATAGATTCCAGGGAGAGTCGAATCTATTTGTTACGCGTTCATATATTTTCCTCGTGACTTGTCTTGGAACAACGAAAACCGTTCCCATCTGCTTTGAATCTAGTGAACAAACTTCAAATTGTTACTCTGTTTGCTACATAGCTACATATCAATTGAATTTACGTACCGCCGTATCCTTCTAAATCCTTCGAGTCCTTCTCATGATCATAAAATCCAAGAAGGGATGAGGACAGTGCTGGAATTCTCATGGGCTTGATGAATGTTTTTCTTCCAGTTTATTGATTCCCTGAAATGATAATTAAGTATCGGTAATTTCGAGCATTCAAATTTTCAAAACGTGAATTGGCATGCAAAGATTTCAAATGAACATACCATCCTATATGAGAATGGTAGATTAATTCGTTCACTTTGCAAAATCCAAGCGGAAAAAGTCCTTCAACTCAACTTTCAATCAGACTAAAATCTTTATTATAGCTCCATGGAGCACTAAAAAAGTTTACATCTTAAGGAATTAAATACTTGACATGCCCGATCCTTGTTTTTCAAAGAAGAAGATCAACCAAGCTCATGTGAATCTCAGCACTGTCCTCACCAATCATTGCTAGAAGTCAGTTCTCAGTGACTGAATTTTCTTGCCCCTCCACTCTTAAGAATTGGAATATGATCTGATCATACAATGCGGTTGCGCGGCAAGCTTACACCTATCAAAATCAAAAACGGTGGGTTTAAATTCAAAGGAGCTTTGGTTTTCATTCCACTTTATTTGAAACACCAGGATTACAAGTTCTTGACAACTTTGCACACAACATGTGTAAGATATTTGGATAAAGTTACGCGCAACTCCTAAACTTCATAGTCTGATAGTTCTTGACAACACTGATTCATTCTCATTTGTATGATGCAAACTTGTTCGTACACTGGAATTTGGCTCGTTAATGAGTTCTATTATAGAGTGAAGCTGGCAGACTTTGAAAGATTGGGTAGGTACACTGGAGATAACGATAAGTTATAGCAATTGCATTTGCGACATATACACTACCGGTCAAAAGTCTCAATACACCTGGAAATCAAACAGATGATGTTCAGAGCTGAATATCTCAGAACTTATTAGTCGTAGAGAGCTCTGCGTGGTCGGATTTTGCAGCTCACACCAGGAACTTTCAAATCTATTCTGTGTATTTTCTGTCCCGTGTATTGTACCAAAGACACACGAGTCAGAGAAAAGAAATTGCGAAGAAAGAAATTATTTTTTTTTGCAATTTTCCAGCCAACGTACGAACGCCTGCAAATTTCGGAGAGATTGTTGGGTTGCTACGAGGCCAATGACATCCTCCTGCTTATGAAAAGACTTTCAAGATTAGTTTCTGAACGTCTCTCAAAGTGGTTCTGGTCTCTAGATGTAACAGATTCAGTGAGATCGTTTTTTTCTCAAAAAATCACTTGATAATCCAAAAATGATGAGAAACAGACCACTTTGGGCCATATGACCCTTATTTCTGCAATAGTTGGACTCAACATCGGAAAAGCCATCAAAAGTGAAGACTGCCGACCTTGAACTGAGCTGATTCTCATCATTTTTGGACTATCAAGGGATTCTTTGAGAGGAAGCAATCTCACTGATTCAATTAGATCTCGAAACCAGAACCACTTTGAGAGACGTACATACAAAAAAGGATCTTGAAGGTCTTTTCATGGGCCTGAAGATGTCACTTGTCTTTTAGCGATCCATCAATTTCTTCAAAATTTGCAGGCGTTCGTACCTTGGCTCGGAAATTGCGAGAGAATTCACTTTTTTGATTCGTGTGTCTCTAGTGTGATACGCGGGGCGGGAGATGCGGGGATTCGAGAGTTCTCGATATGAGCTACAAAATGCGAGCACGCTGAGCTCTGTACGACCGATAGGCTTTAAAAAAATGATGAGCGTAGTGACCACGCGCGCAGGAAGGTGAAACCTTCTGAGTAGTTGTTGAGGGATCTACGATTTTGATCAAATAAAGCTCAACTTTTTCATCTGTGTTTACTTTTGCTGTGGGGAGATGGGAACTTGACTTTGCAGAGTGTGATATGGAGGGAGATTTCTGTCTGGATTGTGATATTTGTATGAAAAGTGAGTGCTTGACGATATTGAAGTAAAGTGTGATAACCTTGCATGCCTTTGTGGAAACTTCCTCCATATTCCTGCAGGAAGGAGGTTAAATCAGGGACACTCTGACATCTTATTACAGTGATTAGATGCCTCGCTTCATGTGATAACTATCAAAGTCGGATAAAACTCAAGTTGCAGAATCAAGACCTTATGCTGTAATAGAGGTGATACACATCCTCAGCTACATCTCACTCCTTTGTAGAGTATTAGATGGAATGCAGACACTGTGAAAGTACTCTGAAAGACTCCTCCGTGCTCAAGATATAACTGGTACGATTCAGCTTATTTATCTCAATTTTCACAACTCCTTTCTGGTTCAAAGTGACAGAGAGTGTATGAATAACTGCCACAGTGTCTCGACTGTGCTCTTGAAGGAGTTCTCGACTCCAACTTCAATAAGCATCCACATTCTGTCATGAAGTTTCTTCAGAGCTTCAATATTTCTCAATTACTCTTTTGGCCCTATGTCACTTACTTGATATTCTAGAATACTAACTAGCGTCAAACTTGATGATAACTCGATCATTCCAAGAATGTTCACTGTCAACTTTAGTTACATCCAAAATATGATATAGTGAATTCATTCTTGATTCATTTGCTTTTTTTTCAACATAAAAGAGTGACAATCTCTTGGATGTAACTAAAGTTGACGGCGAATTTTCTCGTAATGATTGAGTTATCATCATGCCTAACTCTATGATTAGTATTTTAAAATCTCAAGTAATCGATATAGAGGTTCCCGGTCAAAAGTCCGAATCCATTTCTCCGAATGGACGAGACTCCGCATGACCAAAACTCCGAAGACCATTTCTCCGAAGCCGTTTTTCCGAAAACAAAAAGTCCGAATGGACAAAACTCCGAATGGCCAAAAATCCGAACGGCCAAAAGTCTGAATAATCAAAACTCCAAATGACAAAAAATCGAAATAATCTCAATTCGAATGATTATGTGAAGCGAAATTACGGAATATGATCCCACCCAACTCAAATGCGCTACAATGAGTCGTTTATTGTTTACTTCGTCGTGGCTTCGGTCGATCGACTGACTGCGATCAATACACGCAATAGTACTCGCGAACCAGTTTCGCGTCTGCTATGGAGCCGAGAATTGTGCCGAAGAAATTCTTGATGGGCGAATCCGTGTGTTTTCGATCGGAAACAGTGCCGAGAAAATTTCCTGAGATAAAATGGCTGGATCTGCAACGCCGTTCGCGAATCATTACGGGTGATTAGGATAAGTTATAATCAGGATGGGAGAGTTCTAGACTTTTTGCGAGCTGTGGATCACAACATTCCAATTACATCACATTGGGATCTTGTAGATATTGGCTATTACTCCTTCTTTGACCTTCCACTTTCAGTAGAACATGGTAAATTTGATATGTGTACTACTTCAATGCTTGATAATTATTGGTGCAATATTTTGAACGTATAATGCGAGTAGTTAGTGGTCATGATGTGAAATGATAAAATATTTATGTCATTGATTCTTGACTGATTTTATCTATTTTATAGTAGATGTTGCTTCTCAATGCTAATACTGAGTCGTTTCATCCGTTTATGAGTAGTTGAAGTTGAATAATAACTTAGAAATTTCTAAATATTTTTCGGATTTTGTCCGTTCGGAGAAATGGTCTTCGGAGTTTTGGTCATTCGAAGTTTTGTCCATTCGGAGAAATGGATTCGGACTCTTGACCGGGAACCGATATAGAACAACAGCTATAGAAGAATATTCAAGCTCCAAAGTAACTTCATGACCGAATGTGCATGTTTATTGAAGTTCGAGTCGAGAAATACACCAAGAGTACAACTAAGATGATGTGGCAATTATTTATACTCTCCTTGTCACTCTGAACCAGGAGGAAGTTGGCAGAACTGAGATGAATAAGCTGAATTGTACTAAACATAACATGAGCACGTAGGAATCTCTTGGAGTACTTTCACAGTACCTGAATTTCATCTAATATTGTACAGAGAAGTGAGATTTAGTTGAGGATGTGTATCACCTCAATTACAGCAGCATAAGCTCTTGATTCTGCAACTTGAGTTTTATCTGAGTCTGATAATTGTCACATGGAGTGCGAGGCATCTGATCACTGTAATAAAATGCCAGCGGATCGTCCCTGACTTAACCTCCTTTCTGCAGGTGTATGAAGGAAATTCCCACAAATGCATACAAAGTGATCACACTTTACTTCAATGTTACTAAGCACTCACTTTTCACACAGTTTCATCTCTCATCACAGTCCAAGAAGAAAACCTCCTCCATGACACACTGCGAACTCAAGTTCCCATCTTCCCACAGCAGGAGTGAACACACAGACCAAAAAGTAATCCCTAATGAGGTTCTCTCATGACTGGAATGACTTTTTAGTTTGTTTTGAATAATCAGAAACATGTCCATAAACATTTGGAACTGTCAATAAGAAATGACATTTGTGTGCGAATATTGCCCCGAGGATGCCCTGCGGCGAAGGCGTTACATATTCGTCTGCTCTGTAACACGCTTGCCGACGTATTTACGGCGTTCACACAGAACGCGAACGGCGTTTACGAGGCAAGTTAGTTACGCGCCGTGAGAATCACACGGATTCCGATGTTCGCATCGAGCTACATTTATCCTCAGCCCGAGATCCACCACCGTCGGTAAAGAAGGTTTCACCTCCAAAAAGTTTTGGAAACACTACCGGTAAAAATCCTCAATATACCCGGAAATCAAACTGATGTTCTTCAGAGCTGGATATCTCAATATCCAGCTTTGAAGATCGTCAGTTTGATTTCCAGGTGTATTCAGACTTTTTTACCGGTAGCGTCTCCCAAACTTTTCATCTTTTTTAGTTAAAATTTCTCTTAAGAGATATTATAAACGTATAAAATGAGAGCAAATTTACTAGTAAATGTTTTTGGCACTCTAGTGACCCTATCATGGAGATTGTCTTTTTTCAGCCAACCACCATTGGCATAGGCTAAGTAGTGGTTTTGACTAATTTCCACAGCGGGTTTGGTGAAGCCTACTACCCCAACGAGGAAGTAGTGATTATTATCGAAAGTCGGCTCGCTCTGGGGTTTTTGGAAATCGATGTTCTCACTGTTGGTAGGTATGATGGCTAGGTAAGGGCCTATTTTCACAGACACAGACTCAGAATTCAAACAATTATCACAACAGCTGTCATCAATCTGGACTAAATTACTAATACTTCCATTGATGCCAATATCAATTATTTGTAGATTGGAGCTATCAATCACTACACTTAAATAATATATATAACGGTTTGTGAACTCGTTACACGCAGGCAGAGCCTGCTTTGATTCGCGAAACTCAGAGAGTGAGTTATTGCTGTAACGGTTCAAGATATTAGGAGAGGGGAGCACTGAATGGGCACACGCTCGATTAAAAGTAAGAACAAACGGGCATTTATTAATGAGAACTATTTACAAGTCGGTCCACTGACCGTTACGATTGATCAAGCCCGAGCACGATTATCGAGGGCGCATTATTGGGGAAAATACAATCTACAAGCCCAGGAAGAGGAGAGAGAGATTTGCGTGTGGCACTTACAAATATTAATGGCCTTGACGCAGGATGGTCACTCGACCTCAGATCGGGCACCGTCCGTCGCAGCTCACGGCGATCAGGCAGCTCGCAATTGTCCCAGACGATGGTGATTTTGGTCGTAGACCACGGCACAGAGTATATAAAATGCACGCACCGGAGCCCCGGCTGAATCATGCCAAGGGCGGGCTCCGGGCGGCGTGGACAACGCGCACGATAAGCTCGGTAGGCACGTGCAAGCGTTCCGAAACGTCATGACGGAATGTATAATAAAAGGCTGCTGGCCGGAGCAGCATTGGCTTGCGCCAGGGACGGCTCAAAATATGGGGCGCGCGGGCCCTAGTACGGTGCCATCTCTCTGTCTCTCTCCCTCTTACCTGCGTTTACTATGCAGCAATTCTTCACGTGCTTAAGCTGTAACACAAAATGTTATCATTACAATATTAGGTCCAGGGAGAGAGGAAGACGGAACGACTCGGCCGTCACACCCCTCCCCCAGACGCTGGGTAGCCGGCTGGCGTACCAGCTCGGAAACCTACCTCTCTCAATCTGGGCCGAAAACTGAAAGGATAGACCCATTTGCTCAGTATATTCAAAAGGGAAGTGAATTATTCTGATCAAAGAGATCATAAATCAATGATAAAGTCGAACATGACTCAGAAAATATGATTTTCAAAAGAAAGTAGATTGTACTCCCTGGAAAAAATTGAAACGCGGTCGCTCATACAGACAAACAATTTAGTCAAAATGAGTCCATACAGGAATCATAGTTTTTTCGAACTCAAAAATTCTTCACAAGAGCGTTCATTTCAGTGTGCTGTCTTTGCACTTGAGGCACATTTCAAGAAATCCCACTCTCCGGATTCCACTAATTCACCTGGTCTCTTGAATTGACCATTTGGCACTCATAAGCATTCTATGCATATAGCATATAAATCATACTCTTGGACATTAGTCCCATAGCCCATACTTCAACGTTGAACCATACTGCACTCCATACATACTTATGAATTCATACAAAAATAATATCATACAATAATATCATGGTCAATTGACCTTAATCATCATTCTCTATGGGGTGAGTTTGCGTAACTTTGATTGGCCAATGGTCGATTGAAAATGAAAATATATCTACTTATGAGTTAAATTTACATGTAATAATTCGCGTTCATATACGTGAGAACGTCTAATTTTTTTAACACACTTAGTTCGCGCAAAATAGTTCGGACACAACCTAACCACTAAGTGAGACTGGTGCGCACACATCCTTCGCTGTCCATCGACGAATCTTCCTCCGGAACGATGACGATCCTCAGCCGCAGTCAGTAGCACGTGTTCGTCTTCTACGGGCACTAGGCTGCTCCTGCGCCTATGAAGTCGCCATGCCCCCTCCTGGGCCAGTCTCTCGGTCTAAATTTATCGTATTGATCTGACACGGTCGTATTGACCGCATTGGCCTTGAGTCGATTGAAAGAAATCGATCAGCTGATCGATGGCCATGGGCTGCATCAAATATAAGTGTACTGTCACGACTATAGAATGTCGGAAATAGTTCGTCGAAATTGGGGTTGAATTGCTCAAGCCGCGTGGACAGTTGCGTCTTGTGCGGTGAGCTAATAAATTCCAAGTAAAAGGGCAGTTCTTTCAGACCAAAAAATTCAAAAGTCTTTGCTAGGCTATTGCATAGTAAATTCTGCAAAGTGTTGCATTCAGGCAAGAAAGGTGCCATATCAGATAAAAGTGCGTGCCGAGACTCTACTAATATCAAAATTGGGAATGGTACCTGAAAATGGTACTGTGGTACTCGCACAATGCTCGTGCATAGGTGAAAGGAATTGGAATAATTATTTTCTATTATTCCTTGATCATGAGCATGAAGCTCGGCCTCGATTTCAGTCAAAACGAGGTAAAATGCTTCATTGATCGGTCGAGATTGCTCAAACACGACCTCATACTCAGACCAGTATCTGTGATGGATCCTGCGACCATCAAGTGTTTTATATGGGTTCCAACAAACTTCAAACATGAGATATTGCAAGTTGGTACGAGACAAATGCAATTGCCTGGGAAATGTCACATTGTTCTGAAACTGAGGGGCGAAATTGAAAAGATTAGGGTTGATCAGGCCCATTTCTAATCTTGATGCATTTCCAGATTCAGGAAACTTGACAATCTCATTAGGCAGACAAGTTTGCACTACAACACGCGATTGCTAGTCATATTTTACATTTCCGACTGCACTCGTCAAATGGAAACCGGATGGTCTTATAAATGATCGGTATGAATTGATGTTGAAAAGATTCAATGACTCACAAGGGCGACACAAATCGATGACATCCAGCGACTCTGCACCACGCTGTGGTGCAGAGTCGCTACACGGTGTGCTGCAAATCTGCACCACTGTGCTACAGTAACGAGGCACAGAGGAGATCAGCATGCCTCTGTACCGCGTTACTCTAGCACAGTGGTGCAGAGTCGCTGCACGGTGTGCTGCAAATCTGCACCACAGCGTGCTGCGCGCGCCGACGCGATTTCGTGGTGCACTTCTGCACCACAAGTTTTCCAGTGCAGAGGACTTGTGAAGGACTCAGAAGATGTACCTTCTCCTGGAGCGCTGCCACGTTTTTCTGCCCTAATGAGATGAAAAGATTTCATTTCTCGGTTCAATTGCAAAGATACCAAATAAAAATGGTTATCTGAGCAGAGCCACTCTTGCTCGGGCGAAATTTCATGCCCGAATTGGCTAAATTGAACAGACGTCATGCCTGGCAATGAAGAGTAGGCACAAGATTGAGCCACGTGGACATCCGTCAATACAGACGAGTAATGATCTTGACTGTAAAAATCTATATTTGACAGAAGGTCATGATCTGGTGATATATTTTGGAATAGATCCAACGATAAGCTTGATTATTCATCAGACTCAGGAATTTGAGGTGAGAAGACTTGCACTGACTCTGCGATCTGAAATGGTCTTGGTGACACAGATATCTCATCAGAGGAATTGCAAAGATCAACGCTCTCAGGTTTATCCGAATCATCAGAACTATTCGATGACAGGGGATGATGAGTCTGAATATTGCTATCGATCATGTGATCGGAAGATAAAATTGAATTTGAATTGACATACGTGCTCGGAGAAACGAATAATAATAATAATAATAATATCCTTTTTATTCGCCCTTGGGCAAAAAACATCAATCATTCATACAATACTCGTACATATACAAATCCAGTAATAGCATTTTGGTCAAGGATTTAACATCACAGATGTGACTAGTCGTTTGATAATAATATAACTCGAATTACAATCATAGTTTGTATAACAATTGGGCCACTGGAAGACTTGAACAAGAAACAAGAAAATCACTCAATAGACATATATAAAAGTGCCCTCAAAGATTAAAGAAACAGGCGATGATGACGCTGAATTTCCGTAATTGAGCATATTGCAAGTTTTTCCATTATTGACAGTAGCACAACGTATATTGGACTGATTGCTCGCTTTAAAATCTCGCTCGCAAGTCGCAAGTGCTAAAGTGTCATTTTCCCACCTTTCGATATTGGCAGAAGTGGGTAAATTCTGATATCCATTGTCAGCTGGATATGTTCCACTGGAACTCTCCTGCTGCACGGGAACGGTGGTGTTGGGTGCGTGCGCGTATGTCTCACCTATTCCTTCAAGAAGTAACGCACTTTGGACATTAACAATAAAGTCACTACGTATAACGTCACGGTGTACTTTCAGCGCAATATCGCACGAGGAACTCTCATTCTCTACAAAATCATCCATCACATACTGGCCAATCAAACGCCGCATCAATCGCTGATGATTGTTAAAAAAACTATCAAATTTCAGCTCAAGTTTTGCGAGCGCAACTCTACTTTCATCCTCAGAGAGGTTACAAATCCAATTGGACCACGTGAGAACTTGATTACTCGAAAGATTATTAGGAGACATCATAGAAATATTTTTAAGATACTCCTTCAATCACGAGGAAGAGAAATGAGGTTTTAAAATTTGCAAAGTTACTTTTGTGAATGTTTCATCAGTTGAACTGTTCGCTTTAGATTCGACCGTGCTCCCAGCATCAAACAAAAGACGAAGTCTATAGTCAATGACTAAGGAAAAAATTGTGCCCACGGATGAAGTCCAAATGAGCTGTATAATGACACGGTACGAATTTGGAGCTAGCAGTCAATTGATTCAACTAAGATGTTCATAATCGAGGAAGGAATGAACAAACTCGACTGAGTATTGGTTCATCTCATGGACAGAATCAGTCCGAAATTTAGATCTATTCTACGGAAAAGAATCGTGAGTTCATAATCAGAAAGCTCCTATAGGTAGTAGGATACAGAAAGTTAGGCCCGTAATGAGTATGAGCCTCCTAAAAGTCAGTTTGGACAAAAATTTGATAAACTTTGCAAAATGTCTAATTATTTGTGATTTTGTATATATTTTCGTGAAAAATTCAACGTCGGGTGGATTCTTATAGAGCTATGCAATTTGAGAGAATTTTTCAAGCAATCAGATGAGATATATTGCTTAAAAACACTTCGCGCAGCTTATTTCATCATCACCCACGCTAATTCAGGCATACACACACAATAGCGCAATGCTGGACTTCACTATAGTCATTATACCTATATAAATCCGGTATATTCCAAGAAAGACCATTTTGATCCACGAAAAATTTTTACAGGTCAATTATACAATAATTCATGATTTCTCAGAATTTTCAGGTCAGAACGACTAATTCTTCATGATGACTAAAAAATTTGTTGACAAAATTGTCATGAACAAATCAATTTTGCGACGCACAAGTGTGGAAGAGTCATCGGTATTTCAATGTATTTATGGAAAAAATTCAAAACTCTATACATTTCTGAAAAAAACGGTCGAGATACGACCAAGTGACTCAATTTGCATGAAGTATAGTCGAATAGATAGAATCAATAATTATAATTGTGCACAAAATAAACGAGGACAATGTCCAGAAGTTTCTAGCCATCGGCCGATTTTTCCAGATTTTCAAAAAGCACAAGAATCGAAATCAGTATCTAAACACGCATCGCAACATCTTTGTATATCTATATACATCACTGAGTTTCGCTCGCAAATTATTTGTGCCTATCCACGCACGCTACACACACACACACACACCTACGTGTTGCACATATGACCACTGGTCATTGATGTCCGATCAAGCAAGGCGAGAGAGAAAATTTTCGAAATATCACGCCAGCGCGTCTGTCTCTCTCGCACTCACGCATTCAAAAATCGAGGCCAAAGATAAGCTTGGCCGATCGCGAGCGGCAGCAAACGCGCGATGTAAACAATGACTATATATGGCACGCGAGCTGTTGTGTTGCGGCCCTATAGCACGGGAAGCCAAAATGTCGCGAGGAGCTAACTGAATATTTTCACGGTTTTACAAACCAGATTGAAAACTACACGAAATGATCAAATTATATGCATTTAAGTCAAGTGCATCAAATGATGAGGAAAAAATAGGAATGGACAAGTGTCCAATATCAGGACGTGAGAAATTTTGTACAGCGAGTCAACCGACGCGCGAGCAATGCACGCCTAAGTCGGAGCGCGATGGAAAAGTATTGTCCAGCACGCATAATATGGCTAACATATTCACGCGCACTGATTTGTTCACACTGCACTCACTAATACACTTACAATCTAATATACGCACAAAGCAACATTCGAGTGGTACTCTCTCCAAAAATCATAATTTGAACTTGGGCGCAATTCAACATGTTGGCAACCCATTGGGGAATTTTGACTGATTTCAATTGAACATACAGCACCTTTGTCGGGCGCCATATAACGGTTTGTGAACTCGTTACACGCAGGCAGAGCCTGCTTCGATTTGAGTAACTCAGAGAGTGAGTTATTGCTGTAACGGTTCAAGATATCAGGAGAGGGGAGCACTGGATGGGCACACGCTCGATTGAAAGTAAGAACAAACGGGTATTCATTGATGAGAACTATTCACAAGTTGGTCCACTGACCGTTACGATTGATCAAGCCCGAGCACGATTATCGAGGGCGCATTATTGGGAAAAATACAATCTACAAGCCCAGAAAGAGGAAAGAGATTTGCGAGAGGCACTCACAAATATTAATGGCCTTGACGCAGGATGGTCACTCGACCTCAGATCGGGCACCGGCCCTCGCAGCTCACGGTGATCAGGCAGCTCGCAATTGTCCCAGACGATGGTGATTTTGGTCGTAGACCACGGCACAGAGTATATATAATGCACGCACCGGAGCCATGGCTAAATCATGCCAAGGGCGGCGTGGACAACGCGCACGATAAGCTCGGTAGGCGCGTGCGAGCGTTCCGAAACGTCACGACGGAATGTATAGTAAAAGGCTGCTGGCCGGAGCAGCATTGGCTTGCGCCAGGGACGGCTCAAAATACGGGGCGCGCGGGCCCTAATACGGTGCCATCTCTCTGTCTCTCTCCCTCTCACCTGCGTTTACTATACAGCAACTCTTCACGTGCTTTAGCTGTAATACAAAATGTTATCATTACGATATTCGGTCCAGGTAGAGAGGGAGACGGAACGACTCGGCCGTCACATATAGAGGATTTCCTTCTTTTGATGGACCACCACACGGACTGCAAACTTGAAGTACCATTAGACTTGGAGTTGTAACAAGTGCTTCTTCCAAAGAAGCACTCATCGGTTTGTCGTATTCAAGTATGTCTTTACACTCTTCTCCTCGAGCAAACATGTACAAGGCCCTATTTTTGTAGAATTGAGGAATATTCCCTTTGGTAGCATAGTCGTACATCATTTGGATGACTTGCCCAGCCTCATGTTTCACAGCATCAGAACAATAATAATAAAAAC
Organism: Eretmocerus hayati; assembly: GCA_029851415.1. Taxonomy (NCBI): domain Eukaryota; kingdom Metazoa; phylum Arthropoda; class Insecta; order Hymenoptera; family Aphelinidae; genus Eretmocerus; species Eretmocerus hayati. The sequence continues at coordinate 55,463,018 of CM056744.1, forward strand.
TGCTATACAGCATCATACCATGAGCTAAAAGTTCTGCCAATGAATCAATCAAACATGTGCTGGCTATTTCGTACAAGGGCTGAGTTGGCACAACTTTCTTAGGACAAAGTTGATTTCCGTTTCTGAACAATGTCGTTTTGAATTCTCCCTTCTTGTTGGGCATATTGTAGATAATTTCTAGGTTCGGGCATGGAGTGATATATTTATTTTTTGGTTTTTTCTTATCTGGGCCACATTTTTCTCTTGGGGTTGAATGCTTCAAGTCCCTCCTGGACGGTTGATCTATCTTCTCTGCAGTACTTCCACCCACGTTATTAGATATTTATGGACAATTGTGATCCAACGAAATTGCTGATAATCCTAAATCATGGGTTGAATCACCCATTTCCATGTTCAAGGTTTCTACTATTCCTGAATTGTTTTGAGAGTCATCAATTCCATGTAGTGCATCCAGTTGTTTTTCTTCTCTAACAAACACAAATTTGTTGCCCCTATTCATCCAATTTTGAATCAAAATGAGATGTGCATGAAAGTCTGCCTGCGTAAGTTGTCTAGTCTTCCCTTTATAATGATTTTTTGCAGTCTTGGGAAGCTCTCTCCAACCACTCAATGAATCAATTAATTGAATTGCATGTTCCCTAAGAAATTCTTCTGGCGTTGATTCGCAAATTGTACCATCATTGCTCTCTTCAGGGAAATTTAGACCGAAGTTAGTATACGAATTCCAAGTCTTGAAAAACAAGCGAGACAAGTGTACTCTCGGGAGCTTTTGGCAAGTTTGTCCATAGTGGAAACAATGAGAAAATCACCATCAGGTCATCTAGAGCTTCCTTATTGTAGTAAGGGTTGATCTCACAATCACCAGGTTTAGGATAAGAATCCAAGTGAGGCATCATTGTTTCTCTTTTCAATTTGAAAATTCTAAAGAACTCACTTTTTTCTATTTTTAGACGATCAATGCACTCTTTGAAGTCTCTGGAGCTATTCGTTTCAGATGTCCTGAATTTTCCTTTCAATTGCTTCATAGGCTTTTGGTTGATGATATCAGCGTAGAATTGTCTGGAAGTACTCGCTTTGTCATGAAAATATGTACTCAGTAGTACGATAAAAATATTCCCAAGAGCTCCATCAAATAATGTGATATCATCTAAAGTGCTGATAAACAGAAAACTTGATACAAAAAATTGTATAACATTTTGAAGCTTGAAATGTTTTCTAAGTGGTACCTCCACATGTTCAATTATCAAAAATGCATCAATTTTTACAATTGTGCGGGGGAATCTCTCTCCACTGGAAAAGTCTGTGAGACAAAGGGGATTGTATTCTGCGGTGGACACTTCATTGAATGTGGGAATTATAGTTTCAAGTATCTGTGGTTCTACTAGAATGCATTTTGGAGCCCCTAGTGATTCTTCTCTCAAAATGAATTGAATGGCTAAGGCTGGAGTGAGTAATCAAATTTTGCTTTGAAATTGAGGGATAGGGTAGTTGTGCTGGATAATGTATTTATCCTAGGGTAATCTTGAAAAATACCAAATGAGTCGCAAGTGAATTGAAAACTTGGAGAATTTACGCCAAATGTTCATCGTGCAAAATCTATCCGTTCAACAATGATCAAACGATAGCGAATCGACCTTGGTTGAGCCTGTTGCGACTTGCGTGCAGGTTCAGATCGGCAGCTCGTCTGGTAGCAGACGTATACGTCAGTAGCCCGGCAATAACTTTGAGCGGAGCAAATCTGTTTAAGTATATCATTTATTATGGACCAGTTGGAAAATTTATTGATCATCTACCTACGACAAGAGTAGTTTGGACGATAGGAATCTCATCCTAGTGGAGAAAAAACAACAGACTATCGGATGCACGGTCAAGTGGTAACTACGGAAGCGCCTAACCGCCACACTCTCACTTTTCGGAGGTTATGTGTTTATTAACAACTTGAACATTGTTAAGCGAGTTATTTTTGATATTGGAATTGACTTCGAAGCAGCAGATGAGGAAATTTGATTTCAGCACTCTGTGGTGATCATGCCTGGCCTCAGTGTTTAGTTCTCGAGAGATCATTTTCTTATGACTGAGGTTTCAACTCTTTAGTAATTTTCCATTCTACTTTGACAAAAAGACCAAGACCGTTAATTTTCAACCTGTTATGAAGATTTTTCTGATGCAGAGAAAAGATTCCCTGAAAGCCTTGCCCTTTACCATCATTTACTATTCTGAAAATCAATGCTTGCTTGGCGTGACTTTTCGTCAGATTTTTTTCAAATGCTCCAGTCGTTGAGCAATGAATTTGCGTCTGACTCAATTACAGAGAAATCAATATAATACTCGTGAATCACTGTAATAATGTCAGCATCCTCGGGTGATTGACATTTGGGCGAGGATGTTCAAAATCAAGGCTATCCTTTAGATTGTTCGCGGAAAGGATCATAAAATCTAAAGAATGAAGTCCAGGAAAAAATTGAAGGCATTCTTTCCCATTATAATAGATGATATTCTTCCTTAGCTGTTAAAGGAAGGATACACACATTCCGAAATCCCTACATTATTTGGGATTCTAGAGCTCATAATTCATATTTTAGGAAAGTACCCATCAGTATATCTCATGTTGGTGCTAGATTGGCTACTTCAAGCACAGATATGTTCATCGATAGAGTATGCGCCAACCTCAATTTTGGTATCCAGTGCTTTTTCAAGGTTGATTTTGATATTTTGAGTACATGAGTTATCAGAATGACCAATTTAGCACAAATACAAGATGTATTTATGGGTTCCTCCAGAAAATATGTAATATGAGCTCTAGAACCACTAATGATGTAGGAATCCCAGAAATGTGTGTACCCTCCTCTCAACACGGACTGAGAGCTTACAGTCTGGCCTTTTCATCGGTGTACAATGACAAGTTTCTAAAAATTTGACATTTCAAAAATACATGAATAAACTTTCGAGGATAGAATACTGAGGCCCATCACGATCATCACCGAGTACCGATATATTGCTCTAATTCATTCCTACTGTTCTGTAATGCTGCTTCGCTGTCGAATTCAGAATCAAAACTCCCACAACAACGTTCAAGTTGTGAAAATACAGTATCGTGCAAAAACTCCTGAACGGCAGTGAATAATCCCCTCTTGCTCAAACGTAGATTGCTCAAGCCCAGATGTATGTAGAGGGATATGGGAGAAAGCATTTCTTAGATGTGAAAAAATGCTAACTTCTCGAGTTTTCTGATTTTCCTTCCAACGCTTCCCGGTAGCACAAGCAGCTGCTATAAATTCAAGAATTCCGATGAAAAACCTTTTCACTCCATCAGCTGCCATTTTGACGTGGATAAAGATCCAGCAAATTCACTGAAAGCATGTTAAAGAGTGGATAAATGCTATTTGCGATGATATTTCTGATTATTCTATACGCCGTGCGAACAAGAGCGTAATAGCTCTCAGAATAGCCAAAACCGTAATTTTTCGCCATTTTTGCCGCCCCTCCCCCCCGGTATTGGATTGAAAATTTGAAAATCTGATTACTTGGAGAGCTCTCACGCTCTTGTTCGCACGACGTAAAAAATAATCAAAAAATCAGTGCAAACGGGATTCTTTCCTTTCTTGAAGATGCTCTCTGTAAAATTGCTGTATCTTCATCCACGTCCAAATGGCAGCTGATAGGATAAAAACGTTTTTTCCTCTGAATTCTTGAAATTATATCAGCTGTTTGTGCAACCAGAAAAAATTGGAAGGAAAATTAGAAACCACACAGGAAGTTAGTATTTTTTCTCATCCTCAAAAAGCTTCCCCCCAAATCCTTCTACGTTGATCTGGGCTTGAGAAATCGACGTTCGAGTAAGAGAGGATCCTATACCATTTTCAAGAATCATCGCACGGTGCTGTACAACTGACCTACCGGTAGTGTGTGTGGCGGTTAGGCGCTTCCGTAAGTAGGGGAGGAGAGCGGGGGACAGGAAGTAGGCCACACTGTTTTTTCACTTTTCCCCATAAGGAAAGCATTGCGCGCGGATCCTTTGAAATGCATGGCGAGGATAGTCAAGTGCAAACCCTGTTTTTCTCACACATCGATGCGCAGTCCTCTCTCTCTCTCTCTTCCCCCGTCAATGCACCGCTGGCTCAGCGGTATAGGACCCACACACACACACACACACACACACACACACACACACACACACACACACACACACACACACACACAATGCATGACCAAATAATATTTTGTGGTCCAGATAATATTTGAAGATCTCAAAAATCTCGCTTTATTTTAGATGGACATGAGAAGGCATACATAAATCTCGCGATCCTTTCACTCGCCTTCAGCTCTCTCTCTCTCTCTCTCTCTCTCACTCATTCTCGTGCCTGCCGACTATACTTCAGCTCTCTCTCTCTCATTCTCGTGCCTGCCGACCAACAAAGTTCAGCTCTCTCTCTCTCTCTCTCTCGTTCGGCAGGTAGCTACTATTCTTCGATGCTCAAAATACCGTATCAATGATTCCTGCGGGCAGCGGCCGAGTCCGTGGCTCGACGAATATCATCCACCTGCTCTGTCGTTGCTTACCTTTAAAAGTCAAGTCTACCGACATTCACTCGTATTATATTTTCAAAGGCGATTTCCACGAAGTTTCTTACATTATTCAGACGTTTGACATTTCCAAATTTTACGCTTTGTACATGAAAATCAAGAAAATGTATAGTATTTTCGATTTAGACTTTATTCTTGAGAGTTTTTCCCAGGACTCACTTTTTTTGAAATGTAAATCCAACCTCTCTCTCTCTCTTTCTAGTTCCGTGTTAGCTACATGTCATTTCTCTTTCGTCCCATTTTAGCTACCCATCGTCCTTCGCTCAAAATATATTCCCTTTATTCGCGCACCCGTTTTAAATAATTTCTGCGAGCAGCGGTCAAGCAACTTCTCTCGATCCGTCGCTTCCATCGCCGCGCTCGTTTTTTTGCACCTGTGTATTTCTTTACATATTGAAAAAAGCCATTTTCTCCCACTCCGACCCAGACATTTCAAATTTGACTCAATTATATTTAATAATGGAAAAAATATCAGACATCTTTCGAGCAAAAGTACGAATGTTTCGTCTGCTCGACTTTAGTTTCCATTCTCGTTGTGAGTGAACATAACGTTCTATTTGTGAAGCACCGGCTCCCCAAAATTTTGGAAATGTATCAACAAAGTGAACATGAACTCTGTAAGTATTGAGAATCTCAATTTTTATCATAAATTTCCATATAATACAACTACATCTCTCTCTCTCTTTCTGTTACAGTCCAGCAAATATATTTGATGAACTTGTGGTGGGCGCGTCTCGGCATGAGACGTTTAGCATCCCCGAGAAATGTTGCTTACTATGTAGAATGTCTTTCAGATGTGCAGGGCGTATTAGTAATGGGAAACTTTATGACGTTTCACATCATTTTCACCGTGCCAAACACTGAAGAGCGCCCCGAGATCGAAGAATTAGGTGCGCGTCGATACTTTGAGTCATCTATTGAGTTTGATTACTTTCACCATCGGCATTTTACAATTTTCGACTACTACATATTTAGAGGTAATTTCTTGGAAATATACCATATCATCCGAAATTTTAACATTCTGCATCTCGATTTTGTACTCCCGATTTCGAGAGACTGAATTCTCGATGAGTGTTTTCCTAACAATGTATGCACGATGTGTAACAGTGCATTTCATAGATAATTTCTCTCAATGTATGCACGATGTATAACCATGCATTTTATGAATAATTTATCTTCATGTACCCAAGAGAATAAATCCATATGTAATCACTTATACAGGTAAATCTCATTTTATAATAAATATTTCATTATATTCAACACATTGAGTATTCTATTCTATTTCCTTTTCTCATAATATGATATTATTCCAAGTAATAGAAAGTATGTCTTCAGTGAAACAGCTACAGTCATGCGAGTAACTTACTTGTCAGCTCTATTCATATTCTTTTTGAACTCACATGCATCGAAGCATGAATCTTGCAGAATAGAAATTTGTACCACTTTTAGATGCTTATATTCTCAAAACATTTACAATCGCTTACCAGTTTCCCTTGTGCATCAGACTCACGCAAACCATAGTGTCTATTCCACATTCAAACCGTTTTTCCAAGTTATTTTGTGGGCTCTCTCAACTCGTATAATCACATAGCACTCTCAATATGAGTATTAATTTTTACGACAAAGATGAGCCATTGTTAAAGGACAACCCAGACCGGTTTGTCCTTTTCCCAATTAAATGGCCAGAGATTTGGAGGATGTATAAGAAGGCCGAAGCGTCATTCTGGACAGCCGAAGAAGTGGATTTATCAAAAGACTTGAGCGATTGGGAAAAGCTCAACGATTCTGAGCAGCATTTTATATCCCACGTTCTTGCATTTTTTGCAGCATCTGACGGGATCGTCAATGAGAACTTATTATTGAACTTTTCACAGCAAGTACAAATACCCGAGGCTCGATCATTTTATGGATTTCAAATTGCTATGGAGAACGTACATTCTGAAATGTACGCTCTCCTTATTGATACTTACATACGAGATCCTGAGAGGAAGCTGTTTCTATTCAACGCTATCAAGAATCTGCCATGTGTCACCCTCAAAGCAGAATGGGCTTTAAAGTGGATTGATGACAAATCTGTGTCTTTTGCTGAGCGACTTGTCGCATTCGCCGCTGTAGAGGGAATTTTTTTCAGCGGCAGTTTTGCAAGCATCTATTGGCTGAAAAGCAGATCTCTACTACCTGGACTCTCATTCTCAAACGAATTAATTTCACGTGATGAAGGATTGCACTGTGATTTCGCATGTCTGCTCTTCTCATATATTGTGCGGAAACCATCCGAAGAGCGAGTAAAAGAGATTATTTTGGATGCAGTGAAGCCACTTTGAATTTAGCATATTTCTCTCTGCGTTTACGACTATACACTGTTTTCAATAGACTTGCTTCAATTTCTCGCTGTTTAGCAGATCTTTTCCATACTCGAGCCGGTTGCATACCTATTGTCCTATGTTTATCACAAAAGTTGTATTCTTTCAAGAGAGGGTCAATTATATCCAACCACTTGTAGTTTCCTCTCAGCGAGAAGTAACGGTACATTTTACTCTTGATTGTTCTTATGAAGCGTTCCACTACGGACGATTTACAGACAGAGTATGTCGAGTAATGATTGATATTCCGTTCCTTCATGAGTTGACTGAATTTAGCGTTATAGAATTCCGTGCCCTGATCACTCTGCACGTTTTTAGGCTGACGGCCTTCTGTGTCTAGAATTGATTTGAACGCCTCACACACATCCGAAGCATTTTTTCTCTTAACCGGTAAGCACCAAGCATATTTTGAGAAAACGTCTATTACAGCCAAGATATAATTGTACCCCTTATTCGATTTAGAATGCTGTAACATACTAATTAAATCAATCTGCCAACAATCATCTATTGAACGAACATTTACTCTCCGTCGTGGGAAAAATCGCCTTGCAGGCCTATGCAACTCGTTCACCAATCGCACTTTTTCAGCACTAAACTGATCCATTGTGTGTGTTGGACGTGATAATTTCAACTGACTTTCAGAGCTTCCAAATTCATCAATTTATACCTCGTGAGATATTTCGAGAAAAGGAGTGGGGAGGGAGTTAAAATGAAATAACAACACCATTTTTCCATGGATTTTTTTTTATTTATGTGCACATAGATACATAGAGAGAGAGAGAGAGAGAGACGAAAATTATTCGTCTGTCTGCTTTTTATTCTTCAAGTGATACATATGTTGTGCGGTACGTAGTGCACATCTAAATGACGAATTATCGTGGAATTTGCAGGGAGTGTAGTTATAGTTCCTGTCAAAGTAAGCATCTCTCTCACCACCACACTCTTCGTATATATTTTTCAGCCAAAATGACGTGTTGTGCTTGAAATATTCGGGTAGAAGTTGACGTAGCCAGTCCTTTTTCTCATTACGATTCACATAGACGATATTCATTCTAAAGACCGAGCGTGCTGTTTCCAACTCTCGTGCTATTCCAGCAACTTTTTGATCCCAAGGCGTGGAACCCGCACCCCATGGTATATTATGCCCATAGTTGAAATGATGGATCATATTCTTAAGCTCTCGAGTCTCTAGATTTTTTATGTCATAGGGTGGTTCAATTGTATAGTGCAGCGGCTCATAGGTCTTGACGCATTCTTTCAGCTCTTGATTGATCAGAGCAATTTCCTTGGGGATGAACACCTGTTTGGCATATCCAATCGTATACCCCTGCATATCGATAAAGATGTAATTTGCACGCATAGGGTATGCCTTTTCAATATCACTCATGTCAAAGCGCCCACAATCGTCGTGAGACTTTTTTTTCCTTTTTCTCCCCACCTCAGACTCCATGTCATCAGTTGTTGCTTCTGACTGTAAAAAGCCTTCAAATTATCTTCTGAACCATACTCGTCAGTGGATTATATTTGACAATCTTATCGTGAATAATGATGCAATACGCTGTCGTATTTTTTGGGATATTTTCCTTAAATTCTAGTTCCAAACGAATGTCAACGACCGACGATTTCACCGATTCATCTTGTTCTGAAATGTCCAAGGCTATTATCGGATATTTGTCGATAAAATTCGCCATACTCATAGACAGACTTGCATTTTCCGTGTCGTAGTAGCTCTGCCTAAAAGACTTGAGCATCTGATAGAGAATTGAAGTATTTCGCGAATTTTCAAAATCCAAATGCATATGCTCATAGGGATAGGCCTCGGAATTGAGAAAAAGTTTCACGTTTGTCAGCTTGCAGTGATCAAATTTCACTGCACTCTTTTTGCGATTGTTACGTCTACCAGTTTGGAAAGCGATTATGATGTAGCGTGGCTTTTCCATCTGACTAGTGCTTTTTATCGGCCATATCAACTGTGAAGTATTTTCCGGTAATGATGGATATTCAACTGAATCCCATGATCTGAATGATAGATATATAGGTGTTCCACGTTCCAAGATCTTCAAAAGACGTAATTTTATTAAATCTGCTGGATAGACATGGGGTATGTGAAGCGTTACTGCTGACAAGTTTGTCACTGGGCTGCACTCATCTTTGGTCGTTATCACACAATCATTATCGTTTTTCGATCTCAGCAGGACAATATCGAATTTTGCATGAGCAATCACACGCTTGTAGTCCTCACAAAAACCAAACATTTTGTTCAAAGGCAGTGCAAAGTTGAAGCCATAACCTGTGCTGATTGTGTAGTCTCCAGAATGGTATGCTCCCCCCGACAGGCTCTTTTCCTCATCAGCAGAAAGTGATGCGATATTTTTCATAAGCGTGACAACCCCAACATTTTTAGTCTCATCAATGATAACATTGTTAATTTCAATACGAGCACTTTCAAACATGAAACACGGGAAGTTATTGACAAGAATGATATTTGCCTCGGTGTCAAACGCTATATTACCAGCTATGTATAAATAAGCTTCACTTGGTAACAAATAGACGTCATTGCTCGATACGGTGATTCTAATTTCATCATTCCTCGACAGATTTTGGAAATTAAAGGGTTGATATTTACGAACCAGGCGTTTCGTTATACGCTCATCCTTCACAGGTGGTCTAGTTATGTCCAGGATGTCGGAACGGGTAGCCATTTTTCTGCACTTTATAGCCCAGAGATTGTAGAAAAATGATACTTTTACGAGTGAGTGGGGGTCTTTTGGACCCCTTGAATGTGTGTCTCACTCGACTCACCTCAGACAACTGAGACGTGAGTGACTTTTCAGCTGTATTATATACGTACATCCCTCCTTTTCCTCTCCCTCAAATGAAACCTCATAGTAATTTCTTCCCCACGATTGTTAATAAGGTCACCGTTCTGATCCAAAAGTCTTATGCAGATATTTTTTATATCATTCGTTCTCGTTTGCGAATACAAAATGTTTTTAGGTTCTTTTGTATACTGCTCACCCGCTTTCACCTGATGGGGTGAAAATTCATAGATTGTGTAGCACGGGGACCCATTGAAGTATGTACCACGAATCAGATTACACTCAACTCTCACAACATTCACTCGACTGATTTTCACAATGTGATTAGATGTCTGCCACTTGTAAGCTGGTAATGTGCATTTTTCAAACCCCAAAAGACGTGCCAGACTATTTTCAGGGGTGAAATCAATGTCGTGATGGGAAAAGATCTCACAATGTAGAGAGTTCTTGTTGACACGAATGAAAATTGATCTTTCAGTCAAGCCTCGTGGGATATCATCATCTACCACTTCTTCTGCGTAGGTCTTGACTGGCACCCTCGGTGGTATATGCTCCTGCAAAAACTCTTCAATGTCAGCAATCTCGTAGGTCCCAGTGGGTATCTCCAATTTTTGATCTCCCCAGTAGAAGTGGTTGTTCCTCCAATCGATGTTTGGAATTGCGTGATAGGTCGTAAGATCAACTAAACCCAATTCATAGATCTTATTGGGAGACAGATGCTCCTTGAGTTTGATGTTTTGATCGATGTATGTGGAGGTACTCGACACCACAAAGACCTCACTCATGACTGACTACGTTTCACCACTGCACCTCGTATTTATATACGATCTCTCAGAAATTTGACACACAATGGACCACAAATGCTCTGGCGGAATGTCTGGCGCTGCAATCGGTTGTAAGTGATCTCACAATCTGACCGACTTTTTTTCCAATACTCCACCAGTTCTCGAGGTGGTTTCAGATTACCAAAACTATCGAAATACTCAATTTGACGTCCCTTCTTCCAGTATGCGACCCAATGTGCGTTTTTGAGATTCACTATTGCAGCTTCAGTGTCCCAGGCAGGGGGTGGGGGGAGATATTCTAGTGCAAACACTCCACGAAAATTTGAGATGTCCCGTGCTGCTAGTGCGAGTTGCCGACCAGTTGTACCTCTTATTTTCTTTTTGCACCCCCTCTTCTTTTTTTCAAGTTTTTTTTTTTCTTCAGCCCACCACCACCACGTCGTGAGCAGGAAGATGGTGACAGATATAGACCCCTACCTTTTGCCTCCAATGCCAGATTGTGTCTCTTCAGCTCGGCCAATTGCTTACGATTTGTACGAATCGCGCTGATTGATTTTGCAACATTTGACGCTCCACCGGCGAACGAGGCAATTGCGCCAAGCGCAGCCAGAGTTGGTAAAATTGCGGGAAGGAATCCTCCTCGTTTTGCTAACGCCAGAGTTCGTGGATTCACCCTTCTACCCCTCCTCTGCCTCCTTCTCCTTCTTTGTCGCTTGAGACCCATACCAAATCTGCGTTTTGCTCGCATGGCCGCGGCAACTCCGCGAGCAGCTAATCGCTCAAAAAATCCACCTTTTTTAATCCGCTTTTCAGCCGCGGTCTGAAGTTCTAAATCAGCTGCGTGACGATGCTCAAGATCACGAAATTGTGAATATTTTATATCGTGCCGTTTGCAAGCTTCGTCGAGGTCGTTGACCCCACGGTCACCACGGGCTAACCTCTTGCGCAAATTTGTGCCAGGACCGCAGAAATTGTATCCCGGGAAGTGTAGTTCGAATGGTAGGTTATTTATTGTGGAGTTTACTAGTCCCCCACCTCTTAACGTACACATTGAACATACGAGCTCTCCATGGCAAGCATAGAGAGTGACTGAAACTCATCGCTCGAGAGATTTGGTATTTATACTCGTTTCGAGGTTAATTTCAATCAGTAGAGAGTGAAACGCAGTGTGCAAACATGAGATTCGTAAGACAGCCCGAGTCCATCTCCATGGTCAATGTGGATCATGAGGCACTGGATAAAGGAGAAAAGCGTCATGGGAAGCTCCTACCCAATACAATTAGATGTTTAATTATTGGCCCGTCTAACTGTGGTAAGACTACGTGTTTGATTTCACTCATAATCAGCCCAAATGGTCTCGTTTTCGATCATTTGTATGTCTATTCAAAGTCCCTGCATCAGCCAAAGTACAAGTTTCTCGCTGGAGTGATGAAACCACTCTCAGACATTGGCATGAAATACTTCACTTATGGAGAAAATGCTGATATCGTAAGGCCGCACGAGGCTCTGAAGAATAGCATATTCATTTTCGATGATGTTAGCCTGGAAAAACAGAGAACCATAGAGGAATATTATTGTATGGGTCGCCATTTTGCCATCGACACGTTCTATCTCTCACAGTCGTACGCAGCCATTCCGAAACATATGATAAGAGATAATGCCAACTTGATTTGTCTATTCAATCAGGACGATGGAAATTTGAAGCATATATATAGCAATCATGTAGGCTCTGATATGTCATTTCCCGAGTTTAAGAAGCTATGTTCAACATGCTGGAGTGGGGGTAAATTCAATTTTCTAACCATTAGCAAAGATGATCCTATGAATAATGGCAGATATAGGCGTGGGTTCAACGACTTTGTCGTGTTTTAAACGCGTCAGTTGTGTTTTGAACGTGTCAGTCGTGTTTGAATCGTCAACATGGTAAGACCCACAGCAAACAAGAGAGGAAAAAGAGGGGAGGGGGGTGATCGAAAGAAAAGAAAGGGAAAAAATCGTCAAGAGGAGTTGAAATTACAGATTCAACGCACATCACAGGCTATACGGGAGAAACACCAGGCTTACAGACAGGGTAGGGTCAGCGATCAGACCACGAATCTGGAGAATTTGCAGCCAATTGTTGAGCCTTTGGAAAAATTGATTTCCTTGAACAAGCATGTAGTGGTGGGGGGTGGGAAGAAGATTAAGAGAGAGAAATCTTTGAATAGTAGTGGTATTCAGAGTGATAATGAGTACTACAAAGACGATGACGACGTTGACGACGACGACGAGGACGACGACGACGACGACGACGACGACGACGACGACGGGGACGAAGATGAGAAATATGAAGATGCTGAAAAGATCGACGAGTACGAAATACCACCAGATTCATTAAAAATTCAGGAAATCCCTCGAAAATCTAGCTACGGAGCGGAGCAGTTGGGTGTACCGCTAATCAAGAATAGTAGAAAGAGGCTCTTAGATTCACCCTTTATACTCCAGAAGCCCAAAAAGAATAAAAAAAACAAGAGTTTCTTGCAAACGTCGTCAGCGTCGTCGTCATCTCGAGGACAGAATGCATCTACCTCTGCAATGGAAGTGGATGAACCGCCTCGAATGAATTTGGACGAGACGGTGAGAAGTGCAATGAGACACCCGGAACAATGGGAAAATTACGTTGATTTCACAGGGCAAAATTTGGGTGGGCTAACCACCCAGTACATGACATATTTTTTCACGAAATCAAAGGAAATAGACTCCGTTTACGGTTTACACTTCAACGATAGAAATGAACTTTGTATCGGAAAATCTAAGGTTTTATTCGATAAAGCGACAGATAAGATCGTTGTCGATGGACAGCATGTTTCCCAAGGTACACGTGGACTCTTTGAACTAATTTTCATGAATAAACCACGTGATTTCACAAATGGTGACATGAGCGAGTACAAGAGGCTCTTGCTAATTAGCATACCACATAGAATTGGTAATGTGCCAGGGGGGAAAATGATCAGCTCCAGAGGGTGGAAATACAATCACGTCATTAAGGTGTTGTGCGGGAGTAAGCCTTCCCCACTCCTCTCAAACACATCGTCTGAGGGAAATTCGGATGATGAAGCGATGCGAATGAAAGGAGGTGGGCTATATGACGTAATCAAACAGGTCAAGGACAAAGACGCTATGACTTTCCATGGAAACAATTCTGACCTCGATATTGTCTACTGGAATGACCCCAATGAGCTTGTCAATCGTTTGGATTTACTTTTACGCGAATTTGATTTGGGAAACACCAGTCATCAGAATGAAATCCATAGCATTCTCGAGGAGCTGCGAGAGGACGGGTACATAGTATAAAAAGGAGTGCCGGTCATGGGTGATCATCATTCTGTGTTCAGAAGTCGCAGAGCTCACATCTGAGACGGAAAATGGACCCAGTTCAGAATAAACCACCACTAGTGGGTGACCAAGAGAGAGTAGATGGAAGAACTGGAACAAGTACTCCATCTATTGATCCTCTTAAAAATCCTAAAGTTGGAGATTCATCTCATAGTAAGGAAAGAATGTCGCAAGAAAAAATACCAGCAGGAGGGGGAGGCAGACGAGCTGGAGGCAGTCAAGCGGGAGAGGAAAAACAAGTGTCTTATGCTGTGAAAGGTATGTAAATCTCTCTCTCTCTCTCTCTCTCTCTCTCTCTCTCTACATAATTCTTATGGAAAACTAATTCTATTGAAATGCGTTACAGCAGGAACAGATAGACAGTACTATTCAAAGGTGAATCATGCTTTTGGATTGATTCTGCAATCTACTCTGAAAGATGAGTCAGTTTCTGGGGAAAATCGTCATTCATTGCTCCGAGCCTTTGCAGACCACTATGAATCAATCGAGTCGGATTCGAGCATGGACATTGAGGAGAAGATTTCATCCTGCTTTGAACACGTGTTTTCGAGAATCAGCAACAAACTATCAGCAGATGAGAAGAAACAATTGATAACCACCATCATTGACTTACTCAATGTTTCACGAAAGTCGGTCACCGAAGAGTTAAATTTGAAATATGAAGAACATCAAATGGCTCTCGAAAAAGTTGAAAATGAAATGAGTCAATTGAAATCGATGATTATAAATTATCAGGCCTACTATGACATTACGAGCAATGAACAAAACACACAGCAGAATGCTCTAGATGCAAAGGTGCTGGAAATGAAACGTACTCTCGCAGAGTATGAACAAAATTGTATTCAAATTCGTGAAGATATGAGAAAGTGTCGTTCTGATGTGGTTTTCAACAAAAGTCTCTGTAATGAGCTTGCAAAGCTGCTCGCGGATCACGCAGAGACGTCAGAAAATAAAATTTCATTGCTCGAGAAGAAATTTGATCAGTGCAATTTGAAAACTGAGACGCTGGTTGCTGAAAATAGAAATTTGAGGGGAGAAATTGATCGTATGCGACAATTCAACGAGGGTGAGCTACAAAAATATAGGGTGGAAATCGAGGAACGTGTATTGCGTGAGCAATATCAAATGAAGCAGAGATTGACGGATGTGGAAAAGCTAGTTACTGAAAATGCACACAGCTGTGAACATGGAATAATGGATACCCGTGCATATCTTGATGAAATTATGGACCAAGTTCAGCGTACAAACGACCGCGTGACTCAAAATCGTGAAGAGTTGAATGATGAAGATGATGAGCATAATGATGTTATTGAGGATCTCACATCGAGGATCGATCAGATTGAAAAGAATGTTCAGGCAATCGATGCTAAAGTTGCTCGTGAACCCGACAACAATCAGAGAATTTTGGCTCGAGTTGAGGACAATGGTAGAGGTCTACATCAAATTACTGAACAGCTGAGAAAGGTTCTAGTTGATCGTCGTTATTCTCCATAGGTGGTGGATTTTTTTCCTCCCCCACAATGTTCTTGCACAGTCATCCCAATTTTGAGCTTTTCAAGATGAACCTTTAATTCGAGAGTATGTAATGGAGTTGATCATGTGATTCTAAATTGTTTTTCTCTCTCATTTTTGGAATAATAAAAATTTTTTCAAAATTTAAACCCGGCTTTTATTCATTTCCAAAAAAACATCATACATGAATCATACATATTCTTACTTACTAGTACTTGCCTCAAGACGATAATGTCCATAAGGTAGTGTTGTTATACCATCTTCCATTGTGACACGCTTGTCATCGAGAAAAGTTATGAAAACTTTTCTTTCATTCACCGAAAACACATTGTGATTCAAACTGCGAATACTTTTCTGCTCGCCTACTAAAATTTCTTTTTCGAAAAAGCATCTCTTATAGTCGTTGTAGGTTATGTTATTCTTGAGCTGTACTTTTGAAACACCTTTTCCAATTTTACGCTCTTCTTCTACTCGCCCATCTATGTCATTTCCCAAAAGTAAGCTGTATAGCTTGGGTTTCAAGAAAACACCTTCGCGAATAATGTGATTTGGACATTCATCGCTGAGAAAGCCTAGAAATTTCTTGTTCATGGGCACAATGCCGTATCTGTTATTTTCCGGAAAACCTGATGTGTCGAAATACCGCTCACAGTCCTTTTTAATCATGCAAATGTATGGGTCAATTTGACCCTCGTATATGAGGCTATCAGTATCTGAATATATTAACTTGAATTGATTGGGAAACTTTTTGCAAATATAGTCATAATGGAAACTGTAAATAATTGTTCGAGCTAAATCCAAGGTCGTCATACCGGCATATATCGGACGATTCATAATGACTTTAGTTTTCTCCAATTCTACCGCAATTAGGTTGTTATTGAACACTACAACCCGTTTACAGCGTGGGGAAGCAATGTATCTTTCTGCCCCGAAACGCCCACCCCATCTATTGACGACCTTTACGTCCCTATGACCTTTAATGTTCTCCATCGTCTTGCCAAATATGCTGTTGATCAAAAGTTTAAACAAGTTGCGCTCAAATTCAGAATTTGCAGCTTGCCTCAGGGTGATATTCACGCTAATGTAAGGCTCCAACCATGCCTTCTGATCAAATTTCAAAATCCGAGAAATTTTTACCAATTCCAAATTGTGGGCTAGACACTGCTTCAAATATTTGTAATGAATAATGTAATCTTTCTTGTCGTGCAATGTTGCCAAGAGTTTTTTGTTTTTGTGAGTGGCTCGAGGTGGGAGCATTTTCTCTGGGCAGAACGGGAAATCTGAATGCTCGTCGTGAATGTGTGCTGGGTATCTCAGATCGACCATCAATATATAACCAATGTCTGAATCATCCGGAATGTCATTGACATTAAAATTTTCAAAGTCTTCAACCCATTGAAAATTGCGATATGGTAATTTTTCGCTCATTGCTTTTCCATACATCGAGTTTACGTCCTGATAGGTTATGTGCTTTGTTTCTTTTGTTTCGTCAAAGTCAAACATGTATTTGTTGTTTGCTTGAGAAAAATGTCTAACAACGGTACAAAAGCCACCCCTAACCCCAGCCTCGATGAAGTAGATCATATCAATATCACGAATTAATTCCAACTTCACCCCAGTATGTAACAACATAGCCTCGAAGCTATAGCCTGGTAGCGTGTAGAAGAAGGCAGGGTCGAGTTTGTAACTTTTCATACAGCTGTATCGAAAATTTTGAAATACATCTGCTAGTAACAAAATGTCTGTTTTCATGTAAAGTTCCGCGTACTCGAAAAGGTTCTTAATCTCAAACATGGACCAGATTTGCTGGACATGTGAATAATTTTTCTCAGATATTGAACTCTCCGTCAAAATGTTGTAAAATTTGTCCTTACTCGGTATATGTTGCTCTTCCAATCTTCCTGGGCCATCCACATAGTCGTAGGGGAAAAATCCTTTGGTTGTGAGTAGGCTAAATATATCAGCTTGTGACAGCCCCGTCTTACTGGATATCCTCTCAATTTGATCTCTGAATTGAGAAAAAAGGATGGTTTTCTTGTCCGACGGTAAGAGCGCTGATAATTTGTCCAGGCCTCCACTCAAAAATTTGATTGAATCGATGAATCTCAGACTAACTCTGGATTGGGCTACATTTTTTGTAAATGATATGTAGGTATCCATGTTCTGCGGAATCACGCTCACACCGCCCTTGAAAGAGTTTGCGATGTGTGTTATCAAAAAATGACTGTCATATCTGTAAATAGAAAGACATACGATCAATTTCTCCCATAAATATCAACATTGTATGCAATGATTATTCCGACAATTACCTGGAAAGATTGTGGTAAACAACCGGGATGAAATACTGCTTACGGTATCGCAAATTGCAAAGACTGTGTGCAGCAGCTCGAAAAAGCCCAGAAAAATGGTCATGATCACGTGTCTTAATGTCACTTTCGGTGAAGATGTCACCACAAATATGGCAATTTGTAGCTCGTTGGAAGGCGTCCTCATCTTCAGCGCTCATATGTAGAGGTAGCGGGTTCTGAAGTTCCTGTTTGGAAAGATGAAAAACATAAATAATGGGATGCGCGTGAAACAGAGAGAGAGAGAGAGCTGTACCCATACTCACACTTTCAACTTGACGAGCAATCTTCTCCAGTTCTAGAGCAAATCGATGCACGCAGTCAGTCCCTTGGAATGAGCCATATCTACACTTGTCCGGGTCGTACTTGTGATAGAAATAAAATCCTACCATAAACGGTACATGACGCTGATAAGCGTTAGAAGCAAACTTGGAATATTTTAATTTGTTCATATGAGCGTCTTGTGAGTTTGCGAAATATTCCGAGTCAACGCCCTCTAGGTAACACTCGAAATCCGAAAACAAAATATATGGGAGCTCTTGTTTTTTATAATGATTCTCAAATTGAAGTGAGTCCTCTTTGGGGAAGGCAGTTATGCATTTATCCGGGCTCTTCACACAAAGTTGGCGGTGTAGATTGAGTCTCTCAATGGAGTAGAAAAAATGCAGACACTTTCGACATACATGAACTTTTGATTTTTTACTAGACACATTACTAGCTATCAAACGAGATAAATCTCGTATGTAGCAGTAATGATCTTCATATAGTAATAAGTCAACATGTTTTACCGCCTCATTATCGCTTATATAAAGCGGGTAAAACGATTCATCGGATGAATCTACTCCATAAACATTGATCGATATTTTATCTCTGTTGAGTTTCTCGAATTTCGGTATCGATTTGAGCTGCATAGGAAATTTGATATTGGAAAGCTTGAAATGATACCGATAATGTGGGTATGCCTCTTTCACGTGACGCAGATGTTTTGGTAAAGGATATGTCCCAGCCATGATCGCCCACATAAAGCACGCTCCGTCGTCGCAAATCACGCTCACTGTAGCATTTTTCCTAGCGATCCATCGAGGCAGGGACGAAAGACTCGAGGAAGCTTGAATCGGATTGGATTTCACCACGTTGATTTTCAGATTTAATATCTCGTCGAGAGCAAAACCACTACCTTCCCCTTCAAACTCAGAAACCTGGTTGATTAGAGCAAAAACAGAGTCGCGGTACCAGTCTCTGATTTTGGTTGACATGAGCAAAAGCTTATAATGCGTTTGAAAGTGTTTTATTTGCGGTGAATCATCGGATAATTTAAAATGTGCACTAAGTATGAGGTTCACTTTTAATGTATTATGCTGTTTGCGAATGGGTTTGATGAATGAGAGCACTTTTGCTCGAGCACCCTCAAGGAAAGAGTGGAGATCTTTGTAGCTGATGTTGGCTATCAAGCCCGTTCTGATGCGGTTCAAAAAGGCACTTTCACCTTCAAAAAATATTAACTTTTCAATATTTGACCCAGGTTGGGTTGACATTAAATAATTTAGAATATTTTTTTTAGAGCGACAACCATCGAGTATAGTCTCATACCGTGCCTTAATACCGGTTTTCAATTTTTTTCTTTGATGAAAATCGGCCGACGACAAGAGGCTCGAGACTCGATCAGAGATCTGCGAGAATTTTTTAATTAGACGCGGAACTCGCCTATATTTCACACGTTCCAAACCATTTCGGGTAAGTGCATTGAATTTATCCAAAAGCTCCGAATAATCGATACTTAATGATTCTAAAACGTTGGCCATTTCAACGCAATGCTAAAACCTTACACGGAGAAAAATCAAGGATTTATCGGGATGCAATTTAAGAAATGGATGTTCAATCTACATCCATCGAGTAATTCCACGTACTTTCGTAGCCCGTACCGGTTTTTAAATTCGGGAGCATATATAATATCCGTAATACGTTGAGCAAGTTCCGCAAACTCTCGAATGAGACTGGGAATGCGCCTCACGCTCTTCCCGTATTGATATCGTTTATAAAGTTTGCATTTGTCCACAAGAATAGAATACTCGAGGCTGATAGAAAGAAATACATCTGCCATAACAAAGACTCACCCGGACGTGTATACTTGCTCGAAGGGGTACACTGACTGCTGGCAATTCACATTTACAGGTGTTTCTTATACACCAACAACAACAACAACAGCAACAAGTTTTCAAAACATTGTAGACGCTTGTTGGGGAGAGGTCATGAGAGAGAGAGAGCGGGAAACTATAGGAGCAAAACGGTTTTCACTCGGGTCAGTGGAAATCGGGAGAGCATTTGCATTAAGAGCGGGTCTCGAGTTGTATATACACACAGTGTAAACCAGCTCGGGATAATCATGTGCCTCACGCAAACGTGGAGTTTCATATGTGTTCTTGAGAAAAAAAAAAAAAAAATGACATTGAAGTAAAGATGAACGCGCAGGTTTCGCGCTCGAATAAATTCAATGATTAACATAAGTGCAACAATTTCTCTCATTGCAAATGCGGAAAAGGAGGGGCTGTTATATGCTTTGGGAGCAGAATTGGTAATAATGCAAGCCCCTCTTTTTTAAAGGTATAAAACTATCTGAAAGGATGAGCCTTCCAGTCAGTCAGTCGTTGTCGTGCCACGGGCGTGATGGCACTATTCCATCAACTAAACAATTCCAAATTGAACTCTTTCGTCACAAAAAAGTTTTGTGAGCTCCCTCTTAATAAGAGTTTTCGAGTGCTCGGTGTGAGAAATTTATCGACGCGGTACGGCCCAGCGGTTGTTTTCAACCTAGAGGACACGGAAGAGGAAGAAACATTCGAAGTGTTTGCCCCAAAAGCATTTGTGAGTGCTTTTCAAGAAAATATTCGTGAGAATCTCGCTTTAATAAACCCAGTCGGAAGTGAATACAGGTATTTAGCATCAGTGGACCAAGGTAGGAGACGTAAATTAAAATTATTCGAGTCTCGGGAAGCGGCAGAAAGAGAAAATAGAGGGTACACGCCGCCACTGGAAAGACCAGCCTTGCCACCGGCAGAGGTAATACCGCAACCACCACCACCACCACCGCCGCCACCTCCTCCGCCCCCACCCCAACAACCACAAAGGCCTGGCACACCGATCCCGCGAGGACCGCGTGGTGAAGGGTCAGACCGAAATCGAAGATCGACGACCCCTTCACCACCCCCACCTTATGAGGTAGCGACCCACCGACGAAGAGCAGATCCTGATGACGGGGCAGGACCTTCCCGTCCCCAACGCTGGCGACGAGAATAGGGTGAGCTCAACAACATCTGGTGACGAGGAGGATGATTACGACGCAGAATTGATTATCATCGTGGATGACGATGACACACCACCCCCAGTGCAAGTTGTATTAATAACTTCCACAACGGGTAATGATGAGGTGGACATCCCCCCATGCCCGGGATCTATTCCCGTTTGGCAGGTATTGAGAGATATGCCAAACTTTGTATTGGATCACTCATACCATGTTGACTGGAGTGATAGTGAGTTAGACGAACTTTAAAGAGATGGAAGCTTTGAAAAAAGCTATGTCAAAGACAGTGCGACAGGAACCCATTGAAGAGCGATTGTGCATTTTCAAAATAATGGATGAAACACGTGCAACAGCAGAAAATCCACAACCGTCACAACCACCACCCCCACCGCCACCACCACCACCACCTCCACTACAAGCAAACACATATGCGAATGACACCCTACAATCATTGGGATCATCATCATCATCGACAAATGAGATTGAAGATTTTGAATGGATGAGCGAGGGTGACAATGATCTACCGCTCAATGAAGGAGAGTCGAGTAGAGAGTGGATCAAAAATAGCAGTAGAATAGTTCCAATGTGAGTATTTTACGTTTCTATTTATATAGGCATATTGTTTTCCTAATGAAAGAACGTGTTTAGAGAGAAAATTGAAAATAAAATTCTCTGTGCTATGTTTCAGAGGACGAGAGTTTTCCCTGTATATGGAAGCGGATCATATACGTGGAAAGTTTGAAATAATACTCAGTGATATGGTGGAAAGGATGACGCTGAACAAGCTAGAGTGGGACGAGATGTGCGGGATTTATGAACAAAAAATCCGTCGATCGATAGCAAAGTTAAGATTAGATAAAGTGCGTGGGGCAACAGAGACTACAGATTACCGTGGAATCACGCTCAACTGTAGAAAAATAGACTCTAAGATCATTATAATAATAACGAATCTAGAAGGTAAAGTTTTAGCATTAAGTCAGAGTTGTTTCGAAAAAATGTTAATGAATAAGTATTTTGTTGATTCGGAATTCAATCGATATTTAGCGAGAAAAATGGATGAAAAGGGAATCGATTGGTTCGTTAATATCTTAACAGAGGCTCGACTAAATAAATTGATTAAATTGAATCGACCAATGTGTATACGGGATTGGTTAGTGAAAAATAATCATATAGATTCGAGAAATAATGGTGAGTGTGATATGCTAGTCATAAATATGCATAAGATACTCAAGAGAGTAGTCATGAATGTGAAAGCTCATAAGCTAGACAGATATAATGAGAGAAGAAATCGTATGTTGAGTGCTACACAGGGGGGAAAAAGCTAGAATGAAAAGGTGTGCAATATGTAAGAGTGTGGTATGAGTGTATAGAATGGACCGAAAAAAATCCAGAAAATTATAATCAACAATAAAAAAATGTGTGGGTGTGGGGACGAAAATATTGTCTTGCTTCATTTTACATCCTTCCCAAATTTTTCATAAAGAGTAATTCAAGGTACTTACTCCATAGAGAGAGAGAGTCACAGTGGGAAAAATTCTCCCATTGCCCGTTAGGTTGTGCAATATTTAACATTCATCTTGTATATGATACGTAGAGTCGAGCAAGTTGTACGGCAAATTTCTGCATATGATACATTCTGACCAAATAAATGCTAACACTTTTTTCCACTCGATGAGTAAACTCTCGCAATAGCACGAGATAAGCAATACACTAGGAAATGATGCACTTTGGGAGAAACAAGACTGATGCCACTCGCGAGAGCTCCGCACGATAAACACTTTACCAATTGAGATTACTGTAGGAGTAATTTTCAAAGAAAATAAACGTTAAAAAGGGTGAATAATTTAAAGTCAGTTGAAGATGAAATATATATGTCGTGTGCGAACGACGACGGTAAGCGAGTCACTACCGACAGGAGAACGAGAAAGGTAAGCAACGACAGAGCAGGTGGATGATATTCGTCGAGCCACGGACTCGGCCGCTGCCCGCAGGAATCATTGATACGGTATTTTGAGCATCGAAGAATAGTAGCTACCTGCCGAACGAGAGAGAGAGAGAGAGAGAGAGCTGAACTTTGTTGGTCGGCAGGCACGAGAATGAGAGAGAGAGAGAGAGCTGAAGTATAGTCGGCAGGCACGAGAATGAGTGAGAGAGAGAGAGAGAGAGAGAGAGAGCTGAAGGCGAGTGAAAGGATCGCGAGATTTATGTATGCCTTCTCATGTCCATCTAAAATAAAGCGAGATTTTTGAGATCTTCAAATATTATCTGGACCACAAAATATTATTTGGTCATGCATTGTGTGTGTGTGTGTGTGTGTGTGTGTGTGTGTGTGTGTGTGTGTGTGTGTGTGTGTGTGTGTGTGTGTGTGTGTGTGTGTGTGTGTGTGTGTGTGTGTGTGTGTGGGTCCTATACCGCTGAGCCAGCGGTGCATTGACGGGGGAAGAGAGAGAGAGAGAGGACTGCGCATCGATGTGTGAGAAAAACAGGGTTTGCACTTGACTATCCTCGCCATGCATTTCAAAGGATCCGCGCGCAATGCTTTCCTTATGGGGAAAAGTGAAAAAACAGTGTGGCCTACTTCCTGTCCCCCGCTCTCCTCCCCTACTTCCGTAGGTAGGCGCTAACTCGTCGCGGGTCCCTCAACTGGTACTTTATGACAAATGAGAGATGAACAATGATAGTTGTTATTCTTTTAGGAAGTAGTGATAGACTTTGATAGTGATAAAGTTGAATTTCAGCAATAAGTGATATGCAGTGGTGGTTATCAACAGAAATGAAGTGAGATATAGTGATTGACTAAATAAATATTTCGAAAGGACGTTAAGATATGAGTACACCGTCGGTGACTGCCGAGGAGATACTTCGTACCCTCGAGAATGGAAAATTTCCACCGATTCTCAAAGACAGTGGTCAGTTAGTTGGAAGAGAAGATAAAGTTTGGGACGATATTTGCACAGCCCTGAGCGATCGGATAAAGAAACATCATTTATACGGAAGTATTCGCCAGGACAGACACAAATTGTTAACTGATTTGATGAGCATTTTCAATATTCCTGCTCAAGTAGTCCCAGATTTTGTAATCGGTGAATCTGATGCAGAAGATTATGGCAGTGAGGGCTGCGATCCAACAGACCAGGAAGATGATTCCGACAATGATGAGGATGGTCCGATCACAAACCCACACGGCTGTGAGAAAATAATTTGCAATCTGGTCTCGAACGGAAAAGAATGGTCCTCAATCCGACCGGAGCTCATTGGGTATAATATTGTGGATAATGATATCAATTTCCGCTCATTTTCGATCGATTTATTGTGAAGTAACTCGCTTAGCTTCTCATGAAAAATATGATTTCTTATTATATTTGATCCTAAGTTCGAATCATATAGTGGAGCAAGTGAGCCTCGAAAAGACGCTTCTCTCTAGGTATAACTGACTATACTCTCACGAACCGTCCGGTTTTGGAGTCAAATAATAGGCGGAACATCAAATAACCGATAATAATGTGAATTATTGTTTGAAAATTAAGGGGTGGCACAAATCAACAAAAACAACATGCATTTTCGACCTTTTCGGGGTTTCCATTATGAGCCGGAAAATATTGGCTCATCGGGTAATTTTGTGGAGAGGTAGTTTGTAGATCTTTGAGCGATCTACAAGAATGATTTGTATCCTGTTCCCCGTTTCATCCCGTTGGAGTTATTCTTGGTGAAAGTTATAGAAAAATTTGTTTAGATAAATTCGATTCAATTTTTCATAGCGGGTTCACACTATTTCCCCAAAATGATTCAGTCAATTTCGAAAAAAAAGCCTTGGTAATTTTCCCTGAGTTTGATCATTTGCGAGTAATGAGGAAAGCGGATCTTGGGATTTCCAGTTCGAAGAGCATTCATGGAAGCACCGCATTGAGGGTTGGAGGTTGGCTTCTTACATTATTCAGGACGATCAAACTTGGGAAAAAATACCAAGAGACGTTTTGTGGTTGAAATTTACTCACTTATCTCGGGAAAATAATTTGAGCCCGTTATGGAACATTTTCGCAGATTTAATTTAAAAAATTTCATCATAACTTTGATCAAGGATATCCTTGATTATATGACTCAAAGTGGATATATTTCACGGGAAGAACAGCAGAGATCTTTCTTATAGGTCGTTTGATGGTCTACAAATACTCCCTGCACAGGTTCTCCCGAAAAACCAATACTCTTGGAGTTATAATGGAAAGCCTGAAAAAGGTCGAAAAATGCATTTTTTGATTGTTGATTCATGCCACCCTCAATTTTTGAGCTATAATTCTCGTTAATACTGATTATTAGATGTGTTGTCTTTTATTTGAGCCCAAAAGTGGAGGATTCAAAAGAGTTTACTTTTAGTCAGTTATTAAGTGAACAAATTCAGCAGCTTACTTGCCCGATTACTAGATCTATTCGGGATAACAGAGATCTGACACGTCTATCTGAATGATTGTTAGCTGAAATACCGTAACACCGACAAGGGTTGATTTTTCGACGAATTGAATGAGCGCTGACACCGTGGTGAACGCTGCAAGAAATCACAAGTCCTGCAGCTAAGGTCCTTTTTAACGATACAGCACTCGAGTTGTAAGCTTTGTTGCACGAATATGTCCCTATCAAATTAAAATTCCTAAATCGTCACTAAAACAGACATGTGACACGTGGCTAATAGTCCTGATATTGAGGAGGAGGGGCTCAAGTAGGCGACTCTTGTTCCACAAGCTCTCAAAGCGCATTCCTATGTATTTTGAGGCGTTTAGTCCAGTGCTGCGACTCGATTTTGGCCAGCACTTTTTCTCTTCGTCTCGCTCCTCACTTCGAGATGTTTGTATTTAGCGAGATCAATTCTGAACGATTTCGAAAAGAATTTTATTCTATTTGAGATGCACTTGATCGTCTAGCCATAAATTGACAACTGTCAAGGTGGCAGCGAGTTTAGAGGCGCTGCGTCGAAACGCGCGGAACGATTTTTGCGCATTTCTCGCCCCGAGCTTGGGTTTTTTTAGAAACTTTTGGGGACCTTATTGTTTGTAGAGAATTTTGTGTTTTCGAACTTTGGTAGTATAACATTTTTCGTTAACATGCGTAAAATATGCGAATACTCGGAAAATCCGAGTTTGTTACGAAAAACCATAATTCTGCACTAAACATAGTTAAAAACGAAGAATGCTGGGACTTTTGAGCAAACTCATGCATTTAATTCAGCGACTCAAAACACATCGGAATACACTTTCAAACCTTCTCGAAGACGAGTCGCCTCCCCCCTCTCCCTAACGCTTTGACTATAAAACGCAGCCGGCACCACAATATTCAAAGCTCTTTTTTCACGGTACCTGAGTAGCGATATATTGATGGCGTATTTAGGATTAATGATTCCGTATACGTTTGACCGTAGTCTTTTGTTATACGAATACTCAATATTCTTGCTCGGTGCTGTGTAACCCCTCCAAATTATGATATTATATTCTAGGATCAATATTACTGGCGTTCCTAACGATCTAAATCTCTCATGGGAACACGTCTCAGAATTTTGCCAGAAGTTCCCGATTTTATAGCGATAATCATGTTCTTCATTTTTCTATCCTTTGTGACAGATATCGAGATGAACGAGAGTACTACATGATGAAACCACAGTGGACCCATTCAATTGCGAGCAAGCTGCATAATGACTACAAGCTCCCCTGTTCTTGTGATTTCAAACAGCAGAAATTTTACAAAAGTGAAGAATTCCCACTTTTCACAATTACTGGGTATTGCCCTGACCCTGGAAGTCGCGATTTCATATCTGGCAAATGCAGTAGAGATTTCTGTGTCGATAGCCAGGCTGTAACTATTTCGATTGAAACTTTCAACATTCGAGGAATCGTAGGGCATAAGAAGAAGAAGCCAGTAGCTGGATTGAACAGAATGAAACTAAGGGAAAAGTTGAAGTATGCGACTGCAGCTTGCCACGGAAATGAAATGGGTAATGAGATTCTTGAATACTCTGACGTAGGACCCGGATACCTAGAAACATCCATGATAAGTAGGGAGATCAGGCAGGAGGCCATTGACCAAGCCCTCAACCTATTTGGGCCAAAAGATCACTATGAATCGCTTTTGTTTTTGCAGAAAAACGGTTTCCCAGAAATTAGATTCATATCACAAGATCCATTCGTAGTCTTATTCTACACAAATGAACGATTGGATTTCATCATTGCTTTAGCTCGCAGAGGATTGTTGAAAGTTTGTATCGATGTCTCTGGCGGCTTTGCCAAAATCCTTGAAATTTTTGGTAGGAAAACAGGACGATTTTTTTTTATGTAATGGTTGCAAGTTATGATGGGAAAGTGGTCCCATTACGGCAAATAGTGAGTCAAGCTCATGACGCTAATACGATCAAGTGTGCTCTCAAACACCCTCTCACCTCCACTACTCATGAAATTCCTGTTCCCGAAGAGGTAGTATGTGATGGTTCTTTAGCTGTCGCGAATGGAGCGAGTTTGGCTTACAATAATTGTACAATTAAGACTCACACGAGCCGATGCTTCAAATATGTGACTGGCAAATCTACAACACTCGATCCCTGTCACATATGGCAAGACCGTGCCCATATAATTCATGCGGCGACTAATTGGAAACCTTTGAAGCATCTCCAACCAATGGCGAAAGACTTCTTTGTAAGATGTATTGGCTACTGTGTGCGAGAAAACTCACTTGATGTGATTAAAGATGTTTTGATAACCATGTTTGTTGTATCACATAGCACAGTGCATGAGCCAAATTCTATATTTGATGACAGACTAGCTTTTATGAGGAAAAAACTGAAGGACTACAATATTGAAACTTTCATCACCAATGACAATCAAAGTGAAGAAGAATCTGATTCACTTCCTTCGGGTGAAATTAATATATTGGAGGATTCTCTCGAATTTTATGAGATTTTGTCTGACGATTCAATCAGGAAATTTCTGCAAGACGCTTTTGATGAGGCCATGACGCAGTGCTCAGATGATGAAGAGGACTTAGTGGAGATACCAAATGAATTTTACTGCCCTGGCATCAAAAACAACCTGTTCTACCTCTTTGCTCAATTCACTCTGTGGACTCATGTTATGAATACAGCATATAAATGTGAAGATGCAGCTGTGTCAGCATACGTAGAAGTTCTCTTCAAAAATTATTCTCTTTGTGCGTTTTTGAGATTTCCAGTAAGTGTCAACAGATTCACTTTGGGCGGCATCCAAATAGCGAATGGCTCAGTCAAACTGGCTAAAGCTAACATGAAGAATAAAAAGCTTTTAACAGAAAAAATCAAAGTTTCCGAAATTCCCGCAGTGGTGAAACCAAAGAACAAAGCACGGTATGAAGGTGAGAGTCTACAGTCAACAGAGCCTTCTCGACTAGTAAACAAGAGCCAAATTAATAGTTCGAATATAAATCAGATGAATATTGAGAATCAACGACAAGTTGATTCTCAACATTCATCTGCTGGTGCAAATTCAGTTGTATTGAAGAATGGTCTGAGACAAGGTCCGATGCTCATCAGAGGTGTACAAAGGAGATACACAAATACATGTGCATTCGATAGATTTACTGAGGTATTGACAACAGCTTTCGACCTGAATCCTGGAATTGCAAGTTTCTTTGACAGTAGAAGAGGCTCTGAATACATCCAAACATTGAAAAGATACATGAATGAGGGAAATTACACTTCTGATAATATGTATCGTGATCGAAACAGACTTCTTCATGATGGTGCTTTTAGTATTACCGACACCGAAGTTGATTGTCGAGTAGCCTTGCCTGATTTGATTTTGAGATTGATCAGAGCAAATGACGAGGAAACCCTTATTGTTAGGAGTAGCATGTGCGGATGTAGAAATGACATCAAGGATCTGAATGATATCATAATGATGGTTGGTGACATAGCCTCGTTGATAACTGATAAGCCTCAAAGGGGCCTCGAAAATTAACAAAATTGTGCTGACGCCTATTTTAACTCCGAACAAGAGGAATGTCGTATGTGCAATGGGCCAAAATGGATAAAAAATAACAAAAATTCTACCCTTTTGATTATCGATGTACAACATATATTCATGTCCGGACAAGGTGAATATATACAACAGTGCGCCACCCGATAGTCTGACAGTAGATGAGATGCCATATGAATTGTTTGGTTGTGTAGAGTGTGATTTGAGGTATAACTTGATGCACTATGTTGCTCACATCAAGGTACGCGGTAAATGGCTACAGAAAAATGACATTCACGATGATGTTCGTGAATTAGATGTACTACCTCACAATCTGAAACTTTCTGTTTTGTTTTACGTAAGAAATGTCCAATAAATCTATAATACATCCACCACTCCAGTGTGCAAGTTATTTCATAACAGAAATAGTCATGCAATCCTCTACCAGTACACGAGACATGCTAGATTCAAAATCATTTCATTTTCTCCGCAACCTTCCATACATGAAAAGATGAACCGTGGTCAGCTTCCGACGAGAAGTTTGGTTTCCCTTGAGAGCTCCACGGAAAACTAGCACATTACATTCGTACACACTAGCAACATCAAAGCAAACAGTAAACAGCTTTGGTTGATCAAGGTCCTGTAAGGGAGAGGAATCTTGTGAATGATAGGGAAGTTTTAGTAGAGTATGAGAAGCATGAGCATGTAAGAACTCATCAATTTTGATGATAAAAAGTCAAATTTCAAACTTACTTCTGACGAGCGATATAAAACAAATTTCTATGTTTCGAATAAATTAGAAAAAACAATTGGAACTTCGACTTTGCTGGAAAAAATATCTCCTGCTGGAATTTTGATCGAATCAAATGCTTATGCAAATGAAGAACGAGTTCAAACGCTGTTATTCTTGGGCATGTTTGGTCAAAGGTAAGAGAGTTTCATAAAACTTCGGACTGGTGGATAACTTACGCCATTCAAGAGTGCCAGTGAACCCACGTTGACGATGAGACGGGAGAAATCTCTTTCCCCGTAGAAAATGGGAGAGTTTGGCAAGTAGGGCATCTTCCTCTCGAATATGATGAACCACATCAAAGCATTCTGCAGCAAACAGGATGGCTAGTTGACTCTGATACTGCAAAATGAATAACATTTCGAATTATTGGTGATAGATAACTTCTGAGACGGATCATGAGCATGAATGTGATCAATCTCATCCAAACTTTGTCACACATATAGTTATTCTAGTTGCGTTTGAGAGGTTGCTCATGCACTGAAATCCAAAAAGAGCACAATTATATCAATATCCGCTAATCAATCATACAACTGGCTATTTGGTCGTTCGATCAATCAATAAATATTTTGAGGAAGAAGTGGTCTGAAAATTTCTTGGCGATATTTTATCCATCTCGATCAGTATTAAAAATTATGAGAAGTCCTACAATCGTGGAAATATATGCCAGGAAAGTAAAATGGCTCAATGCTGAATTTCAAGTCTGAGCATCTGCTGATGATGGGATAGATTTTCTCCCAGTCGAATGAAAATCGAATTAATGGTGCAGTTGGTGGGAGAATGACACAACAGAATCTGAATGTGCGTACTAACTGTTATCAATGACATCTTCAACGAAAAGTCTGGCAATCTTTGTTAATTCATCAATTTTCAGGAAGAGAACTTTGTACCCGTGAGAGGCGCTATAGCACATGAAAGATGCTTTGACACACTCACTATACTCACAACAAAAGTGTTTACTACAGAAGCACCCTGTTACAAGCAAGTCTCATAATTGTCAAAGAGAACCTGGCCATCCACAATCCCATCTAATAGACTCAATGCTCAATAATCCTTAAATTACTACTTGCAGTATGAGCCACAGTTAGACTATTACTGCAAGTTCTTATTCGTCAATTGCTAGCTTTATTGACGTGTGAGTTGGAGGCTTTTGAAATTCGCAAAAAAGGACTAGATTCATTGCATCGCAATGCAATTTAAAGTTGATCGGGGGATGACCAGATTGAGGCATGATTAGAAAGGTTGGGACCAGTGTCGAGACGATTGAAGACTTATAGGAATGGATATAGTTTAGAGTGTTGTAGGCACTCCCTCAATATTGCCAATGTCAGTTCAACTCTAAAACTGTAAGTTAGTAGACTGAAAAATGAACCTTCGTCATGAATTATACAGATCCTGCAAAGCTTCTATTTCCGAGCCCAGCTCACAGGGCCGTGTTGAATATCAAAAATAATGTGTAGAAAGGGCGAAATGCGTGAAATTGTAGCCATAGGAACTAGAAGAGATTAGGGTAAGACTCGACCGAATATATAAATACATATTTATATGTTTCTTTCATCTGCTACGCATCTTAAAGGAAAAGAAAATGAAAAAAAATATTGATTACATTCATCTCACCAGAATGATAAGTAGCTGTCTCGCATGGTGACCCAATCTCGTTTTGCATAACTTGCTTCTTGGAAGCATTCCAAGGACGGGAATCGGGATAATTCCAGCATATGGATAAAACCTCTTGTCCAGGCACATTTTTCGAGTACTGCATACCAATACCAATGATCAATCCATAGATTGCCTGAAATTAGAAAATGTGATCAGTTCCATCTAAACTTCGACTTCGTTTTGGGAAGAATTATAGTGACAGCTGTTTGTGCGATAAAGTAGAAAAGGAACAAATCCTCGAGGGGATAACGTTGTGGTACATTGAATCAATGTCCCGGGGGACTGCTAGAATATGAAAGAGATCATATATGAGGGTTTCCATGGAACATTCAACTATTGACCCTCGGATTTAAAAAAAAGTTTTCTCATCGCACACGTTTGAAATGGGTTTCATGTGATACTTAGACCTCAAAAACATGTGAAAAAAGTGGTGCCACTCTCTTCCAAGCCGAGGTATCTGGTTCAGAACGACATGTACGAAATTTCACACTTGAAACATTCGTGAATCAACTTCAATCGAATAGATTCGATTCAGAACGTTATCTAGACGATCGATACGGATTATATTTCGCCTGACTTGACTTTAAGATGAATTCCATCATCGATTTCTCCGAAAATCGATGTAAATTTCCAAAATCGAGTCAAGAGCTATGAGTCTCATTTCAATTTCTAGAATACACTGTGGAGTTATTTTGTTCATATTTTAGCCGTATACTATGAAAAAATCAAGAAAATCGCGATAACATCACATTCAGAGGCTTATTTAGCTTACCATCCGGATTCAAATGTTTCTCCTCAGCTTCTCACAGAAATACCGATCGACAATTGCAACTCAGAACAGTGCGGTTATAACCCTTTTGTGATGAAGAAAAAAGAGCACAACATTCCAATCCTGTGCTTTACGTTTCCTGAGTATGCCATCAAAAAATGACCGTTTCGAGAGCCAAAGGCGCGATAACTTTATGAGCTTTGAAGCTTTATAAAATTTGTCCGGATCAACGCACACTCACAAACCAAACGGGATTCGATTTGTCTTCTTTCCAACTTCGAAAACTCATTGCTAAATTCCCCGTTTTGCGCGAGGTATTTCATCAATTTCGTAAACGATAGCAAGAGAAAGTTTTCCCACAAAACTCGGTTACATCGATGAATGGGAGCTAATATCATAGCTGAATCAGCGCACACCTCTGAATCAAAGATTTTCTCAAAATATGAGATTAGTACCGAAGTAGTTGAGGCATATTTATTTTAGTTACAGCCTTATCAATTCAAAAAATCGCGTTGGTACGTTTGTAAACTACCCAGAAATCATCTTTCATGGTCTGCTATTGCCAAATCAGGATGCGTTTCAACAAAAAAGAATGGAGTCCATATTTAACGATGCCAAATACTGTAAAATGCCACTCCTGTGGACTACGAATAGTTCAAAATACTCCTGGAACACTGCAGTAACACAAAAGTTAAAAGTTCCGTGGCAACTCTCAAATATGCTTCCATCACGATTAAGTCAACCAAATCATTTCACGAGCTGACACGTTCTGCGGTCAGTCAGGTTTCATTTTCCAACATTAAAACAAAGGATTCGACAGAAGGTTCAGTTTCAAGAGATACGCCACCTTGAGAAAACTAACAAAATTTGCATTGTAATAATAATCACCTCGAGTCTACATTGATTATAAGGATTTTAATAAAATCTGCTAGTCGCACTAATGATCAAATCAAATTTCTCATCACTCATGTGGTTCCGTTTGGGGTACAACATAAATTCTCCTAAATTATATCGGACGTATGTTGACCAAGTTCTCACTTTGAGGCCTTTGAAAAAATCATTCTCCGAAGATGCAACTATATTTAGTTCAATTACTACTCAAGTGTTGAGTTTCAATCGAATGAAGCTGGGAAAATTATCATAAATTCATTAGCGTGATCTACTTCAAAATAATTTCCACAGCTACCACGAGGAAGAACTTAAATTCAATATTCTTCAGGACTAATGAAAGATACTGTGATAGTCATTGTGAGATACAAAAGAAAATTGAATTCATACTCAACCATACTCAACTGGTCCTTTGTGAATTCTTGATGTAATCAATTTATAAACTGAAAGTTAAATCTCAAAAAGTTGGGGAAAAAATTCAAAAAAGAATTGAAAACTCCGTTATGAGTGTATTAAAATCATTGAAATGGGCGCTTCGAATCAATTTTATTCTCCTCATGTTCCTAATTCCCTCTGTTTCATTATTGGAATTTGATGTGATTGTCAGAGAATTGACTTGCGAGGCTGATGGGTTCAAGAAATATCCTCTGATCTCCAGCAGCAATTTCATGAGAGGTTATTCAATTCATGCGGAGGAACTCTTCCCTAAACGCGACTTTGACTTGACTACCTACAGGTAATGTTCCATAAATTGAGACATTCTTCGTCATAGGAGCTTGACCGTCTTGATTTCAATCAATTTATTGTGAGAATCTTGGAAGCAAATTATCTTTCTAGTCGAAACAATGAAAAATGGTCACATGAAAGGAATGGATCAGCAAAATTCGTGTTATACATGAGTATTTATAAAATTGAAGTCTTTGGGAAAATTTTCTGTGCATTACCTCGTACAAGAATCGAACAACCGTAAAGTTCGTTCAAATGTTCTTTTTCGTGAGTATGGGCTTCAGGAACTTCTTGAATATGATGAGACCCGTCATCTCGATTCTCAGCTATTACCCTGACAAGGACTCTAGAAGGCTGTTTACGATTGTATACCCATTACAAGTGGGCACAAAAATCGCTCACTGCAGTAGGACAATATAGCCTACAGTTGTCCAATGCAGATGCCTTGCAGTCCCAAGGAAAAGCGTGATGATAGTTGTGCTATCTCTTGCCCATTGCCATAAGGGTTATTAATATTTTCTTCACAAGTGGGATATTCCTACAAAAATTGAAATTGAGAAGTCATTAGTTGTCTAAGATCGGTTATTTCGGAGCATTTTACCTACTGTATGGTTTATTGTCCCATATGCATGCTGCACTTTTCTTGCTCCAAGTTTGATCCAACAAAAACATGTAGTGAAGCAAAGACATGGTTACAATCAAGTCATGCTATGCCATGACTCGTTTACTTCTTGAACCAAATTCGTCGAATGGCGAGTATGAATAGTTGTTACTCACGCTTGTGATTATACAAATTGCACGTGTACAGTATTTCAATGATGTAAAGCTGAATACCTATGGAATGCAGTCTCACCAGACCGTACTGAATTGAAGAGATATTGAAAACAAACTGCTCCGATATCAACCAATAGATCGAAAAAGGATAGCATCTATTTCTGACCATTTTACATAGAAGTGAGCCCATTCAAGAAAACAGCCCAGTAAGTCCCACAGCTTTCATTCATCAAATCCTCAATCATGTAAATTGCATTTGGTGAAAGATAAATCCAGTAAAGATGTCATTGAGATCTAGGAAAAAATATTAACGGAATGAGAAAGTGTGCATGTGATTGCTGAAGGATTAATTACATTGGAAGAAGTTAATAAACAGTAATGCTGGAAATTTGAGTCTGAGTGTCATCTCTCCCCAAATTATTCTTTGTGAATTGCACAAATTTCACATACCACATGAAATTGGCCGGGCAGAAAGATAGAGCATAATTTTGCTGAAGCATATATTACTTACCTGATTGGATTTTGAAGATTTACAGTGTTATTGGCAGTCCTTGAAGGTTTCTTGCTCTTGATTTTGTTCCAACTTTCTAACTTCGATTTAGTTCAAAGTAAGTTTTCGCTCCCAAATTCCAAAACTCCATTGTGCTAATCTGATTTTTCCAATGGTTGCTTAGCATTAGATCTTCAGGTTTGCTTTGTTCCATCACTTTGATGTAACTGCACTGTTTATTAGTATCTGCAGCATTTAGGCTAATAACTAATTACATCAACTCCTGTGAGTTTACATCATCCCATCTACACAAATTGGTCTCAATGTGCTATAAGCTGATACCTTCATTCCTCTTCTGCTGATGCTTCTTGTCTAACTTGGGGATAGCATAACTAAGCACATTTCTTGGCTGTAGCATAATTTAAAAGGGAGAAATTACTTCTAATAAATGCATCGCATGATAAACTCTGGCGAACGCCAACGAAGTAGTTTATTCAGCAAGAGGTACGACAACTCACCAGGCTCGAGGTCGCATCGAGGCGTGTGCCATTGGAGGAATCATTGGTAACTGCCGGTGGTGCAAGCGGATCGACCTGGGCAGGGGGTCGAACTAGCGAGGAGAATCCATAGAGATGTAGTCGTGCCTAAGAAACTCTAAGGACTCAGCGTTGCAACTGGCTGCTCCACACGCGACCGTGGTAGCAGCTACAGCCGCTGGTCACCCTCGGGGCGGGGCCGGGCCTAGGGTCTGTGCACAAGCAGGTAATACCGTCCCCCGAGGCACTGGCAGGAACATAACCTGCAATCGGAGCATCCTCAAGGACGACCAATAGTTGCTGCCCTGGCCAGTGCATCGATCGGCAACGCGATCTGTGTTGAATGAACACCAAACCTGGAGTAGACCTGGATTGTCCCTGACCTGGCTGGAGGTATGCTGGAGGTTCTCTGCAACGCTGCATCAGGCGCTCGCCCCGAGCCGCCCCGTGCCGCTGCTGGCCATCACCGGCCGCGCGCTCGAAGGCTTGAACTCGAACCTCGAACGCTTTCAGCACATGCGCAGTAACGGTCACTGCCCGCGTTGATACTAATAACCGTGTTTTACGAAAATTCCCCCAAAAAATGACATTTTTCGGAAAAACAAGAATACCTGCTGATAGAGGAGATCGGCCGCAATTCAGCACAAATTTTCCACAATCCCTAGGTTGTGTAGTTTTTGTTGAAAAAATTGGGAGAATTTTCCCAGCACCCAAAAAGTTTTTTTTTTTGGAAAAACTACGATAGCCATGAATTTTTTGCGAACGGATTCGTGATCCGCTATCAATGCACAATTGGAGAGTATTTTTTTGGACATTTCTGATAACCGGGTGCCCAGTTCACGGAAGTTCCAACGAGGGACTGCTCTCGAAGAGTGGCCAGTGTCACCATGATTTCGGTCTGTAGCCAGCAGTTGTGTTGAACGCATGTATATTTTTACCCGTAATGAAGCAGCAGCCCCATCCAGCCTTATTCTTTGTGTAATCAAGTTATTCCTTATCAAGAATGAAATGTGGAATCGAATAATGGAATCAATCACATCGGCTTGATTTTTGATGTGATGCACTGACCGCAATCAGTGCAAACCACATGTGGTTCTTCCAGCCGGATTCTCACATCGTATTACATTGGTTACACATGAAATCCGGACTTCTGATAACCTTAGTATCAGATAGAATTCCATCTATTGAGGATAAAAGCAATCCTTCACAGTGGAAGCATGTCCGCTCGGAGGACAATCCAGCAGACAAACTATCGCGCGGTCAGTTCCCACATGTATCCATGGAAAGCAAATTATGGTTTAATGGGCCTGGTTGGCTTTCGCAAGAAATTACATCTTGGCCAATTTTCAATTTTGAATCAGGTTCAGGATCGCTGCCCGAAACCAAGACATTCAAAAAGCCCATTGAATTTAGGAGTTTTGAGTCACGCGGGGAGAGTAATTATCAAGAAAGTTCAGAATTCGGAATATCCCAAAGAGATAGGCTTATTGGGAGCTGGAGAGACAGTTAACAAAGCAAGTAAATCAGCTCCTCTTGATCCGATTCTGGACCAGGATGGGATGATAAGAGTAGGTGGACGATTGCAGAATCCTGAGATTTCGTTCCAAAGATAACATTCGATCATTCTCACGAAGAAAAACTTTCTTTTGAAAGCGATCGACACTATCACGAACGATACGCTCATGCAGGCGTCCAAGCTACTTTGTATGCTATTCGTCACAAATTTTTGCCCATAGATGGTCCTGTTCAAGTGCGAAGTATGATCAAACATTGTCTCACATGCTTTCATGCCCGTCCACGATTGGTAGAACACAGGATGGGAGATTCACCACCGGAGCGTGTAAATGCCAGTAGGCTTACCGTCGCCGAACAGAACGGTTGTACTCCTTCGTGAAATGAAGATCAGCCTATATATATAGTATATTATATATATGATCAAACCTGGTATTGCAGAAACTGGATGAGTGACAAGTATATTGGATGTGTGTATATCTTCATATACACAGACAGAGATTGTAGATCATGAAGTGTAGATTGGTTTTATTTCTGGTACCTTGGGGTATAACCCTATCTGGTACAAGTAGTAAATCAAAAGGCGCGGTAGCGCCTTGCTGGCGAGTATATGGAAGAGAAGAACATATGAGAAAAAGAGAGAGCGCGCGCAAGGCCACCGTGCCTTATTTACGCTGAGTTGGGCCGTTTTAACCTCACACATTCTTTCGAACTTACTTATTTCATGCTTTTCTGGGTTCAAGAGGGTCTCATTTCCTGTGAACCCATTATTTCGGTCCTCAACAAGGATATTGGCGAGTCATTTCGCCGCTGACAACATTTAGTGCCAAAATATCTTGCTCACTAATTTCGACCCTTCCAAATTTTTTCGCGTCAAGACACTCGGAGTCGAACACAATCGATTGTTGGGGTCGACCACCGGACCACGCGGGACGATCGACCGCGAGAACACACGGGTGATGATTTGATGCAGCTGCATGTGTAGCAGACGGCGTTATTCCGCTCCGGTAGTATTACATGTTCTAATGTTTTTGATGACTATTTTGATTATATTATGTAAAGATAACAGCAGAGATTGAATGCCAATTGATGCCAATCGTAGCACCGCCTGCAGCGAGCTTGTAGAAATCAGCTCTCATTGTTGCAGGATTAAGAGACACCTATTGTTGTGGGTTTTCTTGTCTGGAGTGATATTAAGAATAATAGGCCAGGATGTGTGTCATTTTTGCTGTTGTGCAGTGTCAAGAGTTGATATTCAAAAATATTTGGAGAATTTTGGATTTGATCGTGAGAAAAAATGAGTGCCAGTATCAATCTACATTTCAGCAGTGTATTGACTTTCAGAATACTTCAGACAGACCCAACTCTGGAGCTATAAATTGTGCATCTCAAAGAAAAGTTGATTAACCACTCTAGTTGAAATGAAGTGTGCAACCAATAGAATATCCTTCGAAGTGCTTTTTGTGTCTCAATATAAACCTGTCAATGTCCAACACATTAAGAGGGTACATCTCTCACATCTAGATGTTGTGAGACAAGTCAGTCAATTGACGACTGTCGAAGAACAGTTGTTGTGATATATAGGCACTGATATTCTTTACTGCTCTGGTTACTTTTGAATATCATATGTCTATTGCGTAATACTCTAATCCAAGGTCTCAGCTAAACTCTTACTCATATCACACATGGTATATGGATTTGACTCTCTTGGCGTTGAATTCTGAATAGGATTAGGAAGTTGTACAGGGTTCACCTGTTTCATCAAGAGTATTACGGAGAAAGAAAGGCACATTTACGCTCTCGGTGGGAAGTGGTAAGTTCAAATTGAAAAAATGATTAGTTGAGGAGTCAATCACCAAACAAACTGGATCCATACATCTCTCTGAAAGTATCTTGAGGATCATTCCATCAGGAATCTAAACACATATCATATAATGCTATTGAACCTTCATTTCCCTCAGGATGAGTTCGCACGGATTGCTCCAACTTCTTGGTGTGTTACGAATCACCAATGTGCTACATGGAATTTGTTTCAGATT
Organism: Eretmocerus hayati; assembly: GCA_029851415.1. Classification (NCBI taxonomy): domain Eukaryota; kingdom Metazoa; phylum Arthropoda; class Insecta; order Hymenoptera; family Aphelinidae; genus Eretmocerus; species Eretmocerus hayati. Next base: position 55,502,246 of record CM056744.1, read on the forward strand.
TTGGTCCTTGGGAAATGTTGGACAACAGATGTATAAGTGTCGTGATTCTATGTTTCATTTATCAATTAGTTATCAGTTATTCACTTTGATAGTTAGCATCCTCTCTTACTGAAGAGTGGCCGAACCAACTCATGTGTGGTATTTCCACAATCTAGAAGTTCTTCGGATCCAAAATATTCTCTCGCAAGCACCATCACAAGTAGATTAGGAGTCTTTGCATCAACCCAAGTCATATTCATGAACTCATTCCAAGTCCTGCTATCATGAATACAAGGTTTTACTTCTCCAGATTTTTCTTTGCTCATGATCAAAAAATACTCATCTCGGAATGAGGTACACCAGTGTTAATTAGGAGAATGATTTTTATGGATGAGATACATAGAAGTTTTTTGTGTTTCCCCACATGCTACTATTTACAGCATGTTTTTCAATCTGAGAATATTCAGTCATTACCATAGCCGAGTGTTGAAATCTCCTCCCCCCCCCCCTTTACTTTTTCCAAAAGTATAACTTGGCGAGTATGGCCATCCTTTGTCCCTATCACTTCATCTGGGATCAAAAATTGAATTCCAACTCTTGAGGGTCATGAAATCAAGGGAAACATGTCGAGTAACTATTTAGCAAAATTCAGTACAATTAAAACATGAAACAAATGGTGAGAGAATGAAAAATATTAATTTCAACTCTTGAGATCCGTGAGATCAAGAAAAGTATGTCGAGTAATTGTTTTGCAAAATCTGAATGTGAAGCGCATGGAAAAGGATTGATTACATTACGACTTGACTTTCTCGGTAGTTTTGACTCAACTTGAGTTACTCACCATCTCTACTGAATCTTAAACTAAACCGATCAATGCTAGATTGAATTTTCTGGTTTCCTTTACTTCTCAATGGTCTGAATGAATTATTATTTTCATTACATTTCATAGACGTAGGAGATGGTGAGAAACTCAAGTTGAGTCAAAATCACCGAGAAAGTCGAATCGTAATGTAATCAATCCTTCTCCATGCGCTTCACATTCAGATTACAATATACCTAGTAATGATATGAATGAGGGAAGGAGGAACAAATTACATTGAAAATTTTGTGATATGAAATCAAATCTCATATCTGTGCGAAAACGGGCGTAGAGGGGACCGAAGGTGTATATTACACAGCAGTGTTCTACAAGCCCCATTTTTCATGAGAGAAGATCGGAATGGATAGCTTACAAGGGGGATCATAGACAAACTATCCCGGGTTCCGGGTCGCCAATCTCCCCCAAGATTTTTTTACAGTTTTATACTATCGAGAATATGAAGAACCCAGAGTAACTCCGTCAAATGAGCCTCCTGTCGAAACATACAGCCACTGAGATCATTATTGCTTATATAGGCCCATGTCAAAGAGTGAAATATATATATATATATATAGATATACTGATAATGCTAACATTTCTGCTTGTAGCTCTGGACAGGAGGCCCATTGGACGGAGTCACTCAAGATTCTCCATATTCTAGGTGGTACCAAACTGTGAAAAAATTTTGGGGATGATTCGCAACCCGGACCCCGTGGTCCCCCCTTGTTAGTACTTTAGATTGAATATTGGAAGAAGAATCAGTTACAGTTTCACTGGAATTGAGTGACAAATTACAAAAAAATGGAAAATGGTAGTTGAGAGAGACATAATAATGTGGGATATAAATTCCAGAAATGTGGAGGATATGTATTTTTGATCACGTGCGAATATCATTTGAATACTTATTTTGAAACCTAGGACCTTTCCACTGTCTCAAATTTGTTACAGATCCTTGTACCTCTGGCAGATCCACGGCTTTGATGACTTCATCCACTATCTCTGTTTTGAGAAGGTTCAAATCACGAGGTATGCCTGATACAATCATTTCAGCAGAATCTACTGTGGTTGAATGATGACGGAGTTGAGCAAGTTCATCGCTAATTTCATATATATCAATTGCACTTATTCGATTTTCTATTCTATCTTCGAGTGCGTTCAACTTCCAAAGAATTTCCTCTAGAGAAGCATTGGAATGAGAAATGAAGAGTTTGGAATGAGTCGGCACATCACCTGATTGCTCAGCATTTTCTGGAGTGGTCTCAGTGTTACATGATTCATCGGAAATTGAATGATTCTGCTGATAAACACTTGCTGTGATATGATTCGGAGTCATGATAGCTTGATAGATTCACGATTGCGACGCCGAGTAGAATCAGCTGTCAGGTGTAAACAAGAGTCAATCACGTAGCTCACTCGTGCAGGATGCTCTAGGTAGATCACGTGTGAATCGGGCTTCACGATCAATAATGCAGGGCATTATTGATCGCAGAGCTGGCTGACATCTAGCTGTTGACGGTGGTAGTTCGACGATACGACAGAGAGAGTTCTAGGCAGCCTAACCTCCAAATCGAAAACGTGCTTGTGGAGAAACATAGATGAAACACTTCCGGGACGCACAGATCCACAAATATCTTAGATCTCGTGAATTCTTGCAAGATTTGGCGTGCAAAAATCAGTAAATGAAAAGCCTGTAGGCACTTTGTGGCAGGGAAATATAAGAAAAGACGGAGAAGCACCAAGGTAAGAGTATGATGAGACTCACCGAGGGAGGGAGGGGGGTAGCAGCAGACAGATATCAGCCTTGAATTGATGCTCGCAATCATTGCGCCCACATCCTCAGCCGAGGCAAGTCGACGCGGGAACGGGAGCTGCTTGCACCCGGATGTCTTTCTGGTAAAAAGAGGGGCCAAGTTCGATCGAAGGGCTATGCCGATGCTACGCACCTTGGGCATTCGCCTTTGATACAGCAACTCTTTGGCGACGGTCTCTGTCGTGGAATGGCTCATTCAGATTCAAATTTCCAGGTCCCTGTCGTAGAATTGCATAGCTTTTCCTACTCATCCGCCGAAGAATCTTCGAGAACTAACGTTTCTGTCGTTTTTTTCTACCGCTTCTGTGACGGTCTCTCCGGGTTCATACACTCGCGACGAATAATCAGGTACTTCGTAAAGCCTGTTGCTGCGGTGGATTACCTCAATGTCCCATCGTTGGAACTCGAGGGCCCAGCAATTGAAGCGTCCCGTCGAATCCTCCGAATTTCATAGTCATTCCAGTACACTGTTGTCAGTTATCATCTGGAACTTGTATCCCTCAATATAAGAGCGTAGTCTCTTGCTATCCAACAGAACCGCTAGCAACTCCCTCTGGCTGGAGGAATAATTTTCGTTCAGCTGGCGTGAGACTGCGGCTGAGGTAAACAATCGAATGTTCACCGTCTCCCCCCTCTTGAGTCAGCGCGGCGTTCAGGCTATAAGCCGAAGCTTCGGTCTGGATGGCAAAGATTTTTGGGGAATCTGGCCTACCTAACACTGTAGCACTGGTTGAGGCCTGTTTTGGTCAGTCAAATGCTTCCTGATGCTCCTCTTTTCATGTCCATGACGTGTCTTTACGCAGCAACCTCAACAATGATACTCTGATTCCGGCACCGTGGTCAACAAACCGTGAATACCAAGTTATCATTCCCAGGAACGAGCGGAGTTGGCTTATGTGCTTGGGTGATGGAAATTCACGTACTGGCGTTACTCTCTCTGGATCCGGACGGAGACCTTTGGAGTTCAGGATGAATTCGAGATAGTTCACTCCTTTACAGGAAAGGGACTAGGCGGGTAAGCATGGTGAATCGGCCCTTGTCAGGTATGGCCCCGGAAGCAATTTCCCTCAGTTTCTAACCCCAAACTATGAGGAAAGCAATAGTTTTTAGGTCCCGAAGTCGCCCCTATGTTTTGGGGCAGCCTGGAAACCCTCTAAAAAACGCTAAAAATCGATGTTCCTTGTATTGAATCGCATTCTGACGCAACTCAATGAATCGTTCTGAAATTTTCTTGAAATACTTTTGAAACATCAACTATTCGAAGAAGCGTGGTTTCATCTCGACAACTTTTGATCCAAGCCCCGGAAAAAATTATTGAAAAATAAAAATCAATTTTTAACCCTGTTATTTGTGATTAAGACGTTAATGAACCATTTCATCGTATTCGTCGGCTCATTTTACGTCGGAAAAAACTTTGAAATATATCATTCTTGGTGGTGGAAAGTGGTTAAAAATGTCAAAAATCAGTTTCAAAGCAAATTTTTTTTCATAAACTAGCCTCTCCTGCGCATGCGCGTTGATTTACGATCCTAAAAGTATCTTTAATCGATAGCTGGTGTAATTTCCTTCAAATGACCCTTTGCAAAAGTCAATTTGATGCAATTACAGCTGAGATATGACTGGTGCAGAAAATGGAAAAACCCAAGGTATCAAATCCGTGAATCCGCGCTTCCTTCAATGGCCTTGAAAAATGCGAATGTTGAATTGGGCCCTTTCTAACATGTGAAAATGTGTTTTTGATGTATTCTTTGACGTAGAAACCGCATATGCGGTCAGTTTTGTTCCAAACCTTTAGGATTTCTCACCAGACGCATAAAACCGACTCGATGATGGACGCTCATCTTCAGCCTTTTTACCCTTCTTTGAAATGGATTGTCGGTGTATGGGCAGGTTTGGGTGGATTGTGTACCAGATACAACTGGGTTCCCTAATGTATTCTGAACAGCTGATGACAATGGTGATGGTTTCGAAGCTCGAGGAAGCGCTGCTATCCTCATATAAGCTGGTCGATATAGTTTTCTCATATGAAATTGAACAACAAAATCCAGCTCGAACAGACGTCACTCCCAGAAATCTCACTCCCACCGCTCCCTCGAGCCTCAAAACCACCGGGATCGTCTTCGGATAGTCAGAATACGTTGAGGGACATTGTTGCGTCTAGTACACAATCCACCCACACCTCCCCAAACACCGACAATTCATCTCAAATAAGTGTAAAAAGGCTGAAGATGAGCATCCATTATCGAGTCGGTTTTATAAGTCTGGTGAGAAATCCTGGAGGTTTGGAACAAAACTGACCGCGTATTCGGTTTCTACGTCAAAGAATACATCAAAAACACATTTTCGCATGTTAAAAAGGTCCCAATTCAAAATTCGCATTTTTCAAGGCCATTGAAGGAAGCGCGGATTCACGGATTTGATACCTTGGGTTCTTCCATTTTCTGCACCAGTCATATCTCAGCTGTAATTGCATCAAATTGACTTCTGCGAGAGGTCATTCTGAAGGAAATTACACCAGCTATCGATCAAAGATACTTTTAGGATCGTAAATCAACGCGCATGCGCAGGAGAGGCTAGTTTATGAAAAAAAATTTGCTTTGAAACTGATTCTTGACGTTTTTGACCACTTTCCACCACCAAAAATGATATATTTCGAAGTGGTTTCCGACGTAAAATGAGCCGACAAATACGATGAAATGGTTCACTAACAAGACGTTAGACAATCACAGATAACAGGGTAAAAAATTGATTTTTATTTTTCAATAATTTTTTCCGGGGCTTGGATCAAAAGTTGTCGAAATGAAACCACGCTCCTTCGAATTGTTGATGTTTCAGAAGTATGTCGAAAGAAGTTCAGAACGATTCATTGAGATGCGTCAGAATGCGATTCAATACAAGGAACATCAGTTTTTAGCGTATTTTAGAGGGTTTCCAGGCTGCCCCAAAACATAGGGGTGACTTCGGGACCTAAAAACTATTGCTTCCCTCATAGTTTGGGGTTAGAAACTGGGGGAAATTGCTTCTGGGGCCATACCTGACAAGGGCCGATTCACCATGCTTACCCGCCTAGTCCCTTTGACATTTCTCCGCGTTCATTCGGAGTCCGGCGTCAATCAGGCACTTCAGCACTATCTTCAGTTGTCTTTCAAGGGCTTCGTACGTATCTGTCGCGATGATGATATCGTCAAGGAACACGAAAACAAATTACTCGTTGAGAGGTTTCAACGAGTACCCACACGACGGTTCCCGTGTCGTTCGGAAGCTGAGTCGCGTAATAGGTCCGAGACGCGTGGGGGTAGCGTTCCGAACAGTACTCGTGAAGAGGCTTCTGAACGAGTACCATATAACAAGGCGATATGGGTCACCTGGGAATGTCCAAATCCACCCGCGTCATCTAATTTATTTTCGGCTGGATCGAGGCCAGGCCAGGCCCCCGCGTTACGAGGGTCAGCTCGCTAGGGTAGGATTCTGGAGCGTACCTGAAAATGAACGGGCTATGTTTGGACACAAAAGATATTCACTTCCGATTCATCTGAAAGTACAAAAAGGGGCGTTCTTTGCTATTGGGGAGTGCATGTAACGACGCATAGGTCGATAAGACTAATTGCAGAGGCCGCACGCGACGAAATATCTCTAAGCCGTCCATCTATCATCTGCTGTCTTACGGAAGAAGAATCGTATGTCACAAAAGTTGGAACTGAGATATAAGCCAAAACGGGTTCTTCCTCAACTACAGCTCGAGATTTGGAAATTTTGGAATCCCGCTTCTGTAATCTTACTTGAATTTTTGAAGCGAATCGTATGGTGTTACTCGAGTTGCATAATTCATTGTTTATCAATTAAAAAAGGATCTTACGGCATTTTGCCGCATGCGAATCCTACACAAGGATACCGCAAGTGCATTGCGAGCATTATGATTTGTGAAAATAGTCAGTTTAGTATATTACATATGGCAAATTGCGTGTATTCGCGGTCAGCTGCTGCGGCTTCATCCTCTGCAGAAACACCGTAAGTGATTTTGCGCTGTACTTGCGGTTCTCTTGCATAGTATTAGCAGCTTACGGTGTTCTTGGCGAGTATTTGGGCTGAATTTCGTGGACCTGCGAGACGGTTATTATTTTTTTATAAAAAATCTATATTCGATAGATAAATTCTGCGAGTTTTGTCAGATAGCGAGTGATTAGATCTACACGGTGATATTTTCATCTAATTTTTGACTAAATGTGACATACGGTTTTTCTTCCGTAGGACAGCAGTCATGTAGAATCACAGAGTCCGGAATGAAGTTTCGGCGGAAATGAGCCCATATGTCAACTTTCACATGGACACCCGCTTGTATCGGGGATGCCCATATAGTAGCGATGGGCGGGGCTTCCTCACTCGTGCGCACTATCCCCATTAGGGTGGTCCTGATTTCCCAAGTTTCACAGATCCTTCCTCCCCCCCTCTGATTACCTTCTTCGAGCAGAAAGAACATGGGGAAAATTTTCCCCGAGCCCCTAGAGAGTGATTTAATAGTGCCTCGAAGAGCATCTTGCTTTGAAACTCGAGTGAAAAATGACGCTTTTTGTGATTTTTCTGTCCCTATGTTCGAGCTCTTGAAATTTAGTGTTTCTTTGCGAATGTAAAAGTGGAGATACATGTTTCCACGTAAAATTTCATGCTGAATCGAATTTCATCGTGATATTTGAACTAGGATGCCACCCAATACTCGTAAATTGCGTTTTCCGATGCGGAAAACATTTTTAGCGTGACTTTTTCATCTCATTCGAGTGTCTCAGGCGTCACTTACTCCCTCAAGATTAATCTCAACCACCTATTTTCATGTGAAAAAAGACGCTAAATTGGAATCCATCATTATTTCCTAGGTATAATGTCACCCAACGTGAGAAAAATGCATTTTTCCACCGAGAAAGTACCTTAAGCGAGTCTTTTACGCCCGAATCGAGTGTCTCAGGCGTCACTCACTCTCACGGGATCAATACGAACGACCTAATTCCATGTGAAAAAACATGCTGAATTGGAATCCATCTTTAATTACCAGGTATAATGTCGCCCAACGTGAGAAGAATGAAAAATGTGTTTTTCCACCAAGGAAGCACCCTAAGCTCATCTTTCACGCAGGAATCGAGTGTCTCAGGCGTCACTTACTCTCTCGAGATTGATCTCAACGACCTGATTAAAAAACCACGTTGAATCAAAATTCATCGTTATTCCTCAGGTACAACGATGCTTTATGTGGAAAAAATCCGTTTTTCCTTCAGAATGCACCGAAATCCACGAAAAATGACGAATTCCTGGGTAAAATTCATAAAAAGTCTGGAATCAACCAAGTCAATTTGAGAGACAGCTCAAAGTCCCTACAGACCATTGTGATCCTTGAAGAACTCAGTCATGATTCTCCACCAGAACATGTTGACACTTGTCACAAATAGGGATATCACGAGTCAAAAGGATTTACAGCTCAGGCATCTATTGGAAAAAAAAATTACGATATCTGATTCGGATGGGATAGTCGATACTCTTTTCCACGCTTTGACTAGAGAGATACATCCATTAACAAGAGTGGAGATATCGAGGGACTCAAGTTAACAACAAAACACGAGTCCGCGACTCATAAAGTTATGAAGATCTTTCCTCTTCGATCCTCATCTTTTTCAGAACGGTCACCTTACTTGCATCTGGATACTGTCGTTTATCCCTTGTTAAACTTAGCTGTATTGAATGTAACTCAGTTTCTGGTATATTTTGGCTCTGGAAATCATGGTCACAGCAGGAGACTCTTCCGTATAGTCAGATTCGACATGGATTCAGACTTGAAAGTATACCAGAGAGTAATTGAGGGAAGCATTGCGATTCCAGAATCTCGATCGGTTCCCCAGGGACCTACTTATTCGCAACTCACTAAAATCTCACGACAGCTTGACATTGCTCGTCGTAAACTGCCAAAACGACCGACGTGAATCGACGCTGACAAAAGGCTGGGAGCAGGGCCTGGACTACTGGAGCAGCCATAGGATCCCATATTCACATAAGATGCTGGGATTGCGAAGCGTGTAAGGTTTGGTTCGATGACTGGCCGCAACGATCGAGCAAGGAGCGCTACAATCTTCGCGTGAGATAGGGACCTTACCCGTGAGGGTTGGGTTGGAGTTAGCCCGATTGATCTCTTTCTGGATTAGGCGGCCGGAGTGCATAGAAGTTTTCTTGGTCAGTAATTCTAGACTTCGAACTGTGCATGAGTGCCAAAGGACGGTTCTATTTTTTTTTCGATGCGGGATACCCTATAGAAAACCCCCCCATAAAATGGAACAACCCCAGGGGTGCGCAAAAAATTACAACAACAAAATAGTGCGAAATTTTGTACTTTTTTGCGTTATTTCGCATCCCGGGGAGCCGTTATGATATTTGGATCATTTTTCATGGTACTATGTTGTAGGCGATGAAATTCTCTAAATTTAAAAAAAAAAACCATGGTAAAATTCTTCCCGTAACTCGAGATAATTAGCAACAAAGCTGGAAAATGCCAAAAATTTCCTTCATTTTTCATTTTGAGGGAAGCCAATGGATCGATGTGTACTTGCTGGAAAATGTAGCCCTCATAGAGTACTATATGTAAAAAAAAAATCAGAGCGATCCGTCAATAAACATTGACGCTATTCTAATTGTTTATCCCAAATTGTTGTTTTTTGCAATAGCCGTCAAAATTTTCCACGTGCACTAAAGTTGTCGCAAAAAATCAGAGAGCTTCCTGGAACCCTCAACTATAAGATGCGATCATAAAACCGGTCACTTTGTTACAAAAAATCGTCTCTGGAGCCAATTGTTTATAAAAATCGGAAATTGCCGATTTTATTTTGCACACAATTCCGCGAGTAATGGATATATGGAAAAATTCGTTTTTGGACGTTGTAGTACTAATTCTGCTCTAAATTTAAAAAAAAAAACATCTCCAGAAAATATAAAGTGAGTTTTCCATTTTTCGTGTTTGCACGGCTAAAAAATCAACGAGGAAATCGCGTTCACTAAAACCGGTGCCAACTTATTTTTATTCGACTAATCTTGACGTATGTACCTTAGCGCATTCGATTCCTTACCTCAAGACCTTCGAAATTCGTTCTTCAGAGTTGCAAAACTTTGATTTGGAGCGATTTTATGTACAAAACACGGAGATGATTTGAGAATCAAGAAGACCACCATCGGAGTGTACCCAACATGGCCCCATATGGTTATCTCAGAAAGGCGTGCAGTACGGCTTTTTTTACCACTCAGAACGTGTTTATCACGTCAAAATAGGTCGGAAACGATGTCTTGGGCCAGCTAAAAGCTATAAATGTCGCTGCACGGTGATCAAAACGGATCAAAGCGATTCCATTCACTTCATCGCCGATTTACATTGTTTTAAATGATGGGGGCAAGTTGGGTACACTTTTGTGAACTCTCAAAAATCACCTTTTGGGAGAATTCAAACAGCTCGGCTCCACTTCATTCGAATTGGACGTATCTTAGCTCATTTTAAAGGTCTTGAGACAAGCTTTAAAATGAGCTAAAGTACGTTGGAAAATATGGAGATGGGCCAAAGTTATTAAGAAACTGGCTTGATGGGGGCAAGTTGGGTACTTACCTTATAAATGATTCCTATTCTATGCAAAACCAAGAGTGCGGACCGGATGGCTTGATTTGCTATTATCGATTTCTTGCGTTCTACGACTCGCCAGTGTAAACACAGACAGTCAACCTAACCAAGTAAATACTGATTTTCTAACGAATCGTGCTACGAAATGCGGATTTAGTCCGACTTTTCCGCGGTGTCGTCGTAATTAACGCGTTTTCATCTATCTGTTTCTGATTTCTTGTGAAAATCCACCGAGGGCAGAAATCTCCGCTTTTTCTGCGGTGTCCTTTCTGTTTTTCTTTATCACAGCTCATCATAGTGTAGTACGAATAAAAATCTCTCTTGGAAGAATTGGCATCTTATGAATTGTTGTGGTGAAACTTGGAAATATTTCCCGAATTCCGGATTCTCCAGAATGAAAACTGATATGGTGTTCCCTCTGCTTATTTTTTTGGTGATTATGCGCTTTTCAATAGAATTTTTTTTTTTTCGTAGAAGTTTTCACAATTTTCAAATTTTCCGAGGAGCTTTCCCTTATCGATTATCCACGTTCAACAGATTCAGAATGTTTCTGTGAGAAACATTAGTTGATACACGGGAAAAATTGGACCAAAACCTCTTATTTTCACGGTACCCCTTATACACCCAAAATGGCCGTTCAAATCCTTATAATTAATACGCCATTGTGTTTTTTTCTGAAAGCTACCCCAAATTAAAAAAAAAAATGATCAAAAACGGTCCAGTAGGACCCGAGATATCGTCAAAAATTCCGAGCGCTCGGATTTGAAGAGCGCGGCTCAGTTTCTGGTCGGCCCGCCACGCTGCCGCGGGAGTACCCCCACTCCTCACCCCTGCAGCTTTTTTCAAGCGAGATAAAGGAAACATTAACTTTCACCTGCTGGGACAAGGACGCAAGTCAAGGTATGTGAACCAAACATTCTGTATATGAAACTTTGAACATTTTTCTACCATTTCCCGCAAATTTCGGCCCTTAATATTCAATTGTTTATAAAATTTCGATTTTTAAAAAAAAATCGGTATCTCCGGTCCAAAAGATCGTGGAGTGATGTTTTTTTTTTTAAAATTTAGAGCAGAATTAGTACTACAACGTCCGAAAACGAATTTTTCCATATATCCATTACTCGCGGAATTGTGTGCAAAATAAAATCGGCAATTTCCGATTTTTATAAACAATTGGCTCCAGAGACGATTTTTTGTAACAAAGTGACCGGTTTTATGATCGCATCTTATAGTTGAGGGTTCCAGGAAGCTCTCTGATTTTTTGCGACAACTTTAGTTCACGTGGAAAATTTTTACGGCTATTGCAAAAAACAACAATTTGGGATAAACAATTAGAATAGCGTCAATGTTTATTGACGGATCGCTCTGATTTTTTTTTTACATATAGTACTCTATGAGGGCTACATTTTCCAGCAAGTACACATCGATCCATTGGCTTCCCTCAAAATGAAAAATGAAGGAAATTTTTGGCATTTTCCAGCTTTGTTGCTAATTATCTCGAGTTACGGGAAGAATTTTACCATGGTTTTTTTTTTTAAATTTAGAGAATTTCATCGCCTACAACATAGTACCATGAAAAATGATCCAAATATTATAACGGCTCCCCGGGATGCGAAATAACGCAAAAAAGTACAAAATTTCGCACTATTTTGTTGTTGTAATTTTTTGCGCACCCCTGGGGTTGTTCCATTTTATGGGGGGGTGTTCTATAGGGTATCCCGCATCGGAAAAAAAATAGAACCGTCCTTTGGCACTCATGTCGAAAACTCACGAATTCAGAGCTAGAATTACTGGCCTGATTGGAGGTGATTTCAACAAGCCATTGACGAATTCGATTCAGCCTAGATCTTCATACGATAGTGAGCGCCTTTAGGAATGGTTGTGAAGAGAGTTTGTCACGGATCCCGAAAATCCCATATGAGGCCAAGTGAGACAGTTTTTCGATTTTGGCAGGAACTCTTTCTTGGGTCTCTTTACAGAGACCAATTCTACAGCAGAAACGATGGTGAACTCTGCTCTGGCATGGATTTGGAACGTTCTGACCATTTCTACGTGAGTCAGTGACTTCTGAGACCCTTGAATCGAACGGAAGAGACACATTGGTCAATTCACATTGGTCTCGAGAGAGTGAGTACCGCCTGAGACACTCAATTCGGGGGTGGAAGATGCGCTTAGGATGCTTTCTGGGTGGAGAAACGCATTTGTTTCACGTGATGTTTTCGCCGGTGTTGGGGTTTGGGATCCAGGTTACTCGTGACGAGAGGAATGCGAATTAATGATTTTCAGCGAACAGATATATTGAGCAAACTCAATACATGCTCGAGGTGGTGGAGAGTGTGCGGCTTGTTCGCGATCCACATGGAGACTGCCCGAACCGGAGCAGAGCAGGAGGCCTATAGCCAAGCGGCTGAATGTCTATAGATATACTGCAGACGGCGGTTCTACTGCCGGTTGAGCGTATCTACTGTCGGTTGAGCGTCTCTACTGTCGGTTGAGCGTCTAATGTGTGCGTGAATGTATGTGTGCTGTCGCGGACATTATCTGATCGGTGCTACATAAACATCCTCCCACCTCGAGGGAAAATTATATTTCGATGAAATAAACAAATGATTTCATAAAAGTGTGGAAAAATAAGGGTTCACTTGTTGTGAAGAGAAAAAATTTATAGTCATTATTCGATTTCACCTGGAGAAAATAATCACTAATTTCAAAAATAGGAAATTGAAAATTGATCAACATAGTAAATATTCATTCGTCGTTGTCTTAATGCACTCCACTTTTGAATCACTCGGAAGCACTTTTCACTCATCTTCTTCACTTTGAGGGTGAAATAGTTTCACCAATTTCACAATTGGCCGATCCAGGATGGTGGTAGCTGTGCGCTTCTGCACGACTCGAACAATCCCATCTTTTCCAGGGAGCGTCTTGATGATTCGGCCCAGTGGCCATCTGAATGGTGGTGTGATCTCGTTTCTCACTAAAACCAAGTCACCTTCAGCAAAGTTAGGTTGTACTGAGGTCCACTTATTTCGTTTATGGAGCGTATGGAGATACTGGTGCGACCAACGTTCCCAAAGTTGTTGGACCATTTGTGTGATGATTTTCCAGCGTCGTAGAGGTGACACTTTGTCATTGGTAACTCTGTCCTTGACTATTAGGAAGGATGGCTCTCCTATCAGAAAATGGGCAGGTGTGAGAGCCTCTAGATCAGAAGGGTCATTGCTGAGGGGCATGAGAGGCCGAGAGTTGAGGCATGCCTCCACTTGATTGAGGACTGTTGTGAATTCCTCAAAGGTGAGTATTGTTTCTCCCACTACCCTCTCTAGGTGATGTTTCACTGCCTTAACCCTAGCTTCCCAAATTCCTCCAAAATGTGGGGGGGATGGTGGATTGAAACGCCATTTTGTCCCCAAATTGCTAAGGGATTGGGAAATGAAATTGGAGTAGGGTGAATTTTTAGTGAACATTTTTCTAAGTTCGGCATCTGCTCCTACCAAATTCTGACCTTGATCGCTCATGAGAAGCTCACAAGGCCCTCGTCTTGCCGTGAATCTGTCGAACGCGGCTAGATACGACTCTGTAGTGTAATCAGAGACAGCTTCAAGGTGAATTGCTTTTGTGCAAAGACAAATGAAAATGATGAAATAACCCTTGTAGGAAATTTGTCCACGAATGCGTGAAGCTAGTAATTTAAATGGACCTGCGTAATCTACACCCGATTTTTTAAATGGGCGCGTAGGCAGTACCCGTTCTTGAGGTAGAGCTGCCATAATTTGATACTGTGGAGTGGCTCTTTATCTTTGACAACTGGTGCAATTATCAATAATAACTTTCACTGCACTTTTTCCTCGAATGATCCGACGCCATTCTCAATCGAAAGCTGACCAAATTTCCTATAAAATGACTACCCGCAAAGTTGAAATTCATGCACTGAAACGGGATCCGCAACAATTGACTATATCAAATCAAAATCACATAAAAATTCAGCTCGATAACGCCTTTGTGGCGCCTGCTGAGATGACACGTTCACGAGATCTTCCTGGGACTCAATTTTGAGTACGAAATTGACCTGAAAGAAATTCGGACCACATGGTTTCAACGTAAAATTGTATATACTTTCAAAATATGCGATGAAAAACTCCGTTTGAGGCGAACTCGAGGTGCTAAATTGCGAGAAATTGAAATTAGCACCTCGGGTCCGCCTTGAACGGGGTTTTTCATCGCACTTTCCAAAAGTTCATACAATTTTACGTTGAAATCATGTGGTCCGGATTTTTTTCAGGTCAACTTTGTACTCAAAATTGAGTCCCAAGAAGATCTCGTAAATGTGTCATCTCAGCAGGCTCTCATGGCCTGAATTTTCATGTGATTTTGATTCGATATAATTAATCGTCGCAGATCCCATTCCAGTGCATGGATTTCAACTTTAAGGGTAGTCATTTCATTGGAAATTTCGTCAGCTTCCCATTGAAAGTGGCACCAAAAGTTCACGTTTGTGTGCATGCGCAGGGAATCGCCTCTTTCTGAAACCGAAAAAATCGAATTTCCAAAAATGGCTTATGAGTCACTTGAATCGCCCCGAACTTCTCTGAAACCCATTTTTTCGAAAGAACGCAAAACTTTACGTTAAATATATGATTTTAAGAAAATAAAAAATTTGGCTTCTTGAGAAATTAACATTTTAGTGAAAAAGACTCTTTTGCCTCCAGGAGGCACCCAATCACAGAGACGGAGTTTCCGACAACGTTTTCGATAGGTTTTTTGATGCCCTTTTAGATGCCGCGACCCGCAAATCGATAGCTATTCAAAAACTCGAAATATATCCATTTTCGTGAATAAAAGAGCATCGATTCTTACACGATAAATTTTTGGTCTGTTCACGGATGTGCGTGCGATGGAGAGGAGAGAATTTTTCTGGACCCCAAACAGTGGTCCGAAGTTCCTATTTCGGGCCATAGAATCGAATAAAAAAGGTTAAAAAAGAATCTGACAGATGACCCCTTTCTGTAGGTCGCTTTGGCATGGAATTCATCAGCTTCGAAATAACCCAAACCTCAGGGGATAATATCGGAGTGCACACGAGTGACACGCTCGAAAAACTTCGATTTGTTGAAGTTGCCTCCAGCAGAAATGAGATCTCGATGGGATATGTCAACTCTACATTATCGGAATTCAACTTCCTCCAGATAATTTTCAAGTTCTTCTGATACTTTTGAAGTTGAGCCAAGTTACGTTGAGGAAATATGTTAGTGACTCAGAGTGAAGATCACAAGAAGCTCAGATGTGGCTGAACGGGGGAAATTACATGAGATTAAATGGGAGAGTCGTCGATCTCACTTTTTTCAAGAAGCCCTCCACCAATTGTTTTTATCCTCACAGGAAAATCTTCCATCCATCATGTGTTCCAAGTGAGCGGAAGAATTTCCGATACGCAAGCACCTTTGGGTTAAAGTTTGGATCAGCTGCGCTTGCTCCCAAGCCTCGGGGAAAATGCCATGAGCAAAAGAGGAGTTGAAAATATGTACTATAAAATCATTAATAGCCGGAAGCGCTTTCGTGACCACGTTTTGGGGTATCGCATCCGCTCCACAGGCCTGTGAGAAGAAATGTTCGATAGCAAGGACTACATCATTGTAATTTGTGGGCTTAAATTTGAACCCCTCCTCCGGTGCCGAATCAATATCGTCCATTGCTTCATTCATATTTTTGTGGGGTGGAACAGAATCTCCCGCAAAGTGTGCGTTCAGCGCATCCAGTGTGAAACCATGCAGTTCCTCCTCTTTGCTCTTAGGCAAGAGTCCGAGATTGCGCATCTCCCTCCAAATGTTCTTCTCCTGATGAGGAGCATCTGATAACTATGTTTGAATGAAGGAGTTGTGCTCTTGTATAATGCGTGAGTCAACTTCTTCACTAAGCCGGAAGTACTCATTTTGAAGCTCAGGACACTTGCGCTGGTTACGTTGAGTCCGTTCCCAATGGCTGCGCGTCGCTTCTCGCTTATTCATGAGTACCCTCAGCTCAAGACTAATCCAAGGGACGTCATTTCTACGTGGATTGATAGTTTTCTCAGGTGCTGATTTATCTGTCACGGTCGTTAAATTTTTATTCAAGCAGTGAATTGCATCTCCGAAACTGGTTTCGGCATTCTTGAGAGCTGTCCAGTCACAGCAAAGCAACCGGCCATTCAATATCTCCGGAGTGATGTTGCGAAAATCCGTGTCGGTGAAGGAATTTTCCGGCGGAGTGGGAGTGAAGACGTCGATGGTGACGTCAATGACCGAGTGCTTGCCGAAACTGGGCAGGACTCTGTTTTGGAAGTCAGTAATGATGTCATTGACATCTACATAAATGTGATCAATCCATGTATGAGATGTATTGGGGGTATGTTGATGAGTCGGGCCATGCTGCACTATCTGCGAGGCAAGTTCTTCTGTCAGTGCAGTCAGTGTCTTGGTGTCAGGGTGAGTACACTGAGAACAAAACGGAGCAGAAAGAGCTGGATGAGCCAAGCAAAATCTGCTTGGCTTGTCAGGTAGACGTCAACCGCGGTACACGCCCTGTGCAAATCATACGATTGCTGTGAAACGACTGGATGGAATGACCTGAAATTTTGAATACACATAGTTGAAAAGCTTTGCTTTTGCACTGTGAAAGATTTGTGCCAGAAAATGGTTCCAGAAGAATTAGAAAAATCATAAGATTTCTCATCATTTTCGTGTGTTTCTCGCCATGATCGATAGCGGGAGGCACGATTTTCGACATGGGAGGAACTTTTTCAGTTTTCAACCATGACAAAACTCAAAGCGAGAAAGTTGTTCAGAATTGTGTAAATAATGTTAGTCTCCAAGAGTCAGATCAAATGATCTAATAGAGAAAAAGTTGTGGGAATTTCTTTGAGATTGTTTAGCGAGGCGTCTTGATTTTGTACTCGGCAGCCGCCAGGAGCCGTGTACAAAAACTACTGAAACTCTTTTTCATTTGCACTATCCGATCTAGACATTAGTGGTCAACATTATTCACACAATTCTGAACAACTTTCTCGCTTTGAGTTTTGTCATGGTTGAAAACTAACAAAGTTCCTCGCATGTCGAAAATTATGCCTCCCGCGACCGAGCATGGCGAGAAACATCCGAAATTGATGAGAAATCTCATGATTTTTCTAATTTTTATGGAAGCATTTTTCTGCACAAATCTTCCACAGCAAGGAAGCAAAGCTTTCTAACTATGTGTACAAAAAATTTCAGATCATTTCATCGAATCGTTCCACAGCAATCGTATGATTTGCACAGGACGTATACCGCATCTGACGTCTGCCCGACAAGCCAAGCAGATTCTGCTTGGCTCTCAAGCAGAAACTGCCCGGGTCTCCAGCTCTTTCTGTTTTATTTTTTCCTCAGTGTAGTGTCTACCAAATCCGCGTTCAGATCTCCCATCATAATTCTATGACTGTAATCTCCACACAGCCGGCGTTACGAGCCGAACAGCCCATCATCCTCCTGCATGGCGATTTTTGGGGGTCCATAGATTACCACGACTAATATCGGGAGTGAGTTGCCTTGCTGTACGCTGCAGAAAAGGAATTCAGGAACGCCAGGTTTCCCTGGCCCAAAAGTATTCGACGAGATCAGCTTTTCGACTTTGGAATCATTGCGCACATAGAAGGAAATCCCACCCCCTTCTCTGTTGCGATCCTGTCGCAACAATGAGAAACCTGGAATCCGAACGAGACTGTCATCCACATACTCATCTATCTTCGACTCAGTCACCCCAAATAGATGGTAGGAGGGATCGTCAGCAACGAGCAAGCGTAGTTGCTCGATCTTATCTGTCAGGGAGTTAAGGTTGATAAATCCCAATTTTGAAGAACCATCACTCCCTCGTCGCTCCGCAGCAGCCATATTTAGTCAAGGAGTTCTCGCAGGCTCTGCTGCCAAATTACCACTCTACTTTGGTACGGAGGCGCATCTCTGGGTGTTGTTAGAAGATGCACTAGTGCGTTTTGTAACACTTTGACAGGTCCTTCGAATGACCTGCAGATCCGCGAGAGATTCAAACGTATGCGCTCGCTCACCATTTTTTCGCCTAACCCAGAAACGCCCGCTGCTGTGCCAGACGTATTTTAAGCCCAAACCTCGTGCAACGGACCTCAAGCATATGTATCCTTCGTATTTTCCACGGGGGAGCATTTCGTTTACGTTAATCTTACGATCTGGCACATGAGCTTTGGTATCGGGGTCATGCAAACCAGGCTGGATGTTACTCGCCGTAAAATAATTGTGGGTGATTGAGCGTTTGGCTTGAATCACCTCCCTAACCAAACGACTGCTGGAGAGTTGGACCACGCATGATGGCAGTGCGCGAGAATCGGCAGCCGGGGTATGAAAAAATGGATCGGATTCACTACCACGCATTGGTCTCCCCCCCCCCCCCCCCCCGACGCATGCCCTGGTGGCAGGATAGAAATGTCAGCAATGTCTTCTCTTTCCAGTCGTGGAAAGATGGTCTTGATCACTGCAAGAGAGATATTACGTATCTTTGTCGGCGAGGCTACAGAGTTTTGATTCAAAGTACCATCAATTCCTAGTTTACAGGGCTCAAGACAGTCGCCGCTAAGTCCCCGCCCCTGCCTCCCAGCCTGTGGTTGCCCTGGCCCAGTCTGTTGATGAATTGGTCAGACTGGAGATCTGGACTTTCATAATGGAATTTAGCTTCAGAAGAAGCTGACGGTGGCGCAGCAGACAGCAGGCAAGCAAAGCAGACGGAGGAGGAAAATCAGAAGTACCAGAATTAGCATTCGTGATGGGAAAGGCATAGAATATTGAGGAGATCTGTTCACTATGGCTGCATTGATACTGTGCTCATGCCCAAACATTCGAGAAATTAATGTAATTTGAGAGCTTATGATGTCGGCTATGATATTCAATTCCTAATCTTTCTCTCATTTTGCCTTCGGATACAATTCTATACATTCCAAATGGATGACACTTGATTCCAAATATATACAGAACCGTTGCACTGGATGATGAAAGTGTCATTCCTCCAAGTCAAATAAGAATTTTAGAATCTTTTAGAGTACATGTCATCATGAAAGTGAATTCATATACATTTTGGATATTGGATTACTTCTCTTGATGAT
This sequence comes from Eretmocerus hayati, assembly GCA_029851415.1. Taxonomy (NCBI): domain Eukaryota; kingdom Metazoa; phylum Arthropoda; class Insecta; order Hymenoptera; family Aphelinidae; genus Eretmocerus; species Eretmocerus hayati. The sequence goes on from CM056744.1 coordinate 55,521,666, forward strand.
CCTGATCAAGGAACTGGAAAGAGTTCTTGGTATTGGAACTTAAAAGATGGAGAGAGGAGTTTTTCATGAAATTCCTCTCCCTAGCTCAACTCCATCATGTCCTGCAGTCCGGACTAATTTTATGTTACTTGTTATGCCATATGATTCTTTCCTCCAGAAGGATTCCCTGCAATCAGTAGTTTTGGTGATGTAAACACTGGTAGTCATTTCTATTGCTGAAATAGCTCAAATGATCCTCTTGAATTATTAATTTTCGATGTGAATCCTGATCCGTTCAAAAAAGTCCAAAATTGGAGAAGATTCATCATTTTTGAGGGATTAATAGTTCTAAATGATTTTACAAATGACATTCCTACAAAACGGTTCGGTGAAAGGTCTAAATACTTCCGAGGATATAATATTCGAGGTATCCGGAAATATAAACCATAATAATTCCTGCAGCAACGAAATATTTCATTCGAACTGTATCGAAGGCCTTCGTGCTTAACCATTATTATTAGATATCCGCTCATCCATCTCTAGTGGAGATAGTCGAGGAGGTATGGCGTAGAATTCCTGGATCGATCAAGAATCTTCGGGTCAAGTATTCACCCTGAATTGTATCCCTTTCATCGGACCTAAGGATAGGTGATGATTCCCTGAGAATCTTCTGAGGACACGGTGCGCTCCTGAGGAGGATGAGTTTTTCGAAATTGTCAGAAAAAAACTGGAAATGGGATGTTTTTCTATGGAAATTCATGAGCAGAACCGGATTTTGGGCGAAATCGGATCAGTTCCTTTCTTTGAGTAGTTGTCAAATTGAACATTCCCCATGTATTGCTTATGGAGATATTTGGCGATTTAACGTTTTTTTCGCATCTTCGAGGTTCTCTCGTAAACACTCAGACAAGGTGAGCCATAGCACAAAATGTCAAGAATAGTTTTTTAAAGATTTTTTGGAGACAAAGATGGAGTGGGTAGATAAATTATAAAACTTGAGGGGATTGACATATTATCAGTAAAGGCTCGAGTTTCTCACGAAAAATCTCGCATCTTCTGCTAATTATCTACTATTTACTTCAACACCATGGAGGAAGCCTGAGTTTTTCGATTGATCTCATTACGTCTACTTGTTGTTCTTCAAAAAAATTTATAAAACTATTCATAGCATTTTGTGCTATGCCCCACCTTAAGTGGCTATCCGGAGCGCTATTTCACGGGTTCCCGTGTAGAGTGCGCGGGAATTCGGGTAGAATACTCGCTTTCCCGTGTGCTACCCATGTGACTTTTTGACGTCTGCAAGCTCAACCGGAGATGACCCGTGGATCTCCCGTGCAGCTGCGAGCTCTGTACCCGTGCATTCGCGCGCGGACCGAATTGGATGTAGTTTTGAGTGTTTTCCTGTGGTCTACCCGTGCGACCCAATTTGGCCTAGCCTAGCGTCGTGATGGCTACCCGTGAGGTCCCGTGTACCCGTGTCTACTCGTGCGACTCAATTTGGCCCAGTCTGGCGTTAGGCGGTTTACCCGTGGGGTCCCGTATTCCCGTGTCTACCTGTGTGACTCAATTTAGCCCAGTCTGGCGTGAGGCGGTTCACCCGTGGGGTCCCGTGTTCCCGTGTCTACCCGTGAGACTCAATTTAGCCCAGTCTAGTGTGAGGCTGTTTACGCGTGGGGTCCCGTGTACCCGTGTCTACCCGTGCGACTCAATTTGGCCCAGTCTGGCGTGAGGCGGTTCACCCGCCTTGTCCCGTGTCTACCCGTGCGGACCAATTTGGCCAAGTCTGCCGTGAGGCTGTTTACCCGTGGGATCCCGTGTACCCGTGTCCACCCGTGCGACTCAATTTGGCCAAGCCTGGCGTTGGGTGGTTTACCCGTGGTGTCCCGTGTACCCGTGTCTACCCGTGAGACTCGATTTAGCCCAGTCTGGTGTGAGGCTGTTAGTAGTATGTGTAGGCTAAGTCCAGACAGGGGAGGCATGGTGGGGGTAGCCCTGTATTAGGGGAGCCCGTCTGGCTGTATGTCTAGTCCAGACAGGGGGACTATATATGTATATACATGTATATATATATATATATATATATATATATACCTACCCGTCGCGCGCGCTCTCTCGCTCTCTCGCTCTCTCTCTCTCTCTCTCTCTCTCTTTCTCTTTTTTTTTTTTTTTTTTTTTTTAAGGTGGTTAGAGGGCAAAATCTGCCTCAGGATCCCTCGGATCCGTCCCCAGACACCGGACTGGTTCAGCTTACGCGGACTACGCATAGCCCACGCAGGCCATACCAGGCGGGACACGGGTTTGGGTGGGGCCCACCGAGAGGTGGGCCCGGCCGTGTAATATCCCTCTCCCCTCGATGTCCGATACCTAGGGCATCGGGCAATCAAGAAGGAGATCCACCTGCATCTACCATCTCATCCCGGAACCGCGTGAGCATTACTTCAGGATGAGCGGCATGTCTCGCGCTCGATTGCGAGCGTTCCTCTTCTCCATCTTCTCTCTTCGGCCACTTGTCGGCATCTTCTATCTTCACTCTTCATTGTTCCCTCTCTTTCTTTCTCTCTCTCTCTCTCTCTCTCTCTCTCTCTCTCTCTCTCTCTCTCTCTCTCTCTCTCTCTCTCTCTCTCTCTCTCTCCCTCTCGCTCTCTCTCTCTCTCTCCCCCTCACTTCTCACTGTTACGCTGCCGAATTTTCACCTGTGGATAGGCGTGTAGGGCGTTTTCGGATGCGTCTCTTGCAGCCGGGCTATATGTCCTATGCAATGCACCCGAATTTTGTGTGTATTTGAGGTAAGGGAGAAAGTGCATCGGGCTCAATGTATTGGGCTCGGTTATGTCGTGTTTTCACATCGCACGAGTGGAAAGCGCATCGTTCGAGTATTGCTACCGAGTCTAGTGATTCTGGCGCTCGGGATATATATGTATATATGTATACATACAAATGCAAGATGCGCTTTGACCAGCGTCGAAATGTGCATCTTCCCTGCACTGTGAACATATATAGGCGGATCCACCTTACTATTTTGGCTGGAAGGAAATGTATATGCAGGTGTTGTCTAGAAGTGGAATTTTTTTTAAAAAGGTGGGTAAAGAAAATGCAATTCCTTCTTCTTGGTTAGTATAGCACATCGTGTGATGATGAAAAGTGCGAGCAGCAGCAGCATCGGCGATACAGCAGAATCAGCAGCAAATGGATTTTTCGAGATTCACTAGGATGAGTTTTCATCAAATATGGTAAGTAATATTTAATTTTCAATATTTTGAGGAGTTGTGCAAGTTTTTAAAAAATTTTCTCAGACTTAAATTATTGTCAGAGAGTGTCTATATTGTGGCCATAGAAAATATGGTTGATCATTAACCAGAGGTAGATAATATTCGAGTGTATTTTTTTTTCAATAAAGCATGTATCGCACACTCATATGAAAAAATATATGAGTCATAACAAATAGGGATGAAAATGGAGGTGAAAAAAATTAATTTCTCTTGAATTTGAAAATCATTTCGAGTATTCGGAAATGCAAATAATGCAAGACATTTTTGAAGTTGAATGTTTTTTATTCAGAATTCTTGAGATTCCTCAATACAAGTCAATTGTGCACAGCGATTGTGGAATACCGCAGGGTGATACAAAATTATTTCTAAGAAAAGGATTTCAAAGATATCTTTCACATTGGGATCATGCGTAAAATCGTAGTCATCTAATACTGCATTCCTAATAAAATCTTTTTTATTCCTAATAAAATCTGTTTGGAGAGTAGAAGTCCGTCTTCATTTTCACCATATCTCTTGTAGCGCGGTGAATTATCTGACGAATGTCGTTGGCGTGGCTCACCAAATTACTCAATCGAGTATGGTGTTGTTTGATGAGAAGCTGAATCCGGCGTAGCCCGTTGAACGTCACCTCGTGCATTGTTATTTGTGACTTCATTGTCTTTTTCTTCTTCTCCTCAGGAGTGTAATCCTCCAAATCATTTTTTTCCATGGTAAATACCACCGATTTTCTTGAGTACGTTGTTGTCAGCATTATGTCAATATATGGTATCTCTATGGTCTGGGGAATCACTTCGGATGGTATACTTCTTCGATTGAAAAATTCGGTAATCTCGCCAAATTTTTTGACAAGTTCGTCCCAGCTTTCTGGATTGAGTTTAACTTTAGACGTCCCAGCTCTGTTGGTGATGATAATAATCGGTCGGTAATAAGCCGTGACGCTCGTAACTCCGTGGTCTTCTAAGCCTATTACGACCTTTTTTGAACCTGAATCATTCAGATCGTAAGATGAACATAACAACAGTGGTAGATCTACATCTTTCACCGGGTTGGTTGATGGTACAGGTGGAACTTCGGTTGTTTGGTTTATCATTGCTTGAGCCATGGCACCGATTCAAAGTTGATTCACAAAATTTGCGCACTGTAACTACAATAACCTTATGCTTCCAAAGCAGACAGGCGACAGATCACGAGTGGTTGGAAGTAAATAGATGGCTATTCACAAAGAAACTCCCCACACAGCATGGGAATCTTTCAGGAATATTCCAGGAATATTACATTGAAAGATTGGAATATTCCAAAAATATTACTCTGGAATATTCCTGGAATATAGTTATGTCCGCGGCTGGGAATCTTCCTGGAAGCTTTCATGGGAAGATTCCAGGGAATCTTGCAGAAATCTTCCAGAAATATTACATTGAAATATTTCACTGGAACGTTTCTGTAACATTGCCAGGAATCTTCCAGGAATCTTTCAATGAAAGATCTCTGGAAGATTTCATTGAAACCTCTCGGGAATATAGTTATGTCCGCGGTCGGGAATATTCCTGGAATCATCCATGAAATATTTCTGAAATATCTCATGAAAGATTCCTGGCAATACTATGTCTGTGGTTGGAAATATCTCTGGAATCTTTGGTGAAAGATTTTTGGAATCTTTCATAAAAGATTTCTGACAATATTTCTAAAATATTTCAGGTTGATTACTATATAGGTACATTCCATCTGGATTCTTGGCAGATTGCCCGGGGTCTCTTACTGTAGTCTCATTTTTCTGAAATACTTCGAAAACATTCAATGATATTCAGTATAGTTTTTTGCAGACAAAAGGATGGAAAGATTCTGGAACTTGTACGAATTGGAAGAACTTTTACTCACTCACAGATAAATTTTTTACAGGAAATCCCAGATGTTTTCAGGTTACAACCTAAACTAGGTCATAAATTAAATAAGGTAATATCCAAAGATACCAGTTGGAGATAATACAGAATCTCGTTGAAAAACTCTTTCCAGAACTCACGCTAAACTTACCATCAGAGGCTCAAAAAAATAGCATTCGAAAAAAAGGGACGTTTGGTTACTCCAAATTGGAGACAAGTGAGAAATCAGCGTATTGTTCGAATGTCTCACAAGTTTCCTTTTTCTCTGAAGATTCAATCATGTTCCATCTGGGTTCCTGAAACATTTCATGGGATTCCTCACAGTAGAGTTATGTTTCCTGGAATCTCCTACCAATAGCTTAGTAGTAAATTTATTGTAGTTTCCTTGAGGAACCGGGCTAGAAAGACCTCTGAGTGAGAAGTATCATCTCATGTCTGATCTGAAACAAGAGCCAGCGAGTATCACCTAATTTTGTTCTCAACTCAACAGTTGTCATCTGAGTAGAATGAACAATGTAAAGTGTATTCACAGTGTGCTTTCATTAGTTCAGAACTAATTCATTGTTCAAATTGGTAGGACTGACAACCTCGGTTCAAACAAAACTTTTCTATATTAAATGGAAATATTAGTGCACGGTAATAGAGTCATTTTCTCTGAAAACTAATCTTACTTTGGATTCGTTCATCTCATCCTCAATGAAGAATTTGGTGAGATCAGCTTCAACAAAACAAACCAGGATTCCACGTGGGATAGATGGAGGATTCATAACTGTATGGAGGGTTTAAAAGTGAGACGAGAAACCAATGCAGAGTTTCACAGCAAAGTCTCCAATATAATTTTGTTTGATGAGGAATTTTTCCATTCGATTCTTGTGAATATTCTCTTAGAAAAGTTGTCTGTTCATGGTCATATTAAGTTGAAATCTGAAAGTTATGATCCCCAAAACTCTACTTCGTTTCCATACAAAGGATTGTATGGTTACCTAATGTTTTACTTAATCTGATGGCTGAAATACTCCAAGCTCTCATAGGGTGTTCAATTGATACTGTTACTGATATCAGAATCCCATTGATTGGTTATCCAATACGTCCATCAAGGAAGGACCTTGAACATAGCCTGGGTATACAGATGCTGCACAAACATACGCTTAAGATCAAAAGATGTCTCTTTGTTTCATTACAAATACTGTCAACGAACGCTTAAGAATGTCTATGCAATCGCCATTCTTGATGACCATTGTCATGTACCTAATATGTAGATTGAAATATTCAAGAACTGGATGAAAACCCATTCCCGCCAATTGGTTTGACTTGGAGAAGTAATGTGTACGACTCGTGTCTACAGAATCCTACAATCACCATCTAGTTGAGGATAGAATCTCACCTACAGATATGGGATGAAGAGTTGCAGAAGATGTGTGGGTAGCTTTTAAATTCCCGCGAGCGATAAAGTCTCGATCGTTCATATCGATCGAGACAAAAATTCATTCTAATTGATGTGTGGGTAGCTTGTATATGTTGAGATAATTGTTCTCATCATGATTGATGGTTTATCTCTATCTTACAGTGACAAATGATGATGTCATCAGTGATCCTGCTTTAAATAGCATTTCGTCCATTTGCTCTCACCCATTTTCCTGCAAATATATCTTTGACTGAACACAAAGTGTCTAGCTCTTTGCTAACTAACACTCAAAAAGATTATTGGGCAGAAATACTCATCTGATCTACAAGGTATCAGCAACGAATACAGATCAGCTCTATGGGTTAAGAAAGTTCCGACAACGAGGGCATAGGTTATGGTTGCTCATGCCGGTCACTTGAAAACTGTAAGACCGCAAGTTCGTAAAGTTTTCCATAAGGTTGACAATACTTGATGCATCACTACGAGATGAGTAACAAGGAAACGTTGGGAAATACATGGAAATTCCCTTTATACACGACTCGCCACGAAGAACACAAGTTGATGATATTCAGCTCGGCGTGCAGAGATTGGTCCCGCACGATGCTGCACGGCACTGACTGGCTCTGACTTGCTAACCTGACCTGACCAGCTTCGAGTGGCTTCCCAGGACGAGATCCTCGAGAATTATTCACCAGAGGATCGAATTAGTAAAAGATCCCAATAACGCCAAATTTGCTCATTAGAAGAATTTTGGAATACTCAAGATGTCTGGCTATGAATGATGAACTAACCCTCGCGGAGCCACAGTATATAGTTGGATAAATTCAGCACCTTGAAATCTAATTATAGCGATGCATTTTCGTCTCAGAAATACTCTTCTGAGCTTGAAGAGGATCGACCTTTCAGGACTCCCATTCTAAGCCTCCATACGGTTATTAATAATTTCGGTTATTGTTCAAGAGCCTGAGAACCCAGATCACTTGATAACCTGAGCATATCGTGGAGGCATATGTGATCTGGACTCAACCAGATATTGCACAAATATTTCAGAAAGATATTTATGGAATATTGCACTGAAATCTTCCTGAAATATCAATTGCATATTGCACTGGATAACCTTTCTGGTATCTTCCCAAAGATTCTCACAGTACAGCAGGAATATATGGAGATGATGAGATTCACGAAACATTATATTCCACTGAAATCTGTCAGAAAGCATTCAAAAATCGTTCGGAATAAGATTGCTGGAATATTTACAATGAAATTTTTGAGAACAACTTCGGAATACTACTTTTGGAAGATCCACTGGAATCTTTCAGCAAACCTCCACGAACTTGGCCCGAATATTTTATTGGGAGGAAATTGAAGACAGACTGCCAGTGGATCATCGCAGGCATAATAAGATGTTTTTGGAGTATTGCACTGGGATCTTTGGAAAAGCACTTAGGTACCGATCAACAGTGTTCCACAAAGCTTTCAGGAACTTTATCGAAAATCTTCCGATGCAAGATTGCTTGGATGTTGTCGTGCAATATTGCAGAAATATTCAAAAGTCATTTTTTTGCAATATTACACTGGAATCTTTCAGTAATCTTTCAGGAATCTTCCAAAAATCTTCCGGACCAGGATTGCTGGAATGTTGTTTGTAGAATATTGCAGGGATATTTTGAAGTGATATCGCTAGAATATTGCACTGGAATCTTTCAGAAAGCTTTTAGAAATCTTTCAAGAATTTTCTCCATCACAATTGCTGAGAAATTGTCAATTGATGAAATATATGAAAGCCATACTTTTGGGATATTGCAAAAATTTTTCAAAGGACTATATATTGGAAAACCTCTTGAGAATTTCTCCGAATCAATATTGCTGAAAGATTGTCAGGAATATTGCAAGAATGTTTGAAGATGATGTTTCGCAAATATTGCACTGAAATCTTATCGAGGAAGCTCTCAGAAACCTCTCAAAAATCTTCCAGGAAGCTCCCAAAGACCTCCCAAAGACCTTCCAGTGCAAGGTTGCTGGAAAAGTGTCGTGCAACATTGCAGAAATATTTCCAAGTCAAACTTTTGGAATGTTGCACTGAAATCTTTCAGAAACCTTTCAGAAATCTTTCACCGTAAGGTTTCTGAAAGATTGTTCGTAATATTTCATGAAATATTTCTGGGAGCTTCCTGGGGGATTGCTATGGAATATTCCAACGGAATATTATGAAATATTTCCTCAAATATTCCTGGAAGATTTCTGAAAGATTCCATTGAAATATTCCAGTGAAATATTTTCTTGAAATATTCCCATGCTGTGTGGGTCGGATTCTGATGGCTACACTTTGTAATTATGAAAAGATCTCAGAGTTTCTCGTATCACTGGGTGTCAGAGATCGTGAGCGGTGAACGGCACGTCGATGACTGATCCTTATGACGGTTTACGAGGAAAATTCGAATTTGATGTCTATTGTTAGTGAAAAGCAGTTGTGGGGGTGTATTTGGCCAATCAGTGCAGGGGCAGGCACCCTCTTGGTCGGGAAGGCTATTATGCAAGGGGGGTGGAAAATGATGTATGGTGTGAGGGGCCAATCAGAGTGAGGCAGGTCACCCCCTCGTTCGGAAAAGACTATCGTGTGAGGGGGTGGAAACTGATTGGAGGGGGGTGGGCTACAATGTGACCATACAATTAGTGGGAGGTAGGCGCATCGTGAAAATCGAAGGGGGAAAATTTGATCACATTTTCAATATAATCCGATGTATACAGCTTAAGCGTCACTTGTGTATCAGCCGCTCTCGGGATACTTCCTAGAGCGATCAAATTTGAGATTTTAGAATAAGTTTGAGTACAATCTGAAATATCACCATCAAGTTTTAATCATGGACAGATTTCAGAGGGATGAGAGTGCGGAGCGTGAATTGGCAGAGTATTATGCCATGCGTGAGTATTTTTGGATACACTTTCAATATTGAGTTTTGATTCAGTCAATTAATCTCAACGATTCTTACAGGTCGTGAAGATGGGATCTATAACCGAAATAGTAGCAGCCTCGGTTACGACGGCGATGATGAGATGCATTCAATTGATCTGGGAAATATTTCAATGCCAAATTCTGAGGGTTCAAGATTTGAAGGTGAGCATTTGATGGAAGAATATTATTGAATAATTTTTGAAACCGGTACTCATACTTGAATGTTCTTCAGAATTCAGGCCAGTTCTTGTAAGCAGTCCTTTAGACCCACAGTTTGTGCCAATTCCAGAAGGCGAACTTGAAGCACGCATCAATGCATTACAGAATAGTCTCTTCGTCAGAGAGCCGACACCGCCGATTGAGACCGTTTTACAAGTTCTGACACCTCCTGGATTTCAGAATATTGATGTTTGGCACTTTGATGAAAGTGATATAGTGCAAGCAGACAGTGGTGATAGTGTTGAGGGGGCGGAGTGTTATTCATGTGTTATATCAGAAAGTGACGACCATTCATCAGTGATGGATATAGACAGCACGTCTGAGTCTGGTTCTGTGGATGTGAATGTTTCCCAAGATCGTGTATTGAATCCAAACGAAAACTTTCATATGAGGGTTTCCATGGAACATTTGACTATTGACCCTCTAAAATAAAAAAAAAATTTTCTCATCGCACACGTTTAAAATGGGTTTCATGTGATTCTTATACCTCGAAAACATATGAAAAAAGTGGTGCCACTCTCTTCCAAACCGAGGTATCTGGTTCAGAACGAATTGTAAGGAATTTCACACTTGAATCATTCGTGAATCAACTTCAATCGAACAAATTCGATTCAAAACATTGTCTAGACGATCGATACGGATTATATTTTGCCTGACTTGACTTTAAGATGAATTTCATCATTGATTTCTCCGAAATTCGATGTAAATTTCCAAAACCGAGTCAAGAGCTATGAGTCTCATTTCAATTTCTAGAATACACTGTGGTGTTATTTTGTTCATTTTTCAGCCGTATACTATGTAAAAATCAAGAAAATCGCGATACCATCACATTTAGCGGCTTATTTAGCTTACCATCCGGATTCAAATATTTCTCCTCAGCTTCTCACAGAAATACCGATCGACAATTGCAACTCAAAACAGTGCGGTTATATCCCTTTTGCGATGAAGAAAAAAGAGCACAACATTCCAATCCTGTGCTTTACGTTTCCTGAGTATGCCATCAAAAAATGACCGTTTTGAGAGCCAGTGGCGCGATAACTTTATGAGCTTTGAAGCTTTATAAAATTTGTCCGGATCAACGCACACTCACAAACCAAACGGGATTCGATTCGTCTTCTTTTTAACTTCGAAAACTCATTGCTAAATTTTCCGTTTTGCACAAGGTATTTCATCAATTTCGTAAACAATAGCCAGAAAAAGTTTTCCCACAAAACTCAGTTACATCGATGAATGAGAGTTAATATCATAGCCAAATCAGCGCACACCTCTGAATCAAAGATTTTCTCAAAATATGAGATTAGTAGATGGATATATCATTCCACCGAAGTAGTTGAGGCATAGGTATTTTAGTTACAGCCTTATCAATTCAAAAAATCGCGTTGGTACGTTTGTAAACTACCCAAAAATCATCCTTTGCGGTCTGCTATTGACAAATCAGGATGCGTTTCAACAAAAAAGAATGTAGTCCATATTGAATGATGCCAAATACTATAAAATGCCACTCCTGCGCACTCCGAATAGTTCAAAATACTCTTGGAACACTGCAGTAACACAAAAGTTAAAAGTTCCGTGGAAACTCTCATATGAGTGATATAGTTCAAGCAGACACTGACGATAGTGTTGAGCCGCTAGAGGGTTATTCGCGTATCATATCAGAAAGCGATGATCGTTCATCAGTGATGGATATAGATGACGCATCTGGAGTGTCATCAATCGCCGAAGAAAAATCATCTTTCGAAACCAATATTTCAACACCAGATGGACAGTTTTTTGACAACAGCGGAGGGATTGAATCAGAACATATCATACCGGAAACACAGAGTGATGCTTGTCCACCTGATTCATTGCCTCACCCAACTCGGGATCACGAGGGGTGTCGATGTGAAGAGAGCTCCTCGACTGGTGATATTTCAACTCCAGAAGGACTAGTCCGTAATACTCAGAACAGTGTAGAAAGTTTGGTGCTACAGTTGGACAGTAGTGATGCAGTGTTGTCTGATGACAGCGTGAGAACCGGAAAGCGGTGTTGTGTTAATGACAGTGGCGAGTCTTGTGGTCGCAAACGGAGGCGTACGTTGTCTGAAGGCTCTGTGATGGATGAACAGATGGGCGCACCGGCTGTGGATAGGGCTATGGAGCAATCATCGCAATCCGATAATTCTCAGCACGCAGGTGCGCATCCAGGGGGCATTGATCCGCCTCAGCTAGAGAGCGACGGAGATCAAGGTGAAGATTTCAACATAAGTGGTGAGTAACTGTAATTTCTTTATTGCGGGGCATGTGGTTGTAGATTCTAACGGCAAATTCTTTCCTTTATGATTTTTGAAGATTTACCTGATTTGGAGGACGAGACAGCGTACGAGACTTTTGCACGCGTGCTCAATACTTTTTTATAAATGTCAAATATTGATAGTATTAAGTACTTGTGAATAGCCGTTACAGACAGGAATTTTTTTTCTTCTCACCTAGACAATCCCGGTCCGAATGTCGACGAGGTTCAACCGAATATTGAAGGCGGAGAAGCAGTTGCCGCACCGGTCATCCAAGCTGGTGGATCGGGTTACAGATTTATAGAGATACTCAGTACGTTACCGACCTATAATAGACAATTTCGCGCGAATGCCGATGTAATTAGGTTTAGGTTTAAGTTCTCGATGTATCATACTGATAACCCTTACGAATGTTTGTTGGGTGGCTTACGCGAGATACATGAGTATATTACGCGCGGATATCATGGCAGGGATCATATCGGTCTCACAGCGAATGTGAATTCTTTTCAGTATGGAAAATTGTGGTTTGTCTATCGGCGCATTGAAGAGTTCGACCACTATGATATATGGAATTTATTTTATGATATTGCGCAAAGTAACGGAGGTTTCCAAATTGATGATTCTCTTGTCTTAGCCGCTACAAGGGTACGCGAACCTCGGGGTGCTGGCAGGGTAATCAGTGAACATGTGAAAATCTTGGAGGACCATTCAGTCTTAACCATTCAAAATCGTGGGGATAAACTTTGTCTTCCAAGGGCAATCGCTTGTGGGTTGGAATATAATCAATTGAATCCGCTCAGTAAGAGTGTGAAGAAGAATAAGACATGGGCTGCGGTAGCCTATGATAAAAATGGAGCGCAATTGAAAGCTGCACAAGCTCTGTGTAACGCCGCGGGTGTTGACTGTTCTGAAGAAGGGTGCGGTGAGGCAGAATTTGAAAAATTTCAGGAGTATCTCATGACGCATCATGGAACGGCGCTTGTTATATATGATGGGAATAATGTGGGGAATGGAAGGAAGCCTGTATATAACGGAAAGGATATCTTTAAGGCCAAGCATGTGCAAATGAAACACAAAATAGATATTCGTTTTGACGGAGAGAATCATTTTGATCTGATTCTCAATTTAGCTGCGTTGGCTACAAAATTAAAACGTAGTCAATACCATTGTGCCGATTGTCGCGAGATATATCGAACTCCATTCGACCACGAATGCGCGGCTTTATGCTCGGGTTGTGCCAGTCGTCCCAAGTGTGCAGCGAGTGTAGAAGTATCCTGTGGAGATTGTAATAGAACTTTCGTGAGCCACGAGTGTTATATGAAGCATAAAGAGAAGGGGTCGTATGCCCCTCGCAGGAGCGCTCAAGCTGTCAAAACTATATGTCAAATGGTTAGATGGTGTACCAAATGTATGACGCGATATGATTTAGATCGTGGTAAGCATAAATGTTCGGAAAATCTTTGTAAGAATTGTAAATCTACTCATTCGATAAACGATCTGTGCATGTTGAGGAAAATCAAGCCCCAAAATGGTAAAAAGGTTTTGTTTGGTTTCTGGGATACCGAGACTAGGGTAGTTGAGAGAACTTTGGAGGATGGGGAGGTTGCACATGTACACGAGGTTGATTGTGTTGTCGTACAGTTTGCGTGTAACAGATGTTTAGGGAGTGAAGAATTGAAGAAATTCTGTGGTGGTTGTGGTCAACGTGAACTTACATTCGTAAACAGGGAGGGAAAGACAGCAATGGATCAGTTTTTTGAACTTGTGATGCGCAGTGATAAAACATTGAGAGGTCCTAACGGTGAAAAACTATTCGATCAAACAGAATTTAGTAAGATCGTAATGATTGCGCACGCGGCTAAAAGTTTCGATCTGCAATTCGTCCTCAAGGAACTGACGCAATTATTAGTAAAATGCGATCCCATTCGTCCTAAAGTGATTATGGATGGACGGAAAATTTTGATGTTAGAATGGGGGAGACTACGGTTCATCGACAGCCTGTCATACATGCCGATGAAATTATCAGCGTTACCGAAAGCCTTTGATTTAAGCGAGATGAAGGGATATTTTCCCCATAAATTCCACACAAAAGAGAATATAGACAAGAAGTACGACGGTAAATATCCGCCTGAATCGGCCTATGACCCTGACAGTATGAGTCCAGAAGAGCGAGAAGCTTTCAAAGCGTGGTATGCGGAAGTTTGTCACAACCGCTTTAATTTGATGGAAGAGTTAAAAAATTACTGTAGGTAAGACGTGACCGTGTTGCGTCAGGCGTGCTGGAAATTTCGAAAAATATTCCTCGAATCCACGGGTACATGCCCGTTCTCCAAACCTGTAACAATTGCGGGCGCGTGTTTCGACGCATATCGATCGGGGTTCATGCCGGATGCAGTGATAGGTGTCGTCCCTCGGGGTGGTTACGTGCGTGCAGATGCGCAGAGCCAGAAGGCTATTAAGTGGCTCTTGTGGGAGGAGAAGAGAAGAAACCTAGCTCGAAACATTGTACACGCAGCGCGGGGTCGCGAGCACAAAATTTTCAAAGGGTTACGCGTCGACGGTTTTTATGACAGGTCGATCGAACGAGGATACGGTGAAGACGTAAAAGACATCATTTTCCAATTTCACGGTTGTTATTGGCATGGATGTGAGAAGTGCCAAAGGACGAGTCGACAAGTAAAATTGGATACGGATAAAAAAACTCTCGACGAGAGGCGGGAAAACACTCGCAGGATCTCGAAAGCGATAAAGAACTCAAAACAATACGAATTGGTAGAAATTTGGGAGTGCGACTTTGATAGGACAATCGCAAAAGATCCGGAATTCAAAGATTACGTCAAAAATCAGCCGTGTCTTTCAAAAATTACAATCAATCCACGGGACCCCTTCTTTGGTGGGCGTACCGGAAACATCGTGACGATGCATGAAGCCCAGGAGGGTGAGCGGATATATTACTATGACGTGTGCTCGTTATACCCATGGGTATGTAAGTACGGGAAATTCCCTATTGGTCATCCAGAGGTGTATATGGGCCGAGACTGCTATACGAAACTAGCCGGAGAGCAGCTGGAAAATTTCGTAGAGAAGGTCGAGGGGCTCGTCAAGTGTCTTGTTCTACCCCCTACGGATCTGTTCCACCCCGTGCTTCCATACAGAGCCCAGAATAGGCTCATGTTCCCCCTTTGCAGAACGTGCTGCGAGGAATTGAGCTGGGACGATTGCAACCATACCCGCGAGAAACGCGCATTATATGGTACATGGGTTTCAGATGAACTGAAAAAGGCTCTGGAAATGGGTTATAAAATTCTCAAGATCGACGTGATATGGCAATACAAGGTTACCAAGTATGATCCGCACGCGAATGTTCAAGATAAGACAACTCGCGGTTTTTTTACGGAATACATCAATGAGTTCCTAAAATTCAAACAAGAAGCTAGCGGGTTCCCCAAAGGATGCGAGACGGAGGAACAAAAAGACGCGTATATTCGCGAATATTTCGAGCATGAGGGGATTCTCCTTGAAAAGAATAAGATTGGCAAAAACCCGGGACTGCGATCAACTGCAAAATGTTTATTAAATAATATCTGGGGCCGATTTGGAATGCGCGGCAATATGCCGCGCACTGAGATCGTGACTGATCCGAACGAACTTTTGAGAATTCTCCGACACCCCGATAGAGAGGTAGGAAATCTGATGTTCGCGTCCGAAAGCACTGTCTACGTAACGTCGAAATAAAGAGAAGTGGTTGCATCGACATCGGCACCTTGTTCAAATGTTGTTATCGCCGCGTACACTACCGCGCAGGGGCGTCTCAAGCTATACGAATACCTGGAACAGCTCGGTGAGAGGGTTCTCTATATGGACACTGACAGTCTGGTCTTTACAGCTCATGAACAGCAGCAGCGACCGTATAATTACATGCCCGAGACAGGTTCGTTCCTTGGGGATCTGACGGATGAACTCGCCGAGTATGGGGTGGGTGCGCGTATCCAAACATTCGTTTCTGGGGGGCCAAAATTCTATGCTTATCGCGTCGTCAATGATGCAGGTGAGACATCGGACGTGTGCAAAGTCAAGGGTATTCGGTTGAATTATATGAACCAACAAAAGATCAACTTTGAAACAGTCAAAAAAATGATTGAAAAATCGGCGTTAGCTCCCACTGATCCTAAAAATCCGAGCATCAATTTATTCGATGACGAGGAGTGCCCCGATGACGATGTCAATCCAGAACGTCGCTATCATATCGAAGTTGAGAATTTTACCATCCAAAGAACTGCTCAACACGATGTTGTGTCGGGAATGGAAAAAAAGAGATGTCAAGTAGTACTCAGAAAGCGTAGATTCTTGAGGCACGACTATTCTGTACCTTATGGCTATAAGAAGAACTAATTGTATAAGAATATGTAGAAAAAAAATATGATCGTAAATATGATTGTAAATATGATTGTAAATATGATTGTAAATAGGAGAGAAACCAGATTGTAAAGTTTTGAATAAAAAATGAATTATAATACTTTTGACTCATAATACTCTTGAATTCTAAACCTTTAGCAGCGGGCGGGCGGGCAGCGGGGCGTTCGCTAGCTGTCCCAAGCAGCGCCGCGTCGCCACCTGGGGTGGCCCCGCGTTTGGGGTGACCACCGCTCGAGCATGTCCAAGCTCGTAAGTATCAAGCAGAATAGGGTCGAAAATTTAACAACAGCTGGGAAGCAGAAATCAATACTAGAGAAAATCGATTTTCAGTCTTTATTCACTCTAACAGAGGTTCATCGTCATCATATATAGGGTGGTGAACATCGTTTAGAATTTGAATCGCGTGGTCAAATGCGATCAATAACGTGTTGACATACGCAATATTATCATCATCTCCCCCACTGCACATCACAACAAACACTGAATTTTCACTTTCTCCCCGTTCAACAAAATATGCACGCAAATTTCGATCTTTTGTCGCTGTCTTGAATAATAGATTGCTCCGGAACGTCCAATGGTGTCCCTCGCTGGATCTAGGTAGCACATAGGCCAACCCGCACGTCAGGGCACGAGGAGGTAAGAATTTGAATCGCTCAACCAATTCATAAACACCAAACATTAAACTGTATTGAGTCAGCGTCACTCGTCCACCTTCATCAATGCAACGGCACACGAAACTGGGAAAACAACCTTGTCGCACATGGATGACTTGACAACGAATCCATTTACGACCTATGTAGACGACAATCAACATTTCAGGCTGGAAAAAAACAGAGATCTTTAGAATTGGTACCGACATAATATTCATTCAAAGTCTCATTCATGTAAACTCACCTTCAAATCATGAATTTTCAATCTCTTAGCGGCAATCGGCACCAGCTCTTCCGATACGTCAAAATCAATACCATCGGTCCTCACTTGGGTATAATAATCATTGATTTCGGCATTCATTGACTCGTACAGCGGATCTTCTTCGAGCAATTGTAGATAAAACGATGATGGTGTATTGAACCACGAAACTCTGACCTCGCGAGCTCTATTCAGAAGCACGTCTATGTCTCTCTGTCCGAGAACCGCCATGGCTGCGAGCGTCGGAAAAACTAACGAAAAATTTTCATCACGAACACCAGCACCCTAAAACGGCCTCCCCTGTTGGAGTGCAAGAGGTGGAATCAGGCGCTCAAATGTTCCCAGCTGTTTTCGCCCTTCCTCATTTTACGAGTAGGCATAGGGGTCGATGTCCGTTGCTTACCCCGCTTGGTGTCTTTTCCTACGACTGTCTCCGAGAACGAGTCATTCTGAAAACCCCCAAATTCGTCGTCTATCTCGTCAAATTCATCCTCCATCTGGCGTTTCAAACGCGAGTGCGAAAGAGAATCGGTCAAGTTCCACATTTCGTTATTCCCTACAAACTCACGAGGCACACCTATCTCGCGTAAAGCTCGAGCAAACTCTCGACGTCCAGTCGCCTTCATTTTCTTCCTATGTCTAGCCGCTTCATTCACCAAATCAACGATGTTACTATTTGGTATAGTCTCGCCATCAATCGTCACTGTTCCAGCTTCGTTCCACTGAATACGCTCTCCCGAATTCTTCAAATAATCGAGCAACAACTCAGTCTTTTTTTGATACATCTTTGGTACGCTTGCGATGACCACGTCTTCGGATAGTTTAGCTTCAGAACTCATACCGGGTTTCTTTTGAGACGAAGTAGGCTTGCGTTTTGAGTCGATAAAGAAGAGATAGCGTTGTAACGATTGTAGAAAATCTTTCAATTTTTCACCATCGCTCTCGTATCGATTGGAATCCAATATTCCACGCATCTGATTATCCAGACGCGAGAGACTCGTACCAGGGGTTTGCACAGACCTCGATTCTACAGGAACTTGCACTGATGGCTGAGACTGCATCGTCTGGAGTTTCTCATGAGGAATTAACACCATCTTCTTGGCTCTCTCCATACTAATCTCTGTTGAAAGAATCGAATAACAGATCCAGCACAGGTGGTAACAAGTAAGTCAGGAAACTGCCCCCTCGTTGGACAATGATCCGTTTCTTCTTTTTCCAACCGCTCTTGTCAGATTTCTTGGCCAGATTTCTCAGTAACGATCTGTACTTTCTCAATTTCCTTTTTTGACAGTCCTTGAGTGTGACAACGCCCTTCAATACATTCAACGCACACTCACAGATGTATCTAACCAATTTTTTGTCGGCCCCGCGCAAGAGCGCACTGCGCTGCTCCTTGTTCGAATGTCTCAGCGCGTCCAAAAGAGCTAAATATTTTTTCTCAACCGGACACGATTTTTGACGTCGAATCCGAGAACCCCGACGTCTGATTCTAGATGCACTCTCGCGCATAGTCGAATCTGAACTGATGCAAAAGTCTACTTGTGTGAATATTTAAAAGAGTCGATCGTAGTGGTGCTTTCCGTATTTTGGAATATACACAACCTCGTTACCCTCATCTGGGAAAATACACGACCTGAATCGATATTCGTCCGGTGTTTCCTGTTTCAAATCTATCAAGAGATACGAGAATGGTTTCGATGTGCTGTCTCTATAAGCTTCCTGCACGAATCGCCAGTCCTCGGGGAAAACTTGGCGAGCAAAGTGTTGTATCTGGCCCCTATCTCGAGGATTCTTGAATAACACGATGTAATTTGCATTCAATGAAATATCACGCTGACCCTTGTGAAAGACATTCTGAGTGATGAACATCAAACTCAAATTCCTGTGATGGCTGAACTTTGTGAACAAATCGACAATTATATTACTGTTAACCTTGTCAGTTGCTTCGCGCATGAGATCATCAATGATTACGAGCTTCTTCAAATGCGGATCGTTTGAATAATCTTCGTGCCGCGGGAAACCCTCTCGGAATTCAACCCGTGTGCCGTCACCTGCTGTCGTCATATCCGTATACTTCTCTTGCCACTCTGCATAGTAGAACAATATCCTATCAAAACGTACATCTGATACGCGATCGATGTATTTCAAAAATTTCGATATAAACACTGTCTTCCCGGCAGAACTCGGCCCCCCTAAGAGACAGGACCACGGAAATTTCCAACGCGTATCCATTGCGATTGTTACAGCTCGACCGTTACAGATCAACTAATGTCAAACGCCCACCCTCTACCAATATATTATTAGAGCCGCATTTCAAACAATCAGGTTTGACCATAGATCTGACCCTTTCAATCAACAGCTGCATGTTAAATATACCTACACAGCGCTTACCCCCCTCAGTTTAACGTGAAAATTCAAATGGACACCCTCGCGGAACAGTACTTTGACACTGGTCACCCCTCAGGCTTTTCCGGGGCTAGAGTATTGATCAGCCACAACAAACAGCTGCCACCCCGGGTGGTGAAAGAATGGTTGACCAGACACGACGCGTACACACTACACAAACCGATCAGAAAAAATTTTCTCGCATGTTTTATAATATTTCGTGGATTGACCAACTGTGGGAAGCAGATCTTATATCTCTGATTGACCTCAAGAGCTACAACGATGGAATTGCCTATATTCTAGTCGCAATCGACGTGCTCAGCAAGTACGCGTTCGCTCAACCAATACGCGATGAAACAGGTCCACAGGTGACAAAAGCTTTCGAAAAAATTCTCACAGACAGTGACCGGAAACCTTACACTCTACAGACTGATAGAGGCAAGGAGTTTGTCAACAAAATCTTCCAAAAATTTCTCAAGGACAATGATATCAATTTTCGTGTTCCGTTAATACCCGATCAGAAAAACGCTGTAGTCGAGAGATTCATCAGAACTCTGAAAGAACGCTTATTTAGATATCTCACACACAATCATTCACGTCGTTATATCGATGTACTGCAATCTTTACTCCAAGGGTACAATAACACCGTGCATACAACGATAAAAATGAAACCAGCAGCTGTAACGGTCTACAATGCGCGCCAAGCTTATAAAAATTTACTGCGACGTGGTATGAAAGTTCAAAAAAAGCAGAAAACACCTAAATACCACGTTGGTGACCTTACTCGCATTAGTCTCTATCGCAACCCGTTCCAAAAAGGATATGCTCAAGGCGGTTGGAGCGAAGAAATATTTCGAATTCACCGTGTGCTCAAGAGACAACAATTGTACGTATACGAATTACCCGACCTAAACGACGAACCAATACAAGGACTCTTCTACCAGGAAGAGCTCAGCCCGGTTCACAGGGACCGTACTGATCGCGACCAAGAATATAGAGTCGAAAAAATCCTTGACTCGAAGGGCCGCGGAGCCCGAAAACAATACCTCGTCAGCTGGGTTGGATATCCAAAAGAATTCAACTCCTGGGTCCCAGCGCGTGACTTGAGAAATATCTAATATGGACCCTCAAAATTTTACCATAGTTCTCCCCAGCAACAGCAGTGCAAACTATTTTCCCGACAATACGACCACAAATTTCTCGACCCGATTGCCTAGAGAAATCGAACTATACGGTAAGTGGTTAGTCGGCTTGACAGAAATACACGTGCCATGCAGTATTCTACACCTCCGGAAGGAAGATTGTAAAATAGCCGTTGGCGAGTATTTTCCCCATGGTGTATATAGAAACATACAGTCACTTGTCGACGCAATCAATACAAGCTTATTCAGGCTCTATAAAGGAGAAATGCTCCAGAAATTCTTCTACGATGATCAAGGAGGGTACGTGAGCATTCGCCACTACAAGCCTTCGGTAGGTAACAAGGTCCAAGAAGCAGTGATTTCATCGAGAGCAGTCAAACGCATTTTTGGGTTTGAGCACGGGTCCGTTACGAAACCCGTGCCTGATACCGAAGATGATGATGAAAACCTGATCAATATTATGGAAGTTGGTACGCATGCAGCTAGTTTAGCACGAGCTATTCCAGATCAACTATTCGTTTATACGAATATCTGTGAACCTTGTATGGTTGGGGACGTGAACGTTCCCCTACTACGTATCGTAAATATCGACGCAAAAACATATAATTACGGCAGTACAATAGTGAAAAGATACACTCCGTGCACTTACACGCCTCTGATCAACAATAAATTCCAGATAATAGACATCGTTATAAAGGACGCCTTCGCTGATCCCATAGCATTCGAGTTTGGAACTCTGACTATAACACTTCATTTCAAACGTGAATTTTAATCATGAGTTATTACGGCAGTTACGCGGGTCAAGATGGAGGGGGTGGGCGTGGAGTCGATAACGTATTTGTAGGGTCTAGGAACCAACGCGGCCATGGCATTGGTGCTTTTCTGAGTGGTCTCCTTCGACAAACGATTCCATATTTAACTAGAGGTGCACAAGTTGTAGGAAGAGAAGCCTTCAGGAGTGGTATTAACGTATTGGACGATGTGGTGGAGAATAATATGTCATTCAGAGACTCCCTCAAGAATCGTGCCGCAGACTCGGGAAAAATATTGACACGTAAGGCTACGGCTAAACTAGCAGACGTAATGGGCGGCTCCGGCTATAAATCCCTGGTTGCGCGACGCGGAGCACAGTTGGTTCGTAGTGCTCGAACACGCAAGAGGGTGGGTGTCAAGAGATCCAGTATACGGAACAAGAAGCGCCCTACAAAACTCAAGAGACTGACTAAAAAGAAGGGTCAAAAAGCAAGAAAGTTGAAAACTCGTGCTAGATCCTCGCGGAAAAAGAAAAATACGAGTACTATAGCTGACATTTTCAGTTAAAATGGCGTTCCTACATCAATCAAGCTGCGAGTGCATCAAATCCGAAGTCGATCTTTTCACGCTTCCTATGACCCAGACAACGATCGAAGGAACATCGTGCATCGAGTACAAGCCCTTGACACCTCTATCAGATCATGGCGTCATCGAGTTCCTGGTCAGCGGCACGGGTGAAGACTATCTGGATCTGGCCCACACCATGCTCAAACTCAACGTGCAAATTACACCGTACACTCAGGCAACCGATAAGAAAGTAGCTCCAGTGAACAACTTTTTACATTCCTTATTCAGCCAAGTGGATGTTTATTTCAATCAAAAGCATGTTTCGCCAGCCAACAATGCATATCCATACAGAGCATACATCGAAACTATATTGAACTACGGGCCTGATGCAGAAGAATCACATCTCACTACATCTCTGTGGGCTGCTGATGTTGCCGGTGAGATGGACGAATAACCTGATAGTGGGAAAAACGAAGGGCTCATCACTCGACAGAGATTCGTGAATGGAGGTAAAACTGTGGATCTGATAGGTCATTTACACGGTGATGTTTTCAACCAAAATAGACTTCTACTCAATATGGTGGATGTGAGAATCAGGCTCGTGCGCTCAAAAGATGCTTTCTGTCTGATGGATGCATCAGATACCAAGTACACCGTAAACATCACTGATGCCACTCTTCTGATGCGCCGCACGAAAATCAACCCTGGCGTGCTGATCGCTCATGCGAAAACCTTGGCTACTACAACGGTTAAATATCCCATCACCCGCGTGGAAGTCAAATCTTTCACCCTGCACAGTGGTATACTCAGCGATTGCATAGAAAATGTCATATTAGGAAATCTACCAAAACGCATAATCTTAGGATTTGTCGATACTAAAGCCTTTAACGGTGACCGCAAGAAAAATCCATTCAATTTCCAAAACTATTCAGTCAACTATCTCTCCCTATACGTCGATGGAAAACAGATACCCAGCAAGGCGTTACAACCAAGCTTCAAAAGTGCATCCCCACTCTACATTGAGGCGTACCACACCCTATTCTCCGGTACCGGAATCCATTTCTCGGACGAGGGCATGGGCATAGACAGAACAGATTATCCAAACGGCTACTGTTTGTTCGCATTCGATTTAACACCCGACATGTCCGCTCATTGTGGCACCCACTGGTCATTAGTTCGTCACGGTAATGTTAGAATCGAAGTCCGATTCGACAAAGCCCTCACAGAGACCATCAATTGTATCGTATACGCCGAGTTCGACAATATCCTAGAAATAGACTCGACTCGTCAAATCATTATGGACTACGGTTCATAGATCGTCAACTCCTGCGCACCCCCCTCGAACACGCCCCATACCACCGAAGGGGGATTCAACCATGCACCTTTTCGACAACGGTCAGTCATCTCTAGGAAGCCTTTGAACGCGAGTGACTCCACCACTTGTCCAGAGCCACCATGGAGTGCAAAGATTTCATCATCGACATCCAAGCTTTCCACGACAAGAATGGTGCTTTCCTACCCAAAGAAATTGCTATCTTGGCTCTGAATGGCAATTTATCATCGCACTGGATTGTGAAACCACCGCATCAATTCAACGAATTTTGCGGCAACATTATTTCGACAAACTCATTTCTCACAGTGACACATCACGGACTAGAGTGGTGGTGGGGCGAATCATTGCTAGAAGATGTTTACAAAAGTCTCCGCATTACTTGTAGTGGCGCCAAAAATGTCTACGTACGTGGCTACCAAAAAGCTCGACTACTCGAAGGTGTTTTAGGCAGACAGATCAACAACTTGGAAGACTACAGTTGTCCATCTTTCAAAACTCTCACACTAACAGATGGACATTATTGTTCCTCCCACGGCATGAGACTAGGATTTGCCTGTGCTCTTCTCTATGCACACAAATTACGCTCGTGGCTGCAGACACAAATACGAAAAACAACCATCCATGGCCCCCAGAAAAAAGCCAAGAACCTCAAAACGGCCAACATACCCGAAAAAAGAGAAGAAGACGACGAGTCTCTATAATTCGAATCGTGGGATGAATCCAATCCAAATATGACGAGCACTCCAACGCGTCCAGGCGTCAATCGTTGGAGTGTATCCCGTAGACCAAATACCTCGTTTGTAGACCCGACCAGCTTGCATCGTGGCGAACGTACAAGACCATAATCTTCCTGGTACGCATATCTTTCCTCTCTGATTGTATTCATATAAATGAAGAAACACTCATCTTTTGTTCTCATTTTAGGTTCACACTAGCAAACTATATGGGTAGATAAAAATGGACACGGCGTCTTCTTCGATAGCTACGGCGAGCCACTCTCGGTCAGTCATCATATTGATCGTCTCAAGAAGAACTCCATTTCCACTTTCTTCACATGGAACCAACGACAACTACAGTCAATCCAGTCCAGCGTTTGTGGGAGCTACTGCGATATATTTTTCCACTATATGTCTCGTCACAATTCTCTTGACGGTTTCTTATCTCTGTTTTCCTCAGATGTTGGAAACAATGACAAACTTTGTATGACCATCTTCAAGAGAATCATGAAGAAAAAATCTAAAAACAAGACTCCACACGAGTCTTGCTCACATTGTATCCAATCTTGCACACCGAGATTATGTAATTAATTCTAAGAATCATCAGCGTAAAGGACCGACCGAATTTGGAGCATACTACTCTCTATGGTTAGGATATTACACAGTGAACTCTTCTCCTACAATTATGAAAACTATAATCATAGAAGTAAGGTTACGTATTAAATCATTCACCAATATAACCATTTATGTAAAAGTGTGTCTCTAGTATATATAAATAAATTCTAGGTTTTTTTTGAAATCTCATGTTATTATTTCACCCCCATTCAAATGAAATATATAACGCAGCCTTTCATCTCTCGGCCATTTCACATCAAAAAAATACGGAAGAAATATATAGAAAGGACCGCGGACGAAAGTCTGCTATATCATCGATCAATAATTCAAATATGGGTCACCCTTCAAACGCCCTTACGGCAAGGCCAACATGCTACCCATTCACATGGCACCCCTCTATACCCCCACCCCTGGTCTGGACTAGACACACCGCCAGACGGGCTCCCCTAATACACGGCTACCCCCACCATGCCTCCCCTGTCTGGACTTAGCCTACCCATACTACTGCTGTTCACGCGTGGGGTCCCGTGTACCCGTGTCAACCCGTGCGACTCAATTCCAAGACAACACATCCTCTTTTCTCAGTTGATTGTCACAAGCCACAGATTATGATCGAGTTTTTGTGAAGTTCCATCGGCAAATATCTTATGATCGATCATCCTATCAGTCATTACTCGGATGATTTCATTCCAGTTCGATTCGCAAACAACAAACACGTAGAATTTCGTCTGCTCCCGACAACATGGTTCTATTGTTCACTTTCTGGTGATCGCTCTCTCGAGGGTAAAAATTTATCTTCCAAGCATATTGATGAATAAACAGCCTTTTGTTTTCCCTAATTGTTGCCCACCCAAACTTCTCAAAACTGTGTCAATCATCAAAGAAGGATAGCTCTTGTTAATGTGGGTGCCGCGAATTTTCACAGAAATTACCTTATTTGCAACAGCTTGGTTATTACACTGGACATCGATCCTGGTCGTTCCGGGAAGCTAGTGACAGTTACCTCATCCTCTCGCTCGTATAATCTTGAGAGATGATCCGTTTTCACGCGGAAAACTCGATTTTCTACAAGTAAACATGGAGACTACCTATATTTTCGAAGCAGAAAGCTCAATGCACGAATGCACTGATGCACGTCTAATACACGCGCGTGTCATGCACGTGCAGTTGATTCCAACAACTCTGCTTCGAGGGATCCAGTATCCCGTCCATTTGTCTGTGTGGGAGTGCATTGCCAGATTCCCTGCTTCCCCTGTCTCGCCCCTCTTCGCGCTGCGCGCGACGCTTAGTAGTCTTGCTGCGTCTTTCAAAGATCACGGCACGTAGCCGAATAATCATCATGAGTACCCGTATATCTGCTGCTGTTATTACTCACAAACCTACACCCGGACCTTTTCCTGGAGCATAAATCCTACAGTCTGTGAATGTGTTTCGTCTCCTCCCTGACACGCTTTCTCATCCATGATTCACCTGATCCAAACTGTGTTTCCTTGGAGCAATGGAGCATTACCCAAAGATTTTTTAAATAATTTGGCAGTTCTTCCCTCCCAGTCGAATTTGCTTCAGAGGTGTTTCGAGGTAAAATTGCTAGAATTGTCTACCGTCGTAGTAAAACATCTTCCCCTTGTGGTCTTACGGCTTTTCAGGTCACTTAGACTATGGTTTTTCTGGCGCAATCTATCAGTTGGCTGATGCCGATGTTTCATTTTATCTCTGTAGACCTCAAATTTATGAGAGAATTAGAATTTCCATCGAAAACTCCTATTTTTTCAAATTAAAAAGCTCAGTTCTGATGCCTTTACTCTCTCTGATGCCTCTGTAGAAGGACAACTCATAAGATATGGAAATATATCTTTCATCATTCACATTCTCCTCATATGTCCCCGGCAGCCAATTTATCCGAATATCAATGGACTGACTTGAAGCTCTTTTGTCATTCCAAGTATATTGGCTGATGCCAAATGGTATCAAGATCCGTTTGAACGTGATTTGAAGTGAAACTTTTCTTGAATAATCAAAGTTGATACCAAAATAGTACATTTAGATCATTTTTCCACTCAGAGTATTGAAATCCCATCACAACCAGAAGAATTCTTTAGCTCAAAAACCCCCAGTGTAGGTCATTTGTCCCCCCCCCCCCCCAAAAGGGGTTTGCCCGAGATATAACTCAAATCATGAGGGAAAAATTTCTTCCAAAAGACCCCGCACAAAGTCAATGGGAAGTGGATTAAGGCCAATTTTTATGAAATTTAGTAGTGTAGTAGATCATTTAATGCTGATCAACTTTGTCAATGGGGTCGAAGAGCGCCTATGACTCATTTTTGAGATATTTTGATGGAGAGTACGCAATTAATTGAGGTTACGTGATCTTTGTTGTCACTTATTATTGATTTTTTTTTTTCATAGAAAGCTATTCACACTCCTTGAACGAATTCGAGCTCTTATATTAGGTAGCCAGTAGAGTTCAATCGAGGCAGAGAATCCGACGAATTAATTTGTTTTACATATCGAAATCATGAAGAGTTAATCCTAATAGAATCAATTAGAATATCGTCATCTCCTCTTACACGGGTCTCTAGAACTAGGTCTAAATCCATGGTGCAGGCCACCCACGGGATTGTTGTGGGATATCATTTTAGGCCCCTGTGGGATCATTTTCCAGCTAATATGAAAATCGCCACTTGGGCCGTTTTTTAATGAAGTCCAAAATACGTGTTTTTTCGTGACCTTTCGACCTCTTACGCGGTATAACTCGAACGGGATGCGTTTTTTTGAAAAATTTGTAGAGACCTTTTTTGTAGATCTGAAGAAATTAACAAAGAATATGTCCTTGTCCAATCTCAAAAGACTGACCCGTTGAAGAAATTAGAGCTTTTTTCATGAAAAATTATATTCTTCCCGCTCTCTCGCTTCACAGCTCGAACGGGACGCATTTTTTCGAGAAATGTGTAGAGACCTTTTCTGTAGATCCTGAAAAATTAAGCAAAAATAAGTCCTTGTCTTATCCCGTAAGACTCATTTTTTGCGCATATGAGAGGTTTTTTCACCAGAGATCGTATTTACCCCGTAATTTTCCTCTGTTTTATAGACATAATGATAAAATAATGTGTTCCATCGATATTTCTATAGGATAATTCTCTATGAGCTATGAACTTCCGATGGAACACATTATTTTATAGTTTTGTCTATAAAACCGAGGAAAATTACGAGGGGAATACGATCTCTGGTGAAAAAACCTCTCATATGCGCAACAAATGAGTCTTACGGGATAAGATAAGGACATATTTTTCCTTAATTCTTCAAGATCTACAAAAAAGGTCTCTACACATTTTTCGAAAAAATGCGTCCCGTTCGAGCTGTGAAGCGAGAGAGCGGGAAGAATATAATTTTTCATGAAAAAAGCTCTAATTTCTTCAACGGGTCAGTCTTTTGAGATTGGACAAGGACATATTCTTTGTTAATTTTTTCAGATCTACAAAAAAGGTCTCCACAAATTTTTCAAAAAAACGCATCCCGTTCGAGTTATAGAGCGTAAGAGGTCGAAAGGTCACGAAAAAACACGTTTTTTGGGCTTTATTAAAAAACGGCCCAAGTGGCGATTTTCATATTAGCTGGAAAATGATCCCACGGGAGCCTAAAATGATATCCCACAACAATCCCGTGGGTGGTCAGCACCATTGATTTAGACCTAGTTCTAGAGACCCGTGCTTAGAAATGGTCCGTTTTTTAATTGCATAGCATGATCCAGTGTTGGGGACATCTCGATGAGATACGAGTCATATGTAAATTGTTAGTAGCTTTTGTAATTGCTTACAATATAACTGATTACAAGCCTTATAGTGAGTTATATATGTATCTCGAAAGCGTGGGTGGAGGAAGCTGGGAAGGGCTCATCGTAGGAAATCTGTTTCGTGAAGCAAAGTTCTGGGCATCCCCAAACTCGGGGGTATTTGGAGTCACTGAGCTCAAATACGCTATCGTCCAGCCTCTATCTCCTGCGGTGATGGCTGCGTGGGCACACCATGCAGGGGAGGGGGGGCTGCGGTGGAAAATCGATATCGCTATCAATCCCAGAAAATCCTCTCAGGCGATCGTTTTCTCGTAATCGACCGGTTGACGATCTCGGGTGCAGCGATATCGATTTTCCACCGCAGCCTTCCCCCCCTCCCCAGCATGGTCCACCCACGCAGCCTCCGCATCACGAGATGGAGGGCTGGACGATAACGTATTCGAGCTCTGTGACCCCAAAAATACTCCGGATTGGGGGACGCTCACCTCTATGCTTCACGGAATGGATTTGTCACGACGAAGCCCTCCCCAGCTCCCTCCCCCCACGCTTTCGAGATACATGTATCACTCATCACAAGGCTTATAATCAGTCAGTTATATTGTGAGCAATTACAAAAGCTACTAACAATCTACATATGACTCGTACCTCATCGAGATGTCCCCAACACTGGGTCATGCTATGCAATTAAAAACCGGACCATTTTTAAGAGGACATGACGATATTTTTATTGATTCTATGAGGATTAACTCTTCATGATTTCGATATAAAAACCAAGTGATTTGTCGGATTCTCGGCATTGATTGAACTCTACTGGCTACCTCATATAAGAGCTCGAATTCATTCAAGGAGTGTGAATAGCCTTCTATGAAGAGAAAATCAATATTAAGTGACAACAAAGCTCACGTAACCTCAATTGATTGCGTACTCTCCATTAAAATATCTCAAAGATGAGTCATAGGCGCTTTTTGAGCCCATTGACAAAGTTGATCAGCAAAAAATGATCTACTACACTGCCAAATTTCATCAAAATTGGCCTTAAGCCACTACCCATTGACTTTGTGCGGGGTCTTTTGGAAGAAATTTTGTCCTCGATGTGAGTTATATCTCGGGCAACCCCTCTTGGGGGAAGGGGGGGTGGGACAAATGACCTACACTGGGGGTTTTTGAGCTAAAGAATTCTTTTGGTTGTGATGGGATTACGAGAAAACGATCGCCTGAGAGGATTTTCTGGGATTGATAGCGATATCGATTTTCCACCGCAGCCCCCCCCCCCTCCCCTGCATGGTCCGCCCACGCAGCCATCACCGCAGGAGATAGAGGCTGGACGATAGCGTATTTGAGCTCAGTGACTCCAAATACCCCCGAGTTTGGGGATGCCCGGAACTATGCTTCACGAAACAGATTTCCTACGATGAGCCCTTCCCAGCTTCCTCCACCCACGCTTTCGAGATACATATATAACTCACTATAAGGCTTGTAATCAGTTATATTGTAAGCAATTACAAAAGCTACTAACAATTAACATATGACTCGTATCTCATCGAGATGTCCCCAACACTGGGTCATGCTATGCAATTAAAAAACGGACCATTTCTAAGAGGAGATGACGATATTCTAATTGATTCTATTAGGATTAACTCTTCATGATTTCGATATGTAAAACATAGTAATCCGTCGGATTCTCTGCCTCGATTGAACTCTACTGGCTACCTAATATAAGAGCTCGAATTCGTTCAAGGAGTGTGAATAGCTTTCTATGAAAAAGAATCAATAATGAGTGACAACAAAGATCACGTAACCTCAATGAATTGCGTACTCTCCATCAAAATATCTCAAAAAAATTCGTGTGCGTTTGAGAAACGCGTTAGGAACGGAGTTCCGAAATTCGCCTCTATAAGATGTGTAGAAATGTCAATAAAGTCTAAAACTTTGATGGAGTTAAAACTGAGGTTCAAGCTTTTGAATGCTCATCATCTTTTGATAACGATACCGATAAAGATGCACACCAATAAGCCCCTGAGTGATTGAGATAATTTGCATAGTTTCGTCGAGTTTCAAGCACTATTATGTGAATATAATGACGAGTTACTCCTTGGCTTTGGGTGGAGTCTTTAGAAGATTATGGCGGGGGACATAAAAAGCATCTCAATTTGAATCTGAATCCTCAATACTTAATTAAGGTTCACAAAATGCATCAGAGCTGATTGCTCGGCTGATTGAATAAGAAGAGAAAAATTTTGGGATTCACTGGATCGTTAGATTAAATATGTCACGATGAAACTTCGTACCTTTTAGATTGTATATCTTATTCATTCAGACTTTGAATTCTGCCCATCAGAGAAAGACATAGATATCACTTTCATCATTGTATATCTAGCAATACTATGAACAACAATCGAATAGGGCTGGATGCATTCAGACGGTAGACCATAGCAGACGAATTCGCGGTTGCTTAGCCCAAACAGTATACCTATATCACAAAAGTGTCGCTTTTTCGTTGCATCGTATGGCGGGTTGCATCGAATCTCGTTCCACGGCGCCGTGTCGGTCAGCTGATCGCGCGCGATTTTACTCCTCAGACGAGCGTAAAGGAACTCCGTTCCAAAATGAGTCATAGGCGCTCTTCGACCCCATTGACAAAGTTGATCATCATTAAATGATCTACTACACTACTAAATTTCATAAAAATTGGCCTTAAGCCACTTCCCATTGACTTTGTGCGGGGTCTTTTGGAAGGAATTTTTTCCTCATGATTTGAGTTATATCTCGGGCAAACCCCTTTTGGGGGGGGGGGGGACAAATTACCTACACTGGGGGTTTTTGAGCTAAAGAATTCTTCTGGTTGTGATGGGATTTCAATACTCTGAGTGGAAAAATGATCTAAATGTACTATTTTGGTATCAACTCTGATTATTCAAGAAAAGTTTCACTTTCGATCATGTTCAAACGGATCTTGATACCATTTGGCATCAGCCAATATACTTGGAATGTCAAAAGAGCTTCAAGTCAGTTCATTGAAATTTGGATGAATTGGCTGCCGGGGAGATATGAGGAAAATGTGAATGATGAAAGAGATATTTCCATATCTTTTGAGTTGTCCTCCTACGGAGGCATCAGAGAGAGAGTAAGGGCATTTGAACTGAGCTTTTTAGTATGATCAAATAGGAGCTTCCTATGGCAATTTCGATTTTTCCATAAATTCGAGGTCAACACGGGTAGCCACCACGACGCTAGGCAAAGCCGAATTGGGTCGTACGGGTAGATACGGGAACACGGGACCCCACGGGTAATTAGCCTCACGCCAGACTGGGCCAAATGGAGTCGCACGGGTAGACATGGGTACACGGGACAACGCGGGTAATTAGCCTCACGCCAGACTGGGCCAGATTGAGTCGCACGGGTAGACACGGGTACACAGAACAACGCGGGTAAACCGCCTCACGCCGGACTGGACCAAATTGAGTCGCACGCGTAAACACGGGTACACGGGACAACACGGGTAAACAGCCCAACCCCAGACTTGGCCAAATGGGGTCGCACGGGTGAATACGGGTACACAGGACACCACGGGTAAACAGCCCAACGCCAGACTTGGCCAAATTGGGTCGCACGGGTAGACACGGGTCCACGAGACCCCATGGGTAATAACCCCACGCCAGACTGGGCCAAATTGAGTCACACGGGTAGACACGGGAACACGGGACGACGCGGGTAAACCTCCTCACGCCAGACTGGGACCAATTGGGTCGCACGGGTAAACACTGGTACACGGGACCTCACGGGTAGCCACCACGACGCTAGGCTAGGCCAAATTGGGTTGCACGGATAGACACAGGAAACTACTTAATACTACATCCAATTCGATCCGCAAGGGAATGCACGGGTACAGAGCTTGCGACTGCGCAGAAGATCCACGGGTCTCCTCCGGTCGAGCTTGCAGACGTCAAAAAGTCACACGGTTAGCACACGGGAATGCGAGTGCTCTACCCAAATTCCCGTGCACTCTACATGGGAACCCGTGAAATAGCGCTGCGGATAGCCACTTTCTTTCTGAGTAATTGCGGGAAAACCTTGAAGATGCAAAGGAAACGTTGAGTCGCCAAATTCCTCCATAAGCAATCCATGGGGAATGATCAATCCGACAACTACTCAAAAAAAGGAGCTGATCCGATTCCGCTCAAAATCAGGTTCTGCTCATGAAGTTTCGTAGAAAAACACCCACTTTCCAGTTTCTCTTGACAATTTTGAAAAACTCATCCTCTCCAGAAGTGCACCGTGAGGATACGAAAACCTATCGCCTTCATCCGAATATCCCCTGGTGGATAGATTTCTCCGCTAGTTGCTCTTTCGACTACTGTTTGTGTGAACTACCGCAAAACTCACCCAGTCTTAACGTCTTGAATGGCTTCCTCAGCAGTCTCGTAGTTATTAACCTCCATCGTTCGATACATATTCGATAGTTCCACTTGTCTTCGAAAATACATATCGACTGCCGAACCTTTGACAGTAGCACAGGTCAGATTCTCCATTGTATTGCGTAGCTGGAAACCACGAAAAGAAACACACTCAGTCGATCAGTCCCCAGATGTTGTTAGGGATGAATAGGGAGATGCATCTGTGTATGATACACATTCTTCTATGGTGAATAGGGCTGACGCAATACTCGAGAGCAATTCCGGCCTCGATGCCGAGAGTCTCTGAAATCGGGGGAGAGCCCGAGATCCAGTGCAATCAAGGTTTCTTGAAGGCTGGACCGAGTCTGTACCACACGCTCTAGCGTTGTACCGAGGAGGTCTCGGCAACTCTATCAAGAGTCTTGATTTGATGAGTAAATATCCAAAGCACGCAGATGGCAGTCATTCGAATGGAATCAAAACAATTAGGAGAGCAAATGGAATATGAGATATAGTCCCACCCCTTACACAGAACTGTTCTCTGAGATAAGATTCTATACATAAACCAGCACATGAATCTACTCTGAGAAGTCCTCGACTGAACGGACATCTGTTGTCTCTAGGGGAACAATCTTAAGCAATTAGTGCTAAGGAGGCTTGCCGTGTAGAGCGAAGAGTCCAGAGGCTTCTATATGCACGCGGACTTCATATGCATATATAATGTACATATCAAAGTATTGTAACATATGTACATATTGTATCCACCTTTGCAGCCGATCATGTTCTGTTCATCGATCGGTTGCCAATCAGTCCGTTTGTTTACGTTGCGAAGTCAGTCTGCTTGTAGCTGTCACGGGTTAAGCTATCTTGCCTTGTTCTCGCATTCGCTTATAAAGTTGAGTTCGGTTATTTGAACCGTGTGTTCGATTATTTGTGCGAACGAGCGTAACAATTTGGGGGCTTGTCCGAATATGGCTTGAAGAGCGGTGATTGCTACAGGATCAAGTTCAACATTATAAACAGCTGAGTCAAATTCTAATTCCGTACATTCCGCAAAACACGACCAATGTACCCACACATTACACTATTAGTGAGGCTCCTAAGGCATTACAACCAAAATCAGATGTTGACAAAGGCGAAACACCTTCGCATGAATACATGAATCAGTTCACACTAGTTGCTCTTGCTAATGGGTGGGATGACAGGCCCAAAGGGATTATGGTTGCTTCTTGTCTGCGCGGGAAAGCCGAATCTGTTCTGGATAATGTTGACTTGAGTATCATCAGTTTCGATTTCTTGTATTTGAGTTTAGACTCACGGTTTGGTGACTCTCACCTGCAGGCTATAAATTTTTCCCTTCTTCAAAATCGGAAACAGTAATCTGATGAAGATTTCCCATTTCTCGCAGCTGACATTTGTAGGTTAACTCGGGACATTCTCAGAAATTTTCCTTTAAAGGAACAGGACCGCATTGTCTGTTCGGAATTTGTATCCGCTATTCACGACTTAACGATCCGAGAAATGTTACTAACTGAAGGGCATATGTTCGATGAAGAAAGCTGTGTCTTGTTCAATGGAGATTAGAGTAATACGCGATCATAATCGGAAAGAATACAGGTATTCCTGTTTTCACGCGGACTATTTTAACGCGGATTCTATTATGCGCGGTTCCGCAATCAATCCCACTTCCTTTTTACGCGGATGATTTCCTTGATTATACGCGGATCGTGGTTGATTTCCCGAAATCGAATTCCCATGACAGCTTGGAGTTGTATGCGCACGCGTCTCAGATAATTGGTAGAGGTTTTGTTGTATTATGTCAACAAAACCTCTCTTATTACATGAACATGGCCCCTTCGAGGGAAAACGTTTCGGGAGACGACGAAACTGTTAAAAAACCTGGAAAGGTTATGAGTATAGAAGGAAAAGTGAAATTTTGGATTTACTACGAGCTGGAGAGAAAATATGTACCGTTGTACAGAAATTCCAAGTAAGACAATGATAATTGCATTGCATAATAAACTATGAGTCTCATCGAATTCGACCATACTGTGCAACTAAGAAGATTTTTAGGTATAATCGACGATCAGAACAATCCGTGATAGTGAGGACCAAATTCGAGTTCGCTTCACGCTAATGAGCGCTCATACAAAAGTGTCAAGTACTCCCGACGGAGCAATATAGAAAAAATGGAAGACACGCTTATTGTTTGCATTCAACATAAAATTCATAGATTCATAAAATTCAGAAGATACCCCTTAGTATGGCCAAGTCCATCCAACATGTGGAAGAATCCTGGTCGGAAGTCGAAGCCTCTACCATCAATGCAAGTTGGAAGAGAAGGACCCCGCTTCGAGAGATAGGATTTTGGGTTCAGGTGAATTTTTTCCGTGAAAAAATATGTTGTGGAGCAAAAATATCTGAAGAAAAGTTCAATGGGCTCGGAGACGGAAAATGTCTACTTTTTTCAGGATCAATTGAATGAATACCGATAAATGGAAGGTTATGGGGTTATCTAAAACAACAACGAAAGCTTGTCTGCGGAGTTCGAATCTGGATAATTAGAGATGTACCATTTGATTTCGATGTAGCTAAAGTGTCATCTCTCCTATAATAGAAACATTTCATCTCAAACCTTCGATGAAAAAAGCAAATGCACGCATGCGATAGAAGTAATAATACGTGATTGACAGAGAAATCATAACGGCTCATATTCTTGAGTATTACTTTTTATGTCAATTAGTGTAGCAGCTAACGTTGGAGCTGGGCTATAAGGCTGTGCTGACTCGATGCAACAATTACACGATCTTGAGAGTCCAGATATGGTGTGGGAGCGGTTTTTTGACCAGCACCATCGCATCACGCGAGTCTCTCGCTTGCAATAGTTCATAGAAAGTGCCCGATGATGCATGGCTGCGATCGAGTTATACAAAATTGATCAAACTCAATCTTGAATTGCGTGAGACTGGTGTCTGCCAATTCGAGGATATGGAAATCGAATTGCCGTATCTTGAGATCATGTCGCGTAAGAAGCTGCGGTATCGAGAGCAAGCGATCATGCATCAAGATCAAGCCCAAAAAGTCGAGTGGAGGGTGTTTTTGACGTATTTCAAGGTCACCGAACTCGAAAATGACATCGCCCTGCCTCCTCATCAATTTGCGTGAGCAGCTCCGGGGTTGAAGGCGCATAGCGATCGAGATCGAAGTTTGAGAGTTGAGTAAGGGTGTTTTTGAGATACTTCAGAATCTCTGAGCATGAATTTGACATCGACGAATCTCCAAATCGTGTTGCGGGGTGGGAGCGCGGATCGATCGAGATCGGTGTTCGCGTGTTAAGCAAGGTTGGTTTTTGAGTGTTTTGGTATCGCTAAGCACGAATTTGAGATCACACAGCTCCCGGATCGTGTTGATGAGTAGCTGCAAGAGCAGGGACGCATGTTGAACTAGATCGAGCTGGAGAAGTCGGGGAGGGTCTTTGATATTTCGAAATCACTGGGCACAAATCTCACATCACCCAGCCTCAGAACCGTGTTGGGTGGGCGGCCTTGATGGTGTTTCCGATATAGTTTCCTGATAATGATTATTTCCGGAGATAGAATCTGATCGGGAGTTGTAGGCCAAATGATGTCATCAATAACCATACCACGATCATGCGCCAAGTGTCTTCATTGACCGGGCAATCGAGCAATATCATACTGATCGGAATTCCGATTCGCTAGCGCTGTAATCACGATTCTCGATGATGGAATGGACCACAAATCTTTTCGGGCGTGAATCTGAGAGAGGGTGGTGACCACAAAGAGATACGAGTGCTGAATCTCTATCATGGTTAATTTTACATGCAGAATCTTATCCCAGCTTGCGAGAAGCTTGACTACCATACGACGACCATGACCAGAGCGTGATTTGATAGCAGCGGGACTGGGTGATGTCGTTGAAAGTATGATCCTAAAATGTCAGCTCCATGATGGAAAATCTCGAGAAGGAGTCGATTCTCATAGAATTATAGGCGTGAATCTGTCATTCGATGGTGGCGGATAGAAGATTCGAGAAGCTCCTTGCTGAATATGGGCACTCTCACGGATGAAATCTGATTCCAAGTCATAGGAAAACTCAAGTTATCCGGTCACCATACCCTGAGACTGAGGCAAGTGTGTTTGGTGGTCGAACGATCCAGCAATATCCTAGAGATGAAAACCACGATCCCCTAGTTATGCAATCACAACTCTGGATAACAGAATGGATTACAAGTCTTTTCGGGCGTAAATCAACGAGAGGGCAGTGACTGCAAGGGTATTTGAGCGCGAGATCTCTATTCTGGGCATTATCACAAACAAAATCTGATTTCATGCACCGAGAAGCATGATGACCATTGTTACGTCTTATTACGTAACTTTTCAAGAAATCAATAATCAAAAAGTGTTTATTTAGTGTAAGCATATTTTGTAAGTCGGACAGCACACCGAGCCATCAGAACAAAACAATGATATTGAGCCAGAGCGTGTTTCACGTTGTGGCGCGATCCACTTTTTGGAAATTCTGCATCAGCAGAAAAGTTCAATAAATGTCCCGCGTCTGGACACAAGAGTTAGTTGTTAGCACCAGGCATCGTCGCAACTCCGTGAGCCACAGCTTTCGACAATTATATTTCATTCGCGTGCGATCGCTCCGGCCCGCGCAATTCAATCGTTGTAATTATAAATCTAAGTATATTTCAGATTCACACATATTTAAAATCTCAACCCTCAAGAATTTACCAAGGAAAAGATACAATTTCATTTGATTCATATAATTGACGCATACGTGTATCAAGATAATATAATCATCAACTGATTGAGAAATACTATTTTTGGAAGTCCATGGAAGACTTATCGAACCTATCATCTGTGGATAATTTGAAGTTTGAAAGTGTCAATGAATACGGTGATCTACTGCCTGGTCAACAGCAGAACAAATGTAAGTTATCCCATTCATTTAATCTACCTTCCACAAAGAATCAAGAAGTATCCTTCTCTCAATCGAAAGTAGATTTTGTGAGCTTGCCACTAGGCTCATACGCGTCATCCCGACGTAACAATTGGTTCCGGTACCGAAATTCATTGAGGGTTGGATATAATTCTTGTTATATTTCATATATGAGATTTTTCCTTTCTAAACCGGAACTAACAATTGGTTCCGGTACCGAAATTGATTGAGGGTTGGATATAATTCTTGTTATATTTCATATATGAGATTTTTCCTTTCTAAACCGGAACTAACAATTGGTTCCGGTACCGAAATTGATTGAGGGTTGGATATAATTCTTGTTATATTTCATATATGAGATTCCTCCTTTCTAAACCGGAACTAACAATTGGTTCCGGTACCGAAATTGATTGAGATTCGAATTCTCTTGATTATTTACATATTATTGCACAATTTGATAATTGATATTCCCATACTATTGAAAAATCTGATATACTTTATTATTCGCATATTTTGAACATTTCCGGAAATCAACAGTTGATAACTGTGCTGAAATCGATCATTAATCGGATAGTGTTTCTGAAATAATATTCCAATACATTTCCATTGTCGTATTTCCTAAATATTGAATGAGGATCTATATTTTTTTTGTGAAATTCATACATTATATAGATGAAGTTTGAGCTGGATGTCATAACATCATCGAATCTCAATATTGAAAACAGTATAACTTTATTGAATATCTGAATATTTTTCAAAGTGAGCATAGCGCATTTCATACGAACTTTTGTAGACTTTTGATTTCTATAGCAATCTCCTAGACGGAAAATCTGTGTGTTATTTGACACACATTCTTGCATATTCATCTCTCAAGTTTCAAATCCTGCTGACCGCAGCTATAATGAGGATATTGTATTCTACGATGTCGTGACCTCATTTCAACTTGAATCATCAAAAAACTGCATATGTTGCAGACGGTTTGCAAGCAACCTCTCGCTTAATTCGAAAACAGTTACGAAAGTTGGTGTCAATCGAACCGGGACAAGCTAACCCAACGAACATTCTTAACATACATATCACTATCAAGAAAAGAGAAATCCTTCTTACTCCTAATTTGATCAATTTTATCAGAAATAAGCATCTATCGCATCCAACAAGAGCTATTTGAGACGCTAGTTCTCAATATAACCCATCTTTTGGGAGAAACTATAGAAAAAATGGCGAATGATGATGGGTTGAAGATTCCTCTTTGGATGATGACGAGTTTGGTACCTGAATTTGATGGTAAGAATATTCCGGTATACGAATATTCCAAGGGATTAAGAGACGTCAGACGACTCGTTGCTGAAGAAGAAGAACCTCTTTTAACACGAATATTGCAAATTGAACTAGAGGATTAGCTCATAATCTCATAGCATTTGATAAAATTGATAATATACATGAGCTCATGGAACGGATTCGAGATTGGTTTCGAAGCTCTGAGGATATCTATGATTTGTATGCAAAATTGATGCATTTATATCAGCAGTCTGATGAGTCAGTCATTGATTACACAGTCAGATTGAAAGATCTCATAGACCGTATCAAAGATTTGAATGAATTCGAGCAGCCGCAAAGGTGTTTGACTAAGGAACAATTCGAGCGACAAGTTGATGAGAATGGGCTAAAACAGTTCATTAGAGGATCGAAACTTCGAATTAAGATTTTCATGGGACAACATATCTCTTTAGATACTGCTATTGCACAAGCCATTCAATTAGAATGTCAAGTAGATCGATGTCCGATTCCACATCCATTTGATTTTCCTCAATTGCTATCATTTGCATCAAGTATTCCGCGGAACGAGACCATACATGAATTTGAATTCAAGGAGGCTTCAAACATTACTTATCCTTCGTTCGATTCTCATCATACTGCCCTGTCGAATTTAGATTGCCCGGATCTCCGATCAACTGACCATGATCAGTGCATAGTTGAGACAGAAGAACAAATCATTATTCCTGGAGAACCAATACTTCCTGGAGAAATTGTGATCTTTGATATTCCGAAATCAAGTTCATCAATGAGCAATTACACCGGCCCACAATTTGAAAGAAGTTACCTTCCCAAGAACGGGGGACACATATTTCGACGTGAAATCGTGCGCTGAGTCCGAAAATGGCATTAGTTTTGATCGTACACCCCCAAAATTTCTAGATATTTGATGAAAAAAATTTTTTTTCAAACTTACTGGATTTTTGAGGAATAGGGAAGAGGGGACAATTTTACGTCCAAATATGCATTATGGGAGAATTTGCTTGATTGATCCCCGTAGAGCGCATGTCGAGTACCAGCTGTCGCCATGACGTGAGTCGTGGGGACATTGTCTTTGTCCAGTACTAGAAGTGACACTCGTGGTCCAGTACTCGAGGTGACTCTCACGGTCCAGTACTAGGGATGACACTCGTGGTCCAGTACTAGAGGTGACACTCGCGGTCCAGTACTCGAGGTGACACTCGTGATCCGGTACTCGAGGTGACACTTGTGGTCCGGTACTCGAGGTGATACTCGTAGTCCAGTACTAGAGGTGACACTCGTGATCCAGTACAAGAGGTGACACTCGCGGTCCAGTACTAGAGGTGACACTCGTAGTCCAGTACTCGAGGTGACACTCTTGGTCCAGTACTCGAGGTGACACTCGTGGCCCACTTCTGGAGGTGACACTCGCGGTTCAGTACTAGAGGTGACACTCGCGGTCCAGTACTAGAGGTGACACTCGTGGACCACTTCTGGAGGTGACACTCGTGGACCACTTCTGGAGGTGACACTTGCGGTCCAGTACTAGAGGTGACACTCGTAGTCCAGTACTAGAGGTGACACTCGTGATCCAGTACAAGAGGTGACACTCGCGGTCCAGTACTAGAGGTGACACTCGTAGTCCAGTATTCGGGGTGACACTCTTGGTCCAGTACTCGAGGTGACACTCGTGGCCCACTTCTGCAGGTGACACTCGCGGTTCAGTACTAGAGGTGACACTCGCGGTCCAGTACTAGAGGTGACACTCGTGGACCACTTCTGGAGGTGACACTCGTGGACCACTTCTGGAGGTGACACTCGCGGTCCAGTACTAGAGGTGACACTCGCGGTTCAGTACTAGAGGTGACACTCGTGGTCCAGTACTAGAGGTGACACTCGTGGTTGGATGACGAGTGGATCACGAGTGTCACCTCGAGTACTGGACGCGAGTGTCACCTTAGTACTGGACCGCGAGTGTCACCTCTAGTGCTGGACCCCGAGTGTCACCTGGAGTACTGAACCACGAGTGTCACCTCTAGTACTGGACCACGAGTGTCACCTCTAGTACTGGACCGCGAGTGTCACCTCTAGTACTGGACCGCGAGTGTCACCTCTAGTACTGGACCACGAGTGTCACCCCTAGTACTGGATCGCGAGTGTCACCTCGAGTACTGGACCGCGAGTGTCACTTCTAGTACTCGACCGCGAGTGTCACCTCTAGTGCCGGACCGCGAGTGTCACCTGGAGTACTGGACCACGAGTATCACCTCTAGTACTGGACCACGAGTGCCATCTCTAGTACTGGACCGCAAGTGTCACCTCTAGTACTGGACCACGAGTGTCATCCCTAGTACTGGACCACGAGTGTCACCCCTAGTACTGGACCGCGAGTGTCACCTCGAGTACTGGACCGCGAGTGTCACCTCCAGTACTGGACCGCGAGTGTCACCTCTAGTGCTGGACCGCGAGAGTCACCTGGAGTACTGGACCACGAGTGTCCCCTCGAGTACTAGGCCGCGAGTGTCACCTCGAGTACTGGACCACGAGTGTCACCTCGAGTACTGGACTACGAGTGTCACCTGTAGTACTGGACCGCGAGTGTCGGCTCTAGTACTGGACCACGAGTATCACTTCTAGTACTGGACAAAGACAATGTCCCCACGACTCACGTCATGGCGATAGCTGGTAGTCGATATGCGCTCTACGGGGATCAATCAAGAAAATTCTCCCAAAATGCATATTTGGACGTAAAATTGTCCCCTCTTCCCGATTCTGAGGTCAAAAATCCAGTTAGTCCGAAGGACAAATTTTTTTATCAAATATCTGGAAATTTTGGGGGTACACGATCAAAACTGATGCCATTTTCGGACTCAGCGCACAGTTTTACGTCGAAATTTGTGTATCCCGTTTTTGGGAAGGTAGCTTTTTCCAAATTGTGGGCCGGTGTTATTTACCTTTGGAAAAAAGCGATTATCCAAGCGGTATTACGAGTTCAATTGAACAACAAGCATTTGCTGACAATTCAATTGTGTCTCCGAGCTTTGAAAATGCTTCGTCAGCTGCAGAAACTTTGCATTATGCGAGTACAAAAGAAATTCCGGAGATCGACTGTCTATTATGTAATGGAATAGCTACTATACCATCAGTTGATCCAGATCACGCTCAAAAGTGTTTTTCAGAAGATATGGCGGTCTGCGAATCTCATAGGATTCAACCAGTTCCTCCAGTCACCAGTTGTAATGAAATCACAACCCGAATAATTGGAAAAATCCCAAAGATTGTTCAACCGATATCATGTACAAACTCATGTACCATTATTGATACATTGTTCCCAGAATCAGAAATACTGAAAAACCAGAGCGGGAAAGTTCTATCAAAGAAAGAGAGATTCTACGATATTACCAAATTATACCTCTTGAATGGGCTGTCAAAAATCTATTTAAAATTACAGAAGAATACTGTAGAAATACCGATTAAATTTCTAAAACCATCTATTTTATTGGAAGAACTCATAGAAAATATTGCTTTGTCGGACAAATCAAGAAGAATGAAATTTTCTAAGAATTTGCATAGCTATAAATCCTTCCGTTTTTCAAACGTAGATCAGAATGTCAGTATCATGTCAAAATTATGGTTTATAGACAAGATAACATGGTCCAAGAATTATGAGAATGAAATATCGTGCGCTATTGGCTACTCGAGCTTATTGTCTCATGTTGCCAGAACTTGGATCGAGAAACATGAATCAATAATAACATACGTGTCCGAATCATTGATGGGAATCTTCTTCATGCTGATTACACTTTTCTCGACAAGAAATGTATATTATACCATGACAAAGAATATTCATAGCAATAATTCTCAATTTTCCTATGATTTAGAGGATTATTCAGACAACAATATATCCTGTGCCTCATTGTAGAGTTATACTAATATGTTTTGTTCTGTTCAGATTCGAAAAAGGAGCGAGGAGAGTATTCGTCCAGGACAAAAATGACATTTTTGAATGAATAACCATAAATTTAACACTACCCACAGTGAAAATCTACCAGAGCACTCAAGAAACTACTTATCTCACCTTACAACTTTCTGTGTCATGGAAGTCATAATAAAATCAATACAATACAAGCATCTCGACACAAATCAAGCGAGGTCATCCAATGTAGAATAAAAGTTCAAAGAACAGTTTATCACTGTGGAGTTTTTGGGCATCTCATATCAACAGAAAACGGCCATGAAGAATATTTATACGACATTGGCGACGAGAGGTGCAAAACCGTACATGAGACTGGGATTTTCAAATACGACAGCAGCCATGGTATGGCCAATCTCAAGGTAAATTCATCATCCGCAACTGGAGTTGATTTTGCTGGAAGCGCAGCAGAAAAATTTTGCTCTGGAGCCTCTTATGCAGATGGTTATGGTTCTTATAATGAAGTATTCGTCCAAGGAATGATACGTGTTACTTTGATGGAGTTCAATGCTCAAATCAATTTAAATAGTGATATAGTTAGACTAACTTCGGGTACGATTTGTGAGTTTTCTGATGAACATTGTATAGACATGGAAGGGGGACACACTTTTTGGGATACATTACCCAAACATGAATGTTTTGAGTCTTCATATGACATTTTATATAGAGGCCCCGCGGTAAAAATGTCTAGTGACAGAAATCATGAAATTATTTATTGTCTTAACTCAAGTGAAATCACATTTGCTTTAACTGCGAAAAATCATTTTATCCAATTCAATCGAGAAATCATCAAAACAGAACACCCAAAGCTATTCATTTATGAACAATCGATCGGTTCAAATGCTTATTTTTTTAATGAGGATTATTTAGTTCGTAAGGAAATTAATAACTTAGATCTTTTTACTTATATGAATTCAAAATTTGTATACGTGGAAAAACATCTGAGAGCAGAGATAAGTGATTGATATTCAGATTTGATAACACAAAAGTGTTACGTAGAGAAGAAGACTATCCAAAATTCCTTATCCATTGCAATTCTATCCCCGGACGAGTTTGCCTTCAACGTAATGGGGAAACCAGGATAAGGGTGGGCCGAAAAACAACTTTTCTTCGATATCGATACGCTTGGGGTCGGAAAAGTTGGGTTTCAACTAGTATATGTGGAAATTTCTTCACTGGGCGCTGGGAAACCACATTTTCAGTTGCAGCAAGAGCCGTGAAGGTTTTTTCCAAATTAACACAGGTTCAAATGGGAAAGTACCTTTTTCGCTCATTTTTTCTTCACTATTTAGCACGTATTTCTGACGCATCTTGACATTTTTCGACGTCACTTAGCTCATTCTGAAGCTTGTTCCAAAACCTACAAAATGAGCTGGAGTATGTCCAATTTCGACTAATCCAAGCCAATCTATCTCAACTTTCCCAAGAAGTGATCATTATTAAAAATCCCAAAAATAGGGCGATTCTCCTTTCAAACTTTGCTTGTATTTCCGGTGCATCTGAACATTCTTGAACGT
Organism: Eretmocerus hayati; assembly: GCA_029851415.1. Classification (NCBI taxonomy): domain Eukaryota; kingdom Metazoa; phylum Arthropoda; class Insecta; order Hymenoptera; family Aphelinidae; genus Eretmocerus; species Eretmocerus hayati. Next base: position 55,566,388 of record CM056744.1, read on the forward strand.
ACCTTAGCTCATTTTGAAGCTTGTTCCAAAACCTACAAAATGAGCTAAGATACGTCCAATTTCAACTAACCCGAGCTAATCTATCTCAATTTTTCTATATAGTGATTAGTTTTGAAAAATCCGAAAATAAGGGACTTCCCCTTCCCGACTCACTCCTTTCAAAACTCGAAATGGAAAAGTTGAGATTGTAGATTGGCTCGGGTTAGTCGAAATCGGACATGATTCAGCTCATTCTGTAGGTTTTGGAACAAGCTTTAAAATGAGCTAAAGTACGTTGAAAAATGTTCAGATGCACCAGAAATACAAGCAAAGTTTGAAGGGAGAATCGCCCTATTTTTGGGATTTTTAATAATGATGACTTCTTGGGAAAGTTGAGATAGATTGGCTTGGATTAGTCGAAATTGGACATACTCTAGCTCATTTTGTAGGTTTTGGAACTAGCTTCAAAATGAGCTAAGTTACGTCGAAAAATGTCAAGATGCGTCAGGGATACGTGCTAAATAGTGAAGAAAAAATGAGCAAAAAAGGTACTTTTCCATTTAAACCTGTGTTGATTTGGAAAAAACCTTCACGGCTCTTGCTGCAACTGAAGATGTGGTTTCCCAGCGCCCAGCGAAGAAATTTCCCATGTACTAGTTGAAACCCAACTTTTCCGACCCCAAGCGTATCGATATCGAAGAAGAGTTGTCTTTCGGCCCACCCTACAGGATATATAGCAAGAGTTGCAGGAGAAGTGGTTCACCTGTTGCAATGTACCCCGAAAGAAGTAAAGATAGTACATTCGGAGTCTTGCTTCCACCAACTACAAGTTTCATCAGCCAACGAAACTTGGTTCCTTACTCCACGAACTCATGTTCTAGTGAAACGTGGAACACAAGTGAGTTGCAACTCCATTCTGCCCACTTACTACAAAATAGGGAATGAATGGATCAAATTCCTGCCAACCCCGACGAAGGCAGAGGAACCAAACATCTTTAAACCAAATACGAAGATATCTTGGTCTTACAAGTCAGCAAATACACTTGCTACCACTGCAAGGAGGATGTCAGGAGAAACTACGATACATGAGGAGTCAATTGAGAACTTACTCACTGAAAGCACATTATCTCATATTGCCGAGATCACTTGGAGGAGAATTCTGGAGGACCTGACGAAGTTTGGATCGATATCATCAGCAGTGATCATGATATTCGTCATATTACACGTCTGTAAGTTGATTATTGACACCATCATACAAGGATACACCCTTCACGCTATCTATGGGTTTTCCATACATCTACTGGGAGCAATCTTCAGCTCAGTCACGTTTCTCCTGATCAATTTGGGAAGAGAACAACATCAGAGGAAGAAGAATCAAAACAACAAGGGTTTTGATTGACAAGAGGTCGGAATTCATAGGACTTCCAGCCATCAATCACCATTACCACCGACGCCGATTACAATCACGAGATCGACCACCCAGCAAAGGTTACCACCACCTCTACCTTCGAGACCACCAATCCCATTACTTCCAGAAAAAAGATTATCCCCTCGAAATCTCTTTCCATCCGAAATTCTTCTCCTCATACAATTTCTTCATTAGATATTGAGTAAAATAACTGATTTTCTATGCTCTTGGATGAGTTTTCACATGCCGGAGCGTCGTTTAGAATAAGTCGTAGATTTCTCCTACTCGTAAATTAAGGTATTTGCAATACGTACTATCAAACTTTTGCAAACAGATCCGTCAGATTCGTACAAAATCAGATCCTGTGGACTAATTTCAGCAAGGAGGCGAGTGAATAATCACTGATTATTCACCTTTTGATAAATTTCAACTATCCAAGCATCTTATAGAAGATTCAGAATCGTATACAATTGTTTTTTTTCTCCCCGTTGGATATTAGGATGATCCCTATTTTTTCCTTGTGATCCAGGTTTGGACCTGCTAGTATTTTGTTTGTAATATGAGATACCTACATTCATGAATTGGATTCAAATAGATAACTGAGTTATTGTAGCAGTGCATACACGAGGATAGACGCGCACTCTACCATCAACGACCAATGCAAAACAGGCCAGACACGGAGAAGCGTGTACGTGTCTGGATACTTTAACATACGTTCTTGGCTCAATGCGAAAGAGGCCAGACAAGGAGAAGCTTTTATGTGTCTGGATATTCTATAATGCGCTTAACCACCAATGCATAAGACACGACAAGTACGTGGAGTCAAGTCACTCGGGCAAAGTGCTGACCATAGCAAAATTTGGAAATATGCACAGTCGGTCATGGATAAAAGCTTGCCTGAGATTTTATGATGTGTATGTTCGACGCAAAGCCAGAGTGGTAGAGATAATTGAGTGGAGATTCCGTGAATATCCATGATTAATGAAAATCGGAGAAGAAGGAAAAGAGCGAAAATATCGATCAACGAATACTTCTGTATAGATTTAGTCTCATTTTAGAGTGATTTTCATCGGGACTTTTCAATAATCGAACAAATCAGAGTTTGTTTATATGTTACATATCGTACCGCTATGCAACGTCTAGCCGGGGAGATGTTACGTCTCAATACGTAACTTTTCAAGAAATCAATAATCAAAAAGTGTATATTTAGTGTAAGCATATTTTGTAAGTCGGACAGCACACCGAGCCATCAGAACAAAACAATGATATTGAGCCAGAGCGTGTTTCTTGTTGTGGCGCGATCCACTTTTTGGAAATTCTGCATCAGCAGAAAAGTTCAATAAATGTCCCGCGTCTGGACACAAGAGTTAGTTGTTAGCACGAACCAGGCATCGTCGCGACTCCGTGAGCCACAGCTTTCGACAATTATATTTCATTCGCGTGCGATCGCTCCGGCCCGCGCAATTCAATTGTTGTAATTATGAATCCAAGTATATTCCAGATTCACACATATTCAGAATCTCAATTCTCAAGAATTTAGCAAGGAAAAGATACAATTTTATTTGATTCATATAATTGACGCATACGTGTATCAAGATAATATAATCATCAACTGATTGAGAAATACTATTTTTGGAAGTCCATAGAAGACTTATCGAACCTATCATTTGTGGATAATTTGAAGTTTGAAAGTGTCAATAAATACGGTGATCTACTGCCTGGTCAACAGCAGAACGAATGTAAGTTATCCCATTCACTTAATCTACCTTCCACGAAGAATCAAGAAGTGTCCTTCTCTCAATCGAAAGTAGATTTTGTGAGCTTGCCACCAGGCTCATACGCGTCATCCCGACGTAACACCATACAATGGCCCAGAATCAACACGTGACCCAATAACATAGGACTTCGGAGATATCCCAGGAGGTGCGATTCTGGTTCCTCAGCTCTATGATGAAAGAACTCGAGAATCTCCCCAACTCTTTCTCAAGGTTTCTGACGATAGAGCTGAGATTCCTAGATCATACTTCCTAAAACATCACCCGATCCAGCTGCTATGAAATCATGCTCTAGCCTCGGTCGTTGTATGGTAGTCATGCTTTTCATAGAATGAGATGTAATTCTGCTAGTAAAATCGGCCAGAATAGAGATTCAGCTCTCAATTCTCCTTGAAATCACCGCCTTCTCGTAGATTCACGCCCAAAAGATTTGTAGTCTATTCTAATATCACAATTGTGATCACATAGTTGGAGGATCGTTGTTCCAATCCCTAGAATATTGCTTGATCTTTCTACCACCAAACACACTTGGCTAGGCTCTCGAGGTATGGTGACAGATAACAGGTTTATTCGAATATGCTGGCCGGAGCGCTCCGAACTAACATGATCAGATGAATCTTATATGAGTCATTCCACGACTTGGAATCATATTTCATCCGTGGGAATGTCCAGGGGCCTTATTGAAGTAGAAATTCGCGCAAATTGCACGCGTGCGAGTTTGATTTTGCGCGCGTAAAAAGTATTGATTTTTGCTGCGACCGCCGTATCATAACCTACTTGGGAAAATGAGGTAAACAGAATAATGAAATAGTTTCAATAAAATCTCTCGACGACTGCACTTATTGGGACAGGCAACACCGTAGGCTTACTCAAGAGTTAAGATATTCTTAATAGATACAGGGAAACGATACCAACGTCTCCAAAAGACTGGACATAAACTGGACATGAAGAGGATGCACTCTTCGGCTAGAACATTTCTCAAAGCAGACATCGAAATTGAAGCCTATGAATATAACTGCGGTAAGACGGCTGATCAGTTTCACAAAAATATTGTGAACTTTTCAGGCAGAAGTTTTCCTTCATATGTATAAGGTGAGAGAAAGATGAATTGTCTGACTATTCTTACCTCAGTATCCCCAAGCTTCAACTTCAGTTCCTGCTTTGAAAAATTTTCCTACCATGTCGAGTTTTCTGGAGACGTTGGTATTGTTGCTCTGTGTTCATGAAAAAGATATTGACTCATGCATAGTTATTAGTCACACCTGTGCCAATACGTGCAGTCAAAAGAGGTTATTGGAACTATTTCATATTTACCTTATTTTCCCAACTAGGTCATGATACGGCGGCCGCAGCAAAAATCGATCCATTTCATGCGCATGACATCATGCTCGCCACGCGTGCGATTTACACAAATTTCTACTTCAATAGGGCCCCAGATTCAGCAAAGGAACAATCGAATCTCCTACCCGCCACTATAGAGTGGTAGTTTCATGCTCGTCAATCTATGTGAATCGACTCCATCTCGAGATTTTCGATTACAGAGCTGAGATCTCAGAATCAAACGACGTGGGATATCTCCCGATCCCTAGGCTATTGCATCTCGTGTTTATCTTGGGCCGTTTCATGGTCACCATGCTTCTCGATACATGAGATCAGATTCTACTTGCGAGAATGTCCCGAATAGAAATTCAAAGCTTGAATCTCCTTGCAGGCATCACGCTTCCCTAGTTCCACGCCCGAGAAGATTTGTAGTCCATTCCGTTATCGAGGATTGTGATCACATAGCTGACGAATCTAAGTTTCTAGGCCTAGAATATTGCTTGAACTTTCGACCACTGAACACACTTGGCTTAGGTTCGTGGTATGGTGATCGAATCACGTAAGTCATCCCTCTACTAGGGATCAGATTTAACACGTGGGGATGGCCAGGTTCAGTAAGGAAACACTCAAATCTCTTCCCCGTCACTATCGAGTAGTAGATTCACAGTCGTGAATCTATAAGAATATACGGCTTCTCGAGATTTCTGATCACAGAGCTAAGATTTGAGAGTCGCACGTCGTAGGATATCTCTCGATCCCTATGCTATTGGATCATGAGTTCGTTCTGGGCGATTGTATGGTTACCATACTTCTCGGTACATGAGATCAAATTAAGCTTGTGAAAACAGTCAAAATAGAGATTCAACGCTCGAATCTCCATGCATTCACCACCCTCTGAAAGATTCTTGCCCGAAACGACTTGTAGTCCATTCCGTCGTTGAGAATTGTGATCACACAGCTAGAGGATCAGAGTTTCAATCACTAGGATATTGCTCGATGTTCCATCCAATAAATACAGTCCGGTTAGGCTCGTGGTATGCAAACTGGATAACGTAAGTCTCCTCACAACTCGGGATCAGAGTCAATCCGTGGAGATGTTCAGGTTCGCCGAGAGGACAACGAATCTCCTCCTCGCTACTGTTGAGATCTAGATTTACGCTCGTCAATCTATGAGAATCGACTACTTCTCAAGATTTTTGATCACAGAGCTGAGATTTTAAGATCACACTCGCTGAGTCATCACCTTATGCGACTTCTTACTTGACTGACCTTACCCTACAACTCATGATTAGATTCTAACTCAGGGTATATTCATTATCAGGAAGCTATATATTGGACACACCATCACAGCTGCCCACCCAACGCAGTTCTGAGGTTAGGTGATGTGAGATATGCGTCTAGCGATTTCGAAATATCACAGACCTTTCGCGACTTTTTCAGCTCGATCTAGATCAACATGCGTCCTCGCTCTTGCAGCCGCCCATACAACACGATTCGGGAGTAGAGTGATCTGAAATTCGTGTTTAGGGCCTCGACAGAAAGTGCGCAATGTAATTTTCTCCATTTTTTCCCCGTGTATGAGCATAGGCGCTTGCTTCTTCCCCCATGGTAGTGCTATTGCGCGCCCGTGGCGGCCACTGCAACTACAGCGCCTATGCTTGTACACGAGAGAAGAAATGGAGAGAAGAACATCACGCACTTCCTGTCAAGGTCCTTAGCGACTCCAAAATACCCCAAGAACACCTTCGTTCAACTCGCGAACTTCGATCTCGGTCAATCCGCGCTTTCACCCCCGCACCACGATTTGGAAGCTAGATAATCTCAAAAACGTTCTTAGCAATTGCAAAATATCCGAGATACACCCCCCTCTCACTTAGCTCTCGAGATTCGATCTCGGCCAATTCGCGCTTCCACTACCGCAGCCGCTCACGCAAGACAATTTGGAGGCTGGGTAATCTTGAATTCGTGCTCAGCGACTCGAAAATACCTCATATACACCGCTACTCGACTCCCGAACTTCGATCTCGATCAATTCGCGCCTTCACCCTCGCGACCGCCCACGCATCATGATGTGATACACTTGAAGTGCGGGCGCCATGTAGCTTGCATCCGTAACAGGTCGCTGAACACAAGAATCACATCGCCCTGTCTTCAAATCATGTTGAAGACAGCACGATGTCATTTTTGTGTTCAGCGACCTGTTGCGGATGCGAGCTACACAGGCGCCCACACTTCAAGTGTATCACATATAAGGACCGCCGCTTGGTGCGGCCGGACTAGCTCAGTCAATAGCGTGTCTGACTCTTGATCAAGAGGTCGCCGGATCGTTTCCCGGCGGCCGCACTTCTTATTCAGTGCATGACGGAGAATAACAAATCATAACAACTGGTGTCAGAAAGCGGAACGAATCCCGCTCACGAGTGGACTGCGTACTCGGAGAATAATCAACGATGATAATGAGGTGGTGCTGCCCACGCGTAGACCTGCTGTACCGACAAGATGGACTCGGGATCTACATAGACGACAGTTAGAACACAATGACATGAAGTTCAGACGATGAGGACACCGTCGACTCTGCCCAGGGGGTGTATTACGGGTGCAAGCTACACAGGCGCCCGCACTTCAAGTGTATCACATATAAGGACCGCCGGTTGGTGCGGCCGGACTAGCTCAGTCAATAGCGTGTCTGACTCTTGATCCAGAGGTCGCTGGATCGTTTCCCGGCGGCCGCACTTTTCATTCAGTGCATGACGGAGAATATAAAATCATAACAGACCTCAAAATACGTTAAAAATACCCTCCACTCGACTTTTCGAGCTCGATCTTGATGAATGGTCGCTTGCTCTCGGCCCCGCAGCCTCCTACGCGATATGATCTCGAGACACGGTAATATTCGATCTTCATACCCTCGAAATATTTGGTAGACACCTGGCTCACGCAATTCAGGATTGACTTTGATTAATTTTGTATGACTTGATCGCAGCCATGCATTATCGGGCACTCTTCATCAACTTTCCAAAGAGCGAGACCCACGTGATGCGATGATGCTGGTCAAAAAGCCGCTCCCGCACCATATCTGAACTCTCAAGATCATGTATTTGTTGCATCGAGTCAGCACAGCCTTATGGCCCAGCTTCAACGTTAGCTGTTACACTGATTGACATGAAAAGTGATCCTCAAGAATATGAGCCGTTATGATTCCTCTGTCGATCGCGTATCATTACTTCTTTCGCATGCCTTCATTTGCTTTTTCCATCGAAGGTTTCAGATAAAATATTTCGATCACAAAAGTGAGTTGAGCCATCAAACTCGAATTGTACATTTCCAATTATCTAAATTCGAACGCTGCAGACAAGCCTCTGTTGGTGTTCTAGATAACCTCATAATCTCCCATTCATTGATATTCATACAATTTATCCTGAAAAAACTAGCCATTTTCCGTCTTCGAGCCCATTGAACTTTTTGTTCAGAATTTTTCGCTCTGCAACATACTTTTCCCCTGACAAAATTCACCTAAACCCAAACTCCTATCTCTCGGAGCGGGGTCCTTTGGCCAGAAGTTGTTGAAGGGCAAACGTCGAGCGAAAGTTCCATTCTCATCCAAGATTGTGTAAGGGCTGCACAACAAATTGGTGGAGAAGGGTTCGAAGACATGAATGACTGTCACGTTGCTGAGCTCTTGAATGAGAATTAGGAACTTCCGATCGAAACTATCGAAGCAATCCTCGAACCCAACGCTGAAGACATTGCTGAAAAACCTGCCGTAGATCAGCGAACCTTGAGCTATGCAAATGTCACAAGAATCATCAACGAGTTGAAGGACCTGATCGAAGAAATTCAAGAGCTTGATCCCTTTATGACTAGGAGCACGAAATTCAGATGTGACTGTGAAATCGGAATTTGTGCGTATGAAGAGCTGCAGAGAAATCTTATGCGACGGAAGAAACAGACTCGGCTGACCATGTTTTTTAAGCCTGGGCTATGAAAATTGTTTGATATCATTTTAGGACGATGTTGAGATATATTTTCGTTCGTTGCTCGTATTAAATTTTGATTATAATATATTAGAAATGAGGATTTACTTCGTTTTTGAAATATTATGATTGATGAAGATATTGTGACACTTAGACGGAAATCTTCAAGCTGGAACGGAACCCTCTATTTCCCATAAAATGCTTTTGTTACGCGGATTTTCTATACGCGGCGCATTCGTGGAACGCATTAACCGCGTGAAAACAGGAATTCCTGTACATTACTAGGAATTGGCGAAACACAAATATTTCGACTCGACCCATACACCACACGAAAACCAGAACTTGAACAACGATACACAACGTAGACAACTTCGTACATGATGGACTTGCGGTGTCGAAAGACACATGCGTTCCAAGTGCCCAAAGAACTTGAATGGAAACTGCGGAGCGTCAAGTTGAACGAGGCAAGTTGGACATCATCTCACCAAGACCTCGCGATCGATTCTGAGAATTCGGATAATGACAGAATAAGAAAAATCTCCAGGGACTCAAATAATGTTGGCTATTACATGGGTTTATTAGATGGCTCGGAATGTAATTTTAAGACTGAATCTGGTTCTGACGTTTCTGTTGTTAGTTCGAGATACTCAACATCCAACAAAAAGAGAGTTCCTACTGTTTTTCTGACTTTGAGATACCCAACTGTAGGAGTTTTTAGACCTATCTGTAAGATTTTTATTGCGGTTGAAGTGGGTATTCATAAACTAGAACAGTCAGTGTACGTAGCTGATATCGATGACGACTGTATCTTTGGTACAGATTTGGTCTGTAAATTAGGTATCATGACAGTAATAGATGGAGCCAGTCATGGTGCATCAGCACTTGTTCATGATTCACACGATCTTGATCTCGCAGGAACCATTGTTGGTAAAATCTTATAAGAGACACCACAAGTTAGTCGTAAAGTAGAAGATTTAGATACATTGCCAAATTTTCTTTTGGAAGTGTCTGAACAAGATTCAGTAGGATTGACTTCAGATCAAAAAGACTGGTTCTATCAATTCTTGTTAGCTTATGGAGATCGCTTGCCTTATGGAAAAAAGACGGGTAGGTGTGACTTACGTGAACACACAATAGAAGTTTCAGATTCGCGATCTATCAAACAACAGATCCGTAGAATTCCTGTACATTTGAGGAAAAATGTCGAATCAGTCATTGAAAAAATGGAAAAACATGGCATTATGAGTGAACCGAAGAGCTCCTGGTGTTCATCAGTGGTGATTGGAATAAAAAAAGACGGTTCGAATAGGTTTTGTGGCGGTTATTGTAGATTGCTGGACATTTTTCCCAATCCATTCTTCCCCGAGACTTGTTTTCCCATTGCTCTTTTTCCCCACAATAACTTTTCCCCAATGACATTCTTCCCAATTGTATAATCTACCAAACGCATATCCACGCTCGATCCAGGCATGAATATGGGATAAGACTGATTACAAATGACGAGTGAATATTACTCTTTGTATTTTCTGAATAAGATGGCTCGGATAGGATGAATTTGAAGGATACAATCTCATATAATCCGATTATTCCTACAAACGACTATCCATATATCGTTTATATACCATCATATCCCATCCTTTGTAGATGAGGAATAATATCGTCATTCCCCAGGAATACCCTGAAGATGCTTTGCTTGTTTCTGCATAGTGCATAGATAAATGTAGTCCTCACGATTCAACCTCTCTGGCTGTCTAGTATAAACGAGAAGAGTTGAAGTTGAATTCTAGGCGTAGGGCTGAACGACTCTGCACGTTTTGTCTCAATTAAAACTCAAATTCTGTACTTCATATTCGATACTATGGACAATCTGTTCTGTTCAAAATATATGTGGGAAATTACTCCATTTCCGTTTTGGGAAAAGAATCAATTGGGAAAAATTGGATTGGGAAACTTTTATCCCGAGAAAAATGTCATTGGGGAATTATTCCATTGGGAAAATATATCTAGGAACTTTTGACATTGGAAAAAATGGATTGGGAAAATTGTCCCCCTACCTCATAACCTCGTAGACTAAATGCTGTGACGATGAAAGCCTCGTACCCGTTGCCTAAAATTGATCAAATCTTAGACCAACTGAAAGGGAATTCATGGTTTTCGACTCTTAATTCGAAATCACGCTATTGGCAAATTCGCAAACGTCCGGAAGATGAAGAAAAAAATGCTTTTTCTATTGGCAAGGGATTATGGGAATCCGAAGTCATGGCTTTTAGTCTATGTAACGCTCATGCAACCTTTGAAAGATTAATGGAAGAAGAATTAGCTAAGTTAATGAACGTCATTTGCATTGTGTACGTGGATGACGTCATCGTCAAAGCAGGAACTTTTGGAAAGATGATTGGAAACTTGAGATTGATTTTCTCTAGATTCCGGATGGTCAATTTGGAGTTACATGCAAAGAAATGTCATGTTTTCAAAAGCGGAGCAGCGTATCTAGGACGCATTATTCCAGCAGACGGAGTGAAAGCAGATCCGGTCAAAATCTCTAGTATTGTGGACTGGCCAATTCCACGAAGTAAGGAACAAAATTTAAGCTTCCCCGGCCTGGCTTCTCACTGTAGAGAGTTTGTTCCTCATTTTTTCAGCTACTGCGAAGCCCACTGTACTCATTGACAGGTCGATCATCGGTATTTCCGTGGACCCCCGAATGCCAGGAGGCATTTCATGAATTGGAGACCTACCTCACTCCTGCTCCTATCTTAGCTTACCCTGATCTAGATACGGAATTCATTTTGGATGCTGATGCTTCAGGATACGAGAAGGGAGCGGTGCTGTCTCAAATACAGGATAGGAAAGAACGAGTCATGAGTAATTTTAGTAAAGTTTTCAGCAAATCAGACAGAAATTATTGTGTGACGCTACGTGAGCTGCTGGCTGTGGTAGAGTCGGTCAAGAATTCCTCGCAATATTTGATCGGTGAGGAATTCACAATGAGAACTGACCATAGTGCACTCAAATGGCTATTATCCTTCAAGAATCTCGATGGCCAACTTGCTAGGTGGGTTGGTGAACTGAGTAAGTACGATTTTGAGATAATATATAAGGGAGGAGCTTCTCATGGCAACGCAGACTCACTCTCTAGGAGAATTTGTGAAGACTTGTCGTGTGAAAATTGTCAAGATGAAGAAATCAACAATATCAACCGACAAGGCGTCTTTCCGAATCCCTAGACCAAGCTTGCCAACATAAAATCAAATCAGGGCTGCCAACTTGACAAGACAAATGTCCCTAAGCGAGTGTGGAAGTCTCTAGATTTGTGAAGATGTTCTTATATGGGCCATTTTGGAGCATTTCAGCCAGATCATGACCAGGGGGGTCTGAAAGAAAAATCCCAGAGAACTTTTTCCTGTTAGTAGCATGTTTGAATAGTACGAAAAATTTTCTTTGGAAGTTTTTCGAAGGCCTGAGGGCCCATGAAAAATCTATTTGAGGCCTCTTTTCAGGCTATTTTGGAAAAATCATAGCTCCGACTAGACTCAAAATTTTTAGACGTACTTGGGCGCATTCCCCTTCTCAAGACTGGTACTTCCAAGAGAAGAGTTGTTTGAGAGGGATAACTGAGCCCAGCAACTTCTAGGAGCTATTTGCTGAGAGCACATTTTCGCGGTTTCTGGGCCTCCTTGGAAGGAAGCTAGCTGCCTTTAGACATGAGATGAGCGACTTTCACCAGTGGTCATTCAGGGGAAAACTACAATTTGACCACTTGTAGCAGTTGATAATCGGACTTTCCATAGGAGTTATAGTCGTTTCAAGTTGAGCAGTTTTGTAAAAATGCCAAACTTTGAGCTCAATTAAAAAAAATCGTTTTCCTTCTTTCAATCCCAAACCTGTGCGAATATGTTCCTCAATACAAATACCATCAATTGGAACAATAATCCGGATGGGCCATCCAATTCTCGATTTCATTCAGCCAATTTAAAACACCCTTTTCTAACGTTTTGCTCATTGCTCACTTTTCTAACATAGGCATGGCTCGCATATGGTTCCTTCTGACTCATCGTGCACCAATCTGAGTAGTATATGAGCTGGTATAGCGAGACACAACAAATGACGTCATAGGGGGTGGGGGCGTCTGGTGGGGGAGGGGCCGGGGTCATTGACCGTCTGGCGGTTAGCTGATGTGGGCCAGCGGTTTGTTTACATCGTGACGTCACAAGGTCAAGGTGATGGTGGGGTGGTGTAAACATAACATTGTTTATGTTTATCATTACATACGTGTGTGTGTGTGTGTGTGTGTGTGTGTGTGCGCGCGCGCGCGCGCGCGTTTTTTATCATTACGTACGTGTGTGTATGCGTGTGTGTATGTTGTGTGTGTGTATGTGCGTGTGTGCATGTGTATATGTGCGCGCGTGCCGCGCTGAGTCTTGGAACGGAGAGGAAACTTTCGGTCGGGAAGAGATCTACATTATCGATCGATGGTCAGATAGAAAAAAGGGTAATGTTTTGTAACGCCCTCTACGTTACCGACAGTAGATATCGTCAGAATCCTTGTTCCAAAAAAGACATTTTTTTCATGACACCGTTTCCCCACTACCCAAATGGGGTAGGTGTCCCAGCGCGTTTTTATTTACGTGGTATCCCCTCTGAAGGCCTAATCCACGATATCTCTGATTAGAGAACCATTAGTTTGTCGAATTATAATCCGTTATGATTTTTCATATCGACCCTTCTGTTTCTCTTTTGGAATCAAAGGAGTTTTGTCTGTTCCTTTATCTGAATATTTACCCCAGGAAGAGGGCTCTCGCTTCTCCCCTTGACTGTTTCTGTTTGGATAAGAATCCTGGAATCGGGTGTATCCGCCAGAAGTACTGCTGCTGTTTTGCCCCATTGTGAGGTAAGGAATACTCTCTTAGAAATAGGTGTAGTTCCTGGCAGTGCTAGGAGCCGAATGAACGACAAAGTGGTTTTACGAAGTTTTTTATACATGTGACTCTGATATTGATTTTGTGGTGATAGCGTCATTAAAGGCTGAAATTATCTTTCCGAATTCAGTAATGCTCGTTATGAGATGGGAGGATAGTGATGGGTAGGTGACATAAACCAAAAAAATATTTAATAATATTCTACTTTTATTCAAGACGAAATTCTCAGTATGTACAATGGACGAGTAATCATCATCATATTTTTCACAATAATCCGTTTGCATCCATAAAATCGAACAGATCTTTTGCAAGGTTCGACATGCCGAATGCTCGTAGCTCAGCGAACATTAATTTCAAGTTAGTATCACCAAAAGTGTAATCCAGTCTTGCCACCACATCAGACTTGATGGCCTCGAAATTTACTCCAAAGTAATGTCTGAAAGATATCACGTCCTTCAAGATATTGATTCGAGTCTCGACAGGCTCTTTACGGATCAAATCGTTTAAGAAATTATTCACGTGCTCGATTGCGCGGTTCACAAACACACACAGTTCCTCGCATTTTGTTAGCTGCGTGGAAAGGCATTCACGTAACCGCCTCAAACCTTCAAAAGTGGCATATTGCATCACGAATCCAGGTGCAGCGTCGTGCTTCTTCTTCTTCTTCTTGCATGGCTCCCCGTCACGGTCCTCATCCTGCTCATCCTCAATACTCGATAATCTCAAGACCGGTAGTTGTGGACGCTCGTCGATAAAAATCGTTCTTGACCCGTATGACGTAGTGAAATTAATGTCGTGATTTGGTAAGTACACTTTAGAGCCGTTGAAATTTTGTGAAAAAGAGTATGCATTCTGGAGATATCCATCCATAGCTTCAATTTGATCAGTGAAGAGCTCCCAGCTGGTCAAGTCGAAAGTTACATGTTTGAGCGGTGAAGCGTGACTCCCTAACTTAACGACTGCCCTGTAGGTTCCCCCAAAGTACTCCAAACCCACAACAGCTCTCTTGGAGTCGGACTTATTCAAGGCGTAGGTAGTTGAGAACAGCAAATTCGGTAGATCACGTACCAGTTTTATACTTCTGGAACCAGTCCGAAATGACGGGGCAGCAGGGAAGTCAGCTACGGTGATGACGTTGTTAGAACTGGCGTCAGGAGTAGTATGAACTTCCACGCTATTGGAGACGTTGTCGAAGGCCGCAGCCGCGGCTGCGAGAAGACTTTCGTCGATACCATGGGCAGAGTCTTCGACTCCGACAGCAGCGGTAGGAAGAGATACGGTGTCGGCCATCCTGAACTCAAGCTGGAGTATCCTCAGAGGCTCAAAAATGTTGACTGTGGTACCCGCAGCACTCGCGCTCACTTTTGTCATACCGTAGTAACCCCCACTCTTACTGCGGAGGAGTAGGAGGCTGAACTCGTACGAGTGGGGGGTATACCGAGTCGTTGGGGTCAGTCTGCATAGCAACAGAATGTTTGTAACCGTCAAAAACGACCGTTGGCTGACTTGAGGTGGGCGGGGCTGTTCTTTCGGTGTAAAATCCCACGGAGTAGCGGTATCGTTTGATGTTGTTCCTGGTAACTATTCAAGCATGAACTGACAAGGGTCGGCAATAAAGAGAAAGTATAACGTCACCGATTCATAGATTTATGACCTCATTCCTAGAAAAGAGTGGTTGTACCCCCGCCTCCCACGTTCCGGCTCAACGACTGTAACGGTCAAAATCGGTCCGTTACTTTTTTTCTCACACATGGAATCCATTGTGTGACCTTCAATCCGATGGGTCTGGGAGGCGTGGGGTAATTCTACTCCGTAATTTTTTCGTCGAAGCAGTAGCAGATTGCGGCATCGTTTAATGTTTTTTTTTTTGCGACCTGTAAATTGATGATCTGACACTGAAGGCTTGAAAGAGATGTGTGTGAGAATGTTGCCGTTAACTATAATTTTAGTATGAATGATGCAACCGTCAAAGGTCTTTGCAATGAGTCATCATAGAGTTACCGTTGCCAGGGGAGGAGATCATCTACCCCTCCCCCTCTTTTTCTTCCTATGCGCAGTATCTGCATGTGTTCTCGCCTGCGCATGCTCACGCCTTCTTCTATATACTCACAAAAGTCTCCATTTTGTCAGCTGCGGCTAGTGGGATTATGGTAACTGAGAATTGATGCGAGAAAAAATGTTTAGGAGTACATTACGATCGAAGCTATGATTTCTGCATCGAAAGTTCATGAGATAAAACAAAGAGGAGAGGTGAGGTTCCAGGTAGGGAAATGACAAATTCATACAATCTTTTCTTTTTATTTACACTCATCTTTATTATCGAATCTTCTCTCTTGATACAAGGGCTCTTAAGTACAGCACTAATCACTTACATCTCGAGGTACATGCTTGTATATGGGAACCAAAACCGGTAACATTTTCACGAGGGAATACAGCAACTTTGCTCTTCTTCACTTTCTTCCGTAATCTTTTCATGATATCTCGTCTAAAACGAGTGACGATTGAATCGTTTGATCGTGTGTTCGAGGTAAAGATGCTGTGAAACGTGCGTAAACTACTACCATGACACATAAAATACAAAAACATAATACAGTATTCACCACAAACTTCCGAATCAAAACTCTGCAGCGTCTTCTTGTTCCAGTCGTAGCGGGTACAGTTCCTCTTGAGACGTTCGAGATGATAAGGCGAGGTGGGTGGCTGTCCGTAACTATCGAAATATTGTCCATGTCCATTCCTGTTGATATAGATTGCGATCCAGTGAGACCCGGGCTTATTGGAGGTATCTAGGTTCGATACAATGGCCGCAGGCAAACTCAAGATCGCTGGCACGCGATCAGCTGCGTATACACCAATTGAGTTTGCCTTCAAACCGCTAATGGCTTGCATTACCTGATGGGTATTCATAGTCGACTTCGGATGTGTTGACAATCATCGAAGCGTCGACTTCATCCTCTACGCCTTCTGTACCCAATGGTCCTGTTTCCGGGGCCTTATTTCTGTGTTTGGCAAAATCTACAAGGTCACGTCCAGCAAACTCAGCTGCTTTCCTCGCGAGTATTCCGTGGTAGACGAGAGCTAGTCGCACTTCATTCTCTTCAATATCGTGTCGCTCTCGGAGTTCAATGGGTAGGATCGAACGCAGCCATTTCCTGAGCTGTTCAACTCTGTGCAACGCGCATCTATTTTCTATTTCCCCAGATTCATCCTTGAATATCTTGAAACCGTGGTAGATGCAAGTATTTTCACCGGGTAATTCTTTGTTGAGCTGCTTGATTGCTGGGCCACTGTGCGATTCAATGTTCACGATCTTTCTGCACATTATCGACTCGAGATACCTAGCTTTAACATGTCCGTAGACGAAGATATTGATCGAATTCTCTGCTATCTTGACCAACCGCTGGCGTAGGTCCTCGATCGATACGTCCCCGTCGAACCACTCCAAACCGTGTATACGAGTAGTGCAGTAATTATTGCTTGTTTTCATATCCTCTGGTAGATAACTGAAGGGGTGCGGTGGTTTCACCAGCCAATGGGCACTGATACCTTCTGGTAAAGATACCACTGCAATCTCTTTTGGTATATATTTCTTGTCCTCATCTCGGAAACCCTGAATGTCTATAACAAAATCCATTTTCTTGGAGAGCGCACGGTTGAGCCACTGGATCGGAGAAAGACCAACTGACGCTCCGAGAGCTCGCATGTCTTTCCTTATACTCTTCACCCCTCCAATCCTCCTCTAGTCCCCCTTACGCGCCGAAATCGGTCACGATCTGTCTGCTCGAGTCGATCTCTAGAACATTGTCATACTCGGCGTATACGATACAGTTTATGGTTTGCGTAAGCGCTTCATCAAACCGAACCTCTATGCGAACACTACCGTTGCGAACAAGATTCCAATGGGTTGCGCAGTGTGCTGATAGATCGGGTGTAAGATCGAAAGCCGTGATGAAGTTTCCTCTCCTATAGTTGAGGCGATCGATACCAATACCTTCGTTGGCGAAATGTATGCCTGTACCGGAGAACAAGGTTTGGAAAGTATCTACGTAGAGCTGATTATTCCCTGTGAATTTTGGCTGCAGCGGTTTGCTAGGGACTTGTACACCATCTATGTATAATGAGAGGTAATTGATCCCGAAATGTTGGAAGTTGAAAGGGTTCATCCGACGGTTCCCGTTGAAAGCCCTGTTATCAACAAAGCCAATGATAATCCTTTTCGGCAGCTGTCCAAGGATGACGTTGTCCAGCGTATCGCCAAGGATCCCCGTGTGCATCGTAAACGATTTCACTTCAACTCTTGTTATTGGATATTTTGCCGTGGCTTTGGACAGCGTGTTGGCGTGCGCTAGTAATACCCCGGGGCTGATTTTCACGCGTCGAACAATTAGAGAAACTTCCTTGATTTGAACGCTGAATCTACCATCTTCGGAAATATCCATGAGACAGAACGCATCTTTGCTCCGTACCAGGCGGACTCTCATTTCAACACCGTTGATCAACATACGATCTTGGTTGAAGACATCGCAATGCAGATGCCCTATCATGTCAACAGTCTTACCACCCAGTGTAAAATACTGTCTGTATGCGAGTCCTGTGTTGGCCGCTTTCCCATCAGCGTTTGGGGCAGCGTCGAATTTGTTGCTCGTATCTTCCCGCCACAGACACGATGTCAAATGAGACTCTTTCGCTGCTGGGCTGTAGTTGAGCAAAGATTCTAGATAAGCTCGGTACGGATAGGCATTATTTGGTGGGGAAACAGCTTTTTGATTGAAAAAGACGTCTATTTGATGGAATAGCGAGTGTAAGAAATTATTGACGGGTCCAACCTTGCGGTTTTCGGCGTCCGCTGCTACGGGTGTGATTTTTGCTTGCACGTGTAGCATAGTATGAGCAAGATCCAAATAGTGCTCGCTAGCGCTTGGAACAACGAATTCGATCGGGGCATCACCTTCGTCGGTTGGGGAAGACACCGGCTTATAATGCAAGAAACTGCTGCTTTCGATTGATGTTTGTGTCGCAGGAAGAGAGAAGATATCCAATTCGCTTGACATACACTCATTAGAGTGAGTGTGTAAGAAAGCCATCTTACTCCTTATCCAATATTATATTCCTTGTGGTCCAAAAATATCTGTCAAATTTCTTAGCTTCGCTGGTTTCCGCCTGCTTGTCGTTTTTCCGCTTGTCTTCTTCTTCTTCCTCTGACCTCGTGTCACTTTCCTCTTGGTTACTTTTTTCCGCGACGAGACGGTGCGTATAGACCCGCGCGCTTTACGAGACTGACGTCGTCGCTTTACCACGCGCGATTTATATCCCGATCCTTTCATCATATCAACCAATTTTTCAGCTGCCTTCCTCTTGAGATTCTTACCGGATTCTTTGACGCGAACTTGTAGAGAATCTGTCAAATTCATACCGTTGTTGGCCACGTCATCCAATACGTTGATACCAGTCTTGACTGCTTCCTTCCCCAAAGCTTTCACTCCCCTTGCGATGTAAGGTAAGATTCGCCTCGCCAGTCCTCCCAGCCAAGCACCAACTCCCCGTCCACGTTGATACGTTGACCCAACAAAGTATCTCTTGGATCCCCCTCCTATTTGATCCTCGTAGTATTCTATGTAGTGGCTCATGGTAGCATTTTTATTCAACGGTCGCGCTTGAAATGAAGCGTAACCGTCAGCGTACCGTACTCGAATGGTATGTGGCGACCATGACCATCTCTTATATCTATCTCTATGCTCTGAATACCATGTTGTAGCAGGGGGATGTATTTGATTGGGGCAAATTGCTTCGTGATGTTGCTTCCAAAATCGTATTTAGAACCATCCAATGAAACAATTCGTAGTAAACCGGCTTGTGTATCACCCACCGTATATGGCTCGCAGATATCTGTATAGACAAATAGCTGGTCGGGTATGGCTCGGGATAGAGAGGCGGGTCTGATACCTGCAATATTATTGTCGGTGTCAGGCGAAGTCTTGAAAATGCCTGTTGTACGCTGCTCCGCGTCTTCAAAACCAAAGATACGTCTAATTTTCTCATGAAAAATCGTATAATGAGCTCCGACACATTTGCATTTCTGTCTGAAAACGTAGAATCCTTTCTTCAAATCAGCGGGCTCGAGTACATGATGCTTTTCCGATACTGTCTCGCTATTTATTCCACCGACCAACTCTTCGATCGTGCGATATACACCAGAAGGGTAGTAGTGTTTGATATCATCTCCTGGTGACCTCTCCCCATCTTCACCAGATTTATTGAAAATGAACGAATTTTCGGTATCTTGAATATGCATTATGGTACAGGGTATGTGAATCTCGGCTAGTCCAACCCTCCAATCACCAGCCAGACGGATCTCCCTGGATAAATGCGTCGAGAAACAAGTAGTCGCATTTTCTGGGAAGTACTGCATGCTGCTGTTACTCGGAAGAACCAGATAAAAGTCGTCCTGCTGATCCATTTTAACGGCTCGTGTTGATTAAATAGATTGGAGATCGTCAGCCTTTAACCAGCTGTTGAACTTGGATGGATACCCCAACCACTTGACGAGAACTTCTTTTTTCTTACCACGCCCTCTCGATTTTATTATCCGCTCTATCTTGAAGTGTTGATCATTTGCCAAACGTTTCTTACCGACCGGAGCGAGCTCTTCCGTGTAGAAAAATCCGTCGATGATCTCCTCGTTCAGATCCTGAAGCACATACGTATATAAGTCTTGTCGGGTAGAGACCCTATTAATTTTAAATATTTCCTCGCTGTAATTCTTCTCATAACCTTTCTCAAAGGTATTTTTCGTACGACTGATGCGCACGTAGTCTCCGACATTGTATTTAGCTGGTGCTGAGATAACTCCCTTTCTCCGATTAACTGTCTGCTCCGAAGCGCGACGTTCCAAGTTCTCTCTAGCCATTCGGGCATTGTAAAGTGTTACATCGCATGGTCTCATTCGTGTCCCGGTATGTAGAGTATGGTTATAAGCATGGAGTATTTTATGTATTACATCAACGTACCGCTTGGTGTTTGTATGAGAAAAATAACGCCAGATGCGTTCTTTGAGTGTCCTCATGAGCCTCTCCACGCACGCGCATTTGATATCCGGATTTCTTGCGACTCTAAAACTGATATCGTGTTTCTTGAGATACGTTTGAAACGCGTTTCCGAGAAACTCTTTACCGCGGTCTGACTGTAAGCAAATAGGGCGCCTACCTTTGGCGTTTTCTAAGATATCGTTGAAAACACCGGTCACAGCTGACGCAGTTTTATCGCGTAGTAGTCCGACCCACGCGTATTTACTTAGTACATCGACGACAACGAGGAGATAGTTATACCCGTCGTTGTATTCCTGGAGAGAGGTGAGCTGCATCAGATCGCATTCCCAGATATCATCGACATTAGTTACATTATATCGTAACCTTGGAAACCTTCTACGGATTGGTCGATGTAGAGTATACGCGTCTTGATTTTTCAGCCATTCATACACGCGTTTCTTCTCATTTTCGTTCGCGAGGGTATCACCTTTCTTATTCACTCGTAAGAGATTCCGGGCTCCAGCATAACCAGCCTCATGTGAAGGGTCGTAATACTGCCCGCTGTAATCATAAGAATCAGGGCTCAAAGATCCATTCTCAGCCATTTCTTTTTGGTTCTCCTGCTCGACAACTCTTGTGACACGTCTTGCGCTAAGCTGTCGTTGAGACTTGCAGCTGCTTCTCCCCAGCCTTCACCGACTGCCGGAGTCAATCGACGTTTCGCTGTATTTAACGGATCCGTCAACCGCTGACCAATTTTGATGATATTTGCATTACCGATTAGCTCACTTGGAGTGTCCGTGACTTTTATGAATTTAGCAAACTCTAGTTGACCTACGGGTGCATGACTGTCCTCCTCCTCTTCACGCCTACCCCTCTTGACCGCTTTCTTCCTAACTACGTCGAACAATAGTTCGATTATGCTGGAAGCCTCTATTTTACGCCCATCAATTTTCACCGTTCCTGTATCATCCCACTCGATCCGATCGGGGGCCGCGTTCTTCCAATGCTGTAACAGCAATTTGGCTCGATTTTTGTACATACGCGGTATATGATTTAGGATCGTCTGTTCATCTAGGGGAGGGGATTCGATACCGTTTGGATCGATAGCCTCATTCATATCACTCGATCTTTCCGCATCACGATGGATAAGATACCTACGCAAAACTTGCAAATATCGCTTGCACTTCTCGTCTACGGTTCTATGCGTCTTCGAATGGAGGATTTCGAACATTTCTGAGTCGAGTCTCGACAGCGGATCACCCGGAGTTTGCACTGACTCCAAGCTCGATGTCTCACCGCTACCTACTTGAGGAGTTTCAGTTGGTTGTGGTCGCTCAGGTTGACGATGCTCCTGCTGCTGAATTCGCTCCAACATTATCTCTGGCACAACAACCATCTTACGGATCCTTTCCATATTATTGGAGGATTTTGGTTACTAGAGCGGATAGAACTGGGGCTAGTAGTACAGGAATGAAAGATCCCCCGCTTTGTAGAATGGTACGTTTCTTCTTTTGCCAGTCTAGTGAAGACGCGTTCCTGCGAGCGAGTTGACGCAGCACGTTCTTATGTTTGCTCAATCTTTTCTTCTCATTCTCCTTCAGAGAGACTACACCGTGTAACACGTTTAGCGCGCACTCGCAAATGCAACGAACGAGGATTTTATCCGCTTCACGTAACAGTACGTCGCGTTGACGAGCATCGGCGTGACGCAGTGCGTTAAGAACAGCTACGCGTCTTTTAGTGAAATGTTTGCCGGGCAAATTCGCGGTCTCCGAACCTTTCGCGGCCATCGTTCAGGACTGACTGTTCAATCATAGCTCAACTTCGAGTTCTTGTTCTTCTTTGTCAGCAATTATTACTCTTCCCCCCCCCCTCAGTACGGTTTGATATTCACGTGTTTCGGTACATAAGCGTAATGTGCTTTATCATCGGGGAAGATACCCGTGCGAAAACGAAATTCATCGAGTGCACTCT
The DNA here is from genome assembly GCA_029851415.1 of Eretmocerus hayati. NCBI lineage: Eukaryota > Metazoa > Arthropoda > Insecta > Hymenoptera > Aphelinidae > Eretmocerus > Eretmocerus hayati. The sequence goes on from CM056744.1 coordinate 55,588,765, forward strand.
GTGACAGATCGAGGAAAAGATAAGAATGTGGTTGCTTCGTTGCATCCAAATATGCATCCCGTAAAAACCGAGGATCTTCAGGGCAAACTTGACGGGCTAAATGTTGAATTTGCGCTCTATCTCGGGGGTTTTTGAAGATCACCAAGTACTTTGTGTTCAAACTTATATCCCTCTGCGCTTTTCCCTGATGAAATATATTTTGTGTGATGTAGATCACGCTTATATTCTTATGATGACTCCCTTTTGTGAACAAGTCAAGAATCAGATCGTTTGATGATTCTCGCATGAGATCGTCGAGAATCAACAATTTCTTTCGATCGTTATCGTTTGAATAGTCACTCAACTGTGGCAATCCCTCCTTGAACTCTATCTGGATGCCGGGCAGACCCGGTTTCAAATCGGAGATGTATGTCTCTTGCCACTCGGCATAATAGAAGAGGATCCGATCGAAGCGTGTGTCGCAGATTTCGGGTAAGTAAGCGAGAAATTTCCGAACAAATTGTGTCTTACCACATCCAGTAGGTCCACACAAACAGGAAGTGAAAGGATGCTTCCATCGAACATCCATACTGACAACTGACGGTGGAAGTTTACCGACCTCAATTTATATGGTGTGAAAAAGCCCTCATACCCGCCCGCGGTATCAACTGACACTCGCAACGCGGCGGCGGCGGCGGCGGCGGCGGCGAACAGGCGCGAGCATCAGCTTCAATCCGCGCGCACGCGCGCGGTCATCTGCTTCCTCGCGAGGATGAGCTGACTCACGCGAGCATCAGCTCTTTCACGCGAGGATGAGCTCACCCCCGGGGGGGACAGGATCGATGTGGCAGTTCCGTGGGAGCACAGTCGGCTGGTGGATAAAAAAAATTCACTCGTCGCAATTGTCCGTCATATTTACCTCCATTCCATGTACCGGGCAATCATACCGTGATACTACAACGTAAGGGTAGGTAGAAGAAATAGGAAGTCACACTCGTAAGTTAATATGGAAATATATGTTTTTTTATTCTTATCACTATCTTACATTCATTTATGTACATGAGTTCTTTGGTTTGTCTACTATATGAAATCATGTCTTAAAGACTACAATATCCAAAAGGGAGAGAGAGTGTGGGGGAAATGTATCGCCTCTTTTGCAGAACTATACTACAAGTTTTGAACTCATCACGCGTCACAACATCATGTAATCGAGTTCTCCTGATTGCTCTGAATTCTAGTCTTATAGAATTGTCCTCGCGATCGCGTTCGTCGTCTTCGAATACTTGGTCCACGAGGCGAGTGATACTACTGAAATTTATCTTCAAACTGTTTTCAGAATTTAATGAAATTCCTTTAACCTTACAGTTCTCGAATACCTCGTTGGTGCCGGGAACCACGACCTCGTATCCGTAAAATTTCGGGCCACCGGAGACAAAGGACCGTATGAAAGCGTTTTTACCATAGGTTTCCAGTTCGTCCGTCATATCGCCGAGCAAAGTACCGACTCGGGGTTTGTATTCGTGTGGAGCGCTCTTGCGGGAAACGAATATACACGAGTCCGTATCAAAATAGAGGACTCTCCGCTCAAGCCTCTCGAGATCATCGTACAACCTCAATCTCGCCTGAGCTGTTGTGTACGCCGCGATAACAACATTGGTGTTTGGTGCGGGATTGACGGCATCGTCTTTGAAACGCCAATTGACATACAGGGTTTCGTCATTTACAATCAGAATGTCACACACCTCTTTTTCTGGAGCAACTAGCAATTTCAACAAATCCTGCCGCGAGTTCACGACCTCTGTTTGTAGCAAGTTATCCCTCTGACCGAATTTCCCCCAGAAAGAGTTCAAGGCCAGTTTCGCAACTGAACGGAGACCAGCGTTGAACTCGATCTTCTCTGGGTCTAAGCGGATACCTTCTGCGCGCTCATAATCTTCTATATAACGAGCCTTAGTCTCTTCATCTACGCACCATGATGGCCACCCACTAGCTTCTTGCTTAATTTTCAGGAATGTGTTGATGTATTCAACAAACAAACCCCCCTCACCCGTGAGGGGGTCATAACATGTCATTTCATACTGCCATATTATGTGAATATCAACTATACGATACCCAAGTTCGACCGCTTTTCGGAGCTCATCGGCTACCCAAGTTCCTTCAAAAATTCGTTCCTCCTCTTCGTCGTGATTACAATCACCTTGACGCATTTCCTCGCAGCATGACCGACAGAGAGGGAAAAGGAGCCGACCGTGCATCTTCACGGGGAGAAGCGGTAAGAAAAGATCGCGAGGTGGCAGAACACGACACTTAACCAAACCCTCGACACGCTCCAGATTGTTGTAATCGCCACCCGTGAGAGCGTCAGACTCCTTCCCAACGTATATTCGCGGATGACCTATCGGAAATTTACCCGTCTTGCAGATGAAAGGATACAAGGAGCATATGTCAAAGTAATAAATTTCTTCGTCATCATCAACATCATAATGCGTTACAATATTCTCGGTACGGCCACCAAAGAACGGGTCTCTGGGGTTGAGAGTGATTTTACTCATCAAAGGATGATTTTCTATGTACTTTCGGATCTCGCTGTCGTTCTTCTTGATATCGTCAAATTCACATTCCCACATTACCCGCACTGTGTAACCCAAGTCTTCTATTCGTTTGATTTTGGCTTGGGTACTCTCGTAAGCCTCATCGAACGATCTGCCATGAGAGATTTTTTTGGTGCGATTGCCATTAAAACACTTGGGGCAACCGTGGTAAAAGCATCCCTGGTACTCAAACACTGTACCCTTTGGATTGTTAGGATCGTCGTTAGGAAGATATCCATCCACAAGAAAACCCTCGGGTAACCTGAATTCCCTTGCGCGGCCTGCATGGATTATATCTCGATCCATCTCTCGCTCGCAGGTCACCAACCATTCTAGTGACTTTTGTGAATGTTTGTCACCTCTTCGGTAGCCACCCGCCGGAATTATTCCAATGGTGTCGGGCTTCAAATAATTCTTCCGATAAACGTGTGAACAAGCTGACGCGATAGTGACGGCTGAAACAAACGGGTCCGTATCTCCAACTTTAAGGAAAATGTTGCGGAACTCTATGCAAGCCCGCCGCAAAATTTCGACATCCATTTCACAGTATTCTACAATTTCTTTCGCGAAGTCGAAATAATAAGTGTCTTTAACAGAGTGATACCACTCAAAGAATTTCTCTCTTTCACTCGTAGACATCGTGTTCGGAGAATAATATTTTGCTTTCGGGAGTTCCCCTGTATAGCCCTGGTTCCTGAGTGTATTAAATAGATGAGGGAAATATCCTTTTTTACTACTCTCCGGCAAACCGAAAGTTTTTGGCAATAAGCTCAACCTCATATGGAAGTAATTCAGACTATCGATGAATTTCGTATTTCCAACTTCTATACTGATGATATTCTGACCGTTTAGAATGACGCTAGGTGATGGGTACTTTGGATTTGCGGTCAACTCCTTCAGAATAAATTGCCCGTCGTATCCACCAGCATTATGAGCAATGCAAATTATCTGCTTAAATGCTGTTCTTTTGCGAACGCACAGCTCAATCAGCTCGTTTATAGGATCTCTTTCAAATTTGAAATGTCTCGGCCCACATGTAGGACAATCAATATTCATATCATCACAGTTTATACAATCGGTACACACCTTATGCGCAATACACAGCGTGGGTACGTGTTCTTTGGTTTTTTTTTGACCTTTATATTTTTTGTCCTGACGCGTCTCAACATCGTAGAAAATATAACAATACTTCGGCGGTTTATCGCTCTCTGGTTTTTTTTTCAGCGGTTGCATGTAACATAAATCATGTGGCGAATGCCTCGTGTGGCAGCGATTGCAATAATTTATTCCGCACTCGTGTGCATGGTCGTAGCAGTTAACAGTCTTCAGACATACCTGACACATTCTCAGTACCTCGCATAATTTTTTGTTCTTCTTCTTGTAACTACCGTCCTGCTTATGGTTTTCATAACATTTGCGACCATAAAATAACCTATGGCAATCGTCGCATTTGATCATATCTACATTGTCACTCTCGCATACGGGCGTGACGAAACAACGCGAACAAACTTTCTCACAATTATGCTGATTCACCCGGGAATAACGAAAATTACAATGTTCACAGAAGAACTTCGCATGAGTAATACCAGTCAAATTAAGAATGGTGTCGTAGTGATGACTCCGATGGTTATAAAGGAGGTTGATGGTACCGGAAGGAGCTTGGCGGAATTCCACGTAATCCGTACCGTCAAAGAATGCGGGCTCGCCACTCCCAATATTGAAAGCATCGAAAGCTCTGATGACTATCCCCTTCGTGACATAATATTCTTGGAATACTTGCAATTGAGAAACCCCACAGCCACCCGAAGGTACATCTACGCCCGCTTCACGACATAGACGCTGAGCTAACTCTTTTTGGAGTGGTCGTCGACCATCCCGAATGTCATTCCAAAATTTTACCGTTTCCGGTGTTTCTGTATTCGTTTTTGCTACGTGCGCCTCACCTACAACGAGAGCTCTCGGTAGACAAAGATCATCCTCATCATTGGAGATGGATACGCAAGATTTTGCCCTCACCACGTCTATCGTCACAGGCTTTTTCTTTTTCTTACCCGCCCCTACAGCCATGTCAACATAAACCACGTTCAACGAAAAGGAATCGTCGAATGCGTGAATTTCGTTACTCTGAGCCATCTGATGGATTAGATTCCAAAGATCAACGTACGTAAAATTATCACGGCTACGTAAGGACATCCCACCGGGTCCACGGGAGAATTGGTCGCTTCGTATGGAAACGCTGATGAGGTCAAATTCATTCGACATCAAAGAGATCAGATATGCGTGAATGTCTCGAATAGCCATTTCAAACCAAATCAAAGAATTGATGTTCACTCGAGGACGGTCTCTTACTCGGAATGAAAAGTGTCTTCCCTGAATTCGGAATCTAGCCACGTACCTAGGACCTAGATCTCTCATGGTAAATCTAACTCCGGGAGGCTGTATATCAAAATTATCGCCGATTTCGCCATGACCATTCTCTGCTCCATCTATTTCAGACCCATCACTCTCGTCATCCCCGCTACTGCGCGATTCATTGCCATCATTATCTGTATTAGGATCATTTTCAACGGAATACTCGCCATCATCGCTATCACGCTCGCTAATTCTATCATCATCATCATCATCATCATCGTCGTCGTCGTCGTCGTCGTCGTCGTCGTCGTCGTTGTCATCGTCGTTGTCGTCGTCGTCGTCATTCGAAACTATATTTTCATTAACATTATTATCACCGTTCACGCCAGAATTTTCGTTATATCGATCAGTCTCATCGGAAGACTCCATATCGATATCTTCGTTGTTCTGTGCGCCACTCCCTCCTCCGATTTGCAGAGGTGGTGCGTACATAATTACCGATGGACGTTGCTGCTGCTCCTCTTCTCGTCGCTCGGTCATCGTGGCAGGTGGTTGGAGTGCTGTAGAAAAAATCGGAGAGGGATATTCTTCTGAGAAATGTTCTTTTTTTGATCGATAAAAATATCCGTAGCCGGATCATTTATTGTCATCTGGCCACATCCACAGACATTCTTTCTCTCTTCTTCGTATCAAAAGGGACGGTGTTAAATATATATACAACCTATTCAACGGGGATTGGATTCTTAAGAACATCATATGTACATTATTCACACTAACTCAAATAGAAAAAAGATGAAAGTTATTGTATGAGGGCTATAACAGAGAGTTTGATGTATCTTTTATGAGATTCAGAACCCACATTATGTTAGGCTCTGTATTGAGTTCCGAATCAGGCCGCTCAGCTTGGTCGTGGAACCATCGTATCTCCAGAGCTCTCGCCGATAGCATGATTCTATCCACATGGATGTGAAAGAACTCATGATCGATTGGCTGCGGGGGCGCCACCCCGTATGCGAGTCTCCGGCGAAGATCTTGATAGAAAAAAGAGGAAAAAGGATCCAGAGTTAGCCTTGATGGAATGGACAGATGCAATCTGAGGGCTACTTTGGTAAGATGGATTTTTTTACTCACATTCATTGATCCTCCGGTCAATTGGGTGGTACGGGTTAAAGTACCGCTGAGGGTGTGCCATCTCGTGTTGGTGGCCGTTGGCTTCATAGAACGAAGTCAACAAGCCGAACTCCGATGACAGACCATTCAGGATTCTTTGATGAGCGATCCTATTGACGGGATATGTGGGCTCCTCATAACCAGCATTGGTCAGCTCCTCGTCTATCCTGAACATCCCCATGTAAAAGTCCAGGGGAGCGAGCCGGCCTGTTGAATACCCATGCTGACGGTATTCTTGTACAGCGTACGTGGCATCAAAGTACGCTGTTAGATTCGGTTGCCAAGATCCAATCTCGGCTAGCTGCTGGATCGCAGCCTCCCATCCAATGGGTTCCCTCAAACTTCCGGGAGCGATGTTGTGGATCGCTGCGGCTGGAGGGCACGGGGGTATAACCCGGTTCTCATCTTCACTATCATTGCTTTCATCCGAATCGGGAATGACGCCACAGATCTGTGGTCGAGCTTCGTCCTCGTCAGTGTCACTGACGACGATTGTATCATCCCGAGATATGATATCTTCCATCCCTGTGAAACATAAAAAATAATATGGCCGTGAGAACTTTGCAAACTTTCGGAAAAGGCAGGTCGTCCAAGTGAGAGTTACTCACCATGATCGGTAGCATCATCATCATCATCATTGTTGCAAGGTGGTCTCCGAGCTGCCTCTTCTTCTTCTATAAGGGAGAAACAGAAGAGAGGAAGAGTAAATTAGCGAATTACGAGCATAATCATATGTTAGGAATCCGCGAGGATATTTAAGAACAATCAAAAAGACCCTTACGCAAGCGCGCATATAACTCAGCCCACTCCCGCGGACCCTGAGCTTCGTGAAACGATTCTTCGTCGTCTTCTTCTCCTCGAGCCTCGCCCGCATTTTGGATGATATCAGCGACCTCACGATCTGCCGCTTCATCGTCTAGATCTTCCAGCGCGTTAACGAGCCTACCGGGTGGAGCGTTCCGTACCGCAGCAGGCTCCTCCAGATCGGTGTCAGAGTTTTGGTCGATACCTGAGTCGTCGCTGCTAGCGACATCGACATCGACGTCAACCCCATCATCATCATCATCATCATCATCATCATCATCATCTCCCTGATCCATCTCGTCACCCAACCTGTCTTGATGCTGAGCCACAACGTTCTGCCCATTATCATCATTGTCATCGCCATCAACAGCTTCATGCTCGCTATCATTTCTGTGATCATCATCATCATCATCATCATCATCGGAATCCACATCGGGTGATGGGGCGAAAAATCTATCTCGTGCTGGAAAAAATCATAAGGAAGTTGAGTGACTTGTATTAAACGAGCGAATGAAGAGAGCCCGAAAACTGTTTTATAGAACCATATGGGAATCGTTCAAAGCGAATCGAGCTCAAACGCGTGCGATTGACTTCAACACGAGCTATTCTCTCAAAGTTGATCTGAATATTTCCAACTGTTTGAATCAAAATTTTACGTGAACAAATTCAGAAATGATTCGTGCAATTCGATTTCGAACGGGTGCAATTCATTTAGACACCAAAATTTTTTCAAATTTGAACTTGACATTTCTCATGAAAAAAGAGAAATTCCACATGAGCAAATTCGGAATCGTGTTGAGCAATTCGAGCTCAACTGTGTGCAAATGACTTCATTACGAGATATTCTATCAAATTTGATCTCAATATTTCCACTGTTCAAGTCAACATTTCACGTGAGCAAATTCAGATATGAGTCAAGCAATACAAGATCAAACGGGTGCAATTGATTAAGACAAGGAAATTTTCCCAAATTTGATCTCAAAATTTTCCATGAAAAAAAGGGAATTCCACGTGAGCAAATTCGGAATCGTGTTGAGCATTCCGAGCTCAAGCGTTTGCAATGAATTTCGACACGGGATATTTTCTTAAATTTGACCTCAATATTTTCGCTGTTCAATTCAAAATTTTACGTGAGCAAATTCAGATATGTTCCAAGCAATCCAAGATCAAACGGGTGCAATTAATTGAGACACCAAAATTTTTCCAAATTTAATCTCAACATTTCTCAAGAAAAAAATAGACATTCCACGTGAGCAAATTCAGAACCGTTCCGAGCAATTCGAGCTCAAGCGTTTGCAATGAATTTCGACACGAGATATTTTCTCAAATTTGATCGGAATTTTTTCCACCGTTCGAGTCAAAATTTCACGTGAGCAAATTCAGATATGAGTCGAGCAATCCAAGATTAAGCGGGTGCAATTGATTACGACAATAAATTTTTTCCGAATTTGATATCAAAATTTTCCATGAAAAAAGTAAAATTTCTCGTGCGCAAATTCGGAAACAAGTTGAGCAATTCAAGCTCAATCGCCTGCACTTATTTACGTCAAGATCAAAATGGCGCTCGGATTGGCGAAAATACATGCTGATCGAGCAAATTGAAACAATAACATTGAAAGAAGTTTCGATCGTGAGCGAATCAAATTCATCGAAGTACAAACGAAATTCTAATTAGACACTAAAATTCAATCGCGCAAATAGTTTCCACCACTAGCGAATAGATAAAGTCAGTCGGGTATGGAGGTCCTAATTTTCATCTCAGAAATCATGGCAAATCGAAGGAGCGCCTCAGAAACATCACGAGAACATTTCAATACACCTCACTCTATAGAAATCGTTAATCTCTGAACAAAAAAATTTTGCAATAATTCGGCTGCAAAAATATGGAAAAAATTCACACCAATTACAGAGAGTCACTATTCCATTTCGTGGACGGACCCTAAGGAAGCAACGGTGAGATTGGGCTAGGTGTGGTACTCAGAATGACCGACCTTGTATAAGACCTCGAATAGCAATAAAAAAGGGTAAAAAGTTTGCTGAATGCGAAAAAAATGGAACGTTATGCAAAACTGTACCAGAAATTACACGTTTCAAGTATTATGATTATCAACTTGTTAAATTCACTGGATCACATACGTCATTCGTGAATGAGCCCTAAGGTACCAATGTCGGGCTTATGATCGGTGTGGTGCCACGACTCACAGTTTTTGCACAGAGCCCTCTTACGAATGAGAGTTCTAAAAAATATGCTGAAAATGAGAAAAAATTCGAGAATGCACTAACGCGCAACCCCATACATCACGTCTTGCGGTTCCAATGATGGATGTCTTTTTTTCAAAATCACAAATTGAGCAGATCACTTCCTCACGCATCATATCAGTCACCGTAGACAATATCGCGATCACGCAAAATATGTATAAAAATGCTATAGCGTACTTACCGAGTAGGTCCTCGTATTCTTCGATCACCTGTCTGACCGCGACCAGGCTCCGCATCCCGTGGTCCACGATAAATTCACCAACAACCCTTGTGACATACTCAATTCCATACACTAGCCGAGGAGCAAGCCGGGCCATGCGGCGAAAACCGCATCTTGATAACAGAAACCGCAGCTCCCGCCTTAGAGCGCGTATGTCACACGCCCTCATTCGTGCACTCCACCCCCGCTGGCTGCACCGTCGGTGCACCGCTTCACTATCATAACGGAGTGCACTCGCGAAACCAAATACGGCGGCACGCACCTCGCGAACCTCGCGGTCACGCTCTTCGCGCTCCTCGTGGTCCTCCCGATCGCGCTCCATGATATGGAGTTGATGTCTCCACGGGAGCACTCGCATCACGACTGACCCCTCCGACAGCCCACGGGGATGCCCTGGACCAAAGACCTCGTGATTAGACAAGGGTGGGGTTATTCTAGAGCACGTGCGGCACTTGCCGATGGGTTGAAAATTCAAGATCATTCACATCGTTATATTTGTCAACGTAAAAATCTGATTTTATTACCCGCCCATGGAAATACCAAAGTCGGAGGCCTTAAAAGGGTAATGAGCGGTTCACGCGCCATTTAAATCGCGAGCGAAAAAGTATATACTGATCTCGGCCTGATTGAAGTATTGTACTATACCTAACGCAGAGGTAAGAGATATAGGCCGGCGCGGCTTTTGAACCGATTGTGAAGCATCGTAGGGATCAGAGAAATGGAAAACAGATGTGTGGGAAGAATGCGAAGGAAAGTCACACGTGCACCGCAAGACTCGTGTGAACTCTCTCTCTCTCTCTCTCTCTCTCTCTCTCTCTCTCTCTCTCTCTCTCTCTCTCTCTCTCTCTCTCTCTCTCTCTCTCTATCTTTACCGCGCGTGGCACGTGCTGCCGAAAACCGACAAAAATGCAAACGCGCGCGCACACACACACACACACACACACACACACACACACGTATGTAATGATAAACATAAACAATGTTATGTTTACACCACCCCACCATCACCTTGACCTTGTGACGTCATGATGTAAACAAACCGCTGGCCCACATCAGCTAACCGCCAGACGGTCAATGACCCCGGCCCCTCCCCCACCAGACGCCCCCACCCCCTATGACGTCATTTGTTGTGTCTCGCTATACCAGCTCATATACTACTAATCTGGGTGAAAATTACTCCTCGAAGTATCCCCAAATATGTGTAAGAACTTCCGAAGGCGAGCCTCAAGCCAGAAGCGAGCTTGAGGTTCGAACCATCAGGTCCGAAATGGGCATTATTCCGTCTGAGTACGGGCAGACGAGCGAGGGCTCGATTCCCCGTGTTCCTGCTCACAAACGAGACGAGTGGCTAGCATGGGGATTCAAACATGTTTTTCGGACTCAAATTCACCATTTAAATACGATTACGGAGTCAATTGAGCCCTGAATTATCGTCATTTTGCAGTACAGGAGCAAAACCTGTTATAACGGAGTTTAACGCCGTTTAAGGATCGGATGATATCCTAGGCACGAATTGACCCCGGAATCGTGTTCGGGCGGTCATTGTGAGTCGGAAAAACATGTTTGAATCCCTATTCTATCCACTCGTCTCGTTTGTGAGCGGAAACACGGGGAATCAAGGCCTCGCTCGCCTGCCCCAAATTAGACGAAATAATGCCCATTTTGGACATGATGGTTTGAACCTCCAGCTCGCTTCTGGCTTGAGGCTTGCCTCCGGAAGTCCTTACACATATTTAGGGGTACTCGGGGGAGTAATTCCACCCAGGTTGGTGCACAATAACTCAGATGAGAGCATATGCGAGCCAGATCTATGTTGGCATTTTAAGCAAAATGTCGAAAAAGGGTGTTCTGAATTGGCTGAATAAGATCAAGAATTGAATGGCCCAACCAGATCATCGTTCTAATTGACGGCATCTGTATCAGGAAACATATCCACACAGATTTGGGGTCGAAAGAAGAAAATCGATTCTTTAAAATTGAGCTCAAAGTTTGGCATTTTCACGAAACTGCTCAGCTTGTAACGATTCTAACTTTTATGGGAAGTTCGATAATCAACTTTTACAATCGGTCAAATTGTACCTTTTTTCAGAACCTTCAAAATGACCACTGGTAAAAGTCGATCATCTCATGTCTGAAGAGAGCTAGATTACTTTGAAGGAGGCCCAAAAATCGCTAAAATGTGCAATCAGCAAATAGCTATTAGAAGTTGCTAGGCTCAATTATCACTCTCAGACAATTGTTTTCTTTTTTTTTGGAAGTACCAGTCTTTAGAAAGGGAATGCGCCGAAGTGAGTCCAAAAATATTGAGTGTAGTCGGAGCTACGATTCTCCCAATATAGGCTCAAAAGGGGCCTCAAATGGATCTTTTATGGACCCCCAGGCCCATGGGGGGCTTCGAAGGAATCCTAAGAAAATTGTTTCGTTCTATTTAAACCTGGTACTAACAGGAAAAATTTTTTGGGATTTTTTCTAGACCCCCCTGGTGACGGCTCTGGCTGAAATGCTCCGAAATGACCCCCCAGACAGCATCGAAACCTTTCCGATATCTTTCAGAAAGCTTTCAATGAAAGGTTCAAAACCTTTCCGAAAGCTTTCTATGAAAGCTTTCGGAAAGTTAACTATGTTCCTTTCCACTGAACTTTTCGAAAGGTTCCAACGAAAGTTGCTGAACACCTTTCAGGAAAGGTTTCCTACAGGACTTTCAGAAAGGTTGCTACAAGGTTTCTCGGAAACCTTCGTGAGAATTTCCTTGAAAGAGATCCAGCAATTGTCAATGACAGGTTTCTGGAGGAAAACCAACGAACAGCTACTCGAAACTTCCGCTGAAAGGTTTCTGAAAGGTTTCCGGAAGCTGTTGAAAGGAACGGTTCCCCAAAACTTCGGCTAAAAGGTTTTTGAAAGGTTTTCGAGAAGTGTCAATGAAACCCGCTCTCCAAAACTTTCACTGAGAAGTTTCGGAAAGGTTTCGGAGAACTGTCGATGGAACCCGCTATCCAAAACATTCACTGACAGGTTTCGAGAAGGTTTTGGAGAACTGTCGATGAAACGCGCTCTCCAAAACTTCCACTGAATGATTTCTAAAAGGTTTCCAGAAGGTTTCGATGAGACAAGCTCCCCGAAACTTCCACTGAAAGGTTTTTGGAAGATTTCCGAAAGGTGTCGATGAAACCCGCTCTCCAAAACTTTCACTGAAAGGTTTCTGAAAGATTCTCGAAAATTGTCGATGAAACCCGCTCTCGAAAACTTTCACTGAAAGGTTTCGGAAGGGTTTTGGGAATTTGTCGATAGAGCCCGCTCTCCGAAACTTTTACTGAAAATTTTCGGAAAGGTTTTGGAAAGCTGTCGGTGGAACACGCTCTCCAAAACTTTCACTGAAAGGTTTCGGAAAGGTTTCCAGGAGATGTCGATGAAACCAGCTCCCCGAAACTCTTGCTGAAAGGTTTCAAAAAGGTTTCCAAAAGGTGTCGATGAGAACAGCTCCCCGAAACTTTCGCTGGAAGGTTCACGAAAGGTGTCCATGAAACCAGCTCCCCGAAACTTTCACTGAAAAGTTTCCAAGAGGTGTCGATGAAACTGGCTCTCGCGGGGAGGTTTCTTCGAGATTCCCCTCTTGAGTAATGACAGTTCAATTTAGGTTCTGAAGATAATCATCTTGGGATAGTTTCATGGGGTTATAACACACTTGGGAGAAGAAATGAATCTTTCCACGACATTTGTTACTTAAATTCCATCAACTATCTGGCATTTAAATTTTCTCCAGAAGAAATTTCTCAGCACCTCCTACTATGTTTAAGCGCCTACCGGACCAATTGGATCATGTTCAACATCGTTTGAAGTACTCTAAAAAAATTCAAGAGGATACGAATTTATATTTTGGAGCAATCGCATTTTTTCATTTTCCATCAAATTGGCACTTTTTGGCGTTCTATGAGAATTTTTTAGCACCATAAGGTTTTTTTTCTGATAAAATACGTTGGGTTTGATACAATTTATCATAATTCATCTCGAAAAAGCCATTATGTGAGTGGAGTTATTTCGAAGTTTTTCCTGATTTCAGAGTGAAAATTTGAATTTTCGACTCCAAACTGGAAATTTGCATAGCTCCGAAACAAAGTTGATCTGGGCTAAGCAGAAACACACGTGTCACCTCATTCCGACTCAAAAAACATATATACTCCGTTGGAGAGGGGATTTAATCCTATTCCATTGGATGGTCTCATCTAGAGCATGGGTTTTGGAAGGATTCAGGAAGTTTTCGAGTAAGTTATCGGACACTCAAAAATGCAAGGTCTCATGTAATGTCATGGAAGCTTTCTGATAGTTTCCACCAAAACTCTCCCTGCAATGACCGAGGAGTATTATTAAACTTGAGCTAGCGGATACTAAGAGCTGGCGGATACTAATTGATTTTGTTCACAGCCAAAAAGCAGCCATGTCGGTCAAACTGACAATGTTTTGTACATCCGTTGTGTTCATCTGGAATTCGGACCCAATTCATTCTTCTAATTGTGGGGACTGAGTAAAAAAAGTGGATACTTTTTAGTATTCCCCTTCTTGAATGAAAATGGGATATGGTAAATAAAATCATTCCTAGCGTAGTTATAATCTGTTCACTCCCCTTATAGTAGCTTGAGTAGTTGATGTTGAACCATCTAGTTATAATATTAATTTTCCTTATACCGGATTTGATAGGATTAGCTCTGAGGGAGCAAATTCGAGAATTGACGATGAATAGGTAGTACGTATCCTAACTGGATTAGACTTCAAAATTGGGGTAAGGAACTAGTTCAGATTCTACGGCAAAGTGTCATACAGATTTGGCTCAATGAGGAATTTTCACATATTCAATCATTCTTGAGAGTATCTTCTCGGATATGTTGACTGTTCATGGCGTAAGAAAGCCCAAAACACAGAAGCATAATCCCCAAACTTGACTTCATTTCTTCCCAAAGAATTATATCTTCAAAATAACTCACCTAACATATGGAAAGGATACTTTTTATTGTGGCTCCAGTCTGGTAACGGAACTCCTCCAAGCTTCCTAACAGTCTTTGATATTTTCACTGTTTTCATATAGGACCGGTTAGGCAATAAATTCATCAAGAAAGGACTTTGAATACAGCCTGAGTTAATGGGTATTGCACAAGATCACAGTGGTCAAGATCAATTAATCTTGACTACTGTGAGTTTGTGCTGTGATGAAAGACTTGAGAATATTCTGCAATGACAATTCGTGAAAAGCACTGTCATTCATTCGATGATGATATAAAGCATCCAAGAACGGAATAAAAGTCTACGCTTATCAGTTGAGTTGAATAGGAGGAGTGTACTATAAGAATTACCTCCATAGTATCCTGCAACCATCTTATACATATCCGACTCCAGGAAGCTTCGTAAATATTGTGTATGACAAGGTGTATATTTGCACTATCATCACCACAAGTGGTAGAGTTCATCTACAATACATATGCTGACACCAATTCTCCTGAAAAAATATGTTCTCTTTAACACAAAGGGTCTTGCTCTTTGCTCAAGACTTGAGACTTAACAAGGTTAGTAGACAGAGATATACTCATCTGATCCGCAAATCCCACAGCTCTACAAATTTGTCGAGGAAACAACTTCTATAAGTCTATGGAGAAAACAGAGTTTAGAGGTTATTTTTTCCTCACCACGATGAGGACACTCCACCAGGAAGTGAGTAACAGAAAAATCAGGAGACATGTGGAATACACAAGAATGTTCTCGACTTGCACAAATAGATTTCGACTACGAATCGGCAAACAGGCTTCAATCAAGAGAACCGACACGCTCAGCACTCGATGATTTGCAGAATTGACTTCGAACTAAATGATTAATGCGAAATTCACTCTTGCACGAGGGAACTGGGGACAGTCAACAAACCATCAAGATGGCCGACTTACCCAAACATGACCAGACTTGACCCTATACAGACTGCCTGATGTCGACTGTCGCATGCACGGTCGCAATGGCCCTGGTAGAAACAACGAACATGCGTGATCTGGACTTGGCAATGCAAGGTTCCATAGAAAATTGCCCGGAAGTTTCTGGACGCTTCGACCGAAATTTGTTCTGTGAGCATTTGAAAGTTCCATTGGAACTTTCACCGAAAGGCTTCTGGAAGGCTTCAGAAAGTTTTTCGGAGAGTTTTCGGACACTTGGCGCGGAAGAGTCTCGGAAAGGTTTCGAGAAACCTTTCTGAAAGCTTTCATAGAAAGTTTCTCTGCAAAGATATGAAAATTCTGATGGTCCTTGCGCTAAAAGGCTCCTGAAATCTCCCCGAAAGTTTCCATCAAAATTTTCCCTCGGAGGATCTAGGAGTTCCATCGAAACTTTCACCGAAAGGCTTCCGAAAGGCTTCAGAAAGTTTCTCGAGAAGTTTTCGGACACTTGGAACGGAAAAGATTCGAGAAAAATTCAGGAAACCTTTCTGAAAGCTTCCATCGAAAGTTCTCCTGCGAAGATATAAAAATTCTAATGGAATTCCATCAAAATTTTCCCTTGAAGAATCTAAAAGTTCCATTGGAACTTCCAGCGAAAGGCTTCTGAACGGTTTCAGAAAGTTTTTCGAAAAGTTTTCGGACACTTGGCACGGAAAAGTTCCGGAAAGGTTTCAGGAAACCTTTCTGAAAGCTTTGATCGAAAGTTTCTCTGCAAAGATATGAAAATTCTGATGGTCCTTGCGCTAAAAGGCTCCTGAAATCTCCCCGAAAGTTTCCATCAAAATTTTCCCTCGGAGGATCTAGGAGTTCCATCGAAACTTTCACCGAAAGGCTTCCGAAAGGCTTCAGAAAGTTTTTCGAGAAGTTTTCGGACACTTGGCACGGAAAAGTTCCGGAAAGGTTTCAGGAAACCTTTCTGAAAGCTTTGATCGAAAGTTTCTCTGCAAAGATATAGAAAATTCTGATCGTCCTTCCACTGAAAGGCTTCTGGAAGGTTTCAGGGAGGTTTCATGGTATTTTCTCCATGAAAGCACAGGAGAAAGCCGTATGGAAGCTTTCAGAAACCTTCCAGTGCTGTCTGGGGCCATATATTCATTGAAGGGCTGGTGGATGGGTGGATGGGTCGGTGGGTCGGTGGGGTCGTTGGTTCGGTGGGTCAGTGTGTGTATGTATCTGAGTTTGCGGAATCCTCTTCCGTGAGGCAGTCCAATACACGTACACTTACTAGACGAATATACTGAATATATTCACATTTTATGGCGTGCTGTCACTGGCTCGAGGATATGCATTCGTGTTTGTGTGTGTGCGTCTATTTTTGTTTCTTTTATTTGTGAATTCTTTCTTGTGTGGCAACCTATGATACATACACTCATTTCACGTGTTCATCACTGTATTACCATCATATAACCCCGGCGGAATTCTGAGTGTATCCGTCTGGTTGAATAATATATAATATGGATTTGGAATTGAGAATAAAATACTACTGAAAATGATTCATCATCCCCGATATATAATCTTGGGTATATTCTATGATAATAATAGTGGTATGAGTGTCTAGAAGTGTATTTTGAGTAGTTGTGACTCCACGTCACAGAGACCGAGAAAGACATGATCAGATGAACCTGACACGTATTGGTTACCTTCACGGGCCAAGGGACGATGTTCAGATCAAAGCAAATCTAACGGTTTGATACTGAGAAGTCGTGTCAGTGTCGGAAGTTGTTCAATGTGATATTCATATCAGGATGAAGGTATGTGAGTTTCCAGTTTTTGTATTTGTTATTTGGGGAAGCTATGAGTTGTCAAGATATTGAGAGCCGATAAGATTAAGACTATAGCTATTTTCCTATGGAGCTAGATGATGGTGGTCTGTTGAAATTTTTTAACACGTGATGCGAAATTTGGGGATCAACATATGTTGGAATACACTGTGGCTGAATGAAAATGTACCCCCATTTGATTCTTTTCACGCAACTCTGATCGAGCAACGAAAGTTTTTTCAAGGTTCTGGGCCTTTGCGAATCTAATGCCGAGGTCAGTGACTAGAAAAATATTGTTGTTGAAAAATGAGAAAAATTATTCTTGGAATTTGTAAAAATTTCTCGTCCGGATGTTGCTAGATCGGAAGCTCGTCGAATTTTATGGAATCTAGGCTATTCGCGCATGCGATTTGAAGCTTGATTAGTTTTTGAATGTAATTTCTAAAAGTGCAATTTTGAGGGCTCGTCCGGGGTGCCGCGAAGATGACGCGACCGTGACTTTTGAAGTTACGTTTTCGCTCAAGTGGTGGTTATGTTTCCTCGCTGCCACGTGTATGACAGACCGTCGTGTTGTTAGTAATTTCCGATTTCGGGTCTGCGACGCACGAACATGCGTGTGGTGCGTTTCAGTTGTAGCCGATAACTTGAGTTATTTGTCTGGAGTTTTGTCGAGAGGCAAGTGTGTGTTGTGATCGAATTTTCAGTATTATGTGTACTGTGTGTGAAGTAGACTCAGTCGTGAAGGATCATCGTCGGCTGCCACGTATGCGCATTCCCGTATCGTCGTCGCTGCATTAGTGGTGTGCATCGATTATTGGCGACATCGAATGCATTATCACTTCTATCAAAAATCAAAAAGTGGAATTTTGGTGTGCGGGTGTTGTCTGCTTTGGGGATTTGTCCTACATGAGGAATGGATCTGGCTGTCGGATGATGAGGACAACATGCTCAGTGCAGTATGAGAATCTGTTTCCAGTCAGATGAGTATTATTTTTCATCACAAACTGTCAAGTTTGTAACAATTTATTCCAAGTGAAGGATCGAATTCTATGTGGCGTGTGTCTTGTTTTTGTTACAGGTTGTGAAATCTGTTGCAACGAAAGCGAGCTGACTGTTGTGGAGTTTCAGGTGGGTTTACTTTGAACTGCGAAAGGGAACCATAGATCTTGATTGTGGATCATCTTGCAGCTGATGAATTATGTCTCATCCGAAGTGGAAATCACTCGAAGTTCTAGCAGCAGGTGATTGTGGGAATGGGTGAGGCCAATCTTGCAGAATCCGCCTATGAGTTTGACTGGTGCTTCAGTTCGTCTGTCGAGCGATTGAGGACACCAACAATTGAGGACCATGTCTTGCCATTGTGGAGTGTGATTAGTGAGAGTAAGGCCTAGCGTATCGGTGCCGATGAGCTGTGAAGCTGATAGTTAGACCATTTGCTGGACAGAGTTGCCTCAAAATGATGTGAGATGCTTACTTACAACTCATTTGCACTTACATACTTAAAATTACTTTAACCGATAGCAATCCATTTTCGAAAAAGATAACCCCCCAAGGAGTGATGGAGAACATAACCAATTGAGCTCCATCCCTCTTGCCCATAGATTGTAATCGGTGGTAATCAGGCCTAGCGTGTTAGTGCATATGACTTGTGAGAGAGCCTAGAACGTCTGCTAGACAGGGATGCCTGGGAATAATGTGAGATGCTTGCTCATAACTTATTTGCACTCTCATGCTTGGCATGAGTTGTACCGATTACAATCTATCATCAAATAATCAAATTATCCCCATGTGATGCTGATCTCCCTGTTGATATCCAATTATTCACAGAGGGATCTGATGAAAGATGTAGCTCGATTCTCAACAAATCTCCAATATTCTCAAGAACTACACTTGCTCTCGGACCTGGATATTATCATCGATTGGAATACGAGATATTTTCGAGCGTCTGTTTGGAAATTCGAAACAGATCTTGGTAACTTTATGGATTTGTTGAGAATTCACCTCCAATTTCGATCAGTGCGTCAATTCATCTAGGGAGCTATGGAGAACATCATAACTTGAGCCGTATCCCTCTTGATCATGAAATGTAATTGGTGGAAATCAGGCCTAGCGTGTTAGTGCATATGAGTTGTGAGAGACAATCCTAGGCCGTTTGCTAGACAGGGATACCTCGGTATAATGTGAGTTGCTTGCTCATAACTTATTCGCACTCACATGCTTGGCATGACTTTTACTGATAGCAATTCATTATCGAAAAAGATGATCCCCACGTCATGCTGATCTCCAATTATCCACGGAGGGATCTGATGGAAAATGTAGCTCAATTCTCAACAAATTTCCAATATTCTCAAGAATTGAACTTGATCTGGAACCTAGATCTTATCATCGATTGGAATATAAGATATATCAGAGCTTCTGTTTGTGAATTCGAGACAGATCTTCGTAACTTTATGAATTTGTTGAGAATTCCGCTCCAATTTTCATCAGTGCATGAATTCATCTAGGGAGTGATGAAGAACATCATCACTTGAGCCCCATCCCTCTTGATGATAGAATGTAATTGGTGAAAATCAGGCCTAGCGTGTTAGTGCACATGAGTTGTGAGAGACAATCTTTGACCGTTCGCTAGGCAGGGATGCCTCGAAATAAGATGCTTGCTTATAACTTATTTGCATTCGCATGCTTGTCATGAGTTGTCCCGATAACAATCTATTATCAAATCAGATGGGCCCCATGTGACGCTGATCTCCAATTATCCACAGAGGGATCTGATGCGTAATGTAGGTCTATTCTCGACAATTTGACAGTGTTCTCAAGAACTTGATCTCAGACCTGGATATTATCATTGATTGGAATACAAGATATCTCAGAGCCTCGAATTCGAGACAGATCTTCGTAACTTTATGAATTTGTTGAGAATTCCGCTCCAATTTTTATCAGTGCATGAATTCATCTAGGGAGTGATGAAGAACATCATCACTTGAGCCCCATCCATTTTGACGATAGGATGTAATTGGTGAGAATGAGTCCTAGCGTGTCAGTGCACATGAGTTGTGAGAGATGATCCTAGACCATTCGCTAGGCAGGGATGCCTCGAAATAAGATGCTTGCTTATAACTTATTTGCATTCGCATGCTTGTCATGAGTTGTCCCGATAACAATCTATTATCAAATCAGATGGGCCCCATGTGACGCTGATCTCCAATTATCCACAGAGGGATCTGATGCGTAATGTAGGTCTATTCTCGACAATTTGACAGTGTTCTCAAGAACTTCACTTGATCTCAGACCTGGATATTATCATTGATTGGAATACAAGATATCTCAGAGCTTCTGTTTGGGAATTCGAGACAGATCTTCGTAACTTTATGAATTTGTTGAGAATTCCGCTCCAATTTTCATCAGTGCATGAATTCATCTAGGGAGTGATGAAGAACATCATCACTTGAGCCCCATCCATTTTGACGATAGGATGTAATTGGTGAGAATGAGTCCTAGCGTGTCAGTGCACATGAGTTGTGAGAGATGATCCTAGACCATTCGCTAGACAGGGATGCCTCGAAATGTAGTGAAATGCTTGCTCATAACTAATTCGCACTATTATGCTTTACATGAATTGTACCGATCACAATTTATTATCAAATTAGATGATCCTCATGTGATGCTGATCTTTCTGTTGATCTCCAATCATCACAGAGGGATCTGATGAGAAATGTAGGTCAATTCTCAACAAATTCCCAATAATTTCAAGAACTACACTTGATCTTGGACCTGGATATTATTATTATTTGGAATACAAGATATCTGAGAGCTCCTCCTTGGAAATTCAAGATAGATCTTGGTTGATTCATACATTTGTTGAGAATCCGCGTCCAATTTCCATCGGTGATCGATTCATCTGTGGAAAAATGAAGAACATCATCACTCAAGCCCCATCCCATTCGATCATAGAATATAATTGGTGGAAATCAGGCCTAGCGTGTCAGCACACATGAATTGTGTGAGACAAACTCAGATCATTTGCTAGACAGAGATGCCTCGAAATGATGCGAGATGCCTACTTATAACTCATTTGCACTCTTATGCTTGGCATGACTTTTACCGATAACAATCCATCATGGAAAAAAATTACCCCCATGTGATGGTGTTCTTCATCACTCCACAGAGGGATCTGATACAAAATGTAGGTGACTTCTCAACAAATTGACTCGATTCCCAAGAACTGCACCTGGTCTTGGACTTGAATATTACCACTGATTGGAATGAAAAATGTCTCAGAGCTTGTGTTTGAAAATCCAAGACAGATCTTGGTGATTTTCTTGATTTGTTGAGAAATCATCTACAATTCTCATTGGTGCTTCCATTCATTTGTAAAGTGATAAAGAACATCATCACATGCGCCCCATCTCTTTTCATGGTGCGGTGTAATTGGTGAGTGTTAGACCTAGCGTGTCGGTGCAGATGAGTTTTGAGAGAGAATCTGTGACCATTTTCTAGATAGAGATGCTCTGAACTAATGCAAAAGCTCACTCACAACTTAATTGCACTCACATTCTTGGCAAGACTCCTACCGATAACAATCAATGATCAAAAGAGATGGCTTGCATGTAATGGTGTTTCTAATTACTCCATAGGGGAATTGATCCACTGATCAGAGTTATAGGTAATATCTTAACGGATTGATGATACTATTCAGAACTATACTAAAAACTGAACTTGAAAACCGAAATTGATTGAGAAGGCAAAGATGTGAAATATGCACTTTTGAGTTGTAAGATGGATCTCATCATTGTAGCTGATTGAGTTGTAGATAATTCCCTGGGAATTCCGAACGGTGACTTGAATCGTCTGTGGAGTCATGAAGGACATCTTTACTTGAGTCCCGTCCTTTTTTAATATGGAATGTAATCGGTGAAAGTCAGGCCTAGCGTGTCAGTGCAAATGGGTTGTGAGAGGAAATTGTGGCGTCCCAGACGACGCAACAGTTGAAATAATATTTCTCAACGTGGAGAAATATTATTTCGACTTGATCAGCAGAGAATGTGTAAGCAGGTCAGTAAATCAGCAGAATCAAAGCATTAGCCAATAACTGGATGTTACACATGTTACATGTAACATGTGTAACAGACCATGAGAAATTCAACAAAGAGCTCTGCCAGCATTGTAACACATGTATTATAATCGAAAGTAGAACACTTTCAAAATCATTTTTTCAGTCGAATCATCAAAATTAACCTGTGTCCGCACGTATAAATTGGAACAACAACATTCATTCTTCGATTTAGTCTGTGACAAAGCTCTGCCCGGTAGTGGGCTACGTACGTCCCAAAATTCACTCAAACACTCACCTAAGTGCGCGTAGAGAACGCACGAAAAAGTCAAGTTAAAAGTGCGGACACGTAAGCTTGATCTGATCCCGTCGAAAAGTAGGCCGACGTTACCCGTCTCAGCTGTTCAAGGGCCAGCTCCGAATTTGCTCTTCGTCGAAAAGTAGGCCGACGATACCCGCCTCAGCTGCATAAGGGCCAGCTACGAATTCGCCCTGCTTATACGTTCCTGCCTTGAAGAATCATCATTCCTTCAAGTAGACTTGTAAGTGCGCCTAGGTTAAGCTATTCAAATTATATTTAGATGATAAGTCTTTATTTCTGACCAAGATTTTATAATTTGATTTGAATAAAATAGAATCTATCACTTCTGTAATTCTATCTCATTCTTTTCTAGAAGCCATAAGATAACTGGATTTTATATCTATTTGAAATCAGATAAATTATTTTATTCTTTCAAGTATCCAGTATTATAAGACATTCCAAATCCAAACGCACTTCAATCATTCTTTTAAAATTACAACTTTGATGAACCAATACTTCTCAATTTGAAATATTCATATATATACGCAACCAGAGACCAGCAATATATATGTATATATATATATATACAGACATCAACGCGATAACAGAGAATAGGTAAGTGCAACTGGGCAGTCCGCCCGTAAGCTGTTCGCACGAACTCAAATAATTTATTTGTTACCCCGAGCCCTCCGCTCGGGTCATAACATTTTGGCATCCCTTGTGGGGAACAGTTATAGTTGCACTTGGTTATTCCTGTTCATCAGCTTGACCACTTTCTTTCGGGCAATCTAGGTGTCGAGATCGCATTTTTTCGCGCCAGTCTGACCGTTACTCTTTAGACACCACTATTCCATCCATATTTCAAAGGCCACACCAACTCAACTTCAGTATCTTATCATGGACGACCTAAATGAATCTATTCGCCAACTCAATCTCATAAACGACCCCAAGGCTCGAGAAGAAGCTTTAAGGAATTTTATTACATTAAGAGGTATAGACAATCAAGAACATTTAAAACTCACATGTGATTCCATATTAGACACCTCGCAATCCGGTATTGTACGCGCTGCTCTTGAAAATATAAGAGATTATGACGGGACTACACCTTTAGGGGATTTCATACAAGACGTCAAAAACTTTCAAGACACTATACCAGTTTCCAAGAAAAAAGACTTTTTACGAGGACTACTGACTAAAATTCGGGGAGATGCTCGGAAATGCCTAAGAGACGAAGACATTCAAACTTTTGACCGACTAGTAGAAATCCTGAAACTAAATTTCTCCCCTAGGAGACCGTACGACTATTATGTAAATGAAATTATGAATATCAGAATGAAGAAAAATGAAAGCGCGCGACAATTTCATAATCGAATAAAAGGGTTCATAAGGGGAGCAATAGCGGCCTTGAAAAGTACCGTGGACGGAATCGGTGATGACGTAGACTACAGACCCCAGCTAGAAGTATTAGGGTTGAACGCATTCATTCGAGGTATACCAGATAGCATGAGAAGCGGCATTATTTTTTCATCTCCTAAGACTATGGCTCAAGCTCTTGAATCCGCGGAAAAAGCAGAAAGTTTTGCAATAAGCCTCAATATCAGTAACGCGGACTTACAATACACAACTAGCCAGAACCCAGACGAAGTAAGCCGACCTCAAAACCTCGACAATAACAGAAGTAGACCAAAACAGGTTACATTTTTAGACCGGAATGATCCGAGAATGTATGATCGGAACAGTGTAACGCACCATTACGACAAAAACGACGTTGCTAGCCCTCCCCCTTTAAGATATGATCAGGACGGGAGAATAATAGCACATCCCAACCTGAGGTATTCCGCTAAATCGCCAGAAAGAAGATCTGATACAAATGATGGACCAAATTCTCCTTCTCCTCGACCCAACTCTCCTTATCAACGTCCTACTTCGCCGTATAATCGCCACACCTCGCCGTATAATCGCTCTACCTCCCCTTATCGGCCCCGATCTCCGTACCAAAGTTACCCACCTGTCCAATACCCTCCTTATCCTCCACAAGGATATTATCCATTCTATCCACATCCTTATCAACCACCAATGTATCCCAGTTATTTCCCGCCTTTCCCATATCAAATGGACTCGGACACACGAAACAGGAATTGGCCTGGGTATAACGCTCCAAATCAGCCTCCTCGTCCAAAACCTACTAAAACCCAGCATTTAAACTCCCAGCCTGCCCGCAGTCAAGAGACGACCGCGGGCAAGCCTGTGCAATCCCAAATAAAAATCATGAATGTAGGAGATTACACACAGCCAAGAGTCCAGGAATAGGCCCTATGGTCCAGATTGATCATGATATCTTGAAATCCCAAACAGGGCTTGTGTACCTTGACACAGGAGCCGACATTTGCACAATCAGATTAACATCTTTGAAACGCGAAGTGAAAATGGACGTATCCCACATCATTAGGGTAACCGGAGTTTCCGCCGATCCAATTTTTACATTAGGAGTCGTTAAAACTTGCATATTCGGTAAAGGAATCCGGCTACACGTCCTTCCTCCCGAATGTGTCGTGAAATACGATATAATTTTGGGGTCCAACTATTTTCGAAATTATGGAGCTTGGATATTGTTTGACAAAAATTTTGTTTCCCTGGAAGGGAATCGAGACAGCCCTATTCCTTTCCTGCCCCCTAAACCCAACCTTGACTCCACTGACGATGAGAACGAAACCGATAATGATGAGGAAATTTTCTTTTATCCCATGACGGACGCCATCATTTTGCCTGGAAAACCTTCACTGGATTTCCCCACTGAACCTTCACCAGGGCTCACCAACCCTTCTGTGCTCTATAGTCCGTCTGACTGTGCGTTTCATCCACTAATCCAAGAAACAACGGTAACACCTGCAACACCGGTAACACCTGTAACACCGGTAACACCCGTAACACCGGTAACACCCGTAACACCGGTAACTCCTGTAACACCTGTAACAACAGAATCTTTTTCTGACTCCTGGACAGAAATGCCTTATTACGAAATAGGCATCGAGACGGACCCAATTTTCACGCAAGATATTTATAAATTCATCATTCCCGCTAATTCAAAAGCACCAGTAAGAATAGTACCCACAAAACCAACGCCGGACGGTGATCATTATTTACCCAGAGTCAACACAAAGAAGGGTATATATTTAGGTGAAGCGGCGGTGAAAGTCCAGAACGGTGTCGCTTATGCCCTGGCTATTAACACATTAGATCGAGATATTACAATCGAAGTGCCACCCCAAGAATTAGATACCTATGATTTAGAAGATCCTGAAGATTATTTTGATTCTGAACCCGAAACAACAATACCAACGAAAAGTTTATCAAGGAAGGAACGTGTTAAAATCATAACGAAAATGTTATTACGTTCTCACCATTGTGTCCACGGAAGAAAAAATTTGAAAAGAATTGTCCGGAGATTCCCTTACTTGTTTATGTTACCCGGCGACTCACCACCCCGGACCCGATTCCGTCATCAAATTCCCACTACTGATAATAGACCAACTGCTTCTAAGCAGTATAGGTATCCACCAGCCCTTCACCAGGAGGTCCGGGAACAAGTCACAAAATTACTTCAGGACAAATCCATTCAACCATCAAATAGTCCGTGGGTAAGCCCTCTTTGGATTGTTCCGAAAAAACCGGGTCCCGATGGAAAGAAACGCTACCGACTAGTAATTGACTATCGAAAACTGAACGAAAAAACCATTCCTGACGCGTACCCGTTGCCAAACATCCAAGAAATTTTAGAATTAATTGGGAAAGCAAAATATTTCACGGTCTGCGACCTCGTTAATGGATTTCATCAAATTTTGGTTGACCCTGAAGATCGCCCTAAGACAGCCTTCAGAACGCCGTACGGATTATTTGAATGGGTAGTTATGCCCTTTGGCCTTTGTAACGCTCCAGCTTCCTTTCAAAGGGCTATCGATAGTATAATGTCTGGGTTGCAAGGTATTGAAATTTTCATTTATATGGATGACATCTTGATTTTCTCAGAAACAATGAAATCTCATATGGACAAAATTACAGAAGTGTTCAAACGGTTGTCGGAGGCCGGCATGAAACTTCACCCGGAGAAGTGCGAGTTTTTAACCCCGGAGGTAAAATATCTCGGCCACGTGATTAACAGACACGGAGTACACCCAGACCCTGCAAAATTAGATGCCGTGAGAAATTTCCCTACACCCAAAACTCCTCGAGATATAAAATCTTTCTTAGGGCTAGCCAATTACTATCGAAGGTTCATTAAAGATTTTTCCAAGAAAGCCAAGCCAATGAATGATCTCCTTTCGAAAGGAAGGAAATTCGAATGGAAATGCGAACAACAACAGAGTTTTGAGACCTTAAAAGCAGCTTTATGCCAAGCACCTGTGCTGGCTCCCATTGATTTCAATCAGCCCTTTACCTTAACTGTAGATGCATCAAATATAGCTATCGGAGCTGTACTTTCACAAGGTGAGCCCCCCCAAGAGAAACCCGTAGCATATATGTCGAAATCCTTGAACAAAGCCGAGAAGAATTACTCGGCGACAGAAAGAGAATGTCTCGCGGTTGTAAGCGCGGTTCAACACTTCCGCCACTTTGTCTACGGTAAACCCTTTGTCATCTACGGCGATCATGAGCCTTTGACCTGGATAGAATCCCTCAAGGACCCCATGAGTAGACTGAACCGCTGGAGAGCAAAGCTAAGAGGTTATAACTATGTTTTCAAATACAAACCCGGCCGCCTGAATACCAATGCCGACTCCCTTTCCAGAAACCCCGTAGATATTACAGTTTCTGACAAGCCTTCGCCTTCTGCTCCCACCTATCACTGTTCTTGCACCTCTTCTGAAGGTCACAGTGAAAGTGATTCAGACTCGTCTACAACCTCGGCAAGACTCCTACCAATCATCCCCAAGCCAACGAAAACATCCCTACAAAGGGCAGCCAATGCTCGAAACAGATCCAACTCCGATTCATCATCCACATCTTCTCAAGCCCAGCGTATCAACCGCGGCAGGAAAAAGGGATCTCGAATAGAGCCCCCTGAACGGCCAGAAAACATGTCTGCAGGCCAGGGGGATCTCGATGGCAGCACTATCGCCAAACGGTTGAAACAAAGGAAACTACGCGTGGACTCGCAAGCCCCGTCTGCTATTTCTCCCGCAATCACTCCTTCCACTATCGATAAAAGCCCTTCAGAAACCTCCAGTAGTGACGCGACAGAATCCGAGACCGAACATGAAGAACCTCCTATTCCTTCCAAAAACAGGTCCTTCCTGCCCGAGCTGATAAGCCAAGACAAAGATCTCCTATCCTCATCTTCCACTGATACTATTTCCACCAATGATGATCCTGAGACCACTGCAACAGATGCAGTTCCAGCCTCCGCGACCTCGAAATCCTCAGAACCTAAAATTCCCCAGCCATCTGTTTCCAAAATCCTTGATGATAAAACTTCTGCACATCATATAATAAATGACCCTGACTCCTCTCCTTCATCCTCTGACGATGAATTCAAACCCGACGCTCAATCGACTAAAAGATGGTCCAAGGACTTACAACGGACTTCATCCGAACCAAATACGTTCTGGTGGGATGACGAAAGAGAAGACAAAGATCCTACTCACCTGACTTTTTCCGACCTACAGCTAGATCTTTCACCTACGGGCTCCACCTCGTCGTTACCAGCTCATCTAGGGAATGAACCTGTACCTAATGATATAGTAGAACAGTGGGTAGCAGAGTCGTTTATTCCTCCAGAAACTACTCCAATACCTGAAGCTATGAGGACGAAAATGTCACCTTCCAGAAAATCTTTTGCCAAATCCACCCCCCTTCCACTTTCCGGAAGTAAAAGAAACAGATTACCGAGTTTCTGGAAAACCTTGAGCACCATACCCCGAGCCATCCGCTTGTAGTTGCACATAACTCTTCTCACTCCCAAGTTCAACACACTGGAACTATCGACCTCATTTACCGACTCAAACATATCTCCTGATTGTGACACACCTGACAGACACGCCGATCAACTACATCGACCGCGACTCACTGATGTGCTGATTCCGCACTTTCTCCCATCCAATGCGCCACTGCCAGTCATGGCTCTGAACGAATTTTTTCTAAAGATGCAATGATACCACATCTCACAAGAATGAATTCCCAATTTTTTGATCTAGACCTGCCAATATTTGAAGGCTATAATATTGACCCACATTTTTTCATACAAAAAATCACAGAAGCAAAATCTATCACTACTTGCGAAGAAAATTTATTAGTAGACTTTATTCTTAGCAATTTTTTTGGACCAGCATATCATGCATTCAAAAACTTCCGAATCTCCACAGTAAACGACATTGTGGAACACATAGTAAAGTGTTTCTTATACACCCCATTTTTCGAAAAATATTGCCAAAAATTACTAGATTGTGGTCTAAAGCTCAGTCATGATCGTGATGCAAACTACGAAAGGCTATTCTCAATCCTTGAAGATGCTTACTACATTCTTACAAGTACTCACTTTTCATCTGACCCAGTATACTACCAACTTTATAAAAATCTCGATGAAATTGCCAAAAGTTTTTACTTTAGCAAACTTCCCCCTGATTCACAACTCCAAATTGTCCTTGTCTTAAACTCAAATTCGATCGCCAGGAAGCCATCCACTCTATACAAAATGCATTTATTAGTTTCGAATCCAACACAATTCTTCATAACCAAAACTGAGCTATCACATTTTTTGAAAACATATGAAAATTTATCCCATTCTCACCACGAGTCAATAACAAAAACTGACGTTTCCGAGCCCAAAGAGCCTCAAGTCAGTAATATTCGACAAGATCCCCAATCAACTCCAATTCTCGTTAACACCACAAACGAAATTTGCACCACTCGACAGCCTGAACTTGTAAACCATGAACAAGTGCCAATGTCTTCTGACATCATATCTTATCGCGACGATAATAGAAGTGAACCAACGGATACCACGTGTGATAACATCTCACTCAACCAGAGTCCCGAGCAGATACATCTGCTAACCGACCCTGACGGTAAGACGCCCATCTCCGTTGAAAACCCAAGCAATATTGAAAATGACATACTCCTCCATGTCTCAACCACACCACGAGACTCTGTGACACCCCTCTCTCACACAGGTGCAAAACGTTCCAACACAGTTACCTCAAGATTCATTAACCGGAAACGATCATTTGATGAAAATCTCAAAAGTTCCTTCAAATCAAAAATACAAAGAGGGTTCCAACCTTATTCCATTTCAAAATGCTCATTGGGAAACACTCTTTCAAAGTACGTGTCTCTCAGAACAGGTTACTCTGAACCATTTAGAAGTTCAATCCATGGAAAGGAATCATTCCAAAATATAAGCACCATTCAAGTACAACTAACACCTCGAACCCCTGGCGAAGGAATTCCGCCACAATCCCTCCCCTTTCTGTGTTCAGAATCCAGGAAATCCAAGCAGCCATCAAAATTATGCGAAAGTAGACTCCTCCGATTTCGTAGTGCCCATTGAAAGATCAAAATTCAATCCCTAATGATGGCGTATTGAGTTTTTGCAACGTTTAAAGTATGTTCCTGGACTCCATATGCTCGATGGAGATTAATCAATTCAACATAATTCTATCCCATATCCTTCAAAAGAACTCAGATCTCAAATCTTCAAATCAATGATCAAATAGACGACAAAATAAATTTCGCATTCCCAAGGATGGAGTATTATTGGTGTTAAAATTCCACACGACGAGTTCCGGAGAAAATCCGACAAGCACACTCTGACGACCACGTATCGTGCATGTGTAACACCCGGTTACATGAATGACCCCGTTACACGATTTTGTTACATTTGGAATTCAAATCACTTTGGCCACATTCTGTTACTCATTAGCTTTTGGCTGTTTAAATCAAGATACTTGACCCTCAGAACTGGAAAATCGGAACCATTCAGAATCTCTGCTGACAGACAAATATTCTACCGAAATGTAATTCCAAGGAATTCCCCGTTTGACTTCCAAATCTTTTTTTTTTGTAGAGAGCCCATTTCACATTCATCACCTCTCTCTAGATCTGTCGATAGAAGAAATCGACACAATCAAACCACATTGATCTTGGAGTATTCATAGAATAACTAACGAACATCAACCCTTCATCTTATTTAAGATTCACAACCTTTCAAACTCTCGGTAGTGTACCTCACAAGGATCCTGAAAAAGAAGGAAAAAAAAGCATTATCGACCCATGTAACATGCTGTAACATGGTGTTACATAAGTAACAGACTGTGACCTGTAACATGGTGTTACATGGGTAACAGGTTGTTGCAGGTAACACGGTGTTCAAATTAGACTCTCTGTTGACATCATATGGCCTATGATGGTTTAAAAATATTACATTCATGCAGGCGCCCCCCTCCATATATCCAGTTCAAATAATTTCTACTACATACTTCCGAGAAAAATGATGAAAAATTGAAAAACCGGAAAATCAAGAAAATGGGAGTACTAGAAAGATACGTTGACCATTGTTAGTTCATTCATAGGTCTGACTTCTGGACAGGACCTTATCTCTTGAATATTTTTAAATCAATGGGAATCACGTCTTTTGAATAAAATCCGTCGAAATTTCCTACTTCAAATATTTTATTGTTGATATGCCTCCATGAAATTCATCGTGACAAATTTAGTTTTTCCCCGTATATTAAAGTTTCAATATCAACAAAACATGATTTTGTGGAAAAAGGAAACTTAAATTAACACAGAGTCAATTTTACAAATTCAAGAGACGGATTTGCTCGGCCCTATCCACCTGACCGACATCGAAAGGAATTGAGAACAAATCAATCGAGAGTGATGGACCCCTTCGGAATCTAATCAAAGTCTTGAAAACCTCAATTTCCTATTCGGTATCCTCGACATAGCACACTATCTTTTTGTAGAAGAATAATGCGTATAATCCCCATACGTCAAAATCATGCATCGATTCCGGCAAATCTTCAACCCTCCTATACAGTACACATCCAAATCACAAAAAAAAAAAAACATTCGCATGTTCCTCCGGCGTAAGAACCGCTTTGAGATCCAATCATCGAAGTACATGAATGACACAAAGAAAAATGCACACTAAAAAAAAAAAAAAAAAAAAAAAAAAAATCACTTGTAACACAACTTTTAGATCAGGAAAATCCAACTCACATGAACCTAACGGATTCAGGTGACTACCGGGAACCGGAACATATTTTCAATTTCCATGATTGTAAGGAAAAATCATAATAATCTATACAAGTGCAATCGCACAAATATTCACGTCCAACGATTTGAAATCCCGAAACTGTACTGAGACTATGACTAAAAGACACTATTGAACCTGCACTTGACACCACGTTGACTTGGGAGAACTGCGTTGAAGTTGCTGACACCGAAATTGTCAGCAACTTCAACGCAGTTTAACTTCAACGCAGTCACACAGCAGCTTGTTACACGCCGTTGAGCCTTTGCTTGCAGCCAACGCAGCAGACAGCGCATCACGCGGTATTTTACCGATGATTCCTGTGGGGACCCCCTCTCCTCACCACCAAAGCGATCTGCATGTAACAGAAAGTCATACGCCAGTTACCCCTGCTAACCCCACTCAGCACTGCCTTTCCAGCTACTCGCTGTGCAGTATGGAAAAGCTGAGCGATGCAATGCTCACGGAATCCCCACAGGCCGTATTGCACTATGTGGAAATAATTTCAATTCCCCTCTCCTCTCTTACAATAGCGGCATGCGAATTATGGCATCAGAAGCGGGAAATTCTCAACTGCACCGTACGGCTCCGATCACATTAATCAGCAATATTTTCCTGGAAAAAGGAGCATCACATCATCCGCGGGCCTCCTTCAATAAAGAATTCGCAGCAAATCGAGATGGTTATAATCGACCCTGGTCACGGTGTGATTAAATCTGCGACGAATATTCCAGACATCCTAATGCAAGGAGAACCAATAGCCACGCTACCAACCTCTCGATATCAACACCAATCGAGTGACGAATCTTCAGTTCAGTGACATCAGCGATGCAGAATCTGACGGATCGTCATACTACCCGACGGAATGGCAAACCGGAGACGGAGGACGCAGGAGTGCAGGGATAGGAAGAGGGCCGTAGCAACGACCCCAACTGATGTTATTTGTGTGAACATCAACACAAAAAGGATTGACTCACCAAGTGATACATGTCCAAGGGGTGCACAAACGCCAAGGCAGATGTATCATATATGTTGAAATTCCAAGTTACAGACTTCACTTGCACTAAATGCAAGAATCGCCCTCCAAAATCATCAAATCCGCCTATTGGATGAATAGACACACACACACACACACACACACACAAATAAAGTATTATTATGTAATAATTATAAGTTAACACCATTGGAAATTTGTATTTTCTTCAATCTAATTTCTGCCGCCCCGGTGACATTCTCGGGACGAGAATGGACTGACAGGGGAGGTGTGGCGTCCCAGACGACGCAACAGTTGAAATAATATTTCTCAACGTGGAGAAATATTATTTCGACTTGATCAGCAGAGAATGTGTAAGCAGGTCAGTAAATCAGCAGAATCAAAGCATTAGCCAATAACTGGATGTTACACATGTTACATGTAACATGTGTAACAGACCATGAGAAATTCAACAAAGAGCTCTGCCAGCATTGTAACACATGTATTACAATCGAAAGTAGAACACTTTCAAAATCATTTTTTCAGTCGAATCATCAAAATTAACCTGTGTCCGCACGTATAAATTGGAACAACAACATTCATTCTTCGATTTAGTCTGTGACAAAGCTCTGCCCGGTAGTGGGCTACGTACGTCCCAAAATTCACTTAAACACTCACCTAAGTGCGCGTAGAGAACGCACGAAAAAGTCAAGTTAAAAGTGCGGACACGTAAGCTTGATCTGATCCCGTCGAAAAGTAGGCCGACGTTACCCGTCTCAGCTGTTCAAGGGCCAGCTCCGAATTTGCTCTTCGTCGAAAAGTAGGCCGACGATACCCGCCTCAGCTGCATAAGGGCCAGCTACGAATTCGCCCTGCTTATACGTTCCTGCCTTGAAGAATCATCATTCCTTCAAGTAGACTTGTAAGTGCGCCTAGGTTAAGCTATCCAAATTATATTTAGATGATAAGTCTTTATTTCTGACCAAGATTTTATAATTTGATTTGAATAAAATAGAATCTACCACTTCTGTAATTCTATCTCATTCTTTTCTAGAAGCCATAAGATAACTGGATTTTATATCTATTTGAAATCAGATAAATTATTTTATTCTTTCAAGTATCCAGTATTATAAGACATTCCAAATCCAAACGCACTTCAATCATTCTTTTAAAATTACAACTTTGATGAACCAATACTTCTCAATTTGAAATATTCATATATATACGCAACCAGAGACCAGCAATATATATGTATATATATATATATACAGACATCAACGCGATAACAGAGAATAGGTAAGTGCAACTGGGCAGTCCGCCCGTAAGCTGTTCGCACGAACTCAAATAATTTATTTGTTACCCCGAGCCCTCCGCTCGGGTCATAACAAAATCTTAGAAGTTTCGCTGGTACACCAGTAAAATCAGCCCGAAAAGGTCGTCATTTTGGCGGTGGAAGAAAATAGCGGCCGATCACGCTGCTGAAAGTCATTAGTGGAATGCTTCCTCACGGCGTTATACAAAGAAGTGACAAGGATAGGTTGGCGGATCCTTGGCATTTGGTTACTGTTGAAAATCATTCGAAGTTTGTACGACAGGTACATACCTGACCTGAGATTTCTCAGGAATCTATTGGTGAAGTAAGAATTGTGATACCTCCATTAGCTTCTGGTTTAGAAACGAATTTCTACAAGCATGTCGTTTCTATTCCAGCGAATATTGATGAGAACGAAATATCGATGATTTCATCTGAAATTCACAGAACCAATATGGGAAAGCAACATGCAAAAGCAATATATATTGCTCTTGCATGATGCCGCCATATTGGTTCAAGAACGCGTCGCCAGAGCATATGAGGGTTTTCATGGAACTTTTAATTATTGACCCTCTGGAATAAAAAAAAATCCCTCATCGCACACGTTTGAAATGGGTTTCATGTGATTCTTAGACCTTGATTACATGTGAAAAAAGTGGTGCCACTCTCTTCCAAGCCGAGGTATCTGGTTCAGAACAACATGTACGGAATTTCACTCTTGAAACATTTGTGAATCAACTTCAATCGAATAGATTCGATTCAAAACATGGTCTAGACGATTGATTGGGATTACATTTCGCCTGACTTGACTTTAAGATGAATTTTATCATTGATTCCTCCAAAATTGGATGCAAATTTCCAAAATCGAGTCACGACTTATGAGTCTCATTTCAATTCCTAGGAAATACTGAGGTGTTATTTTGTTCATATCTCGGCGGTATACTATGTAAAAATCAAGAAAATCGCGATACAATCACATTTAGAGGCTCACCTTGCTCATCATCCGGATTCAAATATTTCTCCGCAGCTTCTCACAGAAATACCGATTGACAATTGCAACTCAAAACAGTGCGATTATATTCTTTTTGTGATGAAGAAGAAAGAGCACAACGTCCCAACCCTGTGCTTCGCGTCTCCTGAGTATGACATCAAAAAATGACCGTTTTCAGAGCCAGTGGCGCGATAACTTTATGAGCTTTGAAGCTTCATCAAATTTGTCCGGATCAACGCACACTCACAAACCAAACGGAATTCGATTTGTCTTCTTTTTAACTTTGGAAACTCATCGCTAAATTCTCCGTTTCGCACAAGGTATTTCATCATTTTCGTAAATAATAGCCAGAGGAAGTTTTCCCACAAAACTCGGTTACATCGATGAATGAGAGCTCATATCATAGCCAAATCAGCGCACACCTCTGGATCAAAGATTTTCTCAAAATATGAGATTAGTAGATGGATATATCATTCCACCGAAGTAGTTGAGGCATAGGTATTTTAGTTACAGACTTATCAGTTCAAGAAATCTCGTTGGTACGTTTGTAAACTACCCAAAAATCATATTTTGCGGTCTGCTATTGACAAATCAGGATGCGTTTCAACAAAAAAGAATGTAGTCCATATTGAATGATGCCAAATACTATAAAATACCACTCCTGCGCACTCCGAATAGTTCAAAATACTCCAGAACACTGCAGTAACACAAAAGTTCAAAGTTCCGTGGAAACCCTCATATGAGTGAACAAGAATCAAGGGCGTATTGGAACGTATCCGACTCGGAATGTCTGAATGATTCGGATGCAACAATCGAAACTTTGCTCAAATGAATAATCACTGAAATAGGAACGACGTGCATACGGAATACATCTATAAATCAGAAACTGGAAGTGATATCGCAGTTCTGACTCCACCAATCTATCCCTAGCACATTTCTCACGTCAGATATATGCTTGCCATATTAATCTCACCCGATCTTCTACTGCGACCGAGTGCAAAAGAATGAGCCAATTTATCTTCGTCACTCAGTAATATAAACATCATAACAAATGAGGGAGTATCCTATACTTCGAGTAATTCTTTCGAAGAAGCATCCATTAGAGATTTGGGACATCTAGAAGCAGATTTTTCCAATAATATCTATCGTCTGGTTGAGAGAAAATTTCGATACCGTTTGTCTAAAGATGATCAAACTAAAGTTCTTAGTGGAGATTTCCTTTCACCCGAAGAAAAAGTTCATTTGGATAATTATTTACGGATTTCAAGAGAATTTGGTATCAACCAATCGATTCAGAATGGCGCATAAGTGAGTCTATAGGTCATCGAAATTGGGATAAATGAGTCGTGAAGAATGGTACAAGGAGGGAATGATATCCATAGGGGTCATTCTGGACCAAGGTGGACATTTTGAAAATCGACGGAATTTAAAAATGCCCTAAACATTCTTTTCCAGTTAGTACTACTAGAATATAGTTGAAAAAATTTTTTTCAGATTTTTTTGGGACCCATGGCGGGCCCTACGAATTTTTAATTCCAAGTCCCATCTTTGAGCAGTTTTTCGCTTATTTTTCGCTATCTTGGAAAATTTGTAGCTCGGACCCAAATGCATCTTTTTTATCCTAGCTGGGCGCATTTTCTCGTTATGACGTACACTTCCAAAAACGAAATTGACCGGTCTAAAAAATTGATATCTGGTAGGTCCCACGGTCGCATCAAAAAAGGCCCAAAAATACGACTTTGTACCACCTTTGGAGTCGTATAGATCAAAACGGAAGCCTCGTAGCAAACTTTTGCAAGAGAAAGAACTTGTAGGCTTTGGAAAAACTTTCAATTACCTATTCGGAACGTGTCGTTATCTTATCTCACGTACGATCTACAGCCGATTCAAGTTGGGCATTTATGTAAAAACGTGAAACTTCAAGGCCAATTTAAAAGAATCGTTTTTTTTATCGACCCCAAACCTTTGAGAAAATGTTCTTTCAGGTGTCTATTTGAAGGCTCAACAATAATTTGGTTGTGCTTCTCAAATCCCGATCTTATACGAGCTGTTAAAAACAGTCGGAAATACCGAAAATCGTGTCGAATTCGGGCCTTATCATGACGCTTCGTAGACTGGATCTTCCTTTGCTCTCGATTCGGGGGCTCCAATTATCCAGCATTCGGCATAAAATATTGTGAAAGATGAGACTTAGAGCTGACGAATGGCCTCTCGTGCGATCTTTCATGATGGAACAGTCCAAAACTAGAGTAAATTGAGTATATACAAGATGAATCGAGACAATCAATTGTGACACATCTCTCGCTTAACTAGCCCGCGATCACTGGCCCAGCCGGCCGCTTTGGCATTCTCCGTATATGCTCCGCACTTCATGCCATTCTCCGTTTATGCGGAAGTGATCAACAGCTGATGCAGTATTCTCGGGTATTATCCAGTATAGACAGAGATGAGAGGGTTCTCTAATCTTCGTTATAGACTGTAGACTGTACGAGTTTTCATTTGTTAGTGACCACCACGGAAAGAATTGTATGTGTCAGTCAGCGTCCCGATCAGAAATTTTGGTACCTTACCCGCGGGGTTTGCCCCGAAGATTGCGGAGGCCTCGTGGGGCAAATGTATTGTGAAGCATATGAAGTGTAACGTCTTCCCCGCGGGGAATCATCGGGTCAATATTTGCGCAATGTTAGTGCAGTTTCTGTTGAGACCTTCAAAATAATTTCGGATATGTTTGTAATGTTATCACTATCATGTGATTGTTCGAATGTTCAAGTGAAGTTGAAAATTCATTGAAGGCCTGGGGAAGCCTCATAAGAGCTACTAATATCCAGTCTGTGTTTACTTCTACTGAAGGGAAATAGTCACTTGACTTTGCAGCGTGTGATGACGAAAGTAATTTTGCTGGACTGAGATTTGTGTGAAAAGTGAGTGGTGCGCATCAATGATATTAAAATACAGTATGTTCACGTTCCATACCTCTATTGAAATTTCCACCATACACCCACAGAAGTGAGGTTAACTCAGAGACACTACGCAGGAATGTTATGAAAGTGATCAGATACTTTGCAGGGCCCTGCGGGGTAGGCGTTACACTTCATATGCTTCACAATACATTTGCCCTACGAGGTCCCCGCGATGTTCGGGGCAACCCCCGTGGGAAAGGTACACTCGGGAACAAGGTGAACTGCAATGTGATGACGGTCAGCGACCATTCGAGATCTCCTATCTCACTTGCACCTAATAGGTTATCCCATGAGTGCGAGGGAGACGACAGATCGCGAACGGTCAGTGACCGTCATCCCATTGCAGTTCACCTCATGGCGTGAAGATAAAAGAGTTATTCTTACGCCATGGTTCACCTTGTTCCCGAGTGTACCAAAATTCCTGATCGGGACGCTGATTGACACATACAATTTTTCCGTGGTGGTCACTAACAACCAAAACCTCGTACAGGCTATAGTCTATAACGAAGATTAGAGAACCTTCTTATCTCTGTCTATACTGGATGATACCTGACAATGCTGCATCAGCTGTTCATCACTTCCGCATAAATGGAGGATGGCATGCAGTGCGGAGCATACGCGGAGTGCTAAAGCGGCTGGTTGGGCTAGTGAGCGCGGGCTAGTTGAGTGAGAGATGCGTCACAATCGATTTTTTTGATTCATCTTGTATTTACTCAATTTACTCTAGTTTTCGACTATTCCATCATAAAAGATCGCACGAAAGGCCATTCTTCAGCTCTAGGTCTCATCTTTCACAATAGCTGATGCCAAATGCTGGATAATTAGAGCCCACGAATCGAGAGCAAGGGAAGATCCAGTCCACGAAGCGTCATGATAAGGTCATGATAGGTTTGGGGTCGATAAAAAAACGATTGTTTTAAATTGGCCTTGAAGTTTCACGTTTTCACAAAAATGCCCAACTTAAATCGGCTGTGGATCGTACGTGCGATAGGATAATGACACGTTCCAAGAGGGGAATTGAAGGTTTTTTCAAGGCCTACAAGTTTTTTCTCTTGCAAAATTGTGCTACGAGGCTTCCATTTTGACCTATACGCCTCCAAAGGTGGTGCAAGGTCGTATTTTTGGGCCTTTTCTTATGCAACCGTAGGACCTACCAGATATCAATTTTTCGGACCGGTCAATTTTTTTCTTGAAAGTGTACGTCATAACGAAAAAAATGCGCCCAGCTAGGATGGAGAAAATGCATTTGGGTCCGAGCTACAAATTTTCCAAGATAGCAAAAAATAAGCGAAAAACTGCTCAAAAATGGGACTTGGAAAATTCGTAGGGCCCGCCATGGGTCCCAAAAGAATCTGAAAAAAATTTTTTCCAACTATGTTCTAGTAGTACTAACTGGAGAAAAATTTTTGGGGCATTTTTGAATTTCGTCGATTTTCAAAATGTTCACCTTGGTCCAGAATGACCAATAGGGATGTTTTGCTATGTTTTGAATTATTCTTTTGAGAAAGGTTCTGAAAGAGATTTCGGCCATTTAGACTATCGGTTTCCCGATAATGTCTATCGTTTGGTTGAGACGTTATTTCGATGCAGTGGGTTTGGAAGTGATTAAAATGGAGTCTTCGGTAGAAATTTTGATTCTTTCGGAAATTTGAGATCTATTGGACTCGCTACTTGAATTACTCTAGGCGTTTATTCATCGAGTAATCGTATGACCAAGCAGATTTGGTCACTAGTTACCAATGAATGATACGCGTTACCCTCATGTTTGAAGTTCTTGACAGTTGATCGCTAATCAAGTGGACGGAGGCATAAATCATCTGAGATACCGTACAATCGAACAGATTCGAGTGTTGTTCCTTAATTTTGAACGATTTCCCGTCGAGAATGTGATCTCAGATCGCAATGAGAATTTGAAGAGACAGATGATTCGGGCAACAACCGCGGATCGGTGAGCATCCGTCCCCGGCTATAGCATCGAGATTCTATGCTGGGTCATGGAATTACATGACCAATCTCATCGAAATTTCCTGAGAAAGCTCATGGCTTGAAGCTATGCCATGATCTATGATCAAGCAGATTACAAAGCCAGTCACCGGAGCACGATCCCCGCTTAGTCCGTTATCAAAATTCTCGACTATCAACCTCCGATGGAGTCAATTGAGACGTGAATCTGTTAAGAGACCATGAAACCAACTAGATTCGAGTGCTGGTTCCCAATTTCAACTGTTCTTGTGCCAGGAAACTGATCAAGAAATTGCGAGGGGAACTATCGAATCGTCGGATACTTCGCGGAACCTGTGCGTATCTTAGCATGAGCTGCGACTGCTATATTGTCGAAATTCTCCGCACATACTCGTTACGCCAGGAATCCGAGACGTGAATCTGTTGGAAGACCGTAGGATGAACTAGATGCGAATGCTAGTTCCCAATTTCAAGTGTACTCTCATCGATAAACTGATCAGAGAACTGCGAGGGGAAATTGAAATCTTCGGATAGTTTGCGGAATTCATGTGTATCTGAGCATGAGCAGCGACAAGTTTATCATCAGAATTATCGGCAATCACTCGCTATTAGAGGGGATCGAGGTGAAAGACCGTGGAATCGAGGAGATTCGAGTGATGGTTCCCAATTTCAATTCATCGCTCGACCGAGAACTGATTAGAAGAATGTAAGCGGGAGTTGGAATCGTTGGATAGGTCGCAGAACCCCCGAACATCTGAACAATTGCAGCCACTGCTATATCATCAAAGTTCTCCGCACTCATTCGCTGCTCTGAATTTTTCGAGTCGTAAATCCATTGGAGAAATGTATGGCCAATGAGATTCGAGTATTGATGACCAGTTTCAGAGGTTGGCTCGACAAGGTCTTAATCGCACAGAATCCGGGATTTGTTGATTTCGTCTACAGTATCATCATATAATTGAGCTGAAACAGGGAATCGTACAGATACAAACGATGTTGAGGATTTGCACAGGATTGGCACCGGCTCTGTCAACAGAATTCTGGTTCATGGACCGATATTCGGCCAGATCGAGCTGCGAATCACTTGCAACGCCGAATAATCGGACAGATCGAATAGCTGATCCCGAAATGCGACTGCTGTCTTAGCGTTTATCTTATCCGGCGTCGCAAGGGAAATTGTAATCATCGGATAGATCGCAGAATACCCGGGGATCTGCGCATGGTCCGCATCAGTTATGACGTCGAGATGGTTCGCGATGACTCGCAAGATGAGCTCCTCTATTAGACGTTCATCGATGGAGGAGTCGTATGACCGAGCCAATTCGATCACTACTTAGCTGTGTATGGCTTACGTTTGCTTCCTGATCGAAGTTCTCGATAGTCAATCGTCAATCAGGTGGGCTGAGGCGTGAATTACCAGAGATACCTTATGATCATACCAATCCAGGTGCTCTTTCCCAACATTGGACCTTCTTGTATCGAGACACTGATCCCAGATTGCAATGGAAATCGTGCTAGACAGATTATTCGAAAAACAACCACGGAACGGTGAATATCGTTCGCCAGCTATAACATCGAGATTCTGTGCCATGACGTAGGATTTCTCAGTGGTCGATTATTCGTGAGTGAGTTTATCGACTGGATCTATCTAATGATCAATGATCACACAGATTCCAGAGCTGGTCACCGGAGCACAACCACCGCTCACTCTGTTATCAGAATGCTCGTTTGTTAATCTTCCATGAGGTCAATGGAGACGTGAACCGGTCGAGAGACCGTGGAATCAGCTAGATTCGATTGCTGGTTCGCAATTACAATTCTTCTCTCGACAGGAATCTGATCAGAAGACTGCAAGGGGAGATTCAAATCTTTGGATAGTTCACGAAACCCATGCGCATCTGAGCATGAGCTACGACCGCTATATCGTCAGAAGTCTCAGCAATCACTCGCCCCTCCAGGAATCCGGGACGTGAATCTGTCTAAAGACCGTGGAATCAACTAGATTCGAGTTCTGGTTCCCAATTCCAATTATTTCCTCTGCGTAAAGCTGATCAGAAAACTGCAAGGGGGAATTAGGAATTTCGAATAGTTACCGGAACTCATGCATAACTGAGCATGAGCTGAGAACGCGATATGATCAAGATTCTCCGCAATCACTCGCTACTCCAGGAATCCGAGAGGCGAATCTGTTGAAAAACCGTGAGATGAACTAGATTCGAGTGCTGTTTCCGAATTCCGAATGTTCTCTCATCCAGTAACTGATCGGGGAACTGCAAGGGAGATTCGAAATTGTCGGATAGTTCGCGGAACCTATGCGTAACTGAGCATGAGCTGCGACCGCTATATCGTCAGAATACTCCGTAATCACTCGCTACTCCATAAATCCGAGACGTAAATCTGTTGAGACACCGTGGGATGAACTAGATTCGAGTGCGAACTAACCGACAATTTGAATTTTCCCTTGCAGTTTCTTGGTCAATTATCCGACGAGAGCACAGTTGGGATTGGGGACCAGCACTCTAATCTAGTTTATCCCACGGTCTTTCAACAGATTCACGTCTCAAGTTCATGGAGAAGCGAGTGATTGCGGAGAATTGTAATGATATAGCGGTCGCAGCTCATACTCAGTTACGCATGAGGTCCGCGAACAATGCGGAGTGTCTTATTCTCCCGTGCAGTTCTCCTAGCAGTTTTGCGACGTGAGGAGAGTTGAAATTGAGAACCAGCACTCAAATCAAGGTCTTTCCGCGGTCTTTCAACAGATTCACGTCTCGATTTCTCGAGTCATGAGTGATTGCGGATAATTTTCATGATATAGCGGTCATTGCCCGTGCTCAGATACGCATGAGTTCTGCAAACTATCCGACGATTTCAATCTTTCCTTGCACTTCTCTGATGAGTTACTCGACGAGAGAACATCTGTTATCGAGAACCAGCACTCGACTCTAGTTGATCATCATGTTTTTCAATAGATTCGCGTCCCGGATTCATGGAGTAGCGAGTGATTGCGGAGAATCTCGATCATATAGCGTTCGCAGCTCATGCTCAGTAGCGCATGGGTTCCGCGAAATATCCGACGTAAATTTTCCTTCGTAGTTTTCTGATCATATTCCCGACGAGAGAAGAATGCAAATTGGTAACCCACACTCGAATCTAGTTGATTCCGAGGTCTTTAGACAGATTCGCGTCTCGAAATCCTGGAGGAGCGAGTGATTGCGGAGAATTCTGACGATATAGCGGTCGCAAGTCATGCTCAGATACGCATGGGTTTCGCAAATTTTCCGAAGATTTGAATCTGCCCTTGCAGTCTTCTGATCAGTTTTCCGGCGAGAGAAGGGAAACTAGCACTTGAAATTGGGAACTAGCACTGGAATCTAGTTGATTCCACGGTCTCTCGACAGATTCACGTCCCCATTGACCTCATGAAAGGTTGACAAACGAGCATTCTGATAACGAAGTTAGCGGAGGTCGTGCTCCAGTGACCAGCTCTGGAATCTGTTTGATAATAGCTTATGAGATGGATCCAGTCGATGAACTCACTTACGGATAATCGACCACTGAGAAATCCCATGACATGGCACAGAATCTCGATGTTATAGCTGGCGAATTATATTCACCGTTCCGCGGTTGTTTCCCGAATAATCTGTCTAGCACAATTTCCATTGCAATCTAGGATCAGATTCTCGACAAGAAAACGTTCAATGTTGGGTAAAGGCACCTGAATTGGTATGATTATA
This sequence comes from Eretmocerus hayati, assembly GCA_029851415.1. NCBI lineage: Eukaryota > Metazoa > Arthropoda > Insecta > Hymenoptera > Aphelinidae > Eretmocerus > Eretmocerus hayati. The sequence goes on from CM056744.1 coordinate 55,632,399, forward strand.
CGGTATCTCAGGTGATTCATGACCCAACCCAGCTGATTGACGATTTTCATTCGAGAACTTCGATCACGAAGCAAACGCGAACCATATCCAGGTAAGAGGCGACCGAATTTGCTCGGTTATACGACTCCTCGATCGATGAACGTCTAATAGAGGAGCTCATCTTGCGAGTCATCGCGAAGAATCTCGACGTAATCACTGATGCAGACCATGCGCAGATCCGCGGGTGTTCTGCGATCTATCCGATTATTACAATTTTCCTCACAACTCCGGATCAGATTAACGCTGAGATACCAGTCACATTTGGGGATCAGCTATTAATCTGTCAGATTATTTGGCCTTCCAAGTGATTCGTAGCTTGATCTGACTGAGTATCGGTCCATGAACCAGGATTTCGATGACAGAGCCGATGCCAATTCCGTGCAAATCCTCAACATCGTTTGTATCTATAAAATTTTCTGTTGTAGCTCAATCATATGATGATACTGTAGACGAACTCAACGAATTCCAGATTCCGTGCAATTTAGACCTTGCCGAGCCAATCTCTGAAACTGGTCATCAATACTCGAATCTCATTGGTCATACATTTCTCCAATAGATTCATGACACGAAAATTCGGGATAGCGAACGATTGCGGAGAACTTTGATGATATAGCAGTGGCTGCAATGTTCAGGTGCTCATGGGTTCTGCGAACTATCCGACAATTTCAATTCCCGCTTGCATTCTTCTAATAAGTTTTCCGTCGAGAGAAGAATCGAAATTAAGAACCATTACTGGAATCTAGTTGATTACACGGTCTGAAAGACGTGTTGAAAGATCTGTTGAAAACAGATTCACGCCTCGATTCCCTCGCATAGCGAGTGATTGCCAATAATTCTGATGATATAGCGGTGACTGCTCTTGCTCAGATACATATGGGATCCGCGAACTATCCAAGATTTCAATTTCCCCACGCAGTTTTCTGATCAGTTTCTCGACGAGAGAACACTTGGAATTGGGGTCCAGCACTTGAATCTAGTTCATCCCACAATCGAGTATTTGCGGAGAATGTCGACGATATAGCGGTCGGAGTTTATGCTCAGATACGCACGGGTTCCGCAAACTATCCGACGATTTGATATTTTCCATCCCAGATTTCTGATCAGTTTCCTCGCGAGAGAACAGTTGAAATTGGGAACCAGCACTCGAATCCAGTTGATTCCGTGGTTTTTGAACAGGTTCGCGTCTCGGATCCTTGGGAAAGCGAGTGATTGCGGAGAATCCTGACGATATAGCGGTCGCAGCTCATGCTCAGATGCGAATGGGTTTCGTGAACTATCCCACGACACAGCACAAAATCTCGTTGTTCTAGCAGGTGACGAATGTTCACCGATCCGCGGTTGTTGCCCGAATCATCTGTCTCTCTGAATTCCCATTGCGATGTGAGATCACATCCACGACGAGAAAACGTTCGAAATTGGTGAAGAACACTTGAATCTGTTTGATTTTACGGTATCTCAGGTAATCTATGCCTCTGTCTACTCGATCAGCGATCAACTGTCAAGAACTTCGATTATGAGGGGAACGCGTGTCATTGATTGGTAACTAGTGATGGAATGTGCATGGTTATACGATCATCCGATGGATGAACGCCTAGAGTAAATCAAGTAGCGAGTCCAATAGATCTCAAATTTCTGAAAAATCGAGATTTCCGCCGAAGACTCCATTTTCATCATTCCCAAACCCACTGCCTCGAAATTCCATCTGAACAGAACGATGGATATTGTCCGAGAAACTCCAGTCTAGATGGCCTAAATCTCTCTGAAAAACTTTCTCAGAAGAATGACTCGAAAAATAGTAGAACATTCTCATCAATATTGTATTTTTTCCTTGCATTATCCTTCACGCCTCATTCATCTCAATGCCAATGACCTAAAGACTCACTTATACGCCATTTTTAATTGGTTGGTTGATACCAAATTTCCCAAAATCCGTCAAACATCGTTCAATTGAAGTCTTTCCTCAGGAAATGGAAATTTTTTTCAAAAACTCCTACTTAATCATTTTCAAACCCCCTGCGTCTAAATCTCATTCCAACCAAACGTTAGATATTATTGGAAAACTCTCAGTCTAGATGACCTAAATCCCTCTCAAAGTCTTTCTCAAAAGAATTATTCAAACCACAGCAGAATATTTTTATGGATATCATTCCCTCCTCGTACCATTCTTGACGACTCCTTTATGAATTTTGATGATCCATAGACTCACTCATGGGCCATCTTGAATCGATTGATTGATACCGAATTCTCTTGGAATCCATGAAACATTATTCAAATGAAGTTTTTCTCCGGGTAAAAGGAGGTTTTCACCAAGTACTCTACTTTGATCATTTTTTGACCAACGGTATCGAAATTTCCCCCAGCCAGACGATAATAATTATTGGGGAAACCTGCTTTCAGATGACCCAAATCTCTGATGATTGCTCCCTGAAAAGAATTACTCAAAATAGAACATACTCACTCATTTGTTATGATTCTTATTATACTGAGTGATACAGATGAATTGCCTGATTTTTTCGCCCTCGGTCACTATAGGGGATCGATTGAGATTTGTATGGTAAGCATAACTCAGAACTGCGATATCTCTTCCAGTTTCTGATTGATAAGTGTATTTCGCATGCAAGTCATTCTTATTTCAGTGATTATTGATTTGAGCAAAATTTTCTCGAGTCAGATATGTTCCATTCCACCTGTAATTTTCTCTCACTCATATGCTTTGTCGACGCGTTCAAAGAACCGGAATGGCGGTATCATGCAAAAGCAATATATCTTGCTCCCGCATGAAGCCGCCATATTGGGTCTGTGGATTTCAGTTGAAATCATTAATATTCCGTTCTCATCAATATTCGTTAAAATAGAAACGACATGCTTGTAGAAATCCGTTTCTAAACCAGAAGCTAATGGAAGTAACACAATTTTTACTTCACCAATAGATTCCTGAGAATTCTCAGGTCGAGTATGTACTTGTCGTACGAGTTTCAAATGATTCTCAACAGTAACCGAATGCCAAGGATCCGCCAACTTATCTTTGTCACTTCTTTGTATAACTCCGTGAGAAAGCATTCCACTAATGACTTTCAGCAGCGTATTCGGCCACTTTTTCCTCCCACCGCCAAAATGACGTCCTTTTCGGGATAATAATACTGGTGTGACCTGGGTAACGGGTTTCCGGAAGGAACACGAATGAATATGTAATAGATAGACTTTTAATCAGAAGGATAATTTGAGGGCTCGAAAGAGAGTGGAGTGAGTGTTAAGGTTGGTCAGAGCGGTCTGCCCGCTGCGCGGGTCGTCGTCCATGACGACGGGTCACGCCGCGAAGTGGTACCTCAGGGGGAAGGCGCGATGCGCCGTCAGAAACGCTGACGGTGCACCTGCGACGGACAGCCAGCAGCGCACGGGTGTTGCGCGGTTCGCGGAGCCGTCGCCGGTGAACCGTCATGGGACGGGGTGAGGCGCGGGCAAGGGGCCCGAGGCTCACCACGTCACATGCGTCCCTGGCCGGAGATCCGCAACGTCCCGATGCGATAACCCATGTGTTACAATTTTCAAATGGCCTTGGCCATGGTGTACAATCTTCATATGGGGCGCTCGCTCGTGCGAGTGCTTGTTCGTATTAGTGTGTGTGATATAGTGGAAGAGCGAGAGTGTCGTTGTTTATGTGTGTCGCGGATATACATATTTCTTGCGATCTCTCTCTCGGTATAATCGTTCTTTTCAACAAAGATAGTTTCATTCTCTTAGACCTAGTTTTTCACAATCTGATCAAACGTAACTACAAACATGTTGGGTATACGTTCACAAAATTATACAAATGTCCAAGATAACACTTTCCGAAAATTATTAACAATAAATTGTTCGTAAATAATATTCTATTGTTCTATCATTATCCATATGAGGTCCTTTACCTCAGATTGATTGAAATAGATCTGCCGAGCAAGGTTCATTTTATAAAAATATTCAAATGCAAGGGGGCACGAGTATTTCAATCGTCACCTCTTACTTCCTCTCCTTCACGTATCTTTTATACATTGGTGTAAATGTACATGTATAGCCTCGATCAAGTACCAGTATGAAATTGTATCACTTGCAGCTATGGGATTATGATTCACCAGCGATAAGGAATATTTTTCTATTCCGAATGAGTTCGAAATATTGACCTTGAATGAGTGGTGAAGATTTCGCAACGATTGCTCGATGAAATTTTGGAGGTTTTATTCACCAAACGTCTCTTCCGATAGCTGGGATTATGAACCTCTAGGATTGCCAAATTATAATTTTTCAACTCTCCTGGGATTCATTTGGGATATTGGGGTTTTTTTGCGAATTTTCTGGGATTTCTCTGGAATTTTTCTGAAATTTTTCTGAGAATTTCCATGGACTTCACTGGGATTTTTCTGGGATTCCTCTGGGATTGTCCACGATTTGTCTGGGATTTGTCTGGGATTTCTCTGGAATTTTCTAGGGATTCTTCTGGGATTTTCCTTGTGTTTTTCTTTAATTCGTCTGGGATTTTTCTCAAATTCAATATCGTTGGATATGCGTCTGAAATTACTTGTGTTCCAATTCTCATCATCAAGTTTCACTTGGAATTTAATTCCGTTGGGTTTTTCCCATGCCCTCGAATTTTTGCCAAAAATGTTGCATTTCTTGGGATTTTCTCGTTAACCAGGCGATATTTCAATCGAATCATAATCAAACTCTCAAAGGCTCATCTAATTAGATATGAAATTCTCTTTCTCATACGACTTACAAAATTCTGTAGTGCCTCGTCCTTGGACTGGGGTATTTTACAACGGTCGAGGACGAGTTACTGTGCATCCCCAACTCTCGTTCTAGAACACATTATCAACTCGAGAATGCTTCGAATTACCCGTTTGTCCAATTTTGTAGACAGGTGGTAGAATTCCTCGATGCCTCGTCCCTGGGCCGGAGTATACGATGGCTACGGACGAGTGCATTGCAAATTCTCATATCCTTTTCGCATTCCATCTTTCATACAACGAATCCTGAAGATACATGATAAATTTATATGCGCAACATGTCTCATTCGTATACTATCAATAATATAATATTGTCGAAAAACAATCATGCCGTGTGATTGAATAGAATTGAGATGCACTCAACTTTTTTAGGACAAACACACGCGTACTAATCCTATTGCGAATCAACTCTTCACGCTTCTCGAAAATTGGTTTACAAAAGTCCCATCTAGGGAGAATTAATCACCCGACATCCGTTGGAACTGAGCAATGCCTCCTTGCAAATTTGCAAAAAGGTGGAAGCTCCTGCTTCATGCTCTCATCTATCTCTCCATCGCGCAATTCTTGCTGACATTCGCTCGCCACGACTGTTTCGCTAATGCTCGAGTCGGATGACTCCTCATTCACTCTTGAGGTGTGCAAGTCCACAGATTGGATTTCATTGATGCTCAAGATCATACTCGGATTTTTCCCCGCTCGAGTTTCCAAAAGTATGGATTGGATTTCGGTCTGTCTCATGAGCTCAGTTGGTTTTTTTCCGACTCGAGGTACACATAAATTCTCGAATTCTGCATTGACACAGGAATTATTCTCAGAAGTAGACTGGTTGACTTGGGAGTTCTTAGTAACCTGTGGCTCTTCAACAGTATCATCATGAGCTAGAATAATACGCTCATGTGAATTCAAAAGATCTGTGCAGCACAACGGGTCATTTTTCGAAATTTCTGAGATTTTGATGCAAAGATTCTCAGGAATACTTTCAGAATCTACCTTGATGACCATTGCTTCTTCAACAAAAGGAGAGTGATTCTGTATTGCAACTTCTAACGGCGCACAGTGGGGCCCGCGCATCTTTCTAGGGCTCAGCGCCACGCAAATTCTCAACTGATTGCCATGTCCGGGAACGGGGGATGTTGCTCTCAGTTATCAGAATACCGTCCGATCCCGGACACGGCGATTTGTTGAGAATTTGCGTGGCGCTGAGCCCCAGAAAGATGCCCTGACCCCACTGTGCAGCGCTTCAGAAACTACTTGACATTGCTCATATGCTACTTTGTCGATGAAAAATTCTTGTATCTCCTCAATTTCGATATTTTCACTCAAAATTGTCGCTTTTGAAAGACTAATTCCAGATTTTCCAGACTCATCGTCATACACCACTCTTTCGAATTTTGGCTCTATCGCTTGTTCCGTATGAATTTTGTGAGTTTGATATTTTAGATCTGAGAAATCGTGACAATTTGAGCTATGCTCTTGGGAATTTCGCCGAGCGATGAAGAGTTCCTGCTGTATGTTGATCTCATTCCTGTGATAAGATACTTGTGATAAACTACCAGAAATCCCTTGATGTGAATCCACAGTCTCATGATATGCACGATCAACTCGTCCAATGGAACAATCATTCACAACATGAAATGCATCACTTGCATACTTCCGAGACAATATTTTTGCATCACCCCAGGTTTTTGGGCAACGTATTCAAATTAGCCATGCCGAATCTGGTCACATATTTTCCAATATTTGTTAATTGTCATGTGATCGATTCCACTGTTGAAAGATTTTTCCTCTGCGGGGTTCCGGAATCTCTCGATAATAGGATTATATTGCGCCAAGTGATGAAATTCATCAAATTTCCTTTCGAAGTGAAAGAACGATTCTCGTGGGTATCTACGTAAATTTTTCAATCCATATAAGCAATCGTCAAAAGCTGGCTGCGTTTCAAATTTGAAGCAAATATCCATCAAGAATGCATGTACTGTAGGGTATTCCATCATGATTGGTTCAAAAACGTATTTTGCTCTGCCTTTCAAATTATTTGATATTGCTCGTAGCACCATTCAATGGTTACTCCATCCACAATCTTCTGCGATTTGGCAAACGTTGGAATAAAACAAAGATACCTGCTCGTACGAGCCATCGAAATCTACAGCTTGGCTGCAATACCAAGCGCAGTGTTTCTCGATTTCTTCCATTTTTCTCATTATTTCCGGCCAAAAATTTGTGCTTTTCGAACTTTCAACTAATCCGACTCGACTGGGATGTGTATTGTAATTCGATTCTCAATTCTCTCTGCAATTCATGAAACTGAACGTGCATATTCCTTCGTATGTCAATAATCCCTTACTTATAGTAATTTTATGTGAATAAGGTCACAGAGGAGTAATTCTCATCAGTCCTGTGCCATCATTAATGACTTCACGTCATTCGCATCGACATACATATAGTCATTCATATTAACAAATAGTCTTTCATTGACACACTAAATTGAGCACGTTGTTTCTTCTCAGCAAATTGAGAATGAGCGTACCGCACATCATATAGTTATTTTTCCCAATCAAACCCGTTGAATACACGAGATCGCTTCGTACGATTTCAAGCCTCAACATTGATTCAGAATATTTTTGCTACGGCAACATGGAATCATTATCAGATTTGGCTCGCTTTGTATGCAAAATTCACACATTTCGTGCTTGGAATTGATGACAGTACTTTACTTGATGCCTCGCTGCTGTGCGCTGGTGCGACGAGTAGATTGATGGTGGTTGCCCATTTCTCTACTTCTTGAACAGTCAATCCTTGGGCTAAAGTTGGTAGAGATGACCCGGTTAGTCATCTTCCTCGTTTTTTGATTGGTGTTTCGATCAGCTCGTTGGCTCGATATCTCCTGCTGATGAGTAGCCGGTCGTGGCAGGTTGTTGCTGTCTGCTGCTGGCTGTTTGTCTCGAGCTCTTCATCTTCTGAAGTCCGATCAGTCACAACACCCTCGCAAATATTCACCAACGGCAAACTTTTCAAAAAAACGAAGTTTTCACTTTTTCCCAAACTAGGGAAAAAAAAATTTTTCGTGGGAAACCACCCACCCCCTAGCACCAGAAGAGATGTGACGTGGGTAACGGGTTTCCGGAAGAAACACGAATGAATATGTAATAGACGGGCCTTTAATCAGAAGGATGATTTGAGGGCTCGAGAGAGAGTGAAATAAGTGTTAAGTTTGGTCAGAGCGGCCTGCCCGCTGCGCGGCTCGTCGTCCACGACGACGGATCACACCGCGAAGTTGTAGCTCAGGGGAAAGGCGCGATGTGCCGTCAGAAACGCTGACGGTGCACCTGCGACGGACAGCCAGCAGCGCACGGGTGTTGCGCGGTTCACGGAGCCATTGCCGGTGAACTGTCATGGGGTGGGGTGAGGCGCGGGCAAGGGGCCCGAGGCTCACCACGTCACACTGGTTTATCATCAATTCTTCTAATATTCTCTCTCACAACTCATTTGCAGTGACACGCTAAGCCTGACTTTCACCGATTACATTCCATCATCAAAAAGGAGGGAACTCAAGTGAAGATGTTCTTCATCACTCTGCAGACAAATCAAGTCCCCGATCAAAATTGTGAGGAAGTTTTCAACATCTCAATAAAACTACAATGATAAGATCCATCTTGCAACTCTAAAAAGCATCTTTCACATTTCTGCCTTCTCAATCAATCTCGGTATTCAAGTTCAGTTTTTAGTATAGTTCTGAATAGTATCATCAATCCGTTAAGATCCCACCTACAACTCTGATCAGTGGATCAATTCCCCTATGGAGTAATGAGGAACACCATTACATGCGAGTCATCTCTTTTGATCATTGATTGTTATCGGTAGGAGTTTTGCCAAGAATGTGAGTGTAATTAAGTTGTGAGTGAGCTTTTGCATTAGTTCAGAGCATCTCTATCTAGCAAATGGTCAAAGATTCTCTCTCAAATTTCATTCGCACTGACACGCTAGGTCTAACATTCACCAACTACACCCCACCAAAAGAGGAGATGGGGCTGAGGTGATGATGTTCTTCATCACTTCACAGGTGAATAGAAGCACCGATGAAAATTGTAGATGAATTCTCAAGTAATTGAGGACTAGCGTAATGCCTCGCGTTGCCCGGCTTGTAAATGCTCCCAAGAGACGTATTGGACTCTGAAAATGTTTCGGTGAATCGAAAAAAGAATTTTTTCGAATTCAGTTGTTGATCATGGATGTCCTTCAAAATTTCTTCATTTGCACAATGTGATCTTTCGAATCTAATGAATAGTCTGCCGAGTTCTGTTGAGATGGAATGTCCAATTTTGATGAGATCCAAGTTTGACTACCTGTGTGACATTATTCGGAGATTGTACATAGACATAGGCTTTCTGACCCCAAAATGTTGTTCCATAGTGTAATTGATTGTACGTCATCTCAATTAATCATTCCATCTGTGTTCTGAATTTTTCCATCGTCTTAAACTTATCCAACTCGTCGTAATATCATGTGATCGAAATTAGTTGAATTCTATGGGCTGTTTTTTCTTCCAATGAATTTCAAACAATGCGCAGTTGCTCATCGAGAGGTTTGATATTCCAACTCCAAAATAACATTGAAGAATTTCTCGTTACCAACGAATGTTGAACCATTACAGAGATGAGGAATATAGTCCAGATCCCCTGAATTGAGAGCGAAAAATCTCCGAATACTGTCACACGAATAATAAGTGAACGCAAATCTCATCAAAGTTGGGCATTTCTTCTCCAATAGAACTGAAGAGACAGTTTGTTAGGCTTGGAAGCTCATATTGTGCGAACCAAAAACAACTTGAAAACATATATGATCAACCATGGAATTCGAATGGAAATCAAATCTTCTTTTCGATTTATCAGAACATTTCCAGAGTCCAATACGCCTCTCTGGATCATTTACAAGCCAAGCAACGTGAGGCATCACGCTAGTCACCCATGAAGCCCCATCTCAGAAGACCCATTAAGAGCAAAATTGTGGAGATATTATCAATTTCAAGATACTGATCTCAATTTTCGGCTCCAACCTGGATATTCGCATAACTCCGATAAAAGTCGATCTGGGCTGAAAAAAACACGTGTCACCTCATTTTAGTCCTAGAATTAAATACTTCATCACGAAGCGAATTCAATTTTTCGACCTTTCACCATTGGTCAGTCTTAACTGGTATAATCCAGTTAAAATGACTGATCGACTACTGTCGTACTCCTTCCTCGCTTCGTAAACGTATGATACCGTCAAAAGAATTGTTCGACATCCGGACGAACAATATCATCGGATACTATAATTATCTGCATTCGAACCCATAGTTAAACGGAGCAATGAATAATTTTGATGGGTAGGCGCCAGTCGATATAATCCATCATAGGAATAATTCACCGTACTCATAAATGTCCAGCAGGAATTGTATGGGCCTAGTTCGGAACACGAAGACAATCACAAAATAACTCACCCGAGCTGCAGGGGTAATCATCCGCAAAAAATGAAAGTGTCGTAAGCACATTGAAATTATTCATGCAGACATTCATTCATCTACACAGAGAAGAACATCGGATTCTCTGTACGAAACTAAATGTAGTCATGGCCTAAATTGCAATAGATGAACTTGAACGCAAGAAGATGAAAACACACACACATACACCGAAATAAAACTGAGAAGAGGATTCTAGTTCAGTAATTAATCAAGAGACACCAAGAGACAAAGGATCATCGATATGGTCATGGTGTGGCATTGAGAAAACTAAATGAGTATTTCCCTGCGTAGAATGAACAACAAAATAATTCACACTCTGCTGGCAAACAGATGAGGGACTCATCCTTCCATCTCTTGCACTGGGTAATTTCAACAAGTTTATTCACTAATTGATAAACTTGTAATAATCTAGAAGTGCAAGTGTGATCTCACTCTGGAATCTGAATCTGAGATACATGAATCATCAACATTGCATAACCAAATGCACTCCAAAATTGCAACGGCATCAAATGGCATCTAGTGTACTGAAAACCAGTGAAGTTAATATTTTGAAGATTGCTCGATAAATATTTCACTTTCAGTTCTGCTGCTGTCTGCTGCTCATCTGCTCATCTTCTCCCTGCTATATGCAGCAAATGAATGAAACGATGAGGTGAGGTTAGTCATATGTGCAGCTCATGACATTCTCAATATGCGGTGGCAAATCTTTCTCATGCGCTGGTATGTGCGTGTACGTGTTAAGTTTGTTAAGGCTCAGCGCAATTAGGCTAAGTTAAGCTTAGCGTAGTTTAGCTTAGTCGGCATAGCCCTACAGTGGAAGTGGGTAAGTCATAGCTCTTCTACTTATTATTTCTCGATATAAATCCATAGATATACCGGGAGTTACATGACACGCACGATCCAGATAAAATGAAAACTTTCAAAATCCCTCGAATCATCGGGAAATTTCGTTCGTGTATTCTTAGTAGAAATATGGAGTTTTTTGCGCGATTCCAGGAGAGACAATAGAAAGGAATTGAAAATTTGAATTTTCCTCACGAATTTGGTAGAAAATGGAGAAAATGGGGGATTGGATTTTTTTCGCGATTCCAGGAGAACGACAAGATAGAATATGAAGAAAAATTTTTCTCCGCTATTTTGTAAAAACCAGAATGAAAAGAAGCGCCTCCACGCCTACGGAGGCTCGTCATAAATGCAAGTGAGATAGAAGATGCTTCGAGTGGAGGCACAGTAGAGGGCCATATCTAAGATTCAAAGAAATATCGGCCGTATATTTGATATGTTGCTGTTGCATCTCTTAGCCATGTGCTGTATTGCACTTCAAACTCTAACGCGCAGCCACCACTAGATGGTGCTACTTGTTTCCCGGCCGAGTCTTATCAACCAATCAGAGCTTGTCTTCTCCGGTGGAGAAGACGGAACTTCGGTGTGAAGAGGAGGCCGGTGATTAGACCACTTGTAGATCGGACGTTGTCTTAGGTGCATGTGCTTGTGCTCCGCTCGTCTTCACCGCCGAGTAAAATTGCAGTGTGCTCCGAGAAGTCTCAGAGGACCGCACACTTGACCACAAGAGTCACTAATCATCTGGAAGAGGACGATCCATGTTGATAAGACTAATATTTGTCAAGGAATAACGGCTAGTCTTCCATTTGTTCATTTTTCTAAAGTGAATTCCCTCGTCCCTGCCGAAACTTGAGCCCCGTACGCGCGTTATCTCCACCGATTCCTAGCCGATATGGACTCCTGGGAGATACGTATTGAAGTCATTGAAGTCGAATTGTGATTAGACGAATAGCACGCCCAGGGACCGCGAATTTGTGTGACCAGAGGCCGACAAGTCGAGGTAGCGACCTCGTGAAGATCTTGTGCAGGCATCAGATCAATACCTTTGGAGAAATATCGTGGAAATTCTAGTGTTGCCGTCGCCCGGACGACGACGCGCCAAGCCGTACTCTGGGTGGATCGCCACCCCGAGTAATCGCGACAGAGTGACCAGGAAAATTCGGTGAGCGTGGAGCGCGGCCATTTTTGGGTGCATTTCGGAGCAGCGTGCTCCTTAAAATTGGAGCCAATCGGTTGCGTAAGTGACTAGGCCGTTGAATCATTGACTAGGCCGATAGTGAGTAACCAGGCCGTTACTGGAGTGTCTTATTTGTGGTATTTTCAGCATTAGTGAAGTGAACTTTCGCGATTCACAGGAAATTAGAAAGACAATTGATGATGAATATATATAATCGTTGAATATTTTTGGCCGGTAATTGTCGGAATTCTGATATGTAGATTCATGTATCGCCGCGCAAAAGGAACGTGTCCAGAATAGAAAGATTATATTTTGTCATAAATTCTAATTTGTTATTTCGGGTGTATGCGTTCCCTCCCCCTTTTGTTGATCTTTTAGGTTGAAAATACGGTAAGCAAACGAGGGGATGCAGAGTAGCAGAGATCATTAGAATTGCGTTCACCGTCTATTGCATGAGATCCGCGTCATAGGCTAAGAGTCCCGTTAAAAACAAATGAGTGTGATGTGCAATTAATTTGCGCGTCACAAAGTGTGACCTACAATTGATAGATTTTGGCGAGAAGAAGAGATTGGTCTAAGGCTTTCTTAGACAGAAGAAATTTAGTTGAAGAATGTTGGAGCATGAGCTATTGAGCTGGTCAAATTGGGCAGTAGAAACGTTTTGATGCTTTCCTGGATTCGGGAGGTGAAAGTATAACACACTTGATTCAGAGGAATGAATCTTTAATTACTAAAAAAAGTGTGGTACACTGGTCAAATGGAAACTAGTCGCATAAGAAGAGAGTAAATATAAAAGGGGCACCGGCGCGAGCGCAAAGCGCGCGTAATTAGACTGAGTGTGGACAATGAAAGCTGTCCGCACGGCGATCTTGGCGCAACTAACTGGTGCTAGCCCTCAAGGAGAGCGCGAGGGAGCAGAGAGACAGAGGGACGTTAAGATTGCCTGTTCGACCAGTTGAATATGATTGGTGCGACATGAACACCTGATTTGGTTATTTCGATCTCTCTTCAGTCAACTACTCCTTCGCTCTTGACTCACGAACTTGAATACGATGATATTCGAACATGCCGCCCACTTTGATCGTTCTAATGGTCAAAATGACACAAAAACTTGATCAAACTGTGAGTCGACATCAAAACAAGCTGGAGAGATTATAAGACAAATTAGACTTTGGAATTGGCTAGCAGTTACGATAATGACCTTATTCAACATTTAAAGAAGGAACTGATCTTAATCTCTCAAACAAAGTTGATCAAAGTCAATGAATTTTGATAATTAGGCGTTATGAGCCAGAAACCAAACCATCTTGGAAACGAGATTTACTCGATATACTCAGACACAGGAACGCTAGGTAGCGAAACTTCGGAATATTATTACATAATGACGAGAAAAGTAAATTTCACTCCAGAAAATAATCTAAATTAGTCAAATAATTCACGGTCATGGCTGCTAACGTAGGTCCTCAGGTATCACACCGTTCTACGCTATGCCACAGCACTGGTATATCATATTACACGTGACTCACGTGACTCTAATGGTAATAAAATCCATCTGACAATGGACTTAAGGCCCCAAATGACTTCGAACGAAACAGCATTCGCGGGTGACCCAGATCGAGGGAAGAAGTGTACTGTGGTGTCAAAAATCACGCGAAAAAGATAAGATTCATCATTAATCGAAGGTCTTCTTCTTGAATCTTGATAGGCATCCTCCACCTTAGGTTCCGTCGGCAAGCGAATGAGTTTCACAATGGCCCCTTTTGAACTCAGGGGTAGCCATCCTCACAGTGACGACTCGAGTCAATCCATCAGCTCCAGGGTGTAGATAGGTCACTCTGGCTAGTGGCCATTTGGTTGGTGGACTGAGCTCATCCTTCAGCAGTGCAATGTCACCAATTTAGATGGGGTCCAGATTTCTGAGCCATTTGGTCCTTTGCTGCATCTGATTTAGCACCTCTTTGCGCCATCGGTCCCAAAATCGGTTACGCATACGCACTGAAATATCTCACCTACAACTCGAATTAGTTGTCAGATCAACGTCTTCAAAGGGCTCTGGCACTGCAGTCATCGAACGCCCGATCAAAAAATGACCGGGAGTGAGTGTTACCAAGTCGGAAGCCTCACTACTGATAGGAAACAAGGGTCGTGAATTTAAGCAGGCCTCGATCTGAGAACATACAGTTGAAAGCTCTTCGTGAGTCAAAATTCGATTGCCGACTGCCCGTCCCAGATGATGTTTGAAGCTACGTACTGCAGCTTCCCAAAGACCACCGGAATGGGGAGACCGAGGTGGAATAAAATGAAAGGTGAATCCTTTTGGCGCGAGGTCTTTAGCAATCTGAGCGGAAACTGACGAAGACTTGGTGACCATTCTCTTCAGTTCCTTTTCAGCGCCGACCAAGTTTTTAGCATTATCGCAACACAAGTGCGAACATTTACCACGTCGAGATACAAAACGTTTGAAAGCCGCTGAGAAAGCTCCGGACGTCAGATCGGACACGAATTCAATGTGTATTCCTTTTGTAACCTTGAAAATGAGAATAGCAATATATTCTTTGATCGACTCAGCTCCACGACCAAGTGAGAACAAAATGTATACAGGACCTGCATAATCCAATCCGGTGGCCCCAAACGGCATCCTGGGTGATAATCTCACAGCAGGTAGAGGAGCCATTTGTTGTTCCAGACCTTGAGTGCCATAACGTACACATCTGCTACACCGACGGTATACTTGTTGAATCATGCGGGTTGAATGTATGATCCAAAATGATCTCAGCAAGTGACTGCGCATCAATTGGACTCCTCTATGACAACAGAGTGTGTCGATGAGTCTCCTCTACTAACCTGCGCACGGAGACATTCCTATGAGGCAATATTGGGTGCTTTTCATTCAAACGAAGGTCAGAATTTTGCAACTTCCCACCAACTCTCAGCAAACCTCTTTCACACACAAATGGCGACAAGAAACGAATAAGACTATCACGTGGAATATCTTTCTTTCGCGCCAGACGACGCGATTTCTCTGCGAAATGATTTTGCTGAACGGCTTTCCACGCGGCAAGTTGAGCTGCAGAAATCTCCCTCCAAGTCAGCACACCACGTTCCCGCGCCCCCTTCTTGAGTCTGCCATTGGAACGCCAACGGAATGAATACGCCACAATACGAACAGCTTTAGCCATTGAGCTAAACTTCTCAAGGGAAGACAATACATGGGTATCAGGAATGTTAACTCGGACCTCCACCTCTTCAATGGTATCGGATAAAGCGAGAGCTGCTGCAATTTCTTCCTGCTCCTTTTGGGTGATTTCACATAGAGGCCAGTCACTCGGCTCCTTGATGATCTAATCCGGACCATGCCACCAAAGCTTCTCCTCCTTGAGTGCCGCACTTGTCAAGCCGCGCGTGGCGCGGTCAGCCGGATTCTGCGGCCCTCGAATTCGGTTCCACTGCTTCTGGAAAGGTGGTTAGTATCATACTTGTCCAGTTAGAAACAAAGGTTTCCCAACGAGAGGGGTGACTATCAAGCCAATCTAACACAACCTTACTGTCAGACCAACAATACAAAGATCGGGTTATAAGGAAGCTGTGGAATGATGTGCTGTAAGAAGCGCCCAACGAGGACTGAGGCACATAATTCTGATTTGGGTATACTAGGGGATTTCATCGGAGCAGTTTAAGTCCTTGACATTAGTAACATTGAAGACTGTCCAGGAATTACTAGATACAGTAAAACCTCTCTTAGCGGCCACCTCTCAAAAGCGGCCACCTCTTCTAACGGCCGGGTTTTCTCAGTCCCAAAAGTACCTTTCATGTGTAAATTGAACCTCCGAAAAGCGACCACCTCCCTTAACGGCCTATTCTTTCCGGTCCCTCAGGGTGGCCGCTAAGAGAGGTTTCACTGTATACCGATGCAGCATAAGCTCGATTCGAAGAATCGCCAAAACCATGAAGGGCAAATGAGGTATCGTCAGTCATCTGCAACCACCTGGAGATTCGAATTTCTGACAAGAATTGCATTTGATTACGCAGCGTTATTCAATGGTCGAACACCTCTCCAACCAACGGCGAGTCCCAATCGACTCTGGCAATCCACAGATCCTGGATGATCGTTCTGGTCTGGACTGAAAATGCAGCTGACCAACCCATTGGGTCAAACAGTTGATCTACTTCAGACAATATCGACCTATTAGTAACGGTAGTTTGAGCCTCGGGTCATGAAACCTTGAAAAAAAAAAGTCCTCACAGAGTACCCATTTGAGGCCCAAAGTGGACACCGCCTCTTCCAGATCAACAGATACTTCATCCTGTGAATCGGTGGCGATGACATCCTGTAGAAGGGCCCTATCATTCGCCGTCCACTTTTCCAATCCTATACAGCCAGCTTCCATAACACCAATCAGCTGATTCTTAGCTTCGAGCGCGACCTGCAGAGTATCAGCTCCGCCAAACAAATCATCCATTTAGCTCAATAGCTTCAAAATTGCTGCAGCTAAGGGATGGGATGTCTCGTACGAATCAGCAAGGTATAATAAAATTCTGATGGCTAAAAAGGGAGCACACCCCGTGCCGTAAGTTACAGTGAGCAGGACATACACGAGGACGTCTGAACTGTCCAAAGTCCTCCAGACTATTCGCTGCCAATCCACATCATCAGGATGCACTAATATTCGTCTGAACATTTTGACGATATTCGTCACGAAGACGAATTTATAAAATCTCCAACGATTTATCACATGAGTAAGACCATTGAGCAAATTCGGTCCTTTCAGCAAGCAGTCATGGAGGGTTTCACCATTACCTGTTTCTTGAACACCACACGAGTTCTATCGTTGTTGAAAATGGCATGGTGTGGGATATAACAGCAGTCAAGGCGTCGCTCTGTATCAGGCGCAATCCTCATGTGGCCCAGGGTCTTGTAGTCGGACATAGATTTGGTGTAGGTGGAATCCAGCTCTGGATCTCGTCGTCTGTGTCGCTCTGATAGGTAGAGGCACGCCATCGCAATGTTCCGTGAATCTGTGAAAGATATATCATCAATTTTCTGAGAGAGAGGTAATCGACCGATGACCCTCCCCTCCGGTGAGCGGGTGACAGTCTCAGTAAACTGCTACTCACAATATTCATCATCAAGCGACAGTGTACGCTTGCAGGGGATTTGGTCAGGCTCCCAGAATTTTTAAACCGCACTAAACAACAAGGGAGTTAAAGCAAAATGACAGAGGGTTGTTGCCATCACCGAACTAGAAGACCCCTGATCAGCCGCAACCGGTCCCGTCAGGATCCACCCAAATACGGTCTCCTGAGCAATTGGTGTATTTCACTGGCCCTTTAATCACCCCGTCGAGTGGAATCTCACCACGAATATCTGCGCTCAACAAGCAATCAATTTCTTGAGGCGTATGAAAAGTAGGGTCAGCCATCGTCAGATGTTTGATATGAGGCCACTCATGCCACTCAATGGGAATATCAGGTAATCTGCGAGTCAAGTCGGGCAAAACGAAAGCATTGAAATGGCAACTGGATTTCGAATCACGAGGAGACGATACATATAAACTTACTTCCCCGCGAGCAACAACAGTAATTCCACCGCCAAGCATGCCCACTTCCAGATTCACTTGCAACGACAAAATAGTAGCGACCTGTTCAGATACAACTGAACTCTCTGCGCAGAGGTTAATCGAAGCGCGAGCTGCGAGGCTTTCGACTTCAATACCACAACAGCCGTAGCAAGCAAACGCGTCCACTTGAATGTGGTAAAGTGCGCCTGCACGGTCATCGCCTGCGCCTCCGCTGCTGGAGTATTTTTACTATACCCAGACCCATGACCTACATCCGAAGCGGGCTTGTCATAGCGCAAGAAAATATTATGACGACCCTAACACTCCTTGCATTTGAGACGGAATAAGCGACACTTGTCGGCAAGATGACCCACTCTCAAACACTGCATGCAACAATGGTTGGATTTACAAAATTCTCTCCGCTCGGACACACTCTTTTGAGCGAATTTTCCACATTTGGGCAACGCATGAGGACCCTTGCAAAGCACACACACACACAGGCTCTGGTTTACTGTTCGACTCAGTGTTAGTCACATGAGCTGTGACAGACCTGTTCTTCTGGGACGATTGATTTCTAGACGCATTCTTTGCAGCAGAATCCGAACTATTATTATGATTCGAGGATGTCGGCCATTGCTCATGAGTAGCATCCCACGCTCGCACACGAGTTTCTAGAAAAGTCTCCAAGCCCTCGTAGGTAGAGAATCCCACGTTAGTTTCTTGATTCTGCTCCCAATTTCCCCTAGTTGAGACATCTAACTTGCGACAAATGCAATGCATGAGCCAACAATTCCACTAAACTACTGGACACTCCAAATCTTTGAGCCCCTGCACATGCTCTTCAGCAGAATCCAACAGATCACTCATGTCTTGCGGGTTTCTTCCTTTGACTGAATTCAAATTTATGAGTCCTCCAAGGTGTAAAAGCAATCTGAACCGACAATTATCATGACGCTTGCAGAGCCGCTCCCGCGCCATATCAAAATTAGTATCCAATGACGGCACAGTCCTGATCATCCGAGCAGCATTGCCTTTGACTACGCGCTTGAAATGGGACAATTTTCTTACCGGAGCAATACTTTTCTTGTTAATGACAAGAGATTTGAACCGTTGCTTCCGAAATTCCCAGTCACATCGCTTTCCGGAAAATTCGGCGATCTCAGCTTGGGGAATTTCCTGCATCTCCGCTGTAGCCCGCAAAAAATCATCCCAATTCATGCCTCCGGTAGGCTGTAGCGTTGCCCTAGCGTCCGGTATGGCAGCAGCCGGCTCGACAGGGAGCATGTCCGTGAGTGTCGATTCAGTGAGAGTGTGATTCGATTCGACGTCCGAAAACACGTCCACTTGAAAGTACGCCTCGTCTTCCATATATTTCCTATACGGGATCAACTCCCGATGACGTTCTCCAGATTCAACCCAATAATCTTCTAAAAGCGTCAAGCGATTTTCCAAGACCGTAGGCATCAGATTTTCAGCCCCTAGTTTCTCTGTATTTTTGACAAAATTTTGAATCAGTTTACCCGTATTGTCCTGTTTTGAGAGTAGGGACCGGCCCTGCGAACGCCATCCCCTAGCTCTAGCAGCGACAATTTCCTCTGGTGTCGGGTCAGGCATGATTAAAATGTCTACTCGCACAGAAAATAGAGCGACGAGGACACCAATGTACCTACTATCGGTTTAAAAATGATTGACACCTAGAGAATTTCTGCTATCCTGGCTCCAAAAAAATCGCTAATTTTCTTAACTGGGATAACGTCGAATCACATCTAGTCGCGGCCATGATAAAATTATTTTGAAGTCGATCGGATGACAACTGCGGCTGTAGCTGTTATCAGAATGTAAAAAAACGCGGGTATAAGGCCAATTTCAGAGGTAGCTCGACTTTGGGATGCTACAGCTCTGCCAAAAAAAATTCTGGGGCGCTGCAAAAAATGTAGGTGATAGATATTTGGTTCCCCAATAGCGTCCAACAATAATCAGCCAAAAAAATTAATAACTTTTGGAGATAATCCAGTTATTGTTATCTCGGGATCTATTGAGGTTGAAGACTTGATTCAAAAACAGAAAAATCATAAAAAAATTCTGGATGTCAAATACAAAAATGCAATATGAGATTTTAAATAAACAAACGCGTGGCAAGGTCGCAAAGTTGAAAAAAATTAAAGTTTGCGCCTTTTGTGAGGCTTTTATTGTCCTTCACAGCCGGGACCCGTAAAATCGGCGATGGGCAAGACTACCTGACCGCGGACCATAAAAGTCGTAAAGTTGCGGTCTCGGAGTCAATTAGGGTACCATCAGTCTGCTTCGGCTGCAATAATGAAGCTGAATCTTCAACAAAGAGAGCAATAAAACTATTTCGAACGCGATTTGGGCCTTGCGTTACAAATATCGCCGATTCATCGATGAAGCATTGTCAATGATGAGTCGAACAGTATATCAATGACGCGTGAGTCCAGGTGTCTTTCTCTCTCTCAGAGTTTCGCGATATCTGCATGTAAGTATTCTTTGACGGATCCTTTGAATGATTGATAATATACAATCAATACTTCATCCACATGATTCCGATGGTGAAAGAGTTGGATATCATCCGTATTGATAAGATGAAAATCAACAGTTGAATGATTTTACTATTATCCTGTTCGATCGTTGACTGATAATTATTGATTGTGCGAAACGCGCAATAACACGACAAACATTCATTTCTATGATGCTATAAATGATCGGTCGAACAAGATGATGGTAAAATCATTCAACTGTTGATTGTCATTTTATCAATACGGATGATATCCAACTGTTTCACCATCGGCATCATGTGGATAAAGTATTGATTGCATATTATCAATCATTTAAAGGATCCGCCAAAGAATACTTACATGCAGATATCGTGAAACTCTGAGAGAGAGAAAGACACCTGCACACACGCGTCATTGATATACTGTTCGACTCATCATTGACAATGCTTCATCGATGAATCGGCGATATTTGTAACGCAAGGCCCAAATCGCGTTCGAAATAGTTTTATTGCTCTCTTTGTTGAAAATTCAGCTTCATTATTGCAGCCGAAGCAGACTGATGGTACCCTAATTGACTCCGAGACCGCAACTTTACGACTTTTATGGTCCGCGGTCAGGTAGTCTTGCCCATCGCCGATTTTACGGGTCCCGGCTGTAAAGGACAATAAAAGCCTCACAAAAGGCGCAAATTTTAATTTTTTTCCAACTTTGCGACCTTGCCACGCATTTGTTTATTTAAAATCTCATATTGCATTTTTGTATTCGACATCCAGAATTTTTTTATGATTTTTCTGTTTTTGAATCAAGTCTTCAACCTCAATAGATCCCGAGATAACAATAACTGGATTATCTCCAAAAGTTAATAAGTTTTTTGGCTGATTGTTGTTGGACGCTATTGGGGAACCAAATATCTATCACCTACATTTTTTGCAGCGCCCCAGAATTTTTTTTGCAGAGCTGTAGCATCCCAAAGTCGAGCTACCTCTGAAATTGGCCTTATACCCGCGTTTTTTTACATTCTGATAACAGCTACAGCCGCAGTTGTCATCCGATCGACTTCAAAATAATTTTATCATGGCCGCGACTAGATGTGCTTCGACGTTATCCCAGTTAAAAAAATTAGCGATTTTTTTCGGAGCCAGGATAGCAGAAATTCTCTAGGTGTCAATCATTTTTAAACCGATAGTAAACACCGAAATTCATCACAAATGGCTGCAATACTATCCACTTTTAATTTACGGATAGTTACGAATCGCCTGACCGAGCACGACACTTAATGCAACTCTAACTGTCGGCAAATCTACACAACCCAATTGCACTTTCCAGAATGTAACTTTGAGTGACAACGGATGACTGTGAGACTCCTTAAACGAGTGAATCCCGAACGAAACCGCTAGTGCTAAGGGCTTTACACCCCGAGAGCGAAAAATCTAGACCAAATACATCATGCATGAAATGCTGCAATCGCAGCCATATACACACAAGATTCGCGAGAGGATCCTCCCCAACGAGCGCAATAATATGCCAAAATGAAAGCAAGCGGAGCCATATAGTGCAGCACTAGTGTACGCTCACCGAGCCCATTTGGTAGTGCGCCTCACATATATGATGAATTCCACGTCAAAGCGACCTACGGGAAGAGGTCATCTTTCAGATTTTTTTTTAACCTTTTTCATTCGATTCTATGGCCCGGAATAGGAACTTCGGACCACCTATGGGGTTCAGGGAAAATTTCTCCTCTCCATTGCACGCACATCCGTAAACAGACCGAGAATCATCGCGTAAAAATGAATGCTCTTTCATTCACGAAAATGGGAATATTCCAAGTTTTTGGATAGCTATCGATTGGCGGGTGGCGGTATCCGGAAGGGCATCAAAAAACCTATCGAAATCGTTGTCGAAAATTCCTTTTCTGAGATTTGGGGGTCTCCTGAAGGCAAAAAAGTGTTTTTCACTGAAACGTTGATTCCTCCAGAAGCCATTCTTTTTATCTTTCGAGAATCAGATATCTGACGTGAAAGTTTGCGTTCTTTCGAAAAAATGAGTTTTAAAGAAGTTTGGAACGATCGAAGTGACTTATGAGCCATTTCTTGAAGATTTGATTTTTTCGGTTTCAGAAAAAGGCGATTCTCTGTGCATGCGCACAAACGTAGACTCCCGGCGCCACTTCCAATTGAAAGCTGACCAAATTTCCTATGAAATGACTACCCGCTAAAATGGAATTCATGCACTGAAACGAGACCTGTATCGATTAATTATATCGAATCAAAATCACATGAAAATTCAGCCCATTAACGCCTTCGTGGCATCTGCTGAGATGACACATTTCCGAGATCTTCTCGGGACTCAAATTTGAGTGCGAAATCGACCTGAAAAGAATTTGGACCACATGGTTTCGAAGTAAAATTGTATGAACTTTCAAAATATGCGATGAGAAATCCCGCCCACGCTTGAGGCGAACCCGAGGTGCCACATTGAATTTTTTGCCAGAAAGTACGATATTCCACATTCAAAACTGCGAAAAATTGAATGTAGCACCTCGGGTTTGCCTCAAACGGGGTTTTTCATCGCATATTTTGGAAGTTTATACAATTTCACGTAGAAACCATGTGGTCCGAATTGTTTTCAGGTCAATTTCATTCTCAAAATTGAGTCCCGAAAAGATCTCGTGAATGTGTCATCTCAGCAGGCGCCACGGAGGCCTTAATGGGCTGAATTTCCATGTGATTTTGATTCGATATAATCAATCGTTTCAGATCCCGTTCCAGTGCATGAATTTCAACTTTGCGGAGAGTCACTTTATAGGAAATTTTGTCAGCTCTCCATTGAAAGTGGTGCCGAAAGTCTACGTTTGTGTGCATGCGCAGAAAATCGCCTTCCTCTGAAACCGAAAAAATCGAATTTCCAAAAAATGGCTCATCAGTCACTTGGATCGCCTCAAACTCCTTTGAAACTCATTTTCTCGAAAGAACGCCAAATTTCACGTCAAATATATGATTCCCGAAAGATAAAAAGAATGGCTTTTTGAGGAATTGACATTTTAGTGAGAAACACTCTTTTGCCTTCAGGAGGCCCCCAAATCACAGAGAAGGAATTTCCGACAACGTTTTCGATAGGTTTTTTGATGCATTTCCAGATGCCGCAACTTTCAAATCGATAGCTATCCAAAAACTTGAAATATTCTCATTTTCGTGGATGAAAGAGCATCGATTTTCACACGATGAATTTCCGGCCTGTTCACGGATAGAATAGAATAGAATAGAATATCCTTTTATTCGCCCGTAGGCAAAAAATATAGAAATGATTAACATAACATGTACATATACTTACATATTAACTAATTGCATTTTGGTCAAGGAGTTATTATCACAGTCGTGACTAGTCATTTGAAAAACGGATGTGCGTGCAATGGAGAGGAGAAATTTTTTTGGGACCCCATAGGTGGTCTGAAGTTCCTATTTTGGGCCATAGAATCGAATGGGAAAGGTTAGAAGAGAATCTTAGATATGACCCTTTTCCGTAGGTCGCTTTGGCGCGGAACTCATCATATATGTAAGCTCTATCGCTCACGTCGGTCAGCCGACTCATTGGAATCATCAGCTAATGAGAATCGTGCAGCTGTGCGCTACTACCCACACATACATATTCGTATGTGATAATATATCGCTCGACGTCACGCGCACTATAGCTCGATCGCACGAGCGAAAGAGTGAGCAAAGCAAGAGAGAGAGAGAGAGAGAGAGAGAGAGAGAGAGAGAGAGAGAGAGAGAGAGAGAGAGAGAGAGAGAGAGAGAGAGAGAGAGAGAGAGAGAGAGAGAGAGAGAGAGAGAGAGACGCCAGAAAGTGATCGGAGCCCGCCAGAAAGTGATCGGAGCCCGCCAGAAAGTGATCGGAGCCGAACGAGTACTCACTCCGACGATGAAGGAGATCATCCGCGACAACGAGAAGGAGACCACCCTCGAACAGTGGCAAACTGAGTGGGATTCGCCATTTGCGAATGGCAGATGGACGCACCGGCTGATACGTGACGTAGCCAAATGGACGGAACGCACCCACGGAGAGATAGATTACTGGACGACGCAAGCACTGAGTGACCACGGTTGCTTCGGTGCCTATCTGACCCGGTTCAAGAAGAGGACATCCCCAGCATGCCAGTCATGCGGGGACAACTGGGATGACGCTGAACACGCCCTGTTCACGTGCAACGACACCCAAAGTGAGCGCGCCGAGTTGGATGGATGGCTGGGTGCTCAACTAACACCCGAGAACCTCGTCCCGTACTTACTTCGCAACCAGGAGACATGGGATAGAGTCACCGGATACATCAAGCTGGTGATGACCCGTAAGGAGGAGAAAGAGAGGGAAGTGAGGCGCCTCGAAGCAGGCGAATCACAGTGAGTCTGCCGACTCAATCAGAAGAGGTCCAAATTATTCCAGGAGGAATATGATGAACTGAAGAGGGAAGAAAGAAGAAAGAAGAGAGAAGGAAGAAGAGAGAAGATCGAAGAAAGAAGAGTAGGAAAAGATCGAAGAAGGAGCAACAACACCTGCAAGTCGTGAGAGAAGAGAGTCGCTTGATCCCGAGCGCGATACGCCTCCCACCCTGAAGTAATGCTAACGCGGTTCCGGGGTGGGTTGGTTAGATAGTGGTTAGCTGCCCCCAGTTCTGCAGTGATGGCTTGCCAACACTGTGGGGTTGAGAGCAGAAGGTTTTAGCCCACAGGGCACACGGGCGCTGGATTCATGCTCATCCGGTTCACCGGGTGGGCAAAATGAAAGCGCTCATGGTCTGCCGGTGGGACATCCAATAGGGATGTCCTGTCATCAGATTTTTCCTTATATTCCACTTAAAAAAAAAAAAAAAAAAAAAAAGAGAGAGAGAGAGAGAGAGAGAGAGAGAGAGAGAGAGAGAGAGAGAGAGAGAGAGAGAGAGAGAGAGAGAGAGAGAGAGAGAGAGATAGCAAGCGGAATATAGGTATGAAGACTCACCATCCGCAGCTACGCGTAATAACATGCGCGGCTTACCCTCCCCTCTTATGCTGCACCTGCTGATGGGTGATGTTTCTGCAGGGGGCGGGACAGCTGGTATTGGCGCCGGCAACGATGGCTACTGCACGGCACCCTGCTGATGAGCTCCCGCTGGTCAATGCGCGCCCGCTAAGCACGACGAAAATTCGTCGCGTGGGCTTGTGTTGCACCGGAATGCGCGCACTGGGTGAGCTCGCCGATAACTCACTGTAACACTTTTGACCGCGTGCGCTCAATTATTTAGCAACTCGAGCAGCCGGTGCCCACTCCATTCGCGACGCTTTGTAGCTCATTCACTGAGCTCCACTTGCACTCCCAAAATCCACGAGGCTCAACCACGCTCTGCTACCAAAATGTTGGAGCATGAGCTCTTGAGCTGGTCAAATTGGGCAGTGGAAACGTTTTGATGCTTTTCTGGATTCGGGAGGTGAAAGTATAACGCACTAGATTCAGAGAAATGAATCTTCAATCACTAAAAAAGTGTGATACACTGGTCAAATAGGAACTAGTCGCATAAAAAGAGAGTAAATATAAAAGGGGCACCGGCGCGAGCGCAAAGCGCGCGTAGTTAGATTGAGTGTGGACAATCAAAGCTGTCCGCACGGCGTCCCTGGCGCAACTAACTGGTGCTAGCCCGTGAGGGAAGCGCAAGAGAGCAGAGAGACAGAGAGACGTTCAGATTGCCTGTTCGACCATTTCAATATGATTGGTGCGACATGAACACCTGATTCGGTAATAGTTCGATCTCTCTTCAGTCAACTACTCGCTCGTTCTTGACTCACGAACTCGAAAACGATGATATTCGAACGAAGGATATTATGGTTTTGATGTGGAATCTGATCAAATTTTCGTTGGGGTGAAAACAAAGCTTTCTCTTCAGAGAAAGCAATTGTTTTCATTATCCTTTTTAACACATTCAGAATTCCACATAATTTCCATATATACAGGGTGTCCCAAAAGTCAGTTCCCCGTCTTAAAAACTCGAAATTGGCTCCGGGGATCAAAAAACCCCGAAATACGTGTCTCCTAAAATCGAGGGGGAAGCTCGAATATGGTCTTAGATTTGACCTTGAATGTGACCTTGATGGTTTTTTGGCGATTAGAACGGTTTTTTCAAGTAGGAACCCCTATTTCTGACTCCGGATTCTGAAAGAGCACAGAATTTTACGTCCGAATATGACTTATTGCCGATTTTTCAGATGACCTTTGAGGGTCATTTTGGGGCCAAAAGTATCTGGACGGTGGATTAACGTACCACACCTAGTGCGATAGTCTTGTTTTGAGAGGTACCTCTCAGAGAAGTTTCTCAGCCTCATTCTGATCCTTGACCTGTGACCTTGAATTTGACCTTGATTCACAAAATTCGAAATTGGCTCCGGGGATCGAAGAACCCCTAAGCACGTGTCTCCTTAAATCAAGGGGGAAGCTCGAATATGGTCTGAGATCGTTACCTTGATGGTGATTAAATTGAATCACACCAATTCCGAATCGCCTCTTTCCTGCCCCACTCCTAATCGATTTCTGAATTTTTCATGTGATTACTCCATCTCATTTGCGATAAGCTCTTGATCACCTGCGCGGTCAGCTGAGAGTCATATCTTGACCCGACGTTCAGAGACGTGTGACCTCAAGGTGACCTTTGAAGGTCATCTACGCAATTGGTGAAGAGTGATATCTCGCTCAAAATTCGTCACATCTTCGGGGCCCAGAGTCGAAAATTGGAGTTTCCATCCCAAAAAATCGATCTCACCTCCAAAAAACCATTAAGGTAATGATCTGAGACCATATTCGAGCTTCCCCCTCGATTTTAGGAGACACGTGCTTAGGGGTTTTTCGATCCCCGGAGCCAATTTCGAATTTTGTGAATCAAGGTCATATTCAAGGTCACAGGTCAAGGGTCAGAATGAGGCTGAGAAACTTCTCTGAGAGGTACCTCTCAAAACAAGACTATCACACTAGGTGTGGTACGTTAATCCACCCTCCTGATACTTTTGGCCCCAAAATGACCCCTAAAGGTCATCTGAAACATCGGCAATAAGTCATATTTGGACGTAGAATTTTGTGCTTTTTCAGAATCGGAGTCAAAAATAGGGGTTCCCGTTTGAAAAAACCGTTCTAACCTCCAGAAAACCATCAAGGTCACATTCAAGGTCAAATCTGAGACCATATTCGAGCTTCCCCCTCGATTTTGGGAGACATGTGTTTCGGGGTTTTTTGATCCCCGGAGCCAATTTCGAGTTTTTAAGGGGGAACTGACTTTTGGGACACCCTGTATATACTCACGACCTACTACATACTATAATCATATATTCATAAGATAGAGATATCCATTTTTAATATTTTGATGAAGAGAAATGTAAATACTTATATATCGATTGTTGAAGCTCCTTCACAGAATTTCTAATACATTTCACATCCATCCACTGTTTCTTTAAGTGCAAATTGAAGTTGAAATGAAAGCTGGAATGATCATGATGGATGAATTTTTAAATCCCCATTATATGTTGATGAGTGTATCATGATTATAGTATACAGTAAAACCTCTCTTAGCGGCTACCTCTCAAAAACGGCTACCTCTTCTAACGGTCAATTCTTCCCGGTTCCGCAGGGTGGTCGCTAAGGGAGGTCTTACTGTATATGTATTGACGAATGTATTTTGGGTAGGTGTAACTTCACGTCACTGTAACTGAAAGACTCATGATCAAATGAACCTTATTCGTATTGGTTATCCTAAACGGGCCAAGGGACGATGTTCAGATCAGAGAAATGTAACGGTTTGATTTTGAGAAGTAGTGTCAGTGTGCAATGTTGTTAATGTGGTATTTCGATGAGTGTCGAGTTCCTGTGATGCAATGTTGAGGGATACATTGTTTGGCAAGAAAAAATGAATAAATATTACTTGACCGATCAACATTATGGATAATATCACACATTTTGGTTAGTCAAAGAAATCAGAATAGTACATTAAGTAACAAGGGCGCAAAGTACTTTTACGCACGAGTTCCCGAATCGAGTGCGCAAAGTTTCACTTTGCGCACGAGGATTTCGGGAACGAGAGCGGAGAAGTTGCGCCCGTGTTGTTTACTATACTTTTTGATATTGGTGCGGAAAGTTGTTTCCCGTGTCATGTACCGTGAGAAGCGGCAGGAGGGTAGGGTGCGCGCGGGGTCCAGGGGCGGAGCCCCGGTGGGGGTGCAGGGGGTGAAGCCCCCGCCTGGGGGTTTGGGGGGTGGAGCCCCTCGACTGAAAAAAAGTTCTGAAAGCGTATCATAAAAAATTTCTTAAATTAATATACTATATGTTACCGTTTCGTTTGAAGATATAATTCTCCATTCTTAAATTTACTAATATCAGCCGTTATTTGCAAGCTCCTTGACTCAAGAAAAGTTCTAATAAGTATCAAATGAAGAATTCCAATCATGAAAAAATTGACTCCATGGAAAAATCCATCGTCAAATTCCATGACAGAAGATTGACTACGTTCAAGATACTCAAATACTTGTGCTGCAGAAACTCAGAGTTTAACACTAGAATAAAATAAATGCCTGTAAAACTGTGTTAAATTTCGTAAACATGGACTACTTCCATGCATATTAGTGAAGAAGAATCTGAAATTATTATTTAGCTATCAAAAATGGAATTCAAATCATCATATGACCACGCTGTGATTTAGATAAGATTCGAATGTAAGGTGCAGAAGTAACTTTCATCCGAGCTTTCATCAGTTTATGATCATACAAATGGTGTGACACTAATATTTGAATATTTAACAATTTCCAAATCGAAAACATATACTATCTTCATGGGGATGGTTATCATCACCTACATCGTTGATTACATTGCATCAAACCAACCAAAATGAAAAATCCGTGAGAATGGATTCAAACCGTCTCCTGTGACGATCCATGAATTGATCGGATCACGTGAACATAAAAATGTGGGGGAATTTAAGACATAATTCTACTGGCATGCTCTCAACTTTGCGCCCGACTTGGAACTTTGCGCACTGAAAATCGTACGTACAAAAAAATTCGCTCAACTGTGCGCACCGCACACCCACCTGCAATAGTACATTAAGTAACCAGGGTGCAAAGTACTTTCACGCACGAGTTCCCGAAATGAGTGCGCAAAAGTGAACTTTGCGCACGAGAATTTCGGGAACGAGAGGTACTTTTACGGCACAACTTTACGCACACAATATCAAAAATTCTTTTTGGAGACAATATATGATCAAATGATCGTGTAAATGAAGCATGCTCATACACTAATCGATGGGGCGTCGAAAAGATTCATGGGGTATAGTGAGGATTCTTCCGTCATCACGAGAATTTCTGTTTTTTTCTCCAACTGGAACGATTAAAGCGATACCGGGAATAGTATCTAAATTTCCACTACACTTATGTGTCCATGATTGCTGAAATCGCTCCTAATCTTGTTCGCTTGCTTTTTGATATCAATAATTTGATATGATGAATTGTTCATTCTGATAAAACACAATTAGGATGAGATGAGGTTATAGGAAAGGGAAGGGGGAAATCTTTCATCTTTTCATTAGGGATTATTAACAATTCTATATAGGAAATTCTAAAACCTTTCGATTCATCCTGGAATGATCTTCTATGATGAATGGCAACGTCAATAACAATGTTCCATCCTCGTTATTCTCGTGGCATCTTTAATGTATGAGTATCCTGGAAGAATTGAAGTTCGCACATATTTTCCTCGTTCATATTATTCTTTGTAACATCTTACTCCTATTGCGTTAGTTACTTAAACACCGTGATGTATGATATTTGCTGCTTCTCTCGTGGAATTAATAGTTTAAATATATGTATATTCTCTACGTGACAGAACTAATGAAATTCGCAAAGGAAGAGAAAAAACTGGAAGTTTGAGATGCGAGTTGATTCTTTGGTCTTGTTGGTCTTGAAGGACGGTGGGGAACTGAATAAATTCCTTAAACTTCATGATAGGAATTTTATCGCTACGTTTCGTCCACTAAGTACCGTGGACCTCATCAGGCTTCAGGTTTCTATTTCTGACATATGAAGATAGAAAAATATGGAATATTGTTACGAATGATGGATGTATGTATTTCAGAGATGTGCAAACTATGATCTTCTTTAGATCGTCATGTTATATTTTGAACGATCTTGTAATAGAGCCCAGACATAACGTCTGGCCCCTGTCAATACAGGTAAATAGAATGAGTCAGCGGTCTCATTTTTCTCTCATATTCATATTAGCGCGATCGCAGTATACAGTAGGTGACACATATATGAAGAGTAGTGCGTGTGGGAGAGAGGAAGAGAGCGGGGGTCAACGAGCTTCGTGAGCCGTTGCCCACATCAGGTTATATATTCCACTAGGGTTTTTGAATATCGTCTTTTTTATCGATGCAATTTTCGTCGAATTTTATATGGATCATCTCAGAAATCAACCGTTTTTCCCAATATTTCTCTGTATCCAAAATTTTGGTTTGATCCCAATAGAAATCATGTTTATCTTTTAGTTTGTGAACAGAAACTACGGACTTCTCATCTTTTTTCGTAACATGATCATTAATACGTGTACCTAGTTGTCTTTTTGACTCTCCCGCATACGTTGCTGGGCAGTCTTCGCACTGGAATTTATGAACAACACCAGTTTTGCTAAATTTGTCTAAATTGGTCCTTACCTAATTTTACTATTGAGCTTAATGACTTGGAAACTTTTGGAAGAGTGTGAATATCGTTATGTTTGAAAAGAGCATCACATTTTTCGAATGAACGTTCGTGGTATGGGATGCAAAATTCGTTCTTGCCAGCATATAAGATTTGATTGCAACGTATTTTCTCTGCTCTAATCATAAGATCTTTTGAACGATGTAATCTGGTTTTCATACATTTAACAGTGAAATCCTTAGGATAATCATCGTCTCAGAGGAGTTGTCTTATAAGCGATGAATTAGAGGAATGAAATTTTTTATGTGAAAGTGATATGGCTCTGTCGACTGAATTGAACACTATGTTCTAGTTTGGTTCATGGTATGATTCAATTTGAAATTCAAGATCCTGCTTGATGACGTAGGCTTTTGATACCAATTGGTGATGATTTTTTCATCCTCTCGGATCAGAGATACAGTACCCACCATTAATAATGGAACACGTAGGGTCTCATTCAAACAGTGATATTTCCAATTCGATTGGTTGTACGGGAATACTGAAAAAAGGGTCTTGAAGAGCACAAAAAAATCTATCAATTCATGGGTTTTCATAATTTTCACGTGCTTTTCAAGTGCCCGTACACGTGGTTGAAAATCAGAAAAAATTCTCCTTCAATCAATCACCTACAATTTTTAGGGGAGTGATCCGATCACAAAAATTTTCACAGGATCTTGTAGATCGTTCAAAAATCTAAAAATTTGGTCCTCTGTGAAAATTCCATACGACTCTTCCCGTCTGACTTACGAGCTCCGAAAGAAAACTTTGTATGCTTAAGGAGATACCGAGCCTGGCACCTGTTTAATTTTCTCTCGCTGTATTCTGGCGCAAAATTAGATTGGTAGGATATGATAGCACGTGACTTCCACGTAAAATGATCTCATCTTTCAGAATATTTCATCAAATTTTGTCTCAAATGTGACCTATAGGAGCAAAACACCGAATTTATCAATTTTCACATCAAATTTCAAGAAATCGTTGCTACCTCAAATCTTAGACCAAATCTGATGCAATATTTTAGAAGATGAGATCATTTTAAGTCGAAATCATAAGCCATGATATTTTTTGAATCCAATTTTACCCCAGAATAGAGCGAGAAAAAGTTAAACAGGTGCCAATGCGTGGCATAAGTATAAGCATACGCGTATATATAGGTATAGTGTGTCACGTATGTATTGAGTAGAGTGAAATCACAATCGTGCGTATATATAGTTATAGCACAGCGTGCAGTGTATAAAAATAGTTATGACTTGATGTCAGCAGATATCAAGAGTATATAAAATTTCCCCAAAATTCGCGAATCAAGTGCGAAAGAGTCTCCGGATGATATATATACGATCGTCCAAAATGAATTAAGAAATTTTCAAATTA
The DNA here is from genome assembly GCA_029851415.1 of Eretmocerus hayati. Taxonomy (NCBI): domain Eukaryota; kingdom Metazoa; phylum Arthropoda; class Insecta; order Hymenoptera; family Aphelinidae; genus Eretmocerus; species Eretmocerus hayati. The sequence continues at coordinate 55,664,890 of CM056744.1, forward strand.
CTGACGCCTTGTGAAAGCGCACATTAGCTTTTTTTCGTCCGATTTGGATTAGAAAAAATCCATCCAAAATTGATAACAATAATATCCACTCAATATAGCTTGTCTCTTGTGCAAAATACGCTGCTAAAAGTGATTAGCAGAAAGCTTTCTCCAAGCGTCATATGATGATAATTAGAATAACCATACCATCATCATTCTAAAATTGTATGAAAAATATAATGTGAAATTCCTTTCCACATGATAATTGAAACTATATTATACTTTTTTGTATCTTTATTAATATCAATATCAATCTCATAAATCAGAAATTCGTCAAAAAATTCTGCATTCTCACAATTACAATACCAATTCAAAATTATCAATATCATCGATCACTTGACGAACTTTACATCAAAGCAAAATCTCATCCTAAGAAAATCTCCTTTGGATATTCTTCTATGACTCCTGATTTTATAATTTCCAGTAGATGTCTTCTCATTACTTCTGAATCTCTGCAATACATAGTGAACGAGGGATCATTTTTAAAGCATACAGTGATTGCGTAAGCAGTCGCGAATAGACCGCATGAACTTTGGTCTAGTTGCTTTTGTACATTTTTGAATATCACTTCTTTTACGTCTAGTTCTGGATATCTCTTTCTGATGAAAGCTTTTTCTCTTGGATCCAAATTTTCATATCCATGTTCATCACAATAGAGACTGTCATAAGTGTATAGTGATGGTGAGTTCTAGTGGAGACATCTCCAGTGCTTGTATTTATCGCTATGTATTATTTGAACATCCTCTTTGTTTGTTCCAATAATCATTTCACTCAATTTCATCACTGATGTATTTATCGGTTCAATTTCACTGAAATTCGAGCCCAGTACATTCAAGAACGCGTTAATAGATTCTTCAGATAACCAAAAATCATTTGTTAGAATGTTTTCCTCGATTACTTTTATATTTTTCACAACAATGGAATTTGATTGTTGTTTCAACTGATTTTGAACCCCTTCCATTCCTTCCGAACTTTTTTCATCAGTTTCAATGTGATTTGAATCAATTTCTCCATCGAATGAGTTCGACTTTGAAGTATCCACCAGTTCTCTTTCATCGATCGATACGTATATTGGTTCATGATCAGAGAGATATGATTCATAAGTACCCGCCGAAAATTTTGAATAATTTTCAGAAATGAAAATTGTATCTATTTGTGTATCAAAATTAGTTGTTGGTATTCCGTCCTTCAGACATTTTTTCAAACCATATTTTGATAAAAAAATTTCAAATTCGCTTCTTCCTTTATAGGTATCATAATTAAGGTCTCCAATCATCAATCCAGTGACTTTCCCACAGTCGTCAACAAAATTATCCATGTTATTTTTGAAGATTCTATTCCCAGTTCTTGGTGACCTGTATCCTGTTAGTCTTTTCATATTTTCCACTCTTAATTTCACTAAATCGATGTGTTGATCATTTGTTATATCATTTAACCAATAATTTTTCAACATTTCAGAACTGATGTCTTTTCTCAGAAAACATATCATCCCTTTATTCGACCTCTCTATAAGGTTAATGTCAGATCTGTGAATCAAATTGTATCCATCTAAAACGAAAACGTCTGACGATAATGTATACGTTTCTGTAAAAATCAACAGGTCAAACTGCCAAAACCACGAATCTTTCATTAGATCTTCGAAATTCTTTCTCAAAGATCTAATATTATTGTACACTATTTTCAAATGTCCATGCGGGATTCTCCACTCAAAGCACAATTTTAAACTTTTTTCTCTTCTCAGTCGTTCCATTTCGGAATTGATAGATTCAGTGTATTTGCTTTGTTTTGGCTTCTTGAATTCACCAATCAAGTATGATGAGTTAAAGATACGTAAATATGTATATAGGTTATGAATTATTGATGAGAGTAAAGTGAAACATTAAGAGTGATAATGTTTTTGAAATATAATTTGAAACTATCGATGTTTAAGGAATACTTACCTATAGAATGTTGTATTGAATGTGTAAGGAAAACATACCCGGATAAAAAATAGTGTAAACTGGATAACTGATAGAATTGATAAAGTTATCAACAGAGAAACATGGTTATGAAAAAACTGATATTGCGATGGAGTAGTATGACTACCACAATAAATGAAAAAAATATGGGGGAGGATTTAAGAGAATCAGCAGTGTGTGAGGGATTGCAAATCCCAATTGCTCTTCTTGTTATTAAAGGTTTTCAGACAGAGTTGAGGAGACCGGAGTTGTGTGAGGCAATGAAAAAACGGTGCTTACGAATAAGTGAGAAAGGGTTACAATGAAATTTTAGGTGGAAATTCTGATTTTTTTGAAAATTTGAGATCTGTAGACATCGAAATAATTTCGGTATCAACAAATCGATAGATTATGCTGAGGGAATAATGGTTTAAGTGATTGAAATTGAGATAAATGAGTAGTGATTGGAGGTACGAGGAAAAAAGTTTTCCATTATTTTTTGAGTTATCATTTAGAGGAAGCTTTTTAGAGGGATTTGAGCCATCTAGTCTGGGGTTTTTTCGATGATATCTATTACTGGGTTGAGACAGAATTTGGATGAATTGGGTTTGAAAAGACTAAAAAAGAAACTTTTGATCAAAATTTTGATTTTTTTGAAAAGTTGAGATCTGTAGAGATTGAATGAAATTTCTGCATTAACCAATCGATAGATCTCGCAGAAAAAATCATATCGAGATTGAGATAAATGAGTCATGAAGGAAGGTGGGAGGAAAAATTGAATATTAAGAGAAATTTTCCTTTATTTTTTGAATTATTTTTTGGAGTAAGCTATTTAGAAGGATTTGAGCCATCTAGTGTTAGGTTTTTTCGATGATTTCTATTAGTTGGTTGAGACAGAATTTGGATGCGGTAGGTTTAAAAAGGCTAAAAAAAAATTTTTGGTGAAAATTTTGATTTTTTTGAAAATTTGAGATCTGTAGAGATTAAATGAAATTTCGGTATTAACCAATCGATAGATCTCGCAGAAAAAATCATAGTTTAGGTCATTAAGATTGAGATAAATGAGTCATGAAGGAAGGTAGGAGCAAAAATTGAATATTAAGAGAGATTTTCCTTTATTTTTTGAATTATTTTTTGGAGGGAGCTTTTTAAAAGGATTTGAGCCATCTAGTCTTAGGTTTTTTCGATGATATCTATTAGTTGGTTGAGACAGAATTTTGATGCGGTAGGTTTAAAAAGGCTCAAAAAAAAATTTTTGGTGAAAATTTTGATTTTTTTAAAAATTTGAGATCTGTAGAGATTAAATGGAATTTCGGTTTCAACCAATCGATAGATCTCGCAGAAAAAATCATAGTTTAGGTGACTCAATTTGTTATGAGAGTGTGTGGGAAAAAGATATTTATGTATTAAAAGTTGAAATTTGAGCACTTTTTATTCAAAAAGCCCATGGATCAAATTTGACTGGGAGCCAAGAGGTGCCAAATCACTGGGCTCTCAGAAATTGGATTCTCTACAACTTGTAGAAAGCCAAAAGTTGATACGGCGAATAGTAAAAGAGAAAGCGTGTCCAATATAAAACAACATACATACATACACACACACAATTACGGGAAAAGGGGGTGGAAAGATGAGTCTTTGGCAGATTTGGGAGGACATTAGGAGGAAAAGTGTTACCTACATTTGATAGCTTTTGGCGAGAGGAAGAGAATGGTCGTTGGCTTTTTTCGATAAGAGGGATTTTGTTGAAGAATATGTTGATTTTAAGGCGATGCGGTCACCGTGCACCCTGACCATGGACCTTGGAAATACACCTTTTATAAAAAGTATGATGATTCAAAGTGTGAGATGAGTTGTCGAATACTTCTTATTGTCCAACTTGTATTCCTCAATCCATCGCTTAGTCCAAATCACAAGAGAATCGGAGAAAAGTGGAAATAACTCGGCCGCGGGAACCTCCTAACCTATAATATACGCACATTTTCATTCCCAACTTTCTCCGATTCTCTTGCAATTTGGGCTTAACGAAGAGCGGACAAATCTAAGTTAGATGATAACAGATATTTGTGCGCTCGTCGTTTAGCCCAAATCGCAACAGAATCGGAGAAAGTTGGGAATGATTTTCAGCTTGCATGGTGACCGCATCGCCTTAATGAAAAATTTGATCAAATTTTCGTTGGGGTGAAAACAAAGCTTTCTCTTTAGAGAAAGCAATATCGAGTGTGGAATCAAATTATTTTTATTTCTGCATGAACAAAAAGGTCAGATCAGGGACTTTCGTAGATATCATCGTCCGAAAAATCGTAAAATTCCCGTATGTATGAGGAAATGTATGCTAGTATGTGTATGGGATGGCATTCGAGTGAATACTCAATACACGTGCCGTTCAAATAAGGTCATCGACCGTTCCTGAAATCGAAATCGTACAATCAAAATGTACAAGTGTAACTCCATAAGTTACAGAATCAATGTTGACGAAATCAATAGTCAACTAAAAACGTGGAATAGAGCCAATTTCCAATCAAAACCGAATCGATTGTTCCGAAAAATTGAAAATTCCTCAATTTCTAGAATCAAATTATGAAAATAAGTTTATATTCAAAATCATCTTCTAAAATTTTTGCGATGAATTGAATCAATATCCTTTCTCGCAATTGTGAATCTTTCCGAAAAGACAAGCCGATTATTTAGTTAAGTCTGGTTGGTTATGCTTAGTTCGCAGACTGAAGACACCGTCCTCAATCTCTGTGTTCGAGATACAATCGACTTGAATTGAATATTTCTGGCCAATGTTTTGACAGTTAGGTGATCGATGGAGAAATTCAAAACAGTTTCTTACAAGTTTTATAGTCATTTTTCTTTATGCCATGATGAATCCTAACATTATAAATCCAGAGAATTCACCCTCATTATTGAAATATATTACAAGTCTTTCGGACGATGGATGGCAAATTATGCTCACGAAGCTTGAGCTGAGGAATGCAACATTGCCGCGTTTGTTGCGACGCCTCGCAGGCAATTATGGGATCAATGATTTTGTCGAAAATAAAAATTTCCATAGCGACGCTGCGCTTAGAAATCACCGAGATGCGATGCCAATGAATGGGTTATGGACTTCAAGAGTCGATTATCGCGTAATCAAGAAAGTAGGACATCTGCGCGCGCGCAAATCACCACCACTAACCAGAAGCAAAAGGATGAACATGGATTTCACCAACCGGACAATTTTAGTCAAAGTTCGCTTATACCTTCCATTTAACGTCGAATCAAGTTCCTGTAGATGATTTCGACAAATTGAGATTACATCCAAATTGTGCGAACAGTTGTACGTGCTCATTGTGTATGCACGAATCTGCAATAGGTATGTACGCAAATCAATTTGACCCCCATTACGGAGCTTGATCACCTCCGGGGGCGGGGTGATCCGTATTGTCCAAATTTCTTTCCGGACGAGATTCGAAAGATTCAAATACCTCATTATAACTTTTCATCAAATTATGATTCATCAGAGCAAAGGCCTTATTCGTTTGTATTGACGGAAATTCACACTGCTCAATCAAACGCAATTTTTGATTCATTGCCAGTCGTTGAACTTGACTATGTCGACCAATTTGGGCATGAATGGCGTGAGCCATGGTAGATACGCTCGAATCATCATTTTGATTTCCATAAATTCCAATCACAGTGCCAAATTACACCTAATTGTGCGCACCGTCCAGTCAAAAATTCCATCTTTTGCCGGAAGAATCATGCAGTTGCAGTACTTCCGAATAATTTATTGGACATCATAATCGTCCAAATTCCCTTTGCTATCCTTAGCAAGAATAATAACAGAAGATCCACATATTTGGATGGACCAATCAATTCTCAATCCGATCATGGATTAGACTTCTATTTAACAAACCATCGAAGCCTATTATATCGCTTGGCATCTAGCCAATCAGCACAATCACTCGTGCGGGCTGAATTGCAATTTTCAAATGTCAATTTGTGCAATAGATTCTCAATTTATGTCGAGAACGATCCCTGCGACCGATTTTGGTAGCAAATTTGGCACATGCCCCTGAAAAAATTCCTGAGTCTTGCAAGGTTACACTGACAAAGAGCAAGATGGGCCCTTCAAGCTCTTCATCTGTCGTATCAGCTGCTCAGAATTCATTCATCAAGGAGGCAATTTTTACATCTCATGACATGGCTGATAATGCTAGATCAGAAAGTCAACATCCTAATGGCTTGGATCCATCTGTAATCCACATTTCAGAAATTAATCTCGCAGAAGCAAATGAGCACATCTGCGGACTTGATTTTTCTCGTTCGTTTGATGGACACAATTATCTCGTTTCTAAAATGATCGAGACGGACAGTAATGCTCATGACTGCATAGCGCAGAGAGGTCGTTTCTATCAAGTTATAAATTCAAGTATAACCTCAGCGCAAGGAGTATATCAGTCTCTGAGACAATTATCCTCAGAACTTTCATCAGCGCATCAACATCTATTATCGACATCAAAATCGATATTGCAAATTACAAAGACGTGCAACAAATTCGCGTATCATACGCATGAAAGACACACAAAGATAGGTCAAGATTATTCCACCGTAACACATTCGGAGGTTTGTCATCACAATGTCTCACTGCACTGGATTATGTTTTCCACGCAGATTGAGATGTTTGACGAACGCATTTCTGAAAATTTTCTTCAATTGGACAGTAACTGTTCGTCCGAGTTAGAGTCAAGAAGGATTCATTTTTCTAGTTCATCTGAGGAATCGCAAATGATTCCAAAAGGACTTTTGAGGTCATTTCAACCGAGGCATGTCAATCTGACCGACTTAGAACGAGAGGCTGGTCCTGGAGGAGGAGAATTCCATCAAACCAAGGTGCAGGAGAAACCAGTACGAGAGGATGACGTCCGTATACCACGAACCGAAGCTGAGATCGACATCATTCCTGCGGAAGATTCATCGATGGACGGCGACGGGTGTGTGCGCGCGAGTCTCACTCGGTGTGTTGTGTCCGTTCGACTTTGCGCCGATCAGTACTATTGCTGACAAGACTTTTTCAATGAAGTGTTGAATTTAGTTTTTCCTTCCGAATGAGAAAAATTTAGTATTCCAATCGAATTAGGATCGTTAGCTAGGTCAATCGATCAATAATCATTATTTTTGTTCCGCATTGTTTTGTCTGTCAAATTTTCTAGCTATGTTACTTTCCCCATCACTTCATATCAATGTGCCCGTTGAAATCAATAAGATAGGTTCCCGGACGATCCGTAGAAGAGTGGATGGATGATATTAGTACATAAGGATTGCTATTTTAGTAGGATATTTTCAGGTCTACGACCGATAAGTAATTCGTATCTATTTATTCCTCGAAATTGTTTCACATTAGTCGTCAATAATCAGTGCGAAGACGTACGAGTTGAGTATTATTCTAATTCACAATATTAAAATCGAAATCTGATAATTTATTTTGTATCCAATCAATCAATCAGTGCAAAATTTTGTGAAGCACAAATTCGACAATTCTTGCCAATCAGGATATTTGTTAATTTTCTTCATAATCTTTTTTTGGATAATTTGTCATTCAATCTCGTTATCATTGTAGTTTAATTATTCTTTTTGTTTTGGAAGAAATTGAAGAGTTTATTCGTACGATATAAGTACAATCATTTATAATCTAAAGTTTGAAGGGATGGATGTTAGCGATAAGTCTAAATTTCCGTTCAGGAGAGCAATCGAGTGACTTCATCAGAATCACAATCATTTATTTAATTCATTCTTTCCCTTAGGAAATTTCTTTTCAATCTCATCTTCCACATTTTTTGTAAAGAATTAACAATTTCCTTTTCTCTATTTCAATTTTCAAATCAGTCTACGTTGATTTCGGACAATTCCATTCCATCCATAGCCCAGATAGAGAGGGATCATTTCTCGATCTGCTACGCCGTCCGGCTAAACAGCGTCGGGGGGAGGGGTATGACGGTTGAGTAGATAATCTCAACCATCATCTCTCTCTCCTGTCTCGAATCAATGTAATAATATATCTTTCTTTGTGACGGGTGAAGTCCCATCACTCTCTCCTCGGCAAATAGATATAAGTTATTATCGAATCTCATATATTGATGTATCCAAAAGATTGTTACAGGTGTATACCCGAGTAGCAGCAAAGGGAGAGCAACACACAGGTTTGAATATGAGAGAGACAGAGAATGCGCGCGCGCCCAAAATGGCTGGCCAATAGGAACGCAGCTCGCGGCTCGCGCAGTTCGCGGCCATTTCATCAGAGAGGAGACTTGTTCCGTCGATCGTCCGCTACACATCGTGTGACCCGTATCTAGGCTAACCTCTCCCGCGCCGCGCGTGCTCTGGTCGCCCCGACATCCGACGCAGGTCCTGCAGGTGCCGAGGCTTCCGTACCCAACGGCAACGGGGGTTATTTCACCCGGACTTGTGCGACAGTCAGCGGACTCCCGACCTTTGGCGTTCCCGAGGCAGCGGCCTGTTGAAAAGCGTCTTCGCAGCGTGAGTACCAGCCGAGAATGTATCTCTCTCTCTCTCATTGTGTGCGGCTCTCCCTCGCGAGTTTTTCACCTGTTGCGTTCGCGCCCGGATGCGCTTTGTAAATTATCGATTGAATAAATCCAAATCTTGTTAACGTTACCTGCTCGCGTTATCACTCATCAGTGTTTCCTCGTGAACTCGTCCTAATCTTATCATGCGCTAATGCGTAGTACGAGCAGCACTGGCCGACAGGAGGCCAGTGTCCACGAGGAAGACGCCGCCAAGCAGATCCTGGCGAGCCGCATTGCACTTTGCGGACTCGCATGAATAATTAATGTGACGAGATAATATACCGTCATAAATGGCGCCCAACGAAATAATCCACTAGCTGGACAAAATAATTGCGCGTTCGCGAGTGTTATGAACCTAGTGCGCGGATCATCATCGTCGCCGTCGCCGGCTAATAAAATCGCGCGCCATCGAAATTTCTCTGCTGCTTCAAGCGGGAAAGCGGTGATATATACATATATAGTAGCTGCATTGGTGTGCGTATACCGGGACATTATGTATAGCGACGCGAGTGATGCGACGACGCAGGTGTGCTGATCGCGTGATTATTCATCGGTTAGATGATCGATTTGAATTCATCGTGGAAGTGACGCGATATACATATATTTAATTATCGATCGCGCTTGAATCAGCTGTATAGCTGCAAGCCCCTTTCACGCTAGTGCTGCTTATTAATTACAGGCAGCCCGTATTACGCTCGTATGCGTGGATATTATATCCACAGGCGAGCAGAATTTCAAATCGGAAAAATCTTTGCGTTTGAAAATTGCGTCGACGCGAGTGTGCGGAATGCTATAGTGTGTCGGTATGAGTGTATATAGATATACAACGACTATAGGGCATTCAAGTCTCCGGATGCGAGGCAAGATACAGTGACTCTGTGGCTTCTATAATGTTGCGATTTTTCATGAAAATTTTTCTCTCGTGTTTTACATGCATCTGCTAATGCATAGCAGCTTTCCAGTGCGGAAAAACCGGAAAATTCGTGGAAATTTCTGGAGTCATGGTAAAAATTATTTGATTAAATTTTGTAAAATCGAGAAAAAATCGGTTCATGCTACAGATCGCCAAATCTTGCAGCGCATTCGCATTAGTACCGCGATTTAGTAATAATTTTGCGAAAATGATGCGAAATGGAGTTGAAATCTTGCGTTTAGTTCTAAAATTGCACTTTTTAAACTGGAATTTTTTAAATCACTGCAAAATGCAGAAACATGAAATTCTTGCAGTTATCTGCGGGAATGAATTATTGTAAGGTATGATCAGTGTGCAGAGTGTTGGTGTGATGGAATGTTGGATGTTTGCGCATCCTGTACTCGCATTTTTGAATTTCTAGAGTTCCGTTTAGGGTTTTCAGGTCAAATTTGGACCAGTCAATGCGCTCTGCGCTCTTCGATTCCTAGATGCGGAATAATTCTGGATCAAGTTTATGTCGTCTGCTAGTGCAACAGACTATCTTGTAAGCTAGCTAGGTCGCGTTACAACTCCAAATAAAATATCCCCTCGTAATTTTTGCGTTAGTATAAGTAAATGACGCACACTTTAGCCAAAATTGAATAGATTTAGGCTCTCTCAGTTACTTTTGAGTAAATATCGCTTAATTTTTTAAGTAATTCTTGAATTTTGAAATTTCTCAGAAATTTTTACAGATTTATTTCTTGAATTTCTTTGGATTGAAATTTCATTTTCGGACGAACGAAACGCGAAACTGAGAGCGGCGCTTGTATGCAAATCCAGATTGTACATTAAATGGAAACTTCTTGTGCTATGTGACAGCACTTTCATAAAATTTTGGCCAAAGTGAGCAGATGCATTTTGCTGCTCCGCGTTAGTGAATATTAGTGAGGAATTGATTTATTTACTTTGTAAAATGGCGACTTACGCAGACTTTTCGCAAGACCTTGAGTCACAAATTCAAGAGTGGCTCGGCACGAAACGGCAAACGGAATTACTACCTATTTTAGAAGATCTTGAATTAAAGAAATCTGGTTCATATTTTGAAAAACTCGATAGACTTGCCTCTAGATTACGCGGCGAGTACAGGGAGGGTGACTTTGAGCGGATCGATGAAGAGATCGAAGATAACGAACTGAAGACTCGTCGAGAAGTGAAGCTCGAGACAATTTTGGCTGAAATTGGAGTCATTGAAGAACACCGCCGAATCATCGTATCGCGTGCGCACACGCCACATGAAGAAACGGATACATCTCTATTGGGTATGCCGTTGGCAAATAGCTCACACCAAGTCGTCCCTGGAATGCAAACGACTGAAGACGCTTCGAGTAGGAATTTGGGGGTACATACAAGCAGCGCCGCGGGCACCGGTCGTAGTACAGGGATCACGTCTAGGATTCCACCGGTCACCCTGCAAAATCTAGCGCCACCGCAAATATCCGTACCTCAAACGTCATCCACTCAAACTATAACAACTACAGCTGATCTATCAACATCTACATGGAATCCCATGCCTTCGCTTTCGTCATCCGGAATTTCGCTGTTGACCCAAGAACAAATAGATAGAGGGATCGTACCATCAAAAGTAACAGTTCGTGGGCAATACCAAATAACAATAGGTGATGACACCACGACTACAACAACTGTTACTGCAACTCAAGGCGATTCTCTTCTATATAACAACTCTGCAGGTTCAAGGGGTATGGCAGTTGTGCAAGATAGTGCTGGTAAGCAATACCGAGTACCACGCGACTTGTTGGTACAAGTCGAAAGGGCCTTAGACGAGGTGACTCAGGCCCAAGCAACCCAAGTCACGCAGTCACAAATCTTCACGCCTGGTTCTCTACAATCCTCGACATATCAAGGTACTTCAAGAGTAACTTTCGGCGATTACCACAACGTAAGACATATCCATAACGATAATAATTACAATGTGAGCGATTTCACGACTGCGGTATCGCAATGCTTTCCGAACCCACTAAGCTTTGGAAGATCAGCGCTGAACGCACACACACCTAGCTTTACACCTTCTTTTGGAAGAATACCTGGGAGTGGACCAATGAGCTCGACAGCACAAATTCCAAACAACATTGCTCAAGATCTTGGAGGCATGAGCTCCCCAAATAACAATGTTTTTCGTAATGACCCTGTGGTTGCGAATACCGCGCCCGGGGGGAGGGTGCCATCAGAGACTATCTCGACATCCAGATCACAAAGGCCTGCTAATTCAAGTTATAATAAGCAGGATGTCGGAAAAATTGTTAGAGCCTGGAAAATAAATTTCACAGGCGGGGAAAAATCTATAAGTATTGAAGAATTCATCCAACGAGTAGATGAATGCCGTGCTTTGGCACACATTGATGATGAGGATTTACTCAACGGAATGACAGAGCTTATGACTGGCGCAGCGCTAATTTGGTGCCGTCAAGCTCGGAAAAAATGGACAACTTGGGACGATTTTTGCGCAAGCGCTCGCCGTACATACGGTGTAGACCGCAATTTCCAACACAAGCTAATAGTGGAAGCGCAGACGCGTACCCAAGGGAAACAAGAACCTGCCAGGGATTATATCTTCAGTCTGCTCACGATTTTAGGCAGATTTGATAGACCTTGGGGAGAGGAAGAACAACTTGATCTTCTGTACAGGAATATGATCCCTGAAATAAGAAAACTGGTGCGTAGGCAAAAAGTTACGGACATCGACTCTCTTCTCGAGCTCGCAAGAGATGCAGAGAGTTTGTTATGGTCTGAGAAGAACTACAAACCACCACCACCCCCGGAGATGGCTCTGCTCCCAGAAGTCGCGTGTCATAGCGCAAGGGCAGAGACCAAACAAAATAAATCGAACCTCGCGGCGTTGAGCGATCCTCCGCCTAGCGAATTGACTACAGTTTTGAGCAGACTCGTGGAAGCAACGTCTCAACTAACCACTGCTTCACAGGCTCCGGCTGCTGCTGCGCCAACGCCACCAAATCTCGAGTCGATCATAAATAAAGCGGTTGCAAACGCGTTAAAAAATGCAAATTCAAACTCTGGGGCAGCTGCTAAGCCTAGTGCACCAAATTCAACTTCGACCAACTCATCAGAGAAACCTGCTGCCGATCAAGAGGCGAAGAAGAATTGGAGGAGAAGCAAGAAGAAGAAGAAGGATCCTGCCCAGGAGGGCGAAGACAAGTCTGACAAAGTGGTCAGCAAGCATAATGCAAACAAAGACCCTGGTCCCAAAGAGAATATGCAGTGTTATGGCTGCGGGTGGCCAGGTCATATCAGACCCACTTGTCCTGAGTGTTCGGGAAAAGCGGAGGGGGACAAGTAGATGAGGTCGCTGCTGTCCCCAGCCAGGAGCACGAGACCTGCCCGGGGCTACCACCTTCTCCTGATACTGCGTCTATCAGTGAATTTCCTCCAATTTTCTGTGAAGATTGCGGGGAAACGCATTATATTGGGAGTATTGAAAATAAACCGGACCATTTCCCTCGTTGGTGGGTGGACGTGGAAATCGACAAGTTTAGCGTTCGCGCACTGTTCGATCCGGGTGCTTCAAGAACAGCTCTTGGCCCAGTTGGTCTTCAAATAGCGACAGCTCTAGGCCAAAAAATTGAACCTTATTATGGTCCAGGCGCCAGACTCGCAGATGGGAATTGTACACCTATACTTGGTGAAGTTGAACTTCCTTTTACTATAGGAGGAATAACCAGAACAGTATGGGCCATCGTGCTGAGAGAGGCAGATGCCGACCTGCTTATTGGTGGAGATCTCATACGAGCTCTTGATGCGCAATTATTACCGCGCGAAAATATGCTTCGCCTTGAGGGACGAGCGGAACTCCTTCCAGTCGAACTGGCTTCAATGACATGCAATGAAACGCCTGTATCCTCTGCTGGATTGGCACATCTTGCAGAAGCTCAGAGAGACAAGCTGCAGCGAATGTTGGATAGGACGCTTCCGGCCAATGATGGTAAACTTGGTCGTACCAAATGGATTAAGCATAAAATCGAGCTCACAGATAACACGCCGATTAAACAAAAGTATTATCCAGTATCCAAGAAATTTGAAGCAATAATGCATAAGCAAGTCAACGAGTGGTTAGAACAAGGGATCATCCGGAGATCCAAGTCTCAATGGTCGAGTCCTGTGGTCATGGTTTTAAAACCAGACGGGACATATCGCATGTGCGTCGACTACCGCAAGTTGAATAAAAAGTCAAAGCTGTGTGCTTATCCTCAACGTTTCATGGACGTGATAATGCGAAAACTACGCAATGCAAAATATATCTCAGTCATAGACTTAAGCAAAGCGTTTTTGCAGATAGAGCTAGAAGAAGAGTCTATCCCTATGACCGCGTTCGTAGTTCAAAATCTAGGGTTATTTGAGTTTGTAACCATGCCCTTCGGTCTCTCAGGAGCGCCATCTACATGCCAACAACTTGCCGACATGGTCATTACACCAGAATTATCGGAATGGGTAGTTACATATTTAGATGACTCACTGATTGTGACCGAAACCTTTGAAAAACACATCGAAGTTCTGGAAAAATTCCTCAATCGCCCGAACGAAGCTAACCTCACCGTTAATCGTGAGAAAAGCGTTTGGTGCGCAAAGGAGGTTAGATTTTTGGGATTGTTAGTAAATCAAGACGGTTGCCGTCCAGATCCCTCCAGAATTTCACCAATCATGGATTTTCCAGTACCAAAAAAGATCAAAAAATTGCAGAGCTTTTTAGGCATGGCCTCGTGGTACAGAAAATTTTTGAAAGACTTTGCAACCATTGCTGAACCTCTTACAAGGCTCACAAAGAAAAACGTGAAGTACGTATGGGGCACCGAGCAACAAGAGTCCTTTGATAGGATTAAAGCGCTAGTCGCAACAGCTCCGGTTTTAGCCCAACCTTCATTTGAACCTGAACATCAGTTTTGTATCCAGACCGATGCTTCAAACACGGGCCTGGGTGCAGTGCTTACACAGACGATTGACGACGAAGAAAGAGTTATTTGCTTCGCTAGTCGTGTACTCACACGAGCAGAGGCAAACTACTCTGTCAGCGAACGTGAGGGCCTTGCAGTTCTATGGGCGATCCGCAGATGGCGCTGTTATGTCGAAGGATACCATTTCAAAGTGATAACCGACCATAGTTGTCTAATGTGGTTATGCAACTTGAAGAATCCGACAGGACGTCTAGCAAGGTGGGCTCTCGAACTACAATCGTACTCGTTCGACATAGAATACCGCAAGGGCAAGCTTAATGTCGTACCCGATTGTTTATCTCGCATGTATGAGGATGAAACAGAGGAGGGGTTAGCTGCTGTGCAACCATTGGTGCCAGAGACGCAAGATGCGTGGTACTTGAAAACGTATCAAGCAGTCTCAGAAAATCCTGAGGATTACCCACATATGAAGATCACGGGGGGTCGATTATACATCTGGCGGCCAAATCGCATACTGGAAGATCTCGTCTCAGACGACGACGCCTGGAAACTCGTTCTGGCCAGAGAGCAAAGGGCACAAGTCATGTCTGAAGGACACTGCGAAGCAACGGCTGGCCATTTCGGCCGCACCAAAACAGTAGATCGCATCGCACGCTATTACTTTTGGCCCAGTCTATACAAGGATGTCGCGAACTTTGTAAAAGGCTGTTCCATCTGTCAACAAGTAAAAGTGCAGCAACTACCTCCAGCGGGACTCATGGGTAAACGACAAGCAAAGAAACCTTGGTCAATGGTAGCTGCGGATTGTATGGGCCCATACGTCCGCACGGTCCAGGGCAACAAACATATCATCGTTTTCGTGGATCTCTTTACACGTTGGGTAGAGATCGTAGCAACGAGACGCGCTGACGCAAAAACTGTCATCAAGGAACTCAAGGAGCGAATTTTTATGCGCTTTGGTACGCCAGAGATTTTCCATGCGGATAATGGCAAGGAGTTCAAGAACAAAGAACTTGAGACGTTCTTGACAGAAAATGGCGTCAAACAATCATTTAGTCCAGCTTATCATCCGCAAGCTAATCCGACGGAGAATAAGAACCGTACGCTTCGCGCTAGGATAACAGCATTCGTGACTGAAAACCACAACACGTGGGATGAAAAATTACCTGAGCTGATGTTTGCAATAAACACAGCCACCCAAGAATCGACAAAAATGTCTCCAGCGTTCCTAAACCTAGGAAGGAACCCCACACCTCCACATACGTTTCGTAGACAGGAGGATGTGGCAGCTGCAGAAGCCGCAGAGGCTGAAGAGCTTGGAACATGGGAAAACCATATGGAAAATTTAAGTAAGTTGCGTGAAATTGCAGCAGACAACTCAGCTAAAGCGCAAGAACGCCAGAGCAAAATATTATAATGCTCACCGCCGTGACGTGCAGTATGCCGTCGGCGAAAAAGTTTGGATGCGCAATCGCATTTTGTCGTCTGCAGTCAAAGGCATTTCCGCTAAACTTGCACCAAAATACCGAGGACCTGGCAAGATCTCAGCAAAACTGGGTGAAAATGTATACGAGGTAGTTGACGATGACAATGTCTCACTCGGAACATTCCCAGTATGCGATCTTAAGCCATTTTTCTCAAACGAGGAGGAACCGGACCGGACGGATGCTGTTTCTGAAGAAGACGAGAGTGATGCTGTTTCTGAAGAAGACGAGGGCGTGACGACTGCACGGCAGAACGACCTCGAGCTTCGACCAGACGAGTCCAACGATGAAATTGTAAATGATGCGCAAACGCGATTGCGAGCGAAACCGCGGGGCAGACCCCGGAAAACGCGTATAACCGTGAATACCGGAGCACCGTCAGCACGCGATCCGAACACTACGACCGTTCCGCAAAGTACGTCTGACGCGGAGAGCGAACAACCTGCGAATGATCTGTCGTACGCGAAAAATGATCAGGAAACGGAAAATACACCGGAAACGAATGACCAACGCGCGGAGACCGATCAGCACACCGATTCAAACACCGTAAGGCGTCGCGGACGGCCTAAAGGTTCGAAAAATGCGCCATCGCTGCAAATACCATTGGACGAGACTTCACCTCGGAAAACTCGGTCCGGAAAAATCATTTCATCTTCTCATTATTGATCAATCATTTATATGTTTTAACATATTAACCTCTCACCACTCACACCATCATAACACCTAACCTCATCTCCACAGGGCACAGTATGGACGGTCGAGACCTCAACGCAACTGTGCGAGTAGCAGCAGAAGAAAGTGCTGATGGTATGGCCCGTCTAACGCTGGACGCGTCTGTACAAGCGCCAGCGCAGGGATTCATCCCTTTTGTTTGGGATCTCTCTGGGGACGAAATACGTAACCTGATGCACATAGGCGCACAGATTGCGCAGAGAGCCTCGAACAACCGCGGAGACGCTGCAGGAAACCTGCCAGAACCGCGTCTGAGAAGACCAAGGAATGCGCCTACGCTAGAGGATCATAACCGTGCCCAGGAGATGATGGTTGAGTGGGTAGAGAGGGGCGTTGTCAGACTCGCTGCAGAGCCCAACCCACCACTGGCTACCGAACCGCCGGCCAACGAACAGCTCGCCGTTGCAATTCCACCACCTCGTTTGGAAGATCCAGAAGAGATCCCAGCCATCGAGACGTCCATCGGAGAAGAGTGGAATCAAACTAGAGAAGCCATCCTCACATCAAGAACTGCTTACTTACAAGCAAGGTCTGAATTCCACAATTCTTTCGAACTCCTGGATGACTTCCTGGATAAATACGGGGCCGAGGGACGCCGCATGGCTGGAAATCTACCCATACGAGTAGCTGATGAAAAGGCAGCCCACGAGGTGGCGGAAACACACAAACGCAGACTACGAGAGGAGCGAGCAGTCGCTGACCGGGCAGAAATGGAAGCTCGGCAGAAGGTCGAGGAGTTCCAGCGGAAGACTGCGCTCGAAGCGGCACAACTCCAAAGAACACTGACAGAAGCTCGACGCCAGCGGGAGCACCTGGGTGGGACGGACCCCACTCGCGCCCAACGCGCTGATCCCGATAGAAGACGATGGTGCCCTGTCTGTGGCCTACCAGGCGTAGCGCGAGGACGCGAGTGCCCCAACCGCGTGAATCACCCGAACTTCCACTGATTATTGCGTCATCGCTGTGTGAGAGAGCCCACGAGAGTGGCAACATTTTTTCTTCTTACCTTTTCTTTTCTCCTATTTACATATTTATAATTATTCTACAATTTACATATTTACATACTTACAATTACTATTTACATTGCCATACTTGATATGGAAAAGTTCCTTTTGGTTAAAAACTAGGTACAAATTGATATGTACAAATGTCACTAAGTCACTAATCGAGTGCAGTTTTTTCAGTTGTTCTCTTTTGTTTAGTTCAAGCACATATGTGTATTTCTGATCATTATGACATAAAATGCGCATTCGCTTGTTGAGGCAATCAGCCAAAGACTTTATTTTTGAGAGATTAGTCGACAGGCTCGACAAACATATTTTTGTACTTTTGATAAAATAAATAATTTTCTAATAACTTTTACCTTCATTATAGTTGCCTCAGAGAGAGACTTTCTCGAGCCGGTACGCTTAGGCTAACGGCGTCTGGGGGGAGGGTATGTGACGGGTGAAGTCCCATCACTCTCTCCTCGGCAAATAGATATAAGTTATTATCGAATCTCATATATTGATGTATCCAAAAGATTGTTACAGGTGTATACCCGAGTAGCAGCAAAGGGAGAGCAACACACAGGTTTGAATATGAGAGAGACAGAGAATGCGCGCGCGCCCAAAATGGCTGGCCAATAGGAACGCAGCTCGCGGCTCGCGCAGTTCGCGGCCATTTCATCAGAGAGGAGACTTGTTCCGTCGATCGTCCGCTACACATCGTGTGACCCGTATCTAGGCTAACCTCTCCCGCGCCGCGCGTGCTCCGGTCGCCCCGACATCCGACGCAGGTCCTGCAGGTGCCGAGGCTTCCGTACCCAACGGCAACGGGGGTTATTTCACCCGGACTTGTGCGACAGTCAGCGGACTCCCGACCTTTGGCGTTCCCGAGGCAGCGGCCTGTTGAAAAGCGTCTTCGCAGCGTGAGTACCAGCCGAGAATGTATCTCTCTCTCTCTCATTGTGTGCGGCTCTCCCTCGCGAGTTTTTCACCTGTTGCGTTCGCGCCCGGATGCGCTTTGTAAATTATCGATTGAATAAATCCAAATCTTGTTAACGTTACCTGCTCGCGTTATCACTCATCAGTGTTTCCTCGTGAACTCGTCCTAATCTTATCATGCGCTAATGCGTAGTACGAGCAGCACTGGCCGACAGGAGGCCAGTGTCCACGAGGAAGACGCCGCCAAGCAGATCCTGGCGAGCCGCATTGCACTTTGCGGACTCGCATGAATAATTAATGTGACGAGATAATATACCGTCATATCTTACAGAATGTAGCAGAGCATCCGAGGAGAGAGTAGTAAGTGACATGTGTAAGAAAGAGAGAGAGAGAGAGAGAGATTGATTGATTGATTGATGCCCGTTTATTCGTCCGAAGACAAAAAAGAAAAATAATCAGTTACATATGGTAATATATATCACAGATCAATAGTGCACATTAATAAAAATAATGAAGTCATTTGGTCAAGGACAAATCTTAAGTATATCACAATTTGTGACTAGTCAGGTAGCACTCAGGAGATTCACAAACTTCATAGAATAATATAAGAATATAAAAATATAAAAAGAAATGGCAGGGCTCACAGTCATATTACAGAAAAGTTCAGTCAATTGACGAAGGGTCACACGTATACTTATAATTTTATTCTAGATGAACGAATCAAGCAACAAGTCAGCCCAAGCCTTTCAAAGTTTAGAGATTGAAGTAATGCTTCTTCTCCACATCAATCCTCTGGGGAGACTGTGTGAGCAAAAAATCCTTCATAGCCTCTTTGAATAATGACATTTTCCCCAGCTGCCGAAAGCCCGGAGGGAGAAAGTTCCACAAATGAGCACATTGAACCTGGAAAGATCTTCTTCCATATTCAAGTCTCATATTGGGAACTTTGAGTACCCGCTCTTCTGCATCACCGCGTGCGGGGCGTTCAGATTGGTACCTGGTGAACATCGCAGCTAGGTAGCCAGGATCTCCTAAATGCATGATCTTGTGCATTAACAGAGCTGCGAAGTACATTCTCCGCGAATCAGTACGTAACCAACCCAAACGCTCCCTAAACGGGGTGATGTGCTCGTCTCTCCTAAGATCAAAAATGTACCTCACACATGAATTGCTTAGTCGTTGTATCCGTTGCCGCTGTTCGTCCGTGGCGTCGAGGTACACGACCGTGCAATAGTCTATATGCGGTTGAACCAGGGACTCAACTAGGCGAACTCGGAGAGGTCTGGTGATACATGCCCTAAAAAACCGCAATCCATAGAGGGCTCTGTTGACTTTCTTAGTTACTTGGTCGATGTGCGGTTTCCACGTCAGTTCACTGTCAAGTGTAACACCAAGGCTCACGACCGTATCACTGAACGGGATGAACTTTCCTTCCTGTATCTCAACCCCTGACAAGTCCATTCTCTTCAGATCTTTGATATTCCTCTCAGAACTGAAGTAGATTGCCTTGCTCTTGCCAGCGTTGAGACACAGGCCGGAACTTCTGGCCCACTCAGCAACAAGTCGTCCTATTTCTCCCAGCTGAGCAATGCCCTCTCTGATCTTAGATTTCTCGACTTGGAGATAAATTTGTAGGTCATCCGCATAAAAAAGATGATGTACTGACTTCCCGTCAAGCAAACCAGGTAAATCATTGACATATAAACTGAAGAGTAAAGGCCCAAGAACGGAACCCTGTGGAACACCCAGATTGGTTTTGAGCCAATCAGAACTACCAGATTTTGAAGTAATTTTTGGGTGCGGCCTTGTAAGTATGATTTTATCCACAGGAGTGCCGATCTCGAAAAGCCTAGATTTCGAAGTTTGCTCAACAGCTTTGATGGTGATATTGTGTCAAAGGCTTTACTGAAGTCAAAAAGCAGGAGCAAGGTGATCTTTTTCTTGTCAATACCTACTCGGATGTCATCGGTCAACTTTAGTAAAGCTGTCTGGGTGCTATGATGTTGTCTGAAACCAGTCTGGAAGCGATCTAATAATTTCTCAGACTTCAAAAACTCCGTGATTTGGTCGTGTGCGATTTTTTCCAAAACTTTGGCAAGGAAGCAAAGCAGTGCTATAGGACGGAAGTCCGAGACCGTTGATGGAGCGGTGGTCTTTTTTAATGCAATTAGCTGTGCCTGCTTCCAAGCCTCAGGAAATGCACTATGAGCAAAAGAGGAGTTAAAAATATGTACAATAAGATCACCAATAGCCGAAAGAGCCTTCGCGATCACGCTTTGGGGTATCCCGTCCGCCCCACGGGCCTGTGAAGAGAAATGTTTAATAGCAAGGACTACATCACTGTAATTTGTGGGCTTGAACTTAAACCCCTCCTCTGAGGCCGAATTTATATTGTCCATTGCTTCCTCTATATTTTCGTGAGGCGAAACGGAAACTCCCGCAAAGTGAGCGTTCAACTCATCCGGTGTGAAACCATGAAGTTCCTCCTCTTTGCTTTTAGGCAGGAGGCCGAGGTTGCGCATTTCCTTCCAAATGTTCTTATGTTGATCAAGAGCGTCTGAGAGATGGTTTTGAAGGAAGGAGTTACGCTCTTGTTCCATGCGCAGGTCGACCTCTTCGCTAAGCCGGAAGTACTCACTTTGAAGCTCAGGACACTTTCGCTGGTTGCGTTGATTCCGCTCCCAGCGCCTGCGCGTCGCGAGGCGCTGGGAGCGGAAGAGAGAGAGAGAGAGAGAGAGAGAGAGAGAGAGAGAGAGAGAGACAGTAAAATCACGCGTTAGTCGCGAAACCATCAACCTTTAGAATCACCGCACCACGCCTCTCGTGTCCAAGCTTATCAGCTGACCGGCATCGCCCCAAATTCAGACTCTGTTCGCCCGTCTTGCCGAGCAGACCATGTTGCCGCGATCGGAGCAATATCCCGCGCTTTCCGCAATTTCCTCGTGCCCGCGCCGCGTGTGCACCAGCTCCTGATGGAATACCCTGGCGACGTGTTCTAGAGGATGATCATCCGACGGTTCTGATCAACCTTGCGTGCGACCGATTCCTGCGCCCTGGACATCGTCCGATCATAGAACAATTACGATGCGAGCGGCCGATAGAGAATATACATTCATGAGTACAGCCTTGAATTGCTCTCTCTCTTTTTGGGCTCCACCCTTTGCTCTCTTCGTGCTCGCGCTCGATGTGCCTTATGAGAGTTTCCACGGAACTTTTAACTTTTGTGTTACTGCAGTGTTCCAGGAGTATTTTGAACTATTCGGAGTGCACAGGAGTGGCATTTTATAGTATTTGGCATCATTCAATATGGACTACATTCTTTTTTGTTGAAACGCATCCTGATTTGTCAATAGCAGACCGCAAAAGAGGATTTTTGGGTAGTTTACAAACGTACCAACGCGAATTTTTGAATTGATAAGGCTGTAACTAAAATACCTATGCCTCAACTACTTCGGTGGAATAATTTATCCATCTACTAATCTCATATTTTGAGAAAATCATCGATTCAGAGGTGTGCGCTGATTTGGCTATGATATTAGCTCTCATTTATCGATGTAACCGAGTTTTGTGGGAAAACTTTCTCTGGCTATTGTTTACGAAAATGATGAAATACCTTGTGCGAAACGGAGAATTTAGCAATGAGTTTTCGAAGTTAAAAAGGAGACGAATCGAATCCCGTTCGGTTTGTGAGTGTGCGTTGATCCGGACAAATTTTATAAAGCTTCAAAGCTCATAAAGTTATCGCGCCACTGGCTTTGAAAATGGTCATTTTTTGATGTCATACTCAGGAGACGCGGAGCACAGGGTTGGGACGTTGTGCTCTTTTTTCTTCATCACAAAAGGGATATAACCGCACTGTTTTGAGTTGCAATCGCCGATCGGTATTTCTGTGAGAAGCTGAGGAGAAATATTTGAATCCGGATGGTAAGCTAAATAAGCCTCTAAATGTGATGGTATCGCGATTTCCTTGATTTCTACATAGTATACGGCTGAAATATGAACAAAATAACACCACAGTGTATTCTAGAAATTGAAATGAGACTCATAGCTCTTGACTCGATTTTGGAAATCTACATCGAATTTCGGAGAAATCGATGATGAAATTCATCTTAAAGTCAAGTCAGGCAAAATATAATCCGTATCAATCGTCCTGACAATGTTTTGAATCGAATCTCTTTCGATTGGAGTTGATTCACAAATGTTTCAAGAGTGGAATTCCGTACTTGTAGTTCTGAACCAGATACCTTGGCTTGGAAGAGAGTGGCACCACTCTTTCTACATGTTTTCGAGGTCTCAGTATCACATAAAAACCATTTCAAACGTGTGCGATGGAAAATTTTTCTTCCTATTTTGGAGGGTCAATAGTTAAAAGTTCCATGGAAATCCTCTTATGTGCACCATGTCTTTATTATTTGAATAAACTCGTCTCTCTATTATCTTAAAATCATGATTAGTCATTTGGCGCGCTCCCTACCCAATCTCTCTCGCGCGCAATAGCAGCAATATATATATCTATATAGATATGCAGTAGTAGCAGCAGATGCAGAGTTCCAGTTACAATTACTATATACAAATTTGCTGGGCATTGCACACAGCCCAGCATGTGCGGCTAAATCAACTAGGCAAATCTAGCATCCGGCACAATACTTTGGAATCATTTCAAGAAATGAGAGTTTATTGGTCTGATGTATTCAAATGATTGACTCACAGGATCCATAATCATTCAGTACTCAATTTAATTCTTTGGAGTTATTCAACACAATTTTTATCGAATATGAACCTTATTGTAGAGCTTAAAATAGGAAATCAACGTGTAGCTTGCAATATCCCACCAGCTCCAACGTCTGTATTAAGATCAACAGAAGGAATTTCTAACACAAAATCAGTAACATTTCTACGAAGGTTTCCATGACAGTTTAAGCAAAGATCGGTACAAGTTACCCCAAGTTTGACACAAGAACAAGCCCTACTCTTGCAACCTTTCTTACACGAACAAGAAATCTGTTTCGACAGGTCAGGTGAGAATAAAGTATTGTCATAAACGTAAGTTGGCTTCAAGCACCGAGTATTTGTTGATGTTACTGCTTCATATCATCCGTAGTCAGTTGCCGTTATTTTTTCATTTCCCAACCACAATTGAACCTGCAGGTAGGCTCTCAAACTATGTTGCATGGCAGCTTCCTTTGTAGGAGGTAACTGTTCCAGCTGAAACGATGTTTTCGTCGTCTTCTTCCTGAGCAACGTATACCTCATCTCATCCAGATCGTAAGAACTGCACTCAGCATCGTACAACTTTGCTATTATCCTCATCCCATTTTCATACAACACACTTTCAGGCGTATCAGCCACGTTGAAAGATTCAACAAGTGGAATCATTTCAGGTTTATTTTGAAAGAGTTTGAATATCATGTTTTTGCCCTTCTCATGAATGGACGAGACAGTATCACACTCGCAAAATGCATGAAAGAATGCAACTAAATGAGACAGATTTTCGGGACGAAAGCTGTTGCAAGTAAAAAATTTAGCAGGTACATTCTTCTTCCCCGGCTTGAAGAAATCGATTTGATCATCTGTATTCGTCCTTTGATTTAAAATCGCCAATAAATCTATGTCTTCCCCCACAGTGATTGAGGGTTTTTTCTGTTCTCTGAAAAGAATTATAGCGGTTTCTACAATAAGGAATATCGGCATCTCCCTCTGCTTGAAGGGTTGTGAATCCTGCAGCATCGAGCTCCTCCCTAAGCACCAGAATGAGACTATTTTCGTTCTCCTCATTCAGTAAGAACTCATCTTTTAACAGAGGAATCTTCATCCCTTTCTGGAAAGATACCTCTCTAGCATGTTTTTGATGGAATCGGCGCGCCCGCTCTAAGCTCTCGATATGACGTGCTTGGGGGATTTCTGGATACCAATCAAAAACTATAGTTGTATCTTGAGAAAAATGTTTCTTCACATAGTTGACATATTTTTTCAAGATATCGTCAGTATTTTCATTCTGCTCCCACGTTATACGATGCAGTAGAAGCCCGACATCAACAACGTTGCTAGCTCCAGATGTATCAGGTACCCCAGAAACAACCGTAAAATTATCAATGAATTTGTGCTTTGAAGTTTTGGACATACCATCTCGATCAAACAGAGCTTTGGGATATGGCGCAAGCTCTAGTTTAAGTTGCTCTCTCATGTCTTCTTCATTTTTAATTATCATAGCCAGTCTTCGAAATAGCAGAGTTGGGTCTATTCTAACTGAGTCGTTGTCGACAACGACTGATGATTGAGCTACGCCTAGGGATATGACTCTGTTATTCTGCTGAAGTTTGATGTCGTCAAATTTCTTTCCATACGTCCCAGACAAGAAATTTGATCCAATTTCAAAAACTTGATGGCAGTTCACACGATCATCTCTTTTAAGCCCAGTACTCACGGAAACAACACAGTCCATTTCCGTTACATCAGAAGGATTGTGAGTAGAGAGGTACACAGCTATTTTCTGTAAGTCTTCCGCATCTCTCTTTATCAATGCTTTTCAATCTTGCAATGATTGCTCACTGTTTGCGTACGCATAGTGACAAAAATCTTTCATTGCGTACGTAACATCAGTGACAACAATCATCGACATGATCCATTTTGCGACAACTTCTTCAGAGATACCACGACCTCGAGTTAAGCCACCAGCAATTTTCATACTAGTATAAATAGTACACGGCTCAATTCGTCTTTAGTCTTGTCTCGATCCTCAATGATAAATCTAAATTTCATGTAAATAGGATGGTCCCCGGTTACAAAGACGTGTTTTTGGCTTATCCTTTTGGCTCCTTGATCGGCATGCATCAATGCTGTATAAACTAAATCGAGATCGCTTGGAGGATTATTTATGATAGGGAGTGAAATGATTCTTGATTTCTAAACATCATCAATAGTGCTTGAGATCATCTCCATGAAAACATTCCAGCCTTTCGTAACCGATGGCCTGAAGCTTTTGCCGGGAAGTCACGCAAATTTACTCGTTTCGGAAGCTGGCGGAATCAATTTTTAGCCTCTTTATCGGGTTTTCAGATTAGACACTTGAGAATGGTGTTACAACTAGAACACCAGCTAAGACATGCAGAGTGCCCATACCGTCAATAGTCAGGGTATTGTGATCAGCATTGTCAAAAATGAATTGAATGTAGGCTTGAAGAAAAGTGTAGATAATTTGATCGAAGAGGATAGATGCTTCGAGAAGGATGCTCTTCGTAACTTGTACAGAAACCTAGATGGAAAAGGTCGTCAATAAGTTTTCTCGAAGCGTGCTGCTTATGCAACATCGATGATGGAGCCAATTGCAAGTGTGAAATGAAGGTCCGAGGGCGAGACGAAGCAAGGATGGAATGTGCAATAGAGCATAATCTCGTATCCCACTTTGCTGAATGTAGCGGTCTTACTAAAGGTTGTTAAGCAACGAATCGAAATTTTTTGAAATTTTAGAAACTGAACTCTAGGCTGGTCTAAGCGATGTATGGGAGTATATTAAGACATATCATGATCGATCTGGGCCACAATAGATACTTTGGGGGTAGTTACGGTGATTTACAGAGGGTGTCTTATAGCTAGGGTGGCAGGTGCATATGATGTATCGTTTCCATGATGCCTTGTATCAGCAATTCAATGATATACCCAGGATCTCACTTATGATAATGATAGACTGGATGTACACCACGGGGATCTTCTCTGAACCGACAGGAACTGCCTAGGGATGTGAAATAGGGGTAGTAAACGCGAAAAAAAACGGTGAAGAATTTTTTTAAAATCGGCAAGTGAAAAAACCCAAAATTTGATGACGGATTATCGTAGGAGGCGATAAGATGCATCACTATGAATTTTTGCAGCCCTCTAGAATTGACGGAAGGGCTGGAATAGAGGGGTAGTAATCGCGAAAAACGGGCCACTTTTTCTGGAAGATCACAAA
This sequence comes from Eretmocerus hayati, assembly GCA_029851415.1. NCBI lineage: Eukaryota > Metazoa > Arthropoda > Insecta > Hymenoptera > Aphelinidae > Eretmocerus > Eretmocerus hayati. The sequence continues at coordinate 55,691,404 of CM056744.1, forward strand.
ATTCCACATCAAATATGTGATTTTCAGGAATTAAAAAGAAATAGGCAACTGAGAAACTCACTGTTTAGTGGTTTTTGAACTTTTGCTCGTACAGGCTGCCCACAAGCTCAGAATCAACTTTTCAATAGCCGTTTCGATAGGTTTTTGAAGGACCTCTCAAATGCCGTGAACCGCATATCTCATTCTGGGGGCAAACTTAACTTATTCGCATTTTAGTGCAAAAAAGCTGCTAGAATTTTGAGAAAATGTATTTTACTTCATTTTCAAGAATTCTCATCATGGGACCAAAAATTTTTTTGGGACCCCATAGGTAGTGGAAAGTTCATATTCTGTACCATAGGATCGAATAAGAATGTAAACAAAAGGGTCATGTCTTGAATTTTTTTCTTGACTTTCTTATTCGATTCTATGGTACAAAATATGAACTTTTGTGACGGCTGCTAGTTAAATGCCTAGAAATTAGCCGCACATGCTGGGCAAGGTGCAATGCCCAGCAGATTCGATTAGATTGAATATATGCTGCAACTCTGCATGCTGCTGGATCTGCTGCTACTGCTTTGCGCGCGAGAGAGATGGGGGATCGAGCGCCAAAATGATCACACAAGAGTTAAACGGGAGCCAGATGGGCATATTTATTTAACTCTAAAAAGAACATGGTGCATAGAGTGCACTTAATCGCACGAACACGGAGAGAGCAATTGAGGGTGAAGCCCAAAGAGAGAAAGAATATTTATCGGCTAGCACTTACAGGTGTCGAAAAGGCGGCAATCGCACGCTCGCTGATCGGCCGCTCCAAGGAGTACGTAATCGTCCGGTGAATCTGGACACGGGTCGTCCGCAGGACAGCTAATTTGGCAGCGGCCAGGAAGTCGCACAAGGACGCACTAGGGGCTCGTCCGGGTATCTCGAGATAGCTGGAGCACGCACGACGACGATGACGAAAAGTCAACGAGGCGGGTATAATTCAGCACGCGAGACGTCTGCTCCCTAGCGCGGGCGAGAGAAGTCTGGATTTATGGCGCGCGCAATGCCGGCTGATTGATGATGATGGGTGCGCAAGGGGAACGGTGCGGTGAAGCTACCAATGACTCGCGCTATCTCTCTCTCTCTAACGCAAAACTACTTACAACTCTCTCCTCGGATGTTCTGCTACAGCTGAAAAGATCTTATAATTATGAATGATACATGATGATCAGACAGGAGAGAGAAATGATGGTTGGGAATATCCTCTCAACCGTCACACCCCTCCCCCAGACGCTGGTTAGCACGCCAGTGTACCAGCTCGAGAACTAACTCTCTCTGTCTGGGCTCAGATGGAGAAAAATGTCTGACATTCATGACGAGAAGAAAATTGAGAAAGATCAAATTTTAGAAAAATAAATTGAAAAGTATTATAATGGTAATTTACCTTCCAAATAGTTGAAGATAGGGTAGATTTCCCAGATATCCCACAAATGAGTTGTTTAGTCTTTGTAGCCGTTGCCGCTGTTCGTCTGTGGCGTCAAGATACACGACCGTACAATAGTCTAGATGGGGTTGTACTAACGCCTCGACCAGTCGAACTCGGAGAGTCCCGGTGATGCATGCCCTGTAAAACCGGAAACCGTACAGGGCCCTGTTGACTTTCTTCGTCACTTGATTTATTTGCGGTTTCCACGATAATTCGCTGTCTAATACAACACCAAGACTCACGACTGTGTCACTGAAAGGAACGAAAACTCCATCCTGTATCTCAACACCTGGCAAATCCATCTTCTCAGATCCTTGATATTCCTCTCGGAAAAGAAAAAGATTGCCTTGGTTTTACCAGCGTTGAGACGCAGCCCGGAGCCCATAGCCCAGTCAGCAACCAGTCGTCCGATTTCTCCCAGTCGAGCGATGCCCTCCCTGATCTTATTTCTCTCGATTTTGAGATAAATTTGGAGGTCATCAGCGTAAAAGAGATGATCTACCGACTTTCCGTTCAGTAGCCCAGGCAAGTCATTGACGTACAAACTAAAGAGTAAGGGCCCGAGAACAGAACCCTGCGGAACACCCAGATTGGTTGCGAGCCAATCAGATACACCATTCTTGGAGGTGACTAGCTGGGTGCGACCTTGTGAATATGATTTAATCCACAGGAGTGCCGAACGCGAGAAACCAAGTTGTCGCAGTTTACTCAGAAGTTTTGTTGGTGATATCGTGTCGAAGGCTTTGCTGAAGTCGAAGAGTAGTAAAAGGGTGATCTTCTTCCTATCTATACCTAGTCTGATGTCATCAGTCAATTTCAGCAAAGCTGTCTGGGTATTGTGGTGTTGTCTGAAACCAGCCTGGAAGCCATCTAATAATTTTCCTTTCTTCAAGTTTTCCGTGATTTGGTCGTGTGCAATTTTTTCGAGAACCTTGGAGAGGAAGCACAAGAGCGCAATAGGACGGAAGTCCGAGACTGATGATGGAGCTACAGTCTTTTTTAGCGCAATCAGCTGTGCTTGCTTCCAAGTCTCAGGAAAGATGCTGTGAGCGAAAGAGGAGTTGAAAATATGTACAATAAGATCACCAATCGCCGGGAGAGCTTTCGCGATCACGCTTTGAGGGATTCCATCTACCCCGCGAGCCTGTGAGGAGAAATGTTTTATGGCAAGGACTACTACATTCAAATTGGTTGGCTTGAAAGAGAGGCAGATATCGAAGGTCAACTCTCCCGTGCGCTGTTGGGCACGTAACTGAATGGGCTCGCGAAAAATTCCGAAATCGCCGTCGTCGCCGAGCTGTACCGTAGATGCGGACCGCAAACTATGGATCATGCGATGTGACTATGTACACACACATGTATGAGGGTTTCCACGGAACTTTTAACTTTTGTGTTACTGCAGTGTTCCAAGAGTATTTTGAACTATTCGGAGTGCGCAGGAGTGGCATTTCATACTATTTGGCATCATTCAATATGGACTACATTTTTTTCTGTTGGAACGCATCCTGATTTGTCAATAGCAGACCGCAAAGGATGATTTTTGGGTAGTTTACAAACGTACCAACGCGATTTTTTGAATTGAGAAGGCTGTAACTAAAGTACCTATGCCTCAATTACTTCGGCAGAATGGTATATCCATCTACTAATTTCATATTTTGAGAAAATCATTGATTCAGAGGTTTGCGCTGATTTGGCTGTCATATCAGCTCTCATTCATCGATGTAACCGAGTTTTGTGGGAAAACTTTCTCTGGCTATTGTTTACGGAAATGATGATTTACCTTGTGCGAAACGGAGAATTTAACAACGAGTTTCCGAAGTTGAAAAGAAGACGAATCGAATACCGTTTGGTTTGTGAGTGTGCGTTGATCCGGACATATTTTATAAAGCTTCAAAGCTCATAAAGTTATCGCGTCACTGGCTTTGAAAACGGTCATTTTTTGATGTCATACTCAGGAGACGCGAAGCACAGGGTTGGAATGTTGTGCTTTTTCCCTTCATCACAAAAAGAATATAACTGCACTGTTTCGAGTTCCAGTTGTCGATCGGTATTTCTGTGAGAAGCTGAGGAGAAATATGTGAATCCGGATGGTAAGCTAAATAAGCCTCTAAATGTGATGGTATCGCGATTTTCTTGATTTTTACATAGTATACGGCTGAAATCTGAACGAAATAACACCACTGTATATTCTAGGAATTGAAATGAGACTCATAGCTCTTGACTCGATTTTGGAGATTCACATCGAATTTCGGAGAAATTGATGATGGAATTCATCTTAAAATCAAGTCAGGCAAAATGTAATCCGTATCGATCGTCTACACAATGTTTTGAATCGAATCTTTTCGATTGAAGTTGATTCACGAATGTTACAAGTGTGAAATTCCGTACATGTCTTTCTGAATCAGATACCTCGGCTTGGAAGAGAGTGGCACCACTTTTATTACATGTTTTCGAGGTCTTAGAATCACATAAAACCCATTCCAAACGTATGCAATGGAATTTTTTTTTCTTTTTCAGAGGGTCATTAGTTGAAAATTCCATGGAAACCCTCGTATGTGTGCGTTTGACCGTTTGAAAGCATTAGGTATGGATAGTCTCAACCAAAATATGAAAAAAAAAAAACATAATATGAACAGAAAAGGCTTGCGCACGATGAAATTCTGCGCAACCATACCGCCTACCATCGCACGAAATGACAATTTCGGGAGATTTAAATGACAAAATACGCTGCTAAAAGTGATTAGCAGAATGCTTCCTCACAGCGTTATATGATAGTAGCTATAACGAAACCCACATCTATTAGCATTCTAATTGCAGATAATCTCCTCTATTTTGCAAGGAGTTTCTATGATTAGCATTCTAATCTCAAATAATTCCCTATATCTTGATAAATTCTTCCAAGGGAGCTTTTGCGAGGGATTCAGAGAATCTAAACTCAAGTTCTGTTGGCAATATCTATGGTTTGGTTGGGACGGACTTTGATACGGTCAGTTTGGATATGATTGAAATGGAGTTTTTGTAGAAATTTTCGATTTTTTCTAAAATAAACCCATTTGAATGATGTTTCACGGATTTCAAAAAAAAATTCGGTATCAACCGATTGATCCAGGATGCCGGAAAAATATGCCCTTAGATCATCGGAAGTGAGATAAATGAGTCGTAGAGAGAGATACGGGGAAAAATGAGTATCAATGATAATGTTTCCATGAATTTCAAGTTATTTTTTCGGAAAAGCATCTTAGACCGATTTGAGGCATCTAAAAGGAGGTTTTTTCAACAGTATCTATCGTTTGGTTGAGACGGAATTTTGCTAGAATCAGTTTTTATATGATTGAATAGGAGTTTTTGGTGGTAATTTTGATTTTTCCGAGAGAAACTCTATTTGAATGATATTTTACGAATTTCAAAAGAATTTGATATCAACCAGTCGATTTAGAATGCCAGAGAAGTATGCCTTTAGATCATAGAAAGCGAGATAAACGAGTTGTAAAGGAAGATATGGGGAAAAATGAACATTCATCAAAAAATTCCCATGTATTTGAAGTTATTCTCCTGAGAAATCATCTAGGAGTGATTCGGGGTATCTACACTTAGGATTTTTCGAGATAAATAACACAGATGAATCTCAGATAATTATGATTGTGAGGTCCCTCCCTTCATGCTCCTCTAGTCATGTGCAGAGAGCGCCACCTAGAAAGGGGCGTCAAACGTAGTAGAATCCTTTTCCTCAAGCTCCTCCAGGCATGTGTAGAGTGCTCCACGGCGGTACGGTGCTGGGCTCTTTTGCGACAACGCTATGACGCTGTCTACACATGCCTGGATGGGCTTGGAAGGAAGGAATGTATGACGCTTGACGCCCCTGCACCTGAGAGTCAATCGTAGTGAAGTCCTTCTTTTCAAGCCCTTCCAATCATGTGCATAGTGCACCGCGGCTCTAAGAGAAGAACTCATCGCAGCGACGCCGCAACGTATTTGGTACGTGATTAAAGAGGCCTGAGGGAGAGATTCTACTACGATTGATATCCTGTGCGTCGCAGCGGTGCGGGGAAGCAGCTCATCACCGCGACGCCGTGGCGCGCTCAACACATGATTAGATGGACTTGAGGACCAAGAGGCTTAGTTATCAAAGAAAAAATCAAAGAGCTAATAAAGTGCTGTCAACTGGCTGTCTAGAATAGATTCACAGAGGACCAAGCGACCAAATAGAGGAGATGGAGTGAAACGACAACTCTAATAAGTGACATCAACCATTATCAACAGGTAAGTCCATTATTCCAGATTACTATCATATTTCATCCAGTTTTCGAAATGAAAGAATGGGTTGAATACAAGATGATACACACATTTCACCCTCAATACAAACACATACATGCTCACACATATACATTCCTCTCGCACTCGCACACACACCCACACGTACAATTCAATGAATAGAATTCATTCCAGTTGAAAATGATCCATGATTTGATACATTTCCAGTAAAGCAGACATTGGCTTCCACGTAACGATAATCATTCTCGCGTCATTGTCATTGCGTATGTACAGTTACAGTGGTTCCAAAAATCGTCAATATTTCTATGAAAGCACGCAGTGATAGAGACGACACAGGCTACAACGTTATTACCTGGAGATCTCAAGATGCCATGGTACTTGGAAAAGAATGCGGAGGAAAAGCACAACAAGAAACTCCCAAAGAATTCAGGTGAATTCTAATATTAAATGATACTATTTTGGGAATATATCACATAATATGTTGAGATACACACACACACACATATATATCTATATGGGTAGTTTTGAGAGAATGCGAATATGAACAAATTTGTGAAATCCAGAATGCAAATAAAAGTCGTAAAGGACAGGGAAATTAGCCGCCCTTCCCTCTTGCGTTATTCCATTTCAGATGAAATAACACAAGTTCAGAACCAACCCAGGAGTCGATCTTCATGTATTATTGATCAGTGGCATCCAATATGCCCAGACATTCTCTGATTGGTTTAATTCGGAATATGATCCATGTCAGATCTGGGCTTCCGACCCGGGAATCAAATACTATACGATTGTTTCAGATGCTTCCAAATATGCATCTCCTTTCTCTGATTATCCTGATCATGTCGATCACCCACTCGTTTTTCGGAATCACTATGCTCACAAGGATATCCAGATCCAACTATCAGTAACTCGAGTGGACATCAACTGGCAGCTGTTTTCCTGGAAGCTGTTTTCATCTCGATCGGCAAGGTGCTTGGCCTGCTCCAACTGCAACTTCAGATTTCCAAATGCTGTGGATTTATTGTCATTCGAGAGCAGAGTTCTGAAAGATCAGTGGTCTTCCACTTTGAGCCGCACTTCAATCTGCTCATCCCCAGCACGAAGAGCACTGTCGCCATTCACGCTCAAAGAGAGCCGTTCATGGCGGGCGGTAATTCATCAGTTCCAAAAGAAGATTTTCAAGAGAGTTGAGATGTATCTTGCTTTAGTCTAGGGTTCAGCTAGGGCTTACTTAATTCTACTCCAAATTTCTTCAATTATTTATAAATATCCATTCGTTCATAAGAATTTGATGAGGCGTTTCATGAGTCAATTCACTGTCGTTACATGATTTGTCAAATCCTAGTGACGAATTTCTGAATACATACTTATGCTCTGCAATCATGAGCTTATTCCTGTATTTACACGTTTTGTAGAATGTCCTTTCCAATTCTCTGATTTGGAGCTTATGCATTCAGAAGTCATGAGCGCATTCCAATATTTTCCATTCCAATCATTTTAAAATAGTAATTTCTCAATGGATGTTTTCAGATATTTTTCGCAATCTTCAAATTGAATTCTTCGACATTCAAATGGTTGCCATCCCATTCAGGATTCATTCAACTGGTCCAGAAATTTCACTGCAAGCATTTATTCACCTTGTACTTACTTTCTTTTTGATCTTCGAAATTCGGATGATTTCTTTGTCTCAGATCCAATATCATGAGTCCTGTCATTTGAATTACAAAGAGCCCCGCGTTTTGCTTTCTCTAAAGAGAAAGGGTTGTTTTTGGCACAGCAAATTTTTTGCTCAATTTTCGGTTCAAACCAATATTTTCCTCTAAGAATTCCGTTCCATCTGGACAAGACCCATATCTTTTTACTCCTCTCGCCATAATCCATCGATTGTAGGTAACACTTTTTCCCCTCGTAGCTCCCTAAACCAATGAGAGACTCAACTCTCTCCCTCTCTGCATGTGTGTGTATGTATGTTGTTTTTTTCTCTGAACGCTTTCTCTTTCACACTCCACTGGATCGATTTTTGCCTTTCTATGAGTTGTAGGGTATCACTCAAAGATGAGACCAGTGATTTGGCAGCTCCCACCTCCCAGTCATATTTGATTGATGGGCTTTCGAGAGCAAATCTGATGAAATTTCGTCTTGTTATACATAAATATCTTTCTTTAACACAGTCTCATGGGAATTTGGGTGACCTAAATTATACTTCTCTCGGCATAATCTATCGATTGGTTAATACCAAATATCTATTTGATCTCTGTAGAACTCGGAATTCTGAAAAAATCAAAATTTTCACCAAAAACTCCAGATTAGTCACATTTAAACCGATTTTATCGGAACTCCGTCTCAGCCAAATGATAGAAATCGTTGAAAAATCCTAAGTGTAGATACCCCGAATCACTCCTAGATGATTTCTCAGGAGAATAACTTCAAATACATGGGAATTTTTTGATGAATGTTCATTTTTCCCCATATCTTCCTTTACAACTCGTTTATCTCGCTTTCTATGATCTAAAGGCATACTTCTCTGGCATTCTAAATCGACTGGTTGATATCAAATTCTTTTGAAATTCGTAAAATATCATTCAAATAGAGTTTCTCTCGGAAAAATCAAAATTACCACCAAAAACTCCTATTCAATCATATAAAAACTGATTCTAGCAAAATTCCGTCTCAACCAAACGATAGATACTGTTGAAAAAACCTCCTTTTAGATGCCTCAAATCGGTCTAAGATGCTTTTCCGAAAAAATAACTTGAAATTCATGGAAACATTATCATTGATACTCATTTTTCCCCGTATCTCTCTCTACGACTCATTTATCTCACTTCCGATGATCTAAGGGCATATTTTTCCGGCATCCTGGATCAATCGGTTGATACCGAATTTTTTTTTGAAATCCGTGAAACATCATTCAAATGGGTTTATTTTAGAAAAAATCGAAAATTTCTACAAAAACTCCATTTCAATCATATCCAAACTGACCGTATCAAAGTCCGTCCCAACCAAACCATAGATATTGCCAACAGAACTTGAGTTTAGATTCTCTGAATCCCTCGCAAAAGCTCCCTTGGAAGAATTTATCAAGATATAGGGAATTATTTGAGATTAGAATGCTAATCATAGAAACTCCTTGCAAAATAGAGGAGATTATCTGCAATTAGAATGCTAATAGATGTGGGTTTCGTTATAGCTACTATCATATAACGCTGTGAGGAAGCATTCTGCTAATCACTTTTAGCAGCGTATTTTGTCATTTAAATCTCCCGAAATTGTCATTTCGTGCGATGGTAGGCGGTATGGTTGCGCAGAATTTCATCGTGCGCAAGCCTTTTCTGTTCATATTATGTTTTTTTTTTTTCATATTTTGGTTGAGACTATCCATACCTAATGCTTTCAAACGGTCAAACGCACACATACGAGGGTTTCCATGGAATTTTCAACTAATGACCCTCTGAAAAAGAAAAAAAAATTCCATTGCATACGTTTGGAATGGGTTTTATGTGATTCTAAGACCTCGAAAACATGTAATAAAAGTGGTGCCACTCTCTTCCAAGCCGAGGTATCTGATTCAGAAAGACATGTACGGAATTTCACACTTGTAACATTCGTGAATCAACTTCAATCGAAAAGATTCGATTCAAAACATTGTGTAGACGATCGATACGGATTACATTTTGCCTGACTTGATTTTAAGATGAATTCCATCATCAATTTCTCCGAAATTCGATGTGAATCTCCAAAATCGAGTCAAGAGCTATGAGTCTCATTTCAATTCCTAGAATATACAGTGGTGTTATTTCGTTCAGATTTCAGCCGTATACTATGTAAAAATCAAGAAAATCGCGATACCATCACATTTAGAGGCTTATTTAGCTTACCATCCGGATTCACATATTTCTCCTCAGCTTCTCACAGAAATACCGATCGACAACTGGAACTCGAAACAGTGCAGTTATATTCTTTTTGTGATGAAGGGAAAAAGCACAACATTCCAACCCTGTGCTTCGCGTCTCCTGAGTATGACATCAAAAAATGACCGTTTTCAAAGCCAGTGACGCGATAACTTTATGAGCTTTGAAGCTTTATAAAATATGTCCGGATCAACGCACACTCACAAACCAAACGGTATTCGATTCGTCTTCTTTTCAACTTCGGAAACTCGTTGTTAAATTCTCCGTTTCGCACAAGGTAAATCATCATTTCCGTAAACAATAGCCAGAGAAAGTTTTCCCACAAAACTCGGTTACATCGATGAATGAGAGCTGATATGACAGCCAAATCAGCGCAAACCTCTGAATCAATGATTTTCTCAAAATATGAAATTAGTAGATGGATATACCATTCTGCCGAAGTAATTGAGGCATAGGTACTTTAGTTACAGCCTTCTCAATTCAAAAAATCGCGTTGGTACGTTTGTAAACTACCCAAAAATCATCCTTTGCGGTCTGCTATTGACAAATCAGGATGCGTTCCAACAGAAAAAAATGTAGTCCATATTGAATGATGCCAAATAGTATGAAATGCCACTCCTGCGCACTCCGAATAGTTCAAAATACTCTTGGAACACTGCAGTAACACAAAAGTTAAAAGTTCCGTGGAAACCCTCATACATGTGTGTGTACATAGTCACATCGCATGATCCATAGTTTGCGGTCCGCATCTACGGTACAGCTCGGCGACGACGGCGATTTCGGAATTTTTCGCGAGCCCATTCAGTTACGTGCCCAACAGCGCACGGGAGAGTTGACCTTCGATATCTGCCTCTCTTTCAAGCCAACCAATTTGAATGTAGTAGTCCTTGCCATAAAACATTTCTCCTCACAGGCTCGCGGGGTAGATGGAATCCCTCAAAGCGTGATCGCGAAAGCTCTCCCGGCGATTGGTGATCTTATTGTACATATTTTCAACTCCTCTTTCGCTCACAGCATCTTTCCTGAGACTTGGAAGCAAGCACAGCTGATTGCGCTAAAAAAGACTGTAGCTCCATCATCAGTCTCGGACTTCCGTCCTATTGCGCTCTTGTGCTTCCTCTCCAAGGTTCTCGAAAAAATTGCACACGACCAAATCACGGAAAACTTGAAGAAAGGAAAATTATTAGATGGCTTCCAGGCTGGTTTCAGACAACACCACAATACCCAGACAGCTTTGCTGAAATTGACTGATGACATCAGACTAGGTATAGATAGGAAGAAGATCACCCTTTTACTACTCTTCGACTTCAGCAAAGCCTTCGACACGATATCACCAACAAAACTTCTGAGTAAACTGCGACAACTTGGTTTCTCGCGTTCGGCACTCCTGTGGATTAAATCATATTCACAAGGTCGCACCCAGCTAGTCACCTCCAAGAATGGTGTATCTGATTGGCTCGCAACCAATCTGGGTGTTCCGCAGGGTTCTGTTCTCGGGCCCTTACTCTTTAGTTTGTACGTCAATGACTTGCCTGGGCTACTGAACGGAAAGTCGGTAGATCATCTCTTTTACGCTGATGACCTCCAAATTTATCTCAAAATCGAGAGAAATAAGATCAGGGAGGGCATCGCTCGACTGGGAGAAATCGGACGACTGGTTGCTGACTGGGCTATGGGCTCCGGGCTGCGTCTCAACGCTGGTAAAACCAAGGCAATCTTTTTCTTTTCCGAAAGGAATATCAAGGATCTGAGAAGATGGATTTGCCAGGTGTTGAGATACAGGATGGAGTTTTCGTTCCTTTCAGTGACACAGTCGTGAGTCTTGGTGTTGTATTAGACAGCGAATTATCGTGGAAACCGCAAATAAATCAAGTGACGAAGAAAGTCAACAGGGCCCTGTACGGTTTCCGGTTTTACAGGGCATGCATCACCGGGACTCTCCGAGTTCGACTGGTCGAGGCGTTAGTACAACCCCATCTAGACTATTGTACGGTCGTGTATCTTGACGCCACAGACGAACAGCGGCAACGGCTACAAAGACTAAACAACTCATTTGTGGGATACATTTTTGATCTTAGGAGAGACGAGCACATCACTCCGTTCAGGGAAAACTTGGATTGGCTGCGTACTGATTCGCGGCGAATGTACTTTGCAGGCATTATCATGTACAAGATCATGCACATGAGGGAACCTGGTTACCTGTCTGCAATGTTTACCAGGCACCAATCCGAGCGCCCCGTGCGGGGAGATGCACAAGAGCAGGAACTCAAAGTCCCCAAAGCGAGACTTGAATATGGAAGAAGATCTTTCCAAGTTCAATGCGCTCACTTCTGGAACTTTCTTCCTTCAGGCGTTCGGCAAATTCAGAAGATCTCATTTTTCAAAGAAGCTTTGAAAGAGTTTCTCTTATGACAACCATCCCAGAGGATTGATGTGGATAACAAACAATACTTTAACCTCTGATAGGCTTGGGCTCTTTCCGATTAGGCTTTGATTATAACTTAGTTATGCGTGGCCTTCCCGCCATTGATTGAAACATCTGTGATAATTTTCCGAGCCCACTGTCCTTTTATATGTACAAAAATGTTTTATATTTTCTTGCTCCTTTTTTGCTATCTCTACCTGTACAAGAAATAGTTTAATTCGACTTTCTACGCACCTTGCAGTGCTTCAAAATGACTAGTCACTTGATGTGATTATACAATGTCCTTGACCAAAACGACAAATTTCATGAATGTGATATATATTTATTATGAGTGACATATGTACCATATGTAACAGAATCTTTAATTTTTGCCTCTGAGCAAATAAAGGATATAAATCAATCAATCAATCTCTCCCCTCGATTTTCCCGCCTTCTGCGAGATCGAGTAGTTTTCACCTCGACGGAGACGGACTCATAATTTCATTTTTTGTACATAGTTTTTTTGTATTTTTTTCAGTATTTCATCGCGTATTTTAATTAGGTCTTTCTGAATGAAGGCTCTGATTCTTTTATAATCAAACCTGCAAGTGGAATCATTGTGTGAAACCCGATCCGACTTTCCTCCCCCGCTTTTGTGAGTGCAGGTTGGCCATTTTTCAGAACTTGCACCACCATAGATATACAGTACCCTCCAAAATTAATGGATAATGGATAGTCGCAGTGGATCAACGAAATCTTCGATGCAGTTCGTCGTATCGAAATTATAAACAAAGCATCTTGAAGATCACAAAAAAATCGATCGATTCATGTGTTTTGAACTTCTTAAAAGTATTTTTTGGTTGGTCTCAGTCGACGTTGAAATTTCTAAAAATTCATCCATCAATCAATCACTCGTATTTTTGACGGAATTCATTCGATTGTAAAAACTCTCTCACGGGATGTTGTAGATCGTCCAAGAATCTACAAGTTTGGTTCCTTGTGAAATTTCCCTACGACCCTTCCTATTTGATACACGAGCTCCGAAAGAAAAGTTCGTAATAACATGGGGTGCTTATGGAGATACCGACGCTGGCACTGGTTCCATTCTCTCTCACTCTATTTTGGTGCAAAATTGAATGGAAAAAATATCATAGCACATGATTCCCACGTGAAATGATCTCATCTTTCAGAATATTTGATCAGATTTCGTCTCAGATTTGAGGTAACAACGGTTCCTCGAGTTTTATTGTCAAAATAGAGTCATTCCATGTTTTGTCCCCATAGGTCACACTTGAGCCTCGATCTGATGGAATATTCTGAAAGATGAGATCATTCCACGTCGGAATCATGTGCCATGATATTTTTTCCATTCAATTTGGCACCAGAATAGAGCGAGAGAGAATGGAACAGGTGCCAAGCTCGGTATCTCCATAAGCAGCCTGTGTAATACAAATTTTTCTCTCTAAGCTCCGGTGGGAAGAAGGGTCGTAGGAAAATTTTACAAGGGACCAAACTTGTAGATTTTTAGACGATCTACAACATCTCGGAATTTTTACAATCGGATGAATTCCGTCAAAAATACAAGTGATTGATTGATGGATAAATTTTTAGAAATTTCAACGTCGACTGAGACCAACCAAAAAATACTTTTAAAATGTTCAAAACACGTAAATCGATAGATTTTCTGGTGATCTTCAAGATGCTCCTTCCAGAAATTCCATACGACGAATCACATTGAAGATTTCGTTGGTTGACTGGGACTATTCATTATCCATTAATTTTGGAGGGTACTGTATATATTCATATTTCGGGCATCATCCGTTCATTTTTGGTGGCAGAGCGTCGTTGGGGCTCTGCCACTTGGTACTTCAACGAAAAATTTAGTTGCTCCGGTGGGTGGGAGTGAATATCTCGTCGCGCGAGTGCAAGTGATGTGAGTGCGCGGAGAGAAGGAGCTCGCGGCCGTGGGACATTGTGTCCGACGCGAGCTAAATCATCGGAGAGGCAATTTGGGCCTCGAGTACTGGCTTGGTGCAACACCGGAGTCTACGAGGTGCAGACATCCCCGGTCCCGCAGCAAGCAGAAACACGGCACCGAGACGAGCAGTTGGTGACCATTTTCAAGGCAAGCTTCAGCAGGGTAAGCCACGTGGAATTTTTCATGCGCGCTTCCGGGTATTATCCCGCGCATCGCACCATCACCTGCTGCTAGCCGGAGCTACGTCACGTCGACGTCGCTCTCCACCATCGCTGCCTTCTCCGCCGACTTGCTTCGTCTTCATCGCAACTGCGAGCCGCGCGCTCAGCTGGGAGAGCACGCACTACAAAGTGCGTGCTCTCCCTGGGGATAAGGTGACTGTCGCGCAACGCAGTCATCGCGGAGTAATTGGTGAGCGTATCGTTCCTCTACTACTAGGCATGTATAGTGCGGTCTCACTCGCACTTATGAATTTCGTTCGCTCAGCTGTGAGCCAGCTAATGGATATGCGGCGCATGTATTCGGCATTCGCAGGGCTCGGAGCATATCATAACTAATATAATCATACTCCATTAGAAATATCTTGTCGGTGGTCACGTCCGGGAGTCAAATGGAGTGGAACTCGCGACTCTCTTTTAATTGTGCTAGTATTCGTGTTGAGTGGTATACGTCTAGCGCATTAGGGTCATGCTGTAGCAGAAGATAGACGCGATTGATCATTTTCGTAATTTGATGGAGAAGATCGGTCGACTCAACGCTCTAATCTCTTTGCGTCAGTGAAACAGCTGATCCGTCTCAACTATTCTTCTGTTGGGAGAATTTTTACATTTCGATTGGGGTTTTAGTCTCACGCGTTAGTATGCGTTTGATTTAGTGGGTTTTGTGTTGTTGTGTGGGTTTATATTTCAGACTGAGTTTGAAATTTTAATGAGTTCTTGAACGCTTGTTCTAAGTGTGATAATTAGTGTAAAAATCATGGCTGCTAGACTTCTTCTCAATCGACAATTGCAACTTGTGGTTAACATCCGTAATTTTGACACGAATACTGCCAAAAAGGGCAAAGGAATTAATACTGTGAATTTTCTCGGAACTCGTTCGGAGTTTTCAGGAAGATATTGGGGTGAATTTTACCGAAGTGATTTGAATTTACAACAGCATAAGGATGAATCGGGAGAAAGAGAATATTCTACTCAATTAGGGTTTTTAGAAATCGAAGGAAATTATTCAATTCTGAAATCCGATTTACGAGATTACGAGATAAGATTGCTGAATCAGCGATACCGGAAGAATCACTGTCTGAACATGGTTCAGCGCGAGGCTCAGTCCACGCGTCAGTCCATTCAGACAATCATCCTCAAAGTCAAAACTTCTACCCATATCAACATTTTGATGCGCAGCAACTTATACGTGCGTCATCGGATTTGCGGTCCATTCCTAGACTCGAACCGCCTAAATTTCCTGGTAAACAAGCTGATTGGGAATATTCCAAGGAGCGTTTTACATCGGTTATTGGGGAAAATCCTGATTTATCATCGTCTGCTAAATTGAACCATCTGCTCAATGCAGTTGAGGGCGACGCAGATAGAATGATGAGAGGCGTCAAAACACGTACTACAAGTTTTTTAATTGCTTGGAATAAATTATGTCGCCATTACGATAACTCTCAGTTGAGATTGAGCACACACTTGGACGAATTGATCGATTTAGCCCCAATTACCAAAATATCTGCTCAAGCTTCTGTTACAATTATGAACCAAGCAGAAAAATCTATTCAAGGCTTCCGAGATCCAGAGTGTCCCGTTGATGAATGGGATTGTTGGCTCGTGCATTTAATTGTTCGGGAACTAGATCCGGGAACTAGAGAAAGTTGGACTATCGCGCAAGAAATTTTGGAGATGCTGAGAAAAGGAGAAAAAGTGGGTTATGTCACTCGAAATTTCAAAGTCAATGAGTCAACGATTCGGTCAATCCGTAAGTATCAAACACGAATTCGAAGCACTGCTAGCCCGTTACAGAGATTTGTATAAAGATAATTCATAATCGATTTGTAGCTTCACTTGTATGAAGAGGGACGAAGGGCGTCTTGCTGAATGGCAACCTAATTCCGCTGCTGGCCGCTGTTGGCCGCATGCGGATATTCTTTCTGTCGCTGTGAGCCGCCTGCACAGTATAGCAATAGCGGCCGGCAGCGGAATAGGTTGCCATTCAGCAAGACGCCCTTCGAAGAGGGATAAATTCTGAATATGGTCCGGGAAATTGAGCTTCTTCTGTGAGCTTGTGACGTAACCCCTAATTCCCCATAAGAGCAATGTCTTCTTACTCGCGGTTTTCGTATACGTGGTACTTTGCTGATACGTATGTATCTCCGCGAATACGGAGGGATTACAGTACCCTGATGTCAGAGTGAAATTACACTTCATTTAAACGATTGATTTGGTAGACAATTGTTGATGCTGATAATCGATCTACAACAACGACCTCCCGTTCATCAAACTCTACTGGTGATCCGTGAACTCATAATCGAAACGACCAGGACGAGTATACAGTATCATATTTCAAGCTTCGAAGTAAGTGACCAACATACACAGTCTTGTTTCCGTGATATCATGTTCGACGAGAGGCAAGAATGCGCCCAACTTAGACAGAGGCCCAACATATAGAGTGCCCAATATATAGAACAAAATCCCCATGAGAGCTAATGTATTCTTGCCCGTTCCGCGGAAAAGTGTCCAACTTATGGAGGTGCCCAATTTGACAAGTTTCACTGTATATATGTATGGGTCAGATCAGTATATTTCGGCGAATCCGAGAGCACGACCTCCGCGGATCTTCCCGCCAATTCTTCATATGAAAGTAGGCACCGAATATGGTACTTTCCCAGAGTTTCAGGCCCCAATGAAATTTTCCACTTCTGCTGGACATTTTTGAAGTTTTAGAAAAGGCCTTATTAACGTTATTAAAAGAAATCACCGAATCAACTAGAAACATCGCAGCAAAGCCTGCGAGGTCGCATTTCCTCTGTTTTGATGTCAACTTTTAGGGAAAAATATGCGAGTCTCTCAAAACCAACTGCATTAGGCCTACAAGACAATACACAAAGTCACTTTTTCTCGACTTCTGGCCCATTCTTAAATGGATACTCTTCCTACTCATCTCAATCTTTCCTCATGTAACTCAATTAATTTTCTTTGTCTCAGGAAACCCTACAATTCGCGCTCTTGCACGTCCAAATCCGTTGATTTGGTCCGAGTTATGTCCGTTGAAAGATGGTGAGTTATTGATGAACGCTCAATTTGTCCAGATTGTCAAATCCATGCCCTCTACAAATCGACTTGAAACTTGACACAGGTGTTCTTCCAAGTATCCCAAATATGTGGGAAAAGCTTGGCGCTGAGTTTCGGCCTTTCGTTGGACCTATGAATTTTACCAACACCCCCATTTTTGCGGATTCCCGCCTAATTTTTGGAGTAGTTGCCGCTCTCTTCTTGCGCATGGGCACATCTATACTGCTCCGGGAGTATCTCCGATTGATAGCTCTGGCAATTTCCTACGAAATGACCCCTGACAAAGTCACTTTGATGCAACTGAACCAGAGGTCTAGCTACACTGTAAAAAATTTTTATGTAAAATTACAAGTCTCAGAGAGGGTAATAGTTGGATCCCGCTCTGGGACGTGTAAATTTACAAGCAGCTTGTAAATTTCATTTACCGGCTGACGGTAAATTTCAGACCTGAAGAAATCTTGTTCAACTGAAGCGTACGAGCTACTCGGGGGCTTTTTCTAATGAAATGGAGTCTTGGAATGAAGCATCTTAATCCACGATAATTTTGAAAAGGGTGAAAAACCCGTGCGAGTCGAAAACTCATCGCTCGAGACATAAACACTCGACCGCGGAGGAGCTTTTTAGGTTAGTTGTGCGTGGGCCCAGCAGACCAAACTTTAGATCCGCGCATGCTCGGTTGAGCTGAATTTTACAAGCCTGAGCGAGGGAATTTTAAAGAAAATTTTACCAGTCTGAGACTGGTATCCAACTATTACCCCCTCTGAGACTGGTAAATATACAAGCGTTTGGAAAGTTACAAGAAATGGGATGAAACTCACCACTCCCAGAGTTGTATTTTTACTAAGCTAGATGGTGAATTTCATTCAACATTTTTTACAGTGTATTCTAAGGCAGGAAAACTCCGAAGTGCCGAGAGTACCTGGACTCACAGGTTTCCAGGGTGATAAGAAGTAGCCGCGGCTTGCCATTTGGGTAGTGGTGATTTCTCCCTGTCTTGAAATAGCTGGATCTCTGGTTTAGTTGCATCAAAGTGACTTTGTCAAGGGGTCATTTTGAAGAAAATTGCAAGGGCTATCATACTCCCGAAGCAGTACAGATGTGCGCATGCGCGAGTCTTCTTCACGCAAGGGAGCGGCAACCCCTTTGCTTCTTGAGAATTACGCGAAAATCCGCAAAAATGAGGGTGTTTGTGAGATTCATAGGTCCATCGGAAGGCCGAAATACAGCGCGAAATTTTTTCCATATGTTGGGACACTTGAAAAAACACCTGTGTCAAGTTTTGAGTCGATTTATGGGGGGCGATCAATTTGACAACCTGGACAAATTAAGCGTTTCCCAATAACTCACCATCTTTCGACGGACATAACTCGGACCAAAATCAACGGATTTGAACGTGCAAGGGCCCATATTATAGGGTTTCTCAAGACGAAGGAAACCCGTTGAGGTTTATGGAAAAAAGTTGAGATACGTCGGAAGAGCATCCATTTGAAAATGGGCTAAAAATCGAAAAGAAGTGACTTTATGTATTGTCGTGTAGACCAAACGCATTTGATTTTGAGAGACTCACATATTTTTTTCCTGAGAGTTGATATCAGAACGAAGGAAATGCAACCTTGCAGGCTTCGCTACGATTTTTCTAGTCGATTTGGCGATTTTCTTTGAAAACGTTAAAAAGGGCTTTTTTGGAAATTCCTAGCGGGCGGAAAAATTTTTTATTGGGGACTGAAAGTTTGGGAAAGTACTTACTTTCATGTCAAAAATTGGCGGAAAGATCCGCGGGGGTCGTGCGCACGGATTTGCCGAAATATACTGATCTGACCCGTATACATGATGTAACCTAGAATCTAAGATCACCATATGTAACCCTGATGTAATTATATATCAAGAAGAACACACACCCACACATACACAGTCGCGATGAGGACATCTCGAAACCTAGGAGAGGAGGGTGTGAAGTGACAACGTCCCAAATTCACAAATTCACAACATCACACGAAGAAGGAGGGATCATTTAGCTTGATGACCCGAAGAAACGAAAGCGTTATCTCGCGCATAAACATCTCTTCTACTCGGAAGAACTCTAGCACTTACGCGTTCCGCCCGAGACTTCTCTCCGTCCTAGTGTAGACGCTGCACCATTCGTCCGAACTGGGATCTGATTCCCGCATTAGCGCTTTCAAAAATCATCACGAAAATGATTATTCACGCGACAATCGAATTAGAGTCATCGCATGTACTTAGATCACTGTAATTCATGGTGAGTGCAGCTCGGAGCCACTCGTAAGGCGGTTCACTTTGGCATCACATCATGCAAGAAACGAATATGTGACGAGTCAATCGAAGCTGAGTCAGTTCAGTCCAGTAATATCCAGTCGGTGAGACGGTTGCGCCGGAATATTGAAAAACCCTACGGGTCTAAGCGCCCGGAAAGATCTATTCAGTGTACCCGACCAAGAGGTGGCAGAGTGCCAGATCCCATTCAGCTCTTCACCCGAAATTCTTAGCCATCCGGAACGGTACACCGAGTGAGATGAAGGCAGGAATTTATCTTTTGAATCCCGGGTGCCTGGCTTTCGCCTTCACCCCGCTTGCTCCCGTGGACGTGGGGCAGGGATAAGCCTTGCCAGTGCGTCAGTTTGGGTGATGGCTCGATCCTTCTCCCCGACTACCAAATTTCGGACTCAGCCCCCAGCACAAAGCCGATGCCTACCCCTCTGTGGGGGGTTTGGGACTCTTCTAGGCTTCCTAAAAGCCCAGGGAGTCCCTCGAGACGATGGATGAGTCTTTCAGGCTCGCATTGTTATCGCCCGAGGGCGATTCCAATACGAGCCCCTAGACTCACCCACTCCCATGGTGCCGGAGGAGATGTGCGGTCTCCACGTTCCGGCGGGCGCTGACTGGGGCCGGGAGCTTATCAGACACCAGGGATGAGGCACCATGCCCCAGCCCCCCTTGCGGGTAGTGAGATGAAAGCAGCGAGAACAACCGGAATGACTTGGCACGTTAGATAGACGAATAAGGCCATTGCCGCAAATCGACTACATGAGCAAGAGGTCGTTGTCACTGTTCAATCATCAGCATCACCAATTGACTACAAAAATAGTCATTTGAATGAACAATAATTTGACTGTATGGTCGGGGTATATCAAGAGTGATCAAATTGTGACGGGGTTGGTAGCGTATTCACCGTCACACATTAAACCACCAATGATGGCAAATTCAATCAAAATGTTCTCATAGATCGAAGATTTACAAAAGAGGGTCCAGTATGAGGCAATCAAAAATCAGTGGTTCCCTTGCGGCTGAGTGGAGTTATCGACATGTACCAAGTTTCTGGTTCGGAAATGAATGTTTCCGTCTCCCAATTTCTTCGTTATTGTATTGTACGTCTGTCGTTTGATGAAAAATGATAGTTCATGACCATTCTAAACTAATGTATTGACATGATCATTAGGGGATAACGTGTTCCATCCAAGATAATCAAAATTTAATGAAAAATTGACCCCCTTGAATCAGAAAAACAGTTCTTAGTCCTAATATCTGTATGTTGGGCACCTGTCTAAGTTGGGCGGTCTTTTCCGAAACCGAGAGTGCCCAACTTAGACGAGTTTCACTGTAGCAGCTCTGCTCGAGGCTACGCCACCCCCGCAAAACATTGTTAGAGCCCTTCACTCCCTTCAGCTAACGCCCTAAGGTCGTAACAGTGGATGAGAATGTGGATTTATTGAAGCGCGATTTATATGATCAGAATTGTCAAGAATGAACAATCAAAATAACGTAATTCCCGAACTCTCAGATGATGATTTCCAAAACCTAGATCCGTGATGTAGTTAGCTTATCCCCAATCTTCGATTAAAAATAAGTTTTCTGGAGGTGAATAATTCGAACTCGCAGTGAGGCGAATTCTTGAGCTACTCGAGAGGCGAGCGGAGTCGGCATGAGTCAGCTATCTTCTAGAGGCTGAAATGATATTCAAAATCTCTTGAGGAGGAATTAGGAACTGACCCTGCTGTAGCACAACTTGAGAATGAACTAGAAATTTGCCCTTCTGCAGCTATATGTGTGGGTAATGCCACTTCTCAAGTGCGGGATCAAATCCAACATTTGGCTTAACGTTCCTTGAACAGACGCTCTGTCACAATTTTCGAAGGTGTTTGGACGGAAGCAATGGCGCGGTCTCAAAAGCTCCGGGACGAAGATTCTAACGGAAAAATTGGCAAGCCAACGTTCAGAGCCACATTCATATCCTGGGCCAGCTCGCGCGAATTTTGGAATCATGATTGGGAAGCTGTGTCAAGCGTGACTTATTGTCAAACTCGAAGGAAAAATCGCGTGATTTATTGTTCCGTCCAAGGAAAAATGGCGTGACTCATTATCACGCGTGATGGGATGATGGGATCGCTTATTGTCACGTTCCCGACAAAATCGGCTCCACTACATTCCACAGGAATTCGCATACACTGCATGATACCACATCGCATATCGATTGTTGCAAACCATATGAGATGTATCGAAGTTAATATGAAAGGTATTCAGGGAATGATTATTCGGTGGATCGGGTGCTCGGGAACGCGGGATGCCACATCGCCATTCTCATCGTAGGGTAACTATTAAGTTATGTATACGGATACTTGGACTCTAACCATCTCCCTCCGTGGTACAGTCAGAAACATGCTCGGCTGCAACATGGAAGGCTAGGATTCGATGCCCACCGATGGCAAATTTCTACCGTGACACTTCTTCTGTAACAACTTCGTTGCCGAGACTAAAGTGGAAGGAGCTGGGAGAGAAAGACTCGGTTTAGTCCGGGAAGAGAGTGGTTGGAATCTGTGCTTTAGTCTCACAAGTCTGAAGAGGAATCTGAGACTCTCATCCCACTTGCCGCTGGCTGGGAGATGTTTGAAGTTCGTTGCTTGACGTTTTGTTCCCGCAGGTTTGCAGACTCGTCATCAATCAAGAACAACAGTCGAGAAATATCTCTAGCAGACATCTGAGTAGTTTTGAGCAAGATTGTTGGAGCGAATCATGGTCAGTCAAAAGAGCCCGAGGCTCAGGATGAGAACACATGAATCAACTTGACAGAGCATAATACGTGGTGGTTGACAAACGAGCAGAAGATGGGACGATGCATGACCTCTCCCACGGACATGATGCAAGGTAATACTAGGCATGCTGCAATGTTACGCGTCCGTCCAAGATTCATATGATTCTTATGAAAATGGAGGTCTCACCATGATAAGGATATCCTACCCGCAATAGTCTATAGTCATTCTACTGCATTCCCCCGAGTGGAAATTAGGAGCGAACGAGCAGTATGACGATGATAGCTAGCGTGTGGAATATACTGATCGATACTCACTCTAGCGTCATTGATACCACTCAATTTGGTTTTTGGACGTTCAAGTACTAGAAATGCTGCCAGATTAGCTGTGTAAGAAGCCACGATGATCATGGCAAATCCAGCCCATACCATGCCCAAAACTCTTGCCGAGAAGCTGCGAGGTGTTCCTGGAGAGGATTAACACGGCTCATTGAACATTGCAAAATCCGGTCAAAAAAAGCCACATAAGTGATGAAGGATCAGGACCTCCGTCAAATTCCTTAGGTGCTGGGGGAGTGAATCGTTCATTATTGTCGAGATTCCTCCGTCACCCCATGAAATCTCTGCAAAGCTTCATTTTGATTCGAGTGAGGTAGGACTGAAGCGTTGATTGTATTCAAAGCACCCTCTCTATCTCCCAACAAATAAGACCATCCTAAGTCGTTCACCAACGTGAGAGATATCCGGTGGAGGGTAATAACGTGCTGATATCACATAATATTATCACGTATGGAATTGAACGATCATGTGATAATAGTACGTGATATATGTCCCACTGAAAATGCGTCCTCACTTCTGAACCATAAATGATCGTGCACTTGTACGATTCCCTGACGATATTATGAATACCCGGAGACATAGCCGCGTCAGAGCAGCCGGCGATGCCCTATCATGGTCGACGCTGCTGATTCACGTGTCTTGAAGAGCATTCGAATGTCCCCAAAATACTCGCCGAAATACTTCTGGATCGCAAACTTGATTACGCTCACCACTCACGTGATTCATGCGAGCAAAGCAGTGATACGCAATGCTCTCAAACATCCGTATCAAGAGTCTTATGCCATGATATGAACTCGTGATGAAAACTCCACTGGACTCGAAAAGCCGTTGAAAAGTGACTTACTTCTGATTAAGGGGTACCCGGATGTCGTCCTATACGTTGATAGTCATTATTCTTAATATCACTAGGCTTTTGATCGGATGTTCAGAATTCCTCTGTCACTTTTGATCCAGGTGTCCCACTTTCGATCTAGGTGCCCCATTCTCGATACCGATGGCTCACTTACGATACAGGTGGCCCACTTTCGGTCTAGGTGCCCCACTCTCGATACAAATGGCTCACTTACGATGCAGGTGACCCACTTTCGATCCAGGTGGTTCACTTTCGATACAGATGGCTCTCTTCCAATCCGGGGGGCCCACTTTCGATACAGGTTGCTTACTTACGATACGAGTGACCCACTTCCTACCAGGTGGAACACTTACGATACAGGTGGCACACTCTCAATCCAGGTGGCCCACTTTTTATACAGGTGGCTGACCTACGAAACAGGTGGCCCACTTACGATCAAGGTGGACCGCTTTCGATCCGGGTGGCCGACTCTCGACCCACGTAACCCACTTTCGATCCAGGTGTCCCACTTTCGATCTAGGTGGCCCACTCTCGATCCAGGTGACCCACTTCTGATCCAGGTGGCCCACTCTCGAAACAGATGGCTCACTAACGGTGCAGGTGACCCACTTTCAAACCAGGTGGTTCACTTTCGATACAGATGGCTCACTTCCAATCCGGGGGGCCCACTTTCGATACATGTTGCTTACTTACGATACGGGTGACCCACTTTCTACCAGGTGGAACACTTACAATACAGGTGGCCCACTTTCGATCCGGGTGGCCCACTCTCGATCCAGATGGCCCACTTTCGATCCAGGTGGCCCACTCTCGATACAGATGGCTCACTGACGATACGAGTGGCCCACTTTCGATCCAGGTGGACCACTATCAATCAAGGTGGCCCACCCTCGATACAGATGGCTCATTTACGATACAGGTGGCCCACTTTCGGTCTAGGTGCCCCACTCTCGATAACGATGGCCCACTTACGATGCAGGTGACCCACTTTCGATCCAGGTGGTTCACTCTCGATACAGATGGCTCACTTCCAATCCGGGGGGCCCACTTTTATACAGGTTGCTCACTTACCATAAAGGTGGCCCTTTTTCGATCCACGTGGCCCTCTCTCGATCCAGGTGGCCCGCTTTCGATCCAGGTGGACCACTTTCGATCCAGGTGGCCCACTCCCAATCCGGGAGGCCCACTTTCGATACAGGTGACTCACTCACGATACAGGTGGCACACTCTCAATCCAGGTGGCCCACTCTCGATACAGGTGGCTGACCTACGATACAGGTGGCCCACTTTCGATCAAGGTGGACCGCTTTCGATCCGGGTGGCCGACTCTCGACCCAGGTGACCCACTTCCGATCCAGGTGTCACACTTTCGATCTAGGTGGCCCACTCTCGATCCAGGTGACCCACTTCCGATCCAGGTGGATGGCTCACTTCCGATCCGGGGGGCCCACTTTCAATACGGGTTGCTTACTCACGATACAGGGGGCCCACTTCCGATCCGGGTGGCCCACTTCCGATACAGGTGGCCCACTCTTGATCCAGGTGACCCACATTCGATCCAGGTGGTTCACTCTCGATACGGATGGCTCACTTCCGATCTGGGGGGCCAACTTTCGACACAGGTTGCTTACTTACGATAGGGGTGACCCACTTTCTACCAGGTGGAAAACTCACGATACAGAGGTCCATTTTCGATCCAGGTGGCCCACTCTCGATACATATGGCTCACTTACGATACAAATGGCCCACTTCCGATCCAGGTGAACCACTTCCGATCCAGGTGGCCCACTCTCGATACAGATGGCTCACTTACGATACAGGTGGCCCACTTTCGGTCTAGGTAACCCCATTCTCGATACAGATGGCTCACTTACGATGCAGGTGGACCACTTTCCATCCAGGTGGCCCACTTTCGATCGAGGTGTACCACTTTCGATCCGGGTGGCCGACTCTCGATCCAGGTGGCCTACTTCCGATACAGGAAGCAGACTTACCGTACAGGTGGCCGACTTTCGATCCAATTGGCCCACTCCCTATCCGGGTGGCCCACTTCCGATACAGATCGTTCACTTCCGATACAGGTGGCCCACTTCTGATCCAGGTCGCAAACTTTCAATCCACGTGGCCCACTCCCGATCCCGGTGGCCCACCTGCGATCAAGGTGGCCCACTCTCGATCCGGGTGGCCTACTTCCGATACTGAAAGCTGACTTATGGTACAGGTGGCCCACTTCCGATCGAATTGGCCCACTCCCTATCCGGGTGGCCCACTTCCGATACAGACAGGTGGCCATGTTCCGATCTAGGTGGCCCACTCTCGATACAGATTGCTCACCTACGATACAGGTGGCCCACTTCCGATCCACGACGCCCACTTCCGATCCAGGTGGCCCACTTCCGATCCAGGTGGCCCAATTCCGATCCCGGGAGCCCACTCCCGATCCGGGGGGGCCCATTTTGATACAGGTGGCTCACTTACGATACAGGATGCCCACTTCCGATCCAGGTGGCACTATTTCGATCTGAGTGGCCCACTCTCGATACAAATCGCTCACTTACGATACAGATGGCCCATTTCCGATCCAGGACGCCCACTTCCGATCCAGGGTGTCCACTTGCGATCCAGGTGGTTCACTTTCGATCCGGTTGGCCTAATTTCGATACAGGTGGCTCACCTCCGATACATGTGGCCCATTCCCGATCCCGGTGGCCACCTGCGATCAAGGTGGCCCACTTTCGATCAGGGTGGTCCAATTTCGATACAGATGGGTCACTCACGATACAAGTGGCCCACTTCCGATCCAGGTGGTTCACTCTCGATACAGATGGCTCACTTCCAATCCGGGGGGCCCACTTTCATACAGGTTGCTCACTTACCATAAAGGTGGCCCTTTTTCGATCCACGTGGCCCTCTCTCGATCCAGGTGGCCCGCTTTCGTCCCAGGTGGACCACTTTCGATCCAGGAGGCCCACTCCCAATCCGGGAGGCCAACTTTCGATACAGGTGACTCACTCACGATACAGGTGGCACACTCTCAATCCAGGTGGCCCACTCTTGATACAGGTGGCTGAC
Organism: Eretmocerus hayati; assembly: GCA_029851415.1. Taxonomy (NCBI): domain Eukaryota; kingdom Metazoa; phylum Arthropoda; class Insecta; order Hymenoptera; family Aphelinidae; genus Eretmocerus; species Eretmocerus hayati. The sequence continues at coordinate 55,718,008 of CM056744.1, forward strand.
CTACGATACAGGTGGCCCACTTTCGATCAAGGTGGACCGCTTTCGATCCGGGTGGCCGACTCTCGACCCAGGTGACCCACTCCCGATCCAGGTGTCCCACTTTCGATCTAGGTGGCCCACTCTCGATCCAGGTGACCCACTTCCGATCCAGGTGGATGGCTCACTTCCAATCCGGGGGGCCCACTTTCGATACGGGTTGCTTACTCACGATACAGGGGGCCCACTTCCGATACAGGTGGCCCACTCTGGATCCAGGTGACCCACATTCGATCAAGGTGGTTCACTCTCGATACGGATGGCTCACTTCCGATCTGGGGGGCCAACTTTCGACACAGGTTGCTCACTCACGATAGGGATGACCCACTTTCTACCAGGTGGAAAACTCACGATACAGAGGTCCACTTTCGATCCAGGTGGCCCACTCTCGAACCAGTTGGCCCATTTTCGATCCAGGTGGCCCACTCTCGATACATATGGCTCACTTACGATACAGATGGCCCACTTACGATCCAGGTGAACCACTTCCGATCCAGGTGGCCCATTCTCGATACAGATGGCTCACTTACGATGCAGGTGGACCACTTTCCATCCAGGTGGCCCACTCCCAATCCGGGAAGCCCACTTTCGATACAGGTGACTCACTTACGATCCAGATGGCCCACTTTCGATCGAGGTGGACCACTTTCGATCCGGGTGGCCGACTCTCGATCCGGGTGGCCTACTTCCGATACAGAAAGCAGACTTACGGTACAGGTGGCCGACTTTCGATCCAATTGGCCCACTCCCTATCCGGGTGGCCCACTTCCGATACAGATCGTTCACTTCCGATACAGGTGGCCCACTTCTGATCAAGGTCGCAAACTTTCAATCCACGTGGCCCACTTCCGATCCCGGTGGCCCACCTGCGATCAAGGTGGCCCACTCTCGATCCGGGTGGCCTACTTCCGATACTGAAAGCTGACTTATGGTACAGGTGGCCCACGTCCGATGCAATTGGCCTACTCCCTATCCGGGTGACCCACTTCCGATACAGGTGGCCCACTTCCGATCCCGGTGGCCCACTTCCGGTCCCGTTGGCCCACTCCCGATCCGGCGGGCCGAATTTCGATACAGGTGGCTCAGTTACGATACAGGTTGCCCACTTCTGATCCAGTTGGCAATCTCCCGATCTAGTCGGCCCACTCTCGATACAGGTGGCCCACTCCCGACCCAGGACGCCCACTTCCGATCCAGGTGGCCCACTTCCGATCCCGGTGTCCCACGTGCGATCCAGTCGGCCCACTGTCGATCCGGGTGGCCAACTAACGATAGAGGTAGCTGACTTACGATACAGGTGGCCCACTTCCGATCCAATTGGCCTACTCCCTATCCGGGTGGCCCACTTTCGATACAGGTGGCCTATTTCCGATCCCGTGGCCCACTTCCGATCCGGGGGGGCCAATTTCGATACAGGTGGCTCAGTAACGATACAGGTTTCCCACTTCTGATCCAGTTGGCAATCTTTCGATCTAGTCGGCCCACTCTTGATACAGGTGGCCCACTTCCGATCCAAAACGCCCACTTCCGATCCAGGTGGCCCTATTCCGATCCAGGTGGCCCACTCTCGATCCGGGTGGCCTACTTTCGATACAGGTAGCTGACTTACGATACAGGTGGCCCACGTCCGATGCAATTGGCCTACTCCCTATCCGGGTGGCCCACTTCCGATACAGGTGGCCCACTTCCGATCCTGGTGGCCCACTTCCGATCCCGTTGGCCCACTTCCGATCCGGCGGGCCCAATTTCGATATAGGTGGCTCAGTTACGATACAGGTTGCCCACTTCTGATCCAGTTTGCAATCTTTCGATCTAAGTGGCCCACCCTTGATACAGATGGCTCACTTACGATTCACGTGGCCCACTTCCGATCCAGGATGCCCACTTTCGATCCAGGTGGCCCACTTCCGATCCAGGTGGCCCACGTCCGATGCCGGTGGCCGGGCTGCGATTCAGGTGGCCCACTCTCGATCCGGGTGGCCTTTTTTCGGTACAGGTAGCTGACTTACGATACAGGTGGCCCACTTTCGATCCAATTGGCCCACTCCCTATCCGGGTGGCCCAATCCCAATACAGGTCGTTCACTTCCGATACAGGTGGCCATTTCCCGATCTAGGTGGCCCACTCTCGATACAGATCGCTCACTTACGATACAGGCGGCTCACTATCGATCCACGTTGCCCACTTTCGATCCAGGTGGCACACTTCCGATCCGGGGGCCCAATATCGATACAGGTGGCTCACTTCTGATCTAGGTGGCAAACTTTCGATCTAGGTGGCCCAATCTCGATACAGATGGCTCACTTACGATACAGGTGGCCCACTTTGATCTAAGTGTCTCTTTTCCGATCCAGGTGGCACACTTTTGATACAGGTGGCCTACTTTCGATACAGGTAGAAGACTTACGATACAGATGGGCCACTCTCGATCCCGGTGGCCCACTTTCGATCCAGGTGGCCCACTAGCGATCCGGGTGGCCCACTTTCGATATAGGTGGCTTTTTCACGATACAGGTGACCCACATTCGACCCAAGTGGTCCACTCCCATCCGAGTGGCCCATTTCCGATCCGGGTGGCCCACTTTTGTTCCAGGTGACTCACTTTTGATCTGGGTCGCCCACTCTCGATACGGATCGATCGGGCACGGAACAGGTGGCCCATTCCCGATCCCGGTGGCCCACTTTCGATCCAGGTGGCCCACTTCCGATCCCGGGAGCCCACTCCCGATCCGGGGGGGCCCAATTTCCATACAGGTTGCCCACGTCCAATGCCGGTGGCCTACTTCCGATAAGGAAAGCTGATTTACGGTACAGGTGGCCCACTTTCGGTCCAATTGGCCCACTCCCTATCCGGGTGGCCATTTCCCGATCTAGGTGGCCCACTCCCGATACAGATTGCTCACTTACGATACAGCTGGCTCACTTCCGATCCACGACGCCCACTTTCGATCCAGGTGGCCCACTTCCGATCCGATTGGACTAATTTCGAGACAGGTGGATCACTTACGATACAGGTGGCCCATCCCCGATCCCGGTGGCCCTCCTGCGTCCCAAGTGGGCCACTTCCGATCCGCGTGGCCCAATTTGGATAGAGGTGGCTCATTTGCGATACAGGTGGCCCACTTCTGAACCAAGTCCCAAACTTTCGATCTAGGTGTCCCACTCTCGATACAGATGGCTCACTCACGATACAGGTGGCCCACTTCCGATCCAGGATGCCCGTTTCCGATCCCGGTGTCCCACGTGCGATCCAGGTGGCCCACTCTCAATCCGGGTGGCCTACTCCCGATACAGGTAGCTGACTCACGATACAGGTGGCTCACTCCCTATCCACGACGCCCACTTCCGATCCAGGTGGCTCACTTCCGATCCCGGTGGACCACTTCCGATCCAGGGGCCCAATATCGATACGGGTGGCTCACTTACGATACAGGTGGCCCACTTCTGATCCAGGTGGCCCACGTCCGATGCCGGTGGCCGGCCTGCGATTCAGGTGGCCCACTCTCGATCCGGGTGGCCTACTTTCGATCCAATTGGTCAACTCCCTATCCAGGTGTCCCACTCCCGATACAGGTCGTTCACTTCCGATACAGGTGGCCATTTCCCGATCTAGGTGGCCCAATCTCGATACAGATGGATCACTTACGATACAGGTGGCCCACTTTCGATCTAAGATGCTCACTTCCGATCCAGGTGGCACAGACTTCTAGCAGACTTACGATACAGATGGGCCACTCTCGATCTCGGTGGATCATCCTCGATCCAGGTGGCCCACTAGCGATCCGGGTGGCCCACTTTCGATATAGGTGGCTCACTTACGATACAGGTTGCCCACTTCTGAACCAGGTGGCAAACTTCTGATCTAGGTGGCCCACTCTCGATACAGATCGCTCACTTACGACACAGGTGGCCCATTTCCGATCCAGGACGCCCACTTTCGATCCAGGGTGTCCACTTCCGATCCAGGTGGCCCACTTTCGATCCGAGTGGCCCAATCTCAACACAGGTGGCCCACTTCTGATCCAAATGAAAAACTTTCGATCTAGGTGGCTCACTCTCGATACAGGTGGCTCACTTACGAAACAGATGGCCCACTTTCGATCTAAGTTGCTCACTTTCGATCCAAGTGGCCAACCTTGAATCCAGGAGGCCTGCGCCCTATCCGGGTGGCCCACTCCGGATAAAGGTCGTTCACTCCTGATACGGGTGGCCATTATTCGATCTAGGTGGCCCTTTCTCGATACAGATTGCTAACTTACGATACAGGTGGCCAACTTCCGATCCCGGTGTCCCACGTGCGATCCAGGTGGCCCACTCTCGATCCGGGTGGCCTACTTTCGATACAGGTAGCTGACTTACGATACAGGTGGCCCACGTCCGATCCAGGTGGTTCACTCTCGATACAGATGGCTCACTTCCAATCCGGGGGGCCCACTTTTATACAGGTTGCTCACTTACCATAAAGGTGGCCCTTTTTCGATCCACGAGGCCCTCTCTTGATCCAGGTGGCCCGCTTTCGATCCAGGTGTCCCACTTTCGACCTAGGTGGCCCACTCTCGATCCAGGTGACCCACTTCCGATCCAGGTGGATGGCTCACTTCCAATCCGGGGGGCCCACTGTCGATACGGGTTGCTTACTCACGATACAGGGGGCCCACTTCCGATACAGGTGGCCCACTCCCTATCCGGGTGGCCCACTTCCGATACAGATCGTTCACTTCCGATACAGGTGGCCATGTTCCGATCTAGGTGGCCCACTCTCGATACAGATTGCTCACCTACGATACAGGTGGCCCTTTTCCGATCCACGACGCCCACTTCCGATCCAGGTGGCCCAATTCCGATCCCGGGAGCCCACTCCCGATCCGGGGGGGCCCATTTTGATACAGGTGGCTCACTTACGATACAGGATGCCCACTTCCGATCCAGGTGGCACTATTTCGATCTGGGAGGCCCACTCTCGATACAAATCGCTCACTTACGATACAGATGGCCCATTTCCGATCCAGGACGCCCACTTTCGATCCAGGGTGTCCACTTGCGATCCAGGTGGTTCACTTTCGATCCGGTTGGCCTAATTTCGATAAAGGTGGCTCACCTCCGATACAGGTGGCCCATTCCCGATCCCGGTGGCCTACCTGCGATCCAGGTGGCCCACTTTCGATCCGGATGGCCCAATTTCGATACAGGTGGCTCATTCACGATACAGGTGGCCCACTTCTGAACCAGGTCGCAAACTTCCGATCTAGGTGACCCACTCTCGATACAGATGGGTCACTCACGATACAGGTGGCCCACTTCCGATCCAGGACGCCCACTTTCGATCCAGGTGGCCCTATTCCGATCCAGGTGGCCCACTTCCGAGCCCGGTGTCCCAAGTGCGATCCAGGTGGACCACTCCCGATCCGGGTGGCCTGCTTTCGATACAGGTAGCTGACCTACGATACAGAAGGCCCACTTCCGAACCAATAGGGCTACTCCCTATCCGGGTGGCCCGATTCCGATACAGGTGGCCCATTTCCGAACCCGGTGGCCCACTCCCGATCCGGGGAGCCGAATTTCGATACAGGTAGCTGACTCAGGATACAGGTGGCCCACTTCCGATCCAATTGGCCTACTCCCTATCCGGGTGGCCTACTCCCGATACAGGTGGCCCACTTCCGATCCCGGTGGCCCACTTCCGATCCGGGGGGCCCAATTTCGATACAGGTGACTCAGTTACGATACAGGTGGCCCACTTCTGAACCAGGTGGCAAGCTTCTGATCTAGGTGGCCCACTCTCGATACAGATCGCTCATTTACGACACAGGTGGCCCATTTCCGATCCAGGACGCCCACTTTCGATCCAGGGTGTCCGATTTCGATCCAGGTGGCCCACTTTCGATCCGAGTGGCCCAATTTCGACACAGGTGGCCCACTTCTGATCCAAATGAGAAACTTTCGATCTAGGTGGCCCACTTTCGATCTCGGTGGATCATCCTCGATCCAGGTGGCCCACTAGCGATCCGGGTGGCCCACTTTCGATATAGGTGGCTCACTTACGATACAGGTTGCCCACTTCTGAACCAGGTGGCAAGCTTCTGATCTAGGTGGCCCACTCTCGATACAGATCGCTCATTTACGACACAGGTGGCCCATTTCCGATCCAGGACGCCCACTTTCGATCCAGGGTGTCCACTTTCGATCCAGGTGGCCCACTTTCGATCCGAGTGGCCCAATTTCGACACAGGTGGCCCACTTCTGATCCAAATGAGAAACTTTCGATCTAGGTGGCCCACTCTCGATACAGGTGGCTCACTTACGAAACAGATGGCCCACTTTCGATCTAAGTTGCTCACTTTCGATCCAAGTGGCCAACCTTGAATCCAGGAGGCCTGCGCCCTATCCGGGTGGCCCACTCCGGATAAAGGTCGTTGACTCCTGATACGGGTGGCCATTATTCGATCTAGGTGGCCCTTTCTCGATACAGATTGCTAACTTACGATACAGGTGGCCAACTTCCGATCCCGGTGTCCCACGTGCGATCCAGGTGGCCCACTCTCGATCCGGGTGGCCTACTTTCGATACAGGTAGCTGACTTACGATACAGGTGACCCACGTCCGATCCAGGTGGTTCACTCTCGATACAGATGGCTCACTTCCAATCCGGGGGGCCCACTTTTATACAGGTTGCTCACTTTTCATAAAGGTGGCCCTTTTTCGATCCACGTGGCCCTCTCTCGATCCAGGTGGCCCGCTTTCGATCCAGGTGGACTACTTTCGATCCAGGAGGCCCACTCCCAATCCGGGAGGCCAACTTCCGATACAGGTGACTCACTCACGATACAGGTGGCACATTCTCAATCCAGGTGGCCCACTCTTGATAAAGGTGGCTGACCTACGATACAGGTGGCCCACTTTCGATCAAGGTGGACCGCTTTCGATCCGGGTGGCCGACTCTCGACCCAGGTGACTCACTTCCGATCCAGGTGTCCCACTTTCGATCTAGGTGGCCCACTCTCGATCCAGGTGACCCACTTCCGATCCAGGTGGATGGCTCACTTCCAATCCGGGGGGCCCACTGTCGATACGGGTTGCTTACTCACGATACAGGGGGCCCACTTCCGATACAGGTGGCCCACTCTTGATCCAGGTGACCCACATTCGATCCAGGTGGTTCACTCTCGATACGGATGGCTCACTTCCGATCTGGGGGGCCAACTTTCGACACAGGTTGCTTACTTACGATAGGGGTGACCCACTTTCTACAAGGTGGAAAACTCACGATACAGAGGTCCACTTTCGATCCAGGTGGCCCACTCTCGAACCAGTTGGCCCATTTTCGATCCAGGTGGCCCACTCTCGAGACATATGGCTCACTTACGATACAGATGGCCCACTTACGATCCAGGTGAACCACTTCCGATCCAGGTGGCCCACTCTCGATACAGATGGCTCACTTATGATACAGGTGGCCCACTTTCGGTCTAGGTAACCCCATTCTCGATACAGATGGCTCACTTAAGATGCAGGTGGACCACTTTCCATCCAGGTGGCCCACTCCCAATCCGGGAGGCCCACTTTCGATACAGGTGACTCACTTACGATACAGGTGGCCCACTTTCGATCGAGGTGGACCACTTACGATCCGGGTGGCCGACTCTCGATCCAGGTGGCCTACTTCCGATACAGGAAGCAGACTTACGGTACAGGTGGCCGACATTCGATCCAATTGGCCCACTCCCTATCCGAGTGGCCCATTCCCGATACAGATCGTTCACTTCCGATACAGGTGGCCCACTTCTGATCCAGGTCGCAAACTTTCAATCCACGTGGCCCACTTCCGATCCCGGTGGCCCACCTGCGATCAAGGTGGCCCACTCCCGATCCGGGTGGCCTACTTCCGATACTGAAAGCTGACTTTTGGTACAGGTGGCCCACTTCCGATCCAATTGGCCCACTCCCTATCCGGGTGGCCCACTTCCGAAACAGATCGTTCACTTCCGATACAGGTGGCCATGTTCCGATCTAGGTGGCCCACTCTCGATACAGATTGCTCACCTACGATACAGGTGGCCCACTTCCGATCCACGACGCCCACTTCCGAACCAGGTGGCCCAATTCCGATCCCGGGAGCCCACTCCCGATCCGGGGGGGCCCATTTTGATACAGGTGGCTCACTTACGATACAGGATGCCCACTTCCGATCCAGGTGGCACTATTTCGATCTGGGGGGCCCACTCTCGATACAAATCGCTCACTTACGATACAGATGGCCCATTTCCGATCCAGGACGCCCACTTTCGATCCAGGGTGTCCACTTGCGATCCAGGTGGTTCACTTTCGATCCGGTTGGCCTAATTTCGATAAAGGTGGCTCACCTCCGATACAGGTGGCCCATTCCCGATCCCGGTGGCCCACCTGCGATCCAGGTGGCCCACTTTCGATCCGGGTGGCCCAATTTCGATACAGGTGGCTCATTCACGATACAGGTGGCCCACTTCTGAAGCAGGTCGCAAACTTTCGATCAAGGTGACCCACTCTCGATACAGATGGGTCACTCACGATACAGGTGGCCCACTTCCGATCCAGGACGCCCACTTTCGATCCAGGTGGCCCTATTCCGATCCAGGTGGCCCACTTCCGAGCCCGGTGTCCCAAGTGCGATCCAGGTGGACCACTCCCGATCCGGGTGGCCTGCTTTCGATACAGGTGGCCCACTTCCGATCCCGGTGGCCCACTTCCGATCCGGAGGGCCCAATTTCGATACAGGTGACTCAGTTACGATAAAGGTGGCCCACTTCCGCTCCAGGACGCCCACTTTTGATCCAGGTGGCCCACTTCCGATCCCGGTGTCCCACGTGCGATCCAGGTTTCCCACTCTTGATCCGGGTGGCCTACTTTCGATACAGGTAGCTGACTTACGATACAGGTGGCCCACTTCCGATCCAATTGGCCTACTCCCTATCCGAGTGGCCCACTTACGATACAGGTTCCCCACTTCCGATCCCGGTGGCCCACTTCCGATCCGGGGGGGGGGGCCCAATTTCGATACAGGTAGCTCAGTTACGATACAGGTTGCCCACTTCTGATCCAGTTGGCAATCTTTTGATCTAGGTGGTCCACTCTTGAAACAGGTGGCCCACTTCCGATCAAGGACGCCCACTTACGATACAGATGGCCCATTCCCGATCCAGGAGGCCACTTTCTATCCAGGGTGTCCACTTGCGATCCAGGTGGTTCACTTTCGATCCGGTTGGCCTAATTTCGATCCAGGTGGACCACTCCCGATCCGGGTGGCCTGCTTTCGATACAGGTAGCTGACCTACGATACAGAAGGCCCACTTCCGAACCAATAGGGCTACTCCCTATCCGGGTGGCCCGATTCCGATACAGGTGGCCCATTTCCGAACCCGGTGGCCCACTCCCGATCCGGGGAGCCGAATTTCGATACAGGTAGCTGACTCAGGATACAGGTGGCCCACTTCCGATCCAATTGGCCTACTCCCTATCCGGGTGGCCTACTCCCGATACAGGTGGTCCACTTCCGATCCCGGTGGCCCACTTCCGATCCGGGGGGCCCAATTTCGATACAGGTGACTCAGTCACGATACAGGTGGCCCACTCCCGCTCCAGGACGCCCACTTTTGATCCAGGTGGCCCACTTCCGATCCCGGTGTCCCACGTGCGATCCAGGTGGCCCACTCTTGATCCGGGTGGCCTACTTTCGATACAGGTAGCTGACTTACGATACAGGTGGCCCACTTCCGATCCAATTGGCCTACTCCCTATCCGAGTGGCCCACTTACGATACAGGTTCCCCACTTCCGATCCCGGTGGCCCACTTCCGATCCGGGGGGGGGGGCCCAATTTCGATACAGGTAGCTCAGTTACGATACAGGTTGCCCACTTCTGATCCAGTTGGCAATCTTTTGATCTAGGTGGCCCACTCTTGAAACAGGTGGCCCACTCCCGATCAAGGACGCCCACTTACGATACAGATGGCCCATTTCCGATCCAGGAGGCCACTTCCTATCCAGGGTGTCCACTTGCGATCCAGGTGGTTCACTTTCGATCCGGTTGGCCTAATTTCGATACAGGTGGCTCACCTCCGATACAGGTGGCCCATTCCCGATCCCGGTGGCCCACCTGCGATCCAGGTGGCCCACTTTCGATCCGGGTGGCCCAATTTCGATACAGGTGGCTCATTTACGATACAGGTGGCCCACTTCCGATCCAATTGGCCTACTCCCTATCCGAGTGGCCCACTTACGATACAGGTTCCCCACTTCCGATCCCGGTGGCCCACTTCCGATCCGGGGGGGGGGGCCCAATTTCGATACAGGTAGCTCAGTTACGATACAGGTTGCCCACTTCTGATCCAGTTGGCAATCTTTTGATCTAGGTGGCCCACTCTTGAAACAGGTGGTCCACTTCCGATCAAGGACGCCCACTTACGATACAGATGGCCCATTTCCGATCCAGGAGGCCACTTTCTATCCAGGGTGTCCACTTGCGATCCAGGTGGTTCACTTTCGATCCGGTTGGCCTAATTTCGATCCAGGTGGACCACTCCCGATCCGGGTGGCCTGCTTTCGATACAGGTAGCTGACCTACGATACAGAAGGCCCACTTCCGAACCAATAAGGCTACTCCCTATCCGGGTGGCCCGATTCCGATACAGGTGGCCCATTTCCGAACCCGGTGGCCCACTCCCGATCCGGGGAGCCGAATTTCGATACAGGTAGCTGACTCAGGATACAGGTGGCCCACTTCCGATCCAATTGGCCTACTCCCTATCCGGGTGGCCTACTCCCGATACAGGTGGCCCACTTCCGATCCGGGGGGCCCAATTTCGATACAGGTGACTCAGTTACGATACAGGTGGCCCACTTCCGCTCCAGGACGCCCACTTTTGATCCAGGTGGCCCACTTCCGATCCCGGTGTCCCACGTGCGATCCAGGTGGCCCACTCTTGATCCGGGTGGCCTACTTTCGATACAGGTAGCTGACTTACGATACAGGTGGCCCACTTCCGATCCAATTGGCCTACTCCCTATCCGAGTGGCCCACTTACGATACAGGTTCCCCACTTCCGATCCCGGTGGCCCACTTCCGATCCGGGGGGGGGGCCCAATTTCGATACAGGTAGCTCAATTACGATACAGGTTGCCCACTTCTGATCCAGTTGGCAATCTTTTGATCTAGGTGGCCCACTCTTGAAACAGGTGGCCCACTTCTGATCAAGGACGCCCACTTACGATACAGATGGCCCATTTCCGATCCAGGAGGCCACTTTCTATCCAGGGTGTCCACTTGCGATCCAGGTGGTTCACTTTCGATCCGGTTGGCCTAATTTCGATACAGGTGGCTCACCTCCGATACAGGTGGCCCATTCCCGATCCCGGTGGCCCACCTGCGATCCAGGTGGCCCACTTTCGATCCGGGTGTCCCAATTTCGATACAGGTGGCTCATTTACGATACAGGTGGCCCACTTCTGAACCAGGTCGCAAACTTTCGATCTAGGTGACCCACTCTCGATACAGATGGGTCACTCACGATACAGGCCGCCCACTTTCGATCCAGGTGGCCCTATTCCGATCCAGGTGGCCCACTTGCGATCCCGGTGTCCCAAGTGCGATCCAGGTGGCCCACTCCCGATCCGGGTGGCCTGCTTTCGATACAGGTAGCTGACCTACGATACAGAAGGCCCACTTCCGAACCAATAGGGCTACTCCCTATCCGGGTGGCCCGATTCCGATACAGGTGGCCCATTTCCGAACCCGGTGGCCCACTCCCGATCCGGGGAGCCGAATTTCGATACAGGTAGCTGACTTAGGATACAGGTGGCCCACTTCCGATCCAATTGGCCTACTCCCTATCCGGGTGGCCTACTCCCGATACAGGTGGCCCACTTCCGATCCCGGTGGCCCACTTCCGATCGGGGGGCCCAATTTCGATGCAGGTGACTCAGTTACGATACAGGTGGCCCACTTCCGATCAAGGACGCCCACTTCTGATCCAGGTGGCCCACTTCCGATCCCGGTGTCCCACGTGCGATCCAGGTGGCCCACTCTCGATTTGGGTGGTCAACTTCCGATACAGGGAGCTGACTAACGATACAGTTGGCCCACATCCGATCCAATTGGCCTACTCCCTATCCGGGTGGCCCACTTCCGATACAGGTGGCCCACTCTCGATCCCGGTGGCCCACTTCCGATGCGGCGGTCGCAATTTCGATACAGATGGCTCAGTTACGATGCAGTTTGCCCACTCCTGATCCAGTTGGCAATCTTTCGATCTAGGTGGCCCGTTCTTGATACAGATGGCTCACTTACGATACAGGTGGCCTACTTCCGATCCAGGATGCCCACTTTCGATTCAGGTGGCCCACTTCCGATCCGATTGGCCTACCCCCTATCCGGGAGGCCCACTTCCGATCCAGGATGCCCACTCCCGATCCCGGTGGCCCACTCCCGATCCGGCGGGCCCAATTTCGATACAGATGGCTCAGTTACGATGCAGTTTGCCATCTCCTGATCCAGTTGGCAATCTTTCGATCTAGGTGGCCCACTCTCGATACAGATGGCTCACTTACGATACAGGTGGCCTACTTCCGATCCAGGATGTCAACTCTCGATCCGGGTGGCCTACATTCGATCCAATTGGCCCACTCCCTATCCAGGTGGCCCCTTCCCGATACAGGTCGTTCACTTCCGATACAGGTGGCCATTTTCCGATCCACGACGCCAACTGTTGATCCCGGTGGCACACTCCCGATCCCGGTGGCCCACTACCGATCCGGGGGCCGAATATCGATACAGGTGGCTCACTAACGATACAGGTGGCCCACTTCTGATCCAGGTGGCAAACTTTCGATCTAGGTGGCCCAATCTCGATACAGATGGCTCACTTACGATACAGGTGGCCCACTTTCAATCTAGGTTGCTCACTTCTGATCCAGGTGGCACACTCCTGATACAGGTGGCCTACTTTCGATACAGGTAGCAGACTTATGATACAGGTGGCCCACATTCGACCCAAGAGGCCCACTCCTCATCCGAAGGCCCATTCCCGATCCGGGTGACCCAATTTTGATCCAGGTCGCCCACTCTCGATACAGATCGATCGGGCACGAAACAGGTGGTCCATTTCCGATCCCGGTGGCCCCCCTGCGTTCCGGGTGGCCCACTCTCGATCCCGGTGGCCCACCTGCGATCCAGGTGGCCCACTCCCGATCCGGGTGGCCTGATTTCGATACAGAAAACTGACTCACGGTATAGGTGGCCCACTTTCGATCCAATTGGCCCACTCCCTTCCGGGTGACCCACTTCCGATACAGATTGTTCACTTCCGATAATGGTGGCCATGTTACGATCTAGGTGATCCACTCTCGGAACAGATTGCTCACCTACGATACAGGTGGCCCACTTCCGATCCAGGTGGCCCACTTCCGATCCCGGGAGCCCACTCCCGATCCGTGGGGCCCGATTCCGATACAGGTGGCCCACTCCCGATCCGGGGGGGCCCATTTTCGATACAGGTGGCTCACTTACGATACAGGTTGCCCACTTCTGATCCAGGTGGCAATATTTCGATCTGGGTGGCCCACTCTCGAAACAAATCGGTCACTTACGATACAGATGACCCATTTCCGATCCAGGACGCCCACTTTCGATCCAGGGTGTCCAATTCCGATCCAGGTGGCCCACTTTCGATCCGGTTGGCCTGATTTCGATACAGGTGGCTCACTTACGATACAGGTAGCCCATTCCCGATCCCGGTTGCCCACTCCCGATCCGTGGGGCCCGATTCCGACACAGGTGGCCCACTCCCGATCCGGGGGGGCCCATTTTCGATACAGGTAGCTCACTTACGATACAGGTTGCCCACCTCTGATCCAGGTGGCAATATTTCGATCTGGGTGGCCCACTCTCGATACAGATTGCTCACCTACGATACAGGTGGCCCACTTCCGATCCAGGTGGGCCACTTCCGATCCCGGGAGCCCACTCCCGATCCGTGTGGCCCGATTCGGATACAGGTGGCCCACTCCCGATCCGGGGGGGCCCATTTGTGATACAGGTGGCTCATCTACGATACAGATTGCCCACTTCTGATCCAGGTGGCAATATTTCGATCTGGGTGGCCCACTCTCGATACAAATCGGTCACTTACGATACAGATGGCCCATTTCCGATCCAGGACGCTCACTTTCGATCCAGTGTGTCCACTTCCGATCCAGGTGGCCCACTTTCGATCCGGTTGGCCTAATATTGATACAGGTGGCTCACTTACGATACAGGTGGCCCACTTCTGAACCAGGTCGCAAGCTTTCGAATTAGGTGGCCCAATCTCGATACAGATGGCTCACTTACGATACAGGTGGCCCACTTTCAATCTAGGTTGCTCACTTCTGAAACAGGTGGCACACTCCTGATACAGGTGGCCTACTTTCGATACAGGTAGCAGACTTATGATACAGGTGGCCCACATTCGACCCAAGAGGCCCACTCCTCATCCGAAGGCCCATTCCCGATCCGGGTGACCCAATTTTGATCCAGGTCGCCCACTCTCGATACAGATCGATCGGGCACGAAACAGGTGGTCCATTTCCGATCCCGGTGGCCCCCCTGCGTTCCGGGTGGCCCACTCTCGATCCCGGTGGCCCACCTGCGATCCAGGTGGCCCACTCCCGATCCGGGTGGCCTGATTTCGATACAGAAAACTGACTCACGGTATAGGTGGCCCACTTTCGATCCAATTGGCCCACTCCCTTCCGGGTGACCCACTTCCGATACAGATTGTTCACTTCCGATAATGGTGGCCATGTTACGATCTAGGTGATCCACTCTCGGAACAGATTGCTCACCTACGATACAGGTGGCCCACTTCCGATCCAGGTGGCCCACTTCCGATCCCGGGAGCCCACTCCCGATCCGTGGGGCCCGATTCCGATACAGGTGGCCCACTCCCGATCCGGGGGGGCCCATTTTCGATACAGGTGGCTCACTTACGATACAGGTTGCCCACTTCTGATCCAGGTGGCAATATTTCGATCTGGGTGGCCCACTCTCGAAACAAATCGGTCACTTACGATACAGATGACCCATTTCCGATCCAGGACGCCCACTTTCGATCCAGGGTGTCCAATTCCGATCCAGGTGGCCCACTTTCGATCCGGTTGGCCTGATTTCGATACAGGTGGCTCACTTACGATACAGGTAGCCCATTCCCGATCCCGGTTGCCCACTCCCGATCCGTGGGGCCCGATTCCGACACAGGTGGCCCACTCCCGATCCGGGGGGGCCCATTTTCGATACAGGTAGCTCACTTACGATACAGGTTGCCCACTTCTGATCCAGGTGGCAATATTTCGATCTGGGTGGCCCACTCTCGATACAGATTGCTCACCTACGATACAGGTGGCCCACTTCCGATCCAGGTGGGCCACTCCCGATCCCGGGAGCCCACTCCCGATCCGTGTGGCCCGATTCGGATACAGGTGGCCCACTCCCGATCCGGGGGGGCCCATTTGTGATACAGGTGGCTCATCTACGATACAGATTGCCCACTTCTGATCCAGGTGGCAATATTTCGATCTGGGTGGCCCACTCTCGATACAAATCGGTCACTTACGATACAGATGGCCCATTTCCGATCCAGGACGCTCACTTTCGATCCAGTGTGTCCACTTCCGATCCAGGTGGCCCACTTTCGATCCGGTTGGCCTAATATTGATACAGGTGGCTCACTTACGATACAGGTGGCCCACTTCTGAACCAGGTCGCAAGCTTTCGAATTAGGTGACCCACTCCCGATACAGATGGCTCACTCACGATCCAGGTGGCCCTATTCCGATCCAGGGTGTCCACTTCCGATCCAGGTGGCCCACTTTCGATCCGGTTGGCCTGATTTCGATACAGGTGGCTCACTTACGATACAGGTAGCCCATTCCCGATCCCGGTTGCCCACTCCCGATCCGTGGGGCTTGATTCCGATCCAGGTGGCCCTATTCCGATCCAGGTGGCCCACTTCCGATCCCGGTGTCCCACGTGCGATCCAGGTGGCCCACTCTCGATCCGGGTGGCCTACTTTCGATACAGGTAGCCGACTTACGATACAGGTGGCCCACGTCCGATTCAATTGGCCTACTCCCTATCCGGGTGGCCCACTTCCGATACAGTTGGCCCACTTCCAATCCCGGTGGCCCACTTCCGGTCCCGTTGGCCCACTTCCGATCCGGCGGGCCCAATTTCGATACAGGTGGCTCAGTTACGATACAGGTTGCCCACTTCTGATCCAGTTGGCAATCTTTCGATCTAGGTGAACCATTTTCGATACAGATGACTCACTTACGATTCACGTGGCCCACTTCCGATGCAGGATGCCCACTTTCGATCCAGGTGGCCCACTCTCGATCCGGGTGGCCCACGTCCGATGCCGGTGGCCGGGCTGCGATTCAGGTGGCCCACTCTCGATCCAGGTGGCCTACTTTCGATACAGGTAGCTGACTTACGATACAGGTGGCCCACTTTCGATCCAATTGGCCCACTCCCTATCCGGGTGGCCCAATCCCAATACAGGTCGTTCACTTCCGATACAGGTGGCCATTTCCCGATCTAGGTGGCCCACTCTCGATACAGATCGCTCACTTACGATACAGGCGGCTCACTTCCGATCCACGTTGCCCACTTTCAATCCAGGTGGCACACTTCCGATCCGGGCGCCCAATATCGATACAGGTGGCTCACTTACGATGCAGGTGGCCCACTTCTGATCTAGGTGGCAAACTTTCGATCTAGGTGGCCCAATCTCGATACAGATGGCTCACTTACGATACAGGTGGCCCACTTTGATCTAAGTTGCTCTTTTCCGATCCAGGTGGCACACTTTTGATACAGGTGGCCTACTTTCGATACAGGTAGCAGACTTACGATACAGATGGGCCACTCTCGATCCCGGTGGCCCACTTTCGATCCAAGTGGCCCACTAGCGATCCGGGTGGCCCACTTTCGATATAGGTGGCTTTTTCACGATACAGGTGGCCCACATTCGAACCAAGTGGTCCACTCCCATCCGAGTGACCCATTTCCGATCCGGCCGGCCCACTTTTGTTCCAGGTGACTCACTTTTGATCTGGGTCGCCCACTCTCGATACGGATCGATCGGGCACGGAACAGGTGGCCCATTCCCGATCCCGGTGGCCCACTTTCGATCCAGGTGGCCCACTTCCGATCCCGGGAGCCCACTCCCGATCCGGGGGGCCCAATTCCCATACAGGTTGCCCACGTCCCATGCCGGTGGCCTACTTCCGATAAGGAAAGCTGACTTACGGTACAGGTGGCCCACTTCCGGTCCAATTGGCCCACTCCCCATCGGGTGGCTCACTTCCGATACAGGTCGTTCACTCCCGAAACAGGTGGCCATTTCCCGATCTAGGTGGCCCACTCCCGATACAGATTGATCACTTACGAAACAGCTGGTTCTTTTCCGATCCACGACGCCCACTTCCGATCCAGGTGGCCCACTTCCGATCCGGTTGGACTAATTTCGATACAGGTGGATCACTTACGATACAGGTGGCCCATCCCCGATCCCGGTGGCCCACCTGCGATCCAAGTGGCCCACTTCCAATCCGCGTGGCCCAATTTGGATAGAGGTGGCTCATTTGCGATACAGGTGGCCCACTTCTGAACCAGGTCGCAAACTTTCGATCTAGGTGTCCCACTCTCGATACAGATGGCTCACTCACGATACAGGTGGCCCACTCCCGATCCAGGACGCCCGTTTCCGATCCCGGTGTCCCACGTGCGATCCAGGTGGCCCACTCTCGATCCGGGTGGCCTACTTCCCATACAGGTAGCTGACTCACGATACAGGTGGCTCACTCCCTATCCACGACGCCCACTTCCGATCCAGGTGGCCCACTTCCGATCCCGGTGGACCACTTCCGATCCGGGGGCCCAATATCGATACGGGTGGCTCACTTACGATACAGGTGGCCCACTTCTGATCCAGGTGGCCCACGTCCGATGCCGGTGGCCGGCCTGCGATTCAGGTGGCCCACTCTCGATCCGGGTGACCTACTTTCGATACAGGTAGCTGACTCACGATACAGGTGGCCCACTTTCGATCCAATTGGCCAACTCCCTATCCGGGTGTCCCACTCCCGAAACAGGTCGTTCACTTCCGATACAGGTGGCCATTCCCCGATCTAGGTGGCCCAATCTCGATACAGATGGATCACTTACGATATAGGTGGCCCACTTTCGATCTAAGATGCTCACTTCCGATCCAGGTGGCACAGACTTTTAGCAGACTTACGATACAGATGGGCCACTCTCGATCTCGGTGGATCATCCTCGATCCAGGTGGCCCACTAGCGATCCGGGTGGCCCACTTTCGATAGAGGTAGCTCACTTACGATACAGGTTGCCCACTTCTGAACCAGGTGGCAAGCTTCTGACCTAAGTGGCCCACTCTCGATACAGATCGCTCACTTACGACACAGGTGGCCCATTTCCGATCCAGGACGCCCACTTTCGATCCAGGGTGTCCACTTCCGATCCAGGTGGCCCACTTTCGATCCGAGTGGCCCAATTTCGACACAGGTGGCCCACTTCTGATCCAAATGAAAAACCTTCGATCTAGGTGGCTCACTCTCGATACAGGTGGCTCACTTACGAAACAGATGGCCCAATTTCGATCTAAGTTGCTCACTTTCGATCCAAATGGCCCACCTTCAATCCAGGAGGCCTGCGCCCTATCCGGGTGGCCCACTCCGGATAAAAGTCGTTCAATCCTGATACGGGTGGCCATTCTTCGATCTAGGTGGCCCTTTCTCGATACAGATTGCTAAATTACGATACAGGTGGCCAACTTCCGATCCAGCTTGCCCAATTTCGATCCAGGTGGCTCACTTCCGATCCACGACACCCATTTTCGATCCCGGTGGCCCGCCTGCGATCCAGGTGTCCCACTTCCGACCCGGTTGGACTAATTTCGATACGGGTGGATCACTTACGATACAGGTGGCCCATTCCCGATCCCGGTGGCCCACCTGCGATCCAAGTGGCCCACTTCCGATCCGGGTGGCCCAATTTCGATATAGGTGGCTCACTTACGATACAGGTGGCCCACTTCCGATCCCGTGGCGCACATGTGATCCGGGTTGCCCACTTTCAATCCGGGTGGCCCAATTCCGATACAGGTGGCTCACTCACGATACAGGTGGCCCATTTCTAATCCAGGTGGCAAACTTCCGACTTGGTGGCCCACTCTCGATACAGGTGGCTCACTTACGAAACAGGTGGGCCACTTTCGATCTAGGTTGCTCACTTCCGATCCAGGTGGCACACTTCGGATACAGGTGGCTCACTCTCGATTCGGGTGGCCTACTTTCGATACAGGTAGCTGACTTACGATACAGGTCGGCCACTTCCGATCCAGGTGGCCAACTTTCGATCTAGGTGGCCCACTCTCGATTCAGATTGCTCAGATACGATACGAATGGCCCATTCTTGATTCAGGTGGCCAACTTTCGATCTAGACAGCCCGCTCTCTGAACAGATGGCTCCTATACGATACAGATGGGCCTTTTCCGATCTAGGTTGCACACTTACCATCCCGTTGGCCCATTTCCGAGTCAGGTGGCCAAAATTTGATACAGGTGGCCCACTCTCGAAACAGATGGCTCCTTTACGATCCAGATGGCTCCTTTACGTCACAGGTTGCCCACTTCCGATCTAGGTGGCACATTTTCGATCCAGGTGGCCCTTTTCCGGTCCGGGTGGCCCACTTTCAATACAGGTGGCTCACTCACGATACGGGTGGCCCACTTCCGAATCAGGTGGCCCACGCCCTATCCGGTTGGCCCACTTCCGGTGCAAGTCGCTCACTTCCGATACAGGTGGCCCTTTCTCGATACAGATTACTCTTTTACGATACAGATGGGCCACTTTCGATCTAGGTGGCCATTTTTCGATCTAGGTGGCCCACTCTCGATACGATTGCTCACTTACGATACAGGTGGCCCACTTCCGAACCAGAGCGCCCACTTTCGATTCAGGTGGCCCACTTCCCATCCCGGTGGCCCAGCTGCGATCCAGGTGGCCCACTTTCGATACAGGTGGCTCACTTACGATACAGGTGGCCCACTTCTGATTCAGGTCGCAAACTTCTGATCTAGGTGTCGAACTCTCGATACAGATGGCTCACTTATGATACAGATGGACCACTTTCGATCTAGGTGGCACACTTCCGATCCAGGTGGCCCACTTCCGATCCGGGTGGCCCACTTCCGATATAGGTGGTTCACTTACGATACAGTTGCCCGCTTCCAATTGAGGTGGATGACGCTCGATCCAGGTAGCCCACTTTTGATCCAGGAGGCCCACTTCCGATACCGTTGACCCACTCCTGATCCAGGTCGCAAACTTTCGATCTAGGTGTCCCACTCTCGAAACAGATGACTCACTTACGATACAGGTGCCCCACTTCCGATCCAGGATTCCCACTTCCGATCCAGGTGACCCACTTCCGATCCAGGTAGCCCACCTCCGATCCCGGTGGCCCACCTGCGATTCAGGTGGCCCGGTCTCGATGCAATTGGCCTAGTCCCTATCCGGGTGGCCCACTCCCGATACAGGTCGTTCACTTCCGATACAGAAGACCATTTCCCGATCTAGGTGGCCCAATCTCGATACAGATTGGTCACTTACGATACAGGTGGCTCACTCCCGATCCACGTTGCCCACTTTCGATCCAGGTGGCACACTTCCGATCCGGGGGCCCAATATCGATACAGGTCGCTCACTTACGATGCAGGTGGCACACTTCTGATCTAGGTGGCAACCTTTCGATCTAAGTGGCCCAATCTCGATACAGATGGGTCACTTACGATACAGGTGGCCCACTTTGATCTAAGTTGCTCTTTTCCGATACAGGTGGCACACTTTTGATACAGGTGGCCTACTTTCGATCCGAGTGGCCCAATTTCGACACAGGTGGCCCACTTCTGATCCAAATGAAAAACCTTCGATCTAGGTGGCTCACTCTCGATACAGGTGGCTCACTTACGAAACAGATGGCCCAATTTCGATCTAAGTTGCTCACTTTCGATCCAAATGGCCCACCTTCAATCCAGGAGGCCTGCGCCCTATCCGGGTGGCCCACTCCGGATAAAAGTCGTTCAATCCTGATACGGGTGGCCATTCTTCGATCTAGGTGGCCCTTTCTCGATACAGATTGCTAAATTACGATACAGGTGGCCAACTTCCGATCCAGCTTGCCCAATTTCGATCCAGGTGGCTCACTTCCGATCCACGACACCCATTTTCGATCCCGGTGGCCCGCCTGCGATCCAGGTGTCCCACTTCCGACCCGGTTGGACTAATTTCGATACGGGTGGATCACTTACGATACAGGTGGCCCATTCCCGATCCCGGTGGCCCACCTGCGATCCAAGTGGCCCACTTCCGATCCGGGTGGCCCAATTTCGATATAGGTGGCTCACTTACGATACAGGTGGCCCACTTCCGATCCCGTGGCGCACATGTGATCCGGGTTGCCCACTTTCAATCCGGGTGGCCCAATTCCGATACAGGTGGCTCACTCACGATACAGGTGGCCCATTTCTAATCCAGGTGGCAAACTTCCGACTTGGTGGCCCACTCTCGATACAGGTGGCTCACTTACGAAACAGGTGGGCCACTTTCGATCTAGGTTGCTCACTTCCGATCCAGGTGGCACACTTCGGATACAGGTGGCTCACTCTCGATTCGGGTGGCCTACTTTCGATACAGGTAGCTGACTTACGATACAGGTCGGCCACTTCCGATCCAGGTGGCCAACTTTCGATCTAGGTGGCCCACTCTCGATTCAGATTGCTCAGATACGATACGAATGGCCCATTCTTGATTCAGGTGGCCAACTTTCGATCTAGACAGCCCGCTCTCTGAACAGATGGCTCCTATACGATACAGATGGGCCTTTTCCGATCTAGGTTGCACACTTACCATCCCGTTGGCCCATTTCCGAGTCAGGTGGCCAAAATTTGATACAGGTGGCCCACTCTCGAAACAGATGGCTCCTTTACGATCCAGATGGCTCCTTTACGTCACAGGTTGCCCACTTCCGATCTAGGTGGCACATTTTCGATCCAGGTGGCCCTTTTCCGGTCCGGGTGGCCCACTTTCAATACAGGTGGCTCACTCACGATACGGGTGGCCCACTTCCGAATCAGGTGGCCCACGCCCTATCCGGTTGGCCCACTTCCGGTGCAAGTCGCTCACTTCCGATACAGGTGGCCCTTTCTCGATACAGATTACTCTTTTACGATACAGATGGGCCACTTTCGATCTAGGTGGCCATTTTTCGATCTAGGTGGCCCACTCTCGATACGATTGCTCACTTACGATACAGGTGGCCCACTTCCGAACCAGAGCGCCCACTTTCGATTCAGGTGGCCCACTTCCCATCCCGGTGGCCCAGCTGCGATCCAGGTGGCCCACTTTCGATACAGGTGGCTCACTTACGATACAGGTGGCCCACTTCTGATTCAGGTCGCAAACTTCTGATCTAGGTGTCGAACTCTCGATACAGATGGCTCACTTATGATACAGATGGACCACTTTCGATCTAGGTGGCACACTTCCGATCCAGGTGGCCCACTTCCGATCCGGGTGGCCCACTTCCGATATAGGTGGTTCACTTACGATACAGTTGCCCGCTTCCAATTGAGGTGGATGACGCTCGATCCAGGTAGCCCACTTTTGATCCAGGAGGCCCACTTCCGATACCGTTGACCCACTCCTGATCCAGGTCGCAAACTTTCGATCTAGGTGTCCCACTCTCGAAACAGATGACTCACTTACGATACAGGTGCCCCACTTCCGATCCAGGATTCCCACTTCCGATCCAGGTGACCCACTTCCGATCCAGGTAGCCCACCTCCGATCCCGGTGGCCCACCTGCGATTCAGGTGGCCCGGTCTCGATGCAATTGGCCTAGTCCCTATCCGGGTGGCCCACTCCCGATACAGGTCGTTCACTTCCGATACAGAAGACCATTTCCCGATCTAGGTGGCCCAATCTCGATACAGATTGGTCACTTACGATACAGGTGGCTCACTCCCGATCCACGTTGCCCACTTTCGATCCAGGTGGCACACTTCCGATCCGGGGGCCCAATATCGATACAGGTCGCTCACTTACGATGCAGGTGGCACACTTCTGATCTAGGTGGCAACCTTTCGATCTAAGTGGCCCAATCTCGATACAGATGGGTCACTTACGATACAGGTGGCCCACTTTGATCTAAGTTGCTCTTTTCCGATACAGGTGGCACACTTCTGATACAGGTGGCCTACTTTCGATACAGGTAGCAGACTTACGATACAGATGGGCCACTCTCGATCCCGGTGGCCCACTTTCGATCCAGGTGGACCACTAGCGATCCGGGTGGCCCACATTCGATATAGGTGGCTTTTTCACGATACAGGTGGCCCACATTCGACCCAAGTGGTCCACTCCCATCCGAGTGGCCCATTTCCGATCCGGGTGGCCCACTTTTGTTCCAGGTGACTCACTTTTGATCTGGGTCGCCCACTCTCGATACGGATCGATCGGGCAGGGAACAGGTGGCCCATTCCCGATCCCGGTGGCCCACTTTCGATCCACGTGGCCCACTTCCGATCCCGGGAGCCCACTCCCGATCCGGGGGGCCCAATTTCCATACAGGTTGCCCACGTCCAACGCCGGTGGCCTACTTCCGATAAGGAAAGCTGACTTACGGTACAGGTGGCCCACTTTCGGTCCAATTGGCCCACTCCCTATCCGGGTGGCGCACTTCCGATAGAGGTCGTTCACTCCCGATAGAGGTGGCCATTTCCCGATCTAGGTGGCCCACTCCCGATACAGATTGCTCACTTACGATACAGGTGGCTCACTTCCGATCCACGACGCCCACTTCCGATCCACGTGGCCCACTTCCGATCCGGTTGGACTAATTTCGATACAGGTGGATCACTTACGATACAGGTGGCCCATTCCCGATCCCGGTGGCCCACCTGCGATCCAAGTGGCCCACTTCCAATCCGCGTGGCCCAATTTCGATAGAGGTGGCTCATTTGCGATACAGGTGGCCCACTTCTGAACCAGGTCGTAAACTTTCGATCTAGGTGTCCCACTCTCGATACAGATGGCTCACTCACGATACAGGTGGCCCACTTCCGATCCAGGACGCCCGTTTCCGATCCCGGTGTCCCACGTGCGATCCAGGTGGCCCACTCTCGATCCGGATGGCCTACTTCCGATGAAGGTAGCTGACTCACGATACGGGTGGCTCACTTCCGATCCCGGTGGACCACTTCCGATCCGGGGGCCCAATATCGTTACGGGTGGCTCATCTACGATACAGGTGGCCCACGTCCGATGCCGGTGGCCGGCCTGCGATTCAGGTGGCCCACTCTCGATCCGGGTGGCCTACTTTCGATACAGGTCGTTCACTTCCGATACAGGTGGCCATTTCCCGATCTAGGTGGCCCAGTCTCGAAACAGATGGATCACTTACGATACAGGTGGCCCACTTTCGATCTAAGATCCGGTTTGCCAACGTTCGATCTAGGTTGCCCACTCTCCTTACAGATTGCTCAATCACGATAAAGATGGCCCACTTTTGAACCAGGTGGCCGACTTTCGATCTGGGTGGCCCACTCTCGATACAGATGGCTCCTTCACGATCTAGATGGCTCCTTTACGATTCAGGTGCCCACTCCCAATCCGGGTGGCTCACTTTCGATACAGGAGGCTCATTTACGATACGGGTGGCCATTGCTCGATCTAGGTGGCCCTTTCTCGATACAGATTGCTCACTTACGATACAGGTGGCCCACTTCCGATCCAGGACGCCCACTTTCGATCTAGGTGGCCAACTCCAAATCCAGGTGGCCCACTTCCGTTCCCTGTGGCCCACCTGCGATCCAGGTGTCCCACTCTGGATCAGGTCGGCCTAATTTCGATCCAGGTGGCTCACTCCCTATCCGGGTGGCCCACTCCCGATCCAGGTGGCCCACTTCCGATCCCGGTGCCCCACCTGCGATCCAGGTGTCCCACTTTCGATCCGGTTGGCCTGATTTCGATACAGGTGGCTCACTTACGATACAGGTGGCCCACTTCCAATCCAGGTGGCCAACTTTCGATCTAGCTGGCCCACTCTCGATACAGATGGCTCCTTTACGATACAGATGGGCCTTTTTCGATCTACGTGGCAAACTAACAATCCCGTTGGCCCATTTCCTATCTGGGTGGCCCACTCTCGATACAGATTGCTTACTGACGATGCAGGTGGCCCACTTTCAATCCACGACGCCCACTTTCGATCCAGGTGGCCAACTTCCGATACGGGTGGCCCACTTTCGATACAGGTGGCTCACTTACGATACAGGTGGCCATTTTTCGATCTAGGTGGCCCTTTCTCGATACAGATTGCTCACTCACGATACAGGTGGCCCACTTCCGATCCAGGACGCCCACTTTCGATCCAGGTGGCCAACTCCAAATCCAGGTGGCCCACTTCCGTTCCCTGTGGCCCACCTGCGATCCAGGTGTCCCACTCTGGATCAGGTCGGCCTAATTTCGATCCAGGTGGCTCACTCCCTATCCGGGTGGCCCACTCCCGATCCAGGTGGCCCACTTCCGATCCCGGTGCCCCACCTGCGATCCAGGTGTCCCACTTTCGATCCGGTTGGCCTGATTTCGATACAGGTGGCTCACTTACGATCCAGGTGGCCCACTTCCAATCCAGGTGGCCAACTTTCGATCTAGCTGGCCCACTCTCGATACAGATGGCTCCTTTACGATACAGATGGGCCTTTTCCGATCTACGTGGCAAACTAACAATCCCGTTGGCCCATTTCCTATCTGGGAGGCCCACTCTCGATACAGATTGCTTACTGACGATGCAGGTGGCCCACTTTCGATCCACGACGCCCACTTTCGATCCAGGTGGCCAACTTCCGATACGGGTGGCCCACTTTCGATACAGGTGGCTCACTTACGATACAGGTGGCCATTTTTCGATCTAGGTGGCCCTTTCTCGATACAGATTGCTCACTCACGATACAGGTGGCCGACTTCCGATCCAGGACGCCCACTTTCGATCCAGGTGGCCAACTCCAAATCCAGGTGGCCCACTTCCGTCCCAGTGGCCCACCTGCGATCCAGGTGTCCCACTCTCGATCCGGTTGATCTTATTTCGATCCAGAAGTCTCACTCCCTATCCGGGTGGCCCACTCCCGATCCAGATGGCCCACTTTCGATCACGGTGGCCCACCTGCGATCCAGGTGTCTCACTTTCGATCCGGTTTGCGAACGTTCGATCTAGGTGGCCCACTCTCCTTACAGATTGCTCAATCACGATAAAGGTGGCCCACTTTTGAACCCGGTGGCCAACTTTGATCTAGGTGGCCCACTCTCGATACAGATGGCTCCTTTACGATCTAGATGGCTCCTTTACGATACAGGTGGCCATTTCTCGATCTAGGTGGCCCTTTCTCGATACAGATTGCTCACTTACGATACAGGTGGCCCATTTCCGATCCAGGTGGCACATTTTTGATACGGGTGGCCCACTGTCGATCCGGGTGGCCTACTTCCGATACGAAGAGCTGACTTACGAAACAAGGGTCCACTCCCGATCCAGGTGGCCCACTTCCGATCTGAGTGAACCTCTTTCGATACAGTTGGCCCACTTCCGATACAGGTAGCCCACTTCCGATCCATGTGGCCAACTCCCGATCGAGGTGGCTCACTTACGATACAGGTGGCCCACTTCCAATCCGGGACACCCACTCTCGATCCTGGTGGCCCTATTCCGAGGCAGGCGGCCCACTTCCGATCCCGATGGGCCACCTGCGATCCAGGTGGCCCAGTCTCGATCCGGGTGGCCTACTTTCGATACAGGTAGCTGACTCACGATACTTTGGGCCCACTTTCGATTCAATTGGCCCACTCCCTATCCGGGTGGCCCACTTCCGATATAGGTCGTTCACTCCCGATACAGACGGCCATTTTCCGATCGAGAAGGCCCACTCTCGATACAGATTGCTCACTTGCGATTCAGGTGGCCCACTACCGATGCCGGTGGCCCACTCCCGATCTAGGTGGCCCGATTCCGATACAGGTCGTTCACTTCTGGAAGAGGTGACCATTCTCCGATCTAGGTGGCCCACTCTCGATACAGATTGCTTACTGACGATGCAGGTGGCCCACTTCCGATCCACGACGCCCACTATCGATCCAGGTGGCCCACTTTCGATACAAGTGGCTCTCTTACGATACAGGTGGCCTACCTTCAATCCAGGCGGCCTCCGCCCTATCCGGGTGGCCCACTTCCGATACAGGTCGTTCACTTATGATACAGGTGGCCATTTTTCGATCTAGGTGGCCTTTTCTCGATACAGATTGCTCACTTACGATACAGGTGGCCCACTTCCGATCCAGGACGCCCACTTTCGATCCAGGTGGCCAACTCCAAATCCAGGTGGCCCACTCCCGTTCCCTGTGGCCCACCTGCGATCCAGGTGTCCCACTCTCGATCCGGTTGATGTTATTTCGATCCAGAAGGCTCACTCCCTATCCGGCTGGCCCACTCCCGATCCAGATGGCCCACTTTCGATCCCGGTGGCCCAGCTGCGATCCAGGTGTCCCACTTTCGATCCGGTTTGCCAACGTTCGATCTAGGTGGCCCACTCTCCTTACAGATTGCTCAATCACGATAAAGGTGGCCCACTTTTGAACCAGGTGGCCAACTTTCGATCTGGGTGGCCCACTCTCGATACAGATGGCTCCTTCACGATCTAGATGGCTCCTTTACGATACAGGTGCCCACTTCCAATCCGGGTGGCCCACTTTCGATACAGGAGGCTCATTTACGATACGGGTGGCCATTTCTCGATCTAGGTGGCCCTTTCTCGATACAGATTGCTCACTTACGATACAGGTGGCCGACTCCCGAACCAGGACGCCCACTTTCGATCCAGGTGGCCAACTCCAAATCCAGGTGGTCCACTTCCGTTCCCTGTGGCCCACCTGCGATCCAGGTGTCCCACTCTCGATCAGGTTGGCCTACTTTCGATCCAGGTGGCTCACTCCCTATCCGGGTGGCCCACTCCCGATCCAGGTGGCCCACTCCCGATCCCGGTGGCCCACCTGCGATCCAGGTGTCCCACTTTCGATCCGGTTGGCCTGATTTCGATACAGGTGGGTCACTCACGATACAGTCGGCCCACTTTCAATCCAGGTGTCCAACTTTCGATCTAGCTGGCCCACTCTCGATAAAGATGGCTCCTTCACGATACAGATGGGCCTTTTTCGATCTACGTGGCAAACTAACAATCCCGTTGGCCCATTTCCTATCTAGGTGGCCCACTCTCGATACAGATTGCTTACTGACGATGCAGGTGGCCAACTTCCGATCCACGACGCCCATTTTCGATCCAGGTGGCCCACTTCCGATACGGGTGGCCCACTTTCGATACAGGTGGCTCACTTACGATACAGGTGGCCTACCTTCAATCCAGGCGGCCTCCGCCCTATCCGGGTGGCCCACTTCCGATACAGGTCGTTCACTTCCGATACAGGTGGCCATTTTTCGATCTAGGTGGCCCTTTCTCGATACAGATTTCTCACTTACGATACAGGTGGCCCACTTCCGATCCAGGACGCCCACTTTCGATCCAGGTGGCCAACTCCAAATCCAGGTGGCCCACTCCCGTTCCCTGTGGCCCACCTGCGATCCAGGTTTCCCACTCTCGATCCGGTTGATGTTATTTCGATCCAGAAGGCTCACTCCCTATCCGGCTGGCCCACTCCCGATCCAGATGGCCCACTTTCGATCCCGGTGGCCCAGCTGCGATCCAGGTGTCCCACTTTCGATCCGGTTTGCCAACGTTCGATCTAGGTGGCCCACTCTCCTTACAGATTGCTCAATCACGATAAAGGTGGCCCACTTTTGAACTAGGTGGCCAACTTTCGATCTGGGTGGCCCACTCTCGATACAGATGGCTCCTTTACGATCTAGATGGCTCCTTTACGATACAGGTGCCCACTTCCAATCCGGGTGGCCCACTTTCGATACAGGAGGCTCATTTACGATACGGGTGGCCATATCTCGATCTAGGTGGCCCTTTCTCGATACGGATTGCTCACTTACGATACAGGTGGCCCACTTCCGATCCAGGACGCCCGCTTTCGATCCAGGTGGCCAACTCCAAATCCAGGTGGCCCACTTCCGTTCCCTGTGGCCCACCTGCGATCCAGGTGTCCCACTCTCGATCCGGTTGATCTTATTTCGATCCAGAAGGCTCACTCCGTATCCGGGTGGCCCACTCCCGATCCAGATGGCCCACTTTCGATCACGGTGGCCCACCTGCGATCCAGGTGTCCCACTTTCAATCCGGTTTGCCAACGTTCGATCTATGTGGCCCACTCTCCTTACAGATTGCTCAATCACGATAAAGGTGGCCCACTTTTGAACCAGGTGGCCAACTTTCGATCTAGGTGGCCCACTCTCGATACAGATGGCTCCTCCACGATCTAGATGGCTCCTTCACGATACAGGTGCCCACTTCCAATCCGGGTGGCCCACTTTCAATACAGGAGGCTCATTCACGATACAGGTGGCCATTTCTCGATCTAGGTGGCCCTTTCTCGATACAGATTGCTCATTTACGATACAGGTGGCCCATTTCCGATCCAGGTGGCACATCCTTGATAC
Source organism: Eretmocerus hayati (assembly GCA_029851415.1). Classification (NCBI taxonomy): domain Eukaryota; kingdom Metazoa; phylum Arthropoda; class Insecta; order Hymenoptera; family Aphelinidae; genus Eretmocerus; species Eretmocerus hayati. The sequence goes on from CM056744.1 coordinate 55,747,802, forward strand.
GGGTGGCCCACTGTCGATCCGGGTGGCCTACTTCCGATACAGGTAGCTGACTTACGAAACAGAGAGTCCACTCCCGATCCAGGTGGCTGACTCCCGATCTACGTGGCCCACTCTCGATACAGATTGCTCACTTACGATACAGGTGGCCCACTTCTGATCCAGGTGGCCAACTCCCGATCTAGGTGGCCCGCTTCCGATACAGGTCGTTCACTTCCGAAAGAGGTGGCCATTTTCCGATCCAGGTGGCCCACTCTCGATACAGATTGCTCGCTGAAGATGCAGGTGGCCCACTCCCGATCTGAGTTAACCTCTTTCGATACAGGTGGCCCACTTCCGATACAGGTAGCCCACTTCCGATCGATGTGGCCCACTCCCGATCGAGGTGGCTCACTTACGATGCAGGTGGCCCACTTCCGATCCAGGACGCCCGCTTTCGATCCAGGTGGCCAACTCCAAATCCAGGTGGCCCACTTCCGTTCCCTGTGGCCCACCTGCGATCCAGGTGACCCACTCTCGATCCGGTTGATCTTATTTCGATCCAGAAGGCTCACTCCGTATCCGGGTGGCCCACTCCCGATCCAGATGGCCCACTTTCGATCACGGTGGCCCACCTGCGATCCAGGTGTCCCACTCTCGATCCGGTTTGCCAACGTTCGATCTATGTGGCCCACTCTCCTTACAGATTGCTCAATCACGATAAGGGTGGCCCACTTTTGAACCAGGTGGCCCACTTTCGATTCAATTGGCCCACTTCCTATCCGGGTGGCCCACTTCCGATACAGTTCGTTCACTTCCGAAACAGACGGCCATTTTCCGATCGAGAAGGCCCACTCTCGATACAGATTGCTCACTTGCGATTCAGGTGGCCCACTTCCGATCCAGGTGGCCAACTTTCGATCTAGTAGGCCCACTCTCGATACAGATGGCTCCCCTACGATCTAGATTGCTCCTTTACGATCCGGGCGGCTCACTGTCGATACAGGTCGTTCATTTCCGATACAGGTGGACATTCTTCGATTCAGGTTGCCCTTCCTCGATACAGATTGCTCACTTACGATACAGGTGGCCCACTTCCGATCCAGGACGCCCACTTTTGATCCAGGTGACCAACTCCCGATCCAGGTGGCCCAATCTCGATCCCGGTGGCCCACCTGCGATCCAGGTGTCCCACTCTCGATCCTGTTGGCCTACTCCCTATCCGGGTGGCCCATTTTCAATACAGGTTATTCACTTCCGATTTAGGTGGCCATTCCCCGATCTAGATGGCCAACTCTCGATACAGATTGCTCACTTTCAATCCCGGTGGCCCACCTGTGATCCGGTTGGCCTAATTTCGATACAGGTGGCTCACTTACGATACAGGTCGCCCACTTTCGATCCAGGTGGCCCACTCCCAAGGTACGTTGGGAAATATGGAGATGGGCCAAAATTATTGAAAAAATGGCTCAATGGAGGCGAGTTGGTTACACTTACCTCATCTCGGAGATGATTTTTGATTCGCCCGCCTCTCTTCAGGAAGTGATCTGGCGAGCCATCCGAAGCCGTCCCACTAGGTTGCTCACTTCCGATCCAGGTGGCACACTTTTGATACAGGTGGCCCACTGTCGATCCGGGTGGCCTACTTTCGATACAGAGGGTCCACTCCCGATCCAGGTGGCCAACTTCCGATCTACAAGGTCCACTCTCGATACAGATTGCTCACTCACGATACAGGTGGGCCACTTCGGATCCAGGTGGCCAACTTCCGAACTAGGTGGCCCACTTCCGATACAGCTCGTTCACTTCCGAAAGAGGTGGCCATTTTCCGATCTAGGTGGCTCACTCTCGATACAGATTGCTTACTGACGACGCAGGTGGCCCACCTCCGATCCACGACGCCCACTTTCGATCCAGGTGGCCCACTTCCGATCCGGGTGGCCTAATTTCGATACAGGTGGCTCACTTACGATACAGGTGGCCCACTTTTGATCCAGGTGGCCCACTCCCAAGGTACGTTGGGGAAGTATGGAGATGGGCCAAAATTTTTGAGAAAATGGCTCAATGGAGGCGAGTTGGTTACACTTACCTCATCTCGGAGATGATTTTTAATTCGCCCGCCTCTCTTGAGGAAGTGATCTGGCGAGCCATCTGAACCCGTCCCACTAGGTTGCTCACTTCCGATCCAGGTGGCACACTTTTGATACAGGTGGCCCACTGTCGATCCGGGTGGCCTACTTTCGATACAGAGGATCCACTCCCGATCCAGGTGGCCAACTTCCGATCTACGTGGTCCACTCTCGATACAGATTGCTCACTCACGATACAGGTGGGCCACTTCGGATCCAGGCGGCCAACTTCCGAACTAGGTGGCCCACTTCGAAGGTTGCTGCAGAAGCGCAAGCGGCGGCAGACAAGCTCATGAAGATCAACCCCGCGATCAAGATCCAGCTTACGCAAGACAAGAACAAGGGAGACGATACCGCCAATTCCAGCTCGGATTCAGGGGACTCTAACACCACCACGGAGTCCCAGAAGTCAGAAGACACCCTGACATCCAAGGACTGTGACCGCGGACTCGGAAAAGGCCAGAAACACCGGAGGATATGGACATCGATCGGTTCCCCACACCTGAGAAGGCCAGTCGACAAAGAAGTGGAGACAAGGCCCCCGATCTAATGGAAGGATGGAGGGACTTGAAAATGTGCGGAGAACAGATGGAGGAGAAGACTCATCTTCTCCTCGACCACCTGAACTTGGTCATAGGGATAGCCGAGTCTGCCTCCAACATCCCAGAAGGAACTCAGGGCGACATGGAAGAGCTCAAGAAGATTGGTCACGCTCTCGAAGGCCTACTTGCGGCAGACAAAGGGAAGAGAGCGGCTTTCGAGACCACACTTCTCGAAGCGGAGAAGACCCTAAGAATGAAGAGGAGTGCGCAGCCCTCTGGGCCAGCCGCGTCGGGAAGCGGCACACAGGGAAGGGGGGCGAATAGACCGGAATCGCGACAAGGGAAACAGCACGATACGAAGAGGACGCGACGCGGACATCCATCGGGAGCCCTCGAAACACCGCCCTCCAAGTGGCCCACTTCCGATCCGGGTGGCCCAATTTCGATATAGGTGGCTCACTTACGATACAGGTGGCCCACTTCCGATCCCGTGGCACACATGTGATCCGGGTTGCCCACTTTCAATCCGGGTGGCCCAATTCCAATACAGGTGGCTCACTCACGATACAGGTGGCCCATTTCTAATCCAGGTGGCAAACTTCCGATCTAGGTGGCCCACTCTCGATACAGGTGGCTCACTTACGAAACAGGTGGGCCACTTTCGATCTAGGTTGCTCACTTCCGATCCAGGTGGCACACTTCGGATACAGGTGGCTCACTCTCGATTCGGGTGGCCTACTTTCGATACAGGTAGCTGACTTGCGATACAGGTCGGCCACTTCCGATCCAGGTGGCCAACTTTCGATCCAGGTGGCCCACTCTCGATTCAGATTGCTCAGATACGATACGAATGGCCCATTCTTGATTCAGGTGGCCAACTTTCGATCTAGACAGCCCGCTCTCTGAACAGATGGCTCCTATACGATACAGATGGGCCTTTTCCGATCTAGGTTGCACACTTACCATCCCGTTGGCCCATTTCCGAGTCAGGTGGCCAACATTTGATACAGGTGACCCACTCTCGAAACAGATGGCTCCTTTAAGATCCAGATGGCTCCTTTACGTCACAGGTTGCCCACTTCCGATCTAGGTGGCACAATTTCGATCCAGGTGGCCCTTTTCCGGTCCGGGTGGCCAACTTTCAATACAGGTGGCTCACTCACGATACAGGTGGCCCACTTCCAAATCAGGTGGCCACGCCCTATCCGGTTGGCCCACTTCCGATGCAAGTCGTTCACTTCCGATACAGGTGGCCCTTTCTCGATACAGATTGCTCTTTTACGATACAGATGGGCCACTTTCGATCCAGGTGGTCATTTTTCGATCTAGGTGGCCCACTTTCGAAACGATTGCTCACTTACGATACAGGTAGCCCACTTCCGAACCAGAGCGCCCACTTTCGATCCAGGGTGTCCACTTCCGATCCAGGTGGCCCACTTTGGATCCGGGTGGCCCAATTTTGACACAGGTGGCCCACTTCTGATCCAGGTGAAAAACTTTCGATACAGGTAGCTGACTTACGATACAGGTGGCCCACGTCCGATGCAATTGGCCTAGTCCCTATCCGGGTGGCCCACTCCCGATACAGGTCGTTCACTTCCGATACAGAAGACCATTTCCCGATCTAGGTGGCCCAATCTCGATACAGATTGCTCACTTACGATACAGGCGGCTCACTCCCGATCCACGTTGCCCACTTTCGATCCAGGTGGCACACTTCCGATCCGGGGGCCCAATATCGATACAGGTCGCTCACTTACGATGCAGGTGGCACACTTCTGATCTAGGTGGCAACCTTTCGATCTAGGTGGCCCAATCTCGATACAGATGGGTCACTTACGATACAGGTGGCCCACTTTGATCTAAGTTGCTCTTTTCCGATCCAGGTGGCACACTTTTGATACAGGTGGCCTACTTTCGATACAGGTAGCAGACTTACGATACAGATGGGCCACTCTCGATCCCGGTGGCCTACTTTCGATCCAGGTGGACCACTAGCGATCCGGGTGGCCCACTTTCGATATAGGTGGCTTTTTCACGATACAGGTGGCCCACATTCGACCCAAGTGGTCCACTCCCATCCGAGTGGCCCATTTCCGATCCGGGTGGCCCACTTTTGTTCCAGGTGACTCACTTTTGATCTGGGTCGCCCACTCTCGATACGGATCGATCGGGCACGGAACAGGTGGCCCATTCCCGATCCCGGTGGCCCACTTTCGATCCACGTGGCCCACTTCCGATCCCGGGAGCCCACTCCCGATCCGGGGGGCCCAATTTCCATACAGGTTGCCCACGTCCAATGCCGGTGGCCTACTTCCGATAAGGAAAGCTGACTTACGGTACAGGTGGCCCACTTTCGGTCCAATTGGCCCACTCCCTATCCGGGTGGCTCACTTCCGATAGAGGTCGTTCACTCCCGATAGAGGTCGCCATTTCCCGATCTAGGTGGCCCACTCCCGATACAGATTGCTCACTTACGATACAGGTGGCTCACTTCCGATCCACGACGCCCACTTCCGATCCACGTGGCCCACTTCCGATCCGGTTGGACTAATTTCGATACAGGTGGATCACTTACGATATAGGTGGCCCATTCCCGATCCCGGTGGCCCACCTGCGATCCAAGTGGCCCACTTCCAATCCGCGTGGCCCAATTTCGATAGAGGTGGCTCATTTGCGATACAGGTGGCCCACTTCTGAACCAGGTCGCAAACTTTCGATCTAGGTGTCCCACTCTCGATACAGATGGCTCACTCACAATACAGGTGGCCCACTTCCGATCCAGGACGCCCGTTTCCGATCCCGGTGTCCCACGTGCGATCCAGGTGGCCCACTCTCGATCCGGATGGTCTACTTCCGATACAGGTAGCTGACTCACGATACGGGTGGCTCACTTCCGATCCACGACGCCCACTTCCGATCCAGGTGGCCCACTTCGGATCCCGGTGGACCACTTCCGATCCGGGGGCCCAATATCGTTACGGGTGGCTCATCTACGATACAGGTGGCCCACTTCTGTACCAGGTGGCCCACGTCCGATGCCGGTGGCCGGCCTGCGATTCAGGTGGCCCACTCTCGATCCCGGTGGCCTACTTTCGATACAGGTCGTTCACTTCCGATACAGGTGGCCATTTCCCGATCTAGGTGGCCCAGTCTCGAAACAGATGGATCACTTACGATACAGGTGGCCCACTTTCGATCTAAGATGATCACTTCCGATTCAGGTGGCACAGACTTCTAGCAGACTTACGATACAGATGGGCCACTCTCGATCTCGGTGGATCATCCTCGATCCAGGTGGCCCACTAGCGATCCGGGTGGCCCACTTTCGATATAGGTGGCTTACTTACGATACAGGTTGCCCACTTCTGAACCAGGTGGCAAGCTTCTGATCTGGGTGGCCCACTCTCGATACAGATCGCTCACTTACGACACTGGTGGCCCATTTCCGATCCAGGTGCCCACTCCCAATCCGGGTGGCCCACTTTCGATACGGGAAGCTCATTTACGATACGGGTGGCCATTTCTCGATGTAGGTGGCCCTTTCTCGATACAGATTGCTCACTTACGATACAGGTGGCCCACTTCCGATCCAGGACGCCCACCTGCGATCCAGGTGTCCCACTCTCGATCCGGTTGATGTTATTTCGATCCAGAAGGCTCACTCCCTATCCGGCTGGCCCACTCCCTATCCAGATGGCAAACTTCCGATCCCGGTGGCCCAGCTGCGATCCAGAGGTCCCACTTTCGATCCGGTTTGCCAACGTTCGATCTAGGTGGCCCACTCTCCTTACAGATTGCTCAATCACGATAAAGGTGGCCCACTTTTGAACCAGGTGGCCGACTTCGATCTGGGTGGCCCACTCTCGATACAGATGGCTCCTTCACGATCTAGATGGCTCCTTTACGATACAGGTGCCCACTCCCAATCCGGGTGGCTCACTTTCGATACAGGAGGCTCATTTACGATACGGGTGGCCATTCCTCGATCTAGGTGGCCCTTTCTCGATACAGATTGCTCACTTACGATACAGGTGGCCCACTTCCGATCCAGGACGCCCACTTTCGATCCAGGTGGCCAACTCCAAATCCAGGTGGCCCACTTCCGTTCCCTGTGGCCCACCTGCGATCCAGGTGTCCCACTCTGGATCAGGTTGGCCTAATTTCGATCCAGGTGGCTCACTCCCTATCCGGGTGGCCCACTCCCGATCCAGGTGGCCCACTTCCGATCCCGGTGCCCCACCTGCGATCCAGGTGTCCCACTTTCGATCCGGTTGGCCTGATTTCGATACAGGTGGCTCACTTACGATACAGGTGGCCCACTTTCGATCTAGCTGGCCCACTCTCGATACAGATGGCTCCTTTACGATACAGATGGGCCTTTTTCGATCTACGTGGCAAACTAACAATCCCGTTGGCCCATTTCCTATCTGGGTGGCCCACTCTCGATACAGATTGCTTACTGACGATGCAGGTGGCCCACTTCCGATCCACGACGCCCACTTCCGATCCAGGTGGCCCACTTCCGATACGGGTGGCCCACTTTCGATACAGGTGGCTCACTTACGATACAGGTGGCCATTTTTCGATCTAGGTGGCCCTTTCTCGATACAGATTGCTCACTCACGATACAGGTGGCCCACTTCCGATCCAGGACGCCCACTTTCGATCCAGGTGGCCAACTCCAAATCCAGGTGGCCCACTTCCGTCCCTGTGGCCCACCTGCGATCCAGGTGTCCCACTCTCGATCCGGTTGATCTTATTTCGATCCAGATGTCTCACTCCCTATCCGGGTGGCCCACTCCCGATCCAGATGGCCCACTTTCGATCACGGTGGCCCACCTGCGATCCAGGTGTCTCACTTTCGATCCGGTTTGCAAACGTGAGATCTAGGTGGCCCACTCTCCTTACAGATTGCTAAATCACGATAAAGGTGGCCCACTTTTGAACCAGGTGGCCAACTTTGATCTAGGTGGCCCACTCTCGATACAGATGGCTCCTTTACGATCTAGATGGCTCCTTTACGATACAGGTGGCCATTTCTCGATCTAGGTGGCCCTTTCTCGATACAGATTGCTCACTTACGATACAGGTGGCCCATTTCCGATCCAGGTGGCACATTTTTGATACGGGTGGCCCACTGTCGATCCGGGTGGCCTACTTCCGATACAAAGAGCTGACTTACGAATTGAGGGTCCACTCCCGATCCAGGTGGCCCACTTCCGATCTGAGTGAACCTCTTTCGATACAGTTGGCCCACTTCCGATACAGGTAGCCCACTTCCGATCCATGTGGCCAACTCCCGATCGAGGAGGCTCACTTACGATACAGGTGGTCCACTTCCGATCCAGGACGCCCACTTTCGATCCTGGTGGCCCTATTCCGAGGCAGGCGGCCCACTTCCGATCCCGATGGGCCACCTGCGATCCAGGTGGCCCAGTCTCGATCCGGGTGGCCTACTTCTGATACAGGTAGCTGACTCACGATACTTTGGGCCCACTTTCGATTCAATTGGCCCACTCCCTATCCGGGTGGCCCACTTCCGATACAGGTCGTTCACTCCCGATACAGACGGCCATTTTCCGATCGAGAAGGCCCACTCTCGATACAGATTGCTCACTTGCGATGCCGGTGGCCCACTTCCGATGCCGGTGGCCCACTCCCGATCTAGGTGGCCCGATTCCGATACAGGTCGTTCACTTCTGGAAGAGGTGACCATTTTGCGATCTAGGTGGCCCACTCTCGATACAGATTGCTTACTGACGATGCAGGTGGCCCACTTCCGATCCACGACGCCCACTATCGATCCAGGTGGCCCACTTTCGATACAAGTGGCCCTTCTACGATACAGGTGGCCTACCTTCAATCCAGGCGGCCTCCGCCCTATCCGGGTGGCCCACTTCCGATACAGGTCGTTCACGTATGATACAGGTGGCCATTTTTCGATCTAGGTGGCCTTTTCTCGATACAGATTGCTCACTTACGATACAGGTGGCCCACTTCCGATCCAGGACGCCCACTTTCGATCCAGGTGGCCAACTCCAAATCCAGGTGGCCCACTCCCGTTCCCTGTGGCCCACCTGCGATCCAGGTGTCCCACTCTCGATCTGGTTGATGTTATTTCGATCCAGAAGGCTCACTCCCTATCCGGCTGGCCCACTCCCGATCCAGATGGCCCACTTTCGATCCCGGTGGCCCAGCTGCGATCCAGGTGTCCCACTTTCGATCCGGTTTGCCAACGTTCGATCTAGGTGGCCCACTCTCCTTACAGATTGCTCAATCACGATAAAGGTGGCCCACTTTTGAACCAGGTGGCCAACTTTCGATCTGGGTGGCCCACTCTCGATACAGATGGCTCCTTCACGATCTAGATGGCTCCTTTACGATACAGGTGCCCACTTCCAATCCGGGTGGCACACTTTCGATACAGGAGGCTCATTTACGATACGGGTGGCCATTTTTCGATCTAGGTGGCCCTTTCTCGATACAGATTGCTCACTTACGATACAGGTGGCCGACTCCCGATCCAGGACGCCCACTTCCGATCCAGGTGGCCAACTCCAAATCCAGGTGGCCCACTTCCGTTCCCTGTGGCCCACTCCCGATCCAGGTGGCCCACTCCCGATCCCGGTGGCCCACCTGCGATCCAGGTGTCCCACTTTCGATCCGGTTGGCCTGATTTCGATACAGGTGGCTCACTCACGATACAGGTGGCCCACTTTCAATCCAGGTGTCCAACTTTCGATCTAGCTGGCCCACTCCCGATGAAGATGGCTCCTTCACGATACAGATGGGCCTTTTTCGATCTACGTGGCCAACTAACAATCCCGTTGGCCCATTTCCTATCTAGGTGGCCCACTCTCGATACAGATTGCTTACTGACGATGCAGGTGGCCCACTTCCGATCCACGACGCCCATTTTCGATCCAGGTGGCCCACTTCCGATACGGGTGGCCCACTTTCGATACAGGTGGCTCACTTACGATACAGGTGGCCTACCTTCAATCCAGGTGGCCTCCGCCCTATCCGGGTGGCCCACTTCCGATACAGGTCGTTCACTTCCGATACAGGTGGCCATATTTCGATCTAGGTGGCCCTTTCTCGATACAGATTGCTCACTTACGATACAGGTGGCCCACTTCCGATCCAGGACGCCCACTTTCGATCCAGGTGGCCAACTCCAAATCCAGGTGGCCCACTTCCGTTCCCTGTGGCCCACTTGCGATCCAGGTGTCCCACTTTCGATCCGGTTTGCCAACGTTCGATCTATGTGGCCCACTCTCCTCACAGATTGCTCAATCACGAAAAAGGTGGCCCACTTTTGAACCAGGTGGCCAACTTTCGATCTAGGTGGCCCACTCTCGATACAGATGGCTCCTTCACGACCTAGATGGCTCCTTTACGATACAGGTGCCCACTTCCAATCCGGGTGGCCCACTTTCAATACAGGAGGCTCGTTCACGATACAGGTGGCCATTTCTCGATCTAGGTGGCCCTTTCTCGATACAGATTGCTCATTTACGATACAGGTGGCCCATTTCCGATCCAGGTGGCACATTCTTGATACGGGTGGCCCACTGTCGATCCGCGTGGCCTACTTCCGATACAGGTAGCTGACTTACGAAACAGAGGGTCCGTTCCCGATCCAGGTGGCTGACTTCCGATCTACGTGGCCCACTCTCGATACAGATTGCTCACTTACGATACAGGTGGCCCACTTCTGATCCAGGTGGCCAACTCCCGATCTAGGTGGCCCGCGTCCGATACAGGTCGTTCACTTCCGAAAGAGGTGGCCATTTTCCGATCCAGGTGGCCCTTTCTCGATACAGATTGCTCACTGACGATGCAGGTGGCCCACTCCCGATCTGAGTGAACCTCTTCCGATACAGGTGGCCCACTTCCGATACAGGTAGCCCACTTCCGATCGATGTGGCCCACTCCCGATCGAGGTGGCTCACTTACGATGCAGGTGGCCCACTTCCGATCCAGGACGCCCGCTTCCGATCCTGGTGGCCCTATTCCGAGGCAGGCGGCCCACTTCCGATCCCGATGGCCCACCTGCGATCCAGGTGACCCAGTCTCGATCCCGGTGGCCTACTTTCGATACAGGTAGCTGACTTACGATACTGTGGGCCCACTTTCGATTCAATTGGCCCACTCCCTATCCGGCTGGCCCACTCCCGATCCAGATGGCCCACTTTCGATCCCGGTGGCCCAGCTGCGATCCAGGTGTCCCACTTCCAATCCGGGTGGCCCACTTTCGATACAGGAGGCTCATTTACGATACGGGTGGCCATTTCTCGATCTAGGTGGCCCTTTCTCGATACAGATTGCTCACTTACGATACAGGTGGCCGACTCCCGAACCAGGACGCCCACTTTCGATCCGGTTTGCCAACGTTCGATCTAGGTGGCCCACTCTCCTTACAGATTGCTCAATCACGATAAAGGTGGCCCACTTCCGTTCCCTGTGGCCCACCTGCGATCCAGGTGTCCCACTCTCGATCAGGTTTGCCTAATTTCGATCCAGGTGGCTCACTCCCTATCCGGGTGGCCCACTCCCGATCCAGGTGGCCCACTCCCGATCCCGGTGGCCCACCTGCGATCCAGGTGTCCCACTTTCGATCCGGTTGGCCTGATTTCGATACAGGTGGCTCACTCACGATACAGGTGGCCCACTTTCAATCCAGGTGTCCAACTTACGATCTAGCTGGCCCACTCTCGATAAAGATGGCTCCTTCACGATACAGATGGGCCTTTTTCGATCTACGTGGCAAACTAACAATCCCGTTGGCCCATTTCCTATCTAGGTGGCCCACTCTCGATACAGATTGCTTACTGACGATGCAGGTGGCCCACTTCCGATCCACGACGCCCATTTTCGATCCAGGTGGCCCACTTCCGATACGGGTGGCCCACTTTCGATACAGGTGGCTCACTTACGATACAGGTGGCCTACCTTCAATCCAGGCGGCCTCCGCCCTATCCGGGTGGCCCACTTCCGATACAGGTCGTTCACTTACGATACAGGTGGCCATTTTTCGATCTAGGTGGCCCTTTCTCGATACAGATTGCTCACTTACGATACAGGTGGCCCACTTCCGATCCAGGACGCCCGCTTTCGATCCAGGTGGCCAACTCCAAATCCAGGTGGCCCACTTCCGTTCCCTGTGGCCCACCTGCGATCCAGGTGTCCCACTCTCGATCCGGTTGATCTTATTTCGATCCAGAAGGCTCACTCCGTATCCGGGTGGCCCACTCCCGATCCAGATGGCCCACTTTCGATCAGGGTGGCCCACCTGCGATCCAGGTGTCCCACTTTCGATCCGGTTTGCCAACGTTTGATCTATGTGGCCCACTCTCCTTACAGATTGCTCAATCACGATAAGGGTGGCCCACTTTTGAACCAGGTGGCCAACTTTCGATCTAGGTGGCCCACTCTCGATACAGATGGCTCCTCCACGATCTAGATGGCTCCTTTACGATACAGGTGCCCACTTCCAATCCGGGTGGCCCACTTTCAATACAGGAGGCTCATTCACGATACAGGTGGCCATTTCTCGATCTAGGTGGCCCTTTCTCGATACAGATTGCTCATTTACGATACAGGTGGCCCATTTCCGATCCAGGTGGCACATTCTTGATACGGGTGGCCCACTGTCGATCCGGGTGGCCTACTTCCGATACAGGTAGCTGACTTACGAAACAGAGGGTCCACTCCCGATCCAGGTGGCTGACTCCCGATCTACGTGGCCCACTCTCGATACAGATTGCTCACTTACGATACAGGTGGCCCACTTCTGATCCAGGTGGCCAACTCCCGATCTAGGTGGCCCGCTTCCGATACAGGTCGTTCACTTCCGAAAGAGGTGGCCATTTTCCGATCCAGGTGGCCCACTCTCGATACAGATTGCTCACTGACGATGCAGGTGACCCACTCCCGATCTGAGTGAACCTCTTTCGATACAGGTGGCCCACTTCCGATACAGGTAGCCCACTTCCGATCGATGTGGCCCACTCCCGATCGAGGTGGCTCACTTACGATCGAGGTGGCCCACTTCCGATCCAGGACGCCCGCTTTCGATCCAGGTGGCCAACTCCAAATCCAGGTGGCCCACTTCCGTTCCCTGTGGCCCACCTGCGATCCAGGTGTCCCACTCTCGATCCGGTTGATCTTATTTCGATCCAGAAGGCTCACTCCGTATCCGGGTGGCCCACTCCCGATCCAGATGGCCCACTTCCGATCACGGTGGCCCACCTGCGATCCAGGTGTCCCACTTTCGATCCGGTTTGCCAACGTTCGATCTATGTGGCCCACTCTCCTTACAGATTGCTCAATCACGATAAGGGTGGCCCACTTTTGAACCAGGTGGCCCACTTTCGATTCAATTGGCCCACTCCCTATCCGGGTGGCCCACTTCCGATACAGTTCGTTCACTTCCGAAACAGACGGCCATTTTCCGATCGAGAAGGCCCACTCTCGATACAGATTGCTCACTTGCGATTCAGGTGGCCCCCTTCCGATGCCGGTGGCCCACTGTCGATCCAGGTGGCTCACTTACGATACAGGTGGCCTACCTTCAATCCAGGCGGCCTCCGCCCTATCCGGGTGGCCCACTTCCGATACAGGTCGTTCACTTCCGATACAGGTGGCCATTTTTCGATCTAGGTGGCCCTTCCTCGATACAGATTGCTCACTTACGATACAGGTGGCCCACTTCCGATCCAGGACGCCCACTTTCGATCCAGGTGGCCAACTCCAAATCCAGGTGGCCCACTCCCGTTCCCTGTGGCCCACCTGCGATCCAGGTGTCCCACTCTCGATCCGGTTGATGTTATTTCGATCCAGGTGGCTCACTCCCTATCCGGGTGGCCCACTCCCGATCCAGGTGGCCCACTCCCGATCCCGGTGGCCCACCTGCGATCCAGGTGTCCCACTTTCGATCCGGTTGGCCTGATTTCGATACAGGTGGCTCACTCACGATACAGGTGGTCCACTTTCAATCCAGGTGTCCAACTTTCGATCTAGCTGGCCCACTCTCGATAAAGATGGCTCCTTCACGATACAGATGGGCCTTTTTCGATCTACGTGGCAAACTAACAATCCCGTTGGCCCATTTCCTATCTAGGTGGCCCACTCTCGATACAGATTGCTTACTGACGATGCAGGTGGCCCACTTCCGATCCACGACGCCCATTTTCGATCCAGGTGGCCCACTTCCGATACGGGTGGCCCACTTTCGATACAGGTGGCTCACTTACGATACAGGTGGCCTACCTTCAATCCAGGCGGCCTCCGCCCTATCCGGGTGGCCCACTTCCGATACAGGTCGTTCACTTCCGATACAGGTGGCCATCTTTCGATCTAGGTGGCCCTTTCTCGATACAGATTGCTCACTTACGATACAGGTGGCCCACTTCCGATCCAGGACGCCCGCTTTCGATCCAGGTGGCCAACTCCAAATCCAGGTGGCCCACTTCCGTTCCCTGTGGCCCACCTGCGATCCGGGTGTCCCACTCTCGATCCGGTTGATCTTATTTCGATCCAGAAGGCTCACTCCGTATCCGGCTGGCCCACTCCCGATCCAGATGGCCCACTTTCGATCACGGTGGCCCACCTGCGATCCAGGTGTCCCACTTTCGATCCGGTTTGCCAACGTTCGATCTATGTGGCCCACTCTCCTTACAGATTGCTCAATCACGATAAAGGTGGCCCACTTTTGAACCGGGCGCCAACTTTCGATCTAGGTGGCCCACTCTCGATACAGATGGCTCCTCCACGATCTAGATGGCTCCTTTACGATACAGGTGCCCACTTCCAATCCGGGTGGCCCACTTTCAATACAGGAGGCTCATTCACGATACAGGTGGCCATTTCTCGATCTAGGTCGCCCTTTCTCGATACAGATTGCTCATTTACGATACAGGTGGCCCATTTCCGATCCAGGTGGCACATTCTTGATACGGGTGGCCCACTGTCGATCCGGGTGGCCTACTTCCGATACAGGTAGCTGACTTACGAAACAGAGAGTCCACTCCCGATCCAGGTGGCTGACTCCCGATCTACGTGGCCCACTCTCGATACAGATTGCTCACTTACGATACAGGTGGCCCACTTCTGATCCAGGTGGCCAACTCCCGATCTAGGTGGCCCGCTTCCGAAACAGGTCGTTCACTTCCGAAAGAGGTGGCCATTTTCCGATCCAGGTGGCCCACTCTCGATACAGATTGCTCACTGACGATGCAGGTGGCCCACTCCCGATCTGAGTGAACCTCTTTCGATACAGGTGGCCCACTTCCGATACAGGTAGCCCACTTCCGATCGATGTGGCCCACTCCCGATCGAGGTGGCTCACTTACGATGCAGGTGGCCCACTTCCGATCCAGGACGCCCGCTTTCGATCCAGGTGGCCAACTCCAAATCCAGGTGGCCCACTTCCGTTCCCTGTGGCCCACCTGCGATCCAGGTGACCCACTCTCGATCCGGTTGATCTTATTTCGATCCAGAAGGCTCACTCCGTATCCGGGTGGCCCACTCCCGATCCAGATGGCCCACTTTCGATCACGGTGGCCCACCTGCGATCCAGGTGTCCCACTTTCGATCCGGTTTGCCAACGTTCGATCTATGTGGCCCACTCTCCTTACAGATTGCTCAATCACGATAAGGGTGGCCCACTTTTGAACCAGGTGGCCCACTTTCGATTCAATTGGCCCACTCCCTATCCGGGTGGCCCACTTCCGATACAGTTCGTTCACTTCCGAAACAGACGGCCATTTTCCGATCGAGAAGGCCCACTCTCGATACAGATTGCTCACTTGCGATTCAGGTGGCCCACTTCCGATCCAGGTTGCCAACTTTCGATCTAGTAGGCCCACTCTCGATACAGATGGCTCCTCTACGATCTAGATTGCTCCTTTACGATCCGGGTGGCTCACTGTCGATACAGGTCGTTCATTTCCGATACAGGTGGACATTCTTCGATTCAGGTTGCCCTTCCTCGATACAGATTGCTCACTTACGATACAGGTGGCCCCCTTCCGATCCAGGACGCCCACTTTTGATCCAGGTGGCCCAAATTCGATCCCGGTGGCCCACCTGCGATCCAGGTGTCCCACTCTCGATCCTGTTGGCCTACTCCCTATCCGGGTGGCCCATTTTCAATACAGGTTATTCACTTCCGATTTAGGTGGCCATTCCCCGATCTAGATGGCCAACTCTCGATACAGATTGCTCACTTTCAATCCCGGTGGCCCACCTGTGATCCGGTTGTCCTAATTTCGATACAGGTGGCTCACTTACGATACAGGTGGCCCACTTTCGATCCAGGTGGCCCACTCCCAAGGTACGTTGGGAAATATGGAGATGGGCCAAAATTATTGAAAAAATGGCTCAATGGAGGCGAGTTGGTTACACTTACCTCATCTCGGAGATGATTTTTGATTCGCCCGCCTCTCTTCAGGAAGTGATCTGGCGAGCCATCCGAAGCCGTCCCACTAGGTTGCTCACTTCCGATCCAGGTGGCACACTTTTGATACAGGTGGCCCACTGTCGATCCGGGTGGCCTACTTTCGATACAGAGGGTCCACTCCCGATCCAGGTGGCCAACTTCCGATCTACGTGGTCCACTCTCGATACAGATTGCTCACTCACGATACAGGTGGGCCACTTCGGATCCAGGTGGTCAACTTCCGAACTAGGTGGCCCACTTCCGATACAGCTCGTTCACTTCCGAAAGAGGTGGCCATTTTCCGATCTAGGTGGCTCACTCTCGATACAGATTGCTTACTGACGACGCAGGTGGCCCACCTCCGATCCACGACGCCCACTTCCGATCCAGGTGGCCCACTTCCGATCCGGGTGTCCTAATTTCGATACAGGTGGCTCACTTACGATACAGGTGGCCCACTTTTGATCCAGGTGGCCCACTCCCAAGGTACGTTGGGGAATATGGAGATGGGCCAAAATTTTTGAGAAAATGGCTCAATGGAGGCGAGTTGGTTACACTTACCTCATCTCGGAGATGATTTTTAATTCGCCCGCCTCTCTTGAGGAAGTGATCTGGCGAGCCATCTGAACCCGTCCCACTAGGTTGCTCACTTCCGATCCAGGTGGCACACTTTTGATACAGGTGGCCCACTGTCGATCCGGATGGCCTACTTTCGATACAGAGGATCCACTCCCGATCCAGGTGGCCAACTTCCGATCTACGTGGTCCACTCTCGATACAGATTGCTCACTCACGATACAGGTGGGCCACTTCGGATCCAGGCGGCCAACTTCCGAACTAGGTGGCCCACTTCGAAGGTTGCTGCAGAAGCGCAAGCGGCGGCAGCCAAGCTCATGAAGATCAACCCCGCGATCAAGATCCAGCTTACGCAAGACAAGAACAAGGGAGACGATACCGCCGATTCCAGCTCGGATTCAGGGGACTCTAACACCACCACGGAGTCCCAGAAGTCAGAAGACACCCTGACATCCAAGGACTGTGACCGCGGACTCGGAAAAGGTCAAAAAACACCGGAGGATATGGACATCGATCGGTTCCCCACACCTGAGAAGGCCAGTCGACAAAGAAGTGGAGAAAAGGCCCCCGATCTAATGGAAGGATGGAGGGACTTGAAAATGTGCGGAGAACAGATGGAGGAGAAGACTCATCTTCTCCTCGACCACCTGAACTTGGTCATAGGGATAGCCGAGTCTGCCTCCAACATCCCAGAAGGAACTCATGGCGACATGGAAGAGCTCAAGAAGATTGGTCACGCTCTCGAAGGCCTACTTGCGGCAGACAAAGGGAAGAGAGCGGCTTTCGAGACCACACTTCTCGAAGCGGAGAAGACCCTAAAAATGAAGAGGAGTGCGCAGCCCTCTGGGCCAGCCGCGTCGGGAAGCGGCACACAGGGAAGGGGGGCGAATAGACCGGAATCGCGACAAGGGAAACAGCACGATACGAAGAGGACGCGACGCGGACATCCATCGGGAGCCCTCGAAACACCGCGCTCGACATCGACTCCTAATAGGCCCAAGCAGGACGGGCCTTGGCAGGAAGTGGTCTCTAAGAGAAATACAAAGATGGCACAAAAAAGCGGTCGATCAAGTGACACCGCTGGAAAGAAGGCAAAGATGAAGCCAAGAAGACCGAAATCCGACGCCGTTCTCGTCACGGCAAACCAAGGTGGGTTAAACTACGCAGATATGCTGCGCAAGATAAAGACGGATGACCTTAATGAAGAAGTGGGCTCTAAAGTCACGGGCATCCGCAAGACACAGGAAGGACAAATCCTCATTGAACTGAGGAAGGGCACCGACGCTGCAGCCATCAAAGCGGCTCTGACACCAGTCGTCGGGCAAGAAGGGGCCGTCCACTGCCTCGCAAATAGCATGACCCTCGAGGTTCTCGGAGTCGACTACGATGTCGACAAAACTAAAGTGCAGAAGGACCTCGCGAAGGCCCTACCAGAAAACGAGGATGGAGCCATAATAGTCAAGAGCCTGCGAAACGGCTCCCGAGGCACCCAAACAGCGGTTGTGTCCATCCCAGCGAGGCTCGCTCACCGCCTCCTGGACTGGAAAGAACCCAAGATGGGATGGAGCAGAGTGAGAATCCGCGAGATGGGAGGCATCCCACGCTGCTATAACTGCCTAGAGTATGGCCACAAGGCCTCAGGCTGCAAAAAAGAGAAGGCAGAGGAACGTCAACCGAAACTCTGCTTCCAGTGCGGTGAACCAGGACACCTCGCCGCTACGTGTGAAGAGAAACCAAAACGCCTCAGCTGCGTGGCTATCGGAACCAGATCTGACCACAGGTCAGGCTCCAGCAACTGCACAGCCTACCAAAACGCGAGGGCGACATATAGACGCAGGGGGGGAAGAAATGGCTAACTTCATCCAAGCCAACCTCAGGAGAAGCGGGGACGCTTGTGACCTCCTACACACTGCTGCCAAAGAAGGGGGTATCGATGTTCTGATCATCTCCGAACCGCCTTGGAAGCGCGAACTTTCCCGTTCCACATTCGATCACTGGGGGACCGCTGTAATTCAGATCACGAATCCCGCGATCCGCGAGACTGAACCAGCTGTTAGTGGCCGTGGTTATGCTCGAAAGACCATAGGGGGCACTGCTGCTACTCGCCGTCGCTCAAGACGCACGAATTTGAAGACGAGCTCCACGACCTAGAAGAGGATGTGAGGCAATGGGGGGGCCCAGTTATAATCGCGGGAGATTTCAACTCCAAGGAACCGACTTGGAGCGGGGGGCCGCGCGATAGACGGGGGGTAATACTCGCTGATGCCATGGAGGCATTGGGATTAGTGCTCGCGAACGAGACGGGGGTTATTACCTATTACCGGCACGACGCTCGGTCCCGGGAGGGAGGTTCATCATCGCTCCTCGACCTGACGTTCATGAGCCCGTCGCTCAAGGGACGTATGACATCATGGGAAGTTCTGGACACGGAAACACTGAGTGACCATCGACATATTCGGTTTCGACTTAGGACTGACGGACAGAGACAGACGACACGCAGACCGCGACCAACGGGGTGGCAGGTACGGAAGCTGGACGAGGGAAAATTCCGGGAATCGATAAAAACAGTCGAAGATCTCCCGATGAACTCCGCCTCGGACGAGGCTGTGGCGATGGTAACATCCGCCATCACGAGAGCTTGCGACGCGTCGATGCCTCGCAGGACAACACCATGTTTCTGGAGGAAACCAGAGTACTGGATCACCGATGAGATCAAGGCTCTCCGAAGAACGAGCAACAAGAAAAGGAGGACCGCATGGCGATCAAGGAAGCTGCAACGACCATCGCTGGTGAAAGATGACAGAGCGTACAAAGAAGCAAAGAAGGCTCTCGTTCTAGCCATCCGGAGGAGCGAAGAGAAGTGCTGGGGTGAACTGTGCGACATGGTTAACGAAGACCCCTGGGGCACGCCATATCGCGTGGTCATGTCGAAGGTCCGACCCCGGAAGGGCAACCCAGCACCGACCGATGCAGCAACATTGCGCACCATCGTGGAAGACCTCTTCCCAGCAGGAGAACCCAGAGTTACATTCCCTATGGAGAGCGAAGACCCCATCCCGCTCTTCACTATGCAAGAGCTACTCATAGCGGCGAAGAGAATGCCGAACGGCAAGGCCCCTGGCCTGGATGGCATCCCAAACGAGGCTCTGAAACTGGTCTTCAAATACAAGCCAGATCTACTCCTCGACCTCTTCAAAGTCTGTCTGAGCGCGGGAACTTACCCGGACAAGTGGAAACGCCAGAAGCTGGTCCTGATACCTAAGGGTCAAGGAGGTCAACGCCCTCTCACCATGCTCGACAATATCGGGAAAATGTACGAGAGGATGGTGCTCAACAGGGTGGAAAAAGCCTACGAAGAAGGCGGTGGGCTATCACCAATGCAGTTCGGGTTCCGGAAGGGACGGAGCACTGTGCACGCTATCGAGGCGGTCCAAGAACGGGTTCAAGCGTCGGTAGGGAACCCATACCAAGGAAGAGGAGGATTCTGTGCCATCATTGCGTTGGACATAAAGAACGCATTCAACTGCGCGAGCTGGGAGCGAGTCTATCAATCCCAAGCAGGTAAAGTGCCCCCCTATGTACTAGCCGTCACGAGTGACTACCTGCGGAACAGGACCCTCGTGTACGACACCGACGAGGGACAAGAGATTCGGGTACTGTGCAACGTGGACGTTGCAGCACGCTTTTCGTCTCCTCTCGTTAAACCCTCGTCGTCACCTCGGGCAAAGTGAATCAAGGTCTGATTTTCGTGTGTTATACTTTTTTGTTGAGGTGCCCGAGGCGACGAGAAGAAGACGACAACGACGTTTCAAACGGGCTGATGGCTCCCGCCACCAGCGTGGTGGCAGCACCTTCCAGCCCACCAAGCCGGGCGGCGCAGCGCTTGCGCGGGCTAGAGGAAGCCGCGCCGCGCATCGCCGGCCGGCAATCTTGGGATGGCTGCCGGCCTAGATAGACCTCCCTGCAGATCGTGCCCTTAAATTCGCCACGTGCTCCAGGAGTAGCGACCCAGGACGGGTCCAGTGATCGCGCCGCGGGTGCACAAGACGTTTCGTGTGTGTGTGGGTGAACCCAGTGCTAGTGGCAAGACTTGCGTTAGCGTGTGCTGACGCGTGGCCACCACACACGACCACATCTCGCCCAGGGTACACAGCTTTTGGAGGGTGACCCGGACTGGGCTAGAGAGAGAGAGAGAGAGAGCTGCAGCAGCAGCGAAATCAAGCAGCCCCAGCAGCAGAGCAGCAACAGCGCAGCAGTAGCGCTATCGCAGTGAGCTTCCGGACGACATAGACCTACGCGGTGAGTGGCATTACGTCTTCCCCAGGGTGCATCCGCCCTCATCGTGAACCCCCCCGGGCGGAGAGTCGTGTCCAGGGCTACCGGGTGGCCTATTTCCCAGCTCGCGATGCGGTGTGTCCTTCTTGTCCGCCGACCCATCGCGTCGTAACCGTGTCCCTCCAACCCCCCCGCGCCAATATTAGCATGCATGTTTTGGCCATACTGGGCCACGCGGGTCGATGTAGCGGCCATTTTGCGTAATAATTCTGACTTCCGGAGACGAAGGCGCGGAGAGTTGGAGAGGGACGGGCCCGCCGGCTTGGGAAATAGCTCCCACCCCTCGCGTTAGCTCCGCCCACAATGTATATGGGTGATTCCGCCGAAACAGTGCAGTGAATCATTTCGAGTCAATGTACGTGGGTGTTTCCGCTATAAAGTGACTTTTTGATATTGTGATTTTCTGTGAGTTATTGGACAAATGAACGATTTGATGACAGTTTTCGCCCCAGATGGCGTTGTAAATAGGTTTATCGACCTGCGAGTCGGGAAATGCGATTTCTAATAGCAATAAATCCGTTTATATTTTTCTGAATGTGGAGAGTGATTATTTGTGTCGATCGAACTCTGCCAGTGTCCGCAGAATACATTCGCGTTTTTCAGGTGCTCCCAATTTGCCCCACTGTCCCGCCCCTCGTGGCGCGGGGTGCCTGGCCCTGACCTGATCCGGCCTAATATAAATGAGGTGACTGCGGGGTGGGTTTAGTATTTCAGGTGGATGCTCCAGATTATCCCTGACCCATCTTGCCCCCACGTTACATGGCGATCCTGCCAGGATCACGGTTGACGCCCGGGAGCGTCCGGAACGAATCTGCGGACACTGCGCGTGCGCGTGAGAGCATTGACGCGGTACTACGCGAATTTAGGGTGAATATCGGGCCCTCGGTGTATGCCGATGATCTAATATTATTTGCGTGCGATCCTGCGCGCTTACTCCCGAGCACTCTGTGTCAACGAGTGACATCACGCCCCGCCCCCATAATGCCGCGCATTCACCCCGGCTCGCGCTCAGTGACACGCTTGTCAAATACCCCGTCGTGTGGGTATTCAATTGAAAGCTCCTGACGAGTACTCTTCGGACCGCTAGAGGGCGCTCCGCCATCGTCGCGCATACCAGCGCCACCTGGCGCGCGAGCTCCCTACTGACGCGGAACCCACCATGTGGGTACTCGTTGAAAACGTCTCGGCGAGTACTATTCGGACCGCTAAGGGGCGCTCCGCCATCGTCGCGCACACCAGCACCACCTGGCGCGCGAGCTCCCTATTGACGCGGCACCCACCGTGTGGATACTCGTTGAACACGTCTCGGCGAGTACTATTCGGGCCGCTAGAGGGCGCTCCGCCATCGTCACGCACACCAGCGCCACCTCGCGCGCCAACCCCCTATTGACGCGAAACCCACCGTGTGGGTACTCGTTGGTCTTGGCTTTGTGAATACTATCCGGGACGATAGAGGGCGCTTCGCCACCGTGGCGCACACGAGCGCCACCACGCGCGTGACTTTCTCTTTGGAACAACACCCGACGTGTGGGTACTGGTTGGATAGCTCTTGAGGAGTACTATGCGATACGCCATAGGGGGCAGCACTGCCGCTCACCTCTCGGCGCCATTGATCCCCGGGGCATTCGACTAATGTTCACCCCCCCCAGTGGGTACTCGAACTGAAGCTCGTGAAGCACCTGTATCGGTAGTCGTTTCCGTTTTGACGTCGAATGAAATCTCACTGATTTTTCGCCGATTACGTGACTGAACCACGCGATTCAATTTCTGCTGATTTGATCGTTGCGATAAGCGTTGCGATTCATTTGTTCCATCGATTAAACCGGTAGAGGGCGTCTCCGAAATTCCGATTTCGTCTTGGGGGCAAAATGCTTCGGAGCTTTCGGGTTTTCGGACTATTCCCTGTAGAATCTGCACAACTCTCATCGGATAGATCAGCGGAACATGCTCTAACATCGCGAAGCAAGTGCGAGCAATGCATGAAATCGTAGGGCACTGTTCGACTCGCGCGGGATAACTCGAGGAGCTGGAACGTTCCCATACCAAATGCGGACATCTGCGAAGGATACACGACTCTCCATCCCCATCTGATTACATTGCATGCCATTGTAGTAATAGTAGAGTGAATAGGGGAGGAAGGGGACTCGCACATCCTTATCCTTGCCCATTTTCCTAAAATTTTCCGTCGAGGATTCAAAACCTCAACAAGGAGTCCGCCGAGACAATCGTCTCATCAGGGTCCGCCAGTGGGTTTGGGTATCCGCCTATCTCATCGAAAGAGTAACTACCCTAATTATCCCGTGGCAAGTTGAACGTCACCGCGTAGGCATCAAGATGTTCGGTAGAAAACCAACAACGTCGATCCCATCGGGAGATCGACATGAGAGAATGACGATTACGCCGGATGTTGCTGAAATACTCGGCAAGGATCCGCGATATGTAGAGGCAGCCAAGCTGGTTGCGAGTCACGATTATAAAGAGGTTATGGTTCGATTGAATGAGGCTGGTCTCAGTCTAGGCGGCACACGTAATGCTCTACGCGTACGTTTGCTCCACCACAATCTTTTGACAATGAACCCAAGGGAAGATGTACCATGGAACCCAGAAATTGACGAGCGTCCGAAGGAACACCCACCCCTCTCACCAGCTGCTTTACAGGTAATGGCAGATATAGAGGGCGTGGAGATCGGGAGTGAAAATGGATCCGAAGTCGAGTACGAGTATGTTGTGGATGATCCGCCGGTGGTGACTTCGTCAACCAGGGTAACACAGAGTGGAATTGTGACCACTGTTGCCAACACGTGCTCAATGATAACCGTCACGAGCTTGCATGGACCCATAGCAACTCGAGGTCCCGTTCTACTATCTGGCTATACGAATTTGCCTACCGCAGCTGAGTCTTTCCGCCAGATAGGCCACAATGCAACTTTCGCCGGGTGGGCCAACACCATGTTGCCTAACCCTGCCGATGCAGTTATCGGTCCGCCTCAGACTGATGCTACTAGGCGAATAGGTGGAAGAGGTTTGAGTTTCGAAGAAACTTGGTCTCAGTTGCAAGATAGACTGATCAGTTGCGAAATTGGAAACAAGAACAGCGATGAGCAAGTACTATTGAATTGTTGTGATAGTCCGAAGTCTGTTGAATTGACTGGATCAGAAGTACGAGTTACGCCAGTTAGCCGAATCTGGGAAGATGAAAACCAGAATGGAGATGCTAGTACATTGAACCCATCACGAGGAGTTGTTGAGATAGAAGTCCGCCAAAGGAACGCCGAGAAGACTCATCATGATGGCCGAGGACAACCACAGACGATCCTGCTGCAGAAACAACATGCACAACTGCTGTCTTGTGTTGGCGAAGAGAGGTCTGGAGATGTTCCCACGCGTCTCACGAGTCGCTGCCAGTCGCACCATTCGTTGCATCAGGCGAGTGGTTGGCTCTCGGAATCGCCAAGCCGTGACGAGACGAAGCCGAAGGTGTTAGATACACACCTTCCTGCTCTGAACGCCTCATCACAGCCCGCATCAGAGAAGAGACAGATGGAATATGGAGAATCAATCGACAATCTCAAACTGAGTCAACTCATGGCTGAGTTGGTATCGAGGGATTATAGGTATTTGGAGTTGGCGAAGCGAGTATGCCGCTTACCCTTCAACGAAGTGAAACGCCTCTTGTGCCACCGTGAACTCAACACTATGGGAAGTATCAGTACATTGAGAAGCAGACTGATTCGAGCGGATATATTGTGGATGAATCCGAATGAAGAAGTCCCGTGGAATTCGAAGATGGATGGACCCTTGGAAAAGTTCTCATCTTGGTTCTCTATGAGACAAAGCCAGCCATTTTTCGTGGACGAGCCACGCCAGAGAACGGAGATTATCTCGCCAACTGTCCGAGTTTCCATCACCGCGGTAATGCAAACTACGCCAACGGTGGCAACTGCGGTAATAGGTCCTGTGACAGTTGAGACTTTCAGTACCTCCCAAGCTGTGGTATCTCCGGTAGAGGTGTCCAGTCTCGAGAGATTGATGAGAGTCCTAATGTGAAGTCGAAAGAGAACGACGAGGGTCGAGGACGGATGCCTCCCTTCAGAAATCCGCCGCTGAGTGAAGCGAAGATGGGAAAACCTGTGTATTTTATGAGTTGTGTGTGTGGAGCAACTGCAGTGTTGTCAGCTAACTCGTCGAGCACCTGTCAGGAGTGAGGATCCCGTGATCTACTCTTAGACCACACTGCAGATGAGGTTATTTAAGAAGTCTTACGATGAAAATGATGCGTGATTAGCCGTTGAAAGAAAAGAGAGGAAAGATAGCGAAAATTCATAGAGTTGTTGATGCGAGCGAAGAGTGTTTGAAACCGACAGTTTTGTAGGCGTTGGAATTTGAAGATTGTATGATTCGCCAAGTGGTCTGAGATTATTTGATCAAGGTGTTTCGTCTTGTCTATCCGCCAAATGAGGGTCGTAGGGACCTACCCTCATTCGAATCTGCCACAAAATGTTTGCCCAGGGTTGCTGACAGGGCAGATCTGGTCTGCATCGAGGCTAAGCCCAAAGGTGGGCAGCGAGTGCAGGGGTCTGCCTTCGCGCCATGCTGTTGCAAGCAAAACCATAGGGCGAGGATCATGCAGATCTGCCCTTCAAAAAAAAAAAAAAAACTTCCTTCGGGAAAGAATAGCCATCGATTAACGGTCATATGGATTTCTCCGATTGTCGGAGAGGAAAAGAGTGAGGATCACGTGATCTACTCTTTCAACTCGCTGCCAGAAAGGGGAACACCAAGCACCAGATGTCGAGTGGGTTTCTGCCCGTTATGGTTGCATTCCGACAAGGTGGGGGTGAGGATCCAGATGATCTGCCCTCGACCTGTGTTATGCGGGAGAGGAGAGAAATTCGTGAATCCGTCTGGTGAACGATCTGCTCTTTGGTCGCGATAGAAACTGGTAAGGAGTGAGGATCACGTGATCTACTCCCGATCAATTTGGCGCGAAGAAAAAATGCATGACTCGTGGCTTGGAAGCCGAGCGCTAGCCAACGCCAGGGTCAAGCCACAATTGAGCAGAACGTGTTCGTAACGGAGCAAGCAATCAGGAGCTGAGTCGCCCGGAGGCTTGACCAAGACTGAGAGACGAGAGAAAGAGGACCGTGGACACCCTCACTCGAGTCCTTGCTCCAGTAATGAACTTCATGAGTTATGAGAGATCTGCTCTCTAGTCGATGGTGAAACTTGAAAAGAGTGAAGATCATGTGATCTGCTCTTGTTTCAACCGATGAAGCGAAGGACCAGAAGCTAAGGGGGCCGAAGGCTGCCCGGGCTTGTGTCAAGTAGCATGTGAGCGGAATGTTTCGTTGCTGAGCAGAAAAATCAGGAGCTGAGTCACATGGCGGTGACCAAGACTGAGAGATGAGAGAGCGAAGATGGTGCACACTTCCTCTCAAATCCTTGTGCCAGTACCGAATATTTTTGTTGCGTGATTGTGTCGTAGAGACTCAGGAGCTGAGGCACCTAGAGAGGCCAGCCCAAGCCTGAGGAAGAGCGTTGTGAGAGAGATAGCGAAATCGAACCGGAGGATCGCGAGAGGAGTTGCTCTTCGGCTTGTGCAGGCCTAAGAGCACTAAAGTTGCCGATGAGAACCGGGCCAGAAGTTGTCTCCCGGAATCTCATCGATGCCACTGCCTCCACCGCATGTCTTCCATTTCCAAAGGAAACGGAGGTTCCTACGCCTGAACTCCGCCGTCATGATGAGGGACGCCTTGAGTGATGCCGAGTGGACCCGTGAGATGACTTCCGTCGACTGAAGAAAACTGAAATCGAGGTTGGTGGTCGTGCGGACCTCCCCTCGTTGTTGTGGAGTACATTAGAAGTCAGGAGGGTGAGGATCAGATGATCTACCCGAATGGCTTCCCAAGTTGCGAAGAAAGGTTAAGATCGTCAAATCTACCTTTTGGAGCGTTGACACGATGCACCAGGGGCGAGGATCATCCGATCTGCCTCGCGTCGTGTCAGAAAAAGTGAATTGAGGAGGCGAAGATCGAACGATCTGCTTTCTATTTTATTCCAAATCGCAGACTTGAGGTTGAGGATCGAGTAGATCTGACCTCAGCTGTAAAAAAAAAAAAAAAAAAAAAAAAAAGAGAAACAGTAGTGAGCGAAGTTGTTGAAGGAGACCACAGAGATTTGTCGCGGATTTCTGTTGAGTATTGATGAGTTAGTGAAATGAATGCTGAGATGGAGAGTGAATAAATGTGAACGGGAGCAAATGAGTACGAAAATCTGAAGGATCCGCCAAGAATAAATCCGCCACCACGGAGACTTGTCTTCTGAATTGACGCCGGAATATCCGAAATTTAGTCAGAATGTTCGTGCCGAGAAACTGGAGACGAGATCGCTGGTTTGGTAGATTTTTGTCGGGTATGCCTGAGAAGGATTGACTCTAGATTGGTCGTATGAGTGAATTGAGTGAGTTGTAGTTGGATGAACTTGTTGAAATTTAAACAATTGAGTCCGAAGTGAATCACAAATGCGAGCTGGTACACCTACAGAGGAGAAGATTCGCCTTCGAAAATGACCTAGGATTGTGAATCAGGAGAGAGTGCGCCTATGTGTTTGGAGTCAAACAATGGGGTTGAATGAGTCATCCCCTATCCACCGAGTGCCGATGAAGACAGATGTGGAGAGTCGGATGTGCGGTATACAGCCGATGTGTGTTGATGTAACGCCAGAATGTTAAAAAGAAGTCGAAAACAGGAGTTTTGGGATACAAATGGCACGTTTCGAGATAAGTATCCACCCGAGTGAAATGTCTGAAGGATTAGTCGAGTTAGAGGAATCCATACGCAAGAAGAGTTGCTGGTGGAAAAAAAAATAAATCCGAGTTTAGACTACTGAGAATGGGGAAGAGAAATTAGGAAAAAAAACAGCCATGACGATTGTATGGAAAGCAGATGTCATGAGTAGAACGCCAAGAACGGCGTCCGTTTGGACGTTAGAGCGGTGATCAACGAAATCAGTTTCCGATTGAACGACGGTAAAATGAAATGTCGTCGAGAAGTCAGGGAATGCCGGTAACAGTAGACGTTTCTGCGTGGCGTGTGAAACGCATAGCGAGATGAGATTTCCGCCAGTCCGCCGAGATAGTATCGCTCGTGAAGAGATGATTCGACAGAATTGCACAGAGAGGCTGTGCAAAACCGAAGACGAACGTGAGCAGGAATGGAAGAATGCGAGAAAATGTGCGTCGATCGAGAAGTTTGAAGCACAATTCGTAGAAATGTTGACCTAGATTTTGGTCGGGAAAGTTGTTGGAATCACGAGCGGTGACCATGACTAGATGAACGATGTCTTGACTGAGTTGATTGAGGCGTCCGAGTTGACGCCAGATGGTCGATTGTGTATATCTTAGCGACTCAGAGTAAGAGTGCTAGTTCCGAATCAGAGACTGTCGTGACGAAGAGTAAATCACGTTACCGATGACAGGAAGTGTTTCGATTGCAAATTCTCTTGTTGTTTTCAAAGGCCTATGGCATCGGACTCCATGGAGTCGAGGAATTTCCGCCAGGGCTCGAGTATTCACTCAAACATCCGCCGGGGGTCAAGAAGACCTCCCCAAATGGTCCGCCAAATGAGAGTATACCCATTCCCCTCCACCCCTTCCCCGAAACCCAGAGTCCGCTTCCTTGTGCGCTTTGAATTTTAGATAGCGTTGTAGTTGGGAATCCTTCCCTAGTAGTTGATTGTTCAGAGGATTTCTTTGAAAATGATCATTTTTTTTGATGAGTTGATTTGAATTTTGAATGTGGATTATTGTTGAATTTCGAATGATGAATTTATTTGTTATGATTTGAATTTTGATTTCTGTAGCAATGTATTATGATGATTAGAATCCGCCGAGGTAACGATGAGGGTGGGCGCAGGGGAGACCAAGGCCACTTCGGTTCTGCTTCTCACCCAGGAGTGTGGGGGGGAGGAGCCGGGGGTAATGCAACGTAGACGTTGCAGCACGCTTTTCGTCTCCTCTCGTTAAACCCTCGTCGTCATCTCGGGCAAAGTGAATCAAGGTCTGATTTTCGTGTGTTATACTTTTTTGTTGAGGTGCCCGAGGTGACGAGAAGAAGACGACAACGACGTTTCAAACGGGCTGATGGCTCCCGCCACCAGCGTGGTGGCAGCACCTTCCAGCCCACCAAGCCGGGCGGCGCAGCGCTTGCGCGGGCTAGAGGAAGCCGCGCCGCGCATCGCCGGCCGGCAATCTTGGGATGGCTGCCGGCCTAGATAGACCTCCCTGCAGATCGTGCCCTTAAATTCGCCACGTGCTCCAGGAGTAGCGACCCAGGACGGGTCCAGTGATCGCGCCGCGGGTGCACAAGACGTTTCGTGTGTGTGTGGGTGAACCCAGTGCTAGTGCCAAGACTTGCGTTAGCGTGTGCTGACGCGTGGCCACCACACACGACCACATCTCGCCCAGGGTACACAGCTTTTGGAGGGTGACCCGGACTGGGCTAGAGAGAGAGAGAGAGCTGCAGCAGCAGCGAAATCAAGCAGCCCCAGCAGCAGAGCAGCAACAGCGCAGCAGTAGCGCTATCGCAGTGAGCTTCCGGACGACATAGACCTACGCGGTGAGTGGCATTACGTCTTCCCCAGGGTGCATCCGCCCTCATCGTGAACCCCCCCGGGCGGAGAGTCGTGTCCAGGGCTACCGGGTGGCCTATTTCCCAGCTCGCGATGCGGTGTGTCCTTCTTGTCCGCCGACCCATCGCGTCGTAACCGTGTCCCTCCAACCCCCCCGCGCCAATATTAGCATGCACGTTTTGGCCATGCTGGGCCACGCGGGTCGATGTAGCGGCCATTTTGCGTAATAATTCTGACTTCCGGAGACGAAGGCGCGGAGAGTTGGAGAGGGACGGGCCCGCCGGCTTGGGAAATAGCTCCCACCCCTCGCGTTAGCTCCGCCCACAATGTATATGGGTGATTCCGCCGAAACAGTGCAGTGAATCATTTCGAGTCAATGTACGTGGGTGTTTCCGCTGTAAAGTGACTTTTTGATATTGTGATTTTCTGTGAGTTATTGGACAAATGAACGATTTGATGACAGTTTTCGCCACAGATGGCGTTGTAAATAGGTTTATCGACCTGCGAGTCGGGGAATGCGATTTCTAATAGCAATAAATCCGTTTATATTTTTCTGAATGTGGAGAGTGATTATTTGTGTCGATCGAACTCTGCCAGTGTCCGCAGAATACATTCGCGTTTTTCAGGTGCTCCCAATTTGCCCCACTGTCCCGCCCCTCGTGGCGCGGGGTGCCTGGCCCTGACCTGATCCGGCCTAATATAAATGAGGTGACTGCGGGGTGGGTTTAGTATTTCAGGTGGATGCTCCAGATTATCCCTGACCTATCTTGCCCCCACGTTACAACTGTCCGCCGGAATCGGACAGGGATCGGTCTCCGGGCCGTTCAACTGGAACACCCAGTATGACAGCTTACTGTCTATCGAACTGCCAGAAGGAGTGATAATAGTGGCTTTCGCGGACGACGCGGGACTCATAGTATGGGCTGACAACAAGGAACTCTTGGGTAGACGCGCGAACGAAGCGCTAGCCCGAGTCTACAAGTGGATGATTAGCAGGCTTCTGGAGCTCGCTGTCAAGAAGTGCGAAGCAATCGTGGTCACAAGGCGTAGGAAGTTTGACTTACCCCGGTTTTATATCAACGGGCAAGAGATGTCACGGAAGACAGAGCTGAAATACCTCGGTGTATGGCTCGACGACAAGTGGTCGTTCAAGAAGCACATCCAGGAAGCCGCCCAGAAGGCGAGCAAGGTCGGTGCGGCGCTCCAGCGGCTTATGCCGAATATCGGAGGACCCAAGGAAAAGAGGCGCGCACTTCTCAACACCGTCACTACCTCCATCATGCTGTACGGTGCACCCGTGTGGGGGAAGAGAGTAGAGAAGACCATCATCGAGAAGAGAATGGGGCCTGTCCACCGAAGAGCGGCCCTGAGGAGTATCCGTGCCTATCGCACTGTGTCAGGAGATGCGGTTTACGTATTGGCGAGTACTCCGCCCATCCACTTGCTCGTCGCGGAGCGAGTGAGGATCTGGGACCGCCAGAAAGTGATCGGAGCCGAACGAGTACTCACTCCGACGATGAAGGAGATCATCCGCGACAGCGAGAAGGAAACCACCCTTGAGCATTGGCAAACTGAGTGGGATTCGCCATTTGCGAACGGCAGATGGACGCACCGGCTGATCCGTGACGTAGCCAAGTGGGCGGAACGCACCCACGGAGAGATGGACTACTGGACGACGCAGGCACTGAGCGATCATGGTTGCTTCGGTTCCTATCTAACCAGGTTCAAGGAGAGGACGACCCCAGCATGTCAGTCATGCGGGGACGAATGGGATGACGCCGAACAACCCCTGTTCAAGTGCAGCGACACCCGGAGAGAGCGCGCCGAGCTGGATGAATGGCTGGGTGCTCAACTAACACCTGAGAATCTCGTCCCGTACTTACTCCGCAACCAGGAGACATGGGATAGACTCACCGGATACATCAAGCTAGTGATGACCCGCAAAGAGGAGAAAGAGAGGGAGGAAAGGCGCCTCGAAGCAGGCGAATTACAGTGACTCTGCCGATTGAAACAGAAGAGGCCCAAATGATTCCAGGAGGAATCTGATGCACTGAAGAGGGAAGAAAGAAGAAAGAAGAGAGAAGAAAGCAAAAAGAGAGGGAACAATGAAGAGTGAAGATAGAAGATGCCGACAAGTGGCCAAAGAGAGGAGATGGAGAAGAGGAACGCTCGCAATCGAGCGCGAGACATGCCGCTCATCCTGAAGTAATGCTCACGCGGTTCCGGGATGAGATGGTAGATGCAGGTGGATCTCTTTCTTGATTGCCCGATGCCCTAGGTATCGGACATCGAGGGGAGAGGGATATTACACGGCCGGGCCCACCTCTCGGTGGGCCCCACACAAACCCGTGTCCCGCCTGATATGGCCTGCGTGCGCTATGCGTAGTCCGCGTAAGCTGAACCAGTCCGGTGTCTGGGGACGGATCCGAGGGATCCTGAGGCAGATTTTGCCCTCTAACCACCTTAAAAAAAAAAAAAAAAAAAAACGAGAGATAGAAGCGCGTGCACAAGATCTTCCTGTCCGGTTGACGGCAGTCTGCAATGAGGCTGTCTGCTGCGTACCGGGCAACGCTGGCACCGACCAGCTGGTTTGTTATCGCGGATAAATGAATTTTCGAATTATCGGAATTTCTCGATTCTATAACTATTGCATCAAATGTAGATACTCGAAACTAGCCACGACTAGAGGTAACGTCTTTACGCAGATCAAAGCGCCATGCGAGAAGGACAGGGAGGAGAGCTTCGTCTGCTCTGTTGTGTTTTGTGTGTTCGTCGCGGCTCCGCAATATTGCTCTTGCCTGTAGCTGCATGGCTCTCCAGATTGAACTGAACAAAATATACACTGATAGGAGTGTATTTTTATGGGAAAAATACCGGAGTCGTGTGTAAGAGATTCTCAAGTGCGGTGGGAACAAGTGCTTGGAAAATTTGTGCTTACCCTTGGATTTTCATAACCAAGGAGTGAGATCCCCCCCCCCCCTCATTCACTCCTTTTCCGAAAGTAAAACTAGGCGAATATGAGTTTCAGAAAAGAACCATTTATCTCCAGTACATCAAAGCTTCAAATTTCATACGACATGGTTTGAACTCTTGGAAGCAATGAGATCTGAAAAAACCATGTCGAGTATTTTTTGAGCCGATTCGTCACGATCAACATATCATCACTGATAGAGACTAGAGCCACTTTCCTCCAATCAAATCTCTCTTTCAATTCATCCTTATGGTGGTGGTTTGACAATTCCCCACTAGCTAATTGTCGCTGAAATGACCCGAAGTTTAGGTGAGTAGAAGAGGTACAGGGGAATATCGGAATAGAGACAATATAACTGAGTATGATAGTAGATTTTAGTGAATCATCATGAACACCAAATTAAACTCAGTTATATTTTCTCTATTTCGATATTCCCCTGTACCTCTTCTACTCACCTCAACTCCGGGTCATTTCAGCGACAATTAGCTAGTAAGAAATTGTCAAACCACCACCATTAGGATGAATTGAAAGGAAAATTTAATTGGAGGAAAGTGGCTCTAGTCTCTATCAGTGATGATATGTTGATCGTAACAAATCGGCTCAAAAAATACTCGACATGGTTCTTTCAGATCTCATTCCTTCCAAGAATTTAAACCATGTCGTATAAAATTTGAAGCTTTGATATACTGGAGATGAATAGGTCTTTTCTAAACCCCATACTCGCCTAGTTTCACTTTTGAAAGAAAAGTGAATGAGGGGGAGGATGGGTAATACTGCGAGTTGAGGAAGAGCCTGATGTTGGTAATATCACAATTATCGAAACGACTTGCATCTCCCAAATTCTGATTCTTCCTGCTTGTTTGAAAAGCTAGTACGACATACCGCGGTTTCTCTAATTGATTCGATGTCTTGACAGTCCAAACGTGTTCCGATGAAGCGGGAAGTAGAGGATATTCATAGAGTTCCCAAGTCCTAGAACTCATCTCTATAAATCCAGCTTTTTTGATACTGGATCGAAGGTTGAGCTTCTCTCTGTCTGATCGAATGAGATAGGGCATCTGCCACTCAACAGAGGTCAACTCAATCTTGGAACTCTCATAGGTCGCTGCACCACCAGCAACAGCTATTGCCTCTTGAAGAATGGCATTTAAGTCGTCCCGAGACCTGACAAAAATGAGCTCATGTTCCACATTCACAATGATCTTTTGGAATTCTTCAGCGGAACCAAGTATCAT
Organism: Eretmocerus hayati; assembly: GCA_029851415.1. NCBI lineage: Eukaryota > Metazoa > Arthropoda > Insecta > Hymenoptera > Aphelinidae > Eretmocerus > Eretmocerus hayati. Next base: position 55,781,641 of record CM056744.1, read on the forward strand.
GCTCAAAGGAATCGAGACATCAAAATAACCATTTCAATCAACTATGAGTATATCATCTAGACCGATCCATCCTGCATTCTCTAAAAATTTTCTTTGACCAGGCCTGAAAGATAAGCATCCTTCCATGACACTTGTTAAGCCTACATTCTTACTTTCATTCCACACCATTAATTTCATACCGAGTTTCTTCAAACAAGTGAAAAATACCAATGTTGTCGAATTTGTTCTAGTGGGAACCTCGCCATTATTCTTCGTCAGTCTCCCACATACACGCAACTTACTGCGGCAGGGTAGAAGACATAAATCTTGATGTTGAATCATGATACGTAATTCATCGTTGTTTCCAAAAGATGAGTTTGCAAAAGGCTGATGAGCATGAACCTCGTAATGCAAAACGGATTCGTCGGTACCCGCGTGAGAAAGTACATCTAGAACGTCTTCCATTACAGTGAAATATACAAGTTAATTTCCACCACGAATTCTTACTCTGTACCCTAGATTTTTCGAGAGTTGGATGTCTTGCCGTGTTAACGCTTTCAGAGCTTGCTGATGAATGATGTCTGGTCGACATTTTGGTGTCTTTATATACCCTTCGCCGACCTTACGATTGAAAACGAGTGCCATCTTCCTCGATTTGCTTACCTTCCACTCCTAAAATGCAATCTAACTGTGACTACTTCCCCTCGAAAATTGATGGTGTTGCCCTCTTGATCAACTATTCGTATTTGTAGGAAATTGATACACTTTGGAGCGACCGGAAGGTGGATGATCTCACCATGCGTTTCGTTGATTTTGAATCCAGGAGGGACCTTTATACCAAACTCATGAACTGTATGAACTCTTTGACCGTTCAGAAAGGCTCCACACGTTATATTACACTCAACACGTATAGCGCTGACTTTGAGAATATTAACAATCTGGTCTGAAATATGAATTTTGCCAGGTTCTAAGGTGCGTTGCGCAAAACCTGAGATTGGTGCAATGAAATCGGGTGGACGAAAATTCACTTTTTGACTACACGCAATTTCACTCCGAATTACTGAGGTTATGAAAGAAAATGGGGACGGTCCTACTGGTTCTGTAGTTCAGATTGCACCCATTGTGTGCCGAACCACGGTAGCTAGAAAGAGACAGCTGTAAAGTAACAATCTTTCAGAGATGTCGTGACTGATTGAAAGAGACTAATCGGCCTGTGAAATGACAGTGCTCTCGAATTTTTCTATCCCTCGGGGTGAAAGGCTCTTCACAAATGTGGCACCTGGTTGCATTCGCAAAATCTATCTTCTGCTGCTGAGTGAGCTCCATCATCTCTTTAGGAGATTTGATTGACTTATCAAGTTTTCTTGCCCATTCTTTCAGTTCCATGACTAACCATCGAGCTGGATTCTCTTGGGTTTCATCTGTCCTTCTGTACGCACGATATTCTGAGAGAGAGAGTCGTCGTATGAGCACTTGACGTAATAGCCAACACTCAATGGCTTATGTATATGACGTGTGTGTTCATCATTTTCCACTTATTCCAATATACATTCGAAGTCTGCATATATAACAAGAGGGGCCTTCTTTTTATTGCTATGGTCCACGAAATGGAGTCATTTTCCGCTTTGGGTAAAATTTACTTTGCACTTCGTCACCTGAGAGCACTCTTGGGCGCGAGATTCCAATTTTTCCCCTGAGTGGAAGGATTGAAGGCACCGATCACATATCCATGATTCAGATCTTCTTTTCGAGAGCTGATTGCCAACTAGTCTTGATAAGTTCTTCACCCAAACATAGTGGTACCTTGACGGTTTCTAATCAGATTTTTTTCCTTCTTCTTCGTCTTCAGCTTCCGCTACATACTGATCTTCGATCAGAAGGAGATGTATATGTCTATCTCGATATGTTGGAGCAATGCGACACGTAACTACGGTGAATTGATCCTTCCTCTATTTCTTGAGCATGGAGACATTGACTGATATATTTTTGTTCTGGTCTTTAAACTTTTTTATATCTTTGAGTGTAACGGGGGAATCAATCTCTTCAAACTTGAGCTCACCCACGTAAGGGGTATATTTACTCAATCTTTGAGGGTCACAGGTAGCAGGATGCAAGGTCGACAGAATAGCCCACTCAAAACATCTATTATCTTCATTCTGTACATTCACACAAGCATGTTTGGCCTTTATAGATGGTGGAAGATCAATCCATGAGCTGCCTTTCATTGGATTGTATCTGTTGATGTTGATGAGTAGGTGAGAAATAGACATCGACCATCCAGATTCATGTAGTTGGAAGTCTTCTACATCTTGCCTGATGACTCCACTGGAATTGGTCTCAAATAAACTTGCTAGATCGGTGGTGCTGTCGATGCTTTGATTTCCAACGTTGAATGACATCAATTCGCCGACTTCTTGCTCGTCCTTGATTTTTGAAAATTCTACATACAGAATACCGTGTACTTTGATGGTTGGGGAACTGCTTGGGACCTCGGCCAACTTCTGCATGAATACACCCTTGGCTTCACTCATGGGAGATATGACGTCCAGATGTCGCAGATGAGTTATGACTCCTGTGATAATGCGACCTTCAAATGCGGATGTGACACTACCCCATTTTACTCCGGATCCATCTTGCTCTGATTCTTGTGCTCGCAAACCTGCTTCAATCTTCAAGTAGTGTGGAAAACTATCTCGAAGACTACGAATATGTCCAATTATCGACTGAAAACTCTCTTTGCGACCATGAGTCGAATCTGGATTTCGGAGAAGATAGTGGAGATTCTTCAGAGCTTCATTCACAATTTGAATCCACCTCTCAATGTCCTGCTCATCTGCTATTCTATTTTTTACAGTACGTAGAGCATCTGGCAGTAATCTCGCCGCGTTGTAGTAATAGACTGGTGTATCCATATCTGCAAGTGAATGGAAACGTGAACATAGATGGAGAAAGACTGAGATAATCACCGAGGGAGTGGAACAAGAATGTAACTTGAGAAATTGAAATCTCACAGGAGATAACCCCGGAAGAGATGCTCCCAATAGCAGAAGCGCCCTCTGAGAGGAAATCGACTACCTCGTGTTCGAGTAGAGTAGCACATTCCCTAGGTGGTACTCCCAGAGAAACAGAAGTACAACCGAGGAGCTGCGCCACCCTGGAGCTTAGCTGAACAGTCTGTTTTTCTAGAGGCGCTTTCAGTAGCAGAAGCATCCTCTAAGAGAAAATCGACCACCTCGTGTTCGAGCAGAGTAGCCCATTTCTTAGGTGGTACTCCCAGAGGAACAGAAGTACAACCGAAGAGCTGCGCCACCCTGGAGCTTAGCTGGATAGTCTGTTCTCCTAGAGGCGCTCCCAATAGCAGAAGCATCCTGCGAGAGCAATTGGACTATCTCCCAAAGTTTGTTCATACTGACCTTCTTCTAGAATTCTCCACTAGGTGTGCTTTCGGTGCTGGGTACTGAATCCGAATGATGAAGACCTTTCGATGTCGACCTCTTATGCCCTCGCCGTGGGTACCATAAACATCTGATTATTTAGTCTGATTAGGTGAGGGTTTTGGTTGCATAGTGGGGGTAGTTAGCGCAATGGAATCATGCAGTGTATATAAAGAAGAGCGGTGGGTCACAAGGCTCATTCGACGTTTGCTAGGTGAAAAGACAAGATGGATTTCATAGTCGATATCCAAGGCTTCCAGACCTTTTGCAACATCTTCATCACCAAGGAGCTGGCCATTCTTCCAGTTCTTGGAGACGCTGATCCCACGGTGTATCATTTCAAGCCTCCATACCCTTGGAGTACTCTTCCTCGGGAGCAGAAGTCCTGCAACCGCTGGCTCGAGCAGAATTTCCATGGATTGAGGTGGGTCGATGGAGAGATATCATACAGTGAACTCACGAACGTTCTGGGTAAGAGGCTCGCAGGTACAAGGAAAATCCTCGTCAAGAGATTAGAGGAGGAAATACGCTGCTAAATGATGATCTCATGGATAAATAATAAATAAATCACAAATAAATAAATCTCATAAATAATAAGCTGAATGCTAATCGCAGAATGCTTTCTCTCAGCGAAATATTCTAAGAGGTTCACTGAAACTAATGATAAATTTGAAAAACTCATCAAATTCCAAAATGATGATTAGGATTCTCACAAAATAGTTCTATTATTCAATCTAATTCACTTGCAATTCGGATTACACTCGTAACCAATGTTCAATATCATTTCATTCAATCATTCCATTATTATTCATATAAATTTTATTGCTCAAATATTTCTCCAGTATTTCAGGAAGTATTTTAGGGTCATTGAGATGATGTAGACTGTAGTTTTTCGGGGGAAAAATCCATTTAGTTAAGGCGGAGTTTTCGTATAGTTGGTTTATAGACGTGGAGATGGAGTTTTTGGAGAAAATTCTGATTTTTGGATCGAAAATTGAATTTTTCTCACGTAGTCAGGTAGTTGAATCAAATTAGGATTCAACTAATCGATGTAGAGTGGTGGGAAAGAGAAGTTATAGAGGTAGATCTGAGCGAAAAATAAATTTTATTTGAAATTTTTTAATCATGTTTTGAGTTATTTTCACAAGATTCGCTTTTAGAGGAATTCGAATGACCTACACTATGGTTTTTTCTGCAAGATATATCGATTGGTTGAGGCGAATATTTAATATAGTTCGTAAGAAAATGATAAAAATGGAGTCTTTTGAAAATTTTTGTATTTCTCGAGATTGAATTCGATTTTGACTGTAATAAAACGAAAAAATTCTGTTCAACGAATCGATTCAGAATGACGAGAAAGTATCAACTTAGTTCATTGGAATTCGAATGGATGAGTTTGGGGGGGAGATATGAGGGAAATATGAAAATAAAATAAAATATTTTGTTATATTTTGAGGAAGCTAGATAGGAGGAATTTGGTTACCTGAACTGAGGTTTTCTTAAGCAAAGCTTGTTACTTGGTTGAAAGGGGATTTCGATAAAATTGGTTTCAATATGGTCAGAATGGAGTTTTTGTTGGAAATTTTCGTTTTTTCAAAAAAATCGAGGTTTATAGAGATTGAATAGAATTTCGGTATTAACCAAAAGATAGATTAAGCCAAAAAAACCATAGCCTAGGTAACCCAAATTGAGGTTAGATAGAGTTAGAAGGAGATATTTGATTATAAAAGTAGACAATTTTAGCCAATTTACCTCAAAACACGTCTAAATCAAATTCAATTAAGAGAGGAGAGCAGCCAAATCACTGGTCTCATCTCTGAATGATTCTCTACAACTTGTAGGAAGGCAAAAATCGATAGAGTGGAGTGTAGGAGAGTAAGCGTGGCTAGGAAAAAGAAGATACATACACACACACACAGACACATGCAAAGGGACACAGAGATGAGTCCCTGGGAGGTTTTGAAGGTTCTTAGAAGAGGAAGTGTCACTTACAATCGTTAGATTTTGGCGAGAGGAACAAGATGGTTGAAAAATTTTTGTGATAGGAGGACTTTTGTTGAATAAATTTTGAGTTTAATGGAAAAATTGATCAAAAATTTGCTGTGCCGAAGACAAAGCTTTCTCTTTAGAGAAAGCAAAATGGATCGAGGATCATGTGTCCGGGTGAGCATTTCATGAGTCCATTGCCTGATATTGATGGACTAAAGTTATCTTCTTTCACAGGGAAGTACACGACCTTGGCGATCTCGGATGCCTAGCTCTGAAAAAGTTACCAGAACTCGACGAGACACAGTGCGATCTTCATGCTCAACACGTGCACTTCACTTATGCCGCACATAATGTCCACAAACTGCAATTTTGGATGCTGGTCAATTACCGACGAGTCCGAACACCTTCAAACAACGAGGATGAAGTAGATGAAGTGGACTCGATATCCGGATTCGCAAGCGGAACGTCAAGAGGAGGATGCGATTGTACCTCCAATCCATTGGCTGACCAAGAAAAAATTGATATGATGTATAATTGAACTGATATGTAACTGATAGAGGAATAAAATCCACGAGGAGAGGGAGGTCGTGGGGGTATTGGAAGATTCATAAATGTCTCCCTAAGGAGGGAAAGAGAGCATTCATGAATCAGGCAGAATCTCACAGACAAGGGCTCGGTGGAGCCTCTGTCCCTTCTTCTCCTCTTTTTCATAATTCAGACCAAGAAACATAGTCAGAAGTGGGACAAATTACTATAGATCCGCAGGTAGAGTCGTCACTTACCTGCCTTGCTGAGAACCATAATATTTTGTAGAGGTGTAAATTGTTCTATCTTATACCAAGTTTCATTATTATGTTTTATCTTATTCTCATAGAAAAAATACGGACCTATCCACGATTCGAATATCAACAATACTAGAGAAAATTCACAAAGTAGATGGGATTTAGGAACCAAGCATATTCTTGGAATTCCATATTTGTAATACGATTCATACCTGTAATACAAAATAAGATACATAAGATACGGAAAAATGAAAAATTTCTCAACATGATCGTAGTGCATTACATGAAAAAATCACAACTAGGTGACTTGTCACGGGAATATTATTTGCAAGTATACAAAAATTTGCAAGTATCACCAGTCTAACGAACCTGAAACATGATTGAATCAATTACGATGAGGCCACCATTAAAGATACAATTTTTTGTGACTATCATGGGGGGGGGGGGGGAGTGGCAGAGCCCCAACCAACGCTCATCCCTGTGAGATCCTTCCTACCTTTGATATGGATGTCAAGATACCCCATCGATGAGTTCTCTAGAAATTTACGGAATCTGACACACATTTCATAGGTGTCTGATCCCTCCATTGTTAATTTTATTCTTGGGATTTTGTTTTTTTATTTATCAAGAAACACCAGTGACAGATAACAAATCAAAAAAGAGGTACAAAACATTACATGAGAGCAGTTTGTTACAAGATAAATGAAATATAAAAATATGAGATTTCTCCCAGTCACAATACAGAGTTGCAAAATATGTGCAATACCAAAGTAGTCAGAAAATTGATACAAAATGAAATGATTCTTGGACTGAAATATATACATAACACAAACACGAAGCCACAAATAGATGAAAGATTTCTTTAGAAAATAGTATATATCTTCATTCACTGCGACAATGACTTGACTACTTCTCATTCAGAGCATCAAGTTCCATCTGGAGTTCTTGTCGCAGACTTGCTTGCATCCTTCCCTCTCGATACCGATTCACTGTGAGTTGATAATGCTCAGCCAGAGCCTTTGTTGCAGCAAGTGACTCCTCGTACTCTTTCAGTGCTGCTTTCAGCCACTACCTATACGATTCTGAGTCCAATTTTGAATAAATTTTCAACTGGGCATCTGCTAGATCAAGCCAGTAATCAACGTCTCTTAATCCCTCTTCGACTTTGCTGTGGCAATGTAAAATAACACGGTGGCTTCTCTGCGATAGCTGAATAGCATCTCCGAGCCCTTTCGCAGAAACAGATAGTTTGGCTTCGGTGAGGTTCTGTTTATTGACAGCAGTTTCAATTTCCATTCCTAAGTTTTGTAACTCTTCAGCTCTCTTTCGATCGGCATTTTGTTTAGCTCTTTTGGCTCTTTTGAGAATCTGATTGAGTGATCTCTTTCTAGAAGCTCCCATTATCTCCACCTGAAATGAGAAGAATCCCAAAGCTGGGATGAATGAGGTTCACTAACAAAGGGAGTCTGAAGAGTCTGGGTCACCAAAATTTTCTTTTACAGTCTCATACCATCTAGCATATGAAGAATCCAAAGCAACTCTGTTCAATGGGGCCCTCTGATATCAGCAATGATACTGTATCTATACCACCACTCTTTGGAATAGGCTCATCTGAGCAATGCTAATATTAGAGGGGCCCCATTTGCCAGAGTTGCTTTGGATTCTTCACATTCTAGGTGGTTTGAGACTGTAAAAGAAAGATTTTGGTGACCCGGACTCTTGTAAGTTGACCAACCACACAACCTAGTGAGATTACAAGATGAATGAGTACAGTTTCAGCTGCTGCTACATGGATGATGAAGAAACTGTACTCATTCATCTTGTAATCTCACTAGGTTGTGTGGTTGATAAATCCTCAAAACATCAAATATAGTGCAGCTCTGAATGAGAGTTTTCATTGTCTAGCTCACAGATCTGGTTGAAATAGTCTCGTTTAATTGAGAAAGGATGTATTCAAATCTGTCACTACAATCACCATCTTCGTTTCACTCGGCGACAACATAGGAACCTTCATTCAGAGCTGCATGGGGGGGGGGGGGCGATTTTGAAGTCAAGTCGAAGGAGGAGAAGGATAGAAGATTGATTGAGTGGGTAGGGGCCTCATCCTTTGCCCGTACCTGTGAGATGCTCCACTCATTAGGGCCTGGCACTCTCTCCAGCTGAGAAGAAGGTAGCCCGAACCTGCTCCAGCAACTTCAAACTCACATTGTGATTGAGATCTAGATGTGAGTCTGAAAATGCTGAAAGCTAGCTTAGTACTATCTCTCAGTCACTCAATCAAAGTAATTTTGTTTTCTTTTCTTGCTTTATTCAATTCAACAATACACAATCAACGTCATCTTCATGAATATTATCATTGTCATTTGGAATATCCATCTCTTCTACTTCCTCTTCCTCCTTTTTCGACTGATCTTCTACCGTATCCATGACAATAGAATCATCGAGTGTGATACACTCATATATAATTCTAATTTCTTGTTCTGTATTGTCTCTAGGTGACTGTACGACAATACGGACCACAGGCCCCCATACCCCACTCCATTCAACGGAAGTTCTTGACATCCTAGAAAAGGATGGAATCCTTATACACCCTTGCTACAGATTCTCAACATAAAGTACAGTGCCACTAAGTTTGATACCAGTCTCTGAGACACATTTCCGAAGGAACAGAAACGATCTTTCGAGGCTGGTATTCGTCATTATCACTGTGAAATCTGTGTGTCAAGAGTTTGCATCTAAAGATCCTATAACTAAGTAATATATTCCCACAAAGAGGAGCATATCGCTCGATGAAGATTCTATAGCCAAGTGATATACTCCCACGTTGGTGCTCCCACAACAGAAGCATATTGTTTGATAAAGTTGAACTCACCTGAGATTGATATAAATCTAGGGCTTAGAATGTGCAGCACCGGATAGCTTTCCAGAATACAGAAGGCTGACATCCGGAGCTGCGTGTCGAGGAGGAATTTTGACCCAGTTATCGGAGGTCAGGAGCAAAATCCCTCTTGCGAGGAAGCTCCTCGCCACCTGTTGGTGAAGCAACGAATATGTTGACTGGCCCTTCCTGTATCATACAGTGTTACAATTCGCTTTTGGACATGTTGCCACCTAGCGGTAGGTGTCCGAACTAGACTCTTTGATGATGGCTCGAATTACCCATCATTCATGTAGACATACGAACACACAAAACTGAAATACATCGATACTTAACTCGACATTCATCCTGCTAGCTCAGCTTACCAAAACTTCACTGAGAATCGTATAATGCATACTGCAAGCTCAAACCAGCAACAACTTCACTGTTTAAAAATTGCAGCTCTTCAACCAGCACGTCAGAACCTGATGCGCCAGGATCCGTTACGTCAGAATACGTTGGCCCAGAATACGTTGCGCCAGAACCCCCACGCGTTAGTAGCATCAATGTTACACTACTCATAAGAGCTCAGCTCGAAATCGCAAATTGGCCACGAAACTGACGGCCATGGAATTGACATTTCATGTTAGATCAGCTGAAACGGATCGGAAAGTTATCGGATCGCTTTTTCCGCTCAGACGAGACTTTGGTATACCAAATACTTACGAAAAGTCGAGCGAGATGCTGGATTGTCGATCTTTTAGACGTGTTGGTAGGTGGCCACGGAATTGACACTCTTATTCACCCCGGCATTCTTTCGGAGAAGAGCACGCCGCCACTTCTCGAAAGTGAAGTTATGGATGTTTATACTGCAGCTGTTTGATAGTTTGAAGCAAGAGGATCAAAATGTGCCCATAAACAAATGCTTACAAGTCCATAGACGCTCTCACGCAACACATATTGTCAAAACCGTAATTTTGGCGCAAATTCGAGGACACAATGTATGCACAGCGTTAGGTAGGTAAAAGAGGTAGTTGCGAATCTTAAATTATGAAAACATGTTGAAATAAAATAAAAGAAAATAATTTTAAAAATTCGCTTTTATGAACATAATAGCAACGCAAAATGTGAAAATAATCTTGAATCTCCTTTCTGCATCTGTAGCATAGATGTTGGCTAAGTTTACTGACTTACATGCTCCAAGATATTCATGATTTTAGGAATAAATATGATGCAAGCGTGGGTTATCAACTGGATTCATCATCAGTAGTCTTCATGATGTAACCCACGCTTTTATCATATTTATTCCTAAAATCATGAATATCTTGGAGCATGTAAGTCAGTAAACTTAGCCAACATCTATGCTACAGATGCAGAAAGGAGATTCAAGATTATTTTCACATTTTGCGTTGCTATTATGTTCATAAAAGCGAATTTTTAAAATTATTTTTTTTTATTCATTTCATTTTCATATTTTTACTTCATATCTAATCATTTAAAATGGACCATGATTCCAAAAATTTAATATCAGGCAAAAGCTTTGGATAATCTTTGAAATTTCTCTGGCTGATTATAATGAAGAGATGTGTTCATTCCTGCATAAGTATTGGAATAAGAAGGGCTGTAGAGTACAAATGAATCAGTAAGGAGTAGAGCGATCAGCCACGGTTGATCCCAAATTATGCTTCTTGTCATGTACAGCAAACCGGTAACTTTGTAATGAATGCCAAGTTATTGGCAAATCAAATTCAGGAGGCTGTATATAGCTTATTGACAACATCAGTATATATCTATCAATTAATATTCCATAATATTTTACAAGTCAGAGCTCAATCATGAATAGGGATATCTGCTAATTCTAATCAGTCGAGCGATGCTTCATACTTGTAAGAAACTGAATAATCCTTGAGCCCTCTATGCCTGCTGATACCGCAGTAATACTTTGGTATTAGTGTTGCAGAATTGTAAACATCTACACAAAAAGCATTGGAGTGGTGGAATTTAGTTGAAAATGAATGGCTAAATTTTTGTAATGAATGTGTCAATGGTAAGAAGCATCCTCAGGAGTGTAAACGAACCAGCACTTGATACGCATGGAACTATTGCAACTGTTCACAACATAAATGGTCTATTCGATCACTAATCTGGAGTTCTGAACAATGGCATACTTAATTAACATTTAGGAGAGAGATTGATGTCAGTTACTAATCAAGTGATACACAGTGTCTCATGAAATACAATTCATCACTCTTTTAGCACTTGATCAGAACTATCGCTTGATTTTTCCACTGTATACAAAACTTGATTGCGTACTAGAAAATTTAGCCCCTCACAGCTATATGACAAAATATAGAACCATCAATAACCTGTCAGTAATTCTACTGGTCTGAACATTTGTTTCTAATACTCTTCTCAATTGCTTTGACACTGTTCACAAATTTATCTACAAATTGATGAAGATGAGATTCATCGCAGGATAGATCAAGAACTGGAACACATTAATGAAATCACTTCATAACACAAAATATCTGCACTGAGCTGCAATCTGCAACAGCATCACATAACGCGGTTGAAGAATCGTAGAGGTTATGGGTATGTAATTTTCGCAGGCCGGCGGGCGAGAGCATTGCTTTATGGCCCTTTATACCGTAATCACGGTAATCACTGATGATCATTTATTGAAGTACTATTACGTACTCATCATGCGCAAATTAGAGAGATAGCGAGGATCTACTCAGCATCTCCGGCTGATCGGCTGATGTGCTATATATGTGCTCTGCTCACAGCTGTGAGTTGTGACACCTCATAGTTTCTTAGTTTCTTTCTCTACTGTTCTCTACATGCTCTCCCCTTGATCCTGAGCACAAAGCCGCGTTTGCGTTTACACAATGTTGAATCGCGCATCAGAGCATTCAGAGCCTCGACACCAACACAACTATACCAAAGTGTATCAATGACACGCCTCACACAAAGTTCCCCGACAGAAATCTTGTCTCCGCGCGCCCGAGTGCAATAAAAGCGAATAAAAATATCTAAATTCCTTGTGGAGGAATCGTTTAGGAGTCGTATATCTTCATACCATGCACTTGAATGCCGAATTTAGGGGTGCGGACCCGGAACCTTGCATCTTCCATGCCACCGGGCACGTCCACGGGTTGCGGATAGTGGAACTGCCAGTAGTGATAGGGCGTACCCGTAACACTGGCCAGTCGTGAATAACACCTTGGTGGATGGGTGGAATAAGCGATCACGGACAAAGGAACCGTTAGTTAGTAGAGGGAGAAAAACCATGGCTAGCAATGACTAGAGAGGTATTACCCCAGGTGGTCAAAATCCACTCGCTTCGGCGACAGGGCCCCATTCGGATTCTGGGGAGGCCCATCATTGCTTGATGGAAACGTGCTGACAGTGGACCCCATGGCTATCGGATCAACACGAAACGCTACAGGGGGAACAGAGCCTACCCCCCTGGATGGCAACGTCAGTCCAAGGAGCATCTCATCACGGATGGGGGCCATACACATCGACAAAGCGACCGAAGACGACCTGTCGTCTTTAGGAAGCACCGCGGCGATGCTATGGACCTCGAAACCGAGATGAAGCTCCTGAACGAGGCTGACAAAGTCAGAAAAGAGGGTATGAGCAACACGAGCAAAGAGGCACTTGACCGAAAATCGATGTCTAGGAAAAGATATCGGGGAGCGGTCAGGTACCTCGAGAGAATGAGCAAGAAGAATGACGATGAACTTTCCGAAAAAGGAAGGGAATACATCGACATCAACAAGAAGGTGGTGGCGAGGTTCGAGCAACAGGAAAGCTCGAGGCCACTAGAAACGATCAAGGAGGAGGCTGCAGCAAACGAAGCGGCAACGCCCTCCAAGATCAAAAGAAAGAGGCTCCAGAGGTCTAACGCGACGAGACCTCTTCCCTCCCCAGTACAGCCCGCTGTCCAAACCCCAACCACGGGGAAATCGGCCAAAAGGGTAAGATCGGCGGAGGGAGAGGCTAATGCCGCGAAGAAGGCAAAACCCTCGACCAGCTTTGAGTCGCCGCAAGAATGTCAAATCGCCATCACCGATCGATCAGATCCTGACGGCAGAATGACGGCCGAGCGGTGGCTCATGGTACAGTCGAGGATTCTGGTAGCAATCGCTGAAGGGCCGGAAGACGGCAGCGACGACGGGGTCGAGTTTAATGAAGCTGGTTGGCAGAAGGGTGTAAAGGTCGTTGGCTGCAGCAATAGGAAGTCGCACGACTTTCTGGTGCAAGTAGTCGGCAACTGCGGCAAACTTTGGCCAGGAGCAAAACTCGAGGTCATACCCAGGTCGGAACTACCCCTGAGGCAGCTCCTTTTTTTCATGGATCCCTCCTCCAATTCCAGGAGAAGAGGACACCATACTGAAGATCATTGTAAGGCAAAACAAGGGACTCAAGGCTCGAGGCTGGAAAGTTATATCTTCAGCTCCGAGCAAAAGCGGCAACGACAAAGACTTTGTCATCGCCGTTGACGCAGAATCACTCGAGAAACTGAAAGAGACATCGGGGAGCATCGAGTTCGGACTGGGAGCGCTGAAGATGAGACTTCCCAATGTCGAAGATAAGGACAAATGCACAAACCCAGAGGCTGCAAGTGGTGCAAATTAACCTGCACCATTGCGAAGCAGCCTCAGAGGACCTGCTGCTGCAAATTTCCAAGGAGGAAACAGACATAGCCTTGATCCAAGAGCCTCGGCTGAATCAAGCCGAAATTAAGGGTCTAAAGGCAAAAGGATATAGCCTGTACCTTTCCCAGACTGCAGGTAAGAAAAGTGCGTGCATAGTAGCGAAGAGTGAACTACAACTCATACTACTCTCACAACACAGCACAGATGATAGGACCGTGTATCTGACCGTGACACTATACGAGCAAAGGAACAAGCTAAACTTGATCATTGCATCCGTATACATGCCATACGAAGAGAAAACCCCACCTTCAGAAGCACTCCGGAAACTGGCAGCAACACCCACGGCTAAAGGATGGCGGATGATTATAGGATGTGATGCGAACGGGCATCACGTGTAATGGGGAAGCAAGGACATTAACGGAAGAGGTAAGTCAATACTAGAATTCATACTCTCCACCAACCTCATCATTTGCAACAGAGGGAACGATCCCAGATTTGTAATTAGGGTAAGGGAGGAAGTGATTGATCTAACTCTGACCAGCAACCATGATGATATCGCGATGAACGACTGGAGGGCATCCCCCCAATATTCCTTCTCGGACCACAGGAGGATACTATCCTCGGTCAATCGCGACATCCCAACGAGAAAACCATTCCGAAACCCCGAAAAGACAGACTGGAGCATTTTTTCAAGGGAAGTAGAAAAAAGGCTGAGATCGTGCACCCAGTGCACGATCTCGGAAAATCCTAACATCACAGAACTGGAAAAATGCTGCAACCTACTCAGCGATGCGCTTGAAAATTCTTTCCTGAAAGCATGCCCTGTTAACCGCGGTCGAAATCCCTCCAACCCCTGGTGGAAACCCGAACTTCGGAAACTCAGGACAATGTCGAGGGAACTGTTTGATACGGCGAAGGAAGAAGACACGGAGGAGAGCTGGGCAAAGTACCGAACCAGCTTCAACAAGTATAAAGACAACATAAGAACAGCCAAATGGGAATCCTTCCAAAAATTCAGTGAGTCGATACAAGACACCAGTGAGGCAGCCAGACTCAAGAAAATACTATCAAAGGACCCAACGGTCCCAAGAAGTATCCGGAGACAGGACGGCTCATGGACTGAAGATGGACAGGAAACCCTGGACCTACTGATGGAAACACACTTCCCTGGATGTCTAAGAGAAGAAACCACAATCTCCGAAGAAGGAGAAAAGGACTTCGACGGCAACAAAGTGGAAGCGGTGAAGAAAATCATAACAGAGGAGAAAGTAGCATGGGCGATCAACTCCTTCAGCCCGTATAAATCAGCAGGGCCAGATGGAGTGATACCTATAATGCTCCAAAAAACCCTGGGAACCATCATGAGTCTCTTGATGAAGATCTTCTCAGAAAGCCTCATACTAGGGCACATTCCGAGGAGCTGGAGGGAGGTACGAGTGGCATTCATTCCCAAAGCAGGGAAAGCAAGCCACACGACCGCAAAAGACCTGAGGCCGATAAGCCTCTCGTCGTTCCTACTGAAGGCACTAGAGAGACTAGTCGACCTGCACATCAAAAAAACAACAAATATAGAACAAGAGTGCACGAACCAACATGCCTACCTGAAAGGCAAGTCGGTGGAAACAGCGCTACACGAAGTAACGAGAACAATTGAAAAATCCCTTGACGAGGAAGAATACACCCTAGCGGCGTTTCTAGACATAGAGGGAGCCTCCAATAACGTCAAAACCACAAGATCGAAGGCAGTGATTAGCTGTCGGGAAGCTCTGTCATGGATCCGTAACTGCACAGTCAGCCTCTGCTGGGTCCCCGGACACTCTGTAGTCGAAGGGAATGAAAAAGCAGACAAACTGACAAAGCAAAGAGCGGAACAGGACAGGAGCAAAACGATCAGCCACCCACTCCCGCCGATCAAAACGATAAGGGGTGCAATCGACAAGACAATCAGGAATAAGCACGGCGAAGAATGGAGAAACAGAAATGACTGTAAAATCTCCAGAGCGCTGTGGCCGAAAATCGATTCCAGCAGAACAAACGAGCTGCTGAGTCACAGCGAGAAAGTAGTGCAAACCACAACAGGTGTCATCACAGGCCACTCTGCCACGGCGGTCAACCTCGAAAGAAGGGGAAAGACTGCTGACGACTCCTGTAGGGAATGTAACGAGGAAGAGGAAACCATTGAGCATCTCCTGTGCCGATGCCAAGCGCTTGAAGGAAAGAGACACAAAACCTTGGGTCACAAGTACTTCGACGACTTGGAAGACACAACAGAGATGGAACTTAAGAAGCTCATAGAATTCATCCAAGGCATAAAATGCCTAAAGGAAAAAAGGACATAGGAAGGCTAGACGCCCGCGAAAGCACAACAGGGTATCACAATGGGCCTCAGGCCTCCGAGTGTGGATGCGACACCCGTCGCATCCAGCCCTTATAACCTAATCTAACCTAACCTAGGGGTGCGGACAGGCCACGGAATTGACATTTCGACCCTTGATTGCACTTTTCGACCCTTAAACGTCCAGCGAGGTTTATTCTGACTTTCTGCTAAGAAACAGCACAAAAATTACATAGAAAAAGTGTTTTGCCTGATGGATAGAAAACGCGTAGGTGCGGCAACAGGCTGGAACACATTGCGAGCAACTTTCCGCGGATCTACTCATATAAGAGTGAATATAAAAGGTATATGGATATAGATTCTACGCCTGATGATCGTGCAGCGAGGCAGCGTGACAAAGAGATAGTAGTGCGAGGTTCGAGCTAGGCTGAGCTAGTTAGCTCTTGATTCTAATAGGAAGGTTATAGATTGGTTCTCTCTCCGTAACCTGACGAAGAATTCTCCGTCTGAATCTGAGCAAAAGTGCAGATGTGATGAGTGGTGATGTGCCCAAATCCTCAATGGAAGTTGTGGCAAAATTTCTTCCATAGGTTCTCATCATCATTATGCTGCAGACTCCTCAACCGGAAGAAGAAAATTCTGATGTGACAGCTCAAGCAGGTTTTAAAGACTCTATGGAAAGAGTTTTCAGTCTCAATGCTGGTCAACAAATCAATTTCACTCCACTATCCTTTGGAATTTCAGCATTGCGTTGTAGTGACTTCAAGAACGAATTGCTCTGCTACAACCTGATGTAGTTCATCCTGTTGAATTATAAATTCAACAGGATGAACTACATCAGGTTGTAACAGAGCTATCCATCTATAAGATCTATCCATTCTTGGTGAAACTATATGGTGCGTCTCCATTATTGAGTGGACGTGGTGAAACTCTGAGTGGAAAGTCTGGTGATGGAAGTTGGAAATTTCAAAGAGTATGGGATTTGGGGATAGCGTGCTCGGACAGTAAACATGGTTGTTCCTTGAGATACACCATTCAATGATCTCGGTATCATTCCACAATCATACCTTGGTATGAAAAAAGCGACAGAGTTATATCAACATGATTGCACATCTTTCGTCAAGTCGAGTTTCACCCACAATCGAACATAGACATTTAGTATAATCTTTCATGAGAGAGCCCATGATATTGTGTAGAGATTTCTTAACAAGTATAGGATTGGTCTGAATGTGTTGTCTGACCTTGAACTTGAATCAAGGTCTACCCTGGCCTCAAATCATATACAGTAGAACCTCTCTTAGCGGCCACCCTGCGGGACCGGGAAAAATTGGCTGTTAAGGGAGGTGGCCGTTCTTGGGAGGTTTCGATAGTTCCAACAGGGAAAAGACTCGTTTCCCCCGTTCCCGAAGAACCGTTTGCAGGGTAACCCGCCCTGGGCATCATCTATCGTCTGCAGGGATTGCTGTGGCCCATCAGTCTCCTATGAGGTTGATGACTGCGGTGGACCTTGATTGCGGGCGTGGTTGCCCGTCTGCAGGCATAACTGCATCCGCGGCGCCTGTTTGCCTCGGCCGTCGTCGTCATCGCCTCGGGCAGCACCTCAACAGAAAAGAGAAGTTTCTCCGTGATTACTTAGTCTTGAGGCTGCTGCTTGAGGCACGACGAGAGAATTGCCTCAATTCGGCCCCAAAAACCGCTGTGACGATTTTATTGTCACATTACCCCCCGTTTAGGGGGGGGGGGGGGTTGAGTCCGTGTTCTTCAGAAGGGAGCGGCCTTACTCGAAACGTAGGCAGCGCAATCTCACCTTATAGTGAATTCTCTCGTCGCAACCTCGAACAGCAATTAAAATAGATTCCATAATCACATAGATATATATATATATATATATATATATATTGTCATGAAGAAATAAAAATAGATCAATATCATTGGGGCAATCGCATTCATTCACTCTCTCATTCAACCAACCTGAAGGGGTAAAGTAATGCAATTGGGGTCCTACATCGCTAGGGTAAGCAAAGAATCTACGGGATGGGGAGGTGAGCCTCCTGGGCCCTACCAACATGAAAACTACTCAAACATTTTCTGGAAATGAACAACAACAAAAAATCATAGCATGTTACTTGTTCAACTGAATGTTAAAACTTCGGCCTTTTTCATTCTGATTCTTCGGCCGTTTCATACTGATTCTTCGGCCCTTTTCATACTGATTCTTCGGCCCTCTCCATACTGACTCTTCGGCCATTTCATACTGATTCTTCGGCCCTTTCCTGGCCTTCTCATAACCGCGTCCCGGCCGACCACATGCTATTCCGGATCATCTCTGGGTATCGCCCTGAAAAGGGTCCCTCGACCTGGCCTAGGGGCTAATCGCTGGCCAAATATTGCAAGCTCTTACTTGCGGGAACTCAGCACACACGCAACATTGTCTGTTCTCTGGTTATTGCCCTGAAAATGGCACCTCGACTTGGCTCTGTGGCTAACCTACTGGCCCATCATCGCATGCTCTGGCCCATGGTAACTCTGTCCTATCTCTGATTATCGCCCTGAAAAGGGCGCCTCGACATAGCTCAGTGGCTAACCCACTGGCACCTCATCGCGGGCTCTGGCCCGTAGTGACTCCGCCCCTCCCGTTAGCAAGGAGGCCGAGTTGGCGGAGCCACGGTTCCGAGAACCTACTGCTGGTCTTGTGGTGCCCCGGGTGGGCAGGCGACGAAGAAGGCTTGCCTCATCGCGTCCCTCGCCGCGGGAAGCAAGTTTTCGGTAGCTTCCCAGACATGTTGGATCGTCCCTGCGTACGAGAGAGCGCGGGGTAGTGGCGGTGGCGTCAGGGGTTGTGCGCGGGTGGCTGCTGCGGCCTATTCAATCCGGACTTCCTCCTCTGCCCGTCGGGCCCGGACTTGCTCTTCACGGCGTTGCGCGGCCTCGCGGTGCGCCCTCCTCAAGCAGTCGAGCATGTGCAATCTGGGCCCTCTGCGCCTGTTCGGCGGCCTACCTTGCGCGGTCCTCCGCTTCGCGGAGGGTGGCAGGGGATCTCGGCCTTGCTTCGCGCTGGGCTCCACCTTCAGGCTCCGGCCCACGGTGTCGGGCCTCTCCACCAATCCGTCGCACGCCCTCTCTGTTCTCCGCTTGTTGGCGGTCCCTTTCACGCTCAGCGCGTTGCAATCGCAGGGCCATCTGCCTCCGACCATCACGTGTCTTCTGGGCCATGTATGCCTCATGGCACCGGGGACACGTTGAAACGTGGACTCCCCGTCGGCTGCAATTCCGACAATATCGCTGCCTGAGCAGTGGGCAACGCTCAGAGATATGCCCACTGTCTACCCTCCAACAGTTGAGGCAGCTAAAAGGGAGTGGGTCCACGCGAGGGTCGGTGGGCAGCGGAATCAGGTTCCGAAGGAGCAACCCCTGAGTTTTGACGGCCCTGGAGCGTCAGGTGGTCTCGTTACTGGCTCCGGTGATACTGCGGGCCCTCTCTCGGTCCGCTGGCCGTTGCGGGCTCCAGGGCCGGCTTGCTCTCCGGTGATCTCTTGAGGGACTCCTCGCCCTACCTTGACCTGTATCGTCGGTGGGTCTTCTCTCGGGGCGCTCGAACTCGTGATCCCACCGCTCGACCTCTGACCAATTCGGCCTTCGATCGTCCTGGGGTCGCTCCAGCGGCAGTCACCGGATGAAATCCCGGGGTCCCAGCTCTACCACGTCCACTACTCTATAGGGAGGAGGACCGCCCTCATAGTCGTCAACCGTCAGTTGACGACTATGAGGGCGGTCCTCCCGCTCTGGGGGCTGGGGCTCCCCCCGCCACATAGGGGGTGAAATCGGCCTGATCTCCGGCCGTTGGCGGGCTGGCCCTGATGGGGGCACCACGACCACCGGGATTTCATTCTCCGGCTGACGCGGGTTGCTGTCGGTGGGAGGTGGCAGTGACCGGGGGATTAGTTTCCGGCTCCAGGTCAATCAGTTCAGCGATGACGGGTTGTGTCCGGCCTCGACCTGGGGCCGGAGGATGCGGAGCATGACGAGGTGGGGAGGGGTTGCTAGTCGGAATTCCTCGGCTGCACGCAGTCGCTCGGCCTCCGGGATCCCATCTTCGGGTCCCAAATCCTTTCCCCAGTCAATCAGGTCGTCCAGTTCCTTCTCGGCTTCAATTGATGCAGCGGCTTCTTCATACAGACATTCCAAGACTACCCTCGACCGCGGCTATCATGTCTTCCACCATTCCCTCTAATGCGGCCTTTTCGTCCGGCTGTGTCACGGTCAGACCTGCGCATTTGGCATAGACCCGATCTCCCGGGGCCTGATGTACTCTCAAGAACTCTCTATACTGGCCTTTTAATACCCTCCAGCGGCCATCGGCATTTCCCGGATCGGACTGCCAGGCCTGCATAAAATCCATTCCTAACACCAGATCGTGGTTCAGTTCTCTCACGACTTTCATTACCATCGGCCTAGACTCTCCGTCAATTTTCATCTCTACTCTCAACAGTTCTACGGCCGGCGTTATACTCCTCCCAATGGCACTTCTGAGGTAACTTGCCTGTCGATAAATCCGGTCATCATAATACTTAGATATTTTTGGGCATATCATCGACACCTGCGCTCCCGGATCATAAAGAGCAGCGAAAGACCTACCACCGAACACTACTTCAATGTAATTTCGTGGCATAGGCTTTAACTCTGGGCCGGCCTTTAGTTCTTCCGGTGTCCACGGCAAGACGTCGGCCAGTATACGATTTTCCGGAGTGGCGTGTTCCAAGTCCCCGTCCTCGAAGCTCCGAGCTCCCGTAACCGCAGCCTCTCCCGAGATCACGACGGTTGATTTGACCGCGTCGTCCTCCATGAATTCCAATCAGCTATGGTAATTCTGCACTGCTTGGCTGGCCTTACCAGTACCCAGCATTGAATAAATATCTGGTTGCATTGTTCCTGGAGGCTGAGTCTCAGGTTCCTGCAGGCCTTGGCTTTCATCGATCGCTGGCGATTCAGTGTGGCTCGGATTCAATTCTTCTTCTGCGATACCCTTTAGCATACCCAGGATAGAGAATTTCTTTGCCTCACGGAGACCTACCAAAAAGTCGTCGCATCCAGGCCCGGTGTGAACCTCCCGGGTGATCGGTGTCATTTCCCCTCCGGCTTCCACCTCCACCCAGCACTTCTTCGGAAACTTCTTGTTCAGTCGAGTTCTGAAGCGGTCTACTGATCTTATGGCCCATGTCTTCTCAGAGTTTGTCTTCGTCATACCTTCACCAAGGCGCTCAGGTTCTTCAACCCATGGTGTACTTGACCGGTCCACTACCATACCTTCACAAAGGCGGTCAGGCTCTCCCGCCCATGGTGTGGTCGACCTCTCTCCCCCCACTTTGCCCTTCACAAGGCCTTCGGACTCCTGTCCCTCTCGACACTCCTCGCTCTTGAACGTGACCTTACAGTGTACTGAACTTTTCTCTGTTACACTAGGTGCACACTCATCGCTTCCGGTACCTTGCTCGAGGTCCGAAGGCTTCTCGTCCGCTGCTAAGGGCAGCTTCGCTTCGGCGGGGGTTCAGCATTCGAGTCCTTCTGGGCCCCCGCTGGGCCGTTTCCCAAGTACTCTAAGCAAAATTTACAATCCGGGCACGTCTGTGCTGTGACCCCGGCCTTATTACACAACTGGCATTTCTCATCAGCGGGTGCAGCACCAGCTGCTAGTTTCGAGGCTTCCGGACACTCCGAAGCTGTGTGCCCCAGAGCAGAGCACTTGTAGCACTTGCGTGTCGGGCAACTGTGCGCAAAGTGGCCCGGCTTATTGCAGTTAAAGCACAGGCCTTCCTTAACAGGACTTCCGTAAAAAACAACTAGAGAGTTATTTATCCAATTGCATACGATCTCCTGCTACCCGCGTACGACCGGTACGAGGTGGTCTACGTGGACTATACGGGGCATACGGTGGATAGTGGTACATCATGGGGTATGACGGCCATTGTCCGGGTGTTGGCATACATGGGCCTGCGGTAGCTAGCTGGTTCTGCGGGGTCGGCGTTGCACTCGGCTGAGGGGTATTCGGGGCTGGCACGACCTTTGGTGGAGTTTCGGGTGGAGCAACAGGGGGACTGTTCTGAGCAGGCTTGGCACCATTCTTGCCACCTTGACCTCGATTGCGATTTTGATTCGCGTTCTGGGTAGTTGGGGCTGGTTTTGGCGCCTCGGCCTCGTTTTGCTCGGTTCCGGCCATCTCATTTCACCCTGGTTTGCTCCTTGGTGTTTGCTGTGTGGATCCCTGATATGCGGCTCCAGGTATCCGCGACCAGTCCTTGGGTGGTGGTGCAGTATATCTTGCGTTCAAGTCCTTGCTTCGCTCATACTTCTGGCCATAGTATTGGATATCATCCAGCGTTCTCACCCTCTTTGAACCTAAGTACTTACGTAGTTCCGGCAACGAATTACGTCCGACTATTTCGAATTTATTTCGCTCACAAGGCGGCCTTTTTAAGTGTCCCAAAATTATCTCAACACAGGTCAGATACTTGGCAATTTTCTCGCCTTTGGCCTGAGTACGGCGCTGAAGTTCATCCATCACGTCCTGGCGATCTGAGTGGCCCACGTACTGCTTCCTGAAAGCTTGCTTCAAATCCGGCCAAGTTTCAAATTCACTCTGATGCGTTCGATACCAACTCCGAGCGTCCCTTGTCAACGCGGCCAGCACAGCTGATAGCATCTTAGCGTCTGTTACGGGTAGCATTCGTCGGCAATCTTTCAAGTTGGCCAGGAAGTCTTCTGGGCCATCCCGTTCACCACCGCCCAAAGCTGATTTTCATACTTCGTAACATCTTAATCACTTGGAACGTCCTTCCGTTCACTCGACCGGCCTGACTCCAATTTGACTCATCGTCTTAGGTATCATACTCCGATTCACTGCTACCATCTCTTCTACGGTTGCGACGGCCTGCTCTACGCCGGGAGTCACGTGGATCCCTCAATCCCCGTCGTCTACCACTGCGACTCGGCCGGTCTGAATCTGAATCTGACCTTCTACTCCGTTGTGAACGTCGTAGGGGTGAACTATACGATGAGCTATCGCGCTCTCGACGGTTGTCGCGCCACCTGTCAGCATCCTTCGGCCTGCGGTTGGGACTATGTCTCGAACTTCGACCAGTAGGATGGCTTCCCGGAGTTCGGTCTCATCGAGGCCGATGGCTATGCGATGAGTATTGTCGGCCTGGAGGTTCCCGAGAGTGATCATTCGCTCTTCGAATACGAGCATCTCGAGGGTCGGTGCGGCTATGACAGCTTCCCCCAGAGCGGTCACGTCTGTGAAGTCGACTGTCTGACTCAACTTGTTCATTCTGATGTATCCGAGAACGGTCTGACTTTACACGTGTTGGCCCCGGAGCAACGCGGTTATCACGGCTATCACCCGATCGATAGCGTGGAGGGTGATTCACGTAGGCCTTTTTCATTCTGGCCTTGGCACTGCTCGCAGCGCCCTCGACTCACTGGCTCCGTACGGCTGGGATGGGTGTCAACTACCCGCTTCTCGGCCTGACCGTTGCGATCACGATGGCTTTCACCCACTCGTTCGTAAGGCCTTGGTTTCCCGTGACCAGTAGGACTTCGTCGGGTGTTGGAGTTCGTATAAGCCGGAGGTTGGTCATCGTCACTAGAGTCGTCACGACGATCACGTTCACTGTCGTAATCTCGACATCGGCCGCGGCTTATGTCCGGTTTCCTTTTTGGAATTGCCCCGGAACCTAGTTGTTCGTGATCCCCGTCCCACGACATCGTCTCCCCACGTGACAGTTCGGGGTTGGCCTGTAAACGCCTCTCTATTGACCGGTAATCAGCGGCTAAACATCTATCGCTTGGCGACACCGGCGGTCGCCTTGGCACATACGCTCTTGGGATTTCGCACTCTCTACTCGGCCGCCTTGGAACTTTTGTTACAGATCGATAAGTCCACTCATCTTTTTTGTTTTTAAAGATTAAGGGTCGAAATGTCAGTTCCGTGCACGATTCTCATTCGTCAAAGGGGTAGTCTTGTGCTTGTAGACTTGCTGTAGTGAGGCAAATGATTATGCTCGCATTCTTTCATCAAAGTATGGTACAGAACCAACTATTTCTCATTGGTTCCAAGTCCTGAATGCGGAACGTGATAACTACCCAAGTGGTTTTAGGCGTGTTACGAGGGTTTTGTGTCAGTTCCGTGCATATCCTTTTAGCCTACTAAATAGTGACCCACATAAATCGTAGCAATTTTTTCCAAAGCAATATCACTGCATTAGACGGAATCTCCGAGATTGATGCGCTACGTTGACTCCCGTGGCCTACAGAGCCATGAAAGGGTATGCGCGGAACTGACATAACCGGGCAAGTTATCGCAATAATACTCATATAGATACAGCTCTTTCAAATCTCTCAAGAGGAGCCTTGAAGCGGAAGTTCACAGGATAAGTTCCCACAATTTGGTTGCTACGTGTGAAAACGCGTTCTCATCTGCAGTCGTTCGAATCAGGGGGACCAACATGCGAGTAGACTGATTTCTCTGGGATTGGCGAACTTGCTCATCAAGAGGTTTGAATAGATGAATTAAGTAAGGTAGTGTCGCAGTAGAGAATACTCAATGGATCTGAACACTCAAAAAGTACTCACGCCAACGTTGTGTGACGTCCGCAGGTATGCAACGGACATCGATATTTGATCTTTTCATATGTTAATGATGCGGACCAAATATTGATAGGCAATGCGCCACATTATAATTATATTACTTGCCGATAAGAATAAGTCGAGCAAAGGCCCATCAACTAATGAGGTCCGACCGGACATCACCAAGGTCTAAAACGGCACGAGGTTGAAACCACGCGCATGGACTCGAATGACCCCTGTAGTCATTTAATTATGGCCTATTTTTCCAACTCTGCTCGACCGAAAAATATGTAATCTTTAGGCTAAGAATATCCAATTAATTTGATGAGTTTTCCTTTTTTATTCGCTTTTATTGAACTCGGGCGCGTGGGGACAAGATTTCTTGTCGGGGAACTTCGTGTGAGAGTGTCATTGACACACTTTGGTATTGTTGTGTTGGTGCCGAGGCTCTGAATGCTCTGATGCGCGATTTTACATTGTGTGAACGCAAACGCGGCTTTGTGCGCAGATCGAGGGGAAAGCATGTAGAGAACTAGAGAAAGAATCTATGAGGTGTCAGAACTCACAGCTGTGAGCAGAGCACTTATGTAGCACCATATAGCACATCAGCCGATCAGCCGGAGATCCTGAGAGATCCTCGCTATCTTTCTAATTTGCACTAATAAATGATCATCAGTGATTACGGTAAAAAGCAATGCTCTCGCCCGCTGGCCTGGCCGAGCTGCCCGCTTATTGTTGCTGCACGCCGCCAAAATTGACTAACCATAACCTCTACGATTGTTCACCGCGTGATATGATGCTGTTGCAGGTTACAGCTCAGTGCAGATATTTTGTGTGATGAAGTGATTTCATTAATGTGTTCCAGTTCTGGATCTATCCTGCGATGACTCTCATCTTCATCAATTTGTAGATGAATTTGTGAACAGTGTCAAAGCAGATGATTGAGAAGAGTATTAGAAACAAATGTTCAGACCAGTAGAATTACTGACAGGTGATTGATGGTTCTATATTTTTTCATCGCTGTGAGGAGCTAAATTTTCTAGTACGCAATCAAGTTTTGCATACGGTGGAGAAATCAAGTCACAGTTTTGATCAAGCAGTAACAGAGTGATGAATTGTATTTCATGGGACACTGTGTGTCAATTGATTAGTAACTGCCATCAATCTCTCTCCTAAATGTTAATTAGGTATGCCATTGCTCAGAACTCCAGATTAGTGACGGAATAGACCACTTTTGTTGTGAACATCTGTTGCAATAGTTCCATGCGTACCGAGTGCTTGTTCGTTTACACTTCTAAGGATGCTTTCTAGCACTGACACATCCATTACAAAAATTTAGCAGTCATTTTCAACTAAATTCCACCACTCCAATGGTTTCTGTGTAGATGTTTACAATTCTGCAACACTAATAACACAAAGTATTAGTGTGGTATCAGCATAGAGGGCTCAAGGATCATTCAGTTTCTTACAAGCACAAAGCATCGCTCGACTTATTTGAATTAGCAGATATCCCTATCCATGATTGATCCCCGACTTGTGAACTGTTGTGGAATACTCATTGATAGAGATGTACTCATGTTATCAATAAGCTATACAGCCTCCCGAATTCGATTTGCCAATAACTTGGCATTCATTACAAAGTTACCGGTTTGCTATACATGACAAGAGGCATAATTTGGGATCAACCGTGGCTGATCGCTCTACTCCTGACTAATCCATTTGTACTCTACAGCCCTTCTTATCCCAATACTTATGCAGAAATGGATACATCTCCTTACTATAATCAGCCAGAGGAATTTCAAAGATTATCCAAAGCTTTAGCCTGATATTAAATTTTTTGAATTATGGTCCATTTTAAATTATTAGATATGAACTAAAAATATGAAAATAAAATAATTAAAAAAAACAATTTTAAAAATTCGCTTTTATGAACATAATAGCAACGCAAATGTGAAAATAATCATGAATCTCCTTTCTGCATCTAGCATAGATGTTGGCTAAGTTTACTGACTTACATGCTCCAAGATGTTCATGATTTTATGAATAAATATGATAAAAGCGTGGGTTACATCATGAAGACTAATGTTGATGAATTAAGTTTATAACCCACGATTTTGTCATATTTATTCATAAAAGCATGAACATCTTGGAGCATGTAAGTCAGTAAACTTAGCCAACATCTATGCTAGATGCAGAAA
Source organism: Eretmocerus hayati (assembly GCA_029851415.1). NCBI lineage: Eukaryota > Metazoa > Arthropoda > Insecta > Hymenoptera > Aphelinidae > Eretmocerus > Eretmocerus hayati. Next base: position 55,808,501 of record CM056744.1, read on the forward strand.
GGAGATTCAAGCTTATTTTCACATTTTGCGTTGCTATTATGTTCATAAAAGCGAATTCTTAAAATTGTTTTTTTTAATTATTTCTTACGAGGTTAAACCCACGTGTATGAACTCGAATGACCCCTGTAGTCATTAAATTTGGCCCTGCTGGACCGAAAATTATTTAATCATTAGGCTAAGAATACCCAATTGATTTGATAACTATTTACCTGACACGAGGAAAGACAGAGTTTTGCAAATTTTTATAGCCTTTCTAACAATGATTCACCGTTCATTATAACGAGGATGTAATCTCCTACCCCCTCCGACACCTCTCAAAAAACGGGCAGAATTTCTTGCAAAAACAGTATATAAATGCCAAAATGGAATACGCAAACTCTCTCTCTCCCCAGTCGTCGAAGCAGCAATAACCTCTTCAGATGTAAGTAATCAATAAAAATTTCAATCTCTTATATTCTGGGTCGAGCCATACCCGTAATTTCTCCCCCACCATTTCCCTATTCTTCATCTATATGAACGAAAATCCAGATATATGAAACCCGGGTTATCAGAGTAATCTAGACCCAAACCAAATTTTCAACTAAGTACGAGCGCCCAGCTACGACTGTCACGGTAACCACTGTAGGTGATCATAATATGGCTGCGAAACTGCCGAGAGAGAGAGAGAGAGAGAGAGAGAGAGAGAGAGAGAGAGAGAGAGAGAGAGAGAGAGAGAGAGAGAGAGAGAGAGAGAGAGAGAGAGACCCCGTAGGGGGCTTTGGGTGTGACCTTAGGGTTGCACTTGGAGCTTGAGGGAGTGACGCCCCTCCGGACCCGAGTCCTACACTTACACTAACACACACACTACACTCTACACGCACCATACTTACGCTTGCTCAAGCATTACACAGACATACCAACATTATACAGAACACGCATCACACAACACACCACACCCGTGCTGGTCTGGTCCGGGGTCGGCCAGCATGCGATTCCAGGCCCTGGAAGAAGAAAGAAGATGATGTCCAGCATTGACGGCAAGAATTCCCCAAGTAAAGCGGGGCCCCATTCGGATCTTGGGGGGGGGGGGGCCCAACGATGCAAAACGCGCCACCAGTGGCACACTTGGCTGGTGGAATAACGCGTACAGCTACAAGCGATGGAAATACGCTGCAGGTGGAGGGTGCGGGAGAAAAAAACCTACGCCATGGAGAAGCTGAGCTCACCCCTAGCAGGAAGAGAAAGGGCCCGAGTGACGGAGCAGAGAAGCGAGTGCTCAAACAATCAAAGCTCACATTTCCGAGCCAACGAGGGATGAACGCGAAAGTTGCAGCAGAAGCACGAGAGGCGGCAGAGAAGCTGCTGAAGATCAACCCCGCTATCAGGATCCAGATCACGCAACCCAGCAACGAGGTTGATGACGCCGTCAACTTGAGCTCAGACTCGAGCGAGTCTGACTCCACTATAGGGTCCCAGGGGAACGGAACAATCCTGACTCCTGAAAACGGTTTGCTCGAGAGGGGAGTGCACGATGAGGTGCCTGATAGGGTGGAGATTGACCACATCCCCTCAACCAGAGATGCGGCACGACAGAGGAGTGGAAACGAGGCAGGCGATCTCATGGGGAAATGGGAAGACCTGAAAACGTGCCGGGAAGAGACGGAGGAGAAGACATATCTCCTCCTCGAGCACTTCAACTTGGTTATAGGAATAGCCGAGTCTGTTTCCAGCAATCCAGAAGGGACCAAGGGTGACATCGAAGAGCTCAAGAAGATAGGCCACGCGCTCGAAGGCCTACTCGCGACAGACAAGGCGAAGCGGGCTGCTTTCGAGACAACGCTCCTCGAAACGGAAAAGACCCTGAAAGCGAGGGGGAATATGCAGCCTCCGGTCACAAAAAAACCGGCCGCGTCGGGTAGTGGCTTCCAGGGAAGGGGGGCAGGGAAACCGGAATCGCGACCGGGAAAACAACGCGGTTCGAAGGCGACGCGATACGGTCCTCCACCGGGAGGTCTCGGAACACCGCGCTCGACATCAACGCCCAATCGGCCCGAGCAGAATTGGCCTTGGAAGGAAGTGGTGTCAAAGAAACGAGCGAGAAGGGCAAAGAAGAGCGGTAGATCGGACGATGCCGCCGGGAAGAAAGCGAAAATGAAGCCGAGAAGGGTGAAGCCCGAAGCCGTCCTCGTTACGGCCAAACAAGGTGGGCTAACCTACGCAGACATGCTGCGCAGGATAAAAACGGATGACCTCGATGAAGAAGTGGGCTCCAAGGTCACGGGCATCCGCAAGACCCAAGAAGGCCAAGTCCTTCTTGAACTCAAGAAGGGCACCGATGTCGCCGCCGTCAAGGCAGCCTTGGCACCAGTCGTCGGGCAAGAAGGAGCTGTCCACTGTCTAGCAAACAGCACGACCCTCGAGGTTCTCGGAGTCGACTACGATGTCGACATAATCGAGGTGCGGGATGCCCTCGCGAAGGCCCTACCAGAAAACGAGAAGGGTGCCGTTGTAGTCAAGTCCATCCGGAGTGGCTACCGCGGCACCCAAACTGCTGTTGTCTCGATCGCAACGAGACTGGCCCACCATCTCCTCGACTGGAAGGAGCCAAAGGTTGGATGGGGCAGAGTCAGGATCCGCGAGAAGGGTGGCATCCCACGGTGCTATAACTGCTTAGAGTACGGGCACAAGGCCTCGGGGTGCAAAAAAGAGAAGGCAGAGGAACGGAAACCAAAACTCTGCTTCCAATGCGGCGAACCAGGGCACCTTGCTGCGATTTGCAAGGAAAAACCAAAATGCCTAAGCTGTCTGGCGATCGGGTCCAAATCTGACCACAGATCTGGGGCCAGCAACTGCACTGCGTACCAGAGGGCAAGAACCACATATAGACGCAGGAAGGGAAGAAATGGCTAGCTTCATCCAAGCCAACCTCAGGAAGAGCGGGGACGCAGACGATCTCCTACACGCTGTATCCAAAGAAGGAGGGATCGATGTTCTGATTATCTCCGAACCGCCTCGGAAGCGCGAATTCTCTCGATCCACATTCGATCACTGGAGGACAGCCGTAATCCAGATCATGAATCCTGCGATCCGTGAGACTGGACCAGCTGTTAGTGGCCGCGGTTTCGCTCGAAAGACCATAGAGGGCACAGCAGTCTACAGCTGCTACTATTCGCCGTCGCTCAAGATGCACGAATTCGAAGACGAGCTCCATGACCTAGAAGAAGATGTGAGGCAATGGGGGGCCCAGTTATAATCGCGGGGGATTTCAACTCCAAGGAACCAACTTGGAGCGGGGGGCCGCGTGATAGACGGGGGGTAATACTCGCTGATGCCATGGAGGCATTGGGATTAGTGCTCGCGAACGAGACGGGGGTTATCACCTACCACCGACACGACACTCGGTCCAGGGAGGGAGGTTCGTCTTCGGTACTCGACCTGATGTTCATGAGCCCGTCGCTCATGGGACGTATGACATCGTGGGAGGTTCTGGACACGGAAACATTGAGTGACCATCGACATATTCGGTTTCGGCTTAGGACTGACAGACAGAGACAGACGACACACAGACCGCGACCGACGGGGTGGCAGGTACGCAAGCTGGATGAGGGGAAATTCCGGGAATCGATAGAAACAGTCGAAGATCTCCCGATGAACTCCGCCTCGGACGAAGCTGTGGCGATGGTAACATCCGCCATCACGAGAGCTTGCGACGCGTCGATGCCTCGCAGGACAACACCATGTTTCTGGAGGAAACCAGAGTACTGGATCACCGATGAGATCAAGGCTCTACGAAGAACGAGCAACAAGAAAAGGAGGACCGCATGGCGATCAAGGAAGCTGCAACGACCATCGCTGGCGGAAGATGACAGAGCGTACAAAGAAGCAAAGAAGGCTCTCGTGATAGCCATCCGGAGGAGCAAAGAGAAGTGCTGGGGTGAACTGTGCGACATGGTTAACGAAGACCCCTGGGGCACGCCATATCGCGTGGTCATGTCAAAGGTCCGACCCCGGAAGGGCAACCCAGCACCGACCGATGCAGCAACATTGCGCACCATCGTGGAAGACCTCTTCCCAGCAGGAGAACCCAGAGTTACATTCCCTACGGAGAGCGAAGACCCCATCCCGCTCTTCACTATGCAAGAGCTACTCATAGCGGCGAAGAGAATGCCGAACGGCAAGGCCCCTGGCCTGGATGGCATCCCAAACGAGGCTCTGAAACTGGTCTTCAAATACAAGCCAGATCTACTCCTCGACCTCTTCAACATCTGTCTGAGCGCGGGAACTTTCCCGGACAAGTGGAAACGCCAGAAGCTGGTCCTGATACCTAAGGGTCAAGGAGGTCAACGCCCTCTCAGCATGCTCGACAATATCGGGAAAATGTACGAGAGGATGGTGCTCAACAGGGTGGAAAAAGCCTACGAAGAAGGCGGTGGGCTATCACCAATGCAGTTCGGGTTCCGGAAGGGACGGAGCACTGTGCACGCGATCGAGGCGGTCCAAGAATGGGTTCAAGCGTCGGTAGGGAACCCATACCAAGGAAGAGGAGGATTCTGTGCCACCATTGCGTTGGACATAAAGAACGCATTCAACTGCGCGAGCTGGGAGCGAGTCTATCAATCCCAAGCAGGTAAAGTGCCCCCCTATCTACTAGCCGTCACGAGTGACTACCTGCGGAACAGGACCCTCGTGTACGACACCGACGAGGGACAAGAGATTCGGGTACTGTCCGCCGGAATCGGACAGGGATCGGTCTCCGGGCCGTTCAACTGGAACACCCAGTATGACAGCTTAATGTCTATCGAACTGCCAGAAGGAGTGATAATAGTGGCTTTCGCGGACGACGCGGGACTCATAGTATGGGCTGACAACGAGGAACTCTTGGGTAGACGCGCGAACGAAGCGCTGGCCCGAGTCTACGAGTGGATGATTAGCAGGCTTCTGGAGCTCGCTGTCAAGAAGTGCGAAGCAATCGTGGTCACAAGGCGTAGGAAGTTTGACCTACCCCGGTTTCATATCAACGGGCAAGAGATTCCACGGAAGACAGAGCTGAAATACCTCGGTGTATGGCTCGATGACAAGTGGTCGTTCAAGAAGCACATCCAGGAAGCCGCCCAGAAGGCGAGCAGGGTCGGTGCGGCGCTCCAGCGGCTTATGCCGAATATCGGAGGACCCAAGGAAAAGAGGCGCGCACTTCTCAACACCGTCACTACCTCCATCATGCTGTACGGTGCACCCGTGTGGGGGAAGAGAGTAGAGAAGACCATCATCGAGAAGAGAATGGGGCCTGTCCACCGAAGAGCGGCCCTGAGGAGTATCCGTGCCTACCGCACTGTGTCAGGAGATGCGGCTTACGTATTAGCGAGTACTCCGCCCATCCACTTGCTCGTCGCGGAGCGAGTGAGGATCTGGGACCGCCAGAAAGTGATCGGAGCCGAACGAGTACTCACTCCGACGATGAAGGAGATCATCCGCGACAACGAGAAGGAAACCACCCTTGAGCATTGGCAATCTGAGTGGGATTCGCCATTTGCAAACGGCAGATGGACGCACCGGCTGATCCGTGACGTAGCCAAGTGGGCGGAACGCACCCACGAAGAGATGGACTACTGGACGACGCAGGCACTGAGCGATCATGGTTGCTTCGGTTCCTATCTAACCAGGTTCAAGAAGAGGACGACCCCAGCATGTCAGTCATGCGGGGACGAATGGGATGACGCCGAACATGCCCTGTTCAAGTGCAGCAACACCCGGAGAGAGCGCGCCGAGCTGGATGGATGGCTGGGTGCTCAACTAACACCTGAGAATCTCGTCCCGTACTTGCTCCGCAACCAGGAGACATGGGATAGACTCACCGGATACATCAAGCTGGTGATGACCCGCAAAGAGGAGAAAGAGAGGGAAGTAAGGCGCCTCGAAGCAGGCGAATCACAGTGACTCTGCCGATTGAAACAGAAGAGGCCCAAATGATTCCAGGAGGAATCTGATGCACTGAAGAGGGAAGAGAGAAGAAAGAAGAGAGAAGAAAGAAGATGAAGAATGAAGAGATGGAAGAAGATCGAAGAAAGGGAAACAACACCTGCGAGTCGTGAGAAGAGAGACGCTCGATCCTGAGCGCGAGACGCCGCTGGCCCTGAAGTAATGCTCACGCGGTGCCGGGGCCGGATTGGTAAGTTGGTGGATCTCTCCCTTGTCCAATGGCCGGCGCCAACGGAGAAGGAAGAGAGGGTTTACCCGGTTCGGATGGCCGTATCGATGCGGATTCCAGCCCGGGACTGTTGGGGAGGTGCTGGCCAGCCGTGTTTGGCTGACCGGTGCCTCTCCTTCGTACGTCGCAGCGTATTTGCCCTACAACCACCTTAAAAAAAAAAAAATAAATAAAAAAAAAAAAGAGAGAGAGAGAGAGAGAGAAAGAGAAAACAGAAGAGGTCCAAATGGTTCCAGGAGGAATATGATGGACTGAAGAGGGAGGGAAGCAGAGAGAAGAGAGGAGATCGAAGATCAAAGAAAGAAGGAAGATCGAAGGAAGAAGACATAAGAATGAAGAATGAAGAGATGGAAGAAGATCGAAGAAGGAGAAACAACACCTGCGAGTCGTGAGAAGAGAGACGCTCGATCCTGGGCGCCAGACGCCGCCGGCCCTGAAGTGATGCTCACGCGGTGCCGGGGCCGGATTGGTAAGTTGGTGGATCTCTCCCTTGTCCAATGGCCGGCGCCAATGGAGAAGGAAGAGAGGGTTTACCCGGTTCGGATGGCCGTATCGATGCGGATTCCAGCCCAGGACTGTTGGGGAGGTGCTGGCCAGCCGTGTTTGGCTGACCGGTGCCTCTCCTTCGTACGTCGCAGCGTATTCGCCCTACAACCACCTTGAATAAAAAAAAAAAAAAAGAGAGAGAGAGAACGAATAATTGATAACCTCCATTTGCCCAAGGGCAAAAATACGAAAGTACAGTGGCATATGAAACATATGTCACTCATACATAATAAATACATTAAATTTATAAAAAATCGTCATTTTGGTTGAGGCTATTGGAATTATCACAGAAATTCACTAGTCATCTTGAGGCATCGTGAGATGCATGAGAGTTATGGAAAAGGAAAATAAGAAGAAGTCACGTTTCCATATACATATATCAGTCTTGACAAGAAAAATTGAGGAAAAAGAAACATTCTCACGTTTGGGAAGACATGAACAAGACATGGGCCCTTAGTAATATCACAGGAATTTCAGTTCGCTAGCGAGAAAGCCACGTATAATTCTCCTGAAGAGAACATCAATTGAAACGGGCTCATGCCTATCACAGTTTACAGATTGAAATAGTGTTTTTTGAGAGAGTGAGAGAGAGAGCCCACTACGTCCACAGGTAAGGCATACATTGGGGGAGGGGGGAGGATGATAGGTCCCCTACCCATCCGCTGGTAAGATGGGTGGCGGGGGGGGGGGGGGTGAGCGAGTCCACACACCTGATCATGATCACAGGGGTGACAAGCGTAGTGCTTACCCTCCCCTCAAACCCCTCTCGTTAACCGACCTGCAGATGATAGTTGGAGAGACTTCACCTTTACCGTGGCGCGCTCTGTGTATGGCTGGAGGGATTTGAGGGGAGGATAAGCATTACGCTCGTCACCCCTGCCTGATCAGGCGGGTGGGTGGTGGGGGGAGAGTAAGTGCAAGAGAGGGCCTTTGTTCACATCTCGCCAAAGTGCTAACATAACTACTGATGACATTTGATTCTTCCTCAAGAAACGAAGGAACTCAGATGGGTCGGGTTCACGTGCATCGCATTGTATTTGATTGGTAAGCTATTACGCTTTCAGAAAAAAACGTTGTCGCTTCACGAAATCATGTTCTTTGAGGCGCACACAAACAAAACGGGTCAAACCAATCCGGTTTCGCTTGTGATCTCTCGTTTTCATCGTATTTGATACTGAGTGAGTGTCTGTGTGATCCAATATTTCATTGTTCAATCGTACGAGCTACTTTCCCATATGTTCAGGGGATTCTCAGGATTCACATTGCTGAAAAACTCTTGAATAACGTGTAGATTATAACTCAAATGATCTCCCCGAGTTTTTTGGCGATGAGTGCGATACTCTCCATCCCCGTCAGCGGTAAATTGGGTGATGATAGAGTGTATCCGTGTATGTGGCAATGAATAGCATTGCTCTCATTGCCATTTCCGGGTGCCTGTATTCCACCCGACGACGTCTTGGGAAAATCGGTCACGAGAGTGGTTTTGAGTTCTAGATACCGATAACTGAGAATATGTGAGACTCGAGTAGTGTGCTACGGAAAAGATTTTAAAAATTTCTCCCCTCCTAAATCACCGTGTTTCGTGGACTTCCTCATGGGATTTTGACATTCCGAAGCGATTCGGAGCTTGGACTTGAACTGTCTGACGGATATCGATAGTATGGCACTGACAAGGGGGGACCACGGGGTCCGGGTCGCCAATCATCCCCAAATTTTTTTTACAGCTTGGTACCATCTAGAATGTGGAGAATCTAGACTAACTCCGTCAAATGAGCCTCCTGTCCAGAGCTACAAGGAAAAACGTTAGCATTGCGAGTATATCTATATATGTCACTTTTTCACATGGGCCTATATGAGCAATGCTAATATCAGTGGCTGTATCTTCGGATAGGGGGTCCATTTGACGGAGTTACTCTGGATTCTTCATATTCTAGATGGTACCAAAGTGTTAAAAAATTTTGGGGATGATTGGCGACCCGGACCCCGTGGTCCCCCCTTGTGAGTGCGGGGCCTCCTCTTACATGTATATTACAAGTCTGAGACAGTCTTCCCATCTTGAACCTTAGCTCAGAAAGAAATGTATCTACTGATGGAAATCATGGAATTCACACGTCAGCCAGCCTTTTAGGAGGGAGTCAGGTTACACTTTTCGAACTTGACTCGTCCTCTTATGTTCCAAATGATATTATATTCGTAAATCGGCATTGGAGGACTAATTCTATTTCTCTATCAATCTCGAGCTTGAGATCGGTTAATTGAGAAATTAACGATCGAGTTTGATCGTGGAGGTGTTAATCAATGCAAAAATTGCATATGACAGACTATGAGAGAAAAGAGTCGCCTGGATCCAGATTTGAACTGGTGGCCTTCTTCACACCGGGAAAGACACTCTACCAGCTGAGCTATCCAGGGCTCAGGGAACTCTTGTCTCGATGTCATGCATATGCGCGCCTTCTTTTTGCCGAAGGCGCCTGGAATGAGGTTACACTCCCCGAACTTGACTCGTCCTCTTATGTTTCAAATGATATTATATTCGTAAATTGGCATTGGAAAACTCATTTTATTTCTCTATCAATCTCGAGTTTGAGATCGATTAATTGAGAAATTAACGATCGGGTTTGATTGTGGAGGTATTAATCAATGAAAAAATTGCGTATGACAGACACCGAGAGAAAAAAGTCGCCTGGACCCAGATTTGAACTGGGGGCCTTCTTCACACCGGGAAGGACACTCTACCAGCTGAACTATCCAGGGCTCAGGGAAGGCGCGCATATGCATGACATCGAGACAAAAGTCCCCTGAGCCCTGGATAGCTCAGCTGGTAGAGTGTCTTTCCCGGTGTGAAGAAGGCCCCCAGTTCAAATCTGGGTCCGGGCGACTTTTTTCTCTCGATGTCTGTCATATGCGATTTTTTCATTATGTAACACCTCCACGATCAAACCCGATCGTTAATTTCTCAATTCATCGATCTCAAACTCGAGATTGATAGAGAAATGAAATTAGTCCTCCAATGCCGATTTACGGATACAATATCAATATTATTAGGAGGGAGTGTCCGCGTATTCCCATCATGTTTCGAGGCTTCTATCTAGTTGAACGATGTGGAAGATCCTTGATGGCAGTCATATTGTCATGCGAGATATCATATTCATACCTTCACCAATCCCACTGTTGAGAAGTACTCCCCATGCAAACCATATAGCACTAGATAGATTCAGCGCATCTTCTTCGGTGAGGTCGGTACTGACATTCTTGAATCTCCCAAATGGTGAGAATCGATCAAGCAGATACAAGACGAGGGCAACAACATGAACTGATACCATGACCAGAATCCATAACGTATTACTGAATGGTTGCAAGAACGAGACCAATGTTGATGATCGAGAAGGCTGTAAGAATTATGATATATTGACATCCTTGATAGTTTTTGGTGGAATTACATTCTCTATTCCGAGATGGTGGAGTGTTCGTGAGGCATGAAAGTAGGGATTGGTGACTCATTGATCATTCGAGGATGATCATAGATGTGAGAGCACGGTACGTCATACGAAATTATTCCTCTTATCCGTTATCTGAACATCAAAATCAAGATATCGTTGATAGATGATGGAGCTCGTACAGATCCAGGATGGTTGATGAGAGCATAGGAAATGAGTCCTCCGCATGATAATACTGACTACATACTGCCTCGCGTTGATCGGCTTGTGAGTGTTCCCGAGGGGCGTATTAGTTCTTCAAAATGCTCTTCCAAATCAAATAAGAATATGTTTTTCGAAAATGTTATATTTCCAGTTGAGCGATAGTGTTTCACATGGTTTTGAACTCATGAAGACTATAACGAATACATCACTTATGATATATGGGTCACTTTATACATCACTTAATTCAATATATGGGTCATTCTGGACCAAGGTGAACATTTTGAAAATCGACGGAATTTAAAAATGCCCCAAACATTTTTATTCCGTTAGTACTACTAGAATATAGTTGAAAAAATTTTTTTTCAGATTTTTTGGGACCCATGGCGGGCCCTACGAATTTTCCAAGTCCCATTTTTCAGCAGTTTTTCGCCTACTTTTCGCTATCTTGGAAAATTCGTAGCTCGGACCCAAATGCATCTTTTTCATCCTAGCTGGGCGCATTTTTTTCGGTATGACGTACACTTCCAAGAAAGAAATTGACCGGTCTGGAAAATTGATATCTGGTAGGTCCCAAGGTTGCATCAAAAAAGGCCTAAAAATACGACTTTGCACCACCTTTGAAGGCGTATAGGTCAAAATGAAAGCCTCGTAGCAAAATTTTGCGGGAGAGAAAACTTGTAGGCCTTGAAAAAACCTTCAATTTCTTTTTTAGAACGTGTCATTATCTTATCTCACGTACGATCTACAGCCGATTTAAGTTGGGCATTTTTGTAAAAACGTGAAACTTCAAGGCCAATTTGAGGAAATCATTTATTTTCTATCGACCCCAAACCTATGAGAAAATGTTCTTCCAGGTGTCTATTTGAAGGCCCAATAATAATTTGGTTGTTCCTTTAAAATCCCGATTTTATACGAGCTGTTAAAAACAGTCGAAAATACCGAAAATCGTGTCGAATTTGGGCCTTATCATGAAGCTTCGTGGACTGGGTCTTCCCTTGCTCTCGATTTGGATAAGTGATCTTGGCACTGAAATCGTCAGCTACAGGAATTCTGAAGAGAGGAATCGATACTTCATAAACTCCTCCATACAAATCGGCGCTGACAAAAATTCCTCCAGCCCCCAATTTCCCAAGATTATTCATAAACATGCTGAAACCAAGCACTCCAGTACGTCCCTTCTACTGCACGTGGAGACATGTTCGCGGTATAGAAATACTTGTGTTTGAAGAAGAAAATACCCGTATCCTTGGAAATCTCTTGCTTTCTATCAGTTTTTCCACACTGGGAATTGTTGTCAACAAGCATGAAATTCCAGATCACCAGCTGTCTTGTGTAAGTCACGCGTGGACGTTGTGTAAGACAGTGAGTGATCCGGACTTCCATGCTTATGGACAACAATACCGAGCAATTCCGAGTGTGGAAAAACTAATTGAAAGCAAGAGATTTCATGGAGACGGGTATTTTCTTCTTCTAAGGCGAGTATTTCTATACTACGAACATGTCTCCACGTGCAGTGGAAGAGGCGTACTGGGGTGCTTGGTTCCAGCATGTTTATCAATAATCTTGGAAAATCGGAGGCTGGAGGAGTTTTTCTCAGCGCGGATTTGTATGGAGGAATTTTTGAAGTATCGATTTCTCTTTTTGGAATCCCTGTAGCTGACAATTTCGGTGCCAGGATCACTTATCTTCTCGATCCGTGGACTCTAAGGGCCTCGACAGAAAGTGCGCAATGCTCTTTTCTCCACTTTTTCCCCGTGTATAAGCATAGGCCCTGTAGTTGCAGTCGCCGCCACGGGCGCGCAATGGCGCTACTCCCACAGGGGAAAAAGGGGGAAGAAGAGCAAGGCGCACTTCCTGTCGAGGCCCTAGTTATACAGCACTCGGCATAAAATATTGTGGAAGATGAGACCTAGAGCTGAAAAATGGCCTCTCGTGCGATGTTTTACGATGGAACCGTCCAAAACTAGAGTAAATTGAGAAAATACAAGATAGATCGAGAACCGGCCGCTTTGGCTTTCCGCGTATGCTCCGCACTGCATGCCATCCTCCGTTAATGCGGAAGTGATAAGTGATATTAACAGCTGGTGCAGTATTGTCAGGTATTATCCAGTAAAGACAGAGATAAGAAGGTTCTCTAATCTCCGTTATAGACTGTACGAGGTTTTGGTTGTTAGTGACCACCACGAAGAAATTGTATGTGTCAGTCAGCGTCTCGATCAGAAATTTTGGTACACTCGAGAACAAGGTGAACCATGGCGTGAAGATAACTCTGGTTATCTTCACGCCATGAGGTGAACTGCAATGGGATGACGGTCAGTGACCGTTCGAGATTTGTCGTCTCCCTCGCACTCATGGGATAACCTATTAGGTGCGAGTGAAATGGGAGATCTCGAATAGCCGGTGACCGTCATTACCTTCCCCGTGGGGTTCGCCCCGAACCATGGCGGGATAATAACAAGGTGTGTGACATCGGAGCCTCAAAACTCGTCTACTCTCGCGCAGACGTGGCCCTGTCTCCACTAGAGACACTCCACTCAGGGTCTCTACTCTCTGAATGGAGATCCTCTAAGTCTGCAGTTGTCTCCACTCGCCTTTCTTACGTACTTTAGTTCGAGCCGCGTGTAAGTGTTGGTGACCGACAAGCGTGTATGGCTTGGCTTACCGACAAATGTTGTCCCGCTATCCAGATCATTCTGTCGGAGTGCAAAAGAAGCACAGGATCAGTTATCGATGTTAAGAATGTGCAGTTCCACCGATTCCTTCAAAATTTTAGTCTCGTGGACAGTTAAATTGAAAATAAATACCCATTTTGATTGGAATGAATTCATGATTTTATTCTTCATTCCAACTGCAATATCATTGAGGCATCGTTCTAGATCTACGTATTTGCCTATAATTACGCTGAAACTTGCTTGTTCACGCTAGGACTCCTTACTTTCGTCAAAATAAGACCTACTTGCAACTCGTTTGTACAGTACTATACAGGGAGCATGATTTGGAATTTCGCGGTCAAGAATTCAAAATGGCATCGAGTGGAGACACATCGAAAATGTGCGCGGTCACACACCTTGTTATTTTCACGCCATGCCCCGAACATCGCGGGTATTAGGGCAAATGTATTGTGGAGCATATGAAGTGTAACGCCTTCCCCGCAGGGCCCCCGCAAAGTATCTGATCACTTCCACAACATTCCTGCATAGTGTCTCAGAGTTAACCTCACTTCTGTGGGTGTATGATGGAAATTTCAACGGAGGCATTGAACGTGAACATACTGTACTTTAATATCATTGATGAGCACCACTCACTTCCCACACAAATCTCAGTCCAGCAAAATTAATTTCTCCGTCACACGCTGCAAAGTCAAGTGACTATTTGCCCTCAGTAGAAGTAAACACAGGCTGAATATTAGTAGCTCTTATGAGGCTTTCCCAGGTCTTCAATGAATTTTCAACTTTACTCAAACATACTTTACTTAAACAATCACATAATAGTGATAACATTACAAACATATCCGAAATTATTTTAAAGGTCTCAATAGAAACTGCACTAATTTTGCGCAAATATTGTCCCGATGATACCTCGCGGTTGCCCCGCGGGGAAGGCGTTACACTGCATATGCTTCACAATACATTCGGCCCATTTCCGGGGCAAACCCCGCGGGGAAGGTACCAAAATTTCTGATCGGGACGCTGACTGACACATACAATTCTTCCGTGGTGGTCACTAACAACCGAAACCTCGTACAGTCTACAGTCTATAACGGAGATTAGAGAACCTTCTCATCTCTGTCTATACTGGATAATACCTGACAATACTGCATCAGCTGTTAATATCACTCATCACTTCCGCATGAACGGAGGATGGCATGCAGTGCGGAGCATATGCGGAGTGCCAAAGCGGCCGGTTGGGCTAGTGAGCGCGGGCTAGTTCAGTGAGAGATGCATCACAATCGATTTCCTCGATTTATCTTGTATTGACTCAATTTACTCTAGTTTTGGACGATTCCATCGTGAAACATCGCACGAGAGGCCATTTTTCAGCTCTAGGTCTCATCTTCCACAATATTTCATGCCGAGAGCAGTATAATTAGAGTCCACGAAGCTTCATGATAAGGCCCGAATTCGACACGATTTTCGGTATTTTCGAGTGTTTATAACAGCTCGTATAAAATCGGGATTTTAAAGGAACAACCAAATTATTATTGGGCCTTCAAATAGACACCCGAAAGAACATTTTTTCTTAGGTTTGGGGTCGATAAAAATCAAACGATTCTTTTAAATTGGCCTCGAAGTTTCACGTTTTCACGAAAATGCCCAACTTGAATCGGCTGTAGATCGTACGTGAGATAAGATAATGACACGTCCCAAAGAGGAAATTGGAGGTTTTTCAAGGCCTACAAGTTTTTCCTCCTGCAAAATTTTGCTACGAGGATTCCATTTTGACCTATACGCCTCCAAAGGTGGTGCAAAGTCGTATTTTTGGGCCTTTTTTGATGCAACCGTGGGACCTACGAGATATCAATTTTTCAGACCGGTCAATTTCTTTTTCGAGAGTGTACGTCATACCGAAAAAAATGCGCTCAGCTAGGATGAAAAAGATGCATTTGGGTCCGAGCTACGAATTTTCCAAGATAGCGAGAAATAGGCGAGAAACTGCTCAAAAATGGGACTTGGAAAATTCGTAGGGTCCGCTATGGGTCCCAAAGAAATCTGAAAAAAATTGTTTTCAACTATATTCTAGTAGTACTAACGGAAGAAAAATGTTTGGGCCATTTTTAAATTTCGTTGATTTTCAAAATGTTCACCTTGGTCCAGAATGACCCACATATATTATATTCATTCCTATACGTGTTATTACGTTTTATCGGGCATATGGAGGCGTATGTTATCGTATTTTTTGTCTTCGGACGAATGAAGGACATCTATCTATCTCTTCTCATTTTTCTTCATATTTCAGACACCTGGTTCCTGTCTTCACTGCTATCTTGTTTCTGCCTACCTCATTCAGTATCAAGTAGTTTGGTGTGTGTCTCTGGAGCTTGAGTACCCACTTGATATATTTTATTTGTCCACTTTCTTTTTTGCTTTTGCCTTGCTTTTTTCTCTTCAGTTCCTTTATAGCGACTTCTATTTCTTCCTTGGTTATCTCTCCTTCTCCTTCTCATTTTCTCTCGACTTTCGTGTGGTTTTTCTTCGGTTTTTCTCCTTGTCCTCTGAATTGTTCCTTGAAGTGTGCCAGCCACTCTTCTTTGGTTATGTTCTTGTCAAGTCCCTCTCTCCGTCTCTTCTTGCCATTCATCATCTTCCAAAATTTCATTCAGACTTGTCCTTCAGCATTTCCTCTATTTGTCTTTCTCCCTCTTCTCTTTCCTTCTTCTCTATCAGCTTTCTATATTCAGCTCTTCTTGCATAGTATCCTCCCCCTCTTGCCTTGTCTCCTCTCACTTCCTGGAAAAGTTCTAGCACCTCTTTCTTTTTCCGCCAGCATCCTTCATCCCACCAGGTTCGTGAATCTGTATCTTTTTCTTCAATTTGTCTCGTGGTTGTTGCTCGGCTTATTCTATTCTTTAGATTAGTCCAGTTGCCCGTTTTTGTCCATTCCTCCTGTTCTTTCTTGTATGTTTCTCTCGCTTCTTTGTTCCAAATCTGAATGCTTCTGCTTCTTTTTGTATTTTCTACTGTTCTTCCTTTGAGGGTTATCTCAAGGGGCATACGGTCTGATTTGGTCTTCTCTCCAACCTTCAGTCCCTCTAGTTTCTCCATACCTTCAAATGTGTGATTGCATTATCTATTACCGTGTTTCCTCTTGTTCCTATATATGTATACTTCCCTTCTCCATCTCCTTTGAGTCCTCCGTTGAGGATAATAAGTCCCAGCGGTTCCAGGTGTCTCAGCATTTTTTGTCCCTCTGCGTTTATGACCTTATCCTTTGACTTCCTCATACTTTCCTGTATGTCATTGCCTCCCTCTTCCCCCGTCCTTGCATTCATATCGCCTAGGATCAGTATGTTAGTTCCTGCTCGTTCAGTGGCTTGCTCTTCAATATGCCTCCAGTTGTCTTCTTTCTCTTTGTTCATATATGTTGGGATTATATTCAATTGCTCTTTTTTGACATTCAACTCACAGCTAAGTGTCTCCTCGTTCAGTTTTGTTATTTCTGCTTCCAGGACTTTCTTTGTTGCTAATAGCATCCCTCCACTTGCTCTGCCTTTTTTGTTCTGTCTTCTTGCCTCAATTGTTGTTATGTCGTATTCACCTCATTTCCTTCCTATCCCTGTCATTCCCTTACCTTTCATCCATGTTTCTGCTAGAGAAATAATCTCAAATATTCTTTCAAATCTGCCTATGTTTTGTGGCTGATGTTTTTGACGCCCGCTATGTTCCATGCTATTATCTTCATTTTCTTCACTCCTCTCCTTTGGTTCTGTCATCCTCCATTCCTTGCCTGTCTGAAAGGGTTTGTTTTCACTCTCGTTCCATCTCCAGATTTGTCCTTCAATTATTGCTTGTGTGTCTCTTACCAGCGTCTCTTTCCCTTTTCGTGACTGTTCCTTGGCGAACCCTATCAGCTCCCTTTTTGTCTCTCTCTCTTGCCAGGTCAGGTCCTTCTCTATGTATATTTCTCTATGTGCCTTTCAGCTTACTCTTGTTTGTCATCATTTCTCTCCAGTTTTCACTATTTTCGCATTCTAGTCCTATCATTTCTTCTTTTGTGTTTCGTATTTTCCAAGCTCTTATGATTTTACAGCTGAATTGCAGTTCCCTTTCAATCCATTGTTCTACTCTTTCTTTCAGTCAGTATTGCTCCATCTTCTTTCCAATTATTATTAGGTTGTTTCTCCTTGCTCTTCTTTCATTCTCTTCCAGTCTTCTTTTCAGTTCATTCCATTCTGTGCTCCCCTGTGCTTGTTGTTGTTGTGCCTGTG